>CM044308.1:55390000-65390000 GCA_024291935.2 Okapia johnstoni
TCCTCCAGCCTCTCTCTGACCATGTTCCATCTTCCTCAGCGATGTATTCATTTGCTTTAGCTCCACCTAGTCTAATTGACAGGATCTATTGTTGCTGCCTACAACTTTTGTCCTTCTGGTCTTTATCCCCCAAAATAGGAATGCCAGGCCCATCTTTTCTTTTCCATTCTTTTTTTTAAGATTTCTTGGACTGGTTCCACACAGGGCAGCATTCTACATAAAAGGCAAGGGTAAGCCCAGGACATAAAAACTTACACATCCCAGAAGTCCTACAGGAGCTGGACACCAACTAGAAAAAAGGGTTACCCACTGGAGGCCTGGCAAAGGTCAATAAAATACATCTATGAATATACAGAGTGGAGTGATCTTGTTGGATTTTGCAAAGGGAAGAAAGCACTTATTTAGGTAAGGCCATAACTGTTGCTTTGGACTTCCCTGGTGGCTTAGATGGGGAAGAATCTGCCTGCAATGCAGGAGACCCAGATTCGATCCCGGGGTTGGGAAAATCCCCTGGAGAAGGGAATGGCTTTAGCCACTTGAGATAATTTTGGGAACTTGAACCAAATCTGGAGGAGGAACTATATTGGGGAGGGGGAGTCTGCCTCTAATGTCAACCCTGAAAGGAAGCAATGATCCTCCCCACGTGAGAGGCCAGGATATCTCAGTGATTTCCCTCTTACTATCCAGGACTGCCTTGGCGGTTCTGACCTGGGCTTCCAGTCCCAACCTCTAGGCCATGGCTCTCATCCCATGGCACGTGAGAGGCAGTGCCTATTGCATTCAGGCTTGAGGGGTAAGGAGAAGACTCAGTGAATGGTCACTGGAAGGTAATGAAAAGGGACTTCCATATTTGAAGATTATATAGAGAATCTAATCTCCACTTCTCAAGATGACTTGATATTAGTGACATATCATTTTCTAATAGGTAAGTTTGGAGCTAAGGAATATCCATTAACTTGACTAGTAAAGTGTGAGTTAATGGATTCTACTGTGCTGTGCTTAGTAACTCAGTCATGTCTGACTCTTTGCAACCCCATGGACTGTAGCCCTCCAGGCTTCTCTGTCCATGGGGATTCTCCAAGCAAGAATACAGCAGTGGGTTGCCCTACCCTTCTCCAGAGGATCTTCCGAACCCAGGGATCAAACCCAGGTCTCCTGCATTGCAGGTGGATTCTTTACTGTCTGAGCCACCAGGGAAGCCCAAGGAAACTGGAGTGGGTAGCCTAGCCCTTCTCCAGGGGATCTTCTCGAACCTAGAAATTGAGCTGGGGTCTCCTGCATTGCAGGCAGATTCTTTACCAGTTGAGATATGAGGGAAACCCCAGTGGATTCTACTGCTGCTGCTACTGCTAAGTAGCTTCAGTCGTGTCCGACTCTGCGTGACCCCACAGATGGCAGCCCACCAGGCTCCCCCCCCGTCCCTGGGATTCTCCAGGCAAGAACACCGGAGTGGGTTGACATTTCCTTCTCCAATGCATGCAAGTGAAAAGTGAAAGTGAAGTCATTCAGTTGTGTCCAGCTCCCAGCGACCCCATGGACTGCAGCCTACCAGGCTCCCCTGTCCATGGGATTTTCCAGGCAAGAGTACTGGAGTGGGGTGCCATTGCCTTCTCCAATGGATTCTACTAGACATTCTAATTTAGACTTATTCTCTGTTTTAGTCTACACCCTTATTAAGTACAAAAAGGTGGGGGAATTCCCTGGCCATCCAGTGGTTAGGGTTCCACACTGTCACTGCCAAAGTCCTGGGTTCAACCCCTGTTCAGGAAATTAAAAACAAGCTGTGCTGCACAGCGCCCAACCCCCACAAAAAAAGTACAAAATATTAACCAAATTTTAATATTTTCTCAGCATCAGAGCACATATCTCTGTCCAATGGTAATTATCACCAAGGACGTCTTATCTGAGAGCTGCCTATCATGACAATTAATTTTGTTCCTCAGCTTCCACAGAGAGGCAGTACAGTCAAGCAGTGCTCTATGGGTCAGTTCTTCTTTTGTGTCCAACCTAGGAGGGTGCTTCATGCTGGCATGCTTCCACCATGTCTGGAAAAGTGAGCCAGTGTAATATGCACATGTATCACTCTCTAGTTTGATTTTTCCTCAAGCAACATTCACTGGATCATCAAAAAAGCAATAGAGTTCCAGAAAAACATCTATTTCTGCTTTATTGACTATGCCAAAGCCTTTGACTGTGTGGATCACACACAATAAACTGTGGAAAATTCTGAAAGAGATGGGAATACCAGACCACCTGATCTGCCTCTTGAGAAACCTGTATGCAGGTCAGGAAGCAACAGTTAGAACTGGACATGGAACAACAGACTGGTTCAAAATAGGAAAAGGAGTACATCAAGGCTTTATATTGTCACCCTGCTTATTCAACTTATATGCAGAGTACATCATGAGAAACACTGAACTGGATGAAGCATAAGCTGGAATCAAGATTGCCGGGAGAAATATCAATAACCTCAGATATGCAGATGACACCACCCTTATGGCAGAAAGTGAAGAACTAAAGAGCCTCTTGATGAAAGTGAAACGGGAGAGTTAAAAGCTGGCTTAAAGCTCAACATTCAGAAAACTAAGATCATGGCATCTGGTCCCATCACTTCAAGGCAAATAGATGGGGAAACAATGGAAACAGTGGCTGACTTTATTTTGGGGGGCTCCAAAATCACTGCAGAAGGTGACTGCAGCCATGAAATTAAAAGACACTTACTCCTTGGAAGGAAAGTTATGCCCAACCTAGACAGCATGCTAAAAAGCAGAGATATTACTTTGTCAACAAAGGTCTGTCTAGTCAAGGCTATGTTTTTTCCAGTAGTCATGTATGGATGTGAGAGTTGGACTATAAAGAAAGCTGAGCACAGAAGCATTGATGCTTTTGAACTGTGGTGTTGGAGAAGACTCTTGCGAGTCCCTTGGACTGCAAGGAGATCCAACCAGTCCATCCTAAAGAAAATCAGTCCTGGGTGTTCGTTGGAAGGACTGATGTTGAAGCTGAAACTCCAATATTTTGGCCACCTGATGCAAAGAGCTGACTCGTTTGAAAAGACCCTGATGTTGGGAAAGATTGAAGGCAGGAGAATAAGGGGATGACAGGATGAGATGGTTGGATGGCATCACTGACTCAATGGCCATGAGTTTGGGTAAACTCCGGGAGTTGATGGACAGGGAGGCCTAGCGTGCTGTGGTTCATCGGGTCACAAAGAGTTGGACACAACTGAGTGACTGAATTGAACTGAGCCGAACTGAATATGTCTCCTACACTCTTGACATTTTCCCAACAATCCATCCCTTTGACCGTCTTCCATGTTTTATTTTAAAGTCTAGTTTTTTGGTGATTGGTGCCCAGTAGTCTATGTGGACTCACTTCTTGAGACTGATATTTACACGTGGCAGCAGAAAGAACACTGAACCTGGAGATGGAGGACTCGGCTTTGAGCTCCAGCTTCACACATTCTTACCATGGACAGAGTAGAAGAGAAAGAAATCTAGGCAACATTCTGATTTCATTAGGCTGGTTTGGAATCTGAACCTCAGTACTTTTCACAACTCACTTGGGCATTCTTATGTGAGTCAAAGATTAAAAAACACTGCTTGCACCTTAAACTTACACAATGTTATATGTCAATTACATCTAAATAAAGATAGGGGGATGGAGAGTGGAGAACCTCTGCTCTGTACTGGTGCATTGACAGCAAACTTGGGAGTCCAGGAAACTACAAGGCCAGGACTCCAAGGCTAGGAAAGCCAATACTGGGGCATCTGAGTTGGGCTCTTACTTTGTTATATTCTTTAAGGAAAAAAATATCCTCTTTATGATACTGTTCATGTTTATCATGAATAGTGCCTAGGAGCATGCTCCAGAAGAGGAGAAAACATACATGAGCTCAAGTCCAGGTTCTAACACTGCAGCTATGTGACCTTGGACAAGTCACTTTATTTCTCTTGGACCTCAGTTTTTCAAAATCTGGCAATGTGGAAAATGCCAATCTCCAGTGCACAAGTTGGTTGGAAGACCAAACTATAATAAGTACAACTGCCAATTATCATGTGCTTGCTCTGATGCTCAGGCAGCATTCAAGTGCTTCATGTGAATACCTCATTTGACTTGCAAAATTTCATCTGAGGAAGATCTTCTAGGGAGACAGTGCTCTGAAAAGCTTCTTTGTATTTAGGAAGTCTTTATGAAGACATGAGATGCTCATGCTTCACATGGTAGAAAGACAGGTCGATCTAGTTTGACTTTATTTCTTCCTTATGTCTTAAATTATTTGCCCTTCATAGTCTTCCAGAACTCTCTGACATATATATTATCTGAGGCTACATAACTGAAAAGCAAAGACACTAGAATTCACATTTGGCTCTTTTAACACTGAGTTCATTGATCTTTCTACTCTACTCAACTTGTTCCTGGTTAATTGAAAGTATAGCACATTTGAACCCAACTGTTAGTTCTCTGATACACAAAGTGTGATCCATGGACTTACAGCATCAGCTTCATCAAATTCTAAAAAAAATTTCAAAGTTTAAAATGTTTAGTTTCACTATGTCACTTATTATAGTCTCTGTATTCTGGCAGTGGGGCACGTCTCTTCTAGGCCTAAATATCAATTCTGGGCACATGAAGTATGACCACTTATTCAGATGTGAAGTCCTTCAGGTTTGCCAAAATCTGTACTAGTAATCCTTAAGTATGTACTTCCTGAGAAGCTTATAGTTGTTCTCCTTCTATCAGTCAGTTCAGTCACTCAGTTGTGTCCAACTCTTTGCAACCCCGTGGACTGCAGCACACCAGGCCTCCCTGTCCATCACCAACTCCCAGAGTTTACCCAAACTCATGGCCATTGAGTCAGTGATGCCATCCAACCATCTCATCCTGTCATCCCCTTATTCTCCTGCCTTCAATCTTTCCCAACATCAGGGTCTTTTCAAACGAGTCAGCTCTTTGCATCAGGTGGCCAAAATATTGGAGTTTCAGCTTCAACATCAGTCCTTCCAACGAACACCCAGGACTGATTTCCTTTAGGATGGACTGGTTGGATCTCCTTGCAGTCCAAGGGATTCTCAAGAGTCTTCTCCAACACCACAGTTCAAAAGCATCAATGCTTCTGTGCTCAGCTTTCTTTATAGTCCAACTCTAACATCCATACATGACTACTGGAAAAAACATAGCCTTGACTAGACAGACCTTTGTTGACAAAGTAATGTCTCTGCTTTTTAGCATGCTGTCTAGGTTGGGCATAGCTTTTCTTCCAAGGAGTAAGTGTCTTTTAATTTCATGGCTGCAGTCACCTTCTGCAGTGATTTTGGAGCCCAAGAAAATAAAGTCTGCCACTGTTTCCACTGTTTCTCCATCTATTTGCCTTGAAGTGATGGGACCAGATGCCATGATCTTAGTTTTCTGAATGTTGAGCTTTAAAACAACTTTTTCTCCTTCTATAGGTGCTGTTTTTCTTACTACATTTGAGAGAAGGCAGGAGACATAAGACACTCTTTGATGAACATGTATATACTATATGCTGTGCTATGCTTAGTCACTCAGTCCTGTCTGACTCTTGGCAACCCCATGGACTGTAGCCTCCAGGCTCCTCTGTCCACGCAGATTCTCCAGGCAAGAATACTGGAGAGGGTTGCCATGCCCTCCTCCTGACCCAGAGATTGAACCCAGGTCTCCAGCATTGCCGGCGGATTCTTTACCGTCTGAGCCACCAGGAAAGCCCATGAAAACTGGAGTGGGTAGCCTATCCCTTCTTCAGGAGTTCATCTCCACCCAGGAATCAAAGCGGGGTTTCCTGCATTGAAGGTGAATTCTTTACCAGCTGAGCTACCAGGGAAGTCCGAGTATATACTATTACTAGTACTTGAAGTCTACTTGTCCCACTAATTGTCAGTAGTCTTGCATTTAAATCCTGTTCTGTACAGTGAATTTTGCTTTGGTCCATTGCACTTCATATGGTATGCTAGATTTGAGACTGGACTGTGAATTAGTACCTCCACTTGCTTTCTTGTCTCTCGATCTTCCATTTACCAGAGGATAATAACAATGATCAGTTCTGCTATGTGACTGTAGGTCTAGTAAAAAATTTATTGAAACTGAAACTAACTTAAGATGTGGTTTGTTTTTTTTTTAATTACAGATTTTATTTATTGTAACTCTTTGGTTTTAATGAGTGGACTGCCCCCTGGTGGACAAGAGCTGTCAGCGCACATGAAATCGAGTGCTTTTGCTGTTTAAGATCTGAACTATTTTCTTTCCTGCGTAGGTCAGCGTCTCAGTTGTGTTCCCCTCTTTGCGACCCCATGGACTGTATCCCGCCGGGCACCTCTGTCCGTGGAATTTTCCAGGCAAGAATACTGGGGTAGGTTGCCATTTCCTACTTCAGGAGGTCTTCCAAATCCAGGATCGAATTCGCCTCTCTTTGTGTTTTCTGCATTGGCAGGCAGATTCTTGACCGCCATCTGGGCAGTCTGAACTGTTTTCCTTCAGGTAATATGAATTATATTTACATGAACAGTAAGAACTAAATCCATAACGTGTCAAACTCAATAATGTACAGAACCCTAAGATGTCTCCAGGTATTTTTGAAATGGCCTCAGAAAGTACAAGAACAGGATTTTCTTAATCTTTGTGCAGTAAATTTCCACTTTCCTGGAGTGACTGAGAACTTGTGAATTCTAATTAGTAGGTTATTTCACTGTCAGTGATACGGCTTACATAGATTAATCATTTGCAAAAAAATTAGTTCAGGGTATATAATGGAATACACAGACTCCTCAATGTCAGTTAATGGAGTAGTTGATAATAATACCTAATAATTGGGGCTTCCCTGATAGCTCAGTTGGTAAAGAGTCTGCCCGCAATGCAGGAGACCTGGGCTCGATCCCTGGGTTGGGATGATCCCGTGGAGAAGGGAAAGGCCACCCACTCCAGTATTCTGGCCTGGAGAATTCCATGGGAATTGCAAAGAGTCAGACATGACTGAGCGACTTTCACTTTCACTTATATAACTTACACTAAGTGCTTAAGGTATTTTAAAATTCTTTTAATTTCCCCCTTTCCCATGACATAGGTATGGCTGCTGTCCCTCTCGTGCAAGGGAAGAGACCAAGAACTGCCACATAGCAAGGAGATGATGGGGCTGGAATTTAAGGCCGGGCAGTCTGGCTCTTAACCCAATGCTAAATGGCCTTGCTGAAGAGAAAGCTCACTGCAGTATGTCACAGCATCTCTCTCCTGAGCAGTGCAGCTCATCATACTGTTTCGCCACTGCAGACATTGTAGAAGGTTAAAATTCACTTGTGGCAGACCTTCCCCCCCCTCCCTTCCGGTACTTTCCACTAAGCTTACCACTATGACACTGTATACTAGAGATGCAATAAATATCCTTATCAATGAGCTTATATTATTCAAAGTCTTTTTGCAGAAATTGCAGCCCTCAAATTATTTGTCATTCATTTCTTTTTCACAAAACCATGGTGGATCCTACATAATCAAAATCTGTTTATGTGACTAATTCAAAATAACGTATTCTTCAGACACGCTAGAATCACACGTAGCACACCCAGACTCAAACAGGGTTTAGCCAACTTGGTAGGAGAGGTTTCACCCTCTCTGGGCAATTTCTCTTGCTCAAGTCAGGTGAACCAGGTCCACATTTCTCCACATAGTATCTTAAAGATGATTTTTTGACACCAGACTTCATGAAGGTCATGAAAAGATTTATTGAAAATTACTGAACTCTGCAATGAGATCTATGGGAGAAGGCAATGGCACCCCACTCTAGTACTCTTGCCTGAAAAATCCCATGGACAGAGGAGCCTGGTAGGCTGCAGTCCATGGGGTCGCAAAGAGTCGGATACGACTGAGCGACTTCACTTTCACTTTTCACTTTCATCCATTGAAGAAGGAAATGGCAACCCACTCCAGTGTTCTTGCCTGTAGAATCCCAGGGACAGGGGAGCCTGGTGGGCTGCTGTCTATGGGGTCGCACAGAGTCGGACACGACTGAAGCGACTTAGCAGCAGCAGCAGCAGCAGCAGCAATGAGATCTATACAACTCTAATATGCTGTGGGTTCACCCTCCCAAGGGTGCCTGTGGAGCATGCCCTGTCCTGAAGCGCTCTTTTTCTGGGCAGCTTGTGTTATTCCTGTCAAAATATTGCTTGTTGTTTCAGACAGTTATGAACTTGTTTATCGACTCAGAGCATGGCAGGCTGGGCCTCAGCTCTCCAACTGCTTCGTGCTTGGCCTTGATCTTCTTCAAAGGGGTTCGATGTCCCTTTTGGTAGCAAAGTCCGCTTCCTGTTCGAAGAACCAAAAACATCTCCAGTTACCCAGAAACATAGACTTAGCATTTCCCATGCCACACTGTTTAATTACTTTGTGTCTGACGCTCTGGGTGGGTTTCTCAGTATGCAACACGCTTTGTGTGCTTGCTCAGTTGTGTCTGACTCATTACGACCCCATGGACTGTATGGCCCACCAGCCTCTTCTGTCTGTGGAATTTTCCCAGAAAGAATACTGGAGTGGGTTGTCATTTTCTCCTCCAAGGGATCTTCCTGACCCAGAGATCGAACTCGAGTCTCCTGCACCTCCTGCATTGGCAGGCAGCTTCTTTTTTATTTTTTTGCAGGCTGATTCTTTACCACTAAGCCACCAATGATCTGCTGGCTGTTGCACACATCCGGGAGAACTCCACAAACCAATTTTGGTTTTATACAGCTGTTTTCCTAGGAATCAATCAGGCTCCTGGAAACCCCTCAGGACTCTATATATAATCATATACTCCAAGGATATATTTGAAGATACAAGTAGGAGGAAGTGATCTCAGTGGCCTGAGCACAATAACATGGTTTCAAAATACAGTCTAACATATCTAGTAACACAGGCACATTATTTTGTCTTTAAATTAAATATTGATGGGACCAGAAAACTTTCTGCTTATCTCTGCTCCTAATAAAGTTCATGTTACAGGGTATTTGGTTGGGTTTTGTTAATAATAAATCTAGAAATGGCAAAACAGTGAGGTTTTTCAATACCACTATAAGATAATACATCTTATGTGCATACAGAAATGAAATTCTTATAATCTCAAGCCTGAAGTATTGAGGTAATTAATATTGGCTTTAATTGTTTCCTTTTTTTCCCTTAAAAAAAAAGTACATCTGCATTCACCCAGAAGCACATGCAGAGTTGAAATCAGACTGTCTGGGTGTTTTGGACACAAAAGGAACCTTTGAAAACTCTGATTTGAGCACATGAGTGTCAAGGACCCCCACAACAGAGCCAATCCAAAACGCGCTACACTGTTTCCATTCAGAGAGCATCAATGTGCCTCTTTAAGGGTTTTTCAGAATCCCAGGAAATTGTGATTACATGGCATTAGCTTTTCATTTTCTAAAGAATGGGTGAAAAGCATGAAAGTCCTCTTAACAATGTGAAGAAAAGTATTTTTGGTTCTGGTAAACTTCTGCTGTTCTCTGATAAAAACTACACAGAAATGCCTTTAGGATACCACACAATCCTACATACAATTGTAGCTCAGTAGTATGGGTGCTGGAGGGACTACCACCTTATCCAGCCTGAAAAAAGACACCCAGATACCTATTGTTCTCCCCAAACAGTCACTTAGTCAAAGATGGTATTCATTCTGGTGATATCATGAATTTATTTGTCTCTCTTAGATGTTCTCATTTTTCCATCGATTTGTGGAAGAAAACAAATCCAACTAAAATCACTGTAGGTTTTGGTAGCGATTTACTTCATCTGGTTGATTCTGTATTTGCTATATAGAGGAGGAAATTATTCAATACTCCATTATGTGTACAAATTGTGGAAATAATATTGACTTGGCTACATTACATATGTAGTAGTGGTATTTACTGAATATCAACAAAAAACCACCAAGAATAGGTTCATATCATCAGTGGATTCTAAGGATATTTATAGGAACCCAAAGATTCCTTCAAGATCTTGGAAAGAAACCAATGTTGAAATTCTAGAATATTTTAGGGCAATATAAGGATTGTGGCTGGGCTTCCCAGGTGGTACAGTGGTAAAGAATCTGCCTGCCAATGTAGGAAATGCAAGGGATTTCGGGTTCAATCCCTGGGTGGGGAAGATCCCCTAGAGGAGGAAATCGCAACTCGCTCCAGTATTCTTGCCTGGAAAATTCCATAGACAGAGGAGCCTGGCAGGCTATAGTCCACAGGGTTGCAAAGAGTCAGACGGGACTGGGTGTGCACACGCGCATGCGCGCACGCGCACATACGCGCACACACACACACGCACACACACACACACACACACACACACACACACACAAGGATTGGGGCTACCACCATCACACCATTATCAAATTAATGTATTGTGAGATCATCCAATGATAGTCTTATCAGAGAACTCAAAGTCTCTAAACTCATGCTTTTTGAATTTTAATATGTGTAAAAATTGCTTAGATGGTTCCTTATTAAAGATTCAGATTCACAGGCCCCTTGCAAGGATCATGATTCATTATATAAGGTGTGGAGCCTGGGAGTCAGCATACACATAACATCCCAAATGATTCTGATGCAGTGACCTATGGTGGGCTCAAAGAAACAAAACTCAACCCTTTTAATCCACCTTTAATATTCACCTAATCTGATTGTCCCCACCTGTCCAAATGCTTGTACTCATCTTGTTGTGCTTGTCTCCAGGTTTGGATAAATAATGATTTCCTTTCCACATAATAGTAAATGGCCACTCCATCATCACCTGGTGGGGGAAGCTAAGGGAATATTTACCTTATGGAGAAACTATCCCAGCCACTCATCTCTTGAGCAAAGTCAAGTTAGAATGGACTTGCCTAGGTCTGGACATCTGCTTATTTTTCAATATTTTTAAAAAATGTTTTTATATATTTATTTGGCTGCACCAGGTCTTTCTTACTTGTGGCATGTGGGATCTTTAGTTGTATCATGCAAGCTCTCAGTTGCAGCAGATGATATCTAATTCTGAGACCAAGGACCGAACGCTCACCCCCTGCATTGGGAGCATGGAGTCTTAGCCACTGGACCACCAGGGAAGTCCCTATTTTTCGATATTGAAGAAAAAGTTATGTTCCTGTCCCTGCCTCCTCACCCATGTTGTATACCCTTGCTGCTGAAAGTGTGATCCATGGACCAGCAACAGCTGGGAGTTTATTAGAAATGCAGAATCTCAGGCCTCATCCACACCTATTGAATCAGACTCTGCACTTGATCAAGATCCTAGGTGATGCCTGTGCACGTGAAAGATGTGTGTGATCAACAGCCTTTTTTGGAAAAGAATAAATGGGTGAGTATGGATTTCTTGACAGCACAAATAAACGTGCCTCATCACAATAGGATCAAAGAAGTTCTGTGGACTAGGTTGACAACTTTTTTCCTTCCAAGATCACCTATTTAAACTAACCCTTCAACTTAAAACAAATATTTATTTATTCATTTATTTATTTGGCTGCATGGAGTCTTAGTTGTGGCACGTGGAACCTTCTTTGCGGTCATGCGGACCTTTCATTGTGGCCTAAGGACACTCGAGTTGCAGTTGCCAGCTCTGGGGCTTCAGCAGTTGCAGCCCGTGGGCTTAGTTGCCCCTCGGCCTGTGGGATGTTAGTTCCTAGGGATCCAACCCTGCGTCCCCTGCTTTGGAAGGTGGATTCTTAACCAGTGGATCACCAAGGAAGTCCCACCACCCCCCAACTTTTTCACCCTTGAAGCTTGAGACAGTCCTATTACCTGGATTGCTTCAGGATTCTCACTGCTGGGACAAGATTTTACTGCAGTGTGCCACCCCCCAAACCCTTCTAGATGCCCAATCTCTCTTCGGCAGACTTGATCAGGCTCTCTTGCAAGCAGGGCTCTGGCAAAGAGGCTGGAAAGAGTGCAAAAGAGAATCAGGAAGGCCTCTACCCTCTAGAAGTGGTGGTGGTTTAGTCACTAAGCAAGTACTTTAAGTACAACTTTAAGTACTCTCTTAGTAATAAGCTGTGTTTACCTGCTTGGAGGTGCAGGTGAGGGGAGCCGTGGGAAGGGTCTCCCTTTCCTCAGAGCGGGCTCATCTTGCTCTGTCATATGGTAAGGAAAGCAAAGTCTCGAGCCCACTCCTAGCTCACATGCTTGTTCCTCAGGGCCTGGTGATTTCATCTGCAGTTTAGCCAGTAAGGGAAGTATTTCCTATTGCATCAGAACCCCCTTCCTCGGTGACAGAGAGGCTTCTCCTACCTTTTGAGGCTCAGTCTACCCAGGAATCTGAAAATATCCGTTCCTCACTTTCCTTGCAGCTCAGGCCAGGCCTTCAGTGGTGTTCCTGTCAAAAAAAAAAGTGCTGAAAGATGCAGACTCTGAGGAAAATCCTGCCGAAAAGTGGCAGCAGAGTTAGCAGATATATGCGGTGTGAAGGGCTGTCTGTGGTTTTAGCCCAAGCGTTTCATGTTCTGCTCCGGGCATGGAGGTAGTTCAAGTTATCTTGTAGTATTTGGATCCAGTGCGGCATCGGTGGTGGTTTCTTGGGGCCAATCCAAAGCATGACCTGGGGCATTGTTCCAGCTATGGAGTCTCTAGGCTATGTTCTTCAACTGAACTGTTCCATATCCTTTAATACATTCATTTTCTTCTTAAAACAGCCGGACTTGAATTTTCTTGCCTGAAACCAAGAATCATGACACTTACGGTGTGCTGGAGAATGGAGGACGTGCCTACAAGAATTTCAAAACTGATTCCTTGCTTTTGTGGAAAGACCAAATGGTTTTTGCATAGGTAATTGCAAATTCAGTTTTTGTCTTGATTTCCTGAGTTATTTGACAATTATCTTTGGACTTGATTCTGTAGATTGTGGGGAGCTATGACTGAAGTTGGGGAGCCAATCAGAAGAGCTGTGAAAAGAAATGTGAGGAAAATGAGATCCTTGTGCTGTGCTTAATTGCTCAGTCATGTCCGACTGTCTGCGACCCCATGGGCTGCAGCCCACCAGGCTCCTCTATTCATGGGGATTCTCCAGGCAAGAATACTGGAGTGGGTTGCCATGCCTTTCTCCAGGGATATCCTTGTGAGAATGACTCAAATCCAATGTTTTTTTCCCCAGTGGGCATTTCGTGGAACTGTAAAAGTAGACAAAGGGCCCATACCCTTTGGTTCTGTTATTAGAAAATTGAGTATTCAATCTGTATTCATATAGTCTTTTTTTTTTTTGGACTCCAAAAGTTATCTCCTCTACATTAGTAGAATGGTATAGGAGGGTGTGAACGAGAGAGGCCCAAAACAAAAAGCAGTGTTTACCTTTGCTGCAAGTGGAAAGAACTTCTGTGTGGCAAGAAAGAATTGTTGAGAACAGTTGTGGGTATTACCCTGGTGCCCAATGGTTAAGGTACCATATGAGCTTCCACTGCAGGAGGCAGAGGTTCGATCCCTGGCCAGGGAACTAAGATCCCTCATACTGTGAGGCCAAAAAATTAAATTCAAATTACAAAAAAAAGAACAACCTTGGCTGTTTCTTTTAAGCTAAGCTGCTGACAAAACTGCAGTATTGATAAATACCACTCTGTTATTGCCACAATGATTCCAGAAGAAGTAGACTTTAAAATATGACCTTAAATTTACAAATTTGTTGAAACCATCAAATTTACTTCCTCATATGATGCAATACATTATTTCGGTTGCATAGGTCTTCAAGCAATTTGATAGAGCATATCATGGAACAATATACCTTTTTTCTGTCTGCTCTACTAAAATGGTAGCTCCATGAAAAGGTCTTCAATTGCTCATGTCCTCAGAACATAATAGGTGCTGGGTCAAACTTGTTTAGCAGAAAGATTATACTGCCTTGGAGTTTGTGAAGAACAGAGAGTGTGTGTGTGTATTGCACATCGTTGATTATCCTGATCATATCTTTGCAGCATACTCTTATCAGTAAGTATTTTTAGAAGGCAAAAATGTTACTGTATAATCACTGCCCCCATCCATTTCCAGGCAAACGAGTGCTAACCAGTAAGTCATACCTTGTTTAGGTCTTACTCATTCCGCATGTCACTTCTCCCTTTTGTTGGTGTTGTTGAGTCACTCGATCATGTCCAACTCTTTGTGACTCCATGGACTGTAGCTCACCAGGCTTCTCTGTCAATGGGATTCACCAGGCAAGAATACTGGAGTGGGTTACTACTTCCTTCTTCAGGGGATCTTCCTGACCCGGGAGTGGAACCCAAATCTCCTGCAAGTCTCCTGCATTGCAGGCGGATTCTTTACCACTAAGTCACCAGGGATTCCCACTTCTCCCTTCAGGACTCCTGTTTTCCACATTGAACAGAGAAGTTATTTACACACAAAAGAACTTGACTTGGGCATTCTTGGATTTTTTTCTATAAAAGTCCATAGAGGGCATGTTCTATTTTGTAATGTAAATAGGATGTAAAGAAACATTCTATCTTCAAAAATGATTTGAGCAAAGTGTAAGGCTCTAGAAACCACTGTGAATCTCTGAGATTCTCCCTGTAATTGAAGCAAGCAGTACTTCAAAGTTAACTCTTAGACTTTTCAGCGTGAATAGCTTCTATCTAAATTGGCAATTTACTTGTGAGTCTGTGATCCTTCACCTACTTTGCATAATTAATATTGTAAACAGTATTAATAGTGTTCTTTGATATTACAGTTGGAGATGAAAATTTCATTTTTAATGCATCCCACAAATAATTTGATAGCTGATTCTGTGTCATTTTTAATGTACTTATAGCTCTTTTCCCAACAACTGCTCTGGCAATAAGCCACGCTATACAGCAAATGCTTTATTTTCTTGGATTAAATAACACAATATAATTACCTTCATCTTTGTTTGATTTTTGCTTGTTGTGACTCATTTTGCCAGCTCTGAGTTTTGAAAATAAAGAGTAAACTTCTGATCACCATTTGTTTTTCCACCGTATTTAAAAATAAGCAAAAAAAGATAAATACAAACTGAGAATAAGAATATAAAGTGCTCTAGGTGCCGATTACAACCCAATTCCAGAAGATAGACAACTGTATTGGTTTTATAAGGCTGCCGTAACAAAGTATTACAAACTAGTATTACAAAGCTTAAAACAATAGAGATTTATTGTCTCCTCGCTCTGAAAGCTAGCAGTCTGAAACCAAAGCAGGGCTACGCTCCCTCTGAAACCTGCAGGAGAATTCTTCTTTGCCTCTTCCTAGTTTCTAGTGGTTTGTCAGATCATTGGTGTTTCTTGTCTTAGATCCATCACCCCCATCTTCTGTCTTCACATGGCCATCTTCTTAAAGGACACCAGTCATATTGCATTAGTATGACCTTACTTAACTGAAGTATGACCTCACTGAACTCATTACACCTGCACTGACCCCATTTCCATTCTGAAATACTAGGGATCAGGATATCAGTGAATCCTTTTTTGGCTGGGGAGGGAGCACAATTCAACCTATAACAATTATTTTGTTGTTAAAAATTGATAAATATTTGTATAGTACAATTAATGCCAGTTGTATCACTTAAAGTATTCCTTAGAAGAAACCTTTGGTCTTGCAATTTGAGACAAAAGCTTGAATGTGGTTCAGCAGCACCCCAAGAAGAGGCAATATCATGTCAGTCCAGATGGAGCAAGAAGAGTTGAGGTTTAGGCAGCCAGTGGGTCATTTTTCTCCTGTTTGTTCATGACCCTGTCATCATCTGCAAATATTTGGAAGGAAGAAAAATGTGGTACATGTGGGTTTCCCAGTTGCTGTGGATTGAATTATGTCCTACCCAAAATCCACAAATTGAAGCTCTAATTTAGCCCCCAAGTGGTAGTATTTGGAGATGGGGCTTTGGGGAGGTACATAGGTTTAGATGAGGTCTTGACACCTCCTCATCTCTTAGCTATGCTGTTCTGTAGTAAAATTCCATATCCAAGAATCAAACCACTAATCTCTAAATAATAATGCTTTCCTAGGAACATGGTTCTTTTTGGAAATGATACCAATACATGTAATGTTTTAGCTAATTCATACCAGAATATTTATAGTTACCAAAAAGAACCGAATTATTGAGGAAATACATTCTTGCCTCCAAAGGGCACAAACTCCTACTTACCCCCAGAAAGCATAATTCAAACAATACTCTGAAGCAGATCCAATTCATGTGTAGTTAATTTTCTTGTAGCTTCCTTATATTATTGTTTAGGCTTTGATGTGTTGTGTAGGGCAAGAACACACCTATTTGACTTTTTTTTTTTAAAGACGGAGCGTGGGCTTCCCCTGTGGCTCGGTGATAAGGAATCCAGTTGGAGCAACTAGGAGCAACTAGGACTGTGCACCGCAACTATTGAACCTGTGCTCTATGACCTGAGAAGCTCAACGACTGAAGCCTCCACCCTAGCAACAAAGACTCAGTACAGCCAAAAGTGAATAAATAAAGGAATAACATTAAAAGAGAAAAGAAAGCATTAGGGAATTCTGTGTCACTCCAGCGCTTAGGACTCCGCCCTTTCACTGTGACCTCACGGGTTCAGTCCTTGACTGTGGAGCTTGGATCCCACAAGTCAGGTGGCACAGCCAAAAGAGAAAATGTAAACCAAAGCTGAAATGAGATACCACGTCATATCCATTAGGCTATTAAAAACAACAACAAAACAGAAACAACGCGTGTTGACAAGGCTAGGGAGAAATTGGGACCCATGTGCGTTGCTGGCAGGAAGGTATTATAAAATGGTGCAACCACTATGAAAAGAGTGTGATTGTTCCTCAAAAAGTTAAACATAGATTTACCACACATTCCAACAATTTGATTTCTGGGTATACGTCTGGAAGAATTAAAAGCAGGGACTCAGACAGATATTTGTACACCATTATTCATGGTGGTATCATTCACTGTAGCCAAAAGATTAACACAGCCCTAATGTTTTTTGATGGGTGAATACCTAAAATATGATATATAAAGGGAGGGAGGGAATGGGGGTGAAAAAAATGTGATATATACATACAATGCAATCGGTAGCCTTAACAAGGAATGAAATTTAAAAAAATGAATGAAATTCTGATGCATACTACAACATGGATGAACCTTGAAGCATTATATTAAATGAAATAAACCAGACACAAAAGGACAAATAGTATGTGATTTACTTTACTTTTTATTAACTTTTATTGGAATATAGTTACTTAACAATGTTATGTTAGTTTCTGCTGTACAGCAAAGTGAATCATTTATACATATTCATACATCCATTTTTAAGTTTCCCTTCCCATTTAGGTCACCACAGAGCATTTGAGTAGAGTTCCTTGTGCTATACCTTAGGTTCTCATTAGTTATCTGTTTTATGTAAATAGTGTATTTATGTCAATCCCAATCTCCTAATTCATCCCACCTCCCTTCCCTTCAAACAAAACCATAAGTTTGTTTTCTACATCTGTGACTCTATTTTTGCTTTGCAAATAAGTTCATCTGTACCATTTTCTAGATTCTACACATGTTATACAGTATTTGTCTCTTTCTCACTTCATTCTGTATGACAATCTCTAGGCCCATCTGCATTGTAGCAAATAGCATTATTTCATTCTTTTTTATGGCTGAGTAATATTCAATTGTATGTATGTACCACATCTTGTTTATCCATTCCTTTGTCAATGGACATATAGATTGCTTCCAAGTCCTGGCTATTGGAAATAGTGCTACAATGAACATCAGAGTGTGTGCATCCTTTGAATTATGGTTTTCTCTGAATATATGCCCAGGAGTGGAATTGCTGGGTCATATGGTAGCTCTATTTTTAGCTTTCAGATAATCTCTATATTGTTCTCCATAGTGGCTGTATCAATAGGATTCCTTTTATATAAGGTACATGTGTGTGTGCTCAAATGAGTCTGACTCTTTGTGACCCCATGGACTGTAGCCCACCAAGCTCCTCTGTCCATAGGATTGTCCTGGCAAGAATACTGGAGTGGGGTGCCATTTCCTCCTTCAGGGGATCTTACCAGCCCAGGGATTGAACCCAGGTCTCCTACATTTCCTGCTTTGCTGGTGGATTCTTAACTGCTGAGCCACCAGGGAAGCCCCATATAAGACACATAGAATAGTCAAAAGCATAGAGACAGAAAGACAAATGATGTTTGCCAGTGGCTTAGGAGGAGAAATAGGGAGTTGTTTAGTGGGTACAGAGTTTCAGTTTGGGAAGGTGAAAAATTTTTGGAGATGGATGGTGGTAATGGTTATACAACAATGTGAATGTATTTAATGCCACTGAAATGTATACTTTTAAATGGTTAATTTTACGTCATTTTTTTAACACACAAAATTTTTTTGTTAGGAAGAATCATGGAGACATGATCTTGGATACAGCCTCTCTGACTCACACCCTTCACCTTCAGGGGAGAGTTCACTTGAGCAATCCTTAAAATCAAGGATTTTTCTGGTTTATGAAAATTTGCCAGATGAGGATCTGTTGCCTTTATTAACCCAGGATATTCTTCTAGAGAGCTAACTTAAATGTTTACAAATAGTTTCCTTTATTTCTTCTTTCCTTTTCTTTCCTTTCAAAAAATGTTACTGAGGACCTCTCCTGTGTAGGGCGCTGTTTGGGAGATATCACGGAGGCAAAAACGACAGTATAGATAGCAAATACACAGACTCTGGATTCAATGCCAGTTTTACCATCCACCATCATTATCTAATGGGCACATTGCTATGGATACCTCAGTTCCCACCCCCTGGAGAAATGAATGGCAATCCACTTCAGTATTCTTGCCTGGAAAATCCCATGGACAGAGGAGCCTGACAGGCTACAGTCCATGAGATTATAGAGTGTCAGATATGACTGAGCGACTAACACTTTCAGTTTCCACATCTGTAAAATGGGTGCAATAATAGTGCCCATTTCACAGGATTTGTGCTGAATAACTTTTGTTTGTCCCTCCAGATCCACTCTCTACCCTCTGCTCAGTTCCTGGACATGGGAATCTGATTACATGAGCTGCATCAGTGGTCACCATTGCTCCCTAGCTTCAGTTTAGATTTGAGCAATCCAAATCCCTGGTAGGAGATCAGTGGGAGGTAGGAATGAGTTGGTTTTTTTTTTTTAATCCCTGGCTTTCTCCCTGTAGGGTTGCTGCAGAATGGCTTCCTCTTAGACCAAAAGTTACAGCTGCTGCTAAGACAGTTCTCTCCACGTGTCTTTCTTTTCCTGAACTTCCATAAACATTCCCTCCCTTTATAATGTCAAGCCTAGCCATAAGAGTGGTCATGTTCATATTAACGAGCTACCACAGAGGACATAAGTGCCAAGAGAGGGGCAGTGTCTTTTGAATAACTCAGCACAGTGTTCTGATTCTTCACCATTAGCAGCCAGATCCCAGAGGGCACTGAATATACCATAGTAAGTAGTTTGAAGATGACCCAGCCAGCCCTAGAATAAAAGCCATAAGAGGACAGGGCCCTCATCTCTTTTGTTAATATTAACTATTCTCTCTCCAATGTCTGGTACCTAGTTTTGACCCTTCAGTATTTAATGAATAAATGAGTGAATATTGAAAAAACAGCTCTGAATAAAATAGAAGGGACTGGTGCTTAACGCTGACTTCCATTTTATTTTTGTCTTATGTGTTCACTGCCTACATTTACAAGCTGTTCTTACTAAGCTTATGGTCAGTGATCGCTATATGTCTATTGTTATACAATATGTGTAACAATGTCACCGATGCCAAGGAGGAGAATTTCTTGTTGTCTTGAAAACTGTACATGAATTCAGGAACAAATAGTCTAGTGATTTGCATTGAGTTTTAAAGGTTTATTTTAAAGGTTCTGTTGGAGAATTTTTTAAATAAAAAATCTAAATTTTATATTTTGAAAATGTTAACTACTGAATGTTGCTCTTCATAAACTTTTATTAGTTATTTAATAATAAACAGTAATAAAACAGTGATAAAAAGTGAATAAATATCTTTTCAGCCACCTAAACAGTCAAATTCCAATTATAGCTGTAAAGATAACAAATATACCAATAATACCTAAACTATGTAATACCTAACTGGTGAAATACTATATAGCCAATAAAACTTAAGTAACAATGACATGGACTGCTTATTGTATTATGTGAAAAGAGTAATATAAAAATTTTTTTATATTGATGAATTTTACAATGTAAGAAAAATGTCCAACAAAAACTTAGGCATTAATGAAAGCCAGTGGTGGTCTAGATGGCTGTTCTGTGAATAACTTTTCCTCTTATTTTAAAAATTCTTTTCCAAATTTTCTAATATAATTATATACTATTTTCATAATGAAAACTATTAAAGCATTATAAGTCCATCATCATAACAAATTATTTTCTTCACTAATGGAGAGATAATATGTAGAATAGAAAGAAATGAGTACAAAAATTATTCCTTTAGACTCTGATCAAAAGGATAAATACACTTAAATGCCATTTAGAACCCAAACTGATTTTTTCAGGTTTCTAAAATGCATATAAATTCCATTATGTGATGCTGATTTTCCTATCATTATTATCATCGTTTATTACTCGTTTTTATTTTGGTAGAAATTTGTTATAATTAGAGCACATTTCCTCCGTGATTAAGTATCAAAAGAAAAGGATTCGGATTGGTGATGTTAACCTAAAACAATAAAACAGCCAATTATTTCACCAGCAAAATGGGTTTATGCAGGAGCAGCAAAGAATTGTTACTGGGGACATGCAGCTATGCTTGCATGAACCACATGCAAGCCCTTTAAAACAAAGGAAGGGGAAACTCAAAGAGGAGAGGTTGGGAGAGGCTGTTATAAACAAAAAGTCCATTGTAGGAAACAGGGAGTTGGAGGCACAGAGTCCTTTCACTGGCTGAGATGAGACAGTCCCTCACTGGCTGAGCTATTGCCAGGCAAGGAGAATATCTTTCTTTCTCTAAATGATGGTGGCAAAGTAGTGTCACATTCTGCTGGAGATGGAAAGTACATAGCTTCCTATTGGGGTATCATGTTGAGCGCTGTGTGTATGAGAGCTCCCCCTTCTGGACTCCTGATTCCATTTCAGTGAAGTTTCCTTTTATTAATTTTCAGATGAATAAAGATACATTGAGTTTATTGTCTTGTATTTTCCTTGTTTCTTCTAGACTACTGGAGATTTTGATCTATCAAGATGCTGTGCTTCAATAGGTAGGGTAAAACTTAGAGTAACTTATCCTGTCAAGGTGAGTTTAGGTGCTTGAGATGAAAGAAAATAGAGCTAGGGTAATTGCAGAACAGAGAACTCCCCAACATCCTCGTGAAGAGTAATGGATATTTTACACTCCTATGTAGAAACGTTTAAAATTTTCATCTAGTCTTGCCCAAAACATTATTTGTTGCTCAATGACTAGAGGTAGGGTGGTTAGCTAATTATCAGTTTTCTCTTTAAGATGTAGATTGTAAAACTTTTGGGATCCAGCTAGGGTAATGTGCAGATAATCTGAAATAATTCTCTTCAATTGACTGTGATACAAATATGATTTTCAAATGTAGGGGTAAGTAACCTGATCTTTGACTTTGAACCAGTACAGTCTCAGCCAGGTCCATCTCCTGCCTGTGTTGAAATTCATAAATGACAGAAGAAAGTGGTAGATATCCTCATTTTCCAAAGCCCTAGAACACATCTTGAGTATATGTATGATCGGGGTATGATTGAGTGCAAGATGGCTCTTCTCTTGCTTTCAGTACATCCCAGGCTTGACCAGTGCCTGCTTCACCTACACCCTACTCACCTCACTGACCTCCCTACATACTTGCCTCAGGCCCCAGCAGAGGATTCTTCTAACTTCAGCTACCAAGCCAGCATATCAAAGGGATGGTGAAGGGTGTTCCTCTCTGCTAGTTTCTCTGGTAACTGATGAACCAACCTAATGTCAACTCCCACTATGACAGGTAACACCCCCAGCCCACAACCTCCATCCCCTGGAGAGCAAAGACTATTGCCATGTCCTGCCCATCAGCAGTGGTGGGGGTTTTGCTCCAGGACCTTGCTTCGAACACATACAATCCCCCTATCTGTTAAACCATTGATGTCTCTGTTGCTGACTCCTGGCTACTCTTCCTTGCAAGCCAGAGGGGCTGCAGCCCAACAGTATATATGACACAGGAGGAAAGGGGGCAGGGCACAACCTATAAAAGAATAACATAGCCCAAGGGCGCAACACAAACTGATTGGAACCGAATAGGTCCAAGATGGTAGACCCTGAGCCTCAGTAAACTGTTGCACATCAGCAAGCTACACCCACAGGTGCCATGACAGCTTCAAGGCTGACCATAGAAGTTCAAAAAGTGGGCTGTGACCCAATTCCTGGAAATCCCCACCCTTCCCCCAAAATAGCTGGAATACTCCTCCCACCCATTAGCCTATGAAATTACTCACCCTTATAAGAACTGACAACCCCATGCCCTGGTGCCGCTCTCACCTTCTGAGATGGCCCACATTCTGTCTGTGAAGTGTGTTTCTCTTTAAGTAAATGTCTGTCTTATCAATCACTTTGTCTCTCACTGAATTCTTTCTGCAGTGAGATATGAAGAACCTAGTCTCATTAAGTCCTGAGACCAGGTGTGTGATTTTAG
This sequence comes from Okapia johnstoni, assembly GCA_024291935.2. Classification (NCBI taxonomy): domain Eukaryota; kingdom Metazoa; phylum Chordata; class Mammalia; order Artiodactyla; family Giraffidae; genus Okapia; species Okapia johnstoni. Next base: position 55,412,582 of record CM044308.1, read on the forward strand.
TTAAAAGAACATGGGTTCAAGTCTCAGTGTGGGTTTTAGCTGGATTGGAGTCCCAATTTGAGCTGCATGGTTTCATATGTAGGTTGCTATTCAGTCACTCAGTTGTGTCTGACTCTTTGTGACCCCATGGACTGCAGCACGCCAGGCTTCCCTGTCCATCACCCACTCCTGGAACTTGCTCAAACTCATGTCCATCAAGCTGGTGATGCCATCCAACCATCTCATCCTCTGTCATCCCCTTCTCCTCCTGCCTTCAACCTTTCCCAGCTTCAGAGTCTTTTCTAAGGAGTCAGTTCTTCGCATCAAGCGGCCAAAGTATTGGAGCTTCAGCTTCAGCATCAGTCCTTCCAATGCATATTCAGAACCGATTTCCTTTAGGATAGACTGGTTTGATTTCCTTGTAGTCCAAGGGATTCTCAAGAGTCTTCTCCAACACCACAGTTCAAAAGCATCAGTTCTTCAGTGCTCAGCTTTACTTATGGTCCAACTCTCACATCCATACATGACTACTGGAAAAACCATAGCTTTGACAATATGGACCTTTGTCGGCATGTAGAGAAGACAATTCCACCTCCACTAGGCAAAATTATTTATGTGTTTGAGGATGTGAAAGGTACAATAATGCTTTCCTTCCCCACCTCCAAGATGTCCACAGAACCACAGATTTCCTTAGAAGGTGTAAATAGGTACAATGATGAAGTGGAATTAAGTCTGCAGACAGAATTAAGATTGTTAACCAGCTGACTTTAGTAGAGAGAGAGTATCCTGGATTATCCAAGTAGGCCCAATGTAATCACAAGAGTTCTCAAAAGTGGAAGAGAGTAAGCAAAACAGAGTCAAAAAGAAAGTGAAAGTGGCTGAGTAATGTCTGACTTCTTTGTGACCCCATGGCCTATACAGTCCATGGAATTCTCTAGGCCAGAATACTGGAGGGGGTAGCCTTGGGGGCACTGTTAACCACAGAAGGATGCTCAGAAAAACTGCAACATTGCTTGCTGGCTTTGAAGATGGGAAAAGAGGATCAAGAAGCCAAAAATAGAGTGGGCTTTAAAAGCTGGGAAAATCAAGGAAATAAATTTCCCCCTACAGCCTCCAGAAAGGAATAAAGCCTTACAGATTTCTTCATTTTAGCCCAGGGAAACCTATGTGGGATTTCTCTAGAACTGTATGACTGTAAATTTGCAATGTTTAAGGAACCGTAGCAGTGGAAATTTCCTAAAGCAATAATAGAAAACTAAAAAGTAAGTATTGCTGATTGCATTACTTGTCAACTATCTACAATTTACAGAGCTTAAAAATAGCTTAGTCAAAGATGAAGACAGGCACATGTACACACACACACACACACACACACACAAATAAGACAGGCACATGTACACACACACACACAAATAAGACAGGCACATGTACACATACACACACACACAAATAAGACAGGCACTTGTACACACACACACACACACACACACAAATTAAGACCTAATACTCACACTATAACTGCAGAGCTTATGGAACTACTTTGGGGCAGCAAATAAAAGTAGGAATATATTCCTAATGAGATAAATGACTCAGCACTTAGCAACTGCAAAAATGCCCTATGCAACCACAGGATCATTAATCACTGATGGTAGCAGAAATGAGCAAATTGATGACTTGATGGTTCAGTATAATCCCCCTTGAAAACTGGAGAGAGCCAAATCATCAATAATTCTGGAATCAATTCTTGCTCCATCAGCCAATTTCTAGCCAAAAGGAGTAATGGCCTCTTGGTGGCCAACTGCTTCTGCTACAGAGTTTGTGTTACAGCAGAATTTTCTTTTTTCAATTTAAGTAAGCTGGGTAACACTTAGGACTTGACCCTCATCCCATGGAAAACTTTTATCAAGTAGAAACTGATTGACAGGCATTGAAAAAAATATATATATATATACACATAAAGCATCAGCTAAAAAAATTATGATTGAAGCAGAATTATATTGTTTTTGCTTTCCTGGCATCCACACCTCATTCTTTTCATAGCAACACACTTAGGGTTTCACATGAGGCTGATTCCACACATATTCCTCTTACCACTCCATTTAAACAAGTGTGGGTGAATAACCCAAGCCTGGCCTTTCTGTCTTGCCAACTGGTTTAAGAATTTATGGGACCAGACTTGACCCATTGAGAATCAAGTTTGGACCATTATTTGAAAGTACCAGGCAAGAAGCACTTTCTATGGTCTGGTCTTGCTAACCTTGTGGAATACGAATAAGAGTTAAGGAAGGATCAGTTTGGCAATGAAGTCAACTCAGAGGGAAGCAGAAACCAAAACACAGACTCCTTTGATATCATTTGTACTCTTAAGTCCTGTCATGCCTGTTACAAGATCACTTACCTCTGACCTCTTCAAAGTAGCCATTTTGTCCCTTTTCCCCTTGAAACCTGTTTGGGTTTAATTTCTATTACTTGCAATCAAGACAGTCCTGACTAAGAAGACCATGTAGATTTGGGAAGTTAACTCACTACTGAGGTACATTAAAAATGTTAACAGTGTATTTGAGCAAAAGTCAATTATAATCAATGCCAAACCAGATTTTGTAGAAATTCCACTGACAGGAGCTAGGGAAAAGGCTTTTATAGAAAAAAAAAAAAGGCAGAAGCAAAGCAATAAAGCTATTTTATTGGCTATAGCTTAAATATTTGCCTTATCTGGAAAAGCTTAGTTAACTGTAATTGGTTGTCCTTAGGTTTTGATTTCTTAACCTTGAGGTATAAATAGGCTTAGGTTTTGGTTTGCTTAGTAGGTTAATAAGGTATTAGAACCACCTTGATCTCCTGGCCTTCTTATTTAATTAACTTAACATTATGAAACAGACTAATCAAAGAAGAAAGTAAATAAATACACTAGGGAAAAAAGGGCTTCCCTGATAGCTCAGCTGGTTAAGACTCCACATGCAATGCAGGAGATCCCAGTTTGATTCCTGCATCGGGAAGTTCCCCTAGAGAAGGGATAGGCTACCCACTCCAGCTTTCTTGGGTTTCCCTGGTGGCTTAGACAGTAAAGAATCCTCCTGCAATGAAGGAGACCTGGATTCGATCTCTGGGTTGGGACGATCCCCTGGAGGAGGGCATGGCAACCCACTCCAGTATTCTTGCCTGGAGAATCCCATGGACAGAGGAAGTCTGGTGGGCTACAGTCCACTGGGTCACAGAGTCGGACACAACTGAGCGACTAAACACAGCATAGCACTATAGGGAAAAAAGACAATTTCCAACTGTTAGAAAACAAAAACAGGACTTCCCTGGTGATCCTTCAATTAAGAATCCACCTGCTAATGCAGGGGACATGGGTTTGATTCTTCTTAGTGTGGGAAGATCCCACATGCTGTGGGGCAGTGCAGCCCTTGTGTCGTGAGTACTGAGCCCATGTGCTCTAGCAACCATGTACCGCAGGTAGAGAAAGCCTGTGTAGCAACGAAGAACCAGAGAAGCCAAAGAAAATAATTAATTAAAAAGAAAAAAAAGGGGGTTAAATATCATTCATACATTAAACATAACACAAATCATAAAACTATTCACAATAGTTTTATTTTCACAATTTTATTCCCACAGAGGAAAAATGATAGATGTCATGGCATTCAATAGTTAACATTGACCACAAAAGCTCTTACACAACCAAATGTCTTGCCAATGTGGCTTCAACTTCTCCCACTACAACCTCAGTACGTTTTATGCTGTCCCTGAAGTTCCTGAAACACTGTCCTGGGACCCACATCAGTGTCTATACTTTGTTTGAAGTCTGGGAGAATGACACAGAAATGGAGAAAATATACTCTGCCTTTCAGAGATTTATGCTCTAGGGAAGGGTAATAGAAAAAGAAAATCTACTGTCACTAAAAGTGAGCACCATTTATAAGAAAGGTAGTTACCCCCTTATTTTTATGTATTCAAACCACATTAGTTCTTCTTTGAAATCTTTCTAGAACCTCCATTGTAGGCCTACGTCTGTGGTCCTTTTTAATCTATTTTTAGCACATCTGAGAATGCAGAAGAAACAAAGAGATTGAAATCAAAATAGCTCAATTCTTAGAATAATATGATTAAGTTGATTCAGTCAGGAAAACAAAGTCAACCTATTAAAAGAGTTTTGATGGGGAATATCATCTTTCATAAACCAACAAGATTTGGAAAGCAACCTGGTTTGTGCCCCCTTTTCATTTATCTTAAGTTAACAGCTTCACAGATCCAAGCCCGGCAGTCTCTAGCTCAGCTTGGTGTCTAGGTTTGTTGGACAGCCTGTTTCTCTGTCTGTGCCCTAAGTATTCACTTAATATTTTGATTCAGCTTTAAAAGGGAGCAGAAAACTTTCAACTCATAACAAAGGAATACTATCAAAACATAATTTTAACATTTACACATGTATTTTCAAAATTCAAAAAATAAATAACAATGAGTAATAATAATAACAATAGAGTCCAAAATGCAGTACTTGGATGCAATCTCCAAAATGACAGAACGATCTCTGTTAATTTCCAAGGCAAATCATTCAATATCAGAGTGATCCAAGTCTATGCCCCGACCAGTAATGCTGAAGAAGCTGAAGTTGAACGGTTCTATGAAGACCTACAAGACCTTCTAGAACTAACACCCAAAAAAGATGTCCTCTTCATTATAGGGGACTGGAATGCAAAAGTAGGAAGTCAAGAAACACTTGGAGTAACATGCAAATTTGGCCTTGGAGTACAGAATGAAGCAGGGCAAAGGCTAATAGAGTTTTGCCAAAAGAATGCACTGGTCATAGCAAACACCTCCTTCCAACAACACAAGAGAAGACTCTACACATGGACATCACCAGATGGTCAATATTGCAATCAGATTGATTATATTCTTTGCAGCCAAAGAAGGAGAAGCTCTATACAGTCAGCAAAAACAAGACTGGGAGCAGACTGTGGCTCAGATCATGAACTCCTTATTGCCAAATTCAGACTTAAATTGAAGAAAGTAGGGGAAACTACTAGATCATTCAGGTATGACTTAAATCAAATTCCTTATGATTATACAGTGAAAGTGACAAATAGGTTCAAGGGGTTAGATCTGAGAGACAGAGTGCCTGAAGAACTATGGACGGAGGTTTGTGACATTGTACAGGAAGTGGTGATCAAAACCATCCCCAAGAAAAAGAAATGAAAAAGGCAAAGTGGTTGTCTGACAAGGCCTTACAAATAGCTGAGGAAAGAAGAGACGCTAAAGGCAAAGGAGAAAAGGAAAGTTAACCCATTTGAATGCAGAGTTCCAAAAATAGCAAGGAGAGATAAGAAAGACTTCCTCAGCAATAAATGCAAGGAAATAGAGGAAAACAATAGAATGGGAAAGACTAGAGATCTCTTCAACAAAATTAGAGATACCAAGGGAACACTTCACGCAAACATGGGCACAATAAAGGACAGAAATGCTATGGACCTAACAGAAACAGAAGATATTAAGAAGAGGTGGCAAGAATACACAGAAGAACTATACAAAAAAGATCTTCATGACCCAGATAACCATGATGGTGTGATAACTCACCTAGAGCCAGACATCCTGGAATGCAAAGTCAAGTGGGCCTAGGGTGAATCACTATGAGTAAAATTAGTGGAGGTGATAGAATTCCAGGTGAGCTATTTCAAATCATAAAAGATGATGCTGTGAAAGTGCTGCACTCAGTATGTCAGCAAATTTGGAAAACTCAGCAGTGGCCACAGGACTGCAAAAGGTCAGTTTTCATTTCAATCCCAAAGAAAGGCAATGCCAATGAAGGCTCAAACTACTGCACAATTGCACCCGTCTCACACACTAGCAATGGCACCCCACTCCAGTACTTTTGCCTGGAAAATCCCATGGATTGAGGAGCCTGGTAGGCTGCAGTCCATGGGGTCACTAAGAGTCGGACATGACTGAGCAACTTCACTTTCACTTTTCACTTTCATGCATTGGAGAAGGCAATGGCAACCCACTCCAGTGTTCTTGCCTGGAGAATCCCAGGGATGGGGGAGCCCGGTGGGCTGCCGTCTATGAGGTCACACAGAGTCAGACACAACTGAGGTGACTTAGCAGCACACACTAGCAAAGTAATGCTCAAAATTCTCCAAGCCAGGTTTCAACAGTACGTGAACTTAGAACTTTCCAGATGTTCAAACTGGAGTTAGAAAAGGCAGAGGAACCAGAGATCAAATTGCCAACGTCCTTTGGATCATAGAGAAAGCAAGAGAGTTCCAGAAAAACATCTACTTTTGCTTTATTTACTACACCAAAGCCTTTGACTGTGTGGATCACAACAAATTGTGCAAAATTCTTAAAGAGATGGGAATACCAGACCACCTTACCTGCCTCCTTAGAAATCTGTATGCAGGTCAGGAAGCAACAGTTAGAACTCGACATGGAACAGCAGACTGGTTCCAAATCAGGAAAGGAGTATGTCAAGGCTGTATATTGTTACCCTGTTTATTTAACTTACATGCAGAGTACATCATGCAAAATGCTGGGCTGGATGAAGCACAAGCTAGAATCAAGATTGCCAGGAGAAATATGAATAACCTCGGATGTGCAGATGACACCACCCCTATGGCAGAAAGTGAAGAAGAACTAAAGAGCCTCTTGATGAAAGTGAAAGAGGAGAGTGAAAAAGTTGGCTTAAAACTCAACATTCAGAAAATTAAGATCATGGCATCCAGTCCCATCACTTCATGGCAAATAGATAGGGAAACAATGGAAACAGTGAGAGACTATTTTGGGGGGCTCCAAAATCACTGCAGATGGTGACTGCAGTCACAAAATTAAAAGACGCTTGCTCCTTGGAAGAAAAGTTATGACCAACCTAGACAGCATATTAAAAAGCAGAGACATTACTTTGCCAACAAAGGTCTGTCTAGTCAAGGCTATGTTTTTTCCAGTGGTCATGTATAGATGTGAGAGTTGGACGGTGAAGAAAGCTGAGTGCCGAAGAATTGATGCTTTTTTAACTGTGGTGTTGGAGAAGACTCTTGAGAGTTCCTTTGACTGCAAGGAGATCCAACCAGTCCATCCTTTTGAGATCAGTCCGGAATATTCATTGGAAGGACTGATGCTGAAACTCCAATACTTTGGCCACCTAATACGAAGAACCGACTCATTAGAAAATACCCTGATGCTGGGAAAGATTTAAGGCCGGAGGAGAAGGGGGCGACAGAGGATGAGATGTATGGATGGCATCACTGACGCGATGGCATGAGTTTGAGTAGGCTCCGGGAGTTGGTGATGGATGGGGAAGCCTGGCATGCTGCAATCCTTGGGGTCACAAAGAGTCGGAGACTACTGAGCAACTGAACTGAACTGAACTGAAGAATAATAAAAGACAACACAATAGAAAGAGAGGCAAAAAAGAGAGAAGACTCCTGAATGGCCAATAAAGTTGTGAAAAGATGCTCAACCTCATGGCTACTTAGGAATATGCAAATGCTATGCAATGCAAAAAAGACAATGGTATGTCATTTCACCCATATAAAGTCAATGAGAACTGAAAATAACAGGTGTTGCCAGGGATTAAGAATTTTCTCATAGACTAAGTACAGCCACTTGGGGGAGTAAATTTGCAACTATTTTAATATGCAAGGTTGAAGATACCCTATGGCTTACCCATTCCACTTCAAATATTTACTCTAGATACATGCTCAAAAGTATTCACTGTAGAATTGATTTTAAAAGTGAAAAACTAAATGTTCATCATTAAGATTAATTTTGGTAATTCATAAATAAAGTATTATAAAATATAGTATTTATCACTGGAATAAATAGACTAAGCCTAGGTATACTAACGTGGACATAGCTTAAACACTGAAAAAAGGAGGTTCCAAGAGGATACATGAAGTATGGTACCATCTATTAATAATGTTAAAGAATTCAAAGCTGTACTGTATATTGTTTATTCTCCGTGTACCTAGGTAATAAGTATGTATGTAATAAAACAATAAAAACATGAACAGAAAGAATACAGTAACTTCCGTGAAGTGGTAGCTCTGGGTAACTGGGATAATGGGATGGGGATGATTTTCAACTGTACATGTATTGCTTTATGAAAAAGAAAATATATAAAGTGAATATGGCAAGAGATTAACTTCTGTGGCACATGGACTCCTGGGAGTAAAAAAAAAAGGTTTTCTGAAAGATCTGCTGGCACTGATAATTTTAATGGAATTGACCAAACTATAAACTCCACTGCAGGTGGTGCCAGTTCGATCCCTGGTCAGAAAACTAAGATCTGGCATGCTACCAGGTGTGACCAAAAAAAAAAAGTTAAAAAATAGATAAATAGCAAATCATAAATAAGTGTACAAGGCTATTCATCAAAAGTCCTCCACCTTCTTCTACTTTCCATTTTCTCAAGTTTCCTTTCTCAAATGTAAGATCTTTGATAAGGACATAAAAGTTATCTTTCTGAGAACATGTCACGCTGGTTCTTTTCCAATCTCTTTTTCTTTCTGTAAGAAAAGCATCTTACTCAATCTTCTGAGTCTTAGCAGCTGTCAAATTTTCTAGGGCACTGAACAAAGAGACAATTTAAAATATCAGCCTAGATGTTAAGAAAAAATTTGACTCAATAACCATGTAAACAAATCCTTTTGTAATCTCAGTGACATTTGCATGGGAGGAAAAAAGTTTTCCCATAACCCTTCTTAGTTTCATTGGCTGCGGTCCTATAAATTAGACTGACAAAAAAGAGTAACAAGAGAAAATCAAAGTTTATTAACATGGAAAGTTTATAACGTGCATGATTCATACATGTGGGAGTAACTCAAAGTGGGTGGTTAGAACTCTGGCATGTGCAGCATCTTAACAAAAAGTGACAAGACAAAGGAAAAGGACTTTTGAGTTTCTAGGGTGGCAAATTGTGGGAAGGCAACTATATAGAGGAACTAATGGAAAATGAGGGCTATAAAGTTTGTTACATAGATTGCTTTGGTGCCATTTCTGCACTGATTTGGATGACTTTTGTCCTTCCTGATAGAGAGAGGAAGAGGAAGAACTTCACAAATTTATGTTCTGTTTTTAGGCAAATGGAGGGGAGAACAGATTCTCAATTGCTGCTTCTCAATTGCCTTCAGCTTAAAATAACCCTTATGCCAAAGTGACGTATCCTGCTGCTGTTCACTTTCAATTGTTTATTTTCAATACCACTGGAAAAACAGAGTTGTCAGATGATTGAATGTTATATATAATACCTGATAATGAATTACCATATGATTTTGGGCATACTAAAACTCAGAAGACATTACATTGCTATAACAAAATTCCTTTTATTTTCTTCTAAGCTTTTTAAGGTGGAAAATTTTAACACAGATGAAATCAGAGAATAATACAATACTCTTCCATCTTGATTGAACACTTATTAACATTTTGTTGCATTTGCTTTTGTTCTATCTGTCCATCCATCTGCTTAGTTCTGTTGTTTTTTTTTTTTTGCTGACACTTTTGAATATAAGTTGCAGACATCCTGAAACTTTACCTCTAAATCACATATCCCTCAAAAAAATTAAAAATAGCCACATAATGTCATCTAATATTCACTCTATAATCGAGTGTCTATAATTTATAATTGTCCCCAAATTTCTTTTATTGCTCTTTCCCAACCTAGAATCTAGACAATCAAACCATGCAGTTGGCTATTATGACTTTGCATGTGTGTATGCTCGAGTGTGCTCAATCATATCTGACTCTTTGTGACCCTGTGTACTGTAGCCCCCCAGGATCCTATGTCCATGGAATTTTCCAGGCAAGAATACTGGAGTGGGTTGCCATTTCCTACTCCAGGGCATCTTCCCCATCCAGGGATCAAACCTGTGTCTCTTGCATCTCTTGCACTGGCAGGCAGATTCTTTACCACTAGAGCCACTTGGGAAGCCCTACTATGACTTTGTACATGCTTTTAATTTGGAATAATTCTTTCACCTTTTGTAATGATATTTTTTAAAGGATACTGGCCAGTTATTTTGTAGAAATCAAGACTGTGTTTTGATTTTTGTCTCATGCTGTTGTTTAAGTTGTTACTCTGTCTCTTTACATTTTCTGTAGCCTGGAAGTTAGGTCTAGATGGGCTGGATTGAATTTGGAGTAAATATTCTGTCAAGAATTTCTTTACAGAATATTGTAAATATGATGTCACATCAGGAGACAGTGTCAGGATAACCCAGTATATTTATGGTGCTAAATTTGATCTCTTGATTAAGGTTTAATTGACATGTTTCTCCATGGAAAAGATTCCTTTTTTTTTTTAAACTACAAATCTCTGGAGTGATACTTTAGAATTGTGTCAATATTGTGCCATCAACACTTCTCTCAATGGTTTTAGCATTCACTGATGGGTCTTTCTATTATTAGTATTATCTTATGGCCATTTTTAATGTATTTATTTTTAATTGAATATTTTTTAATAATCATAAATACAGGGACTTCCCTGGCAGTCCAGTGGTTAAGAATCTGTGCTTTCACTGCAGGAGGGTGGGGTGGGGGGTCCCAGTTGGATCCCTGGTCAGAAAACTAAGATCCCACATGCCACCGGGTGGGGTAAAAAAAAAACCAATAAAGTTTAAAAGTAAACAAATTATAAATACAGTGTATAAGGCTATTCACCAAAAGTCCCTACTTTCTTCTACTTTCCATTTTCTCATGTTTCCTTTCTGAAATGTACGATCTTCGATAAGAATATAAAATTATCAGGTTATAATACAAAAGAGAATCAAATAAATTCTCCAATAGAATAGGAATATATTGGGACTTCCCTGGCCGTCCAGTGGTTAGGACTCTGAGCTTTCACTACAACTGACATGGATTTGATCCCTGGTCAGGGAACTAAGGGCTTCCCAGGTGGCTGTAGTGGTAAAGAATCTGCCTGCCAATGCAGGAGACACAAGAGACTTAGGTTTGATCCTTGGGTTGGGAAGATCCCCTACAGTAGGAAATGGCAAGCTACTCCAGTATTCTTGCCTGGAGAATCCCAGAGGAGCCTGGCAGGCCATACTCCAAGGGGCGGCAAAGAGCTGGACACAACTGAGCAGCAGGCCTGGCAAGGCAGGAACCTAAGATTCCACAAGCCAGGGAAAAAAAAAGGAGTCATGCTTTTCAAGTGTGGTACCAGCTGCTTGTGTATCTCTAGTCAGTTTCCTCCTTCCAAAACCCTCAGGTTTTTATTCTTGGTCTCCAGATCTTCTAAGTCTTCCTTCTCTACAGCTCTTCTCTAGGTCTTGGATGATGACCTTCCCTCTCCAGCCTACTCATACCTAGTCAGCCACCAATCTTGAATGGCCTCTCCAAGTCATCTTTCCTCGTCTCTTCCCCCTCAACACTTCTTTGGTTCAGAATCCCATCACTTTTCCCCTTGCATATGCAATGGCCTCCCTATAAAACACCTGGATTTTTATTTTTTTTTAATTTTTGTGTTTATGTATTTGGCTGTGCTGGGTCTTATTTGAGGCATGCAGGATCTTCATTTGTGGCATGAGAACTATTAACTGTGGCCTGTGGGATCTAGCTGTCCTACCAGGGATTGAACCCAGGCATCCTGCACTTGGAGCTCAGAGTCTTGGCCACTGGAGCACCAGGGAAGTCCGCAAGTCCCTGGTGTTTTAAAATTTTATTTGTTTTTGGCTGTGCTGAGTCTTCATTGTTGCGGGTGGTATGGGCTTTCTCTAGTTGTGGTGAGTGGGGCCTACTCTGTAGCTGCAATTCACGTGCTTCTCATTGCAGTGGCTTCTCTTGTTGAGGAGCACAGGTTTTAGGGCAGGAGGGCTTCAGTAGTTGCTGCTCTCCGGCTCAGCGGTTGTAGTCCACAGGCTTAGTTGCTCACTTGCTCCTGGGATCTTCTCAAGTCAGGGATCAAACCTGTGTCCCCTGCATTGCAAGAAGGACTCTTCACCACTGGACCACCAGGGAAGCCTGCCCCTGGTGGGCTTATGGGTTTGCTCCTCTGATCATCCCCTTAACCTGTTTTCAGAGTGATCTTTGTGGTTATACTGAACTGTCCAGTTGCTTCATGCATTTTCTGTTCCTGTGTGCATTCCCCTTCCCCATTTAGCCAACTTCTCCTCGTACTTCACAACTTTGCGCCAGAATTAGATTTTCTAGGGACCCCTCTGATACAGGCCCCTCCTCTGTGCCGCCTATGATGAACTCCGCCTCTGCACACATTACAGAAGCACTGGGCTATGACTGCCGTTTCTCATATCTCTCCCTCAGTCTGTATCATAACCATCTTTGAAATATTACTTGCCAAGTACGGAGCCTGTCACGTAGCTCTCATTAAATGCTTGTTGAAATAACTTAATTTTAGAGTCAGCATCAAAGAGCTTCGTGGGCCTCTGAAAGAAACGGCAAATAAAATATTTCCGAGGCTTCTGTATCAGGGAGTAGAGAGCCTTTGTGGTTTGGCCACGGCTAGAGTGTTCCTGCTGTGAGAGGACGATGAGAGAAAAGCTGCTTCGGCTGCCCGGCTTCTTAACTTACAGAGCAATGGGCGTGCACGAAACGGGAAGCCAAAGCAAGAAAAACGACACTTCCCGTCATGCCTCAGGGCACCGCTCCGCTTTCCCCTCTGCGTCACCGCCTCGTCCCCACGGAAGCAGAGCGAGCACTTCCGGGTTCGGCAATAACCTGGAGCCGGTGGTGTTAGGTCGGTCCTGTTGGGCCCTGTTCCGAAGCTCCGCCTTCATCTCGGTCTTTCTAGAAACCCAGCTTTGCTCTTGGCTGTGCCAAGCGGGTATTTCCCGGCTGTTGCGGGTGCCCTTGGGACAGTCCGCTGCACTGAAACGGCGAGACCTTTGCTCTGTGGAGGTTCGGAAGCTCCCGCAGAGAACAGGGAAGCCGGTTCCCGGAGTTGCGGCCCCGGCGCTGACCTTCCTTCTTTTTTCCCTTCCCGATTGCAGCGTCTCAGACGCTAGTGTGAGCGCCCCCATGGCGGATTCGGCTCCCAACGGCCCTCAAGGGGCGGGCGCAGTGGTAAGTGAGCGGACAGGATCGTTTGGCTTGATTTGCAAGTTAGGAAGGAGCCGGGAGTGTTGAAAGTTGGGTCCCAGGCGTTCCACCGGCTCATTGCTTTCGTGACTGGGATTAGTGGTGGGGGTGGGGAGAGAGCCGATCGTGAGCTAAGAGGTTAGACGGGGCTAAAGTTTCTGATTCGGCAGCGACAACAGGCGGGCCTCCAGCAGTGGCGCTCACTTGTACGCCCACCTGGATGCCGAGGACAGAGGGCCTTCTCGTCTCTTCCCACCCTTCGGTCTCTGTCCCAGGTCCCACGGTTGAAGATGCGACCTGACACACGCCTCATTCCGCACATGCGTGCTGGCAGAGAACAGGTCTACACCTTTTTAAGCAAAAGGAGGAGAGAGGTGTTTTCTCTTTTCCCTCTTCATCATTTTATGAAGAAAAATATTAAGCTTATGTAAACTTTTATCCCTAGGATGCATATCTGCTGCTTACTGTCTTTTTTTTTTTTGTACCAGAAGCATAATTGTGCTTAAACACGAAGCATGTGAATTGAGCGAATCACTTTTTTAAAAAAATTATGCAGCATCTCTCTGAACACTTCTTTTATTTTGCTGAACCATGTCAGTTACATGCTTCATTATAGTTAATCCATAATGTAGTACTTAACGTAGAATATTTTTGTAGAGACCACAATGCAGTCAACTCAAAAATTTTTGTAGTTCGTTTTGCGAATTTAACTTTGCTACTTGTTACCACCTAATATACAACTCATATTCAAATTTCCTCAGTTGTCCTTTAAATTGCTTCCTTCTTATCCAAACTCAGTCAGAAAGCTTGCAAGGTGTTTACTGGCCTTTGGTCCCTTTTAGTCTGAAATAATTCCCTTGTTCTTCTCTTCCCATTTTTGTCTTACCAGAGTCTAGACCTGTTGTTTTGCAGAATGCTCCTTAAATTGGAATTGTCTAATTTTTTGTTCCCCCCTTGACTAGATTCAGGTTAAATGCTTGGTAAGAGTATTAAATAAGAGAGATTTCTTTCTTCTCAGCGCATTTTATACATACCAGGAAGCATTTTATGTTGATTTATCCCATCACTGGAGTTTGGTAATTTGGCTTTGGTGGTGTCCACCAGATTCTCTATTGTAAAGATAACTTACTCTCTTTGTGAATAAAGAGTATTCTCTGTCATGATACTTTAAGATTATGTGAATAATTTTTCACCTCAATATTTTTTTCACCCAAAGATCCATTGATATTTTTTGCCTGAATTGTCATGGTCAGTCAGTTCACTCTTAAAATGTAAACCAATACATTTTCTTAGATCTTTTTTTTAACTGTGTAGTAAAAAATGCACATGCATAAAAGTGTACGAGGTGAAATGCAAAATTCAATGATTTATCACAAAATGAATACCCTAAACAAATAGATTGTAAAGAAAATGTTCTAAAATTAAATTTCAGACAATCATGTACAGTCTGAATATTTGTAGAGAAACTGAGCGCTGTAAGCTGGATTCATCCTTCCACTTGACTTACTGGTGAACATTTAAATTTACAAGAGTAATATGTAGTAGGTTTGGATAGAATAAACCCAGAGGCATGTATCTGAAATTACCTGCATACTGTTAGAAAGCCTGCAGTAAAATTAAAAACATCCTGAAATTTTAAAATACGCTTGTGTTTTTTTCCCCAACGTTTTTTATATCTTCTTTCGAAAGAGAATTAAAGTTAGATTGCTTCCAGCAGTGTTTGCGACTCTAGGTTAAAACCTATTAGGTTTGAAATCTTTTTTGTGTTAAATATTGTTTCTAAAACATTAAGTAGAATACAGAGTAGCAGAATCCATCACACATAGTAAAACTAAGTATTGTTTTTGTGAAATTTGTCTTATTTTATACACTCAACATGTTTATGTTGGGTCTTGATGTAAAAATTGTTTATGTAGAGTCTATCAAAAAAGGTAAAAGCCACTTTAGAATTTGAATATGAAATACAGTTTGAGAAAATCAATTTTAAGTTATTGAATTAGTGTGATGGACACATCTTTTAGCAAAATGCAGCAAAAGAAAAGATAGAATGAGGAAAAAGTGGAGAAGAAAGTGATAGGTGGATGTTTAATCTAGGGCCCCAGAAATCAGTGAAAGACTTGTCGGGGAGCTTTCAGGAGAAGGAAGAAACTCACTGATGAAGAAACAATTGCCCTAAGAGTTATACCTAAAAAAACAGTTGCTACAGGAGCGTTGAGACATTTTGAATAGGAATAAAACTGCAAAATAGTCATCCTTTAAAACATAATTTGCAAGCTTAATTTAACTACAGTATTTTTCTTTTTAAATTCAGCAATTCATGATGGCCAATAAACTGGACACAGCAATGTGGCTTTCTCGCTTATTCACAGTTTACTGCTCTGCTTTGTTTGTTCTGCCTCTTCTTGGGTATGTATTATACGTGTTTCTGCTGTTGGTTTTCACTTGTTCAGTCATTTTTTTCTGGGATACCTTTTTAGATGTCACACTTTGTTAAACAGCCAGGGGTTTGATAAATAATAAAACACATGTCTCATCCTTAAAGGTACTAATATTCTAGTAATAGTACCAACTGGAGGTATATTTTATATTATGTGCTTTGTGAAAAGTAACATCACATTGAAAATCTGAGAGAAAATGAATGTGGGGATGAGTTCATGTTTTTTCACCTTTTTGAGTGTTTAAGAGGAAGAATGGCTGCTTTAAAAAATTCAGTTGGATGTTGTACATCAATTATACTTAAATAGAAATAAACATTCAGTTGGGTATATATATAAAATGATACTTCTAAAAAGCTTCAGTAGAGTCACATAATTTTTTTTTCTATTCTCAAGTAATAGATTTAGGTATTAGGTGTTGTGCAATTATGATGCAATTCACAAAGGAGGAAGAGGCATGGTAGCTGTTTATGTCTCCTGTTGATCTCTCCACTGTAATTCGCAGGTTGCATGAAGCGGCAAGCTTTTACCAGCGTGCTCTGCTGGCAAATGCTCTCACGAGTGCTCTGAGGCTGCACCAAAGATTACCCCACTTCCAGTTAAGCAGAGCATTCCTGGCCCAGGCTTTATTAGAGGACAGCTGCCACTACCTGTTGTATTCACTCATCTTTGTCAATTCCTACCCTGTTACAAGTATCCTTTTTTACCGTTTTGACAGTGAAATTACCTACTGAATGTAGGGAGATTACTTTTGATTATTTTTTGCTACTGGAAGGATTCAGCAATGAGGGTGTTGCATGAAGCCTGGGTTGGTTGGTTTGTTGGCACTTCATGTAAAGGAAGATACATTAAGTGTAAGAGTTTCTGACTCGAAAATGTGAAGTCCAAATTTTGAAGAGGTGATTGGGAATTTTAAACTTTTTATATTTGATCTTATAAACTTCTCTGTTAGCAATGGATATTGCAAAATTCAGATTCAAAGCACAAGCCCACGGAGGACTTACTTTAATATGTAAGTTTCTTTCATTTAATTCACACCTTCTTTGGGAAGATGCCCAGATGTCTTGCTTTAAGAAAAGAGACGTCCTTAGCGCTATTTTTTAACTTTCAGTAAGCGAGAAACGAAATTAATCAAGAAATAACTTATATTTAAGCCGAGAATGAGATAATTAATAAAGTAAAAAGAAATTAGTATTTGCTTTGACTAGCTTGCCGTGCAGGAGACGCTGGTTCGATTTCTGGGTTGGAAAGATCCTCTGGAGAAGGGATAGGCTCCCCACTCCAGTATTCTTGGGCTTCCCTGGTGGCTCAGATGGTAAAGAATTAACCTGCAATGCAGGGGACCTGAGTTTGATCCCTGAGTTGGGGAGATCCCCTGGAGGATGACATAGCAACCCACTCCAGTATTCTTGCTTGGAGAATCCCCATGGTCAGAGGAGCCTAGCAGGCTGTAGTCCATGGGGTCGAAAAGAGTCAGACACAACTGAGCCACTAAGCACAGCACAGCACAAAGAAAATAAGGACAGACTCATGGATTTTTGGAATTTGTATGTTTATACATTTCAGAAATATGTTGTGGGATAATAGGTATTTTTTAAATGGAGGGGAAGAGATTCTGCAGTTTTATGTTTGGGAAGCAATAGGTTTAACATCGATAAACAGATTCTTTACTGTGGGACCTTTGATATGGTAATGTGCATTGTGAGACTAAGAGTTACCAGTCTTTCCTAAACTTAATCATTTTAATTGGTTGTCCACCCCTCTACCCAGCTCCCCTTGAATCATCCCTCAGGAAAATATTCTGTACTTTAAGAATTGCTGTTCTTAAGTGTTCTTGAATATTTATGATACAACTGTACGTAATGGAAAGCACAATAAAATGTCTTTAACACAAGTCTTAAGGGAAAGGGAATGGAAGGAAAATTTTTTTGAGTACCTATTTTGCCAGTGTATATGAACTTAACATATTTAATCCTTGCAACATTCTAAAGAAAATTATTATGAGCATTGTATTATTGATAAGTATACTGAGGCTCAAGGAGTTTAAAATAACCTGCCTGATATCACATTGGCAAGTGAATAGTAATGTAGGTAAAACTCACTAGATAATCCTTGTATTGCACCCATAAGCGATAAGCGCATTTGTTGACATATCATTGAATTGACCTGCTCTTATCAGCCACATTCATTGAAG
The DNA here is from genome assembly GCA_024291935.2 of Okapia johnstoni. Taxonomy (NCBI): domain Eukaryota; kingdom Metazoa; phylum Chordata; class Mammalia; order Artiodactyla; family Giraffidae; genus Okapia; species Okapia johnstoni. The sequence continues at coordinate 55,430,210 of CM044308.1, forward strand.
TTCTTTACAATCAGCAATATTAAAATTCTTGCTTTTCTGAGATATAATGGGAAATTATATAGAGATTCTTGTTTTTGCCCTTAGTAGCTTAAAATTTCTTTGAAGAGAAAAATAGAAATGGTAGAAATTGTGTTTTCTAGATATTAATGTAGAGCAAATTGAACACATCAATTATGACCTCTGGGACAGTTTTATTGAGTGAATCCTGAGATGCCGCCAAATGACTCATGACAGTGAGGACAACCTCTCTGCCTTTTCTGTCCGGTTATTGGCTATGCCATCTCTAGGAAATGTTGAAGATTAAGGATTTAATGTTCTTTAAATTCTTCCTGGGAGGGGAGTATGTAGTGGGAATAACATTAGCTATTAATTGGCAAAAAATACTAATCTGATTGCTTAAGTAGTTAGGTATTACATTAGTAAAAGTGAGCCCAAAGTCATGTTCTGATCTTTGCTCTTAGAAAGGTGATATATTGTCCTTTTTCTGTTGCACACTCTTTGTCCCTTGAATTTTCTAAATAGTTTAAAAATAACAATGAATGCTAAGATTATGAGTCTCTTATCAAGGATTTCTGAACTATAGAATGTTAGAGATAGGACTTATTAGAAACCCCTAGCTTTGATCACTGCAAATTCATACAACAGAAGATGGAACTTGGCCTAGGGAAATGAAGTTAGTGTCAGAGCCAAGAATGAGACCCAGATGTCTTGACTCTGAATTCAGGATTCTGTTAAAAGTGTAAAGCTATTTTTATATATGTATGATCTCTTCTTAGGAAATTGGCATTTTATTTAATTCTTATAAGTGACAGGGAAGATTTGGTCAGGATATTAATCAGAGAACTTTTATGTTAGTTAGAATTCTCAACAATACTTGGCTGTGGGTCAGTGTTTTACTTGCCAGTGGGAACTTAGGAACCTTTGGGTCCTAAATGATGGGTTATGGTTATAATGAATTTGATACTCAGATTATGTCATAGTGGTCATTATTTCCCTCACACCAAGCTTCCAGTTGGTGTAGAAAAATATCATGAATTATTTTTTAGAAATTGATACTGTTTTGAGGACAAGTGTTTTTGCCATTCATGATTAACAGTCTATATCATTTCATGGAAATAACTTGGACAAGTGGGGTTTTTTTAATCAACCTAGCAGAAGTTGGGATAAATAGAGTATTTTGAGCAATTTTCATTTTTTTAAAAAGCTAAAAGAAAATGGTATATATTAGCTATCACAAAAAGCCAAATAATGAAACTTAAAATAAGGATTCTTTGCTCATGTCTGTAATTAAAACTGATGAGACTCTCAGTTGAGTATATATACAAACCAGGTATACAATGTCTTTTTTATTTGTACAGATTGAGTATACCTTAACTATGAAAGCTTGACTATAAAAGCTTGATTGGAACAGTATCTCAAAGTAATGAACTCCTTGTAGGAAAAAATGAATTAAAGATCTATAGTTGAGGAAAATTTGGGAACTGCTTTTTGAACCATTACCCTATACTCTCTTAAGTTGATAAAAGCAGTACAAAGACTGTGTTGGTATTTGATGGCTAAGGTATTCCGTCCAGAATGACCATTGTGGGGTTAAAAGCCATATTACATATCACTTTGAGGTGGCCTAGATTTTAATTTAATTTAGCAAATGTTCACAATATTTTATATACTAGAAATAGGTAAAAAAACTTTTTCACTATTCATAAAAAGAACTATAGGGTTTTAAAAAAATGACTATACAGATTTTAAAAAAAAAAACAACTTCATTTTATAAAGTATCAATAAAACAGAAACCATCACTGAACTCATTTTAGCAGATGCCATTTCAGATCTGTATACTTGAACATAATACATACCCTGTTGTGCAAAGTACTTGATGAATTTGTAATGTTTTCCTTAATTATTTTCTTCAGTGAGTATTTTCCCAGTCTTGTTATTTTCTTTGCTTCATGCTGCCACATACACAAAAAAGATCCTTGATGTAAGTAAAACAATGTTGGCCTTGTCTTTTGACTCCTGGATTTACAGGTAGTGGACACAAACTTGATTTCTAAGACATTTGGGCATGTGTCTCAGAAAGTTCCTATGTTCCTTACAGACTTGCTCTAAATTAGTGATTTGAAAGTTTTGGAATTTTTTATTGTTTCAGTAAAATTGTACATTTTGTCATAATGGATTGTATTTAAAATCACTGCCCAGTTCCTGAAGGAGTTTCTGAAGTTTGAAATATATTTGATAAGTTGTCAGAAGTCTCTTGTTCTGTCAGTGATTTTAACATACTAGATGAGTAGAGTGTAGTGAATTTCTTTACACTGATGTTCAAAACTACTGCTTTTCTAAAACATTTTCTTATCCCTGAGTCGGAACGTTTAGCCTAATAACTTCCATGTGCCAGGCAGATTGACTGCATGTGCACTGTAGTTTAAATTAAAATATCCAAAAATTTGCCTTGTGTTGGCCTTTTTGTTTATCTCCATAGTTCATGGGTTACAGCAGTAATTAAATTTTGTGATTTTTATCTTTAATTAACTGAGGAATCTCAAATACTTTATATTTCTGCATAGCTAGATTTTGTTATGGTTTAGAGAAATCACCACCACTTTTAGTGGAATAATCTAATCTTTCTTAAGGAAAACAAAGCATCAATGAATGAAAAGGGCTTTATTAAAGTTCTCTATTTAATTCTTCAAATATAGAAAATACAGTCAAGCAGGAAGATGTTAACTTTTGTCCCTAAATGTATAGTTTGTAAATTTTTATATCATCATTTTCAAATAATTCTTTTGATTGTATTGCATGTTAGATATGCTATTTATCTAAGGAAAGAAAATAATTGAGTGATCAAAAATGCTTTCATGACTTCTAATGTTTGTTTTCTTATGTTTTAAGGCAAAGGGTTCAAATAGTTTACCTCTGCTGAGATCTCTCTTGGATAAATTAAGCACTAATCAACAGAATATTCTGAAATTCATTGCTTGTAATGAAATATTCTTGATGCCTGCTACAGTTTTTATGCTTTTCAGGTAAGAATAAAAATACATTTATTTTAAGAGGCTGGTGTCTAAGTGAATATAATAAATATATCAACTCAAATTTTATGCTGCTTAAATCCATTGAAGTAAATACTGATATGTAGAGCTAGATGGATCTTAGCAATCATCTTTTCGTGTGATAGTAGAGAACTACTACGATAGTACTGCTACTGTAGTTGACTATAGTAAATCTAGGAATTTGTCTTCTTTATTATTCCTTATGAATTATTTAACATTTTGAAAATTATTTTCCAAATAACTACTTTTGAAAGAGTCTTAGAAAGGCTAATTTAGTCCATTGTAACATTGCTGAGATTATTTTTCCCAGACTGGAGAAAAATCTGAAAAGTTAAGGTCTAGTATTGATAGTTGCCTCCTGCCACCTCCTTATTTTGTTAGTTATGAGAAGAATGCATAAGTAAAGAAAACCTTCCTTTTGAAAATAGAACATTAGGATAGTATTGACCTCACTATCTGTATTCTTGCATTTAAGTTATAAAACTACGTTTCTCTCAAGAGGGCAAGGCTGATACATGTTGTATAGCAGAAACTTAACACAGCGTTGTTAAGCAGTTATACTCCAGTTAAAAAATAAATTTTAAAAAATGTGAAAATATGTAAAGGAAAATAGCTAAATAAAACTACATTTCTTCCCAGATTATTGCTTTTTCAATTTTCAGTTTCTCAGGTAATAGGACATTACAAATAAAAAACTAAAATATCATTTGACTATGAATGCTAGTTGCAATTCTGTCCTCTCCTTCCCAGAGCTAAGTAATTTGATATGAGTACATACATGTAGTTATTTTAAAGTACTTACACAGATAGGTAGGGAATGTATATTATTATTTTATGGGTGTGGGGCTTTGTTTAGTTTTTATTATACATCACAAGCATCAGTTGTGTGCATCTTGCTTTTTTTCACTCATACGGTACGTTTTTGTGACCTGTTTATATTGACATTCACAGTCTGGTTTGTTTTGTTTAATGGATGTATAGTGTTCCACCATATTATTATGCTACATTTTATTACCCATTGCCCTATTGATGGCCATTTGTTTTCAGATTTTTACATTTCCAAATGTTGCTGCAGTAAACATATTTTTTACCTGTCTACTTACACTTTTGTGTGAATCTATATATACTTTTACTGAGTCTAAGCCGGGTATATTTTATTTTTAATAGACCATGTACCAAATTGCCTTCTAATACATCTGTATTACCTATTTTCCATAATCTCATTAGTTTGTAACAAACATTTTTGTGTATGAAATATTTCATTTTAATGTCATTGCCTTGATTAACTAGTGAGGTTTTTATATACCAACAGTTACTCCTTTCCTTAGCAGTGTTTCTTTAAGCTGGTAAGAGAGTTTTCTAGATTTCCTCATAAATACATCTGTACTATTGTTGTGAATAATATTTTCCTCTGAAAATTCCAGGATCACCACATGTTGTTAAGCTGTAGGATTCCAAACTAGATAATATAATCTAAATAGGGTCCTAGAATGGTACAATGGAAAAACTTCTTACTAGGTGTCAGGGAGCTGGATTCTGGTTGATTTGACCATTAACTAGGCCTTCTGGGCCTTGGTTGTCTACATGTAAAAAACTGATAGTAGTTGACATTAGTAACTGCCAAAAATCCTTCCGATTGTAACGTTCCATGAATATTAAGTATAGAATATGATGCAACTGTATTTGTCTATTACTCAACTCTGTAATTTTCACAGTAGACGTTAGTTCATCTTTTTTGTGATCCTCATCATACACTTAAACATTTTAATTGGTGAAAGGAACTTTTTGCTCTCTTACTTTCTTGCTCATTTTTCTGTTTCTTGGGTCATCTGGTCTTGGGTATCCCCAGGTTCTGTGATTTGTTTTATGTACCTGAGTGAAAGTTAAAATGTAGGTACCAAAACTAACTCTATATGTGGAGATAATTGGTATTTATTCAAGTTAATAAACAGAACAGTTTATTCTCCTTTTAAGTAAGCTGAAGAGAATTATAATGAAATGCTGAGACACCAAGCACACTTAAACAAAAAACCTCATTGGAACTGTAGTGAATTTTTTGTTGGCATACCAAGTTTTTACTATATTGGTATATTAAGTCAATTGTGGTATTTAGTCTTTTATTTAAATGCTTACAATGTACAAATTGATCTTAATTTTTAAGATTATTGTAAAGAAAATGAGAATTTGCCAAAATATTTAAATAGAAGAATCATGTTGTTATTTTAAAAAAGTAAAACTAAGTAATAAAGTATTATTCAATTCCCTAATAAGGCTATTAATGGTTCAAGTATGTCACTTGAATATAACACAGATTATAAAATTAAACATTTCAAGTCATTATTCCTTAAATGCTACCTTTCATGGTAGAAGCACAGTCTAATATTAGAAGGCCTTGTTTTTAAGTTAAATTTGTAGCAATAATGCATAAAACTCTGTATTTAGAAGTGAACAGTTTATGAGTTTATCTTATACATGTAGTCTGTGAGTTAGTTTATCTTACATAATACACACACATGTGCAAAGACAGATAAAAGGATGATCATTTTGAGTTTGTTCATTAGCAGAGAGCTTGTTAGTACATGCATCAAATGGAATATTTCAGGTTGTAAAAAGAATAAGATAATTTGTGTGTTGTGATAGGGGATGATCGCTAAGATACAATAAATTTAAAATTGGTGTTTCTGCTGGACAACATGGTGAATCAGTTATATGTGTCCATATATCCTCTCCCTCTTGACCCTTCCTCCCACTCCCCCATCCTAACCCTCTAGTCATCACAGAGCACTGAGCTGAGCCCCCTGTGCTATACAGAAGCTCCCCACTAGCTGTCTGTCTTACACATGGTGATGTGTATATGTCAGTACTACTCTCAATTTGTTCTACCCTCTTCTTCCCACCCTGTGTTCACACGTCCATTCTCTACATCTGCGTCGACTCCTGTCCTGCGAGTACATTCATCAGTACCATTTTTCTAGATTACATATATAGGTGTTAATATATGATATTTATTTTTCTCTTTCTGATTTATTCCCTCTGTATGACAGACTCTAGGTACATCCACAGGGTTCTTCATCTTTAAAATAAGCATTATAATACCACTTCCTTCCTAGAATTAACTGGGTTCAGTGCATTATAGAGTGAGCACTGCATGTTAGCCATTATATACACTTGTTTATGTAAATTTCTGGAAGGATATATTAGAGACTGCTATAACTTTGAGGAAGGAACTAACTTGGATGATGGAAAATTTGTGTTTCATTGAATATTCTTTTCTACTTATGTGTTCTGTAATGCCTCTATTTTTCAATTTACAGAGTTAAAGTTTTATCACATAATTTATTGGAGAAAGTAGATATATTTAGTTATAAATTTGTAATCATAAAAATTTTTATTATGAAAGTAATACAGTTGGGGAGCGGGGAGGCTAAAAAGGAGAATTGCCTGGCCGTCCAGTGGTTAGGACTCTGTGCTTCTCCTGCAGAGGGCTGGGATTTGATCCCTACTCAGGGAACTAAGATCCCACAAGCTGTGTGGCTCTGCCAAGGGTGAGTGGGGAGGCTAAAAAAATTTAACCTAAAAATCAAACCACATTTAGCATCTTGATGCATTTATTCTTCCCCAGATTTTTAAAATATAGTTGTAATAATATGTGTAGCTTTATATCCTGCTTTCTTCAGAGTTCCTGTGTAGTTTTCAATAGTCAAGAGTTTAAGTAACTGCATACTGAATCCATCAAATACATACATATCATTTACTTAGCCCTGCTACCCAACTGGGCTTCCCTGGTGGTTCAGACGGTAAAGAATCTGCCTGCAATGCAAGAAACCCAGATTCAATCCCTGGGTGGAGAAGATCCCCTGGAGAAGGCTACCCACTCCAGTATTCTTGCCTGGAGACTGTTAGCTTATTGCTGTGTTTTATTTGTGGTTGTTGTAGTGAACATCTTAAGATAGTTTTTCCTAGGAAAGGATTCCAGACTTAGAATTTCATAAACATGTATATGACTCTTGGGGTATTATGATTGTGATTTTTAACCAAGAAAAATAAATAGTATAGGCTATGTTTAGCCTGTACTTACATTTGCTAGTGAGCCTATATGGTTTTATTGATTTTTTTATTTGTTTATACCAAATAAACTACCTTTCATTTTAAATATTTTATAAAAAGTGTTAAAACTTGATTACCAATTATTAGTGGCAGTTGTTGAAGCATTTATATAACATTTTCTGATTTATTTAGTAGCTTTAAAAAACTTAACAATACCTACATGAATAACTTGGACTTAGATACGATAGATATTATTATGATCATTTGATGAATGTAGACACACACATTGTCCAGTTAAGTTGCCTTTAAATTTTGAGTATACATATGAATCGATAATGTGTATTTATTTCCCTTGTATTTGCTTATTTCAGTGGTCAAGGAAGTTTGTTCCAGCCTTTTATATACTATAGATTCCTTACTCTTCGATACTCCTCTCGAAGAAACCCATATTGTCGGTAAGCTGGTAATTAGTTTAAATCTCTTTTATTTATTAATAGTATTGTGAAATATACCATTTGTAACTTTTAAGACTTGTTTAACTTTTATATTAGAATTTAGAAGCAAGCAATGTTTTTGCGAATCTAAGTTCTAGGATTGATGAGGAGGTGCTTGCTTTTCAGACATTAAGACTGAAGTTTTCTTGACCACATTTAAAACAGTGCTAAAGCGTAAGGAATTTAAAACTGTGTAGGACAAAAGTCTCCCTCTCCTGGTACTGTCCTAGTTGAGGAAACACATCACAAATAAGAAAGGAAACAGTAGTGCACGATGTGGTATTCACATGTCAAATTGTGATGAATTGTCAGGTTTATTGTATCAGTACTGTAGTCCTCAAGAGGGGAGAGATCATTGAGCCAGAAGAGAGAAGAGCCCAGGAAAGTTTCACAAAATATTTTAATTTGTTCTGGAAGGATTAAAGACTTTCAATAGACAGAATAAGGAAAAGCATTTTAGGTAGGAAAACAATAGGAACACAAGTCCAGAGGCAATAAGATAAAAACAGTTTAAGGGGCACATATGTAGACCTATTTGACCATAAGGGAAATTCTGAGTGTTGAGTGGTTAGAGCAGAGATTTAAAAGGTATATTGGAACCATATCATAAAACTTCTTGAGCCTCAGGGTAAGAAGTTTGGAACTTAGTACATTTTAGATGTAGAGGAATGATGGTGGGCTACAGTCCATGGGGTCACAGAGTCTAACACAACTCGGCAACTAAATGACAGCAACATTTATTGAGCATCTTCTGTGTTGCCTCATTGAAACTTCACTCAGTTCAGTTCATTTCAGTCGCTCAGTCGTGTCCAACTCTGCGACCCCATGAACCGCAGCGCGCCAGGCCTCCCTGTCCATCACCAACTCCCTGAGTCCACCCAAACCCATATCCATCGAGTCGGTGATGTCATCCAGCCATCTCATCCTCTGTCGTCCCTTTCTCCTCCTGCCCTCAATCTTTCCCAGCATCAGGGTCTTTTCTAGTGAGTCAGCTCTTCACATCAGGTGGCCAAAGTGAGTTTCAGCTTCAACATCAGTCCTTCCAATGAACACCCAGGACTGATCTTCACTGTGACTCCAATAAGTACATATTCCCATTTTTCAGATGAGGAAAGCTCTAAGAGGCAGTATGTTCTTTTAAGGAAATGGTAGGAGGGATTGCTCATATTAGATAACTTTCACATTCTTGCTCTCTTTTTTATTTGCCTAAGTCAGATGTGAAGATTATGTGACTCAACTGTGAAGGAAATACAAATCATCCCTAATCTCAGCCCTTAGCCATTTATTAAATGCATTTGTTAAATGAATATTTTCCCCAAAAAAGGACACAGGTGTTGATTTGGGGAATTTTAATTCTGTATGTTGCCTGCAATACATCCTGGTTATTACTTCTTCAGATTCTTTAGTGGAAAGTCCTTTATCAGCGTTTACTCTTGAATTCCATTGCTTTTTCACTGAGTTTCTGAAAGAAAAACTATTTTATGTTGCAGGACCTTGTTTAATGAACTGAGGATTGTTGTTGAACATCTTATAATGAAACCTGCTTGCCCACTGTTTGTGAGAAGACTTTGTCTCCAGAGTATTGCCTTTATAAGCAGACTGGCACCAACAGTTGCATAGTGTAACATCCAGCTAAGTTATATATAATGTAAATAAGAATTGTTAGCTGCTGGTACTTCTGCTAGGGATGGTTAATTCCAGGTGTAAAACTGACCTCAATGCAGTTTACATAATTTACATAAATGCATCTCAAAAGAAAAGTAATCATTCTCCTGGCATGTTAAATCAAGCCTTTCAAACACTGTCTGAGAAACCTTATTGTGATGTGTTGTTAATAGTTAAGGAAGTTTGAATCTTGTGATAAATGTATCAAGAATTCTTTAGATACTGCTGTGCCTTTATCATGAAGTACATTTATTTGTCTGGTAAAAATAGCTCTAAAGTTTGTTTTCATCTAATTGGTAACATGAATTTACATCTGGCATGAGTTCATTATGGTAATATTAACATGTAAATTCAGTATACTTTGAGACAGTATTCTTTTGCCATTCAGTAATTTTTGGTTGATGGTTGTAACAACACCTTCTGTATTTAATTTCAAAGTGCTTTTATGTAGATTTTGTGCTGCTTCATTAGGACAGATTTATTTTGGATTTCTTTATGTATCTTATACTATGACCTTCCAAAATTTTATTTTCATATTTACTTCTGTGGCTTTTTTTTGTTTTTTTTTTCTTAAAGGTCCAACTGAAAGGTTATTAACCAACTGAGTAAATACTTGTGGTCACCTAAGCATTTTACATCAGCGAGCAGTAGTCATACAGTTTTCCTCTCAGAGACAGGTTGAGTAACATTTCTCAAACAGTAAATCCTTCTTTTAGAATTGTGGATACAATTACTTAGATCAGATTCTTGACTGATCTAAGTCAAGTTTTCTCAGTTTCTTAGGCTTGAATTTTCATAGACAGTTGCACCATTTCAGATGCCCTTTGAAAGGAATGTAAGTGAAGATTGTATCTGTTCTGAAATAATAATGAAGATCATACATACTTACCCATCACATTTCATTTAAAAGATTCAATAGAAAGGTTTATAGGTAAGGTTATTGATTGGGAATGGGACCAGAGGAGTTGGGGGGCAAATAGTGTGCATTTCAGTCTTGTAATGCATGGATAAATTTAGAGGAATTGGGTGTGTTATGCAACTGTGATTTGAGTTGCTTAACATGTGAAACACGTTTGTTGAGCTTCCATCAACTCCTTTTTAAAATTCATTCTGACCTTTTTTATTGCATGATTGGAAATGTTTAAAACATTGCAAAATGTTAATGCAGAGTAATATAATGGTTTTTGTAACCAATTTTCTTCTATGTGCATGTAATTTGGATTTCTCAAATATACTCGGTGACTTAGCAGTAACGTCAGTTTTCTTTTTATTCAACTTTTTGATCTATAGAAATGTGATACCTACTTGATAGCTCAACTGTAACCAGCTATTTTTGTAATTTTGTAATGTTATCTACAAAGTTAGAGAAGCCTCATAATACACAGTTGATTGTTGGGGGGCACTCTCATTGTCACGTGTGTAATCTGATGGTTTTAAAACCTAAATTTTCTAGAGCAATAAAGTAACTTTAAATGTTAAGTAAACAATATATTATTTCTAATGATTTTTTAAATTTTCAATTATATCAAGAAATCATGGCAGCTGAAGGCATATTTTAAGTTACTAAGTTTCTTTGTTTTCTACAATTTTTTTTATCTTGAGATAATTTTAGATTTGTAGAAAAGTTGTAAAAAATAGTCGAGTTTCTGTATATCCTTTACTCAGCTTCCCCTTGTATTAACAGATTCCATAACTATACAGCATTTATCAGAACTAAGAAATTAACCCTGGGACAATACTATTAACTACTAAGATGTAGAACTTACATTTCACCAGTTTTTCCATTTATTGATTTTCTTTTTGTGTGTTCTCTTTTAACCATGATTGTTTCTTTTAATGATCTGTTAAGTATGCCTCTGTTTTTATTTTTTCTTCTTTATTTTGAAAATTACTATTGAGCAAAAAGATTTTCTTAAAGGAAATAATTTAGGTGGGTTTTAACAAAAGGAATTTAACATTAATACTATTTAAATTTAAAACTGTGGTTCAGAAGTTGAGGCTTTTATCATATAATGGGATTATACTTCTGATATATATATATATATTTTTTAATTTGGTTTATAAATAAGCTTCCCTGGTGGCTCAGATGGTAACGAATCTGCCTGCAGTGCAGGAGACCCAAGTTCAGTCCCTGGGTCAGGAAGATCCCCTGGAGAAGGAAATGGCAACCCACTCCAGTGTTCTTGCCTGGAATAAATATTTCATGGACAGAAGGGCCTGGTGGGTTACAGTCTATGAGGTTGCAAAGAGTGGGACACAACTGAGCAACTAACACTTTCACTTTCCTTTCACTAAACTCATAAAAAAATAAATCCTACAATTTGAGCATTACCAGATGTTTAGTTTGCATGAATTTGTAGTTAGGAATTTTGCAGTGTGAATATGTACAGTCAGCTAATTTGACATCTGAAAGTACAGTGTAACTTTATATCTGTCAAGTTAAAATTTAGGAAATACAGGAACTTCCTTGGTGATCCAGTGGCTAAAACTCCACCTTTCCAATGCAGAGTGTGCGAGTTCAAGCCTTGGTCAGGGAACTAAGATCTCACATGCCGCGAGGCCAAAAAAATAAAATTGTGTGTCTTGGATGTCATTTACACAATGCAAAATGTATAACAAAAAAGGAAATTATTATAATAGAGTATATAGAATGAGTGTACTAGGAAAAGTTACAGCTGCATAGCTGAATTTATTTTTATGTGTTTAAAAAAAGTTGATTTAATTTCTAGAATATCTGATTGTTTAGGAAGTTGTATAGTGCTGCTGTTCTAGCACTTTTAAATATTAAACCTTCTTGGACAGGTGTAGGCCTCATACAGAATCTACTTTATTCTAACAAAGATTCTGTATTCCTTTTGTATACTTGATTCCTCATGGATTTTAACTATTTAACATCAGTCCAAAGAGAAATTTCTTAAATAAAGTTTGAGATCAGAATGAATGAAACTAATTTTGAGGGATTGTGGTAAAGATGCTTATGTAATGCTATCGAATGTGTTTTAATTAACATAGGTCTGAAGCTCCTCTCCACCCCCTACCCAAAGCCCTTTTTGATCTGCTAGCTTAATGCTGTCACCCAAATTGAGGCTGATTTTTATTCTGTAATGAAAACCTCAAGGGAGAAAGTAACCAGTTATGTAGATAAGCAGTAGGTGGCACTCTTTCCTCAAGTAGTCCCCAGCTGTTTATCAACACCATGTTGAAAGGTTAAATGCCACTAAATCCTGAGTCAGCCATAAATCTAAGGACCTGAACTCCATGATTCTCTTTAATATGTAATTATTCAATATTCAGTAAATATTTAGTAAGCATGTACTCTTGAGTACATTTTTTAAATACAAAAACGTTCAAAAGCTGGAATAAGTACCCTGTTAATATCTGCTTCCTAGGTAAATAGAATAGGCCACAGTGGTATTACTCAGATCATAGTCTCTCTGGTGTTTTTGTTTTTGTTTCCTTAAGTGCCCTAAACATGTCAGTTATAAAATTGTTCTTTCACCTTCATTTTCAGGTATATAGAAAATGGTACTTAATTTTTTTCATGGTCATTTTGTAGGTAAACAAGGTCCAGCCAGTTCCATCTCTTAAAATTAAGACATCACAGTAATACAAAAGCATGTCGATAATTTTGGATATTAGGAATGGTTCCTAGATTTGTAAATTCAGTTTGAGTTACAGAGACAGCTAATTTCATTTAACACCTCACTGGAATTTCTCTAGAATTAAGAGAATTCTGAGAGGCTGTATGATAGCATAGTTCAATGGATTTAGTGTGTACCAAAGGCATATATGTTTTGTAAATCCAGGAGTTACTTCCAGAAACTATTTTAATGAGCAGTCCTCTTCTAATACTCTGGGTGGAAAGTTGTAATTGGATCTGGTATTAAGGATAAGAAAGAAACTGCTCAATGTTTGGGAAGTTTCCTGGTGGTAGTTATTCTGTGACGTGCATCTTCTAAGCTGGTATTCAGGAGGGTTCTTAGAAGGAACACATCTCTGTGTGAGGGATTAACTCGAGGGTAGTCTTTCTCCTCTTAGGCAGTGCAAATAAGAAAACCGATCTGCACTGAATATGAGTTGATGTGACCAGAGATAAAGTACAGTATTTTTTTAGTCTAAAATAGTTTCTATTTCTCAGAAAATGATAGAAAAAAATTGTTGCTAGATATCTTTGCTGGAATCTAAAAATTAGCTTATATTCCAGGAGAAGAAAAGGCCCAAGAATCATTTTACTTTTTCCATCATAGTTTTCTTTTTTTTAATACATATATATGCTCAGTACTTTTGAACTAACTTTTTTTTTCCTTGGTTCATAACAGTTTAAATTCCAAACTTTGACTATTTACTTTTGTAATTTTAAGATAAATGCTTTTGACATGAATTTTTGCTTACGTTTATATTTGTAAGTTGAGACCAAATGGGCAAAGTCTTAGGCAGGCAACATTTGTGATATGTATATATTGGAACAAATGTAGAAGGGCCACAAAGATTAGAGAGTCATAGAAAATTGCTTGATTATAATAAACTCATTGGTTCTGGTGCTCTATATAATAGGATATATTGAACTAAATTTGTATATACAGTATGTCAGCATTTCTTAGTAACTTCTCTTGAATCCATTTTTAATATCTAATATTATACAGGTTGGGGAGTTATATACTCTTCAGGCCAATACTATCCAGACTATATAAATTTATAAAATAAATTTAAAAATTCATCATTACTGTGTATTCAAGACCAAAGCACATAAATGCTAATGTAGGGCTCAGAAGGGAAATATACTGCTCCTGAATATTTGAGAAAAGGTGAAGTCCTTTCAAGAAAATCTAATAAACATAATAATCATAGCCTGCTGACACTAAGGAAAAAGGACCTCATTCACTCTTTCTTTTATGCAGTGATTTACTGGTCCCTACTGATTTCCAAATTGGATCACTGTAGTAAATTATCTATGCTGGTACCTGTGAAAGTAAGCCCTGGGATCCATATTTGTTTTGTGTTCTGCTTAAATCAGCAAGAATGATAAATTTGATGGTGTGAAATTGGAAGTGTCAAGGGCTTTCTCTGGTGATTGAGCAAAATAATGTCTCCACTTGTAATTTATTGTGACCCTTTTCCACTGTATGTGCTTTGTGTATCTCATATTTATTTCAATACAAATTAAATTGTTGTTCCTTCATCTGTATTGTTATATCTAAGATTTTATTGATGTAAAAATCAAATTGTGTAATAAAATCTCTCTGGATTTAAGCTAATTTGAAAATGTTATGTTGCCAAAAAACATTTACAATTGGAATTTAGTTTTCTATTGTGCTTCATTGCCTTATTGTTAGAATAAGGTGAATTTGAACTCTTCTGTTTTCCTTCAGCTCATCACAAATAAGAAGACTGGTATAATTTTGTGATCTAGTATGAAACTGGAAAAAAATGTGGCCTAAGGTGAGACTGGAAAAAAAAGAAAAATTGATAGTTGTATCTCTTAGCTATTGGCTTGCTTGCTCCCCTGTACTTTTTTATCTAGTGAAATTTACAGCCTAATGGATGAGTTATTTGTGACCCTAAAATGATTCACAATATACAATATATTCAGAGTCATAAGTCAACACAGGATAACATAGAAGAGTACATTCAGTATTTCCCTTCGAGGGAAGTGTTCAGAATTGGCAGATATTTTCTGTGGCAAATTTAATAACTTAGCAAGCAAAACACTGTACAGATGAGTTAAATCTTTGTCCACTTAGAGATTATAATTTAAGAGGCATAATGGAAATCAGCTGTATAAAGGCGATTTTGATAGGTAAACAAATAGTTTTAGGAGAATTGATTTCCTCAAGATCTAGTGATATAAGGTCTTAGAAACTAAAACATTGTTCATAATGCTCTTTCCCTTAGCCTATGGGAATATTTGGAACTGTTTAAGAAGTAATTTTGAGCTTTGGGAAGGGAAAGGTCATCTCATTCCTCAAGCTTGGTTGAATGAAGAGACTCCTTAAAGAAATGGTCATCCAAGATCCTTGAGAGTCACCAGTCTAAACAGATGATTTGTCAGCAAGTTTGTGTCTGTTTTTTTTTTTTAACCTTTTATGGTGAGGTGTTTTTTTTGTTTGTTTTGGGGGGAGTTTTGGCCTTGCTTCAAGCTGCATGGGGATCTTACTTTCCCAACCAGGGATCAACCTGTGCCCCCTGGCAAGGAAGCTTGGAGACTTAACCACTGGACCACCAGGGAAGTAAGTCCCTGGTGAGTTTTGTACATACATAAAATTAGAACATATGATGAACTTCCATATTATCATCATCCAGCTCTCAGAAGCCTCTACCATGGTCCTCCCTGTCTATTTTTACCTCTATTTACTTTTTCTAGTTTAAACAACTCACACTATTCTTTTCCACTTAGTAAAAATTGTTTCTAAAAGATAAGGATCCTTTTAAAGATCAGTATTAAATTAACAATAGTTAACATAGGTCTTTTCGACTAAGTGACTAGAAATGGTTGACAAACAGTAAGGCCTGGACATGAAAAAGGCTTAACAATTTTATCACAATAAACATAACATGAAGGGAAGGGAAAATTCTAGTGTCGTTCTATAAAAGGAAGACTTTTCCCCTTGAATTGTTGTCCTCAGAGAAAGATAACAAAGACCACCACCATTTAGAGAAAGTGGTAAGGAAGATTTTGCCTTCCTACTTCACTTTCTCCCTGCTAAAGGAGACAGTGTATCCAAAGATTTTTTTCCTTGAACACAGAGAGTGTGGGGCTTTGGTGGGCTTACTGGAAACGGGGGCTAGGTCAGTGCTTCAAATGAAGAGAGTACTCTTAACTAAACATGGAGGTAAATAACTTGGCATTAAATTCTTTCAATTTAGAACTCTAATCATTCCTAGACTTCCAAGAGTAATAGGCCATTTCATTTAAGTAATAAACCCTCAAGATAAAGAAATGAAACTTGGGGTGCATGCGTGCTCATTCTAGATCTCATTCTAGGAATCATATACATACGTATATGTACATACATATATGTAATTGATTATATAATTATGATTGTGTGTGTGCTCAGTCGCTCAACTGTGTTCGACTCTGCAACCCCATGGACCGTAGCCCGCCAGGCTCCTCTGTCCATGAGATTTCCTAGGCAAGAATACTGGAGTGGGTTGCCATTTCCTTCTCCAGGGGATCTTCCCAACTCAAGGATCAAAACCTCGTCTCCTGCATCTCCTGCTTTGGCAGGCGAATTCTTTACCACTGAGCCACCTGGAAAGCCCCGAAACCTGTAGTGATCCAGAATAAAATGGATATCTTTTTTTTATCATTAAAAAAAATTCAGTTGTATTACAGTTGTATATGCAGGTTTCTCTCATCTGAAACAATTGACCCTGATAACTGAGAATTATCAAGTTCATGTTTTACAGTTCAATTTAGTGATATCAAAAGTATATAGTTCATCTTTTGAAGTGTTTAGAAATTACCCTTTCTACCATTTTATCTGAAAAACGAAGCTTCCTTTTAGGACTTAACCGCATTATTGGGCCTATTTTGAACTGACGTTGATAATATGTTTATAATATGAACTTTATGTTTTCCTTTCTTGAGGACAATCCTCAATTTAAAAATGAAAGAACATTTCTTACAAAAATATTGGAATAGTCTTAGAAAAATATTTTAATTTGGGTACTTGGATGTAGTCTCTAACTTTAGTTATAAATTATATAAACTAGAACTTTAGTTATATAGATATATTGCTGAGAATAAAATATTCTTTCAAAGTGAGTAATTAAACATTTATCTTTATAATTAGAACCCACCAGAGGAGTTTCTTTCTTTCTTTCTTAACAGAAAAAATATTAACATCTTAAAGATCTCTGTGCTCCATCTTTGTCACAGACCTTGTTCTGGCTCAGATAGATGCCTTTTATGCAAGAAAATACCTAAGTTTTAACCCGACAGTGCTTCAATTTTATTCATACTCTCGCCAACAATTTTCAGTTTTTACAAGAAAGAGCAGAGGAAAGGAAAGGAAAGTAGGCACGTCTCAAGGAAAGAGAATCCTCAGGTCCCTGTGGCCTAAGGCTTAGCTGCATGGCTCCCTGACAACCTTCCCCTCTACTCTGAGGTATTGAAAGGCAAATCCAGGAAAAAGAACTCTCTAACCCTAAAGCTCCACTGAGGTGAAATCCCACCAGCAGTCTTGGAAGGCCAGTGGGTGAACCATCATTCCACAGGCACTCCTGCTTTCTCACCTTATCCTTGTCTTTATTTCCTTTTTCTCCAAGGGCCTCCAGACATCATTTGAATCTTGCTTTCTTTTGGCAGTGACCTCAACATTTACCCATGGTCCTATTGCAGCCACCTGGCAAAACCTCAACCTCTCAAGACTTCCCTGGTGATCCAGAGGTTAAGAATCCGTCTGCCAATGCAGGGGACACAGGTTGGATCCCTGGTCCGAGGAAGATCCCACATGCTGTAGGGCTACTAAGCCCTCACTCCACAACTACTGAGCCCCCGTGCTGCAACTACTGAAGCCGGTGCACCCAGCCTATGTTCCGCAGCAAGAGGAGCCACCACGGTGAGAGAGGCTCGCACACCACGACTAGAGAGAAGCCCTCACACAGCAACAAAGACCCAGCACAGCCCAAAATAAGAAAGCTCAACTTCTAAAGTCGTACCTAATACCTCCTGAGCTTTTCTGTCACAGCATGCTACTTTTCCTTGACACTTTTTGTTAGAGTTGTTCAAATCTTGCATGTCCTTTCTTATTTCTTTTAGTACTGAATACTCAGAAAGGTATGCCAGAGTCTCACTGTGGTAAGAGATTTGTCACTGTCTCCTGGAAATCCTCTCAATTTTTGCCTCATGTATTTTAAGGCTGTATTACAGGTGTAAGCGACTTTAGACTTTTGTCTTCTGGTTGAACACTTTATGTAACAGCCCTCTAACTCTAGAAAACAACTTTTGCTTTAAAATCTGTTTTGTCTGATTTTAATCACACCAGGTTTCTTTTGCTTAGTTTTTGCCTGATGTGGCTTTCCCCACTCTTGTTCTTTCTGTTTTAGATGTGTCTCCTATAAACCGTTATTCTGGATTGTCAGCTCAGTCAAGCTGGGAACTATATATTCCCAGGATTTCTCCTTCTGGGTTAGAGTTGGCTCCCAAAACAAATTTGTGTTGAGAATTGAGTAGTAGATGTGAAGGTTTGTGCCTTCACATACGTGGTAGAATTGAGGGTATGTAGACAGGGAGATGGATAACTGCAGTATATGCCCAGTAGGGTCCAGGGTGTTCTTTTTGTGCTTCTTCTTCCTGACGGCTGCTCCAGGTTGGCCTCTACTGCTTGTCTGTGTACCCACAGAGAAGGTAGCCCCACTGGGGCAGTACCTTCCCAAATTCCTATTGTTTCCACTTTGCAGATGAATGGGCTAAGCTTTTTCATTTTTTCCCTACAGTCCTCAACACTCATGTGCGTGCTTAGGAGCACTAGTCAGTATCTTTGATTCTCTTATCTCTCCTTTCTGGATGTTCAGGTCTCCCTCCTCCTCACACAATTTTATAAAATCTACTTTCAATATAAATTCTCTGTCTCATAACACAAAGTTCTGTTTCTCTGCCTGAAACCTGACTAGCAGTAATATATAGCTACACTTTAAAAAATGGTGTGATAACTCTTTTTTCTCAGTGTAAAACATTGCTTTGAGTTTTAATGTTTATTTCCCCAAGACAGCCTGGCTTGCACTCTACTTGGATAAATTTTACAAGCTAGTTTTCTGCTGCTTCTAGTTTTAAACTTTAACCGTGTTTCTGATGACAAGGAATGCTGCAAAAATACTCTAATTCAACAAAGAGTTATGATCACCAAATAATTTTTATCCATTCTACAGTGTTTCAGAATTACCAGCTGATTTTTAAACACAAATACAGATGCTAATGGTGGTTAATCTGGTATGTTTCTTATAGCAAACTGATAACTTTGTTTTTTTTTAAGTGCATAGTTTAGTCCACTCATAATTACTGTTACTACTGATATATGTTGGAAAAGGGCATGGCGACCCACTGCATTGTTCTTGGTTGGAGAATCCCATGGACAGAGGAGCTTGCTACAGTTCACAAAGAGTCAGACACGACTGAAGCGACTGAACGCTGATACATGTGGGTTTATTTCTAGTGTCTTATTTTGTGCTGTTCTCTGCCTTTTCTGTTTCTTTTTTCCTTGTTTATGCCTTTTGTGTGTGTGTGTGTGTTTATTTCCCCTGGATTTTTTTTTTTTTACTCATTTCCCCTACTCTACCATTTTGGAATTTATACACACTTGCTGCCTTTTTTTCCCCATTAAGCTTTATAAATTTAAACATGCATACTTAACAAAGTTTTGGGTTAAAAGGATTTAAATTTGCTTTTGCCAGGTGCCTTGGGGCACTATCAAACTGGGACCACTTTAAACTGAATTCTTAGCTCTAAGTTTTTTTTCCCACGTAGGAAGTATAAATTCAGGGCAGAAGTACTGGCTTGTGGTATTGAATTCTTAGGGGAGACTTTTCTTCCCTCCACCTGACACCAAGTTAGAAAAAGGCAACTTTGCTAGCTGTCTCTTTAGACTTCAAATGCAGTCATCATTTTGCAAACTTCTCCTGTTAGAAGCCACCTTGCCTGGTGGCTCAGACGGTAAAGTGTCTGCCTACAACGCAGGAGACCTGGGTTCAAACCCTAGGTCGGGAAGATCTTCTGGCAAAGGAAATGGCAACCCACTCCAGTACTCTTGCCTGGGAAATCCCATGGGAGGAGGAGCCTAGTAGACTATAGTCCACAGGGTCCCAAAGAGTGGGATATGATTGAGCGACTTCACTTTCACTTTCCTGTTAGAATCCCCTCCTTGGGTGAGGCCTCTTCTTTATCTCCTGCCTTCAGTGTCCTGTTCTGGCTCCCACCCCTTACCCTAAGTTTACCAGGAGCTAGAGTAGATTCACTCATTCTGAACATGTGTATTCACTCATTCTGAAAATTCTTTATATTTTGCCATTTGGGGGTTACCTTTAAGGTGTGTGTGAGGGAGTGACATTTTCCTGTTTAACCTGATTTTTTTAGGTTGACTTGAGAACCAGTCAGCAGTAACAAGAGAAAGGTTCACTTGGTTGTGTTTCATTCTGAAAAATCTGAAGGACCCAGAGCCTCCATCCCAGATAGATGGGAACTAAAGGATCCTTTATTGCCAGTTCAAGATAACAGGAGGCAGGAGACAGGGAAGGACTTGGGAGAGGGGATGAACAGAGGGAAAGAGATGGTGGGGAGGTGGAATCTGTGATAAGATAGGCTAAAAGACTCTATGGGAGAAGTAAATAAATGTTTTGCTGTATACTCTGGGCTCTATTCAGGATATCTCTGGTTTTCTTTTTGGTGATGGTTTCAGATGATATACTCAGTTCAGTTCAGTCGCTCAATTGTGTCCGACTCTTTGCGACCCCATGAATCGCAGCATGCCAGGCCTCCCTGTCCATCACCAACTCCCGGAGTTTACCCAAACCCATGTCCATCGAGTTGGTGATGCCATCCAACCATCTCATCCTCTGTCATCCCCCTCTCTTCCTGCCCCCAATCCTTCCCAGCATTAGGGTCTTTTCCAATGAGTCAGTTCTTCGCATCAGGTGGCCAAGGTATTGGAGTTTCAGCTTCAACATCAGTCTTTCCAATGAACACTCAGGACTGATCTCCTTTAGGATGGACTGGTTGGATCTCCTTGCAGTCTAAGGGACTCTCAAGAGTCTTCAACACCACAGTTCAAAAGCATCAATTCTTCGGCGCTCAGCTTGCTTCACCGTCCAACTCTCACATCCATACATGACCACTGGAAAAACCATAGCCTTGACTAGACGGACTTTTGTTGGCAAAGTAATGTCTCTGCTTTTAAATATGCTATCTAGGTTGGTCATAACCTTCCTCCCAAGGAGTAAGTGTCTTTTAATTTCATGGCTGCAATCACCATCAGCAGTGATTTTGGAGCCCCCAAAAATAAAGTCTGACACTGTTTCCACTGTTTCCCCATCTATTTCCCATGAAGTGATGGGACCAGATGCCATGATCTTAGTTTTCTGAACGTTGAGCTTTAAGCCAACTTTTTCACTCTCCTCTTTCACTTTCATCAAGAGGGTCTTTAGTTCTTCTTCACTTTCTGCCATAAGGGTGGTGTCATCTGCATATCTGAGGTTATTGACATTTCTCCCAACAATCTTGATCCAGCTTGTGTTTCTTCCAGCCCAGCGTTTCTCATGATGTACTCTGCATATAAGTTAAATAAGAAGGGTGACAATATACAGCCTTGACGTACTCCTTTTCCTATTTGGAACCAGTCTGTTGTTCCATGTCCAGATGATATACTAGCTCATGTTAAAACATGATTAAGGAGTTTTATACACATAACATCAGGAATAATGTTAAAAAGTCCATAAACAGTAGTTCCAATCTTTATAGACATACTTTTAATTTCCTTGGCCCTCAGTTTCCTCATTCGTAGAATGTGGCCAGTTGAGAAATATTTTGAGGATTATTTGAGTTCAACATATTTGTACACTGTGAAATTTTGTACAGATAGCTACATTTTATATTATACCTTAGGGGATTCTGGGGCTCCTGGAAATGAAGTACTTCCTTCAAAATTCTATTTGATGGGTCAGTGATGGCTAAAACTTTTGTTACCATGTTTTAAGTCAACACCTTTCAGGGCAAAAAAGAAACTTTGGACCCTTTAAAAGAATGTTTTTCTTTTTCCCTTTTTAAAGTACAAAGCCTTATGTATGTTGACAGGTGGATTTTATAATTCTCATAATTCCAGGGACATAAAGGTGCTATTACTTGGCAAAATCAGATAAGCCTCTCTAATTCCAAGAGCTCTCTCCAGAAGTACTTCTTCAAAATCAGTAAATGATTGAAAGTTCTCTCCAAAACATTCTCTAACTATCCCAAATGAATTCATAAGAAGGATGCAAAAATAGTCTAAGAAATGCTCAAAACTAAATTTATCTGCAATGTACAGAGAATGATGCTAAGAATTATCAATTCTCTCTTGAGGGAGTCTGGCAGAAATTGGGTATGACCTGAGACATGTAGGAAGTAGAGAGAAGATCATTGGGGGCTTCCTTGATGATTCAGTGGTAAGGAACCCACCTGCTAATGCAGGAGACGTGAGTTCAATCCTTGGGTTGGATAGATCCCTGGAGAGGAAATGGCAACCCACTTTAGTATTCTTGCCTGGGAAGTCCCATGAACAGAGGAGCCTGGCAGGCTATGGTCCATGGGGCTGCAAAGAGTCGGACGTGACTTAGCGACTAAACAACCCTAAATAGAGCTAAGCTCTGATTTATTTCCAATAACATCAACAAAAAATGTATATAAAATTTTTAAAAATATCATTGAAAGGCAATAGAGCACAGCCAGGTTCTAGGACTCTGAAGTCTAACAGACCTGGTTTCAGTCACTTCTTTGCTGTGTGATCTCTGCTTCTCCCTGTAAAATGGGGGTAATAATACCCTATCAATTGTGAAATGATAAAATGAGCTCAAGCATATAGAGTGTTCAGCATAGTGCTTCACATAAAGGGCTCAAAACATTTTGGTTGTCATCATCTTCATCATCTATAATTTAGAACAATTCTGTGGAGTGCTATATTGAATAAATTGAGTAGTTGTTAACATAATTTGCCAGTTATTTTTATTCCAAATAGCCAGACAATAACTGTAATTATTTTTCAGGTACTCTTTAGTAATAATTGATGTTTGTAACAATGACCACCTCCCATTTTCTCCCCTACCCAGGTACTGTAAAATTTTGAATTGTCAAAGAAAGTTCAAATTTTGGAGATTACCTGATATTGTGATATAATAGAGAACAGAATAAGGATCAGAACTAGGTTTCAGTAGTAACTACTTCATACAGATCTGTGACCTTGGGTAATCCATTTAACCACTCCTCACACGTGTTCCTGTTTTGAAGAATAAAGAGTAATATAGGATCCATGGGACTTCCCTGGTGGTCCAGTGATTAACAATGTGCCTTCCAAAGCAGGGCATATGGGTTCAGTCCCTGGTTGGGCAAGTAAGCCTGTGGAGCAACCAGAGAGCCTGTGGACCACAACAAGAGGAAGTCCAAGTGCTGCAAGGAAGACCCAGCACAGCCAAACTTTTTTAAGGAAAAGAGTAATATAGGATCCAGATTGCTAATGTATATATGATGGAATGGGGTTTTCTTCCCTACTACTTCTTTCCATTTTCTAGAATGTTGCATTCTAAAAGCTACATTAAGAGAAGGGTCAGGAGTTTTTTGTTACTTTATTTTCCCAAATAAAATTCACCATTTCTTCTTCTATAAAAGGGTGTGTTTAAAACAATATCACTTAATGCAGTGAAGGATAAAAAGTATCAGTGCAATGAGGAAAGATCTAATTGTATTAGATATTCTATTTGGGGGTCAGACCCCCATGAGGAGTTTCCCCCACTGCCTCAAGCATACTCCAGTTTTGAAACCTGCTCACTATCAAAAGTAGAACCAGTTGGAGCAGAGAAAGACTGACAACATCCTTTGGAAGCAAGACCCAGGAAGAACTGGAGCTGAGACTTTCCTGGAAGGAAAGAGTGAGTGTATCAAAAGGACGAAGGGACTGCGTATATCTATAGAGCAGCACTGTCCAACAGTAACATAATGTAAGGCACACATGCGATCCACAGACGTAATTTAAAATATTCTGGTAGCATATGTAAAACAGCAAAAAGAGGGACTTCCCTGTGGTCCAGTGCCTAAGACTCCAAGCTCCCAACGCAGGGGGCCCAGGTTCAATCCCTGGTCATATCCCACATGCCACAACTAAGAGCTTGCATTGTTGTTGTTTTAGTCGCTAAGTTGTGTCTGAGTCTTTGCGACCCCATGGACTGTAGCCCACCAGGCTCCTCTGTCCATGGGATTCTCCAGGCAAGAATACTGGAATGAGCTGCTGTTTCCTCCTCCAGGGGATTTTCCCGACCCAGGGCTCGAACCCACATCTCCTGCATTGGCAGGCAGGTTCTATACTGCTGAGCTACCAGGGAAGCCCTAAGAACTTGAAAGCTAGAACTGAAAAAAGATTCCACGTGTTGCAACTAGAAAATGCTGCATCCCTCAAGAAAGACGGAAGATCCCGTGTGCCGCAATAAGATCCACTGCAGCCAAGTGAATAAATAAATATTTTTAAAAAGTAAAAAGCAACAGGTGACATTAATTTTTGTAATATGTTTTATGTAACCCAGTATCAAGTTATTAACTATTAATAATTTTACATTCTTTTTTATATCAAGCCTTCAATATATATTTTATTCTTCCAGCACATCTCAATTCAGACTTGCCATATATCAAATGCTCACTCTTCACATATGGTTAGTGGCTAATGTGTTGAACAACACAGATATGGAAGGTATGAAAGAGACTGTCTAAGATTCTCTGGTGACATTGGCATTATCACATGCTGTTCCCCCAGAGTCTAGGACTAAGACTCCATGGCTGTGAATGGAGTTTAGAAACAACTTGAATAGAGTAAAATACTCTCCGCTGGCTGGTGGACTTGTGGACTTTGTGTGGTTTGGATGACATGGCCTAAAAATGAAGCTGCAACTGAACATTCTTTGCAATTTTGTATATATATTAAGTTGTCTAACATTAAGACTGCTTTATTATAGAGTAAGGGCT
The DNA here is from genome assembly GCA_024291935.2 of Okapia johnstoni. NCBI lineage: Eukaryota > Metazoa > Chordata > Mammalia > Artiodactyla > Giraffidae > Okapia > Okapia johnstoni. Next base: position 55,455,157 of record CM044308.1, read on the forward strand.
TCTCAGGTGGCGCTAGTGGTAAAGAACCTGCCTGCAAATATGGGAGACTTAAGAGACACAGGTTCAATCCCTGGGTCGGGAAGATCCCCTGGAGAAGGAAATGGCAACCCACTTCAGTATTCTTGCCTGGAGAATCCCATGGACAGAGGAGCCTGGTAGGCTACAGTCCATGGGGTCACAAAGAGTTGGACATGACTGAAATGACTTATTGCACATGCTCACTATATTATAAATAACCTTTCTCTTCCATTATATGGTGTATTAGTCTGCTCAGGTTGCCATAACAAAATATTGTAAACTGGGTAACTTAAACAACAGGAATTTTATTTTTTCACAGTTCTGGAGGTTGAGAATTCCAAGGTCAAGATGCCAGCAAAGTAGATTTCATTCTGAGGACTCTTGGCTTATAAGTAGTTGCCATCTCACTTCATGGTCAGGTGGCCTTTCTTTGATGTGTGTACTTGGGGGAGAGAGAGAGAGGAGATTTCTCTCTTTCTCCTCTTATAAAGCCACCTATTGGCTTAGGGCTCTACCCTTATGACTTCATGTAACCTTAATTATTTCTCTATCTCCACAGTCACAGTAGGGGTAGGACTTTAATATAAAAATTTGAACACAATCCCGCCTAGTTAATTAAGCAGACAAGGACTTGGCTAACAACCATTAGCCTGGCTAACATTTTTTAAAAGGTGGGAAGGTTTAGGCTTGGAGCTCTGGAACAGAGAATGAAGCAGCTTCCTATTGTCACTCTTGCTGGGGCACTCTCCTGGACTCTTGTCCCTACTGCCTCTGAATTTGTGTATCTAGCTAGGCCTCACATCTCTTCCCTCATCAAAATATGTTCCATGAGATGCCTTGCTTTTCCCATTATTTTCTTGCAAATCGAGGCCTTTCATAGATTTCTGATGGTTTTTTGGAGCTTCTGTCGCATCTGTGGGCTCTCACTGGAAAAGAGCCTGAGAAATCAAGGGTCAGTCTTCTACCTTGGAGAGAGAAATCCACAAAGTTGGACATTCTCCAGACACTGGGAGTATTCAAAATACGCTGGGTGGCCACAAAATATAAATGTCCTTCACTGGCACTGAGTTCTATTATTGTTTGAAAAAAAAAATTTTCAGTTCAGGAGACATAAATTTAGCTCAAAAACAACTTTGTTTAATCTAGAATCTGTTTCCAAAAGCAACTGTTAAACAGTCTGTCTGCTTTCAAATTTACTTTTCTTTATACCTGACCTTGCTTCTAACCTTTTCAGTTGCATCATATTTTTACATCCTGGTAGATAATAGCCAAAATCTACTGGCTGGAGTATGGTTGTGTCAGAGACTTATATTCCCTTGGCTGGGAGGTGGAGTGAGTGAACAATGATGCTTCACTAATGGAAAAGGAATAAGAATAAGGAATAAGTGTGAGCCCATTATCGAAAAAACAGCACGAGTGTAAAATATTAGGCCACCTCGGAGCTTCTCACCTATTCTGTGTGCACACAGAACTTTCACATACTGTTATCAGGAGTGTGTATTGGTACAACTACTACTTTGGGAAACTTCTAGTAACAGCTAAAGCTGGAAGTTTGCATATCCTATAACCAAGTGCTTTCAATCCTAGGAATATATCTATTAGAAATGCATACACATGTCCACATAATTTGTAATAGTCCCTAACTGGAACCCAAATATTATTCAGCAGTGGAATGGATAAACTATGGATACTCACAACAGTGGGATACTATATAGTGACAGGAATGAACACAGCGACATGGATGAATCCTACAAATATAACGTTGAGATAAAGAAGGCAGACTCTTGCATACATATGAAAGAGTCCATCATATACAATCCACACATACAGAGTCCCCAAACAGTCAAAACTAACCTATTTTGTTATAAGGCAGGATTAGTGGCACACTTGATGGTTGGGAGGATCCTGATTAGAAGAGACGTCTTCTGGGAAGCCAGTCACGCTGGGTACTGGTTACAGTTTTGCTCACTGCTTAGAATTCTTAGAGCTGTACCCTCAAGACTTGTGCTGTTTTCTGTGTATTACACTACCGTAAAAAGCTAAATTTTGAAAAACTTAAGGAGAATTTCCTTTGATGTCACCACTTGTGGCTTTGGGGAAGAAATGAACTCTTCACAAATGCTGCTTTCCCCCAGAACATCAAATCTACAGTTCACATGCTTTCGGTCCACACCTTATTTCTCTCAAGGATAAAAGTTAACCACACGTTTCATTCTCTTTTGCCCTCCGGAGTATTTAGTAACTTGACTTTCCCTACTGTGATAATTGTAATCCCGATCTTGTTCACTGACCTCTCAGGAAAGGAAGTGGCAGGGTGGAATGTATACATGTCAATTCCACATTTCATTTCCTTTGCTTCGGCAGGATGGTTTTGCCAGTACACACAGTGTGTCTGTGCACACCCACACTGCTTCTGACCTTAGTTACACAGCAGGTAACGACACCCTTGATGTGGTCCTTTTCTTTTTGAAGTGTTCAGGTGGGCAAGCTCTCTCCTTTTCTAATCCCACAGAGGAAAAACAACATGATGCCAACAAATATATCTGTGATCAAAATTAAATTTGTGTTCTTACTAAGATTCAGGATAAAGTCACCGACTATCTCATAAAAGATTATCTAAGTTAGTTTTCCAAATAAACAGCCAAGTTTGTCTCATGATCAGAATTACTATTTTCCCAAAGCTAAAGACAGGATGAAACTGAGGAACAGTCAGCTCAACTACAGAGGCAAATTTCTGCAAGATGTGGAACTTCTTCAGAGTTAATGGAAAATGTGGCAGGAGTTGTGGTTAATGGTAATAATCATGACACTTCACCCGTTACCTACTTCTATTTCTATCTGTCTGATTTAATATTCCCTGTGTACGCTTAGTCACTCAGTCATGTCAGACTCTTTGCAACCCCATGGACTGTAGCCTGCCAGGATCGTCTGTCCATGGGGATTCTCAACGCAAGAATACTGGAGTGGGTTGCCATGCCCTCTTCCAGGGGATCTTCCCAACCCAGGGATCAAACCCAGGTCTCCCGCATTGCAGGCGGATTCTTTACCAGCTGAGCCACCAGAGAAACCCTAATATTCCCTTTATTGGGGCATTTCTTTATATAAAAAATTCTTGAGAATTTCCTGGTGGTCCAGTGGTTAAGACTCCATGTTTTCAACACAAGGGGAGTGGATTCAATTCCTGATCAGGGAGCTAAAATCCCACATACTGAGCAGTGCAGCCAAAGAAAAAAAAACTCATGAAACAGAAAAATTAATATCATGATTAATATCATGTCACTCACACAAAATAGTGGGATATAAAATCTGGGGAAATGATCTCTTGACCTACATTTCAGGAAACAGTGGGAAGAAAAGAAAAAATGAGATAATGATTTTTTAAAAAAGAAAGAAAACAGTGAAAGACCTTATATTTTCTTCCAAAGGACAAAACCCACTGGCTTAGAAGGTACTTTAGTGGTTGAGAGTTCTTTGTGCCTCAGTTTCTCCATCTATAACTTGCTAAGGTATTATGAATGAGATAATGCACATAGAGGGCATGATAATTAGTGTAAATAATCAGTATTACTACTACGACTATCATTATTTGAAATTATATGTGTTTATTTTTGAATTTTCTGTCTCCTCCAATAAAAAATAAGCTCCATGATGCCGGAATCTTACCTGTTTAGTACACACAGGCATCTGCTGAATGTGTCTCAGTTTGAGCAATAAAGTAAAGGAAGGATGAGATTTCTCAAAGAATTTAAGGTCAATGGAATTTTCCCCTAAGAAACTCTAAAACTGACGCTGTTACCCCAAAACTGCATTTGCTTCTTGGTAAGTGTCCACCCAAGAGATACAACCAAGCCAAAGAGGAAGAGAGAGAAGGATTTTTTACTTGCAGCAAGTAAGGAGAACACCAGGGATCATTTCCAAAGCAGTGTCTCCCTGAACAGCAAAATTGGGGAATTTTTTAGCTAAGGGCACATGCATATTGGCGAAGGGGCTTGAGCAGAGAAGAATTCACCATTGAATTGGGGCAGAGGTCTACAGAGTCCAGACTTTAGTTGATTGAAGTTATGAGGGTCAGGAAAGTCCAACATCATCATTCCATCCTCCATCTGGATGGGGACCTTTGTGCATGCAGAACTCAGGTATGTATCAGGTTGCTATGTATCTCCCTCGAGGAGGAACTAGGATTCTATTTTATCACTGAACTATTGTTTTTTGACTACTTTTGTTTTGTTTCTGCATTGCCTCAAGATCATTAATTACAGAGACCTGTTCAAGGGCACACATTGTGGCCAGACTTAGAGCACAAGATGGCTTCAGGCCAAAAACAGCTTATCTTATATCAAGAAAGCCATGCCTCGCTCTCTTTCTCTGAGGTGGGGGGTCTACCCTATGTGCTTACAACATTGCTTCAATTTTCAGCACTTGGGGAAATTTTGGAGCACATCCACCAGGACAAATATATGATGACAATACAGGTATAAACACCAAGACAACTGCAGAAGTATTTTCATCCAAGTCCATGGAGAACTTTTTATGTGATGCAGCATTGTGAGAGTTAAAAAAGACAAAACAGCATGATTTATCTTATTCAAACTTTTAGGCAAGTCAAGGCTTTTGTAGGCTTATTAAAATTAATACAGTGTCTAAGTCAAGTGCTATGAAGCTTTGACTGTTTTTTTTTTTAATTTAATGATGGAAACTTTTTATTTTTAAAAATAATATTTATTTATTTATTTTTGGCTGTGTGGATGTAAGCTGTGGCATATGGGATCTTTGTTACAGTGTTTGGGCTCTAGAGCACATCGGATCTTAGCTACCTGACCAGGGATCTAACCCATGTCCCTTGCATTTGAAGGCAGGTTCTTAACCACTGGACTTTGACCAGTCTTGATTAAAATGATAGTTGAAACTAGGGGTCAATTTTAAGAATCCAAAGCATTTAAGTTAGCAGTATAATAAAGGTTAATGAATATTTACATATAGTTACCAGAAAAATTAGAGTTAAATCTTTAGGTGTTTTAGATCATAAAACTGGATTACTGCTAAAATCTATATATAAGGAAAGGAAAAAACTTTACAGTAATATTCAGATTTCTGAGTAATCTTGAGGTTATAAATATTTATGAAGCAGCATTTTTTAATGTTTAACCACTTAATGTTTTAATCTATGTTTGTCATAGGAAGTTAAATTTGCTTACCATTCTTGTGATAATTTAATCACTATGACCTCACTAATCTAGTTGTACTTTCTCAATTAGCATAAAAGACTGTGTTGATTCTCTTAAAATTGGTAACATACTAATTTATTTCCCCTTGAATTAGTTATGTTGTAATGAAACTGAGAAGAACCCTGTGGGGCCATTCAGTATTCCCGTTTCTCATCTGTAGGAAAAAGGCTGCGGTGGGCTTAGTTCCTCAGTTGTGTCTGACTCTTTGCGACCCCATGGACTGCAGCCCACCAGGCTCCTCTGTCCATGGGGACTCTTCAGGCAAGAATACTGGATTGGGTTGCCATGCCCTCTCCAGGGGATCTTCCCAACTCAGGGATCAAACCCAGTCTCCCACATTGCAGGCAGATTCTTTACATTCGGAGCCACCAGAGAAGCCCAGGAAAAAGGCTACAGCCTCTCAAACCTTCCCTGTCCATGGGATTCTCCAGGCAAGATTACTAGAGTGGATTGCCATGGAGTGGTTGTCATGCCCTCCTCCAGGGGATCTTCCTGACCCAGGGATTGAACCCCTGTCTCTTACTTTTCCTACATTAACAGTTGGGTTCTTTACCAATGGCACCACCCTGGAAGCCCCAGGACATACATAACAATGTATCTCTTCAGATATATACAATAAGTCTAAGTCGCTTCAGTAGTGTCGGTCTCTGTGTGAGGCTCCGCGGTTCTTGGGATTCTCCAGGCAAGAATACTGGAGTGGGTTGCCATTTCCTTCTCCAGTGCACAAAAGGGAAAAGTGAAAGTGAAGTAGCTCAGTCGTGTCGGACTCTTAGCGACCCCATGGACCGTAGCCTGCCAGGCTCCTCCGTCCATGGGATTTTCCAGGCAAGAGTACTGGAGTGGGGTGCCATTGCCTCCTCCCATATACAATAGGACATACATAACAATATAGCTCTTTGTTCTTTTACAGGAACTAAGGCCCCCACCAGGTGAAGGAAGGTAACTGCAGGCTGGGCACAAGCTTGTGAACCCCAGACTGATTGGAACCAAAAGGCTGATAATTGAGATTCATGGAACATCACACTGTTACCTTACCATCAACCAGTCAGATGAAGGTCATAACCCTGTAGACTTTTCTGCAAATTTTGCCCATAAAAACTCTTCCTTGAAACCCTTCCAAGAGTTTGAGCTTACTGATCATGAACCACCTGTTGCCCTTGTTTGGCCCTGCAATAAATCTGCTCTAAACTCTGATGTTTGGAGTTGTTAGGACTCACAATGCATCAGGCACATGAACTTGGATTCAACAACAGTAGTGACCTCGGAGAGGCAACGGTGACTGGTGACATGAAGCAAGATCTTAATTCCCTGCCCAGGAATTGAACTGGGGTAGCCTGGATGAAAACACAGGCATCCTAGCCACCAGACTAGCAAGGGCTAGAGACTAGAAGCTATTTTTCACTGGCTCTTACCCCCAGTGAAAAATTCATTTCTCACAGAGGCAAAAACTGTAAACGCAGGTACAAAGTATATTATTAGACATAGCATTACAACAAGAGGGAGAGCACACAAAGAAACAGTTTGTTTAGTTAAGATAGGAGCAAGGCAGAGATGCACACTTGGAGAGAAAGGGTGTGGGCATCCCCCTGAGTGAGGAGAAGGGCAGTAAAGAGGCAGTTAAGTCATTTATGTAGGATAGTTCTTTGTTTACTTTTGGCTAATTCGTTTCTTTTTCCACACCTGCCCTGCCCTAGGACCCTCCCCAACATGCGTGTGCAACTTTCCAAGATGGATTTCAGCCCAGAGGCCTACGGAATCACATATTCTGGGGTTGTACCCCTCCTTTTTATCCCCCAGGAGTCTTTCTGAGGATATGAAATGTCTCCCTTGCCCCAAGGAGGGGAAATACATGACCTCTTGATCCTTTACTCAAACAATATTTAGCCCCTCTCTGCTCCTGTCATGACTGTTATCTGAAGGTGTCCACAGGAGACAAAGTCTGACTATTTACCGTGTTTCAGTTGTTACTTCCATTTTGGAGAGCAAACAGGAGGCTGGTTGTAAATATCTAAACTGGAGCTCACCTATCCCTGCCTCAGTAGCACTACAGTCAAATGACTCATTAATTTTAAAACAAACCATCATGTATTTCATTCAACTAATTTATTTGTGTCAGGCACTGTTTTACCCCTGGGAACCAGCAATGGGCAAAACACAAGACTCCAGCATCATGATGCTTATTTTTCATTCTGAGAGACAGAAAATTATAAAAAATGCATAGATAATTTCAAGTATATACAGGCATTTTGAAGAAAAGCATACAGGGCAAAGGGGTAGAGAATAAACAGGCCTATTATAGCATCAGGGAGGAAGAAATTTTCCTCTGTCCTTTGAGAAATAGAATATTTCCTGCCATACAAGTAAACAAAGGCTATCACAGTCATCAGCGATTGCAATCACTACTGATTGCAGTCACCATCAGTGGTGAGCTGGTGAGCCCTCAGGAATCTCAGGATTCCTCAGGACATACAGGACACTGTATGAAAATATAGGACACTGGCCCCAGATAGCTGAGGCGTGTATCAAAGGAATGATTTCAGTGAGCACAGACTCTTGCATCTTCCCATACATAGACAGGTGCTAAATGAGGTATCTGGTATCCCTTTAATTAACAATAATTTTTTGATGTTCAAATTACCTGCCCTTTGTTGCAAAACTATATAACCTGATTCTCCCCTCACCTTCTTGGAGCAGTTCTCTCCAGGTTACTTGAGATGCTGCCTCCCTGGCTTGAAGTCCTAAAAGTTCCTGCTGAATAAAACATAACTCTCAATATTTTTTAAGTCTACACCTTCTAAGTTCTAGCTGGTCTAAGAGTAAACTTACATGAGACAGATTAACAGGATAAAATCAAACAAAAGTTCAACAACATGTATACATGGGGGAGACCCAGGAAAACTGAGTAACTCTCCAAAATGGCCAACTTGAATACCATCATCAGTTAAAGAAATAAGAAGATGTTAGGGGTGGTAGTTTGGGACTTCCAATGGGAGGAAGGCAACTGAAAAGGAGACAGAACAGCAGACATTTGGTAAACAAATGTTTGATGGGTCAGCAAACACAATGGGACACAGAGGGGAATTTTAGCAGACTTTGCTAGGTTCCTTTGAGTCTACACATCTAGTTTGTACTATGGTTATCTATGGTGGTATCACCCTTGCCAGAACTCCTCCTCCACATTCTTTTAAGCAGGTAGGGGAAAGGTCAAAGGTAATGAGTCTTTGACCTTAAAAAAAATCAGCCTAAACTAATAATCCACATGCCAAAGAAACTCACTTTGGGGTGGCAAATCTTGCTCCTCTACAATAGCTAGGGCGGTCAAGGCAGGAGTCACTCGTTTGAGCTAAGACCCAAGAGCATGTCATATAAACACCACAGTTAATGCTTGGTGGATGTTGTTCTGATTGCTTTCTCCCTGGGACCACACTGACTCCTATTTACTTGTCTGCACACTTGCTCCACCCAGATAAATCCTGAGCGTGTAAGTCTTATATTACAGACAGGAGTCCAAGGTTCAGAGGTTAGTAAGGCAAGTTCTGATTCTGTGGGTACTTGCCGTCATGGTTATGGCTACACAGCAGTGTTGTGACATACTGTGGTACAGGTTCTGAGAGCACTGAGGACAAATTAGCCTAGTCTTGGGCTTATCCAGTAAGGCTCAGGAGAAGGAGAGGCTCAGAAGGCCATTGTCCTTCCTTCCTACCTTCCATCCCGTTCCAACAGCATGGCCCAGGATCTGAGCCCAGAAAAAAGGAGAGTAGGCAGAGCTCTGCAAAGCTGTCACTTCTGCCAAAGTTTTCATGGGCTGTTAAGAAGCAAATAATTCACGTGTAGACATCCAAGCAAAGTGCCACAGTAGAAGCGAGGAAGACAGTCAGTTCAGTTCGGTTGCTCAGTCGTGTCTGACCCCATGGACCGCATGCATCACATCAAGCCTCCCTGTTCATCACCAACTCTTGGAGCTTACTCAAACTCATGTCCATCGAGTCAGGACACAATTTAAGTGGCTGAACCATCACAACCATATTAGTCAGGGATGTTTTCACCTAAAAGTGTAGGCAAAATGTGGCTTCTTGGTTTAAAAGACTTATATAACTTAAAACCATGAGACAATTCAGTCTATTAATGATTTCAGTTCAGTTCAGTCGCTCAGAAGTGTCCAACTCTTTGAGACCCCATGGACTGCAGCATGGCAGGCTTCCCTGTTCATCACCAACTCCTGTAGCTTGCTGAAACTCATGTCCTTCGAGCTGGTGAGGCCATCCAACCATCTCATTCTCTGTTGTCCCCATCTCCTCCTGCCTTCAATCTTTCCCAGCATCAGGGTCTTTTCAAATGAGTCAGTTCTTCGCATCAGGTGGCCAAAGTATTACAGTTTCAGCTTCAGCATCAGTCCTTCCAAAGAATATTCAGGACCGATTTCTTTCAGGATTAATGGTTTGATCTCCTTGCAGTCCAAGGGACTCTCAAGAGTCTTTTCCAACACCATAGTTCAAAAGCATCAATTCTTTGGCGCTCAGCTTTCTTTTTAGTCCAACTCTCACATCCATACATGACTACTGGAAAAACTATAGCTTTGACTAAGTGGACCTTTGTTGGCAAAGTAATGTTTCTGCTTTTTAATATGCTGTCTAGGTTGGTCATAGTTTTTCCTCCAAGGAGTAACTGTCTTTTAATTTCATGGCTACAGTCACCATCTGCAGTGACTTTGGAGGTCCCCAAAATAAAGTCTATCACTGTTTCCATTGTTTCCCCATGTATTTGCCATGAAGTGATGGGACCAGATGCCATCATCTTAGTTTTCTGAATGTTGAGTTTCAAGCCAACTTTTTCACTCTCCTCTTTCACTTTCATCAAGACGCTCTTCAGCTATTTTTCGCTTTCTGCCATAAGTGTGGTGTCATCTGCATATCTGAGGTTATTGATATTTCTCCCGGCAATCTTGATTTCAACTTGATTCCAGACATCCAAACAAAGCGCCACAGTAGAAGCGCGGAAGACAGGGAAGACGCCAAACCTCCTGCGCAGCCACGCCCTCCCCAGCTGGTCAGGGTCTGGCAAGGTCTCGCGATTGGTTCTGCTGGCGCACGCCACTTCCGCTGCCTCCGCAGCCAGGTCTCTAAATGATGTTACCATTTCCGGGTTCGCTGAAGCCGCCTGAGGCGGCGCAGGCGTCGGTGTTCGGTAGTGTCCGGTCTATGGAGTCAGTTGGTGGCGGCGGCGGCGCGAAGGCAGCAGGCGGTGTCCGAGTGCGGGCCTTTGCCCCGCCAGGATGTTACCGGGCTTGGCCGCCGCCGCTGCGGCCCACAGATGTAGCTGGTCTTCCCTGTGCCGGCTGCGTCTGTGCTGCAGGGCGGCGGCCCGCGGCTCCAGCGACCGCCAGGGTGAGTGTCCCGCGCCGACCACTGACTCCGCGGAAGCCGGACTTGAAGACAAGGCCGGGCTCGGAGCCGGCTGCCTCGCCTCGGGCAGTACGCCGCCTTGCCGTTCCCCAGCCAAAGTACCTTCCTTTTGGGCCTCCGCCTTTGCAGTTCAGGCTACCCACCCAGCGGTGGCCCCTACAGGCCTCCTTGATCTGGTCTCGCGCACAGTTCTAGCACGGCCCCCGCGGGAACTTGGGGGCAGTTCGCGGTCCCGGTGGCATCCATGAAACCGACTACTTAGTTTCAGATGAAACGTTAGTGAGCATCTTAGTGCCTGACGGTGACCGCCCGCCTCCTCCCCAGTCAGTAGGAAATTGCTGACTCCCAAGTTCCAGGGTCTTTTAAGCTCACCGCCTTACCTTTATTGAGCACTTGTGACTCAGTGGATTTTCTTACCGTGCTGCTTTTCTCATATGCCCAGCTTGTTTTATTAAATTTTCTAAGAGGAAGTTGGGAGTTACTGCTTAACATTTACGAATTTAATATGAGACTCTGAGAGTCCCGCAATTAATTGAATGAACTCAGTTCGGTTGAAAACTCGTTTTGGTGAAGAAATGTTTACTGTTTTTATACTTCTTTTCCAGCAATCTTTTCTGACTCAAATTTCAATTGGCAGTTTACAAAATATCATTGAACTTGCAAGTCTGAGTCAGGCTTACCTCTGTTTTTGCCATACCAATAGTCACTTGCAAGCCGAGAGGAACAATGAGGGAGAGACAGAATCAAATCCACCCCTAACCTAATCCCCCAGATTCTTGCGGGTGAAAAGAGAATTTAAAGAAACATTTCCCCAAAGTTGATGTTTGAAAAATCTTGTAGCATGTTTGTGACTTTGCGATAAAAGTTGGAAGTTGTAGTCCTTCAAGTTTATAAGTAACATAAGCTTTAGAAGCCCTTTACTGTGCAGTTATTTTAGAATATGGTCCTATTTTTGATTTGTAATAAATGTAGAAACTGGCTCTTAAAATTTCAGAAGCATTCATTTTAACAGAGCTGTTTTGGAGACTTTTTGGTAGTGATAAAAACGTGTAGCTGTGGAGTTTTCCTGTAATGGGAAATACACCCAATTCTCTTGTGAACAAAATGAATCATCTAGTTGCACCGTACTCCAAAATCCTCAGCTAAGCTTTCTAGCGTGATTGCTTCTATTGACCAAGCAGTTTCAGCATTTTACACTTAAATTAGGTGGAGTGGCTGTTTGTTGTTCGGTCGCTAAGTCATGTCCCACTCCGCAACGCAGTGGACTGTAGCCTAAATTTAGTCTAAACTGCCTTTAAGTGTTGGTAAAAGGAGGTGAAATAGTGTAATTTGTAATTCATTATTCTCTGTTGAAATTTACGTGCCCTTGTCTCATCCCTCTGTGATAAGACTCGCCTGTCTCACCAGTCAGAATGACTGCAAAGTTGTTTACAGTATTTATTACCAAAAAATTAAAATGTGTTCTCATACTTAAAAATAGTAGATTGAAAAATAACCTTGTTGGTGAAAGTTTAGTTTCAATAATGCTTAAACAATTTTTAAAAGAGCAACCATAATTGTGGTAAAACTTCAAAAGGATTATTTAGAAAAAGTACTAATTAAGTTGGATGCACCTAAGAAAGAAATATTGGAAGAACTTTTGGGGAGAAATTTCTAAAAATAAATGTTTTTACTTTGTCAAGGAATAAAGTTTAGTTTGTGCTTCTAAAACCCCTGTGTAAATTTAAAGAGAGTAGTAGAGGAAGAATCTTGAGGGAAACAACTGCTTCTTGCTGCTGCTGCTAAGTTGCTTCAGTCGTGTCCGCCTCTGTGCGACCTCATAGATGTCAGCCCATCAGGCTCCCTTGTCCCTGGGATTCTCCAGGCAAGAACACTGGAGTGGGTTGCCATTTCCTTCTCCAAACTACTTCTTATGCATGCTCCAAGATGAGAGATGCTGGTGGGTCAAATTAACACTGTAAACATTTAAAAGCAAAGAGGAAAACCATATTCGAGGGCAGTTCTGTCTGAAAGAAATATAATGTGTACTATGTATGTAATTTTGATTTGTCTGATAGCCGTATTTTAAAAAGTAAAAACAGATGAAATTAATTTTGTTAATATAGTTTACCCAGTATATTCAAAGTGTTTCAGTATTATGATCGATATAAAAATTATTGTGATGTTTTACTTTAATCTTTTTGAACTGTTTCTGGAGTCCAGTGTGTCTTTTACACTTACAGCACAAGTTCAGACTATCCACATTTCAGGTGCTCAGTGAACAGCAACTACTGTACTGGACAGTGCAGTTATAGAATTAGTATTCCTAATTTATAAAGAATTTTTACAAGCCAAAGTACATTCTAGTAGAAAAATGTGCGGAGGAGATGAATGCATTCATAAGGGCATTCAAGTGACGAATAAAAATGCAAAAATGTTCCATACTTACTAATAAGTATAGAAATGCAAATCTAAAGGATTTACTACTAATTGCTTTCATATTAGCTAAGTTTTTCATAGTGATACTCCATATTGACGGTGCAGGAAAGCAGAAACTCTTACTACTGACTGGGACATATAGTTAGTTGGTCAGTGTTTTGGAAGTCAGTTATTCCTTGTAATAAAAAGAACCTTAAAGGTCTATGCCTTCTCACCCAGCAGTTCTACTTAAAGGGATTTGCTTTCAAGAAAGAACCAGATACGTACTAAAGTGTGCACACAAGTTTATTATTAATAGTAATAAATACGTAACATTTACAGTTATGAAGAGTATATTACAGTTATGAAAAGTATATGGTACAGTAAATATACCATATTATGGTATATTTATTAAGGGCTGGTGATAGGTGCAGCCATTAAAAAAATATAATTTAGAAGAATATTTAGTGACTTGGGAAAATTCTCTTGATGTATATGTCTCACCCATTTTTCATGTATTTATACCTTGCCTCGTTGACAAGGATTTAAGGTGGGGGGATACTCCCTTAAAGACTGCAAATCAACAGATACAGGCTTTTGCTGAAATCCAAGATTAATAAAAGTATAGTTTTTACATAAAAAGATAGAAATTAACCTTTGTATTTTTAAATTTCGGTCTGTAACTTGCTGGTACTACCATATGAAAAGTAGAGTGGGGATTTAATCCCTTAAATAACTAACAGGAACATTGACAGTTGTAAAAGACCATTTTGGCCGAGTGACAGCAGGATTCTGTGTAGTTCAGCTTAGTGATAAGGTTACCTGTAAAGTTCAGTTCAGTTCAGTTCATTTGCTCAGTGGTGTCTGACTCTCTGCGACCCCATGAACCACAGCACGCCGAGGCCTCCCTGTCCATCACCAACGCCCTAAGTCCACCCAAACCCATGTCCATCGAGTCGATGATGCCATCCAGCCATCTCATCCTTTGTCATCCCCTTCTCCTGCCCTCAATCTTCCCCAGCATCAGGGTCTTTTCCAGTGAGTCAGCTCTTCGCATCAGGTGGCCAAAGTATTGGAGTTTCAGCTTCAACATCAGTCCTTCCAATGAACACCCAGGACTGATCTCCTTTAGGATGGACTGATTGGATCTCCTTGCAGTCCAAGGGACTCTCAAGAGTCTTCTCCAACACCACAGTTCAAAAGCATCAATTCTTCTGCGCTCAGCTTTCTTCACCATCCAACTCTCACATCCATACATGACCACTGGAAAAACCATAGCCTTGACTAGACGGATCTTTGTTGGCAAAATAATGTCTCCGCTTTTTAATATGCTATCTATATGTTTCATGCATAGAGTTTTTGTGCGTGAGGATCGTTCAGGAAGAGCTATCAGGAATTGTAGTTGCTGATTGCATTGTACTGAACAAGACAGGTCAGGAAGCAACAGTTAGAACTGGACGTGGAACAACAGACTGGTTCCAAATAGGAAAAGGAGTACGTCAAGCCTGTATATTGTCACCCCGCTTATTTAACTTATATGCAGAGTACATCATGAGAAACGCTGGGCTGGAAGAAACACAAGCTGGAATCAAGATTGCCGGGAGAAATATCAATAACCTCAGATATGTGGATGACACCACCCTTATGGCAGAAAGTGAAGAAGAACTAAAGACCCTCTTGATGAAAGTCAAAGAGGAGAGTGAAAAAGTTGGCTTAAAGCTCAACATTCAGAAAACTAAGATCATGGCATCTGGTCCCATCACTTCATGGCAAATAGATGGGGAAACAGTGGAAACAGTGTCAGACTTTATTTTTTGGGGCTCCAAAATCACTGCTGATGGTGGTTGCAGCCATGAAATTAAAAGACGCTTACTCCTTGGAAGGAAGGTTATGGCCAACCTAGATAGCATATTTAAAAGCAGAGACATTACTTTGCCAACAAATGTCCGTCTAGTCAAGGCTATGGTTTTTCCAGTGGTCATGTATGGATGTGTGAGTTGGACGGTGAAGAAAGCTGAGCGCCGCAGAATTGATGCTTTTGAACTGTGGTGTTGGAGAAGACTCTTGAGAGTCCCTTGGACTGCAAGGAGATCCAATCAGTCCATCCTAAAAGAGATCAGTCCTGGGTGTTCATTGGAAGGACTGATGTTGAAGCTGAAACTCCCAATACTTTGGCCACCTCATGCGAAGAGTTAACTCATTGGAAAAGACCCTAATGCTGGGTGGGATTGGGGGCAGAAGGAGAAGGGGACGACAGGATGAGATGGTTGGATGGCATCACCAACTCGATGGACATGGGTTTGGGTAGACTCCGGGAGTTGGTGATGGACAGAGAGGCCTGGCGTGCTGCAATTCATGGGGTCGCAAAGAGTTGGACACGACTGAGTGACTGGACTGAACTGAACTGAACAAGACAGAATTTCCACCTTTTTTGGAAATGAGGAATGAGAAAACATACCTAGACACTGTAAAAGAAATAAGCGGAGTGGTAGTCTAGAAGCCTGCAGGGGCCATTTTATTAATTATGCTGGCCTGGGATTCCAGCTTTTCTAAGGAGGTAGTGACTGAGCCAAGTCATGACAAATGAAAATGAGCAAACCAGGTGAAGATCTGGGGCAAAGAGCAATCCAGGCAGAGCAAATAGAAACCCTGAAGACCAGACTTGTAGTATTCAGGAGCAGAAAGAAACATGCTGTGGCTGGAGTATGGTTGGAAGGGGAAGGACGTGTGAAGTGAGATTTGAGAGGTATTGAGGAGACCCCGGTTCGATTCCTGGGTCAGGAAGATCCGCTGGAGAAGGGATCGGCTACCTACTCCAGTATTCTTGGGCATCGGTGGTGGCTCAGCTGGTAAAGAATCCACCTACAATGCTGGAGACCTGGGTTGGGAAGATCCCCTGGAGAAGGGAAAGGCTACCCACTCTAGTATTCTGGCCTGGAGAAGTAATCCATGGGGTCGCAAGAGTCAGACACGACTGAGCAACTTTCACTTTCATAGCCCTTTGGGCCTTAGGTTTAAGGGGCCAAAAAAGGAAATGTTTTAAAAATATCATTCTGACTACTGTGTAGAGAATGGATTGGAATGGGGAAAGTGTAAAAAAGGAGATCAGTAGAGGGGTATTAGAGTTAGCCACACAAAGAAGATTGTAGTTGGGCTATGGTACTTAGCAATGGAGATGAGTTCAGTTCAGTCACTCCGTCATGTCCGACTCTTTGGGACCCCATGGACTGCAGCATGCCAAGCTTTCCTGTACATCACCAGCTCCTGGAACTTGCTTAAACTCATGTTCATCGAGTCAGTGATGCCATCCAACCATCTCATCCTCTGTCGTCCCCTTCTCCTTCTGCCTTCAATCTTTCCCAGCATCAGGGTCTTTTCCAGTGAGTCAGTTCTTCACATCAGGTGGCCAAAGTATTGGAGTTTCAGCTTTAGCATCAGCCCTTCTAATGAATATTCTGAGAACCCCATGAATAGTATGAAAAGGCAGTGGAGATGGAGAGATGCAGATGATTTTGAGGCATACTTTGGGATATAAATTATAGCGTGATAATACAGGTAGAGCATTTAGGACAGTAGCACTTGGTGAATCCTTAATATATTAAATATTTTTCCCCCCTTTCTAAGAAAATATTAAGAATTAAGCAAGGAAGTAGAGTTGTATGCCAAGATGCAGTGCAGAAAGTTGCATATTCTTTACATACTCCAAAAAAAAAAAAAAAAAAGAATTGCTGGTTGCTTAGTCTGTTCTGGTGAAAAATCACATCAGCTGTAGTCCTGAAGGTTGAGCTGCCTGGTGTAAGTCACCAGGCAGTCCTTTTGCTTGCCTGATGATTAGGCCTGAAAGGGATTTTCCTGCATTTTTGTTTGCTCGCTGAAGGTACAAAAGTAAACTAGAGACAGTCATTATGCTCCTATTAGCGGAAATAATGTTAGAAGTAATTTAACAAAGGATATATTTTTAATTTAAAATTTTAGGCATTGGGGAAAATACAGAAAAGTAGTAAGATACAGAGGAAAAATTATGCATAATCCAGATATTTTACCAGTCACATTTAATAGTTGAAATCAACCTGTATTTTGCTTTTTTTAAAAAAATGCAACATCATCGTTCAGTTATACACACACACATATTATCAGATTCTTTTCCATTGTATGTTATTATAAGTTATGGAATATAGCTCCCTGTCCTATACGTAAGTCCTTGTTTATCTATTTTATGTATAAAAAGTTTGTTACTCAGTTGTGTCCGACTGTTTATGACTCCACAGACTGTAGCCCGCCAGGCTCCTCTGTCCGTGGGAATCTCCATGCAGGAATACTGGAGTGGGTTGCCATTTCCAGGGGATCTCCCTGACCCAGGGATCGAACCTGGGTGGGTCTCCTGCTTTGCAGGCAGATTCTTTACTGTCTGAGCCACCAGGTGTGTATGTTAATCCCAAGGTTCTAATTTACCTCCCCTTTGGTAACAAGAGCTTCCCTTGTGGCTCAGCTGGTAAAGGATCCACCTGCAGGAGACCTGGGTTCGATCCCTGGGTTGGGAAGATCCCCTGGAGAAGGGAAAGGCTACCTGCTCCAGTATTCTGGCCTGGATAATTCCATCGACTGTATAGTTCATGGAGTCACAAAGAGTTGGACATGACTGAGTGACTTTCTAACTACAGGTTTGTTTTCTATATCTGTGAGTCTGTTTCTGCTTTGTAAATAAGTTTATTTTCATCATCTTTTTAGATTCCACACGTAAGTAATATGATATTTGTCTTTCTCTGTTTGACTTACTTTACTCAGTATGATAATGTCTAGGTCCATCCATCTGCAGTGGTCTCAAGTATAGAGACTGATTTCTGAAAGACTTAGGTACATGTTTGTCTCTTGTCCTGAAATTAGCCTAAAGTAAAACATTTCAAACTGTTAAGAAATCTTTTTGTTTGTTTTTTAGTTATTGTTATTGCAGTTATTGCAGAAGCAACATACATAGTAGACAGAATTGTTGGTTTGCCTGGCAGAAAGAGAGTTTTTTGTATTGTTGTAGTCTGCGGAGAAGGCAGTGGCACTCCACTCCAGTACTCTTGCCTGGGAAACCCCATGGACGGAGGAGCCTGGTAGGCTGCAGCCCATGTGGTCGCAAAGAGTCCGACACGACTGAGCGACTTCACTTTCACTTTTCACTTTCATGCACTGGAGGAGGAAATGGCAACCCACTCCAATGTTCTTGCCTGGAGAATCCCAGGGATGGAGGAGCCTGGTGGGCTGCCGTCTATGGGGTTGCACAGAGTCGGACACGACTGACGCGACTTAGCAGCAGCAGCTGTCTGAAAAAGAACGCCAAATTTCCTCCAAAAGCTAGAGTAAGTGGTAGGTGACAAACAAGATTGGAGAGGACAAGGGGTGATCAGTAGCAATGTCATTAGAAGCCGCAGAGACAGTAACAGTAAAATAAAAACAGAGAAAAGTGATTGTTGGGGTTAGACTGATAAGATACCTAGCTCTGCAGTCTTGATGAAAAAAACAGCCCTTGAATATACAGCAATGAGAAGTTCCTTGTCCAAGCCCATAGAGTAGTGAGCACCGAACTAAAGACTAATCTGTAGCTTAACATAGCTTATTTTAGAAGTCACCTTGAAGAGAGGGTATAAATGATGAGTAATATTTTTTTTTTTTTACTATCTTTTTGCCTCCCAGAATTAATTAACAAATTCAGTAATTTATTCAACAAACAGTTGAGTTTCTACTGCTTGTTTTAGGTATTCTGTGTATTTTATTGAGTCAAGTGTTGTCCTGTATATTCTGCAGTTTCCTTGCAGTTTCGGTCTTGTATTCATGCCGAATATTTACTTTCAAAGCTGCTGATATCTGAAATTCTTCTAAAGTTAACATTTAGTAACTTTTTGAAACAGTGAGCAAGGAAGCTAACAAGATTACTAGGGTACTATCACAAGGACACAGGAGTTGGGAATTGCCTGGTGGTCCAGAGGCTAGGATTATTCACTTTCACTATCGAGAGTGAGGGTCTGATCCCTGATGAAACTAAGATCCCCATGCTGTGGAGCAAGTAAGCCGGTGAGCTCTGGAGCCGTGTGCCCAAGTAGAGAGCCCATGTGTGGCAGTGAAAGATCCCGTGTGATGCAACTAAGGCCTGACGCAGCCAAATAAATAAATATTAAAAAAAACTCAGTTATGATTCAGTTCAGTTGCTCAGTCATGTCTGATTCTTTGTGACCCCATGGACCACAGCACGCCAGGCCTCCCTGTCCATCACCAAATCCCGGAGTTTACCCAAACTCAAGTCCATTTAGTTGGTGATGCCATCCAACCATCTCATCCTCTGTTGTCCCCTTCTCTTCCTGCCTTCAATCTTCCCAGCATCAGGGTCTTTTCAAATGAGTCAGCTAGTCACATCAGGTGGCCAAAGTATTTGGAGTTTCAGCTTTAGCCTCAGTCCTTCCAGTGAACACCCAGGACTGATCTCCTTTAGGATGGACTGGTTGGATCTCCTTGCAGTCCAAGGGACTCTCAAGAGTCTTCTCCAACACCACAGTTCAAAATTTTCAATTCTTTGATGCTCAGCTTTCTTTATAGTCCAGCTCTCACATCCATACATGACTACTGGAGAAACCATAGCCTTGACTAGCTGGACTTTTGTTGGCAAAGTAATGTCTCTGATTTTTAATATGCTATCTAGGTTGGTCATAACTTTCCTACCAAGGACTGTCTTTTAATTTCATGGCTGCAGTCGCTATCTGCATTGATTTTGGAGCTGCAAAATATAAAGTCAGCCACTGTTTCCACTGTTTCCCCATCTGTCTGCCATGAAGTGCTGGGACCAGATGCCATGATCTTAGTTTTCTGAATGTTGAGCTTTAAATCAACTTTTTCACTCTCTTCTTTGACTTTCATCAAGAGGCTCTGTAGTTCTTCTTCATTTTCTGCCATTAGGGTGATGTCATCTGCATATCTGAAGTTATTGATATTTCTCCCGGCAATCTTGATTCCAGCTTGTGCTTCATCCAGCCCAGTGTTTCTCATGATGTACTCTGCATATAAGTTAAATAAGCAGGGTGGCAATATACAGCCTTGACGTACTCCTTTTCCTATTTGGAACTAGTCTTTTCCATGTCCAGTTCTAACTGTTGCTTCCTGACCTGCATACAGATTTCTCAAGAGGCAGGTCAGGTGGTCTGGTATGCCCATCTCTTTCAGAATTTTCCACAGTTTATTGTGATCCACACAGTCAAAGGCTTTGGCATAGTCAATAAAGCAGAAATAGATGTTTTTCTGGAACTCTTGCTTTTTTGATGGTCCAGCGGATGTTGGCAATTTGATCTCTGGTTCCTCTGCCTTTTCTAAAACCAACTTGAACATCTGGAAGTTCACAGTTCATGTATTGCTGAAGCCTAGCTTAGAGAATTTTGAGCATTACTTTACTAGTGTGTGAGATGAGTCCAGTTGTGTGGTAGTTTGAGCATTCTTATCGCCAAATTCAGACTTATATTGAAGAAAGTAGGGAAAACCACTAAACCATTCAGGTATGACCTAAATCAAATCCCTTATGATTATACAGTGGAAGTGAGAAATAGATTTAAGGGATTAGATCTGATAGACAGAGTGCCTGGTGAAGTATGGGCAGAGGTTTGTGACATTTTGTGGGAGACAGGGATCAAGACCATCCCCAAGAAAAAAAAATGCAAAGCAAAATGGCTGTCTGAGGAGGCCTTACAAATAGCTGGGAAAGAAGAGAAGCAAAAAGCAAAGAAGAAAAGGAACGATATAACCATTTGAAGGCAGAGTTCCAAAGAATAGCAAGGAGAGATAAGAAAGCCTTCCTCAGTGATCCGTGCAAAGAAATAGAGGAAAACAATAGAATGGGAAAGATTAGAGATCCCTTCAAGAAAATTGGAGATACCAAGGGAACATTTCATGCAAAGATGGGCACAATAAAGGACAAAAATGGTATGGACCTAACAGAAGCAGAAGATATTAAGAAGAGGTGGCAAGAATACACAGAAGAACTGTACAAAAAAGATCTTCATGACCCAGGTAATCACGATGGTGTGATCACTCACCTAGAGCCAGACATCCTGGATTACGAAGTCAAGTGGGCCTTAGGAAGCATTACTACGAACAAAACTAGTGGAGGTGACAAAATTCCAGTTGAGCTATTTCACATCCTAAAAGATGATGCTGTGAAAGTGCTGCACTCAATATGTCAGCAAATTTGGAAAACTCAGCAGTGGCTACAGGACTGGAAAAGGCCAGTTTTCATTCCAATCCCACAGAAAGGCAATGCTAAAGAATGCTCAAACTACCACACAATTGCACTCAGTTATGGTTTGTGGACTGAATTAGGATCTGTTTACAGACATATAAAAATTACAACACTGGAAATTGAGGAAATTGAGACTATTGAAAATTGAGGCTATTTTCAGGATAGTAAGCTTTTTTTTTTTTTTTACTTGCAGTGGTGGTATAGCTATGTTTTAAAAAGTTCTTATCTTTTAGAAGCATACCAAAATGTGTATGAATGAAATTATTTTATGTCTGAGATTTGCATCAAATTAATATGTAGATGAGATACTGGTGAGGTAGAGATAAAACAAAGTTGACCATTAGTTGATAATTGTTGAAGCTAGGTAATAAGTACATGTATGTTTATTGTACTGTTTTTTCTACCTTTTTATGTATTTAAAATTTCCTGTAATAAAATATTTTTAAAATTAAGGAGAACTTTGAAAAACATCGAGGATCAAATTACGAATATATTGTTATCTTCTGAGGCAAGACTTTTAGACTGTAGTAGTTAGTCCCTCTTTAAACACCTTAGCACAATCTCTATAGAAGTGTTTCATCAGTGGGTTAAAAAAATGTTAGTGCTATATTGTTTTTGTTTGGTAATAATCACAAAAGATACTTTGAACAGGGCTGGCAAGTCAGAACACCAGTGGCAGTGGTGAAGAAAATGCTTTCCTGGAGGGTGGTTTTCCAGGGAGAGTTTGCTTTAGCCTTTGCCTCACTAATTTTGCCAGTAGGTTACATATTTTAATATGCAAGAAGATACATTATTACATTTGCTTTACTCAGCCTTTAATAAGTAGCAGCAAATGACCAAAAAAACCCATACTGGGCCTTCAACAAATATTTGCCAAATGAAAGATTTAAGTTGGCATCAGGAAGTTTTTCAAGAAAACAAGTTCTAAGCCTTAAATTTGAGTGAATACTTAAGGCTGCCTTATGTTCCTCATGCTTTTCAGATTACCTTCGGTATTCACAGTAATTGATGTTCCTGTTGAATTCTCTGAGCCATTAAAAAAATATTTATTTTCTTTGATTTCAGAAGGCAATCTACACATGCAAATACATAAATTAATGTTTTGGGAAGATCATTATTAAGCAGTTAGAAAAGTTTCAACTCTTAAATGCTTAACTTGACTGTTTCTAATGATATAATTTCACTATTTTACCTACATTTTAGAAGATGTATAAATTGTACCTAAACAAGGTTTTCAAGTTTCAGTTCTTAGCATAAAAAATAACAGGGAGACAGGGTCACACAAGAGTAGAGACAGATTTACTTTTCTACCACTTTGATGCAAATGTGGACTACATTTTTCTATTTCAGCCCTCTAAAGCCCACAATCAACCCAGATGTAGCAGCTAAAGTGCTTTGTAATTAGACTTCTATTCTTCCCTCGATTAGAATTCCCATATACTGAGGAATCTCACCAAATGTTGATTTGTTTATCTGATTTTAAAAAATCAGTGACAGTATGAATGACTGATTAATATAATTCACATATTGATTGTGAAATGGAAGAGGACTGAATTTCAGCTAGCAGAAGGAAGATGCAATGTAATTTTGAGTAGGAAGCCCTCATGACCTTTCTCCTTTCAGAGTTCTTATTCTGAAAGGTATATTATGCCATTTTCTTTTAGCATGCAACAAACATACAAAATAAAGAGTACCTTTTATATGCCAGAGACCTTTCAGAATAGCTGAATAATATGTTTTATTTGACTTTATGTAATTTAAAAAATTTCTATGTAAATTTGCAAGTGAGAAAAGAAGGAATATTATCTTTATGTTTCCTTTACAGAATATAGATGCTGTATACCTAAGGGCCGATGAAACACCTGTATGGAAAGGATGGCTTAACATTGTGCATTTGGGTATTTAACAGAGTGCAAATTTTACTGTTATTTTGTTCTCTTTCTAATCATAGGTAGGTTTTATTGGGTATAAAAATCCGTATTATTAGTTTGTTTGAAATTTAATTTTTTTCTTTTAGAATGGCAGAATTTAGTGACATTTGGAAGCTTTTCAAACAGTGTTCCATGTTGTACACTGAATCAAGTAAAGTTGTATTCCACAAATGTTCAGAAAGAAGGACAGGGATCACAAACTCAGAAAATGGAAAAAGTACCTTCATTTGATGAAGCAGGTATGTATAAATCTTTTAAAATAGTTTTTTTTTTCCCTCTGTATACGGGAATAGTTTGCATGAGATTGTTCCTTGTATGTTTGATAGAACTTATAAGTAAAACCATCTGAACTAGTGTGTTTTTCATGAGGCGCTAACTTAATTTCTTTTAATTTTTCTATTTCTTTTTGACTCAATTTTGATAAGTTCCATTTTTTTTCCAGGAATTTATCCACTTCAACTAAATTTTTAATTTATTGATATAAAGTTCATGATATTCTTTATATACGTTTTAAAATAGCATATGTACTATTTTTTTCATTCCTAGTGGTGTTTTGTTTACTTGATTAATTTTGCCTGAGCTTTGTCAATTTTATTATTTTTACTAAGTGAAAATTTTTTTACTTTCAATCTTTATATTGTATTTTTGTTTCCTATTTCATTAGTTTCTACTCTTATCTAATTATATTCTCCTTTCTGCTTCCTTTGTATTTGTTATTCTTTTTTTTTTTTTAAATGTTTATTTGGCTGGGCTGGGTCTTAGTTGTGGCATGTGAGATTGCTAGTTGCAGCATGTGTCTTTTAGTTGTTGCATGCAAACTCTTAGTTGTAGCATGTGGATCTAGTTCTTTGACCTGGGATCAAACCTGGGTCCCTGCATTGGAGCTTGGAGTCTTAGCCACTGACCACCAGGGAAGTACCCTGTTAATCATTTTTTAATGACAAGTTAGCTGTTTTGCTCATTAATCTTTAATTTTTAAGTTGTTCTAGATCCTCATTAGTTATCTAATGTAGTATTATATGTAATACTATATAGTAATATATATATGTCAATTCCAGTCTCCCAGTTTTCCTGTCCTTTGACTTTAAGCTCTTTTGTCCTAGTTTGATAATCTTTGTCTTTTAATGGAAAGTTTAGTCTGATTACATTTACTACAATCGTTGATATATTTAGACATATTTCTGCCATTATATCATGTGCTTCCCTGTGTGTGTGTGTTTTTAATTGCTTTTTTTTGCCTCCTAATAAAATCTTATTTTTCTTATTCCATTATCCCCTTTCCCTCATATACACAAACATTCACACACTTACTTGGGAGGTATATGCTTTATATATGTGTTAAACCTAAGGGTAATTGAAAAGTTTTCTTTCCTTCTGAAAAATACAGAGAGTTTAGAATGTTCACTCTGATCATCCACTGTGAACTTACATGTTATTTGTTGGCTAGTATCTTGTATCTGTTCTACTGTCTTCTCCTTCTCTAAAATTTATATCATTATTTGTTTAAATTTTTAATCTAAAATCTTTGTTAACCATCTTTTCTTAATGTGTCTGCTTTTCTATCTGATGTGTTGATACATCCTATAGAAATTTCTTTAGGTGAGACTCTTTCATGGTAAAGGCACATTTAATACATATCTTATTCCATTGTCTTTTGGCTGACACTGTTACAACAGCTGAGAAGTCAGATATCATGCCTTTGTTTTCATGTCTTTTCTGTTTGCTTTTAAAATTTAACTTTATTTTGAAAGTCTTTTTCTTTGGTGTAAAATTTAGTTTTACTATGAAGTGAGTAAGGTATTACCTTGCCTGAGATGTGTTGGGCTTCCTGGATCTGAGAATTGTCATTTTTCTACAATTCTGGAATTCTGCAGTTCTCTGTCACTGTCCCTGGGCTTTCCCATTGGCTCAGTGGTAAAGAATTTGCCTACAGTGCAAGAGCCACAGGAGACCTGGGTTCCATTCCTATGTCAGGAAGATCCCCTGGAGGAGGGCATGGCAGCCCACTCCAGTATTCTTGCCTGGAGAATACTATGGACAGAGGAGCCTGGCAGGCTGTGGTCCATAGGGTTGCAAACAGTCTGACACAAATGAACTGATTTAACATGCATCCCTTGAAGTGTGTATTACCACTTCTCAATTCTCTGTTTTCCTTTGGAACTCTGTTCAGATATCTAAAATATTTACTGCATAATTTTCCATGTCTCTAAACCTCTCTGACATACTTTGTATTTCTTTATCTTTCTGGCCTGACTCCTGGATTATTTTCTTAGGTCTACGTAGTTTACTAATTCTCTCTTAGTAGTTGCCTCTAACCTGCTGGTTGGTACCATGTTGGGTTTTTAATTTTAATGATTGTATTTTTCATTTCTAGAAATTGTGTATTTTTATTTTTCAGCTTGCTTGGTTGGTCTCTTGTGTGTTTTCAAACTTTTATTAGACATTAAACATAGCTATTTTATATTCTATGACTGAAAATTCTGCTATCTGAAATCTTTTGGTTTTTACTATATTACCTTTTTCCTCCATTTCCTGCTTTCATTCATGATGATCTGTTTTTAAACTGAGAATTGTAGTTTAATATCTTTGAACTATTTGATGTCTCTAATTGAGGATGTGTTCCTGCATAGAGAGTTTGCATTTGCCTCTCTTAGCTGCTGGGGATACAACTTTGGACCACATTAAATTAAATCGTCAGCTTAAGATTTTTGGACCATGTTAGCAGCATGAATTCAGACTCTAAATTTGTGTGAGCTGCCTTATCCCTAGGATTTTCAGGGGAGTTTTTTCTTCTCCACTACTTAACACAAAAGTCGGGGCAGGCTTGCTTCCTTGCTGACTCCTTTTCTGTGTTTTTTCTTGTTGTGTAATCGCTCAGTTGTGTCCAACTCTTTGCAACCCCATGGAATGTAGCCTGCCAGCCTCCTCTGTTCATGAGATTTTCCAGGCAAGAATACTGGAGTGGGTTGCCATTTCCTTCTCCAGGGGATCTTCCCAACCCAGGGATCAAACCCTAGGCATCTCCTACGTTGACTGGCAGATTCTTTACCACTGAGCCATCAGGGTAAGCCCCATGTGTTTTTTCTAGGTCACAATTATGCCGTGTCTACCTTTGTTTCTGGCTATCTCCTGTTACCAGAATTCTAGAGAATTCTGCTAGAGATGGGGAGTCTTAACAGGAGATACCCAGAAACAAAGCTAGACACTTGGCATAACTGTAGAAATAGAACCTCAAAGAGTTTAAGCTTCAGCAGAAATCATCAGGGGAAAAACTGACTTTGGTGTGCTCTCTTATTCTATAGAGATCCTGCTTTCCCTTCATTTTTGCCCCCTTCAGATCATTTTGCTAGCTTAGCAATGCATTTGAAAAGATATTTTTTCAGGGTATCTAGTCCACTGTGCAGCATTAAAAAGAAGTCTTTTTTCATTAATTTATTGAAGAAGTATTTGTTGAGCACTTTTTATATGGCAGCACATGAGAATGAGTTTATATTTTTTATTACTGAAACAGAAAATTAAGCAAAAAAAGTATAGTAAGTACTATGGTGGAAGAAATGCTGTGTGCTAGAGGGACACCTGGGTCTCGAGTGGTTGGGGAAGGCTTCCATAAGGAAATGATATCTAATTAGTGACCTGAAAGTAGGTATTGGTGTGATGAATGGTGGAAAAAAAAGATAACACTGCGAGTAATTCATTGTGACCAGACTAGTGAGTAGAGCACCTCATGGTGGGGTTGGTAGTTTTGAAAGCTGTAAAACTCAAGAGATAAACAGTAGTCAGATCAGGGTTTTGTTCAGGAGTTTGGACTGTTTTGTAGGCAGTGGGAATCTATTGGAATATTTTGAGTAGAGGAAGTACTTAATCATATTTAAGATTTTAGAAAGATAACTAGATGCAGACTGGAAAACAGATTGCAAAGGAAGGAAACTGAAAATGGATACAAATGAGGCTCTAGACTAGGTTAATGGCAATGATTTTCTTAAGGAGTAGGTGAATGCAAGAAATTTAGAAGCTGAATAATTGACTCGGTTGAATTTGGTGGACTGAAAGAGAGAGTCAGTAAAGGACAATGCATGGTTATTGGATTTGACTGGGCTGTTGTGTTGGTGATTTCATTGACTTCTAAAAGTAGAAATACCAAAGCTGGAATGTATATTAATGAGAAGTTGAGGGTTCAGTCTTGGACATCTGAATTGTAGATGCCTCTGGGGCATTTTAACAGATGACTACTAGTAGGCGGTTGGTTATACTACTTTTCTACTGTGAGACATCATCTCTTTGGCTAGATTGCTGCAGTAGCCTCTCTGGGCTCCTTGTTTCCACCCTCACTTTCTCATTATATTTCAGTCAAACCATTTTCCTTTTGGTTCTTAGAAAATAAGAAAATACCAAGCTTGTTGTTGTTATAGGGTGTTTGTTCTAGTTGCTTTAACTTTCCAAGATGCCCTTCTTCATCTGGCTGACCCCTTTTGGTAGTTTACATCTTACATGACATGTCAGCTCTGCACAACCAGTCAGTCCTTGATATTACACTAATTTTAATTCTCTGTGTGGACATCACTTATTACTAACTGATATTTTCAGTATCTGTTTTATTTATTTTTTCCCCTTGTTTCCAAACCTCATCATAGCAGGAACTTCAGTGCTTAGAGTAGTGACTTGCATATAGTAGGGGTTTAATAAATTTTGTAAATGAGTAAATGCATAGAGTTCTAACCTGGGGATAAAGATTTAGGAGTTTTTAGCTGTACCCAGGTGGTAACTGAAGTCATGAGTGTGTTTGAGACAGTACAGGGAGAGAGTTTAGATTGGGGAGATAAGAGCTAGTCTGAAATCCCCAGTGAGTAAGGGACAGGTGGAAGAGGAGAAGCTTGCAAAGAATAGTTGAGGAGGAACAGCCTGGAGAGGTAGGAGAAAAGCCAAAGAGAGAATGGTGTTAGGAGAAGTGTTTGAAGAATAATAAACATGTCAAGACCATCTTTCCTTTAGTTGGATGTCTTTCACAGGAAAGATTTTACAGATTCCTTGAGAAACCTGTGTTTATGTTTATCTAGGGAAAGAGCAAATTAGCCAAGATGGTGGTGGTCAGGCTCTCTTGCCCCCACACTCTCTTGCCCTTGCCCCATGTTTTGTAAATAATGATTATATAACAGCTGAGATCACTTATACCACTGTGCATGCAAGTGACAAGGTAACCACTTGGCCACGGGCTACCATGCTTTTGTTTTGTATGCACGTATATATAAGCTCCACCTGAAAAAGCCCTTGGGGCTACGTTATGGTTGCATTATGGTGGTGAGGCTGTGTCATGGCTGTGTCCGCTGGGTCAACCACGAGAGGAGAGAATACAGCATGTCTGCTGCTGCTGCTGCTGCAGCCGCTGTGCCAGCCCGGAGAGAATAAGCGTGTCTTCAGTTTGTACGGCTCTACTAGTTTTCTTCCAGCCTCCTAGCTCGCACCTTACCTACCCTGGGTTCAGTTTATCATGCCTGTTTTTCATCCTTTCCCCTAAGCTGCATCCACTCTCTGGGCTTATTATCCAGTGTTAGAGAGTTTCTTCTCTTTTGCTTGTGGTGTTGGAGAACTGCTGGAGTGAACATTGAGAGTCTGATATTAGAAGGTGGAGGAGTGGATAGTGTCATGAGTCCCTGAGCTCCAGAAGTAAGCATATTTATTTAGGACATGGAAATGGGAGAAGAAACAGATCGTAGAATAATGTAATTAAAGGTAAAACATGTTATAATGCTATCGTGAGGTGAACATTGACTCAGGCAAAGATATTTAATGTTGGTTCCACTTTACAGAATGCTTGAAATTGAAATCTGTGACTCAGTTTCTTTTTTCTCTGCTGACTTGTGAAATTAAAATATTAGTTTATTTTATTAGTACTACATTGTTTACTGATGGTTTTATTTTGGGGCTTATTTTTTCAGAATTTTCTTAGGCCAAATTAGACCTTGTTAGCTATCAGATTGGAGAAGGAAATGGCAACCCAGTCCAGCATTCTTACCTGGAGAATCCCATGGACAGAGGAGCCTGGCAGGCTGTAGTCCACGGGGTTGCAAGAGTCGGACACATCTTTGTGACTAAACCACCAGCCATCAGATAGATAGCAAGTAATTGCTTGATTGAAAGATAATTTGTATATTTAAGAGTTTGAGATTGACTTTTGAATAATTCAAATCACATGATAAAGTCAGAAACAGCTCATTAAGAGGCAGAGACTTGCTAAGGAATCGTTAAGTTTTTAAGGAGCATTCAGATGTTTTAAATTTTAGTAAAATCAGTTTTAATTTTGCTAATGACAGCAGATGTGTGGCAAACAGCCAGGGCTTGAGCTTAAAACAAAATGTCTGGAGATATTCATGGATAGAATGTCTGGTTGCCTATTGACATCATCAAGATTCTACTCCAGTGATTCAGTGTAAATTTATTAAGATGGTGGTATGTAAAAAAAGTATTCCTACATGTGTTTGAGCCTTTTACTAGCATTTCTTGTTTGTGAGTCTTAACACTATATATTTAGTAATATCTAGACAGTTTGTGGTAAGAATATCCAAAAATATCAGTATTAGAGCACCTCATTTTATGTGATTTGTTTGAATGACTTTGATCATTGTAGAAAGAATGGCTGTCTGAAATTTTAGATAGTAGATTTCAGTTGTTCACACACTAGATGAGTGTTTCAAAGCTTAATATTCTACCACCCCATCCCTTCACTTTTGTCTGCCCAGGGCTCTATTCCCCAAAACAAAATTTTAAGTAATTGATACATAGATTCTATAGATAAAGATGCTTTAGAATTTGTTTGCTGTATAGCCAGACAGAAATAAAATATCAGTCATTTAACTGATCAGTGTCAAATGTTGGAAGCCACCAGTTCAGCCGCTCAGTCGTGTCCGACTCTTTGCGACCCCATGAATCGCAGCACGCCAGGCCTCCGTGTCCATCACCAACTCCTGGAGTTTACCCAAACTCATGTCCATCGAGTCGGTGATGCCATCCAGCCATCTCATCCTCTGTCGTCCCCTTCTCCTCCCGCCCCCAATCTTTCCCAGCATCAGGGTCTTTTCCATTGAGTCAACTCTTCGCATGAGGTGGCCAAAGTATTGGAGTTTCAGCTTCAACATCAGTCCTTCCAGTGAACACCCAAGACTGATCTCCTTTAGGATGGACTGGTTGGATCTCCTTGCAGTCCAAGGGACTCGCAAGAGTCTTCTCCAACACCACAGTTCAAAAGCATCAATTCTTCGGTGCTCAGCTTTCTTCACTTGGAAGCCATAGTTACTAATTAAATAGAAGTGTTTTTAGGCCTCTTTTTTGTTTGTTTTTAACCAGTATGTCATCATAACTTACTTAGAATCTGATGAATAGTGAAAATAAAGCCTTTTTGGATTTGCTGTACATGTTTTAGTTATGAAAACATAATATACCATGTTAAGTCATTTCCCCAGTGGCTTTTCCTGAAAAATAATTGAGAAATATACTAAATATTACAGGTAAGATTTTTTTGCTTATATTTTGAAGAGAGTTTTGTTTTTGTTAAGTGCCTATTCTGTTGATATTTAATTTATACATAAGAGCGTTAAAAGAAGGTAAATCAATGGATTGGCAGAAATTTGGATCAGATAGCAATAGCATTGTTGAAGGAATGCTCTGAGGTAACCAATCAGCTTCTCACTTACTGGTGTGATAGACGAAGTATACAAAGAGAAAACTGAAGAAGTAACTGGACTCAAAAAAAGATGTGTCCAAGAATTGAAACAGAAGATACCGGCCTCTGGGTTTGTAAGCAGTCACTGACTGGCAGCCAGAAGTTTGGCTCATTTAGGGTAATGGGTCTCTAAGTGTTGCATGCATAGTGATACTCATTGTGTGAATTTACCCATCCACCCTCCTATAGGAGGCTGAAGCTAGCCTCTTCTATTTGTTATCTGGGGCTCTGTGTTATAGGAGGCTGTAGGGTAGGTGGAGGCAGCAGAAAGAACAGGAACTTAAACCTTTTTGCTGGCTGGCAGACTAAACTGGAGCATAGTTATTTCAAACTGACAGTGAGATCTGGTTCAGGACAGAAGGGTCAGATTGAGTTCTGGGCAATAGATCATGAAGAGGAGAGTGAAACAATATATTCTTTCAGAATAAGACTGCAAAATCCAAAATTTAGAAGTACATGAAGTATCATATTGTAATATATAAGTTAATCAATATATTATACACCTTAACCTTATGTCAATTATATCTCAGTAAAAAATACACAAAGAATTCTAGCACAAGAAAGCCAACAAAATCAACAATCAAATGTGAATTAACTCCAGATAATTTTAAAATAACAGCCCAAATTGCTTCAAAAAAGTTTAATATCCTCAAAAGAATAAATGGAAGCACTCATATTTTGAAATACAACCTGGCAGAAATAAAAGCATAACAAGTAGATCTGGAAGAGCCAATGAGAATGCCTGGAAATGAAAGTGTGATCGTTAAAATAAGAATATAATATATTAAATAGCCATAGTCAAGTAGAGAATTAGTAAATTGAAATTCATTCTGAATGTGCATAAGAAAGTAAAAAGATTTTCCAAAAAAATGAAAAAGCTTTTGAAAGGCATGAAGCTTTAGCCTATATTTAACAGGCATTTCAGAGAGAGAGAGAGGATGGAGAAATTATATATATAAAGAGGTAATTCATGAGAATTTTTCAGAATTTGAGAAAATCAATCTTCAGATCAAAAGTACACTTTTAGTACTAAACAGGATAAATGAAAAATCCATAGATTTCAAAACTGAAAAAGAAACAACCCAACTTAGCTTCCAAAAAATCAGCCTGTTGTTAGTACAATTGTTATTACTCTTTTGAAGTAGACTTTTTATCTGCAACAATATGCAGAAAATAAGGAATGATTTGAAGTACTGTCCATGAAATGGTCAGAGGAAAAATAGGTGTTCCCTAGAATTTTACATGATCTAAATAATCATTGGGGCTTTAAAAGGATTATATCATCTAATAAATACAATCTTATGGGCTCTTGGGCTTCCCAGGTAGCACTAGTGGTAAAGAATCTGCCTGCCAATGCAGGAGATGAAGGTTCAGTCTCTGAGTTGGGAAGATCCCCTGGAAAAGGAAATGGCTACACACTCCAGTATTCTTGCCTGGAGAATTCCACAGACAGAGAAGCCTGGCGAACTACAGTCCATGGGGTCACAAAGAGTTGGACACAACTGAGTGCGCAAATAATCATTCCAGGGGAAAGGCAAAATAACATTTCACATGTAAAGATGACTTATCATTTACTACTAAACTACCCATATTAAAAAAAAAAACAACTATTCAAATACGTGTTTCTGTAAGATGCAGAGTAAACTCAGGGAAAGAAGGGTTGGGACAGTGAAGAGCAAGAAATAGTTTAAATGTGTTAGTAAAGTTATTGATAGTAAAAGTAAACTTTATATTAAATGCTAACATTTTAGAGTAGTAAGATGAAGTTTCAGTGGTTAAAGATATTTTTCTTGTTCAGAGGAAGGTAGAGATGGTGAATAACCTTACCGATGATTAGAAAGATTTATAGGAAAGCATATATGTTAAATTTCTAAATGGAATCATGAAAACAGTAGAACTTTAATCTTGTAAATTCAAAAACCAGCATGGAGGTGGGGTGAGAGGAGAATATAGAAAATTTTATCAATCTTAACAGATGACCAGAAAGGCAAAATAAAAATAAAAGCAAGAAAAAAAAGGATGGTAAACCAAAGACAGACAGCAAGGTGGCAGAAGTCTAAATCAGGTAACCAGGTTAGGTTTCATGGTGTTGCCTATCATATAGATGCATATTCTCAATATGTAGAAATGATTATTTTCCCTATTTCATTACCCACCTCTATAAAAATAAAATCATTATTTTTGATAAATAATGATTCCTTGATTCCATTCTCTTTTCCAGCTCTTACTGAAAGTCCAGATACTGCTTTCACTGTCTCATCTCCCTTTCTCACCTCTACCTGTTGTTTCCATCACTACTCTTTCTGCTGAAACTGCTGTTGTCAAAAGGTTACTAGTGATCTCCACACTGGTGATCCAGTTTCACTTCTATCCCCTTCTCCTGAAAACATACAAATATTAACTTATTAACCAAATATTATTTTAAATACAGAGGCAGTGTAGGAAAGTGGTTAAAAGAGTAGACTAATAAAATGACTTGGGTTTTAATCCTGACTGTGCTTCCATATTTAAAATACTAGCTATGTGACTTTGAGGGGCGTTTCAAATAAGATGAATAAGATGAAGATAATAATAGTACTTACCTCAGAGCAGCTTTGTGAGGATTAAATGAAATAATGCATATAAAGGACATAGTACTGTATGTGGTACATGGTAAATAGTAAATGTAAGCTATTATTAATAGGCTCAAAAATGTTATTTTATTATTGAATGAGGATATAAATATAATAAGGGAAGATATTTTAAAGATGAGGTTATTATTACAAAATACTTGATACATGTATAAGAATATATGTAATCAACACCTATAATTTACCACCTAACCTTGTGATTTACCACCTAACCTAACCTTGCATTCTTGATCACATTCTTGTTATCCTTAATACTTCTTTTCATAGTTCCTTTCACCCTTTGTATCTGTGTGACTGTCCTGAATTTTGTGTTTCAATCTCTTGAGTGAAAAAAAAAAGGAATAGATTTAGACAGTTGTATATGTCCTTAATTGTTTAGCTTATTTTTCTACTTTATTGTGATAGTTTATTGTATGTATTCTTCTGTGATT
The DNA here is from genome assembly GCA_024291935.2 of Okapia johnstoni. Taxonomy (NCBI): domain Eukaryota; kingdom Metazoa; phylum Chordata; class Mammalia; order Artiodactyla; family Giraffidae; genus Okapia; species Okapia johnstoni. The sequence goes on from CM044308.1 coordinate 55,489,168, forward strand.
TATTTTTTTATTAAAATTTTTTGCCATGATTTATTTTAATTGTATATGTGTCCAGTTCATTAATTTTCATTGAGATAATTACAGCATGTACTTTTGGGGGCTGTTGTGTGAATTAAATGAGTTGATGCACGTTAAGTGCTTAAATAAGTGCTTGCAGTTACCTAAATAGTAAAGGTGGAAAGAAAGATAGCCATTATTATGTTTTTTCTTCTTTACTGATGTACAAAATGCTGAATGACTATAACATGGTTTCTTTATCTCTTCTCGTGCCTATGGACGTTTGGGTTGTTTCCAGTTTGAAACAACAGAGCACAGTACTGCTTTGAATGTTCATCTTTTTATACCCTTGTACAAGTTTCTATGTGCCAAGTATGTTGACCTAGAAATAGAATTGCTAAGTTGTAGGTTATGCTTGTGTTCAGCTACATTAGATAATGCCAATTTGTTTATCAAGATTATTGTGCCTGTTTGTATTTCAGCCAGTAGTATATGAGTTACCATTGCTCCATACCCTTGCCAACATTAGGTATTATCATATTTCTCATATTTCATAATCCGATGGTTGTTAAATGGCATCTTGTGATTTCATTTGGATTCTATTAATAACGAGGCTATCATCTCTTCATATGTTTATTGGTTATTTGTATTTCCTTTCCTGTGCAAGTTTGTTCTTGTATTCTGCCCTTTTCTGTTTTTCTAATGGGTTGTTTTTTTCTTAACACATTTGGAGGAATTCTTAAATATTCTTCATACTTATCCTTTATTGATTGTATTTGTTGGAAATACAGTCGCCCAGTTTGAAGCTTTCTTTTCTCTATATATTGTTGTCTATTAATCATGCGTGCATACTAAGTTGCCTCAGTTGTGTCCTATTCTTTGCGACCCTATGGACTGTAGCCTGCCAGGCTCTTCTGTCCATGGGATTTCCCAGGCAAGAATACTGGAGTGGGTTGCCATTTCCTCCTCCAGGGGATCTTCCCAACCCAGAAATTGAACCTTCATCCCTTGCGTCTCCAGCATTGGCAGGTGGGTTCTTTACCACTAGTGCCACCTAATCATGTAAATGCCTTAGTCTTTAATCATAAATTTTCCTGGAATTGGTTGTTTATGGTATGAGGTAGATTACAGTTTCATTTTATTAAATGTTTTTTGAAGCGGGGGAGGGTTGTACCATTGTTCCAATAACCATTTAATAGTCATCCTTTCTTCATTGAACAGCATCTCTAGAATGGTTTGGGGGTGGAAAAATCAACAGCATGTGCCCTTGTTTTGTTCCTTGTTTTAAAGGGATGCATCTAAATTTTTACCATTGAATATGGTGTTTGTTACAGGTTTGCTTTATTTACCCTCTAAGGAAATTCCTTTTGTCCTAATTTTTCTTAAAAAGTTTTGAAACTTGCATGGGTGCTGAATTTTATTAAGTGTTTTTTCGTTAGCTCCTGAAATGATTCTATAGTTTTTTTTCTTCAATCTGTTAATGAGAGGAATTAATAGATTTTCTAATGTTTAACTGGGCTTCCCTGGGAGCTCAGTGGTAACGAACCCTCCCTGCCAATGCAGGAGATGCAGGTTCAATCCCTGGGTCAGGAAGACCCTCAGGCGAAGGAAATGGCATTCTGCTCCAGAATTCTTGCCTGGGAGATCCCATGGACAGAGGAGCCTGGCGGGCTACAGTCCATGGAGTTGCAGAAGAGTTGGACATGACTTAGCAACTAAACAACAACAACGTTTAAGTACTCTTTCATTCCTAAGATAAATCCTAGGATTTATCTTGGTCTGTGATATATTATCTTTTTTTATACATTGCCAGATTGTTTTAGCAAATGTTGATTAAGTTTATAGGGTTTTATATGAAAACAACTACTTAAAATAACTTTTAATCTTTACAGCAGAAAATATGGGTGCAGAACTGAAAGCTCCAATTATTAAACAAGAACCTCTCCAAGTAAGAGGTAAATATATTTTATTCTATTTTTTATTATAATGGTGTTTTGAAGTAAATATATAAAATTAGTTTATATAGATATTTTTATAGTTATAAAGATATATTCTTTTTTACTTTTAAAAAAATATATTGACGATAAGGATTTATTCTATTTATAAACTAATCTACTGAAATTTGCGTTCTGGTCATAAATTTTAATGTAATTGTTAATTCAAAAGCCCAAAGAAAGGAGTAAAGGCAAATAAAAATTGTTTTATCATTTTTAGAAAAGTAATGTGATTAATAAAGAGCTAGAGGCCAATACCTGTGGCATGTTGAAATCGAGATAGTTTGGACATTCTTGATTTCCATTTCTAGGAGTGATTAAGTAATGAAGGAGTTCTTGTTTGCAGTTCTTTATAATGGGCTATGGCTCCCATGTCCAAAGCAGCATATTTCATGGAGGTACTAATTCTGTGAGTAGGATAACCATGGCTTTGGCGTCAGACAAAAGTAAATTCAGTTTGTAGTTTTAGCATGTACCAGCTTTATGGCTTTGGGCAGTTTACTTGATTTTTCTGAGTCATAGTTTTCTCCTCTATGGTAGTGCTGAGACTGAGACTTCTTTTTTGTAGGATAACTGTGGAGATGATACATACTGTACAGTCACAATTAAGAATACTTAATGTTGTGTTACCATCAATAATCTGGGCCAGGACAGGCCAACAGGGATTTCTAGATACTTTGAAGAAATTATTAAAAAGTAGTTAAAAAATACTAATCTTTTTGAAGAGAGATGTATTTCTCCTCTCTGAGAAGCTTATTTGAATTTAATATTTTAGGATTATTAGAATAAGGTAGTTTAGAGACTTAAACTTATGCAAAAAGAAACCTGAACTTCCTTATATACTTTTTTCAAATAAAATTTTGATTTTTATATTGAATTTTAGTTTTGAAATGTTCTTATTAACTATGATTTGTGAATTTTGACTTTCATAGTTCATGTTTTAAGAGTCTTTTTACCTTTTTCAGTGGATAATTTAGTCTTAATTTATTCTTTCAATTTGCAAGTACAACAGAAGACTTAGTAGTTACTAGATATGAGAATAGAATATGAAGTAACTTGGCAACAATTTGAAACAGAACACATGAGTTTCTGCTGTTTTTCTCCTGCTTTTCCAAGATATGCTTATGTTATTTATCTATGTCATGTGACTAAAAGTCTAACTTTATAAAAATGAACAGACCAATGTTGGCTGTAATTTTTAATCCACGGAGTGTAATTGATGCCAAATTGGTATTTTATTATTGATGTCTGTCATTTTTTATGAACAGTTTGATACTTGGTAATAGGGGAATAATTTAATAGAAGGCAGTGTTTTGCCTATAATCTATAATTAACTTCCTATAATTTTTAACTGATAAAAATGTTCCTTATATTTATTTCACCTTTGTTACTTTATGTGAAATTGTTCAGTGAATTTCAAACTTTTTTGACTGCAACCCACATAGAAAGTACTAATGATTTAGTATATATACAGATTATTATATGTAACTGAAACAAAAGTTTTCACAAAAACTGCTGATTCTTCATTATATGCAATACTCTTTGATTACTTTCTTTTTTTTTTTTTTTTAATGGTGGTTTCACCAGTGTTTGTAAAACACTGAACCAGCATGTCATTTTTTAATTGAAACTTCAGTTCATTTTCACTTAGACTTTCCAAGCAATTTAAATTGTACTAGTATGATTTAACAGACCAGTAATACCTTTGTAAGGTGTCCTTTAGACAAAGGGTTGATCTTTTGGCATCAGTTGGGAAGATCCCCTGGAGGAGAACATGGCTACCCACTCTAGTATTCTTGTCTGAAGAATCCCATGGACAGAGGAATCTGGTGGGCTACAGTTCATAGGGTCACAAAGAGTCAGACATGACTAAAGCGACTTAGCATGCAAGCACTCACTGATGAACTGTGGAGTTAAAAGCTGGGTGGTTGCAAGTTTAATTCTGTCCTATTCTGTACTTGAAGTAGACTTTATTTTCCCCTGATGCCATCCAGTGCATCAGGAAAAACCTGTTTTCTATGGAACTCAGTGACCCCACTTAAAAATCAGCATATGTTCATCTTCAAATGTGACTTCCAGTGTTCCTATTTAGTATGTTTTCCTTTTTTTTCTGGTTTTAGTCAAAGCAGTTCTTAAAAAGAGGGAATATGGACCAAAGTATACTCAGAATAATTTCATCACTGGAGTCAGAGCAATGAATGAGTTCTGCCTCAAATCCAGGTATGGTAATTTATTTTTAAATGTAGTGGTTTGTTCTATGTAATCTAAATAACCAGTTACTTCCTAGAATTTGTTACCAGCTACCATCCATGTGGAAACTTTACTATGGTTCCTTCCTAAATTGAAGAAATATTTTTATTCAGTTAAAAATATTTTTTAAAAATGTTAAAATTGTTAGCTTATTAAGCTGAAGACTGCTCCAGCTTGAGCAATTCCAGTCTTTCTTGGCTTCTTTCAGTCAAAAAACCAGGTTCATCAAAAATCTATGTGCCACAAGAACCTTAGGAATTCTATTGTTAATATGTAGCAGAATTATCAATAAGAGTATTTGTATATTTATATAGCTTTACAATTTTGGAGTTTTTTGGTAGAGCAATTTTATTAGGTTTATGTTCACATTCCAGCTGTAGTTTGTGTTGAGTGTAAATTATTTTACTTCTTTCTAGTATCTTATTTTAACTGAAGAGATTTATTGAGGTATATTTTTTTACAAATTTAAATGTTTTCCCCTCTTTTGTATGCTTATCTAGAAAAGCTATATATTTAAGTGGAAGATTTCTTGGCAACTTAGACATCAGATGATCTAGGCTCTCCCTCCACCGTCCCCACCGTGGTACATCTTCTAGGGTATAAAGTGAAAGTCCCTTAGTCATGTCCAACTCTGCGATCCCATGGACTATACAGTCCATGGAATTCTCCAGGCCAGAATACTGGAGTGGGTAGCATATGGTATAATATCAATAAATAAGGATTCCTATAATCAGTTTTATAACTTCTGTAAATATTGAAACAACAACCAATTATAATAATGATATAAAACTATATTTAGTTTCCCATACAAAAATTTTGTGAGTAAAGTAGGTTAGGTATAGCTGTCTCCATATGATAGGCCAGGAAATATAATAAAGATGTTAGTAATGAGTTGGTTCATTTAGTGAGTCAGTGACAGAGTGGGAACCAGAATACTTATGTTTTGCTACCAGATCTAGACCTTTATTTTTTTATTTTTTGGCTGCAGCACATGGCTTACAACATGTTAGTTTCCTGGCCAGGGATTGATCCCAGGCCACAGCAAGAAAGCTGGGATCCTAACCACTAGGCCACTAGGGAATTCCTCAGTTTTTTTGTTCATAGGTCTGTTGTTGCTATTACAAAATTTCCTTAGGAAGACCAATGATCAAATTTAGAATGACTGTTTAGCAGAGTGACTTGATGAATGTATCAGCCTTTCAAAATTTAAGAGAAAGGAAAATAATTAAATAGCATGAAATTGACATATACTCTTTATAAATTGATACCTATGAATGATATTACCACTTAGTATTAGTCTGGACATGAATTTGAGCAAACTCAGGGAGATAGTGAAGGACAGGGAAGCCTGGCGTGCTGCAGTTCATGGGCTTGCAAAGAGTCGGATGCGACTTAGCGAGTGAACAATGACAGTTAATCTGTCTGTAAACAAATGACTGTAAATATTAAGTTTACATTCTCAAATAGAGGAGCAATACTCTAACCTGTGTTCTTTCTACTTTTTTTTTTCTTCATACATCAGATAGTGCAGTGGTGTATCCATAGCAGATAAAGGACAAGCACTGATAAAGGATTTGACTCACTACATATTATATTATGGTATCTATATTGAGTCAAGAATAATTCTTAGTTTTTCAACTCTTTCTAAACCACTTTTGTGTACGAAATGTCATCTTTAAACTGATTTTTACAGGCTGTCCAGCTTTAGCTATTAAAATGAGGCTTAGTGGTTTTTATCTGCCCTTAATAATCCTGAACTATTGAACCTTCTCTGAATAAATTCAACATATTTCTTTCTTCAGTGATCTGGAACAACTTCGAAAAATCAGACGACGAAGTCCGCATGAAGATACTGAGTCCTTTACTGTATACTTGAGATCAGATGTGGAGGCAAAGTAAGAACATAGTTCTTTTAGGATAAGATACAAGCTGAATTTGGGATTAATAAAAACCCATTTTAGACAGACTCAGAATTTTTAAAATGACATGTTTTAAAAGCAGAATATATACATACTTTTAAAAGTATTTACTTTTATTTATTTATTTGGCCACACCAGGTCTTAATTGTGGTACACAGGATCTTTGATCTTCTTTGCCGCATGCGGGATCTTTAGTTGTAGCATGCAGAATCTTTAGTTGCAGCATACCAACTCTTCATTGCAGCATGAGGGATCTAGTTCCCCAACCAGGAATCAAACCCAGGCCCCCTGGATTGGGAGCACACGGAGTCTTAGCCACTGGACCACCAGGAAAATCCAAAAGCAGAATATTTTTACATTTGCAAATTTGTTTGAGAGTTACTAGTATGTATTAATTAGCAAAAAAAGTCAGATTTTCTTAGAAAATTTGCAGTTGAATTTATTCTTACTGTGTAGATTTAATTTAGAAAAGTTTTGTAAGTGCTTTATATTTTTCCTAAAGGACCTATGGTTTGTTAAATTTTCATATAGTTTTAGTTATCTAGATTTAAATATGATTTTCATAGTCATTAAAATTGTATTATTGAATGGTGGCCATGTATGTGTACATAGATCTTTGGAAGTTTGGGGAAGCCCTGAAGCTCTTGCCAGAGAGAAAAAACTTCGTAAGGAAGCAGAAATAGAATATAGAGAAAGTAAGTATATTCAATTTAAAGCTGAGTTAACTGAAAGGCAACTTGTGAATGAGACCTATGTCTGTAGTACCTATGTCCTCCCTAGTGGCCGCCACCTCTTGTATTTGGCTTTGTTGGTTCTAGCAAATGCCAGTTTTCATTTTGGGGTTTAATTATTTTATAAAAACAATATCTATTTGTTTTCCTCTCGATAGCTTTTTAAAGATCATGAGAGCAAGCAAAGCTAATTTGTCGTTTCTGTAAGACATATGAATATTAAAACTCAGGGTCTGATTTGAAGATTGTACCTATTCTAAAAGTGAATCCTAGTTTCTAAGGGGTTTTGGCCTCCCAGAAGAAGCAGACAACTGTTTAGTATCTTTATATTCACAGATAAGCTAAAGAGACCTGCACTTAAATACACAGGAATGAAATGTTTGCTTTGTTTTTTATTTACTTTTTACTGAGGTAACATTGGTTTACATAACATTATATGTTCTATTTTTGTTTACCCTACAACTTGATCACCACCAAAAATTTACTTTCCATCTGGTACCACACAGTTGATCCATTTTACCCATTTGACCCTCAACCCTGCCCCTTCCCCTCCAGTAACCACTACCCTGACCCAGATTGGTAATCAGCAATTATAGTAGGAGCCCCTTTTCCTCTTAACAGGAAATAAAATTTAGAGACCTGTGGGCATTAGGGGTACTCCATTTTTTTTAATAGGTTGATATATTTTAAGGTATTTTCAGTGGACAGAGTTAGGAAATACTTGTTGTTTCTTAAGAGAAAATATGTAAGTTATTTTGATAAACTTATTCCCCCTCCTTTTTTCCTTTTGTATCTCTTACTTTTGTATCTTATTTCTTAATTCATTAACATCATTAATTACATTTTTTGTTTGTTCTTATATGTATAGGCACGCACAGAGAATACAGTGTCGTTTCAAACTATCAGTATCAGTATTCTTGCTAATAAGATGATTTAAGATTTCTGTTTTTCTTTTTGTCTTTACTGTGTATCTCACTGGGGATATACAGTCAAATGTTTTAAAGTCACTTGTAATCTCTCACTGTATGGATAAACCATCTACTAGATATAAAAATAGGTTCATTTGTTTCGTTTTGCTTCTGATTTTAAGAAATTTGATTTATTTCATAATTTTGTAAAACATTTATATGGTTCCAAAGTCACCTCAAATACTTTAAAGACAAAATACTTTAGAGAAGTTTAGCTTCCATCCCTGTCTTCTCCACCCTTTTTCCTCCCTCTAGCATAGGTAATTGTTTAAAAAATTAGTTTGACTGTTATTTTTACTAAAATAGCATACATACTGATGATTGAGACCCTCCTTTTCATAAATAAGGCATAGTCTATGTACTTCTGTGCTTGCTTTTTTTAACTTGATTATATGTCCCAGAGAACATTCCATAGCAGGAAATAGAGAGGTTTCTTCATTTCTTTTATAATACTCCATTTTGGGGGGTACACCATAGTTTATTCAGTCATTTTCACCTAGGTCATTTCCAGTCTTTTACTGTTAAAATAATGATGCTGTGAATAGCCTTGTACGTATATTAGAGGACATACTTAAAGTACAGAATTTGAGAAAGCACACTAATAAAATATTTTTTCCTTATTTTTAAACTTTGAGCTGAAGATGGAGAATTGATTCTTGTATCAAGCTTAAATAACTCATCTTGCTGCACTGAAACTGTACTTGTATAACAGTTCTCCTGTCCCTCTAGCCCCTGATAGCTACTCTTTTTTCTGTTTCTATGAATCTGACTCCTATAGATACCGCGTATAAATGGAGTCATACAATGTTTGTCTTTTTTACTAAGTTACCTCGCTTAGCATAATGTCCTCAAGGTTCATCTGTGTGCCAGGATTTCCGTTGTATGTATATACCACATTGTTCAGCATTTATTTGTCCATGGACGTTTTGGTTACTTTCATTTCTGGCCCATTGTGAATGGTGCTGCTATAAATTAGGGTGTGAAAATAACCTCTTTGAGACAGTGCTTCCATTTTTTTTTTGGATATATACCCAGAAGTGGTATTACTAAATCATATGATAGTTTTTAATTTTTTGAGGAACCTCTGTATTATTGTCCATGGCAGTTGCAATATTTTATAATCCTACCAGTATAGTCAAGATCTCCAGTTTCTCTGCATTCCTTGCCTACACTTGTTATTTTCTCTTTCTCTTTGTTTTTGTTTTGTGGTAGTAGCCATCCTAATGGCTGTGAAGTGATACCTCATTGTGGTTTTAATTTGCATTTCTCTGATGATTAGTGATCTGAGCATCTTTTCATATGCTTGTTGGCCAGCTGTTATATCATCTTTGGAGAGAAGTCTATCCACGTCCTTAGCCCATTTTTTAATCAAGTCGCAAATTCAGATTTCTTACCATCACCTGATATTTTTGTTTGTATCTGGGAGAAGACTGTTTAACATAGCCTTAGAATAATTGTGTTAATCTAAAATGTGAAAGGATAAGAATATGTATGAGCTAAATGTATTGCATAATTCTTTTTTTATAGGGCTATTTAGAAACCAAAAAATACTGAGAGAATATAGAGACTTTCTGGGAAATACCAAGGTAAGAATATTTTTCCTTTAATGTTATGTTGAGTATGTGTTTCACAGAAAATCCTAGTATCTGTCCATGATGAAAATCTAGCATGTCTGTGATCCTATTCCAAGGTAGATCTAATCGGCTAAAAAAATACCTTATCTTTCCGTCACCAAATTTACTACCTTATCTACAACTGTGCCAGAATACTCTTATTTTCCTTCCTACCAGAAGGAAATTAATATTGGGACCAGTATAGAAAGCTTACCTTTAGTGTCCACTTCTTATTTTCTCCTAAGTCTTTCATTGGACTTGCATTCCCACCACTCCACTGAAAGAGCTCTTATCAAAGCCACCAACACTTCCACGATGCCAAGCAGTCATGTCCAGAGTCAGCCTTGCATTTAAACTGAGCTGGAGGTGTCTCCTGTCAAGAAGTGAGCACCATACCTGGAGAAAAGGCTAGCTCTGCAAATTTTCTCTTTTCTTCTGACTTAAATTTGAGTTGTTGCTTCCTTTTTGGAAAATTTAGAAATTAGCAATGACAACTCTAGTCATACCTTATTTGATATACTTTTCTTTCCCATTCATCGTATTAAAAGCCTCTTAATTTCCATTTCCCTTTCGAGCCCTGCATTTCTGTCACCCCAGTGCTGCACTGAAGACCTGGATTCTCTTCAGTGGTAGGGCCTTTGTATGTCGTGTGAGTCACTTTTATGCCTTGACAGCCACTGCCCCTGCCTCTTGCTATGGAGTAATTTAGGCTGGTGAGATCTGCCTCCTGGGAAGACTTACTGCTAGCTTTATATCTTTTTTTGCATGGAGGACTATCATCATCAGATTTTTGAATAGCAGCTGTTTGACTTCTGAAATCTGTGTCACTTAGAGCCCTTTTGAAGATTAATATTCATCAGCCTTGAAATATTATAGATTTTGAATAAAATTTCTACTGTACTTTTTTTTTATAGTAATAGAATAAGACTTTAGTATTTAATTTCCTGTTTCCGTATTCCTCCTAGGAACACTCAACTCTCTCACTAAAGATGGTTGGTTTCCTTCTCTAAAACATAACAGGATTATTCATGTTTCCTGGAATAAAAATACCTTCTTTTTTTTTTGTATTTTTATTATTTATTTATTTTTTATTGGAGTATGATTGCTTCACAATGTGTCAGCTTCTGCTGTACAACAGAGTGAATCAGCCATATGTATAAACATATCCCCTCCCTCTTGAACCTCCTTCTCAACGACCTACTTTGGATCCTTTTTTCTCTCTGATCCAGACACTTCCTTCTCTATTATATTCTTCTTCATTTTATGGGAGCTCCAATAGTGAAATATATGAACTCACTATGTTTTAGGTTTGGCATAAGCACTCTCCCAATGCTCAGTGCTCTGATCAATATCTTATTTCTTACCCCTTTAATACATTTTCGCTTTAATAATATTTCTACTTTTTTGTGCCTTTCCTTCTAATCCTAATTCTCTGAATTTCTTGGGATAGTCTTTCAGCATACTGGAGTGGCCACTTCCTACTCCAGGGGATCTTCCCGACCTGGGGATTGAACCCAAGTTTCTTGTATCTCCTGCATTGGCAAGTGAATTCTTAACCACTTGTGCCACCTGGGATTGAAATGATAGTGTCACTTTGAAATCACCTACAACTCTTTGAGTATTTTATGCTGATTTTCCTCCTAGTCCTCTGAAATCTATCCATCTGTCTATTATGGATCTGTTGCTTTTTGAGATTTTGCTTCTCTTGCTGCTAGATTTCCTTGGACCATGTCGCTATTTCTGACTTAATTATTACCAACACATTTTCACCTTTTCTACAACTTTCTTTCTCTCTCTCTCTTTTTTTTTTGGCTGTGCCATGAGGCTTACATAATCTTAGTTCTCCAGGACTCCAGCAGTGGAAGAGCCCAGTCCTAACCACTGAACTGCCAGGGAATTCTCTCTGCAACCTTCTTTCAGAGCAATTTGAGCTCAGTGAATCTCTTTTTCCTTATCATAACATTCTGTTATGGTTTAAAAATCACATTTTCCTTCTCTATCTGTCTTGTTTATTCCATAAATTTTCAAAACTTTCTTCTAAAGAAATCTTTCTCACCTTCTGACTTAAGTAGCATGTTTTCATTTTCTACTGTTCCTATTTCATTTTTTTTCCCTGTACTAGCCAAAGGATATGGTGTATTCTCATTGTAGGAAAATGCGCACACACTGGTTTTTGTTTATCAGTAAATGGCATAACTTAGAAATCTGGAACCATGGTCAGACTTTATAAATGTATCACTTTAAAGCTGGCAGCTCCCTCTTTTTCTCTGTTGCCCATAGGAACTTAGTAGGTGTTTTTAAACCCTAACCTGCAGACCTGACTGCAAAGCATTATCAGAGTGCAAAATAAAAAGAAAAGCATTTTGCTCCCCTAATGCCACATCAGCCTTGTTTTTATCCTTTCTTCACACAAAACATTTCTGTCAGAATCTTTGAATGTGCTGTAAACTCTGCCTAAAACATTCTTCCAGATTTTTCATGGTTGCTTCCTTCTCATCACTGAACTCCTTTCCCTTAGTATTCTAATCAAAATAGCCCTCCCTGTCATACCCCTAACACTATTCTATCAGTTTCTGTCTTAGTTTCTTTATTATATTTATCACTCTCAGATAATGACAGATTTATTCTCCCTCTTCCTATGCTAGACAGTGAGATCTATGAAGGCAGGGACTCTATTTTGTTTACTCTTGTGCTCTGGCATCTAGAACCGTGCCAGGTATGTAGTACTTGCACAATAAATATTTCTTGAATAAATTACGTAAGGCAGAATACATGACTTGCTTTAATAGAAAAGTAAAGTACAACAGTAAATGTGGAGCAGTGTGAGTATTCTCTGGGGGATCAAGGAAGGCTTTACATAGAAGGGTAGCACTTGGCCAGATACGGAAGAAGATGAGTAAAGCTTAGAGAGGTTACAGTGACATATGATAGCATTCTGGGGAGAGGAAAGAGAAGGAAGAGAAACACAGAAAGTATAAATTCAAGGAGTAGCCAAAGAATATTTAATTGAAGAAAAATATTCTCCTTGAATATGTTCTCTACTTGTTTGATATCCTTTTGTTTTGCTCAGTTTTGGAATTAAACACAGTGTTATCATTTGAGGGCTTCAGTCTTTGGATAATACTCAGGAGTTCAATGAGGGCAACAGACTTACTGGCTTTGGCTGTTATTGTTTTAAAAGTTAAGAAGTTGCTCAAGAAATGGAAAATTTTCGGTTATTTCAGTTCAATATATTTTTATCACTTTATTTCTGTTTTTTAATGTAACCAACTGAGAATTTTTCTGGGGTAGACAGGAAATGAATTACAAGGAAATAAACAACATTCTGGAAAAGGACCTACATGCACTTTCAATTTCCATCTTCCCACAATTTAAAGAGGAAAGTCTAGAGAAAAAGAATTAAATAAGTAAATCTAGTTGTGAAGAGGCATCGATAGAGGAAATATTTTCTGGTGTGTCAGAGTCACATATAATCGTCATAGTGCCTTTTTGGAAAATGTTAGAGATTTTTTTGTTTTTGTTTTGTTTTTATAGCCACGCTCTAGAACGGCATCAATTTTTTTAAAGGGGCCAGGGAAAGTGGTGATGGTTGCCATTTGCATGTAAGTACTGAAAAATAAACTTTTAAAAATAGAATTATGTTGTTTTTAATGTGTATATATGAATGTATAAATTTATTACTTGGTATCAAGATAATATCTAGATGCTATCTGAAAATTTTTCTTCTATTTTCATTGGTGTTTATAGAAATCTTTTTTAAAAAATTGAGTTGGGCAAAGTTACATTTAGAGTAAACGAACCTGCATTATGACTACTGAAGAGTATCTGCCCTCTTTATTTTTCTCCCATTTAACCCTGGTAGAACATAACTGATGCTTTCGCCTCTTTCTTTTCTCCTCTGTCTTCTTGATCTCTATTATTTTGCCTACCTTTTAATCTATTGTACTGAGTAATCTATTTTAGGATGTTTATTTAAGAGCATTAATTCGTAGTTCATTAGTTTGAGCTTTTATTTCTAAAATACATATACTACATGTGTCAGGAATTTTGATGTGGTCTGAAAACATAAAGGTAAAATACATAATTCTTATCTTCAAGTACTGGAGGGGCACTAGGTTAAAAGTCATTTATAATAATACAACACAGATAGTGGTAATAGGGATGGACAGACATGGTTAGGTTCAAAAAGTATTTAGGAGGACTGATTAGTGATGGTCCCCAGGTTTCTGACTTGGACAGTTGGATAGATATTGTACTATTGCTGAGAAAAAAGGAACACTGGAAGGAAGAGTCATGTGGGAGCAAAGAAAATAATGGGTTCCTTTTTGAGTCTGAGGTATTTATAGGGCACCCAAGTAGAGCTGGTCAACAGAAATAATTGTTTTTGTCAGTAAAGTGGGATCAGCAGCGAAAGCTTTTTATATTGGAGGAATGTGATGTAGGGTATGTAAACTGCTTAGCATAGTTTCTGTTACATAGTATGTACTTGATGGTTATTATTGTTAATACATATTGGTTTGAAGCTCAGGAAGGAGATCTGAATTAGAGATAAAGAATAAAGAATTATTAGTATATAGGTAATAATTAAAGCCAGAGGAATAGTTAAGATCACCTGGAGAATGTATATGTATATACATTATAGTGTGTGAGGAAGGAAAAGCACTCCTGAATAAGCCTCGAAGAATACTCACATTTAAGAAATTGGTAGAAGAAAAAAAAAAGCCTGCAGAAGAGACTGAGGAAGAGTAAAGATAAAGGTAGGAAGAAAACCAGGAGTCTGGTAGAATCAAAGAAGACAATGTTTTAAGAAGATAGTGGCAAATGCTTCTATAAGATTAAAGAAAATATTAAAAATGTTTCCAAGAATTTAATAGCAAGAAATGGTATATTGTTAAGAACAGTCTTATGAGGTGTTGGTGGTGAAGCCATTGTTTAGTGGCTTCACCAATGTTGTGTCTTTGACAGTGACTTGCTGAACAAGACCACGTGCCAATCCTCTTTCACCTACCTAAGACATAATTTCCTTTCTAATTCCATTTTGTCCAAATGTAGAACACCCTCTTTTCTCATCAGTTCTTAAAATGTGCTTAAGTAATACAGAATGAGGAAAACTAAGACAGCAAGAGCAGACACAATTCTTCAAGAAATTATTTGAAGAAGAGAGGAGAAAAGGGTAGCTGGAAGGGGATGTATAGCTCCTCATTTATTTTTATTTACTTAAAAATTATTTATTTATTTATTTGGCTGCGCTGGATCTTTATTGCAGCAGTGGGACGTTTTAGTCGCAGCATGCAAACTCTTAGTTGCTGCATATAGGATTCCCTGACCAGGGGTCAAACCCAGGTCTCCTGCATTGGGAGTGCAGAGTCTCAGCCACTGGACCACTGGGGAAGCCCCTGCCCCCCTTTCCTCATTTATAAAATGAGGATGTTATTACTTATTAATATTTGTATAATAGTTATAGTAAAACATAATAAGTGACTAAGTATAGAGCCTGAGATAAATTATACTAGTTATTACTGTTAGAATCTGAGCACAGCTAGCTTCCTCAGGAGGTAACCATGTTTATTTTAGCATGTATGATCTTCTAGTATGACCCAGACTACTTGATCTAGCTTTGTTTTCACCTCTAGCATCTGCCTAATTAAATAACCTGACCTTCACCAATGTTGTGTCTTTGACAGTGACTTGCTGAACAATACCACGTGCCAATCCTCTTTCACCTACCTAAGACATAATTTCCTTTCTAATTCCATTTTGTCCAAATGTAGAACACCCTCTTTTCTCATCAGTTCTTAAAATGTGCTTAAGTAATTTGTTTGCACATATCATGCCTCTTTCATTTAAATATTTAGTGAAACCATAATCTATATTCTTCAAATTTGTACTCTCTTGCCTAAAGCATAGTAAACTAGAAATCTGTTTTAATTTACTTTGAACAAAATCTTGTGTGTGTGTATGTATAAATAAGCTTTTGGTGGGAATTTTTATCTAAACCTGTGCTAAATTATCTTTTCTTTCTTTCCTAGCAATGGATTAAACTGCTTCTTCAAATTTCTTGCTTGGATTTATACGGGTTCAGCAAGCATGTTTTCAGAAGCGATACACTCTTTATCTGATACTTGTAACCAGGTGAGGGTAAAAGCTTTCTTGTTAATTTAAAGTAATATTTTCTGAGATTTTAGTGTAAAAGTTGACGTTTTAAAAACTGAATGATTCCTACAGTTGGGTTGTAAAAGAAAAAATGAAAGGTGTTTTACTTTTGAATGATGACATACAAAGAAGTATGATCATAGTATTTGAAAACTGATTGTTATGCTTTAAAAGCTTTTAACAATGATATAAGATTATCAGATACTAGGTGTTTGGGCAGAGGCTTTTGCAAAAGTTATTCTTACATTAAATAGAAATTTGATGTAAGAATATGAGTTCTTATAACTGTAAGAGCCAGTGGATTTGTTTGAATAAACATAAAATAGTCACATGTGATTGATGAATTAAAATGATTTTCACAATAAACTAGTATTTTGAGTTTTTCCTTGAATTTACAAATGAAAAATAATTTTTATAAAATTAAAATACCTTCTTAGACTCCCTTTAATTCAAATTTTGAATACTACAAATCTAAGCCTTATTTTAAGAATACAACATTTCTACTTGTATATCATTTCACATTTTAAAAAATGTGGCCTGTTAAAGAAAACCTTTTTAGTTTTTATTTGTTTATCCTCCTATTATATAAGAATGATTTGGGAGAAATTATAACAAAAGACACAGGTACATACAGTAAAAATATTTAAGACAAAGTTAAAAATAATAATAAAATGGTAAGGAGCAGGGAGAGCAATTTTAATAGAAATTAAATCTGAGAACTCATGTAACTCACTGTCACATAGATTAAAACCTTTTGTAAAAGTAAAGAAAAAAGTAGGGACTTCCCTGGTGGTCCAGTGGCTGAGACTGTATGCTCCCAATGCATGGGGCTCAGGTTCAATCCCTGGTCAGGAAACTAGATCCCGCTTGGCACAACTAAGAGTTATCATATCGCAGCTAGAGATCCCACATGCCACAAAGAAGATCAAAGGTCCCACGAGTGGCACCTAAGACCTGGTACAACCAAATAAATAAATATTTAAAAAAATTTTTTTAAAGATAAGGAAAAAGTACAGACACTTGGTATTAGTACTAACAATCATTTTCTTAAATTTTTATACTCAGTAATTACTTAATAACTACTATTTATATAATATTTTGCCTGTTGAGTGAGGGAGAGGTGGGTGAGAGAGAAATATATAACACACAGTACCTATTTTGTTTTAAGTTTATGTGAATATAAGAAAATTAAAATGTAAAAAGAGTACATAGTATTAATTTTAGTATTAGTTGTTACTTAAAACACTGAAAACAATTTTTAAGTGTCCATACTCTGAAATACTATTTAGGGGTTTAAAAGCATGTGGTAGGGGGACTTGCATTGCAGTCCAGTGGTTAAAACTCCATGCTTTCAGTGCAAGGGGCACAGATTTGATCCTTGGTTGGGGAACCAAGATCCCACATGCCATGTGGCACAGCCAATAGATAAATAAAAGCATGTGGTAGATAGCTATGTATTGATCTGGAATAATAACCATATGGCTGAAAAATCAAGTTGCAGAACATATGTACATAACTTATGTTTCCAGCCATGATGGACACATGGGGACTAGACTTAGTCTTTTGCTATAAACAGCTAAAAAACTGTACAAAGTATATTTAACAATATTTTCAAACATTGGACATTAGCAGTGCAAGACTGTGATCCCTGAGGAAGGGGAACAAGTGAATTAAACACTATAATCTCTGTGATTTTTTGCTTGGAGGCACTTTTGGAATAGTGGAGCAGGGTGGGTTACCCATCATTGAGTTGAGAAGGTAGAAATTAGGGTTCAGTGAGTCTGAAGTGGCTAGAATTTACAAGACAGATTACACAGAGGAGGGAGCTATACAGACAAAAAGCTGCAGAAGTCTACATAGGGTTTTCCTCGAATTGAATTTTGGGGGAGGTTTTGTTACACATGTGTCGGATAAAGCACCGTGAGACTAGGCAAAGAACCAGCAGGGAACATTAACCTGAGTAATCCCTAGAGTTCACAAAGGGCTTGGATTAAGTTCTGACATTCTAAGGTTGAAAGTCCTGACTGATTACCCAGGCCAACAGAAGGCTTAGACTTTGGTAGTAGGGCTAAATTATCTTAGTTGTAAAGTTTTAGAACCTTTCTAACAAAACTCTAGAGGATCATGCTGATTTGCAAGTAACTTAATTACCTGCCAGAACAAAGCCCTACACTTACTAAAAGGAAAACAACAAATTCCAGACATGCAGTATAACATTCATGGTGTTCAGCACCTGATTAAAAAAATTTGTATTAGACAACCAGGAAGCAGAAAATTTGACGTTCAACCAGGAGAAAAATTAGTCAATAGAAACAGACTCAGTTGACATATGATAGAATTAGCAGACAAAGATAAATGGCTATTAAGGATACATTCATATTATGTATCAAAAAGAAAATATGAATATAATGAGAAGAGAAATGGAAGATAGAAAGAAGAACCAAATGGAAATTTTAGAGCTGAAAAATATATCTGGTATGAAAAATCCAATGTATAGAATTAAGAGCAGATTAGACTTTGTGGAAAGCATGATCAGTAAACTCAAGTAAACATATGACTGTAGAAAGCATTCATACTAACACTAGAGTGAAAAAAGACTAAAAAAAAAAAAGAAGGAAGCCTTAGACATGTGGGACATTATCAAGAGAATTATATCAAACATGTAAGGAAGAAATAATAACCAGTAGTACACAGACTTTCAAATATAGAGGAGAAGGAAACACTTTTCATTTCCTCTAATAAGGCTAGCATAACCCTGATTGTTTGTTGTTTGATTGCTAAGTTGTATCTGACTCTTCTGCAACCCAAAGGACTGTGGCCTTCCAGGCTCCTCTGTTCGTGGGATTTTCCAGGCGAGAATACTGGAATGGGTTGCCGTTTCCTTCTGCATGAGATCTTCCCGACCCAGAGTCCAGTCTCCTGCATTGGCAGGTGAATTCTTTACCACTAGGCCACTAGGGAAGACCACCTTAACCCTGATCTAAAACCTTAAAGATACTGCAAGAAAAAAATATGGACCCATATCTCTCATTAACATAGATGTAGATATCCTTTAGATATAATCAAATTGAATCTAGCAATATACAAAAATTATAATACATCATAATCAAGTGAATATTCTAGGAATGCAAAGTTAGTTTAATATTCAAAATCAGTAGAAGATTAATATACAAAAATCTATTGCATTTCTACTGTCAGCAAACAAATGGAGAATGAAATTTTTAATAAATTCCATTTATAATATTAAATACATAGGAGTAAATTTACAAAAGATGTGTAAGACTTTAACACTGAAAACTTAAAATATAACTGGAGGAAGTTGAAGAAGACCTAAGGAAATGGATAGAAATACCATGATCATGGATTGGTTTACTGCATTAATAAGTCTGATTTCCCTAAATTAATTTAAAGATTTACTGTAATCCAGCAGACTTTTTTTTTGGTAGAAATTGACAACTGATTAAATTCTAAAATTTATATGCAAATGTAAAGAACCTGTAATATTCAGAGCAATCTAAAAAAATTTTTGGAGGATTTTAAGACTTATTTCAGAGCACAATAATTGAGACAGTAGGGAATTCCCTGGTGCCTCAGACCATAAGAATATGCCTGCAATCAGGAGAGACAGGTTCCATCCCTAGGTCGAGAAGATCCCCTGGAGAAGGAAATGGCTGCCCACTCCAGAATTCTTGCCTGGAGAATTCCATGGGCAGAGGAGCCTGGCAGGCTACAGTCCATGGAATCGCAGAGTCGGACATGACTGAACAACTAACACTTTCAAGGTATTGGCACAAGGACTGACAAATCAGGAGAACGGAGTAGAGGGTCCAACAGTTAAATAGTCAGTTGATTTTTGACAAAGGCACCAAAGCAGTTCAGTGAAGAAAAGAAACTCTTCAACAAATGGTATGGGAAAAATTGGATATTCACATGGATAAAAAAACAAAGGACCTTGACTTCTACAAATGCCTTCATGCCTGTCAGATTTAAGGTGGACCCAAAAGTACCAGCTAAAACTATGAAAATACTAGAAGAAAACCTAGGAGAATATCTTCTAGGCCTTTGGGTAAACAGAGATTTCTTAAACAGGACACAGAAATAGAACCATAAAATGAGAAAAACTTCATCAGAATTAAAAACTCTTACTAAGGACACTTTTAAGACAATAAATAGGCAAGTTGCAGATAGGGAGAAAATATTGGTAAAGCTTATAATCTGACAAAAGACTGGTATCCAGGATAAATAAACAACTTCTATTTTGTTGTTGTTCAGTTGCTAAGTCACGTGTGACTTTGCGACCCCACGGACTGTAGCACACCAGGCTTCCCTGTCCTTCACCAACTCATATCCATTGAGTCAGTGATGCTATCCAACCATCTCATCTGCTGCTGCCCTCTTCTTTTGCCTTTACTCTTTCCCAGCATCAGGGTCTTTTCCAATGAGTCAGCTCTTCGCATCAGGTGGCCAGAGTATTGGAGCTTCAGCTATAACTCAGTATTAAAAAGAAAATCTAATTTTTTTTAAAAGGCTGAAGATTTGAAAAGGTACTTCACCAAGATACATGAATGTAGTTGATGGACACAAGGAGGTGTTCAACATTATTCATCATCAGGAAATGTATATTGACACCCAAATAGGACCTCTCTACACATCCACTATAATGATTAAAATTTAAAAGCCTGACAAATGTTGGGTTAAGATGTAGAACACTCAACCCTTTAGATATTGCTGGTGGAGTGTAAAATGTTATAACCACTCTTAAATTAGTCAGTTTCTTGTAAACATATGTCTATTGTTGGACTCAGCAATTCCCCTCCTAAATATTTAACCAAGAGAAATGGGAACAAAGGTCCACAAAGACTTGTATAAGAATGTTTATAGAACTGTACTCCAGTGTTCTTGCCTGGAGAATCCCAGGGACGGGGGAGCCTGGTGGGCTGCCATCTATGGGGTCACACAGAGTCAGACACGACTGAAGCAACTTAGTAGCAGCAGCAGCAAAGGTGCTGTAATGGACAAAAAATTGGAATCGACACAAATGTTCATCAACAGTGGAATAAACAAATTGTGGTATACTCATACAATGGAATATTATCTGGCAATAAAAAGAAAAAATGAAATTCTTATCTGTAACAGCATATATGCATCTCCAACAGTATGTTAAATAAAAGATGGCAAATACAAAAGAGTAGTAATTGCATGATTCCATTTACATTAAGTTCTAGAACTTTGACTTTAATCTTTGGAGAACAGGATTAGTGATAACTTATTTTTATAAGAATAAATACGGCCCATATTAAATTTATAGAACTTCTGATATCTCACACTTCATTGTACAGCCAACCTGAACAGTAAGTCTTTTAAAAATGATTGAACACTCATTGACTATTTTGTAAACATTATAGACACACACATATATAGTGTGAATTGATAATGAGTATTTCAGTTTTAGTATACCAGTTTTAAAATTATATATTCTTAATTTACTCTCATTCTCTTAATTTATTGAAAAGCCATCATCTGTTTTAGGTAGTTTGACCCTCTTTTCCTTTGGAATCAAGTAGAAAAAAAAATTGTAATATTCTTTGTTTTTAGGATAGAATTTCCAGTATCAAAACTTAAGTCTGGTATTTATTTGTTTTAGTCATTTTCAGAGTGGTATAATCTCCATATATTTTACAAAAGAAAATGTTTTCTATTAAATGCATGGTAACCTACAGAGAAACACTCAACTGTGAAGAATTTGGTTATCTTGAAAATTTACCTATTTGATACCATGCTGAAAAAATGGAAAACCCCCAGCTTAGTCGAATAAAATTACATAGGATATTCACTCAGAATCTTTGTATTTTTATTAGATAAATAATTTTAATAAGGTAATCTTTTTCAGATTTCTAAATTTCCATCAAATTAATATAAAAGATAGTTAGTGCAAACATAATACTGAGCAGTTCCAGTGAATCAGTCTTTTTTAACGAAAGATATGATCAAAAATATCAAATAAACAGAAATAAAGGAAGAAAAGATGAAGGCAAGGGAGGAAAGAAAGATGGTAACCAGTATAAAAGACATTTTTGCACTTTTGTCATGCAAAATTTTGTCATTTTTGTCATGACTTTTTTTCCCTAAAGAAATAAAATTTTGGTTTCAATTAGTCTTCCATCTTTATTTCTTCCTTCTACCTCCAAATAGTCATTGCTGTATATACGTTGTTGTGTATACTTCATGCACATAGTTTTGGAGCTTTACTAAAAATGTAAATGTGTCATAGAATAGAATAGTCGCTCAGTCATGTTCGATTCTTTGTGACCCCATATCTGTAGCCTGCCAGGTTCCTCTGCCCATGGAATTCTCCAGGCAAGAAAATGAGTGAGTAGCCATTCCTTTCTCCAGGGGATCTTCACGACCCAGAGATCAAACCCAGGTCTCCTACATTGCAGGCAGATTCTTTACCTTCCAAGCCACCAGCAAAGCCCAAATGTATCATGTGTATACACAATTTGTGCTCCTTAAATCTTTTATTTGTTCAGCTTATACAAGTTATTCTTCCTGTAAAAAATTAGGTGTTACAGGCCACCCTAATCCTACTTTTCTCCTCAGATGTTAAACATGAGTTCTTTCAGGCTTTTTCCTATGCTTTACATTACATGTTGTTTACAAAAACTACAAAACACAAGTTCTTTTGTATTGTACATACTGTTTCTAAACTTGCTTTTTTCCCTTTCACTGAATGGTACGTCTTGGAGCTTTCACCATGTCAGCATAGAGAGCTCTATCCCAACTCGATTCTTTTACACTGAGGTAGAGGAAATTTGTTGTTTGGTTGTACCATGATTTATTTTGCCATTCCTCATTGAAGAAGTTTTAGGTTGCTCTCTTATTTCTCATCTTTATAAGCAGTTTTTTTTAAACCCCTTTCTGTTCGTCTTTATGTCTCTATGGTAAGTACTGGAAACCAGAATTGCTGGGTTATTGCACATACATGTGTTAAGTGTTTCTTTGTTGTTGTCAGGTTGTGCCCTCTACATTGGCTTTACCTCATTATACTCCCTATCCTGCTAATGATTATTTACTTTTTTTTCTTCCATAGGCCTTACTAGCATTGGGCATCAGTAAGTCTGTTCAGACACCAGATCCTACTCATCCGTAAGGACTCTGTCTTTATCATATTTTCATGTGTTTTGGCAGTAAGTCGTTGAATTATAGATACGTCCTGAAGTTTTATATACCTGCATCTTTGTGTTAAAGAGTTGGTCCTTTCTTCTGCTGTAGTATCTAAAATGCAGGTTTCAACTGTTTTGTCAAAGTAAATTCAAGATCTAATTGGAAAATGGAGTTCAAATTATTTTTATTCTTTGTAATGTAACATAAAGATCTTGTCCTCTTTGTATTTGATAATTAATAACAAAGCACATATTTTGATCTTGGAATTGTTTTATTTGGTCAAAAGAAATATGTATATTTCACATTTGGACTAATAGGCCACTCTTAAATTTTAGTGATAATTTCTATTAAATTCATGCTTAATGTATTTTAATCCCCTTATTGTCATTTGGAGATAGTATTCGTTAATGTTTCAAAATGACTTATTTTTAAAAGAAATGTGCTCTTTAGCACATATTGTTTTGAATTATATTAGTTATTTGATACAAAGACTTGCTACTGCTTCTACTAATATAACCAGGTAAAATTTTTGGATTCTACATGTATTTTTTTCTTTTTTTAACAAGCTTCAATAATAGAATTTGAGCAATCAAATTTGCCTTAAGGCAAAAGAAGTACACTTTTATTTCTGTACAGGAGTCTGCCTCTGTGCTTTATATATCTTGAAATCCAGACACTCCTGTTTTCTTATGAATAATAGCATATTTTGAATATCCTGTAACTGTCAGTAAGCTTGTATAGGGAACAACTAGCTTTCGAGCCTGCTAATTACACATGATTATATGATTACAACATTTTACTATGTCAAAAAAATTTTTTTCTGACCAGTTTTATGTACCAAAAATTTTAGAACAGGGTAAAATTGAAAATTTTTAGGTGTGTAAATTTCATAAGATATTTTCAACAATCTACTTTAGTGCTGCCTGATAGAATTTTCTATAATAATAGGAATAGGTATATTTATCTATTCAATATGCTAGTCACTAGCTACATGTGGCTGTTGAGCATTGGAAATGTGGCAGGTGCAATTGAAGAATTATGTTAAAATTTTATTTAGTTTTACTTAATTTACATTTAAATAGTCTTATGTAGCTAGGGACATATTGTATAGTGCAGATCTACATAATTAAAAATTTCAGTAAGAATATACAAATTCCTTGAAAACACATAAAATGAAAGTAATGCTATTTACTTTAGATCCTAAATTATCTTAAATATATATAGTCTGTCTATGTGGGGAAAACTTTAGAAGAATGTTAATTTTTCTAAATCAAGCT
The DNA here is from genome assembly GCA_024291935.2 of Okapia johnstoni. Classification (NCBI taxonomy): domain Eukaryota; kingdom Metazoa; phylum Chordata; class Mammalia; order Artiodactyla; family Giraffidae; genus Okapia; species Okapia johnstoni. Next base: position 55,513,234 of record CM044308.1, read on the forward strand.
TATAGAACACTGTAAACACATCTATAAACTGATAATTTCCTATGGTAAGATTACATATTTGCGAAAGGAATTAAAAAAAACAATTTTAATTAAGATTCCAAGCAGGAATACTGGAGTAGGTTACCATTATCCTACTCCAGAGGATCTCCCCAACCCAGGTATTGAACCTACGTCTCTTGCATCTCCTGTATTGATAGGCAGATCCTTTACCACTGCACCACCTGGGAAGCCCTTTTAAATTAAGAACTCTTGTTTAAATTTGCATCTACTCTAGAGTTACCATGTTTGAATTGGGGGGTAAATTTCCCAGAAACTTTTGTATCAATGAGTGATTCTTTCCCTCTTACATTGTCTCATATTTTTTAATTTATTACTCATTTTATTGGTATATACAGTAATACAAAGTAATGCACATGTTGACCAAAGACTCTTAAAAAAATAATTGAGATTTAACAAAAGAATTGCCATCAAAACACCCAGAAAACTGAAGCTCTTAGTCTTTTAATAATAGTAGTGAGTTACTGTATGTTAAATTCTACAGAATCAGCAAAAAATATCTGGCATCAAATTATAGGTAATATAAATTATGTAAGACAGTATTTAACTAGAAACTTCATTACAAGGAAATTGAAATGTTACCCTCTTCATTAAACATCTGAATACATTTAAAAAATAAATTTTATCTGTGTTTGTGGTATTTAAGAGTAAAGTCGCTGTAGTAAATCAAAGCAAATTATAAGAAAGAGGGATTAGCAAATACCTGAATTAAATCATATTCAGTTTAATTTTATATAGTTTAAAAGATCTTTCAGTTTTTTCCACTTTATATGTTATTTTCTGATTAGATTTGAGTTTGGCACTTACCTTTTACTTAACTATAAAATCATAACATCTTGATATTGTAAGAGGTTTTTTTTCATTGAGCTATTAAACATATTTTGGAAGGAAATCATTTGTATTTCTTGTAAACTGTTTTTTTGTATTTTTCAGGTATGGATTTTCAAATATGCGCTATATTGCTTCACTAATTAGTGGTGTTGGTATTTTCATGATGGGTGCAGGATTATCTTGGTACCATGGAATCATGGGATTGCTCAATCCTCAACCAATAGAATCTCTTCTATGGGTAATTTTCTCCTGCCCTCCCCCCTCAGTTTTAAAGTAATATGAAATAACAATTAAGTACAGTAGAATACCTTAGTTATATTAATGTTAAAGATTGGGACTAAATATACCTTCTTGACTGTAATATAGGATTACGTACCTGTATGTGTTTTTTAGGATGTGACTGAACCTGAATCCATATGATTCAATGATGTTGAGCAAGAGTATCTCTTTAGGTATAGTCGTTAAGCCCTGCATCCTTGGTTAAAATTTTGGACAGTTCTATTAATTTCTGCTGTTACTAAAAGCAGAAAGAGCAGAAGACCTCTGTTTAGTTTTAGTACTAAGAATAATCTGTCAGTAGTTAAAATATCCATTCCCTTGTAACAGTCATATGTTAGAATTTTTCTTAAAGCATCTTCTTCCCCACATTCTGGTAGGAAGCCTACATTGGGAGAATGGGAGTGTGGTTCCCTTCTGTATTTTTTCACCTATGGGCTTCTGTTCTTCTCTCCTACTCCCTAGGTTGCCTCTGGCAGCACTGAAGGTAGAGATAGGGGACAGAAAAGTACTACTTTACGGGCACCAGCATCATCTTGCACTGGTATCTGCTGGCCTTTGTAGATACCTAAAGCTGTCTTTTTTCTTCTCATGGGAACTTCTTGGAGATTACCCTGCTTGGCAGCTGCGACCATAGCTCCCTTGACAAGTGCAGATTGGTTATGTGGCACCCGTCAGCTTTTGTACCTCATGATGTAGTTCCAGACTATTTCTGCTGATGTTGCCAGTAAGATTCACTGGAAGGAGCCTAAAATTGAGATAGGACAACCTGTATTCTAGTTCTTACCGCAATATTCTTTCCATATACTCAGGCAAATCACATAGCTTTGGGAAATCTTACTTTCCTTCATAGAATGAGGAGAATGTTGAAGTGGGTTCAAATTTTTTAAACCTCTATTTCAGGGAAGGCTGGAGTTCCAAAAATTCTATATATGAATTTTTTAATTTCATATAAAATTTTTCACTTGAATTTCATATAAAACTTTTTAAAAAATCTGTTATTTTTTTCTGTATGTCTTGGACTAAAGCACAAAGCTGTTCTTGATAGTTCAGTTCAGTCGCTCAGTTGTGTCTGACTCTTTGTGACCCCATGAACTGCAGCATGACAGGCCTGCTTGTCTATCACCAACTCCTGGAGTTTACCCAAACTCATGTCCATCGAGTCGGTGATGCCATCCAACCATCTCATCCTCTGTTGTCCCTTCTCCTCCTGCCCTCAATCTTTCCCAGCATCAAGGTCTTTTCAAATGAGTCAGCTCTTCACATCAGGTGGCCAAAGTATTGGAGTTTCAGCTTCAACATCAGTCCTTCCAATGAACACCCAGGACTGATGCCCTTTAGGATGGACTGGTTGGATATCCTTGCAGTCCAAGGGACTCGCAAGAGTCTTCTCCAACACCACAGTTCAAAAGCATCAATTCTTCGGCACTCAGCTTTCTTTCTAGTCCAACTCTCACATCCATACATGACTACTGGAAAAACCATGGCTTTGACTAGACGGACCTTTGTTGGCAAAGTAATGTCTCTGCTTTTTAATAAGCTGTCTAGGTTGGTCATAACTTTCCTTCCAAGGAGCAAGCGTCTTTTAATTTCATGGCTGCAGTCACCATCTGCAGTGATTTTGGAGCCCCAAAAAATAAAGTCAGCCACTGTTTCCACTGTTTCCCCATCTGTTTGCCATGAAGTGACGGGACCAGATGCCATGATCTTAGTTTTCTGAATGTTGAACTTTAAGCCAACTTTTTCACTCTCCTCTTTCACTTTCATCAAGAGGCTCTTTAATTCTTCACTTTCTGCCATAAGGGTGGTGTCATCTGCATATCTGAGGTTATTGATATTTCTCCTAGCAATCTTGATTCCAGCTTGTGTTTCTTCCAGCCCAGCGTTTCTCATGATGTACTCTGCATATAAGTTAAATAAGCAGGGTGACAGTATACAGCCTTGACGTACTCCTTTTCCTATTTGGAACCAGTCTGTTGTTCCATGTCCATTTCTAACTGTTGCTTCCTGACCTGCATACAGGTTTCTCAAGAGGCAGGTCAGGTGGTCTGGTATTCCCATCTCTTTCAGAATTTTCCACAGTTTATTGTGATCCACACAGTCAAAGGCTTTGGCATAGTCAATAAAAGAGAAGTAGATGTTTTTCTGGAACTCTCTTGCTTTTTTGATGATCCAGCGGATGTTGGCAATTTGATCTCTGGTTCCTCTGCCTTTTCTAAAACCAGCTTGAACATCTGGAAGTTCACGGTTCACATATTGCTGAAGCCTAGCTTGGAGAATTTTGTGCGTTACTTTCCTAGCGTGTGAGATGAGTGCAGTTGTGTGGTAGTTTGAGCATTCTTTGGCATTGCCTTTCTTTGGAATTGGGATGAAAATGGACCTTTTCCAGTCCTGTGGCCACTGCTGAGTTTTCCAAATTTGCTGACATATTGAGTGCAGCACTTTCACAGCATCATCTTTGAGAATTTGAAATAGCTCAACTGGAATTCCATCACCTCCACTAGCTTTGTTCGTAGTGATGCTTCTTAATATCTTTATCTAATTCAAGAGTGTCTGGCATTGTTAGGAAAATGGTATTATCTTCCTCCCCCAAATTGATTACTGTATATAACTGCTGATCATCTGAATCAGGACTGAGAAAGAATTCTCTTCGTACTGGGCGTCCAGACAAAGTTAAGAATTAACTGGGTATGGTTGTGGATCTTACTGTATCCACAACCCTAGATTTCAAATGTTTGTGTTGATTTTGAAGTTCAAAAACTTTTTTTTACCAATTAAGTAATAATTCTTTTATATCATGAATTACCTTATATCATGGTATAACATTCTACTCTGTGTGTGTATATCCGTGTGTGTATATTACTCTTCCAGGTATTAAAAAATGAGATGGTCATCAAATTTTAACTCTTGTTTCTTATGAAGACACCATGTATCTATTGTCCTCGTTTGAACTATTTCCCATCAAAATCCTTATCTGATTAGGATTGAATTGATGTTTCCATCCATTAAGCTTATACATGGACTGTTATAATTTTTTAGTAAAATATTAACTTATGCTTTATTTTAATATTTATTTCCTAGGCATACTGTATTTTAGCGGGATCATTAGTATCTGAAGGAGGTACGTACTATCCCAGAATTTTGTTATTCTTTATAATCTATAGTCCATTTTTATAGTTCACTATTAATAATAATTTCTCTTGGTTAAAGAAAACTGTAGAAATAGGAATAAAATTTTGTCTCCTTTGAGGGAGGAAATTCTTTGTATAATGTACTATGTTGATTCCTGTAATGGATGGGGCCAAATTTGGAAAAGCTTGTTTTGTTCTTGTTCTTAAGTATCATATCATAATGCTCAGAACATTTGAAATGGAGTATAAAAACATAACTATTTAGTGAGTTTTTAAATCAAGCTTTAGTAATGTTAACCAGGGAAGACTGTCCCTTTTTGAAGTACAAGTATTTTTAAGTTTTTGAAAGTTTCATCTATAGCAGTAATAGGACAGAGAAGTGCTAATACCATGCATTAAACTGCCTGATCTGCTGCTCTACTTATAGTATGTTTACTTCTGAAACATTGTCATTTTCTATGCATTATCCCTTCATCTTTGACAGTCTTGTAAAATGTTGATAATACCACCTGCCTCAAAAGATTGGGAGTCTCAAAAGTGATTGTGCTTAGTGTGGTACCTGACAACTAATAGTTGTCTAATAAATTAAGGCTGTTGTGATGGTAATGATATTTAAATTATGGTAGCTAAAAATATGGGATTCATTTTATTATAATGATTAACTGGGGTTCTTGATAATGGCTAGTTTAATTTAGAACTTTTCCTTACTGACAGCTCTTAGATAGCATTAAAGCATTGTGCCTATTTATTTATCTTTTGAGATGCCATCTTTAAAGTTTGGAGGCATGAAGTTTCTTCCATCTGATATGAGTGCTTTTCTTTCAGCAACACTTCTTGTTGCTGTAAATGAGCTTCGTAGGAGTGCTCGGGCCAAAGGAATGTCATTTTACAAGTATGGTATGTACTTTAGAAACATATTATCATCTTTATTTGCCTAAAATCACCGACTACTGTTGCTTTGTTCCACATAGATGTGTACAAAATATATCTCAGTGTCTTCCCTATATGCCTCTTACTTATATATTAGCTCTTTTAAAAAGAAAAATGTAGTGTAATTTGAATAGGAGTGCTTTATATTTGGATTTAACTTATGTGGACAACAGTATTTCTGTGTATACTTATGTAACTTGAGAAAGTAATTTGACTTTAAATATCAGTTATTGTTAATATTTACATCAAGTGATTATGTTTATATTGAACAGTTTTAAAAGTCAGGATCTCATACATTTTTATTTATTTATTTTTTTATGGCCATTGTGCACAACCTGTGGGATTTCAGTTCCCTGGCAAGGGATTTAACCTGGGCCAAAGCAGTGAAAGCCTATAATCCTAACTACTAGGCCACTAGGGAACTCCCTTTTAATTCAAATTAAATTAAGTTAAATTAATGGACATTTTATGTTACCTGATAATATCAAATTAAGATTTCAGAAGTTTCTTTTCTTGTCTCTACCCCAATGATTAAGTAATGGAAAGTCGTGATCCTAGTACAAATGTTATATTACTGGAGGATACTGCAGCAGTGTTGGGAGTGACAATAGCAGCCACTTGTATGGGCCTTACCTCCATAACAGGTAAATATTTGTCAGATTACGGGTGATTTATTTGTACTACTTAAATAATCCTTTAATATGTGGAAATTTTCCTTTATATCATTGAAAAAGTTTAAACCAATAGATTGTTAAATGTGAATTTCATACTAACCGTTTGTATAAGACAGATAAGACAGTAAAAGTATTCAGATTTCTGAGTTAGAAATTTCTCTTAGAAATAAAGAAAGCTGCTAATAGAGCATTTCTATAATGCTCTAAACCTTTCTAGCTGTGACTTAGTAAATCACACAACTATTCAGAGCTTTGAGTTCTTTATGTGTAGAGATATTGGTAATACTTGTCCTAGTGAGGTTTGAGATAATATGTGAGAGAGAACTTTAATAAACTCTAAAGTTTAAAATAAGTATACATTGTGGCTCATCCATTTGTCTTTTTCTGCTATTAGTGCCAATAATAACTGCTCTTGCTTTCCTGTTTCCTTGATTCTTTAGTTGCTTGCATCCTCATTCTGGCAGCTAGTTAAATGTTTTGAAGGCCAGTGCAGCACAGGTGAATAAGACAGAAAAAACATTTTATTTTTATTTTCTAAAATAAACAAACCAATTATTATGAAGAAACTCAATTTCTGAGGTTGGAATTCTCTTGGAACGGTATTTCCATTCTTACCTGTTTGTCCTAGCATATTTAAAATAATTTTAGGTAATGAGCTTCCACCATTCTGCAGTATTAACATAGTCTGAAGTATGAATAGATTTTTCTCATTTTGAATGTACATATTGAGACTAAACCAGCATTTTCTGATGTTCGCTATGATCTAAAATATTCCTAAATGTTTTGATTGTTTTTCTAGTTGACCATACCATTTTAGATACTTTTTAGACATAAATAATGTCTTAGCAAAATGTAAGGCTTAAGGAAAGTATGACTTGATGAATAGGTCAACTTTTAATAGAGGGGTAGGATGGGATCAGGGGTGGGAGGGAGGTTCATGAGGGAGGGCATATATATACTTATGGCTAATTCACGTTGTTGTATGGCAGAAACCAATACAACATTGTAAAGCAATTTTCCTCCAGTTAAAAAGAAATAAAAAAAAAAACAAGATTGAAAAAAATCAAGATAAAGAAAGATCTCTTTCTGCCAAGTATGTTTTATTATATCCTTCATTAAAAAGTTTCACATTAATTTTTATTTAATTATTTAAGTCATTTACATTAAATGACATGCCAGGAAATAAAATATTTTCCAGCTAATAATTCTGTTCATTATTATTGTCATTCAATTATTACTAATGTATATTTGAAAATAAAAATAAATAAGTTTAGATTTCTAAAGAAGAGCAGTATTTGATTTGAAACTCTATAATTATAAACTTCCTAATGGATTATGTTTTACAAGTGGATCATATTTGTACACTTTAGTAGTACAAAATAAGTCATCCCTTTTTAGTGTTATATTTTGACTACATGTTAATAAAACTAATGTAAATTGAGATTTTTTTTTAAGTAAAACATGTATATTTTATCAAGCATTAAGGTATTTAAATTTATTACTGACATTTGATCTATGGAATAAAAGGCTTAATTATAAAAACCTTGCATGTAAAATTTATTATAAAGATTTAAAGTATAATATTTATTGATACACTCATAGATAATAAGTCACCTCTTCTTATTGGTTCTGGAAGAGAAGAAAGCCCTAATAACCTAAGGCAAACTTTACAATCAGAATCATCTGGAGGGATTGGGAAGGCATAGAATGCTAGACCCCTGCTCCCGATTTTTGATTTAGAAGGTCTTGAGTGAAACCTGAGAATTTGCATTACTACCACGTTATCTAGTGATGCTGATGCTACTACTGGTCATAGGACTGCATTTTGAGAACCACTGCTTTAAGGTAGCCATTAGATGCAAATGAACTTCCATTTTCTTTCTGCTTTCTTTTTGTGTATCTAAGAATGTTACTACCTATGTATCATTCTAGATTGAAAGAGATAAAAGTGCCTCATACATATTTTTTTATATGGCTTAAATCTTTCACAGAATGTTTGTAAGACAAAACACAAATTATTTTTTTTTTAGCTGTTGATCCTACGATTATTTTGTCAACTAGGAAAAGTGCTACCGATATATCAAAAAAGAAATGGACTCTTCATTACTTTAGTATATATATCATGTCTCTAATTTGAAAATGCTCTGAACCCTAACCCATGTAACCAGGTGCAAGGAATGGATCATAAGTAATTAAACTGTGTAATACTCTTTTATGTAATAGGCAGTAAGTTGTAGCATTCTTATTTTGTAGAATAGTAAAACTATTAGGAGAAAGTCATTAAAGGAATTAGGAATGAATTTCAAGTCCCTTGATTTACTAATTCAGGTTCTTTGCTCCCTAAAGCTTGCTGAAATAGAACATGTTAATTTACTGACTTCTTATGTGCTTTTATTTAGGCAACCCACTGTATGACAGCCTAGGTTCTTTGGGTGTGGGCACCCTATTAGGTGTGGTCTCAGCATTCCTCATCTACACGAACACAGAAGCACTCTTAGGGCGATCCATCCAGCCAGAACAAGTACAGCGGCTTACTGAACTCCTGGAGAACGATCCGTCAGTAAGGTCAGCTTATTCCAGTGATGCTGTTAAAAGTTGACAGAAATATATTAAGAAATAGAAATGCTTGTTTTATAAGTTCTTCCAAAAGATGTTTTGAATCCCTAGTCTTCAGAACTTTTTAATCTATTACTTTGCAGCATTGCAACCTTACAAGAAAGCAAGTGAAAGCATTCAGCAAACTCCCTGAGTTTCCTTTTAAATTTTGTATATCTTTAATTTTTCTAATAAGGAACAGTTAGATCATATAATGGGAACAGAAGCTTGCAAAGTATTTGCCTCTTTAATCTGGAACCACTTCTATGAAATCTTCATATTTATATTTGCCTTATATTTGTATTTTAATTACAAATTGAATATGTATTTTTAAAAATTTATTTGACTGCACTGGGTCTTAGTTACAGCATGTGAGATCTAGTTCCCAGACCAGGACTGAGCCTGCGCCCCCTGCATTGGGAGCTTGGAGTCTTAGCCACTGGACCACCAGGGAAGTCCCCACAAATTGAATATATTGAACTTAAAAGATTTTTATTCATTGGGATATGACTACCAAATTGAATATAATTTACACTTTTATTTAGTATAGACATCTTATTTTAGCTTATTTTAAATGTTTTTCCTTATAATCTTTATCTTTAAATGATAAAGAGTTGAAGATTTAAGAGATAATGAGAAGAGATAAAGTGTTCTAATAGAACTTAGTGAACTTAAGCAGTAGTATAGTTTCAGAGTGAAGGGTAAGGAACAATCCTTTAAAATTCTAATTTTCTACTACTTACCTGCATATATATATATATATATATATGTGTGTGTGTGTGTGTGTATATATTTAACTTTAAGAATCTGTTTTTCTTGTGTTATAATTAAAATCTTTAAGTTCAGTCTTTTAAGAATGACCTCTATATCTGCATCACTAAAACAAATGAATATGTGATTACTATATTTATATTCTAAGCCATACATGTTTATTATTAAAAAGTAGTTACCTACTAGATCAAGATTAGAAGTTGAGCATTTTTAGAATCAATACTAGGCTTAGTGACTTCATGTGAGATTCTCCATATTAATATCCTTTTCTTGTGATGTCTTTTGTCTACTTTTAGTATCATGGTAATATTGACTTTATAAAATGAGTTGGGAAGTGTTTCCTTTCCTCCTCTTCTAATTTTTTTTAATGAGTTTGTAAAAAAAATTGTTATAATTTCTTCTTTAAATGTTTGGTGCAATTCAGCAGTGATGCTATCTGGGGATGGGCTTCCTGCTTGGTTAGTTTTTTGATTACTTGCTCTATCTCTTGTTACACATTTATTCAGATTGTCTGTTTCGTCTTGTGTTAAGTTTCAGCAGTTTGTGTCTTTCTAGAAATTTGTCCATTACTTCTAAGTTATCTAATTTGTTGGTACTGCTGTTCATGGTTTTCCTTTGTCTTTTTATTTCTTTAGGATTGGTAGTAATGGCTCCTCTTTCATTGCTGATTCTGGTAATTTAAGTGTTGTGTGTTCTTTCTTTCCTTGGTCAGGCCTGGAAAATCCCATGGGTGGAGGAGCCTGGTAGGCTGCAGTCCATGGAGTCACGAAGAGTTGGATATGACTGAGTGACTTCACTTTCTCTTTTCACTTCCATGCATTGGAGAAGGAAATGGCAACCCATTCCAGTGTTCTTGCCTGGAGAATCCCAGGGATGGGGGAGCCTGGTGGGCTGCCGTCTATGGGGTCGCACAGTCGGACACAACTGAAGCGACTTAGCAGCAGCAGCAGCCAGCTAAAGATTTATCAATTTTGTTGATCTTTTCAGAGGACAAACTTTTGGTTTAATTGATTTTCTGTAGTTTTTTCTATTTCTTGAATCCTGCTCTAATCTATATTATTTCCTTCCTTCTGCTTGATTTATGTTTAGTATTGATTTAGGTTTGCTCTTTTTTCAATGTCTTTTAAGATGGTATGTTAAGTTTTTTATATGATATCCATCTTCTTTTTTTAATATAGGCTTTTACAGTTATAAATTTCCTTCTAAGTACTGCTTTCACTTCATCCTATAAATTTTATTATATTGTCTTCATTTTCATTTCCTTCAAAGTATTTTCTAATTTCACTTTTGATTTCTTCTTTGACCATTGGTTGGTTAGCAGTGTGTGGTTTAATTTCTCAAATGTCTTTGTTACTTCTTATTTCGTTCCATTGTGGTTGTCAAGCACTCTTTGTATTATTTCTGTCCTTTTACATTTACTGAGCTTTATTTTATAGCCTAACATATGATCTGTCTTGGATAGTGTTTCATGTGTACTTGAGGATGTTTATTCTGCTATTGTAAGAAGTGTTGTGTAGATGTCTGTTAGATTTGGTTGGTTTATAGTGCTCAAGTTTTCTGTTTCCCTATTGATCCTCTTGCCTCGTTGTTCTCTCCATTATTGAAAGTAGGATATTGAAGTCGCCTATCATTATTGTTGAATTGACTATTTCTGCTTTCATTTCTGTCAATTTTTACTTCATGTATTTTGACACCCATTTGCTAGGAATAATGTGTTTATAATTTGAATATGTTGTTTATAATTAAAGTCTACAAAAGAACTGTAAATGGAGAGATTGTGACAAATTTGAAATTTCCTGAAATAGTGAAGATCTGTAGATTAAATTGTTGGAAAAATAAATGTTAGTATTTCAGAAAGTTTATACAGTTTTTAAAGCAGTGTATTAGTTATCTATATTGCTCTGTGACAAATTACCCGAAAACTTTTTGATTTAATACACCATTTATTGCCTCACAGTTTCTATGGGTCAGGAATCTGAGCACGGTTTACCTGGGTCTCTACTCTAGGGTTTCTCACATATTGCAATTAAGGTGTTGACTGAGACTTCAGTTATCTCCTGGGGAAGGATCAGCTTCTAAGCTTACTCCCACAATTATCAACAGAATTTAGTTACCTTGCCATGTGGAACTCTCCAACATGGCAGTTTGCTTAATCAAAGTATGCAAATGGAGAAGACAATAGATATTGAGTGTAGACAAGATAAAAGTCACACATCAGTCATCTGATCTTCAAATGACACCTCATCATCTTGCCATATTCTTTTGGTTAGGAGCAAATCACTAGGGGTAGCCTGCATTGAAAGAGAGAGGGTTACACAAGGGCCTGAACACAAGAGGAGAGGATCGCTGGAACCATGATAAACACTGCCTATCACAGTTTTCTACCTGCAGTTAGTTATGTGTAAGAATATAAGGGAAAAGTATATCAGAATATTTTTATTAACTGCTGTTTAATTTTAGTCAAGTCATGAGTATTTTAAATTGTTTGTTAAGACTAAGTTAGATACACTTTTCTAAAGTGAATAAATTGTATAGCCTCTTACAAATCTGGACAAGTTCTGTTTCAATTTGGACATATAAAACTTTATAAATATTCAGCCATTAATTCTTATTTTCATCTATATATCTTTATTCATATGGATAAAGAATTTTAGACTCTGTAGTAACTTGCTTAAGATCTCTCAGGCAGATGTTTTAAGAGTAGTTGGTGCCTCATTTAGGCTTGTTTTCCCAGTAGAAAATTTCAATGTCCTTAGAATTCAGAGGTTTTTTAATTTTCTTATGTAGCCTGTAAACAAAAGATGTCATAGTGATTACCATAGAAACAAAGGAATTTATCAACAGTGTTCTAGGGAAGATTGATGCCTGAGGATTAGGGCAGGAAGGATGAAAATCAGTTATGCTTGAGCATCTGCTTCCTTTTCTGGAAGGCTGCTGCTAAGTCACTTCAGTCGTGTCCGACTCTGTGTGACCCCATAGACGGCAGCCCACCAGGCTCCCCCGTCCCTGGGATTCTCCAGGCAAGAACACCGGAGTGGGTTGCCATTTCCTTCTCCAATGCATGAAAGTGAAAAGTGAAAGTGAAGTCGCTCAGTGGTGTCTGACTCTTAGCGACCCCGTGGACTGAAGCCTGCCAGGCTCCTCCGTCCATGGGATTTTCCAGACAAAAGAGTATTGGAGTGGGGTGCTATTGCTTTTCTGGAAGGCAGAAAGGCATAATGGGAAGGCCACTAGGTTTGGATATCTAAAGATCTGGGGGTGAGTCCTGGCTCTGCTATTGACTAGATAAATTACCTTAGACAGGTCTCTCATATCCCTCTGGGACTCTTTTACATATAAAGTAAACATGCCATCTTAATCTACTTTATGAATGTCATTGATTAAATGCCTGCTGTGTAATTGGTACCATATTAAACATTTCCTATATCTTGGTTCATTATCTCCCACATCCATCCCGTTCAGTTCAGTTCAGTCACTCAGTCATGTCCGACTCTTTGCGACCCTCTGAACCACAGCACACCAGGCCTCCTTGTCCATCACCAACTCCCGGAGTTTACCCAAACTCACGTCCATTGAGTCGGTGATACATCCAACCATCTCATCCTCTGTCGTCCCCTTCTTCTCCTGCCCTCAGTCATTTGCAGCATCAGGGTCTTTTCCAATGAGTCAGCTCTTCGCATAAGGTAGCCAAAGTATTGGAGTTTCAGCTTCAACATCAGTCCTTCCAATGAATGACCAGGACTAATCTCCTTTAGGATGGACTGGTTGGATCTCCTTGCAGTCCAAGGGACTCTCAAGAGTCTTCTCCAGCACCACAGTTCAAAAGCATCAATTCTTCTCGCTCAGCTTTCTTGATAGTCCAACTCTTACATCCATGCATGACCACTGGAAAAACCATAGCCTTGACTAGACAGACCTTTGTTGGCAAAGTGGTGTCTTTGCTTTTTAATATGGTGTCTAGGTTGGTCATAACTTTCCTTCCACGGAGTAAGCATCTTTTAATTTCATGGCTGCAGTCACCATCTGCAGTGATTTTGGAGCCCCCCAAAATAAAGTCAGCCACTGTTTCCACTGTTTGCCCATCTATTTGCCATGAAGTGATGGGACCAGATGCCATGATCTTAGTTTTCTGAATGTTGAACTTTAAGCCAACTTTTTCACTCTCCTCTTTCACTTTCATCAAGAGGCTGTTTAGTTCTTCACTTTCTGCCATAAGGGTGGTGTCATCTGCATATCTGAGGTTATTGATAATTCCCCCGGCAATCTTGACTCCAGCTTGTGCTTCTTCCAGCCCAGCGTTTCTCATGATGTACTCTGCATATAAGTTAAATAAACAGGGTGACAGTATACAGCCTTGACATACTCCTTTCCTAATTTGGAACCAGTCCATGTCCAGTTCAAACTATTGCTTCCTGACCTGCATACAGGTTTCTCAAGAGGCAGGTCAGGTGGTCTGGTATTCCCATCTCTTTCAGAATTTTCCACAGTTTATTGTGATCCACACAGTCAAAGGCTTTGGCATAGTCAATAAAAGAGAAGTAGATGTTTTTCTGGAACTCTCTTGCTTTTTCGATGATCCAGCGGATGTTGGCAATTTGATCTCTGGTTCCTCTGCCTTTTCTAAAACCAGCTTGAACATCTGGAAGTTCACGGTTCACATATTGCTGAAGCCTAGCTTGGAGAATTTTGTGCGTTACTTTCCTAGCGTGTGAGATGAGTGCAGTTGTGTGGTAGTTTGAGCATTCTTTGGCATTGCCTTTCTTTGGGATTGGGATGAAAATGGACCTTTTCCAGTCCTGTGGCCACTGCTGAGTTTTCCAAATTTGCTGACATATTGAGTGCAGCACTTTCACAGCATCATCTTTTAGGATTTGAAATAGCTCAACTGGAATTCCATCACCTCCACTAGCTTTGTTCGTAGTGATGCTTCCTAAGTCCCACTTGACTTCACATTCCAGGATGTCTGGCTCTAGGTGAGTGATCACACCGTCGTGGTTATCTGGGTCATTAAGATCTTTTTTGTACAGTTCTTCTATGTATTCTTGCCACCTCTTCTTAATATCTTCTGCTTCTGTTAGGTCCATACCATTTCTGTCCTTTTTGAGCCCATCTTTGCATGATATGTTCCCATGGTATCTCTAATTTTCTTGAACAGATCTTTAGTCTTTTCCATTCTATTGTTTTCCTCTATGTCTTTGCATTGATCGCTGAGGAAGGCTCTCTTGTCTCTCCTTGCTATTCTTTGGAACCTGCATTCAAACGGGTATATTGTTCCTTTCCTCCTTTACTTTTCACTTCTCTTCTTTTCACAGCTATTTGTAAGGCCTCCTCAGCTATTTTGCTTTTTTGCATTTCTTTTTATTGGGGATGATCTTGATCCCTGTCTCCTGTACAGTGTCACGAAGCTCTGTCCATAGTTCATCAGGCACTCTGTCTATCAGATCTAGTCCCTTAAATCTGTTTGTCACTTCCACTGTATAATCATAAGGGACTTGATTTAGGCCATATCTGAATGGTCTAATGGTTTTCCCCACTTTCTTCAATTTAAGTCTGAATTTGGCAATAAGGATTTCCTGATCTGAGCCACGGTCAGCTCCCAGTCTTATTTTTGCTGACTGTATAGAGCTTCTCCATCTTTGGCTGCAAAGAATATAGTCAGTCTGATTGTGGTGTTGGCCATCTGGTGATGTCCATGTGTAGAGTCTTCTCTTGCATTGTTGGAAGAGGGTGTTTGCTATGACCAGTGTGCTCTCTTGGCAAAACTCTATAATCCATCCTGTTAGGTAGTTATTAACCTCATTCTAATACAGTACTTCTCAGCATCGTGTGAAAAAGGAGCTATTGAAAAAAAGATTATGAGATAAAATGACAATATTTCAAAAAGCAATTTAGAGTTGACTTTTTAATCCACAAACTATGTAATTAATGTATATAAAAATTACCATGAAATAGTATTGTTTGCCCCTTTGTATGATATTATAGCAAAAAAAAAGCTAAACGAGCAATTTGTTTGGAAAATGGTAGGTGGTGCTTAATGGTGAACACTCTGGAAGCCATCTTAGTCCATTTTCATCACTGGTGGAAAAAAATAAGAATTCTAGATTTTTGCCACTAAAATGTATGTGTGTGTATATAAATTTGTATGCGTTGTTATTGTTATTGATTGCAGGGCAATTCATGATGTTAAAGCCACAGACCTGGGATTAGGGAAAGTGAGATTTAAGGCAGAAGTAGATTTCGATGGACGGGTTGTTACAAGATCGTATTTGGAAAAACAAGATTTTGACCAAATGCTACAAGTAAGTTTATGTATTTATTGATTTTTTTTCATATATAGCCAAGGGTTGAAGAGTTACTTTCGGTTTTCAATCCACTTGGAATTATTTGTTTATTAGTCTAAGGTAGGGATTTAGTTTTTTTTCCTATTAAAAAATAATTTTCTCAGCACTACTTACTGATTTGTCGATTCTTTTCTCACTGATTTTGCAGTGCTACCTCTGTGGAGCATTGTACTCAATTTTTTCTGAAATTGATTTTGTTTTTAACAAATAGGTGGTCCATTTGCTTATGGCTTGAAAGTTTTCCATATTTCATAAAACTCAGTGGTATTTGTTATAATTTTTTAAAGAAATTATCAATGTATGACTATGATTTTTTTTAAGAATTTATTTTGTTTTTATGCTATCATTTTCTTTTATAGGAAATTCAAGAAGTGAAGACTCCTGAAGAACTAGAGACCTTTATGCTTAAACATGGAGAAAATATTATTGATACTTTAGGAGCTGAAGTAGATAGACTTGAGAAGGAACTGAAAGTAAGATATATTCATAATAATAATATGCTAACAGTGTTACCTATTTTTTGAATATTTATCAAAAAATATTAGCACTTTGCTAATTGCATTACTTGTGTGCTTTTATCTTCTCAGTAACCTCATAACGTATTGGTAGTTATGGTCAACAAAATGACCAGGTTGAGGAAGTTAGATAATATACTCAAGGAAATAGGGAACTTGGGATTTGAACCTTTATTATTTAGTTTAAGATTCAGTATTTTTAACGCCTGTTCTATACTGATTGCTTAGTTTCTAAAATAGTCAGAGGTTTGTTTGTCTTTAAGTAAGAAGTGGTCTCTAATATTTCTAGAGAAAGGTAAAGGGGAAGCCTTAGATTCTGTTAAAAAAAAAAGAGTTTAAATATATACATCTTTCTTCAATCTGTATGACATTAATTTATATTTTCTGTTTGTGTCTGTTCAGTTGGATAGCATTACAACCTATTGGTTTTTTTACTAAAATATTACATAACCAGACTGCCTTTAAAAATACCTCTGTGTTCTCAAATTGTCATTTGTTGACATTTGAGTTCTAATCGTTTGCAGTGAAGAAAACTTGTAAATGATTTTTAACATCTGTGGCTTGTTGAAGGCAGTGAATTTTCTTTAGCTGATGTTGATCAATTTTTAGTATTGTTAAAAATTGATGAGAAACGACAAATTGAAGGGAAACATTTCTATCACTATTTCACTATCTTTTAGAATCTATGTATGTGATTAGATTAATAGAAGCACTTCAAAAAAAGATGATTTTGTTAATGTATTTGTTTTAATTTTGATGATTTTGTTAATGTTAATATAGTTCATGAGCTTTATCAGGCATGATTTTCAGAACTTCTAGATGAGTAATTGTCACATATTTTGATACTAGGATTCTACAGTCTTAAATATTATTGAGGACGCGAGCTTTTTTTGGCAGGTTATATTTATTGATACTTACCAAATTATAAATTACAATTGAGAAATTTAAGAATATTCATTTAAAAGGCTAAGTCGTTATATTCTCTTTTAATATTATATCAAAACCTGGCAGTTGGTAACCTCTTAAAGCTTAGTTGTGATGCAAAATATGAAACCATTCAATGAACTTTTCATACAGTGTTTGAAGGTAGAGGGCACAGTCTACAAGACCATCTTCATTTGTGACACCAATTGCAAAGTTCAAGGAGTTTCTAAGACTATCCTCAGATTTGATAATTTACTAGGAGGACTCACAGAACTCACTGAATGGTTTGTTACAGTGAAAGGATACAGATGAAAGCTAGCCAAAGGAAGAAGTGTATAGAGCAGAGTTCTGAACCTGGAGTTTCACTGTCCTCTCCCCATGGAGTCATGGATAGTGTTACATTCATGGTAATGATGTGTGACAATTTTCATGGAGTGCTGCCAACCAGAGAAGCTCAGCTGAGCTTTGATATCCAGGAGTTTTCTTGGGGCTCTAGTTGACTGTTTGAGTAGCCGATCTGTCATCTCCAGCCCCTCTAAGGAAGAGGTGACATCTTTAGTCTCCACCCCTTTCTGGAGATACAGCAGCCACCATGTGGCCAAAGATAAACAAAAACATAATTATCACGCAGGATTTCCAGGGGCCTAAAGATTACCTCCCAATAGCCAAGAGCAACTGTCAGACCTCTCTTTGGGTACAATAAGTTCTCTCCTATACACTATTATATTAAAATCTGTTAGGCTATCTTTGTTTTCTGTCTGATGGGATCTTTTAACCCATGCATGATTCTTTAGCATTATGAATTGGTCATTTGGAAAATACTGGCTCATTGAATTTATGCACATCATTCAAATGTTGATACATTTCTAAATATGGGGAAGCTGTCAGACTCATCATGGTGGATATGAGTTTTTAAACATCCTAATTTTGACCTGAAAGCTTGCATTTTATTATTAGCAACAAAATACTATTAGTTGTTTTTCTTGAAGTAGACTCATTTTGTTTATTTCCTAAGAGGGTGCCTACCAAATAACCAGATTTGAATAACCATGGTTTGTTAGTTATTCTTTCAAGTAAAAATGGTGTTCAGATAAAAAGCATCTGATTGAGCTTGTAATTCAACCAGTCATGGGGGTTCCTTACCTTGTGACATCAGACTTCGATGAGCAACTAGAGGGCTTTATACATACTTCCCATTTGTCACAAAACATTTTTTAAAAATTGTATTCAAGGATTTCAGTTTAATAAATCAATACTTTTTACTGCTTCATGAAGGACATTTCAAAGTGAAACTGGCTTAAAAAAAAAATAGAGTGGCAGTAAAGAAGCAGAATGAATGTCAGTATAGTTGGGTGTAAGTTGTCTTGAGTTGTGTGAAGGTCCCAGCAGTTTTATCCACCATTGCTTTTATGCCATTGGAGGAAATGTCAGCATAATACAAAAGGCAAAAAGCATCTTACTGTAATTAGGAAAATAGTTTGACCTTGGAGTCACCCCTGAAAATGTCTCAGTAACCCAGTAATCCTTGGGCCAAACTTTGAAAACCATTGTTCCTAATAAAATGTGATTCTTTTTATGCCGGGTAATTGGTGAATGAAT
This sequence comes from Okapia johnstoni, assembly GCA_024291935.2. Classification (NCBI taxonomy): domain Eukaryota; kingdom Metazoa; phylum Chordata; class Mammalia; order Artiodactyla; family Giraffidae; genus Okapia; species Okapia johnstoni. The sequence goes on from CM044308.1 coordinate 55,531,878, forward strand.
ATATGTTACATTTCCATTCTATCTGTTTTTATTTCCCTGGCAAGGGAAATAATGGACTTTTAAAACCAATTCTTTATTTTGGCTTTACTCTTATTAGAAATAGAAGGTCACAGTATGGATTGGAGAATAATTAACAAGTTGCCCATTCTTAAGTGTATCTATTCTTATCACAATCAAATAAGCTTATTATTTTTTAAGCTTATTTTGTGCTTTAATTGGGACATCCCATGTGGCTCAGTGGTAAAAAATCCACCTGCCAGTGCAGGAGATGCAGTTTTAATCCCTGTATCTGGAAGATCCCCTGGAGTAGGAAATGATAACCTGCTCCAGTATTCTTGCCTGGAAAATTCCATGGACAGAGGACCCTGGTGAGCTGCAGTCCATGGTGGTCACAAAGAGTTGGATGCAACTGACCATGCACATGATTTAATTAGAAGCCATTAAATCATAATTATATTCTTTGCAGCCAAAGATGGAGAAGGTCTATACAGTAAGCAAAAACAAGACTGGGAGCTGACTGTGGCTCAGATCATGAACTCCTTATTGCCAAATTCAGACTTAAGTTGAAGAAAGTAGGGAAAACCACTAGACTATTTGGGTACGACCTAAATAAAATCCCTTACGATTACACAGTGGAAGTGACAGATAGATTCAAGGGATTAGATCTGATGGACAGAGTGCCTGAAGAACTATGGATGGAGGTTCATGACATTGTACAGGAGGCAGTGATCAAGACCATCCCTAAGAAAAAGAAATGCAGGAAGGCAAAATGGTTGTTGGAGGAGGCTTTCCAAATAGCTGAGAAAAGAGAAGCTAAAAGCAAAGCAGAAAAGGAAAGATGCAGATGCAGAGTTCCAAAGAATAGCAAGGAGAGATAAAAAGCCTTCCTCAGTGATCAGTGCAAAAAATAGAGGGAAACAACAGAATGGGAAAGACCAGAGATCTCTTCAAGAAAGTTAGAGATACCAAGGGAACATTTCATGCAAAGATGGGCACGATAAAGGACAGAAATGGTGTGGACCTAACAGAAGCAGAAGATATTAAGAAGAGGTGGCAAGAATATACAGAAGAACTATACAAAAAAGATCTTCATGACCCAGATAACCACCATGGTGTGATCACTCACCTAGAGGCAGACTTCCTGGAATGCCAAGTCAAGTGGGCCTTAGGAAGCATCACTACAAACAAAACTAGTGGAGGTGGTGGAATTCCAGTTGAGTTATTTCAAACCCTCAAAGATGATGCTGTGAAAGTGCTGCACTCAATACGTCAGCAAATTTGGAAAACTCAGCAGTGGCCACAGGACTGGAAAAGGTCCATTTTCATCCCAATCCCAAAGAAAGGCAATACCAAAGAATGCTCAAACTACTGCACGATTGCACTCATCTCACACGCTAACAAAGCAATGCTCAAAATTCTCCAAGCCAGGCTTCAACAGCACATGAAGGATGAAATTCTAGATGTTCAAGCTGAGTTTAGAAAAGGCAGAGGAACCAGAGATCAAATTGCCAACATCCATTGGATCATCGAAAAAGCAAGAGAGATCCAGAAAAACTTCTGCTTTATTGACTATGCCAAAGCCTTTGACTGTGTGGATCACAATAAACTGTGGAAAATTCTGAAAGAGATGGGCATACCAGACCACCTGACCTGCCTCTTGAGAAACCTGTATGCAGGTTAGGAAGCAACAGTGAGAACTGGACATGGAACAATAGACTGGTTCCAAATCGGGAACGGAGTACGTCAAGGCTATATATTGTCACCCTGCTTATTTAACTTATATGCAGAGTACATCATGCAAAATGCAGGACTGGATGAAGCACAAGCTGGTATCAAAAAGATTGCCAGGAGAAATATCTATAACCTCAGATATGCAGATGACACCATCCTTATGGCAGAAAGTGAAGAAGAACTAAAGAGCCTCTTGTTGAAAGTGAAAGAGGAGAGTGAAAAAGTTGGCTTAAAACTCAACATTCAGAAAACTTAGATCATGGCATCTGGTCCCATCACTTTATGGCAAATACATGGGGAAACAATAGAAACAGTGATAGACTTTATTTTTTTGGGCTCCAGAATCGCTACAGATGGTGACTGCAGCCATGAAATTAAAAGACTTGATCCTTGGAGGAAAAACTATGACCAACCTAGACAGCATATTAAAAAGCAGAGAGATTACTTTGCCGACAAAGGTCCGTCTAGTCAAAGCTGTGGTTTTTCCAATAGTCATGTATGGCTGTGAAAGTTGTACTATAGAGAAAGCTGAGTGCCGAAGAATTGATGCTTTTGAACTATGGTGTTGGAGAAGACTCTTGAGAGTGCCTTGGAATGCAAGGAGATCAAACCATTAATCCTGACGGAAATCAGTCCTGAATATTCTTTGGAAGTACTGATGCTGAAGCTGAAACGCTAATACTTTGGCCACCTGATGCGAAGAACTAACTCATTTGAAACAACCCTGATGCTGGAAAAGATTGAAGGCAGGAGGATAGGGGGACAACAGAGGATAAGATGGTTGGATGGCATCACCAGCTTGATGGACATGAGTTTGAGCAAGCTCTGGGAGTTGGTGATGAACAGGGAAGCCTGGCATGCTGCAGTCGATGGGGTCTCAAAAAGTTGGACACTTCTGAGCAACTGCACTGAAATCATTAATAGACTGAATTATCTCATGTTTTTGAGTTATGTAAGTCTTTAAAACCAAGAAGCCACATTTTGCCTACACTTTTAGGTGAAAATACCCCTGACTAATGTGGTTGTGGTGGTTTAGTCACTTAAATTGTGTCCAACTCTTGCCAACCCATGGGACTGTAGCCTCCTAGCTCCTTTGTCCATGGGATTCTCCAGGCAAGAATACTGGAGTGGTTTGCCATTTCCTTCTCCAGGCGATCTTCTGAACCCAGAAACTGAACCCAGGTCTCCTGCAATGCAGGCAGATTCTTTACAGACTGAACTATGAGGGAAGCATAGCTAAGGTGGTCATCAGTTCAGTTCAGTTGCTCAGTCATGTCCGACTCTGCGACACCGTGGACTGCAGCATACCAGGCCTCCCTGTCCATCACCAACTCCTGGAGTTTACTCAAACTCATGTCCATTGAGTTGGTGATGCCATCCAACCATCTCATCCTTTGTTGTTCCCTTCTCCTGCAGGAGGAGAGGAGGAGAAGGTGGTCATAAGGTACAATTAATCTCAAGTCAAAGTTCTTATGTTAGGTATCATATCCATAGTGGGAAAATCCTCCCGAATCTTAACTTGCTCTGTAGTAGCATAACGTTATGATGTCTGCTTACTTAACGTGTGTTTCCTCACTAAAGATAAGTTCTTTCAGGACAAGTGCTGTTTGTTTCTTGTTCATTGTTGTATACTTCAGTGCTTGCTACAGTCTAGGTATATAATAATTTTTGTTGTTGAAATTTCTTTAGATTTTTCCACAATCTGACTTCTGCTTATCTTTCCAGCCTTTTTACTAACCCTCCCTTTTTGCAGTTTCTGTGGTGATTATACCATATTGCCAGTGCATACTCCGCAGGCTCTCAGACTTTGCTCATGGTGTTTCTTCTGTCTAGACTCTTTTCCTCACATGTCTGGAAAATTCACTGTATTCAAACCTTGGTTAGATATTATATCCTCAGTGAATTCTTTCTGGATCTCATGAATGAAAGTAATAGATCTCATGCTATTGTAATGAGAATCATTATTTAGTACATAAAAATAATTAGGTGCTTTGGGGTCTAGAGTCAGGCCTGGAATCTGTCTTGGCTCCATCAGTTACTAGCTGTGTGACTTTGGATGGTTAGTTAATTTCTTTAACCTTCAGTTTTCCCATATGTAAAATGGAAATAATTGGGTTATTATGACAGTTTTAAAGCACACACTGTTCCGTGAAGCCTCTTACACAGTGTTTGACACAAGAGTAACTGCTCATTAAATGTTAACTTATTATTAGTTATAATGCTTTAACTCATAAAGGTTATTCATATACTTGCCTCTGACTAAACTAAGTCCCTCAGGGTCAGAAGCAGAGTCTTATTTAATAATCATAGCTCTACTTTCTAGAACAGTCTTAGATCAAGACTGTATGGACTGTTACTGGAATATGTAAAATAAGTTAATATCAGCTTAGTTCTGATTATTATTGTTCTGCAGTGATTTTCACCACAAATGAGAGTATTTGCACTGCTTTGCAATACTTTGCATGTACTAGATTCTTAATTCATTATTGTGTTAATGAACATATGGACAAAACTCAGGGGGGTTGGACTACTTACTGTTATTGTTTATAGTGTATAATTGGTCATTATCTATTGATCTTGTGTTTTTCCCTATGTAAATACTTCTCTTGATACTATGCTACAGTGAAATAGTTTGACCAAATGTTTTCATTGACTTTAGGGAGCAAAAGAAATAAAAAGAGCGACTTTCCTGGCAGTCCAGTGGTTCAGACTCGGAGCTTCCAATGCTGGAGGCACATGGGTGTACACGATCTCTGGTCGGGGAACTAAGATCCCACATGCCATATGGTGCATCTAAGTAAATAAAGTAAAATTGATAGAAAGGAATAAAGGAAATAGAAGATTGTCTTTTGCTACTAATAATGTAACGGTGATTTTTTTTTTCCTTCCAGAAACGAAATCCTGAAGTTCGGCATGTAGATTTAGAGATATTATAGACTTGATGGGATGAATCACCTTGGAGGGAGCCTTGGAACCAAGCTTGCAAAGACTACTTTCCCACACTGAAGGAGTCAATGCCATTCAGAAGCCGTTTATTTGAAGATGGAGGAAATATTTATATGAAAAGGGCAATTCAACAGTCCATAGAACTAAAACAGCTTCTTCTAAGAGACATATTACAAGTTGAATCAATTTGGAAATCATGTTTTTATGTTTCAGTGGGAAACGTTTTAGTTACTTAAATTGTTCATAGTTTCTTATTTTAGCCTGTCAGTGTATATTGTACCTGCAATCATGTTTCCTTCCTTCACATGGGTAAAAATAAGCAGCATCCATAAGATTATGGTTTTTTATTTTGTTGCCAGTGAAGATTTCACTCCATCAAAACCTGTCAGTCTTGAACATTCTGGCTAAATCTTGTATTCTGGTTTTTAAAACAGTCACTCCGTTTTCAAAGTCTGTCTTTCCTTATAGAATGTAGAAATTATTTCAACATAGCTTGTATTTTTCCCCTGAGCACTAAAAGGAACACTGTCCTAATAACTTAGTTATCCATAAATGTTCATTCCAATAGGACTTTGTTACTAAATTGAAGGAAGATAACTTCAGTACCCTCTTTTAGGTCACTGCTAGCTGCCATTTTGTAAAATTTCTTTTCTCCTTTGTTTTTTTTCCTTATTTAGTTTAATTTTTCTAATGATAGGAAATATAAAATAACCCTATATGTTTCCATGGGCTAGTATGATGACTGGTTTTTAGTTTTTGTTTTTTTAACTGGCTCCAGTGCTGCCATGTATATTTACTAGGAGATAATGCATTTATAAGCATTTTAACATTCTGTAAAGTGGACTAGAAATATTTATAATTTTACAGACACCACAGCATTTTATTTTTAATTTATTTTAAAAGAGGCACTACTTATGTAAATCTGAACTGTGTGATATTTCTTGCTTTAAGAGATAAAGATGTAAACCTCTTATACAGAAACTTGTGACCATGACTTTGTTTAATATCATAGTCAGTAGTATAACATGAGTTTCTTGCAGTTACAAATGGGCATTTAGCATAATGATTATAACATTATGTAAGTAGCTTTCTAATTATCATAAAGTATCAAGGTGAAAAAACATGCAATTCAGTAATTGAAAATTTAGTGCAAAACTACAGCTGTGTCTCTCCATTCATCAAAATAGTTCACATGCACTTTAAATTGTTCAGGTACCGGTGAGCATTGTCCATGCAAGAGTAATGGCTGGGTGAATAATCTCTTTGCTGGATAAGGGGGTGTTTAAGGACCTAATAAACTTATTTAGATTGAAGTTTATCAATTATAGCAAATTGTAATGCTGGAAACAAAAAATAAACATTTGATTAAAGGGTTTGAAGTGGTAATTTTTTGACCCAGAACTGTCATTTACTGGAAAATTGTGAAAATCTGGTTTGGTGTACACTTTTACCATTACAGAGCATTTTGCATGCTGTACATTTTAAGTGAAATAACATTCCAATTTTATTTTTTAAGATATAAAACTCTTTTATAAATATACCTGTATACACCCACAATTTGTTCTTACGGTTTCAAATTCTTCACCCTTTTTAAGAAACTTTTTTTACCCATTATAATTCATTCTATACTTTCTATGTCTTCCTCCCTCCCCTTTCCCACCTGCCATTTTGTTATTCCAGGTCAGTGCCATATGGGAAGTTACCAACTTATATCCAATTTCCTCCTAGTAAAATTACTCTGAAAAATATCACATAGCTAGACAAGAATATTAACTTATTAAAAAAAATCTCAAGTTGATGTGCAATAGTTATTCCAAATGGTAGATTTTGTTTAAAGAACTCCCTGAAAGAAGCCAATTCCTGATACTTCTTTGACTTTTCTTTTTTTTTTTTTCTTTGACTTTTCTAATCTGATTTTGGTTGAAGTAATAGCCTGTTCTTAAATCACAATTGAAGGTTATGTTACTGTCCTTTCTTCCTGGTCTTGTCCTGCACTGATACTTTAAGTGAAATTTGACGTAAAGAAGTACAGCCTATCTATGAATTTAATGTATAACAATACTGGTCCTTTTTTTCCTTTTAAATGAGTCAAATTTGAATTTTGAAGTCAGGGAATTTGATCCCCTTTCTTTAAAAATAAGATAATATCTAATGTTGGACAAAGAAGAGGTCAGTTAAGGCCATTACTTCTCTTTGTATTAAGCTGAAATCTGAAAACTAGCAAAGGTGAAATATACTTGTTTTCAGCCCTGGCTGTAAGTAACAGGCCCCAGACTATGGAAGGTGGCATGTCTCAGACCACAGCAGAGGATGAGGAGTAGAGATATATTTTTAAGTGGACTATGTTAGTGGCCAGTAATATTCAGTTCCAAAGAGGGAGATTCCTGAACCATATGCTTAGGAAACTGTAAGTTAGAATCAGATTGGAAAACCTTCAAGTTTTTTCAAAAATAAACTTGTATCTGCATACATCCTCCTACACACCAAATAACCCAGAACAACAAAATGGCATTAGATTTGAATTTTGGGTATATGACTTCAGTGTGTTACCTTAGTTATTCTGTACTTTGGGTAATGCTTTTTGGTAAAATTATACTATCTAAAGGAAATGGCTTAAGTTTTAAATCTGATAACTTTTTGAGAATGCTGGAAACTACAGAAAATTGCACAGGCATTTGGAATTTTTACTATTAGATTGCATTTGTCAAGCTTTGGTATTTCTTTTAAATGTGATGATCCCCAATTTGCCAAACTGTCAGAAGTCAATGAACCAAAGAATTGAAGGTAAAATGCTGATTCAAAGATTGTCCCCCCTAAATCCCTCATCTTTGTCTCTGAAATGGAACTTTGAAAGCATTTATATAGAAGATTGGTCTGGCAGCCGTTATATTTGCATTTAAGTTTACTAGCATCTCTAGACTTGGTTTTATGGAAAAGAGAAAATTTTTGTTTCTATTACATTGTATTTCATCTGTATGATCTCTGTGGCAGGTTAGATTTCACTGGTCCCTCAGGATGCGTTCTTCCTTAATAAATGTATGTAAACAAGAATGTTTTACTTCTTAGTTTTGGATTTTTCCCCCCTGATAAATAAATGTTTGTTAAACAAATACTTCTTTACCTCATGTGCTAACCTTAAATATCATGCCTTTGTTTCCAAACAATTTATTATTTCTTGAGCATGGTTGTTAATTTGTATGTGTCCTCAGTTTTACAAAACTAAGATACAAAAACCATTAATTGTTTTATAATCCATTTTCAGTATAAAGAGAACTATTATTAATATACTGTTAGGATATCATGTGCTTGGTAAAGTGAAAATTTTAAAATGTATATTCCTTAGTGACATATACTGTACTGTATCACTACATTTTGACAAAATAAGATTATTGAAACATGTTAGTTGGGTTATATCTTTTGAGATATACCTATATAGTATATTTAGGGGGGAAAAAGGACAAAAATTAAAACAACAAAAGATTGAGCCTAGAGCCAGCCTGCAATGGGGTCCAGGTTGAATTCTGTACTAATCCTGCAGGAAGCCTATGTTTCCTTTTTCACAAGAAACTGAGCCACATTAGTTATTCAAAGTAATTCGCTATTTTGAGAGGGCATATCTCCCTCCTCTAAATCAAAACATATTGAAAAAAGCAGTACAGTTTAGAATTTATGAAGCAAAATACAAAATATGTGTGTGTCTTTAAGAGCTTATAGAAGTTTTAACATAGACAAAAGTTAAAAAAAAAATCCATTGTATATAATGGCTATCAACAGGATAATTTGAGGTGTTTATGCCAAGTACTATTTTTTACGTACACACATCCCTCAGAGAGATTGCAGGTTCTGTCTCAGACCACTGCAATAAAACAAACATTAAAGCAAGTCATACAAATTTTTTGGCTTCCCATTGCATATAAAAGTTATGTTGGACTTCCCTGGTCGTTCAGTGGCTGACTTCGTGCTCCCAGTGCAGGGGGCCTGGGACAGGGATCCCTGTTCAGGTAGCTAGATGCCACATGCCACAACTTAAAGAGTTAAGTTGCTAAAGTTCCCCAATGCCACAGCTAAAAAAAAAAAAATTGCACATGCCATAAATGAAGACCTAGCACAGCCAAATAAATGTTTAGAAGTTACGTTTAGACTATACTGTAGTCTATTAAGTGTGCAATAGCATTATGCCTAAAAGCACGATGTAAATACCTGAATTTAAAAGTACTTTATTGCCAAAAAATGCTAACCATCATCTGGGCCTTTTGATAGGCTTCTTGCTGATGGAGTCTTGTCTTCATGTTGATGTCTGCTGACTGACCTGGGTGGTGGCAGTTGCTGAAGGTTGGGAGTTGGCTGTGGCAACTTAAGATAATGAAGTTTCTCTACATCGTTGGACTTGCTTTCTTGAACAGTGTCTCTGTAGCATGCTATGTCATTTGATAGCATTTTACCCACAGTAGGACTTTGTAGATTCTCCAATTTTCTATACAGTAGAAAATTGAAGTTAATCCTCCCAAACCCTGCCCTGCTTTATCAATTTACATTATATTTTCAGTACTTTGTTGTCATTTCAATACTCTTCACAGCATCTTCACCAGGCATCAGTCCACCCCAAGAAACCACTTTCTTTGCTCATTCATAAAAAGCAACTTCTCATCTATTACAATTTTATCATGAGATTGAAGTAGTTCAGTCACATCTTTAGGCTCCAATTTAAATTCCAGTTTCCTTGCTATTTCTACCGCATCTGCAGTTACTCCCTCACTGAAGTTCTTGAACGCCTCAAAGTCATCTATGACGGTTGGAAGCAACATCTTCCAACCTGCTGTTAATGTTGGTAATTTGTCCTCTTTCTGTGAATCACTTCTGTTCTTAATAGTTCTTAATCTATAATGGTGAATCCTTTCCAGGTTTTCAATTGACTTTACCCAGATCAATTAGAGGAATCACTATAGCTTTATGAAAAACATTTCTTAAATAATTAGATTTGAAAGTCTTGGTCCATGGGCTCCAGAATGGATGTTGTGTTAGCAAGCATTGAAAACATTAGTTTTGTGGTACATCTCCATCAGAGCTCTGGGGTGACCAGGTACGTTGTCAATAGTGGAGAAGCTCCATACAGTCAGCAAAAACAAGTCCTGTATCTGACTGTGGCTCAGATCATTAGCTCATTGCAATATCCAGACTTAAATTGAAGAAAGTAGGGAAAACTACTAGGCCATTTCAGTTCAGTTCAATTCAGTTCAGTTCAGTCGCTCAGTCGTGTCCGACTCTTTGCGACCCCATGAACCACAGCATGCCAGGCCTCCCTGTCCATCACCAACTCCTGGAGTTTACCCAAACCCATGTCCATCAAGTTGATGACGCCATCCAGCCATCTCATCCTCTGTCGTCCTCTTCTCCTCCTGCCCTCAATCTTTCCCAGCATCAGGGTCTTTTCAAATGAGTCAGCTCTTCCCATCATGTGGCCAAAGTATTGGAGCTTCAGCTTCAATATCAGTCCTTCCAGTGAACACCCAGGACTGATCTCCTTTAGGATGGACTTGATCTCCTTGCAGTCCAAGGGACTCTCAAGAGTCTTCTCCAACACTAGAGTTCAAAAGCATCAATTCTTCAACGCTCAGCTTTCTTTCTAGTCCAACTCTCACATCCATACATGACCACTGGAAAAATCATAGCCTTGACTAGACGGACCTTTGTTGGCAAAGTGATGTCTCTGCTTTTTAATATGCTGTCTAGGTTGGTCATAACTTTCCTTCCAAGGAGTAAGTGTCTTTTAATTTCATTGCTGCAATCACCATCTGCAGTGATTTTGGAGCCCAGAAAAATAAAGTCAGCCACTGTTTCCACTGTTTCCCCATCTATCTGCCATGAAGTGATGTGACCGGATGTCATTTAGGTGTGACCTAAATCAAATCCCTTAATGATTTTACAGTGGAAGTGACAAATAGATTCAAGGGATTAGATCTGATCGAGTGCCTGAAGAACTATGGACAGAGGTTCATAACATTGTACAGGAGGAGGTAACCAAAACCATCCCAAAGAAAAAGAAATGCAAGAATGCAAAATGGTTGTCTGAGGAGGCCTTACAAATAGCTGAGAGAAGAGAAGTGAAAGGCAAAGTAGAAAGGGAAAGATATGTAGTGTTCCAAAAAATAGCAAGGAGAAATAAGTAAGCCTTCTTAAGTGAATGATGCAAAGAAATAGAGAAAAACAATAGGCAAGGCCAGAGGTCTCTTAAAGAAAATCAGAGATACCAAGGAAACACTTCATGTAAAGATGGGCACAATAAAGGACAGAAACCATAAGAACGTAACAGAAGCAGAAGAGATTAAGATGAAGTGGCAAAAATACACAGAACTGTACAAAAAAGATCTTAATGACCCAGATAACCACAATGGTGTGATCACTTACCTAGATCCAGACATTCTGGAGTGTGAAGTCAGGTGGGCCTTAGGAAGCATTACTTCGAACAAAGCTAATGGAGGTGATGGGATTCCAACTGAGCTATTTCAAATCCTAAAAGCAATGCTGTGAAAGTGCTGCACTTGATATGTCAGCAAATTTGGAAAACTCAGCAGTGGCCACAGGACTGGAAAAAGTCGGTTTTCACTCCATTCGCAAAGAAAGGCAATGCCAAAGAATGCTCAAACTACCCCACAATTGTGCTCATTTCATATGCTAGAAAAGTAATGGTCAAAATCCTTCAAACTAGGCTTCAGCAATACATGAACTGAGAACTTCCAGATATAAAATCTGGATTTAGAAAAGGCAGAGGAACCAGAGATCAAATTGCCAACATCTATTGGATCATAGAAAGAGCAAGAGCAATATTTTGAAAGGAATTTTTTTTTCTTGAGCTGTGGGTTTCAACAGTTGTCTTAAAATATTCAGTAAACCTTGTAAACAGATATGTTGTCTTCTGAAGGCTTTGTTCTTCCACTCACAGAGCACAGGTAGAGTAGATTGAGCCTAACTTTTAAGGGCCCTAGGAGTTTTGGAATGGTAAAAGAGCGTTGGCTTCAAGTCATCGGCTGCCTTAGCCCCAACAAAAAAGTCAGTCTGCCCCTTGAAGCTTTGAAGCCAGGCATTGACTTCTCTTTAGCTATGAAAGTCCTAGAGGGCATCTTCCAATATAAAGCTGTTTTGTCAACATTGAAAGTCTGTTACATAGTGTAGCCACCTTCATTTATTATCTGAGCTACATCTTCTAGATAACTTGTGGCAGCTTCTACATTAGCATTTGCAGCTTCTCCATTACACTTGCTAATGTAAAGTTCTATATTAGCACTTTTATATTAAGGAAATGGATTCTTACCTTAAACTTCATGAACCAACCTTTGCTAGCTTCAAACTTTTCTTCTGCAGCTGCCTCATCTCTCAGCCTTCAAAGAGTTGGAGAGAGTTAGGTAGGGCCTTGCACTGGATTAGGCTTTGGCTTAAGAAATGTTGTGGCTTGTTTGTCTTCTAGTCAGACTACTAAAACTTTCTCCATATAAGCAATAAGACTTTCGTTTTCTTATCATTCATCTGTTCATTGGAGTAGCACTAACATTTCCTTTAAGAACTTTTCCTTTGCATTCACAACCTGGCTAGTCGGTGCAAACTTTTGGCCAGTCTTGCTAAGTTTGACAATGTATGAAATCTTCGCAAAATTTCTGGATTTTTATCAATATGTTCTTATTTCTCCCATCATAGAAAATGAACTAAAACAAACATCAATCACACACACACTCATGAATTCCTAAAAACAAAAAAAGTCCTTCAACTACTTTCCCAATTTTCTGTTTCCCTTTACAGGAAAAAAGCTCAAAGGAGTCATCTATATTAGCTGCTCTTCTTTTCTCCCATTTTCATTCTCTCTCTGCTAACCCCGTCCTTGACCTCCATACTACTAAATATGATGGTCAATCATAAATGATCATTTGACTTGACCTACCAGCAACATGTGATGCTGAATCTTTGACTTTCTGAACCCCACTCTCTTGAGTTCTCCTCCTACCTCAGTTGCCTCTCTTTTCCAGTCTCTTCTACAAGTTATTCCTCATTTCCCTTACGTCCAAGAATTGGCGTGCCCCAGGGTTACATCTCTTCTCCGGCCACACTCATTCACTGGGTGATTCAATTCTATGCCTTCAAAAACCACTATTTATTGAAATCTGTATTTTCTATCTTGAACCCTAAGTTCATACACCCAGTTGTCAACTTGACATTCCACTTGGGTAAATTAGGTAATTGATCCTGATTATTCACTGCCCTTAGGAAAGAACAATACACATCCCTGATGAATAATTATCCCATTGCCATAAGACCTACAGTACTTCCCATTAACATCAGGCTTTGTCGTGCAACAGGCTTTGGCCAATATATTATGAGCAGGAGTGGTATATGCCATGTCTGAGCAGATGTCTTGTCTTTTTTTTAAATTGAAGTATAGGTGATTTACAGTGTTGTGTTAATCGAGCAGATATTTTAAGAGCTATTGCATGATTCTACCATAGCTGTTTTCCCTCTTTCTTGAGAATGGCATGTTCCAGATAGGGGCTGTTTTATTTTAATGTAGCTTCCTGAATAAAAAAGGCACATGGAACAGAAAGACAACCAACCCATAATCATTGCAATGTGAGCATTACTGAGATTTGGGAGATCACGAATATCTCAAACTCAACATATCAAAAAAGAAAACTCCCAGTTTCTTTGTCTCACCTTCAAAACAATTCTCTTACAGTCTTTTCCTCCTCATTAAATGACATCTTCATCCTTTCAGTTGCCCTAAACTTTGGCTTTATACCTGGTTCCTCTTTATTTTTCATACAATAAACATTCAACCCCTTAGCAAAATCTACAGGTTCTAGCTCCAAAATATACTTAGAATCCACTTCTCAGCATCTCAATTATTATTTTCACATCAGCCATCATCATATCTTGCTTGAATTTTCAAAATTCAAGACTCTTCAGTGATTTCCTCCTAATCCTAGCCCTCACATTGCTTCAACACAGCAGCTTGTGATTTTTTGAAAATATATTAGATCACGTCACTTCTTGAAGCCCTCCCTGTAGTTTCTCATCTCATACAGACTAACAAAGTCTGTTCAGACAAAGCTTACAAGTCCTCCATGATGAGTTTCTCCACCCCATCTGAGTTTCTTTCAGACCCCATTTTCTACTATTTTTTCCCTCCCTCTTCCAGCTAGACTGGCCTCCTTTCTGCTTTTCATACATCCCGTGTATGCTCTCCACCTAGGGCCTTTGTACTGCCTGAAATACTCTTTCTACCACATGCCTGCACAGCATCTTACTTTGCTTCTTCAAATATCTGTTCAAAGTCTACCTTATCAGGGACTTCCCTGGTGGCCCATTGGCTAAGACTCTGTACTCCCCCAATGTAGGGGGCTGGGGTTCAATCCCTGGTCAGGGAACTAGATCCCACATGCCACAATTAAGAGTTTGCACATGCTGCAACAAAGATCAAAGATTTCACAAGTGGCAAATAAGACCTGGTGCAGCCAAATAAATAAATAAGTATTTTTTTTTAAAAAGCATAGATTAAAGTTTACTTTATCAGTGAGGCCTTTCCTCACCACCCTTTATAAAGTAGCAAACCCTCTCCATTTCTCTTCCCACAGCTCTAATTTTTCCTTGTTTTATTTTTGACAATAGCATTTATTACCTGCATACTATAATTTTATTTTGTTTATTGTCTATCTCTACTAACATGTAACACAAGGCAGTTTCAGGTGAGTGAGGAGGGACTGCAAGAATACAGCAGAGAGCTGGATCTCCAGAAACTAGATTGGCATCTAGATTGGCATAGTAGGCATTCAATACATATATGTTGACAAGTGAATATTTCATGCATGATGCTCTCTCTAGAAGTATAAAGATTAAAAAAAAAAAAAGACTCACAGTCTAGTTAAATGACTAGTGCAGTGCAGCTGCATGGCGCTGGAACAACTGTGAGGAGATACCCCACACCCAAGGGCAGAGAAGCCCAGCAAGACGATAGTCGCTGGAGCGGCGGCTATGCGGCACTGGAGCAACTTTGAGGAGATACCCCACATCCAAGGGCAAAGGAGAAGCCCCAGCAACATGGTAGGAGGGGAAAGATTGTGTTTAGAATCAAACCCCATACCTGCCAGAGACTTTCAGAGGGCTCAAATATACCTTGTGTGCATCAGGACCCAGAGACCCCACAAAGTCTGAGACATAACTGTGTTTGGGTGTCTCCTGAGGAGGTATGGGTCAGCAGTGGGCAGCTGCAGGGGCAGGGGTTCTGGGTGCAGTAAATCTGGGTATGGCATAAGCCCTCTTGGAGGAGGTTGCCTTTAACCCCACCATAGAGCCACCAGAACTTACACAGGACTAGGGAAACAGACTCTTGGAGGGCACAAACAGACCTTGTGCACACCAGGACCCAGGAGAAAAGAGCAGCAACCCCACAAGCCACTGATCCAGACTTGCCTGTGAGTGTCCAGCAGTCTCTCGTGGAGGCGTGGGTTGGCAGTGGCCTGCTTCAGGGCTGGGGGTACTCAGTGTAGCAGTGCCTGCATGGGACCTTTTGAAGGAGGTCACCATTATCTTACTTACCTCTACCATAGTTTGGCCTCAGGTCAAATAACAGGAAGAGAGCACAGCCCCACCCTTCAACAGAAAACTGGATTTAAGATTAAAGAGCATGGCCCCGCCAATCAGAACAAGACCCAGTTTCCCCCTCAGTCAGTCTCTCCCATCAGGAAGCTTCCATAAGCCTCTTACCCTTCTCCATCAGAGGGCAGACAGACTGAAAACCACAATCACAGAAAACTAACCAATCTGATCACATGGACCACAGCCTTGTCTAACTCAATGAAACTATGAGCCATGCTGTGTAGGGCCACCCAAGACAGACGGGTCATGGTGGAGAGTTCTGAAAAAACTGGAGAAGGGAATGGCAAACCACTTCAGTATTCTTGCCTTGAGAACCCCATGAACAGTATGAAAAGGCAAAAAGATAGGACACTGAAAGATGAACTCCCCAGGTCGGTAGGTGCCCAATATGCTACTGGAGGTCAGTGGAGAATGAACTCCAGAAAGAATGAAGAGATAGAGCCAAAGCAAAAACACACCCAGTTGTGGATGTGACTGGTGATGGAAGTAAAGTCCGATGCTGTAAAGAGCAATATTGCATAGGTACCTGGAATGTTAAGTCCATGAGTCAAAGCAATTTGTAAGTGGTCAAACAGGAGATGGCAAGAGTGAACGTCGACATTCTATGAATCAGTGAACTAAAATGGACTGGAATGGGTGAATTTAACTCAGATGACCATTATATCTACTACCGAGGGCAAGAAGCCCTTAGAAGAAAAGGAGTAGCCATCATAATTAACAAAAGAGTCCGAAATGCAGTACTTGGATGCAATCTCAAAAATTACAGAATGATCTTGTTCATTTCCAAGGCACACCATTGACTATTACAGTAATCCAAGTCTATGCCCCGACTGGTAATGCTGAAGAAGCTGAAGTTGAACGGTCCTATGAATACCTACAAGACCTTCTAGAACTAACACCCAAAAAAGATGTCCTTTTCATTATAGGGGACTGGAATGCCAAAGTAGGAAGTCAAGAAATAACTGGAGTAACAGGAAAATTTGGCCTTGGGGTACAGAATGAAGCAGGGCAAAGGCTAATAGAGTTTTGCCAACAGAATGCATTGATCACAGCAAACACCTTCTTCCAACAACACAAGAGAAGACTCTACACATGGACATCACCAGACGGTCAATACCAAAATCAGATTGATTATATTCTTTGCAGCCAAAGATGGAGAAGCTCTATACAGTCAGCAAAAACAAGACTGGGAGTGAACTGTGGCTCAGATCATGAACTCCTTATTACCAAATACAGACTGAAATTGAAGAAAGTAGGGAAAACCACTACACTATTCAGGTATGACCTAAATCAAATCCCTTACGACTATACAGTGAAAGTGACAAATAGATTCAAGGGATTAGATCTGATAGACAGAGTGCCTGAAGAACTGTGGACAGAGGTTTGTAACATTGTACAGGAGGAAGTGATGAAGACCGTCCCCAAGAAAAAGAAATGCAAAAAGGCAAAATGGTTGTCTGAGGAGGCCTTACAAACAGCTATGAAAAGAAGAGTTGCAAAAAGCAAAGGAGAAAAGGAAAGATATACCCATTTGAATGCAGAATTCCATAGCAAGGAGACATAAGAAAGGCTTCCTCAGCAATCAGTGCAAAGAAATAGAGGAAAACAACAGAGTAAGAAAGACTAGAGATCTGTGCAAGAAAATTAGAGATACCAAGGGAACATTTCATGCAAAGATGGGCAAAATAAAGGACAAAAATGGTATGGGCCTAACAGAAGCAGAAGATATTAAGAAGAGGTGGCAAGAATACACAGAAGAACTATACAAAAAAGATCTTTGTGACTCAGATAACCACAATGGTGTGATCACTCACCTAGAGCCAGACATACTGGAATGCGAAGTCAAATGGGCCTTAGGAAGCATCACTATGAACAAAGCTGGTGGAGGTGATGGAATTCCAGTTGAGCTATATCAAATCCTAAAAGATGATGCTGTGAAAATGCAGCACTCAATATGCCAGCAAATTTGGAAAACTCAGCAGTGGCCACAGGACTGGAAAAGGTCTATTTTCACTCTAATCCCAAAGAAGGGCAAGGCCAAAGATTGCTCAAACTACCACACAATTGCATTCATCTCACATGCCACCAAAGTAATGCTCAAAATTTTCCAAGCCAGGCTTCAATAGTACGTGAACCAAAAAAATTCCAGATGTTCAAGCTGGATTTAGAAAAGGCAGAGAAACCAGAGATCAAATTGCCAACATCCGTTGGATCATTGAAAAAGTGAGAGAGTTCCAGAAAAACATCTACTTCTGCTTTATTGACTATGCCAAAGCCTTTGACTGTGTGGATCACAACAAATTGTGGAAAATTCTTCAAGAGATGGGAATAGCAGACCATCTGACCTGCCTCCTTAGAAATCTGTATGCATGTCAGGAAGCAACAGTGATAACTGGACATGGAACACTGGTTCCAAATCAGGAAAGGAGTACATCAAGGCTGTATATTGTCACCCTGATTACTTAACTTATATGCAAGTACATAATGTGAAATGCAGGACTGGATGAAACACAAGCTGGAATCAAGATTGCTAGGAGAAATATCAATAACCTCAGATATGCAGATGACACCAACCTTATGGCAGAAAGTGAAGAACAACTAAAGAGCCTCTTTTTGAAAGTGAAAGAGGAGAGTCAAAAAGTTGGCTTAAAACTCAACATTCAGAAAACTAATATCATGGCATCTGGTCCCATCATTTCATGGTAAATAGATGGGGAAACAGTGACAGACTTTATTTTTTTGGGCTCCAACATCGCTGCAGATGGTGACTGCAGCCATGAAATTGAAAGACGCTTGCTCCTTGGAAGAAAAGTTATGATCAACCTAGACAGCATATTAAAAAGCAGAGACATCACTTTGCTGACAAATGTCTGTCTACTCAAAGCTATGGTTTTTCCAGTAGTCATGTACGGATATGAGAATTGGACTATAAAGAAAGCTGAGAGCCGAAGAATTGAAGCTTTTGAACTATAGTGTTGTAGAAGACCTTTGAGAGTCCCTTGGGCAGCAAGGAGATCCAACCAGTCCATCCTAAAGGAGACCAGTCCTGAATATTCATTGGAAGGACTGATGCTGAAGCTGAAACTCCAATACTTTGGCCACCTGATGCAAAGAGCTGACTCAATTGAAAAGACCCTGATGCTGGAAAAGATTGAGGGCAGGAGGAGAAGGGGATGACAGAGGATGAGATGGTTGGATGGCATCACCAACTGAATGGACATGAGTTTTAGCAAGATCCGGAAGTTGGTGATGGACAGGGAGGCCTGGCATGCTGCAGTCCATGGGGTCACAAAGAGTCGGACATGACTGAATGACTGAACTGAACTAGTTAAATGAAAAAGAAGAGACCCTTACAAATAATTACAGTACAGTGTAATAATCCAAAAACATTTAAGTGGATTAATATTAATTTCATCAAAGCTAGGTTTGTGAGAAGGGCATGTTGACATGCTGCTCATGGGAATGTGAACTGGAGCCATCTATTTGGAGGGTACTTTCAGTAGACATAGAATGGAAACTGTTCTTACCTTTCAACCCAGTCATTCCACTTGTAGGAACACAATCTAAGGAAATGGTGCTGCTCTAGTATGAAAAAATTAGAAAAAAATTAGGAAAATAATTAAACAACGTATGGCACATTTGTAAGATAGACAAACCATAATGTAGTCTTTGGAATAATTTTTTAAAGCATATTTAATAAGATGGCAAAATGTTTATGATAGAGAAAGACCAAAGAATACATACCTGTCACTTTAAGTTGTTACTGTTAAGGGTTGAGATTGGGGTGGGAGATGTCCTTTACTTTTTACTATTCATACTAAAAATATTTTATGAGCAAGAATTAGTTTTGTTAACTGAAGGTGCTTAGGACTCATTTTTTAGTGGAAAAATAAAAATAGGACACATGATTATATTCAGAATAATTCCAATTTTGTGTACCTAGAAAAAGGACTGAAAGGAAATATTAGGTTGGTGCAAAAAGAATTATGGTTTTGGACCCTGAATTTTAAATTGTTATAACTAGTATCAAACGCATCTTTATGAATCAAAATTTTTGCCAACAATAAATAAGTTGGTTTATTCCTGTAGCATAGAAACATTCATACTTCGGGATTCAACGAACTCTTGGAAAGCATTTTCTGCGTCCTGCTGGTTGTAGTGTTTTCCCTGCAAAAAGTTATCGAGATGCTTTAAGAAGTGGTGGTCGGCTGACAAAAGGTCAAGTGAATATGGCAGATGAGGCAAAATTTGTAGCCCAATTTGTTCGACTCTTGAATCTTTGGTTGTACGACATGCGGTCAGGCATTGTCATGGAGAATTGGCCCCTTTCTATTAACCAATGCCAGCTGCAGGCACTGCAGGTTTTCGTGCATCTCATTGACTTGCTGAGCATACTTCTCAGATGTAACGGTTTTGCCAGAATTCAGAAAGCTGGAATGGATCAGACCTGCAGCAGGCCACCAAACAGTGACCATGATCATTTTTTGGGGTGCAAGTTTGGCTTTGGAAAGTGCTTTGGAGCTTCTTCTTGGTGCAGCCACTGAGCTGGTCTTCTTTGGTTGTCTTATAAAACCCACTTTTCATCTTATGTCACAATCTAATCAAGAAATGATTTGTTGTTGCATCGAATAAGAGAAGACAACACTTCAAAACACAATTTTTTTGATTTGCCATCAGCTCATGAGGCACCCACTTAAAGAGCTTTTTCACCTTTCTAATTGGCTTCAAATACCAAATGACCGTAAAATGGTCGATGTTGAGTTCTTGGGCAACTTCTCATGTAAGAGGATCAGCTTCAATGATGGCTCTTGATTGGTCATTGTCAACTTCCAATGGCTGGCCACTGAGCTCCTCATCTTCAAGGTTCTAGTCTCATTTTCAAAACATCTTGAACCACCACTGCACTATACATTCATTAGCGGTTCCTGGGCCAAATGAGTTGTTGATGTTGGGAGTTGTCTCTGCTGCTGTATGACCCATTTTGAACTGGAATAAGAATATTGATCAAGTTTGCTTCTGTCTAGCATCTTTTCCATAACTAAAACACATATAAAATAAATAGCAAGTAATAATTCATTAGCAGAAAACATAAAGCAAGAAATGTCCATTAAGTTGTATAACATAATCACATTTATTTAAGAATGTATTCCAATATCAAATGGCAAATTTCAACAATGCAAAACTTGCACCAACCTAATACATACACTAAGCAGTAACAATGTTCAATATGACTTTTCTCTTTTTTTTGTCACTTAGAGATTTCCAATGATGAACGTGTCTTTTATTGGGTTGATCAAAAAGCTTGTTTAGGTTTTTCCATAAGATGTTACAGAATATAACAAAAAGATAATTCAAAAGGACCGACAACTCTTCAATTGTCCTGATATAATTGAAAACATTATAGAGTATCATAAAATTAAGATGTGAGAATTTCTGAATTAGAATTCTAACTTTAATACTCCCTTTCAAAAGGAAATAAGAACCAAAAATTTTAAAGGGAAAAGGCTGAAGATAAGCTGGTTTCTTTCAATTATTTTTTACCTTGAGTTTAATACCATTAGATTTCAACTTTCCCATAGGCACTTCCATCCTTAATAATAGGGGTGTATGGTGCTATACAACATAGGATGCCCAGCCTGGTGCTTTCTGGTGACCTAGAGGGTGAGATGGATGGGTGGGAGGGAGATTCAAGAGGTAGGGGGTATAAATAAAGTTATGACTGATTTGCATTGTTGTACAGCAGAAACCAACACCACATTGTAAAGCAATTATCCTCCAATTTAAAAATAAATTTAAAAAAATAGTTGTATTTCGAACTCAACATGGCCGTGTGGTTAATTCTTCGTTTATATAATCTGTCATGCTCTTGGATCTCACTATGGGTTATTGTAAAAACAGATACTTCTCTGCCAGGGAAGCCTTGAGAAATTGTCTCATAAAATTGGAAAACTGAAAGAGAAATTTAAAAAACCGAGCCTTCAATTATTGCATTCACTCAGCAGATATTTTGTGACCACCCTGTGTCACTAGGCACTGTAGTACCTCATTCCTACCTAGGCAGTAGGGATAGGAAAGCCTCCTCCAGGCTGTGTTATTTGAGGTCAGACAGAGAGAGAGTGAGGTGGTGTGTTTCAGGAAAGAGGAAAGGAATGTGTACAAAACTATGGTATTGTGCCGGAGTCCTGCTCCAGAGGGTCCAGGAGTACCCAAGGGATGAACGGCGTCGGCAAGAGGAAAGAAAAACACGGAGTCTTTTGATGGTCCAAGGACAAAATCTTTATTGCTTTTAGTCTCTACTTATACAGCATATGTTTTTCTTTGTAATAACTCTTACACAATATTTTTCCATTCAGATCAACATCCCCTGATTCTAAGATGTGTTAAAAGTTTTTTCCTAGTCCTTTGTCACATTTTAGTTACATGTTTACCCCGAAACCTATTTTTATTCCACTAAAACATGGTCTATGAGTCATATTATTCCATCTACTTATTCTGTACAGCCTGCTACTTCAGCAAATACAGCGTCTTACTTCAGCGAATAAGCACTATAGCAGCATCTAAAGTCAAGAGTTTCTCATAGTACAGCCATTGTCAGTGGTGCTTTGTTTACCATCTACCCACATACCACAAGACTATTTGTGGCAGGGACAAATCTTTTGCAGTTTACCTTGAAACCATTTACAATACAATTCACATATTTCTTTCTGTTTACACTTAGATTCTAAGGGGCACAAATATCTCTAGTGTCCCAATCTTTATGGGAAAAGGTAATTGGCTTAGTTTCTGTAATTTTCCCTGATACATGACCCAAGTTTTCCAGTCGTCAATAATAATCTCCTCATGAGGCCAGGTCACAGGTCACAGGCTTAGGGCTTGTTTTCCAAATGAACATGGCCTTATTCCCTGGCTGAGTGTTAGGGACCCACCAGCCAGGGGCCCTGTAGGTTTAATCATTTTTGGAATGTTTCTCTGGGGCAAGGGATAGTTTTTCTTTTCCCTGGACTCTCGTGACCTCGTTATGGAAGCCCCTACAACTCCAGCCATCAAAGAATGAAACAGAGTTAGCAACAACACAAGCATAGAAAAACGGAAAGGAGTGAAGTTTCCGATTCTGGAGAGAAACGGCTTTGCAGTTTCTTCTTGAGTGGTGCTGTGACTTTGTCATCCGGCAGTGGTTCCAGAACGGCTCCCAACAGAAAGAAAGAAACACAGCTAGCCACAACAGAAGTGTAGAAACAGGAAGGAGTGAAGGTTCCGATTCTGGAGAGAAACCGCTTTGCAGTTTCTTCTTGATTGGTGCTGTGACGTTGCCATCCGGCAGTGGTTCCAGAACAGCTCCCAACAGTATTGATCTTTAATTGATAGCTCTGTCTAATTATGCTCATGCAACCTCATTCTAACAGGAATATCAGAGTGCATTTTCATTCCTGAGAACCTGTTCCTCGAGTGTTCACACAGATTGTCTCTAGCCATTAATACTGAGTGAATTCCACTCTGCTACATCTCTGCTGGATCTGGAGAGGCATAAAGGATGAGAGTCTCACGCTTATTTTGAAATGGTAGATAGAGTGTCTCTGGTGGTTCAGTAGATTTAACTTGTTTCCTCATAAGTGTAGCTTCAAGGTATTGTTTCTTGCTGGAGTTCTGAATTGTGATTTATTTGTTCTCAGCGGAAATATTGAATAAATCTGCGAAAACTCTAAAACCTATTTTTATTGTAATTTTTCCTATTGAATTCTAGATGTAGCTTTAAGATGATTTAGTAAGAGGTGAAGGGAGAGGTGGCTGTTAAACTCAGATTGAAGTAATTTAAAATTTTACAGACAGTTGTATTTGGTATAAAATTTCTTAGTTTATTCTAAATGGGGAAAAGTTTGGACCTTCAGAAGGGATGAAATAGATGTCACAGCTCTTTCCTTTGTTGCCTGGGACTTCTTTTCTGCCCCAGCCTGCAAGGTTCCTAGCCCACTCCAGTACTCTTGCCTGGAAAATCCCATGGACAGAGGAGCCTGGTAGGCTGCAGTCCATGGGGTCGCGAAGAGTTGGACATGACTGAGCAACTTCACTTTCACTTTTCACTTTCATGCATTGGAGTAGGAAATGGCAACCCACTCCAGTGTTCTTGCCTGGAGAATCCCAGGGACGCCAGAGCCTGGTGGGCTGCCATCTATGGGGTCGCACAGAGTCGGACACGACTGAAGCGACTTGGCAGCAGCAGCAGCAAGGTTCTTCCTAGGTCTCTTAGCTCTACCTTCACATCTCTGAAGCCCAAGTCGTTGCTGTGTCCTGAAGATGGGCTTAGTGTTGCAGCTGGACCACCCCTCAAAGCTTGGCAGTGTTTTCAGATTAAGGGGCTTCCATTTTCTTACAAGTTATTTACTTACTTAATTTTATTGAGGTATAACTGACATATTACATTATATGTTTCAGGTACACAGCATTATGAGTCACTATTTGTATGCATTGTAAAATGATCACTGCAAATTTAGTTAACATCCATCACCAGTCATAGTTACAAACTTTTTTTCTTGTAATGAGAACTTTTAAGAACTACTTTTAGCAATTTTCAAACACGCAATACAGTATCGTTAACCAGTGCAAGGGTGATTCAGTAGTAGAATTCTTGCCTGCCAGGCAGGAGGCACGGGTTTGATTTCCGGCCCATGCAGCCACAGTATCCCCTCTGGGGCTTCCCTGGTGGCTCAGATGTCAAAGAATCTGCCTGCAATGCAGAGACCAGGGTTCGATCCCTGGGTCAGGAAGATCCCCTGGAAAAGGGCGTGGCAACCCACTCCAGTATTCTGGGACTTCCCTAGTGGCTTGTGGCTCAGACGGTAAAGAATCTGCCTGCAATGCGGGAGACCTGGGTTCAACGCCTGGGTTGGGAAGATTCCCTGGAGAAGGGAATGGCAACCCACTCCAGTATTCTTGCCTGGAAAAACTCCACAGACAGAGGAACGTGGCAGACTATACAGTCCATGGGGTCGCAAAGAGTCGGACATGACTGAGCGACTAACACTTTTCTTTCTACTATAGTCACTGTGCTGCATGTTACATCCTCATGACTTTTTTATAACTGGAAGGCTTGTACTTTTTGACTCCCTTCTCCAATTTCACCCATTTTATAGCCCTTTCACCGATCTGTTCTCTGTTTCTCTCTCTCTTTTTTTTTTAAGACTCCACGTAGAAGTGATAGCATATAATATTTGTGTTTCTCCGTCTGACTTACTCCACTTAGCATACTGCCTTTGAACATGGTTCATCCATGTCGCTGCAAATGGCAGGATTTCCTTTCTTACGGCAAAACAACACACCACATTTTCTTTACAGTTTTGTTATTGAGGTGACATTGATTCATAAGGGCGTCCTTGGTGGCTCAGTCAGGAGATGTGGGTTCAGACCCTGGGTTGGGAAGATTCCCTGGAGAAGGAAATGGCTACCCACTCCAGTGTTCTTGCCTGGAAATTTCCATGGACAGAGGAGCCTGGTGGGCTACTGTTCATGTGAAATAAAGCAGTACCCTATGGTCCTTGCCCCCTCCCACCACCATGTCCTCTGCCTCCCTTTTGTCTGTGGAAAACTTTAGCCAAAGAATAGGTTTACTCAGAGAAGTGAGAAAAGCAGAAACAAAGGAAAACAGTCAAAGGAGACTGAATAATAGTAATGTGGTCATTACTCATAGTCAAGGACCTCTAGTTCTTTCTCAAGGGCGATAGATAACATTCTGAACCATATTACAGATACTAAAACACCTGGTGGAGAAGTTAACTACATGGAGACAGACTGTCCAGGACATGAGCTGCCACAATTCTGAGAATTGGCCTCAGAGAAATGGAAAGAAATGGACCCTGGAATTGAAGATTAACTGTACATGAAACAATTAAGATGACGCTGGTCAGACGATGACCAATTTGAAGATGACTGTCAGAGCTGACTGTGCTGTTTCTGCATGTGGCCCCTTCCCTCTGTCTATATAAAAACTCTTGCACCACTGGCTGGTAAGCCAACAGTGGAGGTAAAATGGAGTCATAATAAATATTCAGTAAATCCTAAACAAGGAATAAAGAAAAGATGAGACAAAAATCAAATAGTAAGATGTTGACTTCAATTCTTATGTTAATTCCAAGTGGTAGATACTTTACAGATAAGGAACCTAAGACTTAGAGAGCTTTAAATAACTTGCCCGAAGTGACACAGCCAGGATGTCCTGGGGCTGGGATTTCAACTCAGGTCCCCTATCTTCCAAGATCTCTGCCCTTTATTTAATGCCCAGGTACTGTAGTAGTAGTAGCGGGGTGTGTGTGTGTGTGTGTATTTGTGTATACATTCTAGCTACTGCTACTACTGTGTGGCATGCTCAGTCATGTCCAACTCTTTGCAATCGCATGGACTGTAGCATGCTAACTCCCCTGTCCTTGGAATTTTCCAGGTAAGAATACTGGAGTGGGTTGCCTTTTCCTTCTCCAGGGGATCTTCTCGACCCAGGGATTAACGCCCCCCCCTACTCCCCCCACCCCTGTCTCTTGCATCTCCTGCATTGGCAGGAGGGTTCTTTACCACTGTGCCACCTGGAAATCCTCTCTAGCTACTATATGTACAGAATAATTTGGGCAACTAAACCTATGTCTTCCAACATTTGTGCATATAATTGACATTTACATTTCTGCATGCCTATGTAACTCAAATATATTCTCACTTTTCAAATTACAGTGACGTTATATAGAATTATTTCTTGGGGGTTTCCTATCTGTCTTCACTCTCCACCGCAGGTCTAAGTTCTCTACAACTGAGGGAGTGGGATGAGATGGTGTCAGTGTTGTCTGGCCCTGCTTCACCGACCATGGTGAGGATGACCTAAGTCTCTTCTCACAAACCTCTTCAAATCTTTATGAACTTCTTGCTGTGTTCATCATCTATGTATAATACACACATATGAGCATAGTACACTAACACGTTAAACACATTTTGGCACTCCAGACAATATGCAAGATTCTGCGGTAGGCAAAAGATATTAAAAAATGAACAAATTATGTCTCCTGATATCATAGAATTAGAAGTCTGATGAGGCATGCAAACTTTATACAGAGAATCACACAAATATATACAATAATGTCATAAATGATATGAGAGCAGCAGGTTATCATGATTGATAACAGGATGACCTATTTGCAGGGTCACCAGCTTCCCTGGTAGCTTAGACGGTAAAGCGTCTGCCTACAATGCGGGAGACCTGGGTTCAATCCCTGGGTCAGGAAGATCTCCTGGAGAAAGAAATGGCAACCCACTCCAGTATTCTTGCCTGGAAAACCCCATGGACAGAGGAAGCTGGTAGGCTACAGTCCATGGGGTCTCAAAGAATTGGACACGACTGAGCGACTTCACTTTCACTTTCAATGGAATAGACATTTTCTTCTTTTACAAATATATTGAAGACTTTGAAACTATTACAAATACTACCATTGTTTGTAATACTACTACTATACTAATACTATTACTATTCTAGCCAACAAGCTATAAGTTGATATTTTAGTAATACTACTGCTATACTAATACTATCCTAGCCACCAAGCTAGAAGTAAGATAATTTATTAATAAAAAAATTATTTCAACTTCAGCATGCTTGGAGCCATGTGATATATTTCTAACAGAATATATTTCTATTCTCTCGAATATGAAGCGCTGTCACTTGCAATTATTTTGAAAGTTATTCAGCCTTTTCTTTCCAATCTGCCAGAAGAATGATGTTGTTTTTTTAAGAGTAAAGATTTAACTAGGAATTTTTCATTACAATTCAGGCTTTAACTACAGGACCTTAGAATAAAACTCTTCACTTCCAGAAATGCATTTAAAAAATGGCTGTGGATGCTTTTAAAAGAGCAGTAAAATCAGCTGTAGCTGATAGAGTGAAAGGGGCTCACCTAGACCCTGCTGTGTTCATTCTGAGCTGTGTTCTGGGGGAAGCTGAGCAGGTGTGATTCTGGGAGTAGCCTGCTTCCTTGTCTCAACAAGACCAGATCACACTGGGCCTATTTCTGATTCTCTCCAACCAGAGCCCACTGGTTGGAGCCCAGTGACCAGCTGCAGTCAGTGTGAAAGCTGCACCATGTCACTCTGAAAAGACCACAATACTCTTTCCTTCAGATCCCATCTTTCCCTGGTGATAGGGAACTGGAGACCCAAGGACAGGCCCAGGACCAACCACTTGCACAGTGCCTACACATACTGAAGACTCAATAAATGCTTAAAAAAGAAAAAAATAAAACAAAATTGAATGTTTGTGTTCAGATAGCTCAAAAGGAAGATGGAAATAAAACCAATTTTTGTTGGTTGTTGGATAAGAACTGGATCAGGAAGAGATAGAAAATAATATGACCCAACAATCCCACTACTGGGCATATATACTGAGAAAACCACAATTCAAAAGACACATGTACATCAATGTTCACGTAGTGCTATTTACAGTAGCCAGGACATGGAAGTGACCTAGATATCCATCGACAGATAAATGGATAAAGAAGATGTGGTGCATATATACAATGGAATATTACTCAGCCATAAAAAGGAATGAAATTGGGTCATTTATAGTGAGGTGGATGAACCTAGAGTCTGTCATAGAGTGAAGTGAGTCAGAAAGAGAAAAGTAACGCATATTAATGCATGTATATGGAATCTAGAAAAATGATATAGATGAACCTATTTGCAGGACAGGAACAGAGATGCAGATGTATTGAACAGACATGTGGACACAGTAGGGGAAGAGGAGGGTGGAACAAATTGGGAGAGTAGCATTGATATATATACACTATCACATGTGAAATAGCTAGCTTGTGGGACTCAGCTGTACAGCCCAGGCAGCTCAGCTTGGTGCTCTCTGATGACCTAGAAGGGTGCTATGAGGGGTGGGAGGGAGGCTCAAGAGCGAGGGGATATTTGTAAACATACAGCCGATTCACTTCATTGTACAGCAGAAAAGAACACAACATTGTAAAGCAATTATACTCCAATAAAAAAAAGTAAAAAAAGAAACAATGATTTTAAAGATATTTTACAAAAACACTGGATCATTGTCTGATGACTTGTATGTAAAGATTGCTTTATTTTGGGAACAAATTGAAGTGACCCGATTTTAAACATTCTCCCCAAGTGTTTTCCTGGTTAGACACTTAGAACTCAGGCAATAGGAACATCTGCTCTCTGAACAGATATCACGGTGTAGAGTAAAGGCACTCAAACAACTGCATTTGCTTTTCTGATCAGGGTGAAGGGGAGGGAGGGGAGGCGGAAACATGAGGGAATAATGTGGGTGGCTGAGTCTGCAGTGCCTGTCTGCTTGCAATATAAATTGGCAGGCTTGTCTGCTTAACAAAGTGGGAAGGATTGTTTCTAGCACAGAATAACCATCCTTAGAAAATGTTTCCTAATAAATATTTTTATTAGTATATCATAAAGTTTTTAGTATTAATATTAAAGAACCCACCAGATTAAGGCTGGCCATCATTTTGAGAAGGTATATGCATTCATTTTTAGGGTATTTGGGGAGCAAAGCTGCTTTGTTTCCATAAGGATTGTAGCACAATGCTTTTTTAATAAAATAACATTTGCTCATTTTGTGCAGGTGATGTTTTATTTATTATTGATTAATTAATTAATTCATATTTGGGGCTGTGCTAGGTCTTCATTGCTACATGCAGCCTTTCTCTAGTTGTGGCGAGTGGGGGCTACTCCTCATTGTGGTGCATGGGCTTCTAGTTGTCCAGCTTTCTGTTGTTACACAGCACGGGCTCTAGGTGCGTGGGCTTCAGTAGTTGCAGCATTGTGCTGGGAAGTCCCAGCACAAAAAGTGGGATTTCAATTTTGGAACAGGTTCGTCCATTTGTCTTTCTGATATCCTCTTTCTAGACTAATAATTTGGGCATAATACTTTTAATATTTTACAGCAACATATTTTACTGCAAAGCCTTTCAATGTAGCCAGCAACTACTAAGAAGAAACAAAAAAGTTGTAAGATAAGCTGCCAGGGAAAAAATGATTCAGAGCTGAGGAGAAGGTTCTAGATTAGTAGGAGTTCTCAACATGGGGACCATGGATAAAACTTAGCGTTAAGAATCCCTTGGAATTTCCTGGAAAATTCTGAGTGTGTGTAGAGAGAGAGTCCCAAGTTTTCATAAGATTTTCAGAATGTTCTTTACCCAAACAGTTAAACTCTTGTAGTGTGTGTGTGTGCGCGCGAGTCCAGATACACTAAGTCATGCTGCAGTAACAGCTAATTTTGAGACCTTGATAGCTTAAAACCACCACTGCTTCTCACTCCCCAAGTTACTTCCACCTCCCACTTGTGTCAGACAACAGATACTTGTTCAGAGGGCGTCCTGCTCAAAGTCTCCTAACTAACTAGGGCCCCAGAGAGAGAGGGAGCAGGTCCCCTGGACATCACATGTCTTTACCTCTGGACAAGTTCCTCATTTTTCCTTATCCACCAGATTCAATTTAAATAATTGAAGTTTAGTTAATTTAAAAGTTGTATTAGTTTCCACCGTACAGCAAAGTGAATCAGTTGCGCATATACATATATCCACTCTTTTTTAGATTCTTTTCCCATATTGGACATTAGAGTATTGAGTAGAGTTCCCTGTGGTATGTAGTAGGTCCTTGTTAATCATCTATTTTATATATAGTAGTGTGTATATGTCAATCTCAACCTCCCAATTTACCCCTCCCTCCCTTCTTCCCCCTGATAACCGTAAGTTTGTTTTCTACACCTGTGACTCTATTTCTGTTTTGTAAATAAGTTCAACTGTAACATTTTTTTTTGACTTCATATATAAAAGGTATCATATGATATTTATCTTTCTCTGTCATTCACCAGATTCTTATCCTCATTGCAGACAAAGAGTAGAGAGAATCCTGGCAGGGAAGTGACCACAAGGGTTTAGAAAATAGATTCCCGATAGATAAGTTGGGACAAGTAGTCTGAATTGTTTTTGTTAATGTTGGGGAGGGGTGGGTGGGGTAGGCGGCATAAAGGGGTGAAGATTTTTAATTTCTGGGGTTAGCTTTTGAACATGACAATATATGTTCTAGGAAGCATTCTAATATACTTATCATCCATACTTCCTCTATTTCTAGGTAAAAATAGCTCATAATAATAAAGCACTGTTACAATAAAATTTCAAAGATAAATGCAAAGATGAGAATAGAAAAAGATGGCTGTTGGTGGCGGAGAATAAGCAGACTGGAAAAGGTGAGCTAAAGGAAGCTGCAGTTGAGATATAACTTAACATTGGGCTTCCTGGCAGCCATGGGAAAAAAAAGGGAAGAACCAATAAGAAATTTGGACAAGTAGTTGTAAAAATTTTATGGTTCTAGGGTCCTATAGTTTTGGTATTCATATAGGCACTGCTAGCAAATAGTCGCATGAACTTGAACAGGTTACTAGAATGTTCTGGGCTTCACTTTTCTATAAGTGATAGTAACTGCCTGCTGAATTAGACAGTATCTAAATTTGTTTTATTCATAACTTCTCAATTATTAGTGACACTTCAAAGGAATGTCTTCCTTTATACATTTCATCAGGATTACTCACTTCTTCATTAAACATATGTTTATAGCTCACAGGAGATTCATGAGGTTTTCCTCATTAAGCATCCTTAAAGAGAAATGTGACAGAATTATCTAATCTTTACTAATTTTAAAGCTAACATATATTTCACATGTCATGTACCTAGTTTTTACTTTGACATTCTGCAGTCACAGAAAAAAAATATCCAAAATTACATAAGAAATGAAAGGGTAATTATTTAGTACAATGTGTTAATAGAAAACATAACACAAGTCACAATCAAACACAGTTATTATGTTTTAAAAATTGAATTGAAAATGCTTCTGTGTTGCCAGGAAGGAGAAAACAATCATTGTCATTGGAACCAAGAAAGAGACAGACTAGAAGACATTTCCCTACCCTTGTTCCTCACATCTTGACAGGGCCTGTGTTTCTTCCTAGAATCTGGCCGAGACTGAAGAATGTTTTAAATCGCACTTACTGCTGGGAAGTGGACCTTAGCCTTTAAAAACAGCCTATATTTATACATTTTCTGGTCTCTCTGTGTCTATCCAACCACACAGTTTATTGTTCACTATATTTCATTTTCATTAGTGATATTCTCACATACACTGTGCTTTGATGAAGTTTTATTATTTAGCAGTAAAGACGTTAAAAAAAATCAAAACTAATCTGGTCCATCCATGACATTTTTTTTTTTGGCCGTGTCACGCAACTTGCAGGATCTTGGTTTCCTGACCAAGGATTGAACCCAGGCCCTTGACAGTGAAAGCCTGGAATCATAACCACTGTGGTGCATAACATTTTTGTTAGGTGAGAATAAAAGTTGTATTTCAAACCCTTGTTTTAACCTAATTTATTAAAATTTGACAATAGATCAGAACAAGTTCAAGATAGTCTGTTTTGATGTATCTCACTCTACCTTATCTATTATCTATCAATCATCTAGTCACTCATCTATCTATAGAAGCAACATACATTTTAAACATCAGGATCAGTGACTACAGAGGACTACTGATAGAGGAATTAAGACTATGTCTCTATAGGTCTTTCGGACTGAATTAGAAATGAGACTCACCCAGGACCCAGGAATTGCACCAATTTTCATTGGGGCTTTTTTTGTTTTTAGGATTTTGAGCTGTTTTCACTGCAGATGGTGATTGCAGCCATGAAATTAAGATGCTTACTGATTGAAAGGTAAGTTATGACCAACCGAGACAGCATATTAAAAAGCAGACACATTACTTTGTCAACAAAGGTCCGTCTAGTCAAGGCTATGGTTTTTCCAGTAGTCACGTATGGATGTGAGAGTTGGACTATAAAGAAAGCTGAGCACCGAAGAATTGATGCTTCTGAACTGTGGTGTTGGAGAAGACTCTTGAGAGTCCCTTGGACTGCAAGGAGATCCAACCAGTCCATCCTAAAGGAGATCAGTCCTGGGTGTTCACTGGAAGGACTGATGTTGAAGCTGAAACTCCAGTACTTTGGCCACCTGATGCGAAGAGCTGACTCATTGGAAAAGACCCTGATGCTGGGAAAGATTGAGGGCAGGAGGAGAAGGGGACGACAGAGGATGAGATGGTTGGATGGCATCACCGACTCAATGGACATGGGTTTGGGTAGATTCTGGCAGTTGGTGATGGACAGGGATGCCTGGCGTGCTGCAGTTCATGGGGTCGCAAAGAGTCAGACATGACTGAGTGACTGAACTGAACTGAACTCAGGCCATATGGACAGATGAATTATAACTTGATCAGTCAAAGCTGGGTAGACTTAAGAGGTAGTTATGGTCTTCCCTTGTGGCTCAGCTGGTAAAGAATCCCCCTGCAATGTGGGAGACCTGGGTTTGATCCCTGGGTTGGGAAGATTCCCTGGAGAAGGGAAAGGCTACCCACTCCAGCATTCTGGCCTGGAGAATTCCATGGACTGCATAGTCCACGTAGTCGCAGTCAGACACGACTGGGTGACTTCCACTTCCACTGTTGTATCAGTGTTGTTGCAATTCTTTTTTCAGGCTTGAAGGTCTTCAAAGTTCAGTTTAACTGGCGTGGGTGAAACCTGGGCTTCTCACCTGGAGCTGGACTGCCTGGATGAGCTTCTTGCCTTCAGCACGCCACCACCGCTAGCTCTGTGACCTTGGGTCCATATCTCTAAGCATTAGTTCACTCATCTGTTGAGCAAGGGATCCTATTAAGTTTTCCTCACAGGCTGTAAGAAGATTCACCGCAACAATGATAGCAAAGCATTAAACTACTGGCTTGAGATGTTAACTATTCAAATTATTAAGAACTAAAATGTCATTTATCTAAAAAAGTCAACTCTCAGGATTTCAGTGAAGGGAAACCAAACAGATCCTTTGAATTCTCCAACTCATCCCTATTATCAGTTGTGACTTCTTCCCTTTCCTCCGTCTCCACCTTTGCTCTGAGTCCCAGGGGGATAACCTGTAAGGGCTTCCACATGTTCTGCCCTTTGGTTTCCAGGTGCTTTCGGCTAGAGGGGAGCATCAGGAGACAGAGAAAGAGGGAGGTCAGGGTAGTGATTCTCCTGGCTCCTTCCCTGTAGGCTTTGTGGAGTCCAACCATGTTTCCTCACCTGGAGACCACATTTCCTAGCAGGGACTCCTAATTCCAGTGCCGCCACTGTTCACATCACTTCTTCAGGCTGATGACAGCACCCTGCCAATGCAAGGGCTAGATACCACGCCTCACTGTAGTTCCAAGCTAACCTGCTCACACCTTTCGACTCTGTTTTTATCAAATTCTTCTCAAATTGATTGTGCCAACTATTTCCTGACAGACTGGTTGAAACACCAGGTGTGAATCACTAAGATGGTGTCTTATGTGAGGCCTGAAAAACAGCTTTAAGAGGAGGGAGGAATTACGAGTGAGTCAACCAGGGTTTGGGAGCACATCAAATTATATATGAATAGTTACCTGAACTGGCATGTACTTTGGCTGAGATGCTCAGATGGAATTATCTTAGTATGATGGAGACAGGCATATACTTTTATCACTGATGTGGTTTTTAAAAAATTTGTTGGGAGAACGAGTTGCTCAGTGAACTTGTTATTTTCTCATAATAGGTGTTGGTTCTTTTTCTCAGCTGTATTTATTCCGTTCTTCGGACACAGTACCTGATGTAGTGCCAGGCAATCAGGCTCTCAGTAAATATATTACATGAACGTATAACCAACTTAAAAGGGTTCATCCATGTTATAGCATGTATTTCATTCCTTTTTGATAACTGACCACTCCATTTTGTAGATATATCACATTTTATTTGTCCATTCATCACCTGATGGATGTCAATTGATTTCACTTTTTGGTATCATAAATAAAGCTCTTATGAATATTTATGTACAAGTTTTTGTGAAGACATATGTTTTCAATTCTGTTGGGTATATACCCACTAGTGGAATTGATGGGTCAAACTACATTTAACTTTTTAAGGAACTGCCATATTGCTTTCCAAAGTGACTAACACCATTTTACATTCTTACCAGCAGTGTATGAGTATTTCATCTTTCCGTATCCTGATACGTTACCACATTACCTTTTTCATTGCTATTTCACTGTGGTTTAATATGCATTTTCCTAATGACAAGTGGGTGGACTCCGGGAGCTGGTGATGGACAGGGAGGCCTGGCGTGCTGCGGTTCATGGGGTCGCAGAGTCGAACACGACTGAGTGACTGAACTGAACTGAATGACAAGTGGTGTTAACCATCTTTTCATGTGCTTATTGGCCATTTGTATATATCTTCATTGTAGATATGTGTATTCAGAACCCTTGCCCACTTTTAAATAGGTTATTTGTGCTTTGATTAATTAGGTTGTGTTTATTATTGAGTTGTAAAAGATCATATATTCTGGATGCAAGTCTTTTATCAGATATATAATTTGTTAAGTATTTCCTCTCATTCTATGGGCTTTTTGTTGTTTTTCAAAATGTAAAAGTTTTTAACTTTGATGAAGTACAATTGATCTTTTTTTATCAGTTATACTTTCCAGTGTCATATTGAAGAAAACTATTGCTTAACCTAAGATTTACTCCTGTTTTCTTCTAAGAGTTTTGTAGTTTTAGCTCTTCCATTTATTTTGAATTACCTTTTGCACATGGTATAAAAGTAGGCGTCCAACTTCATTCTTTTGGATGTGGATATTCTATTGACTCAGGATAGTCTTCTTTCCTTATTATCTTAGCACCCTTGTTAAAAATCAACTGACCACAAATCTAAGCATTGTTTGCATTTCCGTAAGAACTTTAGGATAAGGTTGTCAATTTCTGCAGAGAAGTCACCTGAGATTTGGTTAGGAACTGCAATGGACTCGTAGATCAATCTGGGAAGTATTGCCGTCTTAACAATATTGATTCCTCCACTTCACTATCATGGAGTATCTTCCCAGTTATTTACAACTTTAAACATTTCTTCCGCTAATGTATTGTAGTTTGCAGAGTACATGTCTGGCACTTATTTTTTAAAATTTATTCCAAAGGGTTTGTTTCTGATATGATTGAAAATAACATTGTTTTTTAAATTTCCGAGTGTTGCTAGTGTATAGAAAGTTGATTTACACACTGATCTTGTTTGCTGCAACCTTGCTGAATTTGTTCCTAACATTTGTTTGATTTGTAGCTTTTACGGTGTGACCCGCTACAAAATATTAAAAACCCAAGTTACTCAATAATCCTGTTTCAATGCTTTAGAATAGTAAAATAATTTAATTTTAATTGATATCCCAATTCAAGCTCAAATTATTTGGACTAAACTGCTTTTTCATCCAAAACTACTGTTCAGGACACTCATCTTGTAGTGCAAAAATAAAATGTTTTCCCTAAATGAAAAAAATGTATTAGTTTTTATGAATGATACAGTCTCACTGTTCAATAATATTTGATATGTCAGATTTATTTTATATAATAACTAGTGGGAAGCCACCATGCCACCTCATTTAGCCATAGCTACTTTGCTTTTGTAATGAGGTCACTGTTCATAAACAATCAACATCTTTTCACTGTTAAAAGGTCAAGAGAAGCAACTGGAGCGTTCCTCCTCTCCCTGAACAATGGAACTATAGAAGCACGTATGTTTAAAGTGTGAATGTACAAAATGCTGGACAGAAATTTTGGATCATGTCACTTTTAGTTCATCACTGGCTGTCCCTTTCATTCACCAGATCAAATGGATTTTTTGGATGAGTTCTGGTCAGTTCCTTGACATAACTATCTTTTATATGGCTATTAAGCACGTAACATTTTCTTGGCATTCTGAGTCAAGCAGAAAAGCCCCAGTGTCAAGGCGAAAAAAAGTCTTGTTAAAGAAAAAAAACACCCAGAAAAGCGTCTTGAATAAATTGGAGAAAAATGCAAAAAGCAAGTTAAAACACTTAACAGAAACTTGACATTTATTGTGCAATTTTATCTCCAACAGAACATGTGGCATTCTAGAGGTATATGAAGTAATCAAATCAATACTCCAATTAGAACACCCGAAATAACTGGCTCTAGTAACAAATGTTTCTTATAATTAAAAATATCGAATGTTTAAAAAACTCTTGTAACATTTTAAGTTCCTAAAAGAAATGTGCCTAACACTTAAAAAACAACTTACTCTTCTATATAAATTGTTCACAAAAAATCTTGCTATCCTGTATTACATTATGCATTTATAGCTTTATTAATGTATCTCTAGTTGGTATTAACTCTACACAGTACAATCAAATAGAAATTATTCATAGAGAATCAACAAGACTTCAACAATAAAAATATCAGGATCAATGGATTTGTCACAGTTTCTGCACATGTGTTCTTCATAGAAAACAGAGTAAAGGCAAGTTGGCCCCAGCGTCAGGCTGCTACAGAAAGTTCCAGAGAGGAGACACACACAAAGGCAATGCTTAAATGGGGCAGGGTCGGACTGGAGCAGCGACCTTCAAGGTTTCAGGACCCCTCTCACGGCCTGGCATGCCCTGTTCCCTAGACACAAAGCCAGGCTCTGATGGCCGAGGCAAGCTCTTGAAACTTAAAACACAGCCAGAGGTGTTAAAGCCACAACTACAGGAAAGATCAACAGATTACTGTATTTTCCTACAAAATCTTTATGACAATTCTCACAGTGACATCATGGTTAAAACCCTCTCTTCCAAACCAGACTCATCAAATCTAAGGCTACAAATATAACAAATGTGAAAAGTGAATGAATGTTGCCTAACTGATGTCCAGCGCCACATCTAACATCTATCTGTTCCCAAAGAACATCACTTCACTGAGTTCAAAGTTTTGCTTTTATATCCCTGCATTTTTGTACTGGGAACCCTATGATGGAAATGTGAACAAATTAGTCATTTTATTCACTACTTCGATTAAACAACAAATCTATCCCAAGTGTTCATGGGTTTTGAGAACTGGAGAAAATGGGAACTACCGGAGAAAACTGAACGAGTCATTCCACTTTCTAAACCCAAAGATTCCCCCTTACTAGCTGAGTAATAAGCTCAATAAAATGGGGTAACAATAACAGCCTAGGGGGTGCTTGTGAGGATCAAAATGAGAGGAGGCATAAAGTGCTTAGCAAAACACCTGGCACACAAGGACTCTGAACGGTAAGCTACAGCTATTGTCAGTGGTTTTGAACGGGCCTGAATAGTTTTCCAATGCAGGCAAGACCCATCAGGCTACTTGTACTGGGGCAATTCTGACAATGAACACGCTTTTGAGTAAGTCATCTTAGCAGATGTATTTTTACTGTAATTTGGTAAATTGTGATTCAGTCAAAGCCTAGTGCTTTTATTAGCCAGTTTTGGACAGTCATGAGGAAATTTAATCTGGTACTTTTACCACAAAGATTTGGTAATTTAGTGCTATCAGTAAGCCATACTGACCGAGCTGGTCATTAGATGAGTGAAGTCCTCTGAATGTTCTTTGCAACTGAATACCCCATGGAGGGTAAAAGTGGTCTCTAACAGGTAAACATATTTGTTGTAGTTTTGAATTTTAAGTAGGAGGCAAGTACTGGTGAGTTATTACTTTTGCACTTCATGTTGTCCAGCATTAATTCTTCACTGTCCTCTAACCACTGGCTGATAATGCAAGTAACTGCAGAGGGCCCTCAACTGGGTGGCATTTTCCTACATTATTCCAAGTGAAGTGGTTATTTTTATCCAGTACTTACATGACTGAAAGAAGCCATCACTATGTTTACAAAAATATATCGTAATGATACATACTGCTGTTTAGAGACATTTACACTAGCGTTCTGACTCAAGCATCCTATTTGACATGTTTTGCCAAGCAGTTTTGGCAAGTGTCACTACATTAAACACACACCAGCAAGACGTGCACCATATGTTGAAAATCACTATTACATTTTTAAAAATTGGTATATAAGAGCTGTCAAAAATTACAAGCATCTGTATGGTGAAATGACACAGCATTGAATGAGAAAAGTTTAAATATTTTCTAAAAATGAAGCTGTCCAAGAATGAGATTTTTAAAATGAATGAAATCTAAGAAAAACTAAGGAGGTAGTCTGTGGGCAGTAGGTTCAGGTTCTAGAGCACACGGTGAATGACAGCGTTCAAATGAGGGCAACATTCATTCGTTTTTCTGAAAACAGTGCTTGTTTCCTACGTGATACTCCATCTGTTTTCTGATAGCAACAGGTCAAGCCATTAAAAGGGGCGGGAAAATGCAGACTTCATGAACTTGCAGATGCCC
Organism: Okapia johnstoni; assembly: GCA_024291935.2. NCBI lineage: Eukaryota > Metazoa > Chordata > Mammalia > Artiodactyla > Giraffidae > Okapia > Okapia johnstoni. The sequence goes on from CM044308.1 coordinate 55,570,470, forward strand.
AAGTTGGTATTGCTGTCTAGACTTTGGGAAAAAATGTTACTGGACTTAACCATCCTACTACTATCTGACACATGGAGGAATTGGATCAAATAATATATTAATATGTCACCTTATAATTCTGATGAAGGTCAATGTGTTTATGACTGACAAAAGACTACACAGTCAATGTATATGACTAATGAAGGGCTAAGAAAGATCCAGAATATAAAATCACCCACTTGCTCTACAGCTGTGAAGTAGCCACATATATAACATCTCTCAATTTCCCTATCAAAAGAGATGATGACTTCTTTTTTTGCAAACGCTCTAATGTTATCCTCTCCATTCCCAGTGAAGCCTAAAACAGCAGCAGCCTTTAATAAAAGCTGCCCGTTTAGCCCTAAGCTTTACAAAGAATGCAGTTATCTGGATTAGGGTGATAAAGGAAGCCTCCCCTCCTATCCACACCTGAAGCAGAAACAGATTCCATCAATCTCTAGAGCATCTGCTGATACGAAATGGTTCCAAAGACATTACTACCAACTTGAGCTCAACAAATTAAACTGGGGAGAGTAGGTGGGAAAGGTCAGTGCTAACTCAGCCAAGGCCAGAAATTCAGGGGAATACTGGAGGGAAGCAACTACAACAATTGGGGTGAAACATTTCCATTGGTGACAAGAAACAAGATTTATGCATATTCTAAAGATCAACTCAGCACAAAAAGACCCTCAAATTTCAGGGAAATTACAAACAAGCCCGTTGCATAGTTGTCAGAATGGCCTTGAAGCTGTGTGTATACAATTTCAGAACAAATTCAGTGAATACCATCAGCCTCACCACTTGTTTGGTCCTCAGTGCACCAAACGACTAGCTGATTGAACTTCTCATTGTTCAGCCCATCACTTTGGCATTGTGTCAACAGAGCCTGATTTAAGGCTGTGGAAATTGTGCATCTATGAACCTACAAAATTGAGCATTTGAACATGGTTTTGGATCTTTGGATGTTTCTTGACTGACACAGTGAAAACCTTTACTGTTTGTCAACTCCAGAGATCATATAGTGCCTTCCTTATGAACACAGTAGAAATTTTATTTTTTGGTAAAAAGTAACAGAGAGAAACAGCTAGCTTCCAACTAATCATTGTCTAGAGGTGACCTCTGATCTCTGGTTTCTGTTTTAGTAACAGGCTCTGTCAATGTAGACACAGCATACAATGTCACCTATCCTATGTCTTTGCTGAGAAGTATAAATTCAAGTCTTTGGAAAACGTAAAGACAACTTATCTGAATTAAAATGAGAATGCCTGTTCCTTGTCCCTCAGGACAATGCCGTGTCTCCACCTTCTCCCATGAGCACCAAACCAATCTCCATGGGGACCAGCCCTGCTCATGAAGCAGAGCTTACCTGAAGGTATCAGACAGGTGACCAAGAACTCACCTATATTTTTTCACCCTCACTATCTAACTAGTCATCATTTGAAATCAACTGTAGTTTTTTCTTTGTATAATATAGTATTCTGAAAATCTCTGCAGGCTCCATACACTTTCCAAACAACCCGAAAATGGGCTTGTATTGGGAACTGTTTGGCAGTAGGTCAAGAGAGTTAAGGTTTAGGATGTGTAACGTTTGACAGAGTGACATGCTTTGGATTCTAAAGTGATGGTAACAGAACATTCACCATTGGAACTTGAGAGGACTGGCTGCTCGTGTGGAAAGATTTTGTCCACTAATCACCAGATCCATCCTGGGAATTTTTATTGAAGACTTCATCCTGGGAAGGCTGGTGATCGATCCCTTCATAAAAGGAGCCTCCGTTGTGCAGGAAAGTGCCCACAGCTCGCCCCTGCCGGGCGTGACCCACAGCATCGCTGAACACTTTGTTTATCTGCTCCTCTGAGGGCATCCACCAGTCGGGGTTGGAGGTACAGTGCATCCTAATGAATTCTGTGGGAATATACACAACAGTAAAAAAAAAAAAAAAAAAAAAAAAAAGGAGAAACAGCTGGTTTTTGCAGTGGATGACAGGAAGGATGCTTAAACTTTAACAGCAGCTCTATAAGAAAAGCTTTACGGGACATCAGATGTAGTGCCATGATGACGTCACTTATTAGACTTTAAAACTTACACCATCTACATTTTCTACTCATGTGGGAAAATAAAAATTATGTGAGTGATCCCTCTAAGACACATTTGCTATGAAAGGTAAATCTGATTTGTGAGGCATGGTCTGCACCATGCTAGGTTCAAAACCCTGTTGTTACATGCCCACATTTTTAGAATGTTAACTCTTTCCAGAAGCACAGCAAGTATCATTAGCATGGTATTCTTTAACCAGCTACTAATTTGTAGATTAAGTGCAAGAAAATAAAATCTCAGTAAGAACCTGCATAAGTTTTGGTTCAGAAGACATTTCCATATTATTACAGGCTGTATTTATTTCTCTAATTGTGATATCTATACGTGTACTGATAAATATTTTTTAGATGAGTTTTCCTCTAAATATTTAATTTTACTAGATAGCAATTAGGAAGAAAGAGTGTATAAAGAGTAGTTAAGACTCCAGTGAAACAATCTCGGACTCCCTCCAGCTGAGTTCAAATCAACCTTTCCTGTTTTCTCAGAGTCAGGGGACATGCAGAGTTCCCATACAGCTATTTCATTAATAACATGGGCATTTGAAAACTGAAGTGAGCATTCCAGAAAAAGTCCTAAGTCAAACTGTATGTGTGTGTGTGTTTTTGCATAGCTGATTGAAAGTTCAGGGTGACTGCTATTTATACATCATTTCTTCTCCAGCACTGCTCCCTCTATAAGACAACAGTTTTGGTCATAGGATTGGATTTGTCTGAAATTTATTTATGAAACCCTGATCCTATTTGCCCTTAGAAGCTGATGCTTTTAAGAACTTGGACCAGAAAAATCTCATGAACTGAACCTGTATCTATCTTAGCAGATAAACAGGGGCATTCCCTTCAGTTTCATGCTTGAGGTGAGAGACTCATTCATCTTGTCCAAGTCCCAGCTCTGGTGGCCTTCCCTGGGGTGAGAACTGTGTTTATTCAGCATCTCATCCTGCAAAACTGTTAGGAACCAGATGGCTGATGGTGGGGTGCAAGCCTAGGAAACACTGAAGGACACCTACATCCTCAAACCCAGGTCATGGTCACTACAAGGCTGAACAGAGAGAAAGCAAATGGGACCACTAGGGCTCACATATCTAGATCTCTATTATTTTCCTTGTGTTCACACTTATTCACAACTGTAATTGTCCTCAGTCACCTCCAGCTAGGCTATGAGCTCCAGAAGTCAGGTATTCTGTTTTCTACTCCTCTCTGCCTTTCTCATGTTTCCTACCTCAAGTATTCATAAGTATCCCATAACTGTTTAAGGAGTTTCCCTACCTCTACCCAGATGCCCCATTCTCATAGGAACATAAAGAAATTAAAGAAAGGTACCCATGAGCAGAAATCAAGGCTAATTGTTGAGGGCGCTGTAGCCCTGCCACTCTAAGAATGTGCTGCTCTGTGATACCTACACTGCCCCCTCCTTAGCACCCACTGTTGTGACAGGACTTTCCCCAACACTGTGCCAGACGATTACAAGCTCAAAGTAGAGGTCATTCTGTTACACAGACTGGAAGCATTGTCATGTCACTACCCCCTCTTCCTGCTGGGGTCAAACCACCCCAGGAAACAGGCCAGCCTAGAATTTGATTTCACTCCCTGAAGCACCCTGCTCTCCATCCCTCAAGTGTCCAAATGTCTGCAACTTCCTTGGCCTTCCTACGCTTGCTGACCACAAGGACGTCACCCTGGCAGTCATCACACCTAAGGCTTCAGGAAGGGAATCCCATTTATGTCAAAGGAAGGCCCCAAGATTTCGGCATTTGGGACAGATACAAGGGCTCTAACCAGCTGCCCTCACACATCAGCAGTTCCTGCCTATGCATTCTCCACCCATGGGCAGGGGAGGCCTGTGTGTCCTGCCCAACTCTCCTGTGCTTGAGTACATGTTCTGATTGGGCAGCCCGGGCTGCATCGGTGTCCCAGCGGGCCTGGCAGCATTCCCAGGGCAGCAACACTAGTGCACTGGGATGTAAGTTAATCCCTCAGTTTCACAGACTTGCTCATTAAAATGTTTCACAAGGATTTATGAAAAGGGACAGTGAGCTCCCTTATCCTGATTCTTCATAACCTCAGGGCAATTCTTGCATACTGAGCACGCTCTCCCCCCACCCCCCTCCAAGCTTACTACCACTTTGGTACCTCTGTCTGCTCTGATGATATTGGGGAATAAAGGAACCTATGGCTAATTTGCTAAGACCGACACTGGTGATTTCCATCTCCCAGATACTCTAAATGGAATTTTTAGACTGGCCAACAGGGGGCGCTCCAGCATACCTGTGCCAAGTGAAAGTGAAGTTGCTCAGTCGTGTCTGACTCTTTGCGACCCCCTGGACTGTAGCCCACCAGGCTCCTCCATCCATGGAATTTTCTAGGCAAGAGTACTGGAGTGGGTTGCCATTTCCTTCTCCAGGGGATCTTCCTGACCCGGGGATCAAACCTGGGTCTCCTGTATATATTAATACTAGTATCTTCATTCTAGGTGGCTTTGTCAAGTATGCGCCACCTGAATCAATCACCTGGGGTGGTCACGAGGTGCAATAACGCATGACTCCCCTGTCCTAACCCCAGGCCCGCTGAATCAGAAGTTCAAGGTGGGTCTGGGAATCTCTGTTGCTAATAAATACTGCACGTGCACCTTAGTCACTGTGGGCATCAGGAGAGGGGTGCAGGAGTGAGTGTCTTTCTAATGATGAAGGCCTTATCAGCGATAAGGTTTTTCCACTGTGACTTCTTCACCAGGAAATATTTTGATTCCTATCAGGAGTAAATCATTATTAAGTCTTTCCAACCAATAAAATCACTCAAACCATACAGGTTAAGTCTTTCCAACCAATAGAATTACTCTTGAACTATATACAAGTTAATATTTTGATATGGACTTTTCAGGTGCGGATAGAACTTATGTTGGCGTTGTAATGTTTCTACTTGTCTGTGTTGATTTGCACCAACTGAATCAATCATATACATCTGGCTTCTTCCTCCTCACCCTCTGCCTGGCCTATCTGTAGTGTGGATCAGCTACAGAGTAATCAGCTGTTAATACTGATGAAATGGTGTTATCTGAGCAGTATTTTTTAATATGGAAACCTTAAAAAAACTAGAACAGACTCTGACTGGGCAAGAAATGGAAAATTAACTGAATAAATTTAAGGAGCAGGGGCAGGTATTCTCGACAAGGGTAGCTAGACTGGGGGATGGTGCCACAGGCTTCAAATGAAAACAGGGTAAATTTTAAAATCCCTTGTCTTCTTTTCCTCTGTGCTTTACCCAGTTTTCCTGGAGATGGCCTTCCCAGGCAGCAAAGAAAATCTGAACTTAAAAGCGTGAAACATGAGGTGCTATGCAGTGCTTATGTGCTACTAAGTGCTAAAGCAAACAAAGAATTTTTAAAGAACTTCTCAATACCAAAGAGATGGGCTACATGAAGCCTATAAATCTCAGCGGAAAAACACCAAAATACAGTCAAGGCTGAACACTTGCACGGGGAGCCACAGCCAATGCGGTGAAATGAGATCACAGATGGACACTGAGCGGAAGGATGCAGTACCTCGGAGGCATGTTACTTTAACTGGATCCAGAGGGCGTCTTTCAGGACCTGTCTCTCCTGACTGCACTGACCTTTTCCTTTTCCCAAGGCCGCATGAGTACTTAAGCTCATCGGTAGTGAAAACAAATCTGATGAGGTATCGAAGGAGCCGCCTCCCGTCTTTCTTTGAAGAATTTACAGCCTCATCCCACTGTTTGCTCGTTATGTAGACAGGATAGTTGTTCAACAGCTGCTTGCTTCCCTGGAAAAGCGAAATATTTTCTCATTACCTACTTAGCTGGCCAGCCGGCAGCCCGGGCGATCTCCATTTCAAAGGCAAACATGCTTTTTAACCAAGTGGCTATGCTGACAATGAACCGGGTACTGAAGAGCACAAGTAATTGCTCACTCTCAAAACGGGCACTTTTCAAATTACATTTGCATTTTCTATAACAAGAGCCAATGAGGTTTAATGAACACTTTTGAAAGAGGAGCTATTTATAACTTGCATTTTAACAGGTAGGTTAAAACGTGTCAAGATCCAATGACAGGAAACACTATTTAAATATAGCCTGTAACTTTCCTTTTCAATCTATTAAAATATGCAAAAATGACTTTGAAGAGTGTGATCAAACAGGTCTCCTCATCCTTTGGTTGGCGGTTAAGTACTTTTAGAAATGATGCTGGTGGATTATTTCCATAAGGTATTTTTTTGTGTGTGTTTAATGTACCTAATATCTGATAGCTGCTGCATTTCAGTGGAACATTAAAAAGTGAATTTAAAAAAAAGTGGAATTGTGGAAACAGAAAAAAGAACCACTAATAATGCAAAACAAGTTTCCTCAAATTATAGCTTCTGAAAATGCCACTATTTTATCAACTCAAAATTTTTCTTACTTTTCACCTTTATAATTTATGTCTGCTATAAAATTCCCAGGCTAAATAGCTGCAATGGTACTAACTATAGGAATTTCTGTAACATTTATAAGCCATGTTTAGTCAATTGCACCTACACAACCATTATTTTAGTTCTGGTTGTCCATAAAATTCTACAGTCCAGGACAAATTAATTAACCCATGATCTCAGTTTTAAAGTACTTCTTCCCCAGTAATTAAGGTGTACAAAATAAAGAAGGGAAACTCATTCAGTTTTGCAACTTTGCAAATTTACTATAGGTTATAAATTGGCACTGTTTGGGTCTCACAGGTTTTTATTTTAAAAAGTGCTCTGTTCACTTAAGGTCTGAGAAGGGTAAATGGTATAGGAGCCAACAGGAAAGGAAGAGGCAGCAGACACAGCTATGAAACTGTCACTGAATTATACCCACAGAAACTTCTCACTGCAGCTTCATATTGCCGTGAAGTAGTAGGAGTGTGACTGAGTGTCCTTTTTATAGGAAGCAACTGAGGGACATGGTTTGAGGTTTGAATTTAGTCAGTTTGGGTTTGAACTGAATCTTAGTTCTGCATCTTATTTGGTGTTTCTTGAGCAAGTTACTTCAACTGAGAGGAAGAACTAAGTTATCATAGTTCTAAACTATGAGTATTTGGGAGCATAAACCAGCCCTTGGCTGTGTCCTACATATGATCAAAAGATGGGCAGGAGCCCAGAGGTTCCTAAGGGCCCCTTAGCCCAGACTGCTGTTTCATGGCAGGAGGGGCGAGACAGAGGGTTGACCGGCATGTGTGGCAGTGCAGACAGAAAAGCGAGGATGAAAGACATAAAACCAAGGGGGTTAGGCAACCAAACCCGTGAGCCAGGGTACGGGGGACTGAGGTGTTGCTGATTCCCAGGTGAAACAGGATGTCCTCCACAAAGATAAGGAACTGTGGGTTATGGTTGGGGGATGGAGGCGGCAGACAGCAATGAGGAACAGTGTCGGTCACATAGTAGGTGCAGTGAACATCTGTTGAATGACTACTGCAGGGACTCCCCTGGTGGTCCAGGGGTTAAGACTGTGTGCTCCCAGTGCAGGCGACACAGGTTCAACCCCTGGTCCGGGAAGATTCCACACACTGCAGAGCAACTAAACTCATGAGCCACAACTACTGAGCCTACATTCTAGAGCCTGGGAGCTGCAACAAGAGAAGCCACCACAATAAGAAGCCCACACACCAGAATGAAGAGTAGTTCCCGCTTGCCTCAGCTGGAGAAAGCCCATGCACAGCAATGAAGACCCAGCACAGTCAAAAATAAAACAGAGAAAGAAAGGAAAAAAAAAAAAAAGAAAAGAAAGGAATGGGGAACCAGAACAGAGTCCTGACACAAGGGCCCAGAGAATGAGAGCAGGTGCAGCAGGGAGGAGAGGCGAGACTCTGGGGATGAGGGCTGGGAAAATGGGCCCCTGGATGGGACCACTGGGAGAGTAGCCTGGGGTGGGGCGGGGGCAGCTCTCTCAGAGCATTCTGATAAGGAGTGGAGGTGGAGCCAGACTACAGACAGGGCAGGGTGGGGGCAGAGCAAACAGAAATAAGAGTGGACAAATGAATACAGACCAGTCTTTCAAGGGTTTGATCACTGAGGTTACCATTCAGCAAGTGCCTTCAATGACAGGCAACGGGGCTGAGACCAGAACCTGCCCTTCAAGGAGCAGGACGCGTTGTGGTGTTAGGTTCAAAGTGCCTCAGGGTGCTTTGGGTGATGGAAGGAGAAAGAAAAGATAATCGTTGAGGAAAGGAGGGAGCATCAAAGAGGGGCTGATTTTCAGTGGGAAGACTTGGAACAAACACTGTCTCTGCCTGAGGGAAAGAGAGGTGGGTTCTCCTATTTCAGGTCCCTCTGAGGCAAAAGAATGGTGGGAGACTTGCCCACAATATTACACTTCTGTTTCTCCCCCTCAGAGCACAGAGGTGAATGTACTTCATGATGCATGACCTTTCTCCACAGGATGTACACTCATTCATAAACCTCAGAGTCTACCGTGTCTTCTGTTAGCCAATCTGTCCTGGTGTACAGATGGTTAAAGTATCGAGGTGCTTCATCTTAAGGACATTCTACATGGTGTACCATTTACCTTGCCACTGGAGACCTACCTCGGTCGGCTGGTCAGCTGGCTGTGGGATCATGAGCTGGTTGTGGTGCTGGAGCACCATCTTCAAGTAATCTAAAACGGTCTGGCAGGGCACTGGGTGGAAGAAATTGCAACAATTGCACATGAGCTGAACTGTGCTGGGAAAATAGAAAGCTTTAAAGGTTTAAAAAGATTTTTGATGTAAACACCTAAAAAAAAAAAAGACTCATTTTCTAAAGGAAATAGAATCTTCTTTCATTTGACATCCGCAGTTATTTCAGTTTGTAAACATGGACCAGATGCTACAGTTTGGGGAGAAATTTTGGGTTCAGCACAATTTAAGTCAAACTGACTCTAAGATGAATTTGGGTCAATAATAATCATGTCACATCGAACAACTCACAGAACAGACATGTCTTCTTTGATTCAAGTTGTAACATGAGCACCTGATGGTGCTTTTGAAAATCAAGGTACTGAAGACTATAATGTTTCACTCTTTTTAAACTGATGATACAATGCTCATTATTAGTGCCATTCATCCCTAGTTCTTCAGGAAAGCAGTAAGTCGTGCACTTTAGACCTGCTTCCTGACATGGACATGCCTGACCATGTAGCTCATCCCCTCTCCAGACACTCACCTGATCTGGTCCAATTCAGATTCAGTCAGTATGTATATCATTAACTGTTGTACTGTATTTTTTGAGGTATAGTCTTATAGAACTATTGAATAATTACAATAAAACTGAACACACTAGCCCAATATAGAGCCTGACATATTTTTATACCACTGCAGAAATAATTCTTACATCTTAAGATATTAGAGCCCTTTCTGGAGTATTAACTAATTGCTTTTAAAGGTCTTGGTAGCTTAGTTAATAACCTAATTGACATGGATCATTGGCATTATCTGTCCTGGCTATGTGTTTTCTTAGGATGTTTTTGTCACGTTACAGAAATAGTAAATATTTAACCTAAACCCTAATTTTAAAGTATTATCACTGAGCTTTCTTCACCTTTTTTCTCACTTTTTTTTTTTTTTTAAAGAGAGCAAACCAAAGTTATCATCTTTATCCCCTGCTAATAGCTCTGGGTTTTTTTAGGTGACATTACATTGCAACATAAGAAATCAAACACTATACCAACATCCTTTGGGAGAATTTGAATGATAAGTAGAATAGGTTAGGAAATTTTTCTTTTTGCCAAGACATATTTTCTTAAATAACATCCTTATAAATTTGTCTTACAGATCGGTGTCACAAGTCACTCTTGCATAGTCATCTGAATATATTCTTTAAATTAAAGAAGCATTTTGCGGATGGCCACAAAAGTCAACAAAAAGAAGGCATATGTGTTTCAGTTTGAAGCAGGACTTTTACTAAGCCAAAGTTTAATAAAATCTGTCAAGTATCTCCAATTTCACCACTCTATTAAAAGCCTAACTCACTTTAAAGTCCATCCTGGTGTAACTAAATCCTGTGATTTACAATTCTGCCAGATCTCGCCCAAATTCCTCTTAAGGGGTGCACTTACTGGATAACAGTTCTATGTTCTGACAGACACTTTTATCCTGGATATGGCTGAGTAGAGTTTGAGTCACTGAGAGCTACAAAATCCACTTTCTAAACAATACCATTTCTGCTCAGGTATGCAAAGTTTATGGAAAAGTTTGAGCAAGTTAACTGAATTACAAACAGTTATTTCCCACATTACTAGAGTTCCATAAACAAACAGTCCAACCCACTTGCTGATGCCATAGTGAGTAAGAATGAATCTTCTGGCAATGGGAATTGATTACAGGAGAAAAGTAGAAGACTTGAGAAGCTAATGGAGACAGGAAACAAGTTTGCTATTGAGTTCTGGCTTTTCACTAACTGTGTGGCCTTTGGGACTCCATTTAACTTCTGTGTCTAAGTCTCTTTTATACATTGCCAAATATAAGGGTTTCAGTAGCAGCAATGCAACTGTACATATATCACTGCATTGCCAAGCGACCTGTGTGAGGTATTATTCTGGATTTAGTTTGGAAGTTGTAGTAAAATTTGTAAATACTCACTGACTGATTAGGATTTGAATGAAACTCCTTTTGCTACTTTATCCATATTTTACATATGTTTACGTAAAAAATGTTTAAGAACAAAATGCTTATAAAACTGAATATTCAGTGTGACCTCAACCATGTTAAAAATAATTACGTGCAAAGAGAAGAGACTGGAAAGAAAGAAACCAAAGTGTCAATAATTAAAAATTATCTTAAAACTATTTTTAAAAACTAATTTAAAATAATTAAAAACTTTATCCTTTACCATCCTTGTAAAGACCAATTTAAAAAAATTTCTACAGTGGGCATGGACCATAATAACTTCAAAGTTGTTTAAAGAATGTCTATATAACTGTCATCTCCCCTTCCTTTGCCATCTATGACCTTCAGTGTTGCCTGTATAGGCTTGGAGGCAGACTCTTCCATCTCTACACCCCTAATATTCAGGCAGCAGTGCTAACCTCTGAGCAAGGCCAGCTGACCCACATTCTGGAAGAAAATGGAATTTCACCTGCATTTACAGGCCATGGGGCTCTACTGAAGGCAAGTGGGTCCCGTGGGCTGATATCTGGGCACAGGGCTGAAGCCAGGAACACTGAGGACAAGGCTCAGGTCTAGCTACTTAAATTGACTCCACAGAGCTGGCTGTTGTATTGTCTGAAAGACTTGTTAAGTAAGGTTCTTCCACGGAAAACTGCTGTTTTTTTCCCTTGTTAAGGGTGCTTGGGTGTCAAGTACCTAATTTTCCTGGCAGATCATTGCATTAACATCTTGATCAGCTTCTCTTCTTGTTCATTCAGCATTATCTAATCTACTCTGCTATATAATTGTTTTTAAAGACTCAAAACATTTACTCGAAATACAGCACATACTATTTTATAGGGAGACTGAAATTATTTATCATCCTCTGACAAGCATATCATCTGTGTGCTGTATCACCTTTAAGTGTCTGTCCTAGTCACACTATCTCTGGAGAGTATAAGTTCCTGAATTGTAAACATCTAGAAATAAACAGTGAGCTTTAAGTATTACTCAGCCTACAGACACATGGCTATTCTCTTGATAATGAAAATGTTCTGTCTCTGATTAATTTAATTGATATGTATAGATGTTATAACAGAACATGCCTGAAACTGGGCTGGAAATCAGGGATAAAAGGATGACTCTGACTTAGGTCTCTGCCCTCAAGAACCTACATGGCCTGCCTCTCCTTGTACCAAGACACCAGGAGAGACAAAGAGTAAAAACTTGCCCTGCTACTGACTTCAACAGAAGCAAGCATGATGTACTATTGAAAGTGGTTAATTCTGCCTGGGAACTGGGGGAGGGGTTTGTTAGGGAAGTGTCACCTGACTAGGGTACTGAAGGATGAGTAGGAGTTCCTCGAGTGGAGAAAAGGGAGGGTATGTCCTTAGACCGGAGGGATAGCAGGATTAAGGGAAGATCGGAAGCAAGTGGTAAAGAATGTGCCTGCCAGTGCAGGAGACGTGGGTTCGATCCCTGGTTCAGGAAGATTCCCTGGAGTAGGAAATGGCAACCCACCTCAGTATTCTTGTCTGGAAAATTCCATGGACAGAAGAGCCTGGCAGGCCACAGTCTATGGCATTGCAAAGAGTCAGACATGACTGAGTGAGTGAGCATGCAGAAACAAGTGCATGGAGGTTTAGGAATCACAAACTGTGCAGAGGGGTTGGAACACTCGGGGTATGGTGGGAACTGAGGGGCGAGCCTCCAAAAACGAACAGGAAGACTCAGGTAGTGAAGGACATCATGTCGTGCCACACTAAAGGTGCTGGAATTTACTCCATGGACCATGTGAAGCCAAGAGGCATTCAGCAGAGGGTGATGTGGGCTTTTTCAACTGGGAGAGCCTGGAATTGAATAGATACTGCAAAAGGCCATGTTCTGAGTCAGGCACGGATGAAAGCTGTGGGGAGAGAGAAGAGGACTCCATACAGATTGGTATATATGAGGTGGAACCCAAAGGACAGAAGACTGACATGAAATAGGAACAGAGATGCTTATGAATGGAGCTGAAGTTCCCCACCTGGGTGGGTAACTGAATGCTGACCTCTTTACAAGGTTAAGACCACCACTACCCATCTAAGAAAACCACTTAAGATTTCTGTATTCTCAGGCACAGGACAGTGTCCGTCTTGGTCTCTTAAGGTTGCTCTGTATGGAGTGTTTCTTAGAAGATTTAGCAGACACTTCGTTAATTCTTCAGCATTCCAGTGTTACTAACCTCATGTTACAGAAAACAGAAACTGAGGCTCAGAATGGTTAAGTAATTTGCCCAAACCACTGCTAGCAAGTAGCAGGAGCAGAAATCCAAACCCAGGTTTGACTCTGAGGCCATTTTCTTCAGCTCATGCTCTTTTGTGTCCCATAGTCTCACAGCTACAGCAAGAGTTGTGTGACTTTTACCAAATTCTAAGTCAAAGAACTCAATTGTTTACTCCTCTGTTCCTATCACTTGCTCTAATTTGTTTTTACTCAGAACGTATTTGTATCTCTTCATTCTCCCTAGAACGCCCGCATTAAATAAGATCACTGTGTTTCTCAGGACCGGAAGTCGACCTGAGCCTTCTCCCGCAGGCACTTCTGGCACGTGTGAGCTGGAGGGCAGTGAGAGCATGGTAGGCACCAGCAGAGACACTGCAGCTCCTCCAAGGGCTTTCTGTTCTTGCAAAACTAGTTATCCAAAAACGGACACTGATTTATCTTAAAATCTTCTTAGAATATTCTTACTTAAGATCAGACTGCATAATTCAAGGTTAGTTCTCTAGCGTGTAGCCTTGTGAATTAGTGCAATTGATCCTCATTATTTGCAGACTCTGTACATTTGCCTACTCACTAATGGACTTCCCAGGTGGTGCTAGTGGTAAAGAACCTACCCGCCAACGCAGGAGACATGAGAGACTCAGGTTCGATCTCTGGGTCAGGAAGATCCTCTGGAGGAAGGCTTGGCAACCCACTCCAGTATTCTCGCCTGGAGAATCCCATGGACAGAGGAGCCTGGCGGGCTACAGGCCATAGGGTTGCAAAGAGTCAGACACGAATGAAGTGATTTAGCACACACATGACTCACTGACATGAATTTGTAATGGTCAAATTCAAATTTGGGGTGCTCTTGTTGGCACTGGTGGACTTTGGCAAGTCACCGAGAAACCTGAGTTGCTGGAATCATACACTCCCGGCTGAGGCTGAACAAGGATACATTCTGCCCGCTTGTTTCAGCCCTCATGTGATAATGAGGGTTCTTTTCATGGTCTATTTAGTGCCATGTTTGTTTCATTTTTGTGCTTTTCCTGTGTAGTGATTTTGCTGTTAAAAAGGGGTCCTAATGTAGAGTTGAAGTGCTGTCTAGTGTTCCTGAGCACAAGGCCATGATGTGCTTCAAGGGGAAGATGTGTATTAGATAAGCTTTGTGCAGATGTGAATCACAGGGCTGTGAATTCAGTTGCAACCGACCAGCACTATATATTAAATAAGGCCTCTTTAAACAAAAACATACTTAAAATGAGGTTATGAATTGACTGGCTGACAAAAACATTGTGACCTGAGGCTGCACAGAACTACAGTGAATAACAAGAATCGACTATATTTTGATGGTGGAAGAGGGTAATAAACTAGCTCTGTAAAATGTGAACATTAATTTTTGTTTGGAGTTATAAATTGAGATGATCAAAAATGTACGTTTAAAAAAGTAGAATGTTCTTTAATATCAACAGTTAAGGGCACCTTCCCTATATCTGCACTTATAAAATTTCAAGGTATTTTTAATGTCACAGCTATTTTACTTCAGAAGTTATCATTATTTTTAAAATTTTATTGAAGTATAAGTTGATTAACAATATCATGTTAGTTTCAGGTATACAGCACAGTGATTCAGTTATATATGCATGGAAGTGAAAGTCACTCAGTCATGTCCAACTCTTGAGACCCCATGGACTGTAGCCCGCCAGGCTCCTCTGTCCATGGGATTCTCCAGACAAGAATACTGGAGTGGGTTGCCACACCCTCCTCCAGCAGATCTTCCAGACCCAGGGATCAAATCTGCATTTTTATGATCTCCTACATTGGCAGGCAGGTTCTTTACCACTAGCGCCACCTGGGAAGCCCTCAGTTATATATAAATACGTACATATCAGTTCAGTTCAGTCATTCAGTTGTGTCCGCCTCTTTGCAACCCCACGAATCGCAGCACGCCAGGCCTATATATATTTTTTCCAGATTCTTTTCCCATATAGGTTATTACATAATATTGAGCACAGTTCCCGGTTCTACACAGCAGATCCTTGTTGGTTATCTATTTTGTATAGAGTACTGTTGGAAGTGGTTTTTTAATTACCATATTTTATGTTTTTAATACCGACATTTTATCATATTTTAAAATCTCTTAACTTGGTGTTCAAAGACAATTATAAAGGGCAATTAAGATTTAAAGTTTTTCTTCTTAATGGAACATAAACTATTGGTGTGTTTTACATTCAATGAGGATTGATATTAGATGAAATATGGTATTTTATACGCATCTCCCTTATGAGTTCCCTTTAACCAGTGCTGACTGCAAGCTTTCTAAATAAATGTGACTACTGTAACCTGCCATCTTTTGCCCATCATTTTTCTTCTTTTAATAACCTCTCAGCTCTTTGTATCCCTGACCCAGTATCTTCCTTTTGTCTTTTTTCTTTTAACCTATTTCTTTTAAAAAATTTAAACTTCTGAAGACTTTGTAATTTCTAGTGTGATGTAGTGTCTAGTGTAATGTCTAGTGTAACTTCTAATACAAAAGAAAATGTGCTAATGCTACTTCTTGGGATAAAATATTTAGTTACCTACATGTGCAAATAACTCTGGAAAGTAAGTTAGAGAGTACTTTCTAGAAGCCCCTCGCTTGCATGTAGCTGATAATCAATACAACTTTGTTGGATGTTTCATAAATAATACAATAAACAAAGGCTGTCTCAGGTGGTGCTGGAAAGAAAACCTCTTCCCAGTCTTTTTCCTTGAGGTGAGAGCTGTCGCCTTCCTGTCCCCCTTTTATAGCTGAAAGTACCTTTCCCCTGTAGACTAAATAGACTCATTTCTTTTGAATTCTCAGTTCAAGAACTACTCCCAGGTATGAACACCTTATTTCAGGGGAAAACAAAAAGAAACTGGAATCTCAGAGCTGCTCAACAGCATGATTCTGGAGAGAGGGAAGTGCCTGAGGAACTCCGCCCCTACTCCAACCCATGACAGGTGCCCCCAGCATTTCCTGCACCTGATTTCCTCTGCTCACTGCTGCATGCTCCTCTCCCCTTTGTACTCATCCATCCTGCTTGGCTCTAAGAGTGATCCTATGACACAAGGGCAGATCCTACTAAAAGCAAGCCCCAGGTCCTTCCATAGAAATATATTGGCCTCTAGGGTAACAAAGGCCCATTGTGATCATTGGGAGGCATGAACACTGCTTAGGGAAAACTGATCGCAAATCTCACAGGAAAGTTACTGCTTGCAAAATACTCTTGTTCTGTGCAAAATCAGACCATTATTTGCCACACTTTCCTTCATATGGGTAAAAAATAACCGATTCCCCTGACCCCCAACACCAAAGGGATAGCTAGCTCAGAATGCCAGACTGGTTTCTTGGGTGACCATCTACAGTTTGGTTTGCGTTTAGCCAAAGATGGAGCTTGGGGGGTGAGGGCAAGAGGTCAATGATTTCTTTTTGATTCAAGTTTTCATCTGAAGTGACACTTTCAACCTGAGGCCCAACACTCACGTCCCTGGGCAATGAATCCATGAGTCAAGTAATCAAAAATAGCTCGTCTTTCCTGCATTTCACACTGTTTTTTACTATACATAATGGACAAAGTGATTTTTACCTATATAGTTGAGTTTCAGTCTGGACTAAACGTAACTAAACTCATCGACATTTAGGAAATCAGTGAACTAAAATGGACCTGAATGGGCGAATTTAATTCAGATGACCATTATACCTACTACTGTGTGTAAGAATCCCTTAGAAGAAATGGAGTAGCCCTCATAGTCAACAAGAGTCTGAAATGCAGTACTACTTGGGTGCAATCTCAAGAACGACAGAATGATCTCTGTTCATTATTAAGGCAAGCCATTCAATATCACAGTAATCCAAGTCTGTGCCCCAATCACTAATGCCGAAGAAGCTCAAGTTGAACGTTTCTATGAAGACTTACAAGACGTTCTAGAACTAACCCCCCAAAAAGATGTCCTTTTCATCACAGGGGACTGGAATGCAAAAGTAGGAAGTCAAGAGATACCTGGAATAACAGGTAAATTTGGCCTTGGAGAACAAAATGAAACAGGGCAAGGGCTAACAGAGTTTTGCCAAGGGAACACACTAGTCATAGCAAACACCCTCTTCCAACAACACAAGAGATGACTCTACACGTGGACATCACCAGGTGCTCAATACTGAAACCAGACTGATTATATTTTTTGCAGCCAAAGATGGAGAAGCTCCATACAGTCAGCAAAAACAAGACAGGGAACTGACTGTGGCTCAGATCATGAACTCCTTATTGCAAAATTCAGACTTAAATGGAACAAAGTAGGGAAAACCACTAGGCCATTAAGGTATCAGTTCAATTCAGTTCAGTTCAGTTGCTCAGTAGCGTCTGACTCTTTGTGACTCCATGGACTGCACCATTACAGGCCTCCCTGTCCATTGCCAACTCCTAGAGTTTACTCAAACTCATGTCCATTGATTCGGTGATGCCATCCAGCCATCTCATCCTCTGTCATTCCCTTCTCCTCCTGCCTTCAATCTTTCCCAGCATCAGGGTCTTTTCCATTGAGTCAGTTCTTCGCATCAGGTGGCCAAAGTACTGGAGTTTCAGCTTCAGCATCAGTCCTTCCAATGAATATTCAGGACTGATTTCCTTTAGTATGACCTAAATCAAATCCCTTATGATTATACAGTGGAAGTGACAAATGGATTCAAGGAACTAGATCTGATAGACAGAGTGCCTGAAAAACTATGGATGGAGGTTTGTGACATTATATAGGTGGTGGTGATCAAAACCATCCCCAAGAAAAAGAAATGCAAAAAGGCAAAATGGCTGTCTTAGGTGGCCTTACAAATAGCTGAGAAAAGAAGAGAAGTGAAAGGCAAAGGAGAAAGGGAAACATATACCCAACTGAATGCAGAGTTCCAAAGAACAGCAAGAATAGATAAGGAAGCCTTCCTAAGTGAACAATGCAAATAGAGGAAAACAATAGAATAGGAAAGACTAGAGATCTCTTCAAGAGAACCAGAGATACTAAGGGAATGTTTCATGCAAAGATGGGCACAAGAAAGGACAGAAATGGTATGGACCTAACAGAAGCAGAAGATATTAAGAAGAGGTGGCAAGAATACACAGAACTATACAGAAAAGATCTTAATGACCCAGATAACCATGATGGTATGATCACTCACCTAGAGCCAAACATCCTGGAGTGCAAAGTCAAGTGGGCCTTAGGTAGCATCATTACAAAGTTAGTGTAGGTGTTGGAATTCCTACTGAGTTATTTCAAGTCCTAAAACATGATGCTGTTAAAGTGCTGCATTCAATATGCCAGCAAATATGGAAAACTCAGCAGTGACCACAGGACTGGAAACGGTCAGTTTTCATTCCAAACCCAAAGAAGGGCAATGCCAAAGAATGTTCAAACTACCATACAATTGTACTCATTTCACATGCGAGCAAAGTAATGCTCAAAATTCTCCAAGCCCGATTACACCATTACGTGAACTGAGAACTTTCAGATGTTCAAGACGGATTTTAGAAAAAGCAGAAGAACCAGAGATCAAATTGCAGAGAATTCCAGAAAAACATCTACTTCTGCTTCACTGATGATGCTAAAGCCTTTCACTGTGTGGATCACAACAAACTGGAAAATTCTGAGAGATGGGAATACCAGACCACCTTACCTGCCTCCCGAGTAACCTGTATGCAGGTCAAGAAGCAACAGTTAGAACCAGGCCTGTAACAACGGACTGGTTCAAAATGGGGAAAGGAGTACGTCAAGGCTGTATACTGTCACCCTGCTTATTTCACTTATATGCAGAGTAAGTCATGAGAAACGCTGGGCTGGAGGAAGTACAAGCTGGAATCAAGATTGCTAGGAGAAATATCAATGACCTCAGATATGCAGATGACACCACCCTTATGGCAGAAAGTGAAGAACAACTAAAGAGCTTCTTGATGAAAGTGAAAGAAGAGAGTGAAAAAGTTGGCTTAAAGCTCAACATTCAGAAAACTAAGATCATGGCATCTGGTCCCATCACTTCATGGGAAATAGATGGGGAAACAGTGTCAGACTTTATTTTTGGGGGCTTAAAAATCACTGCAGATGGTGATAGCAGCCATAAAATTAAAAGACGCTTACTCCTTGGAAGGAAATTTATGACCAATCTAAACAGCATATTGAAAAGCAGAGACATTACTTTGTCAACAAAGGTCTGTCTACTCAAGGCTATGGTATTTCTAGTGGTCATGTACAGATGTGAGAGTTGGACTATAAAGAAAGCTGAGCACCGAAGAATTGATGCTTTTGAACTGTGGTGTTGGAGAAGACTCTTGAGAGGCCTCTGGACTGCAAGGAGATGCAACCAGTCCATCCTAAAGGAGATCAGTCCTGGATGTTCATTGGAAGGACTATGTTGAAGCTTAAACTCCAGTACTTTGGCTACCTGATGCGAAGAGCTGACTCATTTGAAAAGACCCTGATGCTGGGAAAGATTGAGGGCAGGAGGAGAAGGGGGTAACAGAGGATGAGATGGTTGGATGGTATCACCGACTCGATGGACATGGGTTTGGGTAAACTCCGGGAGTTGGTGATGGACAGGGAGGCCTGGCGTGCTGCAGTTTTATGGGGTCACAAAGAGTCAGACACGACTGAGCGACTGAACTGAACTGAGCAATGATCTACTCCTGACATAGACATTTCACCTGCACAGATTCAGGAAAAAGCAGGTGGACTGAACCCCAAATTTGCTCTGGAAGTTTATCAAGGACAGATGGCTTGCCAAACATTCAGGTTTAGGAACTGGGCAACAATAACTCTGCATGTGTGTTACCTGTCCTTACACTGTGAAACCCGTACTCACAGTTCTGAATGGCTAATTTAAGAATCTGCAGTTGGCTGACCCCAGGACACCATGTTCTCCCCTAATGAAACAGCAGTGGGGAGTAAGATACAACATACTCTTTTGGTAGTAAAACCCACAGTTAATGGATCATAATTCACACAACTGTGAAAGTTGTAAAATTCCAATCTGTTAGCTGCACCCGTATCTCTCTGACCAGGAGAAACCAACAGGGCTCTGGATCTACCGCATTCTCCTGGGTTCCGCCAGTCTCTCTCCTGTAATCAGTCTGCCTGGCGGGGATGATGCCAAGACTTTGCATCTAACTCCAGAGCTCAATTGCAACAACCAAGAATGGATTTACTTCACCTCTTGCTTGTCTCTCACAGGACAAACCACACTCAATCTAACTCCAAGATATTCTGAGCCAAACCGTAGCACTACCTGGGAAATGTTTTAAATGAAAGGACAGAAGGAAAGTAAACTTTTGGTTTGGCACTTCTAATAAACAAGTGGCTAACTTTCATCAACATTTCCTTCTCTCTACATAAGCTGCCAAATTGTGTGATGCAAAGACATCAAATAAGGAAAAGAACATAATTTCTATTTCTATTTATGGATCAGCCTTAAAAATTTTAAATGTATTATGTTTTCTTTACTTTGAACATAATATATTAGTATAGTAGTACATGCATATAAATAATCAATGGATGTGTACACTGGTGAATACATACCCCAAATTTTTTATCAATGGGCTGCATGATTAAAAAGGTTTTAATGTCTCTTGTTTTTTTGGCCATTCCTTGCAGCTTGTGGGATCTTAGTTCCTGGACAAGGGATTGAACCCAAATCCTTGGCAGTGAAAATGCAGAGTCCTAACCACTGGACAGCCGGAGAATTCCAATAACAAAAGTTTCACTGTCTGATTTATTTAGCATTGCTATATATTCTTTTTTTCAATTTTTTTAAAAAAATTGAATATAGTTGATTTATAATATTGTGCCAGTCTCTCTGCAAAGCCACAGACATGCAGCAATGAACTCAAAGCTATATACAAAATCAGAACCTTCCCAAATAAGGAAAAAATGGCTTTGTAACCCACAGAAGATCTTGCCATAAAGATGACTTTACTACTCTGCAAATCTAGTGTCACTAGACACTAGAGAGGCAGTGAATGCCTCATGTTTATCCAGGAGCACAACTAGTTTGGGACTAGTCGATCTTTGAGCTCTATCTTTTAGTTCACAGTTGCTTGTTAACTTTAAGAGGAGTTTGTATGCTAAAGAAACCACACCTGTTGAAACTTAACAAGAAAGGTGAGAGATTAATGAAATAGAAGAGACAATTTGTTCTCTGAGTGCTGCCTTTGTAGGTGTCATTTCAATTTCTATCACAGACTGATAAAACACATATACCAAAATCTTTACAGATACAAAAGCTATTTAAAAGGAACAGGATCACTTTTTGACGAAAACTCAAGCCCATAGCACATGGCCTATTTCAATCTCATTGCACTACATAGTGGAATCACGTTTGTATCAATGGAGACATTTTTCAATAGGACTATAGCCTTCAAGTCTATACCCTAGAGGACTGTGACTTAAACACAGGACAAGACTAGTAGCTCAATCTGAAATTTGTTTGGCACTGGCAGACTAAAACTGCGCATGCCTGTTTTTCCAACTTTTCACATCACTGGTTCCAACAGACAACAACAAAAACCACACATATATATACACATGCACAGAAACACACACATGGGACAACAGAAAGAAATGAGTGGGAAGTGGCTTTTAAGTAACAGGGCAGGGTACCTGGGATGCTCTCTAACTTTCTTCTGAGCTCTTCATTTTCTTGTTGCAGTGAAATCACCTCCTGCTCCAGCTCTTGACACCGGGGACAGCAGCCTTCCTCTTCTTCCTCCTCTTCCTCCTCAGGCAGCGTAGAAGATGATGGGTGACCATGGGATTCAGATGTTGCTGGGGAGGTCCAGCCACCTAGCGTGTGCACGGGGGATGTTGACAAAGGATCCACATCCGCCAGGTGGCCATACTCGCTGACCGAGGAGGTGTTTGGAGTTGGAAAGCTCCCTGAGAGCAGGTAATTTTGCAGGGAGTCAGTGAAAACTCTCAAAAATGCAGAAGTTTGTTGTTTCCTTTGCATATATTGCATCTCAATGTCTAAATTGTCTGAGGTCTGACTGTGGACCCCTTTGCCAACAGGACATGGTTCCTGTCTTTCAGTGTAACTTGAGCCTTCCTGCTTCACACAAGATATCATAGATTGAGAATGGTTGGAGTCTAGAAGTTTGCCTCCACAATTTAAGAGGCTAAGGACTCGGCTGCATTGTTGAGCAAAAGCGTCCAAGATCATTCGACTCTCTGAAACAGAGAAGAAGACACGTCAGAGACTGACAGCCGAGACAAGGGACAAATAGGGTTCTTGACTTGGAGTTCAACATTAAAAAATGTCAGAAACATGGACTTCTACTCTCTGCCACACACCAATGTGACATAGTGAATCCGCATGTACCTGGATGCACAGCTTCCTGTTGCTCCTAATGAGCCACCCCAACTCGATTCTGGGAAATGGCTGGATGGGACTGGGGCACTGAATAGAGACCCCCTCTCTATGCACAGCTCTGAACTTACACCTTTGGCTTCATTAATATCCTCACTCTAATGAATCAAGCCAGCCCTGCAGACTCAACTCCTCATTGACAGGGGAGCTTACAGCAATCATTACTGCTATTTCTGGAGTGCCCTCATGCCCTTGCTATTAATCAGCTGATACAATCCCCAGCGAGTACTTTGCTCCCAGATGCAAACTGGAGAAGAACGACAAGTTTTCTGTGAAGTGCTCACTAAACACCTAAGATAAAACAAGCAGTGGGCCTATGAGGCAAATGAGGAGGAGCCCCAAAGTAAGACTGTGTCATCCAACATCTGGGTTCACAATTCTTTCTTTTACTTTATCTGATAACTTAGCCTGATCTATAGCAGCAGCATCTGAAAAGCAACAGTGCCCTTCTTAGGGCTTCTCCCACCAAATCTCTTAACTGGCACATACAGAGAGGGCCAGTTAGTTTCCAGAAATGTATTCTAAAGCATATTAACTGTCAATCAGTGGAAAGCAAAAAACTAATAGAAAGCAATCAGTTCACCTCAAAAAGAAAAAATATGGAAAGGCCACCCCGCCCCCCCCCCACCTCAGCTCTGGTCAATACTGTGAAAATGTAACTCAATGTTGTCAGTCTAAGGGTTTTGAAAATTCACCCTAAACGTAAATGCTACAAGAACATTCTCTTCTTTGTAGACCACCACCCAGAACAGGCAACTTATAAATACCCAGAGAGAGATACTTTTTTTAGGGTTTATATTTGGCAATGAGGATGCCTCTTATTTCCTCTCCCCCTATGTAAAACAGTGGCAACAAACAAAATACTGTAGATTCTAGATACCAATATCTATTGTTTATTATAGAAATATAATTAGTCACTGAAGGACTGACGCTGAAGCTCCAATCCTTTGGCCACCGGATGCAAAGAGCCTACTCATTAGAAAAGACCCTGAGACGCTGGGAAAGATTGAAAGCAGGACAATAAGGGGACAAGAGACGATGAGATGGATAGATGGCCTTACTGACTCAGTGGACATGAGTTTGAGCAAGCTTCGGGAGATGGTGAAGGACAGGGAAGCCTGGCCACAGTCCATGGGGTCTCAAAGAGTCAGACACGACTGAGTGACTGAAACAACAACTAGTCACTTGTTGTCCCTGGAAATGTTGTCTAGCTGTATCTTTTACTGAGGAAAAAAAGACCTTTAAAAGTGAAAGATGGTGAGATGCTCAAGGGTTTCTTTGGGGACAACAAACCAGAATAATTGTGATTTAAGAAAATTGATTTCTCTAGAAAACCCCGGTTAATGACAAGCAAAACCAACCTTTAGAAACCTCCACACAGTCCTTCATGCTCTTCTTTGTTTTTCCTTACTAGTCTTCCTAAAGTAACTAAGATATCAGGGGGAGGGGGTAGAAGTCTCCTTTTCTAACTATTTAATAATTTATCTAAGGCCCAGAGCATACAGGAAGCACCCCTCACATCTCCCAAATCTATAAAATGCGACCATTTCAAAATCCCTCAGGAAAAATGACAAGTCAGAACACAGAGGCCAGTACTCTTCAGCTCAGCAGAGACCCAAGAAACTGTATACTCCATGAGTGGACTGGAGTTTGAGGGCCAGCACAGTATCTCAAGAAATATTTACTGAATACATGAGGGGACTCTTGTAGATAAAATAGTATCTTAGTTTACAGCATTTGTATTATCCTGAATCCCACAAATATCAGGCACAGGCCTGTTTTTTTAACCACAATTACTTTGAGTGCTGAAGAAAGAACTAGATGCCAGGAACAGTGTTAGGCTAGAGCTGACTGATGGGCCTGGAACTTGACCCAAGTAGCAGCCGAGATAAAGTTGGCTTGCTACTTTGGAGAAAAAGGGACGTGTATATGGAACTATCTTTCCTACACCAAACACTGGAAGTCATGATGACTCTGCCCCCAGCCAGGTGGAAAGGAAGAAATGAGCTCATGATTTGAACGGAAACATAATGGAGAAAGACATCAAATAGTTGGGTATTATATTTTACAATGGCCAAAACCAATAAATCAGAAAGTAAACAGCTGAACCATACAAGTGGGGAGGTTTAAGATGTTGCATTCTCATTTTTTACTCCTGGGTTTTTGTTCTTTTATTAGTAAAATCAAAGGACAATATTGATTGGGGATTCTCAATTCTGGCACATTAGCAGTTTTCATTCATTTAATCCTATAATCCCATTCCAGACCTGAAGTTGTATTTACTGTTTGCATTTTAATCAGAATAGTCCCAATCGATTCATAGCCTATACACCTTTAATATAACCTTGATGAAAGAAAAAAAATATGAAAGGAAAGACTAAAACAGAATTGCTTAGAAAGAACAGCTTGAATATATTTGTCCAGTGTCCTAAAAGGAGTTCACTTGTCTAAATATTGATAAATCACATATAGTATAGATTTTAAGGGGAAAAAAATCTGATGTATAGATAAGCATGATTTGTTTTCTTAACTGAAGGATAAACTCATAATATGTTGAGAAAAAGTCATTATGTATTATGCTATATTATGAAGATAATGTATTAAAGTGCATTCAGAACATCAGAGAACAGTTGCAGCCATAAAACAGTTCTTGCCTGCAGTTTTTCCAAATGTTTTATTTGGAATTTGTTCTCAGAACTGATATATGTAAAAATAGCCACTGTAGCCATTAAAAAGCTGAATTTTCTTCTTTTCAGTACCTTATAATATTTGAATAGTATTTTATGTCAATACATTGAAGAGTGCGATAAAAAATGTTACTATTATACTTGGTGGAAAACAGCAAATCTTTCCACTTAACACATATTGCAGCCAGCAATACTTCACCTTTCCAAACAGAATATAATTAGAAATGCAGGTACTGTGTGATGCCCATTATTTCTAAGAAATGGAGAAAAGTTCTGTTTTCATATGAAGACAGTTGTACGGCACACTGGTCCATGATTCTTAATTGAGCAAAGTGTGAACGTGTATTTTAAATTTTTTGAACTTTTCTCCCCCCACTAGTCACAGAATGTTCCACTCAAGTGATAGTAAGGAAGTACAAAGTCAACAGATTACAGAGAGGCTTTAACACAACCTATTTTATCCCTAACTTCTCTAAAATGAAATATCATAAAATGTTTCAAAAAAAATCACAATCATAAAGCACTCTAAAATGACTATGTTTCTCAAATTTATTTTGCTTTATTTTGAAACCTGTCGGGAGATAACATCATGTTGCAAATTGTGCCTAGTTTGATTCCAGAATCTGAACCCATGATTATTTTTGTAATTCAAAAAGTCATTTCTAGAAATTCTTCAGAATTTAAGAGGTTTAATCCATCCTAAATCTGATAAGTGAAGAGGGATGGGAACTCAGCAATGAAACACAGGCTCCCTACTTTAACATCCTTCTTTGTAAGTAAAGCCTTGAATGGAATTTGCCCATCACAGCAGATCCCCAAGAGTATTCTGTTTCTATGAAGGAGATCACAGTAGTCAAGATCAGTGGTAACCTTTTGATTTTAGCCCAGTGAAGGGTGAAATATATTAATATTAAAAATGCAGAAGCAGAAAAAAATTTGTGACCTATACTACCACGTATCCATATATTATAATCTACCAAAAGGATTTCCCACTAGCTCAAAATAGACGATTTTCTTAAAACATTAATATAACTTCTTTCTATGAAAGGACTTTGTGGCATAGAAAATAGAAGTTACAGAATGAAAGCATCTCTGGAAGCATCACTCTATTCTTAAATCAATGAACTACTCTATGTCTTAAAAAAAAAATGCCATCAGTTTTTTTTTTCCCCTAATGGCAAACATCAACACAGCAAAACAGGATGCAATTTTTCTAAATAAATAAATCAATGATGTGTCAAAAATTAACAGATGAGTTAATATACTCAGTGCTATCAAAACCAGATGGTGCTTCCTAATATTCATCCTGCTCAGTCAATCCCTGAATATTTTCTGGACCATCGGTATATAAAATAGGATGCTGCTATTTGTGATGGCAAACAAAAGCAATCATGCCTGCCAAGCACATACTATAACAGGCAGCATTTCAGCTCTGCTAGACAGAAAGTAATTAGAATGCTTTTAATGTCCAAAAGAATGATGCTGATAGGCTGCCACAGATGTGTAGATTTATGAATATTTATATGGTGGTTTATAGCTGACACTTTTATCAGTTGAAGAAGATAAAATATCTGCCTGACTCAAAAGCTTGACAGTCAGGTTAATAAAATCTCATTAAAGAGAATGACCTATGCAATTATATAGGATTTATTGTAATTCATTTTTGATTGTACTCTGCTTAAAGATGCAATTTCCCATTTCCTGATGCCAAATTTAGGCTGCATATCAAGATCTACGTGGGTTTTAACTCTAAGCCTCCCACAGAGGAAAAATATGCTTTTAGAACCATGGTATATTACCCCTTTTAAGGAAAATTATTCTCTTCAGGAGATTTTATAAGAACACTGAAAAATCTATTTTAAATCATGTGTCTCCTCTCAATGGTTTATGGCCCTTAATGGCAAATAAGGTTCACTTCAACCCTTTCATCTTTTCACAGCATTTACTCTGGACACTCAGTTATCTCTCTTCTATCCTTCACTCATTCCATCTCATTGATGTTTTGATTATTTTCAGTTTACCAGGTGGCCTGAGACATTGCAGTAACACTGTAGAGAGGGTGCAACAAGCAAATCACCACCCCTACCTCCATTCCACCAAGTATGCTTACATGGCTGTCTGGGCACACAGGCTTATTGGTTCAAAGTGGAACCACTAGTTCCTCAAAGAGCCAATCATCTCTTCAGGTGCCTGTCCTTCTGAGGGCCACTCACATCACTGTGCCTGTTAAGAGATGGCTTTGTCCCCAGTGATTAATATCATGACCACAATTCATGATGTCTAGCACTAAGGTCTTTTTTTTTTTTTTTTTTGCCTTCTCCATTAGCCAAGAACTGACTCAGTGGAAAAGACCCTGACGCTGGGAAAGACTGAAGGCAGGGTAAGGGGACGACGGAGGATGAGATGGTTGGATGTCGTCACTGACTCAATGGACACGAGTTTGAGCAAGCTCTGGGAGTTGGTGATGGACAAGGAAGTCTGGTGTGCTGCAGTCCATGGGGTCACAGAGTCAGACAAGACTGAGCCACTTAACTGATTTTCCTTACTGCAAGGAAGAAACCTACAACCCAATTCCCATCTTTCCAACAAGCACATGGCATCCTATTCTTGAGGCTATCAAGCTTACCACTCCATGAGCTCTCTTAAAAAAAAATAATAAGAAGAAATGTTGAAAATAAAGGGAAATAAATACATGGAATTTGAGGAGCATCAGCAAACTCCTTTTCACTCTTTTAGATTCAGTGACATGATTTCCACCTGGGGACAGAGACAAACTAAACAGGACATCAGAGTGAACACTGAGAGAGGACATTCAGAACAACGTGAGAAGGAAAAACAGAACAACAAAAACTCTTTATGAATAAGAGTGGGGAAACTGCCAGAGTAGAAGGAACCCTGGAAAGGATAGCAAGTAACTGGTGCAGAAAACAGAATACAGGAAAAATAGCAGGAAAAAGCAAGGTTAAAACTATGGATGAACATGGAAATGAAAGGGGGCAGACTTATACTGTCTTAAAAAAGGTAAAAGGCTGAAAGACAGTCAGCAAAGTCGGAAAGGGAAAGCAAGATGAGATTAAAGACTGAAGTGGGCGGATAAAGAGGGGGAAACCCCCAATGAACACGGTGGCTTGGAGGTTGTGCTAAGGAGTAAGCAAAGTACAGAATATGGGAAAAAGACCCAAACTTCTGAACAAGAAAGCAGAGCTAGGAAATTAACAAGGAATGACCACGAGGTAGTTTATAAGAAAATCAGAACCCAAACCAGAAAGCACACAAACCTCACTAAGAAGGGGAAAACACTAGAAAAATGAGGAAAATGAAAGTAGGATAGCCTAACAACGAATACACAAGCACAACAGACTATAAATACAAGAAAAAAACCACCAAACAATGAGGACATCCACACACGAACCCCTCCAAATCAGTAAGGGATGTGACAGGACAAGTCTTCACTATGACCTGTAACTAGATTTTCTTTCTCAAAACCAATCCTTCATGTGTCAAAATATTGACAAACAACAGAACATGAGCTTAGGCTTCTATAACTCATTTCAAGACAATGCTATTTTCATTAGGGAAAAAAAAAAGCTTTGGATTCACTTATATGCAGGATTCGGAGGGCTCCAAAGTGCCGTAAAAGGCCTGAGCAGGAACTTTTTAGTTCCGAGAAGCGGGATAAACGAGGCTGCGCGTCCTCAAGGAGCAGAGAGCACCCTTAGGCGCAGGCCCCAAGCTGCGGCCTCTCCATCAGCCCGCTTCCCTCCCCGCAGCTGGGCAGGAAGGGCCGCCTTTTACCATTGGAGCGAGGGAGGGGGGAGCGAGGTGGGGAGAGAGGCGGGGCGGGCGGCGGGACCTCGAGCGCCCGGGGTTCTCGGGGCTGGGGGAGGGGCGGGGGGCTCCGTCCCTGAAGTCGCGGCCGTCCGCTCCACCCGCGTGACTGGAACAGGGGGAGCCCCGCGTCTTAGAGCCACCCGCGGGGACCCTGGGGTGGGTGGGAAAAGGGGCAGGCAGAGACCGCGCGCGCTCGCAGAGAAAAAAGAAACAGCCCTGGGGCCCGCTGAGTGACCGCGACCGAGCGAGGGAGAAAGAACCGAAGAGCAAATGAGAAGGACAGAGGACGAAAAGCATATGGAGGGGGGAGAGAGAGAGAAAAGGAAGAAGTAGAAGAAAAAAATGAAGCCGCAGAGAGGAAAGAGGGCTTCCCCGAAAGTCGCCGGGTAGCACCAGCTTCTCCTGGAAACGCCGCCGCTGCCACCCCAGGGTGTCCCGCCCCCACTCCCAGCCTGCGCGCGACCCCCGGCTCCCCTCGCCTCCACCAGCCAGGTCGCCCATCGCCACCGCCGCGTTCCCCCGGGCGCCGAGCGGGATGCGAGCGGCGGAGACACCTGTTAGGAGGCGCGCGCGCGCCGTCGGAAGCCCGGGACGCGGCGGCGGTGGCGGCCGGGAAGCGCCAGAAGTTGCCGCCCGCGCGTGGAGGCCTCGGGGGTGCGCTCGGATGTCCGGATCCTCCCTCAGCCGGTGTGCGCGCCCCCTCCCCACCCCCGCTCTCCCCTCGCGGCCCTCCCGCTGGGCCCAGGGCGCGGCAGGCTCCCCGCGGTCCCCGGGCTTCTCCTTCCCGGGGGCCCCACCCCACCCCCCCGGCCGTGGTGGGACGGAAAGTTGCGCCCGAGAGTTGGTACCTGCGCTGAGCTCCAGACTGGCGCCGTCGCCGCCCGTGCTGCTGCTGCCCGCGGCGACCGCCGGGCTCGACCCGTACCTGACGACGGCGGCGGAAGAAGAGGATGATGACGCGGCGGGGGCCGCGGGCGGCGGCGCCGTAGTCCTCAGGTGGCCCTGGGACGCGGCGGGCGTGCCGGACGGAGACGACGACGATGCGGCGGCGTTGGCCCGACCGGGCCCGGGGGGGAAAGATCCCTGCGCCTGGAACTGCTGCTGCGGCGGCGGCTCGCTGCTGCTGATGGAGACCGCGGCGTGAGAGGCGAAAGGCGGCGGGGGCGGCCGCACGTGCGGCAGCTCCACCAGGGTGGGTCGCTCGTAGCGCTTGGCCAGCGCGGGCCTCTTGCCGGGGAACGTCTTGAGGACGCTGTAGGGGCCGCGCTGCTTGTAGATTTTGGGGACGCTGGGCCCCTCCTCTGCCGGCTGCATCTGTTCCTCCATCCTGCGCCTCCCGGCCGCTTCCCGGCTGCACGCCCCCTCGGCGCCCGGCGCCGGGCTCCGGGGATGCCGCTGCCGCCCGCCCGCCGGCTCTGCCCGGCTGCGCGCGTGTGGGAGGGTGGGTGTCTGTGCCGCGGCCGCCGTCACCGCCGCCGCCTGTCGCGAAGCCTGGCATCGCCGAACCCCTGCGCGGGGGGCTGCAGCCCGAGCGCTGATTGACAGGCTGCCTCGCCAATGCCTGGAGGGAGAAAGGAGGTAAAGAGCAAGTGTTTAGGGTAATATCTGCTAATGATAATGGGGGCGGGGGCGGAGCCTGGTGCCGCCGCTGCCGCCCGCGTGGTCGCCGAGCCCGCCGTGCGCCTCCGACGGGGGAAGGGAAGGAAAGAGCCGGGACCCCGAGGGCGTCCTGGTAACAGCGCGAGGTTCTGGCCGGGACGAGACTTCGGAGCCCCGTGCACTTGAGGCTCCTGCTGTTATGGGCGGGGCCCAGTTTTAGGAAGGAACACTTGGTGCCCCCTGCACGACCCCAAACTCTCGGGTTGCACCCAGCTGGGAGTAGTTGGGGCGGGGCGGGGCGGGGTAGCTGGAGTGCGTGTGTACCTTGTAAAGATAATACACCAAGTTCTTCTGCCTATGGGAAATTGCTCCGTCAGCTTTCTGAAAAGAACATCTTGAAGGCTTGACCCAGGTTGCTGCGAGTTGTTTGCGTGCTCACGGGCTTTTGTCTATATCCAGCTCATGGCCTTCGAGTTAATGCTGTCATAAGAGCACACAAAGCGTCAGACTTTTACATTATTTCATTAGATTCCTATGAGAGGGCATAAAAGAATCCTGTTTCCCCATTCTACAGATGAGAAAACTGAGGCTCTTTGAGGAAATTGCCCAAAGTCAGATACTCAAGTGTGTGGCTGAATTGCACATACGTACCCAGATATGCAAATTCTCACTTCTTGTAGCAGGTAGACTCTGCAATTTAGGGGAAAATATATGACATGATACCCCCTTTGGGGATGGTGATTAGATGCTCTCAACAGTGTCGTTTAGGGTGTGTGTGTGTGTGTGTGTTCAACAGTGTCGTTTAGGGTGTGTGTGTGTGTGTGCGCGTGTGCGTGCGTGCTTGTTGGACCAAGATTGCCCAAAAGCTCTGGCTCTCTGCGTTGCCCAGGTAGCTCCTCACTGCGTCTGGGGCCACCAGGGCAGGGTTTCTGGACGACGCACAATTTCAGTAGTTGTTTGAATGAGGGAAGTGCCTCTGTGGTTCAGAGAAGGATCCCATGGGCCAGAGATGTCTTCATATCTAGAGGACTGTCCTGGCTTCTCCCAGTCACTTTGGGAACAAATCACCTCTCCCCTAGGTCAACTCCAATATCAGCAACTCCCTCCCAGGTTTGGTTTCTAGCCTTCAATCTTCACTCTCCAGGTTAGAATTCTGGGTACATCTCCTCCTTGATGTGTGACTGTCATCTCTCCACTCTGAAGTTAGTTTCCTTTTCAGAGCTTTCCTTTTAGTCTTGGAAAAGTGACCTATTTTCTTCTCCGGGTTGAGGACCTTGGTCTCTCATTCGCCAGACTTCCCTTCCTCTGGAAACCTCGCTCTTCGCAGGATCAGCTTCCGGGTTCCTCCACCCTCCATAGTCGCCCTCTCCCCTGCGGCCTCCTCAGATCCTGCTGCGGTTTTCTCCTCTCCATTTATTAGAGATGAAATAAATAATGCCATAAATAAAAGTATTTGGGAGTCCAGGAACTGTCAGGGCTGATTAGGGCATAGAGGACATTTTCTTTCTCATTATGCAAAAGCATTTCATGGGGAAATAAAAGAGGTTTCATTGTAACTCATGCATGTCATATTTCAAGGAATTCAAGATATTAATCATATTTAACATTATTTGCAACGTTTCTCCCTGGCTTCTGAAAACTGCTAAATGAGGACACGTGGATCAGTAAGAAGAAGGGAGACAAGCATGAGAGGGACATTTAAGAAATAATGAAATGCTGGTGAAAGACAGGGAAAGAGAGGGAGATGCCAGGGAGATGTTTCTTAGGCACATAGTGAAAAATGGGGGAGCTTCTTCTCAGAGGTGAGACAGCTGAAATTGAATGATACACTGGAGGAAATAAATGATAACAAACCTCCCCACACTTTTCTTTCTAGAAAGCAGTTCTGAATTTTGCATTGAAATGTTTTCCTCCCACTTTACTCCCAGCTAATTTGCCAATAACTCCTGGCTTTTGAAAAGAAATTGGGTGGTGCCAGTGTGAGTAGGTGGGGGGGGCGGTTAGAGGGGAGAAATTCATCAGTTCGACTACTGAAGAAATAATTTCCTATAGCTGGGAGCTTTTTCTTCTCTTATGTATTTTTAATTTGTATCAGCCTCACCACTTAAGCACCTTAAGAGACTTTGAACAGTACTTCTGTTGTTATAGTTTGCCAGTGAAAAGGATCTGCCATTCTGTATGTTGAAAAGTGGATGTTTCTATAAAACTGAATGGTAAAATTAATGGTTTAGCTAAAAAAATAAAAAGACACCCTAGAGAAAAATATTAGAATTTTTTAAATGACCAGCTTGTAGATCCTCATGCTAGCAGTCACCTATGTCTGGATCCACAGAAAAATGAAGTGCTTAATAATCACATTTTAGAAAATGAAATGGGCATTTATTCCCAAGTGTGGAGTTGAACTTAATTTTAAAATTGTAAGTGACCACTGTTACCTGCCTGGGGTTGTATGTACCTGAGTATTGTATATAAATGTAATATATTGAAGTGTTTATAAAATCACTGGCAGCACTTTTGTAAGCATTTTGCTGTAAATTTTAGTCCAAATTATCAGATAGTGATTTTGCTGATATCCTCTCTTTAGGGTCTCAGGGGCTGATGGGATGGTAGTTACACTAATGCTTTAAATCTTTTTATATATTTACTCTTGCTTAAAAAAAAAGATAGTGAACTTTTAAAAAGCCAAGTGGCTGTTTATGGATAGGGTGATTTTTTGACTGGCAGCATGTCAATTCCTTGAGCCATCCAGAATATAGCTTTTAAATAATAAGTCAGCCATGGGAAATGCTTTTTATTGCACCAATTTCAATGATATTTAATGAGCTTCTGATTGACTGTTTGATCTCCCAATGTTTTGTGCTACTTTTAATTCATTTCGTATAATAGAAAAAAAAAGTAATTGGAAGAAAATTTTGTGACAAGATAATGACCTTCCACTTTGAAATTAAATGTCTGATTAGCTTCAACATTTTAATGCTGAGATGATATTGCAGCAGAAACAGGGGTGTGCGTACTATCACTCGGTGGAAAATGACTGAGGAATACTCCTTTGCTTTTCCTATTTGCATAGTAGAAAGGGTACGGTAGCCACAGAATCATAAGCTCACAGTCCTAGAGGGACCAAAATGGTCTTTTATTCTTGTGATTGAGCCTATGCCCATAGCTTTCCTAAGACCCTGTCAAGTGGTTGTATAAACCATGCTCAAATACCTCCAGTGATGAGGACTTCGCTACTTCTAGGAGCACCATTCACCCAGGGATTTATTCAACAAATATTTATTGAATGCCTACTATGGGCCTGGGATTTTTCTAAGCAGTGGACAATACGCACGCTAAGTGGCTTCGGTTGAAACCACATAGACTGTAGCCCACCAGGCTCCTCTGTCCATGGGATTTCCCAGTCAAGAATACTGGAGTGGGTTCCCTTTCCCTTCTCTAGGGGATCCTCCTGACCCAGGGATTGAACTCACATCTCTTAAGTCTTCTGAGTTTGTAGGCAGGTTCTTTACCAACAGCACCACCTGGGAATCTCTGGATATAGTGGAGCCAAATATCAAGATCCTATTATGATAGAATTGGGGTGGGCAGGTAATAAATGATCAAGTAGCTAGCTGAATGATATTAATATATTTATATAACAAATATATATTTATAAAAAGTATAATAAATTATTATGCTTATTATATGTTATAATATTTAAAATGTTAAATAATATATAATGCATAATACACTATTATTATTTCAGATAGAAATAATTATGATTAAAAAAACAGCATGGGGATGTTGCTTTTGATAGGGTGGTTGAGAAGAGTTGTTTGAGGTGGAACCATCCAGCTGAGAGTTACTCCTAAAAAAGAGCCATCCATGAGAAGAGTCAAAGGAAATCAGTCCTGAATATTCATTGGAAGGACTGATGCTGAAGTTGAAACTCCAGTACTTTGGCCACCTGATGCGAAGAACTGACTCATTTGAAAAGACCCTGATGCTGGGAAAGATTGAAGGCGGGAGGAAAAGGGGACGACAGAGGATGAGATGGTTGGATGGAATCACTGACTCGACGGACATGAGTTTGAGTAAACTCCCAGAGTTGGTGATGCACAGGGAAGCCTGGCGTGCTGCAGTAATGGGGTCGCAAAGAGTCAGACATGACTGAGGGACTGAACTGAAGTGAACTGATGAGAAAAGCAGTTTAGGCTGAGGGACAATAGTTGTAGGAGCCATAAGGCAGGAACAGGCTTGAAGTTCTCAGGGAGCTGAAAAAAGGGCCAGTAGTCCCAGTGTCCTGGCAAAGGGCAGAGTGAGGAGATGAGGTCCGAGAGGCAGGCTGGGCCCTGGCTGGGCAGGGCCTTATCCATCTGAGGAAATGTTTGGGTTTCATTCTAAAAGCAGTTGGGAAGC
The DNA here is from genome assembly GCA_024291935.2 of Okapia johnstoni. Lineage (NCBI taxonomy): Eukaryota > Metazoa > Chordata > Mammalia > Artiodactyla > Giraffidae > Okapia > Okapia johnstoni. Next base: position 55,605,346 of record CM044308.1, read on the forward strand.
TTGGAGGCAGTTAAGCTGGGGAGTAACATGACCAGATTTATGTTTTTAAAAGATAATTTTCAGAAAACGTAAAATCATGACTCCCATACATAAAAATGAACAGATGTTAAAGCTTTTATTTAACTTGCTCAATGCCATCATAGTATTCAAAGGACAATTTGATGTGGAAAAAAGGAATGTTGAATTGAATGCATAAATGTTTTGTGTATGTTACTTGGTTTTCCCACGAGGGATGTGGGTGACAGCTGGAAGGGAACCTCTACCATGAAGGACGGTTTGCATATCTATCAGTTATCTAAACTTTCAAAATTGTAAAAATAGCTCAAAGACAATGAAAGAGTAGATTCAGATAACTGGGGAAGATGTGCTGTACGTAGACAATGCAGTTTTCCAATGAAATACAATTTATTTCCTGCAACACTTTTTTAAAAAACCTTTTAATTTTGACAGTTATAGATTCTAAACTTATCATTTTATAATAAGCTTATTAATAAGCTTATTATTTTTAAATAATTACAGATTCACAGGAAGTTGCAAAGATAGTGCAGAGAGGTCCCAGGTACCCTTCATCCATTTCCTCCAAAGGGTGGAATCATGCAATGTGTGATCTTTTGAGATTTTTCATTTACTTTAATGCCCTTGAGATCCATCCATGTTGTTGTATCAATAGTTTGATCCTTTTCATTGCTGAATAGTACTCCACAGTGAATATCCCACAATTTGTTAAACCATTCACCTGTTGTAGGATATTTTGGTTGTTTTCAGTTTGGGACTATTGTAAATAAAGCTGCTCTGAATAGTCCGGTACAGGTTTTAGTGTAGATGCAAGTTTTGTTTCTCTGAGTCTTTCTACAGTATTTAAAAAATTCCTTCTGCTTTGTGGGCAATGGACTATAGAGGATCAGACTGGAAGCAGGGAGACATTTATTTTCTAAACAGTGACTGAGTAACCCTTTCAAAATATAATCATATATTTCCACTGCCCTCCATTGTCTTCCCCCTCCACAGAGTGAAATGCAGAGTGTGCCATTGCCTGCTAAAGTCCCCTTAGGAGCTACAACCATCCCTTGCCTCTCAGGCCTCATTCCTTCTGTCCCCTCCCCTCCTCACTCCACTCCAGCCTTAATGGTCTTTATAAGGTTCCAAATGTCCTGTGTCAAGATTCTTACCTTTAATGTTCCTTCTGCTTAAAATGTTTCTTTCTCCACATGTCTGCATAACTCCCTACCTTATCTCATTCAAGTCTTTGCTCTAGTATCTCTTTGTCAATGAGCCCTTCACTAGTCACCCTATTTACAATTGAAGCCCCGCCTCCCTCCCCCCATACTCCCCATCTCTTTTTCTATCCAGCACCTATCACCATCTGTCATGCTATACAGACTATCTGCTGTGTAACATCATGTTTATTACACGGTCAGCCCTGCATATCCTTGCATTCCCCATCTGTGATTTCAACCAACCAAGGACTGAATTTCAAAATTTGATTTACTGATACCTAGAGCTGACTGTACCACTGCCACTTTTATGGAGGGGACTTGAGCAGCCATTTTATAGAGGGACTTGAGTAGCCATTTTATTTAGAGTCTTGAACAGCCATTTTGTATATGGGACTTGTGCAGCCATTTTATGTATGAGATTTATGTAGCCATTTTATGTAGAGTCTTGAGCAGCCATTTTATGTAGGGTCTTGAACAGCCATTTTGTATATGGGACTTGGGCAGCCATTTTATGTATGGGATTTGTGTAGCCATTTTATGTAGAGACTTGAGCAGCCATTTTATGTAGAGACTTGAGCAGCCATTTTATTTAGAGACTTAAGCAGTCATTTTCTGTAGGGAATTGTGCAGCCATTTTATGTAGGGTCTTGAACAACCATTTTGTATATGGGACTTGTGCAGCCATTTTATGTAGAGACTTGAATAGCCATTTTATTTAGGGAATTGTGCAGCCATTTTATGTAACCTACTTGAGCACTGGAGGATCTTGGTATCTTCAGGGGATCCTGGAACCAATCTGAGGAATGACTCACTTATTTTTTGCTTCCAGTGAGTAGGATGCAAATTCCTTAAGGGCATAAGTTCTTTTTTTTTTTTTAATTAGTTTATTTTCTATTTTTTAACTCTACAATATTGTATTTGTTTTGCCATACATTGACATGAATCCACCATGGGTGTACATGTTTTCCCCTTCCAGAACCCCCCTTCCACCTCCCTCCCCATCCCATCCCTCCAGGTCATCTCAGTGCACCAGCCCCGAGCACCCTGTATCATGCATTGAACCTGGACTGGCGATTTGTTTCACATATGATAATTTACATGCTTCCATGCCATTCTCCCATATCATCCCGCCCTCACTCTCTCCCATAGAGTCCATAATACTGTTCTATTTATCTGTGTCTCTTTTGATGTCTCGCATACAGGGTTATCTTTACCGATTGACTAAATACCATATATATGTGTTAGTATACTGTATTGGTGTTTTTCTTTCTGGCTTACTTCACTCTGTCATAGGCTCCAGTTTCATCCACCTCATTAGAACTGATTCGAATGTATTCTTTGTAATGGCTGAGTAATATTCCATTGTGTATATGTACCACAGCTTCCTTATCCATTCATCTGCTGATGGGCATCTAGGCTGCTTCCATGTCCTGGCTATTATAAACAGTGCTGTGATGAACATTGGGGTACACGTGTCTCTTTCAAGTCTGGTTTCCTCAGTGTGTATGCCTAGCAGTGGGATTGCTGGGTCATATAGCAGATCTATTTCCAGTTTTTTGAGGAATCTCCACACTGTTCTCCATAGTGGCTGTACTAGTTTGCATTCCCACCAACAGTGTAAGAGGGTTCCCTTTTCTCCACACCCTCTCCAGCATTTATTGCTTGTAGTATTTTGTTCTGGTCCTTGAGTCTGCAGCATCTAGGCTAGCAGCTAGCACAGAGTTGGGAAAAGGCAATGGCAACCCACTCCAGTACTCTTGCCTGGAAAATCCCATGCACAGAAGAGCCTGGTAGGTTGCAGTCCATGGGGTCACTAGGAGTTGGACACGACTGAGCAACTTCACTTTCACTTTTCACTTTCATGCATTGGAGAAGGAAATGGCAACCCACTCCAGTGTTCTTGCCTGGAGAATCCCAGGGAGGAGGGAGCCTGGTGAACTGCCGTCTATGGGGGTGCACAGGGTCGGACACGACTGAAGCGACTTAGCAGCAGCAGCAGCAGCAGTAGCACAGAGTTGAGGCTCAGGAAAGGTTTGTTGGATGAATGGGTGACTTTAGGAGGCTCTGGCAATAGTCCAGGTGAGAACTTAGACTGCTTGGACCACTGCAGTGGTGGTTTCAATGGAAGGAAATAGAATAATGGAGAATATATTCAAGAGGCAGTTGTTCCTTTTTATACAGCTTTGGAAAGTGGAAAGTTTATGCTTATGTCAAGCCCAAATTTGCTTCTTCTAACTGTTGGCTGTTGGGGTTATTCAGAAGAAGTTTAATCCTCTCCATAACTTGAATTTAGAATGAAATCTTACAACATGTTTTCCTTCCTTCCTGTGATGGTTCCCAGGACCTTTTTGAAATGGATCCATCCTTTTAAACAGTAGATTAGGATAGTCATCTTTGGTCTAATTACTATTTTTATCACTAATAAGATTCTGTGTTCATTAGGACGCTTTCAGTAGCATGTGGCAGAAACCCAACACAAATGAATTACGCATAAAGATGCTTATGGGTGTCATAACCCTGAAGACTAGAGGTGGGGCGTGTGTAGAGCAGGTATATATGCTCATATAGTATTATTAGGAATCTACCTCTCTCCATTGCTTGCCTTCAATTTTCTTTCTGTTGATTCATCTTCTGGTAGGCTCTTCCTTTGTGGTGTTCATCTGGCCACCAGCAGTTATCACTTGTGTGGAAAGAGAGCACCTTTTTCCCGTCAGCTCTCGGAAATACCAGAATTAACTTCCATTGTTTTGTTGTGTCTTGATTAGTTTACTTGTTCCTTGATCGTTCCAATGTTGTGATGTTGGGGCTGTTTTCCTTAAGAGGAAAAGAACTAGAGAACAAGGAATTGAAGGAATTTCCCCGAAGTCAAAAAATGAATTAATTGAAGAGTTTAACTCAAGTGAAGATTCTTATGTTTAATAAGAGTAGCAAATATAACTTGTTAACCTTAGTAAATATAATCTTTTACTCTCTATTCCTCACTTCCCTCCAATTTCTGAAAGAACATTCCTCCCAAAGGGCTGAAAACACCCTGGACAGAAGTATGAGCTTGAGAAATATATGAAGATCAAGTTGGATATTAAAGCCTAGAGGGCGAAAAGAGGAGCAAGTTGTTAAGAGGAAGTCAAGGAGATGTAGTAATAGTAAATTGAACTGTGGGTGATTCAGTTTTTAAAAAGAATTTGCAGTCTTCACCAGCAAGGTCAGTTTCCATTTTGCCCTCTTAGTTTCAATTAATTAATTTTAAAATTGTTTGGCCGTGTGGCATGTGGGATCTTAGTTCCTTGATCAGGGATCAAACCTGCACCCCTTGCACTGGAAGCAGAGTCAGGGAAGTCCCTCTTAATTTTTTTATATGAGTATTGTATCACAACAGGAAGTGATCAGTTCCTAATGTTTATTAGTATTTAAGGCAGAATTTTAGTACATAGTACCACCAGAGGCCCAACTCCCATGCAGAAGGTTCTGAAATGAGCCAGTGAAATGCAATCTGAAGTATTTGGCAGTTAAATATTGAAGTTTTGTGACATCACACATTGTATGCTTTACCGGGATTTTTACAAATTAATGCATGCCATATGTCCCCAACCAAGAAAGTGATTTGTCTGTTGTCCTGGCTGCTTGGAGTATTTCATGGTTTGCTAACAGAGCTTCTTTGTTTTATTTATTTGCTTTTAAAATTTTATTAAAGTATAGTTGATTTACACTGTTGTGTTATTTTCTGACATACAGCAAAGTGGTTCAGTTACACATATAAAAGTTTGCATTTTCTAGTCCTAAATTGTCAAGCCACTGCACCCCACCCTTGGGAACTGTAAGTGTGTACTCTATGTCTGTGAGTCTGTTTCTGTTTCATAGGTAAGTTCATTTGCATCATATTTGATATTCCACACATAAGTGATACCATATAGTATTTGTCTTTCTCTTTCTGGCTTACTTAATATGATAATCTCTAGGTCCATCCATATTGTTACAAGTGACATCATTTCATTCTTTTATGACTTAGTAATATTCCATTATATATTTGTATACCACATCTTTTTTATTCATCCATGTATTGATGGGTAGTTTAAGTTGCCTCCGTGTCTTAGCTATTGTAAACGGTGTTATGAACATAAGGGTGCATGTGTCATTTTGAACTAGAGTTTCATCTGGATGTATGCCCATGAGTGAGATTGCTGGATCTATGGTACTTCTCATTTTAGTTTTTTGAGAAGACTCCATACTGTTTTCCATAGTGGCTGCACTAATTTACATTCCCAACAGTGTGGGAGGGTTCCCTTTTCTCCACACCCTCTGCAGCATTTGTTATTTGTTGACTTTTTAATGATGGCCATTCTGACTGGTGTGAGGAGATACCTCATTATAGTTTTGATTTGCATTTCTCTAATAATTAGTGCTGTTGAGCATTTTTTCATGTGTTTTTTGGCCATCTGTCTTCTTTGGAGAAATGTATATTTGGGTCTTCTGCCCATTTTTTGATTGGGTTGTTTTTTGTTGTTGTTGTTATTGAATCATATGAGGTGTTTGTATATTTTGGAAATTAAGCCCTTAATGAGGCTTCTTTAAATACTCATTTTTGAAAACCAAGAGAAATATGTTTTCCTGCAAAAATTATGATAATTTTCTAGCTGAATTCTGTAATGTCCAGGCAGCTGGGCTTTTTGTATCTGTTTTCTAGGCTACAAAGCAGGAAAGTTTTATTTTTGCCCCCTGTGCTTTTGTCTTCAAAAAGCAACTGGTAATAAATGTCATGTATTGCATGAGTGTTAATGATAACACTTTGGCCTTGTTTTCAGGTTAATCAGACTTCTAGGTTCCCCACCCCCCAATAGCTTCAAAGATGACTGATTATAGAATCATAGACTTTGCTTTTCGATAAGAGATGATATTAGTTTCCTAGGGCTGTTGTAATAAAGTAGCACAAATTAAGTGGCTTTAATCACAGAAGTTCTCACAGTTTTGGAGGCTGGAAATATGAAATCAAGGTGTCAGCCAGGTTGGTTTCCTTTTGAGGACTATGAGAAGAACCTGGTCCATACTCTCACCTGACTTCTGGTGGTTGGCTTGCTGGCTGTCTCTGGTGTTCCTAGGCATGTAGAAGCATCACCCCAACTCTACCTTCATATTCCTGTGGCATTCTCCTTGTGTGCCTGTCTCTGTGTTCAAATTGCTGTTTCTATACTTTCTTACCTCAGCCCTAGCAAACTGGGCACATATCGTTTAGGCAGATTATACGATAATCTCTAGTAACAAAAATGAATTATGGCAGAAAGGTCAAATGTTGATTTTTTTAAAAAGCAAGACTACCAGAACTTGTATGATTTAAAATACATTGATAGAAGACTTATTTGCGCACAATAGATAAGCACAATTGGGCATAAACAGTGGCTTCCCACAAGGCTACAGCTCACAGGGCCAATTGTAAGTGAGGTTATGAGCAGGGACCTTTGACTATTCCCATCATGCCCCTTGAATTTAATGAATTCAAGCACATCCTTGAAAATGCTGAATGAGAGTTAACAGGCTAATACCTCCTGCCTTCTCCAACCCCACCCCCAAAGGTATGGTTAGAGAACAAGTTGAGTCACACATAAAATTTATCAAAAGCATATATAAATATATATTTAGTCAGCCAGTCTTAATGTTGGTTGACTTAACTTTCTGGGAGAATTTTCAAACATACTGTTGCCTAGATCTTTCCTCAGGCCAGTCAAAACAGAATGTCTGGGGTGGGGCCTCAGCATTGGTGGTTTAAGAATCTCTTTGGATGATTTCAGTATACAGCTATCTTTAGACTCACCGATTGAAGCAACGGCAGTGTCACTAGAATACAGACATCATTGTATCAAGGTAGCCTTGTGGAAGCCTAGTATACATTGGGATGCTTGAGCATTTTGCTGTTAACGAGTGAACAACATATCTACCTGTCGCCCCAAAGATAAACTGAACGACTACAGTTAAAGAGCAATCATATTGGCCTGGAGTCTGAGCTAAGCAGGGCTGAAACATAGGAAGAAATGGACTGAATGCAGAAGAAGATTGAGACTAGCCAGACAACAGGTTTACTGGGTATGAAAAAGACTCAGTTCTTTGCAAGAGGAGAAAATACAGTCAGCTCAAACAGGCATCTTCATGAGAGGTCAAGGCAGTGATTTAAACTTTGAGTCTTTAATATTATAACTCTTCTGGTTGCAAGAGACAGAAATACAACTCAAACCAGATAAACAAAAATGGAAGTTTATTGCCTCAGAAGGATTCTAAGATATCTCATGGGAAAGGTGAAAAGACTGAAAGAATTAGTCTTTGAGATTAGAAAAAGGGACTTACGGTAGAATTTTCTCTCTCTCCGTCTAACTCTCATCTCCATGTTGCATGAGAGATGGCCTCCAGTAGACACAAAGTGTTGTCTTACTAGCTTAAAATCCACAACAGAAAGATGGCTGTCTCATGCCATCCTTGGTTCAGTCTTCATTGTTTTGGAGAGAGGGTTCTGTTATGGGCTAGGCCGGGGTACTGCACATGGGAAAGTGATTCCCTGAGGAAGGGATGCAGGTAGACAAAAGCAACTGCTCTCTACCCCATCTTGAGAGTGAATTAATAGCTCTTCTTTCAGCCTTTAATAAAAACCGTTTTTATGGGATTCAAATGCTACCTAAATCAAGGAAAAAGCCTTCTTTGGAAATGCAAGGGAAAAATGAAATGACAACAGAAGACAAGCTTGAATATCAAGAGTGAAAATCAAATGGTTTTAGGCTTAACTGTCTCTTTTTTCTAGTTGGTGAAATTTAGGACGGTTCTGGACTTGTTTGTTCAAGGACAGGTATACCTGTGCAAGCAATGACTTGACTTACTCTTGACACACTCTGCTCTGTAAACCAGGTACAGCATTTTCTGTAACATGCATGACAACAGTAACTACTTAGGTTAGTTACTTTCCCTTTAATGATACAGGCTAGTGGTTTTGATTTGCTTTTCTCTCCCAATGAAACTCCAGGCTTCCCAAGAAAGGTCATCCATGAATTTGGAAGATAAGAACAGACCCATGGATGTGACACCCACCTTGGGGAGTCTTGAGCTTTGGGGCATGTGTTTTCAGCCTGTTAAAACTATCATAGATGTTTCCAATTTCCAAGAACACAGATATGGTTTCAAGAGTATGGATTTGTTTTTCTATGATGTGAAGTTGAAAGAGATCTCATTTTGTTTAGAAACTTGTAAGCCGCTCCATATCCCAGGTGTCTCATTTTTGCTAGTAGAAGGATAGCATGAGTAAAAGTCTGGGTGGTACAATGTACGATTACAAAGTTGTGGGCTGGGCTAACCATTCATTACTCATGTGTCTTAGTAGAAAACATAGAGTAGAAGTTAGGGATATGAGCTCTGGAGCCAGTGCCTTGGGTTTTATGTTGGCTCTTCTGCTTACTAGCTATATGCTCTTGCACCAGTTGCTTAACCCTTCAGTTCAGTTCAGTTCAGTCGCTCAGTCATGTCCGACTCTTTGCGACCCCATGAATTGCAGCACACCAGGCCTCCCTATCCATCACCAACTCCCAGAGTCTACCCAAACCCATGTCCATCGAGTCGGTGATGCCATCCAACCATCTCATCCTCTGTTGTCCCCTTCTCCTCCTGCCCCCAATCCTTCCCAGCATTAGGGTCTTTTCCAATGAGTCAACTCTTTGCATGAGGTGGCCAAAGTATTGGAGTTTCAGCTTCAACATCAGTCCTTCCAGTGAACACCCAGGACTGATCTCCTTTAGGATGGACTGGTTGGATCCTCTTGCAGTCCAAGGGACTTTCAAGAGTCTTCCCCAACACCACAGTTCAAAAGCATCAGTTCTTCGGCACTCAGCTTTCTTCACCGTCCAACTCTCACGTCCATACATGACTACTGGAAAAACCATAGCCTTGACTAGACGGACCTTTGTTGGCAGAGTAATGTCTCTGCTTTTCAATATGCTATCTAGGTTGGTCATAACCTTCCTTCCAAGGAGTAAGCGTCTTTTAGTTTCATGGCTGCAATCACCATCAGCAGTGATTTTGGAGCTCCCCAAAATAAAGTCTGCCACTGTTTCCACTATTTCCCCATCTATTTCCCATGAGGTGATGGGACCAGATGCCATGATCTTAGTTTTCTGAATGTTGAACTTTAAGCCAACTTTTTCACTCTCCTTTTTCACTTTCATCAAGAGGCGCTTTAGTTCTTCTTTGCTTTCTGCCATAAGGGTGGTGTCATCTGCATATCTGAGGTTGTTGATGTTTCTTAGTGCCTTGATTTGTCCATCTTTAAAATGGGGATAATAATAGTGCCAGCTTGGCAGCATTGTCCTGAAGATGAAAGGAATGTGGCATATAAGCAGAGCCTGGCACACAGAAGACATTTGGTAAAGATTAGTTCTTATCATTGTCTGTATCATTAGATACAATCAAGTGAAGTCTTTTGGGTATATCTTAATCCCAAAGGAACAGCTGCCCCAGAGAGGGATCTATGAAGCTTATGCTTCTCTGCTGGCCTCTTCCCAAGCCCCATAAAGAGCACAGACCTTGGTACCAGCGGCCCTGGACCCGAATTTAGGCTCCACCACTGAAATATGGGCAATGTTGTGACTTCCGGCAGATTAGGCGTGCCTGTGAATCCCAATGTCCTTGGTCATGTAACCAGGATGGTCCTGCTACACTCATGGCTTTACTGGGTGGGCAGGTCAGTGAGACGGCACTTGGCAGCTGCCCCAGGCCTGAGGTCAGCAGTGGTGAGCAGCCAGCAGCTCAGATGCACTCCACACTCTCCTCCCCCTCTCCCCCAACGCTGGTAATGTTTCAGTAGATGGAAGACACCTACAGTGCTCTTGTTTTTAACAGTCTCCCATTTTGTCTCTATCTTGCTCTTAAGTTTTTGCTATTCTGGATTTCAGAAAATAGTTCAGTTGCCAAAACTGGTTGAATGAGCTACTTTTAAAATTAGTCAAGTGATAGGAAGTATTGCTTTGCTGAGCGGTTCTAGCAATTTCCCTTCACAGAACCATCCTCTAAGAGGGTGTTTTGACAAAAGGGGAAGATTTACAAAATTCACTTTATGAGAAACATCCACACCCAGGGAAATTCATGTCGTAGAAATCTCTTCCCTTCCCTAACTACGATAAATCAAGACATGGATCATCATCCAAAGATAGACATTTTAAATTTATTATTATTATTCACTTCAGCGTGAGGTCCTTCTTGGGCTACTGGTTTAGTCCTATCTGGATGGCCTCAGGTTCTAACCTCAGCTATTTAATTTCAGCTCAGTTCAGTAGCTCATGTTTGTGGATAAATGAGCAAAACAGTAAAGATCAAAAGCAAAAAATAAAATTACTGTGGAATTCAGTATTTCAGGAGCTGGAGCCCAGTAAATGTTAGTGAAGTGTGGCATTCAGAACGAAAGGCTCGCACTTATGATAATACGCCTAACAAGGAAATGAGATTGACACAGCAATTCTCTGTTTTTGTTGTCCCCTGAGGTTAGAGATTATGCAGTGCGTGTTTCTGTTTTTAGCTTCTTTGGTAATTCCTGTGGTGAGAGACTACACTCTGCATATTTGTCAAGGTTGCACTCCTGCGAGGTGCTGGGTCTTTGAGGTAGCGCAGGAAACACGGTTCTCCTCTGAGCCTTGAACTCCATCCCTTCCCCTCTGGTCACCCCATGATCCAGGGCCCCCCTCCTGTGACTGGTTTCTTTATTTATGCTCAGTTGCCAGGGAATTCCACAGAGGAAGCATAAGTCTATCTTACCCACAGTGGTTGCTGTGAGAAATATTGAAACGGGTGTCCAAATGATAAAATGTTTATGGTCTTTATTTGATATCTCATAATCATGAGGCCTTTTAACACCAATTGAAGGTAGCCTAAGAATAGGAAACTATGGAACATCAGTGTGGATTTGAATGAAAAATAAACTAGTTTGGCTTCTTTTGTGGCAAAAATGTGGGTTTGGATCCGGTGCCTCTTTGATAATAGTTATTCTGGCCAGGTCCTTGGGTTGCAGTGTCATCAATAAACTCAACTCAGACCAGTGGAAGGAGCTTAGGGCTGTGTCAGTTGATGTAGCTGGGAAGGATATGGGGTAACAGATTTACTACAGCAGTCAAGGTTGTAGTTACTGGCATCAAGGGGTTGGTGCTGGGAGGACTCCTCCCTCCTCATCCATTCCTTATCCCCACTTGCCTATTTTTTTAAAAAATGTATTTGTTTATTTGTCTGTATTGAATTTTAGTTGCAACAGGTAGAATCTTTTAGTTGTGGCATGTGGAATCTAGTTCTCTGACCAGGGTTTGAACCTGGGTCCCCTGCACTGGGAATATGGGGTCCCAGCCACTGGCCCAGCAGGGAAGTCTCCCTGCTTGTCTTGCTTCTGTGTAAGTCATCCTTACTCTCTCCTGCTGAAGATCCACCCTGTCCACACGGCAGAGCACACAGCCATCCTCAGCCTCAGCTTAGTACCCAGGTAAAGAGAGTTCCTTTTGTCCAGTGTATGCTCAGTCACTCAGTTGTGTCCGACTCTTTGCAACCCCATGGACTGTAGCCCACCAGGCTCCTCTGTCCATGGAATTCTCCAGGCAAGAGTACTGGAGTAGGTTGCCATTTCCTACTCCAGGGAATCTTCCAAACTCAGGGATCGAACCTGAGTCTGCTACATTGGCAGGTGGATTCTTTACCATTGAGCCACCTGGGAACCCTTCCAGTGTTTGTATGTAGATCCCAGGTGAGGAAGCAGGTTTGCTCTACTTTGGAACATATGCCCACTCCTCAGACCAGTCAATCTCTAAGGATGGATATTATGATTGGTTGATCTGGGTCTGATGCTTCCTACTGTAGCCAGGGCAGAGAATGAGTTCCCAGGAGAAGAGGCAATCCAATAGTTGTTATTTGAGTCCAAGACAGTCCACCCCTTGTCTGTCTGATGAACATATCATCCAATCACTAGAAATTCACTGATCATAACTGTGTCATGTTCAACCAAAACACACTCACATACTCCCTCTGAGAGAAACAACCTAATGTCACATGTGGTTACTACATCTAGCTCCAATGCATGGCTCTTTATGATCCAGCAAGCTGTGACTAACCATTTCCAAAATACCCAATGGATATCATTGGGTATATCACAATGGAGGCAGAAGAAGATAAATACATAAAAACTCCTAGTTAGAAAAAAGGGAAAATGGAGAGCAAATTGTATCAATGGCCGGTCCTTAGCCTTTTCCATATGGCTAGATAGACAGGAATAGGAAGCAGTCCTTCCCCTAGCAGGAAAACCCTTCCAAAGATCCAGTGACTTGAAGTGGTTTTACTGGCAAGCTTATAATTAAGCAGTAGGATGGGTATGGCACATTCACTTTAGGAGATGTGGAAGACATACTCTCATCCCCAACATCCATGCCACCCTCAAACCAGTCTGTTTATGGGTTGGATTACGTGCCAGTCCTATATTCCAAAACCCAAACCAAGCTTCCTGATCAGTGATTGAGGATTTAGATAACAAAACATTAGCTTTTCAGGGACTTGCTTTTTCATCTGAACGATTTGTATTGGAACCTGATACAATATAATACATACTTTCCTGTCTCTTTTAAAAAAAGTGTGAGCAATCTGTGCTCGTTGTGAAAAAGGAAAAAATACAAATGAACAACAAAAATATTACCCGTAATACCACTATCCAGAAAGCGACAGTAAACACTTGACTTACATTCTTCTGGATGTTCTTTGTTAGTATGTGCATGTGTGTTGATGTTTATGTTTAGCAAAAATGAAACCATAGCATACAACTTGTTTAAAGCCTGCTTTTCAATCCTTCTGCCATTCTAAAAGGTGATAGGATAACTCAGGAGAGAGGGAAGAGAATTGGTCTTTTTAAGTGCCTGGGTATACGCACATTGTCTCGTTTAATCAGAACTGTGAACCTAGGAACACAGGAATAAATAGTGGTTCCAGCCTAGGGCTCAACCACTGTGCCCTGCTAAGTCTACTCTGTCCACTTCCTCATCAATCCTTAGTTAGTTTGCCTTGAAAGAATCTCTCTTCCTCCAGCCTTCCGTTCTCTTTCCTCTCTCTGTGACAGACACCCCTGATGCTTTCTGTTTGCAGCTTTGTGGGAAGTTCTTTAGGTTCATTTAAATGATTCGTGGGGCCAGTGGGATACAAACTATGAAACCATGACTGTCCTGGGATTTCTAGAACTAGAGGTCACCATCCAACATCAGAGTAAGTGCTGAGTTCCTGATAGAGAGGGCATGCTGCCGTCTGGGGCAGTAATCCTTGGTTCTGTCATCAAGACTGAATTTTAGGATTTGGGTCAGGTGCAGTCTGTTTGTTTTTTTCCTTTCTTCTCCCCTCAGGTTCCTCTCAGCCACTGTACTTGCAAACCTTTGCCTGGACCAAAACTGAGCTCTGAGTGTGGTCCAGAGGCTGTAGACTTGGATGTACACAGAGCCTGATGTCCTGTGGAGGGGCAGCTCTGTACCCCACCCTGTACTGCTCTGGTCTTCTCTGTAGTATGTGTAAAATGACAGAATGGCTGTTTTCTGCATCTTTGCCAAGTGACCTCTCAGACCAGTTTTGAAAATCTCAGTGGGAATGTTGAAGTTGAATTGGTGGATGGGTACAAACTCTGGAAGCAGATCTTCATCTTTTTGGGGAACTTAAGGTCAGCGTATCCAGCGCCTAGGACTGCTGCCCCAGAGGATGCTTTTTAAAGGGAAGTTGGGTCATCACTGGTTTGCTCAACTCCCCATTGGTTTCCGCTCTCATTCAAACCAAAGCCCACACAAAGCCTGCCAAGGCCCTTACTGCTGTGTGATGGGCAGGTGCTTTTACTTTTTAAAAAAAAATGTATTTATTTATTTTAATTGGAGATAATTACTTTACAATATTGTGATGGTGTTTGCTATATGTCGATATGAATTGGCCATAGGCGTACATGTGTCCCCTTCTCCCACTTCCCTCCTGACCGTGTCCCTCCAGGTTATCACAGAGCACTGGCTTTGGGTGCTCTGCATCATATGTCAAACTCCCACTGGTTATGTATTTTACATACGGCAATGTGTATGTTTCAATGCTTTTCTCTCAAATCATCCCACCCTCTCCTTCTCCCACTGAGTCCAAAAGTCTGTTCTTTACCTCTGTGTCTCCTTTGCTGCCCTACACATAGATAGTTGGTATCATCTTTCTAGATTCCGTATATGTGCATTAATATCCCATATTTGTCTTTCTCTTTCTGACTTACTTCAATCTGTAGAAATAGGCTCTGCGTTCATCTGCCTCATTAGAACTGACTCAAATGTGTTCCTTTTTTTAAGCTGAGTAATATTCCATTGTGTATATGTACCACAACTTCCTTATCTATCCACCCATCTTGTTCCCCGTCTCTGTTTTCGTCCTTTTGTGTTCCTCCCACTCCATCCACACCAGCCTTGCTGTTTCTGGGGGGTCATTTGAGGGGCTGCCATTTCAGTGCTGGCTGTTCCCTCTGCCTGAATTCTCTTCCCTGCACATCCACACAACTTGTTCCTTCAGCAGCTTCTTCTTTATTTTTGGCCACACCATAGCATGCGGGATCTTGTTTCTCCAACCAGGGATTGAACCCATGTCACCTGCAGTGGAAGCCAGGAGTTTTAACTATTGGACTGGCAGGGAAGTCCTTCCTTCTTTAAGTCTTCGATCAAATTCTCCGTGTAAGTAAAGTAGGCCCTGAGGAAGAGAGCAAACCCTCAGTTCTCATTGAGATCATCTCTGCTCCCCTGACCTGCTGACCACTTCCTGTCCAGAGTTTATCACTATTTCTTTCTGCTTGCCTCCTGCATTTGCAGTGTACCTCCCCTCACTAGAAAGGAAGCTCCTTGGAGGTGGTGTTGTTCTCTGCAGTATCCCTAGCATCTGTAACACTGCCTGGCTCGATAAATATTTGTTGAATTAATGAATTGATGGCAGTTTCTTCAGAGGCTAAATGATCATTACCTAGAAACCCCCTTGCCTCCCCATTAAAAAAAATAAATACAGATGTCCACTCACTAATGGAATGGGTATTTTTTTGTAAGTTGGCTATGAAATCAAATCTGTTTGCCTCTTGGTTTTCATTATGAAATTAAAGATGCATTTCTATGAAAAAAGTCTCCCAGGAGATTAAACAAGGATTAGGAAAGCTTCCAAATCTATGACATTCTGGGCATCATTGTCATGCTGTGTTTACTTGCTGCCTTGGCATTCACCTATCAGTTCTTGCTTCTGTACAACACTTGCAGCCCACAGTGGCAATTCTAATGCTGCCCCTCTCTCTCCAAGGAGGGTTTTTTTTTTTTTTTTTTTTGATGCTAGCCTCACTCCATGTTATACAATGTCTGATCTTTCCTCTCCTTTATTTCTCTGAGAGCCTAATGTATAATGATATTGTCCAAGGTTATCAAGCACACCATCTTACAGTTTACAGTTAAAAATGAAGCACAGCATCTGCTTAGATTTCATGTTCTTACCCTCACTCATGCTGCAGAGTCCCTTGCCCTGAAACCACCTCTCCTAACAGGTATTTCTTAGAGTCCTCAAAGGTGAGCCCCACAACTTGAATGTCAGCTGTAGACACCATTTGGTGTCTGCCATATTCTTTATCTCTTGCTTTAGCTGTCCATAATTGAGGTCTGGTGCCAAAGACACTGGACTCTCATCATTATCAGTACAGGTGGTGTTCACCGGGGGCCGCTGCTTCCTGATGCTCCCAAGGCTGCCAGTCCTCTGGAGTTTTCACTGCTGAGAAGTGGAGGAATGACTGTGGGCCAAGGATATTGCTGGATTTGGTCCTCTGGATATTGAAAAGCATTGCTTGGGTTGGTTTTTTTTTTTTGGCTGCTGTTTGTTTATTGTCTTCTTAAAGCTTTGAAGTGATGGTTGACTTGACCTCTACCATTTCTACCAATGTTTCAAAAATCTTAAGGTCAAGTTTTAATCAGAACGCAAGCCCAAGATTCCACATGAGCCTCTTTTTAAAAATAATTTTATTTATTTATTTTTGGCTGTGCTGGCTGTGTTTATTGCTGCTAGGGTTTTTCTCTAGTTGCATCATTCCAGGGCTACTCTCTAGTTTCAGTGCATGGGCTTCTCCTGTTGCTGAGCACAGGCTCTAGGGCACACGGACTTCAGCAGTTGCAGCTCTCGGGCTCTAGATAACAGGCTCAGTGGTTGTGATGCTCAGGATTAGTTGCTCCATGGCATGTAGGATCTTCCCAGATCACAGATCGAACCCACGTCTTCTGCACTTGCCGGCCGATTCTTTACCACTGAGCCACCAGGGAAGCCACACATGAGCTTCTTGATGCTGTCTGAGCTTGCAAGGATTTGAATTATCTCATGGGAGGTTGGGAATGAGAGCCTTGAGAAAATGATCCCCCTCTTTCTCTAAGAATAGCTGCTTTATTCTTATAGGAGAACCCATTACCCCAGTGAAGCTGACTGTTACAAGGATCCGTGGTGGTGTTAGTGCATAGTTCACACTGTGTTCCATTCATTCCTTTATTCACCAGATCCACTGCTAGATGACATGTTGAGGAGACAACAGTGAACCATACGAATATGACTTATGTCCACCTGGAGCTCACCTGTAGTCTAAAAAGGGAGGCAGGTATTACACAGGTAAATGTACATTGATTACAGATGAGTTAAGACCATTAAAGGAAAAGCCAGGTTTATTGGGATTGTATGGGGAGGGTGTAGTGGGACAGTCTCCTGGGTTGTGGAAAAGGGGTTCTTGGCCAGCCCCCCTTAAGGACTGACAGAGGGAAGCTGAGACTTGAAGCATGGGGGGAGTTACATAGGAGTAAAGAGGAGAATGATGTTGTAGGCAGAGAAAAAAATTTTAAGATCAAGGTATCAGGGAATCTATAAAATATGTAAAACATTTATCACTAGTAAAATGGCTGATTGTAGCATATTCAGTTTAAACCTGGGTTGTAGTAATAATAATATCTGAAATAACCCATCTTATTCCCAGTGACTCAGGACACATTTTCTTTGCATCTGCTTCCTGCTCTGCAAAACCTTTGGTAAGTGAATATTTATGAGAATACCAGGACCTTTTGGTTGATCAGGGTTTTTTTTTTTTTTTTTGGTTTAGTTTTGATAATTTAAGTCATTTCCAGGGAATTCCCTGGCAGTCCAGTGGTTAGGACTACACTTTCACTGCCGAGAACCCAGGTTCAATACCTGGTCAGGGAACTAAAATCCCATAAGCTGCATGATGCAGCCAAAAAATAAGCAATGTCCAGAACCTAGTCCTTTGCTTAAGCCATGGAATTTCTTGTTATGTTTTTTAAAGTGGTCATCAGCTTTGTGCTTTGGTGGACTGGATCAGTGCTTGAAAAGCCTCTAAGTGTACATGAAAGGGAATTTCTGTGTCTTGATGAAGGAAGAAAACATATTGTGTAAGAAAGGTGCAGCAAGAATTTCAGTATGGAGACCTTGGACATCAGGGCACAGTGAGGCAGCTGGATGATAAGCACATTTGTTGCTCTTTGGCTTATCTGGTGGCGCTAGTGGTAAAGAACCCCCCTGCCAGTGCAGGAGATGTAAGAGACATGGGTTTGATCCCTGGGTCAGGGAGATTCCCTGGAGGAGGGCATGGCAAACCACTCCAGTATTCTTGCCTGGGAAATTCCATGGACAGAGGAGCCTGGCAGGCTACAGTTCATAGGGTCACAAAGAGTCAGACACGACTGAAGTGACTTAGCATGCATGCATGCACACGTACAGGTATAACTGTTTCTGGGAACTGACATGACCTTTCTGGAAGAGGGTGAAGTAGAATTAAGAAGCCAGGGATCCTTCTTTCTGTGCAGCCTTTGGACATCCTGGATTTTTCATGAATCATGGACCACAACCTTGGTGGATGCCAGAAAGAAACATCCAGCAGTAGCCTTTGTTTCTGTCATTCTCATGTTCTTTTATTTTTAAAGTTTTATTTATTTACTTATTGGCTGTGCTGTGTCTTTGTTGTTGTGCACGGGCTTTCTTGAGTTGTGGTGAATGGGAGCTACTGTCTAGTTGCAGTGCACAGGCTTCTCATTGTGGTGACTTTTCTTGTTGTGGAGCATGGGCTCTGGGCAAGTGGGCTTTAGTAATTGTGGTGGACCAGCTTAGTTGCTCCGAGGCATGCAGGATCTTCCTGGACCAGGGATCAAACTCATGTCCTTTGCATTGGCAGGCCAGTTCTTAACCACTGGATCACCAGGGAAGTCCTCATATCCTTTTTGATAGTTCCTGAAGCTTCTGAGTAAAAATAATCTACATTCATGAGATTTATTTCCACCATCCACAAACCCATCTTTGTGTCTCCTGCATCTAAGACTAGGACACAAAATTTGGATATTCAAACAACTTTGTACTCTTGGGTGTTATGTACATGATAACACCCAAGTGTCCCTTTTCTATGCTAATTTTCATAAGTTCCCATATTTGTCTATATAACACTCCAGTGTCCCTTTTTTATGCCAATTTACACAGAGTTCCCATATTTGTCTATAGAATAGTATTGACTTACGCATAGCACTTTAAAACTGCCTCATGAGCCATGCGTAGGTGTCTCATCCATTCATCCATTCAATCAGCACATATTTATTGTACTAATTGAATATGGGGATTCCCTTGTAGCTCAGCTGGTAAAGAATCTGTCTGCAATGCAGGAGACCCCTGTTCGATTCCTGGGTCGGGAAGATCCCCTGGAAAAGAAAACAGCAACCCAATCCAGTATTCTTGCCTGGAGAATCCCCATGGACAGAGAAGCCTGGCTGGCTACAGTTAATGGGGTTGCAAAGTTGGACATGACTGAGCGACTAAGCTCAATAAGCACTGTGTATCAGGTGCTGTTTTATGAGCTGGTGGTGAACAAAACAAATTTCCTATCCTAATGAGCTCACATTTAACTGAGAGGCACAGGCAGTGAACAAGGATATATGTATATAAAGAGAGAAATGTGTCAATAATATAAGTGCTAAGAACAAAAAAATGACAAAAGGGAGTGATGGGAGTAGGGTATACTACTTGGTACAGGGCAGCCAAGAAGACCTCTCTGAGGAGATAACATTTTAACAGAGACCTGAAAGAAATAAGGGAAAGAAACTCCATAGTTTTGTGGGTAAAGAGCATTTTGCACAGTTGTTTAGTCGCTAAGTCATGTGCAACTCTTCTGCGACCCCGTGGACTGTCTGTAGCCTGTCAAGCTCCTCTGTTCATGAGATTTTCCTGGCAAGGATACTGGAGTGGGTTGCCGTTTCCTTCTCCAGGGGATCTTCCTGACCCAGGGATCGAACCTGCGCCTCCTGCATTGGCAGTAATAAGCATTATATATATTGGCAGGCAGATTCTTTATCACTGAGCCACCAGGGTTTTGCACAGAGGGTACAGCAAATGCCAAAGAACTGAGGAACGAGTATGTTTTACTTGTTCAAGGAATAGTAAGCACACTTGTGAGTGTGGGATGGGGCATTGAGATGATGGTGGGTGGGAAGGAAAATGTGTTAGGACATAAAAGTCTGAGAAGTAGTTGGAGGCCAGAACAAGTCGGGCAAGGTTTTAACAAACTCCGTGTGATGGGCAGGGCTTGGAAGGTCTTGAGCAAGGTCTGACATGATCTAACTTAGGTTCTATCCAAGAGATCCCAGAATGGCATAGACCTTTGTTGTCAGACTGTGAGTGGTTGTCCCTGGAAGGGCTCCAAGACTCCCACCTCCCTCTAACCAGGGCAACCTCACTTTGGTCTACTTCAGATGTTTGACTTCTGGATAGAATTTTTTAAAAGAAAGGTTCTCATTATTTCAAAAACTTCTGAAAATTATTGTTTTATATTACTTTTGATATTCATAAAAATGAGTGGCAAGTGGAAAAATTAAAGTAATAGGAAATGAGTATCTCATACATTTTACTCCATTGAGAAGACAAAAATGGAAACCACTATGAAGGCAGGGGCAGTCGATCTGAACCTCAGCTGGACCATCTACATTTAGACCAGTTTGGTTGTTCCTTTGTGTTAACTACAAAGTAAAAGGGCGAAATTACAGGTGAGGATTATGTAGGGAATTTATAATGCTTTTCAGTTGGGTGGGAATAGAAGGCTGTTCAAAATGAGTGGATTGTTCACATCCATCTTTAAGAACACATGTAGTCATGCTGGGGATTCCTTGTGCAGTGCAAAACTGAGCTTTAAAAACACAAGCTGTAAATTTACATTTTAGATAGAACTTGTCATTTTTGCCTCTTTCCTTTTGCATTACTTTTTTGAGTGGAAAAAAAAATCTAATGTTGGAATTTTTAAAAATTGATATTTTAAAATATTTTCGTGAAATAGATTAAATTATATTAAAATGGATAGATATTTTGGGAAAAAAATGTTTTCATGAATTTTTAAATTCATTATCTCAGAGAGGTATTTTTAAGGTATTATTAAGTTTTTGGCTACATTTACTAAGTGACAACAGTATGATAGGGTGTGTGTTTTTAATGTGATTGATTTAAAAAGACATAAATCTTTAAAACTCAAAACCTCAGTAAAAGTATGTCATTATTGAAAGGAAGCTTGCTCTCTGCTAGCCTCTGTGTTGAACATTTTACACGCATTAGATGTTTTAATCTCCACCGCCACCCAGAATCTGGCATTATTTTACCCTCCACAGATAAACTGAGTCACAGAAAGTAAAATGATTGACCCCGACTGGGAGAGCTGAGCTTGGGAAATGGATCTGTCAGCCTCAAGGCCAGCCTTTTTATGGCTGCATGGAGCCATTCTCCCAGGAAGGGAAGGGTGGTTTGTCTGGAATACTCTAGACGTGGTCCAGATCTTGGTGGCAGAGAGGAATTTCACAGCCTCTGTGCCTGTGTGAAACTGTATCTTCACGTGAGCCCGTCATCCTATGACCACATGAAAGTTGTTCCTAATGCTCTGGAGTATGGAACCTTTGCAGATCAGCATCTTGGGGTTCTTCTGGGGATGGATATTTACCATCTGAAGTAACTTTTAAAAAATTACATAATGAAACCTCAAAACTTTGATAGCCATAAAATAATACTAATTGTGCTTGCCTGCAGAGTGTGTTGCTAGATGTGAACCCCCGATATTGAGATATGTTTGTCAATATCTTTCTCCTCAAGAAATCAAGATATCTAGGAATATCAGTCCTTAGAATGTTCTTTGCTTGAATAAACTTATTTCTTAATCCTGAAAACATAAAAGCCTAGTCTATAGTATTTGGGTTTTAATGTGTAAAAAAATGGAAATAGATTAAAAGTTAGATATTGACACTAAAGGAGAAGGAATAGACATAAATTGTGTGAATGCCCTTGGGTCACAGTTGTTCATTAAATGTTGATGGAATCTGAAGTTCTTCAGCTGGAGGAATCAGGTTGAGGAGGAACTAAAATAGTCAGTTGTCTTCAGTGTCCTCTCTACCTTCTCTGTCTGTGTGTGTCTCTCTCTGTCTCTATCTCTGTCTCTCTCTGTGTTGCCCTCCCTTTAGCTGAAAGAAAAAAAGTACTAGGGTAACCAACAAAATTACAAAAAAAGTAGAATAGAAAGTGGGAACTTAACCTAGTAATTTGAAAACATATTGTAAGGTTACAAATATTAAAACAGTGCTTGACCAGGAATTAGGCCTCAGTTGTTGTTCTGTCGCTAAGTCGTGTCTGCCTCTTTGTGACCCCATGGACTGCAGCACATCCAGCTTCCCTGTCCTTCAGTCTCTCCCAGACGTTGCTCAAACTCATGCCGATTACAGTGATGCTATCTAACCATCTCATCCTCTGCCGTCCCCTTCTCCTTTTGCCTTCAATCTTTCACAGCATCAGGGTCTTTTTCACTGAGTCAGCTCTTCTCATTAGCAGGAGATCAGATTAGAAGATCAAGAATCAGATTTACTTCCAGGTGGGTAAAGGAAAACAGAATCAGTGAGAAGGTGACTGCTGCTGCTGCTGCTGCTAAGTTGCTTCAGTCGTGTCCGACTGTGCGAACCCATAGACAGCAGCCCACCAGGCTCCCCCGTCCCTGGGCTTCTCCAGGCAAGAACACTGGAGTGGGTTGCCATTTCCTTCTCCAGAGAAAGTGACTGGATGGATTTTTGAAAACTAATTTGTTCTGTCACTTTCTAATTCTTTAGGAAAAAAGAATGACAAAGTATTTTCTCATTGCTTACATCAAAGTAAATTCCATATGGAGGAGAGTTTAATGTAAAAACTTAGCTCCATAAAATATTCGAAAGAAAATAAATATCTTAGGACGGTAAAAGGTTTTTAAAGCATAACTCTAAAGTAGAAACAGGAACTGTTGATTGATTTTATTAAATTTTAATTAAGAGCTTGTATATGATTAAAAATATAACACCCAATTGAAAGACATATAAACTTGGACCAAGATATGCAATCTTATAAAAGTTATTATCTTTATTATATAAGGAGCCCTTCTAAGTAGAAAAAAATCATCCCTCCAATATCATAGTTTAACAAAATGATGAACATACTTAACATCAATTTTGCTGGAAAAAAAAAACTGTTTAGTAAGTGTTTAAGAAAATACTTTTAATGTCACAAGCAATCAGACAATAGAATTTTTTATTTTTTTGCTTATCAGACTCAGAGGTTAGAAAGCATAATATTTAGTCCTATGGGGTATAAGAAAATTGACACCATGGATAAGAGGGTTATATAATATTTCTGGTAAAAAAGTTGGCAGTGTGCATCAGAAACTTTTAAAATGTTTAAGCTCTCAACCCAGTATTTTCATCCAAAAGTATTTATCCTAAGAAAATAATTTAAAATGTGGGCAAAAACTTTATACAAATGTATTTATTGGGCTTCCCTGGTGGTTCAGTGGTAAAGAAACCGCCTGCCAGTGTAGGAGACACGGATTTGATCCCTAATCTGGGAAGATCACACATATTTTGGAGCAATTAAGCCCTTGTGCCACAACTACTGAGCCTATGCTCTAGAGCTGGGAGCTGCAATTACTGAGCCTGTGTGCCTAGAGCCTGAGCTCCGCAACAAGGGAAGCCACTGCAATGAGAAGCCTGCGCACCTCAACTAGAGAGTAGCCCCTGTGTGCTAAAACTAGAGAAAAGCCTGAGCAGCAACAAAGACCCAGCTCAGCCAAAAATAAACACATATTAAAAAAAATGTATTTGTTATGGCATTAAGGATCATAAATATTGAACACTATAGGAAATTGCTCATGACAAAATTATATGTAAAAAAAGATCTCAATTTGACTAATTTTCTCCAGAGAAATACTGGAAGAAAGTATATCAAATTGTTAATAGTGATTGTCTCTGGCATTTTAGGTGATTTTTGTTTCTATCTTTAAACTTTGGTGAGTTCTCTGAAATGTCTACAGTGCCCATGTATTTCCTCCAAACTTAAAGGAGAAACGATTAAGCATTTTTTTAAAAAAGTTCCTTCTCTTTGGCTTCAGACAAATTTGGAGCAAATCCTCCTTGGATGGCTACCCAGCACCAATCTTTGGTGCTGCAGTGTGAATTAATTTATGTATCTTTTCCTTTGAAGCTAAGAGAAGGGTCCTTGACAAGGTAGTCAGAGAGAGAAGGCAGACAGGCTGCTTTATCCCCTAAATGCTTCTGCTTTTATGGACCCTTTTTTCCATAAAAAAATGAAAAATTGTATTTTAGAATTGGGTTGATATGTAGAGGAATATAATCCAGTGTAGATTATATTCAGTTTTTCTTCTGATTTTAAAAGAAATGAAATTAAAACAATTTTGTGGGCTCCTGAAAGCATCATGGCCCTAGGTACTGCTAACTGGCCCTAAAGAAGGAAGCTCCTAGGTGGGAGGCTCAGGAGTACAGGAATGGGGAAGGGTTTGTGGAGGATTCTAAAAGGAATATTCTACTCCACTGAGTGGCCTTGAGTAATCCAACTTATTGTTTGTCTTTGTGAGAACAATGCAAATTTCAGGGCCCCAGGGAATGCTTTCTTAGAAAGCATTGTGAATTGGGCATTACATTTTCAAAGTCTTTATTGGGAGGCTGCTGGAATTCTAAGTGAATTTCTGGTTTTGTTCTGTTTTGTGGGGGACCTTAGTTCTCCAATCAGGGATCAAATTGGTGCTACCTGCAGTGGAAGTGCAGAGTCCTAACCGCTGGACTGCCAGGGAAGTCCCCTCTGTGTGAATTTCTGACTGAGCGTGAGAGTGGTTCCCAAGAGGCAGGGTGACTCCCAGACTTCTGACCAGGACACCTGGCTCAGGGATGGTGCCATTTTTCACTGAGAAAGGGAAGATTTATATTTGGATATGTTGAATTTCAGGTGACTTGAGACCCAAGACGGAGGTGGAAAGTAAATCCTTGGGATGTCCTAGAACTCGGGGGAGAGGTGTGCTAGATTCATGGGCTTAAGACATCAAAGGACAGGAGGTGGGTGATGACACAAGATGGGTGAGTGACTGAGAGAGCGGTGAGAAGAGAGGTGACATAAGAGCGGTACTACCAGAATGCTTCCAGAGGTTTCGGTGGAGAGTGCCCGGGGGCAGGAAAAGCTCTGGTTAGTGATGGTGACACTGAGAAAGGATATCTTTCCTGAAGGAGGACATGATCCACAGGTTGAAAAGCCACAAAGAGGTTTAGCAAGATCAGGGTTAAAAAGAAAGATGTTTAAAGGTTAGACAGTTGTTAGCAGCCTCCCTGAGAACATTGCCCGGCCAGATTACAGTGGGTTTAGGAATAGATGGATGAAGAAATTGAGAGATGACTCTTTTGAGAAACTGGCTGTGAAAGGATGGAAAGAATTCAGGTTATGGTAGGGGCCATTATTATTCCTTAGTTTTATTTATAAGAAAGGATTAGTAGAGCATGCTGAGGGAGTAGGGGAATGTTATGGAGTGAATTGTGTCCTCCAGAATTCATATGCTGAAGTTCTAACCTTGAGTACCTTAGAATGTGACTTATTTGGAAACAGGGATTTTGGAGATATAATTAATTCATATGAGGTTATATTAGTAGGGTGGGCCCTAATCCAATATGACTGGTTTCACAGGTGGGTTCTTTATGGCTGAGCCACTGGGGAAGCCTTAAAGGAAATGTTGTATGGAGATACGCAAACAGAGAGAATGCCATATGAACAGGAAGGCAGAGCTTAGGGTTATGTGTCTATAGGCCTAGGACCACCAAAGATTGTCAGCAAACCACCAGACTTGAAGTGAGAGGCTTAGAACAGGTCTTTCTCTACCACTTTCAGGGAGGCCATCACCCTGGCAACAGTTTGATTTCCAACTTCTATCCTCCAAAACTGTGAGACAATACACTTCCGTTGTTTAAGTGGTACTTTGATGTGGGAGCCGTGGAAAAAAGAGACAATAGAGGAGGAAAAGGGAGGGATGGGAAGAGGAGGCCTGAATAAAGCCAAAGTCGAAGGCTCTGGCTAGGTGGTAATGTCAGAGCAGCATCTGCTTAGTGACCACCGTGGGAGATGTGTTCAAGGATATGTGGAAATGCTTCCGAACCAACTAGGCAACTTGTAGAGGCCTACATCCAGTGTTTTGGTTGTATCTTTTTGATCAAATGACCTAGAAGTCTTTTCTACATACTGCCTGCTGGAGACAAAAATCCTTGTGATTTTTTTTCTAATTGATCATTTCTTTATTATGTAAGTTCAATAAAATCTAACATCACATAGCATAATTCAGAGTGCTTTTAAAGATAACAATTATAGGAACTTGGCAAGATAAATCTTGGTAGTGTTGACAAAGTGTTTATGTAGATTTTTCCAAATACCTCAACTTGAGCAGGAAAGTGGGAGTGAATAAGTAACAAATTGCACTCAACAATATTTTAAAAAATTGGTTTTCGCTAAAATGAAAAAAGATTCATATCTTGTCTGAATATTAATTCTTATGCTCTTTAGAGGGCCAAATTAATCTTTAGAATAAAATTCATAATTCAACCTAATAAAAACTACATACATCAAGCAAAAGAGCTAGAAATTTGTTCAATGAATTGCAGCTGCTGCTTAACTCAACTTGATCTTCATCTATTTACTTTTGGGGAGCAAATAAATGCATTATCAGACAATTGCTACCATATTTACTTTGCACATGACTTTTAATTTTTATTTATTTATTTAGCTGTGCTGGGTCGTCTTTGTGGTACACAGGCTTTCTCTAGTTGTAGTGAACCAGGGCTACTCTTTGTTGTGGTATACAGGCTTCTTATTGTAATGGCTTCTCTTGTAGAGCATGACCTCTTGGCGCTTTGGCTTCAGTAGTTGCAGCACAGGGTCTCAGTAGTTGTGGTGCGTAGGCTTAGTTGCCCCCATAGCATGTGGGATCTGTTTTTCGACCAGGGACTGAACACTTGTCCCCTGCATTGGCAGAGAGATTCTTAACCACTGAACCACCAGGGAAGTCCCTGTACATGACTTTGGATGATGTTGTTTTTGCCAAAAGTATATGAATACTGTGATGAGCAGGAGAAGGGCTATTCTGTGTTTATGGATTGCCTGGAAAAACCTACATCTGGGCAGCGGTTGTGTTCAGTGGTGGAGTATGAGGTGAAGAGGGGGAAAACGGAGCACTAGACAGACAGATTACAGCTTGCAAAACTGTGTGGCCTAGGGCAAGTCACTGCACTTCTCCGGGTCTCAGTTTCCTTATCTCTATTGTTTAGTTACTCAGTAAGGTCCAACTCTTCTGCAACCCCATGGACTGTAGACTGCCAGGCTCCTCTGTCCATGGGATTTCCCAGGTAAGAATACAGGAGTGGGTTGCCATTTCCTTCTCCTAGGGATCATCCCAACGCAGGGATCGAAACCACGTTTCTTGCATCTCCTGCATTTGCAGGTAGATTCTTTACCACTGAGCCACCAGAGAAGCCCTTCCTTATGTCTAACACAGGGTTAACTGGGCCTACTTCACTATTGTAGGGGAAGGCATCTAGCAGAGTGTCTGAGACAGAGTCAAAGTGCAATTGATGTCGGTGAAAGTGAAAGTGAAGTTGCTTAGTCGTGTCCTACTCTTTGCGACCCCATGGACTGTAGCCTACCAGGCTTCTCTGTCCATGGGATTTTCCAGGCAAGAATACTGGAGTGGGTTGCCATTTCCTTCTCCAGAGGATGTTCCCGACCTGGGGATCGAACCCAGATCTCCCACATTGCAGGCAGACACTTTACCCTCTGAGCCACCAGGGAAGCCCATTGATGTTGGTAGCATCTCTTTAATAATGAGGATCTGTAATGGGTGACAGTATAGTGGAGTGGGAGACAAGTGAGTTTTGGAATAGGCTGATCTAGATACATATTTTAGCTCAGCTTCTTACCAGAGCTTGGTTGACTCTAGTCAAGTTACTGAACTTCTTTGATTCTTGTTGTCTTCATCTTCACACTCTTATTTTGGAAAGTTATGTATTGATTAAATGAGATAGCATAAAAGAAGAAAGCATCTGGCATAGTGACTCTCAGAGTCACTGCTGGCCTGTATGACATCTTTATGTGAATTGCAAAAATCAAGCCCTTCTCCAAGTGGTTTGACTTCTGCCTATTAGAGAATCTTCCTAATTTACTGATAATTAGAACAAAACAATTTACTGCTTATATTAATTTTCTAGAACCATGGCAGGATATCACATGTTGGGTGGCTTTTAAACAGCAAGAGTTTATTTCTCATAGTTATGCAGCCTATAAAGTCATGACCAATGTGCTGACAGGGCTGATTTCTCCTGAGGCCTCTCTTCTTGGCTTGCAGGTGGCTGCCTTCGCACCCTGTCCCCACATGGACTCACCGTGTGCACACACCACTGCTGTCTCTTCCTCCTCTTACAAGGACACCAGTCCTGTTGGTTTAGGGCTCCATCCTTTTGATCTTATTTAACTAAAATTACCTTGATAAAGGCCCTATCTCCAAATACAGTTACAGTGGGTTAGGACTCCAACATATGCATTTACAAGAGACACAGTTCACTCTGTAACACTACTGTTTGCCAAAAAATTGTCAGACAAAATAGGCAAATCTCTGGTATTTACACTTTGAGTGTGATGCCACTGTGCAGAGTACGAGAGCCATTGGAGAGCCATTCACAAGTCTGGCACATAGTAGGTGCTGATTTAATGTATATTTCCTCTTCTTCCCTCTGTCTCCTGTCTTGGTCCCTCGGTCTCCTTTCTTCCTCCCAGGCAGGGCACTCCCATTGGTAGACCTTGCAGCCTTATCTGACTTGTCTCCATTCTGATTTGAGTGGCCATGACCCCCTAATGAGGACTCTCCATGGGGAGCAAATATAACTTGATTTTTATGGTCCCCACATATATTGAGTCAGAGTTGATGCTTCCACTGTATGTTTCTCTTTATCCCACTGTCTCCTCATCTCCTCAAGCTAACCTGTGAGCATGAAACTGGAGGAAATCAAATGGAGCTCCTCAGCAGTAAAAGGCAGGGGAGCTCTAAGAGCAGAAGCCAAACAAGGAAACAGTTAGTGAAGAGGAACTGATGCTGGACCAGGTGCTATGTGTCTGCCCTTTCATCTTAGCGCCACCATTCCTACTCACTTCTTGAAGCCTTTTGTCCAACAGTCTTTCTGGTCACCCCTGTGCTTGTCATCATTGATGACTTCAACTTCTAAGAGCTGATCCTTCCAACACCTGAGCCAGTGCCTTTCATCTCTATCCCATTGCAGCTGCCATACTAGTCATCTTCAAATATTGCAACATTCCAAAATGACTGCTCCACTCATCCCACTCCTCAACTGAAACCTCCTGTACTTCCATTTGTCTTGCTTGATTCCCTGCTGTAATGTTTCATTGCTGTCATTGAGATGGCTGGTCCACTGATCAAACTCCATTCTCTGTATCTTGCAGAGCCCTCCTGCCCTTTCCTTCCCTCATTATCTAACTTAGATTCCACGACACATCATTGTAGTCACCGTCTTATAGATATACTGAATTCCCTTGATTCTTTCATCTTTTGTTACTCTTACCTGGTAAAATTCTGACCTTGGATGAACCCAAACATTTGCCTTCTCTAGCCTTACACCTGAATACTTGGGCATTGCTACCTTGTACTTGTGGTGGTCTTACCTTAACTTGAAATAAGCTTGCTTTCCTACTTTCCCAGTGACATTTTTTGACTTACTTGATACCCAGACTTCCCATTTCTTCCAAGTAGTTGTCAGCTGATGAAATTATCTTCCCCTTATGGTATCTACAGACCTTCCTGTTTCTGCATCATCCTGGCTGTCCCTCTGTCATGTACTTCCTGTACTTGCTATCTCTGTGCCTTTTCCTCTTTCCCTACCTGACTGTCTCCTCTTTCTACTGAAACATAGAAGCCTCCTCAAATTCCTCCCTTGATCCAATCTTCTTCCTGTAATTGCTCCATTTCTCTGCTTCTCATCATTGTCAAACTTCTCAAAGGGGCTGTCTTTTGTCTCTGTATTTCCACCAAAAGACTCTTCATTTTCATCGATTGCCTAATATGATGGACCCTCTTCAGTCCTCATTTTGTTTGGCTTAGTAGCAGCAAGTTAATAAAGTTAAAAACTCCTCTTTAATACTGAGGTACCACTGCCTTCTAGTTTTATATCTGTCTTCTTATACATTCTATCTTTGAGTATCACATTTTCTTAGGAATTGGTCATAGGCCCTCTTTTTTCTCCACGCTATCTTTCCACATCATCCTCTCCATTCTCATGCTTTTAGATACCATCTGTAGAGTGATGATGATTCCAGTTACAGTTTCTTTTCTGAACTTCAGAACTAATGAAGATCTGACATCTCCACTTGGATGTTTTGCGTAGATTTTAGTCATGAAATGTCTACAATTCTTTATAATCACTTCTCAAAATATTTATCTCAGACTCTTTACCATGTCAGGAAATAGTAATACATAGTAAACCAGCTGAAAAACCTGGGAGTTATTCTTTTTTTTCTACAGTTTATTTATTTAATATTTTTGGCTGCACTGGGTCTTTGTTGCTACTCATGGGCTTTCTCTAGTTGTGGCGAATGGGGGCTATTAGCAATGCATGGACTTCTCATTGCAGTGGCTTCTCTTGTTCCAGAGCAGGGCTGTAGGGCACGTGGACTTCAGTAGCTGCTGCATGTGGGCTTAGTTGCCCCTTGCCATATAGAATCTTTCTGGATCAGGGATTGAACCCGTGTTCCCTGCATTGGCAGGCAGGTTCTTAACCCCTGGACCACCAGGGAAGTTCAGGATTTTTCTTGATTTTTTTCTCTGCCTTACCTTCCATATCTAATACATCACATTTGGACTTTACTTCCAAAATATTTTTGCAGTTGGGCTACATCTCTCCATTTCTACTTCCATCAACAACATGCAACCAATATAACTTCACCCCTGGACCATTGTTCCTAACCTGTCTTTCTAATTATATTCTTGCAGATCTCCAAATCACTTTCCACCCAGCTTCCACGGTGGATTATACAATGTAGATTTAATTCTTCGATTTCTCTGATAAAGACTATTTAGAGACTTTCTGTTGCTTTTGGAATAAAAACTGAATGCTGTTCCATGTCCATACAAGCCTGCCCTGCATGGATTGTTGTTGTTGTTTAGTTGCTAAATTGTGTCCGACTCTTTTACAACTCCATGGACTGTAGCCCGCCAGGTTCTTCTGTCCATGGGATTTCCCAGGCAAGAATACTAGAGTGGGTTGCCATTTCCTTCTCCAGGGTATCATCCTGATCCAGGGATCGAACCCACATCTCCAGCATTGCAGGTAGATTCTTTACCACTGAGTAATGTAAATGATTCCCAGTCATTTAGCTGAAGTGATTTCTAAGCAAGTGTTGAAGGTGTGGCTCGACCCTTCCTGACTGCTGATAGTAAATGCCAGAAGAGAGAAATGAATGGAAGATGGAATTGTTAAGGAGAAAGGACTAGACTTACAGATTTGGACAATTCTCAGCCTATCCATATCAGAAAAAGTGAGAAAGCGTGTTCAGGAAAGAACCCTAAGGGTATATCCAATTGACCATTGGATAAGGAGATTAGTAAGGGTTGCAACATGGACCTCATCAGCCATCTAGATAGAGGCCAGATGTTATCCTTTAAGACAAGGGGGAAATGACCCCAAAGGTGACAGAGATCATTAGGACTGTTTCCTTCATTTCAAAAGGGAGAACCATTGCCTTACTTTCAGCAGGCCAGCTATCTAAAGCTATGGGGTAGGGCCATCCAGAACCTGGGAGTCCCCACCCCTGCGGAACAGAGTTTCAGGTCAGGGTGGATCACTCCCCCAGTGGGTCCAGAAGGTGGGACTCTTACCCTAGTGGGTTTGAAAGGTAGGACTTCTGTTTCAATAGGCCTGGGGCACAGAGAAATGAGCTAAAGAGGATTATTCTTGAGCTTTAAGATGAAGAAGAACTAAAGAACCTCTTGATGAAAGTGAAAGAGGAAAGTGAAAAACTTGGCTTAAAACTCAACATTCAGAAAACTAAGATCATGGCATCTGGTCCCATCACTTCATGGCAGATAGATGGGGAAACAGTGTCAGACTTTATTTTTTTGGGCTCCAAAATCACTGCAGATGGTGACTGCAGCCATGAAATTAAAAGACACTTACTCCTTGGAAGGAAAGTTATGATCAACCTAGACAGCATATTAAAAAGCAGAGACATTACTTTGCCAACAAAGGTCTGTCTAGTCAAGGCTATGGTTTTTCCAGTAGTCATGTATGGATGTGAGAGTTGGACTATAAAGAAGGCTGAGTGCTGAAGAATTGATGCTTTTGAACTGTGGTGTTGGAGAAGACTCTTGAGAGTCCCTTGGACTGCAAGGAGATCCAACCGGTCCATCATAAAGGAGATCAGTCCTGGGTGTTCACTGGAAGGACTGATGTTGAAGCTGAAACTGCAATACTTTGGCCACCTGATGCAAAGAATGGACTCATTTGAAAAGACCCTGATGCTGGGAAAGATTGAGGGCAGGAGGAGAAGGGGATGACAGAGGGTGAGATGGTTGGATGGCACCACCGATTCAATGGACATGAGTTTGAGTAAACTCCAGGAGTTGGTGGGGTCACAAAGAGTCAGACACAACTGAGCGACTTAACTGAACTGAACTGAAGGTCTCATGGAGTTTGCTTGGCAGTTTGTGCTTATTTGGGACCCATTAACACTTTATTCTTTCCTGTTTCACCCTTTTGGAATAGAAATGTCTATCCTATGCCTGTCCCACCATTATATGTTAGAGGCACACAATTTGTTTAATTTCACAGGTTCTCAGATGAAGAGTAATTTGCCCTAAGATGAATCATACCTTGAATCTTACCCATGTCTAATTTAGATGATATTTAGATGAGACTTTGAACTTTAGACTTTAGGGTTGTGACTGGAATGAGTTGAAACTCTGGGGCTGTTGAGATGTAATGAATGTATTTTCACGTGGGAAGAACATGAATTTTGGAGGGCCAGAGGTGAATGGCTATAGTTTGAATATTTGTGTCCTTTCTAATTCATACGTTGAAACTCTAACCCCTACCATGATGTTACTAGGAGATGGGGTCTTTAGGAGGTGATTAGGACATGAGATTAAAATAGACTCTGAAGAGCTCCCCCATCCTTTCTGCCACGTGAGGACACAGGGAGGAGACAGTCACCTGTGAGCCAGGAAGCAGGCTCTCAGCAGATACAAAATCCGTCAGCACCTTGCTCTTGGACTTCAGCCTCCAGAACTACAGAAATAAATTTCTGTTGTTTACAAGATATTGGTGCCTACACACTTTCCTTGGGGTTTTGATACATGCTGTTCCTCTCTCTGGGATTATCTTCCCTTCAATCTTTGTTAGGCTGGTTCCTTTCAACTGTGAAGTCTCTTTGTAAATGTCCCCCGTCCTGTAGACAAGAGGGTCTTGGCCACCCTTTATCAAGTGTGTCTCCACCTCTGTTGAGATCTCACGTAGCATCCTGCTCTTTGCCCTCACAGCATTGATCACAATGGCAATTTCATATTTATGCCTTTTTTCTTGTTTATGTCTGGCTCTCCCACTAGACTGTCAGCCCCATGAAGGCCAGAACCGTGTTGGGTTGTTCTCCATAGTGAGCCCAACACTTAGCATAATGCTTAGCACCTAGGAGGCACATTTGCTGAAGTTTTGAATGAACCAGCTGTTAGATTTTGGTTAAGTCAGTTATCATTTCTGAACTTAAACTTCCTCACCTGCATCCCCTAAAGTATCACCCTAAGATTTATAAAATGATTATGAGAAACATTATGAGTCATTATGTTTTTAAAACGATGTTTCCATTTTAATTAGTACCTATTAATTCCCTGCTAGGAAAGGCGAGGGAATTAACACTCCCACTTCTTTCTCCTCATCCCCCTCTGTTTTTCTTGGTCATATTATTTTATTATATATTGGCAAGGTCCATAACATTTACACCTGTGAATTCCCTCAGTTACTTATCTTAGCTTTCTATTTAAATGGATTAATTGCTCACCTTCTGTATCAATTTAGATTTGTGATTTCAAACAACAAAGACCAACTTTGGTTAATTTAAGTAGAAGAGGAATTGATCAGAAGGATGCTGGGTGACTCACAGGTGGGAAGGTTGGGGAAGCCTGCTCAGAGCTGGGCAGGAACTGAGAGAGATGGAGCAATGAGAAAACTCAGCTGAGGTCCTGCCGTGTGAGCGCCTGGCTAGGATGCACCTCAGGATCCCTCTCCAACAGGACAATCCCTCTCTTTCTTCTTTCCTCCCTCTTCCTTCCTCCTTTTCTCCCTTTTCCCTCACATTTCTCCCTCCTCCTTTGCTGTCGTGTGTGTGGAAGGTTTCTTGTCATCTCTTTTCATTTAATTGATATTTACGCTGACTCCGAGAAGATTTTCCAAATGATATCTACTCTCATGTCATGTGGATGAATTCCCCTTGACCCTTTCCTTCCACTGTGTCTGAAACCTAATCATTGTCAATTCTGTGTTGTTTAAAGGATGGATATCTTGTTTTCTTTCCACCTTTCTTTTTTAACCTGTGGGAATGGATAAAAAAAGAGGGAAGATGGGGCTGAAGATGTGGGAAATCTCCACCAGAAAGCCTATGCTTTGTTTTGTATGTTAATTTTGTCAAATGTACTTTATGATAATTCACCCCAGTTAGTTGGAGTGGATCACATTCCTATGTGTTAGAGCTCCAGAGTGTTCCATCCCCACCCCCTAGGACCCAGTTTCACTGAAGGGTCCTGAAGCCTTCATTTCTAGCAGAGAAAATGGGCCCTGGGTGTCTCTTCCTATTTCCATCCATCTAATTTTCTATTCTCTCCTATTCTGTTGGGAGCCATTCTTATTCCCTCCTAATAAGAAGAGGGAAAATACGAAGATATACCCTCAATCCACTTTTCTCCTGGTTGAGAATAAAGGAGCTGAAGTTTAGAATTTTTTTGATTCCCTGTTACTGCATCTATGGTGGACCAGGGGTGGGTGATGGTATGGCTGGAGGGGATATGGGCCAAAGGTCATATTCGGGAGCTGTGTTAGATAAGAAACTTTTTTCTTGTTCATTAGCTGCCCTCCCCATGTTTGGTTGATATTGGTGAAATTTCTGCTAATTGTTTGGCTTTAGTATTGAGGGGGGAAAGTCTGTCTATCTTCACTGGTTCCATCATCCTGATCATATACCCCCTGTTTGCTTAATGTGGTTCAAGTTGGATTTCTTTCACTTGTGAGTCATACAGTACTAACAAATGCAGTGTAGTAGATGCAGGAAGCAGCCTGCTGGTCAAAAATGAAAGGCCCAATTTGTATCTGATCAACTCCTACCCTTTCAGCTCAGAGGGGGTGGGTCAAATGGAGCTTACAACCAGGAGCATCTCTTTCTCCAGGGGCAGCATTAGGTTATCTGCTTAAACACTCATTTTGCAAACCCATAAAACTACTGTTGTTGTTGTTGTTCAGTTGCTTAGTCTTGTTCGACTCTTTGCAACCCCATGGACTGCAACATACCACGCTTCCCTGTCTTTTACCATCTCTCGGCATTTGCTCAAACTCATATCCATTGAGTCAATGATGCCATCCAACCATTTCATCCTCTGTCATCCCCTTCTCCTCCTGCCCTCAATCTTTCCAGCATCAGGGGTTTTTCTAATGAGTCGGCTTTTCACATCAGGTGGCCAAAGTATTGGACTTCAGCTTCAGCATCAGTCCTTCCAGTGAGTATTCAAGCTTGATTTCCTTTAGGATTGACTAGTTTGATCTCCTTGCTGCCCAAGGGACTCTCAAGAGTCTTCTTCAGCACCACAGTTCGAAAGCATCAGTTCTTGGGCACTCAGCCTTCTTTATGACCCAACTCTCACACCCATACATGACTACTGGAAAGACCATAGCTTTGACTAGATGGACCTTTGTCGGCAAGGTAATGTCTCTGCTTTTTAATGTGCCATCTAGGTTTATCATAGCTTTTCTTCCAAGAAGCAAGCATCTTTTAATTTTGTGGCTACAGTCACTGTCTACAGTGATTTTGAGCCCAAGAAAAGAAAGTCTGTCACTGCTTCCACTTTTTTCCCTTCTATTTTCCATGAGGTGATGGGACCAGATGCCATGATCTTAGTTTTTGGATGTTGAGTTTTAAGGCAAGTTTTTTACTCTCCTCTCTCTCCATTTTTTTTCTTTTTCTTTTTAAAATTTAATTGGAGGCTAATTACTTTACAATATTGTGGTGGTTTTTGCCATACATTCACATGAATCAGCCATGGGTGTACATGTGTTCCCCATCCTGAACCTCCCTCCCACCTCCCTCCTCATCCCATCCTTCAGGGTCATCCCAGTGCACCAGCCCTGAGCACCCTGTCTCATGCATCGAACCTGGACTGGCGATCTATTTCACATATGACAATATACATGTTTCAATGCTTTTCTCTCAAATCATCCCACCCTCACCTTCTCCCACAGAGTCCAACAGTCTGTTCTTTACATCTGTGTCTCTTTTGCTGTCTTACATATAGAGTCATCGTTACCATCTTTCTAAATTCCATATATATGCATTAATATACTGTATTGGTGTTTTTCTTTCTGACTTATTTAGCTCTGTATAATAGGCTCCAGTTTCCTCCACCTCATGAGAACTGATTCAAATGCATTCTTTTTAATAGCTGAGTAATATTCCATTGTGTATATGTACCACAGCTTTCTTATCCATTCATCTGCTGATGGACATCTAGGTTGCTTCCGTGTCCTGGCTATTGTAAGCAGTGCTGCAGTGAACACTGGGGTACATGTGTCTCTTTCAGTTCTGGGAGGAAGGAGATAGAGGTGACCAGGAGGAGAGGAGGGGTAGTCAAAAGGAGAGAGACCAATCTAGCCAGTGATCAGTTTCCTAAGTGTTCTCCACAGCCCAGAACACCCAAAGAGATTCACAGAGTTAAGTAGAGAAGAGAAGGGGGAGGGGGGAGATAGAGGTGACCTGGGGGAGAAAAAGGAGAGTCAAAAGGGGAGAGAGCAATCAAGCCAGTAATCACACTCCTAAGTATAAATGGGTACTGAAGATTGGATTCTTAAAGGTACAAAATTGATAACAAATACCAAAAGCAAAGATTAAAAATCTAGAGTAGAGGTTAGACTCTAAAAAATACTAAAATATTAAATACTAAAATATTAAAAAAACAAAACAAAATAGCAAAAGTTATAAAAAATACATATGAAATTTGCTTTAAAAATAAGGTCTTTTTTTGCAAGGTAGTAGTAGGTTTTAAAAATGAAAATTAAAGGAGTAATAAAGAACTTAAAAATAAAAAAAAATTAAAAAATGATAATAGTAAAATATATCTAGGAATTTCTGTGGAGCTATTGAGGGCAGTGTGGGGTCAGTTCAGTTTCAGATAGTTCCTTGTTCCAGCTTATACTTCTCAAGGTCTATAAGTCCCTTCCAATGTAGCCAATGCTAACTACAGAGTTTTAATCTGGGTGTTGCACCTGTCACTTCCAAAGCCGTTCCCTCTTCTTTGTTTATTTTGGCTTCCTCTGTTTGCAAGTCTCTTCAGTATCTAACTTCTGCCCTGACACAAGGGGGCAAAGGCGCTCATGTGTTGAGGCTCATTTGTCCAGTTGTGCTGCGGGGAGGGAGGAACACTGCAAACAAATATCACTGGCATGTGTGGGGAGTGCTCGCAGTGTCTGGGCCACCCTGGGTTTGCCCCCGCTCACTGCTTGTGTGCTTTCCTGGTCTACACTACTCAGGCTCCAGGTTGCTCTGCCAGGGAACTGTCTAAAGCGGGCCCTGGGTTGCGTGCACTTCCCAGGTCTATGCCACTGAGGTTCAGGTTCTCGAGTACTCCACAAAGGCACAGACTCTGTTGGGCCTGCGTTTTGTGCCCTTCCCAGGTCTGACCAGCTCAGGCAACCAGGTGCTTGGTGAGCACACACTCCCCAGGTGGGCAGCGGATCTTATCACCTCCCCCAGAACCTACGTGTGCTGTGCTTAGTCATTCAGTCCTGTGCAACGCTTTGCAACCCCATGGACTGTAGCCTACCAGGCTCCTCCATCCATGGGATTTTCCAGGCAAGAGTACTGGAGTGGGTTGCCATTTCCTTCTCCAGGAGATCTTCCCGACCCAGGGTTTGAACCTGGGTCTCCCGCATTGTAGGCAGACGCTTCACCTGTCTGAGCTACCAGGGAAGTCTCTTTACAGTAGAGCTCTTATAAAAGGCCAACTTCTCAGTAAGTCTTGAACTTACAGGTTCACTGTAGTTCCATATCTGAAGCCTACAGAACGTGTACTGTATGCTGCATAACATCCCTGGTAATCAAATACAGTCATATTTTTACAGTGAAATCCACTAAGAGGAGTAAATAAAGACCATAACCTCCTACTCATTCAGGTCAGTTTTTGTCACCAAATCAGTTTGGGAAAAATTTGGTTTTCAGAGCTCTGGATTTTGGAATTGTGGCTAAGGAATTGCAGACTCACATCACATGATAATGTTTTGAAGATCCTCAAAAACAATTGACTTGCTGGGTAAGCTTGTTTAATATTTTCTGCTTGAACGCTGGAGTACATCTATTAGAAAAATGATTTTTTGTTTAGGCATAATTGATAAAGAGCCATATTTTGGACTCAACTTGGCACTGATATGAGATGCTTCTGGAGATCTCTCCTGGTTTCCCAGGCAAAAGCTATGCCTTCAGTATAAAGAGAATGCTTGTCTTCGTGCTGAGCTGTTTGTCACAGCAGAGGGTGTCTTTTCACTTCACACCAAGTCCTCCCTGTTTCTTACACAGGCTGCTAGACTGAGAGACCAGACTGGCCATGTGCTGGGAGGAAGCCAGGCTCTTGGTGGGATGCAGGGTATTAGAATCATATTCCTTTATCTATTCAACATATATATGTTTGAGTTCTTGTTCTGTGCTAGATATTAGAAGCTCTAGCTATACAGCATTTTATGTTTAGCAAGTGCTTCCACATTCATTGCCTCTTTTAGTAATCTGATAAGGAGGCTAGAGTAAATGAGATTATCCTTGTTTTATTGGTGAAGAAGTAGAGTCTTAGACCATTTGTGTCACTTTAAGGCACAGATGTAGCTGATCTTAGACACAAACCTGGCTCTTTTTTTTCTTCTTGCATTTTGTGAAAGTAGGGGCGAATATATATTTTTGAACTCCAAAAGAGTAAAATGTTTAGCAGCCGTTGGTGCCAACAGTCACAATAGGATCTAAATTGCTTTGGCAAAACATCTCATGGAACCTCTTTCAGCTTTAGGTAAATAATCAAATATTTCATATTATATGGGGTTACCCTGTGCTGAGCATGGTGGGGTAGAGCCCATGGAGTCACAAAGGTGGCAGACACAACTTAGTAACTGAACACACACACACCCTGTGCTTTGGATGCTATTGCTGTACCACCCAGATCCCCCCTTCAGGACTAAAGGGCTCAGGTCCTTAGCTCCTGGGAAAGTTGGTTGGCTAATGTCTCTCGTTGGGAATTGCGATCAGGTGGAGAGAGAGTCCCACTCCTGCTTTGGGGGCAGCCCGCCTCCGCTGATGCTGATATAGAGGCCTGACCCCCCTTCCCCTGACGACCTGACTGGACACACACCTCTGAGGTCCATTCCTGCTCTAGACTTGCTGTGGCATTGGCTGAGACCTTGCTGTGCCTGCACCATTACCCAATTCCTCCCCTGTCCAATCCCCCTTCCCCTCCTTCCTTTCACAGGGGTTGAGCCAAGGGTGTTTTCCTAAATAAACTACACACCTAAATCATCCTGTCAGAATCTGCTTCCAGGGGAACCCAACTGCAGAACCAAGTCTCAGTGGAAAGTGGAAAAAAAAGTAGTTTGCAGGTCCTTTTTGTATGAGAGAATACCCACTTCTGAGATTTCCTGTCCTTGTTCATTACAGGAAAGAAATGACCCTCTTGAAATTTACCAGGTCTTTTGGTGGAACTAGACACTCCGCTGTTTGTTGTTTCCTTTTATTTATGAACTTTCACTCTAGTTTTAATTTATCTTAAAATACAAATAGCCAAGCCTACTTGAATTCATTTCACCATTGAAATTTTTTGTGGAACAGAAAATTACACGAGGAACTTAAAGGACAGGGCATTTGTTGAAACAGGAAGCACAGAACATTACAGGAGACTGGAGTACTTTTGGTAATCTCGCATGGGGTTGAAATGATGTGAAAGGGATATCATTTAACCATATAAAGTGAACAAAGGAGAATCCCATGTTAATGATTCCAGGCCTCAGTTTTTAAGAAATGAAAACGGTGGGCATCAGAATAAGATCACCTTGACACATGTGGCATTTTAGATCCATCAGTCTGCCTGCATTTGGCAACCTGGTTTGATTCTCTGCCAGAGCATGAGTTAGTTTTTATCTCAACAATCCTTCCTCTCCTTTGAGGGCAAAAAATAGGCCCATTTTATAATATACCACAAACTATCTCAGGGTAAGAGCTATTTTAGGGAAGGAGCATTTTCACAAACAAATTGGCAACTCAATTTGCAATGGAGTTTCCAGGTTAAAACAGTTGCATTTACTGGAGAAAAAGAAGAGGAGGCAGGGCTGTTATTGTGATTGTTTTTTCTAATATTTCCTACCAAGCCACTGCTTTGGGACAACAAAATGATTTCACTATGGAAAAAATGCAAAGAAAAGAAACTGGGCTGTTTGATTGGCTAATAATGAACATAAAGGACTTCATGCTTGTTGAGTGGCAGATTGAAATCCAGTGTGTATTCATGCAGATCTTATGGGGGTGGTATTGGATTGGACCACAAATTAGTGCTGGCATTAATGAGATGGAAGCCATAAAATACAGAGAGTTCCAATAACCATGATCTCTGATAAGGCCCAATTGAAAGCACCCAGACCTTTCAGACAAGTCCTCTGTGAGAGCAGAGCAATAAACAACAGAGACAATCAAAATGGGGGAAAACTGGGGATTACATAACAGACTGAAGTGGTGTTAGACATCTTGGTTAAAAGGACACAGCACAGCTGAATGACAAACATAGCCTTGCCTAGAATAATGATTTTTAGAAACAGACACTGTTTAAGTGCTATTCAAATGATCAGGGGAAAAAGATTATGCACCTTCATTTTAGGGAAATTAGTCTAAATAGGAACTTCTCCATGATAATACTGCTACTATTACTACTACTACCTATACACCGTATATGTGATGTATTGTGATTTCATGTTTACCTCATCCGTGACATTTATTATCCTGTTTAATATTCACAATATTTTCACATTAATAGTTGAATCCATGTCTGCACACCCAGTTAGTGTTTGAATTTCATGACTGCAGGAACTCAGTCTTACTCATTTTATGAAATTCTTCCTCTTTCCATTTAATTGTTCATGTACAGGTAATTTGCCTCAAACAACACTGCCAGGTGGAAAATCTCTCTTTGCCAGCATTTTTGTGATTAAGTGGCCTAAGAACAGAGTACATCATGAGAAACGCTGGGCTGGAAGAAACACAAGCTGGAATCAAGATTGCCGGGAGAAATATCAATAACCTCAGATATGCGGATGACAACACCCTTATGGCAGAAAATGAAGAAGAACTAAAGAGCCTCTTGATGAAAGTGAAAGAGGAGAGTGAAAAAGTTGGCCTAAAGCTCAGCGTTCAGAAAACTAAGATCATGGCATTTGGTCCCATCACCTCATGCGAAATAGATGGGGAAACAGTGGAAACAGTGTCAGACTTTAGTTTTTTGGGCTCCAAAATCACTGCTGATGGTGATTTCAGCCATGAAATTAAAAGACACTTACTCCTTGGAAGGAAGGTTATGACCAACCTAGATAGCATATTTAAAAGCAGAGACCCAACAAAGGTCCGTCTAGTCAAGGCTATGGTTTTTCCAGTGGTCATGTATGGATGTGCGAGTTGGACGGTGAAGAAAGCTGAGCGCCGCAGA
The DNA here is from genome assembly GCA_024291935.2 of Okapia johnstoni. Lineage (NCBI taxonomy): Eukaryota > Metazoa > Chordata > Mammalia > Artiodactyla > Giraffidae > Okapia > Okapia johnstoni. The sequence continues at coordinate 55,646,941 of CM044308.1, forward strand.
ATTGATGCTTTTGAACTGTGGTGTTGGAGAAGGCTCTTGAGAGTCCCTTGGACTGCAAGGAGATCCAACCAGTCCATCCTAAAGGAGATCAGTCTTGGTTGTTCATTGGAAAGACTGATGTTGAAGCTGAAACTCCAATACTTTGGCCACCTCATGCGAAGAGTTGACTCATTGGAAAAGACCCTAATGCTGGGAAGGCTTGAGGGCAGGAGGAGAAGGGGACAACAGAGGATGAGATGGTTGGATGGCATCACCGACTCAATGGACATGGGTTTGGGTAGACTCCGGGAGTTGGTGATGGATAGGGAGGCCTGGCGTGCTGCGATTTATGGGGTCACAAAGAGTTGGACATGACTGAGCGACTGAACTGAACTGAAAGAACAAATACTGCTATGGCAAAATTATATGATTAAGTTGATAAATGAGCAGAAAATACCATGTCACATTAACACAGGTGGATTGAATTTCACATGGAATTCTTGGATGACCCAGTCTGCAAAACTCATCCACAGCCACAGTTGCTGTATTCTCTTTCTCATGTATACTAACAAGGTCTTGGCGAACATGTGTACATCTTCACTCAACCTCCTGGTGTCCTAGAACTCCATCAGTAAGTTTTCAGGAATTCTCAGTTTTGTCTCAGGTGGACCAGATTGGACCTCTCCTGTTGGTGCCACCCATGCCTATGTGTTGCTCATCGTCCAGTGTTTTATTTCCTGTTCCTCTGGGGAAGCCCTGGGTAATGAAGAAGCTATGGCTGGTCCATTATGCTTTTTGTTTGAGGCATACATAGTGGTTGCTGTGATGCTTTGGGAGCAGGATTGGGAGGGAGAATTTATTTCATTTCCATGATGGTCACCATCTTGGTTTTGTTCTTCCATATCATTTCCTCATATAACTTGAGAGTTATCTAAATGCCTATAGGTCCTTCAAGGGTATCATTGGGTACACTGTCCTTTAACTTGCCTTTTTGTAGTATGTCCTTTCTACTAAAATTTGATACATTTGTGTCCAGCACAAGGCCTGACGTGCAATGTATGTTTATTTAGTAAATGTTGAAATGAATGGAACTACTACCTGTGAAATAGAGGCCCTTCCATAGTCACTAGACATATGAGGAACAATTAAACCAAAAGAAGTATATCAACAATCTTAGATAAAAATTTACAGCTAGGAAAACCCTTAGAAATCAATTAAACCTCCCCACCTCATCTCCACTATTTGTATTGATTAGAAAGTTTAATTAAAAGGAAGTTGACTTTTCCAGTATCTAGTAGTTAGAGGGTAGATTAGTAAAGTCTAGAATCCTGAGCCATGATCAGTGTCTCTCTTCCCACATGTCTTTCTCAAGGGTAAAGACTAGATGTAGAGAGGCTTCTATGTGCATTGTATCAATCTTATTTCAACATCTTTCTGCCAGTCATGGCATACTGATGGATCTTTATTCCTTGATGACTGCTTTTCTTTCCAATCAGAGAATTTAAGAAATGTCAAGGAAGTAGAGGCTGGAAGCTTTCTTGAACCAGCTAGTTCAGAATTATTGAATCCAGAGGTCTGAAGAGGTTTTACAGTTTCCTCAGGCCAGTCATGGTGTAAAGTTTGAATCTCCATCTATGATGTTTTGATAAGTGGTCATCAGATGCTATTGGAATATCATGGCCCCTCTTTGGGCAGAGCTGGCTCAATATTTGATTGAAATTCATCTTCCTGAAGCCTTTACTTGAGGTACAAGTCCACCCCTATAGAGACTCAGAACAACTGAGTTTTTGGCCCCCATCGCTATTCTTCTGATTTGATTTTCCGTGATGTTTCTCCTATATGAACAGTTCTTTTCTAGTAGTGTTTCTGAGGCTTTTGAACTCCAAGGTAGATACAGAAAATGATATTTGCATGACACCCTGGGGTGAACCCGAAGTGAATTAAGGATGTCTGTCTGGAGATTAATGAAAAATTCATTATATTTTCTTTTTAGTAGTATATAATTATGATAAAATAAATATAAAATATTAGGGAGGAGATTAAATATTGAATTTGTATAAAGCTTCCAGATAAAATCTTTTTGAAGGTTTGACAGTGAAACTTAGCTTGATTCCATGAATATACCTGTGATATCAGCCCCGGAACCACATCCACTGGGGCACCTATCAGCTTCCTCCCCAACTCCCTATCTTCAACTGGCAGCACCTAGGGTCAGACACATGCTCTTTGGGCATCTGGAATATGAACTACCTCAACAGCAGGTTCCTCGGTCCCACTTTCAGGATGGGCAGCGGTGTGCTCTGATTCTGGCTGCCAAAGTGGATGTCTTAGGTGGTACAGCACCTTCTTGTTTATGCTCAGTATACCCAGGCTGAGGATCAGTGCCAAGAGTCATTTTTTGCCCTTGCGCCACAACTACTAAAGCCTGCACTCCAGAGCCCGTGCTCTGCAACAAGAACATGCTCAGTCACTTCAATTGTGTCTGACTCTTTGTGACCTTAGGGACTGCAGTCCACCAGACTTCTCTGTCCATGGGATTCTCCAGGTAAGAATACTAGAGTGGGTTGCCATGCCCTCCTCCAGGGGATCTTCTCGACCTAGGGATTGAATCTGCATCTCTTATGTTTCCTGAATTGCGGGCCAGTTCTTTACCGCTAGAACCACCTGGGTAGCCCCTGCAACAAGAGAAGCTACTGTAATGAGAAGACTGCACATTTTAGTAGAGAGTAGCCCCCACTCACCACAGCCAGAGAAAAGCCTGCACACAGCAAGGAAGACCCAGCACAGCCTAAAATAGTTACTTTTTGTGCTTTCCTCCAGGGGACCAGGAAAGGCATCCTCAGACCCATTGTGCTTGAACAATGCAGAGCCCCTACTAAGGTTGCCTTGGCCACACCTGGCTGTTATGGAGTCTTCAGCTGTTCCAAGTTATGCTCAAGGACGGAACAGTTCATCTCCAGGCACAGCTTTACACGATTCGGAGCACAGGGATGCCAAGGCACACAGGTTGGGAAGATAGGCTTTCAGTCATTGCTTCCATTATGTGGATTCAAGTTCATTCATCACCGTGGCCTCTTTCTGATGATCATGTCTGATTGATCTCTATCTTTTTCACAGCATGATGCCCAGACCTAAACTCCAGGAGTAGTCTAATCAGCAAATGTATATATTGAATATATACATTCACATCATTATGAAACTATCACCACCATCCATCTCAAGAACATTTTTCATCTTCCCAAACAGAAACTCTGTACCTATTAGACAATAACTCTCTAGTCCCCTTTGCTCCTGGTTCATGACAACCACCATTTTGATTTCTGTTTTTATGATTTGACTATTTAGATCCTACAATATTTATCCTTTGGGACTGACTTGTTAGCATAATGTTTTCAAAGTCTGTTAATGTTATAGCATGTTTCAGAATTTTCTCCCTTTTTAAGGTTGAAAAATATTCCATTGTATGTTTATACCATGCTGTGTTTACCCATTCATACATGAATGGGTTGCTCCCCACCTTTTGACTGTTGTGAATAATGCTGCTAAGAGCATGAGTATACAAATATCTGCTTGGGTCACTGCTTTCAGTTATTTTGCTATAGACCTAGAAGTGGAATTCTTAAATTATGTGTTAATTCTGTGTTTGATTTTTGGGGGGAGCCATATACTGTTTTCCTGGTGGCTCAGTTGGTAAAGAATCTGCCTGCAATGCAGGAGACCCTGGTTCAGTCGCTGGGTGGAGAAGATCCCCTGGAGAAGGAAATGGCAACCCATTCCAGTATTCTTACCTGGAGAATCCCCATGGACAGAGGAGCCTGGCAGGCTGAAGGCCATGAAGTTGCAAAGAGTCGGACACGACTTAGTGAATAAACCACCGCCACACTTTTTTCCACAATGGCTGCACCCTTTTATATTTTCACCAGTAATGCACAAGGGTTATCAATTTCTCTACAACCTTACCAACACCTTTTAGATTCTATTTTTCTGCTTTTGTGATTGCTTTTAAATAGCAGTCATCCTAATGGGTGTGAAGTAGTGTCTCACTGAGGTTTTGATTTTAATTTCCCTAATGGTTGGTGACATTGAGCATCATTTCATATGCTTATAGGTATTTATTCTCCAATACCCATTTTTGATTATTTATTAGAAGCACATGCTGCCCCTCAACTTTAACATTTCATAAATTCATACTAGGCAAGTCACAACATAATATAGTGGTAATTTCCTTTATATTTTCATATGTTCATACCCTCCTAATCAGCACATTTCTGGGCCATCGTACTTGTTACTTGTGAGTTACTTGTGATAGATGGCCAATCTCAATTACTAGATGTTGATTTTTTTACCTTCGGTTTCAGAGGGTGCTTTTTCATCCACCATGTTGCCATAGTCTGATGAGAAAGAAAGCTTTTGGTAGAGATTACAGCAATGTGAAAGTAGACCTTATATGTTGAATGAACTCATGATGCTTTCCCAAAAGAAATTTAATGAGTATATCTTGAGCAGCCCCTGACAATGTTGACCACTTTATTCTTTTTGAAACTTTTTTCTCCTTTGGTTGTCCTGACACCATTCTCTCTGGCTCCCATCCTACCTCTTTAACATTCCTCCTAAGCCTCCTTCTTTCCTCACTCTTTGTCTCCTGTTCTTCTGCATCGATTGAATTGGTTGGATGACATCACCAATTCAATGGACATGAACTTGGGCAAACTCTGGGAGATTGTGAGGGACAGGGAGGCCTGCTGTGCTGCAGTCCATGGAATCGCAGAGTCGGACATGATTTGGCGACTGAATGCCAACAGCAACAATGGCAATTGTCTCGTGTTCTTCTACATCCAGTCTTGTTCCCATCAAATCCATTCCTTAAATTCTTTCAATCAGGAATGATTTTTCTCATAACACAAGCTTATCATCTCACTCTCCTGCCCAAAACACTCCTCACTGAGCCTCACATTGCTGAGCGGATACCTTCAGTTCTCTGAACACAGCATCTAGTTACACAAGTCTGTGTCTTTGCCCACACTCCTTCTTATTCATAAAACGTGTTCTTGCCCTTTGTCCTGTGACCACAGCTCACCCTTTGAGACTCACCAGGTGACGTCTACCCATTGCCTTCCGTGACCTCAGGTTTTCCAGGATGGTGGACCGTCCCCTCATTTACGCTACTGTAACTTGCACGTCATCACAGGCAGTACCGGTCTCCAATCAATAAAACAGAAATTGCTGACAACATTTTAGATGAACATTTTTCCAACATTGAAAGTAACATAAAATTGTAAGGTCCAATTCTCACTGGCAATCCTGTCACAGTACCATTTTTTTTTTTCAGATTGCTTTGTAAATCTTTTAAAATGTCTGCCTTCTGACTAATGTGAAATATGGGGAAAGATCTGGGTCTTCTTTGCCTTTGCAGTGCTTGGCTTAATACCTGATAGCAAGTATTTATTGAGCACCATCTGTATGCCAACCCCTGCTTTAGGGGTGGGGGCAATCATAAGGAACAAAATTCCTGCCCTCCCTGAATGGAGCCTGTGTACTGCCCATCATTTTCCAGTCTCTTTCCAACCCAAAGGATGATGTTATTCACTGAGTTTTCTGTGATTAGTAATATAAAGGGGGGAAAATCACTCAGAGAGAAAATATGAACTGTCAGATGAGAATGAAATTATAAGTGGTAAGAGGAGAATTAAATTAAGAGCAGTAAGCATCATGGATTTATAAAAACAAGTCATGTCAGACAAACTTAATTGCTTTTCCTGATAGAATTACCAAATTAGGGGATGGCAGTGTACAATATCCTGAGAGCAGTTTCCTTCAACAACCAGGTAATGAATATTATTTTTGAAGTTAGCAGAGCCCTTTGAAATAGTATCTGTTAAAATTGTACAAAATGAATTCAAATTGACTTTGATGTGAGTCTGGTTCTCTGACTTGATAGTAGTTTAAAGAGAAGAGCTAAGGCAACTACAAGCAGTGTAGTGCTCAGCTGAGAGAGATTGCAGAGCAGAAGCTCAGAGGGGTTTTATTCAGATGGGTTTATTGTGATCATTGTCAGGGTCAAAGTAGGATTTTATGGCATTTAAACAACAATTAAAGAAAATCACAGGACTTTGGGGAAATCATTGCATGGAGCACAGAAATGAGATGGTTCTATGCCATCATTATAATGGTATGGCCTTCGGAGTGCTGGGCTTCCCTAATAGCTCAGTTGGTAAAGAATCTGCCTGCAATGCAGGAGACCGTGGTTCAATTCCTGGGTTGGGAAGATCCCCTGGAGAAGGGAATAGCAACCCACTCCAGTATTCTTGCCTGGAAAATTCCATGGACAGAGGAGCCTGGCAGGCCACAGTCCATGTGGTCGCAAAGAGGCAGACATGACTAAGTGACAAACATTTTCACTTTTTTTTTTCAAGATGTTTTGGGCAGGAGAGTGAGATGATAAGCTTGTGTTATGAGAAAAATCAGTCCTGACTGAAAGAATTTAAGGAATGGATTTGATGGGAACAAGACTGGATGTAGAAGAACAGGAGACAGTTGCCATTGTTGCTGTTGGCATTCAGCAACTCCAGTATACCCACTCCAGTATTCTTGGGCTTCCCTTGTGGCTCAGCTGATAAAGAACCCGCCTGCAATGTGGGAGAGCTGGATTCCATCCCTGGGTTGGAAAGATCCTCTGGAGAAGGAAGAGGCTACCCATTCCGATATTCTAGCCTGCAGAATTCCACAGACTGTATAGTCCCTGGGGTTGCAAAGAGTTGGACATGACTGAGCAACCTTCACTTTCACTTTGGAGTGATAATACCTAATATTTTGTGTGGTGCTTTAAAACCTTGCTACTCAAAGTGTGGTGTGTAGACAGCAGGAGCCTGGGGAGCATCTGGGAGTTTGTGAGAAATGGGGAATCTCAGTTCCCACCCCAGTGAAGCTGAGTCTGCCTTTTCACAAGATCCTCACGTGATTCATTTATACATTAGGTTTTGAGAAGCACTGCTAGGTTTATTTCATATGCTACTATATGTCTTGATGTGTAGACCCTTCTCAGAGGTACAAGGTGTTAGGTCAGTCTATTATATTTAACCAATATTAAGCCCTAGTCTCAATAATTCCACTGTTTCCCCCTTTTACTTTCCTTAAAGTCAAGAATATGAAGCTGATGAAGTTGCTGTGGCAAAGCAACTTCTGTGGTGAAGTTATTTCAGCTCAGTGGGTCATACCATCTTCTTTTGTAAAGAGGGACCAACAACCGGTGCCTCCTCACAGCACTTTTATGTGCAACACATGTTCATCATCTGCTTGTGTCCTTTAACATCACTGAGAAATATATTATTGTTCGCATTTCACAGATGGGGACATTAATGTTTGGAGTGTTAATGTAATTGACTTAAATTCATGGTTTCAGTAAATGACAGAGCCAGGATTTAAACCTAGGTTCTGTCCGACTCCCAGAGCCTTACAATTTCACATCTAGATGTTACAGGGGTTCTAATACAGCAATGTGTGAAAAGAATTTCAGAAGCTGGGACAAAGAAGGGGATTCAGTTAAAAAATATTTACCGAGCACCTTTGATGTGGGAACTACTGAGAGTATTCATTAGGGAATAGAACGAGGGACCTGCCTTTGTGAGGTTTAGAGCAGAGATGGGAAAAAGTGTGTGTGCTTTGAAGTGCTGAGAATATGAGGATATTGCTTCCAAACTTGTACCATGTGTTGCATATAATGCAGATCTCAAAGATGCTGGAAAATGGCTCCAAATCTAAGGTCAACTGGATGATCAGTAGACATGAGAGTATGGAAACCTAAGTTAAAATATGTAACATACTATTCAGCAATTAATGACAAACTTAGCCAAACGTTTTGCCAAACATTTAGAATTTATTCCAACCTTACAAGAACCTTATTGGGCCTTTAGAGAATTCTGCTCTTCAGTGTGTGCCAATGAGAGCTTTGGAAAGGAAAGTTGAAGGAAGCCCTTAAAATGCCAACAGTGTTATTACTGACTTTGCCCAGTGTCTAGGTCCCACTCTGTTGGTATTTGAGGGCTTCCCTGGTGGCTCAGACAGTAAAGAATCCTCTTGCCAATGCAAGAGACCTGAGTTCAATCTCTGAATTGGGAAGACCCCCTGGAGAAGGGAATGGCAACCCATTCCAGTATTCTTGCCTGGAGAAGTCTATGGACAGGGAAGCCTGGTGGGCTATAGTCCATGGGGTCGGACAGAGTCGGACACGACTGAACGACTAACACTTTCACTTTCAAGAGAAAGATACTTGTTTTTGGTGTGAATCTGGCCTCCAAACTACTGCTGGGTGACAAGTATTACAGAAATCCAGAGCCCAAGAGTCCTCAGTGGGGAGATGGTGTGTTGAGAAATGTTCCGTGATCAAGCATCCCTTGGACGCTTTTCTCCTATGAATTCTGTTTCATTCCTCAAATTCCAGTGAATGCCTCTTCCTCAGGAAGGTTTGTCTGTTCCTGTGGGCTGGATCAGGAGGATGGCATCCATCAAATGGTCCTGTACAGCTTTCAATTTTCCTTCAAAGTCCTCATCAGATTCTAGCTTTTTGAAATATTCATCTCTCCCCACTAGCTCTCAGCTCCACGAGCACAGACTATGCATCTCTCACAGTAAATATTGTATCCCTAGGACCTAGCTGAGTACAAGGCATATAGAGTAGGTGTTAAACAATGACTCAATAACTGTATTAGAATTTGGAAATGTGATATTTTAAAAATGTGGCTCGATAATTATCTTTTATTATTTTTTGTGGTAAAATACACTTAACATAAAATCTATCATCTTAACCATTTTAAGCATACAGTTCAGTAGTATTAAATACATGCACAGTATTGTGCCACCACCATCCATAAACAGAACTCTCACCTTGCAGAACTGAATCTCTGTAGCTCTTAAACACTAACTCCCCAGTTTCTCCTCCCAGTTCCTGGCATCTGCCATTATGCTTTCTGCCTCAATGAGTGGACTCTTCCAGTATTTGTTCTTTAAAGACTGTTTTACTTTATCCCTCTGTATTACCAAGGGACACAAACTACATGGTAGTATTTGTGGGTGTCTTTTTAGTTATCTAATTTAAAAAGATGTATGCTTACTCTTTGGTTTCCCAGGTGGCACTAGTGGTAAAGAACCCACTGCAGATGCTGGAGATATAAAGAGATGCAGGTTTGATCCCTGGGTCGAGAAGATCCCCTGGAGGAGGGCATGGCAACCCACTCCAGTATTCTTGCCCAGAGAATCCCACGGACAGAGGAATCTGGCGGGCTGTGGTCTATAATATCACAAAGAGTCAGACACGACCGAAACGACTTAGCAGGCATGCACACATGCTTGCTTATTCTTGGCCGTTTATATTGATAGGACCAGAGAATAACAGAGAAGAGTCTTCTTCAGGCACCTGGCATTTAAGCCTCAAGTATAAGGTTTGTTGCTAGGCTGAAATTCGAGTGGTGCAGAAATTGACCAGGTATTTCTTCTCCAACTGTCGAGCTATTGAATATGAAAATTCAGGACAATGTAATTAAAAGTGTTATTTATTTTTGCATCTTACACAGACTTCCAGCATAGTATTGGAGGGAAAGCACAGAGTCAACCCTCAGAATGCAAAGAAGAAATAAAGACAAAATGAATGTGGCAGAGATCCTTGGGCAATTGTGTAATACCTGAATCTGGGGCCCAGAGAAGGTGTGGGCTCTGGTCTCTCTGATCGAATGAGACTGGCCAGGCAAGTTACATGATTCCCATTTATGCTTGGGCTGAAATATGCTGAAGCAGAAACTCCAATACTTTGGTCACCTGATGCGAACAGCTGACTCACTGGAAAAGACCCAGATGCTAGGAAAGATTGAAGGCAGAAGAAGAGAGCAACAGAGGAAAATAGGGTGACAGAGGATGAGATGGTTGGATGGCATCACCAATTGAATGGACATGAACTTGGCAAACTCTGGGAGATGGTGAAGGACAGGGAGGCCTGGCGTGCTGTAGTCCATCGGCTTCCAAAGAGCTGGACATGACTAGGCAACTGAACAACAACATACTTGCCAAAAAAATTTTTTTTTATTTAGTGGTTTGGAGATGGCAGAGGAGGCTTGTAAAAAGTCAGATCTACAAATGTAACATCTCTTGACAGGCCAATAAATTGAGAACAGTAAAGGTGAGACTTTTGAGACCTGTGTTTAGATTAGCTATCTGTATTATTCAAATTCCCCTCTCTGTGGTATGGGAAGGAAAAGGGGGAGATGGAGTGGCTGGAGGTCGCACAGCTCCATGAGCTAGGCAGAGAAACAGGATTCACCTTTGTGGCTTTGAGCATCCTGAGATTCTGGGGGACACATGAACAGAGAGCTGAAGAAGACATCAAAGTTCAGTAAGCTGGTTTAAGAGGTCTGAAGGGTTGCAAAATGCAAACAGGGTCAGAGATCATTATCAGAATCAAGAACTATAAAGCTAAGGATTTATTAAGTAACAGTTAAGACATAAGTGGGCTGCAGTCTGGGGCAACAGCCAGGATGGGATGTTTTCTGCGATCATGGTCCATGATGAGTGTAATCCAGGCAAGTTTAAAGGTCTAGGAAAATTATAGGCATATGGTGCCCAAATGGCTAAACAAGTTGCACTTATTTTACTATGTAGACTTGTCCAAGGTGCCATGTCACTATCTCCTTTCCCTAAAACCTGTCTCTATGTGTGGGACATTAGCTAAAGCTCTGTGACCACCCTCATATCCCTGTTATGGATCAACCACCCAGAGGCCAGTGTACTAGTGTAACGGAGGAGGGGTGTCCTAACAAGGTAAGTTCTCGACCCTCCACGATTCTGCCTAGATTAGAAATGTGCATCCCACTTTGAGAGCCCTGCAGTTGTCTGAGAAACTTTGGGTCTTACACAAAACCATTTTCATGTCTTTAACACACATTTAGTTCTTACATATGCAGAAGTGATAATGGGCCTCCATTTATTCTTTTAACTTCCTTTGACTATTGAAAGAAGTAGTTACAGAGTTTGCTGAGAATCTTTGCAGCCCAAGTACAAGAAAAATACATATATCATGGATAATATAAATGTTATATATATATATATATAACAGAAATCATCCTTTGCAACCTCAGGTCCTACTTCTGGACCAGATGATGTTTTTCTTCTTGGGTCATGTGATATGTGCTTCAGTCTGAATAACATTAAAAATATTTCTCTTAGCAGGATGTGGTGGGTTGTTTTCTTTTTTAATTTCAAATAACACCACTCCTTGAACTGGGAACAAACAATTCACTTGCAGCTCGGCTCTGCATTTATTTGTAATTTTCACATAAATCAACTTATATGAAAATGTATTCATAATTTGAGCTTTCTCTATAGCGATAAAATGTTTCTGCTTCTGTGGTAGAAAATAGCTTATTATGCAAACAACATTGCCACTCTTACATTATGCATGGGATTTACCTGGAGAACATCACAAAAGCTTCAAGAAAAAGAAAAAAAAGACTGGGGAGGGTGAAGGGTGCTTCATTTACTGCACCACTTACCTGTAATAATTAGCTACAAATGAGCTAATGCCTGTATTTAGTAACTTGTTTAATATTGCTTTGGTTAATTCAGTGAAACAATGGAAGGAAAAGAAAAAAAATACAAGGGAGGTCTCCTGACAAATGATGCCTTTCAGGATGTCAGCCCAGTGAAAAATGAGATTTGGTGGTTTCAAACTTAGGCCAGTGGTGGTGAGTAATTAATGGCTAACTCATTTGAACTTGTGTGCTCGATCTAATTTGGGATATTGAGAGTTCACACTGATTTGCCTTATAAAGAATGTCTCTGTCAAATAAAGTGATTGTATAGATTGATATGGAGATCTCTGACTTGGATGTATAGCCTATTTTATATTTACAAAGTCAGCAGCAAACAGTATTATTCCTAACTGTGTATGCAGTGGGACCACCATTTCTGGAGGGAAAGCTGTTGTCCTTTCTAGATAGGATTCAAGCAGCGATCACTTTGGGTATAAATGGTGTACGGTAGTTATTTTTTCACTCTTACAATAAATACATTTTGAATGCCTTTTCACTGTGTTCAGGCCTGTGGATAAAGCAATAGTATAATATGACCTCTTATGTTACCTCCATTTTAACTGGGGAGGGCAGTGGGTAGGCAAAGAACAAGTAGCATAAATAAATAAAATAATTGCAAGATGAGTGATAAATTCTATGAAGGAAACACACAAAGAGCATGATTTAAAAAGTATAGGGGGAAAAATGAAGAGTATGGGGTGTTCCATCACCTTTAAGATATATAGTATAATCCTTGACAAATGATTAACCTCTTTAAACTTACTCTTTGTAAATTTTAAAAGAAAATATGTACATGAATTATCATTATTTAACATAGTTTTATAGAACCCTACACAGTTGCCCTTCATGAATCCACCATCTTGAGTCACTGTTTGTGGTCCATTTGCTCCATCTGGATGATCCCATTTCAAAGGATCAGATACCAGGGAGATAATTCTGTGGTTGTGGCTTCTCAGCAGTTCCTTCTTTGTAAGGCTTGTGACTGCTCCATTGGGTATTTTCCAAAGGTGACTTCTTTCATTAGTCCTGCTGCAGAATTTCTGATGTCTTTATTTTGGTCAGGTTTTCAGGCTTATCCCTGAAGAGAGGAGGTGGTACATGGTAGACCAAGGTCCAGGCCTGGAATCAGAACCCTGATATTTCATTCCCGGCTTCATACCATAATAGTTGCTTGATGTTAGTCAGCCTACATACTTTTCTGAACATTTACTCCTTGTCATGTTTAAAAGTTGCATAACAATAACACCCTCGCTCCAAAAAAAAATAAATAAAATAATACCCTCTCTCATAATATCTAATAATACCTTTGTAAGTTGATGAAATAAAATTATGAAGTAAAATGAAAATTCATATGTTATGTAAATAACTTTAGGCCTAGGAAAAAAAACAGACAGTCCCTTAGTTCACTTTATAAAACTAATGTAACCTGATAAGTATATATTGATTTCACTTATAAATATGATGCAAAAGTCTAACTAAAACATTGGTTTACCAAATCTAGCCCTGTATAAAATGAATAACACAGCATAACTCAGTAGGCTTTATTTCTCTAATGGAAAGGTGTTTTGATATCAGAAAATCTACATGAAAGTTCTTTAAATGAGCAAACTAAAAGAGGAAACAAGCGTGGGTTTAAATTATAACATACTGTAACATAACTTTATAAAATTAAATAGCCATTCTTGACTAAACTATAAGCAGAATAGGAATATAGGGATATTTACTTAAACATGAAAAGACTATCAAATCCTTTTAGCAAATCTAATATGAAGTCCAATGTTGAAGTTATTTTGTTTAAACTCAGGAACAAAATAGAGCTCCCTTCTGTGACTGCAATTATTTACATTGATTTGGAGGTACCAGCTAACGGAATAAGATGAGAAAAGTAAACAATAGATGTAAGTATTAGGAGAGATAATGTTGTATTTGCAGTGATATTGACTGGTTACCTAGCACACCCATGGAGACTAAAAAAAAGTGCTAGGTTTGATAAGGTGTTTCAATAATTGAGAAATTTACAAAATCTGTAACTTTTCTTTTTTACTAGTCTCAGTATGCTAGAAATAGACTTTGAAAAAAAAATCCCAATTATAAGCGCAAAATTTAAAATACAGAGAAATAATTTTACATGATTTGAACCCATATTAAAAAAAAACCTTAAACAACTTATTGAAAAAATGGAGAGACGTATAATCGTCTATAAGGAATACTTAAAGCTGTACAATTTTCTGTTCTTTCAATAATCAAATATTCGCAATTTCATTCAGAATTTTTAATGTTTTTGTTGAATAAAATAATTCAAGTTCAAATGGAAGAATAGGTATCATAAAGTGGGTGCATGCTTAGTCTCTCAGTCTTGTCCAACTCTTTGTGACCCCATGGACTGTAGCCCCACTGGGCTCCTCTGTCCATGTGATTCTCTAGGCAAGAATACTGGAGTGGGTTGCCATTTCCTCCTCCAGGGGATCTTCGCAACCCAGGGATCAAACCCTGTGTCTCCTGCACCTCCTGCATTGGCAGGCCGATTCTTTACCACTGAGCAATCTGGTAAGCTCATCTTAGAGTACAAAATGCAAAAGAATAATAAGACATACTTCCCTCACTAGATAGTAAGCCTAATTTTATAGCCACTGTAATCAAAATGGCTTGTTATTGGCATAAAATCAGATAAATGTAGCAGTGAAACAGAATTGAAACTCCAGAAAGAGATCCAGATGTTTATGAGGATTGCCCATACGTCAAAAGTGGCATTGCAACCTATGAAAAGGGTGGCTTATTTAAAAAATGATGCTGGCAAAATTGGCTAAACATGTGGCAGAAAAATTTGTAATCCCTACCTCTTAATACAAAAGATAAAGTCCAGATGGATTAAAGAAAGTAATATGTCGATAGCTATTAAAATGAGTAATGTATCTAAGCTCCAGCCTTACAAAGTGAGTGGAATTCTAGCCAATTGAATTAAAGCACCAGTATATAAGGACACGTGTACTAATATTTATTACAGCATTGCTTTCATTGGCAAACAAACAAAAACTGGAAACAACTTCACTTTCCATCAAAAGAACTATTGAATAAGAAGATCCATACATTGGAATTTTATGCAGTCATTTCAAAGAATGAATTCCACCTCTAATTGTTCGCTTGGAAGGATGTCTATAATGTAATTAAAGGAGAAAAGCAAACTGCAAAGTTATGTGAAGAGTATGACCCAATTTTGGTATCTATATATTATATATACATAAAAAGGTTTGAAAGTGTATAGCTGGCCGTTATTATCTGTCTTCTCTGGGAAGAGAGTGAGAATGGGGGAAGATTTAAAGAGAGATGCATAATTTTTTCTTTATACGTTGTTAGATTGTATTACTTGTTACAATGAGCACGTTCATTTAAAAATTTTAAAAAACGATTAAAAATACTTAATGACCGAATGAGAGTAGATGTGATATGCTCTGTCTGATTGGCATTATTTCTTGCCTCTCCCTAATTTTTTTTGGCCCTAGAAAGGAAAATCAGCTTATTGAGAATGGGCCAATTCTTTAATTGAATAATATTTTTCCAAATGTACTCCGTGAAGTAAGCCTTCCCAAAGAGTCCTAGAATCTCAGCTCTTCAAATCCCAATTACTTCCCTTCAGATTCTAATCATTGTTTTTCAGTCGCCCAGTTGTGTCTGACTCTTTGGGAGCCCGTGGACTGCAGCACACCACGCCTCCCTGTCCCTCACCCAAGTTTGCCCAAGTTCATGTCCATCGCATCAGTGATGCCATCCAGCCATCTCATCCCCTGACGCCCTCTTCTCCTTCTGCCCTCAATCTTTCCCAGCATCAGGGACTTTTCCAGTGAGTCATCTGTTGCCATCAGATGACCAAAATACTGGAGCTTCAGCTTCAGCATCAGTCATTCCAATGAGTATTCAGGGTTGATCTCCCTTCAGATTGACTGGTTTGATCTTGCTGTCCAAGGGACTTTCAGGAGTCTTCTCCAGCACCACAGTTTGAAGGCATCAGTTCTTGGACTTTCTGCCTTCTTTGTGGTCTATCTCTCACAACCATACATGACTACTGGGCAGACCAAAACCTTGACTATATGGACCTTGTCGGCAGAGTAATGTCTCTGCTTTTCAACACACTGTCTAGGTCTGTCATTCCTTTCCTGCCAAGAAGCAATTGTCTTCTGATTTCATGGCTGCAGTCAGCATCCACAGTGATTTTAGAGCCCAAGAAGAGGAAATCTCACTACTTCTACCTTTTCCCCTTCTATTTGTCATGAAGTAGTGGAGCTGGATTCCATGATTTTAGTTTTTTTAATATTTAGTTTTAAGCTGGCTCTTTCATTCTTCTACTTCACCCTCATCAAGAGGCTCTTTAGTTCCTCTTCACTTTCTGCCGTTAGAGTGATATCATCTGCGTGTGGTTAGCATCCACATAGTCTCTAATTACTAATATTAAAAAAGTACATTGGACAATGTTGTTTGTTGTTGTTTAGTCCCTAAGTTGTGTCTGACTCTTTGCGATCCCACGTACTGTAGCCTGCCAGGCTCCTCTGTCCGTGGGATTTCCCAGGCAAGAAGACTGGAGTGGGTTGCCATTTCTTGCTCCAGGGGATCTTCCTGACCCAGGGATCAAACCTATATCTCCTGCATTGGCAGGTGGATTCTTTACCACTGAGCCACCAGGGAAGCCACATTGGACAATAAGAACAATTGAAAACAATTAAAAATCCTTTGGTTGGAAAATGACATGAGATCAGTCTCCAAAGAAACAGATCCTATGGCCTGTGGAGTTCTGAAAGGATACTGGGGTTCCAGTTGGGAATGCTACGGCCCTCTCATGCCTGACCGAGAATCTGTTCTTTCTAGGGACCCATACTACCTCTCAATCTGGACAAAGGGCACCAAACCTACTCCGAAATGGAAATGTTTTCTCTCCCACTGATTTAGAAGACCTCTGAGCATTTTACAGACTTAGATCCTAAACTGTGAGTATCATACAGCTCTGAGAATGGTGTGTTGTTTTGAACTCTTTGGTTTTCAAGACACTGAAGTAAGCATTTTCATAGGCTGGCCCTGACCATTTTCTGCCAACCTGGCATGACACCTACAGTCAAACTGATGCCAGCTTCTGTCTTGTTTATTTTACTGATGATCCAGTGAAAGTTAGAGATGGTTTGCAGTCTGGTGAGAACCGGAAGCCTCTTGGTCCAATGCCATGATTCTCTAGGTATCTGACGTGGGTCAGGTTAGCTCGGGGAGGCAAGCTGGTGAAATGGATGAAGCACATGCTCCAGAATTAGAGACACGCCAGCCCAGGCCTTTGTATGTATGTGTTTGCAAGCCTTAGAATTGCCTCAATTATGATCACAAGCACTTCCTGATGTTTGCAACCTGTGAACAGATGCCAGCAATTGACTGGCTAAGCTGGATGAGTGTCCCAGAGGATGGGCTGTTGGCAGCTGTTCTTGGTGTACCTTTAAGCATCGTTACTTGTGAGAGAAGAAATAAAATTGGTGCAAGAGAACAGCTTGGCTTCATTCCTTGAGTAGTGGGAAAGGATTGTGACTCAAACTCATCTATCTGTATCCTGATGTTAAGAGTAGCTCAGATGTAAATTTCAAATTAAATAAGAAAGTCTGAGAGAATGCATTATGAGCTCAGTGCTCAATGAACAAAATAGAAAAAGATTTCAGCCAAGGGAGTTAATTTTACTCTGGGGATAAATTTCTATGTTTCCTCCTTAAGCATGCTTGGAATTCAGTTCTTAGGGTCAAATATTGGCATTTATGAGATGACTTCTTGTATTATACAGCATGAATAACTGTAAATACAGTCATCCTCCATATCCACGGGGGATTGGTTCCAGGCCCCCCTCCCTCACCCTGACTGCATGCTGTATTATGAACAAATCACACAAATATAATATCAGTCACAAGAAGCCAGATATGAAAGAGTACACTCTATGATTCCACTTAGATAAAATTCACACCCAAGCAAAACTCATCAGTGGTGTCAGAAGTCAGGAATGGGGCTGTCCCTGAGGCAGGAATGACAGGAAAGGGCAAGAAGGGGTTTTTGGTCACAATTTCTTGATCTAGGTGCTGAGTTTATGAGTTTGTTCAGTTTCTGAAAATTTCATCTACCTGTATACTTATGATAGGTATATTTTTCTTATGTATATGTCAATAATTATACAATAAGGAAGTAACAGAGATGTAATGTACATTATTGTGACTACAGCCAAACATATTGCAGTGCATATTTGAAAGTTGCCGAGAATAAATCTTCAAAGTTCTCATCACACACACACATATATATGTACCTATCATAACTATACAGGTAGATGAAATTTTCAGAAACTGAACAAGCTCATACACACACAAAATTTTAACTTCGTATGGTAATTGATGGTAATTAGCATTACTGTGGTTGTCATTTCACAGTATACAAATATTGAATAGTTATGTTGTACATCTGAAACTAATATAATGTTATGTGTCAACTGTACCTCAATAAGAAAATAACCCCAAAAAAAAAGTAAAAAGAAAAATCAATTTCTTGTGCCTTTCTTACCTGCTTTAGTGTCTGTGGTAGATGGCAACTGTTCTTTCTCCATGACACTTCCATCCTCCAGGTAAATCTTTAATCAGGGCTGCAACTGACTAAGTGTTACAGTCAGCCATCTCTATCCTCTGCATCCGTGGAGTCAGACTATCTTGGATTAAATATATTCAGAAATAGAATTCCAGAAAATTCTAAAAACCAAAACTTGAATTTGCCACACAATGGCAACTATTTACATAGCATTTCCATGGTATGTACAACTATTTACATTGTATGTACAGCTATTTACATAGCACTTACATTGCATTAGGTATTATAAGTAATCTAGAGATGACTAAAGTATTCCAGATAGGCACAGATTCTATGCAAATACTACACCATTTTATATAAGGGACTTGAGCAGGCTTGGGTTTTGGTTATTCATAGGGGTCCTAGGACCAACCCCTTGTGGATACCGAGGAATGGCTTATAAACTGATTTGAGTCCTTGACTACTTAGAGTGACTTCATTTGTTATAATCTTTTCCACCTTACATTTGACAGAGGGGGAAGCCTAATAAAGAGAATAGGTGCAGACAGCTTGAAATAAATGTTAAGCATGAGGAAAATAAGGCCCATTAACCTCACACAGTGAAGGGTGCTGTAACTGTAGATAGAAAGGCAGCTTTCATCCTCTTCACAAATTTGCCTAGAGTCTGGTCAGCTAACTGAGCTTTTAATATTTGTTCTGGATAGTTTCTTTATTTATTCTCTCTAGTGGCAGGGCATTGATTGGAAACCCTCTGGAGATCTTTTCTGCTTTTTATTTCAGATAATTAAGCCTATTGGGGCAATAATCATGAATGGTAAAGCTGTAGAATCTTTCAAGCATGGTTAGGAGATGAGATATTATTATCTTTCTAATAAAAGGAAGACCTCCAGCATCCTCCGGCTGTGAGTAGACCACTTCTGCTGTGGGTAGTCCCAAGCAGAGACCACATAGGAGTGAATGAAGGCAATGATGAAATCTGGTTAGCCATTAGGTCAGGACTTCTTGCCTTCAGCTCAGTAGCATCTTTTCAGCCCCTATCCCAGCCCTTTTCCTCCTGAGCCCATCCAAGCTGCCCATGGCTGACTTACCTTTGGTTTGTTTGCAAATCTTACTTAACCTTTATTTCTGTTGAGGTCTTCTGGTACCCGTTCTCTGCACAGATCCATCTCTCACCCCTGAATTATGAACCCAGGCATCATTTTGAGTGGTTTCTCTCAGCGAGAGATGGCCATCCACCTGTTGGCACTTGCCTAGCATTATCCTTATCTTTTCTCTCCAAGAGGACTCCACCCCAGCTTATCTTGGAATGTTTCTTCACCACGGCTTGTACTATCCCTTCCTCATATATCAGTGGATCTTAGCTGGCACTAAATAGACAAAAAGAAGTGGGAGGAGAAGAAGGAGAAACTGATAAAATGTGCTAGTCTGTCTTCAGGGTGCTTTAGTTCAAATGTTAGTTTCTTATAGAAACCTTCTTAACCTCCCTTTCTAAAATGACTATCATTTTCTATCGTAGTACTCTCTTTGTTTTTTTCACTACTACTGAAATTATCTTGTTAATTTTGTTACTTGTTTGCTGTGTAATTCTCTATTTCCCCACGACTGTAGTCTCTATAAAGAGATTCTTACCTTTCTTGTTCACTGTGATATCCTAACGTGAACAGGACTTGGAACCATGGTAGGACTTACCTGATAATTTTGTAAGAAAAGATAAATCACTAAATATACACTAAACCATGGAGAAAGTTTGAGCTACTCTTACTCTGAGTATAATGTATGAAAATTAAAATAGCCTTGATCACTATCAGTTCAATTCAGTTGCTCAGTCGTGTCCAACTCTTTGCAACCCCATGGACTGCAGCACAACAGGCCTGCCTGTCCATCATCAACTCCCGGAGTCTACACAAACTCATGTCCATTGACTCGGTGATGCCATCCAACCATCTCATCCTCTGCTGTCCCCTTCTCCTCCTGCCCTCAATCTTTCCCAGCATCAGGGTCTTTTCAAATGAGTCAGTTCTTTGCATGAGGTGGCCAAAGTATTGGAGTTTCAGCTTCAACATCAGTCCTTCCAGTGAACACCCAGGACTGATCTCCTTTAGGATGGACTGGTTGGATCTCCTTGCAGTCCAAGGGACTCTCAAGAGTCTTCTCCAACACCACAGTTCAAAAGCATCAATTCTTCTACGCTCAGCTTTCTTTATAGTCCACTCACATCCATACGTAACTACTGGAAAAACTATAGCCTTGACTAGACAGACCTTTGTTGGCAAAGTAATGTCTCTGCTTCTTAATATGCTGTCTAGGTTGGTCATATCTTTCCCTCCAAGGAGTAAACGTCTTTTAATTTCATGGCTGCAGTCACCATCTGCAATGATTGTAGAGCCCCCCAAAATAAAGTCTGTCACTGTTTCCACTGTTTCCCCATCTATTTCCCATGAAGTGATGGGACAAGATGCCATGATCTTAGTTTTCTGAATGTTGAGCTTTAAGCCAACTTTTTCACTCTCTTCTTTCACTTTCATCAAGAGGCTCTTTAGTTCTTCTTCACTTTCTGCCAAAAGGGTGGTGTCATCTGCATATATGAGCTTATTGATATTTCTCCCGGCAATCTTGATTCCAGCTTGTGCTTCCTCTGGCCCAGCATTTCTCATGATATACTCTACATATAAGTTAAATAAGCAGGGTGACCATATACAGCCTTGACATACTCCTTTTCCTATTTGGAACCAGTCTGTTGTTCCATGTCCAGCAACAGTTCTGACTGTTGCTTCCTGACCTGCATACAGATTTCTCAAGAGGCAGGTCAGGTGGTCTGGTATCCCCATCTCTTTCAGAATTTTCCACAGTTTATTGTGATCCACACAGTCAAAGGCTTTGGCATAGTCAATAAAGCAGAAATACATGATTTTCTGGAACTCTCTTGCTTTTTCGATGACCCAGTGGATGTTGGCACTTTGATCTCTGGTTCCTCTGCCTTTTCTAAATCCAGCTTGAACATCTGGAAGTTCACGGTTCACATAGTGTTGAAGCCTGGCTTGGAGAATTGTGAGCATTACTTTGCCAGCGTGTGAGATGAGTGCAATTGATCACTATAGTCATAGTGATTCTGTCTTACAATATCCAGCTGGCCAAAGACTGTAGAATACCTACTTGGGTGTTACACCATGATGCTGACTTAGACTTTCATAGGATAAGTGCAGATCATTGGCCTATGTGGAGAGGTGGCTTCTGACTCTGGAGAGGAGTGTGGCTTTTCGTTACTGAGTTGGGAGAGCATGCAAGGTGAATTCTGAGTTAAGCTTCAGGATTTTCTCCCTAGGGAGATCTAGAAATTTCTAAGCCTTTACATTAATATGTAACCAAAATTTAAACTCATATTTCAGCAACAAGGAATAGTAAATAATGCATTGCTTCATGAAGATTTGTTTAGTTTATTTACTTACATTATTTATAGGTTATGTTGGGAATAGACTTGGCCTGCTCTGCTTTGTTCACAGTAACATTCCATAAATATAACAGCAAGCGATAAAATAGCATTGATTCAGAAGTGAGCTCATGGCTTCGTAGAACATCAAACATAAAAGCTGTGTTACAATGATAAATACTAAATCTTTAAAATATCTTTAAAATATCATTGGCTTTTTACTGCCATTACTTATGCAGTGTGTATTTCAGATTTTCATATTCAGTATTGAATATGAAATGTATAATACTGTGAGTTATATCCTGAGCTTTGGTGCAGTCTGTACAAAATTGGCATTTTGAAGTTGTGGATGGCGGCAGAAGAACTTGATTCAGGTTCAAAAGATCAACCTAAATGGTGCAGGAAAATCTCAGGAAAAGAACAATCGGCAATAAAACATATTAGCTTTTTTTCCTATGTGTGACGTTTAAGTGATTTGGGCAAAAATTGTGAGAGTTAATAAAAGTCATGAGAAACAGACATGGAGAACAAACACAGGGACACCAAGGGGGAAGGGGGATGGGATGAATTTGGAGGCTGGGATTTAAATATATACACTATCGTATAAAGCAGATAGCTAATGAAAACCTACTGTATAGCACAGGGAACTTGCCTCAGTGCTCTGTGGTGACCTACATGGGAAGGAAATCCAAAAAAGAGAGGATATATAAATACATATAGCTGATTCACTTTGCTGTAGAGCAGAAACTACCAAACATTGTAAAGCAACTGTACGCCAATAAGAATGAAAAAAGGTCTGTTATTCTTTCTACGGTAGGAGATGCCTTTGTTTTCCTATTTGGTGTCTCCTTGAGTTTTCTCAATTCCAGAGAGTCTCCACATGGCCTCATGTTGGTGTGATGTAAGCCAAGATGGTGCTCTGAAGACCATGGAAGATGGGTGTGCTAAGATGTAGTGGTGCTAAATCTGGACCTTGCAGTCAGGTAGGCCTGGGCTCAGGTTCTGGCTCTACTATTAACAAGCTGTGTGTCCTTAGGCAAATGACCATTTGAGCCCCAATTTTCTCATCTGTAAAATAGAGATAATACCATGTTCCTAATAACGAGGACTATCCAACAAGGTAATGTTTGTAGAGTGTAGTGCCTCATACATAGTGAAGGTCTGTAAATTCCCCGTTGCCTTGCAAATATGCTGAGGGAGAGGAGATGAAGGTTATTGTTGCTATGTAACCAAACTCAGTTCGGATCAGTCGCTCAGTCGTGTCCAACTCTTTGAGAACCCATGAGTCGCAGCACGCCAGGCCTCCCTGTCCATCACCAACTCCCAGAGTTTACCCAAACTCATGTCCATCGAGTCGGTGATGCCATCCAGCCCTCTCATCCTCTGTCCTCCCCTTCTCTTCCTGCCCCCAAGCCTTCCCAGAATTAGGGTCTTTTCCAGTGAGTCAATTCTTCACATCAGGTGGCCAAAGTAATGGAGTTTCATCTTCAACATCAGTCCTTCCAATGAACGACCAGGACTGATCTCCTTTAGGATGGACTGGTTGGATCTCCTTGCAGTCCAAGGGACTCTCAAGAGTCTTCTCCAACACCACAGTTCAAAAGCATCAATTCTTCAGCGCTCAGCCTTCTTCACAGTCCAACTCTCACATCCAAACATGACTACTGGAAAAACCATAGCCTTGACTAGATGGACTTTGTTGGCAAAGTAATGTCTCTGCTTTTTAATATGCTAGGATTTGCAAATTACCTGGTATTTATGACAGAAATGAATTACATGAAATGGTCATAATTATAGATTAAAACCTCACCTTAACACTACTTGGCATAAGGCATGTCTGTCATGGACTCTTTTTCAAGGAAAATTTTAAAAGCTGATATAACAAAAAAGCCTGTCATACAGGTGGATTTATGCATGTCTATTTCTGTGGCAAAGGCCTGAGGGCAGTGTGAATATATTTTAAAAACAGGATCTGTGATAAAGCCAAGTCTGAATGTTGCATAATTTTGTGATTCTTTTTCAAAGCCCTTATGAAGGTGCAGTTGAGTTTTTAATATAATGAAAGACTGAAAGGAAAATGAAGAAGATGGAGGGGAGCAAGCCCTAGGAGGGATGGCCCCCATATGGAATCAGTCAGAGCAAGCCTCAATATTTATGGGGCACCCCTCTCTGTCTGCAGTCAGATAGTCTGTGTTTGACTCTCAGATTGGAAAGCAGTGGCTCCGATGCTTAGAGCCCCTCATGAGGTGACCTGAATTACAGCCTCCGTCTACTGAGACACAGGGGATTTGTTACAAAATTATCTTTTCTCTCTTATGGCATCCTCAAGACTTACTTAATCCTCTCTCAAAGTTTGAAGAATACATAAGAATTATGGTATCTTGTTGGGAGTATCTTTTTAAAAAACTGTTCACCTTTTAATTTGTAAAGTTTCATCTACTGCTAGGTTCAGGAGTAATGTAGTGAATGGCCACATATCTTCACCTGGGTCAACCTGTTATTATTTTTGTACATTTGCTCTATCTATGCATATCTCTTATCATAGATGATATGTAATATATTTTATTTTTTTATTTCGTTTTGAACCCTGAGAAAGTAAGTTGCAGAAGTGGTGATGGTGGCAGCCAGTATTTCCTGAGAACATTGACATTGTGAACCCAAATCTGGGGTATTTCACATTGATCCAAGGCTATTATCTATTACACCATCCATATTCCAATTTTTCTATTTGTCCTAAAAGTATCCTTCCTAGCAATTGTTTTTTTCCACTCTAGAGTCACACTTTGCTTTTAGGCGTTGTGTTTTTTAGCCTCTTTTAATCTGCAGCTCTCCTAGACTTTCTTTTTTACTTCCTGACATAGCCATTTTTGAAGAGTACTGGCCCCTCATTTGGTAAAATGTCCCCCAGTGTGGGTTTGTCTGATGGTTTCTTTATGATCTGTTCCATTTTTGTCAGGAATACCCCTGATGGGAGGCTGTGTCCTTGTCAGTGCCTCATCACAGGGGATATGCAATGTCGGTTTGAACATTTTCATTGGCATTAAAAAATATTTTTAATAGTTTTACTTCTTATTCGTTAACATGAAGACTCTGGAGTATTTCTTAGTTGGAAAAGTCTCCTTGAAAACCTTGCTACATGAAAAGTTACAACCATAAGACTTGCCACTGTTTCTTGGAAAAATGGTTGTAGATTCATCATTCTGGTCTTTATCACTAGCAATAGTGCTAATGTGTTTGAATGTTTAAATATCTTAGGGACTCCTGCTAAGATGCCTTGTTATCAGGAGAATTCAATTGTGCTGGAAGTCTGAGGGTGCTAATTAATCACCCTCCCCTTTCTACAGGTTCTTAACACAAAGAGTAAAATGCTGATCAGCTTTTTTTATGAGTAAGGCTGGAGGATGTGGCAAAACCTCTAACCTCCCTCTTCAAAGCAGAACCTTTAATGCTGTCTCAGTCCTGACCTATTCATGGTTAGCCCACATTGGAAAGGTTGAGACCTGACCAGACTCAATTTGTCCACTGACTAGTTGGGAGAGGAAGGAGCCAGCCATCTCTTTGAACCCATGCAGATCTGAGAGGCACAGGGCAAGTGAGAAGGGCCGGCCCAAGCTGACCCCACTCCCGAGGATGGCCCATGATTGTCCTAAGGGGTCGATAATGGAGGAGAGAATGGGCAGTTGCTCCAGTGCTCCCCTAGAGACCAGAGATGAAGCCTTGTCTATGGCTTAGGCTAAGAACGTGGGGATGGAAGGAAAAGTATTCTTATAATATTGCCCACACTGATTTCTCAGGTTGCATCAGATGGGATGGAAAAGGAGACACTTTGAAGACTACTTGGAAAGTGAAGTTACTTCTTTCCAGCTGATGCTGCAGATTACCAGGAAGTCAACTTTCCTTTTCAACTTGGGAAAAGCCGTTGAAGAGAGAGACATTTGTCAGCTTTGCCAGCCTAGTTAGACCATTACTAAAACAGTGTCTCCTGAACTGTTGTTCATTTTCATAAACAAATAATATTGATACATTCACATGATGAAATATTTTAAAGTCATGAAGTGAGAGTGAAAATGAAGTCGCTCAGTCGTGTCTGACTCTTTGCGACCCCATGGACTGTAGCCTACCAGGATCCCCAGTCCATGGGATTTTCCAGGCAAGAATACTGGAGTGGGTTGCCATTTCCTTCTCCAGGGGATCTTCCTGACCCAGAGATCGAACCCAGGTCTCCCGCATTGTTGGCAGACACTTTACCGTCTGAGCTACCATAAAATTTACAAAAATCTCCTTTTCACCTTTTCCCTTTTACTGTCCACTCTCTTCCCTGAGGCACCAGGCTGCCCTGTACTGTTTTATTTTATGTTTTTAGTTTTTAAATTAATTTTTATTGGATATAGTTTCTTTACAATGTTGTGTTAGTTTCTACTGGATAGTAAAGTGAATCAGCTATGCATATACATATATCCCTTCTTTTTTGGATTTCTCTTCCATTTAGGTTACCACAGAGCGCTGAACAGCGTTCCCTGTGCTAAACGGTGGGTTCTCATTGGTTATCTACTTTATATATAGTCTCAATGGTGTATATATGTCAGTCCCAATCTCCCAATCTATCCCACCCTCTCCTTCCCCCATTTGGTGTCCATACGTTTGTTCTCTACATCTGTCATCTGTGTCTCTATTCTATTTTTGCAAATAAAGTCATCTATACCATTTTCTAGATTCTACATATTTGCATCAATATACAAGATTTATTTTTCTCTTTCTAACTTACTCCAGTCTGTCTGATAGTCTCTAGGTCCACTCCCTGTACTGTTTTAAGAATTTATTCATCTTTCAGACAAGTCATAGTCACTTGAAGCTTCCTCACCCTTCCCTCCCGGTCCCAATCTTTCGATATTAAAACCATTTAAAATCAAAATACACCTCCATGCTCTGAGTGCCTCCTCTCCTGCTCTGGTTTTTCCATAGCACTTGCCAGTTTCTAAGACATGGGATCATCTAATTTTTAAAATTATGTTTGTTGTTTATTTTCTGTCTGTCCCACTAGAAGCAAGTTCTGTAAGGGCAGAGATCTTTGTCTGTTTCCTTCCCTAGTGTAGCTTTGGCACCTGGATACCAGCCCACAGTAGGTTATCGATAAATGTTGTTGAAATCTGAAGGAATAAAGCCATCTCTCCCTTTCCTCCAGACAGAAACTGAGGAGGTAGAGGATCCAATAAAAATATATCACATTACCCCCTTGAACTGAAGACTTCTTGCATTTCTAAGGGAGCAGCTATTAAAAGTATATGGCTCAGAGCTGGCTGTCTTTCTTATTTTCTGTGGGTCTGAGGAGACATGATTTAGAAGTGAAAAATGAAGAAAAGAACGGAACAATGTTCTGCATATTGATGTGATTCACCGACTCTTTTGAGAGGGCAGCGTCTTGAAATTGCTGAGCAGTTAGAAAATGATTTCTCTTCATCTGTCCAGGTTAAGATGGTGCAGATGAAATGCATCCCTTCCCCACATCAAGCCTGCCCAGCCCTTAAATCTGCATTAAATCCCTTTTATCTGCCGATGATACCCATGTTTATGTCTCCAAGTCTGACATCCCCACATGTACGTTTTGTCTGATTTGTCCCCCCTCTGGTCCCTAGTCGTCACCATCTCCGTAAATGGCACCACGACATACATGCACAGTGGCTCAAGTCCCAAACCTCCCAGTCATCCTTGATTCCTCTTATTGCTTCACTCCTCACAACTCATTCAATGGCAAGTCCTATGAGTTCTTCCTCCAAAATGTATTATATCCAGACACTGTTCACTGTCCATCTCCACTGCCATCACCTTAGTTCATGTGACCATCAGGTCTCCTCTGGACTGCTGCCAGAGACTCCAACTGATCTTCCTTCTGCCTCCATAGTCCCCAAGAATCTATTCTCACAGATCAGCCTGAGGGAATTCTTTCAAAGATGTGAATATGATTCTGTCACCCTCCTGCTTAAACCCCTTTAAAGTCTTTTCTATGAAATTAGGAGTCACCTGCTCAGCATGGCCAGGGCTCTACCTGGTCTGGCTCTTCTTGCCTGCTTCTCCATCACATCAAGGTTCTCACACCTCCTCCTTTACTACAGTGAACTCTTTTTTCCTTCTTTTAATATATGGAGCTCATTTCCTGCTTCAGGTCATTTGCACTTGCTTTTCCCTTTGTCTGGAAGGCTCTGTTCCAGAGCACTGCTGAACTCTCTTCATTAGTCACATTACCTACTCAAAGAGCCCTTCCTGATCATGCTGTATAATGCCTTCCCATGCCAAGTGCACAGGTTTTATAAACAGTGCCTGGAATCATTTTGATTATTTCCTTACATCAATGAGGTTCCAGAAGGAAACATCCCACTCAAATGAAATAGTGGAAGGGAAATTAATAAAGGGATCATTTACAAAGATATAGGTGGGTAAAGAGAAAGCAACAAGTGATGATGGTGGTCCTTGTAGCAACATCAGGGAATTGTTGCCATCTCTAGACCTGAATGGGGCAGGGGCAGGGAACAGCTACCTGAAACTGGACAGAAGAGAAATAATTTACAGGAGAGGCCATCTGGCAGTACTGTGACCCAGCAGAGAGGACGTCAGGGGGTTAAACATTCAGATCTGACTCTGCTGCTTCCGCCCAGTCTTCTGCTAGGTCCTCATTGACCCAACCCAACCAGAAGCCAAAGGGCAAGGCTGCCGATTGGTGCGATCTGCAAAGGTGGGTCTCCGTGACACACAGTAGGCTTGTGAGAGTGGATCTAGCAGGGCAGACAGAGGGTACTCAATATCCAGCACATGCCTCTACTAGAATGCAGGCTTCGTAAGAGGACCAATGGTCCCCAAAATCGAGGAGAGTTCCTGGCACACGTAGATGCCCAATAAATATTTGTAGAATGAATGAATGAATAAATGAATGAGAATTCTTTGTCTTTAGGGGATGTGTCTGTGTAGCCCAACAGTTATTAGCTATAAAATTGGGAAAATATATAGATGTGCCTCAGTTCACACTGATGGGGTAGAAGGCCATGAATGGACTTACTTTGGCAGGTCTGTGCCCTCTGGATGCTGTACAGTGCTGAGCAGCTGAGAGCCTGCCTCTTCCGACCCTCCTGTTGAAGCTTGGGTCAAGGTGCTGCTGTGCACTAACCTCTCAGACTTAGAGAGATACACCTTGGATTGGTGTGTGGGAGGGGATTCGTTCAGGATTGAGACCAGTCTCTGAAAGGAGAGGCTGCAGTTTCTGGGTTCAAGTACCCAGAAGATGGGTACTTTAAGAGAAACGTGCAAACCGGAAGGTAAGGTTTCCCAGGAACTGTTACCGCCTGGAGGTGGCATCTGAAACCCCTTAGCTGCCGTTTTATGCAATACTTTTTGCTTCAACTCAGAAGAGAGAATGTCAACATTAAACCTGTTTTTCTTAAGGAAGAGATGCCGAGGATCACTGCATCTGTGCTTGTATTAAGGAGCAACAAATGATATATGCAGATTTGTTACTAGGAATTCTCTTGCCTCTTAATATCATTAGTGAGAGACTTGTTCCTTGTTTAAGATCTAATGGGATTAGACCTTGGGGGAAGAATGGTTCACTGTGGGCCGCTCAGTTTTTGCATCAGGAAAAGTTAGAGGGTGAGAGGAGAGGGAGAGAGGGGGCGAGAGAGAAACAGAGAGAGAAGTTGGGAAGAGAAGAGGGAGTGGTAGATGTGTTAGGCAAGTAGTCAGGCATGAGTAGGTCCCCGCCTAATTCTGGATGGGATCTTCTTTCTTTCTCCACCTGGATCCACCCTCATTACTTCCCAGATAGCTCAGTGGTAAAGAATCTGCCTGCCAACACAGAAGATGCAGGTTCAATCCCTGGCTCAGGAAGATCCCCTAGAGACTAGAAGGGCAACCCACTCCAGTATTCTTGCCTGAGAAATCCCATGGACAGATCTGGCTGGCTACAGATCAGGGGGGTCTCAAAGAGTTGGACACGACTGAGCACGCATGCATAGCCCATTACAGAGCTGTTTCTGGTTTCCAGACAGCCCGCTTTCGTTCTTTTTTGGAAGTGTATTTTGCTTTGCTTAATAAACCCTTGCTACTTGAAACTTCTCTATGTCTGTCAATTGAACTCTTTCCTTTTGGAGGACTGAAGAATTGCCATTTTGCCTGTAAGATGGACCAGTCTTTTTTTTTCAATTGGAGTTTAGTTGATGCACAATTTTATATAAATTATAGCTGTGCAATATAGTAACTCACACATTTTAAAGGTTGTAGTTGTGATACAATACTGGCTATGTGCCCTCTGTTGTGGAATAGGCTTTTTAGGAAGGGGAGATAAATTTTAATATCTTCTTTGTGACATTGCACATATACAGTGTTATTTATCCCTATGACAAGCATATGATGTCAGCAGTATTATTGTTTCTTTTCTATAGAGAGGTAAACAGATTAACCAAGAGATTAAGTAAATCATCCAAAGTCACATAGCTAGGCAATTGTGAAATTAGTACCGGTACCTCTCTCAAATCCTTTCTTTCCCCTGCTAGACAGAATTAGAATGGAAGGTTGCTGGGAACTCACCTGGAACCTGAGGGACTTCTCCTTTTCTTCCTGGCATTTCTCCGACACAGTAGGCCCTGCTCTGAAAGAGCTTCCCAATGAGAATGAAGGATTGATGGGATGGGGCCACTGAGCCCAAAAGGAGTGGGAGGAAAGGAGTTGGTTCATTTGTGTGTCACATTCTGATATGGTGAACACCAAATCTGTTCTGGTTTAAGAATAACTCTTCCTTAGGAAAAGTCTCTTAGATAAGAGAGAAGCGAAGTGAAATTTTCTTAGTCGTGTCTGACTCTTTGTGACCCCATGGATATAGCTTGCCAGGCTCCTCTGTCCATGGAATTCTCTAGCCAGAATACTAGAGTGGGTAGCCACTCCCTTCTCCAGGAACTCTTCCCAACGTAAAGACTGAACCCAGGTCTCCCACATTGCAGGCAGATTCTTTACTGTCTGAGCCACCAGGGAAGCCCGAGATAAGAAAGAGTGAGTTAAAAAATATCTTTCTAACCAGTCAACAATGATTAGGAAGCAGTATGGATAATGCACTTGTGGGTAATCAAGAGTGAATATTGCAGAGTGAGTGTAATGATCTTCATTTCTTGAATTTCAAGGACAGAGGATAGAAGTCTCTTAGAGAACATGGAAATATTGGCTCAAAGGGCTTCTCCTCTCTGCATGCTGTTTTTATAGTCAGAGAACAGCCTCTGTGTAAAAGAGATTTGGGGTTGGGGAAGGAGAGGAATATGGTAAACCAAGATCTTTCTTTGGTAAAAATAAGAAAGCATGAAAGGAATAATTGTTGCCAGAAAGGTTTGTGCAGAAAGAAACACAAAGCCACCCCTAGCTCTATCTGGATCGTGTCATGTGGAAGATATTGTACCTTCACACTGACCATGTCCATGGGGCATGGGGCAAGGCAAGCCAGCTCGTGTATAATAACACTTTCATTCCATATTTTGAGGTCTTTGAGGTTTAGAGATGATTCTATTGCCCTGGTTCCAAACTAAAACAGCACTATGTACTTACTAGTAAACTTCACTAATGCCCACTGATATTTCCAGTTTCCTCCCCTCCTTGGACATAGGAGAGACTATGAATTCCTGCCCCTCCAGGAGTTTTGAGTGGGACAATGTGACTAATTCCAGCCAATAGGCTAGGAATAAAAATGATGTGTGTCCCTTCTGGGAAAAACATGAAGTGTTGGTGTGTTATTTCCCATCTTCCCTCTCCCACCAGGGTGAACCAGGAAGCATCGTGTTGAGATGGAGAGGCCTAAGATGGAAGCCTGAAATGGTGAGCCACTACATGGAGGATAAATGTCCTGAAGAGCCATCTAGGTCTGCAGTAGATTTGGTGTGTTCTGTTGTGTTAATGCCTGGAGATTTTTGAGTGATGGTTATTGCCACAGCCTAAGCTAGCCTATTCTGACTAACACCCACACACACAAGTTGAGAAGAATGTATAAAATATGCCATTGGTTCTGTGTCTAATTATCTTCTAATTCAGACAAATGGCATAGAGGATGGGGATTCAAGGGTGAATCCCCTCCTCTGCCTTTTGCCATCCACTGCTCAACTGGG
Source organism: Okapia johnstoni (assembly GCA_024291935.2). Classification (NCBI taxonomy): domain Eukaryota; kingdom Metazoa; phylum Chordata; class Mammalia; order Artiodactyla; family Giraffidae; genus Okapia; species Okapia johnstoni. The sequence continues at coordinate 55,678,632 of CM044308.1, forward strand.
TACCTGTAACCTCAGCTTTTAGAGCTACCAGCTGTTCGTGTTTCTCAAGTGGTCCTTGCTTGAACCCACACTCTTTGTTCTAGCTTCCCTTACCTGGGATCTGGCAACCTCTCCTTCCTTACCTCTGGTGTACATTTCCCTCATTCCATTTTGTCCTGAAGATTAGACTGAAGGTACGTAGGATACTTGTGTAAGGATCATCTCTAGGATAGTCAGAATTTTCCCCTGTTGGGATGTTGCCTCTTAGCAGGGATTCTAAGAGATCTGAGGCTGACAGAATCCAGTATCTGGGTTGTCTGCACATTGGTCTGTACTGTGTCTTAGGAGAGGTGTTTGTGTGAGTGAGGAGAGATGGCAAGAGCAGGGAAATAGATTGCGTTGCTGCCACCCTGAGAGACAAGAAAATGAGGCTCATCTCCGCTAGAATTCCATGGATGCCCAGAAAATGCTGCTGCTGATGGCACCTAGCTTTTCACATATAAATGCTTTTCATTTTTTGTTTCTGCCCTAACCTGAATGTGGTGTCAAGGGAACTATTAATGGCTGCTCTTTAGGGACATGTGACTTGGTATTTATATATTACCTGCCCACTTCATAAAGTGCTAATGAATGTTTGCAAAGCTCTTTGAAATTCTCTGGTGAAAGGTGCAACATTAAGTGAAAAATATTATTATTATTATTAGAAGGTAATAGACAGCTTTGAATGATCAGTCGTAGTAATAATTGACACAGCATTAAAAGAAGCGCCAGAAATCATCCAGACTGCTTCAGCTCCTCCAGCCCCATCAGCCTCCACATTACATATATTACACTGTTTCCCTGACACCCATCCTAATAACCATATAATTCACACATTAAATCACCACTTCCAGGGAAAGGTTGAGCTCACTCATAGCTCTACTGATAGTGACACTGAGAGGGTATTAAGTGTTGAAAGGTCTAAAATGGAGAAGTGCTTCATAGATGAAGAGGCCAGATTTAGCCACTGAATGGCCACCACCTTTAAGAGGAGATGAGCATGGAATGAGTCAAAAATACTTGGAAATGGAGAGGAAACTTTAAAATAGATGTGAGATTGGAAAGCCTTGAAAACAATATAAATTTGAAGTGAGATTGCCTATTCATAGCAATATTCTTTATTGTTTGCCCTGTCTGGTTTGAAAAATAGTGGCAAGGGTTTCCTTCAGTCTTTAACTTGGAGTTATTTAGAAGCTCTGTCTTCTCAATAAAATACAGTTTTGGTCAGAGTTGGCAAGTTGGGTCCAACTTACTTGCTAGCTCTAGCTGGATGGCAGTAGTCGCTTAAAGTACAGTGTTGAAAGGATGATGGAGGTGTGTTTATACTTGGCTGGAAAGTGTGCTGTGATCTATTAGCAATCTCTGCCTGGGACAGGGTGGAGGAGCGGTGACGTGTATGTGGGCCAGGCCTGACCGGACGTGAGTATGGCTGAAAAGGATGGCTCTAACTTAGTTCAAGGTTGCTTTTATTCTGACTTTTAACCAAAGCTGTTAATATTAAAAAGCACTCTAAAGGCTTTACTCTTGGTCAGAAGACCCCAGGTCACTCAGAGGATAAAGAACTGAGGGCCTGTTGTCTTTTGTGCTGAGAAACCACTTACGCTACCTCCTAAGGCTGTACTTCTGCCAGTCAGCAAGCTCGTCTCCCAGGCCTGGTGTCTGGGTTCTGGGCCCTCGGCTGTAGGGTCTGGACATTTTCCGCTTGTGTCCACCACCTGTGAGGGGCAGGCCAGTGTGCCACAGCGCACCACAGAGTGTCTGTGTCAAGTGGCTTCTAGAGTGGCGTTGGGAAGATCTCTGAGCCTCCTCTGGACAACAGGCTGCTGCTTATTATTCATCATGAAGGGGTTTATATTTTAAACGACTTTGCTTTGAGAAGCTTAGAATTCCATGATTTCCATTTGGTTTAGAAAAGTAGATACTGCAGCATGGCTCAGACAGTAAAGCGTCTGCCTGCAATGTGGGAGACCCGGGTTCAGTCCCTGGGTCAGGCAGATCCCCTGAAGAAGGAAATGGCAACCCACTCCAGTACGCTTGCCTGGAAAATTCCATGGATGGAGGAGCCTGGTGGGCTACAGTCCATGGGGTCGCAAAGAGTCTGACACGACTAAGCAACTTCACCTCACCTAGTGACAGCTAACATTTATTGAGCACCTACTGTGCACGAGGCATTATTTTTCTAAATATTTGTTTTCATTGCCTCATTTAATCCTCTCAACAGCTGGACTGTCCATTGTACAGATAGGAGCACTGAGGCTTGGATTTCTCAGGCCACACAAGCAGGGCATTAGGGCTGATTTTGAACCCAGGTCAGGTGAGCTGGCACTCACTGCAGCGCACCCCTCCCCGTGTGCTGACCTGCATCTCTGTTGCAGCAGATAAGGCTATCTCCTTTGACCCCTCCTGGTGGTTGTTAAACAGTCTCCACAGAGAACTCAAATGAAATATTTTGGTTGTCTGTTCTGTCCTTTTAAAACTTCAGTCTCACATGTAACCTTTGGATAATGTGACTACTGCAAATGTCACATTTACAGTTTGTCCCAAAAGACTTTGGTTTAAAATAGTGGGTAACATTTCCCTTTGTTTTCCATTATTTGATTTAGAAAAAATCATAACGAGGCAAAAAACAAAATTGGTAACATCTATCATAAATAAACTCACCCTTGATGCCAGTCGTCTCTTTCATTTAAGTTAACATATAGAAGCAATATAGCTGTTAATTCTCTTCCTTCTTTAGGTGACATAGAGCCTTTTAAAACAGCATAAAATTTCTTATCCTTTCTTATTAGCCTCCTAGTTTCTTGTCAACCAACTTCATTGCTTCAGTGGGTAGACTCTTGGTTTTGGGGTGTCATAGCGAGAAAAGCCCTGAGTACTTTTATAGCTTTACTATGCATTCTCTTCAAGGCAAAGTTGTTATGTCTATACTGGCATGCACTGACTGTGGGACATATCATTAAAAATCACTTGTCACAGAGGAGCCCATATCTCAGAATAGAGTTGCTAATGTATCAAGATTCTAGTGAGGGTGATGGAATTACCTTCAGAGATTTCAAATGTGGATTTATGGATGCTTTTTGACTGTGCAAGGTTAAAATGGTTGAAATTTGATAGTATGAAAAGTCATTGGTTTACTAAAAATTAGCCTTTGCTTTGATTCTCTCATGTTCCCTTGGGCTAATTCCACTAGAATATCAATGGCATGTTTACATAAATAATTTCAAACTACCAGCAGGTAGTGTGGAGATCTCAATCCAGTTTTGTTTTGTTGTTTTAAGTGGAACTTAAAATGGACGTCTAGATACATTCTTCTCTTCTCCCATCATGATGCCTGTCCTGTTTGTCTTTACCAGACAGATAGCAGGGAGAGAAACAAAGATGAAGGGAAAGAAGGGGAGCCAGATTGTTCTTGAAAACCTTGCCAGATTGCAAAGAAGTTGTAATTCATAATGCAGAGAATATCGTTGGAAAACTCTTTGACTTACTGATATCTATGTAACATCAAATAATTTAGAGTAGGAAACAATCTTAGAATTCTGAAAAGATTAAAGGAGATTAGACAGTTGGAGAGTGACGATCCACGCTAGACCACTCACTTTGGGTGGGATTTAGAGTCACCTCAGTCCCTGCCAAGATATTTAACAGTCTCCTTCACACCTTGAAGATTGGAGCCAGGTCCTAATCCTTTCTGCATCTACGCTGAATCCTGTACTATGATACTAGGTGCTTCATAAATATCTGTTGGGTGATTGAACTCTTAACTCCTAGTGTCAGCAAAAGATGAGGCTCTTTGTTCCCACACCACTGTGGTGCCCATGGAGACAATGAGAGCAGTCCAGTTATTCAGTTCTCCCTAAATCTGGTTCATTGGATGCTCTCAACTATGTATTTGGAACCTCCTTTTCCTGTTCAGTATTGTCTCCCACAGGACTTCTCAGTCTGATTCCATAACTTGTCATCCACTTGTGATTACTAGAATAGCTCCAATTGTATTATTGAAGACTCACTTCCCAGGTGGCTGCTAGTGGTAAAGAACCCGCCTGCCAGTGCAGGAGACATAACAGACACAAGTTCAATCCCTGGGTCAGGAAGAGGAAGATCCCCTGGAGGAGGACATGGCAACCCACTCCAGTATTCTTGCCTAGAGAATCCCATGGACAAAGGAGCCTGGCGGGCTAGAGTCTATAGGGTTGCAAAGAGTCAGACACGACAGAAACAACTTAGTACACACGCATGCAGGGCTCTTCTTTCAAAAAAAGTCCGTTTTGCATGTGATTCAGATCTTGTGCCCTTCCCTCTCTTGTAGTGTGGGTAAGAGTGTACCTGCACAAGAATGTGTAAACTTGTTTAAGTGTGTCTAATTGTATGTGTAAAGGTGTAAGTGTGTATGGATGGAATAAGCATGGTGTGTCTGTGTGTGTGTTTTATGGAGAGGAGTTGGTCTTGCTCTTGGACATCTCCTCCTCCTTCTAAGAACTCACTTCTCCAAGGTGCTGGGAGCAAGGGGAGGAAAAGGTCAAATACCTTCCTGCCATTCTGGACAAGTTTCATCTGCCTCTCAGTTGGCCATCACAGCGCTCTTCCTGCTCATTGTCCGTGTAGGAATGGTGGTGATTTGGATGGTAGTCACTTGTCATTGTCTATTGACCAATGGCTTATGCCCAAGCAGTTCCCTAAGTGTTAGGAAATCCTTTCAAGATTCTGGGCTTTCCTGGTGGCTCAGACAGTAAAGAATCTGCCTGTGATGTGAGAAATCCAGGTTCAACCCCTGAGTCGGCAAGATCCCCTGAAGAAGGGAATGCCTACCCGCTCCAGTGTTCTTTCCTGGGGAAATCCCATGGACAGAGGAGCCTGGCAGGCCACAGTTTATGGGGTTGCAAAGACTAAGCAACTAAAACTTCCTCACTTTGCAGATACAGCTGCACCGCACAGCACAGCCTGGCTGGTGGCTCCATTGCATTGCCCTGATGTGTGCACCTCATTGTCCTGCATGCTGTGAGGGTCCCCAGTTTCTGCTCCAGGAGCTAACTCTCCAGCATTACAGGCTCCACCCTCTGTACCTTTCACCTCCCAAAACTCAAGGTCTTGGCTTCCTCTCCCCTGACAGTCTCATGCCTGCCTCTCCTACCCTGCCACGTCACATTTTCATAATTCTTTTTTTCATGATCACAAGCACTAGAGCCAAATCACAAGTCTCCTAGCTAAGCAGTGATCTAACTAGGTGATGAAAGGTTGGTCAGCTCTTCCTTTAGGAATGCTTTTCTCAACCAGTGAGTCTCTTGAGGCCCTTGTTGGGATGAATGGAGGGAACCGGCTCACTACACTCCCCCTAATGCCACCTCCTCATTCTTAAAATCACCTGTTTATATTGACTGGGGTGATGTAAAAGGAGGCAGTTGGTGATAGAGCCAGTCCAAAGATACTTCTTGCCAATTCTTGTAAGCCCTGGAGAAAGGAGACCATCCCTACTTACAGTGCCCATGCTTACAATGTGGTGTATCGGGCCTTAGCTCCAATTCTAGGACAGTAAGAAAGGTCTAGCGTATTTTTGCACAGACTTCAGATGAGCATTCTAACTCTTTATTTACAGCCAAACTACACTTAACTTTAAACTTAACAAGTAGCATAAGCTAAGAAGTAAAATAAGAGGCAAAAGGTAAATAAAGAATAAAATGAAACAAATTAAAAATATAAAGCAAAATATTTAGTACAAATATAAGTCCCTTTAATAATAATAATGGCTTACTCTATGTCAAGTACTGTTCTAAATTGATGTGTATCATCTCATTTAACCCTGGCAACAATGCTATAAGTTCTTTTAAAGCAATTATTTATTTATTTTATTTTTGGTTGCACTGGGTCTTCATTGCTGCTCGTGGTGGGAAGGAACAGGTAAAATAAATTGGAATAGTATATTTTACTTAACCCAAGAGTTGGACCATAAAGAAGGCTGAGCACCAAAGAATTGATGCTTTTGAATTGTGGTGCTGGAGAAAACTCTTGAGAGTCCCTTGGACATCAAGGGGATAAAACTAGTCAATCCTAAAGGAAATCATCCCTGAGTATTCATCGGAAGGACCGACGCTGAAGCTGAAGCTTCCAATATTTTGGCCACCTAACACAAAGAGCCAACTTACTGGAAAAGATCCTGATGCTAGGAAAGATTGAGGGCAAGAGAAGGAGGTGTCAGAGGATGAGATGGTAGGATGGCATCACTGACTCAACAGACATGAGTTTGAACAAGCTTTGGGAGATGATGAAGGAGAGGGAAGCCTGGCATGCTGCGGTCCATGGGGTTGCAAAGAGTTGGACACAACTTAGCGACTGAACAACAACAATATATCCAAAATATTATTGTTTCAACATGAAATTAATATGTACCTATTAGTGAGGTATTTTACATTCATTATTTTTTGTTCTGAGTCTTCAGAATCTGGTGTGTATTGCATACCTATAGCACATTCAGTTTGGACTGGCCTCTTCCACATGCTTAATAGCCCTGCATGGCTGGAGGCTCCTGGAAGGGGCAGTGCAGCTGCAGACCGCTTAGAACAGTGCCAGGCACATAGTAAGTGTTATTCAAAGGTTATTGATTATTTTGCCTTCCAAATATTTTTCAAATTGATCACTTCTTTCCTTCTCCACTGACATGCCTTAGACCAGTTTATCCTCATCTTTGTCAAAAAAAGATGGATGGACCTCCTAACTTGGCCTCCCCATTTCACTAGCCACAGCCCTTGGCCGTCTATTTTTCACCCTGAAACCCAAGAAATCCCTTGAAAATATGTATCTTATCATTTCCTTGCTCCACTACCCCCGAGCCTTCTCTGTATTGAATTCCTGCTTCTCTGTGTGTCAGCCACTAATCTTTGTTCTGCTCCTTGGATGGTCTGCTGCTGCTAAATCGCTTCAGTCGTGTCCGACTCTGTGCGACCCCATAGACGGCAGCCCACCAGGCTCCGCCGTCCCTGGGTTCTCCAGGCAAGAACACTGGAGTGGGTTGCCATTTCCTTCTCCAATGCATGAGAGTGAAAGGTGAGAGTGAAGTCACTCAGTCGTCCGACTCTTAGCGACCCCACGGACTGCAGCCTACCAGGCTCCTCTGTCCGTGGGATTTTCCAGGCAAGAGTACTGGAGTGGGGTGCCATTGACTTGGATGGTCAGTTCCTTGCTAAGCCTTGACCATGATGCCCTTTCCTCCCACACTCCCATTTCTACTTCCTCTGGCACCTCTGTTTGTACTTTCTCTCTCATTTATATCTTCCTTGGGAAGCTTTTTCTGGTGGCTTCCAGTCTCTTGTCAGATGACTTTGTTAAAATGCTGACATAGAATAATATTTTCTTTCCAAAGCTCTTATCACTCTAATTTTGCATTCATTAGTGCAATAAATTAATTAACCTGTCTGCTGCCCCAACTTGACTGTAAATTCTTACATGGCAGGTGGTGCGTTTGTTTCTTTTCACCATTTTGTCCTCCACACCTAGCCCCCAACGCCTGACTCCTTGTGGACTATCATGAAATTTTTTAAAAAGTAGTTAAAATAGGTAAGTACGTAATTATTGCTCTGCCAGACCCTACAAAATCAAAATGAAGGGAATTTAAAACAAGGAAGAAAATGCTGCAAGGTCAGCTTTTATTTTAATTTAAATTCTTAAAAGATAAGAGCAAAGAAGCAATGCACCACATAATAAGATTCAGAAAACTTCACAAACATAGTAATACTAAGTGATATTAGACAAAGACAGGCACTGATTGTGCTGTTAACCACCCCAAGCATGGAAAATCAGCCTAAAAAACTGAAAAAATGGAGCTAGGGAACAGGAAGGATATTGTGAGCCAAGTTTTACTTCTCCTGTACCTGAAAAATTAAATATGATTTGAGCTCAGTGAAACACTGGGGTTAAACGTAGCCTGGGGCCTAGATGACCCAACTTTTATGTGACAGTCTTATACTATTTTCTCATAAATAGTTAAAGTATCTATTCTAGTATCTCAGCAAATAGCAATTAAATGAAGTTGGTTGATGAATCAACAAATATTTATGTCTTCCATGTGCTATGTGCTGAGAATACAGAGGAAAACAAGACAGCTGTGGTGTCTCTATTATAGATTTAGGAATGCCATCATTTCTTTCTTCCTTCCCTCTCAGCCCTGTGTCAGCTAAGCCCAGACCCGAGAACTAGATTAGGTTTCATGTACAGTATCAGGACATGTAAAATAAATGACAGTAAAAGTGGTTCAGTGAATCTAATAAGACAGGTAATTCATTCTTCCCATTCACCTTCTAGGAGATGGTGGAGAAACGGAGTGGAAGAGTCCCCAGCACTTCTCCCTACTGGGGTGTACAGAGCATGGCTCCTCTCTCCTAAGAACACATGAAAAGTCGATGAGCATATCTACTCACTGCCAGCACTGAGTGTCTAGCCTTCTCAGTTGGGTGGAGAGAGAATACTAGAAAGAGGAGCAGGTTGGAAATGGAAAGAAAAAGAGAGATCAGATGACTTCCATATTGGACAAGCTAAGTTATGCTCCTATAATAAATTACTCACAAAATCTCAGGGACTCACCTCAACAAAGTTTTAGTTCATGCTCACACAATGTCTGTTGTGCCTTTGGCAGCTTGCTGGAGCAGCTCCTCTCTAAGCAGGGGAAGAAAGCCACTCATTTTCACCTTGTGGTTCTGTGGTCTCTCCCACAACTTCCAGATTTCCAGGTGACTTCTAGATTGCTGATGCAGTGGAAGAGAGAGCAGGCCTTCACTGCCTCAGCCTGAAAGTGACATTCATTAGTGTTCACAGTCCATTGTGCAGAGATAGTCATATGACTTTCCCTATCTGCAAAGAGGGCTGTAAGGTGTTGCCTTCTTTGTGCCCAGGAAGAAGGACATATAGACGTTTGTGGACATTAAGAACGCCCATCACACATTTGATGCATTTAAGATACCCCTGAAATGTCCAGGTAGAAATATCCTATAGGCATTTGATACATGGATCTGGAACTGTGAGTCTCAGACTTGACTGCATAAGGATCATCTGAAGGAGACTGTTAAAATTCAGATTCCTGGGTCCTGCTCTCAGAGGTTCTACTTTGGTAGGTCTGAAGTTAGGCTATGGAATCTGAACTTTAAACCTCTACAGAGATCATAATTTGACAAACTCTAGTCTAGAACTTTAAAAATTCAGAATAGGGATGGTATTAGTTGCCACTGGGGAAAGTTAGGTCACCTTCAGAAAGAATCTTCAGAAGAGGGTGGAGTAAGAAAAAGAAAAAAGATCCAGCCTAAAACCCCAGAAAATTCCAAGGAGAGAGACAAGTGCCAGAAGATGGGGACTGGGGGTGCCCATTTATGGCAGATGCTGCTGAGAGATCTTTGTGTAGGATAAGAATTGAAAAGATTCATTGTGTTTAGTGACCAGAAGGTTACTGATAATCTCAGCAAGACATGAAGGCTGACATCAAGTCTATGTTCCCTGAAGAGTCAGTGTATTAGTCCCTCAGTCGTGTCTGACTCTTTGCGCCCCCAGTAACTGTAACCCTCCAGGCTCCTTCACTGATGAGATTTTCCAGGCAAGAATACTGGGGTAGGTTGCCATTTCCTTCTCCAGGGAATCCTCCTGACCCAGGGATCGAACCTGGGTCTCCCACATTGAAGTCACACTCTTTATCATCTGAGCCACCAGGAAGTCTCACCAGGAAAGAGTCAGTGGGATTAGACAAACAGTGGGGAAAAGTTTTTGAGGAAGTATGGCTGCAAAGAGGAGACAGGTTGGTAGCAGAAGATGGTGGGCAGGATGAGGAGAATTAAGAAAATATTGGTGAGACTGAACATGATTAAATGCTAATTGTGAGAGGAATGTTGAATAAAGAGGAAATGAGATCGTCAATAGATTTCCTGAGAAAGTATGTGTGGGGGCGTGGAATTTAAAAGAATGCTTAGAAAGGCTCTGCTTTAGCTTGGCAAAGGGAACACTCCTTCAGGAAGAGATGGGTATAAACAACCAGTTGACTGGTTGTCAACTTTGGGTGTTCACTGGAATCACCTAAGAAGCTCAAAAATATGTGCTTTGACCTGCCCCAGCCATGAAATTCTGTTTTATGTTTTGGTTTCTTGGCCACGAGACATGTGAGATCCTAGCTCCCTGACCAGGGATGGAATCTGCACCCCCTGAAGCAGAAGGTGAAACCTAATCACTGGACTGTCAGGGAAGTCTCCTGAGATTCTGTTTTGTCTGTTGTGCAGGTTTGACATCAGGATTTTAAACACACTCTCCCAAATGATTCTAAGGCATGACTGAGGCTGTGAGGTTTTCACTGAATTAGGAATAGGCTTGTTTATAGTTCTTGTAGATTCTTAGGTCACAGTTTGGACAGCACTTCTTAGAGAAGACTTCCAGGATACCAACTAAATTAGGATCCTGGATGTATGTTCCTATGTTGTTGTTGTTGTTGTTTAGTTGCAATTCTTTTGTGATCCCATGGACTGGAGCCCGCCAGGCTTCTCTGTCCATGGGACTTCCCAGGCAAGGATACTGGAGTGGGTTGCCATTTCCTTCTCCAGGGGATCTTCCTGACCCAGGGATCGAACCTGTGTCTCCTGCATTGAGAGGCAGATTCTTTACCACTGAGCCACCAGGGAAGCCTGTATGTTCCTGTACATACATATATATTAGAATAAATACTTAGATATTTGCTTCTTTTGAGACAGATCTGGGACCTGGGACCCTTTGGTGCAGTGCTGCAAAGCTTGCACCTGGACACACCCCTCCTCCAGCTACAAAATACAAAGAAACTATAAGGGACTAAAAATAACTGTGTGCATGCGCAGTTGGGCAAATTCTGGACCAAAAGATCCAAAGACAAAAAGCTCAACTGCTACTTCTGAAGAGCCAGGAGCAAAAGCAGGGTGTCAGGAGCAAAAGCAGGGTGTTAGGAGCAAAAGAAGGGTACTCTGTGTGACCCCCTGCACTCGACACCACCAAAGGGTGGGCAAACCACCTAAGCCACCACTCTAGCCCCATCCCTGGACATACCCTGACCCTTACCCCAGGTAAGGAACAAGCGCACAGCCCCCCTCCAACTTGTTACTTGTTTTGGCTTTCTTCTTTGGCCAGTGCAGAAGCTCCCATAAAGTTTGCCTGAATTTTTTGCCTGGACTCTATAGTTAATTTCTATTGATTGGGGAACCACAAGAACCCTGGTCAGTATCACTTTCATTTTTACTGTCCTATTCTATGCATATCTTCCTGACTAGATTGTAGGCATGTAGCAGTAGCCCCCTCTGTCCTATTTACCACTGACTACCTAGCAGGCAGATAGTGGACATTCCATAAGGCGGCAGGAAAGGGCACAGGTAGAAAAGACACTGTGGTGACTTGGGGAACTGTGCCCAAGCGGGCTCCTCCAGTCATGGCTATATGGGAGCTGCGAGGGTGCTCTGTGCCTCTCCATGTAGAACTCACCCAAACAGCATCAGTGTAAAAGCCCATGTAATTGTAGCTGCCAGGCAAGGTTGATTGCAATGTAAGGGGATAACAATATTGAGCATTTCTTGTATAATCGAGCATAGTTATTTTGTCTGTAGTTTCAAGTTGTTTGAAGTTCAAGATTACTTAATTATAAAATTCTGGTTTGTTTCCAGAGGAGTACAGGGAGTAGGGGAAAAGGAGCCGTATCATGAGACTATTTGAAATAATATGACTTCTTAAAGAATCCACATGGGAGTTTTGGTATCTAAACTGATAAACTACTTATAGCAAGACATCTGTTATTTCTCCAGTCTTCACCCCACTGCATGCATCCATAGACCCTTCCCTTTTATCTAGTTGTAGTATGGTTGGGATGTGTGATGCTGGGTCATAATGATACAACCCAGGGGTTTATAAACTTTTTTTAAATAAATATTGAATGTTTTGTGGGCTATAGCAGTCTCTCCATTGCTAAGGCCCCAAAGTAGCCTTGGACAATACTTAACAAATGAGCATGACTGGGGTTTTCCCTGGTGGTCAGGTGGTTAAGACTCTGCGCTTCTGCTGCAGGGTGTGTGGGTTTGATGCCTGGTCAGAGAATTTAAGATCCCACATGCCGGGTGATGCAGCTTCCCCTGCCCCCCAAAATACATGACTGTTGTATTGTTTTATTACTGTGTAATAAATTACAACAAACTTAGTGGCTTAAAACAGCAGACATTTATTATCATATAGTTTCCATAGGTCAGGAATCAGCTTGCTGGGTCTTCTGCTCCCGGTCTCACAAGGATACAATCCGGGTGTTGGTAGTGGCTGCAGTCTCATCTGAGGCTTGGGATCCTCTCTCAAGTGTGTGTTGGCAGAATTCATTTACTTGCAGCTGTCGAACTCATGGCAGCTTACTAATGATAGACAAGCTACCATATATCTCATCTAACTCATCTCAGAAAGAGGCTCAGGAAAAGCCTAAGCCATTTTAAAAGGTTCACCTGATTAGGACAGGCCCACCCAGGGTGTTCTTAGTTACCTTGCAATCAACTGATTAAAGGCTTTCATTACATCTGCAAAATCTTTTTATCTTTTCTATTTAAGGTAACATGATCATAGGAATGATATCGCATCATATTCACAGGTCCAGAAATTTGCTGAAGCCGGTCCCTTGAAACCAAGCACCACACTGGGGGAGTTGGAGAACTCAGGTTTATTACACCGCGGGCCCAGCAGTTACCACTTCCAGCTCTTAGCCCTAAACAAAGAAGTACAGAGTTTTTATAAACAGTGGATGACACCAGACTTTAGTGGGTTCAGTTCAGTTCAGTCACTCAATCGTGTCCGACTCCTTGCGACCCCATGAATTGCAGCACGCCAGGCCTCCCTGTCCATCACCAACTCCCGGAGTTTACCCAAACCCATGTCCATCGAGTCAGTGATGCCATCCAGCCGTCTCATCCTCTGTCGTCCCCTTCTCCTCCTGCCCCTAATCCTACCCAGCATTAGGGTCTTTTCCAATGAGTCAACTCTTCGCATGAGGTGGCCCAAGTATTGGAGTTTCAGCTTCAACATCAGTCCTTCCAGTGAACACCCAGGATTGATCTCCTTTAGGATGGATTGATTGGATCTCCTTACAGTCCAAGGGACTCTCAAGAGTCTTCTCCAACACCACAGTTCAAAAGCATCAATTCTTCGACATTCAGCTTTCTTCACTGTCCAACTCTCACATCCATACATGACCACTGGAAAAACCATAGCCTTGACTAGACGGACTTCTGTTGGCAAAGTAATGTCTCTGCTTTTAAATATGCTATCTATTTATTTATCTATCTATATATTTAGTGGGTAGTGCTGTTAATAGTGGAGAAGGCAATGGCAATGGCAACCCACTCCAGTACTCCTGCCTGGAAAATCCCATGGACGGAGGAGCCTGGTAGGCTGCAGTCCATGGGGTCGCGAAGAGCCGGATGCGACTGACAGACTTCACTTTCCCTTTTCACTTTAATGCATTGGAGAAGGAAATGGCAACTCACTCCAGTGTTCTTGCCTGGAGAATCCCAGGGACAGCGGAACCTGGTGGGCTGCCGTCTATGGGGTCGCAGAGAGGCGGACACGACTGAAGCGACTTAGCAGTAAGCAGCAGCAGCAGCTGTTAATAGGCTAGTTCAAACTAGGGGTTTCAGGCATGGACACAGCAGGGGGGTTGCCTGACCTTTACACAAACAAAAGTGATTAAGACAGATTTCAGAGACTGGGTAATTGACAAGGGTGAGTGAGGTAAGTTTCAGCTCCTAGCATTGTTGTTAAGTTTTTGTCCTTCCCCCCAGCCCCCCACCCAAACTATGAACTTACATGACTTTGCAAGCAGCTCGCAGAATTGCAGAAGCATAACCAGCATGAGGTTATTTCTAGCTGGGTGCAAGTTTTTAAATTTTCCTCTTCAAATCCACACTTAAGGGGAGGAGAGATTTCACAGGGCATGTATATGCTAGGGAGTGGGAATATTGGGGGCTGTCTTAGAATTCTGTGTACGACATCTGGGCAAATAAAGCAACAAATGGACACTGAAGTGGAAATGTGAATATCAGAAAATAATATTTCTGATATTCTGTCACAAAATAATTTTTTTGATTATTTTTTCAACCCTTAAAAAAAGTAAAAATGATTTTTGTGGGCTGGAAGAAACAAAACTCAAGAAATAGGCAGCTGGCTGGATTTGGCCTATAGGCCATAGTTGACCATCCCTGATATAATCTGTAAATTGGAGTAAGATAGCCTTATAGCTTACTAAGAAGTGGTTCCCAAAACCAGATGCTGGATCCAGAAGGTATGGCTTTGCAATATATGGAAGCAAAGCTGGAGTTTAAGGGTCTCCTGCTGGGGTATAAGACACTAGATCCTTTCTCCCAGAGGTTCTTCCTGTGACTTTGAAAGATCTAAGCCTGAACAGACCAACATCAGAGCCACTACCCTAAGTGCACACCTGCTATGAGGACATAGGGAAGCCTGGGCTACCCAACACCCCCAGCCCCATATCTCCCAGTTGCTTTATGAATGTGTTGAATGTGTCTCCTTTATGCTTATTCATGCAAACTGAAGCATCTTTGTATTTTTCTGTTCAAGTGCCCAATCAAATCCTCTATGAGGCTGCTGCAACTTCACATAGTCAATCAAAGATCAGCATGCTTTTTAGTGTCACTGTAAATGTAATTCTGCTGAAATAGAATTTATGGCATAAGAAGTAATCATTTGCTTTTTCACATCACAAGGCACAGTTGTTTCAGATATTGGGGTTGTACATCTAGGCTAATTTTCATGTTGTTCAGATCCAAATTTTCATCTGCACAAACAAAAAGATTAAGGTTGTGAAAAACATTCTTGGAGCAGAAGCTCAAAAAAAACTATAATAGTACTGTGTGAAATATTAGATCTTAAAATCATGATATCCTGTTTTAGCCACAAATGTACTTATCAAATGTTTATATAGTGCTTACTGGGTACTTATATGGTACTTACAGGCACTGTTCTAAGCATGGCTCAAATTTTAATTTATTTGGATCATAACCCTTTGAAGATATATTATTATTATCATCCTTGATAAGGAACCAGAGACACAGAGGACAATTAAGTAGTAACTTGACCAATATCTCCTGCTTAGTAAGTAGCTGCCCTGGGATTTGAACCCTAGCAATTTCATTCCACAATCTGTTCTCTCAATTATGCCACTTTTCCAGCATATAGTAATAATTTAAAAATGATTCTGGAATATGCTGATGTTATTCATGGTGTACAAATAACTAATAAGATATTTTAGTGAAAATTCTGGAATTAGTATGAAAGTTCTTGAAGGTCACATCCTGTCAGGTGACTGAAGTGGCAAATTAAATGACCATCTTCCCGCTAGTCTAAACCTCAGGCTTGTTGATTAGCTTGTCAGCATGTCATCCAATATTTCTAAGGCCAGCTTTGAGATTCTTTTCCAATAATACCAATATCAGAATCTCAGTAAAGATCAGTTGCATGGCATACATTTGCAACAACTGTATTAATAATTCATCAGATTTCCTCAATTGATGTAGACGTTATTGTAAAATTATTCAGAATTTGTTATATTTCTATAATATGAGTGAAGATACTGAAATAACCCTGTGATTTTATCAAAGACAAATTTGGTCCTATTCAAACATAAGATTTCTGATACAGATGCCTGTTCTCAGCATACTAATAATGTTTCAACCATTACAGGCTTAGTTTTTATCAGTTGAAAGAGTTCCATTGTCAAGACATTTTCCAAAGATCCTAAATCAAAACAATACCATTGCAATTTTCTGTGACACTTTTTTCAAAATGGAGGGGCAGAACATTTCTCCGTGTGAATTTCTGCATTTTAATAAGAATTGAAGAGAAAGATAAATGTTAATCGTTTCATAAGAAAATTACTAGTAATGTTAAATATTCACTGTGATGTGGATTTAGTGAAACTGATAAGGGAACAGGAGTTAACTTATCAACCTATACAAAAAAAGCCTTTAACAATTTTACATTATTTGGAGAAATAACAGAAACTTGTTAAAAAGAGTGATCTGAAGAAAGCATGGAATAGTTTCTAGGATATTTTATTTTCTATTATTATGAAGACTTTTCAAAATGAGATCCTTATCTTTAATTACTTGAATACTTGTTTGCTAAGTAGGAGCAGAAGAAAACAAAATTCTTCAGAAGTATTTTCATGGAAAACAATACTTCAAAATTTTACACCACCCTTTATGACTCCAGTTCATCAGATCATTTTTAAAAACAACTTGGGAATTACTAAAGTAATTGATACAAAATCTCTCTTGATAAACCAAATGAATTACTCAGACTTTCCAAGAGATGTTTGAAAAGATAAAGTATAAATTTTAACTTCCAAGTTGAATTCTACAAATGAGCATAAAAATGTGAAATCCTGTTATCAGCTTCAATAGGGATTATGAAAATGACAAAAGTTGTATTAACCCATCTGTAATTTTTTGCAGAATTTTGTATTCATTCTCATGTACATTAACTTTTGTCAATAAAAGGTGATTGGTTAAATGTATAACATACAAAATTTAATTTTTCTAATTTTTGAGGCTTTCTAAAAATAAATTCACAAATAAAAAGCACGATATGTCGGAACATGAAGTCAGACTTGGGGCTTGTTGTAAATATGGTCACCATATGAATGTTCTGGCTCAGAAAGGATGAAGCTAAGGAGTTGCAGTGGATGGAAATGGGAGAAAAATGAAGTGTGGATGATCTGAAGATTAACGGGACCTTTTTTCCTTGTCAGGAAGAAAACCATTGCAGACATAAGATGATTCTTGTTAAGGTAATAATCACTTACTATAATCAAACCCTAAGTACTTCAGCTAGAAACTCCTGAGCACCAGGAAAGAGCTATTAGGCATTGTTAAAGCAATTGATCTCTTCCATCACTATATGTATGGCTGAAATTTCACAATCAGAACATATCATACTGCATTATGAGGCCTGCTGAAATTCACAAATTTGAAGGGACAAATTGCCTGGATACTTACAAAACTGTAAGGCTGTCATTTCCGAATTGAATATTGACAGAGGGTAAAAAAACATCATAAAGTACATACATTATCCAGGCACCCCGTGTTGGGATAATGCTTCTAAGTCTGATGTTAGGCATGAAGAAAAGAAACAAATAGTTTAAAAGATCTGGTAGTTAGTGTTTTGGAACAAGCAAAGGTTTCTGGCTGGGAGGGTGGAAAACACTCCTATATCCTGAATGGAAAGTTATAAAATGGCTCATTCATTTGTCCAACAAATATTTATTGAGTGTGTGCTACATGCCAGGCACCAGACCAGGCGTGAGAAATGCACTAGCGAAAAAGCCGAATCATAGGGCTAAGGGCCCAGCAAACACAGAGCGTGAGATAGAAATATTGTTGTGAGAAAGCTGGATTGTGTGCTGTGCTTTGTCACTCAGTCATGTCCGACTCTTTGAGACCACATGGACTGTAGCCTGCCAGCCTATTCTGTCCATGGGGATTCTCCAGGCAAGACTGCAAGAGTGGGTTGCTATGCTCTCCTCCAGGGGATCTTCCCAACCCAGGGACTGAACCCAGGTCTCTCATATTGGAGGTGGATTCTTTACTGTCAAAAAGAAACATACTTTATTTACTCTATGTGCTGTGTGCTGTGCGCTGTGCTATGCAGTGTTGCTTCAGTCATATCCTACTCTTTGTGACCCCATGGACTGTAGCCCGCCAGGCTTTTCTGTCCACGGGATTCTCCAGGCAAGAATACTGGAGTGGGTTGCCATGCCCTCCTCCAGGGGATCTTCCTTTTCCTGACCCAGGGATTGAACTTGTGTCTCTTGTGTCCCTAGCATTGGCAGGTGGGTTATTTACCACTAGCACCACCTGGGAAGCCCATTGACTCTATGTATTGCCACTATTAAATATTATTGGATGTCATGTAAATGCAGTCAGACTTCTAATTAAAATTTCTTTTGCATGGAAGTTATATTTGACTATTACAGGTTATGCTAGGAAAGTGCATATGTTCCTTTTTTAAAAAAATGTAATATTTAACTATTGTACAGTCCCAGAATTCTGTTCATCTAGTTTTTCAAGAGAACTTAAGGCTGTTATACATGATCAACCAAATTAAGAACAACTTGGGAATTTCCTGGTGGGTCCAGTGGTTAGGACTCCACACTTCACTGCCAATGGCTGGGTTTGTTCCCTGGTGGGGAAACTTGGAACCCACAAGCCACGTGGTGTGACCAACATAAATAAAACTGATTTGTAAAAGAGCAGATTTAGCATATATGACCTAGAAAAATTTCACCTTTGAAGAAAACAGGAACTCCATAGAATTCTACCTTATAGTTTCTTATAACTAAAAGTGTTTCCAAGGAATCCACACATTAAAAAAATCTCTAATATACTGAATTTAAGATATTTCTATTATTTCTCAGATATATCAGGAAGATATTCTGATAGTTTTCTATAAAGGATTAGTCCTGAAAAACAAATAAAAATTTCTGAATATTTTACACAGTGGTTGGCACATGTAAGAACTCATTTAATATTTATAGACAAGAGTAAGCAAATTGGGTATGACAAGTTAACGTCACAGTGATTAAGTAGTAGGGTCAGATCTGGTTTTATGGAATCTGAAGCTTATCCAATGGGGGGTGTCCCTCTTTAAAAGAAAGAATACAAAATTATATATATAATTTTAGGCATGAAAGTGAATATTTACGATGAGAAAATAAATCACTACAAATTATACTATTTAAAAGGATAGACAATTACAACAAATTTTTAAAATGAGTTTTTGGCTTCCACCAGGATGTTTCACTTCATCATATTTATCAATAATCTACAAAAATATAAACAATGAATCTGAAATGAAGGCATAAAAAACAGGAATACAAATGCATTTTTTAGAAGGCTGCTATTTGTATTGAGCTACATAATTGTGTAATCAAATTATTCATATTACATGTAGTAAGTTATGAGTTTTGTCACTGGAGCCCTTGTTTCGCAGGCCATTTTGCTGTGTTGGTGGCAGATTTGCGTGGCACCTCTGGAGCTGCCAGACTTGATCGGGACAAGATGTATCAGATACAGTAAAGTCTGATCTGGTGTGCACTGGAGTACACAAAACATGTGACTTCACACACAGAGGTATTAATGCTTACTGTTCAGGGAACCCAAAGCCAGTGCTCTGTGACAGCCTGGAGGGATGGGGTGGGGAGGGAAGCAGGAGGGGGTTCCAGCAGGAAGGGGACACATGTATACCTATGGCCAATTCATGTTGATGTATGGCAAAAACCATCACAATATTGTGAAGTAATTATCCTCCAATTAAAATTTAAAAAGCAAACAAAAATAGTCACTGTTTACTGTACCACTGTAAGCTTGTACCCTACAAATACAGGAATTCTATTGAATTCTGTTTAATGAGATTCCTGCAGTGCCTGCAATGCAGGAGACCTAGGTTCGATCCCTGGGTTGGAAAGATCCCCTGGAGAAGGGACAGGCTACCCACTACAGTGTTCTGGGAGGCAGAATTCCATGGACTGTATGTATATCCATGGGGCCGCAAAGAGTCGCACACGACTGAGCGACTTTCACTATAGCAGCTAACATATAGCAGCTAATGAGGTTCCCAGCAAAAGATAGAACTAATGTGTGTTGTGTTTATAATTGTATATCCTGCATTATGGGCTTCCCCGGTGGCTCAGTGGTAAAGAATATGTCTGCAATGCAGGATACATGGTGGGAGCTACAAGTTTCATCCCTGGGTCAGGAAAAGCCCCTGGAGGAGGAAATGGCAACCCAGTCCAGTATTCTTCCCTGGGAAATCCCATGGACAGAGGAGCCTGGTGGGCTACTGTCCATGAGGTCGCAAAGAGTTGGACACGACTTTGTGACTAGACAACAGCACCAACAAATTGCCTATTGACCATATGTCTAACAGAATGGAACTCCTGTTTTGACTAAGCATCACTGAGAACCGAATCCCTCACTGAAATTATACATGTCTGACAATTAGAAGACGTATCCATAGACTATCTAGTTTTCCCTCCATTAACCATAATCTACAGGTTTCTCTTAAAATTCTACCCCTGACCCTGGATTTCACATCTTACGCTAAGTGAGCTAGCTCAGTGGGGGTGGGGATGGAAAAGGATTAAATGGTCTTCTAACTTAGGGGGACCTGTTTATTCATATGTTTCCAGACTTGGGGCCAACTACCAGTGTTTGGGTTTCATTCCATCTGGCTGGCTGCTTGTGAATAGTGTACCAACTGCTGTAAGATTAGCTTCCTTCCCCAGGCCTTCTCAGTGGCCAAGAGAACTTTACCAATGTATCGGCACCTCATGTTGACACTGATTTGCATAATGGTGCAATAAAAGGCATTCTTCAAGTCCTTTTTGCATGTAACTCCTCAATAAAGGGAAATCAGAGCTTGTGGCAACTTGGAGATGGAGGCAACCTGTCAGCAGAGATTGTACCTATGACCTTGACATTGACTCATGCAAGAGAAGGAAGCTGTCAGGAGAGTTCTCACGCTGAATCACCCTCTGACACTCCAGTTATGCCCTGAACCCTTTGACCCGGAGTTGTCAGTTCTCTCCCCATCAGAGCTGGATCCTACTACCCATGTTCTGACTGGGATCCTGTTCCATCCTAAATGCACAGCCTGGACTTTAGAAAATTGTCACCCTCTTGCCCAGAGACTCTGCTAGTTTCCCCAGTCTCCAGATCCTTTCAGAACAGACGTAACCGGAATTCTCTGCACTGTTGGACACTCAGATGGAGTCTTTTACTTCCCCCTAGAAAGCAAACCTACAACTAAGCTTGCCTCCCAAGCTTGGGCACTGTTGAGGTTGCGGGACCCCTGGTGTCAAGATTAAGTGGGTTGTCCTGGGCTTCCTGCCTGAGCCCCTAAGTTCTCTCCTCACACCCAGCCCCGAGGCTGGGTGCTGAGAAAGATGACCCAAGACCTCTCAGACCTAGGCTTTAGCTTCCTGAGATCTACGTGGACAAGAACATGTACGTGTGTGCACAGGAGGATCATGGCGGGGGAGGAGCTGCCTGCCTGGCTGCCAAGGGCTGAGGGTGGGCCCAGAGCCATGTGCAGCGCCCTCAGGAACTGGTGAGCCATGATGGCAGTGGTGGCACTTCCCTGATCCCCAGGTGCTTCTGGTGGGAGGGACAGGATAAAAAAAACTCTGGGAATATCCAGCACTCCTGTTTTTATGGTTCCTGTGATTACACATGGTCTGTGCACCTGTCTTACTCACAGTTCAAACCTGGATTTTTTAATATGTCTATTACAGATTTTGTTGTTTAGTCACTAAGTTGTGCCTGACTCTTTGCAACTGTATGGACTGTAGCCTGCCAGGCTCCTCTGTCCGTGGGATTTCCCAGGCAAGAAGACTGGAGTGGGTTGCCATTTCCTTCTCCAGGGGATCTTCCCCTATTATACATACACGCTGTTTTTTTTAAAAAGTGTGAAGAATGCAATGTGATCCTTGCTTTTATTCCTGACAATAAGCAATGGATGCTACTTGCTTGAAAATTTCCCTCTCACTCTGCCTGGATTCCAGGGGGAACAGTGTGTCCTCATACTGCACACTGGAATCAGGCTGGCTGGGAGAAGATTTACAAATAGGGTTAGATTTCATTTCCATCACAGCTTTACCTGTGTCTTCTCTTGTGTCTTTCTCCTCTGCCTGGGTACACTTTGTCCCCTTCTTTATCTTGTGAATTTTGCTTCCCTCAAAACACTCCTCATCCATCACCTCTTCCAGAAAGCCTCTCCTGACACCCCCAAAACCTGGAGTAAGTCCCAGCCTGCATGATCCTGGAACAACCCTACTTGTCTCTGCTGTGACACTTAACCACTGCTTTTCTAGGCAGGCTACCCACCCATCTGAGTTCCCAATAATTCTGGCATCTTGAGGAGTGGAACTGCATCTGTTATCTGTATATTTCGATGCCTAGTGACCAGTAAGTATTCAGTAGGTGTTTGTTGAATGAATGAATGAGATTTATTGACT
Source organism: Okapia johnstoni (assembly GCA_024291935.2). Classification (NCBI taxonomy): domain Eukaryota; kingdom Metazoa; phylum Chordata; class Mammalia; order Artiodactyla; family Giraffidae; genus Okapia; species Okapia johnstoni. The sequence continues at coordinate 55,700,686 of CM044308.1, forward strand.
TTTGGGGCATCAAACCATTCCAGACCCTAGTGGTCTCAAATTCATCATCATCTTCTATAGAAACTGATTGGATATCGATCACTTGCCATGGCTTCAAATTCTGCAGAAAGATCTTTTGCAAATATGATATGCAGCTATAAAACAACAAAACTGATTCTACAGGCCACACATAAATATCAGTCTCATTATTTTATAATCATCCTGAGTAAGAGACTAAGAAAATTTGAAATGATTGAGTTGTAGTCAGATTAGAACACATGCTTTAAGAAGCATTACTTTGCTTAGTGTAAAACTAATAGTTTCATTTAAAATTGTTGGGAAGAATCAGGTTGGCCTAGAGAAGATTTATGAATAGAGTTTGATTTCATTTCTGTCACAGCTTTATCTAGTTTGTTCCTAGGTTCTAATCTTCAAATTCTGTTTCTCAGTAAAATCAGTACCTGTGTCCTTGGAGACTCATCGTCAACATAAACCTGCCACACACAGGAGACTCTATGCAACTTATTCCATTCCACGAAGTTTATTGAATACTTGCTACTCACACTGTACCATCATTGAGATAAGGTCATGGAGTCTGGCTATTTGGGTACAGTTTTTTTTTGTTTTTGAATCTTTCATTCCTTCAGTAAACAAACACTGTAGAACTTTCACATGCGTTCATCAGGCATTGTTCTAAATGCCATGGGGCTGGGGAAGATCAATAAGTTCCTGCTTTCAGAAAAAGTATAGTTTGGGAGATAAAATACACAGGCGTAATATGTTTAACATCAACACTGAAGCTTAATAGCAACAGGAATTGATCATATAAGAAACACCCTATGATTAAGTCCATTCTCTTGTGGATCTCTCTGACTTTCAGAGTTCACCTCACAACAAGCCAGGTTATGCTAGAAAGATAGAGACTTCAGAGACAGGCTGGTGTTTGAAAACAGGGGCAAGTTGCTGGCCTCAATTGCTTCACCTGTGTCTAGTGTGCATAGGATTATTGGGAAGAGTAACCTTGGGAAAGCATGTGGTGGTAGAGAACTCAATTCCCATTTCATTTTTCCTCCAGTTTCTAGAGGAACTAAGTACAGCCAGGTAGTGCCATGGTAAAGAATCCTCCTGCCACTGTAGGAGACAAAAGAGACATGGGTTCGATACCTGGGTTGGGAAGATCCCCTGGAGTAGGAAATGGCAACCCATTCCAGTATTCTTGCCTGGAGAATCCCATGGACAGAGGAGCCTGGTGGGCTACAGTCCATGGGGTCGCAAAGAGTCGGATGAGACTGAGCATGCATGCACATGCTAAAGCAAGCTGCCAACGGTCTAGGTGCCGGGGCTAGGGTGCCATGCTTTCCCCGGGGCTAGGGGTGACACTAGCCCCACGACACAATGAGCCATCAACCACCTCCCCAGAATCGAGCATGGGGTGGAGGTGAGAGAGAGAGTGGCCACCTTCTTCCATCTGCAGAGTGTGGTGTTGGCAACAAGATTTCCTCTCTTCTCTGTAGGAGAGGAAAGAGGGGGCTTTCCCTCACCTTCAAGCCTAACTGGAGGCAGTGGGCTTCAAGAGACTCTGTAGAGATTGGGAGTGTCTGTACCAAAGAAAAGAAGGCATCTTGCTGCCCAACTGAGCTGTCATTCCAGCCCTGGAGCTTCTAGTGTGGCAGAACTGGGTGAGTTGAAGGATCCCTCAGGATAACCTGAAAGTGGGGGTTGTGTTCCAACATGGAAATTAGTACCACATTCTTTATGAAGTAGGAAGAGTCATGAGTAAATCTTGGAAGTGAAGGATGAAGGCCCTCTTGCTCACATCCCAAAGGCCTCTAGGGTAGGAGTCCCCAGCCTCTGGGATCTAATGTCTGATGATCTGAGGTGGAGCTGATGTAATAATAATAGAAACAAAGTGCATATAAATGTAATGTGCTTGAATAATCCAGAAACTATCCCTCCACCCCTAGCCCACCCCCATCCGTGGAGAAATTGTCTTCCACAGAACTGGTCCCTGGTGCCAAAAAGGTTGGGGATTGCTGCTGTAGAGGATATGGAAGAAATGGAGCAGGACCACAGTGTTCCACAAACCCCAGGAAGGGGCAGGAAGTTAGGGGAGGGACCCTGGTGGCTTCTGGGTCCAGCCAGGTAATGTCTTTACTCAGAGAACTGGCTGAAGAGGTGGATTCCTGGTGGGGCCAGGAATCAGGACTACCCCTCTGAGATAGTCCTGGAGACAGAGGAGCTGGGATGAAGCTGAACAGAAAGCACCCCAAGAAAACCACTTCCATCATCTGTAAGGAGACTGCCAGATAAAGCCAGAGGAGACCAGAGTGAGGTCTGGGAGGCTCTCTACGATGGCACCACGCTCCCACCGGAGAAGCCAGCCATGGAGGGAGGAGGCTGGAAATGTTTCTGCATGACCTCAGGCCAGCGCCCTGCTGCCTGCGCTGGAAGAAAGGGCAAGAAGTGGGATTTAAAGTACCTTTGAGATAAACCCCGCATTGAACTGGACTTTAATAATCAAAAAGGACTGTAAGTTATAAAAATTTGCCCAGGATAGATGGAGAAACAAGGAAGGTAATTTGATGTAGTAGCATGGTTGGAGTAATTATAGGAAGAAATGAAATGATTTCATGTTCATACCATCTCCGAGAGTCCTTAACAAACTCCGGGCCCACCTGGGGACACACATCAGCAGAGCTACTCGTCCCTGGGGAGTTAGAGTCAGACAGGAGCTCTACAGGGACAGCCCAGGTACCCTCCCTCCCCTCACCCCCACCCCAACCTCCACCCACCTCTGCCCACCATCTACTCAGAATATGACTCCCTACAACTCAAGCAGCAACAGGAACCTCCAGTTTAGGAGCACGAGGGCTTAGATCAAATTACATTGAGTTTTAAAAGGGCTGCCTGCGTAGAGTCTGGGGCCAGAACCCTGTGTCCTCTTGGTTTTTCCACCTATGAAATGAAGATGACATTAAAACCTCCCTTTGAAGGTTTTTAGGGTTCTTTTGAAAAGAAAATGAGTTTATGAGTATAAGGCACTTGAAAGTGTCTGGCGTGTTGCTGTTGTTGCTAGACCTCTGGGCTCCTCTGTCTATGGGATTCTCCAGGCAAGAAGACTACAGTGGGTTGCCATTTCCTTCTCCAGGAGATCTTCCCCACCCAGAGATTGAACCTGCATCTCCTGCATTGGCAGTAATAAGCATTATATATATTTATATTTAATAAATATAAAGCAATAGGATGTTTCTTGCCTATCCAGATTTATGAAGTAAGAATCATGCCTCCAACTTCCAGTTTCCTGTTTGGCATGGAGGAGCTTAGATGTCATCACTCCATCCTAACAAATGAAAAACTAAACAAACCGGAAATTAACTCTTATTAGGTGTGTCAGAGAAGTGGGATCACAGGGCACTGTACCCCAAACTGGAGAGATAGACACATATGGAGAATCACAACTTACCAGAGCTGGAACCCACAAACAGAAACTTCTTTGGAAAATTAAACAACATGAATTTAGTAAGCACAGGTTCATTTTGAACCCAGACTGTCTCTCCACAAAGCATGTTTTATTCACACAATGAACATCTATTATGTGCATAAGTGCTGAGCTCCAATACAAAATAGGTTAAGATGGTTATGCTCTTACGTTACCCGTGTGGTTGGTGACCTTGATGCTATCTGAGGAGATCCTGGAGAGGATGTGTTTAGGAGAATAAATTCCATGGATAAACCAGAAAAACAAGTGGAGATACTGGCCATGTACTCCTGCCACACTTACTGGTGTCATTGCCTGATTCCCAGGACTGCAAATACACGAGATAATATCCTTGTACGAGAGGCTTCTTCCTTCCTCTTGTCTCATCTAACCTAAAAGGCAAGGCTATAATGGAGAAAATGAACATCTGCCCTGAAGGAGCTGAGATAACCTTGAAGGGAATAAATGATCATGCATATTGATGGATCAATTTGAGTACATATTGATTCCTGGTAACCGGTGCTTGGATTCTTAGCTCATATAATAGGTAGTAAAGGTTACTACTTATATTTAAGGCTACAGAATATTTTTTTCTAAACCCAATAAACCCTTAGGGGATCTTTTTATTTTTGTTTATAAATACTAGGTTGATGGAGAGTGCAGTGTGACCTGTGGCTTCATGGTTATTGATTTACAGGCCTAATTAACAGAATCTTAAACATGTAGGTGGCTACAGAAACAATCCTGAGCAGAGAGCAAACGTAATTCTCTTTTGGGACACTGATAATGCAAAGAAGAATTTCCCTAATGGGGAAAGGATGAGAGAGGAAATGGCAATGCACTCCAGGCTTCTTGCTTGGGAAATCCCATGGACAGAGGAGCCTGGTGGGCTACAATCCAGGGGGTCACAAAGAGTCAGACACAGCTGAGCGACAGCACACACGCATTGGAAAGGAACCCTGTTGTTTTTTCTTCCTGATAGAGGGGAATTCTTCCTGGAAGACTCTACCTCAATGTAAACTGAATCAAGTGCAAAAACTAGAGTCAAGAGTGAATGTAATGCAGCTAGAATTCTGCTTCTATTTCTACTCAGTCATCCACAATTGTTAAATCACTTGTATTTATTTAATGTCTGGCACTCTCAAAATAGCCTTTCAAGAACTTCCTTCTCTTTTTCCATCACTGTCACACCATGAGCCAGACAGAAAAATCACTTTCTTGGCTATGTATTAGAGCAGAATGAGGCAGGTTGTTCACTGGTAGATTCTAGGGAAATGGACATTTAGTAATATTCCAGTTTAAACATCCACTTATCTGTCCGTTCATCCACTACCCATTTACTGAGTTCCAGATATTGCGTTGATGTCTGGAGATACATAGGTAAACAAAACCCAAGTCTTTGGCTTGGGAGGTCACAGTCTTGTCAGGAAGAAGGGAAGATGGCTGTGGAAGTGAATGTAGGCATCCTCATCATCCAAATTTAACCTTTTCAAAAAGCGCTGGATTGCATATTTTCAGGTCAGATATATTTCAATATACTCCACTGTTTTAAATTGGAAAAATAATGTGTCCCCAAAGGAGAAGGGGACAGCAGAGGACAAAATGGTTAGATAGAATCACTGACTCCATGGACATAAATTTGAGCAAACTCTGGGAGATAGTGGAGGACAAGGAAGCCTGGCATGCTGCACAAAGAGTCAGATGACTTAGCGACTGAACAACAAAATCCCATTAAAAAACCCCAATAAATTTCTCCAAAAAATATCTCAAAACACTTCTAAACGCCTATACAACCATCCACTAAAGATTTCTGGTTTAATATAAAACATCTGAAATGTCAATCATGTGATTTTTTAGCACTTAATGAACTCTTTATGGTTTTGTGAAGTGTATAGTGATATGGATGGGCACTGGACATGAATCGTGTTTTACTTTTATTGCAAAGGACATACCCTCAGTGTGTCTCATTCAGATTGTGGCCATCAGTCCACTGTATGTGGTCTTTCTATAGATTTAAAAGATAACTTGCCATGTCCAGAACCAAAAACACTTTCAAAATTTTTCTGCATTAGTTGGAATTAAGATGGTGTAATAGAAAGATCCTGAGCACAACTTCTCCCATGGAGAAAATTATGAACAGCTATATACCAACAAACAGGACAACCTACAAGAAATGAATGAATTTTTAAAATCATGCAATCTTCCAAGACTGAATCATGTATAAACAGAAAAATATGAATAGATTAATCACTAGTACAGAATTGAAACAGTAATAAAAACATCAAAAAACAAAAATCCAAGGTTGGATAACTTCACAAGTGAATTCTACCAAACATTCAAAGAAGACTAATACCTATCGTTTTCAGATCCTTATAAAAAATAGAAGAGAAAGGAGCACTTCCTAACTCATTTGTGAGGCCAACATTACCCTGATACCAAAACCAAACAAAGACAACACAAAGAAAATTACAGATCAGTGTCTATGATGAATGTAGATGCAAAAATTCTCAACAAAATGTTAACAAACCAAATACAAAAATACATTAAATACACCATGATCAAGTGGGATTTATCCCAAGGATGCAAGGATGGTCAATCAACTTGGTATATCACATTAATAAAGAGAAGGAAGAAAATCATATGATCATTTCGGTAGAGAAAAAGCATTTGACAAAATTTAACAAGTGGGTGTATAGGGAACATACCTCAACATAATAAAGACCATATAAGCTAATATCATATTCAATGGTAAAAAGCTGAAAGCTGAAAAATGCCGTTTGCAACAACATGGATAGACTGAGAGGGTATAAGTGAAATAAGTCAGAGAAAAAGACAAATACCATATGGTTTTGGTTATATGTTGAATTTAAAAAAAAACAAAACAGAAATAGACTTATAAATACAGAAGACAGGTGGTTGCCAGAGGGCCAAAGCATGGGGGATTGGGTGAAATAGGTGAAGGGATTAAGACGTACAAACTTCCATCTATAGAAGAAATGCCACAAGAATATATTGTACCGCATAGGGAATATAGTCAGCAATATTGTAATATCTTTGTATGGTGTACTACTGTACATCAAATATACTTCAATAAAAAATAAAAAGGAAAATATTTGCAAAGAAAAATATACCTATAAAAATAATATTCATAGTAGATGGCGATGTATACATGGCCAAACTTGTGTCCTTTGTGTGTTTACCTCTCTCAATGTTCTTTGTCACTTCTAATATATGGACTTCTACTAGGTATCTTCCATTAATATGCTTCCTCTGATACATCTTTGGTGATATTTTCCCTTAAGACTGGGAGAGACATGAAAGCAATACAGTACAGAACACACAAACAGTACAGAACAATGCAAACTAATGATGAGATGGTTTTGGGAGAACAGTTGACATATGACCACAGGGCACTGTACTCCCTGTTGTCTGCGTTTCCATGCATAACTATGCAGATTTATTGTAATAGGTTCCTGATTTGGATAGAGACTGATGGGTGAACATTTTGCAAGTCATTACAGCAAATGTTCATATGATGAGTCCTCAGATAACAAGGCCCTCTGTAATTTCCAGAGGAGTGGGCATAAGTTAACATGGTCACACAGAGGAGAGTGATGGACTCTGCCTGGAAAGGTCAGGGAGGGCTGCTCCAAACGGGAGCAGGGCTAGCCAAGGGAGAGCTGCATGATGGTAGTTTAGCACATAGGCCAGGTGGAGAGGTCCAGTGCAGGGCAATTTAGGCAGAGAAAAACATGTACCAAGTCAGAGAGGCAAGACACACATGCACACACCCATCATATTGTGTTCAGGGAATTGAAAATATTTCCATATTGCTGAAGTATAAGGAACAAGGAAAATGAGACTGGAGGAAGTGGCATCAATCTGAATGGAAAGGGCTTTATTCATTCTGGAAAACATGAACCCTAACTGAAGGCCTTTAAGCAAGAGAGTGTTAGCATCACATCTGAAGTTTAGAAAAACACTCTAGAAACAAAACAGAAGCAGGATCGGAGGACAAATACCTATAGCCAGAAATGACAAGGATCTGAGAAAGGACCATTGCAGAGATGATGATAAAGAGGATGGGCTGGACTGCTGAGAGAGGCTGATAGGGGTTGATAGGAGTCAGTGATCTCTGAGAGGCAGAGGGCAGCTCTTTTTATCTCAATGTCATAGATTAAGAAGTTAAGATCAGGGGGTTGTGTATTTTACATTAAATATCTCCCAAACCTAACACAGCTCCTGGCAGATACCCAGTACACGGTAAATGGACAAATTCCATATTTTAGCCAACACATCTTCAGCGAGGTACTGAGGGGAGAGTCAAATAATGAATCAGTGAGTTAGTTAATAAATGAAAGTCTGCTTTCTTGGTAGGGTCTGATAGTCTCCCATAGCATTCTGGCTTCTCTTTTTTTCATTTCTACCACTGTCCCCATCACATGGAAACCAGAGGTTTCACTGGAATATTGCAATATTTTCTGAATTGATCCTCAGCCTCTATTTCTTTGTTTTATAATCCCAAAGCCACACTGGTCTGGAAGTGGGGTGCCCTGCCTTTCAGCTCAGGATATTCCAGACATCAGCTGAGCCTCCCCCACTCAACTCTTTTCATCATTTCTCTCTTCCCGATGGAAATAATGATCCTTATTCATCCACCTCACACAAATATTGGACAGATTGATTAGTTAATGTGCAAAAATTGCTTTGAGGATGCAAAGTGCTGATTATTATTATTATTATGTTGTCTAAGTGAAATTTTCTGCCGTTTAAAGGGAGCTGCAGAACGGTCACTGATGTTTCATTTGAATGCTCTGCATCTCACAGGTGGAATACTTATTTACCAATAGAGAAAAATATCTCTACATAGAATGGACTTTCCTGGTGGCTCAGACGGTAAAGAATCTGCGTGCAATGTAGGAGACCCCGGTTCGAACCCTGGGTTGGGAAGAAGGGATTGGCAACCCACTTCAGTATTCTTGCCTGGAAAATCCTGTAGACAGAGGAGCCTGGTGGGATGGGATCACAAAGACTCAGACACTATTGAAGCAACTGAGCATATAAAATAGCTCTCTGAAGCTCATTCATCTGTTTTTAAAAGACATGACCAAATTGCCACCATGGAATGTAACCGGGGCGACTTGGTTAAGATCCACGTCTAGGCTGTTGTCAGCAAGGGGTTTGTCTTCTTATCCAGAGGCACTGATAACTTTGCTTTTTGTCAGTCACCTGTTAACCTCAAATACTACTGACATCAACTGAAATCATATACAGGGTCTCAGAGATGTATATATAATTTTTCTCCCTTTCAGAACACTTTGAACTTACAACCTTTCCCCTTGGCCAGGAGTGAGTTTCTCAGGGACATCTTTTTTCTTTTCTTTTTAAAAGTTTCATTACATTTTATTTTTATTTACTTTATGTTTAAAAACAGTCATGTATTAGTTTAGTTAGATTTAGTGGTGACTTTTTTTACAAATATTGAAATGATGAAAACAAAAATTACAAACATGAGTTTTTAAATTTTTTACCTCTCAAAGGTGATGACATTATTTCTGTGAACCACCAAATTACTTAGCATTTTAAGTGTTATAAGTGAAAGTTGCTCAGTCATGTCCAACTCTTTGTGACCCCATGGACTATAGCCTGCCAGGCTCCTCTACCCATGGAATTCTCCAGACAAGAAAATAGAGTAGGTTGCCATGCCCTCCTCCAGGAGATTGTCCCAATGCGGGGATTGTCCCAATGCGGGGATTGTCCCAATTCAGGGATTGAACCCATGTCTCCCACATTGTGGGCAGATTCTTTACCATCTGAGCCACCAGGGAAGCCCAAGAATACTGGAGCGGGTAGCCTATGCCTTCTCCAGGGGATCTTCTCGACCCAGGAATTGAACCGGGGTCTCCTGCATTGCAGGCGGATTCTTTACCAGCTGAGCTACCAAGGAAGCCATTAGTGTTATATACTTCTATTATATTTTACTTCTAATGCCGTTCTCATCTTGGTTGCTTATTCTTTAAATTACCCACCAAACCCAAACCAATTAAATAGGAATCTTTGGGGTGGGGACCAGGCATCAATGTTTTTTAAGCCTCCCTGGGTTACTACAATACACTGGCTGAGAACCAGTGTTCTAATTCAGGAGCATATTTTTTCATTTTTTTTCTATCCTGAGGTGATTTTTGTGCATATACCTCAGAAAGTCCAGTATTGAATAACAGCAAAAAGAACAACAGAACAACAACAAAAATTGAATATTTCGAGTTTCTTTTCTCTTTTTAATTTTTTTTAAGTTTGAGGCTTGATATAAAGTCAGGGAAAGTTTTAAGAAAATGTATATTTAGACAACAGGGAAAAACCTTAATTTGAAGAGTGTGAATATAGAATTGATAACTGATGCTGGTGGCTGATATTCCAAACTTGATTTGCTGCCACTTTTCTTCAGCAGCTTGGGCTTTTAGTGTGATTTATGCCTAAACTTTAAGAGTACAATTTATGAACTGCATTAAGTGCTAAGGAAAAAGCATAAAAATCAGTAATATGAGAGTCTAGAGAAGTAGAATGCTGCGTACAAATAAGCTAGATGAAAATAATAGGCTAATAGATGCATCAGAGAAAAGCAAATGGCTTTCAGACATCAAGGAACCAGAGTTTTGGGAAATTCTTTAATTACTATCTCATTGGTTGGATGAGATAGTGTTGCTAAAGATATATGAAACCAAAGGGCTCTCATTTAAAAATGAAACGAGCTTGGGGAGAGAAATGATGAAATGTATGGCCGAGTTGCATGAAAGTAATCAATTGGATCAGAATAGAAAGTCAGAGACACCACCATCTTAGGACTTTGCCCAGCAGATGGCAGAAGTGAGGCTTCAGGACTAGGTATCTGCTGCTGAGCCATGATCTGTTTTTTAAATCCTGTCCCTGTGGCTGCTTCCCAGGCAGCGCTAGTGGTAAAGAACCTGCCTGCCAGTGCAGGAGACATGAGAGACGTGGGTTCAATCCCTGGGTTGGGAAGATCCCCTATAGGAGAGAATGGCAACCCACGCCAGGATTCTTGCCTGGAGAATCTCATGGACAGGGGAGCCTGGCAAATTGCAGTCCATAGGGTTGCAAACAGTGGGACACAACTGAAACGACTGAGCATGCATATGCACACTGTGATGGCAGATGCACTATCTGGGGTGGGGTTTGGCTGAGCAAGCCTCTGGAGCCATCCTCCTAAGGTAATGAATGTCATGTATCAGGCTGGAACAGCTCGTATTGGCCTGGTCATTCTGCACCTTTGTTCTTTCCTTTTCCCAGATGTGTGGCAAGCTCCTCTTTCTCCCACTATTCTGTCCCCTGGGCATACCTATGTACTTTCCCTCCAGCCTTTTCTCTTTATTGGAGAGCAGTTGCTCTGGACACTCTGACCTCTGTCCTCTGCTGTCCAACAGGGCTGACAGAATGAGGAGAGGATGTGGGAGTCAGTGAGTGTGGAGCTCAGCTAAGAGTTTCGAGTCCACCCTTCTCACATCCCTATGGGATAGATCCCATTTCCCCTTTTGACCGGTGAAGAAACTGAGGCTCAGAGAGAATAAGGAGCTTGCCTATGGCCTACAGTAAGTTTTGGAGCTATAACGTATTTTTTTCTCTTCAATGTTTCTTGATTCTTCCACCAATTCCTGTAGCACCTAGATTCCCTGGCATCACAACCATCATAATCATAGGAAAGGATTTTACAGGAAATGGACAGGGCACAGAAAAACTTGATGACTCAGGTGAAACCCTCTCAGGCTAGGTAAAGATTCTCTGGGTGTATTAGTCAAGGTTGTCCAGAGAAACAGAATAATAGGGTAGATAGTAGAGGATGGATGGATAAGATAGATGTTGTTTTAGTCTCTAAGTCATAACTGACTCTTTGCAACCCCATGGACTATAACCTGCCAGGCTTCTCTGACCATGGGATTTCCCAGGCAAGAATACTGGAATTGGTTGCCATTTCCTTCTCCAGGGGATCTTCCCAACCCAGGGATCCCACATTGGCAAGGGGATTCTTTACCATGGAGTCACCAGGGAAGATAGACAGATGATAGATAAACAGACAGATAGACAGGGGTTGGGTGCTGCCCACCCACACTGATGAGGCTGACCTTTACTCAGCCTAGTAGCATTCAAACGCTAGTCTTTTTAGGAGACACTCCCAAACACACCCAGAAATAATGCTTCTCTAGCTTTCTGGGCATCCCCTAGCCTAGTCAAGTTGACACATAAAATCAACCATCACAGCTGAGGGGTATGGGGTGGGGAGAACTGGAGAAGTGAAAGGGAGGAGACACTGTGGGTGCCCGAGAAAGAAAGGCCCTTATGCTTCATTGTCCAGGTGGGTTAGGGGTGAGGATCAGGGGAAAACAAGAGCCCCTCTAGTTTTGGGGGCAGGGCAGAGTCAAAGTGCAGAGCAATCTGTGATCCTCTTTCCAGATAACGCTGAGACCCCCAGAAGCTTGGCTGTGGTGTGCCTTGGCAGTGGGGCTTGGGGCAGCTTTGCTGAGTTCCCCAGCAGCAGAGTGATCTCCCGTTTTTCCCGGAGAGGCATGGATCCTGCAGGGGAGGACAAGACTGGAAGGTAGGAGTCTCTGGAAACACAGGGGATATTGGCAATGACTGTGTAGTGATGCAGCTTAACACTGGATGGGAAGGGTACAGCTCAGTGGATGTGCCATAGGGCAGAGGTAATGACCAAGACTAGCAGCCAGCCTGCCATGCTATGTCATGGCACAATCCCCTTTTCATCCCCATCAGGTGCCAGCACAGAGAAGCTGTGATTGACTCAGAAAATGTTTCTGCCCCCTGGTGGAACAGGAGCTCATTACAGAAATTAAGCTTAGTTGAAAGTGAAAGTGGCTCAGTCCTGTCCAATTCTTTGCAACTGTATAGTCCATGGAATTCTCCAGGCCAGAATACTGGAGTGGCTAGCCTTTCCTGTCTCCAGGGGATCTTCCCAACCCAGGGATTGAACGCAGGTCTCCCGCATTGCAAGCAGATTCTTTACCAGCTGAACTATCCTTAGATCAACTAAAAAGTTTCGTGTTTGTGGACTGGGATCTGCAGCCTCAAACAGCATTGAACCTGGGGTTTTCTGGCTCTAAGAACTGCTCATTTCATGACATCAAAAGGAATCAGCATTAACAGATCCAGAATTTGACATAATCAGAAGCAACTGCTATCTGTGTATTATCTGTGTATGTATGTATGTGTGTGTGCTCAGTCACTCAGTTGTGTGTAACCATTTGCAGCCTCACGGACTGTAGCCCACCAGGCTCTTCTGCCCATGGAATTTAACTGGAGTGGGGTTCCTGTCCATTCCTTTCACCAGGAAATCTTCCTGACCCAGCGATTGGACCCATGTCTCTTAGGGCTCCTTAGTTGGCAGATGGATTCTTTACCACTAGCACCACCTGGGAAGTTGCCTAATATTAGTTTAAAAATATTCCACAATTCAAGCCAAGTCAATTCATTTCCATTCCATTTATTTATTTATTTATTGGCCACACCTGGGAACATGTGGGATCCTACTTCCCTAACCAGGGATCAAACCCATCTCCCTGGTGATGGAAACAAACTCAAGCACTGGACTACCAGGGAAGTCCCCATTTCCATTCAACTTAGTGAGATTTTGTTGAGCCAAATCACCAGGGATCTTTCAAAATATTTTTAGTGTGTTACACAAAAGAGGTATTCTCTATAAGTAAAAAATATTTTTTTTCCCATGAAGACTTGAATAATTTCAAGATAACCCAGTTTCCAGTCACACCATATATCAGAGCTTCTCACGTAAGAATTATTCATCTATTTGAAGTGAATTTTCACACGTTGGTGTCGTTCAATTGCTCTCAAAATTCAGCAGCATATTCAAGCAGAGGAAAGAGTTCAAAACATGTTTCTATCAAGATTTTATTTGCTTATAACCCTCTATCCCCAAATCTGCTGATGCAATATTTCCAGGATATTTTCAGCCTTTATTTTAAAAAGTTACCTGACTTCTCCAGGGTCCTGGTGACATTGATCCTAAATGGCATTGATGGGTCCTCTGCCCTGATTTGTGCAACCTTCAAGTAAGGGAACAAGATGGTCTTGTAGGGGTTAGAGATTCACCTTTTGGGCAGTAACGGTTCTTGCCAACATGGAAGTGAGGACTGTCCACACTATGGGTCTAATGTTTTCCTGGTTAAATTCCTCTGTGGGGGCTGAGCTGTGCTGTGCTCTGGGATCAGCCCAGCAGAGAGAAAAGCATCTTCACAATAGTTAATAATGTTCACTAAATTTCATCTGGGCTTCCCAGGTGGCTCAAGTAAAGAATCCATCTGCCGAGCAGGAGACACGGGTTTAATCTCTGGGTCGGGAAGATCCCCTGCAGTAGGAAATGACAACCCGCTCCAGTATCCTTGCCTGGAAAATTCCATGGAGAGGATTCTGGCGGACTCACGTGTAGTCCATGGGGTCGCAGAGTGGACACCACTGAGCTACTGAGCACACATGCACACAAATTTCACCCAGCCCAGCTCTTACTATGATCAGAAGTACTGACTTCAGGTCTAAATTACAAAAAGAGAAGCTGAAAATGGACCTAAACTTGGCGCACATATCCTGAGAAATGGATGCTGTCCATAATTCAGCCTGGACAAGAACGTCTCGATGTACCCAGTCTACCAGTGTGTAGCTGCAATGGAGGCAAAATTCCTCTAGAGGGCACTCACAGCTTCTCCATGAATGAACAGCTCTCGAAATCACGGTTTTACAGAAAGGGCACAGACTGCAAAAAGAGAGTCACATAAACAGATACGTGGATGTACAGATTACTTTTTTCATTAGAAAATAATACCTCTTTGTCTTTTTCAGGTCGGCATCAGTGAAAACTATGCACATGTGGGAATGTGAAATATGGACAATTTCTTTTTGTTTCCTTTGTGAAAGAATACTGAATCCTTACCTCTAAGGGAGTTTGCTGTAGTTCACTGTGTCATATTTATAATTATCATGAGAAGGAGGGAAGTTAAAAGATTCAACTGCTTAACTCTTCAGCAGTTGAGCTGTCGGCCCTGGGGACATGCTGGGAACTTCATGTTCTGGCTGAGCTCTGTGGAAATCCTCAGGAATGGCCCCTTGACCTCTCACTTGGCCACCTGAGGAAATCAGCTTGGGTTAGATTAGATGGACCATAATTGGCTTTTGAGTTGCTGAAGCACACTCTGGGTACACATTTCTCCATGTTTTGAAAGGCGTGTGTTTTCCTTGGATGAGATCAGGGTAGAGGGAAGTCAGTCACTGCTTGGGTGGGTGGATGGACCAGGATGCTGTTTCCCAAGATCTGCTCTGCCTCTCAGCCTCCCCAGTGACAGGGTGCTTGCTTGGCCCCTCCATGCCCTCTGCCCGCTCCCCTTCAGGGTCAGGGGAAGGGGTGAGTCATTGCGAGTCTGCAGTATAATTTGCAAGGGAAGTACTGGTCTGGATGATTTTTAAGGGTTCTTGTCAACTCTTAGGGCCTATAACTCCATGAATTTGCAGATTCTGAAGGGAGGAGAACATAAAAATGAGCCCATGTGACTTCAGCATTGTAAATGGTATAAGTGTTTTCCTTGCCTCTGGTCATGCCCCTCCCCAAACCATTCTCTAACAACCAGTATGATCTTTCAAAAATGTATATGAATCGTGGTTTTCTTTTCCGCCTAAAATTCTTCAAAGGCTCCATATTGCCTTCATGAAAAAGCCCAAACTCCCTAGCATACGCAATTAACAAGACTCTTTCTCATCTGCCACCTCAGCCCTTCCTCCTGAATGACCCGCAGCTGTCCAGTGCAATGTTCTCTCTCTCACCGCCGCATCTGTGCTGGCCCTTCCGCCTGAATGTACCCTCCCGCAACATACATGTTCCTTAGCTTGGCTGATGTTTTTCTCGCTGTTAAGTCTCAGTTTGGGTGTTTGTTCCTCTAAGAAGCTTTACTGTAGCAGGAAGGGAGACCTTTGTCAGGGGTTTTATCTAACATACAGAAATGAATGTCCAAGGAGACACAAAGCAAGAGATTTTATTGGGAGGGGGTATCCAGGCAGAGGGTAAGGGAACCGAGGAGAACTGCTCTGCCACGTGGCTCACAGTCTCAGGTTTTGTGGTAATGAGGTTGGTTTCTGGGTTGCTTGGCCTTTTGGGGTGTGACTCAGGGTCCTTCTGGTGGCATGTGCATCTGTCAGCCAAGATGGATTACAGCATGAAGGATTCTGGGAGGTTGGCAGGACAATGTAATGGGCTGGTGTCTCCTCTCTCCTTTTGGTACCTCCCGGATTCTCCTGGACAAGACCTCCTGTTGTGAGACAACTCATGCAAGTGGTCATCAATGTGCCTGGCCAAGGTGAGTGGTTTTGATCAATGGTTCGCTAACATTACTGACTCTCAAAGAGTGGGTTTGATGCCCGTTCCTATGTTACCTTTGCATTCTGTTCTATCCTTAATCCTGGGGATGTAGAGTTTTCTGTCAAAGCTGAAGAGGCTTCTCCGGGATGCCTTTCTGAATATTCAAACCCATCTAGTCAGTCTTCTTATCTACCTCAGAACTAAGCCTCTCTACCCTCACACTCAGCCTGGACTCTGCAAACTGGAACCATACTTTCCTGTCTCCATGAAATTGACTTTTAACTACTCCTCTGCTTTTCTTCAGTTCAGTTGAGTTGCTCAGTCGTGTCTGACTCTTTGTGACCCTATGGACTATAGCACGCCAGGCATCCCTGTCCATCACCTACCCCCAGAGTTAACTCAAACTCATGTCCATGGAGTTGGTGATGCCAACCAACCATCTCATCCTCTGTCATCTCCTCCTCCTGCCTTCAATCTTTCCCAGCATCAGGGTCTTTTCAAATGTCAGTTCTTCCCATCAAGTGGCCAAAGTATTGGAGTTTCAGCTTTAGCATCAGTCCTTCCAATGAATATTCAGAACTGATTCCATTTAGGATGGACTGGATGGATCTCCTTGCAGTCCAAGGGACTCTCAAGAGTTTTCTCCAACACCACAGTTCAAAAGCATCAATTCTTCAGCTCTCAGCTTTCTTTATAGTCCAACTGTAACATCCCTACATGACTACTGGGAAAACCATAGCTTTGACTAGACGGACCTTTGTTGGTAAAGTAATGTCTCTGCTTTTTAATATGTTGTCTAGGTTGGTCATAGTTTTTCTTCCAAGGAGCAAGTGTCTTTTAATTTCATGGCTGCAGTCACCATCTGCAGTGATTTTGGAGCCAAAAAAAAATAAAATAAAATAAAGTCTGTCACTGTTTCCTCTGTTTTCCCAAGTCTGTCACTGTTTCCTCTGTTTTCCAACATTTTTCACTCTCCTCTTTCACTTTCATCAAGATCACCTCCACTAGCTTTGTTCATAGTGATGCTTCCTAAGGCCCACTTGACTTCGCATTCCAGAATGTCTGGCTCTAGGTGAGTGATCACACCATCGTGATTATCTGGGTTGTGAATGTCTTCTTTGTATAGTTCTTCTCTGTATTCTTGCCACCTCTTCTTAATATCTTCTGCTTCTGTTAGGTCCATACCTTTTCTGTCCTTTATTGTGCCCATCTTTGCATGAAAATTCCCTTGGTATCTCTAATGTTCTTGAAGAGATCTCTAGTCTTTCCCATTCTATTGTTTTCCTCTATGTCTTTACATTGATCACTGAGGAAGGCTTTCTTATCTCTCCTTACTATTCTTTGGAACTCTGCATTCAAATGTGTATATCTTTCCTTTTCTCCTTTGCTTTTCACATCTCTTCTTTTCATAGCTGTTTGTAAGGCCTCCTCAGACAACCATTTTGCTTTTTTGCATTTCTTTTTCTTGGGGATGGTCTTGATCACTTTCTCCTGTACAGTATCACGAACCTCCATCCATAGTTCTTCAGGCACTCTGTCTATCAGATCTAATCCCTTGAATCTATTTTACTTCCACTGAATAGTCCTAAGGGGTTTGATTTAAGTCATACTTGAATGGTCTAGTGGCTTTCCCTACTTTCTTCAATTTAAGTCTGAATTTGGCAATAAGCAGTTCATGATCTGAGCCACAGTCAGCTCCCCGTCTTGTTTTTGCTGACTGTATAGAGCTTCTCCATCTTTGGCTGCAAAGAATATAATCAATCTGATTTCAGTATTGACCATCTGGTAATGTCCAAGTGTATAGTCTTCTGTTGTGTTGTTGGAAGAGGGTGTTTGCTATGACCAGTGAGTTCTCTTGGCAAAACTCTTATTAGCCTTTGCCCTGATTCATTCTGTACTCAAAGGCCAAATTTGCCTGTTACTCCAGGTATTTCTTGACTTCCTACTTTGGCATTTCAGCCGCCTATAATAAAAAGGATATCTTTTTTGGGGTGTTAGTTCTAGAAGGTCTTGTAGCTCTGCATAGAACCATTCAACTTCAGCTTCTTCAGCATTACTGGTTGGGGCATAGACTTGGATTACTGTGATATTGAATGGTTTGCCTTGGAAACAAACAGAGATCATTCTGTCATTTTTGAGACTGCATCCAAGTACTGCATTTTGGACTCATTTGTTGACTACGATGGCTACTCCATTTCTTCTAAGGGATTTTTGCCCACAGTAGTAGATATAATGGTCATCTGAGTTAAATTCAAGTGGGCCTTAGAAAGCATCACTATGAACAAAGCTAGTGGAGGTGATGGAATTCCAGTTGAGCTATTTCAAATCCTCAAAGGTGATGCTGTGAAAGTGCTGCACTCGATATGCCAGCAAATTTGGAAAATTCAGCAGTGGCCACAGGACTGGAAAAGGTCAGTTTTCGTTCCAATCCCAAAGAAAGGCAATGCCAAAGAATGCTCAAACTACCACACAGTTGCACTCATCTCACATGCTAGTAAAGTAATGCTCAAAATTCTCCAAGCCAGGCTTCAGCAATATGTGAACCGTGAACTTCCAGATGTTCAAGCTGGTTTTAGAAAAGGCAGAGGAACCAGAGATCAAATTGCCAATATCTGCTGGATCATCGAAAAAGCAAGAGAGTTCCAGAAAAACATCTATTTCTGCTTTATTGACTATGCCAAAGCCTTTGACTGTGTGGATCACAATAAACTGTGGAAAATTCTGAAAGAGATGGAAATACCAGACCATCTGACCTGTCTCTTGAGAAGCCTGTATGCAGGTCAGGAAGCAACAGTTAGAACTGGACATGGAACAACAGACTGGTTCCAAATAGGAAAGGGAGTACGTCAAGGCTGTATATTGTCACCCTGCTTATTTAACTTATATGCAGAGTACATTATGAGAAATGCTGGGCTGGAAGAAATACAAGCTGGAATCAAGATTGCCGGGAGAAATATCAATAACCTCAGATATGCGGATGACACCACCCTTATGGCCGAAAGTGAAGAAGAACTAAAGAGCCTCTTGATGAAGGTGAAAGAGGAGAGTGAAAAAGTTGGCTTAAAGCTCAACATTCAGAAAACTAAGATCATGGCATCTGGTCCCATCACTTCATGGGAAATAGATGGGAAAACAGTGGAAACAGTGTCAGACTTTATTTTTTTTGGGCTCCAGAATCACTGCTGATGGTGATTGCAGCCATGAAATTAAAAGACGCTTACTCCTTGGAAGGAAGGTTATGGCCAACCTAGATAGCATATTAAAAGCAGAGACATTACTTTGCCAACAAAAATCCATCTAGTCAAGGCTCTGGTTTTTCCAGTGGTCATGTATGGATGTGAGAGTTGGACGGTGAAGAAAGCTGAGTGCCAAAGAACTGATGCCTTTGAGCTGTGGTGTTGGAGAAGACTCTTGAGAGTCCCTTGGACTGCAAGGAGATCCAGTCAATCCATCCTAAAAGAGATCAATCCAGGGTGTTCATTGGAAGGACTGATGTTGAAGCTGAAACTTCAATACTTTGGCCACCTCATGCGAAGAGTTGACTCATTGGAAAAGACCCTAATGCTGTGTAGGATTGGGGGCAGGAGGAGAAGGGGACGACAGAGGATGAGATGGTTGGATGGCATCACCAACTCGATGGACATGGGTTTGGGTAGACTCCGGGAGTTGGTGATGGACAGAGAGGCCTGGCGTGCTGCAATTCATGGGGTCGCAAAGAGTCGGACACAACTGAGTGACTGAACTGAACTGAACTGAGTTAAATTCACCCATTCCTGTCCATTTTAGTTCACTGATTCCTAAATTGTCAATTTTCACTCTTGCCATCTCCTGTTGGACCACTTCCAATTTTCCTTGATTCATGGACCTATTGTTCCAGGTTCCTATGCAATATTGCTCTTTATAGCATCGGATTTTACTTCCATCACCAGTTACATCCACAACTGGGTGTTGTTTTTGCTTTGGCTCCATCTCTTCATTCTTTCTGGAGTTATTTCTCCACTGTCTCCAGTAGCATATTGGGCACCTACCGACCTGGGGAGTTCATCTTTCAGTGTCCTGTCTTTTTGCCTTTTCATACTGTTCATGGGATTCTCAAGGCAAGAATAGTGAAGTGGTTTGCCATTCCCTTCTCCAGCGGACCACGTTTTGTCAGAACTCTCCACCATGACCTGTCCATCTTGGGTGGCCCTACACAGCATGGCTCATAGTTTCATTGAGTTAGACAAGGCTGTGGTCCATGTGATCAGATTGGTTAGTTTTCTGTGATTGTGGTTTTCAGTCTGTCTGTCCCCTGATGGAGAAGGGTAAGAGGCTTATGGAAGCTTCCTGATGGGAAAGACTGACGGAGGGGGAAACTGGGTCTTGTTCTGTTGTTCGGGGCCATGCTCAGTAAATCTTTAATCCAATTTTCTGTTGAAGGGCAGGGCTGTGTTCTCTCCCTGTTATTTGACCTGAGGCCAAACTATGGTGGAGGTAATGCTGCTTTTCTTAGCAAGACTTTATTTTTCCTGAAGTCTTTCTGTCCAGGCAAGTAGATTGATTGTTCATCAAGGAACTTCCAAAAGGGTCTTCTCAAGTCTTCAATGGAAAGCAACATCAACAGACAACTAGTGCCCCCGAGCGTCTTTGAATCCCATGCCTTAAAATTCTCGCCTTGTTATTTCCGCCAGTTCTGTTGTGTTATGATCCTTACCTAATCCTAACAGGCTCCCTGCTTTGGAAGGCCCACCACAAATTTGCAGTTGTCAATAAATGATTACCTTACCTTCGTACCTCAGAAATACTGCCAAACCATTGCAAGATGACATTCTCCCTTAGTGAGGAGGTGATAAAATCAGTTTGTCTTATCGACAGTTTGTGTTAGTAATGTTTGGGGAGCCAGCTTTTGGCAAACTTCTGTCATCTGGTGGGTTGGGCGGTTACCCCTTAAGAAAGGATAACAAGCTCTATTGTGTCTGAAAAGCAGTTTGGCTCAATTTGAGTGTTTGAGTTCTGAACCTAAAGCTCCCAAGGGATGGATCAGTTTGGTAAAGCAAAGGGTCCATGGTTTCTCTCACCTTCAAAAGCTTGTTCTCCATTTACTCCCTAGCTCAAGGTGCCTGGGATTTTTAAAGTGTTCCAGTTAGGGGTCTTGGTAAGGGGCAAGAATTCATCCACAAAGCTTTATTGAAAGTATGGGGGAGGGGAATCCCTTGCAAATCAAGTACAGCCTGGAGAGTTATGAAAGCCATACAGGCCATGTCTCACCCACTAGGATCATGCGGTGTCTGGGCTTTGCTTTTCTTGGGGCATGTGCTCCGTTCTTCCTCCACTTCCGTGTGGTTCTGGGGCAAGTGCTTGAAGTTATCTTGCCAAAATGCTGATCTTGGCTCTGATTCTACCTGATGTTGGGGCCCAGTATCTACTGTGTCTGGCTCTCATCTCCATGTCTTTGGTTCATATTCATGAGAACCTCGATTAGTCAGTGACCAGCCAGTAGAAGCTGGGCTGGAAAGGGATTTGGTCCAATCGTACCAGAACAGGAGTTTCAGGTCACCTGACCTTTTACCCTTTCAGCAAGGGTTGCAGAAGATAGCAGGTCGTGAAGGTTTTATGACTTGAAATTTGCTGATGTAACAGATTCTACTTGTTCTTAGAATATACGTATGCCTGGTGTCCTCTTTACCCCCTTGAATGGGCTTTCTCCATACTTAGCCAGAAGCACCTTAGCAGGAATCCCAATATAAAGAAGGAATCGTGTTCAACTTTGAATTTAAAGCAGGATCTTGAATTCTATAATCAAACAATAGTCTTGAAAAGTGGGCTTTGTTGAAAGGAAAAAAGGGATTTATCAATTACAAAGGCTTCTTTTATATATCAAGAGTAGAAAAGGAATGCATTCAACTTGGTGATCTGAACTGAGTTGTATTTTAAACCAAAGACAGACAACTCAGGATGTGCCATAAGGAAAGTTATACAGTTTTGGGGGCCAGGAATCAAAAAGGAGATACATGAAAGGGAAAGAAAGAAGCTTGAAATTTCACATGAGGGTTCTGGCCTTTCTCCGTGGGAGAGGAGCAGAGGTGATAAAATATAGTGCAGACCGATGTGGGTTCCTAGTGTATCAGCTCTTGTTCCTGTTTCTCAAGAATAACATGGGAAATTGCCAGCCCCTTAGAGGAGCTCTATGTTTAGCATGGAGCTGGAGCCTCATGGAGCCACCCAGGGTGTAGAGAGAAAGTGGCAGAGGGGAGCTTCCCTGGTGGCTCGGCGGTGAAGAATCTGCCTGCCAATGATCTGGGAATATCCCACATGCCACAGGGCAACTAAGCCCTTGTGCCACAACTATTGAGCCTGTGCTCTAGAGCCCGGGAACGGCAACTACTGAGCCCATGTGTTACAGCTCCTGAAGCCTGAGAGCCCTAGAGCTAGTGCTTGACAACAAGAGAAGCCATCGCAGTGAGAAGCCCTCACTCCACAACTAGAGAAAAGCCCGCACAGCAAAGAAGACCCAGCACAGCCAAAATTAATAAATAAAACAATAATTAATTAATAAATAATAAAAATAAATAAATCAATGAAATAAATCAATAAATAAACATAATAAAAGTTAATAACTGAAAATAAAATGGCTGGGGAAGATATCAAGGCGAGCAGCCAGGGAACGTGTGTCCTGGGATGCTGGAGAAGAGCGATGAAGAAGAAAGAGTCTGGGCTCAGAATGGGCCTGCAGCAGTTGGGGGGTCACCCCATGTGATACTCAAGAGGGACCCTGTTGGCCTTAATGAGGACCCACAAATCAGAGTAGACCAGCCACACCACAACAGGGCCATCATGAGGATGTGTGAGCTTCCCCTGGCACTCTGGCTGGACTTTTGGAGAAAGGATAGAGCCCTGAGAGAAAAGTGAATCTTTGAATCAAGTGAACACTCAGAGAAGACTGAGTTAGGTGGAGAGGGTCTGCTTTAAATGAGAAGAGATTGAACTATTTTTAACTTACAAGTTTAAGTTTCTTTTCTACAATCAATAGGAAAGGGGGCCCAAGACCACGATGTGAACAGTAAAAGTGACAAAATGGATTATTTTTTTCACTGAGGCATCATGTAAATTTGGCATTTATTACAGTGTTAGGTCTGCTGCTGCTGCTGCTAAGTCGCTTCAGTCGTGCCCGACTCTGTGCGACCCCATAGACAGCAGCCCACTAGGCCCCGCCGTCCCCGGGATTCTCCAGGCAAGAACACTGGAGTGGGTTGCCATTTCCTTCTCCAATGCACGAAAGTGAAAAGTGAAGCAAAGTCTCTCAGTCGTGTCTGACTCTTAGCGACCTCATGGACTGCAGCCTACCAGGCTCCTCCGTCCATGGGATTCTCCAGGCAAGAGTACTGGAGCGGGGTGCCATTGCCTTCTCCAAGTGTTAGGTCTACTAAACCCCAATCCTTCTACCCATCATTATTTAAATATAAGTAATGGGATGGGCAAGGGTAAGGTCATAGCATGAAATGAGACAGGTGTCTCAAGACAGGTGTCAACTGAAAAAAAAAAAAAAACATACAGTGTGGGAGCTGTGAGTTCAGTTTCTTTAAGGCTCTATAGCCTATAGCCCAGGAGACAGCCTCTAAAGACAGCTTTGAGGAGCTGCTCTAAAGGTCGTATGTATGTGATTTTGGTGAAGAGGATGCACGCATCCAAACACACATCTCAGTGGAAGTGATAGGGACAGAATACACAGATGAAGTAGGTGATTAAATAGTTAGTCCAACCAGAGGATTGTAAATAGAGAAAAAGTATGAGAGACCCATGTAAGTTAATGATCAGTCAAGAAAGCAGGTTGTTTAACAACAAAACCATGTAGCAGAAGCATGAGACCTGCCCCCCCAAAATAAAACAATGGTGGCATGAGACCCACATCCTGCCCACTGAAGTAAGTTAATAATTCCTAGGACATGCTTCTCTGGGTTCACCAAAAACAGAAACATAGAGATAAGATGACATTATACTGAAACCTGAGATGGGGTCGCACAGAGTCGGACACGACTGAAGCAACTTAGCAGCAACAGCAGCAGAGATGATTTACTATATTTTAGTGTATGTTCTGCTTCTGGTTCAAAACCATCCTTCTGCTGATTTGAATAGCATCATGACAGTCCTGGTTTTGAGGCAGGAGATAGATAGGCTCCTGGATCAAACAGTTGGAGTTTGTCCTGTGTAGACTGATACTCCAAGATGAAAACAGTAAGGCAATCAAGGGAAGAGACTGGGTCCTGCCGAGAGAGAAGAGACCACATATTTCTCATTCTCAAAATCAGGAGACCTCCCTGACTACACATGTACACAAAGGCTCCTGGGAGGTCAAAAAGGGAGGAGGCGCCACCCTGCAGTGAGTGACACCAACTACCCATAAGCCTCTTTGTTGGAATCCATCTTGGCTAAGAGATGCACGTATACATGGGAGGGCACTGAGATACACGAATTATAGACTCAGAATCAGGCAAAGCAAGAGGATTGGTCAAAGTAAATCTGGAAGAAATGTTCCATAAAAGTGATTCAAACTACCTCATAGGTTGACTACTATCTCTCTGAGCCTGCTTCTGTGTCTATCCACATGTACTATACTCTTTTTCCTCCTAATAAGCACTTAACTTGTTTCACTACTTTCTGTCTCTATGTGGAAATTCATTTATATGCAGTTGATGGGTCAGGGCCTTGTCAGTGGTCTAGGATTCAGAGCTCTCACTGTGATGGCCTGACTTCAATCTGTGGCTAGAAACCGCAACCCTGCTTCAAACCACTGCTGGCCGAGGCCATCCAAGATCAGTTTGACTGTATAGGGACAAGAAAACTGCTGCCCGACATGAATGAGGAACTAATAGTGGAAGTTTGATGTCTATTCGAGAGTGAGGAAGAAGGTTGTCTTCTCCCTCACCTCCCACTTTTCCTTTGATTATAAAACTGTAGCCCACTAAGTTCTCAGGGTGGTACTACCTTGCCCACCCATTTGTGTCTTTCACTTCCTGTGTTGTACACTATTAAATTCTTTCCTTATCTGTCACTCTGCCTTTTGTTGAATTCTTTCTGCACTGAGACAGAAGAACCTGTGTTTTACTAAGTCCCGAGATGTATTCTGTGGTTTCAAAAGGCTGCTGCTAGTCACTAGGAACAGATGTCACTGTTAATGATTTTAATGCTTCTTTAGGCATGAGAAGATGTAAGAACTTAGGCTCATTAAATTTTCTCCTGGAAATATCCTACTATCTGATGGTCTGTTCTGCCAGTTTTCCCTCAAGCACAGAGGGCCTCATTCCTGATAGATCTCCACCTCAAAGTCCTTTCAGGGTGGGTGGCAGATCGGTGACTAAAGTAGTTGGTGATTTCATTCTTGTAGAACCAGATGCCAAGTGACATTCTTTAGTTGGCACAGGGATAGTCCTTTTCTTAAGCAACTGGTTCATCTTTGGACTAGAAGGAGGGGCAGGTCATTCTTTCTGCTGAAGATTTGTCATTGTTGTTCACTGCCCAGTGTGACCACTGGGAGGTATTTTCTGCCCACATTATATAAGAAGGTAGCACAATTTATATATTGGACAATGTGGGAAGACAGAGTTCAAACTCCAATTTCAAATTTATTCCAACAAGAATTTGTTGATTGATCACTCTTTACCCAACAAATATTTGTTTTGCTCTACCTCATGAGTTCTCAGCTGTCAGAGATACAGAAGTAGATGAGGCCCTTTCCCTCCTCAGTTGTTGACTGTCTATTGGAGGACACGAATAAGTCAGCAGACGTGGAGATGGGAATGCAGCTGCCTCTGCCTGAGTTGTGTGGTGGCGAGAAGGCAGGGCTGCCATTGATGTTGTTCAGGATGCCATTGATGTGCACTGCACAAGGGTGCCAAGCCAGGGGACAGAAATCCAGCCCGAGGACCCTGATGCAGCACGACATACACCCAGGGAAGGGTCACAGTTTTATGCTAACAAGGTATTCCATACACCCAGAGGAGGTAACTCCTTTCTAATTTGCACACTCATGATTTCCATGCTATCATGAGAGAAGAAAGGGCATTTGAACTGAGTTTAAAATATTGAATAGTCACAGATGTAGAAAACAAACTTATGATTAGCAAGGGTGGCTCAGATGGCAAAGAATTTGCCTTCAATGCAAGAGACCTGGGTTCGATTCTTGGGTTGGGGAGATCCCCTGGAGAAGGGAACGGCTACTCACTCCAGTATTCTTGCCTGGAGAATTCCATGGACAGAGGAGCCTGTTGGGCAATAGTCCATGGGGGAGTGGCGGGTCACAAAGAGTTGGACACGACTGAGTGACTATACTCCAGTAAAGAAAATTTACCTTGAATAAAGAAGATTGGATAGAAATGGACTGAAAGACAGAAGTGCGGAGAGTCTTGCAGGCAGAGGGAGTAGTGAGTGCAGACAAACTGGGGAGGGAGAGAGGATGGGTGTATTGGCAGAAAGACACACAGTTGGGAGAGCCAGAGATGCCAGACCCCGGGATGGACAGAGGCAATTCTTGAGGGGGTGGGTGAGCTGAAGAGTTCGCTGTTTGCCTTGCAGCTTTGGGGGCCTTAAGAGGAGTTTAAGTCTCACCTCCAAATCAATATATTCAGTGTGGCTTCATGCTTTCTCGCAGGCAGCCCCTCTCCCCCACTGACTTCTCTGTTTCTCTGACCTCTCCATTTCTTCCCTGCCTTGGCCACACGCTTTGGGATTTAATTAGTCTGCCTTGTTCATCTTCTAACCACTTCCTGTGAAATCTTCCTCTCTTTTTGTCTCTCAGAAGATGGAAAACTTTGTGACTGTGAAGACTGTGCCTTGTACTCCTAAAGAAACCTCTTTTTTAGCAATATGTCTCCAAATATGGTGTACACACCATTGGTGACAAGTGCGGCGAGTTTAAGGGGGATGCGAACAAATATTTTTCTAATATATTTATTTTATGGCATTATGTTTTATAAATATTTTAATTCTAATGTCTAGTAAGATAAAAACTACCATGAGCACATCAAGTCTGTAATTTTGCTGATTTGTCTGTTTAGAATGAGGCTGAAACAAAGTTGAAGTTAACTAGTTAATTTAAAGAAAAAATATACTGATTATTCAGGGACTTCCCTGGCAATCCAGTAATTAAGGCTCTGTGATTCCACTGCAGGGGCACAGGTTCAATCCCTGGTTGGAGAATTAAGATCCCAGCAATCAGCTTGGCATGTAAATAAAAAAATAAATAAAATAATAGCAAATAAACTCAAAGAACATTAAAAAAAGATTAAGGCAGAAATGATAGAAATTTCAAATGAAATTTTAAAAAATACTCATGGTTTGGACACAGGAAAATTTGCAGAGGTGATATACAAATGACTGATATTTGAGAGCCAGCCCAGTGTTGCACCTGCCAATAAGGGCTTAACAAATAGCTTTGGAAACTTATCTTGATTCTAGTTGGTTGAGTACTGCATATTCAGAATATTGTTTCCCAAAGTAACAGTATAAGAACTTGGAAGGAAGGAGAGGGGGAAAGAGGGGAGGCAGAAAAGGATGGGAGAGAACAAGGGTCATTGGTGGGCCTCACAGCCTGGAGGAGCTTCAGGTCCCAGCTGCTGGGCTAGGGAGGTGGGCTGAGTCCTGGGATTTTAGGGGCCAGGAAGAGATGGAGCTTTATCCCTTATGGGTGAGAAGGTTACCCAGAGCAGAGGGCGGGACTGTGTTATCATCTGCTTGTCTTCCCCTTGTGTAACTCTGCTTTGACATCTCTTTCATCCTTAGAAGTGACACTGTCCCCCTTCCTCCCCAATACACACACACACACACACACACACACACACACACACACACACACACACACACACACTTTCCCCTTCTCTCTCAAACACACATACCTTCTTCTCAAGGTCAGACTTATTCAGAGTTTAAGGGAGCTGACCCTCCAAATTGGATCCCACCTGAAACCAAATCGTGTTCATTTCAATGTTTCTGATGCCTGATTACCTAATTGACCACTCTATCTTTGGTTACAGTAACTTCAGGTAATAGCTCAGAGAAGGGAGAGAGTGTGGGATTGGGGAGCAGGCCTCACCTTTGGCTTTGAAATCGTAGTCCACCTAGGGTGGTGAGGGGATAAACACACTGTGAGGGTTGTAGGGTGCCCAGCAAGGCTGTCACCCAGCCCCCTGATCCTCTCTCTTGGTTTCAATGTCCACAAGTGCAGAGGGTCCTAGGCCTGTTTTCACAAACCTCTTGTATAAGCCAGGATCACACAAGGGATACATAGCATGCTCAGAAGGTCTAACTGGGGAGAGTTTAGTGAAGGGGCCACTTATTCAAGGGAACCCCCAGAGAAGGTGATGCTCCCCAGAACTGGCAATGGTGGTACCTATTGTTGTCCCCAGGCTTGATGAAGCTGGGGTGGGACAATGCTACTGACCCATGAGATGGGAACTGTGGCCATAATGGGATGCAGCCACTGCCAATTCTGTGGCTGGGCAGGGAGGACTGGAGGGTTGAGCCTCTTGTTTCTTTTTCTTCCTGTCCTTTCAGTTCAGTTCAGTTCAATCGCTCAGTCATGTGTGACCCTTTGCGACCCCATGGACTGCAGCATGCCAGGCTTCTGGGTCTATCACCAACTCCCGGAGCTTACTCAAACTCATGTCCATTGAGTTGGTGATGCCATCCAACCATCTCATCCTCTGTCGTCCCCTTCTCCTCCCGCCTTCAATCTTTCCCAGCATCAGGGTCTTTTCAAATGAGTCAGTTCTTCACATCAGGTGGCCAAAGTATTGGAGTTTCAGCTTCAGCATCAGTCCTTCCAATGAATATTCAGGACTGATTTCCTTTAGGATGGACTGGATGGATCTCCTTGCAGTCCAAGGGACTTCTCCAACACCACAGTTCAAAAGCATCAATTCTTTGGCGCTCAGCTTTCTTTATAGTCCAACTCTCACATCCATACATGACTACTGGAAAAACCATAGCTTTGACTAGTCGGACCTTTGTTGGCAAAGTAATGTTTCTGTTTCTTAATAAGCTGTCTAGGTTGGTCATAGCTTTCTTCCAAGGAGTAAGCATCTTTTAATTTCATGGCTGCAGTCACCATCTGCAGTGATTTTGGAGCCCCCCAAAATAAAGTCTGTCACTGTTTCCATTGTTTCCCCCATCTATTTGCCATGAAGTGATGGGACCAGATGCCATGATCTTAGTTTTCTGAATGTTGAGTTTTAAGTAAACTTTTTCACTCTCCTCTTTCACTTTCATCAAGAGGCTCTTTAGTTCTTCTTTGCTTTCTGCCGTAAGTGTGGTGTCATCTGTATATCTGAGTTTATTGATATTTCTCCTGGCAATCTTGATTCCAAGACAGGAATCTTGATTCCTGTCCTTTGGTCAAACCCAAACAGAAGCCAGAGACCAGGGAGGCTGGGTTAGGGTCAACCTCCTGAGGTCTGAGCACATGGTGGGGAGCCCCCAAGAAGAAGAGGAAGATGAGGGATCTGACAGGCAAAGCGAACAGCTGGCATCCCTCTGCCTGTCCAGTTTCTGGAGACTTCCAGCCCCACACACAGCTTGAAAATCAGGATGCTCCCCAGAAAGTCAGATTCCCAGGATTAGGGGGAATGGGGAAGAAAGGAAATAGAGGAAACCTACATATTTTATGCCTTACAGAGCTCAGTAAATTTTTTGTGACTTTTGTTTATCTCACAACTTTGTGAAAAACATATTACAGAAGTGAAGTAGATAAGTATGTCTAGCTCAAGTCATATTTACTGGAATCAGGCCTTGATTTAACTCTCAGTCTCTAAACTATTTGCTTTGGGCAACTGTCTTTCAGCTGTGGGTCTCCAGGCCTTGGTGAGCCTTAAACCAACTTAGTGGGTTATGAACAGCATTTGGAAGATAATGAAACAGTGTTAGATTAGAAGATTTCAGAGTTTATTACCTATAATATGGGTAGATGTTGTTTCTTGAAACTTTCATTTCCATTCTGTACACACACACACACACACATACACACACACACACCCCCTTATGTGCTTGTGTGTACTAGGTTGTGATATCAAATATGATTTTTCCTAAGGTGTCTGTTTGAAGAAGTCTGAAAATACTGTAGTGGACTATCACACTGCTCTTCCTACTCTATGATGTTTATTCTTTTATTTATCTGGTAATTCATTCCCATTTATTACACACCTTTTATGTGCTGTATTCTGAACTTACTGTCCTGATCCGGTGCACATCTCTTTCAGTGCAAATTCCTCCTCCATTCTCTCCTTACACTTCCTACTTCACTACTTTCACTTTCCTGAACAATCCATGCTGTCTTTCATCTCAGGGGCCTTTGCAAAACTCCACTCATCCCTCTCTGCTCTCTCTTTGAGTTGAAGAGTCCTTCCCCTGTTCTCAAAGACTTGCTTTCATTTTTAAAGCTGTTTTTTAAAGAAGGCTGCAAATTTTTTGACATTTGATCCATAGAGAAGAGGAGACAATGTCACCTCCCCTTGAGTCTGGAGTGTACTGGTGACTGGTTCAGTCAACAGAGTAGGGTGCAGGTGACTTTTAAAGCTAAAGGTCATAAAAATTCATGTTATTTTCATCTTATTTGCTATAAATATTCACTTTTGGAGCCCTGAGATGCCATGCAAGAAATCCAAGTACCCAAGGTCACCAAGCAGGAGAGGCCATCTGTGGGTGCTTCAGTGGACTGTTTCGGGTGGGCCCAGCCTTCTGGCCATCTTTACTAAGGTGCCAGGTATGTGGCTGGGCTGCCTTGTACCCACCTTAACAGCCCACCTGTCAAATGCATACCCATGAGTGACCTCCATGTATGCCATGATGAATAGAATCACCCAACTGAGTGTACTTGTGATGACAAAATCATGAGCAATAATGAAATGGTGATTGTTTTAAGCCACTACTTTCTGGGGGTGGTTTGTTACATAGCAGTGTGTGCGTACGGGCTCAGTCGCTTCAGTTGCGTCCGACTCTTTGTGATCCTGTAGACTATAGCCCACCAGGTTCCTCTATTCATGGGGATTCTCCAGGGAAGAATACTGGAATGGGTTGCCATGCCCTCCTTCAGGGGATCTTCCCAACCCAGAAATCGAACCCACATCTCCCACATCTCCTGCATTGCAGGCAGATTCTTTACCAGAGAAGTCCATGTAGCAGTAGATAACTGCAACAATACTATCTATGCTGCCATAGTGTTCTATTCTGTCCCCACCAGAGAGCTTATGACACTGTAGCTTAATTTCTTAATAGCTATTGTCTGTCTTTCTTAGTAGAAAATATGAGGCCAGAAATGACATTTTGCTGCATATTATAATTCTAATATCTAGCATCAGTTCTGCAAAAAATAGGCTTTAGTAACTATTTTTTTAAATTTGGCATGAATTGAATTAAATGGAATGAACTAGAGCTGATTACAGGTAGGCTGTCCATATGTTCATGTTTGCCTAGAACCTATTGACATGATATAAATACTACAGGTGGCTCAGTGGTAAAGAATCCACCTGCAATGCAGGAGACGGGAGCTCAATCCCTGGGTTGTGACAATACCCTGGAGAAGGGAATGGTTATCCACTCCAGTATTCTTGCCTGGAAAAATCTCATGGACAGAGGAGCCTGGCGGGTTACAGTCCATAGTGTTACAGAGTCAGACATGACTAAGCGACTGAGCACAGCATGCAAGTACTAATAAACTCCTTGTTCACTCTCAAACTTAAAGTATAAAATTTGGGGGCACCCTAATTAGAGGGATCTTTGTGGGATCAGGGCAGGATCCCAATCAACACCCATCAGATTCATTAGAAAGTTTGGACCTGGATCTAGGTGGATAAGAATGTTGGATTTTTTTACATGAGAAACTTTGAAGAGTGGCTTATTACTCCTGTTGCCATTATATTTTGATTATGTGCTCTATGATTAGATGTTGAAAATGCTAATGCACATTAATACATGATTGATTTGATTACCCATCCTAATTATACTTTGATCACTTTTGATAAATACATTGATTCATATTTTATTTATTTCACAGAATTCTTTGTATAACTATGCTTTGATAATATCTGATTGCATCTTAATATTTGATTGCTTTGAATAGCTCTTGTTTTAACCATCGGGAAGTTGAATCATATTAGTTATGATATATTTGACCAGGTGGTGCTAAGTGATTAAGAATCTGCCTGCCAATGCAGGAGACACAAGAGATG
Source organism: Okapia johnstoni (assembly GCA_024291935.2). Classification (NCBI taxonomy): domain Eukaryota; kingdom Metazoa; phylum Chordata; class Mammalia; order Artiodactyla; family Giraffidae; genus Okapia; species Okapia johnstoni. The sequence continues at coordinate 55,732,724 of CM044308.1, forward strand.
CGGGTTTGATCCCTGGATCAGGAAGATCCTTTGGAGTAGGAAATGGCAACCAGCTCCAGTATTCTTGCCCTGGAAAACTCCATAAACAGTGGAGGCTGGTGGGCTACAGTCCATGGGGTCACAAAGAATCGGACACAACTGAGCATGCGCACGCACACGCTCACACACACACACATCTGACTAGTGGTTATAAGCAAAATATGCAAAACATGCCTGGGTGTGATAATCCCTGCTACTTGTCATTATGTTACATTTGGTAGATCACTTAGCTTCTCTGGCCTCATCTGAGAAGTGGACATCATAATAAAATTTACTCGTAAGACTGCCAAGTGGATTAAATGAGATAATACATATTAATAGGGTAAACTGGCTGGACCCTGGTTGACATTCTGTATAATTACAATGTGTAATTGATACTCCTTACTCCCATCCAAGTGTCTGTTTGCACGAGCTGACATGCATTAAAGTTTGTATAGTTCATGTTGCTTCACGAGGAGGCTCAGGAAAAGGGGAGGGGTAGTTTGGGGTAGGGTGCTGGTGACGGGGAGAAAGGAGAGAAGAATGAAGGGGCTGGTGGCATGGACACCACCCTCCATGCCAGCTGCATGGTCCAGGTGTTCACAGTAAAGAGATCCTATCTAAAGGGGCAGGTGGGCTGGAAATCCATGCCCGGACACAGGGTTGTGTCAGCTTTGGGGAGGGGTGTCTTGTCTAATTCACACAGAGGGGCCAAGGCAGCTACTCAGAGGAGCCATATAAGAAAAGACTTTGTTCCCACCGGTTGGAGATCCAGTAGAAAGAGAGGGAATGGCTGAAAGGCTTGGCTGAGTGAAAGACCATGCAAGTCTAGGCACAAGGAGGTTTTGGAGCCCCCATCCCATCTGCTTCCTGCTGTGGCATTCTGCCCTGGCTTCCAGGGCCGCTGAAAGAACAGGGCTATGTCTGGGAGATCAGCATTTTCAGGAAGTTCAGAAACCTGGGTGTGTGTGTGTTGCTGGAGGGGCAGGGTAGGAGGACATGGAATGAGTGAGTGTAGGGGGTGAAGGGTGAGCCCTTTAGATACTATAACAACTGAAAGTCATAGATTCCCTTACTCTGCCAACACTTTACATACATGATCACTTTTAATGGTCACAGCAATCTTATGACAACAACCACTGATATATTTATAATCCCTGTTTTACAGATGGGAAACAGAGGCAAAAAGGGATTAAATAATTCCTCCACTGTGATAGAGTGTAACTGGCAGGACCTGTATAGGTCTACCCTGCTTTTTGAATGTTTGCTTTATGCCACTTTGCTTTTATGAAAAACCTCTATTAGTATCCATTTTTGCAAACTGAAAGAAATATAAAGAGGATTTCCATTTATAAGAAAAAAGGTAAAAAGTGCAAGTTGAGTTTAGTGTTTGTTTTGCCTTGAGCAGTTATAGAGGCAGCATGCACCTCAGCAGAGAGTGGTACCACCAGCCTCCTTCCCCAGGAACTACGCTCAGTGTCTCAGCATCAAACCACCATAGCTTTGGACTGTGTCTGTGAGCATCTGTGCTTTATCCCAACTGATTTTGTGCATCCATCAGCAAGATGTGTCCTAAGGTCTTGGACACTTCACTTTACACCATTTCAGCTTAAGAAAGGATTCACAGGAAAGCCTGTATCTGAATCCAGGTCATCAGATGCCAGAGCCACCGCTCTTAGCCCTTACTCCAGATTGCCTCCTCACCAGGCACCCTGTCAGGGTTCCTGGGCACAGATGAGTGTCCCACCTCTGCCCTTGGGGAGCCCTGGAGTGGGGAGGAGCTAAATTCCTGCATGTGTGTGTTAGTTGCTCAGTCGTGTCCTACTCTTTGCAACCCCATGGACTATACCCCACCAGGCTCCTCTGTCCATGGAGTTCTCCAGGCAAGAATACTGGAGTGGGTTGCCATACCCTTTTCCAGGGGATCTTCATTACCCAGGGATCAAACCTAGGTCTCCCACATCACTGGGTGATTAGAAAACTCAGTGAAACCTGGGCATCTGTGTCAATGTGACCCCACGTCTTCCCTCAGCCTGGGGACCCTTTGTGTTTTTGGATGTATAGTACATTTGCCCGGGACCTGGCCCACATTTGCAACTCAGTAGAGAGGTCTATTTTCAGTTTTATGGATGATTGGTGTGGCCACTCTTTTCTGCAGTTATGCTTTTAGAGATGAGAGCACAAAATCCTCCCTTAACTAAATAAATGCCCTCTGTGGCTTCCCGTTAAGCCTGTCCCTTCCTCTGACCTGGCTTGAGCTTCATGGGGTACAAAGGAGACCAGAGAGTGGGTAATGGTCCCTGATATTGGGCCATCAGACAAGGCCATCAACTGTCAGCTGGGGTCTCTGGCTGCCTTCCAGAAGATTCCAAGACCCCAAGAGTATGCAAAGCAATGACCAGACACAGCACATGTGCACGGAGCCCCAGAATGACCATCCTGAGACTTTAACAGAATCCCATGTGAATAACCATAAATTAGGAAGTACCTTCTATTCTTTCCTTCACAAAAAATCATTTTACCCACATCCTTGACACTAAGATGCTATCTTTCTTTTCTGTTATTCCATTGTATACCTTTTTGAGTACATATAGTATTATTTTTAATATGTTTGAGATTTTCAAAATTAAAATGACTTTCTCCTTTATATATGAGGAGAAAATTAAAATTAATTTTTTTGCCATGCACATATTAAAACAAGCTTGGAGGAAATAATAGTAAAATGCTAGCAAGTCTGTGGGTGATGTGATTATGGGTTATTTTAACGTTCTTTTCTATCCTCAGTAAGCATGTTCTGCTTTTATAATATGAAAAGAAGTAGAATTTATTCGTATGTGTGGGTGTTTTTTTAATTTTTAAATTATGAGTACAGTTGTTTCCTTCAGTATAGTACAGAGAGCTTTTATGTCAAATAGTTATGATATTTTTTGTTTGTAGTTCATTTTACTCCTGGGAATTCCTCCGCAGCAGCTTTGTCCAGCTGAGATGGAGGTAGATTAATGACCAAAAGTACAGACCCAGCCAACTTCTCATCTGAGCGTTGAATGGAAAGAGTTTTGGATTAGGAATTTCAAGGGCGAGTTCTAGTTCTGACACCACCAAACACTGAGGGTCTCAGCCTCCTGATGTACAAGTAGTCTACCGCCCCTTCCAGGATTAGGCTTGAGTGAATCTTTGGTGCATTCTGGAAGTCACTGGGGAAAGAGGGCAACCCATTAGTCTACAGCTGACCTTGTTAGACTAGAGCAATTTAATTACCTGGAAATTTGGAAGTTCAGATTAAGTATGAGAATAGCTCTTCCACCTGCTGAGTAAAGGAAGTAAACTTCTGTGGTGGCACTATAAGAGGGTTTCCTGGAATTGGTATTTGGAGTGGTATTTTTAAGGTAGTGTGGGGCATAGATGGATATGGAGGAAGCAGGACAGCCTTGGACTTGAGGGTAAAGGAGCAGAGGTGGCAGCAAGCCCATCATGTGTGGTTGATGGATGGGAGACAGAAAGGCAAAATGCCAGGGAGGAAACCTGAAATGTCGCCAGCTGGAGGGAAGCCCAAGAGCTTGGGAGTCCATCGTCTCACTCGTGGTGCCCTGCAGTAGCCACCCAATAGCAGTCTCCATATATTCTGTGACAGTTAACTCATAAACTTTGTTTTTCTTTAATTTAGCTGTAAGTTTAAAGTAAATATTGATATTTTCTAAGATATAAAACCAGTCACTCATCACAATGCATTTCAGTAAAACCAAACAGTTTGGTGCCCTAGACTTACAGAGGTTTCTCTAATTGGATAAAAAGATGAGGTCTGTGCTTTTTCATTTGCCTGATTAATTACTGCTCTGAAACCCTTGAAAACAGACATGGTCTGTAAGTAGTATCTGTTATTTAATCGAGGACAGATGTTTTCAGAAATCTTTTAAATAGGCCTGGAGAGTTACTGGCTCTTAAGCGAAGTGAATCACTGAACTGTATGTTTTAAAAGTGACTGTAACATGCCAGCAAAAAGCAATTTTTACTAATGTTCAAGTTATGGTCACTCTAATTGTGGTTTCTCCTAAATCACCAGCATCAAGAAGCAGCACCAAGATACAGATAGAAAATGACATCACCATCTACCCGGGGGTCCAGGCTAAAAGTCATTGCATACAATGGCTGCACTTTTTCCTACCTGCACTTCCCTTTCTGTCCCTGCTGTGTCCAAGTTTTGATCTCAAGTTCATCCCCTAAGCACCTCTACAGGGATTTCCTTTTGTCTATTCCTACCACCACTACCCAAGGTAAGGCAACAGTATCAGTTGAGTTTAATTGGAAAATAAATTTCACCCCAGACAGTTTGAACAAAGACTTTAATGGCAACGTTGGGGGTGTGGTCAGGGCTAAGGAAGCAAATGAGGGAGAGAGAGGTACCCAGGGAACAGGAGTGTTGGATGTCATTACCACTCCTAGCCAAGGGATCCTGAGAGGACACTGTGCTCCCAAAGCCCAGTGAGAGCCCCAGAGGAAGCTGCTGTGGTTGAGAGGGGGATCCGGAAGGGAGCTGTGGTGGTGCAGCATCAAAGTGGGGAAGGTGGTTCCTTCTCTCCTCCCCTTCTCCTGCCTTCCACTGGCACCTTCTGCTGGCCAAACCCAATCGAAAGCCGTGTTGAGGGAACGCCCAAGATGCAGACCTCATGGTCAGCCTTGAGCACAAAGCAGGGCAGAGTGCAAATCTGGAGGCTCAAATGACGAGTAAGGAAAATAGCAGGCAGCAACGCCAAGGCCTCTCCAAAGCTTCCCACCTTATTATTTTCCATAAAGTGACAAGAGTGCTCTTCCTAAAGCAGAACTCCCCAAGTCACACTGCCTGCTTACAACCCTTGAATGACTCCTGATTGCCCTCAGGGTAAAATGAAATGTTGGTGCCTCAACATGGCACCACGGATTGAATATTTGTGTGCTCCCCAAATTCGTGTGTTGAGTCGTAATTCCCAGTGTGATGGTATGGGAGATGGGGCTTTGGAAAGTGATTAGGTCATGAGGGTGATGTCCTTGTGAATGGGTTTAGTGCCCTTATAGAAGAGATTCAGAAGGTCTTGCCCCTTCTGCCCCATGAGGACACAGGGAGAAGAGGGCCACCTGTGAACTAGGAAGCTTGTTCTCATCAGAATCCAAATCGTCCAGCTCCTTGGTCTTGGTCTTCCTAGCCTCCTAACCCTAACTGCGAGAAATAAATTCCTATTGTTTATAAGCCCCCTGGTCTGTGATATTCTGTTACAGCAGCTCAAACTGACTAAGAGACACAGTGTACAATGTCTTATGAGTCATGTTTCCATCTGCTCTCATAACCCTTTGCACTCAATGCAGTTCTGAGACTGTGAACTGCTGTCTCTCATCACCAGCCTTAGTCCATACTGTCCTCTGCCTGTGACATTCTTTGATTTCTTGTGCCCTACTCTCTACGGCTTTTTCTTTCAAAGACTATTCAGGGTTCTATTTTTTTTTTTTGAGATCTTTTGTAGATTTTATTTTCTAACAAAGTTTTGATTTTACAGAAACCTTGAACAGGAAGTACAGAGAATTCTCCTGTATGTTTCCTTTCTAGCCCTCTCCACAGTTTTACCTATTAGTAACATCTTGTATCACTTCATGGGGAATAGATGGGGAAACAGTGGAAACAGTGTCAGACTTTATGTTTTTGGCTCCAAAATCACTGCAGATGGTAACTGCAGCCATGAAATTAAAAGACGCTTACTCCTTGGAAGGAAAGTTATGACCAACCTAGACAGCATATTAAAAAGCAGAGACATTACTTTGCCAACAAAGGTCCCTCTAGTCAAAGCTATGGTTTTTCCAGTAGTCATGTATGGATGTGAGAGTTGGACTGTGAAGAAAGCTGAGCACTGAAGAATTGATGCTTTTGAACTGTGGTGTTGGAGAAGACTCTTGAGAGTCCCTTGGACTGCAAGGAGATGCAACCAGTCCATCCGAAAGGAGATGAGCCCCGGGTGTTCATTGGAAGGACTGATGTTGAAGCCAATACTTTGGCCACCTCATGCGAAGAGTTAACTCATTGGAAAAGACCCTAATGCTGGGAAGGATTGGGGGCAGGAGGAGAAGGGGATGACAGAGGATGAGATGGTTGGATGGCATCACCAACTCGATGGACATGGGTTTGGATAAACTCCGGGAGTTGGTGATGGACAGGGGGGCCTGGCGTGCTGCAATTCATGGGGCCGCAAAGAGTCGGACACGACTGAACAACTGAACTGAACATCTTGTATTAGTGTGGTATATTTGCTCCCATTGATTAACCAATTACAATACATTATTATTAACTAAAACCCATCATTTACATTAGGGTTCACTTTACTGTTGTACAGTTGTATAGTTCTATGGTTTTGACAGAGTACTTCCTGCAAAATGCTGGGTTGGATGAAGCACAAGCTGGAATCAAGATTACCTGGAGAAATATCAATAAACTCAAATATGCAGACAACACCACCCTTATGGCAGAAAGTGAAGAAGAACTAAAGATCCTCTTGATTAAAGTGAGAGGAGAGTGAAAATCTGGCTTAAAACTCAATATTCAAAAAATGAAGATCATGACATCCAGTCCCATCACTTCATGGCATATAGATGTGGAAGCAATGGAAACAGTGAAAGACTTTATTTTCTTGGGCTCCAAAATCACTGCAGACAGTGACTGCAGCTGAAATTAAAAGACACTTGATCCTTGGAAGAAAAGCTATGACAAACCTAGATAGCATATTAAAGAGCAGAGACATCACTTTGCTGACAAAGGTCATCTAGTCAAAGCTATGGTTTTTTCCAGCAGTCATTTACTGATGTGAGATGATGTTTACCTTTGTAAGAAACTGTCTTCAAAAGTAGCAGTACCATTTTGCATCACCAACCACAGTGATGAGAATTTGTGTTTTGCTCCCTCACATCTTCACCAGTATTTGGTGGTGTCATTGTTTCTGTTTTTAGTTATTATAATAGGCAGATAAGTGGTATCTTATTATTGTTTTAATTTGCATTTTCTTAATGACATATGATGTTGAGCATCTTTTCATATTTTTTTTTGCCACTTCTGCTGTAGTTTGAGCTATCAATTTAGTTGACACTTTCTGCAGAAAGGTTATTTTCTCATTAAATGACTAAGTAAGACTGTTGAAGATGTGGTTGAGAAGACCAACTAAAATTTTATTCCATTATTTCCCAATGCATAGTTTTAGGGATTTAAGTAACTTAAGATTTGTACCAAAATGTATACTTAATAAAATAATTTATAAAAAATAACTTGGTAGTAGGGTGTTAAAATAGAAATTTTAATTTCCCCAAATCTTTCTAAGTATTTCAGGTTAAACAAGGTGTCTTTCAGCAAAAACACCTGTACAATTAGTATAATTAGTGGTTAACATGTAAGTCCTAAGAAAGTCTTTTTAGAATATGTCACAACCACTGAGAAAGTGAATGACTAATGTCTTGGTACAATCTTTATGTAAATCTGATGGTTTCTAATTCTTTGCACTTAAGAAAATTATAATAGAGTTTAACTGGGTTTTCAATTGATACAACTTTTAAATTTAGCTTTGATAAATTCTTACTCTGTGATATTAGCATTTACTTCAGAAGAATTTCAAAGAATTGAATGGTATGGCTTTAACCACCCCTTCTTTCCATTCCCATTAAACTACATTTAAGGACACAATTTTCTAAGCACATATGCCTGTTATAAACAAAGAAGAAAATAAACTGAGGAAAAGAACTTTGTGAATTTTTAGAAATGTCTTTTATTGTCTGTTGCTGTTGTTCAGTCACCCAGTCACGTCCGACTCTTTGTGACCCCATGTACTGCAGCACACCAGGCTTCCCTGTCCTTCTCCATCTCCCAGAGTTTGCCCAAGTTCATGTCCATTGCAATCAGTGATGCCATCTAGCCATCTCATCCTCTGACACCCTCTTCCCCTTCTGCCCTCAATCTTTCCCAGCATCAGGGAATTTTCCAGTGAGTTGTCTGTTCGCATCAGATGACCAAAATACTGGAACTTCAGCTTTAGCTTCAGTCTTTCCAGTGAATATTCAGGGTTGATCTCCCTTAAGATTGACTGGTTTGATCTCCTTGCTGTCCAAGGGACTTTCAGAAGTCTTCTCCAGCACCACAGTTCGAAGGCATCAATTCTTTGGCATTCGGCCTTCTTTACAGTCCAGCTCTCACAACTGTACATGACCACTGGGAAGACCATAGCCTTGACCATATGGACCTTTGTTGGCAGAGTAATGTCTTTGCTTTTCAACACACTGTCTAGGTTTGTCATTGCTTTCAAGAAGCAATAGTCTTCTGATTTCATGGCTTTAGTCACTGTCTGCAGTGATTTTGGAGTCCAAGAAATCTGTCACTGCTTCCACCTTTTCCCCTTCTATTTGCCATACAGTAATGGGGCCAGATGCCGTGATCCTAGGTTTTTTAATATTTAGTCTTAGGCTGGCTCTTTCCCTCTCCTCCTTCACCCTCATCAAAAGGCTCTTTAGTTCCTCTTCACTTTCTGCCATTAGAATGGTATCATCTGCATATTTGAGGTTGTTGGTATTTCTCCCACCTATCTTGATTCCAGCATGTTATTTATCCAGCCTGGCATTTCTTATGTGCTCAGCATATAAGTTAAACAAACAGAGTGAGAGCAGACAGCCTTGTTGTACTCGTTTCAGATCTTGAACCAATTAGTTGTTCCATACAGGGTTCTAACGGTTGCTTCTTGACCCGCATACAGATTTCTTAGGAGACAGCTAAGATGGTTTGGTGTTCCCATCTCTCTAAGAGCTATTCTTGTCTACTCATGTGTCAAAAATTCATTTGGCACATGCCTCTCTTTATCTGTCTTTCTCTCCGTGTGTGTGTTTATGTGTGTGCTCAGCCGGGGTCTACCTCTTTGTGATTCCATGGATGGTGTTCCACCAGGCTCCTCTGTCCATGGATTTTCCAGACAAGAATACTGGAGTGGTTTGCTATTTCCTACTCCAGGGGATCTTCCCGACACAGGGATCAGAGCCGTTATCTCTTGCGTCTCCTGCATTGCCAGGCAGATTCTTATCACTAGCATGACCTGGGAAGTCTCTCTCCAGGAAAGTGAAAGTGTTAGTTGCTCAGTTGTGTCCAACTCTTTGTGACCCCATGGAATATAGCCCACCAGGCTCCTCTGTCCCTGGGATTTTCCAGGCAAGAATACTGGAGTGGGTTGCCATTCCCTTCTCCAGGGTATCTTCCTGCCCCAGAGATCAAACCCAGGTATCTTGGGTTGCAGGTGGATTCTTTACCATCAGAGCCACCAGGGGAGCCCTTTTCTCTCCACAGTTGCTGTTAATTTGAGCATATCAGGTTGCTTGTGGGACCACGCCCTTAGGTTTTTTAGGAACGTTGGCTCTCCAGTCAAAATTATCTCATCCTAGACCGGGGCTACTTAAAGATGCAGCATTGGCATCTTCTGGAGCCTGACAATAAGTTCTTAAGCTCCTCCCCAGATCTACTGACTCAGAATCTCCGGGGGTGATGCCCAGGTGTCTGTGTTAACAAGCCTTCTACGTTACTCAGGAGTGTGCTGAAGTTTGCAAGCACATAAGGATGCCACCTTATTTCTTTTAGAGTTTGGTAATTACCTTGAGGACTTAACTGATAGTGCCCAGGATTGGTCTTCCATGGCGTGTCTTGATGGCCGTGTCTTTGGCTTGATCTTTGTCTCCCAGGCTGTCTGGTATTTGAGAATCTTTAACTGGCTAGAAAGTCTGACAGTGAAAAAAAGTTTTTGTTTTTTTTTCCAACCCAGGTAATTCCAAGCTCTATGTAATTCTGAGCTCTCTGTGAGCCCTCTAAATTCTGCTTACAATCTCACCAGTTCTCTGAGCAGTACCGTATCATATGCAGCTGAGAGCAGCCAGCTACCGGTTATAATTTTCTGCCTGGCAGTCTCCTTGCCCAAGTCTCAAGTTCATTAGATACATTTTCTATCTTCTAAGTTAACTCATGTGACGGCTTTTCCTAGTCTATTTAATTGTTCCTTGTTAATTTTTTAAGCCTCTGCCAGGTGGCGCTAGTGGTAAAGAACTTGCCTACCAGTGCTGGAGACCCAAGGAACGTGGGTTTGATCCCTGGACTGGGAAGATCCCCTGGAGGAGGGCATGGCAAACCACTTCAGTATTCTAGCCTGGAGAATCTCACGGACAGAGGAGCCTGGAGGGCTACAGTCCATGGGGTTGCAAAGAGTTGTACACGACTGAAACGACTTAGCCCACACGCACACGTCTGCGTTCTAAACCTAAAGCTAATACTGTGTATTTTAGGATTTTATTGAGGCACCAGTTTGTGCAAGGGTTTGTATTACTGCATGGCAAACCACTGCAAAACTTAGTGTTAAATCAGTAATATTTATTATTGCTCACATGTCCATGGATTGACTGGGCTTCAGCTTATAGGCTCAGCTCCACGTCTCACCTTTTCCTTGGACCAGTTAGTGAGCCCCTGGTCCCCATTCCTCTCATCAGAATGGTAGATGTGCAAGAGGGCAAGTGGAAACATGTGACACTTCTTAAGTCCTAGGCTCAGAACTCACACACCATTACTTCTGCCCACATGCTCCTGGCCAAACAAGTCACATGATCAAGCCTGAAGCCTAGGGACACCTGTCATAAAACCAAGACAAGAGTCTGGATATAGGGAGGGGTAAAGAATTAAGGACACTATGCTAATCTTGCATTGCTTCCAGCATAAAAATAGCAATCTCTTCTCTACGCTGGCAAAACTCGTAAAATTTTCCTCTCAGAGCATTGTTTTCACTTCTTTCTCTCACCAATTAGACTGAATTTCAGACAGTACCTGGCATATAGTAGATACTCAATAAATACTTATGGACCAAGCAAGTTGACTAGATACAGAAATGAATGCTTTCCTGAAGGGCAGCTTGCCAAGTCAGAGCTACAGAGACAAGGAATTAAGTCTTGATTTGGCATGTTGTCTAGACATTTAATTTGAAACTTTGAGATTTTCACTGGTATGTCTTCTTAGGAAAATATCAGTAAGAGCTTACCTTTTGTTTGACCTTCACAAAAACAAGGTGATGCCTAGCATTTGGAAGACATCGTAAACTGAAAGAGACTAATAAAAGAAAAAAGATGGAACCAAAGGGAAATTGTTGAAAGGGAAGAGCTGATGAAATACCTGTGTGGGTTTTAATGCTACTTTCTCCCTTTTTCTCAAACGTTTTCTTTCAAAAAGGATGAGCGAGAGAGTCTAAGTAGCTGTCCCAGGGGTGTCCAGCCTGTCACTGCCTGTGTTTTGTAATCTGAGCCAAGAATCAGTCAGGGAGGCGGGTAGTGGTGTAGTAAAACCTCCCTGTGAAATCTTGTTGGCAGGCCATGTGACAACGTCAGTGAGCCATTTGGGACGGTCCTGTCCACACCATCCTTCCATCTGTGCTCACAGCCTGGCTGTCGCCGCCAATAAGAGCAGCAATATTTCTTCCTCATAGCCCACTCTTCTCTGTTCTGCTCTTTCAGAATTTTATTGTTACAAATACATTGCAGTGCTTGGGAATGAAAGGAGAGAGAAATCTTTAAATTACACTTGACTATGATCTGTGCAAATCAGACGGCTCCTTCCTTCTGGACAGCCTAAGCCTTCTCTGCTTTTCAACACAAGCCCTTTCCTTTGGTTAAGCACCAAGATTTTGCTCATCTTGTGTCTGGCTTTTCCTCCCAGGTTCAACAGAACTCACCCATCCAGCCTTCACGTGATGAAACATCACACAGACACAGGCGAGGGGATTATCCTCGTGTGGGTTCACACGCCAGCGCTGCTGCTTACGAGCTGTCTTATCTGAGGGAAGTTAACCTCTCTGAGCTCCATTTTTCTCACTTGTGAATGGGAAAAGTAGTAGATTGTTGTGGTATTAGACCTCACATGGACATGAGTTTGAGCAAACTCCAGGAAATAGTGAAGGACAGGGAAGCCTGGCGTGCTGCAGTCCATGGGGTCGCAAAGAGTCAGACACGACTGAGCAACTAACTGAACAACAACAACATATTTAGCATATCAAGTGCTCAGGGTGCAACTTTTTAAAAAAGAGACTCATCCTGCCTTCTCCTTTCTCAAACTTCTAAGACAGTGTTTGCCATCTTATATGGTTTTCATTCAGGAGACATAAGAGACCAGGGTTTGATTCCTGGGTCAGAAAGATCCTCTGCAGGAAGGAAGCCATGGCAACCCACTCCAATATTCTTGCCTGGAGAATCTCATGGCTTGAGGAGCCTGGTGGGCTACAGTCCATAGGGGTGCAAAGAGTAAGACATGACTGAAGCTTCTTAGCATGCACACACACATGGTCGTCGTTATTCCATGGACTTATTCTTGCCTGTCACTCCAGATTCAATTACCTTATGAGTGGGAATCATTGACTGAACTCTTTTGAATCTTTTATGGTAATTGGTGTACGGTAGGTGCTGATTGGCTATGTACTGCAACACGATTAAATGGTTTTTTTTTTAATAACCAACATATTTTAAATATTATACAACATATTCTGTTTTGTGTAAAGTTTCCAGGCATCTGAGGATACAGGCTAGGGTTTCAAAGATCTCTTGATGAATCTTTCATGTTGACATGTGACTTTTGGATTAAGAAAAACTTTAAAGGAGCCATGGATTCTGACACATTTTGGTTTGCTTATTTGACACATTTTAATTTATTGCCTATTCTATGCCAGGCTGGCTGTTTCAGGTTCTGAAACTGACAAACAATATAGGAAAAAAACCAGAAATAAACAGGCAAACCCCACTCTGCCTGCAGGGAGCTTATATTCTAGTGGTTTATGGTATTGGAAGATAGCATAACATTTCTTGGATTTTTTGGTTAAGTCAATGCCTTTGAAGACACTGATTTTGATGTATCTTCTGAATTATCTTCTTTCAAACAAAATACCAGGAGCTGTGATACCTGTGAAAAAAATAATTACAAAAGTTTACATGTCTAACTGTATGCCAAATATTGTTATTAGAATCTAAATATATTAACTTGTTAATTATCTGGTAACATGAGAAGGTGGATGCTACTTATCACGCCCATCTTAGAGATGATAAAGCTGAGGCATGGGAAGGCCCAGTAAATGACCCAAGGTCACATCCAGAGGTGATGAGCAGCATCTTAGCTGCAGCATCGTCTTGAACTTTTATTGGAAAGGAAGCACAGTGGTTTTTGAGTTTTCTAGAGAAAAAGACCTCAAAGCTAGATTTATTTGACCAGAAATTCTTTTCTCTTCATACCATCTCATTCCATCTCTCCAAAGCAGTAAAGGAGAAGTTGGTTTGGGAGGGAGACAATAACAAAGTAGGAGGTGAGCACAGCAGGCAAGGAAGGGGTGAGATGTAAGTGTGAGTGTGCTGGTGGTGGGGATGTAAAATGGTTCAGGTGTCATGGAGACCAGACGCTTGTTCCCCTAAATCAAACGTAGAATTTCCATAGGATCTAGCAATTACACTTCTGGATATACACCCCAAAGAATTGACAGCAGTACTTGAACAGATATATGTACACTCATAGCATTATTCACAAGAGCCAAAAGGTGGAAACATCCCAAATGTCTATTGGTAACTGAGTGGATAAGATATGTTATATACATACAATGGAATACTATTCAGCCTAAAAGAAAAGGAGATTCTGATACATGCTACAACATGGATGAACCTTGAGAATGTTATGCTAAGTGAAATAAGCCAGTGACAAAAACACAAACATTGTATGATTCCATTGCATGATTCTCTGGAATCAGAGACTGAAAGCAAGCTAGTGGTTTCCAGGGGCTGAGAAAGGGGAGATGGGGAGTTATTATTAAATGGGCCCAGAATTTCAGTTGGAGAAGATGAAAAGTATTGTAGAGATGGATGGAAGTGGTGGTTGTACAACCATGTAAATGTACTTAATGCCACAGAACTGTGCACATAAAAATGGTTAAAATGGTAAATTAGGTGCTATGTGTATTGGTGGCTCAGTTGGTAAAGAATCTGCCTGCAATGCAGGAGACCCAGGTTCAATCCCTGGGTGGGGAAGATCCCTTGGAGAAGGAAATGGCAACTGTCTTGCTTCTCACATGGTTCACTGGACCCTGGGTAGATAAGGTGTGACCAGGGAAGCTGGAGGAAGACTCAAGGTGCTGTGGGGACTGCAGACATGTTTATTTTCTCTGGGCAGCAGCAGCAGTGAGTCTCCAAAGACTACTGATATACAAGACAGACAAAAGTGGCCCTTGGCCAGTGGGCATGCAGGCCCAGTGCTACCAAGGTCAGCAATATAGTTGTTTGCAGAATATAAGGTATGAGGCCATGAGAGAGTGGAGCAGGAGAGCCTGACTGGCACCATGTTGTCAGATACTTTCTCCACAGCAAACCACCCCAGTTTTCTTGCCTGGAAAATCCCACGGACAGAGAGGAGCCTGGTAGGCTACAGTCCATGGAGTCACAAAGAACTGAACATGATTTAGTCACTAAACCACCATCAAAAAGAAAAGGAGAGCTCTAGGACAGGTTCCTTTACACTGGGTGGGGGGTTATAGGTTAGTCTGCCCTCTTCTTTCCTGAGCTCAGAGGGCTGCTCAGAGGGCAGGGACGAACCTGGGGCCACACTTGAGAAGATGCAGATGCAGCCCTCATGGTTGATGTGGTTGGTGTCCAACTTGAAGGAATTCGCTGCCTCAGGACTGAGGTTGGTCCACAAGCCAGAGTGGGTCTCTCACCCCTCAGATCTTAGTGCAGTAGGAACCATGACCTGCAGACAGTGGGTCAGGCAGCCTGGGCGGGAGGGGGATGAGAAGCTGTTAACCCAAGCAGTGACCTTTCCCTGCAAGAGTGTGGAAGTGCTCATTGACTACCCGAGTGTGGAAGCAGAGCCCTCCCCCAGGTCGTCAGGACGCTGCTTGAGATAAGGCCTGTCAGTGAGGAAACAGCAGACGTGTTGAGGGAAGAGGCCGGGCTTCTGGGGAAGGACGTGTCCTCTCTCAGCCTTCCGAGGGTCTGTGCATGGGGCCCCAGAATCTACCACACCTCTCAGGTAGATCCTGAAACCAGGGCTTCAATGGCTGCCGGGCTCTGAGTCTCTTCCGTTTTTCCCTCAAGCTAAGATGGGCATTATGGAGGTTAGAACAAGGGGGTGCCTGGGACAAACCAACCCCTTGGAAGGTACCAGCCAGGCTAAGATTTGCATCAGCTGCTTGGCCCACAGAGAAGACAGGCATCACCTGGGCTGCACTTCAGGAGGCCTGAGAAAATCGGCATCCAGCCTCTGCTTCCACGGTTGCCAAGTTCTAGACTCTGAACTTTACGACCAAAGAAAGTTCTTGACAATAGATTGACATACTCTGGGAGTAACAGACAGAAGGCCACAGTGGCTTGCCCCAGGTTTGTGCGTATTTTATTTAACCAACATTTTCCTGGCACTCCCCAAGTGCTTTTCAAATGTTGTTGTTATTGTTCAGTCACTAAGTTGTGTCCAACTCTTTGTGACCCCATGAACTGCAGCACACCAAGTTTCCCTGCCCTTCACTACCTCCCAGAGGTTGCTCAAACTCATGTCCATTGAGTCAGTGATGCCATCCAACAATCTCATCCTCTGTCACCCTCTTCTCCTCCTGCCCTCAATCTTTCCCAGCATCAGGGTCTTTGCCAATGAGTCAGCTCTTCACATTGGGTAGCCAGAGTATTGGCACGTCAGCTTCAGCATCAACCCTTCCAATGAGTATTCAAGGTTTATTTCCTTTAAGATGGACTGGTTTGATATCCTTGCAGTCCAAGGGACTCTCAAGATTCTTCTCCAGCAATTCTCCTAACAACCATATGAAGTATCTGTCCCATTGTACAGATGAGGAAGCTAAGGCACAAAGAGGTTCAGTAACTTGTTGAAGGTGACCCAGCTTGTAAGAGGACAGTGTTGCAAAGTAAACCTGGTATCAAATGTATTCTCCTAACTACCATGCTCTATTGCCCTTCTCTCTGGACCACCAGCTGTAATATGGAAGGAAGACCTGGGAAGTCTGGCAAAGTCCTTCTGTGGCTCTCTTGTTTTAGAGCTGCAACATTGGGTGCCCTCTGATGCATCCACTCAGTTTTATAAAAGCAACCACAGCTTCAGCACAGAAGGCTTACTTTTCTGAGGCTGAGCACACTCTAAGTCCTCCACTGAGAAAAATGGAGCCGGCCTTTGGTGAAGCAAACACCAAAGCATCTTGGAGCTGGGGATTGCACTATGGGGATGAATGGTGTGGAGGCTGGCACACCAACCCCAGGTGGCAAAGACCTGACTAACGCTCATTAAAGAGACTGCTGCTCAAAGTGAGTCCTCAGTTTCTTGAAGGGGCCGAACAAAATGATAAGAAGAACAAAGTTTGGAGATAGAAGCCCAGCTGCGTGACCTTGAATAAGACACTCTATGTCTTTAAGACCAGTTTTCTTGCTACAGAATGGTGCCAATAATATCTTCTTCCAGGGTGTCTGAACAGATTAGACAAGATAATATATGGCTGCTCTGATGATCTGACATTCAACAGGGAGAGGTGACAGCCCCCAAGGCTGTACCATAAGAAGACTGGGAATCTGGAAGTATGCTCTGGGATGCAAATGTTCCTGGAAGAGCAGAAGCTGAGTTCGCTGGCTGAGTGGTGCTGCTGAATGAGAGAGGAAGGACTTGGGGGTCAACCACTTCAGGGGTCAGCTCCTAGCTCTCTGTCACTTGCTAACTGCGTGACCTTGGGAAAATATCTAAACTTTCTAAACTCAGTTTTCTCTTAATAAAATTGACATATTAATATACAACTCTCAGGACTGTTGAATTTTATTCAATAATGAGTGTAGAGGGTGTTAAAAATGCTAGTTTTTCCCAATTCCACAGTCTATGGCTTCACCTGTAAAATAACAGGATCAATACCATCTCAACGATTACAGCAGTAAAGCACTTCTCCTAGTGTTCAGTGTACTTATCATGACTATTATTTTTAGCCATAAACCTCGTTGAACCACTTATAATTGCAGAAAGCAGGAGGGGAATCACACACAGTGACTGGACCTCATCAGAAACCACTCCAGTAGCCAAACAATGGGGTGCATTTTTCCAGTTTCCCTCTTGCCAAGTCATTCCTATGTGTCTTTGGCATCAGATTAACTTTTGTATAGGGACTCAGAAATCTAGGTTTTTGGGGAGCACAGAGCAAGTATGTCTCTCTTTCCTTCTCTCCTATCTTTTGCTCTATAAACTCTCTTCTTGACAACATCCTCCAGTTTTGACCCCAAAGAGGGGCACTTCTGTTCCAATAATTATATTATCAATATAGGATTTCTATTATCCTTGTAGGATCTCTAGTGGGTCCACAAATGGGTTTTAAGTGAGGGTGCATGGGCCCCTGAAACTGGTTTACATTTCTCCAATTAGAGGATCCACAGCATTCATGGGGTTCTGTGACGCCCCTCCCCAACAAAGGATAGGAAACACTTTTCTGAGAGAAGATGGATGTAGAAATTCTACCCTACTTGGGACCTAAATACAATTTATTTCTGCAGGAGGATGGGAGTCAGATTTAATTGGAACTTTTCCCACTCTTTTTAACACAGAAGTTGTAGCAGTAAAAAAGATCTAAATTTTTGTGCAGCTCCTTTCCCCCGCACAAATGTTTATTTTTGCCCTCAGGAGAGGAAGTCCAGTGTCTTTGGCCCAGTGGACCCCCATCTCGGGACCTGCCCACAGTTCAGATAAACTTGCCTTTTCTAGGAGATCTTTGTCCTTGAAACCCTTTAGTCAGTGATGAATGTTGTCATTAAAAGTCCAGAGCCTAGCAGAAGCCCTCCTGGATTCTGAGTTACTGAGTCTTTCTGCCTCTGTAAGATACTTCCTGGTTAGGTGGCTCTAGGTGACCTTGTGAACTTCCCTTACAACTGCAAACAGCCTTGCCCAACACGAGTGAGTTCCAGATGCCAGAAATCTAGTTGCATCATTTAAAGAGATTTCTTCCTCTTCAGCTTCTAGAGGGTCCTAATTTGTGGCTTTTTAAAGCAGCATGACCCCAAACAAGCACTGTAGACTGACTGGGTGTCCTTGGCATTTGCTTCTCATAAATCCAGCCCGGTTTAGGTGAACCTCAACTTGGACTGGTAGGAGAATTTGTTTAGTTATGCAGGGTTGTAGGCACTAAATTGGGCCATGTTGTCACTTTTTTTTTGGTAACACAAACAAGTCCACAGACTGCTCAGCTTTTGTCAGTGACTATGATCGGTCAAGTCTGCTTGGTGAACTATAATTCAGAAGGAAAAAGTCCGATAACTTAGTCTGAGCTTCACCTTTCATGAGCCATCAGTTCATACATCACCCATGACATGAAAAGGGCCTCATTCCCACAGAGTTAGCCCCAGAAGGTTTTTCCTGGTGTTAAGTTCTTAAAAATAGCATCTGTGCTTCTAACATATTCTCTAAAATTTTACACAAGTG
The DNA here is from genome assembly GCA_024291935.2 of Okapia johnstoni. NCBI lineage: Eukaryota > Metazoa > Chordata > Mammalia > Artiodactyla > Giraffidae > Okapia > Okapia johnstoni. Next base: position 55,751,226 of record CM044308.1, read on the forward strand.
CCAATGATTCTACTAAATCAGCCTTGCAGGATAATTCCTCAGGGTTCCTTCTGTTTGTTTAGGCCAGAGTGAATATTCAGGAAAGTAATATTCTATAGGTCACCATTTTATTGCTTGATCTAGCCTACAATATGTACTACACCTAGAGCACCGGTTAACAGGGGCTTGGAGGGTATAGGTTTGCCTGCTTGTTTAGAACATTCATCATTTACCACACATTGAACTTCCGCTATATGACAGACATGGCGTCAGACACAGGGACTAAGGCAGACAAGGGTGGGCAGACACTTGGTCTTCTGAAGCTTGTGTTTGTATGGAGAGGATAGACTAAGTAAACCAAATAATTATGGATCAACAGTAGACCTGTGAAGGAACCAGCTAGGATGATGTAATAAGGAGCAATGAAGATGGGGATGGTCAGGGAAGGTGTCTCTGTCACAGGACATCCCAGCTGACCCTGAGGGAGGAGAAGGGGCCAGCTGGGCCAGAGAGGAGAGGCTAGCCAACAAAGGACTCCTTTCTTTTCTTAGTATATTGTTGGATAATAACGGTCATTCAGGGCTCATTTATCCACCGGATTACTGGAAACCTGAAGTCTACTTAAAATATTGCTTGAAACTAGCTCGTTGTGATGTTTGAAGATTCAGAGCATTATCCTGAGTAATTGAGCAGTTTTAGAGAAGCATCTCCTTCTGCAGACCCCCTGCTGGAGCCTGGGGTGGGTGTTCTGCCTGCAGGAAGGGTGTCCTACGTCACCCTCTCCCTGGTTCACGGCAGCCGAGGGAGAGAATTGAGAACAATCTTTGTTGATCCACAGGCTCTCCTTGGAGAGATTACTTCCTGGTTGTAAATTAGTCACCAGGGGGAGTTGGTTTTCCTTCCAGGGGTCAGGTGTGCTGTTTAGTACAGACAGTCCCAACTTGCTGAGAAGTGGGATGTCCTAATGTCATTTGTTAGAGTTCATGGTTACCTCATGCTCTGAAAGCGTCATGGGGCTCGTTTTAAATATTTAACTGGATATAAAATTCATTTCACTTTGAGGATTTTTTGAGAAATTGATGAAACCCCAGGTGTTGCAAAACCGCTTCTAAGAATTGAATGATACAATGATCCATTTGAGACCTTAACAGCAAGAAAGAATAACTTGTTTCCTAAAAAGATTATGGAGCTCAGGAAGGGAGGTCATCTAGTTATCTGCAATAAGGGAAACTGAAGAAAAAAGTGTGAGGCTTATATTTGCATAAAATATTTGGGTAAAACAGTGGTGATTTGCCCCACCTTTGAGAAGTACAGTCAGTTCCTGGATTTATCAGCACTACACACAGATAATTCCCAGAGTGCTGCTTGCTGCAGACGGCCCCCATTGCTCCCACTGGATGAAGCAAAGTGATAATGGGACTATTTGATTACAGATTAGCAGGATGGGAACTAAATTGAAGGGGGGAAGCTTTTAGTTAGTACAGACACTGACTTTTACAAATTAAAAATAGGAGTGACAAGGAAGGTCCCACAAAATCAAGTAACCACAGTTTTTGGATTGGTGAAAATGGCCCTTGCTGTTCCCTTTTCCCCTCATAAATATTTTATCCAGAATAAGGAATAAGTATAATCATGATTAATTAATGTACAGAATAACTTTTTTTCTAAAAACTTAAGAAACCTATAACTAAATTACTTAAGAAAATTTAATCATAAAATTGGTATTGTCATGGATTAGTTATAAAAGTTACCTGTTAACTAGTTCAGATGATTTTCAAATTTTCTTGGCCAACATATTTTTGGAGATACTGTATTAATCAGATCTTAATGGTATGCAAGTCTCAGAAGCTTAAGTCAAATTAATTAAAAAACATGTGGGGGTGGGGAGGAAGTGGGATTAATCAGGTCACCTAATTGAAAAGTCTAGTGTAATCTTTGTTACTTAGTAAAGACAGATGTTTGACCCTCCAAAGTAACCAGTCTCACCTGTTGCTAATAAAAATGTGGTGTGAACATAAATCTAAATCTGATAGTTCCCTGTACATTATCTTGGGATTTTTAAGAGTTTTAAACTACCCCATTGTCAGTGGAAGAATGGCAGCTTAAAGATAGAAAGTAAATTTTGTGGAATATTTTTGTTACCATAAATATGTTGAATGTCTTGAGAGACATTTTTAATTTTGAAAAAGTTTAGATTTGCTCATGAGAGTTACTTTATCTTTAAATGTTAGAAAGAATGGAAAATGGGTACAACGTTAACGGAATAACTCTAGCACTTCCAAAGAAAATATCCAGTGTATCCCCAGATAGCGCTTGTCCTTCATCATGTGCCTGAAAATGGCCAGCTTTGATGGGATTGCATGTGAGCTGCACAATTCTTTGAAGGCATTTTGCTGGCATGCTGGATTCCTGTAGGTAGGAGAATGCCTTCTGTCTTACCTTTAATGTCACGTTAGTATGTTAGTTTTATACGCATGTCCTTACATGCTGCTACCAAACCTAACTTGCATGCTGTGAATTAAAAGATGTGAAGATGTGAGTTAATAGGTAGATCTTGCTGTTTGACGGGGAGAAATGCCTTTTAAGTAAAGTTATTTTCTTTTTTTAGAGTCATTAAACTTTAAAGAGCCAAATTCTACAGATGTCATTTTGCAAACATTTTGCTCAGGACTGCTAAAAACTTTCCTAGTTAGTGGGAGACAGTGGAAGGAGTGCAGGAGTGGGAGCCAGGAAACTCAACAGTCCCAGTTCTAATCTCCATTCTTCCATCATCTTGGAGGCTTTTCTAGAAGGATGCCATTCACCAGGGCAGAAAGTATAGGAGGCGGAGAAAGAGGGAATCATGCAATTCTACAACCACAGCAGAGCTGCCCAAATTTCCATCTCATCTCTACTTTTGCCTCCTTGATCGTCACAGCACTGAGGTGGTTTAGCAGTCCTGTTAAGAGTGGGAATAACAAGACTCTTTCACTCCTATATTATATTCAACCAAGGGGTAACCAGGGCTTCCCTGGTGGCTCAGATGGTAAAGAAACTGCCTGCAATGCAGGAGACACAGGTTTGATTACTGGCTTGGGAAAATCCCCTGGAGAAGGGAGTAGCTACTCATTCCAGTATTCTTGCCTGGAGAATCCCATGGACAGAGGAGACTGGCGGGCTACAGTCTGTGAGTTCGCAAAAAATCGGACATGTCTGAATGACAAACACTCAAGGGGCAGCCAGGGGAAAACTACCATTACTGAAACTCGGACCAGTCCTTCAATAAATACACACCCACAGATAATTACTCCAGGGCAAATGCCTGGGTGGTTGTGGTGGCTTTTAGTATGGACTGCTCAGAAGCCTCTGCTCACCTAGGCTTTTGTGGGTTCTCCGACATTTGAGTGAGGCTTTCTGAATAGAAACCACATGGTATCTTCTAATAGTCTGGTCTCTGTAGGACTGAGACCAGTCTATTGCTTTGCATATTCCTGGTAATGAGGACAGGGATTTAGATGAAAAATTCCTTTTCCCCAGGAAGTTTAACCATGTTTAGGAAATCTGTGTAGACACATACTTATACTTATCTTTAGTCACCATCAAGCAGCCAAGTCCCCAGTGAGAAGGGTAAAGTTGTGAGAAGTAATTTCCAAATACACCACTGGGGCCACCGTTGGCCCCAAGTCCAGCAAAAAGTCCTCTTACATGTATTTTCAGCCTCAAAATTCTTCACATTTGGCAAACGTGATGCTGATGAGGAAAGACAGTAGGGTCTTTCAGCAGAAATGACACTGTTCATGACAATGTGGTTACTCCAGTTTTCTCATCCAACTGTCTATCCACATGCTCTGGCCTAAGCAAATCCTACAGCATATTTTACAGTCAGTAATGACCATAACGTTGTTAAAGTTCAAGCTGGGTTGACAGAGCAAAGAAAAGAATGTCAAGGTTTTCAATGCGGCACAGGATAGATGAGTACTTTAATGATAACCATGAAATGAGAAGCATATGCAAAGACCAAGAATGTAACTGCTCATTGAAAAGATTATTCAACTCTCTTATTTCTTCTCTCCAGACCATTGAATAAGATAGTGACCATGGCTGTACCCTGTGTGTGTGACTTCTTGTTGTTGTTCACTTTTCTTTTCTTGTTCCCATAATCCTATTCCATCTCTACAGGATTCTCAGGAAACAAAGTAGCAAAGTGGGAGGAGATTAGAATTAGAATCAGGTCCACGGACAAAAGCCAGGAGCTTGAACATGTTAGTTGTGTGACTTTAGCAAGTCATTTATCCCTGCAAAATGAGGGTGATGGTATCAAACATTCCATGTGCTGGTTGTGAGTATCAAATGAGATTGTGTATGAGCAAATGCCCTGTAAGACAGCAGACACTGAGCAAATACTACTTGCTACTCCTAGTCAACTTGCAATGGAAAATAATTCTATGGACTTAGCTCCCATGGGCTTTCTTGGTCCCTCCTTTAGGATCACTATCTTCTAGTAGCTACTGACAGGTGTGCCCAAGCATAGGAATAATCTCATCATCACTCACCTCCCGTAGAAATGGTAGGGAAGCTCCCAGGCTCTCAAGAACACATTTGTGGTAACATTTCTGGGCTTCGTATCAAGTTGAGAATGCATGTCAAAGACCTGTGCTTGACCAAACTGTTTTTTTCTCACTCTTTTCCAGTATCTAAAAAGGATCATATAGTCCTAATTAGGCCTAGAGAGGCCCACAAAAGAAACGTGTTTCCAAGAGCTTTGGATTTATGAACTGAAAACTGTAGGCTACTGTGTATTTTAATATATTCAGAGAGACAATTAAGATAACTTTAGTTATGGCTTTGGAAAACAGTCTGGGCAGCATTCAATGGAACATATAGCCTTTCTCTGTCAAAACCCAAACTGAAATGACATATTTGGAATCAACTCACTCTGTTAAAAGCAACCAACCATCTGAAAACACTCAATGAACTGGAATAAAGTTGTACAAAGTTTTGTGATTCTCCAGAGAGGAACAAAACTTTAGAAGTAAGTTTAGCTGCCAAACTGCAGGAACAGACAATTCACAAAGAAGGGAGTTAAATGGCCTACAGCATGTGAAAAAAATGTTCAACCTCACTGAACAAAGAAATGTCAGTTAAAACAACAAAAAATTTCATTGACAGAGATAAACACAATTTCCATTACTCAGTATCAGCCAGATTCTGTTAAAAAAAAAAAAAAAAAAAAAATAAAAAAACGGGCACTCTTGTACACTGTGGTCAGGAATGTAAATTAGCACAATCTTCTTGGATTACAAGATCTTGGCAAGATCTGAAGTGAAACTTTACCAGTCTGCTTCAAGAACTTTGTTTTCAGAAATGTATCATAGATTTGTTAAAAATTTCAAATCAAGGTGTTTCACTGCAATCTCATTTATAGCATGGGAAATTGGGAAAACCTAACTGGGCAATAATAAAACAGTTAAATATGCTGGGGTATAAACATCTACTATGAACTGCATGTTTGTGTCCCTTCGTCCATGTACTGAAACCTAACCTCCAGTAGGATGGTATCAGGAGGTGGGGCCTTCGGGAGGTATTTAGGTCGTGAGGGTGGAGCCCTATGATATCAGTGCCTTTACAAGGAGAGGAAGAGGGTCAGCGCTCACACTTGTCACCATGTGAGGATGCAGGAGAGAACCGCAATTTGTAAACCAGAAAAAAGGCCTTCACCAGAACCTGGCCATACTGGTATGGGTATAGCTTGCTTTACAGAAGTTCACTTTACACCACTTCACTTGTAGGAGAGACCTACATGTGCATGTTTTTGCTAACTGAAAGAAATCCTACAGGATTTTCACTTTTATGAAAATTATGGAAAAAGGTGACTGTTTCTTCACTTTACGCCGTTTTGCTTATGAAAATTTTCACAGGAACGGTCCATTTTCTAACAGCGGGCAATCTATATCCTGATCTTGGACTTCCAGCCTCCAGAACCACGAGAAATAAAACCTTGTTTCAGTCATCTAGTCCATGGTATTCTATTATAGCAGCCCCTACGAACTAAAATATCATCCGTATGTAAGGGGTTCTACAGTCTTTAAATTTTATTATATTAAAATTTGCTAAATGATGTGGGGAATATTGTTCTATAATGTTAATCATAATAAAGGACTATGCAAAACTGCACATGGTGTGTAATGCCTAGCTAGGAAATCTCTGTGTAAAAATAGTGAAAGAGATTATAAGAAAATGTTAACAAGAGTTGCCCCTGTTAAGTAAGAATACACAAGGCTTCTATTTTCTTTTAAAAATATTTTTGTACTTCCCAAATTATGTGATTAATAGTGAGTCAAATGGTAAAGAATCTGCCTGCAGAGCGGGAGACCCAGGTTTGATCCCTGGATCGGGAAGATCCCCTGGAGAAGGGCATGCTAACCCACTCCGGTGTTCTTGCCTGGAGAATGCCATGAACAGAGGAGCCTGGTAGGCTACAGTCCATAGGGTCGCATGGAACTGGACACGAATGAGTGACTAACAACACAACTCACAATATATTATTATTATTTTAACAATAAACAAAAAAGTAATACTAAAAAGAATGAATACTTGGTGTCCTTTCAAAATTTCAGGATGAGACAGCTTGAGCTGACAGTGGAGCTCCACCTGCCCAGCAAGGAGGGTCAGTTTGACCTCTGCTCTTTCTGAGAAGGATTCCAGCTGGAGCTGGAGATCCATCATCAAAGGGAATACTGGGACTTTTAGTTCTGTCAGTCATCAAAATCCTATCGAGTACATATGACAAGAATTAAAGGAGAAAAGGGTGAAAAATATCCCTTTGTAACATTTCTGTTCTTTTTCAGGGTTTTTCCTTCTCTTCAGAGTAAATTCTGTAAAGTTTTATTTTTTCCATTCTGCTCAGCAGATGACCTGAAAACAGAGATAAAGAAAATAAGACATTTAGAATTTTCATGACAAAAGTTAATAAAAGTGGCCTGGGAAACGCATGACTGAGATTTCTTTTCATTTAGGTTGGAGATGAGGTCATGTATTGCCAGGGTTTAGTTGTACACCTGTGAGTCTAGTTGTTTCTAGTTTTGCCGATAAAAAGGGCTTTCTCCTTCAGACTGGAAAGAAAATGACTCTAATCTTGTCTAGTACATCTGAAAAATAGACTCCAAATCACAATGCAGAATCAAGAAGAGAAAGCTAGTTGGCTTCTGTGCTGGATGTTTTCCATTTGTCTCTCCAGGTACTCTCTGCATCCCTCAGCCTGCTCTGTCTGAGAGGACTACATTTAAGGACTGCAACTATGATTCACGCCCTCTGAATTCCATCTAGGTTTGGCCAGTGGAGTCAGAGGAAGGGGAAGGGGAAAAACGTTGGAGTACTTACTCCCCTGGTTCACTGCCACTGGGCAGGGCTTGTCGGCAGTTGCATCTCCCAGGCAGCCTCTTCTGACAGCTACAGCCCTCCTTGGGTTCCAGTAGTTGATTCTGTGCTCACTCCTCCAAGAAGTAGGTAGTATCAACTTCCTGTTGGCGTAAGCCCAATTTCGTTACCATCCTTGTTGACTTTTCTTAAACCCGCCCAAGCCTTTTAAACAGTGCCTTCATCAAACCCTCTTCAATCTCCCCTTTTGAATTTGCCATCTCTTTCCTGCCAGGGCCCTGAGCTTTAAAACATCTTAGGGGACAGTACAGCTGCATTCTGTGTCATGACTACACGTGAGAATATTATGATGACACACTGGACAGAGCCCACAGTTGATAATTAATGTGGTGTGCAGAAGAGTTTGTGAACATCTCCCAGTGTGACAGTGGTCAGCTGTTAAGTTCCCAGGGTCGGTCAAAACGGACCTTAGCAACTGGGTTTCACAAAATTCTGATGTGTCAAAACAGATGTATGCTGGATTAATGTGTTAGTAATAATGAAGAATGGAGTTTTGTGTGTTAAAAATTAATTAGAGTAGATGTGCTATTTTCATCACTATGCCATTCTTATTCACAAACATTTCAGGATGTTTTCTGGAGACATGGAGAAAGGAGATAGAGAGTTCCAGCAAATGCACCTGAAATTGCCTGTCATCTGCATGTATCCCTAGCTGCATTCCAATCCGTAGGAGTAGTCCCTGAGGATATGTCACACGTGTGATATCACCCATTTTATATGTGGTGGTGGTGGTTTTGTCACTAAGTTGTGTCTGACTCTCAGGACCCCAAGAACAGTAGCCAGCCATAGTCCTCTGACTATGGGATTTCCCAGGCAAGAATATTGGAATGAGCTGCCATTTTCTTCTCCAGGGGATCTTCCCTGACCCAGGAATCGAACCCACATCTCCTGCATTTGGCAGGAAGTTTCTTTACCACTGAGCTACCAGGGAAGTTCATCTTATATGCAGTCATAGGGGAAAAGGAGGGGAACTATTGTTGGGTCACATACCAATTTATTATGGGAATTCCTTTCATGTAATAGCTCTACTCTTTGTCCTCTGATTTTTCTCATCAGTCTGCAGTATGTTACTGATATTTTACTAATATTTTAATTAATATTTCACAAGTATCTTAGATCTATTATCTTACTTAATCCTTGTAACAATTCACATTTCGTTGTTGCTGTTTAGTCACTAAGTTGTGTCCAACTCTATTGGGAGCTCATGGACTGTAGCATGCCAGGCTCCTCTGTCCATGGAATTCTCCAGGCAAGAATACTGGAGTGGATTGCCATTCCCTTCTCCAGGGGAGCTTTCCAACCCCAGGGACTGAACTTGCATCTCTTATGTCTCCTGTATCGGCAGGTGGATTCTTTACCACTGAGCTACTAGAGAAGCCCCAATTCACATTTTTCCAACTAAGAATTCACCAGTAGGCTGAAAGGGAGCCATGCTTTGGAGCACATTGCATACTTTCATCAGAGAGCTCTACCTTGGGTCTCATGGTGCAAATGAGAGCCAGGAAGAATTGATGCTTTTGAACTGTGGTGTCAGAGAAGACTCTTGAGAGTCCCTTGGACTGCAAGGAGATCCAACCAGTCCATCCTAAAGGAGATCAGTGCTGGGTGTTCATTGGAAGGACCGATGTTGAAGCTGAAACTCCAATACTTTGGCCATCTCATGCAAAGAGTTGATTCATTGGAAAAGACCCTAGTGCTGGGAAGGATTGGGGGCAGGAGGAGAAGGGAACGACAGAGGATGAGATGGCTGGATGGCATCACCGACTCGATGGACATGGGTTTCCGTAAACTCCGGGAGTTGGTGATGGACAGGGAGGCCTGGAGTGCTGCGATTCTTGGGGTCGCAAAGAGTCGGACACGACTGAGTGACTGAACTGAACTGAACTGAATACTAACAGTACTGTTTCCTGCTGAGACTGTAACTAATGGATCTCAAACAGTTAGCAGAAAAAATAAGTTTAAGTCTCTTCCTCTGGTCAGTTTAATTCAGTTGCTTTATCTCAAGGATCTTGAGATGAATGAAAGACATTCGATCCTCCAGGAATCTAAATCCTGGTTGGTAGAGAGAGATATAAATAAATAATGAAAGAATTGTAGTGAAGTGTGATTAAAGTGGTACTAGAAGCACGTTTAAAATTTATTGGGAAAACAGATGAGGGAGCAATTACATCTTTGAGAGGTGGAGGGGTGTCATGAAAAATTATGTACCAAAGGTTATGGTTAAACTTGATCTTGAAGGGTGTTTAGGAGTTCAGTATTGAAACTGATTAAGAAGGAGGTGTTACAGGTGAAGGGCCCAGCAGCGGTGTTGCTTCTCATTCCTGCCAAGGCTTAGAGTCTCCAATTGCTTTTTCAACATAGCATTTCCTGTGACCTGTCTAGATTTCTTACTTAGTTCTCTTTGGGTTCAAGGGATTAAAGTACCTTTGGAAGAAAGGTGCTGGGAGAGAGGAGAGCTCAAGCTGGCCTTGAGTAAAATCGTAAAATCTAGCCACTGATCTTGGTTTTATAAGGACTGTGCACCAACTACCTGAGAAAGCAGCTGGAGACCCCTGAGTCTGAAATCTGACAGAAATGCACAGCCTGAGATGTGTACCACAAGTCATGGGGCCTGGATCTAACATGCTTCTGCAGATAGCCTTGGAGACTATCTGAGACAACGATCTATCAGAGATTCCTCTGGCCACATGGAGTTTAGATTATGAATGTATTAGGGAAATACTAAGAAAGGAGAATTTATAGAAGGGATTTATCAACTCAATACTATTACTCATAAGTATACTGTATTATATCAGGCCAAGAAGAGGAAAGAGGATTTAGAAGACTGTCTAAGATGTCACGAAGATTGATAGAGTTTACTTGACTGAGAAAAGCAGACCAGTTAAATCCAATTTAAGATTTTTAAATATGCGAGAGTCCTGCAACTTCTTATCTTTGCCCCCAGACAGATGTGAATTCTTTCTTGCTAAGACCTGAAGACCTTATTCACCACTGTCTTATGTCGTCTTGTCTTAAACCCTAGACCTACTATTATTTCTTGTTCTCCCAACATGGTCAATAGAGAGACCCTCAAGTCATGCCAAGGAGACAAGGGAAAACAAAATGAGGGGGTGGAAAAGAGTATGTTTCTCCTTATTTGGAACCCAAGAGCAAGTGCTTGAGTCAGCTTGGCTTCAAAAAGTAATGAGATGTAGCAACAAAAAAGACATAACACTTAGGAATAAACTTAAAAATAATTTGCAGATTTTATATAGAAAAAAACCTTCAAAATACTCTTGAAAGACATGCAAGTAGACTTGGACAAATGGAAGGAAATAGTTCTTGGGTAACGTGGTTTCATATCTTAAGAGGCATAGAGATATAAGTTCTTTTGGGGTTAATATGATTCCAAACAAAAATACCAATAAGCCTTTTTTCTGGAACTAGGCAAGTTGATACTGAAGTTCACACAGAAAAACGAAACAAGACATGCAAGAATAGTTGAGAGCTATCAACCAGATATTGTAATGAACTATGCTCGGGTATGCTCAGTCACTCAGTCGTGTCCGACTCTTTGTGACCCCATGGACTGTAGCCCACCAGGCTACTCTGTCCATGGAATTTTCCAGGCAAGAATGCTGCAGTGGGTTGCCATTTCCTACTCCATAATATACTAAAGCCTCTATAATTAAAATAGTGTGATATTGGCACTTGGATAGATAGTGACACCAATGGAATAGGATAGAAAGTCAAGATAAGGACCCAAATATAAATGGAGATTTAGTACATGATACAGATAGTATCTTGAACTTTTTAAATGAATGTTAGGAGGGCCACTGGATAGGCATATACAAGAATAAACTCCAGATGGATCAAGAATGAATTCTACAAACGTTAGAAGAAAATGTGGGTGACTTTCTCTATAATGTAAGTTTGAGAATGTGCTGTCTAAATACAGCTCAAAATCCAGATGCAGCAAAAGAAAAGACAGATAAGTTGGACTGAAAAATAAAATATATCTGCATATGAAATAAAAAAAAAAACGTCAAAGTCCTAAGACAATGGGGGAAAACATTTGGAGCATATATCACAGTTAAGGAGCCAGTTCTCCCAACACATAAAAAGTAACTGGTTGTGGGAGGTGAGACGGCTTCTCAGGCTTTTCCTTGGCTTATCATTCAGTCTTCACCCTAGGTTTTCTACAGAGGCCACAGTAATTAGCTTGCTATTGGTTTGGTCTGATTTAACATTTCATGTCTACTTTGTTGTTATTTTTTGCTAACTTGTACTTTCACTCCCTGGGACCTGTTTGATTTATAAGTGTTTTCCCAGATCACATTCTGTGTTGGGCTCTGCACCTGGTGTTTTCCCTGGGCCAGCAGCGGATGACTGGTTTGCTGGGCTCTCACTTCACTGAGGGCTTCTAGTGAGATCCGCCCCTGTGTGGGCAGGAAGAGGTTCAAGGAGGGGGATTGAACTGAGAGGATTCTTTAGCAGGGATGAATACACCCCAAAATACCCTTAGTTTACAGTCTTGGGAAGTTCCAGGTGTTATCAGACACACGGAGCCCTTCATGGTGTCACAACAGGAATGGATAAGTTTTCACAGGAGGGTGGTAAAATAAATAAATTTTAGGTATAGCTATCTAAACACAATCTTCATTTTCATCTGTTACTTGAGGCATCACAGTTGAATGCACACAGACTAAATCTCATTGTCATCTAACTTGATAAGGTGTCATGGATGGACAAGAGAAATATAATGATGCTCTGGATTGAGAGAATGTTCTGGAAAATTAAAGGAATGCTGCTAAACTGCCCTATCCCCACCCCCTTATGATGCTGGGGAGCAGCCTTAACCAGAGATTTATGGTCACATCAGGACAGACATATGTATTTCCTAGAAGTGTATTCTTGGAGATCTTGAGTCTGGATTTTGAGCTAGACTGACCCACAACTGACCTGCTAATACTACTACAACAGCACTCTGCTTTCTGCTTTATGAAAGCTTGTATTTCACATCACAGATCTCACTTGCTCTTTGCCCAGATATGTGAAACAGGCAGGAGCAGATATTTTTGTCCTCATTTGCAGGTGAGATAACAAGGGCTGAGAGAGGCTGAGAGATGTGGGTAGAGCCCAGTGGAGGAGGACTCTGAGCTAGGAATAGGGCACCTGGGATAGAGTCCCACCTGGCCATTCACCGCATGTGGTGTCTTCAGCAAGTCAGTCATAAAGGTCTCTGAGCCTCCACTCCGGCGTCAATTAAATGAGAGGTTTGAACAAGACAGTCATTGAGGGCCCTCCCAGGGTGACTGTTCCAGAATTTTATCACTTGCTGGACTTCACTAGGAATTAGTCAGTGGATGAGAAACAGTATACAAGGCCCCCAAGCTGCAAAATTCTACCCCACACTGTGTGGAACCTAGGACCCACTTGGGATCAGGTGTAGACTTTTTCCTTCTGCAGGCTACAGCTGGGTTTCCTGACTAATTACAGGAAATTTTTAAAGTTCATGTTATTTTCTTGTAATCTTTTCTACTTCTCCTGTCTTTTTTCCATAAATATTTTCCTGCTTTACTGAAGTTTACTTTTCATACATAAAATTCACCCATTGTAAGTATATAATTCATTGCTTTTTAGTAAATTTATAGAGTTCTGCAACCATCACAGTCTAGGTTTAGAACTTCTCCTTCATCTTAAAAAGCTCATTTGTGCCCAATTACTTCAGTCTCCACTCACCTCTCCAGCCCCAAGCAACCTCTGATATACTTTCTGTCTCTATAAATTTGCCTTTTCTAGACATTTCCTATAAATAGAATCATACAGTATGTAGTATTTTCCATATGACTTATTTTACTTGCCATAATGTTTTCAAGGTACATCTATGTTGTAGTATATATCAGTACTTCATTCCTTTTTATAGCCAAATAGTACTCCATTATGTGGGTATACCATATTTTGTCTATCTATTCAACAGTTGATGGATATCTGGGTTGTTTCCACATTTTGGCTATCACGAGTAATACTGCTATGAGCATTTTTGTACAAGTGTCCACGTAGGCATATATTTTTTACTTCTCTTGGGTAAATTCCTAGGTGTAGACCTGCAGGATTGTTTTCTTAAGTTTTTATGTAGTATTTGAATCTCTACTTTTAACTTTCATACTTGAATAAAAGATTCAGAGAAAATGTGTGGGAGAGTGAATATGTAACCTGTTTTAATAAACTTTCTTAATTCTGGGTAATCTGTCTTGAAGGAATGTAATTATACAGAATAATGGTTGCTATGGACTGAACTGTGTCTTCCCAGAATTCATATGTTGAAGTCCTAACACTCAATACCTCAGAATGTGACTGTATATGGATAGAGGGCCTTTAAATAGGTGATTAAGTTTTAATGAGGTCTTAAGAGTGGGGCCCTAATCCAAGATGATTAGTGTCTTTATAAGACAAGGAAGAGACTCCAGGGGTGCCTGCATACAGAGAAAAGATCACATGAGGACACAGCAAGAAAGTGGCTATCTGCAAGACAGTGAGAGAGGCCTCAGGAGAAGCCAGACCTGCCCACACCTTGGTCTTGGACTTCTAGCCTCCAGAACTGTGTGAAAAGGAGTTTCTGTTGTTCAAGCCACCCAGTCTGTAGTGTTTTGATATGGCAGCAACAGATGAATACATGGGTCTGTATTTTAAGAAATTTGTTTTTCAAAGCCACAGGAATAGTGTTTGTATCATATCAATTGCCTTTACACATTGTATCCTCTATTGTCCTTCACGCACCTTTGTCACAGCTGGTTTCTCTTCTGTTCATCCACACAGTGGGCTCTTCCCTGTTTCACTCTAGTTCATGGGCACATCTCCAGGTACCTCCTGTGGCAGCCCAAAAGCCACCTCTTCCATGAACACTTCCTCCCACTAGGAAGCAATTCTCAGAATCCCCCATCTATTTCTCTCTGCGCCTCCTATGGCAGAGGCTCTAAATACATGGTATGCTGGCAGTGGATACACTTTATCTCTCATGATAGACTAAGAGTTCCCCGTGGACAGGGAAAGTGGTATTTATATTTACTGTCCCTCTAACCTAACCTTTAGCTCAATGTCTGATGCAAAGTCAGAACTGTTTTAATTAATTAAAACAAACAGCTCCAGTTACCAAAATATTTATGAAGTTTCAGAACTTTGTGAAGACTCATAAAATACTGGTTAGTGAAGTATGAGTAGAAAAAGAATTTGGGAAGAGCAAAGTGCAGACCCTACAAATTTAGGAAGAGCAAAGTGCAGACACTGGCAAGTCACTGCTGGTGACCTTCAGCCAACTCACTTCCGTGCCTCAAAGCTCAGCTTCTTTATCCCTGAAAGTGCTGATCAGTAAAGGTCTGCTCTATTGTGAACATTTTGTACCCCTATATCTCTTTGCGAGTTCTGCAGGATTCCTCTCTTTGAAGAAATGAGAAGAGGATTTCTCTATCCTTAGTTATGTGGCTGGCTGAAGAAGTTCAAGGTCTAAATTACACTGCAACTCAATTAAAATGAGCTTAACATGAATTTTGAGTTTCTGTTTTCCACGTAGAACGTTTCCAAATATCTAGAATTTAGAAGTGCTGGTTGTTGCCTTCTGGAGGCCTAAATCCTTAAGAGGAGATGAAGGCATAGGACTCTACACTGTTCTTTTGACAATGAACAGTTTAAAAAAAAATGTGTGCGCGCGCGCACACACACACACACACACACACACAACCAGCTTGGAACCATAGATCATCACATTCAAATCAGACCCCACTAGGAGAATGTGTTGTATGGGAATTATACCATAAAATAAAACAAAACAGAAAATTCCCCAAATGGTAAGAAAAAAGAGCCTGTGTGGTAAACAGTCCCAGAAGGAGCTCCTGTACTTCTGGACAAGTGGCCTCTGACTTCTTTGGCCCAACTTTCCACTTCTCCCTCGGGTTTCTTTAATTTTTCCTCCACTCTTCCTACAAGTCTGCAAGGATTTGGAGATTGTTATTTCTTTAGGTGGAGGCACAGAAAAAATCCTTGTTTTCTTTCTTCACTCTGCGAATTGAAAAAAAAAATCAAAACAGCTAGGAGAAATCGAGAAGGGAGGGCAGGGGAAGGCAGTGCCCCTGGGCTGCAAGGTACAAGGCTTTGATCCAGGGGATTAAGTCCCTACCCCAGGCTAGAGGAGCTGCTAGTGGTTCTTCAAGTTCTCCCGTGATCCTTTTCTCCCTACTCCTGTCAGCTGCTGGTCTATAATGCCATCTCCCTGCTTAATATGAATCCACTTAGTAACCCATCAATAGCAAGGAAGACCAGTTACGTGACCCTTAGGAAGTTCCCTAGTCCTCAGGGATCTCACTTGCCAAGTTGTTTTTTAGCTTCTATTGATAGCTCTTGTTTCATTGGCTGAGTGTCCATAATTGATGCCATTAAAATCCCATCCCTCTCAGTCTGCTTCTCAGCTCCACACAACAGTTTAGATATTCTGGTTTGCCAGTGGTGAGAAAGAGCAGGTTTCCAGCCATGATCCTGTTGGAAAGACTTGACATCCTTTTCCCCTCATCTCTCTCTGATGGGAAGGGTCTCTTTGGTAAAGAGTCTGGGACTTTGTCTCTAAGATAATGTCTTGAGGTTAAAATAAATAGATAATATCAGGAAGAAAAAAAGTTTGTCTTGCTTAGAAGAAAATGCTAGTGGTTCTTCAAATTCTCCAAGTGTGGTCCCCAAGCAAGCAGTTTTAGCATCATCTGGGACCTCATTAGAAATGCAAGTTCTCAGTATCCTCCTAAGGCCTTCTAAGTCAGAAACTCTGGGGATACAATGGTCTGTGTTTTTAAGCAAATTTATTTACTTTTGGCTGTTCAGGGTCTTCATTGCTACATGCAAGTTTCCTCTAGTTGCCGTGATCTGGGGCTACTCTCTAGTTGTGGTGTGTGGGCTTCTGATCTTGGTGGTTTCTCTTGCTGAGAAGCACAGGCTCTAGGGAGGGCAGGCTCAGTAGTTACGGCACATGGGCTTAGCTCCCCCCAGCATGTGGAATCTTCCCAGACCGGGGATAGAAACTGTGTCCAATTCCCTGGTTGTCCAGTGGTTAATTTGTTGTTGTTCACGCATGTGTCTGATTCTTTGTGACCTCATGGATGGTAGTTAATAGTCTATATTTTAATAAGCCATGCAGTTGATTCAGACACTACTCTGAACCACTGGGTTAGACAATATCAATGCTCTTCTTTTTTTTTTCCCTCATAATAATAGGACAATCAGGGCAGCAATGTGTTCAGCTAAAAGGCAACATTTATCATCCGTGCCAACAGAGGCTTCCCTGGTGGCTCAGACGGTAAAGAATCCACCTGCAATGCTGGAGACCTGGGTTCACTCTCTGGGTCATGAAGATCCTCTGGAGAAGGGAATGGCAACCCACTCCAGTATTCTTGTCTGGAGAATTCCATGAATAGAGGTTTCTGGCAGGCTACACTCCATGGGGTTGCACAAAGTCAGACACGACTGAGCAGCAAAGCACACAGCACATGTAATGTAAGCAGAAGTCATGGGATGAGGCTTCTGGGAAACCACATAAAAGGGGACTACTTCCACTGGCAGAAATACCTTATTGTTTTTTTCCCCTTCTCTACTTCCTGCTTGGAACTGGAAGTCCAGAAGCCATCTTGGATCTCTAAGATGGAAGTGACAAGCTAAGGAAAGTGGAGAAGAGAGACTGAGGAGCATTGGCCCCTGATAACAAGGTGCTACTATATCAGCCCTGGACTGCCCCCCTTCAACTGCGTTAGAAGAGAGAGAAAAAAATCTCTATCTTGTTTAAGCCATGTGGTTTCTGCCGTTGGATCCAATCCTAAAAATTTTGTATTACAGTTGACCTTTGAACAATGCAGAGGTTTAGGGGTGCTGACGGTCAGTAATCAAATACCCACATATAACTTTACAGTTGGTCCTCCTCCTCTGGGATTCCTCATCCACAGATTCAACCAAGCTCAGACCATGTAGTACTATAGTACCTAAGTACTGAAAAAAATCCACTCATAAGTGGATTTCAAACTCATGCAGTTCAAATCTGGGTTGTTCAAGGATCAGGTTATTTTGAATTACTTTGTTATTACTACTCTGAAAAACATAAGAGCTAAAAGACTTCTTCAGCAACACATGGTGAAATTAAGATATCATTCTCTAGGGTGAGGCACGGACCTGAAGAAAGGGATGAGGAGGAGAAAGGATAGAAAGGACAGTGGGGGGTTAAAGGAAGAGAAGACCAGAGAAAAGGTCATCCTCAGATATCCGCCCAACATAGACTCTTCATGGATTGAAAGTTGACTTCATAAATAAAAGGATTATTTCTCACCATCATCTGGACTTTATATACATCAGCTGTTGTCTTAAAACAAATAGACCGCTAGAAATTTCTCCAGCAGAGAAGGATTTATTTGGGATAAGCAGAGAATTGCAGTTTGGGGTCCTTCAGTGATTTTAACGGACCCCAGGCTGCAGTCCATGAGGTCACAAAGAGTCAGACACGACTGAGTGACTGAACTGAACTAAAAGACTTTAAATTTAATGAAAGGGAGATAAATGATGAACAGAAAAATGGAGATGAAGAGAAAAGGAGAGAAAGAATAGTTGGCAATGCACAGGCATAGAGCTTCTCTGCTTAGAAGAAATCACAAAGCACAGCCCTTTGAAGGAAGGCTCAAAGTTACAAATCTTTATTTTATTATTTAATTTTCTTAAAGCTGAGTTTGTAAATTAAGCAATTAAAATATTTGAATTAAAAAGCCAAAATAAATCACAATCATGAGCTCTTAATCTAGTTAGATTTTGTTTTTTCTCCCTCCAAATGTAGAATTACATGTCATGCCAATGTCCATTGAAATCCCAGTAACAAAATTGTTTTCCATGGAAGGGAAGCTGGGAGAGGGCTCTTTTCATACAATGTCCCCTCAGACACAAGTCCTGAGAAGATCATGTATGGGCAGTCTGATTATTCATATGGATATAAGTGTAGAGAGGTATTTTCAAATTAAATACAACAGTAGAAGAAAAGAAAGGCTATCAGGAAGAGGGTATCTCTTTACTCTGACCTGAGCAAGATGTCAGTTATGTGGTGTGCTGAATTTGTAAACAAACAGCAGCGTCTTCATTGGAGCTTGTAATGAGGGGAGCTCAGATTTCCCAGGGGGATGGGGAACCCAAGCAGGGAAGGGGAGGATTTCAGCAACCATCAAGAGGAAAGGCGCATAGGACTTTCTTCTCCAGCCTAAACCTCTACCAGCTACTCACCAACCAGATGTACATATAGGAGAGAAATTGCAAGCTGTCCCTTACCGAAATCCATCTCCACTGCGGTTACAGACAGGAGATGGTGGGGCTCAGGAAAGAGCAGTGAGATCAGGGTGAGAATCGAGGCTGCCTCAAGTCCTGTCTTAATGTTCCTTTCTACCAGCAATGAACTGGAGTCTAGCTTGCCATCAGAGGCCAATCAGCCAACATATTTCAAGACCACCTTGACAATTTCCAAATGCCCTTGAACCGAGCCAAATTCTCAAGAAGCTGCCAACTTAGACTATATTGTCCTCCACTATTTTAATTAAACTGTTCTAATTAAATTTCTCATCACCTTAGAGCATGTGGTCTGGGACTCAGACTTCATTTGATTTATTAAAATAATGTGCTGTTGAATGAAAGTTATATCTGTCTCATTAGATTTGTCTGTAGATGGTTTACACAAGCCTGACCAGGAGAGGGCTTCTCCCTCCATTCTTTCCCCAGAAGCACAGGCTATGAAGTTCCTGCTCCAGTTCCCTCGGGAAACCTGAACAGAAGCCAAATTAAGAAGTGAAATAGCAGCAGCAGCAAGGGCAGGGATGCAGAAAGAGAGCCTGAAAGACCCAAGGGACTCTAGAGAGAGGACAGAAGGAAACCAGAGAGGAGAAACCAGATTAAACTCAAAGAGAAGAGTTGAGAACTCTTACCATCTTCCAGATTTTGTGTTTAGCCTGAGTATCTCACGGTAAGATTTTCTGTCTGCTAATGAACTAAACAATCCCAGCCTTACAGTCATTAGGGTGATAGCGGGTCATATGCCAACCCTTAGACTCAGGCGAGTGAGACTATTGTCAGGCCAATTTCTTCTATGGGTTGGCCTTCTCCTTTCCTCCTTCACTTGACCCTTTCAGCTCAGAAACTCCAGGAGGAGAAAACTTTGCATTGTTAATATCCACCTTATAATCCCAGGGAAGCATTCCGATCAACTCTTCTTGGGTAATCCAGCAACAACCACTCCTGGAGACCACTGACCACAGTGAGGACAACAGCATTGTACAGTGTGATAATTATAGTTAACAAGATGTACTATAGACTTAAAGTTGATAAGAGAGTAGATCTTAAATGTTCTCACCCCAGAAAAGAAATGGTCATTATGTGAGGTGATGGAGGTGTTAGCTAATACTATGGTGATCATCATTTCACAGTATATGATTGTACCCAGCCAGCATGTTGTATATGTAAAACTTACACAATGTTATATGGCAGTTATATCTCAATGTAGATGGTGGGGAAAGAGGTTTCTCAGTTTTCCAGACACACTCCTGAAACATCCATTCCCTGCCATGAGAAGAGCATACCCCCAGGTAACTGTTACTCCTTTGCTCTGGGTGAAAAGTGAAAATCTATGGAGCAGATCTCAACCCAAAGTCCTGCCCTGCCTGGCTAATCCCAGAGGAGAACAGCTGAGCTGCAACTCATTGATGTATGCTGTGTGCTAAGTCACTTCAGTCGTGTCTGACTCTTTGTGATGCTATGGACTATGTATAACCTGCCAGGCTCGCTGTCCATGGGATTCTCCAGGCAAGAATACTGGAGTGGGTTGCCATTTTCTTTTCCAGGGGATTTTCCTGACCCAGGGATTGAATCCACGTTTCCTCTGTCTCCTGCTTTGCAGGTAGATTCTTTATTACTGAGTCACCTGGAAAGCTCATGCAACTCATTGGTAGGCCTATTATAATTATGAAATAAATGCTCATAAGATGCTGAAAGTTGAGGATGTTGGTTACGCAGATTATTACAGAAGAGATCTGTCTAATGTACAAAGAATAGGGCCAACAGTTACAGCTTGAGTGACTGGGAGAACCAGGGACTGATTGTATTGACATAGAGAGACTTGGAAAAGAGAAACCGAGAAGATCTGGGGGAAAAGAAGAGCACTGTGATTTATGCTGTGTTGTGTTTTGTTTTAATTTGTAAGTAATTGATACTGTCCTGACCTTAGGCTCTACTCAGCTCTCAGGTCTTGGAGAATGGAAACGGTATTTTGATTATTGCTGTTCTTCAAGGTCTAGCATTGTACATTGCACATCACAGATACACAACAAATATTAGTTAAATACATGAATAAGTGAAATGTAGGGTGATAACAGGATACTCAAGAGGAAAGTCTCTAAACAGAAATGTGAATCAGAACTCAATTGAGAGAACTGAATTTATTGTAATGAGTTAATTAGTGTAGAGGTGATGATTAACCTGTGGGAGGCTATGCGTTCCCGAGGGAGATGCCTAGGGACAGAGCAGCAAACAGCTAAGGATAGGCCCCTGGGGGTCTAGTATTAGAGCATGGGAGATCTAGTAGGGTCTGTGAAGGTGACAGAGAATGACTAAAGAGGGAGGAGGAGCCCATGTGTGTGCTCAGTCGCTCAGTCGTGTCTGACTCTTTGAGACCCCATGGACTGCAGTCTGCCAGGCTCCTCTCTCCATAGGATTTTCCAGGCAAGAATACTGGAGTAGGTTGCCATTTTCTTCTCTAGAGGATCTTCCCGACCTGGGATCGAATCCACATCTCTTGGGTCTCCTGCATTGGCAGGCGATTCTTCACCACTGCACCACCTGACAAGCCCATTGTAGGGTCACTCAGACCAAAGGAGAGGAGGGTTTAAAGGGTCAACAGTATCAGTCTTAGGAGAGAGGTCAAAAAGAACGAGATTGGGGAAGAAACCTAGAATTTCTCTCAGTTGGTCAACTTAAGCTATCATATGTAAATTTCTATTAATATCCAACAGAAAAGATATAAAGATAACTGAAATCATATAGACATTAATTAACAGCAGAGACAGGAGTCTGCTAATTTCAGACACCAAACAGAACTGAGAGCAACTTTGGCTTCTAGGGTCATTGTCAAGAAAATCATAGGAAACTGGATGCACAAAAATCATTTTAAAAACAAAAAATCAGACATTGTCACCGCCATCAAATACTCTGTATTTTTTCTTTTTCCATTCTTTTTCCTTCGGAAACAAAGAAAGCAGCTACAGAGAATTCCTGCAGAGAAAACATATATTTTCTCCTAAGCCAAGTGTTTGGAAACCAGAGGACAGTTAGGCTCCATTGACAATGTATTAGTTCACAACAGGACAGGCTTCATAAATAATAAATGAATGTCAAGGGGTGCCTCTACCATGAACTAGAACTGAGATGAAAACCTGAGTGCAGTGTAAAGCTCTTTAGTGAAAATGAACTTGGGGTTCCACTTTAAATGAGGATTACTTACTTGGTTAAAGGTAGTAATTAACCAAAGAGTGATTATGGCATCTAAGGGATCCATTTATTTGATAGAGAATAAAAAGTCAGTTTCACTAAGCTTTGCGAAACGTGCTAAAGAAGCATAAGAATATTTTCAAGCAAGCTGATACCAAACTGTCTTGTGAGCAGCTAACTTCAGATAGATAGCCAGGAGACTCTGAGAAAAGACTCCGTTGAAATAACAGTAAGAAATTCTACAGCCTAATAAATACCATAGGGAGAAACGAGTTAGTAACAGTGATATTTTAAAGTTCAATTATAATGAAATTATTACTAAGTTAATAGCAATAGAGAAGGAAAGAAAACAGTAACTCCTTAAAAAAGATTGACCAAAATATCCCAGAAGAGCAATATAACATGCCCATTTGTTTTTTGGTTTCTTATCGTTATAAATGATGGACCATCAAAGCAGCAGCAAACCCATTAATCAAGACTGTAAACAATCAAAATCTCTTTCCAGATCCGGGAAAGCATCCGAATGATCAAGACGGTGCCAAAAAAAGGAACATAAATTTCAGTCAGCTCTTTGGATCTGGGAAGTGTTTAGGCTACCCCGCCAAAAAGTCAGAGAGCAAAAAGTCTAAACTAAGCTGATAACAACTGATCATTAATTAGAACTGAAGCCAACTATCTCAGTATAGAGAAATGTCTTGGCTACTCAGCTAAGAGCCAGAAAGCCAAAGGTCCAACTTGGGTTCACGATGATTAATCGCAGGCAAAACCACTGCCCAGAAAAGCCCCTATTAATGAAGGGGCGCCGTTGAGAAGAAGCAGCCCCAAGAGAAGCTGGCAGGGACCCCCCTGGGGAAAGAGAAGAGAAGATAGGGAATCTTGTCCTCTCTGCTTAGGGGCTCAAACTAAGGCTGAGGTCCTTGAATGAATAACAGTTTATAACAAAACCCAGCACTTCAAGGCAAATTGTGCATCTGATAACTCATTTTCACTGCAAGAATTTTTTTTTTAAAAGTGAGATTCTGATCTTTGAATGCTATTGAAATAGAAGGAAGGTACAGGTAGGAGAGCAAGAGAGCAATAGTGAAGATTATTTAAATAAAACGTGTCCACAGGGAAATTAAATGCTGATGGCACCAAAAGTCAGACTACAAATGGAAATATGTAAAAATGACAGTGTGTGACAGTGGCAAGTGACTAGGTAGGGATAATTTAGAGGGATTTAAGAACTGGATGTCATTTATCATTTCATGCCTACTGATATTTAAATTCATTTCTGCATCTATAAAAAAGCATTTTTCCTATCTAATCAGAGAAGGCACAAGGACCTTCTTATGCACACATCCATTTTCCTTATAATAATTTGGTATTTCATGGCTTCTAGGCTGCACATTATTTTTACAGTTAATACCTCTGAAGTCAGAGTGTATCTTACAATCATCACATGTCATTGATTGGAGGTGTTTTTACTTTCTTATTGGAACCAAAACACTGACATGTCTCACAATTGATGCCATTTAGATATGATGTAGTTCACGGGTGATGTGGCTACACATATACAATTTGGTGCTCCAGAGGACCCTAACCTTTGCTCTGTGAGGTCTGAAATAAAGAAAGCTGTGGTCATATGTGAAGGCCATGGATACAGGCAGAGAGCTAAGCAGTCCTGAGAAAGGTTTGCCTGAGTCTAATATAGAGATAATAGAGGTGTTCCAACTGGGCCCTGAGATCTTTGCATGCAGTGTGATTAGTGAGCTTGCCAACTCATCCTGTATGTAGCACAGGCACTTCTTGGGAACACAGGGGAGGTAATGGATTACACTTGGATCCTTCCGTCACACTATATACCAGTATTGTGCTCAGGACTCATACAAGCCTCATAACAAGTCAGTGAAGTTGGCATTATAGCATCCTCTCCATTTCACAAATGAGGAAACTGAGGCTGTAAGTAATCTGCCAAAGGTCACACGGCTAATAAGTGTGGAAGTCAGTAACTAAGCACAAGTCCATGTGGCTTCAGAGCCCATGTGCTTAACCATTTCATCACCCTGACTCTACCAAGACAGTCTTTGGACAATTCATAGTATTGGTGATTCACAACGACTGGGTAGGAAAGGAGAGGGTAGAAATGAATGGAGGAGACTGATTTTAAGCAAGAGGAGACAGTAAAGGTAAGGGTAATATTCACTCGCGAGTTTTGATACCGCCTGTAATTAAGGGTTTTTATTTTATAAAGGTGGCTTTGTGAACAGTGAGGCTGCTGGTTCTAAGCACCCTCCTTCTGTATCCTTGTAGATGGTTCTCAGGAACCTGACTGAGTAAGCGATTAGTATTTAGTCCCTGGGATTCAGATGATGTGTAATAAAATCTGTGCCACTTTTCCACCACCTAAAAATGCAAGTTTTATTCCTGGAAAAGTTGGTAAAATTTTCAGTGTCTTGTGGGTGGATATAGAGTCTCTCATACAGAGTGAAGGAAGTCAGAAAGAGAAAAACAAATATCATATATTAACATGTATATGTGGAATCTAGGAAAATGGTACAGATGAACCTATTTGCAGGGCAGGAATAGAGATGCAAACATAGGGACTGGATATATGGACATGGGGTGGGGGGCAGGATGAACTGAGAGACTGGGATTCACATATGTGCACTGCCAGGTGTAAAACAGACAGCTAGTGGGAACCTATTGCATAGTGCAAGGAGCTTGGTTGTGGGGTGGGGGTGGGAGAGAGGGCTGTGAGGGAGGGGATATATATATATACACATATAGCTGATTCACTTCATTGTACAGCAGAAGCCAGTACAAAATTGTTAAAAAATATATATATATATACTGCAATAAAAATAAAAATTAAAAAAAAATTTCAGTGTCTTAATTGTCCCGAGAAGGAATCACGAAAGCATTATATTCAAATTTGAACTCTGACCTGTGTGTGTGTGTGTTCTTTCAGAGACACATGCCATTTTAAAAGCTGTAAAACGTAATTACTTGGGTAAGCTCTGAACATGTGTGATATTTCACAAATATCACTCTGATATATCTAGGTTATGTTTACACATTTTAAGACACATTAGGGTAATTTCCATGGGAAAGTGTGTGTTTTCCCCCAAATTCTATGTAAATGGTAGTTTTGAATACATAAGTACATTTTTGGTTAAAGAGAACATCGTTGTCACTTAATATATTCCTGGAGATACGCACAGATGTTGTTTATGTTTGCGTCTTATGTAAATTGCCTTTCAGTGGAGAAGAAATGTATACATAAGATTTCAACACGTTATGTTTTACATATTTAGTTTGTGTAGCTTGTTTACGTTTCACAGAATGCAAATATAAGAAAGCGATAGAAACCAGCATATTGCATCAAGCTTTTTGATAGTTTCAAATGAAGTGCTCTGCATTTGTTAACCTTTACAATTGCTGAGGAATTATGACAGACTCCAGGGAGATTGTCTTCCACCTTACTCCATGGAGAGCCGTTCTAGCCTTCAACTGGTTTTTTCGCTGTTTCCCTGAGGGCAGTCATGCCCACTATTGTTTCTTTGCTCACGATATCTCTTCGGGTCCCATTTTCATGTCACCATGCACTTACGTGGGTCTTGTCAAATCTAACCCATACTAGACATCTAACCATATCCTGATGCTGCTGTGACAAATTACCACAAACTTGGTGGCTTAAAAGAACAAAAATCTATTCTCCCAACATTCTGAAAGTCAGAAATATGAAATCAGTTTCTTTAGGCTGAATCAACATGTCAGCACAGCCATGATCACTTTGGAGGCTCTAGGAGAGAACTCATTCCTTGCTTTTTCAGCTTCTGTTGGCTGCTGGTCATTCTTTTAAAATTTTTTTTTTATTGGAGTAAGTTGGTTTAAAATGTTGTGTTAGTTTCTGCTGTATAGCAAAGTGAATCCGTTATACATATATCACTCTTTTTCAAGATTATTTTCCCATATAGGCCATTACAGAGTATTAAGTAGAGTTCCCTGTGCTATACAATAGGTCTTTGTTATCTCTTTTACATACGTGCATGTGCTCAATTGCTCAGTGGTGTCTGACTCTTTACAACCCCGTGGACTGTAGCCCGCCAAACTCTTTCATTCATGGGATATTCCAGGCAAGAATATTGGAGTGGTTTGCCATTTCCTACTCCAGGAGATCTTCCCAGGGATCAAATCTGAGTCTCTTGCATCTCCTAAATTGGCAGGCGGATTCTTAACCGCTGTGCCACCTGTATCTATGTCATTTCCAGTCTCCCAATTTATCACTCCCCTGCTGGTAATTCTTAACTGTGGCCATGTCAGTCCAACCTCAGCCCCATGGTCATACTGAATCTCTTCTGTGTGTTTCATATCCTTCTGGCTCTCTCTTATAAGGATACTTGTGGATGGGTTCTAGCCCACCCAGATAATCTGGCATAAAGTCCCCATGGTAAGAGATGTAATTTAGTTACATTTGCAAGGACCCTTTACCTCATGT
This sequence comes from Okapia johnstoni, assembly GCA_024291935.2. Taxonomy (NCBI): domain Eukaryota; kingdom Metazoa; phylum Chordata; class Mammalia; order Artiodactyla; family Giraffidae; genus Okapia; species Okapia johnstoni. Next base: position 55,777,615 of record CM044308.1, read on the forward strand.
TGTTGTTTTTGTTCAGTTGCTAAGTCATGTCTGACTCTTTGCAACCCCACAGACTGCAGAACACCAGGCTTCCTTGTCCTTCACCATCTCCCGGAGCTTGCTCAAACTCATGTCCATTGAGTTGATGATGCCATCCAACCATCTCATCCTCTGTCACCCCCTTCTCCTCCTGCCCTCAGTCTTTCCCAGCATCAGAGTCTTTGCCTCATGTTAGATCTTAAAAATAAAACAGCCAGTTTTATTACCAGTTATTTGACCAGCAAAAAGGGTTTATTAGGTAATAGTAGAAAACTGAAGTTATGGACAAGCATGCTGTATTAAAAACTATAGGCAAGTCTGGAGAAATAAAGGAGAGCAACCGTGCTTTTATAGAGGGAAAGGGGAAGCTGGGAAGGGCTGTTATAAATAGAGTCCGCTGGGGGAGACTGGGAGTCGTATAGCGGCTCTCATTGGCTGAATGTGACAATCTCTCACGGGCTGGGCTGTTGCTGGGCAAGCAAAAAAATCTTCCTCCTGCTCAGCAGTAAAGGTAGTAGTCTTCCTGCCCGGAATGACAGATACCTCTTGTCCTGTTGGGGTCTGTAATTGTTCTTGAGAGGTAGCCTGTGAGACCTCCCGCTGCTGGCCTCCCAACTCCATTTTTTAAAAAAATATTTTATTTATGTATGTATTTATGATTGTTGGCTGTGTTGGGTCTTCTTTGCTGTGCGTGGGCTTTCCCTAGTTGTGGTGCACCGGCCTTTCGTTGAGGTGGCTCCTTTTGTGGTGGAGCACGAGCTCTGCGGTGTGTGGGCTTCAGTAGATGTGGCTCCCGAGCTCTGGAGCACAGGCTCAATAGTTGTGGTGCATGGGCTTAGTTGCCCTGTGGCATGTGGGATGTTTCCAGATCAGGGGACAAACCCATGTCCCCTTCACTGGCAGGCGGATTCTTAACCACTGACCCACCAGGGAAATCCCCAACTCCATTTTGAATGTGGTTTCCTTTATTTAGTTTCACACATTTAAATCTACAGGTTCCAGGAATTAGGACATGGGCCATTACCCCATCTACTTCACTACTCATCCTTCTAACACATCTCAAATACCACCTTTTACTTTGAAGTAAGAAAAGGAAAAATCTCTGAACTGGGAACCAGAAGATCTAGATTCTAGTTTTGACTTAGAACTAACTTGCTGTGTTACCTTGGACGCCTCACTTCTTTGATTTCAAACATGCTTGATTATAAAATAGTTGAGTTAGATGCAATTTTGTCAATAGGGATGTCTCATCATTTTGGGTAGGATAATTCTTTGTTCTGAAGGACTTTAATATCCTGGCCCTAATGTACATAGGGATCCCAGTCAGTATGATAATCCCCACCCACATTTCCCAGAGTTCTGAGGTGAGGTGGGGGAACCATATTGTCCCAGTTGAGAGCCGTTATAATAGGATATCTCTTTTAGAAAGAATAATATATTTATTGATATTTCTCCCTGATTTAGAAGTCATGCCAGTGTTTAAAAAATATTTTTTAAAAGAGTATAAATATTAACAAAAAGTAATTGCTATAAGCAATTCCATCTGGAATATTGCGCCCTCCACTCCCACCTCTGGATTTGTAGCTTTCAGAGTTGTCTGCATCTAACTGCCAGGAATTCAATTACAGTCCTGGTTTTCCTAGTTTGGTCCTGGTTCTCATGGGATTTCTACTCCTGAGTCTGCTCCACTAAGCTGTGATTCCCATTATTCAACTGTCGATCTTTCTAGTCTTGCGGGGGCAGTGTTTTGCCCTGTGTCCTTCCCTCTCTTATGGGTCCAAGAGGAGTTGTTGACTTTTAGTCTGTTCACCTTTTTACTTGTTATGACAGAATGGTAGGGCTTCCCAGGTGGCACAGTGGCAAAGAATATGCCTGCCAATGTGAGAGACACAGGAGATGCAGGTTCAATCCCTGGGTCAGGAAGATCTTCTGAAGGAGGAAATGGCAACCCACTCCATTATTCTTGCCTGGAAAATTCCATGGACAGAGGAGCCTGGTGGGCTACAGTCCATGGGGTCGTAAAGAGTCAGACATGACTGAGCAACTGAGCATGCATGCATGACAGAATGGTGACTTCTAAAAGACACTTGCTTCTTGGAAGGAAAGCTATGACCAACCTAAACAGCATATTATAAAGCAGAGACATTATTTTGCCAACAAAGGTCTGTCTAGTCAAAGCTATGGTTTTTCCGGTAGTCATGTATCGATGTGAGAGTTGGACCATAAAGAAAGCTGAGAGCCAAAAAATTGATGCTTTTGAACTGTGGTGTTGGAGAAGACTCTTGAGAGTCTCTTGGACTGCAAGGAGATCCAACAATTCAATACTAGAGGAAACCAGTCCTTAATACTCATTGGAAGGACTGATGCTGAACCTGAAACTCCAATATTTTGGCCATCTAATGCGAAGAACTGACTCATTGTAAAAGACCCTGATGCTGGGAAAAATTGATGGCAGAAGGAGAAGGGGACAACAGAGATAGTTGGATGGCATCACTGACTCAATGGACACGAGTTTAAACAAGCTCTGAAAGTTGGTGATGGACAGGGAGGCCTGGCATGCTGCAGTCCATGGGGTCACAAAGAGGTGGACATGACTGAGTGACTGAACTGAACTGAAGCTCCTTACACGTGTAAACAGAAATCTCCAGAGGAACAAAAGAAACATTTCAGTTTCTGCTCTCAAGAATCTTAAGGGAAGCCTAGAGGAGAAGCCAGAAAACAACCAAATAAACCTAGGTTAGACTCTCAGGTAGTGATGGCTATTGGAAAGAAAAATAAAGTGGCAGAAAGAGGACCAGGTGGGTTGGGGTAGGGGATGGAAGAGGGTGGCTATTTAGATAAGGTGGCCGGGTGACATGTGAGCAAAGCCTGGAAGGAAGGAGCAAGCCACACAAACAGCAGAGTCCCAGGCTGTGGGACCCTCATGAACCTGACAAGATTAAGAAACCCAGTGTGACTGGAACTTGATAGGCTAGGGGCAGAGTGGCCAGACCTGAGACTGGAGAAGGATTCAGAAGTTAGATCATGCGGGACCTGAATATATTGTCAAAGAATGGCAGGAAGACAGTGATGGATTTTGAATCAGAAAGAGATTAGATTTGATTTTCATGTTATACCTTTGTAACAGTGCCATGTGGAGAATGGATTATAGGAGGACAAGGGTGATATAAGCTGGGAGATTAAGAACCACTGCAATTTTCTAAGAGAGAGGTGACATGACTTGACTGGGGCCCAAGGGAAGGAGTGAAAAATGGTCAGATTCTGAATATATTTTAAAAATAGAGTTGATGGACTTGCAGTAGCAATGTGAGAGAAAAAGAGAAATTAAAGATATTCCCTGTCAGGGGTGGGCTTCCCAGGTGGCACTAGTAATAAAGAACCCATCTGCCAATGCAGAAGACTCAAGAAACACGCGTTTGATCCCTGAGTTGGGAAGATCCCCTGAAAGAAGGCATGGCAACCCACTGCACTGTTCTTGCCTGGAGAATCCCACGGACAGAGAAGCCTGGCAGACTATAGTCTATGCGGTCATAAAATCAGACACAACAGAAGTGACTTAACAACGTTGCCCATCAGGGGTAGGTACAAGGTTCTATTGTTTGTTGTTTAGTTGCTCCATCATGTCTGACTCTTTTGCGACCTTATGGACTGTAGCCTGTCAGGTTCTTCTATGGCTCTTTCATGGGATTTCCCAGGCAAGAATGCTGGAGTGGGTTGCCATTTCCTTCTCCAGGGGATCTTCCTGACCCAGGGATCGAACCAGCATCTCCAAGTCTCCTGCATTGCAGGTGGGTTCTGTACTGCTGAGCCACCAGGGAAGGCCCACAAGTGGGAAGGGAGGCCAAAATGAAATCAAATATTAAATTTGGTTTTCCTATTAGATATCTAAGTAAGATGTTGAGTAAGCATTTGAACAGAGGAGAGTTTCATGTTGGAGATATAATTGGGGACGCATAGATGTTATTTAAATCCATAAAGCAAACATCTTATCTAGAATCGTGCTTTCCAATGTGTAGCTACCAGTATCCACATGTGGTCACTGAGCACTTAAAATGTAGCTAGAGGAACCAGGAATTGAACTGTTTTTAATGTTATTTAATTTACATTTAAATATAAAAAAAACCGCAATTCAGTTACTGGAAAACTTAGGAATAGTTTTTAACTGTAAGTGTTACAAAATAGAGTATTTCCTATGAAATGGAGACCAGACATTTTTTTATGAAAGTGGAGATTCTAAATTAAGATGTACTAAATGTAAAATACATACTATATTTCAGAGACTTGGCACAAAAATGTAAAATAACCCAATTCTTTTAACATTTATTGATTACATGATGAAATGATAATACTTTGGATATACTGATATAATAAATATGTCATGAAAATTAATTTTACCTGTTTCTTTTTTTTTTAAACAATCTGGCTACTAAAAAATTTAAAAATTACATATGTGGCTTGCATTAGCTTTCTCTTGAATAGCAGAGAGTGTAATAAAAAAAAAATATCTGGGGATTGAATCCTGGGGTAGGTCTATGACTTAGAGGTTTTGGAGAGAGGGGTAATCCTTTGAAAAAGCCTCAGAAAGAAGGAAGACCAACAAGGAGAGTGAAGTGTTCTACAAACCGAGTGAAAAAATATGTGTTAGAAAACAGAGAGTGAGCAACTGTATGAGAAGCTGCTGAGAGGTTAGGTACAACATAGACTGAGAATTGGCAGCTGGATTTAGCAACATGGAGACTTTTAGTGAACTTGATGGTTTCCGTGTGTGTGTGTGTGTGTGTGTGTGTGTGTGTAGGGTGCACAAAAGACTGACTGGAGTAATTATTAAAAAATCAAGTATTTATTATTCCTTCAGGAAATTCTGATTTGCAGAGAAGCAAAATAATTGAGATGTTGGAGAATAGGGGCTCAAGGAATGATTTTTTTATTTAATGAGAAATATATTTTTATAATAGTTACTTTTTTTAAGGTACTCTATTGAGTTTTTGACCTAAATAAGTCATTTTGTAAGTATCTATTAGCTAGCAGGATAATTCTAATTTTATTTAATCAAAGTAGGAGGAATGCTAAGAATTTTAAATGAACCTGTGTTTTACTTGGCCCAAAGAATCATCATGAACTAAGGTCTAAGATTACTAAATCTGACAGATGGATTGTACACAGTTCCCTAAAATAAAAAAAAAAAACTCTGACATTATCTGGATTGCAGTAGAAGTGTGCGGAATTCTAGAACTTTGGAATAGAACACAGATGCCAAGCTTGTATCAAACTTTGGTCATCATGTCTTATCTTAATTTCCATAGTACTTCGTGTAGGTTCTGGTGCATAAAAAGTGTTATTAATGGTATAACTGAATGAATGAGTAAAGATAATCTTGACATCCTGAAATACTAAGGGGGCTAGCAATACCCAAGAATTCACCAACAGATGGCACCATGCTGTTTCGTATATGAGTTTATCTAGGGATGACATTAATACATTTAGTTCTTGATTTCTAGGGCTGGTTGGGGGGGGGGGAAATGGGATCCCTGAGAATATATTTTGCTCATTTAAATTTATAGTTGAATTATTAAAGCATGTTTATATGTATTTATTTATTATAAATGTCTATTATTTTTTAACTTTAACTTAGACCCTTTCCTTAGGTCAGAGCTTGAAAGGAAAGGAAACAAGATTGACTTGTAGATAAGAGAAAGAAAATAATCACAAGTTATCACTATTAAAATATTTGTGAATACTAAGAAGTCAAGCTGCTAACTCATTCTCCCTCAGAGATTAACATCTGTCAATGGCAGTGAAACCCAGGAGGTTTTGTGGACATTTGGAGCGCTGGCATGATGCTTTAGAGAGCAGATGTTGCATATTGCAGTTCCGGTGTGTTCAGACTGAAAGTGACAAGGACTAAACACACAGTGTGCTTAAAAAAACAAAACAGACGTAACAAGTCCCAACCCCGTATGGTCTGCACATCCAACGTGTAAAATATTCATTTGAGTGCCATATGTAAATAGTGTTCCCACCACGACCCCTAATTACTTGGATTTTGTGTAGAAGTGCTTGTTATTTCCATAAGTTCCTATGACTGTTATTTCACCACCTGCAGACCTGAGACGTGAATGGTTGTGTCCTAAGACAATAGTGTGTGAAAAGTCAATCCTGGCAGCTCCCATGAGCGTAGAGTCCTGGTCACACATAAGAAGAATGGGACAGCAAGGCATCATGACTCATAGTGTTCAGTTATTTGCCTTAAAATTTGAGAGGAGTGGCTACGGCCACAGTTATTTTTTGGTCTCATCAGGAAGTCTCTATCTCAGGTGTGGATACATCCCTGAAATAATTGTGATGGGCCAAAGGTAAGAAAGTAGGTACTTTCAAAGTGACTGTGTCTTGCTGTAAATGGAGCAGGACAATAAATGCCCACGGTGTTCAGCAGTGCCAGCCTCCCTCTCCCCATGGAAGCCTGCTGGTTGAGGTTTCAGAAGGGACCAAGCAGGACTAGTCTGAGCCTTCCTGGAAGATCTGGAAGATCCACCCACGTTATGGTGTATCTGAAATGGCCACTACTTTGCCAGGAAGGCTATCACTGTATTTCTGGAGAATAGCACCACAAATGGACTTTAAAATGTATGCACACAAGTGACTAAATATTTAAATAATGCATCGATCATTCTCCATGTGTCGTCTTCCATCTGAACATGCTCCTCAGTTGCCCTTTTGGCTTTCTTCTGTTCTTCTTTAATGGAGGCTCATCCCAGGGCTTTGTAACTCACTCACTGACTCAATTACCACCTGGAGGATGAAGATTCCAGATCTCTCCCGAGCTCCTGAGTCCTGTCTCCACCTGCCGAACCTTTCTTTTCAAATGTTCCATCAGTATCTCAAATGCAACATGTGGGGAAAGAAAAAAAACTCGTTATTCTCTTCCCAAACCTTATTGCCCTTCTGCATTTACTTTTGTGTGTGTGTCTCAGTTATTCAGTATACTATTTTATATTTAAAAAATGAACATGAGTTATGTAAGTTATGAAACATAATTATAAAATAGATATTCATGAAGCTTAACAGAAGACTTAGCACATTAACCAATATTGCATTTGTGTTGGACTTCACTGTCCCAATCTCTTGACTCCTTCTCACGGTATATTCATTTCCTGTTGTTGTTGTTCAGTTGCTAAGTTGTGTCCAACTTTTTGCTACCCCATGGACTGCAGCATGCCAGGCTTCCCTTTCTTTCACTATCTCCCAGAGTTTGCTCAAACTCATGTCCATTGAGTCAATGATACCATCCAACCATCTAGTTCTCTGTCGTCCCCTTCTCCTTCTGCCCTCAATCTTTCCCAGCATCAGGGTCTTTTCCAATGAGTCAGCTCTTCACATCAGGTGGCCAAAGTACTGGCGCTTCAACTTTAGCATCAGTGCCTCCAGTGATTATTCAGGGTTGATTTCCTTTAGGATTGACTGATTTGATCTCCTAGCTGTCCAGGAATCGAACTCAGCTCTCCTGCATTGCAAGCAAATTTTTTACTGTCCAAGCCACCAGGGAAGCCCAATGGTGTGAGGTAAAAATCCAATGTATTTTTTTTTTCTATGTGGATAATCTGTTGTTCCAGTAACATTTATTGAATTTCATGAAAAGTTTTTATAGACTATCAGTTTAGTTCAGTCGCTTAGTCGTGTCTGACTTTTTGCAATCCCATGGACTGGAGCATTCCAGGCTTCACTGTCCATCACCTACTCCCTGAGCTTGCTCAAACTCTTGTTCATAGAGTTGGTGATGCCATCCAATGATCTCATCCCCTGTCATCCCCTTCTCCTCCTGCCATCAATCTTTCCCAGCATCAGGGTCTTTTCTAATGAGTCAGTTCCTTGCACCAGGTGGCCAAAGTATTGGAGCTTCTGCTTCAGCATCAGTCTTTCCAATGAATATTCAGGACTAGTCTATATAATATTGTCTTTGAAATATGTAATATTTGGAGATGATTTATGAATTAGTATGTGTTCAAGTTTCAAAATATTCTATATGTATTGAGGAAGGTGTAATTTTTTTCTAAGATTGTGTTTTCTTTAACTGTTAAAGATAGGTTTTTTTTAACTGCCTGATAAATCAAACTGATTGTTCATTTTCAAATTTTCCAAAGACTTATTCTTGACTTATGAATAATTGAGATATGTGCATTGAACTCTCCCAATATGTTATATGTCAATATTCTTCTGTGATCCTATTGAATTTTTCAATGTACATGAAGGTTTCATTATTGAGTACATTCAAGTTTAGAATTATTCTATATCTCCAGTGAATTTATCAAAATATAACGACAATTAACAATAACTACATGCAAAAGCCATCAGGTCTTGTCTTGGTGGTGTCCAAGACAAGACTTGATTCCCTAATAATGCCTTCATCTCTAAGTTTACTTTGTCTGATATTAATATAGCTTTATCAACTTTATAAAGTTAATATTTGCCTGACCTTAAAAAAAAATCTTTTTACTTTCAACAGTACTTTCTACTTTCTAAGTCTTTATGTTTTAAGTGTGTCTCTTGTAAAGAGAGTCAAATTAATTTTTTGTTTTTCCTTCCAGTCAAAAAGTCTTCAGTTGTTTTAGTTAATTTATATATTTTTGTGATTATTGACATATATGAACTTGTTTTAATTATTAGATTGAAGATACAAGGAGCGTCTGAAGTCTTTGTGGGTCTAAATATTTAATATATATTTTGTTATATCTGCTCTTACTTATGGCATTTTCCCTCCTTGAAGATAATTTTTTTTTTCCTGAGAGGATATGCATTTGCCAGAGGATCTAAAATACTGTGGCAATTTTAGCCTCTTTCTGTTTTTTTCCAGCCTAATGTGAGGGTTTGCAGTTCAGCTCTCTCATTTTGCAACAAGTCCAAGGCTTGATAGCAAAGTTTTTCATGTAGTTACTGTTAAAAAATACTGTTAAAATTTTCTTTCTTTTTTTTCTTTTGAAAAATTTCCCTCATCTTGAGATCCCAGTAATGCATGGAAAATAATGTTTTATGCATGATCTTCTTGCAGATCTAGCACACCAGTTAGGATATGGACTCATATTTGCTTTTTAGTGGAAATGCCACGAAACTAGACCTGGCTGTTCTCCTAAACATACTTTCAAACATATCTCCCTCAGCTTTTTCAGGTTTGGACTGATTAATTTTTCTTGGATTACTCAGAATCTCCCACCAGTCTCTGTTTCTCCAACTCCATACCTTGTACTGTATCCCCTACAGAATTACTAGACATAGTGCCTAAAGTGACCTTTTAAGAATGTGAATCTAGGGACTTTCCCAGTGGTCTAGGGAAAAAAAATCCCCCTTCCAGTGCAGGAGGTTTGGGTTCGATCCCTAGTCAGGGAGAGAACTAAGGTCCCACATGCCTCGGGGCAACTAAGCCATGGGCTGCAACAAAGATCTTGTGGACTACAGTTAAGACCCAATGTAGCCAAAGAAACAAACATTTAAAAATAAAAATGTGAATCTCATTGATGCCTTTTCTATGATAAACATCATTTAATGGCTTCCCAGCATGTTCTTAATAAAATGAAAATTCCTTAGCCTGATGCACACATCTCCATCTCTGTCTCTGGCTTCTCAAGTGCATCACCCCTTGCTCCTCCATGACCAGGCTCATGGCCTTTCCACAAAGTGTTCTCTGCCCTCTCTCAGGAAAATATGATTTCCAGCTAGATATCAGATCCTTTTATTTGGAAGTCTGCTTATTCTTCTCCCTACATAACAACTCTCCTCCAGAGGCCATTTTTCAACCCATAACATTTAGCAAGAGTTGAGTATTACACAAGTGTGAATGAAAGAAGAAATCCCCAAAGTCAACTTTAATATACTATATAACCGATCTATTACTGAAAAAAATTGTTTGTAATTGCAGAAAGAAATATCTAAGGATGAAAACTTAATTCAGTTCTGATCCTTGAAATCTGAGCTTTTTAATTAAAAAATGAAACTATGGAATGACACTCCCTCCAACACTAACATGTTTTAGACTGTCTGCCAGGCTAAGGTGTGTGTAATGTTCAGTGTGAAGGTGTTGTTGGAGAAGTCTAATTTTTTAGCTTTCTGCAAATTTGCCAAGTGACTTAAGAACTGTGTGAGGGCCTGGGCTCCCCAAGTAGAAGCTAATCAATATATTAAATCTCAAACTATGTTGGGTGAACTGAATAAAAACAAACAAACAAAAAAGATATTCTATTTTTTGGAAGAAAAGGAATCAATTAGAAGTTTAATATCCCATAAATAAAACAGCCTTGATATCGGGAGGGATGGGATGGGGAGGGAGGTGGGAGTGGGGTTCTGGAAGGGGAAAACATGTATACCCATGGTGGATTCATGGCAATGTATGGCAAAACAAATACAATATTGTAAAGTTAAAAAATAGATAAATAAACTAATTTAAAATAAAAAAAAAAGTCTATACCAAAAACTTAATTCAAAGCAGATAAGTTAATGTTTCAAGAAAAAGTTAGAATATTTTCATTCAATTAACTTAAATTATGTAATGTGAAAATGAATGATGGCCAGAAGGCTGATGGCCAATATAATTCTGGTGAGAAATTATATTTCACACTTTGGTTTATTTAGTTAGAATTTTCTTTGGGTAATAAAAATAGTGTTATATAAAAATTAGTTGTATCTAACCTCACACATACTGCCATAAATGACTCTGGCAAATCCTACACTCTGAGTGACAGTGACAAATTTCCCAGAAGGCAATTTTGCAGCAAAGTAGGGCTACCCCAGACCTGCTCAGAATGACTTGTTTTGGATAGATGAATGTTCCAGACAGCTGATTTAAAATAACAAAACAGTGAACACTTCCACTATTTGGATTGGAACATTTTCTAGTTGTGTCATACACTTATTTTTTCTTAAACAGGTTGCAAAAGATTATGAGGCAGCTTTTCTTAAAGACTCATTGTGACCTGGATGTTAAGAAATCAGCTCTAGATCTTGGTATTTGAATGATTCCCTCCATATTACTCCTGGTTGCACTTTTTTTCTTATAAATTATCCAAAAGCTGAAGACTATAAATCCCTTGACCAGCCACAGGAGACAGTTACGGCAGGGATACCCTCCACATCAGCAAAGATGAAAGTTTCACCTTCCCTTCTTGCATTTTTGTAGAGTCCTCCATGATCTGGCCTTTGTCTTTCAGGGTGCAATCAGTTTCCTTTCGGAACTTGGGGGACTGGTGCAGAGGCATCAAGAACCATAGCCCTTGTTGCCAACAGTTTCTGTGGGTCAGTTGACTCTAGTATGCAAATCCAGAAGGATGTCACCCAAAATGTCCAGGTCACAACTCATTTTTAGTGCAGGGATGTGATAGTATTTCTCTTCTACGTGCTAACAAGCAGAGAGGCAATGGTAAAGCTAAAACTGGCCTTGCTTGTTGCCATTTCTACATTAACTTGAATCATAAATGGGAGGAGAGAGAAAATGTAAATGTCTAAATTTTGAAAGGGGATCTAGGGCAGGGACTGGCAAGCGTAGCTTGGAGGATACATCCAGCCTGCTGCCCGTTTCATATAAGCCATGATTAAGAGTGATTTTTATGTTTTTAATGTTGAGACAAATCAAAAGAAGAATATTTTGTAACAATTGACAATTGCATGAAATTCAAATTCCAGTGTCCATAAATAAAGTTTTATTGGAACACAGCCACATCCATTCATTTATGCTCATTTATGGCTGTTTTTTGTGCTACAACAGCAGAGTTGAGTAGCTACGAAAGAGACCATATGGTCCACAAAGCCTAAAATATTTACTATCAGACATTTTTTATAGAAAAATTTGCTGACCACCGGTCTAGAAAGATAAATTTTCTTTGTCTTCTGTGTAGAAATTTCTTTCTCTTTTTTGTACAGAGAAGTAGGGCTATTCCCATACTTATAAAAGCCCACCCACTCTTATAAATAATGGGTGAAGAATTACCCCAAATTCCTGGTGGAAATACTAAGAATGTATGTATGTGTTTATGTGTACAGAAACTAAGTATTTAAAATACCTAAGTGTAGTTCAAGCTGACCACCACATGTGATGGTAATTATGAACATAAATTATTCTTGTAAAAGGATAACACTTATTAAATTATGTCAGTAATTTAAACAACGTATCTCAATTTTTGTGGTGTTTCCCATAACCAGACAGGGGCATCCATTTTTCTCAGGGTGTTCAGAAGTTGTTAAAACAGGGGGGAAAAAAAGAGAAAGGAAAGGTCAATGTCCAGGTTTAGGCTATCAATATGGGATTTTTCTTTTTTAAGTCCATAGAGAAACAATGGTCCTGAGAATCTTGAGGATTTTTAAAATTCCTTAAGCTCTTCTTTATTCATTAAGAGCTATCTTGTGTGATTTCAGGCTTATGGTAGGTCAGTGGTAGAAATGACTCAGTAAATGTAAGGGAAGACCCTGATCCATGGGAAAAAGAGAAAGCATCCTCCACTGGGGGCCAGAGGAGTATGGATAACACTGGGATGTGGTTATTTAGTCTCTCAGTCATGTCCGACTGTTTGCAACCCCCTAGGCACCTCTGTTCACTGGATTTCCCAGGCAAGAATACTGGAGTGGGTTGCCATTTCCTTCTCCAGGGGATCTTCCTGACCCAGGGATTGAACCCTGGTCTCCTGCATTGCAGGCAGATTTCTAACCACTGAGCTGGGTACGTGGTAGCAGTTGTGGTCCAGTGGTTAAGACTCCACACTTTCAAGGCAAGAGGCACAGGTTTGATCCCTGATCAGGAAACTAGGACCCCTCCATGCTACACGGCACTACCGGAAAAAAAAAAAAGAAGAAGCAACTGGTGAGAAAGTGTGTTCTGATTGCTGCTTTCCAAGCCCTTTTCCCAAAGAAAATAGATGGAAAGGAGTCAGAAAATTCGGAGTGAAGTCAAGAGCAGAGTGGAGTTTGCCTCCTTCTCTCTTTGGGACTCTTGGGGTAGCCAACCATGATGTGTGTGGTCTTGCTCCAATGTGAGGAAGCCAGTTAAAATGGCAGTGAGGGTGAACAGGCAAAGAGCGAGACTGAATTAGGATTCTGGAACCTCTCATGGCACCTGTGTGTTGTGGAGAGCTCTAAAAGGTCCCTTGAACTGAATGGAGAAATGGAAAATAGCTGATGATGCTGGCGGGGGTGGGGGCATTTCTGTGCTGAGGGTGAGTTACCCCTTAACCAAGGACCAGGGATCCACGACCCAGGACAAGCTAGGCCTGAGGTGGGGAGTGGGAGAGGGGAGGGTAGAGATGTTCACATCACCGGTGAGAGCCGAGGTGGGGCCAGGAAAGGCAGAATACATCGTGTGCCTGCCAACCACAGACTTCTTCAGTGGACCAGTGCCGCCGTGAAAGGTTAGCTGTGAAGATCTGGAGAACAGGTTGAGCATTCCAGACTCTGTCTCCTGCCCTCCAAAGCTGAGGTAAGCAGCCACTCTCCTCTACCCCTTATAGCCAGGGGGAGGGCCAGGGGCCAGAACAGCCCTGAGAAAGAGATGAACTGCAACTGAATAAATAACTCACAGGAAGCAGTCTTAAACTAGAAGAGCCTCACACCTTTACTTAACTACTTTAATTCCATGCATGACTCCTACCCTTCTTTCCCCGTGCATGCATACCTAGCAAGGTCAGGACTGAAGGAATAGTTATGGAAAATGGGCAGCTACCTTTTCTTGGAACACAGGAATAGTAACATGCTAGATATTTTGATTCTTCTGCTTTATTCAGTGATTTGATATAGTTTCGTCCCAAACAGTGACTTTCAAATATTTCGATCATTCCTCTCAGTGAAAAAATAGTTTATATCCCTATCTAGAACACAGATACTAACATAAATACATGAAATAAAATGTTGTGAAATCAAACCTACCTTTACTATGGTGACATACTCTCTATTTTATATTATACTCTATCTTTTAACAAATGCCACTGATGTCCTGGTAAACTGATTTCATGATCCACCCAATATGATGTGACCAACAGCTTGGAATATACTATCCTAAAGGCCTAATGCAGGGTTTCCCAGGTTGCTCTAGGGATAAAGAATATGCCTGCAATGCAGGAGACACAAGGGATATGGGTTCAATCCCTAGATCAGGAAGATTCCCTGGAGGAAAAAATGGCACCCCACTCTAGTATTCTTGCCTGGAGAATCCCATGGACAGAGGAGCTTGGAGGACTATAGTTCATGGGGCTGCACAGAGTCAGACACAACTGAGCAACTAAGCACAGAGGCCTAATGAGGTAAATAAATGTAACAGAGAAAATATTTGTCCCTTCACATTTTTCTCCTGCCTCTGTGAGTTATGTTATTCTCAGGTACAGGCAAAGATCTTGTCTTTGACTGCTGTGCTGGAGGATGGGGGTGGGGACAGTGAAGATAATTTCCTAGATTTCCTCTGTCTTCAAGAGGGTGAGGTTGTTAAATAGCTAAGCTCTAGATGGAAGAGGCAGATGGCACATACACTAAAGTATTACTGAATCCTAGTTTTTTATATACTGAATTGGAATAACTATGCAGATAGTTACAAATGTCATCTCTACTTCAAGCCCAGTTCATGAGGAGAAACCAAAAAAAAAAAAAAGATACCAAGGATGAGTTTTCTTCTTGTCCTTGATTATAAAAAGTATGTTAAAAGAAGTATAAAGTGGGGTGATTGTACAAAATGAATGGCCATGTAAAATCAGATGGTGGAACATATAAAGCAGAATTCCAAAGCACAGTTCTGAGAATAGGATGAACTGTACATTAGGAAGACGACACTGTTGACCCATTTGCTGTAGGAGTATGGACCACTGAGTTTATTTTCCACGCTGCATAGTAGTAGTGTCTGTCACATCCAAGTCTTCTGACTGGTGCCTTCAAACAACTCACAGCAGGTGTTTGCCAGCTAAGGTCAAGTGTGCATTCGGTATCCCTGAGACAGAGGAAACTTAGCTGACCCACAGGGATGGAAATTATGACCTTTGCCTCATTGGCCCTTATGTTACCCACGGAGCTAACAAAATATGGGCTATTTAATAAAGGAGAAAGCTTAAACGATACCTTTGACAGCCATTGTATAGTGGCTTTCAGAAGAATTCTATATGATTTCCAAACTTTAAGGGTGACTTAAAGTTTTTCAAAACATTCTGGTGTGGCTGGTAAGGGTGAGAAGGGGAGTAAGAAGACAGAAATAAGACAAGCAACCTCTGTGTTTTCTTTCTCCTCTGTAAACCTTTCCCCCACCAAAAGAACACATGGCTGTTGAGCAGCAACTTACCATTTTTCCAGGGTCAGTTCCCTTTCCCGTGCTGCTCTAAACCCTGCTGAAAGCCAGCTCCCTGGGGAGCTCCAGGAATTGGGGCTGGCCTCTCTTTAGTCTGCAAGCACTCAGAAGGAAATGCCCCTTGCTGAGAAAGGGGTGGCAGTTGTGTGAGTGTGTGTGGGGGATCCATCTACTGTCACGGAAGTTTCAATTAAATACGGATGCCAATTAATTTAATTTATATTTCTGCATGAAAAAATATCATTCTATTATACATGCACTGGAAAGATGCCAGGAGCCCAGGTTAATAAATTACATCTCTACTGACATAGTATGGAATCACAGACTAATCGGATACTTATTAAATGCCCACCTGTGCTTGGGGTTACACCTTATATAATAGAAACCCAACAGAAATAAGATCTGTCCAAGAGGGCCTATCCCAACCCTGTGATCATCTGACACCCACCCTTATTCCCTCTGCTCTGGGCTTTGGTGCATGTCTCAGGAGAACAACTCCAAAAACGAATAATCAATATTCAATTGCCAGGGGTTATGAATGGGCACATTGAATGAATAAGGGAATGAATGATGGAGAACTGTAAATAATCCACTCAAATTAATCAGGGCATAGGCCCATACTGGTTAGCAGGAAACTTGCCATGATTATTTCACTGGAGATTCAAACCAGCTGGTGGTAGGTAATATCTACTGGTTCTGAAGCCCTTACTCAGAGCCAGAATTGCTATGTTTTATTTTGAAACATTACAACAACCCTTCAAGGTAGAGGTTATTCCCTCCCAACTCCCTCATTTTAGAGACAGGAAGCTGAGGTTTCAATAAGTGGAAAATGACCTTGCTGAAGGCCATGTAATCAGAAAGAGGCACACTCAAGACTAGACTTTTCTGACTCAAAGCTGGAATGTTCTTTCTATTGTGCTGCTTGATTTTCTCTGCATCATAGTTCTATGGTTCTCCCAGTAGTCATGTATGGATGTGAGAGTTGGACCATAAAGAAGGCTGAGTGCTAAAGAACTGATGCTTTCTAACTGGTGCTGGAGAAGACTCTTAAGAGTCCCCTGGAGAGCAAGGACATCAAACCAGTTGGAAGGACTGATGCTGAAGCTCCAATACTTTGACTACCTGATGTGAAGAGCTGACTCATTAGAAAAGACTCTGGTGCTGGGAAAGATTGAAGGCAGGAGGAGAAGAAGTGGGGGGACAGAGGATGAGATAGTTGGACAGCATCATTTACTCAATGGACATGAGTGTGAGCAAGCTCCAGGAGATAGTGAAAGACAGGGAAGCCTGGCATGCTGCAATCCATGGAGTCGCAAAGAGTCAGACATGACTTAGCAACCGAACAACTGGCTGGTGACTGCCCTGTTCTAGGCAGTGCTGACACTCTGGGTAGGTCTTGACGAGCTACATTTATAATTAAAATACCAGAAGTTGACTCCACAAATAGTCCCTGCCTGGGAAATTCACCCTGCTCTCCACTAATCCAGCTTCCACTCACTTTATATGGTGGTGAAACGGGTATCACTCAGCTGTCACAAGTTCTTACCAGTTGCCAGTTACTTACTGTCATTCATTCAACATATATTGAGCACTTACTATGTACCAAGGGCTTTCCAGATGTCTCAGTGGTAAGAATCCATCTGCAAATGCAGGAGATGCAGGAGACCTGGGAAATTCACCCTGCTCTCCACTAATCCAGCTTCCACTCACTTTATATGGTGGTGAAACGGGTATCACTCAGCTGTCACAAGTTCTTACCAGTTGCCAGTTACTTACTGTCATTCATTCAACATATATTGAGCACTTACTATGTACCAAGGGCTTTCCAGATGTCTCAGTGGTAAGAATCCATCTGCAAATGCAGGAGATGCAGGAGACCTGGGTTCAATCCCTGGGTTGGGAAGATCCCTTGGAGTAGGAAATGTCAACCTGCTCCAGTATTCTTGCCTGAAAGATTCCAAGGACAGAAAAGCCTGGCAGGCTACAATCCCTGGGGTCATAAAGAGTCAGACACTATTGAGAGACTGAGCATGCACACACTATGTACCAGGTGTTCTTCTAGGTCCCAGGATACAATAATGAAAAAGGAGGTCAAGCCAACGGAAAAGATGGATTGCCCTGTCATAAAATTACCATGAGGTGTGGGAAATGTTTGGAATTACTAAAGGAAAATATTCATTTCATCATTCACACAATCATTCACTGATTCCCTCTATGACTATTTATTTACTGAGTCCTTGGGCTGTGCCACATAACAGGCCCTCTCTACCATGTGTGAGTCAGGGCACTGGTAGAGGCTGCCAGCCTGAATCTGCCTATCCTCCTCCCCCATCCCATCCCAGAGTCCATCTTGCACTGCAGGGGGCCTCTCACATCCATGTTTGGACACCCAAGCCTACCTTTGGGGCTTCCTAGGTGGTGCTAGTGGTAAAGAACCCGCTGGCCAATGCAGGAGACCTAAGAGATGTGGGTTCAATCCCTGGGTCGGGAAGATCTCCTGGAGGAGGAAATGGCAACCCATTCCAGTATTCTTGCCCTGGAAATCCCATGAACAGAGGAGACCGGTGGGCCGCAGTCCATGGGGTCTCAAAGAGTCGGACATGACTGAAGCAACTTAGCACAGCCCGCCTTCACAAGAAACTTTTGCGAACCCTAGAAGCCAGCTTGGGTCTGTTTGAGTAGGGAGTGCTGGGGTCTTAAGGCCCAGAGTGTGGTATGGGTTTTGGGTGGGCCTGCTGCGTTGGCTTTACTCATTCATCCCCCTGCAAGTGGGGGCAAGGGCAGAGGAGGCTGAGAGCGTGCAGGGGTTGGTCCTCAGACAGCAACCTCGGCATCACCCGGGAGCTTGGTGGAAATGCAGAATCTCAAGTCCCTTCTCAGACCCTGGGAATTAAAATCTGAGTCTCAGCACTCCAGGTGATTCGCATGCATGTTACGGTTTGAGAAACACTGCTCTAAGGGCCCTAATGTCTAATCCCCTCTTTACAAACAATGAGTCTGAGGCCAAAGAACATGCAGGGGGAGGCACACAGCTTGGGACCGGGCTGCCGGTGGTGTCTGAAAGTACACTTCTGGGCACCTCATATTCTCTAGTGGTGAATATGTGCCAAAGCAAATTTGAGAGAAATGTACCTTTTCAGTATCTCAGATTGACAGGGTCCTGGATTAACAGATTTATAGTAAGTAATCCAAGGAAGAGAATTCCAAGTCTCAGGCAAAGTAATCAAAGGAAGGATAGTGATAATACATCACTCTGGAAAAAACTTGAGGGAGAGTTGAAAACCTTTTTGTTTCTTATTTCATATCTGGATTCAATGCCCATGAGCTGGAGGGGATTTCCATAGCCAAAGCTAATTGTCTTTTAAAAATTCTTTATTTTTTTCACTTCTGCATTCCTTTGGCCTTTTCTTCCTCTTTCCTTAGGATATTTTCATTCCCAACCCTTTCTTATGCATCCATTTTGCCCTGTTTTTCTACACTTCTCTTATTGCTTTTCTTAAACCTTTCACTCTGCTTCAAACAACATAAAACAAAGAGAAGTGAAAGGGACAAAGGTGAAAAAAATGGTCTGGTGCCAATTTCATGCTGCTACCAATTCCAAGCTATTACATTTTTAAAAAAATACATAATTTTTGTCCATACATAAAAATAGAATTGCATTTCAATTTTGCAAGTACCCTTCACCCAGTTACAATTATCAACATATTGCCTATTGTGTTTCAGCTGCTTTATTCCGTCTTCACATTGCCATTTCTCCCCTAACTTTAATTTCCCCCCTTCTTCCTCCCTCCCTCTTCTCTTTCTCTCTCCTTCCCTGTTTTCCCCCTTCTCTTTTCTTCTCCATCTCCTTTTCTTCCCCGCTTCTTTCTCTCCCCCCTCCTCTCCCCCTTCCCACTCTCCCTTTCTCTGGCGTTTATTAAAGCAAATCCCAGACACCATATCATTTATTTCATTTCCTATAGCATTTCCCGGAGGCAGGGAGGGCCACAAGAGAATAGAAACTGAGGAAATGATCTCTTATGATTATTTTCTTCACCAAAATATGGAATTTGTGTTACCGAGATAAGGGAAAATATAGAATTTCTCAAAACCTCTACATGATACCCCAGATGGTGCAGATTTGATTTTCCATCTCTAGGTCCTTTGCCTCGAGTCTTTGAGGGGGGTCTATGAGAACTTTTTAATCTTCCTTTACTATTCAAGTAGTAACAAAATAACAGCAATCTTGGGTGTTTATAAACCCCAAAGGAAGTGCATGTTATCTTCTTGTTTCAAAGAGCATTCTGAGAGCATCACTTTTGCAGTAGAAATTTGTAAGTGTGCAATTTGAAGAGAGTTTCTACGACAAGGAACCAAACACATTTTTCCCCTGGTGCAAACCCCCTGAGCCGACTGTTATGATGGTTTAAAGGTGCTTTGGATCAAGACCTAGAAAAGAAAGCGTGGTGTACAGTTGCTTTCATGCTCACACACATCAGATCTAAGGAATATTAAGTAATTTGGAGGTGTGGTTATTTTCCATGAGTAAATGTCCAACTAAATTTGAGCAAAATGCTTTCTAAATAAGTCAAATAGAGAGGAGCTTTGAATGAGGGAATTAATTATATATAGCTAGTGTCCTAAGGAAAAGAATCCCAATGTGGCACAGAAAATGTAATTATTGGGAGGTAGTACCAACAAATCATTCCCTAAAATATTAATGCTATCAAAGAACAGCTGGATAATGAGAGAAACTTGACCCTTGGGGGACTAGCAGAGGTTGCTGCAGAACTGTAGGTAGTTGTGATGTCATGGAATTCCTCTAAATTTAACAAAAATATTATTAAGAGGTGTGGTTCTGGGAAAGTTATTAGCAGAAAACATGTCTTTGTAGTTTTATCATCTTATCACGATCATTATATCTCACTGTTGCTGTGGTTCCACAGGACTTTCTTCCTTAATTGCTCAGGATTTATACAACCCAAACCACACTCCTTAAAAAAAAAAAAAAAAAACTCTAAGTCTGGCAAGGACTTTTCTTTTTTGTAAGTAAAAACACAGTACCTAAGAAATCTCTGCAAAAACAATTTCCCATATGCTTATTTAAGTTCTTTAAGTCAAGAAAGACTGTCTCATTGTTTGTTTGTAGATAAAAGCCTGAACTTAATTGGGTTTTACTAAATAGCATATTATTGTCCCACGTAATATCTAACAGAGCAATGAAGTTAAATATTTACACAGTCCTACTTAACATCTGAAACGTTGGGCATTATTTTTACATTCTCATAACTAAATGCTAATCCCTATATTTAAAGTCAGAAATCAGAAGTGATTCTTTCCTTGTAATATACTTGCACTTATATTTTAAAACAGAAACCGTTTCATTGAGTTACCCTCCCCACCCACCCCCTCCCCTCCAAAAAAGCTTCTGTGAACCGACTGGGACCCTCGCGAAGCCGCGAGCGTGGTGAATGCTTTTGACCGCACACTTTCATGGCTGGTGAGCAGCAAACTTTGTCTTTTTGTTTCACTCAACTTGCCAACATCTACATCAGTGACACGGGCATTCAGCGTTTCCTTTGACAAATAGGTCGAGATACGCGGAACATATTCACACGAACCAATAAATGATGAGAGGAAGTTCAGGATGCCGTAAAAATAAATTCTTGAGTTGAGCCCAGGTTTCACATAACGCCAGTTTCATAGGGCACTTACCCGGCTAAAGGCGCAGTGCCCCTGAAAATAGCACACGGGGGACAGATCATTTAAATAAATGTGTTTCTTTGCCCGAACAGAAGTTCAGATCTGTTCAGTTACCATTAATTTTGTTCTTTTATATCCTTTGCGGGCGCGAATGGAGAAGTTGTGCTCTTTGAGGTTTTGTGAGTTGCCCTGGGCAGGCAGAGGTGACCCTCGATTCTTCACCCGGCAGCGCGCAGGTTAGGGGGGCGGGGGAGAGTGCGAGTGTGTGCGCATTTGTCAAACGTGCCGTCCCTTCTGGAGAAAGTGGAAACCTACGGGGAAAACGCAGCGCAAATGTGGCAGGCCCTAAAAGTCATGCCATCCGCCCGGAACCCTTAGAACAGGTGTCCCAGGAACGAGGCTGGATCTGTGCAACAGGTGACAGATGATTCGACAAACCTCAGCCACCCAATTCATTTTTGATTACATCCCTAAAAAGCAAACCTCAGGTCCCCACTCGCGCGCCAACTCGCGTGGGTAAACGGAGACCCGGAAGCCTCGGCCCTTTGCGGAGTTTGCTGGACTATGCGGGAGGCGGGTGTGTGTGTGTGTGCGTGGAGAGGGCCTGATCCCCCAAGTTTAGGGTCAAGTCGAGTCCCGGGGGAGTGCCAGGGGAGGAGGTGGCCCGGGAAAGGCAGAGGAGGGCGCATGAACCAGAGGGCGCGCAGGACACGCAGCCTCGCCGCGCGCGCTCAGGCGGCGCGACCCGGGAGGCGGACTCTCTCTTAACCCTCGCTGTCTCCCCCTCCCTCTTCCTTTTTAAAGGACGCCGTGGAGGCAGAGCTGTCAGCAACCGGGAGGCCGTTTGTACTTGGCCCGGCCAGGCTGACTCCCGTGACAGACAGGGGCGGGGGCTGAGGGGCCGCCTGTCCCGAAGCCCCATACGTGGGCATCTCACAGTCTCCTCCTTCGGGCTCCTCTGGACCGAGCGACGGCGGCGAGTCCAGGTGCTGCGCGGCCCGGGAGTTGCCAGCCCCGGACGCGATGGCTCCCGTGAGGAGTGGGGTGGGAGGTGGCCGAGGGCTGGGCGAGCCCCTCGCGCCCGGAGAGTTATGAGCGGGGCAAAGGACCGCAGCATCAGCCCGAGCCGCAGCCTCGGCCGGCGCCTCCCGAGGGCCCTCGCCAACTCGCCCCCGCACACCATGCCGACCCCCGGCCTGCTGAGCCCGTCGCGCAGCCCCTGCTTCCTCCCTGGCTCCTGCTAACCCTCAGGGGACTGGTTTTGGCCGCCCGGGCAGCTCCCCAGGCCGCTCCCCAGGAGAGGCGGAACCGCGGGGCGAGCAAAGCCCCGGCTCAGCCCTTCGCTCTCCAGCCGCGTCCCCCTCCCGGCCGCTCGGCGCGCCCGCGGCGATGGGGGCGCTGCTGGCGCTCTGCCTTCTCTTGGGCTGGCTGCGCGGGGGCCCGGCGGGCGCCCAGCAGCCCGGAGAGTACTGCCACGGCTGGGTGGACGTGCAGGGCAACTACCACGAGGGTTTCCAGTGCCCGGAGGACTTCGACACGCTGGACGCCACCATCTGCTGCGGCTCCTGCGCGCTGCGCTACTGCTGCGCCGCGGCCGACGCTAGGCTGGAGCAGGGCGGCTGCACCAACGACCGCGGCGAGCTGGAGCACCCGGGCATCACGGCGCGTGAGTACGGGCCCAAGGTGGGGCAGACCCTGTCCGGCCGCGCGGCCGGGCTGCCGTGTGTGCCGACCGGTATGCGCGCAAACAGGCGTGCCAGGCCTTCCCGGGTCTGCGCAAAGGGGACGCTAGAAAGTGGGGGCATCAAGGGAGAAGTGGGTGGTCGCGTTTCAGGTCAGGGGCGCTGTTCCTTTGCAGTCCCGATTCCTGCCACACGCGGTCTCCGCCGGTCTGCCCAGGAGCTAGTTCGTAACGGACCGCGAGGACCGCGGGGCTTGCACCCAGTGACTCCGGGGGAGAGAGGGAGCCCTGGGAGCTCAAGACATTTCAAAGAAGGGCTGTGGGGGCCGCGCCAGGCTGGACTTGAGTTTTCAGGGGTGGTGGGAGCTCTGGGAGCTTTGAGAAGTGCTGATGGCTCAGGGAACGCAACTCTTGGGGTGCGTTTATCTGTAGCCCCACGGCGGTAAGGAACTTAAGCCACATTTGTGTGTGTGGCCGTTTGGTAGTGTTTCTAAGCCCCATTCTCACGACTTCCTTTCATTTCTCCGCATCTAATTACCCACTCCGGCCCACCCCCTATTGTCACGCTTTTCAGAAATGCCCAGGTCCTCCGGTTGGATATTTAGAAACCGGGGTTGCAGGGGCTTCCCCGCCCCCTATTCTCACGTCGGAAAACACGGGTCAAGTTTCCGCTTACTTCAGAGCAGAATAAATCACAACCCCAGCAGAGGAACTTTACACCTTAAAAAACAAAAAAACCTTTCCACCTGAATCGGGACTTCAGGGAGACCATTTAGAGCTCCAGGCGATGGTTTTACGGCCGGGAAACCGGAGGAGCGGGGGGGGGGGGGGTAGGGGGAGCCGGGAGAGAGCCTTGACACCCCAGAACTCCAGAGCGGGGGTCTGAAGCGACCCAAAGACGATCCCCAGGCGAGGCGGGAGAGGCTGGAGAGATGATGAACGGTGCTGGAGCCCCAGTCCCCTGAGACTGACAACCCAGAAAAAAGGCGGACCCATCTTCCTTAGAACTCTATTAGACCGTCAAGGAATTTCACTTTGGAGGGCAAAATACCAATCTAGAGGATTGAGGAAGTGGCTTCTGGGGGAACGATGTTCAGTGGAAAGTAGGGAACTCGAAGGCGGCCTAGCCTGTTAGGAAAATACGAACTAGCTTCACAGTCACTCGCCCTCTCTGCAGAGCAAGTGCTAAGTGCCCTGTCTACCTCGGTGACCCCATCCTGGCCTCCGGCAGGGCTCTGTGGCAAAAGAGGGGGCAGTCTCCGCACCCACCCAGACTGCGGTCTGGCAAAGCCTCAAGACCTTCCCTTGCCAGCTTATCATTTTGGGCAAGTTATTTAACTGCTCTGGGCTTCTTCTCAACTCTAAAATGGGCATATTGCTCTCAGAGGAGTTAGGTTGTGAAATCAATGAGTGTATGGATGCTCAGCAAGGTGCTGAGTAAGTAGTCACTTTAAACTTGCCTTCTGCAGGGCACTGCTAGACAGGGCAGAGTGGGTGGCACCCAGAAGAGCTTACACCCAGGAGCCCACAGATCTTAGGGTGGGTAGTTCCCTGTCACTCATTGCCTGTGTGTCTTTGGGAAACTCAGCAACTCTCCAATATGTTTCCACATCTGGAAACTAGACCATGTCACTAGGCCTGCCTCACAGGGTCTCCATGAATCTGATAGTAAATACAAAATAGGCACACAGTAGGGTCTTAGTCAATGCAGACTTGGCTTTCTTCTACCTCTAAGCCGGAGGTTTGCATCCCAAGGCAGCTCTATCAGGCAGGGACCACAGCTGGAGGGCTGCTTGGGAGGTGCTTCTGGGTGGGAAACATTATGTCTGCCTTATAGAGAGAAAAGGGAACTGGGGTTAACTCTGTCAGAAAGGTGCTCTCCCAGAGAGTATGGGCCACCAACACCAAGGACCACACCGCAGTCTCACTAAAGTTCAGTCTGACCTTCCCAGAATTTGAGTGGGGATCGAGAGGCAGGAGCATGATGGCTGGAGGAGGCATCCCAAGTTATTTCTGGAAAGAAGTATCCGGACAGGACAGTTTGTGATGTGGTAGGAGACACAGTTAATGGGGGCCTGTTATGGATTTCTTTATACTGTTCTTTCTGTAGTCTTGTAAAATCCTGGGGGTTTCACTTAACGGGCCCGGTTGTCTTTGCTCAGATTGGAGAGTCTTGGATAGGAGATGGATTTTCAGCCTTAGCATCCTTAAGCACCCCACTGTGATAAAAACTCCTAAAACCTGGATTGAAAGCCAGTGTTATGGTAACCCCCCAAACTCATCTTTTCCCTTCCTCCAGTGCATGGACAGGAAGATAGAGTCTGTTCCTTCTGATTTCCAGATGTGCAATATGATGGCTAATTGCTAACAGGGTCTACAGTATCAGTCTGCTTCCTCTCTGCTAGGAGCAAGAATATTCCATCATCACAGTTTGCAATTCAGAGGTTACCAGTAACAAGCTCTGAGAAGCCGGGCTGACAAGGGTGGTTGAATAGACCTCCCACCTCCTACCTGTGAGCAGCCCAGAGTTTGGGAATCTCTCGTCCGAGTATCTGTGCCTGTTTTTGCCTTCTAGAGCCTGTCTACGTTCCCTTCCTGATTGTTGGCTCCATCTTCATTGCCTTCATCATCCTAGGCTCTTTAGTGGCTATTTATTGCTGCACCTGCTTGAGACCTAAGGAACCCTCACAGCAGCCCATCCGCTTCTCACTCCGCAGCTATCAGACAGAGACTCTTCCCATGATCTTGACTTCTACGAACCTCAGGGCACCTTCCAGGCAGTCCAGCACAGCCACCAGCTCTAGCTCCACTGGGGGCTCCATCCGAAGGTTCTCCTTTGCCCGGGCAGAACCAGGCTGCCTGGTGCCCTCACCGCCCCCACCTTACACCACAGGCCACCCAATCCACTTGACCCAGCCGTCCGGTTTCCTGGTGTCACCCCAGTACTTCGCTTACCCGCTCCAGCAGGAGCCTCCACTTCCCGGGAAGAGCTGTCCAGACTTCAGTTCCAGTTGACAGGCCATGGCTCCAGATCCATCATCTAGTGCAATGGCACACCTGTGGATGCTGCTGCCATGGGCACCAGGAATCCCAAGAAAATTTCACTTGGACCAGCAACGCCATGGAGGAAAGCGCAAGGAAAATACAGCGCCTCTTAGTCTTGAAGTTCCTGGCTGCAGTCACAGAATGGCTGTATTAAGAGAATTGCTTTCTGGCTTTGAAAGCATGGGGACTATTACATTTCAACTTATGCTACTTTTATTCAAAATATGCAGTAGTCCGACTTGAAAGCTACAAATTGGCTGAAGCTGTTTTATTGGACAACTCAGCTATCCAACATAGGCCTATGTGTTCTTTTTTCATTATAAGTTCTTTAGTGAGTGATAATACAAACGTATACATAAATAAGCAAAGAAATTGTACCTGATTGTAATTATCGAAGGTTCATTTAAAAAATTAACTGCTAAGTAAACTGAAGAGACAATGAACAGCCTGTTTATAATTCGGGGAGCAATTAACTGGGAATAATATTAGCATCGTGAGAACAATTATTTTTTAAATTAATAACTAAATTTTGTTGGAAATATAAGGGTGTCTTCAGAAGATTTCAATAACTGCATGAGAAATTTAACATTTTAAATATTTACTTAGATATTGTAACAGAGATCTTATGTAAAAGCATTTCCCCCACCTGCCCAAGGGAATATTTATTGCAGACGTTTTGTTCAGCAACATTTAGTGTTTAAATGAAAGTTGAACAGTTGGGTCTTAAAACATTTATTTGTAAAATGAGTTATGTACAAATGTAAAGATTTGTAATTTAATGTATTTACTACACTGATGGTACTAATTATTTAGTAGTCACACTGTAATTTTTTGTGTTAATAATAAGCGTGGAGTTCAAAGTCCAGCTTTGACTATAATCATCTGATATTATGTATCTTAAGTGCCACTGAATTCCATGTCTGATGACTAAATATTTGGGCATATATCCTGCTGGATTAGAATAAATAAAATGCTTTATGTTTTCATGAAATTTCTTTGAAAGTTTAGATCAAAGTGCTTCATTGTATCTCCTTAATGATACTCTCTGATATTCAATAAAAGGAAATGTCTTTACTTAACACTTCATAATTTGAAATGAAAAAAAAAAACTACATTAATTTTATATTATGTTCAAAAGCTGTTTTCTACCTTGGGACGCCTGAAAGCAGCCAAGGAAGTGAACGTTTAGAGAGACGTCAGCCCGTGGGCTGTAATCCTCAGATGTGGTATTTGCATAGATTTAAAAATTGGGAGATTTCTCATAAGAATTTGAATTTTGGCTTCTCGTGGCATGAAGAGGATGTGGCACGGATGGTGCTGATTTGCTGGGGGTAGGAGGTCCTTTTCAGAGAGGCTCCTTGCCTTCCACCAGTCTTCTGCCTGGTCTCCCTGGCCTGGCCCATCTCCCTCAGTTTTGTTGCCTCTTGGCCCTTTGGGTGTCCTTTGGAAACCCAGGTTTATATGGGTTCATACTATTGTATGTCAACCTCAATAGCTCTTGTCAAATACAGATCCTTTAGAGGTGGAATGCTGACCTAAGAAAAGTCATTTGGCCTTGACTCTTTGTTTTCTAGTTGAGGAAGCAAGTTGGAAGATGCTGGGTCTTTGCCCAGACTGATGGCAGGAGCTTTGACTTCTGGTCTCCTGCTTTCTCCTGTAACTAATCCAGGTATCCGAAGTCAGCCCAAATAATTAAGGAATAAACATAAGAAGGAAGGGAGGGAGGGAGGGGGGAAGGCAAGAAGGAAGGAAAGAAAAAGGAGGGAGCGGGAGAGGGAAGGAGGGAGGAAAGGGTGAACGTAAAAGGATAAACATTTGTGTGAAGCTCTGGAATTCACTCTCATGTCATTAGGCTGGCTTTATTCATGTTTGTTACATACTGCTCCTTTGCTATTTTAATCTTTACTGGGCTCTTATAACTCAAACAGTATTCTAAATATTTACGTGTACTAACTCTTCCTCCCCCGCCCCCCACCGCAAACAATGCAATATGGAGGTATTATAATTCCTGTTTTATAGATTTGGAAACCAAGGCATACTGGAGTGAAGTAACTTGCCCACGATCCCACAGCTAGTCAGTCCTGGAGCTGTCTGCATAACCAGATTCCAACAGCAAGGGAACACCAGCTTTGAGGTTTCTCTAATTGTCTCTGGGCACACAATCCACTGACAAGTAAAGCATGAGGCTCAGGGCCTCTCTCCAGGACAGTGATTATTAACTCTGTTGGATCTAGTGAGTTCTCCTTAGAACAAATATTTTGTGTCATGCCTTTAACTGTCCACCAGCTTCGCTGGTGGCTCAGATGGTAAAGGATCTGCCTGCAATGCAGAATATCCAGATTTGATCCCTGGATTGTGAAGATCCCCTGGAGAATGGAATGGTAACCCACTCTAGTATTCTTGCCTAGAGAATTCTGTGGACAGAGGAGCCTGGCGGACCGCAGTCCAATGGGGTTGCAAAGAAACGGACATGATTGAGCGACTAACACTTTTACTTTTAACTGTCCTAGAATGAAATTCCTAGATCATATTACTCACTACACATATACTTAAAAACAATCAACATAATGTCTTAATGGTAAATAGAAAGGTGAATGAAGAGGAGAATTATTTCATAATGTAAAAGCTTCAGCAGATTTAACAGAGGACTCACAGGAGAATCTCTTCACACAGGAATCACCGAGATGTGACAGCTCCCAGTCCAGACCTATGCAGGTTTACAACACTATCAATTTACACTCCAGAGTTGCCCTACTGTTACTGAGATTTTTTTCCAAACAAAGTTTGATCTTCTTTTAATCTGCACCATAGTTATATATCTGGAAAATTCAGTGTATATTTAAGGCAGTGCAGAAAATACTTAGATAAAATGGGACTAGATTTTTCCACTGATAGGAATGGAGGGATGTTTCAAAGTCCTGCTCATGGACATCAAGTCTTTGTTGTGCCAACTGTCTCATGCACTGTAAGATCCCTGAAGAACAGAAGTGTTATATTTTGAAAGGTAGCTATGCAGATAATGGATAACATTTATTAAACACCATGTGTGTGTTGTATGACATGCATCATTTAATCTTCCCAACCCTGAAGTCGGGACTCTTACCATGCCTGTTTGGCAGATAAAGAGATCAAAGCAGAAATATTGAACACTGTGCCCAAGACCGATGATAACACAACCAAGATTTGAACCCAGGCCCGCTGTCTGGTTTGAAACCCTGCATTCTTTACGGCATGTACCGTGAAGTCCTGATTTTCTTAGGAAAAAAAAAAAATCCAACCTACTTTTCAGAAAATCTTTTGGGGAAGAGTTGTAATATTGACTGTAACATTGTACACACCCTATAGATAGAGGGGATTGTAACCATTCATGGAATTGGTGCTTTGTTACCGAAACATAGAATATCACAGAGCACAAAACCAAACCAAAAACACTAGAGGGCAAACATCTCTCTCTTTACACCTGAGAAAACTGAGAGACCAGGGGGCTATTTAGGTAAATTTTGGAGTCACAGTGTCTGGGTTAGTTTTCTGGGTGTGTTACCCATAAGTTGAGAGACTTTGGGCTACTTACTTTATGTCACTGTGTGTCCGTTTTCTCATTTGTAAAATGGAGGTGTTAATTGTACCCTACTGCTGAGGGTTGTCTTAAGGAATCAGAAGTCAGAATCACTGTCTCAGTGACTTGTACTCTAGTGTGGAGGGAGCTGTGTCATCAGTCCATAGTATATAATAGAAAGCAGATGAAATACCCTCATATATAAAAGCAAGCCTGAGTACTGTGGGAGGGCAGATGTAATGCTGATTGGAGGGCATGGAACAGAGAAATGGCCCAACAGTTTGATAGAATTAGTCCCAAGTAATCCATGGCCTCCTATGATACCTGGACAACTTCTTATTGCCTGAGACAGAGCAAGCACCCTCCCACCTTGCACTCAGAGCCTGTGAATCTATCATCTACTTTAGAAAAATGTATTTAATCAACTTGCTTTTATTCACTCCAAAGCTAATAGATTGTAATTTTAATTGTCCCAAATGCATAGATTTTCCCTTCTTATTTTCCCATCCTATTTTTCATTGATTTTTTTTTTCAGCTATTCCCCATGGAAGAGAATTTTGCCAGACTGAGTTAAATCTATAGGAAAATTTCTTTCTAAAACTAGTTAACCAAAAAGGTTCCTGAGAATATGTACAATCACAATTAGGAGTATGATACATTTTACTGGGTCCAGATCAGTTTACTTGTGCATAACCTAAAAGGCTTATTTAGTATGTGTTCAGGAAAAATAAGGATTTACGAGCATGTTAAACTACTAAGGCAACACACATTTCTATATGTATAAGACTTTCAAAATTTCAGTTAAACAGTTGCTAACAAAGTTATTCTGACAAGAGTTTACGTTTGAATTGCTGGTTACATAGTCTGTACTTGAAATAAAGACTGAATAGTAAAAAATATTACATTTTCCAACAATTTTTATTAGCTTACTAGTGAAATGATCCAGGTTAGAAAGACCTTTCTTCATTAAAATGTGTGGTTCTGTATACTGAAATAGAAGCTTTAGGTCTGAGATGCCTTAAGCACATCAAAACAATCTTTAAATGGGGACGATGTACTGGATTTATGTATTTCACGTTTGATGTTTCCTTATGATGGTGTTAGACGGTGGTGCTTATTTTAAGAGGGATGATGTTGTACGTGAAAATATTTGGCATAATTCACAGGTTACTTTTCTGAACATTGTTTTGCTGTGATTTTGCATGGGGGACCCATACTCAATTGTTGCCCCCAGAAAAAGGTTGTGGGGAGGGAAGTAGGGACGCAGACAGGGAGGCACACACTGCCCCTCACTCTGATGAAACCGGACGCTCTTCACGTTGCTTCCCCAGTGGGTCTCTGTGAACTCATCCTGTTCTAACAGGTTTCCAAATTGCAGTTTCTGTTGTTCCTTTTATCAAATGGTGATTACTTTGATTGTCTTGTCCTCATTTCCAATGTTTTCCTGTATTTTGTCTCACGTGGCAATTTTACTGTTTTCTGGTTACTTCCTTCAAATTTTATTGGCCAAATGTGGCCACTCTCTCATACCGGTGGGGTTTAGAAATCTTAAGAACTTCCTCCTCTGTGAAAGAAGGAGCCATGAGTTAGTTGTTGATTTACAGGCTGATTTAAACCTGTAACGAGGACAATCTTGGAGGCTTTTCTGATTGAAGAATCAAAATATAGTAATTTTATTTAGATTTATTTTATTTTTATTGTCATTATTTTGGCCACATTGTACAGAATGTGGGGATCTTAGTTCCTGGACCAGGGATTGAACTCACCCCCCTTGCATTGGAAGCTCGGAGTCTTAACCACTGGACCACCAGGGAAGTCCAAAAATTCTTTTTTGATACTTAATTATTGAACGACCAACTCTTATAAAATTAGAGTTAATATACCGCACTTTATATTGCATTGAATGGGATTTACAATGCAGGGATATTTTCAATTATCATTGGGGTTGTAGAGAAAATGTTAACATTGTTATTAAACAGATATACACCTTCTCAAACTATAGTTATAGCAGTTTTGAAAGTTTTATGAAGAAATATAGTTTCTAAAACTAGCAATTAAAACGAATGATTTTCTTTATGTAATGGTACAGTTTATTTCATTTTTCATAAGAGGACAAAAATGTTTAAAATTTGCAGTTTAAAACATGCACATTCACAAAAGGCCAATGACACGTAACACTGCATAGAACTGAATATTACTTGACTTTAATAACTATTTATAAAACACAGTGCATTGAACATCGAGATAAACACACCTGAGAAAACTACTATAATCACAGATTCAGTTCTCTCCACTCATGCAGCTTCACAATTTCTACAGCAGTTTTAGCAGGAATGGTTTTTCATGGAGCTGAAAATACTATTTTATTTTGAATGCAAACTGCAATTTTCCATAGTAGCTGCCTTCCAAGGCTGCCTTTTTTCTTTTAACCTAACAAACTTGAAAATGTGAAAAATGAAGCTTGAAGTAGTAAAACAAACAACAAACAGTATTTACTGCATTTATGGCTTCTAGTCTAGAACTATGAAACAAAAACATGTATTTTTAAATATTCTGCTCACATCTTTGCAAGAGCAGATTTACCTATGGAAAGTTGCTGTTAATTCAAAGTAAGCAAGTATGAAATCTAGCTTTCTTTTTTCCTACTTAAGGGAGATTTATTTGCTGAGAAATTTTGTGAGCTTTATTAAGAAAAGTTCTTAGAGGCAAGCTAAACAAAAGTTTCAATTAAATTAGTTCAAATTTGTTTGTAAAATAATTTGCTTATTAAAAAAAAGTTGTGTGGAGGACCAGTTAATTTGTCCACTGAATATTAAGTCTTAGGTAGGCCATGAGAGAATTTTATAAGGCAGAAATAAACATCAAGATTTACAGCAATAGCCATGCGTTGGCCTAAACCACTTTAAATATTAATTCATGCAAACCATAAACCTATCAAAAACACAGCTGCTCTCATACAGAAAATAAATCAAGACGAAAAATGGAAAACATTTATTTCCTTTCCTTCAAAATTCTACTTACATTCCATTTTAATAGCTGTTGAAGGTTAATTAAAATGCAGCAAAGTATAACAGTTTCACAAGTGACTTCAGTTATTTTAATGTGAGAAAAATCAGACTATGGTCTCTTTAAGAGGCATCATAGAAATGTTCATCATTAAAAAGCATTTATTAGGCACCAGACTGCATGGTGTTTACATTAAGTAATTTACAAAAAGAATTCCATGGGCCTGGTTCATATGATGTGAACAGGGTGGCAATTTGCTTAATAAATTTTGTACATGATTATAGATTTATTAGATGATATATGTCTTAGAACCAGGACATATCAAAGGGCAAACTGCACAAAAATAAATACTAATGATTATTTAGCTTTGTAATAACGATGATTTTGTTATACATAAAAATTTTTGAATATGCAATCTAGTACATTCAGATTAGTATTCACTTCCTGAAAGAACATTTTAAGTGACACATAAGTGATGCACAGCATACACAATGCAGAACAAATTATCACATGATTTTCACACTGGATATTTAGGATGCAGGACTGCAAAATTAAAATATAAAATGTCATGACTAGAATAAATGTAGATTTCTTGAATTCATTTGTCTCCCCTGGAAATTAAGAGGAATCGCTGATTCCATTCAGTGAGCACACAATTCATGTAAATGGCTAATACTGAATATAATACACATTCACCTGACTTGATTAGAAGAAGTTTTCCATTAACTTTGCCATGTTGCCCAAGCAGGCTCATGTCAGCCAGAGTGTTGTGTGGGAGGGTGGATGGCGCTTATTCCATTTAAAATTTATTACATTCCTGAGAAACACCATTTTTCCTGCTCATACCTTCTACCATATAGCATCTTTCTGGGTGTGAGACACCAATATATTTTTATATGTATATATAAAACATTTAGAAAGTTCATGCTCAATATCACTGTGTACTAGTCAATGCTAAAGAAGCGACTTCCAACTTTTCAATGCAAAATGAATGAGGATTTTCTGCTGTGAGTAGTATTTTCTGAACTGTAAACATTGTAAAGCAATGGTGTTAGCATTTGCCAGAGTCCCTATAAGGGACTTTTTAACTGAAGAATGTCCCTTATTTCAGAAAATACACATTAAAAGTCACTTCAACTATTTATTTTAATCCTGGTAAAACTGTGTTACCCACCCCCACCCCACTTATGAAGGTTAAAAAAAGGAGGGTCTTCTCTAACACTACAAAGTCACTGCAGTTGCAATGTTGTCTTTTAAGTTTTACCAAGGTGGTCACTCCCTGCTGCCTACCCCTCAACTCCCTACCGAGAAGCTAAGAGATTGACTTAATGTTGATAATTCAAAAACAGGTCCATGGGACAAAAAGGCATAAATCAGTCACGTTTCAGATCATGCTCTTTCACATTATTAACTATGAGTCTTCCACTCATGTTGAAGAGCTCCACAGAAACAAATCATGTTTCAAAGTAAAAATAAAGCTTTCAGTTCTCTTAAGTCAGAAAATTCAGTTCTATTACACTCATTACATTTTTATATTAAAATTATGGAGAAGGATGTCACCTGTGAGGTGAGGGGAAATGGAGGCAGCCCTTTTCTGGAACTGCTATTAAGTCTTTCTCCCGAGGGATGTACTTCATTCTTCTTTTTTAAAAAAACCTTTATTCCCTTTACTTGATTCTTGCTTTCCATTTTTTTGTGGTTTGACTTCACCTGTCATCACAGAGGCCCAGATGCTCTGAATAGCCATTCAGTAACAAACACTGTGACATCTGAATTTTGAAGATGATCTTAGACTCTTATACCTGTGGTCTTGCGTATTTCAGTTAATGCTTTTCTTAATCTGAACTCTGAATGGAAAGGGTGTGGAGAGTGAAGTATGTCACCATCTTCTTTTAAGTTCAAATTATGTATGTCATAACCTCTCTTATTTGTAGGAAATGTGGGAGGCATACATGTAACTATGAGCTAAAAATTCAGAGAAGGAAATAATATATAGACTAAAATGTTAAATCTAGATCGAGAAAAAGGGTGAAAGAGGTGAAATTATTAAACTCAAGGAGCGATTTGAAAATCACCTCCCTTCTTAATTGTAGTTGACTTATTTTTTTTAAAGAGGAAGTTCTATCTATTTTGCTGGTAAGTCCACTTAAAGGCAAACAGGCTTTTGAATACAAGGCAAAAAATTTGCTTCAATCTCTGAAATGTATCTGAAACCTAGAATTCTTTTTATTTCTACATGAAAGCATTATGTTAAAAATAGTGTAGAAAACTGGTTGTGGTTTTTAAACAGCCCCTTCACCATTAATTGTTGGTTTAGCAAAATAGGCATTTTTTCAGGAGATATCTTGGAAATGCTGAAACAATTAAATTGAATCTATATTTTAAAGCATATTAACAAAATCTACTCATGATGAACAGAGTTCTTTGTAAAGTTATAGGCTTGAATAAAATAGGTGTTTTTAAAACAGGGGGAAAGTACTACTTATTTGTTCTAATTAGCAGCATGTGACTAATTTTGGGAGCTGCTTGACAAGTGAACTGTTAAGCCATTCTTGGTTTTAAGTTCAGGGCAGTCACCTTAACCTGGGGTGTGCCATCAAGGACAACAGGCATCTGGAACAGGCACTACTAGGGAAAATCAAAACACAGGACAAAATGCTGAGCCTACAGACATTACAAAAGCCCCGGCATTATCTGACATGGTTTTTCAAACACCTCGACAGAAGTATTGGAAATCTCACATAAACACTTAAGTACATTTTTCTTAAAAAAAAAAAAAAAGAAAACTCAAAGACAAAATGACATCACTTAATCTACAGCAGAAGCCAGGTTGTAAGAAAAATCTCAATGATGATGAAACCTCATCAGAAAGGATGGAGACATAAGTACAGTTTAAAAATCAGCATTGTAATGACAGTCACATAACCACTTGTGCACTTCCACTTGAACAAATAGACAAGACAAACAAGAAAGAAGCATTTGTAAGGCCAAAGGTGCAACATCACAGATATTAGTAGCAAATGCCTTGAAATACTCATTTTTACAAATCACTCTTAGATTGGAAGAGTCAGGCATGCAGATCTTAGAGCAGAACTGGATGTAAACCTTCTTGTAAATTTCTGGGCAAATGACTACTGAAGGAGAAATAGTGATACATTTATTGAACTTCTTTGGCAAACATTTATCAAGACAATTTTTGACACAAACACTTATCATTAATGTCTTGTTTAGAAATCTTGCTCAGTGAGTTGCTTCCTTAAGAAGGCTGGTTTCCCCCCCCGCCCCCAGCATGTTCTGAAATCTAAATTTGGATATTAAGAGTTCCTATAACTTACTACCATTTTACAGATTTTTAATGGTGAGTAGCCTTGTGGTGTATCCAAGACACTGATAGTTACAGCTCCAGAGTAACAGCAAAAGAATACTGACCTTTTCTCAGTTGAAAAAAACACTCTGGCAAGATACAAGGTCATTTTCAATGTCTGTTTACAAAGACTTAGCAAATACTTTAGAAAATCTGAAAGAGATGGTGTTACAGTACAGTTGCACAGTGCTTACGTCTATAATATACATGAATCTGAATGTCAGTCAATGAGATGAGCTCAGATCCATTTCCCCTCCTTGGACCAGACTGGAATTGGTCAGCAGATTCTGGTGAAGACCTGGGACTCCCCTTGGAGACATAACAGAGCTGGCCTCGCAGCCCCCCGACCCATCACCACTCATCAGGTCTCTGCTTTGTGGTATCATATGCTCTAATCACTTCAGACTGTGAGACGATTCCATTTTCATCTTGAGAGAAAGCATACCCATCTGTAAGTTAAAATAGAAATGGTGAGCTTGAAGTCACAGGAAGTCTCTGTTAGTCTGAGTTTTGAGTGTTCATTTTCTGACTTGGGGAGTTAATGCATCCTTCCCTGCCTTTAAAAGCATAAAGACACTAATTTTTAATGTCTGGAAAAGATACGGATTCAACTGCAAAATGAAGAGTGAGATGATGGTGGCTCAGATCCTTGGTGTTCTGCTCCCTGGATGAACAGATATTGTAGCCCCCCTCCATTCTCCCTTCAGCACATCATGTCCAACTCCTCTAATGTCTGCTTCCTGCTAGCAGAGGGGTGGGGGGTGCAGTCAAGTGGGAGCGTGTATTCCAGATAGATCAGGCGGATGAGAGTGAAGGAAGAATAAGAGTGAGGGAGATAAACACACACAACTTCCCTCTGAAGGCATGGTTCTGGACTCTCAGCATCTACAAATTAACTCACTCATGCCCTAGCCTGGTCACAGGGGGCCTGGGGATAAGAAATGACCCCCAAGGGGATCACATCTTTAGAAAAGACCTCTTGAAGCATAAAGAGCAAAAGCATTAAACATGAGTATATATACATGAAAATAAATTACATGTGGGAACAATATGAAACAAAAGATATATTACTAACACAAATACATTTACTACAGGGCTTTATATATTATATTCTTTTTGAGATCCTTCAAATGTTAAGAGGGCATGATACCTAATAATTTCTTACAACTCTAAATATTCATAAATATTTTTGAAGGGGAAAATATATGTTTCATTGTGTGCTGTTTCACACACATGTCATTGTATATGGAAGCTGAAAAGGCTCTTGCAAAGTTATTCATGTAGAAAAGATAACAATACTGAGTAAGCTTTTAAGAGTTAAGATTTATTTTACTGGTTCTTTTTAAGATTTAAGGAGGCAAGGGGCATGCAGAAATATTTTTTGTGAAGTGAAAGCAGCAAGATTTTCAAATGCTATATCTTTTCTGCTGAAAGTGAGATGGCTGTGGTCAAAAGACTCTCTAAACATTTGTTATTAATATTTATATAATGTGCAAAATTTGTTTTAGGTGTTAATTGTACATAGTTAAATATCCTTCAAATCAAACTATTGCTCTTATAAATGCTATGAGGTAATGGCGGAGAATGTGTTTAAAAATCAGAACTCAAATACTTACGGAGCAGGTTTTGTTGCAGTGATTCTGACCGGTACAAGTTCACGTGGTTCTTCTTAAAGACGTTCTTGAGCAGTTGCGCCCTCTCTGTGAGGCTGCAGAGCAGGTGCAAACGTGTGAAATGAATTATCAACTCGGCGGAGACCCCAGCGTGCCCACAGGACCCACCAGAGAGAGTCAGACTTAAACAAAAGACTGTTGGAGAAATCTGTAGTCTACTGATTCTTTTTTACCCTCTTTTCTCAGACAGCAAATGAGGTTTTAAGTATTTAGACAGATACTTTACAGGCCATTTTCCCCCACAGCTCAGAAGAGTTTTGTCCCTAATAGTGCAGTCAAAAGATGTCCCCAACCCCAGTTTTTAAGTCAAACAGAGATACAGAACCTGCACAATACAATTAACAAAAAACACAAAATCCACCAGTAGTGGCAGTACCGTCTAAAATCTTAGGTGACTTACTACATACAGCAAGTATGGCATTTGAGAATTTAAAAAGATGAACCATTACTATACCTTTTTCCTACTTTGCATATATTCTGGTATAAATTAATGTTTTTATACAGAAAAATCCAAAAAGTTATGTAAAGAAGAAATCTCATAGACTTTTTAATTAGAAAAATTCCATTACCACTCTAATATGGTATCAAATGTGTTCCTTAATCTCATTTTAAAATAAAAAAAGTATTTTCAGAAAATAATTTACTAGGTAAAGTGACAAGAAAAAACACTTCTTTTTCAATAAACATTTAGAATAATCTTTTCTGCAGAAATGAATCCATGTAATTAGGTAACTTCTAAAAGCAGGGTGCAAGAAATACTGCGTCTGTTTTTCTCTCCTGCTCATAGAACAGTGTTTCACACAGTGGGAAGTCAAATATCTGTCAAATAAATAAATTTGAATAATAATTCTGAAATGCACTTTTAAACATCATCAATCCTCCTAGTCATGCCATTTCTCCACTGGTTGATTTATAAAACTTTGCTTTGATATTAAACCACATAACAAGCATGAAGAGCTAATAAGTAATCCACATGTGTTGCAGCAAATGTTTACGCAATTTTGTTTTAATCACTGGAACTGACTCAGTGGACAAATTTCCATCTTTTAGCTTCCCCATTTTAAGCTTTAGTTAAACTGCTGTAAGTTATGTTAGTTCTGTGTATTGCCAATTTTTTTTAGACCCTGAAATGGAACAATATTTATCATACACAAAAAAAGAGGATCATCTGCAAAATGAACTCATTGTAATTACAGAAACATTTAGGCTTTTGCTGAAGTAAAATATTTGGAAATGTTGACATCTGTAGTAATCTTCCACAGATATTTTTTAAAAGTCTAGGGGTGTTAACTGGTACTTATTAGACATACTTTATTGTCATTGGGAATTAAGGCAAGAAAGCTAATTAATCTTAAAACTCTAGCGGTTTTGCAAAAACTTGTAAAACTTGTTTTTGCCAGTGAAATAAACGGATATGGGGAATGAGAAAGAGCCATTTTTACAGACTTTTCTTACTCTACTCTTAAAATGTTCTACCATTACAGACCTGGGGACTCAGAGGGACACTAAAACGTATAACTGCTTTGAGGAAGTCGGCAGCTTTAGCAGCAGGTGGTCTGACTTTGTTAGCAGAGCACTGTGGATGGGGTGCTGGGAAGTCTCTGGTGTTTAAAATTGAAATGACTACAGAAGACTGGAGGACAGCAGTGTATCATGATGGAGCTTCTTCTTCCCCAAATACATTTTCCAGGTTTTAGGCTGGTCTTCATAAATGCATGATCCTTTAATATAGAAATGGCCCTTTCATATTATGGCAACCAAAATATAGGAGACAACGTAATTTTGTTTTGTAATGGCCATTTAAGGCTATATTTTCACTCAGCTGTCATGTCACATTAACGTCTAGTGTTTATTTAAAGAAAAAAGTTTCTTTCTGGGGAAAGAAGCACACTACTGCGGAAAGAGCCTGGGCTCTGCAGTCTTTGATTTAATTCTGTTATTTGTTAGCTGGATTGTCTTAGGCAGCCATTCTCAGACGTCTCATGGAGAATAGGAGGGCAGTTCCTAACCTCAGGCTGATGGAGGATTCAGGAAGATGGCACTTAGGAACCACTCAGCCACTTAGAAACATCAGTTCTTAACTCCCTTACCATTCCCTAGATCTCAAGAAATTTATTATTAAAAACAACAACAAAAGCAACAAACCAACTAGACCAGAGATCATCACAGGACAAAAGATACTTTGTGAGGGTCATTTCTGATGCCTTGGTTTATATTCAACATTGACTCAACAAGAGAAGTCTATTGCTAAACATGAGTTTTAATTTATAATGCCCCCCACTCCACTTCTATAGGAAAGCTACTTACTAGGTTTTGTTTTTTTTGCCTTAGCTACATCGAACCTCTTGTTTCTCATTAAGATAAACAACACAGAGAAAAGCTAGGAGAGACCACCATCACTGTCTCCATGACCAAATTATCTGACATCTATACTTCCCTACTTTAAAAAGTTCAGGCTGTGGGCCAAACAGTGGTGATGAACAAATTAATGAGGACTGACCCGAAGATCCTGGCCTAAAATACTATTTAGTAGAGGGTGATGATGATATACTGGCTAATGTCTATAGATACATGTAAAAAATTATGACTCTCATTGTTCATATTTGGCCTTACTATAAGATGCATTGCTTCACATACACAGGAAAGATATCCAGTAATAACTGCCTGTCTCCAATGAGCCCAGGGTCCGTAATCCATTACTTTAACACTTTGGGGTTCTCAATTCATATTTTTGTTTTGTTTTAGGAAAGTAATATGTTACACACAATTTATATATGTAATACTCCCACTGAGACCTTAGAGACCCACATCCCCAAAATTAATATTTCTGCTATAAAACACAGACATGTTTACACTGCAGAAAAACACTATCAATGTCCTTATATTTCGAGAATAAATTGTGTTGAAAATCCAGCAAATTTTGCTATAAGCTTGTGGAAAAAATTGAATTTCAAAGCTTTTTGGATTTTGGAAACGTAGATGCTTCTACTCCCTAGTGTTGGAGCATGTCCATAGAAAGTAACAGCAAAGGACAGTTTCATAGCTTATGAGTTAGTTTCTTTACCCAAAATAATAAGCCACGGCTACACAGTGATCTGGAGGAGGAAATGGCAACTCACTCCAGTATTCTTGCCTGGGAAATCCTGGATCTTCTTGAGTTAGAGATTGAACCTGGGTTTCCTGTACTGCAGGCAGATTTTTTACCATCTGAGCCACCAGGGAATTCAGGATAATAATATGATAAATGGCCTACTTATTTCTATTAAAAAAAGACTAATTCTTTTAACCAAGATGTTTTAATTTTTGAAAATGAGTAGAGATGAGAAATGAATTATTGTAAATACTAATCTGGATACAGTGCTTACAAGTTAGTTTCTCTGACATAGAGAAGCTGTATGTTTACATCTAGCTTGACTTCATAGTAGTGCTTAGTGAAGATTAAAAAATTGGGGTGATCAACTTATAAGGTCGTTCTTAAGAACTGCATCCTTCTATGACAAAAAAGTAAACAATCATTACACTGGCGCTTACTAGTTTGGGAAGTTGTAACCTAGATAGTTCTGTGTTCTCGTGTACCACATTTTCATTTAACTACCCACAGGTTAGCCCACTACTCAACTATCCTTTCACCTACCCTCTCATTAATGAATTTATTCTTTAGTTCATTCTCCTGACCATTCATTCATCCATGCAATAAATATTAATTGAGTGTTACTATGTTCCTGGCTCTGTGGTTGGTGCTGGGTTGCCATAAAGACTAAGACAGAGGTCTCTCCACAAGGAGCTCAGTCTAGTAGGGGAAACAAGCAAATACAGGTTGAAGAAATACACTCGAGCATACCGTGGTAAATGTAGAAACAGAAGAATAAAGAAAACACAGAGATAGCAGAGGAGGAATTGATTTTATCTGTGAAAGGCTGAGGGAATTGTGTCTGGACTGGGTTTTGAAAGCCAGGAACTGGATTACCAGTCTGTAAGAGGGTATCAGCTTCTAGACAAGAAATCAGCACATGCCGAGGCCAGGAAGCATAAAATGACGTGCATATTTCAGCCCTCAAGGAAGCCTGGTGTCACTCGAATACAGAGAAATCACCATTTCTCCCTCTCTGAAAAATGCAGATGAAATCAGCTCATGTTTGAATATTTGACATTAACCTCATTCTCCAAGGTTCCTAAAATAATTCTGTCAATAAAATCAATCTGACAATTGCTAAGCTGCCTTAGAATGCAGTTCGATGTGAAGGCTTTGCTGACCAGTTGCTACTTTTCCGCTCCCACAGATCTTCCTCTCCTCTAGCAGCCACTCAGCAGGGAGACACCATGGCCAGGCTGACCATCATCATCATTTTGCTCACCGATCAGCAGCAATGGCAACATGGGGTCCATACCCAACTAGGGGTTTTCGACTGGGCTATTCAGCTAACAGCTAACTTAGTCCTGAGTCCCCCAAATAAGCTCAACTGCTATTTTAGGCAGATGAGCTGAGCAGCAGCAGGAACTTTATCAGATGCATTTTCTGTGGAGAAGTTGGTGGTCATTTACACGGAATTCACTTCTTTCTTTTTAGGCTCTCTGACTTATTTAATGTAAGGGACTACACATATCACAGACTCATTGACTCTTTAGGACCCAGAGACCACAGGCCATCACATTGAACCCTCAGTCTGACTTATGAATTGTTGAAGTCACTTATATACTATAAATGATGAAAAAGAGTATCACGTGAAGGGGCTTAATGTAAGTTTTAATAACATGCAAATAGGAGAAATTTACTAAGGGCAGTAACAGTACTATCAGTGGACTTACCCTAATAATTGTGAATATTTTTATTCATGATTCAGTGAACTATTAATAGAACTCTTTTTTTTTTTAAAAGAAACATTTTGTTTTATACTGGAATATAGCTGATTAACAATGCTATGATAGTTTCAGATGCACAGCAAAGGGACTTGTTCATACATATACATGCACCCATTCTTTCCTAGCAGCTAGAGCTCTTACTATATCCTTTTTATAGCTAGAGGGAAAGAGAGAGTAAACATTTACTGAGGGACGATTTATGAAAAACAGTGGAGCTGGTGTAGAGTTGGAGGTGAAGGGAAGAGATGAGGGGAAAGTGCAGGGAAAGGAGCTACTCCTATAATCTGAAGGTAGGTATCATCAACTCATCATGTACCCAGGGACGCTGACATGGAAGGGTCAGAACCGTCAGGTTACAGGCAGGCTATATCTGGTGCCATGCCACTATGTTCCTGAAAAGCAGTCAAAGGAGGCAGAATAATGCATGGTTAGGGTTTCTAGACTCAACTGACATGGGCTCAAGGCCCAGCACGGTCACTTCTGACCTTGAGAACTTGGGTCTCTCTAAGCCCTGATTTCCTCATCTGGAAAAAGTGGGGATGATGGATTTGTCCATGAATGTCATGGCAGTTCAATGTGACAGTAGTTATGAAGTGAGGGGTGCAGTGCCTAGCATGCAGTGCACGGCCCACAGATGCCAGTGCTGTTAATTTTAGGAGAGAGGCGCAGACTGGTGTATGACGTGCCCCTTTGGCCTAATGAGAGCAAGAGAGGGCTGGAAGCCAAGGTCTCAGCCTGAGTTCCCAGTCTGACACTTAACTCCATTGTGTCAAACTGAGTAACGACAGTGAATCATGATGAAGGTGACACAGACCAGGGCAAAACATTTCCTAGGGTTGAGACAAAATGCTGGCTCACTTTAGTGTGATGAGAGAGAGGGAGAATAAGTTCCTGGTATTTTCATCATAATTGTGGATTATTATAGAGTGCTTTTGAATAATTTTAAGTTTCTTTTTTGT
Organism: Okapia johnstoni; assembly: GCA_024291935.2. Classification (NCBI taxonomy): domain Eukaryota; kingdom Metazoa; phylum Chordata; class Mammalia; order Artiodactyla; family Giraffidae; genus Okapia; species Okapia johnstoni. The sequence goes on from CM044308.1 coordinate 55,820,751, forward strand.
AATGCTTTGTGAAGTTTAGTAAATTCGATTAGCTTTCTAACCTTGCTTTTTTTTGGTGGGGGGTGGGTGGGTGGTGGTGATGAAGAAGACTTGGAAGACATAACTCACTTCATATATGACTCCCAGCTCAGTTCCCAATAATGTACTGAACCATGAAGGTAACTAAGGGAGAGCTGACTCTGTGTCAACCTCTGAGTTTGATTGTGTTCTACTGCATTATGAATACTGCATTTTCTTTTTCAGTTTAATAATAAACAGTATTTGTAGCCACCATTTATTTAGTGCTTATTAAGCCCCAAGCCACCTGCTTTATTGACACTATTTTCAATTCTCACGACTGGCTGTGAGGGAGGTATGACCACTCCCATTGTGTAGATGAGGTAACTGAGGCTCAGTAGCACTAAGCAACCTGGCAGAGGTCACAGGCAGCTCAGTGAAGAGAGATTTGACTTGAACCTGCATCTCTCTGATTCCAAAATCTGTCAGTGACACTGCCAGCTCCACGTTAACAGACAAACACAAGTTTAACTGCTTATTTCCAACCGCTAGCAAAAGAAAACTGTCAAGCTCACTTAGAAAAGAACATAGTATGCATTTTACCTTTTTCCAAGCACAACTGCTCCTGGGTCTTGAGATTTTGCCTCCAGCTCCTGAACTTCATCTACTAATGTTTTAAAAGCAGTCCTCTTGATACTGCAAAAAAAATAAAAGGGAAAGAAAAGAAAAAGGATAGAGGTATTTGTGTGAAGATTTAAAACATTATAAAACAAGTTTTTACCATGCTGCTTCTAAGTACAATAGTAATCAGAGTACAAGGAATTTTTTCCATAGAATCTAAAAAATTGTAGTAATTTTGGGCATTAATATAATTATAGAAACAATAGTCATAAATGGTTTAGGTTGATAGTAGTAAAACTTTCATAGTTATTAAACAAGCATCACATTAACTAACTTTAATGATATCTTTTTTGTGGGAAGAGAGAACAGTTTAAAACTTATAATCCTTCAGAAAGATTAATAAATTTGTGGATTCTTCTAGTCTCTATTTTATATATGTTTAGAATCAGGCAAGCAAAAATTTCCTTTCACAACTATTGTTCACTAAAAATTTATGTGTGTGTGTGTGCGTGCGTGCATGTGTGTGTGTGTGTTTGGAGATAACAGAATTTTTCTTCTACCTTGTAGGGGTTTTTCAGGCTGATTAATAAAAATGTTAATTGAAGCTACCTGCTTTACTTCTGCTGGCTCTTTTAAACTAATATAGTTTTCTAGTTCCTCAGTCGGTCCTTTCTCCTTTATTTACATAGAATTAATTAATATTACTAATTCCTATCTTGTAAGCTCTATATTGGAGTTGACGTTACAACTAGAGAAATCCGAGGATTAGTACGCCATCTATGTTGTTATGTACATAACGGAGTATTATACTTACACCTTATATACCACATCAAGGAGCAGGGAGGCCACAGGGATAAATAACAGGCCCGTCCAGAAGACCCCAGAGCTGAACAACATGGCTGCCTGAGTATCAGAAACAGTGTAACTTTAAAAACCATAAAGATACATCAGTAAATACAATAAGTTTCTATATGATTTCAAGTAAAATAATTTTAAGAATCTAATTCTGCAAGAGGGCATAAAATAACTCTGAATTCAAATGTGAAATACTTGGAATTAAAAGCCTAATTTATGAAAACATGCCTTTCTATTTTTCCCTCAGTAGCTAATACAGCAAAGTTTTATCATGTACCAAATCTTTTCATATTTTTATATGAATTTCTTATTATTGTGACCAAAACACAGAGTAATAAACTTTGACCTTCTTTTATACCTTAGAATAAAAAAATTATCTTTTTGAGCAAACTTAAACATATGCTGGATTAAATTCTCTTACAATACAATACATAAAATCAATCTTAATTAGAAACTAAATTTACTATTTCTGGAAAATAAAAATTTACTTTTTCTAAAATATTACATGATACTAAAACATCATCCAGATACATCATGAACACAGTATAAACAAGTTAGAGTATCTATGAAAAATAACAATTTGATATTATGTAGGAATAATACTAATTTTTGTTCAAAGATTTACATAACTTGTTTCAGTGTATTCTGTTATTGCTAAAGTCAAGCCAAATATTTAGTATGTAAAACCCAAATGAAATTTTTAATACACTTTCATTTGTATTAAATCACAAATTGCTATATCAGAGCCTTTGGGGTTGCACAGAAAATGATTCTATAATAAAAATAAATTCCGCTAGTTGTTAGTGATTATAATAAAAATCCCTTTATAATGTAATTAGATTACCTAGAGCTTAAAGTGGATAGTGTCATATAAATAAATAAAACCAAAAGTAATATTTTATTTCTCTTTGAGACTATTTGTTTATCAAGAACAAATTTGCAGTAACTATTTAAAGCCATAAACGTATTGTTATAACTCTGTTATATAGTAGCCAACTAATGCACACCCATTTACATCCCACTAAGTATCACACAAGAAAGTTTTTTTTAAAACTAGGTGTGGGTCAAGAATTAAAAATGATCTAGAGTTTAATTTATATAGATGGTTTCACAATTATACATAAACAAACAGTCCTAATCAATCCATCCTTATCAAATATAAAGACTGCTAATTTTAAGTTGTGCTTCAGATTACCTATTCATTTTGACTCTCATTTGGAAACCGGGAGCTGCTGTTTAAAATTTTTCTACATTAACACAAGCTACTCTTGGTGCAGAATACTCCACTATCTAGGATGAAACAGCTCTGAACACATTAAAAATAAGAACATGCTATTACCCCAAATTTCAGAAAATAAACGTTGCCACGTGGATTCAGTGGGACAGCACCCACTTTCTGGACACCACCAAGACGAAAGATAATCACATAAAAGTCATTTTATTTTATAAGCAAAACATGATCTTCGACATGCTTGCTGACATCCTCAATAGTGAAAACCAACAATAACTGTGTACTAGGAAATGTCCATCAAGTCAGTGGGTTTTGTTTAGCTGGAAGGGAAGCGTTTGAGTTAGGTAATGACTGCAAAATGCCACATTTCTTTTTCCTTCTGCAGGAAAAAGGTAAGAGAAGTCTAAGTCATGTAACTGAAAATAACCTCTTTCTTTGGTTTAATTTTAATCTCTTTTAATTTGGGGGGCAAGAGAAGAGAGGTTTATTCTCGCCTTTGCCACCTTGTATTAAATGTCCCCTGGTGGGGACAGAGGCTGCTAATTCTGACCATTGTGATGTTAACTATGACGGGGAGACTGGCGCCCACTATTCAGTCCACCAGCCTTTGGCTTTGCAAATGCACGCCATGAATTGAGGGGGAAAAAAGTTTTTCTGCGTCATATCTGAAAGCCTGTCAGATTTTTTTTTCTTTTGCAGAGTTAATCCAAACCTAAGAGATTTAAAGCCGACATTCGCATTAAAGACAGAGAGTCTCTTTGTATTTTTTTGGATGAAGGGGGGGGGGGAATAAAATCCCACAGAGGTATTTCCTTCCTTTCTGTACAAGAAAGCTCTCTCTCACTCTGTAGAGACCATTTTTGTCTCTAACTTTTCACATCTCTCCACTTGCAGGCAGGTCAACTGGGAAAAGACAGCCGGTCCGCAGACAATGGGGGGAACAGGGGCAGCCTGTTTGGGGTTGGGCTCGGGCTCCCGCCAGGGCAGCTTGCAAGTCACTCTTAACGTGGGAGATTGGGGGGATCACGCCAAGTGGCTCCGCCGCCCCTCTCAAGGCCCTTTGAAACCAAATGGAATCTGCCACAAAAGTGGCTCCCGGGGGACTTGAGAGGATCAGCCCAGGGAGCTGCAAAGCCGGCAAACTGGAGGGCGCAGGCCCTGCTCTGGGAACAAACAACTGCGTGTCTGCAGAGCAATGCTGCCTCAGCATTGGCCGCGGGCTTCAAAAGTGAACCATTGCTGCCTGAAGACACAGAGGAATGAGGGATTGTTCTGAAATTTCCCTATGAACTTGGGGAGAAAGAACATTTGAGAAAAGCCTAGCTCCTGTGCAGTGAGTGAAGCCAAGGGGCTTGAGCGGATGGGAGGGCTTACCTTCTGGCCCACAGTGAGGTGACCCCTTGGTACCCATGTTCTCACACAGACAGGAACATTTATTCTTTCACCTGCAGGGTCCTCCAAGCTCAGGCTCGGAAGAGAGAGGATTTCGATGTGCTTACCTGCCTACAAACGTTCAGCAATGCACTTCTTAAGTCTGTCCTCCCTTTTATCCTATAAATGTCAAATAGGATGCTGATTCTTTGCTAAAGTACAGATGCTATAAGAAGGCCCCTTGGGAGTGCTAAAACTATATCCGCAGATCCCAACTGGAGCAGGGCTGGTGATAAACGGCCCTGGAAGTGGTCCTGGGCCTGTCTGTCCCAGCTCTCGGGGCCAGAGGAAGTCACTTTTGGGTCTCTGCTTCCTCAGCTGTAAAGTGGATTATAAGAATTAAACCAATAATGTTTATAAAGTGGCTGCTTTTATTACTAACATTGATTATTAACAAACATTCCTTTCTTCATTTTAATTTTCAAATTCCTCTAAGCTCTCTAGTCTCCTGTTCCTTTTAGTGATCTCTCCCATGAGCTTCAAGAAAAGAAATTTTTTATCACAACATCAAATTAAATGCAAGTTTATAAATGTCATAGTTTTCATCACATTAACATCTACTCCTCTCCAGACGGAAATTGGCCAAGTAACTGAATCTTAATAAATTGCCATTCATCTCAATTTGCTAATTTAACAAATGGAGATAAATGTTTTTTATTTCATAAAAATTATTAAAGATTGTATGGGCACTATATATTAATTTGGAAGGGAAAATTATTCAGAGAATAGTGCTGCAAAACTTGGTTAGTTTTCTTGGAGGGGGAAGGGTGTAAGATAAGTTGATACATTAATAAATACCAGAGGGTTTAAGAGTTAATGTTAACTACAACAAAAAACAAGAAGTGATTGCTAAGTGTCTAGATAAAACTTTATAAAAGGAATTTCTAAGCCTTAAAATGGTGAAAAAAAACTATAGAAACCACTATAATATTGTAAAGTAATTAGCCTCCAATTAAAATGAATAAATTAAAAAAAAAAAAGAAACTTACCCAGAAAAAAAAAAAACGATAGAAACAAATGCTTTAAAGAAATGAAAATGTAGAAGCACCACAGGTTCAAAAATAACCTAACTGGAAAATAAATGATACATAAGAACTTGGAAAATGGCTGCTAGAAGTATATGAAATTCTGCATTAATCTGATTGTAAAAATAGACCACTTATTTTCATAAGAGTAGCTAAGATCCCAATAGACAGGCAAAGGATCTGAGAAGGTATTCACAAAAACAGCAGCAAGTAATCAATAACATGGGAAAATGTTGAGCCCCTCTACAGTTGCAGAAACATTACCAAATTAGATCAGATTTAAACAATTCACAATCACACCTGGGGGAGTGGGAAGGTATTGTGAAACAGGTATGGGTAGTAATTTACACTTCCATAAGCAATGTACTCACTTTGGGAAAGGTAACTGACATGTGCATCAAGAACAAAAACATTCATTCCTGTTAATTTGATAATTCAACTTCTGAAACTATGTGTTGAAATTTGGTACAGTTTTTGGGTAGAGGTTAGTATCCTATGAAACTGTTTGTGGTCACTAATCCCGAAAGCACTTCCTCCAAAAGCTTGTCATGGCCCAAACAAACCACAGCAGCCTCCAGTCCTGGTGAGTCACAGGGAAGAGTAGCTTATTTAAGTCTTTGAGAAATCATAATAAAGAACCTACTAAATAGTTTTTTAAACCCAAGTTTCCAAGATGTATTTATTGACCATGGAATACTTTTCCCCATATATTGTTTACTAATATCCCAAGGAACTAATTTTGGGGATTGCAAATATTCACTGTGAGTTTTTTAAAAACAGTAAAACACCAGTGAAAACTCATAGGAAAAACTACATGGACATTCCACAAGAGGTGGTGACCAAAACCATTCCCATGAAAAAGAAATGCAAGAAGGCAAAGTGGTTGTCTGAGGACTTACAAACAGCTGAGGAAAGAAGTAAAAGCAAAGGAGAAAGGGAAAGATACACCCATCTGAATGCAGAATTGCAGAGAATAGCAAGGAGAAATAAGAAAGCATTCTTAAGTGAACAATGCAAAGAAATAGAGGAAAACAATAGAAGGGGAAAGACCAGAGATCTCTTTAAGAAAATTGGAGATACCAAGGGAACATTTCACGCAAAGATAGGCACGATAAAGGACAAAAACGACAAGGACATAACAGAAGTAGAAGAGACAAGAGGAGTTGGCAAGAATACACAGAAGAACTGTACAAAAAAAGTCTTAATGACCCAGATAACCAAGATGGTGTGATCACTCACCTAGAGCCAGACATCCTTGAGTGTGAAGTCAAGTGGGCCTTAGGAAGCATCACTACAAACAAAGCTAGTGGAGGTGATGGAATTGCAGCTGAGCTATTTAAAATCCCAAAAGATGATGCTGTTAAAGTACTGCACTCAATATGCCAGCAAATTTGGAAAACTCAGCAGTGGCCACAGGACTGGAAATGGTCAGTTTTCATTCTAATTCCAAAGAAAGGCAATGCCAAAGAATGCTCAAATTACTGTACAGTTGCACTCATTCCACATGATAGCAAAATTATGCCAAAATCCTTCAAGCTGGGTTTCAGCAGTATTTGAGAGTGAAAAAGCTGGCTTGAAGCTCAACATTCAAAAAACTAAGATCATGGCATCTGAACCCATCACTTCATGGCAAATAGATGGGGAAAATGTGGAAAGATTTCATTTTCTTGAGTCCTGTGGATGGTGACTCAGACTGCAAGGAGATCAAACCAGTGTACAAAAAAGCAGAATCACAAGTCCTAAACAAAAGAAGGCAACCCTAAATAGTCATTGGAAAGACTCTGATGCTGAAGCTGAAGCTCCAATAAACTTTGGGCACTTGCTACAAAAAGCTAACTTATTGGAGAAGACCCTGATGCTGGGAAAGATTGAGGGCAAGAGGAGAAGGGGGTGACAGAGGAGGAGATATTGAGTTGGATGGCATCACTGACTCAATAGATATGAGTTTGAGCAAACTCAGGGAGATAGTGAAGGACAAGGAAGCCTAGTTCATGGGGTCGCAAAGAGTCGGACATGACTTCACGACTGAACAACAACAGTAAGATAATATTGTCCAAGCTATTAAAGATGCTGTTCACAGAATGTAATTATTAGGAAGCTGATTGTTTGGATGATCCCTGAATAAACTGAGAGGTGGATTATCCTGTCATTCTCTCAGGAGTCTTCTATTATCACATATATACCCTCCCTGGGAAGGTTGGTGGTTTCTATTATCTACAAGGGGATCAGTCATGGTCCCTCCCTGTGGCTCACATCTCTTGCTTCTGCTTCAAACACAGATTATCCAGTTCTGAACTTGAATGTTACATATGGTGGTTTATTCGCTAAGTCGTGTGTCTGACTCATGTGATCCCATGGACTGGAGCCCTTCAGGCTCCTCTGTCCATGGAATTTTCCAGCAAGAATACTGGAGTGGTTTGCCGTTTCCTTCTCCAGAGGATCTCCCTGACCTAGGGATTGAACTGTGGTCTCCTGCACTGCAGGCAGACTCTTTACCGACGGAGCTACATAGGTACTTCAAACTTACTACATCCCCAGCACATACTCACTGTCTTCCTCCCAGACCTGCTCTTCCTTTGTGCAATCTCTTCAGAGAACAGCTTCACTGCCACCTGCTTGAGACAGAAACCTGGACTGTATTCATGAACTGTCTCTTGGTACCACATCCACCACATAGCCTGGTTCTCTTGTGTTTTAGTAACTTTGGACCTGTCTGCTTCTTTCTCACCCGCTGCCATTATCCAGTCCAAACTTGGCCTGTCCTCCTCATAGACTCATGGGTGGACTTGTCTCCAGTCCTGCTCTGCTTCTAGTCACTCCCCACACTGCAGCCAAAGGGATGTTTCCACAGCGTAAATTAGATTTGAGCAGTTCTTGGATGAAACCCTTTCAGTGGCTTCACACCACCCCCAGGATGGCATACAAAATTCCACAATATGATTTCATGACCTTTCCTATTTGACTTCTGATTATTTCCCCCATATCACCTCTCAACATAGCCTTCATCTCTAGCTACACCACATGGTTCAGATCCTGGAAGCTGCCCAAGCTGATTCTTGTCCTGAAGCCCCCGTGTCTATGATTCTTGTTGGCTTTTCAACTTTCACATTGGATGTCACTTCTATCCTTAGATTTGGGTTATCTGACTCTACTTTGTGCTTCCAATTTGGGTAACTATTCCAAAATGGGTAATTATTATCCATTTTCTAATTACAGGCTAGGATCCTTGTAAGAAGAGGAAATACATCTTGATGAATTCTCACAACCTAAGTGCTTAACCACCAATCAGCTGTTAATAAATAATTGTTGAATAAGTAATTTCTTACAACTTAGTGTTTAGAGTGATTAAAAGCCAAAAAACATCAGCGCTTTGGGACTATATTCCTGAGATGTTGCTTGGTTTTCTTGTGTTCTAGCATGGAACTATTCTAGAAGCAATCATAACTAGATATTTATGTGATTTGGGGAGAGAGGAGTAGGGCTTGATTCAGCTCCCTACCCATCTTTTTCCAGTGGAAGTCCTTTCCCTCCCTTGTTCTGCTTTCACACTCTGAGCTCATCAGTGTTTCCTCCTCCTGTCTGTGATTCTCTTCATCCAGTGAGCCATCAGTCCTGCCCACCCTACTCTGGTCTTTGCTCAGAGGTCATCTTCAGAGCTCTCCCATGGCCACTCCACCTACAACAGCACCCCAGCCCCTCTGCAGTGCTTTCTATCCTCTTTCCTGCACTGAGGTGCTCTAGAATATACAGTAAGTTCACTACATACAAATGAGTTCTGTTCTGAGAGCACATGTGTAAGCCCAATTTGTTCATAAGTCCAATGAAATTAGCCTAGGTACTCAACTAACACAATCAGCTATATAGTACCGTATTAGGATAGGTTCACAATACTTTGAAAACTCCCAAAGCTTGTATTACATATAGCATACATATCCTATCATGTGCTTCTTAGGATTTGGTCGAGTGTGGCTTCAGATCCAAGAGTTTAATTGTTTTTTCTAGCTACAGCTTCTCTGAAACAGCTGGGTAGAACAACTCTTCAGAGATGGTGTGTACTGTGATATGGTTTTGTGAGCCTCAAAGCCCGCAACATCCACTGTTCTCTTTTCAGAGCCATCTACCCAGTTAATAGATAATTAAACTCCTCTTATCTCCTCCTACGTCTCAGTTCACCCTTCCGATCTCCTCTGGAAGCATCTTCTTCAAGAAATAATTTTCATTAAAAGAAAAAAAAAATCAGTGCTCAACCTCAGGTTTGCATTTATTGCTTCTTTTCATACAAACTTTCTAGATCTTTCCCACCAAGCTGTGGGTCTTCCCTTCCTATTGTTCTTAAGTGTTTTGTCTCTGCTGTATGAGTTGAATGTTTCTTTGGAAAAGGTAGGTTTCTGTTGCTGTGTTTCACTTTCACTCATCTCATTTAGCCTACCTGCACGGTTACCTTCTCCTTGAGCTCCCTTTCTCAGGAGATGAGAGGAGCTGATTCACTGAACCTGAGATCAGTGATATCCTTTAGAATCTTGAATGCTAAAAACCATACAGAAGAACTATACAAAAAAGATCTGAATGATCCAGATAACCACAATGGTGTGATCACTCACCTAGAGCCAGACATCCTGGAATGCGAAATCAAGTGGACCTTAGAAAGCATCACTACGAACAAAGCTAGTGAAGGTGATGGAATTCCAGTTGAGTTATTTCAAGTCCTAAAAGATCATGCTGTGAAAGTGTTGCACTCAATATGCCAGCAAATTTGGAAAACTCAGCAGTGGCCACAGGACTGGAAAAGGTCAGTTTTCATTCCAATCCCACAGAAAGGCAACGTCAAAGAATGTTCAAACTACTGAACAACTGTACTCATCTCACACATTAGCAAAGTAATGCTTAAAATTCTTCAAGCCAGGCTTCAACAGTACATGGATCGTGAACTTTCAGATGTTCAAGTTGGATTTAGAAAAGGCAGAGGAATCAGAGATCAAATTGCCAACATCCTTTGGATCATCGAAAAAGCAAGAGAGTTCCAGAAAAAACATCTACTTCTGCTTTATTAACTACGCCAAAGCCTTTGACTGTGTGGATCACAACAAACCGTGGAAAATTCTTCAAGAGATGGGAATACCAGACCACCTAACCTGCTTCCTGAGAAATCTGTATGCAGGTCAAGAAGCAACAGTTAGAACTGGACATGGAACAACAGACTGGTTCCAAATCAGGAAAGGAGTACGTCAAGGCTGTATATTGTCACCCTGCTTATTTAACTTTTATGCAGAATACATCATGTGAAAATGCTGGGTTGGATGAAGCACAAGCTGGAATCTAGATTGCCGGGAGAAATATCAACAACCTCAGATAGGCAGATGACACCACCCTCATGACAAAAAGCGAAGAATAACTAAGAAGCCACTTGATGAGATAGGCAGATGACACCACCAGACTCATGACAAAAAGCCAACCTAGACTAAAAAGCAGAGACATTACTTTGCCAACAAATGTTCATCTAGTCAAAGCTATGGTTTTTCCAGTAGTCATGTATGGATGTGAGAGTTGGACTATAAAGAAAGCTGAGTGCCAAAGAATTGATGCTTTTGAACTGTGGTGTTGGAGAAGACTCTTGCAAGTCCCTTGGACTGCAAGGAGATCTAACTAGTCCATCCTAAAGGAAATCAGTCCTGAATATTCATTCGAAGGACTGATGCTAAAGCTGAAACTCCAATACTTGGCCACCTGATGTGAAGAACTGACTCACTGGAAAAGATCCTGATGCTGGAAAAGATTGAAGGCGGGAGAAGAAGGGGACGACAGAGGATGAGATGGTTGGATGGCATCACTGACTCGATGGACATGAGTTTGAGCAAGCTCTGAGAGTTGGTGATGGACAGGGAAGCCTGGCATGCTATAGTCCATGGGGTCACAGAGAGTTGGACACAACTGAGTGACTGAACTGAACATCTATATTTTTATGGCAAAATATCAATGTCATATAAATAGAAGGCTTTTACTGCATCAAAATTGTGCCTTCTCCTGGCACTACTGCCCTTGATGTATGAAAACCTGATATTAGTTCATCAAAATCAAATTTGCTTTCAGGTAATAATATGTTACTTGAATTTAAACTTGCAAAGGTTTCATAAGTGTCTTTGCGTCCAAGGCCTGGGAAACATCATGGAGTGACAAAGGTCTCCAAGTTGTGGGAGCCTTTCTCTGAAACTTAACCCTTTCTGTCTGAATCTGTTATGGTACCTGTGCATGGGGTTGAACTCAGAGGTACATAACAAGTATCACTGGGTCAACACTAAATGGTGAATTCATCACTATGCACTTTAATCAGAGACAAATTTCAAGCTTATGTGGACTTTGGCTTGAAGAGATGAACTTCCATGTAAGGTTTTCAATGGCTGCTCATGTTGGGTAGTGAGGCCTGAAACTTCCCTCTGATAAAACCTGAACTTGGCACATGCCAAGTTCTATGTTCCAGTGGTTATCATTGAGATAGGTCTTTGATGTCTTATTTTAGCACAACAGCATTCTTACAAAATTTTAATTATGTGACATATATTCATGACAAAATACAAAATTTTTAAATCACTCACTAGCTTATTACTAGCATTTATATACCATGTCCTGACTCAAATTTGTACTGTATGGCCTCAGGTACTTTCTGGAATACTCTGTATTTCATAAAGAAAAACAATCTGCCATGGTTTAAGGGAATGACGTAAATGATAATTGTGTAATTTTCTGTGACCTAGTCTTTGCTAAACTCTTTAGTTCTAGCTCCAACCATCCCCTCCCTTAGCAACTCCAATCCCCCTCTTTGCTTGGGCTGCCCTCTACTTCGAAGGGTTTCCTTATTTGCTCAGGTGCTAAAGAATCTGCCTGCAATGCAGGAGGCCCAGGTTTGATCCCTAGGTCGGGAAGATCCCCTGGAGAAGGGAATGGCTACCCACTCTGGTATTCTTGCCTGGAGAATCGCATAGACAGAGGAGCTTGGTGGGCTATAGTCCATGGGGTCACAGAATCGGACATGACTAACACACACACTGCTTCGCAAGTCCTTCTTTCTCTTGCCTTCCTAGACTGCATGGGGAAGAGTAGTTCCAAGAAACCGTTCTAAACTCTCCAAACTATAGCGTGCAGGGTGGCCTCTCCTGGGCTAGCCCCTGTGCATGCTGATCATAATAACTAGTGTCTTATATTCTAATGTTCTGTTGATCTGTTGGTTTACTCACAACTCAGGCTCCATAGAAGGACTCTATTTTGTCAACTTTTGATCCACTGACACCCATTATAGGTCCTGATGCAGAGGCACTCCATAAATCTCAGTTGCACTGAGCTGAATTCGGCTCTTATATAGGATGAATTACTTTCTCCATAAAAATAGACAGGGCAGAACACCCAGAAAATAACTAAGGAGAAGGGTGTTTCAGATAAACCTCAATATGTTTGCAATTATTACCAGAAGCTCTTGATTACTCTGAGACAAAGAAAGCCCTTTGCTTGGATTATCCCAAACAAACAAAATTTTAGAAAATATGCAAATTGTTCCAAGCAAAGAAAATCTGAGAAAACATGCAAATGAGATGCCAGTTCACAGCATTTCTGTGCTCCTTCCCCCTTGGACATTCCTGGGTGGTGGTAAGGAACTGAAGAAGGCATGATCACCCTGTGGGACTCAATCAATATTCAATCCAGCTGAATAATGTGAGAAACAACCTTTGTATCTCCACTGTCTGGAAACAAATGATTAAAAAAGATTATTAGAGGAAAAGGAGTAAGAGCTACTTGGGACCTAGATCAATCAGAAGCTAACTTTTTTTTGTTTTTAAGTAAAAGTTGATTATGTATCAATGTGCTGTGCTTGTACTTAGTCGCTCAGTCCTGTCTGACTCTGCTACCCATGGACTGTAGCCCTCCACGCTCCTCTGTCTATGGGAATTCTCCAGGCAAGAATACTGGAGTGGGTTGCCATGCCCTCCTCCAGGGGATTTCCCCAACCCAGGGATTAAACGCAGGTCTCCTGCATTGCAGGGAGATTCTTTACCATCTGAGCCACCAGGATCGATCAGATCAATCAGAAGCCAATTTTATTTTTTTAAAGTAAAATTTGACTATGTATCAATATATACTGAGAAATGAACATGCAAAATAGTCTTTTTAAAAAGAAATCAAGAGCATTAGAAACTGTACAGCTCTGAAACTTTTCTAGGGGTGTAGTTCCAAGAACAGTAAAAGTAATTAAGAACAGAATTTGTTCTACTTTGTTTTATTTTAATCTTCTTCACTGTGCTATTTAAAAAACTTAAAAGTACCAGAAAAATGAGGACAAAATTAGCAACAAAATATTCTTTTTGCTATGAGAAATACAATTTTAAAATGTTCTGATGCTACTGGAGAAGTTATCTTAAGATAAGGTACCTTATCTCAATGGTCAATTTGTTTACTTGTTATATCATTCTTACAAGTTTTTATAATTCTGTGATGGCTCTATATTTTATCTGTTTAAAAGCCATCTCAAAAAAAAGGTAAAAACCAATACCATGAGATAGGTACTATTTTATTCTCATTTTAAAGATGAAAAAATAAAGGAAAGTTCAAACAAGCAAAAATAAACAAAAAACCATCTCATAAAGCATCAATTCTTTGATTACTAGTAAATCAATATGTGAAACATATATGGACTATATTGCAGATTGCAGGAAATTTTTTTCTTTAAAAAATTTATTTTCCTAATTTTTGAGATATAATTGACATAAAATTTTCTATGTTTAAGGAGTGCAATGTGTTGATTTGATACATTTATATATTGCAAAATCACCACCATCTAACTAACATCTCATTCATCTTTTAATTACCATCGTTTTAGGAAATTATATTTTAAAAATTCAAAACTTCCAAAAACATTTACCTGTGGAAAGACATAAACGGACATATGGCTTATGTAGAAAAATTGTTGACTATCATGGCAGAGACTTCTAGTTGCCTCCTAATATATCTCTGCTCACTTTCTTAGATGCAACCACTTGAATCTTGAATCACCTTTTCCTCCAGCTCAGACTATATTCCTCTGGCTGTCTTATTGTAGCTAAGTATGACCATGTGACTAGCTTTGGTTCAGTTCAGTTCAGTTGCCCAGTCGTGTCCGACTCTTTGCAACCCCATGAATTGCAGCACACCAGGCCTCCCTGTTCATCACCAACTCCCGGAGTCTACCCAAACTCATGTCCATCGAGTCAGTGATGCTATCCAGCCATCTCGTCCTCTGTCGTCCCCTTCTCCTCCTGCCCCCGATCCTTCCCAGCATCCTGGTCTTTTCCAATGAGTCAACTCTTCACATGAGGTGGCCAAAGTACTGGAGTTTCAGCTTCAACATCAGTCCTTCCAATCAACACCCAAGTGGTCTCGTTTATGATGGACTGGTTGGATCTCCTTGCAGTCCAAGGGACTCTCAAGAGTCTTCTCCAACACCACAGTTCAAAAGCATCCATTCTTTGGCGCTCAGCTTTCTTCACAGTCCAACTCTCACATCCATACATGACCACTGGAAAAACCATAGCCTGGACTAGACAGACCTTTGTTGGCAAAGTAATGTCTCTGCTTTTTAATATGCTATCTAGGTTGGCCATAACTTTCCTTCCAAAGAGTAAGCGTCTTTTAATTTCATGGATGTAATCACCATCTGCAGTGATTTTGGAGCCCCCCAAAATAAAGTCTGACACTGTTTCCACTGTTTCCCCATCCATTTCCCATGAAGTGATGGGACCAGATGCCATGATCTTAGTTTTCTGGATGTTGAGCTTTAAGCCAACTTTTTCACTCAGAGCTAAGTAGAAATATGGTGGGCAATGTCTAGGAAAGAACTTCAAAGAGAAATGGTTAATTTTTTCATGTTGGCTGGAATGTTGATAAAATGGCTAGAGCTTAAGCAGCCATTTTGGACTATGAGGAAGTACACTAAGGTTCACTATGCAGCAAGATAGAAGAAATCTGGTCTTTGATGACTGTGCAGCTGCCACACCATTCCTGAACTATCTGCCTCCACTGGACTTTTTTTTCATATGAGAGAGAAATGTTTCTGTCTTGTTTAATCCATAGTTACTTTTTTTAACATCAAAAATATGCCATAAAATAACTTGCTTTGCATGATACACACTAGGGGGGCTAAGTGGTAATTTGGAACCAACTAGCTTTTGAACTCATTGACAATCTTTCTTACCATATCACGGAATGCAAGAATTGTGTCCAATTATGAACTTTATTGAAGCAGATGGCACAGTGACATTCATGGTTTCTTTTATGAGCATTTCTGATTGTTCCCTGGCACGCAACTCAAAAACAAGCTGTACTGGACTTATGAGCTAGAGTGCTAAGCTAGGAGTGGTGATCTGCTTTTTGCCCATCTCACTGGCTCCATTTCATAGTGCTCTTTCCTACTTTTTCAACCCCAGTGACATTGACTTTTCAGTCTTTGAACACACTAGCCTCATTACTGCCTCAGAGCCTGGGCATGAGTTGTTTCGTCAGCCCTGGAACGCTCTTCTTCACTTGAAGGTATCTCTGGATTATTTAAACTTCAGATTAATTGTCCTTTCTTCCAAAAGACCTTCTTGGAGAGCAGCCATTATAATCCTGTCCCATATCATATCACCCTGTTTTCTTCCTATCACCTTGTGAAATCATCTTTAGTCATTCAACATTTAGCCATTTGTTAATGGATTTAGTGACTGTTTTTCCCTGTTACTCCCTGGTCCCCCCAACCTGAACACTCATGGGGATTTTGCCTAATTAATCCATTATGCAGACACCATGCCTAGAATCAACTACATACTTGATGCATAATTATGGAATGAATGAATGCAAGAATGAACTGACTCTAGAAAACAAACAGTCAAAGTTCTGCCATACTAAGAGCAGCTTTGTTCAGCTTTCCATGCCTTGATCACTATCATGGCACTTGGGGTGCACTGCATCATCCCTTACATTTATGACATCAACACCCCATTATTAAAAACAAAATCCTTAAGGACCTTGACCAATTCTGTTCACCTCTGCATCCTCCACTGCTTAACACAGTGTAACACACATACCCTAGATGCTCAATACATATGTGCTCTGTATTGTAGGAAAAGGATTCTGTGCCTACAAAAAGCAATGCTAGCTCTCACAGTGACTCTAATGAGAACTCGATGCCCATGTGTGTGCCCATGTCCTGATTTGCCATTAGTCACATTGATGTCTCTGCTTCTCAGCATTTCTTCAAGACTTCTCTTTACAAAATGGGCTTGATAGTGGCCATGTGGCCAGCTTTCTTTAAGATCTGTGATAGTCTGCCTGTCTCATTCACTGCCAGGGCTCTGAGGACTGTGACCAATGGCACGTTTTATTGGATGGGATCCCAACCTTGGTTAACTGAAGAACATCTGATAGAGTTTAGAGCAGTTGTTCTCCCCAGGCTACTTGGCTAAACCCAGTAATCTTGGATGAAACTCCTTCATATCAAAACATTGCCCCACCCTATCCACCAGGGCAGGTCTTATGACCTATAAATTATTACATGCTATCTAGGTAATTAAAAGCTGAGAGATGAATAAGGACTATTTGAAACCAGGAAATTCCTCATATGTAAAGTAATTCATTATGTTGGTAAAATGGGCAACAGCACAATTTAGGAAAATCATATCACTAATGTGGTTTATTAATACCTTTCCTACAGGAGTGACAGTAAAGGGTTCAACAAAGATTTTTATTGTTTCTCAGAGAGACTTTACAAACCTCAATCAAGAGATCTGAAATTCTGTAAAACACATGCTCGTTCCTTAACTTCAATTTCCTTCAGTAGTTTTATAGATCCCTTAGGCCAGGGAGAGCAGAACCAGATGGCGCTCGGGAAGACTTTACAGTGTATGTCTGCGCGGCCGTGATGCACGGGAAAGTTCTGCCACTACTAACCTTCTGGTATTAATCGTGATATGAAATGATCCTTGATGGAACTTGCTTTTTATTTTGTAATCTGGTGTACTAATCAGAGTGCCTAAGACATTTCCTTCTGAAACTTCAAGAAATACTCAGTAACATCATTGAGACAAGTCAGAAAAAGCAGGCCAGCATATGTTTATATAACACAGCACTTCTCCCCAGGGTCTACCTTGCCCCATAAATTGTTGTACTGGTGTGAAAAAATACAAGTCAGGTCTGAAAAAAAAAAAAAAGTCCTCCCCTTAAATCACAACCATATTTGTGAGAGGAGGGGAAGACAGTGACATATTTAAAGTCGCAGTCAAGCCTGTCATGCTATTTTCTCTTTATTTTCCTTTTCTAAATAACTTCTTATTGTCTCATTCTCCACCTTTGTGGAATCCACTCTCCCCCTACTGTGATGTCGTAATTCCTTCTTAATAGCTAAATATTTCAATATTTGTGGTACTGGAATGCTTGTTAATCATTATCATTTGAATCTTATTATGGGCAGAGATGTAGAATTACTGTAGTGGAAACAAAACTATAGGAAGGAATGTTTCCCAAATGGCAACACCCTGCCCACCAACTGAGAACAGTCCTCTCTGGCCCTGGCAGGAGTGGCTGATGCCTGCCCTAAAGGCTCAGATATCTAGGGGATGGATTTCTGGTAATTTCAGGCATGCAGAATGTGTTGAAGGAAGGAGGAAGGTAACGATGCCTGATTAGTGATACAGGCAGCTGAGCACAGCTGAAGATGGAAATATTATATGCAGATAACGGATGACTTAGTTGACTAACCAGATGGAAGTAAGTACTTTGATTGGGGAACTGACATTAAAAGGCATTTATACTAACGGCTGGGAGAAAAATGCAGAGAAGTGAAAAGGCGAGAGAAAAAATGTAAAAGGGACAGAGAACAGTGTGTATAGTGGTAAAGGGGAAAGACTGGCTGCGTTCCAAAGGCAGCTCAGAGATAACTTACAAGCTGTGTGACCTTGAGAAAATTATTTAACCACTCTGTGTCGATGAAATGTGTTATAGGAACTACCTTACAGTGTTGTGTTACATGTTCTCAGTGTTAAGTGAGTGAAGACATGAAAAGTACTTACGACAATGACTGACCCTCAGTAAATGAGGTCCTACTATCATCTGAGTGGCAACTGTACATTCTCTGATGATGTAGGTTGATTAGGTTTTCAATTATATATTATATATATATAATATATAACATATATTTAACGAGTGGGTATTAGACACACTGATATTGCTAAAAGGACATGAGAAGTTGGGATATAAAGTGAGACAGAGTCTCTATAAGTGTGTTGAGGGAGTTAGGTGGTGTTGAGAGGGGAGAATTAAAAATCTAGGCACTTTTAAAGGGAGATGGGAAAGCTTTTATATCTGACAAACTAAGGGAAATTGATCAGGGCTCTGGGTATCCTGGGAAATAGCAGATACATCAGGGAAATCAACAGAATGCAAGGAAAACAGTTGCAAGGAGAAAAGAAAGTGTCCTCATCTGAGAGTAAGGAACAGGAATGGGCATTAAAGAGAAGGTATTTAGTTCCTCAGGATGTTAGAGGAACCAAAGGGATTTGAGAGGAAAACCTGGGATGAATTCTCTGGGTGACTTACTATTGCTCTGCTTACTCCATAGGTTTGTGATATGGATTTAAATGAAACAATGAATGCCTGGGATCAAAACCAGTGCCTGGAGAATAAAATGGGTGCACAATAAATGTTAGTTCTCTTCCCTCCCCTTCTTTGTGAACAAGGATTTTCTTTCAGCATATTGAGAGAAATGGCTGTCTCCAGATGGCTGAAAATTCAAATCAGAACACAGACTGGAAACAACCATCAAGCCTGAGTACGTGTCCAAGCTGAATGTAGAAGCCTGAGACCCATACCTGTAAGCTGTCTAACTCGTGTACAATTAGTTGTCTAACTTGTGTATAATTTGCACCCTGTGCTTCAGTTAACGCTAATTAGAGCAGAATAATCTGTGCCCTTCAGCATGGAAGATGTTTGTCTGAAGAGAGGTCCACAGAGCACCTGACCCTCAGGAGCTGGAAGGAGCTTCACAGGTGCAGATGAGCGTGGCTCTGCTGAGCGGTGCTAGTGGCAGGGACTGCGGGTGGTTAGATGGGGCCAGCATCCTGTTCTGCTGCTGGAAATCGCTACGCTGCGGGAATCTCTGGATGTCAGCACCATGGTCTTATCTGAGCCAAATATCTGAGCCAAATACCAGGTCTCTCTGTCACCTCTACGTCACTGTTTCTCGTGTGTTTGCTCAAAACAAACAAGCACGGAAAAGAGCAGTTTTACTTCACAATCATTTACTGAACACTAACGGGGCACTGGACATCATTACATCAGAGCAAATCAGTAAAGACACGAAGGGGCAGCGGACACGCGGGGAGGAGGGGGGAGCACAGTGGCTGGGATGTAGAGGGTGGATGGAGGAAGCCCAGGACATCGCCATGCCCACAGGGAGAGCAGCATGGGGGAGCCACTGCTGTCAGGAAATCAGAAAACAGAGATCTCCTCATCTACACAGATCCTTGAAATAGCTGCAACGAGGGGGAGTCCCCTCAGACTTCCTCAGAATAAACCTGATCAGAGGAGCAGCACCGGGCAGTGGGTAAGGCAGCTGACCATGGACCGCACGGCTAAGTCTGTCCTCTGTCACTTCAGATCTGGGTGTTAGATGAGGTACTTACTTAACTTCCCAATGCCTCTGTTTTCTCATCTGTAAAACGAGTATGGTAACAAGTTTGCTGGGAAGATTTAGTGAGTTGAGGACACGCATGTTCTAATGGTCACGACCAACATGATGGGTGTCCGCCTTGACTTCTTCCTTGACTTCTTTTCCTCTCACTCCTCACATCTAATCTGTCAGCAAATCCTACAGGCTCTTCCTTCAAATTAGCTTCAGACTCTGACCCCTTTTTACCATGACCGCCCTCCTGGCCCAAACCACCATTACTTTTGGCCTAGGTTCTTGCAACAATCTCCTAAGTGGTTCATAACACCATGGTCATAGTCCTGGTGCTAAAAGCACAAGTCAGATCATGACACCCCTCTCTCAAGCCCCTCAAGAGCCTGTGACTGGACCATGAGTGAAAGCCACAAGGTATGGGAAACAATAGGAGTCATGGTTCTCAGTTTCTCTTGCCTGCTGTTTTCTCTCTATAGTACTTATATCCATCTATATTTCACTTATTTTGTTTCCTTCCAGTAGAAACATTGAGAAGGGCATGGATTTTTATTTATTCACTAATGAATCCACAGTGCTTGACCCACAGTAGAATCTCAACAAATAGCTGCTGAATCGACAGAATAAATGCATATAAAATACTCAAAGCATTCAATATACCTTATGCATTTTTAGCATTATTCTTCCCAGATCTTAGCTGTCTTTTTGAAGAACTTCTCTATTGTGTCAATTCCTTTTAAACCCCGTAGTACCTCATCCTCCAAAATACCACCTGAACTAGGATGGGGGTACCAGGACTGCTGTTTTTCATCTGTCTAACCATCTCTATTCAGAGAAGGCAATGGCAACCCACTCCAGTACTCTTGCCTGGAAAATCCCATGGATGGAGGAGCCTGGTAGGCTGCAGTCCACGGGGTTGCGAAGAGTCGGACACGACTGAGCGACTTCACTTTCACTTTTCACTTTCATGCATTGGAGAAGGAAATGGCAACCCACTCCAGTGTTCTTGCCTGGAGAATCCCAGGGGTGGGGGTGCCTGGTGGGCTGCCGTCTATGGGGTCACACAGAGTCGGACATGACTGAAGTGACTTAGCAGCAGCAGCAGCAGCAACCATCTCTATTAATGCATTACTATGTCGGATGCCCTTGTGCCTTTTAGACAACTCAAACATACACATGTATTTAATTATTTAGGGAGGAACTGCCACCAAATCAAAACAGGAGAGATGTGGAGTCCTAGGGGTAGGGTCCCTGGATTAGATACTCAGACCCTGTTGGTGGTGGTGACAGAAAGTTAACTTCATAGCACACCAGGAATCCTTTGGAACAGTGTTACTATTTTCTGGAAAATGTCTGGGGTTGTGTTTCATTATATGGATTACGTAAAACATGTCAAGGCAGGGAATGGTATTATTTGTACTTACCCCGTGTTATTTACAACACTATATTGCTACTTGTAATATATAATAAAATATATGTAATATACACTATAATAGTATATTGCTGTGAAAGTTAAAAGGATGAACAAGTAAGTTTTACTCAAGATAGTTGGCCAATGATATATGTGTGTGTGTATATATATGTGTGTGTATATATATATACATACACACGAGTATAACTCCTGGCACATAAATGAATTTTTCACATATATGTATTTGGCTACATTCTTGGTTGAAATATAGAATTTTAAGATTAAAAATGCAAATCCAAGGGTAGTTATTTCTTTCTGAAATTAACTGGATTGTAATAGAATTAGTGACTATGCACAATAAAAATAATCAAAAGTAGAGTATTGCTATATAACATTTTGGGTCCTAAAACCCTTGTGGCCAGGAAACCATGAACATAGACTCTCTCTCCCAGAGAATGTACATGGTGTTCTTGTCATCTTCCTTTTTTGGAGTCACCGTGAAGCTCATTTATACATATATGCCCACCAAGACACTATGCAAGCACCAAGTACTACAAAATTTTAAAGTATTACTCTTTTCTTTAAATACATTAAACAAATTTACATCTTGGACAAGTTAGCCAAGCCTACAGCTGAATTAATCCATTCTTTCTATTTTCCATGGGGCATTAGCTATTTAAACATTATATTCAAAGTATTAGTAGCAATAAAACAAGAAAAAGAAGCCCTGTTAGCACTTCCCACTGTATATGAAGTGAACAGAAATGTGATGGGGTACTGACATTCATTTCACTTTGAATTAAACACAGCATCACCGCAAATCTCAAGAGAAGATATTAAGTTTTGTGTTTGGGTAATACCAGGAATTCTACAGGCAAGGGTAGAATTATATTTGGTTGGCTAAAAGCCAGTCAAACTTCACACTTGTCCTAGAAGTAGGTGGTCAAAAACTCTGTTCTTGTCTTCAAAGCGATTGGCTACAGCTGCTCAAACTATCTCGATTTCAAAATCTTTTGTGTCATTCATTTTGAAAATAAAACATTCAGACATGAGGTAAAATGAGGTCTAATGAAAAAGGTATTAAGTTAGAATCAACCTTGGGGAAAAGCAGGTCCAATCAGACAGTGCACATCAAATAAAAACAGAGTAGGATTGGAATTTTCAGGTGGCATAAGTGGACATATGCAATCTTTGAGTTTATTCCTTCAAGAAAAAAGGATGCAAATCAAGGGAAGGAGACATATTCACAGCTTTCTTTCTGTTCTCCTTAAAATACATGCTGTAAATTTTCTTGAGTTCACAGTCCATGTTTCAGAAGGAGCCTTCCCTTTGGTGGAAGGAAGTACATACTCCTCAATATGTCTGGTTTTGCTGTAATAGTATATAATGCCTCTCTCTAATAAATTTAGCCACAAATTTTTTTAATGTGTCTGCATTCTGCTAATTTATAAAAAGCAGGATGCTGTCAGATAAAATTTCATGAAAGTGATCTATAAACCAGACTGTCAAAAGTGAAAGGGACTCAGGCAGTACTTAGGGAAACAAATAATGGAAACCCCTGGAAAGGTTTCCTGTGACTGCAGGGAAACAATGTACTGTAACGGAGCTCACGTTACCTCGATTTGCAAGTTACTGTGAGGTCACAGGAAATCCTGAAATGTTTTCCACATTTTCTTTTATACATTTTATGTCAAATTTCCTGCAATTGAAATAATACACTCTCCTACTGCTGGAATCCCTTCTGTACGAAAGGAGATCTTATGACACTCCCCCACGAACACCTAATAACTCAATTCCTACCAGTATAACGAGAAAGTGACAGATGGAATTGAAAGTGGACCATGATAAGGCTAAAATGTCAGATAGCCTAACTCTTTCAAAATGAAAACCAAACTGATGTCATTAAGACAACTCTAAAAGTGCATTTAATACAGGACAGTAGCCTTTTTTCTTTAGAATGAAAGATAACAGAAGAAAAGACAGACTGTCCCAAGACATAAACTCACCATTTCCCCAAATCTTTTATTCAAAAAGTATGTGTGGATTGATGGTCTAATTTTAAAATGGTATCTTCTGTATGGTTAGTCTTAACAGGATTCAAGCTCCTGACAACCATATTTTATTATCCCAGCAATGCTTATGAACGGGTAAGTCAGATTTAAGTAAAATGTCCAAGTTTAAAATATCCTCTCAATTTTTATCACTCACAACTGTGGAGTTTAAAAATAGCCTTTTAAATTGGTGAATACTGTTTCAATATAAACCCAAGCCAAGCAGTTAAGGCTCATTAATGAATGCCAATTTTTATGGTTTGCCAGATTATGTGTTATTAGGATACATTACCTCTCCTGACATATCAGGGGCCATCGGAATAGCAGGCCACAGAGATGAGTAGATTCCAAAAAACACCACCCAGAGTGCGATGCTGCCCCAGATGGCTATGTGGCTGAACTGTGGAGGGAGGGAATCTGTGTCAGAGACTTGCAGGTGGACAGAGGACTCACACACTGATGAAGATTTCACAAATTTCCTTATTTATTTCTTTTTTTACTGTATCCATAAATGTTATCTATGGCAATTATTAACTAAATATTTGAGTGTTTTAACTGGATCTTGCATGAAATACATCTCTTCTATGATGATATAATACCTGTGGTATGTTCCTTTCCCACCTCCTTTGGTGGGTCTCACCTTTCACTCTTACCAGTTTTATCTGCTACCCTCTTTAAGCCTCCCTAGTTTTTGTCTGTAGGCTCTGACTGAAAGATGCTAAGACACTTGTGCGAATACTCATCTCTGTGCTAAGGACTGCCAGCCAAATTTCTGGTGCCCACCTTTCCCTTGAACATCTAACTTTCTTTTTGTTTACTGTGTCTCTTTACCTGGACGTGAATATACTTCAACACACTAATGTATCTAAAATGGAACTTCTTTTATTCAGGCTGGAGATCTGCAAATGTCTGAGGACAAATCTTTCACTAACATTAGTGGTCTTTAGAATCATTTTCCAATGGGTTTTCTGCAGTCTTGTGACACAGTCTACCATGAAAAGATTCCTAGTCAATAGGTTTGAAGGCCTTCCACTTTCAGGCGTATTTACAATGTACAACCATATATTGACTCTGAGAAGTCTTGTGATACATACACTTATTTAAATTTTTACTCAGTGTTTCCAAACTAGAGACCCCCCATTTTCCTCCCTCCAGTCCTGAACCCCCATAGAACCTCCTGTGGAACTAGCGTAAAGGGACACATAAAGTTATAACAAAAAACAACAAACATTAATGATAATGCGTAAATAAATGTGATATTCCTTGGTTGTGACTAAAGATCCTCTTACCCAGGTCCAATATGATGTCTCCAATCCAGCTTTCAAGCACACAGTTATCACCACAAACTAGAACAGAAGGGAAACGTTATTTTACTTCACAAATATGCCAGTTCATAAAATGGGCTGGTCGATTATTCACAGCTGGACTTGTACGTCCAACCAGCAAAGAAACGAGTGAGTTAGTTGATGGCTGAACATTACGGCTGTGACTGGCTGGAACTGCCATTTACAGCCTTACATTCCTGCCTCTCTTCCCTGCCTTCTCCTCATCATCATTGCCCGACCGTCCAGCCACAAGCCTTCTGAGCATGGGCCTGCCTACTTCTCGTAAAATTCATGAATTTGTGTTAGAGAATCGTCTAAGGTCTACAGTAATCTTCGGTTCCTAAGATTGCTTTAAATTTATTTTACATCATCTGTAATAAAAGACTTCATTTTCTAAAGTTTAAAGATGAATTATAAAAGTAATATAACTGGATATTTAGAAATCTGAACACTTATTCTGTAACTTGGCTTATTAGAAACTCTGCAGAGTAGCATGTAGGAGCCTGTTACATCTCCCTGCTGCATACATCCATTGTCATTGGTGCCCATGCTATTAATTCTAAAGTAGGGGACCCAGATTTAATGAACTGCCCTGTGTTTTCCAAAGGATAGCGTAATGTTTAAATGGAGTCAGACTACATTGCCCTGGAGTCAGACTACGTGTGCTCAAGGCTCCATCATTTATTAGCTGTTCTGATAAGGAACAAGGCAAGTTACTTGAGCTCTTTGTGTCTCATCTCCTGTATCTATAAACTGGCATCTGATAAAACTTACCACTTTATAGGTAAAATACCAAGAATGGTGCTTAGCACTGCAGCATTATCTATGATTATCTATTTGTGATAAAAACAATGTACTAAATACTGCTAGTAGTCAAAGGAAATCAGGGCACTTCCAGTAGTTTGCCAGGATGGAAGTGTGGTGCTTGCCTAGCATTGGTGATTAGTGAGTGCTTAAGTGCACAGTCCTACTTTTGCTTACTGTAGGGTTTATACACAGTATTAGATACTGCCCACTGGGTCATAAAGTCAGGATAAAGTGAAGCACTTGGGCTTTCTCAGCAGGATATCTAATAGCAATTCAGGGTAAAGAGCTGTAGAAATAAAACCTTTACTAAAATTTAAATATTTAATTTAGACTACATAAAAAATTCCAAACTAAGAGAGAGATTTTGACACAAAATGAAGGAAATACTCCCTATTAAGACTTGGATACTTTAAAATGTCTCTCACAGACATCCAATGACATCTACTGATTTATATCTAAACTTAGTCCATCAAGTATTATTTGTTTTGCACTCATGTTGTATGAGAACAAACCACTAGGCTTCCAAATGTGTTTTTCCTTTTTTTTTTTTTTTTTTTTTTAATACTTGAGTGGGTTGAAATCAATGGAAAGAAAAGCCTGGATTTGCCAAAACCTTTATCTCTTTGTTACTCAGTAGTCTTAACTTCATATTAATCAATTCTTTAAACATCACATTATCGTTTTTCCACCAAATGGATCAGCCGTACCAATGGCCGTTTAATATTTAGGACAGGACACAGTCCCCACTTGTGAAGCCACGGAGGGGGACACAGGAGAGGCAAGGACACTGGCTGGAGAATTCAGGGTTGAAGGTTGGAGGGAACACCTTTGGAGACTAACTGTATGACCTTTGGCATTAGTATCCCAGTGGAACTTTTGACTTTAGATGAAAAAATGGTTTTAAAACATTTTTTTGGCTCTTGAATGGCAGGGTGGGGCTCACACTCGTCTGTGTATCCATCACAAGCATTTATACAGTGATTTTACACAGTGGAGTCCATGTCTTGTGTGGCTTAAATATCTCAAAAAAATGGAGATTTTTTATTTTTAATTTTTTTGGCATTTTATTTTTAATGTGACTCTAGAATAATTACTGGTTAAACACCCAAGTATAGTATGGTAGTATTTGCCATGAGTTTAGGAAAGCAATGAAATATGAACAAGGGCAATAAAATAAACCTGAGGAAAAAGGGGCAAGGGAGACAAAAAGGGAAGGTGATGCAATAAGAGTGAAGAAGGAAACTGAAGATAAGAACCAAAGGCCTGTACAGTCAGTGAACCTTAATGACATTTTCATAACCTGATATAAAATCATCTCTTAACAGTCAAAACATCTCATCTCATTTTCAAAGGGATGTGCAAACAACCCTTAAATACAGAAATGCACAGATTTAAATTTGAAAATAAAATGAGCTCGTATGAAATAATTCAATTTCATATGCAAAAGAGGCAAAAGTCCCACACTCACTGTATAAACAAAGTTTCCCAACAGCAGGTAATCCGAAGTCTTCCCGTTTTCAAATACAGTGCCTACATGAAAAGAAGAGCGGTTTGTTGGGAAAGGAAATAAATTCAGAATCCATTCAAAGATTAATCAATTTAGGAGTGTTGAACAAGAGACAGGGAACCAGGGGTCACACAATGGAGCCAGAAATGAGGCAAATGGAACAAAACATGGTATGAAGTCTCATAAAGTTGCCTAACATGGGTCACAAATGAAAATCAAATTTCCAACAGCCAACATGAAGAAGGAAATTAGACTTGCTAACCAGTTCTCAGGGTTCGTGAGACTGAAAAAAAAAATCATTACAAGTAGAGCTTAGTGCTATGGGCGGTAAGACAGGAGAAGGCATTCTGAACCCCTAATAAAGAACTTTGTTAACAATAGGAGAGGGTTTTAAGGAGATTTCTTATTATCTTTCAATAAACTTGTTGTCACTGGACCAAAAGGGATTCAAAAAAGCAACTCACAGAGATCTGGGGAGCACCAATGTAATCCCAGGCATATGGCTCTTTGAAGCGTATGTCTTGCTGAATTTAGGGGTACATCTAAAAGTATTTTGTTATTCCAGCAATGACTAACAAACATGGCTTCAGATGAAGGGAGTAGTACTAACCATCAAAAATCACTATTGCGGGTTACAAAAAATCAAATGAAAATTAACAAACCACAATATTTAATCATTTGGTAACACTGAAAAATTTAAAACCCAAGATATGTGTCATACAGTATTCTATTTATACACATATTTGATAATATGTATTCAAAGCCTAACATATAAGGACAAAATATGTTAGATAAATTATGAGAGGAGATGGCGAGTGTGGTGCTGGTATGAAGAAAAAGAGATGAGCCAGGTGAGCTCTGGAGATACAGACCAGGCTAGGTTCTGTTACAAGCTGTATCATCTTGGGTTGTTTACAATCAATCTCCATGGAATTCAGTTTCTTCACTTAAAAGACTGAGTGAAACTACCTACCCTAGAGGGATTTTGAGGTTAAAATGAGCTAAATGTATAAACCACTCAGTCATGTGTCACAGTGTGACCCTGCTGCTTCTCTACGTTTTTCAGATCAAAGTATCCAGGAAGACCGCTTAACGCACAGTCCAGAGACCTATGAGACCTTTCTCTATGGGGTATTCCATGATTAAGGACAAAGGATCTGACGTGCTAACATGTCTTGTGGGTTTGTTGTGGACAAACCTAAATGCCTGCAACAAATCTGGAAACTTCTATAGAATCAAATTAATAAACCCAGAGGTACAAAACAACTGAAAGTATCTTCAGTTTTGTTCAGTTTAGTTGCTCAGTCCTGTCCTACTCTTTGCAACCCCATGGACTGCAGCACGCCAGGCCTCCCTGTCCATCACCAACTCCCGGAGTTTACTCAAATTCATGTCCATCGAGTCAGTGATGCCATCCAACCATCTGATCCTCTGTCGTCCCCTTCTCCTCCCGCCTTCAATCTTTCCCAGCATCAGGGTCTTTTCCAACGAGTTAGTTCTTCACATCAGGTGGCCAAAGGATTGGAGTTTCAGCTTCAGCATCAGTCCTTCCAATGAGTATTTAAGACTGATTTCCTTTAGGATGGACTGGTTTGATCTCTGTGCAGTCCAAGGGACTCTCAAGGGTCTTCTCCAACACCACAGCTTAAAAGCATCAATTCTTTGGCATTCAGCTTTCTTTATAGTCCAACTCTCACATCCATACATGACTACTGGAAAAACCATAGCTTTGACTAGATATTCTGGACTTCCATGCTTCTGCTATGTGGCCTATTGGTTAGGTTCCTTAATCAATACAAAAAAGGTATAAAAAATAATTGTAGTTGGATCCAATAAATTTTATAGTCATTTCTGGTTTGTCATAAGGAAGTTGGAGATAAATTTCAAAATTGAATCAAGGAAAAAAGTTAAAAGCTGTTGCCAGGTTTATCCAGTTTGGCATTTGGATGATTAGGTAAATTATTTGTGCTAACATTTTCTTGTCTCTGGACTAAAGCTCTTAAAAATGATTAAGAATCCCCCAAAGCTTTTGCTTATGTGGTTTTATATCTATTAATACTTACCAAATTAGAAATTAAGACAGACATTTTAAAAACATGTACTGATTTATCTAAACAGAACAATAATAAACCCAATATATATAATATAAGCAAATATTATATATATTTGATAGCTATTCTCCCAAGCAAAATTGGTGAGAAAATTGTCATTGTTTTACATTTTTATAAGCTCTTATTACATGTTTACAATTTCCGGCTCAATAGAACTGGTTTCTCATATTGTTTTGGTTGACGTGAAAGTGAATGTGAAGTCACTCAGTTGTGTCTCACTCTTTGCGACTTCATGGACCATAGCCTACCAGGCTCCTCTGTCCATGGAATTTTCTAGGCAAGAGTACTGGAGTGGGTTGCCATTTCCTTCTCCAGGAGATCTGCCCGACCCAGTGATTGAACCCGGGTCTCCTGCATTGTAGGCAGACGCTTTACTGTCTGAGCCACCAGGGAAGTCCCCACATATGAGGGAAATCCAATTTCACAGAGAGATAGAGTTATACAGGAGAGAAGTATTTGATAACCTTTTCTAGTAATTTGTGGCTATTCCTTGATACTACTTAAAAACTCAAGTCATTTCTTAAAGACATGGAGATAGTTTCCTAAAGGTTAATTGCAGCGGAATCTGAAAGTGTGTTGCTGGTGAACATGCTGCAGCACATGTAGAACTAGTAGAGATATACTGTTGTACACACAAAACTTACATAATGCTCTAAACCCATGTTACAATAAAAAATACTCCTAACATCCCCTGGAGGAGGGCATGGCAACCCACTCCCATACTCTTGCCTGAAGAATCCCATGGACAGAGAAGCCTGGTGGCCTACAGTCCATAGGGTCACAAAGAGTCAGACATGACTAAAGCGACTCAACACACAACCTTAAACAAAATTCATTGGGAAAATTCATTCTGAATGGATCTTTTACTTATGCATGATTCTATAACCTCAAGGATGTAGTTGGTTCAGGTGATAACTCCAACAATCCCCCAGACACTCAAGTGGATAAAGCTGCTGCTTGTTGACGTGCGGCTGAAGTACTTTATGCATACTTCCCATTTTGTCATGCAGAATATTAGTAAGATGTGTATCAAGTTTCAGGATTTAATAAAAGTATTAGGTTTACAGCTTCTTCAAGGGTATTCTTAAGGGAAACATTTTTTTTTTTTAATGTGGGTGCATGGTAGTGAAGAATATAATGATTTCTAGTTCAATTGTACCACTGTTTGTGTCAAGAAACCAGCAATTTTACCCACTGCTGCTTTTGCAGCAGCAATGAAAAAGACAAATAATGTCTTGAAAATGTAAAAAATTTGAAACTATGAAATTTTGACCTCATTCATGGACCTCAAAAGGTCTTGAGTATTCTCAGGTGTCTACAGGCCATACTTTGAGAAACACTGAAGCAAGTGAATGAATGTTTAGCCATATATTATACAACTATTTCTATCTCTTCGGTATCTCATCCTTTCAAAAGCTAAAGAAAACAAAAACTTCTTATTTAAAAACAAAAAAGGGCAAAAAAAAAGTAGAATGTTAAAACACAATTTATGCTATATGTCATTTATCTCTTGAAAAGAGGAAGCACATGTTCTCTGGACTTGGCTAGATTTGGGTTCCCCAGGCAGCACCCCTTGTGAATTGCTTCTGCTGAGGCTGGAGGGCTTGGCAGTTCCCCAGACAAATGCAGAGGGAATCCTGGGCTGGAATTAGTTGGGAATTCCTTTCAAACCTCTCATTCCTAAAGTGTTTTGAATTGATAAGGTGTTTTGGATGCTGTCTGCTTTGTGCTATTTTAAAATTTTTCTTTCTAATTTAGAGTCCTAAAATAGTTTCAATAATGGACATTCCTAGTTTTTCATGCCTACACTGATTTTGCATTATGAAAATAAACTACCTAGAAAACTTACTGAAGTCCTATATTGTACCCTGGATTTCAACATCCCATGGCTCCCCAAAGTGGAAGCAATCCAAATGTCCATCAATGAATGAATGAACAAACAAAATGTGGTCTATCCATACAATGAAATATTATTCACCCATAAAAAGGAATGAAGTCCTGATTTATGCCACAGTAAGGATCAGTTAAATTCTTATATCATGATTCCATTTTTATGAAATGTCAGAACAGGCAAATCCACAGAGAAAAAAAGTCAGTGGTAGCCAGGGGCTAGGGCAGAGGGATGGAAAAATGAGGAGTGACTGCTCATGCATAAGGGGTGATGAAAATGTTCTGGCATCAGAGAGTGGGGACACTGGCCCAGTTCTGTGACTATACTAGAAACCACTGAATCATATAATTTAAGAGAGTGAATTTTATGGTATGTAAATTTTATCTAAAAAGTGCTATTATGATTCTCCTGGCCCACTGGGTCAATATTTTATATTTAATTAGATTTTACCACAGTTATTTCCAGGGTCTAGTAATGAGAATCTATTCACTTTGTACTGGCAGAGCAATGAATGTAGGAAGGAGATGAAAATCTCTGGCCAGGACACGAAGCTGCTGCCTTGTCTGTGATACTCACTCCCCCATTCCAGGTTGTCCTTAAGGCATCTGTGATGGACTGGGTGCCTACAGTGAGCCAGGCTCTGTTCTGGGCACTACAAAAACAACAGCGAACTTAACAGACAGTGCCCTGCCCTTCTGGAACTTTGGTTCTAACAGAGGAGAAAGGTAATTAAAAAAAAAAAAAGCAAATCTATCACACCCACTAGGCAAGCACCAAGGAAATACAAGAGGATGGGGGGGAGGGTCGGGGCCGTGGGGGCGGGGTCGGAGGGTCTGAGGCAGGGTGATCCGGAGTGCTTCTCCAAGCACAGACCTGCGGGTGGGAGGAGAGAGCAGCTGGGACACCCGGTGAAGACGAGGAGGAAGAGCGGATGGATGGTCTGTGGAGCACCGTGAGGGTGTGAGCCGGCTGGGGTGGCAGCGGTGGGCGGAAGGAGAGTCAGGTGGGGTTGGCCAAGGCTGGGGCTGTGGATTTAGCTCTAAATGTGATGGAGTCTGTGGGGTTCTGAGGACGGAGGCACCTGGTCTGATTTATGTTTTATGAGGATGCCTCTGGCAGCTGGAGAGGAAACTGTTGGTGGGACAGAAGAGCTGGCCCTGTATCTTATGGGCCAGCGTTAACTCAGCCCGCGAGGACAGCTAGTACCTCTGAAGGACGCGCAGACCTCGGGTGGCGTGTGTGTCATGTTTGAGGTACATGTCTGTGAGCTGAATGTTCAGCCGTCTTCCTCACGATCCCAGGGCAAGGTCTGCTCCAGACATAGCAACACCAGCGTAAGCATCCCAGGGACCTCTTTTCTAAAGTGACTACTTAATCATTTTTATGTGTATAGGAAATTCACCAGGATCCCATCTCTCAAAAGTGACACAATAACATCACCCCCTCAAAACAAGCAGAGATAAAAGCTTACACTCCAAGACGAACATAAAAACACACTGAAAATCTCATTCAAAGCTCCAGCTCAAGTACTTGAAAATACTAGCATGTCTAATTAGGTTCAGTATAAAGAGCTGATACAAGTCTCACAGGTATAATAAATAGACTACATAAAATATCAGCGCTATTGTCTTCTAATGATACATCAACAGAGGGGAAAAAAAAATCCTAAAATTTCACTCTCTGCAAGTTTGAAAAACATGAGAAGTAGAGAAGAAAGGCTTTGCATATATTAAGCAGTTTGCTCCCACAGGAATAGTAAAAATCTTTAAAGTGTGTACAACTTTTAGATGCATGTATTTTAGGTTAAGGAAAAAATATCATAAAATGAAACACTGCTATAATTTTTAACATATATTGACAATGAATTATTTTTCTAAAAAAGTAAAAAGTCACCTCTTAGCATTCATATCCTTCCTACTTACCATATTGAAGGGCTTTTAGTGGAAACCAAAACAGAATAACTGAGTGGAAGAGGCCATTTAAACAATGAACCCAGAAAACCTGAGGGAAAACAAAAATCCATGAGAACCATTTGCGATAAACTAGCTCTGTGAACTCTGACCTTTCTTTTTATCTGTGAGCTAGATTCACAAAACGTGTTTCTGTCGGGCCACCACTGTGAATTAATAGAACTGACAGACACTTTCTGCCTCTTAGACCTTCGCGGGTCATTTATTTATTTTCATGTTTCTCTAAATGTTTTTTCAGCTTCACTGAAATTTTTTCTACTTTCTAAAAACCAAGGATTAAAAGTTTAAATTTCTGCCTGAAGAAGAAAATAAAATTTAAAATTACTGCTAGATCATGAAATTCTTTAAGTGGGACTATTTTCATAATTCCAGATGAACAGACTTTTGAAAACATTGTAATTTGATGAGATCCCTACTTTTTCTTTTCCATGTGCAACAAAATTGTAAACTTTTTAATGGTAAGAATATAGTGCATTCTCTTTTTCCACGCACACCCACATATCCACACGCACAACACTAAAAATAACATGAGTAACATTTAAATTGCATAGTTCCTCAAAGCAAAGCCTTTTTACCAGGACTGAAGTTATAAAAGACTTTCACAATTTTAAAACACCTGTCAACATCAAACTTCATACAATTATAATATCATTTAGTAGTTATTGCTTTCTCATCTATTGTATTTTATTAACAAGAAAGCAAGAATCACTGGTCTTTTCTTTGTAACATGGAGGTAAAAGATTAAGTTATAGAAAAACTGTTTAGAACTCTTACGGCCCTTTGAAGGGTTGCAGTTTTGTCATTCAGAAGTGCTTCTTGCAAACAAAACGTATGCTAAATAAAACTGGCATGTATTAAAATAGTTTTAAGCTGTTCAAACAACAGAAATTAAGTTGCCTGCCTCCCAAAATTTTCCACTGTGATCTCAACCTCCTTTGTTAGTTCACCCAGCCACACTGGATTGTATGATCCAATTTACGCTCCAATACATTACACATTTGAACTTATGTTACTCATTAACCTTTGTCTCTTCTCCTCACTATGTCATTACTGCAAGTTTTTATTTGACAGAAAGCACAGGTGGGTGCAAGAAAAATTAGTTCTACTTTTCCATTTTCCTGACCGATACTTATTGTCACATGTTAATCCTTTAACCCCTGTCACGACCTCAGCACCTCCGACCCTTTTTACCATAACAAACGTAATCGTCATCATTCAGGGCAACAATGCTTCCACACTGGGGACCTGGAGCAACTGCTGTGTATACAACTGTGCATTCTGTAACCATTTGTTCCTGAATTTTAAAATGTTTATATGGGATTTATTCAAACAATTTTCACTGAAATCATTAGAAAAATCCATAAACCCTATAAAAATTGCTGGCAGCTTGTGTATCTATAAATATTTAAATGAATACAGAAGTTGTATACTTTATTTGGATTGATATGGTGACTTTTCTAAATGCCAGGGCTTTGCAGACTATGAGATACTTTGTATACAAGAACAGCAAAAAATACAAGGAAGGCTGTTCTGACGTTAAAACTATATATGACCAGTTCATATATACACTTTCTCACTGGACACAAAACTTTCCAAGTTGCCATATACAAAGGGTACAAAAGGATGTGACTTTCTAGGAATGGTTTTGGGTAATCCTGTGAGGATCAGTTTATAAGCAACAGGAGCAAGGTCAAGGCAGTGGCTGGGAAGCTAACTCTTAAGAGACACCACGGAGCCTCAGCAATGGGAGATGGGGATGTGTGGCTGAGGTTGATGTAACTCTGGGCTGGTGAGGGTTATTGTTAGCCTGCCAGAAAGCCTGGAACCTTCCTAGCTCTCAGATTACATTTTCAAGGAAACAAGAGCTCATGGTCCATTGTATCTGCCCCAACTGTGGCTTTCTGTCACTTAAAAATACTCACCATAGGTAATGAAAAACATTTTAACATGGTAGTGGAATTTAACACAAATTGGATATCAAAGGTAAATTTTTAAAAAATCAAAAAATAAAACATTAAGAAATTAAAGCACAGACATTGCATATTATATATAGCAACAGTTTTAAAAGACCACTAAAATACTTTATAGAGCCAGTGGGTTCTATAAAAACCCACTTGTTCTCCACTCTACAAAAAACTTTGTAGTTAAGTTTTTTTTTTTTAATTTAACCAAATTCAGTTATATCATCCCCCAAGTTGTACGCATCTGCATACCGGGACTCGTATGCACAGTGCATTCATGAAGACCTAGTCTCAGAAGATGAATAACATCCTGGCAATAAACTTAACACCATCATTTACTGTATGAGGTTAGAGGCGCTGACACACCTGTCTCACTCTATTCCCCTGGTATACTAAGAACAAATGTCATTTGACAGTTTTATGAAACAATAAAATTTAAAATATCCTACATTAATTTCCTAAATTCAAAACACCAAATTAAGATTACATATAATTATTGGTAACATAACATGCATAACATAACCAACATGTACTATATTGAATGAGAAAAAATTCTGCGAAGGTGTATTTGATACTTTTACTATAGTTTCAAAATTATATCTACCTTGACTATTACAAAACTTAAAACAAAAAAACAACAAACAAAACTCCTCAGTTACACTGGATAGAAACCTGAGTTACTAACAAACACTAGTGGAAATACTTCAGAATACATAATTGCAGGAAAGCGAACTACGCAGGAAATAGATATTTTTGTTGCTGGGATGAAGAAATACCGTGGATCACAAAGATGACAAAAGCCCATGGCTTGCTATATAGGCTATAAACCTGGAATATGATTTTAGATAAAATGTTGGATATTTTATCTTATATTAAGTTTTATGGCTTAATAATGATTGTAAATAATGATTATTATTGGTAAATGAGTTATCTACCAGAGACGATATTTTTAATGCTTAGTACAATCTAATATTCCAATGAAGACAAAGTTATTTCATAAAACAGAAAATGAGTAAAGAATGATATATCATCCCTCACCACTTTGCATGTGTAAAGACAGTCCGTGTCAGTCCTGGATGACTGACCTCTGAGAAGAGTCAGCATTTCCCCACAAAACTGAAAAAGCAGAAAGTCAGAGGGCCCCCCCTCTGCCTGCCAGGCCCACTTTGCTGCTGCCCGGGAAACTCCAGTGAGTTGTGGTTATGGTTTAAATTCACAGCAAAACCAAACATCTTCTCAGGTCATATCAGAACCTTAAGCAAATCTGGCCTGCCATGGTCAGGACCCTGGAGTTTCCTTGGCTTTAGAAGACCGATGCCCCAAGCAACTGGAGCAGTAAAAACAAGTCCTGCCAGGGCACTGGTTCCTACCTTGGTGTTGAAGTCCAGGGCGTTCTGAGATGTTTTGTATAATTCAGGATACTTCAACATATTCTCCTTTCTGCATGATCTCTCAAATATTCCCAGAGTTAAGGGTGGCATTGCTGTAAACATCTAAAGTGCACAAACTAGTCATTATACCAGGTAGCCAAATGCAGGGTGAACTTCTGTCTCAAAGTATTCAATAGAACAGGAATAATTAAAAGTCCTAAACTTACCACATTATAAAGACCTATGCACCATCTCTCAAAGAGGATCTGTCCAGAAAAGCCATTCACGAAGGCAAACCAGATCTAGGAAGAAAACAGCCCAAACCCCCCAAATTAGAATGCGGAAACCATAAATTCAGTGTTTAAAATCTGCTGTTACTCAACCAGTGTATTTGCTGTTACTCAAATACTTCACTGACATAGTATTTTCATGATTCTCTTGAAAATGGCGTTTCTTTGCTTTACTTTTTAATTTGAAGGGATTCTTTCATAAGGTCTTTGCTATTTAGGTCAGGATTGGTTCCACTTGTTGAATCAAAAAAGAACTATACCAATAGGCAATCACAGATTTAAAAAAAAATTAGGTATAATCTTATTTCCTAAAGGACACTTTAGAGAATAAATATTATGCCATTAAAATTTTAGACTTTAATTCCCCTTTAAAATACCTATCTTCTGGTAGTTATTTAAAGATTTTTTTTATCATAATTAAAAATTTTGTTTATTTAGAAAATAAAATAATTTCCTATACTAATACCATCACCATTTATTGTCTTCTGCTTTGGTTGTATTCATGTAGCTCATTTATATACATTCAAAGATTTATCTTACTGGAAACCTATATGCAGCATCATGTCCTATTCCTTTTCTTCTTAACATTATATAATACATATTTCCTTAAGTTGTTACATATCCTTTAAAATGATGTTAATGGAAATGGATATATATCCCCTACTATTTTGATATTTAGCTTGCTTCTGTTTTTTTCTACTATACATAATTCAGAACTGAATATTCTTTCAGAAATCCTAAATATCTAAATTTCTTAGGATGAATTACTTTTAATAAAACGTAGCTTAATTGAGGTAAAATTGACATACAAAAATGACACACATTTAATGTATACAATTTGGTGAATTTAGACATACGTATGAAACCATCACCTAATCAAGGTAACAGACATAACCCATCATCTCCCCAAATTTCCTCCTCTTCTTTCTTCTTTTTCCTTTTAGAATGAATTCTTAGAAGTAGAATTAATGTGCCAAAGTATTTAACCTTTTTAAAAAATAGTTCTTGATAATTATAGCTATCAGAATGCAAAATTTGAATTTATAATATTAAAAATATTTTGTAACTTAAATTTATACTTTGATTAAAAACAAATCTTTAATAAAGGGACATGTTCTTATATATTTTACAGTTTCTTAAAAGCAGAAAACTGAACTTTGCCTAAAAAATTAAGGGACAATAGAGAGAAACTTTCTCCAGTATATTTAAAACAAATGGAAAATTTAAGTGAATGTTAGTAAATCAATAATCCCTATGTCATTTTTAAAAAAAGCAGGACTAAAACATAATTAAAAATCACACTGATGTGGAAGAGCAAAATGTCTGGCCCAACAATGAGATGACATAAATGCAAACACGAAGCCAAACTATCACAACAACAACCAAAAACCTGTTAGGGGACAGCAGTCTGGACGTGCTGGTTAAGTGAATTTTTGAACTGGAGTTGCACAGACTTTGCTACACTTCACGTTTCATTTAACCTCATTATGGAAGCATGAATTGCTACAAATTCACCATTTATCAATATGTACCCAGGCTGGCCTCCCTATAAACAGTTTCTGTACCCACATTGATCTTTTTCCTTTTTATAGTGGAAAGGAATGGCTGAGCATATATAAAAACCAATGTCCGCTTCATGAGATGGAAAAGAGAACAAAGTAGCAATAGCACATGAAAAATAAGTCCGGATTGTGTTAGGGTTGTAACGTGCATTAACTACAATAAGAACAAAAGCATAGAAATGGGAGGCAAATCTGAAATTCTCACTTGCTTGCCACATATATTTACAGAAAAGATTTGAACTTGTGCTCTCACTTAGAAGCCAGATCATTCATTGCTACATGTAAAAGTACTTAGCATCTTCATGTGAAGTTAAATTTATTCCTTGGAGACTTGGGGTGGTGCTGCAGACAAAACTTTTTTTTTTTTTTGGAAAGCGTTAAGTAGACACAAATTGACAAGACAGACTTCAACGCTATCTATTGTGTTTTCACATTTGGCCTTTTTGAGATGTGGATTATGTAAATACATATTTGTGATACTCTGGGTGACGGTGATGTTTTCCCTGTAGGTGACTGTGAAGCTCATTCAGATTTCTTATGATATGATGGTAATAAGGAATTTTTAAACACGAACTTTCAGTTATGGCCTGAATAGTCTATGAAGATGCAGCCTAATCTTCGTTGGTCTGAAGAAAGCTGAAGCTGCATACATACCAAATTCCTTTAATGGACACGATTTGGCTCAAAGGTCAGTTATAAATGCATTTGCAAACATCAATACTGTATAATAGGAGACATTTATGTTAATAAATTTGTGTGTGAATAAACATTTGTAAATATGAATGGTCTCCTGGCTTCTTTGTATGTAAATTTGGTAATTAAAATACCACTATGAGCTTGAAATTGAGGAATCTAAATTTGAAATTTAGGAATCTAAATCAATGGATATTTATATTCAGTTTCCAATTCAAAATAACTTGCAAATAAGCTAACACACTCGCAGTCCAAGTTTATTTTAAAATGCACCACTTAACTAACTGCTTTATTTGAGAAAAATGTAGACATTTTTAAGTGGAAAGCTATCAAAGCATTTTTGCCTTTTTATTTTTCCTACTGAAAGGTATGTGAACATGCTTCTAGAAATTCTCTACCTGTGCTTTAAAATGTTAATATTTTAATTTTTTTTAAAGGAGAAATGACTAGATA
Source organism: Okapia johnstoni (assembly GCA_024291935.2). NCBI lineage: Eukaryota > Metazoa > Chordata > Mammalia > Artiodactyla > Giraffidae > Okapia > Okapia johnstoni. The sequence continues at coordinate 55,859,984 of CM044308.1, forward strand.
GGAATTGACTCTTCTAATATAGTACCCACATCTTCATATAAATATTTTGGCACTGAAGTTTACATATTTTATAGGAAAGAGAGGTTTTTAACAGAGAAGATGCCTACCAGAAGGCTGATTTCAAGTCAGTCTGAGATTTGCAGTTTAAAGATACATTAGAAATGCATCCCATTCTAAATAAAACAACACCTAAATTACTATAAACACATAAAAGTCCCTCCCTTGACTCAACAAAACCATAGATGCAGAAAGAAAACATGAGTCCCTCCAGGGAGGTATCTAAATTATTTAAATTCACAGGAAATCCATATCTCAGCACAATGTGGTGGGAAAGTATCACCTCATTGACTTTAATCAAAGCTTCTGGAAATCAGAAACGCTACACTGCTTTGGGATCTTACCGGAAAACCTGGATGTGACCAATTGTTTGAAAGAAAAGGTCTTATTTTGCTAGCAAGGAGTCAGATGTTTCAGAGAAACTAAAATCTCTTTAGCGAATGCCTGTCATTCCAATGAACACCTAGAGTCGCTGTTGAGTGGCCACCACAAGCAAGTGCTTTATACTGCCACCTGACAAATCTGTTTTTATTTGTTTGGCTATAATTTATGGCAATGGAGTAGCTAGACGGTGACATTCCTGGCAGTACAGCAACGGGAAAAGCAGTTTTTACAGATAATCTATAAAACCCATAGAGTTCCAGACTATTTATTAGCAAAGAAACTTCAGATCTGCCTGTCCTGGTGTTATTTTCTAACTTTCACGTCCCAGTAGAGGCGTGGCAGTTAAAGCTTCACAGACATTTCCCTGATGGAGCATTTCTGCATATTAAACAGCAGCTTACAAACAGTCAATGAGTCCTCTGCTCCCACGCCCGATCAGCACAAAAAAATGAAAGGGGAGATTCGAGACTGGCAGTTGTCCTCACTAGAGACATTCAGTGATGTGTTTTCTGTTTATTCATTCACAGTATTGACATGAGCCATTAACATCTGCAGAACTTGTTTTAGCTGGCAAAAGTTGGGTATCTGGGAATTGATTTAAAAGGTCAATTCATTTCCAAGATAGTTGAATTATATTCAAAATACATTCCCATAAACTGCTAAAAGAAAAATAACTTAAGAATGAGATTTCCAGTAAAGTTTAGGACTGACTTCCTTTCCAATGTGTAAAGAATTTGATCAGTGTTAGTTATCTCTCAAAGAGGCTTTAAATTCAAAGCCAAGTGAAATTTAGGGCTAATAAACCACAAATTGCATAACTCTGGATTTGAAACAGAGCGTGCAGATTTAGTTTTTCATTTGAGTTTGATATATTTTATGTCTCCCATTAGTAGGTAATTTTGACCACTTCATTGTTGATTGCCAAATAATCTAGATTTAAAAAGTGGCAAGTTGAGTACTCATTTCATTTTACACAATTATATTTTTGTAAGCAGATTTATTGCTGCCAGTGGCTTTAAACTCCCAGAAGCTTCAAGAATATATGTAAATAAGCTGTACAAATTGGTATTCTTTCTAATGTCGATAAATGTTGCGGGATGAGGAAAAAAATCTAACTAGTAAAGTTAGGACTATAGAGGGGACTGAGAATTGAAAATAATTATATTAGAAAAGAATAACAAATTTATATAAACAGAAAATATTTTGTATGATCTCATAGCTATTTTGGAAGTGCATTTTGTTTCAAAACAGACTATTTCAGACCAAATTCAGCAGTAATGAATAATAACTAAATCCATAGATTATTCTGTTTAAGTTTCCAAGTATTTAATTATAGTATTTGATTATTTTACCTAATGGGTTGCAATCTAATTACAGATTTTTAGTGACCAATAAATAAAACTGCCTGCACACTTCGAAACTAAAAAACCCAGGGATTGAACCTGGGTCTCCTGGATTGCAGGCGGATTCCTTACTGTCTTGAGCCACCAGGGAAGCCCTTAATTTTATTAATCTGACTCATAATAAGAACTATGCTCAGTCAACATTTTGATAAGAAGATAAGCATTCTGACAGGCATAAAGAACAGCTGAAGCAAACATACAGCAGTTTCCAACTAACATCTCAGCAGGGGAAATGTAAAGTCTACTGACTGTTTTGTTTATAGTGTTACTTTTGTGGCATAAAGTATGAGATATTATTTTCAAATGGCATATGGGAAGGTTCTGCCTCTTCTGATGGATGTGTAGAAGCAGTCAACTGAGTAGAGGGCAAGGTGGCATAAACAAACATGTGTAAGGGAGCCCAGGGCAGATTGATGAAGGCGTAGGCAGGTCCTCTGACAGGACTGGAAGATGGAGGGTTTTCTTAACAAGCTATGGAGCGCTCCTTGTCATGCTCTGTGAAGCTGCAAGAGGAGTAAGAAACTGGTAACGGCTAGAGTTCAAGTATTACGAATACAGCTTCTGATGATAAGAGGGTCATATTTTTTAAAAAAATATAAAGAACTTATTTATCGCATCCTAAGTGTTTAGTTTACTTATTCACCTACTGGTGCTGTGCTACCCAAAGGAATAGCCACTGGCCATGTGGTTCTTGAATACTTGAAATGTGATTAGCCCAAACTAAGATACGCTGTATGTGTAAAATACACACTAGACTGTGAACACTTAGTTATGAAGAAAAGAATGTGAAATATTGCTTTAATAATTTTTTATAGAGATTCCAAGCTGAAATAATAATATTGAATATATAGAGTTAAATGAAATATAATTTAAAATTAATTTGGGCTTTAATTTTTACTTGTTGTTGATGTGGTTCCCAGAAAATGTAAAATTACACATGTGGTTTGCTTTATATTTCTATTGGCAAGTTTTTGGAGGATAGAAACCTCGCGCGATTTGCTTCAGTTACTGAACTAACCCTGGTGCCTGGCAGCCTGCAGAGACTGCAAAACATGTTTGCAGAATAAAATGCATCCTTTCAGAAATGATATTCCTGGCCCAAGTTAAGTTTACATGTTAAAAATGATGTTATATTTGCCACATGAAAAGGAATATAGAAATTCCTTGTGATCCAGACATAGTAACTGAACTATTCTGATAATTTTTAAACAAATTCCTTATTATCTAGACTTTTGTTTCCTACCAAACTAAGACACCAAAACAGATCTGAAGAGCAAGGAATACTTCTATCCAATTATGTAGGCCTGAAACATAAGAACTACAGGATGACCAACACTAGCAAAACTACCTGTGTATTTTTATTGATTAGATCCCTTAGTAGAACTGACATCCTCAGTTTTATGTCCACTATTCCCTTCATTTTTTAAAAAATTGATTTTTATTGTATAGTTGCTTTACAACGTTGTGTTATTTTCTACTGTATAGCAAAGTGAATCAGCTATATGTATATCCCCTCTTTTTTTGGATTTCCTTCCATTTTCCCTTCCTTTTCTCTTTAAACACAGTTTTCCTCACGTGCATCCCTAAATAATTTACTGTTTTCTCTCGTATGTTTTTGAACTTTATAAAAAATGCTATGTAGTTTGTAGTCTTTTTAAAACTGAACACATTACTTTATTAGCAATTACAATTCAACATTTCTTACCAAAGCAACATAACGTTTTTAGCCAGAACTTCAACATCATTCTCCACAGCTGACAAACTTTTTAACATATTCAGAACTTAAAAAAGTGGGCTGATGAGGATTAATTAAAATTATGAAGAAATGTCTTCCACAAAACGTTTCAAATATATATGCAAATGACAAGGATTTTTAAACTTAACTTGCAATTACCTCGATAATATAGAGGACTATATTCTTGTAGAAGCAGTATAAAATACACTTGGAGACTCTGTTATAGTTCCAGGCACCATGAACCATCAACAAATTCTTCAAATATTTGAACTAAAATAAGAATGGAAACAAATTAACATTTTCCTCTTCATAGTGTCAGTTGACAAAGATGAATGGTGTGTTTGGCAGAAATGATGCTTTACCTGAGCTATGGAGTAGTCAGAAGAATTAGCTGCCTGAAGGCCTTCATTGCCACTTATTCCTACTCCAACATGTGCTGTCTGTATCATACTGACGTCATTTGCTCCATCACCAATGGCGAGTGTTATGACTTTAACTTGTTTCTTAACCATCTCAACAACTTCAGATTTTTGAAGAGGAGAAACCCTTAAATAACAACAAATTATCACTTTTTTTCCTGAAAAAAGGAATTTTAAGATGTCATTGTCTTGAAGGATAAAAGCAGTAGGAGAGCTAAATGAATAGGTCTCTGAAGAATCATCATGGAAAAGTCTTACGTTTAAGTGTTTAAATCTGTTAGCCTGGTTTGCCACTTTAAGGGAAAAATAAAGTCACAGAAGCAAAACTCGAGGTGACAGGTAGAAGCTACAATGCCTTGTTAAATATTAGTTTCCTAGAATGTGTGCATAAATTTGTTAAAAGATGACATTTGTGTTCATAAATCCCATTACTTCCTAACAAATAATATCAGGATTTCTGATTCTTCACTTTTGAATGAGAAAGAAAGTCAGAAAGGCTGTTGAATGATAGTTCAAATACCAATTGTTCTACTATACCTTGAAAATAAAAGTTTTGAAACTCCATAAGCTGATCTTAGATGATTCTTATACGTTTAAACAATTTAAATAAACAATAAGAAACTGGGTAACTTTCCCACCTGTTCTCAGACACCCTGGTGAGTCAACTAACGTAAATACCAAGTGCTTGATTACATAGTTCATATGTGTCTATTTCTTTTCTAAAGCTACTGACAATGGGCAAGTAGAATCAAGCAACCTTTTATATAAAGGTGGGTCAGGAATAGAGAACACCAGTATCCATACTAAAATTGTATGGTATTAATATTAACTTTGGAGCAACTTCTCATAGACTTAAATCCCCAGAACAATTACAGTTCAATGACAAAATATTTATTTGCACGATTAACTTAATCTAGTATCCATGCTATCTCGGTGATTAGACAGAAAGAAAGGAAAACTGAACAGTGATCTGGCTCAGTAAACTATTAAGAGAGTAATGAACTACTGAGAAACAACTAATATAGACAATGTTAGTGAGCAAAAGAAATAACCCAGAGCTAAATTCTTTATCAAGGTTAAGTGTAGTCAATACCTGCTGGAACATCGGTAACTCATTTATTAGCCTACTTAGAAATGAAGATCATGACTCTGGGACTCAGTACATCTTTGCACATCTTCCTGATTATTTCCTTAGGAAAAATTCCTAGCAGTGGGTATTTTGCACAAGTAAGTGCCTTCAGGAGGCCCAGCTGTCCCTTCTTAAATGCTTCAGCCAAGAACAGATTCAGTCTTTATTTCAAGTTTGAGAATCATTGTGTGATTTGCTTGCAGAGTGAACCAGTCTCCTCATCTTTGTATTACTTGTGTCGATCCAGGATAGGGACTCAATAAATGCTTGCTATATGAAAGAATTATTTTTAATTCTTTCTTTGAATTTCCTTTCAGAGTCTGGCAACAGTACAAAATGACACAACTGTGAATACAGTAAAGGAATGGATGAGTATCATGTCATTAACGGGCTTTTCCACTGTTAGCTCTCATTTTTCTTTGAAGCAATCTTCATTTCATTTTCACATTTTATTTAATTTTTCTTAACAGGCTGTTATAAATTGGTCAGCCCACTGGCTCTAGGCCAATGTTTCAAATATGAACTATAGCTGACATTCAGTAAATGTCAAAAAAGAATGCTCACCGAGAAATGATCTAAAAAGCAAATGGGAAATGGGCATGAAAAGGGTGAAGCACTTGAAAACATTTGTCAAATTCCCTTTACAACTTAAAAGGCTCACAATACAAATACATTGTGAAGTCACACCATGGGATCAATGGAGCTAAGTAACACAGGTAGTTTTTTTTCATAAGCTGAATGTATAATAAAGGATAAATCTCTGCATGGTAAGCTAATATTAATGATTTAGAGAATCATCAGAAAAAAGCTGGACTAAACTTTGTTTTCTTTTCTTCATGACTATTAAAACTAACTACTGCTTTCTCTGCTTGACATTACAATTTTAATATCCCCAAATTGAGGGTATTACCCTGAGGATTTTTACCAACACTATGGATGGAATTCCAGCCAAGCTATTTAAAATCCTAAAAGATGATGCTGTTAAAGTGCTGCACTCAATATGCCAGCAAATTTGGAAAACTCAGCAGTGGTCACAGGACTGGAAAAGGTCAGTTTTCATTCCAATCCCAAAGAAAGGCAATGCCAAAGAACGTTCAAACTACTGCACAACTGCACTCATTTCACATGCTAGCAAGCTAATGCTCAAAATCCTTCAGCTAGACTTCAACAGTATGTGAACCGAGAACTTCCAGATGTCAAGCTGGATTTAGAAATGGAAGAAGAACCAGAGATCAAATTGCCAATATACATTAGATCATAGACAAAGCAAGGGAATTTCAGAAAAACATCTACTTTTGCTTCATTGACTACGCTAAAGCCTTTGATTGTGTGGATCACAACAAACTGTGGAAAATTCTTAAAGAGATGGGAATATTGGACCACCTTACCAGTCTCCCGAGAAACCTGTATGCAGGTCAGGAAGCAACAATTAGAATGGACATGGAACAACAGACTGGTTCAAAATTGGGAAAGGAGTATGTCAAGGCTATACAGTGTCACCCTGCTTATTTAACTTCTATGCAGAGTACATCAAAGGAAATATTGGGGTGGATGAATCACAAGCTGGAATCAAGATTGCTGGGAGAAATATCAACAAACCCGATGCAGGTGATACCACTCTAATGGCAGAAAGTGAAGAGGACCTAAAGAGCCTCTTGATGAGGGTGAAAGAGGAGAGTGAAAAAGCTGGCTTAAAACTCAACTTCCAAAAAACTAAGATCATGACATCCGGTCCCATCACTTCATGGCAGATAGAAGGGGAAAAATGGAAACAGTGACAGATTTTATTTTCTTGGCCTCCAAAATCACTGCGGATGGTGACTGCAGCCATGAAATTAAAAGACACTTACTTCCTGGAAGGAAAGCTATGACAAACCTGGACAGCAATTAAAAAGTAGAGACATTGCTGACAAAGGTCTGTATTGGTTTTTCCAGTAGTTATATATGGATGTGAGAGTTAGACCATAAAGAAGGCTGAGCGTCAAAAAATTGATACTTTCAAGTTTTGGTGTTGGAGAAGACTCTTGAGAGTCCCTTGGACAGCAAAGAGATCAAACTAGTCAATCCAAAAGGAAATTAATCCTGAATATTCATTGGAAGGACTGGTGTTGAAGCTCCAATACTTTGGCCATCTGATGCAAAGAGCTGACTCATTGGAAAAGACCCTGATGCTGGGAAAGACTGATGGTGAGAGAAGGGGGTGATATAGGATGAGATGGTTGGAAAGCATCCATGACTCAATGGACATGAATCTAAGCAAAATCTGGGATATAGTGAAGGACAGGGAAGCCTGGTGTGCTGCAGTCTGTGGGACTGCAAAGAGTCGGACACGACTTAGAGACTGAACAAACAAAAAAATAAACATGGATATGACTAACTCAGGTCTTAAAACAGAGTATGAATTCCCTAGGCAAGAACAATATCTGTTTTTCTTTAAGAAAAGGCAATGATGTAATGAAAGACAATCCAAATTACATTGCAAATAGCATAAGTAAGGATATCTGCTTCCATTATCAAGATCAAAGAGGACAACTGGCTTGGAAGAGGATTCAACAAACAGCAGAAGCTCTGGTATCTGATGGGTTTGAAATAGTAGTTGGTTGCTAAAGAAAGATACCAGGTTTAAGTAGAATTCATAAAACAAAATATACATACCTTATAACATTTAACTTCAGAATATAAATGTACAAGCTTGTGATGTAAGGCAAAGAAACATACTCTGCAAAGGAGTTTGTGTTTGAAAATCTGCATATTTTTCTTACAGAAACCTCGCTTTGAGGCACAATCCATGGCTTGTTTCATTAAGTGGCAACTACAATGTCATGATGCCATCCACCCCAGTTTACTGTTATCTTGTCCCCAGCAATGTTTTCCTGGCAACTCAAAAAGTCTTTCTAGAACATTATATTTGGTTTTCCTACCAACAATTTTGGCTAGACTATTTTTTGGTGGCTTATGAAACATCTAAGTGATGATTACTTTGAGAAGTACAATAAGAATAAATAGATTAAAGAACCAACACCCATGGATTCCCAGTAAGCACCAAGTCGACTCATGGAAGCAAAGTGTAGGCATGTGCTAAAGAATGTCCTTCCAGCCCTGGATGTGCTGTGCTGTGGGCATCCTTCGGCATGTCTTAGGGAAGGAATGTGGTTTAACGGGACCCAGGTTAGTCAAGCTGAGATCAGTTAAACAATCTTCTACTATTTGTACAGCACTCATTTAAAAAATTACTTCTTGCTACAAGAGGGTTCAGTCAGATCAGTCGCTCAGTCATGTCCAATTCTTTGTGCCCCCATGGACTGCAGCATGCCTGGCTTCCCGGAGCCTACTCAAACTCACGTCTATCATGTTGGTGATGCCATCCAACCATCTCATCCTCTGTTGCCCCCTTCTCTTCCTGCCTTTACAAGATAGCAAAACCAAATTAGAAGACATTAAAAATGAGTGTTGCAGAAAGTTTTTTTATATACTTGCCAGTACTTAATAATTTCCAAGGATGTAGAAGTTAGCATGGGTTGCAAGAGACTCCCTTGATGCGTCAGAATTTGACAAGGAGAGGAGAGTTCATGTCAGGTAAAAGAAATAGCATACATTAAATTTCACGTTAAAAATTCTCCAGAATACATTCCTTTCCACTGTGTGTTTCCACCACATAAAAAGTCCTTTCCTTTACTCATTAGTTTACTTTCTTGACTTTTATATACTTGCTTCTGTATTTGTACAGTTTTCTGAATAGTCTGGAATAACCTTACCAAACAAGTTAATCTTCCCAATATCTATCAGAAACCACGCATTCATGGTTGAGAATATATGAAACCTAAATTTTATAAATACCAATACCAATAGTGATCCAATGCATAACTCATAGACATCATAAAAGTGCTCTGTTTTATACCCTAGATGTATTTTTACCACTCAAGGGTCTGCATCAGTACTTAAATTATCCATGGTTCTCTTCTCTTCCACTGTTGCTCTTTCTTCTCTGAAGAAGTCAGAGTCTCTGCGGAAAAGGACTGCATGTTGAGCATGTGCTGTAAAGTCCAGTTTTCCTCCCTGTGGCTCCACAAACAGAGGGTGGTCCTTTGCGATACAACCTAGCAGTACACTGAGTGCAGAATGCTCTTCAGATATTATCTTGGCTGCAGTTTCTGCACGTGTTATTCATTATTTTTCTTACTTGCTATGTAGTAACTCTCACTGCCCTGTGAACATTAGGTTGGAGTACTGGAAATTTTTACCATTTAAGCTAGAAAGTGTATACGGTGGCCCATCTTACATGAGCCTCATTTTGCACACTTTTAACGGGATTAGCTAAATGAATCACCTTTTTGAATGGAATATGGATAAGGATTATATGTGCATGTATATATACAGTCACATAATAAAGAATATTTAAAGGACTTTTTATAGGTAGCTAAAAGTACAACAATTTATCTTACTGTATTGTATATTTAGGTTAATAACCTAGAAAAATCTCATATATACACTAAAAATTAGGCCAATAATACATTAACTTAAGAACTCATACTGTAAACTTAAAAATTACTGTAAAGTTGCTTTCAGAAAGTAAATTTAGAAACCACCTTTAGAACGTGGAGGAATACAGTATTTTTTCACTATCCTGAAGTGTTTTGTATAATGACCTTGTATTTGTAGAGCTTTTGCATTTAGGAAGCTAGAGAGCTGCTCCTGGTGACTATTTAGAGGTCAGGATCATTAGTGGGGAATCTGCTGTACTTTCCTTTGCAACAAACTTCCTAAGTTTTCTCTCTGCGAATATCAGTCTATTCCCCATTGAGTCATATTCTGCTGACTAATAAAGAAATACTAAAAGAGAAATACCTAAGAGAAAAATTTATGAGACTGAACTTAACTCTTCTTCGAACTAAAATTTGTAGGCTCATTTATAAAGTTTTGAATTGAGGAGGAGTTAAAACGTGGCAAAAATAATTTGGGCTACATGTACTAAAATTATATAACCATTACAGTGCTTCCAGAAACTCGCCATCAATTTATTACTGGAATGAAAACAGCCATTTATATAGCAAATCCTAAAAACGATTTTTAGCATAGGGTACATAATGAAACATTCACCCATTACTAGGTAAGAAAGTTGTGTTATTCAAATGACTGATGTGTCAGTGCTTTCCTCGTCTCCAAAAGCAACATTTGTTGATACACTGTGAAGTCAGAGTCATCAAGGGCAACTTGTAATTCAAGGATTCACCCTACAGAAACAAAATACAGATAGCCCGGCCACAGGACACAAAAGGAAAGTATCTTTAAAAAAAGATTTCTTTTTGTAATGCATTTTAGATGTAAAACTTCTCTTTTGTGGAATTATGTTGTTATAAGTAAAATATGTTCCCATGGTTCAGATATTTTAAATAATGACTGAACATATTGACAGTAGTAAACATTTGCATATGCATGTATGTATGTGTGTATAGGCACACTGAACTACTAACTGGCAAATATACCTTATAAAAGGCACTAAAAAGAAGATACTTCCTAGTAGAAATATCTATTATAGTATTCACACCATAGAACAGTTTGTCCACAGTGGTACTGCTCATTAAAAAAAGAAAGAGAAATCCATCCATCCATCCATCTATCCCGTTATCTGGGACCTAACACTGTACTTAGCATATAGCAGACTGCTGTAAGCAACAGGAATCAAAAAATAATATAGTAGCAGTGCCTTAAAATATTAATTTAGACCACTCAAAAGATATATACATATATACATGCCTTAATTAAAAATATTTTTCTTGCGAAAAAATGGTAGCCATTATTGGACAACACAGAGTTGTTACAAACCTTCAATTTGAAAAATCTTGAAGAATCCAGTGTTCTTTACCTAGTTTCTCTATATTCTAAATATACAACAGGCTGCCTCCTAACTATGAACTGTCAAATATGAATAAGATTTGTAATCTTAGCATCATGGATGAGATTATTTTCTCTTTTTTGGCAAAATGTCCATTTACTCAGTTCCTTTACTACATGGTGAAATTTCTACGGAAGAATATAAAGGGAAGAAAGGAAAACAGAGTAGATCTCAGAACCTTCCTTCTGCCCCTAAGAGATATTAACTTAAGGACTTTTATTGAGCTACTGCCCCAGGAGTTAAATGTTAAGAGCCTATAGACAGTGGTTTCTCTATGGAGAAACCACTCTTCTCTTGCTATAAGGAGACACAAGTTTCTCCAACAAGGGACAGGCCCAGCCACCTCTGTCTAGGAGCCTCACACGATAGCATTGGTGGGCTTTGAACTGGGAAGCACATCTACTCAAGAAGGATGAGTGACTCCCCCTTCATGCTCTGCCCGACGGTGACCTTGCTCTCAAGAGTGGTAAGACCAATGGCCCCACCTTCCATTCACTGTATCTGTTTGGAGAACATGTGGGCACTGATTCTCTTCCCTTTTCCCATGACTTTGGGTAGGTAAGGAAAAGCTGAAGCTTTTTAGTTGTTGTTTAGTCAGTAAGTTGTGTCCAACTCTTGTGACCCCATGGACTGTAGCCCACCAGGCTCCTCTGTCCATGGGATTCTCTAGGCAAGAATACTGGAATGGGTTGCCATTTCCTTCTCCAGGGGATCTTCCTGACCCGGGGATTGAACCTGCGTCTCCTATGTTGCAGGCAGATTCTTTACCACTAAGCCACCTAGGAAGCTAGAGCTTCTTTAAACTTAAATAAAATCAGCTTGCCCATCTTTCTTTCTCCTTCCTCCATCTCCCCACTCCCTTGTTTCTGAATTTTTTCCTATATAGATGGGTTTCTCCAAGGAACCTTCTCTCAGAAAGACCTAGTGGAAGATGGAACACACGGTAGTAGAAGCTACTGAAGACACTGCAATAAAACCCTGAAGATGCCATGAATTAAAAAAGGAATTCACTACATTTCAGAGTCACAATTACCTGTTAACACAGCACCTGTGAGAAATCTTTGGGGAAACGGGAAATGTTGGATGACTATCAGAAGATAAATGGCATGGAGAGAAAGAGTGGTGTGCCAGAGAACACGGAGGAACAATCAGGTGGGGAAGGCTTTCCACCCTCTCTATGGTGCCCTGTGCAAGCCCGGGGTGACCAGTGTGACGGGGCTTAGACTGGGCTGGAGAGAGCTAAGGGGTTCCTCTCTCTGTGCAACTGTGAACTTTGGCTTAGGGTTAAAATCTCTGGAAACTCAAAGTCCACAAAATAATGTCAAAAACAAACATGCCAATTTCAGGATTATCTCCAAGGTTCTAAAGCTAAAACCTCAGGACAATTCTAAACTCCTGCCTAGAAGAAGAAAGTCAGACCTTTCTGGTCAACCTCAGAGCATGAAGCCAGGCAGGGACAGGTGCCAATATTATGGATGTGCTGAGAACCCTTGAATGTTACCTCATTAGGGCAATTCCATCAGAATGTGGCTGCCTCTAACAAGAGCAGTGCTTGGGTAAAGACACTGGGGAAAAATAGGGATTCCCTAAGCTCAGACTGAACCCTATCTCCAAATCTACCTCAAGTTAGGACCCAGCTTTCATCTTTCCTCCGAAAGGAATATTACTGCCCTGTAGGGCAAATGGGGAAAAATAGTCTCACAGGAATATTTATGACAGGAGAAGCTCATGAACACAAAGAAATACAGTAACTTATAAGAGAACTTGTAAAAACAGATCTAACAAGAATTTAAAAGAAGTACGAGGGGGAACAAAACCCTGGAAAGGTAGAGGAAGATACTAGACATGTGAAACGGAAATAAGCAGTTATAAAGAAGAACCAATTAAGAATATGTTACATAAAAATGTAACTGCTAAAATAAAGAAACCAATTGGAAACTGATATAACCTGAAAGTGCAAATTAAACATTTTCCCCAAAGATACCAGGAAATTAATCACAACCAGGACAGGTTGTGAGAAAAATGAAATGAAGGAAAAAAGGTGACTACATATATATAACGGGAATCCAAGAAAAGAACAAAAAAGGATAAAAGAATGATGAGTAACTTTCCAGAATTAAAGAAAGATATAAATCTCCTTAGACTGAAACTATATTAATACAGCACTAAAATGTAAGAAAAAAGTTCCTATCATTAGACATATTATGGTTAAACTAAGATTAAGAAATATTTCTATAGCTTCTAGAGAGAAAAAGTAGATCACTTACAAAATAAGTAACCTGACTAATCCTGGATTCATGCACAAAATTACTTTAATATCTTCAGTTTTTGTCTCTATGAGGGAGGGGAAGGAAAGGAAAGACATATTAACACATACAGACAATAAGCACAAGTATGGTTGTCAGAACGTTAGGAATAATCAGACACAGTATAGATATAGATTGTAAAGCTTTCAAACCAGCTAAAGAAAATTTTATTTAACTTGTATGCAGAGTACATCATGTGAAATGCCAGGCTGAAAGACTCACAAGCTGGAATCAAAACAACCTCAGATATGCAGATATCACTCTAATGGCAGAAAGCAAAGGGGAAATCAAGAGCCTCTTGATGAGAGTGAAAAGAGGAGAGTGAAAAAGGTGGCTTAAAACTGAACATTTAAAAAACTGACATCATGGCATCTGGTCGCATCACTTCACGGCAAATAGACAGGGAAAAAGTGAAAACAGTGACAGATTTTATTTTGTTGGGCTCCAAAATCACTGCAGACAGTGATTGCAGCCATGAAATTAAAAGAAACTTGTTCCTTGGAAGAAAAGCAATGACAAACCTAGACAGAGTATTAAAAAGCAGAGACATCACTTTGCTGATAAAGGTCCATATAGTCAAAGCTATGGTTTTGCCAGTAGTCATGTACGGACGTGAGAACTGGACCATAAGGAAGGCAGAGCGCCAAAGAATCGATGGTTTCAAACTGCAGTGCTGGAGAAGACTCTTGAGAGTCCTTTGGGAGATCAAACCAGTCAATCCTAAAGGAAATCAACCCTGAATATTCACTGGAAGGGCTGATGCTGAAGCTGAAGCTCCAATACATCATTGGCCACCTGATGCAAAGAGCCAACTCTTTGGAAAAGACGTTGCCACTGGGAAAGACTGAAGGTAGGAGGAGACGAGGACAACAGAGGATGAGATGGCTGTTGCATCATGGACTCAATGGACATGAATTTGAACAAATTCTGGGAGATAGTGAAGGACAAGGAAGCCTGGCATGCTGCAGTCCACGGGATCACAATGAGTCAGAAACAACTTAGTGACTGAACAACAACAATGAAAATCTGTTTCACACAGTGGAAGTTATGGGGAGACTAAAGAAATAAAAAGCATAATAAATGGAAAACACAAAATAAGACTAAAGAAATAAGGCTGAATATGGCAATAAATATAATAAGTATAAATGGGTTATAAATTCACTGATTGACAACTTACTGACCAGTGATGTATCAATATATCTTATTTTGTTGTTGTTGATTCCTTTAAGATTCAGGGATGATTTCCTTTAAGCTTGACTGGTTTGATCTCCTTGCTGTCCAAGGGACTCTCAGGAGTCTTCTCCAGCACCACGGTTCAAAGGCATCAATTCTTTGGCACTCTGCCTTCTTTATGGTCCGGCTCTCACAACTGTACATGATCACTGGGAAGATCATAGCCTTGACTATATGAACCTTTGCTGGCAGTAATGTCTCTGCTTTTCAACACACTGTCTAGGTTTTTCATCGCTTTCCTGCCAAGAAGCAATCATCTTCTGATGCCATGGCTGCAGTCATGGTCCACAGTGATTTTAGAGCCCAAGAATAGGAAATCTGTCACCACCTTTTCCCCTTTTATTTGCCATGGCAATTAATACGTCTTTTGTTACCCAAATGTTATTGACTGGAGAGCTTTCAGTATTCACTTACACAACAAATTGCTGGCCAAATCTCCCAGTCAACAATGTGTTAAAAGACAGAGATTCTCCCATTATTAAAACAAAAAGACTCAGCAATATGGTGTCTAAAAGAGATACACTTCATAATAACAGCTAACATAAGATAACATTTATTTGCTCACTATGTTTTGAAATCTTGTTTTAATTTTTTTGATTCTCAGAAGAACACTACATGAGATAGATTACTAGTATTGCCAGTTTACAAATGAGAGCACTCAGGCACAGAGAGGTTTACATAGTTTAAGATAAAATAGCAAGTAAGTGGTAAAGCCAGAGTTCAACACTAAGCAGTGTAAATTTAGACAGGACAGCATCCTTAGCCACTATATTATGCAGAAAGATGGAGAATTTAGAGGGAAAAAAAGACAAGGCCTATATGAAACAAAAGAAGGCCAGGTTAGCAATTTTAATATCAGTATAGAATTTAGGGCACAGAAGAGTCCATACTACTCAGACAGAAATCTATATATTCTTCTTATCAGAAATGATATGAAAGTAAATTTGATAGGATTTCTAAGAGAAAGAGTTTTAATAATAGATACCAATGCACTGAGTATATACATTAACCCATTTATTCCTCACAAATCTATAAGAACAATTATTTTATCTGTTTCTTTTTTCTTATTTATTTTGTTGACGTTTGATTGCTTTACAGTGTTGTGTTAGTTCCTGCTGTGTGACAAAGTGAATCAGCTATATGTATACATATATCCTCTCCCTCTTCATCTCTATTTCAAAGATACAGAAAACTGAACCGGAGAAGTTAAGCAGTGTGTTATTTAGCTAATAAGAGGTGGAGCCTGGACTTGAACCCTGGAAAGTTTGGCTCCAGAGCTTGAGTTCCAGATCATATGGCATTATAAACAGAAGGAAAAGGATGGACTGTTCAGTATTGGGACTGAAGCCAAGACTGTTCAGTATTGGGTATTGGGGAATTTGCTTACTATGTAATGTATAATGTTGGATCCATTCTCCTTTACACCGCAAATATACATTAAAAATAAGCTTAAAGACCTATCCCCAAAACATAAATGTGTCAAGTTAACAGAAGGAAATGTAGGAGAATATCTCTGTAATTGGGAAGTTCTTACTATCCCAAAGCACAAATCATAAAGGGAAAAGCTAATGGAATTTGACTGTCTCACGGTCAATTATTTATGCTCAAGGAAGAGTACCACAGACCGAAGTAAGAGGGAGCCAGGTTAGAAGATATCTGCCATATCTAGACTCAACAAAGAATCAATATCCAGAACACACAAAGAATTCTTATATGAAAGCAGAAAGAAATATAGGAAACACAATAGAAAAACCTTCTTCAGTTGGAGAAGGAAATAGCAACCCACTCCAGTATTCCTGCCTGGAGATTTCCATGGACAGAGGAGCCTGGCGGGCTACAGTCCATGGGGTTGCAAAGAGTCGGACATGACTGAGAGACTAACACACACACACACACAACCTTTTTCAATGTGTTACTTTTCTTCACAGCAAGTAGAATCACTGACTTTATGTCTAATATATAATAAACCATTACCATTCACAGACACACAGTAGTTATTGCCTTTTGAATATGCATGTGTGTATTTATTTTATTGAGTAACAGCTATAATGTGAAGGCAGGCAGCAGTTTTTTTTCTTCTGTTGTTCACTGCTCTGTTTATAGCACATATAAAGGTGTCTGGCATATAATGGGTTCTTTGAAAATATTCCTTGGATGAATGAAAAAAAAGCAAGAATGAATGCACTTCAAAAGCAGAATCCAGAGAGGTAAATAGTTAAATAACTGCTACTGCTAAGTCGCTTCAGTCGTGTCCGACTCTGTGTGACCCCATAGATGGCAGCCCACCAGGCTCCACTGTCCCTGGGATTATCCAGGCAAGAACACTGGAGTGGGTTGCCACTTCCTTCTCCAATGCATGAAAGTGAAAAGTCAAAGTGAAGTCGTTCACTAGTGTCCGACTGGTAGTGACCGCATGGACTGCAGCCTACCAGGCTTCTCCATCCATGGGATTTTCCAGGCAAGAGTACTGGAGTACTCAATCTCCCTAGCAATCACAGAAACAAAAATTGAGACAAAGTGCTACTTTTCAAACATCAAATTGGTAAAGTTATAAAATAAGGAATGCCATGTGCTGGTGTTAAGGTAGGGAAATAGCAGCCTTCCTACTTGGACTGGGAGTACATACTAGTTCAGCTGTTTTGGAGCAATGAGACAATTCTGATTGAACTGATATCAGAGCCAAGCATTCCCATTGCTAGATATTAAGATATATCCTACTGTGTGGGTTCATACACTGGGTATTCATTTCAGCACTTGCCATGTTAGCAAAGATTTTGGGCAACCCATGTGGTGATCACTACGGGAATAGGTAAAATGGTGTATATACATTAGAGCAATAGTTAGCAGTGGTGTGAAAAAATAAACTTGTTCTACATATGGTAAATGAAAAGGTCTTGGAAACATGTAGAAAAATAAAAAAGGTAAAAAATTTATGCTGGGATGTCATTATAAATAAGTGTCTATTCTTCAAATCACATATAACAATATTATATATTTTTCATAGCTACACAGATACACAAAGTATCAGATAGATAGGAACATACTTAATGAGAATGTTTGTGTAAAGAGGAGTGAAAAGTGACTGGGAATGCAGGGCAAACACTAATAATTTCCTTTAGTTCAAGACTCTACGATGCTTCTAGCTTAGAGAGAAGGCGGGAAGGAATTCAGCCTGATTCCGTTGCCGCTCTTTTCTTTCAGCACCTTGCTGGCAGTTTCCCCTAAAACAGAGGGAAGGCACCGAGGTGACAGAGCAGGATCCACATTTGTGGTCCTGGGTTCTTTTATTTCTTTCTTTATGTTTTTAGCTGTGCTGTGTCTTTGTTGCAGTGTGCAGCTTTTTTCTAGTTGCAGGGAGTACGGACTGCTCTCCAGTTGCAGAGCATGGGCTCTAGGGAGTGCAGGCTTCAGCAGTCATGGTGCACGGGCTTAGTTGCTCTGTGGCATGTGAAATCTTCCCAGGCCAGGGATTGAACCTGTGTCCCCTGCATTGGCAGGCAGATTCTTAACCAATGTACCAGCAGGGAGGTCCCAGTCCTGGGTTCTTCATATATCTCTTGTCACTTACACTTCATTTTGAAACAGACTGATGTCAGGACATACCCAGTTTTTAAAGGGTTTGCTTGAATCCAAACGCATGGAAAGATTGAATGGAGATGCCAGACTGTGCAGCTGTCACCACGAAAGAACATCAGTTATTTTTGAGGAATCAGGGAGGAAGGGAAACAAGCCAGGTGAGGAGAGATGGGCAACGTCTCAGTTTTCAAGAAAAGAAAGAGCCTATAAATTAGACTAGGGAGCCTGTGGTGAATTCCATCAAAATTACAGGAAAATTTCTGTCAGAATCAACTCCCTCTACTGTTCATTTATGAAACATAGACACCCCCTATAGAGCTGGTTGACTATGGACCCAGGGTCAAATCCAGGCAGCATCCTATTTTTACGTAAATTCTTGAGAGAACATAGTCACACCCATTCATTCACATATTATTTAGAGCTCCTCCCAAGCTACAATGTCAGAGTTAAGTAGTGTGACAGAGATCGCATGGCCAGCAAAGCCTAAAATACTATCTGGCTCTTTACAGAAAAAGTTCACCCACTTTTGCTCCATTAAATAATCCCTTCTGGAAAATGCTACCTGGAACCATCTCGTCTTTCATGCTTCAGTAAAAAGTCCGTTGTTGTACGTTCACTTCTTTCTTCTCTCACTGCTCTCTTGGCAACATACCTTTTGTTTTCCAGTAGGATGCTGTTTCTCTTTTCACTCCATTCCCCACAGCATCTAGACTGCCATGACCTACTTACTATTCTACCTGATGTTGGCTCCTGGAACCCTAGTCTGGCTCGAAACACCAAACTTTTAATTTGCCCTAAGTGGGGATCACTCAAATAGGCTTATTACCAAGAAGGTAGTTGCTAGAATCCATCAAGGGTTCAAGGAGAACCAGTTAAATCAAACTAACTCTGCCCCACATGGTGCGATCACTAGTTTGACAGAACAGAGAAATGCCGTAGGTTCCATATATCATGTCC
The DNA here is from genome assembly GCA_024291935.2 of Okapia johnstoni. Taxonomy (NCBI): domain Eukaryota; kingdom Metazoa; phylum Chordata; class Mammalia; order Artiodactyla; family Giraffidae; genus Okapia; species Okapia johnstoni. Next base: position 55,879,076 of record CM044308.1, read on the forward strand.
TTTGTAAACTGGAAAATGAAATCCTTTCATTCTCTCATGGTAAAACTGAAGGAGAGCTGCAAGTCCTCTCTTTGGTGGATCTGTATTTGACTGAAGAACACGTTAGAGTACTGATTTACTGACTGATGTAAAGCTTTAAGGAGGCCTTTAGTGGAAGGCCTCAGAGCTCTGTACTTAAAACTGCTCAACAGAAAAAAGAATTTCAATGTAGTTATGGAAGACATTGGAGAAGGCAATGGCACCCCACTCCAGTACTCTTGCCCAGAGAATCCCATGGACGGAGGAGCCTGGTAGGCTGCAGTCCATGGGGTCGCTACGAGTCAGACACTAGTGAACGACTTCACTTTCACTTTTCACTTTCATGAATTGGAGAAGGAAATGGCAACCCACTCCAGTGTTCTTGCCTGGAGAATCCCAGGGACGAGGGAGCCTGGAGGGCTGCCGTCTATGAGGTCGCACAGAGTCGGACACAACTTAAGCATGGAAGACATACATTTATTCCAAGTAAACAAGATACAAAACAGAGACTGAAATGAGTAAGATAAAACTTAAGAGGGATGGTGACCGAAATCAAGATACCAGTTATCATTGGGAGGCTAATAAAATAAAGGTAGCATGAAGGGTCATCTGGGGTGCTGGTTATGTTTGGGTTATTGACACAGGAGTATGTCCACTTTGTAAAAAGTCACTGAACTTTACACTTATGCTTGATGTACCTTCCAGGACAGTCTAACTCTGTTTTATCAGAATTATACAACCTGTGGTTCTAATTACTGTGTGTTTATGTATGGATATTGGTGTTGGTGGTTTGTATAAATTGAGTCACATCTAAAACTATAAAATACTGTATTACAGTTGGATGCTACAGTCTTTAGATTTCTCATACATTTTGAGATAGTTTACCATCTAATATGGACTTCTCTGATGACATACATTATAATTGGCTACCAGGTTGTAATGTGGCCATGTAGTTCCTTTAACATTACTCAGTAGAGGTAGAAAAGCAAATGAGATGATAATATTATGATAATATTATTAAAGCAAAATACATACAGTTATGATGTTATAAAATTTATTCAGTGCGTCCTCTTTTAGCCATGTATGAAAGAAATATTCTCTCAACATTTCCAACATTTATTCATATTTCCTTGGAAGCAAATATAGGGTTGACATTCATTAAGAATTTGTAAGTCTTCTCAACGCCAGACATCTGCTTGGCATTCAACGTTTTCACAAACTTCTTTCTTGAAAGGAATGTCTGTTGAGCATTTAGTAGCATCATTTGTGCTTTATGGCTACCCTCTAAGTAGAACATTTATTTAGAGAAATCCTTAAAGTTTAAGACAATTCCCAAAGATTCGAGAAGCAGATCTGTCTTGACCCTTTACTTAACATACTCAAGCAGTGACAGAAAGTATTCAAGGTGTCTCTTTAGACCTCTTCTTGGAGGGCCCCTCGATCAGACTAAGGTGAAAGGTTTTGCCTGGAATGCCACTCCCGAGTGACGACACTCACCGAAGGCAAGTGTTTTTTTATGCACTGTGGGGAAAATGGCCTAAAAGAGGGTTAAACTTTGATTAGAGATGTTGCAAGTAGGGAAAAATGCTTACTTCAATTTAACTTCTGCTTCTCAGAAGACATGAGTACATAAATTATGGAGGAGAACAGTGATTACTAGACAGTCTAAAAGCTTGGAGTCTCTAGGCCAATTTTCAACCAACTGTCACAGAACATAAGTTTCAAAATATGTTTAAACTAAACTGACAACTACAGAAAAAATGTACGACTCTTTGAAAGGCTGCCTTATGTGAACTGACGAGGATCTCAGAAACCACATGCCATTTAACACACAGCAATAACTCCACTGCAACGTTCCCACTCTCTTCTGGAGGGAATATTAAAAGAGGTTGACCAGATGCTTCCCTGAATTAAGCAGATCCAAGCAGGAGACAGATTCTTCCTAGCACAGAAGTGGCCAACAGAGGTTAGGTTCATCCAAAGTGTGACAGGGCGAGAAGTCACCTGGCTCAGTGGCTTTCATGTTGGAAGGAGCTGATCCAGGAAGGGTGCATGTGTGCATGGGCTTCACACCTTTCTTTGCCAGAGAAGCTCCAATCTTAACTGCTGCAGACATCTAGGCTCCCTGGAAGACTTCACTGCTATATGGCAAGCTCACCATTTTACAAGTTACAAAACCAGAGAGAGGTTCCATCAGGTATCCAAAGTGCCAGAGAGGTAAAGTTGGAACAAGTATTTCATGAATCCCCAACTATACAAGCTGTAAGACCTGAGGGCATAAAATACTGGTCACTGAGATGAGAAATTATTACCTAGTATAGTTAGTTTGCAGAATAGCTCTCGCTTTTAGCTGTGTACATACATTTGCATGAGTCTTGGAGCAGGCTTTTCCCCTCTACCTGTCCAAGGAGTTCCAGGGAGCCTGTGAAATCTCTAACATGGCAAATTCAATTTTACATGTTTGTGTAAAATTGGTACAGACCTTTCATTTGTTCTTCAAAAGTATCTGTGATCACACTGAATGGAAAAAAAAAAATCAATGTACTTCAAGAAGGGAAGAGAAGAGAAGGACCACAAGAGCAGTTTATAAGCAGGAAAACTTACCTTAGCATAAGATGCACATTTCCTATTGAACTACTCAGGTTATATGGGTAAATTTGCATAGAGGTAAAAGCAAAAACTGCATGTGGCATCTACAAAAATACAGTACTTGGTAGACTGATAAAAACATTTTATTGTACTTCTTGGGTTTTCCATAATTGAAAAAATTATCTGATGTAGAACATGCAACTTCATTCTGTAAACCAAAACCAGGACTCCAAAGCCCTGAATAATTTGGGGGCCAGGGGATTATCCCTGTCTCTGAGTATTCCCTTTAGAAAACGATGGTGAGTAAGAGATGTAATGACAGCTGACAGAGAACAACTGTTTCTTTCAATTCAGCTGTAGACTCTTCAGGGAAAATGCTCATCTTTATAACTGTGTCAATTAGGCAAACACTAAAAACTGCCTCCTGCCCTTCATGCTGATAATGTCAGGGAAGAAAGTGGCTGATGCAATCCTGAAGATGGAACTAATGGCCAAAGCCTCATTATCTATTAAAGGAGGCTTTCCCCCTATTCCATTCTAGCAAAGAGAAGATGGCAGAAGAAGAGCAGATTCTGAATTATCTTCACTTGTGGACTGACAAGAAATAAACTGTAAAGAGGCTTAAGGGGAAAACCCAGCAAGCCATCATGAACATAAACGAATTTGGGAAACAGTGGCCCACTGTATTTTGAAATAATATTCGGTATTTATGCGGAGGGTTTCTTATAATGGAGTGAAATAGAGAATTTCCTGAGGCAAGGAGATTACAATTATCTGAGAAACCAGGAGCCAGAATGCACGCATTCAATTGTAAAGAAGGATCTTCAGAACTGCCCACCTACTACTCCTCACAGCGAGGAATCATCATGGAAATGATGCTTCAAGGTCAGTAAGCTAAATAACAAGAAGATGGTCTGTGCCCATAGTTGAAATGCCAAGAGGCACCAGGCCAAAAAGGTGCACAGACATAAATTGGGCAGTGGCACTGATGTATTGATAATTATGGGCTTAGATGAATTCCCAAAGCCAGATGGGAAGCTGAATCACAGTCCTTATGGGAAAAGACAGAATATGATGGTAATGGGGAGAAAAAAGCAGAGGAAGGTGATTTTACTTTTAAAAAGTCCCCTAAAACTCTAAATAAAACTCTTAGTGTCTGCATAGAGACCTTCACAGTCCTCCAACGTGCATAAAACAGGACGCAGGGAGGAAGGGGCCACACACGTCTTGATAAGTTCAGTGTCAGAGCTGAGCTGCACGTGCAGTGCAGCGTGCGAGTCCCTCCCAGGGGGCCTGGGACCTGGAGGAGAGGCCTGAGGTCCCTGCGACTTGTGAGCTTTCAGAACAAGGATCTCAGGAGGGAATTTCACAAGCACAGAACATTTTTTTTTTTTCTCCCTTGATTCTGCTTTCTAGTTTTTCTCTCCCTCTGCTATTGTTTAATTTTGTGGTTCAACTTTTTGAAGAATGGTGGGAGGTGCCGAGTTAAGCAATACTCTAGGAATGAGGCTCAGCTGCGATGAAACTGGCCTCCCACATCTTTCAAACTGATTGTGTCTGTTTAAAACAAAAGGCAGACACAAACATGAAGGAGAGCAGGCAGGATGTCTTATTCATCCTTGTATGTGCAGCATCCCCGCCCAGCACACAGTAGGCACAGAATGAATGCCGGCTCAAGGGAACTAGTCCTTTTATCTAAACAGCTCTGTGCTCTGTTTCTGAACAGGGGCCAACAGCCACATCACTTAATGTGTTTTTGAGCATCTTTTGTTGATCCTTGTGATCCTGTTAATGAAAGTGATTAAACAACCAAGTCTGGAATAAAATTATCCTGATGGGAGAGTGTCAGAGTTGAACATTACTGAGACTTGGTCAAGAGATCGGCAAGGAACCAAGAAAAGTCTCTGGAAAAGCAGATTTAAGAAATCATGAGTATCCTCATGCTTTTAAAATGAGACAGGCAAGATAAAATAATTTCTATATTTTTTCTTCATGGTTAAGCTGAATCTGATTATTACTAATATTAAATATCTAATACAATATTGACTGATATAATTAGATTCCTAGGAATAATAAGGGCTTCCCAGGTGGCTCAATGGTAGAGAATCCGCCTGTCAATGCAGGAGACTAGGGAGACTCAGGTTTGATCCCTTGGCTGGGAAGATCCCCTGGAGGGGGAAACGGCAACTTGCTCCAGTATTCTTGCCTGGAAAACTCCATGGACAGAGGAGCCTGGAGGGCCATGGGGTCGCAGAGTTGGACATGACTGAGCAACTGAGCACAACAACAGGAATAATAAGCAACTCTTAATGCTCTGAGTATACAGTAGAAGTGACAAATAGATTTAAGGGACTAGATCTGATAGACAGAGTGCTTGATGAACTATGGACAGAGGTTCGTGACATTGTACAGGAGACAGGGATCAAGACAATCCCCATGGAAAGAAAATGCAACAAAAGCAAAATGGCTGTCTGGGAAGGCCTTACAAATAGCTGGGAAGAGAAGAGAAGTGAAAAGCAAAGGAGAAAAGAAAAGATATTCCCATCTGAATGCAGAGTTCCAAAGAATAGCAAGGAGAGATAAGAAAGCCTTCCACAGCAATCAATGCAAAGAAATAGAGGAAAACAACAGATTGGGAAAGACTAGAAATCTCTTCAAGAAAATTAGAGATACCAAAGGAACATTTCATGCAAAGATAGGCTCGATAAAGGACAGAAATGGTATGGACCTAACAGTAGCAGAAGATATTAAGAAGAGGTGGCAAGAATACACAGAAGAACTGTACAAAAAAGATCTTCACGACCCAGATAATCACGATGGTGTGATCACTCACCTAGAGCCAGACATCCTGGAATGTGAAGTCAAGTGGGCCTTAGAAAGCATCACTACGAACAAAGCTAGTGGAGGTGATGGAATTCCAGTTGGGCTATTTCAAATCCTGAAAGATGATGCTGTGAAAGTGCTGTACTTGATATGCCAGCAAATTTGGAAAACTCAGCAGTGGCCACAGGACTGGAAAAGGTCAGTTTTCGTTCCAATCCCAAAGAAAGGCAATGCCAAAGAATGCTCAAACTATCGCACAATTGCACTCATCTCACATGCTAGTAAAGTAATGCTCAAAATTCTCCAAGCCAGGCTTCAGCAATACGTGAACTTCCAGATGTTCAAGCTGGTTTTAGAAAAGGCAGGGGAACCAGAGATCAAATTGCCAATATCCGCTGGATCATCGAAAAAGCAAGAGAGTTCCAGAAAAACATTTATTTCTGCTTTATTGACTATGCCAAAGCCTTTGACTGTGTGGATCACAATAAACTGTGGAAAATTCTGAAAGATATGGGAATACCAGACCATCTGACCTGTCTCTTGAGAAACCTGTATGCAGGTCAGGAAGCAACAGTTAGAACTGGTCATGGAACAACAGACTGGTTCCAAATAGGAAAAGGAGTACGTCAAGGCTGTATATTGTCACCCTGCTTATTTAACTTCTATGCAGAGTACATCATGAGAAACGCTGGGCTGGAAGAAAAACAAGCTGGAATCAAGATTGCCGGGAGAAATATCAATAACCTCAGATATGCAGATGACACCACCCTTAGGGCAGAAAGGGAAGAAGAACTAAAGAGCCTCTTGATGAAAGTGAAAGAGGAGAGTGAAAAAGTTGGCTTAAAGCTCAACGTTCAGAAAACTAAGATCATGGCATCTTGTCCCATCACTTCATGGGAAATAGATGGGGAAACAGTGGAAACAGTGTCAGACTTTATTTTTTTGGGCTCCAAAATCACTGCTGATGGTGATTGCAGCCATGAAATTAAAAGATGCTTACTCCTTGGAAGGAAGGTTATGACCAACCTAGATAGCATATTTAAAAGCAGAGACATTACTTTGCCAACGAAAGTCCGTCTAGTCAAGGCTATGGTTTTTCCAGTGGTCATGTATGGATGTGAGAGTTGGACAGTGAAGAAAGTTGAGCGCCACAGAATTGATGCTTTTGAACTGTGGTGTTAGAGAAGACTCTTGAGAGTCCCTTGGACGGCAAGGAGATCCAATCAATCCATCCTAAAGGAGATCAATCCTGGGTGTTCACTGGAAGGACTGATTTTGAAGCTGAAACTCCAATACTTTGGCCACCTCATGCGAAGAGTTGACTCATTGGAAAAGACCCTAATGCTGGGTAGGATTGGGGGCAGGAGAAGAAGGGGATGACAGAGGATGAGATGGTTGGATGGCATCACTAACTCGATGGACATGGGTTTGGGTAGACTCCGGGAGTTGGTGATGGACAGGGAGGCCTGGCGTGCTGCAATTCATGGGGTCGCAAAGAGTCGGACATGACTGAGGGACTGAACTGAACTGAACTGAATGCTCTGAGTATAATTTTATAGGCTGAAATGATACTTATCAGGGAAACTTATTAAGTATGAGTTAAACTATATTTCACAAATAAACCCCACTGAAATTTAGGAAATATCTATAAGGCATGGCTTGTAAGTTTGGTGACAATATCATATATAGGATATTTAAATAAATAAACAAGTAAAGCCTGGACCAAAAAGAAAAGTTTAAAAGCAGAAGATTCTTTTATTAATAAATATATTTTAAAAGAAAAGTAAAGGCCAATAGTACAGTTTTCAAGATAATGTTAAAAGCACAGATTCTGAGAAATACTTTAGAATTCTTGCTAACATTTCACCGTCCATTAAAAGAAAGCAATTTGAGAAACTGCTACACCAGACCTAGTCTGACCAGCTGGTTAGATTCAGCAAGTGGGTGGCAAAGAGGAAAATCCTTGCATTTCACGGTAACCAGAAGGGAAGAGACTGGGCATAGGCATAAATTTACTTTACACTTTACGAAGACATGAGAAAGATTCTGTGACAAGAAGTTCAGGAAGCACTGGAGCTAAACAGTTCACAGAAGTACAATTCTATGGAGTAGGCCTTGATAACTCAAAACAGACTTTAACTTAGGATATAGGCAATATTACAAATTAGAGGGCAGAAGATTGTACGGTCAATAAATAGCCTTCAGAAAAATGCTTGGCTATTTGGAAAATGATTCAGTTAGTGCCTCCCACCATGATTTCCCCACAAATAAGTCTAACTCATGGAATCAAAGATATAAGTATAGAAAATAGAACCTTTAGAGAGACAACCCCAGAAAGAAATGCAGATAAATAGTCTTAAACATAGAATGGCAAGAAACCTGCTGATTCAAATTATGAACAATTATCATTAATGACGGGCTTCCAATCAGGACTCACTTTCAAAACAGCACCTTAGCTAAATCCATTCTCTCACAGCTCCAAGTCAATGAATGAGCCTCACTATCTCTGCTCAATGAGGGATTCCTGTCAGACAATCCTGCTAATAGACCTGTCCGTTGGCTCGGTCACAATGTTCTCAAAGCTATCCCAGTTTGTGAACCCTGAGTCTTGAATGAATGAATTAACAAATAACTGATATTTACAAGTTCGAGATAAAATAACTTCAAGGAACGTTAAAAATCAAGAGCTCAGGATCTAGTTGCTCTTTACTGAAATCTGACAAATTCCAGAGAACTTACCTGCAGCAAATAACAGCTTTGCACGACAAAGCTAAGTCCAGGAAATACTGCCTCACTCCAAAAGTTAAGGCATATTTGAGGGTTTTCCCATCAATTATAAGAGCAAAGTCATTCTCTTTCCGAAGAGCATCACCCAGTGTAGTGCAGTGACGACTGAGAGTTTCCCGTGTTCCCTGTAAAATTAAACAAGAAACGCCCTCAACACTTATTCCCATTTGTTCTATCAAGATGTCTTAAGGTGGTTCAGCAACTACACTTAGTTATTTTTAGTGCTTTTTATGTTTCAAATTGCTTTTACATTCCTCCATTCATTAGATTCTCACAAAAGCCCCATCAGAGACTATTGGACAAACATTATCAGAAAAAGTAAGTGACTTCCTTAAAGTCATACCCTGTTCCTCCCAGCGTTGGGATCAGATTACACATCATCCATTCCTCTTCCATCTTTGCTCATTATTCCAACCACACAATCAAAATCATGTGGAAATATTTTCAGTACATTATCTTCTTAAAGCACAACAACACTGAACTAGTCAAAAGTGCTTAGCTATGAATCAAGGACCGACGCTGAAGCTGCAGTGCCAATACTTTGGCCACCTGATGAGAAGAGCCAACTCATTAGAAAAGACTCTGATGCTGGGAAAGATTTAAGGCAGGAGGAGAAGGGGATGACAGAGGATGAGATGGTTGGATAGCATCACCGACTCAATGGACTTGAGTTTGAGCAAGCTCCGGGAGTTGGTGATGGACAGGGAAGCCTTGTGTGCTGCAGTCCATGGGGTCGCAAAGAGTCAGACACGACTGAGTGACTGAACAACAACAAATGAATCAAGGGGAAAAGTTGGAGAATATAATTTAAATAATTAATGGGTTTTCTTTCAGAAGTATTCAATGCAATTGAAATTAATTCCCAGTAACCCAGAAGAGGAAGGGCAGTATCTATAATCTCTTGCGACTTCATGAATTGGCATCTGTAATTTCAATCATGATTTCATGATGCTGTATTTCAGTTGGGGAGGGTGACGTGTGGCCCTAGTAATCTTGGCAGATCCAATAAAAGAACCCATTCTAAAAAAAAAAAAAAAAAAAAAAAGAACCCATTCTATCAGTGAAGAGTTCACTTTCAGGCAAAATAAAAACCTTTAGTGTCAAGGAAGGCTTTGTTCACCTCAACCGTACAGAAGGGTTGTATCTGTCTCCCTCTATTAAGAACTACTGCTTTCCCAGCTCTTCAAAGGGAAAAAGTTTTAAGATACTTAGTATTTCTTTCCAAATCCTGTACTCTTCTTATAACCTAATAGGGACAGCTTATTTCAACAGAGCCCTAAATATGATGATTATTATTTTTTAAAAATTATTTATTTATTTGTTTATTGCCCTGTTGCATGTGGATCTTAATTCGCTAACTAGGGTTCAAACCCATGTGCCCTGCATTGGAAGCGTGGAGTCTTAACCACTGGATCACCAGGGAAGTCCCAAGCCTTGACAATATGAAGAAACAGAACACAGACTCTGCACAAGCAAGTGTAAGAAACAACTGCCTTCCTATTAGAGTTTTGTTCTGAGGGCTATAGTAACTGAGTCTGTACTTATTTATATAATAAATTTAACACCTCCATATTTATAGAATAAAATATACCTACAGTAAAAACAATATTTATAGAATAATTTTTGTTATGGGAAATATAATTATTGTTCCAATTTAAGACTGTGGTACAATTATCCGAGTTATCTTCACAAAAAGGGAAGCAAAGGCAGAGATAATTAAAATTTTATATTGGGGATTTTTGAAGGTGGTTTTGCATTCGTATTTCAAATGTGGTTCACACTCTGTTCTAGAATTTCAGCGTCTGTTTATCAAAATAATAGAACCGTGCTGTACTGTAAAGTAAGACTGCCCAATCCTCCCAACACTGGGACTCTGTTCAACACTTCCCCTATTCCTTGTTACACACAGTGACATGAAGGACCACCATATAGCAGCATTCTTTGCAAAATTCTCTGTTCACACTTTGCATCAGAGGGGAAAGAGCTGTTTTAATTTACAGTCTCACCCTCCTATTTCCTGCTGGAAATTTTTGGCCCAAGAGAATTTAAGAAAATGAGGCAAAAATAAAAATAAAAAGTCAGTAAAATTCTGCAAGCAAAATTTACCAATGACTATCCATAGTTGATTACTCTGGATTGTCTTAAAAGAAAATTCCCATAGAAATGAACAACCAAGCAAATTAATGCACTGATAAAAAATGAAAATAAAACAATATTTAGCATGTACCACACACCAGTCATGATTCCAAGGGCACACACACAGAAACAACACTTCAGTTAACACTTATTACAGCCCTGTGCAGGAGGTATAACTATTGTCCCATTCTGCAGATGATAAGCATGAGACTTTAAAATTCCTTGCCCCCAAACACATGGCTACTAAATGGTGAAACCCAACTGAGAGTTAAATTTCTGTGCTAGCTTGTCTTTCTCTACACTATCCAGCAAAAACAAAACCAACAGTACCAGGCATAGCAAATTATAAATGGAATCCCCAGACCATTCCCTCTGTTGTCTCCCCTGAGCCCTCATCATCTGTCTCTCATCTTGTCTTTACCGCCAACAGCGACTTCTCTTCACAAAACAAGCTCGAAACACGAATCATGCCTCTTTTTGCCCTCAAATTTTTCAATAGCTTACTACTACTTACATGATAAAGTCCAAAACCTAAGCCCAACTAACTTTCATTGGCTTTTCTCTTCACAATCTTGACTCTCTTATCCCTTCTCTGGACCGCTCTTTCTTCCTGAGGATATCCCACTATCTCTTAAACCAAGCTTACCTTCTCAAACCCTCCCAGATGCAGTCCATGCTACCAACTGTAAGTCCCTCTATGCTACCAAGACCTTCAGATCCTTGAGGCTACAGACAATGTCTCATCTTGTTCCCAGCCACAAACACAGCTCCTGCAACTACAGATGCTCAGGAAAAGTCATGTTTATGGAATGAGAGCACTGATAAATTCTGATTTCACCCTACTGGCAGCAGTCCATTTCCCCTCTATTATCAATTCTGATTTGAGAGGAAGAGAGACAGACTGACAGAGAGAGAGGTCAGACTTTCTCTTTCACGCTCTTTAATTTTCTAGAGAATAATCCCTACTACTTCAACCATCTTTCAAACCAAGGCACTGCCCACTAAAATGCAGGTGTGTGTATTTGTGAATCTATTTGTCTGCCTGCCTATCTACCTACTTATTCATCCATCCATCCGCGACTCTGTGTGGTTTTTTTTAAAGCTTTTGCCCATGTCCCTCCAGATCTGAAAAGGCAAATGAAATCTGAGATGCACCTAAGGAGGACTTCCAATTTCTTTACAGATCAGCAGCAAAGTGAGACTGCAAGGCAAGTGAACTCCTGAGTCGTGCAAGCTCCCTCACGAACCAGCCGGAGGGCCACAGTCCTGTGCGCCCAACCTTCCCTCCTTCCAGGCTGTTCTCTAACACCATAAGATGCGTTGAGAACTTATTTGTGGTGTCAGGACCCCTGGGTTTGCTGGGTGATTATCACAGATCTTCGGCAGAATCAAAAGGTGTCGGGAGATGTGACAGAGGTCACAATTCAGGAGGCGAGCCAAAATCTTCACACAGTGACTTCTTTAGTCAGCCCACCTCCGGTGCAAGGTAACAGCCACAGAAAAGCTGCAAACATTTTCTTATTTTAGTTTACAGTTTCCTTTTGTAAGCAGAGCTGTCGTCGGCTGTGTGCTGCCAGTTACACGTTGTATTTGACCCTTATTTATACTGCCAGGAGTATTTTAAAATTCCTTTATTTACAAAAGTTTATTGCTTCTCCCTTAAGCCTAGGAGCCATACTTTATGGCCATATTGCATTGGAGCTTATCTCCTGTAGCTAGAAATAAATTTATTACTACATTAGCTGTTGCTTTGTTTTCTTTTTGGCTACTGAAGGGGGAAATGTTTAAACATTTAAACTTAGTGACATGTGCAAGTGAAAATACGTAAATGAAAAGCTAACTCAGAAAAAGGATAAAAGACCACAGAGTACAACAAAATAAGGGCTCTGTCCCCCTTATGCTACAAAGTCTTATTTGTGGGCTGAAAGAAAAGGAGCATCTGTTGGCACAGTCAGGGAGAGTCAGAAGCACAGGCAGTTCAGGGAGACAGGCGGGGGTCCAGGCGTCTCAGCAGACGGGGATCCAGGTACGGGAGGGAGCCGCGGGGAAGGTGGGATCTGCCTGCACCTCCGGCAGACTGCATCCCACGTGGACATACATCAGCTATCAGCTCCCCGCTCACGGCCTGCCCCCAGCCAACTGCTCATCAAGAGCCCTTAGGTGCTCCCTCCATGCCTTCCTACTTTGCCAAATCACAATCCAGTCCACCACCCACACTTCTCTGTTCTTAGTTCCGACCCCACAGAAAGAAAGAAAATCACCTCCCCCAGAGGACAGGCTCTAACCAGCTCTCCTCTTTCCTATGGGTGCTCATTGCTACCAATTGCTCCTTTCCCCCAGGGCTAGCCAATTCCATGCTTTCCAGAGGCTACCCCACACTCCAAATCTGCCCCCTGATACTACAGCTAAGAACATTCACAGTTAAGAAAGAATTCTCTTAACTTTCCTCTCTTAACTTCAAAAACTTCCTTTACCTAATCCTTGCTGACTCCTGAGCCAGAGGCAGTAGGGTGGTGGGCGAGACCTGACTTTCCTCATCTCTGTTCCTCCCTCTTCTCCCTCATATCTTTATTCTCCCCCATTGCCACTCTCTGAGACTACACACTGAAGACAATGAACAAATAAACAAACTGCGACAAGTCCCCCTGACTCTGTTCTTTGAGTCCTCCAGGTGAGATGAATACCTCCACCTTTCAGACTCTCTAAAGACTTGTTTATACTTACATAATGTAGCATGATGTATAACTGCTTATCTGTCTGTATCTCTATGTGTCTTTGGGACTGAGGCCCTTGATAAAGATATGAAGCACAATCAATATGAGCTTGGTGACAAAGGAATAACCAAATTATTAACGACTGGAGAATCCCATGTGGGAAGTTACAATCCTTTGTTTTTGATTATTCTGAGGATTGTCTTTTGCTGCCTGTAAAACTCCTGGGTAATCTCGGCTACTCTTAATTAGAGCAGTAAATAAAATGTTAGTGTGTTTATTTTATGACAGATGAAATGGAGAACAAAGAGATGGTTATGATTGAGCATCTCCTTCTATCTTTATATAACATAAATTATCTAATGGATATAATGGAATCAAGACCTAGACTAGCTACTTAGTGATCAAGCCAGGTTATGTGACAGTAGATTGATGAGAAGAAAACAACTTGATTTTGGTTTATAAGAAACACACTTGAAAAAGAAAAAAAAAGAAAAGTGATTCTTGGCACATAATTAGATCAAGCAGAATTTTTTACAAAAGATAACTCTGACCAAAGGGCCCTAATAAAGTTCTATGTGAATCTTCAAGGCATTGCCTGGCCCAACAGATGACATGTTCATATAATACCTAACACGGTGGGGGAAATTTCCCACCCTCTCTTTCTTGAGTTCTTTTGGCTGGTCTAATAATTAAATTGGCACAAGAGAGAATAACGTGGGAAAAAAAAACCCCTCAAATTTAATTAGTATATATGGAGGTCTCTAGAAATGGGACCTAATAAGTGGCCAAAGTATGCAGCTTTTATGCTTTTTAAGAAAAAGAAACAATAAATTTATAAAGACTTGAAAAGAGAGAGAAGTTTAAACTTTGGTAGTAAATTAGTGAGGAAGTAACAAGTTTTGTTTAAACAGCCTTCTTGGCCCTAAATTTCCTATCTCTGGTGATAAGGATGTCTCTACCTCCTGGAGCAGGGAGGCTACCTTCCAAATGGGAGATTTATTTCTTGCTTTCTAAAGACACAGAAGGGTCAGAATGTTTTTTTTTTTTTGGATTGGTTGGTTTTTCTAGAGTAACTTTAATTCAAAATATTTGATATGCCAGTCTGGAATATTTTGAGAGGGTCTACCCTGAGCCACAACATACCCTCCAATGAAATAAAATAATTTTTTAAGAAACCAGAGACTGGCAGCTTTATGATCATTTTTTTTTACATTACTTTTACATGACCTTTGCCAAGGAAATCCTTGATAAAAATCACAGTGGGCACCCTAGACAACGAATACAATTTTACAATGAAATAAACGGAAAGCCCTGACTTGTCTGGAAAGTATCCTAGCATGCAAGATGTCGTTTTCATTCTGGCAAAAACTCTGCTTGGAACAGCCTAAAGAACCCAGAGGCCAGATGTGCTAAGAACACGTTAGGCCACCTAAGAACTATGTTTTTGATGGCCCCAAATGTAATGTTGCAGAAAGCACCTGCATAAAAATGGCCCTTTTCAGCTTCTGGCTTTTGGATTTTCTTTCTGATTCCTTTCAGGGGTTTATAGGACAGTTAGTCTTACTTAGGAACATATCCAGGGAACACCCTAGTAGAGAATGTGGCAACATCCCTAAGCAGAGGAAAATGAAAGCCTCTTGTCTTTGACTAGAAGACTACTCTATTCCAGTCTAACCAGCAGAAATGAGGTGAAGATTACACACAGTCTAAGATGTAACACCTAAATGTCATGGCTCCCACACCCTGCTCCAAGGCTGCAGTGACTTACAGCGACAGAAGGAAACGTGTGATCACTCATCTTATCCCAGAGGGTGTCATCAGCAAGGCTAAGGCAAACAGCAAAAGTTAAAAGAAGAAAGTATATATATATACTTATTTAGTTCAAACTATATGTTGGTGTGTGGGTCTGAATACAAATAAGAACTCAGCACCTGTATTTTTCCTGGGAATCTGTTAAATGTGTGCAGGTCAAATGGTAAACTTATGTTTACCATAATGTTATCATAAATTCACCACCAGTTAAATGAATAAGCATAGAATTTTGGCTAATGTTGAATTACTTTTGGAAGACACACAACTTTGACCCTTGTCGGAATGGTTTGATAAGTTTATGAAGCCTATGCTTTTCACTTTAGTATTAGCACCTCTGGTTTTGGTTTTCACTTACTTTCCACCAAAAGGGCAAAAGTCAACATAATATTACAGGAAAGTATCTTTTTGAGCAAAGATGGGGACTCTGATAAAATAAGACAATTTACTAGAGGTTGAGTCACTGTGAAATAACTTTTTAGAACTTGTCAGCTGATGTGCACAAGTCATCAATCAGCACATAGAAGGCAGCCATCAACATACGACAAATGTGTAACCATAAAAAATGAGGCTTCTTTAGTTAGAAAGTCAAGAATGGCCATGAGGGTTCAGATGGTGCTTCTGGGCATTGATAACATTGAAGCAAACAATGGAGCCACATTGCAAAGAACTTAAGTTGCAGAAGACGAAACATATGCTGTGGCTCAGAACTCAAGGTATTCCTCAACTTTTGGTAGTTGCAGAGTATAAGGTGAAAACAAGGTAATCAAACATTTTTCATCTTCCTTGGAAAGAAAATATTTATTTTGAAAAAAAGTTCCTTAATGATGTGAAAGGAAAAAATCCAAATGAAAAATAAGGAATAGTTTCAACCACCTAACTTAAGTAAAAATACTTAGAATTTCAAAATACTTTTAGATCAGGTGGCTACATATGTTCTAGAAAGGATTATATCCCACATCACATGTCACAGATAAGTTCATTTCATGGCGTATCAATAAACTTTTTGCCAGGAGTACATGTATATTCCAATCTACCTCCTTATTTATTTTTTCATTTGACTAACTCTAGAAGGCAATCAGGGGCTTCCCAGGTAGCGCCAGTGGTAAAGAGCCCAACTGCCAATGTAGGAGACATAAGAGACATGGTTTGATCCCTGGGTTGGGAAGAGACCCTAGAGGAGGGCATGGAAACCCACTCCAGTATTCTTGCCTGGAGAATCCCACGGACAGAGGAGCCTGGAGGGATACGCTCCACAGGGTCGCAAAGAGACATGACTGAAAAGACCTAGCACGCAGGCATGCAGAAGGCAATGATATGGTATCAGAATGGCTTGGGTTGAATCGTTGCTCTCCCACTTTAGGCAAGTTACTTCTCTGAGTCATTTTTTTTTTTTTCATAAGATTGGGGTAATATCTCTTTCATAGGGTTATTGTTGTGACAAGATGTGCTAACTCAGGTGTCCTGCCCAGTGCTTGGCTCAGAGGTGACATCTGAGAAAGACTAGTTCCTTTCCTTCCTCTGACATCAGATCTAACAGGATTATCAACACATGATGAAGAATGAATGCTCTGCAACTTGTCAATCACTGCATAACATCAGTGCAATCCAAGTGGTACATTACTGAGATGATTTTCAGTTTTCTTTTGAAATCTTCTAACAGCAATTTTATTTCAATCTACTTTTTGATTACTAACACTCAACTCTACTAGCTACTACTTCTTTTATGTAAAAACTATCTGGAAACTTGTCTTCCCTCAATCATAGAAAAGATAGCATTATCCCTTCCCATATGATATGTGGCTCTTGGTAGAGAGTAGGAGGACAAATATTTATAAAGTTAACTTAGACTATTTTTCCTTATCTCTAAATTTCTGTCTCTAACCTGATATAACTCTTGAGCAGAAAATAAATTGAAAGTTACAAACTGGCATTTCTCTCTCACTATCTATGTTTTTGCAGATGACCACATCAATATGTTAGACTTTAAGCTCCCATAAAGAATATAAAGTTATATATATATGCAGAGTAAATAGCATTATATGTAAATGAGACCCTCAGAAATAGTAGGTTGAAAATAATGCTAAAGAAAAAAGTGAGGACACACTTTGCTGGCATATTTTTCAGCAATAACACCATCACCTTAACTTCTTAGGTACTGATTATTTTTTAAACCAGATTTATAAATATTCGCTGGCAGGGGGAAACCTTAGTTGATCTACTTAGTTTTAAAACCTACTATCAATTAACATAACATGTCAAATAAGAGGATATATGTAAGAATCTTAACCTAACATATTTCATTAACTGTTTTGGTGGTTTGTGGCCCTATCTCATCACCATTTAAGACATGAGGTGTTTATAAATTTATGGCCAAATAATGTTTCATTCTTTCTCTGTTTTTACATGCTTAGTATTCACACCCTAAAATTACAAATTAAGGACATTCTTAATAATACATTATGACCATATCAAGTATGGACAATTGTTAGCATGTTCTTAAAGAGTAAGTTATGACTCCCATAAGAACAATGTGGATAAATCATTGGGTATTATTTTTTGACAATGTGTTATTGATTCAGAGAACCACAGGACATTACATATACCCCCATGCAACACATATATCAAGTACTCCTTTACTGCAGGCTGTACGTTGTACGTGTAATGTACTGCAGGCTGTACGTTGTACTGATCTGTACGTTGTAAAGATCATATACCTGAGAGTAAAGAGAAATTATATTTATATACAACTGGTCCATTTAGTATTCATCCCAGTCAGGATCACTGGCTCTCTTGGACAGTTTCTGACCAAAAAATCTGGTGTTTCTAAACTCCTAGGCTATATTAGAACATAACCTTCAAAAAACATATTTATATAGAATCAAACCAACATAAAGTAATTTTTCCAAAATGGGTAAAGGCAGACAGAAGGTGAAATCATGGACTATGTGGGAAAAGGGGTGGGTGGGATGATTTGAGAGAATAGCACTGAAACATGTATATTACCATATGTAAAACAGATGACCAGTGCAAGTTTGATGCATGAGGCAGGGCACTCAAAGCTGGTTCTCTGGGACAACCCAGAGGGGTGGGATGGGGAGGGATGTGGGAGGGGGGTTCAGGATGGGGGAGACACATGTACACCCATGGCTGATTCATGTTGATGTATGGCAAAAACCACCATAATATTGTAAAGTAATTAGCCTCCAATTAAAACAAATAAATTAATTAAAAAACATATGGTCAAAAAGGTCTTCTAAAACAGCTTAGTGGGAAACAGTCAAGTGAATGAATTTAATCAATACATATGGCTAAACATAATGGAAAGGGAAACAAAAAAATCTTGCTCATGCTTTGCTGATATGTAGACACGTGCTTTCCAGGGCAGGTATAGATATAAAACACTGTAATTGTGGAAATGGTCCAATCTCCCAATAGGGTCATGCCGTGTGAAACAGGTCAAAGGTTACGGGATGGAAGATGGTAGGAAGAGGAAGTTGTAGAGCTGGGTAAATTGCTCTTGGCCCCTGGGCGGAGGTTTGGGATTTGAGGTTATGATAGGTTCCATCAGGCAAATAACTCCTTGTGAGGCATCTAGTCTCGTTTGGGGTACCCTAGAGAGAAAGGCTGAGAAGTGTCTAATCTGGGTCCAAGTCTGTCTTGCAGTGTAGGATGGAGGCACCAAGCAAAGAAAGACAAACCCCGGGAAAGGAAGGAAGAGTGAGGCAGGGGGTATAATTATATAATTTAAATAGTTTTGTGGATAAAGGCTTTCACCAAAGCCCTCATAGTAATTATTTGAAACCACCACTGAAAGCCTCCTAAACACTTATTTTGAGTTTGGTATTAAATATTCTCCAGCGGCTGCAGTGACTCAAGTGCAGGAGGAAGCGTCCTGGAGGAACTGGGTGGGCAGACATCCAGTCTGTCGTAAGGTCTTCAATTCAGCCAGAAGAGACTGCTCAGAATATACAACTATTTTTTTGAAAATAAGCAAATTACCAAATCAATGGTTTGGAGAAAGTAACAACTGGTATCTGTGAGAAATTCTTACCAAGAACCACAAAGAAAGCTAAGGTTGGGTCCATTTTCCTAATGACTTGAATTGATTCATGTAGGGAATACAGAGGAATCATTATCTACTGTGTTTTCTCACTGCAATTCCAAAGGCACACTATTTCCATTATTTTCAACATCCATTCAGAAAAAAAAATCTGTATACAACTGTCATAGTAAAATGGAATATAGGGTCTTTCGTAAATTTCATAAATACAAGATACCCAACACCACCAATTCCCAGAAGAGTAGTCCTTTTCCAGCTGCTCTGGAGCCCTGGTGGTGAGTAGGAAGGGAGGCAGAGACAATCGGAAAATCTGGGGGGGGGGGGGGGGGTGCTCCCAGAAGGCTTTTTTCTGGGACTAAGGCCCTGTTATTTCTGGAGAAGGAAAGGTCGTTTAAAAACAAAAGGAAAAACAATTTTGGGATTAAAGTCATCTAGGTCAAAATTCAGGATCCCACATTTGCTAATCTTGTGAACTCATGGTTTCCATCTGTAATTGAGACAAACATTATCATTCATGTAGGAATGGAGGCAAAAAGCAACTTTATGCCAATAAAAAAGTTAAAATGAAAAAAGGAACAGAGGCAAATGCATACAGACACACCTGGGACATAGCTTCCTGCAAACTGTCAGTTTTATAACTCATCAAAAGATATGGGTGGCAAAGATGCAAAAAAAGTCCCAAGGCACAGCAGTCTGTTCCCCTCAAAACTGCCCACAAGCTGTGAGGAGATGGCAAGAGGGTAGACTGGTTAGAAAGCATTTATCGGTAATTCTAGGTCTCAGAGAGCTCTTGAAAGAGCTCAGATGTTTAGCCAAAAAAAAAAAAAAAAAAAAAGGATAAAGACTATTCAAGCTTGTGGGAGGAAGAATTTCTCAAAACAGAAATACTATGAATTTGTGAACAACTTCACTTTGGGTTCTGCACACAAGCCAAGATTACTGAGTTTTGTTTAAGAAAAGGGGACACATTTAGCTTTTCTGAGAGCAAACAATGGACTTGATGGAACTTTTTCAACCACAAACTTTGGTTTGTGGCAGACACTATCTTAAATCAGAGGGAAAGAGAACAGATTATTTGTTCATATGTTATTTTCACTTTTTGTAATGTTTACATTTGTTGTTTTTTTACTAACCCATTTCTCTCAAATGTAACAAAGTTCGCTTTCTTCACTGAGCGCTACTTGAGGCAAGCTGTGTGCCAGACAGTATCTGAACAATCAGCCTGCAATGGGACATTACAAAAACATATCTTTGCTTCTGATAGGGACATATTAACACCTTAAAAGTTAAACTGAGCTCTTAAACCTTTTCAAGCCAAAAAGCTGAAACAACTTTGCTAATGGTAACAGAGAATTCACAATCCTAAAGGTCCAAAGCTGGCAGTGGAAGAAAATTCACTGTGGTTTAAAACCTGCCTGAACTATTTTTCAAAGCAATACAAAATGTATTGTATTAGACTCATGGGACATATCAAGACAAAACCTGAAGTAGCCTCAATTCTCCTTTTTCCCCTTCTTTTTCTGGAGCCAAGTCAATAACTTGCTTATTCTGGATTTCTTTCAGAAGCCATTCAACAGTGATTGGTTTCCCAAACAGTAAGGTTTGCCTGCATAATACATGTAAGATGAGCTTTAAAGGGTACAGATGACAACTTCACCATTTATGTCATGAATGCTTGTAAGTTATATTTGAAGCTTACATGGTGTTATAAAACCAAATTTAGCTAGAAAAAAATGTGCAATCCCATAAAGGGCTTTCTTTTACCATGGTGTTGAAAAATATATATTCTTATGCTTGTTAATATCAAATGTGGTTAACAATTCATTTTCTGCAAAATATATGGGTGAGAGGAAACACTGGTATCCATAATCAAACCTAGCCTGGCTTAAGTTCATATCTGCAAATTAAGCAGAGAAATTTAAGTAGTGAGGAGGACGGCTATTTAAAATCACCTCTTATAGCACTTGGCAAAACGAAACACCCTCTACCCCTGGGAATAAAGATGTTAAAAGAAATAATAATGATGATCACGAGAATGGTTCATAGTTCTTATGTGCTTATTAAATGCTAGGCATTGTATTTAAAAGGTATTGTTTTGTTTAACCCCCACAACGCCCTAGAGATGGGTATTATTACCCTTGTTTTACAAGTGTCACTGGAAACTGAGGTTCCAGAAAATTTTATTTGCTTAGACTCCAGAATCCAATGACTTACACACATCCTCCAGAGTTTGCTTAGCACTAGAGGTCAAGTTTACTTTCAAGATTGGGCATAATGGTGAAGTGAAAGTCACTCAGTCATGTCCAACTCTTTGTGACCCCATGGACTATACAGTCCATAGAATTCTCCAGGCCAGAATACTGGAGTGAGTAGCCTTTCCCTTCTCCAGGGGATCTTCCCGACCCAGGGATCGAACCTGGGTCTCCAGGTTTCTTTATCAGCTGAGCCACAAGGGAAGCCCGGGCATAATGGTATCTGCCTACTAATGTTTTCAGGTGTAAATGTGATTGTCCCTGTAAAATCTTTAGTCCAAACATAAGCTAATGTTTTCTTATGACTCTATCAGCCATGCATAGAACCCTGCAGGGGCAGCAGAGCTTCTTTTTCACATAGTCAGAAACCTGCATTTTTCTTTGGGATCCATACTCTGCTTCCCATAATATTGGGTACTGACTCCTCATCAGGCTAAATGTGAATGTCAACAGAAGCAGAAACTGAAAAACAACTGTGCCCAGATGATCAGAAGGAGAGGCAGGCAGGTTTTCTCAGGAGTTAAATTTGGGAAGACTGGAAGCCTTTTGACTCCGAGTAAAGGACATTTATTTCTCCAAATTCCTCACATACATATTTAACCATCATTCCTGTTGATTCCATAAATATAGAGTAATTTTCCTCTCCGCCCCTTTTTATTTCCCAGGGAATCCAGACAGTAGAAAAGAGGAGAAGAAACGATCAGAACAAATTTAAGATCCAGCGCTGCCTCCCAGGACAGATCCCACAACTGTCCTAGGAGGTGCTAGAAGGAGGAGAGGTCAAGGTTACAAGTATGTCATGTGAGACTCGAGAAAGATCATCTGGGCACCTACAGAGCTAATGGCTTGAGAAATTATGGTTCCTTCCACCTACCCAGACTTGACAAATAAGGGTAGTGAAATCTTGAGCTATCTCAATGAAACAGTCTTCACTTTCTCTCTACCTTTTACAGAAAGCTAGATAATATCCATTAAAAAATATTCTGGGTCACCTGAAGTATTTTCAGAGATTCACAGAGTTAGAATGCTATGGGGGATTTGAATACTATAATCATCACACTCCTTAATATAACATAAACCCATTATACTACATTTTAAAAGATGTTAATTAGACATTGGAAGCTAAAAATAGGTCACATGGGAGATTCCCTAGTTCTTAGCTCACATTTTTAGAGGTTTCCAGTTTTAACAGATATATTTTGAACAAGTTACTTCATGGTAAACCAAAAGTATAAAAGAGATGTTGGGGGATAAATTGGGAAATTGGAATTGACATATATATATATATATATTACTATTTATAAAACAGATAACTAATAAGGATCTACCATATAGCACAGGGAACGCTACTCACTACTCTCTAATGGCCTTTATGGGAAAGAATCCAAAAAAAGAGTGGATATATTATATGAATAACTGATTCACTTTGCTGTACAGCAAAAACTAACATAACATTGTAAAAAAACTGTACTCCAATAGAAATTAAACAGAAAGAGATGCTAGAAGAATCTGGATCTAGGTCATCAAGCCAAAGGGGTTTCTGAGAATTTCATGAGATTATTTCTGGGCATTTCTGTAGACTTAGGGAAGTACAAAATATTCTTCAAGCCAGTAATTTAAAACTCTTGCTTTAGCAGAACCTTAATAAAATGTCTCATATCAATATCATAATCAGAACCCGTAATAAAACGGCTCAAAGTTAAATGATAAAAAGTTACATGTTATCTAAATTATCTGCTTATTATAAATATCTAACAGATTTTGATCAACTTTACATGATTATTAAAGATGCTTATCCATAAAATTCTTACTTTCTAAATTAAAAGCAATATGGTCAAGCTTCCTAAGAACTTCTTTTGCTGACACTGTCAACATCTGGCAATAGTTTGGTAGGTGACTGAGTGAGAACCCCCAGCTCTGCACTCAGGCATCATGCTAGCGGGGAGTGCTGCTCTTCTGGGAAAGGAGCTGGGAATGTGTAGAGGCAGAAAAGTCAGGTTTCCATATTAGGTTTGTAGAGCAGGATTTCAACATGGACTATTTTTCTACAAAATTTTGTAACATTCATTTTATACGTGCTGTGCCCTGTGGTAATCATACCAATCCTACGCCAAGGGTAACATTATCATTACCTTAGAGGCAGTCCAAGTGGCTTAGAGAAGTTCTCTAATTTCAGTTTGCCCAGAGTCCACCACTCAGGTGGGGCAGAATTGGGCCCTGAACCACTGTGCTACTGTACAGAGTGATTTGAGCACATTCATCAAAATTGTGATTTGACAAAACATTGCACACCTACAATTTATTTCCTATTATATTATTTTCTAAGACTGTGTGTTCCTAAGTTCATTATCTGAATGTTAATTATTCTTTGTGCTGATGGAATGAAAACCCTTTTATTATTATCAGTACAAATATGAACACACAGGATACTTTTCTTTTCCATGGCAATGAAAAATAATGATTTACCTAGACTCATTCTAATGATTTGCCTGAAATTTCAGCTATGGGTTGTATGACACAAGACTTGGAGGAGCTACGATGCAAAGTGGGGTTTTCTTTCCTGCTGAGAAGCAAATGAGTTCACCGCAGCAGGTCTGACCCCAGACAGCCAGATCTGTTTCAAGTCACCACTTAACTGCCTGGGAGAAAAAGCCTTCTCCAGACACCAGTGCGAGAACCAGAGGCAGTCCGATGCTGGATGAATCAGTGTCAATCTGCTCAGCCATAGCGTCTGCCTGTGATCTTTCACACCAAACTGACACAAATTGCTAAGGACACTTCCTTTTTTTTTTTTTTTTATTTGCTAAGGACATTTCCAATCACTTTGCTCTTTAAATATCATATATGCTCAACTACTACCACATTTAAAACTGATATACAAATTTTTAAAAAAGGGAGCCCTTAATTAAACATTATTCAGTAACTCATTTCTCAAATATTTATGAAATACTAACTTCCTCAGTGGTAAAGAATCCGCCTACCAATGTAGGAGATGTGGGTTCGATCCCTGGGTCAGGAAGATCCCCTGGAGAAGGGAATGGCAACCCAAGGCAGTATTCTTGCCTGGAGAATTCCATGGACAGAGGAGCCTGGTGGGCTACAGTCCATGGAGTCACAAAGAGTCGGACATAACTGAGCAACTGAGCATGCACAGAACAATGTGCTAGGCAATGTGCTGGAGACTGACAGAGGTCGCAAACCAAAATAGACAGACGGGGTCCTTGCTCTCATTGAAACTGAACATTCCCCTGAGACAATTTATGTTTGCTCCTGTAGCAACAGAAAGTGCAGAAACCTTTGACGTGTCTATCACTTTTGAGTTACCATCTTGGAAACTTCAGAATGAAAATAAATGCCTCTGTCTTAACAATACAGGATTTAGTGCACAGAATATTTTCAGTATTTCAGTTTTCTCTTTTTGTTTTTTTCTTGAGATTACTGTTTACATCATTTGACACTAAAAACACTACAAGAACATTTGGATGTGTTTATCCAAGAGCTGGAGAAAAATGATGAAGCAGATGCAAACAAAAGGAGCAATGCCAGCACGCTCTATGTAAGGTGAAAGCCTAAATCCAGACAAAAAGGAAAGTATGTCAAATCAAGCATGTGATCGACCATGCTTTCACTTCAATCTCACAGGTCCCACTTCTGATTTCCTTCAAGTGTCAGAAAGGCTGTGCATCACGTTTAACCTATGATGTTGACAAAGGCCTAAAGGTCTATACGGATTATGGAAACGTTTACACTGAAGTTTTTGCAAGGTTGTGAATAACTGCAACCCAGTTCTGGAACCACCTTGGATGGCTTCTTTTCCAGGGACCCCCATGGGGATAAGTATCCCTGAACTTTACATCACATTGCTGGCACTGTGCCCCCATTTCCTCCTCCCTGACTCTTATCCTGGTCCCTTGTCTGCAGCCTTCCAACTTGCCAACTGCTTCTATACATCATGCCTCTTTTAAGAGGCGGATGAAGTCACACCCCTTGCCTATGAAGGCAAACTCTCAAACCTGGCCTAGCTTTCCACAGTTGACCTGAGACTACCTCTCTAGGTTTAACCCCCTCTGTCATTTTTTAATGGGTGCCTTATAATACTGTGCCCACTATTAAAATGAATTGGGTAGCTTTATACGGACTATTATAAAACAACTGCTAAGATATATTAAGTAGGAAAGCAAAGTGCAGCATCAAAGAGTGTGGATAGGATGCTGTAACATGTGTTTAACAACAAAGGATGTGTCAATTGACATGCACATAAATCCCTTAGATATGGCAGACCATCTCTGGATGAACACACAAGACTGGAACTAGTGACCATCCCTAGGGAGGGAAACTAGTAGCTTGGATATAAAGGTGGGAGATTCATAAACAACAAGGTCCTACTGTATAGCAGAAGGAACTATATTCAATATCCCATGATAAACCATAATGGAAGAGAATATTAAACAGTGCATATATATATATATGTATATATATGTGTGTGTGTATACATATACATGTATAAATATGTATATATATATATATATATATATACATTACATACATACATGTGTGTGTGTGTGTGTGTGTGTGTGTGTGTGTGTGTGTATGTGTATAAAACTGAGTCATCCTAAAGGAGATCAGTCCTGGGTGTTCATTGGAAGGACTGATGTTGAAGCTGAAACTCCAATACTTTGGCCACCTCATGCAAAGAGTTGACTCACTGGAAAAGACCCTAATGCTGGGTAGGATTGGGGGCAGGAGGAGAAGGGGATGACAGAGGATGAGATGGTTGGATGGCATCACTGACTTGATGGACATGGGTTTGGGTAAACTCTGGGAGCTGGTGATGGACAGGGAGGCCTGGCGTGCTGCGATTCATGGGGTCGCAAAGAGTCGGACACAACTGAGTGACTGAACTGAACTGAGTCATTTTGCTCTACAGTGGAAATAAACACAATACTGTAATCAACTATACTTCAATAAAATAAAAAAATAAAAGTGAGAGATTCACTTTTTACCATCTATATTTTCTCTTTTCATAACTTTTAAGTTTCACATTCTGTGCCTATATTTATTCAAATAAAACATACTTAAAAGATTATAATCTTGTGTTCAAGTTTAATGTTCCTCTTTCAGGCCCCAAAAGAGGAACTTAACTTGCACTAAATTTCTGCTTCTGCTCCTCTTACTCAGTTACTCACGTTTTACTCACCTGTATGTAACTAAATGCCACTTATTTTGTAAATAGTTCCTTAAACTTCATGGTATTTTCAAAGCAAGTTATCTACCTTATTTATCTATTTGTTTTGCATTATTACTTGTATGCAATTTACTTTTCTTAATATTTGTAAGCTTTTTTTTTTTTTTTTGGTTTGTGTTTTTAGGATTAAAGCCTGGTTCACAAAAAGCACTTCTCCAATAATTAAAGGCATAAGCAGTTCCCATGATTGCAAAATCATATATTATTCCTCAGGCTACAAGGTGCTCAAAGATTTCACAAGAAAGGGAAGAGCCTCACAAGGATTGTTTTAAGCACAACAATAAAGAAGAGATCATCATTCCAGTTTAAAAATCAGAAACAAAGTACTTCTTACATGTAATTTCCTGTCTATACCCAACCTGTAAACATCTGCTTCTACACCATCCCTTCCACAGAGCTGGCCTCTCAGCTTCTCCGACATCCCTAGTTATCAGGTTTCCTCTGTGCTGCTCTCTGTGTCACAATGGCTATTTCAAGCAGCTGTATATCACCTTTCCTGTTCTGTCTTCCACCTTAAATTGCAAATAGTCATCTTTCCTTTAAAATATTTACAGGTCATGACCTACATTTTGGGGAGCTAACTTTGATCTTTTATACTCCTAAAAAATCTTTCCCTCTTTTCCAAATAGAACTTCATGCGATCATAGTCATGGAAAAAGACATCCTAGGAATTTCTATTTCAGCTCTGAACTTCAGACATTAAAAAAAAAGTTGACAGTTGGCTATTTGTTCAATAGCTTGCACATTTTTAAAAAAATAAGCAAAATGTTAATACTGAAATATTACATATATAATATGTAATAATACTGAAATACACAAAATACTCAGGCAGATACAAAGAAGCTGTAGTCACTCAGCAATCTCTGGACATAATGCTTTTGTAAAGCAGCTTTTTCTTTTGGTCTCACAACGTTTAGCAATTTCTTTTAGCTGTTAAAGACACAAAACTAGCATCTATTTATCAGTGATTTAAAACAGTGTACGTTTGTTCCAGCAGAACGATAGTAATAAGGCACCTTTTAACCCAGGAAAACAAAATATCTCAACAGTTAGCTAAATATAATATACAAGGTAAGTTACTAAAAGTCTTTCAAAAAGATAATCTTACTTACATCAAGAGAGCCTTCATTTATAACAATCATTCCCATGTTCTTCCTCAGAAGTTTGCAGGAGTGTCCTATGTTCAAACAGAGTAAATTGGTTGGTATAATTAATTTCTCTAGAGAAAGAAGGTGAAGATATTAAAATGCTAAAACTACAAAAATTCTGAATTTTATCTATATTATTCGGTAAAATTAAAATGCTATCTATTTTAACAGGAAAGATGGCAGTCAGCTGTCTTCTTGATTTGCAAAAGTTTGAAAAAGAAATACTCTTGCTTGCTATAAAAAAGGGATAAGATACAAGGACATCACCTGACAGGTTAAGGCTGCCTTGATAAACGAACATGGAAAGAGAATATAGTAAGGATTCTCAATATTCTGAAAACTGATAAATGCATATGGCATACCCTTTATTATGACCAACATGTAGAGCAGAAGATG
Organism: Okapia johnstoni; assembly: GCA_024291935.2. Taxonomy (NCBI): domain Eukaryota; kingdom Metazoa; phylum Chordata; class Mammalia; order Artiodactyla; family Giraffidae; genus Okapia; species Okapia johnstoni. Next base: position 55,907,056 of record CM044308.1, read on the forward strand.
GGCCAGTGGTTGTTTTGGGAGAAGGATGCAGGAGGTTGTCTAGGTTTCTCTTGTACCATTGATCCCACCACTATCTCCCTGCCCTTGGACTGTGATCACATTTTCTTTTCTCCTGCCCTCTCTTGCTTTGCTGTACTTGGTGCAGGGCAAACTCACCTGCTAATCAAACCAACTCTGCCCACTTGCACTTGTGTGCTTATAGCTGAATGTGGCTAGACAAAAACAGGCAACCTTTTGGGCCCAGTTCACATTTAAAACAGTACCATCTGCACTCACTCCTTTTGTGATCTCATTCCTCAGTTTTCATTCCAATCCCAAAGAAAGGCAATGCCAAAGAATGCTCAAACTACTGCACAATTGCACTCATCTCACATGCTAGCAAAGTAATGCTCAAAATTCTCTAAGCCAGGCTTCAACAGTATGTGAACCATGAACGTTCAGATGTTCAAGCTGGATTTAGAAAAGGCAGAGGAACCAGAGATCAAATTGCCGATGGATTGTCGATGGATCATCGAAAACGCAAGAGAGTTCCAGAAAAACATCTATTTCTGCTTCACTGACCATGCCAAAGTCTTTGACTGTGTGGGTCACAACCAACTGTGGAAAAGTCTTCAAGAGATGGGAATACCAGACTACTTTACCTGCCTCCTGAGAAATTTGTATGCAGGTCAAGGAGCAACAGTTACAACTGGACATGGAACAACAGACTGGTTCCAAATCGGGAAAGGAGTACGTCAAGGCTGTATATTGTCACACTGCTTATTTAACTTATATGCAGAGTACATCATGAAAAATGCTGGGCTGGATACAGCACAAGCTGGCATCAAGATTGCTGGGAGAAATATCAATAACCTCAGATATGCAGATGACACCACCCTTATGGGTGAAAGCAAAGAAGAACTAAAGAGCCTCTTGATGAAAGTTAAAGAGGAGAGTGAAAAAGTTGGCTTAAAGCTCAACATTCAGAAAACTAAGATCATGGCATCTGGTCCCATCACTTCATGGCAAATAGATGGGGAAACAATGGAAACAGTGACAGACATTAATTTTTTTGGCTCCAAAATCACTGCAGATGGTGACTGCAGCCATGAAATTAAAAGATGCTTCCTTCTTGGAAGAAAAGCTATGACCAACCTAGACAGCATATTAAAAAGCAGAGACATTACTTTGCCAACAAAGGTCCATCCAGTTAAAGCTATGGTTTTTCCAGTAGTCATGTATGGATGTAAGAGCTGAACTATAAAGAAAGCTGAGCACCAAAGAATTGATGCTTTTGAACTGTGGTTGTTGGAGAAGACTCTCGAGAGTCCCTTGGACTGCAAGAGGATCAAACCAGTCCATCCTAAAGGAAATCAGTCCTAATCTTCATTGGAAGGACTGATACTGAAGGTGAAACTCCAATACTTTGGCCACCTGATGAGAAGGACTGACCCATTTGAAAAGATCCTGATGCTGGGAAAGATTGAAGGCAGGAGGAGAAGGGGATAACAGAGATTGAGATGGTTGGATGGCATCACTGACTCGATGGACATGAGTCTGAGCAAGCTCTGAGAGTTGGTGATGGACAGGAAGCCTGGCATGCTGCAGTCCATGGAGTTGCAAAGAGTTGGACACAACTGAGCGACTGAACTGTACTCAAATGTTGACCATTCTAGAACTCATAAATTCCTTTCAGACCTCTTTCCTAACTCTAGACTCTCACATGCCAGTGCTTACTTATAGCAGACATTTACGTGTAAAATAAACATCTCCAACTTAACTTATCTAAAATCGGGCTCTTAACCTCCCTCCAGAAAACTCGCTCCTCCTTTAGTCTTCCTCATTTGGTTAATGGTAACTCCATCCTTCAGTTGCTAAGGCTAAAGCACCTTGAAGTTACCTGGGATTCCTTCCTTTCTCCCATACTCTTGTGTCTAATCTATCAATCAATCCTGTTGGCTGTACCTTCAAAAATACATCCAGAATCCAACCATTCCTCACCACCTCTATTTTACCACCCAGGTTCAAGCATCATCATGTCCTACTTGGATTAATTCAACAGCCTCTGGCCTTCCTGCTTCAATACTTGCTTTCCTTTGAGTCTACTCTGAGTCTAGCAGCTACATAGATACATATAGCTTTTTTTTTTTTTTAAAATAGGAAAGTCAGATCAAGTGTTTCCTCTGCTTTGTTCAGTACCATGCAGTGGTTTTCCATCTCACTCAGAGTAAATGCCAAGACTGGCTAACAGCGTAGGTGGCTCCATCCAAACTGAGCTCTCTTACACCGCTCACCTCTTCTCCTCCTCTAGCCCCGTGCATATCTGCTCTTTCTGTAGGACAGAAGACAGCTCTCCCAAATCATTCGAGTGACAAGCTCCCTTTCTTCTCATAGGTTGTTTCCGGGCTTTCACTTTTTCAATACTTCTTCCTGACTTCCTGATTTAAAGTTGAACCCCTCTGTGTAATGCCCTATTCTCCCTTCCCTGCTTTATTTTTCTTGAGAACAATTATTGCCATCGAATATATTATGTGTTTTTCTCATTTACTTTACTGTTTCCCTGACCAGAATCTGCATTCCGATGGCAGAGGTTCTGATACGTTTTGTTCTGTGTTCTTAACTGACGCCTGGCACCACAGGCACCATAATCATTCGCTGAATGGATGAATCTTACTTTCCTTTTTCTAGGAACACCTTTTAGGATTCTAGAAGTTAAGAGTTACTAGAAACCACCACCCTTCTGTCCTTTTCATAGGTATTTTCACACTGGCTACATATCCAGGACCATCCTGGGGACTGTTCGTCTTCCCCACAGATCACTCCTAACCGCCATGCATTCCCCCTCTACCTGTCGTCACACTGCTTTATCATCTTTGCCTTTTCCAGGTCTCCTGATTCTAAAGAATTCTGTGTTCTCACACATCTTCTTTTCATTTTGTCTCTAACACCAGTGATAACTTTTATAATCAAAATTAACAACTTGCTTGGCTTGTAGGTTTCAATTTTATTGGCTAGGTTTCTTTTCTTTTTTCCCTCCTTTTGGCTGTACCCTGTGGCCTGCAGGATCCTAGTTCCCTGGCTAGGGATCAAATCTGTGCTTCCACAGTGGAAGTGTGGAGTCTTAACCACTGCACGACCAGGGAAGTCCTAGTTTTCTTTTAAAAATTAATTTTCCTCTATTAACATCAACTTACTATGAATTTATAGTACTTATACTGTTTAATATAAATACTGTATTTATAAGTATAGTATTTATCAAAGAATATACTCTTGATTGCTCACATTTCTAAAAGGAATATTAGCCAAAAATTTTTTTTTTTTTACATAGATAATACTTAATGACTTTCAAAAAATGTGGTTTCAGTTTGTGAATACTCCTGAAATGATTTCTTTAATTTTGGGAGAGTTTTGTGTGTAATTTGTATCATCAGTATCATCCAGAGGTTGATGTCAGGGTTCACAGTGCTCAGGCAACATACTACTGCTGAATTTGGGGGGAAAAATAATGACTATTTTTCTTGCACATTATTGGTACTACAGGCCTCTACCAGCAAACATTACCTTTCTCCTCCATACAGACTGAGTTGTGTCCCTACCTCCCAATTCATATGTTGAAGCCCCGACCACCAATGTGACAGCATTTGGAGACAGGGTCTTCAAGGAGTTAAAGTTAAATGAGATCATAAGGGTGATCCCTCATCCAACAGGACTAGTGTCCTTATAAGAAGAGGACAGAACACCAGATGCCCTGTGAGCATCCACAGAGGAGAGGTCAGGCGAGGACATGCAGAGATATGACCATCTGCAAGCCAGAAGGGGAGGCCTCGGGAGAAACCAACTTGCTGACATCTTGATTTGGGACTCCAGCTCCTAGGACTGTGAAGAGATAACTTTTTGATGCCTTAGTCACCTAATATGCCATATTCTTATTATGGCAGCCCAAGCTGACTAATATAACCTCTTTCTATAAAACTAGAATTAATTGTAAGATCAACGAAAACTGGCAAAACCTTACTTCCTATATCAGAAATAACCTTTGGTCACATAATCAAGTGTCAGTACACAAGCTTGCCATAATCCTAGTCTCCAGACTTCGGCAGACAACTGCAGAAAGTTCATCTACGTGTGTCAATTATGGAGGTGAATTAGGGGCAGGCAGAGTTCAAAGGTGAGAGAGGGCACTATGTGGCTGCAAGAGCTAACGTTTGGCTGTATACATAATCACTGCATCTTTAAAGGGGGCACAGGGGCCATAAGTAAATAGGTAAGCTGAGTGAAACTACAAATAAGGAAATCTCAAAATACTAAATCTTTCAAATCTTGAAATATCTCAAATCTACCTTCTAAAATGTATCAAAACATGTTAAAAAGCACCATGACATAAAGTTTAAACTAGGTGAATTACCAATGTTAATGGCAGTTTCCTGCTTGTCTCCTGTAAGGATCCAGATTTTGATGTCTGCTTTCATTAGAGTTTCTATGGTTTCAGGCACTTGATCTTGTAATTTATCCTCAATGGCTGTAGCTCCCAGTAGTTGAAGATTCTGAAGAAAAAGAGCAGCAACATTTTTAAGATTAAGAAAATGGTTTAGAGTCTTTAAGAACAAAACATTAAAGTGTTTTAAAATCAGAGACTAAACGATAATCCATGAATTCAGTGTGAATTCCAACTATTCCATTGAGTTTTTTCTCTCAAGGATCCCTTAATTTCATCCAGTACTTCTGACAGAAGACTGAAGCTACCTTTCTCCTCCCTAAACACACACACACACACACACACACACACACACACACACACACACACACACACACACAAAGGTAGAAGGAGGGAATCAAAAACAGTTAAATAGGAGCAGGCAGCTACTAAGAAAAAACAGAAACAAACACTATGGAAGGTCACCACAGTGAAGAATAATCCAACTGACCTGGTTGAAAAAGAGTAAAGTTACATGCTGACATTATTAAATTACAATTGGATACAGCGTCAGGAAATGTAGACACACAATACAGTTAGGATGAATAAAGGAGCAATAAACAAAGGGACAGCATTAGTCTCTGAAAGAAAGAACAGGCTGAGTGTTTTTCAAATGGTTCCATGTTTGTGTAGCGGAAGGTCAGAGTCCATTAAAGATCTCTTGCTTATTAGGTGGTATCTTTCATATAAGACTGAACACAACCAAAACACTCTGCGGAAAGCTGTTCCAATCTCGGACAAAGAAGAATGGTTTCTTCTCTCATCTTCCTAAATGGAGGGAAAGGGAGAACAATCTCCTGGCTGTTAGGGAACCCTGGCTTGCCAAATGGAAACAGGTAATGGTGCTTTTGGTCCTAAATACATAGGCATGTGCAATGATGGGCTAAGATTTAAACCTATCTATCCTGTGACCAGGCGTTGTCACCAGTTGGGTACCCTTCCCAATGGTGTTCTGCAAGCCACACCAACTAATTCTTAGTCTTATGCATTTTCCGCATAACCTAACCTCCAGAATGAAGTACTTCAGCATTTCTCTTTCTTCTCAACCATTCCCTTCCTGCCTGCCTCTATGTTCCATTTACACTGTCAGACAAGGACAGAACAGATACAAGGGGGATGATTTCAAAGGATAGTGTCTGGGTTGGTAGTAACGAAGAAAGCATTCCACTTTCTGTTTTTTCTCTAACATTAAGTCCTATTCACTTTTCATCAAAATCCAAGTCTAAAAATAGCCCCAAGTCTTGGTAGGTATGGAAAAAAAAGTTAGATATATATACAAACATGTAAAATTGAGAGTGTGTGTGTGGGTATAGTTGCTGAGTCTATTACTTAGGAATGTTTTTGGCTATAAATAATAGGAAAATCTGACTAAAAGTAGCTTAAGTCAAGTTCCATATTTCTTACATCATTAGTACTGAAGTGGGTATTTTGGGTAAAAGATGGTTGGCTTGACTATATTTCCACTCATTCTCTAGATCTCTCTCAGTGTCTCACTGTGACTGTCACAGCTACAACAACCACTCTGAAGACAAGAATAAGGAGGTGAAAGCAAATGTATCCATCTCTTATTTGAAGAGCAAAAGGGTTTATAAAATTCCTCAGCATATTTCTAAATATAGCAACTGGCCAGATGGTGCTACATGGCCATCCCTAACTATCAACATTTAACCTTTCTAGACTTAGTGGAGGTGGCAAGGCAGAATGGGGATGGGAGTAGGTGGTAAATGAGCCAGTTTACAGTCTCTGCTACAATGCTTAAACATAGATGTGTGCACATGCATTCAGTTCAGTTCAGTTGCTCAGTTGTGTCCAACTCTTTGCGACCCCATGGACTGCAGCACGCCAGATTTCCCTGTCCATCACTGACTCCAGGAGCTTATGCAAACTCATGTCCATCAAGTTGGTGACGCCATCCAACCATCTCATCCTCTGTCGTCCCCTTCTCCTCCCACCTTCAATCTTTCCCAGCATCAGGGTCTTTTCCAATGAGTCAATTCTTCCCATCAGGTAACCAAAGTACTGGAGCTTCAGCTTCAGCATCAGTCCTTCCAATGAATATTCAGGACTGATTTCCTTTAGGATGGACTGGTTGGATCTCCTTACAGTCCAAGGGACTCTCAAGAGTCTTCTCCAACACCACATACATTAGTGTTTGTATATACATGCATGTAGGTATTTACATGTGTACGTATGGACATAGATACACACATATCCCCCACTGCCCTGTTCTGGCTCACCCTATAAGTCCAAATTCAAAAGCTACTGCTTTTTTGAAGTTTTCATTTACTTCTTAACTCAAGTTTTTCCCTCTGCTGTGCTCTGATAGATCTTTGCCATTTTCACACATCTTGAAAGTGAAAGTGTTAGTTGCTGAGTCATATCTGACTCTTCGCAACCTCATGGACTATAGCCTGCCAGTCTCCTCTGTCCATGGAATTGTCTGAACAAGAATACTGGAGTGGATTGCTATTCCCTTCTCCAGGGGCTCTTCCTAACCCAGGGGTTGAACCTGGGTCTCCTGCATTGCAGGCAGATTCTTAACTGTCTGAGCTACCAGGGGAGCCCTTAATTTATCATATTAAGGTTAACTGCTTAAATGTATGACTCTGGTAGTTTTGTTCAAAAGTAGGGACCATGTCTTCAAGCTCATTGTTTTACAAATGAGGTGCCCAGATAGGGGCAATGATAAACGACAGTGACGCACTGGGTAAGATTATAGAAGGGTAGGGCTTGAACCAAGATTTCCTGTATTGCCCATCCCATTCTTGCCCCTTTCTTAACGATGGTGCCCAGAACAACAGTCAGCTCTCAGTCTCACAAACGTTGGCTGAAGTAAATGAAATGGGCATCAGTGTGTCAAGGGCTAGTACTGACTTCTTCATTCAAGTACTTCTCTACTTAAGTAATATTAAAGAGAGGAACAAATGGAGCTCTCGCTTTGGTTGCAGGCTGATGTCCCAATTTGGCAACAGGGAGGGTAGGGCCCTAACCTGGGCATATTCCTTGTAAGAATGCTGGCCTGAGCACTAAGTGCTGACTCAAGGAAGACCCTGTAAGGCCAGATACTGAGGTGATGCTGAAGGGCTCTGGGGAGTCTTTTATAAAGAAAGGGAAGTTTTAAACTGAAAAAAAAGCATGGATCATGTCTTATTCATCTTTATATTGTATCCCCGGAACGCTGATAGTCAGAGTTTGATATATTTCCACAGAGTATCACAATTGGGTGATTGTCATAAACAAAGAAAGAAAGAAAGAAAAAACCCCCAAAACACCCAAATCCAAATGTTCTAAAGTACTGTTGCAATCTAGACCATTTTCCCTTCAATATACTCCAAATAACTTATGCAGCTATTAGATGCACTTGATGCATGACTTCTTAGTATATAATATATACGACAGGATGGCAAATTTCCTTCTTTAAAAACATGGTATTACTTTATTATCTTTAATGGGAAGCAGATTCGAAATCTATCAAAACCTGATGAATAATTATCATCAAGAAGTTCAAGAATGAAAAGGAAGACCAGTTCATTATCATCTATGCTAGCCTCACGACTGCTGAATTTCAACACTGAGACAATGATTTCAATTCTTTCAGCTACTCTTAGGACATTAGTAGCTCAATCATTCTGACCCACACCCCAGCAAAGACCAGGATAGAGCTCTTTTCAAATGTTAGATATTCTACAGAAGGCATGATAAGATTTTTAAAGGATCTCATGAAGATAGTTGAGTAATACATGCTCTCAAAAATTTTAAACCAAAAAATTAATTTTTTTTGGTAATATTTCACAAAACGCTGGGGTAGATAATATGAAAGCCAAGATGTGAATACATCAATTAGAAATTAATACACAAACATATTTGTATATTTTACAGTTCTATCCTAAGGGGATAAATGAGCACAGGAAGTACACGGGTATCCACTGCCCTGCACAAGCCTAATACAAATAAAATAACTGCTCGGGGGAGATTATATTGAAAGCACATTTGAAAGAAGGAAAGCAGCTGGTTTTGTACAGGTAAAAAGGAAACATTTTTCAAAAAAAAAAAAAAAAAAAAAGGAAACATTTTTCAAACCAGGCAAAAATAAAGTACCAAAGATGTAGGGCCAGCAACGTACATGTTGAGAAATGTCATAAGCAGGTTAACGTGCAGTGTTTTGGTGGCTATGAGAACAGGAATTTCTAGTGAAACATTTCTGAATATTCAGCAAAACTGCAGTGGGTTTACTTTGCTCCCTGTAAAAGAAAAACTGCATCTGAAAGCCTGTTAACTTCCCCTTTATTCTAAGAGCTCCTCAAGTACGGCACTTACTGATTTCAGCGGACGGTTCTGCAGCTTCCTTTCCTCTGGCTTCGATGTCATTTATTGTGAGATTAGATCTTGAGTGATAGACTGTTCAGTCTCTGGAAATTAATATCTTTAGCTACATAACGATCATTAGGAAAAAAGATTTGAACTTTGCGTGCTTTTCCTGATCTTAACACAAGAGTGTTTAGGCCGTAATCAATTTCATCCCAAACATGTATTACCTTACACAGATGGCCACTAATGGTCACTATGGGAATTACATATTCAGCAAGTGTTGAAACGTGATAAAATTCCCATGGCATTTATGGAATTTAAAAAAAAAAAGCCTAAAACACTAATTTTACTTTCAAAATGTAACTGTGCCAAAAGTTATAAAGGTTTCAGTTGATGCCTCTTTGACATAGATTTAGTTATTACTGAAAAATTATGAAATAATATTTATTTACCCAGTAAAGTCCTCAATAATGTTATTTTCTCTTTTAGATGTTTCTGATGTAATTTTTTTTAAAAAGATAAAAATATAAAAGTTCTACCCTAGTGAAGATAAAAAGCTTCATGCAGAGAACTTAAAAACTATGGTAAAATGTATTATGACAGATTTAGAAATTATATTCTTTCCCTAATACATGTATATTTTACTAAATAATAGAACCTCAAAGTGATTTATTCCACATTAACAAATATTGGTCAGGATTTAGATCTATTTTGTATTTTTTTTAAGTTTGTGATATGTTCCTAAATGAGAAAAAGCACAGGAACTTGGGCTTCAGATTATAACACGGACTATTTGGCAGAAGTTTCTTTGAAGACAAATAAAAGAAATAATACTGGCAAATAAATGTTATCACTGGAGTAAATATGGATAAATACTAGTAACATTTGGTAACCTTTATTACAACATAAAAGACTGTGAATCGGAAAATGAAGAAACATTTCCGTAGCTGAGAAATATCAGATACTGCTAAGTGCTTTACACTGATTCCTTCAGTTAGTAGGGAGGTTGAGTAAACTATGTAAGATTGAATCAGGGTACAGCCGAGCTGGGATGGTAAGAACAAGATACCAAGAATAATATGCACCCCAAGGCAGTGAATGAGAAGTGAAACTGAGATTAAGTGAAAGTTAGAATTTTATATAAATCATCAGATTCTTAAACATTTGTCTCTGTTGCTCAGTTTTTAGTAATAGTCTGTTTCTATGAATGGGTTTCAGCCTCAGTCCCAAGGCCCTCTGGCCAGGCGTACCTCTTTCCTGTTTCCACCTGTATGCCCCAGACTCACATTCTGGGACGGACTCCCTTCCAAGCACACATGCATGCCTGCATTAGGACACACACCCACCCATGCATGCCTGCATCGTCTCTCTCTCAGACACCCACACAGCCTTGCCCTTGTGGGCAAGACGGTGGGACACAACCAGAGTCCCTTCCTTCCTGGGATTTGTGCTTCAGAATCTGTTCTTTGGGGTCCTCCCTGCCTTGTTTTCTGACTGTACCCTCCTTGCTTTTTGTTGGTATCTGTTTCTCCTAGCCTCTGCTGCCTGGCTGTCATCAAGCCCCAAGTACTTAGCCACAGGAGTAGCAATGGAGAGCAGGGGTCTTCATATTTTACCTGAAGGGCTTATTACACAGATCAGCAGACCCCATACCCAGAGCTTTTCACTGAGTTCGTCTCTGGTGAAACCTAGAACTGTGCACTGGTAACTAAGCAGCTGGTTTGAGGACCTAACTGCTCATCTCCAGCAAGGCTGACAAAACTTTCTATAAAGTGACAGATGGTAAATACTTTCAGGTTTGAGAGTCATACACTCTGTGTTGTAATGACTCAATTCTGTCATTGTAAAGACAATTTGTAAACAAATAGGTGGAGCTGTATTCTAATGAAACTTTATTTACAAAAACAGGTGGTGGGTGGAAGTGGTTCTCGGGCTGGAGTTTGCAGACCCTTGATGCGGAATAGTGGCGAGCAGCCGATCTCTGTATCAGCCTCCGTTCTGACTGATCAGTCTTGATACTTCCTTGGTCAGCTTAGCCTGGCCTTAGGTCCTCTGGTCCCATTTCTCTCCTCTCCTTCCAATCCCAAACTACAAAGCCTCTCAACTGTAATATATGATTACCATCAGAGAAAAACAGTACTCTCCCTAAATAATCACATGACTATATGCTATATACGATCTTAAAAGTAAACAGAAAATTTTCTGTGAGTACAAAAGATAAACACAGGAAATAAGTATTTTCTTAGTCTGGGTGGCTCAAAAAACCCATCCAACATCAGTTAACATCTGACCTTAAATCCTAAAGAAGAATTAAGACTTAGCCAAGCACTAGGGAGAGGTAGGGAGGGATGGGTGAAGAAATTCCAAACAGAAGACATCACATCTGCGAAGACACAGGTATGCTAAAGCGTACTGTGTTTGAGAAGCTGCCATTTAGTCAATATGGAACCAATAAATGAAGGGAGGTATGTGCTGATTTAAATAGGTGATTTAAACGCCAATTTAATAGGGTTGTTCTGATGATAAAATTGGATCGGTCATCTCAAACTCTGAATAGTAAGGAAAACGAGCCTGGAAGAGCTGGCAGGGAATGAAAATTAAAGTGATTATTTTTTTATGTTGGGTATTCCAAAGGCACAGGGCATCTGGAGAAGAATTTCAGAAGGGGAGGGACAGGATCAGATTTATATCTCAGAAAGTTCACTGGTGGCCAACTGGGGATGGAATGGGAAGAACAGAGGGTGAAAGACCAGTTCAGAGGTTATGGCAGTCATCACACTTTTTAGCTTTAAAATATGGAAGCTCTGGAATACAGAGTCCCTGGTGGCCATGGGCCTCTCAGAGGCATTCCATAATGCTGGCTCTCCAAGACTGCCACATTCCACTGGACATCATTCACTCTTGTGCTTTCCTTCTCAAAATCACTTTGCACACAACAAAGTGGTTGTATTTAAGAGAAGAGAATCTTGTATCTCTGTCCTTTCAGCTAAAGCTGGGCTAGACTAAGAGTGTTAAATCATTGGCATGGCTCATTGACCTGGTTCTGGAGAAATCGTGCCACCTAGGCCAAGAAGGAGGTTTTATCTTGGTGCTTTTTAAACCACAGAAATCATATTTGAACTCTCACACAGCCAAAGTCTTGCCAAATAAGGTCAGAATTCACACACCCAGCTGAAAAGAATCAGGATTTGAGAGGCCATTGGGTGTAGCCAGCAAAAACAACACATCCATCTTATCTGAGTGAGAAGACAGCAAAACCCATTGTGGAAAGCCTACTGCGAAGCGTTTATAATAAGGGTTTGATCAGCCAGAAAGGAGGAGCGTGGGATTAGAGACCTAAGGGAACATTGAATACTTATAGTAAGAAGACTCTAAAAGAGGAGTTGAGGGAAATCATGACAAGCATATCCCCACCTTCACCTTGAAGGAGGATAGAGTATATTACATTACACAGGGCACACACAGCTTGTCTCATTTCCTAAGTGGACGGGTCCTGAACATACTATGTCTCCTGATTCCAAGAGCTGATTTCATGATGACTCAACTATATGAGTGGTTACTTTTATTGTTCAAGATACCAATGTTTTACATATATTCTTGTTTTCTTTTAAACCACTAGCAGAATAACATATGGATTAGGAACATGCAATTTGGAATTAAGACAGAACTGTGATTTGAATCCCTGCTCAGCCAACTACTGGATATGCTGCTGCTTAGTCTCTCAGTCATGTCCGACTCTTTGCAACCCCATGGACCACAGCCCGCCAGGCTCCTCTCTCCATGGAATTCTCCAAGCAAGAATACTGGAGTGGGTTGCCATGCCTTCCTCCAGGGGATCTTCCCAACCCAGGAATTGAACCTGGGTCTCCTGCATTGGGCTTCCCTGGTAGCTCAGTTGGTAAAGAATCTGCCTGCAGTGCAGGAGACCCAGGTTCGATCCCTGGGTTGGGAAGATCCCCTGGAGAAGGAAATGGCAACCCACTCCAGTATTCCTGCCTGAGAATTCCATGGACAGAGGCGGCTGGTGGGCTACAGCCCACAGGGCCGCAAAAGTTGGACATGACCTAGTGACTAAACTCAACTAAACTCACTCCTATGTTGCAGGTAGATTCTTTACCATTGAGCCACCACGGAAGCCCACTTAGCAAGATAAGGCTAATAATATGGCTGTACTAGAGTTGGTATAAGGATGAAAATTGATTGTTTAGCTCAACTTTCTCTCTCTTTTTTTTTATTTGATCTAGTAGTCAGGTAGGAAGAAATGTTGAGTACTTACTTAAGACCTAGGGATGTCTATATTTTTTGTATAACCCACTTGCTTTGTTAATATTAATAAATTATATGTATTGAAAAATGCAACAATAAATTGTAAAAAAAAAAAACCAACAAAGGTGAGATAAAACATAAGCAGAAACAGAGGTTATAACAATTTCTTGCTTACCCCAATGGTTCATGTTAGAAGTCTATGTTAGAAGCCCTGGAACTAAATAATCAAGTTAAGGAGCAGAGGAGCAGGGGATGTGGAGCTTAGTAAAGTCTCAAAAACTGGCAGGTCCCCTTAGTAGATAAGCTGACAGACTGCAAATGTTCTTAAGCAAACAGTAAAACAGGAAACTACTGGAATTTGAAACCACGAAGTCACCAGTACATCATGTAAATTTTCATCTAGTACATTTCAGTTTTTAGTACGAATGAAAGTGATATTGGCAGCTACTAAGAATAGAACTGGGTAGTTTTATCTGAAAAAGCATTCAATGCGAATACAGAAGTTACTGTGAATTTGGCAGTCATAAATGCTCAGGAAAAGTTCTGTTTTTCATTAAGTTTTATATTTCTCTAGGAATCCTCTACACCACTCGCCGCCACACATTGGGAAGGGTGCTGGACTGCTGTTAGTCACCAGAGTGTAATGGTTGATCTATATTACGCCACATCAAGGCAGGCTTTAAACAAAAAAATCCCAGAAATGTCAACCATATGTGGGGGGAGGAATCAAGGAAATAATGTAAAAAAGATCACTAACTCTCTCGCTGTCCTAGCTCAGTGCCTATCGCAGTGCCCAGGGTGCTAGGTCCTGTCTGCCACGACATTTTCCAGTGTTCAACACTACCTCACTCTCAGCATTGAAACGAAGACAAGGATTTTCCCATCCTTTTCCCTTTCTGTGCCCCCAGAGCCCACAACAGCACCTGACAAGTGCTGGGGCATGGGGCATTTGTTGTTAAATCTTTCCAACCACGTGCTTCCCACATTTACATGTTAAATAACTTGGAAAACAGGGTGGTTTTTTTTTTTTTAATGACTGAGTCTAAACTTGTAACAAATGGATTCTGTAAAATCCTTATCTATCTTTTCTAACACATTCTTAAAGTCACATCCTTAGTGACAACACATTTGAAATCAACATATTCCATGTGCAGAAAGCACGCACTATGTGGGTAATAGAAGGCAGGCTTTCATTAAGCAAACACTAAGTAAATTTAGCCTTTGAATTAATTATTTAATTGACTCATTCATTTATTCATCAAATATTTATTCAGTGATTAATACCAGCCAGACAGGCAGTTCTTGGAGCCACAGAGACAAATCAGATAAAATGACCCTGCTCTCATGAAGCTTCAATCTAGTGGAGGATAGATATTAATTGTGAGTTATAAAATTTGTACATATAAGACACAACATAGCTTGATTCAAATGGGAGCTAAACATTGCCAAAACTGTAGCTTCCTGATTACTCTTAAGTTCAAAAATGATCCTCTCTGATCCATAATTAATTAAAAAAAAAAACACCTTTGGCAGAAGCATAGCATAAATTTTCATTTTTAAGAAGCATATTTTGCAATTTATGCCTCAAAATATGAGAAGAAAACAAGAACAATGTCATCATCAGGAAAATACTGTCTTGATCACTGCCCAATCTAGACATGTATATATAATATATCTATTTTCTGCAATGCTCAAGATAAATAAGTTGCTTTTGTAAGCATCTCAAGTGATTACAAGGTAATTCATGTAATGCTAAAGATATAATTGCATTTTCCTATTGAAGCAAATAAATTTAAAAAATTTCTCAAAAACTCTATTTACCATGAAGGAATACCTTCATGTTTCAAACAATGGTTTAATTATAAAATATTCCCCAATAAGTAAGATCAGACCCCTCTGTACTACTAGTTTTCAAAGGAATTCATCAGCACATTACGAGTATGAGGCAAATAAATTTTGTCTTAGAAATAAATGTGAAGTAGTAGATCAAAGAGGAAGGTGAGACATTTCAGAGAAACCACTGCTAAAAAAGTATAAGGCTTGATAACTATTCTGTTATTTGCAATTTCTCCCTAACCAAATACAAATAAATAAATTCTTAACTTAAAACATAATCTAATATTTAAAGACACAGACCAACAGTATAAGGGGTTTCATAATATTCTAAATTATAAATCCAAATACACTGCCCTTCAAAAGAAAGAGGCTAAAGAAGGTAAAGCAGGTCAAGTGTGTTATCTGAAAGAATGAAACAACTGTAAATTTTCTCAAGTGGTGATAAACAGAGACGAAGAGGTGTTTCCTGTCCAAAAAACCCAAGTGATGCTACAATTCTCAAACTGGATCAAGACACCTTAAGTATCTGATGTGATTCTCATAATCCCTTCTGCATTTTAACTATGTGAGCCTTCTTGTTCCTGAATGTCTTGGGTTTCCTGGTAATAAATGTCACCTTCTTGACCTTTATTTAGTAATAGAAAAAAATGTTTCAGGAACATCTTGAAACAACTCATAGCATTAGAAATGATCTCTTTTTAACCCTGAAAAGTCTAACATCTGAATGAAAGTGCTGGAGTCCAAACTATACAACGGTGTAGCAGAGATGTTGATGAGGTTATACAGATGGATATAAAAGTCCTAAATCCTCTAACTATGACTGTCACTAGGGAAAAGTCCATCAAGAGCATTTTGTCCAGCCTCCCACATTCTCTCTCCTTTACTGTACCCTGGAGGTAAAGGGGGACCTTCTGGAGCTCACATGTGCTGGGTAGAAATGTCACAAAGCATTGTACCACAGGACAGATGGCATTATCTCCTGGGAGGTTCTTGGCCTATTTGGATATATTTTTTCAGATTATGCTAGGAGTCACAGCCCCCAAGGAAAAAAGGCTTTAAATTTTGAAAACTGAATTACTTGTTTGAACAAACACTAGAGAGATAACATAGAGAGAGAGCAGGGTGTAAAAGTACAACCTTAAACATATTATAAAATTATCACTTATTTTATAACATTAAAATATATTCTTGTTTTCAGGAAGAGCTTCTACAAATCTTTTGTATTTTGAATGTCTTTAATATAATGCCATAATGTCATTCATTGGTCATCACTATTTCAAATATGTCCAGCAGTGTCTTGTGTATGACCACAGGATATCCTGATCTTTTGTTGAAAAGTGAGGTAAAGTATCTATAGCAATTTTGAGAAGCATGTTTCCTAAAAAAATTTCACAGACAAGAGGAATATCATCTGGTTTCCAAACTGTGCTCCACAGAGCCCCAAAGTCCTGAAAAGCCCCTCATGGATCATGATGAGGGCAAGGTGGGGTTGTAGGGGGAGAGCCAGTTAGGGGCTTCTCCCCACTTCTCCACTTGTTAACAGCACAGTTCTGCTTTCATATATTCTATGTATTAAAAATACGTAAGTATATTCAGGCAATATTTACTTTGCGAAATAGGTTCTACTCTTTCAAAAAAGAGAGACTGAAAATAATTTGAAAGTCACTAGCTTACATGCTAAAGTCCAATATTATGGTTAATATAAACATAGATTCTAATCACAAGAAAAACAGATTACATAATAAACAAGTCTCATTTAAAGTAGCTAAGGAAGAAGCCCAAAGGGATGAAACTAGGGCTTCCCTGGTGGCTCAGAAGATAAAGAGGTAAATCTACCGGCAATGCAGGAGACCCAGGTTCGATCCCTGGATTAGGAAGATCCCCTGGAGAAGGAAATGGCTATCTACCCTAGTATTCTTGCCTGGAGCATTCCAATGACAGAGGAGCCTGGTGGGCTACAGTCCATGAGGTCACAAACATTCGGACACAACTGAGCAATGAACACTTTCACTTTCAGGACTATGACAGCTAAATTTACAGTCAGTGACACAGCAGCAGAATCTGCTCTGATATGTTGAAACCTGCCTCATTACCACATGTGACAGCAGCTCCCCACAGCTTCCACTGAATACTAACCCCACCTGATTTTAATAAAGAATGGAGGCTCAAAAGGGAGACATGTTAGCACCCTGACTACCTACAGTTCCCAAATGATCAGGGTTGGGAAAATAATTTTTTCAGAAAAGCTTTTAGTTTCAGGGACCCCTCTGTGTTCTTGTTCCTATTCATTTTCTTCTAAAAGACTTCTGCTATTCTTCAGTGGATAAAATAATCTCTTGAGGCTGATTTCAAAAACTACCACCTTTCTGAAAGCTTGTGGGTCACTCCTGGATTTCCTGGAGGAATTAGTTCAGACCATGACACTCAGAGTGTTCCTTATTTGGTTGGGCGTCCCTGATACCTAGCATTTATCAATCACCTAATGAAAGTTAATTAAGTTAATTACTGAAAGAAACTATGGTTTCAGGGGATATAGAAAATCAGTCCTTATTCAGAACAAGCTGGCTGAACCAATCTCTTTCTTATTTTTCAATAAAAATTAAGAGAGCATGACTTATCACAAAGTAAAAAAGGAATTAGCTATAAATTCTCTTTTTCTTTTATTTTAGGTCAGAGGTAGTCATAAGAGAGACTTCTGTATCTGTAAACTAAAAATATGTAAATATATGTAATGATTTCCCCAGACAGCTTAAATTTCAATGTGACTCACGATCGCCATCTGCTGGAAGAAAGGTTGACTATCTGTTTTAGTTAAAAGAGGGAAGTCAAAATTTAATAACAGATATTAAACACACACACAACTGTTAAACCTATAAAATTGTATCTATAAACTCTAGGACATTCTCAGTAAAAACATTAGTCACATTAAACATTCAACTCCAGAATTTGCTCCAAAGTGTTTCACGTAGAAACAAAACTTAATGGTTAGAATCCACTTAAAATATATTTATTGTTAGTTGTTATATATTAATTCTATCATTGCCACATGAGAAAAGACTACATTATATTCAGGCTGTGTAGGAAAGGAGACTGGAGGGAAAGAATCATCTCCAAGCAGAGTAATCTTTTTTAATTTCTCAAAAGATTATCTGTGTGTGAGTCACTCAGTCATGAGACCTAATGGACTGTACCCGGCCGGCCAGGCTCCTCTGTCCACAGAATTCTCCTGGCAAGAATCCTGGAGTGGATTGTCATTCCCTTCTCCCAGGAATCTTCCCAACCCAGGGATCGAACCCCAGTCTCCTGCATTGCAGGCAGACTCTTTGCTGTCTGAGCCACTAGGGAAACCCTCTCAAAGAGTAAGAAAAGACAAAGATTAAAAATCAATAATACTATTAGTGCTTTCAAACAATATGTGACTTTGGAGACAATGAAAGAGATTATGGTCATGGTCTCATAAATAAAATATTATTTTATTTCACTACATGATATTTCAAAGACATAAGCATATATACAATATTAGAAAAGAAAGAGAGAAATTCAGTAACAAGTCTCCTGGTGGGTGTACACATCTACAATTGGTGGTGGAGGTGGGGTTTATCAACTTGAAAGGTTTCATACATTCTATCACAAGTCTTCTGAGAAATAAGGGAGATACAAAATAAGGGAGGGACGAGAAACAAACTAGCTTCTAAGGGGATCTCAGTCTACTGAGGAGACAGGAGGGCAGTATCCAGAGTCACAGGGAACTACATAGCAGGGAATATCACCCCCAGGTGGAGCATACCAGTCCTGATGTTACACAGAACAGAGGGCATGTGGGGAGAGTCCAGGGACGCATCCACAGTGCTGGCTACCACTCAAGACACGAAGTACCAGGAAGCACATTGACAGATGAAGAAAAAAAAAACATGTCAGCATTCCTCACCTGAAGGTGAGATCAACTGTGGCTAACAGGCAAAGCCTGAGTCTATGCCTTACAAACAGGAGTACAGTTGAAGGAATTATGTAAGTGGCAAGTTATTTAATGGAAACTTAAAGGCTAGAATGAAGACACTTGAGTGGCTAAGAGCCTGAACTTGAGCCAGAGTAAGAATTCTGACTTACATTCTTATGTGCCGAGGAACATCCTCCAAATTACTTAACCTCTCTGGTGCCTTGATTTCTCCATTTATACAGTTGAGATAATTAACACTGCTTCTGCTGCTGCTGCTGCTAAGTCGCTTCAGTCATGTCCGACTCTGTGTGACCCCACAGACAGCAGCCCACCAGGCTCCCCCGTCCCTGGGATTCTCCAGGCAAGAACACTGGAGTGGGTTGCCATTTCCTTCTCCAGTGCATGAAAGGGAAAAGTGAAAGTGAAGTCGCTCAGTCATGTCTGACTCTTAGTGACCCCATGGACTGTAGCCTACCAGGCTCCTCCATCCACGGAATTTTCCAGGCAAGAGTACTGGAGTGGGGTGCCATTGCCTTCTCCGTAATTAACACTACCTACCTCAAAGGGATGCTATGAAGATTAAGTAGGTTTTTAATTAAGTAAGTTAAATATTCAAGTGCTCCAAATAGCACCTGGCACACAGTCAGTACAACATAAAAATGTTTGCTATTTTGAATTCAGGAAGCAAGATTTCTTGCTGTTCATGAAGCACCAATCATGGTGTATCCATCACTTTTTGGCTGAATAGCCTTGGTTTCTTTATCAGTAAAGTGAGGATATTTATAGTTGTGGTACAAATGATGGATGTATCTAAGTGAACAATGACAGGCCAGGTATAAGCACTGGATTGGTCACTGTACATTCTTTATTATTGGTTATGGAGTAACACAGCTGTATATTTATTATAGTATTTTGTATTATACATTATGTGCTTAGTTGCTCAGTCTTTGCCACCTCATGGACTGTAGCCCACCGGCTCCTCTGTCCATGGGGATTCTCCAGGCAAGAATACTGGAGTGGGTTGCCATGCCTTCCTTCAGGGGATCTTCCCAATACAGGGATCGAACCTGGGTGTCCTGCGTTGCAGGCAGATTCTTTACCATCTGAGCCACCAGGGAAGCCCAAGAATACTGTGGGTTGCAATGTCCTCCTCCAGGGGATCTTCCCAACCCAGGGATCAAACCCACGTCTCCTTCACTGCAGGTGGATTCTTTACCGTCTGAGCCACCAGGGAAGCCTACTGCATCTATACACACTTGTATGCAGCTTTTATGCATGTTTGTGTCGGGGGAGAGGGTGTGCGATGAAGACACAATGGAAGATGTTGACAAGGAGCTTGCAAGACTGGATCAACCTCAATTTGATCCAAAACTGTGAAAAGAGCCCAAATTTATACCAAGTAAGTCTAGAGAATTTTTGGAAAAAACTGAGTTGTCAGTGCTTAGACGAGAGGAGATTCAACAGTGGTGTGTCAAGACATTTTGATTTTTATTCTATTGGCCCCTTGAAACAAGCCTGGAGTTTTCTGGAAATCAAACTTTCCTCACAAACAGAAGAGTTGTACCTTTTCGATTAACTCGTAGCTCTCTTCGAGTTTGAGCAGCCTGTTCTGCACAGACGTGGATGCACGCTGATAGACGGCTCGCCACTCCTGAAAGTCGCTCTCTGAGATCTCAGCCACGGCAAAACACAAGGTTCTTAACCCTGAAAAAAGGGAGCATGTCCCCCGCAACATCAGATAAGATTTTGTTCAGAAATCTGACACTTCCATTTGTTTTTAACAAAATCTCATTTCAAAAACACTGATTCAGAATGCTGAAGTCTGACTCGAGTTTGATGGAACCTTAGCGTCAACTGTGTATTCACAGTCCTCTGGCCTTTACCAGCGGCACCTGGCTTTTAATTCCCCAGCTCTTTCAATCCATCCTTCATGCCTCGAGTAATTTTTCTAAAATCCTAATCTGATAAGGTTATTCCTTTGCTTGAAGTCTTATACTCATTCTCCAGGATGAAGTTAAAACCCCAAAGTCTGCCTCAGTCATCACACATCAATTGCCTTCAACCTCATTCTCTGCCATCCACTTCCCATGGTAGGGTCTTTGCACAAATAGGTCTTTTTTATTTCTCCATTCCATCCTCCCCCAATCCCGCTCCTCTGCCTGCCTTGCATCTACTTTAAGACTCAGCTCTGAAAATCATCTCTTTAAAGGCTTTTCCTTTCACCCAGACCCCAACACTTCTGTGGTGTGAAGGACAATGTTTCATGTTTTTCCTGTGATCTCCTACATGAGCTTGAAGCTTCTGGAGTTCCAGGGTCCTGGAGTTCTTCACACCTGCAACTCCAGTGCTGAGCACAGTGGCCAGCTCATTAATAATGGCCTCATAGATGCTTATGAAGGAAGGAATAGAGGGACCCCAATGGGGTGTACTGGGAGAGCCACCTTCCTCAAACTATATTTATTACAGTGGATTTGTAGTATAAGGAGTCTAAAAAGTTGAGGGACAGTGACAAAAAAAAAGAATACCATCAGAAACACCTGGGAAAACAATCACAGCTGATGTCTGGAGTGACCTATTTCCTGTACTCAGAGTCTGTCAATTTTCTAACTCATTTGGAGGTGACCCTGAGCCAGAAAAATGTTTACAGGCTGGAAAAACGAAGAAGCAGAAGATTTGCCAGCCAGGATAAAAGCAGTTAACTAGGTTACCAAGAAGACAACATTCTCAGTCAAGGTCATTTAGCTCTCTGAATAATTAGGTGTTAGTGATCTCAAGTCAAATCGAATATGGCCAGGACCATGTCAGAAAAAGAAGCAAAGAACACAGGACATAAAATGCCCAGAAGACTCCATGTTCCAAGGAAGGAGTACATTGTCGCTGCCACACCACTGCAAACAGAACTTAACTCTTTGGGCCATATTAGGGACATGTTTTTCTCTTCTGGACACTTGGCTGGAGACTTGAAAGTCAAAGTGAAAGTCACTCAGTTGTGTCCGACTCTTTGTGACCCCATGGACTGTAGCTCACCTGGCTCCTCTGTCCATGGGATTCTCCAGGCAAGAATACTGGAGTGGGTTTCCATTTCCTTCTCAAGGGGATCTTCCCGACCAGGAGCTGAACCCAAGTCTCCTGCAGTGCAGGCAGATTCTTTACTGACTGAGCTATGGGGGAAGCCCGCCAGCTGGAGACTTACTCTGGGATAGCCATGGTACACAAGTGCTGCTTACCCAGGGCCAGAGAGAATGGGGTGGCAGTGGAGGCCAGGCCAACTGGAACTGGTCTGGGAGCTAGAATATCCTTAACATCAGAACCAGAGAGAAGGAAGGTGCTCCTCCAGCCCACTCCTTCCTCAATAAAGGAAGCTGCAATACGTGCTAGGTTACACTGTACCTGCCATCCCCTCGGAAGTTGCGCCTCATGGAATCTGAACTCAATAGATGTGTGGGTCTCCAAGCGCTTCCAATTTTGGAGGAGAAATGGTAGAAGGTTCATTGTGTCCCTGCTTTTCAAAGCCTAGTGCTTTTAAAAACATTCCTATCCTTTTGCTGCTTGGATTAAGACGAAAAGGTTCGGCTCAGAGGTCAGGCTTGGTGCCACCAGCGACAGTTTCGGCAGAAGCAAACCAGAGTGAAAACTTAGATGGAAGATGCGGATACAGTACTGGAGACTTTTGTTAAGTTTAGAGATAAGATTCTATAAATTCCTGTAGTAACTGACCCGGATGCTTAATGCCTCTCACTTCCTTTCATCTCATCTAGATCATCTCCCTAGACTACATTTTGGCACAAACAGAGCGTCAGGACTATGTATGTTTACCACGGATTCTCAGGCCTCGCATAGAGCCTGGCATGTGGCAGGGGCTTAATAAAAAGTCCTGAGTTAACAATAAATTGAAGAACTATTTCAGTAGTTATAGAGGTTTATTTATTTCTTCTCCTCTTTCTTACTCAGATTAGACTATCCAGTTCTTTAACTCTTGTTTCTTTCCTTCTACATTGCTGGAGATGTAAAGTATTTAAACTGTAAATGGTATCCATTCTAAAAAGTGAACAGATTTATAAGCTCTACATCCCCTTAAATGTGCGGACAAAGTCTTTTAAAATGTTAATAAATATAGGAGAGCAAAATAAAAGTAACAGCTAGGAATAGCATATAGTAAGATCTAAATGATCAACATTTATTGGTATCTTACTTTAGGAATCTTCAAGTAAAATAATAAGAAAAATCCTATAAGGTAGTAGTAATATATGATTTCATTTTATTTGCGTCATGTTTACTGTTGTATTACACTCACCTTCTGTAGCAAACTGCTCCAAATGTTTTAGGGTAATTTCTTTGTATTTTGAAGTTTCTGCCAGTCGGTCATAAATTACAGTGTCCTGGAAAACAAACAGAAGGTATGATACACTTAAACTAAGCATTCTGAGTTGAATAAAGTTGATGTTGGCAACATTATTAACAGCGAATGAGTATTTAAAAAATCAATTTAGCATCAGTGTTGAAGCACAAAATATTTTTCCTTAATAATACTGCTTTCCTATAACACTGAGAAAGATGGTCTAGTCCTATATTTTCATCTTTTCCTTTCTGAATAAATCCAGTTACTCTAACGTTCAAAATGTCATATTCTATCAATACTTCACTTACCTGTCATGTGCTGTTAGATCTCCCCTCACCGCCCCACAAAGATTTTGCGGAATGCTTCAGCATTCATCCGTGCTATGAGGAACAATGGTCCAGAATTCAAATAGCATGGGAAATGTCAGACGGAACGAAGCTAAAGAGCGTGTCCTGCTACAGTGCATCAGAGCCTTTAAAACGCTAATGCACACAGTGGTTCCAAGGGAGTGGGCTGATAGATGCCCAGACTGAACTACTGAACCTTTTAGGACGTAGGGCATCTATATGGGGTTGGTGCCCACAAAGGAACAGACTCTGAGAAACACATGTTAAGTGCATGGAGCAAGCTGGTGGCTATGGCAGGGAGGACAGTGGACAAACTGAACAGCTGAATAGTTCTGATTGTGTCACTTTAGCTCTAAGATTCAATTTAGTTAGTCTGTAAAATTAAATTACTGGATTATCTTTAAAGTCCCTTCCAGCTTTAACTTGAGGCATCACTACATGTCTCTAATTTCTGCCCCTTTATAAATTGCCTATTGTTCCTTTAGTTATTCTTTAGCTCGGGTTTAATGTTTTAAGAATTTTAGTATTTGGCCTTCATGGTTTGATTAGACCAGGAAAAAATAAATCATTTACCTGCAATTAATTTCTCAGTGGTATTACCCATTTTGGGGTCTCAAGTCTCAGGGCTGAGTTGGAAGCAGACTAGTGAGGTATGATTTAGAACCTTTGAGAGAAACAGAACTTAGTGACCTCAGAACAGATGCAATATTCCAGGCTCCAATTATGAATTTCTTTTCATTTCTCAGTGGTGAAATGGGAAGCGGGCAAAGCAAAAGGAAATGATAATTTCCCCTCATGGGTCCTT
Source organism: Okapia johnstoni (assembly GCA_024291935.2). Lineage (NCBI taxonomy): Eukaryota > Metazoa > Chordata > Mammalia > Artiodactyla > Giraffidae > Okapia > Okapia johnstoni. The sequence goes on from CM044308.1 coordinate 55,931,347, forward strand.
TCTGAGAATGCGAGTTCTGTGTAACTTACAAACGCTATTTTTTCCCAGAGGTTAGTGAAATTTTCAGTGAAATTAAAATAGGCATTTTAACACTAAGAAAATACTAAAAAATTAAAATCATGAAAACAAAAGTGATGAGTAATAAATAAGGCTAGGGAGATTAAACTCTCAAGGTAATTAAGCATTCTAGTGGAAGAAATTGATGGTCAGACTAGGGGAATTTTCAACCTTCTCTATAGTATCAGGGAAGGCAGGGGGCAGAACGTGGCCTTCTGCATGAACTGTAATGTGTTAGGTCTCTCAGTCATGTCTGACTTTTCGCGACCTGATGGACAGGCTGCTAGAGCTTATTTCATCGGTTGACATTTTTACCTAAATTTATTTATGATTTCTAATTTATCTTACATGTAACCCATTCTCCCCTCCCTTAAATTTCTTTTTGATTAAAAATAACTGTAATTTTTTTTTCCATGTTGAGCTCTAACATCCTCTGTCAGAACAGTTTATCCAAATGATTTCACCTGGAATGAGTTCACCCTACAGATGTTTATGTGCTTATTCAACAACCAAAGAAACTCTAAAACTAAATTCAGGAGACGTTATGAAATTATTCTCTCCCAATCTTTTAAAACCAAGGCATTAAAAAATTATGTTCCAATGCATTAAAACCAAGGTATTGAAAAACATTCTCAACAGGAATTTAAATAATAAGCTTGGGCTTCTTAACAAGTTCATCTTCCAAGTTCCATGTGAGAAAGCAAGACTATTGATTATACTTGAAATTGGAAAGTTCCAAGTTCGTTAGTTACCTGATTACTTCAAGTATATACTATGTACATGGAAAGGATAAATCTGAAGGGAAATATTGACTAATTTCAAGAATAAAAAAAAGGCCCTGGGGAGTAGATTTTTTTCCCATGAGCATAAACATATTCAACTAGGGAAATTCAGTTGGAATGACAAATTACTGTCCTGTCAATATAACCTGCCAAATACCAAAGCCAACCAACAGTTAGAAATGCTGTTATAATTAAAACAATGCAAATATAATACAAATGGTAATCACCACATGAAGAAATTACAGCAGTGACTGTAATCCATTTCCCCCCAATTTCTATGGCCTTTAAAACATCAGATTCAAATTGGTGTAGGTTGCTACATTTCTAATTTAATTTTAAAAATATTTTCTGTATTTAATTGTCTTCTAACATATTTATAATATACAAACCTCAAAAACTGAATTATATAAATATCCTCAGCCAAACTTTTTCAAAGCACCATATTTACCCAGAAGGAATTCCAAATTTCACCAGAAGAGGCTGAACACTAGTACTATAAAACACCTCCAAAAGTGGATGTCAGCAACTTCAGGCTGAACATCTGTGTTACATTTCCATAGCAGAATGTTTAACATATACATTATAAACCATCATAAATCAAAACCATGAAAGACAAAAATGAAAACTTACAGCTCCTTTGCAGTAAAGTCGTAACTTCCCGGATGGAGTGCGAACAATCACTGACATTCTTTTTCTAGCGCTGAAAGAAAGGTTTTCCACAATGTGTCATCACAGTGAGAAGATGCATCTATATGTTTGTCATGTCTCACATAGTTTAATGCTCACACTGAAAAAATAAATTTGACTAAATTATGAGGCTGATCTCTCCACATACACAAACCATCGCCTGAGTGTATAGCTGAGTACCTTCGAAAGTCACATTATGTTTTTTAAGATATGTGGGTTCCATCTGCTGCCCTAAAGAAATAATTTACAAAATAGCTCCCAAGAACCCTGCAAGAGTTAATACCCACCAGGGTAGAAAGAGGAGAGTTCTGGTTCAATGTTTTCACATTAAAAAAATATTTAAGCCAGAACCTTTTACGATGAATTATCAAAAAGAGAAATGATACTCAATTTTAAGCACACACCCAATCAAAAGGCATACTCTAGCACTTTAAAAATTTACTTAAGCCTTCACAACTATCATTTTTTAATTACTAGCAAACCACTGGCATCATGTTAAAAACCTAACTTATATTACAAACTCTAGTTAATGAGCACAAACAGCTTAACATTGTGTTGGCGATATAGACTGATAAAAGTTCTTAGTCAAACATACACATCTTTCAATGGATTAGCAAAGACTACAAGTTAACAATGAACAGAATAAGCAGGTATGGCATTGCACAGGATAAGCCTCACTTGGAATCAAGTATGCATAAGCATTCTCTCCAGAAATAAGGGGTAAAAAAGACTTCTCTAGTGTCAGTGCCTATTCATGTTACTCTATAAGGTTCTACAGCTAAAAAACTGAGATGAATGCAATACAGTAGTTAGATATGGTGTAGTTGCCTTTAGAAATATCTTTGACTATTTAGTCCTCTCTTTTTCCATCTATTATTTCCACTGCATTAGTGTCTCTGATCATTCCTGTGCTTTACCACCGCACTTAATTGGGCCCCCTTTGTAACAACATCTCTGTATTCTACCTCAGCCCTTCCTGATTCATGTTTCTCTTAATCCAGCTTTGATGGCATGGTTCCTGGTTCATCAACTTCCTTGCTCTTTTCTTCTCCTGGCAAAACTCCCAAATCATGGGTGAATAGGAATGCCTTCTGTGGTCCAGCAGAGTAAGTGGACACTGCTGAAGAGAAGCCGCCCTGTCACAGGTTAGTAAATACTTGGTCCCAGAGTCACAGAGTCCTCCACATTGCCTCGTCACCTACATTTCTGTAATAACCCTGCTCCCATCTCCTTGCAGGACTATCAGCATTCTCTGATAGTCTCTCCATTCCTCAAGTCTCCAATATGCCCTTCTTACTCCAGATGCAGGATTTTTGAAATCACCTGGATGGAAGCTTCCAACAAGAAATCCCTATTCATTTGGCCATGAACACCTGCACGTTTATCTACTGTGGACCATCCCTTCTGTCTATTCCTACTATATGGAAACTATTTTTATACCTAACAGACAGATGAATATGAGTTTCTGAAATCCCTATGACAATTAGATGTTATAATGAGCACATAATTAGAATGGCAAGTTCCTGACTCTGATTCATTTTAATTCTACATAAATCTTGGTGCCCCTAAGTATAATGTTTTCAGATCACTACCTGGGCCTGTACCCTACAGTTGTGATGCAGATTGTTATGTTCAGAAACATTATTACACTGCCTCCAGAAGACATGCCTTACAAGACTCTGAAGAGAACAGTTTATGATTTTCTAACAAATGACAATTAAAAATTGTATTGAAAATTTTAATTTAATATTTGGTCTAAATAAATTTATTTAAATAAAATAAAGCACACTTTCTTCTGATTTAAAAGGGAAAAACTTTACATGGAGGGAAATGTATGACATACACACAAACCACTGAGCAGATGTTTTACCTGGTGAACTCCAAGACATTGAGCAATTCATATCTTTCTTCCTGCCCCAGCTATGAAGAAAAGGAAAATATGATTACATTGAGTAAGAAGTAGCTTTGGCCTCTTAGAAATAAACTCCAGTCATGAAGTTTTAATGCAAAAAATGTCAACACAAATTGTCCTTTCTGAAATATATCACCCTTAATTGAACTTATTAACTTTTCAGGTTAAGATGGAAGATTGAACAAACACAATTACTTTTCATCGTTTCCAAAGCCCCACCAAAACTACAAAAAAAAAAAAAAAAAATTAAAAAGAAAGAAACTTAAAATGGCAGGAAAATATGAAAAGAGACAATGGCATTAAAAATTTGGAAGCTAGAAAACAGGTAAGTGAGATATGCTTACTTAGCAGATGCAAGAAGTAGCAAATGCTATTATATACACAGTGGTTACGGGGGGAAAAGGTGAGAACTAGCCTGACCTCTATTGAATAATCCCTAAAAGGCCTAGGGAAGAGGAATAACAGGTAGTTCTAGAACTGGAAGGAATAGGAGCGCCCTAAATGGGAGGACTAGGGAAAGAGCTGCTGTTCTGGGCACTGGCTCTTCCTGCATACTGGCAGAAGACCAGAGGCTCTGCTCTATAAAGTTTATTTTTTCTAGAAGTTGGCACACCTGAAGATATAGTATTGTTATTGTATTTGTATTAAAGGCTAGGCCCCAATACCCACAACTCACTTGGCCCCTTACATTCTGGCAACCAGATCTTTCCTGGCAGAAGGGTGGAAGACTGTGTTCTTTGGAATCTATATGCCCAGGTTGAGTCCTAAAGGTACAGATAACCATGATTTCCCAAACGAATCCCACCAGACCACCCCACAGTGAAGCCCAGTGTTGACAAATACCCTCTATACTCAGAACTGCCACATCAGCTTGCAAATTCTTTACTCTTAACCATGAGAAAACCAAAGATTAATAGATATCCAAGGACAGCTATTATTATGGATCACAGATACCCAAAACAAACAGATAAGAGCAATTTGGAAGAAACAGAATTCAAAAAGAAAACACTGGTGTCAGCCTGGGCTTCCTGATGGGCACAAAGGGCTGCTGGACAGGTCCCAGATGCCTCTTCCCTCCATTTCCACACCAGGATGAGGGGGTTTGTCATATGCTTTCTGTGGGGCATTTTCTGTTGTATCATTGGAACTGGATGGGTGTGGCTTCCTGGTGGCATAAAATCTTCTGCAGTGTTTTATACCCTTGGAAATATTGCTAGATCCACCAGTATAAGCTTGTTAATGGGACTCAGGAAAAAATAAAGAAAATGTCTGAGGCAAAAAGCTGCCTGTAACAATGGTTATGCTTCTGTGATTAAGATTCATGTCCTGTGTTGCTCTTTGGTGGCACAGGAGGAGACGGGCCTTATTTCTCTGCATATTGCAGCTCTCGTCAAAGATCTTGAATAGCCTATTACGCATCCCATACGCAAGTGGTGCAGTAATTAAATGCTCTTCTTTTCTCCTAAGTAGAGAATGAGAAACTCCTGAAAAGAATATGTGAAAATTGATGTTGAATTTTTGGTGAAGTACGCTTCTCCCAGTGCAACAGTCAAACAACTGTAATGACAGCTTAAGACCATTTTATGTTCCAATAAAACGATATGCTTCTTTAAACTGCTTGTAATTTTTTAAAAAAAGAAAACATAAAAAAAAACTATCATCATTCCCCTCAGAGAAGTAACATAAGTACAACATCTATGAAGGAAAACAGGATACTATTAAAAAAAGAAATATTGAGAAAACAATAAAAGCTTCTGGAAGCTAAAAAATGTGATAGCATAAACAAAAGGAAAATCAGTTGAAGTCTAAGAAGATAAAAGAGAGGAAAACTTCCAAAAAGTACAACAAGAAGGCAAAAACACGAAAAGCAGGACAGAAAAGTTAAAAGATGAGCTCAGGAATTCTAAAAAAGAGAGAGCAGAGGAAAAACAGGAAGAAAAATGAACAGACTCACTCAAGAAAATTTTCCAGAATGGAAGGATGTCGATTTCCAAATAGAAAAGTGTCTACTCAGTGCTCAGTACAATGAGTTAAAATATTCTCACTATGGTACATGGTTGTGAAATTTCAGAATTCTTGGGATAAAGAAGATCTTGCAAACTTCTTGAGGGAGGGAGTGGGCAAGTCACAAAAACTAGAGTCACAGTGGCTTCTGACTTCTCAACTAGGCGTACAGGAAGCCAGGCAATAAAAATTCCTCAGGAAACTGATTCCCACCCTGGAACTCTCTATTCAGTAGGGCCACCAATTAAGTATAAAGGTCAGATAAAAATGTTTACACTTAAAGGGCTAAACAACAAGCAACTTCCATGCACCTTTTCTCAAGAAGCCAATAAAGAATGTTCTCTACAAAAACAAGCTGGGCCAAGAACAAGGAAGACATGGGATTCAGGAAACAGAAGATCTAACACAGGAGAGAATTAAGCAAAGTTCCCAGGGAGACAGGAAAGCGATTCCTCTTGAGAACCATGAGTGAGACTGAGCTGCACACCACAGCAGCTTGGAGCCCTGAGTCAGGAGCTGGGCTTATTGAGGGCTGTCACTACTGTGATTTCTGCTTCTGTAAACCTTTTCAATAGGATGAAATGGACAGAAAACATGTTCTATCAATGTCAGGTTCTAAGAAAGAAGTTTTGACTTACAGGAAATAGCAAGTCCAAAACAGGAGACAATCAAAAGGAATTCCAAGTGCCATAGAAACTGGCTTCTGAACAAAACTGGCCCAGAGTAAGGAGAATAGGGGCAGGGTGGGGGGTGTTTTAGGAGGAACGTCTTAAGGGCAAGACTGCAACTGCTCACTGGCCAGATTATCTGGTGTAACTGTACCGAAAAAAGTGCACTAAAATGTTATGAAACAATTAGAACAATTAGTAATAGGTAGAAAATGTTGCACTTGGAAAAAACATAAGAAATTTATTTTTAAGAATTAAAGAAAAAAATTATTTTCAGGAGATAATTTTGTATCTGAAAACACAAAATTAAAAACTAAGAAAATAAACACTGAATAAAACAATGTTTTGCTAGGAATATCAATACAGGCATAATAACATAAACACTAACTAAAAATGCTTAATGAGATACAATCTATATACAATAGTGTACATAGATTTTAAATATGTAGTTCAATGAAAATTCTAAAGTTTGATTAAGGTATACTTGGTGTAACCACCACCCTAATCAAGACACAGAACATTTCCACTGTCCTATAAATTCCTTTGCCCCCTTTCCCAATCTCCCCCCTGCTGTGGAGACAACCACTGCTCTGAATTCTAAGACCATAAGTCACTTTTTCCTGATCTCAACCTCGATATAAATGAAGAATATGCAGCTCTCTGTGTCTGGCTTTTCTTTTTTCTCAGCATGTTTCTGAGACTTACCAATGCTGGTAATGAATCAATCATTTTACTCTTTTTTTATTGTTCAGCTATTCCATTGTGTATCACAATTTGTCGATCCATTCTCCTAGTGATGGACATCGGGTTTGTTTCTAGCTTTTGGCTACTCTGAATACAGCTGCTATGAACATATCATGAAACATCTCTCTGCAGACACATGCTTTTACTTCTTCTGGGCAACTATAAATACAACTGCTGCATCAGGTACATGTTTACCTGTACTGGAAAACTCTAAAAGGTTTTCCAAAGGGGTGGTACCATCTTACACATCTACTAGCAACATATAGGTGATCCACTTGTTCAGCAGTTTCATTAGCATTAGGTGCTACCATGTTTTTAATTTTACTTTTCATGGTGGGTATGTTGTAGTATCTCATTGAGACTTTAATTTGCATTTCCCTGATGATTAATGATGTGTTTTCATGTGCTCACTGGCCATTTGTATATCTTCTTTTGTGAAATGTTTGTTCCAACCTTTTGCCCATATAACATCTGGGTCCAAATACTTGTAACCAAGCATTGTAATATAATTATACTACTACTGGAAAGGGATGGTGAGTCAAGGGAAATAATCCCTCATTTAATATAATTGAATAGAAAGTCAGTAGATACGTCTAAAATTGAAGAATTGAAATATATTTCATTCATCAACACATTATAAAAGGATGTATAAATGTCTAAAGAAACAGCTAAAAGAATAGAAAAGTCATTGCTTCCGGAGAGGAGAACTAATAGGGAACCTCTGTTTTATTATGAGCTTTTTGGTATTATTTTATCTTTGAAGCTTGCATGTGCATTGCTTTGATAAAAAAGAGAATTAAATAACTTACTGAGTCTATAATCACTGAGTCAGGCGTTCTTCCAGTGAAAACAAAATTCAGCTGCTTGGCTGCTCTGACCAAGGCTCCCTCATCTGTTTTAGGCAAACAGAAGAAAGCAAATACATGGTGAAAAAAATTATCACAAATATGAGAGTAAGATATCCCAAAATATGAGAGCAAGACTGCAATACAATAGTCCGCTTAACTTTAAAATGAATTAGAGTTCTTTTTATTCTGCCTCCTGTTATTGAAATGCATTTCTTTTTAAATCATACGACAATGCCCAGGGTTTGAGTAGAATGATCTTCAGAATTTGAGACATGTATAGATCCCAGAGGTATATTCTTGAGGGCTAAGTCTCACTGTTAGCCAAACAGACCTAAAAAGGATAACTTCAAAGTACCTCTTGGTCCAGCATATTCTCCACAAAACTTTTCTTAAAATAAATGATGTGTACAAATGAGGAAACCCTATGATAGCAATAGCATGGATAGACCGTGAAGGCATCACGCTAAGAGAAATAAGTCAGACAGACAGAGAAAAATACTGTACGATTTCACTTATATGTGGAATCTAAAGAAAAAAGAGAAGAGAAATCCACCCCCCTCAAACTCATATAAAAAGAGATCAGATGTGGTTATCAGAGGTGGAAGGTTGGTGAAGGGGAAGTGCAGAAAGGTGATCAAAAGGTACAAATTTCCATTATACCAAATAAATACTAGGGGCACAGTGATGTGTATCAATTGTTTCTTAATTAAACTGGAAAAAAATGAGTGGCACAAAAGTCCCTTCTTAAGTTTTATCCTTTTCCTCCTAAAATGCTGAATGCAGGAAAACTATTAATAACACTACAAATATTGAGGGGGCAATTTAAAAGGATATAAATTAATTGATGTTTCATTGTATTACATATTATTTACTCTTATCACCATGTTATATCAAAACTTTTTTGTTTTTGAGGGAAGGGTGTGAGATAAAACATCCATATAGTGTCTATCTTAATGATAAAGAGTGTATCTCATGGTTTTTAGGAATCTAGTGTATTCTACAAGGTCACAGGTGCTGGTTTGTAATACAGTTTAAAACACAGGGGGAGGGGATAGTTAGGAAGTTTGAGACTCGTATGTACATGCTACTAAGTTAAAAATGATCACCAACAGGGACCTACTGTATAGCACATGAACACTGCTCACTGTTATGTGGCAGCTTGGATGGGAGGAGAGTTTGGGGGAAAATGGATACATGTATATGTATGGCTGAGTCCTTCTGCTGTCCACCTGAAACTATCACAACATTGTTAATTGACTGTACTCCAATACAAAATAAAAAGTTTTTTTTTTTTAAAGGAAGCTTATAAAAAATTTCCCTAAAGTGTGTTCCTTCTTTCCTGAAATCTTAGGCATCAAATTGGCTATTTACCCAATTTTACACTGAAAATAAGTTTAAGTATGGAATATCTTCTCTAAGTGTAAAGCTCTTCTCATTCAAGTAAATACACAGCGAACTCCTTGATTATCATTTTCAAAAGAAGAAAAGTTCGTATTCTAAAATCAACACTATTCAGGTAAACAGATCTTCCTTTTCCTGCCAGCTTATGTGACAGAACAGTTTATGACCAATAGTTTTTTCTTAATTATTTATAAAGAAGGGAAAACGTACTATGCACATAGAGCACCATTTTTTTTAACTTGTATGAATTTTGTTATTCAAATTCACATGTAACATATTATATAATAAATATTACACAGTTATAGATTTTAAAATAGGTACATATATGTATAATTTTGAAAGCCAACGTTTCTACTTAGTAAATAACATTTTTAATCTGAAACAAAAGTAACTTGGTTGTTTTACTTCTTCAAATTAAATTTTTCTGAATAATCTCATATTTCAGAACAATTTTCAACCAAGAAATACATCACAATCGCTTCATTTGTACCTGGAGATGCTGCCTGGTAAATAATCTTATCACCTTCCCGCTCTGGTACTGCTGTGTGACACACTGCCATCATTGTAAGAAATTCACATATTATCGGTGCAGTGGGCTGTAAGAAATAAACACATAATTTAGCCCCTTTCATTCAACCATTATGACACAATGATAGTAGTATTACTTCATGTATATTTATTGAGTGCAACTGTTAAATATTGAGGGTGAAAGCCAAGAAATCAACACTATGAAGAAAAAATATTTTTTTACTAAAATCCTTCATTTTTGCAACCTCTTCATTTCTTTTCTAAATATTGATATAAGGCCACTTTGTCTTGTTAAATAGAAACAGCACAGTGAAAAAGGCAGATATGGTTGAATCCTGTCATCAGAGGACAAGAGAGGAATTCTAAAATGTTCATTTACCTGGTTCTAATTCCTGATCAGATCTAAATCTTAGGCATCTAATCTTACTGTGGTTCCACTACTTTGGGTTGCAGTGATGATGGCAGAGGATTCCTCTACGATGTTTTGGCCTCTCTTTCCAAAAACAACAACCATAACCTGACAAGCGTTCTACTAAATAAAAAAGGATTGACTGAGCAAGTCCTGTGTACTCATGGCCTGAGGAAGACACGATCCTTTCTGCAAGGAGTTTTTGAGTTTATAGGAGAATAGCAATCAGATTTTTGAAATTAAGCATCTTCTTTTCTGGTTCCTGATGAAGAAAAGTGTCACTCGAATTAATAAAGGAAAAAAATTCCTCCATGCTCTTGGATCAAAAAACTAAAATGACTGGAAAGGTACATCAAAACATTATTTCAAAAAAAAAAAACCTGTGTTCAGGCTAGAACAGCAGACAAATCAGACAAGGTCACTGCTTCCTGATCATTTGACTTGTGGGGAAAACAGAACATAGATAAACAGTACACAAGTATCATTTATTTATGGGCTTCCCTTGTGGCTCAGCTGGTAAAGAACCTGCCTGCAATGCGGGAGACCTGGGTTTGATCCCTGGGTTGGGAAGATCCCCTGGAGAAGGGAAAGCTACCCATTTCAGTATTCTGGCCTGGAGAATTCCACAGTCCATGGGGTATCACAAAGAGCTGGACATGACTGAGCAAACTTCTCATCATTTATTTATACTGTGAAGAGGGTTACAAAGGATAAAATGTGTGAAAATCATATAATATGATTTGGGTCAGTTTGTGGTTGTTCTCAAGACAATGTGACCTTTAAGCTGATGAAGTTTTAGCCTCATGAAGGACTGAGCACAGAGCTTTCCATCAAGTGGGAATAACACATGACTGAAAAGGTCCTAAAGGAGGAAAGAATGAAGCATGTATGAGAAAATAAAAGAAAGCCAGTACAGACTGAGGAGAAAGAAAGGGAGGGTAGGTCCAAGTGAGGCTGGTGACTAAGGCAGAGGTTGGATCATGCAACTTTGTAAGTTGAGAGGGAAGCCAGAGAGTGGTTTTCAACAGGGGTGTGTTGGGACTTGATTTCCACTGGCATTATTCTAGCTGCCATGTGCAACAAGGATGGGAAGGGGTGCAAACGGAAACCAGGAGAATGGTTAGGAGGCTGTTGCGGCAATTTACCTGGAGGATGCTGGTAGTCTTGACTGGGGTAGAGAAAGTGAGAATGAGGTGAAGAAGACATTTAGGATATGTTCTAGAAAGTCACGGGCTTCCCAGTGGTGCAGTGGTAAAGAATCTGCCTGTCAATTCAGGCGGCGCAGGAGACGCAGGTTTGATCCTGGATGGGGAAGATCCCCTGGAGGAGGAAATGGCAACCCACTGCAGTGTTTTTGCCTGGGAAATCCCATGGACAGAGGAGCCAGACAGGTTACAGTTCATGGGGTTGCAAAGAGTTGGCCAAAACTGTGAGACTGAGCGCGTGCACGCACGCACGCACGCGCACACACATGAAAGTTGTATTGACAAGGGCTTAGTGATTCATTACAGATCTGGAGATGGAGAGAACAGAGGTAACAAAGCAATCCTAAGTTCCTAGACAGAGTTATAAGATAGTTGATTGTGTAACTTACTGAACCTGAGAACACAAGAAGGAAGAGGTGGGCCTAGGTCTAGATTTTGTGGATCTTGAAGCTCATGTTTTGTGGAAAGCAAAAATATCCACATGAATGCACTGCTAGGGCCCTGCCCAGAGGCAGAGGTGGCAAGTCCACCAGTGCTAGGAAGGGACTAGTTTTGGGCTGATGAGCATGAGTTCAAGTTTTGACACACTGAGCTTAAAGTGATTGCGAGAAAAAGTTAGGGATTTAAACCTAGGTGTGCTCAGTTGCATCTGACTCTTTACAGCCCCATGGAACTGCAGCCCTCCAGGCTCCTCTGCCCATGGAATTTTTCAGGCAAGAATACCGGAGGGTGTTGTCATTTTCTCCTCCAGGGGATCTTTCCGACCCAGGGATCGAACCCAAGTCTCTTATGTCTCCTGCATTGGCAGGCAGATTCTTTACCACTAGTGCCACTTGGAAAGCCCTTAAACTTCAGAGATCATATCATTTGATCAGATGGAATTTTAGTAAGTATAAGTAACTTTATAAGTGGAATATTTACACTGGGTGGCAGATGTCTAAAGTTCTTATTGTATAGATTTAGCACTGGCCTATAATTTTGAGCAGGTAATTAATTTCTATAGATATTTTGAAATTGTTAATGAGTTGTTTCATATAAATAGAGCTCTAAATTATATAATATTTTTAAAAAGCAGAGTATCGATAAATGACAGTGTTAAAAGTAAATTTCTAAAAATCACAGATTCGTGTTGGCCAAGTAAAAATAATTTAGAGACAACAGATTTTTATAATTATTAAAAATGATCATGAGAGTAACTAATGGAATATATAAGCATGGAAGGTAATTCAGAGAAACACTCATTAGTTGTCATTTATTAATGAAAAGATAATGGTACTATGTTTCTTACATGATTATTTTGGAGGTTTTCCAGCAATGATGAATCACTAAATGTTTTTTCATCTCCAAACTGTGAGTTCTGCCTAAAGAGAAAAAAATGGAGCATATTTGATTCATTTATACAAGCCTGCGGATCTATCTGTAAGTTACTTTTAAAATAAATCATTATGCCTACAAACTCTTAATAAATTAAGTATAATTTAGTCCACATTTCTAAATAAGATATCACATATTTCATGATTGAATCATAGGATATTTTCAAACATTATAAAATGTGAAAGCCTTTTTCAGTGTTAATAAAAAATAGCATTTTACCGTTCATTTTCCTGGAGTAAAATTACGTTGTAGCCATATGAAGTTTAAAAAAAATTTAATTCAAAAAGTAACAAAACTGCTAATATACACGGAATTGAATTTTTCTACTTTCATAATTTTTCCAAGTTTTAAAAATTTTGAGAATTAATGGAGTTATTATAAAAATAATACTGTTTTACTTTAGCCATGAAAATTTATTTGAAGTAATACTATATGATTACCATATGAAACAAAAATATGAAGAAACTGATTACACATTTCATTAACATTTATCACTAACAAATATCTTATATATTTATGTACATATTACAGTTACTCTGTAAAGGAGAAAAAAGCCATAAAAGTATATGTGATTTTGTGTTGTGGCTGTCTTCAGATTAGCAAACTTGAACTCCATATGAAACAAATCAAATCAGAATTGCCTCTATAATCTAGCTATTACTAATCTCATAGCCATGCAATTTAATTTCAAAATGTTGAGATTCAAAGAAAGGACAAGGAACATTTAAGTGGAAATGTCAAACCCCAAGAATATACTTTTTACCGTTCAGTGAAAATATATAGATCTAAAGCTTTTATGTACAGAAGGAAATTTCAGAAGTCGTTGAGGAAAAAATAATGTGTTCAATATTAAACAGCTATAATCCAGAAAGCTTTTAATCATAATTTTTATAGGTTACAAAGAGAATTATCAGTGCCAATGTGCCAAATATCAAGAGTTTCATATTTTAAAGCCAGCTGCTTGAAAGGAAGGAGAAATCATTGAGGAAAAAAAAAAGAATGTAAAATAATTTAACCTAAACCAGATCATCAATATATGTAAATATCTTTTTAACCATACACCATAAAAGGAAGTTAGAATTTTACAGTAAAATATCTTTACTAATGTGTAACACTTTGATCTATTAATTCTCAATATTATAATATAATGCACCTTTATTAGCACGTAGGTTAGAATTCTCCAAAACATCACTTGGAAACAGAATGAACACATTTTATTATTATTATTATTTTAAAAATAATAAATAATTTATTTATAAAATAACAAGTATTTATTAATTAAAACTCCTCCTCTTCTTAGTTTTAAAGATGACAAGTCCAAGAACTTTTAAACAACTTATCAACTGGCAGGCAGAAAAAATTAACATACATTTCTCCTCTAAATATTATCATTCTCAAAAGGTTTATTATTCAGGGCTCTATAAAATTTCCCTATTATTTATCAAATGCATTCATTATTGATTCTTAGTTATACTTTCCCACTTATTTGTTAGATAAATCGAAATGTCAAGGAATATTCACAGTAACATCTTGCATGTGGAGGTCTACCTTCCTTCTAAAGAATTCTGGACTAAAAGCTTTTATAAATTTGAAGATGTGTCTTATAATCTCACCAGTAATTCTTTCATTTCACAAATCACAGTTACCACAATTGATAAAACTTTCAAATGTATTTATAACAAATAACACTAGATATGCAACTGAAATGTTTACACGGACACATCCTGCCCTCCATTCACCAGTGAAACCTTCTGATGCAGAAATTGCTAACTCTTCTCCCAGAAAGGAGCTTCCTTTCCATGATCATAAAACCATCAGCATTTCATCTGCTAATCATACAGGTTGGTCTGGATAACTCAGACATGGTGCTCTCATCACCCCTGTCTGAAATCTCACAACATGTTCACTTTTAGTAAAAGTAAACAGATAAAATTAGGAAGCTCAAAAGTCATTTCAAAATAAGAACCAACTGCATAAATGTAAAATAGATTAAATTGTTAGTTGACAAAGCTGTTTGAATTTGCAAACTGTGCATACATAAAAGTGTAAGCCAACATCTACATTTTGTTAAAACTTTCCATAGAAGTTTTCAAGTGACACTTTGCCTTATAAGGAGACAAAGAAATTATGGTGTTTTGCAAAAAGCAATAAGGCAGGGGGTGCAACAGTAAGATAAAGTGAAAAATGAGCAGTTAACCCACAGTGTCACATAATTTACTGCTTCTTATAGGCTGATTTAAAAGCTATGGTACATTGCAAATAATTATTTCCTAATCATCCAAAAATGAAGAATCCTCATAGCAATAAAAAATGAGAAGATTCAGAATTTTATGGATAAACATAAATTACAATCAGTGTGGCCTGATCAGTATTAGGAACCAGAGAAGATCAAATTGCCAACATCCGTTGGATTATAGAAAAAGCAAAAGAGTTCCAGAAAAACATCTATTTCTGCTTCATTGACTATGCCAAAGCCTTTGACTGTGTGGATCACAACAAACTGTGGAAAATTCTTCAAGAGATGGGAATACCAGATAACCCGACCTGCCTCTTGAGAAATCTGTATGCAGGTCAGGAAGAAACAGTTAGAACTGGACATGGAACAACAGACTGGTTCCAAATAGGGAAAGGAGTATGTCAAGGCTCTACATTGTTATCCTGCTTATTTAACTTATATGCAGAGTACATCATGAGAAACGCTGGGCTGGAGGAAGCACAAGCTGGAATCAAGATTGCTGGGAGAAGTATCAATAACCTCAGATATACAGATGACACCAACTTTATGGCAGAAGGGATTCCCTGGTGGCTCAGATGGTAAAGCGTCTGCCCGCAATGTGGGAGACCCAGGTTCGATCCCCGGGTCAGGAAGATCCCCTGGAGAAGAAAATGGCAACCCACTCCAGTACTCTTGCCTAGAAAATCTCATGGATGGAGGAGCCTGGTGGGCTACAGTCCATGGGGTTGCAAAGAGTCAGACACAACTGAGCAACTTCACTTTCACTTTATTGCAGAAAGCAAGGAAGAACTAAAGAGCCTCTTGATGAAAGTGAAAGAGGAGAGTGACAAAGCTGGCTTAAAACTCAACATTCAGAAAACTAAGATCATGGCATCCAATCCCATCACTTCATGGCAAATAGATGGGGACACAGTGGAAACAGTGACAGACTATTTTGGGAGTTCAAAATCACTGCAGATGGTGACTGCAGCCATGAAATTAAAAGACACTTACTCCTTGGAAGGAAAGTTATGACCAACCTAGATAGCATATTAAAAAGCAGAGACATTACTTTGCCAACAAAGGTCCGTCTAGTCAAGGCTATGGTTTTTCCAGTAGTCATGTATGGATGTGAGAGTTGGACTATAAAGAAAGCTGAGTGCCAAAGAATCGATGCTTTTGAACTGTGGTGTTGGGGAAGATTCTTGAGCGTCCCTTGGACTACAAGGAGATCCAACCAGTCCATCCTAAAGGAAATCATTCCTGAATATTCATTAGAAGGACTGATGCTGAAGCTGAAACTCCAATACTTTGGCCACCTGATGCAAAGAACTGAGTCATTTGGAAAGACCCTGATGCTGGGAAAGATTGAAGGCAGGAGGAGAAGGGGACAACAGAGAATGAGATGGTTGGATGGACTATGAAATCATGTCAAATGAAGAGATAAATAACAATTTTTATTTAACTTAAAAAACAATTTAGTACCAGAAAGGCCTAGTAGAAAACAAATAGAAAACACTGTCTGCATAAACCTAAAATAGTTCTGCATAGCAAACCTATTACAAGCAAGTCAAAAGCCAAATGACAAACTGGGAAGAAAACTATTTCCAACACATAAAATGGTTACTTTATTCAAAATGAAAGTTTAATTCACTCCAAATAAAAAGGGCTTATAGAAACTAACACTAAAAAGATCAACAATGCAATAGAACAATGAGCAGAGGATATAAACACACAGTTCATAAAGAAAGAAATAGAAGTGGTTTTAAATATACATTCAATCTTACTGCATGAAGAGAGAAATGTGATTTAAATTTATCAATGTGGTAGAAATAGTTTGACAACTCTGGTGCTATAACCTTGGAAAAACAGTTAAACCATCTATCATTGATGAGAATGAAAATTGGTACAATTTCTAAAAAGGAATATTGGCAATGAAAGTGAAAGTTGCTCAGTTGTGTAAGACTCTTTGTGAACCCATGGACTTTATACAGTCCATGGAATTCTACAGGCTAGAATACTGGAGTGGGTAGCCATTCCCTTCTCCAGGGGGGATCTGCCCAACCAGGTGTCAAACCCACATCTCCCACATTGAAGGCGGATTCCTTACCAGCTGAACCACAAGGGAAGCCTAAGAATACTGGGGTGGGTAGCCTATCCCTTCTCTAGCTGATCAGGAATCAAACTGGAGTCTCCTGCATTGCAGGCAGATTCTTTACCAACTGAGCTATCAGGGAAGACCCTGATATTGGCAATATCTTAACAAAATTTAAAATCGATATAATCCTTTGAGATCCAGAAATTCCTGTTTCTGGAATTTCAGTCTATTCTGTACTTATACTGTCTGGTGCGAAATGCTGTATGTACAAAATCATTCTTTGCAGCACATTTTTAACAGTAAAAGGTTAGAACTATCCCGAAGTTTTACTAGGGCTGTTGTTTAAAAAGACTGTGAAAAAAAAAAATAAAATAAAATACAAAGACTGTGGTAAATCCACATAATAATAACGGAACACTATACAAAAAATGGGAGGCTGTCCACGGAATATGGACAAATCTCAAAGATGTACCGTCAAATGAAAAGCTGGTACCAAAGTGTGTACAGTTTGTTTCACTTTTGGTAAAAATGAGAAAGAAAATACATGCATGCATAGTAGAATAGATCTGGAGAAATAAATCTGAAATGGGTTACATTGACTGCCTTCAGGTCAGAGATAGGGAAGAGATGTGTTACTGCATTATGAACTTAAATACATCAAATTTAAATTAAAGATTAAAAACCAGAACAAAGTCCAATTATGAGCTGAAACATACATTCTCATACAAACTCAATGCATACATTATATACATACAGATGCTACACACATGCATATATGGGAAGACAAAGGCAGTGTGACTGAAAACACTGTTTTCTGAATGGATCTGTACCTTCTGGCTTTGAATAGTGCTACTGTTCCAAATCAAAATCCCTAAAAGGGTGATTTAATTTTCAAAAATGAAATTGTTGTTCAGCATCAGGTCAAGCTCAAGAATATAAACAAGTGGTTGAGTTCAATAATAATATTTTTTTCTTAGACACTAGTTTTGATCAATGTGGTCTGCTTTTCTGTGTGGTTCTAAAGTATTTCTGAGGGCAATTACAAAAGAGGAGTTTCAAAAACATTCTGTGAAATGGTCGCTTGACTGGAATAAATAACTGACTTGTCAAAGTGACTACTCTGAAGACTAGCTAATTTGGATGTGTTAGATTTCGTTACTATACAGTCACACCCGGAAGAATGTTTTAGTGAGCCTAGTGATGGCAGCAGAATAAATAAATACCACTCATTTCATACATAAATACAGACCAAAATGAAATGAGAAAAGATCAGAAAATGGTACTATTCAGTGATACTGTGCTAATACTAAAAAACACAGTAAAATGACTAAGCACAGAATACTTACTTTGGGATTTTCCTTAAAGTAATAGTAGGGGAAAATACAGATGAACTGAAATTGGCTTTGAGTACATATTACTGAAGTGAGTGAATGAGTACATCCATTTTATACTGTTATTTATGCTTGAGATTTCCACCAAAAAATCAGAAAAAGAAAAAAATGTGACAAAATATATAGCTTTGGAATATAATCATATCTTAGGGCTACACAGATGCTTATAATAAGCAAATATTTTTGTGCAATCCTCCAAATATTGATACTGTCTAAAGAATGGTACATTTCAGTAGAAATGAATTAACCTTCAAGGTTATATGTCAGCTGATGTATGGCACTGGGCAATAACAAGAAAACCATCCCAATTCCGGAGGAAGTAGCTACTGGTTTGGAAATGATTTCATCTCTGTAAACTACATTAATAGATTTAAGCGAGTCGAGTTACAGTCATTATCCAATTATTTTTAATGTCAAGAAAGTGTTTTTGAAACTGTCACTGTAATAGTTTGCCATCAAATTTGACTAAATGTAAATAATCTACATATTTCTGTTGTTTAGTTGCTGAGTTGTGTCCAACTCTAAAAGTCTTACATACACGTATGTGTTAAATAGTGTGTGTTTTTTAACTTGGTATTTTTTGTGGCAAATGTGGTTGAAGAATGATAGTAAAATACATAGTATAGGTCACAGATTTTATGTATGGAATCAACGAACTTCACATTGAAAGGTGAAGCTGCTGACAGTCAGACAAGAATCAACTTTCAGATTTTAGATTTACAGAGTCAGCTGTACTCTCCGGTTTACCACTGAGGACCAGCAGATATAGCCGTGAAGATATAGCCAGGTTCCTGAAGCATACATTCAGTCAGGACCACGCTTTCGATCTTGGTTTCACTGGCAATATGAAATCAAGTGGATCAGATCTGGCAAATGCCAGATTTAGGATTGTGCCAAGTTGTGTCCCCCCAGGCTAACTTTTCCCATCAGTCAGTTAAACTATACTTGCTCTTGGTACCTGAACAAAACGAGAAAGAAAAAATGAAATAACAAATAGTAAGGATATCTTTTCTCTAAATGCAGATATTTCTGAAGCTCTTTAAAGTCTATTGGATGTGATATAATCACCACCTACTTCATATCCAGGTGGAGCAAGGTTTTAACTTTTTCTCCCATGTTTACTGGTTGTATACTTTGAGCGAAGTTACTTATTGGTTTTTCTGCCTAAATTTCACCAGCTATAGAAGGCTCATGTCAATTACAACTCCTCAAATGTCTTGAGGATTAAGTGAGAGACATCAGAGCTAACACTCAGATACTCTTCTAAGCACTTTAAAAACAGAATTCATTTAATCTTTGTAACCTCCCTATGATGTCTACATTCTACCCAATGAGGACCCACAGGCAAAGAGATTAGGTAGCTGGCTCAAGAGCAGCATTAGGACCAGGATGTGAACCTGAGTGGTCAGAATCGAAGTCTGCATCCTTGACAACTGCTCAGGACCCAGGATACAACTAAAGTTCAAGTAGTAGCTCTTCCTTCATCTTTGCTGCTTACAGGTAACCACTTGATAGATGAGAAAATCCAAGTAGATATTTAAAATAAAGCTTACATTATTAAGCAGTTGGCAAAAACCTTCCCTAGTGTTTATTTTTTAAAATATCATTAATATCTAAGTTTATATGTAACTGCAAGTGGAACTATACAAAAATTTATGAAAAAGTTGACATTTTAAAATTTGGAATTACCCAGTTTAGAATATCAAGTTTCCAGAAAGGGTGTTTTACATAAAAAAACTTAAACAGATAAAATAACGTCTCTTCCCAAGTGATAAAAATCATGAAACCACCTCTACTGAAAGTAGAATATTTCAAATGACCCAGGTAAACAACTGTTTTTTCATCCAATCTTAATAAGAATATGGTGAAGGTAATTTTCTTCTCAAGAAAAAGTGGTTTATCTTAGAAAAAAGATATATTCTAAAAATAAAAATATATATTCAATTCTATTGAAAAGCAACAAGTAAAAAGATATAATCAAAATTTTAACTATATTCTTAAAAGATTAAGTAGAAGAGAATATCTACATCATTATGCTTGAATTATCTACCAGCAGTAAGATGTTTTGGCACATTTAAAAGACACTGAAAATTATTCAGTTGTGGATAGGTGTCGAAATGCATGACACTCCAAGCAATGAGCTTAAGTGTAATGAATCATCAGTTATCACATGTAACAAACAGCTGCCTCTGTCATTAACTCTAGGTAGTATGAGGCTTATTGCAAATTGTTACCAAATCTCCACTTTATTGAAATAAAATCCAAGTTGAAAAATAAGGCTTAATCATAAAATACCCTATGTCATCTGGGAATAGAAACTCAATCACATATAAAGCCATACTGTTTTTTACAGTTACCAGCATTAAAGAAGGCTGCTTTCTGAAATTTCATTTGCCACCAGATTGCAATGAATTATTGAAATAAACTCATGTCATTCTAAATGAAAATGTAAACCATGGTGAGGATTTTAAGGTAAGACAAAAAACCCAATATGTACTGAAATTAAGCTTATAAAATGCTATTCAATAATTCTAAAATTAATTATATTCCTGTTAACCCTAGTCCTTGGTAGCATACTTTTCCAACATTTGTTCCAGATATTTCATTAAAAAATGTTTATTTTATAGCCTCCAAACAGATTTAGCAAATTAATGAAAATAAATGTAAGGGAAATTTTCACTGTGTTTCAGCAGCATTTTTCTGTAGCTCTGTAGAGTATACAAACAGTGGCAGAAGGTGGCAGTGCTGAGCTAAAAAATAAATAAAATTTATGGAGCTGTCCCTGAAATCTTAGGTAGTTTACAGCCCAGGGACTCTAAGTTGATTGTTATAGATTTCATTATAGATATATATCTCCATAAAACCAGCAAGCATAAACTTTGAACTAAATGTTCATAAAATGATTAAAGGTTATTCAACAGGACATCAGGGCTATTCAACAGATTTGTTTGTTTTTATTCAACAGATTTTAAGAAATACTTTACAGCATTGTCATCCTGCCTGATTAGTAATTTTTTTCAAAGTAGTGAAATGCATCTAGCAAAACAATAAAATGCAAACCTTTTAAATGGATCAGTGAGACAGAAAGATCCATGCAGCTTACCATTCATCAGGAGAGCAGCCATAATCCTCAGGTTCAGGGACATGGCTTCAGAAAGCAAGAGGAGGGACAGAAAGAAAGGAGAAAATAATCAAAGAAAGGCTGGAAACACAAAAGCATGAATAAGGGAAGTACTGAGAGATGGGTCAGTTAAGGAAATAAACTTTTAGCTGATTTGGAAAGAATGGCAGTTAGTATAGAAAGTATAATTTATGGTAACTAAGCAGACTTACAAACTTGTTTTCATTGGATAGCCAACTTGCCTCTTCACCACGAAATTTCCCAATTTGATGCAGAGAAATCAGTATTCAATAGAAAATATTAAACTTAAAGTTTAAATACAGACTAAAGCCAATGGAGAATTCATCACACAATGCATAATGAGAATAAAGTGTTTTAATAAAAAAAACACGTTACTAAGAACAAACTGTCACACTGATAAAATCTGCCAAGTAGATTTCAGAAACAAATCTGACTACCATGCAGGGGTGGTTCTTTAAACAGGTATATTAAAGTAAAAGTTAATTACGTTGCTATAGCTAAAGAGCACCACGTTGTAAAAGATAAACATTTTAAAAGATATTCAAAACTGTTCACTTACACCATAACTCAGCCGTTAAACAATTTATTACATCAAAAAGAAAACACATTCGTCAATGCTTCATTTTCATCCATTAGCTCATCTGAGCACTGGATCTGTGTGTAGCTTTCATTTCAACCCACCAGTGATGTGACAGAAGTGGTCCATTACACATGACAGAGCAGATTTTACTTTACTTATTTATATGTTTATTTACTAAAATTTTCCTTTTATTGTTCAGATTTTTTCTCGCTTCTTGAGACATATAACACTGTGCACGTTTAAGGTGTACAGTATGGTTTGATACTAATATATGTTGCAAAGTGATTACCATCACGTGCATGTGTGCTAAGGTGCTTCAGTCGTGTCTGACTCTTTGTGACCCCATGGACTGTAGCCCACCAGGCTCCTCTGTCCATGGGATTTTCCAGGCAAGAATACTGGAGTTGGCTGCCGTGCCCTCCTCCAGCATATCTTCTCGACCCAGGGATTGAACCTGCGTCTCTTACGTCTCCTACATATCATAGATTTAGCTAACACTCCCATCCATCACCTAATTATCATTTCTTTTTTTGTGGTGAGAACATTTAAAATCTACTCTCAGCAGCTAAAACAGACTTCCTTATCTCTTGTTTCTTTCATTATACACGGTCATTCAATAGTTTTCCTTTAAATTAAATGTATTAGATGTAGGTAGAGTTTAAAAATGCCGAGTTCAGTGTAAAGTCAGTGTTTTTGATAAATATACAATATTCACTGAATACTGGGGAAAATCCTCTCACTTCCTAAAGTGGCCTCTATTTCTTACCCTTCCACCAAACTGGCCATGCACAGACCTCATCCCTCTAAGGTACCACCAAAGCATCAACCGTCTCCAGTGCAGGCTCCATTCACCACCTTCACTCCAGTCACAATGGGGGCAGTCTCCTTACTCACTGTTCTCTCTTCTACCAAAGGATGTTTTTAGATGCTTGAGAGGAAGGACTAAATGAGCCCTCGGTGAGCCCAGAGAAAGCCATGGCCTCCTGCCAAGCTCTCTGAAAACTAGCTGCAGCCCAGTGCTCTAGGCAATCACTTCTCATCAACCTCAAGGCTTAGATGACCCCCGAGCTACAGCAGGGGAGGGTCTGATGCTACCCAAGCAAAAACACTGCATCAAGGTTCTGCCAAGTTGCCATGGTGGTGTACAGCAGCCCTGGATCTCTTACTGGCAGAGGGGCTGGAGCCTCAGAGCTCAAGGCTCACGGCTGCGCTCCCTGGGTGTTGTTCAACCTTGGCAGACGTTCAGGGCTATTCTGAATGAGATGAACAGAGGGCAATCCATACATCTGTTACTTTATTCTGTCTGCATGAGTTTCCCCAAGATCACTGCTCTAGTAGCTCTGATGTGTACATTCTGTCTGGTTATTTGCCGTGGGAGGTCAGTGCTGTTAACATCTGCTTGGTAAGTTCTTAAACTCATTCTTGATCTCGGCATTAAGCATCCCAGTGCCTGGTCTCAGTGATTAGATCACACCCCTCCACCCTGTCCCCAATCACAGTCTCACATAGACCTTTGTACTGCATTATGATTTTATAATTGTCTGCATGATGATTTAATTACATCCATTAACCTTCAATTAGACTATAAACTTCAGGAGGGTGGAAGCCAGGGGAACTTGCTGATCATTAAATCCCCAACATCTAACAAAGTACTACATATTATACATAGAGACGAACACTTGTTGAGGCATGAGAATAAACAAATGCTTTTTACTCAGCTTTATCCACCAGTCACAGTGAGAACTGAGATACATTTATTGGTTATAATATAGATCTTGGGGCAATTTTGATAATTGTGAGGTTTCTCATGGTGAATTTCCTCTCAGACTTAAAAGAAGTTGCCGATTCTTTCAGCAAACATTGCTAAACAAAATATTGTCAAGTAAAACTACTCACATGCTATTTTCACATGTAAATAAAGATTATTATTAGGAGCATTTGGTTTTCACTTAAAGGGAAAAAGTCAATGAAATGTTTTTAATACTGACTAAAATGACTTGCCCATACAAAAATATAATATTGTTTAATTTGCTTTATAGACTCTTAAAAAAAAACCCCAAAACCAAAGAACTTTTCCCAGTTCATCAGCTCATTCTAATGTAAGATTTTAAATTATCAACAAAGACAGTACTTAGGACTGTAGCCGAGAATAGTCACTGTATTGAGAATTCTACCCACTGAACACAAAAACATCATTACCTATTTCTGGCTTTCAAGTAACTGTGATAAAACTGAATTAGTGTAAGAAGTAATTTGTTGAAATTATGCTTTAGTAAATGTCTTAACAGCAGAATTTCTAGTTTGTAATAAGTTAAATTTATAAATATGATATCACAATTTATTTACATTTAACTAAAATCTAATGAAACAGTCTAACAAGTTTAATCATGGTGGTACTTCTGACAAAGTTAATCTTTAAAAAATAAACATCATTGCTAAGTGTGTACACAAGCTGGAATCAAGATTGCTGGGAGAAATATCAATAACCTCAGATATGCAGATGACACAACCCTTATGGCCGAAAGTGAAGAAGAACTAAAGAGCCTCTTGATGAAAGTGAAAGAGGAGAGTAAAAAGTTGGCTTAAAGCTTAACATTCAGAAAACTAAGATCATGGCATCTGGTCCCATGACTTCATGGGAAATAGATGGGGAAACAGTGTCAGACTTTATTTTTTTGGGCTCCAAAATCACTGCTGATGGTGATTGCAGCCATGAAATGAAAAGTCGCTTACTCTTTGGAAGGAAGGTTATGGCCAACCTAGATAGCATATTGAAAAGCAGAGACATTACTTTGCCAACAAAAGTCCGTCTAGTCAAGGCTATGGTTTTTCCAGTGGTCATGTATGGATATGAGAGTTGGATGGTGAAGAAAGCTGAGTACTGCAGAATTGATGCTTTTGAACTGTGGTGTTGGAGAAGACTCTTGAGAGTCCCTTGGACTGCAAGAAGATCCAATCAATCCATCCTAAAGGAGATCAATCCTGGGTGTTCATTGGAAGGACTGATGTTGAAGCTGAAACTCCAATACTTTGGCCACCTCATGCGAAGAGTTGACTCATTGGAAAAGACCCTAATGCTGGGTAGGATTGGGGGAAGGAGGAGAAGGGGATGACAGAGGATGAGATGGTTGGATGGCATCACTGACTCGATGGACATGGGTTTGGGTAGACTCTGGGAGTTGGTGATGGACAGGGAGGCCTGGCGTGCTACAATTCATGGGGTTGCAAAGAGTCGGACACGACTGAGCGACTGAACTGAACTGAACTGAAGTGTGTACTAGGCGTGTACAAATCTTTTATTTCATTGACCATCATGAATCCAATTTAGGGCCAAAGTTAAAAGAAATGAGGGAAAACTTACTAAGACTAAATTTTGGAGCCTTGTTTTAAGTGTTAAATATCTTCTTCCTACAAATCTATAAAATACACTGAATGAGGTAAAGATTATACTACCAAGAGACTTCAAATCTTGTCTTTCAAACTGATAAAAGCCAACAGAACTCATCTTGGACTCTACCTAAGGTAGAAAGAGATTTTATTTTCTTAAAAAGTGCTTAAGAAGCATCAGCTCTGAAATCATAACCCTAAAGGCATTTGTTAGTATATAAAACCATGTTATTTTCCTTTGTTTTGCTAAATTCTGAGGAGACAATCTCTATGTTTTCTTCTTCTGGAGGTGAAAGTATACATGTGTATTAATAATAGCTTCCCATGTTAAACAGTGTAAAACACTACCATGGGCAGACAGGACAGTATAACCATGTTATGGTTCCTTTAACCCAACAGCGCCCAGAGGAAATGCCCACAGAAAGGTGGTTTTCAGTCATTACTTTTTCCTGTGGAGTTTGACAGAATTAAGTAATAGCTGTGTGTCTCTCCTGTTGTAGTCAACTGAGTAGTCTAAGTCTCTGTTTCTCTAAAGCTTTCATGTATCAACGACTCTCTGCAATGTTGACATCCTAATTGTCCGTCAGAAATGCTTAGGGGAGGGGATGGGACAATTACTTCTGGTGTCAATAACTTTATGAGTTTTCTAGTATTGTTTCTTAAAGAAAAGGAGCCTTTGTACTTTTAAGTATGGTATAAATTTATCATATTGGGTCAGAGTCTGAGGTTTCTGAACTGGAAACTTCCGGAAATCTATATCTCCATGCAGGTACCATAAAGTAATAAAAGGGGAAAAAAAAATCAGGGTTAAGGATCCTATAAGCACATACGTGATTTACTGGAAGTAGTTTAACAACAAGTTTCACTCAACAACACTCTTGGTATTCTTGAAAATATGATACATTATCCAAAGAGAAACCCATTTTTATTCTACAGTTAAAAACTGCAAATAAAGGAATCACTATTTTTAAATTTGTAAACATCACAAAATTTCAGATCTGAAAAGAATCTTGGAGATCATCTGGTCTCACCATTCCCATTTTAAAGAGTTTGGAATATTTGAATGGAACTGTCTAAGGTCATACAGTGAATTAATGACAAAGCTAGGACTATGACTCATGTCTTGCAATTTTGTCTGCAGCTCAATGTTAAGAGATGTGGTTTTCCCAAGAGAAAATTTATTTCATTGGAAGCAATCTAAGTCATGACAATACTTAACTCTCTTTAACATTTACCAGTCTCAAACCCACTCTATCATAATATATAACACATGTGTTCATGACAATATCACCAACAGACACATGAAGAACATTGTTCTTTAGAACCACTGCCTATAAGTGCTTAAGAACTTGTTCCAGGAATAAGAAAAACCTTGTAAAATGCAAGAACACCTAGCTGTTATTCTGGTTCTCTGTTCTGAGAGGTTCACAATCAATAATTACTAATTTGAAGAACTTACTTATTCAACTGAACAAAGTAAAAAACGGATGTCAATTACCAAAACAGAACCCTCTAAAAATAACATTTATGAGTGCAAGCAGAATGTGCATAAAAACAAACATCACCTTAAATTTGTCACCACGTGTAATACAACAAACTCTAGAATCATAATAGGCCCTTCCTTCTCTCATCAGGGATAACTGTGGGTCAAATACTTAGGTGCAAAATGTCAGAGAGTGTGGGACACCTCTTCTGTACCAGCAGCAAACAAAGAGGCCTGAAGCAACTGGGGAGGAGTGAGGAAGGTCTCTTTTGTCTAAAGGAACTGGAAGATCTTCAGATAAAGAGGGAAGAAGCAAAAGGGTATCCCGCCCTGGAAATAGATAGTAAGCATGCTTCTTAAATTAGCAGTTTGTCCTTACAGTGTAAAAAAGCCATTCAGTCCAATGTATTTTTAGCTTCCCTTACCCACAAAGTTTGAAGCCACTTTCAGTCATCTTTTCTACTAACCCAAAGAACAGGGATAGCTGCCTCCATCTATCCCTCTTTACAGACCATGTAGGGGAGTAATCACATGCTTTTAGAATTTTTTCACCAAGTGGTTATTTATTTATACTTTTAACTAAGGGTATTTGCATAATTCAGTACACTATTTTTATACTAGTTTACTGCTTAGAGACAGAGCAGGAGTGGAGAAGGGGTGGGTACAAGCCAGAAAAACCCCAAAGCAAGTGTCCTTGCTTGCATGATTAAGATACCAGTCTTTCACTGGGAAATTTGATAAAAGGCCAAGATCAATCAACCAGAAGGATGTTTCATCTTTGATCATGACGTTTCAGGAGATGCAGAAATTAATTTTCTCACATTACCCTATAAAGTGTTTCAAAAAGAAGGCTTTTGAAGTTTAGGCAAGCACACCTAGAAGTAAGAAAAAAAATGGGTGCTCAACAAGCACATTCTAAAGGATAGATTCTATGACTGCAAAGAGGAGAGGTGATAAAAAGAAATCAAAGGGCTAACTCTCAGAGAAACAATGTGCTTTAACACAGGCAGGCTGCATGGTAAGTTTATGGCAGTGGAGAGGGAGTGTATTTATACCTTATTACCAGCGTCAGATAGAGATCTGCGGGGCAACTCTAAATACTAAATATTATTGGGTAGGGCACCTACCTCTTAGTAATTCCAAATGAAAAACAATACCAAACTATAAAACATAAAATGTACATGTTTGTTGAAGTCAAAATAGCTGCTTTCTAGCATAAAAAAAAAAGAAACCTTCCCTAAAAAGAACTCCCCATATTGCACCAAACTGTTAACACTAATTAAATGTGTACATCATAACTCTGATTAAAGGGAAGAAACTCACCCGTAAGCCACTCCGGCTATGGTGCACTTCTTAAACTGCATTACATTGCACGTCAAAGTACCAGTTTTGTCAGAAAATATATATTTTACCTAAAAAAATTTAAAATTTCTCATTAAAATTTCAGAGATCATTTTAAGCCAGTCTTTTATTGAAGGGCTTAAAAAAAAAAACACCCTTTCATTATTATTCTTTTAATCAATTTTGTTACACTGCAGGGGCACAATGTACTGTGCTGTGCTTAGTCACTCAGTCGTGTCTGACGCCTTGCAATCCCATGGACTGTAGCCTGCCAGGTTCCTCTGTCCATGAAATTCTCCAGGCAAGAACAATGGAGTGGGTTGCCATGTCCTCCTCCAGGGGATCTTCCCGATCCAAGGATGGAACCCAGGTCTCAAGCATTGTAGGTGGATTCTTGAATGGTATTAATTGACTACTTTCTGCACACCATCAGGGAATATTTTCCACTATTTCTGCTAGTTTTTTAGCAGCGATCATATATGAAATGAAATTCTCTCAAGCTAGCAGAGAAACTACAGTCATACAGAAATCTGTCTTAACAGCATGAATTTGCACTAGTGAGTGCCTCTACAGTCACTTAACATGTGCTTGCCTGCATGCTTAGTTGCTTCAATTTTATTCGACTCTGCGACCCCACGGACTGTAGCCCTCCAGCTTCCTCAGTCCATGGGATTCAGAGCACTAAAGTATCTTTCAACACTTGTCAACACAAAACAATTCGGGGATTGATGATGGCTTGCTTGATTAAAAATAACTTCATACAACATCTGAATTGGTAAGAAAAAAAAAACAGCTTTGGTTTAAATGCTACCTTAAGAGTAAGACTTAGCAAATGGCGATGGTACAAGAAAAGAAGAATCCTTTCTTCGCTAATATATATAAATAAATTACAAACATATGCATATATGTGAATATAGTATGAATTATAAATTTCAAATTCCTATTTGACTTATACAGCTTCATTGATAAACTTCCTTTTTTTCTCCTTTCCTTTCTGATCAAAAGCTATGAACAATTTTAATACTGGGAGTTTATAATTCAGAAGCAGCCAATACTTTACATACTAATCAGATTATATACTAAAGGACATCTCTCTGTGAAATACCTTATCCTGAGAATAGAATATGCATTAAATAATGTTCATTCACTGAAAATGAAAATTGACAGTTAGGTACTAACATGTACTTATTTATGCCAATCATTCAAAAAATGGAAAATTAGGAGCTGTCAATTCATCTAAAGGTGTCACATATAGCAGAAATTACACCAAATCTGACTTCCAATTCAACATTATCAATAAGAAATTTAGTTTACCTGGCCAAGTTCCTCATTCAGATTAGATGTTCGAGCCATAGCAGCAGTGTCGGTGGGTTCATAGTGCATGTCAAGATCCTTAAAAAAAAAAGAGAGAGAGAGAGAGAGATCATCAAATACAACTCATAATGAGAGATTTGAATACAATTTTATTTAACTGGTGAGCTATGGATGTAACACTCATCTCTTGCCATCTCTAACCATTTCATTTCATTTCCTCAAAAATACTCAATACAGAATACCATATTTCTCAGTAAGGGCAGAACAGATGGTAGTCAGGGCATGTCTCTGGAATTAGGCAATCTTGCTTACTATCATTCCACCATTTTCTAGGTAAGTGACCTACTATATGGATTAGATTAGATAATGGAGGTAAGGTGCCTCCTATAGTGTCTGACACAATGCTTTATGTGAGCTAAAGTAACAGTAACTAAACAGTGCTCAAATAATTAAGACTTTAAATCCCTGAAAAAATTACCAAAGGAATTCCATCTTGTTGTACTGTCTTGACCAAGTTTCTTCTTACATTGTATATACTTGAAAATAAAGTATATACAAGCCAGGGTTTTTATTGACAAAGCCAGGGTTTACTGATTCACATGTCAAATGAAAGGACCAAATCTGATCTTCCCTACCTCTGTACTTCAGGCGAATCAACATCAGTTCTGGAATAGGCACCTTGTTTAAAGAAGGATAGCAAACAAATGGGCAATGTTTACAGAGTGATGACCACAACAGGGATTGAGATGGAAAGCATGTCTAATGAAGAACTGGAAGGAGACAGAGAATATTTACTTGGGGGGTGGGATTGATAGAATAGGCATGGTAGCCAAGTTCAAATATTTTGTAAGGCTGTCATCTGGAAACGAGATTAGCCATTTTCATAAAAGATTTATTGGGAAGAACCAGAAGAAAAGGAAGGCAGTTACTCATCTCATTTCCACCCAAGGAAGAAACTGCTTGGTAAGAGAATATCGGTCAGGAATGTCAGAAAAATCTCTGTGTACCAGAAAAGCAGTTCAAAAACATAAGCCTTCTAGGTTCATTCAAAACTAAAATTATGTAATTATTTGAAACAAATATTACTTTTGAAAATCCAAATTAAAAAAAGTGACTAACTAGTTATTTGATTTTCATAATGAGCTACTTGATTGTTTCTATATGTGGAAAACCTTCAGTAAGTTTTAATTGTACTTATACAAATTTTATTATATAATTTTTTCAGCAACAAATTGAGCTATGCCTCCAACTCATTTCAGATTTCTAAATTAAACTGATTTATCAATGAATTAGACATGAAAGGTTGAAGTGGATCATTCACCATTGGAAAGACAATGAACAGTTGCAAAACTAGCATATTTTTAAAATCCTAATATCGTTCATATTGAAAGACTTTCAAATGCTTGAAAAATCAAAAGATACTAAAATTTCTCAAAATAAAAAATTAAACTTTCTGGCAGATTATGTTTAAAGACTTAATTTACATAAATTTATTAATTTTAACTTTGGTGAAAATAACTGAAATTTAGTTGAAGAAGAGTAACATTTTATAAACAAAATACTTAGGAAACAGATGCCCAGAACACTTCTCTAAGATTAGAAAAAAATAAGAAAAAAAATTAAGAATACAAATTCAAGCACAGTTGAAACTGTTTATAGTGTGAAAAAATACACTACAAAGATGAATAAAACATGATAGACAATCTGGTTGCTGTGAGAAGTTAATAACAACATTATTTCTATAGTGCTCAATTGTTTATAAAGTTGACTGCTATGTCACAACAGTCCCTTGATCTATATAAATATTGTGAGATGCAAGTAAAGCTTGTTTTATTATTCCCAAGTGATTGGCCAAGAAAACAAGTCTCAAAGAGGTCAAGCAGCTTGGCAAAGTTCATACAGCTAGTGTATTACAGAATTAGAACTAAAATCTAGTATTTTAACTCTAAATCCTATGGGTTTCCTCAACCACAGACCTATTTTCCCAAGCATGTCTGGTCTGTAAACTTGTGTGATTCTGACGTGAGAAACTTTGTTACAACTTTCATATGTCAAACGAAATTTGTTATTGTTAGATTATAATTAGGCTTCAAAATATTTTGAAATGTAGTCAATAAAAAGTAAGGTATAATTAAGATATTTTTTCTGAAAGATCAAAAGACCCTATCAAGAAAAAAAGACAAAATGTATGTTGAGCATAATGAAGAACAATAGTAATTCATATTTACCCAATTTATGAAGTATGCCTGGGTAAATTTCACCACTTCTAATGTCACCAGCAAGCTGATAGGAATGAGGTTATTGAAAAGGATGATGAAGGTCAAGAAATTCAGTCCAAAATTGTTAGCACCACCATCTATCGGGGGAGGTGGAAAAAAAGGTCATTTACAGTTTTATATTTTATTTGTATTAACCAGAATTTTAGCATAATAAGAATTTTTCATATCATATATCTAGGAAGGTGGAGAGGGACACCGTGCTAATAACATATTCGTATTATCAAATACAGTCTTCAAGATGGAATAGCATTATTTATATTCAAGATGCTGTGAACCCTATTAAGAACTGCATAATGGTACTAAAAAGAGAAAGTGCTACCAATAATTTCAAACTCATTCCAAACATGAAGTTTAGAGGTATTAGGGACATAGAAGTTTAGAAATACTAGTTGAGGTAGAATCTCAACTGGGTAGAACAAATTTCTGAAAAGCATTTCTAACTTGAGAGATGTCTTAAAAGCAAACAAACAAAACAATAGCAGCAAAACCAACCCAAATAGCAAAAACAGTGTAGGTCTGAACCCCAGGTAAATTACACTCTTATTCTTTAACAATGTAAATAAAACAGTTATCCCAGATGAACTGCAAAGTGTATGAAGAAACAGAATGACGGTAGTCCTAGCGGTTCTAATGTTGAAATAGCAAACCAATGACTTGTTAAAAATCAAGACCCTTGAAATAACTGCGAAGCTAAATCAATATAATAAAGAAAAAAAAACAGAAAAAAATCTCTTTTGACATAAAATTTTACTCGAATCTGTTTACACACTCTCGGAAATTAAGTATTTATTGGTTAAGTGCTCACCAAAAGGAAATGCAAACTTGTTTCCCAGATATATTCAGTAAAAAGATAAATGCTAGAAAAGCAAACTATTTAATAGTATTTTCCCTAAAAAAAGATGATTATCAACACAGAACTCACTGCAATTATGAGTTCAAATGAAAGTACATTAAACATTTAAAAACACGTAAAATACTTTGATGATTTAAGTATACTCAATCTTCTTTACCAGATAGCTATATAACCACTTGTGTTAAAAATAAATCAATAAATTTAAAATAACATTAATAATATAACTATTTTAGAGTAACCACTTTATTTTTAAGGATTCTAAAATTTTAGAGATTGTAACATTTTACTTAACTTTTACTGGAAAGTGCACTGAAAAATAAAGATTAAATGTCCTGTTATCTTGGCAACAAAGTTTTTTCTTTTTAGAAACAGGAAATTCCAATATCAGTTGTGAAACAAACACGTTTTCATGAAAGAAAAAATAAGTACAATAAGCACTTCAATGCTCACAGTTTAGATTGAGATACCAGTCCCTTCCAGAATGCCTTCGATTCCAAATGGCTGAGCCCACAGAACAGACAAGAGACATGGCAATCAAGATACAAAATAAAATCAAAATTTGTACATTTGTAATCCTTTCGACATTTGAGAGTTTAAGTGGCGGACTTGTTGAATTCTGTAAAAAGAAAACAAAGATGAGTAGTAATGAATATGTACAAACAACCTAGTAATGTGTATCTAGTATTTCGGTGAGCATGACAAAGTCACAACTCCAAGTCTACGTATGATTCAACACATGAGATTGATATGGAAAACAATCAGATGTAATAAGCTGTCAAAAGTTAACCACCTCTTTTCCCACACTACATCATGCGGTCCTTTTTCTATGACATAAAACAACAAGAAAGAGAAGGAAATAACATGTCTTTTGAAGACATAGCTTTCGCATTGTGGCAGGTAAGATGCAGCAATGCATCACTTGATTACCTAAGCAAACAGGGTAGACTAAGACATCTAGCATCTCAGCTCCCAGAGAGAGGCAGAGAAGGTGATCTCTGAACCATAGCCAGAGATGTGGAAATTCCAAACTATGAAGACAACTCTGGCTTCCAGTTTTTTTGATGGTATTTAGTAATTGTTTTACTTAGCACAGTAGTAATCTAAGTAGCGCTGGCTATCAAGAATCATTAACAGCAGTCCTGCTTGCCTGTGGATAACATCTTCGTGCCTTTAAAAGGAACAGAGCTATCAGCCCTCAAAGCAGATTTTCATTTAGTATCTTAAGACTGAATTTTCCACACCCATGTAACCATCGAACACTCATGATGTCTCAATGTAGAGAAGGAGCACCCATAGGCCTGTGTAAACATTATAAGTGCCAGGGTTAAAGCTGATTAAAAATGGTTTCACATAAAAATGCTGTGAAAAAACAGTCAACATCTGACTCACAAATTTTTTTTCAATTCTATTCAAAAAAATAAAATAAATTCTAAAATTTGATCATTGTAATAAAATTATAAGATAAACACTTTAATGCAGAGCACTCATCATTAAACAGACAACTTTTGTCAATCACTGCAATTGTTAGTAAATGCTGCCAATGAACTGGTATACAAAATCATTAGGTGTTCATGCACTGGTGATCTCCGGTGGAACTTTCTAGTGTTCTTGCATGGAGTAAGTCATTTCACAGCCCTACCCATTGAAGATGAGATCTGGATGCAGAGTGTAGGGCTCAGGTCATCTGTAACAGATGGTCCGCTATATTTATTAGGACTATAGCATGGAGAGCTACAGACAGTAATTTTGAAAACACCTAGGTCCTTAAGGTTTTCATAGATAAAAACCTCACCTGCATTAGCTTGGTGTCATGTCCAGTGTAGACAACTATTCCATGAACCCACTGTGTATTTCTCAGTTGAGCACCTCGCAGAAGAATCTGGTCTGCTCCCAGGGGAACAGTGCTATGACAGATTATGTTGACATTAGAAATGACATTTCCCCAAATGCTTAAGAACTCTACAGCCACTATATAGTTGTAAGAAAGTTTCTGTTATGACAATAACCCTTTTCATATTTACTTTATTTTTAGAACAGAAGTAATTTTCCTACCAATAAGAATAATTTTCCTACAAAAGGATATTTGGAGGGAAGCGTTTCAGTTACCTCCAAACCAGGTACTTCCTACAACTTCATTATCCAAGATAGCAGGCAACAGTATGGAAGTGAGAGGCTCATTCTCAAGCCTGTTGAAGACTTGCCCTGATTTAGCAAGTCCACTTAGGTTTCTGAGATAATTAGGAGTGGTAAGATTAGGGGATCTGTTTCCCTTCCCTCACCTTCCTTCAAGTTAAAAATAGCTTTGTGCAAAATAAAGGTACAAAAAATATACACAAGGTAAGAAAATGCATGGATCTTATCAGATACTTTGTATTGCCATCCACCCCTCCTTTCCCCAGAGATTAAATCCGTATTAAAATCTCTAGACCATTCATTTATTGTATTTGAAGATCAGTTTTCTGAGAACTGTGAGCACATTTTCAATAAATGGTAGCATCTAAAAGTCTTAAACACTCCTTTGAAACCACAGCAAATTGAGATTCTTCATTTCATAGGACTTAAGCCACATTTGTTGGTGAATAAGGGTCAGTCTGGTTTTTTTGTGGATTTTTTGCACCATGGTAAGTTGTGGGTTAGTATAACCTCTCACAAAGCTATCACAAGGGTACAAGCTATCACAAATACAGTGGGATTCTTAATGGAAACGTACTACATAAGATTTAATGACTCAAAGATTCCTATTATTACTTCTTCATTTTACTGATTAAAAAAAATCATAAAAGG
Source organism: Okapia johnstoni (assembly GCA_024291935.2). Taxonomy (NCBI): domain Eukaryota; kingdom Metazoa; phylum Chordata; class Mammalia; order Artiodactyla; family Giraffidae; genus Okapia; species Okapia johnstoni. Next base: position 55,966,833 of record CM044308.1, read on the forward strand.
TCAAATATAATGAAAAATTCATAAAAAAACAAACTTCCAGAAGAAAGAGGAAGCCATTTCCCCAAGAAAAGTCTCCAGAAACACAGAATTTGTTTGTCAGAGAAGCAAAGTGAGACTGAAGCTTTCATTTCTGGTGAGATTTTATAATCCAGTAGGGGATCCAGTTGTAGTTTGGGGCTGGGACCTTCTTTTAGGAGCTACACAAATGTCACTGGCTCAGTTGAAATCAACCCAGATGGGTGGGTAATAACAGCCCCTGAAGCCATCTACATAAGTGAGTACATCCTTAGGAATTTGTACTCCAATTTAAGAAAAGAACACAGCAACTATAATTCTCATTCCTTATGCAAAACAACATGCCTTTCAGACCCATTTCAAGGTTTGGGGTGCACTTCAGAGGTGGGAGGAGCCTTCAGGCAGGTCTCCATGAAGCTCTTTGGAAGCTGCTGGATTATGCACTAGGGCACATAAATGCCAACTGTTCCTCACTTATCTAGGGGTATGACCTGGCAACTGTCAGCTCAGCATTTGTGGTATAGATTGATTGCAATGAGAGACAAACTCTTCAAAAGCAAAAACTGCTTTTCAATTACAAGAACTCAACAAGAATTAGTTATTAGTTTTCATCAGAGCTGGAATTCTGAAGTTCCTAGCAATAGACAATGACCTTTATCCTTAATATGATCAAAGTACATTCATTCCAAACTAAAGGGGTTCTGAGAGCACTAGGTAATTACTGTAAAAGTCAAATGTGCTACAAACACAAAGATATTGAAAATCTATGTCCACATTTCATGTAAATTGAAGCATATTATATAAATTCTATCTGCACCCCAAATCTTGGCACCATCATATAAAGTTTCTCCTTTCGTGTATGCATTTGCTTGGCATCGATTTGCTGGGGAACAGATAAGAAATGGAAGCTGGCCAGTTAGGAACGTCAGACTACAGAAACTTTACTTGCATAAACGGCCAAATCTATCATTAGTCCATAACCATATATTCATGGAAAGATCACTCTGTGAAAAATTTAGAACAATACATAATTAATTCAAAACTTACAGGAAGACTAGTGGATCTGTTCAGGGTATTCAATTGTCCTTTACATTTCAAATACTGTAATACTAGAACTACAAAATACTGAAAGCACTGATAATCTCTCAGGCTGGCGGGGTGAGCTAGAGCACTTAGCTACATTTAGTTGGCCACTACAAATGCCTACTAGAAAAGAAGGCAGGCAGAGGAAACCCCACCTTTCCTGCTAAGTTCTGCCTCATTTCTTTGCTCTCCTTCATAACAAAACTCCTTGAAAAAGTTGTCTATTTTTTAACTCCTTCCATTATCTCAAACTAACTCTCATCAGGATCTAACAGTCCTAATAGAGCTCAAGGATTTTCACTTGCTAAATCCAAATGTAGGTTCTCAGACTCACTGGACTTGATTTCATCGTCTTCAGTCATCCATCTGCCTTGATATGGGCTTCTTCACTCTCTTGGTTTCTATGCTGCCAATTTGATCAGTCTGTTTTGCCAGTCCCTCCTCAGTCTTAATGCTGTCCTAAGACAGCCCTCTCCACGTTTCTAACTGTACCCGTTCATCCTCGGTGATTTCTTCCAATCCCATGGCTTTAAATATCTATACCAAATACTCTTAGATTTATCTCATGAATCTGGACCTCTATCTCAGATTTCAGGCATGTGTGTTTTAACTGTCTCCTGGTATCTCTGTTTGGACATTACAAACTTTTAAAGTCCACAACCAAACAGCTGATATTGCCCCTCAAAAAAATGCCAGCTGATACCCATTTCACTCAGAATAACACCCTTACAATGACATACAAAGACTAGTATGGTCTGGCCCACTATTACCTCTCAGTTCTTCTATTACCCTCTTCCTCAATCTTTCCACACTGGCATCAATGACATACCATAATCACTCCAGGTACTTCCCTTCTTTCCAATGATGTAACCATACAGCTGATAATTTGTACTGTCTATTCCTTCTATCTAGAATCATCTCCCTTCAGATATTCAAATGCTGACTTCCTTATCTCCAACTCACCTTTGCCCCAATGTTACCTTCTCAATGAAGCAATATTTGCCTTTCTGCAGCCATATTAACTAAAAGTGATTCCCTCCCAAGAACTCCCAATCTCTCTCATCCTGGGTTATTTTTTCAAAAGCATTTATCACTTTCTAACATAGTATAAAATTTTCTTGTCATTTTATTGTTGGTCTGTTTGCCCTTCCCTTACTGCAAGAAAGTTGTTTCTCAAGGTCAGGCAGATTTGTCTGCTTTTTCCATTGCGTCTCCTTAAAATCTGCAACTGACCTGGCCTCCTGGGTACAGGGTGACTGGATGAGGGAAGGGGCAGGAAATAGGAGGGGAAAAAAGAAGGGGATGAAGAAGGGCAGGAAGCAGATATAAAGGTGACTACAGATAAAACGGCCTAGAAAAGGGCACATGCAGTTACACAAGAGAAGAAACCATCCAGCACAATGAACCCCCGTGGGCAGAGTCTGAACTCCTCGAGGCATTAGAGATTACAGGAAAGGACCCAGGTCATAGAGAATGACAGCTAAGTCTATAAGTATTCTGGCCAAAGAAGAAACCACTCAACATTGTGCCAGAAGCCTGGCATATCCAGGAAAATATCCAACTCCTCAGCTGACCGGAACCCTGGGAAGCCTTCAGCTATATGAGGTGTACAGGGTTAAGAGCACTTTCACAAAAGAACTCTGGGTAGAAGTAATACAAAAATGCTTAAGAAAGAGAGTTTGAGTTATCATACTTAAAGAATAAGAAAATAGGCACCTAGGTCAGTAATACCCTACAACAGAGTGACTTGTGTGTTTTTATGAAGACCAATTTACATACCTGTGTCCATCAAGCCTTAAGTTTCCAACAAAATCATAGAGATGTCTGTTTGGACTTTCACACTCAATTCTGCCAGAGAGTCTCATCAAACTGTCAATGTCTTTTATATCTGATGTTGCTGGTAAGCCCTGTTTAGAAATTTTTAAATTAGCATAGAGTATATTAAATAAGTTGTATATGGGAAGGAGCAGGGAATTCTGAATTCATCCACACCTTAAAATCTAAGAGATCCCACTATTTTAGAACAATTATTCCCCCCTCTCTTTGTCAGATCAAAACTAGCAGATATCTTCCTCTCAACTTGCATGTAGGTTTTTTTTGAACATAGGTATTTAGGAGAACAGGGCAAATTCTAAAATATCTTAAAGCAATTATAAATTAGTCTGCAAGGATATTTTGAATTAAAGTCTTCAAAGAACTGTTTGCTTCCCAAAATAAAATATTTAGCATTATGCAGTCTAAATCTGTCTGCTGAATCTCAGAAAGGGAATGTAAAACAACTAGAATCTATGCCAAAAGAGAGTAGTTATGTTTTTATTCTTTTAATCCACGAAGGAGGAAAACTCCTAAACAGTTTCGCCCTCTGTCCACCAAGAACTGGCTGGCACTGAGCAGCCTTTACTTCCCGTGGCAGGTTGAGTTCAGGTGCTGTGATGACCCTCTGCTTCCATATGTCAACCCAACCTTCTCATATGTCATTTTCACCATTTGTCTAGAACCCAAGAGGATACTGTATTTAATGTCCCTTTTAAAACTTTAAAAACCTTACAGTGACTTTCTATTAGGAAAGGCATGAGAAATAAATACAGAAATCTAACCAATTCTCTGAGATTAGGGAGCCTTTAGGAATCTTTTACATATGGCAAAGCCAAATAATATGGGCCAGGTGAAGGGGAAAAATAAACAAGCTAACACATGTAAAAGCACTTAAAACTACTAATACTATCATCAGAGTATTGGCTTTTACACAAAATATTAAAAATATTACAAAATCATTCCTATCTGATGAATCATATTTAATTAGGCAGGTAAAACTGAATTTTCCATAATATTTAACTCTTCCAGTTTATAAAATCACTTCATTGTGGCTCAATGAGAAAAGATCTGCAAGTGAACAGAACTGCCTCAACTCGAGACAATAACATTAAGATATAAAGCTGTATGGGTTCATAAGAAAACTAAAAAATGTTTCATTTTTGCATGAGAATTATTTTGCGCTAAAGGCAGTGGAGATCCTAAGGGTTGAAGAGAAACTACTGTCCCTCCCTTAACTACCTAGAAGAACTTAAATTATGGGTTTTTCCCAGAGAAGAGTTATTGCCAGAGATAAACTTTATTTAAAGTGGGTCCATCCATCTGGCAGGGCACACATCTAATTACCAAACATCTGCTCTTCTTATCATCCTGTAAATGACCCTCAGGGCTTCCCATTCCTTAGCTCAGATTGGCATCGCTGTCTTTGAGCCTCTCATGTATGTGGGATTCCATTGTGTATGAAATTAAATTTGATTTTCTCCTGTTAATATGTCTCATGTCAATTTCATTCTTAGACCAGCCAGAAGAACCTAGAAGAGTAAAGTTTTCTTCCTCTCCAAAAAAGTTCTTAATTCCATGTAAGAGAACAGTAATAACTCCATAAACCTATATTTGATCTTACCTGTCTAATTTTCAGGTTTGTTTCACCATCTAAGTTGGATGTTTCAATGTAGCACATGGCCTGGGGCTCACTGTTTTTTTTAAATGGAAAAGCACAAAGATTTAGTTGGGGAAGGAAACCATAATAATAACTTACTTAAAATGCTTAGACTCACTGAAGCCTTTCATTCTAAACAAAGGTTTAGTTACCTAGTTTCTTGATGTCTTTCATTCTAACCACAAAATGCTGCGAGGCAGAACCCATGCATGACAACCCATGGATCAAATGTTCAGCCAGAGGACCCCAAAGCAATATCCTGACAACAATCAGTATTGACCTTCAAGATCATGTAAATAGATTTGTCACACTATACTTAAATCTTTCTTCATATAGACACAACACAGACTGTATCTGAAATGTAAAGCAGCTTTGTGTCATATCTTTAGCTCAAAAATAGCAAAAAATCAGCCAACTTGGCCATGACCTGAACCTAGAAGGTTCACTCTCTGGGTCCCCACCAGAGTGTTTTAGTCAAGTTTAGTGTGCAGTGGCTGGTATTAAGGGGCCCCTGTTCTCTAGTGTTGTCACAGGTACACTTCCCTGAATGTCCTGTAATCTGCCCCTTCATGTGCTAATTTTACTTGCTCAGCAACTACAGCCAGGTGACTCTGCAGCCCCATTGTATAATCTGATCCTCAACTATAAGGAAAAGCATTTTGAAGTTAAATCAATCTTAACAGCATTTGCTTATATGAAAAGCCAATGAATTAACATTATATAGTAACTATGAATGTAATTTCTGATAAGTATGTATACTCAGAAATTTCTAAGTCACAAACACCTGGAATTTTCTAATCAACTTCCAATTTGTACATGTGTAAAGCAGAAGATTCTGAGTTTCAGACATGAGCACAATGCTTAGTTTTATGGCTTGAAGACTTGTGAAAAGTATTGAAATTCGTGGTCATTAATCAATATTTTACAGATTCATTTTAAAGTAAACTCGCAAGTCCTTTAATTTCTCTATGGGCTTTTTTTTTTCTTCCATAAAGGCTGATACTTTTTTTCCCAACTGGACAAGTTTTTCAATATCTATATTTTCACTTTATCAGTTAAGGGTTTTTTTATTACTGTCATAATAGTAACTTAGTTCTATCACTTGCTCCCAGTTTGTAATTTACTTATGTATACATTCAAAATAAAAATGGTTGATAAAATTTTATAAAACATATCTTCTGACAATACAGAAGGATGACAAATGCTAAATGACCACTGTCAATTCCATATTTTAACAGTGAAAAGCATTCAATTTCTACTGATCAATATAGCCAAGGCCATTCTCACATCAAATAAGAATAATGATCTATCTTTTTTTTCTCCCATAAAACCACTTTTCTAGAACCTTAAATGGCAAGTAAGTTAGAAAGGTAAATAGCTGGTTTCTCTCTGAAATGGGGTAAATAAAATATATATCCAAATTCAGAACATTCTTAATCTCTTAAAACAACTGTTTTTGCAGGAGTTCTTGACAATGTTATGAAAAGGCAGCAAGAAGTCTCAGATAAGGAATCATGCTAGATAATTATTATTTCAGCAAATTATGATGACATTCAAAACATAAACTACCGAAAGGCAAAGCAGGCTTTTAGATTAGTAAGTGGAAAGATGAAACAAGATGCTTGTCACAATACAGACACTAGTAGACAGCTGAAATTGATCAGAGTAACATGCACTTTGTCACTAGTTACAAGTGGGATAAATACTGATCCCAAAGCATGCAGTATCAACTGTACAACATCCAGCTTTGTGCAGGGGGTCCTCTGTAAGCTCTACAAGCCCATATTATAGCCACAACTGCTATGGGATTCTACTGAACTTGTAGAAAATCTCAAATATATGACAAATGTTTAAAATTATAAAAATTTCTCAATAACAGTTTCTTATGTAAATCTTAACATTGTTCAGAACAGTATCCTGGAGAGGTACTAAATGAAGCCTTAGTATTTAGGCAAGTTGTTAAAATGAATATATAGTAATGATGCATAGGAAATTAAAATCTACCTTTACTGGCATGCCTCTTGGGCTCCGATTCCTGTTGATAACAACAGGAGCTGAATTTGCCCATTTGAGGGATGAACATCATTCAACAATGTATTCATAAAAGGACTTTGAAACATCTGTGAAATATCCATCACCAAGAAGTATAAAATGTTTGTGTTTTCAAGGAAGAGATACAAAGCTCAACCATCTTTGGGTGCAAGCTGCTTTCTGGTGAAAGGTGAGGATCCACATACACACATCCTGTACAACTCAGTGGTTCTAACCTTGAGGACAGGCTGATGAGATCTGCTGGGAGATGCTCCCCATTGGTCACTTTCACTATTTCCCCTACTGCCACCTACAGGTCCCAGTTTAAAATAATTAAAACAAAAAAAATGAATAACAGAGAAAAAAAACAAACAAATGGACAAAAGAGACAGAAAGTTTGAAATTATTATAGAAAATAATACATGTTAATAAAAATGTCTAATGCCAATTTTTTCAAAACTTATTTTGATCAGGTCTAAAGGCACAAGAAAATGGAATATTTTAGAATCACTTATTTGCTTTTAAGCCCAATTTTCAATTTTTAATACAGAAAATTTGATTTCTAAAATTCTACTCATAAGCATACCTGAGCAAACTAAATAAAAACATGTTTTTTATATAGAGAGCTACTTTATCTAATAGATTTTCCTTCTTCCAATTCCTCACTCTCTTGCCATCTATTGTATACCCACTCCTATCCAAGAAGAAAAGATAATGGTGAAAACTACTTTTAGGCTTTTGAAAAACAAAGTATACTGTACTATCTCTCCCCCTACACACATACGAAAAAAATCTTCATTAAAATGTTCTGATTCCAAAACATTTTAAAGTTTAATTGCATAAACATCTTAATATATTTAATGTAAAGCTGCAAAGGCATGGATCTAGGAAGTTACAATTGTAGACTTTTGAATTATTCACTAATAAAGTTTTGGTAATGAACAGCTTAGGAGAACAAGTCTTTGAATCTAGGAGAAATTTTTCAGAGAAGGTATAAAATAGATATGGCAAGAATCTGTCTGAAATTGGATTAATAGCTTGGTTTATTTTACTGTATTTTATACTTTGTGAACCCACATATGTGTTTTTTGTTATACGCTAAAATTTCAGACTCTTCATTTCAAAATGAAAATCAATGAAACACAGTAACTTTGAACCATGTTCATACTTTAATTTCAAACTGCCTCTAAGAAGATGTACTAATACTATTAGTATTAATAAATTAAAAATTTAGAAATTAGAATATTATAAACTCTTGTTTTGCTTTTTGCTGAATGGTGCTCACTTACTGGTGAAAATCACCATGTCCTTATTTTGATAGTGGACATGGTAGTATAATGAGATACTAGATTAGGAGTTAGGTATTCCAACCCTGACCTAGTCACTGGATAAAATGAAATGACTAAAAATAGACAAAGTCAAAATTCATCTTTCTGTTAATGGTGGCAAAAGCTTCTACCTACTTCTTGAGGCTAATGTAGGTTCACAAGAGCCAAGTAATGCAAAAATATTTTGAGAAAAAAATGTTTAAAAACCAATAAAACCCCCCAGAAAGGTGGTATTTTGTCACTAGGTAGAAATATTTAATAGCACAAGCTTTATACTTTACTTTGATTTCATTAAATTAACAAAAAGCAGTGAATCAGATAATCTTTTTAAAAGTAATCATCTGAAGGAAGTTAATCATAGAAGATGTATATTAAGATATAGAAACCATTTTGATCTACCAATATTGATAGCCACCAATAAATGCTTTTAATGCTGAGAAAAGAAATCCTGTAAAAATGTCCTCAAGTTTAAGAAACACAAGCATATAGCTTATTAGGAGTTTGGGTTGGATAGAGACAAATGAAAAATATTTTAAAAACTTTCAACTTAGAATTAAATATCATATCAAGGTAGCATATTCAATTATCTTCATATTTCTGAGCATATAAAAATGAAAATTATACTTAATGTTTCAGCATATGATGGTTTCTATGATAAGTTATGTCTCTATAAGTTTAATCAGGAAAATATCAAAAGTTTCCTAAAGTGCTGGAATGCTTCACTATCCTTTTGAACTTTGTTGTATGACATTCAGATGGTCCATCATTTATTACATCTATCAAACTTTTACTTAGTACCACCAAGTGTGTATCATTCTGCTGGTTAGCCATTCTTAAAACTTTAAAGACTATTAGCTTAAACTGAAAGCAGAATCAGGGAATATTAAGAGTCTGATCATTTAATCCATCTTCCTCACTTTGAAAGATGTGAAGTCAAGGTTTGAGACAGTAAGTTTCTGGTTCAAAATCACCACGCCAAGATAAGAACCCTGGGATTTGCTTTCTAAGCAAAGCTTGCTAGGACCGGACAATGACAGTAAATGTACTGTTGACTCATTCTCACAGGGACCATTACCAGCATCCTTCAGTTTTAGAACTTGTCCTGATAAAGCTAGGAACTAAAAGCAGAAAGGTTGGTTTTAAAAGCTATTAATTTTAGTATTTCTGGAAGAAAAAAACAAAAAACACACCAATAGGTAAGTGGCACCAAAAGCTCCCAGCTATAAAATACAAAAAAAATTACTATAGTTACTTCAACTACCTGTAGACTTACTTCTGTAAATATCTAGAAAACTCCTATTGCTCAATTAAGTTTCCCTAATTTGTCATAAATTCAATCAGTTTAAATAATGACCTGATTAAACAGATTTTGAAAAAAGGACACTGTCCATATTTATATGTGGATTTTACAAATAAAACTGTCCAAGGAAATGATGATAAACAACCTCTAAAATAGTAAAAAAAAACATTTTTCTTAATTTATATTAGGACTAGCTTTACAGTTTTTAAGCCTGAAGCCATTTGAAAGTCACATTCTTTAAAGGGTAACAGTGCCATATGACCAATTTATGACTATCTTAAGTACGAGCAAAACAAAACTTATCTAAATTCAGTAAGAAAGAACTTAAAAGAAAGAAAAAAGAACTTTAATTTTTCTTGGAAGAGTATAATATTTCAAAAGACATGATGACAAAAAAGAAATCATTTATCCATTTTCTTGTACCAATGCACTATAAAGATTAAGAAACTTTGGAGGGATATATGAATGCATCATAAAGGAATTTATCATGAACAAAGATTGCAAGATAAATCAACAGTACCCAATCCATGTATTATATAAAATAAGTGATAGGAAATGTTACAAGAGTTAGTAGTCTATACAAACAGATCTGAACACATTCAGAGGGAGAGTAGACTCTTAACTGTAATTATAATTTCTGAATTTTAAAGCATAGTACCTATCACTTATTCTATATGGCAAACATGAAAGAGTCCTTTAAGCCCAATCAATCTTTTTAATGTTTAGTTCAAAATCATTAGAGAGGTTTATAATTCTTCGTTTATTCCTTATTTCCTTGGAGTAATCACAAGGTCAATGCAGGGTAGAGAAACCATCCTCTACCAATCCTAGAAGTGCGGCCAAAGGGGCAAAAAAGAAAAAAACAAATATGGATTTTAAATTAAAAGAAAAAAACAGTTTAAGTCTCTTTCTTATTTTACTACCTGTTAGCATTAGTGTGAGCACAGAGGAAGAGCTTAAACTCAAACCCACATTGAGCTGTCTGCACAAATTAAAGATATACTGCATGTTTAAGTCCATTTTACTACCTGTTAATTAGTGTGAGCTTGAAGACAGATATAACTGTTTAGAAGTATAAAGGATTTGTCACAGAGCTTTTGGCAAACAAAGTAACTCCAACTAAGTAGCAACTTGGTGTGCTGGCCAAGTTGAGCAAATTACACTGACAGCCACGAAATTAGACCTCACTCTTAGCAGCCAAAAAACCTAAAAGTTTTACTATTTACTCAAGAGAAGAAAAGCCCTTTGTCTTGTGGAGGGTGGTGTTAAAGCCTTTTGTTCTCTCCCCTCTCTACTTTTCCTTGAACCCCCAAATAATACTTTTCTGTGGGGGGGAAGGGGGGTGGTGTGGGGAAGAGACTGATGTCCTCAGTGGGAATCACAGTAAGAGACAGCCCACTGTGGTCTAGTTATGTACCGCGGGAGAGACAAGTTAGGGAAGGTTGGAGGAGAACTTCTCATCTATCGTCTGTAGATCCCTGGCTATCGAGGTAGGGAACCTCTGAATACCTTGATTCCAAAGAGATTTGTTTCAAATGAAATCTGGACTATCTGAGATTGACAAACTGTCAGGGACCTTGGAATCAAACACCCCCTTCCTTAAAACAAGGGGGAAACTGGGAAAATAAAAAATAGCAAGTATAGATATATACTGGCCCTTCAAGTAATGTGTTTTGACAGTACTCTGATAGCACTCACTAAAAGCAAGATAAACAGAATAAAGTTCTCTGCAGTCAGAGCACCAGGAGAGAATTCTACACAGGTAACCATTTAACTGCTGCTTAATCATCTCCTGTGTGTTAACATTTGCTCTTCAATCAGACTATATTCTTCATAAAGTCAGGATCACATTTGTCTATACTACAGTGTTAGGAATTTTCATTAGTCTGTTAGACTCTAATAAATTGCACTATTTTCCAAAATCTTCATTCATTGTAAGACCAATGAAAGGCTTACAGTTAGTAAACTGAAACCTAAAAGCAAGTATCAGCATCTAACATGGTCTAACATGATTACCCCAAAGGCTTGGGAAGACCAAGGGCTCAGTGAATGCTAAGGTTGTTCTAATTGCACTGTGAAGGGACTTACTCTCTCCTTCTGATGCCTAGGTTTTAGCTCACTTTCTCAAACACCTCTTTCTTATTGGGTTCTGAGCTTCTAATGTGCCATTCATTTCTGTTTTCATTCTGGTATGTGCATAGGAATAGACAGAACAGAAAGTCAAGATGTCAAAAACTCTTTGACCACGTTGTTCTAATGAAAGTTATCATGACATAGCAGTTTTAGTCTCCAAAATACTTAAGTTTAAAAAAGTACTTAGGGCTTCTGGCCACTACCTTGAGCCTTCTCATGTCATTAACATTAGAGACTATAATTGATTATGAAAAAGGTTATCAGACTATAATAGACTGACTGAAGATCTGATATGTTCAATTGCAGGCTCCAGCATATTTCTATTTTTACTAAGGAATTTCTGAAGATATGAATTCTCAATCCAAAGAACTAGATTTCATGGTGCAAACTTCAGGCATTAAAGCAGCTGTATACAGTGACTTTTACAGGGGCATAAGGCCTACTATTCCATGCTTTTCTTTAAAGCCTGAAAAATATGTTGATTCTAAGATTCTTCACCTAATTTTTCTGCCTGCTACTATCTCAAAAACATGTGAACAGTCTCAACTGCATCTTAACCTTAAGAACTGATCTCTGTGGTAAGAGTAAAGAAGACAGCTGTTGACTTTCAAGAGTGGGGATTCAACACCTTTTTCAGGGCTTTGTGATTGTAATATTTTCTTAGAAAACCAGATACCGGCAATTTAACCTTGTGCAACAAAGAAAAGGCTTCCAAACAAAAACTGGAGGGATAAACTGCGAGTGTGTGAGAGCTGAACTCTGCCCATCTATGAATGACAGGGTGGACACTGCAAATTTGTAGGTCCTCTGAGAAACATTAAAAAGCAACCGCAGCAGCCACACACTCATGAAGGCCAAGAAAGAAAGAACCCTGAACTTAAAGCCCATTTGCACTAAAGTTTATCATATTACACTGGCAAATGGATCAGACTCTTGGTTTTGCTTTATTGATTTTATTTTTAATTGCACAAAATATCACATAAGCTAAAGAAAAGACTTGCCTTACAATCTGGCTAACACAACAGCCAGCCTGTTTTCACGTAAGTTCACTTAGTGTTCAATAAATCATTTCTACATCACCAGAATCTTGGTGTACATCATCCCATTCTTTTCACCTCTGATTATTCTATGACACAGTGACTCTATTGTGAGCTTACTGCTTAGCACATATACTCAATAAGTATTCGTTGAGTGATGCTATAAAATTTTTCTGTGTGTTGCCACAATATTTGAAATTATAGCTTTTACTTGTCACAAAATATACCAGAGTATAGAATGTCATAATTTATTTATAAAATGCTTTCACTATTTCTGGATATCCATATATTGTTAACTTTTTGCTATTATAAATAATGTTAAATGATAATATTTTCTTGGGATAAATTTCCAGAAATCTTTTTCTTTTTTGTGCTTGTCAACATGAAGACCTAAACTGCTAAATCTACAATACTATGTGAATAAAAGACTTCATAAAAATTCTGAAATATAAAAATTTTTCCCTGATAGCGAAAGAGACCTCAATATTGTTTAAATTTGCAACTTGTACCATTAGGTTGAATATTATACTATGTATGGTTGCTTATTATATTTCTTGTTAGTTTTTGCCAACTTTTATTTCCTATCTAGATAACAACAATTTTAATCTTTTGTCATATTTGGTGCAAATATTTCCATAATTTCTCTGTTTATTTGTGTGCTGCATACTAGATTTAAATTTTATGTAATCAAACACCATAAATCCTTGAGATGTTGATCTTGTTCTTCTTCAAATATTAAGATTTTTCATTCTATTTGTATGTTTTTCAAAAACAATATTTTAACATTTTCTTCTAGTCAACTGAAATTTATTTTAGCCTAAGCTATGACTTAGACATAAATTGTACTATTCTCGAAACTGCTAATATGTGGTCCCAACATGATTTATTAAATAATCCTTTTATCAGTGATTTTTCCTTCTTTTACTAAATATTAAATAGGCTTTAGTTCAAGGCATTCTTTTTTTTTGTTTTATGCTATGCATCAAAGTATATACGTGCAACAGATCCACACTATTTTAATAACTTTTCTTTTCACTTTATTTATATTTAATCCTTGCACACTGTTAATTTTCCAAAATAGTCTTCTATTTTCTCAACTGTTTGTTTTTGAAGTTACAATGAATAATTTAGTAAACTCTTGAGAAAAAAGAAATGATAATTTCCCTGAGGTTATGCTATATCATTACTTTTGAAGAAGTGGGGCTTTGTTTTTCTAGTAATATGACACATTTGCCTATTTATGTGATACTTTAACACTTAAAGTTTCAAGGTTTTCTTTACAGCAGTCATATAGATATTTCAAGTTTATTTGTAAGCATCCCACATGCCACTAGGAATGAGATCTCTTTTTTCATTGTAGTTTTCTAAATTGTTATTGCTGAAAAAAGTCATGTCAATTTCTGAATATTTACCTTGAATTCATCACTGAGCCAACTTTTATTAACTCTAATTAGCTAAGTGTCTACTTCCAGTTATTAAGTAACATCAGTTCATTTTGGCTGGATGACTTTTTGCAACATGTTAAATTCTACCCCTCTCTTTCTCAAAGTGGGATATCCAGGGAAGGCGTGGCACTGAACTCCAAGACAACTGAGAATACTATTAATCATGGGCTGGTAAATTAATTTTCTGTCCGTGAAAAATTGGAAAAGTTAAAATAAACCACTCAGTCTTGGAATAATGACTGCCCAATAGGAAAATAAAACATTAAAATGAATTAAAATTAACTTTAGGGTGAGATAGTGGATGTTTATCTCCTGACTTTACAACTAATTTACTTTCTAAGCAAGCACTTGAGGTAAGAAGAAACTGTTATCAATTTCTTTGGATATGCATTTACGTTAATTACCCTGACAATCCTAGTAAATGAAATATATTTATAATAAAAATCAATTTATCGTACCTGACTACATCCTACTTGTCTTCTCTCTAGTGTTTAAATCCACAAGTACTATACAAGAACACAAAGGAAACTTCTTTTGAAACAGTAAATTGAGCTTTTTTGTTTTTTCTATTTTGTGCCTCTGCAATAGAGGTAACTGATACAGAAATAGGAAAGAACAAAGTATTTTCCTCTTTGTTACTTTCATGTCAAAAACCAAGGACAGGGAGAGTAATGATTTTTCAAATATGCAGAAAAGAAGATGTCAATTTTTATTCCGGCCAATGATTTAAAATCAAAATGCAATTAGTTCAGAGGGATTCCTGTTACCTGGGAAGATACAAGGTGACTGTGACTGTCACAGGGCAGAATCAAGGGCATGGCCTTTAACTGGGAAATGCTGGAGTGCAAGTAAACAGAGTGTAGTTACACATCTCTTGTCCTAGCAATATCAGAAAACAAGGTCCCTGGGTGGAGTGGCCTTGCTCCAAAAAGTCTCTTACAAAGTTAGGAAGGTTATTCACTTGTAGATGACTGGAGGTTAAATGGTCTTCCAGAACTAAAGGAGAACAATCACAGCTTACCTTTTGAAACTGGGGTCTGAGAAGCATATGAACATTTGGATAACACTTGCTAAATTGTGACTCAACTCACTAACTATTGTGTTAGAGGTCCTATGAGCAGATTAACTTCTTGATGTTATGGAACTGATTTTCAGCTAGTTAGAAGATGATATTTAGTTAGTAAGACTTTAAAAAAAATGAGTTAGCAATGTATAAATGTGATTAGTCACAATAAATGAATTTGAAGTAAGATATACAAATGTGAACTATCAGAATCTAATTTTTGTTTTACTTGGACAGTAGATGATTAAAGCAAAAAAAATTACAACACAAAACAGTCCATGGTTAAATGAAATCTATGAAAACAGTACTCAAAATATACTATGAAAGAAACAAAAAGTTCTAAATATAACGTTAAGATAATAGTCTTTCTAATATATTGCAAAATTATTAAATGGAAATGACTAACTGAAGAAGATTCCATGTATGTTTACATTACTTACTAAACAGCTTTCACATCAGTGGAATCCTTGACATTTGCTTATATCATACACAAAAATTACATCTATTAGAGTACACCTCTATGCATGTCTTCTCCTGTAACAAAATAAAAATCAATGCATACCTTTTCCCAGTGCACAATTTCCCAAGCACCATTTCTCAAAACTGGAAAGAGAAAAGGTGATAGTTTTAAGTACATTTTTATTACTCATCAAAAGCCCACCTCTGATGAAATGATCATTTTTAAATGAATAGCTTCAAATACATGAACTGGTAACAATTTTTACAGGTTTAAAAACTAATTGTGACAGCAAAGATACATAAAATTATACAAAGAAACAACCAGTGTACATTTTATATCTCACAGTGAAATAATACTAACAAGGTAATCTTTTGCCAAGGGCTTTCTTTAGCACACAGAAGAATTACAAGGCTTGGCTGGAGGAGAAAGCCACAAAAATGCTTGAAAAAGGGAGTGACAAGCTAAAAAATTTCAGAAGCCAGAACAGTAGCAATGCTTAAAAAAAAAAAAAAAAAAGATTTACAAGCATAGAAGGAATGGATTTCAAACTGGGTAGTAAAAATCATAAACCAGTAGATTAAAAAAAATCTGTACTTTTAGCTTTAAAATAATGGAAAATAGCAAATATTTGTATATTTGGTTTACTGAGAAGAAACAAAAGAAGAGGGCTATAATTAAATTATGATTGAGGGGTTGAAATTTCTCAGAGTTTTATTACTAGTTTGCAACAGTAAAATTACTCGGTTTACTTTTCTTTTATTCCTACAATGCACCTGTGGCATAATACTGAATATACCCATAGACACTAACAGATAAAACAGAAAAGAGAATAAAGTGAAGTAGATAGCATAGCATGGAGTTAAGAAAAAGAGTAAGTCAAGGTCAGTCAAATTATCCTTACAGTAAATTCCATGAGGGCAAAGCTAACATTTGCTTTGTTTAATACAATATTCTCTGGAAACTACAGTCCTGGTGCTAAGTAGCTGCTGGGTAAATATTTGTAAGATGAATAACTTAAAGGCACGAAAACATTAGATTCAGTTTCTTTTGATGTTAGAAGAGATGAAGGCTGAACCTTCTTAAGTAAATCACAATGATAATGTCTAAAATGTGCAATAGCAAACCTATACTCCCAGGTCTGAAAACCAGTGTTATAAAATATTTCAATCTAAATAAAATCTTTCAGTGTTTCAAAGTCTCCTGAACCCAGGGACTATGTCTTATTCATTTGTTTATCTCTAGCACTTCGCAGGATTCCTGGCATGTAAGACACTCCAGTGTGAAACAGATGAGTAAGTGCAAGGAGGAGTATCTTACAGTGAATTTTGGTGAATCAACTTCATTAGTTTAAATAATTCCAAGATGAAGAGCTAACACTAAAGAATTTCCAGTAACTATATGAGTAAGTTTAAGTTTCAGTGTTTACAGTTGGGGGTGAAGGATCTGAGCCCTAGCATCTAAAACTGATCCCTATGCCCTAAAACACAAGACTCTAATGCCTGCAGAGTTCACCCACACTGGTGGCGCTAGCGGTAAAGAACCCTTCTGCCAATGCAGGAGACATAAGTGACACAGGTTTGATCCCTGGGTCAGGTAGATCCCCTGGAGGTGGGAATGGCACCCCACTCCAGTATTCTTGCTTGGAGAACCCCAGGGACAGAGAAGACTGGGGGGCTACAGTTCATAGGGTTGCAAAGACTTGGACATGACTGAAGTGACTTAGCACTATTCCACCAGGAAAACTGCTCCTAGAGTACAAGGGGTTCAGAGCACAATGCTTCAGAGTTAAAAAGTCCTGGGTTTAGATGCCATCTCCATCAGTGTCAAGCAATATCTTCCTCAAAGAAGAAACAAATGAGACCATTTTGCCCTTAATCACAGTGGCTACAATATTAAGTACTCAACAAGGAACACTGGAAAAGTGCTGTTCAAATGTACATAACTGAATGATGGGGCTAAAATCTGCATCGATTTAAATTAGAAAAAAAAATCCTGTTCAATAGTACTATTGTCATTTATTTTCTTCTAATCCCATCTCATATAAGTAAACATTCTCCCCCTGCAATACCCGACTGTTTAAAAATCAGTATCCAGTATTTTTAAAACTAAGAGGTTTGACGTGAAACTGAAGACTTCAGGCTCATCTAGCAGCCTGGTCAATTCCTGCTCGGTGCCCTGTGGCTGGGACAGTGGGGGTCACTGCTTTCAATGAGGCTCACCACTCCACAGCATGCTTGTTTGTGGTTTCCCACCTCTGGACATACAGCCCACTTCCCTTATTTAGGAGACGTGCCTGGCTCAACACACATGAGGTTTTTCTGTCCTTCACTGAGGTATAACTTATAATGAACTATATAGACCTTATGTATTCTGTTCAATGAGTTTTAAAAAACTGTAAACATCTGTGAATTCACTACTCAGAATGAGATATAGAACTCCAGAAAGACTCCTTGTACCCCTTTACTATCCATCCATCCTCCCATCCCCAGAGGCAAATACAAATTATTCACCATCAGTTAGTTTTGCATGTCACATACAATGAATCACACGATATTTTTGTATTGAAGTTTCAAATAGTATATCTGAGATTCTGTTTAAAAAAGTTTATTTCCACCATTAAACTGACATGGTACTATGGGGGACTGATTTTTGGATTCTGTATTTATGCCACTGATCAATTTACACATTTTTCATACCAATATATACCACGCCTTGATCACTGTAACTCTGCAGTAAGTCCTGAATTTAGGTAGTCTTCCCACATTGTTCTTTTCCAATATTGTTTGGCTATTTTGAGTTCTTTGCATTTCCATGTAAATTTTAAAACTGAATTGTCAATTCTAAAAAAAAAAAACCTCTAAACCCTTAGGACTTTGATTTGGGGCTCAAGCGTTTCAATTGATGGGAAGCCTGGGCAAGCTACACCTTTCTATTAATTTATGTCTTCATAAATTTTCTCCAGTATGTTTTTGTAGTTTACAGTGCATGGGTCTTTTATCAGATTTACTTCTTGATATTCGATGACTTTTTTCCTTATACTGTAAGCTGTCTTTTTTTACTACATTTTCCAATTAGTCATTGGTGGTATACAGAAATGCATTAAACTTTCATACAAGTTATACACCATTAATTTTGTTAAATTCACTTATTAGTTCTGGTAGGATTTTTTTCTGTTTGTTTCATAGCAATACTCTCTAAGAAAATTAATTTCAGTTTGTTAACTGCTGTATTATGATTTTTTGGCAGTTTCAATGTCCTCACATGCCTCATTGTTCATCTTATTTTTAAACTTCAGCTCTTATGCAAAAAAAAAAAAAATATTTCTCTTCCCCCAGACTTCAAGATCTGCGACTCGAGAATCTTCTCTTTCCGTTCACTGCTGTATTCCCAGTGTTTCCATGCAGCAATACAAAGGTGCTCAGTCAATACTCACTGGATGGAAAGTGGATGCATTGATGTTCATATGTGTTCGGGGCCATATAAAGCCATAGTAGTAGATTTACTAAAGATACAACCCTGCTCCCTAGTAGATTTCCTGTTAAAAATATACACACAATGTTTAAAAAACAGCTGCAGAGGAAAACACTTTGGCATCTCCTCAAAAGGTTAAGCACAGAGCTATCATGAGATACAGAAATTTCATACCTTTGTATATATCCAAGAGAACTGAAAACATATTCACACAAGAACTTGTGTACAACTGTTTACCGTATTATTGTTCATAATAAGGAGAAAGTGGAGACAACCCAAATGTCCATCCACCAATGAATGGTTAAACAATAAGGGTATATCCACACAATGGAATATTATTCGGTCATATAAAAGGAATGAAGTGCTGATACATGTGACAACTGGATGACTCCTGAAGACAAGCCAGACACAAAAGGCTACATGTTGTATGGTCCCCTTTATGTAAAATGCCCAGAATAGAGAAATCCATAGAGATAGAAAGTAGATTAGTGTTTGTCAGGGGCTCATGGAAGAGGGCAATGGGGACTGACTGTTTATATGTCTGGGGTTTCTTTTTGAGGTGATGAAAATATTCTGGAATCAGATGGTGGTGATGGATGCATAATGCTCTGAATATATTAAAAAACACTGAACTGTACACTTGAATATAATCAATTTTACAGTATATGAATTATAACTCAATAACAAACAGCTACATAAAATGATGCCAATGAACTATTTAAACATTTGCTTAAAATAACCTTCTCAGCTTCAGAAGTTCCTAAAATGATTCCAATGCGAACAGCTGGAAATGGTTATGCAACCAGTAGATGCACTAATGTTCCTGTGTGTTTGGGATAGGAATGTCCTCTGATGTCAGCTTTGCACCACCCCTTCCAGCTCTGTAACTTAACTAACCCTCCTTGAAATGCTGCTACTTGGAAGAGGTTTGTCAGTTTCACCTCCAAAAATAGCTCTGAACCACTCCACTGGGTTTCTCTTACAGGCTGGAAGGGTCACAGCAGGCTCATCAAACTCAGCAGACCATGCCGGGAGTCTGCTCCACCAGGAAGGTTAGAAGCGTGCCCACTTTCATGGAAACCTGGAAAACAATCTGAATCTGCTTCAGTTCTCCATTATCTCTAAATACTCATCCCCTTCAACCTTGCTTGGATGGTTTCTCCATGCACATTCGAACCCATCTACATCCTCGACCCCCCTACCTGACCCTTCTGCAGCACCCTCCCTCTATAAACCAGCCAGTCCTACCATCTCATAGGGAATGCCTGCCTCCACCAGAACAGTACATCCGCCTACCCTCTTCTCTCCTCCTCTCCATCCATTCCTCTCTATTCATCACTGGAGACGCATCACTGGAAAATATGTCTTACTACAAAAACTGACACGCCTAAGAAACTTTTAAATACGTATTCAGCCAATAATGTTTTCTACCAAACTACATAATCAATGTATTACTATCCAAGCCAACTGGAGCTATATAAAACGAAAAGTTGAACTGCCCTCATCTCATGCCACTTTCTCAAGGTAAGGAATGCTAACTGAGGCATCCTCAAGTACTTTCCTCTAGACAAGCATAGACATATGCATGTTTATTTTCTTTCTTTTCAGAAAATGTATTTCTCTGCAATCTGGTTTTCCACTTAACATATACTTTCAGGACAAAGCATGGAGACAGTCTATTTTTTGAAAAAATAATCCCTTGTATCTTTGCATCTATTATAAATGGATAGATAATTTGAACAGACTCACAAGACTCCACAGGGTACATTCAAGAAAAGTTTTAATCAGACTATAGGATGTGGTACAGCTGGAAAAAGAGTGGTAGCTTTAAAGTCCAGGCAAGCATCAGGAGCCTAAGAAACTTCTAGGCACAGCCCTCCAGGGTTTTTTCTCATTCACTGAGGACATAGATTTTGAACCTCCATATGTAGGATAAATCTTAACTTCAGGGAAGCCTGGGAAAATGTTTCCAGGAGATCTTTTATGCCCCCTCATCAATTAGACAAGTCAGATTATGTTACAGGTTAAACCAGGCAAGTTACAACTCAGTTAAGCTACTACTCTATATACATCCTTAAGCCCAGCAGAGAAGCTAGTTTCGGGTGCCCCAGGGAGTTTCAAACCCTACAAAGCACCTTATAATTCACCAATTAGTCCATCTTGTCCTTCTCTTGGCCAAGGTTCAGCATCACAATTCCAGGTGTCCCTGAGATCAGCAAAGAGCTATTTCAGCCCAGCTGTGAAACAACTCTTTTACATAACGACTATATCATAGTGAATTCAACTATCCTCCTCTCAATGGAAACTCTGACTTCTGCTTTTTCTGCCACCTCAAACAACACTGAAATATATTTACATGATTGTATCCTATGGGAGAAGATTCCCAAAGAAGCACTGCTGGCTCTAGGGTATTCGTACTTTTATCAGATACAACCAGATTCATTCCTACTGCAATCTATACCATCATTAGCAATATATAAAGTTCCACTGACAATAAACTTAGACAAGCACAAATTGTTATCAGTCATTTGAATTTTGTCAATCTGATGAGTATTTGGTATTTATTCTGAAAGTTATAGTGGACTGGATTAATCCAAGTGTAAATTACCTTAATGTCCCTACACTGACTTAGAATTCTAACTAGGTAGAGAAACACATCTTTGGATGTAGTACAGCACCTGGGTACTCAACAAGTGGTCCAGAGACCTACATGATCAGCATCACCTGGAGGCTTTTTAGACACTGGGATGTTTCCACCCTTTCTATATTTTACCCCCAATTTCATTTGTTCTTGCATACAAAACTGGAACACAGAAATAAGGCTGGATGCACAGTTTCTTCAAACTTGAGGCTAGACCCATTTTAGGATATAGAGAACAACACAGAATTCTGGTGAAGTTAAAAATCATCTTGCAATATAGAAAAGGTTTCTGTACAATTTAAGGCTTGAATACTGGCTGAGTATAAAAGTCAGTCACAATTCATTACTGTCTTTACTTCTGAACTGGTTCCTAAAATCTAACCACAGAACAATGAAAATAAACCATATCACATGTATAGGCTGGTGACTGAAACAGCAGCCTAGTTATTTTTAATCACTGACCTCCTCTGACCCAGCTCTAGCCAGGTTTAGAGGAAGCAAGAAGTGACGCTGGGTCCTTTGCTGAGCTTTCAGCTTTCCTGAGTCCAAAGTAAACTTACTTCATAACCCTAAAGAAGGTGAGTAGTGGAGGAGATGACCAGTGATGCTTGGTGAAGGGGATTGAGAACAAGCTAGGACAGAATAATGCCAATGGCCTGTCTCATGCTGCTGCTGCTGCTGCTGCTGCTAAGTTGCCTCAGTCGTGGCCGACTCTGTGCGACCCCATAGACGGCAGCCTACCAGGCTCCCCCGTCCCCGAGGATTCTCCAGGCAAGAACACTGGAGTGGGTTGCCATTTCCTTTCCAATGCATGAAAGCGAAAAGTGAAAGTGAAGTCGCTCAGTCGTGTCCGACTCGCAGCGACCCCATGGACTGCAGCCTACCAGGCTCCTCCGTCCATGGGATTTTCCAGGCAAGAGTACTGGAGTGGGGTGCCATTGTCTTCTCCGCTCATGATGCTACAACAACTCATTCTTTTCAATGCAAATCTCTTCCACCTATCAGTAGTTCCCCAAACACACCTGCTGTAATTTCCACATGGGCTAATTAGTCTGACAATATGCATGGCAGAGCTCAGATTTTAAACAAACACCTCAAGTGTCATCTGTTTTTACTGAGCAGGATGCTACTTAACAGCTTTTGTTGTAATGGGCTGTCTTTTTTGAAATGAAAACATTCTGTTACAGTCCCTTGGGAATTCCCTAATCAAAGGCTATGGAGAAGCTGTCAGTCTTTCAGGACTTGATCAACATGTTATGCAGGTCCAGGTGCTGGCTCACCTAACCATCAGCCATCTAACTGGTCTACCACAAGGACTGTTAGAGAAACAGTCACTGGGGTATTGTGGGGTGCCTGCTACTCCTGGGCAATCAGGCCACTTCTTGAAGCAGGTAACAAAAGGCAAGTTATCCAAGGGAACAATGGGTACTACCACTGTCATAGAAAATAGAGAAACCACAGCAAATGCAGCATGCTGCAACTCCTAAAAGGGAGTTACCGCTGAAGAGGAGCTTTAATGCACTGAGAAGGATAAGAGTGCTGCTGAGCTTATGGTTTTGAACTGGGCGGAGAAGGAAAACCAACATACACATATTAAAGCACCAATTCATTCACTACGTAGACTCTTACTTACAAAGATAACCTGAAGGCAAAAACCTCTTATGGAATAAACTAGCAAATGCACAAAAGTCTCCTGCATAAACTTGCCTAGAAGGTCAAATTAAGCAACAACCTGCTTGGGGTGTACTGACACAAAAGACAAAGGGAACTTTTTGAGTTCTGCTCTCACCCGTAGTCTTTTTAGAGATTTTCAACTAATTGATACTACTTTTATCAACTTTCTTATAGATAAGGAAAAAGTGGAAACAGTAGCAGATTTTATGTTCTTGGGCTCCAAAATCACTGTGGAGGGTGACTTCAGCCATTAAATTAAAAGACACTTGCTCCTTGGAAGAAAGCTATGAGAAACCTAGACAGCATATTAAAAAGCAAAGACATCACTTTGCTGACAAAAGTCTGTATAGTTAAAGCTATGGTTTTTCCGGTAGTCATATATGGATGTAAGAGTTGGACCATAAAGAAGGCTGAGAGCCAAAGAACTGATGCTTTTGAACTGTGCTGCTGGAGAAGACTCTTGAGAGTCCTTTGGAGAGTAAAGAGATCAAATCAGTCAATCCTAAAGGAAATCAACCCTGAATATTCATCTGAAGGACTGATGCTGAAGCCGAAGCTCCAATACTTTGGCCACCTGATGCGAAGAACTGATTCATTGGAACCTCCTTTTCTCAACATGTTTTCCCCAGTCCTGCCTAGAGTCAGGCATGAATGAATCATTTGCATTTTCCTTCACATAACTGAGAAATTCCTTGAAAGAAAAATCTCCCTTCACTGCTTTGCCAATCATTCATTCCACCCTTCCTTGTAGCCAGGCTTCAGTTCTCACAGACTCCCCAGTTACTCTCCAGCTTAGAACTAGAACTCCAGTTAAGAACTGTGACTTTTTATTTTTTTAATTCAAGTATATCTGACTTACAGTACTGCATTAGTTTCAGGTGTACAATACAGTGATTCAGGTTTTTTTTCAGATTATATTTCCATATTTGTTACTATAAGATATTGACTATAATTCCCTATGCTACACAGTCAATTCTTGTTGTTTATCTTTCTTAGGACTTCTTAAATGCTCGTTTTAGTGGGTATCACTGTCCCAGTCCTCTATTAATTCAGCAGCACTTGGTGTTTGATGGGGCTTCCCCTCCTGTGGCAAGTCCAGTTGGACCTATCCACTGTGTATTTCCCTTTGACTTCTCATCAACACCACCCTCTTCCTCTTCCCTAATTAATTAAAAGTCAGTCTCCTTTTGTGTCTCACCCCACCCCTCCCCATACAGCTGTCACCTTCTTTGTTCAAAAGTATGACTGGGAACCTAGCCATCCCTTTCAGTAATTCTCTTTAAGTTCTTCACCCTGGTTTTCAAAAGCCTCCAAATTATGATCCTATCTTGTCTTCCCATTCCTGTCCCCAGTGCTCCCCATCATGTATCCTATGCTATAGTCAAAAGAGACTACATTCAGCCCTGTCCATTGCCATTTCCTTGGGTTCTGCATCCGAAACTCACTATGTCATTTTGTATAAGGGACTTGAGCATTGGATTTGGTATCCATGGGGGTCCTGGAACCAATCCCCAATGGATACTGAAGGACAACTATATTTGCTATTCCCAGAATATACCTCACGCCTCCCCATTTTCTCCTGGATCACCCCTGCAACCATCCCAACAGATCTGCTTACTGAAAGGCCACTTGTTTTTATGAACCTTGCATGTGGCATTTCTAAATCTCCATCTCTTTCATTTGGCCTTTATTAGTTTTTCTATCTTGTATTGTAATATCAGCAAGCATCTTATCTTCCCTACCAGATTCTAATTTCCTGTAGGGCAGGCACAACGCCTGGTTTCTTTCTGCGTTTTCTGCCCTGGGTCTTACACAAGGTAGATGTTCAGTAAGACTTACTGAAGTGAAATAATAAATGTTCTAACTTGGAGTCACACCTGTTTTTCTCCTTTCACTTTATCTATTGCCCTCAATTTCCTCAGTGGGTTTTCTGTTTCTTGGTGTGCAACTTTTATTTCTGGGACAAATGAAAGCCAATCTAGGGCTCTACTTCCCCCCAAATAAATACATTCTTTTCAACCAGAGCTTCTGTTGAAAATATCTAACAAGTTCAATTTATAAAATCCTAAAATGTTTAAATTTTATTTTGAAGATATTAATAATCTTAGAGGTGTCTGAAAACATTCTTTGGAAAATAGTGCTCAATTTTTAAGTCCCAATTTTAAGCTCATGGAAAAAATGTCATCTATTAACTATTTATAGGTAACTTATGTACACATGGCAGAGTACAGGTCCAGACTTATGGATGGATCAGACATGCAGATGCCTCCAGTGAGACAAAAAAGCTGCACACTGGCTTTTTCAATAAGCCAGGAAAATGGTACTATTTTCAATCCCTTAGCAGGAAGTTGAACTCAACCAGATAGATTTAGCCCTGGTAGTAGGTCACCACAGCCTTAACAACCTAAAACAAATTCAACCCACACCAACTAAATGTCTTTTTCATAAAGGACTTTAAAGATGAAATAGCTTCCAGTAGGAGATAAGCAACTATGTCCCCTGCAGGGACGTAGCCTGCTAGGGGTTATCAGCTGCCGCCTGTTCAACTCCACTTCTAAAGAGGCAGATGTGGCTCGGGGGAAGAATGAAGCAGCTGGAGATGAGATCTATTATTTTTAGCTATGTGCCTAGTTAAAAAGAAATTCCTGTTGTCTTTTTCTCCATTAAATTAAAATAAAGCAAAACTGCTTTATTAAAGATTTATTCTAATCCAACAGCTACTAATACCTACAAATAAAATGAGGTATGAAAACAAACTGACAGTAGTATGGTGACCCTCATTCAACAGCAGCATCCAATCAGGTGACTGATAGGCTGACACCAGATGTCACAGGCGTCTCCCAGACATTCTCGCCTGCAGAATGTATGCACACCATCCTTCAGGGAAGATATCCAAACCTGGGATTTTAAAAAAGCAAATCTACTTCCTTAAGAGGCTTATTTCATTTTAATTTTTTAGATCTCCATCCCTTCCTAGGCCTCTTTATTGTGATTTTATGTGAAACTGTCATTCCACTTGAAATACTAGCATGGCAGCTATAGTAGTTTCCCACAAAAAATAAAAGCATGTGTTTATAGTTTAAAAAGAGAACTAGCTCAACCACCAGAGCAAATTCATATGGGGACTGGTTTCAATATACATATTATGATGATAATTACAAATGTATCATTTACAAATTTCTGCAGCACTATGTTTGGCCAAGAAAATCCAATTACGGATCTACAGTGAGAGACTGGCTCCCAAGTGTATGTAAACACATGGACAACAGTACATCAAGTACTGTGAGTTCAAATACTGAGGAAGAAATCAGAGAAAACAAAGGTAAGTGTAGATGTCAGGGAAACTGAGGCATCCTGAATATGGCAGTGCTCTGGGGCTTTGGGCAATGGAAGTGATAAGTGGAAACAGCACTGTGTTCACAGGAGACTGAGCAGAGTAAAATAATGACATAATGACTTCAACAGACAAAGTAAAGAGACAGCAAGACCTTCCACCAGAGTAGTTTTTCATCAGCACCTGCAAAACAGTCTGGGACACAGTGTTTTGAAAATACAGCTTTCCACTTTGCTCACAGCCTAGATAATGAATTTTCAAGGAGGCTCTTTTCATTCCTAGTCTCTTCTTGCTTCTTTATCTGTACTGAAGTATCTAAAGAGAGAGTGGTTCCTTTACTCACACAAAGCACCTGCTAAGGATGGGCCCCTGGGCTAGAGATGTGAGGACATAAAGATAAAGGAGACCCGCCCTCTGCAGAATCCAGAATTTAATCCCTGCTTGAGTTCATTCACTGGTGAAAATGAGGCATCAGACAGGTACCAGTCCACAGTTAAATGGCTGAAAATGTTGGAAGTGAAATCATGGGTTTGTGTTTCTGAAGTCACTAGGGAATGACAGAGGGAAATAGTCACCTCTGTTGCCTCAATGCAAATTAAGGAGAGAAAATATTCATTTTGCTAAGAATATATAAAGATTAATATTCGAATCTGAGGGAAAGATGTCCTCTTATACATTACATGATCGTGGTAAACACTAAGAAAATGAAATTTAAGTTAAATACTTCAAATGTCTGTCAAAAGTTATCTGTAAAAAATAACTCCCTTCCCACTCTTACATCCATTCCTGCCTTTTAACTCAGGAAAGCAAATCGAATTTCAGTCTGGCCTAATAACAGATGGCTTTCATATAAAGTAATTTGAGTCCTCTGACAGCAAGCGGTATCCTACTCAAACATTTCTGTTAACTGATCAATTGCAAAATCAAAGATGACCAATATTCAAACTGGGCAAAGAAAAAAAAAAAGGATATAATTCTCTTAGAAAATATTCAAGTATCAAATTAAAGACCATAATTTCTTGGATATGGGCTTTCCAAATTTCTGCTGACTTAAAATGGTTTTTATATGTAAGCCCTGAGTGCATGCTAAGCTGCTTCAGCCATGTCTGACTCTTTGCAACCCTATGGACTGTAGCCTGTCAGGCTCCTCTGTCCATTCTCCAGGCAAGAATACTGGAGTGGGTTGCCAGGCCCTACGTTAAGGGAATCTTCCTGACCCAGGGATCGAACCCACATCTCTTATGTCTGCTGCATTGCAGGCGGGTTCTTTACCACTAGCACCAGCTGGGAAGCCCATACATAAGCCTTAATATTTTCTTTTTGACATGAAGTGGCTACTATAGAAGCCTTTCCTCTCACTTTTAAGCCACAGAGTTAATCCTGTTAATCTAGAATGAATAGGTGAACCAAGAATGATAACTAAGACAGAATATTTTTCCTGATTAGTAGGCAAAAGGGAATTCTTCGGTAGTAGGCAAGTACCTGGAAAATCAGAGAACTGATAAGTACAGGGTGTGGTAGCCTAAAGCAGCAGCTATAATGGCTACTCCCCAATTGTACAATGTTGAATTCTTGGGCCAAGGCTTGAAAATAATTAACTGCTAGTCCCTGAGATTATGACCCCTCGCCACAGGATACATTATGCACTGGAAAAAACAGTTAAATATTTCTGGTTTAAAAGCTGTTGATGAACTTTCTGAGCAACATGACAATAAATGCAAAAACTGCACATTGCGAAAAATACCCGTACCGGAAACAGTTGAGCTTTTTCCCCTTTTCAATATCTATGGCTGTCTTTTTCTGACTAAACTCCTAGAGTAGCTTAATCCTCAGGCTTCTAACAGCTCCCTATTGAATGACATTCTGCTCTCCAACTTTAGTCTGCATATTTATCTTTTCTCTTTTTGGCTTGTAAACTTTCTCCAGCTACTCAGTATATATAACAAAAGTTGGAATCCCCTGGCTTGGCACTCAAGGCCCTGTAAAATTTAACCTACTTTTCTCAATACTTTGGCCACCTGATGAGAAGAGCCAACTCACTGGAAAAGACCCTGATGATTAGAAACACTGACGGGAAGAAGAGAAGGGGATGGCAGAGGATGAGATGGTTAGACAGCATCACCAACTCAATGGACATGAATGTGAGCAAACTCCAGGAGGTAGTGGAGAACGGGGGAGCCTAGCACGCTACAGTCCACGGGCTCACAAAGAATCGGGCAGGATTTAATGAATGAACAACAACAACAACCTTTCTGATCATGTCTTTGCTTCCCTTCGCCATGAATGTTCTTTCTCCATCTGGCACTCTAGCAGTCGTTCCAAAAAGCAATCCAACGGCTGTCTTCATCTCTATTCAGAAAGCCTCTCTTCTTCCTTCCTCACTCAGCACAACAGGCCATGCCCTTCCCAAGTGCCTCTGTTTCTCCAAACTTTTCCCCAAATTCAAGATCTAGCTCAAGTTACCCCACAATTCTCTCTCCTGCTTTTGAATCCGTAAAGCATTTGACATAGAAATCATTATTTGTTACAAAAATCTAGGGATCACGTAATGCGAACCCTTTATTTTCCACACAAGATCATTTTTCACCTTTACAGAGTTTCCATCTTATACTTTTTCATGTGTCCGATAATAAGTATAATCTCGATAAATATTTAATTTCTTAGGTAATGCTTTAATAAATGTACCATCTCCGAATGCATCAACTATCAGCAGATAATTCCTTTGGCAGAAGGTGGTGAGAAGAGAAATGAGGCATTTTGACAGAAATCCACAAAAATCATAGCTGTATAAAAATACTGTTTTTAATCACCAGCTAATTTTGGCAGACATGAGTGATCCTCACCATAACAGGGAACTTCAGAGAGAGATGATCTTCTCAGATGGGGAAAACTCAGGGATGGGGTATGTCTGTTTCATACGTCCCTGGGTATTTTTTTTAAATTGAAAGCAACAGTAATCTATTTGCTTGTGTTAAAGGTCATCTGGGTTTCGACTCCATCAAAATGAGACCCACAGTACAGAGTCACATCAGCATGCCATGTGCTTCCCAGAAGCTGGCTTGGTTCTATTTATTTCTGAAGCATTTATCACTTGCAAGTACAGGATAACTCAAAGTGCTTCCAATATGCATTTTAGCCAAGTAACATCACATCTGTTTTCTATAAATCTTATCGAGAGTAACATCTGTTGATCTCAACACACACATTTTGTAGCATTTAACACTGATAAAACAACTGCAGATTTTATGGACAGTACTTGTGAGTACATTGCTAGGAGGCACTTGAATGTATTAAAAACTTTACTTTTCAAAAATATTACATTACCCCTGTAAATCACTCTAATGTGAATTTAAGTGTCATGCTAATAAACACTACAAAACAAAACAGGAGATACATAGTGTTCGCAGTTGAATTGTATTTAATTGAAGTGATTTGTAGACATTACTATGAGTGTTTCTGACAGATACGAGAAACAAAATGCAAAATTCCTACCTTGCGTCTGTTTCTTGTTCACTGCATTATCAGCTTTATGTCGTTTCTAAAGTTTAAAAGCAAAAACAAACACTGTGAAAAAGTGGATGAGATTAACAAGACAAGATGGCACCTGTAACAAAAGTCAGATTTTTTTTTCTTTTAAACTTACGTTTCTGGAGGCTTTTATCCTTTCACACCCATATCAATTTTATAAGTAAGCCCAGAGTATGGTGATGGGAGCAATTAGAATAACATGGGGATTTTAAAATTGAAAGTGCAAACCATAGCATCTTTATTCCCTTTCTAGGAGTACAGGTGTGTGGTCTCAAAAAGAGACCACATTACATTATTGCACAGGTAAGATTAAAATTGTAATGTATTAGAAAAGACAGAGCTGAAAGAGTGATTTAGACTTTCGCTTAAATAACTTACTTTAAAGGAAGTTTGCCCAAGAGAATTATCTGCAATAACTACCATTGAACAATGATAGCAAAATATTTTCAGTTTCTTATGAAGTTCATTATCTAATTAGGCTGAGCACATCCTCTATAATTTAATGACATGCCAATGTCTGTCAGTGACGAGAACCAACACATCTACCATTTGCACAACACTACTTCTACCCACGGCTCCCCAACAGCCCCTCCCCCACCTTCATAAATCACTGAATCTCACTTTCTTTCCTCCCAAAGCATGAAAAAATTGAGCATTAAACGAGCGAGTTAGTCTACATCTAGGTGGGTGAACTTGAAGAGCCACCGAAGCCAAGACTGTATAGCAGTAAGAGAAAGGGAAGGTCAGAGGAAAGGTGAGAATCCGAACGGTC
Organism: Okapia johnstoni; assembly: GCA_024291935.2. NCBI lineage: Eukaryota > Metazoa > Chordata > Mammalia > Artiodactyla > Giraffidae > Okapia > Okapia johnstoni. The sequence goes on from CM044308.1 coordinate 55,997,620, forward strand.
AGGGAGGCTAATTTCTCTACAGTTCAACTAGAGGTTTTCCAGGGCTTCTGTCTAAACTTACAGCACTGAGTATAAACAGCTGTCTCTGCTGACACTGCAGAAGTGTTAAGCGTAACTGACTCTGAGCTCAAAGATTCTATCATATAAAGCGCAATAGCTAGGTTTAGCTACACATATTTGATCACAAGGTGGGCTGGCATGAATGTAAAACAAATGAGTTCTGAAGTTGAGAAGAAACATGATTTTTGGACTCACAGGGCACAAATGAAAACACTTTTCCAGACAAAAGCCTGGGCTTGTAGATTAGCACTCCTAGGCCCAGCAATGCTCACGAGGAGCAGCATAATAGCTGGTAGTGTGAGCTCAGTTCATCCAAACAATCAGCCACTGAATTGCACAAAATGCAAATTGGGCATTCAGAACGCCTCTGCGGAGGCTTGCTGAAAATGATTCTTGCCTCATCCACATGTGGGAGCACGCTACAATTCTTGCCCATAATAAAACACTCGCTAATAAAAGTGTCATAATGCAGACTTTAAATAGACAAATTATTGCTTCCAAAAGTAAGCACATGATTTGACAGCAAAGGTTCTCAGATAAATGTTTAAAGTTCTGTTAAGTTTACAGCATCAGTGGAGAATATTTTATGACTGATAAAACTCTAAAATACTTACTCTTTTTTTGTTGTTGTTAAAAAAGATCTTAGAAAATTAGGAACCAACCCAAAATACATTTTGGTCCAAAAAAATAGTCCAAGGGAAATTTAGATATTTGAAGGTGGTGCAAATATTTTCAAAACAATGCACATCTATGACAGACAATGGTTAGATTTCCAACTGAGGGAGACAAGTAAAAGCTAATTAATGAAACATTCCACTTAAACTGGAAATTTAATCTTAGTGAAACTTAAGGAGATCCTGAATATTACTTTCCATCTGCAGAGAATTCTTATACATGAGCTTCTCCTTCCTCAACCTTCCCACCACACAATAAATTAGGTTACTTGTCAAGACATAGTTGTGTTGAATATACATAAGGATCCAACCTAGATAGATTCTAATTGTATTACTACAAAAAGAAAGTATCTTTGTTTCCCAAGAAGATCCTTATTCCTTTTAAAACTTGTATAGTTTGGAAGAAATGTATATAACTATTCCTTAAATTAAAATACCTCTATTGTGTTGTAATCAGAATTCATTTAATATCACTGAGAACTAGTGAATGATTTAATATTATCTATATTTGATTGACAGTGCTCCAATAAACTGTACTGTATAAACAGTGTTGTGAACTTTACGGTACTTAAGTATGCAGTGCTGACCACCCCTTCATTCTGGGAACCCTTCCTTCACGAGGCGTGTCTTAAGACATCAAGCCCAGGTGTTCCACTCGCCCCTTGGCCCCTTCTTCTTTAGCTCTCAGTGCTGGATTTCCTCAAGGCTTACTCCCTGCCTTCTCTGCTTCTCACTCAACACTCTCTTAGCTCATTCATAGCTATAATTTCAATGATAATCATTATCAAACATACCAGTCAAGACTCTCATCGGAGCTCCAGAAGGTTACATTCAGTGGTCTCCTTGACAGTTTCCTTGGGTAGTCTTCAATGCATCTCAAACTATGTCTAAAGGGCAATCTCTGATTTTATCCCCCAAGACTTGGTACTTGTCTCAGACATGGAACCATATAGCATCCACTTACACAAACCAGGAACTTGAGATTCGTAAGTACCTTCTCTACTTTTCACTCCCATGCAGTCTATTTCTTCATTCAGTAAATGTTGGCAAAGCACTGTGTCAGATCCTGTTACTACTGCTGATATGGCAATGAACAAAAGACAAAAACTCTTGCTCTCAGGGAACTTACACACTAGTGGTTGGAGATAAAGCAGTAACAAAATAACTAGGATGTGTAGAATGTCCGATGGTAATATCTTGTCAATTTTATTCTTAAATATATATTAATTTTTTTTTTTCCATATTTCTTTATCTTTACAACACCACTTAATCTAAGACACTTTGTTTTCATACCAATTATTACCAAAAGTATTAATTGACAGTCATTTCCAACTCCTTGGTAACCCACGAACTGCAGCCTGCCAGGCTTTTCTGTCCATGGAGTTTTCCAGGCAAGAATGCTGGAGTGCATAGCCATTCCCTTCTCCAGGGGATCTTCCGGACCCAGGAATTGAACTGGGGTCTCTTGCATTGCAGGTGAATTCTTTATCAGCTGAGCTACCAGGGAAGCCCAATATCTAGTTCTTCTCTATCTCCATGGGCAGGACTTCCCTGGTGGCTCAGCGGTAAAGAATCCACCTGCAATGCAGAACATGCAGGTTTGCGATGTGGGTTGGACCCTGGGATGGGAATATCCTCTGGAAGAGGGCATGGCAACCCACTGCAGTATTCTTGCTTGAAAAATCCCATGGACAGAGGAGCCTGGCGGGCTACAGTCCATGGGGTCTCATAAGTTGAAAATGACTTAGCAACTGAACAACAACAAATTTCTATGGACACTGAAATTACAGCTCCCTTTTGCCATATATTGTTCTAATATTGTGCTGTAAGCAGATGAGATATGTACCGTTTCTGGGCCAAAATGTACAAGAAACGAGGCCCTCCATTCTCTCGCCTCCTCTGCTCTAATGACCACTGATATCCCCCAAAGCAGAGCCCTGATTCAGCTGCATTCCTAAGTGGCTACATGAACAGTGGGCTTCCCTCCCTGCCTTCCTCCTGGACAAAAACCTGCACTGTCTTCGAGTACATGAAAAATCAACTTATGTTAAAGACACTGACATTTGGGACATGATTTATCACTGCAGCAAAAGTTTAACACATCCAAATACAAATCCTAATGAATGCCTGGCACCTAAGCACTGTTTCATACATTTTTGCTGAATGAATGAATAAATGAATGTATTAATAATTACTGATAAAGATACTCTGTCCAACTCTCTAGACTATTATTTGATTGCTTTTCCTTCTCTAGAAAGTAACATTTCAATCTTCCTATTACTTTACAGGTTGCTATAAACTTATTAAACCACTCCTACAGAACATTTTTAGTTAATTTCTTAAAAATGCTTTTACTGGAAAACTACTCATAATGCTCTTATTGCCCACAAAACTATTATTACACCCTTCAGGGATTGCCTGGTTAGCTGCTTCCCAAGAGTACCCAATTATTACGCTATGCCAATAAGAGTTCTGTTAAAAACAAGCAAACAGACATCTTGCCTACCATTTTATTTACCATATATTTTCATAGAAAGGGATACTAGAAACAATAGCTAGAGAACTTGCAGTTTTTCTAGAAAAGAGGAGAAAAAAAAGGAAAATCAGCTTATAGCAGTGATTATAAGGCAGAGCTCGTTGGAACCAAACTGTCTTATTTGATTTCTGACAGTCTCAGTTATTAGCCCTGTGACGCTGAGCAAGTTGCCTTACTCCTTTGTGCCTCCTCTCCCTAATCTATAAAATGGGGATAATAGCAGTAATCTTTTGAAGGTTGTTATGTCTGTAGCGTGTGCTCAGTTGTGCTAGACTCTTTGTGATCCCCTGGACCATCACCTGCCAGGCTCCTCTGTCCATGGCATTCTCCAGGCAAGAATACTGGAGTGGATTGCCATCTCCTCCTCCAGGAGATCTTCCTAACTCAGGGACTGAACCCACATCTCCTCCATCTCCCTGAAGCTAAATAAATGTTATTATCATTGTTGGTGACTCACCACGATAATACAGAGGAAGGGCATAGGATAGGATGGAATTCAGATTTTAACAGTTTCTTGCCCAAGTTACACACCTTCTCTAAGTTTTGGCTTTTTGAACTTTAAAATGAGGCTAAAATCTAACTTTCAAAGTCACTGAAGGAATTAAACAAAAAAAATGCAAAAACAGCAGCACAATACCTAGCAAATAAGAGATACTCAATGAAAATTAGGCTAAACAGAGGAAGAAAGGGGAATGCATAAGGCAAAGAAAGATAAAATTGAATTAAAGACCAATTCTCAAGGACCACCAAGTGCAAATCAAGGAGTGTAAGTCTGCTCAGAGTGATACAGGCAAGAAAAGAGTCGCATGAATTTTCAGCCAGTGGTCCCAGTAAGTAAGCCATTTTCAACTAGAGACTATGATGGTTTATACACAGGCCCACGTACACATACAACCTCTGTACTCCTAGATACTTGGATGTTTTTGAGGCTGATGATCTCAGTGGTCAGTTGACCCATTTCTAATCGGCCTAACGATGCTACAGCTCATGTGTTCTTCATGAGATCCCAATTAGATTCTTTACAAAGTAATATCAATATTTGTACAACTTTACATTGGAGCTTTCTAAAGAATGTCTCAGCCTTCCCTCGTCTTATCATCTGACTTGCCTAAGGCTTGACAGATGGTCATTTCAGACAGCCGATGTATTTAAAGGGCATAGGAAAAAAACACTAGCTTCCTCAACCAAAGTAGCTAAAATAATGGTGAAACAGAGGGAAAAGAAAAGCCTAATTTTATTTTGGGCAGCTTATTTTATCAAGGGGAAACTGACTTACTTCCCCTTTTCTTTACTACTACAGAATAATAAAAATAGCAAATTTGCTGTTACTTTCCTTTAACAAAATAAAAGGACACTGAGAACTAGTAAAAAAAAGAAAAAGATGAAAAGGAATCAAAGGTGTTTAATGAGATAAAAACTATGGAAAATGGAAAAATAAAAAAATACAAAAAACTTCTTACGTTTAGATAACTTGGAGGTTATGGTGTTTTAATTTGAAATAACCTTCAAATTGAAACTGAGCATACTTGAAAATAATGTTCAAATATACTTTTCTCTCCAAGCTAACTACAACATTCAAATTAATTTATTTCATCACAAAGGCACAAACTTAAGAGATCACTGTAACAAGCGTTCTGTAATATTAATCCTATAGAAATCCGGAAGAATTAACTCCAGGAATGGGAGCATATCGTAAACACTTTTAAGATGAATGAGTATTTTAAACAGCCTGTATCAAGAATAAAACAACTTAGGAAGAAATTGATATTTTAAAATATCTACATAAAATAACAGTGTTACATTTACAAAAAAACAAGTACTTACAATATCTTCTATTATCTCTTTGACAGCTGCCACAGCCAAAATAAATAAGAGAGGAACCAGTGTTGTATAGCGACCTGTTGGTGATACATCAGGTATTTGCTATTTGAAGGAAAAAAATAAAAAAATGGAAGAGAAATTCAGTAAAACTAGCAAGCTTATAATACATTTGAAAACAACAAAGTCTTAATACTTCTTAAAATTTGCTTCATTGATTTTACCAACTTGGTGGACTAACACCAAGTGAGGCAATTTGCTCAAATCTAGTAAGCAGCTGGAAGAGAGTATTAATTAGTTTCAGGAAGCAGTTGTGTGTAGGATTAACACCTACAAAGGGGGACTGGTTAACTAAATAACAGAATATACATTCAATATTAGGTTGGCCAAAAAGTTCATTCAGATTTTTCCATAACACCTTATGGAAAACCCTGAACTAACTTTTTGACCAAGCTAATAAAATTTCATAAACTATTAAAAATGGTATTTTAGAAATACAATGAATTATATGGGAAAAAATATCCACACATTACTATATGGGTAAGCAGATAATAAAATATGTATACTTTATGATCCCCTTTTCATAAGTCAATTAAAAATGCTTGGGATAGGAAAAAAAAAAAGACCAGAAGGATACACACCCAAATTTTAAGAGAGTAGCTATGTTTCCCTGGTGATGAAATAATAGAGGTTCAAATTTTTTCTTTATGCTTTGTTGTATTTTCTTACTCTTTTTACATGAACATATAGTACTTTTTTAAATAAAATAAACCTTTCTTTCTGAGTACAACTAACCCAAGTTCAAAACACAAAAAGCTTTAAAAAGGTAACTCTTGCATTCTAAAGTTCATAATTGACAATATTGCTATTCCTAAAATAAATGACTATTTTAAGAAAAAATCCTATCCCTCTTCACCATCCAAAATGAAGAGTCCTTGCCATACTACATTTACAAATGTCTAAAATAAGCTGACGACAATGAATCAAAAGGCTTGAAGAGGTAGCAGCAGTATGCTGACCTGGCTTACAGCAGGAGCCAGAAATGCCCACCCAAATCAGCTTATCTCTCTGCATTTACATAAGCTTCAGAAGACTCGTCATGGGCTTTAGAAACACATTTATTAATATCTGAACACATTCTGAGCTAAGGTTTTACAACATGATTTTACCTGGAGCAGTGCAATAAAGAGAAAAAATGAATTAGCGGCTCTTCTGAACTGAGAGTAGAGAAATCTTGGAAGGAATGTGATTATGTTGTATTTTGCAGTGCTAGAAAACAAAAATGAAAAGTAGCATAAAACTTAATTACTCCACAAATAGCACCCACATTTACAAAATTCTATTATCACCATATAAAAAATTAGATGATGAACAACTGCCCTTTTTTTAAACCAGAAGACTATTGCAAATGGTCATTAACCTCAATGAAAAGGAGTGAAAGTGTAATAAGAAAGAATCTTTTGTTTTCAATTACAATATTATAAGTTAATCACTAAAGGGATGTTTCCTACAAGCTTAAATAATGCATAATAGCCCATCTCTTTGAACCCTGCCTCCTAGGCAATGAGCACTAAGCTAAAATACCTTTGTTTAGCTCACAGGAAACATCCTGACAGCGCCCACTTGTAAATGCCTGCAGGAAGAAATTAACACATTCCCTCTGAGGATGATGGGAACCAGGAAGTATCTGACTTAACTCCCTCCCCTTTCAGTATAAAACCTGCCTGAATTCTAACTCAGGCAAGATGGTTCTCTGTGAGGGCATGAGCCTACCGTTTCAGTTGCTGATTTTCTGAATAAAGTATTATTCCTTTTCCAGCCACTTGTCTTTCTATTACTGGCTTGTCCTGAGGCAAGCAGCACAAGCTGAGACTCAGTAACAAAAGGAATTGTCTAAGTAGTAAGAGTTTAATTTTCTGCATAGTTTCTTTTGTTCTCTTTGGCCAATCCCCCTGTTATCATTACTAGCAATGGCTTACAAAGAAGAGCAACTTCAGTTAAGGTAGTGTATAATATGTTAATGAAAATAAAATCTTGCCCCCCAAAATCAACAGTTTGAGCAGGGCCAGAAATACAAAATTGAGATGGCTTCCCTGGACCACTTCAGTGAAATGGGGGGTTTTCTGGGGGTCTGTTTAAATTTTCTTTACTGCTGCTCTAGAAACTTGAGTAGGACTCCACACTAAACATATCAGATATGTCCATAATCAGGAAGATACCATCATTTAGGCCTCAGAAACATCCAATCTTCCTCTTGTTAATTAAATAGAAGATTAACCACATAACCCAAGCTCAGAAAATTTACTCTAGAATTTGAAGGTGTAAAAATTAATTTTAAATGGTCATTTCACAAATCTAGGAGTTCTGTCACCAGAAAACCACTGGGCTGACATGTGGTGGTGATGGGGGGTGGTGTTCACTTGGTTCCAGGGGCCACTCAGTGAACAGTGCTTCTAAGAGGTATACTTTTACATTATTGTTGGAAGGAAAATAGAACAGTGAAGTAATTCTCACACCCTCCATTCCTGGACACCACACTCAATTTTGCAAGCATCAAAAGTCAATATTTAAAGACTATTTAACACAAAGGAGTTCTAAGAGAATTGCAAAGACTTCTTTTAAAAGGTGAAAACCTGTTCATCAAAAACAATAGTTCACAGGTCTATCAACAGGTTTAAGACAAAGGCACCTACCCATGAATTGCTTTCATTACTCAGATACTATAAATAGAATTGGCAGCATGTGGCTGCTTAGCCTTTCTGCTCTTTCCTACTTCTAGATTCTTATTAACATCTCTTTATTGGCTAGAATATAGAGAAACAGCTGATCTGCACTCTTTAAATATTAAACTGATTTAATGAAAGCTCCTTGCAAGTATTTTCATTTCGGCCAGGCTGGGGAGATGCCCACCCAAGTTCTGCTGTGGTAGCTGGTCCCAATCATTCTTCGGTAGTTCCTACCTGACATGGTTATTGCAGAATTTTGTCAGCTGGGGCTGGTTGATGAATATAGTCCTTATTTCCTCCTGGTCAGCCAGTGACGTCTTCTCCGAAACATCATCAGTCTTCTCATAACCTTAGAGAGAGAGAGACTCTTCTTATTTGATAAGAAATGCTGCATTGTATTATCCAGACCAAAACCACATTTCCTAACTGTCCTAGAGCCTAGAATCTGTTAAAAGCTATATGAAAGTGAAAGTCACTCAGTCTGTCCGACTCTTTGCAACCCCATGGATTATACAGTCCATGGACTTCTCCAGGCCAGAATATTGGGGTGGGTAGCCTTTCCCTTCTCCAGGGGATCTTCCCAACCCAGGGATCGAACCCAGGTCTCCTGCGTTGCAGGCAGATTCTTTACCAGCTGAGCCACAAGGGAAGTCCAAGCATAGTGGAGTGTGTAGCCTATCCCTTCTCCAGTGGATCTTCCCGACCCAGGAATCGAACCAGGGTCTCCTGCATTGCAGGTGGGTTCTTTACCAACTAAGCTATCAGGGAAGTCCATATGCTTCCCCCTAATGGGTGCTGTTTCTGTTCTAATAAAAAGAAAAAACCCCCCACATTTAACATTTCTACTACATTTATTAATAAAAGGCAGCATTTAAGAGTCATGTCAAAGCTGACCCAATTCAAAAACAGTAACATCCATTTTTAATTTGTACTCTTTCCCCAGAAATGTTCAACTTAGTTCCTTTCATTACATATAAACATGTCCAAAACAGCACAACATTCTAAAATGGTTTATAGTTTTAGACAAGACTAACAACACAGAGGTAATGACAATACATTCTGAAATTTTAAACATACCATCTAATGCATTTCTGGTTTTTGTTCTATCTTTGTGGATAAAGATAAAGAAAAAGATAAACAGTAAGGTTTAAACAGGTAACCACCACAATGATCTAACTCACTATGATCATCTTAATCTTTTCAGTAATTAGAATTTATGTTCACAGATGAATTTTAAGTTTCTTAAGATCATCTTCAGTCACCCCACAGTTACTGAAACAATGTAAATAGATACAGGCAATTTCAACTGGGTAACATCTTGCTGCAATGTTGACAACACTTTTACATACAGCTTCGAGAAGAGCAGAAAAAAAATAAACTACTTATTTTACTTTCTAGTGAGAAATAAATAAGACTGAATTAAATCGGTCCCTTACTCCTTTCCTAGAAAGAGTTGCCAACAGTACTCTATCTCAAAAACCCACTTTTCTTCTCTTTTCTGCCTCGCCAATGCCAATTCCTCCCCAAAGACCTGCCTATGGGAGGTCTCTTCTGTAGTTTCTCTGTGTTAAAGGCAGCGAGCTTTCCTTGTGTTCCCACAGGCCTCTGTACCTCCCTGTCCCTTGAGTCCGCCTCCTCTATCAGAATGCAGCTCCCCGGGCAATTACTGGCTTGTCACTCATCTCCTAACACCAGTACCAACAAACAGCAAGTACCTAATAACTGTTTGCTGAATAAAAGCCTAAGGACAAAGGAGTGGTTATGTGGCCATTTTGAGAGCAAGTCAATTCCTCTCCACCAATGACAGTTAAGTGCTGGTAACTACCCCTACAATAAAAGCTTGCCAGTGGGGCTTTGTTACTCTAGTGTTAATCACTCAGTTGTGTCCCACTCTTTGTGACCACATGGACCGTAGCTCCCAGGCTCCTCTGTCCATGGGATTCTCCAGGTAAGAATACTGGAGTGGGTAGTCTTTCCCTTCTCCAGGGGACCTTCCCAACTCAGGGATCGAACCTGGGTCTTCCACATTGCCAGCAGATTCTTTACAGTCTGAACCACCAGGGAAGCCTTTGTCACTGTGTGAAACCAGAAAATATTTTGGGCTTCCTACAAAGTGGAGGGAACATAGCATAGGGACCAGGAGAGAGAGAAACAGGGTCACGTGTGCAGATCAGTGCAAACAGGACAAAGCTGCTGAAGAACACACAAAAGGCAAAGTAAAGATGGGTGAGATATGCTGCTGAAGAAGCACGGAGGCCAGGTTTCAAAGGACCTCTTAGGCTTGTCAAGAAGTTTGGGGGGCATCCTCTGGTTGGCAGTGAGCCACTGAAAGCTTTCTACGTACAGAGATACAATATGACAGTCACATTGTATACTCATCACTCTGGAGGTCACACGGTTCCAAATTAGATACTGTCATGCTCATGGTGCACTTTTAGACTTATTAGTAGCTTTGCCCATCCATGGTCACACAGTTAATCAGTCACTATGCCATGTTTTAAACACAATGGATTTTCCTCCCAAGTGTATGCAATCAAAATTTCATATAGGGATTTTCTTCTCCAAAACTCATAGTTTGAAACCCTAACCCTGGATGTTATGTTATTAGGAGGAGAAACTTTTTCAAGATGATGGTGGGACCATAATAAGAGAAGTTAAAAGTTCCCCTTTCAAAAGAAGCCCAGAGAGATGCCTTACCCTCTCCACTTGTGAGGACATAGCAAGAAGATGGTCCTGTATTAACCAGGAGGTGGGCCCTCACCAGACACCAGATCTGCTAGTGTCTTGATTTTGGATTTCACAGCCTCCATAACAGGCTTCCCTGCTGGCTCAGAGGGTAGAAAATCTGCCTGCGGTGCAGGAGATCCAGGTTCGATCCCAGAGTCAGGAAGATCCTCTGAAGTAGGAAATGACAACCCACTCCGGTATTCTTATCTGGAGAATTCCATGGACAGGGGAGCCTAGTGGCTCCCTGGGATCACAATGAGTCAGACATGACTGAATGACTAACATACACACACACACACACACACACAGCCTCCAGAATTGTGAGAAATAAATTTGTTATTCACAAACTAGCTAGTCTACGGTATTGTATTATACCAGCCGGAACAGACTAAGTTATGGATTATCAAATAGAGGCACAGCAATATTAAAAGTTTTAAAAATCTTTCATTAGATTTTCCCTGAAGACAGCACAAAGACCATAGTGTACAGCCGATGGTACCTTGCTAGACAAAGAGCCTCAAGAAAAACTAGCTCTCCACTCTGTTCTGAACTGATACTCTCAAGTTGTACTAACTTTACATAACTGGATATTCTCAGTTGAGGAGTTAGGTGTCACTCCTTACTCTGTAATTGTTATTTCATCTGCTTTCCCTGTTTCACTGAGAGTTATCTAAATAGTATACCTCTGGCTTAGAGTAAGCACTCAGTATCTGAAGAACTAGCAGATGAGCAAAAAACATATTTAATAATATATCAAGAACAGATCTTTGTCTTAGATGTAGACACACGTTATCCAAGCCTGTAAGACTGACGCATAAATTCAAAATGACAATTAGTAAGTTTATGATGAGAAATAATTGCCAAAGGAACTAGAGTAATTGAAGTCCTCAAACTCTCCCCCTGTTGGCCTACGTAGAAAGTCCAATGACCAAGTGATGGTGTCAGGTGAGTACATGAAGCAAGCTACTGGTAGCTAGATGATATGAGCCAAATGGCATTCGGCCAGCATGGCTTGATGCTCTCAACTCCACAACAGGGGTCAATGCACTGTAGGACCAAAAAATTCACAGCCTGTTAGAATACCTTGGCAATGGGGCTATGATACCAAATCTGTCAGCCAACATGTCTCCTCCCCTCCAAAGAGCTAAGGAGAGTACTGCTAGTTTTTTAACTCCATGACTCACTCTTTTCCAGACCATCTCCATCTCCAAATTCAAACTGACATTTAATCTGCCAATGGGATTACCATCAAAACCTGCAGGCCTAGGAACAAATTTGCCCCTCATGCAGAGAACTCTGCTCCTAGCATGTGTTGATCTTACACAGAAAAAAGAAGGCAAGCTCATTTTCCCCTTTGCAAGTTCTTGGCAGCATCTCAACATGGCCCTCATGTACACACGCTAATGATGACCATGCCACTAAATACACAGTCCTTCCTCACACTTTGGATTCTCCAGGAGAATCACTCAGGCATTTGCCCCATTGTCCTCAGTGTTCAGTCAGGCATTTGACACCCACTAAAGCATCTTTACTCTTCTGACACTAACAGTTCTACAGGGCAACTCTCTGCAGCCACCTTCACATAGCTAACACTTTAAGGATTAAAAATGAGCAAGGGCTCGATAGTGGCTTCTGAAATACCTCAGCATATTTTGATGTGATACTCCCCAAAGCCTACAATGTCTTTTTTTTTGTTCTTTAGTTTTACTATTTAAAACAATTTTTACTTTATATTGGTGCAAAGTTGATTAACAATTCAGGTGTATAGCGAAGTTATTCAGTTATACATATATTATACACATATCTATTCTTTCTCAAATTCTTTTCCCATTTAAGACCAGCAAGAATCAAACCAGTCTCCCAAAATAAACTACTCTGGGCCAGCTTTTATTGAAATAAAGAAAAGGTCAAACAGTACAGACAATGATTCTCTAATTCAGAATTCTGGATATGCTGAAAATTCCATCTTTTGTGTTTTCAACATCCCAATTGATTATTTCCCCCAGCAGAAAAGCAGTTGTTTTCTGAATTATGGTTTATTTCACTTTATGATAAAATTACTTAGTATTTCCCAAGCACATATCAACCTGGGGATTTTACAAGACCAAATTCTGCATTCTTGACTATAAAATGACCAAACGTTACTTCGAGCCTTTTGAAGGATCAGTAACTTCAGTATAAGGAAATCGAGTCACACATGACTTTTAGTTACTGAATGTACTACCAGATATTACTTTGTATGACTAAACAAGGATATAGAAGCAACAACCTCCTGCAGACTATTTCAATTTTCAAGAATAATTTTCATTATCAAGAAAACATAAGATGATTGTGGGACAGCATTTCAATCATGGCCCCGAAGTGAACACTTGGTTCATCCTCCCCTGACAGCATTTATTATTAAACCCACTCAGTAGTTGTGAGGTGAGCTCTAGTTCTTCCACTAAGGACTTACATGATCCTCTGCACATAATCCCTAGGGGCTATTGCCTTTCCTTGTAAAGTGAGAAATGTAAGCAAATACAGTTAAGTCCCCTACATATGAACCCTCAAGTTGCAAAATTTCAAAGATGTGAACGTATTATAAACCTATTACAGTACAATACTGTATACCCGACTGTCGGCCCTATGAACAAACTGAACTTAACGTGATGAGCCAGGCATTTTTTTTAAAAGCTGAAGAAACAGCTTAAAAGAAGGTTCCCTTCTCTTAGGAACTTACTTTCAAGAAGAAAGCAAGATAACTACAGATCATGATATGTAGAATGAAGAAACTAAAACAGGTAATTGACAAGTGATTGACAGAACTCTCTGTGCCTCAGTTTCATCATCTATATAATGGACTTGATAATAATACCGACCTCAAAGGAGGGTTGTGAAGGACATGGTAGTTAATAGGTATAGAGAGCAATGCTTTGCGTTCAATAAGAAGAGCTCAGCAAACACTAGCTATTCTCACTGTTGTTGCTGTTGTCATTACTGCTATGGAGCTTTGTACTGAGCAGTAAGGGAAGGCCTCTCCAAGGAGAGGCCGAGCTGAGCCCTCAATGAGAAAAGATAAAAGACAGTGTGAACCAAACCAGGGAAGAGCAGGAACAAAGCCAAGGAGGCAAGAAAGGCCTTGGCATTTCCAGAAACAGGAGGACCAGTGGTTGTGAACAGGGGGAGCCATCAAACAAGAAGGGACAGGGCCAGATTGGAAGAAACGATAAGAAACTTGAATTTACACCCTTTGTGTGCTAGGAATCCACAGAAAAGTTTTAGGCAGCAAGATCGTTTTGAGGCCAAGTTAATTCAGGTAAGACGATGAGGCGTGGGTGAGACAGTGGTGACAGGAATGAAGTGGATTATACTTGGCATTTTTTGTGAGGTGGAGCGGGTCTGCCCCTCATGGCCTCTCCATGTCTCTCATCATTTCATCCTGTTTGATGCCACATGTACCCACTGTCTGATGCTCCAAACCAAAGCCCAAGACTGGAAAGAAATTTAGGACTTAAAATACAGCAAACGATTAACCACTTCATAGAATTCTCTTTACAGCCAGAAAACTCTAGCCTTAGACAGCACACATCTTTTTCTAATTACATCAAGTTCAGCAATAATAATAGAAACACAGTCTAATCAAGGAAGGCATTATAGTACTTGGGGGCACACACTGTGGAGTCCGAGAGATGGTTTAGGTCCCTTAGTTGTGAGATATGGTTACCTTAGATGGATTAATTAGCTCTGACTGCCTACCTTCTTTCACAGGATTTTGTGCAGACTAAATGAGATAATGGATATGTAAAAAGTACTCCAGACAATAAGTGCCTAGCTCTTCATGCACTCATAAATAGTCCAGCCACTATTTTTCTTGTTGAAATCAAGAAGGCAGGCTGTGGGGAGAAGAAACAGGTTTTGTAGTAAGATCCATGTTCAGATTTGGATTATAACACTTCTAGATAGCACTGGGCAAATTATTTTATATCTGAGCCTCAGCCTCCTCACATAAAATAGGGTTCACACGAGGATTAAATGATTATGTTAGCAATGTAGCACAATACTATCATCCAACCAGTCCCTATCACCCTATCCTCCATCCAGAGATTATAAAGCTACTCTCTCCTTCAAAACATTTGAAATGAGAAAAATGAAATCCTTAGGGACCTATTGAGGTAGGTACTAGTGTTTAAAATTTGGGGGGATAATACTTAATTAAAGTTGGGACCACTGAATAAATCTAGAGAGTAAAATAACAGATTTTACCCTATGATTTTTATAAATTAATATCAAATAAGTACATGTTTTCCTAAAATTGTCATCTGTATGAGATTATGCAACAGAAGCAGGGGTGGGTAGGTGGGAGGGAGAAGAGAACAAGACACAAAACCATTCTGTTGCCTGGTAATATGGTTCTGAACCAGTATGCTTTTGCAGGCTTGACTTTATCACAATTATAAGTAAGGCTGTAAATGGAATCAGAATATATATATATGGCCTCCTAAACATATTCAGGAGAGTCCAACTATTAATATATGTCCTTTTATTCAGTGGCTTCTAACATTAGACACCAAAGAGACCATATTGATTGCTTGCATTTTCTGAGCTAGAATGAAATCTTTAGACAACAGTCTAATATAAAAATACTAACTAGAAAACTAGCCAGAGACTTTAAAGGCACAACTGCAGAATTTAGGTGTGACTAAAGTTAGGTGCTACTCAGTAGGAAGTTATGAGTATTACCTATGGCCCCTTCCAAGGTTTAATAGGTTTTTATTTTGTTCGCTGGGGAAAATAAAAATAAATTAAAAGTCCTCATTTAATAATTTTTTGCTTTTGGTTCAAGTGTCTGGAGTAAAACAATCTTTGGTTGAACAATTTAGACACTTGTATTTTAGTTATTGTGTTTTTAGTGGTTACCATATATGTTGTTTATATAATTAGAAATACAGAAGCAGTTACTAGAGCTACAAAAGAGACCTGAAGTCCCATATTCTGTATTGTTGGAGTGGAACAGTCGTTTCAAACATTCGATTGTGAGCCTGACTGCAGGTGTCCAGACAGAGAGGGAACAAAAGGAAGGAACCACTACTCTGGCAGCAATGAACTGGGTGCTTTAAACGTTAAAACTTACATACTACAATTTCAAATATGGCATTGAAGAAATAAACACCTTTGAAAGCATGGAAATTAAATAGAAGCTACTCATCAATGTGTCTCAAATTTCTACACCACGACTACAATAGCCAGAGGGGAAATGAAATTTTCAATTGCCTCAATACACCTTCTTGTTACGAATATTGATTCATGCTCTATGCAGTGAACATCTGCTATCATTCCAGTTCAGCGTCTGCTTCTCCTGAAAAGAGTTGGTTTTCCTTGGAGAACTCCCCTCCCCCTACTGTAGCCAGTGGGACTGGTCCCTCAAAATACAATTCCCCTTTTTGACTTAAAGGTGGGCACATGACCCATGCTAAGCTAATCACAGGCAATTTGCTGTCTTGACATATGAAAAGGCTAATAAGCATGGATAAGATGGATTCTGAGGCCTGTCCATTAGTCCAGCTGCTTTGCATGCTCCTTGATCTTCCTGGAAAAGCTTTTCACTTGATTCTGGGAACTATTCTACCTACTTGAATATTATGCTCAGCTTCCATAGTATGAATTTAAGCAGAGGCATTTCAGTCCTCTGCTAGAGGCCAAGTCCTGTCCCAATGTCCATTTAATTATGTAGGTGGGCATTGACACTAAACCCAAACCTGGCCTCTCTTCTTCAAGGAGCTGAATCCTATTCTCTGTTCCCCAGTCAAGCTGGCTTTTCTGCTCTGCATGGAACAATGACCTGGAACCACAAGCAATTACCCTGCACCCCAAATATGACAAAGCTGCCTGGAACTCTTCCCAACACACCCTGCTTGATGGATCAGATCTCCTCTGATGTTAAGAGCTGCCCTATCCAAGTCCTGAGTCCAGTACATTGTATA
The DNA here is from genome assembly GCA_024291935.2 of Okapia johnstoni. NCBI lineage: Eukaryota > Metazoa > Chordata > Mammalia > Artiodactyla > Giraffidae > Okapia > Okapia johnstoni. The sequence continues at coordinate 56,014,124 of CM044308.1, forward strand.
GGTCTTTCCACCCTAAGGAACTTGCACAACAGTCAAAAAGCTTCCCACACACCCAGCTTCTTCACCTTTACCCTCTTGTTCATGCAATTGTGATGTTAGCTCATTATCTTCAAGCCCATTTAAGTTATAACAAAATGCCATAACAAAGAATATCCACTTACCCAGATGATGTAAAACACGGTTATCGGCTTCAAAATTTGTTTTCTATGTTACAAAAGCGTTCACTCCCCACCCCCAACAATTCTTCTCAAAATGATGAAGAAACTTTGCTTCTCATACGGAGAACTGCTGATGGTCAGAGGGCCAGTGAGTTGAGAAGCCAGAATAACATTTGGAAATGGATAAAGTTCAAGTCACTTCAAGAGCTTTAACACTGATGGATGCATTTGTTCATTCAATAGTTAGGCTTGACCTTACCTCTCTCTCTGACCCCTTTTCTCCTCTACTGGCCCTATTCCACCTCAACATAGTTTTTCCAATCATGACTTTCTCCACCTCGTAGGTACTATTAGATGTCAAAGCAGGCTCTCTAACCAATCTTCCTTGAAGTATCATCTGAAAAAGCTTTGAATATACAGTGGTATTTGACCACTCCAATATTAATCTGTTCACCTATATCCTGAGGTATATGTCAACTGAGAATAATAATACTAGATATTACAGATGTACTTGACTTAAACACTGAGAATGGCACAGTCAGGAGGGCACATGTCTATCAGGTATGCTATTCTAATATGGAGAAGTAACATAAATAACACTTCAAGAAAGCCCCTTGCATGCAATAAATGTTGACTAAATTTTCTATTTTATTATCAGGCATCTAAACATTCCCAGAATTTTACAGTCTTATCTCCATCCTGATACCCATGAATATATCTTCCTATCAGGACCTATCATTACCATACATGGTTAAGTGATATTTTTCTTTAAGTGTATTTTTGGGAACTGATCTAAAAATAAACCAGTGTAAAAATCGACATTATTTCTTGTTTAAAACAGGAAAAAAAATGGTTTAACACTTCCTGTACTCATGCTGAACTGCAACAAGCTCCAAAATAGCACAACAAATTCTGAGTGATAGACACCGAAAAAAGTATTCCCGACATTCAGAGGAAAGGCTAATCTTAAGCAGTATTACACGGCAACCTACCTATGCACGCCTAGTGTTGGGCCTCACATATAGTAAGCACTCAATTTCTGTGGCTCCCAGCTTTGGATACTAACTAGAAAAACAATCATCTTGGGCATGCTGAGTTACTACAAATACTAAAGAAAACACTAATGCCAAATCATACTTAATAGGAAAATGAAAGATAAAAGAAATGTAATGATATCCCCTTAGGGATATTCTACAGATCCTTTGGTCAGACAGAAGAATAAGTGGTATGTTCCCAATATAGATTAAATGTTGGCACAGAAACAGACTGAACTAGCAATGAAGGGTTTCAACCACCAGACACACATCCGGCATCTCCTAGAAGCCTCAATTAGCTAAAAGCATCATTGATTCGTCTTGGCAGCAAACTCATCACTTGAGATGGTACAGGAAATAAGATGAGGAATTGTTACTATGGACTGGATTCTAATCAATGCAGAAGTGATAAGGTTTAGAAAACATAACTGTACCAAGGAACTTTTGGTAATTGGAGGGGAATACTAGGCTAAGCCAGACATGCGTTCTAGATCAAGAGGATGCATTTCAAATTAGCATCAAGACCCAAAAGGGGCAGAAGTCCGGAAAGCTGAAGAAACATGCTGACTAATTGTGAAAGATCCTGTCTTGGGACAAAGGGAGGTGTGGTCAGAGACCACTGTTGCAGCATAACATGGCCTTGGACAAGGAAAAGTAGATTAAAAGATCATGGGAAAGGTTGGAAATAGGCTCACATGTTCAATAGCAAATAACAACAGATGCACAGACTCCTAAGAATGGAGGAAAAGTGTTTTTAAAAATGTTAAGAGACTACAAAAGTGTTTCCTTGCTTCCTTTGCAATACAGTAAATTCATGGGATAGGTCCACTGCCTGAAATAGATGGTGTGATGTTAACAGATCATAAGAAGCAGAACTCCTCAATTCCTACTTCTCCTCCTTCACTTCATTTGGCATCAAGGATAATCATCCTAAAACTAGGAAGGTTAGAATGAATAGTAGCTGGAGGAACTAATGCAAAAGAGATGGTAGGGAATTATTTTAAAAAGAAAAAAAGACAAGGCAGTACCTAGCTGCTCTAAATATTGATAGATTCATATTTTGCAGCATGTGTGTATATACACATATACAATATTTTTAAATATATGAAACTGTGAGAACTTTTAGAATAGTTAAATAAAGTGTTACTAATCACAGAAGAACCATGGGAAAGGGCGAAGTGTCTTAAAAAGGAAAGTAGATGGATGCTGTACATTATAAACTACTGTTCATGAAAAGTGTAGTTTACAGTCATGCTTTCAAAGTTCACAGATTTTAACAATGGGATCTACAGCTTCTAAAGGATTTATGGTAATTTCTAAAAATAGTTAATTCGAAAGTTAAAAGGAATACTCTCTTTTTGCACTGAGAATTCGGCTAACATTGAGTAGGGGGTCATTGTTTTTAAAGTGGTGTTTCTCATACCCAAAATGTACAGTCAGAGATTGAAGGGAATTTTTTTCCCTATAAAAAAGGTCCTTTGTGCATGTGTGCTAAGTCACTTAAGTCGTGTCCAACTCTTCGAGACCCTTATGCACTGTAGTCCGCCAAGCTCCTCTGTCCATAGGATTCTCCAGGCAAGAATACTGGAGTGGGTTGCGGGACCGTCCTCCAGGGAAAAAAGGTCCTTTACACTACCTAAACCTGAATAATAATGTTATTGGCCAAATCCTTAGCATTCTGTACTTCAACAAGACTAGATGCACCCTGTCCTTAAAAAACTGAGACACTGGATCCCATGATTAGGTAATGATGTAGATTCATTACTGGTTGACAAACATCCATAAAGGAACTTCTACTGGAGCTTTCCTCTGGTTCCCCACTTCTTTCAAGCCCTGCTGATGGAGTCTTCCCTGGGTCACCCTTGGCTCCTGCCTCTACTCCCCTCTCCTGGCTTAGTTCTCTGACCCTGGGTATCAGGGTCAACAGGGGCACCTGGCCGGCAGGGCCAGTTGGACTTCTTTCTGGGAAAGTAGACTTGTGGTCTGGAGACACTAGCAGACAGACTTGGCACTGAGCAGGGACCGGGCTGGGCATGGAGAGTCAGGGAGTCAGGCTGCAGGGTGGGTGATGCCCCTCGCCGCCCCCCACCCCCAACCATGAAGCCACATGGATGGCAAAGATATGACGACAATGGAGTAGATGTACAGAGAACAAAGAAGGGCAACTCTGGATAGAATAAGAGACCCCAAGGCCTGAGTCCCATGGGGCTCTTCTATGATCCAAGGGGATCCCTGGATAGTTAAAGTAGATGCATAACTTCCTGAGGGATCTGGAGCCAGACTGCCTGGGTTCCAATGAGACAGGATAACATACAGGGTATGATTAGTAAATATGCAAATGACATGAAAGAATCAATTCAGGAAGATTTTGGGAGATTGAATAAATTGAAGGTCCTACACTAACGCCTAAAAAAATCAACTGTGTACATATAATACGGAGCATATTTGGCCCAGCAAGATATGTAGGAGACAAATTGTTTAATCGCTTTTATTGCTTTCTTAGCAAGAAAGAACTTGCTAAGAATTAGAACTGTCTGAGAGTGGAAAGGGCTGTTTTACAAGGGGGTATGATTTGTGTCACTGAGAGGTTTCTGAGCAGGAGCTGGATAACCAAACGCCAGCAGGCTATACCAGGGACAGTGCACATAGTTCCCTCCAGCTCCAGAATTCCATGATGTCATCTTTTTAAAATGTTTTTTTTTTTTTTTTAAAGACAGTTATGAAGTCATCAGAGAATCACTAAGATAGTGCCAATGCACAAGCAAGTTTTAACCACTTTGTATATGGGAAAAAAATTGTTGAATTAGTTGATAAAAATGCTTGCAGAATAGGTAACCCCATTAATTTCACCACAACACAATCATAGGAAGACAGAACTGAATTAAAGTTCTGAATAAGTCAGTCTTTGAAGCATATTGGAAAAAGGAATAATAAGCAATCGTGAAGTTTTCTGAATTATTACAACTTTTATTTTTAGAGCTACTGATGCATTTTACAATATAAAACCAGGTGGATAGGCTAATAGTCTTCTGATTCCAAGACTAGTTCTCATTTTATCAAAAGAAACAGAAACACCCGTGTACATCATTTTGCTGCTGCATTGTTCTCAGAATAAGTCAGTGGAATTTGATGGGCACCTGCTTATCTCCATTGTGCTTTTGCAAGAGAGAAAAATATAATTCACCTTTATTTTTCAAACATTGTCTCAAGAGTCAAAAACACCCAGTGAAGAAACTAAAGCCTACCTGCTAATTTGTGGTTTGGGAGCAGTCAGCAAAGCACACCCAGCACCATGAATCATCATGAGCAAGAACAGCTTTTTACTCTATAGAATTCGATACTACCCAGCATTAGGAAAGAGGTGAACCTTTCCTCTGCCTATTGATGACAAGCTGTGTCACCATCTGGCATGTGAAATATCCAACCAGTCCATGAACCCAGCTAGAAAAATAGAGCATCCCTAAAGGGACACCGGGGAGCTCCACCATGACCCTGAGAGCATGGTGTCTGTCTGAGAGCGGAAGCCAGACAGTGGAGAGGAGCCACAAGTGGCTGGGGGGTGGCTCAGCTGCTGTGAGCGCTGTGGGGGTGGTGTTAAAGAACCCACCAAAACTGGTTAGGCAAGACAGGCTCAGAGAAACCAGAGTCAGTGGCACAAAAGCACAGAAGGCACAGTTGCCTTCGGTTTGTCAGGATGTGGCTCAAACAGTAGAGAGAAACCTCCACTAAGCAGATTGTACCACGATGTATGAATGACAGCAGGTGGGCTGCAAAGACTTCAAAGACCAAGCTCAGTGCTGGTTGACATTAAAGGACACCTACATATGTGTGCAACTACCATCAGCCCTACCCAATTCACAGGCAGAACAGGAACGACGAGAGGACAGATTGCTTCTGGATACTTCAAGAACCTTCTGACACCATAGATAAAAATCACCCAGTGCAGAAAGAGCCTCATAATGCAATTCCTGTGCCTCCACATGCTACCACCGCTAATTACAAATATGAAATCAGCCCCTTAGGACTTCCCTGGTGGCTCAGGGATTGAGAATCCACCTTCCAACGCAGGGGATACAGGTTCGATCCCTAGTCAGGGAACTAAGATCCCATGTGCTGTGGGGCAACTAAGCCCATACACCGTAACTTGTGCTCTAGAGCCAGCACTCCTCAACAAGAGAAAGCGTATGTGTTACAACAAAGAGCCAGCAGTCAAAATAATGAATAAATTAATAAACAAAAAAAGTAAATTTCCCCCATGTCTTAAAAAAAAAAAGAAATTAGCCCCTTAGATCTGCTGGAGTATCTGTGGCCATTGCTGAGCAAAGCTCAATGGGCCTGGACATGATAATAAGAAAACTCCATGAGATTTCAAAACCATGCCAGCATGTTAAAAGCTCAGCTTCCAAAATCTGAACAGCTTGATCTTATCCCTATCACTCACCAGATGCAGATTCAAGTAACATTTGCTTAGCATCTACTTTATAGCAAGTGTTTTAATTTTGCACTCTGAAAGATGTTCCTGCAGTGTGGAACACCTCAAGAGCCAAAAGAACACAATGAAGACATAAAGACTATTCTCATCAACTCTGATTACGGAGTGAAAAGTCTCTGCAACAGAATGATCAGTTGCAGAGAGATGAATCCATAGAGTTCCTAGGTGTCCAAAAAGATGAATCCATATTGCTCCCAGATGTCTAAAATGCATAGAAACAAGGAATAGGCCCCGATAGCTCAGCTGGTAAAGAATCCACCTGCAATACAGGAGACCCTCGTTCGATTCCTGAGTCAGGAAGATCCCCTGGAGAAGGGATAGGCTACCCACTCCAGTATTCATGGGCTTCCCTGGTGGCTCAGCTGGTAAAGAATGTGCCTGCAGTGTGGGAGAACTGGGTTCAACCCCTGGGTTGGGAAGATCCCCTGGAGGAGGGCATGGCAACCCATTCCAGTATTCTTGCCTGGAGAATTCCATAGACAGAGGAGTCTGGAGGGCTACTGTACATGGGGTCACAAAGAGTCAGACACAACTGAGCAACTAAGCATAGCACACAGCACAAGATACTAATAGTTATATTTACTGAATTTCTAAAGAAAACTAAAAGAAAGGAAGATAGAGGAAGGAGATCGAATTTAGGATAAAAGCAATCCTCTTTCCAAAAAGAAAAAAAAAATATATTGAAACATACCTATTTTTGCACATGTGGATCTTCCCATTCTTTTCTAAGATGCAAGGAGGTTTTTAGTCCTTTATCCCAGTATTTTCTATCTTAATAAATGGTGCCATCATTTTGGGTTTAGGGCCCCAAACCTGCAACATCCTTAACACTCTGCATCCTATCCACCAATAAATTTGTTAGATCTGCCTTCAAACTATACTATAAATCTGACCACATCTGACCTCAGATACCTAGTAGTCTAAGCCACAATCACCTTTCTTTGATCAACTTCTACCCCCAAGATGAAATCAGAATCTCTTGGAGCAAAATCCAAGGATTAGCTATTTCAAAGCTCCTCAGAAGATTCTAATGTGCAGTTGAGCTTGGTCTATTCTCTAGCCAGGAGACAGATGACTTATGGGTAGGTTTTATTGTATTTGGGGAAAGCGAAACAGGAGTCTTAGAGGGGTTATACGACTTGTCCAAGGCCACAGAGCTCAGAAGACCCCAAAGTCAGATATCACTCCAAGCCCTGTGGGAGCCCTGAGTGCCTTATTTCCTTTTCTGTTCAGTCAATTACTTACAGAGCAGTACCTTGAGATACTTAGGGAAGTGGGACAGCCCTAAGTGAGTTAGTCTCCAGTTTTGTTTGTGTCACACAACAGATGCACTCTACACTTTTAAGTGGCTACTGTGTCAAATAGAAGGGCACCAAATGGGCTAAAGACACATGAAGTACAAACAGTAAAGATGATGATTCTATTAGTTTGAGTCAATAGAATTATTTTAAAAAGACAATTCCAGCTGAATATATGGGAAAATGTCTGACATCCTAAAGAAAACTATCAAACTATCAATTCAAACTGAAGATGTTGGTATTCAGACTTAGTTAAAATTAAAACAGAGTAGTTCACTCATCCGAAAGTCACTTAATAAGATCAAGAGGAATTCAGCAGAGTACCTGGGGAAATTAAGAGGGCCTTCTTCCTTTTTTGCTAATTACATTCACTTGGAAGTCAACAAAAGGCCAACCCATGTCATGATTCTTTCACTGAGCTTTAAACCAAAATACACGAATGAGCTGCCATCTGGGGTTAAACTGAACCACTAATTCAGAACTCCATCCCCCTCCTCCAGTCAAATTCTGGCTTCTCTTTAAAAAAAGATTTCCATCTGTGGAGTACAAGTAACATTATCACCTAAAAAAGAAAAGTCTAAATGCAGAAATGATAAGGATAGAAGAGAATTAAAAAAAAAAAAATCCCACAAAGGTTGGACACAATACACTTGACCTAAGATACAGTAGGGGCTTAACTGGTGGCTCAGGGGTAAAGAATCCACCTCCCAATGCAGGAGATGCAGGTTCAATCACTGGTTGGGAAGATCCCCTGCAGAAGGAAATGTCAACCCACTCCAGTATTCTTGCCTGGGAAATCTCATGGACAGAGGAACCTGGCAGGCTACAGTCCATGGGGTCGCAGGAGTCAGACACAAATTAGTAACTAAATAACAAAACAAGGGACTATGGAGTTTGTTTCCTACTCCTAGAAGCTTGAAATCATCATCATCACATCCTGAAGCCAGACCTCAGCACCCATCCAGGAGGCCACAGAGAAATCATGCTGGCTACATTAAGAGTTTCAAAATGAGCTTCATCTTAGCAACCAGGGAAGGCAGGTAAATTGAGGTTTGTGGTAAATTTCTGTTTTCTGCACATTAACCTGCAAAATATCTATTAACATCGGGGTGACATAAATTAATAATTGTAGACTAAAGAAAATAAACCCCTTGAAAAGAAAGTAGCCACAGAAGTTTTGGAAATTTTTACTGAGTTGTTAAGGTATTTCTTCCAGGTGCAAATAACTACACACATGTAGGCTACAAATATAGGGTGAATAAAGAGATGAAGTACAGCAACATACTAAAAGTAAGTAGGTTAGCAAAAACCAGAAATGACATTGTAGAGAGGCTCATATTCATCAAGCTTGCAGAGTAGATATAGAACCAGCTAAAAATAAATGGGATGTGTTTACTCTTCATTTGGTTGTATTGAATTGACTGTTTAATTCAGAATGTTAAATACTTCAAAACCAAATAACTGAGTATCATTATACAAGCTTTATCATTTCCGACAGGGGAAATTGAGAGAAGCGCAATCAGACCCATTAAGTAACTGGGCAATAGACAAATTTACCAAAAAAAAATCCATATGCTCTTGGTTTCTTGGCTGGCAATCTACATGACTTTATATAATCTATTCTTCTCTCCACAAGCAAAGAAATTCAAAGATCTACATCAGTATTTTTGAACACTGTTGGACATCAGAATCACCTGGAAGATACAATATCAATGCTTAGTCCATATGCCCGATGGCCCAGAATGATTCCATTGGCCCGAGGTGAGTCCAGGCATCAGTACTGCTTAGATAATCCCCATTTGATTCACTGTGCAGCCAGGATTAAACACCACCGACGTATGCTTGACTGTAAACCTGTTGACATTACGCAAGCCTCCCACTGCCCTGACCATACTGGACACACTCTACGTTAAAGATGGCAGAGTCATTCTTTCTCAAGACATTTCTCTAACCCTTACTCACAGCTGTGGGGAAAAAAGTTATGAAAGTTGAGTGAGTCCACCCGAGAACATTCATCACATCCATTCTGGCATCAAAGTGGACTGAATCCAACTTAAGCTTAAGGTATAAAACAGAACATCAAATTTGGGTAAAATCTATAGAGAGAGACTGATTTGCTTTCTTTGGTCAGGGAGAGGACATGGCCTGAGTTTAAAAATGAAAGTAGAATGAGACAGATTAGAAGGACACTGGGAAGGGTCAGCTAGTCATTAGGATGACAGTATGGTGCCAAGAAAAACGGTCACGGACAATAGGTGCCCTCGGAACCAAAACATTCCAACATGGGGCGACAAGTTTGTCCAGAAGAGCTGGCCAAGAGTACCGAGGGGGAAAGTGAAAGCAAATGATAGTCAGAGCCCCTGGTAGCTGGCTTTGCACCCGAACTCCTCACCAGGGCAGAGTCCTAGAGTCCAGGGTCTCTTCTCTCAGACAGGCAGGGCCCTCAGTACTGGAGCTCTAGTTGCTGTAACAAAGAGTCAGGGTCAAGGAAATGGTGACAGGGTGGTTCAAGCCACATCCTCAAAGTGGTAAATTAGAGCTCCTTGAATGTCTCCTACTGCTAAGGTTTTCTGAACTGGGGTAGGGCTAAATCTACATGGGGGTAAGGGAGGGACACGGGGAAAAGATGGGCTGCAGATGCTAGAAGGAGATTTCCTCTACATCAAGTTGGCTATAAGACCAGAGTTAGCCACAGAGATCGAAGCTAATTAGAGAAGCTCAATTATTCTAAACTGGTGTCAGAGCAAACCATCTCTCTGACTCACCCTTGCAAACCAGTTTGCTTGCTTCATTCATGAAGATTAATCTTGTATTCTAAATAGGTCTGGCCCACTAAAGTGGTTTCCTGGTTCAGAGCCTCGATTGCCTTTGACCTTCTTAGCAATAATCTCCACCTAAGCTGCCACATGACTAACCCAGTCTCCTGAAGTACAATCCTGAATGGATCAAGACAAGTCATCTTCAAAGATGGGCTTAAGCAAAACAATGAAGAGGCTCAATTCAAAACAGCCAGTTACCTTTGCCCAGTTCATTCAATGTGTAAATAACCCAGTAAGCCAAATAAATTCTTTAGCCCCTTAGATTAACAAAATTGATGGCAACAATGTATATAAAGGCAAACTACCCAAAGTGACTATCCTATGTACACACATATTTCATGTTAACATTGAAAAGAAAACTAATAGGAAGGTCCTGTACAGTGGTCTTATCAAATTTTTTTAACAAGAATTACATTTAATGGGTCCAAAACAACAGGCTTCCAAAGACGACATGATGAATTTACATGAAACTTCTAAATTGCCATGAGGGCTATGTCACAAGCAGTATTATTTAAGCACTAATATATTTTGTGAGGTTTTATGAGGACATTTGAGAAGGCCTTCTTTTGGAAGGAAGTAAGGCTTAATCTCTACTTAAGAGAGAAGTATATCTATACATGTACTTTTAATAAGCTTACTTTGAGCCATCATTTCTGTTACAAAATTTTATATTCTGAAAAACTCTAGTAAATCCTTAAGTCTAAGCTAGAGATATAATCTGGAGCTGTGCTGACCAGCACAGCAACCATGAGCCACATGTGGAAACTGAGCATGTGAAAGGGGACTAGTTTAAATTGAGATGTACTGTAAATATAAAATGCATAGCAGAGTTAGAAACTAGTACAAAAAGGAATGCAAACTATTTCATTATTGATTTTTATATCATAACAAAATGATATTTTGGATCTATTAAAGAAAATATATTATTAAATTAATTTCACTTATTTTTTGTTTTTACAGTGTAGCTACTAGAGTATTTACAAGTACATATGTGTCTAGTGCTTGTGGATCACTTTATTTCTCTCAGTGCTGATCTAAGATATGAATGTCAATTTGATAGGAGTAGATTTTACAAAGCCATTAGTTAAATCTTAGCTGGTCTCACTTCTGACCTCTATCCCTAACAAAAAGGATAAAAAAGAGCAGTATCTTGGCAATTGTGTAAGGGTTACGTGAAACCTTAGGAGCAGTAAGTTGGAACCCAAGTACATAAAACTTCAGCACATAAAAATGAAAAAATATTATTGAAAAAACAATGTAATCAAAATATACCTGATCAAATCTAATTATAATTGAAAACCTTGTTTAAAAATACTTTATGCTGTATAATTTTAAAACCTACGGAGATGAAAATTAACTGAAAAACTATTTAAAATGAAAGAATTCAGACTGATGGTTAGTTTCAAAATCAACAGCTTCCACCTTACATATTCTGACAGTCACGAGCAAAAACATAATTTTAGAAAGGATTCCATTCACAATATCTTCATAAAACATAAGCTATCTAAAGAACAAATCATTAAAATGGATAGGATTTATTTAAGAAAGCTCTCCCCAGTACATAAAAGAAAATCCAATACATGGAGAGTAAAACTAAGCTTAACCGACTCAGTATATAAGAGATATCAGTTCTCTCAACATAAATTTATAAAATTAATGCAATATCAATAAATATTCCAACACATTAACTTTATTCAATGATGCACTCATTAGTTCAAGTGGAAAAATAAGCACGAAAGTAGCCAGAAAAAAAATTAAGAGGAAAGAACAGTGATTAATTGTAATAAAGGAATTTGACACAAGGGGCCAATAAAGACCAAAATATAGAAGAGAGAGAGAAGAAGGGGGGAGACTGACTGCAACCATGACTCAGCTGTGTAGGTAAATTTAGCGTATAAAAGAAACACCTCAAATCAGCGAGGGGAGAACAGATTATAAAATACATGGTTATCATGTCAGACAGATAATAAATTGAGAAAAAAACTAAAACTAGACCTCTATCTCACATCGCACAACAAAATAAATCCCATAGGAACTACAGGTGTAACTGTTTAAAGGTGAAATCTAAAAGTACTGATACTAGAAGAAGGATGTAAGTGAAAAATTATCATTTTCTTGACATAAGAGACATGACATTAAGCCAGAAATTTTAAGAAAGAAACTGAAAGATTATACTTTACAAAAGTTAACCATGTACATGAGAAAACATCAAAAAAGTTAAAGGATAAACTATTAACAGGGAAAACAGTGAATGTCAGGAGCATACGATAAGCTCTTAAAATTCAATACAAGAGTCTTCATAAAGGAACTTATAATGAGTAAACAATTCAGACAAAAATAAAAATAATTACTAAAACTAATCAAGATGCATTCAGTCTTCTAAGTACAGCAATGTAAACTTAAAGTTTTTTTTTTCTGCACTGTATATTCAAAAGGATAAAGAAGACTATTCAGTGGTGTAAAAGGAGTAGCAGAATAGGACCTCTGGTTTATTTTCAGTGAGGGTATAAACGTGAATAATCTTTTAGCATTTTTTTGCCATTATAAAAAAAAAAAGATACATACTTTTGCCCCAGAAATCCCTTTTCTCAAAGAATTTTCAAAGAAATAATCAGAAAACTGTACAAAGATATATAAAGATGCTTATTCAAGAGTGTTTTTTTTTTTTTTTTAAATACAAACCGGAAATGGCCTACATGCCTACCCACAGAGGATTCCTTAGTTAATTATTATACAATAACATCGATAATGCTAAGCTGCCATAAAATACATGATCTATGCATTCAACAAATAATTCCTGATGCCCTACTAAGTGCCAGGCAGCGCTCTGGGCACTGAGGATTTAAATACTGACAGTAGATAAAAAAATTTCTTTCCATGAGTGAAGGTGGTCAAAAGTACAAACTTTCAGCAACCTAATGCCCATCAACAGATGAATGGATAAAGAACTTGTGGTACATATATAATAGAATACTACTCAGCCATAAAAAGGAACAAATTTGAGTCAGTTGAACTGAGGTGGATGAACATAGAGCCTGTTATACAGAATGAAGAATTCTTTCATTCTGTATAACAGAATGACAAAACAAATATTGTATATTAACACATATGTATGGAGTCTAGAAAAATGGCACTGATGAACCTATTTGCAGGGCAGGAATAGAGATGTACACACAGAGAAAAGACTAGTTGCCACAGTGGGGGAAGAAGAGGGTGGGACAAATTGACAGTGTAACATTGAAAGGTATACATTACCATATATAAAACAGATAGCTAGTGAGAAGTTACTGTATAACACAGGGTGCCCTACAGCAACCTAAAGTGGTGGGGTAGGGTGAGATGGGATGGGAGGTGGGAGGGAGGATGGAGAGGGAGGGGGCATATGTATACCTAAGGGGCTTTCCTGGTGGCTTAGAAGTAAAAAATTTGCCAGCCATGTGGGAGACCTGGGTTCGATACCTTGGTCGGGAAGATCCCCTGGAGAAGGGAATGGCAACCCACTCCAGCATTCTTGCCTGGAGAATTCCATGGACAGAGGAGTCTGGTGGGCTACATTACAGTCCATGGGGTCGCAAAGAGTCAGACAATGACTGAGCAATTTACACTCTCACTTTCACGTTGTTGTATGGCAGAAACCAACACAACATTGTAAAACAATTCTTCTCCAATTAAAAATAAATAAAATAACTTTTTTAAGTATAGAATTCCAATTAGAAGCTAAATTCTGAAGATGTCATCACAGCATGGTAACTATAGCTAACAAGTGTTCTATATATTTGAAGTTACTAAGAGAGTAGATTTTAAAAGTTCTTATCACTACAGAAGATATCTGTAACTGTGTGAGGTGATGAATAGCAACTAAAATTTTTGTGGTAATCATTCTGCAATATAGTATATACAAATATGTTGCACACAAATATAATTACATATAATCATATCTCAATAAAACTAGAAAAATTAAAATTTAAAATCCCATCCTTTCTGGAAGAAAGTGTTAGTTGCTCAGTCATGTCTGACTCTTTGTGACCCCAGGGACTGTAGCCTGCCAGGCTCCTCTGTCCAAGGAATTCTCCAGGCAAGAATACTGGAGTGGGCAGCCATACCCTTCTCCATGAGATCTTCCTGACTCAGGAATTGAACCTGGGTCTCCTGTACTGCACACAGATTCTTCACTATCTGAGCCACCGGGGAAGCCTTTACGGAGTTTACATAAATTATATTTATAGACAAGGATGTCTATGAAATACTAAGTGGGAAAAAAAAGATTAACAATAGTGTAGGGTCTGATCTGAGTTTTCCTAAGAAATAAATGTATTTCTCTTCTGGAAAATTGTTGGAATGGATATCTATTAAATGATAATGTATATATTAAATGGTTATATTTAGATGGCTTAGTTTGGGGTGATTTTTACTGTTCTCTTGACATCTCTGCAGTATGAGTTTTTTTTTCAGTGAGCAGCTGTTACTGCTACAATCAAGAGAACAAAACTAAGCTCTGTCATTAAAAATAAAGGTCAGAGTTATCCGTTCATCTGACAAAAGCTGTAAGTGCAAGAATACAGCAGTGAACAGATAACACAACAAATCGTCCCCTTTTAAATGGTCAGGTTCCAAGTAGGAGGGTATCAAGTAGGTCTGATTATAAGGCATCTATAGGTCATCTCATCTTTATTTAGGTCACAAGATTCATTTAAGTCAATCCTACTATGCCCTAGGCAATGTCCTCAGTATGCTGCTGCTGCTGCTGCTAAGTCGCTTCAGTCGTGTCTGACTCTGTGCGACCCCATAGACGGCAGCCCACCAGTTCTGCCGTCCCTGGGATTCTCCAGGCAAGAATACTGGAGTGGGTTGCCATTTCCTTCTCCAGTGCATGAAAGGGAAAAGTGAAAGTGAAGTCGCTCAGTCGTGTCCGACTCTTAGACCCCATGGACTGTAGCCTACCAGGCTCCTCCGTCCGTGGGATTTACCAGGCAAGAGTACTGATGTGGGGTGCCATTACCTTCTCCGTGTCCTCAGTATATCAGTAAACAAAACAGACAAAAAATCCCTGCCTTTAGGGAGCTTACTACCCAGAGGTTAAGAAAATTGAAAGATGTGGGTTCCAGGGAGTAGTGAAGAATGAATTTATGACATTTACATTGTAATGAAATTATGTGATTAGAAATCCAATATAGCAGCAAATATTTCACTAACTTCAAAAGCACAGTCTTTATCTATGCAAACTTTCCTTAAGCCTGTAAGGTAGGTATGAACTGATTCAGTTCTCACTGTTTTTGAAATTATATAAGTGAAATAAAAGAATAATGTACTATAGATTAAAAAGACTAAAATAATTTAGTTTTGCCACACTTAATAGGTCCAGGATTACACTAGGCAAAATAACATGTTTTGGGAATTCCCAAATATTGACCACATGAAGCATCACTACACTCACATAACCGCTCTGTGAAAGAATGTCATGTCAGTTATAAATCTATAACTTATTTTCATGATTACTTTGGGGAATCCTTCATTCGCTATACCTTTCTATCCCACCATCCAATTAGCTGGCACACAGCAGGTGCATAATACATGCTTGTTAAAGGAAGAAAGGATCTTAGTCGTCTTTTACCTGGACAAATGAAATAGCCTTCTAAAATTTTCTTTTTAACAATTTTTATACAAATTACCTCCAAGCTCCTTTTGTTACATTTTAAGTAAATAAAATGTAGTATTTTTTATAATTACAAACATTTTAAAGGTGCCATTTACACAGGCCAGTTTAGGAAAACAATCCCTAGGACAACTTCTAAATTTATCACTTAGTACATGTTTTACATAATCAAATGAATGCCTTACATTTTAGCATCATAATATTCAACAGTGTAAAACACAAACCATTGGATTGTTGTTGTTGTTGTTCAGTCGCTAAGTTAAATCTGACTCTTTGTGACCCTACTGGATAGGTATGTGGTGGGTTTTTTTTGGTGTGTATTTACTTAGTTTTGAATGATGGTCATTATTTTGTAAATTATGAGCTCTAGAACACCTCTTTTAATCAAGCAAAAGCCTTTGACAATCTGACAGTGACAATGCCTGTCAGCTGCCTATCCAATAACAATTCTTCCTTTTTCTTTTAACAATAAAACACTAAGTGCCAAGTAGAAAACTCCAGCTTTCCTTGCAGACACGAGCTAATGCAAAATAACCATTAGTCTCTGTGTGGTACTTCCAAGAAAACCCTTTGGTCTCACACTCTTCTTCATTTTTCTTCTGACCTGGAACTCCTATACAATGGCTGGTACCCCAGCAACCAGATTATGACTTTAAGGAAGTTATACACTCAGGATGATGAGGCAGAAAGGCATATGGAGCCCATGTCCCTTATGACTTTATTTGGTGGGCATAGGTGACCTGGACTGTCTTCATGCTAGTTTTACAACACCGAGAAAAATTCTGTTTTGTGTAGACCACTGTTATTTCAGTCCCTGTTTCTAGGATTTTTAATGCTGTATTTAGAGGCTTATTTGATTTAGCTGGAGTAAAACTGAAGGGACATATGATTCTTAGTCTTCTGCATTATTTAGCCTTGCTTTCTGGTAAACTTATCTACCAGGGTTTCAACTATTATCTCTGAACCAGAGATTCCGATTTGCTTTTCCCCACATCTAACCTCTCAATTTCAAAGTATCTCAAAACACATCCATTTGGATGTCCTTCAATTACTTCAGAATTTGAATTTATGTCTTCTCTTACTTATTGAAACTCCTTCTCAATTTCCTCATCTTTTAATATCTTTTCCCAATCAATCAGGTTCAAGACTGTAAAGCTGAAATCCTTAAAATGTGCTTCACCTAACTTGAATATTCCGGCAGGTCATGAAGAATGCAGTCCCATGGCAGATCTACTGAAGAGATCTTCATGGGGCAGCTCAAGAAACAGTAGTCTTAATGAGATACCTGGGATCTTGTAAACATTAAAGTCTGAAATTACTGCTTGAGAATCTCCTTTTATTTTAATGTTTTTTTGTGTGTGGTATATTCACTATATCACAATGTCCTATGACATGACCTTAGTCACCTCATTTCCTACTATGTTCCCCCTCTCCCCCCACACGCCCGCCACCCCATTCCTCTAACACTCCTAACTCTCTCCTGCCTTGGGGCCTCTGCCTGGAACCTTCTTCCCCCAGATTTCCAGCAGGCTTAATCCACCTCCTTCACATCAACTTTTCAATGAAGGCTAGCCTAACCAACCCATTTAAAGTTGCAATTCATCCACCAACCATATGCATCTTACCGTCTCTTTATTTGTACCATAGCACTTATCACATAACAAAGTCTGTAACTTGCTAACTTTTGTGTTTGCTTTGTCTCTTGCCTCACTAGAATGTTAGCACCTCCAGGGCAGGGCTTTTTCTATTCTGTTTGCTCACTGATTTATTTCAAGTATGGTACTTGAAATTTCTTGAAATTTCAAGAATGGTACTTACAGGAGTTCAATAGATTATCTGTTAAACAAGATAATGATTTATTGAGAAATAGCTCTAATTCTTCCCTTTCCAGTCTCACTGCTCCACTCCAATACTAATCCTGGTCTTTGTCATTTTTAGACCTTAAAAAAAAAAACACAATAGTCTATTTACATTTCCTACAAACCATCCAACATACTTTGGGGATGTCACTTCCCTACAGTGATTTGGCTCCTAACTGGTCCTTTTGGAGATATTTTACTTTGAGCTCATGCTTGAATGAGAACTGGATTAGAAGAACTCTAAGATCCTTTTGAAATATTTAATTCAAACTCCAAATGACTCATTCTGGTATTTAAAATACTCTATAATCTAGAAGTATTTATTTATCCAAGTTTATTCTCTATTCCTTCTCAGTTTCCCTTTGTTCCTGGCCAGTTTAGGAACTCTCAAGTAAGCCATAGTCATGTTCAGCACTTTTTCAGTTGGTTACTATCTAACCTCAGTGCCCTCCTGACTACTGAAATAGATGGCATTATCTTAGAACCTTGGTACTCACACTGTGACCTGCAGGTCATCACCCAGCATCACCTGTGAGCTTGTCAGAAATGCATCTCGAGCCCTACTCATCTAGAAGTTGCATGTAACAATATCCCCAGGTGATGGGTCCACAGCTTCAAGTTTGAGAAGCATTGCGTGAGGACTCATTTCAAATTATTTCTCAAGGAATGTTTCCTCGCAGGCTTCATGTTCTTATGTCTGATCTTTCACAGCTCTTTGTTACCCATAGCAAGCACACTGTTCAATTAATAACATCCCCTCCTAGACTATTTCTTATTTCATGGACGTTCTTTCTCCTCGATTTAGTTGTTAATAACCTGCACACAGAGCAGCCATGAATCTGGCCAATCTGGATGCAGGGAATAGAAACCCATTCAAATCGCTTAAAGTAAAAATAAGAGCCTGTTCTAAGGCTACTTGTTGAACTGGGACAAAAAGAGTTGGGGGGGAGGGGGAGGTGCTCTAGAGCCAGGGGGGAGGTGCGCTAGGGATGGGCCACCCTCTCTCAGCATCTGTGTCTCTCTGCCTCATTCCTTCCATCCAGGTCATTCTCTCCTATCTTTCTGTGTTCACGTGCACACTTTCTGCTTCCTCACACCAGCAGCATCCACACAACCTAGGACAGCCAGTCATTTACTCCTCCACCAGGCTATTTTCCTCTGCCCCTTTCTGCTTCAACCTTCACTCGAAGTCTCTAAACTCAACTTTTCCCATGGGAGAGATGATCACCACAAAGCCTTGGCTTTTTGAGCCAAAACCCAAGGTTACAAGTGTTGAGCCACCTATGGATTGTCTGCTCTTTGTCAGAAGCCTACCCTGGCCCAACCAACTGAAGCCAAGGAGGCTGCAGTTCAGAGCAATGCCATCAGGCAGCAGGAGCTGTCAAAAGAGACTATTCTTTAGGAAAGAAAAGTGTGGGTGCAGCAGGCAATGAGCCACATCGCCAGCCCACAGTGTCATTATTGATGTCCTCACCACAGTCCCAAGCAAAATGCTGAGCACATAATAAACTGAACCAACCAATACGGGGGAAGGGTTATTCACCGACTGCCACTATGCCTCTGACAATGTACCAAGCACCTCAATCACCTGGGACACAGTTTCATCAACTATCAGATGGGACCATCTTCACCAACCTTCAGGAGTGCTGTAAGGTCCTATAGGGTAATCTTTGTAAAAATGCTTTGAAAAATATACATGTCAATCAAAAACAATACTGTTGCCTCTCAGATAAAATTCTCTCATATGGTAGAAGTTTCACATAGTTTTCTTGTCCTTTCTCTTTTCCCATTTCACATGATGTGGAGTCCAGCAACTGCTATTATTTGAAAGAACAATCCCAACTATTACCACTATATTTTCATACCTTCATGGCTCACTCAAATGATGATTAAGAAAATTCACTCATTATTATCAAAAAGACAACAAATAACAACTGTTGGTGAGGGTGTAGAGAAAAGGGAACCGTCATGCATTGTTGGGTGGAAATGTAAATTTATGCAGCCACTGCTGAATATAGTACAGAGGTTCTTCACAAAATTAAAAATAGAGCTACCATATGATCCAGCAATTTCACTCCTAGGTATTTATCCAAAGAAAACAAAAACACTAATTAGAAAAGATATATGTATCACTGTGTTCACTGCAGCAATTTTTATAATAGCCAAGATATGGAAGCAACCTAAGTGCAATCAACAGATGAATGAATAAAGATGATGCAGTGTGTGTATGTATGTGTGTGTGTGTGTGTGTGTGTATATGTATATATGAATATTACTCAGTCATAAAAAAAGGTTGAAATCTTGCCATTTAGGACAACATGGGTGGATCTAGAGGGTATTATGCTAAGTGAAATAAGTCAGGGAAAGACAAGTGCTGCATGATTTCACCTATATGTGGAATCTATAAAACAAGTGAACAAACATAACAAAACAGAAACAGTGTCATAAATACACAGAACGAACAGGTGGTTGCCAGTGGGAATTGGCGTGGGGTGGGTAGAGAAATAGGTGAGGAAGATTAACAGGTACCAACTTTCAGTTGCAAAATGCATGAGTCTTGTATATGAAATGTACAGTGAGGCAAATATAGTCAATAATTATGCAATAACTTTGTATGTGGACAGAGGGTAACTAGACATTATGCTGATCATTTTGAAATGTTTAGAGATATCGAATCACTATGTTCTGTAACAGAAACTAACATACTCTTATAGGTTAATTATACTTCAAAACAAACAAACTCAGAAAGAAGATCAGATTGGTGGTTACCAGAGGTGGGGTGTGGGGGAGAAGGTAAAGGCCATCAAAAGATACAAATGTCCAGTTATAAGATAAATAAATACCAGGGATGTAATGTACAACATGATAAATACGTTTATATATGAAATGTTAGAAGAGTAAGTCTCAACAATTCTCATAAGGAAAAAATTTTTTTCTGTTTCTTTAATTTTGTATCTATATGAGTTGATGAATGTTGACTAAATACGGTAATTTTTCATGATGTATGGGAGCCAAAAAACTGGAAGAAAAAATTAGAGAAAAAGAAAATTCATTTCACTCAGAAGTGTAAAAAAAGTACACATTTTTCACTGTGTACATTTAAAGACAGTGTGTATCTAAAAGGTGCCCTGTCTATTTTTCATTATATTACAAATGACAATAAGCATGTATGAAATTCCTAAGCAGGACACAGGTTTTCTGACTCTTGTGTGGACTTCTCCCCAGAGACGTGCCACTGAGAATTTCCAAAGTGCTATAATCAGAAAATCAGAGCTACGAGAGCCTCACTCTTTGCGTACTGTAGTCCTCCAGGCTCCTCTGTCCATGAAGTTCTCCGGGCAAGAATACTGCAGTGGGTAGCCATTCCCTTCTCCATGGGATCTTCCTGACCTAGGGACTAAACCCAGGTCTCCTGCATTGCAGGCAGATTCGTTACTGTCAGAGCCACCTTGGAAGCCCATTAGACCCCAGAGGCCCCATTTTTAGAAGCAAGGCAGAGAGGAGGAAAAATAATAAAATGGCCCATCTCAAACCCCTGCAATCCAATTCTCCCAACTTCTATAGCTTTTCTCCTAAAATTATTTTACCAGTTGCCAAACATTAGAGTGTGGAAGGGGTGGGGGTGAAGGATGGATACCAGTGACCACAGCCAAGTTCTCAAAAACAAGTTATGAGAACGTGAGCCACCCTTTGCAGGATTCAAGTACGGGTTTATGGGAGAGAAAAACAAAAGAAAACAAAGCTCAAGATCTGTACAGTCTTGGCTTCACCATGAACAAAATAAAAAAATATTTACCAGTTGACGGCCATATGCTGGGCAGGATGCTGAGGACTCCTCAGAGGATGAAGAGTCTCAGCCCTCCAAAAGTGAATTTGCCTTTACCCTCGGGCATCTGTTGCTCATTGCTGACAAGTGTAGCCATTCAACAGCTGGCCCTGGGTGGAGCAAAGAAAATAGCTTCCACCTTGCTAAAAAGTCAGCTCAGCTGGCCAAAGTGCAGGTATCAGGTAAAAGGAAAAACAAAAACAAAACCTCAGGAATGGAGCTGGGTGAGACACCGCTGCAAGAGGCAGAACCGCAGAGACTGTAATGCACAGCACCCGCTGAGCGCCCAACCCCAATCAAGGCTCCTCCCGCTCCGAGTGGCGAGGGGCTGCGGATCAAACGATCCTGCATCCTGGGAAAGGCAATTTCAGTTCAAGGGGTGTCGTGATGGGGGAGCTGCACAAAGGTGGGCGGCGGGTTGGGGATCTGCAGCCCTACAATGGAGAAGCAGAGTAGCGACCTAGAGGTTTGTGCGCTAGTGGGGAGGGCGGTGGGCAGGGCGAGAGCGCAGAGGCCGAACAGTCACGCTGCGGCGTAAAAAGAGCCGTGGGGATCCCACCGAGGACACCAATTTCGGCTCTGCAGCCGCGAAGGGGTCTGCTAGGGCGCCGAAGACAGTGCAGGGAGAAGGGTTCGCCAGGGACCAGGCACGACAGCCAGACATTCCTGGGGGAAGGGGTGGGACGGGCATCTGTTCCCCGATATACACAGACACATACACAGACACACACACCGCCCCACTCCCGGCTGGCTCCGAGTCGCCTCCGCGCGCGCTCCGCACCCAGCCCGGTGCTGCGGCGGCCACTTACCCTCGGCGCGGGACCGGATCTCCGACACGGTCCTCCGCATGGTGGGCATCGCAGCAGCCGCCGCAGGTGGATCCTTAAACCAGACCCTGCACCTGTCACGGCGCCGCGCGGGCGGGGGATCTGGCTTCCCTGCGCCGAGCGATCAGCAGCCGCGAGGGGCCCTGCCGGCCACCCAGGGCAGCGCTTCTGCCGGGAGAGGCCCTCGCACACCTGCGGAAGGAGGAAGAGACCACGAAGGTGGCAGTGTCCGCAGAGCCGAGCGAGATCTGCCCGCAGCCCGCTCAGGGGCCGGCTCGGCGAGGGGCGGAGCTCGGGCCCGGGCGCTGGCGCCGGGGGAGGGGTCGTCGGGGAGCTCGCTCACTCGCTCCAGCGGCAGCGCGGCGGGGGAAGGCGGGAGAGGGGGCAGGGTAAGACCCGGCGGAGCCTCCTGTCGCCCCGCCCCGGTTTGGACTGTACCACCTGCAGGGGACGGGCCGGGGAGCTAATGGTTTACTCCACACCGGGCGCCCTCTTTTCACCCCGTGACTTCGGCTCTTCTGTCCTTCCTCAATAGGTATCAGATTTTTCCAAGTCTTGGCAAAGAGAAAGGCTGCTCTGGCTCCTTCATCCTTGCATATCCTCTTCCGTCACCCTCTGGTTTTAATAACAATGGGGTCGCCCGTGGTCCGGAGAGTGGGGTTGGGTCTGAGTCGGCTGGAGAGAGGTTGAAGGGGAGAAAGGGCTTGGGGGCCCGTGGCTAAGTTCCAACCCAAGTGGTGGAAGGTGTCTGCGTGCTCGCCGTCCGGGTGGAATTCTAGCCTCCCTCACCGCCAGCAGCCCTCGCAGCCCGAGTCGCACCTGCTCTGTCGTCTGGTTCGGAAGCAACAGGCTCTGAGTCCGGGGTCCCTGGGCGCTGATGGCTCCTCCTCCCCACGGTGCTCCGGGCCGGCCTGCCAGTGGCCGGGTGCCTCTCGCTGATGCGTGTTCTGCAGCCTGACGAAGCCCTGGACTTGGCATAAAATCCAACTATTGGGCCAGGTGCTTCAAAAAAGGACTTTTTTGGTTTGAGGTGTTTTTTTTTTTTTTTTTTTTAAGTCAAACCTTCAGGAAGTTGGGAGCAGTAGTTTTACCCAAAAAAGGGAAGAGGCTTCCAAATATATAATACATGAATACATGAAATTTTAATTTGCTCCATATTCTAGAAATCACCGACTCAGTGGACATGAGTTTGAGTAAGCTCCAGGAGATAGTGAAGGACGGGGAAGCCTGGCATGTTGCAATCTATGGGGCTGCAAATAGTCAGACACGACTTAGCAATTGAACAAATCCTAGAAATAATCGTAACCTCATTACCTTTTATTTTGTATACAGAGATCTATATTAACAAGTTATCAAAACAAGTACGGTATTTATTGCTGATTTCATCTTTTGGATGTAAGGTTTTGTATAGATCCTGGTGAGTGGCTAAAATGGCAAGAAAGGAATAGATTGTTAGAAGCACCTTGCCCTCTTCCTCCAGCACTAGGTGGAAGAGGGTTTTACATGGAGTACTCTATTGTAAATTACTTTCAGGTCCTTAAGGGAGAGATCTGGAAAGGTCTAAGCAGAGATATAAGTGATTATTCTCAAGCTTCAAGGAAAAATAAACCTCTGCTAATAGCATCATATCTCCATTTGTGGTATTTTTTCTGCCTCCTGCAGGTAGCATTTGCTAATCAGAGCCCTGCCTTTCATTAATTCTGAATCAGGCAGTCAATGCATATTTATGAAGAACTCACTCTAGTTGGCTCTGATTGAGAGGCTGGGGTTAGAACAAAGAAAATATAATTCCAGTGTTCATGAAACATTGCAGGGTAGAACAGGACTCAAAGGTGTTTTTTTCAGTGATGGTGTTGATCTGCAAGTATGGTCTTCTAAAAGTAAGAAATGAGCACACAGCCCCTTTAGGACAGTCATCACTGGCCCTTTTTACTCTTTCCAGGTCCAAGATCTTATATAAAGGCGACTCCCTCTGGCTCAGTGAACACAAGTCTGAAAAAAATTGAAAAGGTAAGTACAACAAGGGAATAGTTAAAAGAAAGAAAAATCAGTTCTAGAAGTTAGTGAACAGAAACCAGAGAAAAGGCAGTGCTTTTATGATTACTGATTTAGGTGTAATTTTATATAAAGCCAGAACCAGTTTTTAGTCAAAAATAGCGCACAGCAGCATAACAGTATTTGATTTATGAGCAATAACCTTTGTAATTCCTGTGGACCACCAAATGAAGTTCAGCTTCTTATTTGTAAATAAGTTCCAGAAATTACCTCTGTTTTGTGTAGAGCAATCTGTTTTATATATGTCTGTGTGTATGTGTGCTTCCTATTAACAACCCATAAACAATGTTGATACAGGAAATAACAGTCTTTCATACAGAGAGGAACATTGCATGACCTGGTCAATAGCTTACTGTGTGTCTTTTCCCAAGTTATGCTATCACTTTACCCATAATAGCAAGATTACCCTACCTAACTCATTTCTGAACAATTCATTTCTGATTACTAGACATTACACATGTTTTTATTGGTTCAGAACCCTGATTGAAGTTCAATATTGTACTAATCGGTGTATTTGTGTATGTGTGTTCAGCTGCCCAGTCATGTCCAACTCTTTGTGACCCCATGGACTGCAGCATGCCAGGCCTCCCTGTCCCTCATCATCTCCTGGAGTTTGCCTAAGTTCATGTCCATTGCATTGGTGATGCCATCCAGCCATCTCATCCTCTGATGTCTTTTTCTCCTTCTGCCTTCAATCTTTCCCAGCGGTGGGGTCTTTTCCAATGAATCAGCTCTTTGCTCAGTTCATTTGCTCAGTCATGTCCAACTCTTTGTGACTCCATGGACTGCAGCACATCAGGCATTCCTTGTCCATCACCAACTCCCAGAGCATGCTCAAACTCATGCCAACTGAGTCAGTGATGCCATCCAACCATCTCATCCTCTGTTGTCCCCATCTCCTACCTTCAGTCTTTCACAGCATCTGGGTCTTTTCCAATGAGTCAGTTCTTCACATCAGGTGGCCAAAATATTGGAGCTTCAGCATCAGTCCTTCCAATGAATATTCAGGATTGATTTTCTTTAGGATTGACTGGTTTGATCTCCTTGCTTTCCAAGTGACTCTCAAGACTCTTCTCCAACACCACAGTTCAAAAGCATCAATTCTTCGGCACTCAGCTTTTCTTCCCCCCACCCCACCTATGGGGTCGCAAAGAGTCAGACATGACTGAGCGACTGAACTGAACTCAATTATTTCTTTTAGTTTAAAATGGAAGTTAAGATATATCACAAAACTCTGTCTAGTCACAAACCACCTGATTATTGTAAGAAAAGATCTTGTTACCTTTGGTACATAGTTGATATACTAATTCACTGGATGGTCAAGATATTATTATGGTTATGATGTTATTATGGCATGGTTAAGATATTATGTTAATTAGAATTTATGTTATTGGACTTGTAAGCCCTTTTCCTCAAATCTTCCCATCTTGATTGCTGTTTTTCTGTCACCATCCCTTACGTGCACCAGTACCCCTCCAATGCACCAATATGTTCTTTAAGCACAGTTTTAAAAATATGTCTTACTTCAAGCCACGTTTCATCCCATCTCTACTGCTCTTACACAGGCCACCATCATCACGCACCTATAGTAGTCTCCTACTGATTTCCTTGCTTTTACTTGTCACCCATTCATAGTTATTATTTTAAAACAAATGAATTAAAAATTTTAATTCCTTTAAAACACAAATGAGTTTATGTCATTTTTTCAGACTTCAGTGGCTTCCAATAGCACTTGGAATGAAACTCGGGCCCTTTCTGAACTTGACCTTGCCTGCCTCTCAGGCTCATCTCCTTCTACCTCTTATTTGGTCATTTGGGCTCAGATTATTCAGTTCCTGCCCCTCTCCCCGCCCCCAGCCCCCCCTGCAGCTGGTATTGAACATGTTCCCCAGTGCCAGCCACCACCACATTGCCTTAGTCTGTTTTCCTCATAGCACTTATGTCTGAAGTTTTCTTATCTGTTGGTTTCCCTGCTTATGATGAATAGGTGTTGCTCTATTGACTTATTTATCACAGTTTGTCTAACTTTAAGAACACTGCCTGTCTGTCATGTGGCTCAGGATCAATAAATATTTGTGGAATGAATGAATGTGCTGAAAAATGTGTGTGCTGTGAATGATCTGGTTCCCTAACATTGGAGACTGGAAATAAGTCAAAGAATAGGTAGTATTTTATTTGAATAGGTAATAAATTATAGTCTTCATAAGCATATATACTGGAATATATTACTTTGTCATGAAATGATTTAGAACATATTTGCTAGGACGTACTTGATACCAGAAAAAGCTTCCAAATACTATATTGACTTTTGTTAAAATCAAGTGATCAAAATTTTAAAACAGTAGACTGATTGGAGTAGCTTGTTCTTGCTGGACTGAGTAACAAAACGCATATAATACTAAGATGTATGTGCAGAGATATTCACTGAAGCATTGTTTGTCGAATCTAAAAGAATGTAGTCATCACCAAGGGCTGATATGGAAATAGTAGTAAAATATATTAAGAAAAAAATGCTTGTAATAAAACTGTGTGGTTAATATGATTCATTTTGGCGAGTAAATGTGTATATATATATATATATATATATACACATACATATATACATATGTTATTTTTGCTAGTAGGATAGAAAAGCATAAAACAGTAATTTACCTGTGGGTGGAAAGATGGGTGGTGAGAAGGGAGGTTCTTATTTTTCCTGTTTGGTATTTTTCTGCAGTGTTTGCATTTTCTAACTATATGTAAGTATCTTCTTTAGGTGTCAATAGGGGTTATTTGGATTTTGCTTTTTTTTTGTATTAATACGTGTCTTGTCTTTAAAGCACTTATGTTTTTAAAAGTATACTCGAAAATCATCAAAATATTCATGAGAATTTAATTATAATAAGAAATGCCAGATAAAAAAGAATAAAAGACAAACTGATTTCAACCAAAAGCTCTAAATCTATTGTTATTAAATAATCCAGTGACTTACTCATAATGATGAAATCAATATTTTGCTCTTATGTCTGTGCTTCATTTCCCATGACTGTATTACCATTCTCTTTTCAAACATGTTAGCAAGGTTTTATGTCAAAATTACAATGTCTTTAAATGTTATTATCTTCTTCATATACTGGGAGTTTCCAACAAAAAATATGATGATGATTATTTTCTTCACTGTAATGGAAAATACATTACTCCTGTTTAAATGAAATAAATTTTAAAATGTAAATTTGTTTTATATAGAAAGACTTAATAGAAAAAATTTTTGAATATTCTCTGGTACATTTAAATTAGTGTTTGATTCACACATAAATTTTTTGAAAAAAAAATTTACTGAATTTTTTCTCAAGAAGTAAATGAGCATTCAAGACAAAACAGGCCTTGTATTGAGATCTTGAATTCAAGCTTATTTCAAACTGATAAGAGGTTGATTAAATGGCCTGATTTTTATTTTAAAAATTTCCATCTTGCAAGAGCCAGGAAGTGAAAATTACTGTTAATTTAGGAGTAGTGTTTCTTTTCCAAAACTTAAACAAATTTCCAATAATGCTGAGCCTTTATAAAATATTATTGTAAAATATACTTCATTGATAATACATTTAGTGTGGCATTTTCATGAATTCTGACATTTTTAAAAAGTAGCTTTATTGAAGTCTAATTGACACGCAATAACCTTAATATGTTTAAAGTGTAGGATTTGACAAGTTTGAGCATACATATGGACACCTACGAAGCCATCACCACATTCGAGTTGATAAACATATCCATTACTTCCAGAAATTTCCTATTGCCCCTTGGTACGGTTGTTAGATATAACTAGAGATATATGCATGCTTTTTCTTCATGCATTCAGTGCAGTTAATTAAATGCCCACCATGTTCTAGATACTGAGCTTGGTATTTAAGATTGAATGGTCAGCTAACCCAATAGGTTCTGGATCCAAAAACAATTATGATCAAATAATTATGTTCAGTTCAGTTCAGTCGCTCAGTCCTATCCGATTCTTTGTGACCCCATGAACCGCAGCACGCTAGGCCTCTCTGTCCATCACCAACTCCCGGAGTCCACTCAAACCCATGTCCATTGAGTCGGTGATGCCATCCAACCATCTCATCCTCTGTCGTCCCCTTCTCCTCCTGCCCTCAATCTTTCCCAGCATCAGGGTCTTTTCTAGTGAGTCAGCTCTTCGCATCAGGTGGCCAAAGTATTGGAGTTTCAGCTTCAAAATCAGTCCTTCCAGTGAACACCCAGGACTGATCTCTTTTAGGATGGACTGGTTGGATCTCCTTGCAGTCCAAGGGACTCTTAAGAATCTTCTCCAACACCACAGTTCAAAAGCATCAATTCTTCGGTGCTCAGCTTTCTTTATAGTCCACCTCTCACATCCATACATGACCACTGGAAAAACCATAGCCTTGACTAGACAGACTTTTGTTGACAAAGTAATGTCTCCGCTTTTCAATATGCTGTCTAAGTTGGTCATAACTTTCCTGCCAAGGAGTAAGTGTGTAAGCGTCTTTTGATTTCATGGCTGCAGTCACCATCTACAGTGATTTTGGAACCCCCCAAAATAAAGTCAGCCACTGTTTCCACTGTTTCCTCATCTATGTACCTTTGTAATGTATCTGAAAATATACATAAAATTTTTGTTTCTGCTGGATGTTACGGTTTTTATCTTGAAAATGGTGTCATATTTCTTATATGAAAAGGATAGCGAGTGAAGACAAGAAGTTTTATTATAATTTATTTCTTTGATCTTACCAGAAAGTCAATATCAGAAATGAAAAAACTCCTAGGAAAATCTCAATTTCTTTTTCTTGCCATGTCATATTAGGTGTTATTTCAAGGGAGGAAAGGTGATAATAATGAGGCAAAAGTATTGAAAGATAGGAATGTTTATTAAAAATTGAATATAGCTATAAATGAGGTAAATAATTATGATTATGTAATATAATTTTGTAGTTCCACCACTTTTAATTTGGAAAGAATGCCAGCCTTAAATAAGATGGTTTCCTGATGAATTGAAATAAGGCGTAGCTTTCAAATATGAAATATATTTGCCAATTGTATTTGGGCTTCTTGGATGATATATCCCTGCTCAGGTTCATAACTCACTGCAGTGTTTAGTAGATATATTGGAAAATCACAATGTTGTTGTTGTTTTCCCTCTGACCCTAAAAATTCTCAGAAACAACATTTGCTGGAAAGAGGAATCATTTATCACTGTAGATTCTTGCCAACTCTGAACTGTAAGGAAATCTACCAAATGGAGAAAGAATCAATAGTTAACCTAGGATTGCATTTTAGTATTCATCCCAAAGGAAGAAGCCAGGGGGGAAAACACTAAAGAAAAGCATAAAGAAGGTAAACCAGCTGTAAATTCAGGGCTTGTGGCAGTTGAACACATCAGAGGCAACAGCATAGTGAGCTTGTGCCAAGGCTGAGAGCAGAGGCTCGGACCTCTTGGGGAGAGGGGCTTGCTTCATCCAGTCCTGAAATGTCAGCCCCTCTTCTCTGCCTGTGTTCTCTTATCTACTTTTCATTTAGTCTGGCCTCTTGAAAGTTGACCTTTGCCTGTTAAATTGGAACCTCTTTCTTCCTTTTCCTAATCCATTCTATTCTAACTCCAGCTTGCCTCCGAGGCTTTTAGCAGCCATATACCATCTAATTGAAGCAGCTGCAATCTGTTGCCTGCATAGCCCCTCAAAGTTTGCAATGCTTGTTGTTTTGATCCTGTGACTAGATCTGGCATCTCTTGGCTTCTCCTTAGTTGCTCTTGTGTGTGTGTGTGTGTGTATGTGTGTTAATTTCTGTTGTACAGAAAAGTGATTCTGTTATATACATATATCTATGTTTATATATATATATATATATCTTTTTAAAAATATTTTTTCATTATGGCTTACCACAGGATATTGATTGTAGTTCCATGTACTATATAGTACAGGTAGGACCTTGTTGTTCACCCATTCTATACATAATAGCTTATATCAGCTAATCCTAGCCTCTCACTCCATCCCTCCCCAACCTCCTCCCACTTGGCAACCACAAATTTGTTCTCTCCATGAGTCTCCTGACTCACTCCTGATCTGATCTAAAATAACAGTGAAAGAGGAAAAGGGAAACCTGTAAGTTGAGAAATACTGAGAAATAAATTTGAATCTGAGGGAGAAATATCAATAACTTCAGATATGCAGATGATACTACCCTTTTTATGGCAGAAGGTGAAGAGGAACTATGGAGCCTCTTGATTAAGATGAAAGAGAGGGAAAAAGCTGGCTTAAAACTTAACATTCAAAAAACAAAGATCATGGCATCCAGTCCCATCACTTCTTGGCAAATAGATGGGGAAACAATGGAAACAGTGACAGATTTTCTTTTCTTTTCAAAATCAGTGCAGATGGTGACTGCAGCCATGAAATGAAAAGATGCTTGCTCCTTGGAAGAAAAGCTATAACCAACCTAGACAGCATATTAAAAAGCAGAGACATTACTTTGCCAACAAAGGTCCATCTAGTCAAGGCTATGGTTTTTCCAGTGGTCATGTATGGATGTGAGAGTTGGACTGTAAAGAAAGCTGAGCGCCGAAGAATTGATGCTTTTGAACTGTGGTGTTGGAGAAGACTCTTGCGAGTCCCTTGGACTGCAAGGAGATCCAACCAGTCCATCCTAAAGGAGATCAGTCCTGGGTGTTCACTGGAAGGACTGATGTTGAAGCTGAAACTCCAATACTTTGGCCACCTGATGTGAAGAGCCAGCTCATTGGAAAAGATCCTGATGCTGGGAAAAATTGAGTGCAGGAGGAGAAGGGGATGACAGAGAATGAGATGATTGGATGACATTACTGACTCAATGGAGATGAGTTTGAACAGGCTCTGGGAGTTGGTTAAGGACAGGGAAGCCTGGTGTGCTGCACTCCTTGGTGTTGCAAAGAGTCAGACACAACTGAGCTACTGAGCAACAACAAATGGAAACCAAAATGATGGAGGACTATGCAAATAAGCAGAGGTGTTGGAATAAATCATGTGTTCATGCTCAGTTGCTAGTCGTGCCCAACTCTTTGCAACCCCCTGGGACTGTAGCTCTCCAGAATTCTCTGTCCATGGGATTTTCCAGGCAAGAATACTGGAGTGGATAGCCATTTCCTCCTCCAGGGGATCTTCCCAACCTAGAATTGAACATGCATCTCCTGCATTGGCAGGTAGATTCTTTACTACTGAGCCACCTGGGAAGCTCCATCAAGCTGAAGGGGAGGCAGGTAAATTTAGTTTTTATTTAGGCAGCAATGTATGTATGTTTTGTTCAAATTGTGTTTTTAAATATTTATAAGGAAAAAGAAAAAGAGTTTGCTTCATTTTAGAAACAGGCTTGATGAAGTAGGTTTTAAATTCTGAGGCTTAGCAAAGAATTTATTAAATACTAATTGAACATAATATTGAATTGAGTACAGTAGAAAATAGATTAATTTGATAATATAGTAACAAGTATTAAGCTGACTTTTTGTTTGAAAGAAATAAAATGTAAACGTTTATATACAATCATGTTGGACAACCTAGATGAAGTGGATAAATTCATAACATAAATACAACTTAACAAGACTGAATCATAATAAAACAGAAATCTGAACAAACTGATTATTAGCAAGAAAGATTGAATTAGTAATCAAAAACCTCAAAACAATCAAAAGTTCAGTACCAAACAGCAAGGCAGGTGAGTTTTACCAAACATATGAAAAAGAATTGATACCAATTCTTCTCAAACTCTTCCAAAATATAAAGGGAGAACTCTTCTACACATATTTTATGAAGCCAAAGTTCAGTTCAGTTCAGTTGCTCAGTCGTGTCCAACTCTTTGCAACCCCCTGAATCGCAGCAGGCCAGGCCTCCCTGTCCATCACCAACTCCCAGAGTTTACCCAAACTCATGTCCATTGAGTCGGTGATGCCATCCAACCATCTCATCCTCTGTTGCCCCTTCTCCTCCTGCCCTCAATCTTTCCCAGCATCAGGGTCTTTTCAAATGAGTCAGCTCTTTGCATCAGGTGGCCAAAGTACTGGAGTTTCAGTCAGTCTTTTCAATGAACACCCAGGATTGATCTCCTTTAGGATGGACTGGTTGGATCTCCTTGCAGTCCAAGGGACTCTCAAGAGTCTTCTCCAACACCACAGTTCAAAAGCATCACTTCTTCGGTGCTCAGCTTTCTTTATAGTCCAACTCTCACATCCATACATGACTACTAGAAAAACCATAGCCTTGACTAGATGGACCTTTTTGGCAAAGTAATGTCTCTGCTTTTTAATATGATGTCTAGTTTGGTCATAACTTTCCTTCCAAGGAGTAAGCGTCTTTTCATTTCATGGCTGCAATCACCATCTGCAGTGATTTTGGAGCCCTCAAAAATAAAGTCAGCCACTGTTTCCACTGTGTCCCCATATATTTGCCATGAAGTGAAGGGATCCGATGCCATGATCTTAGTTTTCTGAATGTCGACTTTTAAGCCAACTTTTTCACTCTCCTCTTTCACTTTCATCAAGAGGCTCTTT
Source organism: Okapia johnstoni (assembly GCA_024291935.2). Lineage (NCBI taxonomy): Eukaryota > Metazoa > Chordata > Mammalia > Artiodactyla > Giraffidae > Okapia > Okapia johnstoni. The sequence goes on from CM044308.1 coordinate 56,046,672, forward strand.
AGTTCTTCTTCACTTTCTGCCATAAGGGTGATGTCATCTGCATATCTGAGGTTATTTATATTTCTCCCAGCAATCTTGATTCCAGCTTGTGCTTCCTCCAGCCCAGCGTTTCTCAAGATTTACTCTGCATATAAGTTAAATAAGCAGGGTGACAATATACAGCAGGGTGACAATATACAGCCTTGATGTACTCCTTTTCCTATTTGGAACCAGTCTGTTGTTCCATGTCCAGTTCTAACTGTTGCTTCCTGACCTGCATACAGATTTCTCAAGAGGCAGGTCAGATGGTCTGGTATCCCCATCTGTTTCAGAATTTTCTGCAGTTTATTGTGATCCACACAGTCAAAGGCTTTGGCATGGTCAATGAAGCCGAAATAGATGTTTTTCTGGAACTCTCTTCCTTTTTTGATGATCCAACGGATGTTGGTAATTTGACCTATGGTTCCTCTGCCATTTCTAAAACCAGCTGAAACATCTGTAAATTCGTGGTTCAAGTATTGCTGAAGCCTGGCTTGAAATATTTTAAGCATTACTTTACTAGCATGTGAGAAGAATGCAATTGTGTGGTAGTTTGAACATTCTTTGACATCGCCTTTCTTTGGGATTGGAATGTAAACAGACCTTTTCCAGTCCTGTGGCCACTGCTGAGTTTTCCAAACTCGCTGGCATATTGAGTGCAGCACTTTCACAGCATCACCTTTGAGGATTTGAAATAGCTCAACTGGAATTCCATCACCTCCACTAGCTTTGTTCGTAGTGATGCTTCCTATGGCCCACTTGACTTCACATTCCAGGATGTCTGGCTCTAGGTGAGTGATCACACCATCGTGATTATTTGGGTTGTGAAGATCTTTTTTGTATAGTTCTTCTGTGTATTCTTGCCACCTCTTCTTATTATCTTTTGCTTCTATTAGGTCCATACTGTTTCTTTCCTTTATTGTGACCATCTTTGTGTGAAATGTTCATTGGCATCTCTAATTTTCTTGAAGAGATCTCCAGTCTTTCCCATTCTATTGTTTTCCTCTATTTCTTTGCACTGGTTACTGAGGAAGGCTTTCTTATCTCTCCTTGCTAGTCTTTGGAACTCTGCATTCAAATGGATATATCTTTCCTTTTCTCCTTTGCCTTTTGTGTCTTTTCTTTCCTCAGCTGTTTGTAAGGCCTTCTCAGACAGCCATTTTGATTTTTTGCATTGCTTTTTCTTGGGGATGGTCTTGATCCCTGTCTCCTGTAAAATGTCACAAACCTCTGTTCATAGTTCATCACTCTGTCTAGATCTAGTCTCTTAAATCTATTTCTCACTTCCACTGTATAATTGTAAGGGATTTAATTTAGGTCATACCTGAATGGTCTAATGGTTTTCTGTACTTTCTTCAATTTAAGTCTGAATTTGGCAAGAAGGAGTTCATGATCTGAGGCACAGTCAGCTCCCAGTCTTGTTTTTGCTGACTGTATAGAGCTTCTTCATCTTTGGCTGCAAAGAATAAAATCAGTCTGATTTCGGTTTTGACCATCTGGTGACGTCCTTGTGTAGAGTCTTCTCTCGTGTTGTTGGAAGAGGGTGTTTGCTCTGACCATTGCGTTCTCTTGGCAACAGTCTATTAGCCTTTGCCCTACTTCATTTTGTACTCCAAGGCCTAATTTGCCTGTTCCTCAAGGTGTCTCTTGACTTCCTACTTTTGCATTCCAGTCCCCTATGATGAAAAGACATCTTTTTTGGGTGTTAGTTCTAAAAGGTCTTGTAGGTCTTCATAGAACTGTTCAACCTCAGCTTCTTCAGCATTACTGGTCGGGGCATAGACTTGGATTACCATGATATTGAATGGTTTGCCTTGGAAACGAACAGAGATCATTCTGTCATTTTTGAGATTGCATCCAAGTACTGCATTTTGGACTCTTTTGTTGACTATGATGGCTGCTCCATTTCTTCTAAGGGATTCCTGCCCACAGTAGTAGATATAATGGCCATCTGAGTTAAATTCACCCATTCCAGTCCATTTTAGTTCACTGATTCCTAAAATGTCGATGTTTACTCTTGCCGTCTCCTGTTCGACCACTTCCAATTTGCCTTGATTCATGGACTTAGCATTCCAGGTTCTATACAGTATTGCTCTTTACAGCATTGGACCTCACTTGTATCACCAGTCACATCCACAGCTGGTTGTTGTTTTTTCTTTTGCTCTGTCTCTTCATTCTTTCTGGAGTTATTTCTCCACTGATCTCCAGCAGCATATTGGGTACCTACCAACCTGGGGAGTTCATCTTTCTGTGTCCTATCTTTATGCATTTTCATACTGTTCATGGGGTTCTCAAGGCAAGAATACTGAAGTGGTTTGCCATTGCCTTCTCCAGTGGACCAGATTTTGTCAGAACTCTCCACCATGAGCCATCTGTCTTGGGTGGCCCTACATGGCATGGCTTAGTTTCATTGAGTTTGACAAGGCCGTGGTCCGTGTGATCAGATTGGCTAGCTGTCTGTGATTGTGGTTTCAGTCTATCTGCCCTCTGATGCCCTCTCTCAGTGCCTACCGTCTTCCTGGGGTTTCTCTTACCTTGGACGTGGGGTACCTCATGACAGCTGCTACTACTGACCTTGGACATGGGGTATCTCCTCTTGGCCGCTCGCCACTACAGCACCGCACAGCCAGAGTTACCCTGATACCAAATCTGGACAAGGATGCCACAGAAAAGAAAATCATAGGTCAATATATTTGCTGAACACATATGCAGAAATCATCAGCATATAATATTAGCCTGAAATGTTAGCACTCTGAATTCAGTAATACATTACAAGGATGATACATCATGATCAAATGGGATTTATTCCACAGATGTAAAATGCTTTAACAACTGAAAATCAATCAATGTGGTATACTGTATCAAGAAAATGAAAGGTAAAAATCATATGATCATCTCAATAGATTCAGAAAAAGCATTTGACAAAATTTAACTTCCATTTATGATAAAAACTTTCAACAAACGGTATAGAGAGAACATACCTCAACATGATAAAGAGCATATATGACAGTCAACAGCTGACAACATACTCAACAGTGAAAAGCTGAGAGTTTTCCCTCTAAGATCTGGAACAAAACAATGCTGTCCACTTTTAACACTTTTATTCAAGATAGTGTTGGAAGCCAGAGCAGTTAAACAAGAGAAAGAACTAAAAGGCATCCAAATAAGAAAGGAAGAAGTAAAACTGTCAATATTTGCAGACAACATGATATCATATGTGGAAAACCCTGAAGACTCCATCAAAAAGTGTTAGAACCAGTAAATGAATTCAGTAAAGTTGCAGGATACAAAATAAACACATACAAATACTGTTTCATTTCTTTATAGTAATAATAATCTATCAGAAAAAGAAGAAAACAATGACAATTCCATCAAAGAGAATAAAATTCCTAGGAATAAATTTCATTAAGGAAGTGAAATACCTGCAAATTAAAAACTGCTGCTGCTGCTGCTGCTTAGTTGCTCTAGTCGTGTCTGGCTCTGTGTGACTGTGTGGACTGCAGCCTGCCAGGCTCCTCTGTCCATGGGATTCTCTAGGCATGAGTCCTGGAATGGGTATTGAAAACTACAAGATATTAATGAAAGATATTGAAGAAGATGTATATAAATGGAAAAACATTTCATGCTCTTGGATTGGAAGGACTAATATTGTTAAATTGTCTGTGATAGTCAAAGCAAAATACAGATTCAGTACAGTCTCTATCAAAATCCAATTGTATATTTCAAAGAACTAGAACAAATGATCCTAACATTTATATGGATCCTCAAAAGACCCTGAATAGCCAAAACAATCTTGAAAAAGAAGAACAAAACTGGATTGACTTCAAACTGAACTATAGTAATTAAAACAGTATGGTATCAGCATAAGAACAGACACATAGGTCAATAGAACAAAATAGAGAACCCAGAAATAAGCCCACACAAAGGAACCAAGAATATACCATAAGGAAAGAACAATCTCTTTAATAAAAGATGTTTAAAAATTGGACAGCCACTTGTAAAAGAGTGAAACTGGATCAGTGTCTTATACCATACACAGAATTTAACTCAAAATGAATTGAGCATAAGATCTGGACTGATAAAACTCATAGAAGAAATTACAGGCAGTAAGCTCCTTGATGTAGATCTTGGCAATGATTTTTTTTTGAATTTGACTCCAAAAGCAAAAGCAGTGAAAGCAAAAATAAACAAGTGGGACTACATCAAACTGAAAAGCTTCTGCACAGCAAAGGAAACCACCAACAAAATGAAAAGGCAACCTATTAAGTGGGAGAAAATAGTTGCAAATCATGTATCCAATAAGGATATCCAAAATATCCAAAATACAAATGAACACTCAGTACCAAGAAAACAAACAACCCAATTAAAAAGTGGGCAGAGGATCTAAATAGGTTTAAAAAAAAAAAAAAAGACAACACAAACATGAAATGATGCTCGTTATTAATCATCAGGGAAATGCAATGAGATATGACCTCTGAGCTGTCAGAATGGCTTTTATAAAAGAACAAACAAGCAAACAAAACACAAGAAATAAGTTTGGCAAGGATGTGGAGAAAGGGAGCCCTCGTACATTATTGGTGAGAATGTAAATTGGTGCAATCACTGTGAGAAAATTCTCACTATGAGAAAATTCTGCAAAGCAGAATTTCTGAATCATGACAGTTCTATTTGTAAGTTTCTCATAGTTGTTGCACCAATTTACATTCTCACCAAGAGTTTACGGGGGTTCCCCTTCTTCACATCTTTGCCAAACTTATTTCTTGTCTTTGTAATAAAAGCCATTCTGACAGCTGTGAGGTCACATCTCATTGTGGTTTTGATTTAAATTTCCCTGATGATTAATGATATTGAGCATCTTTTCATGTGCCTGCTGTCATGTAGGGCTTTTCAGGTGATGCACTGGTAAAGAACTCACCTGCCAGTGTGGGAGACATAAGAGATGCAGTTTCAGTCCCTGGGTCAGGAGGATCCCATGGAGCAGGAAATGGAAACCTGCTTCAGTATTTTTGCCTGGAAAATTCCATGGACAGAGGAGTCTGGCAGGCTGCAGTTCAGGGAGTTGCAGAATCAGACACACCTGAGCAATTGAATGTGCATACATGCTCCCCTATTGTTGTTCCAGCACTATTAACAATATCTAAGATATGGAAACAGTCTTAGTGTCCTTCAGTGGATAAATGGATAAAGAAATTTCAGATTTTAAATAATAATGGAATATTATTTAGCCATGAAACTAATGAAATCTTGCCGTGTGTGACCATACAAATGGACTTTCAGGGGATGATGATAAGTGAAATAAGTCAGACAGAAAAAGACAAATATCATATGATTGCTCTTATATGTAGAATCTAAAAACATAGAAATGAACAAAAAATAAAAATACGAGAGTCTATTTGCTATCCACCTAAAACTATCATGGGCTTCCTGTGTAGCTCAGTTGGTAAAGTATCTGCCCACAATGCGAGAGAACTGAGTTCACTTCTTGGGTCAGGAAGTTCCACTGGAGAAGGAAATTGCAACCTACTCCAGTATTCTTGCCTGGAGAATTCCATGGACAGAGGAGGCTGGCAGGCTACAGTTCGTGGGATCAAAAGAGTCGGACATGACTTAGTGCTGTTTTTTTTTTTTGAAACTATCACAACATTGTTAATTCCAACATGAAATAAAAAGTTAAAAAAAAATAAAAAGAAGCTCATAGATACCGAGATCAGACTGGTGGTTGCAAGAGACAGAGGGTACTGTAGGGGTGGGAGAAATGGATGAACATTTTTTTTGTTTGCTTAAATAAGTTTAATAAAAAAATTCTTTTTACTATTTCAATTTTTTCTTGTTTAAATCAGGAAAGGGAAAAATCAAAGAACAGGTTTCTGAAGAGAAATGCTCGTTAATAGCATTTTAGAAACATCTGTCTCTGAGCTGTGTCCAGACTGCACTATTAGGGAAGAGGTCCAGATTACATTAAGGGTCCACTGTGGGCATCTTGTTCATGGTAATTTTAAGACTAACTAAAGCAAACTTTATTTTTAATATTTAATATTCAGTGTATTAAATTTATATATTAAAAACATAGCTTTTTGAGCTTTGAAATTCAACTTAATCATTTTATTCTACTTAAAAATGTAGCAAGTTTTAAGAGTTACTTTTAAGGAGGTATTAATGTTTGATTCTATTTCTAAACTAAGACTCCCTTAAACGTTTTAAACTACTTATATGAAATCAATGCATTTTGTTTTCAAGTCCTTGACTCACCTGAAAGGACCTTCCAAGTACTTAAGTAACCATTGTAATAGGACAAATTTAACTTATAAAAATGAGTCTTAGGCTTTCTTAAATTTTCTAATACTGGTGGATTGCAACATAATTTCTTTAACTAAATCAAGTATTCGGTCCTGTCAGTTTTTTTTTTTTTTTTTTTGGGGAATCACAAGGCTGAAATATTTTTATTATAGGCAAGTTTATTTTAAATACATCGTTTCTAAACTTAACTAAAGAATATTAGTACTGTAGAGGTTTGATTAACTTTATCATATGTATACTTAATTCCCCAGGTTTAAAACTAATAATTTTCTTGGAAACAATTATGTCATCCAAACAATCTTAGGATTAGCATTACAAGCACTGATGGAGGTTACACTTTCAGTTGGCTGAGGTTGAATATTAACTAGAGATGTCATTTAGGACATCCGAGCTCCAGAGCTGCAGATACCCTTCAAATTTTTCTCACATCTATGGCTATCAATGGGACTCATCCTCCAGATTCAAGTCATCCATTACCTAATACTTCTTTTCATATACAGTAGTCCACGTTTCATTCATTTGATTAGTTTCAACTGATCTATTGCAGTGTTACTCTATTTTACATTGTTTTTATACTTTTTCCTACCTGTTAACATTGCTGCTGCTGCTAAGTTGCTTCAGTCATGTCCAACTCTGTGCGACCCCATAGATGGCAGCCCACCAGGCTCCGCCATCCCTGGGATTCTCCAGGCAAGAATACTGGAGTGGGTTGCCATTTCCTTCTCCAGTGCATGAAAGGGAAAAGTGAAAGTGAAGTCGCTCAGTCGTGTCCAACTCTTAGCGACCCCATGGACTGCAGCCTACCAGGCTCCTCCATCCATGGGATTTTCCAGGCAAGAGAACTGGAGTGGGGTGCCATTGCCTTCTCCGACCTGTTAACATTAATGTGTACTTAATGGGATTGGATTGGTTTTCGTTTATTTGCCAATGCATTTTCTGATTGGTTCCTTTCAGTTTTAAGGTCTGAGCTTACAGTCAAGTTCCCCTAAATGAGGATGGTGAATTGGAATGGAAACAAACAAATGGAGAAATGGAGACTTATCCTGAAGAGAGAGTAGAGAGTAGATGTTAAGGTTGGTGATGGATTCTTAGAAAAGGAAACCCTGAATAAAGACTCCAGAGATGACGTGGAACCCCCAATTCCGATACTTCATCATCTCTCCAGTTCCCAGGACTCAGCTGTCAAAACTACATGAAAAGTACTTTGTTAAACAAGAGTTTTTGGGGTTAGTGAAAGGGATTATATAAAATGAAAAATAAGAGGATGTTTCTTTTTTAGGTTTATGTCATTTAAGAAAGCCTTCTCTGCCAAGTGATTGACCTAATGACTTTCTTACAAAAGACATCGAGGCAGTTTGTTCCGTAGTCCTTATAGATTCTTTCCCTTCTGTTATGTGGGAAGCTTAGTTCCTGCAGGAGATCGAAGTCCCTAATCTTAAAAAATTCTATTATCATACTGAAAAACTAATATTAATTTCTTAATATTATTACACATCTAGCAAAACTCAAAGTTCTTTAACTTTTAGCAATTCTTTGCAGATAAGTTGAATGGAAAATTAGGGGAAATAGTCTCATTAAGAAAAACTCTCTGTGTTAGGACAATGAACAGTCATAGTGAAAGGGCTTCCCAGGTGGTGCAGTTGTAAAGAATCTACCTGCCATTGCAGGAGGTGCAGGAGACATGGGTTTGATCCCTGGGTCTGGAAAATCTCCTGGAGTTGGCAGTGGCAACCCACTCCAGTATTCTTGCCTGGAAAATTCCATGAACAGAGGAACTTGTTGGGCTATATAGTCCATGGGGTTACAAAGAGTCAGACCAGACTGAGTGACTGCAAACTGGTCTGTTTCCATAACATATTAGACATTCAGGGAAAGTGTTGGTAATTAGTTACCACTTTCAGTGAGAGGGAACGGGTGGTATAGCATACTTACTAAAATTTCCATTCTGCCAAAAACCTGGTCCAATGCATGTTTCACCCTAAATAATAAGGGGAAAAGCTCATCTCACATTCTCTCAATTTCATTGCAGCTTGTTTTCTGGCACTGGGAAGTGAATAGGGAGTTTTGCTTTTGTTTCTGTTTTTTCTTATCATAGCACAGTATGTCTTAGAACAGTGGGCAACTGAGAATGTTGAAACAGTGAGTGAATTTTTTGGGTTGGTCACCTTGAAGAAGTCTAAAGGATTTGGCAGGCATTCAAAAACCAGAGTCTGAAGGAGTTAAGAGTAAAACTGATCTGTCTTTCAGCGTTCTGTCGAAAGAACTACTTCCTTTTGTTGCAGCTTTGGAGTCTGAATTCTCTTGTTTAGAACACCAAGAAAATTTGAAAGCCCTGACAAAATCTATCAAGCAAGGTTGAGGAAGCTGCTTCATCTCTTCCACATGCAGGCATCCAGGCAGCTTGCTAAGGCATGCAGAGAGCAACTCAGAGCAATCAGCCTGTTTACCTTGAGCTCTGTTCTTTTATTTCCTCTTAGCACATTCAACCGTCTGAGCATCTGACTCAGACATAGCAGAGATACTGTTGCTGCTGGAGGGTAATAGTTTGTTCTGTTATCCTGAAATGCCCTTGCTCTGAGAACATTAGAAGCTGGGGAACTGGATGAATTTTCCCACCATGTGCATTTCTCACCAGCTCTCCCTGCCTCTTATTTCTTTCTACCATCTTAGAGGGAACAGCCATCCCATTTTTCAGGCCACTTGCTTATCTATGGAATCAGTTGGGTGCATTTAATGAATACGTAAGAGACGATTACAGAGCAGGTAGCAGAAATAAGAATAGAAAGTTTCATTTTTCCAGTCCCTTGGAGAATGAGATATTTCATGTAAGTGTACTTTTCTAGACAGCTATAACTTCTGCCCTAAACATCAAAGCTTGTTTTTAACTTAGGGAAATGGTATAGGGTAGGGTTAAGTACACACTCTAAGACTCTGAGACAGATTGTCTGTATTTAAATACTGACTCTCCCCCTTTCTAACTTGGTAACTTTGGACATTGGACTTAACCTCTCTGGGTCAGTTTCCTCATCTGTAAAGTGGGAACAATAATAGGCTTTATCTTATAGATATTTGTGAAGATTAAATAGTATTAAATGGGTTAATGTATGTAAAGCACTTAAAACAATGCCAAATATGTTGTCATAGAAGGGTTGTTACTATTAATTCAACCATTCATATACAAGTATTGCCACAAAATGGTACTCACCTTGTTGTTTTATTTTACAGACTATATTGAACATTGAGTACTCAGTACCTTTGCACACAGAGAAATAGTGTAGTCATGCGTTCAGACAGTCTTGTGAAGATGATGATGAAATAATAGTTAATATTGTTTATTGAGGAGGTTTCATGAATGTTATTGGTAATCCTTACAGTGAACCTCTAAGATAGGTATACTTATAAATAGGTTTGGAGGGTTTAAGTACTTGGTGAATTTCATGCATCTAGAAGCAACTTGAGATACAAACTCAGAGCTGGTGCTTTTAGTCACCTAGCCACACTGTCTGGTGGCTAGGACTCCTTGCCCCCAACACTGGTGTTTCTTAAACTTGAATGTACATTAGAATCATGTGGAGACCTTGTTAGAACACTGGCTAGATGGCTGGTTTCCACCTCAGAGGCTGAGAATTGGCCTATTAAGTTGCTATGTGATGTTGATGCTGCTGGTCAGAGATCAGTCACACTCAGAACTGCTGTCCTACCCTAACTCCAGACTATTTTTAATGTCATTTTTAAAAATTGTCTTTTTACCATCAGTTGCCCCTTTAGACTAGTAGTCGGTTCTTTTGCTTTCAAACACTATAACACACATTCAGCTGTTTTAAAACCCTCTGTGACCCATTGCTTATGGTATTGAGTTTGTAAATTTTACGCAGCAGCTGCCCTTGGAAAGTTTCTTTCACTTGCTGCTCAGTTCCCTGCGGCAGTTGGTTCTTCACCTTTGCTGGGAGCTTAATTTATTTCCTTACATGTTACTTCTTTATATTTTAATGTAGGAAAAGTGTTGAATGCTTAATGGATTTAAAATCTCCCATCACATGTCACTTTCTCTCCTTTTTGATGCTGAGGGCTTTACAGCATCGGAGATTATTCTATAATACAGCATAGTAAAATCTAACACACCTGACTTGGGTTTTTTAGCCTGCTGAACAGGAATCCCAAGGACCAAGTGCTTTTTGTATTTATTTCTCCTGTCTTTTATCAATACCGTTCTAAAGTCTCATGTAAGCCGTGGAATCATCACAGAATTTGGTCTAGCAAGATTTTTTTTTTCCCTTTGATAAATTGTTTTCCCTCTTATGATAAAAGAATACATAGATCCTTGATTCCTGAGCTGTCCCTCTATAACTTAACAGTATAAAAGACAGAAAGCTTACAATTCTGGTTTCTTCCAATGGGATTCCTCACTTTATTAAAGCATATGTAATTTTGTGTGTACATCTGTGACAAACTGCGTCACAGGAGGGAACTATAGTGACTCACTTGTTCCATTGATCTCATATTTATCTTTTGCATTGCTTTTTTGGCTGTTTAATGGTAAATTTGAAGTAAACACAACCTTAAACATAGCTCATGTCATCATTCTAGATCAAACTTTGTGGCCTGGCTAAATCATATTGTCTCCCAGTTTCCTATTATAAACCCATATTTATTTCTGTGTTGCTCATGGAACAACAGACTGGTTCCAAATAGGAAAAGGAGTACATCAAGGCTGTATATTGTCACCCTGCTTATTTAACTTATATGCAGAGTACATCATGAGAAACGCTGGGCTGGAAGAAACACAAGCTGGAATCAAGATTGCCAGGAGAAGTATCAATAACTTCAGATATGCAGATGACACCACCCTTATGGCAGAAAGTAAAGAACTAAAGAGCCTCTTGATGAGAGAGGAGAGTGAAAAAGTTGGCTTAAAGCTCAACATTCAGAAAACTAAGATCATGGCATCTGGTCCCATAACTTCATGGGAAATAGATGGGGAAACAGTGGAAACAGTGTCAGACTTTATTTTTTTGGGCTCCAAAATCACTGCAGATGGTGATTGCAGCCATGAAATTAAAAGACGCTTACTCCTTGGAAGGAAGGTTATGACCAACCTAGATAGCATATTTAAAAGCAGAGACATTACTTTGCCAACAAAAGTCCGTCTAGTCAAGGCTATGGTTTTTCCAGTAGTCATGTATGGATGTGAGAGTTGGACGGTGAAGAAAGCTGAGCGCCGAAGAATTGATGCTTTTGAACTGTGGTGTTGGAGAAGACTCTTGAGAGTCCCTTGGACTGCAAGGAGATCCAACCAGTCCATCCTAAAGGAGATCAGTCCTGGGTGTTCACTGGAAGGACTGATGTTGAAGGTGAAACTCCAATACTTCGGCCACCTCATGTGAAGAGTTGACTCATTGGAAAAGACCCTAATGCTGGGAAGGATTGGGGGCAGGAGGAGAAGGGGACGACAGAGGATGAGATGGTTGGATGGCATCACCGACTCGATGGACATGGGTTTGGGTAAACTCTGGGAGTTGGTGATGGGCAGGGAGGCCTGGCGTGCTGCAGTTCATGGGGTCACAAAGAGTTGGACACAACTGAGTGACTGAACTAACTAACTATACTTTAAACATAGGCTTTTTTGTATTACCATGTGCTGATCATCTTCCAACCTCACTATGTACCTACCTCTGGACTTCATGTTGAAAGAGAAAAATAAAAATGTGTTAGTTTAAACCCCCATATTGAGGTTTCTTTTACTTTTAACTGAATACATTCCTTAGCTGATTCTATTAGCAGAATCCTGTCAGGTAGGACTGTTCCACGTACTAAGTTGCTTCAGTCATGTCCGACTCTTTATGACCCTATGGACCGTAGACTGCCAGGCTCCTCTGTGCAGGGTTAGCTAATTCAGTAGCTCAACAAAATCATTAGGAACCGTGATGCTTGCCATCTTTCTACTTTTCCGTTTCCTGTGCTATGCAGATTCCTCATTGTTGCTTGATGACTGCAGTAGTGCCAGACATTGCAAACACTGATATGTCAAGAGGAAGGGGAAAAAAGGGAAATCTTTATCTTGGATCTCTTTTTAAGAGAAGGAAAATACCCCTCCAAAGTCTCAACAGACTTCTCGTGTCTCATTGGACAGAATTGGGTCACATGTACAAGCAAACCAAAGCTTTGTAAAGGGATGAGACAACCATGCTGGGGAGAGAGATGGATTTTGTTTTCCCTTAAAAGAAGTGGCTACATGGAAGACAACTAATAAAAGCAAATTTCTGTTAGGAAGAAGTGCAGTTGCTGGGGTAGCAACTGACTGTCACAGAAATATAACTGATCTCTTTGTAGACCACTACCACTGAGGAGTGATCCTTAGAAACATATAGAATATTCTGGTAACCTGACATAAGGGAACAAAGACTAGGTTTTATCTGGACAAGTTAATTTAATTGGAAAATGGATGTTATCATATGATCATATAGAATAGTGCAGGGTGATGAACTCCTAATCTAAGAGAGAGCTACACTTAGAGGAGGTATTTTGTATAAAAAGTAATCATTAAAGACATGCTACAAAAGAACCCATAGGGCAGACTTACTTTCACTTTATTTTTTGAATGGCTTTAGCTTCTTGGAGAGTAATTCCATTCTAAGGCAGGTACATTAATACAAATATCTGAAAAATGAGAGGCTGCAAGGAATGAGAAGAAAGTGTGATGATGTGACTTCCTGCTGCTGCTCCTGCTGCTAAGTTGCTTCAGTCGTGTCTGAATCTGTGCTACCCCATAGACGGCAGCCCACCAGGCTCCGCCATCCCTGGGATTCTCCAGGCAAGAACACTGGAGTGTGTTGCCATTTCCTTCTCCAACGCATGCAAGTGAAAAGTGAAAGTGAAGTCGCTCAGTCGTGTCTGACTCTTTGCGACCCCATGGACTGCAGCCTACCAGGCTCCTCCGTCCATGGGATTTTCCAGGCAAGAGTACTGGAGCGGGTTGCCATGGCCATCTCCGGATGTGACTTCCTAGCCATGGTTTATTTTTGAGGTGAAGGCTTGAATTGATTCTTAATTAAATTTTGCAAAACCTTGCTGAGAAATTTGATCTCAGCACCTGAGATTTGTTCCTAGCAGGGGCTCATGAGCTTTAGTGGTTTTGTAAGGATGGCTGAAGAGTCTGGCAATTTAAGAACAGTGAGGACTCGGTTCAGAAGAACACAGAGAAGGACCCTGGAGTTTTCTCATTAGAAGATAATTAAAAAGAAAAAATTTACAAGTTAGATAGCTAATGGGAAATTGCTATATAATACAGGGAGCTCAACCTGGTACTCTGTGACAACCTAGAGGGTTGAGGTTGGGTGGGAGGTGGATGGGAAGTTCAAGAGGGAGGGGACATGTATATACTTATGGCTGATTCATATTGTTATGGCAGAAACCAACAGTACTATAAAGCAGTTATCCTCCAATTAAAAATAAATTAAAAAAAATTACAAATGAATAGAACTAGGTAAATATATCATGAATAATCATATAGGTCTATCTAAGCAAAATTACGAAACAGACGGTAATAAACTATATGTGTGTTTTTGGAGATATCCACTCAAAAAGATGGGCATATTGAGTCCAGCTATTGCTCAAGGCAGAATTAACAATAATTAATTTTTGCCTCATTAAAAGATTACCTTCCTCCTTGTTTGTGGTTCTTGGTAACAGCCTGTATAATGTTCTTAATGATCTGCATTGGCATGTTTAGTATAAAATATGCCCTGTCCCATTTGTGCATAGCTATGGAACATTAGGAATGGGTTCTCCTTTTCAAAAATCATTTTCTTATTCTTCAGTAATTTATTATTTGGCCAAATAGCTTCAAAATGATTTTATAGTCTAGACCAACACAGCTCTTAAAGCATTTATCTATTTCTTCACATTTTATAATTTTATTTATAAAACTCTTAATATGAGCTTGAAATCTTAACCAATAACACTGAAAAAGCAGATAAAATTTGATTTTGTCAGAGTAGGTAGACAAGAAATGGATCCACTACTGGCCCCTGTTATAGCCCCAGTTACTCTAAATATTTAGTTCTCCTTAAGACCTTTTACCAGATGTTATACTTCCTGGCAACCTAATGCTAGGGCACCATAATTTTCTTCCAATATTAAACTATAATCTGTATATGAATCTTGGGCTCAAATTCCAGGTCTGCCACTACTAGATGACTAAATTTGTAACTTGGGGCAAGATATTTAGTCTCTCTGTGCCTCAGTTTCCTCACCTATAAAATGGGAGCTAATAATATAATATATATATACATATACACACATATATATGTATATATATCTTCGAGTTGTTATGAGGACTGAATTAGTTAACACAGGTAAAGTCATTTAGAACAGTGTCTGGTCTAATAAACATGCAATAACATTAGTTAATATTATTCCAGTAGTTATCTAGAAAACACCTAAAAATTCTTAATCCTTGAGAGATATCAAGAGTCTTTTAAAGATTTTTATGGAGAAAATTATAAAACATTTTTATAAAATGTTAATGAAATAAAAATTAAAAATATTTTATGTTAATTATTTTATATATGTAAAATATAAGACCTGAAAATGGACAGATGCCATGTTCATAGATTCAAGGAACCCATATCATAATGATGTAAATAAAATTATAAATAAATTCATTTCCAGGCAAAATACCAATTAGGTGTTTTGCCATGAAATTTGATGTTGATCCAAAATTTACATGGAAGAATTAAGATCCCAGAATAATGGCCAAAGAAAAAGATTGGGAAATTGCCTCACTGGGTATCTAGTCTCATTATAAAAAACTGCAGTAATTAAAATAATGTGCTAGAAGTTAACTGGAAATAAACTAAAATTTACCTTAGTGAAAGTAAACTAAAAAGCTAGAGTAGAAGTGAGAATTCAAGAGGCATTAAATAACATAAATGGAAATTTTCATTTTTTAAAAAAGTAACATTACAAATTAAAGAATGAAGAATAAACATTGTAGGGACCATTGACTATCTACATTTAAAAATAAAACTTTTTCTCTACTCAAATTGCATAAGAAAGAATAAAGATGAATGGAAGCTCTAAATGTAAAACATATATTTAGAAAGATCTGAAAGTATCCAGCTGAAAGTCATGATTATGAAGAGAGAGTGTGGGGATAGAGAGTTAAAGTAGACTTCAGTTATATCTAGATTGATTTCTTTTTTTATAAGACTGGAATCAGTTATGAATAGCAAGAACAGGGATGTTTGCTATCTCAGCAATTATGTTTTTGTGTTTTCAAAATTTATCAAATAGAAAAATGTAAAAAAATACAGAAAATGACGTCTTGTAATTGATGAAGAAAATTTTCCTGTTTTTTGGACTGAATTTTTGGAGACTTTAACACAGACAAAGTTGGAGTACTCTGCACATAGCATATCAACATTTATACCAGAAAAAGCTAGACCATCATGGATTTGACATGTCTACCATAAAAGTAGACAGTTAGATAATAAGAGCAGAGTGGTGAACTAGGACCAAGATAAAAGCATTAACATAGTCATTCCTAGCTAAGAATTTCATCTTTGATATTATAAGAGGAATTCATGCAAATCCTATCATCATATTGTATGCTTTCATGTATTCAATCTCTTGAACACAGATTTGTTGAAAATCTTTTCTATATTAGACATGAAACTAAATGTTGAGGATTCAGCAGTGCAGGACAAGACCCTGCCCTCAAGGTTAATCTGTAGTGAGAAAGATATGTTTAAAATAATAATTATCCAGAGAAATATGTCATTACAAAATTTGATCTTGTTATGAAAGAAAACTAGTGATAATTGTGTGTTATCTGGAAATCATCATCAAATTTACTGAAGAAACACTTTATAGTTAAAATCAATTCTTTGTCAGTTATCAATTTATTGCCTCTCATCTCTAGTTCCATGCATCATAATCCTGTATACTATTGTGAAGAAAAGTCATTATATATTTTCATAGTTTGTAATTCATTAAAAAAAAAACAGTATGATTCTTTGTTTAAAACTTTGTTTCAGAGTTAAAACAATGTCTGTGTAGTAGGTTGAATAATGGCCCCCAAAGATATCCAGGTCCTACTCCTTGGGACCTGTGAGTATAACCTTATTTGAAAATAGGGTCTTCACAGATGTAATTAATTTAAAACAAGATTATGTTACCTTAGAATAGGCACTAAATTCCTTAAAAGAAGAGAGAAATTTGCAAAAGAAAATCTCAAAACACTTGCAAAATAAACAGCACACTATAAATAAACCCATATTCTAAATATTCATAGAGGAAGTCTCAAAATGAAATGAAAAAGCACATTCCTCAAAAAGGAAATGAAAAAATGCATTGAACTGAATATAAATGAAAATGTACCGTGTTAATATTTGTGGGACATTACTAAAGCACCTGGAGGGAAGCTTAAGGCACTCAGTGCGTAGCTTACAGCACTCAATGCGTTGGAAAAGAGGAAAAGCCTAAGATCACCTCAAGAACCTAGAAAAAAGAGCAAAATAAACTGAAACCAAACAGAAGGAAGAAAATAATAAAGATAAAAGCAGAAGTCAATGCAATTGAAAATAAAGAAAATAAATGAAACAAAGGGCTGGATCTTTGAAAAGATCCATAAAATTGACTATCTTCTAGAAAGACTGAGGCAAAAGAAGAAAGGGCATAGATCACCAATATCAGGAAGGAAAGGGGATTGTCCCTAAAACCAATGCAGACGTCAAAATGATGGTGAGGGAATACTGCAAACAGTTCTGCAAGCAGAAATTTTTCTTTTTAATATATTTATTTATTTATTTGGCTGCGCCGGGTCTTAGTTGAGGCATGCAAGATCTTTAGTTGTGGCATACGAACTCTTAGTTGTGGCATGTGGGATCTAGTTCCCTGACCAGGGATCGAACCTGGGCCCCCTGCCTTGGAAGCATAGAGTCTTAGCTCCTGGATCACCAGGGAAGTCTTGACACACAGAAATTCGGCAACTTAAATGAAATGAACCAATTGCTCAAAAAACACAAACTACTGCATCTCCCCTAATATGAAACAATTAATTTGAACAGTCATATGAATATTAAATAAATTGAATTTGTAATGAAAAAAGAAAACCCTCAAATCTCCGAGTCCAGATTGTTTCACTAGAGAACCCTACAAACCACTTGAAGAAGAATTAATACCAATTCTACACCATCTCTTCTAGAAGAAAGAGGAGAGGGAACCCTTCTCAATTTATTTTATGAAGCTCCTATTACTCTAATATCAAAACCAAAGACAGTACAAAAAAATAATAAAGAAAACCATAGACAATGTTTCCTATGAATATAGATGCAGAAATCCTTAACAAAATATTAATAGAATTCTTAAATATATATTAAAAATGGCATTCCATAACCAAGTGGATTTTGTACTAGGGATACAATAAGCATCTAGAAATCCAATGAATGGTTTTATTTCTTGCAAAGACTTGAGCCAAGAATGAAATGTAAAACTGTGGAAAATTTTTTTATTTACTTATTTTTGTTCTTTAAACACAGAGTATGCTCCATAGCTCCACAAAGTGCACTATGCTGTTTAGTTATTATGTGAGCTGCATACAACCAAGAATATAATCTATACTGTTGATTCCATTATCTTCTATTAGTTACACACTCTCCTTTAAGGCAAATTCATAACAACTTTGTATATTTTCATAAACAGCATTTATAAGACTATAACTTTTTAAGAGGGCCATAGCTATAAAATTGTTTTTAAAATGAATATCTAAAATCACTGCATTGCTTTATTAATAATATGTATATTTGGCTTGATAAAAATCATTTCTTAGTAAATGATTACTCTTACAAATATAAATTTAGGTGAATCATTGCCTCTACTGAACACCCAGTGATCAAGCATTGTCAATTTCAAAAGGCTCTTAAATAAAAGCAGTCTTTTTCCTACTCTCTCTTAGAAACAGTTGTGAAAATTAAAGGACATGCAATATATTTTTATCAAATATGAAATGAACAAATCTCTAGGAAATTATTTTTAATATTTTATAGAGAATCTCATGAGATCCAGGTCAGAGCACCTTATTGGCTACCTTAGGATGTAATGGGCCAGTACCAAGTATCAACTTTATTTTCCTGTGTATCTGTGTAGATATTATTTGCAGATGTTTGGATATTTTTTTGTAGTAAGATTACCTAGAATACATCCCAGTGATGAAACCATAATAAAGACAGTTTACATAGCTGAGTATTATCATTTTTCAGTGGTGGGAATTATAAAGCAGAAAAGAATAACAAAAGCAAACAAAAATGACAGCAGCAACAACTAAAAATATTTTTTAAACCTTAAAAATTACATTTATCAAGCCAATAATTATTCTTCATAATTTTATCTGGCAATAAATAAAATATTGGTAGGTAGTAATGTGTAGTAGTTTATTATTGTGTTTAATACTCCTTTGTATAAAACATTATTATCATTCATATTCATAGGACCACAGTGGTTTTTATTTTTATGAAGACCAAGTAGCAAGCACATATGTAACATGAAAGAGTTGGATTCAGTCCATTTAAATAATCACAACCTCATACACAGAGCTCATTCGTTTATCCTCAATTGATGTATAAATTTTTGAACCAATCTTAATTTGCCAGCTGAGTGGCATATGAGATCTCAATAGGCAATGTTTATTAATTTCGATGAGGACTTCATGTATTTCTACCCTGCTTCCAAAAAATACAAAAAGGAAATTGCAGTTTTTGTAGTTAGTTAAGGAATGAATACAATCCGGTTTACCCTAAACTTCAGAGCAGGAGTTGAACTTTAGGATTTCTTTTGTTGGCTTACCTCCAGCTGCCTCATAAGAACATGATTTTTGGTTCATATTTATATTTTCATATGTTGACTCTTTCCTTTGAAATTGTCTTTTTCTTTAAGAAAATACCCTTTATGAATGATTGGATTTTAGACTCATGCATCTATTTGCTCCATCTCCTGATTTTACAAAGACTTTTTCTAGAAAATGATATTACGAGATTCCTGGCATGTGATTGGATTGGCAAATAATTCAGGTACATGTGAAAAAATATCAATGAGAAATCAGAATGTGTATATATATATACACTACCTACCAATAACAATACCAAGCGCTCATAAGAATGTGGGGGAAAATGAAACCATATTGAATGTTGGTTGGAGTATAAGTTGGTTGATGACTTTGGAGAGCAATTTGTGAATACCTTGTAGAGGTGAATTTGCACCTGCCTCTCCATCCTACCATTATACATCTTTACCCTAAAAACCCCCAGGCATATGTGCACTGGGAGAGTCTGAGCAGGTTTGTAACAAGGGAGATAATCCACTTAACAAAGAATAAATGTATAAGTCATTGTTTAGTCAAACAATTACTAAGCAACATTTAAAATAAATCTTCCACATCTACAAGAGGAAGTATGGTTAACTTCAAAAATGCAATGCTGAGTAAAAAGGAGTAAGTTACAAATTATACTTAAGTATAATTCATTTACGTAGACTTAAAAAAATAGTAGTATTTACGGATGCTGCATATGTAATAAAGTAGAAAAACATCATGAATATAATACACACCATCATTAGGATAGTGGTTACTTCTGGGCATGCAGATGGCAGCTTGAGGATAGAGATGTAGTTGTAACACTTCATTCTTCAGTAAACAGAGTGAGAGAGTTGACGTAAAGAGAGCAAAATATTAGCATATGTTTAATCTTGGTATTTTAGCACTGTCACATTTACACCTCACATTGCCTTTTGTACTCTTACATGTTTAAATGGTTTTATAGTGAAGGGAAAAAGTCCTGATCATCAATTGCAAAGGGTAATTAGGTGAATTCAGGTGAGTTCAGCCAGGTGATTGTAACTCTCATGGGGTCAAACCAACAAAGCAGGGAATTGAAGTTTTTCCTCCTAAACTGCCCCAAGGGAATAGCAAGAGGAATCAATTTGTCAAGGAATGAACTTTGAAAATAGACTAGGATAAATTGCTATTCTCATGGGAACTTAATCTTCTCTGATGTATTCTTCTCTAAAGAAACTTTGAGACGTTAACTTCTCCAATGCTCATATTTTCTCAATAATAAAAATAATGATAATAATTGCATACAATTAATAAACACTTATATTCAGATTCTGCTAAATGATTTATACATTTTTCTCATCTAATCATCACAGTGTCTCTATGAAGTAGGTATTATAAACCACATTTAAAGATGGGCTAAGTACTTTCCCTCTTCAAATAGCGGAGCTAGTACCTTGCTAGTAAGATTAACCATTGGAATCATTTACTCTACAAGTGGGCTTCCTAGGTGACGCTAGTGGTAAAGAACCTCCCTGCCAATGAAGGAGATGTAAGAGACGTGGGTTCAATCCCTGGGTGGGAAGGATTCCCCTGAAGGAGGGCATGACAACCCACTCAAGTATTCTTGGCCTGGAGAATCCCATGGACAGAAGAGCCTGGTGGGCTACAGTCCATAGAGTCGCAGAGTCAGACACAACTGAAGCGACTTAGCATGCATGTACTCTGCAAGTACAACAAATTAATATCAATCAACAGAACGTTAAAGGTAACGTGAATGGTCCTTTCAACATCCCTCTGCTCTCATTTTATGGTAGACATTCCTTCTGAGTTGCTACCAAAATAGTTTGATAATTAAGAAAGATTAAGCAGATGTACTGACTTTGTACTATCTCTTTTGTATCTAGCATTTAACAGAGTTTCTTTTTGTTTCAGTGTTAGGAGCTTAAAAACTACTTAAAAACTACTTAGATGGAGCTTAAAAACTACTGAATATGAATATATGAATATTTGAATATGTGCACATAGGTTGATACTAACAATGGCAGAGTCAGGCGACCTCCGGGATCTTAGTTCCTAGACTGGGGATCAAACCCCCACCGCTTGCAGGGGAAGTGTGGAGTTTTAACTACTGGACCACCAGAGAAGTCCTAAGATATTGCTACTTCTAAATTTCCTTCCAGCTCAAAAAAATTGTTAGAATAGTTAGATTGTTTAGATATTGATTTATATCCATGAGAAAAAACTAATAACCTTTTTACCAAGAAATAAGATTTGATGGATAGTATTTTTTTCCTTTTTAGCCATAATATGATTAGAAGTCTAGTAATCTGAATTACTTTGCAGGCAGAGAAACCATAAAAGACTTTGAAAGAGAAACAGAATTCAGAATATTATATTTTGTCTTTTATTACAAAAGAAATACATGCACGTGGTAGAAGATTAGAAAAGCTGGCAATCAAAGAAAAGAGAAAAGTTTACGAAATCTGTATCATTGAGTGATATACATCACTATTGCCTTGGTGTGCAGAACTCTATATATGTTCTTTAAGAATCAAGTTATGTTGTGAAACTTGTTTTGCTACTTGATTATAGCTTTTTATAAGGTTAAAAGCATTTACTTTCATTCTTTAGGGCATAAATGGAGCTACAGAAATGTGAATACATTAAGTTATATTCATGAGACCTTGAACTACTTTTCGTAAATCTGGCTTGAATGCAGTGTTAGTTCCTTCTGTGTTTTTATTCAAGGTGATTCATCGCAATTATGATATAGTTCTTGAGGCCAGCCATTGGGTGGCTCTCGGGACCTTCATGAATTAAACTGAAAAACCTATATGTCAACTATGATTCTTCTTCCAGGTTGGAAGACTAATCCAGGGCCAAAATAAAAACAGAGGTAGCCGTAATTTTTGAAAGGTAAAAGAGATCCTACAGAGTACGTATGTATTTCACACATGAGGAAAGAGAGAATTCTGAAACACTGTCCAAAGTCATACAACCAGTTATTGGTGAGAGATTGCAACTGAAATCCAGCTGTTGTAATTCCAGTCCATTGCTTTTTCATCTATCGCATGTGTCTCTCACTAAGGATCCCATCTCATAACACTGCGGAATAGAGCACTGTGTTGTTGTTCAGTCACTAAGTCATGTCCGACTCTTTGTGACCTCATAGACTGCAGCATGCCAGACTTTCCTGTCTTTCACTATCTCCCGGCGGTTGCTCAAACTCATGTCCATTGAGTTGGTGATGCCATCCAACCATCTCATCCTCTTTTGCCCCCTTCTCCTCCTGCCCTCAATCTTCCCCAATATCAGGGTCTTTTCCAATGAAGAGCACTGTGTGGTCTGGTTTATTAGGGGCAATATTTCCAACCTCCAGACTCATAGCCCTACATAAGCAGAGGGTCCTTGGGAACATCTCTACCATTAAGAAATTTCAGGAAGCAGAGTAATTGTTCCCATTAACTCATTAAGTCCTTTCTATCATGGGAAGAACATAATGTCCATTCCCAGATCTTGGGATTTAGGACAGCCATTGGAAAGATTTTTTAAATTTAGCTTTTCAGTCCTATGAGCTATGAGGCATGGTGGGATTTAAGATGGAGGGATAAATGTGCGAAAGAAGCTGGCCAGAAAATAGCCACAGATTTAACTTCACCAGTAGGGATATTTTTCTTTTTGTCCTCCCTTTGTCAGTTGTCATCATCTTCTTCATCATCACTATGGCTTTAAAAAAATCTATCTCATGGATACTGGAGTCAGATACTAAATTCAGTGTTTTCATATGCATTATCTCATTTAATTTTATAAATCAAGTTATGTTATTTCCATTGTATAAATTAGAAAACTGAGGCTCAAGAGACCTTAAGTAATTTGGTCAAGGGTTTCCTACCTAGTAATCAAGCTAGAATTCTAACTTAAATCTTTGAATCTCTAGAACCCATGCTCTTTGCAATCTATTATACTGTTGTTCTGATAAACAGATCAAATTGCCAACATTCGTTGAATCACAGACAAAGCAAGAGAATTCTAGAAAAACATCTACTGCTTCATGGACTATGCTAAAGTCTTTGACTATGTGGATCACAATAAACTGTGGAAAATTCTCAAAGAGATGGGAATACCAGACCACCTGACCTTGCCTCCTGAGAAGCCTGTATGCAGGTCAAGAAGCAAGTTAGAATCGAACATGGAACAATAAACTGGTTCAAAGTTGGGAAAAGAGTACATCAAGGCTGTGTTTTGTCACTATGTGATTTAACTGCTATGCATAGTACATCACGCAAATTGCCGGGCTGGATGAAGCACAAGCTGGAATCAAGATTGCTGGGAGAATTATCAATAACCTCAGATATGCAGATGACACCACCCTAAAGGCAGAAAGTGAAAAGGAACTAAAGAGCCTCTTGATGAAGGTGAAAGAGGACAGTGAAAAAGCTAGCTTAAAACTCAACATTCAAAAAACTAAGATCATGGCAGGCAGTCCCATCTCTTCATGGCAAACAGGTGGGGAAGCAACAAGAAGCAGTGACAGACTTTATTTTCTTGGGCTCCAAAATCACTGAATAGTGACTGCAGCCATGACATTAGAGGACCCTTGCTCCTTGGAAGAAAAGCTATGACAAACCTAGACACATATTAAAAAGCTGAGACATCACTTTGCTGACAAAGTTACATATAGTCAAAGGTGAGCTTTCTGGTTTGTACAGTTTAGTACTAGAAATTTGATTTCTCTGTCTAAACTTGAGGTCATGCTGGGAGTTGAGGGGTGAGAAAGATCTAACAAGATCAGGCTGAAGGCCATGGGTGAGAAAGATCTAACAAGATCAGGCTGAAGGCCACAGATGTACTATTTGTGTAGCAGGAAACATAGATAAAAATTAGGAATCAGGGCAGGCCTTCAACTGGGTAGAATGGCTCTGGGATTTATGCTAGATGCTCATGAAGGTACCACGGGCACAATTCACTCTGAACATCTTACATCAGGCACTGATATAGCATGCTATTTCCAGAATAAGCCTAAATTTTTTACATATGACACTTGTTACCCAAAAAGAAACTGTAGTGGAACTAAGTGCAGCTTATGTGTTATTTTCAGTTTTTGGCTAATGAGACACTTATGTGTGTTCTGGCTGAAGACCAGGATGGGAATGGTGAGGATCTCCAGGTAGAGAAAAAAAATACAGATGATCGTGGGTTAGTGAAGGAGCCAACTCAAGGTAATAGATGTCACCTTGAGAGGTAGAGGGACAGATTTCTCTCTCTACTAGAGGGTGTGCACATTTTCCAATGTGAATATCTATAGCAGTAATTCTCGAAGTGTGGTCCCCAGTAGGTAGGACAACAGCATCAGAATCACATGGAAACACACTTGAAACACACATTCTTAGGCTCCATCTGAAACCTAATTAATTAGACACTCAGGGGGTAGAGACAAGCCTTCTGGGTGAGTGGGATCGAAATGAAGTTTGAGACCCACTGACTTGCAGCGTTACAGCATTTATTTATCAGAGCAACCACGTGAGTTAAGTATTATCATCTCTGTTCTGCAGAAGATAAATCCAGGAGATGTCAATTAATGTTAAGTATCATACCCAAGATTACATAGCTAGTAAATAGTAAAATTGAGATTAAACTTGACTGTTGCAGGCAATGGCACCCCACTCCAGTACTCTTGCCTGGAAAATCCCATGGATGGAGGAGGCTGGTAGGCTGCAGTCCATGGGTTCGCTAAGAGTCAGACATGACTGAGCAACTTCACTTTCACTTTTCACTTTCATACATTGGAGAAGGAAATGGCAACCCACTCCAGTGTTCTTGCTTGGAGAATCCCAGGGATGGCGGAGCCTGGTGGGCTGCCGTCTATGGGGTCGCACAGAGTCGGACACGACTGAAGCGACTTAGCAGCAGCAGCAGTTGCATGGCTGAAGTTATGTATGCTTCCAGATATTTTAAACTGTTAACTGAATTTAATCTTTTGGTTAATATGTTTGGATATTTTCTTCAGAGGTGATTATCATATCATGAATATCGTAGGTCATATCATGACATGTCATATATCATGACCTATGTCATGGATTATATTATATTAAGCTCTATATTTATTTTGCCTCTAACATAGCATTTAGATGATATAAGAGGAGCTACATTCTACATGGAATTATATTGAAGAGCTTCCATATTAACCAGCTTCCCCTCCTCTTCCTTTTAGCTCTTTTTCTTCCACAATTTATTTTGAATTTCAATGCTATGAAAGTTGAGAATAGTCCAATAAGCAACAGTACATCTTTATTTAGAATTACCAGTTAACATCTTGCCACGTATGCTTTTTCTTTCTGTGTGTGTATAATCACATGTATCTCACATACATATATTTTCCTGAATTATTAAACATAAATTGCAGATAGTTTTAACAGTTCACCTTTAAATAATTTAACATGTATCTCCAAGGACAGAGGCTTTCTCTAACACAACCACAAAACTGCTAGACACCAAATAAGTTTAATATTTGTTCTGTAATATAATAAAATATATATGGTCTGTATTCAAATTTCTCCAATTATTAAAGAAAAGATTCCATATGTTTTTAAAGTTCAAGATTCAATCAAAATTATGTAATGCATTTTGCTGCCATGTCTTTTTCATCTTGTTTATCTAGAGCCATGCCTCTTTTTGTTTGCTTTTATGCCACTGGCAATTTTGGAGTGTGGGCTAGTTGTCTAAAAAATAGCCCACTTCCCACTTGTGTACTTCCTGTTGCATCACATTAGGAAGCACATCATGTCTGTTTGTGCCATTCTTGATGAGCAGTTTAGTTATTTAGTTAGGTGATGTCTGCTAGATCTCTGCAGCATAGAGGTACTCTTTCCTCTTGTAAATCAAAAGTGGTATGTGGGATGGGATCATAGGATGGATTATCCTGCGCTTCAACAATTTTTCGCTCAATGGATTTAGCATACATTTGGATCCTTGTCTGAATCAGGTATCACACAGGGAGTTGCAAAATGGTGATTTTTTTGGAGGGCAGCTATGCTCACCACTGTATGATCAATGCTGCACAAAATGGTGATTTTTTTTTTGAATTCCATTCTACATTTATTTTCTAGCATTCTTCTAGAAGGAAGAACCCCTTCCTCCATAGTTTTCCCATTTTCCTCTCTTATTTTTGTATGTACTAAGTATTATGTATGTATGTGTTATTGCTATTTGATTATATTTTCTTAATAATGTCTTTAAATTCATGTTTCAGGTTGATAAATCTATTATCTTTTAATGCAGAAATACATCATCATTTTTGATGAATGATGCTAACTATATGGTCACTGGACTTATACCTAGATAGAATAAATAGAAAAGAGATTAGATAATTTGTGTATCAAGTGGGTTGGTTCAGCCCTTTACTGTTCTAGTTGTTATTACTCCTTAGGACTTCTTTGATGTATTTTGGGCAAGAGTGGTGGCCAGAGAGAATCACTTATATTTGATTTTTTAAAAAATTCCTGTAATTATGTCATACCTTTAAGAGAAATCTGCTTTGAATTTGGGTCATAGACTTGGTTTCTGGTGGGTTTTTACATCTCTGTGGGTTCAGCAGTCTTTTCAAAGTATTCTATATTCTTGTTAATGTGACATATTAGCATGTTTTATATATACACATATATATTTAATTTTTATGAGAAAAGGGTCTTTATATTTTCTTTGGTGATATGAGTCATCAGTTGGATTTTTTTTTGGCTTTTTGGAACTTTCTAGATTTTTTTAAACTCAATTTTTTAATTGAAGTCCAGTTGACTTACAATATTGTGTTCATTTTTACTATGCAGCAAAGTGGTTCTGTTATACATACATATATATATATACATATAGATATATTCTTTTTCTTTTTAAAATTTATTTTAATTTTAAATTTTTTATTGGAGTATAATTGCTTTACAGTGTTGTATTAGTTTCTGCTCCACAACAAAGTGAGTCAACTATACATATACATATATCCCTTCCCTCTTGAACTGCTCTCCCGCTGGCCTCCATCCCACCCCTCTAGGTCATCTCAGAGCACCGAGCTGAGTTCCCTGTGCTGTAGAGCAGCTTCCCACGAGTTATCTATCTTAACATGGTAATGTATATATGTCAATCCTACTTTTCCAATTTGTCCCCAGTTCTTTTCCATTATGGTTTACCCACAGGATATTGAATATAGTTCCCTGTGATATACAGGAGGATCTTGTTTTCCCATCCTATATATAATAGTTTGGATCTGCTAACTCCAAACTTCTAGTCCTTCCCTCCTCTATCCCTGCTTCCCCCTTAGGAACCACAGATCTGTTCTCTATGTTTGTGAGTCTTATTCTGAATGTTTCACAGAGAAGTTCCTTTGTGTCGTATTTTATATTTCACATGTAAGTGATATCACATGATATTTGTCTCTCTTTCTGACTTATTTCACTTAGTATGATAATCTCTAGGTCCATTCATGTGACTACAAATGCCATTATTTCATTTTTTGTGATTGAGTAGTGTTCCTTTGTATACATAGACCAAGTGCCACATCTTTGTTATCAGTTCCTCTGCCAAAGGACATTTAGGCTGTTTCCATGTCTTGGCTATTGTAAATAGTGCTGCTATGAACGTAGGGCTGCGTGTATCTTTTTGAATTATGGCTTTGTCTGCATATATGCCTGGAAGTGGGATTGCTAGATCATATGGTAACTCTATTTTTAGTTTTTTCAGGAATCTCCATACTGTTTAATATAGTGGCTGTATCAACTTACATTTCCACCCACAGTGTAAGAGGATTCCCTTTTCCCCACAACCTTTCCAGCTTTTGTTACTGGTAGACTTTTTAATGATGGCCATTCTGACTGGTGGGAAGTGGTACCTTATAGTAGTTTTTATTTGCGTTTCTCTAATAATTAGTGATGTTGAGCATCTTTTCATGTGCCTTTTGGCCATCTGTATGTGTTCTTTGGAGAAATGTCTGTTTAGGTCTTCTGCCCATTTTTCGATTGTTTTTTTTTTTTTTTATTGTTGTTGTTGAGTTTTTATTGAGCTGTTCATATATTTTGGAAATTAATGCCTTGTCAGTCACATCACTTGCAATATTTTCTCCCATTCTGTAGTTTGTTTTTTCATTTTGTTTATGGTTTCATCTGCTGTGCAAAAACTTGAAAATTTGATTAGGTCTCATTTGTTTATTTTTCCTTTTATTTCTATTGCCTTAGGAGACTGACCTAAGAAAACATTGGTATCAGTCAAGTCAGAGAATGTTTTGCTTATGTTCTCTTCTGAGCGCTTTATGGTATCATGTCTTATATTGAAGTTTTAAGCCATTTTGAGTTTATTTTTATGTATGGTGTGAAGGTGTGTTCTAGCTTCATTGATTAGAATGTGGCTATCCAACATCTCCAATACCACTTGCTGAAAAGACTGTCTTTTTTTTTGCATTGTATATTCTTGCCTCCTTTGTCACAGATTAATTGACTGTTGGTATGTGGATTTATTTCTAGGCTGTCTGAGTCATCAAGTTTTAATATTGCTAGAAAGGAAAAAAGAAATGACTAAGATTTAGAAAATCTGTTCAGTTTCTTGAATAAAAGTTACTAAATAGATCACAATGGTTGGAAAAAACTTTTAGAATGCATGCAAAATACAAGCATGATGAATTGTGAGAGAATAAGATTCAATTTGTGATATAGTAGATTACTTGTGACTAAAGGTCATAGATTACATTCACTAAGCTAAAAAGACTCAACCCATTATTTAAAATGTAATGTTTTAGATTTAAAAATGCCATCTTAAAATTAAAAAAAAAAACTTATAATCATTTAGACCTAGTCTTATTCATTAATATTATATATACTTTTAAAAGTGTGTATAGGAAAAGAAAAAAAACAGAAACAATAATGTAGGATTTTCTTTAAAATGGAGATTTAGAAAAATGAAACTAAGTGGATGTATTGATTTTCCAGCTGTGCTTCTTCTGGTTTTCTGGTAAATTGTGCCCTCTCAGTGCTGGGAAAACTCAGAAAATACCCAAATTAGTGGTTGGATAAGTGAGTCAAATATTAGAAGTGAATTTGTAAAAGTTCTAAACAAATCATCTATTCCTTCAAATAAAGATCCTTGGAATTTACTTCTTCAATTTCCCCCTCATTCTTCCATTGAAGTGTACGTACCTCTGAGATCATCTGTCCTGTGCAGTTCACTTAGGGGGAGGAAATTACCCAGAGTTTTCACTTAAAAAGAATTTGCAACAAACCATCTTAATCCTTTAGGCAGGCAGGGCTGCCAAGGGCTGTTGGACTAGTTTGCCCTGCTACAGGGCCACTGTCCAAAAGGAAAGTGGGGCCACACTCTGATTGCTAAGCCATGTGCCCTGATAAGGATCAAGAGGCTTCAGTCCAGAAGAAAGAGTGCCTTTCTGTAAGTTGCACAAAGTATATGTCTGTTTAGGTTCACTAACCCTGGTGATAATGTTGATGTAATTTGGAGCTTTTCTCCTTTAAGTGCTGTTCCCACATGATTGTATCAGAAATGGGAAGGCCTAAAGGGTACACTCCTTGATTAAAATGACAGATATTGATTATCATCTTTTAATCTTGCTTGATCTCTCAGAACAAAAAAATGATCTTTCACGTCTCTTTATGATTAAAAAAAGCCTGCTTATGTTTTAAGAAATATTTCCAGTATTTGAAATGAGCAGCCCATTATTAATGAACTCTTAGCTTGGGGAATTTCTACTTGATTTTTAGTTTTAGCAATTAAAATTTTGAAGAAAACCATGGAAATATTCTTTATGGTAGGTTTTAGCTACCTTAAAATTCTCGTTCTTTGTACTTACTTTCTGAAATCATCGTAGATATCTTATAATAATCAATAGCTTTAGAAGAACCAGAAAACTTAACCAAAAATGATTATGGTATTTTAAAAAAGATCTAAGAAGAAGTATTTATTGCTATTTTTTCTCATTCCTTTGCTTACTGTTCTCAATGTGGTTGATTCTCATTGTTACTTCATAATTTTTTCCTGAGAGTTTTTGAAAACTATTGCTTTTGGAAGGAAGCAAGGCAAGACAGCAGTTAACTAGTCTCTTTTGTTATCAGACTTATCTTAGTAATTCAGCAATTATCATATAAATTTACATTACTATTATTGTTCTGCTCCAGTGATCATTGATATGTTAGCAATTTAACTAATAGTGCATGGAAGTCAATTGTCTTTATATCACTTATGGAGGAATCTGGGAAATGATGGTGGTGATTCACACTGAAAATAGTAATTCCCTTATTTTTTAGATATGTCTGTTGAACTGTGTTTTTCGCTTATGTATGTATCTGTGGCAATATTTTAGATATAGGTCATGCATAGCGAACCAATTCCTTCCGTCTCTCGAAATCTTTGTACTCTTCACTAGCTCTGCGTGTTTCACTTCCACTCTCACTCTCACTGTACGCCCCATTACCACACCAGATGTGGCAGATGGCTTGTTTTGCTTTGATTCTTAACATGCTACCCTGGAGACTTGCCTAAGTTCTACCATTGTAATAGTTTCCCATGGTTCATTCACCTGAGGTAGACACATACATGTATATATTCTTTTTTTCTTTTTTACATTCTCTTCAAATTGTAGGTTGTCATAAGATATTGAGTGTAGTTCCCTGTACTTTAAAATAGGTTCTTGTTGATTATCTCTTTGATATATAATAGTGTGTATATTTTAATCCCAAACTCCGATTTTCCCTCCCTCTCAAGCGTAGAGACGGAGAAGGCAATGGCACCCCACTCCAGTACTCTTGCCTGGAAAATCCCATGGACGGAGGAGCCTGGTAGGCTACAGTCCATGGGGTCGCTAAGAGTTGGACACGACTAAGCGGCTTCGCTCTCACTTTTCCCTTTCATGCACTGGAGAAGGAAATGGCAACCCACTCCAGTGTTCTTGCCTGGAGAATCCCAGGGTCGGCGGAGCCTGGTGGGCTGCCGTCTATGGGGTCGCACAGAGTCGAACACGACTGACGCGACTTAGCAGTAGCAGCAAGTGTAGAGAGTCTAGGACGTGTATACACAGCAGCTCCTTCTCACACTGTCCAGCTGGGGCACGGTTTCCAGGTGACAGAAAAATATTCAATACATTTCAGTCTGGGCCAATTGCTGGATTTGTTATGGTACTGTGAAAGTGAAAGTGGTAGTCGCTTAGTTGTGTCTGATTCTTTTTGCGATCCCATGGATTGTAGCCCACCAGGCTCTTCTGTCCATTTCCCAGACAAGAAGACTGGAGTGGGTAGCCATTCCCTTCTCCAGGGGATCTTCCTAACCCAGGAATTGAACCTGAGCCTTTTACACTGCAGGCAGATTCTCTGGCCTGAGCCACCAGGGAAGCCTATAAAGTTTTACAATTGGATTTTTGAAAGGAGCTATATTTAAAATTTTCTCATAACGGAAGAGGCTAAGTTAATTCTTCAAAGTATACTGTAAAATAACAAACACTGCTTTCTTAATGAGTCAGCAGAGAGCCTGTGACTGAGGAACTTTCATGGATCACAGGATTTGCAATTCAGATATCTGAAGGAGGAAACAAAAAACTGACATTTTTGAAGTACTGTGAATGTTGCTGACCTGTGAGACTGACTCCTGTATTAAAATTTTTTAATTATGCATTTATTTTTCCAGAGTAGTAGATTTTATATTGCTTGTATTCCCTTCTGATACTGTTGGGAACATAGAACAATGTTATGGTTTTGATCTTTTTAAGATTTAAGCTTGACAGGAGGCCTGTGGTAAAAGTAGGTTAAATAAGATAGGAACCTGTTTCTCTTTCTCATGAACAGAAAGAAGAAGTAGGAAATCCATTACTAATAATGAGACTCAGCAGTCATGAGGAACTCAGGCTCCTTCTCTTAGGTCCCTCTGCTATCATTTATTGTGGGTATTCCTGTTTAAAAATTCTTTGATTTACAATGTTGTGTTAGTTTCAGGTATGTAGCAAAGTGATTCAGTTATACATAAACACACACATCTATATTCTTTTTTTACATTCTCTTCCATTATAGGTTCTTATAAGATATTGAATATAGTTCCCTGTGCTTTAAAATATGTCCTTGTTATATATTTGATATACAGTAGTGTGTATATTTTGGGCTTCCCAGGTTTCGCTGGTGATAAAGAACCTGCCTGCCAAGGCAGGACACATAAGAGATGCAGGTTCAATCCCTGAGTTGGGAAGATCCCCTGGAGGAGGGCACGGCAACCCACTCCAGTATTCTTTCCTAGAGAATTCCATGGACAGAAGAGCCTGGCGGACTATGGTTCATAGTTTCACAAAGAGTCAGACATGACTGAAGTGACTTAGCACACATACAGTGTGTATATTTTAATCCAAAACTCCTATTTTCCCTCCCTCTCCCTTCCCCTTTGGTAACCATGAGTTTGTTTTCTATGTCTGTGAATCTATTTATATTTTGTAAAGAAGTTCATTTGTATCATTTTTTTTTAGATTCCACATATAACTGATATCATGTGATAGTTGTCTTTGTCTGGCTTACTTCTTTTAGTGTCATAGTCTCTAGGTCCAACCATGTTGCTGCAAATGGTGTTATTTCATTCTTTTTTATGACTGAGTAATGCTCAATGGTGTATATATTACATCTTCTTTGTCCATTCATCTGTCAGTGGACTCTTAGATTGCTTCCATGTCTTCACTAATGTCAGTGGTGCTGCAATGAACATTGGGATTCATGTATCTTTTTAAATTATGTTTTTCTCCAGATATATGCCCAGGGATGGGATTGCAGGATCATAGAGTAACTCTATTTTTAGTTTTTAGGGACCACCATACTGTTCTTCATGGGTTTTTTTTACCAGTTTATATTCCCACCAGCAATGCAGGAGGGTTCCTTTTTCTCCACACCCTCTCTAGCATTTATGATTTGTAGATTTTTTGATGTTGGCCCTTCTGAATGGAGTGAGGTGATATCTCAAATGGTAAAGAAGAATGAGGGGGCACACAGATCTATATGCTGTTTCTCATCCATCTGCTCTGACATGTATATGTACCCCAACTTGCACAGGTGTGTTGCCAAATTTTGATCAGTGAGCAAAAGTTATTAATTTCTGTATAACTGTGCATATAGTTCTACAGTGTTGTCACTTAGAACTCTAAATGTATGTGGCATGTGTATGCCAGGTACATCTGCATCAAATGAGTCTAGGATGATATGAGGAGCCTCTTTTGACGATCCAGGCTTTATCTGTGTATTGGCTATCATCAAACAGCAGACTGGTTCAAAATTGGCAAAGGACTATGTCAAGGCTGTATATTGTCATCTTGCTTATTTAACTTATGTGCAGAGTACATCATATGAAATGCCAGACTGGATGAAGCTTAATCTGGAATCAAGATTGCTGGGAGAAATATTAACAACCTCAGATATACAGATGATACCACTCTAATGGCAGGAAGCAGAGAGAAACTAAAGAGCCTCTTCATAAGGGTGAAAGAGGAGGGTGAAAAAGCTGGCTTAAAACTCAACATTCAAAAATCTAAGCTCATTGCATCCAGTCCCATCACGTTATAGCAAATAGAAGGAGGAAAACTGAAAACAGGGACAGATTTTAGTTTCTTGGGCTCCAGAATCACTGCGGTTGGTGACTGAAGCCATGAAATTAAAAGATGCTTGTTTATTGGAATGAAAGCTTTGACAAACCTAGACAGTGTATTAAAAACAGATATATCACTTTGCTGACAAAGGTCCATATAGTCAAAGCTATGGTTTTTCCAGGGGTCTTGTATGGATGTGAGAGTTGGACAATAAAGAAGGCTGAGCACTGAAGAATTGATGCTTTGAATTGTGATGCTGAGGAAGACTCTTGAGAGTCCTTTGGACTGCAAGATCAAACCAGTAAACCCTAAAGGAGATCAACCCTCAGTATTCATTGGGAGGACTGATGCTGAAGTTCCAATACTTTGGCCACCTGATGCAAAGAGCTGACTTATTGGAAAACACCATGATGCTGGGAAAGATTGAGGGTAGGAGGAGAAGGGGACAACAGAAAACAAGATGGTTGGATGGAATCATCAACTCAATGGACATGAGTTTGTGCTAACTCTGGAGATAGTGAAGGACAGGGAAGCCTGGCATGCTGCAGTCCATGGGGTTGCAGAGTTGGACATGACTGAGCGGCTCAACAACAACAACAATCATCAATGTAGGGCTTCTATCTTCCACCAGTACTCCCAAATTCCAGCCAGTAGGAATGGGAGGAGAGGATGAGAGGGGCACAGTCCTTCCCTTTCCTGGAAGGATCAAGAATTTGTACACATTATACATGTGGATCTTTTTTCTTTTTATAGAATTATCTCTTACAGTCATACTTCTATATTGATTACATCTAAATCTTTATTCTTCATTGTCCAATTCTCACATCCATACAAGACTGTTGGAAAAACCATAGCTTTGACTATATGGACCTTTGTCAGCAAAGTGATATATCTGTTTTTAATACACTATCTAGGTTTGTCAAAGCTTTCATTCCAAGGAACAAGACTTTTACAGTACTTGCTATATTTCATGATTATAAACATCATAATATACATTTTGAAATATGTAAATCTTTAAATGTATTTAAAGATAAGTATTTCAGTGTTTAATAGTGTAAATTATTGTCTGAATTTTTAATGATTTCTTTACATTATGTTATCAGAATTGGGAAATCAGATTATGTTATCAAATTTGATAAATATTGCCACTTTGCTTTTTAAAAAATTAAAATTAATACTCTTATCAGCTCTATCTGAGAGTGTCTGTTTATTACTTACTAGTGTTTGCTTTTCTCATGAAGTTTTTAAAAGTTTAGAAAATTTCTTCATTCTAAGTGAAGTAAATATTTACTATCTATCTGTAGCTTTTTCCCTTTTCTTTTTTTCTTAAGGAATCTTATTAGATATTTATATATAAATAATATGATTTTTCTTCTGTTAAATTTGTTGCTTATAAATTTCAGTATATTACATCTTTTTAATTTGGCTAATGTTTGTTATTGAAAGAAATATAAAATGTTTATGTAGCCAAATTTATTAATTATAAATTATGTGACTTTTTTCATTGTTTTTAAGTTTACAAGATATTTCTCACCCTGAGATCCAGAGATTGCAGACATATTCATCTTCATTGTCTTCTATTTTCTATTTCTTTTTAATTTAACTTGGTTTATGATATGAGATAAGGCTCTAAATCCATATATTTTCTCCAAATAGCAAACTGTGAATTCTTGGTATTTATTAATCATGTTCATGTACATCAATTTGTACTCTTTCATTCTGTAAATATACCAAAGAAAAATAATATGTATTTTCAACCTATTATTCTGTCTTATTGGTGCCAGAAATGTTTTTGTAGCAGAATATTTGTATATGATGAGAAATTTTGTAGGTTGTATTTTTTTATGTCCTTATGGCACAGTTAGTCCCATTTTGAGCCTGGAGACAAAAGCATTTACCTTTTTTTTTTTTAACCATGTGAATTTAGAAAGTGGTTTTCTACATGTATGGCCTGTGGGCACATCAAACTCAGCATGGCCAAAAGAAAGCTATTATTTATGGCTCCATTACAACTCTCCTCTGCTAACGTTTCCTAGTGTGGTTAATGGCACAGCTTTCATCCAGTCTGCCTAGCCACAAACCTCAGTGTCATTTCTGACTTTTCCCTCTCTATTTCACTCCACGTGCAGATATTCCCTAGTGTTTTCTAATTCTGTCCTAAAATACCAATGGAATGAGTTATTCCCCTTGGGTTATCACTGCCTCTGCTCTCAGGGCTGTGCCATCTCACCACTGGATACTGAGAAGAGCTTCAGGTTCTTGCCTCCAGCCTGTTTTCCCTCAGCATAGGTACCAATTATCTCACAGAATTACAGATCCAGGTGTTGCAGGAAGGGGGACCCCATCCATGGCCTGAGAGTGGGTTTTTGTCTAACACTTGGAAATGAACTGTCTGAGGAGATACATGAGCTGACAAAGCAAGAGACTTTATTGGAAAGGGTGCCTAGGCAGAGAGCAGCAGAATAAGAGAACCCAGGAGGACTGCTCTGCAATGTGACTCACAGTCTTGTTCTTTGGCCAGTCATTCTGACTCAGGATCCTTCCTGGTGGTGCACACATTGTTCAGCTAAGATGGATGCCAGTGAGAAGGATTCTGGGAGGTGGTAAGACATGTGGTGCCTCCTTTTGACTTTCCTTGAACTGTTTGGTTGGTGGTGGCTTAGTAATTCTGTGTTCTTTACCAGAACCTCCTGTTATAAAATAACTCATGCAAATGACTAGTATGGTGCCTGCCAGGGTGAGCGGTTCAATCAGTGTGTTTCCCCTAACACAGGCACCTCGTTTCTTCTGTTTTTAATCTTTGGGTGGCTTTACATTGTCTTGAGAATAGACTTCAAGCTCATTAACATGATATTTGAAGTTGAACAAAAGGTAGATCTTCAACTAACTTTCCTTTTCAACTCCTTCATTCCTGGTCACCCATGAACCTTGTGTTTCTGTCACTTTTATTTTCAAATATTGAAATATTCATTTCCCTTGGGCTGTTTTACTTATCAATGCCTTTCTCACTCTGTTTTCATAATCCTCACTCTAAGTCTCAGGGCAGATATCATTGACTCTGGAAAACTCTCTTTATTCAGTCAAACTTAATTGCCTTGTACTCTGTGTTCCTGTTGAATTTGTGTACACATTTATCATAGCCCAGCTTTCTTTCTGAATTATTTAAGATGCAGTATCTCTGGTGAAACTTTACATTTTAAGGGGACCAAAGTGGCCATTCGTCTTTGTAGACAGAATATATAGCAGATTTTCCTCTTAGTTTGGCATGATGGGCTTGAGAAAGGAAGCTAAAGGAGATAAAACTTTAAAAACCAAAGCAGAAGGGATAACTGGAACCTCTTCAGAGGTCTGACCTAGCAAGTTTGACTTAGCAGCCAAAGGTGAGGATCCATCTTCAATAGTGACGCCAGGAATTGGGGACAAAAGTAATGAAAATTATAAACTGAGGCTCACAATTCCCAGCCTCGGTTGATAAACTGATCGAACTCTCTAATTTTGTCTTGTGTACTTCGCAGTTTCCTCTCTGAACCAAGTAAATAACTCTGCCCCCAGATTTCTGCTAGAGAAAGTGCTTAGGTAATCCAGGCATGGGGCAATTGAATTATTAAAAGTATGACCGTATTTGTACTACAAGCTGGATAGGCAGGTTATCCAGGTTACACTTGGTTGCTTCTCCGCAACCACAGTGTAAATATCTGCAAAGTGGGGCTCTTGTTGAATAATCTTTTTACCTCCCTGGTGATGACAACAGTGATTTGAACAATGTAAATATTTGAACTGAACTGCTTCTACCCCATGTTTATTTTAATGTTTATAGCTGAAATCGTAAAACATTGAACATTTTAAAGTTTTGTAACAGGGAGGAGTTAATTTAGACTCCATGTTGGATCTGTTTCTTTGACTTTAACCCTTGTTTTTCCCGTTTTTGTTATTATAACCATGCATAATGGCCTGCCTCAGAGAACCCTGCCCACTTGGCCTAAGCTAAAGTGCCTTTGTTTAGCTCACAAGGAGATAATCTGACCCTGCCCACCTATGAATGACTGTAAGGAAAAGAAACTAACACATTTCCCCTGCCTGAGGCTTGCCATTCTAGGAGATATTTGCAAGAATTAAATGGTTTTTTACTTTGTTCCCTCACCTCCCTCGATCTCTGATCCCTAAAAGAACCTGGCTTCTTGAGATGGTTATTTTGAGATGATAGTCTGCCATCTTCTTGGTCAGCCGGCTTCCCAAATAAAGTCATATTCCTTGCCTCAACACCTCGTCTTTCAGGTTCATTGGGCTATCGTGTGGCGAGTGGAACAAGCTTATATAAAAATATTTTGCATTTGTAAATATTCCTATAGAAGATATGGGCTACCTGGAATAAAATGGGAAACAACACTGCCTTGGCTTTTTGGGATCTCAAGCTATAGTTACTACTGTAATAAATTCAGTCACTATCGAAGTATGTCATTAGCATTATAATTAAACCCCAAGAGATACAGCATCATGACATTTGAAAAAAAGCTATTTTGTCTACCTAGATTGGTGCTGGAGAAGATTTTCCCACACAATCAATTCCCAGTTCTCTTAACTGACAGGTTTGGCAAATTTGCTTCATATTGTTCTCTTATGTAGAAACTGGTTACCCTCCACCTCAATTTAAAGTATCATTTTTCTTGTTTAGAGAAGAGGTCTCTAAGTGCACCCCTGCTATTGGAGAATGCTTATGCTGACCACCTGTAATTTAGAATGTATAACTGCTCCCAGGGCACTTGTGCTGGCTTAGCCTTTCCCTCCAAGTCTTCAAAGAATCTTTTGTGCCAAGCCTACATGGTTTCTATTGTTAGTTCCCTTTCCTTACTATTGTCTGTTTATGTGCAAGGAGGTTCAGTGAATTGTTTGAGTTCTAATTTTCATGCCCTGTATGAAACCATGTGTTTTATAATCTAATGGGAAATACACAGAGTATGTAGTTGTTTAACTGAAAGTTAAAAGAATTTTTGTTAAAATACAGAGATATTTTATAAGGAAAGTTGTGTTGATTTATCTACATATCTTTGTATATAGATAAGTGTGTATGCATATATACATCTATCTATTTATCTATTGGGCTTCCCTGGTGGCTCACTGGTAACGAAGCCACCTGCCAATGCAGGAGACACGGGTTCAATCCCTGGGATGGGAAGATCCCCTGGAGGAGGGCATTGTAACCCACTCCAGTATTCTTGCCTGGGAAATCCCATGGACAGAAGAGCTTGGTGGGCTACATTCCATGGGGTCACAAAGAGTCAGACATGACTTGGCAACTAAACAAATTTATCATCTGTACACTGTCTTCTACTGGTGTGCTCATACATGTTTAACAATAGGCTCTCCAGGAAGAAAAAAAAAAAAGCTCTTGTTTTTAAGTTTTGCCTATTTCCATGGCATAAATTCTCCCACCATGGCTCATTTTAAGCGACTGATAAGTCATCATTGCCTACAGAGCTGGAAAGTGATACAAAGAACATTTTTATTTAGTATTTTCACCATACAGAAATGGTAACTGTAAATAACTTCAAGAGCATAAATAAGTGTGAAATATAGCAAAAGAACTAGGAAGCAGTCAGTTTTGAGTATTTGCTATCCTTTTCTAATGCCACTTGTTTACTGTAAGTTTAAGTAATTTAGTTTTTTACAGTTAATGTACTTAAGAACTGCTTGCAGAATTCCTGAAAATTTGGCAACTGGCTCTTGCAAACTGGTATAGAGTAGCTCTGACACAACACTGTTTCAATCTGTTTCTATCCACTTCTTCCTTTTTCTGAGAAGGGTAGGCCCCTATGACTGGAGATCTTTGTTGAACTTTGTGGTAGGGGGTTAAATAAATAGGTCTGGAGGAAGAAGCAGGAGTAAACTGCAGAGTGTAATGAAGGGTGGAAACTTTTGTGTGTGGTGTGGGTGGGTGCTAGAATCATGGGATATTGGAGGAAAGGTTTTACCTTTATTTTTATGGGATCATCATCTTTCAGATTGCCAGAGGAGAATGACTGAAGTCTCTAGGAATGTGTTCATTGCAGAAAACATGGTAGTTTGCCACGGGATATTAGTTGCAAATCGCCTCTTCCATTTCTTCTATGAAATCTTTGGTAAAATCTGCAGTGCTTGGTGGGCTTCCCTGGGTGGCGCTAGTGGTGAAGAACCCATCCACCAATGCAGGAAACACAAGAGATGTGGGTTTGATACTTGGGTTGAAGGTCTCCTGGAGGAGGGCATGGCAATGCAGTCCGGTATTCTTGCCTGGAGAATCCCATGGACAGAGGAGCCTAGTGGGCTACAGTCCATAGGATCACAGCATCGGACACGACTGAAGCAGCTTAGCTCGCAAGCCCTCATGTTGCTTAGTGATGTCTTTGGTGGGAATGGATTCTTCTTGGAGAGGGAAATAATACAGGATTCTATATCAAAGTTGCAGTGCAGCAAGAACTGAGATTGCTTTTGGGGTTACATGAAATATTTGAAAATAATGCATCAAAGACTAAAATTAAATCACATTAAGTGAAGTGCACAATCATTTGTTAAAATCTAAACTGTAAGCAGCACAGCATGATGCTTCAGTGTATAGATTTTATAGCCCAGCTTTTGCAGTTTGATTATAGATTCTACCCACTTATTATCTGTGTGACTTTGGTCAAGTTATATATCTCTCTGTTTCATTTTTTTCTTTAGCTCTAAAACAGGAATTTTAATAATACACATTGTATTGGTTTGAGATTAAATGAGTTATATGTAAAATGCTTAGAATGATTCCTGGCACAGTATAAATTATAGGATTAGCTATTAGTTTTAATTGGCCTAGGGATTTAGGAATATGATTAATTAGAATATAATATAAATGAGTATTATTTATGCTGGGTTTCTGAGGGGTCTTAATAAGATTCTCTTCACTGTTTGAGTTCTGTACTGAGGTATATGAAACAAGAGTGATAAAGATGGAATAATCAAAACATTACCTTTATTACTGATAGTGCTGATAAGGCAGAGAAGTGAAGTCGCTCAGTCGTGTCCAACTCTTTGGGACCCCTTGGACTGTAGCCTACAAGGCTCCTCTGTCCATGGAATTTTCCAAGCAAGAGTACTGGAATGGATTGCCATTTCCTTCTCCAGGGGATCTTCCCAGCCTAGGGATCGAACCCGGGTCTCCTGCATTGCAGGCAGACGCTTTACCGTCTGAGCCACCAGAGAAACCCCAAAAGCCTACAGCACCCGGTATTCCCAGTTGGTCTCCCATCCAAGTACTAACCAGGCCCGACCCTGCTTAGCTTCCGAGATCAGAGGAGATCGGGCGCGTTCAGGGTGGTATGGCCGTAGGATAAAGCACAATGTGCTTGCATTTGTCAGCCTAATCCACAAATTTAAAATTAGGCAGACAGGCAATGGCACCCCACTCCAGTCCTCTTGCCTGGAAAATCCCATGGACGGAGGAGCCTGGTAGGCTGCAGTCCATGGGGTCGCGAAGAATCGGACACGACTGAGCGACTTCACTTTCTCTTTTCACTTTCATGCACTGGAGAAGGAAATGGCAACCCACTCCAGTGTTCTTGCCTGGAGAATCCCAGGGTCGGCGGAGCCTGGTGGGCTGCCGTCTATGGGGTCGCACAGAGTCGGACA
This sequence comes from Okapia johnstoni, assembly GCA_024291935.2. NCBI lineage: Eukaryota > Metazoa > Chordata > Mammalia > Artiodactyla > Giraffidae > Okapia > Okapia johnstoni. The sequence goes on from CM044308.1 coordinate 56,088,044, forward strand.
CGACTGAAGTGACTTGGCAGCAGCAACCCAGCCATTGGCAGCCCTGGAAATCTGCAAGCATCCTGTTTAGGGTCGGATCTTTTTATCATACTGCTGAAGGTGGAACAGAGCACACTCTGACATTCAGAGAAAAGGGGAAGGGAAAAGACTGGGCTCTATGAGCCTAGTTTCTGCTTCCACATTCGTCAGTCAAATCAATTTAGTCCTTTGTCGGTGGTTCCATGGGTACGTGGCAGAGAGAAGCCAGTATTATTCTATAACTGGAGCTCCTTCCACATGGTGGGAAATAATAGGAAAAGCCTTTCCCTTTGTACCACTGTTCCAACAGTAGCCCAGAAACTGCTTCTGGTGTTTTTAACAGAGGGCTTTTAATTTGGTTACTCAGGTCTTGAAGGGGTTTTGAGAGACTCAACTGGGGATGGTGAGATAACACAGGAATTTGTAGTAGCAGAAAGATACCACCTACCTTCATCTAAGGGAAGAGATGCCCTTAGCAAAGCCCAGGGGCTGAAATTACCCAAAAGAAGCTGAAACCCTGTCCAGGAGGAGCTGGAGCCACAGAGACACTGCCTGAGGTGGAGAGGCAGTGGGGGAAATAGTCTGGTGTCTCCTCCCCAGCCTCACATCTGTCTCTAGACCACAAGAGAGATCTGAAGTGTCGTGGAGGTTGCCATGGCAGGAAGCAGCTAGGGTGGAGGGCACAGAGGGCAGAGGCTGGGATTACTAAAACCTAGAGTCCTAGAAGACACACCCTGGAGAACCAAACCTCAGACCTCTGAGGAGGGGCTGCTGCTCAGCATGTTCTGGTGTTTCTGAGCTCAGAGCAGGGCCTGAGGAAGGGGTGTTGCCTGGTTGCTGCTCAAGTCTCAGGCTGGGGTAGGATTTGATAAAACTGGCTCTTCAAGTATTGGAAAAAAATGCTGGCTGCATTCAACTGCTACTTCAAGAAAGAACTGCCCTTAGGGTGGAGAAACACTTTGGTGATGTTCACAGGAAAGGAAACAGAGAGGAAAGATCAAGTCTCCTCTTCTTCCTACAGCCTTGCTGCCTCCTACTCGTGTCCCAATATATATCATTATAAGTTGTCAAGTGGAAGTCTCAAGGAGTAGATACCATGCAAAACTATCGATAGGGTATCTTGCTCAATAAGGGGGACTTCCCTGATAGCTCATCTGGTAAAGAACCTGCCTGCAATGCAGGAGACCCTAGTTTGATTCCTGGGTTGGGAAGATCCCCTGGAGAAGGGATAGGCTAGCCACTCCAGCATTCTTGGGCTTCCCTGGCTCTGCTAGTAAAGAATCAGCCTGCAATGAGGAAGACCTGGGTTCGATCCCTGGGTTGGGAAGATCCCTTGAGAAGGGAAATGTTACCCACTCCAGTATCCTGGCCTGGAGAAGTCCATGGACATAGTCCATGGGGTAGCAAAGAGTCAGACATCTTGCTCAATGAGGGACCCCCTCTATTTTTTTCATGACATGCTTTATTTTTTCTTTGAATTCTCAAGTGGATGAGATTTTGATCTGAAAATCCACCTGGAATGCTCTGCACACACCCCTCCCCCTAACTGCCTGAAGCTATAATGGCATGTTAAGTTTTATTTTTAGGAAACCACCCATTTTATTTGATTTATTTAGCTATTCCCAAAGAAAAACCAACAAAAACTCCCCAGATAAACCAAAACTCCCTCAAACCTAGAATATTTGTTACATTATTCTTAAGCCAAACCAAGCTGTTAACAGGGTGAAGAGTCATTATACAAACTGTTCATGAAAATTATATGAAACCACTCTAAAAACATCAGTAGGGCAACTCCATTTGTGATTCATATTACTGAGTACAAATAGCTGATGAAACTCATTGATCCACTATTTATCCCACGGTGGTAGCTCTTAGGGACCCCCTCTCTTTTTTGAAGGGAATCATCTCCACGGACATGCAGTGGGCTGGGAAGTCTTCTTATTCCAATAGTGTGCTCTTGGCCCTGCTCCGCCTACCTCCATTTCCTTCTATTAGAGGTCTTCTAGATAAGATATGTCTGGATTTCCTTGGAACCACAAACTTGCTCCTGAAGGTAAGAATTTTTAGGAAAGTACAGGCAGGTAATTTATGTCTTATGGTTTTCTTTGAGTGTGATTATATCTTGTGATTTTTTTATGAGTATAAATATCCAGTATGGGGGTGATCTTTGGAAGGGCTTCCCTAGAGGCAGGGAGCAGGGTCTTGACAGTATTTCTGTGGTTGCCATTTCTTGCCATGAGAGAGGATACTCCCTGGGTGTATCTGATCTGAAATTAACCCCATGATAAACTAGTATTTGCTTTTGTCATTTTCTCAGTATCTCTGCCCCATTGCTATAAATTCTGATAAATCAACCCTAAAAAAACAAACTGACAAATGATGTGACTAGGAAATTTACAAAAGAGGATGTACTAATAGAAAGTGAACCATGTTTAACCTAATTAAAAAATACATTAAAAAAAGGGAATATTATTTTCTGTTTATCAAACTTATAAAGATTTAAAAGTAATAATACTCAGTGCTTATGAGAGTTGTAATATAGACTATCTCAAGTATTGCTTGAAGATAAGCGTATACATGTTTAGGAAAAATTTTAGCAATATGTATTAAATTTTCAAGGATGTTCTTGTATTTCAGTTCAGCTACTCCAATTCTAAGCTATTTTTAAAAGAATCTATTGAAGTATAGTTGATTTAAAATGTGGTAGTTTCAAGTGTAAGTTTTATAAGTAATGATTCAGTATATATATGTGCTGTGCTTAGTTGCTCAGTCATGTCCAACTTTTTGTGACCCATGGAGGAGCCTGGTGGGCTGCAGTCCATGGGGTCGCTAACAGTCGGACACAACTGAGCGACTTCACTTTCACTTTTCACTTTCATGCATTGGAGAAGGAAATGGCAACCCACTCCAGTGTTCTTGCCTGGAGAATCCCAGGGACGGGGGAGCCTGGTGGGTTGCCGTCTACAGGGTTGCACAGAGTCGGACACGACTGAAGCGACTTAGCAGCAGTAGCTTATCCCTTCTCTAGGGGATCTTCCTGGAATTGAACCAGGGTCTCCTGCATTGCAGGTGGATTCTTTACCAGCTGAGCTACCAGGGAAGCCCGATATACATACATACATACATACATACATACATACATACATATATATGTATGTACTTTTCTAGATTCTCTTCTCTTAGAAGTTATTACAAAATATTCAGTTTAGTTCCCTGTGCTATGCAGTAGGTCCTCATTGGTTATCTATTTTATATATAGTGGTGTACATTTGTTAATCCTAAACTCCTTTGGTTACCTCCTTTCCCTTTTGGTAACCAAAGTTTGTTTATGTTTGTGGGTCTATTTCTGTTTTGTATAAAAGTTATTTTGTATCTTTTTTTAATGATATAAGCAGTATCATATGATAGTTGTCTTTTTCTGTCTGGCTTACTTCACTTAGTATGATAATCTTTAGGTCCATCTGTGTTGCTGCAAATGGCATTCATTCTTTTTTATGGCTGAGTAATATTTCATTGTCTAAATATACTACATCTTCTTTAACCATTCATCTGTTGATGGATTATTTAGTTTGTTTTGATGCAGTGACTATTGTAAATAGTGCTGCAATGAACATTGGGGCATGTGTATCTTTTCGAATTATGGTTTTCTTTGGATATATGCTCAGGAGTGGGATCTGCTTCTAGTTTTTTAAGGAACTTCATGCTGTTATCCATAGTGGCTCTATCAATTTACATTCCCGCCAAGAAGGTTCCTTTTATCCACATTCTCTCAGCATTTATTATTTGTAGACTTTTTGATGACATTCATTCTGACCAATGAGAAGTGACAGCTCATTGTAGTTTTGATTTGTATTTCTCTAATAATTCATGATTTTGAGCATCTTTTCATATCCTTTTTGGTCATTTGTATGTCTTCTTTGAAGAAATATATCTTAGATCTTCTATCCATTTTTTGATTGGGTTGGTTTTTTTTTTTTTATATTGAATTGTTTGCATGTTTTAGAGATTAATCATGTGTTGGCTATATCATTTGAAAATATTTTCTCCCATTCTGTAGGTTGTCTTTTCATTTTGTTTATGGTTTCTTCAGCTTTGCAAAAGTTTTTAGGTTTTGCCTATTTTATTCTACTTCTGTTGATACTAAAGAAACAATCCTTAATATAGAAAAATCTACCTATAAAGCTTTTGGTTGAAGCATTATTTGTCAATATGAACACTTATAAGTAACTTAATTCTTCAGCTCTAGGGATAAAGTGTGAATATATTTTGGCACAACCGCACAATGGGTGCAAATATGAAAATTATGCAATTTAAAAATTATGGTATTACTACAATTTTGTATTTCAAAGTAAAGGCAATTGTTTTAATGTTGAGAATAAATAAAAATTGCATATACAATATATTATTTTATCTTTACTATGAAAAAAGCCTACAAAATGGGAGAAAATATAGCAAAGATTTTTAGCAATGATTACCTCAATATGAATGGTTAGTATTTTCTTTTACATATTTTTCTGTATTTTAGACATTTCTTACCATCTATATATATTACTTTCATGATCAAGAGGGAAATGAACAATTTAAGAAAAAGTTTAAACACTTTTCTTATAACAACTACTTCAATTTGCTCTTTAAAGAAGATTTTCCAACTGCTTTTAATTTTCATCTTTAAAAAACATCAAGCTACTGTATTTAAATCTTTTTTAGATCCTAGGTTTCAAAGGTAGGATGAAAAACAGGGGAATTTGATGCAACATTTTTTTTTTCCAATTGTCATCATGACAATGCATTTATAACAGACAATTTTCTGTTCTCTGAAAAACTGGGTGTATTACATTAGAAACAGACTTCTATCTGGTGTCTCAGAACATTTTCTGCTGTTCAAACAACGATGCTGTATTATCAGTCTTTTTGATATGTCTTTCCTTTTTACAGTTAGATTTTCCTGTTTTTTTTTTTTTTTGTAAAATCTGCACTTCTGTTGAAGACTAGGTAGATACAGCATGCCTGCTGGCTGTGGAACAGTCTGTGAAGGACTCGGAAATAGGTAGAATGAAAAATATTAATACCAGGCATGTGAGAGCATACACTTGGCCTCTTTTGTGCCTTATTAAAATTGCCTGGGTGCCTTGGGCCCATGTCTATGAAAAATTACAAGCTAGTGGTGTGTGTCATCTCGCGTATACATTAAGGAAATGTTATTTAATACTCTGGTCCCATTTCCGTTTTGTATACAAAATCTTTAAATTTTATTTATTTCTGACTGTTGAAATGATTTATTCTGATTATTTAAAACATGGGGAACATATATACTAGTTTTCTATTGCTTCAATAACAAATAATTGTAAACCTAATGACAATGCAAACTTAGTACCATAAATTCTAGAGATTTGAGATCCATAGGGCTCACTGGGCTAAAATGTAGGAGTTGGCAGGACTATTTTCTTTTGAGAGATTCTATGGCATCACCGACTTAATGGACATGAGTTTGAGCAAGCTCTGGGAGATGGTGAAGGACAGGGAAGCCTGGCATGCTGCAGTCCATTGGGTTTCAAAGAGTCGGACACGACTGAGCGACTGAACAATGAAATGAAGGCAAAATCCATTTTCTTACTTTTCCTGGCTTTTGTTGGCTGCCTGTACTCCTTTATTCATTGTCCCCTGCTACCTTCCCCACCAGCAATGGCCAGTTGAGTCTTTCTCACATGGCCCTGAAACTGAGGAGAGCTCTGGTTCTTTATGTTTTGGCACAGAAAGAACTCAGCAAGAGGAAAAATGATAGATAAGAAGTGATTTATTAGAATAGGACACTTGTGAGGTTTACAGGCAGGTGAGCAAGAGGATGCTGCCCCATGAACTTACAGTTTTATAATCAAAGGATAAGGGGGAGGAACAGAAGACCACCTTTTTCCTCATTCTGGAGTACATGTCAAACTTCCATCATCAGTTCCTTCTCCATGTCAGGTGGGGGAATTTTCTTGTTCCAGTATGGTCAAATCAGGACTGTCATGGTGCAATTGAAATGAGCAAAAAGCAGTAACATATACTAAAATATGGGAAATCATCTCAGGTTTCAGTGTAATGTCACCTTTCCATTATATTTTTGTTTTTAGTGAGTGAGAAGGAGCATGTTTTAGGAATCATTAACTTACTGACCTCATTGGGCAGGTTGTGGGTCTCATTCTACCATTGTTTTTTTGTTTGGGCCATGTTTCATGTTTCTGTTGCATGGTTTTATTATTAGGCAAGCCTGCTTTCTTAAGTAATTATTCACTTATAGGGCTCTCCCATACTTTTTTCTTTACTTATAATCCCTTAGTGGGATTAATTAACTGCTACTGCTGCTGCTGCTGCTAAGTCGCTTCAGTCGTGTCTGACTCAGTGCAACCCCATAGACGGCAGCCCACCAGGCTCCGCCATCCCTGGGATTCTCCAGGCAAGAATACTGGAGTGGGTTGCCATTTCCTTCTCCAGTGCATGAAAGGGAAAAGTGAAAGTGAAGTCGCTCAGTCGTGTCCGATTCTTAGCGACCCCATGGACTGTAGCCTACCAGGCTGCTCTGTCCATGGGATTTTCCAGGCAAGAGTACTGGAGTGGGGTGCCATCGCCTTCTCCAATTAATTAACTACTACCTATTTAAACACCTACTTCATCCCTTTACTCAGTCCCTATCAGCTGTGCACTGACCCTGACTCTTAGCTTCCCCTTACCACATTTAAGGGTTCTTGTGATATTGAGTCTGCTGATAATCCAGGAGAATCTCCCTATTTAGTGTCAACTATTAGCTACCTCCTTAATTCTATCTGCAACCTTAATTTGTCTTGGTCACGTAACCTAAAATATTCATGGATTCTGGCATTTCAGCATTTCAGAAAGCAATCATGCTGCTTTCTAGAGAAGAATTCCAGAAGAGTAAAAATATATAAATAAAATCCTTAACTCAGTCACTCAAAGGTAACTTGCTGCAATTTGGGAAAATGTTTTACTTTATAACTTCCTGAATTATGACCTAATTGATTTAAATATATAATGAGAACTTGAAATATTTCTTGACTAGATAATATATATTCTCACAATTAGAATATATGGAAATATTCATTAAAAAGTCTCTTGTTACTACCAAAGTTAATTACTTTTAGTAGATTCTGATGTGTTCTTGTAAGTTATTAATGTAAATATAAGTCCACTAACATCATTGTTCCTTGTTCCATATCTGGTCCTTACCTTATCCCAAAGTGGCGATGGGCACAGAGGCAATGACTAATATTTGTTGAGTATTTACTTTGTGCCAGACATTGTAACAAGTGTAATACATTTAATCTTTGCAACCCTAAGAGTAGGTACTATTTTTATTTTTAAGATGCAGAACCTGAGACATAGAGAAGTTAAGTTGTTTACCCATGGTCACTCACCTGGTAAATTAAAAGCTGGGGTTTCAGCCCAGATAGTCTGACTTCAGAACCCTCATGCTTAATTCCTATTCTCTATTTTATTTCCTGTCTTATATGATAAGTACATTAGTTGCTAATTTAAAGAGTCGGTGACAATTTCTTGATCATCTCTAAAAATCTCTTATGTAAAAGTGAGCAAATCCATAATAACCTGCCTCAAAATGTCATGTGTTTCTGAGGAAGTGTGTCTAACACCCTTGGTTGGCTGCCCAGGAGCTATATTCAACAGCCCTTCCCAATAGCTTTCTCCCTTACCAGTGCCCTCAGTAGAGCTGGCAAAGAAGGAACTTGCTTTCACAGCCTCTGGGTAGCAGGCAGTAGCTATGTGACTCAGTTCTAGCCTGAGAGAATGTGGGAAAATTTTCTGAGAGACTTCCTGGTAATGTTTCTTTCCTGATGATATGACGAAGGCAAGTCAAGGGAACTTCTCTTTCATTTCTCCTTTCCAACCCTTTGCCTCACATGGGTCATGGCCACATGGAAATATGGTATTCAGAGCTGAGGTAGACCTTTTGCAGTCATTCAGGGGAGAATTTCAGAGATTCTGACATAACCCCTGATGTTGTGGAGTTACCTAACTTGGGACCAGCCATCTCCAGACTTCTTAAGCAAAACAGTAAACCCTGGCTAGACAGACTTTTCTGTTACTTGCAGCCAAACACAGCCTGACTAACACAGAACTCAATAGTGTGGCTCAAGAGAAAACATCCAGAGTGTCTAGTAATATCAATGCCCTGCCCTTTTAAAAAAAATAGTTTTTATTGGAGTATAGTTGCTTTACAGTGCTGTGTTAGTTTCTACCGTACAACGAAGTGAATCAGCCATACATATAAATATTGTTGTTGTTTAGTCACTAAGCAGTGTCTGACTCTTTTGCAACCTCATGTGCTGTAGCCTGCCTAGCTTCTCTGTCCATGGGATTTTCCAGGCAAGAATATTGGAATCAGTTGTCATTATGTCCCCTTGCTTTTGAACTTCCTTTCCATTCAGGTCACCACAGTGCTTTAAGTAGAGTTCCCTGTGCTATACAGCATGTTCTCATTTGTTGTATATTTTACCAATAGTATAAATAGTGTATATGTATCAATCCCAATCTCCCAATTCATTCCATCCACCCACCTCTCCCCTAGCCCCAGCTACTGTGGTTGTTTTTTTTAAGGATTTTATTTATTTATTTTTATTGTTGGTTGCCCTGGGTCTTTGTTGCTTTGCCCAGGATTTCTCTAATTGCGCTGAGTTTCATTGTGGTGTGTGGGCTTCTCATTGTGGTGGCTTCTCTTGTTGCATAAAGGCTCTAGGGGCACAGTCTTTCTGTAGTTGCAGCTCATGGGCCCAGTTGCTCCTTGGCATGTGGAATCTTCCTGGACCAGGAACCAAACCTGTGTCCCCTGCATTGGCAGGTGGATTCTTATCCACTGTGACACCAGGGAAGCCTGTGCCCTGCATTTCAAGAGGGATATGAACAAATTTGTAATACCAGAGCACATCCTATATGGAAGGGATTTTGAGACCTTGTTATAAAAACGGGGAGGAATTATCCTGGAAAGGATGATTGGGAGGGGGAGGGTGATGAATATAAGTGTCACATGCCTGAAGAGCTCTCTGGTAAATTGATTGATTTCCCAGGGCTACCATAACAATCTACCACAAACTAGGTCACTTAAAACAAGAGAAACCTTTTATCTCATAGCTTTGGAGGCTAGGTGTCTGAAATCAAGTTATTGCTGGGACCATATTCTCTCTGAAGGCTCCATGGCAGGATCTGTTCCATGCCTTTCTCTTAGCTTCTGATATTAATGGCAATCCTTGATCTCCTGCAGTCATCACAGCACTCTCCCTGTGCGTTTCTGTATGGTTACAGTCCCACTGTACTTGAGTATGACCTCACTTTAACTTAACTAATTACATCTTCAGTAACCCTTGTTATAACCCTATAAAAAGTTCACATTATAATGTTCTGGAAACAATATGAACTTAGGAAGAGGGTTGGGGTGACACTATCCAGCCCTGTTGTTGGTGATGTTTAGTCCGCTAAGTCATGTATGACTCATTTGCAACCCTGTGAACTGTAACCTGCTAGGCTCCTCTGTCCATGGGATTTCCTAGTCAGGAATACTGGAGTGGGTTGCCATTTCCTTCTCCAGGGAATCTTCCCAACCTAGTGATTGAACCTGCATCTCCTGCACTGGCAGGAAGATTCTTTATTGCTGTGCCACCAGGGAAGACCCATATACCCATGTAATTTGCTTTGGCCAAAAGAATGTTAGCAAACATGGTTCATCAGGGGCTGAAAAAGTAATGCTCTTTGGTCCATGAGATAATCATGTGAAGAAACCCAGAGTGTCTACTGAAGGATGAAATGATGAAATACCATGTGGAGCAAAGACAAACTGTCCCAGCTGAGGTCACCTCTAGAACCACCAGCCTGACAACTGCTTGACATGTGAATCAGGCCACTCTGGACCACCTAGCTGCATCTGAACCATTCAGTGGAAGGATTACTCAGATGAGAGACAATAAGTGTTTTTGTTTAGGATGATGGGGATGATTGGTTACCTAGCAAAAACTAACTAATATGAGTTCTAATGTGATAAGGAGATTTACTATGATTGTGGACATCTAGAGAATAGAACAGTCTTGAGATTCATGCCAACTTTGAAATGCTGTGGCCTCAAGATTGATCTTCTGACCAGCACCTGAAAATTACAGAAAGGCAGATGTCTCTGAATGAAACTAAGAACTTTCTAATAATTGGATCTGTCAAATAATGTAGCTGACTGCCCCCTGAGGGTGATGTTACAAAAGTAGATGTTGTTTGGAAGACTATATTAGAATCTCAAATATCCATTTTAAATCTAAGACTTTAAGGAAAAATCATTTGAAAAGAGTTTTAGAAATGAGAAAAAAATCATTGATGATTTAGTATTCTTTTAGTGCATTGTTCTTGCCAGAAATTGTGGAAAGGCCAAAATTTACTCAGAACACTCTGTAAAATTCCCAGTGTCTACTGGCATCATTGCACAAATTCTTTCTAAGTTGAATCTTGGGCCAAGAGTGGGAAGTGAATCTTTGACTTTGGGTTTCTGTACTGCCTTCTCCATTTCATTTTCTCTCTTGTAGTTTCCATGGCTAGAAACACTTTGGTTTCTTGCCAGCTGGTGAATCAGTATATGACTAACTTGGCATTGGGCCAGGAATGAAAGTGGTGGACAACAGCCAGAAATAGAACCACAAAGCAACACTCTAGAATGATGTCATGTATCTCTTGACATAACACCAAAAAGAGAATAATGAGAGTAGCCAGAGGAAAATGAACAAGCTGATGTAATAAGATGCTTGGGATGGCTTCTATGAAACATAGGAGTGTTGTGGCTGCGAAGTGGAAACTTGTATACATTGACAATTATTTATTGGCAAAGAATATACAGAAACAACACCCTAACATTTTATATTCTGTAATTTAAGTTTGTTTTGGTATAAACAGTGTTATCTGAGTGTGAACACAGGTAAACTCTACTCTGTGTCTTAGGGATGGCATCTGAAAGACCCTGAGAAGACTCAACAACAGTAAAAAGAATCAGCAACCAACTACAGTAGTTACCCAGTATTTTAGTCAGTTTTGGCTATTAATAACAAAATGAAGAGATTGGGTGGATTAAACAACATATGTTCATTTCTTACAGCTCTGGAGGTTGGAAAGTTCAAGATCAAGGTGCCAGCAGATTTGCTGTCTGCTGAGTGCCCTCTTCTGCTGGCAGGGGCTTGCTTTCTTGATGTATCCTCAGGTAGAAGAGAGAAAAAGGCTCTGGTCCCTTCTTCTGTTTAAAGTGTTAGTGTTAGTCGCTCGGTTGTATCCAACTCTTTGCGACCCTATGACTGTAGCCTGCCAGGCTTCTCTGCTCATGGAATTCTCCAGGTAAAAATACTGGAGTGGGCTGCCATTCCCTTCTCCAACGGATCTTCCTGACCCAGGGGTCGAACCTGGGTCTCCTTCATTGCATGTGGATTCTTTACCATCTGAGCCACCAGGGAAGCCCTTCTTCCTCTGTTTTGTATGTGTACTAATCCCATCATGGAGACTCTATCTTTATGACCTCATCTAAACTTAGTCACCCCCCAAAGGTCCAGTCTCTAAATACCATCCACTGGGATTAGGGCTTCAACACATAATTTTGTCAGGATATGATCATTTAGTCCATAGCACTTAGCATTTTAAATACCGTTCTCAAAATCTCAGGATGATAGAGTCATAATGGAAAACAGTGGTAGCAATTCTTCAAAAAATTAAAACTAGAACTACCATATGATCCAGCAATCCCATTTCTGGGTATATATCCAAAAGAAATGAAAACAGAAATTTACATTTCCATGTTCATGGCAGCATTATTCACAAGAAGTCAAGGTATGGAAACAACCTATGTCCTTTGACAGATGAATAGATAAAGAAAATGTAACTCTCTCTTTCTCTATGTATATATATATATATAGACAATGGAATATTATTAAGCCTATAAAAAGAAGGAAATCCTGGTATTTGTGACAATATAGATGGACTTGCAGGTCATAATGCTAAAAGAAATGAGCTAGTTGGGAAAGAAAAATACCAAATAGTATAATTTATATGTGGAATCTAAAACAAAAAATAAAGAGAAAAACACCAATCCCATAGAAACAATGAGTAGTATGGTGGTTGCCAGGGTCTAGGTGGAAGAAGAAATGAGGCCATATAGATCAGATTATGCAAACTTTAGGTTATAAGTAAGTTCTGAGGAGATAATGTATAATGTGACCGTTGTTAACAGCATTGAATTATATACTTGAAGTTTCCTGAAATTATATCTTAAGTGCACACACACACACACACACACACACACACGCGCGTGCACAAAAGTTAAGTATTTGAAGTGATGGATATATTAAATAACTTTATTGTGGTAATCTTTTCACAATGTATACCAAATCATCACGTAGCATACTTTTCATATATACAATATTATTTCTCGGTTCAGTTTAGTCGCTCAGTCATGTCCAACTCTTTGCGACCCCATGAACTGCAGCACGCCAGGCCTCCCTGTCCATCACCAACTCCCAGAGTCCACCCAAACCCATGTCCCTTGAGTCAGTGATGCCATCCAACCATCTCATCCTCTGTCATCCCCTTCTCCTCCTGCCCTCAATCTTTCCCAGCATCAGGGTCTTTTCCAATGAGTCAGCTCTTTGCATCAGGTGGCCAAAGTATTGGAGTTTCAGCTTCAACATCAGTCCTTCCAATGAACACCCAGGACTGATCTCCTTTAGGATGGACTGGTTGGATCTCGTTGCAGTCCAAGGGACTCTCAAGAGTGTTCTCCAACACCACAGTTCAAAAGCATCAATTCTTTGGCACTCAGCTTTCTTTATAGTCCAACTCTCAGTTATCCCTTAATAAATCTGGGAAATATTTATGCTAGAGAATTTGTCCATGGCATAAAGATGACAGAGATAATATTTCCTTAATGAATGAGTGTCATTCAACATATACGGCTGGTTACAAGTTTGCACAGGCCCCATTACTCATGCCGGAGAAGGCAATGGTAACCCACTCCAGTACTCTTGCCTAGAAAATCCCATGGATGGAGGAGCCTGGTAGGCTGCAGTCCATGGGGTCGCTAGGAGTCGGACACGACTGAGCGACTTCACTTTCACTTTTCACTTTCATGCATTGGAGAAGGAAATGGCAACCCACTCCAGTATTCTTGCCTGGAGAATCCCAGAGACGGGGGAGCCTGGTGGGCTGCCGTCTATGGGGTCACACAGAGTCAGACACGACTGAAGCGACTTAGCAGCAGCAGCAGCAGCATTACTCCTGCACTAACTGAGCTGTGTGATACACCACCTTCACTAGTGGAGTTTAGATTCTGCCCCCTCACCCATCCAGCATTCCTCTGATTCATGGAAGAGTCTGTCTCTTCACCTAACTTTAAGGCTGATCAATTCTGCTGTCAGAATATATTTGGGGCAGATTGAAGTTTTCATGCAAGGTATGAGGCAGTTTGGCTGCAGGCAGAGTGTGGTAGTCTCCTTGGAGCTACAGAAACTCTCTTGGTGCCTGTTTGTTAACTGTTCAGACATTCAGGAGGGTTGGGCTAAATCTTGCTTTCATAGTCACATGCCACTTTGTAATGAAGTTGTAGTACACTGGCTACCAAAATCTCCTGATACATACTAAAGAACCTGACCATTGCTGTCCATCAGAATTGACTGAAGGCAGTCAGATGGGGGACTGACTAACTATAAAGATGTACAGGATGACATCAGAAGAAGGAACTGAGGAATTCATACCAATTTCATTCTTGCCACTTTCCTTCCATTGAACCTACCAGTGCTTCTCATTTATCTCTGAGTAATAGAGAAGATCCCCTGGAGGAGGGCATGGAAACCCGCTCCAGTATTCTTCCCTAGAGAATCCCCATGGACAGAGGAGCCTGGCTGGCTGCAGTTCATGGGGTCACAAAGAGTCAGACATGACTGAGCGACTAAGCATGCAATAGAATCTTCGGCATCATGACATACCCAGTAATCTTTGTCTCGCTATCTAATTTGTCCATGTGGGGATTTATATATCAGACTGTACCACAGAAATGGGAAACATTTTGTATTCAAGATGAAGAGAGAGAATCTACTTTAAAAGAATGAGAGAAGCCAAACAGAGCAAAGTCATGAATTTGCTCCATTGTTCTCAGTTGTGGCGGATGTCATATTTCTTAATTTTTTCAAATCAGCTTTAATTGGTTTAGTCCCCATCCAACAGGATCTGTGGGGATGATTTTCCATCATTTTAAGGAATCCTCTCTATTTAATCGTTCTGAATTTTGAAAACTAATTCTGGTCTTAATTCATCAAGGTCACTGCTGATCTTCTCTATGGCCCTTTGAAGGTCAGGGGATTCATTATCTACAGTTCCAAAATCTCTTCTTGCTCTATTCCAATCGCAGCCTTTTGCTCAGTGTCAAATGTACCAATGCACATCCAACTCTGAGAGGCCTTGCCACACTGTGGGACCCTGGTGAGACGTGGGAAGAGGGCCCAGGCCTCTGTGTTCACAAAGAGAACAAGTCTTTCACTCTTTCAGGAACTAGTCCTCCTAGACGGGGTCCTCTCTTTGTATTATGTTAATACATAAGAGTCAGAACAATAGCTGGCCTTGTCACAGGAGGAGGGCAGGTTGGAACTTGAAGAATGGGTATTATTTAGATAAAAAATAAAATAAATAAATATGCAGGCAGAGAGAACAGAATACAATTGGGGAAAAGTCAGGAGAGTTGTCTCAACAAATTAGGAGAAACAGAATAAGACCTAAGCCAAGCTCAGGAATTTGGGACCCTTTCTGTAGTCAGCAAAGAGTTGCTGGTACTTTCTAAGAATACAGAGAATTTTATTTAGTTTGGTTTGATTTGGTTTCATTGTAGGAAAACTTGTCTGTTCTCATGGATAGGAACACAAGTAACACCAAATAGCAAATAAATTGAAAGCCATGTTAATTTGCTTTTGGAAGGCATTGCATGTGTTGCTGGATCTAGTTTCTATGGTGTATGCTGTAATGGACTTGGAAATAAAAAGAGAAAAAAAGTTTCCTTCCTGCTCCATCCTGCTACCTTTTCTGCAAGACTCACCTAGTACAGAAATTCTACAGGATTAGACATCTCTTGTGGCAGAGAAAAATGATCAAGACTTTGCTTTGAAAGCTTAGGCTATCCTACGTTTGGATATTTTCACAATATAAAATTTCATCCTTTAGTCCTAACCATTCCAACTCGTGGTTCTGTGCGCATATCCAGTGAGATAAACGCATATCTGTGCCCTTTCTGTAGTCTCTTCTGTGCATTAGCGATTCTGTAGAAGATAAGTGTGTGGGGATTGATGAGGAGCGAGTGAGGAGGAGGAGGGGACGACAGAGGATGAGTTGGTTGAATAGCATCACCGACTCAATGGACATCAGTTTGAGTAAACTCTGGGAGTTGGTGATGGACAGGGAAGCCTGGTGTGCTGCAGTCCATGGGGTCACAAAGAGTCAGACACAACTGAGTGACTGACCTGAACTGAACTGAGTGGGTGAAATTGTTTTCAAGCCGTCAGTGCCACTCTCTTCCTAGCAAACCTGGTTCTATTGTAGTCACTGTTACAGCGAACTATTTTTAATATTGGAAATGGGTCTATTCCTCACCTCTCTTCGGTGAAGATAAGTTGCAGATCATTGTCACACATTCTTCCAGGCCCATTCAAATGCTTTCTCTGTAGAATCTTTCTAAACCTCAGTTTCTTTCCTCTCCCTTGTTTACTCCCTCTAGTAATTACATGCTCATTTCCCTCCTCTACCTTCTCAGGAACTTTGGTTCTTTTTATGGAATTTATAATTTGTGATACTTGATTATGATTTTTTGAAGTTTTATAGCTTCTCATATAAGCATCTGTTAAGTGACTGGACCAGAAGACCATGGTGAGGTCTGTCTAGGGTGGCTGAGGGCTCTGAGGTTTCAGACACGATTACAAATGTATTTTAGATTCTTGTTACTTTTGGTTGCCTCGAATGTCAAGAATAATTTCAGATTAAACAGCAATAATACAACCATGAGATTGATCCTATCTTCCTTGATCAGAAGAGGATAGAGGAAAAGTCCCTAACAGGTGTCTGGTAGAAGTCTGTGTGTGCTATTGATAATTGAGAAAAAGTAAGAGAATGGCTCAGTAAGCTGAGTGTGTCCTAGGAGGCTGGATGGTTCTCTTCTGTTCAGCAAAGTGCTTCCTGAAGCCTTTGGGATGAGATCAGCCTGATCAGAGAGCATCTTCCTTGGGGGTGGAGGGAGGTGAGCCTACCCTGGAGAGAGCAGTGTTTCCCTTCCTAGGAAGTTTGTTGAGTAGAATGTATGCCCAGCTGCTTTACTGCCCACTCCATGCCAGCTGAGAAATAAGCTGTTTAAAGTTCAAATCAATATGTAACATCACAAAAAAACAGTTTAACTTTCAATTACACACTTATAATAAATAATAGCTAGTGCTTGGTATGTACAATGTATTGTTCTAAACAGTTTACAGATTAATATGTATTTGATCTGTTTAAGACTCTAAGAAGCAGGCACTGATATTATTACCATTTTGTCCAAGAGGCAAATGAGATACAGAAAGGTCAAATGACTTGATCAGGGTCACAGAGTTAAATGCCCAAAGTAGGACTTGTGCCCAGATATCTATTCCAGAGTCTGGGCACCACTCAGCAGTTATTTTCCCTGGTGCATAATGCTGGGAAGAGACAGACTACAGGGATATTCTGCATTTTTCCTCTACCTACAAGCTGTGTCCAATCTGAGATTCCCTGATTTATGTGGTTATATCCTCTACTAGTTTGCAAAACTAATTAAGGGGCACATCAAAAACTTCCTGGGCCTCTAATTCATAAGGAAATACTAAGCTCACTGGAATGAGTGGGAAATACAATGTGCATCATGTTACAGTTTCATAAATAATTCCTTACACAACAGAAAAATGCATATTCTCCTTGCTTCCTACCTCTGACTATGTGGGGCCAACAAATGAAAAATTTAAAGAAGATTCTCCTAAATGTTCTTTATCCCCATGTAATATATTTGGGATATATGGGTCCATTGGGTTGTGCTGCCCACTCTGAAACCAGCCTGTGACAGTTCTCTGAAGTTGACACTCACAGTCATCTAAAATTCTGGAATTGGGCAGTGCTATTTGATGAGAATGAGTGTGAGCATGATAAGTGGCTTCAGACCTGTCTGACTCTTTGTGACCCTATGGACTGTACTCCAGGCTCCTCTGCCCATGGGATTCTCCAGGCAAAAATACTGGAGTGAGTTGCCATGTGCTTCTCCAGAGGATTTTGCTGACCCAGGGATTGAACCCATATCTCTTATGTCTCCTGCATTGGCAAGTGGGTTCTTTACCACTAGTGCCAGCAGGGAGGCCCATTTGATGAGAATAGGTGCTTCGTTTTATTTTTTATATACAATGTTATTTATTTTTTGTCCATGCTAGGTCTTCGTTGCTGTGTGGGCTTTTCTCTAGTTGCAGAGAGCAGGGGCTATTCTCTAGTTGTGCTCCACAGGCTTCTCAGTGCAGTGGCTTCTCTTGTTGCTTTAGGGTGTGAGGGCTCAGTAGTTGCAGCTCCTGGGCTCTAGAGCACAAGCTCAGCAGTTGTGGTACATGGGCTGACTTGCTCCGAGGCATGTGGGATCTTCTCAGACCAGGGATCAAACCCATGTCTCCTGAATTGGCAGGTGGATTCTTTACCAATGAGCCACCAGGGGAGCCTGGTGATTTATTTTATTATCTGAAGTTTGAACCTTTAAGTATGCCTCCCAAGCCTTTATCTAGCTTGAAAACTGCAAAATAAAACTGAGAAGAGATCAAGAACTATAAAAAAGTAGGACTTCTTGTACAAAAAAGTAGAGACTCTTTACCAACCTGATAGCCAGAAAAAAAACTTTTCAAATATTTGCTGAACAATGTAGCTGTAACGAGAGTCTTATAACTTACCTTGGTCTTTAATGAGTATGGATTATTAACATTATTTAATTATGAATATTACAGTTAACTGTGAAGAGGAAAAATTTCCCAAATAAAAACAAATGTTAATTATAGTTTTAATGCATGATTTTGGAATAAAGAAAGTATGTAATTTTATTAATAGGATATCAGTTTCTTTCCACTGCCACTAAGCAAGTATTGAATAAACATTTAAAATGTTATTTGTTTGTGCAGGGCAGACATGTATCAGATTGTCCCTAATGGCATGTGAACTCCTTTATCCCTGATTGTGTCTTTACATTGTTGGTATTTTTCAGTAAGTTTTCTTGAATGCCTATATAAATGGATTATTGAAATGAACTAAATCTCTACAACTTTGATATGTAAGGCTTTCTCTTTTTTTTTCCTGCCTTTTGTATATCTTGGCTGACTGACTTTGCATACCATCTGAGCAAATAAATTATCTTAATTCCTGGTATACATTGAGTAGTTTATCCCCAAAATTCATATATTGAAGTCTTAACCTCTCACACTATGGAATGTGACCTTATTGAGAATAGGGCTGTAGCAGGTGTAATTAGTTATGATTAGGTCATATTGGAGTAGGGAGGGCCCTGAATCAGTGTGACTGGTGTCCTTAAAAAATGGGTAAATTTGGACACAGCCACATATACAAAGAGAATGTCATGTGAAGATGAAGGCAGAGATCAAGGTGATGCTTCTGCAAGCAATGAATGCCACAGATCACTAGCAAACCACCAGAAGCCAGGGGAGAGGCATGGGACGGTTTCTTCTTCACAACCAACAGAAAGACATAACCCTGCCGACACCTTGATGTTGGGCATTGAGTCTCCAGAACTGTGAGATAACACATTTTTGTTGTTTCAGCCACCGAGTTTGTGGCCCTTTGTTTCTGCAACTCCAGGAAATTAATATGATTCCCATCCTTAAATGAAGGGAGACTAGATTTATGTGGCTGAGATGGCATGACTCTGGGATTTTTCTCTTCATTTTGTCTGGGACATCACCTAATTACAGAATTACTTTTAAACTGCTGTGGGTTTTAAGAACTGAAGCCAAAGGTGGTTGTATACTTAGGAGAACTGTATGTTATTGAGGATTTTGGAGGTTGAATGTTTAAAAGATACATTTTTATTTTCCGTGTAAAAGGTTGGTCCAAAAATTTCTAGTATTATTATATATATTTTTAGGAAGTGCATATAAAGGCTGAATGCTTTGAAGTTGCTAGTAATTATATTATGATTATTTAATCTGCTAAAAATAAAAATACAGACTGGCAATTTGCCTTCATTTCTCTTCCTGGAAATCTGCGCTATGCTTAGTTGCTCAGTCATGTCCAATTCTTTGCGACCCCATGGACTGTAGCCCACCAGAATCTTCTGTCCTTGGGATTCTCCAGGCAAGAATACTGGAGTGGGTTGCCATGCCCTCCTCCAGGGGATCTTCCCAACCCAGGGATCAAGTTTTTTAGTAGCATGAATCTTTTTATGGACTCTAAAGTTTAATAAAGCAAATGATTTGCAGCTGAAATGTATCTGTGTCATGCATGGTCAAGGGTCTGGGATCCTGAGGAGCAAGCAGTATACCACAAACCAGTTTTTAAAAATACCCTGGGAACACTTTGTTTTTTGAGGGTTATAACTGGTGACCATAAATCTCACAGGAGTTCCCAAGATTTCCTTCATATTTGAAAAGACAAAACTCACCTTTCCAGTTACATTTTGAAAAAAATAGAAGGAAGTACAAATTAAAAGGATTTGGTATCCTTGAAACTGTTTAGTCTGCAGTGGAGATAAACAGACACTCCTCTCATTGATGCATATTTGAAACCTCAAAGTTTTGTATTGAAAAATAATGTTTTCATATTTTGTGATTTTTGACTCCTGGACACTTGTTAGAACTTGTGATGGGTGAATGTTAATTCACTCCACAGGGAGCATGGCATGTTCAAGATTTCCTAAAAACAGATTTTTACTGTATACTTTATATACTATTCTTATAGTTTCCTTATTTTAATTCATGGTCTGGGTATGTTTACTAGGAGGCTCGTGTCTATCCCCACCCAGTTCTATCTGCAGCCTCCATTCTCTGTACATTCTGGTTATTTGAGGAGACTAACACATTATATCATTTCATCCATGTATATTTAAGTTTGTCTCTTTAAAGATAACGAATTGCTTACAAAGATAACCACAATACCATTATTGCACCTAAAAATGGAAAATTCCTTAATATCAACAAATATTCAGTGTTCAGGTTTCTATGCTTGGCTCCAGAATGATTTTTTCATCTTGATCTGTTGAATTGATTTCCAAACAATGTTCACACATTCACTTGGTTCTCATAAAAAAAAATTATTTAGTTATTTTTTGGCTCCATTGGGTCTTAGTTGTGGCATGTGGGTTCTTAGTTGTGGTATGTAGGCTTCTCTCTACTTGGCACATGCGGGTTCAATGTTGCAGCTCACGGGCTTAGTTGCCCCGCTGTGTGTGGGATCTTAGTTCCCCCAATCAGGGGTTGAGCCTGCATCCCTTACACTGGAAGACAGATCTTTAACCACTAGACTACCAGGGAAATCCCTTAAGTTTATTTTCTATAAATTGCCCTAGACTCTTTTTTTCCTTAGCAAATTGTTGAAAAAAGAAGGCAATTTCCCTTGTAGAGTTTCTTAAATTTTGGATTTTGATGATTACTTCCGTGTGGTGTCATTTAACATGTACTTTTGCCTCCTGAAAACTGATAGTTCAATCTAGAGACTTGGTTTGGTGGTTTGATCTGATTTAGATCGTTTTTTCAGGAATCCATGAATAATGTCTGTTTGTCTCTCATTTTGTGTGTGTGTGTGTGTGTGTGTGTGTGTGTGTGTGTGATTTTAGTCATTGAAGATCATGGCCTAAATTCATTTTAAACTAACATTTCTTCATCATTTAACAGCTGGAATACTACACTTTATACCAAATGTCATATTTCTAGAACTACATAAGACTCCTTGATAGACCTTAGGTTTTTTGAGTGTTTGTGTGGTCTCAATTGATCCTTAATCCTGAGAAGTGTTTGTGGTGAAGGATCACTATCCTCATTTCACAGAGATGTTAAATCACTTGTCTAAAGTTTCTCAACAGAGCTCGACTATTTGGAACCTGGTTTCCTGATTCCTAGTCTATGCTCTTTCAAAACTGCCTCACACATGAGGCACAGAGATCATAACCCTGCATTTGGAAAGGAAGGAATAATTCTATGGTTATAAGATGCTCATAGTGTGCAGAGTGTGCTCAACTTTGCTCATCATCCAGCACACAAAAAGACAGAATGTGTATTTTGAGAAAGCCTAGTGAATAGGTAGTCCTTAACTACTTTCCTTTCTGCTGCTCTCTTAGGCAATAATATCCTTTTCTTTTATGAGCTTGGATAACATGAGAGAATTGGATCTGGTTCTCATATGCACAGGTGATAAAACTATGGCTCTGCTTTAAAATGCATTAATAAGCATGTTAGGTTGATCTCTCATTATAGTTTTGATTTATATTTCTCTGATGATCAGTGATGTTGAATATCTTTTCATATACCTCTTGGCCATTTGTATGTCTTCTTTGGAGAATTTTCTATTAAGGTACTTTGCCCATTTTTAAATCAGATTAGTTGGGTTTTTTTGGTATTGTTTCCTTTTTGCTATTGAGTTATAGGAAGGAGTTTCAAAATATATTTTGGACATTAACCTTTTAGTGGGTTCTTTACCACTGAGCCACCAGGGAAGCCCAGGTGCTTCTTAGGTTTGATGTAATTCCATTTGCCTATTTTTGTTGTCTGTCGTTTTGTTGTTGGATCCAAGAAATTGTTGCCAAGATCAATGTCAAGAGGCCTATTCCCTATGTTTTCTCATAGCAGTGTTGTGCATTCAGGTCTTACATTTAAGTTTTTAATCCATTTGGAGTGACTTTTTGCATACAATATAAGAAAATGGCCCACTTTTATTCTTTTGCATGTGGACATCCAGTTTTCTCAGCACTATTTATTGAAGAGACTATTGTTTTCCCATTGAGTATCCTTGACACTTTTTTTAAAGATCAATTTACTTCTATGTGTGGGCTCCCTGGGCTTCTCAGGTGGCACTAGTGGTAAAGAACCCAACTGCCAATGCAGGAGATGTAAGAGATGTGGGTTTGATCCCTTGATTGGGAAGATCCCCTGAAGGAAGGCATGGCAACCCACTCCAGTATTCTTGCCTGGAGAATCCCATGGACAGAGGAGCCTGGTGGGCTTCAATCCATGGGGTCGCAAAGAGTCAGACAAGACTGAAGTGACTTAGCACGCACACATGTGGGCTCTTTATCTTGTTCCTTTGGTCTATGTCTGTTTTTATGTCAATACCATACTAATGATACTATGATTATTGTAGCTTTGTAAAAAATCATTTATGGTGTGTGTAAAATTTTTCTAACAGTGTAGATCTTATGTTAGGATCATATAAATAGATAGATGGATAAGGCGGGAGAAAACTTGCAGAGGTGATAGCTATGTTTATGACATTGATTATGGTGATAGTTTCATGGATATATATACATATTTCCAAAGTATCTATTATATTATATACATATAATATGTACAGCATTTTGTATGTCATATTATTTCAGTAAAGTGGTTTAGATAAAAAATATTGAGCCAGCATGTGTACTGCCAATACTTATAGCACAAATTATGTCTAATGATGAGAGATAAAGGAGGGGGGACATGAAGGAAATCTTAATATGTATTTTTCTCCTTTTGAGGATATTATTCTTCTTTGGTATTCGGAACCCAGGGTTCAGATAGTTCTAATTCACACTTATATATTTTTGGCTCATTGTCTTTCTTTAGTAATTCTTGGGGGTCTCATTATTTAGGCTTCTGAAAGACAATGTGAGTAATTAAGCTTGTTAATTTTGTAGAGCTGGAGTAATAAATACTCTATCAAACTGTAAGCAATTCATTTAAAGAAAAAAAATGATTCCTAACAATTCCTCTTTAATTATATAGGAGTCATTCACTAGGTTAAATTGTCTGAAGAAAAGCTTGGTAGACATTAAATTGCTTTTCCTCTCAGAACTCTTCTGAGGAATTTTTCATTTTTACTGCTCCTTATGGGTATGTTGAATTTCTAAAGTAATTGGAATATAGTAGTACTCACAGAATACAAACAAAAGAGTTGATGGAAAAGGTGTTTTTAAGTAACAAATGTTACATGTAGCTTGATTTCATTAATTACATTTTCAATCCCATTTTCTCTTTGTTCTTCTCTTTGGACCCCTACAATGTGGATGTTGCTATGCTTAATGTTAGCCTCAGAATCCCTTAAGCTCTTATCATTAAAAAAATTTTGTGGTTCTGATTGGGAGGTTTCCATTATTCTATCTTCCAGGTCTCTTATGTGTTCTTCTGTATCACCTAGTCTACTGTATATTTATTTATTTTTGTAGTGTGGTTTCCATTTCATTTTTATATTCTTCAGTTTGGTTCCTTTTTATATTTTCTAGTTTCTAGTTAAAAATTCTCCCTGTGTTCATCTATCCTTGTGCCAATTCAGTTAACATTCTTATTACTAATGATTTGGATTCTTTATCTGGTAAATTGTTTACTTTGTTCCCGCCCCCTACCCCTGCCCCCAGGGGTTTTCTCTTGCTCTTTCAGTTAAGGCACATTCCTCTGTCTTCTCTTTTTGCTTAACTTTCTCTGTCTCAGTGAAATTCAGTGCAGCAGTTACCTGAGGAGGTCTTAAAGGGGTATCCTTCTGTGGGAGCATCCTTATACAGTGTGTGTGTGTGCCCAGTGGCTTTGGTGGAAGAGTTGGATTTGATATGAACACAATTCACACCTTTTGTCAGGATGTGCTGGTAGCTATCACCTTGGTAGGAGACAGAACTGAAGAAGGAGTGGCTAGGGTCAGATCCCACTGGTTAGTGACTGTCCCTGATCTATAGGGGCAGGAGCAGGTCCCATGTTGCTGTAGCAGAAGCCATGAGGCTTGGCCTCAGCTAGCTCAATTCCCTGTAAGTGTGTGGTCTTTCCCCTCCTGCATCAGCACCCTTGCTGCAGAGGGGAGAAGTATTAGAGCAAGAGGGGCTGGCTGGGTGTTTGGTCAAGGGCAGTGCATGGACCATGTTGCTTTGGCTATGTTCAGAGGTCCAGACTGCCTCTGAGGTGCTGCCCCTGCAATCATTAATAATGGCTGCCCCCTTCCTGCTCAGATGCCACTTAGGATCAATTTATGAGGAAAGCATGTTAAAGAAAATAATAAAGCAAGGAAATATAGTCAGCATTTATATAGATGCTTTAATTTAGCCTCAAGATATACAAAGTAACAATGGCATAATGGTAGAGAAAAATAGATATGTCAACATAAGTTGTAAGAGATTTTAACATGCTCCCTTCATAAATTGACAATAGACAGACACTAGAGACACAGAAGAGCTGAGTTATGTAGTAGAAAACTGGAACTATTTTATATACATAGATGTATGTATGTATGTATGTATGTATCGTGTTTGTGTGTTTGTGTCTATGTGTGTCTGTGTGATTACAACGGACACCTGGATAATCCAGGACGATAACCCCACGTCAAGATTTTTAAGGTAATCACATCTGCAAGGTCCTTCTTGTCATGTGTACTTTGTTGAATTTTGTCTCCCCAAAGATATACACATACACAGACACACATATGCACAAAATACAACTCAACCATGGACGCAACTGAGAATGATCAAACAGATTATTTGCAAAATATTCTCTCACATGGAAAATCTACTGGACCATAAAGGAAGCCTCAATAAATTCCATGGAATCAATATCACGTGGACTACATTCTATAACCATAATTGACTAATGCTAGAAATTTTAACGAAGATAAGAAGTATAGTTTACATAATCTTAAATGTCAGGTTTTACCTTAATAAACAATCCTTGGGCTAAAAAGGAGATCATGAAGGAGTTATGAAGCTTTATGACTCAAACAACAATAAAGCCTCATGCCATATTTATTAAGACATAGCTAACACAATCCTTTGATTTCAAATAAATTTACCAGGATGCAGAGAATTTGAAAATAAATAAGCTCAACTTTCAATCTAAGAAGTTGGAAATGTAATAGAGGAAATCCAAAGAAACAAACTGAAACAAAGGAGGAATTAATGACAATAAAAGAAGAATTAATCAAATAAAGAATTAAAACAGTAAAAGTATCAAGAAAACTAAGGCTGAGCAAGAAAAAAAAATGAAAACAGAAACATGCAATGAAAAAGAAAAATAACTACAGATATAATATATTTTAAATAAAAATCAATAGTATAAACTATATAAGTATTTACTTGACAACTAATAAGAAATCATTAACTATCTGGAAAAATATAAAGGGCCCAAATTATGAGAATTGAATAAGTCAATAAGCAGTAGAGACATTAAAATGGTGGGAAAATACCTCCCTCCTACCAAAACTTTGTAGCCCCCAGTTTATTTCAAGGGGATTTCTACTGAATTTTCAAGGAAAACTAATCTTTCAAATTTATTCCAGTAAAGAAGTACTATCAACTTATTTGATGAGATTAGTGCAATACTGACTCTAGAATCAGGTAAAGGCAATAAAAGAAAATTATAAGCCAATTTTTCTTGTTAATTCATGTTTCAATATTATAAATTAAGTATTAGCCAATCTAACATTTGGTTATTAAACAATAATTCATTATTCAGATCAAGTTTATCCCAGTAATCCTAGGTCTCAACATAAGAAAGTATAACTAGAGAATTTACCATATTAACAGACGAAAAAGAAAAAAAAGTATGACTTTAAGTAGATTCAGAAAAAGCATTTGATACATATAAACAAGTATTTGTTAGATACATTGAATAATATGCATAGAAATATGTTAAAAGCTAGAGGGGCTTTACTAATGTAATATGTTCTGGGATATAGGACAAGCTTAGAGTTTTGTTAATAGCTTGGTACCATCACTTAATTCATTGTACTTTTATTGAAGTTGCTGTTCCATTCCCAGAAGGCCATTAAGGAAGGCAACAAGAATTTTGCTGAAGCATAAAATGACTGGGCAGAAAATAGTCAAAGCAGAGGAAGAGTTTTAGCTGCAGCTTTTCAAATAGCCTAGGGCAGAGTAGGATGAGAACTAAGAAAATCAATCCAAAAATGTCTATAAGTTAAGAAATAGACCATTATCTGCCTTGACAAATTTACTCATTCATTTCCTAAACAGTAAATCCCTATAACTTAATATCTGATGCACTGAACTGCTTGATGTACCCTCTACCTGATAAGCTCTGGAGTGGAGTTAGACCTTACAGTCCTTGGGTTCAGTCATCAACAACCAATCACCTTGCCTTTAGCTCTATATCTGTCAGGTGGGAGTGCGTTCCAGGCTACTTGGTTTCCCATACTGTGTCCATACTAAGCTCTTTCAGTAGTACCAGTGAAGCTCCTATAACTAGCTTTAAGGTGAGAAGAGGCACACCAAATCTTTCCATTCAGTTCAGTTCAGTTGCTCAGTTGTGTCCGACTCTTTGCGACCCCATGAACTGCAGCACACCAGGCCTCCCTGTCCATCACCAACTCCCGGAGTTCACCCAAACCCATGTCCATTGAGTCGGTGATGCCATTCGACCATCTCATTCTCTGTCGTCCCCTTCTCCTCCTGCCCCCAATCCTTCCTAGCATTAGGGTCTTTTCCAATGAGTCAACTCTTCGCATGAGGTGGCCAAAGTATTGGAGTTTCAGTCAGTCTTTCCAATGAACACTCAGGACTGATCTCCTTTAGGATGGACTGGTTGAATCTCCTTGCAGTCCAAGGGACTCTCAAGAGTCTTCTCCAACACCACAGTTCAAAAGCATCAATTCTGCGGAGCTCAGCTTTCTTCACCATCCAACTCTCACATCTATACATGACTATTGGAAAAACCATAGCCTTGACTAGACGGACCTTTGTTGGCAAAGTAATGTCTCTGCTTTTCAATATGCTATCTAGGTTGGTCATAACCTTCTTTCCAAGGAGTAAGTGTCTTTTAATTTCATGGCTGCAATCACCATCAGCAGTGATTTTGGAGCCCCAAAAAATGAAGTCTGCCACTGTTTCCACTGTTTCCCCATCTATTTCCCATGAAGTGATGGGACCAGATGCCATGATCTTAGTTTTCTGAATGTTAAGCTTTAAGCCAACTTTTTCACTCTCCTCTTTCACTTCCATCAAGAGGCTCTTTAGTTTTTCTTCGCTTTCTGCCATAAGGGTGATGTCATCTGCATATCTGAGGTTATTGATATTTCTCCCGGCAATCTTGATTCCAGCTTGTGTTTCTTCCAGCCCAGCATTTCTCATGATGTACTCTGCATATAAGTTAAATAAGCAGGGTGACAATATACAGCCTTGACATACTCCTTTTCCTATTTGGAACCAGTCTGTTGTTCCATGTCCAGTTCTAACTGTTGCTTCCTGACCTGCATACAGGTTTCTCAAGAGACAGGTCAGATGGTCTGGTATTCCCATCTCTTTCAGAATTTCCCACAGTTTATTGTGATCCACACAGTCAAAGGCTTTGGCAGTCAATAAAGCAGAAGTAGATGTTTTTCTGGAAGTCTCTTGCTTTTTCGATGATCCAGCGGATGTTAGCAATTTGATCTCTGGTTCCTCTGCTTTTTCTAAAACTAGCTGGAACATCTGGAAGTTCACGGTTCATGAATTGCTGAAGCCTGGCTTGGAGAATTTTGAGCATTACTTTACTAGCGTGTGAGATGAGTGCAATTGTGCGGTAGTTTGAGCATTCTTTGGCATTGCCGTTCTTTGGGATTGGGATGAAAACTGACCTTTTCCAGTCCTGTGGCCACTGCAGAGTTTTCCAGATTTGCTGGCATATCAAGTACAGCACTTTCACAGCATCATCTTTGAGGATTTGAAAAAGCTCAACTGGAATTCCATCACCTCCACTAGCTTTGTTCATAGTGATGCTTTCTAAGGCCCACTTGACTTCACATTCCAGGATGTCTGGTTCTAGGTGAGTGATCACACCATCATGATTATTTGGGTTGTGAAGATCTTTTTTGTATAGTTCTTTTTTGTATTCTTGCCACCTCTTCTTAATATCTTCTGCTTCTGTTAGGTCCATACCATTTCTGTCCTTTATCGAGCCCATCTTTGCATGAAATGTTCCCTTGGTATCTCTAATTTTCTTGAAGAGATCTCTAGTCTTTCCCATTCTGTTGTTTTCCTCTATTTCTTTGCATTGATCTCTGAGGAAGGCTGTCTTATCTCTCCTTGGTATTCTTTGAAACTCTGCATTCAGATGGGAATATCTTTCCTTTTCTCCTTTGCTTTTTACTTCTTCTCTTTTCCCAGCTATTTGTAAGGCCTCCTCAGACAGCCATTTTTCTTTTTTGCATTTCTTTTCCATGGGGATGGTCTTAATCCCTGTCTCCTGTACATTGTCATGAACCTCTGTCCATAGTTCATCAGGCACTCTGTCTATCAGATCTAGTCCTTTAAATCTATTTGTCACTTGCACTGCATAATCATAAGGGATTTGTTTTAGGTCATACCTGAATGGTCTAGTGGTTTTCCCTACTTTCTTCAATTTAAGTCTGAATTTGGCAATAAGGAGTTCATGATCTGAGCCACAGTCTGCTCCCGGTCTTGTTTTTGCTGACTGTACAGAGCTTCTCCATCTTTGGCTGCAAAGAATATGATCAATCTGATTTCGGTGTTGACCATCTGGTGATGTCCATGTGTAGAGTCTTCTTTTGTGTTGTTGGAAGAGGGTGTTTGCTATAACCAGTGCGTTCTCTTGGCAAAACTCCATTAGCCTTTGCCCTGCTTATCTGTACTCCAAGGCCAAATTTCCCTGTTACTCCAGGTGTTTCTTGACTTCCTACTTTTGCATTCCAGTCCCCTATAATGAAAAGGGCATCTTTTTTGGGTGTTAGTTCTAAAAGGTCTTGTAGGTCTTCATAGAACCGTTCAACTTCAGCTTCTTTGGCGTTACTGGTCGGGGCATAGACTTGGATTACCGTGATACTGAATGGTTTGCCTTGGAAATGAACAGAGATCATTCTGTCATTTTTGAGATTGCATCCAAGTACTGCATTTTGGACTCTTGTTGACCGTGATGACTACTCCATTTCTTCTAAGGGATTCTTGCCCACAGTAGTAGATGTAACGGTCATCTGAGTTAAATTCACCCATGCCAGTCCATCTTAGTTATAAGATCTTATATTATCTAAGCCTGGTCAAAAGCTTAAATTTTCTTATATTCTTGATCATCCTTGAAATTCTTGATGGTATGAAAATGCTCTTATGCTGTTTCAGTTATGATGTGTAGGTCTGCAATTAATAAACAACCAACTGAGCATTTGAGACACTTTTCTTCCTTATATATATAGGGTCTGGAGGAGGCAGGGCATCTAGTTCATCAGTGCAGTGATGTCATCAAAGACCCAATTTTGTTTCAGGTATTAAGCACATTTAAATTTTATCCTCCTTTATTGCATTATGGTGGAAAGATGGCTGCTGAAGTTCTAAGCATCATTATGGCACACCAGCATCCCATATAGGAAGGAATAAAAAAGAGACATTAAAGTCATAATTGATAAGACATAATTCAGTTCTTGGGACTGGGCAAAAAGTCATGATTCAGTTCTTGGGGCTGGGCACACTGTCGACACAATACACATTGCACTTCTGTTAGCAAGAAAGAAGGTAGACAAATGCCTGTTGGGTAGGCAGCTATCACTGTCAGCTTCCTAAAATCCTTCTCTTTTAAGTCCGTGAAATGTGACAGTGCAACATCAATACTCCACTTTGGGCCATTATTCCTACTATGTTTATACCTAGAACATTCTTCTGTCTTCTTCTTTTTACCCTTTTCACTCCACAATTTACAAGTTGTACTATAGGTTGAATGACATGAACTTACCAATATTCTCCTATTTTCCCATAAAATTTCACGAGTCCCTCAGATAATTTGGGGTTAAAGGAAAATGAATAATAACTGTGGGCAGTAAGTGAATAAAAAGTGCTTAAAGCCACCAGAATATGTTTTTTAAAATGGAAGAAAACTTATGTGTTTTACAATTTAAACCAGTGAAAGACTCACATTGGACATTTTCATGGAAAAAAAGAAAAAATGTCACCTGCTAATTACATCTAATCATATTTCTAGAAACTTGACAGTGATAGATGCGGAGATGTCCATTGTTTATTTCTTAAGTTTGAGGAAGTGATCCAGTCATGTCCTGCAGAGAGAGAAAATGCATTACCTTGTGCTTTTCTTTAATAGTGTGAACTACCATTTATCTTATGCCTTCTCTCAGTCCCAGTTGAAATTATCACCATGGCTGCACATATATTCATAAAGACATGGAACTCAATAGAGAAGAATTAATCTTCCTAGAGTAGAACATTTAAAATTAAAAAAAGATGAGTGGAAAAAGCCAGCACAGAGGGGAAAGACAAGATAAGTGTCTCAAACACCCAAGTATGGAGAAGATCCAGCACTTTGCAGGGGCCATAGCCAGACTTTGTAACAGGAGAGGAAGTCATCTGGAAAATGGCATTTCTCACACACCAGCTGTAAGTCAATCTCCTGGGTAGGAGTATCAGATTAAACAACACTTGCAGGTCTCTCATTTCTATGAATGTAATAAGATTCCGGCAACAGAGTCATTCTTTTGTTCAGTGGTTTCCCACCTGCTGGTCACATTTTGCTCAAGTCATCTTCTTCTCCAAAGTTCTGCCCAGGAAGTTGCACATGCTTGGTCCCAAATGTCCCTTTTGTGGAAGAAATAGATTAATAGCATGAGAAGTCATCCTGATGTGCAGCCAAATAAGAAACTGAGTCGTGATCATTAAAATGTAGGTTATTTAACAGCTGGAAAGGACAGCATGAGAGTTCTTGAGGAAGTTAAAAAAATGGAGGGTGGGGTGGAGAGAGAGAACTAAAGACAAATATGAAAATGGCAAAAAAGCAATAAAGAATTTCCAAAAATAAAGGAGTGAAAAATCCAACTGTTACACACAAGACAACAGCAAAGTAAGAAGAAATAATTGTACTGGCTGAGAAAGTAAATTCCAGTTCTGGTTTTACTAGTTATTTATATAATTTTGAACGAGTCAGTTAATCTTTACTTTTTCAAAAAAGCTTTATTTAATATCATTTATATTTCATGCCATTCACCCATTTAAACATACAATTCGATGCTTTATAGTATATTTGCAGAATTATACAATTGTGACAGTCTAATTTGAGAGCATTTCATTACCCCCAAAGAAACCTAATTCCCATTAGCAGTCACTCTTTATTCACTCTGCTCCCAAACCTGGAAACTACTAAAATATTTTCTGTCTCTATAGATTTGCCTCTTCTGAACATTTCATATAAATTTCACTTTATGTAATGTTTTCAAGATTCACCCATGCTACAGCATGTTAACACTTCATTCCTTTTTATTTTAAGTAATACTCCATTACATGGACATCCTGCATTTTATTTATTTATTTAACAGTTGGTAGATATTTGAGCTTTTCCCTCTTTTTAGTGATTATGGATAATGCTGCTCCTAGCATTTGTGTCAAACCTTTTGTAAACCATTTAAGTTTTTCATGATCTCATCTATAAAGCAAAACTGAGAGTTTATGCTTTACGTTTCCACATTTGAGGAAATTTTCATTTTAGTTCTCTAATTGATTTGTGGCTAAGTTGCTTCAGTCGTGTCCGACTCTGTGCGACCCCATAGACAGCAGCCCACCAGGCTCCGCCGTCCCTGGGATTCTCCAGGCAAGAACACTGGAGTGGGTTGCCATTTCCTTCTCCAATGCATGAAAGTGAAGTTGCTCAGTCGTGTCCAACTCCTAGGGCCCCATGGACGGCCGCCTACCAGGCTCCTCCATCCATGGGATTTTCTAGACAAGAGTACTGGAGTGGGGTGCCATTGCCTTCTCCTAATTGATTTATGACATAGTTATTGAAGAATATAATTAGATACATTTTCAGCTGATATGCCTAGTAAAACAATTAGCAATGGCATACACTGCTCCCGTTCAGGTGATAAACAGATGTGCGTGTATGGTAAGTTGCTTCAGTTGTGTGAAACTCTGTGACCCTATGGACTGTAACCTGCCAGGCTCCTTTGTCCATGGGATTCTCCAGGCACAAATACTGAAGTGCCATGCCCTTCTCCAGGAAATCTTCCTGACCCAGGGAGCAAATCCATGTCTCCTGTAGTTCCTGTGCTGCAGGCAGATTCTTCGCTTAACCACCAGGGAGGCTCATAAATAGATAAGAGCTCTTCAAATATTTGTTAACTAACAGACCATTTAATTTTCTCTTGTATTCATTTAGCCACCTGTCCATTCATCCATCAAGTATTTACCAAATGCTTATGAGTGCCCACAATGTGCTATTTCCACAAGGTACACAGCGGTAAATAAGAGAGAGCTTACATATAAGAAATTTATATTCAGGTAGAGAAGAGAGGACTTGCATGCACATGCATAAGAAACATGGTAGAAAGTGAAAATGACATTTATTGAGACACATTTATAGTCTTGGCGAGTTCAGAGTACAATTCTTTGCCTACTGTGATATTTCAACAAATTCTTTGTTGTTGAAATGAAACTCTTGGTTGAAATGATCTAGGAAAAGGCTTATTTAAATATAGAAAATGACAAGATTCAAGTAGGAGGCACTTGCTGTTGAAAGATGCTGTTGTTGTAGATGTTACAGCAACGTATAATAATTGCCAAAGAGAACTGGAAGTGGTGTTAGCAGCAAGTTACAGAAGCTCAAAACTTGTGCCTTATGGAGCCATGTGATTATACTTGGGCACAAAACAAATCATCCTACATTGCTCTCCAGTTTGAATATACCCTGAATTTCAACATCTTTCTTTTGAAATAATTGTGGCCTTCCCTTTTACATCATTCTGGATTTCTGTTAAAAATGCCTGATGAAAGATATAACCTCTAAAATTGTAACATAATAAAGGAAATTTGTTTTGTTAACTCATTAGGTATCATAATCCAGTCAGTATCTTACAAATACTCCTAGTAGTTAGTGTTATGAAAAATTGCTGGATGCTGTATTTGCTTTTCTCAGAACTAATGATGACATTTGATACACTGAGCAAGTTTTGTTAACTTGCTTAATTTATGAAAAATAATATAAGTATGAATACAAAGTTTACTGATTTCACATTGACCTGAAATAATCTTGGATATTTTAGCTTACAAGATGGATTCATTCCAATCATAACCACTGGCCATCTGTTTCCTTCCCTGAGAAGCAATAAAAGCGTGTACTAATTTGTAATCAGAATGCAATGAGACACTACATCCATGAATATTAGAATCCATCAAGAGAATTCTTTTGGTTTAGTACCAATTAGTCATTGTTCTTTTATACTTGTACTGAAGAGGTCACAGGAGATGTCCCGAAGGAACTGAGGCTATAACTGAATTTTGGAGAAAAAGCAAACAATCTTGAAGATGGATTCCACTATGAATTCATCCTCTTTACATATAACTCCCCTTTTGTGTACCTCTACCCCCTCCTTCAAAAATTCTTACTGTTATTTATCTGGTCAGTTCCCTCTATTCTTCTCTACAAGAGCCATCCCCAAATTTTCCTCTTTTCTTAAAACCTCCAGTCTCACCAACCTTGTTGCTATCAATTCCATCCTCATAAAATGACTTTAAAGATAGTAAATTCAATTCGTTAAGTAAGAAGCCCCAGAAATACCTTCCAATGTGCAAACAACCTTATAACTACACTTGTTACCTTTTATCTTCTTGCTACCATTGAAAGTCCTCTTTCTTCTCAAAGGCTTGTCTTTCCCTCTAAGCTCTAGTTCCCTTCCTGAGCTAGATATTCTTCACCTGCCCTCTGCATCCACTTTCCACTGTTTCTACCCTGCTTTATGTCCCAGGAAAATGAGCTGTAGGACCTACATCAAGGCTCCTTTGCCCTCTGGCATCAGTGGGATTTTGCCAGTGGAAGTCACCAGAAATCAGAGAGCAGGAGAATGATGAGGAATAGTCTTTCCCTTATTATCCTCCTTCTCAGGCTGAGGGGTTGGCGATGAATGTGTTCCTCTATCAAAGTCCACAGCACTTACACTGGAGCTATAGGTCTCAAAAGGTCATGGTGGCCATTTGCTCTGTTATCAGACCTAGTGGAGTGACACTGTTGCTGACCCCAGGCTGCTGCTGCTGCTAAGTCACTTTAGTTGTGTCCGACTCTGTGTGACCCCATGGACAGCAGCCCACCAGGCTCCTCTGTCCACGGAATTCTCCAGGCAAGAGTACTGGAGTGGGTTGCCATTTCCTTCTCTGCTGACCCCAGGGGCCCTTCATAATTTTGGATTCCTTTTTCTTAATTCTGTCTCTAATTTCAGCTCATTAACTTACTTCATTCTTTTTTATTTTGAGTGTTTCTGCTTCTTGTCAAGAACTTAAGGATACACTTTCTTAGCAAATACTTGTCAAGAAAAATTGTTTGGAACTTGTAAATAAAATCAAAGGTGAACAGAATGTCCTTTTATTATCATAAGGGGTCATTGTTTTACGGGTCCACACAAGGGTTATCCAGGGGAATGTACTTTGTTCAGCTCACAGTTTATTATGATTTAGAGGTCCCAGACTTAGTGAAGTGACATGTATAGTTAATTTATGCATTTTACACTATAGTGATGTAAATAAGGTCTGTCTAAATTTTCTCTTCTGTAAAAAAGCACTAAAGATTCCAGTTTTTGCTTTTCAGGATATTAATCAATTTGCACGTACTGAGTAATCTTGTCACATTTCTTTGATAATGTGCTGTGCTACACTTAGTTGCTAAGTTGTGTCTTGTGTCTGACTCTTTGTGACCCCAGAGACTGTAGCCCACCAGGCTTCTCTGTCCGTGGGGATTCTCCAGGCAAGAATACTGGAGTGGGTTGCCATGCCCTCCTCCAGGGGATCTTCCCAACCCAGGGATCAAATCCAGGTCTCCTGCATTGCAGCAGGATTCTTTACTGTCTGAGCCACCAGGGAAGCCCGAGAATACTTGAGTGGGTAGCCTATCCCTTCTCCAGGGGAACTTCCCAACCCAGGAATCCAACTGTGGTCTCCTGAATTGCAGGTTTATTCTTTACCAGCTGAGCTACCCGGGAAGCCCTTCTTTGGTAATACTTAAAAGTAAATCATCTAATTAAATCACTTTGAGCTGGTCTTTTTTTTTTTTTTTTTTTTATATATTTGACTGTGCTGGGTCTTAGTTGAAGCATGTGGGATCTAGTTCCCTGACCAGGGATGGAACCTGGGCCCTCTCCATTGGGAGCATGGAGCCTTAGCTACTGGACCACCAGGGAAGTCCCTGAGCTGGTCTTAATATCTTACAAGTTACCTTGTTGTTTAGCAAATCAAAGGACATTTTTGATAGATGTTCATTTTATATTTGTATAAAAGTCATGATTTTATCTTTCTGAAAATTCTCCTTTAGCATCTCTTTTGACTATCTCTCCTGTCTTAGATCCACTTCTTTAGTCTTTATCTATTTCTTCCTTCCTATGTTCATTTAAAGCATATTCAAATCTCTCCTATCATTAAAAAATACAGCAAATTCTGGAAGTTTTGTTTCCATTTACACTTTACACTTCTTGAAACAATTGCCCACACACACACATCTGTCATTTCCTCATCTCACTTCTATTTCTCTTTCTGTTGACATGATTTCTTCCTCCACGATCCAATGTAACTGCTCACATCAAAGAGCTCCTTATTCAATTGAATAAACACGTTAAGTCCTGAAGTCATTTGAATTCACCACAGCATTTGACTCTGATGTCTCTTTTCTTGAAATATTCTTTTAGTGACTATGGTATCATGCATTCTTGATTTTCTTTCTTCTTTCTGATTGTAATTCTTTTGACTGTCTTTGAGTGATTGTGCTGCAAGGTTTGGTTATACTTGAAGGTCATCACCTGAGCCTGTTTTTTTTTTTTCTTTCTTGTTCTTCATACGCTCGCACATGATCTCCTTCTCCTTCAGAGGCTTCAGTTACCATTTAGTTCCATGGCACAGGCCTAGCTTTATCTCTGAAGCACCACGTCTGCATATCAACTTCTGTTAGACATCTTAGATGTCCCAGTATATCTCAGTCTCCTTATAGTATCAAAAGAACTAAACACTTGCACTCTCTCATTTGTTACATTCTCTGTGCTTTGTGCATTAAGAAATAGTGTCACCATTCCGTGGTTGCTTAAGCAGAAGCAGACAATTGTCTTAAATTCTTCTTCCTCACCTCTTGTATACAATTAAACTCTAAATTAGGACAATTTTGCCTTTTAAACATATCTCAAGTTAACTCTTATCTGCATCCTAACTCCTACTCTTTGAGTCAAGTCACAATCATTCAGCTGCCTCCAGATTAGCCTTCCTGCCTCTATTTTTGGGCTTCCCTGGTGGCTCAGATGGTAAAAAATCCACCTGCAGTGTGGGAGACCTGGGTTTGATCCCTGGGTTGGTAAGACCCCCTGGAGGAGGGCATGGCAACCCACTCCAGTATTCTTGCCTGGAGAATCCCCATGGACTGTAGCCCGCCAGGCTCCTCTGTCCATGGGGTCGTAAAGAGCTGGACACAGCTGAGTGACTAAGCTGCTGCTGCTGCTGCCTCTTTTTTTGCCTATTCTGTGCCATTTCTCTAAAATGCTATTTGAATTTCTCTCATTTTGAACCCTCAAGTAACTCCTGTTTTCTTTGGGTATGTCCAGTGACCTTATCATGGTGTTTAAAACCCTTCATCCTCTGACCTTGACTTCTGCTGCCGCCTCATTTCTTGTATTTTATTTATGAACTCTTTGCTCTAGTCATAGGAGGTGGGAATAAAAGCCAAGTGGAACCCAAACATTGAACTACTTAGAAATATGCTTGCTCTCTGTTTTCTGCAGAATAAACAAAATTTGCAAATTTTGGTTGATGATTTATTTGAATATAATAATAGCTTCACTGGGAGAGATAGTCCTTTGTAGGTCACTAGTTGTCCTTTATGTCTTGCTGAATGTCCTAAGAACCAGCCTTAACTGCTGTTTACTGAGGTCACTTTTCAGGGCTGTTTATGCAATTGATAAGGTTGAGAGATGAGATAATATCTCCTTCTACCCCCAGACAAAGGGCAAGCTTGTTTATTCCTTTCTATAAAAGTGGTTTTGGATTCCCCAATCTCAGTTTTTCTCGGTTAGGATGCACATACCCTGCATGTGTAGCATCTATCTGGGCTCCTCCTTGTCTCCTGGTGAGATCTGGGGGCAAGAAGAACCACTGTAAATATGCTGATGCTCCAGCTGCTTGCTGTGCTGTGAGTAATAAAACCCTTTGTCTCTGACTCAGGAGTGTTGTCTTTTCTGCCAGCATCCAGGGAAGAATAAGACTAATTTATTAGCTTGTAAATCAAATCAGATCTTAGACCTGATTGTTTTATATTTTAAAGTTGTGTTTTTGCTTCTAAGTAATTGTAAGACAAGTTGATAAAAATGCTGCTATTTTCTGAATAGAAAATTAAAATAATGAACGGTTCAGGTTAGTATTGGCATCTGGCAATGGTGGTGGTTTTTGTTCAGTGGCTTAGTCATGTCTGACTCTTTGTGACCCCATGGACTGCAGCACTCCAGGCTTCCTTGTCTTTCTTTATCTGGCAATGGTACTTGAATGTAATTTTAGAGGGGATTCTCAATAGTGATAGGTCAGTGTTTGGCATCAACTTCTATATAATCATTGGACCTAAGGCAGTGTTAGAAATATGAAGTCATCTTATTCTCAGTGGCATCTGAAGAATATTAAGAGATTCATTAATTTTTTTCTTTCAAAAATATGTTAGGACTTAAAAAAAAATAAAAGCACAACATGAGAGTTGTGACTTAATTTTATTTGGGGTCAAAAGAGAACTATATCCCAGAGACAGCCACTCAGGTATCTCTGAGGTACTGCTCCAAAGAGGTAGAGGGGAAGACTAGGATATATATGATTTTAGTGAAGGATGATATGTGTATTCAAGCACACATTTTGGCAGAAGGTTGCTGCTAGTCATGAGGAGCAGATGTCTCCATTAATGATTTCAGGGCTTTTCTAGGTATGAAAATATGCAAGAAATTGTGCTCTTAAAATCTTCTCCTGAAAATATCTAACTATCTGAAGGCCTATTCTGCCATTTTTTCCTAGAGCACAGAGGGCCTCATTCCTGATTTTCACCTTGAACTACTTTCAGGTTATGTTGAAGGTCAGGGACTGTAGTGACTAGTGACTTCATGCCTTTGAAACCCAATGGAGAGCAACAATTTTTAGTTGGAAACACCTCTAACATATTAGCACAATCATAGCAATGTGGATCATCAAATGTGAGTTGGCATACTTGAAGGAATAGATGGACACTGACCTGAATGAGAAAGTAAAAAATCCAACTCATTCTTTCATTAATTAATTCTGAGAAAAAGAAGCACCTACTAATTTCCAGGTAGAAATTTCTGTTCTAGAGAGTATGAATTTAGAAATAAGTGACAAAATCCTTGCATCCTTATAGAGATTACAACTAATTGGAGAGCATGACATGCGAACATTTCTAATATAATGTATTGATAATAAGAATTTTGATAAAAATAATCATGAAGCCATAGTAAAGTGCCAGAAACCATTATCTATGATAGTTTATATATAGGTGAAGTTGCTCAGTCATGTCCGACTCTTTGCGACTCAGTGGACTGTAGCCCATCAGGCTCCTCCATCCATGGAATTTTCCAGGCAAGAATACTGAAGTGAGTTGCCATTTCCTTCTCCAGGGGATCTTGCTGACCGAGGGATCGAACCTGGGTCTCCCACATTGTAGGCAGATGCTTTTACCATCTGAGCCACCAGGGAAGCCCTGTTTATATATATATATTTTATATATATATATTTTACATATATATATATGTGTAACTTATTATAATATATGTTATATATATATAAATATATCTACCAGTTGTTTTTTTTCTAGGTGTGTTAGTTGCTCAGCCATGTCCAACTCTTTGTGACCCCATGGACTGTAGCCTGCCAGGCTCCTTTGTCCATGGAATTCTTCTGGGAAGAATACTGGAGTGGGTTGCCATTCCCTTCTGCAGGGGATCTTCCTGTCCCAGGGATCAAACCTGGATCTCTTGCATTGCAGGTAGATTCTTTACTATCTGAGCTACCAGGAAAGCCCAGTTTATATATACTAATTATATGTGATAGTTTATATATACTAATATATATGGTTGTATATATTACACATATATATGTTTATGTATCCTAGTACATAAATGTGTATGTGTGTGTAATTATTAGGAATACAAAGTTTGAATTAGGTTTATTGTTCAGAGAACCCAGAAAGAGTACATAATTTTTCTAACAAGCTTGTGTTTTCCTGAGTGTCCATGAGAGAAAATGAGAATATTCATGTTCAGTTGTATTCGCTGAATATACACAAGGTCAAGTACTTAGATGTAAGACTTAGATGACAAGTTAAATTCATGAAGAATTAAGTTTGCTTGGAGCACACAGTATTTTGCATTTTAAACTGTAAGGACCTGGCAGAATTGGAGAAGTTTCATGTATTGTGGTTGCATTTTGAAATTTCAAAGGTCTGATGTTGATTTGATTATGAGATCCATGTTATGTAAATTGGAGTGTATCTTTGAATGAATGAGTACAATAGCAAGGCAATATATTTGTCCCTGAACTAAATTTCATATGAGGGCAAAATCTTTCTTCTGCTTGCCACTAGATCACTAGAGCAAAAATGGCTGCTGTGACCCCAGGCAAAATAAATAGAAATCTTAAAAATGTGAGTGTGGTGAACATGGTGATTTACACAATCCCATACACAAGCCAATCTCCTTATGGGATGTGATACTGGCCTGTGAGATGCAAGCCCAAGGAGCTGAGTGAGGTGTCCCAGATGCCT
This sequence comes from Okapia johnstoni, assembly GCA_024291935.2. Classification (NCBI taxonomy): domain Eukaryota; kingdom Metazoa; phylum Chordata; class Mammalia; order Artiodactyla; family Giraffidae; genus Okapia; species Okapia johnstoni. The sequence continues at coordinate 56,128,030 of CM044308.1, forward strand.
TGGCTTCTCTGATGAGGAGGGACAGGCATGCAGAAAGGCCCTTTTGGCCTTGTTCTTTATTACTTTTCTCCAGTTGCACTCTTCTTTCCTTACCTGTTGTCATGAGCCCTGCTTGTTCAGGAGTTATTAAGAGATTGAGAGGCCACAATGATGAAAAGAGGTCTATTATTGTGGCCAGGGCATAGAGAAAAAAGTTTGTGAACCCTCAGTAACATCATTGAACAGTCAGTGAACAGAGGTACTGCCTTCCCTTGAACTTATTGTTCTGTGAGGAAAAAAAAGAAACTATTTATTTAAGCTGCTCTTAATCATGGTTTCTTTACTTGCAGTTGAAATTTATTTATAACTGATAGAGTAGGAAATATGTATTTCTCTCCCTAAATTAATATTAAATTTTTATTGTAGTCTTTAAATTATAGGAAACTTTCAGCTCATAGCTTATTGTCCTTTGACTCTTTAGGAAAATTCAAAATTTGACTTTACTGTTTAATCCTATTGGGGAAGCACCATAGGCCAACTTTAACAGCCTGGAGCAGTAATTGCTTAAAAAGCCTTTAATAAGGGACAATTCTCTTTCAATTCTTGCTGCATGCTTCTTTTTTTCCTTTTGTCTTTTCCATTTTCCCTCCCCCTCTATCTTCTTGATTTCTTTTGCTTCCTTCTTTATTTCTACCCATAACCCTTTCTTTGTATCCCTAACCTAGACAAAGACTATGCTTATTAATGTGTTAACTGAATATATTTTTCTGTTTCCTATTATAATTAAAAATGGATAAGTAAAATATTTTAATTTATAAATTTATGATGTTGCCTTACTACAAAAAGGATTTCTACTGCCATGATTTGTAATTTCCTTTGAAAAAAAACAGCTTCTTCCCTAATATCTTAGATTACCTCTATGAACTTTAATATTTTGAGTTAGTTATTCATGAAAGAAAAATGAATTGTCATCCCTTGTCTGAGAATGATGACTAAGGTAATTATAATTTACTTTCATGAAGCAGAAGCAAAAACCAAAAAACCGATGAAAGTCTCTATTTCTTAAAATGTAGAGGAAACTACCTTGACCTTATGATTTAAAGGATTCAGTGTCATCTTTAACTTATTTGTCATTAGTTCATTCATTCAACAGATGTTTATTTAGAGACTGCTATGCGCAAAGAAATATGGGATCCTTTATTGCCCACCCTTGAAGGGATATGTGTGTCATTAAGAGATAACTAACTTTTTTAATCCTTATCAGAATCACCAGTCCAAGGAGCAAAATATATTTATCTCGTGTCCGCTGAGGTGTAACATCACCAGAACCAAAGAAAGAATGAAGAGAGAGAGCCAAAAGACTGGAGACATAGTTTTCTTTCTAGGTCTTACAGATGTTGGAGTTATTTTGCTCAGTAACTTACTGAAAATATAAGATCCTTATGATTAGTTAAGGTTATCTTGATTTCTTTATTTTTGCAATGGACAATCTGCAAAAACTGTGAGAAAGCTCTGAGTTGTTTAGGATCATGGAAGACTCTTTGGAAGAAGTACATGGTAGCACACAAAAAAACAGAGGGCACAGTCTCTGAGGTCCTGATAAGAAAAGAGGTGATGAGGAAGTTGTCTGTCAAGATTTTCTCCGTGCAGGAGGCCTTTGCCTCCATTGACGCACTTTGCATAGTCTCCTCATTTAAGGCTTCTAAAACAATATTAAAGAAAGAAAACATATGGAGCATTTGAGTTCTTTTAAAGATCGTTCTTTTGCTTTATATACAATTTTTCAGGTAGTTCTAGAGTTTAATATTTAGTTCTCTGTTTCAAAATTGGAAAGATACAAAGGGACCTTAGAAAGGGTTCAAAGGAACAACTCAAAGAGAAAGATAGGTCTTGTGAAAAGATTTAAGAAGAAAGACTCTAAAAAGGAAACATCATCTATTATTGGCCATAAATAAGACATGAAATGTGGCTGATTATTTTGGCATCAAACAAAAAGGCATAAAATTGCCTAGAAATGGTAAGCCTTTTCTTAGTAGTCATTCTTTTAATATTAATCTTTTTGTTAAAGTATATTTGTAATTATTCTGTATTCAGTACCCTTGAAGAGCAACCATTCTTTCATTTTGATGAAATAACTTTTTTCCAGCATTTGTTATCTGTAGACTTTATAATGATGGCCATTCTGACCTGTGTGAGGTAATATCTCACTGTGGTCTTGACTTGCATTTTTCAAATAATTAGCAATGCAGAGCATCTTTTCATGTGCCAGTTGGCCATCTGTATGTCTTCTTTGGAAAAATGTCTAGTTTACATGTAGTTGTCCAGCTTTCCCACAATCCAACATCATGGGATATCATTCCATTTCTTTGAATCATCTTCTATTTCCTTTATCAATGTCTCATAGTTTTCAGCATATAAACCTTTCACCTCCTTGGTTAAGTTTATTCCTAGGCATATTTTTATGTGATTTTAAATGGGATTTCTTTTCTTTTTTTTTTTTTTTTACTGTCTCTGGTATTTCATTACTAATGTATAGAAATGCAGTGTATTTCCACTTATAGAAATGCAATGGATTTCCATATATTAATCTTGTGTGCTACTACCATACTGAAATCATTTGTTAGTTCTAATAGGCTTTTTTTTTGGTGGAGACTTTAGGGTTCATTATATAGAGTATCATGTCATCTGCAGATAGTGACAGTTTTACCTCTTCTTTTCCAATTTCAGTTCAGTTCAGTTCAGTCGCTCAGTCGTGTCCGACTCTTTGCGACCCCGTGGATCGCAGCACGCCAGGCCTCCCTGTCCATCACCAACTCCCGGAGTCTACCCAAACCCATGTCCATCGAGTCGGTGATGCCATCCAATTGTCTCATCCTCTGTCGTCCCCTTCTCCTCCTGCCCCCAATCCTTCCCAGCATTAGGGTCTTTTCCAATGAGTCAACTCTTCCCATGAGGTGGCCAAAGTATTGGAGTTTCAGCTTCAACATCAGTCCTTCCAATGAACACCCAGGACTGATCTCCTTTAGGATGGACTGGTTGGATCTCGTTGCAGTCCAAGGGACTCTCAAGAGTGTTCTCCAACACCACAGTTCAAAAGCATCAATTCTTCGGCGCTCAGCTTTCTTCACCGTCCAACTCTCACATCCATACATGACTACTGGAAAAACCACAGCCTTGACTAGATGGATCTTTGTTGGCAAAGTAATGTCTCTGCTTTTAAATATGCTATCTAGGTTGGTCATAACCTTCCTTCCAAGGAGTAAGTGTCTCTTAATTTCATGGCTGCAATCACCATCAGCAGTGATTTTGGAGCCCCAAAAAATGAAGTCTGCCACTGTTTCCACTGTTTCCCCATCTATTTCCCATGAAGTGATGGGACCAGATGCCATGATCTTAGTTTTCTGAGCGTTGAGCTTTAAGCCAACTTTTTCACTCTCCTCTTTCACTTTCATCAAGAGGCTCTTTAGTTCTTCTTCACTTTCTGCCATAAGGGTGGTGTCACCTGCCTATCTGAGGTTATTGATATTTCTCCTGGCAATCTTGATTCCAGCTTGTGTTTCTTCCAGCCCAGCGTTTCTCATGATGTACTCTGCCTATAAGTTAAATAAGCAGGGTGACAATATACAGCCTTGACATACTCCTTTTCCTATTTGGAACCAGTCTGTTGTTCCATGTCCAGTTCTAACTGTTGCTTCCTGACCTGCATACAGGTTTCTCAAGAGACAGGTCAGATGGTCTGGTATTCCCATCTCTTTCAGAATTTTCCACAGTTTATTGTGATCCACACAGTGAAAGGCTTTGGCATAGTCAATAAAGCAGAAGTAGATGTTTTTCTGGAACTCTCTTGCTTTTTCGATGATCCAGCAGATGTTGGCAACTTGATCTCTCGTTCCTCTGCCTTTTCTAAAACCAGCTTGAACATCTGGAAGTTCACGGTTCACGTATTACTGAAGCCTGGCTTGGAGAATTTTGAGCATTACTTTACTAGCATGTGAGATGAGTGCAATTATGCGGTAGTTTGAGCATTCTTTGGCATTGCCTTTCTTTGGGATTGCGATGAAAACTGACGTTTTCCAGTCCTGTGGCCGCTGCTGAGTTTTCCAGATTTGCTGGCACATTGAGTGCAGCACTTTCACAGCATCATCTTTGAGGATTTGAAATAGCTCAACTGGCATTCCATCACCTCCACTAGCTTTGTTCGTAGTGATGCTTTCTTAGGCCCACTTGACTTCACATTCCAGGATGTCTGGCTCTAGGTGAGTGATCACACCATCGTGATTATCTGGGTTGTGAAGATCTTTTTTGTACAGTTCTTCTGTGTATTCTTGCCACCTCTTCTCAATATCTTCTGCTTCTGTTAGGTCCATACCATTTCTGTCCTTTATCGAGCCCATCTTTGCATGAAATGTTCCCTTGGTATCTCTAATTTTCTTGAAGAGATCTCTAGTCTTTCCCATTCTGTTGTTTTCCTCTATTTCTTTGCATTGATGCCTGAGGAAGGCTTTCTTATCTCTCCTTGCTTTTCCAATTTGGATATCTTTTATTTATTTTCTTACCTGATTGCTGTGACTAGGGTTTCTAATACTGTGTTAAATAGAAACAGTTAAAGTGGACATCCTTGTTTTATTCTTGAGTTTAGTGGGAAGGCTTTCAGCTTTTAACCACTGAGTATTATGTTAGTGGTGGGTTTGTTATAAATGGTTTTTATTATGTTGAGATATGTTACCTCTGGTGAGACTTTTTATCATGAGTTAATGTTGAATTTTGTCAAATGCTTTTTCTGTATCTACTGAGGTGATTGTGTGGTTTTTATCTTTCCTTTTGTTAATATGATGTATCACACGGATTTATGTGTATATTGAATCATCCTTATGACACCAGAATGAATCCAACTTGATCATGGTGTATGGTCCTCTTTATGCATTGTTGGATTTAGTTTGTTAATATAGTGTTGAAGATCTTTTACTATTTAGATAATTACTATCAAAATTATTACATTCCTGCTAATATGAGGACCCAGTGAGGGAAAAATTGTGTCTATTTTGTTCACTGTTTTATCCCCTTTTCTAGGTATATAGGCTTTTAATAGGCATTGAGTGACATTTTTTTCCTATTAAATTAAATTGAACATCTTTGGATATAATAAACATTTAGTTTCAAAGGAGTTTATAGAAATCAAAATGTATTAGATATCTTAATTCGAAGTGGAAAGAATATTCGTTCATATTTTGAAAGGTAGAGATAATGTTCTAAGAAATTCTTTCTAGTTTCTTGGAGTCAGGATGTATCTAGTTCTCAACTTTTTTCTCAGAATTCTCAACATAGTCCTGGAGTTACTCAGAATCAGATAACTGAAACTGGTGCAGGCAACAAAACCTAGTTGGTATTTCTAAAAAACATCAGATTTTGTACTCTATATAGATATTTAAAATTATGTATTAACTGCTGATCCTAGCATAGAAGCAAGCTTAGGGAAGCCTGCCTTTTACTACAGCTCAGTCTCTTTACTTTGCTTTCCCATTGTAATGACTATAGGATCTTAAGGCAATGATTTGGGACAAATTATCATTTCAGATTCAACCAAAATTACTTTTGGTTTTTAAACTGTACAAATCTGAATGATTGTGAAAGCTTGGATTCTAGTAGCAGCTCTGTTTTGGCAAAGCTAAACCTAAGTTTATAAATATTAATGTGTCTAGATGATATATCTCAAGTTATTGCACTTAAAATTTTTAAATAAATTCTGGCTAGAAAAGAAACACATTTTTCAGCTACTTTTGAAAAGGCATATGTTAAGTGGCCAGGAAGTTCAAGATAATTCTAATAGATCACATAATAGAGGCAGTCTTAAATTGTAGAGAATTATCTTGCATAATTAATTTGAGGTTCAGAGGCAAGATAATCAGTATCATTTTCTCTAACAATGAGGCATCTTTAATTGAGTATTGCCTCTCTATCCTTAGGGGACCTTTTTCCAATTTGAGGATAGAGTTGAAAGTGTCAGTTTCAATCAACTCATACCAGAGGGTACCATTTTCCCATATAAGTATCATCAAAGAGATCTGAAGATGCTTTTTCTGTGAGGGCTTAGATATTGAAGTTCCATGATGCATTATATCTTTTTGCATGAATCCGAATTTCAGTTTCTCTCCAAGCAAAAATTGACATTGTTTCCAATTTTAATTTGCCTTATCGTTTACAGATACAATGCTTTTCTTATTTTAATTAAAAAATGTACTACCCCCCCCAAATTTTTTTAAAGTCTTTGAGTATAGATGGATAGGGGCTTCCCTGGTGGCTCAGAAGCTAAGGAGTCTGCCTGCATTACAGAAGTCCTGGATTTGATCCCTGAGTCAGGAAGATCCCCTGGAGGAGGGTATGGCAACCCACTCCAGTATTCTTGCCTGGAGAATTCCAGGGACAGAGGGGCCTGGCAGGCTACAGTTGCCATGGATGTGGTCTCAAAGAGTCAGACACAACTGAGCAACTAACACTTTCACTTTATTTCATAGATGGATAAAATATGTCTTGACATTTGCCAAGCAGTTGATTTAAAACTTTTGTCTCATAATTAAAAGTAATTATAAAAGTTATTAAAGAAAGTAACAGCTTTAGGAATATCGCTGTATAAAAATTTGAAAAATTATGAAACTTCCTGGAAATAATTAGAAATATTGGGCTGAAATGCAGTTTGAGTGCATAAAATCATAGTAGAATAAAACATCTCAAATCATTCAAAATACTAGCACTGTTTTTTAGACAGTTTTTATTGACAGATTTTTAAAAATCAAGTAATTATACAAATTATAATAAAATTTATAAAATTTATGTAGTTCATCAGACTATAAAAGTAAGGAGGTTTAATTATAATTTTGTGAGGAGTTAAAATTTCAAGTAGGGATATCATAGAGAAATGGTAACTCTCAACTAAAAATATCAGTGCTTCTAGGAGGAGATAATTCTATGCCTTGGGAAAGAGATATTTCAAGATTAAGCTAGAAATTTTTGTTACCAGCAAGCGAGTACACTTTGAAATGTTCTGATATGCTGTTGACAAGACTTAGAAGCCAACTTAAAAAGACTTCCCACTGGTTAAGCTGTGACAATTTGAGCATAAAAATAAGCAATAAAAATAACAATTGATTAAAACAGCAGCATCTAGAAGAAGCCATTATTCATAATTGTGTTTAAAGGGCAACAGAACTTAATTTTCTCTTCATATAAATAGATCTATATTCAGGTTAAATTTTTAGAGGAAAATTTCCCCATAATACTGTATACATTATGTATGTGTGTGTGTATATATATATGTGTGTATATATATATATATATGTGTGTGTGTGTGTATATATATATATACACACACATATATATATAATGGTAATAAAGAAAATATTGATGTATGTTTGTAGATATAATTTTTAAGGTAAGGACATATCCATACACAAATAATAATATGGCCACCACTATTGTTATTGATATTTTGTGGAATCTACTTTGTTCACCCTTCCTGTATACTTTGCTGACCTTCCATTATGGATGATTTGTCCTCTTCTAGAAGTATATTTTAAGTGCTTTTATTTAGAATCTATTAATGGGAAGAATCAGTTTGTTTCCATCTAATGATTTTCACGTTTTTCCCTCTTTCTAGAATTGGACATATGATTCTAGATTGCATTTTGAATGTATTTTTTTAATATATTTTCTCAGCAGTTTCTGTCAGCATTGCAACTTCTGATTCGTTTTCAAACTGCCATAATTTAAAACTGTTCTTTCACCTGTGAATGCTTTTTTCTACTTTTGTTATTTTTACAGAAACAACGACTTTGGGTTCTTTTTGTTTGTTTGTTTATTCTTATATTGTCAAAGCCCAGAATAGTGTCTGGTAGTAGCTGCTCCATAAATACTTCTTGAATGAATGATGTACAGGTTTTCACCATTTTAATCTGATCTTTGTCATAGAGTTCCTTTATGAGTCTAAAGAACTTAGTATAGTATGGAGCACATAACAACTACTCAATAAATGATAGCTTCTATGTTAATTGAGAGAAAGGATTGTTAATCTCTGTAATAGGAGGAGAAGAAGCTATCTGTAAATATATGTATCATAAGCTTACATTCTAGAAAGTAGGCAAAACAAAGAACAACACGCCCACATGCCCTGTACATACACCATTTCTTCTCATCATATTTTCAAGTTTAAATCCAAATATTGATTTTGTTTATTCTTTTTCCCTTTGGCAGACGCAGAAAATTTGAAGTAGTAAGATCTACAGCAAAAAACATACAAAATAAAAAGCAACTTTTCCAGTTCTATTGAATGGTGCTACAAATATAAAATCAGAATTGCTTGCTCAAGAATAGAATGTAGTCTTTGTAAACTGAAGAGAAGTTATTCCTTAGAAAGGCCATTTCGATGAAAGTTTGTTCATCAAATAGTAAGAGTAGGAGTATTAGACCAACTTTTGAAATAAATTGTAAATGTAAATATTAAAATTAGTAACTCTTAGGATAAGGGTGATATTCTTAGGTCATGTCATTGTAGATATTCCTTCTTGCAGTGTCTACATAGAAGGCTCCTGTTCCATTATACCAAGACTTCTAACCTTCTCTCTACAGATCTTTAAGGAAGTGAATAGAAATTTTTCTAATGGCATTCCAGATCCATCGGATAATTCCATTTGAGGTTTCTGAGGAGATTCTATGCCAGTGTTTTTCATTCTTCTAATATTTTTAGGATATGGCTTTTCAAGAATTCCATTTGGATAGATTTTATTGTATTAGACCAAGTAATTTATAATATTTATATGATTCCAGTCTCATATTCAATAAAAATAGTCATCAAATTAATGTGCAATCGGTTTGTCTTTTTTTACTTTGCTAAAATTTAAACTTATAAAGCCTACTTGTTGATAGCATATTATATTTGATTCAATTCAATGTTCTATGGTTTCAACAGGATTCAACAGGATTGGATTATCAGCGTTACTGGAAGGACCCTATCATGTTTTATAAAATGATCCTCTGACTTGGAATTTCACAGTGAGTGAGGTATTGATTTATGCTCTCTACATGCTTAATATAGTCCCTCAAAGTGCTAAAAAATGTTCCTGCTAAATGAAAGAATCCTTCAACCCTTTAATGTGAGTGCTTTTTTGCATGTTGCAGGGAATTTTGAGAGTATCATTTAGTCTTAAATACACAATCCAATGTTATGCATTTGTTTTGCATATAGAAATGTTGCCTGCCACATCAGTAAGCAAAGGATGTTGCTGCCACCAAGCCCCCAGCCACTGCAGCCACCCACTACTGTGCACCCTGAGGGGATTCAGGATGGAGAAAAGCAGGATACTGGCTCTAGGTAGTTAAGGTGCATATCAAAGGAATGATTTTAATGAGCCCAGACTCTAGCATCTTTCCATTCATATAAAGCACTAGATTCATTAACAGGTGAGATGTCTGGTTTTCTTTTATGAGTAGTAATCTTTTGATTTTCTGACTACCTGGTTTTTGTTGCAAAAACTTCTGTATATCCTGGCTGGTCCCTTACCCCTCAGAGCAGTTCATCAGAGCTATCTAAGAGGCTGTCTTCTGGGTTTACTTCCTTAGCAAGTCTGCCAAGTAAAACATAATTCTCAGCTTTTAGATTATGCATTTTTTTCAGTTGACATGCATTTTGTGTCTTTCATGAAACACTGGCCATGCCTTAGTGAGTAGTCACAGCTCCAGACAAATGCAGGAACCCATGGCTCTGGTTCCCTCCTCTCCTCTCAACCTGTAGTGCATGCTCATTCTTGTAGTCCCTTCTTTAGAAATGTATGAATCTCAGGGCCCAGATCAATTTGTTGTGCCTATTTTTCATCTAGTAAAAACAAAAAGGTGTTGAGAGAGTGGAAGAAAGTCCCTTTGCCAAGGAGCTCAGTGAATATATTCCTTTGGAATTAGAGAGGAAATTAAACTGTGGCTGAACTTTTATCTTTTTTTTCCTCTCTGAAAGCTTCCTGTTGTTTGATGTCCAGGATGACTGCTGAGACTGCTCCCAGAGACACTGCTAGCTTACTTAGCAGAGCCTGGATATTTTTAAAATTTGAAACAGACAAAGCTGAGAAAAAAATAAATTTTGTCTTTGTAGTCCCTGTTTACTATTTGTATGTGGAGAGACTTGTCTGTGATACATTGCATCTAAGCAGTGGGGTACCAGATACTGTTTTCATTAAATTATTATGATATTTCTATTTATACAAAGTTAGGTGACAATGATCTCATTTATTCCTATCAGCTCTTCTTTCAGTTTTTCAGATGACTCAGTGATTCACCTTAAATCCATGGCACTTAAGAGAATTTCTGAATTATCACAAGAAATAATTTTCACATTTGTTTTTAGAAAGTAGAAGTTATCATATGAACTAATGGGTGGGTCATAGATGAATAAAGGTGCAGATTGGAGGAGAATAGAAACACTGTACATTTTAATACTTAATGTGACACTTTAGAGAGAATATAATTTATTGGTTTAGTTCACGAGCTTAGGATTTCAGGCAGCCCTGAGTTGAGTTCTGGCTTGGTATATCAGTTAACTTTTTTTAATTGCAAAGAAACAAATAATGGCCAACTTAAGCAAAAAAGGAAATTTATTGGCAGACTGAAAAATTGGAGAACCACATCTTGAAATAGGAAGAAACCAATAGTTTTGAGTGGAGCAAGGAACAAGAACTAAAGGAAATTTCTCAAGACAGGAATAATTCATTTACTTCTAAATGAATAGGACCTTACTATTCTTTAAAGCCTTGCACCAATGCTTCAAAGGTAGGAGTCCCAGAAATGAGGGTTTGGCTAAATTTTATTGCCCTTCTAGTTCTAGTCTAGTGGGAAGAAAGATCTGGTCCTTCAACTTTTACAATGTAAATCAACTATTTTGCTACCTACTGTTGTTCAGTTGCTAAATCCTGTCCGACTCTCTGTGACCCCGTGGACTGCAGCATACCAGGCTTCCCTGTCCTTCTCTGTCTCCCAGAGTTTGCTCAAATTCGTGTCCATTGTGTCAGTGATGCCATCCAACCACCTCATCCTCTATCGCTCCCTTCTCCTCTTGCCCTCCATCTTTCCCAGCATCAGAAGACTTGTTAATGAGATCTGATTCCCCAAAAGGAAATTGGAGTCCTGTGGGCAAGTTACAGTGGAAGCTGGGGGTTAAGAAATAACAAACGTGCCTTATGCTTGGCTTTTTACTAGCAATGCGATGTTGTTGAGTTAATCTCTCTAGGCTCAGTTTTTTAAAACTGTAAAATGATGATAGTGATTCCTGCTCTTTGGATTGCTGTATTAATTGAGGTAGTATATGGAAAATTTCAGGTACATACAGTGTTCACTCGATAAATATTAGGTACTACCATTGTTATTTTGTCATTTTTACAGTTCTTCACATTTTCTTCTTTAAATCGCACCATATGCTGTTAGGTAATTTTAATAGATCTTACTGTCTTTGTTTTATGGATGAAAATCCTGGATTTAGGAGCACTGCCCAAAGACTTGTTCTTCTAAGTCCACGTCTTTCCTTCTACACTGCATTATCATCAATTTGGGGAAAAAAAAATGAGGGAAAAAATGCTGATATAGACTGCTCTTTCTGAGAAATGGATCTTGAGGAAATTTGCAGCGACTCTTCCTGCAGATTAGGGGAGCTTATTGTGTATGTTTCCTAGAAGTTGAGGTTCTGAGAGTGAAATCCTGACATGCATTCCCAGGATGGGATCTGAACTGCAGTTCAACCACGTGATCTTTTGATTTCATTGCAAAGAAATCGAGGTTTGTAAATATGTATTTTGAAAGTTTAGCTCTGAAACTGTTAACCTGTTAAAATGTGAGAGTACTAGGACAACAACCTGTCACACACCATGGAATTTTCCAGAGCAGTTCTCGGCCATGTATGTGGGGGCAGACCTACATTTGTCTTCCCTTTCAGCTTGACACCTCGACACCTACGCCCGAGAGTGGAGTTGGCTGTTTGATAACAAGCTCAATTTTTTGTCTCTGTAAGGCGACATCTTTGCCAGGATGAATACTTGCTTAGTGTCAGAGTCTGTTTTCAGAAACCATGAGGAAGCTAGCATTCTCTGAGGTCTATCTTCCTTTACTGCTCTCTCTGCAAAAAGAAAGCAGAAGTATGTTGGTAGTAAACAAGGTCAGCCTTCTACCACTTGGCTAAGAAAGCACACAAGAAAGGGATCAGAAAAAGAACACATTTAGCTTCTTTTGGGACCTATGGAGTGGGTCCTCCTGATTTCTTTCATGTTACTTTTCTCTTTTTTTGCAGTTTTCTTATTTATTTATTTTTGATTGAGCTGGGTCTTCATTGCTGTGCGGGCTTTTCTCTAGTTGTGGCGAGCAGGGGCTACTCCCTATTTACAGTGTCCTGGCTTCTCATTGCTGTGGCTTCTCTTGCTGTGGAGCACAAACTCTAGGGTGCTGCCAGCTTCAGTAGTTGTGGCACTGGGCTCAGTAGTTGCAGCTTCAGGACTCAAGTCTCCTGCACTGGCAGGCGGATTCTGCGCCACCAGGGAAACCCTCATATTACTTTCTTAAAGCACTTGACATGAGATTTGAGAACAGCCCATGTTGCGCATTTTTCTGCGGAGACCTCAAGGCTTCCTGGTGATCAGCATCCTTTTCAGTATTCATCCTTTGCTGCTTCGTTTTTGACTTCTTATAGTTAAGGTATTTAACTTATATGCAGAGTACATCATGAGAAACACTGGGCTGGAAGAAACACAAGCTGGAATCAAGATTGCCGGGAGAAATGTCAATAACCTCAGATATGCAGATTACACCACCCTTATGGCAGAAAGCGAAGAAGAACTAAAGAGCCTCTTGATGAAAGTCAAAGAGGAGAGTGAAAAAGTTGGCTTAAAGCTCAACGCTCAGAAAACTAAGATCATGGCATCTGGTCCCATCACTTCATGGGAAATAGATGGGGAAACAGTGGAAACAGTGTCAGACTTTATTTTTTTGGGCTCCAAAATCACTGCTGATGGTGATTGCAGCCATGAAATTAAAAGACGCTTACTCCTTGGAAGGAAGGTTATGGCCAACCTAGATAGCATATTTAAAAGCAGAGACATTACTTTGCCAACAAAAGTCCATCTAGTTAAGGCTATGGTTTTTCCAGTGGTCATGTATGGATGTGAGAGTTGGACGGTGAAGAAAGCTGAGTGCCGCAGAATTGATGCTTTTGAACTGTGGTGTTGGAGAAGACTCTTGAGAGTCCCTTGGACTGCAAGGAGATCCAACCAATCCATCCTAAAGGAGATCAATCCTGGGTGTTCTTTGGAAGGACTGATGTTGAAGCTGAAACTCCAATACTTTGCCCACCTCATGCAAAGAGTTGACTCATTGGAAAAGACCCTAATGCTGGGTAGAATTGGGGGCAGGAGGAGAAGGGGACGACAGAGGATGAGATGGTTGGATGGCATCACCGACTCGATGGACATGGGTTTGTGTTAACTCTGGGAGTTGGTGATGGACAGAGAGGCCTGGTGTGCTGCAATTCATGGGGTCGCAAAGAGTCGGACACGACTGAGTGACTGAACTGAACTGAACTGAGTTAAGGTCTAAGTGGCAACCCACTCCATTATTCTCGCCTGGAGAATCCGCATGGACAGAGGAGCCTGGTGGGCTACAGTCCATGGGGTCACAAAGAGTCGGACATGACTGAAGTGACTTAGCACGCACAGGAGCTTATTAGAATATTTATCTCACTTCTGACTTACTGAGTCAGAACCTTCATTTTAATAAGATCCCAGGTGCTTCCTCTACATGTTAAAAATTGAGCAGTGCTACTCTATAGCACTTTTCATACAATACCTGTAAAATAATAATAAAGTATAATAAAACATGTGAGGCAGGTAATTATATATCACTGATAGCATGACCTCCATTGCCATTTTTTCTTTCTAGCTCTAACATTCTTGAGTCACCTCAGAATCCTAGAAACTATGGAAACTTGATCCTTCTGAATACAAATAAAGTTGATAGTTTCAGAGTCTAACTCAAAAAAAAAATTAAAATGTGATCATGAAATGAGGAGGGATGAAGGAAAAAAGTCTTGGTCATCAAGCTTAGTTTTTTGTGCTCCATCCAAGGACTGTACGCACTGCCTATGGACGATGGTTGTCGATGTGAGCTTCAAGGAGCAGTAGGGATCTCGAGGATCAATCTTAGTCTCCCTCCGCTCTCCATCCATCCTCAGCTAGCTCACTCATGTTTATCTGTTCTATGTAACCATTTTTCTGTTCATGCTTTACTTAGAGAAAAAGATCACAACTTAAAATACGCACCAAAAAATAAACAAAACTGATCCCCACCCCAACTCAAAAAGCCAAGTTTGAAAACCACTTTGCTAAGCCAGGCATTATAATATTGTATTATCAAGGAATGGGTTAATAGTTATTAATAGTTATTAATGCTCAGTATACTAACTGGCATGTTAATTTTTCACTTAAAGAGTAAGGAGGGAATTCAACCAAAGTGGTTGCAGGGTTAACTTGCATTCTCTGCTGTTCATGTTTCTTATGTTGGGAGCTGGCTATTTGGTTTATCCACAGGGTTCATTTCAGGGATAGTTATGATTGCATAAGCTCAAAGTTCTGTTCCAAAAAGTTACTTTAGTTGAGTTGAGCTCTGTTCAGTATTTGTTGATTGCATGCTGTATGGCAAGGGCTGTAGTAGTAGCTGGATATGTAAAGGGGAGAATGACACAGTCTTATGCTCTTGAGAAATTTGTAGGCTGGTAAACTGGACAGGCATGTAAATTGATCATTTTAAAGACGAATTTCAGTGTTATGATACTGGAATATTCAAGGCATTGGGGGTCTCAGGAGAGGAGCATTATGTGATTGGAGAAGAGTCATGTCCCCTGGGACTGAGTTTTGCATGAAGGATGGAAGTAGGTGAAGAAATGAATGCTGGAAACACATTCCAGGTAGAAGTCACAGTGAAACTAAAAATGCTGATGTAGGAAATAGCATGTTCATTTTGGGAACTTCACCAGGATGCAAATTATAGTGCAGGGGAGACAGACAATTAGGCTGGAGAGAGAAGCTAGTTTCTGGAAAGAATCTGCCAAACTTGACATGCTTGAATTTATCTATAAATAAGTGATGTCATGAATTCTACAT
Source organism: Okapia johnstoni (assembly GCA_024291935.2). Classification (NCBI taxonomy): domain Eukaryota; kingdom Metazoa; phylum Chordata; class Mammalia; order Artiodactyla; family Giraffidae; genus Okapia; species Okapia johnstoni. Next base: position 56,143,182 of record CM044308.1, read on the forward strand.
TAGGAAAACAGCCACTACGGCCACCACTACCATTGGTTTAACAGAAAAATGCACTCATTTTCAGTCATGTTGTGAAAGCATGCTCGTTTTCCTTAGAGTGTCTTGATCTTCCTCAATATAAGAATGGTTTATGAAGTTTTTTCTCTTTAAAGTGTGAGGGAAAGAGCCATGGACACAGTGGGAAATAACTGTAGTCCAATAAGACAGTATCTAAGTCAGCACTGTGTGTATTGGGGGCATTAAAAAGAGCACTCAAATTTTTGAATGGACCATTGTGACTCAGACCTACACAGCTGTAGTGGTATAGAGTGGTGAACTGACCTATGGAAAAGGGAACAAATACAAAGTCTTTGTTTTTGTAGAAACCACCACTGGTGCATTGCAGTGTCTAGAAATTTACAGCAATGGATATCAGAAAGAGGCATATTATTATTAATAACTTTATATTATAAAGGGAAGGAAGAAAGTACTTATATATCCCCATATACTCACTACTTTCTTCTCTGTAAAGGAAATGATTTAAGGTAAGAATTAAACTCCATGAGAGTTGACATATGTTTTTTGCTGTTGAATTCATAACATTTAGACATATTATAGGCACTTAAAAACGATTTACTGAATAAATGAATGCATGAGTTAATTCACTAATATGAAAGGGGCTAGATGAGTTTTTCTAAGCAGTGTCTTATTAGCTAGATAATACTATTGATAAAAATAATAAAAGCTATGAAGAATAACACCCCTGGAATATGAGGAGAATGGTATCCTCTAAAGGTGGGAAATCATGTTGGTCAGAGGATTTTTTTTTTTTTTAATAAATTTATTTATTTTAGTTGGGGGCTAATTACTTTACAATATTGTAGTGATTTTTGCCATACATTGACATGAATCAGCCATGGGTTTACATGTGTTCCCCATCCTGAACCCCCCTCCCACCTTCCCTCCCCATCCCATCCCTCTGGGTCATCCCATTGCCCCAGCCATGAGCATTTGTCTCATGCATCGAACCTGGAATGGTGTTCTGTTTCACATATGATAATATACATGTTTCAATGCTATTCTCTCAGAACATCCCACCCTCACCTTCTCCCTCAGAGTCCATAAGACTGTTCTATGCATCTGTGTCTCTTATTCTGTCTTGCATATAGGGTTATCATTACCGTCTTTCAAATTCCATCTATATGCATTAGTATACTGTATTGGTGTTTTTCTTTCTGGATTACTTCACTCTGTATAATGGGCTCCAGTTTCATCCATCTCAATAGAACTGATTCAAATGTATTCTTTTTAATGGCTGAGTAATATTCCATTGTGTATATGTACCACAGCTTCCTTATCCATTCGTCTGCTGATGGACATCTAGGTTGCTTCCATGTCCTGGCTCTTGTAAACAGTGCTGCGATGAACATTGGGGTACACGCGTCTCTCTCAATTGTGGTTTCCTCGGTGTGTATGCCTAGAAGTGGGATTGCTGGGTCATATGGCAGTTCTGTTCCCAGTTTTTTAAGGAATCTCCACACTGTTCTCCATAGTGGCTGTACTAGTTTGCATTCCCACCAACAGTGTAAGAGGGTTCCCTTTTCTCCGCACCCTCTCCAGCATTTATTGCTTGTAGACTTTTGGATAGCAGCCATTCTGACTGGTGTGAAATGGTACCTCATTGTGGTTTTGATTTGCATTTCTCTGATAATGAGTGATGTTGAGCATCTTTTCATGTGTTTGTTAGCCATCTGTATGTCTTCTTTGGAGAAAATGTCTGTTTAGTTCTTTGGCCCATTTTTTGATTGGGTCATTTATTTTTCTGGAATTGAGCTGCAGGAGTTGCTTGTATATTTTTGAGATTAATTGTTTGTCTGTTGCTTCATTTGCTATTATTTTCTCCCATTCTGAAGGCTGTTTTTTCACCTTGCTTATAGTTTCCTTTGTTGTGCAAATTTTATTAGGCATAGTGAGGGGATAGGTGGTGGGTGTATATAAAATTTGAATTAAAAATAAAATATGAAATGTTATTTCGGATTCTAAGAAATTTTCAGTGATATTCTAAAAGTTACAAAATAAATTAATACATGCTTATTGATAAAATTCAAGCAACTGCAAATAAATGCTAATAAACTTAGTGTTGCCCTAATGTGGTGCAAGAACATACCAATAGATCAATGGAACCAAATAGGGGGCTCAGACTGGACCCATGAATAAGTGGAATTTACTGTCTACAGGTGGATTTACTATGACTCAAACAAAGCTTAGGTTCAGGTCTCCTTACTTGCTTTGGAAGGGGCCCTCCTAAGATATTCACAATGTTATGTGTTTTAGTGAAATTTGCAAGAATAAGTTATTTTTGTTGCAGTTAGTAAGGACCACTAACTCTTGCTACTTTGACTGCCCCTTCATTACGGTTCCCTTTTTGTGTCATATTCAAGAATCCATGGACAGTTTTTGGATCTAGTTAAGAGGGAATGAATTGGGAATGTGCCATTGTAACTAAAATTTGGAAAATGCATGAAGGGCATGACATACAATTTAGAGAAGAGGAAATTCCAAAAGAGAACAAGTATATGTCAAAATACTCACCATAGCTAGTAATTAAAGTTCCAAACAAAATGAGATGTCTCTGTTGTAATTATTATCCCCAGTCAGTTGGATAATGGCAAATGTTGGCAGGAATGGGGGAATACAGGGCTCTTCATGGCCTGGTGGGAGTATAGTCTGAGTGTATTTTATTTGGAGGTGATGTTATTTAATAAAGTGAAGTATATTTGTTTCATATTGCCCAAGAATAATGCTCTGGATTAAATATACTAATGAAGTTCTCATATCTAAAAATATTGCCTGCAACATTATTTCTGGTACTAAGGAAGTGAGGCAAGCTGGCTATCCAGCTACTAAGGAAGTGAGGATAGCCAGCTATCCTCATTAGGACAGGAATAAATACAATGTAGTAGTATGCAACAGTTAGAAGCAATTGATTAGGTGTTCATGTAGCAATTTGGATAGATCCTAAGACACTGGGGTAAAGAAACCAGTAAGAAACAGAATTTTGAGGTAAATATGTGACACAAATAAATATTGGATACAACTGTGTATCTATACGTGCTCGCAAAATAATACACACGCTGCAAGAACATGTCAAAATAAGAGGTAAACACCATAAAAGGATTAATAATCAGGTCTACAGTTCTGACTTTAGGAAGACCCCTTTGTTAACAAATTGATGAAATTTACTAACTGGAAGGCAGTTGAAAATCTTCTGAGGGTACTAAGTTCTTATTCTTATCTAAGGAATCTTTAAAGCAGGATGTACCTGGTTCATCTGGATTATTCACTATAATCTTCAGTTTTTGGCTTTATGAGAGCTTCCCTGGTGGTTCAAATGATAAAGGATTTGCCTACAATGCAGGAGACCTGAGTTCAATCCCTGGTTTGGGAAGATATCCTGCAGAAGGAAATGGCTACACACTCCAGTATTCTTGCCTGGAAAATCCCATGGACAGAGGAGTCTGGAGGGCTGCAGTCCATGGGATTGCAAAGAGTCAGACATGACTGAGTGACTAACACTTTCATGACTTTTTTAGCTATATGAGCCATAGCTGGGTTGGATAATGGAAGGTAATCACATAGACCTTCTTACCACATGACCAGAGAGCGTAAAGGCGAGAGAAGCACAGAACTAAAGGGCTTCCTGATGTCATTTTGTATTGCCCATTGTGTTTGTTTCTCTAAACCCAAAATGCATCCCAATGTGAAGAAGAGATTTAGGAAGATGTATCCAGGGACGGGGGAGCCTGGTGGGTGGCCGTCTCTGGGGTCGCACAGAGTCGGACACAACTGAAGCGACTTAGCAGCAGCATCCTGTTGTGATGTGGCTCCTTTCTTGTAAACTTGACCAATCACGAGTACAGCTTGATGCTTGGTAAGACGTGGGTTTTGTGAACCTGACTGATAATCGAGCCTACCATGTCAGTAAAAGCACTTTGTAATAGTCATCTGTGGAGCACAGGGAGAAAACTAATAGGGGCATAAAAATAAATAAGTAAATAGATGAGTAAATGATATAAATAAGAGAAAGAATAGTTAGGACAAATGATGATGATATGATATGAACTGAGGATGTGATTTAACTTTCATCAACTCTTATCAATGAAAGTCCAAGAAAAAAATCAAACAATACAAAGGTATAGATGTGAAAGTCCCTTTCAGTAGGTAAGAATTGTTTACCGTTTATATCCTTCACTACATATTTGTAGGCTGTTATATACATAGGTATCATATGATATTTTTATGTATGTTTACATATATACCATATGTGCCATATATATTATACATGCATATATATATATATATATATATATATATATATAGTGATATCTGATGCATATATATATATCAGTTCAGTTCAGTCACTCAGTCGTGTCTGACTCTTTGCAGCCCCATGGACTGCATCATGCCAGGCTTTCCTGTCCATCACCAACTACCAGAGCTTAATCAAAGACATGTCCATAGAGTCAGTGATGCCATCCAACCATCTCATCCTCTGTCATCCCCTTCTCCTGCCTTCAGTTTTTCCCAGCACCAGGGTCTTTTCCAGTGAGTCAGTTCTTCGCATCAAGTGGCCAAAGTATTGGAGTTTCAGCTTCAGCATCAGTCCTTCCAATGAATATTCAGGACTGATCTCCTTTGGGATGAACTGGTTGGATCTCCTTGCAGTCCAAGGTACTCTCAAGAGTCTTCTCCAACACCACAGTTCAAAAGCATCAATTCTGTGGCACTCAGCTTTCTTCACCGTCCAACTCTCACATCCATACATGACTACTGGGAAAATCATAGCTTTGACTAGATGGACCTTTGTTGGCAAAGTAACGTCTCTGCTTTTTAATGTGCTGTCTAGGCTGGTCATAACTTTTCTTCCAAGGAGGAAGCGTCTTTTAATTTCATGGCTGCAATCACCAACTGCAGTGATTTTGGAGCCTCCACAAATAAAGTCAGCCACTGTTTCCATTGTTTCTCCATCTATTTGCCTTGAAGTAATGGGACTGGATGCTATGGTCTTAGTTTTCTGAATGTTGAATTTTAAGCCAACTTTTTTACTCTCCTCTTTCACTTTCATCAAGAGGCTCTTTAGTTTCTCTTCACTTTCTGCCATAAGGGCGGTGTCATCTGCATATCTGAGGTTATTGATATTTCTCCCGGCAATCTTGATTCCAGCTTGTGCTTCATCTAGCCCAGCATTTCTCATGATGTACTCTGCATATAAGTCCAATAAGCAGGGTGACAATATGCAGCCTTGATGTACTCCTTTCCCAATTTGGAACCAGTCTGTTTTTCCATGTCCTGTTCTAACTGTTGCTTCCTGACCTGCATACAGATTTCTCAAGAGGCAGGTCAGATGGTCTGGTATTCCCATCTCTTTAAGAATTTTTCACAGTTTATTGTGATTCACACAGTCAAAGGCTTTGGCATAGTCAATAAAGCAGAAGTAGATGTTTTTCTGGAACTCTCTTGCTTTTTTGATGATCCAATGGGTGTTGGGAGTTTGATCTCTGGTTCCTCTGCATTTTCTAAATCCAGCTTGTACATCTGGAAGTTCATGATTCATGTACTATTGAAGCCTGGCTTGGAGAATGAGTGCAATTGTGCGGTAGTTTGAGCATTCCTTGGCATTGTCTTTCTTTGGGGTTGGGATGAAAACTGACCTTTTCCAGTCCTGTGGCCACTGCTGAGTTTTCCAAATTTGCTGGCATATTGAGTGAAGCACTTTCACAGCATCATCTTTTAGGATTTGAAATAGCTCAACTGGAATTCCATTACCTTCACTAGCTTTGTTCGTAGTGATACTTCCTAAGGCCCACTTGACTTCGCTTTCCAGGATGTCTGGCTCTTGGTGAGTGATCACACCATTGTGGTTATCTGGGTCATGCAGATCTTTTTTGTATAGTTCTTCTGTGTGTCTTACCACCTCTTCTTAATATCTTCTGCTTCTGTTAGGTCCATACCATTTCTGTCCTTTATCGAGCCCATCTTTGCATGATATGTTCCCTTGGTATCTCTAATTTTCTTGAAGAGATCTCTGGTCTTTCCCATTCTGCTCTTTTCCTCTCTTTCTTGCATTGATCATGGAGGAAGGCTTTATTATCTCTCCTTGGTCTTCTTTGGATCTCTGCATTCAAATGAGTATATTTTTCCTTTTTCATCTTTTTGTACCATCTGCTTGGGAATTTATATAGACCCATTTTTTTTGTTAAACTATGTGTGAGTAGAAGACTCATGTGTATGGAAAATTCAGATTGTCCTGTTCAGTTGCCTAAGGAGAGACATCCCCACTCCCCGTCCCCACCTGGAACCCACAGAAGTTGTGGAAATGACTTGATTTTCCTTACTGGAATATAGAGACCCTCCTCTTTCTTGAAGACTATGTTGAGTGCCTTGAAAACAATATTTGCTGTCTTCGAGATCTGGTATGGTACCCCCCTTATACCAGACTCATATCCTAGACAAAATCTCAGTACACCCAACTGGGAAAATGTGAATCCTGAGAGAGGGAATTGAGTGTATACAGAGAAGCAAGAAGGCAATCAGACATGCCTCCAGGAAGTGGGGACATTTGGGAGTAGATTCTAGATGCTTTGTTTGAGTGAGGAGGGTTTCCTAGAATTTTTCCCACTCCACATTTTTTCGTCTCAGGTATGCAAGGCTAGAGTTAGTGTTTATTTGTTCATTCTTAAACTAAACACCAAGAAGTGGAGTGAATTTACCATTATTGGCCTAAAAAATAATCACCCCTTGTATAAGAAGAGTTCTAGTTATCCTCTGAAGCATATGGAAATAATGGGGAGAGTGGGAGGAGACAGACTAATATTTGGCCACACTGAGCTTTTTTTAACTTTAAAAAATGTACTATTCAAATTTTCTGAAAGTGTATTGTATTGTGTCATTTCTTAGGGGCAAGGAAGGTAACAAATGTTATTAATCACCTGTTGTATGCAAGAGGTTCTTATGTTGGTTTATTTCATCATCATAACAGCTCCATGGAATATATTTACATATAAACAACCAAGTGGGGCAGGCTGTGTTTTCCAAAGATGGCTACAGCCTGTTTCCTACCCCATTTTTTTTTTTTAAACAATCTGATTGTGGTACTGTTTGCATTGAAAGATAGGCTTTACATCTCCTTCTCTTTAAACTGGGTGACCTTTTATGACTGTTTTAACCACTGGAATACAAAGCAGTAACACAAGTAATGTGACTTCTGAGGTAGGTCGTAAGGGGTCTTGTAACCTTCACCTTTTCTACTAGGATAATTGTCCTTAGAGCCCTTATCCATCATGGAACAGTATGACCGCTCTGAGACCATCATGCTGTGAGGAAGCCCAAACCATCCCATGCATAGAGACCATGTGTAGAGGCTCTGAGAATACACCAAGAAAGACAAAGAGATGTCTGGACAGTTTCCAGATGCTCTGTTTAAGCTCCAGCCATCAACTGACTAAAACTACCCAGGAGATCTTGAACTAGAACTGCCCAGCCAAGCCTTTCTCAAACTTCTGACTCAGAAATCATGAAATGTTAGAAAATGATGGTTATTTAAGCCACTGTTTTAGGATGAGTTGTTACAAAGTGATAGATAACAAAAACAGATTTCGATATTTGGAAATGGGACACTGCCATAAAAAACAGTGAAACATATGGACTTGATGGTGGGTAGACTTGAGGAGATGCTAATAAAATCTTAAGGGCCATGAGGACCATGTTAGCAGTGGCTAAAAGGGCCTCAAATAGCCTATTGGTGAGAGATGAGAGGAGAGAGAAAATGTTATTGGAAGCTAGAAGAAAAGAGACCCTTGTTATATAATAGAAGAAAGTTTTTCAGCACTCTCAGTTCAGTTCAGTTCAGTCGCTCAGTTCGTGTCTGACTCTTTGTGACCCCATGGACTGCAACACGCTAGGCCTCCGTGTCCATCACCAACTCCTGGAGTTTACCCAAACTCATGTCCATTGAGTCAGTGATGCCATCCAACCATCTCATCCTCTGTCATCCCCTTCTCCTCCCACCTTCAATCTTTCCCAGCATCAAGGTCTTTTCCAATGAGTCAGTTCTTCACATCAGGTGGCCAAAGTATTGGGGTTTCAGCGTCAACATCAGTCCTTCCAATGAACACTCAGGACTGATGTCCTTTAGGATGGACTGGTTGGATCTCCTTGCAGTCCAAGGGACTCTCAAGAGTCTTCTCCAACACCACAGTTCAAAAGCATCAATATTTTGGCACTCTACTGCTGCTGCTGCTAAGTCGCTTCAGTCGTGTCCGACTCTGTGCGACCCCATAGATGGCAGCCCACCAGGTTCCGCCGTCCCTGGGATTCTCCAGGCAAGAACACTGGAGTGGGTTGCCATTTCCTTCTCCAGTGCATGAAAGTGAAAAGTGAAAGTGAAGTTGCTCAGTCGTGTCCAACTCCTAGCGACCCCATGGACTGCAGCCTACCAGGCTCTTCCATCCATGGGATTTTCCAGGCAAGAGTACTGGAGTGGGTTGCCATTGCCTTCTCCCTTTAGCACTCTACCGTGCAGTTATATGGAAAACAGCAAGTGTAACTAATGAGCCCAATGATATAGCTAAGATTTCCAGGCAGAACATTGACAGTGCCACCTTCCTTCATCTCACTGCTTATTGTAAAATACAAATAGAAAGATGAGCTAAAAGAGAAACAGTTCAGTTTTAAAGCAGAATTTAGAGGAAACATAAAAGATTAAGGACTTGCTAGATTCAAAATAAATTTTTCTGTTCCTGGCCTCTCCACGTGATGAAAGATTTTCAAGGTAAGAAAGATCACCAGGAAAGAGATTAAATCCAGAGAACAATGAGAAAATAAGGTGTAAAGATAAAAGCAAATAGTATGTAGTTTAAAATTCTGTCTTAAGATAAATTTTTGTTTAGTTCTGAGTCGTGTCCGACTCTTTTGCAACCCCCATGGACTGTAGTCTGCCAGGTTCCTCTGTCCATGGGATTTCCCAGGCAAGAATACCAGAGTGGATTGCCATTTCTTTCTCTAGGGGATCTTCCCAACACAGCACTGAGTCACCTGGGAAGTTCTAAGATAAATTAGATGTTCCCTATCTTCAAAAACCTTGGGTTCTATTGTAGATTCTAGTGCAACAGGCAGGTAAGTTAGGAAATATGCACAATTTCGTGTAATAAGAACCTTATTAAAAGAAACATGGGTTGCTATGAAAGCATATATTAGAAACACTTTACCTTGACTTGGGAAGGGGGAGGATGTTAAGTTCAGGCTTTCTAAGAGGGCTGTGTCTAAACTAAGCTTGGAGAATAATACAGGTGTGGGGAGAGAGGGGAGAGGTGATGATTTCAAGTAGAGACAGTAGAATCATATTAAAACCCTCAGAAAAATCTCCCAAAGGAGGCCTGAGACACTCTTGCCATTCCTTGTAGTCATTTTCTTCTTTTATAAGAACAAATGGGATCAGTGGGCTATAAATATTCTTTCTTTTTTAAAAAATTTTTTGTTACAGAATTTTAGGAACTTATATGGAAGAAGGGAGAATTGTATAATTAACTCTCATGTATTAATAAGTTAGCTTAAAAATAATCAAGCTCATGGCCAACCTTGTTTCATTTATGTTTACCACCTCCCCTATTGTATTATTTTAAAGCAAACTCTAGGCATATATAATTTCATCTGCAAACACTTTAGTTATCTTTAATGAATAAAACTTTTTGATTAATAATGTAATACATCTATCATACACACAGAAATTAATGCAAATTCTTTTTTTTTTTTTAATAAATAATGTTCTAAATTTAATCAATAGCAGGTATATTTTTAAATGCTGTTTTTATTTATAGAATGAATACATGATTTCCTATCAAGTATCATGCAATCATTTAATCATTTCCTACCAAAAAAATCATTCAGCCATTTCCTCATAATGAAATTATTTTTATCAAATAATTAACAATTAAAATCATCAATATAATGCAAATTCTTAATATCGATGCTTTCTTTTGAACAAGCTCAGCCAGTGTTGCTGGGTTCCTTCTGGGTAATTGATCACCTAAATCTTTCTAGTGCAGAAAGTGTGTTATCTGGTTTTGCAGGTCTTTTGTTAAAAACTCCTTTTCTTGGTGAAAATTGTGCTAACTCCCTCTTTCATGGGTATTTATGAATAATAGGCTAGGGGAAAATCTGCCCCCAATGCCCCAAAAAGTTATAAAAATATAAAGAATGGAAGTCAAATGGGATCTTAATTTTGTTCCTGAGTGAAATAATAGAAAGCACTGGACATTTTCTTTGTGACAGTGATCCTGTTACTTTTAGAGGGCCTAGCTGCTGATTTCAGAAAATCCCTATCTGGTCTTCACTTAGTGCTAAGTCATCTTATTTTACGCTAGTTTGAATTCTGGCTAGTCTGGGTGGATAAAGCTCCTTTACTTTTATGCAGAGGGACAAAATTCAGTGTTGTTAATAGCTGGCACTATAGATAACAGGAAATTAGGAGAAGGGGTAAGCAGGAACCAGCTCTGCAACTATGGTGTCTCAGAGCTTCTTTTTAAGTATGAATTTACAATCAAATGCTATCTCGTCTCAAAGTAGTAGCTACAGGGGTGAAAGCTTCAGTTTGGCTGAATCCAGAATACGTGCATATAGACTCAGAGATGAGAACAGGACATGTTCTAAGATCTGTAAGAACTGAGTCATCTCTAGGATTGGTAAGGCAGGTGCTGGAAAAGTAAGTAGTCACTAAATGTAAGCAAAGAAGTTAGGAATAATTGAAGTATTTTAAGTAATAGAATGCTATGATCAGACTTGTGTTGGAACAGGGCATGTAGGAGGGCACAAAAGCCAATAGGAGACTATTTTATTACAACAAATAAAGAGATGATTAGTGCATGAATGAGGAGAAGGAAATGGCACCCCACTCCAGTGTTCTTGCCTGGAGAATCCCAGGGACGGGGGAGCCTGGTGGGCTGCCGTCTATGGGGTCGCACAGAGTCAGACACGACTGAAGTGACTTAGCAGTGCATGAATGAAAGTAGTGCTGGTGACAACTGGGGACAGCGTGGAAAGATGTTTACAGACTGAATCCACAGCACATGCAGACCAGTTGGTCAGGAAGTTGAAAGGAAGGAGTCTGAGATGGCATCCAAGTCTGTGGCCTGACCATCCTGAAGAATGATAGGATGCAGATGTCCAGCCGCCTTGTTTCTTGGCTGACGTGCAGACTACTGGATTACTTGTTGGTGGTCATTGCCACTCTGAACCCCATTCAGTATTGCAGCAGTGACATTTCTGTGATCAGGGCTGTGGCCAGAGTTAACTGGGGGATGGTTCAGCCCAGTTGTATAGGAGTAAAATGCTTAATTGTCCAACGTGTTCTCTGCTCAGCACAGAAAACAGTCCCCAAGCTCCCAGGTTCAAATGAACTTCGTCATATTCTCTAAAGCTTTATTTTTAGTTACTCTTACACTAAAATAAGGGCTTATTTGGTCTTTTCAAATTCTAAAGTCTACTTGATGATCTTTAAACTTACAGACTATAAGAAAAAAAAAATGGAAACATACTGCTTTAAAGAGTATCACATCCTAAAATTCAGCATAATGTTTTTATAAGTTAGCTAGGCCTTCGTGTATTAGGCATCCTTGTATCTTAATATTGATCATTTATTACAATCTTTAAAATAATCTTTATCTCTCTTCCCAGAAGCGATTCTAACTCTTGGACTGTTTTCCTTCTGGTTAAACCAGAAGAAGCAGCAGAATATCTCATAATGGATTGTTCTGAGTCCCAGGATAGCAACAGGCTTTATAAGCTGGCTCTGCTCTCCCTGTGAACTAAATGGATGTGGAGAAAGAATCTTTTGTTCTTTTTCAGAATCATTTCAACCAGCATTTATGGAGAGCAATAGTTGGTTTCAAATACTTGTTTTCTGCATGGGCTCTTTCTTCCCTGTATAACACATATTCCTACTCTTAATTCTAAAAGTTAGTCACCTAGCATGGCCAGAAAGAAAGCAACACAATGGCAACATTTATTATCTAAAAGAGAGGTACATTTTCCTCTCATATCTCTGATACCTAATACTTTTTTCTAGTTTTCAAATTACGCAGCGGCAAATTGTTTCACATGCCTGGGGAAAATCTGTTGAGTGACAAACACACAAAGTTCAAGAAAAATTTTGGTGTTTTTTTTAAATTAATGGGACAAATTTTAATTTATTATCTTATACCCAGAAGTTAGTTTTACTGGCGATTTACTGCAGTCCATAACTTACTAGGCTCTGGCACTGATGGTTGATTTACTGTTATATCATTTACTTAATTAAAACGAATTATTCATAGTTTTTCCTGATAAATGACCTAATTATTACGTAATCATAATAATCTGAGTCTTCAATGTTTTCTAAAGCATCCTGCCTAATGGGGTTATTAAATATGTGTATAATTAGAGTCTTATAAAAATTCAGAAACATGCCTTGACACTTTTATTTATATTTAGAACTTCAAAAACATCAAATGTAGGAAATCTTTTGCCCTGAACTCAATTAATTTCCTTTATGTCATTTTCTTTACCTAAAACTGAATGAGTATGATAAATAAAATGACAACCAACTTGATTAGTACTACTCAGAAGTCAAAGATTTTGTACCCAGTCCTGCTTTTGAGAACTTTAACAGGAAAATTTTCCTTCATGATATGGAGACTCTATTGAAGGCAAAAGGAGTGAACTGACCTGATATTTATTGTTATGTTGTCAAATCTTACTTATATACATGAGATGTGACTATACCATGGGCTGTGAAACCCCATGAACTATATAGCCCACCAGGCTCCTCTGTCCATGGGATTCTCCAGGTAAGAATACTGGAGTGGATTGCCAAACCCTCCTCCAGGGGATCTTCCCGACCCAGGGACTGAACCCACGTCTCATGTCTCCTGAATTGGCAGGCAGGTTCTTTACCACTAGTGCCACCTGGGAAGCACATACCATGGCCTCATTACCTATTGACTATTCATATCTGCGACATTTTTCTTTACTTCTCTATTTTGTTTGATTTCTCAAATCCAAATCATTACACTTGCATATGGTTATCTTATTTCATGGCCAAAACTTAATATTTGAAGATATTTGGATATTCTTAGCGTTCAGTAATAATTACATTAATAATCAACTCCCAAGGGCATCTGAAGCTGGAACATCTGGCACACAATCAAGGTTTAGTAGGAAATAATATTTTGATTTCAGGTCTCAAATCAGGCAGTTTGACCAGCCATAGCTGGATGGGTTACCAGCTATGTTACCAAGAACAAATCAGGATTAAAAACACACGTGCTATGCTCAGTTTTGTTTAAGTCTAGTTTTTCAAAGGATATTTTCAGACTTGAAAAGAGTAACTCATGGGTTTTGTGAAACATGAAGCCCATTCTGAAAAAATAAGACTGACCTTTTTTGTTCACAGCTCATCTTGTCATTGAGCGCACAGATATAGATGGTGAATGTGAACATTTTCCATCATTTAATGGCTTATACTTTTTGTAAGGTTCTTCCTTTAACCCTCTTATTATCTCTATCATTTTGAAACCATCAATTTCCATTCAAGTTCTGGAGATCAATAATTGGGTACTCCAGGACCTGCAAGTGGAAGACATTTGGGGACATGATAGTTTTGCTTGTCTTTCTCCTCTCCATCCTAATCCTTTTAGGCATCTGTGGTCCAGCTATGATAGGAGGCAAAGTTGTGTGCTCTGACCTGATAAACACTTTCATTCCCATCTTTTTAGAGCTGCTATGATTGGTCACATTATCGGACAGGCCAGCTCTGGTGGGTACCCTCTACACAATGATGTTATACAAGGATGATGGATATAATGTAGCTCTGAGATATCCTCCTCTCCAAACTCTCTTTAAAGTTCAGTTCCTCCATTTCATTAACATAGGAGGAGGAAGAGGGAAAATAGATCATTATCTCTTACCTTAATTCTTCAGTGGTGATGCCCTTCTCTTGCTGTTTTTTGACTAACGGTAACTTACAGTCAATGCCCTCTGCATGGTGAATAGCCAAATATTGACTTCTCCTCGTAGGACACACATATAGATTTGGGGGGAGGCTTTAGGGGATGATACTGAACATTAATCTGCGGGTGAGGTCTAGTCTGGCCCTTCTCCTTCTACTCCCCCTTGACTCTGGTCAAAATAAGCCTTCTTTTTTGCCTCTTGTTGATGGAATTCTGTCACAGGTAAACTGAGCTCTTGAGTGGGGTCCTGCCAAGATAGGTCAAGTCCAGCTGCCTTCTCTGTTGGTCACATGGGCTGTGGGAAACTCCGGTGTTATTGCTAGAGCTGTGATGAATAACTCTGTCCATGTCTTCAGGGACCTGATGAGAATTTCTTTTGGACATAATGGTGCAGTATTGCTGGGCCATATGGGATACATATTTATTGTGACTAGTGCCAAATTGCCCTCTAGGAAGTTGGCACTGGTCTATATTTTCACCAGCAATGGGCAAAGTTTCATTTCTACCAACATCTTTGCCAGTAGTTAGCGTTATCCAGATTTCCAATTTTTACCAGCCTACAAGAACTCAATTTGTATTTCTGTAATTGCCATTTGTTTTGATTTGTCATCTATTTGTCAGCATCTTGAGTTTCTTCTATATGTTGGATATTCACATTTCCAACTCATTTTTCTAATTGGGTTGTTATCTTTCACTATAGAATTTTAAGTGTTCTTGTATATTGTAAACATTAGTCCCTAGTTGGTTTTATATTTCGAAAATATCTTCTCCCATTCTGTCAGCTGTATGTTAACTTTATCCATAATGTCTTTTATTGACCAGAAATTCTTCATTTTGATGTAGACAACTTAATCACTTCTCTGTTTGTGCTTTCAAAGTTTTGTTTAAACAAAAAAGTTTTATTCAAATTTGTAGCTGTCCTGCATTTTATTCTACCAACTTTCTATTTTTATCTTTCACCTTTAGATATTCACTACTTATTAGTCTACTTTGGTATGTAAGATTAAATAGGGATTCACTTTTCCCAAACCTTTTTGCTAAATAATTCATTGTTTCTCCATGAATTTGTGATGCTATCCTTATCTTATATAAAAATGTCCCATATACATTGTATATCCATGAGCTTTCTATTGTGTTTCATTGGTCGATATAATTGTTCTTGTGATAGTATCTTATTTTTTTAATATTATAGTTTTAAAGTGGGTATTCATATCTGGCAGCTTGCCACTTTTAAAAAAATCTTTTAAAACTTTGGCTCCCTATTAAATAATAGAATAAATTTATTTAGCTGTTTAAAAATCCAACTGGAAATAGGATGGACATTACATTGAATTTATAGAATTAGGAAGAGTGAATATCTTTGTAGTGTTAAGTCATCTTGTTGAAGAGAATAGAATGCCTATTTAATTTTATAAATCATCTAGTATGACCTTTACTAGAGTTTTTATGTTTTCTCCATGGAGTGTGTTCTTGGTTAATTTCTAGATATTTTATAGCTTTTTCCCTCTTTTCTTTCTTTTTTCTTTTTTGCTACTGTTGTATTTTCTCATTGGTTATTGATGGGGTAAGTTAGTGCTATTGATTTTTTAAGTTGTTATACCCAGCTAAATTTCTTTTCTATTCTTAGTCTTGGTTTGCTAAGATTTTTGAAAAAATAAACAGGTCTGGAACTTGATTAAAGTCTTTTTTCATCATTTAAATAATATGATTTTCCCATCTACTAATGAGATAAATGGCATTGATGAGTTTCATCAAACATAACTACAATAATTTTGTACTTCTAGGATTAACTTCATTTGAGCATGATGTGAACTTTTCAGGTGTTTTTCAGATGAATTATTGAATTCAGTTCACTAGCTGTGTGACCTTGAGCTGTATGACCTTGATTAAGCCACATGATCCTTCTATGCTAAATTCTTTTTCAGTAAAATGGAGATGATAGTCAGAGTTGTCTTTGAATTATGTATTGCAGGATTTGTTTAGATGAGTGCATGATGTAATAAAACCTGTGTAAATGCTTATAATATAAAATCTTTTGCAATCAGTTAAATGAGGTTCTAATTTTCTTTTCTTCTGCATTGTCTGATTTTGATAGCAAAGTGATATTAATCCCCCAAATGAGTTGGGCAACTTTGGGCTTTTTCAAAGCAAGTGCATTTAGATATGGAGAAGGCAATGGCACCCCACTCCAGTACTCTTGCCTGGAAAATCCCATGGACGGAGGAGCCTCGTAGGCTGCAGTCCATGGGGTCGCTAAGAGTCGGACACGACTGAGCGATTTCACTTTCACTTTTCACTTTCATGCATTGGAGAAGGAAATGGCAACCCACTCCAGTGTTCTTGCCTGGAGAATCCCAGGGATGGCGGAGCCTGGTGGGCTGCCGTCTATGTGGTCGCACAGAGTCGGACACGACTGAAGCGACTTAGCAGCAGCAGCAGCAGCATTTAGATAAACAGAGTGCTAACTTACCATCTTGATTCTAGAGGGTTTGGCCTCCTCCCCACTTTTTTTTAAAAGACAGTAATAACCATTGAGTATGATATTAACTCGGAGAAGGCAATGGCAACCCACTCTAATACTCTTGCCTGGAAAATCCCATGGTCGGAGGAGCCTGGTAGGCTGCAGTCCATGGGGTCGCGAAGAGTTGGACATAACTGAGCGACTTCACTTTCACGCATTGGAGAAGGAAGTGGCAACCCACTCCAGTGTTCTTGCCTGGAGAATGCAGGGGATGGGGGAGCCTGGTGGGCTGCCGTCTATGGGGTTGCTCAGAGTCAGACATGACTGAAGCGACTTAGCAGCAGCAGCAGCATGATGTTAACTGTGAGTTATATGTGGCCTTTATTATGTTGAGGCAAGTTCCGTGTAGGCCTACTTTGTGAGTTTTTGTTATCAATGCTTCCCTGGTAGCTCAGTTGGTAAAGAATCTGCCTGCAATGCAGGTCACAAAGAATTGGACACAACTAAGCGACTTTCATTTTGTCATGTTAAATTTTATCAAAACTTTTCCTGCACCTATTGAGATAATCATGTGATTTTTATTCTTCATTTGCTAATTTGTTGTATCACATTGATTGATTAGGGGATATTGAAAAATCCTTTCATCTCTTGGGTAAATCCCACTTGATCATGGTGTACAATGATTTTAATTTATTGTTGGAGTCAGTTTGCTAGTATTTCGTTGAGTTTTGCATCTGTGTTTATCAATGAGATTGGCCTGTAATTTTTTGGTGTGTGTGTGTGATTATCTTTGGTTTTGGTATCAGGGTGATAGTGGCTTCATAGAATGAGTTCGTAAGTATTCCTTCCTCTACCATATTTTGGAATACTTTCAGAAGAATAGATGTTAACTCTTCTCTAAATATTTGGTAGAAATTGCCTATTGAAGTTATCTGGTTCTGGACTTCTGTATGTTGGGAGTTTTTAAATTACTGATTCCATTTCAGTACAGGTAATTGATCTGTTCATATTTTCTATTTCTTCCTGATTCAGTTTTGGGAGACTGTACCTTTCTAAGAATTTGTCCGTTTCTTCTAGGTTGTCCATTTTATGTTGTATGGTCGCTTGTAAGTAGTTTCGTATGATCCTTTGTATTTCTATAGTGTCAGTTGTAACTTTCTCTTTTCCATTTTTTATTTTATTGATTTGAGTCCTCTCCCTTTTTTTCTTGATGAGTCTGGCTAAAAGTTTATCAGCTTTACTTATATTTTCAAAGAACTAGATTTTAGTTTTATTGATATTGTCTATTGTTTTTTAATCTCTATTTCATATTTCTGCTCTGATCTTTATGGTTTATTTCCTTCTACTAACTTTTGGTTTTGAATTGTCTATATGGTAAGTTTAAGGACAATGAAGGATATGATCTCCAGGTACAAAACACTTGCTTGTATCACTCCCATTTGCTATCACTTCACCAAGCAACTCAGAGTTTCACCTTTAAGTTAATAAAGAGACATTATGCTAAATGAGATAAGTACAATGGTGTTATCAGGAGATGATGGAAGGGATAGGACAGATGTTGTTTAAGAGTACAAACTTATGAGTAGTAAGTCCTAATGCACAGTATGGTGAATATAACAAGATGTTGTACTATAATCATCAAAATTACTAAGAGACTAAGTCTTAATTATTCCAACCACTAAAAGAAAATGATAATCATGTCATATGATAGAAGTGATAATTATCACTATAATGTCAATCATATTCCAATATATAAATGTATCAAATTGTTATACTTATATAAATTTACACCTTACATTTATACAATGTTATCTGTCAAATATATTTTAATTAAAATGTTAGATCTAAAAAACAAATATGATAAAAATATTAAAAATAGCCAAGCTTTAGCAGAACATCATGTCTTTTTAGGTTGGAAGCTAGCAGCTTAGGGTTTGAGGGAAGAAGGTTTAGGAGTAGTAGGTTTTCCAGTTCGTCCAGGTAGCTCAGATATTTTCATCTGCACTTCATTCAGCAGAGATTTTGCAATGCTTTCACCAGGGCAACTTGAACTCATGTTGCTGATTTCTATAGTAAAAGGCCAAACTATAATCTCCCAGACTAATGTGGCAAGATGCAAGAGCCAACCTGGAAGGTTTTCGTCTCTTATGACTGGTTTTGGCTGTCATTGACCCAGGCTACAGTCAGTCTTCTACCTCTCACACCTAGTCCAGTTAGAAAAAGCATTTGATCCCCAGGGTTTCACGAGCATATGCATTGTGTATGTGCATTAGTTACTATAACTCATACTCCCCTCTTGCTTCTATATTGGTCTCAGATTGAGCAGAGGAACCCAGCAACCCATGCTGTTTGCCCTGTGTTCTGCAACTAGGACACCATGATTGTCCTCTCACTTCCAAATGTGCTGATTTGACTTAGTAGTCCTGACGTGCCCTGGGAGCATTTAGACTCAGAGAAGAACTTTCCTTTTTTGGCACATTCTCAATGCTATGACAAAGGACACAGTCACAGCTGATTGCTCTGCTGGGTTTTGGCTGGGGGACTTGTTATTAACTAGGCTCAAATGAAATTTTAAAAGAAAAGGATATTTTTCACATTGGCATTTAAGAAATTGTGCTACAGGAAGCAGTATATACTTGTCCCTTCTCTTGATAGAGAACACAAAGTACTTTGGATTGTTCATGGCTCCTTCAATGCACTTCAGCAAAAGAAAAGCTGAAATTTTAAATTAATTGCCAGTCCTAGAGAAGAGCTTACTAAATTCTTCCCTCAGCTCAAATGTAGCCCCTACACTACCATTAATTATATTAGTTATATAAATAGACTCTAAAGTGATCAGTTACTAAATTAAATTAAAACATTCTCCTGGATTACTTTATTCTGTTGTACTTGATTTAGACCTGATGGATTTGTGTAAAATACTGGCCATCATAGCCACTCGCAGTTATCAAATGAAACCAATGCATTATTTCACAGAAGGTATTAGACCTTGCATTGAGGTGTGTATGGAAGTGTATAAACAAGTGGTTGCATTTCCCATTGGCCTAATTAATCTCTCTCAAGTACAGATTTGAGTTTTGCCTGTCATAGAATCACTATTATTTTTGATGTCAAGGACTGCATTTCCTATTTTTGGTGTTTTTGGTTCTCTTTGTCATTGAAAGGGGAATGTGTCTATTTAAGACAGTTGAGATTAGGTTTAGCAAAGTCTCAGCTATGGATGGACATCATTTCTGCCTGCAGTTGTTAAATGTGAAATTCAATCACTAAATGACTTATTCTCTCCAGTGGACACCCTCAGCAGATGATATACAAGTCTGGACTCCACTGAGTTGAAAGCATATGTGTGGTATTTGCAGCCATCTGAATAAAAGATGTAATCCAGGGAGAGACTGTAGACAGGCTGGAGAGGATAGCCTGGGAACCAAGTCCTTGCTCGGGAACTCCAATATTTAGAAGTTGAGCAGAAGAGGAAGATCTAACAGAAGAAACTAAGAAGGAACATCCAGTAGGTAAAGAAAATCAGAAGAATGTTATGGTCCAAACCCTAAGAAAAGAAGGCATCTTAAGAATAAGAGAATAGTCAACGATGCCAAAAACTTCTGAGAATTCAAACAAGTGATGACCGAGAAATGACCACTGAGTTTGGTAACATGGAGAATACCCTTGATCTTGATAAGAGTAAATGGAGCAGAGAATGCAATGTAAGAAAGAGGTGTTAGCAACTGTAGAGAAATCTCATGAGGAATTTGATGCAAGTGGAACATGTATTTAGGTGAGGGTTTTGTGTGTGTGTGTTTTCCTTTTAAAGGAGGGGAGTAGCAGAGCCTGTCTGAGAATGACCCAGCAAAAGAGATCATGGTGATAGGACCAGGGTCTTTGCGAAGGCAGTCAGGAAAGGGATTCGGAAAAGCTGGCCTTGGTTCTGGCAGGAAGAGTTTGTTCATTGTAACAAAAGGAAGGTAGGGTAGATAGAGATGCGGGTAGCAGATAGATTTTTTGGGGGAACTAATGGAATTTCCTTCTGAATGAAGTAGGGGAAAGAGATAGGATTATCAGACAGTGTTGAGTGTGCATTTAAGATCCGTAGTATTGGACTCTTCAGTGGAATCATCCAGCATGCCTAGAACAAGTATTACATGCAGAGCAAATGGGAACTTGCCTTGGGTCCCACTCTTCAGAAGGCCCTGTTCTGGCTTTTTGTGGCTATGATTCTTCACGAACTAAGGAGTCTGTAAGCTTGAGGGTACATGGCCACCAAGAGCCTGCACCTTCCCCTCTCTCTGTAGATTATGTTCTATATATTTGGGATCTTGGGACCTAAAAGGCTCTGATCCCATTCCCAGAGACCCAAATGGGACTCTTTTCTGCCTTCTCCTTCCTTAGGGTGGGTTGTGCTACAATTGTGCCTACCCTCCTAGGCTCGTGCTTACAGAGGTGTGACAGAACTTGAATGCATAGACTGGGATGTCTGTGTGTATAGAAGGCTCATCACAGTGTCAGAGAAGCTGTGAGTGAGATGAGAAGGATGTAGAATGAGGGGCTCTCCAAGTGCCATCACACTTCTATCAATGTGGGACTCGGTATCTGAGAATTCTAAATTTGCAATTCCAGGTAATTATATTTGTCAAAGTAGGGGGAAAGGACATAATTTTATTTAACAGTTTTAATTGACCTTGAATAAATATTTAGGCATGCGGGACGTGTCTACTCTGCCTCAGTCTCTCCTGTGGCCAGAGCTCCTGAACGTGGAGACTGATGAGTGACAGTGTCGGCCAGTAGAACTTCGTGCAATCGTGGGCAAGTTTCTACACTGTCCAAATCAGGAGTCCCAGGCTATGTGTGGCTCCTGAGGGCTTGAAATGTGGTGAGTGAGACTGAGAAAACGAATTCTGTGTTCTATTTGACGTTAATTAATTTACATTTAAATAGTCACGTCGGCCTTAGTGGCTGCCCTTTGGATGGCTTGTTTCTGTTCCATGCAGCTTTCTGGCGTGGGAAACCAGTTGGGTTCAATTCTCTCTGAAAAGTGATTCTATTTCTCTCTACCTGGTCCCCTAAGATTGGACAGGTTTGAAGGATCTACTGGCCCCTGCCACAGGGAGAGCACCTTGTTCTAGTCAGTCCATCTTGCAATCCTTTCTTATTCCAGAGAAACTCATTTGATGCCCCCCACCCCACAGAGGCTGGGTGATTTCAAGTCCTATTCTATTCAACATATTATTGCATCAGGTGCACACTACTTCACCTAGGACCTTCCCTTTTGAAGTTCAAGAGAGGTGTTTTTGGGTTTTTTTTTTTTTGTCTTAACAACATAAAACTCTTGAAAATCAGTGGCTTTGACTTTGAAAACTATTGCTTCTGACTAGGACTTCAAAAACTTATTTTTTGAATTTCAAAAATAAACCCCAAAACTCAAACCCCTAAACATGATTTATTTCTCTTTGCTTCCCTGTTATAATAGCTCTCACTCTTGTCAAGGTTGTAAGAAGTTATCTCACCATCTCCGCAAAGATTCACAATGTACTTTCTGAAAAGTATAAAAATTAATGTTACGAGATAAATTATTTTAAAGGGAAAGAGTAGAACTGTTGTTGAGTGTTTTTACAGGCCATCATGTGCTGTGCTGTGCTTAGTCGCTCAGCTGTGTCCGACTCTTCGTGACCTCGTTGACTGTAGCCCTCCCAGGCTCCTCTATCCATGGGGATTCTCCAGGCAAGAATAGTGGAGTGGGTCGTCATGCCCTTCTCCAAGTGATCTTCCCAATCTAGGAATCGAGCCCAGGTCTCCCACATTGCAGTCAGATTCTTTACTGTCTGTGCCACCAGGGAAGCCCAAGAATACTGGAGTAGGTAGCCTATCCCTTCTCCAGGGAAATCTTTCTGACCCAGGAATCAAACCAGGGTTTCCTGTACTACAGGCAGATTCTTTACCGGCGGAGCTACCCGGGAAGCCCACAGGCCATCATGCTGCTACTTTAAAGATGCCCCTTGCTGTGGTAGGGGAGTGAAGCCAAGGATACTTCAACTAGAGACGGAAAGATGTGAGTGAGGTCACATGAGCCTTCAGTGTCAGAAGTCCCTTGGGAAATGTGCTATTTTCCCATGATGAAGCTTTGGAGCTCATTGAAAATAGCATCACCTAAACAAAAGTATTATAGTGGTTTTGGGCTTTAACAGGATCATATTTATGTTTTATAAAGATTACCTTGTGTGGAAAAAAGATTGAGGTGGTTGCGGGGGATGCAGAGTGAAGAAAATAAGAGACTACTTAGGAGATCATGAAGGAAGAAAGCCAGAGGGGGTCATGCACTGGACCAAAGTGCTGGCAGTAGAGATCGAAAGAATTGGACACATTCATGACATTTTTAAGGGCAAAGTTTTAAAAACTAACCCTATTGACATTTTGAGCTAATGGAGATTTTTCCCTCCAAGGGATATTTGGCAAGGGACACCTGCTTTATCTGTAGATGTTCCTAGTTTTCAGAGTGGGGATGGGGGGAGGGTAGAGAATAGGGAGTGCTGCTAGCAGATAAAGAGGCCTGGGATACTGCTAAATATCCTGCAATGAACAATAAGCCCCAACAAAGAATCCCATGACTCAAAATGTCAATAATTTGTTCAAGTGGTAGAGCTTAGAACGTAAGGAAGTTCTCTCTGTAACTCAAGTTAAATCACTTACTCCAGAGCCTAAGATCCTAACGGACACAGAAAAAGGAATAAAACCAATTAACCTTCCAAAAGACTGTTTAAACCAGCCACCTCTTGGCCCTTACCGTAAAGTTGTTGGCCCTTCTTGATTTGAATGAAGATTACCTCTCATGATGAAATACTCCATGGTTCCCTGTGTTAGGGAACTGTTGACTGAAACCACCCACCTTGGCCAGACACAATGATAACCATTTGCCTGAGCTGTCTCACAACAGGAGAGCCTGATACAAAAAAAAAAAAAAAATACAGTACTGCCACAAAAACTAACAGGAGAGTTTTGGGGGCCAAAAGTTGGAGGGAAGAGACATAGGTCGTGCTCACCTCCCAGAAACCCTTATGCTGAAATCCATGTTGGCTGAGAAGTGTGCACACTGCCAGAAAGAATCCTGAGTCAGAATGATTGAGACAAACTAAAACTAACCCCATCACCATAAAACCTGAGACTGGGAAACGCGTGGAGAGCAGTTTTCCTGGGTTCCTTTACCCTGCCACTCGCCACCCAGGCGCCCCTTCCCAATAACGTCTCTTGGTTTATTATCAGCATGTGTGTCTCCTTGGACGATTCATTTCTGAGAGTTAGGCTAGAATCCACTCAGGTCCTGAATGGGGTCCCTCTTGCTGCAATACCTAAACTTGACTCTTTGCTGAAGCAGTGACTGTTTTGTCTCATCTTTTATTTTCTGTTTATTTATTGAATTTACTTACGTATCTTTAAGGAAATCTCATAGACGAATAGGGGAGCTGGTCTTTGGCTCAGACAGGACAGACTGACCTTGGAATGGAAAGAGGTCCTGGGTTTTTGAACTGGCTTCATGCCTCAAGTATCCTTTTTTGGACCAAGAGAAAATGTGTTTCCTGCTCTGGGCTCTAGGCTCTGTTTGCCAGACCAGCTGTGAACACTTGTTACAGCCACACAGAAGCTGTTCACAGCACGCCTGTGACTGGTTGGAGATTGCGTAGAAGAAACTCCAATGGCTTGCTTAACCTTGCTCTCTTTGTTTTGATGATTCTGTCCTAATAATCCAACAATATTGATATTCGACCATGGTACCAGTCAAGACCTGATCTATCTTGTCTTCTAGTTTTCCTCTTTATTAAATTGAAGTATTGTTGTTACAATATTGTGTTAGTTTCAAATGTACAGCAAAGTGATTCAGCTTTATATATATATATATATATATATATTTTAGATTACTTTTCATTATAGGTTATTATAAGTTATTGAATATTGTCCCTTGTGTTATACAGTAAATCCTCACTGCTTATCTGTTTTCTTCTTAAGATTTGAATGAATGACCTCTTTGTGTGTGTGTGTGTGTGTGTGTGTGTGTATGTAAATGTATATGATTGTGATTATAGTTTAGTGTGCCTCTCTGACACACAAGACCTGTTATCACAAACTATAACCTTTGGCCATTTTTTTGAAGATGAATGAAAAGAAGTAGTTCAGAGTGAAAAAAAAGTAGTTCAAAGTTTTACCTGCATAGGTAAATTTATAGTGGTTCCTTTTTATCTTACAATATTCCTTGGATAAGTTGGTTCCTTTTTAGTTTTCAGAGTGATTGCACAAATAAATTAGAATTTCTATCTCAGCTGCCCTTTTGGCAAGAGTAAAGTTTCTTGTGTAAAGGTGAATAAAGAGGGAGGCAGGGACCCAGAGAGTAGAGAAATGGGAGGTGTATTGTGCAGTTTATCTGTACACGCTGGGCATTACCTCTTCATGCTAACAATAGCAATAAAGAAAAAAAATGTTTCCAAGGGAACATGAAAAAACAACAATTGTGTGTCTCAGATGTTAAAGTATGCAGTTGTTTGTTGTTTAGTTGCTAAATCATGTCAGACTCTTTTGCAACCCCATGGACTGTAGCCCATCAGACTGCTCTGTCCATGGGATTTCCCAGGTAAGTATACTGAAGTGAGTTGCCATTTCCTTCTTCAGGGGATGTTACCCAACCCAGGGATCAAACCCACGTCTCTTGCATGTCTTGCATCTCCTGCATTGGCAGGCGGATTCTTTACCACTGAGCCACCTGGGAAATGCCTACTTTTCACAAATACCTTTTCTGATCTAATGTCCTAAAGGAACTGTGCTTTTGAGATGTCTTAGGCTCTGTTCATATGTAAATGTAGCTGTGGGTTTCCAGAGATGAGACCTTTCCTTTGTTTTGGGCTCCCTACAAGAAATTCCAGTTATAGGTTGGAAAAAGGACAAGCCAAGTGGAGACGTATTTGAAGGCTATGGGGCAGGTGAAGTTGGGAATTTCTCAAGTCTTGTTAGGTGACAGCGTCTACATATTAATATACTTTATGTTTATGCATATATGTGTGTATATATCTATATACATACACACAAGACTCTGCAGTTCCATTTCTAGATTTGTTGTTTAATATTTAAGGACATTGGTCTGATGAGAGGGCTTCGCTTTCAGAAACTGTCTCAGGTCCCAGATGACAGAGCCTCTTGTCCCCCACGTGGCAGTTCCTGGGTACTGCAGCTACAACCCAGCAAACCGCACACCAGCCATTCAGAGCATGACAGCTTCTCATCCCAGGAGAAAGCATGTCTCATTTGGATACTAAGACCTGATGACACGTGAAAGGAGATGTATGATATTCATAAAACTGAATGTTTAGAAAGCTCAGCAATGCCACATCAAATGTTTGGAGATACCCAAGGGGCAATGAGTGAAGCATGGTGCCGAATCCAATGCTGACCTTCCTTTCATTGGGAACCAGAGCTTCACACCATGCTAAGCATTTTGCTACTATGAAACCTACATTTGAATCAATCACTGGGAGCAGAGCCAGTTGGACCATGTGGCTCTGTAAAGCCCAGCCGGGTGATGGATGGTAATAATTTTTTGGAATGACTTAAGGAAACCCAGGGGACTGTTGACTAGCAGGGGGTCCTGACATTATTAGATTCCTTCTGATATGTCAGTGCTGCCAGTGAATTTTACTTTTCCCCAAAGTTCTTTCTGATCTTGGAGGAAACACTGAATAAGCTTCTGGACTGTCAAATTTGCAGTGAGTTCAACTGATATTTCTTTTTAAGACTTTAAAGGGTCATAAATTACAACCGGCTTTTTGGTTTCAGTGCAGTCATAGCCCTCAGCTGTGGGAAATGTGCTCAGTAAATGTGTGTTTTGATGGACTAGACTTTTGTAACCAGCCACCACCTCCCCAGTTTTTGAAGGAATAAAAGGAAGCCTTATAGATACAGTAAGATAAAGAATATGCTTTATAAAATCAAAATATGATATAAAAAAGTAAAACATTCCAATAATTTGGGCTCAAGCTGGGACTTCTGTTTAAAACTGGTTTAAATTTCATAGTACTTTGATAGTGTTTTTGTAGAGTTTTACATGATGCTTAACATATACTACCATTCCATTTGATCTCTGTCTACTCAGTGATAACATTTGATTGAAGTTCTGGAATTCTTGTCTCAACAGGTTTATTAACCTCAGAGTTTCAGGTCCTAACTCTTATCTGTTCCTATAATTGTTGCTACTACCAATTTAGCAGTATTCCACCTTTGGTCACATTAAAAAAATGATGAAGTAGTCAGAAAAGAATGTTAATGTTGATTCTAAACAAACTATTTAAATTCTCAGTGGAGTAGTGGAAGGAACACTGGGTAAGTTTGTAACATTCAGTGTTAAAATGTGGATTATCCTGCAACAAGCTAGAGGACCTCTGACAAAATTTTTCAAACCTCTTTGATTCTCAGTTTCAACATCAGTGCATTGGGGATAAACATATTAACTTTCTAGTGTATTGTTGATTCACTCCAGAAATGTTTTTCAGTGGCAGTTTTGTGCTAGGCATTATTCTAAATGTTGGGATACATTGTTGAATAAGACATCCAAGAGCCTTATCCTCATGAAGCTTGCCTTCTAGCTGGGGAAGACAAACAGTATAGAATTAAACAGTTCTGGTAGCCCTTAGTGTTAGGTAGGATATACATCAGGACAGTGTGGTAAGAATGCCTTGGCTTATAGGGACAGCCCAGCATCACACAAGATGACTGGGGAAAGCTCCTCTGAGGACATGACATTGAAGGTGACCTGAATGACAAAATAGCACTACTCTTGTGAGAGGTCAGGGGAAGTACATTCTGTGGACAGGGTGTAGAAATGCAAAAGCCTTAAAGTAGGTTAGAACATGGAATTTTTTTTGTTTTTGGCTGTACTGTGTAGCATGTAGGATCTTACTTCCCTAATCAGGGATCAGACCCGTACTCCCTGCACTGAAAGTGTAATGGACTACCAAGGAAGTCCAGGGTGTAGTAAGAACAGACAGAAGACAGGTCTAGAGAAAGACAGAGTTTGGATTATGATGTAGTTCATTTCAACCACAGTGAGGATTTGAATATTCTCCAAGGACGATGGAAATCATTGGAAACTTTTAAGAAATGTAGTGACATGGTTTGATTTGTATTTCAAAAAGTTGACTGCTGTGTAGAAAATAGACTCTGGGATAGATGCTATCTATCTTTCAGGAAAAATAGTTAGAAAGCTATTCTGGGTACCAGATGATGTTGCTGGGACTAGTGAAGTAACAATGGAAATGGTGATATAAACATGGATTCAGGATGTATTTTAGAGGTAGATATGACAAAACTTGCTAATGGATTAATTTGAGGGGTTTAATAAAGAGAGAAGTCTGGGCTAAATCCTAAATTTTTGTTTGATGAGTGACTCATGATTCATGAATTGGGCAGCAGCCTCTTGCTCAGTCATGTCTGACTCTTTGCAATCCCAGGCTCCCCTGTCCATGGAATCCTTCAGGCAAGAATACTGGAGTGGGTTGCCATTTCCTGCTCCAAGGGATCTTCCCAACCCAGGGGTTGAACCCAGGTATCCTGCATTGCAGGCAGATTCTTTACCATCTGAGCCACAAGGGAAGCCCCCTTTGATGGGTAGAACAAACAAATGATGGGAGTCAAATTTGAGAAGAAACTGATTTGGGCAAGGAACCTGAGAGTTCCATTTTTCATATAAGTTTAAGTTGTATTTTAGGATTCAAGTAGGGATATCACATAGGTATCTAAGAATAATAAGTAGAATATGCAAGCTGGAGCTCTGGGCATAGCTTTGGGCTGGAGATGTATAAATTTGGGAATGAATAGTTTTGCTGATATTTAAAGTCATAGGCCCTGAAGAGATGGCTCAGGGAAAAAGCATGAGCAGAGATTAGGGGACCTGGGGCACTCCAATGTTGAAATGTCATATTCAAAAGAATCAGCTGAAGAGTTTGGAAAGGAGTAGCTTGCTGATGGATAAAAACAAGAAAATGTTCTATGTCTAGGAAGGGGTTATTTGTGTCTGTTGCTGCTGAGAGGTATTAGTGAATGAGGATAGAGACATGGCCTTAAGGTTTGTTCCCAGTGACTCAAAACAAGCGCACTTGCATTGGAGTGACAGGGACAAGAGCCAGACTGGAGTAGATGGTTATGAGAATTATAATCCACACAAATCCAGGGTCTGGCACATAATGTGTGCTTGACATATGGTAGATATTACTGAGAAATTATAATTTGGTGGCAGGTTTTGTGGTTTGCTATTGCAGCCATTCTCCTTTCCTCCTTCCCCCACGCCCTACTTCGTTTTTCAGGCAGACATCCCCCACAAAAGTTGTTCAAGTTTTCCACTCTCCCCTACGCCTAGGGACAAAGCCATCACTCATCTACGTCATTCTTGGTGGTCTCATTCCTCTCCTCAGGGACCATCAGTTCCAGTCCGTGGGATCTGAGAGTGGTCTGGTGAAGTGAAAGTGTTAGTTGCTCAGTCGTGTCTGAGTCTTTGTGACCCTGTGGACTGCAGACTGCCAGGCCCCTCTGTCCATGGAATTCAGGCAAAAATACTGGAGTGGGTAGCCATTCCCTTCTGCAGGGAGTCTTCCTGACCCAGGGATCAAACCCATGTCTCCAGCATTGCAGGCAGGTTCTCTACCATCTGATCACCTTTTCCTTTGCCAATAAAAGGATATTCATGGTAAGAAATGCTCCTTTCATTCACTGAGTTACATCTGTTGGGGATATCTGGAATTGCTGCAGCCGTCTGCATACAGCAACTGAGAAAGACAGACTGTCCATGTCAGCGTGGAAATATGAAAAGCCATCTTTGTAGAACTAGTTCTCAGTCTCACGGAAGTACTAAGATAATCTTTAAATCAGTACTTCTCAGGATATGAATCCCACAAAGCTCTGTATGATGCTGATTTTAATTATAAATTACCTAGTGCTAGAAGATGCTCTAAGTTTTACTTACTATCTTAAAGATGAGTAAATTGAGATCAAGCGATGTTAAGTGGTTGGCCTGGAGGATAGGAGAACATACAGTGGGGATTCAAACCAAGGTTCTCTACCTACCATGTGCATGGTATCTCTGCAGCTCATAATAAATAAGTAGGGAATCAGTAAATGAAGATGTATCTATTTGATATCTATATTTTAAATGATGGGTGGCTTCCCTGGTGGCTCAGATGGTAAAGAAACTGCCTGCAATGCAGGAGACCCAGGTTCAATCCCTGGATTGGGAAGATCCCCTGGAGAAGGGAATGGCAACCTACTCCAGTATTCTTGCCTGGAGAACTCCAAGGACAGAGAAGCCTGGAGGGCTACGGTCCATAGGGTCACAAAGAGTTGGACATGACTATGTGACTAACACTTTCACTTTCATTTCAATAGAGGCAACTGGTTTGAGACTGTTTCTTCCTTTATTAACTAATGGGCCTAGAACTGCAGAGGAGATGTGTATCAGCAGTCCTTGGATGGCACATGCATTGGATGACAGTGTTCTTGTCTGGAGAGACCAGAATCTCAAGTTTCCAAAGAGTAACTTGGCACAAATTAACCGCCAGGCTGTTTAATTGCTAATTTTAAAACAGATAAAAATGTAAAAGCTACTAATAATTTAGGGCTTACTATATGATCTACCTTGTATGCAGTGCTTTAAGTATTGTACATTGTGTCATTACATCTTCACTGAATCTTGAGCTCTAAGAAAATTTTATTTTCTGCATTTTTATGATTGAGAAAGGTCATGAAGAGTTTTAATGTGTATTGTTCCGAACTACTGAATTTTAGTCCAGGTTTGTCTCATTTCAAAGACCATGCTCTTAACTATACAATGAATACATTAAATTTTAACTAAAATTAAAATTTAGCATAAATCTGGAGACCACTGAGGTAGCATTTGTCTCTCAAAGGGCTTGTGCATAGAAAACGTCTGAGAGCAAGTAGAATCAGATCAACAACAGTTTTTCTTGATATTGGGGATAAGAGTTAATTTTTAATTCTCTCTGATAGATCACTGTTGCTAAAAGAAAAACTTACAAGTGATTTTTTTTTTTTAATCAGGATTTTTAGTTGGTAGATCTGGCAACCAGATGTTAGACAGAGATGGATTTACCAAGATAATGTGGGACTGTTTTGCCACCAAACACCTGGCCAGCTGGGCAGTTGTCCCTTTCTTTTTGTCTTTCATTCTCACTTCCATTGCAGTTTTAAGGGAGGAGACATTCACCTCCACTCCTCTCTTTGAGCATTAAACTCTTTCAGGCTTCTTTCTATAAATCACTAGTGTCTTCTTTCCATCTCTCTGGGTAGGACTGAGTAATCAGATTTTCCATACTCTAAAGACAAACAGAAACCAATGGCCCAACTATTTATTTTGTGTTGGGTCAGTTGGTACATTAAATAAGGGAAAACAGGATTTTCTTTTTTTAACCATTTTAAGATAAGAGAGGCTTGCTTGTTGAGTTGTCGGGATTCCTTTTCTGTTACCTCTACCTAATGCTGTGTACTCAACCACAGAACAGTGGGTGATTACTTAGTGAATAACCCCAATCAACTCTTAGATTTCTACTTCATCAATGTTTGTATAGCAAACAGAACCTTGATAAGACCCAGGTTGATTTCAAAATGAATTTCCTGTATATGTTGCTGACAAATCTTTTTCCTGACAGCCTAGTTATATTTTGCAGGTTTATATGCTTTTTAGTATTTGCATTCTGCCACCTTCATATAAAACTTTTAACAATGTTTAAGGAATACTGTTGATAGTAATGTTGTAAAATACAGGTGGCCAGGTTGGAACTGAAATAACTGTGCCAAATATTGAGGAGAAAATTTTATAACTTAATATTTCAGCCAGGAATTGACAAGCCTTCTTGTGATAAGAAATGAAACACTGTCAAATTCAAGTGATTGTGTTATAAGAAGACATTAAAATATCATGATATATTCTGAAATTTGAGGGTCATATTATGACCCTCAAATAAAGTGAATATACCTCACTTTTAAATGTAAATGACACTGTCCTTACATTTATAAAGTAAATAACCCTGTCCTTCACTGCTATCTATCCTTCAAATTTGCTGTTTTGTTAAATCCTCAAACTCATAGACTTTTTAGAGTTAAATTCAAGATGCACTAGCACATTGCATATTTTCCTTCATCAACCGATTTTGCTAAATGTACTGCTTTCCCCTCCTCCTTCAGTCTGTAGTACAAGCCACAGTGGCTTTCTGAACCACATGAGGAAAAGTACAATCTTTTCTTTTTTGCTCCCAGATTTTATGCCTAAATCATTCTCGAGGTGAAATGGTTACCAGAGAAATCTAAAAATTAGTTCTGTTTAAAGTGCTGCCTCACTCAAAGGTGATGATCTGATTCTTCTCCCTTCAGAGAAGGGAAATACCTGCATATTAGCCTGCAGACAGTATGATGGTGTGTGTAAGGGAAAGTCTCAGAGTTCAGCTCAAATATTTATGTAAATTCACTTTGCAACTTGAAGGTAGATAAATGAGCTGTGATCCTGTGCACTAGTTTTAAGTATCAGAAATACTGATGAACCTGTAGGAGGAAAAAGAAATAGGCATATATCTGTGTTACACCAGCAACAAAATTTTCAGTACTTAAAATTTTAAGTACATTATCTTTCATAAATTTTTATGGATATCTATATATTTAATTCAGAAATTTACTCTCTAAAATTTTTGTTTTCTTTTCCCTGCATGTAATACTACTTTATACATATCTATATGTCTACATCAGTCTGTATATCTATTTTTCAATCATCCATGTGAATCATGCATGCGTGTGTGTGTGCTAAGTTACTTCAGTTGTGTCTGACTGTTTGCGACCTTATGGACTGTAGCCTGCCAGGCTCCTCTATCCATGGGATTCTCCAGGCAAGAATACTGGAGTAGGTTTCCATACACTCCTTCAAGGATCTTCCTGACCCAGGGATCGAACCCATGTCTCTTAAGTCTGCTGCATTAGCAGGCAGGTTCTTTACCACTAGCACCACCTGAAGCACTAGGTAAATGCTGGTTATATTAGTACTTATTTGATAGTGATGGGGTTCAGAACACACTACCCCACAATACGGCATGCTGACTATTTTAACCTGAAAGAATATGAAAAAACTGCAGGTCCTGGAAGAACTCTCTGACCTCCCCCTTCTCCCCCGAGCGGACCATAAAACCTTCTTGTGAGAGGTGCTCTCCTGATACTGGAGGAAATGAATACCCATATCCCAGAGATGATTGACACTGATAGGAATGTGAACACACAGCCTGGCTAAGTTTCCCATTTACTACTTTGGCTCATACCCCTTTGTCCTATATATTTTTTCCATGACTTTCTTCATCAGACCTGATACAAAAATGACCAGGTTTAACAATTTCTTTGGGTCTTCATTTCCTTATGAAGGCTCCATGTCAAGTAAAATTTATATTAAATAAACCTGTATGCTTTTCTCCTATTAATCTATCTTTTGCCCAGACCCTTATAGAGCCCCAGCTGGAGAACCCAGGAGGCTAGTGGGAAAGGAATCTTTCCTTCCTTGCTATAGTAAAGGTAACCTAGTTTCTTGTGTTTCTTGGACATTTGTGCTTCTTCTCTTGCAACTATCCTATTCATGGACTTATTTTCAGAAAATTCAGACCAAAGATTCCCTACAGTGTTCCTTTAAGATAGTAATGCAGTATTTTCTCTTTATGAAGGAAGGAAAAGAGACTAGATATTGACTGAATCAGACTTAGTATTTGAATGAAACTCTTAAATCTAGAGAGTGCATTTAAGAAATACAATACTGGGAAAGAATACCTTTGACTTCTGCAATCGATGTGTAGACCAGAGTGTGTATTGCCTTTGTAATTTAAAAAGAAAGACAATGGAAAAAGCCAAGTTTTGGTGTAAAAAGTAACAACAAACACATTTCTTTATGGAGCTCAAAAGACTATGCAGCCATATATTTAAATTACAGAATCAATTTTGAGTTTGGCATTTTGTGATGAGAACACTGAAATGTTGCAGCTAGTTTGGGGAGAAATGGGCTTAGTATATAATTAATGGAGACAAGCCATTACAGAGAGCAAAAAAATAAAATTAAATCAGATAAGTGCACATGTCAACTGCTGGGGGGAGGTGGAATAAAGTATGAATCATTGTATTTTGAATTAAAATAGCATGCTTTGATAATTGTAGTGTGGAGCTTTATATTCATTTTCCTGCCATGCTAAACATCCTCACTAAGTTAAGAAATACTAGCTGTGACATTGAAGCAATCAATAGAATTAGCATGAACCTAGAGCCAGAACATTTAAAGCAGGAAAAGAAAAGCACAGATTTGTAGGTCTGCAGAATGTTCATGAAAGTTTACAGGCTCACCTGATTCTTGTTCTAACTGGGTATATGCACAAGTATATTGGACTCACAGTGAGGAGGAAAGCCGGGAAATGAGAAAGGGTACGCTGATCCAGGTGATTAACGACACTTAATGGCAAGAGTCAGTGCTGAAGATTGCACTGTGCAGGTCCCTTTGCACACAGCTCTTCATTTCACCACCACAACCCACAAGGGAGGGATTAAGAACCTCACAACTGCCTTCAGCTATGAGAGGCACCCTGACATTCCGAGTCTTTTCTCTTGCCAAAGCTCATGTTCTTATTGACCTGGAGATGCTGCCACAGCATCTCTTCCCTAGCTCCATTATTTTTTGCTGTTGTTTACTCTGTCCCAACTATTGATTCATCCATGCATAATATATCAAATACCTACCAGATTCTTAACATGTGCCCTGCCCTGTGCTGGATGCTCTCAATACAGCAAGGAATTCGATGCCTGTTTCTTCCAATCATGGAATTTACAGTTGATCAGAGCAAAACTGAGAATTATTAATCATCATCAAACAGCATTAATTAAGTACCTAGAAAGTGCAGTCACTGTCATTTTTGCATCAGTGCTTTATTTTGGTGTTTTCACCTCCATTTTGCATGTAAAGAAACAGGCTCAGATACATTTGGCAGTCAGTTATATTTCAGGTGGCTGTGAAGTATCTGATCTGGGGTTCCAGCCTTGGCCTGCTGGATGTTTTGTTGTCTCTTCATTATGTCACCCTGCCTCATTGCTATGCCCCTTGATTCTTCAGTGAATTTCTCATCAGGAACCTAAGTCCCTGTGCCACCATCTTTTGCATTTTTTTGCCACTACCGTGTTGTTACTTTCCCTCTAAGTCATTTCTCTTGTCAGCATCTCCCACAGATAGGATCATTTTTGCACAAAGTAATGTGTTCAAAGTAATGTGCTAATATTGTCTCTAATAGCCTCACCTCCCACAAGAAACACATGTGCACATCCACACACACACACACACTTTAGCCTTAGGGACATGTATTAAATGAACTAATATTCAACACGATGGGCTTCCCTTGTGGCTCAGCTGGTAAAGAATCCACCTGCACTGTGGGAGACCTGGGTTCGATCCCTGGGTTGGGAAGATCCCCTGGAGAAGGGAAAGGCTACCCACTCCAGTATTCTGGCCTGGAGAATTCCATGGGCTGTATAGTCCATGGGGTCACAAAGAGTCAGACACGACTGAGTGACTTTCATGTTCATGTTCACGTTCAACATGATAATTACACAGTTTCTAGAAAAGTCAGATTCTAGTAACTTTGCTTTTCAAGGCAGGCGTAATGCAAATTCAAAGCAAATTTCAACAGCAACCACATTGGCCATATTGTCTTTAAATCAGACTTCTTTTGGCATGCCTCATAATCTTTGGTGATGTGACACGACTTAAACACATCTTCCCAAATCATTTCAATCACTCCTACAGAGGTGTCATAACCATATGCTAGCTCTGGCAAAGTGATAAACCTTCCCTCTACAGTAAACTATATGCTTTGACTTGTGGGAGTAATTGTCTTAGGAATACATGGGCTATAGGAAACAGTTCTCTCTTTATATACTGGGAGTTCTTTGAAGAACATTTAAAGATTTCAACATGTACTATCTTAATTAAATAGGTAATGCAAGTCCCTGAAGGGCCCCTATCTTGGAGTGTGATTAATGAATACCCTGTCCAGCTGTCAGTATGGTTCCCCTGCTGCATGACGTATAGCAAGTTTTCAATTCCTTTGTTAGTCCAAATTTACTTCTTTTTAGAGTTGGGATACTATCTATTGGGCTTCCCTGGTGGCTCAGCTGGTAAAGAATCTACAGGCAATGTGGGAGACCTGGATTTGATTTTGGGTTGAGCAGATCCCCTGGAGAAAGGAACAGCTACCCACTCCAGTATTCTGTCCTGGAGAATTTCATGGACTTATAGTCCACGGGGTTGCAAAGAGTTGGACACAACTGAGCAACTTTCACTAATATCTATAGTGGCTTTAAAACTGGCCCCAAATTTTATGACATACTTCCCACCAATAGGTTGAGTCTATGTCCCCTCTCTTTGAAATGGATGGGCTTGTGACTGCTTGACTGATAGTATATGTTGAGGTGACACCCTATGACTTCCAAGGAAAGGTCATAAAGGTCTTGCCATTTCGCTTGTGAAGAATTTGCTCTTGGAACCTAATGTTTCCATGTACATAATATAGTCTTATGACTCAGCACTGCAGTTGAGAGTGTCAAATGAGCGCAGCCTTCCAGCCATCTCCACTGAAGCACTAGACATGAAAGCAAGGTTATCTTGGTTCCTCCAGATCAGTCCATTTGCCAGCCAAATAGCACTAAGTGACCATCATTGACATGATGTAGAAATTTCACCTCACGTCTAATGTGGTCACAAACATACATAAAGTGTTTTGACGCATAGGAGAGAAGTGTAAAATATACTATTTCCTTTACAGTTTTGGGAGTGGCAGTCAGGATGAATACATATGCAAAGATAATGTACATATTGTTAGAGTGACAACAGCTATACTTGCTCTAAGAGTTCAAAGAAAGGACAGGTAAGTCACAATGAAGAAAGTGGTTCTTGAGATCAGAGGCTCCCACCTTCAGGGAGAAGAAGGGAATATTTGTTCCAGAGACTGCAAGATAATTGATATGATTTTAATTCATATTTCTTAGATTAAAGGACAAGAGAGGTAATGCCTATGTGTTGATCACCTCCTAGTCACCCTGTTGGTGATGGAGGGATTCCTGCTCTAGGGTTATGGGTAAGAGGGTGGCTGAACACAGGACACTGGACAGTGGACAGATGAGATTGACAGCAGTTTCATAGCCACATGTACTCCCAGCGAGGGGAGGAGGACACTGCATGCTGCAGGTGAGGGCCATACAGGTTTGTTTTCAAGAACAGAATGGACAACCAGGGACTGAGGCAGGCTTTATATTAATAGAATCAAGAGGGTGGAGTGACCCCTGGTTCCCAGGAGAGGCTGTGACTTGATTTGAATATTTGTGAGGCCTTTCAGGGAACTGAAACTCAAAACTCAGGGATGGGTATCCTGTGCCTGGTCCTTCTGATGAAGAGCTTTGTGTGGTTGGCGACCATAGTCACAGCAACAGACTGGGATGGGGACTTGCTGTTAGGCCATCAGAAGCCCTCCTGGTTTTATACATAAGAAAGGAGCATATGATATTGAGCCTTCATTTTTGGCCTTAAACTCTTACATCATAATATGCTCAAGAGGCCAGAGCCTATGAAAAATGGAGCTTGATTTTGAACCTGAGTGTGTCATGCCCAGTGTCCTTCATGGGCTCAAAGTCTGTGCACTGGATGCAAAGGAAGGAGAGGACAAGTTTATGAATATCCCTGAGCATGTGCTACCTCTTTCTATGTCATCCTTCTCTGTTTCACTGAATTTACTCTCAAGGCACCAATACTCTAAGAATGCTCAAGAGAGGTAGCATGTAACAGCAATGTCATAAAAATTCCTTGTATATGTGTATATCCCATAATTCCACTGGAGAAGGCAATGGCAACCCACTCCAGTACTCTTGCCTGGAAAATCCCATGGATGGAGGAGCCTGGTGGGCTGCCGTCTGTGGGGTCGCACAGAGTAGGACACGACTGAAGCGACTTAGCAGCAGCAGCAGCAGCAGCAGCATAATTCTACAGATTACATTAACCTTAGAATTTCTACATAAAAATACTAAAACGTGTTCATTCAGACTCAGGTCTCACACACTATGTAGCAGGAAACATCCTCAGACTGCTCCATTCAGCCTGGAGTTTATGTGACCTTTTCACATGTGCTTTGAACTCTGTCTTTCCATACAGAGAACAGTATAATATCCCATTGAGAGGAAGGGGGAAGGGAAGAACGCATTCCTGGAAATGCGAGCATTACCTGATCACTGCTGAAACACCTGTTCACAATAAACATGCAGTGTCTTAGTAATACAATTGCTATTACTATTACCACCAGGGGCTTCCCAGGTGGCACAGTGATAAAGAATCCCCCAGCCAATGCAGGAGACGTGGGTTCAATCTCTGGGTGGGGAGATCCCCTGGAAGAGGGCATGGTGGCCCACTCCATTATTCTTGCCTGGAGAATTCCATGAATAGAGGAACCTGGCGGGCTACCGCCCATAGGGTAACAAGGAGTCAGACACGACTGAGTACACACACACACTGCCACCATGTATCTTCTCCTTTGCTTTCCAATGACCTATTGTACACTTTTCAACTTTAATTTAAAGAGACATCATCCTACCCTATGTTTGGGGTCAAGCAGTGGTGGGGGCAACTGGTGAGAGGAAGAATTAGGCAGAAACCAGGAGTAGGCAGCAGGAGGAGCTGGGGGGCAAGAAGTCAGGTGAAAACTGGTGGAGAATGGTCAAATAACACGAAGGCCATAGAGCCAAAAATGTTCAAACCTGCAACAGATTGTCCTGAAAACAAAGAGCCCCAACCCGCCCAGGTGACACTTGGGAAGTAGGTAGAGGTTGTGATATCCTTATGCTTCCAGCCTTTTCTCCTGCCCTCTCTGAATGCTCTTTTCTTTTGGTCATCCATGTCCTTTCCAGGCCTGCAGTGTTCACGCTGCCTCACGGAGGCTTGTACTATTCTGATCCCTTCTTCTAGTATAGAGCTTTCCCCGTCAGGGCTTTAAACCTTGAGGGATTTGTTCTAGGTGATCTGGTGCCCAATGTATGCTGAGGGAGCAGTAGGTGCTACAGTGGAGCATTACCTTTCCAAAACTTGCTTTGATGCATCTAGAAGAAACAGGAATTTCAGGCAGAGAAGAAAAGAGACAGTTTTGGGGAATAATTTGTTCTTTGTTGACTCCAAAATTTTATCTCCTAAGAGGTCTTCCTAAAGTGTTCAGTATTCATAGGAGAGATTTGCCTCAAAATCATAGAATGTTGTACAGCTGAGGAAGGATTAGTTTGGTCATTGTTTCCTAGTCTCCTGATGGCTCCCAGGACAGGTCTTTAGGTGGGGGCTTATATAATGCTTGTTAATAAACAACATTAACAGAGAAATAACAATTTCTGTCCTATATTGACATCTGCTGTCCCTCTTTGTGACATGTACAAAGTACAGTGGGTGAAATCCATAACTGAAATATGAAAGCAACTTTACACAGATGTCTTGGGACTGGATTGTTAGAAAATAATGACCCTTCAATTGGTCTTTTTGATGCTAATATGGTTGCTATAGGTGCAGCAGTGTTAGACCAGCCTCTGTCTATGAATGGGAGAAGTAAATCGAGGACTTCAGGGCTTTTCAGGCTGCTGAAAAAGCCCTCTGCCATCTGCTCCGTAAAATACCTCCCTTGCTTTCTGTTGCCTGAAATTCTGCAACTGGTTCTCCAGATTTTCGCTTCTGTTTCCTTTCCTCATGAAAATAAAAATGACAAAATAGATTCACCTGGGGACATACTAGAAACATCCCCATGCTTGGATCTCACCCCTAGAGTACCTGCTTTTATTAGTCTGGATTAGGGCCTAGCTATTGAAATTGTTTTTAGAAGTCCCTGGGTAATTTTAATGTGCAGCCAGTGTCTATAAACACTGCTGGTGAAACACTAAAATGTACTGATTTGTGCCTGAGATACTGAGTGTGGGCATTTTTTCTTGCTTTCTGTTCGATCAGATATCTTTCTGAAAAACAGGTTACTAGAAGGGAGAAGGACAATAAAGAGACTTGTGGATTCTAAAGGAAATTGATGGTCAAACTGGAGAGACTGGAGTGGAAGACAGGGGGATTCAAAAACCACACATTGTCTATTTCATAGTGCTTAAAGACTAGGCTCCTTAGGATTAATGACAAACAATGAAGAAGAGACATGCAGTAGCTTCACCCCAAACACCACATTTAAGGAGCCATCCTCAAGTAGGGCGGGGCTGGGGAATGGCATGCACACTAATTTGTAGGCAGCAAGAGGAGTTTTAAGATGTTGCTGCCACATTTGCTTCTGCCCTGCCAACCTATTGGGGAGCTGCATCCTATCTTTTGATTTGAAGTTCCAGATTAATGGGCCTGAAAATTGAATTATCTCAGTGACTCCTCAGAGGTTCATGCTGAAATGACAACAAGTCAGAAGAGGAACTACCTGTGGCTAAGTGCTACAGAATCTTTTCAGCTTAGCATTTTCAAGGTTAAGATGAATCTGAAATGGTAATACAACATGGGCAAGGCAAAGTTAGGGTTAGAGCTAAATGTTCTAGAATGTTCTCAGGTTTCAAAATGTCATAAGCTGAACAACCAATACATCGATATTTTTTCTTCCTGGCTATAAAATCATTTGCTTGTCTTTGCTTGGATGCTCCTCAGGTTTTTCAAAGCAACAAGACTAATCCAAGAAAATAAGTAAATTAGGAGGGGCATACGTGGGAGGGAAGCTCAAGAGGGAGGGGATATATGTATATTTATAGCTGATTCACATTGTTGTATGGCAGAAACTAATGCAACATTGTAAAGAAATTATCTGTCAATTAAAAAAAGTCTTATGATAAACCATAATGGAAAAGAATATTAAAAAAGAATGAGGATATATGTAAAATCGAGTCACTTTGCTATAAAATAGGAATTAACAACATTGTAATCAACTGTGTGGTGTTTAATCTCTCAGTCATGTTTGACTCTTTGGGACCCCATGGACTGTAGCCCACCAGGCTCCTCTGTCCATGAGGATCCTCCAGGCAAGAACAATGAAGTAGGTTGTCCTGCCCTCCTCCAGGGGATCTTTCCAACCCAGGGATCGAGCCCGGATCTCCCACATTGCAGGTGGATTCTTTACCATCTGAGCCACCAGGGAAGTCCATTGTAATCAACTATGCTTCAATAAAAATAAATAAAAAGTTAAAAGTTCAAAAAGGGGAGTGTAAAGGTGGTCTTATAAGAAGTTAATTTATTCTTTTATATTGCTTGAGAATCCTAGAAATATTTTCCCTTTTATCAGCAAAAGTGGAGACTTCTGATTAAGTTGGTTCCCTGGCTTTAGGGAGGGGTCTCTGCAGAGGTGGATTTTCTATGAAGCTGAAGCCCCAGGGCCCCTCATGTGCACTAGCCCCATCTCAGGCCCTGCAAAGAGGGGCCCTAGCAGTGGCTTCTAATGGTCACAGTTTTGTAAAATTTGAAAAAACAATACGGTATTTTAATAGCAATCAGCTAAGACTACTTTCTCTACTCTAAATTTTCCTCTGACATACTTTCTCTCATGGTGTGTAGCCTTGAAGAGACTCTATGCATTTGGGGGATCTAGCTAAGGGATTTAT
Source organism: Okapia johnstoni (assembly GCA_024291935.2). Lineage (NCBI taxonomy): Eukaryota > Metazoa > Chordata > Mammalia > Artiodactyla > Giraffidae > Okapia > Okapia johnstoni. The sequence continues at coordinate 56,184,348 of CM044308.1, forward strand.
GAAATAAGTTATATAGTTTGTAGTCACTTTGTTGTTGTTCAGTTGCTAAGTCATGATATGATTTAGCATGATATGAACTTAATGCAACCCATGAACTGCAGCACATCAGGCTTCCTTGTCCTTTACTATCTTCCTGAGTTTGCTCAAACTCATGTCCATTGAGTCGGTAATGCTATCCAACCATCTCATCCTCTGTTACCACCCGCTTCTTCTCTTGCCCTCAATCTTTCCCAGCATCAGGATCTTTTCCAATGAGTTAGCTCTTTGCATCAGTTGGCCAAAGAATTGGAGCTTCAGCTTCAGGACCAGTCCTTCCAGTGAATATTCAGAATTGATTTCCTTTAGGATTTACTGGTTTGATCTCACTTTCTGCTAGGAATTCTAGTGTTCATGCAGTTTATAGAGAAACTCACCTGCTCCCATTCAAAGTATGTGACTAGTAGTTCTCAATTAAACAATTTTTTTCCTTCAAATGTTATAAATTTAAAAAAAATTCCAGGTATTTCCATAGATAGGTACTTGAACGAGGTAGATAATATGTTATTGTAGTAAAGATTCTGGTTTCTGGGAAAGCTGGAACTGCATTAGAACTGTTTGAATAAGGCTTATTGCTAAATGTGCTTCACATAAGGGCGCAGTGAGATGTAGGACTTAATAGGCAGGTTACTGACTTGAATTTTTTTCAGGACATAAATTTTAAAAATTTATTTTGAACTTTTATGTAGTGGTGGTGAGGAGAAACTTTCTCCTAAGAAGTTATAACAGACAAAATCACATATAGGCATCACTTGCAGATATTGCAGGTTCAGTGTCAGACTACTGTAATAAAGTGAATGTTTTCTAAAGTCAATCATGTGAGTTTTTTTTTTTTTTTTGGTTTCCCAGTGCATATCAAACTTATGTTTACACTGTATTGTAGCCTACTACGTGTGCAGTAGCATTATATCTAAAGACAATGAAGATACCTTAATTCGAAAAAAGTCACTTTATTGCTAAAAGATGCTAACCATCATCTGACAATGCAGGGTTGCCACACACCTTCAGTTTGTAAAAAATGGGGTATCTGCAAAGCATGATAAAAGGAGGTAGGCATTAATACTATCTAAAATATGTGTCAAACTCTCTTCTATTGATCTAATTTTTATCTTTCCATTTTTCTGTTATAATTTTTAACTTGTAGATGTTATAGGGTTATAGAGTTTCAAGACAACTTCTTATAAATACAGATTTTAAGTTTAATAAGCTGAATTACTCATCCCCATAAGCAGATCTACATCTGGTTTTGTTTTTAGAACCTCAGCTCATTTTGCTGACACCAAAGAGTCGGACACAACTGAGCGACTGAACTGAACTGAACTCACTAAAATTTTGTATGGGTAGGAGAAACATTTTCAAAAGATAAAGTAGCAAAGAGATCATATTTTGTGCTTTTCAGAGGTTAGGCAGAAAGGTGAGGGTGAGGGGGCATTGGATGAAGGCAGTCAAAAGACACAAACTTCTAATTTTAAGGTAAGTATGTACTAGGGATGTAATACATAGCATGATAAATATAATTAACTTTGCCATATGTTATATATGAAAGTTCTTCAGAGTAAACCCTGAGTTCTCATAAGAGAAAATTTATTTCCTTTTTCTTTTATTTTGTATCTATATGAGATGTTCATTAAACTTACCATGGAAGTCATTTCATGATGTAAGTAAGTCAAAGCATTATGTTGTATACCTTAAACTTACATATTGATATATGTCAATTATATATCAGTGAAACTGGAAGGAAAAAAGATAAAGTAGTACATTAAGGAGTGTTTAGAATTTTGACTTCATTCTATCTACTTTAATGGGAGTGGGAGCAATTTACATTGTGTGAATTTACCCCAGTAATGTTTTATTATCCATTAGACATCAGTGTCCCAGGCAACCTCCTGGCTAATCTGCCCATTGATCCAGTTCAAGATAAAAGTTACTGATTTCATTTTTCATTGTCTAGATCTCTTCTTCTAAATTATGTTTTGCTTGGTTCTTATTTTTAATCTCTGTTTACATTTTGCTGTTTTATTGTGTGCACTCTACCTTAAGTCATATTAAATCTTTTGTGGAAAGTGATAAGGCATAAACCAAACAATATTGGTTGTTTCAATCTCTCTTGCCTGTCATCTTTATTTTTGTCTCTTTCATCTACATCAAAGTGATCAGAATTCTGATGAGACGGTGGCCTGACACATCCATTCTCAACTCTAATCCAACTGTCAACTCTGTCTCCATAGAGAAACAGGTACTCAGACTTAGGGCGTATGAACACTTTGACATTTCTAGGGGCTGGATTTTTAGGGTGATTCTCAGTTCTGGCCTGGCAGTTGATCCAGGAGGAGAATCTGAATTTTTTTGTTCCTGAAGAAAGATTGTACCACTGAGTTGTGTGGATCCCCCAGAGGAAGAGCGCTATCATTTCATTCATTGTCATTCTAGGAAGACCTGACGACTGTCAAGGCCTTGTGATCCTCCTGATGTCCTGATTTGGAGATCAGCAGTCACACTTCTTCTTGTGTTTGTGGAAGGAACTAAAGAGTTTCCCATTTTATATCCCTGTCTGTGAAGAGCAATACTTCCTACCATTTGTGGATTTCCATCACTCACAGGTACTCTGTTAGCTTGGTATGTAAATAAACTTATGGGGATGCTAAGGAATGGTAGCCTGAGGAGATCCAGCAGCAGTATCTTTGAGGTAAAACAGGAGGAGAGACAGAGGCAGGGTGAGAGAGAAAGAGAGAGAAAGAATGGATAAAAGGATAGGAAATCTTCTAGTATAGCAATAAAACTGTTAGAGGAGACAGATGACTATTAGAATAACCACAACAAAATGTTTTAAAAGAAAGCTTGAGGAGATTCTATTATAGCTTTACAAAGAATTTCTGAAATTTAAAAATCTGGTAATTTTAAAATTTAAAATCTGGGTGGATGAATTGAGAAGAGATAGGCTTCCCTGGTGGCTCAGATGGTAAAAAATCTACCTGCAATGTGAGAGACCCAGGTTTAATCCCTGGGTAGGGAAGATCCCCTGCAGAAGGGAATGGCTACCCACTCCAAAATTCTTGCCTGGAAAATTCCATGGCCAGGGGAGCCCGGTGGGCTACAGTCCATGGGGTCACAAAGAGTCAGACATGACTGAGTGACTTTCACTTTAGTCACCATAGAGATCGTCCTGGAGGGTCAAGTAGAAAAACATTGTAAAACAGCAAAAATACAAAGAGGATAAAATCATGAGGAAGAAGCTATGAGATTTTGAGGCATCGTCAGGAGTTCTGAAGTATAACGGTTAGAGATTCTAAAAAAAGGAAAGAGGGATAGATAGAAGGAAACAGAGCAATTGAAATAACTTGGAAAAACAGCACTGGATTGAAGGAAAACCTGTGTATTCAGATTGGAAGTGCCAGAGAGAGAGAGTGAGCAAACAGGCTTTTGGATACTGACTTGGCTTTTCATTCTGCTCCCAGGGGTACCCCTTTGAGAAGTATGTAAAGCTTTTCTCTTGTCATGTGATGGAGGAAACTTGATAATCTCTGATAAAACCATATGGTCACACTTTATCACACTTTAAACTTCTCATGTGACATATCAGCTCTTGTTCCATTGGCTTCCACATCAACTATTATCATCTAGTGAATGAAGAAATTATTGTGTACAAGCACTACTGCTGTGTAAGAGAATAGTTCCTGTTATATGGATTATTTTGTGCTGCTGTGCATGCTGCTGGGTTTGGGTGTACAAAATTGGCCTGAGAACTAGGTTGGGGTTGGGAAATGAGGAGAGTGAATTTCTCTGCAATTAGGGAGAATTTGGCAAGTCAGAAACAATCTAGAAACAAGGGGTGAGATTGCATGTAGCTGGGATTTGATATGGTATAATGTAGCCAACAAAAACTCCCACAAGGAATTAATACAAAGAAAATAATAAAGATGTCCAATGTCTAATGTCTAATGCTCAGTTTGAAATTGTATTTCTGTGCCATAAGCTCTTCCTGGCTCTGCCCTCTCCCTCATATTCATTTAAATCTGCTATAATTATGAATACCACTCTAAGTATTTGAAGCAGAAAGAGGTTTCCTGCCCCCAAAATAGGTGCTTTGAAAGTAATTGGAGAAGCTAAAGGAAGTGAACTAGGTTGGGTTTTCAGAAATGTTTTTAGAAGACTGCATCACTGTCTGTCTAGGCAAGCCATTGTTTCTGAGCCCACTGGAAGCAAGAAGCCTCTACTCTTCCTGTCAGTCCATGGAACCAGAGAATGGACACTAGTATGCTGGCCTTATATTTCCACAACTTTCTTGACAGCAGCCACAGCTGAGAGGCTCAGGAATATGGTCCTTGCTGTATTTATACCTTTGAAAGCTTAGGAAAAGGGCTTTGACTTACAGAACCTAATTTGCTTCCAGACTATACCACCTGGAAGATATTTGGTGCAAAAGTCAAGAGAGACAAACCAGAAAATGAAGCACAGGGCTGATTTTCAAGGGTCAATGAAGTGGGGACAGAGAGATTGTTAGTATCATTAGATAGTATGGAGGAAGATAATTCATAAACAAGAAATCAGGGAGAAGCATGATTTGAGGAAGAGAACAATCAGGACACCTCAGTCTTTAATTAAACATATTAGTAATTCAATGTACCTACTGACCAGAGTTGGTACTAACAGAGAAATGAAACTTACTTGCTACCCTACTTATCAATACTTGTGAAACAAGCTTAAATAGTCCCACGTGCTGCACATCACAGAGCTGTTATGTTTAAAACTTGATGACCAAAACTAGTGGACTGCATCTAGAGCTAGAGATCATATATTTTATTTTATTTCATATGTATAAAATTGATCAGGAGACAGTGAATATATATGTATGTGTATCGTTAGAAAGCAGCAAACAAAAACCAAAAGATGCTAGGTAAGGGAGGCTGAGCATAAACTAGAGGGTCTAAAATTGAACTGTTGATTGAATTGATTTGACTTTAGTACTTCTATTTGACTATTGCATTATATTATTGTTCCATACTGTTGATGTAAGTGTACTAATGAAATACACTTACATTTGCCTTCTTCATGCTTGTTTTCATAAGATGAAAGGTTTTCATAAGACCATCAAGAATATGGAATGATATAACTTTCCTAATATAGCATATGTCTGCGAGGGGTTGAATGATGTCTCCCCAAAAATTATATGTCCTATCCCCCAGTAGCTGAGAATGTGACCTTATTTGAAAATAGAATCATGGCAAATATAACTAGTTAAGATGAAGTTCTTAGGGTGGTCCCTAACCTAATGAGGCTGGTGTCCTTATAAAAGGGGAAGTATGGGTGTAGATACACACACAGGAAGAATATCATGTGACAATGAAGGCAGAGATTGGGTGGTGCTTACACAAGTCAAGAAATGCCAATTATTACAGTATACCACCAGAAGCTAGAGGAGAGGCTTGGAGCAGATGCTCCTTGATAGCCCCTAGAAAGAATCAGCTCTTAACACCTTGATCTCAGACTTCTAGCTTCCAGAACTATGAGACAAAAATTCTCTGTTATTTGTGTCACCCAGTTTGTAGTACTTTGATATGGCAGCCTTAGCAAACAAATACAAATGGTAAGAATTTTAAAAAAATATAAAGAATATTGAATTGATAAAGTAAAATTTATAAAAATGAACATAATGGCATTATGTAAACTGTTGCATACACTCAGGGGTTAATCAGCACCTTTTCAGACGGTGGAAACTTTGACCATGAATTTCAACCTGACTGAACCAGCTGTAAGCAAATTCTATGCTGTTATAAATCACTTAATTAAAAAAAGATATTTAGTCTCTTAGGAGTGATATGAAAAATTTTGATTAGAAATGGAACATTTGGAAGTGATCTTTATGAAAAGAACATGAGGCAGTAAAGGAAGATGAATCAGAAATAGAAGGGTAGTATCATTTCAAAAACTGTAGATGGGCATATTACTTCATTTCTGACCTAAAATATCCCCTGTAGTATTATAATAAAAAAAGATAGTCAATGTTAGAGGAGTGTTAAGAATAAAAATTACCTGGACTTTTGACATTTAGATTTTCATCTGAAATAGGGCCTACTTCCAAGTTGATATAAGAGATAGGCTTGTTAATAGATTGACTGGTACATATAATTCAGTGGTTTTTGCCCAAGAGAAGGTACAAAGAAGCCACATCACTAATTCCTCCTCCAGGGGAACAAATGTTCAGTCTTCTTTCTTTCTTTCTGTAACCAAGTCTTATACCCAAAGCCTACAGTATTTTGCAGCAAGTTTGAGATGTTTGATTATAAATATAAGGGAAAGCATTTTTATTAATTTGTAAACCTCTAACAGTTATACTGAGAAGTTTTTATTTTCTTAATCTTGTCTTTATGGAGTCTCCATATTTCTTTTTAAAAAATATTTTAATTTTTTTGGAGCATATTTGATTTACAGGTGTTGTGTTAGTTTCAAGAGTATAGCAAAATGATTCAGTTATTCTTTTTTAGATTCTTTTCCCATATAGGTTATCACAGAATACTGGGTAGGGTTCCCTGTGCTATACAGTAGATCTCCATAGGTCTTCTATCTTAGAAAAGTAATGTGTGGGTTTCATCCCAAGCTCCTGACTTATCCCTCCCCCCATTTTCCCCTTTGGTAACCATAACTTCGTTTTTGATATCTGTGAGTCTGCTTCTATTTGTAAATAAGTTCATTTGTATCTTTTTTTTTTTAACAATTAGATTCCACATATGAGTGGCATTATATGATATTTTTCTTTCTGTTTTATTTCACTTAGTATGATAATCTCTACATCCATCCATGTTGCTGCAGATGACATTACTTCATTCTTTTTTATGACTAAGAAATATTCTATTGTATATATGTACCACAACTTGTCTATTCATCTGTTGATGGATATTGAGGTTGGTTCTATATCTAGAACAAAAAGATTTAAAATTTTTATGGAAACACAAAAGACCCCAAATAGCCAAATCAATCTTGAAAAAAAAGAATGGCACTTCAGGAATCACACTGTCTGATCTCAGACTATATTACAAAGCTACAGTAGTCCAAACTATATGGCACTGACAAAAAAACAGACATAAAAGTGGAACAAAGTAGAGACCAGAAATAAACCCATGCACTTATGAGCAATTAATCTCTGACAAAGGAGGCAAGAATATACAAGGTGGGAAAGGCAGTCTCTTTAATAAGTGGTACTGGGAAAACTGAACAGTCACATGTAAAAAATGAAATTAGAACACTCTCTAACACTGTATACAAAAATAGACTCAAAATGGATTAAAGACCTAAATGTAAGACCAGGTACAAAAATATCCTAGAGGAAAACATAGATAGAACATTCTTTGACATGAATCACAGCAACATATTTTTGGATCTGTCTCCTAGAACATTGGAAATAAAAAAAAATAAACAAATGGTACCATAATTAGACTTAAAAGCTTTTGCACAGCAAAGGAAATCACAAACAAAGTAAGAAGACAACCAATAGACTTGGAGGAAATATCAATATTTGCAAATGATGCTACAGATAAGGTATTAACTTTCAGAATGTACAAACAGCTCATATAACTTAATATTAAACATTGGAAAAGACCCTGATTCTGGGAAAGATTGAAGGCAGGAGAAAGGGATGAATACAAGATGGTTGGATGGCATCACTGACTCAATGGACATGAGTCTGAGCAAGCTCCAGGAGATGGTGAAGGACAGGGAAGCCTGGCATGCTGCAGTCCATGGTGTTGCAAAGAGTCAGACATGACTAAGAGACTGAACAACAAAAACAAACAAACAAACAACCCAATTAAAAAATTGACAGAAGATCTAAATAGACATTTCCCCAAGGCAGGTGGCAGTTTTAAAGAGCAAGGGAGCTTTTACATGTGAAGCTTGTCTTGGGCAGCCCCATATCTCCCCATCCATCCACCAGAATCCTAAAATTTTATATAGAGGTTTTAACTGGATTCAGTTACATATACCATCCAGATGGTCTCAACAACATACTACTATCTCAAGTCTACATTTGAAATGACTCCAGCAGGGGAGACTGTGAGGAGCCTCTGGTTGCCTAGGTTTAGCTCATGGGTCGGCTGAGAGTCATGTCCTCTTGGTGACCTCCTCCAACAAGATGATGAGTAGAAAATCACAATGCATAAATGTGTGCAGTTTATAATATTATGGGCTTCCCTGGTGGCTCAGATGGTAAAGAATCTTCCTATAATGTGGGAGACCTGGGTTTGATTCCTGTGTTGGGAATACACCTGGAGAAGGAATGGCTACCCACTTCAGTTTTCTTAATAATATTAAATTAATAATAATAAAATCAGTTTTTAATTAAGTTTTTGTATGTGTTTACTAAAAAATGAGATATCAGCATAATCATTTTGAATTTTTTTCTGTTATTGATGTCCCAGTAGTTTATTCATTTTCTACTGCTGAATGGTTTTCCATTGTCTGAATAGAGGAATCGATTTTTATATCCATGAACTCAGTGATGGACATTTGGATTATTTCCAGTTTTTAGCTGTTACAAATAAAGCTGATGTAAACATCCATATACACATTTTTTTTTATGTACACATGTTTTTATTTCTTTTGGGAAAATACCTAGGATTGGAATGACTGGGTTATCTAGTTGTTGTTGTTCAGTCAGATAGCTTAGTCACATCCAACTCTTTGTGGCCCCATGGACTGCAGCCCACCAGGCTTCTGTGTCCTTCACAGTCTCCTGGAGTTTGCTCAAACTCATGTCCATTGAGTTGGTGATGCTATCCAACCATCTCATCCTCAGTCATCCTCTTTTCCTGCCTTCAATCTTTCCCAGAATCAGGGTCTTTTCCAGTGAGTTTCTTAGCTTAAGAAACTATTAGATGGGTTTTCATAGTAGCATCAATTTACTTCCTATCAGCAACATGCATTCTAATATGTTTCAGTTATTCACACCACATAATACTTGTTATGACTTGATATGACCAGTCTTTTAAATGTAGACATTCTAATGGGTGTGTAGTAGTATCATGGTATGGCTTTTATTTGCATTTCCGTAATGATGGCTGGAGGTTTGTGACATTGTACAGGAGACAGGAATCAAGATCATCCCCATGGAAAAGAAATGCAAAAAAGCAACAAATAGCTGTGAAAAGAAGAGAAGTGAAAAACAAAGGAGAAAAGGAAAGATATTCCCATTTGAATGCAGAGTTCCAAATAATAGCAAGGAGAGATAAGAAAGCCTTCCTCAGTGATCAATGCAAAGAAATAGAGGAAAACAACAGAATGGGAAAGAATAGAGATGTCTTCAAGAAAATTAGAGATACCAAGGGAACATTTCATGCAAAGATGGGGTCAATAAAGGACAGAAATGGTATGGACCTAACAGAAGCTGAAGATTGAGAAGAGGTGGCAAGAATACACAGAAGAACTGTACAAAAAAGATCTTCACAACCCAGATAATCGTGATGGTGTGATCACTCACCTAGAACCAGACATCCTGGAATGTGAAGTCAAGTGGGCCTTAGAAAGCATCACTACGAACAAAGCTAGTGGAGGTGATGGAATTCCAGTTGAGCTATTTCAAATCCTCAAAGGTGATGCTGTGAAATTGCTGCACTCAATATGCCAGCAAATTTGGAAACCTCAGCAGTGGCCACAGGACTGGAAAAGGTCTGTTTTCATTCCAATCCCAAAGAAAGGCAATGCCAAAGAATGCTTGAATTACCACACAATTGCACTCATCTCACACGCTAGTAAAGTAATGCTCAAAATTCTCCAAGTCAGGCTTCAGCAATACGTGAACCATGAACTTCCAGATGTTCAAGCTGGATTTAGAAAAGGCAGAGTAATCAGAGATCAAATTGCCAACATCTGCTGGATCATCGAAAAAGCAAGAGAATTCCAGAAAAACATCTATTTCTGCTTTACTGACTATGCCAAAGCCTTTGACTGTGTGGATCACAATAAACTGTGGGAAATTCTGAAAGAGATGGGAATACCAGACCACCTGACCTGTCTCTTGAGAAACCTGTATGCAGGTCAGGAAGCAACAGTTAGAACTGGACATGGAACAACAGACTGGTTCCAAATAGGAAAAGGAGTATGTCAAGGCTGTATATTGTCACCCTGCTTATTTAACTTATAGGCAGAGTACATCATGAGAAATGCTGGGCTGGAAGAAGCACAAGCTGGAATCAAGATTGCCAGGAGAAATATCAATAACCTCAGATATGCAGGTGACACCACCCTTATGGCAGAAAGTAAAGAAGAACTAAAGAGCCTCTTGATGAAAGTGAAAGAGGAGAGTGAAAAAGTTGGCTTAAAGCTTAACATTCAGAAAACTAAGATCTTGGCATCTGGTCCCATCACTTCATGGGAAATAGATGGGAAAACAGTGGAAACAGTGTCAGACTTTATTTTTTGGGCTCTAAAATCACTGCAGATGGTGACTGCAGCCATGAAATTAAAAGATGCTTACTCCTTGGAAGGAAGGTTATGACCAACCTAGATAGCATATTAAAAAGCCGAGACATTACTTTGCCAACAAATGTCCGTGTGGTCAAGGCTAGACATGACTTTGGGTAAACTCTGGGAGTTGGTGATGGACAGGGAGGCCTGGTGTGCTGTGATTCATGGGGTCACAAAGAGTCGGACACCACTGAGCGACTGAACTGAACTGAACTGAATGATGGGTAACGTTGAACACTGTTCATGTACTTATCTGCTATCAGTAAATCTTGGGCAAAATATTCAAATCATTTACTCTTTTTAATTGTATTTTTTCTTATTATTATGGTCTAATATTTCTCTTTGTATTTGGATAAAAGTTCCATTATCAGATATGAGATTTTCAAATATTTTCTCGCAGTTTATGGTCTGGTCTTTTTTGTTTTGTCATTATGTTTTTTAATGGTGCCTTTTGGAGAATGGGGTCTTTCCTGATAGCTCAGTTGGTAAAGAATCTGCCTGCAGTGCAGGAGACCCTGGTTCGATTCCTGCATCGCGAAGATCCACTGAAGAACGGATAGGCTACCCACTCCAGTATTCTTGGGCTTTCCTTGTGGCTCAGCTGGTAAAGAATCCGCCTGCAATGCGGGAGATCTGGGTTTGATCCCTGGGTTGGGAAGATCCCCTGGAGAAGGGGAAAGCTACCCACTCCAGTATTCTGGCCTGAAGAGTTCCAGGGACTGTATGTTCCATGAGGTTGCAAAGCGTCGGACACGACTGAATGACTTTTACTTCACTTCACTTCACTTCACTTTGGAGAACAGTGGCTCAGATAGTAAAGAATTCCCTTGAAATTCAGAGACCCAGGTTCAACCCCTGGGTCAGGAATATCCCTTGGAGAAGGGAATGTCAACCCACCATAGTATTTTTGCCTGGAGAATTCCATGGACAGAGGAACCTGGTGGGCTATAGTCCATGGGGTCACAAAAAGTCAGACACGACTGAGTGAGTAACACTTTTGAGAACAGAAGTTCTTCATTTTGATGAAGTCCAACTTATTAAAATTTTGCTTTATGTTTTGTGCTTTGGATATCTTATCTAAGAAATCTCGGCCTAAATAAAACACAGAAAATTTCCCTTATACTTTGCTTTAGAGGTTTTATAGCATTATATTTTATATTTATATCTGTAATCCATTTCTGAGGTAATATTTGTATATGGTACAAAATTCGATTGAAGTTTATATATATATATATATATGTATACATATTAACATATGTATATATATATGTATACATATTAACATATGTATATATATACACACATAGATATCTATGTTAAAAAGACTTTCCATGGAACTGTCTTTGAAGTTTTGTGGAAAATCAATTAACTATATATGAATCGGTATATTTCTGTACTATCTGTTCTATTCCATAGATCAATCTGTCTATCTTGGAGCCAATACTTTTATGCTAAATTCTTAAGTAAGGTAGAAGAAATTTGTTCTTCTTTTCAAAGTTATTTTGGCTATATTATTTCCTTTGAATTTCCAAGTAAATTTTAGAATTACTTGTCAACTTCTACAAAGAAACTTCTGAGGTTTTGATTGCAATTTAGTTAGAATCTGTACATTCATTTTAGAAGATTGCCACCTTAACTAAATTAAAGTCTTGTGATCCACAGACATGACATACTTCTCCATCTAGTTAGAACTTCTTGAATATCTCTTCTCAATATTTTATAGTTTTCAGTGTCCATATTTTAGCATATTTATTCTTAAGTGTGCTCAATCATTCAGTTGTGTCTGACTCTTTGTGGCCCCACGGACTGTCGCCTGCCAGTCTCCTCTGTTCATGGAATTTTCCAAGCAACAATACTGAGGGTTGCCACTTCTTGCTCCAGGGGATTTTCCTGACCCAGGGATCGAACCTGCGTCTCTTGCATCTCCTAGATTGGTAGGTGGATTCTTGGCCACTAGTGCCATCTGGGAAGCCCCTTATCTGTAAATAGTTTGTGTGTTTACACTATTGTAAAAATATAGGTTTTAATTGCAGTTTCCGATGGTTGTTAGTAGAAATACAATCAATGATTTTCGAACATTAATCTTTTATCCTGAAACCTTGAAAACTCATTTATTAGTTTTAGTAGCTACATAGATTTTCTGCATAGATAGATTATCAAGGTATCTGTGAATGACTAGTAATGTGTATGGGTAGTGGGATCATGGAGGAAATTTTCAATGACCGTCATATTTCTGACTTGATATCATTATCATTAATATGTATTAGAAATGTAAAATTAATATTATGTTTCACAAGAACAAAAGTGATTAAATTTAATGCTAGCTATTTTGAATTCTAAGGTCCCTTGAGAATTCCAATGGAAATGTTTATTTGTTCTTAGCAGAGCAATCGGGAATGAAAAGATGTATTTGGGAGATATCACTATAGATGATGATCTGCTTTGTAGGAATATATAAAATAAAAAGAAGGATAAAATTAAGGATAGAACTGTTGGGGGGGCATCAAGTTTAGTTTAAAATGGAGAGACTTAAATATTTTCATGTGCTGAGACAAGAGAGAGGAAATTAGTTTGGAGGGACACTTTAATTTCCTTTTCCTTTGTGCTTTGTTCAGAATCACTAATATCTATTTAAATCCAAGAGAAAGTGTATTGATCCCCACAGGGGGTCATATCTCTGCCTCTGGGTTCTGTCTGGATTCAAGGTTCTTAAAAATAAATTTGTTTCTCAACCTTATGTTGCATTTTTGAAATTGTGAATCTGAGAGACAGGTTCTATGTCATTTTGAGTCCACAAATATGTCATAATTTTTTAAAAGGCTTTTAATAGAATAACTTCTTCTATAGTTACAGATATAATGCATATGAGTTAGAGAAGGTTAGAACACAAAATGAGCAAAATAAAAACAAACATAACATTCTCACTCCGATATCAGCACCATTAATGCCTTAGTAAACATATTAATTTTGTACATCCTGTTTTGTAAGCTGCTTTTCTTAGTCAGTGATCCTTATCTTTCCTATCCAGTAAATTTTTGTCTCATCTAATACCAAGATCATTTTCAAATTTTCAAAATTGGCTGCAAAATGTCCTTTAGGGTTGATTTGTCTACGTTAAGACCACACATTACATTTGGTTATTGTGTCTCTTCAGTTCAGTTCAGTCACTCAGTTGTGTCCAACTGTTTGTGACCCTATGGACTGGAGCATGCCAAGCTTCCCTGTCCATCACCAACTCCTGGAGCTTGCTCAAGCTTGTGTCCATCAAGTCGGTGATGCCATCCAACCATCTCATCCTCTGTCGTCCCCTTCTCCTCCTGCCTCAATCTTTCCCAGCATCAAGGTCTTTTCCAGTGAGTTAGTTCTTCGCATCAGGTGGCCAAAGTATTGGAGTTTCAGCGTCAGCAGCAGTCCTTCCAATGAATATTTAAGACTGATTTCCAAACCTAAGATTGTGTCTCTTAGGTTATTTTAATTTGGCCCAGTTACTTTTTCTTATGATCCTGACTTATCAAAGAGACTGCCATATATCAAACTCGTAAATATTTCGTTTCTACAAAGCAGACAGCCTACTTACATAGTGTTGTTCATTGAAAAATACTATCATAAGAAAAATCAGTAATCTACTCGTCACTTTACTAGTGCACCAGTAAGTACTTTGTCAAATCAGCCATATTTCTATAAGATGCAGACAACAAGAGCAAGAAGTATGATGAAATAATTAGGACTGTTTCTGTGAATCACTGGGCTTGGAACAGCAAGACCTAGTTTCCTCTTCCATCTCTCTCCATGATTCCAGCACATGCCTGCAACATAGGCTTTTATAGCTCTGATGGCATAGTTCTCGATTCTTGTAATACCAACTCTTTCTCTTCTTCCTGACATAAAGATGGTAGCTACTTCCTCTGTCTGATGGTCTTTAAACATGTTCACAAATTATCTGACATTCTTCTCACTAAGAGATGAGGGCTATGTCTTTTTCTTTTATATATACACTAAACTTACTGACTAATCAAGCACAGAATATGGCAGATGGGACACTAAGTGATGTTTGAGGGTCGGTCATAAAGGTATTTATCTTCTAACCTTTCTCTTGGATTACTTGCCTTTGAAGCCTGGGCCATCAAGGAAGAAGTCTGACACTGTCATGTTGTAAGGAAAGCCAGGCAACATGTCTGAGTGCTCTGGCCAGCAGCCCTTGCTAAGGTCCCAGTCAACAGCCAGCATCAACTATAATTCAGGTGAGCAAGTAAGATTTCAAGGTGACTCCAACCTCCATCATCATCTGAATTGAGCCACCCCAGGTCCCAGAACTGTGAAAGATAAGGTAAGAAATGATTGTTTTGAGCCCCTGAAGCTTGAGATACTCTGATATGCAAAAATCAAGAAACAGAACACTCACTTATCCCTGAGTTACCTTGTCACCCCCAATTTTCTCTCTGACTTCATCTACCATCTGTGTAACCAATCCTCTCAATTAAATTTCTTCTCTGAAAAACCTAGAATTGTGTCTGTTTTCCTGACAAGGGTTACTGATAACCCTTCCAGGCAGAGCCTATATAAAACATCCAGGACAGATTGAAAAAAAAAAAATCAAGATCACACGTTGATCTTTTTTAGTTATATGCTTATGTTTATTGCCAACTGGTTTGTAAAACCAGTGTCCTAAAATGTTCCTGTTCTTTCAGAAACTATAAGTGTAACCTTTTGGGCATATGTAGAGAACTATGCTGCATTGAATAATTACAAGATAAGAATTTCAGAATTTGTTAAAGTTCTTAAAAAATAAATGTGATTCCACATTGATATCTTTTTTTCCTTCACTACGGCAATCTGAATTTTTTGCCTACCAACAAAAAGAGAGAGCTTTAAAAACACACCAGGATCATCTTTGCTATATTTCCCCATATTACAAAGATGATTAATTTCCTAAGGAAAAGCCATTAAAATAAAAATAAAATTATATGTGTGTTTTTAAACCTCTCTCTTTTTGTGGGTAAGCAAGAAAAAGGCACAGGTCTCCTGCACCTTCTGCATTGGCAGGTAGATGCTTTACCACTGCACTATCTGGGAATCCCTTGCTGCTCCCCAAAGCTGTCATATGTTGTAGGGTGCTTAAGACTAGGAACTTAGGTTTATGAAAGCAGTGATTCCAAAACTGCATGGGAATCTTCCTCTCAGGGTGTCAGGCTCTGCTGGATACTACAGGCAATAAATCCAGAGTGAACCACAGAGAGTTACATTTTACAGCCTTGGAGCATGTGGGTCCTGAGCTGGTTAGAGTCCAGGAAGCTAGCCTGTTCAGTGCCTGTTTCATAGAGAAGGAAAACTCTCTAGGCAGGCTTAGTCATATTTTCAAAGCTGCTTTTTTATGGACATCAAGTCTGCTTTCATAGTTAGTGCTGCAATACTAGTTCAGCTGTCATGTTTCCTTTTGCCATCAATTTCTCTGTCTCCTCTGATGTCATTCTGCATGCTGCACATGGCCTGGGCCAGCCTCAGTTTTCTCTAGCTCAGCTTTGGGAACTGAAGTCTAACTCATTTCTTGATTCAGTAGAGACTAAAGTAGGAGACTACAATCTGTCAAGCAATAGAAGACAAGACAAATTTTGCTGCCAAAAGCCACAAAATCAGTGCTAGCCCCACTAGGCCCTGAGCTGCATGCAGCTGTACTTGCATTGTTGGTCCCTCCACAAGGCTGGATTTCTACCTATCTCTGTTTCATTGCATCAGTTCTGCTGGATTGGCCCTTAGTTCTGAACCCTTACATATTCTGATGGGTCTCTGACAACCTGCCCAGTTCTAACCTAGCTTTCTTTGCTGGCTCCCTCTTTACCATCCATGGCTGAAAACTGTCTTGTATTTACTAGGTCTCATGATGGTGTGTGTTCCCAGAGAATGGTGACTCACAAGCCTGGCCCAGTCCCTTTACCCACCTCACCTTAACATTGCATTGAAAGTGACCCCTACCTGGACTCTGCTGTTGCCCTGCCCCAACTTCCCCAACACACACTATTGAACGTGTGTGTGTGCTTAGTCGCTCAGTCGTATCTGACTCTTTGCGACTCCATGGACTCTAGCTCGTCAGGCTTCTCTGTCCATGGGATTTCCCAAGCAAGAATACTGGGGTGGATAGCCATTTTCTTCTCCAGGGGATCTTCCCAACTCAGGGATCATACCCACGTCTTTTGTGTCTCTTGCATCTCCTGCACTGACAGGCAGATTCTTTACCACCATGCTACTTGGGAAGCCCATCAAATACAGGCACTCATCTGAATGGAAGATGAGTTTGCCACAGTTTTCTGGGTATTGATTAATCCTCTTGGTCTGTTTTCTCCAACCCTAATGCTGTCCTTTCTGAGTTTCTTCTCTTCTCACTCCCATCCCTATCCTCTCCTCAGTGGGTCACTTGTTTGAGCCTGCCTGTATTATGAGACTGTTCTTTGATCTTAACCTTTTCCCTGGCTTCTGTCAGGCTTCACTCTCATTCTCGTTGTTCCAAATAAAGGCATATAAAAAAGCTTGGCATCGAAATATGAGAGGGTAGAAAGATAAATGCTGAGGTGAATTTGTAAAAACAGAGGCTGTGGAGCCCAACAGGTGTGGAATAGAAGGGAGAATAATGGAGCAGCAGGTGATTCGCATTCATCAAGATAAACTCGTAGGAAAGAATATCCAAAACAATACTTATAGCCTCAAGTTGCTGTATATTTAACGATGTACACAGCATAGCAATAAAGAGAGTGAACTTAAAACTCAACCTGAGAGTGTGAATACGATCTCTTAGCCATTATTGGGACTTGGTAGCATGGAACAGTGGTCATGGAACAAGGTCTCCAGTGGAAGCCAGTCTTCATTTGTGTAATGTCCCTATCTATCCAAGTGATCTCCCTGATTCTCTTCTTTAAAAACTGGTGAAATTGATGAAACTAAGCTTTATCTCTAAGTTCCTTTTTTAGTTCTGACATTCTATGAGCATGGCCCACTGCCCATTCTCAAAACTGAGTCTGTACATTATGGGTTCAGCCGAATGCTCTTTTCAGGTTTTTTAAAGAGTTCCACATGTCTCAAGAACAGAAGTAAAATTATAGTTATTGGGAGATGATGGCATATGAAACCAGCAACATCAGTTGTAAAACATGCCATCTTTGTACTGTATTTAATCTCTGATTTCATAAAAATCATGACATTTTGGCATCCAGCTCATGAAAGATCTATCACTGGTCCAGTTTGTACTACCCTCTAGGGACCTTTTTTTCCCCACTTGATACGTCTAAAATGTTCTTAGAAGTTATTTGAGTAAAACATTTCTACTGTGCAAAGGCTGTGAAGAGCACAGGTCATACAGTCAAACTTTAAGGATAAGAAGCCTTTTGCATTTTCTGGACGTGAAATCAGGAATCCCATTTCAGCCAGAAGTGTGAAAGAAAGGAGCATCAATGAGTTGGTCTTTCAGTTCTGAGACCATGATGTCTATAATCTGGAATGCAAGGTTCAACCAGATATGCATTTGAATCCAAGCTCTGCCTTAGTGACTAAGGTGTTCAGTCTCTCAGAACCTCAGGTTTCTGAGTGAGATGGGGACAGTATTGCATATTTCATAGTTGTATTTTAAGGAATAAAAGAGGTAACATATGGAGCACTTTTTGGCATACAGGACATACTTAGTAAATGTTGCTTTATCATTGTTGTTTATTATTTATGAAACATCCAAAATGGGGCCCGTTGTTGTTGTTTAGTCATCAAGTTGTGTCCAGCTCTTCACGATCCCATGGACTGCAGCATGCCAGGCTTCCCTGTCCCTCATCATCTCCCGGAGTTTGCCCAAGTTCATGTCCATTGAATCAGTGATGACATCCAACCATCTCACCCTCTGTCTCCCTCTTCTCCTTCTGCCTTCAATCTTTCCCAGCATCAGGATGTTTTCCAATGAGTCAGCTCTTCGCATCAGGTGGCCAAAGTGTTGGAGCTTCAGCTTCAGCATCAGTCCTTCCAAAGAGTATTCAGGGTTGATTTCCTTAAAGATTGACAGGTTAGATCTCCTTGCTTTTCAAAGGATTCCCAAAGTCTTTCCCAACACCACAGTTCAAAAAACACCAATTCTTCAGTGCTCTGCCTTCTTATGGTCCAGCTCTCCCATCCCTACATGACTACTGGAAAGACCATAGCCTTGACTATACGGACCTTTATCAGCAAAGTGATGACTTTGCTTTTTAACACACTGTCTATCCAGTAAGAATGGGTCTATCCAGTAGGAAACACACCAATAAAAGCTAAAATGAGTTTCTCACTTCAAAATACACTTTCTAAATTTCTGAGTTCTTATCTTCAGTGAGATTTTACAATTTAAAATGACAAAATTTGGTTTCTGAGAAATTAAGAAAAATGTAGTTCACACATGAAAAAGCAAGAATATCTTGGCATTAAAAGCAGTAAATGATTTAAACCAATTAAATAGACTATGAAAATAGAATATTCTTTTATACCTCCCAAGTATGAAAAGCAACTTCTCAGTTGTATGCTCTAGTTATGATATTGTTTGCAACATAGCTAAAGAATTTGCGGGACCATTTCTATGTAAGGAACTAATTCTATTTTTTGAACAGTTACCACCACTGAGCTTTTTGTTTGCCCTCTCCCTTTGTTTTATTTGTAAACTAAGTAGACATTCAAAAGAACTGGTGAAACCATTTTTTTTAGATAAATAGTGCTTTTGGATACCCATGCTAAGAACTGTATATATGTATATGTGTGTATGGGTGTATATGTGTGTGTGTGTGTGTATCTTTTTTTATAAAAAAAGTGAGGAAAACCAAGGTAGCATCTGTGGATTATTAAGAACTCTTGAAAAGGAAATATTTGGATCAATTTTCTAATCTAAAGCCTAGTTTGGGAAGAATAATAAAAATAATGATGTTAGAATTATATGATATTTTATAGGTCTTCAATAAACTTGTACTTATAGGTTTTCTAAAAGCCATGCTTTTGAATGAATATATTGCTGTACAGTTTTCTTTCCCCAGAGGATGAAATTAACTAAAGAAGTATATTTTTTTCTTTAAATGTGCAAGCAATTATATCTATTTGACTTTGTTTCATAAAGACTTTTCTTCAGCATTCTTGAGAACTGTAACAGGAATAAATGTTACTAAATTTTTGCTGACGCTCCCTCTGATGTTCTACACTGAAGACTAAGCATCTTTTCTGCCTACTTCCGTATTCCTCTGTAGTTCATGTGTCTCTTCTGTGCTGCTTATCAGATTGTACTTGAAATGCTTGAAGGGCAGGAGTTAAGAAGTTTTGAATCCCTGCTGTTTGACATGACATGTGCTCGATCACATGGATGGAATAAACAGTTGAAAAATAAACAGAACAATCATCTTGGGGAAGAAGCAGGGGTGGTATGCAAGCTCACAGACAGAATGCTGTTAATATCCTTGAGACCACGATTCCTGTTTAGATGGGACTAGCTGGGAAGGGAGTTATCTGAGAATTCTAGAGTATCAGAAAGGCCTGGGATAGGATTCAGTGCCTACTTCATTTATTTTCCAAATTCCCCTACAAAAATGTGGTTTGGGAGAAAAAATATACATTAGTTCAGTGGTTCTTAGGAAAGGAAGTACTACCCCTAGCAGGGGGAGGCATTCTGGAAATTTTGGAGGAGTATGTTTGGGTTGTTAAATATTTGGGAGGAGTCTTCACTGTCATTTAATTAAGTTGGGTCCAGGGATTCTAATTGTCTTGCCATGTGTGGGAGAGCCCTACACAACAAATGTATACATATCCTCTGCACATCTCAAACAATCTTAACCTGGAAATGAACTCCAGCTGACATGTGAACACAGCTGCTTTTTATGTGGTTTTAATGTGCAGTTTATTTACTAGGAAGCGCAACTGATGTGTAAATTGAGAAGAGTATTATATTTTGCTTTGTATGAAAACTTCTCAAAAGTGATTCATAATATCAAAAATTATGAAACTGTGTTGCTTGTATATTTGAGTAGTTGACAGGACCCCCTGCCAGTTTCCATGTGTGTCTTATTATACTAGTGATGGATGCTTCTATGTTGTGTGGTAGGCACCAGACCACTTCAACACATCTTCTATAAGTCAGGTCTCAGCACTTACATAATGAAGTATGTGTGGTTTCTTACCAGTTAACATTTTTTAATTTCTTCTTCATGCTAGCGTTGAGTGTTATATGAGCTTTTGTGTGAAGGTTGGTTACAGAGTTCCAAAAGCCATTTTCTGAATCTCTTAGCCAGAAGTGTTTTCAGTCTTTTTCAGATTTTAGAAAACCAATGAAGTACGTACACCTGATAGCATGTAACACTCTTGGAGGAATATGGGAGAGCCCCTGTAACCAAAAACATTGATTTTGTTGTCACAAATATTCGTAATAGGTGGGATAAATAGAATAAATTGCTCTCCTCAGTTCAGATTAGAGAATGCAACCATGTGAACTTAGGTGCCAAAATTTGGTAAAAGTCTTTAGATTTCAGAGCTTATGGGTTTTAGAATTATGGAGAAGAAACTGTGGAATGAATGCATTATATATATGTAGATGGATTATAGTGCTATGTATTTTATTCCAGGATAGTAAAATGAGTGTTAAAATGCTTGATACAAAAAGAGATATGGGGTGTGATGCAGTTAAGGATCACTGATGGAGTTGAAGAAACTCAGACTTCTGAATAATGATATGCAGTGAATCATTGACTGAGTTATAGCCTAGACTTAATTCTGAAGTAGTTCCTGGAGGCTAGAGTTCATTCATAAAATATTGAAATGTACAAGCCAGGTTATTTATCTTTATTTTCTTTCACAGCAAGGGATTGCACTCAGGGCCACTGGTGCTTTGTTGATACCAGAATGTTATTTACTCCTTTGAAAAGTGAAACATAAAGCAGCAATCAAAAAAGCCAGATGCTCTCTCCAGATTGTTAAAAAAGAAATTTTGTCCTTTTCCATTTCCCATAAAAGTGCAGCTGTGCCTTCTAAAACTGGAACTGATTCATGTGCTCAGGTGCCAGGGCATAAAAATCAAGAGCGGAGAAAGCTGAAACAAGATATTTCAGAATAGAAATAGGAAATGAGACTAGGGAAAGAGGTAACTGAAAAGAAAGTAAATGAAAAAGTAGAAAGGAAAGAAAAATAGTGTGTGGAAACACTTCGATGGGGTAAAGTGCACATAGAATCTTATTAAAGAGTGAATTTATTGGATAAGAAATAATCATTCATCCACCCAATTGGTTTAGTTAGGTTGGGGCCTTGGGTTCATCCATTCAAATTCTCTGGCTTGTATTTTTACTTTTACAAATACAGGCTCCAAAGACAATGAGTAGAGAAGCTTAGAAGAAACCCAACCTTCCCAATTCTGAATGCAGTTTTCTTTTCACATTAGAACTTGAGCTTAAGTGAATACTCCTGAGAATGAGGAGAAAGGACAGACTTGAGATATATTTCAAAGGGGGCAAAAGCAGTGCGTATGGCTCTGGTGACCAGGTAGAGAGAGACAAAGGAAGGGAAAATGGTTGAGAAGAGTAGAAATCCGCTAAAAAGAGGAGTGCTATTGACAGAAGTGAAGATGATTAGAAAGAGGAAGATGAGGAATAATGAAGTTTTATTTCAGATATTTTACACTTAAGTAATAATCACATCTTGTTGCAAGTGCCCAGTTGGCTTGTGAAAATAAAGGAAAAGTCATCAAGTGACTTTGTACTGTCAGTACATTTTCATTCAAAGGCTCCATTTTCCTTAAGCCTGTTTATGTACAGATCAGCTCCAGAGAGTTAAAGATTTTTGCATTTGGGATTTTGGATTCCAGGGAAGTGAGCACCTGGGAGTTTTTGCCTGGACAGTGGTTTGTAGTAATAAGAAAGAACCATTTTGGTGAAATACCCCCAGTGACTTAAGATTGTTGGTTGTAAGCAACATGTGTGGGTGTGCTCAGTTATGTCTGACTCTTTGTGACCCCGTGGACTATAGCCCTCCAGACTCCTCTGTCCATGGAATTTTCTGGACAAGAATACTGGAGTGAGTTACCATTTAATTCTTTAGGGGATTTTCCTAACTCAGGGATCAAACCCATGTCTCCTGCATTGGCAGGTGGATCCTTTAGCCCTGTACCACCAGCCACACAAAGCTATTTAAACCAGGTTAAGTAAACAATTGGCTTAACTAGAAGTATACATGGCAGGCCAGGTCTCATGAGGAGGAAAGACCTGGAAATCCCCAGGAATGCAGGGGGCTGCTTTCTCCACCTTCTCGGCTGGAAGCTCTGCAACTGCTGTGTTCTAATTCCAAGCAGTGTGATTGGGCCGGCAAGGGACAGGGTTGTCTCTGCCCACTTGGTAGAGCTGCTGGAACAGACACTCTGTATAGGGGCACGGCCAAGGCAAACCATTTGAAAATATCCCTTCTAAATGCCATTGGCCATGCCTTCCATTGAGTATGTGGAGGGTGGTGGGTTCCAGGCAGGTTGGCAGAAACACACCAAGAAAACAAATTTGTGAAAGCATACTGCTTTGTTAGAATATGAAAATGTTTTAAGAAAAGATTGGGTATGGACTTAGTTGGTTAACTTTATTATAATTTCATCAGATAACTGAAATAAGTATCTCATTTCTTAATTTTAAAATTCATTGAAAAACATTTTGGAACACCTTCTAAGAGCCTTCTAGTCATTGTTTTAGATGATAAAATATAGCATTTATCAAAATTGTTCAAGTCTTTGTTCTAGGGCAGCTTACATGGAAAGGAGAGACCGTGAGAGAAAAACCGTCGTAAAACATGAAGAATAATAAAGCAGGCTAAGAAAAATAGTAACAGATTTTATCTAAGTTGTCAGAGAAGGCAGGGTGACTATATAATTTACTGTCTCATGGGGATTCTTTGAGTACCAAAAAAGCACTATTTAGTAATCCTGGGATAACAGACATCAGCTGGGACTGTCCCAGGCAACCTGGTTGCCCTACTGAGAGTGTGACATTTGAACAGACACCAAGAGAAATAGTGGAGGGAGTGATTATTTAAGGGAAAGTGGTTCAGGAGTAGGGAATGCTTGATTATTCCAAAGAGTTGGGTCATTGGGAACTTATAACTTTAGAATTTTTAAGATCAGGGGAGGAATGCACCGTGGTGTTGCCTACCCCCAAGGATAAACTGTGTGAGGACTGGCTGACCTGCCACTTTGGAGCCTGACCCATGATACAGGTGACTGTCAGTATTGAAGTAGAAGCATTTTGAGGTGGCAGCCTTTTCCACCCTATGGTACAGAAAGATGGTGTTATAGAGAGGTTGCTTTGTAGAAGGCTGGACTCAGTTTGTGGCTCTATTTTGAGAAGTCTTTCTGTCTGGAGACTTGGCTCAATCATAGCCTGACAGCTGCTGTAGGATAAACTGCCCCCTCTGTTTTCTGGGTGTGCTCTTTGCCTCACACATGAGCCTCAACTTCTAGGTGTCCTGAAAGAGCTTGGGCCACTCACCCTGCTGTTGTGGACTTTCACAGTTCAGTTCCCTGAGAACCCTGTAGCTATCTTCCTATTGCCACCTGTTCTCCATGTACCCTGCCCAGCTCAGGAAGGCCATATTCTATCAAAAAACGACACTCAGGTTGGTAAGCTAAGCAACCTAGCAGCTTGGGGAGGTTGGACCCCTTATGGTGTCTTAGCTCCTCTTCATCATAAAGTACCTATGGTAATGGAGATATTGTGCTGGGTAACAATAGCAACAGCACCTTGAGATTAATAGCTATGACTCATTGAGTCCAGGTACTTAAACACATTGTTTAAAATCTCCAATCTTCACTTACCCATGAGACAGATTATCCATATGAAGTTATTTATACTCTATCATTTTGACCTACAGAAATGACAGTTTCATCTGATTAGACCTAAGGTTTATATGCAAAGGAAGGGAAGCTCAGGGAAGTTACAAAATTTTTACCAAATTTTACACGCCCTGACTCAGAGCTGGCATTTTAATGCAAGGCAGTTGGCTCCTGGGTCATTGGTCCTGCCACTGTGACTTGCTGGCTACTGGATCTTGTAGAAGGTAGGCTGACTGGTTGTTTCTCTGGGGAGATTTCAGGCTAGAACGTATAGCTGTAGAGAGATTTGCAGAGCCTCTAAAATCCCCTAGTCCTGGACTCTGACCTAGTGATGGAACATTTGGACCTGAGGGTGAGACTGTAGTACTTAAGCTCCTAGACTCTAAGAAGACACCGTGAGGCTAGAAATTGAAAAGAAAAGTGGGCTAAATAGTCGGCTCAGAGAGAGTCTAGATGAGAGAATGTGAGAGGTCAATTGCTATGGTCTGAATGAGAAACAGGAGGGTGCCTGAAGCCAAAAGGCAGAAGCCAGGGCCCCGTGTGGGAAGCCAGTTTCCCAGTGTGGGGCTCCTCAAATACCAAGTCCCCTAAGAGCTGTCTGGAGGCAAATTGGGTGGGAAGTTGCATTCCTGCAACTGAACCGAAAGCAGCAGTAGGAATGAGACCAGGCACCAAAGCCTCTCTGTCTGTTTCTGTCCTGTTGCTGCTGAAACTCTGTTTTTGTGTTTCCTCTGGATAACTGTAGCTCCTCTTTCCCTGTCTTTACAAACAGCTTTCTCAGTGTCCTCATGCATATGCTGAACAATGATGACCCTAAGGATGCCCCTAAATTCCAGTGGCCACAAATACCACTGAAAAGTGTTGCCATTTAGTTAAAAGTTCTCCAGAGAGAGTTGCCTATTGATCTGGCTTGGGTCAGAGGTCCCCTGAAGCCAGGGGTAGGTTCCATGCACAGTCTCTAAGGAGGGCACACAGTACAATAGGCAAATTTTCAGGCTTGTTATAGTTGGCATTAAGCCAAATTGAGAAGCCAACAGGAAGTTTGAATTTTGCTTTTTTTTCTCTTCTGATGTGTCTCCTCGCTGGAATCTTCACCTCTTACCCCAGTATTGCAGCCTGCCTTCCCATGATACAGTCTCCCAGGCCATAGGAGGCTGTGATAGCTTGTTTCCATGCTCCCCTGGGATTCCTTTGAAAAATAAGTCCAATAAATTGGGGTATTAGTTCTAAAATAAGATGTGTTCTGACCTTAGGTAATGTAAGAAAGATTGGTTATAATCTATAAAAAAATATTTAAAGATTACGGACATGTAAAGAATAATCACTTAAGAGTTTTAGAAAAATAAACATTTGGAGAGAGATCAACAAGCCAGCCAGTCCTTTTAATCTAGGACTGTCCTTCATTTCCCTGGGAGTAGGGAATGACAACCCACTCCAGTATTCTTGCCTGGAAAATTCCATGGACTTAGGAGCCTGGTGAGCTACAGTCCATGAGGTCATACAAATTTGAACACAGCTGAGCGGCTGAGCACACAAGCAGGCATCTTTCTTCTATACCTCCTTTAGCACTTGAATTCCCTGGTCCCCAAAAATCCCTCTTCCTCTCAGGCACACTGGTACTATTGTCACCTAAAAGTCCAGTGAATGCCTTGTTTACCTCTGTAGAGTAGTAGTTATCAAGGGTAAAGAAGCATATTTTCCTTCTCTTCCTTAAAAAGTGATGGGGTTAATCCACACTGTTTATCCCTGTAAATCAATACTATTAATAGCTTAAAAATTACACATTTTTTGAATTGAGGTTCAGTCAGCATCCAAGTTTGGCAGGTGTGGATTTATCCCATCATATATAGGTGTAAGAAATATTCTATACAAATACAATATTGTGCTTTCCTTGTTCTAAACCGGCATGTCTCAAATTTGGATGTGCATAGGAATCCCCTGGGGATTTTGTTAAATGGCAGATTCTGAATCAGTAGCTCTGGGCAGGGTCTGAGGCTCAGCATTTCTAACAAGCTCTCAAGCCAAGTGATACTACTAATGCTCTGTCAACCACACATTGACTAGAAGGATTCTAAATCATAAAATCTATTGCTTAGAACCCCCACTCTTGGATAGACAAAACTTCAATTAGAATATTATTTTGAGGTATGCTCCTCGAGAATTATATAAGAATTGTGAAGGCTTATTTGGTGATTGGTAAATGAAGGATGGATTTTGCTTACTATTTCCCAAAGCAGTGAGAACAAAAGAGAAACCATGACATGTCTTTGTACATTTTGCTGCAACACACATATATCTTTTAGGCATCTCATTTTAAACCTGTGTACTTGTTTTAATTTTTAAAGCTCAAATTTGTTCGGCTATCCATATAGAACTTCTCGTGCTGCTGGTAATAGATGTCTGACTTTGCAAATAATTACTGATGGAATATCTGACCACTTTGGCTGCCAACATCATCACCTGATTGAAAATTAAAATTTTCTCTCACTAAGAAGTTCTTTGAGTGATCCTTTTGCAAAATCAGATTCTTCTGATCCCATTTCTTTGACCTGAATATAAGACATGACATGTGAGAATGGTTGGAAACTAAAGTACTCACTGAATGCAAAATCTTATTCTCATAGCTTTATGATAAGTTGAGTGCCACCTGGACAGCTTAGTAGAAAATGCTTCTCAAGATGTCCTTGGTCATCTTTTAGATTAGAAATATTTACTTGATGATCTTTGCATATTTCTGATAGGAATAAGAAACCCGAGGAAGGAATAAACATAGAGTGCTAGTCCATTTTCTGGAGTGTATGTTTGGTGCTGGCTGAGTATGGGCAGACTTCGATCTATCTTGAACAGATGCCTCTAAGAAGAAGTTAGCTGAGCTGTAGGGGCAGCTAATGTCTTCCAGGCTGCAGAATGTTATTAAGGCTTGATTGCAATCTCCTGACATGATAAAACTGAATTGAAGAACAGGAACCGCCTGCTTGGCAGCTCTGTGGACAGTTGGAAAGCTCAGAGAAGGCACAAGCATTAAAGAAGGAAGAACACTGACAGAAGCTGGACAGGCAGACAGGGCTATTTAATTCAGAGGGGTGGATGTTAATTAATTTATTTGGGGTGAAGGAGATCTGATTTCTAAGCCAGACTACAAGCTGTTGCCAGTCTAGTTGGGGACAATGTCCTGACAGCTATAGGGGTATCATCCGTTGTCTGGATGGCTGATCTCAGACCATATCCATCTTGCTGGGTCCAGACTCGCCATGCTGTGTCAGCTGGACACCAGCAGCTCATTTTTCTTATGCCTCAATGTTACTCTTATTGTACATGCCTGTCTAGCTGCTTGTCTCTGCTTCACATTTCTCCCAGAGCTCCCCTGGAGCCCCAAAATGATCTGTGGCAAGTGGACAGAAGGAAATGGGGAGTGAGTGGAAAGTTACCATTCCTTCTAGAATGGCATAATTTTAAATGGATAAAGTTTTGGCTTCCTATACTTTTAAGATGGATCAAATGTTATCCAGAAAATAAAAGTTAGTCATTATAATGTACTAAAGCAGATGTCAGGCTCATGGTGTCCCAGTCTCCTGTCTGGTCTCTGCTTTCTCATCACCAAAAATTATTTTCTCTCAATTCCATTGTTTCACATAACAAAGGGCCTGTCTCATGATGTCCTCCCACATGCAGTTCTATGGAGGCGTGTATTATAGTAATTAATTTTTCAAGGCCAAAAATGGTATGATGTATTATGAAGTGCAACTAGAAATGAGTGCAAGTTTGTGGGTAATTTTAAAATGTATTTTGACATCGTGGAAAGAGCACTGGATTTGGGTCAGAAGATCTGGTTCAAGCAAGTCACTTAAAATACAGGGAGCCCCTCTGTATTTGTCAAAACTCCTCAATCTGTAGCCTTAAAAGGATGAAATATATTGCATGCAAATTAAGCCTGTCTAAATACATCTTGAAAAATCTGAGGAATAACTCTGCTTTATTTATTATGAAGATATACATTCTCATCTAAAAATGCAGAAAAGCAGACACGCAGACACAAATACTAATCATAATATTTCAACCATGAGATGATCACATATCTATTTTCTGGTGACAGTAGAGTAGATTAATGCTATCCTGCAGTTCTGGGTGCTCTTATCACCACCGATCCATGCAAAGCCTTTCCTCTCCACCCATCCCATACTCCCAGTACCGTTTCCCTCCTCTATATTAAATATACCTACGGAATATACTTTGAGTTATATCACCTTTGTAAAATATGTACTGTTATTTGTGCATGCATTTGTTTTTCTTCTATTGGCATTATATTTATTGTCTGTAGAACTCATTCTATTTCTGAATTATTTTATTCAATATAAATACTGTGTATTGTTTTGTGTATTGCAATTATGTGTAAATTTAGTGCATTGATCTAAATTTCTACAGAGCACTTAAAGAGCTATTATTTCCAGTGTCCCAATGCAGTCCACACAGTATTGAAATAAACCTCCTTGTACATGACCCCTTATGGACCTGTGAGGTCATGTCTCTAGGTTGTATACCTGTGAGTGGGTTTGTGAGGTTTGTGGGTCAAGAGATCCTGAATGTTTGCATCAGTGTATATGCCAATCAGTTATTTTAGGAGGCTCTCAGTTTTCCACACATCTTCAAACATTGATGTATTTAATTTACTTTCTGTCTATATTTTTTAAAAATAGGAATTTTCTTGTCTTATAATTTACTTCCAAAAGTGTTCTACAGTGGATATTTTGTTTAGATTTAGCACAATATTCTAATGTTATATTCAAAGTTAGGTCTTAATTATTGGACTGTCATCATTTGTTTAACTGACACCCTATTTTGTAATATTCAAGAAAATATTCTTCCAAGATAGGATATAAACAAGTCTACAGTTAAGCCAATATAATTATCAAAATATTTAATTGAATCTTGGATATTTGGACCTAAGAAATAGATTCTGACTCACGTCCAAATACCTGTGATTCACCTATTTAATTTGATAATCATATTGCCTTGTTTATGTCCTATCTTCTTTCCTGGAGAATTCCATGGAGAGAGGAGCCTGGTGGACTACAGTCCATGGGGTCACAAAGAGTCAGACATGACTGAGCAACTTTCACTTTCACGGGGATCTACATCTTAGTAATCGTGGAGTGTTGATAAGTGAAATATTTTGGTTACAGGAAACTAATGAAATTTTGACTGTATTAAAAGAAGTAATTCAGTAAGTAAAAGGATAATCTAAAAAGAAATGAAAACATGAGTTCCAGAGCAATTCTATCAAGTTGCTGTGCATGCTTGTAGCAAATGGAAATAAACACCACCAATCAGGTATATCATATTCTTTATGTAGAGGGATACAGAAACTAAGTGCCTAAACTCATTGGACAGAATTATCTTAGGATAGAATATAATTAAAATAATAAACTCCCCAGTTTTAGCAAACGTTTACTTTTCATATGCTAAACTTCCTTGTAAGTTTCCTTATCAAGTTGAGTAAAATTAAGCCAATGTTTATGTTACAGTCTTCAGTGATTTAATATTTCAAGTGTTTGGTGTATGTAATGATGACTCCTTCACACACACCCCCTCCCATGCCTTCGTTGATACAAAGAGATACTCATTGTATTGAATGTTACGGTGATACTATGATACTTTCAGGTTATCAGTGATTTGCTATAAATTACTTTTGGAGAATTCAATATTGACATGTTGAGCAAGATATCTGATATTAAAAAGAATTTGTTTCAGCAAACAAAAATTAAGTAGGTCCATAGGCTTTGATTAAGAAGCCTTTGAAAGAGAGTCATTAACCTTTTAGATTGTATGCATGTAATGTCCAACATGATGTACGTAAAAGGAATTTTAGAAACCTTAATATAAGAAAAAGAAAGATGAGTGCTGGTTGTTATTCTTTTCTCAAGTGTAACATTCTGCATCTGTCTGAAATTTAGCTAGACTTTTCTTAAGGGAGTGAGGAAAACTTAGGAAAAAAATGAAATCACCTTACATAAAGATGTTCTCTTGCGGTGATAAGATACTATTCATCACGCACTATGCTTTGTATCAGAACAGCATAATTTAAGTTACTTATTTATCAGGGATAACTATATCCTTAATAGGAGAGCTCACAGAAGACTTAATACTAGGAAACATCTCACTTTTTTCTTGTCTACTTCCTTGGAACAAAGGGAATTATTTTCTGTGAAGAACACTATTTTTAGAATACTACCATTTTAAAACTAATAATTGTAGGTACCTTGGGAAATTTTAGAGGTTAAAATATTCCTATTCAATCACTCTGTGTTGGTATTTGAACTGGATGACAACTTTAAGAGGAAGATGTAAAGCAAGTCACTTTCTGTATGAGCGAGGATTAGCCTTGTTTGTGTTTGCACCAGCAGTACCGAGGCCAGTGCTGGGTACATGAAACATGTTAAAAATATTTGCTGAATAAATTAATGAGTTGAGAAATTAAGCAATTGGATTTGCAAAGGAAAATGTGAAAATATGAAGATGAGGATTCACTCTCTGAAAGGTTACTACTGGCATTCAACTTCAAATGTTTCGTTTACATAGGACACAGTTGTGGGATGGAGAAGGCAATGGCACCCCACTCCAGTACTCTTGCCTGGAAAATCCCATGGACAGAGGAGCCTGGTAGGCTGCAGTACATGGGGTCGCTAGGAGTCGGACACGACTGAGCGACTTCACTTTCACTTTCCCCTTTCATGCATTGGAGAAGGAAACGGCAACCCACTCCAGTGTTCTTGCCTGGAGAATCCCAGGGACAGGGGAGCCTGGTGGGCTACCGCCTATGCGGTCGCACAGAGTCGGATACAACTGAAGCGACTTAGCAGCAGCAGCAGTTGTGGAATCAACAATGAACTGAGAATAGTTTTATCTCTTTGTGTCTCACTTCACTTTCTTCAGTCTGGAAAGTGGATGTATTCATATTGAACTCCTATCTTTATTTTTCCTAGGCTTCTCTTTTCTAAATTGTTTTGAATTTATTGTATGGTGCTGTAGTATCTGCATTTCTATAGCCTTCTTTTAGTCTCTGTAAGACTTGTGTAAACATAGATTGAAGTAATGATAGCTGTTTTGCTTAAAATCGAATTAGAGCACCTCTAAGGCATCAACATTCTTAACAAACAATCACTTGTAAACATATATGAAGGGTTATTATTAACACACACCCTGCTTATTACTGTTCTAAGTAAAATATAAGATTATTTTCCCCCATCGTCAGTCACCATTAATGGGCTGCTCTAGCTCCAAAATCTATTGGCCCATGTTAGAGTCAGTGCCTGACTTACTATTTAGTCTCATCCATAAAATGGATATTTCATAATCCCCTATGCTCAGGAAGGGGCTTCCCTGGTGGCTCAGTGGTAAAGAATCCACCCGCAATGCCGGAGATGCCGGTTCACTCCCTGGGTTGGGAAGATCCCTTGGAGAAGGAAATGGCAACTCACTCCAGTATTCTTGCCTAGGAAGTCGTGTGGACAGAGGATCCTGGAGGGCTACAGATATGGGGGTCACATGGGTCGGACACGACTTAGTGACTAAACCACTACCACATTCTCAGGAATGTTCTGAGATTAAATAAGATAAAAGGCAGTGTTCTCTGTCTGTTTAATGCAGTTCATCCCTCCCCATCCTCACTGCTGGCAGGTTGCATTTGTGCTGTGAGAGGTGATCAACATGGGCGAGAGAAATCTTGGTGGCTTCAGAGATGCTCCATTCTGAAATATCTGAAAGACCCGAGCCTGTCCCATAGAAAGGTGAGAGGAGCCAGAGTCTGGCTTTGACCACACAGAGTGAGAGTCAAAAGGAGCTGGGGTTCTTGGAGGAGAGCAGAGAGGAGGAAGAGCGGGAGGAGATGGGAACTGGAGGAAGAAGTCTTGGATATCCCTCTGAGGCTGACTTTATTGGATTGAAATGTGACTCTGTGGAGACTGGAAATAAGTGAATGAACCATTCTCGGGACCCCAGTGTGTTCCTGACAGCCTTCTAGTAAAAATACATGTTTCCAGGTAATGAAGTTCTTTGCTGCCTGTTCCTCTGGATGTTAAATAAAAGTGATATGTATATGAATATTGTGGCATATGCTCATATTTCATTGACTCTAAGATGCTATTAATATTAGCTGTAAGATGCATCTTTGTTTTCTAAACCACTAGGAAAGTAAAAAGAAAAACCTTTTTAATTTAATCAAGACACAATATTTTGTCACTTGAAAATTTTAGTTTAAACATATGGAAAAAGCTTTAAAAGGTATATTTACACATAGATTACTCATATGTATTACTTTTGAACATACATATTAAAGCAAATGCAAAATAAATTGATTAGGATGTTTCTAAATGTGTTCATATGCAGTTTAATTATTATGAATCACCTTTCCACTCAGAGTAATTGATATGTGTGCTTTTTAACATAGGGCTATCAGTTCTTCTTGCAATCAAAAGTACTGATTAGTAATGGTATGCTATGCCATTGTCTCAGAGTTTCTTCCAAGCCAGTGACAACAGTCTGCAAGTTTAATGTGCAGGCAGTGACAGCTTTGTCATGACTGTCACAGGGGGATCTGATGGTCAGATGCCCCATAATTTCAGAGATGTTAACACTGTGAAAAATGCAAGTCTTAGAATGGATGAAATACTCAAATATCCTGGGACCCTCAGATCCCTCTATTACTCCTTAGACAGCTTTCCAGGTTGAGTCTTGCAGATTTAATGCACTGGCGAATATGTGTTGCAGCTTCCACAGCTGGAGGGAACACATGATTTCTCAGTTACAGTGACTCCTGCCTTCAATAGATGGATGGATGGATGGACCTCAAGGTTCCCCAATCCAAAACCTCCAGAATTAAAGAAAAGGGGGTTCAGTGAGTCTCACTTGAAAAATGACACAACTGTTTGTGAGTGTAGCCCCGTGTGGCACGTAGTCTCCCATTGGCTTATGCTGATCATTACCCATCACACTTGAAGCTGCCTAAATATGCCTGACAGATGTCAGCTGCTGCCCCTGCCCCTTGTGAGCCCACAGTGTCTGTGCCCAAGAGTACTGTTTTCTAAAGCTCCCAGTGATTTTTATTTCCAGGATATCAGAGATGTGGGAGTTTTTATGCATAGTGGGGACGAAGGATGGTCTTCTTAACTCTTCGTCTCATTTTATTCCCTGGGTCCCAAAGGAGCAAAGCTCATTCCTAGAGTCCCTTGAATCTTCCAGGAGACTTCTGGCTTCTGGCTGTCATCCTTGCAATATTAGGGCTTCAAACCATTCCAAGTTTCTGAGAGCTAAACAGATACAAAGTAACATCTCCGTTATTCCCTCGCATCCATCACCTATACTCTCATGCCTTCGTTGCCAAGGCAAAATATATCAAACACTTATCACTCTCTCATACTTCTTTTAGCCACAAATCAAGAGGGATCCCTGTGCATTGCAACTGGTGCAAAATGAAGAGGCAGAGGAGGTATGATGATCCATATTCTATCACTAGTTTTAGCCTCATAGGAATGATGTTTTACCGTTTGCACACATATTTCCTTCTTTGTATGAATTTAATCTTAATCTTAGTTTGTTTCTCTCAAGAAGATGATAAACTTTTTGAGAACAAGGATTATCTCATGTATCTTTTGTGAACATCTTCTAGTGGTGGGCAGTCAATGTAAAAGATTATTTTTATTTAGTTTCATTTCTAACATGGCATATATTCATAGTGGGAAAAGATTCTATTTGCAAACCAGGCAGATGAAAGCCAAGTTAGTTAAATTATTTTAAAGTTTCAAGCTTATGTATGAAAAAGCTCAAAAGCTTTGGAAACTGCATTAACTCATTTTGTAAAAAAATGCTGCAAATACATGTCTGCAAAGTCCATCTCTTTAATGTGTATTTGGTACTTTGGGAGAGTTGAATGGACCCTGTGCTTTGTGGGGTGATGTGATTTTTCAACCAAGAGCTCACATTTCATACCCCATCATGTCTTCTCTTCAGGGAAACCCCCTTGGCCTTTCTTGGGCACCATTTTTGTGCTCTTAAAAAACTTTCTAGTTTACTTTTAGACTCAAATTACAATCTTACCAGAAACACAAAAACATTCCCAGATCTCTACATGAACATAGATTTTTTTTTTTTTGTCTTGCTGACTCCCTATTTTTCCTTTCCTTGCCAATTTTAACCTTCATCTCAGACAGTAGAATCAACAGGGCCCTGTTACCTTGGCAACGATGATAGGATAATAGAATTAGAATGTCCCAATGCTTCATGCTAGCATCATGCTATTGGAAGCAAAAGAAAACACAATTATGAAATATAACTTGTGGTACTTTAAAGTGGCAGTATCCATTCGTTTTAACTATATGCCATTTATTAATGAAGGATAATCTATGTTGAACTTTCAGTGATTTAAAAACAGTTCAACCACAAGAATAAGACAGGAAGTCTGTCCCAGGATAAGGTTTTCATATATATATATGTGTGTATAGATATATATACACACATATATACAGTCAGCTTTGCATGTTTCTTTTGACATTCTACTTTTTCATCAATTTAAAGATAATGACCAAGAAAAATTTATCAACAGGGTAGTCTTTGAGAGAGTTGCCATTTTATCTGAAATAGATTTGAAAATTCTTGAGGCTCTTTCTAGTTTCTAAAAGCACATTGTCGCTATAGAAAAGTAAATTGACACTCCAGGGATTTACACTTCCAAGCTAGCACA
This sequence comes from Okapia johnstoni, assembly GCA_024291935.2. Lineage (NCBI taxonomy): Eukaryota > Metazoa > Chordata > Mammalia > Artiodactyla > Giraffidae > Okapia > Okapia johnstoni. The sequence continues at coordinate 56,219,402 of CM044308.1, forward strand.
TTCAGCACTGATATTCTGTTGAAATTTGCTGCTGATTTGGAAAGGGGGCTTTTGCTGATCTTTCTAATAGTTTGGCTCCTCTGTTCTTTTGTTTCTGTCCTAATTCTGGAAAATCTTAAGTATAAACCTGGTCTTTATGATATCAAGAATATCTTGAGTGTTTTTGGGTCTGATTCAGTATTTCTTTCAATTGACGTATAGTTGATTTACAATGTTGTGTTACTTTCAAGTGTACAGCAAAGTGATTCAGAACAATACATATATACATGTTATTTTCCAGATTCTTTTCTGTTAGTGGTTGTTATGAGATATTGAATATAGTTCCTTATGCTATAGAGTAGATCCTTATTTATCTATTTCATATGTACTAGTGTGTATCTGTTAGTTCCAAACTTCTCAAGCTCCTATTTTACCCTGTCTCTCCTGCTTCCCCCCTTTGGTAACCAAAAGTTTGTTTTCTACATCTGTGATACTATTTCTGTTTTATAAATAAGTTCATTTGTATTTTTTTTAAGATTCTATATATAAGTGATATCATATGATACTTATCTTTCTCTCTCTGATTTACTTCACTTATTATGATGATCTCTGTGTCCAGTGCTGCAAATGGCTGGACATCATTCCTTTTTTTATAGCTGAGTAATATTCCCTTGTGTGTGTGTGTGTGTGTGTGTGTGTATGTATCTCCACCAAAATTTCTTTATCCATTCATCTGTTCATGAGCATTTAGACTGCTTCCAGGTCTTGGTTATTGTAAATAGTTCTGCTGTGAACATTGAAGTACATGTATCTTTTTGAATTAGAGTTTTTGTCTTTTCTAGGTGTATCCCAGGAGTGGGATATAGCTGGGTTATATTGTAACTCTATTTTCAATTTTGTAAGGAATGCTTGTACTGTTTTTCATAAGGGTTGCACCAATTTAAATTACCACCAACAGTGTAGGAGGAGGGTTCCCTTCCCTCTACAACCTCTCCAGCATTTATTATTTGCAGAGTTTTGATGATGGCATTCTCACCAGTGAAGTGACACCTCATTGTAGTTTTCATTTGCATTTCTCTAATAATTAGTGGGGAATTCCCAGATGGCACTGGTGGCAAAGAATCTTCCTGCCAATGCAGGAGATATAAGAGATGCAGATTTGATCTCTGGATTGGGAAGATCCCTGGAGAAGGGCATGGCAACCCACTCCAGTATTCTTGCTTAGAGAATCCCATGGACAGAGAAGCCTGGTGGGCTACAGTCCATCAGTTCCCAAAGAGTCCGACATGACTGAAGCAACTTAGCTTGCACATAATAATTAGTGATGTTGAGCATATTTCCAAGTGCCTGTTGGCCATCTGTGTGTCCTTTGGAGAAAGTCTATTTTGGTGTTCTGTGCATTTTTTGACTGTATTGTTTGATTATTTGATATTGAGCTGTGTGAGCTGTTTGTATGTTTTGGTAATTAATCCCTTGTCAGTGGCATTGTTTGCAAATATTTTCTCCCATTCTGTAGATTGTCTTTTCTTTTTGTCTATGGTTTTCTTTGCAGTGCAAAAGCTTTTAAGTTTAATTAGGTCTCATTTATTTTTGTTTTTATTCAATATTTTCATTACTCTAGGTGATACATCAAAAAAATATCATTATAATTTGTGTGAAAGAGTGTTCTGCCTATGTTTTCCTCTAGGAGCTTTATAGTATCTGGTTGTACATGTAGATCTTTAATCCATTTTGAGTTTATTTTTGTATATGATGTTAGAGAATGTTTTACTTTATTTTTTTACATGTAACTGTCCAGTTTTCTCAGCAACACTTATGAAAGGTCTTTTCTTCACTGTGTATTCTTGTCTCCTTTGTCATAGATTAACTGACCATGAGTTTATTTCTGGACCTTCTATCCTATTCCTTTGATCTATATGTCTGTCTCTATGCCAGTACTGTAATGCTTTGATGACTGTAGCTTTGTAGTATAGTCTGAAGTCAGGGAGCATGATTCCTTCAGTTCTGTTCTTCTTTCTCAAGATTGTTTTGGCTATTGAGGATCCTTTAAGTTTCCATACAAAATTTGGAATTATCTGTTCTAGTTCTGTGAAAAATTCTATAGTAGTTTGATAGAGATTGCATTGAATCTGCAGATTGCCTTAGGTAATATGGTCATTTTAACAGTATTGAATTTTGCAATCCAAGAACACAGTATATCTTTCCATTTGTAAGTATCATCTTCAATTTCTTTCATCAGAATCTTACAGTTTTTGCACATCTTACAGAGTGCAGGCTTTTTGCCCCCTTGGGTAGGCTTATTCTGAGGTATTTTATTATTTTAGACATGATGGTAAGTGGGATTATTTTTCTTAATTTATCTCTCTGATATTTCATTGTTAGGGCATGGAAATGCAACAGATTTCTGTTTATTACTTTTGTACCCTGCAACTTTACCAAATTCATTGATAAGATCTAATCATTCTCTGGTAGTATCTTTAGAATTTTCTATGTGTAGTATTATGGCATTTGCTAACCATGACAGTTTTACTTCTTTCCAAATTTGTATTTCTTTTTCTTATTTGACGTGGCTAGGACTTCCAAAACTATGTTGAATAGAAGTGATGAGAGTGGGCATCCTTGTCTTGTTTCTGATCTTAGAAGGAATGCTTTCAGCTTTTCACAATTGAGTATGAATTTAGCTGTTGGTTTGCTATATATGGCCTTTATTATGTTGAGATATGTTCTCTCTATGCCTATTTTCTGGACAGTGTTTATCATAAATGGATGTTATTTTTACTAAAAACTTTTTTCTGCATCCCATATGATTTTTTATTTTTCAACTTGTAATATGTGTATCACATTGATTGATTTGTAGATATTAAAAAATCCTTGCATCCCTGGGATAAATCCCACTTGATTGTGGTGTATGATTCTTTTAATGTATTGTTGAAGTCAGTTTGATAGTGTTTTGTTGAGTTTTGCATCTATGATCACAGTGGTACTGGCCTATAATTTTTGTGGGTGTGTGGTATCTTTGTCTGGTTTTGGTATCAGGGTGATTGTAGCCTTATAGAATGAGTTTGAAAATCTCCCTTCCTCTGCAGTTTTTTTGGAATAGTTTCAGAAGGATAAGTATTAACTCTTCTTTAAATGTTGGATAGAATTCACCCACGAAGCCATATGATTCTGGAATTTTGTTTGTTGGGAGTTTTCAAATTATTGATTCAATTTCAGTCCTGGTCTGTTCATATTTTCTATTTCTTCCTGGTTCAGTCTTGGGAGATTGTAGCTTTCTAAGAGTTTGTCTGTTTTTTCTAGGTTGTCCATTTTATTGGCATATAGTTGCTCATAGTAGTCTCTTATGGTCCTTTGTATTTCTGTGGTGTCTGTTGTAACTTCCCCCTTTTCATTTCTGATTTTATATATTTGAGTCTGTTCCCTCCCGGTCAGCAGTTTCTGCTGAAAAATCAGCAGATAGCTCTATGGGAGATCCTTGGTATGTTATTTGTTGCTTTTCTTTTGATGCTTTTAATATTCTCTCTGATGCTTTAACTTTTGTCATTTTGATTACAGGATGTCTTGGTGTGCTCCTTTTTGGGTTAATTCTGTATGGGACTTGGCGCGTCCTGGACTTGGGTGGTTGTTTCCTTTCTCAAGTTAGGGATGTTTTCAGCTATTATCTCTCTTTAAATATTTTCTGAGACCTCTGTTCTCTCTCTTCTCCTTCTTGGGTTCTGGGATACCTATAATGCAAATATTAGTGCCCCTGATGTTGTCCCAGAGGTCTCTTAAATTGCCCTTTTTCTTTTTTTCTGTTTGGTGGCAGTGATTTCCACTACTGTGTCTTGTAGTTCATTGACCCATTCTTATTTAATCTACTATTGATTTTACCTAGTGTATTTTTCATTTTAGTTATTGTATTATTCATCTCTATTTGGTTGTTCTTTATATTTTCTTACTATTTTTTTAAAAAATTCTGACTTCTCACTCTGTGCATATATTTTCTTTGAAAATTCTTTTATCATCTTTATAATAATTACTCTTAATGGTTTCTTGCGTAGATTGCCTATCTTTACTTCTCTCAGTTCTTCTTCTGGGGTTTTTATCTTGTTCCTTCATCTGAAATATATTCCTCTGCTACCTCTTTTTGTCTAAGTTGCTCTTTGCATTTTTATGTATGTGGGAGGTTAGTTACATTTCTTGACCTTGGAGAAATGACCCTCTGTAAGAGATGTCCTATGCTTCCTAGAAGTGCAATCCCCAACGGTCACCCAAGGTATATGCTCTAGTGGTTCCCCCTAAAAGGGTTTTTTGGGTCCCTCTGTTGTGGCAGGCTGACTGTGTGGGCAGCCTGGTAGGCTTGGTTAGTCCCTGGTCTGGTTGGTTGCCAGGCTCTGTGTTATGAGTATGTTGTTTGCTGCTATTTAGTGGAGCCTGGTAACACGGTGGTTGGTTGCAGAACCATAGTGGGCCCTGGGGCTAGTGATGTCTTACTATGGGTGGAGTCAAGATCCCAAATATTCTAGGGATATGGTCACTGGCATGTGAAGCCAGATCCTTGGGTTAGTGGCAGTCGCAGCTGGTTCCTGAAGTCTGATTGCAGGTCCCTGGGATCTCAAAGCTCATTTCAGATCATTAATGGAAGGGAGTTCCTGACACAGTTTGGTATGGGGCCCAGGGTGACCTGAAGGTTATTTTGGCCTGTTAGTAGGTAGGAGGGGCCCAGCTGGTTCCAGGATAGGGTCTGGCTTGCTGTTGGTAGGCTCAGTCCCCAGGCTACAAGATTGTAGTTTTCTTCCTTCTGGTGTCTGCCCCCTGGTGCTCGTCTGGACCCTAGTGCAGGCTCACTGTTGGGAAGGGCCATGTCTGTTCAGGGGTGGGTGGTAATGGGTCTTGGCCCTCTGATGGGTAGGGGCATGTCTAGAGGTGGCTATGGGCTCAGGAAGTTTTTAAAGCAGCCTGTGCGCTGATGGTTGGGATATTATCCCCCCACTGTTAGTTTTTCGGCCTGAGGCATCCCAGCACTGGCATCTATAAATTGATGGGTGGGGCCAAGACTTGGTCAAGATGGCAGCCTCCAGCAGCATTGTTCATGGAAGTATTTGAATGCTCCCCAATATTTTTCCCACCAGTGTCTATATCCCTAGGGTGAACCTCATCCTCATCCCACCCCACCTCCAGGAGACTCTCCAAAACCAGGAAGGAGGTCTGGCTCAGCATCATATCAAACTACTTCTTTTTCCCTGGAGGGCTTCCCTGGTGGCTCAGCTGGTAAAGAATCTGCCTACAATGTGGGAGACCTGGGTTCAATCCCTGGGTTGGGAAGAGCCCCTGGAGGGAACAGCTACCCACTCCAGTATTCTGGCCTGGAGAATTCTATGGAATATAGTTCATGGGGTTGCAAAGAGTCAGACATGACTGAGTGACTTTCACTTTCACTTTCCTGGTACACATGAGATTTCGTGTGTGCCCTTTAAGAGTGAAGTGTCTATTTCTTCCAGTTCCATGGGGCTCCTGCAGTTAGGCCCTGCTGGCCTTTAAAGCCAAATGTTCTGGGTGCTAATCTTCCTGGTGCCAGACCCCACAGGTGGGGAGCCTTACGTGGGGCTCAGAACTCTCACACCTGTGGCAGAACCTCTGCAATATAATTATTCTCCAGTTTTTGAGTTGCCCATCTGTGGAGTATGAGATTTGATTATATCATGTCCTCCCTCCTACATTTTGTTGTGTTCCTTCTTTATGTCTTCAGTTGTTTGAAGAACTTTTCTGAGAGGTTCCAGTCTTTTTCACTGATGGTTGTTCTGCAGGTCATTGTGGTTTGGGTGTGCTCAGGAGAGAAGGTGAACTTAGGATCTTTCTACTCTGCCATCTTGGCCACTCTCCCCCAGTTCAGTCTTTTTGATGGTTATTCATTAGTATTTATTCTTGAATGCCATACTCATTCATCCTATCTGACCTTTCTTCCATCCTGGGGCCTTTGGATTTACTTTTGTTACCATTCTGTGCAGCATATTGAGAAGTAAGCATCCCATGTGTAGGATAAATATATTTTTAATTTCACTCATTGATTTACTCTTCATTGGGAATTAAGAGATAACAGATTCATATGCCAGTATCATCAGGTAATAATGGAGTAGTTAAAAAATCTTTTCACCATAAGACGTATTTATAAGTATTCTATATACTGACAATCTAAATAAAGAAGAACATAAACATGACTTTCCTTCCAATCTTTTGAAAGATCTTTTCTTTGAAATATCTTAGCTGTACAATACACAAGAAATTCCCTACTCAAGAGAAAATAACAAAATCCTTGTTTTATGTTTGAGAATGAAACTTGAGCTTATAGCTACTTGGTGCTAAGTAGACTGGATGTTTGAATCTCTTGGCTTTTATAAGTTGAAGGTAGCCAAGTCAAGGTTTCAACACCTAAATCAATCAACTTGATTTTTCTGGGACTGGATTCTACAAGCAGAGTATACTATTTACTCTCTAGCATTCAACAACTTTTAACATAGAGTAGATGATGCCTTTAATGACGCCAGTAGCATTAAATGACTCAGATATTTTGCCTGGAAAGTATTGCTGTTCAGTTGCTCAGTTGTGTCTGACTCTTTGCGACCCCATGGACTGCAGCATGCCAGTCCTTCACTGTCTCCTGGAATTTGCTCAAAGTCATGTCCATTGAGTCAGTGATGCCATCCAACCAGCTCATCCTTCTCCTCCTTCTTTCAGTATTTCCCAGAATGAGGGAAAGAGTTCCAATGAGTCAGTTCTTCACATTAGGTGGCCAAAGTATTGGAGCTTCAACTTTAGCATCAGCCCTTCCAATGAATATTCAAGGTTGTTTTCCTTTAGGATTGATGGGTTTGATCTCCTTGCAGTCCAAGGGACTCTCAAGAGTCTTCTCCAGCACAACAGTTTGAAAGCATCAGTTCTTCAGCACTAAGACTCTTTATGGTGCAACTTTCACATCCATACATGACTATAGAAAAAACCATAAATTTGACTTTTGCCTGGAAAGGAAATAGATGTTAATTCCCACCTTGTATGTCAACTGGGAGCAGTATAGAAAGATGAAAGTACTCATGTTAGCTGTTACTTATGTATCTCCTAAAAGTGAGGTCAGTTTGTTCTGACATTAAAACTTAATTTAGCTAGTGTTAATTCATCAAACATTTTTCTGGTTGTTATTTATATGCAAAATATCCTACAAAATACAGTGGGGAAATTAAAGATGAGAATTGAACTGTAAAAGTCTATTTTGGGAAGCTGTTTCTCTGGGAACTCTTTATTGGTCCTCCTTCATTGGTGGCTGTGCTAATTTTAGTGTTTAGGTAATTATATAATAGAAATTCTGGATGCATGTTGGGTCTACAGCTGAGCAGCCCTGAGACTCTGAGGCAACCATGCCTCTATGGACCTATGGTGACAAGTATAAGCCAGCACTGAAAACCCCTGCTCCCAGTACAGCACTTAATATATAGTCAACAGTCCAGAGTTGTATAGCTGCAAACTGGAGCCCTTCTCCAAGGATCTAAGTGATGACAGACTGGTTCAGCCTTGAAGACCTAGAGTCAGACTAGAAAAAAATTACTTTGATTCCTTTTCAGTTAATTATGTTCACATGACTCCACATTCTTCTCACTATCCTCCAAACAGTATAGTCAGCCCTCTGTATCCATAAGGTTCCACACTCATGGTTTGGTTTCAAACAACTGCAAGAGGAAATATCTGAAAAAGTTCCAGAAAGTTCCAAAGAACAAGCTTAAATTTGACATACACTAGCAACTATTTAAATAGCATTTACATTGTATTATGTGTTATAAGTAATCTAGAGATGATTTGAAGAATTGACATAAGGGAGGATGTGTGTAGATTATATGCAAATAGTGTGCTATTTTAACAAGGGGCTTGAGCATCCATAAATTTTAGTAACTGTGGGGGTCCTGGAACCAATTCCTCAAGATACGTAGGGATGACTATATGTGTGTTTAGCTATTTTAAGTAAATGATAAGAATTTATAGCTATCATCTGTTTAACAGCATTCTGAGCACTTTGTATATACATCATTCTAGTCAGTCTTGCCAAACCTTCTGAGCAATAAAATCTACTATTTGACAAATGAAGAAACTGAGGTTCAAGGTCATTTTAGGGGATGGTATATCCAAGGTTTAAACCCAGCACTGTATATACCCATAGCCCCCGTTCTTAACCACTGATCTATAAATTAAGAAATCATCCCTCTTTCTTATTATGTATTAGTAGTCCTGTTTGCAACAAATATTTTCTTTAATGCACTCAGTTTCTTTTTTGATTTAGAAGTTCTCTGCACTTCAAATGAATATTGAGCTGTGCATTTTGATTTGCAAATTCATGTTGGTTAAGAAAATCTTAATATTCTGCAAGCTGAAAAGTTTCAGGGGTAGCTTGTTTTCCCTATTTTACTGATGGTTGTGCATGTGTGTATGCTAAGTCACTTCAGTCATGTCCGATTCTGTGGAACCCTAGATACTGTAGCCTCCCAGGCTCCTCTGTCCATGGGATTCTCCAGGCAAGAATATTGGAGTGGGTTGCCATTCCCTTCTCCAGTGGATCTTCCTGATCTAGGGATCAAACCTGAGTCTCTTATGTCTCCTCCATTGGCAGGTGGGTTCTTTACCACTAGCGCCCTTACTGATGGTTAGTAAATCTTTCCCCCCTCTAATTGCCAGTGTAGTTAGAAAATAAAAATTGATATGTTCTTTCCATCCAAACAGAAGTTCTGAAAACAGTACTTTGGGAGTAAGTCATGATTGATTGTTTCTCTAGGGACATGTGTTGCTGGAGAAAAGACCGTTACTTTGCCAATGACTGGCAATATTTCTACAAGACCAAAAAATAAAATAGTGAATATGATAGCTATAAAATAGCAACAAATGGAGACATTTTGCACATCCAAGGGATTAAAAAATCATTCTCTAAATGCTAGGAATATGACTAAAATTATTTTTCACCTTGAAGTAATAATCACACAGAATGGTATATGGGGCAATATTTGGAGACAAGTTGAGTAAAAATGTAATTATATTTTTATGTTATATTTCCCTGCAAATAAGGAAGTAATTAGATATTCTGATTAAAAAACTAATGCCAACAAGAAATATCCAGGCCTAGGTCTAGCTGCTGGAGTACTGTTTCTACTAGGAATTGAACAAGGGATAGTTTTCTCTTTGAATACATCATTAATGTTAATTTCCAAAGTACTTCTACCTTGCTTAATACAATATTAAATCTGGAATTTTTAACTTTATATTTTAAATAAATAAATGCCCAGTGGTGTTGAACTGGAAATATTTCCGTATTGGTAATGTGGTTTTTCATGGGAATGGGCTGTTTGTTCATGTTTTGAGGGGTTGCATAAATCAAGGCTTAGCTTAGGAAGGAAAGGTCTTGTTAGCTGTGCCCTCTTTTGAGAAGAGCCTTATAGATGGGACTTATTCTTTGGCCACTTTGCCTTTTTTTAGTTCTTTGAACACACTTCTGGTTTTCTGCCTCAGGGCCTTTTCAACTACCATTTCAGCTGAGGAAGTATCTTCAACTACTGTTTCCCACTTCAAGTCTTTCGTGATCAATCTTTTAATGATGGTAGGCCCTAGTTTAATGCCTCATATTAGGAGAGGCTTACTGTGATTCTTCTAAAGTAAGCTCCCTTTTTTAATATTTTCTAATTGTATCCACCTTTCCCCTTGGCAATGCTTGTTACAATTTTTATTATTACCGCTATTTGTTTATTGAGTGTTATCTGTTTACCGCTGAAGGCAAGGATCAGGCTTATATAGATCCAGCAATTCTTTGGTATTTAGAAGGTGCTCAATAAATATTGTTAAATGAATGAATGATTGTAAGAGTACATCTGAAGGAAAAGAAGGAAATTCTTGCTCAAGGGTGGAGGCCAAACTGGCAAAGCAATGATAATGTTGTTGTTTAGTCACTAAGTTGTGTCCAACTTCTTGTGATTTCATGGACTGTAGCTTGCCGGGCTCCTCTGTCCACGGGATTTTCCAAGCAGGAATACTGGAGAGGGCTGCCATTTCGTTCTTCAAGGGGTCCTCCCAACCCAGGGATCAAACCTGCATCTCCTGCTTGGCAGGTGGATTCTTTGCCACTGAGACACCGGGGAAGCCCTGATTATAATGCAGGGAATAATAAACTGATAGTGGGAAAAGGTGGCAAGTGGAGTAGTTAGAAAGTGCTATATTCATGTTGAGCACCTGGGAACAAATTCTAAACAGAATGAGAGTGGAAACTGTAGAGAATAGCATTGGTGTATTTTATTGGTGATGATTAGAAATTAGGTTATTTTAAAAAAGAAGGATTCTGTACATCTTAATATATGCTATGTTGCGCTATAGCTAATTTTTCTAAGTATTATGTAACCAATGGAAGGTATGGGTCTTAAGCTTATGTATCTTTATATTTACTATTGTCTCCTGCTACCCTTGGGGGGCACTCAGTAGATGCTTGTGGGATACTTATTACCTGAATGAAAAAAAGAATTACAAAGATTATCCATTGAAAAGAACAGGTTGATTTTTATTTTAGCTTAAGACAGGTGTGTGAATTATAATTACCTAGGGCATTTCACGCAAAGATAGGCTTGATAAAGGACAGAAATGGTATGGACCTAACAGAAGCAGAAGATATTAAGAAGAGGTGGCAAGAATACACAGAAGAACTGTACAAAAAAGATCTTCACAACCCAGATAATCACGATGGTGTGATCACTCACCTAGAGCCAGACATCCTGGAATGTGAAGTCAAGTGGGCCTTAGAAAGCATCACTACGAACAAAGCTAGTGGAGGTGATGGAATTCCAGTTGAGCTATTTCAAATCCTCAAAGGTGATGCTGTGAAAGTGCTGCACTCGATATGCCAGCAAATTTGGAAAACTCAGCAGTCGCCACAGGACTGGAAAAGGTCCGTTTTGATTCCAATCCCAAAGAAAGGCAATGCCAAAGAATGCTCAAACTACCGCACAATTGCACTCATCTCACATGCTGGTAAAGTAATGCTCAAAATTCTCCAAGCCAGGCTTCAGCAATATGTGAACCGTGAACTTCCAGATGTTCAAGCTGGTTTTAGAAAAGGCAGAGGAACCAGAGATCAAATTGCCAACATCCGTTGGATCATCGAAAAAGCAAGAGAGTTCCAGAAAAACATCTATTTCTGCTTTATTGACTATGCCAAAGCCTTTGACTGTGTGGATCACAATAAACTGTGGAAAATTCTGAAAGAGATGGGAATACCAGACCATCTGACCTGTCTCTTGAGAAACCTGTATGCAGGTCAGGAAGCAACAATTAGAACTGGACATGGAACAACAGACTGATTCCAAATAGGAAAAGGAGTATGTCAAGGCTGTATATTGTCACCCTGCTTATTTAACTTATATGCAGAGTACATCATGAGAAACGCTGGACTGGAAGAAACACAAGCTGGAATCAAGATTGCTGGGAGAAATATCAATAACCTCAGATATGCAGATGACACCAACCTTATGGCAGAAAGTGAAGAAGAACTAAAGAGCCTCTTGATGAAGGTGAAAGAGGAGAATGAAAAAGTTGTCTTAAAGCTCAACGTTCAGAAAACTAAGATCATGGCATCGGGTCCCATCACTTCATGGGAAATAGATGGGGAAACAGTGGAAACAGTGTCAGACTTCATTTTTATGGGCTCCAAAATCACTGCTGATGGTGATTTCAGCCCTGAAGTTAAAAGATGCTTACTCCTTGGAAGGAAGGTTATGGCCAACCTAGCTAGCATATTTAAAAGCAGAAACATTACTTTGCCAACAAAAGTCCGTTAGTCAAGGCTATGGTTTTTCCAGTGGTCATGTATGGATGTGAGAGTTGGATGGTGAAGAAAGCTGAGTGCCGCAGAATTGATGCTTTTGAACTGTGGTGTTGGAGAAGACTCTTGAGAGTCCCTTGGACTGCAAGGAGATCCAACCAGTCCATCCTAAAGGAGATCAGTCCTGGGTGTTCATTGGAAGGACTGATGTTGAAGCTGAAACTCCAATACTTTGGCCACCTCATGCGAAGGGTTGACTCATTGGAAAAGACCCTAATGCTGTGTAGGATTGGGGGCAGGAGGAGAAGGGGACGACAGAGGTTGAGATGGTTGGATGGTATCACCGACTCAATGGACATGGGTTTGGGTAGACTCCGGGAATTGGTGATGGACAGAGAGGCCTGGCGTGCTGCAATTCATGGGGTCGCAAAGAGTCAGACACGACTGAGCGACTGAAGTGAACTGAACTGAGGGCACATTATACGTTAGGACACACATATTCTTATACCAGCAGATACTTCCATTTACTTGTAGTCCAATGCAGTGGTCATAGCTGTGAATTTCCCTGTGACTCAGACAAGCTCATATATGCCATGATTGCTGATGTCATCCAGCTAGCAGATGGGGAAGAAAGAGAAATAGAATGACATACAGTCTCCTCTCAACTGCCTTGGTCCACAAATACCTGTCACTTTTGCACACATCCCCTCAGCAAAAGCTAGGCGTTTGTTCTCTCTCCCTTAAATGCAAGAGGCCGGACAATGTAATTGTATGTATCAGAGCATCTCAGCTTCATATACACTGTAATAAATTTCACAAAATTATTAACATCTCTAGCGACAGTAGTTGTGTCTTTTATTTTTAATGCTGTACTGTTAATTACTCTCTGAATTTTCTGAAATAAGTACAAATTAAGTTTATAACCAGGTAAAAGCTTATAAACATTAAAAAAAAAGGGTCCGTGAGAGCTAGCTGAGTATCCTCCCTTTGGAGGTTCAGATGGGTTGGGGCACTCACTATGGTGTAAGTTTCAATATGTCTTTGTATCTTAGGAACTTCTTCAGGTGCTTGCCAAAGTGACAGAAAATCCACCGGGCATAGTGTAAGGAGGACCCTTCTCTATGCATAGGTGATTTGGATATGACATTTATCAGTGCTGATCACCTGGATTGCCTTGGCTGATCTGGCTGACTTGGAGGATTTTCCATTCTTCCCTTGAAGTTCCATATTTCCTTTCCAAAACCTTTTCTTGTGTCAAAGAGAGGAGTGTTTTCTGCTCCCAGAAGTGGGAAAGCAACAAAAGAAAAATTATTTCTTTTTATAGTCTGTTGAAAAGCTATTCTTTAGCAAAACTACTTGTGCATGAAGATGAAGGTGTAGATTGAAAATTCATTGTATAAATGTGGGTGAAGTCTAATTGATGATTTAGTAAGAATTGATATTGAAGCATGTAGTATGTTCACTGCCCTTTTTTAAGAGTGTGAAAGACAGAAGGAATAGGCACTGTGAGAAGCCTATGATACCTCCCATCCTACACATTTGATTCTGTATTTTATCTCTGGTTTCCACTCTGAATTTCAGAGGTATTTCTGCTGCTAAGATCCTTTTCAACACTCACCAGTGGCTTCAAAGTTCAAGCCTTTCATTTCTTTGCCTCGTACTTACTTTCTGTTTCATTGCTTGCTACTTTCTTTCACTTGTCTTGCTAAAGAGTCCACCATGACTGTTTAATATTTAAAGGTTAGGATCACTTTGCAGGTTTTAGTTTAAAGGTAACCATAGCACGCGCTCGCGCGCGCACACACACACACACATTCATTATTAATAGCAGAGATGCACTGTAAGTTCTTGGGAATCTTCTTTCCTTGCGATGTTAGTTTCATGCAAGTGCTGCTGTCACTAGAATCAGGCTCTGATATTGCTATGTGGCAGGTAGACTAATGCAGTAACAAGGGATCCAGAACTATGTGAACTGTTTATTATGTGGGTGGATGGGACCATGCTAAAGCGGGAGATGAAGCCAGACAGTGACAGGCCACGGAAAGTCCGATTTCGGATAGCATCGTCTCACAGTGGGCGAGTTCTGAGGGAGGTGTATGAAGATGGACGGCCAGCAGGCTCTCTGGATTCTGAATGTGCCAGTATCTGTGGTATAGATGGACTCAGTGAGTCTGATGGACAGCAGAATGGCCACATAGGATCGGAAGGTGATGAACAGGAGAATGACCAGGATAACTTGCTGGTGTTAGCAAGGGCAGCCAGCGAGAAGGGGTTTGGGACAAGAAGAGTCAACATTGTAAGCAAGAATGGTACAGTCAGAGGTGTTAAATATAAAGTCAGTGCTGGACAAGCTCTATTTAACAATTTGACCAAAGTGTTACAGGTAAGTCATGGTACTTTGTCCTTCCTTCCTGGTCTTTGTTTCTAACTCACTGTCTCAACACCTCTGTTCTCCAGTTTAAAGCAAGCCTCTCTTATTCATGACTCTGACACACTTTATGAGTCACTTCTGCATCTAGGATATTGTCTCAACAGCCATCGATTAAAAATATGGTCAAATGCTTAGCAAACTAGATTGATTTCTCAAAGTCAAATTCCTAACATTTAAGTAGTCTTCTAGTACATAATGACTAAAACAGAATATGTGTTTCTTAGCAAGGAAGGGAAGAAGACAGATTATAGTGTTCAAAGCATTTGAGCAAAGCTTAGGAATTGATTTCTGGTTAATCATCCTTAATACACCAGTTTACCATTTGTCATCACTTGTATAGACATTTAAACTAGAAAAGATTGAGTGCTACGTTGAATGGAGTTGGATTTGGTTGGAATGTTATGAAGATAAAAGGCTAATTTGACTTCCTCCCTTTCCTGGTGAGATTGCAGATTTCATCTAAGGTACTTTACTCCATTAATTTGTCTTAAGAGCTCTAGAGCAGTACTTGAAAAAGTTATTCTATAAATGTACAGTTTGGATTCAGATTTTATAGTAAGAAGTTAGTCTTTAAAATATGATAGATTATGCACCATAATGTAGGAATGCATTATTCATCCTGGGGCCGTTGGCAATGATCTTATGTTAATACAAGTTTTTGAAATTGCCTGGGAACATTGGTGAAGTGATTTTCAGTTTAAAAACAGGAATTTTTATTTCACTAATGGAATTCATAATCACTCCCATTAAAGTAGCAAGCCAATATTTTTTCATTGTAATACCATTTTATATTATTTTCAATATTTAAATAAAATGATCTCTCATGATGAATATTCCAGTACCTCGACATTAAATAAGGACATGGGAGTGGTGGGGAATTTAACCAAAGACTTTTATTTTCATTTAAAAGAAGTATTGGGAAATGTCACATTATGAGGATTTAGAAAAGAAACTAAAGGGTAAAAGCTTTTCAGATCAAAGGTTTTTTTCATTTATAGAATTTACTTATGACAGATTTTACAGATTAGGGGTGGGGGTTGAGAACCAAACATCAGAAATTGGTGAGTATGTTTTACTAGGTTGAAAATAATCCTATGAGGTGTTCTAGTCAATAGGCTAAGTTCATCTTAATGCCCTGTGTGTTTCACCCAGTGCAGAAATTGCTATTGCTAAAGTGTAGAACAAGACACTATAACAATTACGTTTATAACTGTTTGCATTCTTTTGAGTACTTTAGCTTGCCATGACTTCACTTGCTTTATAATTTGGAGGGTTATTTACAAAACCGCTGTACTAATTTTGGTCCTCGGATTAGAATTTGTTGTTCAAATCTGCCGAGAAACCTATCATTTATGAGTAAATACCTTAAACCTTCAAAGCCTACAAGAGGAAAGCTTTTCCTCTCTGTGGCTCCGTGCTGATGATGCTATAAACTCAAATATAAAATGGAGGAAATTCCAAGGTCAAAATTTTAGTCCTAGATTAGGTTACAATATTTATTTAGATTTTTATGCATAATTCCGTCACCCTTTTTTGTTTTTTTATATTTTAATTTTTTAAATTATGAAAGTATGGTAACAAATTTACAGGAGACTTAGAAAATACAAAATGAGTTTATATATAGTTCCACTATATATTATAATTATTTTTTAAGTAGATAAATTAAGATTTTTACTTGGAGTTTCAATATCAAACTCTAAAAAATTAATAGAATGAATACACAGAGAAGTAGAAGGATATAGTAGACCTGAAAAGCACTATGAACCAATTCAACATAATTAAGATTTATACAGTTTTCACACAACAGTAGGATACAATTCTATTAAAGTTCCCATGGACTGTAAACTTGGAGACACTGGAACATATCCAGGGACATAAAACAAGGTGCAAAAATTTCATGGTCTAGAGGTATTGAAATCATACAGAGTCTGTTCACTTATCATTGTGGAATTATGTTAGAAATCAATATAAAAAATATTTGAAGATAACCCACATATTTTCAAGTGCAATGTGACCTTTATCAAGAGAGATCTTCGACCTACTCACGAAAAGCCTCAAAAAAGTTAGACTGAAAAAAGTATAGAGGGTAATTGCAGAGAAGAAAGCATCTAAATGAAAAATTAGCATCAAAATGAGAAATTAATATTAAAGATACTTTATAAACAAAATCCCATGTACTTGGAAATTAAATGACCACTTTCAAATGATGGGTGTATCCAAGAAGCCATAGGAAGGAAAATTAGAAAATATTAGTAATAGAGTAAAAAATAAAAAGAGAATTTACCAGAATTTGTTGCATGCAGCTGAAGCTACTCAATGCAGTTAAATACAATGTGGAGTCTTGAGTAAGGTATGAAAACAAATAATGGACACTAGCATAAAATTTTGTTCATCTTTTTTTAGATAAAAATCCAACAAAACTGTCATTTTCTGATAATGTAACCTCATTCCATTCACTCCATGCTTTAAGAAGACAATAATGGTTACTAGCAAAGGTCTCTCAAAGTTTGATATTTAATCAGTTTTTTTTTTCCAAGCTGGTCATTCTTTTGTTTTTAAAATAATTGTAAAGAAATCAGCATTGTTATATTCACAAATTGTGGCCATTATCACTAGTTTCATCATCATTATTATCAACACCACCATCATTGTGGGGATATTCTCCCATCTCTCCAGGACAAAATGTTAAAGAGCTCCTACCTTATATCAGAGCTGCTAGCTGCACTTTTTCAAGGGGCTCTATTCACATCACTGTCTGTGTGAACAGCACAGACATCCACACAGTATTATGCTGAGAGCTGACTTGGATACTGCTGCTTGCTAAGAGATGTGTATGTCAATAAGGGATGACAAATGTCTTAGGCATATGTCTTAGGAAGACTGAGTCGGTCGTGTCCATAGGCATCCCACATGCAGTATCAGAGAAGCCCCAGAAGGTAAAAGCAGAAGTTACCATTCAGTTACACTCATAGGTCTGTATGGGGCCAGAAGTGCTTCTTCCCTGGATCTCTGTATATTTTCCAAATCCCTTGGGAAGTAAGCAGCAAACTTGCCTAGATGGAATTGTAATGTAGCAATTTCTCTCAGGGAGGAAAACCTGAGGAGTCAGGAGTCCTATCTTGGATATTTGGTTAAGTTTCCAATGCACAGCGAATCTTGAAGAAAGGAACTGGGCTGGAAAAAACTATCAGGTTATCCTTCCTGCTCTTCCTTTAAGACATTAAGTTATAAAATCTTAAAGTACTCAGCTTGAAACTTGAGAGGAAACCCTAAATATAAATAACATCTTTGAAAAACCATGCAAATCACTTTGCTTTCTATTAGTTTTCCATTATGTTATTATCTCATAAAACACTGGTAAGTGACTTGCAAAATTTTCAGCTGCAGAGAATAGTCTTGAAATAATTTTTGCTCCAAACATTTATACTTCTGAACAGCACTTATTAATTAATAGGAAGTTATCTATAAAAAGGATATTAGAACAAATTTTTATTTCATTTGTCTATTAATTGCCCTATAGAATTCTGGGTTATTGAAGGTGTGCAGTATGAATCAAGGTTTTTAAGGGTGGTGATGGACCCAGAAAGAAAAGGTCACCTGGGTTATCCAGTGGCCCTTGTATATTGTGGTTTGTTGGTGAATCACTCAAGGACCTGGTGCTGGTCTAAATTATGACTTTTCAGATGCCTGACTTTTTCATCTCTCCCAGAGATCACAGGATGTAATGCTTAAGAGAGGCCAATTTGGAAATCTGAAAGCCTAGAATATAGTCCTGGCTTGGAAATAGGCATGTATCAGAAGCTGTTTAGGTTGTTCTTACATATGGTAACCTGAAGAAGGGAATGGCAACCCACTTCAGTATTCTTGTCTGGCGAATTCCACGCACAGAGGAGCCTGGTGGGCTATAGTCCATGGGATCGGAAAGAGTCAGACATGACTGAGCTACTTTCACTTCACTTTGCATATAGTAAAGTTCAAGAATTATTGACCAAGATGTAAAAGGAAATTTTAATGAAAAATATTTCATAGTGTTCTTTATGACTTCAATATTTGATGAGGAAATAAGAAGATATGTACTGATCTATGATTTTTTACTCTGATCAGGTTAGACCATCAGGAGGGTCTTTACTGAGTTAGAGATAAATAAAGGTATACTGACAGACAGTTTTCCTATTGGTATCCTAATTTATCCGTCTCTAGTCGGTTTAGAAACAGGTCCAGAAATCTTACCAGCATAGGTGTTGTTTTTTAGTTCTCTTTAAGAAATTCTGCTGTAAGGATATTTCTATCTAGATAATACTTTTCCTCATTATTTGAAAATTTCAGAAAATTTACTTTTTGCTTAAAAAATTATTCATTGTTATCTCATGCAAGACAAAGTACACAACTATATTGCTCAAGTTCTCCACCCAGTTCACATGATTAAGTATGAGATACACTTTTCTCTCAGCAGCAACATCATTTCCAAAGGTTCTTACAATGGTCAATGATGCAGATAATTAAGATCGTTAATGTTTTCTAATTTATTCTTATAAAATTACATTTCAGACGGTAATCTTTTCTTGATCTTATCTTCAAACTTTGTAAGCATACTCTGTTGGAATTGCCTAAATAATTTCCATAATTTAAGTTCCTTCTCTTTCTACAAATTTGACATTTCTGTGTTAGAGGAAAATAGATGCAAAAAAGTAAACTAATTACAGCACACACTATAATTTGGTGGCTCTTTTCAAAGAACTCTAATTAGACATATAACCTCCATCTGTGTATGTATATGCATATCTCTAGCTTGTAAGCTTGTATTTATGAGCATTCTAACATTTCACGACAAGTAAAATGAAAATAATAATGCACTTGCAGAACAATTATATTATGCACAGGGTTTTACAAACATTACTTTGCTTAATTGTACTCAAAATTTTGTAAAATAAGGAGGATATTATTATTATAATGATGTCTGTTTTTAAATAGGTGGATATCAGAGAAATCAGTTATTTGACCCAAAGCTAGAATACTGCCTTTCATTGTTTTGGCTTTGTTCATTTTTAAAAATATAACACTCTATACAAAAATTCCTCACTGCCTTTTGAAATGTTGTAATAACAAATATGAAGGTATACTGGAATAAATATATCATGTTATGATATCATATGGCCTTTTGAAATTTCAACAATTGGTTAGAAGATTTGTAAATTTATCATCCATTGAACTTTCAATCTTCACCTAGGGGAGGTTTTTCTACAGCTGCTGCTGCTGCTGCTGTCGCTTCAGTCGTGTCCGACTCTGTGCGACCCCATAGATGGCAGCCCACCAGGCTCCCCGGCCCCTGGGATTCTCCAGGCACGAACACTGGAATGGGTTGCCTTTTCCTTCTCCAATGCATGAAAGTGAAAAGGAAAAGTGAAGTTGCTCAGTCATAACTCTTAGCGACCCCATAGACTGAAGCCCACCAGGCTCCTCCGTCCATGGGATTTTCCAGGCAAAGAGTACTGGAGTGGGGTGACAGCTAAATAGCTTCTATTCTGTTTTAAATTGTAATTCTATAACATCATTTGATTGAATTGTCATGAGATTGGAGAAGTTGAGACAGCAGGGGAATGGCTTGGTTCACTCAAGGAAACAGCTGCTCAGCTTTGCTCACTGACCTTAGCATACAGCTATTTATCTGTATTGGCAGAAGTTTCTGGACATACTTCTTATCTATCTCTAGTTCACTGAATCTAGCTTTGATAATAAAATAATACTCCAGAAAAAAGGAAGCAATACTCTTGATGACTCTTAAGTCCCAGTGGTTTATTTGGACCACTCTGGAAAAACAATGATAATGGTAAAGGTTGATTAAGTACTTCCTGAATGCCAGGTACTGTTCTCATTGTTTATGTGCATTGGCATATTTGTTCTTCATAGCAACTCTATAAGGTAGTATCATTATTAATCAATTAATTACAGTTTGAGCTTCATTTCTGTGTATGAAATATTAAGTTGTGGGATTTAAAATCATATTTATCTGGGGAAATTCTTATGCAATAGTTTATCAAAACAAGCATCTACTAATGGAAATATGGCCTTCTTAGCTATCAGTAGGCAAGAAATTCTAGGATTTTTGATACAATTTCAAGTGGTGCAGGAAGCTACATTAAAAGATTAGGTGACATCATCAAAGAAACAGGAAAAAAAAGCACCAAAATATAAGTTGGTACTGTTGTTGTTTAGTCACTAAGTCATGTCTGATTCTTTTGTGACCCCATGGACTCTAGCCTGCTGGGTTCCTTTGTCCATGGGATTTCCAAGGCAAGAATACTGGAGTGGGTTGCCATTTCCTTTTCCATGGGATCTTCACAACCTAAGGATCGAATCAGTGTCTACTGCTGAGTTACCAGCTACTGATATATTATTGTGTACAGTTAAAGAATTGTTGTAAACTGTAGAGTACTGTGACCACTTTCCACTTGCCATACCTTTGGTACTCTTTATAACAGTATTTATACTGTGATACTAATTAGGACCTTGATAAATATTCTTTCTTTGAGTTAATGAATTTAGTGACATACTCGTAGTGGTTATTTCCTTCTCTTTGTGTTTGGAGATTTCTTATATTGGAGAGGAATAGAGTTTGCATGGTGAAATATTAGTAGCTTGCTCCCATCAATTCTCTAATTGATGTGAGTTATCTTTAATTGATATGAGTTATCTTTAATATTTATTCAATCCTTTATTTAATAGGCATTTATTGCATATCTATTATGGAGTGGGGACTATGCTAGATAAGTTGAGGAATAAAACCTAATTTCTGCCTCCATGGAAGACTGAACAGTGTATTATGAATGGTTGTGTAAAGTGATTCCTGGAAGAATTCAGATGCAACACTGACATTGTTTCCTATCTACAGAGGTTTCTCCCCCTCTGTTTGCTCGTTGGCCTATCATAGCCATGCCCCCATTCTTCATTTGCCAATGCTTATATTTTTCTCAGTTTTAGTCTTTTTTCTTGTTAGACTGTCATTATATTACATTCTTTTCTTCAGTTACTCTTGCTTTCTTTCTAATTTCATTCTGATCTAGATATAAAAACTGAAGGGTAATCTATATAATTAAAGATACTTATTTTGACCTTGTAAGTCCCCAGATATAAAAACTGAAGGGTAATCTATATAATTAAAGATACTTATTTTGACCTTGTAAGTCTCCAGTAACAAGGGCAGCCTTGTTACTCTGCCCTTTAGCACTCACTTATCCAAGTCCTATGAAGCTTATTAAAATCTTGTCTCTTTAGTGCAATAAATATCTAAATTGGAATATTTCATTTTCCTATTTATCAGAATCCTTGTATCATCATGAATTTAAATTTGTAGGAGCTTGGTTTTAATTGTTTAAAGATCCCATGAAGCTATTTCAATTCTGACTTTTAGAAAAACACACTGAGCAAACCTGCAGATTCCACAAGATGGCTTGAAATGGTTTGATGAGCTCTTACTGGCAGCCCATGGTTACTACATAATTAGAGAATTAACACCTGATGTTTCCAAACTTTATAAAAGCAGTGTAACAGTAGGATTAGACAAACATCCTCTGAGTGGCATATTCATGTTTGCAGAGTTTCTGATATTTTCTCCTAAAACCAGTGTTTTGGATTTTGTATAAAAGCAATATGAACATTTAATAGTATATAAATTGACATACTATACAATTATATGAATCCCTCAATCGTTATTGCTTGGAATGAATTTTCAAAGTGATACACAGAATAAAATATACACATTTTTTTGTTTAAGGACATTTTATTTACATCCATTCAACTAAGAATTTGGATCCCTTTGCTTAGTTTTATTTTTCTAATAATTCATTATCACACCTAACTGCTGACAATTTATTTATGTCTTAGAACCTTTCATTAGAAGGAAAGAAGTAGATGTATTAGGTTGACCTAAAATTTTGTTGAATTTTTTTCCCATAAGATGCTATGGAAAAACCCAAATGAACTTTTTGGCCAACCCAATATTTACATTTTGCTCATGTAATCTCCCCCACAGTTAACGGACCAAATTAGAGAAGAATTCCTTATTTTATTGATCTTTAAACAACAAAATTAGGCCATGAAAGAATTAAGTTCCTCCATTATGAATCTCATATGTAAGAAATGCTAGGGAATTAAAGATCTTTATTATATGAAAACTCTGAAAGCTTGGCTAGTCCACAGTTGCAAAGAGTAGTGAAAACCAAAGTATTGATTTGCAAGAGATAGTCTGTGTTAGAAGATGAGGCGCTGGGGAATTATGCTCTAACAGGTCAGCAGAAAGAGAACAAGGAGAAGTTAGAGTCCCAGACCAGTGGAGACTAAATGAAGGTCATCTTAGGAAGGGAAGAGAGGTGATGGGCTTTGACATTAGAAGAAGTTGGTGGGTCTAGAGACTGGGGTTCTGGGCTTCATGGATTAGAACTGGGTCAGCATGGAGAAGCTGTGGACAACCCTACTTACAGGGGCTCTAGAAACAACCAATGCTGGAAGAGCAGTTCTCCTTGACTGCTCACTGTCTTTGCTGCAGAGCCAGGTTCACATGTCACCTCATGGCTGTTTCATGAGCACCTTCCTTTGACAGCTACCAGCATATGGCTTGCAGAGCATCTAATGGAAGTGATGCCCTCTCCTGTCCTGAGATTCTGCTGAACTCCTTCCACACTGTCCCAAGTAAACACTCCTCTTTTCAATGACACAGGACTCATGATTTCCCCCTGAAATTAAAACAGGGTCTTTGGCATCCAGATTAATCATGCTGGGTATGTAAAAATAAAGCCTGCATAATCCATATTCAGGACTTTCCTGGACAGTGATAATGACTCACTTAGTGTATTAGTTTCTTACTGCTGTTGAAACAACATGGCACAGACTTAGTGGCTTTAAATAACACACATTTATTACTTTACAATTCTAGAGCTCAGAAGTCTGAAATGTCTCAAGGGGATAAAACGAAGGTTTTAACTGGACTATGATCTTTCTGTTCCTGCCTTTTACAGCTTCTGGAGGATGCGCATTCCTTGGCCACAGTCTTGCATCATTGCGACCTCAGCTTCCACTATTACATCTCTTCTTCTAGTTCTTCTACCTCCTTTTTTCTTTTATAAAGACATTTATGATTACACTGAGCCTTCCTGTATAATCCAGGCTAATCCTTCTACTTTAAGACCCTTAACACAATCACTTCTGCAAAATCTCTTTTGCTATTTAAGGTAACGTATTCATACGTTGTGGGGGCTAGGGCATGGCCCCTTTGGAGTGGCTGTTAGTCTATATACCACAACTGGTAGGTATAGTAAGCTTATTTTATCTATGAGAAAACTAAGGTTTTGTGGTAAATTAAATTATTGGCTGTTTTTTCTCCCTCTTCTCTGTGGTAGACTGACATAGTTTTGCCATGACCACCTGAAGACAGGAGTGCACTTCTACAGCCTTTGACTGTAGTCTTGGACACGTGACTCTTATTGGACAATAGAATGTTAATAGATGTAGTACATGCAGAGGCTTGAAGTGTGTTTGCACGTTTGGGTTTGCCATCTTGTATGCCTTCATTTTGTGTCTGGGCTCTTAAAAACAGCTCTATCAATGATTCCCAAGAGTAAGAAAAGAACCAAGTGTTTCTAAGAAACAGAGCCCCAGTTTCCTTTCTGAGAGAAAGAAGAAACAAATGTCCTAATTCCCTGGTAGTGTCTTAAATAATTTTTGTGCTCTCTTTCCCTCCATTAATGGGTAAGAGTATTATTCTCTGGAGGGAGTTGGCCTGGTTTCTGATGCAGAGTCTCAAACTCCAAGGTGAGTATCCTAGGGAAATTTACTTAACTTTTGTAAACCCCAGTTTCCTCATCAGTTAAGTGGGGATAATGATAGTAACTATTTCCCATGAAATAAATGAACTACTGAGTATATAGCATTTTACACAATGCCTGGCATATTGTACATGGTGAATAAAACTGTTATATCTATTATTCATCCCTCAAACAGACTGAATCAATCATTGTTAACTAAGTACTCTGCTAGGCAGTGAGGGGACAGTGATGAATAAAGCATGATTTCTATCCTCAGCGGAACTAAATTCCTTCTCATGAGGAAGATAAACTCATAGTT
This sequence comes from Okapia johnstoni, assembly GCA_024291935.2. Lineage (NCBI taxonomy): Eukaryota > Metazoa > Chordata > Mammalia > Artiodactyla > Giraffidae > Okapia > Okapia johnstoni. Next base: position 56,243,743 of record CM044308.1, read on the forward strand.
CCTGTCAAACATGATGAGTATTGTGGAGTTTACAAACAGACAGAGGCAGGAATTCTGACCCAACTCTGTAAGTCTGTGGAGATGCTCTTCTCCTCATATAACATCTTTTAAAACTAGGGCTGTGTGGGACGTCCTGAAAAGACTTCACGGTACAGCAAGCTTTACTGGCTGCACTCACTTCTCTTCGGAAAAAAACTCAGCTGCTGGCCCTGGACTTGGCTTAACCTCTGCTACACAAACCTGTTTTCCTGAGGCCAGTTCCTCTGCTCCAGATCCTATCTTGGCTCTGGTCCCTACATGGACCTTTGTCTTCCATTCTCTAGTTTTAACCTCCTGTGGCTGCTAGGCCACATGTTTGCCAGTTTGGCTCTGTACCTGTGAGCTCAGCCAGCCACCCACGTGCCTTGTGTCTGAGCATTCCTCCACAACACCTGTCATCCTGAAAGCCTGGTTTGCTCCTTCTGGGTAAAGATAACTCCCATCTCTTCTTTAGTAATAGCCTGGATTGACTTTTTATACCTTTCAACCCTAATCCAAGGGATTATTTGTATTTATATGGGATGTACTTTGCTATAAACTACAGAGTAGACTACTAGACAGGGCTTAAAATAAAGATATTCATTTTTATCAATTCAGGAGATGTTCAGAAAAAGCTGTTGCTGAGGTTATTTGGTGGCTTGATAAGGTGGTAAACAATCCAGTTCCTGTTTTCTGCTCTATCATCCTTGGCTTATTTGTGAAATTCCTCATGGATCCAAGATGGCTGCCAGACCAGAGTCAAAAACAGAAAGGGAGCAGTGGCAAAAGAGATCTCCTTTGTAGGTTTGCCTCCTCTATCAGAAAAGAAAAGAGAATTCTAGAAATTTCTCAGAAGCATTCTCTTACAGTTAATGTCCAGAATAGAGTTTTTTGGCTACTGCTTGCTATAATAGAAGCCTGCGAGTATGAGTTATGGCTTTGCCTCTGTGGCAGAGGACAGCATGGAGCCTGGGGTTTGAAACAGCTGTTGGGTAAGCAAGCCACCCTGCCACACCATTACCCAAGAACTCTGATTGTTGTTGTTCAGTCTATCAGTAGTGTTGGACTCTTTATGACCCCATGAACTGCAGCATGGCAGTCCTCTCTGTCCCTCACCATCTCCTGGAGTTTGTCCAAGCCCATATCCGTTGAATCAGTGATGCCATCCAGCCATCCGGTTCCATCCAGAACCGTGATATGACTTAATTTTTACTTTATACAATTTAACTCACATTGGACCATACAGAAGCATTTTAATAGTGATCTTATAGTATAATCTGTGTACATTGTTTTTACCTGTCCTTGTTTTTTCCTGTCTTTTCAAGTTCATTTCTTAATATTTTTTCAGGATCCATTCCTTTTGATTTCTGGCTACCATACCTGTTTTCTCAGGCCTAGACCTTTTTCTTTTTGCTTTTTACCTTTTTAAAAAATTTTTTCAAACTTTTTACCAGATGGCTTTCACTATTCTAATACTAGAACTTCAGAAACCTCAAATGACATGTTGTTGTTGTTCATCCAGTCATGTCCAACTCTTTGTGACCCCATGGACTGCAGCACCTCAGGCCTCTCTTTCCCTCACCACTCCCAAAGATTGCACAAGTTTATGTCCATTGCGTCAGTGACGCCATCGAACATCAAATGACATGAGGGAATGGTAAACAACTTATTATTAACTCATAGCCATAAACATCTAAGTATATTACTTATCTATTACATCTAGAGTAGGGCCTGATTGTGTAATTTTATTTTATTTTTTTTCAGGATTTCTTTTATTTTTTTTTATTTTTAGGCATTTAATGCATTCCATATTTATTCTTTATTATCATAATTATTATAATAGTATGACTATCAAATATCTTTCCTCCATTCTTTTCTTTTAAATATAAATTTATTTATTTTAATTGTAGGCTAATTACTTTACAATATTGTAGTGGTTTTGCCATACATTGACATGAATCCTCCATGGGTATACATGTGTTCCCCATCCTGAACCCCTCTCCCACCTCCCTCCCCATCCCATCCCTCTGGGTCATCCCTGTGCATTAGCCCCAAGCACCCTGTCTCATGCATCGAACCTGGACTGGCAATCCGTTTCACATATGTTACTATACATGTTTCAATGCCATTCTCCCAAATCATCCCACCCTTTCCCTCTCCCACAGAGTCCAAAAGTCTGTTCTATACATCTGTATCTCTTTTGCTGTCTCTCATATAGGGTTATCGTTACCATCTTTCTAAATTCCATATATATGCATTAGTATACTGTACTGGTGTTTTTCTTTCTGGCTTACTTCACTCTGTATAATAGGCTCCAGTTTCATCCACCTCATTAGAACTGATTCAAATGTGTTCTTTTTAATGGCTGAATAATATTCCATTGTGTATATGTACCACAGCTTTCTTACCCATTCGTCTGCTGATGGACATCTAGGTTGCTTTCGTGTCCTGGCTGTTATAAACAGTGCTGCGATGAACATTGGGATACACGTATCTCTTTCAATTCTGGTTCCCTCGGTGTGTATGCCCAGCAGTGGGATTGCTGGGTCATATGGCAATTCTATTTCCAGTTTTTTAAGGAATCTCCACACTGTTCTCCATAGTGGCTGTACTAGTTTGCATTCCCACCAACAGTGTAAGAGGGTTCCCTTTTCTTCACACCCTCTCCAGCATTTATTGTTTATAGACTTTGGATAGCAGCCATTCTGACTGGCGTGAAGTGGTACCTCATTGTGGTTTTGATTTGCATTTCTCTGATAATGAGTGATGTTGAGCATCTTTTCATGTGTTTTTTAGCCATCTGTGTGTTTTCTTTGGAGAAATGTCTGTTTAGTTCTTTGGCCCATTTTTTGATTGGGTCGTTTAATTTTCTGGAATTGAGTTGCAGGAGTTGCTTGTATATTTTTGAGATTAATTCTTTGTCAGCTGCTTCGTTTGCTATTATTTTCTCCCATTCTGAAGGCTGTCTTTTCACCTTGCCTATAGTTTCCTTCGTTGTGTGATTGTGTAATTTTAAAAAGGTGCATGCCAGTCACACTTGACCTAAGCTGAGCTGCCTGAAACAGAAATGAACTTCTCCTATACAGTGCATATGGCTTTATTTTTTTCCTTCTGCTTGCCTTCATTAAATCAGAAACAAAATAAAATACAAAACACAGTGACTACAGAGTCACAGGGAAGCTTCCCACAGCTTCCTCCTCCACATCTGCCTTGGAAGCCTCCCCTCAGGGCTCCACAGGCAGGGAGGGGGACTCACTTCCCATTTGAGGTCAACAATGAGAGAGCAGCTCTCTGCAAGCAGAGCAGGGCAGACCTCTCTCAGCAAGCCTCTTAGCTTGCTGCTGCTGCTTTCCAGATTTCACTAGTCATAAACAAGCTTTAAAAAAATTATTTAAGCAAATTCGATTGGTATTAATGAGAGCAATCCTTTTTTGAATGCTTGCACACACAGAAATTAACTTAGGTACCTTTCTTATGGGCTCCCCAGGTGGAGCAGTGGTAAAGAATCTGCCTGCCAATGCAGGAGACTCAAGAGACGTGGGTTCAATCCCTGGGTGGGGAAGATCCCCTGGAGTAGGAAATGAGAACCCACTCCAGTATTCTCTTCTGCCTGGAGAATTCCATGGACAGAGGAGCCTAGCAGGCTACAGTCCATGGGATTGCAAAATCCATGGGGAAATGACTGAGCACACACACACACACACACACACACACACACACGTTTCTTATAATACTGTTTCTTCAACCCTTATAGCAAATTTGGAAGTCAGATATTAATTTATTTTATGTGATATAAGCTGACAACATCCTGATTTGATGAAAGAGCAATGAAAAAACATTTGCCCCCAAATATTTTGACCTTTGTTTTGACCTGCTATCTGAAATTTTTCCATTATTTTTCTTACTCCAGAGATCTCCTTTGTCTTAAGTTGAAGTTTCCTTGAAGGAGAACCTGCGATTTGATTCTTTAGACAAGTGATTTATCGAGGGAACACTCTCAGAAGAAAAGGGATGGAGGGAACAGTTTAGGGTGGCAAGAAAGCTAAGCAAAGAAGTGATCTTGGAATACAAGAATGTATTCAGCTTGAATGCTTGGAATACAACTTATACCATGGATTTGTCCCCATCTTCAGGAAGGGGCTGGTGTTTGTCATGCCTGTGTTGTCTGTCATTGGCTGTTGGGTGTCTATGTGTATATGTATGTCCGTAGTAAAAAGGCATCATACATTCTGCTGAAACATTGATCCAGAGAAAGGGGAAGTTGTGAGCTTTTAACAGGCAATATTCACAGTGGCTGGGGGTGGTGGTGGTGGGTGGCCCAGCATTTTGGGGGAAACCTGGAGCATCCACTCCAGTCCACTTCTTGCACTGTTCAGACTTACTTGCTTCTCCCATGGAATTTATTCCATCCAGGCACAGCCATGCCCCAGTTAGTGGGGGAGTTAGTGGGATAAATTATAACCCCCACACTGTAGCTGGTCTTAGAGTGATTTTTGTTTTATCCCCCTCTTACTTTCCACTGTAGACCTCCTCCTCTTAACTAGCACAACCATAGCTTGCATGGTTGAGCGCCCTGTATTCTCAGTCCCAGGGGATTCTGAGCCTCTGGTGATTGGTATCCTCATCAGGCAGTGATTTCTGTACTTGCCCATTTACATTTAAAACCAAGTGAGTACCAAGAGTGGCACCTGAGCACCGAACTGATTTTTATCTGTCCCTAATATATAGCAGCCGTTTATCCCTTTGACAGTCAGGGTCAATTATCCCATCCAGTGTGATAGCTCTTTTTTATGACAGCTGGATTACTGTTATAATGAGCCCAAGGTAACCACATATCAGCTGTACCTTTAAGTTTAATGGGCCCTGTCCTATGCTGTTTAGTGAAAGTATCCCCTTTTGGCACCAAGGGATTAATGATGGCTAAAGTTGTAGTAATGGAAAGCACAAGTCAGTCACTGTAAGTGATGGTGAATGGGATCATTCTTATATCTCCCCATTGGTTCCTGGACCCATGAATTCTAGATATTGGCAATATAGCATCTTATAATGATCATTGGCTTACGGTGTAATTGGCATCCTGAAGAATGATACCCTTTCCCACAAGGTGTCATCATCAAGCTGATGCATCATCTATCCTTTCAAGCTGCTATTCTATAGCTCTATCTGGTTCTGGATGATGTGGTATATGGTAGGGCCCGTGTTCCTTCCTATTCAAGTAGCTTATTTGAGCCTTCTGAACCTGCATGAGCCTGATCTTATTCCATTTTCTGAAGAATCGCTTTCATTTTCTGATGAATTGTTACTAGACCTACTCGATCTTGAATGACTTTGTGGTTGTGACAGTATACATCTATAAAGTAATATACATCCAGACTAATTATATTAGTCTGGAAGGGTAAATGCTCAGTTTCTACCAGGGGCCATGCCATGCCAGAAGCTGCTTTTCAAATACTCTGTAGTTTCTTCTGCAGACAGCATGGTTTTGATCCAGAACCTAGAGGTTGCTGCTATGTCTTTCCTGGCCAGAGATTTGACAGAGTGTCCTTGTCCACTTCAGACACCTCTAGTAACATGGGATCTGCTGGGCACTTCAGGGCTACTTGTACTTTGGCCTGTAGCTGTTGCAAAGCCCTTCTTTTTGTGAGCCTTACTGTAAGACTGGAAACCTTCTGCACCACTTATAAATGGATGTGTGTCTTCTAACCCCATCCAGCACTGCACTTTTTACTTAGAGACAGAGGGTACAGGGATTTCCCTGGCAGTCCAGTGGTTAAGACTGTGCTTCTAGTGCAGGGGCAGCATGGTGGACCCCTGGTTGGAGAACTAAGATCCTACATGCTGTGTGGTGTGGCCAAAAAAATAAAGAGGTGCAAAATACAACAGCTCATCCTTTCCATTTGAGGGGAAGTTCCAGCATGCCCGAGACCACTAGACCCCTAAATAATTCATCAGGAGTTGCAAATTCTTGGATCTTTATCGGGATTTTCTCCCACACTCTGGAGCATATGTGTCTTACAGGCAGGCACTTAGTATTCTTTGCTCATCATGTCTGACTTAGATGAGCTGTTAATACTGGTGGGCCAGTATGTGGTTCTGGGTATTGTCCATAATTGCCCTCCCACCCAAGTCTCCTAGATGAAGGGAGTAATTCTCTGTCTAGAGAGAGAGGAAGCTGAGAACAGTTTGCAGCCACCACTCGTGATGAGAGAAAGAGTACCAGCATGGTGAAGGGAACGGAGAGTCAGGGATAGACCCCACAGCATCCACTACACCCTGGAAACATACAGTGATATCTGGAGATAGTGGAGGAATGATGCTGAGTGAGGAAGGGATCAAAATTCAGGATACCGGAATCTCTCACTATAGTACTGCATTGGAAAGCAGTTCCATATTGATAGAAAGGAAGCTGGTTGTGAGAATTCTGAGTAGCCTGAGACCTTTCCTGTGGGAAGCGGCAGTGGTGTGGTGGGAAGAAGATGGTTAAGTATTCATAAAATCTCCAAGTTGGTTGTCAAAACCTTTGCAGTTAGAAACTGGCCATGGTGGGAGTGTTCCTAGCACAGAGATCAGCAAATACTACAAATTAGTGCTTTTTTCCCTCCCCTGGAAGTAGTTTACCAGTAGATCATGGCTACTGAAAGCTTTTTTAAAAGAATTGCAAAATAGGAGAAGGTGAACAGCAAGAGAACCCCAAAATCCAAACTCTTAACTAATTAGTTATTTTTCCTGGAGCCAGAGCTAGCACATTTTCCTTTTCCTAAAATGCAATCAGAAAGTGCCATCTGGTTAGCCATTTTTTAAGGTCATTAGTGTTATTTTCTCATTAAAAAACCCATTTGCTTCTGGGGATTGCTTAGTAAGCTTATGTTGCAATAGACATGAAGAAACTCTTCCTATTTTGTTTTCCAGCCCCCAGGCTTGCCTTTGGCTGATCATTTCCTCATGGAACTAAAAATCTAATCATGTTACTCCCTTGATAAATGTAAGCAAATTGTTTTCTGTAGCATTTATGTATAAAACTTCTCAGCCTGGGATATGAGCCTGAGTTCCTCTCAAAATCAGAGTGTAAAATAAGGGTCCATGTGTGGGTAGTTGTTTGGGAGTAATCTTAGGGCAGAAGGGAGAGATTGGGGAATGTGGGGGAGGGAAGGAGATAAAGCCAATATGGAGATGCCTTAATCACTGTCATGGGAGACTAGGGTTCCTTCCATCCTGGATCCCACTGGGGCCTTCTTGGGTTTGTCTATAACAATCACAGAGACCACACCAGCCATAAGGGTAAGCATTTATGAACTTTTCCCCTTTGGTCAGGGTTGCCCCAAGAAGTTTACATGTCCCCCCACCCCGTCCATGCACACACTTCTGTGCTGTAACACCTAAGAGCTGGGTGGTCTTCCTCCAGTGCCTCTCACTGAGGAGTTGGAGAAAACCTAGGGCAGAAAGCAAAAGATGTGTGACACAAACTTGCAGTGAGTTTCTGTCAGTACAAAAGGACTTGACACTCATATGGAACTGTTTCCTGAAGCTATGATTGTGGGGTGGAACACAAAAGTCTGCGGACACACATGACATACAAAGCTCTCCATGATTTCCCCTTTTACTCTTCCTGTCTCATCCCTGGACATGCTCTCCTTACAGCCTGTGCACACCAATACAGGTATCCTAATCAGACCTTTTCATTTAATATAACCTGATTTTTTTTTTTTTTTTTGGTGTATACTCATTTCTTTTCTTGAAATGCTGCCACTTTTTTCTCTTAGTTAACACAATCTTTTCAGCTAACACCAGATGTGACTTTTTCCTGGAAGCTTCCATGGTTCCCCCTAGTTAGTGCTAAATGCTTCTGTAGTTCTTGAAATATCTTTATTATAGCTCTTATTACAACACTAACTCTAACACCCAAATTTGTTTACTACCCAGCCTTCCACATAGGTTGATAAGGGACTGTATTTTAAATTTCCGTATCCTGAGTACCTAACACAGTACTTGACTGTATAGTAAATGCTCTCTAGGTACCAGAGGATTAGAAGAATGAGTGCATTTTGATTTTGTGATGCCTTGCTTTTACCTGAAAAGAAAATCTAATCCAAGTCCATGCCAAATAAGTTAAAACATTGATGTATTTTGAAAGCAGTGAGGTAAGTATCCAAATAGGTCTCTGATATACATAGATATGTATGGTATATTTATATACACATATATATAAAATATATATAGATATACACCTACATATATATTTATACATATGTATAGGCAGCTGAAGATGGAGAAGCTCTATACAGTCATAAAAAACAAGACCTGAAGCTGATTGTGTATGAGATCATGAGCTCCTTCTTACAAAATTCAAACTTAAACTGAAGAAAATAGGGAAAATCTCTAGACCATTCATGTGTGACCTAAATCAAATCCCTATGATTATATAGCAGAAGTGACAAATGGATTCAAGGGATTGGATCTGGAGAACAGTCTGCCTGAAAAACTGTGGGTGAAGGTTTGCAACATTGTACAGGAGGCGATGATCAAAACCATACCAAAGAAAAAGAAATGCAAGAATGCAAAACTGTTGTCTAAGGAGGCCTTACAAATAACTGAGAGAAGAAGAGAAACAAAAGGCAAAGGAGAAAGGGAAGGATACACCCAAATGAATGTAGAGTTGCAGAGAATAGCAAGGAGAGATAAGAAAGCCTTCTTAAGTGAGCAATGCAACCAAACAGAGGAAAACAACAGAATGGGAAAGACTAGAGGTATCTTCAAGAAAATTGTAGATACCAAAGGAACACTTCATGCAAAGATAGGTACAATAAAGGATGGAAATGGTAAGTGCCTAACAGAAGCAGAAGAGATTAAGAAGAGGTAGCAAGAATCACAGAAGAACTATGTGAAAAGGTATTAATGACCTAGATAACCACGATGGTATGGTCACTCACCCAGAGTCAGACATCCTGGAGTGTGAATTCAAGTGGGTCTTAGGAAGCAATACTAAGAACAAAGCTAATGGACGTGATGGGATTCCAGCTGAGCTATTTCAAATCCTAAAAGATGATGCTGTAAAAGTGCTGCACTCAATATGTCAGCAAATTTAGGAAACTCAACAGTGGATACAGGACCGGTAAAGGTCAGTTTTTCATTCCAATCCTAGAAAAGGTCAATGCCAAAGAATGTTTAAACTACCACATAACTGTACTCATTTCTCATGCTAGCAAGGTAATGGTCAAAATCCTTCCAGCTAGGCTTCAATAGTACATGAACCTAGGACTTTCAGATGTTCAAACTGGATTTAGAAAAGGCAGTAGAACCAGAGATCAAATTGCCAACATCTGTTGGATCATAGAGAGAGCAAGCGAATTTCAGAAAAACATCTATTTCTGCCACATTGACTATGCAAAAGCCTTTGCCTGTGTAGAATTCTTAAAGAGCTGGGAATACCAAACCACCACCTTACCTGCCTCCTGTGAAACCTGTATGTAGGTCAAAAAGCAACATTTAGAATCAGATATGGAACAACAGACTGGTTCAAAATTGGGAAAGAGTACATCAAGGCTGTACATTGTCACCCTGTTTATTTAATGCAGTGTACTTCATGTGAATACAAAAAAAGATCTTCATGACCCAAATAATCAATGATGGTGTGATCACTCACCTAGAGCCACACATCCTGGAATGCAAAGTCAAGTGGGCCTTAGGAAACATCACTACAAACAAAGCTAGTGGAAGTGATGGCATTCTAGTTGAGCTATTTCAAATCCTAAAAGGATGTTGTGAAAGTGCTGCACTCAATATGTGAGCAAATTTAGGAAACTCAGCAGTGGCCACAGGACTAGAAAAGGTCAGTTTTCATTCCAGTGCCAAAGAATGCACAAACTACCACACAATTGCACTAATTTCACACTCTAGCAAAGTAATGCTCAAAATTCTCCAAGCCAGGCTTCAACAGGATGTGAATTGTGAACTTTCAGATGTTCAAGTTGGATTTAGAAAAGGCAGAGGAACCAGAGATCAAATTTCCAACATCCGTTGGATCATTGAAAAAGTGAGAAAGTTCCAGAAAAACATCCACTTCTGCTTTATTGACTATGCCAAAGCCTTTGACTGTGTGGATCACAACAAACCGTGGAACATTCTTCAAGAGATGGGAATACCAAACCACCTTACCTGCCTCGAGACATCTGTATGCAGGTCAGGAAGAAACAGTTAGAACTGGTCATGGAACAAAAGACTGGTTCTAAATCAGGAGAGGAGTACGTCAAGGTTGTGTATTGTCACCATGCTTATTTAACTTATATGCAGAGTACATCATGAGAAATGTGGGATTGGATGAAGCACCAGCTGGAATCAAGATTGCTGGGAGAAATATCAATAACCTCAGACATGCAGATGACATCACCCTTATGGCAGAAAGTGAAGAAGAACTAAAGAGCCTTCTTGATAATAGTGAAAGAGGAGAGTGAAAAAGTTTGCTTAAAACTCAACATTCAGAAAACTAAGATCATGTTACCTGTTTTCATCACTTCATGGCAAATAGATGGGGAAACAGTGGAAACAGTGACAGACTCTATTTTTTTGGGCTCCAAAATCACTTCAGACGGATTGCAACCATAAAATTAACAGACCTTTGCTTCTTGGAGGGAAAGCTTTGATAGACCTAGATAGTGTATTAAAAAACATAGCCCACTTTACTGACAAAGGTCCATCTAGTCAAAGCTATGGTTTTCCCAGTAGTCATGTACAGATGTGAGAGTTGGACCATAAAGAAGGTTGTGTGTTTGTTCAGTCGTGTCCAACTCATTGCGACCCCATGGACTGGAGCCTGCCAGGCTTCTCTGTCCACAGAATTCTCCAGGCAGGAATACTGGAGTGGGTTGCCATAAGCGCTGAAGATTGATACTTTTGAATTGTAGTGCTGGAGAAGACTCTTGAGAGTCCCTGGGACATCAAGGAGATCAAACCAGTCAATCCTAAAGGAAATCAGTCCTGAATATTCATTGGAAGGACTGATGCTAAAGCTGAAACTCCAATACTTTGGCCACCTGATGCAAAGAGCTGACTCACTGGAAAAGACCCTGATGCTGGGAAAGGTGAATACAAAAGGAGAAGGGGGCAACAGAGGATGAGATGGTTGGATGGCATCACTGACTCAATGGACATGAGTTTTAGCAAACTCCGAGAAATAGAGAAGGACAGGGGAGCCTGGTGTGCTGTAGTTCATGGGGTCACAAAGAGTTGGACACAACTTAGGGACTGAATAATACAACACAATCCTGCTTGGAACATTGAGTTGGGGCACATCTAAACCTAAAGTTGCAATGCCATTTGATTGGACATCTCTTAGAAAAAATTATTTTGAATAGATAAATCAAATTCCAGCCAACGGATAATTCTACTCCCAATCCTATGCCTGTATAATTCCACTAATCAAGTACGGTAGTAGTAGTGAAAGTCACTCAGTCATGTCTGACTGTTGTGACACCATGGACTGTAGCCCGCCACGTTACTCTGTCCATGGGATACTCCAGGCAAGAATACTGGAGTGACTTGCCATTTCCTTCTCCAGGTGATCTTCCCAACCCAGGAATCGAATCCATGTCTCCTGCATTGCAGGCAGATTCTTTACCGACTGAGCTAGGAGCGAAGCCAGTATAAGTATAAGCCTAGAACAAAAATATTTCCTCATGTTCAGAGTTCAAGAGAGTTAACCTTGCTCACATCATTTCAGAAGAGTAATGTTACTTAAGCATGTACTTTTGTGAAAAATAAAGATACAAAACAAGAGATGAGAAGATTTGGAATTTAAGAAATACTGGATCCCACTCAGGAGAGCAGTAAAGGAAGATTCCAGGATGAAAGTCTTCAGCAGATCCAGAGAGCTATTGGTTCAGATTGGATTAACAGAATAAATGGTAGTTAAGAAAAGTCCTCCTGCTTAAAGAGGGCTACCTGAGATGTACAGGCACCAAAAGCCAGAGGGAAGAAAGTAAGCTATGAATGCCAGGAAAAACTACAGAAGCTGAAATGTATAGTAATGATCTGAATACGTAGCAAATAAAATTTGTCATTTTTAAGATAATAGTTATTCAGCCTTTTTTGGTCTTTTGTGCCACTGACATTTTGAAAAATATATGCCAGTTGTTTAATAAAATATCTATTAATTTGGGTTTCTTTGATGTTTCCTCAAGTTACACATTTTTGGCTGGGATATTATTTAAGTGATAAAATATCATATCTGAAGGTACATGTTATTCATTTTCCCCTAAGAGTGATATTAGTCTTGATCACTTTATGATGATGTTTTCTAATTTCTCAACTGCTTAGTTATTTTCCCCACTTTACTTGCTAAATAAGTGTTGGGAGGTACTTAAGGCTATGTGATTCTCTTGTTCTTCATCAAACTTCTACACCCAAGATTAAGCACCCAATGATGATATTTGCCTGCATTAATTTTCAGAATTATGTTTGCAAAATGATATTTTTTTCCTACAGTGATTGGCAAGTATTTTCCTGTAAGGAAGACTCTTTGTTTCTCCTTTGTTATGGATTCATTTATTTATCTATTTATATCAGTATGTAGCCTCATGGATTCTGATCATTGAGTTATAATCTACCAATGTTTTTATTTTGATACTTTAAACATTCCAGTTTTGGTTAGTGGGAGCACCTTAAAAGTGATGCTGGTGTCTTTTTGACATGCCTCCATCAATCTTTTGAGCATTTCCTTACTTGTGGCACAAGATGTTCTAGGCTGACTTTTCCTGCACATCTCAAGAATCGATCATTTCTCCAAAGAGCTCTGGTACCTTCCAGTGCAGAATGGTATTTGGAAACCAAAATCTGAGTGGTGGATTTGCTCACTGCTGCTGGTACATCATTATGTGTTTTTTTTGTTTTTTTTTTTTTTTTGGTGAACAAAGCTAATGATGGTAGAAGGAGGGAGCACTAATGTAATTTGCATTGATTTGAAGCTCATGCTCTTCTCTCCTTCCTAGTGATGCTGAATGTATGGAGCATGTATGGTATTAGTTTGTTCCTTGTTGACATTAGTTTTGTGGGAAGGATGTGTAGAGTGATTTGGATTCAGGAAGCCATCCTTATCTGAGCACTGACAAGGACTTTTGAGATCTAAGGTCTTCTGCTGTTTCTCATATCCAGGGCACTCTCAGTCTTCAGGGTATTTAAAATTTAATTAAAGATTTTCAATGAACTGATGTATGTTCTGATGAAAACTGTGAGAATAGGAGTTTCTGCTCCATCTCCTGACTGTCTTTCACTTTAATGGTGTGTCATTGTTTTAGGGTCAAAGAAGGCAGCTTGGGAGGAAACCAGGCCAATAATTACTCCCTTAAAATGAACACTGATAAGAGGATGGCTTTTGTAATGTGCTTTTATGCATTGCTTTCACAGGCTGTTGATACATTTGCCATTTTTTCTTACATATTATATATACATCACATATAATATATAGCCATATTGCATATATCTTAGATACGTATATGAATAGTCAAAAGTGTAATCTGTGGCATTTATAAAGGTCTAATCTGATTTTATTGCTGAAAGCAGAAATATATAGAGAAGAAAAAAAAGTATTCCATTTCCTCAAGTATTGAAAGCACAAATGAAAGCTTAGTGTTTCATTCTAATGAGCTTGTGGCTTTCATTAATCTCACGCTCACTGCTGATGAATGAAAATTGTTTTGTTGTCCCAGGCAGACTGCCCCTGCAGAGTAATTAATTGCAAATGAAGGGTTGGAAAAACTACCAATGAAAATGCTGTATGTCTGCAGCTCAGCTGGGACTCACCAGCCAGGACTTCACGGGCAGCGACTCATGACTTTATGATTCTTTTCACTTACATAGGGAATGACAAATGGAGCCACTGACACTCGCTTTAATTAAATAGTCTCTAAAACAGGCGGCCAGTCAGGATGAAGGAGGTACAGAGGGCTTCCATAAGAGCTTCCTAGAGCGAATGAATTTCATGGTGAAAGAAGTTGTGCTAAGCACAAAAGCTACCTTAGTATTTCTGGACAGAAAAGGATCAACTGGGATTATGAAGCATACACCATAGTCTCTAATAGGGAGCAAAGTAAGAATTAGACATAATGATAGGAAGAAAGGAAACCCACAAACTGTTCACCTTAATCTTTAGTTTTGCAATATTATGAGATCTAACGTGGAACCTAACTGGTGAATAGGCATTTTAAGATTCCAGTCCAGCCAACACACACTTGTATCTGAAGGTACAGTGGTTTGGAATCAGTTTTGTCTGCATAAGGAGAAGGACATGGCAACCCACTCCAGTATTCTTGCTTAGAGAATCCCATGGTCAGAGGAACCTGGTGAGCTACAGTTGATAGGGTCACACAGAGTCCGACACGACTGAGCAACTAACATACTTTATATGCATAAAGTGAAAGTGTTAGTCACTGACGGACTCTTTGCGACCCCATGGACTGTGGCCTGCCAGGCTCCTCTGTCCATGGAATTCTCTAGACGAGAATACTGGAGTGGGTAGCCATTCTTTTCTCCAGGGGATCTTAACCAACCCAGGGATCGAATTTGGATCTCCTGCATTGCAGGCAGATTCTATACCATCTGAGCCACCAGGGAAGCCCTTATATGCATAAAATATTTCTCAAAACCCCTCTGGTGGTGTCTCCCTTGCCACACCAACCTCACTTTCATGAAGGGGTGAACCTAGAATCACAGTCATGTATTCCTTCTTTTTTTTTTTTTTTTGGCTGTGCTGGGTCTTCATTGCGGTAAGTGAGTTCTCTCCCTAGTTGTGACACGCAGGCTTAGTTGTCTGGTGGCATGTGGGATCTTATTCCCTGACCAGGGATCAGTCCTGCATCCCCTGTGTTGAAAGGTGGATTCTTAACCACTGGATCACCAGGGAAGTCCCTTCAATCATATATTTCTTGAGCAAGTCTAGTTTTAACAAAGTTTTCTCTTTTTTCCTGAGGCACTAAAATCCCCAGGTCAAAGGACTCCTTACTTCTCAACATGTCATCTAAGAACCAGCAGCCTCAGCATCACCTGGAAGTTTGTTAGAAACAGAGGATTTGGGGCCACAGCCAAACCTACTAAATCAGAATGGCATTTTAACAATAGCCCTGGTGATTCCTTTGCAAATAACCATGCTGGTGAGGACTAGACCTGGCCAGTGACTTTATGGTATCCCTCCATTCTCTCATCTACATTCCTAGCTCCATAGTCTGCCTCCCACTGTTGTGGAGGCTCCTAACACCCCCTGCCTCCACCCTTGAAAGTACCCATGGGTTCTGCACCGATGTGCTCTGTCGTTTGAAGAAGAGGGTGACAACTGAAAGGATACTTGTTCCCATCTCTGCTACCTGTCATTGATCTTGTAACAAGTTCCTGTGCTTGATCACCTCTCTTCTGATACATGAGTTCTTTTCCAATAGGTGTCTTGGTTTACTCACATGAATAAAGTACTAGAAAACTCTCCCCTTTGGTCTACATGCTAAATCCGAGGGTGAATCTAAGGCTCAATCTAGGAGCTCTGCTGGCTGTCATTTTAATAATAGCTATCATAATGATTTAATAATGTTTTGAGTTAAAGACAGCCTGTATTAGCTTCAATTATTTTAAAATCAGAAGATTTTACATCAGTCTATATCAGGGACATGTCTTGACAAATCTCGGTTCGCATTTCCTCTTGCGATATCAGCTAGAGCTGTGTAGTGGTTGGCCTATCAGACAGAATTGCATCTTCCATCATGCCTCTGTCTTTAATGCTTTTTATTATCTACTTAATTCCAAGTCCAGGGGTCCTTGGTGTTTATCCTCATATCTACTCTGCTGTTTTCTCATACTTGGCCCAAGTCCCTCTTGTTTATGTTGCCTGCTTATCTTCCATGGGCATGTGGATTTGGGGTCCTGAGCCAGCTTCTTAGTCTTCTTTATTAAACATGGTATTTTTAAAGTGTGCCATTTGCTTTTGTTTTTCCATTTAATAAAGGTGCACTGTAGAATTTTCATCCCTTTTCAGGGATAAATCTGGATTCCAAACATAGAACATAAGTCTGTGATACCAACATAGGAAGTTTTGGACCTCTTAGCCATTAGTGCCTTCAGAATTGAAAGCTCAATAGAATATGAAAATAATATATTTGGACGACAGAGAAACTGACTAAATCATGTTTTCTTGGTTGTTCTCACTGGATCCTTTAGAATACGCTTCACTGGCAGGCACAAAGCCATTTCCAAGAACATGTCACATCAGTTCAGTCGCTCAGTCATATCCAACTTTTTGTGATCCCATGGACTGCAGCACACCAGGCCTCCCTGTCCATCACCAGCTCCCAGAGCTTGCTCAAACTCATGTCCATCGAGTCAGTGATGCCATCCAACCATCTCATCCTCTGTTTTCCCCTTCTCCTGCCTTCAATCTTTCCCAGCATCAGGGTCTTTTCCAGGGTCTTTCCATGTCACATACTGGGTCCAAAAAAAAAAAAAAATTCCAGAACTCATCATTTATTTTCTATCTGGAGCTTAAAATTTTAATTTCTAGAGATGAAAATTTCTATAAGTGTTCCTTTCCATTTATATTACTGATTTGGAAATCTATCAGCAGATTTCTATATCTGTCAAGGAGTCTAATGAATCCTGCTATGTGATTTGCCATAAAAGATATGGAATATGTAGAATTATGTATACCTTCATCCTCTGTGCTCTTTGGAAGGCACTGCAGCTTTTGTGGCACAAGAGAATGGACCCTGGACCTCAGAGAGACAAGTAACAAGTCTGGCTCACGTCTGGGGAGTGGGCAGAAGTTTGCATTGCTGACCATCCACTAGCAGAGCTCTTCTATACTGTGCTTCTTCTGCTTCACTGCAGAGGGAGTTTATCATATGACAGTGGAAATAGAGGCAAACATTTCTAGAAGTAGCTGCTTCTCATGAAGTCAGCAGTGTTGGAAAGGTGAAGAGGGAGTTTGGGGCAGAAGCACTGAGCATCTCAACTAAAGAGAACTCTTGAACATGGCTAATCATACACTTGCCCATTCAGCCAAGAAGTTTTTTTTTCTTTTACAGCTTATGATGAATTAGTGCGAGAACTTAATTTGCTACCCCTGCCATCTGTACTTAATGCATACATCAGGAACAATGACTTTCAAAGTCAATTATGAAATTATGAAATATATGTTGGGACAAGGTGTCACATAGACATAGCAAAGAGCAGTGTATCATGTTGAGAGACGCTGAAGCCTAGAGCATGTGTCAACATGGTATGTGCAGAGCATCCAGGAACAGGGCGCAGAGGTTCTGCTTCAAATCACAGCTCCATGCAGTGCACAGGATGGCGTCCCCTCTGTCAAACTGAGCAAATCCTGCAGGATTTAAGATTCCCTCTCTCCCCTCCTCCCTCCTTCCTTCTCTGCCTTCCTTTTTCCCTCTCCTTTATTTCTTAGAAAATGTCTTTAAAATTTTTTCAGATAATCTAACGCTTTTCACTCTTCTCTCATTTCTCATACTGAGGTGTTCCACTAATCCTGATGAAATTCATACTTAATAGTATGAAGAACTGAAGAGTTCTCTCTGAAATTCTTAACCCTTTCTCTCTGGTTTTTCGTCTTCATCTTTCTTAGCAAGCAGAGGTCAATAAATTATTCCTAGCTCACTTCACTGTGGGGTTATCATTCACTACAGTGTTGCAATAATTTCCTTTTAAATCTCTATCCCAGAAAATGAATACTTTGAACACAAAGCTCATTTGTACCAACATCCCTACTTTTACTCATTTCTAGATTGTTTTTCTAAAGATCTTCTAAATTTGGAAATTCAGAACCATATCCTGCCTCTGGGTACTGAAGAGCCACACAGGAAACACTTTGACAAAGAGCTGCAGGTAACTTTCTCCTGAGCATTTAGGGTGGGGCATTGGTACACAGAGAAACCTGTAGCTGCACACTCAGTCATCACCAAACTGTTCATTGAATAGTCTGAACTTGATGAGATTCAAACAGTAAATTGATTTAATTTTTTCATATCACTGTCTGAAACATGTTTCATCCAATTTTTTATTTCATCGATGTGGCAGACAAATACAATAATGATTCCAAGTTTGTCTACACTTAAAGCTCTCTTTCTCTTATTTAACCCTTAGATTTTCTCTCTCCCACTGCTGATGTGACTTAGGGCTGGAAAGACCTGGAGAGATGAGAGGTGTGGTCAGATTCTAAAACATACCACCTGCCTGCCTTCCCTTCACCCACTTCCTTTTCTAGGTCCCCATGCCTATGGTGCAGGAAGGAGAAAAGTGATAGAAGGTGACAAGTGTTTCTTTTTTATTTCTTGGCTAACACTAGTTGGCTTCCCCAGGTGCCCCTCTGTTGCCAGGTACCCCTAACATTTTGGGGGCCTGTGTCATGAGTATGGATAGAATCCAAGACATCCTATGTCTAAATACTAAGAAGTTGCATATCAAGCAAACGAAGTATTGAATAAATGTATTCCATGCACTTATTTTGATTGACATTTTTCATACTGACCTTCAAGGCCAGTTGCACTGTGGAGTCCATGAACTCCTTGTAATGTTGTATGTTAACATTGTATGTCCCTGTCCTCCTCTCCACCCATGGCCCAGGATACCATCTTTTTCTTTCCTGGATTTCACACTGATATTGGCCTTGTATCCCTGTGTATAGTTACTGCAGCCAACAAGTTCAAGCTCTGTTTTACCTTCTGCCACCTGCTGCAGACAGCCACCCCATGGCTACTTTTTGGGCATAGAGGTTTTTTTCCTCAGGGGAATGGACCCAGGAAAAAAGTCTGTGTAAATTCTGAAAGCAGGCTTAGGACCATTTGGAGAGAGAATTCTCTAGTACTCAGAACATGACCTAGAAGAGGGTGCAGGCTTCAGACTGGCAAGTCCCTTTGTCCCTCACCTTGTAGGGATGGGCATGGCTGTAGAAGGGCAAGAATGTTGTCCTTAGAGAGAAGGCTAACCACTGCCTCACTAATGAACCTCAGCTCTCTTTTATCCTCTGCTTATATAAGGTGCGGGGAGGGGTGGAGATGGGATGGGGAGGTAGTGGGAGGATGGCAGAACTTGTTTGTTTCTTAATAAGCCCAGGAGGGATGTTGGGCCCTCTTATTAGGTAATTTATGCTTGTGTTCTCAGTTTACAATCTGAGTGACCCATTCCAGGGCCAATAAGAAAATCTCTCAGTATCCTAATATGCATGCAGACAAAATACCTCTCCTATTAGAGTAGGTAGCTTTGCCAGGAAAAAAGAAAAAGGACTATTTAGCCAAATATTTATCTTGATCTTTGCTTTCTGTGTATAGAAATTTTCTTTTACTTCACAGTTATACAAATAGCATACTTGTAATTTGGCTTAAAAATGTGTCTGGGCAACATGCAAATTACCAATTTAATCCCTTCTCGTTCTAGCTTCGCGCCGTGTTTCTGCGCCTCCATCTGTCACCAGGCTAGGCGATGCACGTACACAGTATTCCCACAAACACCAATTCCTAAAAATCTCCAAAGATGCTCCAGTATTTTTTTCTTCTGAGACATAGATAATAGATATTGCTCACTTACCAAGCATCATTCCATGTACAAGAGGGAAGGTGATGTACAGCCTCTGATATGCTACCTTCACTGCATCTTCTCTCACTCAGGAGAACATTTCAGAAAGCTAGAATGTGAGCATGAAGTTATTATGGGGATAACCTTGAACTCTGTTCTATATTAAAAGGTAAATCACTGATAAATAATACAGCTATAATCAGTAATAAACTATCTGCCACCAGTTGCACAACTGATTGTGATTCTAAAGTTGACAAGCAATTCCCTAGATGATCTAAAATGCAACAAGCAATAGAGAGCAACAAGGAGAGAGGATCTGATTCCTGAGAGGGACCCTAATTTATGGAGGGCTCTAGACACAGGGATCGGATCCTATAATTTACTTGCAAATTCATCAAGCACTCAGTTACTGACATACTTCATCACAGTTGTCATGCTTTTAGAAATATTTATGTGAAACAAGGTAAGAACTGTCTATTAAAACATGTGTGTGTATATGTGTGCACACACATGTAATATACCAGGAATAATAATTGATGGATTGATGATTTTACCTAAATTATCATGTTTAATCCTTAAAACAACTCTGTTGATGATATAAAAGTCAATTCCATTTTATGTATAAGAAAACAGATGCTCAGAGAACTTACATAATCTGCCCAAATTCATACATGTAAGAATCAATGAACTGGTACAGGCACTATGGAGTATGTTTTCCCCAAGAATTTAAAAATAGAACTACCATATGATACAGTAATTCCACTTCTAAGAACATATATAAAGGAAACAAAACCAGTATCTTAGCCAGATATCTGTAGTCCCATATTCATTGCAGCATTATTTTCAATAGCCAGGGTATGTGAACAAGCTAAGTGTCCATCAATGGATGAACAGATAAAGCAAAAACTTAAATCTTCTCACTTAAAAAAAGATAAATATGTGAGATTATAGAATGTCTTCATTAACTCGATGACGGGGATTCTTTCACAATGAATACAGTAGATCAAATCATCGTGTTGTACACTTTAAATATCTTAACAGTTTTTTGGTCAATTATGCCTCAATAAAGCTGGAATAAAAATACAATTAAAATAACAAAAGTGGTAACAGGAACAGAAGAAGCGATGACCCTGTGTTGCAATTCAGGCCCTTCTGACTCTAAAACCAATTTCTCTAATCACTATTTGCTGCTGTCCCTTTTTTCTCTATTTCTTTCCTTTACTTAGCAAAAACAAATGAAGCACCTGTTACATGCAAGGTATGTTTCTAGGAGTTTGGTATATCCCGGGGACAATCCAAAATTCCTGCCTTTTGAGAACTTAAATCTATTTGGAAAGCAAGTAATAATCAATCAAATATATAACTAAATTAATACACAATGCACCTTCAGGTGGTGATAAATTCTATGAAAAACATCTCCATAAAATGAGGCAATTAGGAATGACAGTTGTGGTAGACAGCAGGAGCAGGAGCAGGGTGCTTTTTCAGGTACGGAGGTCAGGGAAGTCTAACAATTGACATGCTTTCACAAGACATTGACTGCTTTATTGAAGGATCTAAATTCCACTGTGGCCCTGTAAACAGGATGCATTTTTTAGAAGAAACCCTTAGGTGCTTTTTGCAATTTGTTTATAGGGCTTCTCAGGTGGCATAGTGGTAAAGAATCTGTCTTCTAAACAGGAGACCCAGGTTCAATCCCTGGGTCAGGAAGATGCCCTGGAGAAGGAAATGGCAATCCATTCCAGTATTCATGCCTGGAAAATCCCATAGACAGAGGAACTTGGCAGGCTGCAGTCCATGGGGTCACAAAGAGTTGGACACGACTTAGTGACTGAACACACCAGTATCAACAGTGTTGTATGCCTTTGCTGTGAGCCTTCCCAGTGAAAAACAAAAGTTTGTGAGCTCTTTCTAAAAGCATAGAAAGATGTCTGAGGATATTTAAAAACATTTTGAGTTGTATATGGCAAGAAGGTACAGATCCTGTGTTTAGATTGAGTGCCCCTTTAACTCGGGCAAATATTACATGTTTTGAAAGGAGGAAGAAAATTAGACGAAAGAGAGAGTGTCAGTGAGGAATTTGAGAGGGCGTTAGGGAAGGCAAATTGCTAATAGAAGCAGAATGTGAAAACTGTAGATCCATAAATAAAGCCCCATCTTTGTTTTCCTCAAAGAATGCAGAAAACCTTGGAATAAAATCCTAGAAGCAAATAGTCATTTTACAAAGTGCATCAGCACCCTAATTAGAGGTTCATTTTAAGAATACTTCTCAGCAAACCAATTAACCATATTTTGCTAATTTAATTCTATTATTTTTTTCAGCAATTTGCTTATCCTTGTAATTTATTTCAGCAATTTCCTTAATAACCTTCTTAGAATGGCACTCTCAGATATAAATGTCTTCAAAAAATATGCTGAATCCGTGCATGTAAAAAAATTACAGTCAATTTCCTTCTTCACAGTATAAATGAAATGGAGTCATTTGGGCTTGTGCCCTTCCGCCATCTTTACAGGGGTTTAATGAGGTGGAGTAGAAGGGCAAGTTGGAGAGAGGAGAAAGCACTTGCTTTGACAGAGGCAAAAAGAGGAGGAGGAGGGGTTGTACTGACAGGCAGCTGGTTCATTTGATCCCTCAGACATTTTCACCACCTCCAAAGATCAGACGCTGAAGCTGAGTTAGACACTTCTGACAGTAAATGAGCAAGAACTGCAATATAGAATACCTCTGGGTGGGAGAAGTTCAGCTCACTCTGACTCATTAATTGCTTCACTAAATACTGCCATGGGATGAATTGCTTTCACCTAACATTTCAAATCTCCTTGAGAGAAATGTTTCAAATGAGTTCTAACCTTCTCTCTTGCCACCTGAAGATACATTTTAAAATATTTATTTATTTTTTGAAATATAGTTGACTTATAATGTGTTAATTTCTGCTGTGCAACAAAGATATGTATGTGTATATATATATATATGTATATATATTCTTTTTCATTATGGTTTATTACAAGACATTTGAACATAGTTCCCTGTGCTATACAGTAGGATCTTGTTGCTCATCCATTCTGTATATAATAGTTGGCAATTAATATCCTCAGACTTCCAGTCCATCCTTTCCCCAGCCCATCCCTCTGGGCAACCACAAGTTTGTTCTCTGTCTGAGAGTCTGTTTCTCTTTCATAGATGGGTTCATTTGTGTCATATTTTAGATTCCTCACAATACATGATATCATATGTTTTTGTCTTTTTCTAACTTAGTATGTGCTAAGTACTTAGTATGTACTTAGTACTTCACTTAGTATGATAATCTCCAGTTGCATCCATATTGCTGCAAATGGCATTATTTCATTCTCTTTAATGGCTGAGTAGTATTCCATTGCAGATATATATCACATTTTCTTGAAGATACATTCTTGACATTTTTTAAGTTCTTCTAGCTGCCCTACTGTTGTTCCTAAGGGAAGAGTAATTCAGCATGGCAGTACTCTATTCTAGGTTTTCACAAGTTTTAAAAAAACTTCTAGTAGAGAGTTAAACTTATTTTGATGTTTCCCTCATTCTGAGTTTCTTTGAGTTCAACTTTGGATATACTCCAAGTTTTACTATAATTTCCTTTTTAGAAGAAAGGAAATTGAAGTATAAAGAGGTCAAGGTCAAGCACTCATCTAAGACCACTGTTTTTGTCCATTTGGGCTGCTGAAACAATGTCATAGAGCAAATGGCTTAAACAACAGCATTTATTTCTCACAGTTCTGGAAACTGCAAAGTTCACGATCAATGTGCAGGTAGATTTGGTGTCTGGTGAGAGCCCATTTACTGGTTCATTGGCAGTTCTAGTATTCTTACATGGAGCAACAGAACAATGAGGTCTGTGGGGGTCCCTTTCATAACAGCATTAATCTCATTCATTAGAACTGCACCCACATGACCTAATTACCTTCCCAAAGTCCCACTTCCTAGTACCATCACACTGGGAGATTAGGATTTTAACATGAATTTTGTCCATTACATTCTACCTTGACCCCTCCCCCATATCATGTCATTCTCACATGCAAAATACATTCATTTCGTCCCAACAGTTCCCAGAGTCTTAACTCATTCTAGCATCAACTTTATAAAGTCCAGAGTTTTATCTAAATATCATCTCAAGCAGCTAAGGGTGAATCTTGAGGCATGATTCATCTTGAGACAAAATTCCTCCATACTTTCCATCTAGTAAAACCAAACAAGTTATGTGTTCCTAAAATACAGTGATAGCACAGGCATAGGATAGACTCTCTCATTCTAAAAGGGATAAATATGGAAGAAGAAAAGGGTGACTTGTGATATAGATTCCAAATAAGTCCCAAACCTATGAAGGCAAGTTCCATGAGTTCTTAAGGCTTAAGAATAGTCCTCTTTGATGATTAATCCTGGTTTGATGATTTGCCTTCTGGACTTACCCAAGTGGCAACAAGTCCCCACAGCTCAGCATGTCCCTGCTCATTCCATGGCTTTCTGCAGTGGCCACACCATGCTGTGGTTCTCTGTTGGGGTAAGAATCATGCCCCCAGGGCTCCTCTGGGGTCCTCTTCTTTGATATCAGGTGATTGTTGTTCACTTACTCAGTTGTGTTTGACTCTTTGTGACCCCATGGACTGCAAGACGCCAGGCTTCCCTGCCTTTCACTGTATCCTGGAGTTTGCTCAGATTCATGTACATTCAGTCAGTGATGCCATCCAACCATCTCATCCTCTGTCGTCCCCTTCTCCTCCTGCCTTCAATCTTTCCCAGCATCAGGGATTTTTCTAATGAGTCAGTTCTTTGCATCATGTGGCCAAAGTATTGCAGCTTCAGCTTAAGTATCAGTCTTTTCAATGAATATTCAGGACTGATTTCCTTTAGGATTATTGACTGGTTTGAACTTCTTGAAGTCCAAGGGACTCTCGAGTCTTCTCCAACACTACAGTTCAAAAGAATCAGTTCTTCAGTGCTCAACCTTCTTTATGGTCCAACTTTCATATCCATACATGACTACTGGAAAAAGCCATAGCTTTGACAAGACAGACCTTTGTTGGCAAAGTAATGTCTCTTCTTTCTTAATACTCTGTCCAGGTTTGTCACAGCTTTTCTTCCAAGGAGAAAGTGTCTTAATTTCACGGCTACAGTCACCATCTGCAGTGGTTTTGGAGCCCAAGAAAATAAAGTCTGTCACTGTTTTCATTGTTTCCCCATCTATTTGCCATGAAGTGATGGGACCAGAGGCCATGGTCTTAGTTTTTAGAATGTTGAGTTTTAAGCCAGCTTTTTCAGTCTCCTCTTTCACCTTCATCAAGAGGCTCTTTAGTTCCTCTTTGCTTTCTGCCATGAAGGTAATGTCATCTGCATATCTAAGGTTATTGATATTTCTCCTGGCAATCTTGATTCTAGTTTGTGCTTCATCCAGCCCCGCATTTCACATGATGTACTCTGCATATAAGTTAAATAAGCAGGGTGACAATATACAGCCTTGATGTACTCCTTTCCCAATTTGGAACCAGTCCTTTGTTCCATGTCTAGTCTAACTGTTGCTTCTTGACTTGCATACAGATTTCTCAGGAGGCAGGTAAGGTGGTCTGGTATTCCCATTTCCTTCCCTTGTCTTAGAGAATAATCTGTATTCTCAACTAAACAGTTCCATGGTCCATCTATAGGCTAGGCTCTTGTGATTAAGAGGGAGGGTCAGTCAGGTGAGTAGAGTGTAGGTGAGGCAGATACTGGTTGAGTAGGGAATGTACGGAGAGCAAAAGAACAGTCGCCTTAGGTGGCCTGACCACACAGTTCAGGAAACCTTTTAAGTATCTTACCACATTGAATGCACATTTTCTTATCCAGCTATTCTATCAGCCTACCAGCTAAAATTTACTGAGTACCTGCTCTGAGACAGGAATCTTTTAGAAGTGAGAGATACAACCGTGCTGTGATAGGCAGAGAGCATTCTAGTTCAATCCTTTAACTCTCCAGTCCTTTTTGGGATGTCAGTACCAAAGAGTTGATGACATGTGCTTCCTGATTTGATATCACCCACAGCAGGCTGCAGTTCTTGGGGTTGCGAAGAGTCGGGCACGACTGAGCGACTTAACTTTCACTTTTCACTTTCATGCATTGGAGAAGGAAACGGCAATCCACTCCAGTGTTCTTGCCTGGAGAATCCCAGGGACGGGGGAGTCTGGTGGGCTGCCATCTATGGGGTCGCACAGAGTCGGACACAACTGAGGTGACTTAGCAGCAGCAGCAGCAGCAGCACAGCAGCTTGAGGTTAAAGGCATCTCAAAATTCATAAAGACAAATTTAAATATGACTCAAAGTCTCTCTCTGGATGGTACAGCATCACCAGCAGGTGAACATCTTCCGGATGCAAGAACTGTGTCATATAGTTAAGGACCAACACAAGTGGCTCTAGAATAAACCCAAGATTTTTTTTTTTTTTTTTTGAGTGGGAGTGCAGGGCACTGTGCTATATGCAGGGACTTAAAGAAATATGAAGCATCTCTGTACTCATAGTTGTTTGCAGTTTATTTGTTGCAGTTCCTTTGACCCTGAAATTACAACCAAGGCCAAAGCTAAATGTAAAAGGAGTTATGTGATCCTGAGTGTTAGAGAGCTGGTAGCAGTTGGAGATGCCTACCTCTCAGAAGGTTCGCTGGGATAACCTCCTCCTCCATTGACTGCTATCCTACCTCTTGAGGTGGAGAGAGAAAAAAGGAGACCCAAGTTTGCTCTTTACTGAGCTAAGGAAGGTCAGTGATGAGAGAATCATCTATGATCCTAGGGAGCCTCAAAGAAGGAGAGATGACCACTTTACTCAACCAGTGGACATGTGCTTCCTGAGAGAGTTTTATAACTTTCCAAAGTGCATAGGAACACAGAGGAAAGAGAATTAGGGAGAGATGGCATGGTGAGAAATTACTGAGCAGAGAGGAAGCCGGGACACATCCCGTGTCTTGCTCTCAGTTTAAGTTGGTCTGGAAGTGCCACCTCCCACATACACCTGGCCAATGATAGTGGAGGCTGCAGTCTTTCTGGAACCAGGGCTTTATGAACAAGGAGCACATGAATCAAAGGGATGTTGCCTAAAATCCTGAGCTGGGCATCAGCTAGAAGGATGGTCACACTCCCAAAGGACTGCCAAAGTTAAGAGGTGTTGCATTGCCTATTCCAGTCAGCACCACGCCCATCTGTCCATGGTCATGAAGCTAGAGAAACTGCCGTGACCCATCATGGGGAAGACAGCATGCTGACACAGTGAGGTAAGAGGGCTGCCCTCCTCTTATCTATAAGATTGAGGAGTCAATGCTCTGTAGAGGGAAAAAAGGAAGTAAAAAGCTGATCACATGCTGCCTCTACCTCTTTCTTCCAAGTGAGCCAAAAGCAAGGAGAGATATAGCCAAATGGAGCCGAAGGAATGGGGAGCTCTGCTTCAGGTTTAACACTGAAGTTTAAAAATTAATTTTTAATTATTATTATTTTAAATATTCAAGTGAGGCAGTTCTAAATTGGAAAGGAGCAGATCAGTTATGGAATCCCTAAGGAGGCCTCTTCGCTTAGTAGTATTTGATAAAGCAAAATTATGAGCGTTATTAACTGGAAAGCTAAAACAGTTTTATGCTGTTTTATACATGTCATACATGTATGTTATAGATGTATGATATGACATCATAGATACATAAAATTACCCACACCATTTATATATCCTAAGTGATATTTTAGTGATAAACAAGCAATGAAAAAGGGCAGACAAGATACACTGGACAATTTTATCATGAAATAAATGGTAATTCAATTTAACACCCTGCCTCTGCACCACACACACCCACACACATACAAGCACCCACAGAGTCTGTTTTTTATGTCTAAACACATGGATTAGCACTTCTTTTCACAAAGTTCATATAATTTCTTGAGTATGTTAATCTCTTGGAGTGAGGATTTGGGGGTTGCCTGAAGCAGAACAAATTCTTTCTCTATTTTAGCAAACAGACACTACACATATTCCTAGTCACTTGCTCTATCACTCGGTAGAGTGTTTACTTGACTTCTCTTTGTTTTATACAAAATATTTTCACATACCTGTTTGTATTAGACCTGATGTGTGAGCAAACTTTGCAGGAATAAGAATCACATATGTAACAGCTCAAACTAGTGTCTCATACAGATCCTCCTGCCTTCAATCTTTCCCAGCATCAGTCTTTTCCAATGAGTCGGCTCTTTGCATCAGGTGGCCAAAGTATGGGAGCTGGGCAAGGTTGAAGGCATGAGGAGAAGGGGATGACAGAGGATGACATGGCTAGATGGTATCACTGACTTGATGGACATGAGTTTGAGCAAGCTCCAGGAGATGAAGGACACAGAGGCCTGGTGTGCTGCAATCGATGGGGTCACAAAGAGTCAGACATGACTGAGCAACTGAACAGCAACAACAACATACATATCCATGGACAGAGACTTGCATAAGAGTAGATGAGGTCCCATGAATGATCTCAGTGAAAGCTCAGGAGCATGGGCAAAGATTATTCTTATGGTCAATGATGCTTTTCTTTGAATCTTTCAAAGATTCTATTCTTTGGGATAGAATACATGTTGTTAAAAATGTTTCCTATGGCGGATTGGGATTCTGATTGGAGATTGCAGAGCAGATTCTATACTCTTACCTTCTGATGAGGGGAGAAAACTTCTTAAACAAGTTCCTTGAAGAAGCAGATTATTTTGAAATGCCTGAAACCCTGGCTGCTCAGGAACATGTCAAGGAAACAAGTATTTATTATGCTCCATATGTTAAACATGGCCATCCCAGTGATAGGTCACCATCAAATGAAAGACATTCTCTACTGTCAAAGAAAAAGACACACACATGCCTTCAGAGACATTCAAACAATGGCAAAGTTAGCATTTTTCTCCCTGATGGAGGTAGATAGATTTCTAGTGCTAAGAGTGGTCAGCAAAAACAAAACTAAATAAACACTGGCTGTTCCGTGAGACACATTTGGAAAAGTAAGCTGGACATTATGCAGTAAGTGACAAAGTCAGCATCATAGAGAGAAGGCACTAGAGGAAGAAAGAAGAAAGCAGTGGTTGAGGCCAGGAGAGGTCCAGGAGGGCTTTTTGCAGTGTGACTTAAGCTAGACTTTGAAAGATGGGCAGAATGTGGAGGGGAGGGAAAGGAAGGAGGTTTTTAGATAGTCAGAATATTGTCAGATAGGCACAGTCTTAAGCAAGTCTCAGAAAGGAAATTCATCTCCAGATGAAGAGAGAAGAGCTTTATGAGAACAGAGGTTCATGCTGAAGGAGTCTGAGATGTGGGCTGGACATGCAATGAAGGATAAGTAGACTGTATGATTGAGGGACATGAATGCTAGGTGGGAGCATCTGGCAGGATTAAGAACCTTTCCAAATGTGACCTGTTACAGAATGTTCTTCCATGAACTTTCCCCTGTGGTTTATATCATTCTAATCAAGTCTCTCAGAGGGCAGCTTGTTTACACCAATGTATAAAATAAGATTTTTGTGCTTCAGACATTGGGGAAGCCTTATATCAATCACTCTTAAGAATCAGCCACTCTTTTTTTTTTCTTTTTTCTTATTTTTTAAATTATGAAAATATGATACAATTACAGGAGACTTCAAAAATACAGAACACAGTTACATATAGTTTCACTATATATTACAATTATTTTTTAAGTAGATAAATTAAGATTTTTAGTCAGGGTGTCAGTATCAGACTCTCAAAAATTAATGGAATGAATAGACTGAAAAGTAGAGGGATATAGTAGACTTGAAAAGCACTATGAACCAATTCAACATATTAATAATGAAGATTTATACAATTTTCACACAATAGTAGGATACAAATTCTATTCAAGTTACCACAGACTATAACCAGAAGATACTAGAATACCCAGGGACATAAAAGAAGGTGCAAAAAATTTCATGATCTGAAGGTATTGAAATCATACAGAGTCAAGAATAAGCCAGTATAAACCAGAAGATACTAGAATATGTCCAGGGACATAAAAGAAGGTGCAAAAATTTCATGATCTAAAAGTATTGAAATCATACAGAGTCAAGAATAAGCCACTCTTAAGAGCCTCATTTGAAGAGAATAAAGGTCTACTTTATCATCCTGCAGAATATTTTGCTTCCCTGATCTAAACAGTGACTTTTAAATTCCGCTGGTGAGTAGGTGCATCATGGCTTTCAGAGAACAAGCTAATAGAATCTACTTTTGCACACTTTATGACATGGTCATATTCATCAAAATATATTTTCTAATGAAATATTGTCACAGAGAAAACAGAATGGCATTTAAAATTATTTAAATTAAACTTCTTCTTCCTGAATGATCTGAATGCACTGTATTATTTGGAAGTCTGGCATTCCTTCCTGTGTTAATAAATGCTTTGTGAAAAATTATACAATGGTCATACAAAGTGGGATAATATGTTTTTTTCACTCTAAGACTTCCCCAACTCTTATGTTAAATTAACTGTGCTTTTCAAGGGGAGAATGCAATATTGCATGAAAGAACTCCCATCCGACTTTTTCTCCCCACTAGGAAAAAATTGTCATTTTATAAAATTCAGTTTGGAAAATGTTCCATCAGATATCTACCCACTTTTCTCCTGGGATTTGTAGTCCTGGCTATGTTAATCTGGGTGAGGGCAATGTACAGGATGAGAAGTATCCTTCTTTGGATAGATTGTGCTTCTTTGTCAAATGATAAAAATATTAGAAAATAGGATTGTCATTTTATTTTTGATATCATTTCAATAAAAAATTACAGTAGGCCAGAATCTGTTGATATTTAAGACCACATACCAAGGTGAAAATTGGTCTTTAATGAGGGAACAGCATCCAGCTGTCTAATTTTCATGAATAATTATCAGAGTTACAGCAATTAGTAATATTTTCACATTAATTAATTACTCATGTTAGATTTTTCATGTTTATCAGCCTCTATTTTTTGATAAATAAATGCTTTATTTGGAATAATTTTTGATTTGTGGAAACATTGTGAGGATAAAATAAAGAGTTCCCAAATATCCCACACCCAATTTCCCCTGTTACTAACATCTTAAAACTAGTATGGTGTATTTGACGTAATTAATAAACCAATATTGATACATTTTAGTTTTTATTGATGTAAAGTTGATTTCTAATATTATATTAATTTCAGTTATACAGCATAGTGATTCAGCATTTTTAAAGATTATACTCCATTGAAAATTATTACAAGATAATATTGATAGTTCTAACCCCTGTGCTATACAACATATCCCTTTGCTTACCTATTTTATACATATAATGTATATCTCTTAGTCTCATACCCCTAATTTGTCCTTCTCACCTTTCCTCTCCTCTTTGGTAATCACGTTTGTTTTTCATCTGTGAGTCTGTTTCTGTTTTGTTTTTCATTCATTTGTATTAGTTTTTAGATTTCATGTATCAGTGATATAATATTTGTATTTCTCTGTATGACATTTCACTAAGCAAATATTCTCTGGGTCTGTCCATGTTGCTGCAAATGCAGGATTTCATTCTTTTTATGGCTGAGTAATATTCCATTGTGTAATATATACTACATCTTCTGTATCCATTCATCTACTGATGGGCAGTTGGGTTGTTTCCATGTCTTGGCTGTTGTAACTAGTGCTGCTGTGAACGCTGGGGTGCATTTAACTTTCTGAATTGGTGTTTTTAGTTTTTCTGGATACATACTCAGGAGTGGAATTGATGGGCTATATAATATCAATAGTCCTATTTTTAATTTTTTTGAGGAATCTCCATGTTGTTTTCCACAGTGGCTATTCCAATTTACATTTCCACTAACAGTGTAAGGGTTCCTTTTTTTCTACATGCTTGACAACATTTGTTATTTGTAGACTTTTTGATAATGAAAGTCCATAGTTTATTTAGATTTCCTCATTGTTTACCTAATGTCCTTTTTCTGTTCTAGGAACACAGGTTAAATAGCATATTTCACTTAGTTTCTCAGACTTTCCTTAGTTTTTAAGGCATTGATTGTTTGGGGAAGTATTGCCCAGGAATGTTGAAGAATACCTCTCAGCTGGAATTCGTTTGATGTTTTTCTCATGATTAGACTGGAGTTCTGTGTTTTGGGGGAAAAAATCACAGAGGTAAAGCGACATTTTCATCACATCGTATTTAATGTACATGCTATCAACTTGACTTACCACAGGTGAAGCTAAACTTGATCACCTTCCTGAGATAGTTCTTGTCAGATTACTCCTTCTCCCATCTTCCACACTGCTTTTTGGGAGGAGGTCACTGTGTAACCCACGTTCACGGACTGAGGAATTGTCTTAGAGTGCATTTTCACAGGGGTTTCTTTTCCCTTCCTCCTGCAAGAGCCTGGGGCATCTCTCTCGGTTCTTTACTGTGAGAATCTGTGGGAATTCCTACAAATAAAACTCAAAAGTTTTAGGTGCCACCTGAAAGAGCAGCCCCTTGCTTTTTCACAGTGTCATGCTAGTCCACACTCAACCTCTAACAGTTTATCAAAATTATCATTTAAGTGTCCAAGGACTTCAGCTCCAGGTAAGTGGAGCTTAGCTGTGTCTCTCTGAATGCATCTGTCTCTTCAGGTTTCAAGGTGGCAGTTTGCCTTGCAACCTTACATCTATGATGGACCCAGAAACTCATTGATTTTAGTTTAGTACAACTTTTTCTTGTTATAATTAACAGCTTCCAAACTCTATATGTTAGAGTTGAAACCAGAAATTAAAACTATTAACTTTTAAGGGTTATCAATCTCATTTGGTATTTTGGATTAAAATAGTTAATTCCTATGATCATATTGCAGCTATAATATGGTATAATAATTGGGTCAAGGAATAGTAATCATTGGTTTCTATAAACCTTTTCTAGTTTTATTATTCTGATTTTATGACTATATTAACTTTCATATGACACTGATAAAACGCATTTTCTTTAATTTTAAAAATTATCAACATTTTAGACAATTGACTTTTTATAAAAAATTATCCTTATTATTACTCTCTAGTTTTTAATAACAATTAGTACTCTTGCCTGGAAAATCCCATGGATGGAGGAGCCTGGTAGGCTATAGTCCATGGGGTCACTAGGAGTCGGACACAACTGAGTGACTTCTCTTTCACTTTTCACTTTCGTGCATTGGAGAAGGAAACGGCAACCCACTCCAGTGTTCTTGCCTGGAGAATCCCAGGGATGGGGGAGCCTGGTTGGCTGCCATCTGTGGGGTCGCACAGAGTCGGACACGACTGAAGCGACTTAGCAGCAGCAGTAGCAGCAGTCCCTCTGAGCGCACAAGTCTATTTCAGTAATATAGAGGCATTAAAAATAACTTATCATTTATTATTTTTAATGGAGTAGAACATTAAATAATGTTGCATATGAAATATTTCCTAACTTTCAAGTATTACTTTTATCCTTCGTTAAGTCTCTTGATTACTTAAATATTGAAGTAATTATGAAATTGATTAAGCCTGGCTTGCTCTATTGTTTGGTACTATTGTAATTCTTATACATACAGAAATGTCAGTGGATTAGCTTGGACAAGTTATTTAAACTACCTATGCTTCAATTTTTCCCTTTGGAAAAGCAGATTAAATAATTATAATAATAATAGTATTATTATTATATACCTACCTCATTACAACATTATAAGGACTAAAATGAGTTACTTTAAATTAAATCTTTAGGTAAGAGACTGATGTATAGTAAGCACTAGATAAATTTTAACAACTATTATTATCTAGATTATAAGATGGCTTCAATTACCATTACTTGTGATTTCAGAAACACATATAGTTGGAGGTAGAAAGTACTTGAAAAACTATCTAGTTTAGGGATCGTAAATAGTGTGTGG
Organism: Okapia johnstoni; assembly: GCA_024291935.2. Taxonomy (NCBI): domain Eukaryota; kingdom Metazoa; phylum Chordata; class Mammalia; order Artiodactyla; family Giraffidae; genus Okapia; species Okapia johnstoni. The sequence continues at coordinate 56,277,195 of CM044308.1, forward strand.
GCTGGATTTGACTTTCAGAGGCTTAGTTAACACAGTGTTTTAAAATTAATTTAAATGGTTTTTGAGAGAGCATAAAAATCCAGTTTTTCATAATCCCTGCTACCCCTTGTTGTCTAATATTATCATTTTGGTTCTCACATTTGCTTTACCTGCATATCCAAGTTGTGATCAAACTGGAAATAAGATCTAGGACTTCTGATTCCTAAGCCATTCATTCCAGCATGCTGTGTGCTTTAGTTAGAATGCTTAGATCAAGTCCCTCTTGAACGACAGTAGACTGAAGGGCCTAAAACTGAGCTATTATCGTATAATACATGTCCGTGGGGAGAATGTGTAAATTCTTGAGAACAAAGTTATCCTCACAATTGAGAAGTAAAACAAAAAACAAAACAAAACAGGCTTAAGATATCTGGCAATATTGCTCTTCCCTTTTTAAAGCGATATAGATGAGTCAGGTTAGGAAACTATCAGAAATTTGTTTTCCTTATTAACTTGGCATAGCTTCTAAATTGAAACAGCAACTTGAGCACATCATTTCAACTTCCGCTCACAAGGTCTTCAGTTCACAGCTTGTTTTTGTGCTCTCTGTGAAAGAGGGAGTCAAGCTAAAATTGTTTGTGTGGGCCTGGGGCATCATAATAGAAAACTGTCTGGTCGTGGGCATGGTAACAACAATGAATCATTTCTACAAAATATAAGAGAAAGAAAGATGACATCATGAATTTTGAACACTCTGAATCTGGTAAGTTGGATGCAATGTGCAGCACATACAAACAGAGAAGTTGGAGAGAGGGACGTTTATTTAAAATGAAATAAATGCTTTGACAAGGAATTGGATTTTGTATAAGATTTCACTGTCACATTTCTTTCACAAAATCAAGAAAGGACAGCATAGGCACCTGAACCTGACTTCCTGTCAACTCAGTGGGAGGTTTTAATTAGGAACTCTTCTTTCAGTAAGAAGGAGAAAATGAGAATAAGTTGACAAGTCTTATCGATTGACAGTCATAAGAATTAGGCAAATTTCCAATAGAATATTTGCTTACCCTCCATGGGGACAAATAGAATATGCTGTTTAAAAAGATGGCAAGAACATTGAGAGACTTCCAGTTTCAGGGATTTGCAATCTGTAGTTTGGATAAGAATCATCTGGGGTACTTACTGCACAAGCAGGGCTACTGCACTAGAATCTGTGGGCAGGGATGATGGTGCTAGGACTGCATCCCAGGAGATCTGATACAAGTGGTCTATGGACCATACTTTGAGGAGTGATGGTAATGCATCTTGTCTCCTGTAAGAATTTTAAGAGTTCATCTTGCTCTCTCCTTCCTTTTTTCCCTCCCTCCCTTCCTTTCTCCCCTTTTCCCTCCCTTGCTCTCTCTCCAGTTTACTCTTTCTCTATTCTCAATTCTATTTTAATAGCAGACAATAATGGAAGACTTGAAGATCTGAACTTTGCTTCCAAGTTACTCACAATCTACTTGTTAGACAAGATGCTACTAATAATTTACACAAGGAAGCATAGATTGAAGCATAAGGGGCAAATAGAAATGTTTGCATTTGCATTTGAATGCAAGAAAAAAAACACACAGCCCATGATGAAAGGGCTGAGATGTGACCAATTAGTGGAAACCACTGCATTATCGATTTTGGAGGTAGACTTGCTATGGGTCAATTCTAGTTTTCCACATCACATCTGTATAATCCAGGGCAAGTCATTTTGTATCTCTGAGTCTCAATTTCCACATCTTTTTAAAAAGTAAAAGCTGTAAAAGTGGGGACAGAGGGAAGGAAAAAGGCTTGAAACATATATAGAAAGAATTGATACTTGATTTACGGAAAATGGGGGTGGTGAGGGAAAGTGCTGGAGAAATCAGGACCATTCCCAGATTTTCAGCAGTTGGTTAACTAGTTTTAGTGGCAATGATGTTAGTTTCAGGCATTCTCAATGCAAGGTGTAAAGGGTGTGTCCCTCTCGGTGGAGATGTTACAATGATAACTGGACATCTATTCTGGAGTGCTGGAGTGCAGTCTGAGCTGAGGATACACACTTGGGAGTTCACAGCCTTCAATTAGTTATTGAAATTTTGATGAGCTCATCCAGAGATAAAGAGGTGGTCCAAGCTAAGAGTCCATGGGAACGAGAAATCTTAGGGGAAGAGTGACTCTAGCTGAACATGGATAGCCAGACACGTAAGAGGAAATCTAGGAAAGATGGATCTTATGTATGCCAATGGAAAAAAATTTTATGAGTTTGTGCTTTGAACAAGTTTGCAATCTCTCTGTGACTTATTTACTTTGTCAATGAAAATGAAATAGCAATATCTACTGCATTTGTATTGTGAGGATTATAGTGGTAATAAATCTATTCATCTGATATGATGCCTGTAGCATAAAAATCATCAATGGATATTTTTTCTGCTGCAAATGTTGATTGAATTATGAAGCAAATGGTTGATATTAAAATCTTCCACCTAATGAGACATTATTTCCTTCAATAATTCAGCCAGATCTCTTTTCTAATGACTAAATTTCCAAAATCTAATAATTAGCTCCAGTAAGGAGTTGTGATATCAAAGCAAGCAGTGTCTGGTGAAGAATATTTTTATTTTCTTCCTTCTGATAATACTGTGATTAATCTTGTTTAAGAACACCTGCATTTATTTCTTATTTGAATATGCAATCAATATCAGGTGCTTATCTTCCTTTAGAAAATTACATTGGTCATCCCAGACAGTACAGAATACACTTGAAAAAAATTATGACTCTTAAGGTTTTGAGTATTATTCTTCACATCAGCTCCTGTAGGCTTCATGTGCCTCACAATTTAGTTCCTTTTATTAAAGCAACACAATTTGGGGAAAATGTGATGAAAAGGCAACATTTTCTTGCTTTTGAAATCTTATGGTTATTTGCTTTGAAGTTGAACCGAAAGACTTAGTTAGGTTCCTTTTTGGAACATAAACAAATTCAACCTCTGGCTTTATGCAGAAATTTCAAACATTTTTATTTGTGCTTTTCTTTTCAGGTAATACAAAGCCCCTCCCTTGTTTCGTCATGTTTAGCATCTGATTTTCAGAGCAATTTCTAAGGCTTGTTTGAAAATTTGAGCAAAGCATAGTGCAAGGCAAGAGGTAGGAAAGAGTAGAAAAGAGAAATGAGACACACTGAATTGATAAAGATCGAGCAAATCTTTCTTTAATGCACTTGCTTGTTTTTAAACTCTTTCCATCTCTTCAGTAGCAACTTGGAGAAAAGTCCTGCTCACAAATGATTGTATCGAGGTCTTAAAAGAACAATGTGTTTCATGCCTGTCTTACTAGAAATACCCTTATTTTGTGTTTTAGCAAGCCAATAGGTACAATGAGGAAGATTTAGTCTACTAGAGGTTTGAGTGTATCCTTGACACTGTCATACATTTGTTCAAGCTGGGTTAGATGATCTCCAAGTTTCCTGTCTGCTTTAAGATTGTGTAACTTGAAGTCTTTTTACTCCTAAACTTATGGTCTGTGACCTTAAAGTCAACCTATCTCTATTTACCTGCCTATGTATCTATCATAAACTCAAAAATAGTCTCCCCGACCCCAAAGCTGTTATTATCCTAACTCCTGAATGATCGGTCGCTCAGTCATGTCTGACTCTTTGAGACCCCATGGACTATAGCCCACCAGGCTCCCCTGTCCGTGGGATTTCCCAGGCAAGAATACTGGAGTGGGTTGCCATTTCCTTCTCTAGGGGCTCTTCCCAGCCCAGGGATCAGACCTGCAGCTCCTGCTCCTCTTGCATTGGCAGGAGTGGTAAAGAATTCTTTACCACTGAGCCACCTGGGAAGCCCCATCCTAATTCCTAGAGTTTACAAACATGTTGCCTTACAGCAGAAGGGACTTTGCATTTGTAGTTAGCTAGGGATCTTGAGATGGAAATATTATTCTGGATTATTGGATGGGACCAATGTAATCACAAGAGTCCTTGTAAGAAAAAGTCATGAAGGTCGGAATCAGAGAAGAGGTGTGACCTTGGAAACAGAGGTTGTTATAGTATACAGTTGACCCTTGAACAAGAATGGAGGTTAGGGACACTGACCTTTCACACAGTCAAAAATCCTGTATAATTCAGTCAACCTTCACCGTCTTGGGTTTCTTCATGCTAGCAGTTTGGCATTTGAGGATTCAACCAACCTCGGATCAGATCGTGTAGTACAGTAGAGTTTATTATTGAAAAAAATCTGTGTATAAATGGACTTGCACAGTTCAAAACTGTGTTGTTCAAGGGTCAGTTGTACTTTGAAGATGGCAAAGGGATGGAGACCCAAGGAATGCAGGTGACCTCTAGAAGCTGGGGAAAATGTGGCAATAGATTCCCCCCTGGAGCCTCTAAAGGGGAGGTGGTACTGCCAAGACCTTGATTTCTGCCCAGTGGAACTTATTTGAGATTTCTGACCTCCAGAATTGGGGATAATTAATTTAGAGATAATACATTTCTGTTGTTTTAGACCACTACCTTTGTGGTAATTTGATACAACAGCCCTAGAACATTATGAAACTTTAGGATTCAGTTCAGTTCAGTCCAACACATACACGACTGAGTGCCTGAACTGAACTGAACTGAACTGCCTGACTCTTTGCGACCCCATGGACTGCAGCATACCAGGCTTCCCTGTCCATCACCAACTCCAGGAGCTTGCTCAAACTCATGTCCATCAAGTCGGTGATGCCATCCAACCATCTCAACCTCTGTCATCCCCTTCTCCTCCTGCCTTCAATCTTTCCCAGCATCAGGGTCTTTTCCAATGAGTCAGTTCTTTGCATCAGATGGCCAAAGTATTGGAGCTTCAGCTTCAGCATCAGTCTTTCCAGTGAGTATTCAGGACTGATTTCCTTTATGATTGGTAACTTATGAAACTTTAGGATTAATAAATCCTATATCTGTCCCTCTAACTTCTTTTTACTCAGTGAGATGGGGGTAGAAATGGAGTCAAAGTCAGAACGTGACCTATAGGATCATATAAGCATTTGAGTTCTGTGATTTACTCAGATCAAATACTGGCTCCATCTCTTGCTACTTGTCTGACTTTAGGCTTGTCACCTATTTTGTTTCCTCATCTGCAAAGCTAACATAATGATAGCACCTACTTTCCTTATAGAATTAAAGGACTCAGTGCTTATAAGATACATGTACCAGCTTCCTGCACCGACTTCCAAGCTTCCCATCAATGCTCTCCAGCAGTTTCTTCCCCTAAATACAGTGTTTTGAATCTGGATAAGAGCATATTTAGGTGAGGTTGGGACCATGAGATTCATAAGAGTCAGAGTGACTTAAGAGTTAAACCTGGAAGCCTAAAGAAGAGGCAGGGATGAGGGATTTGCCTGAGGCTGGTTCCAGTTTTCTCAACCTCAGAGTTTTCACTGGCTTTGAAATAGACTCTCAGTTGATTCTGGGAATTCTACAAAGACTGAGGTTACCTCTTCATAACAATGGAAGTTATGAAAGCATCAAGCTGAGATGAGATGCAAGTATTTCAATCTCCAGAGTAGACTCTTATCATATCCCAACCCACTAAAGAGAACTGACTACATTTAGCTGATTATTCAGGCAATTTCTTTGATGTAGAAAATCCAGAAAGATTTTACTCTTTTATTGTTTGATTTTGTATTCATAATGTGTATGTCTTTGGGAGAATGGAATAAAAAGGGCACCTTTCCCTTTAAGAAAGCACCAGAGTTTTTATAAAATAAAAAGATGAAAGGCACTATGAAAATGGTCAAGGCAGGACCAAGCACTTATTATTCTGATGCTATTGTTAAACATTTTAGTCCAGTTTCTTCTGGTTTTGCCACTTGAATCTTTCACAGGATGAGAGGCACAATGTGGTTTTTCAGTATCTCCATTTGTAAGATGGTTCTGATTCATTTGCTGCCTGGTTTTTCATTATGGTAAGCACATCATTTTGGGATGGGACGCTCCTGAAATGATGATTTTTGGCATTCACATCAATATTGTGTTACCTGAAGAAATGAGCAGAATTGCAAATGCCAATAAATCGTGTTTGTGACAAGTTCTATAGAAACCAAAGTATTCATGTCAGAAGAGAGATGCTTTTGCTTGGTAGAAAGGTGGTTTCCATGAGATCCTAGTTCCTCTTCTCCAAGCTGTGTGACTTTAGGGGATAGTGATGGCTGGTGTGTCTGTAAAGTTTTATAATTTATAGTGTCTTCAGGTGTCTTTGGGCTTCCCTGATAGCTCAGTTGGTAAAGAATCCACCCGAAATGCAGGAGACCCCAGTTTGATTCCTGGATTGAAAGATTGACTGGAGAAGGGATAGGCTACCCACTCCAGTATTCTTGGGCTTCCCTTGTGGCTCAGCTGGTAAAGAAGCTTCCTGCAATGTGGGAGACCTGGGTTCGATCCTTGGGTTGGGAAGATACCCTGGATAAGGGAAAGGCTACCCACTCCAGCATTCTGGCTTGGAGAATTCCATGGACTTAATAGTCCATGGGGTTGCAAAGAGTCAGACATGACTGAGCAGTTTTCACTTTCACTTTCTTTCAGGTGTCTTTTACCTATGACCCTACAACTCCCTCATGGGCTAGATTATAGCTGTACCTATATGAGAGAAGAGAAAAAGTAATCCCAGGAAAGTAAACTGATTTCCCCAAGTTCATGCAGGTACTAAGTGCCAAAGCAATGGCTCCAGATGGATTTTGTTTCCCCGGCAACATGTTGCTTCCTAAAAAAAAGTTTGATTCAAATAATTAAACTGTGAGTCTCAATTTCTCCCCGTGTAAAGTGTGCATATGGACTAGATGTTAGTGCTAAGCCACTTTCAGTCATGTCTAACTCTTTGATGGATTGTAGCCCACCAGTCTCCTCTGTCCATGGAATTCTCTAGGCAAGAATACTGGAGTGGGTTGCCATTTACTTCTCCAAAAGTGAAAGTCACTCAGTTGTGTCCAACTCTTTGCAACCCCATGGACTATAGAGTCCATGGAATTCTCCAGGCCAGAATACTGGAGTGGATAGCCTTTCCCTTCTCTAGGGGATCTTCCCAATCCAGGGATCGAACCCAGGCCTCCTTCATTGCAGGCGGATTCTTTACCAGCTGAGCCACAAGGGAAGCCATGGACTAAATATGACATGACAAACTCAGACCTAAAGGGACGATGCAGGCAATGTTAATGAGAGATATTGTTTAGATATAAAGGAAATGGTATTAAATGTGACAACAAGAGCCATGTGTCATCTAAAGTGAGGAGTTGCTGTCAAGCTGGTTTTGCAGAGGAAGGCAGCAAAACCAGTGTTGTCAAGTTTTCTGCTGTTTCAAGAGAAGACAAAAATCTAAATTTTCAAGTGAAATCTCCCTGTGTTGAATTAATGCTAAACTGACAGAATTATGACCCCCTCTCCAAGGTCAAGGGGTGGGAGGGGGCACCTTCATTTCCATTAACTCTGATGTGCTGGAAAATCAGTATTGTTTCAGTTTAACTTTCTGGAAAAATTTATTTCTTTGGTCTGGAGGATTCATTAGGGTCATTGACTTTTCAATTAATGTCTAGGCCAACTCAGTAATTGATTTGGACAAATAAATAACTTCTAAAGCATGAAGGGAAATGAAATATAATGAATGAAATAAAATAAAATCCATTTATTTCTGTGATCTTGGAGCACTGTGAAAACAAAATACATGGTACAGAAATCTTTGTGTGAAGAGATTATGCTCATGTGTTTCTTTCATGCCACCAACAGGGCAGCTGAACTTAGAGAAGGAGGGATTTTTATGACATCTTATATGTATTCTCTGTTGTTTTCCACTCTTAGAATTGATGGCACATCCAAGCAAATTTAAGTAGTAATTTAACTCATTAAAGATATTTATTTTTTGATAATCATGTAATTATGAAGTTAAACTTTGCCATTCAAACTTAGGAGGTTGATGACTCGTGTGAGTTTGGACTTGTTGAATAATAGTGGTGATAGTACTACTGCCATTGTGTGTCCAAAACATTTTGTAATAATGATATTGATAATAAAGAAATAACATTTGTTGAGTGTTTATTATGTATCAGGATTCATGTTAAGGATTTTTCTATTCATTTAATCATTTAATCCTCACAATTTCCCATGAAGTAAGCAGTGATGTCTATTTTACAAATCAAATAACAGAGACTTAAAGAGATTAACTGGTACAAGATTATTCTGTTACTGATAGATTCAAACCAAGTCTTAATTCAGTGTATGCAGAAGAGGTCAGGAGGTATTTCCTGAGCATCTAGGTACCAGGTCATATTCTGGGTTCTTGTGTACAAAATGAATTTCCGCTTTATTTGTGTGTGTGTGTGTGTGTGTGTGTGTTCCGTCACTGAGTCATATCCAACTCTTTGTGACCCCATGGACTATAGCATGCCATACTCTGTCCATGGGATTCTCTAAGCAAGAATACTGAAGTGGGTTACCATTTCCTTCTCCAGAGGATCTTCCCAGATCAGGGATCAAACCCATGTCTCCTGCATTGGCAGACAGATTCTTTACCACTGAGCCACCAGGGAAGCCTTTGCTTTATTTAGGTTATGTTTTATTTGTTGAGATAATAAGCCAATAGACATACACAATAATGTCCAGCAGCACTAAGTATTCTAAAAAAAAGAATTGCATTAGGGGACGGAGGGTCTATTCTACATGGGATGATGAGGGAGGTATGTCTGAGGAGGTGATATGTAACCAGAGACACTGGAATGAAGTGCAGGAAGGAGCAATGGGAATTTCTAGGATAGTCCCTCCGTGGTACCATTCACTACTCAGTTCTGGAATGGTGTGACCATTGGTTGGTTGTATTTAAGATGGTTGTGGAGTATCTTCCTAAGGCTGTAAGCAAGAATTTAGGAGGAAGACTCGCGTTAAAATTCTGGTTCTGCTCCATTTTCCTCTGAGGCATGGAGACACCTTAAATTTACCTTCAAGTTTAAGTTTCTTTGCCTATAAAATTTGGATAATAATCCTTATCTCTTATGATAAGTGAACATTACATATGTAAAGTTCCCCTTTGCAGCCCTGGAACTGTATATGTGTGTGTGTGTGTGTGTGTGTGTGTGTGTGTGTGTGTGTGTATATATGTGAGTCAGGCAGCAAATAGTAATTATTATAATTATTTTATAACCTGTGTCTTACAAAGGGACATGAGAAGGTACTCATGGTGTTTGTGGTCAAAGTGTGGGAGGTGGTATAGCATAGAAAATACCATTTACCCTCAGAACTGAATAGGGAGTATGGTCAGAGTGGAGTCAGATTCAGGAACTAAGATAAGAGAGTAGGATGGTGTGGGTAAAGTGGGTTTTCACATCACAGTAGTTAAAGTGAAATAATTCAAAAGGCACTTTGAAACAAGGCAGGCAGGAACTTATTTATTTAAATTTAATATTAAGAAGCATCTCAGAATATGCATACAGCTACAGGGGTTTACAGAGTGGCATGAAGAGGGGGAGAGAGAGAGAGAAAATTCCTGCCCTTTATTAAGTAAAGCCCACATCCTTGCTTCCAAAGGCAAACGTCTTGTATTTAAAATTGATATCTGGAGCCAGCGGGTTGGCCCGATGCCTAATAATCAGGAAATCTGGGTCCAGTCCCAGCTAGCCTTCTACATGCTGCATGGCTCTGAGCTAATCACTTCACCTCTTTGCCTTCAGACAGAGGAAAAAAGATCTCTGCACCTTGTCCATGTCAAAGGAATCTTTTTAGACTGAAATTAAAAAGTTAAAAATGCCCCTCCTGGGATGTTGCTATTAAATGTGGGAGCATAATTTGGTAAAGAGACAAACCTCTTTAAATCATCAGTGTTATCTCACGGGCCTTGAATTAGTTCTACAGTGGTCTGTTTTGGCCATAACTTAGTCCTGGGGCAGGGGTAACAAAGCAACGGTGTTGTTCAGGGGTTCTGCTTGGCTGGGTGGAAACACATGGACTTTGAAGTGTATGCATCTGGGCTCCAATTTTCTAATTTTACTGTAATTTTAACTCCATCATCCTGTTGAGGACACTTGTTCTGTTTGAACCTTGGTTTCTAGATCTATAAATAAATAGACTAACATCATGTAAATTATTGGGAAGATTAAGTAAATGTAAAGTTATTAGCATTATGTCTGCCATAGCAGGAGACATGGGTTAGATCCCTGAGTCGGGAAGGTCTCCTGAAGGAGGGCGTGGCAACCCCTCCAGTGTTCTTGCCTGGAGAATCCCCATGGACAGTGGAGCCTGGAGGGTTACAGTCCATGGGGTCGCAAAGAGTTGGACAGAACTGAGCACGCACGCATGCACTCACTGCCATCAACATTTTAAAATGTCACTCTTTATTATATTTTTTAGTTTTGTTTGATAATTGAATTCCTGGAATTGTCTAGGCACCTCAATTTCAGGAGATCTTGTCAAACCAGGGCCACCTGGACAGGCAAAGGGTTAAGAGGAAATAACCCACCAGATCTGCCCCAGCTTGCGGAGGTGGGTCTGCACCAAGCCGACCCTCCAATCAGGGGACTAATTCTTGGCCTGAGGCAGTGGGAATTACAGTGGATGTCGGGCTCTAGAAGTGTTCCTAGATGCCTAGATGACTATAATACTTACTATCTGACAGTGGTGATTGCCAGGCAAGGTGCAACTTGAAGATATATGTTAGCTATGTAGAAAGCCTTTAGTCTCATTCACAGTGAGTTCCCTCCCTTGACAACACATCTAACTTTGCTGTGGGTTGTTGTGAGGCTTTGGGGCACCCTGAAGATTCATCTTTTTTTAATCAATGGAAAGGAGGCAATAGCTTGCCTTTATTATCACCTAGATCAACTCTCTCAGAACAAGCAGGCTGCAGATCTCAGTGGCTTCTTAGCGCTTTCTCAGACGCCTCCATTCTTCATTACGCTATTCCCATGGTAACACTGAGGAAGGGAGAAGAGGGACAGCTAACCACTGAGATGCTATTTTTAGATTTCTGGCCAGATGCTTTGACAAATCTGTTGAGGGAAGAAAATGAAGCAAGTATAGAAGAGGATTTTTTCCCCCAAGACAATATCATTTAAAATTCATATGATAAAACTGGAAACAACCTTGAGACATCATTCAACCCACTTCTACTTATAGAAAAATCTACTTTCAAATCATATAAAAAACTGTTCAATAAGATCATCTTTATTTACTTAATTACCTATACTAGATAACTTTATTTCATACCTTGAATTTATCCCAGATTCAGTCTGAGTTCCCAGACCAAGGGAGTTGGGAATGAGAATGGAAATGATGGTTCAAGGTGTGGATTACACAACTCTGAGAGCATCATTCCTCTAGACTATACTCATAATGACACAGTTGTTGAGCCTCCCAGGCAGCTCAGCAGTAAAGAATCTGCCAGCCAATGCAGGAGACATGAGTTTGATCCCTGAGTTGGAAAGATCCCCTGGAGAAGGAAATGGCAACCCACTCCAGCATTCTTGCCTGGGAAATCCCATGGAGGAGCCTGGTGGGCTATAGTCCACGGGGTTCCAAAGAGACAGACAAGACTTAGCGACTAAACAACTATAACAAAAATGGCACTTGCTAGGTTTGTGCAAATATCTGCACTGGATCTGCTTCACTTATTTTTAAAATATGTAAACCCCTCCCATCCTCCTTAAAAACCTTCAGGAATTTCTTATTGCTCTTAGGTTAGAGGCCATAGGTCTCTAAAGTGACTGTAAAATACACATGATGTTGATCCTATATACATGTCCAGAATCATTCAGTGTTATTATAATTCTCCTTCTTTGTGTTTCACCTAAGACTTTCTTTCAGAATCTCAAACATGCCATCTTCCTCCATGTTAACCTCTTTACACTTGTCTATGATATTTTTCCCCATGCTCGCTACCTAGTTAATTTCTATAACTTCTTATCCTTTTAATCGGAGCTCAAATACCAGAAAATGCTTTCTTAATCTCTAAACAAAAAAGACCCTTCTGCCATAGCCTCTTCTAACAACTTGTACATTTCCTTTGCAGCACTTACCAGTTTATAATTCTATATTTATTTATGTAACATTTTAGGGTTTTTTTTTTATTACTTTAAACTATGAGCTCCATGTCGTTAAGAAATTATATTGCTTGCTCACAGTTATATATCTAGTGCCTAGCATATATTTGGCAACTTATTTTAATGACTGTGTAAATGACTAGCAGTTATTTTTTTTTCTTCTAAACATTTATTCACCTAATAACAGAACTTTGAAATACATGAGTCAAAAATTATAAAGCTTACAGAGAAATAGATAAATCTATAATCTAATCAGAAATCCCCATACTACTCTCAATAATTGATAGAACAAATAGAAAACCAGTAGGGATATAAAAGATTGGAACAATATTAGTATTCACCTTCACCTAGCGGACTTCTTTAAAGGAGGATTTTAAGATTTTATTTATTTGACTGCATTGGATCTTCATTGCTGTGTGTGGGCTTTCTCTAGTTACAGTGGGTGGGGAGCTCCTCTCTAGTTGGCAGTGTGCAGGCTTCTCATTGCAGTGACTTCTCTTGCTGCAGAGCACGGGCTCTGTGGCACAGGGGCTTCAGTATTTGTGGCGCGTGGGCTCAGTAGTTGTGGCTCGCCGACTTAGTTGCCCCTAAGGCATGTGTAATCTTCTTGGTCCAGGGATGGAACCATTGTCCCCTGTATTGGCAGGCAAATCCTTAGCCACTGGGCACCAGGAAAGTCCTCTAAGTGACATTTATAGAATAGTATTCCCTAAAACATGAAGTAGTTGTACTCATTAAATTCCAAGATACCATAATGATAGAAGATTTTAAAGGGACATAAACCTAGGTTTTCTGTCAAGTCAAACTGTCTATGTGACTTACCAGGGCTCCTCAAAATACAATGTGCACCCAGATTTCCCAGAAAACTTGTTAAAGAGCAGATTCTGATTCAGTAGATCTAGGCTGCAGCTCATGATTCTGCATTTCCAACTGGTGTCTAACTAGTTCTAGAACTTGGCTGCACACTGAAATTGCCATGTGCTGTGTGCGCAGTAGCTTCAGTTGTGTCTGACTCTTTGCGACCCTATGACTGAAGCCCTCCAAGCTCCTCTGTCCATGGGATTCTCCTGGCAGGAATACTAGAGTGGGTTGCCATTTCCTTCTCCAGGGGATCTTCCTGAGTCAGGGATTAAACCTGTCTCCTGTGTCTTCTGCTTTGCGGCGGATTCTTTACTGCTGAGCCACTGGGGAAGCCAGAAATTGCCATAAGAATTTTCAAAAAAAACTTCAATTTTGAAGTCCCACCCTGTGATTCTGATTTAACTGGTATGTGCTTGGCCTGAGCTTTAGGGATTTTTAAAAGCTCCCTAGTTTATTCTAATATCAAATACTATTGTAGAATGATTGATTTCAGGCAACAAAGCTAATCCTCAACAATAGCTGTATAGGAATATTTTTGTTACCCTTTGCATTAGACAGCATTTAACATGGCCACCCAATAAGGATTCATGCTGTTACTGTTTTTTAAATGTATATTTCTTAGAGACACATAGGAAAATGGTACCAAGCATTTGTTTCCTAGCAGAGAGAATCCTGTGTGAGTCAGTTGTTGTGATAGCAGAATAGTCCAATCTTAAACTTTCCCACTTCTTCACATAGGGGAACTGTATTTCTTATCAAATATTTAAAACAATAAGTATACTATTGAAAAAAGTGAAGCATTTTGCTAGAAACAGTTATAAGTCTTTGCAGCCAGAGGAACAATGCATAATTACCCAGATAATACCATTAGGAAGAAGAGAACCTTAGTGCTCTTCCAAAAGCTGCAACATTTACGGTGAGTTCAGTGACTCCCAGCATGTCCATAAATGTATGAAGAGAAACCAGAGGCTCTTGGGCATTTGGCTACCCTCTTTGAAGATCAGTGCTTCTTAATCTAAAGCACAGTAATAGTCCTCTTTTTGATTATTAATTTCATTAATGTTTTCCACTGATTTATTTTTGCTTGTGGTTTTATTCTTAGAAGTTCCACAATGTGGAGTGTACTATCTTTGCAGTTATAACTTAACATAGTACTTTATTTTAAGCCCTGCACTAGTTGTTTTCTTATTCTCTCTTACTTAATCTACTCATCAAATTTATTTGGTATCTACTGCTATTATCACATTCTACAGATGAGGAAACTGAGCTACATGGCTCAGTAACTTCTCAGAGACACAAATGGCCAGAGACATTGTCCAGGAATACATGATATAACTCCCCGGGACTCTCTCCTTTCCAGTGTTAATAAATTTCTGGTCTATAGGCCAAATTCAGCCTTCAGTGGTCCAAGGGTCTTAATATATTTTTTAATGAGGTGCTACTATTTAGAAAGCAGAAAATTTCTTATGAAAATCTAGATTTCAAGTTTATATTTACAATAATCTTATCTGACAACACTAAGTGACATGACTGAAACCCTGAAATGTGCCTGAAGCTGAGTTCTGTTTTTTCCTTTTCAAATGACACTCTTCCTGCCCCTCACTGGTACCTCTTTTACTCCCGGCCTACTCCAGTATTCATGACACAGGCTTTGCCCCTCCAGAGCTCTGGTTTTCAGCTCAGCCTCTAAATTCTGTTGAGGGAAGAAATGATTCTTATGTCTTTAGTACATTTTACAATCAGGAAAAACAAAATGTCCTCTTTCTCAGTGACGTATAGACCACTGCATTGCCATCTTCATCACTTCATACCTTTCTAGGACTACCTGTGCATTTGCATCTGGCTGAGTGGTTCAATTTCTTTGAATACAAAATGGTGGAGCTTAGTATCCTACCTTCTGGTTCTACTATTTAGCTGTTTGGAGTGGTTTCCAATCAAAGTTTTGATTTCACAGGAGTGGTTCAATTTCTTTGAATACAAAATGGTGGAGCTTAGTATCCTACCTTCTGGTTCTACTATTTTGCTGTTTGGAGTGGTTTCCAATCAAAGCTTTGATTTCACACGAGTTTACAAGTTGTGTGGTTGTCTTTCAACAACTGTAGCCCCATGGAGACTCACGTATCCCTTGAACTCATGATGTGTAGTTGGGTTTTGTTCACCTTCCTTCAAGTAAGACTATGATAAGGAGGAAGAGATGATGTTTTCCTGGTGATGTCAGGACCATCTAGCTGATATGGCGCTCGCAGTGTCCGCAGGGTTTCCCAGGAATACAGTCACCGATTTGTAATATAGCAGGAAACGCAAACAAAAAAGGATTCTCTTCTTAGGAGTGTTCACCTTGGTTTTGAGAGTTGCTTGCCTCTGTTGCAGTGTACTATTTCCTTTATTCCTTTCCATGTCTGGCTTTTACCTGCTGCCCACCTTGGTCTTGGTTTCTATACACTCTCTCTGAGCCACTCCACCTTTTGTTCCTAGTGGTGGAGACCTCTCCCTGCACGTGGAAGCCTGTGACTCAGCAGAACTCATGCGCGCACACTTAAACCTCAGAACAACCCTATGGTATAGGTCTTGTTACTCTTAGGAAATTGTGGCTCAAAAAAATCTTAAAATTTGGTAAGTTGATAAGGAGAAGAATTTTCAAATGGTTAAATTTTAACGTTGATTATTCTGTCCCATGTTTTACTTTGGGTACAAGAGGCCACTATCATAATTGAATGATGTCTACAAAAGATGAGAAAAGTAATTTTACCATTCCTTATTTCATCACATGGCATGCCACGTGAGACATCATCAATTTTAAGGTGCACCATTATCTGATATACTACTGAGAAGAGAAGAAAATGCTGTCAGTTAAATTATGTCAACTAAGTTATGTTGATTGTCATTTTTATTGCAATTATAGATGTTGTAAAATATAAAGACATGTCTTAGAATTGACAAATATGGTGCTTATTCAACTTACATTGTACACATCTAATATATGTAAGTCATTGGCTAAAATGTTAGTTGTCTTAAAATAATGAAAAGAAAGCAAATGCAAAATATTTACACTATAATGTTTTCCTTCAGCAACCATCAACTGAGCTGGAATTTGACCGGGTAGTGATTTATACCACTTGCCTTCGTGTGGTACGGACAACCTTTGAAAGGTGTGAGCTGGTTAGAAAGATCTTCCAGAACCATCGAGTCAAATTTGAAGAGAAAAACATAGCTCTGAATGGTGACTACGGAAAAGAGTTAGATGAACGATGCCGGCGGGTTTCTGAAGCTCCTTCCCTCCCTGTCGTGTTCATTGATGGCCATTATCTAGGGGTAAGTGTCTGCTAAGGAAAATCTTTTTTATAGAACACAACCAGTGTTGATAGAAATCTGTAAACCTATGACAAAGCAACTTGCATCATAGCTACCAGATACTTACTGATTTTCAGAGTTCAATCCAGCGGTTTTGAGGCACTTGTTTCTATCCCAAATGATGTATCACTACAGTGTTCATCCCTACAAAGTCATAGTGAGACAAAATCAGCATGAAATTGTCTTTTTGAATAGAAATACATTTTAAAAATGGTTAGTTGACTTGAGTTTTGAATTGAGAAGCTTGACATGTGGGATAAAAACTTTTTTTAAGTGCAGGCAAGAAAAATGGAATATATGAGATATGCATTTGTGAATTCTCCTATACTATATTATCAAACACTCAATTTCCTACTTAATGAAACTGAGATGACAGTCATCAAATGAAATCAATAAGAAATAGGGCCTGTAGCCAGAATTTTATCTGCTTGTTGTTTAAAATGATTCTTGCTTTGAGTAATGTAGGAGTGTGAGACACAAATGCAGGCTTACAGTCAGCAGAGTGAATTCCCAGAGCAGCAAAAAACATGACTCCTTCATTGCTCTCTGAATAATACCGTTAGCATAATAACCCCCATCCATCTATGAATGTGTGTCATCGGTAAGAAGCCCAAGAAGAGGGCTCTTGGAGGGGACACTTTGGAAAGAGGGAGAGGAAAGAGCTGAGCGACGCCAGTGGCTGGGGTCACTGATTAGACGACAAAAAAAGTGAATTGCAATAATTAATGTACATGGCATTCTGTATTTTTCTTGATATTTCTGGTGCCTTGGGTATAGTAAAAAATCAATACGTATTAATTTTTCAAATCTGGTCTTAACCTTCAGGTTTCAGGGAAAATTAGAAAAAGCCAGAGTTTTTCTTAGCAGGAAATGCCCTGTTTGTTACAGGGAGCTTGTATCTGATGTCCTGTCTAGAGCCGTGGCTGTTAGAGGCAGTCTGCCATCTTATGAAAAGATTAAAGCAGAAAAGCCATGATTCACTAGCTATGACGTCATGCAGTCTTACTTTCAGCCAGAGCTGGACACAGATGGATTCTGAACGAGAAGAATTTTGATTGAAGTATTGAGCCGAAGGTTCCAGAAACCCACAGCAATGGTACAGATAATAATGACAGATAAATACATAGATTTTAAAAAGCACTATAGTATACTCTCAGCTTACAAATGTTATCTCATCTAACCAAGAGTCTAACTTTAGAAATGAACTCTCTGGAACACTGGTTAAAAGGCAAGATAGCCTTGGAGTCAGGCAGCATTGTTTCAAATTCATGCTCTGATACTTCTAAATGCTGGGAAATGCATAAATCACTCTGTACCTGGTTTTCTCTTTTGTATGAGAATAATAGTAGAACTTTTCTTAGGCTAATTGTGAGGGTTTTATTATATGTGTATGTATTATATTATTTTATTATTATGCACGTGTGTGTATGCTCAGTCGCTTAGTCGTGTCCGACTCTCTGAGGCCCCATGGACTGTAGTGTGCCAGGTTCCTCTGTCCATGGAATTTTCCAGACAAGAATACTGAAGTGGGTTGCCGTTTCCTACTCCAGAGGATCTTCCTGACCCTGAAATCGAAACACATCTCTTGCGTCCTCTGCATTGGCAAGAGGGTCTTTTTTTTTTTTTTTTTAATCACTGGCGCCACCTGGGAAGCCCCATTATTATATAATTATATGTATCAGTTATATAATGATATAAAATGTTAATCAGTTCATATGGTTGGAACAAAGTACCTTTTCAATAAATAGTAGCAATTTTCATCTCTGTTTTGAAAAAGAGAACATTCTTTTGCTCCAAGTCACATAGCTGGGTAATTGGCAGGGCCAGGACTCCATGTTAGGTCAATCCAGTTCCCCAAACCCTTGTACTCTGGCACATCACTTCAAAGAAAGTAATTGTTGCTAGTTTGCTTGCTGCTATATTCTTAGCACCTAGAACAGAGTTTGTCACAAAGCTCTCAAAAGCATACATTAAATGGCTGTAGGAATGATGCTATATTTTCTCTTCATATTCTTTCCTTCTTTAAGACATTCTTCCACAAGGGAAAAAGTCTGAAGAACATATCCACACTGGGGAGAAAATCACTGGTAAAAGGTTGTGAGAATTTGCTTTTTAAACTGGGAAAAAATTCTTCTGACAATGTAAGATATTTTTCACTGTGGTGTTTTTTAAGTTCTGTGAAACCGCACAGTCGATCTTAGTGGGTGATCACTAAGATCACTTAGTGGGCAATAAGCTTGGCCCACCCACTGCTCTGATTCTAACCATGCTCATCTTCTTCCTACTTCTCAGTCTAACCTGCCCAAGTGCCTCACCTGCTGTTTGTCCTTCAGTTTCAGGGATAGAGGGAGAGCATGATAGACAAAGGAGGTTGAATGCAGAGTTCTTTCTCAATGACTTTGTCTCTGTGATCACTTTATTTACACACAAAGTAACCTAGAGGTAGAAGAATCACACATGTGCTACCCTGTTGCTTCTGAAATTTGAAGCTGATTCCCCAAATCTGAAGAGAGGTCAGATACAGAGATTTTTTCCCCCCTTTCTTTTTCTGATAAAAGAGGAATTACTTCTAGATCTGTAATTCATAACGGAGATAAACAGTCCAAAACAGCTTACATAACAAATTCCCCTCCTCCCGCAATAGCCACTTTATTTAGATTCCATGCACAGTTGCAAATAGAGGACATTGTTGGGCTTGTAGAACCTTTTCCCTGCAGTATTTGTGCATCTGAAATGGAAGGATGCCCTCTGCTGGGTTTTGGCACATGGTAAAGCATAATTCTGGAAGAGGAAGAGAAACTGATGTTGGTAGTTTCCTTAACATCTGTGATGTTTTTAACAGTTATATAGAACCATTTGATTTAGTTAAAATTTAAGTAAATGAGAAAAATCAAGATCTGTGAATCAGCTGCACAAATACAACTGTCTTTAAGGGTGGAGAGACAGAGAAACAGCCAGAGCCAAAGAATGAAGTAGACACAAACAGAGGAATATGGAGACAAAATGAGGGAGATCATGAGATGGAAGGAGAGAGGAAAAGGACAATTCACAGCTCCCCTATTTTACTGCCACAGACTCAGGGTGGGTGCTGCCAAAGCAGCTCAGTTGTTTTCATTGAAGGGAAGCTATCAGGGCTCCATCCGAGGGCAAGAATGGAAGAGTTGACAGGGATGCTGTTTTTGTGTGATGACTCTCTTCCCCAGCCAAACTAAAACCTGAAGATGGAAATAATGGAACAGTCAAGGGAAAGAATTACTTTAGAAAGCAGATCTACACGGCCCTGTGATGATCAGTGGTAGAGGGGGAGTTGGTGAAGGTAGAAGCAAGTTCAGCTTGGAACTTCTCTGGGGTTGCTGCTGTTGTTGTTCAGTCATTCAGTCGTGTCCAGCTCTTTGCGATCCCATGGACTGCAGCACGTCAGGCTTCCCTGTCCATTACCATCTCCCGGAGCTTGCTCAAACTCATGTCCATTGAGTCAGTGATGCCACCCAACCATCTTGTCCTCTCTTTTCCCCTTCTCCTTCTGACTTCAATCTTTCCCAGCATCAAGGTCTTTTCCAATGAGTCAGTTCTTTGCATCAGGTGACCATAGTACTGGAGCTTCAGCTTCGGCATCAGTTCTTCCAATGAACATTCAGGATTGATTTCCTTTAGAATTGAGTGGTTTGATCTCCTTGCAGTCCAAGGGACTCTCAAGAGACTTTTCCAATGCCACAGTTCAAAAGCATCAGTTCTTTGGTGCTCTGCCTTCTTTATGGTCCAACTCTCACATTCATACATGACTACTGGAAAAATCATAGCTTTAAACACAAGGACCTTTGCTGGCAAAGTCCTTGGAGTAAGTGCCCTGTTGTTTTTGGCATCAGAAAATATTGATGTGAAAAGATTATGTCCCAACAGTTTGGACATAAATAATCTTATAAATTCCAGTTGGAAATGAGTTAGAAATTATGTCTTGATTATGGACCAACCATAAAACTCTACAGTAAGAGTCCACAAAATCCACATTGGAACATAGCTGTGAAACATGTAGAATGAATCCAACAGGGGACTCCAGTAACAGAGAGGGGAATGGAAAGGCTGTTGATCTAGAGGGGTCTCTTAAATTAGCTGATATTGAGTTGTGACTGCTTGGAAATTCTGTATCTATTTAAAGTACTATTTTATTCCGTTTGCTGCTCCTGCTGCTGCTAAGTCGCTTCAGTCGTGGCCGACTCTGTGTGACCCCATAGACGGCAGAAATTATTATTGAGCATTGCTAGTAGACACACTAGAAATATAGACTCTAGGCTTGTTGAGAGACTACTTCCAACACTTCTCTGCAGAAATGGGCCACCGAGGAAGCCTTTGCCACAGTCTGGAAGTGGCCAGCTCTAGTAACTTGTTGTCTTTGCCATGGTCCTCACCAGCAAAATGGATGATTTGTTCTCCACCCTTCTTTCTACAAAATTCTCTTCCTAAGTAAAGTCTTGAGTGAGTGTATCCGTTTGTGGTCAATAAGTAAGTCACACGTGAAAGCAGCGAGAGAAAATGGGAGATGTGCTTTGCACGTTTCTAGCCTCTATCCCCTGATATCCTCCCTATAGCCCAGGAAGACATTCTAGAAAGTGACTGGGTAGGTCAGTGAGTGAGACGAACCAGAGTATCAGCTGGATGTGCTGCTTTTATTTAGTTTTATTTTAACCAGCTTTATTGAGGTACAATTTACATTTAATAAATTGTACACATTTAAATTGTACAGTTTAACAAATGTGTACACCCATGTATCTACCAACACTTCCAAAATATACAGCATTACCATAAACCCCCAAATATTCTTCATGTCATTTAGTAGTTAATCCCTTCCTCCAGGCCCAGTCCCCTGCTAAACATGGGTCTTTCTCTTAACATAGTTTTCTATTCTTCTAATGTCTATGTCTGGTTTCATTATCAGGGTAGTGATGCCCTCATTCAAGTGAGTTTGAAAGTACTGTAGCCCCTGGATTTTAATGTCTGGTTCTCTTTAATCTTTGATATAGAGCACCATATCCATTTGACATCACTTTTCTTTTATGTGAAAGACTTCGTATACACTACTATTGTAGTGTGGGTCTGCTGCGGATGAATTCTGTCAGTATTTAAATGTCTGAACAGTTTTTATTTCATTTTTATCTTTAAGAAATGTTTTTGCTAGATATGGAATTCTAGGTTGGATTATTTTCCAGTAGTTTAGAGATGTTGGTCCTCTATCTTCTCACATTACTTCTGATAAAACATCTGCTGTCACTCTGATCTTTACTTCTTTGTTTGTAACATGTCTTCTTCATCACCTCCAACCCCAACTGCTTTTAAGCTTCTCTGTTTATCACCAGATTTGAGAGCCTCAATTATGGTATGTCTTGGTGTAACTTTCTTCATTTTTCTTTTGCTTAGGGTTCAAGGAGATTCTTGAATCCGTTGGTTTATTAGTTTTTATCATGTGAAAAATGTGAAAAACTTTCAGCTATTATTTTTTTCAGAAGTTATTTTTATTTTCCCTTCTTTCTTTCTTTTTTTTTTCAGAGGCTTTAATTACATCCCTATCAGGCGGCTTGAAGTAGTTCCATAGCTTACTTCATTTCATTTTGGGCAGTTTCTATTGATATGTCTCCTGTATTCCTAGTCTTTTTTTATATAATATCTAATCTATTACTCCCATCTGGGTATTTTTTGATCTCAGATACTGTAATTTTTATCTTTAGACATTTGATTTCTTTAAAAAATGTATTTTTCATATCTCTACTTAACATGTTCAATATATTTTTTAGCTTTTTGATCATATAATAGCTTTTAATTTCTTTGATAGCTTCATTATCTGTGTCAGTTCTGGGTTGGTTTTGAAATTCTGAGTACTGTTTTCCACTTCTTTGCCTTCCTGGTAATTTTTGCTTGAATTCCACATACCTGGTTGGATAAAAGTATTTTTATTGGGATATTTTTGTGTATATATATCTATATCTATATATAGATATATAGGTATATAGATATAATTATATGTCCTTGCACTTTTTGCTGAAAGGCAGTCAAGTTACTTGGAAATAGTTTTCTATTTTGGGTTTGTTATTAAGATTTTCTAGGCAGGGCCAGAATAGTGTTTCAGTTCAGTTCAGTCACTCAGCTGTGTCTGATTCTTTGTGACCCCATGGACTGCAGCACACCAGGCCTCCCTGTCCATCGCCAGCTCCTGGAGTTTACTCAAACTCATGTCCATTGAGTCGGCGATGCCATCCAACCATCCAAAACTAATTATTCCTTAGTACGGGGATGTGACCTTTTGATAACTTTACTCAACACCCCAGTCTGGCTGGTGAAAACAGGCAGTATTCCCAACCATTCCCCCAAATACTGTCACTTTTCATACTTTCAGGTGGTCCTTTGCTGGCCTTGAGTAGTTTCCTTACATAGATGTACTAAACATTACTCTGCTGAACTCAAGCTGGGCCCTCTGCCCATCTCTGGAGTTCTCTGTGAAGCTCTTTACTCTCTGTCCTGTGAACTCTCGCCATCTTAGCTTCCTGGGCTCTAGGTCTATTTCCTTAACTCAAGGAATCTACCTGGTTCTGTTTAAACTCCCCCTTCTTGAATATAACTTGAATAGCTATTATGATAGTAAGCCTGGGAATCCACAGAACTCACCTCATTTACTCCCTGCCTCTCAGAGATCATAGTTCTTTGTTGTTAAATGTTTACTACCACATAAACAACCCATTAAAAATCACTGTGCTGTGCTTGTGCTCAATCGCTCCGTTGTGTCTGACTCTTTGCGACCCCACAGACTGTAGCCCACCAGGCTTTTTACCGAAAACATCTCTAAACAAACAAAAAGTCCTGAAGCCTTAAAAATTAGGGGTTTTATCTTTTCTCACATAAAAAATGTACAGGAAGATGCTCCTGGGAGGGTAAAAAGTTCCATGATGTCACCTAAGACCACTTTCTATTTTATAGTTCTTAGCACATACCTTCTATCTTTGAGGTTTAATGGACCTAATGTTCCTATAATTAATGTAAGTATTGATATTATACTTGCATTCTAGGCAGGATGGGAATGAGAAAGAAAAGAAAAGAGAGAAGTGCATTCTAGCTAAAGGAGTGCCCTTTTAAAGAATCTTTCCAGAAATCTCACCCAACTTTGTGTTTTATTATTCACCTTTGTTGCAAAATAGAATTGTGCTCTTCCAGAGGGACACATTGATATGTTGAAAAAATCCAGGTTTTTGTTAGAATAAAGCATCATGGATATTGAGTAGGAAGTTAGTATCTGCCACACTGAGCAAAGATCTTTTTGAGTACTTGACAAGAATAAGCTTCTTCCAGTTGCATGTTTTACACTAATTGTTTGCTTGAATCTGACAACTCCCTAGTATTCATTCTGTTAAGAAGGGTTGCAGAGACGGTGGACTAATGGGAAGGAATCTTTGGTAAATTTGGTGTTTCTCTATAGGAATGTATTATATGCAATAATAACTACTTTCATAAACCACCAATGTAAAATTAAGTGTTTTGTTAGGTTTTGAAACTCTTTTGTCTTAAACCTCTTTAAAATATTTACCATATACCTGTGAGAAGTGGTTTATCAATGTTGGAGTTATATGCTTTGAAAATCTGTTGCAAGTTATAGACCGTCTCACTGTACATAAGACACAATCTTCTGTAAATACAAAGGCTTTCTGAGAATTTATCCCTAGATAATTAACTTTTCATTAAAAGGAGTACTTTCAAGAGGGTGCCTACTGAAGTATACCCCCGCTTCTTAGTTACCTTGAGTATTTTATCAAGTAAGCAACCCACTTCATTACAAGTAATTATCATCATATCTGATTTAGATTCTTTAGCATTTAATTGTGGAATAGATGAATTTTAGATTTTTATTTTTTCCTTTTTCTTTGGAAATCACCTTTTTGGTCATTTCCTTCATCATTAACAATTTCACCAGAGATCTGGATGAAAGAAGAATCCCCTGAGCTTTCAGATCTACTAGTTTTTCATGGATCTCATTTAGTAATAGGTACAGCAAATATTCAATCTTTAAGCATCCTTGTGCAGAGTCATGGAGTATTTGTTCCTGGCCTGTTCACTCTACTTCAAAAAGTACAGGATGGGGAAGTTTGAAATTTAAGCTTTAAGTCAAGCTCTTGGAGTATAAATGAAGCAATCATCTGTCACGTGATTGATTCCTTGTCCTTTTCTTCCTGAATAACTGAGGATTTTTTTTTTAATTTTTATTTTTGTATTGAGATATAGCTGATTAACAGTGTTGTGATAGTTTCGGGTTAACAGCGAAGGGGCCCAGCCATACATGTACATGTATCCATTCTCCCTCAAACTTCCCTTCCATTCAAGCTGCCACACAACATTGAGCAGAGTTCCACGTGCTCTGCAGTAGGTCCTTGTTAGTTACCCATTGTGAATATAGCAGTGTGTGCAGGCATATCCCAGAGAGCAACAACAGCAATAGTAAAAGCTAACTTGAATGATACACTCTGCTAAGCTTTCCTTGACGCATTAAAATAAAAATGTGAATAGTACCCCTCTCATTTCTATCACCCCCAAATTTTGTTAAACAAATTAAGAAACTTAGAGAAGATAAGAAACTCTTTAAATACCTTCACATCACAAGCCAGAATTCAAATTTAGGAGTGTTGGACTCGAGAGCTCAAACTCTTCCACTCTTCAGCAGCATATTTACATTCTGAATTATTTCATCACTTGAAAACACTCCACATTCAAGATCTTGAACTTAGAAATGTCCTGCACCGACCACAGTTTTCTGTCCCTCACTCTCTCTCCATTATTGAACTTGCTCTGTTACCACTGGTATTATTTATCCTTCTCCCTTTCTATTGTAGGCACACTTTTGGTTTCACTTGTTTCCCTATATTTCTGTATTCATGAATATGATAATATCTAGTCTCTATCACTCACTGGATCAGCTCTCTTGACTTTCCACATTTGTCAGTTCCCAGTCTGGTACAGCTTCCTGTGTTTTTCTTCTCCTATTCCAGCACATCAAGGACATTATTGGAGAAAATCTCAAAATTTTAGCGAAGAAGTCTACAACAAAGTTGTATAATCAGCATTATCTAGGCCCACTATTTCATACTCCTGAGAATATCTTGTTGGTTTTCTGTTGTGGTCCACATAACCAACTGCTTTGAATGTTTTCTAATTTCCCCCAAACAGAAATCTCATTGACATCTCTTGATTCCTATTTTCCACATCTGTTATTATCTTTCACTTTTTCTGGTCTTCAAGTCTCTATACAGTCACAATCTTGTAGGGTATGTTAATTTTTTAAACAGATGTTTTACTTTGACATTAAAAAACACAGAAAACTTCTTTATTATTAGCTTTTTATTCCAATTCTTTAGTTTTGATAAATGACCCCACGATTCTTCCAGTCACTCGGTCTCCAAGTTTCAGTTTTCTTTGATACCACATCTTTCTCTTCCTCATATCTCGTCACTTGTCAAGATTTACACTGTATTCCGTGGGATCTCAATTTTCACGTTTTGGGAGCCCCTCCTAGAAAGAAGTAGCAAAGCAGTGGAAGCAGACATCTGAATGCAAGAGTAAGCTATTTGTCTTACTGGAATGGATGTTAGTCTAGTTATTTAATATAAGGTGAAAATAATAAAATACTAATGACTGGGTATTTTGAGAATTATGAAGCATAAAAACTCACAGTGCCTGGAACATGGCACACACTAAGTAATTCTTTGCTAATATTACAGCAAGAGCTTTAGAGAAAACTTTACATTTGTGGGCTGTAGGTGGAAAGACAGAGAGAATAAAGAGAATTAATATAGGATTGGATCAAGAAGTCATGAGAGGAGAAAAGGTGCAGAGTATGATTCTGAGTTCACTTT
The DNA here is from genome assembly GCA_024291935.2 of Okapia johnstoni. NCBI lineage: Eukaryota > Metazoa > Chordata > Mammalia > Artiodactyla > Giraffidae > Okapia > Okapia johnstoni. The sequence goes on from CM044308.1 coordinate 56,303,332, forward strand.
CACATGTTAATTTCCAAGTAGTCTGATCTATGAGGGCAGGATGCTGCACAGCATCTGAACTTCTGGATAGTGGTAGTGTTTTAAATATAAAAACTAGCATCAAGGTCATGTTTCAGATACTAGTTTCATTTGAGCTGATACATGGGCTACTAGCAATATTCCATCGCCATTCATGATACCTTTACATGAATATTAAACATAGTTATTTAAATAGTGTTATTTTTTTTAATTTTAATACTAAGCAATTAAAAATGCTAGTTAAAACATATTAATAAGAGTTTATAACATATGAGATTTAAAAATTATTAACAATATACCTATTTCCTCTGAAAATGAATGAGAAGGTTTATGTATAAGACACTATACCATCATAATTTTTTCCTTACAATATGAAACTTTGATTTTCCTCCCTCTCTATTTAACAGTAAACCTAATTTTACCTTTATTTAACTCAGAATGAATTTCCTTATATTAAAATATGAACAGATGACATCTGATTTGCTCTTATTTCTAGAACAAAGCTATTAAATCTAGAGTGTGTGCCCAAATAAGAAATAGAGTGGGTGAAGGAATTAATGTTTTACATTCTTCTCTTAGCACCTCCCCTCTCTCATATTCTCTCAGATTAAGACCACTGGAGACTGGTGGGACAACTATTAAGATGCGGTTGCAGAAGATCTACTTAATTACTAGGTTTCATAAAGACAAGTGTGGTAGATAAATACATGTATAAGTTTCATACAGAAGATTACAATCTTGGATTTGGAAGGAATCTTAAATGCCATCTTGCTAATGTCCCTCTCAGTGCATAATTCTTTCTACCATAACCCTGGGCAGAGATGAACAATCTTTGAACACACTCAGTGACAAAACCTTATACTGTTCAAGTCAGTCTATTTTATTGTGGTACTCCTGTAAATATTAGAAATTTTTTTCTCATGTTGATAACAAGCCTGTGTCTAATTTCCTTCACCCATTAGTCTTAGTTCTTCTACCTAGAGTAATTCGAATTAAAATTGTTCCCTCATCCTCTTAACTAAAACTTCATATACAAAAATGTTGGCAAGTTTTCTCCTTGGTTTATTTCATACTTACTCTTATCTCATGACTTTCTGAGCTTCAAAATCATAATTATTCTCCTTAAGACACATTCTAGTCTTTAAGTGCAGCACCCAAGGCTAGAACCAATCTTCTAGATGATTATCTCCTCAGTAGGGTCTCTATCCCTCTAATAGTGGTGCCTAGATTCACTTTAAGCATCTATATCATACAACTGATCATACTGAATCTGTCACTTAAAAGACTCATGTAATTTTTAAGTGAACTATTTCTCAAGTGAACTCCTAATACCCTTGGATTTTGTTGCATTTTACTGGGTCCCAAGACCTCGTTTCCATGGATGTGTAGTTGCTAGACAGTAATTAATATCACAGGAAATAAAATTTTTTTATGAAATATAACCTATGATTTTTGATAACTGTCACTCTTTCTGTAAGCAGTTCATTCTGGTGCCTGTATCATTCCTCAGATCAGGAAGCAAAGAAGTTATCAAATGTCTCAAACTTCCATCTCCAGAGAAATATGCCCATGGGACTGGAATAAACTGTAGTCAAAGTTTGGGTGCTATGATGAAAATAGTTGTAACAGTTAGCTTTTGCTGTGTAACAGATCACCTCAAAACTTAGTGGCTTTAAAGAATCATTTTGTAGACTGCACTTTCGGCTGGGTTTGGTTGGCTGTCTTTTGTGGTCTACTGGTCAGTTGGCCAGAGGTGGGTAGTCTAGAATGGCATCAGTTACATATGTGGAAATTGGCTTCTCAGATTTCCTCTTTCCTAGCAGACTAGCTGGGGAATGTTAAATGGCAGCAGTGGGATTTCTAGCAGTGAAAGAAAGCAAGCCCTAAAGCTGAAGCCCACTTCAAGCCTTGGATTGAGTCTTATTTGCTCTTGTCCTGTTGACTAGAGCAGGTGACATTGTTGGGTTCAGGTTTAAGATGCAGAGAACAGACTCCACCCATTGATGGGAGGACTGCCTACATCACATTGTAAAGGGTGTGCATAGAATGAGATGTAAACAAACTGGTGACAGTGACCCCTGCAATCCATCAGGGTGAAGAACTTCAACATTATCTAACCCTGACTTTCTGCCTGAGTCATGTGTGCTCAGTGATATTTTCATGTTGGAGGATTGCATACTTTTGATTGACTAAAGCTAGTTAATTATACTTCAGCACTCCACAAGCCCGCAAAATATTTGTAGAACAGTTTGGCATTCAAGCACATCTGTGTGGAGCTAAACCAATGTACCAAATCCCGCTCAAGTTTCCAGAGTCACATGCCATCATCTTGTTCCTTTGGTAATCCTGTACCCTCCAGTAACATCTTGCGATATCCTTGATCTATTGACCAAATCTTTGCCTTTCACCTCACAGATTTGTTTTTCTGTCACTTAACCTCCAAAAGAAAGGCAGAAGTATTAGGATCATAATTCATCTCATATTTTGAATGCTAAACTTAATTCAATGACATGAAAAGTCATATAGTTGTAAGTACCTTGAAATCTGTTTATGCACAACTCAACTTTACTCCAACACTTAGAATTGATTAAAGAGAGGGGAATTTTGAGGCATGCTGGTACTAAGTATTCCTAAATTATAAACCTAAGGAACAGCTTCACCCATACAGTCTTTCTTTAATATGTATCCCGGCTTTGCTACTGAACCAAATTTAGGTCTACTTGCCTGTGTGCAGTAAGGCCAATATATTGACACTAGGTTGTGGTGAAGGAAATTGCAGCATTTATTGCAAGGCCAAGCAGAGAGTATGGGTGGCTAATTCTTAGACTTGAACTTCCCAATGGCTTTCAGGGATGGGTTTTTAAAGACAAAGTAAGGGAGAAGGTCATAGGATGCCTGAGTAGCTTGTGGACATCCTTCTATTGGTTGATGATGAGGTAACCAGCTTTATTTCGAGAGTCAACATCACCAGCCTTCTGGTTCCATCTGGTCTGAGGTCTACAGGCTTGTGGTCAACAGTCAGTTGACTTTGTCTTACCTGATGTGGATTTCAGTATCTGCAAAACAGTTCAAGGATATGGCTTCAGAATGTTGTCTACAGTCCTTGAGAAGGAACTAAAGATCCTTGACATTCTGTTATGGATAAACTACTATTATTTTGTCTTGCTTGAATGTTTGCCTTTGTGCTTCATTTTCTTACTTCTCTGATTAAACTTGCCCTTTGGAAATCAATGAAGGCCTGATTGAAGAAGTTTCTCTACAAATAAGAGGCAGGCAGAGGATGGACTGGGGAAGGTATCTGTCCTGTGAAAGTCCCATAGCATCCTCCTCAGTTCAGCTTTATCATTTTGCACATTTTACAAATTAAAAATCTATTGTCACATTTTCCTAAGACTTTGCCACTTAATTTTCTGTGTAGCAGGATACTTATAAAATATCTGGTAGTTTCACTGTAATTATTTGTATATGCCAAATCCCGAGTCTTAAATTTTGTCCTTTGGACCATGGTTCCATAAAAGTACAAAATAGTGTTTATTTTCAACTTGGGCATAAGTTAAAAGAAGACATGAAACATGCTACCTAATAAAGGACTCCAGGACCCAATTTATCTACATCTCAATTTAGATATAAATTGCTAAATATTCTTAATCTGATTGAAAAGAAAATGTAGTTCTGCATGATCAGTGTTTTCTTATTTGGATTTAAAAAGACATAAGGCTTCCCTGGTGGCTCAGCTGGTAAAGAATCCTCCTGCAATGTGGGAGACCTGGGTTGGGAAGATCTCCTGGAGAAGAGAACGGCCACCACTCCAGTATTCTGGCTTGGAGAATTCCATGGACTGTATAGTCCATGGGGTTGCAAAGAGTTGGACACGACTGAGTGACTTTCACTTTCAATATATGCATTTAAGATTTTTTTTTTAAATTCTAGAAATGTGTGAAAATGAATTAATGTACCATTCTATGAGTAAGTGAAAGTTAATAGAAAATTTAATGTCTCTATTTTTAATAAACCTTGAAATCAGTATCTCAGTAAAGAAAACTTTGGTTGATAATGAACTCTGTTATCTGCTCTTGTGCATATAGAGATTTAGTATCTTCTCAACCACCAGAGGGCTCTCACAATATAAGAAAATATATTAAATGTGTAAGAAAATAAATGAAAATAGAAGTCATTTTTTATATACCTTTTTAGTGTTCAATTAAAAGTTAAATATCTTAAATATATGGATTGCATATAACATTTCAAATCCAGATTTCATTTCTAGAAATGAAATAGGAGGAACTGTTTACACATGATAATTCAAAAACTGAAAACAATGAACTAAATCCTGAATCAAACGTTAATACCATTCATTTATGTTTTCACTGGAAAAAATTAATGGAAAGTGCATGTATATTTTCTCTGAGAGATTCTAGCCCTTATGACCTATTTTTCTATAAACATCTAGTTTGTTACTTTGGTATCATATATGATTACAACCGAGTGAACATCTCACAGGGATTTGACAAAGTAAATGGCTCTTGTGCCAAGCGGCACACTTCTTTATGCTCAGGTAGGATTGTGATACATTGTGCTACAGTTTTGTTTTGTTTTTAATTACTCCTTGGACTCCCAATTTGGTTGAGCTTAGCCCAAGATGCCTTTCTTTATAAAATAAAAAATTAAGCTAATGACATGACCATATGTTTGGTCCTGATGGTGTTTATTCTCTGGATTAGATTTAAAGGATGAATAGAATGATAAAATGAAGCAAACCACTTGTTCAGCGACAAGCCCTGAAATACTAAAGTCAGGATCTCATTACTGGCCTCCTTTCTGGGCTGTAATCAAGGCCAGTCTTGCAGGAAACCAACAAGTTTCCCATTTCTCATCTATTTGTTGTGAATTTCAATCTGTCGCTTAGACTTTTGTGACCTGTCTCAGGGACTGTGGAGACTGAATCAGAATTAGTGATTATCAGGACTTCCCTGGTCATCCAGGGAAGTGTTTCAGACTCTGTGCTTCCAATGTAGGGGGTGCGAGTTCCATCTCTGGTCAGAGATCTTAGATCCCACATGTTGAGTGATATGGCCAACAAAATAAGAATTAGTGGTTATCAAATTGTTCTCTGTGGTTCCCTAGAAGTTCCTTTGACTCTTCCTTAGCGGGCATCTGATGGGTGATATAAATGGGAGGGATTTCAATCTTTCTTTGAAATGCCAAACCAAACCCTCACATCCATACCTGTTATTGTATTCTACATATGGTTTCCCTTGAAAGATTTGAATAAATAAAAAGTTCAGCTGAAGGACTTGGGAAAACAAAGAAAGAAAAGTCTAAAGTATTTTTTAGCAGTTTCATCGTATTTGAATTTCTCGGGAAATATTGCTAAAACATAGGGTGGGAGTGGTGGATTACAATCAGATTGGACGGGTATGGATACTTCTCTTTGCACTGTCTCTAGGCAATAGTGAAAGTAATTGCCCTGAAAAGCCTGGGAGGAACAAGGGGATGAGTCATTAAGCAAACACTGAGTGCCCTCTGTGTACAAAGCACTGTACACTATTTAGGATTCAGAGATTTTTCATACATAGCCCTTGCCTTCTAGAATCAAAATTTAAGATGTGTGTGGTGGGAGAGGGCGAGGGTACATATGGATACATATTATATCACTCTAAGCTAGTTGTACTCATCTAACATGCACAATTGTACTCATCTCACATGCGAGCAAAGTAATGCTGTAATTCTCCAAGCCAGGCTTCAACAGTTTGTGAACTGTAAACTTCTAGATGTTCAAGCTGGTTTTACAAAAGGCAAAGGAACCAGAGATCAGATTGTCAACATCCGTTGGGTCATAGAAAAGTAAGAGAGTTCCAGAAAAAATCTGCTTCTGCTTTATTAACTATGCCAAAGCCTTTAACTGTGTGGATCACAACAAACTGTGGAAAATTCTGAAAGAGGAGAATACCAGACCACCTTACATGCCTCCTGAGAAATCTGTATGCAGGTCAAGAAGCAACAGTTAGAACCGGACATGGAAAAACAGACTGGTTCCAAATAGGGAAAGGAGTCTGTCAAGATGTATATTGTCACCGTGCTTATTTAACTTATATGCAGAGTACATCATGCAAATGCCGGGCTGGATGAAGCACAAGCTGGAATCAAGATTACCAGGAGAAATATCAATAACCTCAGATATGCAGATCATACCACCCTTATGGCAGAAATTGAAGAAGAACTAAAGAGCCTTTTGATGAAAGTTAAAGAGGAGAGTGAAAAAGCTGGCTTAAAACTCAACATTCAGAAAATTAAAATCATGGGATTTGATCCCATCACTTCATGGCAAATAGATGGGGAAACAGTGGAAACAGTGACAGACTTTATTTTGGATGGCTCCAAAATCACTGCAGATGGTGACTACAGCCCTGAAATTAAGATGCTTGCTCCTTGGAAGAAAAGCTATGACCAACCTAGACAACATATTAAAAAGCAGAGACATTACTTTGCCAACAAAGGTCCATCTAGTCAAGGCTACGGTTTTTCCAGTGGTCATGTATGGATGTGAGAGTTGGACTATAAAGAAAGCTGAGTGCAGAAGAATTGATGCTTTTGAATTGTGGTGTTGGAGAAGATTCTTGAGAGTCCCTTGGACTGCAAGGAGATCCAACCAGTCTGTCCTAAAGGAGATCAGTCCTGGGTGTTCATTGGAAGGACTGATGTTGAAGCTGAAACTCCAATACTTTGGCCACCTGATGTGAAGAGCTGACTCCTTTGAAAAGACCCTGATGCTGGGAAAGATTGATGGCAGGAGAAGAAGGGGACAACAGAGGATGAGATGGCTGGATGGCATCACCGACTCAATGGACATGGGTTTGGGTGGACTCCGGGAGTTGGTGATGGACAGGGAGTCCTGGCGTGCTGCAGTTCATGTGGTCGCAAAGAGTCGGACATGACTGAGGGACTGAACTGGAACTGGATTCACAATAAATATTCTCTCAACATCACTTTTTTTCCCTAGGTTCAAACACATATATTTAAAATGCATTACAATTCATAGTATAATAACATTAGAGTATTAGGAATGAAAATATAATTGAGGGTTTGTTATCCTTTTTTATTTTGTAGAAAGACACTTGATCCATTTTTTCCTGAATTTCCTATCATTGATTAATTAAATACTTTTGAAGTGACCAGTTAATAAATGAGTAAGAACCTGTTATGTTTTTTGCCAGACCTAGAAGATTTAGTAGTAAAATAAGCTGTGATGGTTGCACACCAGAAACTTGTTTAGGAACTCGGCTGCAAAGCAGGAGGTGATTGGCAGGTGAGCTAGGGGAGCTTCATCTGCATTTACAGCCACTACCCACTGCTTGTATTACCACCTGAGCTCCGTCTCCTATAAGGTCAGAGGCAGCATAATAAATGTAATGCACTTGAATCATCCTGAAACCTCCCCCCTCCCTCTGTGAGAAAATTGTCTTCCACGAAACTGGTCCCTGTTGCCAAAAACCTTGAGGACTGATGGTTTGTAGTATCATTGTTCAGTAGCTCAGTCCTGCCCAACTTTTTGCGAACCCTAGACTGATACTGACACTATAGTATCAGGACATTCAGAATATTAAAGTGAGGTGATTGTGGGTGGAGGATGTAAACATTCACATGTTTTACTATGATTAGTAAAATATAAAATATAATTAAAATGGTTTTCTTAAAAAGGCTATAAAATATTTTTATAAAGATGTTAAAATGTGTGTGGTTCTTTTGGTTTGTCTATTTTTAAAGTTTCTTACATTTCTTTATTGCACTCCCTATTTGGGGAGAAGAATAATAAAAATGTAGTTTTTCTGAGAAGTTCTTTTTTTTCTCCTTTCCTTTTATTTTTTTAGCAAATATCACAGATATTAAAATGCATTTCATCTTTGAAAATGGCAAAATTTCCTTGAATCAATGGTGGGATTTCCTCCCTTCTTTCTCCCTCTGTTTTTTCCTTCCCTCCTTTCTTCTCTTCTTCCTTCCAACTTCAGAGTGTTTTATCTGTCACAGGTAAAACATACGTGAAATTAAAGGAAGAGCTGAACATATGCTCCTGACCAGATGGGAGCAGTCCGCTTCTGTAGCATCTCAGAAACACTCCATCTTTTTGTTATCTGTCTCCTTCTTGCTTTTTCTAGGCTCTGGGTTATTAATTCCTTGATGTGTCTCTGCTTGAGCTGAAAAAGTGGGAAAATATAGTGAAGGTACAGAATTTTACCTTATCCTGTTGTGTCAACGTCTGAACCAGAAGCTTTACTTTTCAATGATTTATTTTCAACTAAGAAACATTGTGTGCATGTTCGTTATATATGTTAATTGCTCAGTCTTGTCCAACTCTTTGTGACCCCATGGACTGTAGCCCATCAGGCTCCTTTGTCAATGGGATTCTCCAGACAAGATTACTGGAGTGGGTTACCATTTCCTCCTCCAGGGGATCTTCCCAACCCAGGGATCGAACCCATGCTTCCTGCATTTGCAAGTGAGTTCTTTACCATTGAGCCACCAGGGAAGCCACATATCATAATTAAACATTTATCTAAACTCATAGAACATACACCACTACAAGTAAACCCTCATGTACACTGTGGACTTTGGGTGATAATAATGCATCAATATAAGTTCCTCAGTTGTAACAAATGTACCATACTGGTAGGTATGTAACATACTGGATGTTGATAACAAGGTAGTCTATGCATGTGAATGTGTAGGGAATATGTGGGAAATTTCTTTGCTTTCCTCTCAATTTTCCTGTGAACCTAAAAGTATGCTAGAAAAATTGTCTTTAATAAAAGAAAAATATAATATTATTGCCTTAATGCAATCATGTTCTTTGTTTCACATTGCCCTTCAGTTTATATATGCATGCATATGTACTTTTATGGAGGCGTTCACATTAAATGGGCCATTTTTACAGTGTTTGTTAACCATATTTTATCAAGAACATTTTTCACTTTCCCTAGTACTTGTAATTAAGCCTGAGAATGATTTTATTATGTCATGTTGGTGACACATTTGAATTTGTTAAAACATTTCCCTCTTGTTGGAAATTGAGGTTTCTAGTTTTGAGGTTTGCTTTATAAATAATGTGAATATAGACTTTTGTTCCCGTTGAATTATATTGTTAAGACAAAATTCCAGAGATGGGAGAATTGAGTTATTTTTGTAGCATAGTATATTCAACAATAAATTTGACTTTTTCTTCTTTGGACAATTTGAAATGTGCTTTTAATTATAAAGAGTTTTAAAATGTTTATTTTAAACATGTATTTTGTTAGCATATGTAGAAATTATTTGTTTAAAAATATTTCTGGTGGCAATAATCTTTTTTGTTTGGAAGGGTATGAAGTAGTATATTCTATTTTTCCCATTCTTTTTGACTTTGCTGGAAATATATATTTGCACAGTTATGTACCAACCACTAGGAGTCACTAGTTTACCACATCCTCATTGCAAACAGTGTATATATAATCCTATGGACACAGATGAATCGAGTGGCATTGAGGTAAGCCACATATAGTGCAAATCTTACTAAAATGCAAGCACATTTACTACTTTAAGTAGAACATGAAATATATGCATGCCACGCTTTAGATCAATAAAATGAATTGGTAAATTAGGAAATATTTTAGATTTTTAGCAGTTCTCTTGTAAAGTGATGTGCAGAATAAACAGTTTTATCTTTGAAAAACTGAAGGGTCAGTCAGCTTAGAATAAGTTCTCCTTTAGTCTGAGAGCTTAAAAGTTGTGTAAAGCAAAACTATGATATACTTGCCAAGGACAGATGTTAGACAATACCAAGCTTTACCTGCTACTGTTTAATCTCTTCTCCCATATAAACATCCTGAAGCTTTCAGGGTTCTTCATCATGCTACTATATCATAGGCAGCATTTAATCAATAAATGAATGCTATTTTTTCAGACTAGTGATATTACTTTAGAACACTGTAGAAAAAATTATGTATTTTTAAAATATGTTGTTAAAGTTGATATTTAGGGTCAAAATGATTTCATTCGAAGCAAAATTATTATGGAAGTGAAGTAGAAATTTAATTTGATTTATAAATCCTGCTTTATATGCAATGTCACAGAACTCTATCTCTAACATAAATAGAATTATAGTCATCTGTCCTTGTGACTTGTGGTTTGCTCTGCTGTGGCTAATACTGTCTGATTAAAAATACACATTATGGCAGAGTAGAAATATCTTTGGTTATGAAATGACAGGGAACAAAGCAAAGACATAAATTTACTACATTCAGCGCTATTTTATAATCCTAATAAATCATCTTTAACTTTGACCTAAAGTTACTTGGAGAATAAATTGTCTTAGTTTTTTCCAACTTGTGCTTTTTGATATGTGGGCCCTTTGGTTTGCACAGTGAAGAAATCTTGACTAATAATCTATGTATTTAGAGGATGTATCTTTATAACCCCAGTAAAATAACAGATTTGCCTGTGACTAAGCTTTTTTTCCTTACAAATTGTCAAGTATTCTCTTTGTTGTGAATTTAAACAGCAAAACCATAAATTCTATACATTTAGATTTATTATGGAGAGCTGTCATCTTTAATTATTAGTGTTTTGAGGATGATTCTGTAACGTAGCCTCAAAATAGCAATTATGAAACATGGTGAAATAATGTACTGACTATAAAAAATTAACTCCAGTAACTATTGTAAATTTTATAAATTAATATTTTATGCTAATGAAACAGACACATGAATAAAATATGGCTGCCTTATACTACGCATGTGTATTCCTCTCTTTGTCTTTGCTCACAATGGAATGGCCATCCCTGGGTACTCTCTTAGACCCCAAGTAGTCTTGATTCTATGTCCTGAATATTATTTATCTCTCCTCCTTTTCCTAACATAGTTCCCACTACGTTAGTTCAGTCTCTTATCATACTTGGTCTGTAGCCATTTTGCCAATTTGTTGAGCAAATGAATGACGTACAAAATTCTCTGTATGTCTCTGGATAGGTTAGTGGATATATATAGCCTGGCAAGCTGCAGACTGTGTGGTCTTTTTTAACTAAAAAAATGGAAATATATTTGCATATTACATTGTGTAAATTTAAGATGTACATGTTATCTTGATACTTTTATGGTAATGGTTATTATCGATTACAGAGTAGATCTGGAAATGGCAATTTTAATGAACGGAAACATAGTGTTCTATTTATACAGGCCGTTTCCTGGCAAATGTTCAAACTCCTACTAAAATTTGTGGCAGAAGAGAATCAAATGTGTAGCTGAAGATGTATTTTAAAAAGTCTAATTTTGATGTATTTTCTGCTGCTTTAATGTCTGGGGCCTTGCTGACACTTGAAGGATTGCCCTTCTGGAGAAAGTTAATTCCAGAGAGAGAGCCATTCATATGCAAACCAATGCCAGACCCTCAGCCATCTTCTCTCTCACACTCAGGGCCTCTATCCCTCTGCTCCAGCCATTCTAAGGCTAAGTTGGCCACAAACCAACCCTTTTCCCTCAGAGTCCACTACAGCTATTCAAACTAGCCAATTCTAAACCTGCTCCCCCTGCTTTGCCTTTCCTGTGGAAACCACAAGGAAGCCTCTTGCCTGTGTTCTTTGGTCAAAACCTGTATTCGGTGATCTGGTGTGCTCCTTCCTCTTGAGAACTCTGAGTATAATTGCTGTAAGAGCTCCCCTGGTGGCTCAGATGGCAAAGAATCTGCCAGCAATGCAGGAGACCCAGGTTTGATCCCTAGGTCAGGAAGATCCCCTGGAGAATGGAATGGCAATCCACTCCAGTATTCTTGCATGGAGAATCGCATGGACAGAGGAGACTGGCAAGCTACAGCCCATGGGGTTGCAAAGTGTCAGACACAGCTGATTATGTGTTGCTGCTGCTGCTGTTGTGAAGTTGCTTCAGTCATGTCTGACTCTGTGCGACCCCACAGACGGCAACCCACCAGGCTCCTCTGTCCCTGGGATTCTCCAGGCAAGAATTCTGGAGTGGGTTGCCATTTCCTTTTCCAATGCATGCATGCATCATGCATGCTGTCACATGTTAATTGTCTACTAAGTGGTAACTGCTTCACATGCAAGATCTCACTAAATCCTCCGAGCTTTATGAGGTAGATGCTATTATTTCCCCTTTTAAAAATAAAGGGACTGAGGTTGTGAGAGATTAAGAAACCTACCCAAAGATCCACAGCAGAAATCATGGAGCAAAATCTCAGATCAGTTCACTTTAGTCGCTCAGTCGTGTCTAACTCTGCAAACCCATGGACTGCAGCACGTGAGGCTTCCTGTCCATCACCAACTCTCGGAGCTTGCTCAAACTCATGTCCATCGAATTTTGATGCAATCCAACCATCTCATCCCCCATCATCCCCTTCTCCTCCCACCTTCGATCTTTCCCAGCATCAGGGTCTTTTCAAAAAAGTCAGTTCTCCACATCAGGTGGCCATAGTATTGGAGCTTCAGCTTCAGCATCAGTCCTTCCAATGAATATTCAGGACTGATTTCCTTTAGGATGGACTGGTTAGATTTCCTTGCAGTCCAAAGGACTCTCAAGAGTCTTCTTCAATACCACAGTTCAACAGCATCAGTTCTTTGGTGCTTGGCTTTTTTATGGTCCAACTCTCAGATACATACACGACTACTAGAAAAACCATATCTTTGACTAGACGGACCTTTGTCGGCAAAGTAATGTCTCTGCTTTTTAATATACTGTCCAGGTTGGTCATAACTTTTCTTCCAAGGAGCAAGCGTCTTTTAATTTCATGGCTGCAGTCACCATCTGCAGTGATTTTGGAGCCCAAGAAAATAAAGTTTGTCACTGTTTCCACTGTTTCCCCATCTATTTGCCATGAACTGATGGAATCAGAAGCCATGATCTTAGTTTCTGAATGTTGAGTTTTAAGCCAGCTTTTTCACTCTCCTCTTTCACTTTCATCAAGAGGCTCTTCAGTTCTTCTTCACTTTCTGCCATAAGGGTGGTGTCATCTGAATATCTGAGGTTATTGATATTTCTCCCAACAGTCTTGTTTCCAGCTGGTGCTTCATCCAGCCTGGCATTTTGCGTGATGTACTCTACATGTAAGTTAAATAAGTGGGTGACTATATACAGCCTTGAAGTATTCCTTTCCAATTTGGAACCAGTCTGTTGTTCCATGTCCAGTTCTAACTGTTGCTTCCTGACCTGCATACAGGTTTCTGAGGAGGTAGATAAGGTGGTCTGGTATTCCTGTCTCTTTGAGAATCTTCCACAGTTTGTTGTGATCCACCCAGTCAAAGGCTTTGGTGTAGTCAATAAGGCAGAAGTAGGTGTTTTTCTGGAACTCTCTTGCTTTTTTCTATGATACAATGGATGTTGGCAATCTGATCTCTGGTTCCTCTGCCTTTTCTAAATCCAGCTTGAACATCTGGAAGTTCTCAATTTATGTACTATTGAAGCCTTGCTTGGAGAATTTTGAGCATTATTTTGCTAGCCTGTGAGATGAGTGCAATTGTGCGGTAGTTTGAACATTCTTTGGCATTGCCTTTCTTTGGGATTGGAATGAAAACTGACCTTTTCCAGTCCTGTGGCCACTGCTGAGTTTTCCAGATTTGCTGGCATATTGAGTGTGGCACTTTCACAGCATCATCTTTTAGATTTGAAATAGCTCAACTGGAATTCCACCTCCTCCACTAGCTTTGTTTATAGTGATGCTTCCTAAGGCCCACTTGACTTCACATTCCAGGATGTCTGAGTCTAGGTGAGTGATCATACCATCTTGATTATCTGGGTCATTAAGATCTTTTTTGTATAGTTTTCTGTGTATTCTTGCCACCTCTTCTTAATATCTATGCTTCAGTTAGGTCCATACATTTTCTGTCCTTTACTGTGCCCATCTTTGCATGAAATGTTCCCTTGGTATCTCTAATTTTGTTGAAGAGATCTCTAGTCTTTCCCATTCTGTTGTTTTCCTCTATTTCTTTGCACTGATCGCTGAGGAAGGCTTTCTTATCTCTCCTTGCTATTCTTTGGAACTCTGCATTCAAATGGGTATATCTTTTCTTTTCTCCTTTGCCTTTAGCTTCTCTTCTTTTCTCAGCTATTTGTAAGTCCTCTTCAGACAACCATTTTGCCTTTTGCGTTTCTTTTTCTTGGGGATGATCTTGATCACTGACTCCTGTACAGTGTCACGAACCTCTGTCCATAGTTCTTCAGGCACTCTATCAGATTTAATCCTTTAAATCTGTTTGTCACTTCCACTGTATAATCGTAAGGCATTCGATTCAGGTCATACTTGAATGGTCTAGTGGTTTTCCCTACTTACTTCAATTTAAGTCTGAATTTTGCAACAAGGAGTTCATGATCTGAGCCACAGTCAGCTCCTGGTCTTGTTTTTGCTGACTCTATAGAGCCATTCTTTGCATCTTTGGGTGCAAAGAATATAATCAATATGATTTCAGTATTGACCATCTGGTGATGTCCATATGTAGAGTCGTCTCTTGTGTTGGTGGAAGAGGGTGTTTGCTATGACCAGTGCGTTCTCTTGACAAGACTCTCTTAGCCATTGCCCTACTTCATTTTGTACTCCTAGAGCAGGGCTTTCTAAATCCAGAATCTGTACTCTCGGTTACAAAGCTTGATATGCCTTCTATCACTTAACTCTACTTTGCCTAAAAAAATTGCCAAATTCCTCCATTCCCTTTCTAGTCTTATTTTTATTGATTGAAAGATTCCTTTCTTTTATTAATATTGAAATAAACTTGAAACGTATGTATACTGAAACTTCAACCTCATCAACAGAGAGCTCCATATGTTTTACATAATCAATATGCTCCATGTACATATAACTAAGTAGAGCCAAACACCAATTCAATATATCTTAAAAAGTGGAAAATGTGAAAATCACAGTTTCTGAAGACAGTATTACAGAACTACTAGTTAACGATAAGTTGTAAAAATATAAATGACTGAATAAAATTCATCAGAGGTCTTATAAGGAAAAAAAAAGAATCTCTTCATGCTCTGAAAAAGAAACAGAAATACAGCAGGATCTGCAGCAAGACAAACTTGAATCCCACGTTTATAGCATTTCCCAAAAGGAAATCATTCGTTCTAAACATTACATGTGCTTCCTGACTTTTTCATAAGGCATAAAAGAAATAATTACCTCTGAAAACGTAAATTTAAACTGAAGAAAAATATTTTTCGCCTTTATTTTTCTTACCTGTAGTCATTGGTTCAATTTTGTACGTTACAAATAAATTTTACAGACTGGCTTAAAAAATGCTTTAAAAATGCTTAGCAAATTAGTAGATTTGGGGCACATGTATCTTTTTAAATTCCTTTGCACAACAAAGGAAACTGTAAACAAAACGAAAAGATTAGAACGGGAGAAAATATTTGAAAATGAAGCAATCAACAAGGGGTTAATCTCCAAAATACACAAACAGCTCATGCAGCTCAATTAAAAAAAAAAAAAAAAAGAACAACCCAGTCAAGAAAATCAGCAGAAGATCTAAATAGACATTTTTCCAAAGAAGACCTGTGTTCAGTTGTTCAGTCATGTCCGTCTCTTTGTGACCCCTGAACTATAGCTCTCTAGGCTCCTCTGTCAATGGAATATTCCAGGCAATAATACCGAGTGGGTAGCCATTTTCTTCTCCAGGGATCTTTCCAACCCAGAGAATGAACTGGGGTCTCCTGTGTCTCCTGCATTGGCATGCAGATTCTTTACCATTGAGACACCTGGGAAGGCCCCCAAAGAAGACACATAGATGAATAAAAAACACATGAAAAGATGCTCAACATCACTAAATTATTAGAGAAATACAACTCAAAACCACAATGACACATCACTTCACATAGGTCAGAATAGCCATCATCAAAAAAATCTACAAACAATAAATGGAGAGGATGTGGAGAAAAGGGAATCCTTCTACACTGTTAGTGGAATGTAAGTAGGTGCAGCCTGTACTGTATGGAGGTTCCATAAAGAACTAAAAATAGAGCTACCCTATGATCCTGCAGTCCCATTCCTGGGAATATATCTGGAGAAAACCATATTCCAAAAGACACATACACCCCAGTGTTCATTGCAGCAGTATTTATAATCAAGAAGTCCTGAAAGCAACCTAAATATCCTCTCCCCTTTCTTTGAAAGGAAAGAGATTCTTTGTTTCCTACATAGCAGTGAAGCCATTCTCCTTTGCTCCTTCTGAGCTTCTACTCCTATCCCAGCCCCAGGCCCACTTTTTTCCCTCAAGAAACCCCCAAATTGGGACTTCTCCCCAAAACAGCTTTAACCCTTAAAAGGTATCTTGCTTGGAGCAATTGCTAGAAAATTTTAAAAGTTTGTACAAAATCATCACACACTGAATTAAGAGAATAGCGTCAATTCACTAACTCCTAAGCAGCAGACAAACTCTTAAACCAGTCCAAAGTATATGGTTGACTCATTAGTTTGTAAGCGTCAGTTAGTAAACAACAAGCCCACTAAATTCCCAAGATGGTTGGATATCAGGCGGTTGCTGGAGATTAACTTCTATTTAATGTACATTTTTTAACCTGCTGTGATGTATCATCCTATGCTGATTGGATTATTACCAAAATATGTTGGGGGAAGGGTAAGGACTATATAATCAATTCATACTTTTTCCAGCAATATACTAGGGACAATGTGTATAGCTATAAGCATTTCTTTCCTTCTACAATTTAATTCCTGCATCTTTCTCGGAGATTACTGGATACCTTTATAACACCTGCACAGTTGCCTTCTTTGGTCATCCATCGACTGTGTTTGCATGAGACTCTACTTTGTTTGTTTTGCTTGCCCCAAATAAAGTTGTCTTGCTTATTGCTTAGTTTCTGCATTCACCTTGAGCAAGGGCTAGGGAGCATCAGGACTCAGTGGAGGATGGTTTGACATGAAGCTTGATGCTAGACTTTGCAAAGGGTCCAGCTTATTCCCTTCATTGAGTTTTTGACGCTTGAAAAGGATCCAGTTTAAAACACTGATGTCAGGAATCAGTGGCAGTTATTTATTTCGCACTGTGAGGAGAGATATCTGGATTTATGTGGAGTTTTTCTGGAGAAGAAATCTATTTATTTTTTTCTTCAAAATGTAGACTCTTAGCAGCATATGTATCTTGCTGAAAACTTCTGAATGGTTTGCTTGTAATTGTTTGGGCTTGTGTTGAATATCCTTCTTATATTTTAGCTGATTTTGTCCCTCAATGCCAGCCTACTGGAACCAATGCTATGCTGTTTCCTGTCCTCTGTAATCCTTCTTATAAATACCAGGAGCAAAGAGATGATAGTTTATTTTGGTCTCACAGAAAATAAAGGTACTGATACTTATGGTCTGATGTAAATAAGACCTGTATTGAGTGACAGTTTAGTCTCTGAGATGTTTTCCTTAATTCAGTTAAATTTTAAAATTTAATCCTAATTTACTTAGAAACTTTAATTTAAAAAATATACTTTTATTTTGCAATAACCTTTGAGAGATTGGTTGGGTGCATTTTATTATTTGTAGCACATTCTTTAGCTTTAATTATATGTCCTCTTTTCTGTGGACCAATGTGTGTTTATTATGTATGGTTCAACATAATAAGTGGTGCTAATGGCAATGCCGTGTTGTTCAACCTTATGTTGTTCAAGAACAAAGAATTGCTACAGGAAGGGAGACTGTGACCAGATTGCAAATTACAGGCTTTAAGGATCCAGGCTGCAGTATTTCCTCTTGCTGTACCAAGTTATCCTACACTAGTATCTGTGGGAGACTGTACACATGGGGCATGCCATGTCAGATGTAGGGGAAGGGCACCAGGACTTATCATCTTGCTTTCTGTTCCTTGGTCTGATGTGAAGGATTTTCATCTATTAGGGAGGCCAAAGCTTTGAAAAGGAAGCCCACAGCATGATCTTTCATTCAGAAGTATTTAGGAGACACTGATGTGTCTGGCTCCATGCCAGGTGCCAGTTATATACAATGTTGAATTACATAGCTGTTGTCCTGTCTCATGGAGCTTACATTCTACTGGGGGAGAGGGACAGGCAAATATTAGGAACAGGTGCTAAATTACAGATAGAAAATTGCTATGAAGTTTACAGAGTCTAAGATTGAGAGTAATTAGAAAAAGAGTTTATTTAATTTGGGTGATCAGAGGAGGTTTGTTTTAGGATCTGAGACTTGAAGCTGACTTGGAACATTACAATGAGGCCACCATAAAAGCCACCCTGGGAGCTGTGAATTCTCATTGTAGAGCTTTTCTGCATTCAAGCAGGTGCTGATGCTCTAAGGCAGGAAAGAGCTGGCATGTTTTAGGTGCTATAAGAAAATTGAAGGAAAAACCAATGGGAAGATCATGAGCTTGACACAGAAGTGTGGCTGTGAAAGTAGCTTAGAGAATTAGAAGGAGACATGCTGCAAAGGATCCTATAGATCATGGTAAGAGGTCTGGCTTCTGGTATAAATGAAAGACAAAGGTATTCAATGTTTTTAATCAGGGGAATGGCAAATGAGGTGACCATGATGACTTTGTAAAAGGTTATTCTGATCTCTGCATGGAGTAGAGATTGATGACGAGCAAGAATAAAACCTCAAAAATAGTGGACCTTTGAAACAGAATGTTAGCAATAGAAGTGACGAGAAATGGATGGTTTCAAAATAAACATTGTAGGTGAATAAATAGGACTTCCTGATTGCTTGGATGTGGGATGATGAGTAAGGAGTCAAGATCAACTGCTAGAATGTTGATTTGATTACCTGTCTACTTGGTGATGTCATTTATAGCTTAGTAACTAAGTAATTGGCCTTAAAAGCCTGGATAGTTTCCATATGAGGATTTATGCTTTGGGTCTTAGAAGCAGCCTCATTTATACATTCTAATAAAATTCCTTGACTTTATTTTCACACCTCATAATGTCTTAACTGGTTAATTTTATATTTTCAAATATTTTTTGTTTCATTTTTAAAATGTTTCTGGGCTCTCTTTATCTTAGTTTTCTTAGTCTATGGTGACTTTGGTTATAATATTTGATTTCACTAGTATATTTTTCCTAGTTTTTATTCGCTTAGTTTCATCTAGTTTTCATTGATTACATTAAACTTCTTTTTATTCTTTGAATCTACTTTTAAATTTTACTTTTGACTCTTTTAGGTATGCTTTCATTTCTCTTAATTTATTTTATCTTATTATTTAGTGTATTATCTTTTATCTGTGACTGTGCTTTGCCTTATTAAATGGATGGAAGATAAATGGTCATTTCATGGATTAGCCCACCATTTAAACAAGAGACTATATATTTACTCTCTAGAGTCCCTGAAACAGTTCCTAGAGCCTAGGTCCTTTAAAAAATGACCTCTGTTTCCATCTAGTTGCTTTTGTGCTTCACAGGAAGGAAAATAAGGATGCACAGGTGAGAACTTTATAGCATAAGCTTGCCTGCACTGAGGGCATAAATGAAACGCTGAAACACTCCCCGAGGCTTAAGAAATGACAAGGTCTAAAATCTATGTTCTTTACTATCTACTATCAGTTAACATTAGACAAAATTTACCATATATTGCTTTTATAGTGTTTAGTGCAATAATAATAGTAATAGCAAGTAAATTAATATTAACAGATATTATTATTAACCACTTTCTATGTTCTGTATTAAACAGAAACAACGTGTGTTAGTATTATGCTTTATCCTCATAGTATCCCTTAAATATAGGTATTATTTTTAAAACATATATATGTATATATTTATAAGTGAAAAAAAGTGAAATTTGGTGAAGAAAAGCATAGACTTTGGAGCCAGGTAGACTTAGATTAGAGCTTCCCTGGTGGCTCAGATGGTAAAGATTCTCCCAGCAATGCAAGAGACCCAGGTTCAATCCCTGGGTTGGGAAGATACCCTGAAGAAGGGAATGGCTACCCGCTCCAGTATTCTTGCCTGGAGAATCCCATGGACAGAGGAGCCTGGCAGGCTACAGTCCATGGGGTTACAAAGAGTTGGACATGACTGAACCACTAACACACACAGATTTAGATTGCAATCTTGACCTTGCCAACTGTTAGTTGTAGGGTGACTTTGAACAGGTACTCTTATAATACTTTTACAATTCCTTTGAGTCTTAGGTTCTCGATTTTTACAACTAGGATTTTAAAAGACAGCTTGCAGGGAAGCAGTACAGATTAAAACAGTGATGCTTGCAGAGCACATGCTTATTAAGCTTCTGCTTAAAGAAGAGGCTTCTCCTAGGCTCTGCTACAGTGTCATTGCTCTAACTCCTTCCTCCCACATCCCTTGAGAACTGCCCTCCTGGCATTGTCCTACCCACTGAAACAGCCAGGAGATGAATCACAGAAGCCTTGTACTCTGAGAAAATTGTAAGCTTGGTTTCTTTGGAGGTCACAGAGGCCAGAACAAAAGGAGATGATAAAGGAGTACCAAGCTTTGTTCTCAGTCCTGATTTAGAGACCTGAGTTGATTCATCCTTCTTGAACCTGCCTTCAAAATCAGTGCCTTGATTTGCTTTTCTGGAATAGGAGATAGTCCTGGCAAGAAAAGCCCCTAGTGAAATGCAGGAAAAGAGCCTAAAAATAGCTACAAGAATTCTCTCTGAACAAGGTTATTATTGTCACTCTATTTTACTTTTCCCCCTAAATCTTGTAGCTAAAAGCATCAACAAGAAAATAACTTAAGTTTTGGGCAGTACCCAAGAATTTGTGCTGGTTTCTAAGTCACTATCTCTGATGTCTTCTTCATCCTAACTCTTTGTCTCTATCTCTAGCTTATCTCAACATAAATCTCTCTCTCTCTCTCTCTCTCTCTCTCTCTCTCTATATATATATATATATATATATATATATAAGCACATCTATACTCATACATCTATATGCATACATATCTATATGTCTATATCAGTCTATATATCTATTTTTCAATCATCTATGTGAATCATGCATGTGTGTGCATGCTAAGTCACTGCAGTAGTGTCCAACTCTTTGCGACTTCATGGACTATAGTCTGCCAGGCTCCTCTGTCCGTTGGATTCTCCAGGCAAGAATACTGGAGTGGGTTGCCATGCCCTTCTCCAGGGGATCTTCTTGATCCAGTGATCGAACCCGTGTCTCTTACATCTCCTGAATTGGCAGGCAGGCAGGTTCTTTACCACTAGTGCCACTTGGGAAGCCCAAACCATGCATAGGTTATCCTTTTAAACAAGGTAGATGATGTATATTTGTCTCTCAAAGAAGTCTGAGTTGGAGGTAGTGCAGGGGTACAGACTATCTCTTCGCCATAAGTGATTCTTCTAACTTACAGCACTTCCCTTCAGGGTGAGCCTCACTCCATGGTTCACAGCTTATTCAAAAGAGAAAGTACAAGACAATCTGCCTAATTTAAGAGTGTGGCTTGGGAGCTGCTTGCATTACTTCTGCTCACATCTCACTGGCAAGGACTTAGTTGTATGGCTGCACCTAACCACACAGAGGCTGAGAAAAATAGGCTCTCACTGTATGCTCTGCCCAAAGAGGTCTCAGAGGATTTTCTAACTACAAAGGAGACTGGAGCATGAATAGTAACAGTGGAGCAGAGGTAATTAGTATTCTCCCCATACTATTATAGAAGGAAGATAGTCCCACTGTGAGAAGGTCACTGCAGTTGATTTCAGAAAAGAAAGCAGCTGACAATGTCTTTCCAAATGCATTTCTGAAATTAAGCTAAATGAAACATCCATGACTTATACAAGTTTGCTGAAAACAAGAAGAAACAAATATTTTAATTTCCAAGGCTCTATGTATGCCTGTTTAGTTGCTCAGTTGTGTCTGACTGTGACCCCATGAACTGTAGCCGCCAGGCTCCTCTGTTCATGGGATTTCCCAGGCAAGAATAGTGGAGTGTGTTGCCATTCCCTTCTCCTGGGGATCTTCTTCCCCAGGGATCGAAACTGGGTCTCCTGAATTGCAGGTGGATTCTTTACTGTCTAAGCCACCAGGGAAGCCATGCTAAACATGTAAGAGGCATTATCTCATTTATTTCTTACAACCCTGCATGATAGAGATATTTTTCTCTTCATTTTATAGCTGAGAAGGCTGAGGTTTGGAGGGATTAACTGCCCAAACTCACACAGCAAATAAGTAGCTGAGACAGGATTTAATGTGTGGCTGAGCCCACCAGTTTAATCCCAGTGCTACAACCTTCTCAGCAGATCTTGTTACTGGTATGATTTCCTTCCCCATAGGATTAAAGGAGGATTACCATCATCCTTATTCTCTTGTTTGGAAGACACATAATAAATGGACTGCCAATAGAATGAAAGGAGTCGGCTGATTGGGTTCATTACTTTCTGTTTTCCTTTCCAGATTCATTCTCTCCTTCTCTGGTCTGCTGTGGGCAAACTTAACAAACTGCACCACTCAAATGCCTTTAGTGTCTGACTTCAAGTGCTTTGCCCTCTAACATCAGTCAGAAGACTAGAGCAGGAAATCTGAGGGAAGCAGGAAACAGAGGTATTTATTTTCTCTGCTCCCTTCTTTCTGAGGTGCACCTTAGGCAGACTTTGAATTCCTCTTGGTCCCTTTCCCACAACTACATCTTTTGTTGGGCTCTGTATACATTCAACTCAAACGTAGTAACAGCTTCCTCTTTCTGCCAGCACTTGGGTGCTTCATCAAGCCTGTTGGTTTACTTAATACTCTTCATACTTCTGTAAATGGGTCCCTCATTAAATGCTCTTCAGCTAAATTATTTGTACATCCAAATTTCCTTCTGGGATCCTGAAAGATGCATTGGGTTTATTCTCATAAATTAAACAAACAAAAATATTAGATAACCCATGACCTTTTTGCATGGTAGAACTTTATAAACAATAGTATAGCTGCTTTATTTCATGAGCATGAACTTCACTACAGAGATGTCTTTCTAGGTAGCAGCTAGGTAGGAGTGGTGCTTCGATCTTTTGATAATTTTACTCTGTTGCTGTTGTTCAGTCATTGTCTAGTTCAATTCTCTGCGACCGCATGGACTGTAGCACTCCAGGCTCCTCTGTCCTCCACTATCTCCTGGAGTTTGCTCAAATTTACTAAGATAGTAATGTACAAAATAAACTAATTTTCATTGACTGCTGCAGTGATGATTCTTTAGTTAACCCATCTGTGCTTAAACATCCTTGGATCCCATCTGGGTTAAACCCCATTCAAGCAGGAGGTCCCTCCTAGTGATGAAATTTTAACTGACATTTTGATCAACTAATTATATTTCTCAATTACTCTCACCATATGAGTCTTTCTCAAATATTTTTCCTGCTGAGTAATTAAATATCCATGTGTCCAAGAAAAATAATCAACTCAATTTTCATCAATAAAGTTTTTCACTGACTGTCCCCTTTTGACTCTTCAGAGTCCTAGTTGAAAGCTTGCTACATCTCCCATAATAAAGAATACTTTAGCCTTTCTACAACTTAGCTAAAAACTTTTATTGTCTAGAAAGTCCTAAAGTATCTCATCTTTTCAATAGGTTACACAACTGAGTTTTTCATCCCAATGTTTTGTATGAGCCCCCCTTTTATTATAGTCCCTTTATGGTGACATTCAGTTCAATTTAGTTCAGTCACTCAGTCGTGTCTGACTCTTTGCGACCCCATGAATCGCAGCACGCCAGGCCTCCCTGCCCATCACCAACTCCCAGAGTTCACCCAAACCCATGTCCATCGAGTCGGTGATGCCATCCAACCATCTCATCCTCTATCGTCCCCTTCTCCTGCCCCCAATCCTTCCCAGCATTAGGGTCTTTTCCAATGAGTCAACTCTTTACATGAGGTGGCCAAAGTATTGGAGTTTCAGCTTCAACATCAGTCCTTCCAATGAACACCCAGGACTGATATCCTTTAGGATGGACTGGTTAGATCTCCTTGTGGTCCAAGGGACTCTCAAGAGTTTTCTCCAACACCACAGTTCAAAAGCATCAATTCTTCGGCGCTCAGCTTTCTTCACCGTCCAACTCTCTCATCCATACATGACCACGACCCCAAAACAATTGTGAGACTCTTGTTGATTTGCATGTACCTTTTATTATTTATTGACTGTGGATGGAAAATATTTGTGAACCAGATTTTGAGAGCTTGAAATAGATTCTAGCTTATAAATGTTCTTGGGAAGTTCAATAATAATAATAATAATAAACAAGTAAATGACTACTATTTGTTGCATTCCTATCATGCATTATACGCAGTTCTAGACTCGTATCATTTCATGCCCTCTTTTCAGCAACACTGTACACATTATTATACACAATTTACAAATAAGGAAACTGAGTCTTAAAGAGTTTTTGTCCAAGTTAAATCAATTTGTAAGTGGAGACACTGGGATTTAATCTGGTGTCTTATTAAAAAATCCTTTGATTGTAAAAATAGACAAGTTGGACTGCCTCAAACTAAAAAGCTTTTGCACAGCAAGGGAAACCATCTATAGAAAGAAAATTCAACCTACACAATGGGAGGAAATATTTGCAAATCATACATCTAATAAGGGGTTAATATCCAGAAATATAAATTCAATGGTGAAAAGGCAAATAATCCAATTAAAAAATGGGCAGAGGATCTGAATGAACATTTTTCCAAAGAAAACTTAAAAATGTCCAATAAGTACATAAAAAACTACTCAGTGTCAGTAATCCTCAAGAAAATGCAAGTCAAAACCGTGAGACATTACCTCACACCTGTTAGAATAACAGTCATCAAAAAGACAAGAAATAACAAGTGTTGGCAAGGATGTGAAGAAAAGGCAACCCTTGTACACTATTGGTGGAAATACAAATTGGTGCAGCCACCATGCAAAATAATATGGGTGTTCCTCAAAAACCTAAAATAGAACTACCATATAATCCAGCAATTCCATTGCTGGGTGTTTATCTGAAGAAAACAAAAACACTAACCCCAAATATATATGCAATCTCAGTGTTCATTTCTGCATTGTTTGCAATAGCCAAGATACAGAACAACCTAACTGTCCATCAGTGGATAAGTGGTTAGAGAAAATATGATACATATATGTCTTTCAGCCATAAAAATGGAGGAAATCTTGCCATTTGTGACCACATGGATGGTCCTTTATGGCATTATGTTAAGTGAAATAGGTCAGAGAAAGAAAGCTACAATATGATCTCACTTATATATGGAATCTAACCCCCACAAGACCAAAAAAAAAAAAAAAAAAAAGAATTCCCCAAAGTCATAGATACAGAGAACAGATTTATGTTTGCCAAAGGTATAGTGGGAAGAAATAAAATGGGTGAAGGGGGGTCAAAAGGTACAAATTTCCAGTTATAAAATAAATAAGTTATATGATATTATGTACAGAATGGTAACTGTTGTTAATAGTACTATACTGCATATTTGAAAATTGCTAAGAGAGCAGATCTGAAAAGTTCTCATCACAAGAAAAAATGTTGTAGCTATTTATGATGACGGATTTCAACTGGACTTCTTGTAGTGAACATTTCACAGCATATACAAATACCAAATCATAATGTTATACACCTGAAAACAGTAAGATGTTATATGTCAATTATATCTCAGTTTATTTATTTATTTATTTTTTTTATATCTCAGTTTAAAAAAAAAAAAACCTTCGTGAGCTTAATCACGTATTCTAAAATTCAATTTATGCAGAGAAACTTTTGTAACACAGCAGATGACAACCTAAATCTATTAAATAATGCAGTCTTCTGGCTTATTCTGCTCAACGCTCAATACTATCTTCTTTTAGCCTGGTAACTTGGTATTGCTTTATATGAATTGATATTAATATTAAAGCAAAGGGAGAAGTGGCCTTCTGCCATAGGAAAGAAAATAATACACATTGTTATGATCATCTATTTTGATGATATGGATTTATTACAAAAAACAATCACGATTAGCCTCCATAGGAAGTTGTTCTTTAGAACTACACTGAAAAAATTACTTACATAATACTAAAATCAGTCTTTTGCAGGTATTTTTTAACATCAAAAGTCTGTATTATATAATTGCACAAAACAAGTCAGCTAGTTTAATTTTACACTTACTTCTTCCTGCCAGGGATGGAGAAAAACTGTGCTTTTTAGAATGAAATTATCCACAGGAGCCTTTGCTGGTTTTTTTAGACACTGGTGGGATACAGCTTCAGCTTTTTTGAACATTTTCCAAGCCTAAGTGTTTCGTGTAGAATACCAGGGCCTCGGTGGAGTTTGTTCATGTGCTGGAGAAGATCCAAAGCTAATTCCTGAAGTCAATCCTGCCTTTGTCAGCTGGGCTCAGGTGGCCTATCTCCAGGGTGGATGTAACCTTCCATTCTGGGGCGCATGGCAACCATAACAATACACATTTGTTGAACACATCCTTTGGCAGGCATCCTGCTGCATAGTAGTTGAGTTGCTTAAACACCAGCTCTGCCATCTGCTCTCCTGATTACACAATGGGAGGGTCCTTTAGCAGCCAGGACTTGACAGTCTTAGCCTCCTGGGCTTCATCAGAAGTCAACTGCCAGTGGTTTGTTGTTTGCTTCCTATCATGTGCCCAGATGAGAGAAGTGATAACTAGAGGAAATCATTTGTGCTGTCATCATCCCTCTGTCTTCTCTAGGTATCTGTCTTTCTATTTTGGTCCCTTGCAAGTTTACCTCCACCAAGGTACATGTTAATTCATGACTTTGTTTATTTTCCTTTTTAAGTGGCAGTTATTATAAGAAATTGCCATTTGAAGTTTATTACTGCATTTACTACAAAAAGATAGAAGACATAAATCTAGAAAATATTTATTGAGTGTGTATAGTGCACCCCACAAAGTGCAGATCCTTGAAGAAGTTGTAGCCCCTGCCATCACTACTAGGATTGCTGTGCAATGGGACACAGTGTGGTCTAAGAGCACAGAGGAGGGAAGGACTGATTTTTGTCTTAGAAAATCAAAGACATTTCATTGAGAAGGTAACATTTCCACTGGGTTTGGGAGGATGTATAGGAGTTTTCCAGAAGAGGATGGTGAGGATAGGAGAAACTTTGGGCAAAAGGATGGAGCATGTGGAAAGGCATATATATGTGCAAGGATGTGGTATGTCCAGGAAAACAGGAGAAATTCAGAGTATCAGCATATGGTATTACAGCACAGGGCTGGAAAGTTTGGTCCAAAAAGATAGTGAAGGCCTTTGTAGATTGTGCTAAGGATGTTGGGTTTCATCCCAGTCACTCAAAGATATAATAAAATATGGAGAGAGAAATAAGTGCAGGGAGGCATTTGAGAGGGAAAAGGAACCTGATTTAAGCAGGTGAGATGAAATCATATATTGTTTGGTTCAAGAGCCATTTCTGTATTGACATTTACCTGGAGACTATGTGCTTCTCTGATGGCTCAGCGGTGAAGAATCCACCTGCCAATACCTGCAAATGCAGGAGATCTGAGTTCGATCCCTGAGTCTGGAAGATCGCTGAGAAGGAAATGGCAATCCACTCCAGTATTCTTGCCTGGGAAATCCCATGGATAGAGGAGCCTGGCAGGCTACAGTCCATGGGGTCACAAAGAGTCAGACACAACTTAGGGGCTAAACAATAACAAAAACAAATATTAATGTTTTATAGTTAATAAAAAGGCAAAGGTTATTTATTGTATCAGCCAATTCTTCTAAAATCTTATGTAAGGCATTGCATTGTGTAAACTACTGTGCTAAGAAAACTTTGTTTCAGTGGAGGAGCTGGCTCAGAATCAAACTTAAGGCTCAATCATAGATATCATTTTGTGTTTTACATATGCCACATCATCATATGTAAACTATCAAAGTAAGTATTATTATCACAATTTTTGAAATGAAGAAACTAAAGTATGAAGAGAATAAGGGAGGAACCCCATGCCTTGTATTTGACTAACAGAAAGGCCTGGGATACTGCCCTTATTGTCATACTTTAGTTTCTTCATTTCAAAAATCGTGACAATAATACTTACTTCACACTGATGATTAAAAGAGCCAGTGTCTGTAAACCACTTAACACATCACTATATCATTATTTTCAGGAAGATATTAATTTTCAGAAAAAAAAAACATGATTCTACATTAATTGAAAAATATACCAGAAATATTTCCACAGGTATATTGGCAGTCTTGGCAAACTGTGCCAATCAATAGAATCATTAATTAATCTCTACTTTCATGGAATTGTATGTGGAGTTATATTTTAAAAACAACAAACTCAGATGTGACGTTCCTAGCCAAATACCAGCCAGGAAAAAAGACTCTTTCCAAAGAATGCTAATGCTTAAGGAAATACACTCCCTTTTATGGACACAAGGGCTTCATTATTGGTCAAGTAATAACTGGAATGCTCTCGATGGAAAACAGTATGGAATAAGACCTTTGGAATACATAAATGCAGTGCAGACAGAGTTACCTTGGTAAATATCAGGTTGGGAATTACCCTAGTAAACGTCCCAAGTCTCAGGATGGGAGGAATCTAATTCTTCCCTGCATTGACAGGCATTGGCAGGCAGAATTTTTACTTCTGAGTCACCATGAAAGCCCATAGTCTTTGCCAGTGAGGCTGAGATTCTCATCCTGTTGCTGCTGCTGAAGAGCAAAGAGGACACCATTTGATGCCCGTGTCCTCCCTGTAGGATCCTGCACTTAGATTCAGCAAGAACAAGGTCAGGTGGAGGGTGCAGATGTGAAACCTTGTGGGCAAGCAGGTGATTTTGGTTGTTGTAACAGCTCAGTGCATAGCTCAGGGACCAGCGGGCTCCTCCCAAGGAAACCAGGAGAGGTCCGGCCACATGGAGCTGCGGCAGAGGCCACATTGAGCAGCTGCAGTGAGAGGGGTGGAAATTTTTAGCTCCTAGGTCTCTATTAGCGAACAGAGCTTTTCCTCCTTCAAGAACTTGGTCCACCATCTGTGATACAGGCATGCAGATGTCTCAAGAGCGTAGACTCTCATGCCTTTCATTACATGGCTTATGTGAGCACAGCCTGAGTTTCTCATGAAACATGGAATCTGCTCCTGTAGTACTGATGGTGCTGGAATGATTTCGCTGAAGAGAGTAAATTTCATGCATCTGAGGGTAATGAGATAGTCCTTTCCTGACCTGTGCATGGTATTCTAAACAGCAGACTAAGGCACCTTGCTAAGATAAGGAAAGATCTGGGAAGCAGATGCATGATGGCTGTGTGGGTACATTCATATTATTTGTAGTCACTGGGGTACATTTTCTTTCACTGAAGAAAAATGAGTCATATATTCTCCTTACTGCTTAGTTCATGTACCAAATTTCCTGAGGCTTTTCCCATTTTAGTTTATGCAGAGAACCCGTGTCCCCTGTAACTCCTAAAAGAAATAGAATGTAGCAAAAGTAAAATATACCAGTTATTATCACATTTTAGGCTTTTAATGTTTTGTTTTGGTGTTTCCTTAGTTTGTTCTCATTCTAAGTAAGTCATATCTGTATTCCCAGGAAAACCACTGACAAACAAAGGAATATAATGTGTTTTCTGTAGCCCTATATATTCATTCACTATGCTTTGTTGGACATTGCTAATTGTGATTAAGATGATATGTGTGCCTGTGTGCTAAGTCACTTCAGTCTTGTCTGACTCTCTGCCCATGGGATTCTCCAGGCAAAAATACTGGTGTGGGTTACCGTGCCCTCCTACAAGGGATCTTGCCAATCCAGGGATCAAACCCACATCTCTTATGTCTCCTGAATTGACAGGCAGGTTCTTTACCACTAGCACCAATATAAAATAAACTGAAGTAAATGAAACGCAAAACTAAAGGCTCCTATACGTCCCTGGTAGAGTTTCCTGCTTGTCTTAAAAGCCTCACCTAATCTTAAAAGTCCAGATCAAATGCCACCAACCTCAGAAAGTCTTTTCTGCTCCCCATAAGCAGATCTTCTTTTCTCCCTGCTGGGATCTCCTGGTTCATTCTTTTCCTGCATCACTCATTTAGCAGTCATCTCCTATTCTCCTTGAGGGTTACTTAGTTGTGTGTTTACATAAAAATGTATTGTAATCTCCTAACATGAGGGCCTTTTTTATTTTTTAAATGAGTCTTTGTATTTTCCACCCTGCTCAGCACAAACAGGAATCCAGCAACTATTTTTTTATGTGATGATATTTCTGTCTGTCTTGATTAATCAAAAATGGCATACATGAATGCTCAGTCACTTGTTGTGTCCAACTCTTTGTGACCTCATGGACCTTAGCCCCGTCTGGTTCCTCTGTGCATGGGATTTTCCAGGCAAGAATACTGGAGTGGGTTGCCATTTCCTACCCCAAATCAAAAGTAGATTCAACACTTATTCTTTGCCAGGGATATGATGTGGAAAAGGCAGAGGTTGTCTTGTCTTTGATAGGAAATAATAGTGTCTTCCTTCTTTCCCCTCTATGGCTGAATGTTGGGAAATAGAGTGGGAAAAGGTAGGTAGAGGCTGGAAGGGAAAGGGAAATGGAGTAGTTCCAAAAGACACGATGGGTTTGTGGGAAAGTGCGTACATTGCCTCTGTTTTCCTTTTCACAGTAAAATTTTAAAAGTTGAAAACATTAGCTCTGGAGTAAATCCCCTGCTCGTGTTCTAGTTCCAACTCTGCTTTTTCTCTGGGTGACCTTGGAATTGTTATTTAACCTCACTGAGGCTCAATTTCTACTAAGAGAATCCACCACATCAAATCAGATGATGTCGGGTGTCTACTCACAATATGTACTTTTATTATTACTATTAGTTGCTCTTGTGTTTACATGCATGACTCTAAGGAGGGGAGGTCCAGGACTGCCTGGAATAGGGCAGAGGTAACCCAGGCTGGGGATTTACTCAGAGGCTTCCTTTCCCAGATGGCTGGCTTCAGCTTCCTGAACAACTCTGAAGGAATCTTCCATATCTGGACTTCATCTGATAGCTGTGGGTTCCCATTGCTCAACTTCTGCTGGCAATCCTCCTTTTGCCCACCATTAGCAGTACTAGATGGGAGAATATGTGAAAGGAAAGAGAAATTTCTACTCCTTTGGTTTCCTGGATCTAGGTTTTGTTGTTATTATTTGGTTGCTAAGTCATGTCTGCCTCTTTTGTGACCCCATGGACTGTAGCCTGTCGGGCTCCTCTGTCCTTGGAATTTCCCAGCAAGAATAATAGTGGGTTACCATACCCTTCTCCAGGGGATCTTCCTGACCCAGGGATTGAACCTGCATCCCCTGAATTGGCAGGCAGATTCTTTACCACTGAGCCTCCAGGGAAGCCTGGTTTTAGGTTTATTTAGATCTGAAGTGAAAAATCCTGTTCAGTATTTTCTGGGTTAAACTTTCCCGTCTAGAACTTTTTTTCTCAAATACTAACAAAATGGATTTTCTTTCTCCCCTACCCTCTCTTGTTAATAGGGTGCTGAGAAAATTTTGTCAATGAACGAATCAGGAGAACTGCAAGACCTCTTAACCAAAATTGAGGTAATTGTGCTTTTAGCAACTTATTTTC
This sequence comes from Okapia johnstoni, assembly GCA_024291935.2. Lineage (NCBI taxonomy): Eukaryota > Metazoa > Chordata > Mammalia > Artiodactyla > Giraffidae > Okapia > Okapia johnstoni. Next base: position 56,334,801 of record CM044308.1, read on the forward strand.
AGTAATCAAAATGTTCAACACATTCTGATTGTAATTGAGTTTCCCTAATTGAATTTTTCCCTGCGTGTTCTTACAAATATGTAACAGGATACGTGTGGCAGTTTTAATTTGCTACCACCTGCTGTGAGGTTTGCTCCAGCTAGAGTGACTTTAGTGTTAGTGTCTAACAACCTCATAGCATTAGGTGAAAATTCCAGTCAGCTTTATTAGAACCTAATTCTCTGTCATAGAGATGTTGATGAGGTGTTTGAGGCAGGCCATTGTCTGGAAGCACAAATAGCGTTTTTTATGTAAATTGTTTTCCTTTTTCCCAAAGACCAGCTCATCATTTCTAAAGATAACAGAAAAAGTTATTTCTCCAAAAGTGCACATTTTAATTTTGTTCCTGTACTTGTAATTACAACATCTCAGAAATATTTATTTGGATATATAATGTATGTACCCAGAAAGTCCTTAATATCTCTCAATTTTATCAGCCTATTTCTCTCTATATGTAGAATTAAATTATATTTATTTTGTAGCCTAACTGGGTCATCTTGAGAGTGAAAAACACGCATTAGTAATTTTTCTGGGACAGTGAACATGACTCGGACTTTCCCAGGTGAACCATGTAATATGGTTACATGGTATGGATGTGCCATGGCCAGCTCTTTTTGGTCCAGTCTTCTTTGCTGACCTCTTTTCTGATTTTCTTCCGTTCCTTCCACTTTATAGTTTCTTACTACCTTTCCTTCTGTCTGCCTAGCCTGCTATTGTTCCGTTGCCTCATTCTCCTCCACCATCATCAAGGCCCCTCTGCAGCATCTTTCCTACATCGTTCCAGATTTCTCCCACCTTCGCATTCTTATATCCCTCTTTTTCTCAGGTGTTTATCACAGGCATTTAATTTTTCTTACTATTTTTCTTCGAACATTTGAGTCATGTCCTAAATGAACTATATGCTCCTTGGTGTTAGGAATCATGTTGTTTTATTCATATTGTAATCTTGCCCAGAAGGACAAACACAATTATGGTGTATACTCCATAATCTAAAACTCCTCTCAGCTCTAAAATCTGTATAGGTGGGTTTGTTTCTTTCCTTTTGTTCCTGGACTCTACTCCAGTCCCATCAATTTGATGAAACCATCAATTTGAGTTAATATGTGCCTTTTAATTTAAGTGATTTAACTCAATGTGTATTATTATTTTCTCTGCACACTTTTATTTATACAAATGTTGTTGTGTAACACACTTAATTGTGTTTCAAATTCATTTCTATAGGCACTATGCTTTTAAGAACCATCTATATTACTACGTGAACCTTTCATCCCTTTTATAAAATTACTTCGTACTTCTCCATGACAGTAAAATTAAATCCAGCTTTCTTTGATGATGGAGATGTTTTTACTCTATCTTATCCAATATAGTAGTCACTGGATGCATGTGGCTATTGAGCACTTAAAGAATAGTTAGTGTGACTGAAGAACTGAATTTTTAATTTTGTTTAACTCTACTTGATTTAAATTCAACTCAAATAAAAAATTTTAAATAAGTAATATAATTAACCATATCTGACTAATGACTTATATTTTGGACAGTGCAGCTGCACGTAGCTCACATACTATTTTTCATCTCCTCATCCGCTGATGTCCTCTAACTTCTCCTTCAAATAAACTGCTGCAAGGAGTAACCTTGACCACATTCATTTGTGAATTTCTCTGGGAGTAGAAATCACTGGATAATAGCTTATGCATATCCCCAGTTTTCCAGGTAGTGCCAGATGGCTCTTGATTATGTTTGTACCATCCAGTACTCCCTCCTACAGAGAAAGAGGTTTCCTATGTTCCCACATTCCCCACAATGTTTTACATTGTTCCATAATTTTTGCCTAGGTAGTAGGGATAAAAATATATAGCTTTATCGTTTTAATTAATATTTTTCTGATAACCATTGAGTTTGGGCATTTCCTTGTATGCTTGTTAAATTTTTAAATTTCTTCTTCTGTATGTTGTATATTACCGTAAAGCATCTGCCTACAATGCAGGAGACCCGGATTCGATCCCTGGATGGGGAATATCCCATGGAGAAAGAAATGGCAACCCACTCCAGTTCTCTTGCCTGGAAAATCCCATGGACAGAGGAGCCTGGTAGGCTACAGTCCATGGAGTCGCAAAGAGTCGGACACGACTGAGTGACTTCACTTTCTTTCTTTCTTTTCTTTATGTTGTATATTCTTATCCTTTTCCATTAAAAATCTTGGAATTTTTGCTGTTGTTGTTGGCTTTCAGAAGATCCTTCTATAATCTAGATGTTAACTTTTTGTTGGTTTTAGTTATTGTCAATATTTCCTTCCCCATTTTTAGATTCTTTCTTGGTGTCCTTCATCCAACAGAAACCTTCTGATATAATCTAACCCACCATTTTCCCTTATTTTTGTGCTTTTTAACTTTTATTTATGAAGTATCCTTCTGTCTTAAGGTCAGAAAATATCAGCCTACATTTTCTTCTGTTCACTTGATACTTGTTAATATCTGGTTCTTTCACTAATGGAGAATCTATTTCCATTTTCTTATACATAGTGAGATTTCCAGCAGCCTCTATTAAATAATCTATTATTTCTTTATTGCTTTGTTCTGCCAATTTTCAGTTCAGTTCAGTCACTCAGTCATGTCTGAGTCTTTGCAACCCCATGGACTGCAGCACTCCAGGCCTCCCTGTCCGTCACTAACTCCCTTAGTTTACTCAAACTCATGTCCATTGAGTTGGTGATGCCATCCAACCATCTCATCTTCTGTCATCCCCTTCTCCTCCCACCTTCAATCTTTCCCAGCATCAGGGTCTTTTCAAATGAGTCAGTTCTTCACATCAGGTGGCCAAAGTATTGGAGTTTCAGCTTCAGCATCAGTCCTTCCAATGAATATTCAGGACTGATTTCCTTTAGGATGGACTGGTTGGATCTCCTTGCAGTCCAAGGGACTCTCAAGAGTCTTCTCAAACACTACAGTTCAAAAGCATCAATTCTCGGTGCTCAGCTTTCTTTATAGTCCAACTCTCACATCAATACATGTGAGAAAATGGATGGAATTTTCTATTTTCTACTGGAAAAACCATAGCTTTGACTAAATAGACCTTTGTTGGCAAAGTGATGTCTCTGCTTTTTAATATGCTGTCTAGGTTGGTCATAACTTTTCTTCCAAGGAGCAAGCGTCTTTTAATTTCATGGCTGCAGTCACCATCTGCAGTGATTTTGGAGCCCAAGAAAATAAAGACTGTCACTGTTTCCACTGTTTCCCCATCTATTTGCCATGAAGTGATGGGACCGGATGCCATGATCTTAGTTTCTGAATGTTGAGTTTTAAACCAACTTTTTCACTCTCCTCTTTCACTTTCGTCAAGAAGCTCTTTAGCTCTTCTTCACTTTCTGCCATAAGGGTGGTGTCATCTGCATATCTGAGGTTACTGATATTTCTCCCAGTAATCTTGATTCCAGCTTGTGCTTCATCCAGTCTAGTATTTCTTATGATGTACTCTGCATATAAATAAACAGAGTGACAATATACAGCCTTGACGTACTCCTTTCCCTATTTGGAACCAGTCTGTTGTTCCGTGTCCAGTTCTAACTGTTGCTTCCTGACCTGCATACAGATTTCTCAGGAGGCAGGTCAAGTGGTCTGGTATTCCCATGTCTTGAGAATTTTCCACAGTATGTTGTGATCCACACAAAGGCTTTGGCATAGTCAATAAAGCAGAAGTAGATGTTTTTCTGGAACTCTCTTTCTTTTTCAATAATCCAATGGATATTTGCTGCCAATTTTATATTACAGTAAATCCCCATATATGTTCGGGTCTTTGTCTGAGCTTTCTAATAATTTCCATTGATCTGTTTGTTCCTGTTTTACCAATATTGTATTGTTTTTATTCCTGTGGTCTAATAGCACCTTTTAGAGTCCTATAGAGTTAATGTTCCTCATTACTCTTCTTTTTAAAGATTGGTGATTTATCTTAGCTATTCATGGACTTTTTTCTTTTGAGTGTATAATTCCTTTATTTGGCAACTTGATTAATACTATCATGCTATATATTAACATAGCCTCTCTCTCTCAGCTCAAAGAATCTTGGAAAGAGGATTTTATTCTCTTCGTTAAGTCTATCTCAATTCTACAGATGCCATAAATAATCCAGAAACATTTAAGTCTGTTCTTAATGTTGAAATACAATGATATGGTACTGGCTTCTCCCATTCATAGGAGTTGTAAGAGCTATAACTCTGTTGGGCTGCTTTGCCCATATAACAAAACTGGTAGAGAATTTTCACCCATCCAGAAATGCCTAAACTGCCTGCGAAGGGGCTAGGGTTTAAGCAAACTTACCCAGGGAAGAAGACTAGCCTTGGAGAAGCAGTTGCAAGAACCAGGAAAAGTGGATAAAAGACAAGATTCATATCCAAGCACATCCAATTCTTGCTGATTAGCTTTTGGCAATAAAGTGAAAGTGAAGTTGCTCAGTCGTGTCTGACTCTTTGAAACTCAATGGACTGTAGCCTAACGGGCTCCTCAGTCCATGGAATTTTCCAGGCAAGAGTACTGGAGTGGGTTGCCATTTCTTTCTCCAGGAGATCTTCCCCACCCAGGGATCGAACCCAGGTCTCCCGCATGGCAGGAAGACGCTTTACCGTCTGAGCCACCAGGGAACAGGAGTTAAATATTCCTGAGGTAGGAAACATTGGAGTTCTTTCTAAGTAGCCAGTACTGTTCCTATTCCTGGTATTATATGTATTAAGTTATTCAAACCTCAAAATAACACTGCAAGGTGGGTTCTGTTACTGTCTTTATTTTTCAGACAAGGCAGTGGAGGCCCAGATGATTAGGTTAGTTGCTCCAGACCTTGTAAATAGTGTTTGACTCAAGATTCTAAACCTGACTCCTTGATCTTAACCATGAATCTGTGCTGCATTCACTCTTAAATTAATTGGCAAGTTGGTTTCTGGGAAATCTGACCATATGTGACAAGATCTAAGACCCAGGTGAGTTTACTGGGAGACAGGCAGAGTATTAGGTCCAGGGAACAGACTGGATTTTTAACACTTGGCTCTTATGCTAGTATGGCATTGTACAGGAAATGGGCAAATAGGCAATACCTTTAGAGAGAAACCAGAGAGCTTGTACCAAGTTCTAATTTGCTGTTACTAGGGTGCTTCATAGCCGGCCATGACTCCCCTGGTCTTTGTAATTCAGGCCCCAATTTCTAACAGTTACCCCAGTAATGGAGAGGAAAGCGGCTTAGCAGCTGCAGCTGGGTCCTCAAAAATGGTGTCAGCAAATCATCTCAAGTTTTCTGGCCTAAGAATTCTAGCATACATCCTGCCCAAGTGAAACTTGCCCTGGGAACCTGAGGGGGCATGATTTGCTGATGAAGACTTGTCACTGGCTTCAAACATGGGTAGCAGAAGCAAGTGAAATATGGCAGTAGCTGGTACGAGACTTGGGTTCAATAAGGCTAGCTGCAAGAAGATTAAATGAATTATTTTATGTGAGAGAATGCTTGGGTGAAAAGGATGAATAAAAACACCATTTGGGGGTAAAATTTATTTGTATATTTACTTATATTAATTAACAAGCTAAAGATCAAAAGAAAAGAGTGTCTAAGTATTCCCCCCAAACAATAACTGAGATGGATAGCTGATCCTGCTGGTACCCACACAGAGGAAGTCAGGGCAGCCCTGAGATGTATTAGCAAGCACCTTGTTATGGCAGACACTGAATTAAAGATCTCAGTTGGTAGAGAAGATCTAATGTGCTTTTCTGCCTTGTTGTTTTTCGAAAGATTCGAGCAAACATTTTGATATCATTTCTATGAGGCTGCCAATATAGTGTTCACTTTCAGTACTTTTTTTTCCTTGTAAAGCCTGATTTGTCATTCAGGAAGAACAGAAGTAAGATTCTCAACTACACACCGAGGATGCTGGAAATGGCACAGGCTGTCTGTGTAAGGCATTGGAGCTATCAAAGGCTGGCCAACCCTCCCTGGAGAGGCAACATTCTGGGTGATGTTCCCTCTCCGTGGAGTGGGTGGCCACAGCATGTTCAGAGATTACAGCAGCAGAATACCACCTACTTACCTAGGCAATCAGGCCATGTGCTCTGGCTGCCTCTTTCTGAAACTGGAACATCTTTTTAATAGGGTTGTGGCTGTACTTCCCATTGGATTAAGAATCAGATTCACAAATCTGTCTTATACATTTAGGAATAACAACAAATTTACACTGTGTCAGCATTTTGTTCAGTAGCTTTTTTCATAACTCTGCAAATCAAGAATCAGGAACGATTCTGCTTATTAACGGCTTGATCAGAGAATAGCCTCCTAGGCACTTAACAAGCATTTGCTGAATTGAATGGTTGTTCAGTTCAGTTCAGTCACTCAGTCGTGTTCAACTCTTTGTGATCCCATGGACCAAAGCATACCAGGCCTCCCTGTCCATCACCAACTCCTGGAGTTTACCCAAACCCATGTCCATTGTGTCGGTGATGCCATCCAACCATCTCATCCTCTGTCGTCCCCTTCTCCTCCTGCCTTCAATCTTTCCCAGCATCAGGATCTTTTCAAATGAGTCAGCTCTTCGCATCAGGTGGCCAAAGTATTGGACTTTCAGCTTCAACATCAGTCCTTCCAATGAACACCCAGGACTGATCTCCTTTAGGATGGACTGGTTGGATCTCCTTGCAGTCCAAGGGACTCTCAAGAGTCTTCGCCAACACCACAGTTCAAAAGCATCAATTTCTTCGGTGTTCAGCTTTCTTTATAGTCTAACTGACATCCATACATGACTACTGGAAAAATGATAGCCTTGACTAGACGGACCTTTGTTGATAAAGTAATGTCTCTGCTTTTTAATATGCTGTCTAGGTTGCTCATAACTTTCCTTCTGAGGAGTAAGCGTCTTTTAATTTCATGGCTGCAATCACCATCTGCAGTGATTTTGGAACCCAGAAAAATAAAGTCAGCCACTGTTTCCCTATCTATTTGCCTTTAAGTGATGGGATCGGATGCCATGATCTTAGTTTTCTGAATGTTGAGCTTTAAGCCAACTTTAAATGGTTGAATATAGTTTAAAACAAAATACATAGACAAAGGTGGATTATCCAGAGATGATTATATGCCAAGTGTTTACTTTTGTGACAATCTGTTATGTGGAGTGAGTCTGCTTCATAGATAACCTGGATGAGGGAGTTTATGGTTACAGAGAGTCAGATAAGTTGCTTCTTCCTTGGTAGAATACTTAAGAGAGTTCCCAGTACACCTAAAATAAGATTAGATGATCTGAGTGCATTCATTCCTTGATCTTGAAGAAAACACTGAATACTCTTGTTCTTAGCATCCTGTTTGTGCATTAGAGAACAGCAAAAAGCTCTTCGTATTTATAAAATTTGAGTTTGTGCCACAAAAGAAACCCATTTCACAATCATTCATGAGCTCCACCCTTATCCTCTGGTCCTTTGTTAGAGGCTAGGGAATTCTTGGGGGCTTCAATTTAGATGACTGCAGCATGGAGTGTATATTCAAAGACCACAAATAAATTTCCTAAAATAAAATTAATATATAAATACTAAAAGCTACATCATCATTTTTATATGGAATCACAAACCGGCCAAAAGAAAGAAGAAAGAAAGAAAGAAAGTGAAGTCGCTCAGTCGTGTCCGACTCTTTGCGACCCCATGGACTGTAGCCTACCAGGTTCCTCCATCCATGGGATTTTCCAGGCAAGAATACTGGAGTGGGTTGCCATTTCCTTCTCCAGGAGATCTTCCCAACCCAGTCTCCTGCATTGTAGGCAGACACTTTACTGTCTGAGCCACCAGGGAACCAAGGCCATCCTCAAATAATGCAGAATCTCTACAGCGCTATGATGAGATCTGCCTTCTACTTGATTGTTGAGAAGATTTAGAGTGAATTCATATAAAGTGAATAGAACATTGCCTGGTATGTAATAGCCACTCAATAAGATTAGTCACTATTAGTCAATATTTCACTAATAAATCCTTATTTGTAGCTGAGAACTACTTATTAAAAGAATAGGGAGATTTCTTGCTCACTGCTGTATCTCCTATGCCATACACAGTGCCTAGCAATGTGAACTTATTTGTGGAATGAGCCCGCTGGGTTTTTATTTTTTTTAAGTCTCTTGCCAAGAATAGATGAACAGATAGAGATAAAAGGGAGGATGATTTCTTACTCCTTTTTTCTTAAATTCCACCTCTAAAGAGTCGGATATGACTGAGCACAAGCACTACTACTACCCCTAAGGAACATGCCTCCATCCAAACCACTGTGAAGAGGAGGGGCATTCTGTAGATTCAGCACTCTTACTGGGTGCTGTTATCAACAACGTCTGCCTGGTTTCTAGCTTTGCTGGGTGTCAGGACACTGAAGAGCTAGTCTAGATTCTTAACTGTTTGAAGATCAAAGTGTCTATAGTCAAGCTCTTCACTGAAAGTGGAAGTCTGTTTTCAAATTGCTCTGTGATTTGAACATTCTTTTTTACTCATTAAAAATCTTTGTTTCATCATTTGTAAAATGAGGTAGTCTCTATTCATTACAAGGACTGATGCTGAAGCTCCAATACTTTGGCCACCTGATGCAAAGAGTTAACTCATTAGAAAAAAGACCCTGATGCTGGGAAAGGTTGAAGGCAGGAGGAGAAGGGGATGATAAAGGATGAGATGGTTGGATGACATCACCAACTCAATGGACATGAGTTTGAGCAAACTCTGGGAGATGGTGAAGGACAGGGAAGCCTGGCATGTTGTAGTCCACAGGGTTGCAAAGAGTCAAACATGACTGAGTGACTGAACAACAAGAACACATCTGAAGCAGAAGGATCCTGGAACAACATCCCTCTGCTGGGAGGCAGATGGCAGGCTGGACACAGCAGCAGAAGTCTTCACTCCCAGGAAGAATAAGGAGAATACCAGTTATAGGGAGAAATATTGTTGATTGGCTCATTGGTTACTAGGGAAATCAGCAGAGGAGGATTTCCTCCTTTAGCCCCTTAGGCTATGTAGCCTCCTGGGGCAGAGTTCTTCCCTTCATTAAACTATCAAAGGGGAGCCATTCTTATCTAAAGATTAGAACAATCACTAACTTGGGTGAGGGACAAGTATGTAGGTATTTACTAATCAGGCTCTACAGTTAAGAAGGAAGTTCAGGGACTTCTTGGTGGTCCCAGTGGTTAATTAAGAATCCACCTGCCAGTGCAGGAGACACTGATTCAACTCCTGGTCCAGGAGGATCTCACATCCCTTGGGGCAACTAAGGCCATGAGCCACAACTACTGAATCCAGGTGCAGCAATTACTGAGGCCAGTGTGCCTGGAGCCCATGCTTTGAAACAAGGGAAGCCACTGCAATGAGAAGCCCACGCATTGCAATGAGTAGCCCCCACTTGATGCAACTAGAGAAAGCCTGCACACAGCAACGAAGACCTAGTGCAGCCAAAAATAAAAAATAAAATAAATAAAATTTTTTTAAATGAAGGAAGGTCAGTCATGCAAGTAGAGTGTATGTGAAGCAGGGACTAATTGAGCAGCGGATGTAGAGAGCAAGAGGACAGCCATGCTGAGTGGCCTGACCATACAACTGTATGTGCCGGGTAAGCCATTCTTTTTTCTCCCAAGTTTATGGCTAAAGGGCTGATTTTTCTTGAGAGTGGAAATGGCCTCAGAATCTTTCCAATTCTATGCTCCAAGACATCAGAATTCACATGTGAATCAAAATACATTTACTCTCCTTTTCTTACAGTGACAAGGCTTTAGACCAGAAGACTAAGTATAGAAGAGGTGTTTAAATAAAATGACTATATCATTGGTAGAAAATGACTGTGTCATGTGACCACAAGCAATTTAGCTTGAGGCAGCAGTTAATAAAAATCTCTTCAGATTAGGATTTATTAATAAAATAATGGCTATTAACTGCTAGCCTTACTGAGTAGCTACTATGTGCCAGACAGTATTCTATTCACTTTACATGAATTTACTCATTAATTGTCTCAACAACCCTTTAAGTAAAAGACAAATCTTACCATAGCATTGCATAATTCTGACAAAGTTGTTTTAGGATGACCTTGGTCTATCTGTGATTTCCTTTAAAATGGACACTGTGGCTTTTAGTGTTTACATATTAACTTCATTTTCGGAAATTTATGTGTTCTGAATTGCAGAGAAGTTATTAAATAGCAGACTCATCATAAATTTAACATTTGGTATTTTGGCCCTTTGAAAGTAATCTTTGTAAGTCATGTTCCAGGCCCATGATACAAGATAATGTTACCAGACCAAATTCGGGTCCACTTGCCCAAACAGTAAACCCAATCTGCTCATATCAGCTTGTGGTGAAGGAAAATACAGCATTTATTGTGAGGCATCCAGTGTGGGGCCAAGAAAGAAGTACAGACAGCTCACATTTGAATTCCCCAATGACTTTCAAGGAAGGATTTTTAAAGATAAAAGGAGGGAGAGGGTCATAGGATGCTTGATCCGCTCACGGACATCCACCTGATCGGTTGGTGGTGAGGTGACAGCGTGAGTTAACATCCTCAACCTTCTGATTCCAACGTCCCTGGTGTCTACATACTGGTGATCAGCAGGCAGTTCACTTCCACTTGAGGCTACCCTGGTGGCTCAGATGGTGAAGAATCCACCTGCAATGCACAAGACTGGGATTTGATCCCTGGATCAGGAGGATCACTTGGAGAAGGGAATGGTTACCCGCTCCAGTATTCTTGCCTGGAGAATTCTAAGGGCAGAGGAGCCTGGTGGGCTCCAGTCCATGGGGTTGCAAAGAGTCTGACATAACTGAGAAATTAACACTTGATGTGGCAAGGTGAGGGTGGGAATCTTAGTATCTACAAAACAATTCAGGGATATGGCTCAGGATATTATCTTTTGCCCTTGAGGAGTAACAAAAGGAGTTGACTTTATTTCATGGTTAAACTATTATTATTTTGTCTTGCCTGACTGTTTTCATTTGTTTCTGCATTTTTTTCACTTTTCTGATTAAATTTTCTCTTTGGAACTCAGGGAAGGCTAGGAGGCTAAAGCTTTTCTATAAACAAGAGGAGGGAGATGAGATGGGAAGGTGTTTGTCCCCAGGAAAGCCTTGTAGGGTTCTGCTTGGTTTCAGTAATTTTTAATTTGGTTGCGGGTTTATTATTATTATTATTTCTCTGTGTTAAGAGTCTGGTATTTGGAGTAAATGACATAGATGGTGAATGAGCCTAGAAAACTCCCTAGCACTCACATTCATTCTACCTTTGTTGTTCTTTTCTTGCCAGCACAAATGTATTTTAAGGGAAAATCTTATGCTGTTGAAGAATTTTAAAATATTGAAATGTTTATACTTGTTGTTAAGATTTATACTGTTTAGTATATAGCTGCTCCAAGACTCCCAAGCAGCTCTCCTCTTCCATAAAAGCAACTACCCTATAAGGGTTGCCGGATAAAATATAGGATGTCTGCTTACATTTAAACTTCAATTAAATTATGAATAATTTTTTTAGTTTAAGTATGTCCCATATAATCTTTGGCATATCTACACAAAAATTTATCTATGGTCTATCTGACGTTCAAGCTAACTGGGCATCACATATTTTTAGTTGCAAAATTTGATGATCCCACTCTACTTGAAATCCAAACCTATTTACAATCCAGCACTAACGGGTGTCATCCTAGACTCAGGGTTTTACAAGTCCCTTCTGACTAGTTGGTGTTGTTTCTATTAAGTCATTAAATATTTTTAACATAATCTCTGGCCTGGTTCTAACGCATGTCAAGGGCCTATCTACCTTATCATAGCCTTTCTAAAATTTGATAAGAAGAGCATTTCTTACTACTTCTCTTATATTTTGTTTTTAGACTACACTCTTTGCTGCTTTTGTTTTTATTCAAAGTTTTTTTCTAAAGACATTTTTATATCATGCAAAATTATAGGTCCGATGAACCATTTTTTGGTCAACTCTTGCCCCAAAGAAATGACAAAAACCCAGCTACAGAGAAACTAAATTGCTACATACAATCTAACTTTTTGGAAGAGCTTTGAATCTCTACAAACAACAACGTTTCTTGTTTGTGTCCTTCAGACTAGAAATCACTACTTTCCATCAAAGTAATTCTGTTACTAAAAATAAGATATGACATGAATTTTGCTATCTTGATCTAATAGCAAAGTCAAATGGTAACTGTAAACAAATCTTACTGAATACAGAATATGCAGCTCTGAAAAGTGGTCTGGAAATATATACATTTTAAAGCAATCAGATCCTTAATGTTTCTTTCCCAAAGCACATTCCACAGGGTACTGGTTATGAGAAAATTGTAGTTGCTTTCTAGGAAAGAATTTCTTGCTGGGAACATGGTGGGTTAAACCTAGTTAATTGGTTTCCTTTTCCATTGGATTTTTCGGCGACTTTATTAAGTACCATTGTGAATTTCCAGAGAAAATCTGTATGTATATCTGAGTATGTAAGGTATGTTTGTCTGAGTGCCTGTGTGTGCATGTGTGTGTGTATCTACATTTCCCAAGTGTATTTTGGCAGTTATTCTTGTCACAAAAGCCGGCTTTCAAATATTGCTGAAAGTTCCTATTTTGCAAGTCAGAAGCTTGTATTAACTCCCATTCTCTTTGTATTCATTCTGTAATGGCTCGTAAGCTCCCACCAGCAGATGGTTGCCACTTGTGCACTCCAGCAGAGGTTATATGTTCAAAAAAGAGAATGGAAATGTGTATGGAAAATTTTCAAAATATCCTTAACATGCTGGCTCAGTAGTAAAGAATTCACTTGCAAATGCAGGAGACCTAGGGTTTGATCCCTGGGTCAGGAAGCTCCCCTACAGAAGGAACTGGCTACCCGTTCCAGTATTCTTGCCTGGGAAATCCCGTGGACAGAGGAACCTGGGGGGCTACAGTTCATGGGGTAGCAAAAGAGTTGGACACGACCTGACTAAACAAGAGCAGCAACAGCAGCATGCTTCCTAGTTAATTTCATTATGCTGTAATGGGTACTTTATTTTTACTTGAGGTAGAAAGGCTGTTAGTTATGGTGGGTAGTTTTATGGACTTAGATAAATCTCAAGATTTCTATGTCTGTTTCTTTAAATGTAAAATGAAGGTAATGGTTTTAGAGGAGGGCATGGCAATCCACTGCACTATTCTTGCATGGAGACTCCCCATGGACAGAGGAGCCTGGAGGGCTACAGTCCATGGGGTTGCAAGGAGTCGGACGTGACTGAGAGACTCAGCACAGCACAATGATGTTTGAATTAGCTGCTTCACATAAGAAGGTATTCTTATGTGTGAAGGAGGAGATGAGAGAAGTTTCTATGTAGTGATGCATTTGGAAATGCTTTTTAAAAAACAAAGCATTATTTATACGTTCAATTTGATGATGGATCTTCAGTTGACAGAGGCTCCTCCAATCCAGCTTTTATTTTTTCTAATTTCCAGACTGACTATTAGTGCTGCTATTCTATAAACGAAGATACAAAACTAGGAAGTGATACTAAATGGAAAGTTACAGCATTTTCCTCTAAGGCAAATTACCATCTTCTGAATTTCTTTGATTTGTAAATGTGTGTTTTCATATGATGAATTTCTGGAAGTTTTCAAATGATGTGCCCTTTAGCTTAAAATGTACCAACCTTTACACACCAAGCTTGTGCTGTTGATGGCCGTCAATGAGACAGTAAAGGAGACGTTAGAGAGCGTTTCCTGTGCTTCTGTTGTTTGTTATAATGGGAGATGATTGCAAGTCCTCCACCGTCTGATGCTGCTATTGTTTTATAACTGTCTACAGTACAGAAAGACAGGAAGGCTGATGGCATTGTCATGCTAACACAGATCCTATCCTTCTTGTCCTCCTGCCACCTATCCAGAGAGTGCAGCATCCACACGAGTGTCCCTCCTGTGGAGGCTTTGGCTTTCTTCCGTGCTCTGTCTGCCATGGAAGCAAGATGTCAGTGTTTCGAAACTGCTTTACAGACTCTTTCAAGGCCCTGAAGTGCACGGCTTGCAACGAGAATGGTCTTCAGCGCTGTAAGAGCTGTGTGGGTTAGAGTTCACACCCACCGAGCACCTGGTTTCATTGACTGAAAGCAATAATTTGGTTTATACTTTTTTTTAATGGCTATGTTTCTGGATTAATCAATAAACTTTGTTTATTATAATTTCCTTTGTTTGGAATTTTTGCCGTGACTACTTTCATTGATGTATTAAATAAATGTTTATTCAACAGCTACTGTGTGCCAAGCCCTGTGCTAGACCCTGGTTTCTAATTGGAATTAATGGAGGGCCGGATAAAATTCCAAGATATTCGAAGTCTGATTCTCTAACTGTGTTTGATTTTCTAAAGAAAATATAAATATATCCAATGGTGTCTATCACAATGCCACCCTGTTGTCTAGGATCAGTTCACTCAGCTCTCCAGATGCATACATTTTATTAATATGTGAGCCTCAGCTGTAGGGGAGAAGAGGGCTCTGGTTAGTGGAAAAGAATATCTTACTTATGCTTAAGCAGTTAATTATTTTTAAACCTGTAAAAATAGTCTCGGGGCTGATGATATTAATGATAAATCATTAATGTTATTGAATGTATTTCTTCGTGATGATACAAAAGCTGCCAAACTTCTCTGAATTTAGATTTTTAAACAGCTGTTTTCTACTATTGTCACTCTCTTGAGCTGGACACAAAATATTACATACTTTGAACACACAGAAGAAAATATTAGCAAAGTAGACAAAAGTAAATTTTACTATAATTATCAGCTAATACCTACCTGTACACATGTCTGTGCTCTGATGGACTCTTTGTGAATGATTTCTAATAAATCACCTCCACAATATCTGTGACAAGGTAATCAAAATATTTTACGTCTTGGTTTTGCAAAAAGATATAAATATTTATCAAGTACTTTCTAGTCAGCCAGGTGTGGAATGTAAGGCAAAGCTTTTGCTTTCATGGAGGTTACACTCTTAAGAAAGAGGGAAGTATTAAACGGATAACCATATGCGGGATGAATCTTATAACTACTACAAAAATAGTACACGGTGCTCTGGGAATGTGTAGCAGCAAGGCAAACCTGGATGAATTAGGAAATAGTTTAAGAGTATACTTTGTTGAGTGACTGATATTTAAACAGAGACATCATGGGTAGTTAGAAGCCAATTGGTCAAAGAGTAAGAGAGATAATATTTTAGGTAGAGAAATAGCATATTTGGGAACTCTAAGATCAGAGAAAAGTTTTTGTTTGAGAAACTGTAAGACATCCAATATGGATAGTTATAATCTGATAATAATGGAGCAGTTTTTGGCTGACTAAGCCTCCTGCTATACACACATTTACTCTGAACAAAATAAGAAAAAATAACTGTTTAAAATATTGGAAAGCAGATAAACCTAGAGAAGAATCAGAAGGATTTCGGTCACTGGAAGAAAGGAAACAAAATAAACCCTACATTTATCCAGCTAACCCTCTGAGAACACTTCCCAGTTTGCACAGAATATAGATCATAAAGAAAATACGAAGTTACTGATTTGAAAAGATAAAACTGGAATTTGAGGCTGCAGAGTACCTGGAATTGAATGGAAAATTTTAAGAAATGAGAGAACCCAAGAGAGGAGAGCACGTAAGTCTGCTCATAAATTTCACTCAAATCCTTGGCTGATTCCTAACATACATACACAGAGGAAGGAAGTGTCCAGGAGGTGAAAGAATTGAGCAGAGATTTCAGCAGCTGCCTATGCTGCAAAGTAAGAATTTGGAGTTGAAGTGGTAAACAATAAATATTTCCTGAACTCTCAGAAGGGCCCTATCTTAAGGCCAAGAAGTAAGGCCATGTTGTAAAGCTAAGGGAAGAAATAAAACAGACTTGCCCTTGAAAGACCTAAAGCCAAATTTCCATGGTATTGTGATATTTTTCAGTATGTGATTGCCTGCAAGAACAAAACTCAACACTCAAGGAAGAGAAAGGAGTTTGTTGAATATGAAACTCCACAGCTAGCAGCACACTTAATGGTAGAATATTAAATGCTTTACCCCTAAGATCAGGAAGAGTGCATAAATGTTCGCTTTTAACACTTCTATTCAACAATGTGATGGAGGTCCTAGATAGTGAAATAAGGCAAGAAAAAAGAAGTCATAAAAATTGGAGAAAAAAAAATCTCATTGTTTGTAAAAAATGTGATTGTGATATAGAAAATCAAAAGGATTCTATAAACTAGTAAATTCTAGAATAAAGCTTGTAAAATAATTAGATTTGGTCTTTATAATGAAATTAGAAATATATACAGCAATAGAGTATAAAACTAAAACAATACAATTTATAATGGTATCAGAAAACATCAAGTATGAGGAATACATTTTACAAAAGATGTGTAAAACTTCTATATTTAAAATTATGACATAGATTTTACTGAGAATCCTGAAAGATGATGCTGTTAAAGTGCTGCATTCAATATGCCAGCAAATTTGGAAAACTCAGCAGTGGCCACAGGACTGGAAAAGGTCAGTTTTCATTGCAATCCCAAAGAAAGGCAATGCCAAAGAATGCTCGAACTACCGCACAATTGCACTCATCTCACACGCTAGTAAAGTAATGCTCAAAATTCTCCAAGCCAGGCTTCAGCAATACATGAACCGTGAACTTCCAGATGTTCAAGCTGGTTTTAGAAAAGGCAGAGGAACCAGAGATCAAATTGCCAACATCCGCTGGATCATCGAAAAAGCAAGAGAGTTCCAGAAAAACATCTATTTCTGCTTTATTGACAATGCCAAAGCCTTTGACCGTGTGGATCACCATAAACTGTGGACAATTCTGAAAGAGATGGGAATACCAGACCACCTGACCTGCCTCTTGAGAAACCTGTATGCAGGTCAGGAAGCAACAGTTAGAACTGGACATGAAACAACAGACTGATTCCAAATAGGAAAAGGAGTAGGTCAAGGCTGTATATTGTCACCCTGCTTATTTAACTTATATGCAGAGTACACACTGAGAAATGCTGGGCTGGATGAAGCACAAGCTGGAATCAAGATTGCTGGGAGAAATATCAATAACCTCAGATATTCAGATGACACCACCCTTATGGCAAAAAGCGAAGAAGAACTAAAGAGGCTCTTGAAGAAAGTGAAAGAGGAGAGTGAAAAAGTTGGCTTAAAGCTCAACATTCAGAAAACTAAGATCATGGCATCTGGTCCCATCACTTCATGGGAAATAGATGGAGAAACAGTGGAAACAGTGTCAGACTTTATTTTTCTGGACTCCAAAATCACTGCTGATGGTGATTGCAGCCATGAAATTAAAAGACGCTTACTCCTTGGAAGGAAAGTTATGACCAACCTAGATAATATATTAAAAAGCAGAGATATTACTTTGCCAACAAAGGTCCATCTAGTCAAGGCTATGGTTTTTCCAGTGGTCATGTATGGATGTGAAAGTTGGATGGTGAAGAAAGCTGAGCGCTGCAGAATTGATGCTTTTGAACTGTGGTGTTGGAGAAGACTCTTGAGAGTCCCTTGGACTGCAAGAAGATCTAACCAGTCCATCCTAAAGGAGATCAGTCCTGGGTGTTCATTGGAAGGACTGATATTGAAGCTGAAACTCCAATACTTTGGCCACCTCATGTGAAGAGTTGACTCATTGGAAAAGACCCTAATGCTGGGTAGGATTGTGGGCAGGAGGAGAAGGGGATGACAAAGGGTGAGATGGCTGGATGGCATAACTGACTCGATTGGTATGGGTTTGGGTAGACTCTGGGAGTTGGTGATGGACAGGGTGGCCTGGCCTGCTGTGATTCATGTGGTCGCAAAGAGTCGGACACAATGAGTGACTGAACTGAACTGAACTTACTGAGAAATTATAGAACCCAAATACATGGAGAAATATACCATGACTTCATGAATCAAAAGTCATCATTTTAAAGATGTCTGAAGTTCCAAAATAATCTCAATTAAAGTCCTATGAAATTCTTTGTATAATCCAACCAGTAATTATAAATATATATTATAATGCAAGCAATCTAGAATATTCAAGAAAATTTTGAAAAGAGAAAAATAAGTATAGACAAATAGATCAATGGTGTAGACTTGAAAAGACGGAAATAAACACAGATATTAACATCAAATTGATTTCTATTGATTTTTACCAGTTCAAGACAATGGGAAATGGAGAGTCTTTTAAACAAATGATGCTGGAACTACTAGACTCCTGTATAGAAAAAATGACCTTGAAAACTACTGCTACCACTGCTACTACCACTAATGCTAGCACACCTAGGGGTTAGAGACCAAAGTACTGCTTAACATCCCACAAAGTGTAGGACCACACCTCCCCTCAAAAAAAGATTGTCTAGTCCAGCCAGTAGTGTTTAAGTTGAGAAACTATTGAAATGTTAAAGCTAAATCAAGAGAACATCTTCACAATCTTGGGGTAGCCAAAGATGCTTTCAACTAGTCACAAGATGTCCAAGTATAAAAAAAAATGATAAATTGTGCTTAAGTAAATATAAAATCTCTTCATTGAAAGACAGTGTTTTAAAAAATGAAGAGGAGAGCCACAACCATGAGAAAATAATCACAGCACAAATATCTGCCATAGGACTTATATCTACGTATGAAAGTGAAAGTGTTAGTTGCTCAGTTGTGTCCAACTATTTGTGACACCACGTACTATAGCCCACCAGGCTCCTCTGTCCATGGAATTCTCCAGGCAAGAATACTGCAGTGGGTTGCCATTTCCTTCTCTAGGGGATCTTCCCCAACCCAGGGGTCGAACCCAGGCCTCCTGCATTGCAGGCAGATTCTTTACCATCTGAGCCACCGAAGGAAGCCCCCATATCATATATATATATATATATGTGTGTATATATATATACACATATATATATATATGTATGTATTTCTGAAAAATAAATAATAAAGACACTCTAATAGAGAGATGGATAGTAGACACATCACAAAAAAAGATACATGGGTTGCCAAAAACAAAGAGAAAATACATATCATTAGTCATTAGGGGAATGCAAATTAAAGCCACAATGGGATACTACCATATGAAGTTTAGAATGGTTAAAATTATAAAACTGAAAACTTAAAGTTTGGTGTATATATGGCATAACTTAAGTTCTCATACATTGTTAATGAGAATTTTAAATAGTACAAGCACTTAGGAAAGCCATTTGATTGTTTCTAATAAAGGATCTGCCTGCAATGCAGGAGACCCAGGTTCGATTCCTGGGTTGGGAAGATCCCCTGGAGAAGGAAATGGCAATCCACTCCAGTACTCTTGCTTGGAAAATCCCACGGACAGAGGAACCTGGCAGGCTACAGTCCATGAGGTCTCAAGAGTCGGACACAACTTAGCAACTAAACCACCACCACCAATAAAGGTAAACATCTGGGCTTCCCAGGTGGCACTGGTGGTAAAGAATCCACCTGCCAATGCAGGAGACATGAGTTTCATCCCTGAGTTGGGAAAATCCCTTGGAGAGGGAAATGGCAACCCGCTCCAGTATCCTTGCCTGGGAAATCCATGGACGGAGGAGCCTGGCAGGCTACAGTCTTTGGGGTCACAAAGGTCAGACAAGACCTAGCAACTAAACAACAATAAAGGTAAACATACTCTAACTGTATGCTCAGCAATTTTACTCCTAGTTGTTTATGCAACAGAAATAAAAATATACGTCCACATTGTATAAAAGTTTCATGGAGGCTGTATTCATGAGTGCCAAAAAGCAGAAAGATTTCAAATGCCCACTGAAAGGAGAGTTGATAAGCAAATTGTAGTGTATTAATACAGGTAGACGCTGCCTAGTGATTGGATGAATCTTAGAATCATCTTATGAATAAACTTGGCCAGATACAAAGGAAATGTACTATGTGATTCCGCTTATATGAAGCTAAAGGATAGGAAAAATTAATTTATAGAATGGTTTCATCACAGGTGTGAGGCAATAGAAAATTAAATATGACCAGAATTAAGACAATGGTACAAGTTATGGCTACTTGAGAGTAGTTTTCCCCTCTGATAGGAAATAGGAAAAGAGTTTCTTGCATCAATGAACAGTTTCTTATCACAATTTGAGCACAGTTCTGAGGGCCTATCCAGAAATTCCTGACTACTCAGGCCTTGGCTGAAGTGAAAGCGTTTGTCACTCAGTTGTGTCTGACTCTTTGTGACCCCATGGACTATAGCTTGCCAGGCTCCTCTGTCCATAGAATTTTCCAGGCAAGAATACTGCAGTGGGTAGCCATACCCTTCTCCAGGGGATCTTTCTGACCCAGGAATCAAACCCAGGACTTTTCTATGTTTCTGCAAGTCCAACTGTGGTTGAAACACTCTCTTGTCTGGGGTTTCAATCAGGTTGGAGAAATACAATAGTACAAAGGGTTCTAATTTTCAGGCCCCATCTTGGACTATGAGTTCAGAAAAATAAAAATTCATTGATGTTCAATTGTGTTCATGAGGCATTTGGTTTCTATCTTTATCCTATTTTTCATGAACTGGCATGGAATTAAAATGTTATGTTTTGTGCTAGTTATTTGTGAGGCTCTATGAAGAGCACAATGAAAGAGTAATGAAATTTAAAAGAAAATCTCAGGCATCTCGTAGAATTGCAGAAATTAATGAGAGTAACAGGCTCAGAAAATAAGCTCATAATAGCCTTATTTAAACATAAATTTTTGTTAACTTTTAGAGAGGATTTGGTTTAGACACTGCACATCTATCTGTTTCAGTTTTGTAATGTAAATGTGAGGTAATTAAACCTGATGTATTTATTCAGCACTGTTGTCATGTGGGATTAATTAGAATATATGGGAAAGTACTTTAAAAACACAAAGTACTGTACAGAGGCATAGAATAAATTCCTAATTACCATGAAAATTATGCACCTTCAGTATATCCTTTTACTGACCAGATAAGGGAATGAACTAATATTTATTGGGCTCTTCTGTCTGCTTGACTTTTTAGAAGGTATCTCATTTATTCTTCACAACTGTAACAAACTGTGATTCAGAATGTTAATTAATTTCTCTAAAGTCTTGAAATTTACCCAAATTTGTTGTACCCTAAGTGTCCATGTGAGCTGCCTTTATTTTGGGGATAAAATGGGAATTCAGTCAAGTAAACAACAAAGTTGCCCAAAAATGAACACCTACAAAAAAGGTAGAGTTGAAATGAAGACAAAGATCTATTCTATGCTTCTGTGCTCTTATAATTTCCTCTCTGCAACTATTCATTTATTTCAAAAGTCAGGAAATGCTGGTTGTTGGCAAGGGACACAGAGTAATGCAATCAGGCTGTGAATAAATATTTTAAAAAGATTAAGAAGGGAAAATCAAAAGATGACACATACCTAATAATATAAATATATGGTAATTTCTAAAATCTTATTGTCATCCTAGAGTCTTTTTAAAAAATAAATCATTGGTATCAATTACAGTTTTGTCTGGTGTTTCATGCACAAACCTCAGACATAGCAGAGAAGCTAGTTTGTAGCTCCTCAAAGCAGAGTGAAAAATTTAGACTTCTTTAGCAAGAAATATGATTATAACATTCTTTTAGATTTGGGCATTGTTTCACCTGATATTTTGTAGTTTCCTCACCTATAATAATTTGACAGTAATTTTTTGTTTGTACGTGACTTCATGAAGTAATCGCTAAGGTATTAAACTTAGTTTCCATATAATAAATATGTTCCTCTTTGTGTTCAGATTTAACCAGTCTTATAATATTCTGTTATAATAAACTATTATACTTAGTTAGTCCCTCAGTCATGTCTGACTTTTTGTGACGCTATGGACTATAGCCCACCATGGATAGAATTCTCTATTCATGGAATTCTCCAGGAAAGAATAGTGGAATGGGTTGCCATTCCCTTCTCCAGGGAATCTTCCTGACCCAGGGATGGAATCTGGGTCTCCTGCATTGCAGGCAGATTATTTACTGTCTTAGTCACCAGGGAAGCCCTAGTGTTATGTACTTATATAATTATGTCTATAATTATAAACCCAACTGTAAGACAACAGATTCGGGAAAAAACAAAGGACACTTAGGAGATAGATTTGTTTGCTGCTAGCAGAAATATGCAGGCAGAGATGAGTGTTTCTCCTGGTTGCAAACATTCAGCAGGCTGGAAGCATCAGAAGGAAGGTATCACAGAAGGAGTAGGGAGCATCTGCCAACCTTGAAAGTCTGCAAAACAGAAGTTGGCTAAGAAACCTTTAGCTAACTGATGTGACGGTAACAGTAACCAAGGGCATTTAATAACATGCTAAAAGTCATTCATCCTCACCTTCCTCAATGCCCTTCAGGTTCATCAGCAGCTGTTATTGCTTAGCTACCAGCCTTTCTAAGTGCAGCCTGTGTTTGACTTGCAGTGTTTGACTGAAGACTCAATTACTTTGGAAGATACCTGGTTCTTGGCAAGGGCAAAACACTTCCACGTCTGCTTCACTTAGAGAGTGTTTCTCTCTTTGTCTGGCTTATTTCACTTAGCACAATGTCTACCGCATGGTATCATTTATATGTGGAATCTAAAAAGTTGAATACATAGTGGCAGAGTGTAGAAGATTGGTTACTAGGGGAGGGGAGGTGCGGCAAATGGGGAGATGATGGTCAGTGGGTACAAAGTGGTAGTTCTATTGGATCAGTAAGTTTTATAAATCTAGTGTATGGCGTGATGACCATAGTTAGTAATCCTGTACTGAATACTGGAGATTTGCTAATTGAGATTTCTGGTGCTCTTACCACACAAACGTGAGTGCAGTTATACACATATACACACACACACAAGGTAATGGTTAAGTGATAAATTAACTTGACTGTAGTAATCATTTTACTACGTGCATGCATGCTAAGTCACTTCAGTCGTGTCCGACTCTTTGAGACCCCGTGCGCTGTAGCCCACAAGGCTCCTCTGTCCATGGGATTCTCTGGGCAAGAATACTGGAGTGGGTTGCCATGCCTTCCTCCGGGGGATCTTCATGACCCAGGGATTGAACCAGCGTCTAAGTCTCCTGCATTGGCAAGCAGGTTCTTTACCACTAGCCACTTGTGTAGCCCCATTTCACTGTGCATATGCATATAAATCATCATGTTGCACATCTCAAATATATACAATTTATATTAAAGTAAAAAATTAGATTTAAAAAAATTAAAAAATAGTCTCAGTGAACATACTGAAGCTTTTTTGCTTTATTGGAAGCTGTTTCATGAATTCTTATCTGTAAGCACTCCTCTTCAGAGCACCACTGGAAATTCATTGATGGGAGAAAACATTTTTTTCAACTATTGAGGAGTATCCATGTTTCAAAGTATAATTCTGCTAGGAAAAGAAAGAATGAAAACTTTTCATTCTGGTCCTATTCTGAACTTTTCCATTAAAATTAGTACAGAACATGCTGGAAAACTCAAAATCCATGATTCAGTAGCAAGGTGACTTTGAAAGGAATACAGCTTTTAAAGAAGTATATAAGATATCCTGAAATCTTTGCTTATGTGTAGCAAAACTGAAACCTTGTCTTAATACTAATCCATATCTAGAAAAATCCATATTGATTCTCAACACAGCACATGCCTCATTTAGCATTCTGTGCTTTTAAGTATTTACTTTTTTCCTTTCTATTTTCTGTGATCTTACACTTTTTCTTTCCATCCACTTGTTAGAAGACTATTAATATCAGTGTTACCTGAGCATCTAAAAAATAAGATCAGCTAAAAAAAACCCAAAAAGACAGATCAGCTAGAAAGCAAAATATTTGTATCATCTAGAAAATGGTGCTAGATATAGTGACTACTTTATGCAATAAAATAAAAATGTTACAACTAATGGAAAATAGAGATCTTTTAAACTTTTAAAAAATAAATTGCTGATTGCTTTTGTCCCTGTTTTGAGTATTATATAATTTTGTGGATTGCTTTGCATTTCATGGATGAGGATGTGAAGCCTGAAAAGCCCTCAGGAGAAGCACAGGTACCAAATCTAAGGTGCTGTTTCCTGGAATACCAGATGCTACTCATCGCTGTGAAGTTTACATATTTGCTTTGAACTTTAGAAGTCTGTTTTGAGTGGTTTCCTGTCTGTTGTAGATTTTTCCTGGAAACAAGAATTGTCAATATATTTTCTGTCACATTTTTGTTTTCTGGCTAGGAAATATTGTAGCATGTATTCATAGGAAAGAGAAATCTCTCTGTATTTCAGAACATTCTTCCCTAAGGTAAAGTTGTCTGTACTCTGTATTTTTTTCAGAGTTGGTATGAATGCTTTACTGTTATAAATATGTGAATAATTATAGCAGTGTGTTGCCCCCACCAAATGTGTCCTCTTTCTATTTTATTCTCCTTTTATGTTTGCAGAAATGGAAATTCGGGAATTTAGGAAATCTTTGAGCCTTTTTATAAAGTAGAAGTTTCTGAATAAAATATTTAAAATTGTTAACAATGTTACTGTGATAAATGTTGAAAACTCTTTGAGTTTCTGGAATCAAAACTAAACATGGGACTCTCAGTTAAGAAATGTACCAGGCATTGTGAGGACTGCAAAATGAATATAATGTGACGTGGTCCCTAGCATGATGTGGTGGATAAGACAGGTTACAGTTAAATAGAACACAAACTCTGTTCAATGTAGGTTGTTGGTTCTCAGATGTCTGGTAAAAACACTAAATAGTGTGAAATGCTGCAAAGGACAGAATATCTGAACGTGGGAGTGTTCTTGGAGGGCTTAGCTTAAAGCAGTGCCTTTAATAATATCTAGAATTTCTACATGTAAAGATGGCTGGAAAATCATGCCCAGCTCTGAACTCAGGCAGGTGGAAAATGAGGCACTTAGCAGCAATGCTTGGCAGTTGGCAAACATCCATCACAGGTTCTACATGATCCTAAAGAAAGCGATGGTCCCAGTATGTCACTGTGGTTAGGAGCACAGGCTCTGGATTCAGACAACTTGATTTTGAATCCCAGGTCTGCCATTTACCAACTGTGTGACTTTAGGCAAGTTTCTTATACTTTCTGTGCCTAAATTTTCTTATTTATGAAATGAGAATAACACTAATACCTAACTCATAGAGTTATTAAGAGTATTAAATTAACACAGATAAAGTACTTGTGTCCTTTAGTAACTGCTACACTGGATTAGAGATTGGGAATACTGTAAAATCTTTGAAAGCACAGGGCTCTGTATTCATCCTGTAAGCAATGGATGCCTTTTCAGTCAAGTTATCTATTCCAAGAAAGATTGGTTTGGTAAAAGACAATAATTGGATATTAAGAGAAGTAAGGAAATTGGGAGATAAAAACTTAAGTGTTTAGAGTCTAATATACACTCTTCCCCAATAACAGTGTACGGGACTGGTTTTTGCATAATCAGGATATATGAATCTGGGAACCAAGAGGGATGAATCCTCTCAATATTACTGTTATATTTTGGCTCCAAATATTTTTGTTTCTTGTTCCCATGATGTCAAGCTATCGATATCTTAGCATTCAAAGAAGGAGTGCTTTCACTGGGAGCCAAAACAACAGTTTGTGGAAATGAAAGTCGAGACACTGATAAGGTCATTTTTGGCTTGGATGACGTCAGATCTACAGAAAAAAAGGTTACTGTTTGATTGATTGGTCTTGTTCGTCAATGGAAAGTAGTATTGGTGCTATACAGTGTGGGTAGGCAGGAGGATGTATGGAACTGGGCACTTTCTCAGACTCCTCCTAGTGCTGCCATAGTCAGTGATAAAGGTTAATGGAAGATGATAGTCTCACAATAAAAGCAGAGTGATCATAAGGTAAGATAACCTGGAAATATAGGTTTGGATCACTCTACTAGGAAAAGAACCCAGCCCACTAGGTGTTGACTGAGGGAGACTTAACATGAAATAAAATGAGGAAGAAATCTGTCTATACAAACCATGTTTTATGACCACTTGTAGAAACAGGGATGAGAGTAGTGATCCATGCATTATCACTTACCCATTATCTCTACATTTTTCTGTACAAGTATCAGCTAACCTCTGTATTCTCTCCACCTCTTCACCTTCCCCTACTATTTTCCAGAGTATGGAGTTAGTAACTACCTTTATAACTGAGTCCATATTTAAATTTAGCTTCATATGAAAACCACGTCAAATTTTGTCTCTATCTTTGGGTCAGCTTCATTCCTTCTCCAGTTCAGTCAGATATGTAGGGGTAACCTGGGTTAGAACAAAAAAATTATACGTTCTTGGTGGAAATGTTTTCCAGCATATCTTGTAGCTGATGAGAAAAGTTTTGTTTTGACATTAAGCTAGTTTATCACTGTGCTTTGGAGAATAGTGCCTGGGAATGAGAGTGTAAATTTAAAAAAAAGTATAGATTTGATTCCTCTACTGTGGCCTGGGTGGGAATCTGGATTAGTAAGTGTATCCCAGTAAGAAGTGACAAGTACCAGTCATCAAAATGTGTAGGATGTATCTTCCTTCACCAGTGACCTGTGATTATGAAAATCATGCCATTAGTGGAATAATCAAATAAGGAAAATTAATTAAAGATTTAAATGGTCAGCTAATGCTCAGGGAAGCAGGATCTCCCTATCCAGAATTCTGGAAAATCTGAGCTTACATGAGAGATATTTGCTCCCTACTAAGTCCCTGATAGTTAGGAAGAGGTTGACCTACGTAATTGGAAAAATCAAAGTAATGTTACACTAGGTTTATGCCAGTACATTTTTTTTAAATATCTTAGTAATAGGAGTGTTTTTGATCTATATAATAACTTACTTCTGAATATTAAATTTCTACATGGTTATTGCAGCTTTTCTGAACATTGAGCTTTAAGCCAACTTTTTCACTCTCCTCTTTCACTTTCATCAAGAGCCTCTTTAGTTCTTCTTCACTTTCTGCCATAAGGGTGGTGTCATCCGCATATCTGAGGTTATTGATATTTCTCCTGGAAATCTTGATTCCACCTTGTGTTTCTTCCAGCCCAGCGTTTCTCATGATATACTCTGCATATAAGTTAAATAAGCAGGGTGACAATATACAGCCTTGACGTACTCCTTTTCCTATTTGGACCAGTCTGTTGTTCCATGTCCAGTTCTAACTGTTGCTTCCTGACCTGCATACAGGTTTCTCAAGAGACAGGTCAGGTGGTCTGGTATTCCCATCTCTTTCAGAATTTTCCACAGTTTATTGTGATCCACACAGCCAAAGGCTTTGGCATAGTCCATAAAGCAGAAATAGATGTTTTTCTGGAACTCTCTTGCTTTTTCGATGATCCAGCGGATATTGGCAATTTGATCTCTGGTTCCTCTGCCTTTTCTAAAACCAGCTTGAACATCTGGAAGTTCACAGTTCACATATTGCTGAAGCCTGGCTTGGAGAATTTTGAGCATTACTTTACTCGCATGTGAGATGAGTGCAATTGTGCGGTAGTTTGAGCATTCTTAGCATTGCCTTTCTTTGGGATTGGAATGAAAACTGGCCTTTTCCAGTCCTGCAAGGAGATCCAATCAATCCATCCTAAAAGAGATGAATCCTGGGTGTTCATTGGAAGGACTGACGTTGAAGCTGAAACTCCAATACTTTGGCCACCTCATGCGAAGAGTTGACCCATTGGAAAAGACCTTAATGCTGGGTAGGATTGGGGGCAGGAGGAGAAGAAGGGGACAACAGAGGATGAGATGGTTGGATGGCATCACTGACTCGATGGACATGGGTTTGGGTAGACTCCGGGAGTTGGTCATGGACAGAGAGGCCTGGCGTGCTGCAATTCTTGGGGTCGCAAAGAGTCAGACATGACTGAGTGACTGAACTGAACTGATTGCAGCTTTTTGTAAAACAATGGACAATAAAAGAAAAAGCAACTACCATAAATACACACTTTGATGTTTCCTTCAGAACTTTTCGCCTGTATCTACATAAACTGTATAAATTTCGATCATACTCATTTTCCAGCACTAATGAAGTATAAGAAGTCAGAGATCAAATTGCCCACATCCACTGGATCATCAAAAAAGCAAGAGAGTTCCAGAAAAACACCTATTTCTGCTTTATTAACTATGCCAAATCCTTTGACTGTGTAGATCACAATAAACTGGAAAATTCTGAACAAGATGGGAATACCAGACCAGCTGGTCTGCCTCCTGAGAAATCTGAATGTAGGTCAGAAAGAAACAGTTAAAAAATGGAGATGGAACCAGAGACTGGTTCCAAATAGGAAAAGAAGTAGGTCAAGGCTGTATATTGTCTCCCTGCTTATTTAACTTATATGCAGAGTACATCATGAGAAAACGCTGGGCTGGAAGAAGCACAAGCTGGAATCAAGATTGCTGGGGAAATATCAATAACTTCAGATATGCAGATGACATCACCCTTATGGCTAAAAGTGAAGAAGAACTAAAGAGCCTCTTGATGAAAGTGAAAGAGGAGAGTGAAAAAGTTGGCTTAAAGCCTAACATTTAGAAAACTAAGATCATGGCATCTGGTCCCATCACTTCATGGGAAATAGATGGGGAAACAGTGGAAATAGTGTCAGACTTTATTTTTTTGGGCTCCAAAATCACTGCAGATGGTGATTGCAGCCATGAAATTAAAAGACGCTTACTCCTTGGAAGGAAAGTTATCACCAACCGAGAAAGCATATTAAAAAGCAGAGACATTACTTTGCCAACAGATGTCCGTCTAGTCAAAGCTATAGTTTTTCCAGTAGTCATGTATGGATGTGAGAGTTGGACTATTAAGAAAGCTGAGCACTGAAGAACTGGTGCTTTTGAACTGTGGTGTTGGAGAAGACTCTTGAGAGTCCTTGGACTGCAAGGAGATCCAACTAGCCCATCCTGAAGGAAATCAGTCCTGAATATTCATGGAAGAACTGATGTTGAAGCTGAAACTCCAATACTTTGGCCACCTGATGTGAAGAGCTGACTCATTTGAAAAGACCCTGAAGCTGGGAAAGATTGAAGGCAGTAGGAGAAGGGGATGACAAAGGATGAGATGGTTGGATGGCATCACCGACTCAATGGACAGGAATTTGAGTAAACTCCGGGAGTTGGTGATGGACAGGGAGGCCTGGTGTGCTGCAGTCCATGGAGTCGCAAGGAGTCAGACACAACTGAGTGACTAAACTGAACCGAATGAAGTATAACTGACAAATAAAAAATTGTGCATAATTACACTGTACAATGTGATATTTTGAAATATGTATGTATTTTGAAATTATTACCACAGTCAAACTAATTAACTGGTTTTAATTACCTTGCAGTTATCTTTTTGTGTGTGTACAGTAAAAGCATTTAAGATTCAGTCTCTTAGCAACATTCAAATATATAATATAATATCTTTGTGACCCCATGGACTATAGCCCGCCAGTCTCCTCTGCCCATGGGAGTTTTCAGGCAAGCATACTGGAGTGGGTTGTCATTTCTCTCCTCCAGGGGATCTTCCTGACCCAGGGATCAAACCCACATCTCCTGTTTCTCCTGTGTTTCAGGTGAACTCTTTATCTGATGAGCCATTGGCAAGCCCATTGAAACAACAGGTAAAAAGTTTTAAGATCCAGTGTTTTAGCAAATTTCAAATACATACAGTGTTAACTACAGTGACTATCATTAGATCTTCAGAAAGTTTTCATTCTACATTACTGAAACTTTGTGTCCTCTGACGAACATCTAGCCCTCAGCTCCTGGTCACCACCATTTTACTCTCTGCTTTTATATACATCATGAATATAATTATAAATATAAACTTTTTAGATTCTAAATATAAATGAGATCATGCAGTATTTGTCTTTTTGTGCCTGACATTTTGCTGAGCAGAATAGTCTCTGAGTCCATCCATGTTGTCACAAGTGACAAGATTCCTTTTTTTCTAAGACTAAGTAATAATATTTCATGGTATATAAGTATCAAATTTCCTTTTTCCGCTCATTTTTCAATGGATGCTTAGGTTGTTTCCATATATTGGCTACTACAAATAGTGCAGCAATGAACAAAAGAGCACGGATATCTCTTTGAGACATTGACTTCGTTTCCTTTGGATATGTATGCACCCAGAAGTAGTATTGCTGAATTATCAGTTCAGTTCAGTTCAGTCTCTCAGTCATGTCCTACTCTTTGCAACCCCACGAACCACAGCACACCAGGCCTCCCAGTCCATCACCAGCTCGCAGAGTCCATGCAAACCCCTGTCTACTGAGTTGGTAATGCCATCCAACCATCTCCTCCTCTGTCGTGCCCTTCTTCTCCTGCCTTCAATCTTTCCCAGCATCAGAGTCTTTTCCAATGAGTCAGCTCTTCGCATCAGGTGGCCAAAGTATTGGAGTTTCAGCTTCAACATCAGTCCTTCCAATGATCACCCAGGCCTGATCTCCTCTGGGATGGACTAGTTGGATCTCCTTGCAGTCCAAGGACTCTCAAGAGTCTTCTCCAACACCACAGTTCAAAAGCATCAATTCCTTGGCGCTCAGCTTTCTTTACAGTCCAACTCTCACATCCATACATGACCACTGGAAAAACCATAGCCTTGACTAGACGGACCTTTGTTGGCAAAGTAATGTGTCTGCTTTTTAACATGCTATCTAGGTTGGTCATACCTTTCCTTCCAAGGAGTAAGCATCTTTTAATTTCATGGCTGCAATCACCATCTGCAGTGATTCTGGAACCCAGAAAAATAAAGTCTGATACTGTTTACACTGTTTCCCCATCTGTTTGCCATGAAGTGATAGGACCAGATGCCATGATCTTAGTTTTCTGAATGTTGAGCTTTAAGCCAACTTTTTCACTCTCCTCTTTCACTTTCATCAAGAGGCTCTTTAGTTCTTCTTCGCTTTCTGCCATAAGGGTGGTGTCATCCGCATATCTGAGGTTATTGATATTTCTCCTGGAAATCTTGATTCCACCTTGTGTTTCTTCCAGCCCAGCGTTTCTCATGATATACTCTGCATATAAGTTAAATAAGCAGGGTGACAATATACAGCCTTGACGTACTCCTTTTCCTATTTGGACCAGTCTGTTGTTCCATGTCCAGTTCTAACTGTTGCTTCCTGACCTGCATACAGGTTTCTCAAGAGACAGGTCAGGTGGTCTGGTATTCCCATCTCTTTCAGAATTTTCCACAGTTTATTGTGATCCACACAGCCAAAGGCTTTGGCATAGTCCATAAAGCAGAAATAGATGTTTTTCTGGAACTCTCTTGCTTTTTCGATGATCCAGCGGATATTGGCAATTTGATCTCTGGTTCCTCTGCCTTTTCTAAAACCAGCTTGAACATCTGGAAGTTCACAGTTCACATATTGCTGAAGCCTGGCTTGGAGAATTTTGAGCATTACTTTACTCGCATGTGAGATGAGTGCAATTGTGCGGTAGTTTGAGCATTCTTAGCATTGCCTTTCTTTGGGATTGGAATGAAAACTGGCCTTTTCCAGTCCTGCAAGGAGATCCAATCAATCCATCCTAAAAGAGATGAATCCTGGGTGTTCATTGGAAGGACTGACGTTGAAGCTGAAACTCCAATACTTTGGCCACCTCATGCGAAGAGTTGACCCATTGGAAAAGACCTTAATGCTGGGTAGGATTGGGGGCAGGAGGAGAAGGGGACAACAGAGGATGAGATGGTTGGATGGCATCACTGACTCGATGGACATGGGTTTGGGTAGACTCCGGGAGTTGGTCATGGACAGAGAGGCCTGGCGTGCTGCAATTCTTGGGGTCGCAAAGAGTCAGACATGACTGAGTGACTGAACTGAACTGATTGCAGCTTTTTGTAAAACAATGGACAATAAAAGAAAAAGCAACTACCATAAATACACACTTTGATGTTTCCTTCAGAACTTTTCGCCTGTATCTACATAAACTGTATAAATTTCGATCATACTCATTTTCCAGCACTAATGAAGTATAAGAAGTCAGAGATCAAATTGCCCACATCCACTGGATCATCAAAAAAGCAAGAGAGTTCCAGAAAAACACCTATTTCTGCTTTATTAACTATGCCAAATCCTTTGACTGTGTAGATCACAATAAACTGGAAAATTCTGAACAAGATGGGAATACCAGACCAGCTGGTCTGCCTCCTGAGAAATCTGAATGTAGGTCAGAAAGAAACAGTTAAAAATGGAGATGGAACCAGAGACTGGTTCCAAATAGGAAAAGAAGTAGGTCAAGGCTGTATATTGTCTCCCTGCTTATTTAACTTATATGCAGAGTACATCATGAGAAACGCTGGGCTGGAAGAAGCACAAGCTGGAATCAAGATTGCTGGGGAAATATCAATAACTTCAGATATGCAGATGACATCACCCTTATGGCTAAAAGTGAAGAAGAACTAAAGAGCCTCTTGATGAAAGTGAAAGAGGAGAGTGAAAAAGTTGGCTTAAAGCCTAACATTTAGAAAACTAAGATCATGGCATCTGGTCCCATCACTTCATGGGAAATAGATGGGGAAACAGTGGAAATAGTGTCAGACTTTATTTTTTTGGGCTCCAAAATCACTGCAGATGGTGATTGCAGCCATGAAATTAAAAGACGCTTACTCCTTGGAAGGAAAGTTATCACCAACCGAGAAAGCATATTAAAAAGCAGAGACATTACTTTGCCAACAGATGTCCGTCTAGTCAAAGCTATAGTTTTTCCAGGAGTCATGTATGGATGTGAGAGTTGGACTATTAAGAAAGCTGAGCACTGAAGAACTGGTGCTTTTGAACTGTGGTGTTGGAGAAGACTCTTGAGAGTCCTTGGACTGCAAGGAGATCCAACTAGCCCATCCTGAAGGAAATCAGTCCTGAATATTCATGGAAGAACTGATGTTGAAGCTGAAACTCCAATACTTTGGCCACCTGATGTGAAGAGCTGACTCATTTGAAAAGACCCTGAAGCTGGGAAAGATTGAAGGCAGTAGGAGAAGGGGATGACAAAGGATGAGATGGTTGGATGGCATCACCGACTCAATGGACAGGAATTTGAGTAAACTCCGGGAGTTGGTGATGGACAGGGAGGCCTGGTGTGCTGCAGTCCATGGAGTCGCAAGGAGTCAGACACAACTGAGTGACTAAACTGAACCGAATGAAGTATAACTGACAAATAAAAAATTGTGCATAATTACACTGTACAATGTGATATTTTGAAATATGTATGTATTTTGAAATTATTACCACAGTCAAACTAATTAACTGGTTTTAATTACCTTGCAGTTATCTTTTTGTGTGTGTACAGTAAAAGCATTTAAGATTCAGTCTCTTAGCAACATTCAAATATATAATATAATATCTTTGTGACCCCATGGACTATAGCCCGCCAGTCTCCTCTGCCCATGGGAGTTTTCAGGCAAGCATACTGGAGTGGGTTGTCATTTCTCTCCTCCAGGGGATCTTCCTGACCCAGGGATCAAACCCACATCTCCTGTTTCTCCTGTGTTTCAGGTGAACTCTTTATCTGATGAGCCATTGGCAAGCCCATTGAAACAACAGGTAAAAAGTTTTAAGATCCAGTGTTTTAGCAAATTTCAAATACATACAGTGTTAACTACAGTGACTATCATTAGATCTTCAGAAAGTTTTCATTCTACATTACTGAAACTTTGTGTCCTCTGACGAACATCTAGCCCTCAGCTCCTGGTCACCACCATTTTTTACTCTCTGCTTTTATATACATCATGAATATAATTATAAATATAAACTTTTTAGATTCTAAATATAAATGAGATCATGCAGTATTTGTCTTTTTGTGCCTGACATTTTGCTGAGCAGAATAGTCTCTGAGTCCATCCATGTTGTCACAAGTGACAAGATTCCTTTTTTTTCTAAGACTAAGTAATAATATTTCATGGTATATAAGTATCAAATTTCCTTTTTCCGCTCATTTTTCAATGGATGCTTAGGTTGTTTCCATATATTGGCTACTACAAATAGTGCAGCAATGAACAAAAGAGCACGGATATCTCTTTGAGACATTGACTTCGTTTCCTTTGGATATGTATGCACCCAGAAGTAGTATTGCTGAATTATCAGTTCAGTTCAGTTCAGTCTCTCAGTCATGTCCTACTCTTGGCAACCCCACGAACCACAGCACACCAGGCCTCCCAGTCCATCACCAGCTCGCAGAGTCCATGCAAACCCCTGTCTACTGAGTTGGTAATGCCATCCAACCATCTCCTCCTCTGTCGTGCCCTTCTTCTCCTGCCTTCAATCTTTCCCAGCATCAGAGTCTTTTCCAATGAGTCAGCTCTTCGCATCAGGTGGCCAAAGTATTGGAGTTTCAGCTTCAACATCAGTCCTTCCAATGATCACCCAGGCCTGATCTCCTCTGGGATGGACTAGTTGGATCTCCTTGCAGTCCAAGGACTCTCAAGAGTCTTCTCCAACACCACAGTTCAAAAAGCATCAATTCCTTGGCGCTCAGCTTTCTTTACAGTCCAACTCTCACATCCATACATGACCACTGGAAAAACCATAGCCTTGACTAGACGGACCTTTGTTGGCAAAGTAATGTGTCTGCTTTTTAACATGCTATCTAGGTTGGTCATACCTTTCCTTCCAAGGAGTAAGCATCTTTTAATTTCATGGCTGCAATCACCATCTGCAGTGATTCTGGAACCCAGAAAAATAAAGTCTGATACTGTTTACACTGTTTCCCCATCTGTTTGCCATGAAGTGATAGGACCAGATGCCATGATCTTAGTTTTCTGAATGTTGAGCTTTAAGCCAACTTTTTCACTCTCCTCTTTCACTTTCATCAAGAGGCTCTTTAGTTCTTCTTCGCTTTCTGCCATAAGGGTGGTGTCATCTGGATATCTGAGGTTATTGATATTACTCTTGGAAATCTTGATTCCAGCTTGTGCTTCCTCCTGCCAAGCATTTCTCATGATGT
Source organism: Okapia johnstoni (assembly GCA_024291935.2). NCBI lineage: Eukaryota > Metazoa > Chordata > Mammalia > Artiodactyla > Giraffidae > Okapia > Okapia johnstoni. Next base: position 56,369,657 of record CM044308.1, read on the forward strand.
ACTCTGCATATAAGTTAAATAAGCAGGGTGACAATATACAGCCTTGACGTACTCCTTTTCCTATTTGGAACCAGTCTGTGTTCCATGTTCAGTTCTAACTGTTGCTTCCTGACCTGCATACAGGTTTCTCAAGAGGCAGGAAAGGTCGTATGATATTCCTATCTCTTTTACAATTTTCCTCAATTTCTTGTGATCCACACAGTCAAAGGCTTTGGCATAGTCAATAAAGCAGAAATAGATGTTTTACTGGAACTCTCTTGCTTTTTTTGATGATCCAGCGGATGTTGGCAATTTGATTTCTGGTTCCTCTGCCTTTTCTAAAACCAGCTTGAACATCTGGAAGTTCACGGTTCACGTATTGCTGAAGCCTGACTTTGAGAATTTTGAGCATTTCTTTACTAGCGTGTGAGATGAGTGCAACTGTGTGGTAGTTTGAGCATTCTTTGGCATTGCCTTTCTTTGGGATTGGAATGAAAACTGATCTTTTCTAGTCCTGTGGCCACTGCTGTATTTTCCAAATTTGCTGGCATATTGAGTGCAGCACTTGCACAGCATCACCTTTGAGGATTTGAAATAGCTCAACTGGAATTCCATCACGTCCACTAGCTTTGTTCGTAGTGATGCTTCCTAAGGCCCACTTGAGTTCACATTCCAGGTTGTCTGCCTGTAGGTGAGTGATCACACCATCGTGATTATCTGGGTCATGAAGGCCTTTTTTTTGTACAGTTCTTCTGTGTATTCTTGCCACCTCTTCTTAATATCTTCTGCTTCTGTTACGTCCATACCATTTCTGTCCTTTATTGATCCCATCTTTGCATGAAATGTTCCCTTGGTATCTCTAATTTTCTTGAAGAGAACTCTAGTCTTTCCCATTCTGTTGTTTTCCTCTATTTCTTTGCATTGATCTCTGAGGAAGGCTTTCTTCTCTCTCCTTTCTCTTCTTTGGAACTCTGCATTCAAATGGGAATATTTTTCCTTTTCTCCTTTGCTTTTCGCATCTCTTCTTTTCAGAGCTATTTGTAAGGCCTCCTCAGACAGCCATTTTGCTTTTTTGCATTTCTTTTTTTGGGGATGGTCTTGATTCCTGTCTCCTGTACAATGTCACGAACCTCCATCCATAGTTCATCAGGCACTCTGTCTACCAGATCTAGTCCCTTAAATCTATTTCTCACTTCCACTGTATAATCATAAGGGATTTGATTTAGGTCATACATGAATGGTCTAGTGGTTTTCTCCACTTTCTTCAATTTCAGTCTGAATTTGGCAATAAGGAGTTCATGATCTGAGCCACAGTCTGCTCCCGGTCTTGTTTTTGCTGATTGTATAGAGCTTCTCCAATTTATATGGTAGTTCTATTTTTATTTTAGGAATCTTAGCACAGTTTTCAATAGTAACCACACCAGTTTACATTCCAACTAGTAATACACAAGCATTCCCTTTTCTCCATACCTTTGCAAAACTTATCTCTGCTCTTTTTGATAATAGCCATTCTAGCAGATATGAGATGACAACATCTCATCTTTATTTTTACTTTCCTAATGATTTGTGATTTTGAACACCTTTTTCTGTCCCTGTAGGCCATATTATGTCTTCTTTGAATGAACATTTTTTCCATCTTTTCCTCATTTTTAAATCACATTATTTGTTTTCTTGCTACTGACTTGTTTAAGTTTCTCACATATTTTGGATATTAAGCCCTTATCACATGTGTGGTTTGCAATTCTTTCTCATATTATGTAGGTTGTCCTTTTACTCTATTGATTATTTCCTTCACTGTGCAGAAGCTTTTTGGTTTGATGCTGTCCTATTTGTTTAATTTTGCTCTTGTTGTCTGTACTTTTGCGGTCAGATGTTTAAAATCATTGCCAACCAATGTGAAGAAGCATTTTCTCTAATCCTTATAATAGTTTTACATTTTCAGGTTTTAAATTTCAACCTTTAATTCATTTTGAGTTGATTTTTGTATAGGAGTGAGATAAGGGTCTAGTTTTCTTCTTCCACATGTGTATATCCAATTTTCTCAGCACTATTTATTAAAGAGACTTTCTCCTCCCCATTGTGTGTTCTTGGCATCTTTGTTGAAGATCAATTGACCAAAATATGTGGATTTATTTCTGGGCTTTCTATTCTATTCCATTGATCTATGTGTGTGTGTGTGTGTGTGTGTGTGTGTGTGTGTGTGTGTGTGTTTTAATGCCTGTTTCATGCTATTTTGATTACTATAGTTTTGTAGTATACTTTGAAATCAGGTAGTATAATGTCTCATGCTGTATTCTTCTTTGTTAAAACTTCTTTGACTATTCAGAGTTTTTTGGTTCCAAATGAATTTTAGAATCGTTTTTTTTTTTTTTTCCTATTTTAGCAAAACAATGCTATTGGAATTTTTATGAGAATTGCACTGTATGGGTCAATGGGTAGGTGGGTCTGGTGTCTGGGTACATAGGAGTGGGCCTACACATTGTCTTTGTAGGGGCAACTCTGAAGCTTGGGTACCCTGGGCCCAACCTGGTGCTGGAACAAGTCTGGTGTCTGAGTCCACAGGGATGAGCATGGTCCTGAGTCTGAGGCTGGCCTTGCACTTAATATCTAGTTGTACTTATTAAAGAAAAGTAACATAAGATTTAGATATTGCTTGGTAGAATGTACTAGTATTGATGTTTCATCTGACAACTGTAAAAGAGGTTTTAAATTGAACTATGCAGTTATGTTTATGGGTTAAAATAACAATCCAGTGAACAAATATGAACAAAAATTCATGGCAAGTATAAATATGACTTTCTCCCAGACAATTTCCCTGACTGCATTTGCACGGTATTGCTCAAAAAAATTCTATCAATTCATCCTTGCCCAGGCAGTCTTAACTCAAAGATTACTAGTATTTCTAGATTTTTTTTTTTGCATATGAGTGGCGCTATAGATTATGAGCTCAAATATAGAATGGAAGATTTGACATTCTGAGATCTGAACAAACACATGTGATTCAATGTTTTGGACAAGGAACTTAACTGTAAATTTTTAGTAAAATGTCTCCTGAGATCTAATGTAGACCGGGGCTCTCTTTTGAAATTTTTGTTGTCTCTTATATACAGTGTGGGGGAAGATGCTCTAACTCTTCTCTAAAAGAAATTTTATTCAACTTTCTCTGAGCAGATGACAGCCTTCTGCCATCATCCTCCATTGTTTTTTCTGCATTTTCCTCTTCTTTGAAGATTAGTTCAGCATGTGGGAATAGAAATTTCTTATTTTCTTTCATGTTTTCTTTCTCCTCATATTGCTGTCTTAAGAAAAGCCAAGTGATAAACTAGAATTTTTCTAAAACTATGATGCTTAACAATATTCAGAAAATATACAAAACATTTCCCTAGTGGTTTGAAGTATAGTCTCTAAAGGGTCAAAATTTGGATTTTGACTAGGTGAACATGCTTTGGAATTTGAGGTATATCTGCCTAAGATATAGGAAAAAAATGGTTAAAAATAGAAACATGTAATTAGGTTCATACCTTTTTTTCTCTACATAGTAAACGGTAAAGTTAATCAACACATGAAAATTAAATGTAATTGAAATAATACGGTCAGTTTGTGTTTTTCAGTCTCACAGACATCTTCAACCTCTTGCCAACATTGCAGATCTGGGTTAAAGGTAGTGACATTTTTCATGGTCTGAAAGGTTGTACATGGTGGTGCAATATGCACTACTACTTTTCACTGCTTTACATACCACATCCTGGAAGCCTGTTTTTGCTTTAATAGACATTGTTCTATAGTAAGAAAATGAGTTAAGGAAATTACTGCCATTTGAAAAACAAAATTTTGCTTGAAACTCTAACTAGGGATATAACAATATAACACAACCCACTGCTGGGTGTCAGATTCTGCTGAAAGACTTTCAGAAAACCTTTGATAATTATGAGCCTATCCTCACCAACATCTTTTAATTAAATATAAGCTTCATCTCATAACTTTCACAAATTCTAGCCCAGAGAATAATCCGCTAACTGTGGACATGTTTATTTTAATGTGTGAAATTCATAGTAGAATTCAGTGCCTTTGGTTTCAAAGAGAAAAGTGAGCTTCAACAACTAGGTTTCAAAGACCATGTAAACTCGAGCTGGATGGGCCACTTGTGTGTGAATGAAAGACTTACTGCCTTTGGCCTGCTCATTTGGAGTACTTTCCTAGTTGTGCACATGTTTTCCCAAACCATTCATCATGTATTGCATTTCCTACAAACATACAGGTACTTCTGTCCCATTGCACAACCCACCTAATGCTTTATTCATTGGATTTGATTTATTTATACTGTGCTTATTCCTCCCAGTGCTCTGATGTGAACTTAATACAAATTCAATATCCAAGGCAAATCCAGCAGTCAAAACTAGTTTTAATAAAAATAAATACTTACCAGCAAAGTATGGGAAGATGAGTCATGTGTTATATGCTAAGGACCTTATCAGTAGGCAGCAAAAAGGGTTCCAAAGGAATTCTGAATGCATTTCAAAAAAAAAGATACTTTACCCCTGAAAACTTTTAGGGGACACACTTGGATTGACAGTCACATCCGAAGTAGTACATTCAAGGGGAATGTAGAAGTTTTGAAGGCAACTTTTTGATGATGACTGAACTGTCAGTCTTTAAGACTAACTTATGACTGTTGCCAAGTTTCATTCCCACAGGCTTTCAGATATATTCAGGGCAAATGATATTTTTGAAAGTAATGACATTATATTATTCTAAAAAGAAATATAAGCAATGTTTTGTGGGACTTCTGAGTTTGAAAATTTTGTTCACCATGAGTGAAAGTGATTAGATTCTAGATCATATAAGCAGAAGTATTATTTAAGATGAACATGATGCAACTGAGGGTCTTGAATTTAGCTTTAGAGTGACTAGACCATGGACTCAGGAGGATGGTACATATTACAGCTTATGAAAAAACAAAGCTGATAGTAGATTTCAATTATCTTTTTATAAGATGTGGTGCAATGGAGAACACAGGCCTTTTGTGTATTCTAGGTATAAAATATTTAATATATAAATTAAAGAGGTATACAGTTATTGGAAGAGTTGGGGTCAAGGGAGCCAGGATTTAAGACCTCAGTCTGAAACCTCAAGTAGATGGTTAAGTTCTCATCTGAAAGCTTTTGGAATTCTTAAGTATCTCCAGGAAGCTCTAAATAACCTGCTCAGGTTTCAGTGGTGAGGCTGCTGGTTCTTGGGTTCCCTAGGAAGACTCTGGGTCTCATGTTTGTCCACACATCTGACAGAAACTGCCTCTGGAAAAATAATCACTTCATACAAATCTCATGCAAATGCTTCTCACTGGCAAGTCCTAACTCAGAACCAGGCCAAGAAGAGGATAGTGGGAATTATAGAATATAGTCCTTACCTTTACAGTGCTTACCTATAATCCTAGAATTGACTTTGGAAGGGAAAATAGGTCATGATAAATTGACAGTGAACTCTCCAGCCTAGTTGTTAATGGCAACTTCAGGAAAATATGGGAAATTATGTTTCAGATATAAAAACCTGAAATATATTGACAAAGTAGACATTGGAGAAAGAAAATTGAACATTCAACATACAAAGTATCTTCTATTTGTATAGGCAAAATATAGAATTCCTTCTCAGTTTATGGTAAATTACTTTAGAATTTACTTTATTTTAGTAAAGTACTTTAGAATGCTAGTTAAAGAACATGAACTAAAAGGACAATTTGCTTTACAATGGTTTAGCTACAGGTTTCTATGGTGGATATATAGTAAGTATCTGCCCAGTTCATGAACCAATAATCTCTCTTTTGCTAAGGAAACCTATGAAAACCCGAGTCCCCAAAGCCACATAATGAAATCCTTGTTGACAGGTTGCTTGGATCATGGGAAGGCATTTGGCTCAACAAGTTTGTAAGATTCTTCCTCCAGGGAATTTTAGGTGAGTGTGGGCTTCTCTTGAACATACCAGAGCTAACCGTGGGAACTCTGGACTCGCCAAAGTCTGCAGGCCATGTGGACTGGAAAGCTGATCTGCTGTTGTTCAGTCGCTAAGTCATGTCTGACTCTTTACGACCCCGTAGACTGCAACATGCCAGGTTTCCCAGTCTTGCACTGTCTTCTGGAGTTTGCTCAGATTCATGTACATTCAGTCAGTGATCCCATCCAACAATCTCATCTTCGGCTGCCTCCTTTTCCTTTTGCCTTCAATCTTTACCAGCATCAGGGTCTTTTCCAAAGAGTCAGCTCTTTGCACCTGGTGGTCAAAGTATCAGAGTTTCAGCTTCAGCAGCAGTCCTTCCAATGAATATTCAAGGTTCTATGGAGACAGACAAATAAAGAGCAAGGCCAGAGAGGAGCAAGTTAGGGTTGTAGTGAGAGCTCTGCTGCTGCTGCTGCTTAGTCACTTCAGTCATGTGCCTGTACAAACCGATGGACTCCAGCTTTCCAACTCCTTGTTGCAGTCTCTTTGGAGACCTGGAGTCACCACCCTTGGAGTCTGCAAAATATCCATGTCCATCTAGCAAATTCTACCTCCTCCATCAGTCTAAGCTATATTTTTATTTTCTTCATGTGTCTCAAGTTGCCTTCTGTTAATTGAAATCATAAACCACTAACCAAGGATGTTCATTACATTTAAACTGCTATTCAATTCAGGAACATGTCAATTTAACTCAAGAGAGTCTCTAAAGAACAAAATAATGCCATTATTGCCTTCATTATTCCCTTTTTGATTCATTAAGTCATTTCCACACTCTTATTTTTCCTGCTGTCGTATGATTCTGGAACTTTTACCTGACTACTCCTCTCCTTTCTCCCATCTTTCTAATCTATAAGAAGATGAAAAAAGAAATAAAATCTGAAACTCAAACCACGTGGTTATAGATTTGCTATAAGTGCCAGTAAATTAGAGACAATTAAATTTAATTACAAAAATGAGACTTCTAGAGGCTTCAAGGTAGCATGTTCCTAAGCCTGTGGGACAAATAAAGTACAGCTTTATCTCTTAGCAATATAATCAAAGCTACACTCCAGAGAGAATGCACTGGATTTCACATCAAATGACAGATCACCAACTTCTCTTCAGCAAGATAATTGGCCACACTGGTAAGAATATTATTGCTGATATAAAATATTGTAATAGGTAATAGGAAATCTGAACCAGGAAAGGCAGATTTAGAAATGAGCTAAAAATCTGACATAGAAATATTCATTGTAATTGACTGTCATATAAGGCAAAAGAGAGATAAGTGAAAACCAGAGAGAGAGAGGGGAGCATTTCTTGTTGGCATAAGCCTTTACTGAAAAAAAATTAAGAAATGTATATTATTGCCAGTATCTACTTCATCATTTTCATAAGAAAAAAAATGACAGTTACTTCATGTATTATTTCTAAACATTGCTTTTGTATTATTACATTAAAGCTAATTTTATTCACTTAGGCCAATACACAATATGTGACCACAAAAACATTCAACAGGAAACATTTATGCCCTAAATAATTCAGGTAGCAGAAGAATTTAGATTACTTAGTTTCCTTTAAATAATTTAGGGGTAGCTCTTAAAGACACTGAATAATCCACCCATGAACTGAGGAGCAAAATTATGGTGCATAATTTTTGATATTTAAATCATAGATGTCTTTTCTCTTTTATTCCAGTATAATCAGTCTGAAAAGAATTCTTTTAAAAGGAATGGGTTATGAGTAGACTATCAAAATATCAGCTCTTAACAGCTTATCAACACTGGAATGTTTTGCAAGGAGCTATAAGATTATAGCCTAGTCTAAGGCCCAGCTAGTATAAAGCCTTGCAATGCTCCTCTTGTATGATGCACTTTACACAAATCATTTTCCCTTTTCTCTGTATTTCACATTATATGTTCCTATATCTCCATGGCAGGCAGATGGTAAAGAATCTGCCTGCAATATAGGAGACCCAGATTCCATTCCTGGGTCAGGAAAACCCCTTTAAGAAAGGAATGGCAACCCACTCCAGTTTTCTTGCCTGGAGATGGACAGAGGAGCTTGGCAGGCTACAGGACATGGGGTAGCAAAGAGTCAGACACGGCTGAGTGCCTAACACTTTCACAGTCCCCTTGAATGTTTGGGATATTGCTCCTAAAGGATATTAGTCCTTTGGCAATCAAAAATGATTTCAATTTTAGAATAGAATAAGGTGTGTTCAGGTACACCAGAGTCAAAGGTTTTGGTATAGAACATTTCAAAAACTTTATAGGAGATGTGGATGATGAAGTCATAGAATTCCTTTCCTTGACCAATGGCCAATCTAGCCATTTGCTCCCATTATTATGTGAATTGAATTGTTTAGTGTTAAAACAGAACAACATTGTTTCAACAATGCATAATTAAAATAAAGCTAAGCTATTAGGATAAGGTAAACTTTCAATACATTTACATAATGAAATGGTTGGGTTTAGAAATTTTGTTTCTATAATAGGATTTTATTAAATACATAACCTTAAAATAAAGAGAGATAAGTAAATTAAATACTTAGAAGCTTATTACATTTGCTAGCTCATTAAATTTAAGTAAATAAACAGGTAATTTACCCTTTCAGGATTGTTTATTAAAACGCTTCCAAAGAGAACAGTTGCAACTTGCTTTTTAAATTTTTTGTTTTTGTTGATGTTTTACAGGTTTTTCCTTTGTTGCTCTTTTTTATATTGGCAATATTTTAGTTTATTTTAAATTCAACTGTACTGAGATATAATTGTATATGACAAAATTCAGATTTAGACTTTTTTCAACAGTATACACCTGCCTAACTACCATCCCAATGAACATAGCACATTTCCAACTTTCCAAAAAGTTCTTCTGTGCCCATTTGCTGTCAGTCCCTCCTGCTATCCCACCCTCCAGAATCAGGCAGACCTGATTTCTATTATTATATGCAGTTTTGCATGTTTTAGAATTTCTTATACATAAAATCATACTGTAATTATCCTTTTGTGTCTACCTTAGTTCACTTAGCATAATGCCTATGAGATTCATCGCAGTTATTGCATGCATCAGTATTTCTTTGCATTTACTTAACTATCGGTATTATGTCATATAAATGCACTACAACTTGTTTATGCTTTTGATGGACTTTTAGTTTATCTCCAGCTTTTGGCTTTTGAGATATTACATTACATTAAATTATTTATTAAAATAAATAAATAATTGAAATTCTGAAATAATTTCAAACAGATAAAATTTATAAGAATACACAAAGAATTCTACACATGGACATCACCAGATGATCAACACCTATATCAGAATGATTATATTCTTTGCAGCCAAAGATGGAGAAGCTCTATACAGTCAGCAAAAACAAGACCCGGAGTTGATTGTGGCTCAGATCATGAGCTCCTTATTGCCAAATTCAGACTTAAATTGAAGAAAGTAGGGAAAACCACTGGACCATTCATGTGTGACCTAAATCAAAACCCTTATGATTATACAGTGGAAGTGAGAAATACATTTAAGGGACTAGATCTGATAGACAGAGTGCCTGATGAACTATGGACAGAGGTTTGTGACATTGTACAGGAGACAGGGATTAAGATCATCCCCGTGGAAAAGAAATGCAAAAAGGCAAACTGGCTGTCTGAGGAGGACTTACAAATAGCTGTGAAAATAAGGGAAGTGAAAAGCAAATGAGAAAAGGAAAGATATTCCCATTTGAATGCAGAGTTCCAAAGAATAGCAAGGAGAGATAAGAAAGCCTTTCTCAGTGATCAATGCAAAGAAATAAAGAAAAACCAACAGAATGGGAAAGACTAGAGATCTCTTCAAGAAAATTAGAGATACCAAGAGAACATTTTATGCAAAGATGGGCTCGATAAAGGGCAGAAATAGTATGGACCTAACAGAAGCAGAAGATATTAAGAAAGAGGTGGCAAAAATACACAGAAGAACTGTACAAAAAAGATCTTCATGACCCAGAAAATCACGATGGTGTGATCACTCACCTAGAGCCAGACATCCTGGAATGTGAAGTCAAGTGGGCCTTAGAAAGCATCACTACAAGCAAAGCTAGTGGAGGTTATGGAATTCCAGTTGAGCTATTTCAAATCCTGAAAGATGATGCTGTAAAAGTGCTGCACTCAATATGCCAGCAAATTTGGAAAACTCAGCAGTGGCCACAGGACTGGAAAAGGTCAGTTTTCATCCCAATCCCAAAGAAAGACAATGCCAAAGAATGCTCAAACTACCACACAATTGCACTCATCTCACACGCTAGTAAAGTAATGCTTAAATTCTCCAAGCCAGGCTTCAGCAATACGTAAACTGTGAACTTCCAGATGTTCAAGCTAGTTTGAGAAAAGGCAGAGGAACCAGAGATCAAATTGCCAACATCCGCTGGATCATTGAAAAAGCAAGAGAGTTCCAGAAAAATGTCTATTTCTGCTTTATTGACTATGCCAAAGCTTTTGACTGTGTGGATCACAATAAACTATGGGAAGTTCTGAAAGAGATGGGAATACCAGACCACCTTAGCTGTCTCTTGAGAAACCTGTATGCAGGTCAGGAAGCAACAGTTAGAACTGGACATGGAACAACAGACTGGTTCCAAATAGGAAAAGGAGTACATCAAGGCTGTATATTGTCACCCTGCTTATTTAACTTATTTGCAGAGTACATCATGAGAAACTCTGGACTGGAAGAAACACCAGCTGGAATCAAGATTGCTGGGAAAAATATCAATAACCTCAGATATGCAGATGACACCACCCTTATGGCAGAAAGTGAAGACGAACTAAAAAGCCTCCTGATGAAAGTGAGAGAGTGAAAAAGTTGGCTTAAAGCTCAACGTTCAGAAAACTAAGATCATGGCATCTGGTCCCATCACTTCATGGGAAATAGATGGAGAAACAGTGGAAACAGTGACAGACTTTATTTTGGGGGGCTCCAAAATCATTACAGATGGTGATTGCAGCCATGAAATTAAAAGATGCTTATTCCTTGGAAGGAAAGTTATGACCAACCTAGATAGCATATTAAAAAGCAGAGACATTACTTTGCCAACAAATGTCCATCTAGTCAAGGCTATGGTTTTTCCAGTGCTCATGTATGGATGTGAGAGTTGGACTGTGAAGAAAGCTGAGCGCCGAAGAATTGATGCTTTTGAACTGTGGTGTTAGAGAAGACTCTTGAGAGTCCCTTGGACTACAAGGAGATCCAACTAGTCCATCCTAAAGGAGATCAGTTCTGGGTGTTCATTGGAAGGACTGATATTGAAGCTGAAACTCCAATACTTTGGCCACCTGATGCAAAGAGCTGACTCGTTTGAAAAGACCCTGATGCTGGGAAAGATTGAGGGCAGGAGGAGAAGGGGACAACAGAGGATGAGATGGTTAGATGGCATCACCGACTCAATGGACATGGGTTTGGGTGGACTCCAGGAGTTGGTGATGGACAGGGAGGTATGTCTGGCGTTCTGCGATTCATGGTGTTGCAAAGAGTCGGACACGACTGAGCGACTGAACTGAACTGAACAGATGGTATAATATTACATTATGCCCAGCTAATTTGGTGTATAATTCCTATAAACAAGGACATTCTCCTACATAATCACAATGCAATTATCAAAGTTAACATTGATATTTGTCACCATTGATTCTATAGACCCTCTTTAAAGTTCACCAGTTTTCCCGAGTTTAAACCAAGAGTGCATGTTATGATTTCTTTAATGCCTTTCAATCAGAAACAGTTATTCAGTCTGTCCTTGCTTTTCCTGATCTGAATAATTTTTGAAGATGAGAGTCAGTTACCTTGTAAAATGTTCTTCAGTTGGGATTTTGCCTGATGGTTTTCCATGATTAGATTCAGGTTATGCATTGTTTTTGGTAATAATATCAGAGAAACAATGCTGTCTTCATTGTTTCTAGTTAGGTGGTGCAAAATTTTAATTTATCTAGTTATGCATGATGTTAACTTGACCATTTGATTAAGGTGACATCTGCTATGTTTCTCCATGTAAAACTACTCATGTGTCCTTTTGTGATTAATAAGTATTTTGTAGAGAGTTACTGTGAAACTATATACATTCCCACTGTACATCAAACTTTATTCATTTTAGCATCCACTGATATATCTTGGGTAAACTGACATTACTCTACCATATTGTGATTTGTCTAATTCTATAATTTACTTTATATTTATTAGTTGAAATTATGCCAAGAGAAAATACTTTCTCTTATTAGCACTTATTTATTCATTTATATTAGTATGGATTCACAGATTCATATTTTTGTAAATGGCTTTTAATTTGCTAATGACTATTTGCTAAATGAAAAGTGAAAGTAAGTGTTGTTTGCTAAGTTGTGTCCAACTCTTTGCAACCGCATGGACTATAGCCCATCAGGCTCCTCTGTCCATGGAATTCTCCAGGCAAGAACATTGGATTGGGTAGCCATTCCCTTCTCCAGGGGATCTTCCCAACCCAGGATCAAACGTGGGTCTCCTGCATTTTAGGCAGATTCTTTGCCATCTGATCCCCCAGGAAAATAGTCATTATTTGTTATTCAAATTGTTCTAAATATGGCCAGAGAGTCTCAATGGGCAGACTCTCCCACTTTAATTTTTTTTTAAATAATTTTTAATTGAAAGATAATTTCTTTACAATGTTGTGTTAGTTTCTTCTGTACAGCAAAGTGAGTCAGCTATAAGTATACTGATGTCCTTTCCTTCTTGAGTCTCTGTGCCACCCCCCCAACCCATCCCACATCTCTAGGTAGTCATAGAGCACTAGGTTGAGCTCCCTGTGTTATACAGCAACTTCCCACTAGCTATCTATTTTACATATAGTAATGCATATGTGTCAATGCTACCCTCTCAATTTATCTCCTTCCCTCACTATGTCCATAACTCTATGTCTGCATCTCTATTCTTGCTCTGGAAACAGGTTCATCAATACAATTTTTCTGGATTCCAGGTATATGCATTATTATATGATATTTGTTTTTCTCTTTCTGACTTACTTCATTCTGTATAACAGGCTCTAGGTTCATCCACCTCACGGACTCGCATTTGTTCCTTTTTATGGCTGAGTAATATCCCATTGTGTGTGTGTATATATATATATATATATATATATATATATACATATATACCACAACTTATTTTATCTATTCATCTGTCGATGGACATCTAGATTGCTTGCATGTCTTAGTTATTGTAAATAGAACTGCAGTGAGCATTGGAGTACATGTGTCTTTTTCGATTATGGTTTTCTCAGGATATATGCCCAAAAATTGTATTGCTGGGTCATATGGTAATTTTATTCCTAGTTTTTAAAGAAATCTCCATACTGTTCTCCATAGTGGCTGTATCAGTTTACATTTCCACCAACCGTGCTAGGAGGTTCCCTTTTCTCCACATCCTCTCCAGCATTTATTGTTTGTAGATTTTTTGATGATGACCATTCTGACAGGTATGAAGAGATACCTCATTATAGTTTTAATTTGCATTTCTCTAATAATGAGTGATGTTGAGCACCTTTTCATGTGTTTATTAGCCATCTGTATGTCTTCTTTGGAGTAATGTCTATTTAGGTCTTCTGCCCATTTTTAATTGGTTTGTTTGTTTTTCTGATTTGAGCTACATGAACTGCATGTACATTTGGGGATTTGTCAGTTGATTCATTTGCAATTGTTTTCTCCCATTCTGAGGGCTGTCTTTTCTTCTTGTTTATGGTTTCCTTTGCTGTGCAGAAGCTTTTAAGTTTAATTAGGTCCCATTTGTTTATTTTTGTTTTTATTTACATTAACCTAGGAGGTGAGTAGAGAAAATTATGCTGTGATTTACGTCAAATAATGTTCTGTGTTTTCCTCTAAGGGTTTTACAGTTTCTCGTCTGATCTTTAATCCATTTTGAATTTATTTTTGAGTATGGTGTAGGAAGTGTTCTAATTTCATTCTTTTACATGTAGCTGTCCGATTCTCCCAGCACCCCTTATTGAAGAGACACTCTTTTTTTCTGTTGTATGTTCTTGTCTCCTTTGTCGAAGATAAGGTGTTCATAGGTGTCCGGGTTTATCTCTAGGTGTTCTAGCTTGTTCCATTGGTTTATATTTCTGTGTTTGTGTCAGTATCATACTGTCTTGATGACTGTAGCTATGTGGTATGGTCTGAAGTGAGGAAGGTTGATTCCTCCAGCTCCATTTTTCTTTCTCAAGATTGCTTTGGCTATTTGGGGTGTTTTGTGTTTCCATACAAATTATGAAATTTTTTGCTCTAGTTCTGTAAAAAAATGCCATTGATAATTTGATAGGGATTGCATTGAATCTATAGATTGCTTTGGGTAGTATAGTCATTTTCACAATATTGATTCTTCCAATTCAAGAACATGATATACTTCTCATCTGTTTGGCTGTTTTTTATTTCTTTCATGAGTATCTCATAGTTTTGTGTATACTGGTCTTTTGTCTCCTTAGGTAGGTTTATTTAGATAAGCTTTTTAAGCTAAAATTTTTGTTCTTTAATGTCTTCATTATTTTTTGAGCACTTTCTTCTTTCTAATACAAGATTTTCCAGGCTAATTTTTTCAATTTTCTTAGCTTGAGCTTTAAAATTGACCATTTCATCAAAGAACACTAGTGTCTTCTAATGGAAATCAGTATTTAGAAACCAATATCTGAACACTATACCTAGTGTTTATCTCTATTGGGGTGTCACTGCTCCAGTCCTTCTCAGTGGACAGAGGAGATATTTATCGATCTAGTCATATTGATACCTACAATTCCAATTCAGCAACGATTACATAACCTTCAATATATTCCTTACTGAATTCATCCTTCCAGGATGTTTCCAGTCTCCCATTGCTGCTGCCACCACCTCCTTACTACTTATGAAGATGTTACCCCTTCTTGCTTAGGCTCTGTTGCCAACCTGAGTGCACCTGCCAATGGGCAGACACACTCTTCATCGCTCCAAATGGCCACACTGTTCCCAACCTACACTGATGCCTTCCTTGCTTGCCCCCTCCTCATGACTAAATTACTCAGAGAGAAAGAAAGGAAAGAAAGAAGGTAAATAGGTGGCAGTTATATTTAAATGGCTTGTAATATCACAAATTTTTGGAGTTATCTACCCAAATTGCTACTTCAGGGTAACAAGCCTAATATAGACAACAAACTGTGCCTTTTTTATTTTTATGTAAGGAGCATGCTGATTGACATATTATTAATTTGTAATGATTGAATTTAACAACTATAGTATCAGGGGTTTCAAACTAAATGAAAAATTGGAATTCATCGTCCATGCCACGAAGGATGGGAGGACAAATGTAGAATGAAGTGAAGTGAAAGTCACTCAGTCATGTCCAACTTTTTGCGACCCCATGGACTAAACAGTCCATGAAATTCTCCAGGCGAGAATGCTGGAGTGGGTAGACTTTCCCTTCTCCAAGGGATCTTCCCAACCCAGGAATTCAACCAGGGTCTCCTGCATTGCAGGTGGATTCTTTGCCAACTGAGCTATCAGGGAAGAAATGTAGAATAACTTTCCTAAAGTCATAATTAGGAAGCAGCACTTCTCAGGTGGCGCTAGTGGTAAAGAATCTGCCTGCCAATTCAAGAGACAGGAGAGATGTAGGCTTGATCCCTGGCTTGGGGAGATTTCCTAGAGAAGGAAATGGCAAACCACTTCAGCATTCTTGCCTGAAAACATCTCATGGACAGAGGAGAGGGGTGGGCTACAGTCCATGGGGTGTAAGGAGTCAGAGATGACTGAACTTGCATGCAAACCCAGAATATTTCAGTTTAGTTAACAAAAATTCACTGACACAGAGTCAACGTTTTCATAGTGGTAGAGGTAGGGTTCAAATACAGATTGTATGATTCTTGGGCTTCCCAGGTGGCTCAGTGGTGAAGAATCTTGCTGCCAATGCAGGAGCTGCAGGAGATATGTGTATGATTTCTGGGTTGGGAAGATCCCCTGGAGGAAGAAATGGCAACCCACTCCAGTATTCTTTCTGGGGTAATCCCATGGACAGAGGAGCCTAGTGAGCTACAGTGTCTGGGGTTGCAAAGGGTTGGACACCACTAAAGCAGCTGAGCACACACTTGTGTATGATTCTAAATCTTTTCTGCTATGCTGGAGAACCTCTCTTTATTTTGGGCAGAGGTCCACACAATCTGTTACTATTAATAAAATTGGCTTAATAAAAATATAGTAATTTCTTGTTCATATTCAGGAATAATTTAGAGGTATTATGGGTTCAGTTCCAGACCACTAAAATAAAGCAAAAATCGAAATAAAGGGACTCACCTGAATTTCTGGTTTTTGGGGCACATGAAAGTTATGTTCACACTATGCTATAGTCTGTTAATTGTGCAATAGTACTATGTCTAAAAAAACAATTTGCATATTTTAATAAAAATATTTTACTGCTGAAAAGATGCTAACAATCTTCTTAGTCTTTATCTTTCACTGGATGTCTCATTGTTTTTTTAAATTTATTTTATTAAAGTATAATTGATTTACAATGTTGTGTTAATTTCTACTGTACAGAAAAATGGTTCAGTTACATACACACACATTTTGGTTTTCTTTTTCATTATGGTTTTTTCATTTGGTTTCTTTTCATTATGGTTTTCTTTTGAGGAAATTGAGTATAGTTCCCTGTACTGTACAGTGGGACCTTGTTGCTTGTTCGTTCTAGTTGGCATCTGCTAATTCTAATCTCTCACTCCATCCCCTTCTTCCCCTCCCTCTTGGCAACCACAAATAGGTTCTCTATGTCCATGAGTCTGTCAGTTTCATAAATAAGTTAATTTGTGTCTGTTTTGATTTCACATATAAGTTATACTGTATGATATTTGTCTTTCTCTTTCAGACTTATTTCACTTTGTATGATCATCTCTAGGTCCACCCATGTTGCTGCAAATGACATTATTTCATTCTTTTTTATGGCTGAGTACTATTCTATTGTATATATGTACACATCTACTTTACCTATTCATCTGTTGATCAACATTTAGGCTGTTTCCATGTCTCGGCCTTTGTAATTAGAGCTGCTATGAACATAGGGTTGCATGTATCTTTTTTGAATGATAGTTTTGTCCAAATATATTCCCAGAAGTGGGATTACTGGATCATATATGGTTGCCTCATTGTTGTCGTGGTGGTGGTTGCTGAAGGTTAGGAGTGATTGTGGCAATTTCTGAAAATAAGACAACAGTGAAGTTTGCTGCGTTGATTGATTCTTCCTTTCACGAGCAATTTCTCTGTAGCATGCAGTATTGTTTAATAGCATTTTACATACAGTAAAACTTCTTTCAAAATTGGAGTGAATACTCACAAATTCTGATGCTTCTTTGGTGGTGGTTTTGTGGCTAAGTCATGTCTGACTCTTGCATCCCCAAGGGCTGCAGCCTGCCAGGCTCCTCTGTCCATGGGATTTCCCAGGCAAGAATACTGCAGTGTGTTGCCATTTCCCTCTCCAGGGTATCTTACCAACCCAGGGAGCTTTAGCAACTAAGTTTATATAATATTTCTAATCCCTTGTCATTTCAACAGTGTTCACAACATCTTTATCAGGAGTAGATCCCATCTCAAGAAACCACTTCCTGTGCTCATTCATAAGAAGCAATTTTTATCCCCTAAAGTTTTATCATGAGATTACAACAATTCAGTAATATCTTCAGGCTCCACATTGAATTCTAGTCCTTTTTTTTTTTTTTTTTACTGTTTCCATGACATTGCAGTGGCAGTAACCTCCACTGAAGAATGAACCCCTCCAAGTCATCTACAAGGATTTGAATCAACTTATTCTAAGCTCCTGTTAATGTTGATATTTTGGCCTCTTCTCATGAATCATGAATGTTCCTAATTGCATCTTGAATGGTGAGTCCTTTTCAGAAAATTTTCAATTTAGTTGCCCAGATTCATCAGAAGAATCACTATCTGTGGCAGCAGTAGCCTTACAAAATGTATTTCTAAAGTAATAAAACTTGAAAGCTGAAATTACACTTTGGGCCATGAGCTGTAGAATGGATGTTGTGTTAGCAGTAGTCATGTCCATCTCCATTAGAGCTCTTGGGTGATGAAGTGCATTGTCAGTGAGCAGTGATTTTTTTGAAAGAAATATCTTTTCTTTTTCAGCAGTAGCTCTCAACAGTGGGCTTAAGTTTTCAGAAAATCATGTTGTGAACAGATGTGCTGTCATACAGACTTTGTTATTTTATCGATAGAGTACAGGTAGCACAGATTTAACATAAATTGTAAGGGCCTTCATATTTTCAGAATGGTAAATGAACATTGGTTTCAACTTAAAGTCACCAACTGCATTATCTCCTAACAGAGAGTTAAACTATCCTTTGAAGCTTTGAAGCTGGGCTTTGATTTCTCCTCTCTAGCTATGAAAGTCCTAGATGATTCTCCTTCCAATGTAAAGCTGTTTAATTTACATTGAAAACCTGGTATTTAATGTGGTCACCTTCATTTATTATCTTAGCATGATCTTCTGGATAACTTGCAATGGCTTCTACATCAGAACTTGGTGCTTCACCTTGTATTTTATGTTATGAAGATGGCTTTTTTTCCTTAAACCTCATGAATCCAGCTTTGCTAGTTTTAAGCTTTCCTTTTTTCCCTGCAGCTTCCTCATCTCTCTCAACCTTCATAGAATTGAAGAGCTAGTGCATTGTTTTGGATTAGGCTTTGGCTTAAGGGAATGTTGTGATTGTTTTGATTTTCTGTCGAGACCATTACAACTTTCTCTATATCAGCAATAAGCCTATTTTCCTTTCTTATTATACACAGCATCCCTGGTGGCTCAAACGGTAAAGCGTCTGCCTGCAATGTGGGAGACCCGAGTTTGATCCCTGGGTCGGGAAGATCCCCTGGAGAAGAAAATGGCAACTCACTCCAGTACTGTTGCCTAGAAAATTCCATGGACTGAGGAGCCTGGTTAGGCTACAGTCCATGGGGTCTCCAAAGAGTAGGACATGACTGAGCGACTTCACTTTCACTTTCCTTTCTTATTATTCATGTGTTCACTGGAGTAGCACTTTAAATTTCATTCAAGAACATTTCTTTTGCATCCACAACCTGGATGTTTGGTACAAGAGCCTTAGTTTTTGGCAAGTCTTGACTTTCTGCATGCCTTCCTCACTGAGCTTGATCATTCTAGCTTGTGACTTAAAGTGAGATGTGTGACTATTCCTTTCACTTGGACACTTAGAGGTCAGTATAAGGTTACTAATTTACTTAATTTCAATATCTTTGTGTCTCAGAAACTAGGGAGACTCAAGGAGAGGGAGAGAGAAGGGGAATGGAGCAATCAGGAGATGCACATTTGCTGAGTTAAGTTTGCTGTCCTATAGTGATGTGGTTCATGGCATTTCAAAACAACTACAAGGGTAACATCAAAGGTCACTGATCACAGATTATCATAACAAATATAATAATAATGAAAAAGTTTGAAATATTGCAAATTACCAAAATGTAACACAAAGACGTGAACTGAGCGGATGCTGCTGGAAAAATAGCAACAATAGACTTGCTCTATGTGGAAGAAACAGATGGAATGTTTTGCTTGAGAAGCTCTAACAAAAGCTCCATCAGGTTTCACCACTTTTCAATATGTCATATGTTCATCCCTTGACCACTGTGGCTAATTAGAGCTGTCTGCTGAAGTCAAACCTGCCAAGTCCTCCAGCAAGCTAGTAGAGTAGGGAGAACATAGCTTTCTGCAGGAACTTTGGAGTGTTGTTTTAGAAGAAGAAGACTAAAGCGATGTTAGGAGACAAAAGCAAAGGATTTTACTAAATGTAATCATAAAGAATTATTATCCGGTAAAACTCTGATTCTGTTGTAGCTAACTGCCATATACACTGCCCCAAAGGGCCAATGTACCTCACACAGGAGTATTTCGAATGTACCTGAAGTTTTATGGTCACATCATGGCCAAGAACATGGGCATCCTGTGGTTTAAAAAGGGGCCAGAGCACTAGGCTACATGTTCATCAGCATCTCTAAAGCCTCGGCATTGTGCCAGTGAAGGGGCTGATGATTTCAAACACTTTTTCCCAAGCTTTCTTCATTCTCATAACTTACACTTAGCTCACTTCTTTCCTTTCATATCTGCCATCACTTAGTTCCAGATTCTTATCATCTTTCTAATCTTCCCTTTCCTAAGCAGAGAATGAAATCTCAAAAATGAAAAAAGTCAAGTCCTAAATTTCTCATTTTCTTCCAATATGCTCATTGAGAAAGACAAATTCTTATATTAACATTCATATGTCACATTTCTCCTCTTAGGACTTTAGTAGGTGCACGGTTTTTTGCCTAGGGATAATCAGGTACAAGGGCTTCCCAGGTGGCACAAGGGTAAGGAACCTGCCTGTCAATGTAGGAGACATAAGAGATGTGAGTTCAGTCCCTGGGTCAAGAAGATGCCCTGGAGGAGGGAATGGCAACTGACTCCAGTATTCTTACCTGGAGAATCTCATGGACAGAGGAGCTTTGTGGGCTACAGTCCATAAGTTCACAAGGAGTCAGACAACTAAAATGATTTAGGATGAACGCATGTGATCAGGTATATTTATCTTCTCATTAAGTAGAAATTTGACATATTCTCCCAAAGCAGGTTTTGTCCTGTGAACTCTTGAATAGTTTTCAGACTGGGTTATTTTGTTTTAATGAAAATTATGAAAAAAAGCTTTTAAGTGTAAATTTATGTGATTTTTAAAAAATTCCATAGTTAACATCAGAAAAAAATTAGATCAAGAATAAGTTAAGGAAGACTAAACAGAATTATTTGTTAATTCACCTCATGCCAGATGTCGGGCCCAGTATTACCAGCATACTGCTGTTAATTCAATAACTTCTTTCCTGGGTGTAACTCAGTTTTTGGGACTTATCTCTTTCAGTTAAACATTTCTTTAAAGTGGGTTTATCTCTAATGGTTAACATTTTGCTGAACTTGGCCATACATGAGGATCAAACATTGGCTTATTTTGGGGTCTCAGAGTTGTAGTGGATTTTTAAGAAGTTGGGAGTCACCCATGAGCTATCATAGCTCCTCTCTCTACCACCATGTTGCTGTCAGAATCCTAGCCAAATTTTCTCCTACCTATTTTGCACATGTGACCCACTAGTCTAGGAGCTCCTGACCACCAACTCTTGAGTATCTTTTGGTCATAGAACAGCAGATCAATAAGTTATTCTGAGTTAAAAAGAATATATAATTGTGTATTTATATTTACTTGATTTTCTCCAAGTTTATATCATGATCTTAGAGTATAAGGAGAGATTATAATCTCTACAATATCCATTAGCACTTGACTCATAATTTGTTTCCATTCAATACCAAAACACCCAGGGTGAATCCTTCTAAATTGCTATTAATTTATTAAATTTATTAATTTATATATATATGTAACATATATATATTATATATACCAATAAACATCAGGATTCAGAATCATGTGCTGGGCTAATTACTTAAAAAATAGAAACTGTTGTTTTAGGGGGAGTTGCTTAAGCCCCACATTCTGAAATAGCTGACCTAAAGAATTGGAGAGTGCATTGAAAAAGCATTTCATTTCTCCCTCAGAGGACCTACTACCTAGGGTCAGACTATCTGGCACTTCACATTTTGAAGTAGAGCAATGTGAAAGTTCTTTTTCAAAAACTAATAAACCAATAAGAGAAAACAAACCTTACGTAGCCTTCAGTCAATAAAAAGCTATAATGGCATAAGCTATAAATAAGCTATAAATGGCAGCAGTTCTTTTGAATGATGGCCACATTAGTAAACTAAATTGAATTTGTGTTGAGTCATGACATAAAAAACCTTTTACAAGCCTTAGAAAAGCATTGGAAATAATTATTGTTGAGAAATATTTCATGATATGCATTTCACAAACACCACCTTTAATTAGTTGCTCTTATGTTTGAAGAGCAATTGACTTTACTTGTGACTACAGATCCAAGATCTAAATGTCTAGGTGTCTGTCTACACCCTAGAATTTAATTTGCATTATGACTAAATGGGGCCACATATTGGCACTAGATTATATCCTGGTTTATTTCGTTTGCTCATCAGCATCTAACATATTATTTGGCACAAAGAAGATTCTTAATAAACGTTTGCTGAGTTGGATCAGTAATCACTCCACATTGAAGTTTTTACTGTAGTACATTGTGATAGTTTATTTTTTTAATAAATGAAATAATGAGTTTATTTATATATTCCACAATGTAAAAAAGTGTTTTGCTTTGTTTTTACAATATCTCATTTGATGATTCTTTTTGCTCATACTATTAATATTCATTGTTTTATGTAAAAATTTTTTATTGACGTATAGTTGATTTGCAATGTGTTAATTTCTGCTGCACAGCAAAGTGATTCAGTTATACATACATATATTCTTTCTTATATTCTTCTTTTCTATTATGATTTATTACAGGATATTGAATATAGTGCCTTATGCTATATAGTAGGACTTAAAAAAAAATTGATTCATTGAGGGTGGATCCCTGTCTTTTCAATACAGAATTCCCACAGTTAAGTGGTGGGCTTAGCTTCTAACAAAAGTTCAATAAATATTTGTTCCACAGACAAATGGAATTTAAATGAATTATGATACCCTTGAAAAGGACCAGCTGAGAAATGTTCCAAATGTGAGAGCTGAAGTCATTGAAACCAGAAGTCTATGGTAGATTTTCCCAAAGACAGACTACAGATTATGGAGACTTGAATTTATATATATTTGACTTCCTATCAGCATGGCTAATGAGCTCTACTCATAAACTCACAAACTTGTTATGTCTGACACTTTAAAGTCAGAAATGCTTAATTCTTCACCAGCAACAATAAGTCATTCACTTCCACTGCTGATTGAGCCAGAATATTTTCTACTTGGAGAATATTTTCTACAAACCAACTCCTTCTCCCTGCCAGTAATATCTCCCAATACAATAGAAATTATTTGAGACATTTCAGTACCAAGATAACATCTGTGTCACTATTTACATCCTGATTGTTTTCTCTTATGAGATCTAGCTGTCCTTTTGAGATTTTGCTTATTTTTCATCATCAAATATCTCTTCAGCCTATAAAATGTCCTTCATTGTTTCCTGAGTGTGAATAAATAGTCACCGCTTCTAATCCTTCACCTGTAAATCATCTGTTCAGGTCTGTGACAGTGTGGAGCTGATGCAGCACGGTTTTGCTTGTCAGTGTATTTCTCCTGATCTGAAACCACAAATGTTTTCTTCTGAAGATTCCCAGTGTCTCAAAGGTAGGCTTATGATGTTCCATATCCTTTGATGACAGACACTTATGGCACAGATGTGGGAGTGAGAGGGTTTAGTTTATACATCACATGGTGTTGAGTTTTTCCCTGTACGGAGTTATATGTAGGCAGACAGAGGAGATAATTGAAGTAAACATATTTAAATTTATGAAATGCTTTCAAATATATCAATATAATGTAATGGTGGGAATAGACAGTTACAAATTTTCTAAAGTAAATGCTCTAAGAAAAAGAAGGTGAGGGGTATGTTTTCCCTTACTGTCAACAGGGAAATTTTTAGTGTTTGTCTGTCCTTGCAATATCAGAGCATTTATCACTTTCTAATTTATACTGTTCTCATTTTCAACATATGCTGTAGATACAGCCAGTGCCCTTCCCATAGCCCCTCATGCCCAGTATGGTCTCCATACACACAATGTTGCTAACTGAACACCTCTGACTTTCCATCTGAGTGCTTTCAGCTCCAGAGCAAGGTAAGCTGAAAACTAGAGAATTAATGCCCCCAGAGCAGCCTACAACCAATGATGGATGGGAAGTTGAGGAATGGATACTCCAGTCTCTCTGCCCGTTGGCACAAATACCTCTGAAGTTCTTGTCTTTCTGCTTGCCAGTGGAATATGTCTTTCTCAAAAGGTGAATTTCTTGATAATGCACTTTTTTGGCTCTCTTCACTTCTCTGTTTTGCTCCCCAAACCTCAAGGATGTTTCCTGGGATTGTTTAAATCCTTGCCTCATCATTCTGATGGAACTCAGAGTCCATTCATACTGCAGTGAACTGACAGCAGAGATTCTAATCACTCTATCATTCATCTCACAGCATAGTTCCAACAGACTTGCACAGACCTGGCATTCAATACTGGATGAATGACTTTCTGAGTTTGCTTTAATAATGCATTTTGCTATGAACACAGATTGGTTTGTAATATTAAACAGTTCCCAAGAATCTTCAAGGCATGCTACCAAGAATTAGGTAATAATTATCATGTATTGAATATCTACAGTGATTGGTAGATTCTGAGGTAGACATTTAGAAAGTACATCTTATTTTATCTTCATAAATTAAGAACTAGTTAAAATGGACATGGTTTCTGTGGTTAGATTGCCAGGTTTCAGGGTCCATTGCAATTCTGGAAACCCCAGAAAAAACTTTCCTATCTATGCCTCTTTCATCTCCTATAAAATGGGATGAAATTACCTACCTTTTCAGTAGTCACCCTAAAGCTGAGTTTCTCTGCTGAGTTTACGATTAATCTCCCTATCCCAAATTTTATTCCTTTTCTTGCCCTGCACCTGTTCCTTCAAGATTGAGGAAAATAAAAGAAAATGGGTCATTATAACTGAGCAGGACTCTATAGGGCCTTCCCAGGACAGACCCTTCAATATTCTCTGGCTGCCTTTTGTTTGTAGAAAAATTTTATCCTTCTAGGCTTTCCCTAATTCCAAAGAGCAAATTTAATCAGAAAAATGAGAAAAATGCCAAAGCAAAGGAAAACAAGCAAGCAAGACAAAACAACAATCATTTAGCTATTAAGCAAAGCCAAGACATTGAGTTCCTCCTCAAGGGCTATAGATAACATTCTGAGTCATATCCTTGAGCTATGTTTCAGATACTGAAACCCAGCTATTGAAATTTAACTGCATGCTGACCACAGGCATATACATAGACCTTAGACAACTTGGAACCAGAAGGTTGAAGATGTTGACTCCTAATGACCTCATTACCAAGCAAACAGAAGAGTGTCCACAAGATGATCAGGCACCCTGTGACCCTTTCTCTCACCCCTTCTTAAAAAACCCTTCCCTGAAATCCACTGGGGGAGTTCAGATCTTCTGAGCATCACCTGCCTGTATTCCTTGCTTGGCACCCTGCAATGAATGCTATATTTTCCTTCATCATTACCTGGCATCAGTAGATTGGCTTTTTATTTAAAGCCTCACTGGGTGAGGGTGAGTAGAACAGGTTTGGTTAGATAACAGAACGAATGAATTTGATATCATCTATACAAAGTTATGGTATAAGAATTATTTTTTATTTTTGCATTATTGATGATAATTTTTTTCTCAAAAGATTCCTATTTTCTCTCTCACTTCTTCATCAAGTATCTATGGAATATATAATATATTCCAGATATCATGGTGAATATTGGGAATTGATAGGGCCCCCATGGATGCTCAGTGTTAAAATGGCTCATTATGTTGACCTTGCAAACAAAGGATAAAATCACAGTGACCTTGAGATTGACCAAATTGCCCAGTAGACATTCTGTTTTCCCGCTGGGGCCTAACTTCTCAAGGCTGTGAGACCACTGGATTCCAGATCTCTGGCTACGTGAGTGCAGGACTCAGCTACAGGCTAAAAATTAGCCATCATCCTTTCAGAGAGTTTTCATTGGCAGAGGGTATAAGAAAGACCCCGTTAGACAGGGAGGACGCTGGTTCTCCTTGACCGCCAGTCATCCTCTCGTCTCCCTGTGATACATTTCCCTCTTCTTTGCCTAAGTGCCTGGCTCCCTCTCTTTTCCCCACACTCACCTCACAGGAATATAGCAGGGAACAAGGGAAACACAGCTCTTGTTTTCATGGAATAGATTTTACAGTTTTGTAAGGGTGACAAACGACCATTTGTACAACTAAAGATAGTATCATAAACTGTGAAAATGAATGATTATATCAACATTTACCAGGGAGGCATAACATTGTTTGAGAAGTCTGGAAAGCTTGCCTCAGGAAGTGATTTGAAGAGTAAGTAGAAACGAGGCAGTTAAAGAATTGGGGGCTGGCCGGGGTGGGGGTAAGCATTCTAGGGAGAGGAAGCAGCTTATGGGGATTCTCCAAAGCAGCAAAAATCTTTGTGCGTTTAAGGAATTGAAAGAAGGCCAGTGGAGCTGGATCTTAGTATTTTAAAATTCTTGACATCCTAGAAAAACCTTGCTTTCACTTTTTCAGTAACTTAGTTTCCTTGTACCATCTTGTAAATTTTTTCAATATCAGAGCCCTCTTTCTCACCTTGAGGTATCCAAGACTTAAAAAAAAAACTAAAGCTTAATAAAATAAAGTTAGTTCTTACTGACTCAGAGGTAATTTTTCAAAAGTTCTTGGATTTAAATATTCTTTTGTCAGCTCAACTTTAATTTCAGAGGTTTTAGGAAAAGAATAATTATATGCTAATTCTGATCTCAAAATGTCACTAAGAATTATTAACCAGAAAAGAAAGGAATATTGTATTTAAATATTTTCTACCAGAATAAAATTTTTTTAAAAGGTCTTATTATTTTGGATTTTGAGCATTATCTGAGCATGCCTCTGTTCATATTATTTAATGTTTCTAAATATTTAAATAAAAGTCCCAGGAAATGCTGGTGTTAACTTTATGTACGATAAAATTCACACTATTTTCATTTGTGTGAAATAAAATATTCACTAATTTATGATGTAAATATTTATAAAATAATAAGATTAGCATAATAACAGTAGTTTGATGTGTGAATTAAAAACATTACCTGCCATGTGTGCATGCTAAGTTGCTTCAGTCCTGTCGACTCTGCAGACTCATGGACTGTAGGCCGCCAGGCTCCTCTGTCCATGGGATTCTTCAGGCAAGAATGCTGGCGTGGGTTGCCATGCCCTCATCCAGGAGATATTTCTGATCCAGGGCTGGAATACACGTGTCTTATGTCTCCTGCATTGGCAAGTGAGTTCTTTACTACTGGTGTCACCTGGGGTACCTGCCAAATCAGTAAACAAAGGATATTACAGTCATCCAGTCATCACATTACAGCTGTCCCCAAAGGGCAAGCCCTGAGCAGACTCAGAATGAGTAAGCATAGGATACTGGCCCCACATAGATGGGTGTATATCAAAGGAATGTTTTCAGTGAGCCCAGAATCTTGCATCTTCTTATATACAAAGAACTAAGTTCCTTGGGATATCTGGCTTTCTTTAATTAACAGTTTTATTTTGATATTCCATACCTGGTCTTTATTGCAAAAACTCCTATAAATCCTGCCTTTCCCCCTTCCTCTTTGGAACAGTCCCTCAAAGTTTTCTGAGATGCTGTATTGCATGCTTAAATTCTCATTTTTGTCACCAAATAAAGCATAATTCTTAAATTTTAGGTTGTGCTTTTTTTTCTCAGTAAATAGTTTTTACCCATAAATAGGAAGGATGAGTTTAAAGTCTTGTTTTTAATTTATAATTTCATGCTTTTTATCAGTTAAATGAGATAATCCATATCTTAGCACATAGTAGCATTAATTTTTTCTGTTGCTGCTATTTAGCTATGTATCTTCGCTATGTTTCTCTCCAAATACTTTTCTACTATTTACCTACAAGAACCTTAACAGCTTCTGAAAAGCAAATAAGATTTTTTTTTTTTACTATCAATCACAAAGTAAGGTTGACCCTAAAATATAATGGGCATGAAATCTTTCTCCATAAGCAGAGCTCAGCATCAATAATGACAAAATAGAGATCATTGGACCCCTTGTATCTGAGTAATTCAAGTCCAAAATTAGTCTAGATATTTCTTTCTCTTCCTGGCTGTTATTTCTAAAAATATCAGCCAATCCTATCATTTTGAACACTTTAATGACATAACAAAAGTTGCAACTTTTGTTGCAATGTTGTGGAATCTAGGGTCGCAAAACACACCCCAGAGGACATGCAAGACAGTGGAGTACAGTTTATTTCTACAACAAGTCGGTGCTAGGAGAACAAACAATGTTAAAGCGGGGGTGGGGGTGTGTGTGTAATGATTATGCATCAAGGGGGGATGTCTCCATGGTTAATCTAACAGGGGCAGTCTGACCTCAACTACAATCTCCATCTGTCATCTGGAGGGAGGTAGGTCTCCACCAGACCTGGTTTTCCCTAGCAATGGTTTCCTCACTCTTGGGCAGGGTTCAGGCCCAGTTCACATTCAGGCTTTACGATGGATGACAGTCTTCAAGATGGAGTCTCTTCCTGCTTTCCTCACACTTGCCCCAACAGCAACATATCCATCTTGGAGCTGGAATTGCTTCTTACCTCCAGACCAATAGCGAGAAGCGCTTTTCAACAGTTATTCATTGTACCTCTCCTTTGAGGCCATCTGGGATCTCAGTTTCTAAAATGGCATGATTCTTCCACTGGGGATGGGTGGAGAGGTAGTCTCTGAATTACTTTAGTTCAGTGCTCTAAGTTAACATCTTGTAGACGTTCTGGTTGAACCCACAATGCAGGAAGATTGTTAGTGATCACATAGAAAGAACAGGTTTAAGAAAGCTTATCTGGTAGATATATAAAAAAACCAAAGTAACAATTCACTCCTTCATGCACTGTGGGTAGAGAGTTAAGGGCTATGTTGTTATTTAGTCATTTACTAAGCTGTGTCTTAACTATTTTGTAAGCCCATGGATTTCAGTCTGCCAGGCTACTCAGTCCATGGGATTTTCCAGGCAAGAATACTGCCATGGGTTGCCATTTCCTTCTCCAGGGGATCTTCCTGACCCAGGGACTGAATGTGCATCTCCTGCATTGGCAGACAGATTCTTTACCAATGGACCACCAGGGAAGCCCTAAGAGCTATACTTGTAACATGACAATGCTTAAGAGGTAGTGTCTGCAGACAACATATTGCTAACAATGAAGTCTCAGAGAGAAGGGTTGGAGCCGGAGGCTAGGGCCAATTAAGAATCTTTGTTCGTAAATTAACACAAAAGCATCTGTTGGTCTTTTTAAATCAGCTAAGTTTTGAGCTTCCTTTCCCTAGGGGGCAGGAAATCCAACTCCATCATTGCTGTGTCCCTCTTTCTCCAGGGAAGTGCAATGTCCTGTGAATTTCATGCTTAGTGGCCAGATCCTGAGGACGCCTGCTTGTGTGATGCAGTCACTGCTGAGACATTCAGGGATTCCACTGGTTCTGCTGCTTCTAGGTCATACCTAAAGCTTGAGATGCTTTGTGGAGGTTGGAGACCACATGGCTAAAATCTCTAAACCTGCTGTGCAGCAATTTCATTTTGCAATCTGGTGTCCTCTTGCAGTCTGGCACCCTTCAAGGGCTAGCATCCTGTTGAAATCGGACTGAAGCAGTGCATAGGTTTCATACAGCTCCTAATGAAGACCACAGACAACTGCCTTCATTACTGGTGTTCAGAAAGGTCTTCTTCAGTCTGTGAAAGATCTTTCTTCTCTTTATGTGTTCTTCAGATAGACTTCCACTGTAAAATTTATTCTCTCTCTTTAGGAGACACACCTCCATCTCTTCAGTGGGTTTGGTTTTGGGAAACAACAGCAAGGATGGAGATTCTTTCAAGTAACTTTTGCTTTCAGTGCTGCTACAATATATCCATGAAGCATAGATAGATAGTACAAATTAATATTGTTTAAATGAATAAAAAGGTAGCAGAATGTACAAGAACAAAAGAATACTTTCAAATTCTACCAGAAACATGGTAACAAAAGAAGCGGCAGTTAAGTGAATGCTTTGATGATTGTTTTGATCATATTTAATGATAGAAGATAATTAAAATACATAGAGGAATTAAAATGTATTATATTTTACGTATCTCTGTCTATCTACTTATCTATCTATCTATCTATCATCTACCTGTCTAGGCTTTAAAGGTCTCTAGGAGTTTTTTAAGTGGAAGTAGCTTTTTGAGACCAAATTTTAGCTGTAGCTCCTATCACCGGAACAATGGATTTAAGATCCCCAGAATAGTGTCCTCAATTATTTCTCCAAAGAGGTATATCCCTTATGCTGACAAAATAGTGAGAATAAGTACTTCAGTCTTCTTTTTTCCTCTATTTTGATTTATCTGGCCCTTGAAGTTTCCCGAAAGAGCTTTCTGATGCTCCAGAAGATTGCCAGAACCCTTGTCTTTCAAAGCCCCAAAGTTGTGCCAGAGCAGTATTCCTTGTGCCTGGACACATACAAAGGCTTTCATAAAAACAGCTATTTCAGCCACTCTCTGACCTTTCTCTTTCACAAATACTAACATTTTACAGCCATCTCCATCCTCTAACATCCCACTTTTATAAGAACACACAGTAATTTGGGCTAGAGCCTTATGTCTCAATTCACATACGGTCAAAGTTGATCTCTCCATTTCAATAGCTCTCCTAAAACAGTAATTATTGCAGGCAGAATAATGGTTCCTGAAATGTCCATGCCCTAATCTCTGGAACCTGTAAATAAGTTGCCTTACACAGTGAAGTGAAATTAAATTTGCTGATCAGATGACCTTAAAATAGAGATATTATCCTGAATGATCAATTGTATCTAAATATAATCATGAAGATACTTATGTAACTGGAAGAAGGATGCAGAAGAAGAGTATCAGAGAGCCATGTACTTCCATGAGCATGGTTGGAGATGCAATGCTGTTGAGTTTGAAGATGGAAGAAAGTAGCCAGAACTAAGGAATGTGAGTGAAAAAGACAAGGAAACACATCCATTCTAAGAGCCTCCAGAAAGAAATGCAGCCTTACCAGCACCTTGATTTTGGCCTGGAAAGACCCATGGCTGACTTCTAAATGAAGGAATTAAACGATTATTCATTATGAAGTGATTATTATAGTAAGTTTAGTGAACATTCAGCATCTCATGTAAATAAAACATTAAAGATACAGAAGAAAAATATTTTTGCCTTGTAATGAGAACTCTTAGGATTTACTATCTTAACAATTTTAATATATAACGTGTGACAGTGTTAATCATATTTATCATGATGTACATTATATCCCTAGTATTTATTCATCTTATAACTGAAAGTTTGAGCCTTTTGACTGCTTTCATCCAGTTCCCCCTCCCTCACCCCCCACCTGGAATAACCACAGATCTGATCTCTTTTTCTATGAGTTTGTTTGTTTTTGAAGAATAATCGGCCTATGGCTCGTTGTTGATTCCTGGTATACAACATAGTGATTCAATATTTCTTTACACTCCAAAATGGTCACCGTGATAAGTTTAATTGTCATTTCCCCAGTGGTTTTTGAGAAAGTTTTCTCATATTTCTCAGCTTCCCTTTCTGTTAGACATGTT
This sequence comes from Okapia johnstoni, assembly GCA_024291935.2. NCBI lineage: Eukaryota > Metazoa > Chordata > Mammalia > Artiodactyla > Giraffidae > Okapia > Okapia johnstoni. The sequence continues at coordinate 56,400,940 of CM044308.1, forward strand.
TGTGCGGCTGTCTTCTGGTCAGTGAAGTGTGAGCCAGCAAGGTGCACACTGGGTGCAGTCAAGGTCCTTTGAAATCTCCTGTTGAGCCCTCCATGTGCTATTCTTTCTCCATCCACCAGTTTAAAAAAAGGAATCCAAGGGCTTGGATAGAAAGACCCTGAGCCTCTGATGTATGCCTCTGTCATCCTAAACTGGACTATAATTTGAGAAATAGAGTAGCAGGGTAGCCTAATAATAGGAAATTTTGATGTTGTGGGTTACAATAAATAGCCCACCCTAACTAGTAGAGGTCCTCCTTTTGTCTCTGAAGATAAGCTACTTAATCTATCAGATTCATTTTTGCTCTATGATACTATAAATTTTAGGCTTTGGAATACCTCATGGGTATACTCCGTTGGGGACTGAAGAAATGGCATTGAATCTGGGACCAGGATAGACTATGAGGAGGCCTGGATATAAGTCTCTCTCTTTATTCTGCATATTGAACACCTAGGTGATGCATATGTATGCTGATTTTTATGGTAGATTGAAGAGATTATCAGTTGCTAAAAATGGTGGACCAGAAGTCTTTCCATGTGTGACCATGTGACTGTTCTGCAGAGTCAAGTTGGGAGGTTTGGGGAGGGTGGAAGTGAGGGAAGGAACTTTTAGGGAAGGTGGAGAGCAGTTTGAAAGATTAAGTGTTAAGAAGACTGTTTGTGGTTTCTCAATTAAAGATGTTCAAAGTGAACCAAGGCTCTGGGATGCTCAAGTCCATTCTAGGGCATTCTATCAGTATAAAAGTAAAGATGGAGGTCAATGGTAGTAAACAAGGCCACTGAACTTGAGTGGAGATATCTCGAGGGAAAATAATAAAAATGTCAGTGAGGTTACCAGGTAATGGGTTAGAGGTGAAAATTGTGAGCCTGGAGTTGAACATGTCTAAGGAGATGGAAATTGGTCATATTTTATAGATTAGACTGAAGAAGCACATAACATTCACCCAAGAAAACAGTAAAAAGTGGTGGAATGGCATAGAGGAAGGGAAACTGGTTCGTCTCCTTATTCAACAGTGGAGTGACCCTAGACAAGACACATCTCATCTGAGTCTCTGATTTCTTGTCTTCAGAGATGGGGATTTTATTGCCCGACTTGCTACAGAGACCTGTTGGGGGCAATCAAATTAAATATGTATGGGGACACATTTGATAACATGTGTAAAATTCATTTCAAAGTAATTATTGTGTCTATAACTCTTATGACTCCAGATTAGCTAAGTAAACCAAGGCATGACTTGGCAGTCAGTGGGAAAGAATCCAGGGTAGAGTACAGAAAATAGCCTTTGAGATGTACACATGTGTTGTAAGGAATAATTATATTATCTTTAAAAGGGTTTTTTGATCATCTCTCTGGTGCCAACTTAGAATAACACTATGGCAAGACATGTGAGGGTGGAATAGATTTATTACACGCCTAGGTTCTAGCAAAGGGAGGCATCCCACGTAGGGAGCCATGGGAAAAGCTCCAAGAGAGAGAGCTCAACTAAACAGCTGGTGTGCTGAGGGGGTTGCTGTAGACAAGTGCCATTATTGGAAGTCACAGTAGAGTAGGCCAGCAAAAAGTGTAAGGGTGTGTTTGAATGGCAGGAAGTCACAGCTGGGGAGGGCAAGAAAGAGAACTTGGGGCAAAGACCAGCATTATCACACTGGTGTATCTGGCCACCCAGAAAGGATGCTCAAAGTCAGTTTGTGGGATGTTGACACATCAAGAAAACAGGACATTTAAAAAAATTGTAATACAATGTACCTGTTCAAATTGGATTGCCAGCTTTATCAAAGTTCCTACATCTCAGGACTTCCCTGGTGGTTCAGTGGCTAAGACTCTGCTCCCAGCTCCCAATGCAGGGGGCCCAGGTGCTACAACTAAGACCTGGTACAGTCAAGAAAATAAATATTTAAGAAACGAGAAGCTCCTTTGTCTCATTTCTCAGTGGTGAGTTAGAATACACAGAGAAAAAGCAAAGCAGGTAAGGAGATCTTTTTCATTCCAACTAGGATTTCGCCCTAATGGAAGTTGACCGTCAGACTGAGAGTGGACAGAGGCTGCTTTCTTTTTCCATGTGTCTTATTAGCTGCTTACCAGAAACTATCGTTTACCCAGCCACTGGTCTCATATGGCTCAGAGAATAATTCAGGTTTAAAAAATAAGTATAACCTTTTAATGAAAAGCATTGACTCTGTGGCCAGACTGAGTGGGTTCAAATCCTAGCTCCTCCATTTACTAGGTGTGTATTATAGGTGAAATTATTTAATTGTTCTCAGTTTATTCATGAATAAAATGTGTATTATTTCACGTTTCAATTCACAGGACTATTGTAAGGATGAAAAGAGTTAACATATGTCAAGTACTTGGAAGAGTAGTGGCATACACAAGGTAGTTAATGAATATGAGCTATCATACTTTTATAGTTATTGTTATTACCAAGGGAAGAATTCTAACATATGGGTCCAAAGACCTGAATTCTTGCCTATATTTGTCAGGTGAAAGTGACAGAAACAAAATCAGGCTAAATTAAACAAAATGTAGAAGGAATTTACTGGCTTATATAACTTACAAATTTCAAGAGTAAGTCTGATTTTGTGCAGTTAGATGCTACATTCGGTGTTTCTCTGGTGGCTCAGATGGTAAAGAATCTGCTTGCAATACAGGAGATGGTTTTGATCCCTGGGTCAGGAAGATCGCCTGGAAAAAGGAATGGCTACTCACTCCAGTGTTCTCACCTGGAAAATTCCGTGGTCAGGGTCTACCATAGGGTCGCAACAGAGTCAGACACCACTGAGTGACTAACACTTTCACTTTCAGATGCTATAATACATTCAGGAATTTAAATGATGACCTCAAATATCTCCTTTTCTCTCCTTTTCTTGCATTGTTCTCCTTTAATTGGGATCAGTTGTTAGGCAGACATTTTCTCTATGATATGTGATGACCTTTGGTAGATCTATATTTCCAGCTAAGCAACCAGGAGAAAATGAGATCACCTTTGCTTGATGAATCTAGCAGGAGTTAAAAAACACACTATGAACCTGTGAGTGTTTAGTCACTTTAATACTAACTGATCTGAGAGGGAGAGTGGTGGTTCCCCCACACAAAATCAGGGTATTACTTTAAGGTAACTGATGCTGAGCAGACAAAAATACAGGAGACGGCTTGCTGTAGACCCAGCTCTGAAATTTACTAGCAATATGACCTTGAACAAGTGACCCAAGCTTTCTGAGTTTTAGTTCTTCAAGTATATAATGGCGTTAATGCCAGCTCTATCTAATTCACTATGTCAATAAGAGGGTTAAATAAAAGAATGTGAGAGCCATTTGCAAACAGTTCTATCTGAGCATAGGGAAGCAATATTATCTTTATTATCTTCTGCTTGACTTTTCTGGGGTTTAAAGCATCTGTCACCTCTACTATCTTCTATTTATTTAAATTGATGTGCTGAAAAAAAATTCCTTCTTGAATCCATTCAGAAAAATATTAAGCCAAATAAAAGGTAGCCTAGACTTCTGTAGATTCTATTAATCACATCAGCCCAACTCAGCACACTGTCATTTATCATTACTCTTTGTTGATTACACGTCAGTCAGTCTTCAGTTCACTTCAAGGGAGCCCTACAAATCCTAATTCATTCTAATTAGTGAGACTCTGCATCTCTGTGACAGAGCAGGAGACATTTTGCTCAAGAACATTTTTCCCACAGTGTAGTAACTGCATTCCTTCGTTTTGTCTAGTCTGCTAATTGCACTTAAAATGGAACTTAAGTTTACATGTTGCAATGTGCTTTATCACTCAGAGTACACTCTCAGATAAAACAGATCTAATCTTTTTTTTTTTCTTTAAAAAGTATTTCATTTCATTTTTCTTGTTAGAAATGGAAATGATGAGTATCTGTAGTTCTCAGGACTGCCCTCTTTGACATGGAAAGGATGTATTAATATTACAATACAAGCACCAGTAGCCTCTTTGGACCATCTCATCTTACTGTAAGCGTAATTGTAGATGAATAGTGCTTTTCATGAAAAAAATGATTCTGCAAACTGAAATTGATTCACTCACTGAATCCTCATCTAAGAATCCTTGTGGGGTAGGTTTTATAGTACCCTTTATACAGATTAGGAAAAGGAGGCCTGAGAACAAATGTATTTAGCATTACACAGTTTGGAAGTGGAGTAGCAGGACTCAGACACGTCTGTTAATGGCAGAGGTCCACGGCCACACCCTGCATTCCAAATGAGAAGGGCTGGAGGGTGAGTTGCGCTGTCTACAGAGCAGCCATCTCTAACTGGCTTTTCTACTCACAGCAGGTGGTTGTGCTCAACAACTGGTATGTATGGAGGTTTCAGTGGCAAGGGCAGAAAAGGGAATTTGTTGTGCTCTAGGAGCTTTGAATCAAGTCATGGTGAGTCAGGTAGGTCACTCTGACTCTTGCCAAGCCTGGAATGGGTGGTTCTTAATTCTAAAAATATTTTCAGCATTTTTAAGAAGGTACAATTGACATCATAATCTGCGATATTTAAATCATACTACTTGATAACTCTTGTCATATTTAGACACATAGGAAACCATCACCAAAATCAAGATAATGAAAATATTCTTCACTCCCCTTCCTTTGTCCTTCTGTCCCTCGAGAATCCCTTCTACTCCCCCCTCCCACATCACTCCCCCTACCTCCAGGCAGCCACTGATCCACTTTCTGTTACTGTAGATCAGTTTTCAATCTTCAGAATTTCAGTAAATGGAGTCGTATGTACTTATTTTTCCTTCTGGTTTCTTTCACTCAGCATAATAATTTTGAGGTACATCTGGGTTGTGGCATGTATCTATACTTCATTTCCTTATATTGATGAGTAGCATTTTTATGTGTGAATATATCACAGTCTCCATTTACCTTTTTGTTTAATTTTATTAAATATAGTTGATTTACAATGTTGTGTTAATTTCTGCTGTTCAGCAGAATGATTCAGTTATACATATATATATATTCTTTTTCATGGAAATCCCTGGTGGGTTACATATAGTCCATGGGGTTGCAAACAGTCAGACACGACTGAGCAACTAACACACACATTCTTTTTTGTATTCTTTTCTATTATGATTTATCACAGGATAATGAATATAATCCAGTGTGTTGTACAGTAGGATCTTTATTATTTCATTTTTGGGGCTTACTTTGGGTTTTGTTTGCTTTCTTTTTCTGGTTGCTTCAGGAAGATGCTGAGGTCATTGATTTGAGACTTTCTTCTTCTACAAGTGTTAAGTGCTAAAAATTTCCCTCTAAGTCCTGCTTTAATTGGATTCCACAAATTTTGATATATTTTGTGTTCATTTTCATCCACTTCAAGATACTTTTAAACTATCTTTGTATTTATTTTTGACTCATGGGCTATTCAGAAGTGTGTCATTTAGTTTCAAAGTATTTGATGATTATCCAGAGATCTTTATGGTTTTGACATTTAATATTTAATTTTTATCAGAGAATGTATTTTTTATTACTTGAATTATTTGTGAATTTATGGATTCTTGCTTTATGGTCCAGAAAATGGTTCATTTTGACAAAATTTCCAAGTTTATTTAAAAAGAATATGCATTGTGCTGTTATTGGGTGGAGTGTCAATTGGATTAAATGTATTGATAATGTGGTTCCTTCTTCTCATTTATTCCTGAATTTTGCATATTTTTATCATTTATTGAATGAGTGCTAAAATTTCCAGCTATTATTGTGGAGCTGTTTTTTCCCTTTGCAGTTCTATTCATTTTTGCTTCAGTTGAAGCACTATTATTAGATACAAAACCTTGTAGTACTGTTATGTCCATTTAATGAACTGATCACATTTTGTTATGACATGGTACCCGGTAGCCTAGTAATATTTTTTGCCTTGAAGTCTTCTAGTCTTATAACAATATGGCAATTCCAAATTTTTGTTCTTTTACTTTTCACTTATATTTACCTTACTATTATTTCCAATTTCATTTTCTTTTTGTATGAGTATTAAATATTCTCTAGTCTATTTGTTTCCTATCTATTTATTCACTTTTCCTACTTATTTATTATTTTAAAGCATAATGTGAGAAAATTACTCTTTATATTTTGACTCATTAATTTGTTCTTTACTTGCATTCAAACTAATGTTTATCTGCATCCTTAATGAAATGTTTTAGCAATTGGGTCTTCCTTTTCAATTCCTTCTTTATAAATATTCATTCTTGTTACTTGTAGATAAGTTTGCTCCTGTCTTTCCCTGAAGATATTAGATTATTTATTTGAAAGCTCTTTTTATATTATTCTAGAATGTGTTTCTTATTTGTACATTATATTGTTGATTTGTTTTCAGTAATGACCCATGTTGTTATATTTTCTCAGGTATTTTGAGATTCTAAATTGCTTGCAATTTTTTTTTTTTTTTAAGAAAAATTTTCCTACTGTTTTAGTGCAGGATCAGCTCTAGATTCATGGAAGTAATTTATGTTTAGAGGTGTACCTGTAGTTGACTTCCTTTTTCTAGAACTGCATCTCCATTTCTGGTCTGGAGAGCAATTTATTTTCTCCAGAATGCCCTTCAGTACAATACATGATGGGAGCTTAATGAAGTAGAGTTGCAAAGAAATGCCCCCAAATTAGTCTTGTGCTCTTTAGCTCCCCATGCATTTTGTATAAAAGATTTGAAGTTGCTGAGGTTCTGGTTGTTTGGTAAGTTGAAAGATCATTTTTTTCATTTCCAGTATCAATAAATTTTGAAAGGGCATGAAGAGTCCTGGTCTCTGTCTTCACAGAGGAAAGATTAGTGGCATGTTCCATTCCTCTGCAGCCCTTGGAGAGATTGAACTGTGTCCCTGGAACTCAAAGGCTACAGAAAACCTACGTTTGATCCATTTCTTTTGTTGTCTAAGGATAGTTCTGTGGAAAGATAGCCATTTTGCAGCAGTCTGGACTCAGAGTCATTTAAGCTGAACCAGGTATAAGCATGTTTTGTGGATAAGCTATTACCGTGTGCAGAGAGAGCTGGTTTTCAACCACCTAACATCCTGCCCAAGACACCTATATATAGGGCATTGATATCTTGGTTCCCCTAAACCATTGAGAATCACAGATCTCCATCCAGAAAGTGCAACACCCATGTCAAGAATCTGCGACAAGATATTTCAGCAACTCGAAGTGATATGAGAAGGATTTCTCCATAACATCCCCAAAGACCATTAAAAGGGAGTCAGTTTTGAACGTGAAACATTCAGAGAAATGAGGTTATCCTGATATTATCACCTTAAAATCTGAATATGTTTTTATTCTCCTAGGCCAGACCCTGGAGGAATCAGAAATCTCGGCTAGTGGTGTGAGAGTAAAGGGTTTGATGGCAGGAGAGAGAATTAGAAGTCTGTCACTGAACGCTTTGTCGCTTCAGGTGCCAACATCAGGGAAGACTGAGCTTGGCGGGGAGAGGAAACTTTAACTTTATAGCTTGGAATTTTGAACTTTATAGCATGAAATTTGCTACATGAAAGTGGAAATATAACTTATTAAAAAGACTATTTTGGTGACTAAATATGGCTAGAGGAACTTTTATTACCTGAAAGTGATAAAAAATATTATGCATATATTTTCATTATCATGAGCAAACACCAAGAGTGGAATTGCGGTACCATATGGGGAATATACATTCAACATTTTAAGAAACTTCTAAGCCATTTCCCAAAGTTGTTACAACCATGTTACATTTTCTCCAAAGATGTGTGAAAGTCTCCTTTGTTCTAGAATCCCTCTGATACTTGGTATGGTCAGTTTTTTAAATGTTAGTCATTTGAATATGTGTATAGTGGAATGAGAAGTCAAGTGGGCCTTAGAAAGCATCACTACTAACAAAGCTAGTGGAGGTGATGGAATTCCAGTTGAGCTATTTCAAATCCTCAAAGATGATGCTGTGAAAGTGCTGCACTCGATATGCCAGCAAATTTGGAAAACTCAGCAGTGGCCACAGGACTGGAAAAGGTCAGTTTTCGTTCCAATCTCAAAGAAGGGCAATGCCAAAGAATGCTCAAACTACCACACAATTGCACTCATCTCACATGCTAGTAAAGTAAAGCTCAAAATTCTTCAAGCCAGGCTTCAGCAATACGTGAACCGTGAACTTCCAGATGTTCAAGCTGGTTTGAGAAAAGGCAGAGGAACCAGAGATCAAATTGCCAATATCCGCTGGATCATCGAAAAAGCAAGAGAGTTCCAGAAAAACATCTATTTCTGCTTTATTGACTATGCCAAAGCCTTTGACTGTGTGGATCACCATAAACTGTGGAAAATTCTGAAAGAGATGGGAATACCAGACCATCTGACCTGTCTCTTGAGAAGCCTGTATGCAGGTCAGGAAGCAACAGTTAGAACTGGACATGGAACAACAGACTGCTTCCAAATAGGAAAAGGAGTAGGTCAAGGCTGTATATTGTCACCCTGCTTATTTAACTTATATGCAGAGTACATCATGAGAAATGCTGGGCTAGAAGAAGCACAAGCTGGAATCAAGATTGCCGGGAGAAATATCAATAACCTCAGATATGCAGATGACACCACCCTTATGGCAGAAAGTGAAGAAGAACTAAAGAGCCTTTTGATGAAAGTGAAAGAGGAGAGTGAAAAAATTGGCTTAAACCTCAACATTCAGAAAACTAAGATCATGGCATCTGGTCCCATCACTTCATGGGAAATATATGGGGAAACAGTGGAAACAGTGTCAGACTTTATTTTGGGGGGCTCCAAAGTCACTGCTGATGGTGATTGCAGCCATGAAATTAAAAGACGCTTACTCCTTGGAAAGAAGGTTATGACCAACCTTGATAGCATATTTAAGAGCAGAGATATTACATATTCAACAAAGGTCCGTCCAGTCAAGGCTATGGTTTTTCCAGTGGTCATGTATGGATGTGAGAGTTGGACTGTGAAGAAAGCTGAGCGCTGAAGAATTGATGCTTTTGGACTGTGGTGTTGGAGAAGACTCTTGAGAGTCCCTTGGGCTGCAAGGAGATCCAATCACTCCATCCTAAAGGAGATCAGTTGTGGGTGTTCATTGGAAGGACTGATGTTGAAGCTGAAACTCCAATACTTTGGCCACCTCATGCGAAGAGTTGACTCATTGGAAAAGACCCTAATGCTGGGAAGGATTGGGGGCAGGAGGAGAAGGGGACAACAGAGGATGAGATGGTTGGATGGCATCACTGACTCGATGGACATGGGTTTGGGTAGACTCCGGGAGTTGGTGATGGACAGGGAGGCCTGGCGTGCTGCGATTCATGGGGTTGCAGGGAGTCGGACACGCCTGAGAGACTGAACTGAACTGAACTGAATCCAAACTCAAACGATGGAAGGTGAATGCAGATAATGGAATATATGACATTTATTTGTTCTTCCAAGTGGTGCTAGTGGTAAAAAAATCTGCCTGCCAATGCAGGAGACGCAGGAGACATGGGTTTGATCCCTGGGTCTGGAAGATCCCCTGCAGGCGCATAGCAACCCACTGCAGTATTCTTGCCTGGAAAATCCCATGGACAGGGGAGCCTGATGGGCTTCTGTCTATGTGGTCACACTGAGTCAGACACAGCTGAGCACACACTCACAATGCTAAATACTGGGTTTAGCACAAAGGACAAATTTAAAAGAAAGTGAAGGAAACTAAAGTATGCTGAGTGCCCATAATTTGGCAGAACTTAATGTATTTTTTTATTATAAATAAACATTTTTTAATTTAATGTGTGAAATACTTAATGTATTTTATATAATGTATTTTAGCTTCCCTTGTAGTTCAGTTGGTAAAGAATCTGTCTGTAATGCAGGAGACTTGAATTCGATTCCTGGCGTGGGAAGATCCCCTGGAGAAGGAAATGGCAACCCACTCCAGTATTCTTGCCTGCAGAATCCCATGAACACAGGAGCCTGGCAGACTAAGTCTATGGGGTCGCAAGAGTTGGACATGACTTAGCGCCTAAACCACCACCAATGTATTTTTAGTATCTTTATTAAAATTGTTTTGTCCTAACAGAATCATGTGGGAAAGACAGGATTAAAGACATTTTGTGTGTGTGGAAATGATGACTCAGGGAAGTAAGGAGCGTTCCCAGGTCAGAAGTGGAGAATCTGGGATTTACCCCTGGACAATGAAGACTCCATACTCTTGCCATGTTATTACAGAACATACTAGGAAGGAGATTAAAAAGAAGTTGCAAAATTCAGAGTAGAGGAAGAAAAGAATAAGAAAGTCAGTGAATCTTCAGGCAGCAAAAAACATTCTTAAGCTATTCCACTTTAGGCATGAAGGGAAATTGAAAAGTGTTTTCTAACACTAGTTGCTGTTTCTAATAAGAAAAAGGTGCCATAAATTCATAGAAGGATTCCTTCAGGGAGGTTTCCATATTCTATAATGTGTTTTTATCACAAATTTTTTGAAATTAAAAAAATGGAAAAACATTACCTTTTGTATAGAATGTGAAAATCTATGTCACAGGTGAGATGAAATATAAATATTAAAAGCTTTTTAGACAGCACAGTGCATTCTGCCTCTAAAACTGGAATTGTCTATTGACTGTCATTTTTTTTTCACTTGAGCATCACGTTATAAGCCATATTTAGCTTCTAACATTCGGAAAGGCAGGGAACTTGGGAGATTTTATACTCCTAAAGCATACTGTCTATAGACTGAATTCTGATTGAGCATTTATCTTAAGCAAAAGGAAATAACAAAGAGAATTTTTTCGTTAATTCCCATGTACTATATTTCATTTTGAAGTTTCCAGTAACAATTTACATCTCAAGACTCATATTTTAAAATATTTTCTGCTAAAAAATACATCATGCCTAACGTGAGTTTGGGTTCATATTTTCCTATGGAATTTGGCAATCTGCTGACTATAAACAGAGTTCAAAGCTAGTTAAAAATAGTTTTTCTTTTTTCTTTTTTTGCTGTTACTGTTTCATGAAATCTCTATTTGAAGGACTGCTCCATTAGGAATAGTATGATTTTTGGAACACAAGTCATATGTAAAGGATTTGACCAATTAATTCTTGCAGGTTTTTTTTTTTGATAAAGTAATGTTTGATAATTAACAAAATGTTAAGAGTGTAGTCTATTTATTAAACACAAAGTTCTATTGTATAGCACAGATAACTATATTCAATATCCTGTGATAAACCATAATGGAAAAGCATATTAAAAAATAATGTATTATATATACATATATGTATAACTGAATCACCTTGCTGTACAGCAGAAATGAACACAAGATTGTAAATCAACTACGTTTCAATTAAAATATTGATAAAAAAGTGTAGTCTATTTCTAAAGATCAACAAAATTAGAATTGTATAGGTCAATGTCAAGCTCCTCCTCCCCCCAAAACCAAAATCACATCAAGAACTTACACCTAAAGGTATAATTAATTAAATGCAGGGGCATGGCTGCACAAGGGATGGAAGGCTGACAAAGCCAAATGAATGTGAGACAGTCCAGAAATTAGCCATGAAGGAGGCCTGAACCATCTAAAAAGGGAGAAATGGGTATTATTTAACCCAAGCTTTTCCCACCCTCCATACCAACGGTAAGCTGGAACCACACTAGACCACGGAGGAGATGTAGGGAAGGAGATAAATACCCCGGTTTCTCTCTACCTCCCATCTCCCAGAGGCCATCCATTGAGGAACTCTCTGGGTTTTGGTGTCAGAACAGCTTGTGAAATACATCCTGCAGAGATCAGACACCCTGGGATAGGCGCAAAGGGAAAAGGAAGAGAAATGGATCTGAGAGCAAACTGATCCAGGATATCAGCACAAGAGGATAAGAGGATAAGCTACTTACTTATAGACATATGTTTGTTAACATATGGTAATGGAATGTGCATGCCTGCGTGCCAAGTTGCTTCAATAAAGTCTGACTCTTTGCGACCCCATGGACTGTAGCCCTCCAGGCTCCTCTGTCCATGGGATTCTCCAGGCAAGAATACTGGAGTAGGTTGACATGCCCTCCTCCAGGGGATCTTCCTGATTCAGGGATTGAACTTGCATCTCCTGCCACTCCTGCATTGCAGGTGGATTCCTTACCGCTGAGCCACGGGGGAAGCCTATGTTAATAGAATACATATTAACAAAGTTAATTTAAAAAAAATTACTGAGGAAAAGGAAATAAATAATAAGATGGCTTGGATGGTAAAATTTAAAAAAAGTAAAAAAAAAGTCACGTATTTTGAATTCTAAGGCGAGTAGAATGGTTTTGGATATATATAATTGGTGACATCTTTTCATTATGGAATTACAAGGGGAGGGAAAAAAGAAGGTTGATTAGACACGAAGAGTGTGAGTAAGACTTCTCTAGACGAGAAGGCTGCAAGCATTTTCTGTAAAGGGTGAGATAGTAAATATTTTGATCTTGGCGGGGCATAGAGTCTTGATGTTAACTACTCAACCCTGACACCATAGTGAGAAGTCAGCAATAGACATGGTATAAATAAGTGAGCATGATTGTGTTCCAACAAAACTTTATTTCAGAAGTAGTGGAGGGCTGGAACTGGCTCACAGATTGTAGTTTCCAAATCTTGCTCTTGAAAAATTTCTATCAAAACATAGCTTCTTTTAACTTTCATTGTTTAATTTAGAGACAGACAATTCTTATTTACAGGCTCACACAGTGAACTTTGGTTTCATATCACCGTGGTTTGAGTTCTAGTTCTGCCATTTGGCTCAGTTGGTAAAGAATCCGTGTGTAATGCAAGAGACCCCAGTTCAATTCCTGGGTTGGGAAGATCCACTGGAGAAGGGACGCTACCCACTCCAGTATTCTGGCCTGGAGAATTCCATGACCACAGTCCATGGCGTCCCAAAGAGTTGGACACAACTGAGTGAATTTCACTTTCTGCCATTTAGCAACTGTGGGAATTTTGGCAAATTATTTAATCTCACTGAGAAATGACGGTCAGGATGACACTGATGGGGTTGTGTGGAAATTATGAGATTATACCTGTAAAGTACTTGAGACGATGCAGGGCACATAGAAAGAACTATGACATAGTGATACTGATATTTGTTGATCTTATTAATTCTAGCTGTCACTATTTAATAGATATTTCATTCCGGTGGAATGGATTTATGTGATCTAATATGCATGTTTAAACATTTTCACCACCAAAAAATAGGATAATACTTGAAATTTATCCTAGCACTTACTACTCACAAAGCTATTGTGAACCTTTATTTCAGTGCTTATTATCTACAAAGTACAGCCAAACTGGGCTTCCCGGGTGGCACTACTGGTAAAGAACCCACTTGTCAATGCAGGAGATGTAAGAGAGTGATGCAGGTTTGAACCTCGGGTCAGGAAGATCTACTGGAGGAAGGCATGGCAACCCACTGCAGTATTCTTGCCTGGAGAATCCCATGGACAAAGGAGCCTGGCGGGCTGCAGTCCATGGGGTTGCAGAGTCAGACACGACTGAAGTGATTTAGCACGCATCACGCACAGCCAAATTACAATCTAGAACACTGAAAAGAGTTCCAGAAAAACATCTACTTTTACTTTATTGACTATGCCAAAGCCTTTGACTGTGTGGATCACCGCAAATTGTAGAAAATTCTTAAAGAGATGGGGATATCAGACCAACTTACCTGCCTCCTGAGAAATCTGTATGCAGGTCAAGAAGAAACAGAACTGGACATGGAACAACAGACTGCTTCCAAATAGGGAAAGGAGTAGGTCAAGGCTGTATATTGTCACCCTGCTTATTTAACTTATATGCAGAGTATATCATGTGAAATAGTGGGCTGGATGAAACACAGCTGGAATCAAGATTGCAGGGAGAAATATCAATAACCTCAGATATACAGATGACACCACCCTTATGGCAGAAAGCGAAGAAGAACTAAAGAGCCTCTTGATGAAAGTGAAAGAGGAGAGTGAAAAAGTTGGCTTAAACCTCAACATTCAGAATACTAAGATCATGACATCCGGTCCCATCACTTCATGGCAATTAGATGGGGAAACAATGGAAACAGTGACAGACTTTATTTTTGGGGGCTCCAAACTCACTGCAGATGGTGATTGCAGCCATGAAATTAAAAGTCACTTGCTCCTTGGAAGAAAAGTTATGACCAACCTAGACAGCATATTAAAAAGCAGAGACATTACTTGACCTACAAAGGTCTGACTAGTTAAAGCTCTGGTTTTTCCAGTAGTCATGTATGGACATGAGAGTTGGACTATGAAGAAAGCTGAGCACTGAAGAATTGATGCTTTTGAACTGTGGTGTTGGAGAAGACTCTTGAGAGTCCCTTTGACAGCAAGGAGATCCAACATGTCTATCCTAATGAAAATCAGTCCTGAATATTCATTGGAAGGACTGATGCTGAAGCTGAAACTCCAATACTTTGGCCACCTGATATGAAGAACCAACTCATTGGAAAAGACCCTGATGCTAGGAAAGATTGAAGGCAGGAGGAGAAGGGGACGACAGAGGATGAGATGGATGGATGGCATTACTGATGTGATTGACATGAGTTTGAGCAGGCTCCAGGAGTTGGTGATGGACAAGGATGCCTGACGTGCTGCAGTCCATGGGGTCACAAAGAATTGGACACAACTAGTGACTGAACTGAACTGACCCTGAAATATTTATCCAGGTGGTAAAAATGAACAACCCCATAGGCATAAAATACAATGTATGATTGACTCTTGAATAACACAGGTTTGAACTGCGTGGACCCACTTATATACAGAAGTTTTTCAATGACTTCATTGGAAAAGCTTTTAGAGATTTTAGACAATTTTAAAAAACTTTCACACAAACCTCATAGTCTACAAATATTTTTTTTAAAAATTAGGAAAATGTTAGATATGTAACGAATGCATAAGATACATGTAGATACTAGTCAATTTTTTCACTTACTACCATAAAAATATTCATAAATCTTTTATAAAAAGTTAAAATTTACCCAAACTTTTGCACAAAAATGCTTGCATACCATACATGGCAACATCCAGTACACTAGACAATATGTATTATATATTAATACATATAGCAATCGTATTGCTGCTTCTTGTTATCAATGTGTGAATTGTTATATCTGTAAATAAATGTGCATTTCTTTTTCACATTATCTTTTCATTTTTGATGTCTTGTGTTAATAATATGTATAATAGCTTCAGCATCTTGTATCATGTAAGACAACATTGATGTAGGTACTGACAGATAATTCATCTTGTAAACAGATGATATAAACTTGTGGTATCAATAAATATAGTAGAGTGAATATCATACACTTTTTCCTCCTTATGATTTTCTTAACATTTTTTTCTTTTCTCTAACTTACTTTATTGTAAGAATATAGTATAAAATACATGTAATGTACAAAATATGTGCTAATCAACTGTTTAGATAAGTTAATTGACTTTTACATAAGGTTTCCAGTTAGCAGTAGGCTATTAGTAGCTAAAATTAGGGAGATTCTAAAGTTATATGTGGATTTTTGACTGTGTGGGGAATTGACACCCTTAATCCCTGCATTACTCAAGGTCAATTTGCTAAATTGCAAGCAATTGATACATATATTAGTGTGGCAGGTGCTCAAAACAAAGAATAAGGCAGCTTACAAATGGCAAAAATGCCTGTGTATTAACTATTGACTATGCTAAAAAGTTAAATTGACCCCAGTTGTATTTTTACCTCCCTGGTGATCTCTGGCATGATCAGCTTCAGCTGAAAAATTGGGTCAAAGAAATGTACATGTAGCCAAGTATTCAATTCAGTACATTTTTTAGAGCTCTGAAAGAGATTAAAAACAGGAGAAACAAGGGTTATTGAAAAATTAAAAATATCTAGTTCAACAACCCCACTTTAGAGGTAAAACTGAGACCTAGCAAAGGTCCAATGACACAAAATCAGGTAGTGAGAAAGCCAGGATTGGGACTAACGCTCTAACAACCAGATTCCCTCATTCCCTTTGCAGTTTACTTTTCATGCCAATGTTGAGTCTCTCTAGACTCTCCCAATGTTCAATTTTAATTTTCCAGATACATTGATTTTATTTTTTTCATATTTCTAATAGAGATTTCATCTAAGTCAATTTAGCCAAACTAGTTGGTCCACACTCATTCCTTGATAGCTTATAGCTACAAAAAGACAACAGTCTCTATACAACAGAACTGCGTACTCCACAGATGCTGGGGGCCTAAAGCATCACAATGGACATGGAGCTCACAGCAGAATCATCAACCAGCTGACCTTTAATGAGGTGTTTATACCCCAAAATAAACACATCAGCGCATTCTTAACTGAAACTATACATAACTAAGCCCAGAACACGTAAAAGTTTTATATACTCTCAATCAATGGTCCTACACAAACAGCATTTTCTCTTTTCTGTTTGGTTGAATAAATTCAGCCAGGACCACAGAGATTTGCTGAACCTCTTTACTGGAAGGAAAGATGTTGAAGTAAACTCAGTTGTGCATTTCTCAATAAAACTAGACAATATAATGATTACCCACCACATTCATTTGAGGACAAAAAATAACAGCTTTTATGGACTTCTTATAATTTTTAAAAGACAGTTTGTTTCTAATGCCAAGAAAATAGAGCACCAACTGCTACTTAGGGCTATTGAAAGAATTCGTTGTGAAATAAAACCTTTAATACAGCAGCATATGGTCAAAGCAAGGTACACAGTAAGTGTTATTATTTTGTTGCCTTTTATGATTTACTATAATGTACTCTTTTGAAATTCTCACTCTTTTGAAGCCAGCGGTATCTAAATTCTACAAGTAAGTCTCTTTGCATATAAAGCAAAAAATAACTTGTCCCAATTATGACAACAAATTAAGTCAAGTCAATATTAGGTTTAAGGATCCCTAAACCTCTTTTGATAGATTTAACACAGTCTACTGAAAAACTGTAAGAACAAACAAACAAAGAAAAAAATAAACAAAAACCCCCAGAGAACTTAAAACCAGGAGGAACCCATTGAGCCGTCTAATCTATCACTCATTTAAGGAAGCATTTCTCCCTAAAATATTGCTTACAACAAGTGTAACTGTTAGGTTTTAAATGAAATCTCATTTCCATTTCTAGTCAAGACTCCTTGGTCCTTATTCTCTGTCTCTCTGGAGCTTTCTTTGATTAGGAGCCGTATTTCAACATATTAAACAAAGAATCGTCTAATGCAAACTGTGCTGCTATAATTCCCACTGAAACTCCATTAAGCAAAGGAAAGCTGTCAAGTATAAAATCTGCTGATCCTTAGGGATGAATTGGAGGACATTTTTCCTTTAATGGCTTCATGCTTTGCCAAGGCATAATTCACTTATATTTCTGTCAACAGCTTCATCAGGGTGTGTGTTTGACTTTCCTGAAAATGACATGATGGCAACTTTCTTTACTATGCAAAGTTATTGCCTAGAAACCTCCATGTGGGAAAACGAAAGCTTTTAGTCAACTCTGCTGTGAAGGAAGACATTATAGGACTTGGCTCTTGTGTTGCAATAAACATTTTAGCTTCTTAAGAAACCTTAGGGATAAACTAGGCAGCACAAACTGAGTGATTTTAACCACCAGAAATTGTAATAATTTTTCCAAAGTGCTTTTCTTGGATTGCATTATAGCATTAAGGAATTGAATTTAAAAATAAAATTCTAGCAGATTTTCAGAGTTAACAAAGTAATGAAATTGTTCATATAGGAAAAAAATAAAAGGGACTAGATATGTTCATTTATTTTTAACCTTTTAGAATAATGCATGAAATATTGCAGTTATGCTTTACATGTTGTCTCCCTATAAAATTAAAAGAAATATATCCTCTTTCCTCCTTCTTCCCCAGGGAGTAGATGTATGAATTAACATTGTAATGGGACTTGGATATTTAAATACAAAAAAAAGATTACAGAATGAACATCTATACTTACATGTATGCGTCTGTGTGTTCCAAGTCACTTCAGTTGTGTCCGACTCTGCAACCCTATAGACTGTAGCCTGCCAGACTCCTCTGTCTATGAGATTCCCCAGGCAAGAATCCTGGAGTGGGTTGCCATGCCCTCCTCCAGGGGATCTTCCTGACCTAAGGATTGAACCCACGTCTCTTATGTCTCCTTCACCAGCAGGTGGGTTCTTTACCACTAGTGCCACCTGGGAAGTCCATTTACATATATATATATACGTAAATATAGATATTTACACACATATGTATGTATATATGCATATAATCCATATCCCTGGAAGTGGATTTAAGTAAATTGGCATTTTAATGGCACTTAAATATTTATATATAAAAAACTTACAGAATGAACCTTACAGAAGGAACATATATATTTCAGTTCAGTTCAGTTCAGTTCAGTCGTTCAGTTGTGTCCAACTCTTTGCGACCCCATGAATCGCAGCACTCCAGGCCTCCCTGTCCATCACCAACTCCCCGAGTCTTCCCAAACCCATGTCTATTGAGTCGGTGATGCCATCCAGCCATCTCATCCTCTGTTGTCCCCTTCTCCTCCTGCCCCCAATCCTTCCCAGCATTAGGGTCTTTTCCAATGAGTCAACTCTTCGCATGAGGTGGCCAAAGTATTGGAGATTCAGCTTCAACATTAGTCCTTCCAATGAACACCCAGGACTGATCTCCTGTAGGATGGACTGGTTGGATCTCCTTTCAGTCCAAGGGACTCTCAGAGTCTTTTCTAACACCACAGTTCAAAAGCATCAATTCTTCGGTGCTCAGCTTTCTTCACCGTCCAACTCTCACATCCATACATGACTACTGGAAAAACCAGAGCCTTGACTAGACAGACCTTTGTTGGCAGAGTAATGTCTCTGCTTTTAAATATGCTATCTAGGTTGGTCATAACCTTCCTTGCAAAGAATAATTGTCTTTTAATCTCATGGCTGCAATCACCATCTGCAGTGATTTTGGAGCCCAAAATAATAAAGTGTGACACTATTTCCACTGTTTCCCCATCTATTTCCCATGAAGTGATGGGATCAGGTGGCATGATCTTAGTTTTCTGAATGTTGAGCTTTAAACCAAATTTTTCACTCTCCTCTTTCACTTTCATCAAGAGGCTCTTTAGTTCTTCTTCACTTTCTGCCATAAGGGTGGTGTCATCTGCATATCTGAGGTTAGTGATGTTTCTTCGTGCAATCTTGATTTCAGCTTGTGTTTCTTCCAGCCCAGCGTTTCTCATGATGTACTCTGCATATAAGTTAAATAAGCAGGGTGACAATATACAGCCTTGACGTACCCCTTTTCCTATTTGGAAGCAGTCTGTTGTTCCATGTCCAGTTCTAACTGTTGCTTTCTGACCTGCATACAGGCTTCTCAAGAGACAGGTCAGGTGGTCTGGTATTCCCATCTCTTTCAGAATTTTTCACAGTTTATTGTGATCCACACAGTCAAAGGCTTTGGCATAGTCAATAAAGCAGGAATAGATGTTTTTCTGGAACTCTCTTGCTTTTTCGATGATCCAGCAAATGTTGGCAACTTGACCTCTGGTTCCTCTGCCTTTTCTCAAACCAGCTTGAACATCTGGAATTTCATGGTTCATGTATTGCTGAAGCCTGGCTTGGAGAATTTTGAGCATTACTTTACTAGTGTGTGAGGTGAGTGCAATTGTGCGGTAGTTCGAGCATTCTTTGGCATTGCCTTTCTTTGGGATTGGAATGAAAACTGACCTTTTCCAGTCCTGTGGCCACTGCTGAGTTTTCCAGATTTGCTAGCATATTGAGTGCAGCACTTTCACAGCATCATCTTTCAGGATTTGAAATAGCTCAACTGGAATTCCATCACCTCCACTAGCTTTGTTTGTACTGATGCTTTCTAAGGCCCACTTGACTTCACATTCCAGGATGTCTGGCTCTAGGTGAGTGATCACACTATCGTGATTATCTGGATCATGAAGATCTTTTTTGTACAGTTCTTCTGTGTATTTTTGCCACCTCTTCTTAATATCTTCTGCTTCTGTTAGGTCCATACCATTTCTGTCCTTTATCAAGCCCATCTTTGCATGAATTTACATGTATACATATAGATACTTGGGATTCCCAGGTGGCTCAGTGTTATAGATTTGACCTGCCATTGCAGGAGATGCAGGAGATGGTGGGGTCAATCTTTGTGTCAGGAAGATCCCCTGGAGGAGGAAATGGCAATCCAGTCCAGTACTCTTTTCTGGAGAATCTCATGGAGAGAGGAGCCTGGCAGGCTGCAGTCCATGGAGTTGCAAAGAGTCAGACATGACTGAGCACTCATGCATGATATATACACTTATATGTGTGTATATATATGTATATAATCTACACATGCATACACACAGAAACACATATATGTTCGTGTGTTTATCTGGAAGGATAAACCCGCTACCAGAACTGCTACTGCTGAGTCATAGTAAGAAGAGTCTAGGTCTTATGCCAACATTTAGTTGTCTATGTCAGGACCAGGTGAGAAAAAAACACTGCTCAAGCTGAAATTTGGAAATCTATTCCATGACTCTCTTATCCAGAGATGAACATCTAGGAGTGAGATAAAAAACACTGTTTTCCCTGCGTCTTATGCTTCCTGCTGCCAGTTTCAGACTCTTCACATTTTTCCTCCTCTGCAAAGTTATTCCCAGAAAGGGATCAGCGCTTGCAATAGAGAACTCTGGGTGGTTGAAGCACTACTTGGACTAAAAGAAAGCAGAGAGCCATTGGGGAGCAGACTTGGAAGAGAGAATGCTTGCTTGTCAATAATTTACAGGAATAGCAATGAGCCTGTGGAGACACAATGGGCTTCCCAGGTGGCCCTAGTGGTAAAGAATCTCCCTGCCAATGTAGGAGACCCAAGAGATTCAGGTTTGATCACTGAGTCTGGAAGATCCCCTGGAGTGGGAAATGGCAACCTGCTCCAGTATTCTTACCTGGAGAATCCCATGGGTAGAGAAGCCTGGTGGGCTACAGCCCATGGGGCCTCATAGAGTTGGACACGACAGAGCATGCATGCATACTGTGGAGACCCAATGGAGAAGAGACACACCTGTAACATCAGAAGCTGCTACTACCAACTTGCACAACAACCAAGAGAGTGGGAGGAAGCCCTGATGGGACATTCTTCTATAGAAAGTGGCCTCCGTGTCCTCACTAACCTACAAGGTTATAAATTTTCACGGGTGGAAAGGGGTGTCCTACTTTCATGTCACATGGGGTTCCGAAGCCACAGAGCCTGAGTCAGCATTCAAATGTATGTATCTTACTGAGGAAGGAGAGAAGGACTCCAGAAGTGATGGGGCACGTAGCCTTGGGAAGATGTGGTGTCAGCAGGAAGCTAGCTCCTGCCTGATCCCACAAGGAGCTCTGGAGTAAAATGACAGAGTCAATTCAGCTCTGAAGCAAGGGTGATCTTTTCCATCCTAGTGTCATTGGCTGTTGGCTGCTTGACGGTGCAGGAGGGAGCAGAGAAGGAGGTAAATCTATCTTGATAGGTTGCTTCCACCTGCAGAGAAAAATTCTCTAGAGAAGGGTGCCTTTATGAACTCTTAGCAGCCAACATACAATAAGAGACTGGGGCAGGGTTCTAAAAGCATATACTGCAGTTCTCTATTTGTGCGTTCTGATATTGCTTGTGGAGTGAAATGTCATTGTGAGTTCTTTTCCATTTTAATTCTTCCTACAAAATACTGAAATGATGTCCCGTGGATCAGGAAATTGTGTAACCATCTTATCTCACACTTCCAAAAGGCCATGGTAATTCTTACTTTAATGCCAGAAGTGTATCTGCTTCTCCTTTTGAGTTTTTTTCCCCCTGATTTTCATTTTTTATCCCAATTGTTTTTTTTTTCTCCTGTTATGAAATACCCTTCAGGCCATAGAGGAGACATTTAAACTTTCTCCACCACATTCCTCTCATGCTGAGGCCCGTTAGCCTTATATCAGAATAACTGTTTTTTTCTCATTATCGCTGAGTTTTAGTGCTGTCCTGTGTCGTTGTTTGTTTTAGAAAGTGAAGAACAGAGGATTTTCGAAACAAACATAAAGCATATGGATCCTTATTGATTTGTCTGTGGGTGAATTAAGGAAATCTGACATCATCCCGCTTGAGGTCTAGTGTTGTTCAAGTATTTGGTGCAGAGGGCTCTGAATAAAGACTGAAATGAAATTCAAGATCATAGTTTCTTCAGAATTTATGGACAAGCGAGCAGTATATTTCTTTTTCTTATAGATTGTAAGTCTAGGCTAATGAAAAATCAATGACTGGAACTCACTGTTATTTGCCCAACAAATGTTTACCTCCTACTGCTTCTTTGCTAAAAGTGCTCTGATTTTGTTTGCAGTAACAATCTTTCAGGCCCTAGGTCCTAGGTCTCCGTCTGTGTAAGCCTAAAATGGTAGACATTCCCCAGTTTTCTCATTTTCCTTTGCAGCTTGCAGTGACCATATCACTCCCTTATGAAACTAAGTCCCAAACATAATTCTCTTGGGGGAAAGGTGGGGGCAGTTTTGAAAAAATATATGCTGTGACTCCTCCCTCTTTGTTCCTGAGTTACAAGTGCTATATCTGAAAACATAGAAGCCACTTGTGATCACGGGGGAAAGGCCCACTGAGTCATAGGGACACTGTTCTGTACAGCTTGGCTAAATAAATAAACACTAAAAAATTTGTGATTTGAGAAAAAAATAAAGTCCCAATTATTTAAGTCGACAGTGTGTGAAAGTTATTATTTTTAATTAATTTTCATTGGAGTATAGTTGCTTTACAATGTTGTGTTAGTTAGTACTGTACAGGAAAGTGAGTCAGCTACACGTATACATATATCCCTCTTTTTTGGATTTCCTTCCCATTTGGGCCACCACAGAGCGCTGAGTAGAGTTCCCTGTGCTATCCAATAGGTTCTCAATAGTTATCTATTATATTTTTCTATTACATACACCTGAACACATTCTTAACAGATATTTAAAAATTTGAGAGCCCTGCACTTTGTCACCTTTTGGTGGACCATGGTGTAAAATGCACAAAGGAGGGATTAGTTAGTTTATACAGATACTCTATCATTTCAGCAAATCTTTATTCATTGAATATCATCATCACATTTGACACTTTTTCTTGCTTCTTTATTCAGTATTTTTATTATCTGTCTACAAAACTAGAATGTAAGTCCCTCAGAGCATGGGCTTCATGGGTCTCATTCACTGTTTCATCTCCATTCCCAGAGGAGTGTCTACCATGGAAGAAGCATTAGCCAATGATATCTTGTCGGCTTAACAAATGCATTCCCAGCCTTTGCTAAAGCAGAAACTAAGACTCAGAGTGTAAGGCAGGAATATTTGGCCATGGACTTGCAGAGTCAGAAGTTCTATTTCCATGGAGTAGATAAAATGGAGCCTGAGGGGGAAAGTAAGGTGAGGGTAGGAAGAGGAATGTGGCAAAAGAACAACTAGCACTGTAGAAAAAGTTATGTAATTAGTGGAATTGGTACAGTGAGAAGGGGAAGAATTTTCCATTCCCCAACCAAATGGGAGGGCTTTCCTGGTGGGTCAGTGGTGAAGAACCTGCCTGCCAATGCAGGAGAAGCAGGTTCAGTCCCTGGGTCGAGAAGATTCCCTGGAGAATGAAATGGCAACCCACTCCTGTATTCTTGCCTGGGAAATCCCATGGACAGAGGAGACTGGAGGGCTAGAGTCAGAGTCTATGGGGTCACAAAGAGTCAGCATGACTGAGCAACTAAACAACAACAACCAAATGGGATGGACTTCCAGATGAGCTGTCCTCAGTTCTAGTCACCTCGTCTGTCTTTGAAAAGCTTGCTCTTGATCAGACAGTGTAATCGTAAAACTTTTAGACATAAAGAGGCTGTGTGTAAAGAGTTAGCTAAACTGTTTACTCCTTCTGTATGAGAATTTGACCTTCAGCTAACTTCCTAGTTCTTTCTCTGAAAATCTGATAAAGATGAAAAATCAACTATGTTACTAGACAGCATTGCTTCTGGTATTATGTTGGTCAAAATGTTTGGTTGGTGTTTTCTATAAGATGTTATTATTTCTGGCCAATCCAATATAAACACATTTTATTGGTAAATTTCATTTGGGATTGAAGAAATTATAAATAAAATAACTGATGGCAATGCCATTATTGAGGGCTTTTCTGAATGTGATTGCTCTTGATGCTGAATATCCCTTGCAGGAATCTTGGAAAATATGTCTGCGGAATTGGTACAAGAGATAAAAGTCTCTCCAACTTGCCCAGCATGCATATCATCCCCTTGCACTTGGATAAAGCAGCAATGTTTACAACTGGAGTTGACATTTAAAGTTTATGGACTTGGCTTCAGTTGAGGATCTCTGAAAGAAGTCCATATTCTGTAGTGTTGTTTTCCATATCATGTAATGCTAATTTATTTGGTAAATATCTCTCTAACCACTCCATATGCATAGCGCAGTTTTAGGTGCAAAAATGCCTGCAATAGATAATTCCTGTTTCCAACATCTTACAACTAATAGGGGGAAATAGATATGAAACAAAATTAAATCAATATAAAAACTACTGCACAGACAGTAGATTATACAGGTGATCAGCAGAAGGGTACATAAGTGAAATCTCTAATAAGATTATATAGAAAATATAACATTGGATTTGGGTCTCCTTTCCTGTCAATAGCAATAAACTGTAAATACATATGCTCGCTTAACTTTTAATCTTATTGATACAGTTTTCAGCTTGCCGCCTCTCATTTTCCAAATACTGCAAATAACTTTTTGATTTGGTTGAGTAACAAAAATAATATTAGTTTTTTAAAGTACATTGTAAAGTGTTTTTTCCTAGTTCTTAGTACTGAAAAACACTGCTATTGTTTTAGTTGTATGCATGTATTCCTATTATTATTTATTAGATACTGATTTTTTACTCAAAAATATTTGTTTAAAAAAGAAACTTTATTATCTATTATTGAGAAAAAACTATAGTTAATAAGCTAGAATATAGTTGTTAAAATATAAAAGAAAAAGAAGTTTTAAAAAATAACTGTGATATATAAGTGATACTGAGTCTGACAAATTTTACCAATATTTTTCACTTTAAAATTGTTCAGTGAGGGTTCTATATGTTAGGCTTATAATGAAGGTATATTCAGGTTGATTAGTTTGACATGAAGATAAGATTTTACAGCACAAAAATGACATGTTAGTTTTGATGGAATCACAACCCAGTGGTACAGATAATTGGAAAGAATTGAAAATATTTAACTGTCTTCTCTTTTAAAATCTAACGCTAGGAATGCTCTTCCAAAGAAAATGGTATGAATGACTTTCCAAAACAAATTTTGTTGATGAAGTCATCTGAAGTAACTCTTGCCTGTTTATTTTGTGAATAGGTGGAGTTTTAGAAAATAAAGAATATAAAGGCAAATTTTTCCTTATTCATGAATTACTGTCATCTGGTTTGGAAATCTGTCTGAACCACCAGGGAAGCCAGGGCATTTATAACATTTCTCAAATGCTTCTGCATAATGTTCACAATACAGTTAGTGAATTATTCAGATGAGTTCATTAATAAGCCATTTAGACACCAAAGATCCAAGCTGGCTCAATAAAGTGGTGTACTCCATAGCTCAGTTTCTCAATTATTCCATTTACTTTTCTTGCACATGGAATGCTAATGAAAGCCTCTCTTGTGAGAGTAACTGTAAGTTGTTCAAATGGGCAAATATATCTGCACTGCATGTGCATGAGCAAAGCAACTTGTAACTGACAATTTTCTCCAGAAAGACTTAATGTTCTCCTTACAATTCAAACAGATGAATGAAAATGCCTCTTCATAAAAGCCAATGAGCCTCAGTATGAACTGCTTTATACTGACTGTCCTTCTCTTCATAGAGCTGAGAAACAAGCTGGGGATTTAGTGCCCCATTCTTAACATGACTGATGATTTTAGCAGATTGATTCAGTCTGGTCTTTGAAGAAAGTTCAAGTTTGAACCCTGGCTTTATTACTCGAATTCTATCTTAGAAGCAGGACAAACTTGAGCAAGTTAACATTTCAGTGCCTAAGTTATCTTATGTGAAAATAGTGGTAATAAAAGTATCTAGCCAAAAGAGTTGTGTGAGGAATAAGTATATTGGTAAACATTAAGTTCTTGGAATAGTATTTGGCATATAATAAGTGTTAAGTGTTTGCAGTTGTTTTTATTTTTTCTTAAAATGTTATATGCTATGGACTTAATTGAAGTGAAGTGAAGTGAAGTCACTCAGTCGTGTCTGACTCTTTGAGACCCCATGGACTGTAGCCTACCAGGCTCCTCTGTCCATGGGATTTTCCAGGCAAGAATACTGGAGTGGGTTAATTGTGTCACCACCAAATTTATATTTGAAACAGTAATTTCCACTGTGACTGTATTTGGAGATAGGGTCTTTAGGAAAGTTAAGGTTCAATGAGATTATAAGAGTGGAGTCCTAATGTAATTGGGTTGGTGTCTTTATAAGAAGAGGAAGAGACATCAGATCTCTTTCTCTCTCTTCATCCTTGCAGGAACAGAGATAAGGCTATGTGAGGACACACAGTGAGAAGGAGACTGTCTGCAAGCTAAGAAGAGAGCTTTCAACAGAAACCAAATTTGCCAACATTTGATCATGGACTTTTACACTCCAGAATTTTGAGAAAATGAATTTCTGTTGTGTAAGCCACCCAGTCTGTGTTATCTTGTTATGGTAGCCCTGGAAGACTAATACATTATACCTACTTTGAAAGTCAATGCTTCCTGGTGCATACAACAGTAATAAAATAAAGTAAATACAATATTTACTTGCAGAAATGACAATTTCAATATATAAAAACAAAAAGCACTTGTTGCCTTCTCTGCAGCAGGTTGGCACCAGTCCTGAGCCCTTTCAGGGCTCTGCTGCTATGCGGGACTGCTATGTGGGACTCAGTCCTGTCCTCTAGTGGACTGGCACCAGCCTTGAGTCTCCCTGGGCTGTTCAGATAGCCATGAATGAAACCAGCCTTGCCATCTAGCAGGCTGGCAGTCACTGCACAAGGCATGGTCTCATAGGTAACTGGGCTGGAGGCCAGATTAGCTTACTAGGGCAGCCAAAGCAGTCAGCCTCACTACAACAAAAGTGTGCAACCAGCCTACAGAGGAGGCACCTCTAGAGCAGATAGCTCTTGCAAATAGAGAGAAGTGTGTTGCTGAACCCCTTAGAACCTCTCCTATATAAGGCCACTTCTCCAAGGTCAGGAAACATTTATGACCTACCTAACACATATAAATAAACACAGAGAACTGGGTAAAATGAGGAGATGGAGGAATATGTTCAAAATGAAAGAATTGGTGGCTCCGATGGTAAAGTGTCTGCCTACAATGTGGGAGACCCAGGTTTGAGCCCTGAGTTGGGAAGATCCTCTGGAGAAGGAAATGGTAACACACTCCAGTACTCTCACCTGGAAAATCCCATGGACGGAGGAGTGTGGTAGGCTACAGCCCATGGGGTCACAGAGTTGGATATGACTGGGCAACTTCACTTTCACTTTCTTTCACTTTCAGAAAAAGAACTAAACAAAATGGAGATAGGCAATCTATCCAATAAAGAGTTCAAGGGAAGAATCACAAAGATGTTTATTGAACTCAGAGGAAGAGTGAATAAAAACAGTAAGCAGTTTAAGAGAGAGTTATAAAATATAAAGTGTTAAGTTAAGCTTTATAATAACTGAAACAAAAATACACTAGAAGGAATCAACAGATTAGATGATACAGAAGAACAGACCAGCCATCTGGAAGATAGAGTAGTAAAAATCTGAACAGAAAAAAAAAATTAAAAATGAAGATAGTTTAAAAGACTTCTTGGGACAATATCAAGTGTACTAACATTCACACTCCAGGGGTCTCAGAAGAAGAAGAGAAAGGGGCAGAGAACTTATTTGAAGAAATAATAGGGGCTTCCCTGATGGTCCAGTGGTTAAGAATCCACCTGCCAAAGCAGAGGACCCAAGTTTGATTCCTGGGCCGGCAATATCCCACATGCTGTGGAGCAACTAATCCTGTGTGCTGCTAAGTACTGAGTCTGCGCACCCAGAGACTGTGCTTCACAACGGGAGAAGACACCACATTGACAAGCCCATGTACTGCAACTAGAGAAAGCTTGGTGCAGCCAAAAATCATAAGTAAATAAATAAAAACTTTAAAAAAGAGAAATAATAACTGAAAAAATTCCCTAACTTGGGGAAGGACACAGACATTAGGTCCAGAAAGCACAAAGAGTCCCAAATGAGATAAAACCAAAGAGGTCTACATTAAGACACATTATAATTAAAACACCAAAAATTAAAGATTAAGAGACAAACTTAAAAGCAGCCAGAGAAAAGGAGCTAGTTATATACAAGGAAACTCCCAGTGGATTATAAGTTGACTTTTCAGCAGAAATTTTGCAAGCCAGAAGGGAGGGACATGATGTATTCAAAAAGAAGAAAGGAAAAACTTGTACTAAAATCTCATCACTTCCTAACTATACTACTATATATTTGTGTAGACTATGCTTTTAAGTAAGATTATATCTATTGTATTTGTGTAGTGGAAATATTATATAATAGTGTACTACTGTGATTATAATATGAAAGCATCTATACAGGGATATTTTATATCACAGAAATTGGCAAACTTTAAAATTCAGGATTTGATTTATTGTTTTGTTTATTGCTTTGTCTTCAGAAGTGATGGAGAAATTATTAATAAAGTAAATTAAATTTAAAATTGTGTCATTTCTGTTACCTGTTAAATTATGAATGGCATATACATACAAAATTGAGAAAACATCCTTCCATTATTCAAAACTATTGCCTGATTTAGGAAAGATGTCACTCACATTTTTGATGGATGAGTAAAATTCCATTATTCATCTTCATTGTTTATTTTTATCTTACTTCTACAAAAACAAAAAGAGATAACCAACATTTATGTCAAAACTGCACTTGATCATCAGTTACAACCATAAATTGGCTATAGATATGAGTTTGACAAAAATCAATAAAAAAATCTGTGACTGTCCATTGGTTATAAATAATTTACAATAAAAAATAATGTATATTTTACTATCATTTGTGAATTGTGTGCTACACATCTTTTATATCAGCAACTTTTATAAATATATATATACAAATACATATATGTATAAAATATATATTTATTATATATATATATGTATATATATATACACACAGACAAATGTACACACATACACATCTTCTTTGCTGGAAAGATTATTGTTGAACATTTACCCACACACCATCAGTAAGCATACCTAACCAGTTCAGATAACTGATGTATATATCAGTTATATATACTATTAACAAATACTATATTATTGTTCAGTCACTCAGTCATGTCTGACTCTTTGCAACCCCATGAAATGCAGCATGCCAGGCTTTCCTGTATTCCCCAATCTCCTGGAGTTTGCTGAAACTCATGTCCATGAGTCAGTGATGCCATCCAATCATCTCATCCTCTGTCACCCCCTTCTCCTCTTGCTCTTAATTGTTCCCAGCATCAGGATCTTTTCCAATGAGTCGACTCTGCATCAGGTGGTCAAAGTATTGGAGCTTCAGCTTCAGCATCAGTCCTTCCAATGAATATTCAGGGTTGATTTCCTTCAGGATTGACTGGTTTGATCTCCTTGCTGTCCAAGGGACTCTCAAGGGTCTTCTCCAACATGACAGTTCGAAAGCATCAATTCTTTGGTGCTCAGCCTTCTTTAATGTCTCAGTTTTTAATACACTGTCCAGGTTTTGCTTGGTTGTTCAGTCGCTCAGTCGTGTCTGACTCTTTGCGACCCCATGAACTGCAGCACACAAGGCTTCCCTGTCCTTTACTATCTCCTGGAGTTTGCTCAAACTCATGTCCATTATGTACATGATGTCATCCAACCATCTCATCCTCTGTTGCCCCCTTCCCCTCTGACTATATGGACCTTTGTTGGCAAAGTGATATCTCTGCTTTTTAATATGCTGTCTAGGTTTGTCATAGCTTTTCTTACAAGGAGCAAGCAACTTTTAATTTCATGGTTACATTCACTGCCCACAGTGATTTTGGAGCCCAAGAAAATAAAATCTGTCACTTTCCACTTTTTCCCCATCTATTTGCCATGAAACAATGGGACCAGATGCCATGATCTTATTTCTGAATGTTGAGTTTTAAGCTAGCTTTTTCACTCTCCTCTTTCACCTTCATTAAGAGGCTCTTTAGTTCCTCTTCCTTTTCTGTCATTAAAGTGGTATTTGCATATCTGAGGTTGTTGATAGTTCTCCTGGCAATCTTGATTCAAGTTTGTGCATCATCCAGCCCACATGATGTACTCAGCATAGAAGTTAAATAAGCAGGATGATGATATTCAGCCTTGATGTACTCCTTTTCCAACTTTGAACCAGTTTGTTGTAGCACGTCTGGTTCTAACTGTTGCTTCTTGACCTGCATACAGATTTCTCAGGAGGCAGGTAAGGTGGTCAGGTATTCCCATCTCTCTAAGAATTTTCCACAGTTTGTTGTGATCCACATAGTCAAAGATTATAGTGTAATCAATGAAGCAGAAGTAGATGTTTTTCTGGAATTCTCTTGCTTTTTCTATGATCTGGAGGATCCTCTGCCTTTTGTAAATCCAGCTTGAACATCTGGCAGTTCTTGGTTCTAGTAATGTTGAAGCCTAGCTTGAAGGATTTTGAGCACAATCTTGCTAGCATGTGAAATGCATGCAGTTGTATGATCATTTGAACATTCTTTGGCATTGCCTTTCTTGGAATTGGAATGGAAACTGACCTTTTCCAGTCCTGTGGCCACTGCTGAGTTTTCAAAATCTGCTGGCACATTGAGTGCAGCATTTTAACATCACCATCTTTTAGGATTTGAAATAGCTCAGATGGAATTTCATCACCTCCAGTAGCTTTGATTACAGTGATGCTTCTAAGGAACACTTGACTTCACACTATTATTATGCTATTATATTCACTACTAATATAAAATCATTAATGGTTAATGTTTTTTAGAAAACATAAAATGTTTACCAATTTTAGGCGTTTGATTCTTGCTTCAAAGTTGCACTGACAAGGCCACTCCTTTTCCAGGAAGAGAAAGCAGCAGAGTTTATTCTTGGTGTTCTTGAGCAATTTCTTTCAATTGTTTGCTGGAGTCCTTCAAATCTTGTTTTTCCATGGTCTACTCTTGATTCTGGTCTCATCTGAATGGATCTCAGTGCTTCTTTTACTTCATTTGGCCCAAAAACAATGACCACAAGTTCATTTCCTTTCACTTTCCTCCAAACCTCAGACAACCATAGAATTAGTACTTCTTGAAGCAGCTGTCAATGACTTAGAATTTCTTAATGATGTGTCATCAATTTTATTCTGGAAATTATGCAATTGCAAGTAAACAGATTTATTCATAAATCATTGGACTATGACTCATGGAAGAAAGTTTCCATAACTTTTTTCAAGTGAGGAGGTAAGCCTTCTAGAAAGACATTAATAATTATGTTTCACTGATTGCATATTTTAGCAAGTTTTTAGTTTTGCCAGGATGCATAAGGAAGTTGGATGCAAGCAGAAATCTGTGACTATTATGAAGTAGGGTTAGTAGTGAATTATTTTAAACAGGACTTGCGGAGAATTACCACAGCAGTGAGATGGATTACAAAATTAATGGTAGTTGTACAGCCATAGATTGTTGAATTTTTAATTATATGTAAAAAATACTCTGTTGGCATTTTGCTATAAAAAGGATTATTCAATTTAAGCTCAGACTTAATAAAATGCTCCACTTGTTAAAAATCAATTGTATACATTAAAAGTCATTTAGTGATTTATAATAGTATTTCATGTAATACTAAAAATGTCTTATTGAATAAACTGATTAACTTTTAGCTTAGAAAGTGTAAAGTATGGTTTTCAGGGTTGTAGAGACAGTGAAGAAATGTTCTTACAAAGGCAGCAGAGCTCACAAGTTAGTAAAGAAACAAGCCTAAAGCATTTGAAAGATATCTATTGATAAATGCCAAATTTGTACTAAAGATAATAGCACTTCTGTGTCCTGTGTGTGTGCTCCGTTGTGTCCGACTCTTTGCAACCCCATGGACTGTAACCCACAAGGCTCCTCTGTCCATGGACTTTTCCAGGCAAGAATACTGAAGTGGGTAGCCATTCCCTTCTCCAGGGGTCTTCCTGACCCAAGGATCAAATTGGTATCTATGGCAGGTGGATTCTTTACCATTAGTGCCACCTGGGAAGCCCAGATAATAGCACGACTGGTCAATAACTATTGATGCATACACAGTGTTTAAAATATACCAGGTGATGTTTTTAAACTTACATATAAATTCAAATTTAAATTTCAAAACAAGTCTAGAGTTAGGGGCTATTATTAAATATTTTTAAACATGAAGAATCATAATCACACATAATATAAATTATTTACTGTATAAGGTAGGTGGCAGAGCTAGGACTTGAACCTGGGTGGTCTGACAACAAAATCTGTGCTCTTTATTCTCATTCTATACCATCCAGCCGGAAGTCTGATCATTGCTATAAAAAAGCAAGGGGAGCACTGGTCTTGACTGAACAGCTGGGGCATGCATTGGAACTTGAGGAGAGATAGATGAAAATAGATGGAAAAGATTTATTCATTCAAAATGTGTTTATTGAGTCTCATTTATGTCCCAAGACCTGGGGTAGGATCTAGATGTAACTCTGAATGAGACACCAATCTCATTGTGTTTCTGACCACTTAGAACTTATATTCTAGCATTAAAAGAATTTCACATATGGAGATAGTATGAACAGGTTTTAAGAATAGAATATGCATTCACCACATCCAAAAGAAAATAAAAATGAAGAATAAGGTTACTTAGCTCATGATTCTTCAGGTCAGTGATTTGGGTTTGACTCACCTGATCCTTTTTTCTGGTCTGAACCAGGTTAACCTGATATCAACTGGCCTGGACTCATTTATGAATCTCCAAGATTAGCTGGCTATTGCCTGATTTCAGATGACTTCATTTTCACATCTAGCCATTGGCTAACTATGAGCTGGAGTGACAGAGGTCCTGTGTCTTTTGTCCTCTAGTAGGCTAGCCTGGACTATTTACTCTCTTAACAATGGTGTTATAAGAGCAGCAGGGAAGAAAACTCCAATGAACAAGCAATTTTGAAGTATTTGCTGAAGTTACATTTGCTAACTCTGCTTTTTCCAAAACAAAGTCACAGGCAAACCCAAAGTTAGAATGGAAGAGTCTCAGAGTTACAGGGCTGGAGCATGACCATAAAGGAGAGATGAAATTATTGCCATTTTGAAATGCATGACAGGATTGAAAGGAGCTTGTTATAACAACGCTACATATTACATTATCTTCTTTTTTGATATGTGCTTAGTTGCTCAGTTGTGTCTGACTCTTTGCAAGCCTTTGGACTTTACAACTCCATGAACTGTAACTCAGGTTCCTCTGTCTATGGGATTTTTCAGGCAAGAATACGGGAAAGGGTTGCCATTTCCTTCTCCAGGGCATCTTCCCAACCCAGGGGTCAAACTCTCATCTCCTGTGTGTCCTGCATTGCAGGTGGATTCTTTACCTGCTGAACCATCAAGAAAGTTCCTTTCTTTTGGAGTAATAAAGCAAAAGCCAAATAGTGATTTATCATTGTAGATTTATCATTAAAAATTTTAAAATAATTGATTAAATTAGATGTTGCTTCAATAGAGTTCAGAGTATAAATTTAGAAACTTACTAACTTACAAAAATATTAGTTACTTGGTCATTAGTTTTTCACATTGTCAATTTCTGATTAGTATATTAATCAGAATATTATATTATAACATGACAAATATCCCTGTTCTTCTTTTACTTAGAGGTAGCTCTGCCAAAAATAGTCGGAGAGGGCTGAAGACTTAGTTAACTGTATTACACATTTTCCAGTGCAATTTTTTGTTAAAACAATTTTAACTTATATATGTGTCACCGAACTGTTGGAACTACAACATTCAGTTCAGTTCAGTCGCTCAGTCGTGTCTGACTCTTTGCGACCCCATGA
Organism: Okapia johnstoni; assembly: GCA_024291935.2. Taxonomy (NCBI): domain Eukaryota; kingdom Metazoa; phylum Chordata; class Mammalia; order Artiodactyla; family Giraffidae; genus Okapia; species Okapia johnstoni. Next base: position 56,434,990 of record CM044308.1, read on the forward strand.
ACCTCGGCACGCCAGGCCTCCCTGTCCATCACCAACTGCCAGAGTCCACCCAAACCCATGTCCATTGTGTCGGTGATGCCATCCAACCATCTCATCCTCTGTCATCCCCTTCTCCTCCTGCCCTCAATCTTTCCCAGCATCAGGGTCTTTTCAAATGAGTCAGCTCTTCGCATCAGGTGGCCAAAGTACTGGAGCTTCAGCTTCAACATCAGTTCTTCCAATGTACACCCAGGACTGATCTCCTTTAGAATGAACTGGTTGGATCTCCTTGCAGTCCAAGAGACTCTCAAGAGGCTTCTCCAACACTACAGTTCAAAAGCATCAGTTCTTCAGCACTCAGCTTTCTTTATAGTCCAACTATCACATCCATACGTGACCACTGGAAAAACCATAGCCTTGACTAGAAGGACCTTTGTTGGCAAAGTAATGTCTCTGCTTTTTAATATGCTGTCTAGGTTGGTCATAACTTTCCTTCCAATGAGTAAGTGTCTTTCAATTTCATGGCTGAAATCACCATCTGCAGTGATTTTGGAGCCCCCAAAAATAAAGTCAGCCACTGTTTCCACTGTTTCCCCATCTATTTCTCATGAAGTGATGGGACCAGATGCCATGATCTTAGTTTTCTGAACGTTGAGCTTTAAGCCAACTTTTTCACTCTCCTCTTTCATTTTCATCAAGAGGCTCTTTAGTTCTTCTTCACTTTCTGCCATAAGGGTGGTGTCATCCGCATATCTGAGGTTACTTATATTTCTCCCAGCAATCTTGATTCCAGCTTGTGCTTCTTCCAGTCCAGTGTTTCTCATGATGTACTCTGCATATAAGTTAAATAAGCAGGGTGACAATATGCAGCCTTGATGTACTCCTTTTCCTATTTGGAACCAGTCTGTTGTTCCATGTCCAGTTCTAACTGTTGCTTCCTGACCTGCATACAGGTTTCTCAAGAGGCAGAAACATTAGCTCCTCAAATATATGGAAAAATATTTATCATAAAAGTGAATTAGTAACCTATCCCCACTGTCAAACCAGAACAGTTTTGTCAGATGTGGTATGATCCATTTTCAATTAAAATAAATTTATCAATATGTGCTTGAGAAAATATTATTTACAATCTCTGAGAAACAGATGTGGACATAACATAATAAACTATTATAAGCTAAGATTGAAATGCCTAAATATAATTAATTCACCTTTTTTATAATGTAATTCAAGATAAATCAATAGACTTTTTCTTATTACATGTAATGCTGCCATACACTGTATTCTGGAAATTATGTTATTTATGAAATGTCATTTGATAAAAGGCATTGCATTCACTTCCTGGGACTGTCATAACAAGGTACCACAAACTGGGTGGTTTTAAGAGGAGAAATTTAAGTCTCTAGCTCTAGAGGATAGAAATCTGAAATCAAGGTTTCTGCAGGATTGAGCCTTCTGAAGGCTTTGAGGAAGAATCATTTCCATGCCTCTCTCCTAGCTTCTGGTAGTGTTAGATGTCCACTGGCTTGTAGATGCTTTCTCACAATGTCTTCATAACATCTTCCTTCTGTATGTTTTGTTGTGTCTAAATTTCTCCTTTTGTTAAGGACAAAAATCAGATTAGGCCCATCCCAATGGGCCTCATCTTAACTTTATCATCTGGCTAAACCCTATTTTCAACTAAGGTCATGTTCATAGTTATTAGGGATTAGAATTTCAACATCTTTTTGCAGAGAAATTTCAACATGTAACAGGCATGATGCTCCTTTAAAGAATGTACATGTTCATAGAATTCAGTTGTTTCAGTTTGGAAATAATGAAATGAGAATTAAGAAATAATATTAAAGTAATTCTATTAACTTCATTAGGTACTAGAATCTAATTTTCCCTGTGTATTTTTTTTTAATAAAGGAGAATTATACATACCACTAAAATTAACATTCTGAAAGCTAGCATATATGTTACTTTTTTCATGGTAATAAGTAGATAAATACTTTGTAATATAAAATAAAATGAGCAAATATTTCACTATAACAGGTTTTAATTATAATATTGAGTTCAAAAATACTAACTCTGGCAGTAATTAAATGAAAGCTTTACTGTGGGTTTTAACCAATGTTATCAGGAAAGATATCAAGAAAGATAGTCCTTGAAAACCTTTGTTACCTTTAAAGAACCAATGTCACAAGCTTTTACTGCTTCATCTGTTTAAAGGTGTTTTTCTGTTTTAAACTAGTAAATGATGAATTCTAGAGACGAGTATTGAGAATACATAAGACAAATTGCTGCAAAAAGCCATCTTTAATGTTCAATATTTATTTTCAATGCTTCCTTTTCTCTATGGGACCCTGCTTCAAAAATCTATGTCTTCTTTGACAATAGATTGAAGTGAAAGAGGCAAGTTTGTCAAACAAAAGGATATCTTTACCCAACTCAACTACCTATACACAGTATTCAGAAAGTTACAACTCAGGGCAAAATACTCCATTACCAACATTATGATCCTGCTTTAATAGAAATATGTATAAATAAGAGAAAATTAGAAGTCTTTTGTGTTTATGGCATTTTGATTTATCACGGAAAAAGGGGTCTCTAAAATGAATAGCTTGAACTATATATTTGTTTTATATTTTACCCTGCAGGGCAGTTTCCTTACTAAGATTTGGAATGGATGAGGTTGTTCTTCTTGTAAAATTGTAATGAGGGTATTGTGAATGCAAGTATGTTCCCAGTCATATCAGTCTTTAGGGAAAACGTTACGAAAGCTGAGGATCTGGAAAATAATTTATTTAAAAGTGTCTATGCATACATAATGCTTGGACAGTTACACAAGCCTTAGTTTGAAAATCATCCATGTAGTGGACCCACCACTTGGATTTTGTGCTTCTGGCATTGGAGCTCAAGCTTGAAGCCCTATTTAAAGCAGTCCCTGCCCTCATCCAGAACTCTCCTGGTCCAAGTGTTCTCTCACCGGGCACTCCAAGCACAGGTTGCAAAGAACCTGGCCCCCCAGCACAAACTCACTTCTCTCTTTGCCTCCTGTTGCCACTTCCCCAATTCACTCTCCTGCCTTAAGGGGTGTGGTGCTGAGCTCAGGTTGGTGTCTTTTTCATTGAATGTACATTTCTCCTCTCACTGTGCCCCCTAATACAGGGCTCTGTCTCTTATTATCTTTGGAGCTTCATACACATGTGGATGTTAAAATGAGGTCCTCAAGGGACTGCCTGAAATGTGGAGTGAAGAGGTGAGAAGAGACAGCCACTGAGGTCTGAGCATTTCTGTCTCCCCTTTCCCACAATTTCTGAGTTTAGAGGAAGTGGACTTGGTGTTTTTTCCTTCCACTGCATGACTTCCTCTCTTCTTTGAGCTTTGGGTAGCAAGACTCATAGGCTAACTTTTACCAAACTAAGCAGAGTCCAGTCCGTAAGAGGTATTAATACTTAATACATATTTGTTAAATGGTTGTTTGAATCAGTGAAAAGATGACCTCACCTATATGCTAAAATGATTGGCAGAATCTGATTTTTTAGACTTAATTATAGATATACTAGTATAATAGCTCTCAAGACTAGTGCTTCAATTAAAAATCTTACATTTTTACTCAAAATGGAAGGACATTTCAATAATAATGGGTCCTAACAGTGACTTCTGAGTTTCCCAGGTGGCACTAGTGGTAAAGAATATGCCTGCCAGTGCAGAAGATGCAAGAGGCACAGGTTTGATCCCTGGGTTGGAAAGATCCCCTGGAGGAGCAAATGGCAACCCACTCCAGTCTTCTTGCCTGGAAAATTCCATGGACAGAGGAGCCTGGTAGGCTACAGTCGCTGGGGTCTCAAAGAGTGGAACGCAATTGACTGACTGAGCACACGTGCAAACAACAGTGACCTCCATCTTAACCATGATCCATGTCACCATCTTACCTCATCATTAAGAAAGAGAGTTTTACTGACTAGCAAGATCATGTAGATGGAAATGCAAAGGAGGCAAGTACATTATTATATATTTTCTAAAGTTTCCACTACAATTTATGTATTTAACTTAAAGTATATTGCATTTTCATAGTTCATTGATCAATTAATTTCTGCTTCATGAAGCAACTGTGCTGTACTTAGTCTCTCAGTCCTGTCCAACTCTTTGGGATCCCATGGACTGTAGCCGACCAGTCTCCTCTGTCCATGGGGATTTTCCAGGCAAGAATACTGGAGTGGGTCTGCATGCCCTTCTCCAGGGGATCTTCCCAACCTAGGGATTGAACCCAGGTCTCTCACATTGCAGGCTGGTTCTTTACCATCTGACCCACCAGGGAAGCCCAAGATTATGGATTGGGTAGCCTATTCCTTCTCCAGAGCATCTTCCTGATCCAGGAATTGAACCAGGGTCTCCCGCATTGCAGGTGGATTCTTTACCAGTTGAGCTACCTGGGAAGCCCCATGAAGCAATTGTTTCATGTTTACTATCAGCACCTCAAGTGACACATGGTTAAATTAAAGCTCCTTTCTCCACCATGGTCAACTACTCCTTCCCCCGGATTCCCCTTCTCAGCCAACGGCACAACCGTTTACCCAATTGTTCTGTCCAAACACACAGAAACTGTCGTTGATTCTTTCCTTCATCTCTCATACCCAACCTATAATTCAGACCTGTCAGTTCTACCTCAAAATTTCAAAATGTACCTTGGATCTCAATATATCTTTCATCACCTCTTCACTGCTCCCAGCCTGAATCTAAATCATCATCAACTCTTAGCAGCATGATTTTCCTAACTAGACTCCAAAATAGACACTTCACACCTGCTTACTCTTCATCTGTTAACCACTATGCTTCATTACATTCTTCACAGTGCTTGTTATTCTCTTAAAATATATCATGTTATGTAGTTGTTCTCTACTTGTTTGATTATTTTTGCTCCACCAGAACGTCATTTCTGTGAGAGCAGAGGTCTTGCCTGTGTTCTTTACTTATGTATATCTACTGCCTGGATGGGACTTGATGCAAAACAGAGCCTCAGTTCTATTTGTGGAATGAATGAATGATCAAACAAGAGAATTCTCTAACTATGGGGCATCATGCTGCTGCTGCTGCTGCTAAGTCTCTTCAGTCGTGTCCGACTCTGTGCGACCCCATAGACGGCAGACCACCAGGCTCCACCGTCCCTGGGATTCTCCAGGCAAGAACACTGGAGTGGGTTGCCATTTCCTTCTCCAATGCATGAAAGTGAAAAGTGAAAGTGAAGTCGCTCTGTCGTGTCTGACTCTTAGTGACCCCATGGACTGCAGCCTACCAGGTTCCTACATCCATGGGATTTTCCAGGCAAGAGTACTGGAGTGGGGTGCCGTTGCCTTCTCTGACAGGGGAATCATAGTGATCAAATAATTCAGTTTTGATAGGTCATTCTGGCTTTGAAAGAATTGGAGACATGAGGTAAATTTGCAGAGTATTGTAGTATTGCAAGTAAGACTCCTTAATGTGGAAATGGAAAGAAGGACTTATGATATGTTTGAAGGGAAGAATCGATGTGACTTGAATGGTCAAACATGGCCAAATTAGGTAGAGGGGTGAAGTTAGGAAGTCACCTAGGCTTTTAGCTAAGGGGACCTCCTGGTCTGATCACTGAGATGAGAAATGGTGTGGTAGTTTAGTTGCTAAAGTCATGTCCAACTCTTTTGCAATCTCATGGACTGTCAGGTTCCTGCCAGGTTCCTGCCTGCCAGGTTCCTTTGTCCATGTGATTTTCCAGGCAAGAATATTAGAGTGAGTTGCCGTTTTCCTCTCCAGGGGATCTTTCTGACCCAGGGATCAAACCGGCATCTCCTGCACTGCGGGCAGTCTCCTGCATTGTAGTCCAATTCTTTATTGCTGAGCTACCAGGGAAGCCTGAGATGAGGAATACGAGAAAATGTGTTGGAGTGGGGGAAACTCAATTATAAAGAGCATCTTTCTTTTGTAGGATATTCTGTTACAGATATTTAGAAAACAGTTGGAAATAGAGATGGAATATAAGGAGAGTGGTGATGACTGGAAATTCAGCTTTGTGAGACATTTGCTTAAATTTGAGTGCTGAAATCGAGTCAACCAAGGAGGGTAAAGACAGAAAGAAAACTTAGTCCAAGGGCAATTTATGTTTGAGCAATGGGACAGAGGTGATGGTCTAGTGAAGGATATCAATATTTTCTCTCAACAATATTGCCAATGATTACTTTTCATGTCCTCATTACTCCTTTCAAATGAAATCTTTCTGAATATGCTGTGTTTCTCAACTGGTGTACTGTTTATAGTGTTTCCTCTTCCACAAATGCCTTTTCTCCATTTCCACTCAGTTAAATGGTGTTTGTTCTTTAATGCTAGTTGTGTTTCTTTTAGCCTTTGACCTTATCATATTTTTATGAGAGAAAAAAGAAGTCTTCAACATTATTCTGTGAATATAGCAAGTTTTCAATGACTATTTAATAATGACATCTATTATCAATATGTTGATTGCATTAATATCCCTAATTTTTCACTGGTCCCTGTGTCTGTGCCTTTTGCCTTGTAACTAGGCAGTGCTTCTCCACTCTGATGCTGGTCTCAACTGTGTGCCTTTTTTTGCCAATGTTAGGCAGAAGTAATGGAATGCCTAGGCTTTAAGAGACCTCACGTATTTCTGCTTGCTATGGTGTTTCTACCATTCTCCAGAGAAGAATATGCCTGTGCTTGCATGCTAATTGTGGGGAAAGGATGTGGACAAATATTAAATTACTCCATCAAGCCCTACCTAAAATAACTGAACCTGAAAAAGCATGAGAAATAAACATTCATTGTTGTATGTTATGAAATGTCATTGTTTGCAATGATTCCATGGTAATGATTTTAGGGGAATAGCTAATTAACACAATTTTAAAGTGGAAATAAATTCTCTTCAATTTAAGAATAAAATGAGAATTACTCAATGAAAATAAAGAGTCACCTATAGCACTAGATGAATAGACTTTTAAAACAAGCTTGCAAAAACTAACATGTTTGAATGAGTATGGCCCTCAGAGCCTTCTTATTGCTAGATCATTCAATTATTTTAACACTTTTGTTATAGGTTAAGAATTCTCTTTTCCAATTACTTTCAGAGCCAGTTTATGAATTAGTAAAGAAAATCCAGGTTATTTATTTCCTACTCATACTTTATGAATGCAGAAAACAAATATTTTTTAAAGCTTATTAACATACTTCTAACACAACTGGATGTTGACCTAGAAGGCTTTAACTCCCTAAGCTTGATTAAGCTTTAGGTAGATTTCTTCCTTGATATAAGCCCCTGACCCTGTCCCCCCTTTTTTTGAATGTTTACTTTAGGAAACTTGCAATTATAGATTCTTCCTTTATCACTTAGCATATAAATTTCCACTTTACCACTTAGAATATAAATTTCTTAGACTTTTGCCAGTTTCATAACCCAGAGACCTGAGAGACATCTTTTTGAAAGTAATTATCAAGGAACATAGCACCCCTATCTTTCAATCTCTGTGGGAAGGTAGGAACCTAACAAATAAGCATCAGTTAGCAAATATAAATAGCTTGACCCTACAGACCAGCCTCTGCTCTGAAGTCCTCCATTGCTTTGCCACTAGCTCATCCCCCCTCTTAAAAACCTGCCATCTTGTGCTCCAGTAGCAGTGCATGCATGTGCTGAGTCATATTTGACTCTTTGTGACTTTATGGACAGTAGGCTGCCAGGCTCCTCCATCTGTGAGATTTGCCCAATAAGAATACTGGAATGGGTTGCCATTTCCTCCTTCAGGGGATCTTCCTGATCCAGGGACTGAACCCATGTCTCCTGCATCTCCTGCATTGGCAGGTGGATTCTTTATCACTAACGCCAGATGGGATGTCTGTGCTCCAGTAGAGTTCAATCTCTCTTCCCTATTGTAAAAGTTGGGTAAAATTTCCCTTGCTTGTTTAACTGCCCAGTGCAAATGGAAGTGATTTCTTATAAATTCTAATCCTAGAAACTCTTAAAAGTCAATTTCCTTTTGTTTATTCTTTTTGAGAGTTTTATGTTTAGTCATTTCTTAAGACATTAAATTGACACTTGATGATTTGAGAGTACATACATCTTCAGGAATTAACTTTCATTTCCTCTGAATTCATCCCTTTAAATTTTGCTAATATTGAAGTAACATTCTCTCTTCATAGTTGCTTAAGATGTTTAAAATCGAAATGCAGGAATTTTCTTCATTGTAACTCTGATATGAGGGATATTTTGCATCCCTTTTTAACAGGGTATCACACTATCCAGTGGTGAAATATTTGGGATAGGCAATTGTTCTCCCTTAATGGGATCTCTTCAAAAGATGCCATAACTAATCATCATCAAAAAAGAAAACAGCTGTGATAAAAATTATCTTTGCTAACCAGTGGAATTTCTGAGGCTTCTTGGAGAAAATTTTGAGATTCTCAAGGTTCTTTCCACTAATTATATCAACTCCGAGTAATAATTTGAAGCTGGTTTTTAAATACTTTTAGAACTGTCTATAGAGTTGCCTTTCTTAACATCAGGTATTTTATGATGTGGGGAAGAGAACGGAGATTTTTCTGGGTGTAAATTAATCAAAGTTGAAGAGAAAAATAAAATAGAGTTTACAAAGTTGTCTTTACATGATAGAAAGATATTAAAGTATGATGATATTAATGTATTTTAGACTAAATATAGGGGAAAGAAAGCACCCCTTTTACAGAAGCATATACAGACAAGGAACAAGGCGGAATGAATAGAGGAATTTCTCATAACTAATGGTTCTTCAATACTCATTTAAACACAGGTATGAGGCTTTCTGCATTGGTGAGTAGACTGCACATGGTATATTGATTTTACTTTTTGAATCATAAATTGGGATACTTTTCCTGGTAATAAGTCTATGCAGAGGACAGTTCACTAGCTTTTCTATTGCAGTGTCAGCAGGTGGCAATAGTGTGCTTCTGTCAATGAAACGTGACCTTGGTGAGGCCATTTCATCACTTTGATTCTCTAATGATGAAACAAACAGAAAAATAAAGTAATATCTCTTCTGGTTTTTTGTTTGTTTATAGCAAGTACCTCAGAATCTTGTAAAATCCTGAATCATCTATTAAAGAAAATCGTTCAATTATTTTTATATTTATTCCATCAGAAAGTTGAATATACCAACTTGGAAATTTTAGACAATGCATGACACATGAAAATTAAATTACTGGCTAAATGTACAAAGTATATTTAATTCAGATTTCTGTTTTCTGGACTGAGTATTAATCCAAAGAGATCATTAAAATTTAGAATGAGTCCAATGAAAAATATCTAAAATGAAAGCATTGACAACAAAACTAAAAAGTGGATGAAATACTTCACTTAAAAAAAAAGAATGAAGAAAGAAACAAAAAAAAAGAAGAAACAATACTTGCAAATACTTAATTACATAATTGTGATTTTAAATGGCACCTAAAGAAGAAAAGAGGAAGAATGTTAGTCATTTAATTATGTAATTATGATAATAAGTTAATATCCCAGTGGGTATATTGAGATCTTATTTGATGCCTATGGTGTCGGGGGAGGGGGTTTGGAGACGGTGTGGACCCACACAGGCCTTGCTCTTTACATCAAGTCTTCCTGCTGGTTTGATACCTGATTTCTTGTTCACCTGAGTAAAAGCCCCTTGACATACACTCCTTGTCCATATGTTTCTTAGCAGGAGGAAATCGACTAACAGCAGTCTTACTTGTTTGGGCAGTTGGTGGTGGTTCAGACAGTAAGGAATCTGCCAGCAATGCAGGAGACCTGGGTTCGATCCCTGGGTCAGGAAGATTCCCTGGAGAAGGAAATGACAATCCACTCCAATATTCTTGCCTAAAGAATTCCTTGGACAGAGGAGTCTGACAGGCTACCGTCCATGGGGTCCCAAAGAATCAGACATGACTGAGCTACTAACACATGTAATGCTTGAATATTCAGCAACTGAGTAGCTGCAGTAAATGGCTTCCCAGACTGGCAGGCAAAATAAAGAAGGATGCAGCCATAGCCTTGTACTCAGAAGTGTTGTCTTCGATCATTCGGTCTTCAAGGATTATTTTCTATTTTCTTAGTGATAACTTGGGAATCTCCAAAGGTGAGTTTGGATAACTTACTCAACTTCTCTAAGCCTCAGTTTCCTCATCTACAAAATGTATTAGCAGAACCTAACCTTATAGCACCATAGAGAAAATACAATGAGATTTAATACACAGAAACACAGTTCTGACATAAGAAGTCATAAATGCATATTGACTGCTGTTATTGCATTTGTCAGTATTTTTATTAGCAGTTATTATTGCTGGATTGCAGTTTTTCTGAATGCTTAGACTGTGGTTACTCTGGGCCACATTAATAGCCAGAATTCAACATTATTGCAGTTTCACTATTTCAGCCTTCTTTTAAAATTCATTATTTTCTTTTAGGTATCCTTTTAATCGTTGGCAAAAATTTATCCTCCCATAACCTAGAGTCATATTAACTGATTAATTACTCTAAAATCAGGTAATTCTATAAATATTTTTTAATATTTTATATAATTGTCATTACTAATAATTTCTGCAGTTTTTCTTACAAAAGCAGTAAACTTTTTTTTTTCACTTTGACCTTGAAGAACAAAACAAGCTGAATTTTGTTAATGATGAATTTTCCTAAGGGTAAATTGAAACTTTCAAGTGCAGTTAGTGAATTTTTTGTGTGCTAGATGATTTGGTGGAGCTATCTTTTTCAAGACCCATAGCAATTCCATAAAGGAAGGTAGGTAGATGTTGCATATGATTTCCACAGATGAGGAATCAGATTTACAATATTAATTCAGTTCTTTTCCCATAGCCACACAATTTATATGCAGAGGAGAAGAATTTCAAGCCCTGGCCTCATTACTGCACATCAAGGACTCTTTTTCAAAATCGTGAAGAATCTTTGAACTTAACTATTAGATCTGGGTGTGTGCTGCATGAGGATGCTGAGTTCAGCTCTGAGAGTATTCATCAGCTTGATCAAGTAATCACAAGTTGAGAAAATTATAGATATAAGTGCTATCAATGGGAGGAGCAGACTGTTGGTACAGATGGTGAATTGGAGGTGGAGACAAAGTGGTCAGAGAAGGACTCTACTCACTTTGTGGATGAGAAAACTGAGGTCCTGACAGATAGAAAAGACTGGCTGAGGTCACTAAGGCAAGTGATAGACCAACACCTGGACCTGCATCTGGCCCCCTCAAGATCCAGACTTTCTTACTTGGTGTCTTTTGAAAATTAAAATTTTTAGGTAGCCTTGTAGGTTTCAAAATTCAGTAACTATTTTCTCAGATATATGTAGCACTATAAACATGTGTATTAAGAAAAGAAAAGGAGGTCTTTTTCCCCCAGAAAAGGCACCAAGAGTAAGTACAATATTTAAGAATACTATACTAAAGTGAATTTTTGTGGTATATTAGTGCATATATTTATATCACTATTCCTATCTATCTGGGGCAGTAAAGAACCCTCTTGTCAATGCAGGAGAGGTAAGAGACCTGGGTTCAATCCCTGGGTCTGGAAGATCCCTGGAGGAGGCCAAGGTAATCAACTCCAGTATTCTTGCCTGGAGAACCGCATGGACCCTGGAGGGCTACAGTCCATGGGGTTGCAAAGAGTGAGACACAACTGACATGACTTAGTACACATGTACGCATGCATCTATCTATCTATCTTCTGTCTAAAGATGTAAACAAATTAGATGTTAACCATGTAAAATGGGATGATCTCAAGGTAGAGATTGGGCTTCCCTGGTGGCTCAGACAGTAAAGAATCCACCTGCAATGCGGGAGACCTGGGTTCGATCCCTGGATTGGGAAGATCCAACCCAGGAGGATCCTGGAGAAGACCATGGCAACCCACTCCAGTATTGTTGCCTGGAGAATTCCATGGACAGAGGAGCCTGGCGGGCAACAGTCCATGAGGTCGAAAAGTTGGACAGGACTGAACGACTAAGCACACAGCACGAGGTAGTGCTCACTAACTATACCCAAACCACCTGAGATACGACCTTCAGGGAAAATGGTCTTGGGAAAGGATAATAGGAATCATACAGAACTTTGCAGAGACTTTCTCTTTTACTGAGCTACAGTACAGTCAATACAAACAGGAGCATGTATTGACCCCCATCAGTTCAGTTCAGTTTAGTCACTCAGTCGTGTTTGACTCTTTGTGACCCCATGAACCGCAGCACATCAGGCCTCCCTGTCCATCATCAACTCCTGGAGTTTACCCAAACTCATGTCCATTGAGTCGGTGATGCCATCCAACCATCTCATCCTCTGTCGTCCCCTTGTCCTCCTGCCCTCAATCCTTCCCAGCATTAGGGTCTTTTCCAATGAGTCAGCTCTTCACATCAGGTGGCCAAAGTATTGGAGTTTCAGCTTCAACATCAGTCCTTCCAATGAACACCCAGGACTGATCTCCTTTAGGATGGACTAGTTGGATCTCCTTGCAGTCCAAGGGACTCTCAAGAGTCTTCTCCAACACCACAGTTCAAAAGCATCAATTCTTCGGTGCTCAGCTTTCTTTATAGTCCAACTCTCACATCCATACATGACCACTGGAGAAACCATAGCCTCGACTAGATGGACCTTTGTTGGCAAAGTAATGTCTCTGCTTTTTTAATATGCTATTTAGGTTGGTCATAACTTTCCTTCCAAAGAGTAAGTGTCTTTTAATTTCATGGCTGCAATCACCATCTGCAGTGATTTTGGAGCCCCCCAAAATAAAGTCTGTCACTGTTTCCACTGTTTCTCCATGTATTTGCCATGAAGTGATGAGACCAGATACCATGATCTTAGTTTGGTAATAAAATCTTATCTCTGACATTCTGTAAACTACTGACTGAAGGACAGCAGTTACCCACTAAGGGCTGATTACACAAAATGAGGATTATGAAGGAAGTGAAGTCAATCCCACAACTACAGAATGAAACCGGACACCTTCAAAGAAGTCAATCACATTCAGTCCTGGATGTTGGGATGCTGGTATGAGGAGTGAAGAGAAGACATAGACACAAGAGCTCACCCAGCAGTCAAGCTTAGGGCAGGTCCACAGACTTATCCTCAAATTTACAGTTGCTAAATATGAAGCTTTGGTCCAATTCTTTCTTCCCCTAGACAACTCTAATTCATGAGACTGAACCTCACAGTGATGTATATTCAAATGGAAAACTATGACGACTGATTCCTTAGGGCCTCTGTGGACTAAATGTTCATGGGTAGAGGGGTGGTTGCTCTGCGTTGGAAATTGTCCTTGGGGTAAGGAAGAGCCTGGAGGGAGAGGTCGCTGAGTTAAGGAGAGTGTTCTTGACTGACATCACAGTATTAAACCGGTCATGGCCAAGCTTGCAAACCCCAAAACTCCTTTTTACTGATTTTCCTCTATGGATTTGAAATTTTTATTTTTGCTTCAGTGTACTTACTAGGTGTAAATAATTAGCTGTTACAGGATATTATTCAAATGCATAAAATTGTTAATTAGATTTTTGAATATCCTAATATAATTAGTAGTACCACACTGAGTAGTGATCGTTTTAACCAAGGCAAAACTAAACTAAAACAAAGCCTGTTGTTTTGATTCCCACTCCTCGACCTTCAGAAAGTTACTTTGCAGCATCCAAGAATAAAGAATATTGACTTACAAATGTGTTCTTGTTGCAACTGGAAATTAGCCAAAGGCCTTTAATAAAGGATTCTCGGTTGTGACGGACCTGCTGAGTTCTTATTATTTCCCACACACTGATATCTCTATAACAACAGCAAATATTCATTATTTTATACATTTGTTCAACAAATATTTATTGAAGAGCTACTAAATGTCAGGCATAGCCTTAAGTTTTAGAGAGACAGGGATTTATCATAGTGTAAAATCTTTCCTAAAAGATCTTTTAATCCAGCAGTGAAGGCAAGACAACCTAGTATAACAAAAATGATAATTTGCTGCCTAATAAGACCTACATAATTCTGCACATGTACATATAACTAAAGCTTAGTGAGCATTTATCATTTTTCGGGTTATTCATAACTGCAAGGCCACATAACTACTGCACCCATTTTACAGGTGGGGAAAATGAGGCAAAGAGAAGCTAAGTGTCTTACTAGAGATCATATAGTTACAAAAAAGCCAAACCCAGATTCGAATCTTATCCTTTCATGTTGCTTGACCGTAACAATGATTAGATCGCAACAGTTAATTTTTCTGGGATGATGGAAATTAGACTCTATAGGATGGAGAACTAATTATTTGGAATTTAAAAGATAGGTAAATGATTTTCAGATGGACTAATGAGGTGACAACTAAGAGACTACCATAAGGATGTTGCTGCACTTCAGAAATGAGATGACAGGAACCTGAGGTCAACAGGGTCAGTGAGAGAAGAGAGCTGAGTAGGAAGACTCCACCACGTGTGGAGAGAGGTTGGGTGTGGGGAAACAGGTCAATGTGCAGCAAGTAAGATCCAGGAGAAAGGAATTTAAATGACATGTTTTAGATTTGAGAGACAAGTTGCCTTCAGGGAAAATTGGGAGTATGTAAATAGGAGCAACAGACCTTTTTTGGGGTGTGAAGGAGGAAGTGGAGGTAAGCAGGTGAGAAAGTATATGAAAGTTTAATTTTGAATATGTCTTGAATGTTGTCCTTGCATATACAGATGCAGTGCATAGTCATAAATTTAAGGTAACATTCATCAAGGAGTTGTGTGATGGAGTCATATTTGGGAACTATCAAATAACCTAGAGCAGAGTTGAAATTTCTCTGATATGAAATAATGACCACACTTTGTTGAGGTTTTCCTATCTTGCAAGCATGGTCTTAAATATCTTACGTGCCTATTTTTATTTCAGTTCAGTTCAGTTGCTCAGTTGTGTCCAACTCTTTGCAACCCCATGGATTGCAGCATGTCAGGCTTCCCTGTCCATTACCAACTCCTGGAGCTTGCTCAAACTCATGTCCATCGAATTGGTGATACTGTCCAACCATCTTATCCTCTATCGTCCCCTTCTCCCTCCTTCAATTTGTCCCAGAATCAGGGTCTTTCCCAGTGAGTCAGTTCTTCCCATCAGGTGGCCAAAGTATGGGAGCTTCAGCTTCAGCATCAGTCCTTCCAATGAATATTCAGGACTCATTTCCTTTAGGATTGACTGGTTTGGTCTCCTTGCAGTCCAAGGGAATCTCAAGAGTCTTCTCCAACACCACAGTTCAAAAGCATCAATTCTTCGGCACTCAGCTTTCTTTATAGTCCAACTCTCACATCCATACATGACCACTGGAAAAACCATAGCTTTGACTAGATGGACCTTTGTCGGCAAAATGTCTCCGCCTTTTAATATGCTATCTAGGCTGGTCAAAGATTATCTTCTAAGAAGCAAGCATCTTTTAATTTCATAGCTGCAGTCACCATCAGCAGTGAATTTGGAGTCCAAGAAAATAAATTCTGTCGTTGTTTCCACTGTTTCCCTATCTATTTACCATGAAGTGATGGGACCAGATGCCATAATCTTAGTTTTTTGAGTGTTGAGTTTTAAGCCAGCATTTTCACTCTCCTCTTTCACTTTCAACAAGAGGCTCTTTAGTTCTTCTTTGCTTTCTGCCATAAGGGTGGTGTCATCTGCATGTCTGAGGTTATTGATATTTCTCCCGGCAATCTTGATTCCAGCTGTGCTTCATCCAGCCTGGCATTTCATATGATGTACTATGCATATAAGTTAAATAAGCAAGGTGACAATATACAGCCTTGACGTATTCCTTTTCCAATTTTGAACCAGTCTGTTGTTCCATGTCCACTTCTAACTGTTGCTTCTTGACATGCATCTTGACAGATTTCTCAGGAGGCAGGTCAGGTGGTCTGGTATTTCCATCTCTTGAAGAATTTTCCGCAGTTTGTTGTGATCCACACAGTCAAAAGCTTTGGCATAGTCAATAAAGCTGAAGTAGATGTTTTTCTGGAACTCTCTTGCTTTTTAGATGTTCCAAAGGATATTGGCAATTTGATCTCTGGTTCCTCTGCCTTTTCTAAAACCAGATTGTCCATCTGGAAGTTCTTGGTTCACATACTGTTGAAGCCTGGCTTGGAGAATTTTGAGCATTACTTTGCTAGCATGTGAAATGAGTGCAATTGTGCGGTAGTTTGAGCATTCTTTGGCATTGCCTTTCTTTGGGACTGGAATAAAAACCGATCTTTTTAAGTCGTGTGGCCGCTGCCGAGTTTTCCAAATTTGCTGGCATATTGAGTGCAGCACTTTCACAGCATCGTCTTTTAGGGTTTGAAATAGCTCAGTTGGAATTCCATCACCTCCACTAGCTTTGTTAGAAGTGATGCTTCCTAAGGCCCACTTGACTTCGAATTCCAGGATGTCTGGTTCTAGGTGAGTGATCACATCATCATGGTTATCTGGGTCATTATGATCTTTTTTATATAGTTCTTCTGTGTATTCTTGCCACCTCTTCTTAATATCTTCTGCTTCTGTTAGGTCCATAACATTTCTGTCCTTTATTGAGCCGATCTTTGCATGAGATGTTCCCTTGGTATCTCTTATTTTCTTGAAGAGATCTCTAGTCTTTCCCATTCTGTTGTTTTCCTCTATTTCTTAGCATTGCTCACTGAGGAAGGCTTTCTTATCTCTCCTTGCTATTCTTTGGAACTCTGCATTCAGATGGGTATATCTTTCCTTTTCTTCTTTGTCTTCAGCTTCTCTTCTTTTCTCAGCTATTTGTAAGGCTTCCTTAGACAACCATTTTGCATTTTTGCATTTCTTTTTCTTGGGGATAGCCTTGATCATTGCCTCCTGTACAATATCAGGAACCTCTGTCCGAGGTTCCTCAGGCACTCTGTCTGTCAGATCTAATCTCTTGAATCCATTTGTCACTTCCACTGTGTAATCATAGAGGGATTTGATTCAGGTCATACCTGAATGGTCTTGTGGTTTTCCCTACTTTTTTCAGTTTAAGTCTGAATTTTGCAATAAGGAGTTCATGATCTGAGCCACAATCAGCTCCAGGTCTTGTTTTTGCTGACTTTATAGAGCTTCTCCATCTTCGGCTGCAAAGAACATAATCAATTTGATTTTTTTATTTATATCTGGTGATGTCCATGTGTAGAGTTATCTCTTGTGTTGTTGGAAGAGGGTGTTTGCTATGATGAGTGAGTTTTCTTGGCAAAACTATGTTAGCCTTTGCCCTGCTTCTTTTTGTACTCCAAGGTCAAACTTGACTTCCTACTTTTGCATTCCAGTCCCCTATAATGAAAAGGACATCTTTTTTGGGTGTGAGTTTTAGAAGATCTTGTAGGTCTTCATAGAACCATTAAACTTCAGCTTCTTCAGCATTAGTGATTGGGGCATAGACTTGAATTACTGTGATATTGAATGGTTTGCCTTGGATAAGAACAGAGGTCATTTTTATTTCATCCCTATAATAAATGCATGTTGTACATCTCTGATGTAGTTACAGATAAAATTTAAATGTTTAAGAGTGGATATTAGAGAGACTGAATGTGGTGAAAGGAAAAGAGATACATAGTTAAACATGGAAATACTAAAGACCTGTGCATGTTTGCTAAGTTGCTTCAGTTGTGTCAACTCTTTGCAACTCCATGGACTGTAGCCACCATGCTCCTCTGTTCAAGGGATTCTCCAGGCAAGAATACTGGAGTGGGTTGTCGTGCCCTCCTCCAGGGGATCTTCCCAACCCAGGGATGGAACCAGCGTCTCTTATGTCTCTTGCCTTGGCAGGTGGGCCACCAGCACTCCATTCAGATGCTGTTGGACTTCTGCCTTTTTCCCTTAGATAACATGTAGGGATACAAGCTACCAAGAGTATGTGCTCCTTTTCAAGCATTATATGCTCAGATGCTTGGTAACTGTGTTTCATTTCATTTCATTTTCTATCAGTCTGATACTAAGAACACAATTACTTTTATTTCTTTTTAATTTGAAGGAGGAAATGGCAACCCACTACAGTATGTTTTCCCAGCAACAATACTGGAGTGGATTGCCATTTCCTCCTCCAGAGGATCCCTTTCCAACCCAGAGATCAAACCCACATCCATCTCCTGCAGCTCCTGCATTGCTGGTGGATTCTTTACCACTGAGCCACCAGGGAAGCTCATATTAAAGACTGAGGGTCAAGAAAGAGGCTTAGATGGAGTGATGAGAGAAAGGAAAAAGCATGAAAACTTGTGTTAAAGTGGAGAAGTAGAGAGCTTCAGAGTTGAGTGTCCTACACTACAGAAAAGCGAGTAACACAGTCACTACAGGGGGTGGTTGTATGTTGCAACTGGAAGTTGGGTGGAGACTCTGCCAACATGGTTGCAGGTGGGGGCAGACGTCAGGCTGTAGTAGATTAAGTAGTAAACAAAAGCAGAGACATTGTGCTCAACTTGTTTAAGAAAAGTTTGGTTGAGAAAATGAGAATGGGAAGAGTCAATGAAATAGTAAGGTCAAGGGAGAATTTTCCAAGCATATGGAGGATTGAGCCTGTTTATAGCATATGAGACAGGAGCCAGTGGAGAAGAAACATTGCTCATTGATGAAGAAGTGTTGGAGGGGAGAGGAGAAAGTAGAAGATAGCAGAGATCTGCGTGACAAGGCCAGTGATCTAACATTAAAAGATGGAATTTTTCCTGAGGATGAAAATGCTGTGGCTCTTCTTTCTTTCCTTTTTTTTAGTTTTATTGGAGTATAGTTGATTTACAATGTTGTGGTAATTTCAGATGTATAGCATAATGATACTGTTATACATATACATATGTTCATTCTTTGTCAGCTTCTTTTTCCATATAGATTATTATAGTGTGTGTGCTAAGTCACTTCAGTTGTGTCCAATTCTGTGAACCCATGGTCTGTAGCCCACCAGGTTCCTCTGTTCATGGGCTTCTCCAGACAAGAATACTGGAGTGGGTTACATTTCCTTCTCCAGGGGATCTTCCCAACCCAGGGATTGAACACACGTCTCTTACATCTCCTGCACTGGCAGGTGGGTTCTTTACCACTACTGTCACCTGGGAAGCCCACCTGGAAAGATGTACTGCATAGTGATTCAGTTATACATATACATATGTTTATTCTTTTTCAGATTCTTTTCCCATGTAGATTATTACAGAATATTGAGTATAGTTCCCTGTGCTATAATAGTAGGTCCTTGTTGGTTATCTATTAATATTTTATATATAGTAGTGTGGTGGCTCAGACAGTAAAGAATCCGCCTGCAATGTGAGTAAACCTGGGTTTGATCCATGGATTGGGAAGATCCCCTGGAGGAGGGCAAGGCAACCTGCTCCAGTATTCTTGCCTGGAGAATCCCCGTGGATAGAGAAGCCTGGCTGGCTACAGTCCATGGGATCATAATAGTCAGCACAGCCTGGGAATGTCAATCCCAAGCTCCCAATTTATCACCACACTGTATAGAACTAAGTCAGTGTGTGTTAGATAGCATCACCAATTCAATGAACATGAGTGTGAGCAAACTCCAGAAGATAGTGAAGGACAGGGAAGCCTGGCATGCTACAGCTCATGGGGTCACAAAGAGTTGGACATGACTTAGCAACTGACCAAGAGCAAAATGTGTGGAAGTAGCAGTTGGAATCTCACCTTTGAACAAATTTATGTTGTTTGAGTGGTTATGAACCAACGGACCATATGGCCCTAGGCTTCCTTTATTTCTTGGTATATTAATGAACATTTTTGTGGTGCTTGGCATCATTATGTCCTCTATCTCTATTTAAACAATATGTTGAATAATGTTTTCTATTGTTAAAAAAATAAAGTTCAACAAAATAAATCTGAAGATTTAATTGGCTTTATTCAATGATTCACGATTTGGGCAGCAGCCCCACCCCGCTCGATCCCCCTAACAAGGGTGCTAAGGGGTTATACAAAATGGAAGGTTATTATAGGAAGGAGGGTGGAGCAAGGGAGTTACTAACAAGAAAAGAGAAAGGGTTAATTCAGACCAGGTTATCTTCTTTTGGGAAAAAGAAACAGCAGGGTTCTTTGTCATGCAGATTACCTCACTGTTATACAGGGGTGCTAAGTCCTGGTGACCCTATGGAGCCCACCAGGCTCCTCTGTCCATGGAATTCTCCAGGTAAACATACTGGAGTGGATTGCATTTCCTTCTCCAAGAAATCTTCCTGACCCAGGGATTGAACTTGTCTCTTTATGTCTCCTTCATTGCCAGGTGGGTTCTTTACTGGAGTTGGTTAGAAAAGTTCAGATTGGATATTTTAAAGGTCACATTTCTGGGAGGGGTTGAACCTGAAGTTAAGTATTGGTTTGTTGCCATGGGGGCAAATGTCACCATTTGGGGTTTGTTATTTCTTCTTAACACTCCTGAAAATATGCATGCATTTTCTCCAGGGTAAAGGAGAACATCACTTCAAGTTCTATGTTGCTTTGAATTTTTTTTAATGGTGAATTTAACTCAGGCTACATAACTGACATCTCTAAGTGGGCTTCCCTGGTGGCTCAGTTGGTAAAGAATCTGCTTTCAATGCAGGGGACACAGGTTCGATCCCTGGGTAGGGAAGATGCTCTGGAGAAGGAAATGGCAACCCATTCCAGTATTCTTGCCTGGAAAAATCCCATGGGCAGAGGAACCTGGCTGCTTATATCTCTAAGTAGAGACTGAAGAAAGAGATGGTATAAATTGGAGCTTGTGAAAACTGCATATATTCACAGTCACCTTGATTTTTTCTTCTTTTTTGTATTAGAAAAAAAAAAGTTTTGCTCTAATTGAGAGAATATTAAGAGGAAAACGTACATGACAATAGTGTCCAGGACATCTTGGTGATTTGATGTCCCCTATAGCAAGTGCCATGATTTTATTTAACCTTCCCTTCCATCACAAAGACTTTCTAATGAATATATTAATTTATTAATTTTTTCCTATGATTCCTCCTCCACCTTCACCCTCACTGCATAAAGAGCTTTGTGATCTTCATCATCCAGTGAAATAACAGAATATATGGAAATCAACGTTATCTTATTTTCTATTTGCAGAATCAGCAGTACCCTGGTTGATATAATCCAGCTATCTTATTCCTTGTGGACTTTGTAGAAGAAACATCAATTTACTTTCTAACTGAATAGATTGACAATTTCTTCTTTTATTTTGTGTCTTGAATTGATTACTTTTATTGAATTGACTGGCTCTTCCATCAGTTGAGATTCTGTTAGAAAAACAAGAATTGGCTATATACATATTAAACTAATTTATTTAGGGAGCAAAGTAATTTCTTTGAGCAAACGAGATATTTTTGTTAAATAGCAGTTTCTAAAGCCTATTCCAAAACAGAGAGACCCCCTTAGGAGGAAAAGTTGCTAGAATGGAATTTTCATCTCTCTAGATTGGATTATAAAAATGAAAAAGAAGATCCTATAGCTTGTGTTGCATAACAAATGAGGCTTATGTAACCTGAGTGTTCTCTGGCTTGACCAACTTATAACTATCCCACATCATCAACAGTAACTCTAAATATCCAAGTTTCCAAGGCATCATCCTATGTGCTTGAATGACAGAAATTAGCATCTCTCAACTTGTCCTCTAGCTATTTTGAAGAGTTCCACAGATAGCAGTCACATGGGTACCCAGAAATAAGTCTTCACATTATTCTACTTCAGCCCCCAGACATGCTGCCACGACACTGGCTCTGCCCATGATGGCTGTTGTGGTGTCACCCTTCTCCGGGCGCAGCCATCCTTCACTGATGAATGCTCTTGTCAATACCATTATAATCTTAAGAAAGGGATCCAGCTCTCCCTTTTTGGTGACTAACTGCAAACCTAGGAGAGATAGATTTGCAATTCTAACCAGAAACACAAAGTCCAAGCACTAACTTTTAACTTGACTCTACTTAGTGTTCAGAATCATAGAAATAATGTGAAATTTACAGTGTATATTATACTACTGTATGTTGAAACACTGACAGAGTATCAGCCCTGCTCCTTTCATCAGGAAACCTCACTCAATCTGCTGATATTTGGTTTTGTTCTTTGGCACGCCCATACATTTTAGACTAAACGAAGTATGATTCTTAACATCTAGGTGATGCATTCTTTTTCAATAGAGCATGAGAGGACCACTCCTCATGAGAGGAGCATGAGGAAATTCAGACTCCATCAAACTGTGCCAAGTTCAGGTCCATGGTCAGCACAGTCTCTCCTGCAGTGAACGTGAAGGAAAGACATACACTTACTTCCCCATGGCACTTTGCTTATAGCTTTGTTCTTTCTACCTCAAGCAACTGTTTAAACAGACAACATCTAATTCTGCAGGAATGTGCACTAATAGGCATGCATAGAGAACTCAACCATATGTGATAAAGAAGCATTTGTTACGTAAGGGAAATGATCAACAGACAATCAGATCAGATCTGGCTACCCATCACAGAGTGTGACAGTGTTGGAATGAAATTGTCCCAAAGAGTTTCCTTTCTGGAAAGAGACTTTGCTTGGTGTTTAACTAAACAGACTGATTAAAATTATTTTTTTTTCCAGGAAAAAACAATCTTCTGGTGTTTGTGAAAGGAAAGTCAAAATGGAGTTGATATTGTTTAGAGAGCTCTCAAAAATGGAGCCAGGAGGTCATTAAGGAAGTCTGATTTATACATATCTCAGTTGGGATGGAATCTGACCTTTTGATTCAATGAAGTGATCCAGAACATCTGTCAGTAACTCAGGATGCTTATAAGATCCTTACCCTAAAATAGTTCATGACAATCATCTATTTTTCAGACTGCTATGCTAAAACAACTTGTGAGTCCTTGAGGATGAATATTTTCTGACTTGCATCAGAGTCAATCACCATTCTCACCAGGCAACTTTTAACAGTCTCCTGGCATTTTGTTTTTATGAGTCTCTGGCTCTTTCTCAGAGCACTCTTTCGGGGTTACTGGAATCTGTGTCTCCTGAATTGCATTTCTTTCTTTTTTTTTTTTTATTTTAATTGGAGGCTAATTTCTTAAGACCGGGATCTGAGGCCGCCTCCAGGTAGATAGCGACAGAATTGAGTTCAGTTGTAGGATACCCTACTGTCTGGTCTGGAGTACTGCTTGCTTGGTGATATTGGGGAAACTCCCTCCCTCCACATATTGTAATTGGGTCAGAACCCCCAAATACACACATGATACAATTTCAACATAAATTGAATTAAAAAACAGGTAGCAAAAGTTAATTTTAAAATATTGGCAATACAACTGTTTAGTGTTTCGAAATTAGATTATATCCTTCTAAATATTAAATATAGAAAAAAATAATACCCTATTATCTAGATAAGTATATTATGAGGGGCCATACACATTCTTTTTCTGCTCTTGATTCAGTGAGGAGGGCTTCTCTCTAAGTGCCTCTCTTTTCTCCTTTACTTACTACATCTCCGTAATACTATGCATGCTAAGTCACTTCAGTTGTATCTGACTCTGTGACCCAATAGACTGTAGCTCGTGTCTCTATTGTTCTTGGGCTTCCCCAAGGTCTTAAGCGGTAAACAATCTGCTTGCAATGCAGGAGAACTGGGTTCGATCCATGGATGGGGAAGATCCCCTGGAGAAGGAAATGGCAACCCACTCCAGTATTCTTGCCTGGAGAATCCCATGAACTGAGGAGCCTGGTGGGTCATAGTCCATGAGGTCGCAAAGAGTCAGGCACGACTGAGCAAGCACACATGCAGACTGTAGCTTGCCAGGCTCCTCTGTCCATGGGATTCTCCAGGGGAGAATAGTAGAATGTGTTGCTGTCACTCTCCAGAGGATGTTTCCAACCCAAGGATCAAACCTGTGTCTCTTATATCTTTTGCATTGGCAGCAGGGTTCTTTACCATTAGTGCCATGTGGGAAGCCCCTATAATACAATAATCAAGGTTATGCTAAATCTCAGGTCATGTTGTCATGCAGTTAGTAAATGATCAAGGTGGGCTGGTAGGATTTCTGAAGATCTGATTTCACATTTCAAATTAATTCAAATCTGTAGATTGTTGTTAATCAAAGTTTAATATTGATGAAGATCACTCTGGATCCTAAGATACACAGGGACAAATAAAAGAAAGGCAGCTAATCATAATGCTTTAGGTTTGTTGATGCTAATTTCAGCTCTCTGATAATCAGATTTCAGATTTGATCAGGAGAGTGATTGCTCATAACAGAGAATGCACTGCCCACCTGCCAGCTTCCTGAGATGGGTTGTTTACCATTTTGCTTCCTTGTCTCACCTCTTCTACCTTTCTCCATCTGAGGTTTGGGATTTATATCTTGTCCCTCTTGATAATTGGGAGTCTGAAATCAGGAGAAAAGTCATTCACAGTACGTGTTACACATTAATTCACATTGTTATAGAGTATCTACTGTGGCAACATTTACTACATCTGATTTGTAAATTGGAGAAGAATAACTGGATGTTCTTTCTCAGTGCTGTCCTTCTTTCTCCTGGGGTCAATTTGCTTGAAGGAACATGAATCCTGCTATCACACATGCACCACACAGGATGGTTCCAGTTGAGTTTGTCAAAAATAGATGATTAAGTCTTTCAGGTTAAGACTTAGTATTTGCAAACCAACTAGGAAAATAGACTTAAAGTCACATTCTTTAGTC
Source organism: Okapia johnstoni (assembly GCA_024291935.2). NCBI lineage: Eukaryota > Metazoa > Chordata > Mammalia > Artiodactyla > Giraffidae > Okapia > Okapia johnstoni. The sequence goes on from CM044308.1 coordinate 56,459,576, forward strand.
TAGCCTCTCTCAGCAAGAAAAGGGATAGCAAAACCATGGGGCTTCTGGGCACAGAAGTATTTCTGTCCCCTCTTTTCTTGTTTGTAGGGAGCAGACCCCAGCCTCATGACCTTCACGGAGCTCCAAAGGGCAGATTTGAACAGTTGCTAATCAAGGGAGGAACAGCCAAGAAACCACCTGTTGTTACTGTTGTTCAGTTGCTAAGTTGTATTCAACTCTTTGCCACCCCATGTTCTGCAGCATGCCAGGCTTCCCTGTCCTTCGCTATCTCCCAGAGTTTGCTCAAACTCATGTTCATTGAGTTGATGATGCCATTTAAGCATCTCATCCTCTGCTCTCCCTCCACTCCTTTTGCCCTCAATCTTTCCCAGCATCAGTCTTTTCCAATGAGTTGGCTCTTTGCATCAGGTGGCCAAAATATTGGAGCTTCAGCTTCAGCATCAGTCCTTCTGAAGAATATTCAGGGTTGATTTCCTTTAGGATTGACTGGTTTGATCTTCTTGCTGTCCAAGGGACACTCAAGAGTCTTCTCTAGCACTGCAATTTGAAAGCATCAATTCTTAACCACTTGAGGCAATATTAAAGGAACCAGAGAAGCTCATCAAGGTTACCTGAAAGCAGATTAGAGGAGTGTAGGCCCTGTACACATCCTAATCTTATCAGCAATTTCACCCTTAAACTGTTGTCATAAAAATCCTCATCAAACTCCCCTGGGTTGGGACAGGAGGCCACTGTGTCTTCCTTTGCCTGGCAAAGCAGTAAAGCTATTCTTTACTACCTCATCCAAAACTCTGCCTCTGATATTCTGTTCAGCACCATTGCACGGAGGCCAAGCTATTGGCATCAATAGTTTGATTTCCCAATTTTCTTACTGAAATGTAAGTTTTATTTTTCAGTTTACTCAGAACCTGGACAGGGAGGAAGGATAATATGGTTACTTATTAGGCTGTCCTTCAAGATAATATTATGCATAACATAATGTTGACATAATACAGTGTTGTATGTCTACCTTTGCTCCTTAGACCCACTCTCCATCCTTCACCATGTGGATCATTATTGGAACACTAATATATGTGGTTACTCCAAGGCCTCTAAGCTTCTAGGTGAAGTCCACCAATAATGATTACCAACAGACACTCGAGGGAAGAAATAAGATAAATCAAGGTATTTATTCCATAATAAACTTGCATGATTGTGGTCTCTAACAGTCCATGTCCTTGATTGAAAGTTACTGTGCCTCTCAAAGCATTTAACTCTAGGTGTCTCTCTCCTTCTTGTTTCCAATAATTATTCCCTCTCCTTGTATGTTGAGTCTAGGGTTGGTAAGAACTTGGTTGCTGTCTAGGATTGATTAGTTCAGTATGCCTTGTTGTTGTTCTACAATGATATCTTGATAAATGCTCCCTTTGTTAATAAACTCTTGTTGGATTATCCTTCTTTGCATGAACCGTATTTCCTCCTTGAAACACACACACACACATATATGGAACAAACCATTCATTCATTTATCGATTCATGTATTTAATCAAAAAATGCTTTCTGAGTATCTTCTATGTGTTTGATGCTAGAAGTCTAGAAAAAAGAAAAATCTCTGCCTTTGAGGAACCCACTGTCTAAGATAAGAGAAAACAACAAGTAACACAAGCTAAGAAGACAAGTGCTTTAGTGTGAGAATATAAAAAATGTGCTACAGATCTTTCTGGAAATGTTGCTAAATGCTTCACAAAAAAACCACTATTTGAGATGTGTCTTGAGGTAAGAATAGGAGTTTTCCCTTTGGAGAAGGAGACGATGGCTAAATAAATAACCTTTATAAGAATATACTACAATTGAGAAAGACTAAGAAAATTCAATGTATAGGATCCTTAGCATTTTTATTAGAGTGAAATGGAATAAGGATTAGCTTTGAAAAGTAAACTAGAGAAGTATTTAAAGACTCATAGATCCATAATAAAGAATTTCAGTTTTTTTTCAGTTTTGTTCTCTTGTCAGTAGAAAATCATCAAAGATTTTTAAATAAGGAGGATGTGATCAAGTTTGATTTTTAGATCTCTACTATAGTGATATTCAATTCTGGGCTGGCTTTGGAAGTCTAGTGTTAAGAAATGAGAAGCATATTGTAATGGTCCAAGCATGAGATAAGCTAAAACTTAACAAAAGCAAAATGGTCTGACTCTATGTGGCTTAGGATTGTACTTAACACACCATCAGGTAAGGCTTCCAAACAATCTCTTTATAATTTTTTTCTTTGGGTGGGCCTCATTTTGCTTTCATTTTCATACATGTCAAAAATCTGTTCAGAGAGTTAGACTGCATTTAAAGATAATAAATGTTGAAAATACTATTAACTTATAAAGAAGTAAACTATCAGTACAATCATTATGTAACTACTAACAAAAAGAGTGCTACTGTTTGATCATTCAAGTAAAGGTCACACTCATTTTATTTACACATGAAATCTTTATTTCCATTGAAAGATTATGGCAATTTTATGTGATATGTTAAAAATATTATTTTCTTATTCTCATTGAATTCTCCATTTTTATTTTTTTTACTCCAGTTCATCATGCAGTTTACATTCCATACCTAAGTTGAGCATCACCAAAGACAACTGCTATCCAAAGTGCTATGTCTTGCAAATAATTCATATAGAGCTCAATGTCTTTGATAAATGAATATCTTTGATAAATGAGAGCTACTTATCAGTGCTTACCATATAATGTAATATGAAACTGATTAGTATAATTTTTCAAAAGTAGTTAGTTGTCTAAGATGAAGATAAAGGATTAAGTATAAAATGTTTCTAAAGCAAACTAGAGTAAATTAAACATTACATATTTAAAAGTTTAAGCATGACACTTTCAAGCTAATATTACCTGGAAACGTGGTGACAAATGTCATTGTGTTTCTTCTGGGTAAACAGAGGAAGTTCAATATTACAGTGACAGCCACAACAAGTCTTAAATGATTACCTTGAAACATTAGATGATAAGGTATGCCAGTTGTTGAGTATTTCTTTGCTTTGCACAGAAAAAAATACAGGGTAAACCATGCAATGCAAGGTCTATTTAAACTACACCAAGATAAATAGAAAATGTCAGCCAATCAAGAGAATATGAATTTTCTCCTCCGAAATCACAGTTTTTTTTCAACTAAAATGGAATCGTGTTTTTATCATGACAAATCAATTGAATACTTAAGGATATTCAGTATGAACTGATTGCTTTGATTCTTCATGCCCTTTAATTAATTTGAATTATAACTTTCATTGCTTTGATGGACAACCAGCTTTATAGCAATGTAAAAAATCTTCTGCTTCATATTTGCAAGAATTTATGAAATTCAGTGCAGTTCAAAAAGCATTTGTTGAAATTACTATGTGCTTTACATTGAGCTATGTACAACAGTTTTATTAAGTAAATAAAAAGAGCAGAAATATAACTAAAAATCATGATTGTTAGACCACACAGAGTGTTAATATCTCATAATGCCTGACACAGAAATAATAAATAGAAGTGCATAGCTGTCAGAGAGGGGGTAGTATCTATCTTGGTATTACTAGGTGTTTCCCATACAGATACAAGTGTGAAGGCAACCTGAACAGAATGGGCAGAAAGTGTAAAGGCAATGTAATCGCAAGTAAATTGGTATCTTGGGGGCAATGGAATATAGGAAGTCAGGAAACTAGATAGCTTGTTAAATACAACTTCTTAAATGCTTCTATTTGCTAAATTGGGACTGTATCTTATAATTAACAGGAAACCAATGACTATTTTAACAGAGAAATAGCTTGACTAGTTTTGTTTTAGAATGATTTCCTTGAGGGCAATTTAGTGAAAGGATTTTAATGATGTAAGCAACTGCTGCTGCTGCTGCTAAGTCGCTTCAGTCGTGTCCGACTCTGTGCGACCACATAGACGGCAGCCCACCAGGCTCCCCCATCCCTGGGATTCTCCGGGCAAGAACACTGGAGTGGGTTACCATTTCCTTCTCCAATTCATGAAAGTGAAAAGTGAAAGTGAAGTTGCTCAGTTGTGTCTGACTCTTTGCGACCCCATGGACTGCAGCCTATCAGGCTCCTCCGTCCATGGGATTTTCCAGGCAAGAGTAGGAGTGGGGTGCCATCGCCTTCTCCGGATGTAAGCAAAATATATGTCAAAATAGATTTAGGTAAAGAGAAGATTCTAAGTAGCTCCATAGTGATCCTGAAAGTTTGACACATGATAGGCATAACATAAATGCTGATTTTTTTCATTTGCTTTTTGCCCTTTTTTTCTTTACTAACAGATAGATATTAGATCTTGGCCATGTATTAATATTGCAAAAAGTGTTAAAATACCCTTGGGTTTTATGCCCTTAATACAGTAAAAAAAATAAATAGTCTATTTAAAAAAAATCAGTCTTATAGTTTTCATTGTACAAATCTCTCACTTCCTTGGCTAAATTTATTTTTAATTATTTTTTGTTTTGATGGTATTGTGAATGATATAGTTTTCTTTTTCTTTTTTCCCCTTAAATTCTAGTTGATTTGCAATATTATATTAGTTTCATTTGCACAACATAGTTATTCAATATTTTCATAGATAGTATTCCATTTAATATTATTATAAAATATTGTCTAAATTCCCTGTGCTGTATGTATATCTTTAGATTTTATTTTTCACATAATAGTTTGTACCTCTTAACTCTCTACTGCTATTTTGCCCATCCCCCCATGCATATCAAAACCATGATGAGATATCTCCATACACCTGTCAGAACAGCTATTATCAAAAAGACCATAAATAACAAATATTGGCGAGGATGTGTACCAAAATATAATTGTAGTGTTATTTATAATAATGAAATATTGGAAACACACTTAATGTTCAATAGTAGAAAGTGGATTCAGGAAATTATGCTATGTTAATGTTGCCTGGTCACTAAAATATGTTCACAAATCATTTTTCATACAATAGAAAAACACTTAACAATAATCATGACATGGACAAAATTTATTAATATGACAGGATACCCCATCTTAGCCTTCCACTACACCTTCTTAGGACAGGAGAGAATTTGCAAACCCAGATCTCAGATTTTTTTCTTCTTTCTTTTCCTTTTTTTTCTTTCTCTCCTTCCTTCCTTCTTTCTTTCCTTCCTTTCAGTTTTACGTATATGTGATTCAGAATTACAATATGATAATGTCTAAGAGTCAGGGGGAAAAGGGATAATTTAGGTGGGGTGACTAATTTGAAACAAATGAGTGACAGGTTTAGGATAAGAGAAAGCAAGGGGTTGGAGTTTTACAGAAATTTAGGTTTAATGTGAGAGAGGTGCAAAAGTGGCAGACTTTGGGAGTGGTAGGTCTTCCAAGAAACTTGGTTGCAATGTTCTTCAAGACATGAAAGAAAGACATGCTTCCTTTTTGATTACCATTTGTGCAGAATTAGCTTTTCTGAGTGTGATTGTACCTGAGACCAAACCTAACTCCACACTGGATCTATAAATTTTGTGCTCTGTTGCCTGTGCTTAGTCATGCTGGCTCTGCACCTTTGTAAAGAACATTGATTATAGCCTGAAATACACATGGTAGCTCATTCCCAAGGATCTGCCTCCCATTGTTAGCTGCTTGGTCATGTCTGACTCTTTGTGACCCCATGGACTGTAGCCCACCAGGCTTCTCTATCCATGGGATTCTCTAGGCAAGAATACTGGAATGGGTAACCATTCCTTTCTCCAGTGGATCTTCTTGACCCAGGGGTCTAACTTGGGTCTCCTGCTTATACTTGGATTCTTTATAGTCTGAACCACCAGGGAAGGAACATCAGTCCTTCCAATGAATATTTAGGGTTGATTTCCTTTAGGATTTTCTGGTTTGATCTCCATGCTGTCCAAGGGACTATCAAGTGTCTTCAACACCACAGTTCAAAATCATTACAGATGATTTTGCCTGCCTCTCAGACTTGACCTTTAAAGGCATAACACCTTTCATTTATATGGAGATACAACATTGCAGAACAGACAATAACATTTGTCTTGTTGGAGGTTTGCAATAACATTGTGACCAGATCTATGGGGACAGCTGCAAGAACAAAGAATAATAATATCTCTCCTGGGTCTGGGTGTCAGCAAGAAATTTTCAAAAACCAGCCACTCCCACACCCACTTTCCCTCCCTCTTTTAGTATAAAATAAGCCTGGATTCTAACTTGGGTAAGATGGTTCTGTGGGACATTACTCTACCATTTTCTCCATCTGCTGATTTTCCTAATAAAGTCACTATTAAGCACATCTTGTGTCTCAGTTTATTGTCCTGTTATGCAGTGATCCCGAGCCAACAAAGGTCCATATAGTCAAAGCTATGGTTTTCCCAGTAGTCATGTACAAATGGAGTTGGACCATAAAGAAGGCTGAGCACTGAAGAATTAATGATTTTGAACTGTGGTGTTGAAGACACTTGAGAGTCCCTTGGACAGCATGGAGATCAAACCAGAAAATCTTAAAGGAAATCAACCCTAAATATTCATTGGAAGGACTGATGTTGAAGCTGAAGTTCTAATACTTTGGCCACCTGGTGCGAAGAACTGACTCATTAGAAAAGATCCTGATTCTGGGAAAGACTGAAGGAAGGAGGAGAAGGGGATGACAGAGGATGAGAAGGTTGGATGGTATCACTGACTCAATAGAAGTGAGTTTGAAAAAGCTCTGGGAGATGGTGAAGGACAGGGAAGCCTGGTGTGGTGCAGTCCATGGGGTTGGAAAGAATTGGAGATGACTGGGTGACTGAATAACAACAAATGTAATGAGGAACGTGAACCTGAAGCAATTTCATGTAGGTGTGAGACAGATGTGGTCTCTGATTTTAAGATACAGATATAGCAGACTTATTTTAATAAGAAAAATTCTCAATTGCTGGGCTTCCGAGGTGGTGCTAGTGGTAAAGAATCCACCTGCCAAAGCAGGAGACGCAGAGATGTGTGTTCAACCTTTGGGGTGGGAGGATACCCTGGAGGAGGAATATCCATTCCGGTATTCTTGCCTGGAAAATCCCATGGACAGAGGAGCCTGATGGGCTACAGTCCATGGGGTCACAAAAATTTGGTCAATTAGTGAAAGAAAAGGAAATTAAAAGAAGAGAAGGAATCAGTGGAGGAGAAGAAGAGAAAAAAGTAAGGAAATCAAAGGGGGAAGAACAAAGGAAGGAAAAAATTTAAAAAAATATATAATAATCGTATTTTAATAATTAATAAGAGACTGATTAGAAAAGTCTACCAGACTCATAAGAACTACAGTTTTTTCAGTGATTGTGTTTGCTTGACTGGACATTTGCTTTTTTATTTTCTTCTTAAAATTTTTAGTACTTTTTTGATATTTTCCATAATTAGATCATATATATTCTTAATTTGGAAATCTTTCATTGGAAGTGTCATACATGGTATATTTTCTGCACTTTCTATGTTGGATGTATGTTTTAAACAGAGTTTATTGTTATAGTAGTTTTGAACAAGGAAATTTATGGTCACACAAGGAAGGCATTACATCAAAGTTGATTTCATAGTACCATCTGTAAGAAACAAATTGACTTTATACGGGGGGTATAACTTTTTAAATTTCTTTATTTTCCTTATTATATTACACAGCAGAAATCTATCTAGGATTTTGTGTAGTCTGATTTAAATGATTTCATGCTATTGATACATTCCAATTTCTTACTGTGTAAAATCTTGTACTTTTGTGCTCAATTTTATCAGGAATCATTTCCTTCTTTAATAACTCTGCCATATGATGCCATGATATCACTGGCTAAATGTTTAGAAAGTCAAAATCCATGATTCTTCATTTCATGGATTTGAGTAATTTCTTATATCAGAAACAATAATGAAAGATGAACTTTCCCCTTAGAAAATATTGTGAAAAAGTAAAATTGATATTTATTTAGCATCTCTTTTTGTTAGGTACTGTCTGAACTAATTAATATATGTTAAATGTAACCCTCTCCAAGTAGGTTATGGATAAGGAGAAAAAGCTTCAAGGAGATTAAAGAATCTGAACGTGGTTCCACAGTCAGTGATGGGGTTGTACAGCTGATAAAGAATTTCTGCCTTTTATTTCTGTTACATTGTAGTGCTTTCCTCATTTATTAAACTATATAGATGAAAAGTAACATTGGTTTTAAAACCAAACAAGAATGAAAGAGCAAAAACATCTCTTAAGTCAAATGGGGACCAAATCCTATGGAAATTCAACTTTAATTCATGATTCAATCCATACTACTACTCCCGCTTCACCAAGTCTTCATTTTCTTTTTCCCTTAACAACTCAGACACAAAAACAGAATTGGGGTAAACTCTTCTGATTTTTCTAGATATATTCAATTCTGTCTGAATCACATATGGAATGCAGCATTAACTCGCAAGCTGGAAGCTCTGATATACTTCACATCTCTTTGAAACTTTAAGTTAATTATTGTATTCTGACAGTCTTCTGAAATATTTATAAAAGAAACAAATATTGCCATTTTCTTCTGTTCATTCAGGTTAAAATAACAGGTTTATGTTCAATAGTATCTGCATAAATATCTTTCAGTGGAAAGAGCCTGAGTTTGTTAACATATTATTTTTACTTTCTGTTTGAGAAAATGATGAAGACAACAAAACAATCTTTTTTTTAATGGTTTATTTTAAAAGTAGACATCTTCCAAAGATGTTTTGACATCAACAATCTTTCAGAATAATTTTATTTTCTATTTCATTCTATTCTACAGCAATAATGAATGTACAAAGGGGATCCTGATTACTACACCAAGAAATAATTGGTTGGCACTTATTTTAAAGGACTCAGACAAGCACCATTTACCAACATTTTCAGCAAGAGTTAAACAAGTTTTCTACTGAATATATAATTAACTAGAAAATAGCTTTTGTAAAACACCGCATTTCTAAGATCTCTTACTGATCGAATCTTTGTGAAATTTTCTATCGTTTTTTCTTATTTCTGTGTGGTGATAGCTCTGTAGCCATCACCCTTTGAATTTTCATTAAACCGTCATAAAGATGCAACTTAAGATTATTTGTAAGTATGCTAGTTGTTTTTATCAGGTACAAAATATGTTTCATTGATGATTACATAGGATACATTCCTGTTTGAGTTGCTTGTTGATATATATCTGCATAAAAGTTTTCCTTCATTTTCAGAGAATATGTCAAAATGTGAAAGATGATATATAAACAAATGGTTAAATAAGACTTCAAGAACAGTATCCAAAAGAAAAAATATCCAAGGAAGAAATTTAGTTTGAAAATTCTAGTTTCAAGAATGCATAATCTTAGGAGAAAAAGAAATAGAAGCAAACTTTAACTTTGTCATTAGACTGTTCATGTATTTTCTTATTCTAATTTGTACTTTCAAGAGTTTAAAAAGTGCTCCCAAAGAAATTTATCTGTAAGTGATACATAATATAGCTGCTTAATAATATTTTACAGAAAGAAGAAAATAATTTTACTACAGGATAAAAATAATTTGAACACTCTTTGCATTCAAAGAACATGGGAATTTATATGCCTAACATAAAAATTTATGTTGCATTAGAACAAGCTTTATAAAGAAACCAGTCTTTTGGGTGGCAGAATGACACATATGTCACTACACTGTGTGAGGATGGATTAATGAACTCTGAACTCTTGAGATCTGTTTTATAGCTCCCTTGCTATTGTTGTTTAGTCACTGTCATATCTGACTCTTTGTGACACCATGGACTATAGCCTGCCAGGTTCTTCTTTCCATGGGATTTCCCAGGCAAGAATACTGGAGTGGGTTGCCATTTCCTTTTCCAAGGAATCTTCTTGACCCAGGGATTGAACCCATATTTCCTGCTTTGGCAAGCAGATTCTTTACCACTGAGTCAACCAGGAAGCCCTTATAGCTCCATACTTGTGTGCAGTTCAAGATTTTGATTTCTACCATCAGAATTACATCTTCAGTGGTCCCTGACTTGAGACTATATATCTTCTTCAGAAACACTGAAGAGTCCTACAGGTATGGGATGGGAAAATGAAATGTTGCTCTTGATAAGATGATTATATGCAGTTAGATGCAGTAATATTGAGATAATTTTGCAATGTCTGGCTTATACTTTTAGTAAATCAGGATGCTACCTTTACTTATAATTTAGATTGGAATATGCAAGATGACCATGCTATTTTTATGTATATAAGAAATTTGCTGTTTTTTCTTTTAGTGGGGATTACCTGAACAGCTCTTCTCTGGATAACTGTAACTGGAAACTTAGGCCTTAGTAGTTTTAAAAATTCTTGAAAGTGCCCTTGGTCCCTCTCTCTACACCCATTCTTTGTTGAAAATGGAAATGTGGAGATACCTCATTGAATGTCTGAGTGTGTTCTCAGTTATGTGAATGCACAAGTCCCCAAGGTCTGTCTCTGACATCGTCCTGCAAGCAACACTTATTTAATAAAGGCATACCCTGACTCCCTTCTGTAATCAGCTCTCCAGAGGTATTTAATTTTTAATTAAGTGCAGCAGAGTGTTTACTTTTGCTCTAGAACTGATTAATCGGAACTTCGTTATTTGTGTTGCAAAAAGGGGGGTAAATGAACTATACATCTAATTAGACAAGGGGGAATTTACTTTGACTGACTTGCATCTAGCCAAAATAAAAGCAGACTCTGAAAGCAAGGGTGCTTGGAAAATTCCATAGCAAGTTGTGCAGGGGTTAGGCCTTTGATAATAAACTTGTTAACTGCTGAGTTCTAAACTGTGTGTTCACTAAATTACTTATTAGGATATTCTATTATTTGTTTTAATCTTCATGAATTTTTTTCTCCAGTTGCTTCCACTGAACTTTTAGGATAAAAATCAAATCAAATACTTCCCTCATTGTATTAGTCAGGCTGCCATAACAAAATGTTATAGATTAATGGCAGAAACTTAGTTTCTCAAAGTTCTGGAGTCTAGAAGTACTAGACAAAGGTTTGACAGGGTCATTTTCTGGTGAGGATTCTCTTCTTGGCTTGAAGATCACCAACTTCTGGTTGTATAAAAGCAGAGACAATACTTTGCCAGCAAAGGTCCACCTAGTCAAGGCTATGGTTTTTCTAGTAGTCATGTATGGATGTGAGAGTTGGACTATAAAAAAGCCGAGCCCCGAAGAATTGATGCTTTTGAACTGTGATTCTAGAGAAGACTCTTGACAATCCCTTGGACTGCAAGGAGATCCAACCAGTCCATCCTAAAGGAGATCAGTCCTGAGTGTTCATTGGAAGGATTGATGTTGAAGCTGAAACTCCAATACTTTGGCCACCTGGTGCGAAGAGCTGACTCATTTGAAAAGACCCTGATGCTGGGAAAGATTGAGGGCAGGAGAAGGGGACGACAGAGGATGAGATGGCTGGATGGCATCACCGACTCGATGGACATTAGTTTGGGTGGACTCCGGGAGTTGGTGGTGGAAAGGGAGGCCTAGGGTGCTGTGATTCATGGGGTCGCAGAGTCGGACACGAGTGAGCGACTGAACTGAACTGAGCTGGATGGTTGATTTATGTTGAGGTTTGACAGAAAACAACAAAATTCTGTAAAGCAATTATCCTTCAATAAAAAAAAAATTTAAAAAAGCAACCCAATCAAAAAATGGGCAGAAGATCTAAACATTTCTCCAAGGAAGACATATAGATGGCCGAAAAGCACATGAAAAGGTGCTGAACATCACTAATTACTAGATAAATTCAAATCAAAACTACAATGAGATATCATAACTTTACACTGGTCAGAATGATCATAACCAAAAAAATCTAGAAACAATAAGTGCTGGAGAGGGTGTGGAGAAAAAAGAACACTCCTACACTGTTCCTGGGAAGGCAAATCAGTACAGCCACTATGGATAACAGTATGGAGGTTCCTTTAAAACCTAAAAATAGAGCTACCATATGATCCAGCAATCTCACCCCTGAGCATATATTTGGAGAAAACCATAATTTGAAAAGGTACATGCATTCCAACATTCTTAGCAGCATTGTTTACAGTAGCCAGGACATGGAGGCAACCGAAATGCCCATCGATAGAGGAATGGATAAAGATGTGATGCATATATACAATGGAGTATTACCAAAATCATGAGAAAGAACAAAGTAATATCATTTACTACAACATGGATGGACCTAGAGATTGTCATGCTGAGTGAAAACAAATATCATCTGATACTGCTTACATATGGAATCTAAAAATTGCTACAAATGAACTTATTTACAAAACAGAAATAGAGTCACAGATGTACAAAACAAACTTATGGTTACCAGGGACAAGGGCAGGGGAGGGATAAATTGGGAGATTGAGATCGACATACACCCACTACTGTATATAGAACAGATAACTAATAAAAACCTATTGTTTAACACAGGGAATGCTACTCAATACTCTATAATAACCTATAGTGAATATATGTATATGTATAATTGATTCACTTTGCTGTACAGCGGAAACTAACACAACATTTTAAATCAACTATACTACAAGAAAAACTTAAAAAATGTAGAACATGAACCTAGAGATTGTCATGCTGAGTGACACCAGGCTAAGGAAGATTTGTAAGAGAATCTAGCCCCAATGTTGCTTTACCATTCTTTCATATACAAGCTAACTTCATAGTGCCAAGAATAAGGAAATATAGATCTGTCTAAATAAATAGTATGATTCCTTCCTGTGTGAATGAATTTTCCCCTTTGCCTCTGCTGCCTTGAAGCTCTAAACCAAGAGAATCCCAATCACAGAAATTATGTTGATGTTTTGGGCTCCAGAATCACTGCTGATGGTGACTGCAGCCATGAAATTAAAAGACGCTTACTCCTTGGAAGGAAGGTTATGGCCAACCTAGATAGCATATTTGAAAGCAGAGACATTACTTTGCCAACAAAAGTCCGTCTAGTCAAGGCTATGGTTTTTCCAGTGGTCATGCATGGATGTGAGAGTTGGACGGTGGAGAAAGCTGAGCGCCGAAGAATTGATGCTTTTGAACTGTGGTGTTGGAGAAGACTCTTGGGAGTCCCTTGGACTGCAAGGCGATCCAATCAATCCATCCTAAAGGAGATCAATCCTGGGTGTTCATTGGAAGGACTGATATTGAAGCTGAAACTCCAATATTTGGCCACCTCATGCGAAGAGTTGACTCACTGGAAAGGACCCTAATGCTGGGTAGGATTGGGGGCGGGAGGAGAAGGGGACAACAGAGGATGAGATGGTTGGATGGCATCACCGACTCGGTGGACATGGGTTTGGGTAGACCCCGGGAGTTGGTGATGGACAGAGAGGCCTGGCGTGCTGCAATTCACGGGGTCGCAAGGAGTCGGACACGACTGAGTGACTGAACTGAACTGAAATTCTAGTGAGACATTTATTCTTTCATTTCTGACATTCTATTTCTACTTATATTTTCTACTTAAGAATATCTATTCTTGAAGTAACCTACTAAAATTCCCTTGGAAGACAGTGATGATATTAAGTACAAACTGCCAATAGATCTGCCTTAATTATTTCAGGAAAAATTGTTTAGGAAGCTTCAAAAATCTATATTAGACACAGAAATGTGTTTATAGCAAGAAGGGCTATACAAGTTAATATCTTTAAATTATGTGTTTATTTGGTGAAATATTTAAAAATTATACTTTCAAAATTTTATATATTAATTTTAGAAAAGCTTATTTTGGTTTTTTTGGAAGAATCATTTAAGATACATTCATATGTGGCTTATTTATTTTATTTGTCTAATAGATATTTGTTGAATACTACATTTTGGGCTACATCCTAGAGATCCAGTTTGCTTAAATTTTCATGGAGTGGAAATGGCAATCATTAATCAAATAACCACACAAACATGTAAGATTATAAGTGACAGATGCCCAAAAGGCGAGAACCAGATGTTATATCTGTGATAGAGTTGTTTGATTAAGTCAAGAAGGTCAGGGAAGGCTTAAGCTGGTGTTTAAAAAATTAGTAGAATGAATGAAGCAAAGAAGAGAAGGAGGCAAACCATGGGAAAAGAGAATTTCAATGTGAAGAAACTCTTATTGGAGGTCATCTTGGCTTACTGATACTCAGAGAAACTTGGAAGTCATGGGAGACAAGTGACATGATCATATTTTAGCTTTTAAAAGATCATTCTAACTGTAATATAAAGAGTGGACTGGAGACTGCTGTTGTTAGGAGAACATTATAGTAGATTAAGTGAGAGTTAAAGGTAGAAAATGATAACTAAAGACAATACCATAAATTGAAATCACTTATGCTACAACTTTCATGGATGGACTCCTGAAAACAGAAAGATGCAAACATTTTAGGGGTCAGAAATTTTTTTTAGAATTTTTTTAAACATTTTCTCATTTAAAAGATTTCTGAGATAGTTTCAGATTTGCAAAAAATCAGAGAATTCCCATATACTCTTCCCCTAAATTTCCCACATGGTCACTGAAATCTCCTTCAAATTGACTCCTCTCTCCTTTGAATATGTCTCTACAATTAAAAAAAAATCTTTTCTTACTTCCTGGTATCAAAGGATTATCCAGAAGTATCTTGTATTTCCCCTGTCTTAGTCCTTTATTGCTATTTGTCCAAGGAGTAGGGTCAAAGAATTTCTAACATATTAATCTTCAAAAGAGTTTTTCATTATGATATATTTTAAGCTCCCACACTAGTCAGATACTGACCTAAACATAAGAGTCGTTCTTAATGAGCAGTCATTCAAGATTAGTTACAGAAAAGCTAAACTCTTAAGAAAGCCCAACAAATTTTATAACCAATGTGTAAAATAAATGCCTATGATAAAAGACTAGTTAAAATTCAATTCAATTCAGGTAGCAAAGGTGAGATGAGGAGCTAGACATAACACAGGAGAGAGTGACTTATTCCTAAAATTCAAGGCTAACTTGAATTCAAGATACAAAACTCAGTGTCTAAGTGTCTAGAAAGATCCTTAACACTATTTTCCCATAAATTAACCACACCCAGGAAAACTCTGCTCACATTGTAGGGTGTATCTTCTTCTGGGAGTTTCGAGTCTGGGAATTAGTTGCAATATATTACATAGCTGGAGAACCAAAGGAGTCAGTTAAAAAAAAAATGGCTCTGAACCTAGAGTTGATGGTTATGGAGTTTAGGGAGTGACTGCTGGCCATATCATTGTGCTGGACTTTGCAGTATTTGAACAATTCCAATATCTGACTTAGTCACAGTAGAAGACCCCTATGATACTATAATTTCTCTCTGGGACTTGGCATACAGTTAAGCACTCACGTAGGCATGAACTGGTAGAAAATTGCTGAAATGTGTGGTTGCAAGAGCAGGAAAATATAGGGCCACAAAGCTTCAGGATATCACAGATATAGATAAATATAAATACACATACATAAATATTCATATTAAATATTTTCAACAAACAATCTAACAGAAGCAGAAGAGATTAAGAAGAGGTGGCAAGAATACACAGAAGAACTGTACAAAAAAGGTCTTAATGACCCTAATAATCACGATGATGTGGACACTCACCTAGAGCCAGACATCCTGGAGTGTGAAGTCAAGTGGGCCTTAGAAAGCATTACTATGAACAAAGCTAGTGGAGGTGATGGAATTCCAACTGAGCTTTTTCAAATCCTGAAAGATGATGCTGTTAGAGTGTTGCACTCAATATGCCAGCAAATTTGGAAAACTCAGCAATGGTCCAAGGACTGGAAAAGGTCAGTTTTTATTCTAATCCCAAAAAAGGAGAAGGCCAAAGATTGTTCAAATTACCATATGACTGCACTCGTTTCATATGCTAGCAAGATTATGCTCAAAATCCTTCAAGCTGGGCTTCAGCAATACTTGAACCAAGAACTTCCAGATATACAACCTGGATTTAGAAAAGACAGAGGAGCCAGAGATCAAATTGCCAACACCCATTGAATCATAGCTAAAACAGAAGAATTACAAAAATATCTACTTCTGCTTCACTGACTACGCTAAAGCCTTTGTGTAGATCACAACAAACTGTGGAAAATTCTTAAAGAAATGAGAATACCAGATCAGCTTAACTGTCTCCTGAGAAACTTGCATGCAGGACAAGAAGCAATAGTTAAAGCCAGACCTGGAGCTACACACTGGGTTCAAAATTGGAAAAGGAATATGTCAAGGTTGTATATTGTCACCCTGCTTATTTAACTTCTATGCAGAGTACATCATGGGAAATGCTGGGCTGAATGACTCATAAGCTGAAATCAATATTGCTGGGAGAAATATCAACAACTTCAGATATGAAGATGATACAACCCCAAGGGCAGAAAATGAAGAGGAACTAAAGAGCCTCTTGATGAAGGTGAATGAAGAGAGTGAAAAAACTGGCTTAAAACTCAGCATTCATGTCCCGTCCCATCACTTCATGGCAAATAGAAGGGGAAAAAATTGAAACAGTGATAGACTTTATTTTCTTGGGCTCCAAAGTCACTGTGGATGGTGACTGCAGCCATGAAATTAAAAGATGCTTGCTCCATGGAAGGGAAGATATGACAAACCTTGACAGCATATTGAAAAGCAGAGCTATCACTTTGCTGACAAAGTTCCATGTAGTCAAAGCTATGGTTGTTCCAGTAGTCATGTATGGGTGTGAGAGTTAGACCATAAAAAAGGATGAGAGCTGCCAAGATTGACGCCAAGAATCGATGATGGAGAAGACTCTTGAGAGTCCCTTGGAAGCAAGGAGATCAAACCAGTCAGTCCTGAAGGAAATCAGTCCTGAATAGTCATTGGAAGAACTGATGCTGAAGTTGAAGCTCCAACATTTTGGCCACCTTCTGTGGAGAGGTGACTCACTGGAAAAGACCCTGATGCTGGGAAAGACTGAGGGCAAGAGGAGAAGGGGGCAATAGAGGATGAGATTGTTGGATGACATCACTGACTCAATGCACATGAGTTTGAGCAAACTCCGGGAGATGGTGAAGGACAGGGAAGCCTCGTGTGCTGCAGTCCATGGGGTAGCAGAGTCAGACACGACTTAGTGACTGAACAACGAGTCAGAAGAGAGTTAAGGAAAGTGATGGTTAAATTCAGCTAGCTATCTTCTAAAATAAAAAAGAGGCACTCGTGATTATTTTGTTGATCTTTTTTTTCTCTAGAAAGTCATTTTCTTACTTGCTTTAAAACATGATTCATTTGCAAGGAATATAAAAGAATGTGGCGAAGCTGTGAACTAGCACATAGCTGTCTTCAGCTTTCTTTAGATGCTCTAAGCTCACTTCCTATTCTGGACACACCAGAGTGGAGACTTAAGAAGACTAAGCAAAATTTCTAATGTGAAGACTCCAGTCTCCTACACAAAAGAGCTGATCTTTAGTTTCCAGGGACAATTTATGAGAGAATTTGTTCAGTTAGTGACATATCAATCTTATTTTAAGGCAAAGCTATAATTCTCTGTGTGCTCAATATGCTGCTTGAGTTCTTATAGACACTCAACAAAATCAACAATTGTGGGTATG
This sequence comes from Okapia johnstoni, assembly GCA_024291935.2. NCBI lineage: Eukaryota > Metazoa > Chordata > Mammalia > Artiodactyla > Giraffidae > Okapia > Okapia johnstoni. Next base: position 56,477,064 of record CM044308.1, read on the forward strand.
TTTCTTAAAACAGAAAAAGAGATAATTACCACTATGTTTGAAACCACTATCAGAAGAGAACAAGATTTACCTTTGAAAACAATATTTAAGTGATAAAAGATCTACCTATAATGAGTTTTTATGAGATAATGGTACAAGTCATTTGAGTTTACCTTAGATAATATTTGTGGAATATTTGGTTTATTTTTCCATTAGTTATATCCAAGTGTGTTATATTCAAGTCTCTATCATTCATGTGTATGTTATAAGAACTGATCTATCTTTATCTATTATCATGTTTCAATGTCTACCTTATTATTCAATGAGTGGACAGATAATAAAGAACAAAATCTGTAGAAGTTATATGTAAAACTGATATGGTAGGCCTGTTCCACTGTGAGTGATTCTTATCTTTTCTTTTGATTATTAATACCTTGGTGGAGACTGTGGCCATAATATTATGAGGTGAGTATAAAGCATGCTATTATGCATTACTTTCACAACATTTCAGCCTTTTAAGGACATTAATATTGGCATCATCTCTGTGAGATTACATCAGTAAGAATTGCATAATGGGCAAAAGAGGAAATCCTTAATTTTTTGGAAGTAGAAAACATTTATGGATACAAAGGTTGAAATTTTAAAATCACAAAAAATCTACTCTTTTTTAAAAACATGTCACTTTTCTTTCTTTATTTGAAGTATGACTTGAGTTTAGTAAAAATAATATTAATTATTCATTTTGAAAGCTAGTCAAGGAAGAAATTACAGCTTCTCATTTGAGGACTTTGGAATGACAGATAGTTTAATTGCCTGAGTATCTAAATTGATTCTGTAATATAATTGCTAGAGGATCACAAATGAAAAAAATGATTTATGTCTTTCTACCCATTTTTTTCTAGTTTATGTCCATCTTTTCAATGAAATGGAAATATCTGAAAAGTTGGCATCCATAGACCAGGCATCAGATAGTTATTGGCACTTTTGTATTATATGTGACTTAAATGTCTTTGGTAGACATGTTTTGTGTTATGTCTTTTTTTCTAATAAAGTAGGGAGAGTCAAATTTTCTGACCACTCATATTATTGGGAAAATAGAGATATTGATAAATATATAATCATAAATTAAAATGACTGAAAATTTCCAATCACAGCCCACTTACAAACATGAATATTTATGTCCCTAGGTAATAAATATTCTTTCCATAAATTAATAAGTTGGCATCTGATTTATAAATTAGTATTTTAAAATTTTGTTGATATGAATCTGCCCTCTGAATTAACTAACTAAATCGGATTTGCAGATTTGAAAAATGGAGAATCAGTTTGGAATAGCTTCTCTTGGTGACATCTAGAAGAAATTTGTGGATAGTACGTTTATACATCACTCAAGAAAAGCTAATAAAGATTGAAAGTACCAGAAAGCTGGGATGTTCAGATAATGAAGCAGAACTGAAAGACAATGAGAAAATGTAACTCCTCCTGATTCAGGTGTGAATCCAGATGCTTACTTCTCAATTGTTACAATGTATCCTTGAGAAATTCTCAAGAGGTTGCTACTTGATAAAAACAGAATTTTTCAAATACAGTTTCTTTGCAGAAAACACCTTTGTGGTTTCAGAGCATTAAGAGCTACAAAACAAAACAAAACAAAAAAAAAAACCTCATTGATGTTTTAACAGCTGCAGAAAAGTGTATCTGTGAACGCACACCTGAATATATATATATTTATATATATATATATTTATTTATTTATTTATATATTTATATATACATATATATGGCTATTTTATAACTAGTTGTAGCAATAAGGCTACTCTGACTAACAGTTTCATCAAATCTAAATGGAAACCTCTTTTTGATTTTTCTTCACATTCAGTGGGGAAATAGCTACACAGAGGAAAGGAAATAATAGGCTTCCAAGGCAGCTCAGTGGGTAAGGAATCTGCCTGCAATGCAGGAGATATGGGTTCAATCCCTGGGTTGGGAGATCCCCAGGAGGAGGGCATGGCAACTCACTCCAGTATTCCTTCCTAGAGAATCTCAAGGAGAGAGGAGCCTGGTGGGCTACAGTCCATAATGTCACAAAGAGTTGAACATGACTAAAGTGACTGAGAACACACACAAACATGCACACACTCTTAAACTAGCAGAAATGCTTATTGAAGGATATTCAGAATCTGGTGATAGTGTAGAAAAGTAATACTATCAGCTCCTTGATCAAGGAGCTGTGTGGAATCCCCAACCTCATGTAGTCCATGTGTCTGGGTGACATTCTTTGTCATGTTAGTTTGGCAATATTTGGAAGGTCAGTAAGCCATCATTCTTCTATTTGTAAAATGGGAATAATAACCACTTTACCCAGGTGAGGAGTCAATGTGATGTTTCATGTGACCATACTGGTGTATAATATTTCTCAGCAAATATTAGCCTTTAGTTATTATAGTAGGTAATCTCTGGCTACAAACTCAGAAACTGTGCAGCAGGTAGCCACAAAACTCAAACTAAGCTTATTCTTTGTTACAAAAAGTACAGATTTTCCCAGTGTAAAATCTCTACATGTTTCTATATCATGTGTCATTTCAGAGAGAATAAAAGATTGGAGTTATTAATACATGTTGTATGAAATAGCTCTATGAATTGACATCATAAAGCTTTTTCACAGAATATGTGTTAATACCTTTAAAGCTTTAATGTGATATACTATTTGTCCTTAAATATTGCTCAAGATTGGGTTTCTAAAGGTAATGTTTAAAGGCTAATTCCTAGTGATAGAAAAATGAATGCGTGCAGAAACTCAGCAACAGATTTATCAGTTTCATAAATAATTATGTGTGGATTTATATTGTGATTTAAGAAAATATGCATATGGTTACAGTTTGCCTAGAAAGAGAATGCAATAACATATTTTGCAGTTCTATTTCCAAAATATCATAAAAACCTGGAGAAACATGATTATTAGTCATAATACTCAGAATTTTCAGCATATTAGCATCCAAATGAACATGTTTGGGTCTTATTAAAATATTCAGTTTTAAGACCAAAACCTTTATATGAAAATCTATCTTTTGTATAAACCAATCATTTTACCTGAGTATGTAATGGGTGCCTGAACTCTTTACAATGCAGAGAAAATGAGTTTTCATGTTCACAGTTGTGGTTTACATAGACTCCAAATTATCTCCACGTTGACAGAATAGAGGGTAGCTAGACTGCGAATATGTTTAAAGGACAATATGTGGTGATGTCCTGCATGATGTGGTCCTATCTAACTTTCCAACATCAGCTGGTGTCACTTTGACCTGTTTTATCCAGATACAGCACCTCTTTAACTTAGACCCATTACATCTCTATCTAGATCTGAGTATTAGCTTTTTTTAGTTCTCTACACAGTAACTAGCTGAGGTAACTTCCCCAAAGCCTACACTTCTCATGGCATTTGTCCTATTATGACTGCCTTTCTGCATTTACGGGAATCCCTACATCATGAATTTCACCTGTCCAACGTAAACATCATAACTCAGAATCCCTTGCAGGCTCCCTTGCATTAGGAAGCAGATAGATGATCATGAATCACCAATCTAACACACTCTCAATAAGCTCCCCGAAGCTTGGAGTGGTGCTTCTCTTTTTGTTGTCACCGCAGGCAATAGAGGTATCTTCGACACTGGAAACTCTGACAGTTTTTCAGTGATTAAAAAGTGAAGTTTTTCATACCAACGTGACATTGGTAAGCACCAGAAATGACTTATGGCAGTCATGCAGAAACATCAGCAGTTCTTGTTTCATCAGGCCAGTTCTGTGGTGTGGTTTTGCATCTTGTCCTGCAACACTTTTTCTCAAAGTCTGGGCCTCCATTCCTCCCAGCAATATGTGCTGCCTTATATACACACAATGTTGTCTAGTAAACTTCTAGAGCCAGCTTCCATTGCTTGCAACTAAGAATTCTGTTAAACATTATCAAATGCAGCCCTACCTAAGGGAGTCTCCTTTAGCTATTTCTTCCCCAGGGATATTGTTTTGTTTCCTTCTTGGAATTTGATACATAATTACTTTGTTTCTTTGACTTAGGTTTTATATATCTCCAAATGGATTGTAAGCTTCTGGAGGGTGTAAAGAGTGTCTTTTTAAGCACTATTGTGTTCCCAACACCAAGTATATTTCTTAATATTTAATAATCACTCAATAAATATTTTATAAAGCATTTGAAAGCTTTCATTATTTCAGCTTCTATTATTTGCCTGATGAATGAATCAATGAATTAAAGAAACTCCTTCTAACTTAGTTTGATTTCTGCAGCCTAAGTTAGCCTGAGGCTAAGGGTTATGGTTTTTGCTTAATCAGAAAGTGCAAAAAGCAGAAGTGAGGGGCAAGGAGACTTGAAATCTGGAGAGAGAATCATTTTGAGAATGTGCTATTGAGTTGACTGCCATTGTGTGAGCCTGACTGTTTGTATTGTTGGATTAAGAAGCTAAATACTGGTGTCCCAGGACAGTCCACTGGGAGGGGAGGCAAGAATTTATTCACTCTTAGCTTCCCCTCAACAAAGATGTGCTGTCTGGGATGTGAAGTCCCCTCCCTTCTGTTCACTAATAGATGTTCGGAAGCATTCTACACCCTCAACAGGGGAGCAGTAGAACAGGACACAAGAAAAACACAGCCCTGGCCAGAAGAAAGGAGTGATCAAGTTATAGCTGCCAGAAGAAGACTGCAACTCTCACAGAGCTCCTGACTATAGGGACAGTTCAAATGAGGAAAAGGTAAACTGGAAGGTGTCCAACATAATTTACTTCTCAAACTGTACCTTGGAAAAAGAGGTGAATTGAAACCTTGCTCTGAGCTTGTGTAAAGAACATCATTTTGTTTCCTTGGATGTTCTTCTGTGAGAATTAACTCTTCATTCAAATAGATTTCTGACAATTTGTACTGTAGCCCTAGAAATCTGGCCACTTCTGATTAGTTCAGGAGTGAGCACTGAAACTTCCAGTCTGGGACAATTAGAGTCTTCTTTTGGTGACCTGAAATTGGGAGCTGGGGTGGGGGAGGAGAGAATTTAGTCTATTCCTGAATGCTATGTCTGTAACATTTAAAAACAAAAGCTCACAAATAAAGTATGCCTAGTAAATACAACTCTCAGGAGGGGCATTTTGTTCTGCAAAGTTAAAATAATAGCTTAGTGGGAGCACCTGTGACTATATAAATGGAAAGCAAAGAGAGTAAGAGAAATAATAAACATGTCAGCTATCCATTAAGTTATTATTCTGTGCCTTTCTTCTCTAGAGACTTAAGGCTTTAGTACCTAGATGGCTTTCATATCTTCTTCTTTATATCCTCCTAATTTATACATTTAGAATTCCTCTCCTTCTAAATGCTTCTTATTTCAACATTATTCATACTCTGGATGCTACATTTTTATTCACCTGAGATAAGGCTGACCCAACATCGTGTCCTTGCTAGTACATACTATTGCTGGTATCTAATTGCATACTTTCCCCCACCGTGGACAAGGAAGTGAGACAGAGTGTAAGACAGGGACACATGAAAAAAGTATGTAGGGGTGACATTTCTCCCAATTTATGTGTTTTCCTATTGTCACAAAATTTACCCTGAATTGCGCATGTTAAATACAATTCGTAGATTGTATTTGTAGATTGTATTTCTACAATTCGTAGATTGTAGGTATTTTTGTCCTAGAAATCTAAAATCATAGGCAGCTTAGTGTAGTGAAAATGCTTGTGATTAAGTTCGCAGTTAAAGTGCAAGTGACAAGAAGCATACTAGCATTTCATCAAATTAATAATCTTTCAGTATTTCTTTTAAAGTGTTTTAAATGCAGTCCCACTATTAACAACTAAATTTGGAGAGACTTTTAGAGACAGTAGTATTTTTTCCTGCATCACCTTCTCACTTCATCTAGGGAAGTGATAAAGTATACATGCTGGAGTCAGAAATATGCAATCTTAATTCTTCCACTTTTACATTTCCCATTTCATTTTCTAACTGCTTTTATTAAGTCTGAATTCGAATATTCAAATCTGTTTCTGAAAATATAGTTTAATATCCTTGACACTTTTCCAAAGAATTCTCCAAGCACTTGCAATAGACTCTCAACTATAGTGAAACTGTATATATGTTTAGGGTTTCCCTGGTAGCTTAGCTGGTAAAGGATCTGCCTGTGATGCAGGAGGCCTCAGTTTGATTCCTGGGTAGGGAAGATCCCCTTGAGAAGGGATAGGCTATGCATTCTAGTATTCTCACCTGGAGAATTCCATGGACAGAGGAGCCTGGTGAGCTACAGTCCATGGGATCGCAAAGAGTTAGACACGACTGACCGACTAAGCACAGCACACACACACATGCGTGCACACACACACACATATATATATGATAGTAGTAATTATACCTGCAGCTCCTCAAAATATTTTACCAGTTATTAAGGCAATGCTAGTCTGAATGAGGATGTACATAGAATAAAACAATTTCTTTTTTTCAGGCAAGTAAGACAGTTCAGGAGGATGACTTGCTGATTACAGGCATTGGATTTAGACAAACTTAAATTTAGATCCTTGTTTTGTAATTAACACACTTAACTTACATTGTTGCCTTAAACTCTGTTTTCTCATCTTTAAAATGAATCAGTACCTACCCATGCATAGTAGTTGTACAGCTAAATAAGATAATGGAGGGCTTAGCATATGTTGGGTACTCAACGTAAGTTTGCTCAGGAGGGAAGAATACCTTAGAGATTGAAGAGTGATGCGTCTACCACCTACTCTTCCTCTACTACCTACTAGTCATGGATCTTGCACAGATCAGTTGGCTCTCTGAGACGGGGTTTCTCAGTTGTGAAATGGTGGCTGTCCTGTATTTTACAGGGTTTTGTTCTTGAGTCAGTTTTCTATGATGTATGTAAAGAACTTAGCACGGTACCTGACACATGACAAGTACTTTATAAAAGCTTGTTATGAAAGGCTCAGCTTCATCAGAAAAGATATCACAGGTTACACTGAGGCTTCTTGAAAAATTTATTAGGATACTATTCAGATCTTACAATTCAGTTTTACCATCTAAAATGTAACTAAGAGGCATTTTCAATGTACTTCTCCAGATATAAATGATAAAAGACACTTCTAAAAATAGTACTTGTATTTAAAAATTTTAACACTTTATCTATTAGGTAATAATATCCTCAAGACTTTGCATCCCCCCGCCCCCCACATTGGACTATTTACATGTAGACATTGTAATATAACTTCTTTTTAGAGAAGGACCTTTTAAAAGGAAAAAAAGCAAAAATATCCTAGCATATCTTTTATAAATTGTTTATTTCAAACCACATGCATAGTCATAATTAAGAGTAATCCTCCTTTTTGATCCTTATCTCATTTTTCACATATCTGCCTGGTATTTATTATTTCTGCTTAAGGTGAACCGATACTCATGGTACTTTGAATAACAAAAGTGAAATCTTAAACAAAAAAAAAGGAACATATATATAGAAGTGGTAATACATTTTGGAAGGTGTAATATCTAGTATTACTCTGGCTTCTAGAATTTAATGTATTCCAGTATTTTATCTGGATGATTTATTTTGGTAACCTTTTTATTTTTAATGTTATGAAAGCAACTTTCTGGAAGGAAAAAAAAAAACACTGATTGAGTAGAGAAGCCTACTTTTTCAGGGCTTCTGGGACCTAGAGTAGTTATATCCATTCTTAATCACAGAAGACCTGTTTTTGAGGTAGGACAGAAAGTGGAATTTATAAAAACTATGTCTATTTCTTGAATTACCCCAGGCAGGTTGTGATATTACTTTTCTTTAGAATCTGCTATTTCAAGTGCTTAAGCCTCAGTGTAAACCTACGTAGGAAAACTAAGCCTGTAAATATCCATCTAATATCAAAGATATGTGCTTTTATCTTGGTATTCCAGAATCTCTTACAGATTATGAGTCTAGGAAATGAACAGATGAGAGAACATATGTGCTTGTAAACTGAGTGAAATTTGTGACTATTCATGAATATTTGTTCTAAAGGATGAGCTCATTCTTTTATTGTTTTTATAAATATTTTTATTAAGCAGTTTGTTTTATGTTAGAACGGTGTGTGTCAGTTCAGTTCAGTCGCTCAGTTGTGTCCGACACTGCAACCCCATGAACCGCAGCACGCCAGGCCTCCCTGTCCATCACCAACTCCCGGAGTCCACCCAAACCCATGTCCATTGAGTCGGTAAAGGACTTCTTAGGACCAGTCATTCCTAAAGGAAATTTTAATTCAGTTAGCTCAACTTGAGAGTGCCTGTTTGCAACAACAATGCATCTACGGGAATATATTCTCTGTATAATAGGGCTAGTTTGAGTCCCTGGGTGGTATGCCTAGTTGACTGTCAGATAAGTGATCCCTGCTCTTTAGTTTTACCTTAGACATTCAATCTGTGCTTAAATCATCTTCATAAGAGCAAAATAAAATGAAAATTTATTAAGCAATCAAACAAGAAAGCCTCCGATGGCTATAGCTCAGGGTGATATTTGATAGAATTGCATAGAGAATATTATGGAATCATAATCATAGCCATTACACTTGGGACACTACCCCTGATAGTTTCTGAATCCTGGAAGTTGTTTTCAAGTTGAAAGGCATATTTTTTCCTAACAAAAATTAGAGGATATAAAGCTAGTTTTTTTCCACTATGGAGTAGCTCAGCCAGATGTTACCCTGAACAACAGAGAGGAAGAAAGAGAAATGAGTGGAAAGATAGGCTCAAGCTGGCAATTATGGCTAAGCAAATTTGGGATATTTCAACACTGCAAAAAGCTGTGCAAATAATAACATGCTTTAGAGATTTAGAAATACAGTGGAGGAAGATGTGCCCTTGGTGTTTGAGATTTAGCACAATTTAAAGACTGACACTTTGTTACTAGAATTATATTCTTTGACATAGAAAAATGCCCACAGTTGCACTGGTGGTGTGAGACAAGGTAAGCATGGGTTACAGAGAACATCAGCTGCCAATACATGAAGCCTAGATGACAAGAGAAGATAAACTATGGTGAACTAGGGCAGGTAAAGTGTCATTAATCCAATATTGGGTAGGGATTGAGCATAAAGCCTGATTGCTCTTTTTGTATAATGAAAAAGAGAAAAGTATCATTTGACATCATGACCTGTGTCTTGGTGTTCTCCTGTTGAATATAATTTGTAGAATATCACTATCAGACAAGGCCATTCTATGATCATGATGGATCAAGATGAAAACAAGGCCACTCAGTAACCATGTTTGAACCTGTGAAAAATATGACATTGTCCACACCAAAATATGTGACCCAAACTGGCTAAGATGAGTGACTGCTGCTCCTCTACCAATTATATCTTCAGCATCAATCTAGTTTTCTCTCCTTCTAGATAAGATGTTATAAGATACCCAATTGCGGAATTATCCTGACAGCAGCCAAATCTAGAGCAACACACAAAGTCAAAGCAACATCCAGTCTTCCTCAAAGCCTCCCCCCAAATCATAAGTCCGAATCCTACAAGTCTGTTTTAACGCCTTCTACTGCTCCACCATTCCCTGGTGAGTATTCTCTTTTGTTGCCATGTGCAAGTAAACTGAGCTTATTTAACCACAGCCATATTCCTAGTGCTCTTTTACTGGAGGTCATTGGCAATAGCTTGCTATAGTGATGATTGTTGTTGTTATTCAGTCGCCAAGTTGTGTCTGGCTGTTTTCAACACCATGGACTTCAGGACACCAGGATTCCCTGTCCTTCACCATCTCCCAGAGTTGGCCCAGGTTCATGTCCATTGAATCAGTGATGCCATCCAATCATTTCATCCTCTGTCGCCCTCTTCTCCTTCCATCTTCAATCTTTCCCAAATCAGAGTCTTTTCCAATGAGTTGGCTGCTTGCATCAGGTGGCCAAAGTATTGGAGTTTCAGCTTCAGCATCAATCTTTCCAATGAGTATTCCAGATTGATTTCCTTTCAGATTGACTGGTTTGATCTCCTTGCTGCCCAAGGGACTCTCAAGAGTCTTCTCCAACACCACAGTTCAAAAGCATCAATTCTTTGGTGCTCTGCCTTCTTTATGGTTCAACTCTTACATCCATACATGACCACTGGAAAGACCATAGCCTTGACTATACAGGCCTTTGTCAGCAAAGTGATGTCTTTGCCTTTTAATACACTTTTTAATATGCCTTTTAATACACTGTCTAGCGATGATTGGGCTTCCCTGGTAGCTCAGCTGGTAAAGAATCTGCCTGCAATGCAGGAGACCCTGGTTCAATTCCTGGGTCGGGGATAGGACCCACTTTAGTATTCTTGGGCTTCCCTGGCGGCTCTGATGGTAAAGAATCTGCCTGCAATGCAGAAGACCTGGGTTCAGTCTCTGGGCTGGGAAGATCCCCTGGAGGAGGGCATGGCAACCCACTCCAGTATTCTTGCCTGAAGAATCCCCATGGACAGAGGAGCCTGGCAGAAACTCCATTGTATTTGGGCTTGAGAAACACCTAGAAAGGCATATCTTTTAAAAAATTTTTATTTTTATGATGGAGCATAGTTGATTAACAATGTTGTGTTAGTTTCAAGAGGTACACCAAAATGATTCAGTTATATCTATATACACACACATATATTCTTTTTCAAATTATTTTCCCATATAGGATTGTTACAGAATATTGAGCAGCATTCCCTGCGCTGTACAGTAGCTCCTCGTTGGTTATCTATTTTAAATATATGCTGTGTACACGTCAATCCCAAACTCCCAGTCTATTCTTCCTGCCTCACACACTTCCCCCCTGGTGACCGTAAGTTCATTCTCTAAGTCTATGAGTCTGTTTCTGTTTTATAAGTAAGTTCATTTGTATTATTTTTAGGCTACACATATAAGTGATATCCTATGATATTTGTCTTTCTCTGTCTGATTTACTTCAGTTAGTACTGAAGTCCTCAGAAACATAGGAAATTTTATTCGCTCTCTTGTTTTTTTCTCTGTCTCCTATTTCTTATTTGGTATTTATTTTATCTCACGTCACTGTTTCCTTTCCCCTGCAGAATGTCTTTCTCTGGAATAGCGTGGCCTCCTTTGGCTACTAAGAGTATGTGTTAACATTTCACACACAGGCTGATTCCAGGCTTTACAAGCTGCATAGTCCCTCATGGGTACCTAATGGCTATCTTTCAGTGCTCTGTCCCTGTTCCACATAAAATGAGTAGGACTGGCCCAGCTTGGAACATATGGTTGAATCAGCTTAAAAAATATGACTCAACTCTGAATCCTACTAATAGGTCATGGGCTAAGAAGATACAGTAAAAATGTTCATTACATGTCATTTTTATTTCATAAGCTGGTTTTAGTCTCAATTAATTATTTTATTGTCTTTATGAGGCTTAAGCAATAAATAAAATAAGTGCACATTTTTAAAGATTAATTTGAGTATTGAGATAATAGTAATAACCATAGCCAATGTTCTAGCATCTCCAATTAGCAGAACCTTTTAAAGTATTCCAGACTAATACAACTTTTCCCCACTGTTTACTATACACCATACATTCCATATTCATAAGATCACATCACTTTATAGTAAAGCAATATTAAGACGATGTTTAAATCATTATCATGATCAAATCAATTTTAGTCTTTTTTCCCTGTAAATATTTAGACTAGTGATGATTAACTGTCTCTTTAATCCTAATCCTTCCTCAAGAATCCCATGTTTACCACATAACTGACTTTAGAATATACGAGTCATAAAAAATAAAAATATTATGAAAACTCCACCACCACAGATGCATAAAAATAGACTTGATGTCTATGTAAAGCAAAGGATTTTAGTGGATTCAGGAAACACTCAATTCAGTAGCATTTATTGATTACCCACCTTGGGCAAGGCATAGTTCTATGTACTATTAAAGATGAAAAAATAATCTGACATTAATTTTTGTCAAACAGAATTTCACCAGCTAGCAGAAAACTATACACACACATTTATTACTCTAAGATAAATTATGATTATGGAAGAGTGAGAAATGGAAAAATGTTGAAAAGTTTGGAAAGCCTAGGACACAAAAAGGCTTCTTGGAAAGAGCTGTAAAAAAGGTTTAACAGATCTGAAATTTGGACTTGACTATAGCATGCCAGGCTCCTCTGTGCATGAGGTTTATCAGTCAAGAATACTGGAGTGGGTTGCCATTTCCTACTCCAGGGGGTCTTCCCAACCCAGGGGTTGAACCTGTGTCTCCTGCATTGCAGGCAAATTCTTTACCTGCTGAGCAATCAGGGAAGCTCCTGGATTTAGAATGAGAGAGACATAACTTAAAAGGCCAGTTCACAGACAGACATTTTGAATAAAAAGAATTTGAATATGATCAGAGAAACATGGAATGTTGTTTGTCTTCCAGAGAGTTGTGAATCCAGCTGACAGAAAGTTTAAGGGTTGTGACATGATACAGGTTAAGATGGGAAAGATAGTTATTGAAATACTGTAGGGGGTCTATAACTCAAGGCAAAATAATCTGGGCCTAGGCTTCATACTGAAACAATCTGCTATTGAATAAGCAATTGAATATTTAGATCAAGAGATTATGTTTTTGAGTAAAAAAGATTAATTATTGTATAAAGATAATTCAGGTGGCAAAGTGAAAGTGTTAGTTGCTCAGTTGTGTCCCACTTTTTGAGACCTCATGGACTATAACCCATCATCCTCTGTCCATGGTGATTCTCTGTCCATGGGGACTCTCCAGGCAAGAATATGGGAGTGGGTTGCCATGCCCTCCTCCAGGGGATTTTCTGGAACCAGGGATCGAGCACAGGTCTTTAACATTGCAGGCAGATTCTTTACTGTCTGAACCACCAGGGAAGACCAGGTGGCAAGAGAGAGGTTAAATTAAAAGAGATGCAATCTGGAGTCAGAGAGACCCATTTGGAGGCTATTTCAATAATACAAATTCTCCTCCTCACTCTGCTCGGACAGTTCAAGTCCACTAGCCAAACAAACCTCTTTATTAAAGGTATCAGGCTCCTGCTTATCTCTGAAGAGTGGATTCCAGTTCTCAGCCAGCCTGTGAAATGATTCAGACCAGCCAATCACATTCTCCTGTGGTAACACTTCATCCTTTTGTTTCTATGGAATTGACTTCCCATAGCCTCTTGGGGTTCACTCTGTTCTGAGTGATACCTCTGTGTGGCTCTGCATGGGACATCATGCTCCTCTCCTAGGCTTGGAATCTATGTGACTGGTAAACTGCTGTCAATCTCATCTGTCCACTGTGAGGTGTCATGGTTTTTGGTCACTGCCATAATTACAGAGTCAACTCATTGGAAAAGACCCTGATGCTGGGAAAGATTGAGGGCAAAGGAGAAGGGGGCTGCAAAGGATGAGATAGACAGCATCACTGACTCAGTGGACATAGATGTGAGCAAGCTTCAGGAGATGGTGAAGGACAGGGAAGCCTAACATGCTGCAGTCAGTCCATGGGGTCGCAAAGAGTCGGACATGATTTAGCGATTGAACAGCCGCATAATCTCAGATCAGCAATCCCTCCCTTATCTATATGATGAATAGGAAGATGATCAAAACAACATATTAATATAATATTATATATTAAGCCATTTTCTTTGACTTAGTTCATTTTCTAAATTCTGATTTTAAAAAGAATAAACTATTTTAATGGGCCCTGAACAGTACTCTGAGCCCTGGGTACTGTGCCTTCTTTGCTTAACGGAGAAGTCATCCCCAGCCCAGTGTCAAATTCAGTTCAGTAGCATTTCCATTGTACTTTTATTCAATATAAACCCTTTTCATCTCACATGTTATCTAAAAGTGATGGAATTAGAAATGCTCCCTATAATTTTTGTAAAGAAAAATATCTATTCTATAGTATTTTTTCTTTCCTTGTTCTACTTAATATAACTAGACTTATGATCACCCTTCAAACGCAACCCCCAGATTCTTTTAAATTATTTTCTTAAATATAAAGTAAATGATAGAACAGGAAGGGCAGAGATTCTATGCTTTAAATCATTTTTTTGAGCTATAGAGCACTCCAAGAGTGCAATATGTCATTCTTATTTAGGTTGGTAATTTTTAAACTGCTCTCAAAAAGCCACAGGAATTCCTTCAGGGTTTCTGGGGGCTGTTGGAAAGGCAGGTGTGGGGAGTGGAATCAGTAGGATTCTGTCTCACCCTCTGCCCCTTCCTCTTCTCTCACTTCCAGGTAACCAACCTAATCTATATTGGCCAGTCACAAAATGTGGTATTGGAAACAAAGATCCTGCTATGCAAAGTGTTTTAAAAATCATTAATCTGATTTATATATAGACATTTTCTTCCCTATCTAACAGGAGCTTTGAGAAACTCTAAAATTATACCAAAGTTGAGTTCAGTAAAGAAATATCATATGAAAAAGAACCAGTTAATAACAACTTGGTAATAGTGACATACTATTAAGCCAAAGGAATGATGAAGTGGAAATATTATTTTTCCTTTTCCCTGCTTTAAGATAAACATAAGGATCTTGAGAAACCTCTAGACAACTTTTTGAATTTTAAATTTTGCAGCCCATTATTCACATCAAATACAAACAGGCACGTGTTGGACAATGTCTGTCAGCAATGTGTTCCAGGGTTACCATCTCTTGTTAACAGTAAATCTTTTCTAACAGTCAGGCCAACTTCCCTATGCTCTCCCTGGAGCCCTTTCCTTATATCTTGCTCTAAGTAGAGATGGAAAACAACTGCTTACCATTCTGCTCATCACAACCCTTCTTATTTTGAAAAAGTAATTCCCCTTATATTTATCTCTTGTCCAAAATGAAATTCCAGTTTTCTAAGCCTTTCTGCATGACTGTTAATTTCCAATTCTTTAAGCATCATTTTTAACCCTTTCTATGGTCTCTACTGTGCTTTTTAAGAAGTAAATTGATATAGCCTCTACCAAAATCATTGGTATTTTCTAATGAAAACTTCACTACCCAAATCAATATTTTTCTTGTTACAGCCATTAAGAACAATCTGCTTTGTACTTTCTAGAGATGAATATTATGAATATCATTCTTAGTAAAAATTTTTTGAATGCTTGAATTATTTCCTAAGTAGAGATCATCACCAAAACCCCTTCCATGATTATACTTATAATCAAAATGATACAAAATTAAGGAAAATCATAATAACAAAGTGCTCAGAGTCAATGTGGAACAAAAGAGCGCAGAGCCAAAAAACTAAGCTCACCTGTTTCTAGACGCATTGTTTATGAAATAATTTTTATTTCCAGGGCTCTAAAGATTCTAGTGTGGGTTACAGCTTAGAATGACCCACAGCATTATGTGTAACTCCCACTACCTCATGTAGGCCCTT
The DNA here is from genome assembly GCA_024291935.2 of Okapia johnstoni. Classification (NCBI taxonomy): domain Eukaryota; kingdom Metazoa; phylum Chordata; class Mammalia; order Artiodactyla; family Giraffidae; genus Okapia; species Okapia johnstoni. The sequence goes on from CM044308.1 coordinate 56,492,394, forward strand.
AAAAAATGTATGGGCTGGTGTTTTTATTATTTTGAAGTATGTTTTCAGTGCACCTGTGAGATTACCCTTTGTTAGTGATTTCTGACTCTAATCTTTCTGTTGGTTGTTGTTTTTCAGTCTTTCAGTCATGTCCAACTCTTTGTGACTCCATGGACTGCTGCATGCCAGGCTCCTTGTCCTTCACTACCTTCCAGAATTTGCTCAAATTTTGTCCTTGAATTGGTGATGCCATTCAACCATCTCATTCTCTGTCATCCCCTTCTCCTCCTGTCTTCTATCTTTCCCAGCATCAAGGTATTTTCCAATGAGTTGGCTCTTTGCATCAAGTAGCCAAGGTATTGGAGCTTCAGCTTCAGCATCAGTCCTTCCAATGAACACTCAAGGTTGATTTCCTTTAGGACTGACTGGTTTGATTACCTTGTCCAAGGGACTCTCAAGAGTCTTCTCTAGCACCATAGTTCTTCAGCGCTCAGCCTTTACGGTCCAACTCTCACATGCGTACATGACTGCTGCTGTCCTTTAAATGTCTGCAAATATAAGAAAGGCTCTTGCAGTTCTATTTGGAAGATAACTTCCTCCAATCCACCCAACTGAGAGTCATAGAAGAGTTGAAGAAAATAAATATTTTGTTTTCCTTCTCTCAGATTGTATGATGTACACTAAAATTGCTCTCAAATATACCTCCACATGCTTCATGCTTCTAATGACTCTAGCAAGGCAGTTACAGACACTCAGGGTTATGTGCACAGATCCAGGCATGATCCACTGCAAATCCACCCATGCTGACTCCTGCTACTGCCAAGTTGCTATTTTCTAAAGTAACTGGTAAAATTGGAAACAAACTAGACTTTTCTATGTTTTTCTGCGGTCAATGGCCATTCAGGAGTTTAGGGTATTAGTTCTTTTCAGTTTTACCCCTCTTTTTCTGTAGACTGCTTTTACTAGGTTTCAGAACACTTCTGGAACCTGGACCAGCAGATACTTTGACTGATAGACATTTTTCTCAATACAAGGGTAAGCAGAGTCTAAGCTCAAGTTGGAATTTCCACTGTAGTCTTCTATTTAGATAGATATTAATGTTATTATTCATTGGAAAAGACCCCGATACTGGGAAAGACTAAGGGCAGGAGGAGAAGGGGGCAATGGAGAATGAGATGATTGGATGGCATCATTGACTCAGTGGATATGGTTTGAGCAAACTCCAGGAGATAGCAAAGGACAAGGAAGCCTGGCGTGTTGCAGTCCATGGGGTCACAAAGAGTTGGACATGACGGAGCAACTGAACAGCCACAGATGTTATTATTAATAGCCCCTACAAATTCTACTCTAATTCCAAAGAATCCTCTCTTAAGTGACATTCTAATACTTTAAGACTTGGCTTCCAGGGAAAATAGCATTCCAAAATTTCTGGTATTAAAGGAACCACATGACTCAAGGTTTGTGTTTCGTCATATTATTCTGCCTTTCCCATGGAAATGAAATAGTTCTACCCCTGCTATTTTCTACAAGTGCAGGGATTTCCAACTGTGTCAGCATTCTGTTGCAGATGCAACAGACTCATGCCTTTTTCCCTTGGACCACATGTAGGACTACAAACTACCAATAGTATGTGCAACTTTTCAAGCACTGTATACTCAGATGCTTGGTAACTCTGCTTCATTCATTTCATTTTTTATCAGTCTGATACTAAGAACACTGCTACTTTTATTTCTCTTTAATTTGAAGAATCTATCCATCCATCCACCTATTTATTTACTTCCTATCTACCTATTCCATTCACCATACTAATCTAATTTAGTATTTTCTTGATATCTATTTTATACCAAGTGTTATTTTTGGCATTGGGTACTGAAATGACAATAATAACTCCTGCACTTATAGCCTAATAAGTGAGATGAAATTACATGAATACTTATACAAATGGTTACTTATAGTCATAAAAATACTACAAAGGAACAGTACAGATCACATTAAAAGCACATTTTCAACTTTATTAACCATTTATTTATATATTTATATATTATTTATATATTTACTATTTATTCAGTGTATTCCCTTTTCACTTTAACAAAAAATAGAAAATTATAAGATCACTAACTGAGTCAGTTCTCTTTAGGAGAAAAGTATTATTTGTATAGTTACAGAAAACTATGGTTTCTCCTTTATGTACAAAGAAAATGTTTTAAAAAGGTGCTCTGATATTGAAAAAAGGCTAAGAGCTGCAAGCATTTCTTCACACTGGGTATATTGGATCCAAGAAACTTGTCAAGGCACCTAAACATGTGGGAGGCAGTGGTGGGGAGGAAAGTTTCTCCCAGAAATTATGCTTATTTTATTTTCTGAAGCAGGAAGGCAACATGCATCACAAACTGTCTTTTATTCTGTTAGGATCTTAGAAGCTGCCTGAATCAGGGGAAATATAATGATTATCAGGCCTTCCCATGTGGTGCTAATGGTAAAGAACTTTCCTGACAATGCAGGAGACAAGGGTTTGATACCTGGGTTGGGAAGATCCACTGGAGGAGAGCAGGACAAAGCACTCCATTACTCTTGCTTGGAGAATTCCATGGACAGAATAGCCTGGTGGTCTACAGTTTATGGGGTCGTAAAGAGTTGGACACAACTGAAGCAATTTAGCATGCACACATGCATAGTGATTATCTCTTCTATTTTTCTGAAAAATAACTTTAGATTTTTCTAGGGTAAATGACCTAATTGAATCATGGTGTAGAGACAGTTTCAGCTGCATTAATTCTAATTACTTACAGTGCATTTAAATTGCATGATATGAAATTGGGTTGCTCCTCACGCTAATACTTCTTTGTGCAGCAGTTCCCCAGAATGAGTTTCTATTTCTGTGGGCAAGGGTTATAGTTCTTGCTTGTTTTAAGTGTAATTCCATTTCCATTTGTTTTTAAGGCAAATAAATTGAGTTAAATTATTTTTCCTTGCTTGAAATTTCATTTGCTGTTTAAAATTCAATCATTGCATATAGTTTTTCAAAATGACACTATGTCATGTCTGAATAAGATCAGTCCAAAGGAGGGTCAGTTTCTAAGAAAAAACAACTAATTAAAATACAGCTGAAAAGTGGTAATAACTACCTATTTAAATGTTTGAAGACAAATTTTCTCCATATGCTGATAATTAGGGCCTATTTCTTAGTGAAAAAATTTATGTGTGAATTGTATTAAGTCTTAAGTTATTTCTCTTTTTTTCTCCATTTACCTTTAAGAAATTTACAGAGTTAGCAGAAGAGAAAAACAATTTAAAATACTATCTTTTGAGTGAGGACATGGGCATATAGTTGATGAAATAACTTTTGATCGTTGGTAGTGTTTTCACTGAACTCTTCACTAATAACTTTCTCCCTGATGAAAGAACAGGCCACAGTTTCCCTATACTATAACATTTTTGGCCTATTACTCCTGAAAGGGTCTCTTTTGTTTACTTGTTCCAAGCTGTTTATTTTATTTACTTCATACCTAGTGCCCTATGTCCACTTTCTCTGGATTTGCTCATTCATCCTCTGCTTTACTTTCTTTTCTTTCCTTGAGACTTTCTGATCCATCTCCCTTTTCCTCATGCCTGCAGTGGGACACTTTTTCTTTTTTTAATAATTTGTATTGGATTATAGTTGATTTACAATGTTGTGTTAGCTTTAGGTGTACAACAAATTGTGTATGTATATACATATACATATATGTATATATATACACACATTCTACAGTATTCTTGCCTGAAGAATTCCATGGACAGAGGACCTTGGCAGGCTATAGTCCATGAGGTTGCAAATAGTCAGACACAACTGAGCAACTAACACACACACACACACACACACACACACACACACACACAGACAGCATTGAGTAGAGTTCTAGCTTAGGTCAGAGTCACAGCTATCTGCTTACTTAAAATGAAATTTGGGATGGTTCCTGCTCTAGAATAAAACTCTACTCAGAGGAGTGGGTGAATCTTTATGTTGTGAGAAAGGCAAAACAATAATAAATGGTACAAGACAAAATAATAAGGATAAAAACTCCCAGAAGCTTTAATCAAGTTTATTCCTGTAATCAAGATCAGTGAAGGGGTCATCACACATATATTTATTCCTTCACAAAAGATAATGAAGCCTGAAATTTCCCAGTGACCCTCTAGAGTGGAAGAAACACTTCTATGAAGAATTTCCAAACAACCATTGACACTTCTGGTTTAACATTGTGACAATCAGGTCTAATTCTTTTTAATCCTTAAATGCTATTTATGCATATTTTTATTTTTGAGTCAAGTGGAAAAAGATGGCTCTGGAACCTCCCTACTTCCCTCTTTTTCCCCTTTGATTTTAAATTACATTTTCCTCAGGTACTTACTGGCTTTGAGTGCATTGGAGACTATAAGTTAAAACTCAGGCCTGAAATAGTTGCTTATCTTACAGTTTAGAGATTTTTAAGAGTGATTTTAATATTTACTTAAAATATGTATAAGAATGATAACCCAGATTACCTGTCATTATTTTTAAAACATTATAATGTGTTCTATAGTAATCAATTAAGTAGTAAGAATTGTGGTAACTATTTTGCCAATATAAGGAAATACTACAGTCTTTATTTAATAGCTGATAAGAATGTCAAATTTTGAAGTGATGATTGATATCTGACCATATTGATCAACAGATAGAATCATAGATCTTCAGAAAGAAGTGAGGATCGAGGGAATCAGAAGACAAGCCTGGGATAAAAATATTTACAAAATGCATATCTGATAAAGGACTGCAATCCAAAAAAAGTTTTCCTTAAAATTCAGCAATAAGAAAACAAACAACCCAATTAAAAAAATGGACAAAATGTCTGAACAGATACCTTATGAAAGTAGATATATAGATGGCCAATAAGCATATGAAAAGATGTTCAACATCAAATGTCATTAGGGCATTGCAAACTAAAACACTAATGAGATACCACCACATTCTTATTAGAATGGCTAAAATTCAAAACACAGACAACACCAAATCCAAGATATATTGTACAGCAAAAGGAACTCATTTATTGTTGATGGAATACAAAATGGTATATCCACTTGGGAAGACAGTTGGACAGCTTGCTATAAAACTAAACATACTCTTACCATCTCAATCCAGTAATCCTCCTCTTTGGTATTTACCCAAAGAGGTTAAACTTAGGTTTACACTAAGTCTTATATGTGGATGTTCATAACAGCTTTGTTAATAATTGCAAAAACTTGAAAACAACCAAGATATCATTTAGCAGGTGAATGGATAAACTGAAACATATTCCATTTTCTTGTATACCACAGAAAATGGAATATGTTTCAGTGCTAAAAAGAAATGGGCTAAAATATTAAAATATGGAGAAAAGTTAGATACATATAGAAAACTAAGATATATATATATATATACACACACACACACACATATATATCAGTTCAGTTCAGTTCAGTCGCTCAATCGTGTCCAACTCTTTGCGACCCCATGAACTGCAGCACGCCAGGCCTCCCTGTCCATCACCAACTCCCGCAGTTTACCCAAACCCATGTCCATCAAGTCGGTGATGCCATCCAACCATCTCATCCTCTGTCGTCCCCTTCTCCTCCCGCCCCCAATCCTACCCAGCATTAGGGTCTTTTCCAATGAGTCAACTCTTCACATGAGGTGGCCAAAGTATTGGAGTTTCAGCTTTAACATCAGACCTTCCAATGAACACCCAGGATTGATCTCTTTTAGGATGGATTGATTGGATCTCCTTGCAGTCCAACGGACTCTCAAGAGTCTTCTCCAACACCACAGTTCAAAAGCATCAATTCTTTGGCGCTCAGCCTTCTTCACCGTCCAACTCTCACATCCATACATGACCACTGGAAAAACCATAGCCTTGACTAGACGGACTTTTGTTGGCAAAGTAATGTCTCTGCTTTTAAATATGCTATCTAGGTTGGCCATAACCTTCCTTCCAAGGAGTAAGCGTCTTTTAATTTCATGGCTGCAGTCACCATCAGCAGTGATTCTGGAGCCCCCAAAAATAAAGTCTGACACTGTTTCCACTGTTTCCCCATCTATTTCCCATGAAGTGATGGGACCAGATGCCATGATCTTAGTTTTCTGAACGTTGAGCTTTAAGCCAACTTTTTCACTCTTCTCTTTCACCTTCATCAAGAGGCTCTTTAGTTCTTCTTCACTTTCTGCCATAATGGTGGTGTCATCTGCATATCTGAGGTTATTGATATTTCTCCCGGCAATCTTGATTCCAGCTTGTGTTTCTTCCAGCCCAGCGTTTCTCATGATGTACTCTGCATATAAGTTAAATAAGCAGGGTGACAATATACAGCCTTGACATACTCCTTTTCCTATTTGGAACCAGTCTGTTGTTCCATATCCATATATATATATTCATACAAAAGTTCTCTAAGATAAAGAAGCTAATCTAAAAGGGCTAGATACTACATGATTCCAACTATATGATTTTCTGTAGAAAGGCAAAACTAAGGAGACACTAAAAATATCAGTAGTTGCTGGGATTAGGGGGAAAGGAAAGATAAGCAGGCAGAGCACAGGACTTTTATGGTAGTGAAACTATTCTATGTGATACTATAATGATGGATGTCTTTAGGTGTTTGTCCAACTCATAGAATGCCCACCACCAAGAGAGAACCTTAAAGTGAACCACGGACTTTGGGTCATAATGATGTGTCAATGTAGGTTCATAGGTTTTAGCAAATGAACAACTCTGGTGGGGGGATGTTGATAGTGGGAAAGGCTGTGAGTGTGTGTGTGTGTGTGTGTGTGTGTGTGTGTGTGTGTGTGTGTGTGTGTGTGTGTGTGTGTGTGTTGGGGCACTGAGGGGAGGACTTGTGGGAAATCTGTGATTTCTGTTTTCATTTCACTGTGAACCTAAAACTTATATAAAAAAGATGTAGTTTTAAAAAAGAAATGTGATGCTCCATAAATACTAAGACTGAAATTGAAGAAAGTGGAGAAAACCACTAGACCATTCAGGTATGACCTAAATCAAATCCCTTTTGACTATACAGTGGAAGTGAGAAATAGATTTAAGGGACTAGATCTGACAGACAGAGTGCCTGATGAACTATGGATGGAGGTAAGTGACATTGTACAAGAGACAGGGATCAAGACCATCTCCAAGAAAAAGAAATGCAAAAAAGCAAAATGGCTGTCTGAGGAGGCCTTACAAATAGCTGAGAAAAGAAGAGAAGGGAAAAGCAAAGGAGAAAAGGAAAGATATCCCCATCTGAATGCATAGTTCCAAAGAATAGCAAGGAGAGATAAGAAAGCCTTCCTTAGCAATCAATGCAAAGAAATAGAGGAAAACAACAGAAAGGGAAAGACTAGAGATCTCTTCAAGAAAATTAGAGATACCAAGGGAACATTTCATACAAAGATGGGCTCGATAAAGGACAGAAATGGTATGGACCTAACAGAAGCAGAAGATATTAAGACAAGGTGGCAAGAATACACAGAAGAACTGTATAAAAAAGATCTTCATGACCCAGATAACCACGATGGTGTGATCACTCACCTAGAGCCAGACATCCTGGAATGTGAAGTCAAGTGGGCCTTAGAAAGCATCACTACGAACAAATCAAGTAGAGGCGACAGAATTCCAGTTGAACTATCTCAAATCCTGAAAGATGATGCTGTGAAAGTGCTACACTCAATATGCCAGCAAATTTGGAAAACTCAGCAGTGGCCACAGGACTGGAAAGGGTCAGTTTTCATCCCAATCCGTAAGAAAGGCAATGCCAAAAATGCTCAAATTACCGCACAATTGCACTCATCTCACATACTAGTAAAGTAATGCTCAAAATTCTCCAAGCCAGGCTTCAGCAATACATAAACAGTGAACTTCTAGGTGTTCAAGCTGGATTTAGAAAAGGCAGAGGAACCAGAGATCAAATTGCCAACATCTGCTGGATCATTGAAAAAGCAAGAGAGTTCCAGAAAAACATCTATTTCTGCTTTATTGACTATGCCAAAGCCTTTGACTGTGTGGATCACAATAAACTGTGGAAAATTCTGAAAGAGATGGGAATACCAGACCGTCTGACCTGCCTCTTGAGAAACCTGTATGCAGGTCAGGAAGCAACAGTTAGAACTGGACATGGAACAACAGACTGGTTCCAAATAGGAAAAGGAGTATGTCAAGGCTGTATATTGTCACCCTGCTTATTTAACTTATATGCAGAATACATCATGAGAAACGCTGGGCTGGAGGAAGCACCAGCTGGAATCAAGATTGCTGGGAGAAATATCAATAGCCTCAGATATGCAGATGACACCACCCTTATGGCAGAAAGTGAACAAGAACTAAAAAGCCTCTTGATGAAAGTGAGAGAGGAGAGTGAAACAGTTGGCTTAAAGCTCAACATTCAGAAAACCAAGATCATGGCATCTGGTCCCATCACTTCATGGGAAATAGATGGGGGAACAGTGGAAACAGTGTCAGACTTTATTTTTTTGGGTTTCAAAATCACTGCAGATGGTGATTGCAGCCATGAATTTAAAAAACACTTACTCCTTGGAAGGAAAGTTATGACCAACCTAGATAGCATATTAAAAACAGAGACTTTACGTTGCCAACAAAGGTCTGTCTAGTCAAGGCTATGGTTTTTCCAGTGGTCATGTATGTATGTGAGAGTTGGACTGTGAAGAAAGCTGAGCGTCGAAGAATTGATGCTTTTAAACTGTGGTGTTGGAGAAGACTCTTGAGAGTCCCTTGGACTGCAAGGAGATCCAACCAGTCCCTCCTAAAGGAGATCAGCCCTGGATGTTCATTGGATGGACTGATGTTGAAGCTGACACTCCAATACTTTGGCCACCTCATGTGAAGAGTTGACTCATTGGAAAATACCCTGATGCTGGGAAGGATTGGGAGCAGGAGGAGAAGGGGACGACAGAGGATGAGATGGATGGATGGAATCACTGACTCGATGGACATGGATTTGGGTAAACTCCGGGATTTGGTGATTGACAAGGAGGCCTTGCGTGCTGCGATTCATGGGGTCACAAAGTTTTGGACATGACTGAGCGACTGAACTGAACTGAACTGAATGAATACTAAACATAAAGGTACAAATAACAGATATACTTCTATTTTTAAGTTTTCTAAAAGATATTTGGATAGAGCAAACACAGTAATATATATACGTTCAATATATGTAAGACATTTAATCTAGATAAGAATAAAATGCATAGCTTATGATAGCCTAACAGATGAGAGGAAGGAATTGGATGCACAGACTCTCCCAACTCCTTCCCATAAACTTGCACGGACAATTCATTCACAAGTCTCTGATCCATAAGCCATAATCCATGGATGCGGATAAGCAGAATGGTTGTGTTTCTGTTTGATTGATCTGCTTGCTGTTGATTCACACAGTATTTAAAAAATTGAGTCAATTGTCGAATTTAAAATCTATTTATTTTGCAAACATTCCTGATTTTTGATTTTTCTCGAAAAGGATCTGGCTTCATTGGTCTGCATTTCTGCTTGGCAGCAAAGAGCTTGAGCTGTGTAGCCACTACTTCCTTGGGCTGAGTCAGGAGCTCTCCAGTTTTCCATTACCTTCAGCATTTCAGATTTTATCTTGATACTGAAAGTCAGCTGCTGTTTATCATCATATTTCAAAACTGCTTTATGTGTTTCCTTGAGTTTCCTTGAGTTGTATGATGCCAGCAGTCATTTGATTTGTGATTACTGATCTGAATGCTCAAAGAGAAAGAGAAAGAATTTAATAACTATTCAAGAAATGTATACCACCTCAAGTCAAATATCATACAATAATTTTTGCTATACTTGGACAAGCATCCAGGTAATGGCTGAGGTAATGGCTCAGGTAATGGCTGTTACCTCTAGCCATTTTTTTTTTCCCAGCTTAGGCTCTCCTTTTCACTCTGTTAGTTATGAAACCTTGATTTTCCTTTGGTGAACTCTACCCACTGCTCCTGCTTTGCTTGACTCCTTGTTTTCTTAGTGTACCTGTTCATTAAATTGTCTGTTCCCTGCCTCCCACCCAATGCATCCCCACCTTGAATAATCAGACTCATCATTTGAAGCCTGAGTGAAGATGGCGAACATTCATTCTGATTGTACAGCTCTGAAGAAACTGGCTGTTTGTTCTCAGCCTGAATCTGTTTCCTGATATTTTAGCTCTTACACTTTTTATCTGTAAGTTAAGCCATCTTGTTCCAATAAAACGTGATTTTCTTTAAATTATTGAGAGGTGGCAAATATCGCTTGCAGTCAAAACAATTCTAAGACAGGGCTGGGTGGAATATTAGATAAGGTGCCACCTACCAGCTCAAACTCTGTCTGGGATATGTATGGGGGTAGGGGTGCATGATGGTTAAAATTTATATCGTCAAACTTTTATATCCAAAATTAAGGATCATTTTTCCTATCATGCTGAACTTTTCTAATATCTCTTTTTGTTTGCATCTTTCCCCCCTCTATCTCCTTATGTGTTTTGTATTACTCAAGTTTCCCTTATTCTGATTTTTCCTTTATACTGATTTGACTGCCATAATTCTCCCTATTTTGTTTAACTGATTTACTCTAACGTTTTAATATGACAGGCTTGATTGAATCTGTTTGAAGTTTAAGCAATTTAAAGATGATTAGTATCTTTATTTTTCTGTAGAATAATACAAAGACTTTAAAATGCTTAACACAGATTACCATCTTCCATCTTATATGCTTGATTGTTTGATAATTTAGTACCATTGTTTACTTCATTCTTCTAGGTTACTGTTTCCTCTTCCTCCACACTACAGCCTTTGTAAACAAGAAGCTGTTAGTGGTAAACTCAGTGTTTGATTATCTGAATTTATTTTGTCTTCACTCATGATGATATTTTGGAGTATTAGTTTGCTGCTCTTTTCCTTCAGATACTGTTCCATTTTTTAAAGTCTGCTGTTTTATTGTTGTCCTTTTATAGTAATCTGAATTCTTGCTTTAACGTGTTTTCTATAATTTTAAATTCTATAGTTACATTACAACATGTGTGTGCATACTAAGTTGCTTCAGTCGTGTCGACTCTTTGTAACCCCATGAACTGTAGCCTGCCAGGCTCCTCTGTCCATGGGATTCTCCAGGCAAGAATACTGGAGTGGGCTGCCACTGCCTTCTCCAGGGGATCTTCCTGACCCAGGGATCAAATCCACGTCTCTCATGTCTCCTGCATTGGCAAGGGGGTTCTTTACAGGTGGCTTTACTAGCCAGCCAGGAAGCCCCCCAAATTTTTATAGGTGTGGATTTATTTTTATTTACACCCTTTTTGAGAATCTAGAATTTAAAAAAGTCTTTAATCAATTCTAGAAGTTTCTCAGTCATTATTTTTAAGAGTATTGTCTTTTCTCCATTCTCTCTATTCTTGTCCTTTGACATACCTATCAGGTATATGTGAGACTCCTTAATTTCTTTCTTTTTTCTTCTCATTTTATATTTTGAGGGTGTATTCTGAATACTCATGAAGGCAGAAACAGACAGAACAGGCTATATCTTGAAAGCAGTACTCCATCTTGGGCTGGAGTGTGGACTTTGAGCTATATGCCCAGTATCTATGGAAACAACATACCAACTGGAAAACCAGGCCCCCAGAAGGAAGAGCCCCTGGGCTCATACCTAGACTCTCTGTCACCTAAAATAATACCCTAATTATCTGTGTAACCGAATAGAATCATACATTGTATTATGCTTATTGGGGTATGACCACAGGCCTATTGATAATTGTCCACTGCTAACTACCTAGGCTTAAGGCATATGAATCACAGGTTAAATTTTATTGTATCTTTCTTTTCCTTTGTTCAGACTAGTTTCAGGGAATTTGGGGAGGTGGGTTTGGGCACGTACACTTAGGGTGTATAAGGTTTTCACAAAAACTGGTCGGGGTCCTTGGCTAAGAGGAGACTCTGCCTTGGGCCTGCCGGTGTAATAAATTGCACTCCACTATCCGCATTGTCCTTCTGAATGAGTTTGTTTCCCTGAATGCATGGCTACAACACTCTCTTGAGGTCATTAATTATCTTGTTGTCTATGGTTAATCTAATATTTAAATTCATCTGATGAAGCTTTTATATTTCAAAAACTGTATTTTTAATTTTGAGATATTCTATTTGATTCTCTTCTTTACCTACTTATTCCTTTTCGTCATGACTTATTTTCCTTGTTTATTTCTCATCATTTTAAACATACTTGTTTTACCATCTATATCTGATATCTCTGCTTTTTTTTTTTTGCTATCATCATAAGGCTTTATGTGTGGGAGTCTTGTGTGGCCTCTGTTGAGGGATAATTTATCAAGAGAGGATATTAGTTTGCTTTGGACAGAAACTGTAGCGGTATCATTACCCTAAGAACACTGTATTTAATTTCTAATGTCTCAGCCAATCTATATCTCTTAAGTCTCCTGCATTGGCAGGTGAGTTCTTTATCACTAGCATCATCTTACAGGAGATTGATTTTTCTACCCAGAGCCCAGGTGCCAAGGTATGAACTTCATCATTTCTTCCTTATGATGGTGCATGTATTTTTTAAGTTGATCCTTTCCCTGAGGCTGTAGGATTTTGCATGTCCTGACTTTGTGTGAGATATCAGTTCAAGGCTTCATTTTGCACAGGTGTCACTATCCTAGGAGCCTTAAAACCTGACACTCAATGTTATGATATTGATGTTATCAATATCAACAATTTCCCCAAGGCTGCAGAGTGTCATTCTTGTGCCCACCACTTTGGTTTTCAATGACCTCTTTGCTTTAGGATCCTGGGGATTTCGTTTAAAACTTGCTAGTACAGCTTTGAGTTCAAGAGTACATATGTTTTATTTTACTCAGCATTTCTATTTGCTTTGCAGAGAAGGGTTTTCAGAATATCTAATCTGTAATATTACAGGAAATAGAAGTTTCCATACTCAAAAGAGGCTTGCATTTATTTCAAAAGCTTTTACTGTCTACAATTTGACAGGCAATGTTATTTTACATTTTTAAAATATGGTGGCACATAAATCAATAGGAAAAAAATAAATGAAATGACAATGTCAATCACTATTACTAAAGTGTCCTTGTTTTTTATTTTATTCCAATATATTTTATATTTTGAATACACTCAGAAAATAGCACTCCTGGTATATGCATTTTTTTTTTCCATTTTGTAGCCTGTTAACCTTTATTTCACTCTGACTACATTTCATTTCACCCTGCCTTTTACTTCCTGACCTTTCATTTAAATGTGAATAAATAAATGTTTATACAAACAACATATTTCATGTGTGGCATATATTTTAATAGCAACTTTCAATTCAAGGGTCAAAACTCATAGAGGATCATGCTGTTTTCTGTCTGACTACAAGTAGAGTTATATACTCAGATTTGTGATCTCCCGTGATCTTACCTGTTCTAAGGTGATTTCATAGAAAGGAAATGATTGAAGCCATGACCCCTAGAAAGGTAATATGGAGACTAGTCAAATGCTTTAGCCCTCCTAATCCTTATTCAGTCTTCTCTGCCCCCACCTTTCTAGGCTCTCCATAAGCAACACTGCTATATTTAAATAACCAACAAGGCCCTACTGTTCAGCACACGGAGCTCTGTTCAATATTGTGTGGAAGCTTGGAGAGGAGGGGAGTTTGAGGGGGAATGGATTCATGTATATGTATGGCTGTGGCCCTTACTTGTTCACCTGAAACTATCACTACATTGCTAATCGGCTACACCCCAATACAAAATAAAAAGTTAAAAAAAGATTTGTTACAGGGCATAAGCAAAAGATGAGTCCTCTGGAGCAGTGCTTTTTAATCTTTACTGTGAATGTGAATCCCTTGGGAATTTTGTTAAACTACAGATTCTGATTCAGTAGATCTGGGAAGGCGCATGAGATTTTGGATTTTCACCAAACTCTCAGATGCTGCTCTTGATGCTTATCGACAAGAAATTTGAGCTGCAAGACCTTAGATACAACCAGCTTGTCTACTCTTAAATCCTTCTAAGTGGTACATTTGCGATCACAACTTCAAAGAATTATACACGTTGCATATTGTTGTCTGTTGTTGTTTAGTTACTATGTCATGTCGGACTCTTTTGCAACTCACCCCAAAGACTGTAGCCAGCCAGGCTCCTCTGTCCTAAGCAAGAATACTGGAGTGGATTGCCATTTCCTTCTTCAGGGGATCTTCCAGATGCAATGATAGAATCCACGTTTCCTGCATTGGCAGGCGGGTTCTTTATCACTGAGCCACCAGGGAAGCACATGTTGCATATTGGACACTTATAAATGACAATACCAGAGAGTAGAGTTATAATTTAATCAATAATTATTTTAAAAATATTTACTGTTTTTATATGGAAATCACCAAAGTATAAAAATAGATTATTTTGTCTTCAATAAATCTACTTTTTATTAAAAATTTGTATTGCTTTCATGTAATATCAAAACTAATTAATGCATTTATGCAAAAATTCAAACAATATAGATATCTATGTAATGAAATATTTATATAACATATAATAAATATTGTATCCATATAATAAAAAGTGAGTTTTTTAACACCCCCATTGTATTTCCAAAAGTAACCACTGTTGAGTTTGCTTATTGTATATCTTCCAAAATATTTTTGTGCCCTCTTTAAACATGTATGCATATCTTCAACTATTGTTGGTTTATGAAAACAACATTTTACTCTGTGTCTTGTCCTGCAGCTTTTTTTTTAACTTAATAATTTGTGATCACTTCCATTTCAATATATATAGACCTTTCACACTTTTACTGATTGTATGCATATACAGTTCTATAATATTTAACTATCAAAAAAAAAGAGACAGATATTTAGGCTCATTCCAATTTTTGTATTTAAGTATTCTATGCACTTAAGAAAGAGAATCTACCTAAATAGTTATAATTCAGTAAAAGTGACCTGCATGGAAGCTGTATACCTCTACCATTCATTACATCTTCATTTTCTACAGAGATTAAATCCAAAGAAGTTCAGAGTCATTTAACCACAGCACCCCCTTCCAAGCCCCAGATAGCCTCCAGACTCGCCACATTGGGATCTATAAAAGGGGAAATGGGATTTCTATAGATTTTTTTTAAATCTGATTGCTAATGACTTGTTGTTATTGTTGTTCAGTCAAGTCGTGTCTGACTCTTTGTGACCCCATGGACTGCCACACACCAGGCTTCCCTGTTCATCACCATCTCCAGGAGTTTGCCCAAGTTCATGTATGTCCATTTAATCAGTGATGCCATCCAACCATCTCACCTTCTGTTGCCCTCGTTATTGCTAATGATTTTTGTTGTTTTTCAGTCGCTAAGTCATGTTCAACTCTTGGCGACCCCATAATCTGTAGCACGCTTGGCTTCCCTGTCCTTCACTATCTCCTGGGGTTTGCTCAAACTCATGTCCATTGAGTCAGTGATGCCGTTCAAATATCTCATCCTCTGTCACCCCCTCCTCCTCTTGCCCTCAATCTTTCCCACTATCAAGGTCTTTTCCAATGAGTCAGCTCTTTATATCAGGTGGTTATCATACTGCTAATGATAATATTCCTCAAAAGCAGGTGTATATATATATAAGTGAACTAAAGTAGTTAAAATGGAGTATGGTGTCCAAGGCAGGTATCATGTGAATAGTCTAGTTCTATATTTTAAAACCTCACTAAAATTAACATGTTCAAATATCTTTGTTTGGTCTAGATAAATATCCTATGGCTTGCAGAAAAGAAATTACATGTTTATTTTAATTTGTAAAAAAAATTAGAGATATGAATTGGAGATGGACCTTGAGAGTTATGAGACTTTCTTAGTCATAAAATAAACATAGCTAGTTTCCATATATTTAAAGAGATCCATCTGCAGTGCCTTAAGTCTAGACTCTAAAGGGAGAAATATCATTTCCTCTAATGTATATTTAATAAATAAAACTGTCTACACAGAATTGCTAATAGAAATCGCTTGGCCTGCCGGATATTCTCTGACCTAAAAGAAAGCCGTCAGAGAATGTTCCTGTTATATTTTAAGAGAAAAATCAGCTGTTTATATCTTTTATTTATTGGCAGACTACTGTTAGTGACAGGTATAATGAAAAATCTGTTTCTTATTGTGTTCTCCCCAATGGCCATTGTGCACTTTTTCTACTGACCCTGAAACAATAAGCCCACTTCCAAAGCAGCAGATAACTTCATTTATAGTGTTTCTAAGAAGATAAAAGTCTTCTGAAATGCATTATTTCTAGTCTCTTCTCTCACCCTTAAAATGTGTCTGTCTGGAGCTTTACCATGCATCTTCCCTCAAGATTACAGGACGATGTCTCCTTGCTCCTTTCCAGAAACAAGCTCTTATTTCTGCTCTCAGTTTTATGGTATAATTTTACTGTTTCTTTGTATGTGTTTTCCTCACTGCTTTATGCTCCTGGAAGACAAGAATACTTTGTTTTTTACACTCACATTTCCTCAGCACCTGTCTCTTCATCTTATATGCCAATCCTGAATTTTAAAATATAGTCAAATTTCAAGCACGACAGTGATGATTTCATAGGACTACATGTCTCTCTTAAATCTTTTTGCTTTTATAATCATTTAAAAAATTTTTTCTCACCATTTTGTTCAATAGCTTTTTAAATCATTTTGGAGGTAGTTTTGATATAAATACAATAAAATGAGTGATTAAGACACATTGAAGACATGAGAAATCTTACTGGTTTTATATATTGTGAATTAAAAAATAAACACCACAATAATTACTACTCTTTGTAGCACAGCACATTTTTATTACACTGCAGTTTAAATTCAAATTAAATTATACTCTCCCCTTTCATTACTTTGTATTGTCTTTAGTGTTTAAAAGTTCAAAATACCCTTGTTTACTTCTTATATGGTCTTTACAGTTGTGCGGTTATCTAGGCTTTTAATGTATCTCGTTTAAAAGAAGGGCATTTTAATCAAATTGTCTTAGATTATTCCTCAGGAACTGAAAAGTTAATCTTTTAAAAGGACTATATTATATCCTCATTTCTCCCTAGCTCTTGCAACACAGATATCATCACACAAAAATATTTGACATGGCCATATCACCTACATAGTTAGCATTTGGAAAGAAGCCTGAACTCAATGACTGGGTCATGGTGTGCTTTGGTATTACTGTTCCAAAAGCTCCAAAACCTCTAGATAAGCCTCTGGTTCCCAACTCTGACCTAGGGGAAGAGGTAAATGATTAGTCTACATCTCTCCAATGAAGAGAAAACATACTTAAATAGGTCAGAGATAAATAAACTATCATATTCACTTATGCATCGTGTTTGAATAAATGCAAAAAAAAAATGTTCAGTATCTGCTTCAGATGAAGGAAGTTGTCAAAAAAATCTTTATAGAGAAAAGAGAAATTTACATGAACATTCAGCAGGCTGAATGGGTATGGATGTTTTCAGTGATGTATGCAGTCATCGACCCTGTCAAAGAAAAAACTTACCATCAGGGACATCTTGACTGAAAGTGTAGTGCCACAGTTCTTGTCAGTTTCTGCAGCATTTGGAACATGGGATCTGCAACAACAGGCTTGGTCCCTAATGGTTCATCAATGAAAACTTCAAGCTAAGCTTTTTCAAGGGGAGGTGACACAAGCAGAGAAATGAGTGATGATTCATTTGGTAAAACACTTAGTGGGATGTGAAAGCTGGGACCATCGCAGCTGAGGGGAAGGCAGTAGAGAGTCAGGGAGTTGTGGAGAACCAGCAATGGCAGTTCCTGAGAAAGAGCAAGGCTAACAAATGAACCCAGGAGAAATGGGTGCTCTGAAATGGAGAGCCTGGGAGGTTCACCTCAGGAAACTGCAGGGAGCCAAGAGAAGGGTTGAGAAGCAAGACTTAGTTTTGTGGGAAAGGAATACAGTGGGCAGGAGGTGGTCACCAGTTGCCAGAGAAAGGAAATAGTAGTAATGCTGGCCACTGGTCATGAGAATACTTCTCATCTGAGGATTGATTTACTCTATGAATGTGCATGCTTATTAAAGCCTTATCTTAGTCTTATTCACAATATCACTTGGCACTCCCGGAAATCTTGACTCCTGATCCACTGATGTTTTTGTTAGACTATGTTAAATTGCCTATGAAAAAGCAGGAAGGCATTAGATTTGGGTAGATGAACTGTTGCTGCTAACAAGGCATTTTTGAGATAAATGAAGGAGACCTGGGAAAAAGACCCTTTTTCTTTGCTTTTAGTAATTTTGGAGAGGTCAAATCCAATTGCTAAGAAATGGAAACTTTGGTACCATTTATTTTAGATTTTTGTTTTTTTAAAAGTGGATAAATCTAGACTTTTGAAAAAAAATGGTGGCAAATATTAGAGGAGAGTTTCAGGAATGGGAATATACTTTGAGGCACCACCTTCTTTAGAATTCGAAAGCTGACCAGAATTATATATAAATGTACACAAAACATAGCTCATAGAACATGAGTCCATATTTACCGTTATCCCTAATTCAATTTTAGGTATGTGTCAATTAAATCAATCAGTATCTGCATCAATTAAATGAATATTACTGTGGTGAAAGTTTGAGATCAGTGGTTCACAATGAATATTGTCATTTGGTATAATTTTAAAGTAATAATGCAAGGATAGCTGCAGCAAATAGCCAAGGTAGCTGCTGCCAACTTTGATTTTGCCTGTGAAACATCACAAACAACACAAAAATGAATGAGAGGAACCATTAGCTACTGACCTCACCATTTAGATATTTTAAAACCAAAAAGCTTAGAGGAGAAAGGAATTGATTCAAAAATAAAAGAAAACCTGCTGCTAAGGATTACCTCACTATGATTCATTTAAGTACTGGGAAGCATTGAGTGTTATGTTAGCAACTTAATCTCAAATAATTCAGGAAAAAATTGCACTGCTTTATAATTTTATGTAAGTTTAAGGTTGTTTAAAAATTACTAAAACTTTTTGCGTATGCAATTGAAATGTAAATATATATAGATGTGGTGGTTTAGTTGCTAAGTCATGTCTGACTCTTGCGACCCCATAGACTGTAGCCTGCCATTCTCCTCTGTCCATGGGATTCTCCAGGCAAGAACACTGGAGTGGGTTGCCATTTCCTTCTCTAGGGGATCTTCCTGACTCAGGGATCAAACTCAGGTCTCCTGCATTGCAGGCAGATTCTTTAGCCACTGTGCTATGAGGAAAGCCCCATATATATGTAGCATATATAATAAATATAAAGCTATATGCATGCATGCTAAGTCACTTCAGTCGTGTCCAACTCTTTGCAACCCTATGGACTGTTGCCTGCCAGACTCCTGTGTCGATGGGATTTTCCAGGCAAGAATGCTGGAGTGGGTTTCCATGTCCTTCTCTGGGGTAAAGACTTAATCTCGATAGTGAGTTTTTGAAGGAGATGTTAGGAATATGTTTTTCTTATTTTGGGGAACAAGCTGTTTGTGGGGCATGTTCCTTCCTCTCTGACTCCATCACCTGTAAATGATAAACAGGCCACAGCAAGGCTATAGCTACTTTCTTTTCAAACCTTCATTTTTCTTTTCTGTTTTGGTCCAGGGCTGTTAAGACCACTATCACTCATGGTCACTCATTCCATTGACCATGTTGTTGATCTCTTCCTCTTTTATTTCCTTGTCCATTTTGCCTGGCCTCCGTCGGGCTGACACATCACTCAGACCTTCTCTAACTCCCATCTCTCAGTGAATGCCTTCTCTCTCTTGGTCTTCCCATACAATTACTTCTGTCATCTTCATTTATCACTCAACAAATATTGAGTACCTTCTTAACAGGACTTCCTCTAATAGTCTATATTCACCGAGTTTCCACATTTGCAGATTCAACCAACCGGGATAAAAAATATTCAAAAGAAATCTGGGAAGTTCCCTAAAGCAAGATTTTAATTTTCTAGACATTGGCAGCTATTAACATAGAATTTACATTACATTACATTAATACAGTGTAATTACATTACATTGTATTAGGTATTGCAAGTAATCTAGAGATGATTGATTTAAAGTATATGAGAGGGTGTGCTTGAATAGGTTATAATGAAATACTATGCTAGTTAATATAAAGGACTTGCGTATCCATGGATTTTGGTATCCTTGGGGAATTTTGGGGTGCTAGGTGAGTGTCTGAAGCAAGTACCCTCTGATACCAAGGGATGATTGATTGTATTTTGTCAGTCATCTTAGGAAGGAACGAATTGATTACCGGAATAACAAATTTCTTTATTCTATCTCATCCTTGACTATACATTTTTCTAAAAAGTCTCAAATTTCTATGAACACATGATAAAACAGGAAAATATCAGATAATATTCAAATTGCCATAGTTAGAGCAACAAGTGCTCTTTATAGTTGTTTGAAATCAATGAACTCTTTTCATTTGTAAGTTGAGTGTAGTGTATTTGTACATTTATATTAATATGTGGATTAGGGTGAAACATACAATTAAAAGAATAGCCATACCAAATGAGACCAGATGTAGCCTTAGAGTGGCACAATTTTATCTGATGAGACCATGCATGCTCATGCTGGGTTGCTCAGTCATGTCCAACTCTTTTGTGACCCCATGGACTACACCCTGCCAGGTTTCTCTGTCCATGTGATTTTTCCAGGCAAGAATACTGGAGCAGGTTGTCGTTTCCTCCTCAAGGGGATTTTCCAACCCAGGGATCGAACTTGCATCTCCTGCATTGGCAGGCGGATTGTTTACCACTGAGCCACCTGGGAAGCCCAATGATCCAGTACTAACATGAAATATAAAGGTCAAGAGTGTATCTGTGATTCATGACTCTGATTTTAAAATCTTTTCAGAAAATAAGCTCTTGAAGGTCAGCGGTGATAACTCCATGGTTCCCTCTGAGAGATTCTAACATCGTAAAACAGAACACAGCAGTGTTCACTAGTGCAGTTAGTGCATAGAGAATGACTACAATCTATACTTTGTTAACAGAGTGGTGGGAATGTTCTGCTTAAGTAAAAGAAACATTGATTTGGCTAAAACTTTACACAATTGAAGGCTGGAGCTTAATATGTTCAGGAAGAGGTACTCTTAGCTTCTTTCCTTCCACAATCTTAATCACTTTATTTTCTGTGTTTATGCTGATGACTTTCAAATTTATGCATTCATTTCTCCATTCTCCATTTATGAACAAGGGATGGTCTAGATGTGCTGGAGACGCAGAGAAAGGCTCTTAATTTATTTTTTTTCCCGATTAACTCCTACTTCCCTTTCAGAATTTTGTTCACTTATCATCTCTTCTACAAGTCTTACTGATTTCACTATGTAGCTTGGGCTAGAGTGTTCATTAGAGGTTCATTTGTGCAGTGTTAACAACTCTATTGTGGCACCCACCTTACTCTTGCTTAATCATGAATTTATTAGTCTGTCTCTTACCCTGGGGTTGAAGTGTCTTGAGGATTAATATACTGGCATTATCATTTCTGTCAGGTGTACCAACCAAAATATATTCAACATATACTATTTACTTGTGTTTCAATTGTCTATTTGCTGTGTAAAAACTACCCAAAAGTTGTTGGCCTAAAACAATAATCATCTTACTTGCTCACCCATCTGTAATCTGGGCTGCGGTTGGCTGTTCGTCTTACCTGGGCTGCATTTAGTTGGTGAGCCAGCTGGAGACAAGGCTCAGCTGAGAAGACTGGGCTCTCTCTCTTTCTCTGTCTCTCTCAGTGTTATCTTAGGACCTCTTCCTTCCACCTCTGCAGCAATTCCTGTTATGATAACTGAATTTCTTACATGGCAATTCAGGGGTCCCAAGAATACAAAACAGTCTGCATGGCTTTCTCAAAACAAAGAGATGGAACCAGCCTAATATTGCTTCAAGAATATTTGAATGAGTGAAGAGAGGGTCTGTCAAGATGCAAGCAGAGGGGAATCAGAGAGAGAATGAACACCAGAGCCACTAAAGAGCAGACCCACCACAAGCCCATTTTTTCCTATTAGAAAGCCACATTTATCCCTCATTAAATATATACTCCTCCCTTGCAGAACCTCCAAGGGCCTCATCCATTTACGGCACCTGGACCAGGCTCAAGTCCCACATTCAGGTCTCCACATCAGGTCACAGCACAGATGACGCTCCTCAAGTACCTTGGCTGGGGCACCGCTCCTCGGGCCAAGTCCTCTGAAGGTGAACACCAGGGAATCGATGGAGCAGTTATCTTCCTCACACTCACCCGACATACATGACTAGACAGGGACAGACAAGCACCATAAACTCCACCTTTTAGGAGCGAGGCTGGAAGCAAGAGGCAGGAAGCAGCAGGGCTGTGGCACAAACAAATGAGGGGATAGGGCTGTCT
Organism: Okapia johnstoni; assembly: GCA_024291935.2. Taxonomy (NCBI): domain Eukaryota; kingdom Metazoa; phylum Chordata; class Mammalia; order Artiodactyla; family Giraffidae; genus Okapia; species Okapia johnstoni. The sequence continues at coordinate 56,514,737 of CM044308.1, forward strand.
ACCCTGTGTGGACGATAAAGGCGTGTGCTGTCTATAAAGAACTTAAAAGCAAAAATATACCTGTCTAGATCCCAGAGAGCTCTCAGTCACCCTGCACAGGCCAGTGGACACTGTGTCAGTGATAAACACAGCTCCCAGTAGAGGCACCTCTCCCTGCGCTTCCCCTCGGTATGCACGGCTAGCAGACGTGTGTCCACCGGGATTCTGAGATCCAGTGGGCACGCACCTCCAGTCCCTTCATTAGGTCCAGTCTGTCCCTGTGCAGTAGTTGTTCAGGCCTTCTCACCTCAGGTTGCTTTCTTTCCATCATAGGTGGTTCATCTCAATTGTTAAGATGAAAAGCTCTGTGATTTGACAACTGTGTGATCTTGACCAGGTGACTTTATCTTTTTGAACCTCCGGGTCTTCATCTATAAAATGGAGATTTTTTAAATAGTACTTACAATGAGACTTATGTGTTGTAAGGTTGTTGTAAGATGTAAACGCAATATTATTTATAAATAAGTCATTTTATATACATATAAAATGAGACATTTAAACATATTATATATAAAAATATTAAATAGTGATTGGTGTATAATACATCCTTAATAGATGTGTACTGTCATTATTTTGGGCTTCTCAGGTGGCACTAATGGTATAAAGAACCCACCTGCCAATGCAGGAAATGTAAAAGACACCAGTTTGATCCCTGGATAGGGAAGATCCCCTGGAGGAAGGCATGGCAAATCACTCCAGTATTCTTGCCTGGAGAATTCCATGGACAGGGGAGCCTGGGGAGCCATGGTCCACAGGGTCACAACGAGACACAACTGAAGCGATTTAGCATGCATGCGTGTATCATTATCATTTTGCATTTGTCTGCTCTGTAAAATGTAAAATGAAGACTAGAATTATGTTAGGCACAGCAAAGCACTGCATGCTGCTCAAATAACGTATGAAATATATATGTAAAGAGAAAGACAAATTTTTTCTCTATGTGTTCATTTATATAAGAAGACAATTTTAAATTGCTGGTAAATTTGTTGCAGCTGGGAAAAAATACTTGGAGAGAGGGAGCAAAATAATTCTGAAGATAAGAGCTGAACATAAACTTAAAATAAAACTGAAACATTGATTTAGATTATGTAGGGCAGAAAATCAGTGTAAAAAGCTATAATTAAGTTTTCCAACAGATTTAAAACATGCCAAGGGCAGCATGAGGGGTTTGTAATGGTCTGTTTTGTTATGAAAAGAGCACAGAATCAGATGTCCTGGTGCTTTGGCTTCTGGGAGGATGGGTCCAGTTATCCCCACCCATTATCTGGAGGCTGAGGTGAAACCTTATGTACTGGCTGCTTGCCAAGCCCAAAGGGACAGCCCAGTCAGGGTCGTGCCCTACTTACCTTTCTAGTGGTCACTGAAATATTGAAAGAAATCAAGAAAAATTTAATCTTTGGGGAAGACTGGATATGATGATATATTGGAGAGAAAAATGGGTGCATTTGAGGTCAGGACTATTCTTTCTGTTAAGTCTTTTAAAACCATGCTGCTGCCACTTCCTTGGAATCTGTCTTTCATTGCATCTCTTGAATCCTTTCTCCAATTCAGACAGATCTGTATCTCTGTATCTTTCCAAGTTTTTAAGTCAATCTGCAAAGGAGCAAGGTGCAAATCAGAGTAAAACTAATCTTTTCTAAACTACAAACAAAGCTAGTGGAGGTGATGGAATTCCAGTTGAGCTATTTCAAATCCTGAAAGATGATGCTGTGAAAGTGCTCCACTCAATATGCCAGCAAATTTGGAAAACTTAGCAGTGGCCACAGGACTGGAAAAGGTCAGTTTTCATTCCAATCTCAAAGGAAGGCAATGCCAAAGAATACTCAAACTACCGCCCAACTGCACTCATCTCACATGCAGTAAAGTAAGGCTCAAAATTCTCCAAGCCAGGCTTCAACAATATGTGAACCATGAACTTCTAGATGTTCAAGCTGGTTTTAGAAAAGGCAAAGGAACAGAGATCAAATTGCCAACATCAGCTGGATCATCAAAAAAGCAAGAGAGTTTCAGAAAAGCATCTATTTCTGCTTCATTGACTATGCCAGAGTCTTTGACTGTGAGGATCACAACAAACTGTGGAAAATTCTGAAAGAGATGGGAATACCAGACCACCTGACCTGCCTCTTGAGAAACCTGTATGCAGGTCAGGAAGCAACAGTTAGAACTGGACATGGAACAACAGACTGGTTCCAAATTGGGAAAGGAGTATGTCAAGGCTGTCTATTGTCATCCTGCTTATTTAACTTATATCCAGAGTACATCATGAGAAACGCTGGGCTGGATGAAGCACAAGCTGGAATCAAGATTGCCGGGAGAAATATCAATAACCTCAGATATGCAGATGACACCACCCTTATGGCAGAAAGCAAAGAAGAACTAAAGAGCCTCTTGATGAAAGTGAAAGAGCAGAGTGAAAAAGTTGGCTTAAAACTCAACATTCAGAAAACTAAGATCATGGCATCTGGTCCCATCACTTCATGGCAAATAAATGGGGAAACAGTGGAAACAGTGGCAGACTTTATTTTGTTGGACTCCAAAATCACTGCTGATGGTGATTACAACCATGAAATTAAAAGACGCTTACTCCTGGAGGAAAAGTTATGACCAACCTAAACAGCATATTAAGAAGTAGAGACATTACTTTTTAGTAATGTCTAGACTAGTCTGTCTATTCAAAGCTATGGTTTTTCCAGTAGTCATGTGTGGATGTGAGAGTTGGACTATAAAGAAAGCTGAGCACCGAAGAATTGATGCTTTTGAACCGCGGTGTTGTAGAAGACTTTTGAGAGTCCCTTGGACTGAACAGAGATCCAACAAGTCCATCCTAAATCAGTCCTGAATATTCATTTGAAGGACTGATGCTGAAGCTGAAACTCCAATACTTTGGTCACCTGATGTGACGAACCAAAGGCAGAGTGTGTGGATTATCTCTGGGCTTCAATTTTCCATACTTGTGGCTTTTGTTGTTGTTTCTTCCTGATTAAGCGTCATTGATTAATCCAAATTTTTAAAAAATATTGTATAAAGACTCAATTATCTCATTTGGAATATATCTAACTCAGTCAGACCAGTCAATAAATGCAGCATTTCTTTTGCCTGAAATCTATAGGAATATTTTAATTAGAAAGCAAACAAAAAAATGAAGCTGCTGATTTATCCCTATGGCTTTTCACTCAACAGCATTATGAAGCACATTAAATATGAGAGCAGAAATTTCACATATATTAAGTTGAATAGCTAAGGTATAAAGACTATTTAAATTTGAATGGACAAAATTAGGATGTGGCATGAAGACAAAGAACTACCAAGGACAATCGTCTTGATTCCAAAAAGGGACATCTAGATAGAGCAATAGAAGTATCCAAGGGACACCAACAGTCTATCGATTTGTTTTAGAAATTGACAGAAGCAGTCAGCTTATGGGGTCTTCCAGGTAGCTCAAGGGTAAAGAATCCCTGCTGAGCAGGAGACTCAGGATCCCTGGGTTGGGAAGATCCCATGGAGAAAGTAACTCATTTACCAGACTCACTCACAGGAAGTGATGCAGGAACCTGCCCTGGAGCTTGATGCAGGGATAATTCTTTAGCTGTTGAAACAGGAAAGCCAGGTGCGATCCTCTGCTCCAATGGGTTCCACAGGTGAATCCACCCTGTTAGACTGAGACTGGTGTCTCCTTAGACTGTGCTTTTCAAAAAGGTCAAAGCAGTATTCTAGTCACACACTCTCTTCCTGAACCTTGTTGCATCCTATCAAGAGGCTGAGTCTATTTTCTCTCCCTTCGAACCTGGGCAGGCATGTAACTGCTCTGACCAACAGAGTACAGCAGAAGTGATGCTTTGTGTTTTATGATACAGCTTCAGTCCGGCTCTCCTTTACTGTAGCTCTCCTTTTCTGTGATACTTACTCTTCTGTGACCCAGACCTCTATTATGAGGAAGCCCAAGCAACATGAGGGTACCAAACGAAGAAATTTTCAGGCAACAACCCCAGCTAATGTATTTGGCTGAACTTTTGTAATACAATTCCTGCCTCCAGCTTTGAGATTGCAACAAACTTCAGACATCCTAGTGCAGAGATAATCCCTTCCTATTATGTCCTGTCTGAATTCCTAACTCATGGGATCTGAGAGCATAATAAGTGGCGGTTTTGTGCATTGAGTTTTGGGATTATTTGTTTTGCAGCCTTAGTAACTGGAACAAGTCTCTGCTGGCTGCTTCTTAAAGTAGTTTAATTAGTTTGGGCATATATCTCTGTGTTATTAATATATGTAATGTGAATATAGAAATGAAACAAACAAAAAGCAAGCCATAATTTCTCTTCTCTCTTCTAGTAGGAAAGCCAGGTATATTTTCAAAAGTTTAGTTAAGACTTCTGTGTCTTATGTCTCAATCTGAAAGTTCTCACCCATTTTGAAACTGATAAATTTAGTTTTATAAAGCCCCCCAATTTTTACAAGGCAAATTCAAAAGACAAATTATTAACTGAGGGTAAAAAACATGGGCAACTCACTTCATGTAAGGTTAATATCCTTGATTTATAATGTGTGCACGCTCATCTGCTCAGTTGTGTTCGACTCTTTGCGGCCCCATGAACTACCTGGGAAGACAATTTATAATGTTCCTTCCTTCAAATTAGTAAGAAACAACAACTGATAGAAAAATTTGGAACAAATATATACAGGAACAGAGAAAAAGAAATTGAAATGTTTTTTCAATGTTAAAAACATCTTCATCTCACTAATAATCAGAGAAATGCAAATGAAATTGAGATACTGGGATGCCTTTTCCCATATAAAATTGAAAAAGATCAAAAGTTCACTAACATGTTGGTAAGGGTGTAAGGAAATAGGCATTCTTATACTTTCCAGGGCAGTTCAGATAAGATCAATTATCTGAACACATGCACACACACACATGTGTGATACATGTATGAGGTTATTATTTGCTGTAACATTGTTTATAGTGGCAAAACATTGAGAGCTACCAAAATACTCTGCAACTGAATTTTGGATATATAAATTATGGTATATCTGTATGATGAAATGGTACATATTCAAGTTTAAAAGCAAATGAGAAAGTTCATTGTGTACTGACCAAGTGATACACAAAATGTCAGAATTAAGTGAAAAAATAAGCTGCAAAATCTTAGTTTCCATAATACTGGAGTTAACTTTTAAAACATTATTTGCTTATAAATTTGTTTATGTATTCATAAAATATCGTTGGGAGGGTATTTAACAATTGTTAGCATTGGTTGCCTCTGGAGAGGGGAGCTGAGTAACCAGAGAGAAAGAGAAATGGCAGAATTTTCAATGTTTTACATTTTTGTAACTTTTGTAGCATATAAATATATGATCTATTTCAAATAAATAAAATATTAAAAATTCTAATCCAGCCCTATTATAATAAATTTCTTTATATATTTTTATCCCTTGCCAGACCAGGAATATCTAGGTTACTCCCCTACATGTCCAGTGCCTGCTGACATCTTAGCAGAGAGCAGGCATTTCTGCATTTTTGGAGGAATGCACGATGGCCTCTGGTGAGCAGGATGGCATAGCCATTATCTACCGTGCTGAAGGGATGTGGGGGACTTGAAGGTGAAATTCCACATGGCAGCCTTTGGAAAGGCTCTAGGAAAACTTGATGTTTATGCTGATCCTCCACACAAAGAAAGTAAAGATACATACAGGATATGGGATAGGATGAAGGGCTCTACGGCACAAGAGGAAAAATGGCTTCTGGAAGATTTGAAAAGACTGAGGTGACTGTGTAGGTTTGCAAGAAGGGGAGAGAAGGACTTCCTTGTCAGTCTGTGGTTAAGACTTTGTCTTCCAATGCAGGGGTTGCAGGTTCAATCCCTGGTTGGGGAGCTAAGATCCCATGTGCCTTGAGGCCCAAAGACCAAAAACATGAAACAGAAACAATATTATAATAAGTTCAATAAAGACTTTAAAAATTGTCCACATCAAAAAAAAAAAAGAGAGAATGAAAGAAGAGAAAGTATGCAGTTGAGAGAGAAGATCAAGACAATCTTCATTTTGTGAGCCTCAACGGGTAACATCTGTGGTTTATCTAGTCAGTGCAAAGGCCCTGGCAGTCAAAACAAAACTTGGTGCATTTTAAATGATTGATGACTAATTGCATCAGGTGGTTGTTTTCTGCTATAATTCTTTAGCACTTCACTAACCACCACATGTGGCTCCCATGACAGATGTTAGCTGTTTGGTGTAGGGAAACATAAGCTAAAAGAAACAATTTTTAATGCTATAGTACAGACTTTAAAGTCATTCTGTCTGCCTCTGAAGATAAAAAATAGATGAAGTCATCTGATATTTCTAAAAAGATGAATTAGGTTTGTATTTACATTTTACATCTGTCTGTGTACACACAAATTAGCAGTTATAATATTAACATCTGTTGTTTATATAATGCAGACAATCCCCCACCTTGTAGTTGTCACCCAGAAGTTCATTTGTGGGTTTGTTATTTTCCCATAGAAATAATGTTGTAAATGATATCCAGATCATCAGGCCAGTCTGCATAAATTAACTTGAGAAACATCTTTCTGATTTTTTATAAGGAGAAAAATCTTTTAACTCTGTATCAATGTTATGCACCACTCTGCATGTGTGTCTGAGAAAATATATTGCAACAACAGGAACTTATTTCTTCTTGTATTGCACCAGAGAGATAAAATTACCAGCTTCTCATCACGAGCAAGTTATTTGTTTCCACCTTTTTACTGTGTACAGGCTCTAGCAGGTGCTAGCAGATAAATGACAAAGGACAGCTGTCCGTGGCTTTGAAACCAGAAAGTCTTGAGACCAAATTCAACCTCTGCCACTGAATTGTTATGTCTCTGATAAGTTAACTTCTTTTTACCTCAGGTGTTTCATCTGTAAAATAGGGATTAATCTGCCTATTTTTCTGATCTTTGTGAGTATGAGATGTCATGTTATACACACAGGTAGAGCCAGAATACTAGAGTGTTAAGATGTGAGCACCCTAGCTGTGCTGCCTAGGTTCATGAATTTGACCTATTTGGTTCTATATGGTTGGCCTTGGGCTAGTAATTGAATTTAGTGGCTTTCAAACTGTGCTGTATTTTAGAATAATCTGGGAAGATTAAAAAAATTCGTGTATAATCCTAACCCCCTATCACTTAAATAAAAAATTCTATGAGTAACACTTAAAGATCAGTACTTTTAATCCCTCTTTCCTCAGGTAATTTCAGTATCTGTTTGAAATTTAACTTCTGTTCGTCATCTGTACAATGGAGGAATTTATAGTCTTTATCTCTCAGTGGAATTAGAGAATTGAAAAAAAAAATATTGGTGAAACATTCAGCACAATGCCTGACTCCTATTAAATATTTGATACAGCTTTTGTCTTACTCTATAAAGTGACTGTGACAGTGAAATTGATCAACACATCTGTGCTTTTCAGAAAATTGATTGTTTCCTGTTCAATCATGAATGTTGATGGAAATATACAGGGACAGTAAAGGCCATGCTGCTGAGGTCTCAGATGGAAATAAGAAACATGTTCTGTGGTGTCTCAGATGGTAAAGAATCAGGTTGCAGTGCAGGAGACCTGGATTCAATCCCTGGATAAGGAAGATCCCCTGCAGAAGGGAATGGCTACCCACTTCAGTATTCTGGCCTGGAGAGTTGCATGGACAGAGGAGCTCAGTCCATGGGGTCACAAAGAGCTGGACACAATGGAGTGACTAACACATTTGGAAACTGGAGGAAAGGTGATCATTGTTTTAAAGTGGCAGAGAACGTGGCTGAATCGTGTTCATGTTCTAGTGTTCTGTGGAAGGTAGAATTTGAGAGTAATGAAACTGGATACTTAGATAAGGAGCCTTCTAAGCAAAGTGTTGAAGGAGTGACTTGGCTCCTTGTGACTGTTGATAGAAAAATGTGAGAAGAGAGAAATAAATTGAAGAAGGAATTGTTAAACAAAAAAGAATCAAAACTTAAAGACTTGGAAAAATTTCAGCCTATCCATACTGCCAAAAAAAAAAAAAATGAGAGAGAGAGATTGTGTTTGGAAGAATACAGGAAGGGTGTGGCCGTGCTACCATTTAATGAGGAGACTAGTACAGATGTGAGCCACAGATCTAATCAGCCATCTAAACAGAAGCCAGGAGTGCTGCCCCAGTGGGGAAGAAGGTGGGACTACTGGACTCAGTGAGACTAGAGGGGAAAAGTGAAGCCAAAAAGGATTATTCTTGAACTTGAAGATCTCAGGGAGTTTGTTTTATTAGATTCTGGATTTGCTTGGGACCACCATCAAGACCATCCCTTCTTGTTCTTATTTCTTCCTTTCAGAATGGAAATATTTACCTTATGCCTTTCTAACTATTATATTTTGAAGAAATACAACTGTTTTTTTTTACTGGTTCACAACTGGAGAGGAATTTTACCTCAGGGTGGATTGTCTCTCAAGTCTCAGCCATATCTAGATATATTTGAGATATTTTGGTGGGACTTTGGATCTTAGACTTTAGAATCAATAACAGAATAAGTAAAGGTTTTGGAGGTGTTCCGATAGAATGAATATATTTTACCCGCGATAAAGGCGTGGGATTTAGAGGAGCCAGTGATGGAATATTATAGGATGAATATTTGTATCTCCCCCAATTCATATGTTGACATCTTAACCCTCAGTATGATAGTATTGACATGGAATGACAGACTGGTTCAAAATTGGGAAAGGAGTTCGTCAAGTTTGTATATTACCATCCTGCTTATCTAACTTATATGCAGAGTACATCATGAGAAATGCCAAGCTGGATGAAGCACAAGCTGGAATCAAGATTGCTGGGGGAAATATCAACAACCTCAGATCTACAGATGATACCACTCTAATGGCAGAAAGCAAAGAGGAACTAATGAGCCCTCTGATAAAGGTGAAAGAGGAGAGTGAAAAAGCTGGCTTAAAACTCAATATTCAAAAAACTAGTATTGTGGCATCTGGTCCCATCACTTCATGGCAAATAGAAGGGAAAAGTTAAAAACAGCGACAGCTCTTATTTTCTTGGCCTCCAAAATCACTGCAGACTGTGACTGGAGCCATGAAATTAAAAGATGCTGGCTCTTTGGAAGAAAAGTTATGACAAACCTAGACAGCATTCAAAATCACCTTGCCCACAAAGGTGTGTATAGTTAAAACTATAGTTTTTCCAGTAGTCATGTACTGATGTGAGAGTTGGACCATAAAGAAGACTGAAGACTGAAGAACTGATGCTTTTAAACTGTGGTGCTGGAGAAGACTCTTGAGAGTCCTTTGGATAGCAAAGAGATCAAACCAGGCAATTCTAAAGGAAATGAGCCCTGAATGATTCATTGGAAGTCTGATGCTGAGGCTGAAGCTCCAATCCTTTGGCCACCTGATGTGAAAAGCTGACTCATTTTAAAAAAACCTTCCTGATGCTGGAAAAGATTGAAGGCGAAAGGAGAAGTGGGCGGCAGAGAGTGAGATGGCTAGATGGTATCACTGATTCGAGGGACATGAGTTTGAACAGATTCTGAGAGAGAGTGAAGGTACTCAATGCCTGGCATGCTGCAGTTCATGGGGTTGCAAAGAGTTGGACATGACTTAGTGACTGAACAACAGCAGCGTGATAGTATAAGGAAGTAAGGTCTTTTGGAGAGAATTAGGTCACAAGAGTGTAGCCTTCATTAATGGAATTAGTGCTCTTGTGAGAGATATGGGAATTTTCCCTTTCTTTCTTTCTCCCACTCATGTGAGAATTATAGGGAGAAGTTTGGCTTTTCTGAACCTGGAAGTAGGTCTTCACTAAACATTAAGTGTGCTGGTGACTTGATCTTCAACTTCTCAACCTCCAGACATTGAGAAGTAGATTTCTGTTGTTTATAAGTTACCCAGTCTTATTGTGGAGAAGGCAATGGCAACCCACTCCAGTACTCTTGCCTGGAAAAATCCCATGGACGGAGGAGGCTTGTAGGCTACAGTCCATGGGGTCTCGAAGAGTCAGACATGACTGAGTGACTTCACTTTCACTTTTCAATTTCATGCATTGGAGAAGGAAATGGCAACCCGCTCCAGTATTCTTGTTGGAAGAATCCCAGGGACAGAGGAACCTGGTGGGCTGCCGTCTATGGGGTCGCACAGAGTTGGACATGATTGATGAAACTTAGCAGCAACAGCAGCAGTCGTATTGTAGTATGAAATATCATTCACAGTTTATGGCAAGACAAAAATAAATATTTTTCTTTGCTCTTTGACTAAGCCACCTCTCTCCCCCACTATATATTGTGTGTCTTCAGTATGCATTGACTATACCTCCCTTATCAGTAGGAAAACCTGCTCAACCATAAACAGCAACATTCTCCTAGTATCAACAAGGCAACTCCTTTAAAGATAGCATTCCTTCTTGATCTTATAAGAGATCTCATGACCCCCCAGAATGAAGCTTATATCTGGATTATGTAAACTGTCATCTGATGTATAGCCTTCTGTCTCAAAAAAACTTATATAACTGTGCCTTGATTTCTAACTGACAGAACAGTTCTCAGAGCTTTACGAGATGTTCTTCCTGGGTTCTAATCCTCAAATTTGGCTAGAATAAAATTTTCTATTTCTATTTTGGATCGACTAATTAATTTTTCATTAACACTACTTTTTTATAGCAACCAAAACCTATGAAGACAACCTTTCATTTGTTTCATAATTATTTTTAATCAGTCACCTTCCCCAGTTTTTTTTTTTCAATTCCATTCTACTATAAAATATTTCTACTCAAGAAAAATCACTGAGACAGTCTTCCTAAGAGCCTTTTCCCTTAGGGCATGTTTGGAATAAAACTTTGACTTGTGTTCATAACCCGTTTGTCTGAGAAGTTGCTTTAGCATATTCTTATCACTGTAACCAGGTGGTTCCACCAGCAGGCAACTTTTCCCATTCCACAAGATTGACAGCAAAGTCAGAGAGTCAACATGGGTATTGGCCCAGCCTTTCATCAGCATTTAATTTAGGAGAGGTTTAATGGAGTTTTCCAAGTCATGTGCTTTCCACTTAATTAACTTCATTGAAGCCCGATTTATTAGACAGATGTTACTGAGAATTAAATGTTTTCTTCTCAGGCTTCAGCTACAGGAGGGGCACTGAGACTTCTGCCACAAAAGCCCCCCAGTTATTAATAATTACCAAAGACACAATCATCCCTTCATGGATATATCCCCTGACACTTTCATTTAGAATCTCAGCACAGGCAAAAGGTGAAGAAATTAAATGTGCAGAGGGGTAAGAAATAGGAAGCCCAAATCTCAAAGATGTTGGCTAGTTCATAGACACTTGAAAACCAGTAACTATTTTGCCTCCCCATCCCATTATTGCTTCCGTCCCTCCTTCATTCAACAAATACTTTGATCCAGAACATATGCTTGTTGATGGGTAAGGCATTCTAATGCAGCAGTGACTAAGGTGGGTCTGGTCCCTGTCTCCAGGTAGCACTCTGCCTGGTGGGGAGACAGACACTTAACAGAGTAGTTACAGTTACAAAAGGAGCATATAACTGCAGGAATCCAACCTGATCTGGGATTTTACATCAGATCTCTCTGAGAAAGTGATCTTTAAGCAGATTCATGATTACTGAGCAAGAGATAAGTGAATGGCATGTAAAGAGTAAAGCATTCCTGCCATGCAGAAGCTCAGAAAGGCAGTTCTCAAATGGTACAGTCAAGGGGAGAGAAAGCAAATTATAGAGCCATGGAATAGCAATGAACCACCTTGCTTCCTATTTTTTATCTTGAAAAGATGTAGTCCCCCAGATATATGTTTTCTGTACATGATCTGCTTTGAAATTCTGAACTATAGAGTAGGTGCCTGAAATTCCACCCCTAAATTTTAGTCCTTTCAATCAAAGTGTTCTTCCCTGAAATAGTGCTAAATACACTGTCTTCAGACAGGAAGACCTTTTTATTTTTTGGAACAATACATGGCTTGAAGTATCTTAGTTCTTCAACCAGGGATTCAACCCTAACCACTGGACCATCAGGGAATTCCTAAGACAGAAATATCTTAAGCTGTAACTTACTACACTGGGAAGAGAAAATTATATCTAAACTGTACATAACTCATACTCATGCTCAGAGGCTAAGTTGTGTCTGACTCTTTGTGACCCTTTGACTGTAGTCTGCCAGGTTTCTCTGTCCATGGGATTTCCCAGACTAGAATACTCAGTGGGTAGCCATTCCTCCTCCAGGGTATCTTCCCAACCCAGGGATTGAACTCAAGTCTTCTATGTCTCCTGCATTGCAAGCAGTTCTTTACTTGCTGAGCCATCATACTTAGGTTGAAGAAGAAGAAATAGCTTAGAAAACTTCTAATGAATGGCTGTTTTCAAGGGTTAAACTGTATGGGATTTGGTGAAGTAGTTCAGTTCAGTCATTCAGTAGTGTCTGACTCTTTGTGACTCCATGGACCGCAGCACGCTAGGCCTCCCTGTCCATCACCAACACCCAGAGCTTGCTCAAACTCATGTCCATCAAGTTGGTGATGCCATCCAACCATCTGCTTTCAATTTTTTCCACCATCAGAGTCTTTTCCAATGAGTCACTTCTTTGCATCAGGTGACCAAAGTATTGGAGTTTCAGCTTCAGAATCAGTCCTTCCAATGAATATTTAGGACTGATTTCCTTATGATTGAATGGATTTATCTCCTTGCAGTCCAAGGGACTCTCAAGAGTCTTCTCCAACACCACAGTTCAAAAGCTTCAATTCTTCACTGCTCAGCTTTCTTTATGGTCCAACTCTCACATCCATACATGACCACTGGAAAAACCATAGCTTTGACTAGATGGACCTTTGTTGGCAAAGTAATGTCTCTGCTTTTTAATATGCTGTCTAGGTTGGTCATAGCTTTTCTTCTAAGGAGCAAGGATCTTTTAATTTCACGCCTGCAGTCACCATATGCAGTGATTTTGGGGCCTCAAAAAATAAATTCTCTCACTGTTTCCATTGTTTCCCCATCTATTTGCCATGAAACGATGGGATTCGATGCCATGATCTTAGTTTTCTGAATGTTGAGTTTTAAGCCAACTTTTTCACTCTCCTATTTCACTTTCATCAAGAGACTCTTCAGTTCTTCCTTGCTGGTAAAGTAAGAATTACTAAATTGTTTGCTTTTATTTCAGAAATGCTTTAAGATATCAAAAATGCATAAAATATTAAAATAAATATTACCTACCACTACCCATAATTGATAATCATCGATCTTTGTCATAGTTGAGATTTTTTAATGAAAAATATTATGTGTTACAAAGTTGAAGTTGGTTGAGTTTTATAGCTAAGGAAGTGCAGTGAGCTAAGGATCAAAGAGTTATGTTGAGCAAATCAAGTTGGAAGGTAGAATTTCAGCACTGGGGAGACAAAATGTCAGTGTGAGGTAAAGAAGAGAAGAGAAATGATTACAGGAAGTGAAGTGAATACAAGTGAGTTAGATTGGCAGTCACAAACTCAAACCAGAAGCCAGAAAGGCTAATAGATAAGTGAAGTTGGCCCAATGCAAATTGATGAGGAGGGCGAGAGTGATGGCAAAATGCAGACCAGTTGTCCCCAAAGAGGAGATGAAGAGGAGGAGGAGAGAGAGGAGGAGGAGAGGAAAGAAGAGGAGGAGGAAGGGGAGGAGAAGGAGAAAGGAGGAAGTGGATGAGGTTGAGGGGTGAGTGGAGGAAGAAGAGAAGGAGGAGGGGAAGGAATAGGAAATTAAATGTGTGGAGTGGTAGGAAATTGAAAGCCAAAACTTAAAGATATTGGTTAGTTTTATTACCATAATAAATAGTAGGAATTAAAGATATTTCCATAGACACTCTGGAAACCAGTAATTATTGGTAGCTCAGATGGTAAAGAATCTGACTGCAATGAAGGAGACCTGGGTTCGATCTCTGGGTCAGGAAAATCTCCTGGAGAAGGGAATAGCAACTCCAGTATTCTTGACTGGAAAATTCCATGGACAGAGGAGCCTGCCAGGCTACAGTCCATGGGGTGGCAAAGAGTCAGACACAACTGAGTGACTAACACTTTCACTTCCCACCCCATTATTGCTTTCTTCCCTCCTTCATTCAACAAATATTTGTTAAATACATATCATATGCTTGATGATGGGCAAGGCACTATAATGCAATGACTGAAGTGGATGTGATCCACCTTAAGAAGATGACAAGGAGGAGAAGGAGGAGGCAGTGAAGGCTGATGCACAATTTAATCCTTGATGTCCTGTTAGGCATCTCTGAATAAGATGAGAATGAGTGATGAGGAAAAAGTTGGGGAGGGGCAAGAGGAGCTGTCTGCCTGGCAGGATGCTACATTCAAGGTGCATTCATGGCCAAGGCTGTCTCTTTGTAGCCTTATCTGTACTTAAAGTTTAGAAACCATGAGAAAAATTTAAGCTAATATCAGGCAATGGCATTTTGGTAAGTGTGAATCGTTCAGGTCACTGACCAGTGGTACTTCAGCCTGCTGAGAAATGAGCCTGCCAGGAATGAGCCAACAGCACCTTTAAACTTTGAAAGCCAAGAAAGAGGTTCAGAGTTCAGAATATCACCAAAGAAGGGAAACTTTAACAGTTTCTCATTGAGAGCATTCAGCATAACCTGCAGTGTTGGCCTGCTGAGCACTTGGAAGGGTATACTTTTCAGGAAGGAGCTGGAGGGAGAGTGGGAGAGGAGAAGAGAGAGAATAAGCTAAAACAAAGGGGAAAGGGTCCCCAGGCAAAGTTCCTCTCTTTAATGCAACCTAATTTTAGGGACTTCTCAAAGAAAGAGTACTAGATATTTTGTCAAGGTGAGTGGTCTGATATGTGGACCCTGTTACTACCTTGATGTGTGACTACCTTGGTGTGTGTTCTTGGGCTAGTTATTAAACTTTCTGAGCCTAAGTCTTATGCCTAATAAAATGACATAATAAATGGCATAATAAAACCTCTCATGAACTTACCATGAAAATTCATTAAGATCATGTGTATGAAACGGCTCTCTAAGCCTTGTGTGTGTGTACTAGTCACTCAGTCATGTGCCACTCTTTGTAACCCCATGGATTGCAGCTTGTCAGGCTTCTCTGTCCATGGAATTCTCCAGGCAAGAATACTGGAGTGGGTTGCCATTTCCTTCTCCAGGGGATCTTCCTGACCCAGGGATCAAACCCAGGTCTCCTGATTTCAGGCAGATTCTTTACTGTCTGAGTTACAAAGTGCTATAAAAGAGGCAGTATCATAATACTCTACTTTATGTAAGCATCATCTCAGCACATATGGTCTTGAGGACTGGGTACATAAGCTATGCAGGCAGAGAGGACTCCGATTTTTGTTAGCAGATCCTGATGTACCACTTTCTTGGTATGCAAGGAACGCTTTCAGTGTTGTCTTTCCAAGGACATCTTTCATAACCATGGCAAAAAATGTATACGATTACCATAAGGCCATATATTCACACCCTCTGTGGTTTAGACTTTAAAAATTGAATGTTGGGATTAATGAAGACTCTTCTAGGGGACTGTGTTGATCATAAATTTTTCTTCAACATTGAAAATTACATTAATTCCCAGAAGAACTCAAATATTTAGTATAAAAAATTGCCCATGCTGTTAGAGTAGCATTCAAACTGAAGTATGGCAGTTGTAATTTTTTTCCTCTAGAATTAAATCGTCTGCCTGGTCTGTCATCTGGGTGCCTCTGCATTATGCTTCACTCTCATCATAATCATTTGTGCCAACCTAAAATATCTTTTTCTCCACCTGTCAGGGAGCCTAAATTTATACATTTGCAGATTATTCCTCAGGAATCTTCAGCTAGAATATAAATTTTTTTTGTTCAAATGGAGAATAATATATCAAGGACCCATAAACTGTGACAACTTTGATGTGAATTTGTTCATTATGTGCATTAAATTATTTGATAGTTGACTGTGTATTGTAGGGTCAATAGTTGGATCATTTTTCCCCCTTCTAGATGCCACACCATAAGTATCTTTAAAATTTCTCAGAATCTTTCCATCCTTTTTGCTCGTATGTTCTTCCTTGTGTGCACTATTTCTCTAACTAGCCTCCTAGTCTGGAGTCTAATATTTTCAAACTTTAGCATGGTTAAGAATTATCTTGAGGTACTTGCTAAAATATGCATAATCCTAGACTCCACTTTCAGAAATTCTGATTCATTGAGTATGAGCCTGGGCTCTGGGAATTTGCATTGACAGAAAATTCCCAGGTGGTTCAGAGGCCAGTGGTTCAGGGATCATATCCCGAGAAACATTCTCGTTGATCACCTGATCTAAAGGAGCACTTCCCACTTGCTGGAGTTATCTTTATTAGATCACTCTGTTTATCTCCCACAGAATGTTCATGAGGCCTCCTTTCTCCCTTTATCTCTAGCTCCTAGCCTGGGACCTGGCTTATAATGATGCTAAGTATTTTATGAATAAATTTTATGAATGAGAATTTTATAATTGAATAAATGGTTCCAGGCACTGTTACTCCTGATCTTGATACACCCTTCTCATTGTTTTCAGAGTTGATTTTCAGAACGACACTTTTGGTCTTATTGTTTTTTCCCTTAAAACTTCTATTACTGGGATTTCCCTGGTCTCGGTGCAGGGGGCCTGGGTTAATTACCCTGTCAGGGAACTAGATTCCACATACAAACTAAGAGTTTGTATGCTGCAACTTAAGATCCGGCATGCCACAAGGAAAATCAAGGATCATGCATGCTGCAACCAAGACCTGACACAGTTAAACAAACAAAACAGCTTCTGTTGTCTCTGGACCACTTACAGGAGACAGGTAAATGTCTTAAAACAACATAAAAGAACTTTAACAATCTTATAACCTAATTTAGGACTGCTATCCCCAGCATTCCCAATAGGGCTTCCCAGGTGGCACAGTGTTAAATAATTTACCTGCCAACGCAGGAGACACAAGTTAGATCCCTGGGTTGGGTAGATCCCCTGGACAAGGAAATGGCACCTGCTCCAGTATTCTTGCTTGGGAAATCCTCCTGACAGAGGAGCCAGGCGGGCTACAGTCCACAGGGTCACAAAGAGTCAGATACGACTGAGCACATTTCCCCTTTAGCTGTATCATTCAGCAGAAATTCCCAGCTTTTAGTTCACATGTCCATGCTTTTGGTCATGGTATTTTCTTGCCTGTAATGCTCTTCTCTCTCTCATTTTTTTTTTTTTTTTTGCTTTTCTCCAAACCCCTGTTTGAATTCTTGTTCTTCTAAATTTTGGATAAAATATCACTTCCTCTATGAAGTCTTCCCTATATCTTTTGGGGAGAGAGAGAGTTATTTATCTATTTATTTTTGGTGGTCCACTTCACTCTTTCCATGCCATTATTAAGGCTTGTCCTGTATTGTGTGTGTATCTCTCATCTTTGTATCCCAAGAGTTTAGTACAATGTCTCTTATTTAATAAATTATCCTTTAAGATGAATCTATAAAATGTATTTTTTTCCATAACTGTGAATGATGTTTAGAAAATCCAGATACCTTGAGTGTCAGATACCAAGCCTCCTCATTACTCTTGGGACCAAAAAGAAAGAGGAAGGGGGAGCACATTAGAATACCCCAAAGCCTCTGACCAAGTATATTTCTTTTCCCATATTTGACCAAATGCCTGAAATTTTCAGCATTCAATATTTTGTTCTTAATGGACTTAAACGTATTTTGTCAGTAAGCATGCTACTGGGAGTCTTGTTCTGTTATTTGACTTGTTGAGGACTGAGAAAGATAAAGTTTGAGTGGAGAAGGGAAGTTAAACAAATAAATATTTTATTTATATGCTAAATAAATAGTACTAAAACAGCAGATCCAGCTCAATTCATTTGCAATGAGGGGACTAGATTTTTAAGGGTGTCAGCAGATTTCCAGTCGTGACTTTTATCACATATTATTCATTATAACCCATTCAACCATCCACTCATCCATCTGCTTATTCATGTTTTCCATTCTTTATCTAATTGTCCATGAGACTACGAGGAGACTCAATGGAAGATGGTGATAAATATATCAAAATACAGATGTGCTCCAGAAGTAGAGGCATCAAATACCTCTGTTGGTAGGGCATAAAGAGTTTGTATAACAGAGTATTTTTACATCCAAGTTTCTAATAAGACTCAATCATATGGTAAGTGTGAAATTTCATAGTTAGATTCATTATCACAAAAGACATTATTTATAAAAGCAATAGGGAGGAACTTGTCCTTTGATCAATTCACTTATTTGTTTGGAGAGTAGGGAATAAACATTTTTCAACTAGCTTCTTGAGAGAGTTTTTGCATGTTGTTCTTCTTCTTTCCTTTAAGCTTAGTGATGAGGGCTTCCCTGGACCACTTAGAGATACTGAAATGTGTTCCCTATCTGGGGAACAAAAATGGCTGATGTCTGATTCTTGATTGAAGAAGATAAAATGACCCAGGCAGCAGAATGTAGATTGCCATGTTATTCATGGATTTGTATAGGCAGAGTGAGAAAGCTAGTTCAGGGCTGTTTGATTCTGTCCCGAGAGGTCTTCTGATTAAGGGCAAGTGGATCTCAAGAGTGATGTCCCTGTGAGGTAAGAATCAGAGTTTGAGGGGTGATGCCTACGTCATTTAAAGTAAAACACACACTTCCCATGTTAAGGAGCTGAACTGGAATTTCATTAACATGTGCAAATTTCCCAGAATTCCACAGAGGTGTCCCGGAGAACGTGAGCCTTATGCGTCTGTAATCTAGAGCACCCCAATTCACAGAGTAATGATATCCCTTATGAAAATGTGCCCTTTCCTCAATCTTTAACATGAGAGGATAAAAACTAACCTAAGCAAGCTGGAAAGAGAATAAAAAGGTAGGCATGGATAAAAGGAAAACTGAATGCATACTTATTCCTGCACTAGAAGCTTCTATTTGCTAAAGAAGAGAGAGGAAAAAAGAAGAGGAAAAGATTTCTGAATTAAATATAGGGCTTGAAGACTTCTTAGGATTGAGCATACTAATTACAATCTGAGTCTGTTTATGAGTTAAAGGGGAATATGAGTCTGAAAGTAATCCCAGGGTGTATGGAGGTCAACCGGAAATTTTCACCTTAGGGTGGGGGAAATATCAATGAATAAAATTTGAAGTGGTAGCGAGAGATCAAATAGCTAAGTAAACAAGTAAAAAAAGGAAGTAACTAAACAGATAAATCAGTAAACGCATAATGCTTTGATTCTGTCATGAATTTTTCTTATGTAACATCAATTGTATAAGAACCAAGAAAATGTCCAGATATCTGTCCAAGGGAATTCTCTTCCGCACCCTGAAGGAGAGGGGAATGTTACTCAATGAAGAGGAAATCCTCATAACCTCTGTGATCCAGGTCCCAAGTAGATTTGATCAGGGGTGAGTTGCCATAGTGAAGACAACAGACTGTGTGAAAATCTGAACCTTAAATGGGAAGAGCTCTGCCCCTTTATCCATTTGGTTCGGAGAGTTCTGGCATCAATCCTGGGAGGGATTGTGAGATTTGTCTGTGGAGAAATGGGGAGGCTGGGAGAAAAGATCGGCATACAGATAATAGAGAAGCTATTACAAAAATGAAACAAGAAAAGACAATTGCAATAAAGAATCAAAAAGCAAGAAAAAGATCTTGCATACAATTGTGAAAACATAATTTATTCTTAGTCAAGAATAACTTTTCTGTCTTGCCCTACTTTGTTTTTCCTATTTTTTTTTTCTGTTCTGATAACTGCATAGACTACATCTTAGGTAATCAATTCTGCCATGGTTTTCTTTGCTTCATTAGGGCAATGAGCTATTTCCATTTTGTTCTCTCAGCTGTCTGGTTCAATTTCCTTAGAGGGGACCTCAGTTTGCAATGAATCTCCTACCAAGTAAAAAAAAAAAAAAGAGTGAGATGACCTGGAAGCTTCTATATTTATCTCCCACCTCTCACATCCTGTGGTAGCACTGACAACAGTATGTTTCCACCTTTCTCTGGGAAGTACTTTAACTTGTGATGCAGCTAAGCTGTTACCACTTTCTGCTTAGGCTTCCCAAAGATTTAATACCCTGAAAAACTTTAAGGTCATGGAACTCATAAATATTCATATTTTACTATGGGTTTTCCCATTAAATTATAGAAACAAAATGTAAAACACATTTTGTAGCTAGTATCTACATACAGTTTTCAATTCAACAATTGGTAAGCACTTACCATTATAACTTGTTGTTTAGTTGCTAAGTTGTGTCTGACTCTTTTGCAACCCCATGGACTGTAGCCCACCAGTCTCCTCTGTCCATGAGATTTCCCAGGCAAGAATACTGGAGCGGGTAGCCACTTCCTTATCCAGGAGATCTTCCCAACACAGGGATCGAGCCCGTGTCTCCTGCATTGGCAGGTAGATTCCTTACCACTGGGCCACCAGGGAAGCCACACCAATGTGTCTAGCACTATTGTAAAACTATGATACATTCAAAAATATGTAAAACATAGTTCTTGACTTAGTGAATTTCTTTGTGAGATCAAATATACAGACATGTGAAGGAATATAAGATACTGTTTTTTGATTAAGTATCTAAACGTGTGGTACAGACCACGGATGACTTCGGAAGCCAGAGACAAATGTCTGTTTCTACAAAAGAATAATAGCTGTGCCCCTATTACAAAATGATATTGATTCTAGCTGGCAGTAAAGCTCACAGATTGAGAGTCAGCCAGCAGCTGAACTCATGCAGAGAACCATATGTCAAAACTAGACCTTTGCGAATAATGCAGTCTGTCCACAGTAAAGCCTTTGTCGTGGACAAATATTTTAAAGATAATTCCAGGGTTCAAAAGGCGTCTTAACTCTTAGTGGACATGAACAAAAGGTAGACAAGAATACATTTTGAGAGTCCAACAATATTGTTTCATCCAACTGTCATGCGAACTATAATTGGAAACTCCAGGTTTCCACAAAATAAGATGGCAAATCTTCCTACATGACAGGATTGCTTTACTGTTCTCCCCACTCCACTCCACTCTCCAATGTTATGTATTTTGATATTAAGAATGATTCTTAGGATAATAAGGGGACCTTATTTTTCTCTGGAGTCCTTGCTAAATGTTAGCTTATGCCTAGGGTAGAAAAATTATAAAGAAGTTGAAAAAATTGTTCCATGAGATGGAAACGTTTATTGTAAGAGACTTGAGGTTTTAAAAATGTACCTGAAAGATGTTTGAAAAGCTCTAGCAACCATTAAGGCTTTTGTCTGATTTCAGGGGAAATACTGTAGATTTTCATTCCTGTTTTAAAGTAAACATACACATTTAACTGACGTTGCCTAAAGTTAACTTTGGTTTCAGGA
This sequence comes from Okapia johnstoni, assembly GCA_024291935.2. Classification (NCBI taxonomy): domain Eukaryota; kingdom Metazoa; phylum Chordata; class Mammalia; order Artiodactyla; family Giraffidae; genus Okapia; species Okapia johnstoni. Next base: position 56,536,108 of record CM044308.1, read on the forward strand.
CTTCACTTGAATTAGGTTAGTTGTGCAAATGTTGAATTTCCTAAATTCTCCAAAGTGGGCTTCAGAGTATATTTGTTGCAAGCTTGGGAATCTCACCTGTGGAAGATAGGTTAGAGTAGATTCTGATGCTCTGGTTGGACTGCATCGTGATTCTTCTTACCTATTGTCTTTAGTCTGCTTTTCCCTAAGCTAGGGATAAACATAAGAGAAAAATGTTGAATATCAGGAAAGGTTCAGCAAATACCAATTTGCATAAATGTAGCAAGTTCTAATTTTCCTTTGGTTTCCTTATGCAGAGATTTCTTGAAACATTTCCTAAAGTAGAAGTAAAATTTCAACTTTTTTCTTACACTATTTTTGTGAGACCCAAATATGAGCCATAAGAATTTTGCATTTTTAAAGACAAATTTCATCCCAGCCTACGAGGTAACTTAAATATGGCTTAAGTGTCATCCATCCTAGGCATGCAGACCATTTGGTACAAAATCAGATAACCTCATGGGTCATCTTGGAGGGGACATAATAATCTGTTTGGAAGAGTCTTCAAAAATTGTTTAAGACAAAGACAACTTATCTTCACTTTTAAGTCACATCTTTGATTTCCATATGCTTGAAATCAATCTCATTTAAAAAATCCTTGTGTGTATGTGCTCAGTTGTGTCTGACTCTTTGCAACCCCATGAACTGTAGCCTACCAGGCTCTTCAGACCATGAGATTCTCCAGGAAAGAATACTAGAATGGGTTCCTACTTCCTTCTCCAGGGAATCTTCCCAACCCAGGGATAGAACCCATGTCTCTTGTGTCTCCTACATTGGCAGGTGGGGATTCTTTACCACTGAGCCACATGGGAAGCTCTAATGATGTATTTAATTATTTAGAGGAATAGGAAGATGTAAGGTATTAACACAGAGGTAGACACTGGAAAATAATGACTAAGATGATTTTAAACTTCTTTGGATTGTAATGAAGACCACAGGTTAATACCTTCATGGGAATAGTTTCTGGTGCAATTAGCAAAAGGGTGTAACTTGAATTAAAAATACATGGCCTGGGGACCTGTATGATTTTTCTTGATCTGCGCAATCAGTGCAACAGCACCAGCCAACTCCAGAGTATTTCCTCCTGTGCTTGAGCTTGTGGGAGGTACTCTCGAAGCATATGGTCAAGAGGTAGAGAGTCCAGAGTGGAGCAGTGACCCAGATAGCTACAGGCTTCTGAGAGCTCAAAACAAATCTACCACTAGATACCAGGATCATGGAAATGGTTTAATAAACATTTAGAAAAAAATCACAAGCTATTTCCTGAAAGAGCCCTAAGCAGTTTGGTTTCTGCCAGCATTTATGGAAAGTGACAAATGTGAGTCTGAAATGGAAGTGTGTCTGAATACATGCTGTTCATTTAGAAATGACAATTTCTTCGTTATATAAAACAGCTAAATAAAAATTTTTCACTCATCTCATTGCACAATTTCATAAATTTTGCTTTCCATGTAAAGAAGCTGTCTTTCATAATGATAATAAATGGGGAGAAGTAATGTTTTCCACCTCACATTCTATGCTGTTCAGCCTGTTTAAGAAAGAAGAACTTGATTTTCAGTATGCAACTGACAATAACTAGTATGTCAATTAAATGTTTAAGGCATGACAGGTCAAGGTTGGGATGTTTGCATCTGAGACTCACCATGCTCCCTACTGAGTCTATATAATATCAGTCCATATAATTTTCCATTTAGTCAAATCTTTCATGTAATTTATTGCTATTTCTGAAAAAAATATCTTTCCAGGAACCCCCCACCTTCATGTTCATTCTGAAGTGTTTTACTCCTATAGAATAGTTTGCTCGGGGATTCCCTCTAACTCTCTGCTTTGAAGAATCTTTCCTATTTTAGTTCCTTAACTCATTTTTTCTGGAAAATATCCTCTGGAAACTGCTTAAGAAAATTTGTATGGGAAGTACCTTTTAAGAGACTTTGGAAATTTGAAGATGTTGCAGTTCTACCCACAATTTAGACTAATGATATATGTTTGTGTAAAACTTCAGAAGGAAGAAAAAAGTGAAAAAGTGAAAGTCTTAGTTGCTCAGTCATGTCCAGCTCTTTGCAGCCCCATGGACTGTAACCTGACAGGCTCCTTTGTCCGTGGAGCTCTCCAGCAGAAATATATATTTCCTGAAATAATTTCCTTTTTGTTTTCTTGCTTGAAGAGTTACCTTTGAGAAATCTCTTGCAATTCTGATATCTCATTCTTATACATGATCTGTTTATTTGCTCTGAAAATTTTTTGTAATGTTTTCTTTGTCCTTGATGTTTTGAGATTTCATGATGATGTGTCTCAGGGAGAAACTTTTGGTTCCTTGGATTATATTCTGGAGAGTCCATCTAGATCAGAGAAATAGTCTTTATCTCTTCTCTGCAAGTATTTTATGTTTTTTCTTTCTGCAATTGGGCTGTTGCACCTTATAGATTGCTCCTCCATTTATCCTTTCTCTTCTATTTTATATAGAAATATTAAAAAATAAATTGTTAGCTTTTCCCAACATCTTTTGTTCATTCTATTGAAATTTCTATTTTTGATGTGATTGATTTTATCTGTATCTTTTGTTCTTTGAATATTCTTTCTTTAATGTGACCTTGATCCTTTTTAAAAAGAATGCAATGTCTTTTAAAAATATCTTTCTAATATTATGTATGTTATGCATGAATAATATTATATGAAAATTATATATATGCACGTATATGGTTAATATTTCTATTTTAACCCATGTTGTCTCTGTTCTGAGTTAAATGTTGCTTTAGTTTCTATTTGTCTTTCTTTATCTTTCATATTCAAAAGTTTAGTGATCATAGTTGTAACTCAGGCAATAAAAAATTAATTGCATAGAAGTAACCTGGCAGGCTACAGTCCATGAGATTGTAGAGAGTTGGACACGACTGGGAAACTAAGCTCACACACAAGCTAGTAGATCAGTGATTTCACTGTGATGTTATGAACTGAATTTTTTTTCCCCTGTCAGTATCTATGGAACTCTTTTCTGGAGTGGTTCAGTTTTCCATGAAAGTGTCCTTCAGTCTTCTGCTTAATGAACAAATGTCGGGTTTTGGGTGTCCTGCGCCAGTTTGGGCAAAAGAGATTCTGCCCTAGTCCCTGTACCCTAAGGCACCCTTATCTCCTGTTTCTCCCACAGTCACATCCCCTATTCTCAAGGCAAGGGTCTCTCTTTCTCAGTTTCTCCATAGATTATAGTTCCTACTGCTTCAGGTACAGGGAGGACCAGTCACCAATCCCACTCATTATGAGTGGAGTGAAGATCTGATTGCTGTGAAATAGATTTTTGAACAGTTCTCTTTCAATTTCTCCTCCTGCCTTGAAATTGTGCCTACAATTTCTGTCTTTCTGGAGTTTGGCCAGGAAAATGGAATTGTCCCTATTGCTTAGTTTTGACCTCTTTAAGTCATTTACTCTTCCTCTTATGTGGTGCTTTGTGGTTACAAACATTTCCTTGTTTCATTTAAGACAGATTTTACATTTCTTTTATTCTTCTTTGGTGGGGTGGCTTTAGAGAAGGGAAGGGAGCAAAATGGTTTTAATTCTGTTCTCCCTTCAGTTAAATATCAGGAAAAATAATAGTATTTTTATTATTTATTTTGTTTTTATTCTAAATGTGCAAAGATCCCTATAAGATTGCTTCTATATATTAGACGAATGTAAGGAAGCTTAGAGACCAATTTGCAACTCTCCAAGAGCTTAATATGTGTCATGTATTGGTTTGTTCATCTGAATCAAACAACTTTCAATATCTTCCATTATCAACTTTTCTTTATTAAGATTCCCTTCATTAATGTAAACACACAGATATGTATATATGTACACACATATAGCTCAGTTGGTAAATCATCTGTCTGCAATGCAGGAGACCCGGGTTCGATTCCTGGGTAGGGAAGATCCCCTGGAGAAGGAAATGGCAACGCATTCCAGTACTCTTGCCTGGAAAATCCCATGGACAGAGGAGCCTGACAGGCTACAGTCTACGGGATTGCAAGAGTCGGACGCGACTTAGCGACTAAACCACCACCACCAGCACACACATATGTGTATATATACGTCTATATATATACAAGCATTTATTTTATTTTGATTTACACCTGTGTCTGTAAGTGAACTAGCAAACTATTTTCTGATTCCCTGAGAGAAAGCAGATAAATATATAAGTGTGGAAGTCAAGACCAAAGATAAGGAAGAGAGTATGGAAAGGAGAAAAAAGTTTAAAAGGAAAAAGAAAATTTCAGCATGCTCATCTATAAATTGAGGAAAATAAAGTTACTTCCTAAAATTATTTTGATTTGCTATGTACTAAGTCACTAAAAATGTGGCATATTATGAGCACTGAATAAATACAAGTCCCATCCCAGACACACAACTTTCTGCTTCACTTAATATCATTGAAACTCAAAGAAAAGTGAATAGAAATGAGCATGATTAAAAGAATGAAGCCAGGAAAGGATAATAGAGTTTTGCCAAGAGAATGCACTGGTCGTAGCAAACACCCTCTTCCAACAACACAAGAGAAGACTCTACACATGGACATCACCAGATGGTCAACACCGAAATCATATTGATTGTATTCTTTGCAGCCAAAGGTGGAGAAGTTCTATACAGCCAGCAAAAACAAGACCGGGAGATAACTGTGGCTCAGATCATGAACTCCTTATGGCCAGATCAGACTTAAATTGAAGAAAGTAGGGAAAACCATTAGACCATTAAGGTATGACCTAAATCAAATCCCTTTCAATTATACAGTGGAAGTGAGAAATAGATTTAAGGGACTAGATCTGATAGAATGCCTGATAAACTATGGACAGAAATTCATGACATTGTAGAGGAGACACAGATCAATACCATCCCCAATAAAAAGAAATGCAAAAAACCAAAATGGCTGTCTGAGGAGGCCTTACAAATAGCTGTGAAAAGAAGAGAAGTAAAAAGCAAAGGAGGAAAGGAAAGACATATCCTTTTGAATGCAGAGTTTCAAAGAATAGCAAGGAGAGATAAGAAAGCCTTCCTCAGTGATCAGTGCAAAGAAATAGAGGAAAACAATAGAATGGGAAAGACTAGAGATCTCGTCAAGAAAATTAGAGATACCAAGGGAACATTTCATGGAAAGATGGGCTTAATAAATGACAGAAATGTTATGGACCTAACAGAAGCAGAAGATATTAAGAAGAGGTGGCAAGAATACAGAGAAGAACTGTATAAAAAAGATCTTCACGACCCAGATAATCACGATGTTGTGATCACTCACCTAGAGCCAGACATCCTGGAATGTGAAGTCAAGTGGGCCTTAGAAAGCATCACTACGAACAAAGCTAGTGGGGGTGATGAAGTTCCAGTTGAGCTATTTCAAATCCTAAAAGGGGATGCTGTGAAAGTACTGCACTCAATATCCAGAAAATTTGGAAAACTCAGCAGTGGCCGCAGGACTGGAAAAGGTCAATTTTCATTGCAATCCCAAAGAAAAGCAATGTCAAAGAATGCTCAATCTACCACACAATTGCATTCATCTCACACGCTAGCAAAGTAATGCTCAAAATTCTCCAAGACAGGCTTCAACAATATGTGAACCATGAACTTCTAGATATTCAAGATCGTTTTAGAAAAGGCAGAGGAACCAGAGATCAAATTGCCAATATCCGCTGGATCATGCAAAAAGCAAGAGGGTTCCAAAGAAACATCTATTCCTGCTTTATCGACTATGCCAAAGCCTTTGACTGTGTGGATCACAACATACTGTGGAAAATTCTTAAAGAGATGGGAATACCAGACCACCTGACCTGCCTCTTGAGAAATCTGTATGCATGTCAGGAAGCAACAGTTAGAACTGGACATGGAACAACAGACTGATTCCAAATAGGAAAAGGAGTACGTCAAGGCTGTATATTGTCACCCAGATTATCTAACTTATATCCAGAGTCCAGCTCCATGAGAAATTGCAGCCATGAAATTAAAAGACGCTTACTCCTTGGAAGGAAATTTATGACCAGAAAAACCCTGATTCTGGGAAAGATGGAAGGCAGGAGGAGAAGGGGACATCAGAGCATGAGGTGGTTGGATGGCATTGCCAACTCAATGGACATTAGTTTGAGTAAACACTGGAATTGGTGACGGACAGGGAGGCCTGTCGTGCTGCAGTCTATGGGGTGGCAGAGACTTGGACACGACTGAGTGACTGAGCTGAACTGAACTGAATAAAAATCATAGTCATGGCCACTGTTGCCTTGAAGAGCCCTACCATGTACTAGGAAGTGTACTGAAAGCCTCACATAAATTGTTTCTAGGACTAAATTATGTAACACGTGAAAGCCTTTAGCACCATACACATCAAGATTGTTTTCCTTTCAAGTGTTTATTGCTTTTCTTTCAGGATTTCATTTATCTTTCTTGGGACCTTTTCTGTCTTTTGCTCATGGTTTGATAGAATTCCAAGCAGGCACCTGACTCTACGTATTTGCATGCCAAGTTGCTGTTTTCTCCATCTGTTTACATTCAGTAGGGATTTTGCTTGACTAGTCTGTTTTTCACTGGATTTCATGGGCCTTGTGTGACCTCGCCAGACTCCCGGCCTCATACTGTCTATAGCTTCCAGGGAAGACAAATCATGTTTTCGAGTCACACTGCAAGTTAGCTGGAAACTTGTATATTTTAATCAGGAATTTTAGCGCAGTATTGACAGCACTTCATGTTTCTTTCCTTATTTTCCTTTCAAAGGTTATATATGTTTGTTTTCCCCTCAGCCAGTATACAGTTGACCACTTAGTTTAAAAAGATTATTGCAAGACTCCATTATATGTGTTTCAGTGTATTCATTGTAGTAATTATTTCGTTCCTTTATTTGGGGCCTTTGTCAAGGATTTTCAGTGCCACAGTTTCCCTGCCTGCCTACTGCTGACTTTTCAGTGTCTTGCTGGGACTTGGCCAACCATGTTAAGATGCATATTAATCTTATTCTGTCTTTTCAAACACAGCCACTCAAGAGCCCAAAGAGGATAGTAATTGCCATTTTTTCTACTTCTTAAATTCAAATTTATCACCATTTTTTCATGCTTACTGATATGTATCACATTTTCCAAATGATAATATTCTCTGAGACATTGACATTTTTCTTGGTAATAATCATACCTATTTTTTTCCAAATTCTAACTATCAAAAGTCCGTGTATAATGAACTAGTAATTACACTGCACTGAATGGAATTGACAGCAGTAAGAGGATCCCGCAGGTTCAGTTTTCTTTGATAGGCCTATGTTATTTCATACTGACTTGCTCACGGGAAGATGAATGAAACTGACAATGTAAATGACCAGAAAGCTGGTAACTGGATTCTAAATGTTCATCTTGTCACACTGATGTCAGTTGAAGGAACTATTAACACCTGAAAAAACTGTATAAATAGCTTCTTAACTAGTGGCTATAAAAGAAAGAGGAGTATAATGGGGTCCGAACTGACAGGAATCACTGAGAGAATATTTATGGCAGAATAGTCATCTGAAGTAAAAGAAAAATCTTTTATTGGTGTTTTTTTTAAAAGTAAAAAACAATATTGAAATTTGTGGGATTTTTTAGATATTTTTACTGTACTATGGGGTTAAATTTTCTATGATTTATCTGGATTTCAAGTAGCTCTGGCTCTTATGATTTTGAAATATAAAAAATATATAATACATGTATAGGCTTCCCTGGTGGCTCAGACAATAAAGAATCTTCCTGCAATGCAGGAGACCCAGTTTTCATCCCTGGGTAGGGAAGATACCCTGGAGAAGGGAATGGCAATCTACTCCAGTATTCTTGCCTAGAGAATTTCATGGACAGAGGAGCCTGGAGGGCTACAGTCCATGGGGTCGCAAAGAGTCAGGACTGAGTGACTAATACACACACATACATATCTGTATATATATTACATATGTACACATAATATAAAGTTTACATATGATATAAATTATATGTACATATGTCTATCCATATGTATATATAAAGTTTATTTAAAGTTAATTCAGAAGCTTAACTGAACTTAATGGAACATCTAAAACATTATTAATATTACTAAAGTCTGGTTATATATATATATTTTTTTTAGCTGTTCAAAAAGTTTATTTAGAATAAAAATTCCCAAACTCAGCTCAGCCTGTTCAAAGATAGGCTGTTCCCATACCAGTGAGGAAGGTGTGATCGAATGCCTTCTTGATCGAAAGCAGAATGTGCTACGTGTGTATTCCTGAAGTTAATATGGTGACAGAAAAGCAAAATTTTAAAATAACATTCTGACATGAACTGAAGTGAAAATTTCAACTGAAGGAAAAAAATAAAAGAGAGAAAGTTTAAATATTTATTATTACCAAAGTCTGGCTGTGCTTTTTAATTTTACTAATCTATAATTATATTTTCCTTCTTTCTTCTTGGGATGTGCACTCCTGACAGATTGTATTTCTTTCATAATTTCAAATAGAATCACAGTGTTTTATTTATCATATTTATATTATTGCTATTATGATTACTGCAATTTAGTAAGATTGAGTTTGGTATATCCTAAAGACTTTAGGCAAATTAAAAACTTACCACTTTTCTTTACAAATAATACTCAGGATAACTTGTTAAATGCATCCATTATCATTCATCTTTTAGTTATGCGTTGGCTATTTTCTGGTGAATTAGTAAGTTTGTTAAAAATAGAAACAAATAAATCCATAGCCCAAAATTCTCTGATTATGTGTTTGTTGAACAGAGCTTGGGTCATCTGTCACCCTGTTGTAGCTAGGCAAAACCAACTTGTCTGTGATTTGCTTCTGGAGTGCTGAAACATGGCTTTAGAGAGCTCTAAGCTTGGTCTTACTGTTGATACATGGAGAATCTCTTGGTTGAAATGGAGACCTTGAATTGATTTTATTTAGGCCAAACTTCTTACTACTATCTAAATGGATGCTTTTGGACCAGACTTTCTTCTTAACTCACAAGAACTTTAAGAGTCATCTCTTTTGAGCTTTTGATTCCTCTGAACCAATTAAGTAAAGATTTGGTGTGTGATGACACCAGAGAGGGTGGCTATAGGGTAGAAATTAAAGAGGTATGTGTGTGTGTGTAGAATCTATATCTATAACATATATTAATGCATAATTTTAAGACTAAAATAAATCAGATTCAGTCTACAATAAATTACTTTGTGCATGTGTGCTAAGTTGCTTCAGTCATGTCTGACTCTGTGCAACCGCATGGACTGTAACCTACCAGGCTCCTCTGTCCATGGGATTCTCCAGGCAAGAATACTGGAGTGGACTGCCTTGCCCTCCTGCAAGGGATCTTCCTGACCCAGGGACCAAACTCGCATCTCTTACGTCTCCCACATTGGCAGGTTTCTTTACCACTAGTGCCACTTGGGAAGTCCCAAATCACTCTGTAAATGAAGCCAAAGTTCATTCAAAATGGAAAACTGTCCTTTTGAACTAGTGTAAAAAGATGACTATATTTATACAGAAAGTAGAATGTGCACATGCCCACATTTACCATTTTCTTACAGACAGAAGCCTAAGTATTGTGAAAATTCCCCATTTGAAATCATGTTTCTAATGGGGTATTAAGTTACATCTTTAATATTTTGACAGGACTGTTAACACTTGATAAAACATACCTTACAGATTAGCATCCTGATTTGCAACTCCCTAGACTCTTGGAGCTTTCAAGAGTGTATCTTGTGCTAAATGACATAAAATAAGTAAAACACAGGTTAAGAGAAAATCTCTTCTCATGCAAGCAAGGTTGAAAGGCATACCAGTGATCAGTTCACTTCAGTCACTCAGTTGTGTCCAACTCTTTGCAACCCCATGGATTGCAACACGCCCAGCTTCCCTGTCCATCACAAATTCTTGGAGTTTGCTCAAACTTGTGTCTATCAAGTCAGTGATGCCATCCAACTATCTCATCCTCTGTCATCCCCTTCTTCTCCTGCCTTCAATCTTTCCCAGAATCAGAATCTTTTCCAATGAGTCAGTTCTTTGCATTAGGAGGCCAAAGTATTGGAGTTTCAGCTTCAACATCAGTCCTTCCAATGAATATTCAGGACTGATTTCCTTTAGGATGGACTGGTTGGATCTCCCTGCAGTCCAAGGGACTCTCAAGAGTCTTCTCCAACACCACTGCTCAAAAGCATCAATTCTTCAGCACTCAGATTTCTTTACAGTCCAACTCTTACATCCATTCATGACTACTGGAAAAACCATAGCTTTGACTAGACAGACCTTTGTCGGCACAGTAATGTCTCTACTTTTTAATATTCTGTCTAGGTTGGTCATAGCTTTTCTTTCAAGGAGCAACTGTCTTTTAATTTCATGGCTGCAGTCACCATCTGCAGTGATTATGGAGTCCAGGAAAACAAAGTCTCTCACTGTTTCCATTGTTTCCCCATTCATTTGCCATGATGTGATAGTACTCTTGCTTGGAAAATCCCATGGACGGAGGAGCCTGGTAGGCTACAGTCCATGGGGCCGCTGAGAGTTGGACGCAACTGAGCGACTTCACTTTCACTTTTGCTTTTCATGCACTGGAGAAGGAAATGGCAACCCACTCCAGTGTTCTTGCCTGGAGAATCCCAGGGATGGTGGAGCCTGGTGGACTGCTGTCTATGGGGTCGCACAGAGTCGGACACGACTGAAGCAACTTAGCAGCAGCAGCAGCAGCAGATGGGACTGGGTGCCATGATTTTAGTTTTCTGAATGTTGAGTTTTAAGCCAACTTTTTCACTCTCCTCTTTCACTTTCATCAGGAGGCTCTTTAGTTCTTCGCTTTCTGCCATAAGGGTAGTGTCATTTGCGTATGTGAGGTTATTGATGTTTATCTCTGCAATCTTGATTCCAGCTTGTGCTTCATCCAGCCTGTCTTTTCACATGATGTATTCTGCATGTAAGTTAAATAAGCAGGGTGACAATATACAGCCTTGATGTACTCCTTTCTTGATTTTTAAGATACTCTAATTTAGAAAATTAAGTCAGAAGAACACCAAAGTGAATCATTCCAAATGTAATACTGCCTTACGGATAAAATCCTCTCAAGGTAATCAAGAATTCTGGATTCACTTCCTTGCTGTTAAGCTGTATCTATCATGCCTCTAGTCATTCTATCATTCAGTACACTTTACCAAACACTGCCCACTGAAAGCGGTAATAGAACACAGTAGAGAAGGTTACAAACTAGGGAGGCCAGCTGTGTTTGAATTCTGGCTCCACCTCCTGTTGCTTTGTGACCTGAGAAAGTCACTTAAGTCTTTGATGGCTTAGGTTCTTTAGCTGTAAAATGGGGATAATAAATATATCTTATACATTTATTTATTGAATGAGTCAATATATGTAAAGAACGGTGCTTGACACACGTTATGTTCTATATGCATGTTTGCTGTTTTTAATATAGAAGAAATTGAAGGAGTGTTTATTTAAGAGTCAAAGTAGGAGAGTTAACATATGCACATGTGACATAGAAATAATTCTGTATTAAGTAGGATGTACATAATTGCTGTTTTGCACCTATGCTTTATCCATTATCCTTTATCTAAATACCACCTCAACTTTAACATAGTCCACATGGCCCATGCAGGGATTGGACTTTGGCTCAGTTTATACCCGCAGTTCCCAAGGTGGGCATGTCTCCAATTCTGACTGGTATATATGTTCTATTCCACTAGCCATTGCATTTTATTCAAGAAAAGCATGTGAAATGATGTGTTTCTAATGAGATAAACCACTAAAACTGTTGCTGATCTATTTTATTGGAGAAGACTTAAGTCTGTAGATATCTCTAGTTTTAATTATGATGTAAATCTAGAGGTGCCAGGAATGATGATAGAGACAGAGTTTAAGTAAGAAGGAAGTAAACTAGAAGAAAACAGTGCCAAGAAATAGAAAAGAGAATGGGAGGTGGTGGTGGAGAGAGAAAGAGAAAGAGATAAAGATAGTCCCCTCGACATCAGTTGAGTTCCTGGAGGCAGTTGTGCTCGAAGTAAACATGGGTCTGGGATCTTAACCTGTATGAGTCAGTATTTTCTCATATTTCTTAAAAAAAAAAAGTGGTGTGAGTTGATTGTCTTCTATTTGTTAACAAGAGTCTGTTTTAATATACAGGGATCAATAATTGCCATAAGAGATGTGTCATACTATTGATATTCTAAACCTTAAAGAATTGCTTCATTAGGGTATAGCAAGCTTGAACAATAGGGCTTGAAAATCCCTAGGTTTTAACGATTTTATTATACATAAAAGCTTTACATATGACAAGAGAAAAATAATGTTTCAATCTTTGCTTTTCAATCTTCCTTTTAAGGACATTTTAACCAGAAGGTTTCTCTACCAGGCTGAGTATCAATAAGGGGTAGTCTGGGCTTTTCTCCAACTACAAAGGCCAGGCAGACATCCATCCTGGGTTCTCCCACACACTCTGTTCATAAAACTCTGGTCAGTTTCCATCTAAATTTCTGTTTAACACCTATGAGAATGTAGACAACATGATAGCACAGACCATATCACCTTCATCTTTGCATGTATCTCAATGCCTGAGACTTCGAATTGCTTTGTGTGTGAGTGTGTGTGTGTTGGTCAGTCAGTTGTGTCTGACTCTTTGTGATCCCATGGAATGTAGCCCCTCAGGTTCCTTTGTCCATGGGATTCTTCAGGCAAAAATACTGGAGTGTGTTGCCATTCCCTTCCCCAGGGGATCTTCCTGACCCAGGGATCAAACCCAGGTCTCCTGCATTGCAGGCAGATTCTTTACCAACTGAGACATTTGTTAAATTCCAGAATCAATTATTAAAAGCTGAACAATGGGGTAGCAATGTTTGTTAATAAATGATGTTTCTGTAACTTAGACAAAAGCATACAGACACCAGATATATTTGTTTCCTAAGACTGCCATAACAAAGTGCCAGTGTCAGGATAGTTTACATAAATTTGTTTTCTCAGAGTTCTGGAGGCAAGAATTCCAAGATCAAGGTCCTCAGAGTTGTTTTCCTCTGAAGGCTCTCCCTTTGGCTTGTAGATGGCAGTCCATCCTCTTCTTCTGCCTTCATATGGCCTGTGTGTTCATGTGTGTCTGTGTCCAAATTTCCAGTCACTGGATTAAGGACCTCATTGAACTTAATTGACTCTTCAAAGACATCTCCAAATATAGATATATTCAGAGGTACTGGAGGTTAGGGTTTCAACACAAAAATTTTGGAGGGATCCAAAAAATTTACAAAATAATGTTTTCCTCTGGATTGAGTCCTGGTTCTAAGCTGAATAACCACTTAGTCTTGGTTCTAAGTACAAATGATAACATTTTAGTGCATTGCCCTCTATCTGTTCAGCTCATCCTTGGTTGGGAGGTGTTCCTTCCACCCCTGAGTATCCCTTATTGGTACTTTCTTCAGATCTGTCCAGCATTCTAGCTTTTCATCTTCCCACTCTGCTTTGACAATTCCCTAGCCCTTTGTAATCTCCTCCTTTTTCCCTCATCATATTGCTCTCTCCACCTCCCTGAAAGGAGTTGCCTCACATTTCCTACTCTGCCTCAGGTGGAATGCTCTACCATTCATGTCCACCTTGGTTTACTTTTGTGGTGGTGTTTTAGTCTGGTTAGGGAAGGAGATGATAAGCTTTCAATATGACAATGAAAGAGGGGAAGGAGAAATCTGTTCATCAAGGTCTGGCCCTAGAAAGTGTTGTCTATACGAATGGATAAGGAAGCTGTGGTACATATACACAAAGGAATATTACTCAGCCATTAAAAAGACTACATTTGAATCAGTTCTATTGAGATGGATGAAACTGGAGCCCATTATACAGAGTGAAGTAAGCCAGAAAGAAAAACACCAATACAGTATACTAACGCATATATATGGAATTTGATAGATGGTAACGATAACCCTATATGCAAGACAGAATAAGAGACACAGATGCATAGAACAGTCTTATGGACTCTGAAGGAGAAGGTGAGGGTGGGACATTCTGAGACAATAGCATTGAAACATGTATATTATCATATGTGAAACAGAACACCATTCCAGGTTCGATGCATGAGACAAATGCTCAGGGCTGGGGCAATGGGATGACCCAGAGGGATGGGATGGGGAGGGAGATGGGAGGGGGGTTCAGTATGGGGAACAGATGTAAACCCAGGGCTGATTCATGTCAATGTATGGCAAAACCCACTACAATATTGTAAAGTAATTAGCCCCCAACTAAAATAAATAAATTTATTAAAAAAAAAAAGAAAGTGCTGTCTATAAGACTGTTAGTAGATCCACTATATTCAATACTTTGTTGTTGTTGTTCAGTCACTAAGTCATGTCCTACTCTTTGCGACCCCATGGACCGCAGCATGCCAGGCTCCTCTGTCCTCCCCTATCTCCCAGAGTTGGCTCAAATTCATGTCCATTGAGTTGGTGATGCCATCCAACCATCTCATCCTCTGCTGCCACTTTCTCCTTTTGCTTTCAATCTTTCCCAGCATCAGGGGCTTTTCCTGATCTATAATATACTCCCTGAAAATAATCAAAATAAAAGTTTACACCAGTTCTTATCATAAGCAAATAAAATAAATTTGGGGTTTTCATTTAGGGACTGGCATTGAAGAAAACAAATATTACGTCCTGGACAAGAACTATCACTGGCTCATTTATGGCCCACTGGTGTCAGTTTTCTGGCAGCAAACCCTCTCCTTTGGCATTTTGAGCTGTTGACCTGGGTTGCACAGGAAGGAGCACCACTAAATGACAGGAAGAAAATTACACACACACTGTAAGGCCTAGTTGTTTCAGTAAGGGTCTACTTACACACAACTGAAAAGACAAAAATTCAGACCGCAAAATTCAAATGCTCTTGCTTTGAAAGTGTTTTGCTAACAACAGTTAACATTTTATGATGATATCAGCCTACAAAGAACTACTGTCTCCATTCTAATACACATACGCAAAAATGTGGATTATAAGGAAGCTATAGTATAATGGTTTTATTGAGCAGTTTACTATTGTGTTTACCATTCAACTATTATGAGTTATTATGCACATTGTCACTATTTGGAAAAATGCATGCCATTAGCATGCATACCATGAAGGATGTATTCAGCTCAGTGAATAACCATAACCATGATGGAAACCTTATTCAAACTGGAAGGCAGTTGAGTCAGCAGTGGAAAATTTATACAAGAGTGATAGCCCATTTTCTTTAGAATTCTGGAGATGAATTAGGATGTTGATGCATTTCGGTACTGAGAAATTCATAACTGCAATTTTGTACATGTGTCATTACTTTGAAAAGTTTAAAGAAATTTCTTTTGGAGTTCAGGTTCCTTTTATTACCTTTTTTTTTCCCATCCTACTGGAAGATAACAAATGTAATGATAATATTAACATAATAATAATTGCCGACATTCACTGAGTGTTTGCTGTGTCAGGCACCATGCTTAGCCCTGTCTATGGACCTGTACTTCAGTTTCACAACAACCCTAAAGATTAAGGACTTTGATTATCTTCATTTTTTGAATAAAGAAACTAAACTGAGGTATATTGGGGTGAAATAATTGTCCCAGGGCCATATAGGTACAAATTTTAAAACTTAGTTTCTGATTCAGGCATTCTGACTCCTGAACTAGTACTCTTAATAATTATCTGGAAATTGTCAGATCAATTTAAAAAAAAAAGTTAGTTTATATGTTAAGCTTAACATGCTACAAGCAGTAAACAGGTGTTAGAAGAGTCCTTTAACTTTCCCGTGTTCTTTTAAAACCAGATTTGCTCTGAATGAAAATTGTCATGCTCTCCTTAGGATGCAGGGCATTATCCCATTTAAAAACTGGTTTTTTCATTATGCTGGAGGGTTTGAAGTCCCTGTACTCCATTCAAACTGCTAATAGCCTCCAACTATAAATAGACCCTGATAAGCTCTGATTAACCTTTTCATTACAGGTTCCTATACAGTATAAAATAGTAACTGCAGGAAAGCCATTAAGTACAGTAATAAGTTATGCCAGCAGGAAAGATTCAGCAACTTTCAGAATAAATTATTTCTCAAGTTGTCATTTTTCCCTGAAAGACTGCTTGAAGCCAAATATGCCATAGGTGATTCAGAGATTATATATATATATATTTTAAAATTGTATTGTGGTATAGTTGATTTACAATGTTGTATTAATTTCAGGTTTACAGTAAAGTGAATCTGTTGTACATATATCCACTCTTTTTTAGATTCTTTTCCCATGTAGACCATTACAGAGTGTTGAGTAGAGTTCCCTGTGCTATATAGTAGGTCCATATTAGTTATCTATTTTATATATATATAGTAATGTATGTATTTCTTCCATCTACAAGAAGATTTGTGGAATAGGCTGTGGCTTCCCTTTCTTTCCCCCAGCACATTCATTTTCAGGATTCTTTCTGGCATTAATGCGCCAGTGTTTTAGTAAATGAATATCTGTCAGTCTGTTTTGAGGCAGGACACTACAAGACCAGTTTTTCTTTAGGAAAATAAGCAGTATATGTGTGTTTGTGCTTTGCATTTGTCTACTTATTTATCTTTCTGGAAAAACACATGTTTTTGAAAAATTATTTTCAAATCTTTAAAAGACCTTCAAATTCAATATAAAAGAGAGAGAGAGGAAGAGTAAGTGAGGATATGAATAAATGAACCATAGTTTGTTCCTGAGACAATATTTATAACTGAGATAAAACAGTGAAAAAAAGTCAAGAACTTATGGTTTCACTGACAGCTCTACATGGATTCTTTCTCATTTCTCCCTAGCTAAGTTTTACTCAAGTTCTTCCTTTTGTTTCCAACTGCTTTCTGATTTTCAGTGGTGCAACAGATTAAAAGTGCACATCATGCCCCTACCCCCAAGTCATATGCTGAAGTTCTAACCTCTAATGTAATGTTATTTGGAGGTGGGGGCTCTCAGAGGTCATTAGGTCATGAAGGTGGAATTCTCATGAACGGGGTTAGCCTTTTATGAAGGAGATCCTAGAGAGTTCCCCTTGTCTTCCACCTTGTGAGGACACAGTAAGAACCAGGAAGACGGATCCTCAGAACAGGCTGACTTTGCTGGCTCCTTGATTTTGGACCTCGCCAGACTAAAATAATGAGAAATAAATGTTTCTTATTTATAAGCCACCCAGTTGATGCTTTTCAGTTATAGCAGCCTGAACACAAGAAGACAAAATGGAAACAAAGGAAAATATATGAAAAAATGATTTCTTTTACTCCTGAACTCAATACCATACTCCTGGCTTTGTCTTGTAGAGAGTGTGGCATGGCCCTGTGATCCATGATGGCTTTTATTCACTTTCAGTCAGCTGTAAAAAGTTTACTTCCGATTTTCCTGAATTTGCTTTCATATTTCAACACTGGAGAAAGTGCTAAGAAAGTTACCTAAAGAGATCAAAGTATTTTATTGTTCATAACTGAACTAACACTTTTGGAAAAAGCCAAACTGCAAAAGTCAGATTTTGTGTTCATTTGAAATGTAGATTATTTATAGCAGGTTATTCAGA
The DNA here is from genome assembly GCA_024291935.2 of Okapia johnstoni. Taxonomy (NCBI): domain Eukaryota; kingdom Metazoa; phylum Chordata; class Mammalia; order Artiodactyla; family Giraffidae; genus Okapia; species Okapia johnstoni. The sequence goes on from CM044308.1 coordinate 56,553,655, forward strand.
AGCCTTAATTCTGAAGAATTTTTATTTAAGCTGTCCATTGTTAAAGAGTTCTTTATAAAATCTATAATCTCTTCCCTCTAATTAGCCAATTCTGTGGATATTTACTGCTGATCCTGGGATTGTCAGGCCTGCGGATTTTGCTGGCCCTTTGTTTTGAACTGCTCAAGGCAAATGTCACTTTTTGAAGTTGTATGGTCTTCATCTCGGCAACTGGGCAGTGATAACAGAGAGTGAGAGTGCGACATGCCTTATCAGTAGAAAGAAGTTTGTGAAGATCTGAGCTAAGTGTCTATGATTTATTGGGAACTGCTCAGGAACTCAAGCTATATTTCTTTTTATAGACCAAGATAGCTTTGCCAGTATATTTCCCCCCCAGCTTATGCATTGGCAGATAATACATCTTTCACATGGTTCTGAAGACACATGAACTTGAAGCCTAAGAAGTAGTAAGGGCAGATGTAAAAGTGCCACACAAACTAGAGGAAAGTCAATAGAAACTGGGTGAGGAAAACTTTCCCATATTCAAGAAATCCTCTCAATAAAATACCTCCCCACGAGTCTTAGCGTTAACACTGAAAACTGGTGTTTTGATTTCTCCTTTTTAGCAAGAGATCTGATTTGATTCTGTGATGCAGAAAAGTCTGGTCTTAGGCTTATGTCTCATAACCATTTCCATGATGCCTGAATGCACTCGTACTACTTTCCAGCCTATAGAGGGTTCATTAAAAAATGATGAGCAATAAAGCACCAAAGTGAAGAGGTGGAAAGAAATCATATGACATTTTAAGAAATAATTCGTCATTCACAGTGGCATCTAACCATATATTAATTGTGCTGCAAGAAAAAAACAAAGCTGTTCCTAAGTCAAAATATTAAGTCTCATGCTGGGTTATAATGTCATGCTTTATTTATCTAACTCGTGTCTAGAAATGAAATAATTGTTTGCAGGATTCCACCACCACAAACCGCCTTGAGGTTCTGACTCATTCTTCTGACTCATCAGCCCCATACTGTTCTCTTTGGGTAAATTAGGCAGAATGGCAGGATATTGACCATTAAAACAATTTTATGGGATTAACTTTTCAATTAGTGCTAGATGAAATTTCTGATTTTTGAAAGGAGTCTCTTGTGATCTCACCAATGAACTTCTCTGCCTTAATGAATTCACCACAAATATATTTGAAAAGAATTCTACAAAGGAATCTGCAGCACTGAATAATAAGTCTTTATGGAAACTTTTGATTTAATATTTACGATTTTAAGTTTAAAGGTATAATTAAATGCTATTGTTTTGGCAGTAGCACATACAGTCTAAGTAGGCTTTAGCACTATATTTGATACACTAATAAAAGATTCATAATGGAATTATTGTCAATACTTTTCTGGAGCTAGAGAGAAGAACATGCGTCCCTTAAGGGAAGATGAATGTCTTCTGATTTTCTCAATCCTCTTTACTTAAGTGCTCTGCTTGTAATTGCTTATTTATACCAATGTGGCTTCCACTTTAAGATAGAACCTAGTGTTGAACATGCTTACAAGAATGTAATTCTCCTTATTTTAAAAATATAAAATTTTATTATATGATTCTATAAGTATATATTATATGCAAAAGAATTCATACAGAATGGCAGCCTTAATTTTAAAACAAAATGTAAAGCATAATGAGAAAAATGAAAATGGGTGTCAATTATCCATTCACCCTTTAGCTGCTGTTATTTAAAATGATCCTAATGATACTGAAAATGATTCCATTACACCATTATGAAAGATGCACTCTGCTGTCAGCCTACCTCATAATCTTTCCAGTTAAAATAATATAAGTGGGCTAAATCTTTATCTGTTATAGAAGGAGGAAAAAAGCTCACAACTTTAAATGCTTTTTCATTTTAAAGCAAAATGTGTTGCTAACACCTAACCTTTTACTCCTATTATCAGTTTGTATAAATGGAGAAATACTCAAAATTTTGGCCATTTATTTATTATAATTATTCTGGATATATTTATTCTATCCCAAGCACTATTCCAATGATTGTGATCAGATAAAGTAGATAAAAACCTTTCCCCGATGGAGCCTGAATTCTTTTGCTTTGTCTTAAATCCAACTAAGGTAGAGACTAAGACAAGATAAATTTTTACCTATCACCAAATACCCTTTAGATGAACAAAAGGGCACTTGACAGTCATACCAGTCAGTATTTGGGGAAATCATGGGAATTCAACATCACACATACACACCATATGCACATAAAACACACAGATGTGTATATGTAAAGATGCATTGTATATGTGTACATTAATTATGTATTTATGTCTATATGTTTATTTATCTATTTTAAGGCTAAAATAACCTTTTAATCATTATGCAAACCCCTGAAAAAATACACATTTTAAACTGATAAGAAGCACTACATAGAATAAAAAGCATTATCAGAAAATTTATACCCTATTAAACAAATTTCTGTTGCTAGTTAATATTTCTCTAAGAGATGTTATATATTTAGTGAAACATTATCTGAAAATATCAATATCATTCCTGCTTTTGGCATCTGATAAAATGTGATGTGATTTTTCTCAGTGATTTACATATTCAAATCCTTTTTTCTCATAAACTGTTGTAAGCTCTTTTCCTACCAGAGCAAATGCTACAAAACACTATTCATTTTTCCCAGAGAATTATAAATCTAGAAATAGAAAATATGGGATATTAAAACAGAATTGTTTTTTTAGAATTATGAATATCATCATTATATGCTGAGGGTAATTAAGCCCTGGGCATGTGTTAGCAGTTATCCTTGGCTGCAGAAGCCATGTATAATTTTTCCTTGCAAAGCTCATATGATTTCACTTTATATCCAGAAAGTTAAAGCTTCATGGAATTAGGTGAACACTGAGATATTCAGCAGAAACCTATTTTTAGGTAGAGAGATTTGCCACTATCTGGCCTTCCACATGTCTATTGTAGCAAGTACCTGAGGGGGATATACAGGCTACTTGTAAAAAAATTTACTTCTTGGGTAAAATTCGTTGGCAACCTGGGTAACAGGATTAATGTTAATGTTGGGTCCAGTTATAAATCACCGAATAGTATGTGGTGTATCACAGGTGGTGGCTTGAGGTTGAGAGGACTATGTTTCAAGGAGAAGGCTTGGTTCCCAATAGTGAGAATATAGATTTTGGTGAGAGGCCCTACTAGCTTCTCATCTTAACTCTACAATTTACAATCCTGTGACCTTAAGCAAGTCATTTAATCCCTCTGAGTTCTGTTTTCTCATTAGAAAAATGTGGATGAAAATCCCAGCCTTGCAGAGCTGTTGTGAGGACATGTTAAGAATTTAGTAAGTGTCTTATTTCTTGTGTAATCAAGTTCTGTTGGCAGCAACAATCTTTCTTCTCTACAAGAAACTGGGAAGGTACAGGGGCAAGGAGGAATTTCCAATGCAAGTGGTAGAAATGCTGATGAGTCAGTTGTCAGAGCAGCTAAAGAACTATGGCATTTGCTTTATTCTACACTATGAAAAAAAAAATGTTTGTGTACATATTTATTTATTCATTCGTTTACTTTTCTGAATATATCTTGTCCTTCCAAGCTTTCAGTTCACATCCTTTTAATAAACATACTGCTTTCTTTCTGGATAAATTCTAATCCCTTAACTTCTGCCTGTTTTTCCAGTTTATGGATCAAAAACTCTAAGTGAGATCAAATTTAGGTGTTTTGTTTAGTAGATAAGCTTTTCTTCCTTGCTTCCCTCTTGTGTCCTTCCTTCCCTCCTTAAATTTTATGTATAAACAACACATACTTTCAGTTGTTGGTTAACCTAACAAACAGTCCATAGACAACAAGAATATGCTGTGATTATATGATGTTCTCACGAATGTCACCACAGTGTAATATTTTTTGTCGAGACTGAATATTAGAATTTCAATGTTAAGTATTCTCCACTAGAAAGCAGTTGTTTTTATTTTTGGTTTTGATTTCTTCTAAGGAGACGCATAGGTCACATTTTTCCTTCCCAGGGAGAGGTGTTTCAGGTAGAATGTTGCTTCACATGTGATGTTCCTCAGTCTGGCAACTCAGAGTCAAATGTGTCCCCACCCTGGGTTTTTTTCCTCCAATGGTTCAGATGATGACAGATTGCCTTCTCACAAGCAAGTGCCTCCAAAACTATCGGTTCACATACAATGTTTATAGAAGTGTCATACTTCTCCAAGACAATCCTTTCCCTATGGATTTCAATTTCTTTATAGATTAAAATCTCAAACTGATTTAGGAAAATTGTTAGGATACTTGACATATTTTTTAAATACTTCTTTATTTGACTGCACCAGGCCTTGGTTGTGGGATCAAATTCGCTGACCAGGGATTGAAGCTGGAACCTCTGTATTGGGAACCCAGAGTCTTAGCCACTGGACCACCAGGGGAGTCCCAAACACTTGATATTTCTTGAAGAAAAGCAGCTGAAAGACCTCTTCTCTCTTCCATTTATTTGGCAATTTGATCTCCTAAGAGTCACTTTTGGCATCTTGCACAGTTTTCTAAGTGCAGTCATTTTTGCTTCTCTTGTACACAGGTCCCTTACCTTGCTTTTTTTCTTTATCACTAGAGATACTTCTACTGACCCTCCCTTCAACTCCTCGAGCACGCCTTCAAATAGTCCTCAAAAACTACTATGGTTTAATTTCTGGCTATTGTAAGTTTGAGAAATAAGACCTGTACCTATTTTAATTTTGAAATTACCAGATAGATTACACATTTTATTCTTCCTAGTTTTGGCTTATACAGTTTGGAATGATTAACATTTTTGTACTTCACATGTGTCTCTCACTTCATGGTACGTATTTCATACATTAACTTCTTTAATCTGTTAAACTTTCGTTGGAAGAGAGATGCTATTGTTAACCCCATTTTGCAGATAATGGAACTGAACAGAGCTTGTGTTAAATCAATTTCCATATGACCTTGAAGTCTCTGTTATCAACTAGTACAGTATATACTGCTTGAAATTCTTTAGGGATACAACAAAAAAGCTATTTCAACTCCCCAGGAATTGTTATTTTCACTGAGAGAGGTTAGATTCTCTCTCACAGGCTCACCTAGCTTGAAATTCAAATTCTTCGTACCAGTGGTTTGTTATCATTTTAAAAGGGACGGAGAAGCAAAATGAGAAGTGAAGACGTTTGCTTATTTTCTCCCTTTTGTATCTCCCAGTGATTCCTAAGGTTATCTGTGGTTTCAAGAAGTACAACTACCCCATAGGATGTCTGCTTTTGTTAGAAAGAACAAGAACTGTGAGACTTGTTTTCCTGACATTGATCCCTCCTTCCATTCTTTTGTTTCTGACTCTGTTATTGTTTTTGCATAATTTTCCTTTTTCACCACTTCCACTAATAAAATACCACTTGCAGACACTTTCTTCTGGGTGTGCTATGCAAGCATATAAGTGTAAGCATATAAACAACTTGTGCATTGGGGGCAGTGTGATCTGACGAGTAGAGTTTTTTTTTTTTTAATTACTTTTCTGAGATATGTTTGGCCAAAATTTGTACATATTTAATGTGTACAACTTTTTTTTCTAATGTGTACTATTTGATGAGTTTGGTGATAAGTACATATCTGTTTATACATTGTCATCCATTATCTCCAAAAGTTTCCTCTCATTCTCATTATTAGCATTATTTTTTTGTAATAAGAACTCTTACCATAAACCTGCTGTTTAAGCAAACCGTTAAGTATACACTACAGCACTGCATGAAATTTTTGAGAATCACAAAAGCTGGGTGCTGGCTCTCTTGCCAATAGCATCACTGTTAAGAATTTACTTTTACTGAGTGCATACTATCTGCCATGCACTGTTTTAAACTCTGTACTTTTTTATGATTCAATACTAAAGAAAATCCAAGAAAGAGGATAAAATTATTATTGCCAAATTATGGATTAAAAACATGAGACTCAGAGAGGGGATGCAACATACTCAAATTTATACAGGTAACAAATGATGGATCAATCTTCCAAGTTTTGCTGACTCATCTTATATCCATGTACCCAGCTCTCTTTTGGTAAAAGTAGTGAGTTTCACTCAATGATTTCTAAGGTCCTTTCTATTTTTAAAATTCTGCGATCTCTTTCCATGGAAGCCTTATTTTAATGTCAGGAAAATCAACTGTTTCATCTCTATTCATTTACAAATCCATTTTCTTCCTCTGACATTTTCTCTTCTGAGAGGAATTAGCACTAACCTGTGTAATTTTATCCTTGTAGTTGCCTAATTTCATAAGCAGAACATTCAAGTTAGTGAATTTATTAAAATTTGTAAAATTAAAACAGTTTAATTTTCTTCTACAACTCCCAGCACCAAGTATAACAGCTGGTCCATAGAAGGTTAACATGAAATGTTAAATTTTGAAAACATTCTTATGTTTATGTGAACATTATTTCTATGTGTTTTGTTCCCTGGATTATAAATTCACTGAGAATATTAGACTGATGGTTGAGTTGGAAATAGGGCAACAATTAGATCTAATTTGTCAAAGTTAACTTTGAACTACCAAACAGCAGTCCATGTTTCACCTTCAGTCTAAGATCCTAAAAAGAAAAACCATGCCTTGTTTTCTCTGTATGTTAGCGTTTTGTACACCCAGGGCATTTGGGAGTCTTGCTGCCTCTATTCACTTTTGCAGATGGACATGTTAATCTCACTTGAGCAGATGACCTGTTCACTTTCCACATTCTGAATATTTTACAATTTGTCACATCGTTTATGAGGGAGCAAGGAATAAGCATGAGATGGAAGGGAATTGTTCAGGGAGCTACTCACCCTAGCCTTTGAGTGCTGTGTGCATGCTAAGTCGCTTCAGTCATGTCCGACTCTGCAACCTTGTGGACTGTAGCCCACCAGGCTCCTCTGTCATTGGGATTCTCCAGACAAGCATACTGGAGTGGGTTGCCACGCCCTCCTCCAAGGGATCCTCCCAATCCAGGATTGAACCCAAGTCTCATGTGTCTCCTGCATTGACTGGCAGGTTCTTTACCACTAGGGCCAACTTGGAAAGCCCCTAGTCTTTGTGTGTGTGTGTTAGTCACTCAGCTGTGTTCGACTCTTTGCGACTCTGTCCGTGGATTTCTCCAGGCAAGAATACCGGAGTGGGTAACCATTCCCTTCTTCAAGAGATCTTCCCAACCCAGGGATCTAACCTGGGTGTCCTGCATTGCAGATAGATTCTTTACTGAGCACCTGGGGAAGCCCTTGAACTACCAAGGAATCCCAATTATTAAGATGATCAAACCATTTAAAACCTAGTTTTAAAGATAGTATTAAGGAGAACTAACATGAATCAAAAGTGTTCATTTTCCTTAGCAAAAAAGTTGGGCTTTCACATAAATTGTTAATGTTCTACGGTGTTTTCATGTATAATTTTGACTTTTCCGTTTCTCCTCCCCAGTTTGGCTGTCACTCACTGCCAAGAAGAATCAATATTTTAAAGTTTGCATGTTCTGCATTTTTCCCTTCCTTCTTTTTAGTCTTTATGAACTGAGAAGTTTTAAAATAAAATTCATATTTGATTTTATTAAGCTCTCATTTCTCATAAAGCCTGTTTTGCCTATTTCAATTTTCATCGATTAGAATATTAATGGATAAGCATAACACTTCAGAGTACAATTTCCCACTGTATTTGTAAAGGTGACTTTTTTTTTCAGGTAGTGAATTATTTCAAATGGCTAGACAGAGCCACACGAAGTCTTTGTTCCTCATCTTTTAGGTCAAAAAATGCTTATGATGCTTATTTTTAAATGTTTAGTGGATCTGATATAACCAACCCATTAAGATAGAAAGATGTTCACTATTTTTATTATCATTATCTTTTAATATTAATTTAACTAAGGCCTGGCATTTAATTCTATCACCTCATCTTTGAGTCATCATTCTTCTAATATAGAAGTTATCAAAGTGATAGCTATCTAGTGATAATTAAAACATTATTTTTTGTTTGTTTTTCAGCTATTCACTCTCAAGCAATTAAATATGAAGACATTTCAAAGAAATCATGTTGATTATTAGTGAGGAATGAGAGGAAAAGGAAGGAAAGTAGGAAAGAAGGGAGAAAGGAAAGAGTAACAGCGGAAGATGAGACATTCTAAGAATAGAGTCTGGCTCCTGGAATAGTGAATGCAATTTCTTCTTGTTCAGTCTGATAGCAATATGAATGTTTGCTGTGCAGAACTCCACAGCATGCTATAGCCCTGCCTATAGTGTGATAGTTTGGACTTTTCATCTTTTAAACTGATGAGTTCAAAAAGAAATGGGTAAGATGATGTGGTTATTTGCTCATTTCTGGCCTAGTGATACTTGATTAGCTGATAGCTGATAACATGATATTCATTCCTTTTACATTTCCATAAATTTCTACTTGTATCTGTGATATGACTCTTTATGAATTAATATGCAAATGTTAATGCCATAAATATAGATGATGATCTGGAATACCATGTATAACCAAACACTCACATACACATATACACACATATCTCACCCACCTTGGCTTTGTGATTGAATTTTAGAAATTATTGAGGGATTTCAGTATTATCTAGGGTAGACTTTACACTACACAAACACAAAAAAAGATATCAAAGAAGTTTTATAATCTGTGCCAAATTATGAATTAATCATGCCCATTTGTGAATATAAATGTATACCAGACAGTATACCAGATTGTGATGTATGGGTTTCTTTATTAATAAAAAATCGACAAACAAATATTTCTAATTATAAGGGCTCTTATATGGAAAAGACAGTTAAAGGTCTAAAGTATAGGAAGAGTAGAGGAAAGCACTTTGCAGTTATTTCAACAACTTCTGGACCAGTAATTTTATATGTGTATTTTATTCAGTGCTCATAATAACTCTATATGGCAGGTATTATTCTCAATTAATAAATGACAGAATTATTGTTCTGAGAAATTAAAACTCTTGCCAAACTAATAAAACAGGGCTTAAATTCAAGTCTACCCCAATTGAAAGTTCATTTTTTGTTTAATAAAATCTTTAGAATTTAAAACATAGGAAAGAATACATTGGTGTATAGCTTTAATATTTTCCCACAATTCTTTATATCCACAGGTCATTTATTATATATATATATATATATTTTTAATTTACTTCTGGTAGTCTCTATACTCTGTGCAATGGCACCCCACTCCAGTACTCTTGCCTGGAAAATCCCATGGACGGAGGAGCCTGGTAGGCTACAGTCCCTGGGGTCGCTAAGAGTCGGACACGACTGAGCGACTTCAGTTTCACTTTTCCCGTTCATGCACTGGAGAAGGAAATGGCAACCCACTCCAGTATTCTTGCCTGGAGAATCCCAGGGATGGTGGAGCCTGGTGGGCTGCCGTCTATGGGGTCACACAGAGTCGGACACGACTGAAGCGACTTAGCAGCAGCATACTCTGTGCAGGAGCAGTTCATGGGGTCGCAAAGAGTCGGACACGACTGAGTGACTGAACTGAACTGAACTGATACTCTGTGCAGAAGAGAGAAAAAGACCTTCTGTTCCTTGGCGCTTACCATATGTTACTGTCATTCGTGGAAGTATACAAAATTTCATAGAAGATGTATAAGTGATCCAATAATTTTAAAGTATTTCAAATAATCACTCTTTGCTCCTAAATCATCAGTGATTTTCATAGAAGAGATGGTTTTTTTCCAACTATGAGTGATTGGGCAAATGATGCTGCATAAGAAGGGATGACATGAGTCAATCAGCAGGGGAAAAGTGGCTCAGTGGTAAAGAATTTGCCTGCCAACACAGGAGACACGGGTTTGATCCCGGAATGGGAAGATTCACTGGCAGAGGAAATGATAACCCACTCCAGTGTTCTTGCCTGGAGAATCCCATGGACAGAGGAGCCTGGGAGGTTACAGTCCATGGGATAGCAAAGAGTCAGACACAACTGAACAACTAAGCACACATGTATGAAAGCAGAGAACATACTTAGTAGTATAGTCTGACCAAAGTGTTTCTGTTGTGAAAAAAGTATGTTACAAAGTTATTCTGGATAGATAGGTTAAGATCATATTCCAGGGGTCTTTGATGCTATGGTAAGAGTTATCTTATCCAGAATACAATGCAAAGACACATAAATTTGATGATAAGTTGCAGTTTAACCTGATCAGAAGTGGTTTGAAACCTTTTTCTAACACTTAACAGTTGCACAATACTGATCTAATTACTCAATGTTTTTAAGGCTTGGTTTCCTCATCTGTAAAATGTTGAATGAAATGCCTTATATTAGTCACACTTTGCCACAATAATGCTAAATTACAAATATCCCCAACCTGGTAACTTACATTCATAAGTATTGTTCTCATGCTCACAATACGTAGATGGACTGTGTATCATTTGATCTGGCATGGTCTCCATGGATCAACTCTGCCTGGGGTCCTGGTCGGATTCAGCTCCACTCCACATGTGTTTGTTCTGGAAGTCAGATTGAAGTAATGACATAATGACTGTAATGCATAAGGATCTCTTGGGAGAAGATTCAAGACAGGTAAATACAGATAGGAAGAATTTTGGGGAGGCTTTAGGGACCAACATCTGTGAGAGAAAGTGGTAAACAAGATTGGGCAGGAGAAAGAGCAGATCCCAATTATGTTGCAACCAAAATCACAGCTAATTTCACTGGATGCTCTGGAGCTAAGATCATGCATCAGAGTAGCACAGCTTGCATGGATATTGACGTAAATTCAGACCCTGTATCCAAAAAGTCCTTGAATTATCTGGGTGTATTCTACTTTTCCAAATGTGTAGTTACTGTTCCAAATCTTTTAAGAAAAGATTGGAGGAATTATTACAATATTCCTTTGCTGTGTGGTTGGAGTGTCCTTCCTCCCTGGAGCCTGGTGAGTTCAGTATTTGTGTATCAGGACCAAAATCTGACTCAAGTCTGGAACCAGAAACAATGTTGTGATATTCCTTGGGGCAACTGCTTTCTGGCCCTTAAATCCCCTCCTTTGTTGCTTATAATTGCGTAGATTCAGCGAAGCCAGTGATGGCTATCTATTTAGTTCACTCTGATGAAAACTTAGCTCTATGAACTATCTTCATAATTCTCAGAGGATCAAGCACCCTTGATGGTTTTTACCATCTTGCTACTCATTTTGATAATTGAGCTCATGTTATTTCTGACAAGTAAGCACTGTTACCTGCCCTGTATTGTTTTGGGGCTCCTTTTATATTAATATCCATTGTTCCCAGTAGTCTGGTTGAATAATAGCATATGGTTTATTATGGGACCTGGCCTACAGGGATCACATAACTGAATTTGGAGATGGTGAACTCTCACCAGCACATCTCTTATTGCTTTCACATATAATATATCCTCTGGGACCTATCATTAAATACTCTCCTCTGATTTTATATGACACACTCACATTAAATTGTCCACTTTTCTGAGCCTTGTATTCCTTTATTCCTCTATTAACCAAGACAGTTCTAGATTTCTACCTCAGTGTGGCCCAGTGCATTTTCCATACTTCAGGTAGCCATCTTTCAGTACACCTATACCATCTCCAAAAGACTTCACAGGGTATTTAGTTTATATCATGAGAGACTGCTCCCAAATCAATATACTCTCTTTTATAACCAACATTCCTTGATCCAGCACCCTGAAATTCCAGTCCATGTATATTTTTGTATCTTTTATAAAACTTGCTGGATAAATCCTGTAGCTCCTTCTGGATGTAGTCCCTTTCCTTTACTTATAGGCCTGGTTTCCCCAGCTGGGTCATCTTTTGACTTTATATTAATAATTGACTTAGTGACTAAGAGGAGAGGTGGAAAGGAACTGATTCTAAGTAGGGGGTGATACATTTTATCTTGTAGAGAAGAGATCTTGGAATTGTCTTCAATCAATGAAGAGTGAAAAAAAAGAGAGAGAATGTGATAACCCTTAGTAATGATGGGCTGCTTTTGCAAACTCATGGGGTTTCACAGGAGTGTAGTTTCAGTCTTTTAGCTGAAACAACCCAGATGTCAGAGTTCATTCTTTCCTAATTATCACCTTGACTTTGACATAATAGACCTGCCTTGGTTGTAATTTCAGTTTTCTATTTTGCATGCCTACTCTTACCACTAATTCCCACAACTCAACATTTTCTGACAACTCACTATAGGAGGTAAGAATCTTGTTGACTTTCACACTTAATTTAATAACCTAGTAATAACTATCAGCTTTTTAATTATCTTCTCTCCAGAACATGTATCTTGCTTAGCATAGCCACCAGATTCCATTTTCTTCAGAGTCACTATTTCCTCCCAAATTCCTAAAATACCTGATACACTGTATCAGCTAATGTATTGTTTTCCACAGTTGTACTAGCCCAGTTTATCATCAAAGACAGTTTTAACAATTTTCCTGCTACCATGTTCCAAGGGTACTTTATGCTTTCCCTACTACCGTTTATGGGGCTTCCTTGGTGGCTCAGTGGTAAAGAATCCACCTGCCAATGCAGGAGATGTGGGTTTGATCCCTGAGTTGAGAAGATCCCCTGGAGAAGGAAAAGGCAAACCTCTCCAGTATCCTTGCCTGGAGAATCCCATGGACAGAGGAGCCTGGTGGACTATAGTCCATGGGGTCACAAAAATGTTGGATGTGACTTAGCAACTAAACAAAAACAAAAACCAACATTTATAAGTTACTCAGCTCCAAAATCCCATTTTAATTTCTTGGACCATCCCTGGTACCAGCTGTCACAGGTTGGATTCTTAGGAGGCATTCTCTGAACTGGGGGCTAGAAGGTAGAAAATAAGACTAGACAGCAAACGAATTTGACCTGTGATGTATCCCCAACACGGTCTCCAGTGACCTAATGGGAAACTTCTGAGCTCTTGAGCTGGAAAGGCCCATGTTGATGGAACTAGGCCATTTCCCCCCTGGATTGATCAATCATTAAATAAGCACAGCCCCAAGAGGAAAAAATAACCTTGGGAAAATAATTTTCTTTGATTGAGGGCAAGTCTGAAAGAGGGCTGACAGTTCAGGCACATCTCCTGCCAGGAACCCCAACACTTGGGGTGATGATAAACCCTTGATGTTATTTCTAATGGGGTGTCTGGCAGCAGCGTATCACCATCACTGTTGCCACTTCTTTTATTCTAGCTCAGAAATCATCCCACTGCTTTCTGACTTTCCTAATGTTCACTCCAATAGGAAGCTCTAGCAAAGGTCACCAGTGCCCTCCTTATGGCTGTTCTGGCCAAAAACACTGGCTGAATTATTTCTTTGATCTACGCCCCAGTGCCCTTCTTGGTAGAAGAACGTATGAGTTGGAGAGAAGACAGCTTGGCTCCATATAGAGAAGGGAGTCCATCTTTATTATAGATGATTCCCTCATAGCACATTGTGCACCTTTGATCTTAGCCTTACCACATTTTATTGCATTCTTTTGCATATGTATCTGTTTCCTACTAAAGATTAACATTCTTGAAGACAGACTTACTCATATTTGTATTCTCATCAACTATTACAATTGTTAATACATATTATGCTTGTTTCCTTGCCTCCATGGTAAGAGTATCCCAGAATGAGAACCTCCAGATGAATACCAATGAAGATGTTACCATGCTAGATCAAGTAACAAAAATTAAGGCTAAACTAGAATGTGACAATGGGGACAGAAAAAGCAATAGGTTTGAAAGATAAAACAGAATTGATGTGATAGAGTTTTATAGTGGATTCTCTATGACAGTTTAGGGAAAATATAGTGGGAACAATAATGATGTTAAGAATGCAGAAGATGCAGGAAGACTGGTTTGGTAGGAAAGGAAAATGATGGCCTCAATTATGGCCACTTGATTTGAAGGCACTTGAAGGCCTCAGTTTGTAAATATCTAGAAATCTATTGGAAATGTGAGACTGGGTATTGGAAGGTAGAGAAATCAGCACCAAAAACATACATGCAGAAGTTATATGAATAAAGAATATCATGGAAACCATTGGAGTCTGTTCAGTTGTCTGGAAGAGCTTTGGAGAATACAAAAGGAGAAAACCATGAGCTGAACTTGGGTGACACCTGTATTTGAAGACATATTAAAAAAGAGGATACCAAGAAGGAAAGGATGACGAGGTGAGAATAAAGCAAATGCAGATGCTATTAATAAGGAGCACTTCAAGCAAGGATGAATCAGTAGAAGTAGCATGGTTACCAGGACATCAAAGGGAATGAGGAAAATAATTAAGGGAACGCTGAACTCAGCAACTGTTTATCCTAATTCCACTAACAAATATTTTTGAGCACTTGCTTTGTTTCATACCTTGTGACAGGCATCTGTAGATGCAGCAGAAAACAAGGCTGATACAGAGGAATTAAAATTCCTCTGGAAATACAAGCATTCTTGAGAAAGCAGTTTCATTAGAGTGCTGGGAGCTAAACATAATTAGTCTCACAGACAACGCTCTTAGACTAGAGAGATCAGGTGTCTTTCCCAGGTTCTGTTATCTGAATTTTGCTACTTTTTTTCCCTTCATGGATGTTGTCAGGCAGTATTCACTTGTTTTACAAATGAAGATATCAGCATGAGAAATTAAGGATCTTGCACAAATTGTAAAGTTAGGTAGTGACAAAGTGAGGAAAAAATTCAGATTCCATTTCTTCTTTTCTGTTTTATTTTTATTGCACAAGTCTGAATATTTATTAGAATTTGAAGCAATTACTTGGAACTTAGTGGTAAGGATATCATCATTATATCCTTATTTTGGTTGCAAATAAAACATAAGAAAATAATATCCATTCACTGTGCTGCACACTGAGATTTAGAGATGAGCAAAGCAAAACAGTCTGTGCATTCACAGATAATACAGTGGAGTGTGGGAGAAAAGGGAAAAAAATTCTCAAGTGAAAAAAGAAAATCTGCTGGAGATCTATGAAGAAAAAAATACAGATTAATACTTTATTATTATTTAATCATTTTATATGAATGTCTGCTAACCCATGCTTATTTCTATTTAGTCAAGCAATTTATAGAAATGTTACTTTCTGGACTCATTAGGGTATTAATTTTAAGGCAGTATATTTCCTTACTGATGATTTATCCTGATGTATGTAAGTTCACATAGAATTCTTTGTCCTTATATAGGCTTTACACCACGTAAGTTCAAACTAAAAATGGATCATACTTCCCATTCTCCTCCATTGGCCCAGAATAGCATAATTTGCATTTTGATGAGCTAATAATGAAATATGGGGGCTCAGTCTCTTCAGTCATGTCCGACGCTTTGCGACCTTATGGACTATAGCCCGCCAGGCTCCTCTGGTATTCTCCAGCCAAGAATACTGGAGTGGGTTGCCATGCCCTCCTCTAGGGGATCTTCCCGACCCAGGGATCGAACTTGGGATTGTCTCCTGCATTGCAGGCTTTCTTTGTTTCCTGGAATTCCTTTGCAGGAATCATTTCCTGCATTGCATAAATTCTTTACTGCTGAGCCACTGTGTAAGCCTTAATAATGTAATATAATATATTTCTCTATTATAAATAATGTAAGAATTTATATATAATTTATTCATATTTATAGAATATGTATTGCATATCACTTATATAATGTATATAATGTGTTTGTATATCATTTATATAATGTATAATAATATTACTATTAACTATAATAGTTATGAGCTCAGTCTTTTAATTCATGTATTCAAACACTACCTGTCTTCTGCTTGCCACTAACTTCCTTAGTTCTAGGAAATACGAAAAAGACTAAGTCCCAGGCTTTCCTTTGGAAGAGCTCTCAGCCTCAAGAATATCAGAATATGAGGAATTCCATAAAAGTGTGTTTCCCAGAAAAGTGACATTTACTCTATAGGGGATCAAATTAATACAAGAAAAAAAGAAAAAATCATTTTAAGGAGAACTGTTTCTCAGAGGCATTACTTTTCACTGAGTGCATCCTGAATAGAACAAATCATATGAGTCTCTCGATCATCTTTAGCCCCATCACCTGGCACTCATAGTGTAAAGCACTGTCTGAGGGCTTCAGAGGCAACCAAAGCATGGAAGTTGCTTGTACCTTCCACAAGTAACCCCCATCTGTTGGATCTTTATTTAGGTTTTTGCTTTTCAAAAGTTGTCTAGTTATTCAGTCTTCTTTTATTTGAGAAAGTAGACACAAAGAAAAGAAGTGACTTTCCAAAATCAAGGTCCTTTGACTATATCAAAGTTAAATTCCAGTTTTATTTTTTCCTGTCCCTGTTTTCATTATATAAATCTAGTTATTTATTTCATGAACTGCTATTGAACTTTTGTAGGGAAACTCTGCATTTGGGTAAGGATGCTTATCTACTTACCAGGTCAGTGTAATGTTTGAGGGTTTTATTGGTAAGGGCCACAAGAATAAGTATTTAAAATAAAAGCAGACTTTACTTAGTTTCAGTGAACTCAAATCCCCAGGAAAGGTAATTCTTAAGGATTGGCTGAAGCTATTAACTTTTGCTTTATTGGCTGCACCAAAGCCTTTGACTTGTGGATCACAACAAACTGTGGAAAATTCTTAAAGAAATGGGAATACCAGACCACCTGACCTGCCTCCTGAGAAATCTGTATGCAGGTCAAGAAGCAACAGTTAGAACTGGACATGGAACAACAGACTAGTTCCAAATTGGGAACAGAGTTCCCAAGTGGGAAAGGAGTACATCAAGGCTGTATACTGTTACCCTGTTTATTTAACTTATATCCAGAGTACATCATTAGAAATGCCAGGCTGGATGAAGCACAAGCTGGAATTAAGATTTAAGGGAGAAATATCAATAACCTCAGATATGCAGATGACACCACCCTTGTGGCAGAAAAGGAAGAAGAACTAAAGAGCCTCTCGATGAAAGTGAAAGAGGAGAGTGAAAAAGTTGGCTTAAAACTCAGCATTCAGAAAACTAAGATCATGGCATCTGCTCCCATCACTTCATGGCAAATAGATGGGGAAACAGGAATAAGTGAGAGACATTATTTTCTTGGGCTCCAAAATCACTGCAGATGATGACTGAAGCCTTGAAATTAAAAGATGCTTGCTCCTTGGATGGAAAGTTATGACTAAACTAGACAGCATATTAAAAAGCAGAGACATTACTTTACCAACAAAGGTCTGTCTAGTCAAGGCTATGGTTTTTCCAGTGGTCATGTATGGATGTGAGAGTTGGAGTATAAAGAAAGCATATATACCCATGGTAGATTCATGTCAATGTATGGCAGAACAATTACAATGTTGTAAAGTTAAAAAATAGAAAATAAACTAATTAAAAAAAAAAAGAAAGCTGAGAGCCGAAGAATTGATGCTTTTGAACTGTGGTGTTGGGGAAGACTCTTGAGAGTCCCTTGGACTGCAAGAAGATCCAACCAGTCCATCCTAAAGGATATCAGTCCTGGGTGTTCATTGGAAGGACTGATGTTGAAGCTGAAACTCCAATACTTTGGCCACCTCATGCGAAGAGTTGACTCATTGGAAAAGACCCTAATGCTGGGAAGGATTGGGGGCAGGAGAAGAAGGGGACGACAGAGGATGAGATGGCTGGATGGCATCACCGACTCAATAGATACGAATTTGTGTAGGCTCCAGGAGTTGGTGATGGACAGGGAAGCTGGGCATGTTGCAGTCCAGGGGGTTGCAGAATCGGACACAACTGAGGGACTGAACTGACTGACTGAAGCTATTAACAGCCAGAAGATGGTGGTAGGGGCGATGAATGTTGTCATTTAAACTAATAAGACAGGGTATTCCCTCAAATCCATTTTATCTTGTAATATCCTTACAGACTTCAGTACTACTTTCTATGGACAGATGAAGAAACAAATTAGAACATAAAATACTCAACCTTTGGGACCTAAGCTTCCAGCCTTCCCCTTGGTTCAATAACTTACTTGTAATAAAGACCTTTCCCAGGTTACAGTTGTTGAAGAAATAGGTGTGCTATTTCTAGAGTAACAGTTTCTACCTAACCAGCTATTCTTGGCAATGCATGCTAACATATATTATCTTGTGAGTGATAAATAATTCATATAATGTCTCATATTATTCAGGGTTTTACTGTGAGAAACTGACACCACTCCATTCACTGAAATCGTAATAATTCTTGCTCTTAATACACTTCAATCAACACAGCCAGGCTGAATATTTCTGTAAAGATTACTTTCCCCCCAAATTTAACTAGATAGAGAGACACAGTAAGTCATTTAAGAAGTATTCTCTTGATGAATTTCTTGCTTAACCCATTATATTGTAAAAAATTTATGAGTGGCACAAATATCTAGAAATCCATAGTGAGAAATGATATGTTAGTGCCATTAATTCAGGACTTTCTTATGATAACAGTCATTTTAGGCAAACAAAGAGGGAGACAATTCTATCACTAGAATGAGGGCATAGGCTTACAGAGTGACCTGATGCATTTTAGAGGGAGTAGACTAAATGAGTACTTGTAGAAACAGAAGCAGAGGCCAAAAGAATTTAATAACCTAGATTGTTCTGCACTGTTTTGAATACCTGATGATTGTATTAAATGTAATAGACCACATTAAGATAACATTTAAGAGAACCTACTCTAGGCTACTGAATTAAACAAATAAAAGAATGTTTTCCAAAGCTCCCCACTTCCCACACACAATCATTAGAAGACATTGGAACACTCTTTATTTTCTTAGCTAATCTCTACTGCAACCCATTTTTCAACATTATAGAGGGAAACTTGAATTTTGACTTTATAGATGTAGTAGTACAATTACTTACCAATTATTCTGGCAAAATAAATCTCTTACAGGTTTCAAATTAGGAAGCTCTTCAAACTTCTCATATATTGGGGTTAATTTAGTTTGTATGCAGCTAAGTCACTTCAGTCGTGTGCAACTCTGCGATCATATCCACTATAGCCCTCCAGGCTCCTCTGTCCATGGGATTTTCCTGGCGAGAATACTGAACTGGGTTGCCACGCCCTCCTTAAGGGGATCTTCCTGATCTAGAGATGGAGCCTGAGTGTCTTAAGTCTCCTGCATTGGTAGGTGGGTTCTTTACCACTAGCACCATCTAGGAAACCTGGACGTGTTAGTCACTCAATCATGTCTGACTTTTTGCGACCACATAGTTTGAAGATCTGCAACTGAGAAGAAATTATTCAGTTTTAATTTCTTTTTAATTTACCTTTGCATAGATACATCATCACCAGTAATATATCGTTGGATTGCCAGGTGACTCAGTAGTAAAGAATCTGCCAAACATATGATTAAGGTATTGCATAAACATTTATCAGTGCCAAATCTGGTCTGATACTGTGGATTTAGAAATGAACAAAGCAGATAAATCTTTGTGTTTTTGGAGCTTACATTTCAGTGAAATCTCCTATTTGTCCTTTTGAGATTTAAGAAGATTTCCTTCTCCATCTTTTTCCATCTATTTTAATTTCCATAAAGAATGATTGAACAGGAATTATTAGTAACAGTTTTTACAAATTATGAGGACAAAGCTTAGTTAACTGAATCTCCCCAAATCATGCACATGACAGAAAGCACAGTATTTCTCCCTAAACCTACATAATTCTAAATAATAAATTAATTCTGAGCAATATAAACATTTTTCTTTCCACCGTGAAGTCTTAGTATGCACATTGAGAATAGAATGTGAATCTAAGAAGCAGAAGATGATATCTGCCCTTAGGTATAATAATGAGTTTTATCTATTAAAGACCATGATTTATTCTACTAATAAACATAATTAAGTGGCTCTTTCCTAAGCACCTCAGACTACACATGTGACTGAGTAGCAGTTGGAAAACATGACAGAATTGAGCAGAACCCTGCATGCTCCCTTGCAAGTACAAAGGCCCATCCATGTCTCTTGTCTCTTGTTTATAGAAAAGCTGCAGTCTTGCAAGCCTCCCTGAGTCACAAAAGAGCAGGCCTAAAGATTAGGACAATAGAGTCACAGACTCAGCATCTGATGCACATTCCTGAGTTGTTTTATAGATAACTGTAACTGACACTTCGGGGAATGGGCTGACTGCACAATGACCAGACTGCAGCCATGACATAAACTGCTTTATTTTGAGAGACACTGAGTCTATGGCTAGCACAATCTTAAGAACCGGCCTTAAGAGAATGGGATTAACACTATTGTCCATAATAATTTGTCTTTTTATGGGCATCAAAAATAATTGTAACTCGTTTTGCCTGTGCATGTAAATGGGCAGGTACAACTGTCAGCAGAGAGATACTGAAGACCCATGTCGACATCCTCCACTCTAAGAATATGGCAGCCTATGTTAGCATGAGGAAAGTTACAGAAGACGGACCTTCACCCATGATCCCATAAAGATTGAATAATGTTCTGACAAGTAGGGTTTTATAAGCAGCTTTTGGCAGGAGAGAGCTTTCCGCAGGAGGCTTCCCTGTCTCGGCACTAACCTTAAACCAGATACCCCTTTGCTCTATGCATTTCTAGCCCTAGCATACCTTTCAAATCTTTTGATCATACGACTAATAGAAAAGACTCTATTAACTATGAATTGCAGCAACACAATTTATGATTGTTTACTAATGAGAATTTAATGAGAGTAGAGACCTTGTATGTCTGTGATTGCATTCTTAGTGACTAAGTGAAGTCGCTCAGTCGTGTCCGACTCCTTGCGACTCCATGGACTGTAGCCCACCAGGCTTCTCCGTCCATGGGGTTTTCCAGGCAAGAATACTGGAGTGGGTTGTCATTTCCTTCTGCAGGGGATCTTCCCCACCCAGGGATTGAACCCAGGTCTTCCACATTGCAGGCAGATGCTTTACTCTCTGAGCCACCAGGGAAGGTCTTAAGAGTGCTGTGAACAAAATAGTTGCTTAATAATTATTTATTAAATTAGAAATGGACACATCATAGGCTTAAATATATGTAAGAAAATATTTTTAGATGACAGGTTATGAGACAGATGTGCATTTAAGTCTGTTATGCTTATGATATGATATTTTTGACTTCTGTTTCCACATGTCTGTGATTACATTCTTAGTGCCTAAAAGTTATCAGTAGTATAGCCACATACAAGGCTTTCAGCAATATGTTTTTATTCTGTTTCCTAGAGGTGCTTTCAACTAATGTGTATATAAATGAACTTTTGGAAATTTCAAGCTTTAGGGCTTGAAGGAATATGTGTTTTATCAGATCTAATCAAATATTTTGTACATTGGGAAACTGAGACAAAGTGACACATTTTACCCAAGATTATAGTTCTCACCAGATCCTACACTAAAATCTCTTCTTTTCACTGACTTTTCATTCAATGAATTCTCTACTATCTAAGTATTTGATAGAGGGATGTAAAATAGGATTTAGAAAAATTAGATTTGCTACTATCTAAATGCCTAAGTGCTGCAAGATATCAATGTGAACATGAGCCAGCATTTTTTTTTCTTCTCCACCTTGACTGTCCATTTAGGCTTTGTTTAGTTTTCTAAATTCATCAGAATGGGGCCTAAATGTATATAAAGTAGAACTAAATAAAAAGTTAAATTGAAACTCTTTGTACATCTGATTCTATACCTGTGAAAACATAAGAGACAATGCTTATGAAGAACAGGATTTGATGGAGACAGATTTATTTAGCAAGAAAAAAAATTCTCATCAGTAAGATGAGATTTCAAAATGCCTGAGGCTTAGAAGTGCTAAATTTAAATGTTGGAGATTATAAAAGAAAAAAGAGTGATCAGAGGATTAATACATAATGTTTAGAACTTCACATAGGATGCTTTAACTAATGCAGAGGATAATGCAGTTTAAACTTTGAGGCATGACCTCTCTCTGTCCTCTGAGCATTCAATGGCTCCTACTCATGTTTTACTCAGAAAGTTTCCATCAGTTTTCCCCAGCTTTAGAGTTCTGCATTATTCATGATTGTGTTCTTTCTGTTTTGCAGGAAAATAGGACATTTTAGATGTCAAGTCTCCCAGTCTAACACTTCCCCATCTATAAATGATAGTACTCACTAAAGTGGAAAAATATTAGAAAAATAAATCCTTTTATGTTGGATGATATTTAGGTAGTTGGCCAGGAAAAGAGGATGCATGTGTTTTCCAAATGCTACTGTTTTCTCAAGGATGCAAGAGAAACGGATGTTTTCCCACCACCACCTACTGCTGGTTTGATAATATTCTCTGATGCACCAGATGGTGGAAAACAAAGTTGCTCTTCTACAGCTCTTTTGGTGGAACAGTTATTTATGGGCCAGTGGGATCCATTTATCCTCTTTTATTATAGCATTTCATCCTTGCAGACAGTAAACCCAAATAACATGATCCTGGTAAGTCAATAAAATTTACACAAGTGATGAGCTGAAGTATATGGGGGCATTTATTGGAATTGCTGTTCGCCAAGAAGTTTATTACTTTCTCCAAACAGCAAAGGAATACAGAAACTTTACTATGAGGAAACTCACGTCTGGTGCCTTAATAATTGTACTTGTGTAAACAGCAAGCAGTACCTGTTGAAGGAAATAAAATTCAATATGTTCAACCACCCACGTAAGGCACTCTTTTCTGGTACTTTTTCTTAACTTTTTTGGATAGATGATTATAAAAACATTTACTTATAATGTGCTGTTTAAACTTGTTTTGTTTATGACAGTCCATGATAATAATAGTAATAATAATGTGCATTTGTTGACAAGTATTTTCCTGCAGACTTTTGCTATTCCCAGCTGTTCATCTGCTCCTGCTTCCATTATCCTGTTCTTTGCCAACTTTTAAACAGTAGCCATGAAGAGAACTATTCTTCAAACTTGAGTTGCTCCTAAATTCTTTTTTGTGTGTTTCCATATGCCTTTATATCTTTATTGTGATACAATTTTCATTCCCATTTTTAAAAAGATTTTATTTTATATTAGAATGTAATTGATTAACAATGTTGTATTAGTTTTGGGTATAATTAAAGTGCTTCAGTTATACATATATATGTAACTATTCTTTTCCAGGGGCTTCCCTGTTACCTTAGATGGTAAAGAATCTGTCTGCAATGCAGAAGGCCCGGGTTAAAATTCGTTTCCCATTTAGGTTACTATATAGTGTTGAGCAGAGTTCCTTGTGCTATACAGTAATCTGTGTTGGTTATCTATTTTAAGTATAACCATGTGTAGAGTTGATCCTAAATTCTTAGTAATTGTACAAGCCCAAAGGGGACTTATATTCATTTATATCTTGCTGGACAAACAGACTTATAAAGTCTTCATTTTCAGCTTCAGAGTATTAATACACAGTGAAAATGTGAAGTTGAAATGCTTATTTTAAATTTCTTCCCTTTTTTCCACCCCACACTCATTTAAAGCTAAGCATAATTTGAGTCTACATAAAAAATTACACAAATGTGTTTTCCTTTTTTTACATTGTAATAATGACATAAGCCTCATGCTTTAGAACAGTGCTTCTCAAACATAAATTGTGTACATGACACAAACATAAATGTATGTATACTTTAAAATGTAGATGCCTTTTCAAGTCTCTATGCGGCAAGAGTTTCTATAGTTCTAACCAAAATGCAGTGCTACCTGATTTGGACCACCAATGCATTATCATAATAATTCAACTCATTGTATACTTGTAAAGTTTTGTGATAGACAAATTTGTAATTTTATGATTTGCCTTATACCATGACTAAAAAGTCTGATCAGGACTCTGATCCAGATCTGCTAACATTATATTCAAAATTCACCCCACCACAAATTATGCTGCTGTATGTGAGTGGTTCTCAATTTCCACTGATTACCAGGTCCACTTGGGAAATGTTGGTTCATTGTGTCTGACATGGGTCTGAGCATTAGTATTCTTTAAAAGGACTGATGGATTGTTCTAATATTCAGCCAGATTAAGAACCACTGTTAAAGATAAAGGCTGGGGATAGATATGTATTTTTCAAACACTGGTCATGAATTGAACTTCCCCTGGGGGCTTCCCAGGTGTTGCTAGTGGTAACGAACACCCCTGCCAATGCAGGAGAAGAGATGCAGTTTCGATCCCTGGGTTGGGAAGATCCCCTGGAGAAGGGCATGGAAACTAGTATTCTCCAGTACTCTTGCCTGGAGAATCCCATGGACAGAGGAGCCTGGCAGGCTACAGTCCGTAGGATCACAGAGTCTGACACGACTGAAACGACCACATGCACACATAGTGGTTCAGTAGTAAAGATTTTTCCTGCCAATTCAGGAGATGTGGGTTCAGCCCCTGAGTCAAGAAGATTTTCTGCAGAAGGAAATGACAACCCGCTCCAGTACTCTTGTCTGGAAAATCTCGTGGACAGAGGAGCCTGGGGTGCTACGGTCCGTGGGATCACAAAATTGTCATACATGACTTAGCGGCTAAACAACAACAGTCATGAATTAAGCTAGTGTCTGTCAAACTTGAGTTGTGTCAGTGTCTGCTGGAGAGCTTGTTAAAATACAGATTGTAGGGCCCTATTCCCAAGAGTTTCTGCTATGTGGATGAGTGCCCCCAAATTTGCATTTCTAGCAAATTCCCAGTTGTTACTGATGATAGTACAGAACCAGTGAGTTCAGCTGTAGATCAGATGGCGACTCACACAGCCTTAAAAGTTAATAAATTTTACCTCTACATTTGATTATTATAGTTCCTTAATATTCAGCCAACATGATTTATTCAGGCTGGATATCATGGACCTGTAATAATCAAATGTAGACTTTCTAATAAATCATTTTTCAACAAAAATAACTTGACAAGAAGGATGCTCTGTAATGAAAATATTTGCTGCAGTCTGAGTGTCTTTATCATTGCAACAGAACTAGATTTCATGTGGGAAATTTTAAGGTACTACACTTTTTTCTCTCCTTATATTTTAGGAATTAAATCCATGCAACATAGGAGAGAATAGAAAATGATATGCCTCACAATGACTTCCTCTCTCAAATGCTTCATTTAATCATGTAACTGATCTCAACAGTGACTTCATTATTATCTCCAAGTAGTTAATCTCATTCTAGAGACACTGGCGATGAAATTTCAAATCACTCACATTCATAGGGAGTAGTAGAATTTTTGTTACCAGTTTTTCATTCAGATTATAAAAGAATACTATTATTGCACCTTGTATGACTATGAAAAGTCTTAATTTCTTTTTTCCCTCTAGGAGAAGGATTTAAAATATAAACCACACAAAAAGAATCTCATTTAAGTAGGGAATTTGGGGTTTTCGTCTTTTGTTTTAAATGCCATATAGGATACCTAACTATAAAAACAAGCAATGGTCTTGTACAGTAACATGATTGTGGTCCAAAAAACAAGGAATCACACTGATGTTAGTGACTAAAATAGAAATTCAGCCCAGATTTCCTCTCTCTGAAATGAGGACCCATGTTTTGGTGGCATCCATATTGGAATTGAATCCAGGCTCAGACCCTTACTAGTTATTTCAGATTGGACAATTTATATAACTTTTCATAGCAGTGGAATTAAATATATCTACTCATTAAAATTGCAACACGTCAATAAAATGACAATAAAGCACCACTGTATTACCTAGCACATAATAGGTGTTCAATAAATGATAGTATTTTTCTTCATAAAATGTCATCAAACTTCAGCTTGAATAGATTTAGCATTGAGCTACTCATTCTCTTGTAATCTAATTCCATTTATAGGGCAATTTAAAAATAGAGAAAATTCCTTTTTGTGTCCTCACATACTTTATTTTCAGCCACAATAAACTTCAGCAACCACAATATGTTAAGGAGTTAAAAAGATGAATTCTTTCAACAATAACTGAAAGTATTTTACAATCAAATCTAATTTGACTTTTCTGCTGGCTCAGATGGTAAAGAATCTGCCTGCGATGAGGGAGACCCAGGTTCAATTCCTGGGTGGGGAAGGTCCCCTGGAGAAGGGAAAGGCTACACATTCCAGTATTCTTGCCTGGAGAATTCCGTGGACAGAGGGTACAGTCCATGGGGTTGCAAAGCATTAGACACCACGACTGAGCGACTAACCTTTCAATCTGAGCCTACACAACCTTGAAAAAGTAATGTAACACAATGAAGGCTATAAATCCCAAAGAAAAGTAAGAACAATATGGACCTTGATATAGACTTTTGTCCCAATTTTGATAGCTAATGGGAAGCTATTAAAAATTGTTGGCACAGATTTCATTTTCTAGGACTTTATTTATTTATTTGCTCCTATCCTTCTTAATCCCTTGTCTGCATTTTTCATTTTAGCTTATGTTGCATAGCAAACAACACAAAATCTCACTTGTTTACAAAAATAAAAAGATGATTGTCACACTACATGTCTAGTGAGGGCCAGCTAAAAGATCTGATCTATGTTGTCTTCCCTCCTGGAAATGTAACTTGTAGAGCAGAGCTTTCTGGAGTGCTGCCTGTGACTATGGTTGCTGTGGCATCTTTAAAAAATTCCTCTTGGAAGTGATACAGGTTACTTCCATTCATATTTTATTGGCCAAGTAAGTCATTTGGCCATAATTAAAATGAGTGGGGATGGGTGAGGCATAATAGGAAGAATAATATTATGTGACCTGGAGAGAACCAAACATTTGTAAAGAGCCCAGATAATTTCCACAGTTCATTCCACATTTGAGAAAAACCTCCTTGTGCTCTCCTTCTGTAATATTGAATTATGTCGATTCCTCTCTTATCTCTATAAATTCTCCTCCATTAGTTCCTTTTATTCCTCCTTCCCCTACATGTGATCATTATCTAAGAGTATGCTCTTAGGTGGGTTTTGACTGTGAGTGGATGTGATTTTGACTGTAAAGAGGTGGAGTGCCGAAGAATCGACACCTTCAAACTATAGTGTTGGAGAAGACTCCTGGGAGTTTCTTGGACAGCAAGGAGATCAAACTAGTCAATCTTAAGGGAAATCAATCCTGAATACTCAAGGGAAGGACTGATGCTGAAGCTGAAGCTCCAGTATTTTGGTCATCTGTTGTGAATAGCTGACTCACTGGAAAAATCCCTGATGCTGGGAAAGATTGAAGGCAGAAGGAGAAGAGAGCATCAGAGGATGAGATGGCTGGATGGCATCACTGATAGAATGAACATGAACTTGGGCAAATTTTGGGAGATGGTGAGAGACAGGGAGGCCTGGCATGCTGCAATCCATGGGGTCACAAAGAGTCAGACACAATTGGGAGACTGAACAACAACAACAACTTTATCTACCCACAAAACTTTGATTATCAAAGCTGTCTAGATAATCTCCTGAATTCCACACCTTTATTTTTCTTTTGCAAAATCTCCTTGGATAATTCATGACCCTTCTGTTTTCCTAGTATTCCAGGAGTCAAAACATTCAGTACTTTTATCCATTTGCTTTCTTCCAACATATTTCCTTTTGTTTCCCTTTTTAATTTTGTTTTACAAGGTAGCCTTTCTTCCAAAATCAATCTATTCAACAAGAAGTGAGTTCTAAACAGAGACTTTCTATATATAATATTTCATACCTATAATTTTTTATATACTTCAAGTTGGCTTATCTACACATTCTTTTGAATGCATACAACATGTTTTTTTTTTTCACTTCTGGATCTACTTTGTATTTTTACTATTAGTGTACTTGATACTCCATTCAACTTCCTTATACTCCACCATCATATTATTTCTCCTAGGGTATATAAGCTTTTCCTTTGCTTTGCATTTTCTGTAGTATCCAGCAAAGATTTTGCCATCAAGGAGATACTGATTTTTTAAATGTAGTTATGTAGATCTCGACACTCAGCTCCAGCATTAATACCTCAGTGTTATATAATTACATTAATGTACATGTATCTGTTAGTCTTACCTCAAACTCATTGCCTGTTTTCAGTTCTTTCAAATGAATTACTACTGAGTTGTGTGGTGCAGCTCACACCTTTCTGTAGTTAATTTTTGCTTTATGTGTACTTTTCACTTAATTCTGTTAAATGCTCTTTGTTGATTTTAGCTCATTTTGCAAGATTTAAAATACTGATTTCGGAATAATGCTCACAGAGGTGAGGTAAACACCCTAGACACTAATACTGAAGACATGCTTATTAATTTGCTAAAAGAATCATAAATATTAATTTGGCACATACAAATGTATGAAGTATTTATTGTCCTTTTATTATCTTTTGTTTTTAGTTAAAAATAAATATGCTTTTTGTATGCAATTTGTGTTGTGAATTGTGTCCCTCACAAAAGATGCACGGAAGGTCCAACTCCCAGTATCTTAGAATGCTATCTTATGGGAAAATAGGATCTTTACAGAGAGAGTCCAATTAAATAGGTCATTAAAAAAGCCCTTCATCCAATATGACTGGTGTCTTTACCAGTTCAGTTCAGTCCCTCTGTCATGTCCGACTCTTTGCAACCCCATGGACTTCAGCATGCCAGTCTTCTCTGTCCATCACCAACTCCAGGAGCCTACACAAACTCATGTTCATTGCATTGGCGATGCCATACAACCATTTCATCCTCTGTCGTCCCCTTCTCCTCCCGCCTTCAATCTTTCCCAGCATCAGGGTCTTTTCTAGTGAGTCAGTTCTTTGTATCAGGTGACCAAAGTCTTGAAGTTTCAGCTTCAACATCAGTCCTTCCAATGAACATTCAGGACTGATCTCCTTTAGGATGGACTGGTTGGATCTCCTTGCAGTCCAAGGGACTCTCAAGAGTCTTCTCCAACACCACAGTTCAAAAGCATCAATTCTTTGGCACTCAGCTTTCTTTATAGTCCGATTCTCACATCCATACATGACTACTGGAAAAACCATAGCTTTGGCTAGATGGACATTTGCTGGGAAAGTAATGTCTCTGATTTTTTATTGAAAGATAATTGCTTTAAAGATGCTGTCTAGGCTGGTCACAGTTTTTCTTCCAAGGAGCAAGCATCTTTTAATTTCGTGACTTCAGTCACCATCTGCAGTGATTTTGGAGCCCCCCCCCCAAAATACAGTCTCTCACCATTTCCATTATTTCTCAATCTATTTTCCAGGAAGTGGTTGGACTAGACGCCATGATTTTAGTTTTCTGTTTGTTGAGCTTTAAGCCAACTTTTTCGCTCTTCTCTTTTACTTTCATCAAGAGGTTCTTTAGTTCTTCTTCCCTTTCTGCCCTAAGGGTGGTGTCATCTGCATATCTGAGGTTATTGATATTTCTCCCTTCAATCTTAATTCCAGCTTGTGCTTCATCCAGCCCGGCATTTCACATGATGTATTCTGCATATAAGTTAAATAAGCAGGATGACAATATGCAGCCTTGACATACTCTTTTCTCTATTTGCAACCAGTCTGTTGCTCCATGTCCAGTTCTAACTGTTGCTTCTTGACTTGCACACAGATTTCTCAGGAGGCAGGTCAGGTGGTCTGATATTCCTGTCTCTTTAAGAAACTTTCACAGTTTGTTGTGATTCACACAGTCAAAGGCTTTGGTATAGTCAATTAAAAAAAGTAGATGTTTTTCTGGAACTCTCTTGCTTTTTTGATGATCCAACAGATGTCGGCAATTTGATCTCTGGTTCTTCTGCCTTTGCTAAATCCAGCTTGAATATCTGGAAGTCCACAGTTCATGTACTGTTGAAGCCTGGCTTGGAGAATTTTAAGCATTTCTTTACTAGCATGTGAGATGAATGCAATTGTGTGGAAGTTTGAACATTCTTTAGCATTGAATTTCTTTGGAATTGGAATGAACACTGACCTTTTCCAGTCCTGTGGCCCCTCCTGCATTTTCCAAATTTGCCGGCATATTGAGTGCAGCACTTTCACAGTATCCTCTTTTGGGATTTGAAACAGTTCAACTAGAATTCCATCACCTCCACTAGCTTTTCTCATAGTGATGTTTCCTAAGGCCTGCTTGACTTTGGACTCCAGGATGTCTGGCTCTAGGTGGGTAATCACACTATCGTGGTTATCTGGGTCATGAAGATTTTTTTTGTTTGTTTGTATAGTTCTTCTGTGCGTTCTTGCCAACTCTTCTTAATATCTTCTGCTTCTGTTAGGTCCATACCATTTTGGTCCTTTATTGTGCCCATCTTTGCATGAAATGTTCCCTTGGTATCTCTAATTTTCTTGAAGAGATCTCTAGTCTTTTCTGTTCTATTATTTTCCTGTTTTTCTTTGCCTTGATCACTGAGGAAGGCTTTCTTATCTCTCCTTGCTATTCTTTGAAACTTTGCATTCAAAAGGGTATATCTTTCCTTTTCTCCTTTGCCTTTAGCTTCTCTTCTTTACTCAGCTATTTGTAAGACCTCCTCAGACAACCATTTTGCCCTTTTGCATTTCTTTTCCTTGGGGATGGTCTTGCTCACTTCATCCTGTACAATGTCACGAACCTCCATCCATAGTTCTTCAGGCACTCTATCAGATCTAATCCCCTGAATTTATTTGTCATTTCCAGGGTATAATCGTAAGGGATTTGATTTAGGTCATACCTGAATGGCCTGGTGGTTTTCCTACTTTCTTCAATTTGAATTTGGCAATAAGGAATTCATGATTTGAGTCACAGTTAGCTCCTAGTCTTGTTTTTGCTGAGTATATAGAGCTTCTCCATATTTGGTTGCAAGGAATGTAATCAATCTGATTTTGGTTTTGACCATCTGGTGATGTCCATGTGTAGAGTCTTCTCTTGTGTTGTTGGAAGAAGGTGTTTGCTATGACCAGTGCGTTCTCTTGGGAAATCTCTGTTAGCCTTTGCCCTGCTTCATTTTGTATTCCAAGGCCAAATTGTACACAGAGACAGACATGCATGGAAGAAAAATGATATGAAGACACAGGGAGAAGGTCACCAAGTGAGTGAGTGATGCACCTATAAGCCAACAAATGCAAAAGATTTCCAGCAAATATTGCAAGAGCCCAGGAGGTATTCTCTACTGGAGCCATTAGAGACCACGGCCCTTATGATAACTTGCCTTCTCACTACTAGGTTTCTGACTGTGGGACAATAGATTTTTATATTTTAAGCCACCCAGTTTGGGTACTTTAGTATTTGGGTATTTATTATTATGCTACTAATAAACTAATACAGTATGTATGCAAGTGTTTAAAGGTGTTCTTTTCCTTCCTCTGCATTTCATGCCAGTATAATTCATTTTCCACAGTTTATAACCACAATAACCTCAAGAGGAAAGTTTACACAAATCAGCAGCAGTAGCTATAAACTTGCAGTGACAAAATAGTAGGATAATGAGACTTCTAGACCAATGGATTTTCTAAAGGCATCCATTAAGTGTCGACACTCAGGTATTTAGATATTCATCTGTGTGCCCATAACAGGCATTTTAGTTTGCAAAAATTGCTCTAGAGATAAAGGCAAGACTTTTCTTTTAAGATGGTATTGATATTATAAATTCTAAATAATTCACTTTAAAAAATCAATAGTAATTTCTGAAAATTCATGGTATAAAATAAATTATCTTTGCTTTTATGTACTTGTTCTGTAGAGGAAAAACAATTAGGAGGTCTTTTGTGTCCCTCGGTGAAGCATTTAAATCTATACAAATAGTATCATCAGTAATTGCCTCTGTTTAATTCTATTCCTTTTTCTTTTTTTTTACAGTGAGATTGTGGTTTTGAACATTTCCCTGATATTTTGACTTTATAGCTTCTGAAAAATATTTTTCCTGACGTTTTTCATTTACAGAGTGTAGTACTCTACCCTAAGTCAATGCTGATACCTTCATTCTTGTTGATAGTCATGAGAATCTATTCAGGCAAGGGATGCCCCTCAGTATTAAAATTTTCTGGGTGCATGAAGTGCATTCCTAATCTGCAGTTGATGGATTGGCCTTAGAGTTGTAGGTTTTGTAATGGATTTGTATCATGACAGGTTAGTACCTAATTTGGTTGGCTGTTTCAAATTATGTCTCCTTGGAGAGTGATTTTCCAAACAGCCTCCAATGAAAGCAACTCTTCTTGACCCAGTTTTGCGTGAAGAGTTTTCCTAGGAGTACTTGTTCAAAAGAGATATTTCCATATCCATAAGTGAAAGTCAGCAGAGCCAGACTTCATTCTCTAGGACTGTGAAATGGTTTCAATGTCTATGTCAATGATTTTAATTTAAAAATATGGAAGCACCAAGGCTATATTCCTAGCATTTTGGTTGGAGTGAGCAGAAGAAGTCTTGGAAATATCAAGCCAGGCCATCCCTATCTCCTTCTTGGATGACCTCATACATATATGTGTACTATGTTGGTATTCAAATGGTCTCTCTTGGGGAAACAGACTTGGAAAATTTTAATTTCATTGGAAAATTTTTGTTTTTACTCTTATCTCCATGGGCAAGATGCTTTTTGATCAATTACAGTCAATATCTTTGAGTCTGTTTTAACATTATCCTTTCCAGTGATACATCTATTTATCAGTATTATCCCGTCTGAATTATTTTTGATTCACATTACATGAAGTTATTATGTTTAAAATAGGATAGGAACCAAACAGTATGGAGATTCCTCAAAAAAAGCTACAAATAGAACTACCCATGACCCAACACTTCCATTCCTGGGTATTTATCTGAATAAAATTGAAGCATTAATTTGAAAAGATATATGTGCCCTTATGTCCATTGAAGCATTATTTATAATAGCTAAGATGTGGAATAAATTTAAGTGTTCATCAGTAAAGAAGATGTGGTGTGTGTACACACACACACACACACACACACACACACACACACACAGAGGACTATTATTCAACCATGAAAAAAGAATGAAATCTTGTCATTTGTGGCAACAGATTTAGATCTCGAGGGTATGATGGTAAGTGATTAAGTCAGACAAAGCCAAATACTGTGATTTCATGTATATGTGGAATCTTAAAAAAATGAATAAACATGACAAACAGAAACAAAGTCATAGACACAAAGAACAAACAGGTGGCTGACAGAGGGGAAGGAGGTAGGAAGATGAGAGAAATAGGTGATGGAAATTGAGAGGTAAAAACTTACAAAATAAATGAGTCAGGGATATAAAATGTGTAGTGTGGGGAATATAGTCAATAAGAAAGCAACATATTTATATGGTAACAAATTATAACTAGGATTATCATGGTGATCATTTTAAAATGTATAGAAACGAAGAATCACTATGTTGTATGCTGGGAACTAACTTGGTGTTGTTGTTCAGTCGCCAAGTGGTGTCCAACTCTTTGCAACCCCATGGACTGCAGCACTCCAGGCCTCTCTGTCCCTCATCATCTCCCGGAGTTCGTCCAAGTTATGTTAATTGCATTGGTGATGCAGTCCAGCCATCTCATCATAGTGTTGTAGGTCAATTATACTTCAAAAACAAGCAAATTTGGACTTACTGAGACTTTATGACTTTAACCTAAAGTCAACTAAAATTTTGAGGCTGTGTTCTATCCCTGAAGGCCGTATGTCTGATGGTAAAAGCAAGATACTGTTAAATAAGAATGCTGTCTCTTACTGGCCAATATTTTTCTTTCCCAAGACCTGAAAAACAAGGCATGCTGTGGACAATACCAATTTAGTATCCATCATGTGTTTTCCGAATTCAGCCCTCTCCAGTGGCGGTTTTAGAATCTTTTCCAATGAAGACAATGGGTTAGTGTCGATCTAGTCTCAAGTACCTGTTATTATTTTTTCATTTCTTTATTTATTTTATTAATTGATATTGGAGTATAGTTGTTTTACAATGTTGTTGTAATTCCTGCTGTGTAGCAAGGTGAATCAGTTATCCATATACATATATGCACCCTTTTTTAGATTCCCCAATTCTCAGGGTGGATGCCAACAAGAGTTTGACTCTTCTAGACTTTGACTTTTTTAATTTGAAAAAAATAAAATGCTTGTGAAAACAGAAACAAACAAGCAAACTCATAGAAAAAGAGATCAAATTTGTCATTATCAAAGTTGAGAGTGGAGGGAAGATGAATTGAATAAAAGTATAAGATAAGTAAGTACTAAGGATGTAAAGTACACCATGATAAATACAATTAACATTGCTGTATGTCATATATGAAAGTTGTTAAGAGAGTAAATTCTAAGAGTTCTCATCACAAAGAAAAATATTTTTCCTTTCATTTTGTGACCACTTGAGATGATGGATGTTCACTAACTTATGCTAATTATTTCATGATGAATGAAAAGTCAAATCATATGCTGTGCACCTTAAACTTGTACAGCTCTGTCTGTTAATCACATCTCAATAATATGGAAGGAAAATTTTGTTCTTAATTTTTTTTAGCTATTTCCTTTCACTAAAATATTAAATTTATAAATAATTTCTCAAGTTAAATATATTTTTTATTTTGGCTGGGATTTTGCATCATTTATAAGTTATTTGAGGAAATAATAGAAATCCTTACCATCATCCATTCACTTTCACTAAGAAAGAGAGCATATTTTCTTATTTAATTTTTTTTGCTTTTATGAAATTTCAAAGATAATTTTCCAATCAAATGTAATATTTTCAAATCATATTTTTGTGATCAATATCTTCAGATAAAAGTGGATGATATCAGTTAGTAACTGTGTTTGTCTGACATGAAAAAAGAGCCTGAGTATCAGTGGTTTAAATAAGATAGAGGTTTGTTCTATCACTTGAAATTCAGTCTGGAGTTTGGTTGTACAGAACTACTACTGGGGTTCATGGCATAATCAATGTTACAGGCTTCTACTTTCCATTTGCGCTGCTACTCTTAATAAGCATTTTCCCCTTTAAGATTGCCTCATGGTTGAAAAATTGGGGCTGCACAGGTATCCATCATCCATAATATTTACAAAGCCAGCCATTACATCTATAATTCAGGAAGGAATGAGAAAGAGAAGGAAAGGCAAAAGGTACCTGCCTGGTGAGTAAACCCCCAAATAAGCTTTATTGGAAGTCCTATCCAATTGTTTCTGCTTATATATCAGGAAGCACTGTTGTCTTCAAGTATGTCTTGGGAGTGAAGATTTATTTTTGATAGGCATAGTTCCACCCTACAGCAGATCTTTTCATGAATAGATATTGAATAGCATCGATCTATCTCTATCTATCTATCCACCCATCAATCCATTTTTCTATCTATATTTCTACTTCTACTCTAGTTTCTCTGTATTTTATGTATTGGTAAAATTCAATGTTTAAATTTGTTTTTTGGAAATACCACTATGAGGAACTGTGAAAAACTGAATTATTAACCTAGTAATAGGTCATCAGTTCTCTTTGCTGCCCAGTTTTCCATCACGGTCATTTATCACCATCCCTACTTTTAACAAACAAAGGACATCTTGCATGACAAAAATGAGCTCTAAATAATATATCTGTTCAAATGTGAATATGAAACTGACTGCTAAATCACAGATTATTTTATTGTATTTAATTCCTCAGTTGTCATTCATGCCAAGGAATGACTCAATTTCCCAACCATTTTATCTATTCAAGCCTGTTAAAGTTTTCTTTATATAGTATGCTATGATTTCATTTGCATGTGACATCAATGTTTGATTCATTTATTACATTCTGTCTCTATTCCTTTCTCATTAGCTTGAGATAAAGTAAGGCAATACTGTTATTTACCATATTCTTTTTTTGTGATGTCAAATCACACTTTCAATTTATTAAATAACTTTGGAAGTAAAAGTCTAGGTCTATGAAAATGTCTTTCAATTACAAATTAACCCAGGATATTATCTGAGTTCCGTCAGAAACAGAAATGACTTTTGGTATTGCAAATAGAGGAAATTTAATACTGGTAATTGGATATATGGGTGATGAAGACCTGAGAATTTGTGCAGAGGAACATGAAACAGAAGTACACAAAGAGCCTACCATCCTCAGAGCAGAGAAGGTAGTATTACCTCAGCCCCAAAGCCTTGAATTGTAGTTGAAACTAAAATGTTATCCCTGCCCTGCCCTGTTCTGCCTTACCTTGTACGATTCGGGACAATGATGAAAAGGACTCTCCAGTGGTAACTGGATCACAAAGGATATGCAGATACTTTGGAGATAATGTCTAAGGTAGAGAGAGATGTGGAAAGACAGAATGACTTTTGATTTCCTTCAGTCCTCCAATCTCTGGAAAATGCAATTCCCTGTGCTAATGTCAGGTCTAGGAAAGAACAAGCAATGGGTCTAAGAGCAACCAAACAAATAATAAGCACATAGACCTACTTTCCCCTACAAAATCCATTCTCTGCTCTTTTCTGTAAATCTAGGGCCCTGGAAAATGACCACCATGGACTGTATCACCTCTATCTGTTTGCCTTTTGGCTTCCATTTGTGTTTAGCACTGGTTGAAGACTGAGGAGCTGGGAAAATTCAGTTGTGGGTGTTTATTGTCTGCATGCCTCTGTACCAGCCAGTCTGAGTTTGACGATTAGCTCTGGCTTTTCCTTGATGCTGTTCCCCTATTTACCCTCTTGGGTTTAGGTGTGTGAGAAGTTCCTTATTCTTGTCAATCCCAGGATACTTTACCACTCCTGATTTATTCACTTAATTCTACAAATACATTTGTAAATACTCCCATCATTAAGTTATCTTCATTCATGTAAACCTTTTGAATGTACAGTGTATTTTCTGCCAAGCCCATGTGTGTTATATTGAGCAAATGAATGAATTTTGTCTTTATGACCACTAGAATAATTCAGTATGAGTACAGGATTGTCATGTTGGCATTTGGTCTTGCCTGTCTATTGGCAGCTGGACTTCTGTACTAATACACTAGAAATAAAATTCATTTTAGGTAATTACTTGGTGTAACAGTCTTAAATTCACTTGCAAATGTGAGCATTGAAATTGCATGGCATTTCTCACCTATAAAATGTACAGTGAAGGATCTCAGAGAGGCCTGAAGCTGGGATCACCAAGAATGCTCTGTCTGGGGACATTGCAATGGTCAGTCTTGTAGAAATCCATTAAAACTGTTCTGTGGTCATTCTGATGATATGACTGATGATCTTATGGTTTATTGATCCCTCCCCATCTAACATGATGCTGTTTACTTAAGGGCTGACAGAAAAGTCATCAATTCTCTTGGCTTTCTGTTTCTTCCCTTTCCATACAGAGGGAGGATTTGGGGGTAGGGGCAACACATCTTTACTCATAATTTGAAGTAAGAGAGAGTTCCTCTAGAAATAACTTACTCTGAGCTCTGGGAAGGAAAGATAAGGACAGAGAGATGTACGTCTAACAGCAGAGGATTCCTGAGAGCTGCCAGACTTAGAATTGCCTTAAGGGCAGGGCAGTGGACATCTCAAAGGCCAACTTGGGAACTGATTACTGAGGTCTAGATCTTTCTCTTTGTCTCTCTTTACTCCTGATACTTTCATTAGGTTCTTGAGCCTGTGGAGTTGGATTGAAAGGGAAGTCTAAAGAGGACCAAGATTATTTTCTTCCAACTGAGAGTTAATGGGGCTCAAAACAGAAATTACCATATGTCAGATAAAAAATATTTTTAACACAAATGAGTTTGTGGACTGCAACATAAATATTATTACTGTGAATATCAATTTATTTTTATTGTTCTTTTTCTTGTAATAGTCACTCTGTGAGTAAAACGGCATATAGAAAATAAATATCCTAAGATTCAAAATTTCAATCATCTAAGGATGGAAACACATTGCACAAATCAACTTGGATAAGAATTTAGCACCTTTTAAGTTGTAGCCTGTGGTAAAAAAGTTCGTCTTTCACTTATATATTCCCATCACACATACACATGATAATGTATTCAACTTATCTCACTGCCCACCTGAAACCCACTGTCCCCTTATCAGCAAATATAATTATATTTTCATGGGCTTGCTTAACATTTAAATTTTTTTTGCCTCTCTCCTGTCCCTGTTCATTCCCTCATGATTTGTGTAAATTCCTCTCCCATACCACTCAGCCTTGAGAGATTTTCTTTGTCCCTGCTTTTCACTCTTGGGAGCTTTCAGAGACAGGTCTGATTTTATGATTTATTTATTTGTTCTCAGATTCACACTTTTCTTCTTTATTTCACTTTCTCTTTGGCTGTTCCGTTGTCAGGTTTTTTTCCGTTCATTTCTTCTTTAGGTCATTTGTATAATGCTCTTTAAAATGAAAGCACCTTATGATTTTAACTATATTTAAATCACCCTTCCTATGAGGTGAATTAAGAATTTGAACAATGTTATTACTGGAGAAGTTTCTTTCACAGTATTTAAAAGGTAATACTGCCACAGGTATCATTCTAAATGGCACAACAATGTTTCTTCATTCACTCAACAAAGGTGTATTGAGTACTCTCTGTGCAGCAGGCTCTGTGCCGTCTGTGTTGAAAAGACACTGTTCCTGTCCACAAAATTTTGGGGGAGGGTAGATATGCAAAAATCACAAAATAAAATGATCCTTGCTCTAATGTACAATGTTCAGAGAAAACCTAGGGGAACACCTCAAAGAGGGACTTTAAAATTCTTAATTTGAAGAATCAAGCCCAACAAGAGGAGTTGTATCTAGGGAGGAGTGGAAACAGGGTGATTCGGACAGAGATACCATGTGATGCCATGAAGGAGTGAAACACAGGTGTCATGTGTTACAACATGGAGTGCTTGTGTATGGTTTGGAGAGGCAGATCAAGATGACAGAATATGAGGATGGATTTGGTTCAAAATAATGAAGGATCTCCTACGTTAAATAGAAGCCCTTATAGTCTACCGGGGGCGGTTATGCTTCTCCTAAAGAATCTGTCTGCAATGCTGGAGACCCTGGTTGGATCCCTGGGTTGGGAAGATTCTCCTGGAAAAGGGAAGAGCTACCCACTCCAGCATTCTTGCCTGGAGAATTCCATGGACAGAAGAGTCTGGTGGGCTACAGTTCATGGGGTCATAAAGAGTTAGACACAACTGAGTGACTAATTCTTTCACTTTTCAAGGGTATGCCTGGTTAAGTACTACAAGCTGAAGGATCAATATGGTGACTCCTCCAAGAAATTGTAAGGGTACTATAAATTTTTAGTATAAATTGCTATGTGGGAGATTACTTTTACATATTTTTATATATTAAAACTCATGTGACAATCTATAGTAGAAGACAAAATCTATATGATATTTAAAATAAAACAATAGGCTTTGAAAATATTTATCTTATAGTGAACTACTTTGAATATTCTTCTGTCCCCAGGACTTTATCCACTAATTCTTAATGGAAACATTTAAGAATTACTACTTAGGGATGCATAACCACTGAAGAATTTTGAACAGGGTCATGGCATCATCAGATTTGCAAGTCTATGAGGTTGACATAATGGTGAAAGATTGACTGGCAGATGGTGTAGATTAGAGAAAGAGGGTGTATTTGAGAGACTATGATATCAGTGCAAATGAAAGATGATTGTGTTTCATAATGGAATAAGAAGTTTGAATCCAGTTTTTGCATTTGATAATGGCTTTTAACCCTTGCCTCTCCTTCATGCCCCCTGTTTGAGAAAGCTGATAAGAAATTCCGACACTTTCTTTTTTGGCTCTGGTGGCTAATGCACACCACACAGGTCCCTGACTACACAATGGAATCCTCATCTTGGCCTTAAATCCTAACCACAATAGAAAATCTCAACCAATATCCTTACCTTTCTCTGTCAAGCCATTTTCTTAAACAGGCTGCCCATAAATCCCCAGAATACTTTACTATGTAAGTAATAAACTTTTAATGCTCACTTTGAATGTGTGTGGTGTCACTAGCTCTGATATCTAAACTAAGCAGTAGGGGTCAACTTTGCTTCCCTAGGGTGATCACACCATATAAGGTTTAGAATATAAGAAGGGAAAAATGTTGCCTAACTGGATGAGGGAAT
The DNA here is from genome assembly GCA_024291935.2 of Okapia johnstoni. Taxonomy (NCBI): domain Eukaryota; kingdom Metazoa; phylum Chordata; class Mammalia; order Artiodactyla; family Giraffidae; genus Okapia; species Okapia johnstoni. The sequence goes on from CM044308.1 coordinate 56,593,384, forward strand.
ATGGAAGAAGATGGACTCTCTCACTACGACAGAGAACAAGGCCAAGTCACACATGTGACAGTCAATTTTCTAGACTTTTTCCAATACATGAGTTTTCATAAACTTTAAATTCTTCCCTGGTAACCCAATGGTAAAGAATGCATCTGAATGCAGGAGATGCAGATTTGATCCCTAGGTCAGGAAGATCCCCTGGAGGAGGACATGGCAATCCACTCCAATATTCTTGTTGGGAAAATCCCATGGACAGGGGAGCCTGGTGGGCTGCAGCTCATAGGGTCCCAAAGATTCAGACATGACTGAAGGGAATGAGCAGAGGACAGCACAGTACATAAATTTTAAAAAATAAAGAGAATGAGAAGAGAAGTAAAATGGAAAAGCAAACTAATCAAGGGCCTTTTGCTTCTGAATTTCTTTGGCCTTTCTCTATTAAATACATTTTAGCCATTAATTTTAATGTCTGAACATAACTATGTCAACTAAAACAAGGTTATATGATAAAGCAAAAATAATTGTTGATGAAAAAATTTAAAATTGAAAATAATTTAACTGCAGTACACACAGACACATAGAGACCTTTAGTCTGATTATCACAGTGGGTCTAGATGTCTAAGATGGAAAAATAAGAGTGAGAATAGAGGAGATAAAATAGTCGTTGTTCTTTTCTATCTCTTTATCCCAAGTGTGATATTCTACTATTTTTATATTACAGCTTTGCTTTAAAACCTTCTATAGCTCCCTTCTGTCTGTACAATAATACAAAACAACAACCCCTCCCCCAACCCCAGATCATTTTCTTCGATGGTCCAGTTCTAGGCTTCCATTCTGTCTTTTCTCAAAATATACTGTTTACTATTAACACACCTTGTAGTTTTATTCACACCATTTTCCCTACCTGAAAGATCATACCCCTTCTTTCTGGACTCTTCACATAGCACTGTTTTCAAGCTCTGACTAAGCCCTCTGTCCTCTGGGATACTGGCCCTGAAGTCCCACCAAGCAGTGACCTCTAACTTCTCTGAAACATTTGCTCCCCTTATCTTCTCATTTTTTATTCATTATTTTCTAAAAATAGAGGATGTATATGCCCATTTCTGCCACAAAAGAATCTTCAGTGTAGGAAGGAAACAAGCATTTTAGTCAACTAGTGAACTATTATTTGATCTTCTTCATTTGAATTACTACCTAGATCTCATAAAGTGATTAAATCTTACAGAATTTTGATCACACATAAGTGCCAAGGAAATATGGTGGAAGAGACCATTTTTGTCTTTCTTCATGTGTTTATCTGACTCAATCTTCCTTTTGAGCCACACATAGTTTTTCTCTATTACTCGCTCCTTTAATCATGGGGAAAATACTAGCTTGCTTCATTAGAACTTATTTTAACACATATTTTCCAATGTTTGTATTATCAGTTATGAAAGTGATAATCTTCACCTTCATATACTTAACCCATACCTCTTAGTTATGAACTTGATTTGAAAGAAAAGGGTAATAGTTATTATTACCCTCTTATATCCTGACACACTTCTTTGTACATGAAGTTACCCAAGAGATATTTGATCCTCTTACTTTCTAAAATAATGATTTCTAAAGTAATTTATGGTGACAAAAACAGGTTTGATGCAGACTGTTGAGTGCATAGCTGATGTTCTTAGCCTAAGTGGCTAAAATCAGGAAAATTATTTCATTAAACTTTAAGCAGGTATAGTTTAGCTTCTTAAGGTAGCCCAATTGTGATTCATGGTGTATTCTTTAGAAAAATACCTCTTTTTCATAAAATTCATGCATAATTTTGAAGGGGAGGAAGTAAGGGGGTAGCATTACTCAGGCTTATAATTCAGGATATTCTCTAAATTCTTCCAAGCTTTTGTATTTTTTCATCTCCTCAGTGAACGTGATGAGTTACTTTTATCAAGAAGGCCATTTATCCAGAGACTGCAGAACCGCCCATTTTATTCTCTTGATTGTGTGTGAAGAATACTTAGAGCACATTATATAAAATATAGACAGAGACTCAAAAGTTACCAATGAAACTGATGGATTTGACATTTTTTTATTATGGCAATATTTCCTTGTTTAACTTGAAAAAATTGTTTTTGACTACTTATAGAAAACTATATTTGTTCCATAAAATCCATAATTCCATTTAAATAAAAATCTTCTCAGTCAGCTCTCAAATGCAGAGAGCTAAGTTGTTAAACATAATGATTCAGTTATTAAAGAGTGAAAATGACATGCTAGCTTGAAATTGTACGAACAATTCAGGCTGAGAACACAATTTCCTGGCATGAAATTTAACCAAGTCTCTAAAGTAAAACCAGAGGATCTTGAAGGACAATTGTTCTGTACAGCTATTTCACTTGGAAAGTCAATGAAAATGTATTGAATCTCTACTGAGTTCATTTTTTTTTAATTTACAAACTTATTTTAACCTAAAATCACCATAACCATATTTCAGAAAGTTTGTGAAATGGAAGTAGAAAAAAATCACTTATAAGCACTCTAATGAAACTACTTTTCTGATTTGGAGTATGACTTATTTTCTTGGGTTACTTTGAATAAGCTATTTAATCTCTCAGATATGCTGACTATATCTGAAATAAGCAAAAATAATACCTTGCTGAGTTAGAGTAAAAATTGGAAATTATATACAAAATTTTGTAGTAAGTTGTTTAACAAATTCTAAGAGCAAGATAAGGCATAAATTCACAAAATAATTAGGGAAAAACATGTTATGTAGAAAATTATTCGGATAAGGCAATGGCACCCCACTCCAGTACTCTTGCCTGGAAAATCCCATGGATGGAGGAGCCTGGTAGGCTACAGTCCATGGGGTCGCTAAGAGTCGGACACGACTGAGTGACTTCACTTTCACTTTTCCCTTTCATGCACTGGAAAAGGAAATGGCAACCTACTCCAGTATTCTTGCCTGGAGAATCCCAGGGACGGCGGAGCTTGGTGGGCTGCCATCTATGGGGTCGCACAGAGTCGGACATGACTGAAGCGACTTAGCAGCAGCAGCAGAAAATTATTTGCTTTGATATATTGCTTGCCAAGATTTTCCTAATAAATATGGTCCCATTCATTTTTATAGTATATGTTGTATGCAGATACACACACAAGACAGATTTTTCCCATAAAGTTTGAGTAAGAAGTATCTTTTTGAGAATTCTGGAATAATATCTCTTTTGGATGGCTGCACAGAGATGATTTTGGATTTTCCTGAACTGTTAGTTCTAGGGATTCACTTCATTTATCTCTTTTGTCAGAACCTGTGATCATTGAACCCTATGAGTTCCTTTCTTTCTTGGTTTAAGTTTTTGCTTCGTGGAACACATTCAGCAATAACTTCATGAGTGTCCTAGTTCAGGTTTCCTGGAGGCTGGCTGATGCTCCAAAAGAAAGAAAAGCATATACATACCTAGAATACATGTTGATTCCTGTGAAGTTAGCTGCCCTTCTCAGAAAGGATGGTCCTGAGAATCAACTTGTCACAAAGTGTATGGTTGAAGAAATGTTGCCATAATGTGACTCAGAGTTGGTCTTTGTTTCATTCTACAGTCATGCCACCTTGAGCGTGCTGGATCTCATCTGATCTTGGAAGCTAAGCAGGGTTGGACCTGATTATTAGTTGGATGGGAGAGTTGGTCTTTGTTTCAGCAGTAGCTAGATCAGTGTTGGTGGGTGGTACCTTGTGCTATGAAGCCCATGAATAGTCTTTGATGCTGCCACCATGACTTCTTTGGTCAAGAGTCCATTGTTACAAGATAGGTAAGTTGGAAGAGAGAGGCTGGTTTATGTCAAGTGAATAAGACATTCAGTCTACTTGGTTGTTCAGTGCCTCTCCCATAGTGGGTTCTCTCTGATGGGCATTGGTGGTGGTGGTTTAGTACCTAAGTTGTGTCTGACTCTTGTGACCGCATGCACTGTAGCCCACCAAGCCCTGCTGTCCATGTGGTTTCCCAGGCAAGAATACTGGAGTGGGTTGACATTGCCTTCTCCAAGGGATCTTCTTGATCCAGGGACTGAACTCATGTCTCCTGTGCCTCCTGTATTGGCAGGCAGATTCTTTATCACTGAGCCATGTGAGAAACTCCATATATGTAAAGAACTGATCCATTTCTAAAATGAGCTTGGCCTCTCTCCTTCTATATCAGTTTCTCATAAGGGATGGAGGGAAAGTGTCCCTATGTCAAAAAGTTCTTTGTATTCACTTTACACTTAATCCATCTTGATCCAGCTCTTCAGATTCTACAACCATGTATATCATTGTGGGTCTTACCAATATATATCGGCTCTACCCTACATCTCCTTTTGTCAAGTGCTTTTCTTTGTTTAATGGGCCAGCATCTCTCTGGATTATGTTGTGAGTGCTAAGTCACTTCAGTAGTGTCCAACTCTTTGCGACCCCATGGACTGTAGCCCACTAGGCTCCTTTGTCCACAGGATTCTCCAGGCAAGAACACTGGAGTGGGTTACCATGCCCTTCTCCAGGGGGATTATGTTGTGAGTTTCCCCTATTTTTTTGCCTGTTAACTAGGAGGATCAGTGGAAAGAGATCCTCAGGAGTGTGTATTGTCCTAAAAGGCAGAGGCCTCTGTGTCACCTTGAAAAATGGGAGCATTCTGACCCTTAATGGATAGGAGTGGGCCATTTTTGAAAACCTAGAGGTTGGGGGAATCTCAGGTTCCCAATTTCTTGTCTGCTTCACCCATGTGTCTCCACCAAAGTTTTGGGGTCTCACTTCCTAACCTGAGTCCTGATTTTTGCATAAAACAGTTGCTAGAGTTGACAAATCAACTTTCTCTGTAACTCTACTTTGCTTGTAATTAAGTCCTAGATCTGATATTTACTTTTTTTGGCTCCTGACATCAGCATATATAAACCTCATTTTCTTTCCTCAATGCATCAATAGCATGAGCAACTGCCATTCTATCCCATTGTCCTTATAATAACAACCTCTTCAGAACCTATCAAGTGCCCGAGATAGTGCACCTGCTGGTACATTTTCTTTAATTGATTTCTCATCCCACTTCACAATCAATGTACATTTAAATTTTTTCACTGCTGTAATATGCCAGTTGCTATCATCATTCCAATTACCACCCATGATGCCCTTCTTATTGCCAGCCAGCTGGTGATGATCTAACTCCAAAATCTCATTTTTAGACTCTGCTTCCTCAACCACTTCTGATAAGGATTGTTTTAGTAGGGATCCTCAGGAAATAGTCTCAAGGAGGAAATTTGTATTCAAGACATTTATTCAGGAATGCTCTTAGGGATACTTGTGAAGAAGTGAGAGAGTTGGGCAGAATTAAAGTTGAACTACAAGACAGAACATAGGTCTCAGCTTATCTAAAAGGGAGCTCTGGAGCTGAGATGGCTCTTCAGAGTGATTGCAAACTGAGAATAGATGCCTTAACATTTATAACCCACCCCTACTGGGAAAAAGTCCACAGCATCTACTAATACCACCTTTTGCCAAAGCACCTTGGTCAGAGGTAATCTGGCATCCAGATACTGGATATTTTAACATGATTCTATGCCTCCTTATGATCATTGCCTAATTTCTTCTTTTCTTTGAAAGACTGAAATTGAGGAGACCTGACTCCTTTGATTAATTAGTTCAGATGCACAGGGCAACAATAGTGCCCTATTTATTTGAAGGGTTTGCTTCTTGTGAATTGAGGTATGTATTCTTGACAACTCTTCCCCACCATATCCAGTTCTGCAATGTTCTTGGAAGTGTGTGCTGGAATTGTTATTTACGCATCTTCCCTGTGTCCCTCTGCCCTTTCCCAATTTTGAGTCTTCCTTACACCCCTCATTATACAAGATTTTTTTCAGACTTCTCATGTCTGTGGTAACATGGGTCCATTTTTTTCTATTATCCTTTTTTTTTTTTTTGTAGGTCTTATAATGGGGCAAATAACTTTGGGAACTAAATAGTTCCCAAAGATTAAATAGTTTAAACCTGCTTTTATGACGCTTCATTGAAATTCTGGTTACTTCTTATGGAGTTGCAATATAATTTTAAATATTTCTTCTGTAAAACAATATCTTATTATAAGACACCTGGCACTGAGAGATGCTGATGTTAAAACAAATAAATAATCAACTGTGAAAACTCTGAAATATCAATTTTACTGATCTCTTTGCTTGAAATGGTTAATATCCCTTTTAATATACATATGTGACTTTCAAGGAGAGATCTAAGTTCCTCATAGAATTTAGCCTGTAGACTATTATTTATAATCTTTGAAGAAAAAATCTAAAATCAAATATATATCTTTTATAAATATACTATGTGTTATTTTAAAATATAATTATTGAATCAATAAAAGACATAAAGTTGAAGGAAAGTTTCTCAAATTCTACTCTTTTAGAAAAGTTGTAGCAAGGGGCTAAAATTGCCTTTAGGCAGTTTATTCGGAAGTAGTGGCAAAATGTTTAAAAATATGATCTTCTTCTTTGCTGAGACCATAAAAGATAATCTTAAAGAGGCACTCACAAAACATAAGTTCCTTCTCTGGGAAGAAGAATCATCACCCTTGTTATCCTGTGAAAATTCATCTTCTTCTTTTCAGCTGAGACAGAGACACGATCTGTCCTTCCCTGTTGGTACCATCTGTGTCCAAATGAGGCTGTTACTCTAACTCAAAGCAGACTTGCAAGAATAAAATAATCAATCTTCATCATATTGCTGCACTTTCGACAGTTAATTTTCTAGAGTAATTTGTCATTGTGAGGAGCACACGATTTGTCTGAATTTGTGTCAAAGGTTATTGACTGAATTGTCACCTCATCTTTTCAGTCAATCTATAAATATGGGCAAGTTTGGGCAGAAGCTAATAGTCTCTTGCTGAGTGGATGAGATTGTCCAAGTGAGGCAGCTGATAAGAGATAGAAATTTCTATTGTTCCACTCATTCTTTGCGCTAGCGTTGACTTAACGTTAATCTTAGAAATTTCTAGTGTCTCATTCATTTATTTTTTCCTATAAAATGGGGTTAACGGTAGTCATGACTATAGTTGAAATTCCATGAAAGCTATCTATGTATTAAAATTTATAACTTTATGAGAGCGACCCTATGTTTTCCACAAAACTGAGGGTAAAATATTTTTATTTAACTTCTGTTGTATTTTTAGGGAGAGTGTTTTTTTTTTTTTTGAAAAGACTTGTTATGTTTACACTAAACATAATTATCAACTTTAAGTCAGATTCTTATCCCTTGTTTATATCCAGATTCTGATATTGACAGCATAGCTACCGGCTATATGAGGGATTTTATCATGTTTACTGATTTGTTACCTTTTTTGCTCACTTTAACAGTCCAATAAGAATAATCAGGTAATAAACTTTTATCAGAAAATACCCATTCTCAATTCTTGCCACTAGTATGTTTCCTCCTTAAGGCTAGGGACATGGGTGGTGGGGAAGAAGAGAGAAAAAACAGTTCACATAGTATGATTAACACTAATATTTAGCTGGATATCTTTTTAAGTAGGTAATTGTAGAATGTTGTTGTTCAGTCACTAAGTCATGTCTGACTCTTTGTGACCCCATGGACTGTAGCACGCCAGACTTCCTTGTCCCTCACTATCTCCTGGAGTTTGCCAAAGTTCCTGTCCGTTGAGTCCGTGCTGCTATCTAAAATTGTAGAATAGATTAGTTTAAAATACATCTAGCCCTGAAGTATCGGAGAAGGCAATGGCACTCCACTCCAGTACTCTTGCCTGGAAAATCCCATGGACAGAGGAGCCTAGTAGGCTGCAGCCCATGGGGTCGCGAAGAGTTGGACACGACTGAGTGACTTCACTTTCACTTTTCCTTTTCATGCATTGGAGAAGGAAATGGCAACCCACTCCAGTATTCTTGCCTGGAGAATCCCAGGGACGGAGGAGCCTGGTGGGCTGCCGTCTATGGGGTCGCACAAAGTCGGACACGACTGAAGAGACTCAGCAGCAGCCCTGAAGTATATAGTTGAATTATTTTTCATGTGTGTGTGCTCAGTCACTCAGTCACGTCCAACTCTTCGCAGCCCCATGGACAGTAGCCCTCCAGGCTCCTCTGTCCATGGAATTTTCCAGCAAGAATACTGGAGTGGGTTACCATTCCCTTCTCCAGGGGATCTTCCCAACCCAGGGATCAAACTCACATCTCTCTCCTGTATTGGCATGCAGATTCTTTACCACTAGTGCCACCTGGGAAGCCCCATTTTCCATAGGTGCCAATTATTTTTGCTATTTCTTCTAGGAAACCTAAAAGAGCAAGGAAGCAGATTCTCCCCAGAGCCTCCAGAGAGGAATATAGTCCCCAGCCAACACCTTGGCTTTAGCCTGGGGAGACCCATGTTAAACTTCTGACCTGTGGAACTATAAGATAAATTTATGTTGTTTAAATTATTTGTAGTCATTTATTAAGGCCACCATAGAAAACTAACGGAGAAGTAAAAGCCATCTGCATTTTATAAATGAGGAAACTGAGTCAGTTCAGTTCAGTTCAGTTGCTCAGCCGTGTCCGACTCTTTGCGACCCCATGAATCGCAGCATGCCAGGCCTCCTGTCCATCACCAACTTCTAGAGTCTACCCAAACCCATGCCCATCGAGTCAGTGATGCCATCCAGCCATCTCATCCTCTGTCGTCCCCTTCTTCTGCCCTCAATTCTTCCCAGCATCAGGGTCTTTTCCAATGAATCAGCTCTTCGCATGAGGTGGCCAAAGTATTGGAGTTTCAGCTTCAACATCAGTCCTTCCAATGAACACCCAGGAGTGATCTCCTTTAGGATGGACTGGTTGGATCCTCTTGCAGTCCAAGGACTCTCAAGAGTCTTCTCCAACATCACAGTTCAAAAGCATCAATTCTTCGGCACTCAGCTTTCTTTATGGTCCAACTCTCACATCCATACATGACCACTGGAAAAACCATAGCCTTGACTAGATGGACCTTTGTTGGCAAAGCAATGTCTCTGCTTTTTAATATGCTGTCTAGATTGGTCATAACTTTCCTTTCAAGAAGTAAGCGGCTTTTAATTTCATGGCTGCAATCACCATCTGCAGTGATTTTGGAGCCCAGAAAAATAAAGTCAGCCACTGTTTCCACTGTTTCCCCATCTATTTCCCATGAAGTGATGGGACCGGATGCCATGATCTTAGTTTTCTGAATGTTGAGCTTTAAGCCAACTTTTTCACTCTCCTCTTTCACTTTCATCAAGAGGCTCTTTAGTTCTTCTTCGCTTTCTGCCATAAGGGTGGTGTCATCTGCATATTTGAGGTTATTGGTATTTCTCCCAGCAATCTTGATTCCAGCTTGTGCTTCATCTAGCCCAGCATTTCTCATGATGTACTCTGCATATAAGTTAAATAAGCAGGGTGACCATATACAGCCTTGATGTACTCCTTTTCCGATTTGGAACCAGTCTGTTGTTCCATGTCCAGTTCTAACTGTTGCTTCCTGACTTGCATACAGATTTCTCTAGAGGCAGTGTATCTATTAACAAGAACTTTTTATATTTTCTTTCCAACTGTCTAGGGGAATGACTGCATATCTACATGTCTCTTTAAAGTACTCCTGTCACCAAAACCTGGGGGGTGGGGCAACTCACGTCCAAAGGCACAGTCTGCCCCCTGACAATCAGTGGGCAAAAGCTTTTACAGATGGAGTAGGCAAAAGGAGGGGGCTATTCACAAAACAGCACAGTCAGCTGAGAGTCACCTTGAAATTGGACATCTTGATTGTTTTGAGTACAGTTAATCTTTGGTTCTAGCGTCAATTTGTTCTCTTTCTTTGAGGCCAGTTCTCAGGAATGTGGCAGCTTTATGTCACGGCTATAGTCTGGTCATCATGTGGTTAACTTCTTCCACCTGGTGGAGATTTTGGTGTCTATAAGGCCACTCAAAGGATATGGGTCAGAATATTATCTAAAGTCCTTGTGGAGGAACTAATGATCCTTGACTGTTCAATTCTTATTATTTTGTCTTGTTTGATTTTTTTTTTTTTTTTACTTCTGCATTTTCTCATTTCTCTGATTAAATTTGTGTTCTTGCTAAAGTTTTTCTACAGACAAGAGGCAGGTGGAGGAAATGGGAGGGGGAAGGACCAAAAGGTCTTGCTCCATCTTACCTCCACTTTCTTGTTTTCCCTGTAGTTAACTTCCATATGCCACATAGCCTAGAAATTAGACCAAACTTCACATATGTTCCAGTACTGGTGCAAATCAATACTCTAGTTTCAGTTGCTCTGGAAAATTACAGCCTATTCCTTGGGGAAGGTATCCATGAAGCCCTAAAATTTTGTGTAAGGCATGTAGCCTTATTACAAGCAGCTTATCACAGAGTACCTGAATTTTGTAACAATATTTCCATTTTATTTTGACTACCATAGCAACAGATAAATGCAATGTTTTATTTATAGATATAATATTTAGGTGGTTTCATAAAAAGTTGAGATAACTTCACTTTAGATAAAAAAAAAAGGACAACCCAAAGATTTGGGAATAGATCTGGGTCTTAAAATATATGTGTAAAATTTAATTAAACAGGAAAGCAGGAAAATAGACTACTCTGGTGAGTAGAGCCTGGATAAAAGTAGGCTTTTATCCTGCCTGCTTTGTAGTGGGAAGCTACAGGATGTTTTAGGAGAATACAAAGAGACCAGTTTAAATAGGATTAATTGTAAATTAATGAGAACTATAGGAAATAAGCTTAAAAAGTTATGTTGGAGCCAGAGGGTAAAACGTTTTGCAAGATAAATAAGGAATTTGAACTCAATCTCAAATCATTTAGTTTAGTTGAAAGTCTTTTAAGATGAACAGTGTTACTATGAAAGTGTTATGTATGTTCAGAAAATGTTGCCTACTATGTATTTTAAAATATGAGTGGCCGTTTAATTCATAATGAATGATTTTCAAAAATATAAATCCATTCAGATGATTTGATAGCATAAACATATAGGTTTACAAGTAGGAATGTTATAGATAAGCACACTTTATGTATTTGAAGACATGACTTTGGAGATTGCGCATGAATGAAACTATGTGTTGAATAGGAAATAGTGGACAGGAGACTTGTGTTTTAGATGGACATTTATGGATGTGGTGAGTTTCAATACATGCTTATTGAAACCTCTTGCTCTTACTATTTTGGTTGAATATAGTGTTGAGATGAAAGCCTCATGTTCAGCCTGGCACTTCAGGTCTCAAAGGATTAACCTGGTGACAAAAAAAAACAACCTCACTCTGATGACATGTTGTATCCAACTGACTGAGATGAAATAAATTGACTTTTTCTAAAATGCCTGTGTTGAAAAATTCAAGTGATTCAAGTGTACAGTGTTCCTCAAACAAGGGAGCAGGAAACAGGGTGAAGCTTTTTCATCAAAACAAGTTGAGCAATTTAAAATGTTTGTGGAGATAAATGTAAATTTCATGCTTCAAGGAAAAAATCTAATAAATGTTTAACATGTTATTTCATGAGACAGACTTGTGTATGGCTGTTGACAGAGGGTTTAAGATGGAATAGACATTGCAAGTTAACACAACAGTTAAACTTTCTAGAAGATGAAAAAAATACTATTTCAAATATTTCTTTGTCTATTAGTTTTGAAAAGAATTCTCAGAGACAGGTGAAACAAAATGTCACTTTCAAGCTGGCTTAAGAAAAACACCAAAATTGATTCTAATGAATTGCAATAAAGAGTCACAATTCCTGTTACTTCACAGAATATTCAACAGGGTATTAAATTTTTATTTTGATGATCAAAGGTTATATGTCACAATAATTTCAATGCAGTTATTCTCAGTTAAGGTGCTATTTAGTTGGCATGACTTTCATAATATACAGTGTGAGTTACAGGTATAAAAGTCATTAATTATTGGAACAAGTCTATCCCAGCCACAGGAGCTTAGGATGTTCCTATCTGTAGGATGGTCGAGAAGTCAGGTTGTTGTAAGACCAAGGTAAGACAGATTAGGCTTCTGTAACAAGTAGAAATCTCAGAATTCTTTGGACCCCCAGTCCCAGCATGGACACACAGTATGGTCTGCTGTACACTTGTTTCTTTATAACAATCTTGTTCTTACAATGAACTTTTACCCTGCATTTTATCTTCTTACTTTCTTTTCTCCTTTCCTTCCTTTCTTTCTCTTTTGCTTTGTTGCTGTTCAGTCGCTCTGTTGTGTCTGACTCTTTGTGACCTCATGGACTGCAGCACACCAGGCTTCCCTGACCTTCAGCATCTCCTGGAGTTTGCTCAAACTCATGTCCATTGATTTGGTGATGCCATCCAACCATCTCATCCTCTGTCATCCCCCTCTCCTCCTGCCCTCAATCTTTTCCAGCATCAGGGTCTTTTCTAATGAATCAGTTCTCTGCATCAGGTGACCAAAGTATTGGAGCTTCAGCTTCAGCATCTGTCCTTCCAGTGAATATTCAGAGTTGATTTCCTACAGGATTGACTGGTTTGATCCAAGGACTGAACCTGCATCTCCTGCATTGCAAGCAGATTCTTTACTGTTTGAGCCACCAGGGAAGCCCCTTCTTTTGCTTGAGCTTTCCTACACTTGTACCATAAAACCAAAATAAACGATTTAGCAATTTCACTTGATATTGTATCTTTCTTACTTGTTTTGTTTGTTTCAGTTTATTTTCCAACCCCTCACCATCTTTTATTCCTGATAACATTAATGCTTAAAAATGCTTTGATTTTTAAATTAATTGATATAGTGGAGAAGGAAATATTTATTGACACCTAGCAATAAAAGTATTGATTAATGTTAATTATACCTCTGAGCAAGGGACCTGTGTTTGATCACCTGCCAAGTGGAAGGGAGCCACCGTGGGAAGATAAGGTCAAGGGATCATGGAATCATCAGGGACCTGGGAACTGAAGATGTGGCTAAGCTCTTCCCTCAGAGATGAATGAAAATGAAGGGAAATCTGGGGTGCTAGTAGGGGTGAAAGTGAAAGTGTTAGTTGCTCAATTGTGTTTTACTCTTTGCAAACTCATGGACTGTAGCCTGCCAGGCTCCTCTGCCCATGGAATTCTCCATGAAAAAATACTGGAGTGGATAGCCATTCCCTTCTCCAGAGAGTCTTCAGGGATCAAACCCAGGTCTCCAGCATTGCAGGCAAATCTTTACCATCTGAGCCACCAGGGAAGCCCGGTAGGACTGAGGGTAGACAAAAATAGAGGACAGTAGAGAGAAGGATGACCTACTGCAGGACAAGTCAGAAGTCAAGTGTGAAATAAATTCATATTTTATGGCAAGACAAGGAAAATTTAAACATAAAAATTCTTCTCTGCCCTTCAACTGGCCCTCTCTCCCACTACTGTGCATTATGTATCTGCATTATGCATCCACCAAACCTGCCCACTGGCAGAAATACCTGCTCAACCATAAAGAGCAGCATTCTCCTAGCATCAACAAGACAGCTCCTTGAAAGATAACATTCGCTTTTGATCTCATAAGGAGATCAAATGGCACTTAGATCTGGATTGTGTAAAGTGTCAATAATATATCATTTGATGTAGAACCCTCTGTCTCAAAAAACTTATGTAACTGTGCCTTGACTTTTAATGGGTAGGACAGTCCTCAAAGCTTTCTGAGACGCTCTTCCTGGATTAAAATCCTCAAATTTAGCTCAAGTAAAATTTTCCATTTCTTTCTTAGATAAACTGATTAATTTTTTCATTGACACAGGTTATTGAATTGAAGAAATGTCATAGGGGCTTTTAGTACCTGAAATCATGGCCATAAGATTTTTAATTGCTTGCATTATTGCAATGTAAACTTCTATAATTTTCATCACTTTTAATAACAAATTCTTCCAGGTACATATGTTTTATGTAAGTGTCTGATCTAGTGTAAATTAAGTTTAAAAATGGGAACTAATTCCATACCTGACAGAGTCAAAGACATTACAAAGAAAAATCAGAGGTCATAATAAAAATTCCAGCTCCCTGTGAACTTAGGGAAATTTTGGTAGATGATTTTTTTTTTCCTATGTGGTAAATAACAGTTTAAAATTTCTCTGGAGGGGTAATGAAATCTCTAGTTTACGCATGTTTTATTTGTTTTTGTTTTTCCTTGTGAATCTCTGCACACCTCTATGCATTTGGGGTCTTTGGATGTGTGATAGTTAAACTCATGTGTCAACTTGATGGATCACAGTGTGCCCAGATTAATTATTTCTGGGTATGTCTGTGAAGGTGTTTGCAGATGAGATTAACATCTGAAGGGTTTCCCAGGTGGCACTAGTGGTAAAGAACCCACCTGCCAATGTAGGAGGCTTAAAAGACCTGGGTTCAATCTCTGGGTCTGGAAGATCTCCTGGAGGAGGGCATAGCAACCCACTCCAGTATTCTTGCCTGGAGAATCCCATGAATAGAGGAGCCTGGAGGGGTACAGTCCATAGAGTCTCAACGAGTTGGACATGACTGAAGTGACTTAGCACACACAACATTTGAAATGATGGGGTTGGTAAAGTAGAGTGCCCTTCCCATTGTGGGTGGGCATCCAACCTGTTGAGGGCTTGAAGAGAGCAAGAGGCAGAGGAAGGTGGAATTTGTCCCCTTTTTCTTGCCTCACTGTTGAATTGAGACATCTCATCTTATCTTCTGTGGGCCTTGGGTTGGGATTTATACCAATCAACTCTTCTGGTTCTCAGGCCTTCAGTTTTGAACCGAATTATGTCACTGGCTTTCCTGGGTCTCCAGTGTGCAGATGACAGATTGTTGGACTTCTCAACCTCCATAATCACATGAGTCAAGTTCTCATAATAAATCTCCCTATATATGTAAAATTCTATTCCTCTATAACAATGCTTACTACCAAAATCTGTACTAGTAAGGTTCTCCAGAGAAATAGAGCCAGTAGGCTTTGTTTATAATGTATTAAATATTCCAGAGATGTATTCATTTTATTTTTTCCAAAAGGACAAGGCTAAATTGATAAGCTATGCCATTCTTTTCTAATTCATCCATTTCAGCTTTTTGTTTTATTCACTTCTTTCTTCCAGTTGTCTTAGTTTTAATTGTTGCTCTTTTATTTTTAATTTTTGAGAAGCTACTTTAAAAGTAAAAACAATTAATAGTATAATTTTATTTACATTACAAATTCACAAGCATCGCAAAGAAAGCACAGAGCTTTGATCTGTTCTCCCTGATTTTCCTGCATGTTAATATTTTATGCAATCATGCTACATTGATCAAAATAAGAAATTGACATTAGTACTATTCAATTAAG
The DNA here is from genome assembly GCA_024291935.2 of Okapia johnstoni. Classification (NCBI taxonomy): domain Eukaryota; kingdom Metazoa; phylum Chordata; class Mammalia; order Artiodactyla; family Giraffidae; genus Okapia; species Okapia johnstoni. The sequence goes on from CM044308.1 coordinate 56,608,632, forward strand.
GAAAATACAGATTTAATTTCACCTGTTTACCCAATGTGTCCTTTTCTAGATTAAATACATAGCATTTAAACATTATGCTTGATTAGTCTCCTCAGTCTGTAACAACTTTTGAATCTTTCCTTATACGTCATGACTTTGAAAGATTTGAAGAGTGCTGGTCATATATTTTGTAGAATATCCCTAAATTTGAATTTGTCTGGTATTTTCTCATTATTAGCCTAGGGGTATAAAGTTTTGTGAAGAAGAACACAGATATGAAGTGCCTTCCCATTATATAGTATAGGGGGTGGGCGATACAAATACAATATCATTAATGATGTTAACTTTGATCACTTGGTTAAAGTGGCATCTATAAAGTTAGTATTTTCCCCTTTCTGTTCTCCATTAATTAGAAGGAATAGCAGCCTCCAATAAAATGTGAGCAACTCCAAATATCTATCAGATGCTGAATGGTTAAACACACTCTCGTACATCCAAGTGATGGAATAATTTTCAGCAATAAAAAGAGTAAGACTACTAATGCTGCAAAAATACAAATGAATCTTGAAAGCACTATGTTATATGCAAGGAGGAAGATTCAAAAGACAACATACTGTATGATCCCTTTTATATTAAATTCTGGAAAAGATAGAAATCAGATCAATGCTTTCTAGAGCCTGGATGTGAGAGAAGAAAATTGAGTATAAGGGACTGTGCCTTTTCGTGTGATGGAAATAGTACTCTTAATTGCATGGTGATTACATGACTGTTTGGGGTTGCCAAAATTTTCAGTAAGTGCATGTATTACAACAACGCTTACATGTACATTGTAATATTTGTATATATTGTAATATTACACTATTACAATTTTCTGTATATAAAATATACCCCAGTAAGCCTATCTTAATAAAAATGTAGAGCCAAAACAGCTTACTACAGATGAGGCTGACAGTTGTCATTAAATACCCATGAAGAAATATTGAGTTCCCACTATAAAAAGTGGATCTCAGGGCAGAGCGTATGAAGGGAATGTGAAGGTTCACAAATAATGACTCTGTCGGAGCCCCATCATAGAACCCTGAACACTCGATACTCTCCTAAAACTGATAGTTTCCTATTCAAAGTAAAAAACAAGCCATAGTTTCAGGGTTTTCTTTGACTATTGAAGCCTATTATATCTACAAATGTGGAAGAGCTAGCCATTCCACTAGGACAGTCCTCAACCAACGGCTTAACAGAGTGAGTGGGTAAATCCCCCACTCCCTTATTCCCTTTAGGACTGGGCTCCAATATGCACATGGCATCCTGTTTGATAAAGCAATCTTCATTCTTTTCTTCCCTTCCCTCACTTCCTCACTGCCCTATTGGTGCTTCCCAGGATCACAGATTCAATAAACCGCTTTTACTCATACCTTATCTTGAGGCCTACTTCTGAGGGAAACCTATCCCTGAAAATATCTGGGATGAATTTTTGTTAATAAGTAGCATGACCCGCAAGGTTTCATGAGAGGACAGCACTCCCTAAAGGGGGAATTAAAAATATCAAAGCAAGGTTGTCCTCACACTAATATATATTGAAAGTGAAAGTTGCTCAGTTGTGTCCGACCTTTTGTGACCTCACGGACTATACAGTCCATGGAATTCTCCAGACCAGAATACTCAAGTGGGTAGCCGTTCTTTTCTCCAGGGGATCTTCCCAACCCAGGGATCAAACCGAGGTCTCCTGCATTGCAGGCGGATTCTTTACCAGCTGAGGCACAAGGGAAGCCCTCTCACTAATACAAAGCCCCTACTTTCTATTAGTAATAGGCTCTGTGGAGCAAATTCCCAGGTATAGTGAAGGATGGGGAAGCCTGGCATGCTGGAGTCCAAGGGGTTGCAAAGTGTCAGACATGACTTAGTGAACAACAACAACTGTGGTGTTCGGGGAGTGGTGACAGAGACTCTCTCCTTGATCAAACTTTACTCAGGTTTCTTTGAATCCTTTCCTCAACCTTGAACTTTGGGCTTCCCTGTTTGTCTTTGATGTTTAGTCACTAAGTTATGTCCAACTCTTTTGCTACCCCGTGGTAGTTTATTTAGTAATTTATCCAAAGTCACACAGTGAGTTAATAGTCGTGCCAGATTTCGAAATTAAGTAATAGAATGTCAAAGCTCTGCCATTAACCATCATGAAGTGCTGTTTGCTGTGCGCCCAGTCATGTCCACCTCTCTGCTACCACATGGACCATAGCCCACCAGGTTCCTCTGTCCATGGGTTTTTCCAAGCAAGAATAGTGGAGTGGTTTGCCATTCCTTCTCCAGGGAATTTTCCTGATCCAGAGATCTAACTCACATCACTTGCATTGCAAGTGGTTTCTTTACCACTGAGCAACTTGGGAAGACCATTTGTCTTTACAAGGCCCAATTTAAGCAAGAATGCTGCTAAGTCATTTTAGGAAGAATTCTCCACTCTTAGTATCTGATCATCCTGGTCTGCCTTCAGTGGGAATCCTGTCAAGTTGGTTTAGTCAGAATTCTCCCAGGCACTGATGTTTCCATCTCAACTTGATCCTTGCCGTAAATCCCCACTTGTCCTTGGACAGTTTGGAATTGAGCCTAGTTCTATACTGAGGCCTCTTTCCCCTACTGCAATCATTCCTAAATAAAACCTGTTTTTACCACTTTAACTACCGTCTAGCTCTGGTTTTCTTTGACGATATATACAATTGTAGATTCCAGAACAAAAGAAGCATAGGATTAGCACTACTTCAAACTTTTCTGCCTTTGGTTCAAAGTAATCCCAGGTTCAAAAGCAGTGGTTTCAATGATCCCCATTGTAAAAGAGAAGAACTAGAGATACTGGAATCCACTCCAAGGCTCAAGTAGATAGATTTTTAAGTATTTGGTGTTCAATTAGCCAACTCTATTGTAAAGATTACAGAAAGCATTTTAAGCCCAATTTGAAATGCCACAAAAATCATATAAGAAGATTTTGGTATTTATTCTCTGTTATCATTTCAACTTAAAAGTATTCATGCTTTCATGAATGATGAGAAAGTAGATTGAGTGAAGATAATCTGGGACAAGAATATTAGGAAGTTCAAGATCTCTTAATAAACAATACCTGTGGTATCAAGGGGGATATTTTGGAAGGACATTATAACCGCATATAAATGTGGAGAATTATTATACTATCTGGAGACCTACTTGAATTAGTTCACTATATATTATTTTGGTTTGGGTACATGTGAAAAAAGAAACAATGAAAAATCATAAAAAGGGATTACACAAAAATTAAAGAAATGGATGTAACAACAGCTAGTTGTATTGTTATCCTGTCTGGTAAATGTTTCTGAAAAGAGTTGAAAATGAATATTTAATTGAAAGGAAACTAAGTTATTAACACCTTGATCAACATTCACAGCATGTTTCTAATTTGTGTTATTCTTTTTCATGCCACCACATATAACTATTATAATAGTAATAAGAGAAAATTTTATTTTTTCATTACTTAAGCAAATATTTGTATATTATACATATTAAGTATATATATATATATGTTATATACCCATATCTATGGGTAGTTGGTATCATTTCTATGTGTCACTGACCACTGATCAACAGATCAAAATGATTTGGGGGTGAATTATCATACAAAATGTGGCAGAGATATGAATAATTTCCTGTGTAATGAAGATTGTTTGTAGTCAAGATAATAAGAACAAGAGAGAAATTGTTAATAAGCTAAACAAATAACATCTTCTCAGAGTCACTTTTGTCAGAAGAAGAATGTATGAATGTAATGTTTCAGGATTATTTCTCTAAATTACTTTATTCCTAACATCTATGATTATTTCTTAGATTTTTAGTTACTAATACATTTTTTTCTTTATCTGCTGTTAAAAATGTCTAAATAATGCAAGAATTTCTTCATGTGCCTCTTGTTTGTAGATTACAGATTTTTAAGATATAATTGTGCTTGTTTCTTATTCACATTGGTAGATCTAAAATTTCTACAATTAGGGCATAAGCATGCTTGATACAGGTTTCTCAGGTGGCACAGTGGTAGAATTGCCCTGCCAATGCAGGAAACCCAAGAGACACGAGTTTGATTCCTGGGTCAGGAAGATCCCCTGGAGAAGGAAATGGCAATCCACTCCAGTATTCTTCCTGGAAAATTCCATGGACAGAGGAGCCTAGTAGACTACAGTCCACTGGGTCACAAAGACTTGGATATGACCTAGCAACTGAGCACACACGTTTGCTTGATACAGTTGGCATCTAAATGCAGCGTCTGACAATATGGTTGTCCACAAACTCAGCAGTGTGTGCAAGTACAAAAAATAGATGTACGTTTTTGCACAAATATTTCCTGTCTTCAGTTTTAGTGACTAAACCACCAAGTTAGTTTTTATAACCCTTAGCTATCTGAATAATAATAATAGTGTTGACTATGAGAGTATCATTATGAAGATTACATGAAATAATAGGTATAAAACGTTCTGAGTTCCCAATATGTACTCATAGGTATCATGTATATAAACAAAAGGGTCTATGCTTTGTGGTTAAACATCTTGACAATTCTAATTCTATTATTTATTCCCCTATTTTGTGTCTTTTGATTATCAACTTCTTTATCTTCAAATATTGATGATATATGTCATCATATATATTTTGGAAATTATATCAGATCAATACATGCAAAACACAACACCGTCTGACACATATTAGAGCTTCATATAGACACTGTTACTTTCTTTAGCAATTTTTGACACTTAGAGAACATTTGCTTTGTTCTAGACATCATGTATCAATTCATTTTGTTCTGGCAAAAACCTTCAGAGAACTCTATGATTATCATACGCATTTTATAGATGAAGAAATCTAGGTCCATGGCAATTAAGCAATTTATCCAAAATTACACAGTGAGTTAATAGTGGTGCCAGATTTCAAAATTAAGTAACAGAATTTCAAAGCTCTGCTGTTAACCATCATGAAGTGCTGTGTACTCAATCATTTCCAACTCTTTGCAACCGTATGAACCATAGCCCACCAGACTCCTCTGTCCATGGAATTTACCAGGCAAGAATATTGAGCATTTCCCATTTCCTACCCCTAAAGGATCTTTTTGACCCAGGGATTGAAACTGTATCTCCTGTGCCTCCTGCATTGGCAGGCGGATTCTTTACCATTGCACCATCTGGGAAGCCCTAACCATCATGCAACACTATCTCAAAGTAAAATTGTTGAAAAAATATTGGTCATAATCATCCTCTGTTTCTGGACTCTGTTCTGAATACTGTGCATATATAGTAAAATAGGATAGAGTTTAACATATATTTAGGGAAACAAGAGGTCTGTAAAAAACATGAATAATTTAAAGGAAAATAAATGTTTCTGAGTGTTTAGAAATAGAAACAGCCTCAGAAATGTTATAGTTTCACTGGAAGGATGCAACTATTCTTTTACTTTAAAGTCCAGGTGGACCCTAGTAGAAAGAAAACATTTTGAAGGCAGAAAATCAAGGGTGTATCCAATGTGATTTTTTGGGGAAAGTGACAATGAGAGAAAATTCTATTTCAATTCCTTTACCAATTTGACTGTGATAAAATTTCTATTCTCACCAAGGTCATTATGAATTTATTCTCAGTGATTCTATCAGGCTGAATTTCTGGATAGAAAAAAAACAAAGAGTCCTAACAGCTTGGAGAGTTTGATTAGAGGGTCAAAACTATTTTTGTTTGGTGATAATTCCTGCTACTGTGGTGAAGGTAGTTGGCTTAGCTTATTTATTACATGTGGATCTTTGGGAAGCAGTTTCTACAATGAGAATGCTATTAAATTCATATCTAGGTTAGACTCAAGTCTGAATATACTCTGAGATGTCTTATCAAAAGTAAAAATTGCCACTTTACACCTGATAAAATATATTATTTGAGGGTAATCCTAGATGGTAAGACAGAACTATTAGTAACATATAAAAATGAATCTTCTCTGCTTATCAGAAGACCTTAAAACTGGGCCTCAGAGAAACAGCAGGCTCGCGGTCTGTTACTCCAAGAAATAGTCCAAATTACTCATTTATTTGCTAGGTTTAGTAAAAAATACTACAATGAATAGAGTCTGAAGAAAGACTGATCAAAATTTCTCATGTAAAACTATTTTCACCATAAGCAGTTAAAAAGATAATTTTCTTACTTCCATATGTACATATTTCATTGAAATTAGAGGGACACTGTCTTGAAACCTGAGAGTTGAAACAATTATTCTTCCCCTTATCTAGGTTGTCTAGTCAAAATGATGTGCCATATGTCTCTAAGCCATATGTCCACTGGTTCTTTTTTAATTCTGGTTTCTGCCAGAAAATTGGCTCTGGCTGTTAATTTCTTCATGTAATGAATCCTATCTGGCTTGTTCTACCATTTCCTTTAAACTTTTTCAGTTCTCTGTAATGAGGGGATTATAACCTTTCTCTAAATTAGTTCCGATAATATATTGGAAAGAAAGACATCATATCTGCAATATACCTGGTTACTTAAAAATGCACAGAGATATGTTTACTGTAATTCTTTTAGAATCCTCAAAGAAACTTGATTAAATGATTTTATCTTAAAAAAGAAATTAGCAAATATTTACTCTTGTTTATAGTAACATTGTAAGTTATTATCTACTTAGTTAACATTCCACTTTTTAGTAATTTGTTCCTCTGATGTTAGCAAGAATAAATCTAAGTGATGAACTTGGGATAGTTAAGTAAATGAAGTGCATAGGAAAGAATGCAACCTGTCTTTAAGCTGTTACACTAGACTACTAAATGTGCCAAGAAACATCTATTGAAAGAACGGTCAAGAGCCAAACTGGAATGCCAAATCAGTGACTCCCTAAAGCCATGTGTTTGGAGCAGCAAAATGCAACTGGTATAGAAAGTACCAGTGAGACTGCTGATCCTGTCTTAGATGACTTTAGTAGGAACTGAAGTGTGTGTTGGATAAATGAATACATGAATGAATGAATGAATGAAGCCACTTCAATTCCAACCAAACTTCCCCACTGCAGTGAAGGGAGGGTGAGATTCTCGCCATTTGAGTTAAAGGGATGTTAACTGGTGTCATGCACAGTACTGGCTGGTGCAGGGAAGACACCCAGAAATTGAAAGACAGAATTTAAGGATTAACCAAGGCAGCACAGTGGAGTGGAGGAAGCTTTCCAGATTTCAATTACCAACACATGGATTTTCTTCCTCATACCATTTATTTCTTGGTTCTATAGGCATTAATGAAGACCTACTATGTGCCAAGCAGTATACTGGACACTATGCATGTAATCACAAGTGATCTTTACTCTCAAAGTCCCCTGTAACAAGTAACAAGTCCAGTGAAACAAGTAACAAGTAACAAGTCCAGTGAAAGAGATAAATTAGCAAACAGTTTATTCCAATTCAATGTGATTCATGCTGTAATAGAGATTCATTCCAGGCTTTGTGGGAACAGCATAGCAAACAAGCCCCCAGAAGCTTTCAGAGTTGGAATAAGTTTTACTCAGGAGGTGGGATGTAGAAATGCCCAGATTCAGCAATGTGAATAGAGGAACAGACTCTGTAAAAACACAGCTGAGAGAAGAGTCTATTATGTTTAGAAAATATGAGCTGCTTACCATGGATGTAAAGAGAATATTTGGGTGGTACCAAATATGGTAGAATCACTTGGGGATAATCTGTGAAGCCCTTTGTATGACATGTAAGAGGGGTTGAAATAATCCCATACACAGATAACATGTATGATATAGATCAATTTGACAGGTAACCCATACAGGTGAAGGTCAAGTGGACACAGACTTTCTCTGAGAAGGAACGTATGGAAGGATATTCCCATAGAAAACACAGGATTATCTGCTGTTATATTAACAAAAGGCAGTTGTTATTTGTTTAGCTTTTGGTAATAACTAAGCATTACAAGTGAGTAACAAGTAATGGTTGCTATGAATAACGGTGCTGTGGCCTTATTAGAGACCCTGGAGAGACCTCAAGAGAAGAAGGTGACATAACTTAGCTCTTTCTGTGGTAAGGAGATTCTAGGCTGTGCTAAAATATTTATGGTGTGTGTATGCTAGTACATGCATGCATGCATATATATTTATTTCTTAAGTTCAGAAGAAGGGGATTGTGCAGAAAGTGACATAACAAAGAAAACCACGGTTTTGGTAAGCTTTCAGGACCACTTGGAACAATTGCTTTTAACTTGGTAATTTTATGAACACATTGACTAAATAACATTCTTCACTCAGTGGTGATTTCCTTTGGGTTTTTGAAATGTAGCTAATTAGATTCTGTCTGAGGATTTTATTAGAAAGTTAGTCAGAACTGGAGTTTGTGCTTCCATGTTGAATTAGTCAATGTTGATAGAGAAACAAGGCATCATCCTGACATTTCCTTCTGTGCACTTTTCAAGGTGAAGAGGAGAGAGGAATTTTTTTTCATGTTTCTCCCCTGTTTATGAAAGCAGACACTGACAAGACATAAAGCATTGAGTGATATTCATACAAGAATACTTAGGTGATTTATAAACTTTTTGAAAAAGTTACCTTATTTTGGGTAAACATTTTATATATACATATGTCCAAAACATTCACTCACTCAGACTCCAGGAAAAAAACAAATGCTTACAGGTCTTAGTTGTTATCTCTATGACATGCATATGTATATATATATATAATTGACTGAGTATTTAAATCGAAATCAAGTGGGTTAAAACAACTTTATATTGGACTTTCAAACCTGAAGAACAAGAACTCCATCTATTTCTAAAGCTCCTGAAGCTGATTTAAGCCCTCAGACTTGGACTCCTTTCTATTAAAAATTGTTATTGCAGTATAGTTGATTTACAATGCTGTGTTAGTTTCAGGTGTATAGCAAAGTGATTCAGTTATACATATATATCTACCCATTCTTCAGATTCTTTTCCCTTAGAGGTTATCGTGAATCATTGTGTATAGTTCTGTGCCGCATAGAAAGTCCTTGCCAGCTACCTATTTTATATATACCAGTGTTTATATGTTAACCCTAAACTCCTAATTTATCCTTCTCACCCATCCTTTCCCCTTTGGTAACCATAAATTTGTTTTCTATGTCTGTGGGTGTATTTCTGTTTTGTAGATAAGTTCATTTGTGTCACTTTTTAAAATATGGAACTCTTTTCCAAACCAGTGGAGGCTTCAGTTTATGAAAAGTTTTATGGTAATAGAGGCAAGATGAACTCATTTTATATGATAAATAATGATTTCTTACTCTGTAACATAAGAAACAAATGAAAATCCTTACCTTATAATAAAGCACTGACTGAAATAGATTCAAGGGATTAGATCTGATAGACAGAGTGCCTGAAGAACTATGGATGGAGGTTCATGACATTGTACAAGAGGCAGTGATCAACCATCGACAAGAAAAAGAAACGCAAAAAGGCAAAATGGTTGTCTGAGGAGGGCTTACAAATAGCTGAGAAAAGAAGAGAAGCTAAAGAAAAAGGAGAAAAGGAAAGATATGCCCATTTGAATGCAGAGTTCCAAAGAATAGCAAGGAGAGATAAGAAACCTTTCTGCAGTGATCAGTGCAGATTACATTATGGGAAATGCTGGGCTGGATGAAGCCCAAATTGGAATCAAGATTGCTGGGAGAAATATCAGTAACCTCATATATGCAGATGACACCATCTTTATGACAGAAAGTGAAGAAGAACTAAAGAGCCTCTTGATGAAAGTGAAAGAAGAGAGTGAAAAAGTTGGCTTAAAACTCAACATTCAGAAAACTGAAATCATGGCATCTAGTCTCATCACTTCATGGTAGATAGGTGGGGAAACAATGGAAATAGTGAGAGACTTTATTTTCTTATGCTCCAAAATTACTGCAGATGGTGACTGCAGCCATGAAATTAAAAGACACTTGCTCCTTGGAAGAAAAGTTATGAACAACCTAGACAGCATATTAAAAAAACAGAGACATTACTTTGCCAACAAAGGTTCATCTAGTCAAAGCTATGGTTTTTCCAGTGGTCATGTATGGATGTGAGAGTTCGACTATAAAGAAAGCTGAGCGCTGAAGAATTGATGCTTTTGAACTGTGGTGTTGGAGAAGACTCTTGAGAGTCCCTTGGACTGCAAGGAGATCCAACCAGTCCATCCTAAAGGAAATCATTTCTGAATATTCATTGGAAGGACTGATGCTGAAGCTGAAACTCCAATACTTTGGCCACCTGATGCGAAGAGCTGACTCATTTGAAAAGACCCTGATGCTGGGAAATATTGAAGGCAGGAGGAGAAGGGGATAACAGAGGATGAGATGGTTGGATGGCATCACCGACTCAATGAATGTGAGTTTGAATAAACTCTGGGAGTTGGTGATGGACAGGGAGTCCTGGCATGCTGCAGTCCATGGGATCGCAAAGAGTCGGACATGACTAAGCAACTGAACTGAACTGAACTTAACTGGAGTGAACACATCAAAGGTCAAAGATCTTAAGCTCATTGACTTAAAGATGAAAGTAGATGAAAGCTAGGCACACCTACTCCACGTAATTATATAATGCATTATTTTTGTAAATGCTTTTAATGAAATGAATACTAAGAAATATTTATTTAGAACTCTAAAAAAAATCATCAATTTAACGTTTGATAATATTTATAAATAAATTCAAATTGCTCTCTGTCTCCTCTACTCAAACTGCAGCTGTCAGTCCCAAGCGAGACTCAGATAGACTACTGAATACAATTTCCTATCTTGATTTTTTGGTCAGAATCAATCTGTTCATCATTTCATGATAAAAACAAGTTAGGGTCAAAAAGAGAAGCCAACCTTTATTGGAAGTAACAGAAAGAAAAATTGATCAAACTCAGCATTGTTAAAAATGATATATTTTAGAAGGTGAGTTTTGCCAGGTTGTGACTTGAAACTGCTTTTATGGTAAACAGAATCTGACTGAAAATGGCAGTATATGGACTGCCAGTTATTATGTATTTAAGAGTTTTTGGCTTGGCTTTCTTGGACTCACTGAACATACAAAGCTTGGTTCTAAGTACATTTCTTGATATATCAGTATGATTTTGGCAGCACTGCTACAGATAATCAAATGAAGTATCTTAGGGTAATTCTGAAGCAAAATAGGCATCAACTTCATAGATTAAAACCAGTAGTTCATTATTTTATGTGCACCTCTGCATACTGGGTTTTATCACAGTTATTCAAATTATCACTTCCAAAAAAACACTTGAGAATGAAACCTACCGGCTGTTATATATGATGTCTTTTTGTTAATGATATCTACAGCAAAGTAGAGATATAAGCAATTTAGATCTTCAGAATAAAGTGAGACAGATTATCGATCTGCTAATACTTGTATTTCTAAAAGTTCAAGCGTTTACTCACAAGTGGTATTTATGAGTAATTGATGATGGAATAAGTGGTATTAAAAATCAGTAAGTACCTTTTGGCTTCCAAATAAACATTAAATGTATAGTTTTGATGGCTGATAATAACTTTCAAACATTAAGATTTAAACAAGAACTGAAACTGAATATTAATTGTACTGAAGGAAGTAAAGCTGGTGGAACAGAGTTTTGGGTTGGGCCATGAATACTGTATAGTAGGTAAGGTGTATTTGTACTCATGTCTGAAAGGTATGATGAAACTATAAAAAAATAAGTAATTTATAAACTTATGAATAGATGTTTGATAATCACTGTTCATAAAAATGCATTTAATGCATGCTGACTAACAACTACAGGTGAAGAATAGTGTCTTAAAACTGTCTTATGTTTCAAAATTATGATCAACTCAAGAGAAAACTGGTTACTTTATTGGAGAGTTTTTTACGTATCAAGTTAGCATTTACCTGAAATAAATGGCTATTTTCCTTTGAAAAACATATATAACATTAAGGAATGTTACTAGTATGTCTAAATTGAAGTTTTTCATATGCTCACATAAAAGGAAATTATTTCACATGTGAAAATGTATACTAACAAAATAAGTCATTATCATGTGTCTATCAACCCTTGACTATAGTGAAATTAATTTATTGCTGAGAATATATGAAATACATATTAAAAATAGTGTGTATAAAATGTATACTTATAAGCAATATAGTCTTACTTACAAAATTAATACATTGAAATACATGCTATTCCTTGGTATACTGAATGAGTACCATGCTGCAGTTTTACTGACTTTCTTTATCTTGGTGTCTCAAGTTTATTTTGTTCATTCCACAGTTAATCCATTTAGATTGTATATTAGTCTTTGGCTAGGAAAACAGGGCCACTTCAAGTAGTCCATGAATACAGCACTTAATATAGGAATTTCAGTGCCTATTTTTTTGCCTAATAAAAGAGCTAGGAATCTAAATATCTGAATCTGTGTCTGTAGAATTGGAGAAAAAGTCTCCCTGATATTTTCCCATAAGCAGCTCTGAAGCAGAATGAGAAAACTGGAGATTTTAAGAAATGCCTGTACCATCATGATGTTGTAAAACTCTGTGAACCACTTTGACCACAAAGTGCGAGCCAGTGAAACTTCTGGAAGCTTGCTGAATCTGCCCACCCTGGCCACTATGATAATGGTTTCTGCTTTGCTGAGCTTCCAATCTCATGAAAGTTCTTTGCAGTGACAAACTTTTCCTCACATGTAAACAGGGAAAGAGACACTGGGAAATATTTTTCCTGATCTTAGAAGAGAGAAGTAGTGATAATGCCAAGTTGATGACCAGCCCTACAGAGGTGGAACTCATAAAATAATTTTTCTGTTTTTGTTGTTTTGTTTGTTGAATCAAAGTTATATATGATATTTGTATTTTACGAATATAACACCGACTATGTATCACTATTCCAATTATATTAACACCAAAATGGCCTGTGCAATGAAAAATGTCTCTATGAAAATGCAAAATAAAACAGAGGCCAACACCTGTTTTCTGAGTCTTACTCTTGTTAAAAGAAAGTTAACACTAAGGTTAACTAGAGATTCCTAGTTAGGAAGCCGAGGGGTAGAAATCTAATGGAGGTTTGGAGCATGGGCAATTCTACCAGCTACCTGTTATTCTTTACAGATTCACAGCTGCAAAAAACCAATGTACCTTCTCTAGTCCTTCAACTTTTATGTGGCGATAAGTTTCTGGAGCAAAGAAGTAGTACTTGATGCATCTTACAGCATTCACATTAGCTAGCAAATTTTATTGCTAATGTTTGTGTATGCTCAGTCACTCAGTCCGTTTTGACTCTGCAACTCCACAGACTGTAGCCCACCAGGCTTCTCTGTCCATGACATTTTACAGGCAAGAATACTGGAGTGGGGAGCCATTCCCTTCTCCAGGGTATCTTCCCAACCCAGGGAATGGAACCTGAGTCTCCTGCATTGCAGGCAGATTCGTTACCATCTGAGCCACCAGGGAAGCCCTTTAATGCTAATAGATGGCCTTTAAAAATTGTCTGTGTCTAGGAAGGCACAAAACTTTTTTTGGGCTCCAAAATCACTGCAGATGATCACTGCAGCCATGAAATTAAAAGACTCTTACTCCTTGGAAGAAAAGTTATGACCAACCTTGAGAGCATGTTAAAAAGCAGAGACATTACTTTGCCAACAAAGGTCCATCTAGTCAAAGCTATGGTTTTTCCAGTAGTCATGTACTGATGTGAGAGTTGGACTATAAAGAAAGCTGAGCACTGAAGAATTGATGCTGTTGAACTGTGGTGCTGGAGAAGACTCTTGAGAGTCCCTTGGACTGCAAGGAGATCCAACCAGTCCATCCTAAAGGAAATCAGTCTTGAATATTCTTTGGAAGGACTGATGCTGAAGCTGAAACTCCAATACTTTGACCACATGATGTGAAGAGCTGACTTATTGGAAAAGACCCTGATGCTGGGAAAGACTGAAAGCAGGAGGAGAAGGGGATGACAGAGGATGAGATGGTTGGATGGCATCACTGACTCAGTGGACGTGAGTTTGAGTAAACTCCAGGAGGTGGTGATGGACAGGGAGGCCTGGCATGCTGCAGTCCATGGGGTCGCAAAGAGTCAGACATGACTGAGCGACTGAAATGAACTGAACTGAACTGAAGAAGGCAAGGGATTTTTCAGGAAAGAATGTTGGAGTGTGTTACCATTTCCTTCTCCAGGGCATCTTCCCAGTCCAGGGATTGAACACAGATCTCCTGTGTCTCCTCTACTGCAGGCTGATTCTTAACATGCTGAGCCATCAGGGAAGCCCAATATTTGATATGAAAGTGAAGTGAAAGTGAAAGTCACTCTGTTGTGTTTGACTATTTGTGAGCCCATGGACTGTACAGTCCATGGAATTCTCCAGGCCAGAATACTGGAGTGGGTAGCTGCTCCTTTCTCCAGGGGATCTTCCCAACCCAGGGATCGAACCTAGGTCTCCCGCATTGCAGGTGGATTCTTTACCAGCTGAGCTACAAGGGAAGCCAAATATTTGATATACTAAAACACTAAATGCATTGAGTTTTTTTTTCCCCTGAAAAATTGAAACATTTGTATTCTCTGTCTTATGAAGATGCTTATGTGATTGGCAATATCTACAGTAGAATTTATCTTAAAACTCTAATTAATCGTTATTTACTTTTTGAGTTATTATACTTTATAAAGAGAGCTCAAAGCCTTCTTTGGGTGATAGATTATTTTATTTTTTTACAATAACCCATTTTGCCCAAACTACACTCTCAAACTTGTGTAATTAAAATTGCTTGCATACGTTTATTGCCAATAAACATTTCATATTACATTTGCATCTTCTGCCTCATAAAGTATTTCTTCTGCTTTGATTGTGAAAAAATTGCTTGAATTATAATATTGATGATGGTAAAGTTAATAGCAGCATTATTGAGTGCTTACTGTGTATCAGGTAGCCATATTAACATTCTAACTTTACAGATAAGAAAATCATGATACTGAATGGCTAAGTGATATGGCTAAGATTGCAAAGTTATCAGCTATGGAGCTGGGTTTATTATAACTCAGAGACTCTGGATTCAATGCACATATGCTCCTAAAAGTTATACCATTTTGTCTTTTGTGGTCTATGTCTCCATATAACAGTGATGAAAAGGCTTAAGTGTGTGTAAGCCTTTATTTTACCTCTCATAGTTTAATTCTAAAAGAACTCGCATGATGTTTCTTTATCTCTTTTGAATGACATGGACTAGAACGTGGTGATAGATGTGGTGACAGAATGTGGTGTTTGCATATTACCAGAATAAAAAAAAATTACTTTTAACCTTAAGCTCTTTTCTTAGGCAAAATTAAGTAGGGTATGTGAGGTGCATTTTAGAACCAGGATAGTAACCAATGTATTCTTATGCAAACCTCTCTAATAAAACATTTTTTTAGCGAGGTGAGATTTTAGTGTGAAAAAAGAAGTTGGTTAATCACAAACTGACTCTAAGAAAAGAATTATTCATTATCAGAATCTGTCTGCAAGCTAAATAAAACACAAATGGAGAACTTCTCTATAAATTCATTAAACTTTGACTTAATTCAAATTTGAGTAAATATCAAACCTATTACCTATTTGCTTCCAAAATTGCATTCTGTTGTGCTTCTGGAATGTGTATTTAACATTGGTTAGGTAAGCAAAATTATAAAAACTAGTGCATACCTGAACAATTTTAATTTTTTATTAAATTTGATATAAATCGTAAACTTGGCCCTAAACACTCTTCTCAGAATTGACCTAGAGTAATTTTGTCCAAGAAGAACAGATAAAAGCATCACTTTACACTAATGCAGCAGAAAATAAGTATGTAGTTTGCCTCTGTTCTGGTGAAGAGGAAGTTAATTATTTTCTTCTTTGTCATGGCAGAAATACAAGTTAATATTTTTATGGAACTTCAAGGATAAATCTGGGTCTAAACTTTACATTATCTTGTTCATTTTCAAGAAGAATTATATAATGAAAATTGTTTTGATATTCTAAAATGGAAACTCTTTAAAGGATAGAACTTCCCTAAGGGAAATAAAAGCATCGGTTCACGTTGAACATTTGCTCAGGTATTAAAACACAGAAACCAAATGTCCTCCAAATGACAAGGTGCCCTAGTAACAATCCTGGAGGCTCTGAAAGATGTGTGGCTGGTAAATGAGGCAAAGGAAAAATTTGGACCAATGTCAGAAAAAAAAATATTACAAGATTTGTTCAGTGCCTGTTACTCCCATTGTTTAATGTCATTTCTAAAACTTCAGGGAAACTAGTCCAGGACATTCAGGCCACACTGTAATGTCACAGAGGCCACAGATCTCAGAGGAGCAAACTTGTCAAGTTTAGAACATGCTCATGTTACTGGGACAGCACTGCAGCAACATTGTGTTATGTTTGAGTTTGAGTGTCAGGGGAGGAATTTACATAAGAAAAGAGAAAAGCATTTTCTTTTAGATACAGCACCCCTGCGAGCTATGCACAGCGGAGTGGCATAGAGGCAGTACTTCGCTGGACAGCACAAGCACCTCAGCAGACACCTGGCCCATGTACTATACCTGACATCATAAAAGCACCCCAGGGAATGATCCAGCTTGCTGTTTCCTTTCCTGTTAGAAGAGGATTTCTTAGATGAGATTTGTATATTCATTTTAGAATTGCCCTTCGTAATAGATTCTTAAATCAATTGAAATGCATTCAGAAGGTATCGAAGCTTTCACATAGAAGTCAGTGTTTGGAGTTAAAGATAAATGGAATGTTTTTAAATCTGTGAATTTCTGATTAAACATGCTAAATTTTGAGTTGAATTTTGTCCCATATTTAGTGCTCAGTAAAGGCTTCATCCAATTTACATCATCCTGTTCATCACAGAATTTTGAAAGATAAATATTTTATGCAAAAACAGAAGTAACTTGCTCTAGCACAGGAGTTCACGGGTTTATGGTTGAAGATAAGTAGTTTCAGATTAGGAAAGTGAGGTGAAAATCAAAGTCTGTTAGAAAACAAACTCCTTTTGATTTGTGGCATGAAAGGAAAATGGAGAAAGGAGATGTTCAAAACACTCTTTGATGAATTTAGTACAATAGCATAATTTGCTTATTATTTGGCTGTTTTGTTCATGCAGAAGAAGTAGCTAATTCTAGTGAACTAGGAGATTATGAATTGGATAAGAATATTGCTCATGGCAGAACACTGTCAAAAGAAATTACCCTAGGGAGCCAAAACAAACTTAGATAATGCACAATAAATTGACCTCTGGAAAAAGTGTAGTTAATATCATAATATCAAGCAGGTAACTCATATAGATAGACAATTAGATACATAGATAGATAGAGAAATATGTTTATTTCAAAAAAAACAAAATGAGTCTCCCAACTGGAGAATGCACAATTAATAGAACAGTATATCAAGAATAATTGAAATGTAAGGTTTTAGATCTAAGGTGATAAAAATTGAGCAAAAATTCCTGCAAAAAGGGGTGGCTCAAACTAAATTAATCCAAAACAAAACAAGCAAACAAAAAAAATGAGAACACATATGGAAAACTCAGGGTTAAAAATCTGATTATTAAGAAAAGAAAAAATTATTTATCTTCCCTTACTTGACCCAGTACTTTTGTTGACAGCTAAGAGAGAACAGGCTTGAAATTGTCATTATGGTACTTATGTAAGGGGAGATGAGTCATCACTGTTAGAACTTTACCTGGAACTCAGGAGAGATGTATACAGATGCAAGAATTTCAAAGCTGTTAGAAATCAAGTAGTTAAAAAAAGAGTCCATGTACTTTTCTCTTTGAAGTTCTAAAAAGAAACAGAATCAAATTAATAGGAGCTAATATTGATCAGACTATAAAATCACAATTCAGGCTTTCTTAACTTTAAAATTTGGTCTAAAGCAGTACATCAAAAATATAGAAATTATTTACATGTAGAAATAGGGGTTGAAGTTCAAAATTTGCTGAACTGCAGGGTGATGGAGGCGGCAAATCAAACATTTATGAAATTCTTTATAATAAAGGATCTAGAAACACCAAGGTGGATAAGTATTTAATAAGTATCATATTAATAGCAGAGACATAACACTAGTAAAACATAGGGAAAAAAAGGAGTGATTCTCTTAGGATGTTCAGGGATAGCTTAGGTGTGGAGAATTAATTTATGAGGCAAAATTTTACCATGTTTTATGATTTGAATTAGGATTTTGCCCGATGGAAAACAGCAGGGGTATGTGTGTGTGTGTGTGAGAGAGAGAGAGTGTGTGTGCTATGTCTTTCTGTGTCTAGAGGTGAGAGGATATAAATTTCTTTCCTTCCTTCCTAAAAAAATAATGAACTAAGGAAAGTGAGAGGACCCAACTTGCTCAGGGCTCATGAGACACACTTGTGTGATGGAATTCTTGCATAAAGACAGGCAGGAGATATATTGGGAGAAGGTGAAAAAAGCATTACTCATAAAAGTCTAGGGTTGCTGGGCAAGGCAAACTGGAAAGGCTGGGTAACTTTCCAAAGGATATTGAGATTTTGATGTGAGTGGAGCATGGTTTAGGAGAAAGCAGAGTTTATAGCACAGAGCCAGAAAAACTAGTTTTCATGTGAGATGGATCCCCTGCCTCCAAAGAAGGTGGAACTGCTGCTGCTGCTGCTGCTAAGTCGCTTCAGTCTTGTCCGAATCTGTGTGACCCCATAGACAGCAGCCCACCAGGCTCCGCCGTCCCTGGGATTCTCCAAGCAAGAACGCTGGAGTGGGTTGCCATTTCCTTCTCCAGTGCATGAAAGTGAAAAGTGAAAGTGAAGTCGCTCAGTCGTGTCCGACTCGTAGCGACCCAATGGACTGTAGCCCACCAGGCTCCTCCGTCCATGGGATTTTCCAGGCAAGAGTACTGGAGTGGGTTGCCATTGTCTTCTTCGCAAGTCAGGTTGCATGGTATTAAAAGATTAATCCCACAAAAACAGACTTAAGAGGTTATCAGACTCAACATTCAGTTCACCTGCAGAGATTAAAATGTGCTTATACCCAAAAAGGGAAGCCACAAGCACCATGGTTCATGGAGATTAGAGCTGGTTAGGACCAGAGAGTTAAGTGCATTTTGTGTCTTGTTAAGGAAGTTTAGCTTTATTCCAAAGGTCTAAGTCAGAACAGGCAAGCGAGCCAAGCTCTGTCTTCACTCTTGATTTCTTCTCCCTCCCACAGGAAAGTATTTAGGCAGCAACATCACTTATATAATTCTGTTGCTTTTTATCCTTTTTTCTTTTAGTGCTTAAAAAATTTTCTTGTCCACCACATCACGCACACACCCACGCTCATATGCACAGATGCTCACATGCACACATGCTCATGTACTCCAGTCTTGTGCTCTGCTTTAGTAAATCCATATCTGCATACTCTCTATTTGATATCAAAGAGATATATAGTATGTGCATGCAAAGCTACCACTTTAAACCCCATCAATAGTACAGTAAATTGCTAAAATAAAATGATACCGTGCACTGCCCTTGGTGATACAATAGTGATTCTTTTTGTATAGGCAAACCCAAAGTGGTAGTGAATGTTACATTTCATCTCAGGTGGGAAGTTAAAATTAAAACCAGGGTAGAACTGATAAATAGCCCATCTTCCCCATAAAACCTCTGTGCAAGAAAACAATGGGCCACCTTTATTACAGATTTGATTAAGCATTAACATAGCTTACAGAGAAAAGGTAAAAGCAAGGCTGCTTCCTAAACTATATAGTTCATAAAATTAGGTAACAATATAATATGTACTGCAAAACTCAGACTTCCTATCTTTTCTGTACCAGCTACTTTGTGACAATCAATGCCAAAGCCGTGAGATGGTGAAGCATAGGACATCTTCAGTTTAGACTGTTAGGAGAGCTATTTGAATGTTTCTGTCATGTAAAAAAATATTGTTGTAACTTATGCTGTACAAAAGGTTGTAATTTTATAAATTCAATATAAAAACAACATTCTGTTATTGAATTGACTTCAATGCATTTATTCTTGAAAATAGCTGCAGGCAATCTCCTACGTATTTAAAATTTTAAGTGTTTAAAAATCTAATTTCATTAACCAACAATGATATAAAATTAAACAGATTTTACCACAGATTTCTTTGAGTTAAATCACTGTCATACGTGCAGTATTCCATATCTAAATAGCCATTCTTAGGAAATGAACAAATGTTCAGTAGCATGGATGATCTAAAAGAAGCAATTAAATGAACATCAGGAGAATTAGGTAGTGCCTGTAATTTTAATATATTAAGTTACAAATGGACATTTTATACTTATAAATCCCTTGTGGCAAATGAATGCTTAAATTGAATTAATACCTAAGAAAAATAGCTTTAAGAATATATGCCAAACAAATGTATTAGTCAGTACTAAAGTCTGTTTATTTCCACTTAATCAAAGATAAAGGGGGATTTACTGAAAAACTCCAGTTCCAACAAGCAAAATTTTCCAGTTTGTCTCCATGATTAAGAAAAGTAGGAAAATGTTCTGCAATGTTCAGTGCATCCATGCACGCTGGGGCCTGACACAACACATTCATGGAAGAATCAGCTTGGTTCTACAATTCCTCTCATTAGCCTATACTTGTGGATTTGACAAGAAGTGGACATTAGCACCACTCCAGACCTTAGTAAAAACCCAGTTCACTAACTGTCCTCTAAGAAAGCTAGAGTAGAGTTTATAAAATGTTGACCCCCAAGCAATACAGTCTTAAATGGGTACACCTTATTGGGTATACATTTGGGGGATCGGAAATGAAAACACTAGATAATTAGGTGCATTCCTTTGGCAATTTGAGTATGCGCTTGCTGAGAGGTGGTAGCAACATACATTAACTGCCCACATGGCTTAGTATGACAAATAAACAAAGAAGCACTGAATTGGCGGTGAGTGTTGAAGTTCTGGTTCTAATGCCAGTGCTTATCTTCCGAATGATTTAAACAATACCTTGCCATTTTATGCTATAAATTTTCTCATTTGTAAAATGACATTTGAATTATGCAGATTTCCTCCAATTTGAAAATATAAAGGCAATATACAGGGTAGGCTGAAATGGTACCAGAAATACAGTGAACAAATATTGGAAATATTGTGTCCAGTGGAAAATACTGTTAAATTCAATTGGAAAATATTAAGTTCAAATGGAAAACATTGTTAAATAAAAACAAAATGTAAACTTTGGAAAGAGGGAGATGCCGGTTTTTGATCATTCATTATGTACATGGCACTATACCATATTCTTTACTTGCATAATCTCGTTTAATTCTACCAGCATCACTACGGGCTGTAAAAAAAGGTTGTAGTTGCAATTTGCCCATTTTATATAAGCAGGAAAATTGATATAAATTCTCAAAATGATAATCAATATAATTAAGGAAAAAATATTTTGTGGGCACAGAAATAGTTATTGGAGAACACTGAAATAAAGGGGGAAAAATAAAACTGTGACTTTTTTTCCATGCATGAAAAAATCTCCCATTAACATTGTAAATTTAGTTAGCATAAATCTTACTAAATCAATGTGAAGAGGGCTGTAGAAAGCTCTGTTGGCTTTCTTCTTCTTTTGCAGTACAGTCTACTGTATTGACCTAAATAATGATTTATTTTGGATCAATGCTTTTCATCTTAAAGGGGAATATGGCATATAAACCACCTGGAGATCTCATTACAATGCAGATTCTGAATCAGTAGCTCTGGAGTAGAGACTGAGATTCTGCATTTTCCATTTACAACACCCAGACTACTTTCCTCAGCAGTTAAGCTTTATCACAAACTCATTAAAAAAAAATATTTCCAGTTTACATACATTATTGAATACAGTCTGAGATCTGTGTTCTTTATAATTTCTACTTCTGCAGTATCCTAATTACTTACTGAAACTCCTACTAAGTCAATATTCTAACTAGAACCTGGTTGTTTTGATATGCAGTGCTGAAAACAGTAATCTGCTTTTCTCTTATTTTTAAATGAAAAATAAATATAATCAAGTCATTTTTAGATGATGGAGAATATGAGATAGTCATTGTGTTCTAATTTCCATTCATATAATTTTCATCAAAGAGTATTAACATTATATGAAATATAGTGGGTTGAATTTTGGTTCCCCAAAAGCTATGTTTGAGTTCTAACCTCCAGTACCCATGCGTGCTTACTTGCTTCAGTCGTGTCCGACTCTTTGTGACCATATGGACTGCAACCTTCCTGGCTCCTCTGTCCATGGGATTCTCCAGGCAAGAATACTGGAGCAGGTTGCCATTTCCTCCTCCAGGGAATCTTCCCAGCCCAGCGATCAAACCAGTGTCTCTCACATTTCCTGCTTTGGCAGGCAGGCTCTTTAGCACTAACGCCAGCTAGGAAGCCCAGTACCCATGAATGTGACTTTATTTGGAATTAGGGTCAGTTCAAACGTAAGCATAAAGATGAGATAATACAGAATTAAAATGAACCTTAAGTCAAATGACTGATGCCCTTTATAAGAGAGGAGAACACATAGAGATACATACAAGCAGATGTGAGGATAGAAACATGATTGAAGTGATGCAGATACAATCACAAGAACACCAAGAATTTCTGGCACCTGCTAACAGCTGGGGGACTGGCTTGGAGCAGACACTCTCTCAGAGCCTCCAGAAAGAAACCACCTTGATGACTAGGCTGTGCTGAGCTAATCATTCCAGGCCTGATATCTTACTACATGATCCTTCAGGGTTGGCTGGGGACTTCTGTACTGCTTCATTTTTAATCCAAGATCTGGGATAAAGGAGTATCCAACTATTTAAAATTTCTCATTATCACAGCAGATAGAAAGAAAGTGATGAAGCAAGCAGGGGCACTTACAACTTCGGCCCCAGATTGATACATGTTGCTTCTACTCACATTTCTTTGGTGAGTTCATGTCAGAGGAGCTCTGCTAACTCAAATGGGAGGTGGAATTCAGTCCTGCAACATATTAGGAAGAAGAGGGAACTGGAGTGTTTGCTAACATCATTCAGTCAGTCAGTCAGTTCAGTCGCTCAGTCTTGTCCGACTCTTTGCAACACCATGAATCTCAGCACACCAGGCATCCCTGTCCATCACCAACTCCCGGAGTTTACCCAAACTCATGTCCATTGAGTTGGTGATGCCATCCAGCCATCTCATCCTCTGTCATCCGCTTCTCCTCCTGCCTTCAATCCTTTCCAGCATCAGGGTCTTTTCCAATAAGTCAACTCTTCGCATGAGGTGGCCAAAGTATTGGAGTTTCAGCTTCAACATCAGTCCTTCCGATGAACACCCAGGACTGATCTCCTTTAGGATGGGCTGGTTGGATCTCTTTGCAGTCCAGGGGACTCTCAAGAGTCTTCTTTAACACCACAGTTCAAAAGCATCAATTCTTCGGCGCTCAGCTTTCTTCACAGTCCAACTGTCACATCCATACATGACTACTGGAAAAACCATAGCCTTGACTAGATGGACCTTTGTTGGCAAAGCAAGGTCTCTGCTTTTTAATATGCTGTCTAGGTTGTTCATAACTTTCCTTCCAAGGAGTAAGAGTCTTTTAATTTTATGGCTGCAATCACCATCTGTAGTGATTTTGGAGCCCAAAGAAACAAAGTCTGACACTGTTTCCACTGTTTCCGCATCTATTTCCCATGAAGTGATGGGACCAGATGCCACGATCTTAGTTGTCTGAATGTTGAGCTTTAAGCCAACTTTTTCACTCTCCTCTTTCACTTTCATCAAGAGGCTCTTTAGTCCTTCTTCACTTTCTGCCATAAGGGTGGTATCATCTGCATATCTGAGGTTATTGATATTTCTCCCGGCAATCTTGATTCCAGCTTGTGCTTCTTCCAGCCCAGCGTTTCTCATGATGTACTCTGCATATAAGTTAAATAAGCAGGGTGACAATATACAGCCTTGACGTACTCCTTTTCTTATTTGGAACCAGTCTGTTGTTCCATGTCCAGTTCTAACTGTTGCTTCCTGACCTGCATACAGGTTTCCCAAGAGGCAGGTCTGGTATTCCCTCTCTTCAGGAACTCTCTTGCTTTTTTGATGATCCAGTGAATTTGGCAATTTGATCTCTGGTTCCTATGCCTTTTCTAAATCCAACTTGAACATCTGGAAGTTCACGGTTCATGTATTGCTGAAGCCTGGCTTGGAGAATTTTGAGCATTACTTTACTAGCATGTGAGATGAGTGCAATTGTGCGGTAGTTTGAGCATTCTTTGGCATTGCCATTCTTTGGGATTGGGATGAAAACTGACCTTTTCCAGTCCTGTGGCCACTGCTGAGTTTTCCAAATTTGCTGGCATTTTGAGTGCAGCACTTTCACAGCATCATATTCAGGATTTGAAATAGCTCAACTGGAATTCCATCACCTCCACTAGCTTTGTTCGTAGTGATACTCCCTGAGGCTCACTTGACTTCACATTCCTGGATGTAAGGATACTATAAACAGAGTCTATTTTTTGTCCATCTTATACAGAAAAAGAAGACACAGAAAGTAATAGTCACTCAGTTGTGTCCAACTCTTTGTGACCCCATGTGCAGTAGCACGCCAGACTCCTCTGACCATGTAATTCTCCAGGCAAGAATACTGGAGTGGGTTGCCATTTCTTACTCCAGGGGATCTTCCTGACCCAAGGGATTGAACCCTGGTCTCCTGTATCGCAGGCAGATTCTTTACCGTCTGAGCCAACAGTTCCGTCCATCTAATACGGGAAAAGAAAACACAGAGATCCTATGTAATTTGTCTGAGGTCATGCAGCGATTAAGTCTTGAAGTTAGGATACAAATAAAAATAGCTTATGTCCAAAGTCTTTGAGTATGATGGACATATAATTTCATGTACAATTTTCACATATAATTCCAAGAGATTCCAGGATGCTCACTCATCAACCCTGAGGCAAGACAGACCAGATTATACTGTAATAATGTGGTGCTGGTGCTCAGTCACTTCAGTCATGTCCAACTCTTTGAAATCCCGTGGACCATGGCCTGCCAGACTCCTCTGTCCATGGGATTCTCCAGGCAAGAATGCTGGATTGGGTTGCCATGCCCTCCTCCAGGGGATTTTCCTGACTCAAGGAATCGAACTCATGTTTCTTACATCTCCTGAATTGGAAGGTGGGTTCTTTGCCACTAGCATCACCTGGGAAGTCCACTGTAGTAACAAACCACGATAAAGTTGCATTGGCCTAAAACAACAAATTCCTAAGCACAAGCTGGAATCAAGATTTCAGGGAGAAACATCAATAACCTCAGATATGCAGATGACACCACCCTTATGGCAGAAAGTGAAGAAGAACTAAAGAGCCTCTTTTTTTTTCTTCCTGTTTTTCTTTTAATTTTTTTAAAATTAGTTTATTTTCTATATTTTAACTTAACAATATTGTATTTGTTTTGCCATACATTGACATGAATCCACCATGGGTGTACATGTTTTCCCCTTCCAGAACCCCCCTTCCACCTCCATCCGCATACCATCCTTCCGGGTCATCCCGGTGCATCAGCCCCGAGCACCCTGTATCATGCATTGAAACTGGATTGGCGATTCGTTTCACATATGATAATTTACATGCTTCAGTGCCATTCTCTCATATCATCCCGCCCTCGCCCTCTCCCATAGAGTCCATAATACTGTTCTATTTATCTGTGTCTTAAGGAGCCTCTTGATGAAAGTGAAAGAGGAGAGTGAAAAAGTTGAGTTAAAGCTCAACATTCAGAATACTAAGATTATGGCACCTGGTCCCATCACTTCATGGTAAAAGGACAGGGAAACAGTGGGAACAGTGATATCTTTATTTTTTTTGTGCTCCAAAATCACTGCAGATGGTGACTGAAGCCATGAAATTAAAAGACACTTACTCCTTGGAAGAAAAGTTATGACCAACCTAGATAGCATATTAGAAAGCAGAGACATTACTTTGTCAACAAAGGTCCGTCTAGTCAAGGCTATGGTTTTTCCAGTAGTCATGTATGGATGTGAGAGTTGGACTATAATGAAAGCTGAGTGCCGAAGAATTGATGCTTTTGAACTGTGGTGTTGGAGACGACTCTTGAGAGTCCCTTGGACTGCAAGGAGAGCCAACCAGCCCATCCTAAAGGAGATCAGTCCTGGGTGTTCACTGGAAGGACTGATGTTGAAGCTGAAACTCCAATACTTTGGCCACCTTATGCGAAGAGCTGACTCATTTGAAAAGACCTGATGCTGGCAAAGATTGAAGGTGGGATGAGAAGGGGCTGACAGAAGATGAGATGATGGATGGCATTGCCGACTCAGTGGACATGAGTTTGAGTAACTCTGGGAGTTGGTGATGGACAGGGAGGCCTGGTGTGCTGCAGTCCGTGGGTCGCAAAGAGCTGGACATGACAGCGATTGTACTGAACTGAACTGATACACTCAATTGGAAAGAGATTCTGCTTATTAAATTTCATTTAGGATTTCAGGCTGAAGGATCAGCCTCCACATCAGACACTTCTGGATTGATATGTGAGAAGGAAATATGAGCTCTAGGGTATTTCACATGACCAATTTAAGTTCCATCTAGGGGATTCATCTGACACTTTCATTTAAAGCTTATTGGCTAGAACAAGTTTACACCTCCTGACCCAATTAAATGACATCCTAATGTAATTCTACTACATGCTCAGAAGAGATGAGAATCAAAAATAATGGACAAAAAGTATTAATGATCACAGGTCCCATCCAAGGTACCAACAAACTGTAGACATTACATTGACTTACAAAAGTATCATATGATGTGCCTCCCACTCAGGAGCAGCACATATTTCTATAGAAATACCACAAAATAATATATTTACCAAATATAGAAAAAAGTTTTCAGTGAATATAACAAAAAATTCCTTTCTATGTATATAGGGTTTCATCAGTTCCCTGAGATACAAATTTTGAAAGATGATTTTATGATTTATTTATAAAGTTATTTTAAAATAAATCATCATGTTAAAAACCATCATTTATGATATTCATCTCTCCTTTTAACTGTCAATACCAGTCATCCATCCCACTATAGCTTTTCTGTTTCAATCAATAATTCACTTATTTTCCAAAAGTTACATGACATTTTTGATGTGTTTTGATTACTTACTCTTCAGCATTTTCCCCACTGCAACTGCTGAATGCTAATCATAATGGAAAAGAGTTGGTTGTGGTCATATTTAAGCAGAAAATTGCTCTGGTCTGTGGGATGCCTGTAGGATGCAATTATTCATACACCATGCTGTGGTATCTCAGGTGTAGCAGGTGGTAGGCAATGGCTGTCCATCACTAAAATGGGATGATTTGATGGTTAGGGTGGCATCAGTGTGGGAGTGAGCATCCATTAGCTTTTATTAAGTATCACCCAACATGACACTAGCTAATCCCCTCTATCACCTATGTTCACTTCACTACTTTAATTAAAAGCACAGTGTTTAAAGGTGATAAATCCAATAATAAATTTGAAAAATAACCTAAAAATGTAGTTGATACTCTAAAATTGGCAGACATCAAAATAAAGCAATAGTGATTTGCTACTTCAAAATAAAGAGAAGGAAAATGAAACAAAACCAAAAATACACAAAACTTCTCTGACTTCCTCCCATCTTCATTCTTCACATCCAATCAGCCATCAATTTCTGTTGATTATCCCTTTATGTTTTACTGCACTTTTGTCTTCTCTTTCATATTCTGTCATCTTCTTTATTCAAGTCTATGGTCCATTTCATCAGGACTATTGCATTAAATTTACTTTCTACTACCTACTACCAGGAGCATGTGTGCACGTGTGTGCTCAGTCGTGTTTGACTCTTTACAATCCAATGGACTGTAACCTGTCAGGGTCCTCTGTCCACGGAATTTTTTAGGCAAGAATACTGGAGCCGGTTGCTATTTCCTACTCCAGGGGATCTTCCCAGTGCAGTGATTGAACCCACATCTCTTGCATCTCCTTCATTGGCAGGCAGATTCTTTACTACTGTGCCACCTGCAAAGCCCAGTACCAAGAGTACATGCCCTTAATTCATTATCACCAGGTTTATAACCTTGTTTCCTTTTGTGAACGTTTTCATGATTCCATAAAATGCTAGTGTTGTTTAGTGAGAGGTCAATACTGATCCCTAGGGAGAGTTTTGAAATTTCATGGCAATGATCAGTTTATCATTTTAATTGAGGGAATTCTAGCATAAACATACACGAGGGTACTGGACCCAGGCTTACTAGATTGCAAATGTGGGACAATCTCATGCAAAAAAGTTGCTTGGCATCTTGCATGATTCTCAACATGTGGGGAGAAATACACTTAAAATTAAATGAATCTAGGAACTATCATATTTTTAAGAATATAAAATATTTTGTATATTTTAATATACAATGAATTTTCCAAGATGCTATCATTTAGATCAAAGATTTTTTTATAATTTGATGAAAAGTTCTTAGTATTTCTGAAAATTATGTCCCTAAAATCCATTATATTTGTGGTTTTTCAGGCAGAAATAATCAACACCAGCCTTGGTACTCTCTAAAAACATTCATTCATGATAATTCTGAATACAAATGCTACTGAACTTCACTATGTGTTCTACTGTAGTTGTGTTAAGGCATCTGCAGATTCAAATACATATTATTTCATCAAAAATTACTTTCCATATATATTTTCCTTTATATTATTAGTCAAGCTATTATGTTTATGCTTTTGAAATATTTTTAATTTATTTCAGGAGATTAATAAATTTGTTATCACAAGTATTTACTATAAAAATAGAGTTATGTATCTAACATTGGTGAGAATCTGCTCAAAATAAATAGCAAATTATTTTACTTGTCTTTTCAAGCCTTCCAAAATTTCCTTTTCTATCTTTACTACTTCGCAATGTGTACCCTCTGTTTCTGCCATATTAGTTGAGTTCCTCTTCACTGAGTGATATTCAGTACTGCCAGAATGGCTTTCTTCCTTTTTCCTCTTTATCAAAAGACTCACAACTCTTCAAAGTCTGTCTTTCCTAATTGCCCCGACTTTCAGCAGGGAATCTATAGCTTTAATCTTCAGTACCATGCATTTATCACTTGAATTATGCTGTGTATCTGTTTTTGTGTGTGTCTTCTAATTTTCAGTTTCTTGAGGATGAAGATGTAAGAACTCTCAGACTCCTTCATCTTCCCCATTTTGCCCAGCACACTCTATAAATGATAAGTACTAAAGAGTATTTGTTGATTGATTCATTCTGTGATTAATGTACATCTCAGTGCTGCTCAAAACAGGGTGCATGAGGATCACATAAGAGGTTATGAACAGTGAGGCTGTAGCCCAGATTGCTTAGGTCTAGTTTTTTGATCTGTAAACTCGGAGTCTATGTAGACCTTTTGATGCATTCAACTGGTAAACCCTATACCATCCTGTAATGTGAATCTGTTGCTAAGTCTCTCAGTCATCTCTGACTGTGGACCTGTGAACTGAAGCACACCAGGCTTCCTTGTCCTTCACTATCTCCTGGAGTTTGCTCAAACTCAATGTCCATTGAGTCAGTGATGCCATTCTACCATCTCATCCTCTGTCACCCCCTTCTCCTCTTGCCCTCAATTTTTCCCAGCATCAAGGTCTTTACCAATGGGTTGGCTCTTCGCATCATGTGGCCAGAGTATTGGAGCTTCAGCTTCACCATCAGTCCTTCCAATGAATATTCAGGATTGATTTTCCTTCGGATTGATCTTTTTGCAGTCCAAGGGACTCTCAAGAGTCTACTCCAGCACCACAATTCAAAAGCACCAGTTCTTTAGCATTCAACCTTCTTTATGGTCCAACTCTCACATCCATACATGACTCCTGGAAAAAAACATAGCTTTAACTGTATGGACCTTTGTCAGCAAAGTGATGTCTCTGCTTTTTAATATGCTGTCTAGATTTGTCACAGTGTTTCTTCCTAGGAGCAAGCGTCTTTTAGTTTTAGGGCTGCAGTCACTGTCTGCAGTGATATTGGATCTCAAGAAAAGGAAATCTGCCACTGTTTTCACTTTTCCCCCATCTATTTGCCATGAAGTGATGAGGCTGGATACAATGATCTTAGTTTTTTGAATGTTAAGTTTTAAGCCAGCTTTCCTGAGGTCAAATGATATTTATGATGAGGGCTAGTTAAATGCTACAGCACTTTATCAAGAATGTTAGGGCTATCAAATACCATATTGACCCATTGGTTTCTCCTATAGGTGTTACTCAGCTGAGTTTTTGTAAAGTAGCAGCTTTTTGTACTTGCATAGAAACCATCAGAATGAACAATTCATCTCTTATCCAATTTTAGTTGCCAAAAGATTGGAGATTCCTGACAAATCATGGGAAAAATAAATCATGGAGTGCATTTCTTTTGTAGTATTCATAAAATTTCCATATCCATCAAAACTTTGTACTTTCATTTTTTTATTTCCAGAAATACATTATTGGTTGAGAATTTAATCATTGGACTACAAAATAAAACACAAAAGAAGCAAGTAAGAAAACAAACAAATCAAAACTCACTTTGTTTTTTAACTTTGGTATTACCATTCCGATTTTAGCCAAAAGATATGATTTTTCTCTTCATTTTAATAGGTATAATTAATGCTGTAATGCAAATATAATACTCATGATTCCTCAAAACTGAGATATTGTTTAGAAATATACATCTTCTAACAGTCTGGTTTTTCTAGGAAAAACGTAAAGTGAACAATTATCCAAGATAAAATTTTGTTGAGTAGCCTGTCAAATTCAGTTGAATTGTTTTCTTCTCCAGTGAAAGAAAATGTCAAATGCTGTCTTGTACAAACTCAAGATCACCTTGAAGCAATTTTTAGGAGGGTATTGCAAATTATATAAATGTGTGAGAGGTAGCTCTCTAGTCAGTGGAAAAAACATAAATCATTCATTCATTCATTCATTTAGTAAGTAATTTTTGAGTCACTCCATGAGCTTCACATGGTTTTAGGCTTTGGGAATAAAACAGGGGCCACAATAGACAAAATCTTTGTGAAAAGTGAAGTGTTAGTCACTCAAGTCATGTCCAACTCTTTGGGGTCCCATGGAATTTGCTCACCAATTCATGGAATTCTCTAGGCAAGAATACTGGAGTGGACAGCCAGCCATTCCCTTCTCCAGGGTGTCTTCTTGACCAAAGGATCAAACCCAGGTCTCCTGCATTGCAGGTGGATTCTTTTTCATTTGAGCCAAGCAGTACAATTTACTAGAGATAAAGAGAAAAAAATCATCCAGATATGTGATGAAAATATCAGGTTGTGTGAAGCACCATGAAGAATAATGAACTGGATTAAAGTTGCAGAGAGTAATAGCAGCACTCTTAGATGGGGTTGTCAGGAAATGCCTTGCTGAGGAGGTGGCAGTTGAGCAAGGCAAAGGGAGCCCCAGGTGGGAAGAAAGCAAGTATCACATGGAGTAGGGAGTGCACAGCATGCTGGGAAAACAACAAAACATTTGGGCTGCGATGGGGCTTTTGTGAGCGTCTCTGAAACAATTTTACATGGGAGTAGACTGAAACAGGGCATTGAGCTTGCTGGCACACTGTGTTCAGAAGTGAGTGTGGCGTTGCTTTCAGAGCATGTAAACTTCTGGTTCAGACCTGATCCTCCTGTAGGGACTCAGTTTTGAGAAATGTTGTGCATGGGAACTAAAAACTGCAGATCGGGTCTCCAACCTGCTTGGATACTTTCAGCTCAGCAGAAGCCAGAGTGTTACCTCTCATTCAAAATGCATTTGGAAGAGGTTCTTTCAGTTGGGAAACTGAAGAAAAAGGAAGCTTTGCCTTCAAAGACAGCTTAGTCTCCCTGATATCACCTTCTGAGCAGCTTTGGCTCACGGGCTATCAGCTCTTCCTTGTAGGCTAAGCTTACAACCAGGTGTAGCTCAGCAGCATCCAGGGTTCTTAAGCTATCCCACACACATGCAGTAGTTCAGGCCCAGAATGGACCTTTTCCCAGAGGCCAGAACCTTTCCCTGTCTGTGAAGGCACTGCATATAAGAACCTGCACTGACTGAATACCTGGGGGCGTCTCAAGACCCATGGAAAAGGCATTGGCTTTGAGCATCTTGCTGAATTTGTCAAGGCATCTCTAGGTTAAGACAGTCCTCTGTAAGAAAAGGAATACACAATTACAAATGTGAAATTAACTTTGAAAGTGAATGTTTAAGTGAGAAAATAAAACACAATGATTTGTGAATTTTGAATGCTTGATAGGTACATAAACATTCTGACATTGAAGCAAACAGCATTTTTTAAAAAAAGGAAGTGAATTCTTTATACATATTTGTAATACTTTTCCCTTCCATTTTCTGGTTATATAGTCTTTTTCTTTTTTATTCTCCCACCCCTAACTCCCTCTTTGGATAATCATAAATATGATCTCTTTTTCTGTATAGTATTTTTTGTTTCTGTGTTTTTTAGACTCTACATATAAGTGGTATCATGGTGTTTGTCTTTCTCTGCCTGATTTATTTCATTTAGCATAATGCCTTTAAGATCCATTCATGTTGTCAAAAGTGGTATGATTGTTTTTGGTTTTTTATGGCTGAATAATATTTCATTGTATATATATGTACAACCTCTTCAACCATTCATCCATCAGTGGTCAGTTAGGTTATTTCCATGTCTTGGCTCTTATAAATAATGTTGCTAGGAACATGGGTTGGCAGGGTGGTTGCATATTCTTTAATCATCTCCACACAGGATAAAAATTTTGTATAATAATTTTTTAGAAAGAATAAAGAATTCCAAATAAAAATTT
The DNA here is from genome assembly GCA_024291935.2 of Okapia johnstoni. Lineage (NCBI taxonomy): Eukaryota > Metazoa > Chordata > Mammalia > Artiodactyla > Giraffidae > Okapia > Okapia johnstoni. Next base: position 56,641,319 of record CM044308.1, read on the forward strand.
TGTATAATAATTTTTTAGAAAGAATAAAGAATTCCAAATAAAGAATTCCTCTAATATGACTGCTCAAAATTTGTTTTTATTATTAATAATTTATAACAGTGTCAGGCAAGATTTCTCTTAAAATGCCAAGTAGTAGAGATTTTATCCTTTGTGGGCCAATAGGAAAAATTGATGATACCACATAGGTGCTTGTGTAACCATTTAAAATATATGTGTATAAAATGTGAAAATTATTCTTAGCTCATGGGAAACAATACAAATGGAGGCAGTGGACCAGATTTGATCCATGGGTGCAGTTGGATGACTCCTGATTTAGAAAATTTTCTTTTAGCTTTCTTATTTGCAATGTTCTGTAAATGTAGAAATTATTATTAAATCTCGAACATCTGACAATATAATTTATTAGTCAAACCTTTGAAAGTAAACAGAGTGCTTTTGCTAGCTACTACTGGAACTACACTAGAAGACAGGAATGCCTTAGATAAATTTGAAATATGGCCAAGCTAAATAACTTTGATATCTGACCTTTACTAAATAACCAGGTTATTGCTCAGCCATGTCCAACTCTTTGCCACCTCATGGACTGGGGCCGACCATGCTCCTCTGTCCATGGAATTCTCCAGGCTAGAATACCGGAGTGAGTTGCCATTCTCTTCTCCAGGGCATCTTCCCGACCCAGGGATCGAACCCAGTTCTCCGGCATTGCAGGCAGATTCTTTACTTGTATTCCCAGTTAAACTTCTCACCAGAATCCCCAGATGGACTGACATTCATTCCAATGCCACAGGACATGAAGAGAAACAGTTCAGGGGGCAGCAGAGGAAAAGGACAGCTGTTTAAACTGCTTGTGGTTAAAATGTCTTACTTTGCATATTAATAAAGCACCTGCCCATGTGAACACACATCTGGAAGCTCTTCCATGGTCTTGAGTAGACCTGTTCTAACCAAAACACAAAAGCATAAGCTTCCATAACTTCACAATATCTCCACTTCTGCAATATTGAAAAAGTTGCCTCTTCACTGAATGTGAACTGGACAGTGGGCTTGTCATTTTTAAAGTTTCTCTTCGTCAGGTAAATGTACAGCTTTGGAACCTGGAATGGTAACTTCCACTGAATGGAAGGATTTACCAGGTTGCATGCTTTATGCAGTATTAACTTTTACCCAGAAGTCAGGAAATGAACCTTCATGAAACCTGAGTTACCAGCATAGGTTAAAAACGTTTTGAATTCTCCCCTTTTATAGAACACTTAGAAAGCATCACTATGAACAAAGCTAGTGGAGATGATGGAATTCCAGTTGAGCTATTTCAAATCCTAAAAGATGATGCTGTGAAAGTGCTGCACTCAATATGCCAGCAAATCTGGAAAACTCAGCAGTGGCCACAGGATTGGAAAAGATCAGTTTTCATTCCAATCCCAAAGAAAAGCAATGCCAAAGAATGCTCAAACTGCTGCATAATTGCACTCATCTCACACGCTAGTAAACTAATGCTCAAAATTCTCCAAGCCAGGCTTCAGCAGTACGTGAACTGTGAACTTCCAGATGTTCAAGCTGGTTTTAGAAGAGGCAGAGGAACCAGAGAGCAAATTACCAACATCTGCTGGATCATCGAAAAAGCAAGAGAGTTCCATAAAAACATCTATTTCTGCTTTATTGACTATGCCAAAGCCTTTGACTGTGTGGATCACCAGAAACTGGAAAATTCTGAAAGAGATGGGAATACCAGACCACCTGACTTGCCTCTTGAGAAACCTGTATTCAGGTCAGGAAGCAACACTTAGAACTGGACATGGAACAACAGACTGGTTCCAAATAGGAAAGGGAGTATGTCAAGGCTGTATATTGTCACTGTGCTTATTTAACTCATGTGCAGAGTACATCATGAGGAATGATAGGCTGGAGGAAGCACAAGCTGGAATCAAGATTGCCGGGAGAAATATCAATAATATCAGATATGCAGATGATACCACCCTTACGGTAGAAAGTGAAGAACTAAAGAACCTCTTGATGAAAGTGAAAGAGGAGAGTGAAAAAGTTGGCTTAAAGCTCAACATTCAGAAAACTAAGATCATGATATCTGGTCCCATCACTCATGGGAAATAGATGGGGAAACAGTGGAAACAGTGGCCGATTTTATTTTTCTGGGCTCCAAAATCACTGCAGATGATGATTGCAGCCATGAAATTAAAAGACACTTACCCCTTGGGAGGAAAGTTATGACCAACATAGACCACATATTAAAAAGCAGAGACATTACTTTGTCAACAAAGGTCAAGGCTATGATTTTTCCAGTAGTTAGGTATGAATGTGAGAGTTGAACTATGAAGAAAGCTGAATGCCGAAGAATTGATGCTTTTGAACTGTGGTGTTGGAGAAGACTCTTGAGAGTCCTTGGACTGCAAGGAGATCCCACCATTCCATCCTAAAGCAGATCAGTTCTGGGTGTTCATTGGAAGGACTGATGTTGAAGCTGAAACTCCAATGCTTTGGCCACCTGATGCAAAGAGCTGACTCATTTGAAAAGACCCTGATGCTGGGAAAGATTAAGGGCAGGAGGAGAAGGTGGCGACAGAGGATGAGATGGTTGGATGGCATCACCGACTCGATGGACATGGGTTTGGGTAGACTCTGGCAGTTGGTGATGGACAGCAAGGGCTGACGTGCTACAGTTGATGTGGTCGCAAAGAGTCCGACACGACTGTGAGACTGAATTGAACTGAACTAAACAAAACACAAGTGAGCCATCAGATTCCTAGGGCACAGAAAGAGATTTTTCTGTATTTTGGAAAGATTTTCATCTACTATCAGCAGTAGGACTCAATTCCTGGACTTTGGTCTTGTACTTTTGTTTACTTACCCCAAAATATTAAAAAAAACAAAAATAGCATCATTACAGATTAGATTGTGAAGTGGTCTTTTAAACTACTGTGTGAGAATGATATATATTCTGAGCCTTGGAATTTAAGCTGAAGATAAGAGATTATTAAAAAAACAAAAAAGGAGAGTTAGAGTCTGTTCCTGTTTTAGAAATCTCTTTTTAAAATCTGGGTGTATTAGGGAGGTATTATATTTTAAGCTAGTTTCCAAAACAAATGCAACTGATGCTTATGAAGCAAATTGTGAAAGTGAATACACTTTTTGCGTACCCATGATGATTGTCATTCTGCTGCTGTTGCTGCTGCTAAGTTGCTTCAGTCATGTCTGACTCTGTGCGACCCCATAGACGGCAGCCCACCAGGCTCCCCTGTCCCTGGGATTCTCCAGGCAAGAATACTGGAGTGGGTTGCCGTTTCCTTCTCCAGTGCATGAAAGGGAAAAGTGAAAGTGAAGTCCCTCAGTCGTGTCCGACTCTTAGCGACCCCGTGGACTGTAGCCTACCAGGCTCCTCCATCCATGGGATTTTCCAGGCAAGAGTACTGGAGTGGGGTGCCATTGCCTTCTTTGGGTGATTGTCATAGCATCCTACAAATTAGATATCTATTCTGTGTTTGAGAAAACTAAATTCATTTAGTTTAAATGAGATGCTTACCCAACCTAACACAACCTACCCAAGGCCATACAATAACAAAACCAGGATTTCAAGCTAGGATTTGTATCCCTATGTTTCTACTCTTTCCTATATACACTATACTCAAAAAATGCCTCTGGATATCTCATGGAAATTTTTCAGGTGTAAAACAATTTTCTGTGCTCAGAAAACTTACATTATACATAGAAGATAACTTGCAAAACATAAAATTACAAGAAGTGTTATAAATCAAATGTTATATTTGCTCCACTATTAATCACAGACTAATTTGTCCAAGCAATCTGAACTTATCTACCCCAAATCCCACAGGAAATCCCTAGCAGCTATCTTCCATGATGCTTTTTACATTTAAATATAATTCTAGGATATTGGAGATAATGTGGTTTGTATATAAACAACTAGGTCAATGTGGTATCTTCCTATGTAAGTTGTAGATATATTCTTTTATATCTTTATTTTTTCATAAGGAAGAATAACCTCAGAAAAATGGCTGACAGCATTATGGTTCCTGGTGATAAGCAGAGATGTGCTTGACTTTCTCCATATTAATGAAAAAGTGACATAAAAAATGACTCAAATGCAAAGAATTGATACACACTCCATCACACAGCCGATAGGGTTACAGGACATTGCCTTGAGTTTTTCAAACAGGTCTGGGTTAAATTAAAGATACGATGTTTTACAAAACAGCTTTACCTTTTTCAATTTCATCTTGACAATTCAATGATTTAAATATTTTAATAGCTTCAAGGTATAATATTTTCTGAGTGTTGAGTGGGTTTGATGAAACATTAGAATCATAGGTTCTGGACAATCCCTTCTAGCAATTTAGGTGATGCTTCTTGCGGGGATGGTCCTGACAGCCAATGAAAGACACATTTCTCAGCTCTTGAAAGATGCCTATTTCTCTGTCAGTTAGCTGAAGACATCACTGAAGGTCACTACCGTAACTGAGAGCAGACTCCAAATAGAAAATCAGGTCCAACAAATATCTTTTTCCACCCACAGACTTCCTTCCCCAACATGTTATTTTATTAAGTGCCTAGGAAGATATTTATTTTATAAATACTAAATCACAAGCCATCAAGAATCTCCTGAAACATGGGAACTTAATCCCTTTTTAAAGTGTACTTGCCATGAAAGGCAAAAGAAAAAATGTCATAACAACGACGTGAAATTTATGTTTTGACAGTTAACAGTATTTTGAAAAGATAACTTTATTTAACTAACAAACTCAGAAGACTTACAGAATTTGTGGTCATATAAGTACATATCACTAAGCCATTTGTCTTTCCTTTTTTCAGAGACATTTTCAAAGATGGATTAAATGTTAGTTCTACTAATTTTTCATAGATATGATTATTTTTAATAATCCAATATTTATTTACATTTACTGTTTTTAAACCTTTGTCATTTTTGCCTTAAATAGGTTATGTAGCCTTTATAAGACATTGAAAATGGAATTCCTTCACAGATATATTTATTTCAGCCTTGGGTATTCCAATTTTATTTGCTATGTCTTAAATTCAGAACAAATTTTGGACCAAATCATGTCAAAAACTTTTAATCTAAATTTAATTACCATATACCAGTTCTTAGACGATGCTAGGAATTTTCATATCCAGTCAGCATTTTAATGCCCATAGTCTTTTAAGTTATGTTGTCTTATGTTGTAGGGGAAATAAATGAAATTTGTACAAGTAAAGTGATATTTTTAGGTTTATGTAATTGGTAAGTGTGAGACAAGACTCATTTCTTTTTTATCTTGAAGTTCTTTTTTAATGACTAGAGTCACATATATGTAATAAATATATAATTTCTGTCATATATAAAAATCATACCATGGAATTACAATTAAGAGTAAAGAGAAAAACAAATATCATATGTTTATCATTGGAAGGACTGATGCTAAAGCTGAAGCTCTAATACTGAGAGAGCAATTCTTAGGTAGGTTGATAAGGACTTCAGGGCCCTTAAGGAGGAAGGGGTCCAGGTCCTTCGAGGAGGAGAAAGGGACAAATATTTTTTCTATATTCCTTCACCTTAGTCACATATGAGCTCTTTGTGCTATATAGCAGCTTCCCACTAGCTATCTGTTTTATACAGGATAGTACAGTCCCAGTCTCCCAGTTCATCCCACACTCTCTTCCTCCTCCCTGTGTTCACATGTCCTTTCCCTTCTTTAAGCCCAGAGCTAATGATTACACAACAAAACAACTTATCTTGCTCAAGTTACCTTGCTTTTCCTTAAGCTCTGTACTGATGATTACATAATAACAATGTATCTTGCTTGAGGACATGCTTCTCCTAACAGAACCTTGTGACTAATCTTGTTATCTTAAGACATGTGTTGTGGGAGTGGGTCTGGTAAGACCTTTCTATTGTCAGTTCTAATCTTGTTAATTTAAGATGTATGTTGTGGCAGTGAATCTGGTAAAAGTATTTAAGGCCTTGATAAGACCATGGAGTGGGGCGCTCTCCATCCCCCTTCTGATGTCTATGTCAGAAGCTTCCTCTCTCCTTTATCACTGTATTAAAGCCTCTGCCACACAAAAGCTCTGAGCAATCAAGCCCGGTCCCTGGTCCCAAAGCTAAATCTTCTTCGGAGATCACAAATCTGACACTTTTCACCATAAGCTATCAATACTTTGTCCACCTGATGCAAAGACCTGACTCATTGGAAAAGATTCTGATGCTGGAAAAGATTGAGAGCAAGTGGAGAAGGAGACAGCAAAGGATGAGATAGTTGGATCGCATCACCGACTCAATGAGCGTGAGTTTGAGAAAACTCCAAGAGATAGTGAAGGACTGGGAAGCCTGGGAAGCTGCAGTCCATGGGGTCGCAAAGAGTAGGGCAGGACTTAGCGATTGAATAACAATGCATGTATGTGGAATCTAGAAAAATAGTACATATGAACTTATTTGCAGGGCAGGAATGGAAATTCAGATGTAGCGAAAGGACATGTGAGCACAGGGAGGAGGAAGAGAGTGTAGGATGAATTGGGAGACTGGGATTGACATTTATACACTACCCTGTATAAAATAGATAGCTAGTGGGAAGCTGCTTACAGCACAAGGAGCTCAGCTCAGTGCTCTGTGGTGACCTAGATAGGTGAAATGGGAGGGTGGCAGGAGAGGGAAGTCCAAGAGGAAGGGGTATGGCTGATTCACTTCATTGCACAGCAGAAATTAGCACAACATTGTAAGGCAACTATAAGGGGGAAAAAAAGGAGTAAATCTAGAGCCCATATCCTTTGTTAAAATATCAGCTTTGTCTTTTTGTGACCTTAGGAATGTTTCTCAGGCTCCCAATGCCTTAGTTTTCTTTATAGAACTGCCCCTCTGACTAATAGCATCCAACTCAGAGTAAACCTCTGCTTCCTTTCATTGCCCCCAAATCACCTCACACATGCTCAAATATATTAACAGGTCCTTCCTCTTACTGAGATGCAGTGTAGTTATCCATGTTGTGTGCTCTCTATCGCAATAAGTCAACGAACCTAACTTTATTCAACTACAGGCGTATTTCTGGTGGTCTGCAGTTATAAGGTTAGATTATAACAAAAAATGCTCTTAGCATGATCAACCTCAGACATGACCTACTGCCTTTTATTTAATTTGAACAGACAAAAGCCTGTATAATTCACCTTCAAATGAATTATTTAATTTCTAATCTGTCATTGAATAATTATACTTTCACTTGGCAATCTTTGTCTAAGTTAGTAGCAACTATTTATTAAGTTCTATAGCCTTTTTTGACAACCCTCTGGTCCTTCATTTTTATGTCAAGTTGGAGAGATTTTTCTAAAGAACAATATGATCATGTCCTTTCTTTGCTCATTAGCTTCCAATTAGCCCATTGCTCTTATGATAAAGACCAAAACCCTTAACATGGCCTATATGCAGAAATATTACAAATTATTATTTGCCTTGGAAAATCCTGATTTGTGCCTGGAGTCCTGGAAAAATTAATAGCCCCACATTTTACTCTCAGAAGTGTAATAGTTTTATGATTACCATATTCAGGAACTGCATTATGTGGTCTGCAAGCACATCTTCATTCTCAACTTACTCTACCCTTGCCCTCTCTCTGTGTGCTTAATTCATACTTACTTTTTATTTCCCACGACCCCTATATTACTCTTTCTCCATATCCCTTCCTCATCATCCTTCCTCTTAGTTAAAATGTTAAGCTCTCTACATCTTCAAATCTTAGCTCAAGAATCAGTTTCTAAAACAAACAAACAAAAATGGCTCTTTACCTGCTGGAGAAGGTCAGAATTTGCTCTGTTTATCAAAGGAGTTATCACAATTATACTATCACATGCTTATTTTATTGGTGCCTTTTTCTTTAGTTGGACTTTAAGCTGCTTGATAGGTCATATCTTTTTTTGTTTCCTTGTTTGTTTACTTTCCTTCTAAACACAGGGCCTGACACATAACAGTAAGCATTGAATAATTTTAGTTGCATTTTTCTTATGCAAAACCAGATTTGAACCATAACGAACCCTATTAAGTGTGACACTGAGGTAACCAATAAAGAGGCATCTTTAATCTCAATCAAAACATTTGTTTACCTCTTTCCCTCCAGGAAGCTATGACTCAAAGATGACCCTTGAATGACAGTAAAAAGCATCAGCTCTGTCTAGACAGGGATTGTTCTGCATGTCTGCTCACAGAACAAGAGGAATTAAGGCTAGGTTAGAATGATTTATCCCAATCTTCCCTAACTTAGGCATGTAGACGATAAAATTGAGGTTTTCTTTTTAATATGAGGTGGTTTCAAAATACATTATCAACAAAGAAGGAAAGAGTGACCATTATTACCCAGTCACCAAATTGTCTCCTGCAGTTTGGAGGGACAGTTTCCCAGTTCCAGTGATCTCATTAAGGACAGATAGAGACACTGGCATAGGTCACATCAGGGATCCTCCTAGGAACAAGGGAGTTTCCCAGAAATGCTCATGTCTCAGGACACTTCCATTTCTTAAGGTTGTGCTATCAACAAATAGGAAGAATTCATGATATGCCAACTGATAGGAATATTCCCTCAGTTCTCCAATATCATCACAGTCAGACAGACAGACAAACAGACACACACAAACACACATAAATTTTATCACTGGGAGAATGTGTCTGATCCTCATTGTTCCAAATATTCTAAGATGCGAGAAGATATTTCTCATTGACATATTTACTTGCTCAACTCATTCACTGCATGTTTAGTAACATTAAAAATTGCAGTGTATTTGGATACTGGATGAGGAAACCACTAACTACAACTTACATAATTTTTATATCAGTATGAAACAGGGTACAATATGGTCGATATATTTGTGACATATGCAAAAATGAGGGGGGTGCAAATCCTTTCAGGAAATCTGGATAGCATTTGCTATTATTGTATATGACAATATGGTGTTAATTAATTGTCTTCATATGAAGTTGATGGAGAGCTTTTGTGCCTGTGCTCAAGGGTTTGGCCTCATGTTGAAATTTTGTGGTAACAAACCAATGAAGGTTTGCAGGAACTAAGAAAAAAGGTGAGTTCCACATTATAGATGGAAAGGTGCACTGAGTTAGGATGTATACAACTGACATGCAGAAGAGTAGCTAAAGAAAACAAGAGCCAGGGGTTACTTTAGGTTCAAAGAAGTAAAAAGTTGAATCTAGGAAATTAGCTAAGACAAAGGTATGAAATCTATATTAAGAGACTAGAGAGAAAAAATATCAGGAATTAAATATTCAGACACCCTGAGAATGACTCGTGGCAAGGCTCTGGCACCAGAAGCAAGAAGGAAAGTTGGTATTAAATGTGGCTCACACCTCTTTTCAAAGAAGGCTTGATTCCTTATGGATGTAGAAGTCAGCTTCCAAAATGGGTTTCAATGACCTCTACTTCCTGGATTTCTCATTTTTATGAAGCCTCCTCTTGTTTTGTGCCAGAGTTTGTCTGTATGCATTTTCTTATTGCCCGAGCAATGATACATCAATTCTGAGACTATATTATAAAAGACCTTAGCTTCTATCTTGGGTGCTGTTACATAAATGGGCCAAAGATGTCCCTGCATGTCAGCCCCTGTTATTTTTTTTCTTCTCAGCAGAATAGGTTCATTAACTTAAAACCCACTGGTGCCAAACTCAAATTCTCGCCTCTCCAATTTCTTTAAATATAATGCAAATAAGTATATTTTTAGATATTTTGAGACTTCTTGATTTGCACACCCCATGAAGACATATTCAACCAGACATAGATATAAAGCAAACCCTACAGCTACAAGAAACCTCAAATTACTGCTGTATTTTAGAGCTCACTGATCCAGAGACTCCCACCTCACTGAATGACACCACCCAGACAGGCAAACTACCCGGACCCCACACACTCCTCTCTCCTAGGAGTTCCCTTGCTCTCTTCTTGTTTTGGGTGGTGGTCCCCTGCTATCTCTGGAAGGTCTCATCCCCTTTGATGCAACCCAATCCAGGTGCCACACCATGAAGCTTGTTGTGAAATATTAATATTTCATGATCTTGATTTTTCCTTGATGAGCCTCGAAATCCTGGACCTTGCTTTTAGTGCCCATTTTCTTGGCCTTTCTTTTGGAGTTTTTGCCTTAGAGTTTTGCCTATGTTGTGGAAAAGTCCAAATAATGAGGGACTGAAGCCTTAAGCCAGTGGCCAGGGAGAAATGGAAGCCTGTCAACAGCCACACAAGTGAGCCTGGAAGCCAGCTCTCTTGGGTTGGCCACAGCTCCGATGAAAGCAGCCAACAGCCTGACTGTACCTGGTCAGAGACCGAGTCAGAACCATATAGAGAAGCCACTCTGAGGTTCCTGACCCACAGGAATTTTATGAAATATTTGTTGTCTTAAACTGCCATGTAGGAGGGGATTTTTTACACAGCAATAGATAAGTTAGACAATAACCTTCCTACCTAGAGTGCAGACAGAAAAGCAAGAAAGCACAAATCATGAGAAGAATGACTGGTAATCTCTTGTCACTCCAACTTCATGTCTAAATATGAAATCAAATTTTAAAATCTGACAATTAAAATTAACCTTCCTTCCTGATGAATATGAACAAATAAGGAAAATTCAACAGTAAAAATGTGAAGGAAATGATTTTAAAGTTGTCATACATATCTCCTTTATTTCTCTGTCCTAGGTAAGACATAATAAAGATGCTTTACAAGTCAGGAGAGACTTTATTATTTTACTTAACTTTTAAATTTAATTTTATATTTTTATTATTACCTTATTTTTTTAAATTTTATATCATTTTATTTTTAATGTGGGGCTTCCCTTGTGGTTCAACTAATAAAGAATCTGCCTGCAATGCAGGAGACCTTGGTTCAGTCCCTGGGTTGGGAAGATCCCCCGGAGAAGGGAAAGGCTACCCATTCCAGTATTCTGGCCTGGAGAATTCCATGGACTGTATAGTCCATGGGGTCACAAAGGTGGACACAACTGAGCAACTTTCACTTTCACTTTAGTGTAGGGGATACACAGCAACAAAGCTCTTTAACGAAACAGCACTTCATACATCATGTCAGATAGAATTAATCACTTTTCTTCTCTCCCACCATCCCTGGAACAGCCTCCTGTTATTGAGTGGATCACTGAGATGTGCTTCATTTTGTTTACTTGCAGGTGGTTTTCTTTTTTGTAGTATCCTCAGTACCTAGATCAGACAACAGTAATACAGATTTGAATTTAATTTACTAAAAATTAGACATTTTTATTTTCAAAGCATACTCTATTCCTCTCACTGTTTTGCATATAGATGAAGAATGGATGAAAATGAACAATATCACTGAAAAATAATAGGAAAATGTGCATTTAAAGTGAAAAATTTCCTTATCAAGTTTGAGTCACTTCAATATATGCAGAGATTATTGTGTGGAAGTCATTGGATTAAATGTGAAAGTGAAAGGACAATAGAAAACATAGTGGCCACTTTCAAAGGCTTTGAAATCTCATAGAGAAGGTAAAGAAGAAACAAATACATATTTTTGAATGAGACTTTTTCTGATGCTCCACAATTCATTCCTGAGGCCCAAACTTCTAAGAAGAGTGGTGCTATGTACCCTACATTTAAAAGAGACTTGCTGTCTTTAAAGCTGACGTGAAATATGACATCTTTTCTAGAATGTACTAAAAGGGAGTACAAACAGGCAGGTTAATACAATGCCATTACAAACGTTCACAATTCTATAGGTTTCTAGAGAATAGAACCATCTGTTTTGACTGGGGTGATCATTTATTCATTAATTCACTCATAGACTCGTTTTTTTTTCCTGTAAATTTATTTACTGAATACATTTAATGCCTCAGGCACTGCGAAAAGTACAAAGGATAGAGAGGTGAATAAGAGATTTGTAGTCTTTGCCCTCAGAAAACTTACATTGTGTGTGACCTTGAAGAATAATTAGTATTTTAAAATGCAGAAATATTGGTAGCAGATTCTAGGTGAAGGAACTTGAATAGTATGAGAAACAGCATTGCAGACCAGAATGATTGATAAGGTGGATAAAGAAGACTGCCAAAGTTGGGTTTGACATAAGATTGATTTTTGTAGAAGACAAAAACAAAGTCACGTTCTTTTTTTAATGTAGAATAAGGGAATTTACCTCTCTCTCAACTATTAAACTTATCTCTATACATACATTTTTAAGTATGCATATTAAAATTTATTGTGCAGTGATACTCTTAGTATCAGCTTTCTCGTTTGTGAATAGAATAGTTAGATACATAGCTCAAAATTCACAATCTAGATGTCTGTGGAATATTATTTGTCAAAGTTATACTCTTAGAGGGCTTCCCTGGTGGCTCAGTCAGTAAAGAATCTGCCTGGAATACGGGAGATGCAGGTTTGATCTATGGGTCAGGAAGATCCCTCGGAGAAGGGCATAGCAATGCATTCCAGTATTCTTGCCTGCGGAATCCCATGGACTGAGGAGCCTGGTGGGCTACAGTCCATAGGATCACAAAGATTTGCACACAACTGAGCATGCATGTACTCTTAAAATTTCTATATGAATTGACACTAATAAAAAATATGAGAGACTATACATAAATAAATAAGCATCTTATTTATCTTGAAAAAATATGGACATATGACAACCCTGGGTCTAATATATCCCATGTGATAATTGGATGAAGTTGATCAAAGCTACCTCTTTTAGAATGGTTGTGATTTTTCTCATCTGCCTTAGCTTTTATCTTCCCTGTTACCTGATGTACTCAACTGCATAAACTGCCTGCCCATTGTTAGTATTTGAATTGGAAACATTGACAAAGGATTCCACATGTACCTTTTGATGTTAAGTGTCTATTGTTCTGTGATTCATTTTATTTCATACTTTATAATTTACTCTTTCAGAAATATCCAGAAAAGCCTTGTTTAGTCTGACATTATTCTAAAAAATCCTTTAGGAACAAAACTATTTCCATTGAAATGTTGACTTAGAGAAAAGGGAACTGGTATATTGTTGATGGGAATATAAGTTGGTTCAGCCACTATGAAAAATAGTATGGTAATTCCTCAAAAAATTAAAAATAGAAGTACCATATGGTCCAGCAATTCCACTTCTGGGTATATATCTAAAGAATATGCAAACAAAATCTTAGGAGATATCTGCACTCCCATGTTTACTGCAACATTATTCACAAACGCAAGATACAGAAACAACCTAAGTACCTGTCAATGAATGAACAGATAAAGAAGATGTGGTATATATACTACTTAGCCATGAGAGAGGAGGAAGTTTGAGACAACATGGATGAATTTGAGGGCATTATGCTAAGTAAGATAAATTAGACAAAGATAAGCACTGTAATGATATCATTTACATATGAAATCAAAAAAGAAAGCCAAAACTCATAAAAACAGAGACTAGAATGGTGGTTACTAGAGTCTCGAGTGTGAAGGGAACTGTGAAGATGTTGTTTAAGTATACAAACTTGCAACTAGTAAATATGAAAGTCCTGAAGATATAACATGCAGTATAATAATTACAGACAATACTTTATTATAAACTTCAAAACTGCTTAAGAAATAAAATTTCTTCACAAAAAAAGAAACAATAACTATGAGATGTGATAGAGGTGTTAGCTAATGGTACAGTGGAAATCCTATTGCAGTACATAAATATATTAAATCAATACATTTTACAGTTGAAAGTTATACCATGTCATGTCAGTTCTATCGCAATAAAATAAAATTTGTGTGAAAAATATTTTATGGATGCTGTTTTTACTATTGGAGGTCCTTTGTGAAACTAGGGTTTCCCTGATAGCTCAGTTGGTAAAGAATCTGCCTGCAATGCAGGAGACCTTTGTTTGATTCCTGGGTCGGAAAGATCCACTGGAGAAGGGATAGGCTACCCACTCCAGTATTCTTGGGCTTGTCTTGTGGCTCAGCTGGTCAAGAATCTGCCTGCAATGTGGGAGACCTGGGTTTGATTCCTGGGTTGGGAAGATCCCCTGGAGAAGTGAAAGGCTACCCACTCCAGTATTCTGGGCTAGAGAATTCCCTGGACTGTATGGTCCATGGGGTTGCTAAGAGTCAGACGCGACTTTCACTTTCACTTGTTAAACTAAGATTTTCGGTTAAGCAGGTTGAATACTCATTAATGAATGGATAAAGATAACAATTGGAAGATAACAATTGCTCTAATTAAGGTACCACAACAGAAAACAAAGCTGACTCCCTGAAGGAGCTGAGGAAGGAAATCATCCAGTCATACCTCTTACCATATCCATTCTTTGCATTATTAGTAAAGGACTATATTTAAATCAAAAGCAAGGGATTAATAACACTAAGATTATTGAATAACACTCCTGTCAAACACTTTGGGACTTCTCTGGTGGCTCAGATGGTAAAGAATCTGCCTGCAATGTAGGAGACCCAAGTTCAATCCCTGGGTCAGGAAGATGCCCTGGAGAATGGAATGGCTACCCACTCCAGTATTCTTGCCTGGAGAACCCCATCGACAGAGGAGTCCAGTGGGCTACAGTCCACAGGGTCGAAAAGAATCAGATACGACTGAGTGACTAACACTTTCAAGTACTTTGCATAGATAATTTCATTATTAATTCCCACTTTTATTCTGAGATTGATAATAATATTATCTCTATTTTTCAGGTAAGAAAATTCACACTTAGAATGGTTAATAACTTTATACAAGACCACATGGCTGGGTATAGTCAGATGCCATGGTATATTGACATAACTGATCCATTTTTAAAACTATCCATTGGTCTGTAAACCCAATCATTAGTATTCACAAAATTTTCTATTTACTATATTCACTAAATAATATCCTCTCCCAGGCTGTCATTATTTAAGCCCTGAAATAAGTTTATATTTGTTCTTCATCAAGTCCTGTCTATATGCTATAGAACACACTTGCAAAAGGATCAAAATTACACTGTAGAATCAATCAACTACTATGAGAGTTGTCTACTTGAGCTGTCTTCAATCATATTTTAATCAACATTTGAGAATCTCTAACTGCAGAATGTATACAGACAACTGGACACTGAATTTAATTACTTTGGTAGAAAAAAAATTGCACAGAAAAAGGATAGACAAAAAAGTAAAAATTCATGTCACATATTTATTAGTTATAAGCCTATTAGTTGAGTGATGATACAATGTCCAACTCAGGTTGAATGTAAGGTTATCGATGCCTAGTTGTGGTAATGTATTATCTAGATATAAACCCATCTTTGATTAGCTTTTGAATAGTTTTGCTTGTATAAGCTGCACGCGCCAGTCAACATTAAATGATCTGTTTTTTGCTCAAATTTGACTTTATTATGGCAAGAAAGTTATTGACATACTCTTTATTTGTTTCTCTATAACATGTTTATAAGACTTAACTTTTGCACTTTAAAAATCCCAATTGCCTCTTTGGAGAGACTTTTTTATTTTATTATCATCTTATTGATATTCTTCATCTGTGTCTGATACTCTTACAACCTTTGTTAAATAAATTAAAGGTACAGAATGGACAGATAATGCCTATTACTTTTAATAAAGTCCTAATTTTATAATGTTGACATTAGCACTGTAAGTGAGACCTTAACTAAAAAGAAAAGTAACTAAGAGTTACCGAATATCTACTACATGTGAAAAACTGGACCATTCAAATTTATGTTTATTAATTCATTAGTAACTGGATAAAAGGTTTTTATTTTGCTATCTAATCTGTAAGGGATTCTTTTTCTCAGTTCAGAATAGTCTTTTCTGTGATTATTTACATTGATATACAATCTATTCAATTCTAGCCAACATTGATGGGGCAAAGATCAAAAGTGGGATTAAAGTGATAAAATGGTAATTGGTTCAAAGGTGCAGGGGAACACTGAAGCGTTAACAATGTCAGCTGTAGCTGAATTTATTAGCCATTCTCTTGGGGACCTGGTGATGTGTCTCTGAGTTGGAAGGGGGTGTTCCATTCACAGAGAAATGAAAAGGAGGGACATGACAGGCCTCTGAGAGTGAACTTGTGGGGCTGAGACTCCACTATAATAAAGGACAGATTGATTAGGAGAAAAGCAAACAGAATTTTCAATACATATATACTTCCTATATGAGCTTCCCAGGTGGCACAGCGGTGACAAATCCACCTGCCAATGCAGGAAACACAGGAGTCATGCAGGTTCCATCCCCTGGAGGAGGAAATGGCAACCCACTGCAGCATTCTTGCTTGGAAAATCCCATGGACAGAGGAGCCTGATGAGCTACAGCCCATGGGGTCTCAAAAAGTTGGACACATGCACACATACTTACTATATACAAGGAAGAGACTCAGAAAAAGTAAATAACTCCGGTAAGGCAACACCTTAAATACGATCTCCAGCTAAAGGAAAATAAAGTTGGTTAGGAAAGGCCAGTTATGGAAATTACCAGGAAAAAGCACAGTATACAAAGTTATGCTTATTATATAGAAGATTTAAGTTGCTGCCTTCACCACTGGTAAGCACTTCTAGATATGTTTGGCTTTTTTTTTCTTTCTTTCATACTCCACTTCCTGGCATTGAGAAGTCACCCTTACAAAGAGAGTTCTCTCTTATAAATGTAAACATTTCTTATAGAAGGGTAAGTTTCCCTAGGTTTTCAGAGCTTCTCCTGTGTCTTCAATTTCTTAAAAATAACCAACTTAAAATACTCCTTATGCCAAAGAGGCATGTTTGGGGATGGCAAATTCTGCTCCCCTTCAAAATGAATAAAAGGCACAGTTTTGTGGGAGATAGTGACTGTTGCTTCCATAAAATGTAAAAGAAAACAGATTTTCTTCACATATTCAATTTTCCCCTATGTCCTGCTGAGACTTTGGTAAGATCAGGTCAGCAGTAATGCAAATAAAACAAGCTGTTAGACGAGTGAAGTATCATTTTGTTTCAGTTATTTTTATGCAGAAAGATTTGTGTAATTGATTTTTCGAAGATCAGTGAATCATAAGCAAATGTCACAAACCTTTACATTTTGAACTAAATGATGTTGTAACTGTAAAGGAAAATGCACATGGAAGAATATTTTAAGGAGAATTTTCCCTGATATAAATAAAGAGATCTTTTCCCCCCTCCTTTTTCTTGGAGCATTTTTCTTTAGAAAATTGTCATTTATTTCTCTTACTCTTTGAGACATATGTAAATTGAAAAAAAAAAAAACTAAATAAAACGTTTTGCCAGTTTTTAAACCTTAAATGCCTTTCTCAAAGACCTGGGAGTCATCTCCTTGAAAGAGAATCAAGGAAGATAGACCCCTGACTTCCAATTTCCCAGTTTTTGTGGGGATGTCGGACCATAAATTTAACTGGTGCTTGGCTTCAAGATACCAACCCTTTGTCAAAAAGGTGTGAGAAATTTATCTTTCCCTTTGGATAAAGTCAATTAGTTAACATATATGGCCACACTAATTGTCAAGTGTTAGGATAAACTATGTGTGACTAAGAATGCCATCATGTCCTTTTATTGAGGACTGGTTATTTATCTTGAGAATCTTATTCTAGCGGGTTGTATCTGCTTGACTATATAAAAGGGTGATGTGTTTTTGCTTTTTTTTAATCTTTGCAGTCCCTTGAGCAGATCACTTGTGAAATTTATCACATTTTGGTTTAATACTTATTCAATAATAAAAATGTTTTATTTATTTTTTGGAGCAGTTTTGGGTTGGCAAGGAATTTTGTTTTTAAGGGTATTCCCAATACCACACAGATTTGATTGCATCACTGTTTCATTTAAACTTTTTGAATGGCCTTCTCTTATTCTTGAGATCAAGTCTAAATCCCTGGTGTGAGTTCTACCATGTAGCACCAATGAATCTTTTAGCAATACCTGCTAGTGCCCCCTACATACAAACCACAGCAAAATTCTCAACATTGTCCACTTTCCTAAGCATGCGATGCAAATTCGAAATATTCATGCAAAAGCATATTGTAGGGCAATGCTTCAGAATGGCAGGGTGAAAAGCTTGATGGGACATTTTCCTAGCAAAATAGCAATTTAACTGGGGAAAATTATAAAAATAACTCATTTAAAGTCTCTGAGAATGGTCCTAATGACCAGAATGGATACATGGTATGGATATACAAGATATAGGAAACACAGGGAATAGAGAAATGTTAAGAAAACTTTCTAAATTTTGGTAAAATTATGTCTGTGACATGCGGGCTTTGAACTGCTCCCTTACATCCTCTCCTATTGTCCCCCGGCCCCCCATGCTTCCAGTGCAGGCAGGTTCTGAGGGAGTCATGGCCTTGCGGACCTCCCAGCACTAGGAGGATGCCTCCAAACAGCCTGTGGGAACTATAACGGAATTGGCTGAGTACATGACACTGACTGCCAGGTGCCAGCACAGTCATGGTGTTCCCTGTGGACTGGACTCTGGGCTTCAACAGCTAGGGAGGCCCCTCCCTCTCCTACCCTCAGGCCCGACTCACTCACAGAGGGCATTTCCAGCCCAAACAAACTGCATTTGTGGCTTACAGCCCACAGCATCCTCTCAGCACCAAGAATTTTGCCTTGTGACCCAATACTCCACAGTGTAATTCAGTCCTCAGGGCTGGGACCCTTGATATACACCTGCTCTGGGAGTGGGGACACATGGAGATTCCCAGGATTGCTTTAATAAATGAGGATAAACCACATGTGTGCCCAGTCCTGGGAGCCAGGCACACTGGCATTTGTATTTTTGAAGGAGGTCACCCTTACCACCATTATCCCTACTATAGTTTGACCTCAGGCCAAACTACAAGGAAGGAACACAGCCCTGCCCATTAGCAGAAAATTGGATTAAAGACTTAATGAGCCTGGCCCTGCTATCCGAGCAAGACTCAGTTTGCCCCACAGCCAGTCCCTCAGATCAGGAGGGTTCTGCAAGCCTCTTATCCTTATCCAAGAGGGCAGACAGAGTGAAAACCACAATCACAGAAAATTAATCACAATGATCACAGCCTTGTCTAACTCAATGAAACCATGAGCCATACCATGTAAGGCCACCCAAGAAGGACAGGTCATGGTGGAGAGTTCTGACAAAATGTGGTCCACTGGAGGAAGGAGTGGCAAACCACTTCAGTAATCTTTCCTTGAGAACCCCATGAACAGTTGAAATGACATAAAGATGACACTGAAAGATGAACTCACAAGGTCAGTAGGTACCCAATATGCTACCAGAGAAGAGGGAAGAAATAGCTACAGAAGGGATGAAGACGTTGAACAAAGCAGAAACAATGCTCAGTTGTGGATATGACTGGTAATGGAAGTAAAGTCTGATGCTGTAAAGAACAATATTGCACAGGAAACTGGAATGTTAGGTCTATAAATCAAGGTGAATTGGAAGTGGTCAAACAGGAGATGCCATGAGTGAACATTGACATTTTAGGAATTAGTGAACTAAAAAGGACCAGAATGGGCGGATTTAATTCAGAAGACCATTATATCTACTACTGTGGGCAAGAATCCCTTAGAAGAAAAGGAGTAGCCATCATAGTCAACAAAAGTGTCTGAAATGCAGTACTTGGGTGCCATCTCAAAAATGACAGAATGATCTTTGTTCGTTTTCAAGGCAAACCACGCAATATCAGAGTAATCCAAATCTGTGCCCAAACAACTAATGCCAAAGAAGCGGAAGTTGAACAGTTCTTTGCTGACTTATAAGACCTTCTAAAACTAACACCAAAAAAAATATATGCCCTTTTCATCATAGGACTGGAATGCAAAAGTAGGAAGTCAAGAAACACCTGGAGTAACAGGCACATTTGGCCTTGAAGTACAAAATAAAGCAGGGCAAAAACTAACAGAGTTTTGCCAAGACAATGCACTGGTCATAGCAAACACCCTCTTCCAACAACACAAGAGAAGACTCTACACATAGACATCACCAGATGGTCAATCAATTAAAATCAGATTGATTATATTCTTTGCAGCCGAAGATGGAGAAGCTCTATACAGTCAGCAAAAACAAGACTGGGAGCTGACTGTGGCTCAGATCATGAACTCCTTATTGCCAAATTCAGACTTAAATTGAAGAAAGTAGGGAAAACCACCAGACTATTCAGATATGACCTAAATCAAATTCCTTATGATTATACAGTGGAAGTGAAAAATAGATTCAAGGGGTTAGATCTGATAGATAGTGTGCCTGAAGAACTATGAATGGAGATTCATGACACTGTACAAGGGTCAGTGATCAAGACCATCCCCAAGAAAAAGAAATACAAAAAGGCAAAATGGTTGTCTGAGGAAACCTTAGAAATAGCTGAGAAAAGAAGAGAAGTGAAAGGTAAAGGAGAAAAGGAAAGGTATACCCATCTGAATTCAGAGTTCCAAAGAATAGCAAGGAGAGATAAGAAAGCCTTTCTAAGGATACAATGCAAACAAATAGAGGAAAACAATAGAATGGGAAAGACTAGAGATCTCTTCAAGAAAATTAGAGATACCAAGGAAATATTTCAGGCAAAGATGGGCTCAATTAAGGACAGAAACGGTATGGACAGAAGCAGAAGATATTAAGAAGAGGTAGCAAGAACACACAGAAGAACTATACCAAAAAGATCATGACCCAGATAACCATGGTGGTGAGATCACTCACCTAGAGCCAGACATCCTGGAATGGGAAATCAAGTGGGCCTTAGGAAGCATCACTATGAACAAAGCTAGTGGAAGGGAGGGAATTCCATTTGAGCTATTTCAAATACTAAAAGATGATGCTGTGAAAGTGCTGCACTCACTATGCCAGCAGATTTGGCAAATTCAGCAGTTACAGGACTGGAAAAGGTTAATTTTCATTCTAATTCCAAAGAAAGACAATTCCAAAGAATGTTCAAACCACTGCACAACTGCACCAATTTCACAAGCTACCAAAGAAATGCTCAAAATCCTTCATGCTAGGCCTCAACAGTATGTGAACTGAAAACTTCAGATGTTTAAGCTGGATTTAGAAAAAGCTGAGGAACCAGAGCTCAAATTGCCAACTTCTGTTGGATCATAGAAAAAGCAAGAGAATTCCAGATAAATATCTATTTCTGCTTCACTGACTATGCTAAAACTTTTTTCTTTGTGGATCACAACAAACTCTGGAAAAGTATTAAAGAGTTCGGAATACCAGACCACCTTATCTGCCTCCTGAGAAACCTGTATGCAGGTCGAGAACCAAACATGGAACAATGAACTGGTTCCAAACCAGGAAAGGAGTACATAAAGGCTGTATATTGTCACCCTGCTTTCAGTTCAGTTGCTCAGGTGTGTCTGACTCTTTGCGACCCCATGGACTGCAATATATCAGGCTTTCCGGTCCATCACCAACTCCCTGAGCTTGCTCAAACTCATGTCCATCGAGTTGGTGATGCCATCTATCCAACCACCTCATCCTCTATTGTTCCCTTCTCCTCCTGCCTTCAATCTTTCCCAGCATCAGGGTCTTTTCCAATGAGTCTGTTCTTTGCATCAGGTGGCCAAAATATTGGAGTTTCAGCTTCAGCATCAGTCCTTCCAATGAATATTCAGGACTGTTTTCCTTTATGAATGACTGGTTTGATCTCCTTGCAGTCTAAGACCCTGATGCTGGGAAGGATTGAAGGCAGGATGAGAAGGGGACAATAGAGGATGAGATTGTTGGATGGCAATACCAACTCAACAGACATGAGTTTGAGCAAGCTCTGGGAGATAGTGAAGGACACCGAAGCCTGGCATGCTGCAGTTCATGAGATCACAAAGAGTCTGACACTACTGAGTGACTGAACAATCCTCTCCTACAGCTCTATGTTATGGAAACTCTAACCCAGTGCTCTTCTCTGGGCAAGGAGAATCAAGAATCCTGGGCTGCCTTTCCCACTGGATCCCAATCCAGGCCTGGGAAATCAAGCTTAAAAAAGCCAAGGAGGATAAGATGAAAACATATCATAAAATAAATAATATCAGTAAATGTACACTGATGGTTAAAAATAGAAATTCTGGAGTTGAACAGAACAACTTATATTTGAAAACTCACTAGAGATATTCAACAGTAAATTTTAGCTGCTATCAACAGGAAAATCAACAAAGATGGTAAAGAGATATGAATAGAGATTATTCAATATAAAGAACAGAAATAATAAAGAATGAAAAACAATAAACGGTATTTCTGAAAAGTGTGGGACACATGTAACTTTGAAACAACTAGAAGACAAGTCAGTCTATCCAATGGATTCACAAATGGAGTAAAAATGAACAGAAAGCATAATTAATGTAAAAACACATGTGAGTTCTAACATAACAGTACTTTCAAAGATGTGTCTGTTGGCTTAATTTATGAATTATAAAAACACTTTTAGATTGAATTAAAAATAAGGCCCGGTAATTTTTTCAAGTAATTTTCTTAAAAGTATACCAAAGGTTAAAAATAAGATGTTTAAAACAGACTATCAGTTAAATACAGACCATTATACAGATGGAGGTAACAAGCTTAATAATTGTCAAAATAGAATTTAAGGTAAAAGAATGAAAATGTGTCAAAGTTATTAGATCTTGTAAAAGGTACAATAAAGGAAGTAATATTCATCATAAACATGAATATGAACAATTTCAAATATATATTGATAACTTCTCACAGAACCACAAGGTAAATGTAAATCGGGAATTGTAATTGGAAATTTTAACATGCTCTCAGAAACATTGGGATAAAGCAGTCAAAAATACATTTGATTGTATATTAAAAACTTTCAACAAACAAAGCCTTGAGTGAATAGTGTTCTGCCCAATTATTTTGACATAGGCTTTCTTGTCATTCAAAAATTAATTAAACATCTGTCTGAAGTTCATTCAAACATTTTCATAATTATCAAGATGTGAAAAATCGTCTGCTACAGGAAAGTAACCTCAATCTTCTGCTTTTCATTCTTCTCCAAAGTATTTAAAAGAGTGGGGATCAGTAGGTCCGTTGAAGTTAAATGCCTCACAGCAAAAATCCAAGCTTTCTCCCGGAATCTTCAGCTGCAATTTGACAATTTTATGAATCACTACTTGTTTACATATTTTTCTTTGCCCAAACAGCAAGCATAGTATTATTAACCATTGCAGATAATCCATTTCTAAACAGAGGATCAAGTATTTACTTTCAGTTAAAGATTTTAATAACAGGAAGTTTGGGGATTTTGAATATTTTAAATGGAGCACACCAAATAGAAATTCGTTTTTGACGTCATCTAAGTACATATAAGATGAAAAAGAAAAAAAAAAAAAACGGGAGTAGCTGCACAAAGAGATTTTAGCAGTTTCATGTAGCTGTATGCTACATGGAAAGCATCCCTAATTCCTCATAACCTTCTCTACCATTAGGAGACAAATGTTCTAGATTGAGTGGTATCATTTATCACAGGTACTGCTTCACTTTTCTTCCTGAATAAGCTACAAACCAGCTTACTCACTGCCAAGAAATAAGGCTGTATCAAGGCCTTTCCAACTGTGAGGAGTTCTGTTTGACAACTGGAAATGGAATATGCAATATGGCAGCATGCTTCACGGGAAGGGTTTGATTTAGGATAGCTTGAATTGCCAGGCGCTTTGAACAAAATCATCTTCTCAGGAGACAAGTGCTCTGATATACTCTCAGGTTGGACACATCTAAGTAGGTTTTTCATCCTTAAAGGCTTTAGGTTACCATTGGCATAAAAGTTTGCCTCTCTATAAATACTGTGGTTTTATGGCCAATTAGGTTCTTGAATGAAATGAAAATCAAAAGTAATTTTAATTTTATTTAACTTTCTTTACTTTGATGGTTTCCAGATTAAGTTATGCCCAATATAAGCAATGGCAAAAAGATGTGTTTAATTAATTTATATCAACCAGAAACTATTTTAAATGAAGATGGTGTGAGTAATGACTATACTCACACATGTATGCACAGTGGTATTTTATGCCATTTACAGCAAAGACATAAAAGCATTTATATAACATTTTCTTCATGTACAAGTAGACATTTCTCAACACGACAGAAAAATAATCAAAGAAATTGATGTGTGTATGTGTGAGACTGTATGTGATGTGTTTTCTGGGCCATGCCCAGTTAACTGAACTCTTAAAGACCATTCATAAGTAAAGATTAAAGCTCCTGATAAAGAGGAATTTTAAAGAGTCTACTTTTACCAAAATTGGATGCAAGATCAGAGCTATATTGATTTGTAACTCAAATATAAGATTAGTTCTGCCCCTTATTGGCATGAACTGGAGACTTCCAGGGATACTTCAATAAATATCACTGCTTTAATTGAGTAATGGTCCCTTGCTCATAAATTTGTAACTAATCTCTATTTTATTCTGATAAATCAAACTCCTAACTTTTGGTATTCAAGACACTCATGATTTCCAACCTTATTTTCAATTATTTTCCAGCAGTAAAACTACTTTTTAGCTAGATGGAACCTCTGAGTTACTGTATGTATGTGTAGCACTCCCTGACTTCCATTAAAAATATATTTTGTTCCCTCCACACACCTTATTTTAAGGACTAAATATTGCTCACCTTTTGCAATCCAGTTTAAACTATGCCTTCTATATTGTATGCTTTAATCAAGTCAGTTTCTTTTGTGTATGGTGTTAGAAAGTGTTCTAGTTTCATTCTTTTACAAGTGGTTGACCAGTTTTCCCAGCACCACTTGTTAAAGAGATTGTCTTTTCTCCATTGTATATTCTTGCCTCCTTTGTCGAAGATAAGGTGTCCATAGGTGCGTGGATTTATCTCTGGCTTTCTATTTTGTTCCATTGACTATATTTCTATCTTTGTGCCAGGACCATACTGTCTTGATGACTGTGGCTTTGTAGTAGAGCCTGAAGTCAGGCAGGCTGATTCCTCCAGTTCCATTCTTCTTTCTCAAGATTGCTTTGGCTATTCAAGGTTTTTTATATTTCCATACAAATTGTGAAATTATTTGTTCTAGTTCTGTGAAAAATACCGTTGGTAGCTTGACAGGGATTGCATTGGATCTATAGACTGCTTTGGGTAGTATACTCATTTTCACTATATTAATTCTTCCAATCCATGAACATGGTATATTTCTCCATCTGTTTGTGTCCTCTTTGATTTCTTTCATCAGTGTTTTATAGTTTTCTATATATAAGTCTTTTGTTTCTTTAGGTAGATATATTCCTAAGTATTTTATTCTTTTTGTTGCAATGGTGAATGGTATTGTTTCCTTAATTTCTCTTTCTGTTTTCTCATTATTGGTGTATAGGAATGCAAGGGATTTCTGTGTGTTAATTTTATATCCTGCAACTTTACTAGATTCATTGATTAGCTCTAGTAGTTTTCTGGTAGAATCTTTAGGGTTTTCTATGTAGAGGATCACGTCATCTGCAAACAGTGAGAGTTTTACTTCTTTTCCTCTCTGGATTCCTTTTATTTCTTTTTCAGCTCTGATTGCTGTGGCCAAAACTTCCAAAACTATGTTGAATAGTAGTGGTGAAAGTGGGCAACCTTGCCTTGTTCCTGAATTTAGGGGAAATGCTTTCAATTTTTCACCATTGAGGATAATGTTTGCTGTGGGTTTGTCATAGCTATAGCTTTTATTATGTTGAGGTATGTTCCTTCTATTCCTGCTTTCTGGAGGGTTTTTATCATAAATGGATTAAAGAGCTAAACGTAAGACCAGAAACTATAAAACTTCTAGAGGAAAACATAGGCAAAACATTTTCCAACATAAATCACAGCAGGATCCTCCATGACCAGCTCCCAGAATATTGGAAATAAAAGCAAAAATAAACAAATGGGACCTAATTAAAATTAAAAGCTTTTGCACAACAAAGAAAACTATAAGCAAGGTGAAAAGACAGCCTTCAGAATGGGAGAAAATAATAGCAAACGAAACAACAGACAAACAATTAATCTCAAAAATATACAAGCAACTCCTGCAGCTCAGTTCCAGAAAAATAAATGACCCAATCAAAAAACGGGCCAAAGAACTAAACAGACATTTCTCCAAAGAAGACATACTGATGGCTAACGAGCACATGAAAAGATGCTCAACATCACTCATTATTAGAGAAATGCAAATCAAAACCATAATGGGGTACCATTTCACGCCAGTCAGAATGGCTGCTATCCAAAAGTCTACAAGCAATAAATGCTGGAGAGGGTGTGGAAAAAAGGGAACCCTCTTAGACTGTTGGTGGGAATGCAAACTAGTACAGCCACTATGGAGAACAGTGTGGAGATTCCTTAAAAAACTGGGAATAGAACTGCCATATGACCCAGTAATCCCACTGCTGGGCATACACACCAAGGAAACCAGAATTGAAAGAGATGCGTGTACCCCAATGCTCATCGCAGCACTGTTTATAATAGCCAGGACATGGAAGCAACCTAGACGATCAATCCATCAGCAATCC
The DNA here is from genome assembly GCA_024291935.2 of Okapia johnstoni. Lineage (NCBI taxonomy): Eukaryota > Metazoa > Chordata > Mammalia > Artiodactyla > Giraffidae > Okapia > Okapia johnstoni. Next base: position 56,667,716 of record CM044308.1, read on the forward strand.
ATCAGCAGACGAATGGATAAAAAAGCTGTGGTACATATACACAATGGAATATTACTCAGCCATTAAAAAAATACATTTGAATCGGTTCTATTGAGATGGATGAAACTGGAGCCCACTATACAGAGTGAAATAAGCCAGAAAGAAAAACACCAATACAGTATACTAATGCATATATGTGGAATTTGAAAGATGGTAACGATAACCCTATATGCGAGACAGAATAAGAGACACAGATGCATAGAACAGTCTTAAAGACTCTGAGGGAGAAGGTGAGGGTGGGACATTCTGAGACAATAGCATTGAAACATGTATATTATCATATGTGAAACAGAACACCATTCCAGATTCAATGCATGAGACAAATGCTCAGGGCTGGGGCAATGGGATGACCCAGAGGGATGGGATGGGGAGGAAGGTGGGAGGGGGGTTCAGGATGGGGAACACATGTAAACCCATGGCTGATTTATGACAATGTATGGCAAAAGCCACTACAATATTGTAAAGTAATTAGCCCCCAACTAAAATAAATAAATTTATTAAAAAATAAAAAAAAATCAAGTCAGTTTCAAAAGAGATTTCTTCAGCCTACAGACTCTCTTGAGATTTTCTATGCAATTCTGGTATGGAAATTTCCACATTTTATCCTGTATTCATCATATGTATGTTTATTTTTATTAACACTGTCCTTCTTGATTTATCCTTGTAAATTCTGTAGCATTTCAATGCTTTGCAAACATTAGTCATTCATCAACCACTTATTGAGTGAATGAATCAACAAATGAAGTAATAATGAAGGGTAGAATTTTTTCTTCATAATTCTTTACTTTGGTTTATGTCACCTGTCAACTCAAGTTAGTAACAACTCTTGCTTTCAATATTTGCATGACTGATTATCTGTTTAGCAGCACCTAATGAAAAAGCAGTTCTTAGCTGGGAGAATATTGATCTGAAGAATATCTGTTTTGCTATAGTTAATGCTACTGTGCAAATAACAAATTTTCAATGGTCAAGATTTAGACATATTTTTTTTCAAGTCTTAAAGTTCTACTTATACAGAATGACATAATATGAAAAATTTTATGATAGAGCTATAATTTTATGTTAAAGGTGATTTATGATCTTATTAATAAGAGTCTGTTATAAACCAGGCACTGTGTACAGACTACATCAAACTGCAGAAGAGTCCTTATGTTAGCCCTTATATCAGCCCTTATGTAACTCCATTCCTCAGATGAAGATGTAAGGACCACAGAGGTTAGGCAACTTCATGCCATACAAGGGTTCACTGATAATTTCAAGGTTCATGGGATTCCCTGGTAACAAAGCCAGTAAAGAATCCGCCTGCAATGCAGGAGACCGGGGTTCATCCCTGGCTTGGGATTCATTTTCTTTTCCCTTCCAATGAATATTCAGGACTGATTCCTTTAGGATTGACTGGTTTCATCTCCTTCCAGTCCAAGGGACTCTCAAGAGTCATCTCCAACACTACAGCTCAAAAGCATCTATTTGCCTGATATAAAGTCAATTTGGGCTTCCCTGGTGGCTCATTGCTAAAGAATCTGGCTGCCAATGCTGGAGACACAGGAGAAGTGGGTTCTATCCCTGGGTTAGGAAGATCCCATGGAGAAGGAAATGGCAACCCTCTCCCATAGTCTTGCCTGGGAAATCCCATGGACAGAGGAGCCTAGTGAGTTGCAGTCCAAGGCCTGCAAAGTTGGAATGACTTAGGGACTAAATAACAAAGTCAATTCAGCACCAGAAAGTGTATGAACCAAAAACTTGGTTCATATTGACTGGAATTCATCTCTATTAACTTCTACTTTTTTTTACCCTCTCAAGGAATCCTCTAATCAACAGAAAACCTTGAGACAACTGGTCAGAAGTTTCTTATATTTTCAAAGTGAGTGTGCAGATGCTTCCTGGTCACTTCCCTTTCACGGAGTTAACTAAGCTATTCCATTTTAAATACCTGTCAAAAAGCCAGACTTAGAGAAGTGAAAAATAAAACAAAAAAGTGAAAGTGTTAGTCATTCCATCGTGTCCAGCTCTTTGGGACTCCATGACTGTAGTCTACCAGACTCCTCTTTCCATGGGATTCTCCAGGCAAGAATACTGGAGTGGGTTGCCATGCCCTCCTCCAAGGGATCTTCCCAACCCAGGGATTGAACCCTGGTCTCCTGAATTGTAGGCAGATTCTTTACCATCTGAGCCACAAGGAAACATGAATCTTTTTAGCTTCTGTGATGGCATGTAGATGCTTTATTTCTATCTCATCTTTCTCAAGGGTGAGTGGCTTCTTGCTTTGTCTTCTTCCCATGGCTCAACAGAAGGACTATTGACCATATTTATTCAGAGGAAAAAATTAATGTATCACTATTAAAAGGAGGTTACAGAGCCCTGTTTCATATTTCCCCTACTTGATTTCATCATCGGCTTCAATCTTTCTTACTAAAGATATTTCTGAAAGGAATTTGAACTTTCTCCTGTTGAAATATTTAGAATACGTTTTGAACATAATGCTTTTTCTTCTATCCCTGACTCAACTATATTATTTTCCACTGCACAGCAAATATTGATTACTTGATTATTTATAGTCTAACAGAGAACACTTTTATTAAGAAGACTTCTTTTCTTTATTATCAGAAGCTTATAGGTTAGGGGCTTGAATTAGTTTCCTTTAACAAAATCATTTGGAAGTCCACATGTCTTTTCTTTTTCATTTTGAAGATAAACTGCTCATTCTTTTCTAATTCACATAGCTCAGGCATGCCCCCTATGCTTTGCTGACCCAGCAAACTTCTTTTCCATGGTGAAAATTTGTTCACTTTCTCTACAACTGATCATTTCAGTAACAGCTAACATATACTCACATAAAAATAAAAGCAGAAGAAAGAGGAGAGAGGAGGAAGAGGAGAAAGAAGATGAGAAGATAACAACTTGGTAGGCTGGGAGAGAGTTTTTGTATCTCTGAAACAATCAGTGATTAGAAAAATGAACTTATATTGAAAGAAGAGGGTCACTTATTTTTCCCCAAATCATTTGTTGACTAACAACATCTGAAACAGCATAGGTCAACAACATGCACACACACAATATTTGCCTATCCTAATTATATCCCTGATAACCCACATAAAACTTGGAGTGACACATTTCTTCTGCGTATACTTGCATTTCCCTGTTAAGTTTTGCAGATTAATTGTATCATGTATGAAGTATGAAATGCTATAGAAGTCTAGGTACTTGAGAAAAGCATATTATAAAGCTCTCCTGTGTTTCATCTGCTTTGCCTTGTTCCTAAAGATCTGAAGACATAAGGCCTCACTACACCAAAGCCACATATAAATATTTTTTTTAATCAATAATGTATTTTAATTTGAGATTCTGGGGACTTTTTCTTAGATAGGCCAATATCAACTGAATTAAGTTTTAGGGTGGGTTTATATTCCTTAACCAGTCAGACCTCTGAATCTCTGGGTTCCACATCTGCAGATTCAACTAAATGCAGATAAAAAAATATTTAAAGAAAAATTCCATAAGGTCCTAGAAATCAAAACTTGAATTTTCTGTGTTGAGAACTATTTACACAGCAGCTATACTGTATTAAGCATCATAAGTAATCTAGATATGATTTAACATATATGTAAGGGTTAGGTTATGTGCAAATACTGTGCCATTTTGTATACAGAACTTGAGCATCAGCAGATTTTGGTATCTGTGGAAGGTCCTAGAATCAATTTCCCAGGGATACTGATGGACAACTGCACATTGAATGACTCTTAAGAAATATATTTAAGAGATATTTAAGGAGAAACATCAACTTTGGGTTCATAGATATAAGGGTGCCTTTCTGTTGATTTGTTTTGTTTTTCAGTATCCATTGACATGGGTGACTTAGCAAAGCGACTGTATAATTCATGCCTTGGTCAATGTGGACACCTCTTCTGCAGTCTAGCTCTAATAAGGTATTCAATTGCAAAGACAAAAATAGTTGTTCCAGAAGAATAATACCAAGTGCTTCTTTCTTTTCTACATTAATTTCTGGTGTATTCAAAATGAGGAAATTCTCTTCTAAAGGGATATAACAGAAATAAATCTGTTATATACATAATGATATGCCTTGGGAACATGAGGCAGTTTTGCCCTTGTTTGTGGTGCCAAAAAATTTTCATAGCTGTGGCCTTTGTGATTCTTTTATTTTCTTTTTCAGAAAAGAAGATAAAGCTTATTGCTATGGACTGAATTTTGTATCTCCTAAATTCACACTTTGAAGCCCTAGCCCTTAATGCAACTGCACTTGAAGATAAGAACTTTAAGGAGAAAATTAAGTTCAACGAATAATAAGAATGGGACCCTAATCTGATAGAACTGGTGTCCTTATAAGAGGAGGAAGACATATCAGGGATGCATGGCCATAGAAAAAAGGCCATGTGAGGACACAAGAAGAAGGTGGCCATCCTGAAGGCAAAGAGAGAGGCCCCAAGAGTAACCAAACCTGCCCCGACCTTGATTTTAGACTTCAGCATCCAAAACTGTGAGAATATAATTTCCATTGTTTAAGCCACTCAGTGTGTGGTATTTTGTTATGGCAACTCTAGCTGACTAACACAGTCAGACTTACAGTAATGGGGCACTGGCACCTCTGAAATCAAAGTATTATGGGGAAATGTCAAAGTGATAAGCAAGGCTTCTCTTAGAGAAAAAAATATCATATACTAATGCATATTTATGAAATCTAGAAAAACAGTACTGATGAACCTATTTGCAGGGCAGGAATAGAGGCAAAGACATAGACAGCAGACTTGTGGACACAGTGAATGAAGAAAAAGGGGGAATGAATTGACAGAGTAGCACTGACATACATATACTGTCATATGTAAAATAGATAGCTAGTAGGAAGCTGCTGTATAACACAGGGAGCTCAGCTTGGTGCTCTGGGATGACCTAGACAGGTGGAATGGGAAGGTGAGATGGAGGCTCAAGAAAGAAGGAATATATGTACACAAATGGCTGATTCACACTGTCATACAGCAGAAACTAACACAACATTGTAAAGCAATTATATTCCAATTAAAAAAAACATAAAAAGAAGCATTGCTCAATTCTGTCTTCTAATCTTTCTTGGTTAATTTCATAATTTTTATTTTTTTCCCTATCTAATACAATGATCACCTAGCAAGGTGGGGGAGACTTGTTTCAGGATAAGTAGACTAGATCTGAGTACTACCATCAACAAAAATAAGAAATATATCATTTTGTTCATGGGCACGAGAAAGCATAAGGCTTCAATATGTGATAGTGCAAATTAATATTAGGAGAAAATAATCCAAAATATGTTTAGAAGGAATCTATATAATTAATACTCAAAGAAATACATGTTTAAGAGAGCATTTGACCAGTCTCTTTGGCTGTTGGTGCTTTGTGCTTCTGTGTAGATAGAATAATTTAGGCCATCAGAAGGAAAGTGCTCTTCAGGGGGAAAAATAATCATCAAGTGCTTTTTGCACATGATCATTGTGAGTTTACAAATGGAATTTTTTTACACGATTCAGAGGATGACTTGGGATCCCAAAAAACCATAAGGGTAGTAAAATAGTTAAAGTAATTTGGAATCGGGAAGGCTGCATTATGACCATAATATAAAGGATTAGTATCTATCTATCTTGGAAAATAAAAAGAAAGAAAGAAAAGGATAAGAATCTACATCGTTATTAAGGATAGAAGGTGGGGTGTAGACTTTGCTCATAAGATCACATCTCATAGATAAAATGGATATTCTTTGAAGCTTCAACAATTTTAATCACAAAATAATGGTTAGCTTGAAAGAGAAATTTCTTTTTTTATGGTAAATATGAGTATTTTCCCTACAAAAGTTACACTGATTTCATCTAATTTAATGTTATAGTATATCAATAGCTATGCTGTTTCCCCGTAATTGATGAACCTTGGTAGAAAATATAGCAACTGAAAAAAAAAGGAAACCAAATGTTTCTCTTCTTTATACATATCTAATAATGGAAGAATGACTCGTATCTTTGATGGACCCTGTGTATTTATACAACAGCACTAAGTTTAAAAAAAAATCTTCATTAAGGCTGAAGACTGTTTTTTTTTTGTAAACAACAACAACAGCAAAATAAAACTATGCAATATACCATGCCTGTTGGAAGTAAATTCCCAGGATATTTGTTCTAATGTAGTTGGACAAGATGAGCCGAGTGAAAAAAAAAAAAGTGCACAAATTAGGACTGGATGTCAAACATGGAATCTCATGGAAAATAGTTCTTTATGAGTCTTAGTGAATAAACACACACAAAATGAGGCATTTTAATTAAGACCCATGGTAGAGATATGAAGCAATATTTTCAAGCCCGAAGGACTACAGAGCTTTATTTGAAGAGAGACTGGGAATATATCCAAGACGCATAATGAAGAGATACTGCTACCTCTGTGATGTTTTAATCACACATGCTTCTGTTGTTTTATCTATCCCATACTGAAATGCAGTAAAAACTAATTTTTCCATACATTGGTAGTCAATTATCTGACTAGAAGAATTGTTGGTTAGACCATTCTAAAATGAGTGTATTGTTTAAAATATCAAAATTAATGTCCGAATATCCTTTTTTTTTTCATTCGAGGGACAAATATTTTTAAACAGTACTAAGAAAATCTTTCAAGCCAGTGTATTTTTAAAATGTATATAAAACAATTTCCATTATGGTTTGTACTCTGGCTTTCAATTTCAACTAATTCCAACACGTTCCACACCAACTGTGGGTGACAAAGGACATGCCTTCAAAAAACAAATCAATGTTTTCCATATTTTAAAATAAGAAAGTAGTAGGAAGGAGCATTGTGAACAGTGCTTTGTTTGTCAGCACAATAGGTTTACAACTATATTTTATTGTGTCTTTTTTCTTATTCCTCTCTTAGTGTAGAGAGCATAACTTTGCTGCTGCTGCTGCTGTTTAGCTGCTTAGTTGTGTCCGACTCTTTGCGACCCTTTGGACTGCTGCCCAGCAGGCTCCTCTTTCCATGGGATTTTTTTAGGCAAGAGTACTGGAGTAGGTTCTTTCCCTGCTGAGCCATGAGATCACCTTTAATATCACAGATTAAGAAAGATTCATTTTTTAAAATATAATGTCAAATATGGTTCATATGAGTCGGTTTTGATGCTTAAGATCTTTCAACTAACTTTGTTTCATTATTTTGAAATAATAAAGTTTATTTTTAAAGTGCTGTTACAAAGGAGAGAAAATTAAAATGTGTCTTGGCCATGCAGACAAATAACAATTGAGGAGGACCAATTTTAGTGGCTGAAGCAGTCAGGAAAAGATGAAAACAAAATTCTTCAAAGCAGGAATATGTGACATTTTCACAAGTATGGGTTAACCATTTATCTACCTTACTTTGCTTCCAGAAGCATGTAATCATAGGTTACTTTTTTAAAATCATAAAATATGAGGGCAAAGTAAACATCTAAATTTTTTGCTAGGCAGCCATGACTTTATGACTTATTTCATGATATTAGAGTTCTTTGAAATTCAAAGATTGTAAAAGCATAAAAAGAAGGAAGGTTCTCATCACATGAATAAGTTAGGGGAATCAGAAACACACTCTAGAATACTGAGCATTTGTTTAGGCCACATTTTATACACACCCATGGGTCAAAACTGATTTGAAGTGAAGAGCACACCATTCTTACATTTATAAAAATTTTCAAGTGAGTACCATCTCATTGTAGTATTTCAAGGAAAAGCAACTGGAAAGAAGATAAAAATATTGCCTTCATATTTGCCTTGTATAATCCTCAGTTTTTTTTTTTTTAAGAGTTTCCAATCTTCTGGAGATATTTCAGGGTTAATGGATATTTTTTAGGAAAAAAAAATATAGCATGCAGGTACATAATCTTCTGCAGAGGCAACGACAGATCTTTTGTAAATAAATCTTTTCTTATTAGTGTGTCAGCAGCTTTTACTTTTGCCAAGTTAATCATTTAGCCAGCTGAAATCTAGCATATTTGTTTCTCTGGTTTTGTCCTTGTCAGCAGTAATGCAAGTAAAAGTGGTTTTCTTAATACATCCATTTTTCCTCCTTTTTAACTTAGTTAATAGAAATAAACTCCTGTGCAAATTTCCCCCCCTTGGGGAAATTACTCTTTTGAAAAAACGTGTGTGATTTAGAGGATGTTTAATTTAAGATTTCTTATCCTATAAACTGGATCAGCTCTCAGCAAATCTTCAAAATAGATGTGGTTCACTCTCTAGTTAACTTCATGATGCCATTTCCTCACATTCCTTTATAAACTTTTTGTCAGGTGTCTATGATCCTCTTCAGCTGTCAAACAAAGGGTATCCTTGAAGAGTTTAAGTAGTTTAGGACCCTGCCTAACTTCTCTTTGACATATTCACCAATGTAATTAATTAATTCTGTGTAGTAGCACTCAGGGGTTCCCTGGTGGCTCAGCAATAAAAAATCCACCTGCAGTGCAGGAGCCACAGGAGATGCAGGTTCAGTTCCTGGGTTGGGAAGATCCCCTGGAGGAGGGCATGGCAACTCACTCCAGTATGCTTGCCTGAAGAATCCCATGGGCAGAGGAACCTTGCAGGCTACAGTCCACAGAGTCTCAAAGAGTCAGACATGACTGAAGTGACTTAGCATGTACAAATGTAGTAGCACTCACATCCACAGGAAAATAATTTGAATAAATTAATCACAGTAAAATTAAATATATACACTGTTGGTACAAACTGGTAGATACTTTCTGAAATACAGTCTGGCAATATACTTTCAAACCTTCAAATATTATGTAAATTTTCATCCAGTAATTACATTTTGTAGAGCTCTATCCCAAGGAAATAATCAGAGATAGCAAAAAAAAGTGTGAATCACAATGTTATCATATGAGCAAAAAGGAAAAAAAAATCTTGTGTTCAGCTATAGAGTGTTTTTCTATGTTAAATAAACAAAATCACCCCTCCTCATGCAACTGAACATAAACTATGTGGTGGTATCTCAGAAGACAACAGGACTATCTGCCACATGGGAAAATTAAATCTTACACGAGATCTATTATTTTCAAAGGAGGCTAAATTGACCCCAGATAGGCACTACCATTGAATTCCTTCATGAGCAAAATCTTTCTTGGAGTAAAACATCTCCAATTCAGACTTCTAAAATTCCTCTTGTAAAGAAAATATGAGATAGCAGCCAAAGATCCCTAACACACAAGGAAATACAGAGACATGCTTGAGAGACAAGGGTAATAACCACTAGATGTAATGCTTACTTACTTCATACTTTAAAACCAAATACTGCATATAAGACATAATTTAATGTATATATATGTGACATGAAAAGAGTCTGAAATTGAACAATCACTAGCTGGGGTGGGAGCAAGTATGTAGGAAGGTCAGTCGGGTGAGTAGAGTGTAGCTGAAGCAGGCCCTGGTCTAGCAGGCGATGTACAGAGAGCAAGAACACAGCCATCTTGGGGTGCCTGATCATGTGTGTGTTCCCTCGCTAAGTCGTGTCCAACTCTGTGACCCCATGAACTGCAGCATGCCAGGCTTCCCTGTCCTTCACTATCTCGTTTGCTCAAGTCCATGTCCATTGAGTGGGTGATGCTATCTAACCATCTAATTCTCTGCATGCCCTCTTCTCCTCCTGCCTTCAATCTTTCCCAGCATCAGGGTCTTTTCCAATGAGTCATTTCTTCACATCAGGTGGCCAGAGTATTGGGGCTTCAGTTTCAGTATCAGTATTCATCCTTCCAATGAACATTCAGGATTGACTCCCTTTAGGATTGTCTCCCTTTAGGATTGTCTCCCTAGAGTCTCCTCCAGCACCACAGTTAGAAAGCATCAATTCTTTGGTGCTCAGCCTTCTTATGGTCCAACTCTCACATCCGTACAGGACTACTGGAAAAACTAAAGTGATGTCTCCTCTTTTTAATAAACTATCTAGGTTTGTCATAGCTTTCCTTCCAAGGAGCAAGTGTTTTTATTAATACATACTGTGTAACAAGTTAACTCCAAATATATTAGCTGGATTATCTCCCTTATGGCCTTTTGCAAGTCTGCGGTCAAACTGTTGGCCTATTGGCTGTGACTGCGTCTCTGAAGAACTGACTGTGTAGAAAGTTCTTCTTCCAAGGTCACTCACCACTCTTATAGCAGGAGGCTTCAGTTTCTCTCCATTTGGTTCTTTGGAGAGAGAGAGAAAGGGAAAGAGAGAGAGAGGAGGGAGAGGGGCTGCAACAGATCATCACAAACATGGTGGCATAGCACAACACACATGTATTGTTGTACAGTTCTGGAGGTCAGGAGTCCTAAAATCACTGGGTTGGCAGAGTTGTTCCTCCTGGAGGCTAGGGTATAATCCACGCCTTGATTTTTTTCCAGTTTTAAGAAGCCACCTGTGTTCTTTGCCTATGACGCCTTCTCATGACTCCAGCCTCTGCTTTTTCATCACATCTTTTCTGAGTCTTTACCCTCCTGCCTCCCTCTTGAAAGGAACTTTGTGATCAGTCACATTGGCATCATCCAGGATAATCTCCCCAACTCAATATCCTTAACTTAAAAAAACTGTAAAATCCCTTTCACCATATAAGGCATATATTTACAGATTTCAGGTGTTAAAATGTAAACAGCTTCTAGGGTGTTATGTCCATCACAGTCCCTTGTCTGTAAAATGATGCCTACTTCCAAGGGTTGGTGTAAGGATTAAATAAGTTTAATTTTTTGTTTTGGTATTATTTTTGGCACTTAGGATTATGGTCGAGCACACGTGACATGCTATGAAAAGTGTTTGATGAATGAAACAAAGAACTGCATGATCTGGTTCTTTTAGTGCTTAATTATTTTGGATTTGTGATCACTTTCATTTTTACCAGTTAGTGTGCCTGGTTATTTCTGACTTAGTACCAAATAGTGCACATAGATCTACAGAGATAAACTGAAGTGCTTTCTATTCTATAGTGTTTCTTCAGAGAAGATGTGTGTTTGTTAATGTAATGGGGGCTAGCTAAAATCACTAGCTAACCTGGTTTATCACATGCATGTTCAGTCATGTCTGATTCTTTGCTACCCCATGGGCTGTACCCTGCCAGGCTCCGCAACCCTTGGGATATTTCCCAGGCAAGAATACTAGTGTGGGTTTGCTATTTCCTTCTCCAGGGGATCTTCTGGACCCAGGGATCAAACCTGCATCACCTACATTGGCAGACAGATCCTTTATCACTGAGCCACCTGGGAAGCAGCCACCCTAGTAGTGCAGGTTTAATCAAATAAAGTATTGAGACCATTGTAATCTCAGTGACCAGGTGACCACTCCTCCATAGCCCTACTTTTCAGTGAGCTCTGGTAATGGTCTTCTTGTCTTTTCAGGCTTAAGAATGGTAATGGCTTTGCATTACTGCTATGTGTGTATCACCATTCCTTATTACTCCCCTACTCCCTGCCCAGGAGTAGGGGAGTAATATAATCCGGGAATTTGTTATTGGTCTGCTCATTGAAGCGTTTGTGTTTCCTGATGGTATCCTGGCTTACGCCACTAATAAATAAGAAAGCAAAAATAATACAACAGTAAGAAGGGCTCCAAAATCACTGCTGATGGTGATTGCAGCAATGAAATTAAAAGACGCTTACTCCTTGGAAGGAAGGTTATGGCCAACCTAGATAGCATATTTAAAAGCAGAGACATTACTTTGCCAACAAAAGTCCATCTAGTCAAGGCTATGGTTTTTCCAGTGGTCATGTATGGATGTGAGAGTTGGACGGTGAAGAAAGCTGAGCACCGCAGAATTGATGCTTTTGAACTGTGGTGTTGGAGAACTCTTGAGAGTCCCTTGGACTGCAAGGAGATCCAATCAATCCATCCTAAAGGAGATCAATCCTGGGTGTTCATTGGAAGGACTGATGTTGAAGCTGAAACTCCAATACTTTGGCCACCTCATGAGAAGAGTTGACACATTGGAAAAGACCCTAAGGCTGGGTAGGATTGGGGGCAGGAGGAGAAGGGGACGACAGAGGATGAGATGGTTGGATGGCATCACTGACTCGATGGACATCGGTTTGGGTAGACTCCGGGAGTTGGTGATGGACAGAGAGGACTGGTGTGCTGCAATTCATGGGGTCACAAAGAGTCAGACACGACTGAGCGACTGAACTGAACTGAAGAGTGGTAAAATCAATTAAATATATCACTTAATTTATGTAGTGTAAAAAATTTAAAAGTGTACAAAAATACACAAAAATGTATTTTAATTAGTTTAAAATACACAAAAGTATATTTTAATTAGTTGATTAATTGACAAGTCAGATTTGTTCACATCAAACTGAAATATATGATCTATATGTATTTCTAAGCCATAACACAAACTGGTTTAATGAGTGTTGTCAGTTGTATTTAGCACAATTAAAATAGTACTGTATGCAAATGTATCTTCTAATATACTTAATAATTATTTTGAAAGAGACTATTGTAATATCAGTTGTGATCATCAATCCAGTGGTCAGGTTTTAATGTGGTTACAGTGACGTGAAATTTTAAAATGTAGCAGTAATGTTATAATTCATTTTCCAAAGATTATTCACTAGAAGTAATATATCTCATTATAAGCCCAAGGGTTTTTGAAATGGAAAGTAACCAGGCTCCTTTGGCAAAACTGATTATTCTATCTTCCTACTTCAATGTGTTTATCTATTACAACCAGACTAATTAGCAAATTCACTAATGAGGTTCCCACATCTGTTGTAAAGAAAAACCTTTTCTAGCAGCCTTGTTATTAAAATAGTAAGTCAGACTAGAGCTCAGCTTGGCAAAATTCTGCAGTCTATACTTGAGAGATACATGCATATTTTCCTTTACTGCCTGCGATGTTGCCTGGTAATAACAGGATCTCAGTTCAAACAAATAATTAGAGTTGATGATAAAAGGGTAAACATAACCCTAATTAATGACTTTGCTAATGACTGTTGCTTATTTAGGGCATTAAGCCAAATTCATTGTTTAGCATCTTCATAGCTACTAACCTATATGAAATAATCAACAATTCATTGACTCAGTCTTAAGGCCTTATGTGATGGAGTGTGCCTGTATCCTTGGGGTGCTAACTAATGATTTTGCTTGTTTACTCGGCATTCTGGCCAGATCTTCTGCTGTGACTTTTCATCGTGGACTAGGCATTCCACTCCCACAAACTCATTTTGAGGGAAGTGACTGACTGCAAGTACTTTTGTAACCACACATCTTCTGGGGTCATGGTGAAAAGAATGGCCCTGTATGAAAGATCACTCTCTACCTGCTTTCTTATTGTCTATGAGCAGAGTTTCTGCATAGTACCAGCTGGCCACAGCTAGGCCACTCAGATCCTTCCATTTTCTCTTTGAATGCAAAACATGCAATATATTTTCAAAGCCTTTGCATGATACAGGGTGCTTGGGGCTGGTGCACCGGGATGACCTGGAGGGATGGGATGGGGAGGGAGGTGGAAGGGGGGTTCTGGAAGGGGAAAACACGTACACCCATGGTGGATTCATGTCAATGTATGGCAAAACAAATACAATATTGTAAAGTTAAAAACAGAAAATAAACTAATTAAAAAAAAAAAAAAAAAGGCTTTGAGACAAGAGATCATGGCCCCTGAAATAACTTTAGATGTGCAGCATGTATGTCTAGAAATGAGGTTGTAGATAAAGTTATAGCTTCTGTCCTGGAAGGTTTGTAAACCACTTTAAGGATTCTGATCTTTATTGGAATCCTTAGCAGATATAAAACCAAGAGGCAGACTTAACATTTTTCTTCTTCTCCATCTTATTCTTACATTAAATCTTCATTGACTGATGTAACTAAGCATGTTTCTCTTATAACCTGAAAGATTATCTCATTTGATCCCAAGCTTAGATGATAATTTTGTTTTGTGTTCTTGGACTCGTTCTATACTAGATACTTAAGCTTTTTACTTTTTACTTTTACTCTAGAGTGATGTTTTAGTCTTAATTTCTGCCCCTATTAGGAAGTGTATTTAAAAAAAAGTACCTTAAATAGCTTCTAATCTCTGGTAGACCATATTTTACCACTGCCTAAAGCCTTACCGGAGAAGACAATGGCACCCCACTCCAGTACTTTTGCCTGGAAAATCCCAATGGACGGAGGAACCTGGTGGGCTGCAGCCCTTCGGGACACTAGGGGTCGGACACGACTGAGTGACTTCGCTTTCACTTTTCACTTTCATGCATTGGAGAAGGAAATGGCAACTCACTCCAGTGTTCTTGCCTGGAGAACCTCAGGGACGGCGGTGCCTGGTGGGCTGCCGTCTGTGGGGTTGCACAGAGTCGGACATGACTGAAGTGACTTATCAGTATCAGTAAAGCCTTACATCTATAGGCTTTTAATTCTTGAATGAGATTCAGGGTCAGAAGCTTTTGTCTTGGCTCTCCCCCTTGCTAACAAGAAAATATGGCACCATCTCATCTAAATCCCATTGCCTGAATTTCTTTTTTGGTAAAGGAATATCTTGTTTATCATGCTTTAGAGATTTGCTGAGAGGGAAAATTAGAAAGTCTAGATGAAAGTATTACAGATATAAGCTGATGCATGAATAAATTATTATGGTAAAGTGAATTTGACTCATATATATTATTGAGACTGGGCAATGAGATACAGATCACAACCCATGGGCTTTAGAGTCAGATGAGTTTCAATCAAACTTTGCTAGTTAGCATGTGTATTAGCTTAGGAAAATTAATTAACTCCCCTAAATTTTATCTATAAAAAGGAGATGACAATATCTAGTTCACAATGTTATGAGAAAGCTTTAATGAGATAACATACATGAAGATTTTAGGGAAAAAAAAAACTAGGCACAGTAAGTATTCAATAAAAGGTTGCAATTACTCCATTAAGTACTGAAATCATTTCTTATTTCAAAATTTATATTTAACTACAGGAACCTCTTGAATTTCCCCCTCACCCCCCAGGGGCTAGGTACATTTATTTGTTTGTTTTCAAAACTTACTGAGAGCAACCTGGTCCCAGTCATTGAGTTCCTGTGGGGCATGGCCAGGCCTGGGCACCCCACGTAACACGAGCAGCCGGCGAAGGAGGAAAGTGAGAGCCGGACCGAGGGAGGAGAGGCCACTGGGGTCCGGAATGAGTCACTGGGGCGTTCAGGCAGTGCCTGGGATAAAAGGTGGGCAAAGCCCAGGAGCCAGGAGCGTAGGGAGCGCTGGCATGGGAAGTGGTGCCACCACCCGTGTCCCCTTCAGCCAATGGCCAAGCGGCACACAGTCTGACGTCATCTGGGGAGACTTGGCAGGAGGCCGATAAGGAGCAGGTTATCAGAGTATCCTTCTGCGTTACTAAGCATTTCTGGGCAAGTTACCAAAGCAGTGTACTAGGAGACAAACGTCTCTTACAGCTTCTCTTCTGCGAGTTAACCAAGCTGAGGGATACTCCGCCTTTAGCCTGAAGACCACTTCGAGCCCGCAGGTTCCTTCAGTTATTGTAATTAATTTAGAGGTCATAGCACAGGGAAAACTGACTTGAAAGTGACCATCCTATCTAGCAAAATAGTCTTTTGAAGTAAAGCTAAAAATTACAAAAAAATAAAATAAAAATGAAAAAAAGTTAAAGGAAGTTAGCAGCTATTCAGGAGACTGGAAACAACATTTTTCCTTTTGCCTTCCACATTCAGCTTTTCCCTTCGTGCGGAACACTCAGTATGCTGTTTACTGGGTGTTGAATGGCTACGTGAAGGAAGGAATGAATAAATTAAGATTGTGTTTTGCAGAAGAGTCCCAGCATATTCAGGTCACTTTATGCATACTGCATAAATGCATAATTATGCATTTACTCTGATAGTAAAGTAAGGACCTGCAGGGGTATGCTGTGATATTTCTTCTCTAAAGAGTAGACACAGAAATATTTGGGGCAATAACAAGTCAGTCAACAAGATGGTGGTGATGATGATATCTAACATTTGTTGAGCATTTAATAGAACCAGGCACATTTTCAAATGCTTTACTTATCTGTTTAGCTCTGCTGTGAGCATGTACTATCTCTGTTTTCATAGGAACAAACTAAAGCTAAGAGAGAGTAAACGACTCACCCAAATTTATATGCTGTTAAATAAAAATGAGAGAAAATGGCCTGATTCCAGCCCCCCAGGTTCCTGCCAGGTGGCAGAGGAACCCAAAGAACCTACCTGTTCTCCTTAGGTGCTTGTAGGTGCCTTAGGAAAAGCTAGCACGATCCAGGTGTTTAAAACAGCCAGAGAGTGTATGTAGCCAAGGAAGTTGTGTGCCTGCACCTTGGAAAAGGGTTTGTACCTCAAATCAATTGCAACCGTACTGGCCATTGCCATCTCAGACCTCGGGCAAAGAGGTTACGGTCCATGCCCTGATGTTTCTAAGGATTGAAGTTATTGGGTACCCTCAGAAAGAGAAACAAAACAGCTACATTCCTAGGTGTTTAAGGAGATGAGTTAAGACTGGCTTAGCATATGGGCGAGTGCCAAGAGAAAGGAATCACAAAGATTTCAGGTGCTAAAGATTTTATACCTTCCTTTCCATACTTTTCCAGGTTCTTCTTCTCAATGAGTAGTATCTTTTTCTGTGTTTCTGCTTATCTGCTCAATTGCTGTGGATGTATATAAGCTCAGGCTGCTGTGGATGTATATAAGCTCAGGCTGTTACAAGAAAGCATCCCATCTATGTTATCACCAATGAGAACCCAAGAGAAAGAACAAGCATAGGTATTTTCTGTCCACACATGCACAGGCATATGTACACATTTACATTTTACATGTTTTTAGTTTGTGCTGAATCTCTTTTTCATAATTGCTTGAAAGTATCATTTCTCTTCTTTTCTCATCTGCTTGCCTTTGTTATCCTTCCCCCAGGGTCTAGTTGGCTATGTTTCTATTTATCATTTCTGCTCTCTCATTTCTGTTTACCAAGTCCTATTTGTCCTGGATTTTCACATTTCTTTCCCCTAGCCATGTTGGAATATATGAGACAAACAAGTGTCTCTCTTGTTAATACTGATCACATTTCACAGCACAAACTTGAAATTATTATTACCCAGTAGATAATACAGCATCTGACACGTAGTAAGTATTCACTAAATAGTTCATGTACAAATGTTGAATGACAGCTCTCTCTGCTCCTGTGTACTGCAGAGAGCAACAGAGTGCTTGAAGGACACAGACTACCTTAGCCTTCCCTATACATTACTGTACCATATACATTATTGTACCAAATAATAGATGTTTCGTTATTAGGTAAAATTAAAATGTAAACATCTGGCAAGGAAACTAAACTTATTCTCATAGAAACTTAAAATAGGACAGTTGGGGACTGATTAAAGCTCAAACAAACTATATTGTTAAGTATTGATATTCATCATCATATAAAATTTCATATAAGGAGAGTTTGTCTTGAAACCTCTTTTAAGATTTTTACCATTGCTAATTATATGTGAAAGTGAAAGTCGCTCAGTCGTGTCCAACTATTTGCAACCCCATGGACTATACAGTCCATGGAATTCTCTAGGTCAGAACACTGGAGTGGGTAGCCTTTCCCTTCTCCAGGGGATCCTCCCAACCCAGGGATCGATCCCAGGTCTCCTGCATTGCCAGCAGATTCTTTACCAGCTGAGCTACAAGGGAAGTCTAATAATTATATGTAGATCAGATAAAATTATAGGACACAGTAGTGCAAAGATTTTAAAGTTATGGGTGCAATTTCAACAATAGTATTTTCTATTCTAAATATGAGATAGCAAGAATGAAGTATATTTGCATTTGGAAGCTTATAAATGGAATTTGGAGTCTTAGTCTATTATCTTCAAATCTCAAGTATTTCTTTTATATATATATATGTTATTATTGGCAGTATTTCTATAACATTGTCATCTTGAGTGCTCTATTTAACCGGTGTGTTGTTCTGAAGTTTGAACAGAAATAACTTTCATTGTGCCCTGCTTTTTCTTGCTGCTGATTTTATCGTGTTTCCCATTTTGTACGTAGAGCCCTCAAATCTCTAATCTGACTCTTCTTTCTTAGAAGGTATTTTTATATTCACTTCCAAAGGAGTCCACTTCTTCTAAAAAGTTAAACTGTTTTTTCCATTGTCACTATTTCTCATAGAATTTGATGATTTTGGTCACCGACTTGTGTCTAAGGTCAGTGTCTTAGTTCTCGGAAGTAGGGCTTTCATTCCACCTCTGGGAGAAAAAGAAATCCATTTTCATGAAAGTCTTTGAAACTAACTGTAAATACTCAGGGTGTGCAGAAGTTATTAAACTGGTAGTTTCACTCAATTTAGAGTCTAAATTGTTCACCAGTGATTGTGTCATGACCTCATTCTCTCCCTCAGTGTTTCTATCTAGTCCTTTTCTTCAAACAACAGTTTCTTACATGTTGGTCTCTATCAGTTACAATCCTTTCGTTCTTCCAAGTTTCCATATCCCCCTCTCTCCCACTTATTTCAGCAGATCGCAATAGTCCTTACCAGTTGATATTCTTTTCCTTCTTTAGACTCTTCCTGAGCCTCCTATATTGTCATCCTTGGGAGTAAACTTGGCGCTGGGGCATAGCTAAGTGGTAAAGTGGTTGTAAAGCTAAATGGTCAGTCATGACTTTTCTGTAAAAGAAAATCAAAGATTTTACTACAGTATATCAAGTTAGTGTAAAGGGAAGTATAATTTTTATCAATCCTGAAAACCTCAGATGGAAAGGATTGTATTCCAAACAGACAATCTGTTACCATAAGGGCTTTAACTTTTGTTCAGTAGCTCAGCCTTTCTCTGTCTGATTGGATCATGTTTCCTATTTACAAGCACACTAACTTCCCATTACCAAGCACTACACTTTACTCTCAACAGATTCTTTTTTCCTGCTCTTTGCTCCCACTTCTCAACAGCCTCATACCATACTCATAAGCAAATACACACATCATGCTACTTTTCCAGTTTGCCCCAAACCTACCCACTTTCCAACTTAGTCTATATCGCACCTTCTTTGTGAAGCATGGCTGACCTTCCCCAAACCCCAACACACCACCTGTGGTGTGAAAAGCCAGTCCTTCCACGCACTTCACACAGTATGATTTTACATGTTAAGAACATTGTAGTTTAAGCAAAAAAGCTTAATCTTATTTAAGCAAGTTTTTTTTTTTTCCTCCAGACATTGACCAGCAGAAAAACTGGGGACGTTCATATGGGTATTTGTCACAATTAATGGCCAATTTTGGAGTAAATCGCCAGTGCTTATGGAATTTCCCATAGCGTGAACTTTGCCCTCTCAAGTTAGAAGCCCAGAAACTCACTTTCCCAGTCCTTCCTCATCGTGTCATTTAGCCTTCAACTATCAACTGAAAACACAAGAACGGCATGGCATTTATTTTCTCACAGAAGTGTCTGTCTTCCTGGAAAAGGAGAAGTGAGACTCTGGTGTCTGTCCTGCCTCAGTGTGGGAAACTGCAACATTTGCACCCAGACAGAGGAGCTGGGTCCCCCCGGAGCAACTCGACTATGGGTAAGCTTAACTATGTGATTCCCTTGGAAGTTATTTTATGCTTAAATTTGGCTAAAGCGGATTATATTGTTGGTGAGCTAAAACTAATATCAAGCCACAGAGTCATATAACTCAAAATAATCAAAATTATTCGTCTATTGTGCCCTAGAGTAGTCACTAGTTCTTTCTTTTCCTTATCAAAGCTGTTATCCTGTCAGTTTTTCAACATCATGTAATTCCTCTTCTTTTAGCATTTGTTCTTAGCTGGCTAGATTTTTAAAAAGTCATTCAACCCTTCTTGAAAGTTGTGTGTATTGTGTGTGTGTGTGTGTGTGTGTGTGCAATGTAGATATGGAATGATGATGTAAAAGATGCAGATTCTTTTATCTTTGTATCTTGAAGCAGGGACTGAAAACACAGATATATTAGGATGAACTGGAAATTTTATAAAGTGATTTCAAATTAACCAAAGATGAAGGCATGTTATAAATTCATTGTTTTTTAAGTGAAAGGATACCGCACTGCAGGCAGACTCTTTACCATCTGAGCCACCAGGGAAGCCCCAATATATAAACACTCTGCTTCTCATTTTTCTCAATCTGAAATGCTGAAGTATTCACTATAGGCTAATTAATCCATTTCTATTCCTAGAAATGGATTCATTTTCTTCATGAGAATCCATGTTGAACTTTGAGTTGGGTCATAGTTGATACTCATTTTTTTTAAATTTCTGATTTTATTCAGATATAAGTCTATGAGAACTAGTTAAAAGACCTAATTTGATGTCCAGCTCAAACATGAACTCTTCTCCCACTGTTGGCAAATTTGTTTTATCTCTAAATCCTACTCTCACTTACTGGATGTTGTAGATGAGATTCTTCCACAAGTAGGCTATGATGCTGTGTTTAATATTCAGATTTATTTTAGGGAGAGTCCTTGAGATCAACGTCTGTGGAAAACAGAGGAAGGAAGGAGAATAGGGCAGAAGTAGATCCTGAACTGTGATGCAGCTCTGACAAGTTTCAGCCAACAGTACAGGGAGCTCTGAAGCTAAAATGGTCCATCAGGCTTGTCTGACATTGGGCCAAAACTGGATGTGGGCTAAATGAGAAAGGGTCTTGGCCTTGGTGAGAGTGGCTCTCTGCAACTGAGGCAACTTCCTAAGGGGCTGAGATCTAATAGGTACCTGCCAACAGCACACTTAGTAGCTGGGGCAACAAGTCCTTCCTTAAAGGAATACCTTGGGCAGCTCAGTGTCCACCGTGCTACATAAATAGTGCATTGGCAGTGGGGCTGAAGATGGTTAATTTCTCCAGTTTCTTTGGTGCTGATGGATATGTTTTAGGTTGTTTTTCTCTTCCACACCAAGGGTAAAATCTTGCTGCACATTTTGGGGTCATCAGCAGTTCCTGTCGTGGTCCCACCAGGACCTCTGTGGCAAAAAGCAATATAAGGAAAGCAAAGGCTGGGGTGAGTAGCATTACTAAACATGTCCAAAGCCTCAGACTGAAATGTTAGGGAGTGATTTTGCTTTGGGATGTGCTGAGGTAGGTCTAGGGTGTGTGGGGTGAGGGCTTTCCTTAGTAACTGGGGATTTGAAGAACTGCTACTCTTCTCATTGGTAAAGTCCTACATAAGAGGACTGTTCACTCATTGTAGGGTTCAGAGAAGCCACAGGCAGTTTGTACAGGCACTATTAGGTGGAATAGCTTTCTATAGAGTGTATGTGTATTTAGTTATTTTCCCTTCCCCTCCCTTTTTCATCATTTGAGATATTTCTCCGGAGAAAACAGATTTTTACCATGATAGGAAAAAATTAAGGAAATAAATTTTTATTTTATTGGAAACTAGTAATAAATAGTGGAACAAGTAACCTTGCATTGTATTCTGGAATAATTCTCTGAACATCCTATTTTTGAGAATTCTATATATTTTCTGAGTTATTGAATATCAGAGAATTTAATTTTTTTAATTCATAAAATTTTGCCATACAATTTGAGGTTTGTAGTAGTTGTGCTTGGAATTCAGGAAACATGTCTCTTTATTTTCTTATATTTTTGTGGTTCAGAAATGTTCAATGAAAATTTAATTTTATTTTTCTACATAAAATACTCTATAGTCTTCATATACACATACATCCCCATAAACACACACTAAAGCTTTAACTTATCCATAAAATCCAGAAAAATTTCCAACTTGTAGTTTTTTTTTTAACTACCTCCTTTATTTTTGTTTAACAGTAGTTTTTGCTCTAGAGCAGGGAAAGTGTCTTAAGGTATTTTAAAAGATAATTGACCAATTTTAGTCATATCTAAACTTTTTATTGTATTAATTGAAGTGTATATGTGTATGCTAAGTCACTTCAGTAGTGTCTGACTCTTTATGACCCTCTGGACCATAGACTGCCAAGGCTACTCTATCCATGGGTTTCTCCAGGCAGGAATACTGGAATGAGTTGCCATGTCCTCCAGGGGATCTTCCTAACCCAGGGTTTGAACCCACAGCTCTTGCATTGACAGGTAGGTTCTTCACCACCTGGGAAGCCCATTAATTGAAGTATACATTTTGGAAACTAAGTTTTCCATTTGAAAACAATATTTGATATCTTAAATTGTTCCTGTGTTAGAATATAATGACTTTTTGAATTTCAATGATTATACAAATTGTAGCTGTTTGACATTTTTGTCTTTCCTGTAGTAGTTCTGTTCTTAGGAAAACAAACATTTAAATTTCATTCTGAAAAAAGAGTCTCTTTTTAAACTACTGTATAGTTTCATATGCTAAGAATATTTGTTATTGTTTTTCTACTATATAAGGATATCTATATTCAATTTTGATAGTTGAGAAGGTATCTTTAATAATTAGGATAGATTTTCATTGAAATTTCAAAAACCCATTTAAAGAAGGATATTTGAGATAGTTCTACATCCCCAGATGAGAAATTTTACCATGAAAAATCAGAGATGTACTTTAAAAAAGATTTTGCCTGAACTGAGGATCATTTTAACCCAATTATATTTTTTATACAAAAACGGTTTTTTAAGATTGCCTTTGAAATGAATTCATATGAAGAGATAAAGAAAATGCAAATTTCCCTTAAAAAACATACATATATAATATTTATATAGCAAATATGTATATTAAATAATATATTCCTATGTATTATACATGAACATATGTGCATACATGTATAGTAAATAGAAACAAAATAATATAGACTTTGGTATTAGGGATATAATTATTTCTGAGCCACTGTGCTTTAAAAATCCCTAATAGAAGCTCCACAGTCATTTCTCTTCACTTTTGGGCATCTATGGGCTTAACATTAATCAGATTGAATTTTACAACTGATTGGCTTAAGGAGCCTAAATAAATGAAGCTAAAATAAACCTTGTTTAATCTAACAGGCTCAAATTGGTGGTATACTCTTAAATTATGTGTTGCCTTTCAAAACATCATTATATTACTATTTTTGTTAAGATCAGGTTTTCTTCCTTAATGTAAGCTTATGGAGACAAATCTTCAAAAACAAGAGATCTGGAAGTCTTTTAAAACTATTTGTCTAGTAATGAGATAGATGTAAGTACTAGGAAATGACCTCAATGGTAATTCTTACTTTGATATTAGTGATAAATGTATCATTTATGATTGATATTTCTGTTACTAATTAGAAGAAGTCATGAATAGAGCTAAAAGATGTTTTTTAGTGAGTTTCACCTATCAGGAACCCAGCAAAGATTGGTGAGTAAATAAAAGTGACATTCTAATCAGATGGTTCTCAGCCTCCTTCTTTCCTTAATGAAAAGTCACCCTTAATGGATGACATTTATATGCATGACAGTACTTTGGAAGCATTCATATTTTGATGAAACCAAAATTATTTTTTTAAAGAAGAAAAGCTCCTTCATAATTCATATTCAGCACAACCATTTAAGTCCCCAAAAAATTTCCTCTGTGTGGGCTGAGGCTGAACAGATACAGAATGTGTTCACTTTTAAGGACTCTGTCCATTGTTCCACGTCCTTTTATCCACACAGGAATAAAGAAGCAGCAATGCAAATGACAGTTAGTCATTATGGGGATCATATCTTCATGGCTCTAGCTCATCAAAAATAAATTAATTTTGGTGAAATGTTTTTATTTTGATGTATAGTAAACTAGTTTGAACTAATATTAATATACATGCAGGTTGCAATGATACTATGCAGAAAACTTCATGGCTTTAATCCTACCATGGAAGAGAGGTGCACATGAGCTGTTTAGAACATTTTGATAATTTTAAAGGCATCTATTCCTATCCCTATAGGATAGGCAACTATCCCTATATATTATTAGAAGCATTATCTTTCCCAATAAGCAAAAGTTAAGATAATGAATGAAAACAGAAGTTATTTGTAAAACCCCATTTACTTAAAAAGTTAATGCATAGTGAACCATTTTCAAAGTGCAGAAGATGCATTCCATTCTTCTTATGAGGGACCTCTTTTGTTGATCCTTTGGTTCTTTCTTTTTCAGTTAACAAAAATTAAGGGGATAATTTTTGACATTTTCCTCTAGAAAAGAGATATCATAGTGGTTATTTGTTAGTTTGCTTAACACAAACGATACAAATTGTTGTCTGACAAGTTTTAGGGTGGGTCAGATGGTAAAGCATCTGCCTACAATGCAGGAGACCTGGGTTCAATCCCTGGGTCGGGAAGATCTCCTGGAGAAGGAAATGGCAATCCACTCCAGTATTCTTGCCTGGAAAATCCCATGGATGGAGGAACCTTATAGGCTATAGTCCATGGGGCCACAAAGAATCGGACACGACTGAGCGACTTCACTTTCACTTTCTTTCACAAGTTTTAAGTAGGAACCTAGTGGATCAGGGGCTTCCCTAATGGCTTAGACATTAAAGAATCTGCTTGTAATGCAGGAGACCTGGGTTTGATTCCTTGGTTGGGAAGATTCTCTGGGGAAGGGAATGGCTATCCATTACAGTATTCTTGCCTGGAAAATTCCATGGAAAGAGGAGCCTGGCGGGCTGCAGTCCATGGAGTCACAAAGAGCTGGACACCACTGAGCGACTGACGCTTTCACTTTCCCAAGAAAAAATGAACAACTGGAGAGATTCTTGTTCTATCTATTAATGACTGAAGACTAACACTGGCGCACATATCCAAAAATTTATGATGCAGGGTTTCTTTTATGAATGTAAGAAAAAGTTGGGGTTTTGTTTTTTTTTTGAAATACACAAAATTCTTACACCTCAATATATCTCTTGCACCTCTCCCTTTTAGTAATAATTTGATAAATGTATTTGTCATTAAAGGATAAAAATGGATGAATGGTTCTAAATAATCACTGAAAGAGACCTGATTTAGATTCAATCTTGGATGAAAGGTTGTAAATAATCACTGGAAGAGACCTGATTTAGATGCAATAGAGATTTTGAAATTGTTATTCTGTCCACTAGGAGAAAGGAGCTGAAATGTGGGGTCAGGGAGTTGGGGAGCCATCTTAGGAAGGGGAGGGGAGTCATAATAGGAGGGTTTCACTCTTCAATAGGGCAGCCCTATTCTTCAATAGGGCTTCATTCTTATGTTAATCAGAGAATCTTAACTTCTCTATCCTGGTATAATCAAATGAGATATTTATTGATTGTATTTACAAACCTTGGTTAGGACAGATATATAGCTGATGGTGTTAGGGAAGACTAAGAAATAGAGAAATGAAATGCTATTAGGATTGCCTGTGTTTCTGTTTCTCTCTCTGTTGGCTTCATTTCCTACTAATACAAATGGGCAGTCTCAATGCCTTCTGCTCAGATACTTCCAACCCATTAATCAGAGATCAAAGGGAAGATGATTGGCCTAGTTTGGAACATTTCCCACTTGTGTGAGTAGGGAAGTAGGACTTTTTATCAGAAGGAAGGTTAGCACAGACCTGTGAGCCCTGTTATCCAAGATATTAGCGTATCACCTAAGAAGAGGTTTCCTTTCTAGAGGATACGAGTTAGAGACTACATGATGTTTCCCTGTTGAAAGCACTGAATATACTGTGAATGATGTGGATCATTTGAAGTGCATTATTTGTTTAATCATTACTTTAAAATAATTTGCTTACTCAATTCAGTTCAGTTCACTTCAGTCCGTACTATTTCTGTCCTTTATTGTGCCCATCTTTGCATGAAATGTTCCCTTGCTATCTCTAATTTTCTTGAAGAGATCTCTAGTGTTTCTCATTCTATTATTTTCCTCTATTTCTTTGCATTGTTCACTTAGGAAGGCTTTCTTATCTCTCCTTGCTATTCTTTGGAACTCTTCACTCAAATGGTTATATGAGAGGCTTTTGCTAGTATACTGTAAAGAAAAACATGAACATGAAAATTCTCCTTTTCTTTAGGGTTAGTGAAGAATAATGGATGCAAATTCAAAATAAAGAAATACACAATTAAATTTAGAAATGAAAATGCAATATCTTAAGGAAAATTTATGTAAAGAAAATGTTTTTAAATTAGAATACATGCGTATAAATTGACTTCAACAAATTAGTTCGAGAAAAATAATGTAGTATCATGTATTTGTTAAAAAAATCATTAAAGTGTTACAAAGCAAATGTAATGTTTTTGGAAAGCATTTGTTTGAAATATATGATGGTGCTCTGTATTGATCAAATTTTAAAGGGACTTAGTAGAATATAAATAGGTAGAAAGTCAAAAATTGAAAAAATATTTATGGAGCAGTATGGAAAAACAGATATCAAAATACAATCCCTGGTGCACCTGGATGACTGGCTGCTGGATGGAGGCTGTGAAAATCAAAACAACAATTGGAAGACCAAGAAGGAGGAAAGGGCAATAATTCAGGAGAATAAGACTTATTTCTTGCACTAAGAGATTATTGACAAAAGAGCCATTATCTTGTAAACCTGTACTAATGTATGGCCCACTGAATTACCACCAGTGGTTTTAACCTCTGTCTTGTAGCCTGATTAAATGGTGTGTTGTCTTAATTAAGAAATTCATGGTTTCATTCAACTGTTTGTAATCCTAACTGGACTACATTTAGATTATAGGAGTTCTTGTCTCAAAATAAGTGCTTTCACACCTTGTGATGATAATAACATTATAGCCTAGATTTAGCTTTTAACCTTGCTTGTAAAGTTTTTGTATAATTTTAGCTTTTTCTATGCCAGGATGTATAGAAAGGCATGTCCCATTCTTGTGACCCCATGGACTGTAGCCCTCCAGGCTCTTCTGTCCATGGGATTCTCCAGGCAAGAATACTGTAGTGGGTTGCCATTTCCTTCTCCAGGGGATCTTTTCCACCCAGGAATAGAACCTGGGTATCCTGCATTGCATGCAGACTTTTTAGTGACTGAACTATGTCTATTCAGAGGGAAGTGGGAATTCACAATATTTACAGGTAATACATTCTGTTGCTTTCTGAGTAGGGAGGAAGTTAAGGTTAAATGAGATAATGCACTAGAGAGCAGTTTGATCTCTTTAGAGGAAAGTTATCCAAATTATTATATTTTTATTGTTCTACATTTTGTGTTGTTTATGTGTATAAAAACTTTTGTAAGTTTTTTCTTTTCTTTTTTTTCTTTTTTACTACAAGCAGAGTTATTTCCTTTTGTTCAAGCAATCTGAGGCTGACTTTTACCTCAGTGTTTTAATTTTGGTGTATATTGTCTCTTTGTAAAATATGCATAATATGTGATGCAGAAGACGTTTGAATGTACATGACTTTCTTCTGTTTAGGAAAGTCAATACATAGGTAGTAAATTGAGTTGATTATTCAATTTCCAAGGAATTCACAAAAGTTAATCATCTTGTCAACTCTTTAATAGCTTCATAAAATTATCCAATTATGAAAATATTTCATTGAAAAACACACTTATAGATATCTCAGAGATCTATTTATTGGATAAATAATGTGTTAATATTTTTTAATTACTCTGAGATCTTTACTAAAGTCTTTTTTATAGAACTGCTTTAGTCTCTGCTTTCTATTTTACTGCCAAAAAAGTCATATAACACACCTCAGGGACAGAAATATGGTAAGACAAAGCAGTCTTTTATACTCTTCCATGTAAGAGGGTTACTAACATGATAGGCTCTGTCAGCTGTCCTTCTGCATAACCATCAGAGATTCCCCTGGGTTCATCTGCAAAGCTTGATTTCTTACTTATTACCTATGAACATATAACTTCGGCCTGGCGTGCTGCAGTTCATGGGGTCGCAAAGTGTCGGGCATGACTGAGCAACTGAACTGAACTGATATAGCTTCCTTTAATTCAAGTTAAATATCTCCAAGTACAGTTTCATGGTACTATTTTAAGGTTGCACATTAAAACCCAACTGCATTACCATGCTATATAATTTTTGGTCACGAATCCATCCACTCAATTGTTCATTCATCTAGTATAGTATGAGAGAAATATATTAGATCAATGAAATCATACAAATGAAATCCCTGTACTGAGAATTTCACAATCTTACAGTCCTATGAGGGATTGTGTGTGTACACAATATATACACATATCTATGCACATACCTATGTATATGTGAATGTTTATGTGTATATAAATGTATGTATATGGAGACAGACATAGGAGAATATGCTGAGATAAAGATACAAACAAAAAATTTATGTATATATACTGAAGAAACTGAGACAGAAGTAGGCCTACCTAATTTAAAATTTTATATACTGGCAATTTATAAGATTTTACCCAAAATAAGGAACAGAGTTTTGGATCTGAAAGGATACTATGGAATGACATGAACAATGCTGTTCTCTGGTTAGGAACTTTTGAGGAAAGAAAAAAAGAAGGACATCTGCTCTGAATACACTTGTGCTAGACATAAACTAATTAGAACAAATATATATATATAAATTATTTTACAATTTTACATAGAACAAATAATAAATAACAAACCATGAAATCACTAGTTGCCCACTTAGTGAAGCAGCTGTCAATCCTTAACAAATGGATAAAAAAATGCCTTCACCCAAAATATATTTTCATCTGTAGTACCCACATGCTTTTGCATTGATACTACTTCTGTTTCTGGAACCCATTTGACAGATCACAGAATAACTTGTCCTTGTTTATGCAAATGATAATCTTCATATAATAACTTTTAAGAATGGATATATTTCTCTCCAGCAAGTGCTGCTTGATGTTGGCTAGCTGCTTTATTTGGCTCATATAAATGGTGTTTAGCTGCTGCTATTGCTTCTTCTTCTCTAATGTGAGCATTCTATGTCTGATTCTGAGGGACCAGTGGCCTTTCACTTGCTTTAAAATGATGAAAGAATTGCTTTCTTTGAGGAAAGAATCACGTTTTGCTGAGAACCTCAGATGACACTGGTTCCATCCTTTGTGTAACCGATGCTTCTTCCTTTATATCAGCATTAAAAACTCCACTCTAGCAAGAGTTCATGGATACAACTGTTCAGTCTTTTCATGCTACAGTATCATCTTTCCAAATACAGTGGATGAAATGATTAAACTTGAGTGGGGACTTCAGAAAAAGCTTCATAGAGGAGGTTACAGGAGTTAGAGCTTCAAAGCTGGGGAGGCATTTTCCAGCAAAGAAGATACAGAAGACTATATAATAATTCTACAGAGCAATGCAGAATAAGGGCCAGTTCAGCGAAGAAATAGACTGTTTTTGGTCTAAACGTGCATAACATTTCTTCCCTTTTATCCCACAAGACTTTTAGGGAACTCTCCAATACAGGAAAAGGGAGGAGACAAACGAATTCTTTCTGACCTGTGGACCTTAATAAACGGTCCTTCTGCTTGAAATGGTTTATTCCTTTTCCCACACAATACACCTGCCCTGCTTCTGCATTCACATCCTTCAGTTCTTAATTTGGTTTCTATTTCCTATAACCAACCGTCCTTGGCTGAGATTCCCCTGCCCTGCATTAGGGAATGTCGTATGTGTCCCCAGCATCCTGTACCTCCTGTTCATTAGCACTGACTTCACTACATGCACTTATCCTTTTTCTTTTGCTTAAAATCTCTACCATATCATGAAGGAAGAAACTGTGTTTATTTTATTATTGTACAAGCATATGCTTAACCCCAACTTGATCTACAATTAGTAGCATTTTTAATAACTTTCAGAGGAGTTTGGGGTCAATGCTAACTACTCCATATAATAAGCATCCAGAAATACTTTGTAAATAAGTAAATGCATGCCTATATGTTGGAAAATTAAAAGAAGACACGTTTCCAGGTTATTTATTTCAATTTCATTTTCAGTGCTACCCAGTTCTTTGTCAAGACCATCTCACCATTATGGAACTGTTATTGAACCAGACCTAGTCTGGAATATTTAGTTTTATTGTAACTCAAGTGGTAACCATAGGTTCCCTCCATCTCAAGGGATATGCAATGAAATGCATGTCCTTGTGATCACCACATTCTGTTCCTAAAACCTTTCTGGCTTTGTGGCTATCACTAGGACTTGTATTCCAACTATGCTAAGTGTAAATATCAAAACTTTTCCTACGCAAATACCAAGCTTCTCTTACAAAGAAGTGAAGGAGGTGTCTACCTTAGAATGAGGATGAACTTCAAAATGGGAGCACCAAACCTATCAGATAAAAATAATTGGCTTTCTTTCCCCTAATATACACCACACTGAGGGAACTGGAGAAACAAAAAACACAAAGAATGATGAGAAGAGAGATGAACAACTGAGGAACAAGCTGTGACTTTGACTGCGTGCATTTGTATGCTCAGTTGCTCAGTCATGTCCCACTCTTTGCAACCCCACGGTCTGTGGCCCACCAAGCTTTTCTATCCATGGGATTTTTCAGATAAGAATACTGGAGTGGGTTACCATTTCCTTCTCCAGGGGATCTTCCTGACACAGGATCGAACCCATGTCTCCTGCATTGCAGGCAGATTCTTTACCACTGAACCACCAGGCAAGCCCTGACTTTCACTGCAGGAGAATGTTAACGGGAACATTTGACAGGTCACTCTGATTGTGTGAGTTGGACCATATATGTGTTCTGGAGGCCCATGTTTTACTGTATTAAGTTTGTAACTAATACAAGCTCAGTAGTGGGAAATGATTGGTGATCAACAATAAGCATGCAAATGACCAAAGCTGGTGTTCCACTGGTGTGGGGGGGACAAAATCAAAAGTTGTACTCAAGTAGTATAACTTGAGTACTAGGACGTATATTTCAGATGGTAATTACTAGGTTCAGATGGTAAGAACTAGGACTTACATTTCAGATGGTATTTTTTAGAATCAAATATATTTAAGTTTCTAGGTTAGATGGTAAGCGCATTGTTTTAAGAAACTATTATTTCACTTATCAGGTATGATAATGTGGTTGGCAAATCATTGTAGTTCAGTTCTTGAGCTGATTGAATTCTCTGAGAGAGAGAAGTAAGAAGTATTAATAGCAATACAGAAGATGTATAGAGGAGTGCTGTCTGTGATGGGAAAGGAGAAAAAATATGGTTGGGCAGAGGGAGCCAACTGACAGAGATGCAACCTAACAAGTGTCTTTCAGCACAACAAAGTTCTAGGGCAAAGACTGCTCAGTAGAAGAGCCCCACCTTGTGTGGACACCATGAAGCTCTTAAACCCCTGCCATGTACAAGCTTTGTCTGGGGATTGCCCCAAGAACAGCGTGACCTTGAAAGCTGAGATGGACTTGATAGAACTGGCAGCAGCAAGTTTCCTGCTGACTCACAGTCTTTGCAACTGGACAGCATGTCTTTGCTTTTAAAAGGAATCATGTGACTTATGTATGTATCTTTCACATTTCTACTTATTTTTCCTGATTTGTGTGCCCATGAATACTTTATTCCAACACAAATGTCAGAACACAGTGCAGGTATGAGAAAGTTTGATAAACATGAATCTTGAAGCTTAAAAATAAAACATCAAGGAATTTTTTAAAACCATTCACTTATAGAATATTGACTAAAAAACTCTGTGAGTTTGACAAACATAAGACAATAATTTATTTAATGACATTGATTTCAGATGGTAATTTTTAGAATTAAATATATTTAATTTACCTAGATAATTAATTTTTATGAGATTCACCAATTATAAATTCTATTTTTTAATTTTTATACTCTATGCAACATTCTGCCAGTATCTGATCAATCATATTTTTATGCTTCAATGCAATAGCAATTTATATCTGAATAATTTATTAAAATGTCTCTCTTAATTTTCTAGTTAAGTGACATGAAATATGTGTAGAGAGAGTGCATAAGTGAATAGCTGTGATAGAAAGGTTTTTTTGAGAAAAATACTTAAAACTAAATGAAATTTGGACTATATGTATATTCAGAAACTGAGCCATTTAGCACTGAAGGAGAAAAAAATGGCTTGTTTACTCCCCTTACTAGAGTTTTGTGGTTTGGGATATATCTAAGCAATGCTAAATGTATTAGACATCTAGGTAGTATAAAATAAAACTTCAATACATTGTTAATGAGAAACCCCCATAATTTCCAGAATTTGCCATTGCTTTATTCCCATAACTCTGATTTTGAAATACTCTTGATTTTTAATTCTCTTCTCATTTTATAATTTTGGCTATTGTGTTAAGTAAAATAAGTCACAGCAAAATATTGTTAAATAGAGAAATATTTCAAAAAAGATCAAAACATCAGTAAATATTTCTATTCATTTTTTGAGTGGATATGTTAAAAACATATTATCTTATTGATAAATATACTGATCCAGATATTGTAACCTGGCCCTGATCACAGCTTCTCTTATGTTATCATTCCAACAACACTCTGATGTAAATATTATTATTTCCATTTAACCATTGAAGAGACTCTGGCACAGAGAAGCTAGGCAATTTACCCTAATTTACTGGGCAAGCATTAGCATCAATATGTGAAACTAGATTTGTCCAACCTGCCACCTAAGTCACTCAGTAATGTTATCTAAGTATACTTCCAAACAAATAAATCTGTGTTTCTATGCATGAAATCACATTTGCTACCTGAAAACAAAGAGGGAAATAAACAGGTAGCATCTCTGATGTTTAAAGAGGAATACTTAAATCACCAAAGAATGTACGATATTAATAACTCACTAAATCAATTAAAAATTGACTTCATGCCAATCCATGAGGTTTTTGTGAGGATTAAATGATAATAACAGATGAAACTAAATGCATATCAATATTCCTGATGCAGAGTGCCCGCTAAAAATATCAGTTTCTTCCTAGCAAAGCCTTCTCAGTGTAAGCAAACCTAAAAGGACAGATCTTTACGAGTAGCCTAAAACATACCAGATTAGATTTAAGCAAAACAAAACAAAAAAATGAAGAGTTTAAAGGATAGGTAAATCTTCCTCTATTACCATAATTATTCCTAAGGGGACAATCTTCCTTTGTGGATTAGCTCAAAGTTTGTGGAGTCAATCAAAAAATATAATGGGGGTGGTGGATTTGTTCTTTGAGATAAATCTTCAAAATCAAATTGCAAACTTTGAAATAAATGTTTACTTACAAATTACAAGCCCCAAATGGAAAAATACTAAAACTTAGAAAACAGCCTAATGTTAAGAGTTAAGATTATGGAAACCTGAATCTGATTTGTGGTTTCCTTCACTATTCATTGTCAGAAGATAATCACTTCAGCTTCAATTTGCCATTCTCTAGAATAGGAATGATAATATTGCAGGTTTCTTTTTAAAGATTAAGTAAGAGAATGCAAGCAAAGTGCATGACATGGTTAGGGCAGATAATAGGAGGTCAGTAAATACAAATTCATATATTCACAAGTAGATATCAATGGTCCAAATTTTATTATTTTCTTATATACCATAATTATTTTATGAGAAAGTATAGTAGAAAATTCTAACATGTTTACTAAACAAGAGTTTGAAACATATATGAATAAAACTAAATAACTTTCCCATAGACTACAACAGAAAACTTGAATAAACTTGAATAAAAGATGTATAATATGCTAGTCATATGATACTTCTCATCAAGATAGCCTAAAAATTCCTTTTAATAACAAGTACAACACCATTTTATAATTTCAGAAATTATTACAAAATATGTATGAG
This sequence comes from Okapia johnstoni, assembly GCA_024291935.2. NCBI lineage: Eukaryota > Metazoa > Chordata > Mammalia > Artiodactyla > Giraffidae > Okapia > Okapia johnstoni. The sequence continues at coordinate 56,701,309 of CM044308.1, forward strand.
GAATGTATGCATGAATATGTATGTATAAGTCATTTTTTAAAAGAATGCCAATAATGCTATGTCTTGCATACATCTTGTCTAATGACAACATAATTTAAGACCTTTTAGGTCAGTGTGGTTCTGAGAGATATAGACAAGTAAATATATGAACAAAATACAGTTAAGAATATGGTTTTCAAATGAGGAAGGAAAGGAGAGTCTTATAATAAGCAAAGCCCATTTGAATAAAAATAAAAATATTTTTTATATATCTATGCAGAAATTATATCTTATATAGAAATTAATTTTTAGATTGATCAAAGGGACTACCTACAACAATTTAAGCCAAAAAAATGTATTAGAAGACATAGGAACACCACCTTTTACAATCTTGTTAGTCGCTCAGTCATGCCTGACTCTTTGTGACCCCACGAACTGCCTGCCAGACTCCTCTGTCCATGGAATTTTTCAGACAAGAATACTGGAGTGGGTTGCCATTTCCCTCTCCAGGGTATCTTTCTGACCCAGGGATTGAACCCAGATATCCTGCATTGCAGGCACGTTCTTTAACATCTGAAAGCTGGAATCAAAAACTAAACCACTAAATACCAATTGGATTAGCCAAAATTTGGAACACTGCTAATAACAAACATGGCTAAGATGTTGAGCAACAGAAACTCTCATTCATCGCTGGTGTAAAATGTAAAATGGATCAGCCACCTTAGAAGGCAGTTTATTACATTCTTGTAGAACTAAACACACTCATCATTTGATCTAGACTTTCCTTAGTGTTCAACCAAGGGATTTGAAAACACATGCACACAGAAACCTGCATATAGATTGTAGAGCAGCCTTATTCATAATTACCAAAATGTAGAAGCAACCAAGATGTCCTTTAGTCCATGAATGGATAAGCTATGGTATTTCTAGATGATGGAATTGTTGTTGTTCAATTGCCAAGTCATGTCTAACACTTTGGGACCCCATGGACTATGGCACAACAGGCTTCCCTGTCCTTCGTTAGCACCCAGAGTTTGCTCAAATTCATGTCCACTGGGTCGGTGATGCCATCCAACCATCTCATCCTCTGTCACTCCCTTCTCCTCCTGCCTTCAATTTCCCCAGCATCACTGACTTTTGTAATGGTTCGTTCAAAGTATTGGAGCTTCAGCTTCAGGTTCAGTCCTTCTAAAGACTATACAGGGTTGAGTTCCTTTAGGATTGACTGGTTTGATCTTTCTGCAGTCCAAGGGATTCTCAAGAGTCATCTCTAGCACCACTATTAGAAAGGAAAGTATTCAGTGCTAAAAAGAAGTGAACTATCAAGCAGTGACAAGACACGAAAGAACCTTAAATGCATATTACTGAATGAAAGACGCCAACCTGAAAAGCCTACATACTGTATGATTCCAACTGCCTGACATTCTGGGAAAGACAAAACTATAGAGACAGTGAAAAGATCAATGGTTGTCAGGAGTTGACCTAGGAAGAAAGATGAATAGGCAGAATGCAGATTTTCAGGACAGTGAAAATACTCTGCATGATACCATAATGATGTATATATGTCATTATATTGTTGTCCAGGACCACAGAATTCACAAAATCATGAGAGAACCCTATTTTATACTATGGATTTGGGGTGATTATGATGTGTTAATGAAGGTTCATCAATTGTAGCAAATGTACAACTTAGGTGGGATTTTTGATAGTGAGAAGACTAGGAATGAGTGAGGGCAAGGAATGTATGAGAAATCTTTGTACCATCCTGTCAATTTTTTTGTGAACCTAAAACTTCTCTAAAGATAACATCTTAACAGACAAAACTAACAAAGCATCCATCCTATTGTTTTACTCTAAGAACTATCTGTTCATTTCTCTTGGCTTACTTTCCTCCCCACAGTTGCAAACCCAGGCAACACTCTTGGTAACATCATCTGAAGTTATGATCCATGTTACATCTTGATCCTGAGTTCACTGACTTCCTCATCTCCAGTGTTTTTTTTTTTTAACCTTGCCTCATTCTGATCCATGACAATGAAGGACCTTGTCATTACCAGTGACATTACCACTCCCCAAAACCAGCCACTGTAAAATTCCACTTTTCAAACCCTGACTTCTTACTTCTAGCTTGATTCCTGAATTATTATTATTACTACACATCTTAGATTTTATCCAAACCCCCAAACATTCAATCCCAACACTTTCTCACCTACTTTCCTTCTACTAGGTTTAATGATCTGTTAATTCATTTTACTAAATTTGATGATGCATTATTATCAATATAGTAATTTCCTTTACATCAAACATCATCCTTTCCTTGGACTCTCTCGTTGAACTTGCTTTCAAAATTCCAGAACAAATAGAGTCAATAAATAAAGTCATAAGTCTTCATTATTACTCAATCTTATTTTAGAGCTATCCGCTCACCCTACAGTCAGTAATAATGTTACCCATCTTTGAATCATCTTTGTTTTCTCATTTTCAAACATCCTGCAGACAGAACTCATCAACAGACTTGATTCAATCTCAAATGTCTGCACTTAGTTTCATGCTTGGGCTTTGCATTTTTTGTTTGTTTGTTTGTTTGTTTTTTAAACTGAGGTATTTTGATACATAAAAGTTTTGTATATTTGAAGAGTACAACCTGATGTTTAAACTATTCTTGTCTGGATTATTGCCTCAATCCTTTGTAACTAGTGTTCATAATCCAGTTCATATTTTTTAAAAAATGTATCATCCAAAGTATCTGCTGAAATATAGAGCCATGTAACTTCTCTGGCTAAAACTTCTCACTGTGTCTTATTCCACTTAAAATCCAAACTCTTACTCTACCTTAAAGGGCCTGTAAGATACAGGTCCTCTCTGCTCAAGGTCACCTCTCTACTCAAGGTCACATCTTCTATTTTATCTTCACTTACATATCAGGCACACTGGCCTTTCCTATAAGATCATTCCAGTTCTCTCACATTTCAAACATATTTCTTAATATATGACTCTGCAAAAAGAATCTTAGTTTTCTTTAAAAAATTCTTTCTTCTACCTTTACATAACTGAATCCTTATCTGTTGTTGTTGTGTGTGTGTGTGTGTGTGTGTGTGTGCGCGCGCGCGCACGCACGCACTGTCACTCAGTCATGTCCAACTCTTTGGGACCCCATGGACTGTAACCCACCAGGCTCCTCTGTCCATGGGGATTCTCTAGGCAAGAATACTGGAGTGGGCTGCCATGCCCTCCTCCAGGGGATCTTCCCAGCCCAGGGATGGAACCCAGGTCTCTCACATTACAGGCAGATTCTTTACCAACTGAGCCACTAGAGAAGCCCAAGAATTCTGGAATGGGTAGCCTATCTCTTCTCCAGGGGATTTGCCTGGCCCAGGAATCTTTACCAGCTGAGCTACCTGCTGCTGCTGCTAAGTCGCTTCAGTCGTGTCTGACTCTGCGACCCCATGGACAGCAGCCCACTAGGCTCCTCCGCCCACAGGATTTTCCAGGCAAAAATACTGGAGTGGATTGCCATTTCCTTCTCCGAAAAGGTGCCCGAAGGAAGTATAAAAAAAATAACCTGTCCAGCAGAGTCCACCCTATTCACATAACTATAATAACATTTGGTGAGATTTTATACTCTGGATCTATGAGGAGACCACAAAATAGTCACTCACATTTTCTGATAACAAAACATGTAGATTTTGAGATCTTATATAATATATAACAAATTAAATAGTGTGCTAAGGTTTCTGAAATAAAACTGAACAGATACACTTTTTCTAAAGTGCTAAGCAGAACCCCTAAATGATTGGACTGGAGCTTTTCAAGTAGAGCCAGGATCCTCTTCTAAATCATTTGCCATTTTTCTATTTGCCAAAGGCATGTATGTGGTGACATACACCTCTTGCCTCAAGGAATTCATTACTAACTAATCAAGTCCTTTATCAATGTCTGAGTCCTGTAAATACTGAGCTTTTATAAATTGTTACAGAAAAGCTCATATATTTTTAAAATATGCTGCTTAAAACTAGCTACTTGTTTTACATTTGAAACAAAGTGGCTGTGTGTTACTGAAGTTCTTGTTTTCTCTAACCAGAAAAGTGTGTGTTTGTTTGTGTGTGTGTTTGTGTGTGTGTGTGTTTGTGTGTGTGTGCGTTTTCTACTGTAAGCAGCAGCCCTGCTGCTGGGTGATAGGAAAGGCGTTTTAAATCTCTTTGATGAAATGAGCCATTTTCTGCTTGGTTTCAAGCTTAAAATGGATCCCCCATTGTGCAACCACAAAAGCACATTATATGTCTTCCATAACACTGCTAAATTCCTCTCTAAGAAATGTAAGGGAAATGTTAGAGCAATGTGTTTAATCATTGCATGCCAAATATTGTGCTGGTATCCCAATATTTATTTACTTTAATAAATACATTTTAAGTGAAAAATACTCATATTACAAGAGCAATTTGAGAATTTAATAGTGCTGAACATTTTTGTTTGTGCTTTTACCTCTAATAACTGTGATGTTAGACACAAACAGCATTAAATATCTTTATAAACAAATGATTACCATATTATGTTCATCAACATATAAAGAAACATACAAATCAACAGCATATGAAAACTCTATATAACCATCCAAGAAAAGGTTCTAAGATGACAAAAAATTATTTATTTCAGTTCAGTTCAGTTCAGTCACGCATTCGTGTCCGACTCTTTGCGACCCCATGAATCGCAGCACGCCAGGTCTCCCTGTCCATCACCAACACCCGGAGTTTACCCAAACTCATGTCCATTGAGTCAGTGATGCCATCCAACCTTCTCATCCTCTGTCGTACCCTTCTCCTCCTGCCCCCAATCTTTCCCAGCATCAGGGTCTTTTCAAATGAGTCAACTCATCGCGTGAGGTGGGCAAAGTATTGGAGTTTCAACTTCAACATCAGTCCTTCCAATGAACAACCAGGACTGATCTCCTTTAGAATGGACTTTTTGGATCTCCTTGCAGCCCAACGGACTCTCAAGAGTCTTCTCCAACACCACAGTTCAAAAGCATCAATTCTTCGGCACTCAGCTTTCTTTACAGTCCAACTCTCACATCCATACATGACTACTGGAAAAACCATAGCCTTGACTAGACGGACTTTTGTTGGCAAAGTAATGTCTCTGCTTTTTAATATGCTATCTAGTTTGGTCATAACTTTCCTTCCAAGGAGTAAGCATCTTTTAATTTCATGGCTGCAGTCACCATCAGCAGTGATTTTGGAGCCCCCCAAAATAAAGCCTGACACTGTTTCCACTGTTTCCCCATCTATTTCCCATGAAGTGATGGGACCAGATGCCATGATCTTAGTTTTCTGAACGTTGAGCTTTAAGCCAACTTTTTCACTCTCCTCTTTCACTTTCATCAAGAGGCTTTTTAGTTCCTCTTCACTTTCTGCCATAAGGGTGGTGTCATCTGCATATCTGAGGTTATTGATATTTCTCCCAGCAATCTTGATTCCAGCTTGTGCTTCTTCCAGTCCAGCATTTCTCTTGATGTACTCTGCATATAAGTTAAATAAGCAGGGTGACAATATACAACCTTGACGTATTCCTTTTCCTATTTGGAACCTAGTATGTTGTTCCATGTCCAGTTCAAACTGTTGCTTCCTGACATGCATGCAGATTTCTCAAGAGACAGGTCAGATGGTCTGGTATTCCCATCTCTTTCAGAATTTCCCGCAGTCTATTGTGATCCACACAGTCAAAGGCTTTGGCATAGTCAATAAAGCAGGAATAGATGTTTTTCTGGAACTCTCTTGCTTTTTCGATGATCCAGCAGATGTTGGCAATTTGATCTCTGGTTCCTCTGCCTTTAAAGAATACAATAGTAAGCCCACAGGGAAAAGTGTGAGAGACAAAGTATACAGCTTTTGTCATTGTAACAGTATAATTAAGGACATAAGCAATAGCTAATGTCAGAATGTATTCTAGGTATTCTAGGTGTTAAGTAAGCAGCAACAAATTCCTTATTTATTTCTTAATAAAACTAGTGTTAATTAAGCAAGTAGATTAATACTTATACAGTGAGTTCTTTCTGGGCAAACTGCAGGAACATAGACCAACAAGAAACAGGAGGTTAGGAATTAGGTAGATGGGCTGTTTATGAACATAGAAGGGGAGGAAATGTCATACTCTCATTCAGTTGTTCTAAAACCTAATGATATCAGTCACCTGAAGGGGCTGTTAAAGTTCAGATTGCTGGGCTCCATCCACAGAGTTTCTCATTTAGTAGGTCTGGGACTGGATACTTGTATTTGCTCTTCTAACAAATCCCCAGGCAAATGCTGTTCTTGCCAATCTGGGAAACACACTTGGAGATCTTAATATTCTTTTATACAGTTAAAAGAGAGAAAGTTCATTTTTTACTTATGGTTTCCTTTGCTGTGCAAAACTTTTAGGTTTCACTAGGTCTCATTTATTTATTTTTATTTTTAAAGTTTTATTACTCTAGAAGATGGATCAAAAAAGAGCCTTCTGCGATATATGTCAGAGTGTTCTGCCTATGTTTCCTCTAAGTTTTTTATAGCATTCAGTTAGGATTAGGTCTTTAGTCCATTTTGAGTTTATTTTTGTGTATGGTGTTAGAGTGTGTTCTAATTTCATTCTTTTGTATGGAGCTGTCCAATTTTTCCAGCACTGAGTATTGAAGAGGCTGTCTTCACTCCATTGTATATTCTTGCCTCCTTTGTCATGGATTAGGTGACCATAGGTGTATGGGTTTATCTCTAGACTTACTATCATGTTCCATTGATCTACATTTCTATTTTTGTGCCAGTACCATACTGTTTTGATGACTAGCTTTGTAGCATAGTTTGAAGTCAGGGAGCCTGATTTCTCCTGTCTATGTTTTTCTTTCTTTCTCAAGATTGCTTTGGCTATTCTGGGTCTCTTGTGTTTCCTCATAAATTTTAAAAATCTTCATTCTACTTCTGTGAAAAATGCTATCGGTAATTTGATAGAGATTGCATTAAGTCTGTAGATTACTCTAGATAGTATATTCATTTAATGGGAAAAGAATATTGCAAATAAAGTTACCGACAAAATATTAAAATAAAAACAGTAAAAACAGCTCATTCAGCTCAATATCAAAAACACTAACAACCCAATGAAAAAATGGGCAAAAAATCTAAATAGGCATTTCTCCAAAGAAGGCATGGTTAAGAGGCACATGAAAAGATGCTCAGTATCACTATTGGAGAAATGCAAATCAAAATTACAATGAGGTATCACTTCTCATCTGTCAGAACAGTCACCATCAAAAAAATCTACAAACAACAAATACTACAGAAGGTGTGGAGAAAAGGAAACCCTCCTACACTATTGATGGGAATGTAAGCTGATACAGCCACTATGGAGACCAATATGGAAGTTTCTTAAAAAGCTAAAAATAGAGCTATCATATGATCCAATGATCATACTCCTGGACATATATCTAGAGAAAACCATAATTCAAAATATATGTGTACCCCAGTGTTCATTGCAGTACTACTTACAATAGCCAGGACATGGAAGCAAACTAAATATCCATCAAAAGAAGAATGGATAAAGAAAATGAGGTACATATATAAATGGAATATTATTCGGCCATAAAAAGAATGAAATAAGCCATTTGCAATAACATGAATGGACCTAGAGATTATCATACTGAGTGAAGTAAGTCAGACAGATAAAGACAAATATAAGATATTGCTTATATGCAAAATTTTTAAAATGGTACAAATAAACTTATTTACAAAACAAAAATAGAGTCACAGATGTATAAAACAAACATAGTTACCAAGGGTGGTGGGGGATGGGGAGGGGTAAATTGAGAGGTTGGAATTGACTTATACACTATGCTATTTATAAAATAAGTAATAAGAACTTACCATATAGCACAGGGAACTCTGCTAAATATTCTATATGACCATTATGGGAATAGAATCTAAAACAGAGTGGATATATGTATAACTGATTTACTTTTCTGTACAACAGAAACTAACACAACACTGTAAATTCACTGTACTCCAATAAAATTAATTAAAAAAAAAAGAAGTTCAACTCAACATAAGCTAATAGTTGCTCAGGGTCATTGGTGTTATATACAGTGTGTGGTGAGAGATAGAAAACAAAGTCAGAAGCCAGGAGATAAGGTACATCCAATGGAATAGGGCTAAATATGAGGGAAGGCGAAATTTTCCAGGACTTGGGGTGTTGAACGATTCAGGGGTTTGAAACTCTCAGAGAGTCTCAGCCCAGCTTAGAAACTGAATTACACATTTATTAGGCTAGAACTATAGGCTCTTTCATGAAGCATCTTACTCAGAAATCAGACAACTGGAGCAGCAGCATTTAAAATTCGTCTCCTGTTTTGCTTATTTAGTAGAAAAAAGTTCATGGTTCATTAAGTTTGCAGCTGTATACAGGCGTCTATACAACTGTTATTTGAAAGGTGTGTCAGGGATAGACTAGATGCTCACCGAACCTGTTTTTATTTTTTCTTGAGCATACAGGTAGTTCAAACACCCTATCCTCACTTTCAGTTAGTCAATGAGTGTTAGTCAATGAGATGTGATTTATGTCAACTTTTAGACAGGCATTTTTTTTGTCTTTTCTTTTTTTAATTTATTTATTTTTAATTGGAGGGTAATTGCTTTACAATAGGTATGCATCTGTCGCCTCCCTCTTGAACCGCCCTCCCATCTTCCACCCTAAACTGGCATTTTTAAAAAACTTCTCTCATCATCATACATGCTAAGTCTCTGCGTTTCCCTGTATACTGTATGATGGTAGAAGAGGACAAACCCCAGCGATATGTCATGGTTACATGATAGAAGGAACCTATGTTTATATTTTGGAGCGAAGCTCCTCCCTCTCACTCTCACTAATGACATTGCACTGTGACAGTGCATGAAAGACAATTTAGTGGGCTAATACACTGAAATTTGTTTTTGTTTTCTTTTTGATGTGTGTGTGTGTGCAGGCATTTAAAAAAATTCATTTATGTGTTTTTATAAGTAAATGATCTTCCTATGTGTCTGGGTAATTTTGTGGTGATTAAAAATAACTGCAAATACTTTGATATTTATTCCATTGAGAGATGGAGTTTATGTTCCTTCTCTTTGAGTTTAGTCAGATCTATGTCTTCTCGATCAATAGGGTATGGTGAAAGTGATGTACCAGTTTCCAGGCCAAGTCCTTAAGGACTCTCAGAACACTCAGTCTTGGAATTCAGCCACTATTATTCTAAGAAGAAGCTTAAGCAGTCCCATGGAGAGTTCTAGCAGTTTGCCAGCCACTGGGTAAACCATTTTGGAAATGGATCCTCTTGTCGGGTTTGCGTTAAAACTGGCATTCTGTGCAGGAGTGAAAAGCTGTTCCAGTGTTTTAGATTTATTACATGGTAACAGATAACTGAAAGAGAGCTTTTTCCTACATAAATAGAAATATCTGTTATTGGAATCATTCTTTTCTTAAATGAATATATTTGAAGTGCATTCTGATAGTATCATATATTAAGTATACTTTTGCGAAAAAAAAAAAAAAAACTGTATAAAAGTAGGTATTTTTTTCTACCCTACTCACCTGAGCCTCCTCAGAGGAGATACTAGAAAATATAGTAGAGAATACAGATCATGGAAAACCACCTAGGTAATAATTGGAACTGTGATAAAAAGAAATAAACTAAACACAGAAAAATAGTAGAAGGAGAAAAAAATGCAACATCTATTTTGGGGCAGAGAGGTGGCAAATACTATTTATCATTTCATGCAGTTTTAATTTGTATGTCATGTTATAGTGTTTGTGTCCATTTTGAAATTTTTTTTTTAAAGAAATTAATGCTCTTCTGTCTTCTGTTCCATCTAATCCCCCAAGATTTATAACAGTGAGATAAAAGAAACATTTTAAATAATTTTATCACTGCGTATTTTAAAAAAGATAATTACATTCACATTGCTTTTGATTTGTAGGGATTACTTTTAATATTTTGATTTAATTATATTTTATAATTCCATAAAATATTTATATAACTTTAAGATGGCATTGACAAAACAAGGTACTTTTAGAGGAGACTAACTTACATCTCTGTCTTCTCTCTGTGTTTTCCTCTCACAACAGGAAACTTCTTTCATAATTTTAAAATTTATATAACAGTTTTTTATTTTCTAAAATATAATTGTATGCACACACACATATGTACTATTTTAAAAAAATTAAAAGCAAAATTCTATAGATACTTTTTGATAACCTGATTAATTTACTTAATGTATTATAAAGAAGATCACACATTGTGGTATATAGTGATCTTTTTTTTTTTCTCCTCAATTTTGTGATACTCCGTTGGGATGATTTACCTTCACTTTAAATTTTTGTGTTTAATCAGTTTCCTTTCTCCTGCCTCCTCTGTTGCCTCATCTTTTACTAATTTTCCTTTCCTCTTACTATCTCTATTCTAAGAACAATAATCTCCCTGTTTCTTAACCTTGTCATCATTTTGTTTTCCCTCATAACCCTCACACATGCTTTTCCATCATCCTAGAAAGGTCTTTACTAATATATGTGGACAATTAATCTCTTTATCACTCTTCCATCCGTGAACAAGACCCAATTAAATGAGGTATTTCTGACATTTATCTAAAATGACATCCTATCATACTCTGTACCCCTTCCTTGCTTTTTTAACTTCTTAATTTGTTGTTACCTTAGATACTTGCTTATTTACTTTCTGTTTGTCTTCATTCATGAGAAATCAGCTCTATTAATACGAGGACTTTGTCTATTTTATTCACTTCTCTGTCTCCAGTGATGAGAAACCCTGCACAAAGCAGGTTCTCAGAAATCATTGCAGAATAAAAGTGTTTGAATAGCAAAGAGCCAATTACCTCGCTGAAGAGAAGTCGGTTATCTGTCCTCTGATGTGAAATCCTATGCTTTCTCTCTGGAGTGCAGCTTGGATTATCTTGCTGAGAAATAAAATTGTGCTTTCCTTGCCCCCAGGCTTAGTAACAGACTACCTTGAAGTTTTGTTAAGACTTCATTTTTGTCATTAAATATAATTGTCTTTCATTTATTGGCACTTTGAGCTTCCCTGGTGGCTCAGATGGTAAAGAATCTGCCCACAATTCAGGACACCCAGATTCCATCCCTGGGTTGGGAAGATCCCCTGGAGAAGGGAATGGCAACCCACTCCAGTATTCCTGCCTGGAAAATCCCATGGACAGAGGAGCCTGGCAGCTACAGTCCATGGCGTGGCAAAGAGTCAGATACAACTGAGCGACTATCACTTTCACTTTCACACTTCAGCAAGTCTAAAACCACATGGCTTGAGTTTCAGATTTTATTTCTCTTCTCATCTTCTTATTAGCTAGGAAGATGGGAAAAGGAGGGAGAAGGTCTATTAAAGGCTCCAAAATCACAAGACAGTAGGGAAAATAAAGTGGAAATGAAGAATAAAAAAGGGAAAAATGAAAGCAATAGTTGCATTATTTTGTTCATTAGGGACTCCCTTGAATTAGTTGAGATGTTCCTGAATTGAATAGTATTTTAAATGTAATGGATATCCTTTGTTAGTGGTTTCTGGTTACAGGTAACAGAAGCCAATTCAAGTACTTTAAGGAAAAAGGAAATCATAGCTGAGACAGTCTAAGGAGTTAGAATTTACTAGATGGACACAGGATATTTCATAGAATCCAGTTAACGTAAATCAGGAAACTGCATTAGGCTCAATATCCCCTTGTAATGAGAATTTTATACTACTACTTTTATTAAATGGTAATGAACTGAATATAACAATACTCACAATTTTTAAAAAATCAATAAAATAACCAAGTTTAATATAAAAGGAATCAAAATATAATTTATTTATAATAAAACAAAGTGTATTTTGATATTAAATAGCTTAGACATAATTATGCATGAAGATATAATGATTGAGTTAAATGGTTGGATTAAATAGAATCACATGTATCATCATGGTGTGCTATAATAGCTTATTATGCAACTGTCCTGCATGTGTGACTTAAGTATTGAAAGTGCTATTTCTATAGATGTTATGACTCTCAGAATGAGTAATTTATTTTTGCAAAACTTGACTGTAACATAGTGTAATTTTCTGTTGACTAACATGGTGGTTTCATTCCTGTAACACTGGAATATTTAAAGTCACACAAAATTATTTGCAATCACATTGAAATTGATTCTAGTTTTAGATAATTATAATGAGACTTTTAAACCCAGAGTAATGTAGAATAGGGATTCAAGTTTTATAAATAAGGGGTAATACTTTATGGTACAGGATACTCCAAGGATTTCAAGATATCAAGTATCTTGAATTTCAAGATATCAAGTATCACTGGATCCTTCCCAACAATTGCCCATCAAATATTATGAAATACAAAATATTATTAAATATTTCTTAATGCTGTCTAGAGTATGGAATCCTTTTCATTGGAAGCCATTAACATAAGGCATTGCAGAAAATCGTAAGGATATTATCTTTTATGCTGAAACAGGGAGCTACTAGAGGATTTTGAGCAAAGGAATCTTACAAGGTGATAATGTTTACAGAGGTTGAAAATAGGCACTAGGTATTAAGGGAAGAAGTAAAAAGACTAATTAAGAAGTTGTTGAAAATAATTCAGATGAAAATAATGCTAGTTTAAACCAAGGAGTTAAGTGGATATGGTCTAATTCTATAGGTATTTTGAGGGGATAACCAATAAAATATGGTAGTGAATTAAGACTGAAAGGAGGGAACTAAGAATGACATCAGTGCATTAGATGGACTGAAGTTATCATTTAGTGAGATAGTGAAGATTTGAGGAGGACAAGCATTATTATAGAGTCAATCTTTGAACAGTCATTGAACATTGTCCAGTTTGAACTTGAGATATATAGTAGACATCAAGCAGAAACCTCTAGCTTACAGTTAGGTATAAGAATCTGGAATTTATAGAGGAGTCTTGGCAGAATGTCACCAGCCAGTTCATTTGAGAAGTCCAGCCCACCTAGCTGCTGAAGCAAGACCATAATTGGGGAGTTCATGGGGAATTATATAGAAATCTTCGACTCTGCGACTTCACAACCAAGTATGTGATGGGGAGCCCAGGGTCACTGGTGTTCAGCAGGGTCAACATTTAGGAAGAAGAGCAGGCATAAAGGAGAGAGCATAGTGATGATACATGAGGATCCATCACACATTTCTGCACCTGTTAGTCATCACATCTGAATCTGACAAATATCTTCAAAGGCTTATGGCCACTACTGCTTCTATGCATTCAAAACCTACCGTGAATTTCACTTTTTGCCATTTTGACTTTGCAATCATACAGGAAAGTGAGTTCTTAAAAATTTGGTTTCCAGAATAATCAAGTCACAGAAAAGAGTCTACCGCCATCTACACTTAGACAGTTTTATATCCAAGCACATTCTTTTGACCATATTAAGCTTCCGTCTAAACATGATAAGTTTCAATCTAATAAGATACAATGGTCCCTCATAAAACCCTAAATATGCTATCCCACTCCCCCAAGGAGAATATGCAAAATCTTACTTTATTCATCTTGAGGTGATGTTCATTTTTCTGAGTCACACTTCCCTTTTGATGTCTTCTAAGTTAAATATTGAAATATCAAGTTCAGTTCAGTTAAGTTCAGTCACTCAGTCGTGTCCAACTCTGCAACCCCATGGACTGCAGCACGCCAGGCTACCCTGTCCATCACCAAATCCTGAGACCGGCTCAAACTCATGTCCTTCAAGTCGATGATGCCATCCAACCATCTCATCCTCTGTCTTCCCCTTCTCCTCCTGCCTTCAATCTTTCCCAATATCAGAGTCTTTTCAAATGAGTCAGTTCTTCGCATCAGGTGGCCAAAGTATTGGAGCTTCAGCTTCAGCATCAGCCTTTCCAATGAATATTCAGGACTGGTTTCTTTTAAGATTGACTGGTTGGATCTCCTTGCAGTCCAAGGGACTCTCAAGAGTCTTCTCCAACACCACAGTTCAAAAGCATCAGATCTTTGGTGCTCAGCTTTCTTTATAGACCAACTTTCACATCCATACATGACTATCTGGAAAAACCATAGCTTTTACTGAAAGGACCTTTGTTGGTAAAGAAATGCTTCTGCTTTTTAATATGCTGTCTAGGTTGATCATAGCTTTTCTTTTAAGGAGCATGCATCTTTTAATTTCATGGCTGCAATCACCATCTGCAGTGATTTTGGAGCCCCCCACCAGAATAAAGTCTCTTACTGTTTCCATTGTTTCCCCATTTATTTTCCATCAGGTGATGGGACCAGATGCCATGATCTTAGTTTTCTGAATGTTGAGTTTCAAGCCAACTTTTTCGCTCTCCTCTTTAACTTTCATCAAGAGGCTCTTTAGTTCTTCACTTTCTGCCATAAGGGTGGTGTCATCTGCATATCTGATGTTATTGCTATTTCTCCCGGCAATCTTGATTCCAGCTTTTGATTTTACCACTATTAATACAACTTCTTCTTAATGATAAAGGAATAGGAGCAGAAGAATTAAAGGAATAACATTTGGCATATACACATATACACAAATGCTTTCATTCATACATACACACAGAGAGATACAGACAGGAAAGAAATACCTAGAACTACTAATCGTCCTTGGTGCAAATGATCATGTTGCTGTAGCTTGTATTAATAAATTCCATTTTTTACTACCAATTTCATATTTCCTTTGGTCTCAGAAAGCACCTCAGTTGACTGTGGTCTCTTGACTAGTATGGTGACACCAAACTTTGTTCCTTTAGGATCTGTACCGTTAACAGTCCTGCCTATTTGAATTGTAGTTTTCCATTAATTGTCATCAGAGTATACAGTGGTACAAAGAGGTGTTTCTGCAAGACTTGTGTATTTTATATACTCCTCCCTACTTTCCCTGAGTAGGAGCAGCCATTTTCCCTTTAATAGTTTGGGATGATGTAGAGAAAGGAGATGGTGATTGATAAAGGGGATAAAAAATAAACTAACAAGGAATCTTACAGTGACCATTGATGACTAAGTACCGTGAACTGAGTCACAGGATTAACTCTCCTTAAAATTATATATATATATTTGAAGTTTGAAAAGCTTATAGGACAGAGTTTAACATGAAATAAGTGCTTAGTAAAGGTAAATTTTCTAAAGCAGAATCTGTATCAAGGAAGGGACTGTGTAAGATATTAAACAAGGCAATTGCATAAAACTGTAAAGTGAGAAGCTGACTTGATTTTATATGCTCCCTGATGGTTGCACTGCTATATTTCTTGGCTTAATCAGAACTGGTTCAGGAACTGGGTCAGTGCAAGACTCTGAGGGGGTTGTATCAATGAAGCAAATGTAGAATGCTGAAAACAGAAGGACCAGAAATAGTAGAACACACTCAGACTGACAGTGATCTTGTTTCTTGGCTTGAGAATTTGACTCTCACAGACCCTCCTGAAAAATTAAAATGAAAAATCCTTTAGCATGAGTTATAGCTATATTCTTCTGATGGCCTAGCATAAGCTAAACAACTAATTTGCAATTCATTTTATAGTGCCATAGTGTTCTTACCTTGAGGCCCCAGCTATTCAATTTTGCATATTTTAATAATGAATAAAGCCCTACAGTATTTACTTCATCTTTCTCTGGCTTTTGCAAAACTTAAAATAGATCTTTGTCTTATTCATGAATTATAGCCGTTCTAGTGTCATTAGGTTTTTTAGTTTTGAACACCTGCAACATTTGAGTTGTTCTTTGTCGCATGGTATCTTCGGCACATATGATGATGCATTAACCCCAAATTTTATATCTTCCAAATGCTTTACAACCTAGGTTTTATTAGTTTCTGCTGAAAAACAAACCTGTAAATCATGTTAGGAATATTATCTTTTTTTCCGCTTGTTTGTAGAGGGAATAAAGCAACATGGAAAAAAAACAAAAACAGTTTGCAATCATGACAGGAATGTCAGGGCCAGAAATTTGTATTTCGTTGAAACAGGATTGCATAGTTCCATCCACATTCTACCCAAAATTTGAACTATTTTTAGAAGAATGGAAACTTGAACAAGAACCCACTGAAAATAACCAACTCAATCTTATAGAGAAATTATCATTCTAGATAATTCAGTCATTTTCTTTACTCGTTTTTTCAAAGAAACTCATGGTCTTACTCCATAATATATATTAACCATTTTCCAGCTCTTCTGGTTTCTTTATATTTGTATATATAGTTCCTGATTAGGGAAAAATTTATGCAATCTGAGGTACTAATTTTTTTTTTCCAGGAAATACAACTGACAAAGCCTACAACTATTTTTAGGTTAGTGTTTCTTTCAAACTCATGCTAATTTATTTTACACTCAGCTTGATCTCAACTTCTCTACATTTCTATTGTACAATTCTACCAAATACAAGTCTAATATTTTCCTTTAATGTGTTATTCTATTCTGTAGCTCTCTTGAGTGTTAGCTTCTTACCCTGAAGTTCTTTAAGCAAAATGGTGTTCAAATAAATGTGCTCACAGTACAGTCATGTCAGCCTCCAGTGAGGTCGTTCCTTTGAGCCAGAATTTTTAAGGCCATTGTAAAAAACTATCAAATCTGAGTTCCTCAAGTATACATTCATTCTTACCAGCATCTGATTCCACTCTGTCAATTTTGCCTGTGCTAAATGATCTATAATTTAGTTATTTCTCTTTTCCAATGAGTCAACTGAAGCTCAGAGAGAAGTTAAATGTCTTGAAAATATTACTCATTTAGAGAATGAGGGAATCATGATTTAATATGCAAAGTGTTTGTTTTACATTTATGCTTTTTCTGTTACCTGCTTCACATGTTACTATCTGTTTTCATCAGTATGCTTTCAGTTATAATTAAAACCTCTAATCAAACCAAATTAAAAAATAAAAAAATGTAATTTTTGTAACAAAAGCATAGTTTCTAAGCTGTACCTGTAAGAGACTCAGGATGTCCAGGCTCTCATTTCTTATCCTCTGTTACACAGCTTCCATTCTTCATTGTTGCCTCCATTCTTAGAAGGATACTCTACTTGGGGACCTATAATGGCTTCTGGGTTTATTTTACACATGTATGTATGAATGACTGTGTTTGAAAAGATTATTATGGACCAAAAGAGTTCAGATGAACAGGACCTAATTTAGCAATGCAGACAATACTGATTTAGGGTGAGTCACAGTGGGTTTCCCTGGTGGCTCAGAAGGTAAAGAATCTGCCTTCAATGCAGGAGACATGGGTTTGATCCCTTGGTTGGGAAGATCCCCTTGGAGAAGGGAATGGCAACCCAATACAGTATTCTTGCCTGGAGACTTCCATGGACAGAGGAGCCTTGTAGGCTACAGTCCTTGGGTTTGCAAAGAGTCGGACACAATGGAGTGACTAACTCCATTAGTGGAATCAAATTATGAAATGTATGAACTGATCAAGTATGGATACTTGGATGAAAATTGAGATGCTTTATCTGTAGAAGAGGAAATTGACTGCATGGAGATCAAGCCAGTCAATACTAAAGGAAATCAACCCTGAATACTCATTGGAAGAACTGATGCTGAAGCTGAAGCTCCAATACTTTGGCCACTTGATGCCAAGAGCTGATTCATTGGAAAAGACCCTGATGCTGGAAAAGATTTAGGGCAGGAGGAGAACGGGGCAACAGAGGATGAGATGGTTGGCTGTCATCACTGACTCAATGGACATGAGTAAACTCTAGGAGATAGTGAAGAACAGGGAAACCATGAGCTGCCATTCATGGGGTCATAAAGAGTTGGACATGACTTAGTGACTGAACAACAACAAAAATCCTGCAAATTTGCTATATGGTTTGCTAGTTTCAGGGGTTTATTTGTCAGTTCTTTGGTATTTTCTACGTAGATGATCATGTCATGTACAAACAAAGACATTTTTAATTCTTCCTTTCTAATCTATATACTGTATCTTGCCTTTTCTTATTGCACTATATAGTACTTCCAGTATGAAATGGAAAGGGGTGGTGAGAGGTAATTATTCTATTCTAAAATTTAGTTACAATGAATGTAAAAGTTGGGGTTTCCATGGTGGCTCAGTGGTAAAGAACTTATCTGCCAATGCAGGAAACACAGGTTTGCACCATGGGTCAGAAGATCCCTTAGTGAAGGAAATGGCAACTGACTTCAGTATTTTTGCCTGGGAAATCCCATGAATGGAGGAACCTGGTGGGCTACAGTCCATGGTGTTGAAGAGAGTTGGGCATGACTTAGAGACTAAACAACAAATGTAAAGTTACATTCCATCAAGCAGGTCAATATTCTTGTTACTTTAGGCAACTTAACAAAATAACTTTAATATTTAGAAAACATAAATCATTAGAATTGTTTCTAAATTTCTGTTTAAAACATGACAATGTGAAAACATTACATATTTTCGATCCTTTAAAATTTGCTAATAATACCAGAATTCACTCCTAAACCGTTTTTAGAGCAAATATATTACTAGAAGCCAAAGACAAAACGTGTCATGAGAATCTCTGAAAAAATCATAGAGAAGTTTAATAAGTGTATAGAAGAATCTTCATCCTAAATAATAAAGACATAAAATTTGTAACAATAGCAAATATATATGTCTTATAGGTACTAACAGATAAGCTACTAAAATATTCTGCAAGATAATGTAAAGGTATACACTCCCACTAACTTTTTAGTGGAAATATAAATTTGTGTAGATTTTTGGAACACAAAAGCAGTGTCTACCATGATTCTTTTGAAATGTACATAGCTTTTGCCCCTGTAAAATTCCTCTTCTGGATTTCTGCCTTATAGAAATTTCAATGTGAAAAGTATGTAAGTTGAAAATATAGTTAGCAGCAGAGTGTGTGATAGCAAAAAATAGTTTTTCTAAAGGGAAATAGTTAATAAATTATAATTGAGATGAATTTTAGGCAGCTATGAAAAGATCACTGATAAAAAAAGACCAGCAAAATATGTAATGTCTACTTTAGGCATGATACCAGAGGATGATCTTTCCTATTACTCAAGCAGAGAAAAACATAGTAACACATTTTTTTTTATATGGAAAAATCATCCAACACAAGTAAATATGTTTTTGTACATTTAAGTGTAAAACAGCAACTCTCATTTAAATTAGCAAAACTTACACAGCACTTTAGCTATTACTGTAACTTTTAAAGTTCATAAATCCATTTTATTGTTAATTTGATCTTTTCATACTTTCAGAGACAGGCATGGTAATTGCCAACCAGGGGCAATTTCAGTCAACTGTAAATATAGGCATGTCAACATTAGATACTAAAAACTAGATCTTTCTGTTTTCCCTGTAAGTAGATTTCACTCTATGTCTTAAAACATTTTGTCCATAAAAAGCTCTAATGTATCTTGGCTTACAAGCACAATGCATTAAAAATGTTGTCAACTTTTTTTTCAATAACTTAACAGTTTCCCACCGTCACTTAAAATGACCGCTTATAAACTCGCAGACCAGCAAAAGCAGAGAGATTCTTGCTTAGAAAAAAAGCAACCTAGACAAATACACATTTTGCAAGCTATCTAAAATATTTTAAGCTAGAAAATAGGAGGAGATAGCTGTTAACAGGGACTATTAAAAAGATAAAAATAACTGTATAGAAAGTATTATAGGCGAAAAGATTTTAAATGTATTTTGTCACGTACATCTCAGTTGCTAGCTTTGAAAAAAATCAGAATATGTTTTAGGTTTTGGCTTCCAGCTTCAATTAGGTAAAACAGAACATCTTCCAATATATTGTTTACAGGTGCTATGAACTAACTCAAAAGCTTGTGTATAAACAAAGACTAAATCTTGATTATGGGAGAGAGTATTATTCTTTATTTTGTTCAGTTTTATTGATATATTATTTACATATAATATTATACATGTTTAAATTACACAACATAGTGATTTGATATACAGTTGAGTCTTGAACAACATGGATTTGAACTGCATGGGTCCACTTATATGCAAATTTTTTTCAATAAATTTGGGTACCTGTATTTTCATTTTGCAGATCTTTAAATGAATTAACTGTGGGGGAACAGTTTATGTTTGATTAGAGATCACGACATGTGAAATGAAAATTACTGGGGTTTGAGTCCCAATTCTAACCAAACTGCTTCAGCTTCCTGCCCTTGGGTGAGTCATTGATCATTAATGAATTCTTTTGTTTTTGAGGCAGAGCAGTCAGCAGATTTTTGACTTCATGGTGGGTTGGTGCCCCCACTCGTCTCATTATTTGTATATTTATTGTGAACTGACTACCACAAATAAGTTTCATTAACATCCATGATTTCACATAGTCACATTTTTTTCTTGTGATGAAAACTTTTAAGATCTTCCATTAGCCACTTTCAAATACAAAATCCATATTGTTAACTTGTGCACCAGTGTTTTCCAGCCCTCTGTCAGACTCGGGAGGTGGGCACTCTGCTCCTTTCCCTCAGGGAACCCTGCAGGCCCCCAGGGAGTGTTCCTGATCATTGCTCACAGTGAACTTACTGTGTGTGAAAAACCCTGGGTACCAAGCCTTGTGTCGAGAACTTTAGGAGTTTTTGTCTCTCTTGAGCCCCTTCATGGCCCAGTGAGGTTGACGCCATTAAGCCCTGTTTAGTAGAGAAGGAAATGGCAACCCATTCCAGTACTCTTGCCTGGAGAATCCCATGGACAGAGGAGCCTGGCAGGCTACAGTCCATGGGGTTGCAAGAGTTGGACACGACTTAGCGACTAAACCACCACCACCACCATACTCACCGTGTGCACATGATGTCCCCAGAACTTACTTATAGCTGAAAGTTGTACCTTTGGACCACCTTCATTCATTTTCCCTACCCTCCATCTCTAGTCTCTGATAACCACCAACTTATTCCCTGTTTGTTTGTTTTTTTAATTCCACATATAAGTACAATATAATTTACCTTTCTATGTTTGATTTGTTTCACTTAGCATAATGCTCTTAAGCCTCACTCACGTTGTCACAAATGGCAAGATTTCCTTCTCTATTATCATTGTATAATAGCCCTTTGTATATAACACACATTTTCTTTATCCATTCATTCATCACAGACACTTAAGTTGTTTCTATGTCTCGGTCTTGGTTATTGTGAATAATATTGCAATCAACATGGGGGAGGGCTTTAGGATGGGCTGGTTGGATCTCCTCGCAGTTCAAGGGACTCTCAATATATATTCTAAAAATATTTATTTAAAATCAATGTGCTTTGAAGGATAATTTTAACCTCTCCATCAGAATTTTTTCATAGAAAACAATTCTAATTATTTGTTGATGCTATCATTTGTGCAAGATTTGCTGAATGAGGTAAACTTTTGCTAAATTATCTGTTAAAGGTCAAGACAGCTAATTTATAGTCATGAAGCTGAGGTTGTCATTAACCAAACTTTTCTTATCCCTATCCTTATATTTCTTCCTGGCCTGAACACTGTCCTGATCTATAGCTGTGCATCTGGTGACTTTGTCCATTTATCTCCAGGTTTATTGCTAGTGTATTAACAACTGATTTTATATTCTTAGATGCCAACTGTTGTCTTTTTCTCACTGTGTATCAACACACAGTATAATTTTTAAATTTTGTATATCTCTCTATACTTATCCCTTTGATTCAGACACCTTTAAAAGTTAGCTCAGTTTATTATCCATCACATATATTCTTACAATATTTTATGTAAGTTTATGTCATTTAGTCTTCTAAGAATAACTGATTTTTATAACCATTTCTTCAGAATTTATGACATTCTTCTTTGCTAATATTTTTTTTAGTCACTTCAATTTTTAAAAATTTTTGGCAAGAAGAAGACATAAATAAATAAGATACTAAATCAACTTGTTTAGTATCAATTAAAACAAGACACTAAAACTACTTAAGTACATTCATGTTCAAATATTTTTCTAATACTTTAAGTAAAAATTTGTTATTTATTTAGTGTTTATTTTTTATTCGAGGATAATTTCTTTACAGTGTTGTGGTAGACATAGTGGGAAAAGGAGAGTGAGGGGCTAATTGAGAAAGTAGCATTGACATATATGTCAGTCAGTCAGTCAGGCAGTTCAGTCACGCTGTCATGTACTATTCTTTGCAAACCCATGGACTTCAGCACGCCAGGCCTCCCTGTCCATCACCAACTCCCAGAGCTTGCTCAAACTTGTGTTCATTGAGTCAGTGATGTCATCCAACCATCTCATCCTCTGTCGTCCCCTTCTCCTCCCACCTTCAGTCTATCCTAGCATCAGGGTCTTTTCCAGTGAGTCAGTTCTTCACATCAGGTGGTCAAAGTATTGGAGCTTCAGCTTCAACATCAATCCTTCCAATGAACATTCAGGACTGATTTCCTTTAGGATTGACTGGTTTTATCTCCTTGCAGTCCAAGGGACTCTCAAGAGTCTTCTCCAAAACTGCAGTTCAAAAGCATCAATTCTTCAGCACTCAGCTTTCCTTATAGTCCAACTCTCACATCCATACGTGACTACTAGAAAAACCATAGCTTTGACTGAATGGACCTTTGTTGGCAAAGTAATGTCTCTGCTTTTTAATATGTTGTCTAGATTGGTCATAGTTTTTCTTCTAAGGAGCAAGCATCTTTTAATTTCATAGCTGCTGTTACCATCTGCAGTGATTTTGGAGCCCCCCAAAATAAAGTCTGTCACTATTGCCACTTTTTCCCGATCTATTTGCCATGAAGTGATGGGACCGGATGCCATGATCTTAGTTTTCTGAATGTTGAGTTTTAAGCAAGAATTTTTACTCTCCTCTTTCACTTTCATCAAGAGGCTCTTTAGTTCTACTTCGCTTTCTGCCATAAGTGTGGTGTCATCTGCATATCTGAGGTTATTGACATTTCTCCTGGCAGTATTGATTCCAGCTTGTACTTCATGCAGCCCAGCATTTTGCATGATGTACTCTGCATATAAGTTAAATAAGCAGGGTGACAATATATACCCTTGACATATTTCTTTCCCAATTTGGAACAAGTCCATTGTTCCATGTCTGGTTCTAACTGTTGCTTCCTGACCTGCATACAGATTCCTCAGGAGGCAGGTAAGGTGGTCTGGTATTCCCATCTTTTTAAGAAGACACTGTATTAAGTTGCTTCAGTTGTGTCTGGACTCTTTGCAACTCCATAGATTGTAGCCCTCCAGGCTCCTCTGTCCCTAGGATTCTCCAGACAAGAATAATGGAGTAGGTTTCCATGCTCTCCTCCCATATATACACTATCATGTGTAAAATAGATAACTTATGGGAAGCTGCTGTAAACTTTTAAGTAATTTTTGTTGTTTGATATTTTTGAAGCATTCATGGATTTAGGCATGTTTCATTTTTGAAATAAAAAGCAATATACATAGTACCATATATGCTAAGTGCCTGTTTGATAAGTCACTTCAGTAGTGTCTGACTCATTGCGACCCCACAGACTGTAGCCCACCAGGCTCCTCTGTCCATGGGGATTCTCCAGGTAAGAATACTGGAGTGGGTTGCCATGCCCTTCTCCAGAGTATCTTCTTGACCCAGGGATCTAACCCACGTCTCCTGCTACTCCTGCACTGCAGGCGAAGTCTTACTACTGAGCCACTGGGGAAGTCCATATATGCTAAGTATAGTTCTATAAAAATTCTCACTACGAAACTGTAAAGGAACTTTGAAAAGAGTTGTTGTTATGCAAAATAGATATAGATAAAGATGTAGGTTTAAAATTAGCTTTAAAGATTTTATTTTATTTGTTTTATTTCTTTTAGTTTTCCCTTAGCCTGTTAATTTTTGCATGTTTGAGGATATATTCACAGTGAAATGTCATGGAGTGTCTTGGAAATAGTCCAGTCACTCTCACTTTCATAGTAGAAAAGTTGATAGGATCAATAATAATTAAGGAAATAGTATCTATGATGGTAACAGCAATATGACATAGATAATCTAGCTTCTTTTAATAATCTCCATTACTTAAAAAATAACATCTATAGAACCATACAAGTTCTTCCATGAACTTGACTTTTTACCTTCTCTGCCCACTCAAGACAGAAGTCTGGATTTGGAAACTTGAGGAAAAGAGATAGGAAGATATTGAAAGAGTCAATATGAAAGTTTATAAAGCTCAAACTAAGGTTATAGTGATGGAAACATATAGATGGATTCAAGAGTCCCTATTGAGAAAGAATTGAGAAACTTTGATTTTCAGTTGGAAGTAAGGAGAATGATTGTAAAAAAGTTCATAGAGCAAAGAGAAAGTGTATATTTCTTTTTTGAGATGAAGATCTGCTTTATTGAGTATAGTATTGAGATCCTAAAGCAAATGAGAAAGTTGGTAGATCTCTTTGGAGGGGCATTTGGGATAAGGTTAATGGTCGAGCCAAGCTTACACACTGTCAGGGGTTTCTGCGCAGGAATGAGAAAATTAAATGCCACAGAAGGAAAAAAAACCAAACAAGCAAGCACTATGTCAGACAGTATTTTTAACATTTAGCAAATATTTCTCATTAAATGAAATGCAACTTGAAAAGTAGAATCTAGAACTCACAGACATTTCAGAAATTTCAAAATATTTCAGTGTAGGAGAACTTTGTGTTAAACCCAAGTTGTTATATAACCATATCATTGGATCTGAAGTATCTCTGAAACATTGAGTAGCACACTTATGCAAAAGGCAAACAATATCAAGGTTTCCCAGTTTAATAGTACATCAAACATGAAAACAGTAAAAATTTTCAATTTTTAGTTTTCAGCCTCTATATTTTTCAAACTTTCACACATAACAAAAACTAAAATAAGTAACAAAAGCCAAATAAAATTAATAGAAATATCATAAATTTGATTATGTGAAAATCTTACATTAATATGTGTTAGTTTGGGCTGCAGGAACTTGCTTTCATATACTCACATGCTTTGTTAGCAAACTTGTTGCTATTTCACAAAAATGATGAAATATAACAGTTTTCTTGGAACTCTTTAAACAGCACCATGATTTATGCACTCATTTCCTCCTCCCTAACAAGTATTAGTTATATCTGAAAAGAAGAGGTAGGAATGGAAATGAGCAAGAGACAAAGGCAAGCAAGAAAGTCAGGTGAAGGGTGGTAAAAAGGGAAATAACTTTATTTCTCACCTTTTTACTCTGTTCCAGTTTCTGTGTTAGGGCTGATTCTTTCATTATTGTGTCTGTTATGTTCAGCTCCACAATTTGGCCACCTGATGTGAAGAGCCGACTCATTGGAAAAGACCCTGATGCTGGGAAATACAGAAGGCAAAAGAAGGGGATGGCAGAGGATGAGATGGTTAGACAGCATCACTGACTCAATGGACATGAATCTGAGCAAACTTCAGAAGATAATGAAGGACAGAGGAGTCCGGCATGCTACAGTCCATGGGATTTCAAAGAGTTGGACATGATTTAGTAACTAAACAAAAACAACAAATCTTCAATCGACTATGAGGTGGCATAAATAATTTCAATTAATACGTAGAACCTTGAAGTCCAGAGAGGTTCAGTTTCTTTCCTTAAGTCTCACAAAAGCGTTTGACACAGCACATAGTTTTCATAGAAGAAAAAAATGTTCAGTAATTGGAATTAGTCAAAAAGAAGTATCTGTATCAGTCAGGGTTCTTAGAACTAAGCAAATGAAACTGTCTCTGGCTTATCCACACAGCAAAGGAACAGATTGAAGATTTGTTAAAGATGTGAAGACGTGAGACTTATAAAAGTTAGTAAGAGCTAAGGAAACTAGGTAAAAGTGAGGACCATAGAATTGCTCCAGAGAATGAGTTTGGTGAAAATAACTCAATCACTATTCGAAACCACAGATACCACAGATACCATAGTTTGCACCAACATCAGGACCCATGTTGGACACCTTACTTTGCCTCTGGCTTTGCTGTCAGCATTGTCCCTAGAAGCTGGATGTGACCGCTCTCATTTGGCCACCTTCAGTATTAGGCACTTGTCTGACCGTTTCTCAGCTCTTCTGTTTAATTTGAATATTATATTCAATATAAAAAAAATAACACATAGAGGCCAGGGTGGATAAAGGAGGACTGGTTGGAATATTAAGCTTAAAAAGATGGGTGAATGCTGTTTTAAATATTTAAAAGATATACATATGGGTGACTTTTATGATTTCAGAGGATGGGGTAAAGACTAATGAGTAAAAATTGTGAGAAAACAAGATTTCTTTTTAATACAGAAGTCCAAACTTGAAATGGACATGATGCTGCTTACTAGAAGTAATTATGCACGAAGAAGATGTTCACTCTCTAGGGATATCATAGAACAAATTATTGTTTGAATATGAGACTAGACTACATAACTGGTAAGATTAGAACAATTCTAATTTTCAGTCGCCACAGTTCTTTGAGCTTTACTTTTGAATTCCACGCAAAATATTTTATATAGTTTACATTGCTAACTGGTCCTCAAGTAGAGAGAAGTTTTCCATTTGTACAAAAGAACAAACTTGCCTCCAGCCTCTTGAGCATGATTATGTGTAATACCATACTATAACTATTTCTTAGTGCTTTTCTTAGCAATTTTATGGTGTTGAGGGATACAGATCACTTGGTGTGGCTATTGGATTATTTGAGATATGGCTGTTAAAACATGTACCTTAAGTGTGCTTTTGGAATTGAGTATTTAGATTTTCATTTAAATAATTTGTTAGATATTATAGAACACATCATGTACATTTTTGCCTGATTATTTAACATTTTATTTTGAAGTAACCTCAAAAGCATAGAAAATTGCAAAATATTAATAATACAAAGAATTCTTGATTGCCCTTTGCTCAGTTTCCCCTAAATTAATGTGATTATATTTGCTTAATCATCCTTTTCATTTTGTGTAGGAATTTGTGTGTCTGTGTGTCTGTGTTGTCAAGAAAAATTGCACTGATGAACTTAAAAGGGAAAGACTTTATTTAAGACCTTTGGAGAAGGAAATGGCAACCTGCCCAGACATGACTGAGCATGCACTCATGCACAGATATTAAAGCTGGCCTGACGGCCTGAGGGTAAAGAATCTGCCTGCCATGCAGGAGACTCAGGAGAGGTGAGTTCGATCCCTGGATCAGGAAGATACCCTGGAGGACAAAGTGGCAACAGTATCCAGTATTCTTACCTGGGAATGCCCATGAAAAAAGGAGTCTGGTGGGCTACCGTCCAAACAGTCGCAAAGAGTCAGACATGATTGAGCACGTACACATGCACTACTTATTAAAATTGTGAAGTTAATCACACATGTTTTTCACAATAACCCCAGATAGGAACTGTTTCACAATAAACCCAGACAGTTACTGTTAGGCTACTTTTTAAAACTACAAGAACCGTATACATTGACACATGGCCCCAATATTGGGGACTGGAGATATTCTATAGATTCTATCAACTTTAGTTAGGAATGATTATTTAATATTTACTACACAGTTTTTTTTGTTTTTTTTTTTTTTTTTTAGCAATTCTTGGGATGCTAGAGAGTAACTGATTTTTTAGGCCTGTTTGTAATAAATGCGAATATTTCTGCTTTAGTAATCTTAAGAGGATATGTTTTCAATCAGTGTCTCTACAATTAGGAATTCCCTATTACTTCTGGCTACGTCAAAAAACTGAGTAGGTTGAAATTAAATACCTGTGGTGAAACCCATATGTTGCATTATGCTTTTGCCAAGTTGACGTAGGAACAACAAAAGCAAGGGAGTGCCTTTTATTATTAATGATTCTCTAGACCCTTAGCCAAATTCTGTAAGCCATAAAAATAAATAAATGAAATATTCATTAAAGCATTTAAACTATCAATATTGTATAAAGAAAAATAAAAGAAATTACATAGTATAAATAGATTCTGTGAGTTATCATGCTAAAATTTTCCAAGAAAAACTAATAGTTATGAAATCCTTCAATAATTTAGAAGATGTATTATTTTCTTTAAGTGCCCATACATATTCACTTTGGCTAGATATAAGTAATGAATAGATGTCAGAATGAGCATTTTTATACACTGAAAGTATAAGTAAGGCAGACAAGGGAATTATTATCCATTTGGCTATTTCTAATAAATTTGCATTTATAAACTTCTAAATAGGAAAAGGAATACGTCAAGGCTGTATATTGTCACCCTGCTTATTTAACTTATATGCATTTGACCACCATATTAACAATTATGTAATATGTTATCCATGACCTGATCACATTCAGTAGAAGCCAAAGTTGGAGATATTTGCTCTGTCTGATCAGCCTCTTTGCTAGCTTTACTTCATATAAAAAGAAACAATTTTGGAAGAGTGACTGGTACTATTCAAGAGGAAATTAAAAGCTTGAGGGAAAATAGATTCAAGATTAGTTTCCAGATTAGTTTCTAAATTTTTCTCTTTTAGCTAGTGGGCTTATATGAATTTAACAAATGAAAGAGAAATTAAATAAAATTTTCTTTCACAAAATCCAGAAATATAGATATTTATATGAATGTGTCTATATGAGTATTTCTGCATATGTGCACAAGAAAGACACTGGAGACACTATTCTCACCAAATAGTGACAGTAGCTGTCTCTGGTGTGGACATGCTTGGTGATCTTAGTCTCTCCCTTTTTATTAAAAATGTACCATTTAAAGTTCTTACAGAGTACATCATTTTATTAATATTTTAAATGAAAACAAATTAAGGATAAATAGAAATTCTAAAGAATCAAAACGTTTAAGCTTATAGTTTCTTCATCTTTGATATGAAGATGGTTCATAATTTCATGAAAAATACATAATTTAAAAAGCAAGATGACAAGTTTTGTCTCTTTTAAATGCAGTAACTTTTCTTTCTGTCTTAAAACAACATCAACAAAATGAAATAAGAAAGAGTTCTGCACAGTATGGATATTGTGCAGATATATATGATACTGTTCTTTTTACAAGGCAGGGAGGAGGATTGTCCAAGATGGCAGAATAGGAAGACTGTGAGCTCACCTTCTCCAATGGGTCCAATTTAAGACAGAATAAAATAATGATTAAAAGCCTGTGTTTTGAATGCTGGAAGATGCAGCTTCCTAACTCTACTATACCATTTATTATGTGGTTTTGAGGCAACTTATGTAGCTTTTCTTCTTCTTTTCTCAATCATAAAATACATATAATAAAAACCACATTGCAGGAATTTCATGAAGATACTTGTGAAGGTATGTTGAGTGTATAATTAGCAATCAATAAATAATAGCTTAAAATATTATTTAAAGACAGAAAGAGCTCAGAAATATATCTGAGAAC
The DNA here is from genome assembly GCA_024291935.2 of Okapia johnstoni. Taxonomy (NCBI): domain Eukaryota; kingdom Metazoa; phylum Chordata; class Mammalia; order Artiodactyla; family Giraffidae; genus Okapia; species Okapia johnstoni. Next base: position 56,730,533 of record CM044308.1, read on the forward strand.
TGATGTGAAACTCAGTTACTCCATCTTGAAATTCTGTTCTAACATTAGAGCAAATTACTTTCACATTAGAAAATTAAATGTTTAGGCTTCTGATAGTTAGAATGATAGCCATGATGCAAGTGCTCATTATAAACTCAAGTGAATTATACTGCTAAAATATTTGTATAATCTTTTTTGCTCTTATTTCTATTTCTGTATTGTTTCACTTCTGAACCGGCAGGGAGCAAATTCACATATGTTGTTCCAGCTGAGGTTGCTTCTGTCTCTACACATCGGTGTTAACTTGTGGAACTGTGAACTATGGGGCCAAAAACCTGTTCAGTTTTTCTCACAATGGGATTACATGACCAGCTTTTACTTTGCAGTATATGAATCTGGGTATTAACTAGATTTAATTTAATGCTTTATTCAAGTGTGGCGGAATTCCAGTTCAATGTGATACATATATTCATCAAATATTTATTGAGCACCTACTAATTATTTCTGAAACTATAAGTCAGTGAACCAGATGAAGATGTACATTTTATAAATCATTTAGTTGTGGGGGAGGTAGTCTTAACAAATAACTCATATATACATGTGTTCATCTGTAAGAGTGTGAGAAATGCTATGGGAAAACAGTGTAAGGTAAGAGGAAATGTGCAAGTTGAAATGTACATGTATTTCAAGTCCTTGCACAGATATCACTTCAGTGACACTTCCCTGACAGCACTATATAAAATTGTAATCTCTTCCAAAACCCAACTGTAATTCCCTTAAACTTGATCTACATTCTCCATAGCAATTATTATTATCATTCATATTGTTATTATTATTAATCTTTCTTTTCCCCCATTTGAATGTAAACTCCATAAATGCAGAGATTTGTCCTCATTTTGTTCTTTGTTTTATTCTCACTTTAGGCAAACCACTAGTAATAGGTTCCATTATATGGCAGAAAATCTTGAAAGTTGATCAAGGAGCAGATGATGAAGGAACATACTAAGGAATTTCACATTTATTGTACAGAGAAAAGTGGACTCTGAGCACAAGGCCTAGTGTGCTTTGTGCTTTAGAATAATCATTTCACTCCAGGAAAGTAGGAGGGATAATTGAAAGGCAGGTCGGATGGGAGGCTATGGGCAAGAATGATTTTCTCCTCTAGGCTGTGGCAAGGAAACTATAGATGATGTGATGGAAATAAGAGATGGATAGGACTTAACTGGAAATTGAGAAAGAAAAAAGGAAATTTGGAAAGACTTGCTAGCTTTGAGTTTGAATGACTAAATGAATAATAATGTCTCTTAATGAACAGTGAGATAAGACAATAGAAGGAGGAACACATATGATAATATATATTCAGTTGAGACGTTCTGAATTTGAGTAAATACAGGGGATATTCAGGTAGAATAAACAAGCATTCTTAAATTTAGGACTGGAATTACAGCTTTGAGATTCATGAGCATACTAGTAAGAGTTAAAGTAAAAAGTGTTGCTAAAAAAAATTATGATATTCCATATGGTCAGTCAGTCAGTTCAGTCGCTCAGTCATGTCCGACTCTTTGCAACCCCATGAATTGCAGCACACCAGGCCTCTCTGTCCATCACCAACTCCCGGAGTTTACCCAAACCCATGTCCGTTGAGTCGGTGATGCCATCCAACCATCTCATCCTCTGTCATCCCCTTCTCCTCCGGCCCCCAATCCTTCCCAGCATTAGGGTCTTTTCCAATGAGTCAACTCTTCGCATGAGGTGGCTAAAGTATTGGAGTTTCAGCTTCAACATCAGTCCTTCCAATGAACACCCAGGACTTATCTCCTTTAGGATGGACTGGTTGGATCTTCTTGCAGTCCAAGGGACTCTCAAGAGTCTTCTCCAACACCACAGTTCCACATGGTAGGCGAGAAGCAAATAAAAAAGTGGGACTTTTTTTTTTTCAAAACTGTGTGTATGTGTGTGTATGTGTGTTTTAAGGCAGGATGATATCCCATTGACAGAACAATGCACAGCACAAGTGAAAGAACAACTACCTCTGAAGTAGACCAGGATGACACAGTGATGCTTCCTTCTATTCCTGCTAGAGTAACTGTAGTATAGGGAACTTCCTTTTCCTTATCTCCGCTTAACCAAGGTACATGTCTTAATAATTGTTCTAAATAAGCTAAGCTTCCTTCTTTCATTCCCCTTTCATGTTTATTGTACTAATGGATGGCGCTGCATTCTGCTACATATCATCCCAGGGCCTGAGCTAAAGGCGCTTCTTGGTCAACCCCAGGGCATTCTACCTTTCACCATATATCAAATACATGAAATTCTGTCTCTTAAGGGCTGGGATCACTGCTGCACTTTTCCAAAAACTCCTAATCTGATGCCTTCTAGGTAGAAATTACTCCACACCAGGCTGTAAATAAAGCATTTGAATTATTTCTTTTATATTGTAAATTCCTTGGGACTAAAGCATGTATGACAAGAGAGGGTTTTCCATTGCTTCTCTACTTTCTTTTGTGTTTATCTGGAAAGCTCAACTGTGCAATCCGTGCTCTTAGTTTCTATACCTGAGATACTGAGCACATCTTGAGGAAATTACATAAATATGCTCCTAAGGGTCATCAATTCATATATATATTGTTAGAAATTTTTACTGGAAACTTGTTACTGATGGGCAGTTAGTCCATTCCATTCTGTGACTTTAATATCTCTTTGTCTTCTCCCGAACAATGATTTTAAAACTTTATCCTATATCATCATTAATAATTCTCCCAGTTATGGTGCTAGCTATCTAACTGGATCCCTGTTTTCAATTTTAGCCATTAAAGTTCTACATGCTGCTTTCAGAGCAAGTTCCTTAAGATGATAATCATACCATGATAGCTTGCTATGAAATATACATATTAACATTTGTATTCTTCAGCATTAAAGCCTATTTTTAATATATTATTGAAATTTTACAGAAGATTATTTATAATCTGACTTCTGATCTCCAATTTGACCTGATACTATCTGCTATCTTGTTTCCCCTCTCAACCACACTATGATCTTTGCTTGCATTCAAGTTTTTCATGATTTTGTTTGTTTGAACACATTTCTTCACATATTTGGAAAAATCTTTTCTTCTTTATGCGTTTGAGAAATTGTATCTCTTCTTCTTAACGTAACTCACATCTTATTCCTTCATGAAGAGTACCAAATCTTAATGATAAGTATAAACACACTCATGATATTGTATTTTGTGAATGATTTTTTTGTTATATTTAGAAGCATTTTATTATGACAGATTTATTCTTTAATCTTCATCTGTTCTTGAACTGTGAGCTCTGAGTGTGGGACCTGCATCTATTTCTTTTTCTCAGTTCGTTTAGTAGGGAATGAAACATATTAAAAGTTCAATAGTTGCTTATTCAACTGAATTACATAGAAAGCTAATATTAGATACTAAAGAACTATCATATCATTGTATTTAGATATAACCTTTTCATTCTTTATAATTTCACCCTTCAGAAAACTGAGAATAAACCATCTTCTTCTTCTCATTATAATTGTATACTAAAAATTTGGAAAAATGAGAAGTCTGCTTTCTTAGTACTTTCAATAATTTTGAAATTGATACATTTCTAGTTTTCATATTTTTGCCAATTAAATTTTTATGAATTTTTCTCAATTCTTTCCCTCATTTTGCATCTTCTGAAAATTTTAGCTGGTTAAATGAGGATGTAATGTAATAACCTAGTAGCTGGATATGTATTTCAGTTTTAGTTTATAGACTTAAAATAATCAATTTTGCTATCTTTTTAGAATACAAATAATCATTAGTATTGTGAAAAATTTCTTATGCTATTTGTTTTTAAAATTATATTCAGTAACTTTTATTTTACCTTGCTATTAGCATGCTAGCTTATTGCATAAACCTTCTAGTATGATACTTTTTTGTTCACCAGTCTGTCTCTTTAAAGAAATTCTTAAATGTCTTTTGCTTCTTTTTTAGCTTAGTCATGCATTATCCTTTATTATCATATTTTCTGTTTGACCTTATAATTTTAATTTATTATAGAGTGAGAGAAAGGAGCAGAAAAAATAATCAAAGAAATAATGACTGAAACCTTCCCAAGTTTGACCAAAATAAAATAATTTTATACATTCTAGTTGCTTAGTATGCTTCAAATAGTACAAAAGCAAAAAAATCCATGCACAGATGTATCATAGTGAAAATGTTGAAACTAAAAAGAGAATATCTTTTTTTTTTTCAATTTTTAATAGAATTTTATTTAACTTAATTTCAATATGCAGTCATTTAAAGGAAAGATATAGAAACAATAGAGAGAAATAACAGCATATACATCACCAAATTGGGCTGAAACCCGCATCTAGACTTGAACAGCACTGGGAAACTCCAGGTAACAGCAATCTGGAGTCCCAGTTGGGAAAAGGGTCCCAGTGGGTGCCTCCATCCCACTGGTGAGACTTTATTAAAAAGAGAATATCTTAAAAGCAACAAGGGAAAAATGACTTGTCATGTACAAAGCAACCCCAATAAATTGGCAGTTAAATTCTCTTCAATTGAAATCTAGTGAACTTACACAGTAATTAAAAAACAAATCAACAGAAAACAAAATACACTGGTAAAGATAATTATGTAATTATAGAAATCATTACAAATACACATTACATCTTTCTATTTTTAATTTAAAAAACAATTGCATGTATATCTGTGTCTATATTTATATACCTATAAATTGTGTTGTTGGAATTATTATAGAAATAAAGGCAGTATATTTGACAAAAATATCATCACTGGGATAGGTGGAAATGAAAATGAGCTCAGGGCATACCTATTCTCCTTTCTTCTCTCTCTTTCTTTAAGAGACAATACATTATCTAAGTTAATAATTGTAACAATGCATTGTTTGGTGAATAACATATGTATAACTGTAATAGCACACAAAGGACAAGGAAAGAAATCTATTTAGGAACTACTTGCTATATAGGAGCAAATTTTCTGTATTGTATTGAAGTTAATATAAATCAGAAGTAGATTCTGATGAGTTGAGATATATATGGTAAACTCTTGAACAATTACTAAGGAAATCACTAAAATAATATAGAGTAAAAAAGCATTAAGAGTTAAAACATAACACTAGAAAATATTCAGTAAGTGCAAAAAAGTCATACATAAGAAATATAGGAACAAAATTCACATGAGACATATAGCAAACAAAAAATAAAATGGAAGATGCAAATACAACTACACGAGTAGCAACATTAAGTGAGAATGAATTAAACAATGTGATCAAAATGCAAAGTTTGTGAAACTGGATAAAAAAATCTAGCTATATACAACTTAAAGATTATGCACTTTAGAAACAAACATCCAAATAAATTAAAAATAAGAGGTTGGAAAACAGCAATCATAAGAAAATTGATGTGGTTTTACCAATGTCAGATAAATAGACTTCAAAATAACAATAAAAATAGTAATATACAGGCACATTTCATAGTAAAAGATAAAAGTTATAAACATATATGGACATAACAATAGGTGCCCAAAATACATAAAGCTAAAACTGAGAAAATTGAAGGGGAAATAGATAATTTAACAATAGTAGATGGATATTTTAATTTTATATCTGCCAAATACCAACATGATATTTGGCAGAAAACAGCAAAGTTCTATAAAGCAATTATACTTTAATTAAAAAAATAAATTTTTGAAAAAATCTCTAAAATTGGTTGAACAACTCTGTGAATATAAACATTGAATTCAACAGCAAGAACACAAAAATAGCCTTTTGAAAATGACAACTATTGACATTTTGTTCCAAATAATTATCTGTTGTGAGGGTTGTCTTCTACATTTTGGAAAGTTAGCAAAATCTTTGACCTGTACCCACTAGATGCCAGTTACAACCCTTTGCAGTCATCACAAAACAAAAATGTTCCCAGATATTGTTAAAAGTCCATTGGGAGGCAGAATCACCCTAGTTAAATTAAGAACCACAGATATTATTGTATAAGAAAAAAGGAAAAAGTCTTAAAGGATATATATTAAAAATTTAATCATGTTTCCTATGGAGTGGTAAAGACATAGGAAGGGTGAGAGATGACTTCCACATTTTCTCAATATACTTTTGTACTGCTTGAATAACCTAAAAATTATAATGGGCTCATGTGTTATGTGTTTAAGAGAATCAAAATCAATTTCTTGTCCTCCAAAAAGTATAAAACAGAACAGGCCAATTCTGACTAATATAAAATGCAGCTGTTGTAGACCATTCAAAAGATGATTATGGCTTAAGGAGATGGAAATGGTGACAAGTAATTTGAATTTTAATATATTTTTAATATATTGCCTACAAGATTTACTGACAGATTGGATGTGAAGCCTGAAGGAAACAGACAAGCATTTTGTTTTGCCTAAGCAACTGGCTGAATGACAGTGCTATTAATGAGTGTTGGGAATAAAGAAATTGGGGGCTTTTGTGGAGACAAGTAGAATCAATAGTTTCATTTTGACAATTAATATTGAGATTCATATTAGACTTCCACATACTGATTTGAGTAGACAGTCCATAGTTCAGAGTCAAGCAGAATAACGGCTCTCATAACAGTCTGTGACAAACAATGAGTAAACTCTCTTTAGTGGAAATTAATAAATGCACTTTAAATAGCTTATTATTCATGTGTTTAATTGCCTTATGAAAAAAATCATACCTGAATTTAGAAACAAACAAAAACAATGAATTTATCATGCATCTTCCAATTCCCATACCAGACAAAGAAGCACTCACTTGAAAATGAGCCAAAAAGTATATGCACTACAAAATAATAAAAAAAGTTTAAAAATAAAAACTTCCACTAAATGGGAAACAGAAAAAATAATGCAGTGCATTAGAAAATATCAATATAAACATTAATTTTATTCTCTGGTGGACAAAATTAGCTTGTTGCAATAGTGAATTTAGAAGAAAACACTGTAATTCTAAAAGCATCAATATTAGTATAAGATTTTATTATATTCACATCCCTAGACCAAAAACAAAGAGATTATATCATAAAGAAGAATGAAGGAAGGTTTCTTTTCTTGAAAATGAGAATCACAGAAATCTAGAGAAAAGAACATCTCATTATTTCTGCAATATTTATATTCAGTTCAGTTCAGTCACTCAGTCATGTCTGACCCTTTGCGACCCCATGAACCTCAGCACGCCAGGCCTCCCTGTGCATCACCAACTCCTGGAGTTTACCCAAACTCATGTCCATTGAGTCGGTGATGCCATCCAACCTTCTCATCCTCTGTCATCCCCTTCTCCTCCTGCCCCCAATCTTTCCCAGCATCAGGGTCTTTTCAAATGAGTCAGCTCTTCACATCAGGTGGTCAAAGTATTGGAGTTTCAGCTTCAGCATCAGTCCTTCCAATGAACACCAGGACTGATCTCCTTTAGGATGGACTGATTGGATCTCCTTGCAGTCCAAGGGACTCTCAAGAGTCTTCTCCAACACCACAGTTCAAAAGCATCAATTCTTTGGCGCTCAGCTTTCTTTATAGTCCAACTCTCACATCCATACATGACTACTGGAAAAACCATAGCCTTGACTAGACGGACTTTTGTTGACAAAGTAATGTCTCTGCTTTTTAATATGCTATCTAGTTTGGTCATAACTTTCCTTCTAAGGAGGAAGCATCTTTTAATTTCATGGCTGTAATCACCATCTGCAGTGAATTTGGAGCCCCCCAAAATAAAGTCAGCCACTGTTTCCACTGTTTCCCCATCTATTTCCCATGAAGTGATGGGACCAGATACCATGATCTTAGTTTTCTGAATGTTGAGCTTTAACCCAACTTTTTTACTCTCCTCTTTCACTTTCATCAAGAGGCTTTTTAGTTCTTCTTCACTTTCTGCCATAAGGGTGGTGTCATCTGCATATCTGAGGTTATTGATATTTCTCCCGGCAATCTTGATTCCAACTTGTGCTTCATCTAGCCCAGCGTTTCTCATGATGTACTTGGCATATAAGTTGAATAAGCAGGATGACAATATACAGCCTTGACGTACTCCTTTTCCATTTTGGAACCAGTCTGTTGTTCCATGTCCAGTTCTAACTGTTGCTTCCTGACCTGCATACAGGTTTCTCAAGAGGCAGGTCAGGTGGTCTGGTTTTCCCATCTCTTTCAGAATTTTCCACAGTTTATTGTGATCCACACAGTCAAAGGCTTTGGCATAGTCAATAAAGCAGAAATAGATGTTTTTCTGGAGCTCTCTTGCTTTTTCAATGATCCAGCAGATGTTGGCAATTTGATCTCTGGTTCCTCTGCCTTTTCTAAAACCAGCTTGAACATCTGAAAGTTCACAGTTCACATATTGTTGAAGCCTGGCTTGGAGAATTTTGAGCATTACTTTACTAGTGTGTGAGATGAGTGTAATTGTGCAGTAGTTTGAGCATTCTTTGGCATTGCCTTTCTTTGGGATTGGAATGAAAACTGACCATTTCCAGTCCTGTGGCCACTGCTGAGTTTTCCATATTTGCTCACATATTGAGTACAGCACTTTCATGGCATCATCTTTTAGGATTTGAAATAGCTTAACTGGAATTCCATCACTTCCACTAGTTTGTTCACAGTGATGCTTCCTAAGGCCCACTTGACTTCACATTCCAGGATGTCTGGCTCTAGGTGAGTGATCACACCATTGTGATTATCTGGGTCATGAAGATCTTTTTTGTACAGTACAGATCTTTGTACAGTACAGATTTTGTACAGATCTTTTTTGTACAGCAATATTTATATTAGCTTGCATTGAATCCTTACAGTGGGATGTGAAAGCGAAAGTCACTCAGTTGTGTCCAACTTTTTTTGACACCACGGACTATACAGCCCACAGAATTATCCAGGCCAGAATGCTGGAGTGGGTAGCCTTTCCCTTTTCCAGGGGATCTTCCCAACCCAGGTCTCTCGCATTGCAGGCAGATTCTTTACCAGCTGAGCCACAGGGGAAGCCCAGGAATACTAGAGTGGGTAGCCCATCCCTTCCACAGTGGATCTTCCTGACCCAGGAATCAAACCAGGATCTCCTGCATTGCAGGCAGATTGTTTACCAACTGAGCTATGAGGGAAGCCCTAGGAACAGTTAATCTTTATAGCAACTCTATGAGTTAGGTATGTCATCTTTTAGACGAAGAAACTGAGACTTAAAAACAGTGAATGATTAGCCCAAGGTCACACATAAATAGTGATCATGCTTCAGGGCTTGGCAGTTTGACTCCAGAGCCTGCATTTTCATCAATCATGGGAGGAGAGGTCACAATTAAAAAAAAGAAGAAGAAGAAGAAAAGAACAGTAAAAAGTCTTATTATCTTCATGGCTGGAGATTCAAACCAGAGATGAAGGTATGAAGAAGCAGCAGAGGGCTGTGTGGTTGCTTCCACACTCATTGATGCCTACTGCTTTTTCCCAAACAAGAGCCATGGAGCATAGGGGTATAGGATCTGCAAATCCTTGCTGTTCTCTAATGAACATCAAATATTGGTCCCAAGTTTAAATTCAAACTCAGAAATGCAATCAGTATATTTTATTTTCTAACATATTTACATATTATCCTTACTCTCTTTTGATAGTGCAAACATCCTAGTTTTCAATACTACCTATAAAATTTTTCTATCTGACCAAAGAGTTGTGAAGACCTCGATGTTCAGCTTATTTTTAAAATAAAACTACCCTCAGAATGCCAAAATCTGCCTCCCCTAACTGAAGGGATTTAAATTACATTGTGGATAAGATGTTGTAAGCAGACCAGTAAAGCAGTGTTTTATTTCCGAAGTAAGTGGACTGAGACAGATGGAAGGGGGAAGAGAGCTTTCCTAGAGGCACGGTGTCTGTGTGTCACCAGCTGTTGCTGGGAGATAATGTGCAATAGCAAGTGATGGATAGGAGAAAATCCTAATGCCTGGGTTTTCTGCTTTAGACTCTTAGGTGTAAAGAGCCTCTGCTTGGGTTCTTTTAATTGAAGCCTGGCATTTGCAATGCCCACTTAAAGTCTCACTGTCTTATTTGATGGAAATATCAGACAAGACTCAAAAATCGTCTTTTTTTATTTCACAGTGGGATTCAGCTAAAGTTGAATTCATGGAGAAAGCCATGGGGGGAATGAAGATTGGCGGGTGGGACAAGGTGGGTAAAAGGTAAAGAGAAAATATATTCTTAATCATGCTATATAGCCTGTAAATGTTTTTGCTATTTCACATTTAAACTAAATTTTATTTTATTATTATTTTTGCAGTGATTTTAAAATATTGAAATGTAGTTGATTTCCAATATTATATTTATTTCAGGTGTACAACACAGTGATTAAAAATTTTTATAGATTATACTCCATTGAAAGTTATTACAAAATGATAGCTGTGTTTCTTTGTGTTTCCTTGTGTTATACCTGTACTCTATTCTTGTTGCTTCTTTATTTTATACATAGTGGTTTGTGTTTCTTAATCCTATCTTGCCCTTCCCCAACCCCTTCTTCCCACTGGTAACCACTAGTTTGTTCTCTATATCCATGAGTCTGTTTTTGTTTTGCTATATATATTTGTTTGTTTTATTTTTTAGATTCTGTGTACAAGTGATAACATAGTGTTTCTTTGACTTATTTCACTAAGCATAATACTCTCTAGATCCATCCATGCTATTGCAAATGGCAGAATTCATTCATCCAAATTGAAAGAGAAGTAAAACTGTCACTCTTTGCAGATGACATGAATATACATTTAAAAAGTAAATATACATAATATACATCAATATACCTAAAATAAACATGAGCTTATAGATAATCAGTTCAGTTCAGTCGCTCAGTTGTGCCCGACTCTTTGCAACCCCATGAACTGCGGCACGCCAGGCCTCCCTGTCCATCACCAACTCCTGCAGTCTACCCAAACCCATGTCCATCGAGTCAGTGATGCCATCCAACCATCTCATCCTCTGTCGTCCCCTTCTCCTCCTGCCCCCAATCCTACCCAGCATTAGAGTCTTTTCCAATGAGTCAACTCTTCGCATGAGGTGGCCAAAGTATTGGAGTTTCAGCTTCAACATCAGTCCTTCCAATGATAATAAATATGCATAAAACATGTGTATGTGTTTATGTGTTAAAGTACACATAAACATGAGTCCTGCCCTTATATCTTGAGGTAGTAGAGGTAAAACTTGCTTTCCCAACTTACATTGAAATAAAGGCTCAAGATAGATATATTTAAAGTGGCCCTGGTAGCTCAGACGGTAAAGAATCTGCCCACAATATGGGAGACCCAGGTTCAATCCCTGAGTTGGGAAGATTCCCTGGAGAAGGAAATGGCAACCCTCTCCAGTATTCTTTCCTGGAGAATCCGGTGGACAGAGGAGCCTAGCAGGTTATATAGTCCATGTGGTCACAAAAAGTTGAACACGACTGAGTGGCTAACACAAATACATAGACATATTTAATTATTAAGCAAGGATAGTACTGTTTAACTGGAGCATTTTGAGATACCATGTCAACTAACACTTACGTTTCTCCTAATAATAGCACAATAAAATTAAAATCCAAGTGGTATATATTTTATGGTAAACACTTCTCCTTGGCTCAACAGTACTTTCAGATTTATTAATAAGTATTCTGGAAGTTATCTGTTGATTTCCAGCACCATATTCTAAGCTCTTTCTTGCACTGCAGACCATTTGAAAGAGATATGGAAGACAGGATAAGGGAATGTGTCATTCTCCTCTGGCAAAGGTAGGTAGATATTTGGGAAGACAGCAGGACTAGTTTTTCAGCAGTTTCATATCATGTGCTTTAGTGCCAGTAGCTGATGGGTTCATTGGTGGTAGATTCCTTTGATTTTGACCTTGAGAAACCTGTATGCAGGTCAGGAAGCAACAGTTAGAACTGGACATGGGACAACGGACTGGTTCCAAATAGGAAAAGGATTACGTCAAAGCTGTATATTGTCATCCCGCTTATTTAACTTATATGCAGAGTACATCATGAGAAATGCTGGCTAGATAATGCACAAGCTGGAATCAAGATTGCTGACAGAAATATCAATAACCTCAGATATGCAGATGACACCACCCTTATGGCAGAAAGTGAAGAACTAAAGAGCCTCTTGATGAAAGTGAAAGAAGAGAGTGAAAAAGTTGGGTTAAAGCTCAACATTCAGAAAACTAAGATCATGGCATCTGGTCCCATCACTTCATGGGAAATAGATGGGGAAACAGTGGAAACAGTGTCAGACTTTATTTGGGGGGGGCTCCAAAATCACTGCTGATGGTGATTGCAGCAATGAAATTAAAAGACGCTTACTCCTTGGAAGGAAAGTTATGACCAACCTAGACAGCATATTAAAAAGCAGAGACATTACTTTGTTAACAAAAGTCCATCTATTCAATGCTATGGTTTTTCCAGTGGTCATGTATAGATGTGACAGTTGGACTGTGAAGAAAGCTGAGCACCGAAGAATTGATGCTTTCGAACTGTGGTGTTGGAGAAGACTCTTGAGAGTCCCTTGGACTGCAAGGAGATCCAACCAGTCCATCCTAAAGGAGGTCAGTCCTGGGTGTCATTGGAAGGACTGATGTTGAAGCTGAAACTCCAATACTTTGGCCACCTGATGTGAAGAACTGACTCATTGGAAAATACCCTGATGCTGGGAAGGATTGGGAGCAGGAGGAGAGGGGGACAACAGAGGATGAGATGGCTGAATGGCATCACCGACTCGATGGACATGAGTTTGGGTAAATTCTGGGAGTTGTTGATGGACAGGGAGGCCTGGTGTGCTGCAGTTCATGGGATCACAAAGAGTTGAACACGACTGAGTGACTGAACTGAACTGAACTGAATTTCTCTTCAATCAATAGTCATCCTTTTGTAAGTTTTATAAGCATATGATTTCCTATATTAAATCCCTTGTTTGTTAAGATACCTGGAGTCATCTCTGCTTCCTGGATGATTATTAAGTCAGTTCAGTTCACTTCAGTTCAGTTTAGTCACTCAGTCGTGTCCAACTCTGCTACCCCATGGACTGCAGCATGCCAGGCTTCCCTGTCCATCACCAACTCCCAGAGCTTACTCAAACTCATGTCCATTGAGTCAGGGGTGCCATCCAACCATCTCATCCTCTGTTGTCCCCTTCTCCTCCCGCCTTCAATCTTTCCCAGCATCAGGGTTTTTTCTAATGAGTCCATTCTTCACATCAGATGACCAAAGTATTGGAGTTTCAACTTCAGTATCAGTCCTTCCAGTGAATATTCAGGACTGATTTCCTTTATTAAGTCAGTCATTATTAGTCAGTCAGTGATTATTAAGAACATTCTACATCTTGTGTTCATAAATTACACGTCTAACTTCTCAGCATTTTATTGAACCAAACTTCTATTTATATTTGAGTTTTTGTGACCCATAACACTTTCACTGAAATCTCATTTGTTAATTTTAACTTATGTAAATATTCTATTGAAATTCTGTTCAAATTATAGAGTTTTAAATTTAAGTTCAAAACTTTATGATTAACATACATCAATCTTGAATTTAATTTGATAATAAATTTATTCCAATATCAGTGATTTTATTCTAAGTATGGAAGAACAAACATAACAGTTCAAAAATATTGAAGAATGGAGTTTAAATGATATTCTTTATTACTAAGAATAATTTATTTTTTAAATCATATATATATTGAATATTTCTTGTGTGTTTTTTTATTATATTATCTTCTTAGAGGAAAGAATAAAGTATAAAAAGTAAAGATGTATTTTCAAGTGGTAAGGACAAAACTGAGATGCCTTGCTTCATTATGGTTCTATTTGGAACGCTTATTTATTCAAAAAATAACTTTAAGGACATTTTTCATGTATATAAATTTTCAAATAATTTCTAATACTGTCTTTTCTCCTCTGGACTGTTTTTCAATAGGGCTCTGACTTTTATGAAATATTTATTCTTTACTCTTTAGACCCAGATATAAAAATGATCTTCTAAATTACTGAGGAGTAGGACCTGAATTTGTTAAAATCCTGAGATCCCATTAGGATCCTTTAACTTCTCACTGTATCAGATTTGCAATGGTCCATTATGCTGTGCATCACTACCTTTTTTTAATGGGTAATTGGTTCAACAGATTTTCCATCAATTAATTCCAGTAGATCCATTGAAATACAGAGACTTTTTTCTCCTCTTTCCCGTTTGTTTTGGCTTGCCAGTTCTGCCATAGCAATGAAACACAGACTGGTGATTTAAACAACAGAAGTTCATTTTCTGACAGTTTCAGAGGCTAGAAGTTGAGATCAAGGGTTTGTCGAAGTTGTTTTTTGAAGTCTTTCCCTTGGCTTGGATGGATGGTATCTTCATACGGTGCCTCTGTATGTTCTTGTCTATGTCCTAATCTCTTCTTACAAAGACACCATATTGAGTAAGGGCCTATCCTAACAACTGCATTTTAATTGAATTACTTCTGTAAAGGCTCTGTCTCTAAACTCTCGCATTCTGAAGTACTAGGGGTGAGGGGTCCAACATAATTCAGGTCATAGCACATGTTTACTTATTGCCCACAAAATCAGAGAGAGAGAGGTCAATGAATACCTTCATAATCCTTCTAAAGCTTGAAAATAATAAATGTGGTGGAACAATGCCCTCTACCAAACCATAACCAATGATATAAAATCCCCTCTCAACTCTATTTATAGATAAAATTTATAATTGATAGGGAAAAAAGGTTTTGCCTTACCTAACATATATAAACTTTATCATGCAAGATAGAAACAATAAGAAAAAATTCTAGAAAATGTAAAAAGCTTAGCACGATATTTCAAACACACTTGAAGATGTAAAAAAATCTTTAATGTACAAATGTGATTCCCTAACGTTGTACTATGAATGAGAGTGAAAGTGAAAGTCGCTCAGTCCTGTCTGACCCTTTGCAACTCCATGGATTATACAGTCCATAGAATTCTCCAGGCCAGAATACTGAAGTGGGTAGCCTTTCTCTTCTCCAGGGGATCTTCCCAACCCAGTGATCAAACCCAGGTCTCCTACAGTGCAGGCGTATGTATTCTTTACTACCTGAGCCACAAGGGAAGCTCTGTACTATGAATAATCAATTATGTTTTACCAGTGTACAGGGAGGAAGGGAATGTTTGAAATGACTCTTAATACTACAGTTTATCATAAAATAAGACAGCTTATTTTAAAATTTTAATTGTACAGTTTCAGGTTTTCAAAACTATAATTTAGAAAGTGGATATGTAGTTACTAAGTGTAGCAGCTTGACTTTTTTTCTAGAAGGGTACTTCTCAGTTTCAAACAACATACAATTCTGAAAATGATTCAATATGACAAAGCTCTTTCAGAGTTTTATGGTTATTAGAGAACTTTGACATTGCTGGAAAAGCAAATGAGGGCTTAAGCAATGATGTCCATGAATACCAAGTGGGTGTAAATAATTTTTTTTTAAGTGTGGAAGAAATTGACAGACAAGATGGCATACTTCTCTTAACTAATACTCACTAGCAACTCTGTGAAATCATTATGCATCTACCAATGTCAAATTTTAACTTTAAAATGTTTTTAAAATTTCTCATTTTGTAATTATTACCCATCTACATTTTACTTTTAGCTTTGTTCTTTCTTGTACATCTTAACTCACATCCTGAAAGGATAAGAGAAAATGAACTGGTAAAGTCTGTCAGAATGTTGTTAGTTTTTTGATATAAAGCCACTGTCAGTTATGTCATTGTCATGGTGAGGAGTCACTGTGTAGCACAGAGAGCCCAGTCTGGTGTTCTGTGATGACCTGGAAGGATGGGATGGAGAGAGAGGAGGGAGGGTCTAGGAGGACGTATGTATATTTATGGCTGATTTGTATTGTTGTATCGCAGAAACCAATACAACATTGCAAAATTTTAAAAATAAATGAAGAAATAAAGAAGAAAAAAAAGCTGTATTCTATTCCATAAATTCCATCACATTATGGCAAATACATGGGGAAAAAGCTGAAACAGTGACAAATTTTATTTTCTTGGGCTCCAAAATTACCGTGGACAGTGACTGCCATCATGAAATTAAAAGATGCTTGCTTCTTGGAAGGAAAGCTATGACAAACCTAGACAGCATTTTAAAAAACAGAGACATCACTTTGCTGAAAAGGTCTGTATAGTCAAAGCTGTGGTTTTTCCAGTAATGATGTATGGTTTGTGAGAGCTGGACCATAAAGAAAACTGAGTGTCAAAGAACTGATGTTTTCGAACCGTGGTGCTGGAGAAGATTCTTGAGAGACCCTTGGTCAGCAAGGAAATCAAACCAGTCAATCCGAAATGAAATCAACCCTGAATATTCCTGGGACGGACTGATGTTGAAGCTGAAACTCCAATACTCTGGCCACCTGATGTGAAGAGCTGACTCACTGGAAAATATTCTGATGCTGGGAAAGATCGAGGGCAAAAGAAGGGAGTGACGGGATGAGATGGTTGGATGGTATCACCGACTCAATGGGCATGAGTTTGAACAAACTCCAGAAGATAGTGAAGGGCAGGGAAGCCTGGCATGCTGCAGTCCGTGGGGCTGCAAAGAGTCAGACATAACTTAGCAACTGAACCAACAAACAACAACAATTCCATAAATATTTACAAAGACAATTACTCCTTTTTAAAGGTAATGATACATCTGGAAAGACATTATATATTGATACATTCACCAGGATACCTTCAGTTCCTGATATTTATTATGCAGCTAAACAGTATTCAAGAGTAGATAATAAAATGCATTTATATTATGTGTGACAAAAATATTTATGAAAACATTAATTTTCAGGGTGGAATTTAATATGCATTACTTGTTTTAGTTACAATTTATCATGATCATATTCTATTCTCTTAGAAAAAAATATTGATACATGCCAGATAGCTTCAGTAAAATAGGGTTTTACAAGGGCAAGAAGGTAGAACTTTTCTTTCATATTGTTTCCTCTTCTTGAGTTATTATAATGAAGTATTTTCAGAAAAAAATTTCCATATAATTATTCAGTAGAATTTTATAAATTTATGATAATGAGGCATAATTACCATTAAACTAAATTATTAGGTCAATAATATTACTTCAATATTCTGTAAATACAGGTTTGAATGACACTGGGAGCAAGAAAATTCATGCCTGATGTTAAGCTATAAGGTAAAAATAGGATGAAGTTAAAATTATTATTATAATTATTATTATTTTGCTTAACCTCTTTAGTAACAGCTATTCATTTTAAAGCACATTGTGGGAATAGCTCATATCTATAAATAAAAAGGGCGCGCTGACTTTTCTAACATTTTTACATTAAAAATAGCACATGAAAAGGAGATGTTCCTTAGAAATGGGTTATATATTTTATTATTATATTTACATGATGTTACTAAGTTATTACTTCTTCAGAAGTAAATATGATTATTTTTGTCTACATATTGATTATTTTAATAAAGAAATTGTTGCTGTAATGAAAGCAAAGAAGTTAAGAATTATGTAACAAAACACTTTGTGAATTTGCAAGACTTCCTTTTACATGAAATCTTCAGGTAAAAGATTTCAAAGAATGGGTAAAAATTATTTATGTACCTTGATGCCTTTGCAGATAATGCCAGTAGTTTTAAACTGTTTGAAAAAAATTGTTACATTGCTGGATACATATTATAATGTCCATTAGCAGTCAGAATATTAAGTATGAGATAATTAAGTGATACACCAAATGATGATAAAGCAAGTTTGTACAAAATAACTATTCTTAAATTGTTATAACTGAAAACAAATTTACAGAGTAAATTTAAGGCAGTATGCTCCATTCCGTTTCCCAAATATTTATTGGACCATATGAAACCACTTTTTTGTGAGTTCATAAATAAGTATAGTCAGGAAAATAAACTCTTCTCAGTGTTAAAGTGGTCAAGAATGACCATGTAGAGAACGCAGTGAAACAGAATCCAACTGAATTTCTTCAGTTGACCTACAAGGAAACATGCTTTCCAAGTATATGCCTCACAACAGAAAGTCCCATAGTCTCTTCAATTGACTGTGTTTAGTATATACTACCTGTAGCTTTCCTTATCTTATATCTAGCACTCCAAACTGGATTTAAAATCTCCCAAGGAGGTTGTACATCGTTTGTTTATCTGGTGTACCATGCACTGAGGAAATGTTCCCTACATATTTGTTGATTTTGTATGGAATAAGGAAAATGTAGTTCTACTCTATCTGAATTGATTATTGTCCTATGATAAAGACAAGTATACCATATTTGAAAAAAGAATGATAAATTATAAGTAAGTGCTAAGTGAACTGTTTTTTCAAGATTCAATTATATTCTCTATGCCTTATTTAATTCTGTAAGTCTTTCATGTGATTTGGCTAAGAACTAACTATCCAAGGTTGTCTATATTTTACTCCCGCAGTATTATTTGTTTCAGAAGTTGATTTTCTTAAATTATCAGATACTCCATACATGCTCCAACTCATGCAAATGATGACTAGATTTCTTGGCAAGCTTGTAGTTTTAAAAATGAATCCAGCCATTGACTGGTGTGCTTTAATTGCTGTAATTTAAATAATTAATTCTATATTTAGAAAATGAGTTCAAGGTGGTGTGTGATTAACCATGTTTAATGAAGTCATTACCTGATTAAAAAGCGTTTCATGCCCATGACTGATTATATCGAAATGCTAGTCAATTTGATTTAAATTGTCACCATATATTTGAATTTGTTACAGTTTTTTTGTTGTACCTACTATGATGAAAACTTACACTGATATTCTATTACAGGTTATTGCTTATGCTTTATACTTATCTTTATTAGAAGTGCAGTATAGGAAATAGTGTTTCAACTCCACTAGAAACATCTTCAGGGAATGTTATTGACTTAGGAAATGGTTTCATTTTGGAAGGCTTAACTTTTAAAAATAAAAGGGATTAGTTCAATTAAGAAGATGGCTCTTTAGTGATCAGGCAGAAGGTTGAATATCTGAAGCACTTTCTTATACATCAACTCTAGCTCAAATCTTCATATATATAATGTATCAAACTTCAATGTGCCTTGAGAAAGTGCAGGATTTTAAAGAAAATAAGTTTTTGAAGTGTTTTTAATAATAAAACTCAAGAGTAGGAGAATATTTTTTCGAGAAGACAGGCACCAGCTACTTTTCTTTTACACTGAACACAGAACAAGAGAAAATATAATTAAACTCAGAAATGAGGTACTGTGGGTCTTAGGGTTGCTTTTAAAGTATAAACTCACTCTGCTATATGCTACAATGCATTACTGAGGTTAGAGTATGATACTTCTTTGTAGAGAATTTTAGAGGCTTCCTCATGTCTCATGTGGTTTAGTTATATTACATGAGTCACTACTTGAAGTAGTCAATAACTTTTGAAGGTTGCTTCTTCAATAGGCAGTCTTACAGTGCTACAGTATGAAATTTTCATATTTTTTAGTGCAAAAGCATGCTTCAAAGTAGAACAGGCCATTGTTTATACTATGGACTCGGCCCCGATGACTATGATATTTGACATCTACAAAAAATAAATATCTATATATACACATACACATGCATATATTAATCACTTATCTTCATCTGTACTTTAAAAAAATATTCTGAAAATTTTAACATCTGAGGATAACAGGTTTTTCAATGGTTCTTATTAAATTGCTGCCACTGGTTGACAAACAAAACCATAAGTACATGTCCAAGAAAAATATGCTTTAGATTTGTTGTATAATGCATACATTTTGAAAATGTACAGGCAGATCAGGGTTTCTCAACCTTGGCACTGTTGATATTTCAGGCTGAATAATTTTTTGTTGTGGGGAATTGTACTGTGAATTCTAGGATGTTTAGAAAAATCTTTGGCCTCTACCCACGAGATGCCAGTAGGATCCCCCCCAACCAAAGTCAGGACAAAAATCATTCCATATATTGTCAAATCCTCTTTGGAAGGAAGAGAGTGGTGGTGGCCAAATTGCCTTAGTTGGAAACCACTGAGCTAGATAATGGCTAATATATATCAGCACTGGTTTTTGTTAATATTTATAAGCATAATAATCCATGATTATTATATTATAATTAATATAAAGGAATAAAACTAACACAGTCTCTGGCATAGAGGAACACCTGAGAAATACTTTTATAAAAGTGAGTAAATAAATGAATGAATTAGCATTGAAAACAGCAAATGAATAGAAGCGAAATAGAAATTACAAAGAACCACTGATTTTGTCTCAGTTTGTTACAGCAGTGTTAGAAAACTTATATACCCTGTGCGTGTTCAGTCATGCCTGACTCTTTGCGACCCCATGGACTGTAGCCAGCCAGGCTCCTTTGTCCTTGGAATTTTCTAGGCAAGAATACTGGAGTGGGTTGCCGTTTCCTACTCCAGGGGATCTTCCCAACCCAGGGATTGGCCTTGCATCTTTTGTGTCTCCTTCATTGGCAGGCAGATTTTTACCACTGTGCCACCTGGGAAGTCCACACTTTATTTAATTAACTTGAAGTAGGTTCACAGGGGATGGCAGAGAATGAGATGGTTAGATAGCATCACTGACTCAATGGACGTGAATTTGAAAAAAATCCAGAAGATGGTGGAGAACAGAGGTGCCTGACATCCTATAGTCCATGGAGTTGCAAAAAGTCGGACACAATTTAGCAACTGAACAGCAACAACATCTATAGATAGTGTTTATTACTTTCTTCTTCTGAGCACTGTTTTTATGTTTCTCTGTCCTTACCAGACAGGGATTTCAGCTTAGAGATGTGATAAAACTTCATTCCCGAGCAATCTGAGCCCTTGGTAAAGCTTTTTCTATGGTGCAGTAGTGGCTTTTATTAAATTTTAACACTTGTTATGATTGTAGAATATGACAATAAAAGAGAATCCTAGAATCCTCTTTTTATCATTCATATTCTTCTTCTTTCCTCTTCATTTTGACCTTTATCATACATTTCCCAACATTCAGGGTAACAGTCTTGGGCATCCATCATACTGTCTTCCATATCGCAATCTTAAATGAAACGCCCCAGCCGGACCGAGTTTGGTACTGGTCCTCTCGTTGTATTTCTTACAGCCTCCTTGCAATGTGGCCAGACCTTCGCATCTGCCAACACTCTGATGCAGAGGTTCGCCATAAGCCACTTCTAGGAGAAACAGAGGATCAGATATACAACACAAAATTCTGCCTTTTGAAAGAAATGTTTGAATTGATTACTCATTCTTCTAGTGTAACCCCTTTGTAGACGTTTTAAATCAGAGTATACCATCTTATTAAATTTTTCATTTTATTTCTGTCATACATAATACTCAGGTTTCTTTCTTCTCAGTCATATGATACTGGAGAACTGTATATTCTGTATATACAGAAGTGTATATTACGGGAGAAAGCTTAGATGTTAGTATGGCCAGAGAGGGCATGCCAGGAGTGAATGCAGTTTGTTTACTGAATGTGTGTGGTCTCAGAACCAGCTTATGTCTAGTCTCAGATACTTCTTTTATTTTAATTATGAATTATTGCTGGGCAAGTTCAGTATTTGGGCTGGATAGATATCATCATGTATATTATGGCCAGCTTACTTTGTATTGTTACTTGGTGTTCCTGGTCCACAGATCTGGCTCCGTCTTTGCTTAATTTGTAGCCATGATCCATTTCTCAAAAGAAAATAGTTGCTTATGAAACATTACTTTGCTCCAAGAGCCCAGGGTCCTCTGATGCCATTCCTATGTTCTCTTACAACGCAAGATCAGCTACAGATTCTTGGATCATGATTTTATGAGTTGAATCATAAGGATGTAAAAAGGTAGAGCTGCTTTTACTGCAATCTGAATGTGGAAATTCTTCTCTTTTTCCAAGCCCTAATATAAACTGGAAGTAAATCAGATGCATATATATATATCACATGATCACCAAAATTTAGAAAAACCAAGAGAATGGGGTTTTTTTGTCCTTTATTAGTGATGAGTATGCAAAGTGTGCTGGGTATTCTGACAAGTTCCAGACCACTGGGCCCCCAGAGGCTAAACAGAATAATAGTCTCCTTTATATTCATATAACTTATCTACCACCTTTTGATATGCAGATGTCTCAGGTAACCTGCTATTTCCTTTACTCTCAATTCTGTTAGGATGATGTCAATAGTTTAAAGGTATGAGTAACAGTCATTGTTTCTCTGGACTAATTATAGCACAGATCAAGATGATGTAACCTTGGTACTGAAGGATGAAGGTCTAGTTTTCTTTTATAAAAAAAAGATGAAACAAAGACTTTTTCACAGAAGCCAAAGAAGAGAATTTATTACCAGTAGCTGAACTACAAGAAATAATAAAGTTTATCAAATAGAAGAAATATACCTGAAAGAAACTTGTATAGGCATGCAAAACAAAGATGACAGACATGCTTAAAGTGAAGGCAAGTGTCAAAGACTTCAAAATTATTTTTAATCAATTTGAAAAATAATTGTCTAAAGCAAAATAATAGCAAGTCATTATGAGTATATATATACCGCTGCTGCTGCTGCTAAGTCGCTTCAGTCGTGTCCGACTCTGTGCGACCCCATGGACTGTAGCCTACCAGGCTCGTCCGTCCATGGGATTTTCCAGGCAAGAGTATTGGAGTGGGGTGCCACTGCCTTCTCCAGTATATATACTATATACCGATAAAACACGTGACAGCAATAGCACAGGAGATAGGAAGAAACAATAATTTGGTAAGTGCAGCATAATCAGAGAATTCAATATAAAACTACATTTTTTTCTTCTTGTTCATGTACTTTCAGAATTTTTTTCCTAATAGAATATATCTTTTTATAATGAATCTGTGAAATTGTTTTACTGTAAATATCTCTTTCTGGATTGACTTTGATGTGCTGGCATCTGGCTTAAGTTTTTATTCTAGGAAGCTTTTCACAGTAACTCTTTCAGGTGAGGGAGCCTCTGCCTGCCCTGAATAGTGAGGATAGGTTGCTTTGGCAACCAAAGGAGACTCAATGAGTGTTGTGCTGCTTGTACTTAAGAGTCTCCAAATCTTCCTTTAAATATCTATTCTAGTTCTCAAAATTCTCTTGCCTGACAGGGTGCTAAATTTTGCATAAAAAGCTTTGTAACACTGAAATCAATTAAAAGTGTAAATCCATAGAATAAAAAATTTACATGAATCCTTGAGGCTGTAACTGGTAGTTTTTTTAGCACAATTTAAGGAGCCTTGGTTTTCCACTAACATTCTATTCCACTTACCTATTATTTCCTAACAACAACTTCTAAGTTTAGTGGCATAACTATTTATTATTTCTCACTGTTCAACTCTTTGTGACCCCAGGGACTTAGCTCGTCAGACTCCTCCATCCATGGGATTTTCTAGGCAAGAATACTGGAGTGGGTTGCCATTTCCCTTGCAGGGGATCTTCCTGCCCCAAGGATTGAACCAATGTCTCTTGTGTCTCCTGCATTGAACAGGTTGAGTCTTTTTGAGCTGCACCACCTGGGAAGCACCGTGATTTAGGGAGGGCTCAACAGGGATGTTGTATTAGTTGCCTTTCATTGCTGTAACAAATTACCAAACCTACATATCTTAAAGCAATGTAAATTTTCTTACAGTTTAATTTCCTTGAGCTAAAGATAAAGTGCCAACTCAGCATGGCTGATTTCTTCTGGAGATTTTGCTGGGAGAATTTGTCTCTGCCTTTTTAAACTTTCAGTAGCCCCCAGCTTTCATTGTTTGGCTCATGACCCATTTCTCTTATCACTCCAGCCTCCTGTTTCCACTGTGACATCTCTTAATATTACATCTTTAACCTTTTTTGTCTCCCTCTTTAAGATCCTTAGATTGCATTTTGGGTCCAGCAGGTAATTCAGGATAATCTTTCACTCCCAAGGGCTTCCTTGATAGCTCAGTTGGAAAAGAATTTGCCTACAATGCAGGAGACCCCGGTTGGATTCCTGGGTCGGGAAGATCCATTGGCCAAGGGATAGGCAACCCACTCCAGTATTCTTGGGCTTTCCTTGTGGCTCACATGGTAAAGAATCCGCCTGCAATGAGGGAGACCTGGGTTCGATCCCTGGGCTGGGAAGATCCCCTGGAGAAGGGAAAGGCTATCCACACCAGTATTCTAGCCTGGAGTCAGACACGACAAAGTGACTTTCACTTTCACTCCCAAGAAATGATTTTATTTAATCATATTTATAAAGTCTTTTTTGCCAGGTAAGGTGTTGTTCATAGGTTGTAGGGATTAGATTGTAGATATCTTTAGAGCATTGCTATTCAGCCTACCACTGATGATCTGTCTCTTTCCTGCCTGGTGTTGGCTGGAGCTGTAACTAGAACCATCCAAGATGGCTTCACTCATGTTTTGGAGCCTCAACCAGAGTGGTTAGTATTGCTGGGGATTGGCTGATCCTCTCTGTCTCTGTGAATTCTGTCTTCATTTGAAGGTCTGACTCATGGTATTTTTCCATAGAGCTGAATGTCAAAAGAGGAAACTGCTATGCCCTTCTAAGCCCAAAACTTATACCGCACACTTACATATATCACTTGCAGTTCATTCTGTTGGTCCAAGCTAGTTACAAAATCAGCCTAAAATAAAGGAGAAAAAATAAAAGAAATGACCCCACCTCCTCATGAGTGAAGTAGCATGAGCACACAGAGATGAGAGGGATCACTGGTGTCCATTACTGCAATCTACCACATTTTGGACTAAGAATTGAGGAATTTGATCATAATATTTTTTTCATTTATTTTAAGTTTTCAGTCCCATTACAAGAAGTCATCACACTGTAGACTTGAATTCACGATACCTGTTGTTCTGTCTTAAAAAAAATCTATATCTCATTAGACCCAAAGCCTTCCTTGGTTTGGGTCAATGGTTACTTGATTCTCAGGGATTACAGGGTCTTTAATTAGCTGAATTATCACTGTATACCATGTGGTATTACGTTCCTATCCTGGAATACTAATGGAGTTTTTGTGGTCTTCAGACTCATCTAGGCTCAAATGAATCGTATATTTCTTCCATTTCCCTAAGGAATTGCTATCTGTCATATATTTCTGGGCCAAATTTCAATATTAGTTAAAGTTCTTTTGTCATAAACAACAGAAATTGATTCACGTAAGCAGAGAAGCAATTTATAGGAATCATGACAGACATTTTGAAGATTTAGAAGGAAGCCTGGAAACAAAGAAACTGAGTGTGTCTTAGTTACAGAGAGCATAATCAATGATTCCTTCAGGAATTCGTTGGTTATGTTGATAGCCCTGGCATCACAGCCCCTGCATTCCTACCCCTGTCATTGATGGACTCTAGATTCTGCTACCATTTTCCATGAAAAACCCTTAGCTGTACCTATATTTTTGCATCTCTCCTTTCAGATATAAGGAAGAATCTGATAAAGCCCAGGTTATGTTCTAAGATGCTGGCTTCCAAAAAGAGACAATGTCTCATCTTCTGGATATGTAGCGGGAAGTGTGGTATTGCCTCATTCTAAGAATCCTGCTTTCTGTGTTAACCCACATATAAGATTGGGCTTTCATCGCTGGTTGGTTAAAGAACTAAATCTTGGCAATGCTTATTGTAAAATTAAATTAAAAAAAAAAATCCAACATCAGGTAATTCCCAGCAGTCCAGTAGTTAAGACTCCATGCTTCCACTGCAGGGGCATGGTTTTGATCCTGGTCATGAAATTGAGATTCCTATATGCTACGTGGGAAGGCCAAAAAAAAAAAACAAAACCCTAAAAGTTCATTTGTTTTCTACTGCCTCACCTGAATAGGGAAACAACTGTTTTGACTTGTTATAATTATCACCATCTTTCTAATCTAAATTATTAATCATCCTCTCTAACTTTGAAACACACACACACATGCATACACTTTACTCAAGGGTTCCTCAGTATATGGGTTTTAATATTTATTTCTTCTTGGTGCAATTCTCTTTTTTTTATGAGTCCCAACTACCAACGACTCTCGTATAAAAATTCAAATCATGAATCAAAATGCAGAGGGTGGAAAGGAATCTGCCTTATTATTCTATATGATATTGCAAAGACATCAGAACATTATAAACCTTTTCTATATTTAATTGTAAGCTGCCAGTCCACCATAAATAACCTTAGAGTTCTAAAGGTAGGTTTCTTGGAAACTATCAGTGATTTATATATTTCTGTAAATCAAAGAAAAAAGATTAGTTACTAAGTGTAAGCCATAATCAAACAGATATGATGAATTATTATAAATATTTTTAATTTATGAAGACATTTCATGATTGACTCTTGATAAAAACCTGATATTAGAAATTGGGAGGAAATTTGTTTTTTCCAAATTTCCTTTAGATGTCCCTTAAGTTTTGTTTCAAACAAGTCTATTTTATGAATTCTTGGAATATGTTGAAAGTAAAACTCTATTAATATCTAAATGGTTTTAGAATATAAAACTAAGTAATGCACACTACAAGTCTTTAAATAAATACAATTTTCTTTAGAAAAGAACAGTGTAATAATATGGAGTTCTAAACGTGGAAAATAGTCATCAGAGTCTTTTAAGATAAAATTACACTGCATATGAAGTGCATATGAAACACATATTTCAAGAATCTCAGTGAATTTATCTAAAGCTACAGAAGTATTTTTAGCAGATTTCTAAAATGTATTAAATTACATTTGCATATGGATACAATTTAAACATATACTTCAGTCAATCTCTCTTTATCCTTAGTGAATTACAAAATAACAGGAAATGCTAAAAGATGTTTTACCTTTCTCTAAAGCAGAATTTGATTCTCAAAGTGTACTTTATTGAACTGATTTGTTTATAGCACATAATTCTGTAAAATGTGTGCATATACTTTTTAATTTAGATACATGTTCAGCTAACCCAATACTTATATTTTAAAATATATTATAGAAAATTTCGATTTACAATCCATTGATTTAAAAATCATGATATCATAAATTCTTAGATTTAAAAGGGACTTTGAACTCTTTCAGTACCTACTAAGTCAATCAGTCGTTGGAAAGCTCAAAGCTCATGTTTTTAACTCATGCTTTGGTATAAGTATTTAATTAGAATGGTGTCTAATTCTCTTGTTTTCCAAGCTACTCACTTTAGTTCTCTCAAATATAATTATTATAAGGTATAATTAAAATCATATCTTTTTCATTTTCTGGAGGCTGTCTGCATTCCTTGGCTAGCAGTCCTTCCTTATATCATTCCAATTTCTTGGTTCAGCATCACATCTCCTCCACTTTAATCCCCCTGCCTCCCTTTTACAATAATCTTTGTGATTACACTGGATTCACCCAGATAACATAGGATACACTTCCATCCCCAAATCCTTAATATTTGCAAGTTTCTTTTTACAATATTAGGTAACACTCTCAGGTTAAGGAGATTAAGATGTAGACATTTTTGCAAGGGGATGGGGGGAGAGTGGCATTATTCAGACTACTGCAGGTGCCCAGTATGAACCTGCAATAGGCAGGAAGCTGATGATACAATATCATAGAAACACTTGAATGTATGTTACGAGTCTTACATTCTAGACAATAAATAACATTAGGTAAAGTCACAACATAGCAATTAAATTTAGAACTCTGATGTATTATGTTTGATGTAGGAAGTTTCTAAGATGGCTCTAAAATATCCCCGCCTCCTGGTATTCATGCCTTTGTGTAATCCCCTCCAATTGTATGTGAGTCAGACCTGGAGACTTACTTGCTAAAAACAAAGGGTATGGCAACAGTGATAGAATAGTATTTTCTGATAATGTTACAAAAGGACTGTGCCTTCCAATTTGTTGCCATTTTCACTCCCTCCCTAGTTTGTTGTAAGGAATGCAAGCTGATGTTTTGTGCACTTCCCCAGGAGGAGGCTTGTGTGGCAAGAAACTGAGGAAAACTGCTGGCCAACAGTTAAGGAGGAACAAAGACCTTAGTCCAACAACATAGGAAGAATTAAATCTTGTCAATAACCACATGAGTGAGTTTTTAAGGCTTCCCCCCCAGTTGCAGCTTTGCCAGCAACCCAGAAGCAGAGACACCCAGCTAAGCTGCATACAGATACCCAAGTCACAGAAATTGTGAGATAGTAAAATTTCGGTGTTTTAAGCCACCAAGTCCTGGATCATTTGTTACATAACAGTTATTGTTGCTGTTTAGTTACTAATCTTAGGTCTGACTCTTTTGTGACCTGCCAAACTCCTCTGTCCATGGGATTTCCCAGGCAAGAATGCTAGAGTGGGTTGCCATTTCCTTCTCCAAGGATCTTCCCTACATAACACTAGATATGCAGTTTTTATTTAAACTTGAATTTGAATGCAGTTGAGAATGGCAGGTACTCTATATCACACATAGTTTATACCCATCCTAGTATTTGTTAATAAAACATGTATAACAAAAACATATTAAATAACAATTATCCAATTTCTTTTAGTGTATTTTATTTTTGTTTCAATTTTTACTTTTTTAAATTATTGAAATATAGTGGATTTAAAATGTGTTAGTTTCATGTATACATCAAAATGATTCAGTTATACATATATATATGTATATATATATATTTTTTACATTCTCTACTATAGGTTATTACAAGATACTTAGTATAGTTCCCTGTGCTACAGCATAGATTACTTAAAAGTATTTTAACATCGTTTAATTAAATTATTTAAATACAGTGTCACAATAAATACAATGAAGTAAAAGAAAAATGTCCTGTGATAGCAAATAACTGGGAAACCTGAATTAAGTATAAATATCAGAGAAAATCTCTCTATGGATACCCTTGTTAAGGACCTGCAAAAAAAGAAAGAACAATACCAATAAAGAGCTGAAAGAGTGTTTCAGGTAGAATAAATGATCATGTGTAAAGGCATATAAATGGTCTCAGATTTTAAAACACAGTCAAAATAAAGAAAAGCAAAAATGTTTTCCATTTGGTTCTGGATATCAGTGGGTAATAATGAACAACTTATAGAAGATGGAAGTGAAGAAGGAACATTAATCTAAATATATGGCTTGGAACATCATGATAGAAAATAAATTTTAAATTCAGAGCAATGGAACTTTCCATAGAATAATCACAGATAAATATTGGCTTCAAAATGATGGAATGGATGACCAATTTTCTGTATCAACTTGACTGAGTCACTGGGTACCCAGATATTTGAGCTAAACATTATTCTCAGTGTGTCTGTGAGGATATGTCTGGATGAGATTAACACTTGAATAAGTAGACTGAGTGAAGGTGATTGCCCTTCTCAATGTCGATGGAGACCACATTCAATTCACTGATGACCTGAAGAGAAAAAAACAGGCTGAGGAAGAGAAAACTTGCTTTGTCTGTCTACCTTAGAGCTAAAACATTGTTCTTCTCCTGCCTTCAGACTTGGACTTGGACTGGAACATATACCATCAACTCTTATTTCTCAGGCCTTCAGACTTAGATTGGAACCACATCACTAGTTCTCCTGAGTTCCCAGCTTGCTTACTGCTGAACTTGGGACTTCTTATTCTCCACAGACCTTGGGAACTAATTCTTTGTAATCTCTTTATATGTATCCTATTGATTTTGTTTCTCTGGAGAACCTACCACAGTGGATGTTGTCCTATTTATCTAAAGATTATGTGGGAGGAAATAAGTCCTAAAGCAGGGAGCATAGAATTCAGAGTCCAGATTTGACTACACTATATTGCATTTGAAACATACAGTTGTAGATGTCAAGGAGAGATTTTGTTAACAGAGATCACATTTTTTAAACATTTTATTGATTATCTAATAAATAATCATCTTGTACCAAAGATATGCCAGCTCACATAGGTCTTAGAAATGTAGATCAGAAAGCCAACAGAATATAGATGGCGTATCAGATATGCTATCTCAGTAAATAACAAAATGCCTAACAAATAATGACTTAAACACTGGGAATTAATTTACTCATATAGCAGGAATTATGAAGGTAAAGTCTTATTATGGCAAAGTAAAGGTAAAGGCATTAGTTCATGGCAAGGTAAAGGTAAAAAACAATGTTGGGAATGTGTGTGTGTATGTGCATGTTTAATACTCCCCTCGTGACTGCAAGTTCACTGTGGCAACTCTAACCATCATGTCATGTTCAAACATAGGAAAACAGGGAGCAGCATGGGTGAAGTCTTTTGGCACACACCACCCTCTTATGAGAGATCCAAAATCATTCCAAAAGCCCCTCAAAAAATTCCTTTCTTTTCGTTGGTGCAAAATTAACCATAACTTCGCCTCTAGACAAAGTGCTGGGTCTACTTTCTTACAGATCTAGGGATTTCTTTTAAGTCTTTAATGCATTTGTTATAATATTGCTTCTATGTTTTTTGGCCACAAGGCATATGGGATCTTGTTTCCCTAACCAGGGATTAAACATCCCCTGCACTGTGCCAAAACTCTGTGCCTCCAGGGAAGTCCCCTAGAGCTAGGATCTTGATACAGAAAAAGAAAAAAAAAAGTTATATTTCTAATAATCAAGATGGAAATAACTTCAGGGTAGGCATCTCATAGAACTCCAAATGTATTCAGAAACTGTTTTAAGACCAGGAAGTTGAAATAGTTTGATAAATGATGGCAAATATTTTCACATTAACAATTGGTCTATGAATGAACATGTGACCCAATTCTGGTCAATAAAACATAAGAAATATTTCTGAAATCTTCTATTGTATTAATGTTATACAGAGACATCAGGGAAAAAAATTTTCCAGGCTTCTTTCCGGCTTTCAGCTCAGGATGCTCTTGTATAAGAATAGAATATTTCAAAATGTGGCAGCTACTTTGCAACCATGAGATAAAGATCAAAACAGTATCAGTTACAAGGTAGCTTCTTGACTTCATTAATTCACTCAACTAATCGTCTATTATTTAAACTAATACAACTTGGGGACTCTATTATTTGTAGCTAAAAGGACAATATATAATAAAGATTTTATTTAAATCCATAGAAATTAAGGTATTTAATGCAAAGGGAGAAGATGCTAAGAGAGGAGAGAAAAAGACTAATTACTGAGGGTTGGACACATTTAGGAGTGAATAGATGAAAAACGTGCTAAGGAGACAGAGAAGTGGTAAAAGAAAAACCAAAGGAATAGTGCGTTTTTAAAAAAGGACATTTCACAAAGGAAGACATTGTGAGTTTCATGGAAAGCTACTGAAAGTCTAAACATATCAAAATCAGTACTTTCAAAATAAATTTTTCAATATGAAGTTCATTGTAAACCTTGAAGGAGTTATCTTTGATTACAGGAAGTAAGAAGCTTTATCAGAGCACATAAGACTTGAGGAAGTGTGACTGTAATGTTTAGAAGAAAATCCATCAGAATGCTTGGCCATAAAGTAGTATTGATGAAAGGGAGCTTTCCAGGTGGCACAAGTGGTAAAGAACCTGCCTCCCAATGTAGGAGACATAAGAGACATGATATCAATCCCTGAGTCAGGTAGATCCTCTGGAGAAAGTCATGGCAACCCACTCCAGTATTCTTGCCTGGAAAATCTCATGCACAGAGGAGCCTGGAGGGCTACAGCCCATAGGGTCACAAAGAGTCAGACATGACTCAAGCAACTTAGCACACAACATTGAGGAAAGAAGTAAATGAAATGTGTTTTGTTTTTGCAGTCATTATCTAGTGGAATGTACTGAAGGAAAATTGCATGGTGATGAGGTTATAAGCACTAGGAGAAACTGATGATACTGGAGAAAGTAGAAAACACAGGAAAAGTACTCTTGAGGAGATAGGCTATGGAGTGCAGAAGAAAAAATTAGCCTCTGATTGAGGAAGAGTCATTTTCTTTATTGAAACAAGGAGAAGATGTGATGAGGAAGCAACAAAATTTCTTAGTTTGTGATAAGGTGAAGCACCAGTTAGCCACTGGTCCATTTTTCTCAGAGAAGGATCATAGGTCTTCTACCAATTCAGATGTTAGTCTAATTAGAAAACACCCTTGCAAACCTACCCAACCAAATATTCTGGACACCTCATGGTCCAGTCAAGTTGACACATAAAATTAAGGATCACAGTCATCGTGGAAGAGGGATGAAAGCCTGTTGAGAATGCGTGAGGAATCATACTTGGCTTAGGCTCAGCTAAAAAGTCAGAACATTTTCCTGTGAATGAATTTCAGACCAGCAATTCCTAATCTTACACTGTACAATTAATTCTTTGAATTCAAGGCAACTTTTACCATTTATTCTCATTACATTATCTCAGTTTTACACAAGAATACCTTTCTTCAAACTATGTTAATTGTGTTTTTAAAGTGCTTGTATTCTCCCTTCTGGTACCTTGGATCTGTAATTCTGCTGAACCTGTCTTTTCCATGGGTTGGCATTCAACATGGGTCAGCACTGGGCCCACAGCAGAGGTCAGGGGTATTCTATGGAACATCGTGGATCCGTAGCAGTAGCAATAATTGGCAGATATTTTAATAACATTTTTTAAAATAATTCTCACCGTAGATCTCAAAATTAAATAAGATTCATGATTTCAGGACAATTTAATTTTTCATAAATTTTTACCAAGACTAATTTTAAAGGTGGAAATTCCCTCATGTTTTTGTTAAATATAATTTAAATGTATATTATATTTCTAGCAATGTAAGTATTATGTATATTATTTATAGCAAAGTAAATCTGCTTTCTGTTTTTAAATGACAATCTGCTCACATTCAGTGTTTGTTCGGTTTGTTCTATTTCATAGCAGTCAAGTATGCTTTAGTCTATTTTCAGGGGAAAATACATACATATTTTAAAATCAATTCATATTTCCTGGTGCTTCTCTAAGAACTGACCAGGAAACCAAGAATGTGAACTCTGGAGTGAACCTATTTGGGTTTTAATTCTGGCTGTAATATTTTTTAACTATGTGATCTTTGAAAAACATGTGTCCTCTCTATATGAAAGGATTGTGTCTTAGTTCAGGCTGGTATAACAAAGCATAACAGAATGGATACCTTACAAACGGCAGAAATTTTCTTCTCACAGTTCTGAAGGCTGGGAGTTAGAGTGAAATTACGGTGCCAGGTAGTCGGGTTCTGGCAGGAACTCTCATCTCAGTTGCAGATTGCTGTCTTCTTGTGTCCCTGATGCTGGAAAAGATTGAAGGCGGGAGGAGAACCAGACAATAGAGGATGAGATGGTTGGATGGCATCACTAATTCAATGGACACAAGTTTGAGTAAACTCCGGGAGTTGGTGATGGACAGGGAAGCCTGGCATGCTGCAGTCCATGGGGTCGCAAAGAGTTGGACATGATCGAGCGACTGAACTGAACTGAACTGAACTGAACTGTGTCCTATAATGGCAGAGAGACAGTGAGCTAGCTCTCTGGCCTCTTCTTATGAGGGCACGTGCGTGCTAAGTCGCTTCAGTTGTGTCCAACTCTTTGCCGACCCTATGGACCATAGCCCACCAGGCTGCTCTGTCCAAGGGATCCTCCAGGCAAGAAAACTGAAGTGGATTGTCATGCCCTCTTCCAGGGGATCTTCCTGACCCAGGGATTGAACCTGCATTTCTTATGTCTCCTGCATTGGCAGGGGGGTTCTTTAGCTCTAGCACCACCTTGGAATTGCCTCTTATGAGAGTATTGATCCCATATGAGGGCTTCACTTTCATGACCTAATACTGTCCAAAGGCCCCATGTCCCAGTACCATCACTAGGATTAGAATTCAGCATGTTTATTTTGAGGGGACATAAACATTAATTCCCTAACAGAGAAACATTACTCTGAATTTAGATAACAAAAACACCTATCACAAAGTGTTGTTAATAATAGATTAATTTTATTTAAGGATTATTCCCTACAAAATCTTGTTCTAAACATTTTAGGTGTATCATCTCATGTTATCATCATAGCAACCCGTGAAATAATATATTAGTATCCACATTTCATAGATGAGAAAAGTCTAAATAACTTTCCCCAGTTCACACAATTTATAACTGGTATAACTAAGATTGAATCAAAAACAAAATTCATAAAGTTTAGACAATTTCATTATACCCATAAATCCAGTAGGCAACCAATCCATTTATCTGTGACCTGTGTGAACTGAAGCAGGTTTTGAATAGCCACTAATAAAGACAGTAATCAAACAAACAAATATAAAGCAAGTATGCTAAAAGGTGTACTTTGTAATTAATATCTTACTACATTTCGTATATGACATTATAATACTAGAAAATATGTATAAATAATTAAATTGCCAGTTTATGAACCTTGAAGTTCATTTTGATCCTCATATGTTTTAATCAATATGGTAAAATGTTATTGAACAGATCTGAACCTTGTATATCTATGACATAATTTTACGTGTCTTTAATCATCTCTCTCTGATCTTGCTTTTATGTCACTTGATCACATTTTAAGCAAACCCATGGCTTTCTAGTCAGTTTCAGTCCAATAAACTGATTATTATAAAATAATCAATAATCACAGATATGGGTCTGTAAGCTATCTCAGTCCTATTTCCCCTCTTCACACCAACATCTCTCTTCAAAACCTGCTCAAATTGACAAGAAAGGAAAATCAGGAAATAGATTTCCAAACAGAAAATAAGATTCCTTCATTCATTTATTCAACAAATACTGATTACCAGTGCCATTAGCATGGGGCTTCCCCAGGTATCATTAGTGGAGAATCTGCCTGCCAACAAAGGAATCTGAACAGGCTCAGGTTTGATCCCTAGGTTGAGAAGATCCCTGGAGAAGGAAATGACAACCCACTCTTGCATTCTTGCCTGGAGAATCCCATGGACAGAGAAGCCTGGTGGCTCTGGTCCATGGGGTTGCAATAAGTCAGACACAACTGAAGCAGCTTAGCACAGCATGATTAGCATACAGTACCGGGGATTCAACACTCAAGAGAACTAATTGGCTCCTACCCCACCCTAATAGATCTTATATTCTAATAGAAGGAGAGAGTCTCAGTTGCTGATAAATGCTTAGGAGAGAAACTACAGCTAGGTAAGAGGATAGAAGTTAGTGGAAGTTACTTTTGAAAGCTTGTCAGAAAAAATATCTCCATTAATAAATGACAACTGAGTGGAAGTCAGTGAAGTAAAGGAGCATTGGTCCAGGCAGAGACCGGTGACTTTATCGCCAGAAAGGCCCAGGAATAAAAGCATGTTTGGTGTACTGGGAAATGTGAGCATCAAAGAGAAGGAAGGTATGGGATGAAGTTCAAAAGATAGTCAAGGATCAACTCATATGGGTCTTTACAGGTTATGGTGGTGTGAAATGAGAAAGTTGCTCAGTCATGTCCAAGTCTTTGAGATCCCAAGGACTATACAGTCCATGGAATTCTCCAGGCCAGAATACTGGAGTGGGTAGCCTTTCCTTCTTCAGGGGATCTTCCCAACCCAGGGATTGAACCCAGGTCTCCTACATTGCAGGCAGATTCTTTACCAACTGAGCCACAGGGGAACCCCAAGAATATTGGAGTGGGTAGCCTATCCCTTCTCCAGGGGATCTTCCCAACCCAGGAATCGAACCGGGGTCTCCTGCATTGCAGGCAGATTCTTTACCAACTGAGTTATCAGGGAAGCCCACAGTTTATGGTAGGGGCTTTGTAATTCGTCTATCTTATGAGAATCCTTTGGAAGGTTTCAAGAAAGAAGGAATATGATATAATATAGGTTTTAAAAAGAATTATCAGCTTAAATGTGAATTATTATGCCAATTGGGGTCAAGACTGGAAGGATGAGAATAAATAAGAGACTTATTGCAACAGTCTAGGTAAAAATGGCTTGACATTTATGCATCCTGTTGGAGATGTAAGAAGCTATCAGGTGCAATATGTGCTGGTGGACTGATGTGAATGTGAGAGAAACAGAGGAGTTAAGAATTATTGTGAGAATTATTTTGCTTGTTTTGTTGCTTAAGCAACAAGGTCAATGGTAGTGCTATTTTCTGAGATAAATAGAAGATAGAGGGAATAGCAATAGTTTTGTTTAAGATATTTAAGCTTGAGATGTGTTTTAGTTATCCTGGTGGAGTTATAAAGATTCACACCATCCTAATGAATATAAATGACATTTAAAAAAAAAGACACTATATTAAAATATAGCAGGAATGTTATCTTACTGGTAAAACTTGATTTTTTTTAAAAAAACAAGTATGAAGTCATTTAATAGAAAGGATGTGGGCAATAATTTAAGAGCAGATTTGCAATTATGCTAGTGTATTAAATGCAGTCACCCTTATAGTCATGTGCAATTGACCAATATAATGTTCTGCTTGCTAGGTCATTCAATTTAAAAGGGTTATAGCAGCTAATCTTTTTTAGCAGTCAAAAGCATCATACATCAAATAAACATTAAGGAAAGAGGTAGATTTTATCTTGTGAAAGCAAATGGGGATATTTTCTCAACTTGGAAACAAGGTCTACCTTCTTCCTGTATAGATACTTTAAAATGTGGAATTTAAATTTAGTGTTAATGGTAACTCTCTTTCTGTCTAGTCTATCATCTATCTATTTGTCGTCTGTCTTTCTATCCATTACCTATCTATCTCTCTTTATCTCTCTATGTATTGTTATTCTATTTCAAGCAGTCTGGGAAAACATAGTTTTTTTTTCTCAAGTTCAAAGAAAATCCTTCAAGTTGTATTTTTGAAAAAAGATTTCTTGCTTTTACTCCTTTACTCATAAAATAAGTCACTGTTCATCAGTTCTTACCTTATTATATTTTTGATTATTATTGCTCTGTCCCTCCTCACTGCTTTTACATATGCGATAAAGCATGTCTTTGCAAACTTAAAAATAAAACTCCTTTGTCTCTGCGACATTTTTTCCATTATTCCCCTGCAAACTTGTTGCTAAGAGCATGCTTGCTGCCTTTATTTCAAAATGTGAGACCTCACATTCCATTCACTTCTTTCCTTTCTGCCATCAAGCTTCTGCCTCTATTATTTTACTGAAATTACTCTCTAAAAGGTTATTTGCAAGCCAGCTAAATTCCAGTAGAATATTTTTGTCTTTCATATTACTTGACTACTTTAACATCTAACATTTTTTTAAAATTGAGGTATAGTTGATTCACAACATTTAACATTTTTTGATTAATGTTCTTGGTTTTTCTTATTCCTTGGGTTCTAAGATCTCAATTTCTAGCTTAAAATTCTAGTTGTAGTTCTCTTTTTTATGTTTTAAACATTTTTATTCAGTTTGGCGTTTTTCTTCTTGTGATGTCCTTTAAAGATTAATATTGGCCAAGATTCCATTTGTGATTTTCCTCTGCTCATCTATTTTCCCTTTCTTTTTCTTTACCTGTTCCTATAGTTCTCTTTTTAATTTTTACAAAAATGATCATCCATCTCTATTAGGATGACTTATGCTATTGATTATCATATTTAGTCTGATGCAACAGACCAAACATTCCTTGAGTGAAAGATCATTCAACAATGCATCCTCAGAACACTACCTACTACATAATGGTACTCAATAAATGTTTATTACACTGATCCATATTTACTGCACAAATTTGTCCTCTAACTTCTGGACCTGTATACACAAGAGTATTCAGTTCAGGTCAGTTGCTCAGTCTTGTCTGACTCTTTGTGACCCCATGGACTGCAGCATGCCAGGCTTCCCTGTCCGTCACCATCTCCCAGGGCTTGCTCAAACTAATGTCCATTGAGTTGATGATGCCATCCAACCATCTCGTTCTCTGTTGTCCCCTTCTCTTCCTGCCTTCTATCTTTCCCAGTATCAAGGTCTTTTCTAATGAGTCGCATCTTCACATCAGGTAGCCAAAGTATTAGAGTTTCAGCTTCAGCATCAGTCCTTCCAATGCATATTCAGAACCTTTAGGATGGACTGGTTTGATCTTCTTGCAGTCCAAGGAACTCGCAAGGGTCTTCTCCAACACCACAGTTCAAAAGCATCAATTCTTCAGTGCTCAGCCTTCTTTATGGTCAAACTCTCACATCCACACATGACTACTGGAAAAACCACAGCTTTGACTAGACAGAACTTTGTTGGCAAAGTAATGTCTCTGCTTTTTAATGTGCTGTCTAGGTTGGTCATAGCTTTTCTTCCAAGGAGTAGGTGTCTTTTAATTTCATGGCTGCAATCACCAGCTGCAGTGATTTTGGAGCCCAAGAAAATAAAGTCTGTCACTGTTTCCACAGTTTCCCCATCTATTTGCCATGAAGTGATGGGGTGGTTGCCATGATCTTAGTTTTCTGAATGTTGAGGTTTAAGCCAACTTTTCACTCTCCTCTTTCACTTTCATCAAGAGGCTCTTTAGTTCCTCTTCACTTTCTGCCATAAGGGTAGTGTCATCTGCATATCTGAAGTTATTGATATTTCTCCTGGCAATCTTGATTCCAGCTTGTGCTTCATTCAACCTGGCACTTTGCATGATGTACACTGCATATAAGTTAAATAAGCAAGGTGATAATATGTAGCCTTGACGTACTCCTTTCCCAATTAGGATCTGTAAATAGATGGCCTCAAAATACCTCCCACACAATATAAACAAAAGGATAATTTTATCTTTCCCTAAATATTTGCTATTGTTCACCCAAATTCTACTTCAGGATATAGTTTTTGTAGCCACCTCTGCCTTAAATCCTCAGGCAATCAGTCACCAAGTCCTATAAATTTTACTTCCCTGACATCTCAAATCTAACTCCTCCTCTCTACTTTAATGATGCTTTCTGTAGATTATACACTCATCACTTCTCACTAGGACTGTGGGTGCAATTAGTCTCTCCATCAGCAGTTTCCCCTCTTCCTATCTGTCCTCTTCAGTGCAGACAAAAGCTCTATCTGAAAGAGGAACATAACAAATTCCTCTCATGAATTAAAAAATTGCTGACATCTGTTGCTCAGGACAAAATCCAAGCTCTTTGGTAGAGTAGATAGAACCCTCCAGGATCTGTCACCTCCTTGGAGCTAACTTCTTCAGCTTTTACAATATTTTACTTTTCTGTTGCTCCTTATAGCATTGGCTTAAGCCAAAGCAAACTAATTTCCTAAATCAATATATGTATATATATTTTTAAACTCAAGGTATACACTCTAGCTGTTTTGTTCTTCCCCTTACTACCAGTATTGTCAATGTAGGTAACTCCTTCTTTTCAAGATGCAACTAAAGTACCATCTTCTTTGGTAAGAATTTCTGAGGCTTTACTTCACAGATAGAACTAAATGCTTTTACCTTCCCTATGTCAGTTTTATTTCCTTCTGTTATATATGCAGTTGCTTGTCACCTGATCATTGATTCCTTGAGAGTGCTCTTACTTCATTAGCAACTTTCACAGTGTCCAGCACAGAGTCTTCATATAGATCATGAGTTAGAGAAATTTCCAAATGGACCTTGGCTTTTAATATTCATCTAAGCTTTTTTCTGTTCAGACAAACAATTCAGAGGGGAAAAATCTTTATAGATCATACAATATATTGTAGATAGAATTGTTTTCTTAGTTTAAACATAGATTCAAGTTGCAGTTTAATTGAAGAAGGCAGTGTTTTCTCAAGTTTATTTTATATTTAATCATTTAGGATATTTCAGAGATTACTCCTGCCTTTTCAAAGTTTATGTCCTAGCAATGCCTTTGTGATTTATGTTGGAAAAGAGAGATTCATTTTGTGAAAGAGAAAGAATCAAGAATATTTTGAGACTAAAAGTTTATCTCATACACAGAAATAAGGAAAGGTAGACTGGTTTTGAGAAAATAATGTTACTGTAAGGGCAGCATCCAGGGTGATTTGTGAAGGAAAAATTAAAGCATTCATACACACACCACACACACACACACACACACACACACACACACACCTCACCAAGTTCACAATCCATTGAAAATTTGGTCAAATAGAAACTAAGAATATAAATTAAAATTACATTTTTCGAGAAACTCTAGGGAACACTTTTATAAGAAGTCAGATTAATTTTGTTATCCTTCTGGTGAGCCAAAATAAAATGAGATTATTTTTGAAGATTACTCTTAGCAGATATTGCTATTTCATATTGTTCATGGGGTTCGGGAGGCAAGAATACTGGAGTGGTTTGTGAAAGCTTACCAATAAATGCTATTTTAATTCAGATAATTAAAATTAGATAATATTAAATAAATTTTTATTAGGACAGTTTTTACAATTATCATCAAGGAATTGCCTAGAGATGCCTAGGGCTCTAAAAGTCACAGATGCTGGTGCAGATAATTTCAAAACATAATCTGCCTGTCATAAATATGGTTGTACTACAACTTAGAAAGTTAGGACTGGTGGCAAAGGTAATTATCTCCTTTTTTTTATGCAATGTGGCTCAATGTTTGCATTAGGGCATAGTTTTAGAATACTTTTAGATAAGTGAACAGGTAGAAAAATAGATAACTACTATGAAAAGATCATTTGTTAATATTAAAGAACATATTTTCCTAGTTAAATAAAGTAATGTGCAATAGGATTATAAGCCACTAGAAATTAAGTATTATTAAAATTATTAGAAAATGTAATCATCAATTAACCATTGGTACTTCAGCAGAAACAGTATATCTTATAG
This sequence comes from Okapia johnstoni, assembly GCA_024291935.2. NCBI lineage: Eukaryota > Metazoa > Chordata > Mammalia > Artiodactyla > Giraffidae > Okapia > Okapia johnstoni. The sequence continues at coordinate 56,771,037 of CM044308.1, forward strand.
GAAAATTAACTTCCATTTCAAGTTAGAAAATACTATGTTTCACTTTGTGTCTAGTGCATGGTTTTCTATCTTTCAGAGTATATTAATACAATTCAAAGACCAAAGTAATTTTATAAAATTCAGAATATTTATGGGCTCTCTAGGGACATAAAATAGAAAAGTTCTTTTTTTTTAATTTGCTTATTTTTCTGAACACACAAGCTTTAAGATAGAAATCTTTAATGCAGAGGAATTTTTTATTAACATATTTGTGTTAGGTTTCTGATACTTCTAATTTTTCAAATTATTTTTTTTTTCATTCCCGAAGGGACTATTAATCTCTCAATGCCTGTTTAACTCTATTACTGAAGTCGGTGAAGAAAAAGTCATTCTCAAGAACTACACATTTTCGTCGTCATACTTGAGTGCAACTCTCTCTCAGAGCTGATTTAACCGTACTCACGCTGGCTCGCTTGCCTTGCTCTGTCAGATCTCTTTCTCTCCAGAATTCAAGTGTGCATTTTCCCCATCACTGATAAGTCTAAAGATGACCCTGAGGGAGATGTTTCCTTAAATTTGCATATTTGTGGAGCCATTTCTCTACTGTCATTTTCCTCCTCTGAGTGATCAATTCTTTCTGTTACTTTTCCCTACATGGTCCATAAATTTCTGTTTCTCACTAAATAAACCCAATTTAGCATAAATGGGCTTCCCAATTGGCAGAGATAAACAACCCTCCAACCAATGCAGGTGACACCAGAGACATGGTTTCGATCCCTGAGTCAGAAAGACCCCCTGAGGTGAAAATGGCAACCCACTCCAGTACTCTTCTCTGGGAAATCCCATGGACAGAGGAGCCTGGTGGGCTACAGTCCATAGGGTTGCAAAGAGTCAGACATGACTGAGCACTGCATTGTACTGTGAACTCTCACATCTGATGTAGTTCTTTCTAAGAAGGGTGAGCCATCAAGTGTTATCACGGAGCCATCAACAGTTTTTTGCAGCTTTTATCCTGACACTGAGAGTCTCTGTCCTCTCTCTGAGTGACTATCACACATTCTTAAGTTCTTGGTTACTCACTGAAGTTTCTGGAGCCTTAGTATTCCTTTTCCAGACTTTTGCACTGGCCGGGCATTCAACATTCACATTCCCGATGTGACTATTCTTATGCTGTTTCTTCTAGTCCCTAGTAAATTAAAACAACGACAACAACAATATTCTGAATATAAACCTTTAATGTACATATTTAAGTCTAAGTTATCCAAGTAAAAGTTTATTTGAAAAAATATAAATAGATATAATTCACAATTCTTAGTTCACAATTCTTAGCTAATTCTTAGCTCTTTGATTTTAAATTATAGTTGTTTATCATTAATCAGATTTTAGTTTCAGCAAGAGATGTGCAATAAGAATTATCTGAATAGTTAAATTCATCTGAATGATATGTATTCCATTTCAGGCTCCAGAAATGGTACATTTATTTATTGTTTTGGATAAACTTCAAAACACCACTGTGTTAGCATCTATCACTTAATGTGGATTCAGTAATATAAATACAGGCTTGAATCCACCATATAAAAATATAGAAAAAGAAATCCATAGGCAAGACACTAATGCTCATAAATAAGTTGGGGAGTAAGAACAGGAGGTGTCACCTGTTAGTGGCTACAGCAGTCCTGAATGGGAGACAGCCCTGTGATTCTGTTGTACATTTTCCCACCAGTGTGGAGAGAGAGAGTAATCAGATTTTAAACCAGAGCCTAGATAACCCTCCTTCTCCCTTTTGAGACAGGTCATTCCATCATTTTTGAGATTGCCCCCAAGTACTGCATTTTGGACTCTTTTGTTGACTACAAGCGATGTTCTATTTCTTCTATAGGATTCTTGCCCACTGTAGTAGATAAAATGGCCATTTGAATTAAATTTGTCTATTCCCATCCATTTTAGTTCACTGATTCCTAAGATCTCAATGCTCAATCTTGCCATCTCCTGCTTAACCATGTTCAACTTACCTTTATTCATGGATCTAACATTCCAGATTCCTATGCAATATTGTTCTTTACAGCATCAGACTTTACTTTCACCACCAGATGCATCCACAACTGAGCGTCATTTCAGCCTTGGCTTAGCCAATTCATTCTTCCTGCAGCTATTAGTAATTACCCACCATTCTTCCCCAGTAGCATATTGGACACCTTCCAATCTGGAGGGCTCATGTCTGGCATCATACCTTTTTGCCTTTTTGTACTGTGCATGGGGTTTTCATGGCAAGAATACTGGAGCGTGTTGCTATTTCCTCCTCCAGTGGACCACATTTTATCAGAATACTTCACTATGACCCATCTGTCTTGTGTGACCCTACACTGCAGGTGCTAGAAAGTGATTTTAGGTCTGTGTACTAGACGGGATGTTAGAGGTACTGATGCAATATGTGGGAAGTCCTTGTTATGTGTTTTTATTGTTATGTCTACTGTAAGCCATTTAAAAAGCTATATGTTAAAAAAATAAAGGTTAAAATATCAAAATATTTATTAAGATCCCTTCATCGGGCCAAAGGGTCTAACCAAAACTAATATTAAGTTATAGAAAAGACCTATTAAAATAGAAATTTAAAAGGAAAAATTGTAGGATAGACTGAATTCACTTCCTGTCTCTGCCACTTAAACTAGCTACTTAAACTCTCCATTCTTAACTTTCCTCATCTGTTTAATGTAGTTATTCTTGTATAGGTTTGAAAATTAAATGAATTGATATATTAAAATAATCTTCTTTTGCATGTATTCTGGATTTACTCTTATGGTTTAACACAAATATTTTAGTCATTTGAGAAGATTCCAAACTTACAGGTGCACCACAAAGCAAATCCACTTAAATATCACTAAGCGCAATGAAAACTGGGCTCAGGGAATGCTGGGAAAAGAGAAGCTGACGAGAAGAAACGGTACAGCTTGGAGTGTGTGACTGTGGTAACAGAGAAGGGTTTGATGGAGGAAAATACAGTGAAGTACTTAGACATGAAGCTGAGTGAAAATCCTTTTTATGACTTCATGTCATGCTGATATTCATGTTATGAGCTGCAGGCACTTTGCCAATAGGACCCAACCTCTAAATCATTCTATTACAATGGGTATAGTCACACAGCTTCTTCTGCTGAAACTACAAGTTTATGACAGCTTATCTCTGCCCTTTACAGCACATTCTTAATGGGGTCAATTCTTCATGCCAGGGAATACTTTTAGGTCTTTTTAAAAGGATGTCAATCTATCCAAGTTTTATGCCCATGGAAGTCTAGAAAAATTTATAACACTCTTTTCGTCTCACACTCTACAACTTCATAGCAACCCTCAAAGAAACTAAATGAGAGAGAATTGAATTATAGAAAAATCAGTGGCTAAGGACCAGTCTTTGTAAAAATCACTGCCAGTATTTGTTACCAAACTGTTTGACATAACAAAATCTTTCCAGCATTACTTCAAAGAAATAATATTAGTTTTTAAAAACATATTTTCTGTTGAATTCAGTCCCATTGCCTAAAAAATGCCAAGTAATGTTGCTACGACAAATACATGCAAGAAACACAAAATGACATAGAAAAGATACTCATCATTTTTTGTCTTCTACTTGTCGATGATTTCAGCAATTGTAATTTTGTTAAATGAGGGCAAAGAAAATTAGGTTCTCAATACATACTTATTTAATAAATGACTAATGAGTGAATACTAGGATAGATGGAATGAGTATCTCAAAGAACAATAGAGAATTTAAAACAACGGTTAATTTTGGGGGGAAGGTTCAGTTCAGTTCAGTTCAGTCACTCAGTCATGTTTGACTCTTTGCAACCCCATCGACTGCAGTATGTCAGGCCACCCTGTCCAAAACCAACTCCCGGAGTTTACCCAAACTCATGTCCATTGAGTCGGTGATGCCATCCAGCCATCTCATACTCTGTCGTCCCCTTCTCCTCCTGCCCTCAATATTTCCCAGCATCAGGGTCTTTTCAAATGAGTCAGTTCTTCACATCAGGTGGCCAAAGTATTGGAGTTTCAGCTTCAACATCAGTCTTTACAATGAACACCCAGGACTGATCTCCTTTAGGATGGACTGGTTGGAACTCCTTGCAGTCAAAGGGACTCTCAAGAGTCTTCTCCAACACCACAGTTCAAAAGCATCAATTCTTCAGCACTCAGCATTCTTTATCGTCCAACTCTCACATCCATACATGACTACTGGAAAAACCATAGCCTTGACTAGATGGACCTTTGTTGACAAAGTAAGGTCTCTGCTTTTTAATATGCTGTCTAGATTGGTCATAAGTTTCTTTCCAAGGAGTAACCGTCTTTTAATTTCATGGCTGCAGTCACCATCTGCAGTGATTTTGGAGCTTCCCAAAATAAAGTCAAGCCACTCTTCCCACTGTTTGCCCATCTATTTGCCATGAAGTGATGGGACTGGATGCCATGATCTTCATTTTCTGAATGTTGAGTTTAAGCCAACTTTTTCACTCTCCTCTTTCACTTTCATCAAGAGGCAATTTAGTTCTTCACTTTCTGCCATAAGGGTGGTGTCATCTGCATATCTGAGGTTATTTATGTTTCTCCTGACAATCTTGATTCCAGCTTGTGCTTCATCTAGCCCAGCGTTTCTCATGATATACTCTGCATATAAGTTAAATAAGCAGGGTGACAATATACAGCCTTGGCGTACTTTTTTTCCTATTTGGAACCAGTCTGTTGTTCCATGTCCATTTCTAACTGTTGTTTCCTGACCTACATACAGGTTTCTCAAGAGGCAGGTCAGATGGTCTGGTATTCCCATCTCTTTCAGAATTTTCCACAGTTTATTGTGATCCACACAGTCAAAGGCTTTGGCATACTCAAAAAAGCAGAAATAGATGTTTTTCTGGAACTCTCTTGCTTTTTTGATGATCCAGTGGATGTTGGCAATTTGATTTCTGGTTCCTCTGCCTTTTCGAAAACCAGCTTGAACATCTGGAAGTTAACGGTTCACATATTGCTGAAGCCTGGCTTGGAGAATTTTGAGCATTACTTTACTAGCATGTGAGATGAGTGCAATTGTGCGGTAGTTTGAGCATTCTTTGGCATTGCCTTTCTTTGGCATTGGAATGAAAACTGACCTTTTCCAGTCCTGTGGCCACTGCTGAGGTTTCCAGATTTGCTGGCATATCGAGTGCAGCACTTTCACAGCATCATCTTTCAGGATTTGAAATAGCTCAACTGGAATTCCATCACCTCCACTAGCTTTGTTCGTAGTGATGCTTTCTTAGGCCCACTTGACTTCACATTCCAGGATGTCTGGCTCTAGGTGAGTGATCACACCATCATGATTATCTGGGTCATGAAGATCTTTTTTGTACAGTTCTTCTGTGTATTCTTGCCACCTCTTCTTAATATCTTCTGCTCCTGTTAGGTCCATACCATTTCTGTCCTTTATCGAGCCCATCTTTGCATGAAATGTTCCCTTGGTATCTCTACTTTTCTTGAAGAGATCTCTAGTCTTTTCCAATCTGTTGTTTTCCTCTATTTCTTTGCATTGATCGCTGAGGAAGGCTTTCTTATCTCTCCTTACTATTCTTTGGAACTCTACATTCAGATGGCAATATCTTTCCTTTTCTCCTTTGCTTTTTGCTTCTCTTCTTTTCCAAGCTATTTGTAAGGTCTCCTCAGACAGCCATTTTGCTTTTTTGCATTTCTTTTCCTTGGGGATGGTCTTGATCCCTGTCTCCTGTACAATGTCAGGAACCTCCTTCCATAGTTCATCAGGCACTCTGTCTATCAGATCTACTCCCTTAAATCTATTTGTCACTTCCAGTGTATAATCATAAGGGATTTGATTTAGGTCATACCTGAATGGTCTAGTGGTTTTCCCTACTTTCTTCAATTTAAGTATGAATTTGGCAATAAGCAGTTCATGATCTGAGCCACAGTCTGCTCCCGGTCTTGTTTTTGCTGACTGTATAGAGATTCTCCATCTTTGGCTGCAAAGAATATAATCAATCTGATTTTGATGCTGACCATCTGGTGATGTCCACGTGTAGAGTCTTCTCTTGTGTAGTTGGAATAGGGTGTTTGCTATGACCAGTGCGTTCTCTTGGCAAAACTCTATTAGCCTTTGTCCTGCTTCATTCTGTACTCCAAGGCCAAATTTGCCTGTTATGCCAGGTGTTTCCTGACTTCCTACTTTTGCATTCCAGTCCCCTATAATGAAAAGGACATCTTTTTTGGGTGTTAGTTCTAGAAAGTCTTGTAGGTCTTCATAGAACCATTCAAGTTCAGCTTCTTCAGCGCTGCTGGTCAGGGCATAGACTTGGATTACCGTGATATTGAATGGTTTGCCTTGGAAACGAACAGAGACCATTCTGTCGTTTTTGAGATTGCATCCAAGTACTGCATTTCGGACTCTTTTGTTGACCATGATGGCTACTCCATTTCTTCTAAGGGATTCTTGCCCACAGTAGTAGATATAATGGTCATCTGAGTTAAATTCACCCATTCCAGTTCATCTTAGTTCGCTGATTCCTAGAATGTTGACATTCACTCTCGCCATCTCCTGTTTGACCACTTCCAATTTGCCTTGATTCATGGACCTAACAGTCCAGGTTCCTATGCAATATTGCTCTTTACAGCATCTGACTTTGCGTCTATCACCAGTCACCTCCACAGCTGGGTATCGTTTTTGCTTTGGCTCCATCCCATCATTCTTTCTGGAGTTATTTCTCCACTGATCTCCAGTAGTATATTGGGCACCTACCAACCTAAGGGAGTTCATCTTTCAGTGTCCTATCTTTTCGCCTTTTTATACTGTTCATGGGGTTCTCAAAGCAAAAATACTGAAGTGGTTTGCCATGCCCTTCTCCAGTGGACCACATTCTGTCAGTCCTCTCCACCATGACCCATCCGTCTTGGGGGGGCCCACACGGCATGGCTTAGTTTCATTGAGATAGACAAGGCTGTGGTCCATGTGATCAGGTTAGCTAGTTTTCTGCAGTTATAGTTTCAGTGCGTCTGCCCTCTGATGCCCTCTTGCAACACCTACCGTCTTAGTTGGGTTTGTCTTACCTTGAACGTGGGGTATCTCTTCACGGCTGCTCCAGCAAAGTGCAGCCGTTGCTCCTTTCCTTGCACAAGGGGTATCTACTCACGACGGCCCCTCCTGACCTTGAATGCGGAGTAACTCCTCTCGGCCCTCCTGTGCCCACGCAGCCGCCGCTCTTTGGAACTGGGGTAACTCCTCTCGGCCGCCACCCCTGGCCTCCGGCCCAGGCTAGCTCCTCTCGGCTGCTGTTTCTTACAGTTGAATAATATTTGAGGTGATTCCTGGAAGAGGTTGGTAACTGGAGGCTATCTGCCAGTGTCTTGTCCAGCATCTGAGTAGTAATTCCTTTATTCATGAAGAGGAGTCTGCACAGCACATCACAGCCATTTTGACGAACCTTCTTGTCTTCCTCTGACTCCCAGCAGATTGCATATAATAGTGTGTTCCCTGCGAGGCCATCTCCAGCCAGCGGCTGAAAGAGTAGGTCTCGGCAGGCGCTGGGAGAATCTGAAACGTTTATATAGAGGTCTTCCCTGGGTTCAGCCTTGCATTTGGTACAGACGGTCTCAGAAACACCTTACTCTCTCAAGTTTGTGTGCTTGAAAACAGCTTATAGCGCGGAGAGGTGATAGAAACGTATATCCTAGATCCTATATAGGATATAAACGTCTATCCTAGTTCTGTAGGATAGATTAAAAATAGAGGGAAAAGGAAACTTCACTGTTCCTCTATAAAATTTTGAGCAAGTGCCTATTGACATCTTTATTTTCAGTTAGCCAGCATTACCATTTATAACTACTTTCTGTTTCAATTTTGTAGGGTCTATGCAAAGAAAAAATATATATTTATGCTATTGTATATTAAATATTGTAGATATTAAACTAAAACGTTGAACCTCTAACCCATTTACAAAGTTAAATAAACTGTCCACTATTCACCTGTCTTTCACTGATTCTGATTTTAGCATATTATTTACCTAGGATATCTCTTAGAGAAAATAAGAGATTAAAAAAAAAACTAACCTGATAAATTTCCAGTTATAATCTCTTGGAAGCAGGTAGAAAATGAGACAATACTGCTACTACTAATGATAGTAATAACTAACATTTATAGAGTACCTGCTATGTACCTATATAAAACTAAATGCTTTAAGTATGAAAGTGAAAGTTGCTCAGTCAGGTCCGACTCTTTGCAACCCCATGGATTTATAGTCCATGGAATTCTCCAGGCCAGAATACTGGAATGGGTAACTTTTCCCTTCTTCAGGGAATCTTCCCAACCCAGAGATCGAATCCAGGTCTCCCTCATTGCAGGCAGATTCTTTACCAGCTGAGCGACAGGGAAGCCCAACAATACTGGAATGGGTAGCCTATCCCTTCTCCAGCGGATCTTCCCTACCCAGGAATCAAACTTGGGTCTCCTGCATTACAGGTGAATTCTTTACCAACTGAGCTATGAGGGAAGCCACTTTAAGTATAGTAGCTTATTTAACCACTATAACAAGCTACTTAGTTAAGTATTGATATTAACGTCATTTTTCAGATAAGGTAACCAAAGCACCAAGAGGTTAAATAACTTACCTGAGGAAATCTAGATAATCAGTAGCAGAGGCAGAATTCAAACCCTCTGTTGAGCCCTAAAATCCTTTCTTTTAGCCACCACATTCTATTGCCTCAAGAAAATATTCCCTCATTCAGTGAGCCTACCACACTCAGCTGGTAGGTGTTCTGTTGGGGCCGTGCTCAAGTGACATTTGCTAGCATGAAGCGATTCATGGGGTCGCAAAGAGTCGGACACGACTGAGCAACTGAACTGAACTGAACCTGGTGAGTTGAATGAGGACTGGATCCAGCGCTTCCACCTGTGCTTCTATTATCTCTCACAAACCTGACATAAAACAAAGCATCGACTCAAGCTTGTAGGATATATAAACTGATTGATGTTCCTTCCGTGTAGGACAGCCTTCTCTTAAATTTCACAGCACTCATTTTATTCAGGTATCTGCTAACATGTCGCCTTCTCATAAGTTTCTGAAGTTTTACCTTCATAAAACTTGTTGTTGTTGCTTGGTCCCTCAGTCATGTCTAACTTCGCAACCCCATAACTGCAGCACACCAGGCTTCCCTGTTCCTTCTCCATCTCCTGGAGTTTGCTCAAACTCATATCCATTGAATCGGTGATGCCATCCAACCCTCTCATCAACTGCTTCCCCCTTCCCTTCCTGCCTTCTATCTTTCCCAGCATCAGGGTCTTTTCCAATTAATCATCATTTTGCCTCAGATGGCCAAAGTATTGGAGCTTCAGCTTCAGCATCAGTCCTTCCAATAAATATTCAGGGTTGATTTCTTGTAGGACTGACTGGTTTCATCTTGTTGTCCAAGGGATTCTCGTGTCTTATCCAACAGACAACTCCAGAACTATTTTGATTCTCTTATATATTTTTTCTTACAGTATTTTTCACTGATGTTCATTTTTTATTTTCTTAATTTCTTAGCCATCTGACTCATCATCTATACTGTAAACCTATGACATATTTGGTTTTGTTCACTCCTGTATGCCCAGTGGCTGGAAAAGCATCTAGTACATAGTAAGTGTTCAACACATATTTATTTAATGAATGAGTAATAGATGAGAGCAAGGATAGATTGAATGAATATCTGGAAGAATCATTAGGAAACTCATAACAATGGCTAATTCTAAAATGGCAGGTACATTTTTACCTTGCTCCTTTGTCTGCAAATATTTCTCCTATTTCACTACCTTCTATCCCCTGGTAAGCATCATCTTACTGTTTTTAAAGTCTAGCTATTTTAGATTAAATGTATAAGTGATGTCATATAGCATTTGTCTTTTTCTCTCAGATTTATCTCACTTAGCTAATGCCCTCATGGTCTATCCATGTTGTCACAACTGGCAGAATATTCTTTAATTTAGTAGTAAGGTAATATCAATTATGGGCTTCCCTTGTGGCTCAGCTGGTAAAGAATCTGCCTGCAATGAGGGAGACCTGGGTTCTATCCCTGGATTGGGAAAAACCCCTGGAGAAGGGAAAGGTTACCCACTCCAGTATTCTAGCCTGGAGAATTCCATGGACGATATAGTCCATGGGGTCACAAAGAGTCAGACATGACTGAGTGACTTTCACTTCACTTCATTTCAATATCAATTATAAGAAAATTTATGCTTCGGTGACACTAAATGGAACTATTTTAATTGAAAAAAATATTTAAAATAGCATTAAAATAGTATTATTTTCCTGAATTTAACTTTGTCACCCAAAATAAAGGCATTATTTTATCTCAAACCTCAGTGATATAGTGAACATTCACAAAGACTGAATTTGTTCATAAGCAGCATATTTCAACCTTTATTTTCATAAGGAAAATAAGTACATGCAATTCACTAACTTTAGTTATATTTACTAAACAAATAAAACATGCAAAAAACTTTAAAATAAAAATAGCAGTAGTGAGTCCTACTTATAAGCATGCTATCAATACGTATTTTAGAAATTCATCAGTCTCCAATAAAACTTTTAATTAACTTTGATTATTTATTTTAAGATAATGTTAGAGCACTCTCTATGTAAGTATATGACAAGAAAGCAATCTAATATTTCTAGAGGGATAGTATTATATATAGTACAAATTGTGTTGCACTAATTCTAATCAGCTTTTAAACTGATGCTTCTGAAATGTGGTGTTGGAGGAGACTCTTGAGAGCCCCTTGGACTGCAAGGAGACCCAACCAGTCCATCCTAAAGGAAATCAGTCCTGGTTGTTCTTGGAAGGACTGATGTGGAAGCTGAAACTCTAACACTTTGGTCACCTGATTCGAAGAACTGACTCATTTGAAAAGACCCTGATGCTGGGAAAGATTGAAGGCAGGAGGAGAAGGGAGCAACAGAGGAAGAGATGGTTGGATGGCATCACTGACTCAATGGACATGAGTTTGGGTAAACTCCAGGAGTTGGTGACGGACAGGGAGGCCTGGTGTGTTACAGTCCATGGGATTGCAAAGAGTCGGACACAACTGAGTGACTGAACTGAAATGAACTGAATTTTAATTAGGTCATCTTAAGGAACTTCAAAAATCAAATATGTGTAGGAATTAACATCATTAATGATTCTAAACTTTTGTTGTTGTTCAGTTGCTCACTCCTGTCTGACTCTTTGAGACCCCATTGACTGCAGCATGCCAGGATTCCCTCTTCTTCACTGTCTCCTGGAGTTTTCTCAAACTCATGTCCGTCAACTCGGAGATGCCATCCAACCATCTCATCCTCAGTCATTCCCTTCTCCTCCTGCCTTCTATCATTCCCAGCATCAGGGTTTTTTCCAATGAGTCAGCTCTTCTCATCAGGTGGCCAAGGTATTGGAGCTTCAGCATCAGTCCTTTCAATGAATAGTTAGGGTTGATTTCCTTTAGGATTGACTGGCTTGATCTCCTTGCTGTCTAAGGGACTCTCAAGAGTCTTCTCCAGCACTATTGATTGAAAGCATCAGTTCTTTGGTGCTCAGCCTTCTTATGGTCAAACTCTCACATCCATACATGACTACTGGAAAAAAAAATAGCTTTGACTAGAAAGACCTTTGTTGGCAAAGTGATGCCTCTGCTTTTTAATACACTGTTGAGGTTTGTTATAGCTTTTCTTCCAAGGAGCAAGTGTCTTTTAATTTCTTGGCTGCAGTCACCATCTCCAGTGATTTTGGAGCTGAAGAAAATAAAGCCTGTCACTGTTTTCATTGTTTCCCCATCTATTTTCCATGAAGTGATGGGACTGGGTGCTATGATCTTAGTTTTTTGAATATTGAGTTTTAAGCCAGCTTCTCTCTCTTCTTTCACCTTCATCAAGAGGCTATTTAGTTCCTCTTTACTTTCTACCAATAGGGTGGTGTCATCTGCATATCTGAGGTTACTGATATTTCTGGCAATTTTCATATCAGCTTGAGCTTCATTCACCCATCCCAGCATTTCACATGATGTACACTGCATATAAGTTAAATAAGCAGGAAGACAACATGTAGCCTTGACATATTCCTTTCCCAATTTTAGAACCAGTCCATTGTTCTATGTCCGGATCTAACGTTTACTTCTTGATCTGCATTCAGGTTTCTCAGGAGGCAGATGAGGTAGTCTGGTATTCCCATCTCTTTCAGAACTTTTCACCGTTTCACACAGTCAAAGCCTTTAGCGTAGTCAATGAAGCAGAAGTAGATGGTTTTCTTGAATTCCCTTGCCTTGTCTATGATCCAACAGATGTTGGCAATTTGATCTCTAGTCACTTTTCCTTTACTGAATCCAGCTTGTACATCTGAAAATTCTCGGTTTACATACTGTTGAAGCTTACCTTGAAGGATTTTGAGCATTACCTTACAATCATGTGAAATGAGTGCAACTATGTAGTAGTTTGAACATTCTTTGGCATTGCCTTTCTTTGGTATTGGAATAAAAACTGACCTTTCAAGTCCTGTGGCTGCTGCTAAGTTTTCCAAATTTGCTGGCATATGAAGTGCAGCACTTTAACAGCATCCTCTTGCAGGAGTTGATATAGCTCAGCTGGAATTCCATCACCTCCACTAGTTTTGTTCGTTGTAATACTCCCTAAGGTCCACTTGACTTCACATTATAGGATCTCTGGCTCTAGGTGAGTGATCACACAATCGTGGTTATTGGAGACATTAAGAACTTTTTTGTACAGTTCTTCTCTGTATTCTTGCCATCTCCTCTTAATATCTTCTGCTTATGTTAGGTCCATAATGTTTCTGTCCTTTATTGTGCCTATCTTTGCATGAAATATTTCCTTTGTATCTCTAATTTTCCTGAAGAGAACTCTGGTCTTTCCTAGTCTATTGTTTTCCTCCATTTCCTTCCATTGATTACTTAGGAAGGCTTTCTTATTTCTCGTTGTTATTCTTTGGAACTCTGCATTCAGAAGGGTATATCTTTCCTTTTTTCCTTTGCTTTTTCTATCTATGCCCTATTCTGTTTTATATTTTAAAGATTTTCAAAAAGAATTTTATGATATAATGTTCATTAAGATAACTTAAAACACAATTTCCGACCAAAATATATGTATACGTGTATATAGTTATTTACTCTATGCTATTGCACTTAGAACTAATGTGACCTAAGAGCTATTATTTTAATCACAAATTTCAACTAAATTCCTTCATATCCCTTATAAAATCAAAGTTTCACTCCTATGCTTTAATTTTCTTCACTGATTGTTTTCTCACTTCAATGACAAATCCATCTTCCAGTTGCCTCTGGCTGTGCTATTCATTCAGTTTTACTTTCACATAAAAAATCTGGCATTACATGTCTACACACACTTAATAATGTCAATGTATTAATCCCAAAGAGCTTTATTTGCGTAAGCCAACTTCATCACCAGGGCTGAAATGCCTTCTTTCATTCATTCATGTATCCACTCAGTCATTCTTTATCTTCTTCATACACACATTCGTCCATTCACCCATTCATTCAACACATACTTAGTGAGCTTTCTCTGAGTAGGTGACTTATTAATAGACATTAAAATGATATAAAGAAGAGGATTATTGAAATATCTTGGGATAATTGCATTCCAGATAGAGGGTTTTGTAGGTATACAAGCATTGATTGAGGCATTGAGGCATGATTGAGGAGATGCATTTGAAGAAGAGTAAAAAGTTCAGCTCGCCAGAGTGAAGCAGGCAAATGGGTACATGATAGATGACGGAGACTGACAGGGACCAAGAACCACATTACCTAGATTCTTACAGGCCTTGGTGTAGGGTATGGATATCGTACAGAGTTAAATGGAAGACTATCTAGACATTTTTCTCAGAAGAGAATTATGATCTGATCTATATTTTTAAAGGATAATTCTTAATGCTGTGTGGAGAATAAAGAATGCAGGAATAATAGTGAGAACAGGTAGAGACTGGACTAATCATATCAAGACATCTAAGCTCAGGAGGCCAAGGCATCACAGAAAACAGGAAGAAAAGCAGTGGTTTTAACACAGAAGCAAATTCAAGTGCAAACCAGTTTTATTTTTTATTTTTTTTTGCTAAGCAAAAGAGGATATGAATTTGAAAATAATAATAATACAAGCAACAATAAAATAATGGTAATAGCTAATGGTGGGGCTTTCTAGGTGGCTCAGTGGTAAAGAATCTGCCTGCCAATGCAGGAGTTGTGGGTTTGATCCCTGGGTTGGGAAGATCCCTTGGAAAAGGAAATAGCAATCCACACCAATATTTTTTTCCTGGGAAATCCCATGCACAAAGGAGCCTGGTGGGCTACAGTCCATGGGGCTGCAAAAGATTCGGACATGACTGAGTGACTAAACAACAACAAATAGCTAATAGTAATAGCAACAACATATGTATTTCTACAGAGTTAGGCAAATTCAAGGTTAAGGGCACAGCCTTTTATGCTAAATCTACCTAAAACTTAAGACATCAGTCACAAGTTAGAGGTCCCATGGGCCATCTTCACTTCTGATCAGCTGACTACAAAGTTAAGAGTTCCCCAAACCACCTTTAATTTCCATAATTCTCAGAACAAGTCATAGAACTCTGGAAAACACTACACTTATAATTTCACTTGACTGTAGCCAAAGGATACAAATCAAAACCAAATGAAGGAAGAGATCCTTGGGGAAAAACTGAAACTGGAAGATTTATAAGCTTAAAAGTTTCCATGTCCTGGGGTCTGTGTTACCGTTCTGGCATTAAAGTTGGCAACACACAAACGGAGTGTTTCCAACCCTGGAAGCTCACTCAAGCTTCATTCTTCAGAGATTTTATTGAGGCTTCATTACATAGACATGACTCCTTGTCTACGTAGTTGAATTTAATCTTCAGTCCCCTTCCATCCCCAGGCTGATATCATATGCCTCAGCATCTCATCTTCATAATCATGTGGTTGATCTCTCTGAGTGGTCAGCCCTTAGTGTAAGATTCCCGGATGTGGTTGGTCTCATCTTGTGTCATGTTGTTAGCATAAACAATCAGATGTGGTTTGATAGGCCCATTATGAATAACAAGGATACTTCTATAATTAGAGAAATTCCAAGGGTGTAGAGGATACTTACCAGAGCTGGAACAAAGGCCAGATCTCTATTTGAATAATATTAATTCTCCCCTGTCCATGGGATTCTCCAGGCAAGAATACTGGAGGAGTGGGTTGCCATTCCCTTCTTCAGGGGATCTTCCTGATCTAGAGATTGAACCCAGTTTTACCATATTGCAGGCAGATTCTTTATCATCTGAGCCACCAGGGAAGCCCTAAAAATAATATAGGCAACAAAGAAATCAAGAGTAATAGAAAATTATTAAAAAGTACTTATAACATACTAAGAAGATTTTAAGTAATAAGCTGTTTATTTCTCATAGCAATCCATGAGGATAGGTGAAAAGACTAAGGCACAGATCAATTAACTTGCCTAAAATCAAAGATCAAGAAAGATGGACATGAGTGTGGAACCCTGGGAAATGGTCTCGGAATCTGTGCTTTTCAGATCAGTACTGTGCTGCTGGCTCAGTGGATATGAATTTCAGTAATCTCCAGGAGATAGTGAAGGACAGAAGAGCCTGGTGTGCTGCTGTCTATGGGATCATAAAGAGTCAGACATGACTGAGTGACTGAGCACACACACACACATAGAAAATGAGGGCTCACAGTGTTAACCTTCTAAGATCCTGCACTTCTGAGCCCTAAGTATCAATCACACAATCATTAAAAATACTTAAAATACTAAATGTGTTGAGGACACTCAGTTTTAAAAACTATTCATCTATCTCTATGTTTGTGACTTGTCACTCTTGGGCATGCACGGTTACTTCAAGAAACATTTTAAAAGAAAAAAGTAGGATTAGAATGTGATAAGTATAATAGAATAGATTATTTTTGAGTCTCATTGCCATAAGAAGAGAATGATAATACCTCATATTATTACCATCGTTTACTTCACAAAACACTTCACACTCAGAGACTCCCAATAGTTTTGTGAAGAAGATCATGGCAAGCTGCGGCCCAGTTTTAAAGATACAGAGGCCCAGGGAAGAGAAACCTACATGGAGGGCACCAAGTGATGGAGCCAAGACAAAAACAAAATGCTTTCTCTTTGCTAGTTCGCTGCTTCTTTTCTGAAAGATCCCACTAACTAAATAGCAGTGTTTTGAATACATGTTATTTTCCACAATGTAAAAACACAGCTAGCTAATCAACCAAAAAATCAGTGCCAATATTCTAATCCACCATCTTTTTCTGCTTTAAGGAAATGAATAGATTGTTTTTCATCTTTTCTCACAAGGTGCCACAAATTAAACCTCAGAGACTAAGAATAGAGAAGATGTTTCTTATTCTTAAGCTCCTAGGGGTGTGTTGGAACAAGTCTTACTAACTGGGTCAGCAGTTCCAAAAATTTGCTGCTTATCAAAGTAACATGCAGAGTTTTAAAAAATCCCAATGCCCGAGTGGCATTCTATGCCAATTAAATCAAAATATCTGGGGTGAGAGGAATCAGTATTTTTTTAAAGATTCACAATGATGCCAAATTTGGGAACTACTGATCTGTCTCAAGGAAGTGGTTAGTCAAATTTGGAGCCCAGATCACACTCTTGCCCCTCAGTGTCTTTCAAGTTTTCTTGACAATAAAAATTGCCTGGAACATTGTTGAATAACTCTCCTACTCCTCTGTTGGAGATTCTGACTTAGGGTCTGGTGGAATGCTTAAGAATGTGTATTTTTAGCAAATACCTTGCAGTGATTCTTAGCTCAGTGAAGTTTGGGAAGCATTAAGATGTGATAAATCATAGAGAATTTATTGGAAACCAATGCCCCTTCTAATCAGAAATCCCAGGTCATTTTAAAAATTCTTCTACCAGGAAGGAGACTGATGTGAAAATAAAATATCGACATCACCTTATTTTCAAACTAGGAATGTATTAGTTCTGAAAGAATACACAAATTAATAGTAGCTAATTCCTTTGCTCTTACACAGATAAAGAATTCCCTTTATTGTGAAAATACTAATGACTTCAGAATTATGAAAAGGAAACAGAAAAGTCAAAATACTACTGTTACTTTGCACATTCTGTATTTTTGTATATTTAAAATAAGTAATTGCTATTATTTTTCAACATTTAGGTATAAAATTCTTGGGGAGATTTGACTGTAATTCGCTATGTAGAAAAGTGATTGGGAAATGACATGCTCACAATATTACATAACATTCCTTGTATAATAGTCATATGACTTCCCAGATCTTTTATGAAGAATGTTGGGATGTGATGGATGATATTTATATTAAGAACATTTTGAAGGATTATTATAAAGCTGGATAATAAATGGTACATTTAGGACAGTAATTCTCCAAACCTAATCCAAGTATCAGCACCATCATTATCACTTGGGAGCTTGTTATAATATAAGTTCTTGGATTTCACCCTAACTCACTGAATCAGAAATTCTGGAGCCCAGCAATCTGTGTTTTAACAAGCTATCCAGATGATTATAATGGAGTTATAAAATTGAGAACCAGGTATTCAGAATAAATTTTTGTGATTTTAGACCATAATGGATATTGAGTATAGTTTTCTAAGAGGTAAAATCATGGAAATACATATATATATATATATATATATATATATATATATATATATATATATATTTATATTTATATATAAATGCAAAATGAAATTGTCTCAAAGGTTTTATTAAATACATTATTTAATAAAGGAAATAATAAGAGGTAAAAACTCACCTAAAGAACATTTGTGAAACTAGCTATTATATAAATTATTTAGCATGAAATTGCTGAGTTACATAAAAAATTAATATCTAACAGAAATAAACTGAATTCTGCCAAGAGAATGCATTGGTCATAGCAAATAACCGTTTTCAACAACACAAGAGACAATTTTACAGAGGGACATCACCAAATGGCCAATACCAAAATCAAATTGATCACATGCTTTGTAGCCAAAGATGCAGAAGCTGTATACAGTCAGCAAAAGCAAGACCTGGAGCTGACTATGGCTCAGATCATTAGCTTCTTGTAGCAAACTTCAGGCTTAAACTAAAGAAAGTGGGGAAAACCACTAGTTTAGCAAGGTATAACTTAAATCAAATCCCCTATGAATATGCAGTGGAGATAACAAATAGATTCAGGGGATTAGATCTGGTAGACAAGTGCCTGAACAGCTATGGGTAAAGATCCATAATATTGTACAGGAGGCAACGAACAAAACCATCCCATAAATGGTAGACACCTAGAGAGTTAAATGGGTGAAATAAGAAATATTATATAGAAGTCAGTAGAAGGAACTTTCTTAGATTAAGTCACTTTTGTTAGAGAAGGCTCAAATGGGTAAAAATGGTAGAGTTAGGAAGACATGGCAGGGGAAAGTTAGGTCCTAAGCCATGATACAGCTCTTGGAGTTCAACATGTATTTAAGTGTCTCTACATCCCAACTCATATCCCCAGGATAGAAAACTGAAAATGTAGGAATATGGGACCTTGTCAGAAATGAGTAGTGTGTATGGTGTCTTCAGGGTTGTATTTCCTCAGCAACTTGAGACGTAGAACATATTTCTAAATAATAATTTAGGATTCAACAATTTGAGATCTGTTTTCATCACAACTAACACAAAGTATTTGGATATTTAATTTTTCATCAGCCAGCATTATATCAAACTTTTCAACCTATGTTTTTCTCTTTTGAACTTTTGAATATAATTGATCAGTTAGAACTGGACATGAAACAACAGACTGGTTCCAAATAGGAAAAGGAGTACGTCAAGGCTGTATATTGTCACCCCGCTTATTTAACTTATATGCAGAGTACATCATGAGAAACGCTGGGCTGGAAGAAACACAAGCTGGAATCAAGATTGCCGGGAGAAATATCAATAACCTCAGATATGCAGATGACATCACACTTATGGCAGAAAGCAAAGAAGACTAAAGAGCCTCTTGATGAAAGTGAAAGATGAGAATGAAAAAGTTGGCTTAAAGCTCAACGTTCAGAAAACTAAGATCATGGCCTCTGGTCCCATCACTTCATGGCAAATAGATGGGGAAACAGTGGAAACAGTGTCAAACTTTATTTTTTTTGGCTCCAAAATCACTGCTGATGGTGATTGCAGCCATGAAATTGAAGGACGCTTACTCCTTGGAAGGAAAGTTATGACCAACCCAGATAGCATATTTCAAAGCAGAGACATTACTTTGCCAACAAAGGTCCATCTAATCAAGGCTATGGTTTTTCCAGTAGTCATGTATGGATGTGAGAGTTGGATGGTGAAGAAAGCTGAGCGCCGAAGAATTGATGCTTTTGAACTGTGGTGTTGGAGAAGACTCTTGAGAGTCCCTTGGACTGCAAGGAGTTCCAACCAGTCCATCCTAAAGGAGATCAGTCCTGGGTGTTCATTGGAAGGACTGATGTTGAAGCTGAAACTCCAATACTTTGGCCACCTCATGCGAGAGTTGACTCACTGGAAAAAACCCTGATGCTGGGAAGGATTGAAGGCAGGAGGAGAGGGGGACGATAGAGGATGAGATGGTTGGATGGCATCACTGACTCGATGGACATGGGTTTGAGTAGACTCTGGGTGTTGGTGATGGACAGGGAGGCCTGGCATGCTGAGATTCATGGGGTCACAGAGTTGGACATGACTGAGTGACTGAACTGAACTGAACTGATCATGTTGGGTTTTAATTCCAGCCAATCTGCCATTTCATTTTTTTTCCTCAATAATTCACATTTGGAGCTTTGAGGACACTATATTTCCTTTTCCACAAAAGAAATATACTATCTTGCATTCTACTTATCTTCACTGAATTTGAGGTGGCAGATACTTATAGTAGATGTTTTTGTATAAAACTTTAAAAATATCAGTGTGATTATAAATAAGAAATAGCTAAAATGGCTTTCAACTAAAAAAAGGAAACTACTAATTCAAATGCTTTTGTTTTTCTTTCAAAAGAGCTTTTATAAGAATCACAAGATTTACGTTGGAAGAAATATGGAGCTTAGCTGCATCAGAAATTAGATATATATCAATAAGGATATCTATTTTCACAGATGTGATATTAAAAAAAAGTTTTTGACACAGAAAGCTTGCTGTCTTCATGAAAAATAATATTTCTACTATCTGTATTTTAGGGGTCAATCTCACCTATAAATTGCTGCTTTATCTATAATAAGTAAACTTACATATTATTCTATTGCTTTCATGAATATTATAACTTTTGAAGTACTCATCTCATTATACTTAGATTTCTGATTCAGTATCCATTTCTAGTTAAGTAGGAAATATTAGACATATTGAATATCTATAGTTATAAAAAATGTTTTATACAAAGTGACTATGAATATAACATTTCTTTGAGCACAAGAAAATAAAATCTGTCACTGTTTCTGCTTTTTTCCCCATCTATTAGCCATGAAGTGATGGGACCGGATGCCATGATCTTCGGTTTTTGAATGCTAAGTTTTAAGTCAGTTTTTTCACTCTCCTCTTTCATCCTCATCAAGAGGCTCTTGAGTTCCTCTTCACTTTATGCCATTAGAGTGGTTTCATCTGCATGCCTGAGGTTGTTGATATTTCTCTGGGAAATCTTGATCCAGCTTGTGATTCACCTAGCCCAGCATTTCGCATGGTGAACTCTGCATATAAATTAAATAAGCAGGGTGACAATATACAGTCTTGATGTACTCCTTCCCCAATTTTGAACCAGTCAGTTGTTCCATGTCTGTTTCTAACTGTTGCTTCTTGACCTGCATACACATTTCTCAGGAGTCAGGTAAAGTGGTCTGATATTCCCATTTCTGTAAGAATTTTCCATAGTTTGTTGTGATTCACATAGTCAAAGCTTTAGTGTAGTCAACGAAGCAGTGGTAGATGTTTTTCTGGAGTTCTCTTGCTTTTTCTTTGATGCAATGTGTGTGTTAAGTCACTTCAGTCATGTCCAGCTCTGTGTGGCCCTATGCACTGTAGCCTTCCGGGATCCTCTGTTCACGGGCTTCTCCCGGCAAGAATACTGGAGTGGGATGTCATGACCTCCTCCATGGTATCTTCCCGACCCAGGGATCAAATTCACGTCTCTTATGTCTCCTACATTAGCAGACTAGTTATATGATCCAACGGATGTTGGCAATTTGATCTCTGGTTCCTCTGCCTTTTCTAAATCCAACTTGTACATTTGGAAGTTCTTGGTTCACATATTGTTGAAGCCTAGCTTGAAGCATTTTAAGCTTAACCTTGCTAGCAAGGGACATGAACACAATTGTATGGTAGTTTGAACATTCTTTGGCCTTGCTTTTCTTTGGAATTGGAATGAAACCTGACCTTTTCCATTCCTGTGGCTACTTTTGAGTTTTCCAAATTTGTTGGCATATTGAGTGCAGCACTTTAGCAGCAGCATCTTTTAGTATTTGAAATAGCTCAGCTGAATTCTCCACTAACTTTGTTCATAGTAATTTTTCGTAAAGAACATTTGATTTCACACTCCAGGATGTCTGAATCTAGATGAATGACCACACCACCATGGTTATCCAGGTCATCATTTTTGGATAGTTCTGGGCATTCTTGCCACCTTTCCTTAATCTGTTCTGCTTCTGTTAGATCCTTGCCATTTCAGGCCTTTATCGTGCCCATCTTTGCATGAAATATTCACTTGGTACCTTCAATTTTCTTTAACAGATCTCTAGTCTTTCCCATTCTATTGTTTTCCTCTATTTCTTTGCATTGCTCACTTTAGAAGGCTTTCTTAGCTCTACTTGCTAGTCTCTGGAACTCTGCATTCAGACTGGTATACCTTTCCCTTTCTCCTATGCCTTTCCCTTCTTGTCTCAGCTATTTTGCTTTCTTGTACTTCTTTTTCTTTGGGATGGTTTTGATCATCACCTCCTGTACAATGTTAAGAACCTCTGTCCGTATGTTCCTGGGCTCCAAAATCTGCAAACAGTGACTGCAGCCATGAAATTAAAAGATACTTCCTCCTTAGAAGAAAAACTATGAAAAACCTAGACAGCATGTTAAAAAACAGAGACATCACTTTGCCAGCAAAGGTCCCTATAGTCAAAGCTAAGGTTCTTTCAGTTGTCATGTATGGAAGTGAGAGTTGGACCATAAGGAAAGCTGAGCACCAAAGGATTGATGCTTTTATTTTCTATTTTTTTAAAATTTTAATTGGAGGCTAATTACTTTACAATATTGTGGTGGTTTTTGCCATACATTCACATGAATCCGCCACGGGTGTACATGTGTTCCCCATCCTGACCCTCCCTTCCATCTCCCTCCCCATCCCACCCCTCGGGTCATCCCAGTGCACCAGCCCCGAGCACCCTGCCTTATGCATCGAACCTGGACTGGTGATCTATTTCACATATGACAATATACATGTTTCAATGCTATTCTCTCAAATCATCCCACCCTCACCTTCTCCCACAGAGTCCAACAGTCTGTTCTTTACATCTGTGTCTCTTTTGCTGGCTCATATATAGGGTCGTCATTATCATCTTTCTAAATTCCATATATATGCATTGATACACTGTATTGGTGTTTTTCTTCCTAACTTACTTCACTCTGTAGTAAGTAACAGGCTCCAGTTTCATCCACCTCATTAGAACTGACTCAAATGCATTCTTTTTAATAGCTGAATAATATTCATTGTGTATATGTACCACAGCTTTCTTATCTGTTCATCTGCTGATGGACATCTAGGTTGCTTCCATGTCCCAGCTATTGCAAACAATGCTGTAATGAACATTGGGATACACGTGTCTCTTTCAATTCTGGTTTCCTCATTGTGTACGCCCAGCAGTGGGATTGCTGGGTCATATGGCAGTTCTATTTCCAGTTTTTTAAGGAATCTCCACACTGTTCTCCATAGTGGCTGTACTAGTTTGCCTTCCTACCAACAGTGTAAGAGGGTTCCTTTTTCTCCACACCCTCTCCAGCATAAACAATATAGAATTTTTGATAACAGACATTCTGACCAGCATGAGATGGCACCTCATTGTGGTTTTGATTTGCATTTCTCTGGTAATTAGTGATGTTGAGCATCTTTTCATGTGTTTGTCAGCCATTTGTATGTCTTCTCTGGAGAAATGTCTGCTTAATTCTTTGGCCCATTTTTTGATTGGGTAGCTTCTTTTTCTGGAATTGAGGTGCAGGAGTTGCTTGTATATTTTTGAGATTAATTCTTTGTCAGTTGCTTCATTTCCTTTTATTTTCTCCCATTCTGAAGGCTGCCTTTTCACCTTGCTTATAGTTTCCTTTGTTGTGCAAAAGCTTTTAAGTTTGCTTAGGTCCCGTTTGATATTTTTTTTTTATTTCCATTACTCTGGGAGGTGGGCCATAGAGAATCCTGCTATGATTTATGTCAAAGAGTGGTTTGCCTATGTTTTCCTCTAGGAGTTATATAGTTGCTAGTCTTACATTTAGATCTTTAATTCATTTTGAGTTTATTTTTGTGTATCGTGTTAGAAAGTGTTCTAGTTTCATTCTTGATGCTTTTAAATTGTGATGCTGGAGAAGATTCTAGAGAGTCCCTTGGACAGCAAGGAAAACAAGGAGATCAAGTCAGTCAATCCTGAAGGAAATCAAACCTGAATATCATTGGAAGGACTATGCTGAAGCTAAGCTCCAATACTTTGGCCACCTGATGTGAAGAGCTGACTCATTGTAAAGACCCTGATGATGGGAAAGATCAATGGCAAAAGGAGAAGGAGGCAGCAGAAGTTAGATAGCACCATCAACTCAATGGACATGAATTTGAGCAAACTCCAGGGGATAGTGAAGGACAAAGAAGACTGGCATGCTGCAGTCCATGAGGTGCAAGGAATCAGACATGACTTCATGTCTGAAGAGCAGTGACAAATAGATATAACACATATTGGAGACAAATAGAAATTCTTCTGAGTAACTGAGGAGTTTAAAAGGATGGCTTTAATAGAATAAGAGAAATCAGATTATTTAACACTGAGGTAATTAGCAAACATCTGGCTGATGACAATAAAGGAGGATAGCAAAGATAAGAGGTAAACAATCAAGGAAAGAGGAAAAGAAGATGAATAAAATGCCCTGTTCAATATTCCTTCCCATAATCCCTAAATAGGTATTGTACTTTACTTCCAAAATATTCCATAGCTATTCAAGTTATTCTATACATGACTCCACCTTCAACCAGAGCTTGAGAATTTGAGATGGAATTCATAAAAATGGAATGAGAACCTGTATTTCATGACATCCTCAATGGAGTCTCCCACCAGATCACTATGCAATATAAGTACCTGTACAACAATCAATAACACATGGGTTAAGAAGATAGAACTAGCTGTCATCTGGATCAAGGACCAGTAGAGAAGATTTCTAGCATACCTTTAGCTTTCACACATTTTTCAAACCTTGAGCTCTTGTCCTGGAATCCCATTATATGCAGATATTTTCTACAGAAAATAATATTTCCTGTGTGGACTCTAAGAGGGCTAAGTTTTCCACCACACCTTGGAGCAGTAGAAGGCATGCTTGATATATGGGGCAGTCTGATTTCCAGTCCACTGTGGCAAAGCTGTGCAGAAGAACCTAATTATTTGGGAAAGTTGGTCATTACAGAGTTAATATTAAGTGCTAATATTCATGATTTTAAAAAGTTAATACCCTAGGTGTTTCAGTTAGTAAGGTAATATTCTAAAATTTACCATGTATAAATGATTTAATTTTAACAATATTTTGAGTCATACACTAGTAGTTTCCTCTGCCATGGAGATTGAGAAGATAAGTAAATTCCTTCTGAAGTCCCCAAGCTAGGAAGATGCAGAGTCTGGATCTTAACCAAGGGAATTTGGATAGAATTTATATTCTTAACGACTATACTCTACTATCTGTCATTGGACGTTTTATAAACAATGTTGAACAGTGAACATAATTAAGGTCTTCAGCCACCAGGAAGTGTAACAAGAAAATTTCATATAGAATATGCTGTAATAGTACAAAATCGTGTCTGTTCTGAATAAAAGTGATGTATAAATGAGACCAAACACCTCATCAATAGCAAAGAGACCTTCGTAATCATTAAACCTCTATCTGCAGTTCAATCATGATTTGAGAAATAAAATTGCATTTCAATCCAGTAACCCCCTCTTGATAATTTTTATTGCCTTTAATTATGATATTCTATAAGCAGTAAGATCTTGAATTAAATCCTGTACCAGAAAACTGGTGAAATTAAAATGAGATCTGTAGATTACTCAATACAGTAAATTTCCTACATACGAATGAGTTGTTTGTTCAGGTTCAACAAAGTTAGTCTATGTACACAACTAACACAACTAGCTCTGTAGTACTGTACTGTAATAGGTTTATAAGGCTTTTCACACAAATAATACATAAAAAACAAACACAAAACTTTTTTTAAAATTTTAATCTTACTGTATAGTACCTTGAAAAGCACAGCAGTACTGTACAACAGCTGGCATACAGGGGCTATCACTGAGTGAACAGGCAAAAACAGTTACTGACTAGAGGAGGGAGAGGAGATGGGAGATGGTAGAGCTGAAGGACTGTCAGCAGTAGGAGCAGGGGTAGAGGAGGCACCTGTTGACAAACTGAGGTTTCATTCATGCCTGACCTTGATGGAACACACGTTCCTATCTTTGAAAGTTCACAGATTGAAGGTCGGTATGTAGGGGACTTGCTGTAGTCTTATATCAATGTTCATTTTCTGGTATTGATAATTATACTGTGATTATGTCAGTTGTTATCATTAAGAGAAGCTGAGTGAAGGGCAAATCAGAACTCTATAATTCTTTGTAACTTTTTAAGTCTAAAATTACTTTAAAGTGAAAAGTTAATGAAAGCATATCTCATGAATAAATACATAAATATGATATGTAATCTACTGCTAAGCTATTCCTGACCTTCCTACAAGTTATATTCATTGAAACTGCTTTCATTCTTAAGGCTATTTACCTTCACTTATTTTTCAATGTGAACAAATGCTGAATCACATTGTACTTTTAAAATATTGGAATTTTTTTCTGAAATTTTTGTGTTATTTACAATGGAATAGCTAGACAAACAACACACTTTTAAATAAAATATGTATTATTAATATTTTTCCACCACTTAAGTAAAAAATCCACAACAAAAACAATCAAACCCTAATTGGTAGCTTTGATTGGTTTCCACTGGGCAACTATTCTTCCACAATGGCCAATTTTAAGCTACTAATGCTATATCACTGAACACAGAGTTTGAAAGAGATAGGCAGTAGTTCCCTATTATAGGGTAATCTCACACAGAAAAAATAGATGTAAATCATCTCAAGAGTACAAACAATAGTAAAATGTAGTGAAATAATTAGGAAATGATTGTTGGACAATTATTGCCTTTGTTTTTAATATCACCTATTTAATTGTAAGTTTATATAATTCATTTCTTAATCATGACAGTATTTAAAAACTGGCTCACAACAATTTCTATAAATTTAACAATTGCATCTTGCAAATTAGTTTGAGTTGGCCATGGTACATCACTACCGAGGATAGCAAGGCTTGGAATATCCAAAGGACAAGGGAAAAACATAAGATGAAAATAAGAAACATCAATTAAATATGAGGAAGGGGAGAAACCAAGGTTAAATATTACAGTGATGCTTAAGCTAGTTTCAGTTGCCTCTAGAAGAGTGTGGTGAGGATGACTGAAGTTCAGAGATTGGATCTTCAGTATTTGAATGGCTAACTCATCTCCAGGCATTTTCTTCTGAATTATTTTACTACCAGGGCAATGTTTTGGACCCCTGTGTTGCTTAGAACCAAAAACACAACTCTCATGCCTTTCACCTGCGTTAGAATGTTGAAAGTTTGTCACAGATGTGCTGTCCTAAGGGGCCAGCAGTAGTGGAAATTATGTAACAGAGAATGGTTGACATGATAAAGGAGAGGAGAGAATTGTCATTGGATTGATAAGCTCAATTTCTGGCAGTGGAACCAAACCTTTTAGCATAAAACAAAAACAGATGGCATATGGTTTATGTTTAACAAAATTAATATATTCTCCCACTCCTAAATGAGCATTATTAGGGCAAATAGTTGACTTTTTTGTTCCCAGAGCCTAAAAAGTAAAAAAGATTCTGAAACAAATGCATGCAAAATACAGGAAAACTTCACCTGGGCTCCACCTGGATTTTTCTCACCATCTGTGACATTTCTCAGTGATGACCTTCATCCTTTTATAACATCACATGACGACTGACCTTTACACATCTGCATGGTTGGCTTCTGTTTTGTAAAGCAGTAAAGCAGAAAAGGCTCTAGGCCTGGGTTAGACCTGATTTTGATGTCTAATTCTGTCACTTACCCATATGACATTAAACATGGCATTTCACCACTTTAAGCCTCATACTCTTCACCTTCCATTTGGAGTATAAATATGATTCTCATGTCTATAGTTTCAAAATTATATATATGGATATATAGATAGATAGATAGATAGATAGATAGATAGATAGATAGATATCTTGTCAAGTTGCCTAGTAGACAACAGCTCAATAAATGACAGCAGCCAACAGAATCTGTCATTTTCCGTGTGTGTATGTTGGTATTGGTATGTATGGTGTTGTTGATATTTTGCTTTTGTTTTTTGTGGCTACTCTTTTAATGCTCAAGCTCCTGTAATTAAGGAGTGGGTTGCCATTTCCTTCTCCAGGAGATCTTCCCAACCCAGGGTCTCCTGAATTTCAGGTAGATTCTTTATGGAATTGCCAGATTTTAAATAGAAGAGTTCTATTGGAGGAATCAATACATTCTTGTTTGAGGGTTAGCATCAGTGTTTGCAGTTGACCCATTATGGATCGCTCCTTAACCTTGAAGCTTAATCCAAGGTGCTCTTTTCTTCTTACTCTACATCCTGTCTCTGTCTCTCAGTGTGTTATCGTTCACTCCCGTGACTTTAGTACCCATCTGTTCACCCTGACAACCCAAGTATATCTTATAATCTATTAATCTAACCCACATAGGCAACAAATAGCTGTCATTTACTGAGTTCTCCCTGCTAAGCATCATGCCAAACACTTCATATACCGTATTTAATTTTATAATTACAAATACTTTCCACTACCTCCAGGCTTCTAATGATTTTCGCAGCCTTGGCCATTTCCACTGTATCACACCATATCCATGTTGCCCCAATCATGGTAGAAATTAAACAAATATTTGAATGATGAATAAATAAGAATTGCACCATAGACAATGGCAATATTGTTTTTCTTTCTATCCATGATGTGTTATCCAAAATTATGGCATATTGTTCGAATCTGCTCTTAATCCTTCAATACAACAAAATACTAATAACTCACACTATAGTCTTATTTCCTACAAGAAAAAATCTCAAGAAAGCAAGTAAAATCTCAAGAATAGGAAATTCTTTTTCAAGGGAAGAAAACTAAAGCATTTTTCAAGTGTTGGATTAACTTTGTTATTTGCTTTATAATCAATGAAAAATTTTGCTACACTCTCTGTTGTAGTCTTTTAAGCATGTGGTTTCACATTTGAAAAGCTGAAGTCATGCTTCTATCAAAGCTGTAGCAGCAGCAACCCACTGTGCCTAGTAATTCTGAAATAAGTACAATTTGCATGTAATGAATTCTCTGAGTACAAAAACCTTAATTCTCTGTTATTTTTGAGTTTGATTTCATTAAATTCAAAGTTGATTTTTAGTATACTCTATGAATGTGCTAAAAATTCCCAACCACTTGGCAAACTTGAAGTATAATATTTAAAATAAGATGTTACAGAATTGAAAATACCTTTATCTCCTTGTAATCTCCAGCTTTATAGCTCACCAGGAAATATATTTTAAAAATGTATTCATTCTGAATTGCTCTTTTTCTTTCTAGTTATATCATGCAATGCATTACCTATAAGAGCCAAAATGTTTAATAAAATATTTCTAGAGGCACTTATTCTGTTGACTTTTGATGAAGAACGTGGAGAATTCTTGTTGTTATTGTTGTTCAGTCCCTAAATTGTATCCAACTCTTAACGACCCCATGGACTGCAGCATGCCAGGCTTCCCTGTCCTTCACTATCTCCAGCAGTTTGCTCAAACTCATGTCCATTGATTCAGTGATGCCATCCAACCATCTCATTCTCTGTTGTCCCCTTCTTCTCCTGCCCTCAGTCTTCCCCACTATCAGGGTCTTTCCAATTAGTCAGCTCTTTGCATCAGGTGGCCAAAGGATTAGAGCTTCACCTTCAGCATCAGTCCTTCCAATGTATATTCAGGGTTGA
Source organism: Okapia johnstoni (assembly GCA_024291935.2). Lineage (NCBI taxonomy): Eukaryota > Metazoa > Chordata > Mammalia > Artiodactyla > Giraffidae > Okapia > Okapia johnstoni. Next base: position 56,800,364 of record CM044308.1, read on the forward strand.
TTTCTTTAGGATTGAGTGATTTGATCACCTTGCTGTTCAAGGGACTCTCAAAAGTCTTCTTCAGCACCACAGTTTGAAAGCATCAATTCTTCAGCACTCAGTCTTCTTTGTGGTCTAACTCTCAACATCCATACATGACTACTGGAAAAATCATAGCTTTGACTATACGGGCCTTTGTCGGCAAAGTGATGTCTCTGCTTTTTAATGCACTGTTTAGATTTGTCATAACTTTACTTCCAAGGAGAAGAGACTCTGATACTGGAAAAGATGGCAAAGGACAAGGAAGCCTGGTGTGCATGATTAAACTTGAATACAAATGGTGATTACCTGCAAGAGTGTGATTCCCAAGCAAATAGCACTTGACACTCACTTTTGGTTCATTATCAAAAAACCAGAAAGCTCAAAGCATAAACTAAACATTTCGGAAAATATTTTAGTAGGGTTAAGGTCAAATCTTTCTACAGATTATTGCTTGGAATAGTTATGAAAGAGATTATAGAAGTAACGAACAAAAGAATACAAGAGTATTCTTTGAATTCTTCTTGTATTCCATGAATACAAGAGTAGAATAATTGCTACTTTACTTTCAATCATATAAAATTTCAGGCACCTTCTCTCCATCTTTCTCTTACCCTTATCAGGTACCATACATAGAGTCATATATAAGGAAGCTATAGTGGGACTGGCTGGGTTGTGGTCCCTGCTTACTATCTGTGTGATAATGAGCAGGTTACTTAACCTTTTTCTCCTTACTGTCTTCTTCTTTAAAATAGTGAAACTAAAATCTGCTCCCTGAGGTTATATGAGAATTAAATTAGGTAAATATATATTTGGTAGTTATCAGAAATGTTTACTGTGGGGTCTGGCTCGACAAGCAGGGTTTCCGAAAGTGTGATACGGCAAGAGAAAGTGAAACAAGACCTGAGAATTCAGAGAAAAGTGAGGATCAGGGGATCAACACTGCTCCAAGCTGAAGGTGCTGAAACTGAATCCAAGCCAACTTTATTATACTTTCAGCCGTGAATGAAAGAATATGTGGGAAGTTAAACTATAACTCATGTGGCCTTCAGGGCCAAAGAACAAAATGATCATTAACCATTGAGTAATTAGGAAACAGTAATCAATAACAAATCAGTAACTAAGACTAATATTTTTATCTATAGATTTTCCACCAGATACGTAAAACATGTGACTCGGAGACGCCAGTTGAGAAACAGTCTGGGGTCGGTTTTCTGACCCCAGGATCATATCTTGTTTTCAAGATTATGAACTGTTTTCTCTGGACTTGTTCCAAGAGTCTCACGCCTTATAGCATCTAGTTTATCAATAATTATAAATTTATTTTGTGGCCCTTGCTGAGGCCTGCTTTTCTTTTATTCTTCCTGTTTCCTACAGTTTACCAAATATTTCTGATTCTCTCCCATTTAGGAACATGATAGCACTGACTTTCATAGTCTCCTTGTGATGGGTCATGTGTGCTCTGTGTGCTAAGCCGCTTCATTTGTGTCCAACTCCTTGCAACCCTATAGACCACAGCCCGCCGGGCTCCTCTGTCCATGGGATTCTCCAGGCAAGAACAATACTGCAGTGGATTGCCATGCCCTCCTCCAGGGGATCTTCCCAACTCAGGGATCAAAATTGCTTCTTTTACATCTCCTGCACTGGCAGGCTTTCTTTAGCTTTTGAAGTGGTGCACATTACCTCTAGGTAACAAAGCATGTAATTGATTATACAAGACCAGACAGAGCTATCTTTCCCTCTGCTGTAGCAACTGACAGCATTTTAAATGGTTGCTGTTCTATTTTTCTGTGTCTTTGAGTGACAATAATAATTGGGACCCCCTGGGAACTCATAATAAACTTGTAGAATAGATGAATAACAAACTTTTGCTGAGTTAAGCACCTGAAATTTCTTTCTCTTTTTGTCACTGTGTGATGCTCTCTATCATGACTGATACAAATGTTGATAGCTAGAAGTGGATGATTCCATTAAAAAAACCCTAAACATATGGCATTGGCTTAGAGACTTGTTAGTGGATAGTGAAGATGCTAGAAGGTTGAGGATCCCTCTGATGCAATGCAAAATTTCTTAAAAATTGGCTCAAGCAATAACATGAAAAGTAGATAATGTCCCTAATGAAAACAGTTTTAGGAGAGGAAATTGAAAAATGGAAAGTTACTAGTATATTTTAGTTGCTGTTTGGTATATGTGACCAGGTCTTATAAGAAAGAAATAAGCACAATTTGAAACATATTAAAGAGAATAGAGAGAGAGAGCGGAAATGTGGAGACTTGCCATGGTCACAGAGCAAGACAGGCAACTCTTATCTTCCATTTGTAACAGTACACTAAGAATTCCTTTGAACAGCAGAGACCAATTACATATCACCCATTCTGCAAGTATCAAATCAAGGAGTGACTAGTTTACTCATTTTTAAAACCTCTAAATAGACTAAAGCCCTGCACCAATATCTTTTTCAGTAGACAATATGGCTGGGGGGAAGGATGACGGAAAACTCAAAGTATCTGCAGTTAAGTTGGAAATACTTCAAGTGTGGTTTCTGTAATGAGAACTAAAATAAGATGTACATCTCCTATTATGTCTTCAAGAAAATTGTGCTGTAAAAGAAATCATGAACCTAAGCTAACAAATTATTTGTTCAAGACATAGAACAGCCCTTGGATTCTAGAAAGAGTTTGCAGAAAGCTACCTAGTGCCTAAGAATAGTGGCTTCTCCAACAGTTCAGATGTAATAATTGAGAAGAAAGACTCATTTGGGAACAGAATTTTTCCTAGGTTCATCATAAACAAAGTATTGGGAAGCATATCCCCAAAATAATATTAGTGTTTTAGTTAAGGAACAAGCCACATCCCAAGGGTAGAAAGTCTTTGAAATAGCTGTCCAGCTAGTTTTTTAAATGTTCATGAACCATAACCTTCTCTATCTCCATTTTTATCCTTCCATATAATGTCACTTTAAGTTGTCTTGTCCTTCTGCAACTGTGGTGGGTGATTTTGAACTAGTTCTCAATGATCTGTGCCCTACTGGGTGTTCATGACCTTGTGAATTCCTCTCCCCTTGAATGTGAGCTGGACCTGATTACTTGCTTCTAATAAATAGGAGATAGCAAAATATTTGGTATCACTTGCAACATTATATTTTAAAAGAGCTAGACTTCCATATTGCTTGCATTCTCTTTAGCCCTCTCACTTGCTAGGTTTTCTGAAATCAGATGCTTTGTTTACAGCTACCTGTGGAGCGGTCTACATGGTAAGAAACAAATGGAGGTCACCAGCCAACAGCTTGGAAAAAACGGTGACCCCAAATCCTCCCAACATTTGCTGGGTAAATGTGGAAGTTGATCCTGCACCCAGTGAAATCTTGAGAACCGAGATCTTGGTTGAGACCTTGCAGTTTTATAAGATCTTGAGCCAGAGAATCCAGTTAACTCATGCCCAGATTCCTGACACAGAAACTCACAGGGAAATGATGAATGGTATTTTAAATTTTCAGGTGATTTGTCACTCAGCAATAGATAACAAGAGATTTTCGTATACTGGATGCATGAAAGGCATGAGAAGTGCAATATTGTCTGCCATATAAGTAAACAAAGGATGTCACAGTCATCAGCCATTGCAGTCCTCCAACAGTGAGCTGGTGAGCCTGAGTGAACTCAGGAAGGAAAAGAATACCTGCCATCTAGCAACCTTCAGACGGCAGCTACTCTCCATGGTGAGCCCTGAGTAAACTCAGGATACGAAAACCCGAGATACTAGTCCCAGATAGCTGGGGAGCATGTCAAAGGAATGATTTCAGTAAGCCTTGACTCTTGCAACTTTCCATATGTAGAAAAGCGCTAAATTCCTTAGCTTGAGATATCTATTTTTCTTTTATTAGCAGTAATCTTTTGTTCCAGCTACCTGCCCTTTGTTGCAAAACCCTATATATCCTAGTTTCCCTCTTTGCATCCTCTGAGCAGTTCTCTTAATATCTTAAATGACAGTTTCATGACATCCTTTTGGCTTAAAAAAGATATTTGTGGTATTGTTAGTGAAGGCATCGGCTTTTCCTTCTCCTTTTTAATGTATTTTTTCCTACTTCTTGTCTTCCCTTTTTTCCTTCCTTTGCACAAACTTGTCTTTATTAACCTAAAACTGGGCCTAAATAGCTGAAGATAGTAATCATTTTTTAGAACTCAGACTTGACAGTGCAGATTCCCAGCTGGAACTTAGGAAAATGATTGGGGCAACTTGCAAATATTTTATGGTGTGAAACCAGGCTTCTAAACCTACAGCAAATACAGGTTGTTCAAGTTAAAAATAAGAATACTGATAGTGGTTCCAAGAAAATCCCTCACTAAGGAGTCTTGCCCCACCTTTAATATTCCCTCTGATGATAAGACTGTTTTCAAATTAGTTGAAGCCTGGATATCATAAGTTAAAAACAGATTGATTCACCTGGTTTATAGTGAAGCAGTTTAAATTTAGGCTTATAAAACTCATTTGGGAATAGAGTGCATGCCCATCTTTTAGCAGTATAACTTAAAGTTTTTGTAGATAATTTCTGCTTGGGTTTCACAACCCTCAGATGCCTGGTAACTCCAAACCAAGAGTCACGGCAAAGCTTTGATAGCTTCTTAAAAGAAAGGGCTCTTTTTTCTCTCAGTACATTCTGAGACCTGTGGTCATTATTAAAAAAAAAAAATGCAGAATTGCCATTTCTCCCATCATCAGATGAGGCAGGCCCTTTTCTTAGAGAATTTCAACCTTCCACACAATGCCACTTTTCCTGCCCCCATCCTCTTCTCAATCTGGAGCTGCATCTTCTGAAATGGATGAAATGAACCTGGAATCCTTTGCTTGTCTGGGATGGGAATGCAATGCAGTAGACAGCCTCTCACATAATGACTCTTTCTTCAGCGTATCATAGCTTTATATAATTCCCTCCCCTTGAGTGTGGACTGGACTTACTGACTGCATTCTACCAAATAAAATATAGAAGTTATGGGATGCCATTTCTGTGGTTAGGATATAAAAGGATCATGGCTTCCTCCATATGGGCATCTAGCCAAACCCAAAAAGAATAGGACATAGAATAGGTAAGATCCCCTCATGAGAGGTAAGAAAAAGAAAATCTCTGAAGAAGGAAGAAAAGATAGAGGTGCAGCACTGTTACAGAAGGGATAGGTTTAATTCTGAACATCTGAATGTGGAAGATGAACAAATAAATGTACTGAGTTTACATTTTGTAGACTTGCCTGCCCTCTAAAGTTAAAAAGTCACTGATTAATTTTTGTAAATGTTAGTTCACTCATCTGTAAAATGGGGGTTGTGTTGGTTAAACCCATTTTAAGATTTTTGTAAAGTTCAAGTCAAGTAATGTGTAAGGATGTACATAGCATACCAAGATTGATAAAGAAATTCAGTTGCAAATCAATAATGAAAAAGGCACTGTGCTAGGTAATGCTTATTGGATTATTTCCAATTTGCTTACTTAAATTTCCATATAAGACAATTTCAAATACCCTATTCCAGCTTTGTCCATTATCATCATGTCTTGGTTAGTAAAGTTGAATTTAATGTCATTTGCCTCTGTTTTAGAAGCGCAACTTTATCTTTATTCCTGTTTGGTACTTCATATTAATACGTAATGGCTGGTAGTGCAAACCTCACAGCTATGTGCAAGTCTGGGAAACTTTAATTTTGTTCTAGACCTTGATGCTACAGTAATGTCAGGCTGTATGCCAGCCAAGTGTGACAGTTATTTCTGTTTAATTTTCTAATTTCGGTCAGGACTACTTAGCTTGCCAATGAAGTCCATCAGTGTCAGAAGCCAAGGCAGCTACTTATAAGCAGTAATAGCTTGTAATAGTAGGTTTAATACCCTAGGGAAAGCAGACGCCTCTATGGGCTCTTCAATAATTAATACAGGTTTACCTGTAAATTTATTACAGTGGAACACACGTGGGACCTAGAACAGTGCTTGGCACATGATGAATACTATATTTGTTGACAGTATCTAGAAATAAATAACTGAAAGTGAGAGCATCTGTGTACATTATTTTCCAAACTGGGTTACTTTTGACAATCAAACGGAGAGCTATCAGTGAAACTGGCAGAAGCAGGGTCTGTCTCAGATTAAACAGGATGTAAATTCATGCTAATATATATATTTGCTTTTTGTGGTCCTTGTCTTTTGGTTATCAGACAGTTATACTTCATAGAACCCAAATAATTAAATAACATGGAATATTTCCTTTAGAACTAGTGGTTACTTTGAGAACTCAAAAATTGACATGTAAGATTTTCAGGTTTTCAAAGGTAGTACTTAATTTATTTATTTAGAATAACATGATGATCATTGTGACTGAGCATCACTGAAAATGTGTAAAATACAGCTTAAAAATCAATTTATAAAAATCTTGACTTCAAATCTTTGGACAATGCATGTTCTTGAGATGAGTTAAACATAAATTTGAGAGCAAACAAAAGTTTTGTACATTTCTACGATTAGTTAAATCAATTTGATTATAGGTTTTCAGGGACTTTGAATCAAATTATTCAGAAAAACAGTTGTTCCAGATGAATAGAAATTTTAATCTTTGATAACAGATGTTAATTTTGGGGTCTTTATTGGCCAATAAATTTTATTCTAGGAAAAATAAATACTAGTCAATGTTGATCTTTATTTTCTCTTTAAATTATTGTTTTTGTTACACACCTTATATACTTGATGGATAAATTTGCAAGTGAAACTTAGAAGATTGTGTTGCTTTTGGATTGAGTGATTTGAGAAATGGACAGTTATTTTATGACCATTTTGGTAAACTGCAGCCTGAATATTATCTAATTAAGGAGCAGTCCATAACTCTACTTCCTGGAGGGAACATATGGCAGCCTAGTCCTTTAAATCTTGAGGCTTTACAATGAAAATATTACTAGTGCCATTGAAATAGGCATTTGAAATTTCATCACCTGCCACTTCATGGTTACAATTTCAAGTGGTTTCCATATTCTGATTATGAAAGGCAGTACAAGTAGAATTACCAGTAACATTAAAAGCTTATTTTGTGTAATCAACTGTGATCACAGTTTGATGACATTTTTATCTCACAGCAAATACTGATTAAAAAAAAATCTTAATTAAATCCCAATTCAACTGATACTTCCACCATTGTCCACCTTACTCTTGCTCTTTAAAATTTTTCCTTTTGTGCAAAGGTCCATTAAAAATCTTTACAGAGCAAATTATCCTACTCATACCATTTAATTATGCATTTCTTCTGTTTTATCATCAGATTGTGCTGTATAGTCTTAATTCATTTAAAGTATATCCATGGTATTGTACCCTTTATTGGAGTTATCTTGCACTGAAAGATTCAAAACTGAGTCATTTGCATGCCTTAAGTTTTTTCTGAATTATGAGTCAGTTGAATTACTAATATTGAAGATACACTGATAATTTTAAAGTGCTCTGTTCATTTTAAATTCATATCAACAGCAAAAATCCACAGTATAATCCATATAGTTAACATTTATTTATTCTGAATTAAGCACTATTTTCAGCATTTTGTGTATCAATTCAGGAGTTGGAAAACTATATATCATGGGACAAATCAAGCCCTTCTGCTTATTTTTATAAATAAAGCTTTACTGGCTCACAGCATTACCCATTAACTTTCATATTACTTATTGTTGGTCTCACAGAACAGTGCAAATTTGACTGGGAGTTGCCATAGAAATCTTACTGCTTATGAAGACTCATGAACTTTTGAAAACTTGTTGTTTAAAAAAAAACAGAAATGCAAAAAAAAAAAAAAAAAAAAAAAGGCTATTTGAGGAGGCCTTACAAATAACTGTGAAAAGAAGAGAAGTGAAAAGCAAAGGAGAAAAGTAAAGATATATGCATTTGAATGCAGAGCTCCAAAGAATAGCAAGGAGAGATAAGAAAGTCTTCCTCAGTGACTAGTACAGGAAATAAGGAAAACAATAGAATGAGAGACTAGAGATCTCTCCAAGAAGATTAGAGATACCAAGGGAATATTTTATGCAAACATGGGCTCAATAAAGGACAGAAATGGTATGGACCTAAAAGAAACAGAAGATAATAAGAAGAGGTGGCAAGAATACACAGAAGAACTATACAAAAAAAAAATCTTCATGACCCAGATAATCATGATGGTGGGATCACTACCTAGAGCCAGACATCCTGAATATGAAGTCAAGTGGGCCTTAGGAAGAATCACTATGAACAAAGCTAGTGGAGGTGAAGGAATTCCAGGTGAGCTATTTCACATCCTAAAAGATGATCCTGTGAAAGTGCTGCACTCCATATACTAGCAAATCTGGAAAACTCAGCAGTGGCCACAGGACTGAAAAAGGTCAGTTTACATTATTATCCCAAAGAAAGGCAATGCCAAAGAATGTTCAGACTACTGCACAATTGCACTCATCTCACATGCTAGTAAAGTAATGCTCAAAATTCTCCAAGCCAGGTTTCAGTAATATGTGAACCATGAACTTCCAGATATTCAAGCTGGTTTTAGAAAAGGCAGAGGAATCAGAGATCAAATTGCCAAAATCCGTTGGATTATCGAAACAGCAAGAGAGCTCCAGAAGAACATCTATTTCTGCTTTATTGACTATGCCAAAGCCTTTGACTGTGTGGATCACCACAAACACTGGGAAATTCTTAAGAGGCAGACCAGCTGACCTGCCTCATGAGAAATCTGTATGCAGGTCAGGAAGCAACAGTTGGAACTGGACATGGGACAACAGACTGGTTCCAAACAGGAAAAGGAGTGCATCAAGGTTGTCTATCGTCACTGTGCTTATTTAACTTATATACAGAGTACATCATGAGAAACGCTGAGTTGGATGAAGCACAAGCTGGAATCAAGATTGCCGGGAGAAATATCAATTACCTCAGATATACAGCTGACACCACCCTTATGGCAGAAAGTGAAGAAGAACTAAAGAGCCTCTTGATGAAAGTGAAAGAGGAGAGTGAAAAAGTTGGCTTAAAGCTCAACGTTCAGAAAACTAAGATCATGGCATCTGGTCCCATCACTTCATGGCAGATAGATGGAGAAACAGTGGAAACAGTGGCTGACTTTTTTTTTCTGGGCTCAAAAATCACTGCAGATGTGATTGCAGCAATGAAATAAAAAGACTTACTCCTTGGAAGGAAAGTTATGACCAACCTAGACAGCATATTAAAAAGCAGAGACATCACTTTGCCAACAAAGGTCTATCTGGTCAAAGCTGTGGTTTTTCCAGTAGTCAAGTATGCATGTGAGAGTTGGACTACAAAGAAAGCTGAGCACTGAAGAATTGATGCTTTTGAACTGTGGTGTTGGAGAAGCCTCTTGAGAGTCCCTTGGACTGCAAGGAGATCCAACCGGTCCATCCAGAAGGAAATCAGTCCTGAATATTCATTGGCAGGACTGATGTTGACTCTGAAACTTCAATACTTTAGCCACCTGATGTGAAAAACTGATTCATTTAAAAGACTTTAATGCTGGGAAATATTGAGGGCGGGAGGAGAAGGGGACGACAGAGGATGAGATGGTTGGATGGCATCACTGACTCAATGGACACTAATTTAAGTAAACTCTGGGAGTTGGTGATGGACAGGGAGGTCTGGTGTGCTGCAGTCCGTGGGGTTGCAAAGAGTCAGACATGACTGAGCAACTGGACTGAACTGATGAAGACTCAAGTACCTGCTATCAGAAAATATTTGCCAATTCCTGCATTGAAACATTTTTTAGCCTTTCATTTTGCATTGGGGCATAGCTGATGAACAATATTATGACAGTTTCATATAGTAAACAGTGAAGCTACTCAGTCATACATATACCTGGATTCATTCTCTCCCAAACTCTCCTCCCATCCAGGTGTCCACATAACATGGAGCAGAGTTCCATGTTAAAACGTTTGATCTCCTTGATAACCGTATAATAGTATCACTCTCATCTTAATCTCTTCTTTAAAGACAAAGGATATGGGACAATGAGAGGTTAGATGATTTGCCCAAGGTCATATGCTGCTAATAAATGCAAGAGCAAGGATTAAACCCAGAAAACTGTCTCCACATTTTTTATAACCACTGTGCTAAACTGCATTCAAATAGAGAATTATGTTTACTGCCTATGAATAAGCAATTATTTAAACATATTTCTATTAACAAAAATTGATTAGGTACTAATAGATTTTCCCTAAAGCATAAAATACTTCACAGTTGTTGACTAATGTGAATTTTAAGACTAAATCTCTGTCTGCTTTTTGTTATTCATGGTGGATTTCAGACAGTGAAATTCACTTTGTCGTGTAAAGCAGAACTTTCAACCAGTCTCTATAAATTCTACTAGAGAGAGGAATTTGATATGAATGAAATATATGAATTTTAGTTAGCCTAAGACAAATAGCAGTGGATAAAAGGATTTTAAAATCTCTGTGTCCTCAAACATGTTCCCGTCCTTACAGCTGTTATAGAAAGTGTTTAGAAAATGATGCTAATTAGAGAAGATAATGTGTAATGGTGTCATCAAGACTAAAGTTTTAGATAATGACTATAGCTTTTTGGGGGAGGCCTTAACAGTATTTAAACCATTCATCTATACACAATTCCTTTGAAAAATTAAAGTTTTGCACTAATCAGAGCAGGTTTTCTGCAGCTACCAGCACATGATGGATTTCCCAATAATAGGCGGGACACAAATGTTCTTTTTCACACTTGTAACAGGGTTCCCATGGCAACACTCCTTGTATGCATTCAAATGAAACTTTTCTTTTTCCTTCAAGACTCTTTCCTTTTTCTTCATTCTATCTAACCTTTTTCATTAAAAATAAACACCTTGATATTTAAGAGGCTAAAACCTACCAGTGAGCCCTAGCTCTCCATTTTTCCTAGAAAATGTTTAGAAGGAAAATACACACTGGACATTGTCTTTCTTTCTTATTATATCACAAGTGATAGTCAGAACTAGCTTTGTACGAGGAAGATGATTATGCGTGTTCAGACAATTCTGAATTACAGACCTGAGTCAGAAACTTAGGGCATGTGATTTCTGCAAACCTGCAGCAATATACTAGGAATTCTTATTCTAATGCCCAAAGATAAGGTAGTATAATATGGGGATTGTGCTGAGACCAGACTCTGTTGTGTATATTGGAAGCCATCTTGATTTATCATCAGATGATCTGTATATTGATAAGGCACAGACTCTGCTGTTAGTAGCTGGCATTTGGTAAGTGAAAGTGAAAGTCGCTCAGTCGTGTCCGACTCTTTGTGAGCCCATGGACTATGCAGTCCATGGAATTCTCTGGGCCAGAATACTGAAGTGGGTAGCCTTTCCCTTATCCAGGGGATCTCCCCAACCCAGGGATCAAATCCAGGTCTCCCACATTGCAGGCGGATTCTTTACCAGCTGAGCCACAAGGGAAGCCAAAGCATACTGGGGTGATTGCCTATCCCTTCTCCAGAGAATCTTCCTGACCCAGGGTCTCCTGCATTGCAGGCAGATTCTTTACCAACTCAGCTATCAGGGGAGCCCGGCATTTGGTAAAGACATAAACTATTTCTAGTAAATAACTCCATAGGAGAAATCTGGGCTTGGGAGAATTTGCTGGGATAGTTTTACTACAAAATAATTAATCAAGAGCAAAAATAGAATAAATAAAGACAGTAAGACACAGAAAGGGAAAAAGTTAGCTGATATGCACAGAAATTGATACTTATAGATACACTCAATGAAATACTCCATGCAGAATCAAATGCTGCGATACAGTGCTATCTGATGTGTGAGTGATGGGGTTTGCCAGCTGTTTGTTGGTGGTACTCAGCAGGATAAGTTCAGTCCATACACATTGCCAATGCACACACTTTGTATGATTGTGTTGTTTTTTTTAAAAAAAATATTTTCTTCTCTGTTGTGTTTATCATATTTATTGAAATGTAATGGTCTATGTAGGGGTTTTTGTGGCTCAGCGGTAAAGAATCTGCCTGCCAATGCAAGAGATGTGGGTTTGATCCTTGGGTTGAGAATATCCCCTGAGGAGGGCATGGTAACCGACTCCAGTATTGCCCAGGAAATTCCATGGACAGAGGAGCCTGGCATGCTACAATCCATTGAGTCATGAAGGGTTAGGAACGAAGTAGCAAGTATTCAAAAACAATGGTATATGTATTGAATCTAATAATAAAAAATGGGGCTTATACTTTTCCTGATTTTCGTTCAATTTTTTTTTCTAATAATTCATGAATGTTCTATCCTATTAAAGTATTATTGTAATAATACCATCATAATTCAGTTCAGTCACTTATCATGTCCAACTCTGGAACCCCATGGACTGCAGCATGCCAGCCTTCCCTGTTCATCACCAAACTCCTGGAACTTGCTCAAACTCATGTCAATCGAGTCAGTGATTCCATCCAACCATCTCATCCTCTGTTGAAATCTTCTCCTGCCTTCAATCTTTCCCAGCATCAGAATCTTTTCTAAGGAGTCAGTTTTTTGCATCAGGTGCCCAAAGTTTTTGCTGGAGCCTCAGCTTCAGCATCGGTCCATCAAATGAATATTCAGGATTGATTTTCTTTAGGATTGACTGATTTCATCTCCTCGCTGTCCAAGGGACTCTCAAGAGTCTTCTCCAACACCACAGTTCGAAAGCATCAATTCTTCAGTGCTCAGCTTTCTTTGTGGTCCAACTCTTACAACCATACATGACTACTGGAAAAAACATAGCTTTGACTAGAAACACGTTTATTGGCATAGTGATGCCTCTGCTTTTTAATATGCTGTCTAGCTTGGTCATAGCTTTTCTTTCAAGGAGCACGGGTCTATTTTCATGGCCGCAGTCACCATCTGCAGTGATTTTGGATCCCAAGAAAATAAAGTCTGTCACTGTTTCCATTGTTTCCCCATTTATTTGCCATGAAGTGATGGGACTGGATGCCATAATCTTCTTTTTTTGAATGTTGAGTTTTAAGTCAGCTTTTTCACTCTCTTCTTTCACTTTCATCAAGAGGCTCTTTAGTTCCTTTTCATTTTCTGCCATAAGAGTGATGTCATCTGTATATCTGAGCTTATTGATATTTCTCCTGGAAATCTTGATTTCAGCATAATAGCATATTCTTTTAAATAGTACAGGAAATATTATACAGTTGACATTAGGTCATACTGGATGATTGAGGTTCTCTGTCTGTGTGTGCTTGAATAAGTTGATTTCATTTGTTTTTCCTGAAAAAGTTTTTTTGTGTGTATTGTTTTACATCATTATCATAATGCATCTATGAAACAGATTTTATTTTCTCCATTTTACAAATAAAGCAACTGATGCTTAAGAAGATTGCAATCCCTTGTCTGTGTCTGTCTTGGTCAAGATGGCTTGGAAGTAGAACATAACTCAGATGATTTCAGGCATCTTAATAAGGGTACTCCTTACAGAGGGGTGAGCAGAATCAAGAGAATCAGTAACGGATATTGAAGTATCTAGATGCTGGTAAAGGTAGAAAGTCATCATCACATGTAGATCTGAATGGGCAATGGAAGAAAGTTGTTACTGGAGTGATACCAACAAGCTGTCCTGCTGGACCTGGGTCCTGAGGTGGAGAACCACAGCCACTGCCAACCTGTAGCCTGAGTAATAAGTACCCAACCTCTCTCTCCAGAGAAAACTGGAGATATAAAAAGAGGGGCCATCCAACAAGAGTGATATGAGTGCAGGACACAGGCAGCGCTGGAAGTCATCCCTCAGAGCAGAGAGGAATCAATAAAGAAATGTGCCAAACCCTTTCCTTTCCCACATACATATCTCTTGCCTGGAGACACAGGTGCTCAAACTATTTATCAGGCTCTGTCTCAGATCCCTCTCTGGCATAAGTCCCTTCCATGGCTTTGGGAGGAAGTCTACCAATATATTTAGAAATCATTTTTGTTAAAATTTGAAAAAGTAATTTTTTTCTTCAATCACTACTCATAAAAAATTCTTTTTCCTCTCTAATTTCCCTTCCCCTATTGACCGGAGTTTTGGAGAGGCCACTGATATTTTGGGGGCCTTGTTAAGTGGAAATAGAGTTAGAGATAATTTCAGAGTTTTTTCATAGAATATATTTTTATATCTCACAATCCCTTTGGGACACAGTTAAGTCATTTACAATGTTGTGACTGTAGGAATGGCTTCCAGAAATCCCCCCTGCTACCTCTCTGTGTCAGGCCACCAGTCTTTAAAACCAGGAGGTTCAGGATCAGAGGCTGTGTTACATAGAAATGTGTCTAAGATATCTGGGGCAGGAAGTATGGAAGTAAAGAAGAAGCAACATTTAAAAGGAGCATCAAACTTAAAATATTGAAATCTAGCTTTAGAAAAATCACAGTATCAGTGAAAAGAATGTGTCAGGTTAAAATAACCTTTTTTAAACTTTGTATGTAGTAAAAGGCAAAATCAAATTTTATTTACCATGTAAGAATAAATACACAATTATCTTTTTATTCTCTCTACAGAGAATGTGTTTATTAAAATCACTATCATATGAAAAGCATGCAGGAAATAATAAGGCAAAAACACTGAAGAGATAGTTAACTAAAAATAGGCTTTTCTCCTGGATTTTGTGATATCTATGATATTCTTAAAATATATAATTTGTTATGATTCCCTTCCTCAATCTAAATACATATTCACTTTCCTACCTAATTTTGTGTTTGTATTCACTGTCAGGTACTCAGAGTTTCAGGCCCCAGAGAGAGTGACCTGATTCTTCTGAAGCTTCCTACCACTGACCAAACTAAAACAGAAATCAGCCTCCAGGGTGAGTCCGTCTGAAGGAATCAGCGGGGATATAGATGGTGGTCAAGGCTAAGAAGAGGACACAGAGAGACAAGCCCTTGGTCCAAGCTTACGTAGCTATGAACAGTAGGCTCAAGAGTCAAACTCCAGATCTCTGATTCTAAAGCACATGCTTTTTTTGTTTGTTTGTTTTTCATCTGTTCAAACTTTGTTCATGACATACAAAAGGACTGGGAGTGGGAGATGCATTCTGATTTAGGTCATCTTCTGTATTCAATTTAGCTCCAATCTCAAAATGGGTATTAGATCATTATCATTAGAATTTATGAAAATTAGTAAGATCTGTAGAATTTCAAATAAAAATAGTTACCTTTTTTTAAATGTAAAAACAATTATTTTTTATTCATTATATAATCCACATGGCTAACAACTTGCTTATGAAATAATTGGTTACTTGTAAACAAGCCCCCACATTTAAGAATATTACTTATTAATAATAGGAGTTAGTTATTCTTAAAAATATTCTTTGACAGAGCTTGGGTTAACAAACAAGTTTAAGAAACTTAAAGGATAAAGCAAAATAAAGGAGAAATAAATTATCAGTTAAGATTTAGTTTTCTTCTTCTCTTATGACACTGATTCTGAGGCAAGCTGCTTGTGTGTTAAACATCTTAAATTTGGATACTATGACATCTTTCCCCTTGACCCATTATTCTGAAACCTGAAAAACATTCCTCTCATATCATAACTGAAAAATATATGCATTTTACTCACGCATTTCTGTGAATTTGTTTCCCTATTTGTGATGTCTCCTCTGAGACAGTGATCTATAGGCATTACTAAAAAAAATCAAAAAGCACAAACAAAAAAACAAGATGAAGAGAGTCAAGAAGAACTGTCAATCTTTCAGCTGAAGGGAACATCTGCTAATAGCTAACGTGCCTGAACCAGCTAGATTATTCCTATGATAAAGTTCATTACTTTCTAAGGGTTGAGAGCTCCCACTTCAACTGAACAGATTTAGCTACATTATCAACCCAGGATGTATAAATTGCATTTAAAGTTAGAACAGCAACCAGGGAAAATGATTACATTATCTACAGTAGAATAATTAGGGATCACCATCCTTCTGAAGGTCATGTGGAAAGAAAAACAAAAAGAATTAGGCTATTCCTGCCCATCTGGATCATCTTCTAAAGGATCAAACACTCTCATCTTTCATGGACCTGACCCATTTTCCCACAAGCAAAAGGAAGGCATCACTGATGATTAGCACACATGACAAAGATGTCTACTGCTCATATCTCTTCTTCTTTTCTTAGTAATAGAAGTTTTGTATTGTAGCTGAATACATGACTGTCCTAGATTAACACCCATTTGTCTAGACTATTTTGTGTCCTTGTTGTTCCGTCACTCAGTCATGTCTGACTCTTTGTGACCCCATGAACTGCAGCATGCCAGGCTTCCCTGTCCTTCACTATCTCCCAGTTTGCTCAAACTCATGTCCATTGAGTCGGTGATGCTCTCCAACAATCTCATCCTCTGTTGCCACCTTCTCCTCCTGCCCTCAAACTTTCCCAGCAACAGGGTCTTTTCCAATGAGTCACCCTAGAAGTGTCCATATAAATATATTCTCACCAATGAGATGTGAGTGGAGCTAATTTATGCACCTTCTTTATCCTGCCCAGTTTTTGTTTTTTACTTGTATTCTTGAAGCATCTCTGTTTTGATCTTGGTAATGAGCCATCTTAGACCATGTAAACAAGGACAATATTTTTTTTTATTAGTTTTAGAACTTTGGAAATAAAGATTTTATTTAATTGATAGACCCTTGTGTATTGAACACCTATGCAAGAATATTTTTTTATCAAATCTGAAAGGTTGTTGCTGAACCACGAAAGACACCGGGATTCTTGGCCTCCGTCGGAGAAGAATTCAATCAGGGGCCAGAGACGAGGCTTGATCGCTCAGAGCTTTTGTGTAATAAAGTTTTATTGAAGTATAAAAGAGATAGAGAAAGCTTCTGACATAGACATCAGAAGGGGGCAGAAAGAGCGCCCCCACGAGGACAATATTTTAAGAATGGCAGAAAATAAAATGTGCTTGGGACCCCATTATATCAGTCGTGGATTGCATAAACTCAGGCTACTACATATGAAAGAGAGAAACTCTTCTTCTTGTAAATATTTCCATTATTTGTTATCTTTAAAAGTAAAATCTACATTCTACTTTAAATAAAACTTCTCATAATTCAGGGCTTCCCTGGTGGCTCAGACGGTAAAGAATCCACCTGCAGGAGACCCAGGTTTGATCCTTGATCTGAAGATCTCCTGGAGTAGGAAATGGCAACCCACTCCAGTATTCTTGCCTGGAGAGTTCCATGGACAGAGGAGCCTGGTGAGCTACCGTCCTTGGGGACTGCAAAGAATCAGACATGACTGAGCGACTAACACTTTGATTTTCTCATGATTCTCATTAAATACTTTTCTAATATATGTATTTCCCCAGCACTTAGAAAGGAATTGCCCTTGAAATCCTCATTCCTGCTTAACCAGTGATTCCAAACTTCTAATAATTAGATCAGGGAATTTCTACTATAATTCCTAGATGTCCCTCTAATTATAAAAAAGTAAAATAAATTAGTTAACAAATATGGATCATTTACAACATGTTAGGTACTATGCTAGGTAGTTCAAATGTATAAACACATTTAGTCTACACAGAGAAGCTGTAATTATCCTCATTACAAATCCTTTGACCAAGATCACATAGCTCTTAAATATTTGAACTAATATTCAAATTCAGGTAGTTGAAGTCTAGAGATTTTGTATGTAGCCACAATACTCTACTGCCTCTGATTCTTTTCTTCAAATTTTGCTTAGTCTGATTTTTTTTTCTGAAGTGCATCTTTTCTTGGGATTTAAATTTATTATTAAACTGAATCATGCTGAGTATATAGGCAGCATGGATACTTGTTGAACAAGTTATATGTGCAAGACATGATATTTAGCACATAATAAGGACTCAATATGTTTTATTTCAATAAAGAGTGGAGTGTTGGAACCAGATAGCTGGGCTCTCCAAAACCAACCTGCCCAATGCTATGTTCAGCTGAAGCTAAGTTGGTCACTCAAAATGTGACATGATGGGAATATTTATACCATGGAAATTGGCAAACCCCATATATTGGTTTTTGTTTCCTTTGAAGAACCCAATATTAACAAACCATTTATTAAGAAAGAAGAGAAAAACTGTAAAGTTTTATGATCAAGATCATTTTCTGTTGGAGGTTACTAGCTAAACATGTAATCTTAAAACAAGATAATATAGGAATATTATTAAAATTTATGAGTACATAATTGAGGAAACCCCTTAGGTGAAATATGACAGATGTCAGAAAACCAACTGAGACATGGAATTTTTGCTAGATTCTAGTTCAAATCAGAATGAAGAGCTGGTATTAAATTTTCTGTGTGCCTGTTAGTAAAAGGCTGAATATAAGGGAAAGTTCCAATTCTGTTTGTTTTTATTCATATATTAAGATACATGAGGAACTTAACTTTACACTTAGGAGAATAAAATGGTTATCTATGCTACATACATATTGAGTTTCTGCCTATAAATATCTTTATCTAAATTTTAAGATTAATTTCCTAGAGTACTGAATATTTCTCTTATTAAAATGCAAATATATCTGGAAGTCATTTTCTGTAACATCTTATCACTTATTGCTTTTGAAGCTCTGACTGACTGGCAGCCCACATAACTGGCCTCCTTGACCCTGAACTGTAAATTCAAGATAATCAGCACTTTGGAAATAAGTATGCCCTTGGTTAAGCATGGAAAGGAAAACTTCAATCAATACTTCAAGTGTCTTATGATATAGTTAACCTCATACATTAGTCCTTCTTTTGACTCATTCATAATTACTAATACCAACTACTTAAGAAGATTTAGTGGCATTTGTCTCTGTCATTTTTGTACAGCGAGTTTATACATTCAGTGATAAAATATATTCTGTAGCAAGAGTATATAGTCTAGACCTCTTACATTTTATGTCTACTTGATTAAAAAGTTGGTTTTCAGTGATGGTATTCAGTTCTGAGATTTCTGAATTCTTGTCTGAACTATATGCTCAATAAAATGTCATGCTGTCTTGAGGGGTCCAGTCCTATTCTAAGATTGCTATGTTTCTTTGACTCCTCAGTTTCATTGGGCTAGAATGCTTCACTTATCTTTCACCCTATGGTGAAAGACTCTGTTTCTCAGACCTTTTGAAAGTTGACTGCTAGCTTGTTGACCTGGGCCTCTGTACATGGCCTACAGTTCAGTTCAGTTGCTCAGTCATGTCCGACTCTTTGTGACCCCATGGACTGCAGCACACCAGGCCTCCCTGTCCATCACCAGTTCCTGGAGCTTATTCAAACTCATGTCCATCGAGTCTGTGGTGCAATCCAACCATCTCATCCTCTGTCATCCCCTTCTCCTCCTGCCTTCAATCTTTCCCAGCACCCGGGCCTCTTCCGATAAGTCAGTTCTTCACATCAGGTGGCCAAAGTATTGGAATTTTAACTTCAGCATCAGTCTTTCCAATGAATATTCAGGACTGATTTCTTTTAGGATTGACTGGTTTGATCTCCTTGCAGTGCAAGGAACTCTCAAGAGTCTTCTCCAATGACACAGTTCAAAAGCATCAATTCTTCAGCATGGTCCAACTCTCACATCCATACATGACTGCTGGAAAAACCATAGCTTTGACTATAAGCACCCTTGCTGGCAAAGTAATGTCTCTGCTTTTTAATATGCTGTCTAGGTTGGTCATAGCTTTTCTTCCAAGGATCAAGCATCGTTTAATCTCATGGCTGCAGTCACCATCTGCAGTGATTTTGGAGCCCAAGAAAATGAAGTCTGTCATGGTTTCCATTGTTTCCCCATCTATTTGCCATGAAGTGATGGGACCGGATCCCATGATCTTAGCTTTCTGTATGTTAAGTTTTAAGCCAGCTCTTTCACTCTCCTCTTTCACTTTCATCAAGAGGCTCTTTAGTTCCTCTTCACTTTCTGCCATAAAGTTGGCCTACTCCCAGATTAACAATTCATAGATTTGTTAATCCATGGTCCTTCAACTCATTGGACATACCATCCTTTGCTGGACTTTCCAGAGAGTAATCATCTACTCAGTGACTATCTTTTGCTGTTATCAAACTAACCAGACCCATCCACTGCCATTAACCTACATCTAGTCTTATGCCTTAGGAAATGTACCTAAATCAGTAGAAATAAACTGCTCTATGAGTTTTAAGTCTTTCCACACTACATTTTCCCATTTCCTACTCAGACTTAAAATTAGCTATTTTTTTTAAGTGGAATGGGTCAAAGATGCCAATTAAACAGAATATACAAGGCAAGTGAATCTAATGGTGTTAGAGGTATCAGAATGTGAGAAAGGAAGACAAATCTTCAAAGAAGAGATCTATTATTTTCCACTTCACAATTTTGCCATACTAGAGCTACTTTGGATTAATCTATGATATATTGCTTTCTGTATATTGAATAACTTCCTCTGACTAATGTGACTGAAGCATGAACTATTAAACAAATGTGGGCAAATGCTTCTTTACAATGGAGCTGTGTAAATGTGAAATTGGCCACGTTGTAGATATATACATTTCACAGCTACATACAGCCTCATGATTATCGAGCCTACAATGCATCTGAGAAAAGCCATTTACAATATTTTGTATTTCAGGTAAATTATTGCAGTACCCAAATCCACCTTTTTTCTTAGAAAAATAGGACTAAAATGGGTGAATATGTGCTGTTTCTAAGTATTTGATACAGCAGATTAGGCATCAAAATGAGTTGTTTTTCAGTCACTCAGTCATGTCCAACTCTTTGCACCCCATAGACTGCAACATGCCAGGCTTCCCTGTCCTTCACCAACTCTCTGAACTTGCTCAAACTCATGTCCACCGAGTCAGTGATGCCATCCAACCATCTCGACATCTGTTGTCCCCTTCTCTCCCTGTCTTCAATTTTTCCCAGCATCAGGGTCTTTTCCAACGAGTTAGGTCTTCACATCAGGTGCCAAAGTACTGGAGCTTCAACATCAGTCCTTCCAATGAATATTCAGGATTGATTTCCTTTAGGACTGACTGATTTGATCTTGTAGCCCTAGGGACTCTCAAGAGTCTTCTCTAACACCACAGTTCAAAAGCATCAATTCTTTGCCACTCAGCCTTCTTTATGATGTAACTCTCACATCCATACATGACTACTGGAAAAACCATAGCTTTGACTAGACGAACCTTTTTAGGCAAAGTGATGTCTCTGCTTTTTAATATGCTGTCTAGGTTGGTCATAGCTTTTCATTCAAGGAGTAAGCATCTTTTAATTTCATGGTGGTCTTCACCATTTGCAGTGATTTGGGAGCCCAAGAAAATAACAGATTTTATTTATTTTATTTTCACTCTTTCCATTTTTTCCCCACCTGTTTGCCACGAAATGATGGGACCGGTTGCCATGATCTTAGGTTTTTGAAGGTTGAGTTTTAAGCCAGCATTTTCACTCTCCTCTTTCACTTTCATCAAGAGGTTTTTTAGTTCCTCTTCGCTTTCTGCCATAAGAGTGATGTCATCTGCATATCTGAGGTTATTGATATTTCTCCCGGCAATCTTGATGCCAGCTTGCACTTCACCAAGCCTGGCATTTCATGTGAGGTACTCTGCATATAATTGAAATAAGCATGGAGACAATATACAGCCTTGATGACTTGAAAATGAGTTAAATGCTTATGAAATGATTTTTAGACTAGACAAAAGTAAATTCCATAGCAATGGCACATGTTGCACATTTGTGATTTTTAATGAATCTGGTTTTGAAGTTCAGAATATTAGAGAGTATTTTCACTATTGAAACGGAAGTTTAAAAAGTTGCTTTAATTTTTTTATATCAATACACTTGTACTTTATGAAAGTAAGTAATATTTTAAGGGCCAAGGAATATGTTAAGCTCCAACTGGGGGGATAAAATGAAGAGAAATTGTTTAATCAGCTTTGTTTTATATTTGACTGTTTTGAATAGCTATCCCTATGTCTACTCAAAATTACGCATCTTCCAAATTTTATTCATCCACTTGCCTGTGGATAGATACTTAGATGGTTTTAAACCTCAACTGCTGAAATGTCCCAGTGATGGGTGGCCTCATAGGAACTCCTTGAGGACCTGGTTAAAATTTCCTCTGGTATTCATAGCCAGGAGTAGGCTTGGTGAATGATGGAATTCATATACCGTCAATTTGTTTAAATACTATGAGGTTTTCATTACATAATGCCTTTACTCTATCATTGTACACTTGCCAGCAGTGCATGAGAATTCCTATTATCCCATGTTCTTATAATTGGTATTATCACTTTGTTTGTTTGTTTTTCTTTGTGTTTTTAAAGATGCCTTTCTGTCAGTCTAATGAGTGAGGAGTCCTATCTGATTGCTTTAGCTTTGCTTGTTCTTATTGCTAGTGAAAGTGTTAGTCACTCAGTTGTGTCCGATTCTGTGATCCC
Organism: Okapia johnstoni; assembly: GCA_024291935.2. Taxonomy (NCBI): domain Eukaryota; kingdom Metazoa; phylum Chordata; class Mammalia; order Artiodactyla; family Giraffidae; genus Okapia; species Okapia johnstoni. Next base: position 56,822,710 of record CM044308.1, read on the forward strand.
ACAGGCTGCAGCCCACCAGGCTCCTCTGTCCATGGAATTCTCCAGGCAAGAATACTGGAGTGGGTTGCCATTCCCTTCTCTAAGGGATCTTCCCGACCCACACTCTAGGCAGATTCTGAACTGTCTGAGCCACCAGGGAAGCCTCTAATTACTAGTAAAGCTAATCATTTGCATTTCTCCTTCTAAAATTTCTGGCTTTTATATCCTATTTCTCCTTTATTATAATGGCTTTTCTGTCATTTTTGCTATTGTTGATTTATAGGAGCTCCTTATATTTTAAATATTATTCAGTAATATTTTTGCTTATTGAAAATATTTCTCTCCCAATCTGTCAGTCACCTACAAGTGCTATGTACTGGTAATAATTGTTGTTATGTTTTAAATGTTTATATTCCTCCAAAATTCATATGTTGAAATCCTAACCCCCAAAATGATGATGTTGGGAGGTGAACATTTGGAAGATGCTTAGAGTGGAGCCCTTATAAATGGCATGAGTGCCCTACAGAAGAGACCCAAGAAAACTCACTAGCCCCCTCTCATATGTGAGGACAGAGGAAGAAAGCACCGGCTGTGAAACAGGAAGAAGGCTCTCACCAGAGACGACTATGCTAATGCCTTGATCTTGGACTTCCCAGCCTCCAGAAATGTGAGAAATTAGTTCTGTTTATGAGCCACCTCATAGTCTGTGATATTTTTATAGCAGTCCAAATAGACTAGTTTTGTTGCTAGTGGTAAAGAACCTACCTGCCAATGCACAAGATGTGAGAGACACAGGTTCAATCCCTGGTTGGGAAGATCTCCTGGAGAGGAAATGGAAACCCATTCCCATATTCTTGCCTGGAGAATCCCATGGACAGAGGTACCTGGTGGGCTACAGTGCATGGGGTTGCAAAGAGTTGGACAAGACTGAAGCAATTTAGCACAAGCAGATTAAGGATACTTTTCTTGTGGAGTTTTGCTGATGTCTTCTGTGCAAGTGTCCTGTGACCTCCTAGGTCATAGAGAGATACATTTTGGTAGTAGAGAATCTGAAGCTACTGAAAGGGCTTGAGAAGGAAAGGCAAAGAAAGAAGAGTCAGAGACAAGGGGATTTACAGACAAATATGTGTTAGTAGAGTGAGAATGGTACATGAATGGATGCATGAAAGGCTTGTAGGTATTGCCACCGAGTCACTAGAATTCCTAGTTAATATGAATACCTGTGAGAGATGTTATACTTCTTGGGCTCCTAAGTCTCTTCTGTTTTTTAACTTCTCTATGTTTTACAGCAAAATCTCATCAACAGAGGTAACCAAAACCCATTTCTCTGTAATTTGAAGATAGTTAAGTACAAAGCTCTACATTCCAGAACTGTGTCTCGACTAGCACACATCAGGATTTTTCTGTGTCACACAATGCACTGCTTTGTAATTAATAAAACTTTCAATAGAATTCAGGGCCAAAAGAACTTGACTTTGATTGGCTCAAGAAAATGCACTATCTGATAAGACTACATTGCTGTTTTTCTCAGAATTTAATTAGCTTTCAATCAGCTATTCAATATGAGGTCCATTTAAAACAGCATATTTTGTTCCCCTCTACAAATTTGCATAGAATTTCTGACAACCAGTACTGAGGTTCTATTCTCACGTTTAGGGACTATGACAATCATAATAGTAGTAAATATTAAATTGCAGCTATCACTGGAGTCTATTATTTATTATGGCCTCTCTTTGAATAATTGTTTATTAAAACATTTGACAAACTAGAAGTGATGCAATAGCATGCAACAAAAGTTTTTAATCCAGAATCATCTACCTGTGTTCAAATCTAATGAACTCTCTGGAAAGAATTGGTTTGTATCCCTAGAAATCATTTTGTAAGGGCAGTCTCACTAGAATAGACTATACACAGAACATTGTTTCAGACTTCCCAAGGTGTCTTTTGAGATATCAGTAGTCACAGACTCACTTTAAATAGAATTTAGTCATTGAACCAAATAGTTACAGGCAAGAAATAAACCTTGTATTGTAGATCACATTGAAGAAGAGTTTATGAATCGAAACAAACTTGTTTTCTTTTAAATTAATCTTGAAAAGTCAATTGGACACACCCATGTTTTGGACATAAAAATAGAATATTTATGAAAATTGCCAAAGCACCATAAATATAAAGTAGCACCAAGATTTAAGGCCTACACTTACTTATCCTTGTAATGTCCTGGTAAAGGGGAAGTCCTTTGTGTAACTCGTTAAGTCATTTGGGGCTGTTATACCAGAATATCATAGACTGAATGGCTTAAACAACAGAAAATTATTTCTCACAGTTCTGGAGACTAACAAGTCCAAGATCAAATCGGGAGCAGATCTAATATCTGGTGAGGGAACTCTATGAGTTTCAGAGGGCTGTCTTCTCACTATATTCTCACATGAAAAGGAGAGGCCATAATTTTCCTTTTTCATCAGAGCACCAATCCCAATCATGAAAGCTCCATCCTCATGCCCTATTACCTCCCAAAGGCTTCACCTTACCTCCTAACACCATTACATTGTGTGTTGGGATTTCAGTATACGAATTATGTACACTTAGTCGCTCAGTCATGTCCTACTCTTTGAGACCCCATGGACTGTAGCCCACCAGATTCCTTGGTCCATGGGTTTCTCTAGGCAAGAATACTGAAATTGGTAGCCATTTTCTTCTCCAGAGGATCTTCCCAACCCAGGGATTGAACCCACGTCTCCTGCACTGCAGGTGGATTGTTTACCATCTGGGCCACCAGGGAAGCCCATGTGAACTTTAGGAAGACACAAATATTTAGTTTATAACAACAACTTAGCATTATTCAAGTGGATTTTCAGATCACCATTAATGATGCAATGGCTGATATCCTATTATATTAGTTTATTAAAAAATAATTGGAGCTAGATAGGTACAGTTTCATATGTTATTCCTCTAGAGATCCTGATAATTCCAGGTGTTTAATATCCCCTAGGTTAGTAAGATAACTGAGTGATATAAGAAAAAAACTATATAAATTATAAACTACCACTTTTTTACACTTATTATTTCTCTTGTCCTCCCCACCAAGTTAAGACACTATCAGTTTTTTGTAAAAATAAGAAATATATTAAACTTTATAGAGACATTTCAATATTATGAGTAATTTTAAGAAATATCAGTTTCTTTAAAAAGATATTTCAGACTAAGGCCATAAATTACCATCCAAAGGTTATTTTTTTTTTTTTAGGATTAGACTTTCATCATAAGAAGGCTGTCCAAAAATCAATTAGTTATTGGAGAACAGATGTATTGTTTCTTACCAATAGTGTATTGCACAAATGGTGCTCATCACTTTAGTGTATTGGCACTATACTTACTCAGCAAATGGCAGGTGTTATTGAAAGACTGACTGCTTACTTTCATCAAGAACATCCACAACTATAGAGCAAGCATAAATTATCTGACCAGCTCTCGTGCTACTATACAAGTCAAGTTCAGAGATTAGACAAATTAACATGCCCTTGACTCATCAGCAAAATAGAAGAACAAAGCACTTAAATAATTGGCTTATTAATGTATAATTTATGAAATAAAATTTACTAGTTTTAAATGCACAATTTGATAAGTCTTTAAAAAGTATATGCAGGTATGTAATCACTCCATAGTCACAAGTCACAATCCAAATGTTTTGATCACTCCAGAAAGGCTCCATATGTCTTTGGCATCAGGTCTCTGCCCACCCCCCAGTAATTCATAATTGATAATTTATTTCAGTTGCATTATAAGAATATATAGAAATTATTCCTATGAATGCCTTGGCTAAGGATTTTTTTTGCATGTGTGATCTGAAGATGAATCTGATATTAAAAAACTCACAAAGGATTTTCACTCATATCAAAATATTTGGCTTAACTCATTCACATTTAAGAAGCTTTTTCATGAAATGAGGCAGAGAAGATAGATTTAATGTATTTCCTTGTTTATCTTAAAAAATAATTTTATGATTATGGTGTATCACAGGGTAAAGAATTTACTGGCCCCTTGAATTTGGACTTCCCAGTGTTCAGAATAGTGAGAAGTAAATGTTGTTTAATGAACTCTGTTTATGGTTAATATACCCACTTTCTGTTAAAGCAGTCCAAACTGATTCAAATAGATATTGGTATGAGGATAGGGTGCTGTGTATCAAATATCTAAAAATGTGGAAGCAGCTTTGAAACTGAGTAATGTGTAGAGGATGCAAGAGTTTTAAGGTACATGCTAACCATTGCTGAGATTGTGCTGTGAAGGTAACTTTGAAAAGGTGATCTAATGGAAATTCAAAAAGAAAAGAGCTGGAGAGAATGCCTTGATCTTCTCTGAGAATATAAAAGTAATCATGAATGGAGAAATACTGGGTAGAAATATTGTCAGTAACAATCATTGTGACAAGATCTGAGGCAGAAATTAACATTGAACCAAATAGGTTAGAACGTCCCCAGAGAAAGAGAGCCAGGCATGGCTTTTTTGGCCTAAGTCATTTTGTGTTCTAAGTCTGGCCACAGTTCTTGCCCTTGAACAGGTCTTAGTAACTAATGACCTTAAGGGAACAACAACAAAAAAAGTGCAGAAACAAGTAAGTGTTATAATATAGCAAAGATAATATTGACTAAAAAGATGCGCAGCTTGAGAATTGCGAGTTGTTTTATTTGGGAAAAAAATGAAGACTCCAGCCTGGGAGACAGCAACTCAGATAGGTCTGAGAGACCGCTCCAGAGAGATAGTGGGGGAAGGTCAGTATATAAGATTTTGGTAAAGGGGGAATTCAGTGAAATCAAGTGCTTCCTTTACAAGAGGAGGAGCTGATGTCATCATGAAAGGATTTAGTGGCTTTCTAGATATGAAGAGATGCAAAGATTGAGCTCATGAAATCAGTCCTTGAAAATGCCTAACTCTCTGAAGAGTTGTTCCACCAGATTAGTAAAGATTAGCCTAAAATACTCAGTCATCAGATCAATTGGAACCTAAGGGGTGATGATGATATTTTCTGACCCTCTTGACTAAAACAACCTAAAGCTTGGGCTACGCAAGCCCCTGTGTGAACATGCATGTACCCTTAGCTTACAACTCTTCCAGTTTTGCTGTTGAAGAGACATTGCTTTGGGAAAAATTCCTGATGTTTTCCTTACTTGCTGCAAGTAATAAATACTCTCATCTCCAGCTCTTTAGGTTGGTTGTGTCTTTGGGGGTCCACACTCAACAAAGGGCAAGCGCAATTTGGGGGTAGCAACGTGTTATTCGGAAACTGGAGGAAAAATAATTCATGTTATCAAGTGGCAAAGAACTTAACTGAATCGTTTGTGTTCTAGTTTTTTTTTTGGAAGGTAGAACTTGCAAGTGGTAAATGTGGTTACTTAGCTGAGGAAATTTCTAAGCAAAATATTGAAGGAGTGGCTTGGTTCCTTCTGACTGCTTATGGTAAAAATGCAAAAGAGACAAATGAACTGGAGAAAAAAATGTTAAGCAAAAAGAAACTAGAACTTAAAAATTTGGAGAATTCTCAGTCTGTATATATTGCAAAAAATGAGAAAGAATGCTCTAAAGAGAACACAAAACAAATATTTGATAGGAAACAAATATTTAATAAGGAGATTAGCATGACTGTGACCTATAGACTTAATCAGGCATTCCAGCAAGAAAACTGCCAGTTTGAACAGAAGAGGAAGGAGATGGGACAGCATAATGGAAGACTGTCGGACTTAGATTACACATGAATGGTCAGTGAAGCTATTTAGTTGGAAACCTGTGGCATTCTTCAAGAAAAGAGTAAAATGTCCCTGAAAGTGTTTCAGAAATCTTCAAAGCCACTACCTAGATTTCAACAGGGAAGATGACCTGCAGAAGAAGCTGAGGGTGGTGTGACCACGTGCTGGCAGCTGCAGCATAAGAATGGCCTGGCAGAGAGCAGCAGAATGGGCAGGGGCCAGTCAAGCAGTAGGGGTGACATCACCACCCCAGTAGGCCTGGAGGGCAGAGCATCAAGCCAAAGAGCTTTGGTTTCTTGAGTCTTAAAATCTAATGCAGCGTAACGTACTGGGTTTTAGACTTGCTTGGATCTCTTTACTCTTTTCTTCTCTCTGAATTCTTCCTTTTGGAATGTGAATGTCTATCCTATGATTGTACCACCATTGTGTTTTGGAAGCACACATATTGTTTGGTTTCATAAGTTAACAGCTGGTGAGAAATTTTGTCTTACAATGAATCACATCTCAAGTCTTACCCATATATGATTTAGATAATATTTAGATAAGACTTTGGGCTTCAGAATTTAGAGTTAATGTTGGAATGAGTTAAGACTCTGGGTGCTATTGAGGTGAAATTAATCCATTTTGCATCTGAGAAGAATATAAATTTTGGGGGGTCAGGGTAAAATGTTATAATCCTCAGTGAGATAGTATTAGAAGAGGTAACTGGATGAGCTCAACAGAGTATGACCCAAATGATGGGATTAGTGTCCTTATGAGAAGAAAAAGAGACCAGAGCTCTCTGCCATATAAGGATGCAACGAGAAAGAAGTCATCTGCAAACCAGGAAGAGAGTGCTCATCAGAAATGGATTTGCTGGTATTTGGGGCTTCTCAGCTTACACAATTGTGATAAAGAAATGTTTGTTTTTTAATCCGTTCAGACTATGGTATTGTTGCAGCATGCTGAACTGATTAAGAAAGATTCTCCTATAGAATTTCCCTCCTGGCCTCTAGATTTTTGGACTTCCAGCCTCCTGAACTATGAGAATAAATTTTGGTTTTTTGAAGCTGGTACCAACAGCTTAGCTTCTGTGCACCAGTGATGAATGGAATCTCAGAGACAGAGTTTTGGGTGAAGTTGGCATCACCAACTCAATGGATGTGAGTTTGAGCTAGCTCCAGGAGTTGGTGATGGACGGAGAAGGCTGGCATGCTGCAGTCCATGGGGTCACAAAGATTCAGACACAACTGAGCAACTGAACGGACTGGCTGAGAAAAGAATAGTTTTATTGCTTTACCAGGCTAAGGGAGACACAGCAGGCTCTTGTCCTTGAAACTGTGTTTCCTACCCAGGGGTGTATGGTAAGAAGTTTTATAGCAATGGTTCAAGGGCAGGTTGCTGACAGGATTTGTGCAAGGCATGCACTCTTTTAATCTGACCTCAGGTGGTCTCCTTCATCTCTGAAGAATGCTTCATAAAGTAGTCCCATCTTCCACTTGTTGGGGTTTTGGTTTTGCAGAAGATCTTAAAGATATTGTATGTGTATCCCTTGAAGCTGAAAAAGGACCAGCCCAAGACTGCAGTACTTTCTTGCTACTCTTTTGTCTCTGCATCCCCTCCCTTCCTCGATTAGCAACTATTCCAAAAGCTTCCATGTGCAGGCGCCCCACAGGGTCCTGCTGGGTTTCAAAGCCACTGGCAGCTGTAGGTAACTAATACAGAAAACATATATTAATACATATTGATAAAAATGTAAAATTGCAATTGTGAACATATGTTCTTGGTGAGAATTTCAGCATGCATGGATAGTCAGAATGAGTTATCCTAGTCAGGAAGCTCAGAAATGGCATCCTTAAGAAAGTGCTGTGTTAAAAATTGAAAATCAAAGAGTGAGGAGAAGTTTAACTGAGTCAAGAGAAGACATGCCAAGGGAAGTCCAAATATAGGTGACACATGGCTTTAAAACTGAATATGTAACATTCCATATTTCAATACATACTTTTTAAGTTCATACTCTATTTCATGTGCTCTTATTGGACCTGGAGGTTTAGAAGTAAATGAGCAGTTTTACTTTATGAAGGAAGGTTTAATTATCAGGATATTGAAATACTACAAATTATATTACTAAAGATTAATGGCAAAACTGTATAGATTATTTTTTAAGATCTATAGACTCATTATTCTATAGAACTGCAGTATTTTAAAATATTTTCAATTAAGTGAAAGTATTAGTCGCTCAGTTGTGTCTGACTCTTTGTGACCCTATGAACTGTAGCCCACTAGGCTCCTCTGTCCATGGAATTCTCTAAGCATTAATATTGGAATGGGTTACCATTTCTTTTTCCAGGGGATCTTCCCACCCAGGGATCAAACTTGCATTTCTTTTATCTCCTGCATTGGCAGGCAGGTCCTTTACTCTCTGAACCATCAGGGGAAGAGTGTTTCCTTTTGTTGCTTTTTATCATAAGGATGTAATCTCAATGACACAAATCAATAAAAGTAGAAAGTGATGAAACTATGAACAGATTCCAAAAGTTCTCGTTATCTCTAAAAATTGTTACATATTAAATGATATGTTTTGAATATCAAATGTGAAAATAGTATGATTTATTTTAAATTTGGTATCTAATTTCATTTGAACAAAATAGATAGTGCCAGATTAACTGAATTTGTTATAATAATCTGATTTATTTACAATTGAATATGGACAATTTAGATAAGAGACTTAAAATAGTTACTCTAATAAATTAGCAAGATATATAGCTCTTCTACAATATAGCAAAGTTTTAACATTTTTTCAGATAAAGGAATTCTAGTGAAAGGATTTTCTTTTCTGTAGACTGTCTTTTCCAGGAAGTGGGTTCCAAAAAATTATTTGCAGTGGAGAAAACCTTGGTTGTTTTTCTATGTATAAAACCAGACATGTGCACTTCATTTTAAATTGCCAGAGTCTCAAGGTTTCCTTATAGATACCTTTCAATTTATAGAAGCAGTAGAGACAAAGTCTAAAGAAAGTTAATTATTCTTGCATTCTTGGTTGGAAAATTACTGAGACTTGTTATTTACTCTATGACCTGATGGTACTCAATCCCTTGGATTTGAGGTCTTATTTACTGAAATTGGTTTTCATGGATAAAAATATTAAATAAAGAATAAATCTAAACTGTTTCATGTATATACCAAAAAGAAAAAAAAAAACACAAAAGATAAGCAAGAAGAGAAAATAAATTGACCTAAAGTACAGGTATACACATAATTAGCAGACAAAGAAGATTCTGAATAACTTAATATCACAAATAGATAGGGAAAAAAATAGCCAAATACAAGAAAACTAACCCCAGAACCCACAATGAGAACTGAGTCAAATGGATATTTAATGACAAAAGAAGCAAAGGCTTTAAAGATGTAACAGACAAATTGGTCTCTGAAAGAGAAAATCTTACAATGAGTTTGGAGATACTAAGAACAGAATTGATACCTTATGGGTCAAAGTACCAGCTTCTGGGAAATCCAAAGGCAAACTCTGAAAGTACACAAGAAAAGAGGTGGCAAGTTGGTTGGATTAAGGGGGCATGACTTGGTCAAGTACCCCTTAGATATAAAAAATTAAATTAGAAAGTATGAGTCCTGAAAAAATAAAAGTAAATCACAAAATCATAAGATATATCAGCTTCTCCTAAAAGGTACCCTTGAATAAAACAACAAAAAGCTGGTGAAGACTGTTTTAAGTTGTGTGCTCTGGAAGAAATGACCAAAATGGAAATCTATGTGCAAGCAAGATATTAAATGAGTGGTCTTGGGATAAACTGGCAGAAAAAAAGATGTTAGGAAGAAGGCGGGAAGAAGCATGATAGGGAAGGGGAAGCTGCTAAGCAAGGCTGTCGTTTGAGGTGACATATGGGTTTATCCTATTCTGCAGGAATTCTGGAGCATAAATTGAACCACAGAGTTTATTCCACTTAAGGCAAGAAAGCTGGGGTTTTGTAGTTCTACACAGATCAGTCATTGTTGGGTTATCATGGGATGAACTCTAATTCCTAGACATATCCACAGCTTCCATTGTCCAAGAGCAATCCTATGGAGAGATTTGAATAGACAGAACACCTAGGTAATGAAATATCCAATCAACAAAAGAGATCCTTGGGCATCTGATTAGAACACCAACAATGTCTTCTGTGGCAACGAAAACATCTTCCAGTCTGTGCTTAAAACTGTTTTGAGGCATCTGATAACAGTAAAGAGAAAGTAGCAAATTGATAGAAAGGGATATCAAAATATTTTATTGGGGGGAAATTCTCTTCACCAAACAAGAAGCCAGAAACTATGATACAACACTTGAATAGAATGAAATATGTTTAATTAGATACTTACAATTATGAAAAACTACTAGAAAAAGTATCTTATTGTAATTTAAGTAGAAAAAATAGAAAAATATGACATAGGAGTTGATAGAACTCTGAAAAGAAATGGAAGAGAGATAAAAGGTAACCTTAGAAAAGATTAATTTATAAGTTGCCATGACAAAATAGATATGACAAAAGATATAGTATGAGTCATTGACAGAACACATGAAAATACCTCTGAGAATAAAATTAATTAAATTAAAAGAGTAAAATATTCAGGCAAAGTAATTGATGTAGATAACAAGAAAGATGGTTCATTGTACATATAATTTGAGTCCTTGAAAAAGCAAAAATAATGGAACAAATATAATATTTAAAAGTCAAGTCCACAAAAACTTTCTAGAAATAAATGACTCAATTCAAGTACTGAAAAGATCACTATGTACCTGAAAAAAATGTCCTAGAATGATAAACTATGAGACATAGGCTAATAAAATTACTAGACTTTAAACAATAAAGAAAAAAATAGACTAAATCACAAAGAGAAGAGCCCTGGATTTCTCTCAACTTCTCAATTGTACTTTAAAAGTAAATAAAGAGCCAAGGATTTTATAGTAAACTAAGTTGTAATTAAGTACCAAGGCTGCAGGAAAAGAATTTTAAATATATAAGAACTCAGAAAATACTGTATTCAAGAGGCATTCCTGAGGAATGTGTAGAGGAGAAATTTTATCCAAATAAGAAACTGGCAAACACTACAAAAAAAAACAAACCAAGTAGACTTGTTTGAACAAACTTGAACAAATGAAGATACAACTTTAATGTAAGCATATTAAATTTTTAACATCACAAAATATCAAATTAAGTGTTTGCTTGTTTGAATTGTTTTCCCCGTAGAACTAGACAAATTCATTCTAAAAAAAAAAAGAAAAAAGAAAAAAAACCCTGCTAGTACAGCACAGAAGAAACCAATGAGAAAACAGAGCATTGACGGTGTCCTGTCAATGGCACTACTAGATTTTCAACATGTCATAAAGCTTCAACAAAAAGAAAGTGTGGGATGGAGAAAAATAAAGATGAAAAAGAAATAGTGTTTCTTAAGTACCAGCTAAGATCTAGAAGCCATTTTAACCCTCACCTTTACATATAAGGAAATTGACTCAAAGAAATTAGTCTGGTAAGTCTCCACAGTTTATGCAGCTAGTAAGTGCAGAAACTGTTCCCATAGTGTCACGAAAATTAAATTATCTCCTGTTAGTTTTCTTTTAAATGCATACTAAAACCTAAATAGACAAAAATAAAAAACTAAAACAACCTTGGGGAATGTCTACATTGCCACCTTGAGCCTAATGGATATCTATAATAGATAAACTTCTGAAATGCTTGTTAAGATTCTTTAATGCAATTCAGTTTTTAATCTATTGATCTTAACTTGTGTTCAGTACATTTCTAATATTTAAAGCAATATTTAAGGTTTATGAGAGTACTGTCAAAAAGCCATTGAGCAATTAGCTCTTCTTGTTGAAAAGTCCGCTGGTACTTACTCACTGGCAGTCTGTCTTCCTAGCCCTTCTTCCTTGCTTAATACCTAGAATTCTCAAAGTACATTTTATTGGCCTCCAGTCAGAGAAAGACAGTCTGCTGATAAAACACTCAGTGTCATTTACCATCTGGATAGTCTTCCCTGACGTACCAAGTATGCAGTTTGTTTTTTGTCGACAGACAGTTTTTCAGTGTCAAAAGACGATCTTATAAAAACATGAAAAAAAGTTGCCAGTCACATGCAATCTAAAGTGTCAAACAGAGAATATATATTCCAGTTATTTATCAAAATTATATAGACTTAAGTTTCTGGAAAGCTCTCTCTTTGTGTACAGGTGGCTAATACATAGGTGGTGTAGTGGGAAATAGAAAGAGAAAAGGAGGTTATACCAGCCTAAACCTACCAGTTTCTCCAAGCTTTGAGTTAACAGAATCTAATAAGTTACCTATAAGTTTATTAAAAGTCTTAATTAGGCAAAACTTTTCCTTTTTAAAAGTTATTTATATTTAAAAAGCAAAGGGTATTGTGAAAGATCTGTTTTGAATGCAGTAAGCTTCATAATAGGGGCTTCCCTGGTGGCTCGTAAGGTAAAGATCTGCCTGCAATGCAGGAGGCCCGGGTTGGATCTCTGGGTTGGGAAGATCCCCTGGAGAAGGAAATAGCAACCCACTCCAGTATTTTTGCCTGGAGAATCCCATGGACATAGGAGCTTGGTGGGCTACAGTCCACGGGGTAGCAAGAGTCAGACACAACTCAGCAACTAAACTACCACTGCCACCAAGCTTCATAATAAGTATGATGTGTCTTTAAGTGGAAAATTAAGTTGAGTACATTAAAAATCTGAGATTGGCATGTATCAGCTACCCTGAGAAACCATGATGCAGAAAGGCAGATGAATGTCAAGACAGAAAAACATCTTTGCATAAAATTTCAATTGACTCCACATAAACATGGAGAAAGTGAGGTAGGAAGAGAAGCATGGAAATCCAGAAGACTGTAGTTTTGAAAAGGTGCACTCAGAATTTCTTTTAGTAGAAGGGATGAGAAGGAATTTAATTGAAAATCACTTGAATAATAATGAGACTAGTATGTGACATATCAAGCCACTTTAAGGAAACAATTGCTCTAAGTTATGGATTAACAAAAATGTACCCATTTAGTTTCAGTCAAGTGGCCAAGGTTAACAGTACTCAGGTTTTAGCTGTGCAAGCTCCATGTTCAGTCATTGTTTCTCTTGTTAAACCTCCCTTCTTTTAAAACACATGATTCTTCTAGATAAGAGGGGGTTAATATGGTTAGTTACATAAACAGCTTCTGTATTTAAAGATTCGTTGACTTTTGTGGAGTTCTGTTTTATTGTTGCTGTCTGTGTTTGTTTTTGTTTGTTTTCTTGGTTTTTTTGTTTGTGTGTTTTTGTGCTTTCATGGGCTATCCTATTGTTGTCTACCAGGACCTGGTTATCTTGGGTAATAATAATACCCCCTCGCATGACTCACTTTGACTGCATTGTCCAATAATGGATGCTTATCTTGCTATGGCTATGACTTGCTATGGCTATGACTAAACCCTAAAGTATTAAATATGCAAGACTCTAAAATTAATGTTAACCATTAACACTATCATCATCAGCAGCAATTTATGTTTGTTTGTTTGTTTTAAGAAACATCATAAGGGAAACCATTTTATTTTCTCCTCATTTACTTCCACTGAATAGGAGATGATCATTTCTGGAGTCAGCAGTTGTCTATGGCAATCCTGAGGGTTCCAAGGGGATCCAGTTTTAGGTTCCTTCCTGAGGCATCTCTTCTACTCCCCTCCTGGAATATCTAACAGTGCTCATGCTTTAGACTTTCACCCCCAACCAGTTCTCCCTCTCCCTCTGACTCTAACAGGAAAATTGTTATTCATCAGTAAGGTCAGTTCACAAGTGGGTCATTGTTATATCAATAGAATCAATGGAGGAGATAACATGGAAGTGCTAATTATTGGCTAATTGCTTTGGCAATGAAACAATTTCAGTGGCTTAAACATTTCTGAATCTTCATATAAAATATTTGATTAGATTCAGTTCAGTTCAGTTCGGTTCAGTCACTCAGTCGTGTCCGACTCTTTGCGACCCCATGAATTGCAGCACGCCAGGCCTCCCTGTCCATCACCAACTCCCGGAGTTTACCCAAACCCATGTCCATCGAGTCGGTGATGCCATCCAACCATCTCATTCTCTGTTGTCCCCTTCTCCTCCCGCCCCCAATCCTACCCAGCATTAGGGTCTTTTCCAATGAGTCAACTCTTCGCATGAGGTGATTCACACCTTTGTAAATCAAAAGATAGTCATTTTTTTTAAGAATCTAGAAAGGCATATCTTCCTAGCTTTTGTCTTCTATTTCCCTTTATTCTCTAAATATGTATGAACTTTTTTAAAAAAATTACATTTTCCTTTTTTCACATGGATATTCTTATTAGAACTTATAATTAAATACCTCTTCAGCTTTATACCTAAAGGAGCTTGAAGCAATATAGCAATGTACCAAATTTCCATTAAGTAGTCTTGCTCACAGTTTTTAACATAAACAGAATAGCATATTTTCCTCAAGCAATATGAATAAGTTTTCTTCAATTTACAACTTCAAGAAGCTATATATGAAATTCATATGTGACCTGCTTGTTAGTCTGCCATAAATCCAGTTTTCTAAGCAATTCAGACTTTATTTTATTTGACAGCTAAGTTTTATTTTAATCTTAAAAGGTGTTAGTGAGGCTGTTTGATTATTTTCTCAAAAAAATTAAGCATGCAAAGATGTTATCATTATCTACATCAAAGAAACAATTTCATCAGAATATCATTGTCTTTGTCTCCAATTAAACTAAAAAAAAGAAAAAACACACAAATGTTCATACTGTTATTTCTTTCATAAAAGAGAATTCTAAGAAAATAAAAGTTTACATAGCATATATTGATTAAAATATATCCATAAATTACTTTAAAGCTATACATTCCGATGTGAAGATTTTGTTGAATTCCATAGCTCAGTTAGTTGGTAAAGAATCTGCCTGCAATGTGGGAGACCTGAGTTCGATCCTTGGATTGGGAAGATCCCCTGGAGAAGGGGAAAGTTTACACATTCCAGTATTCTGGCCTGGAGAATTCCATGGACTAAATAGTCCATGGGGTCACAAAGTGTCAGTCACAGCTGAGTGACTTTCACTTTCACTATGTAAAATTTGAATATTTGCTTAACTATCACTTTTTAAAAATCACTTAAACGTGTTTATCGAGTTCCCACTATACAAATCATAAAATTCTTAACTCCTACATGTGTACAATTTTTTGACAACTGAAAGAAACCATGGATGCCTTTATGTTTTAGTGTTTGTTTATTTTAAAGCACTATGTCCTGAAATATGAAAAGCGTAATTTATTTTTTAAACATTACTTGTATAAGAAATTTATCAAATACTTGTCCTTTAAATTGAATTAAATACTTATAGCATGTTTGTGTACTAAGTCACTTAAGTCATATCCTACTCTTTGCAACCCCATGGAACCGCCAGGCCCCTCTGTCCATGGGATTCTCCAGGCAAGAGTACTGCAGTGGGGTGCCCTGCCCTTCTCCAGGGGATCTTTGCAACCTGGGTTTGAACCCATGTCTCTTATGTCTCCTGCATTGGCAAGTGGATTCTTTACGACTAGCGCCACCTGGGAATATTTTACAAATATGTGCATAACATATTGTTGGAAAACTATCAGGGTAATATGAAATAGAAATAAATCTTGGACAAATACAGTAAATGCTTTAATAAACTTATAAGTTTTATTATAATAAACCTAGAAGTTTTATTTTATTTTAATAATAATAGTTGAATAATTTGCACATGGATGTTTTTATCATTTAACATTTTTTCCCTTTATTTTTCTCAATAAATCAGCCCCTAGTCCTAGTTTAAGACCAAGAAAAGCAATTTCCTAAGAGTTCCTAGCTGTTGTGTTATACTGGTCTTAGTTATATGGGTATCTGAAAACTCAGGTCAACTTTCTCCTTTACTTATCTGTCAACCAAGATGATTTTGAAATGCCAACCATAGCTACTTTCTTTTCCAGCCAATTAAGTAGAAAATCTTTGTTAAAATAACACATTTCCCAACCTTGAACTGTTTCATAAATCCTGGGAAATTATACACATTCAGATGATTTTTAAGGCCTGGCACAGAGAATCAAGATACTTAATAAAGCTCAGTATCTTCCTTTTTAATAGTTGGATCCTAAAAAGCAGAAAATGCTAAAAGCTATGAGGTTAAAGTAGAACATGAGATAAGGCTGAACAAAGGGCAGAGATAAGCACAACAATCTGACCCTGTAGATAAGGTTTTCTCTGCTTAGGATCCAAGTTTTGTTGTTTTTGTTTTTTTTAATTATGAAGTTATACCTAAGTATGTAAGGGGTTGATGACATATGAAAATTAGTGTATTTGGAATTCCTTATAACATTTTGCAAGTTTCTCTGAGTTAGGTTGGCCTGTCTTCCAAGGTGTGGAAAATTTCACGTGCACAATTAGGCTTTCATGAATTTTAAAGACTGATCATTTCCATCTCTGTTAATGTTGAGCCCTGAAATTATTTTTGTTCAGAATTGGAATTGGCAAAGATTTAGACCATACTCTGAAATTCAAAATTTACCATGGCATCACAATTAACTATCTCTCAAGGGACAGTGACAACCTTGGATATGGCTACTAGGTTGGATAGAGTGGAGTTGTTAAAAAAGTAGTATGACTCTAGAAATGAGTATGAGAATAAAAAAAAAAGGTACACAGAAAGAATATATGAGAATGTCTCTCTCATATTTACATATAGGAACTCTCCTCAATATCATCTTTCTCCCATTCTGACTTTCTCAAATCTAGGTTGAAGTTAGTTGCCACAAACATATTTTCTTAATAGTTGCTTTAAATTAACTTTCACACAAAGTTCCTAGTGGTTAGAGAAGCAAAGAAGGGAGCATAAAACTCAAGGAGCCAAAAGTTTGACATATATATTATATATATATTTTATAAAGTATGCATTTTAATTATCATCATTTCATACAATCAAGCTATTTGGAGTTTGTAACAAATATCATGAATGTTTTTACATTTAGAAAAGGAGTGTGCAATTAAGGATTAAACAAATATCTGTGAGTTAGATTATTTTTCTCATTCTTTGGAACTGATATATTGTTGAAATGTTTTAGAGTTTTCTTACAAGTGACTCTTTCGCAGTAGAATTGAGAATGCAAAAGAGGAATTAGAAGGAAAGAAAGTAACTGGAAAAAAATTTTAAAAACATGAGATTATTACAGAGAAAAATCATCCTATGACTTCTTCTAAGGATAAAGAAGTGATAGAATGAAGTTAGAAATTTAAATCTTAGTCTAAGGCAATATTGAGTGTTTTTATAGACCAGAATAAGATGCCAATATACAGTTTAAAGTCCCTTTCTGGAGATCTCTTAGAAGTGAAAAAGATTATTATGCACCTATTTGAGGTATAATCTTGCCTGAGATGTAAAAGATCAACTAAATAACCTCTCAAGGTCCTTTTGCTCCAACCTTTCAATAATTATTTAAACGAAATCAAGAATTAAATGCTTGCTTTGACTTGCAATATCTTAGTGCACTGACCTGGGCTTTGTAACTTAATATCTATGAGTACTAATCTATTTTAACTAGATGGGAACAGGAAAAATGAATTGCAAAACATGATAATGAGATCAAAGATCTCAATATATCTTGCATGGTTCCAAGACCCAGAGGTCAAAATCTTATCTCAGGAGAAGTGAAGTGGAGGAGGATGTAAAAGAGGAGCATCATTCAGAGTTGAGCTTTTAGTACATGCTATGGATAACGAAGCGAACTTAATTTCACTGTGTGTGTGATGAGAATGTACTTTAGTTGAAAAATCTCCTTCCTATGGGTGGTTGTAATTGAACAAAGTTACATTTCATCTGAATTAATGACCTAACAGTAGCCGCTGTTTCTAATTATAAAAATCACCTTCTGAAAAGCAGTGATAATTAATTGAAACTGTAGTCCTTACAAATGAATAAATATCACTGGCTTTGATTCAAATCCTTCACATTAATAATCAGGAGCATTTTTTTAAAGTACAATATTTCAAGATTCTTCTTTAGCTATTGTCTACATCATAGGTTGATCTTAAAAAAAAAGGATTAAACTTCAATTTTTGGAGATGAGTCTTTAATAGACTCATTAATTAATTTACAATTTTGCATGTAAAAGACAATCTTGATAATACCTCACAATTTAATTCTTTAAATTTTCTCTAAGACTAATTTTCTTTAAATCAGCCTGATTTCATTATTTTTCTTATATGGATAGGTATAATGATACATTATAATTTTTAAAGATCCTGAATAACTGAAATTTAAGAGAAGAGGTTTTAGGGAGGGGCAGATACTTGAGAAATCTATGCAGAAGGAATATCAATTGATTTACATTTTTTCTTACTAAAATCCATTTGGTTAGCTCTGCGTACATTATGCATTTACATGCACATTCAATCATTAAGAATTCTTCCATAAAATGTCCTCTACAAGGTCAAGGAACAATGTACTCCTTAACTTAATTCTTAACTTCAGCTCAACTTCCTGAATGCCTACCAGACAAGAATTCTTCTTTCCTATTTTTCTTTTTTCCTGTCTGCTTCTTAGGTTCCCAGTATCTAAATACCATCTCATTCCTTCATTCCTGCTATCATCTGGAGACTGTACTGCACTGTTCATCTCTGTATCTCTTTCTTTCATTATCTTTTACACAAATCTTGACCTTTTTACAACCCAAATATGCTAACTGCCCTACTGTAGCCTAATATTTCTGTTTTGTGTACAGAGTCAATGAGTGTTATCATTGTTTGCTCTGCCAAAAATTGTTCTTAACCATTACACTATTATCTTAATAATCACAGCCATTGTATTAGGTAGGTTCTATTACTACTTTTAATCTATAGATGAGAAAATTGAGAGGCAATAATTTTAAGTAATTGGGCCAAGGTTACTCAACCATCAAGTGGAAGAGCCAGGACTGGAGCCCAGGCAAGGCTTAGCCCTTGCTCTTACCTGTTGCATTGCATACTTTACCCATACTGCCTTCTTTGAGGACATTGAAATTACACTTTCAGTAAAAGGATCAAAAGTTCAAATTTGGTTCAAATAACTGGCCAAGAGTTGCAGCTGTAATCTGGAAGAGAGTAGAGGTAATTTCCCACATAAGAATAAAAATCATTGACCTTGCAGTTTTAGTATAAGGCTTTCACATGTTGCACTCAATTTCTTCTGAAGATCTCTTCATCATTACTGTTCCACCATTTTCTGTTCATTGTTACTATTTCCAACACTTCTCTTTTTGCCCATAAACTATTGCTTCATTTTACTTCCTTGACTGTTGAATCCAACACATTCTCTTAGCTAGAACTCTTGAATGCTGCTGCTGCTAAGTCGCTTCAGTTGTGTCCGACTCTGTGCGACCCCATGGACAGTAGCCTACCAGGCTCCTCCGTCCATGGGATTTTTCCAGCCAAGAGTACTGGAGTGAGGTGCCATTGCCTTCTCCAAGAACTCTTGAATAGGGTAAGGTAATATTTTCTTGGGCTTCCTAGGTGGCTCAGTGGTAAAGAATCTGCTTGACTGCCAGTGCGGGAGACTTGAGTTCCACCCCTGGATTGGGAAGATCCTTGGAGAAGGAAATGGTAACGCACTCCAGTATTCTTGCTTGGGAAACCCCATGGACAGAGGAGCCTGGTGGGGTACCATTCATGGGGTTGCAAAACAGTTGGACACAGCTTAGCAAGTAAACAATAGCAACCATATTTCCTTTGAAATTATCTTTATTATTATTTTGAGAAGTCAGTGAGATTTAGAGATTAGAACACTGGATTTGGAATAAAAATCCATGAATTTTAAAGTTAGATCTACCATCAAGCTCTGGGTAACATTAGGTAGAGGACTTCTCTGAGACTTAACTCCCCATCTATAACTTACCTCTGGTTTACCCCCACAGAATGGTTATAAATTTCAAATTCAATAGAACACACAAACAGCAAGAGTACTTTTAAAATTTTAGAATTTTTCATTGGTCCTATTATTCTGCTACAGGTTATCTTTGATATATGATTATTTTGATATTAATCAGTTTTAACCTTTGTCAAAAATCCACCATCTGAAAATGAGATTATTATATATGTGCTGCATCAGAGTTTCTAAAACAAAAGAAATATATAAGCATAAAGTAATCTCTCATTGTTTTTTCTTAATATGAAGGTAGCAGTAAGATGGTCCAGCTATTTGGCTTCCTGTATCTAGGTTTACTTTATCTAATGTGCGTTGGCTTATTTCATCTGTTTACTGAAGGTTGTAGAATAATTGAGTTGGTTCAGACACTTGGTTTGGTTTACTGAAATATGATTCAAACTTGCAAAAAGCCATTGTTAAGTGAGTTAGCAGACAGTTTTATCAGAACACTTTCAACTGTTGTTTGCTATTCCAGGTGGGACAATTAGCTATTATTTTGAACAGTTTTACAGGCATGCTTTACTTATGTGTTATACTCAATCACAGTTCAGTCACATTGCTTTGCTATTCACAACCAATTATCCTGAAATACACTGAAATTTGTAGGCCAAACTGAACTACCTGTTATATACATAAACTCTCAATTCTTTGAAAATGTTTTCAACTCAGAGACAAAAAGAATGTTTACATTTACTGAAAATGTTGACAATTTTCAATAGTCATTTAAAATCTGTTTCTATAAAGCTCTACTATATGTAGAGCATTCAGGAGTCTACTAAATATGCTTCCAAATTATTATTTTTTTTTTAATTTTTTTTATGCTTCCAAATTATATCTCTTTCCTGAGGTAAGAATGATACAGAATTCCCCAAATAAGTTTCAAAAGGCCAAGATTAAGTCCAAATAGTCTAGCTGTTGGTAGAAACATTGCTATCACAGAGGCTCACTTTGACTCTATTAAGACAGACACATAAGCAAATATGATGCACAGTGAGAAATGTAAAATTAAGGCAGATAGAAAGAGCCATGGCACACAATAAGTAGGATTTGGTTTTGGTTGGAGGAATGAGATGGGTAGTCACATTATATGATGGTCCTGAAGAAGGCAGGCCAGCAGGCATGCAAAACAAACAACCAACCAAATAAACAAAAGACATAGTTTTCTGGAAAATGGAAATGAAACTAGAGGAGAGAAGATCAAGTAGGGCTTCCCTGGTGTCTCAGTGGTAAAGAATCTGCCTGCCAAGCAGGAGTCACAGGTTTGATCCCTACTTTGGGAAGATCTGCTAGAGAAGGGAATGGCAGCCCACTCCAGTATTCTTGCCTGGGAAATCACATGAACAGAGGAGCGTGACGGTCCATGGGTTCACAAAAGAGTTGAACACAACTTAGCAACTAAACAAACAAAGAGAAGATCAAGTAGGATATTAACTGAAAAGTCAGCCTTATATATCTCCCAGGGTTCACATTCAGTTAAGGAATCCAACCTGTGGCTTTGCTATGTTTATGTCCTTATTTTTTCAATCCTGCCTGTGTGTATAGAACTCTGGTAATCTCTTACCTAGAGTATAATAATATCTTTCTTCCTTCTGTTCTAGTTTTCAGCCTCTATTCTCTCCTAACAATTTCATATACTTTTGACCAAATCATTATCTTGATCTAGCATGTCATCAATTAAAATCCACTTATTACTACCCTTTAATAACCATTCATAATGGTTTTCTGCTAACAACATCCCACCTGTCTCACTTTATACTGATGCTTTTCACTAATCTGTAGCATTCACTATACTGTAAACCCTAGAAGGGCAGAGAGCAGATCAGTATTGTTTACAGTTGTAATCCTGTTATCACTAACGATGTCTAGCACATAGTAACACCAAAATTTTGTTTTAAAATAAATGCTTGTCTGCCTAGTTTCAATTTTATATCCTTCCTTCTGAAGAAACTATCTGTTTTGCCATCCTGTATTATATATTAGTTTCTATTGTTCCCATCCTAGCATGGTCAATTAGCCCATGAAGTGATCATGTCTCATTATTTAAATTTTGTCATAAGTGAGGTGTGCACTTAATGCTACGGGACTCTTTCTAAATTATTGTTCATTTTATATTCTGATGCACAGTAGCCAATTTCCTACTGTTACGCCAATAGGAAGGATTTGAAGAAAAGCCAATTAAGATTCTTCCTAAGCATCACCTATAAAATACTCCAGGATATTTGCAAATTCTATACACATACACATCCCTGTATTAATGCTTATAAATAAATGTGAATAACACAACTTTGAGTATAAACATGTTGTATTAGTTATCTAGGGCTTCTATATTGAAATACATAAAATGGATGGCTTAAACAATAGACATTTATTTCTCACAGTTCTGGAAGATGGAGAGTCTGAGACCAGAATGCTAGCATGGTGAGAGCCCTTTCCTGGCTTGCAGACTGTTGTCTTCTTCTTCTTTCTTCACATAGTAGAGAGAGAATTGTCTGTTCTTATAAGGATACTAATCTCTCATGAGGACACCACTGTCATGAACTAATTACCTCCCGTAGGCCCTCATCTCAAAATACTATTAGACTGGAGGTTAAAATTTCAACATATAAAATTTGGAGGGACTCAGTACAGTCCATCACTGCAGTTCAGTCACTCATTCATGTCCAACTCTTTGCAACCCCATGGGCTGCAGCATGCCAGGCTTCCCTGTTCATCACCAACTCCTGGAGCTTACCCAGACTCATATCCATCGACTCGGTGATGCCATCCAATCATCTCATCCTCTGTTGTCCCATTCACCTTCTGCCTTCAATCTTTCTCAGCATCAGGGTCTATTCTAATGAGTCAGGTCTTCATATCAGGTGGCCAAAGTATTGGAGCTTCAACTTCAGCATCAGTCCTTCCAATCAATATTCAGGACTGATCTCCTTTAGGATGGACTGGCTTGATCTCCTTGCAGTCCAAGGGACTCTCAAGAGTCTTCTCCAACACCACAGGTCAAAAGCATCAATTCTTTGGTGCTCAGTTTTCTTTATGGTCCAACTCTCACATCCATACATGACTACTGGAAAAATCACAGCTTTGACTAGATGGACCTTTGTTGGCAAAGTAATGTCTCTGCTTTTTAATATGCTCTCTAGTTTTGTCATAGCTTTTCTTCCAAGAAGCAAGCATCTTTTAATTTCATGGTTGCAGTCACCATCTGCAGTGATTTTGGAGCCCAAGAAAGCAAAATCTGTTACTGTTTCCACTGTTTTCCCATTGTTCAGTCCATAGCACATGTATTTATAAATAGACTTGATGGACATGAGTTTAGCAAGCTCTGGGAGTTGGTGATGGACAGGGAAGCCTGGTGTGCTGCAGTCCATGAGGTCGCAAAAAGTCGAACATGACTGAGCGACTGAACTGATCTGAAGTGATATAAATCCATGCACATACATACACATATAAACACATATACGTATTTTCTTTTTCCTGCATTAGTGCTGTATATTAGTACTACTTATCAGTCTAGAACAATGTATGTCGGTGGACCCCTAGGAGTCTCTGAGACATATTCAAGGAGACTACTAGGTCAAAATTATTTTAGTAATAATAGTAAGACATTATTTGTCTTTATCATCTTATTGATATTGGGCTAAGGTGAAAAATATCATTTATGAAATTGTTGGTTGCCTGGCATATATCAAGAGGAAATGCACTTTGTATGAGGAAATGCACTTCTAAGATTGTTGAGTTGTGACCTGAATAGTCATTTTTTTAATAGGATACCATTTTTACTCTAAAAAACAACTGACAGATAAACTGGTTAATCAGATTTGGGTACTGAGCAGGTAGTTTGTCAAAAAAATAATCAAGTAAGCCTGTCACTTCAAGGGAAAAAACTGACAGGACTTATTGCTAATGATAAAATTCAAACTTTCAAGCAAAAGTTAGAATTTTTGAAAACTTGCTTGCACCATTGTAAGTCTGACAGCTTCAATTTTCTGATGAGATTGATGATTATATTAACAAATATGATATTTTTAAATCGTATGATGGAATGTATCCACATTTTGAAGACTTGCATCATTTAGTGAACCAATATTTTCCAAACAATCAGTAAATGATGTCATAAAATTATACAAAGGTAAAAGATATTCAAATTGCAAAGGGACAATACATTTTTGATTGAATTTTATAATTTATATTATAAATAATATAATATAAATTATAAAAAATAATTTTATAATTATGTTGTAACACAATATGAAAATTTATTAAAGTGTTATTAAAATATTTTCAGAATCTCCACTGCAATTAACTTATAAGAATTGTTACATGTAAAATTTTGATGTACTAACAAGGAAGAATATCTCAAATTATCGAACAAAGCTATTAAAGTATTACCCTCTTTTCTAACTGTATATCAGTGGGAACCAAATTTTATTTGTGGATACTAACAAAAATATATTGAAATACATTGACCACAGGAGTAAGTGAGAGTATCTAGCTGTCTTCTATTAATCTAGATATTAAAGAAGTAAATATACAGAAATACCATACAATATTACTCATCTCAATTTGGTGGAGTGTTGAAAAATACATTTTAATAAAAATATGCTATATATGTTAACATGCAATAGATTCATTATTGTTATATTTAAATAACTTCATTAATAAATATATTTTTTAACTTCTAATACAGTAAGTATTGTTAGATATAATCCTCCAAATAAAAGTTTTTAAGTAGTCATCAATTTTAAAGAGTATAAAGTGTTTCTATCATCAAAATTTAGAGAACCTCCACTTTAGAATGAATTTGGCTTTGTTCTAAATCTAACAAACAGAACTTACACACATTTTTGCTCCATCATCAAGATTTATGAAGTTTAAACAAACTCTTAGAGGAAAAAATATTGGGATATTCCTGTATTTTCTCCTTCTCTTAATTAATTTTATTTTCTCTCTTTCTACAAGTTTTCTAAATCTTTTCAAGTAACTTGGGTCTACCATCCATATTTCTAAAATGTGATTAATGTTGCTTTTTATTTTTTGTGTGTATATTTATGCACATGTGTGTTGTGATTATTAATTCAGCCTTTCCTAACATGTTTTAAGCAGCTCATTAGACATTCAGATTTCACTATTACCTGCATTTTAATACCTCAGTCCTATTTGTCAGTACTTCCCCAAACCATCAGCATTACCATTTTTGTAAAAATAAAATATGAGCCCATATGGTCATTTTCCTTTCTCTTCATCTTTAATTTTCTCTAATAATACAACTCTGTATCTTTTCTACCCTACATCATGGCTGAATGCTAACATTGCTAGTCTGCTGTAAACACATTTCCTAATTCCTACGAAAATTTTTATAGTCTTACAGAATTCAATTTGTAGACACATTAAAATTCTAAAATTAGAGAATCATCAAAAATAAGAATAGAGATGATAATTTTAGCTTTCTCTTTCACCAAAAAACTTTGCTGACTGTTCTGTGGCTGACCTAATTGCTCTCTGTGCATATTCAATATCTAATATTTTTCTTTACTCATTTACCTGCTCCATCAGGCTTCATATATTTTAGGGGCAGAGATCATATCTTCTTTATTTAATTACATATCCTAGCACAGAGTCTGGAATGGAGACACAATTCCATTAGTATTAACATAATCCATTAGCAACAAAAGAAACAGAATTGAACTAGATCATCCAGTGACAAAGCCAAAGTGATTTTTGCATATTTTTGAGGCTTTTATTTTCTGGAATGTCTTGGGTTCTATTTGGGCTTGAAAGTGAAAGTGAAAGTGAACTCTCTCAGTTGAGGCTGACTCTTTTTGATTCCATGGCCTGTAGTCTGCCAGGCTGCTGCATCCATGGGATTTCCCAGGCAAGAATACTGGAGTGAGTTGCTGTTTCCTTCTCCAGAGGATCTTCTGGACATGGGGACCTAAACCGAGTCTCCCACTTTGCAGGCACACTCTGCAAAGTCCGAGCCACCAGGGAAGCCCCTATTTGTGTTTACTTGCTGTAATAAGAACCTGAGAAATGTATGTTAAGCATTTGAATACAACTTCAGAAGCCAGTTCAGTTCAGTTCAGTTGCTCAGTCGTGTCCGACTCTTTGCAACCCCATGGACTGCAACACTCCAGGCTTGCTGTTTATCACCAACTTCCAGAGTTTACTCAAACTCATGTGTATTGAGTCGGTGATGCCATCCAACCACCTCATCCTATGTCATTCCCGTCTCCTCGCACCTTCAATCTTTCCCAGCATTAGGGTCTTTTCAAATGAGTCAGTTCTTTGCATGAGGTGGCCAAAGTATTGAAGCTTCAGCTTCAGCATCAGTCCTTCCAATGAATATTCAGGACTGATTTCCTTTAGGATTGACTGATTTGATCTCCTTGTAGTCCAAGGGACTCTCAAGAGTCTTGTTCTACACTACAGTCCAAGAGCATCAATTCTTCAGCACACAGCTTTCTTTAGAGTCCAGTTTTTACATCCATGCATGACTACTGGAAAAACCATAGCTTTGACTAGATGGACCTTTGTTGGCTAAGTAATGTCTGCTTTTTAATATACTCTCTAGGTTGGTCAGTTTTTCTTCCAAGGAGCAAGGGTCTTTTAATTTCATGGCTGCAGTCATCATCTGCAGTGATTTTGGATCCCCAAAAAATAAAGTCTGTCACATTGTTTTCCCATCTATTTGTCATGAAGTGATGGGACAGGAGATACCAAGGAGAGATAAGAAAGCTTTCCTCAGTGATCAGTGCAAAGAAATAGAGAAAAACAATAGAATGGGAAATACTAGAGATCTCTTCAAGAAAATTAGAGATACCAAAGAAACATTTCATGCAAAGATGTGCACAATGAAGGACAGAAATGGTACAGACCTAACAGAAAGAGAACATATTAAGAAGAGGTGGTGAGAATGCACAGAGGAACTATACAAAAAAGATCTTCATGACTCAGATAACTACAATGGTGTGATCACTCACCTACCTAGAGCCAGACATCCTAGAATGCAAAGTCAAGTAGGCCTTAGGAAGCATCACTAGGAACGAAGCTATTGGAGGTGATGGAATGCTAGTTGAGCTATTTCAAATTCTAAAAGATGATGCTATGATGCACTCAATACGCCAGAAAATTTGGAAAACTCAGCAGTGGTCACATGACTGGAAAGGTCAATTTTCACTCCAATCCCCAAAATGTGCAATGCCAAAGAATGTTCAAATTACTGCATAATTGCTCTCATGGCGCATGCTAGCAAGGTAATGCTCAAAATCCTCCAACCCAGGCTTCAGTGGTACATGAACAACTTCCAGATGTTCAAGCTGGGTTTAGCAAAGGCAGAGGACCAGAGATCAAGTTGCCAACATCCGTTTGATCATAGAAAAAGCAAGAGAGTTCCAGAAAAACATAAACTTCAATTTTCTTGACTATGCCAAAGCCTTTGACTGTGTGGATCACAAAAATCTGTGGAAAATTCTTAAATAGATCGGAATACCAGACCATCTGAATGCTTCCTGAAAAATCTGTACCTAGGTCAAGAAGCAACAGTTAGAACTGGACATGGAACAACAGACTGGTTCCAAATTGATAAAGAAGTATGACAAGGCTGTATGTTGTCTTCCTGCTTATTTAACTTCTGCAGAGTAAATCATGTGAAATGCCAAGCTGGATGAAGCACAAGCTGGAATCAAGATCGCCGGGAGAAATATTAATTACCTCAGATATGCAGATGACACCACCCTTGCGGCAGAAAGCAAAGAATAACTAAAGAGCATCTTGATGAAAGTGAAAGAGGAGAGTGAAAAAGTTGGCTTAAAACTCAGAAACCAGATACTGAGCAAGGTCTCATGGCAAAAGACATACGCGGTATTTACCTCTAAAATCTTTATAAACTAAAAAAAAATTTTTCTAACACATAAACATTAATCTTTTTGCTGTTTGCTTTGGAAACCATTAAAATTGAATCTGATTGACCCTCGTTTATTTCACAATTTTTTGCTGACACTAAGTGATCAAGAACTCGGTTACGTACCTTTTCCTTATGTCTTTTTAACAGGTGCCCTGTTCTAGGCTTTGTTTTCACAGCTTAGATGGAATTTAAACCCATAATCTCCAACTTAGGAAGGATCTCAGACCCACGATCTCCCAGCTGAAATTATTACACATCTGGTCACAGGACTTCATCAAGCTCAGGTTCTTTATGTCTCATCATAGAAGGAATTTAGCAAAAGGCAAAGTGATACCTAAGAAGTAGATTTATTGAGAGAGATACACACTCCACTGACAGAGTATGGGTCCCTTCAGAAGACAAGAGAAGCCCCCAAATATAGGGTGGTTAGTTTTTATGGGCTGGGTATTTTCAAAGGCTAACAAGTGTGAGGATTATTCCAACTATTTAAAGGAAGAGACAAGAATATCCAGAAATTGAGCCACCACCCACTTTTTCCCATTTTATGGTCAGCCTCAGAACTGTCATGGCACCTGGCAGTGTGTCATTTAGCCTACTAATAAATTACAATGAGCATATAATGAGACTCAAGATCTACTGAAGTCAAGTCTCCCACCATTTGGGATTTACTTGGTTCTAACCAGTTTATGTCTTATCTTCAATAGCTGTGTCATTCTTTCAAAAGTTATGCATTGCCCACTACCTTCCTGTTGAACTATGATTAGTAGTTTTAAAATACCCACATGATTTGTGTTAAACCGAATTTGAGAACCCTAAGGTAGGGCAAGAAGGGTAAAAATTAACATCTTTGTCTAACATCTTTTAACTGAAAATAAAACATTGAAACATGGGTTTCAATGCAAACCTATCTAGTTTTAGAAAAATCATGCTTTTCTGCCACTCATAGTAAAAAAGAGAAGAGAGGGACAGAAATACCTCTGGTATAAGGTAAAAAGCAATACATTTAGAGAAAATCAGAAAAAAAAACTTTTAATAGCATTGCTGCTGCTGCTGCTGCTGCTGCTAAGTCGCTTCAGTTGTGTCCGACTCTGTGCGACCCCATAGACGGCAACCCACCAGGCTCCACCGTCCCTGGGATTCTCCAGGCAAGAGTACTGGAGCGGGGTGCCATTGCCTTCTCCAACAGCATTGCTAGCGCTGCTATTTTGACTATCTCACAGAAGGCTTCATGGTGTAGTAAGATTTTATTTTTGGTAATATAGTAGAAGAGAGTAACAAGGGTGAAAATAAAGAAGGGTGATATTATTGGGTATTTATTGGCATTTTGAAGAAATTTCTATTATTAAGAAAAATTAAACTAAATATTGACTGCAAGTCTTGGAAGTAAGTTTTGTAAGTCTGTCTGGGCTACTGCAATAGAAAACCACAGACTGGGTGTTTATAAATGACAGAAATGTATTTCTCACAGTTATAGAGTCTGGAAGTCTGAGATCAGAATGCCAGCATGGTCACGTGAGAATTCTCCTCAAGATCATAGACTTCTTCTTATACCCTCATGTGGAAGAAAGAACTACAGAGTTTTGTGAGATCTCTTTTGAAAGTGAAAAGTGAAAGTGAAGTCGCTCAGTCGTGTCTTTGCAACCCCGTGGACTGTAGCCTACCAGGCTCCTCCGTCCGTGAGATTCTCCAGGCAGAATACTGGAGATCTCCTTTATAAGAGCACTAATCCCATTCATGAGAATGCAGCTTAACAACCACTGTTGGGGAGCAAAATTTGCTACCCCAAAATGTCTTTTCAGCATGCAAATTATTTCCAACTGAAAACAATCCAGGCCCCGAAGCCTGGGTGCAGGGCTGATGCGGAGGGACTTTCCCTCTAGCTATCTCAAGAATTTAAATAGAAGGTCTGTTCCCAGAATAGAGCTATTACCAGACAGATCTATAAAGAATACTAGCTAAGTGTGGTGAGGGGGAATTCTAGGCAGAACCTAAAATTCAGAATCCATTCTGTGTCCCATTGTCTTTGCCTGGCCCAGCCGAGCAGTTTTTCTTTTTCAACCAAACATCTGCTTTTACCTCTCTGCGTCAGTTGCCTTCCTCACCTCTGAAGTCCCAAATCATTACCCTCAACATCCTTTTGTCTTTAGCAGAAGATGGTGAGACTTTTAGCCATTTTAGTGAGTTGCTTGGTTCTCCTAGATCTCTTCCCTGTAAGCATATTATTAAGCTTTGGTTTGATTTTCTCCTGTTAATCTATCTCATGTCAACTTAATTCTTAGACCAACCATAAGAACCTAGAAGGATGGACGAGAGTTTCTTCCTCCACAATGCCACCCAAAGCTACCACCTTCTAACACTATCACATTGGGCATCAGATTTCCAACATGTGAACTGACGGTGAACAGAAACTTTCAGACTGTAGTATTATTCACAGAGATTGTAACTTTCCAATAAGCCACCGTTCTGACTTAGACTAAGGAAAGATGTCAAAACTGATTAGAGTCATCTTTATGAAGGCAATGTTTTAAACATTTCACTTATTTTAAACATGTGAAATGAGATGGCAATTAATTAAGAAACTTGGGCAACATAGAAGTTTGATGAAGATGGAAGAAGATCTGTCATTGAAGAAGAGTATAATATGACTAAATCTAGAGACACAGATGCACAGAGCAGTCTTATGGACTCTAAAGGAGAAGGTGAGGGTGGGACGTTCTGAGAGAATAGCATCGAAACATGTATATTATCATATGTGAAACAGAACACCATTCCAGGTTCGATGCAGGAGACAAATGCTCAGGGCTGGGGCAATGGGATGACCCAGAGGGATGGGATGGGGAGGGATGTGGGAGGGGGGTTCAGGATGGGGAACACATGTAAGCCCATGGCTGATTCATGTCAATGTATGGCAAAAACCACTACAATATTGTAAAGTAATTAGCCCCCAACTAAAATAAATAAATTAAAAATAATAATAATAAATTCTTCCACAGTTCACTGATAAAAAAAAAAAGAAGAGTACAATGTGACTAAATCTAAAGATCATGAGATTCCAGATACAAGGAGAAAGGACAGTGTTGTGGTATAAAAGACAACAAAGATGAGTGATAATAGGATGTTATTTGATTTGCCAAGAAGATGGTTATTGGTAATAATCATAGATGATAGCATCAGAGAAATATTGGAGTTGGGAGCCTGATTGAATATTCTTAAGAATTTAGTTATGAGCAAGTAACAAAAATGAAAATATGCCATTCTATGAAGAATATTGATTGTCAAGAAAAATAGGAAACAGTAAGCCAGTAAGACAGCACATTGATGGAGGATGTTTTGGGGGAATTAAGGAATCATATTTACTTTCTTATGTCTCTCCCCTAACTGCATAATTATATCCATCTGCACTAGATATTGTAACCATCACTTTACCCTCTCTTTGCACACCTGAATAGAAGCTCTTATATCCCCAGAACTTTCTGTATAGACCCACATGATAATCTTTCATTTTATATTTTCTTTTTCCATGTATAATTCTCCAACTGATCTATAAACCCTTGAGTAAGAGTTCTATGTTTTATTTGCCTCAACAGTCACAGAAACTCATTAGAGATTAATAAATGACTCAATCAATTATTTTTTATGTTTATTATAGTTAAATTATTTCTAATGGTTACTTTTGATCAATAAATGACTCAGTCAATTATTTTTCATATTTTTTATAGTTATAATTATTTCCAGCATTTAGTTCAGATGAATGTTTATGAAAATGATGGAAAGAAAACGGAAACACTGATATATTGAAAATTGTATTCTACTTAGATGCATAAAAGTTCCATGACATACAAACTGTAAAACAAATGTGGTGCTGGTAGTCAAAATGCAAAGTACTATTTTTTGACAAGCCATTATACATTTATAATATAATCTACATTTCATTCTTCCCTAGGCTACACTATAAATCTAGAAGTTCCATTGGTTTAGGCATTGGGGTTGCTGCCCTGATTTCCCAAGAAATATTTATTTTTACAAATTAAAAAAAAAATAAAGATCATGAAAAATACTCATAAATTCTTGAAAAACATCAAAATAAATTAATGTAATGCAATATTGATTCAGGAAATCTAGGGGGAAAAAAGCTGAAGTCTCCTCTTGTCTACAAGTCAATTTCAAGAATGAGGTGACTCTGATTATATTAAATTGTTAATACATCTGTAACAAGCAGAGAAAGAGATCTCTTGGCAGACGATTTTAGCAAGAGCTTAGAAACACTAACCCGGTGACAGACTCTTAGACTGATGAAAGAATGTTGGAAATGAAGCAAAAGGGTCATCACCAATTCATTCATTATCATCATCATCAGATGATGAATTCCCCTCTATATGATCTCGGGTGGCCTTAGCCTGCAACAGCTTGGAGTGAGGCTTGGGTTCCCAGACAGAAATTGGGCTAGGTCACGGTGGTGAAAGTACCAAATCCTAGCCACTAGACCAGTGGTCAGTGACAAGGGACCTGGCCCTTCATCTTTGCAGAAAAGAATTTCCACAAAGACACAAAGTAGTGAAGCAAGTAAAGTACTTATTAAGAGGAAAAAAAGTACAGTACGTGTGAATAGACACATGGGCAGACTCAGGGAGAGAAAGTCACTGAGTAGCACCCTTGGGACAGTTTGAATTACTTTTGTGGGGTATTTCTTCCAGGTTTCCTTTGGCCAATAATTTTGAGTAGCCTGGTTCACAGTCCATATTTGGTATATACCAGGATCTTCCCATGGGTACACATGCATCTCTTAGCCAATGCAGATTTTACCAAAAAGGAAATGGGCATCCCTTGACATAACTCCCCTTTGGCCTCCAAGGAGGCTTTCTGTGAATATGTGTTCAGGGAGGTCTCCTGACTTTGGGAACAAGAAATATGTGGTCTGGGCAGGGCCCAGCCTCCTCCCTTAATTGTCCTGTTATTCTTGCCTTGGAGTTTCAGTCCATAGGGAATGCATCTCCAACTGTTTTACCTTAGGGGGAGAGGAGGGCATCTACCTCCAACCTCACATGTATGGTTGAATAGAAAATAAATGAATCAAGATAACTCCCCAGAGAATTAAGTCTATGACATTTGCATGGTCTTTACTTTTAAATGATGTAATATTTAATTCTATGTAGAAGTTTACTATACATTTACTATCTGTTGACTTGGAGTTGTCTCAGCATTAATTGAAGACAAACATAAAACAAAACAAAAACTGGGATTATATTTGATAGATAACTGCTGCTGCTGCTGCTGCTAAGTCACCTCAGTCGTGTCCAACTCTGTGTGACCCCATAAACGGCAGCCCACCAGGCTCCCCCATCCCTGGGATTCTCCAGGAGAGAGTACTGGAGTGGGGTGCCATTGCCTTCTCTGTTAGAGATAACATTTACATCCAACTTCAAAGGTTTTCATCAGTGACTGAATGTGAGCTGTTCTAGACGTGATCATGCATATTAAAGGTTAGTTGATAAAAGACTTTCCAAAGCAAACAGGTGTTTGAAAGCTTTTATATAGGCTGGAAAAAACTGTCCTCATGTTTGTGTCCTTAGGACTCCATACACAGTTGATACTTTAGTTCATACACACTTGATACTTTACACACGCTTGAAAGATTGAATGGACATATTTAAATTATAGAAGTCAAATGTAAATATTTGAACAAGAGAAAAGTTGAATACTCTCCAACTATATTAGCTTCAGGTTCTAAAGTGATGGGATAAGGCAATGAGTGCCTGAGTTAAATATTTGCAGAGGCAGGAGAAATTGTGGACTATGAAAGGTACAATCATGGCAGCACTTTGTGAGCAGCTGGGTATAAAGGGAAAGAAAAGAAAATATCAAAGAGAAGGCCAAGTTTACTGACACAGTAAGCCATTACATGTCATTAAAAAATGATGAGTTGTTCTATTTTGGGAGCAAAAATATATTGAGTCAATTTCCAAGAAATAATCTCCTAAATCACATTGAATGTTGTGTTCGTTATAAAAGCATGCTGGGTTTCTTTCATTTCCAGATGCCATAGTCTGTTCTTTTTTTTGTTTTCAAAAGTACAGCTACTATAATTCAATCATCTAAGCATTTAAATTCCATTTGTGTCTCCTGGCTTATCTCCAGAACCAAATTGAGTCACTAGACTAGACAACTATTTAGTATATGACTGACCAAGCTAATAGTCTGGCATCATACACAAAGAGCTAATGATTTCTAATTTATACTCTCTCTATAATTATTAAACTTTGTACAAATGGGACACAATAGTGAAAGTTACTGTGATCATATTCAAACACAATAAAATAACTTGTTATCATGTACTCTTACATGTTCTGTTGAGAACCTCTAATAAGAAATCAGTTCAGTTCAGTTGTCACTCAGTCGTGTCCGACTCTTTGTGACCCCATGAACCACAGCACACCAGGCTTCCCTATCCATCACCAACTGCCAGAGTGCTACCCAAACTCAGGTCCATAGAGTCGGTGATGCCATCCAACCATCTCATCCTCTGTTGTCCCTTCTCCTCCTGCCCTCAATCTTTCCCAGCATCAGGGTCTTTTCCAATGAGTCAGCTCTTCACATCAGGTGGCCAAAGTATTGGAGTTTCAGCTTCAACATCAGTCCTTCCAATGAACATTCAGGACTGATTTCCTTTAAGATTGACTGGTTTGATCTCCTTGCAGTCAAGGGACTCTCAAGAGTCTTCTCCAACACCACAGTTCAAAATCATCAATTCTCTGATGGTCAGCTTTCTTTATAGTCCAACTCTCACATCCATACATGACTACTGGAAAAACCATAGCTTTGACTAGACAGACTTTTATCAGCAAAGTAATATCTTTCCTTTTTAACATGCTGTCTAGGTTGGTCATAGTTTTTTTTCCAAGAACCAAACATCTTTTAATTTCATGGCTGCAGTCACCATCTGCAGTGATTTTGGAGCCCTCAAAAATAAAGTCAGCCACTGTTTCCATTGTTTCTCCATCTATTTGCCATGAAGTGATGGAACAAGATGCCATGATCTTAGTTTTTTGAATGCTGAGTTTTAATCCAACTTTTTCACTCTCCTCTTTCACTTTCATCAAGAGGTCCTTTAGTGGTTCTTCGCTTTCTGCCATAAGTGTGGTGTCATCTGCATATCTGAGGTTATTGATATTTCCCCTGAAATCTCCTGAAGAATACTGGAGTGAGTATCTATTCCCTTCTCCAGTGAATCTTCCCTACTCAAGGATTAAACCTGCATGTCCCATATTGCAGGCAGATTCTTTTACCATCTGAGCCACCAGTTGGTAAATTATATTTCAGTAGGGGGCAAGTGTTCAGTATTTGAAAATTGTGTTCTATCTTATCTTGCTGAATGCTGCTGAAGTAAGTCACTCTTTATGTTTCTCCTTTAAAAAAAAAAAAACAATCCTCCATTGTTTCTCTAACGAGAACCATGGTGGGCTCATGGCTTATCTAAGAAACTTAAAATCCCTGCAGGTTATAACATAGGAATTGAGATCCAAGTCCCCTCTGCTCTAGAACTGACTCAAATTTACTCATTGTGGAACAGACCCCGATGCTGGAAAAGACCAAAGGCAGGAGGAGAAGGAGGTGACAGAAGATGAGATAGTTGGATGGCATCATCAATGCAATGGACATAAATTTGAGCAAACTCCAGGAGATAGTGGAGGACAGGGAAGCCTGGTGTGCTGCAGTTCATGGGGTCACGAAGAGTCAGACATGATTGAGCAAATGGACGCAACAACCACTCCTTTTGGAGCCAATATGGTTCTTGTCTAACCCTGTCACTCATAGCTCTGACTCGGGCAAATATTCCTTCTTTTGGGGGAAAAATCATTTTTCTTTCTTTTCTCACCTTGGTCAGTAAAAAAATAAAATTGGATAGACATTCTTTTTCTAATTCTGAGGCAAGAGGTAGGTAAACTCCCCTTATCCCTAAGGGTAAAGCAATTGTAGATTCATTCCCTATTGACTGAAAATCCAAGACACGGATAGCAGGACAATTAAGGAAGGAGGCTGGACCTTGTCCAGATCACATATTCCTTGTTACCAAAGTCAGAAGACCTCCCTGACCACACATGTGCAGAAAGGCTCCTTGAAGGCCAGAGGGGAGTGGTGTCAAGAGATATCTACCCATGTACCTTTCCACTAAAATCCATCTTGGCTAAAACATGCATGTGTATGCATGGGAAAGCCCTGAGATATACCAAATATGGACTGTATACCAGGCAAATCAAAATGATCGATCAAAGGAAATGCAGAAGAGATACCCCATAAAAGTAATACGAACTACCCGAAGGGCACAACTCAGCAACTCTCTCTCTGCCTGAATCTGTCTGTGTGCATATCCACATATTCTGTACTTCTTTTTCCTCTTAATACTTTACCTGCTTCACTATTTTCCATCTTTGTGGAAATTATTTTCTGCAAAGCCAAAAGGCCAGGGTCCTTGTCACTGACCATTGATCTAGTGACTAGTATCTAGTGCTTTCACCACTGTTATCCAGCCCAAGCCCCACTCCAAGTTACTGCAGGCAGAGGCCATCTGGGATCATATCTATTTTAATTTCTCTGAAAACTCCTGTATGATTATGTGCCTCCAGGCTTCCCTTCCTAGTACCTTAAGTTTTCCTTTTCAAGTGAAACCTCTTAGATTCATCTTAAACTTCATTCCATTTTCCACTTCTATTATTCAATCCATCAGTAAATTTTTTTTTCTGTCTTTTCCTTCTAGATATATACAGAATCTGACCAATTCTCAACTCTGCATGCCATACTGTGATCTGTGCTCTGCCTGGACCATGACAGTATTCTCTAAAAACACCAGATGGTCAATACTAAAACTGGATTGATTACATTCTTCATAGCGCAAGATGAAGAAACTCTGTACAGTCAGTAAAAACAAAACCTAGAGCTGACTGTGGCTCAGATCATGAGCTCCTTGTTATAAAATTCAGATTTAAATCGAAGAAAGTAGAGAAAAATGCTAGACAATTCACATAAATCAAATCTCTTATGATTATACAGAAAGTGAAGTTGCTCAGTTGTGTCCGACTCTTTGCAACCCCATAGACAGTAGTTTACCAGGCTCCTCCGTCCATGGGATCTTCCAGGCAAGAGTACTGGAGTGGGCTGCTATTTCCTTCTCCAGGGGATCTTCCTGACCCAGGGATCTAACCTGGGTTTCCTGCATTGTAGGCAGATGTTTTACCATCTGAGCCACCAGGGAAGTCATCATATGATTATACAGTGGAAGTGGCAAATAAATTTAAGGGAGTAGATCTGATAGAATGCCTGAAGAACTATGGACAGAGGTTGTACATTGTACAGGAGGTGGTGACCAAAATCATCCATAAAAAAAAAAAATGCAACAAGGCAAAATGGTCTTCGAAGGAGGCCTTAAAATAGCAGAGAAATGAAGAGAAGTAAAAGGCAAAGGAGAAAGGGAAAGATAAACTCAACTAAGCGCAGAGCTCCAGAGAATAGCAAAGAGAGATAAGAAAGCCTTCTTGAGTGAACAATGCAAAGAAATAGAGGAAAACGATAGAATGGGTTAGACCACAGATCTCTTCAAGAAAACTGAGATACAAAAGGAATATTTCATTCAAAGATAGGCACAATAAAGGACAAGAACAACAAGGACATAACAGAAGCAGAAGAGATTAAGAAAAGCTGGCAAGAATACCCAGAAGAGCTATACAATATAGGTCTTAAGGACCCGGATAACCACAATGGCGTAGTCACTTGCGTAGAACCAGACATCCTGGAGTGTGAAGTCCAGTAGGCCGTAGGAAGCATTACTACAAACAAAGTGAGTTGAGGTGGTGGAATTCCAGCTGAGCTATTTCAAATCCTAAAAGATGATGCTGTTAAAGTGCTGCAGTCATTATGCCAGGAATTTTGGAAGACTCAACAGTGGCCACAGGACTGGAAAAGATCCGTTTTCACTCCAATCCCAAAAAAGAGCAATGCCAAAGAATGTTCTAATTACCATACAATTATTCTCATTTCACATGCTAGCAAGGTAATGCTCAAAATCTTTCAAATAAGGCTTCAACAGTACGTGAACTGAGACCTTCCAGATGATACAAGCTGCATTTAGAAAAGGCAGAGGAACCAGAGATCAAATAGTCCACATCCGTTGTACCATAGAAAAAGAAGGGAATTCCAGAAAAAATATGTACTTCTGCTTCATTGACTACATTAAAACCTTTGACTGTGTGGATCACAACAAACTGTGGGAAATTCTTAAAGAGATGGGAATACCAGAACACCTTACCTGTCTCCTGAGAAACTTGTATGCAGATCAAGAAGCAACCGTTAGTACCAGACATGGAACAACGGACTAGTTGAAAATTGGGAAAGGAGTATGCCAATGCTGTATATTGTCACTCTGCTTATTTAACTTTTATGCAGTATACATCATGCAAAATGTTGGATTGGATGAATCACAAGCTGGAATCAAGATTGCAGGGAGAAATATCAATTACCTCAGATATGCAGATAACACCACCTTCCCTGGTGGCTCAGAGGGTAAAGCGTCCACTTGCAATGTGGGAGACCTGGGTTCGATCCCTGGGTCGGGAATATCCCCTGGAGAAGCAAATGGTAACCCACTCCCGTACTCTTGCCTGGAAAATCCCATGGACAGAGAAGCCTCATAGGCTATAGTCCATGGGGTCGCAAAGAGTCGTACACGACTGAGCGACTTCACATTCTGCATACATTCACATTCATTGGCAGAAAGAAGAACTAAAGAGCCTCTTGATGAAGGTGAAAGAGGAGAGTTAAAAAGGTGCTTAAAACTCAACATTCAAAAAACTAAGATCACGGCATCCTGTTCCAAAATTTCATGGCAAATACATGGGGAACAAAACGGAAACATTGACAGATTTTATTTTCTTGGTTTCCTGAATCATTATTGGCAGTGACTACAGCCATGACATTAAAAGACACTTGCTCCTTTGAATAAAAGCTATGACAAACCTAGACAGCATATTAAAAAGCAAAGACATCACTTTACTAACAAAGTTCTTTCTAGTCAAAGCTATGGTTTTTCCAGTAGTCATGTATGGATGTGAGAGCTGGACCATAAAGAAGGCTGAGCACCAAAGAATATGTGCTTTCAAACCGTGGTGCTGGAGAAGACTCTTGAGAGTGGCTGGGACAACAGGGAGATCAAACCATTCAATCCTAACAGAAATCAACTCTGAATATTCACTGGAAGGACTAATGCTGAAGCTGAAACTCTAATACTTTGGCCACCTAAAGTGAAGCGCCAGCTCATTAGTAAAGACCCTGATACTGGGATAGATTGAGGACAGAAGAGGGTGTGGGGTCCATCTTTGATCAGGGAGATAAGATTCCACATGGCTTAGTGTCAAAAAAAAAGCATAAAACAAAATCAATATTGTAAAAAATTCAATAAGACTTTAAAAATGGTCCACATTAAAAAAAATCTTTAAAATCAATTCAAGAAATAAAAAGTTTGTGTGTGATGAGAAGACTATATAAGACTGAGAAATCCCTTTCCTGTTTTTTAGAGGAGAGTCCAGTGCCTAAGGTCGGCTTTCTACTGCTGTAGAAACTTGACAGTATTACAGCTGCTAAGGATCTGAAACTCTTGAATTAAGTAAGAATGGCTTCCTGAAAAGGCTTCCCAGGTAGCCCTACTGTAAAGAATCCACCTGCCAATGCAGGAGATGTAAGACACATTGGTTTGATCCCTGGGTCGGGAAGCTTCCTTAGAAGAGGGCATGGCAACCCACTCTAGTAGTCTTGCCTGGAGAATCCACATGGGCAGAGGAGCCTGGTGGGCTACAGTTCATGATGTCGCACAGAGCTGAACATGACTAGAGTGACTTCGCAGGCATGAACAAACAGGTCTCTGAAAGAGCAGGCTTGGTGAGTAAAACAAAAAAATTCTGTTTTATATTTTCTCTGAGCACCCTCGCAACTGTTCTAATTTTATGCCATGCACAATACCTTTAAAAATAAAGGCATATATTCATTCATATGGAAGATTAATTTATGATTGGCTGAAAATCATCATATTTTAAAACATTAAATACCACCACTTAAATACACAATCAGAAGGAATATTGGCCATGTCCTTTAACTCCCAATTAACTATTGGGCATTTGAGTTCCAAATCAATGTATGGAGAAGTGACAATTAGCCTAGATGAATATTTTCTGGTGTCCTATTTCATTATATCTCATCTTTTGCTTTGCAGTTGACTTAGTTTCATTTTTTCTCTCTCTTTTTTGTTAATAAACTGTAATTGTGTCTTGTAATGAATGTACTCGTAAACCATCTGGCAGTTGTCTCATGGCTCATTACATGCCATGGGCCACTCTGAGAAGCTGTCTCAGGTGACATTTAAACTGGTGCCTGCAGAGAAAAATCACTTTTTATTATTGAAATCAAATTTTGGAAAAAGGAGAGCTCTCCTTGACATCAATATTTAAGATGAAGGTATAGTTAGCCAAATAATAAGCCAACCCATAACTGCTATTTGCGGGTTTTAAATGACAGTTCTCTGCATGAAAATATCTGAGTGTTTTTACATGAGCTAAGGAGATAATGTTTACACACTAGGACTGTTTTGATTTCTAACATGTTTTTCATTTCTTAATTATAAATTATTTATTTCCATATTACCACATTGTTTTGTAAAGTGCTGTGACTATTTCATGGGGACTAGGAACTGGGGCGTCTAAAATGACATTCTGATATTCTTCCTGGGATGAAATTGTGCCCCTAGAGATCCCATCATCATGGGCACATGAGGTTTTTGTCCAAGATATGCTACTATGTGTTGGAGAAGACTCTTGAGAGTCCCTTGGACTGCAAGGAGATCCAACCAGTCCACCCTAAAGGAAATCAGTCCTGAATATTCACTGGAAGGACTGATGTTGAAGCTACAACTCCAATACTTTGGCCACCTGATGTGAAGAGCTGACTCCTTAGAAAAGACCCAGGTGCTGGGAAAGATTGAAGGTGGAAGGGGAAGTGGACGACAGAGGATGAGATGGTTGGATGGCATCACCAACTCAATGGATATGAGTGTGAGTAAAATTTGGGAGTTGGCTATGGACAGGGAGGCCTGGCGTGCTGCAGTCCATGGAGTCGCAAAGAGTTGGACACAACTGAGCAACTGAACTGAAATGAACCATGTATTCCATTTTTGGGTCAGATCCTCCCCTTTTAATACTAGGCTCTCTCCTCTGCATGCTATTTCTTCTTAGCAAAAATCAAAATTAGTGCTCTAAGTGGCAGTCTGTCATTCTGTTGTCAGTTAATGATAAGCTTGCTGTGGTAGGGAAACTGTGTGGAAACTATGTTTTCAAAGGATAAAGCTTAGAAGGAAAACTAGTTGAAATAGTTAAAAGCATTTTCAGAATTGGCAACATGTTTCAAAATAAAATTTAAGGAGTGAGAGGGAGATGTTTTAGTTTTAATCCAGATTCTGTCACTTCTTAATCACCTTAGCCTAATTTTGCAATACTGTGTCTCTGTGTGTGAACATGGATATATCTTTTACACATTGTCAACCTAACATTCTTCCTCAAATGCAAATATAAGCCTGACAGTCCCGTATTTTCCCTGTAAGATAAAATCCATATTAATTAGGATACTAGGATAGCACTTTCTGAATCTGTTTTGCTTCTACAGCAGGCATCTTCTCTTGACAAATCTTGTGCTTGACCAACTATTCACTTTGCATGAAAATGGTGAGCACCCTTACTTCTAGGCTTTTCTTAAGTTGTACCTTGGCATGGAAGGTCAGTAACCCCTCTTCATGTATTTATTTGAAGCCCATCCTATACAATTCAATGTCTTTGTGATATTCCTGAATTCCCAGAGTGTCCCTACTATGTTTCCACAGCATAATATGCTGAGCCCTACTGCAGCACTCGAACTCTATTGAGGTTACCTGTTTGCCCTATGTGTCTAGTCAATTCTGTCTTTTGAAGGTGAGATGCATTTTTCTTTATATTTTTCCTTAGATACAATACTGAAAGGACAAACACAAAATACTAAGTATTCAATTCTTTTTATCTTCTCTACTCTTCCAAAATATTTTAATATTATTTCTAAAATCTAACACTAAGTATAGATCAAAATTCCAAGGATCAAAACTCCAAGGGTGGCCCTGTATTAAATGCTTTTTTTTTTAATTTTAGATTTGCTTATTGCTGTTGCTCATTTCATCCAACTGTACCAGAGAGTGACCGTGAGGTGGCAAGCACAATTCAGAATGTGCAGAACTACTGGTCTAGTTTATAAGAACAGCATGATCTTAGGTGAATGTTTCATATGGATTCTTTAAGAGCTTTCTCCACTTGAGCTCATACTTCTCATGGGTGAGGACTGGTAGCTTTTCTAAGTACATTGGAGACTTCTACCTGCACACAGCTTCTGCCAAGGAAGTCCCACAGAAAACACGTTTCAAACCTAGGACTCAGCAAAAGATAGATTACCAAGGACTGGAGAACCCAGTTTGGAGTACTTGGCTAAGGATGCATATCTGTGAATTACAAGAGTGCATGAGAACAGGACTGCTTGTTTTCTTCAACACCATCAAGCAAATGCTTTTGATTATTTGTACCTACTAATCTTGACGGGGCTTCCCTGATGGCTCAGTGGTAAAGAATCTGCCTGCCAATTCAGGACATGTGGGTTGCGTCCCTGGGTCAGGAAGATCCCCTGGAGAAGTAAATGGCAACCCACTCCAGTATTCTTGCCTGAGAAATCCAATGGACTGAGGAATTAAGCTATGGTCCATGGGGTCACAAAGAGTCAGACATGAATTGGTGACTAAACACCACCACCAATCTTGAGAAGTCAAAGGGAACAAGGCCAAAATTCAGACAGAAACAAAGCAATTAATTTATCCTTTATGATTAGACTTCCAAATAAAATGAGAAGAACCATATGTAAAGGTGTTTCTGAAAAAAGGTATTTATTGGTGAAAAGGTACTGACACTGGAGAAATTTGATGAGACTCTTCAAGTAACTGATAACAATAATGTAGGAGAAATCATACATCAGTAATCAGAGACTCTTTGTGACATAGTGTATTCTATGAAGAAATTCAAATATTACAAAACCTTTCAATATAAGACACATTTGAAGATACTTATGTATTATTTTTTAAAAAATCCTCAAAACCTCTCATTGTGAGATTTTTTTTTCTCCTCCTTTTCTTAAGTGTACAAATTCTTAATAAATAGGTACACTTACATAGAATGAAGAGATATGGGAAAACTAATACATTTCACACACTCATACATATACACAGAGTCAAGTTTCTAAGTGTCCCTGGTAAGTCTCCAATACAGTAGATATTCTAATAATTTTTCCCAGTAGCTTCAGGCAGCTATTAAGAGCTGTTATAAATCCTTATTCTCACGCATAAAAGCTAATTACTCTCATAGGTTAGAAATCAATTTTCCTCCTCCCCCTGTGCTGCACTGGGTTATTATATAATTAGCAACATAAAGGAGATGTCATGCTTTATCTCAAAGCATTTATTCTTGTCCACAGTAAGAAGCAGCCACAGTTTTGTTGATCAGTTGTATTGTGGTGATTCTCTTATTCACAACTGCACATATTTTCTATGTATTGATGTAGTAAATGTAATTGGAAATATATTAGATCTTTAATTAAGTTTCAGGTAGCTATTACACTTTTTTCTGTGTTTTTTTTTTCCTCCACCTTTTATGTTCATGCTTCTTTCTGGATATTTTTTATGGTCGTATCTTTCAATTCAATAATCTTCTCATCTGCTCTATTTATTCAATAATTAAGCTCATCTATTAAATATTTATGTTAACCATTGAAATTTTTAGTTCTAGAATTTCCATTTGAGCCTGTATATAGATTCTACTACTCCGGTGAAATTTGCAATATGGTCACAGTTTTCTTGAACTATAAATTGGAATGATTTTAGTTTTCATGTCTGAAAATTCTCATACTTGGATTATAGAGTGTTTTTTTAAATTGTCTTTTTTAATCTTTCTTTTTGATCCTGTCTCCATGCATGCCTTACTTATTTGGGGTTATTGTATAGGAAATCATTATGCAATCTTTCCCCCAGAGAGAATTTTCTTTAGAAAAGTCTATCAAGTAAGGCCAGACTATCTTATACCAATCTAGAAGTAAATGATTTAAGACGGGGTTTTAGATTATTGATGTCTGATCTATTCAGTTTGCTTTTATTCCTAGATATCTTTCAGAAGTTGCAATTGAAAGCCTCGTGTGTTTACTAGAGCTGTTCTCCTAGGTCATGCTGAACTCATATAATTTTACCTCCTATGCAAGTCAAGATTGCCAAGAGCTCTTGG
This sequence comes from Okapia johnstoni, assembly GCA_024291935.2. Taxonomy (NCBI): domain Eukaryota; kingdom Metazoa; phylum Chordata; class Mammalia; order Artiodactyla; family Giraffidae; genus Okapia; species Okapia johnstoni. The sequence continues at coordinate 56,866,632 of CM044308.1, forward strand.
CCTCTCTGTGTCCCCTCATACTTGGCTTCTTGACTTCTCCTTTCATTCATCTTCAAATCTTCAAGTGCAATGAGGAGAAAAATAGAGTAGAATGCATGGGTTCCTTAATCCCCTGTTATACTAGTAGACCAGAACTCCAGTTTCCATATTGTAGTCCTGAAAGGCTGACAGACATTCTGAGCCACTGATTTCTGCTCAATTTCTGGGCTTTGCATCAGTAAAAAAGTTGGCAAATGCCCTGCCCACCTAGATTTAAAACATTTCAGTCCTTTTGGAAATTGGCCAGTCAAGTCTTGATTATCTAGGTTATTCTCTGATGGCTTAAATCCATGATTTTGTTATATTTGGTTTTGTATTTCATACATTATTTATAGTCGTTGATTTCAAAGGGAGATTGTTCTGGAAAATACAGTCTTTAGTAGTCAGAAATGGAAGTTATATAAGCCTCTCTTCAGAAGATTGTAAAAGAGATTTTTGATTAAGGAGAAGTATAAACAGAAACATTCAAAGTAAAGGGGATATGAGAAATGAGAAAAAGGGCAAGGAATTCCTGCAAGAAAGACGTAAGAGAGGAAATGTTTTACAAATAAATCAAATTGAGGTTTTAAATCTGTTTATTTTGGAAAAGAAAAAAAACAGTTCAAAACATAAATACTTGTAAGATATTTTGCAATCCAGAACATAAATATTTGTAAGGTGTTTTGCAATCCAGTCGAGTAAAATGGATTGATTTTTATCTGTAAATTGTATTGACTGTGAAAATCAGCTGGCTTCTGTTGTTAGGAATCAGAACTTAGTGTATTCAACTGAATAAATGTGTTGCCTAGTAAACTTGCATGGTGCTAAATTGCATTCAACTGGTGAATAGTTTAATGATTTTTCTTCCTAAGATGTGTACATGTGAGCGTGTCTCCAATGGTCTGTTTTACTCAATTGGATTTGTAGGAAGAGAGTTTACGTGCCTCACAAAGAGATAAGAGAAGCTATAAAAGTGATGAGGCAAAACAGATATCCAAATGGTAAAAGTGATCCAATTTATCTGTGAACATTTAACTAAAATTAATTATTAAATGGTTGATCATATTTTGTGACAGCAACTGTAACTTCCTCTATGCATGAGTTAGTCATTCATTGTGGGGATGATAAAGATGATCAATGACTTGGCTTTCTGACAAGTCAAATCGCAAAGGCATTAAAATTCCTTGTGCCATTCATGAAATAGCTACCCATGAACACATCAGGCATCTAGAATTGTGATAATTCACATATTGATTTTTGTATAACTCTCTGAAGCACTGTCAACCAGTACTTAATAGGTGCCCCCTGACTATGTGACCAACTAGCAGTGTGAACATGTGGAAAATGTACAAACCTGTCAGGGAGGGTTTCTTCCACTGTTGGAAGGAAAAATAGTAGTGATGTATATAAAATCATTCGCTGAACAAAATTGACTGAACATATAAAGTATCTCTGGCATTTGGTAATGACTGAGACTACAGAGACACTGAAAAATTATTCAACCCTTCTTTCAAAAACAGTATAATATAGAGGGACAGCGGGTAAATAAACGGACATAAAAGGTAGAATGTGGTAAATGCTATTCACTTATTTCCTCAACAAATTATTCTGAGTAATTTTATAGACTAAATTTAATGGAATACAATTGAAAATAGTGAAAGTGGATAATTTATAATTATGAAATATAGTAAATATTATGATAGCCCTTTGAAAAATAAAATTTGTGAAGAAAGACAAAACAAGTGTTGATTCAGAAAAGGCTTCTCTTTGGGAAGAAGCACTACCTCAGTTAGGTGACTAAGCTGAGGTGATGAGACTCTTCAGGCAGAGAAAAGAACAAAGTATAGCTAATTTGTACCAGTGCCAGCTTAGCTCAACAGGAACCAAATTTTCCTGAATCACTTCACTGTATGGTTAGGACTGGACGGAAGAGATGCAAGTAAGACTTGAAAGACACAAGTGAAACAGTAACCATTACCTGCAAAGAAGAGTGCAGACCCGCCTGACCGTTTGATCTTGGCACATTCTTGCTGACCCGCTGCCTTCTCTCCTGCGGGCACTCATAGACCCACAGCTCCTCCATCTGCTGTCGGGTCTCTTCCTTCAGTTTCTCTCAGTTACAGGCTAGACGCACCTAAGCGGAAGGGCACCTCTTTCTTCAGCAGATTGCCTTATCATTAGAATTAGAGGCAGGCTCTTGTTGGTTCTTGATATTCTCAACTTTATTCTCAAGGGTTCCCATTTGTTTTCACTTACAGCTTTTCTCTGGATCACCTCTAACCACTGACCAAGATAACTTCCGACCCACCACAAAGTACAGAAACAATTCATTCCGTAGACTTCTTCAGGAATTTTCCTTCCTGGTCCCTGGTTAGTGCCTTTCCTCTGATGCTCCAGTCATCTTCTTTTAGAACTTTGTTGTTATCCCACAATAATATAAAGCCTAATCTTTATAATAAATGCTTTACTTCATATCATTCAGGGCTGTTCTGGTTCTCTAACTGAATTCTAACCAAAACTTTTAGTAATAATTTTAAAATTGCTTCAATTGTCAGCTATAAATAGACGATGTGACTGGAAGAAAGGATGAATGTAGGGACTAGCAGGAAATTAAGCCAGAAAGGGACCTTCATTAGTAGGATGTATGTCAAAGTTTCCATTTTCTAAAAATCTCATTTGCTGCTTGTGCAAATGGATTAGAGTGGTTAAGACAAATGAGTGAATTAAATTATAACCTATTTAAGAAGGTAATGCTAAAAGTCTGTATATATGTAATGTATGTATATACATGCACATATGTATGTATATATGTAAGAGAAAGAGATCAGAGATAAGTACAAATGAATCTTAATAAATGTTTTAAAAAATATTTATGCTCCTTTCTATCATTAGCCTTTGCACTAACAAAGGTTTTCCAGCTTGGGTCCTTAGCTTTGTTTTGAGTTTTAAAAGAATAAAGTAGCATAGAATAGAAAATTACAGTGTATTACAAAGTGAATGTAAGTATTGATTGTAAAACTTGAGTATAAGTGTGTATGTATGTGTATACTGGATGAAAATATGCTTCTTAATGTGTTTGAAACATTTGAAATCCCCCAGTTTATGGGAACCCAGGTATGGAGATCTCCTCATGAAGGGGCCCCAAATTGTCACAGTAGGCCCATTTGAGAAGATAGATCTCAATAAAATATCGAAGTAAAAAATAGAGAAAATAGCTACAGTGAAATAATATTGCCACCATTGTATTTAAATGAAGACAAAACAATTGTTAGTTTTCTACTGTTAACCGTTATTCAAATTTCTGCTTTTCCATTTGGACATTTGTTAACCATGCTGTTCATTTTATATTAAAAAAAAAGAATACAAATCTTTAAAAATTAAAAAGGTAACATGTTTGTTTTCAAGCCAAGTATATATTCCCAACCTCTTCCAAATTATCATATTTTTGCTTCTGGATACATGGATTGATTAATCAATAAAGTCAGAATTATTTACCCATATTCTCATGAGAATTTTTGTTTATTGTGTCCCCTTTGCTGAGTTGAAAGTAGCCATTTTCAATATAGTTAATGATTAATCTAATATCTTCACAAATCACTGTAGGATAATGTATACTGAAATAGCCATGGGAAAGAATTTAAATTTTAATAACAAACTAAAGTAAGTATTTCTGAAATAATCAAGGTTGATAAATATTATCTTCAGAAGCAAATACATGTAATTTTATCCATAATGATAGATAATATTTTTAATAGATGATATTTAACTAAACATCTTCCTTTTGTCCTTCCTTATTCACTTTTCTGCCTCCTCCTTTAGATAGATGAAAGGTATGAATCAACAGACTCCCTTGTTCTCTGGCTTCCAGGTGGGTTTCATGGATAGAGCAATGTAGGAGACTTGATGGTAGGAAGTAAGAAAGGCACAGTATATTTTCCCCAGACTTTCTGCTTGCTGAGTTGTCTTCACTCCTCCACCAAAGGTAACAACTTCTGTGAGAGTAGATTTCTCCACTGATTCACTCTGGTTTTGGAAACTGTTCCCTTTATGTGTTCATTCTGCTGTGGGTTGCTAATGGTTCCTACCCCCTATGCCTAATGAAAATATTCCAAGTTAATTTCCTAAAACTCTATCCATACTTTTTAAGCAGTCACTGAATACAATCTACTTAAATTGTCCAGTTTGCATGTACTGTTTCCTGACTTACCTAGAATTCCAGTTTTTCCTAAATTGACTTAATACAAAATATTGGAAGTTGAGAGAGATGTATTTGGTTAAAGAACCAACAGAAACTAGAAATCATTATGTATTATTTATTTATTCAATTATAATTTATTAATCACATATTTACAAAGCATTATGCTAGACATTCATGGTGAGTTTATTTAAAAAGACAGATTGGTCCCTGACCTCAGGAAATTTACATTCTAACTGAGGAGAAGGAATTAAGTGAATACTGATAAAATGAATCATTTAGATAACTTTACTGTTGTTGTTGTTTAGTTGCTCAGTCACGTCCAACTCTTTGCAACCCCATGGACTGTAGCTCGCCAGGCTCTTCTTTCCATGGAATTTCCCAGGCAAAAATACTGGAGTGGGTTGCCATTTCCTTCTCCAGGGAATCTTCCTGACCCAGGGATTGAACCCACATCTCCTGCTTGGCAGGTGGAATCTTTACCGTTGAGCCAACAGGGAAGCCCAGATAACTTTATAATTGCTAAATAACAGCAAAGTTCTAAAAGCATATATAAAAGGGATCTAACAAATTATTGGGGAAAGAGGAGAGTGAGAACTTTTCTTGCTGTGTTCTTTTGTTTTATGTATTTACTATTAATATTTACTAAATAGTTTTTCAGCTGAGCCTGGCAAGCTACAGTCCATGGGGTTACAAAAGAATAGACATGATTTAGTGATTAAACAGTGGCAGCAACAACACGGCCTGCGGGATTTGTTTCCTGACCAGGAATTAATCCCGGGCCGAAGCAGTAAAAGCCCAGAATCTTAATCACTGGGCAACTAGGGAACTCCCTGTTTTGTTTCATTTTTAAGCATTCAAAATGAGGTATAAAAGAGAAATTAGAGTTCTCTAAATAAAGAAAGAAATTATGAAGAGCAAAAAGAAAGTATCTGGAGTAAAAGAGTTAGCCTCTATGAAGTCCCTGAAATGATAGAAGTCTGGAAATTTCAAATGAAAAATTAAGAAGTATTAAAGATAGAGAATTTCATCCTGAACAAATAAAAACAATTGAAGGGTTATAGGCTTAGCTTGCTCTTATAACCTTGTGTTTAAATCAGATAACGGTGGCTGCATTGTGGCAAGTATTGATAGTTTAGAATGAAATGGAAGAAAGGGAATAGAATGGTCATGTAGAAGTCTATTTCAAAGACTCCCCACGAGAAAATCTCAGCCTGGATATAACAAAAAGCGGAAGAACACAAGGACTGGGTCTTCTGTGAACCAGACCCTGAGATGGCGTTAGGAATGCAAGAATTGAAGAAAAATTAGAGAGGGAAGGGCAGAATTAGAATTTGGTAGGGGAAGTCTTCACACCATAATGCATATAATAGACATTTTAACAAATGCCAACCTAGTCCACCTTCTCTAATTTTACAAGTGATCCTCAACCATTATTCCTAAGTAAAAACCTGTATCCAGGTTTCATGTTTGTGCCATAGAGTAGACTGTGCTTTCTTCCTTAGTTTCTATGATGTCACCTTATCTTTCAGCAAACTACTTTTTAGAGTGTGTGTGTGATATCTCATATGTACAAAATATAAAAAGATTTGATAATTTTTGATAAAATAATAAGAATATCCTGAATTTTATACTTATTTTATATTATTATTTCCTGCTTTTCTTTTTAATGTTCTCTGTATCTATTTTTAACCAATCTTTGGTCAGTTTTACTATATATAAATGAACTAATACTTCATATACTTTCTGATCAACACTATGTGTATTTAAAATTTTTATCCATGTTGATGTGTGATAAAGTCCATTTACTACCATAGCTCCATAGTGTTTAATTTTGTAAATATACCACAATTTATTAACCTATCCTTCTTTAGGTAGGCATATGGAATTCTGTGGATTTCCGTGTTGGCTCAGATGGTAAAGAATCTTCCTGCAATATGGGAGACCAGGGTTCTTTCCCTGGGTCAGGAAGATCCCCTGAAGAAGGGAATATCAACCTACTCCAATATTCTTGCCTGGAGAAGTCCATGGATAGAGGAGTCTGGCGAGGAACAGTCCATGGGGTTGCAAAGAGTCAGACAAGATGAGCAACTAACACACACACACACACAGGTTTCTCCCATTATTTTCATATTATAAAGAATATATCTAATCTATTGGTCCATTTGTAGAGAATTGACATTTTATTATTTTATTTCCTCAATGTCTTTTAATAAAAATTTTGATATAAGATGTCCCCTCTTTTCTTAACAACGCAGAGGTTGAATACTTGATTTATTTCATGTATATGTTCATATACATTACGTAGTATACTGTCTTCTTAACATCAGTATCTATTTGTAAGTTTTTCACAATACCAAACAGATCAGTATCCAGAACAATACCAGATAAATGTCCAGAACACTATGGGGGGGGGGGGGGGGAATTAAAATGTTGGAAAGTCACCTTAATTAGTGATTTTTTTTATCAGCTGTAGAAAAAAGATAGTTGTCTCTTCCTTAAACATTTACATCACTTTTCATCATCTCTCCTCTAACTGTCTGAGGTTAGTTGTCTATTCAAATCAGGCAGTAGTCTTATGTCACAACTGAATCTATACTGATATGCTTTTCTGCTTTGTCCTGGGCAATTTTCATCCTGGGATGATCTGATCTGGCTGTTTAATTATGTCAAGTTTAGATGGCTTCTGCTTCTCAGAGCAGAATTCTCAGATGCCCCAAACTCCACAGAATTTGCAGCAGTCCATCCTGCTAGGAAAGCGGAAAGAAAGAGAGCCTATACTCACTTGGAAGAAAGAACATTTGTTGTAATAGCTCACACATATCTTTTGCTACATTGACATGTATTAAAATGTAAACCATCTTTTATAAATATTGACCTGTGTGAATCTCCATTTGCATGCAAAAGAAAAGCTGTTTTGTATATGTAAAGCTAAGCTGAATAAATAACAGATGGTTTGGTTGAATAAATCTTCATTACCTGACAATTTCCCCTGTGAGATAAAACAAGGATTTCATCCACATTTTATTTTTATACCATGCACAGCTCTACTTTTTCTCACCTGTTTTAAGATTAAATTAGAAAGTAATGTGAATATGAAAAGCGGGTGTCTAAGAGGATTTCCTGGACTATAGTCATTAGAATATTCTCTGTAAAAAAGATGTCTTGTAGCTCTAGGTCCCTTCTGTCCAGGTGGTCTGTTTCCTTATGTCAAAGAAGCATGCCTTTAGCAAAGTTCTAAAGGTAAACAATGTTTCCCTGGTAGCTCAGCTGGTAAAGAATCCACCTGCAATGTGGGAGACCTGGGTTTGATCCTTGGGTTGGGAAGATCCCCTGGAGAAGGAATTCACTACCCACTCCACGTTCTAGCCTGGAGAATTCCATGGACTGTATAGGGTCTCAGGGTCTCAAAGAGTCAGAAATGACTATGCAACTTTCACTTCATTTCAAATGTAAATAAATATGATAATTAAAAGTACCCTTTTATAGTGATTTTTTTTTTTATTGAATAAGCATTGTCCTGGTCTTCTGCATATGTCTGAAAACAAGTATTAACTACTTTGTAAATACTGATCAGTGACAGTTCAGTTCAGTTCAGTTGCTCAGTTGTGTCTGACTCTTTGTAACCCCATGCACACTAGGGTTCCCTGTCCATCACCAACTCCTGGAGTTTACTTAAACTGATGTCCATTGAGTCGGTGATGCCATCCAACCATCTCATCCTCTGTCATCCCCTTCTCCTCCCATCTTCACTCTTTCTCACCATCAGGGTCTTTTCAAATGAGTCAGTTCTTTGCATCAGGTGGCCAAAGTATTGGAGTTTCAGTTTCAGCATCAGTCCTTCCAATGACCATTATATCTACTACTATGGGCAAGAATCCCTTAGAAGAAATGGAATAGCCATCATAGTCATCGAAAGAGTCTGAAATTCAGTACTTGGATGCAATCTCAAAAATGACCGAATGATCTCTGTTTGTTTCCAAGGCAAACCATTCAATATCACAGTAATCCAAGACTATGCCCTGACCAGTAATGCTGAAGAAGCTGAACTTGAATGGTTCAGTGAAGACCTACAAGACCTTCTAGAACTAACACCCAAAAAAGATGTCTTTTTCATTATAGCGAACTGTAATGCAAAAGTAGGAAGTCAAGAAACACCTGAAGTAACAGGCAAATTTGGCCTTGGAGTACAGAATGAAACAAGGGAAAGGCTAATAGAGTTTTGCCAAGAGGATGCACTGGTCATAGCAAACACCCTCTTCCAATAACACAAGAGAAGATTCTATGCATGAACATCACCAGATGGTCAATACCAAAATCAGATTGATCATATTCTTTGCAGCCAAAGATGGAGAAGCTCTATACAGTCAGCAAAAACAAGACTGGAAGCTGACTGTGGCTCAGATCATGAACTCCTTATTGCCAAATTCAGACATAAGTTGAAGAAAGCAGGGAAAACCACTAGACCATTAATGTATGACCTAAATCAAATCCCTTATGATTATACAGATCAGTGACTAGCTCATGGCAATCCTTTTTAAAATGGTTTGGCAGGCACTGTTTAAACATTTCCTTTGCTGTTTGTTTGTTTGTTTTCATTGTTTGTTTTTGCACTTTTTTGTTCATTTGTTTAAATCAGTTGTTGACTAAAAAATATAATCACAACCTGAAAGTAGAGACTTATTTTATTTTGTGGGAATGTTTAGGACTCTGAGCCCAGGAGACAGCATTTCAGTAGCTCTGAGAAAACTGTTCCAAGGAAGCAGGAGGGGGAGTCAGGCTATATACAAGTTTGCAAGAAAGGGAGTAGGCAACCTGAATATCAAGATCAGACACCAAGTTAAGGAGTTTAGCATTCTGTGTATGGGAATGCAAGTCTCTGGGCTTACTGAATTCATTCCTTTCATATGCACCTCAGCTTGTTATTTTTGTTCAGTCCCTCAGTCACGTCCAATTCTTTGTGATCCCATAGACTGCAGCAGACCAGGTTTCCCTGTCCTTCACTATATCCTTGAGTTTGCTCAAACTCATGTCCATCGAGTCAATGATGCCATCCAACCTTCTCATCCTCTGTTGTCCCCTTATCCTCCTGCCTTCAATCTTTCCCAGCATCAGGGGCTTTTCCAATGAGTCAGCTCTTCAAATCTGGTGGCCAAAATATTGGAGCTTCAGCTTCAGCATCAGTCCTTCCAATGAATACTCAGGGTTGAGTTCCTTTAGGATTGACTGCTTTGTTATCCTTGATGTCCAAGGGACTCTCAAAAGTCTTTTCCAACACCACAGCTTGAAAGCACTGAATCTTCAGTACCAAGCCTTCTTTAAAGAAATCTCACATCTATACGTGACTCCTGGAAAAAGCATAGCTTTGACTACACAGACCTTTGTTGGTGAAGCAACATCTCTGCTTTTTAATATGCTGGTTAGGTTTGTCATAGCTTTTCTTCCAAGGAGCAAATATCTTTTAATTTATGGTTGCAGTCAACATTTGCATTGATTTTGGAGCCCAAGAAAACAAAATCTGTCACAGTTTCCATTGTTTCCCCATCTATTTGCCATGAAGTTATGGGACCAGTTGCCATGATCTTAGCTTTTTGAATGTTGAGTTTTAAGCCAACTTTTTCACTCTCCTCTTTCACTTTCATCAAGAGGCTCTTTAGTTTTACTTCTCTTTCTGCCATAAGGGTGGTGTTATCTGCATATCTGAGGTTATTGATATTTCTCCCAGCAATCTTGATTTCAACTTGTGCTTTATCCAGCCTGGCATTTCACATGATGTTCTCTGCATGTAAGTTAAATAAGTAGGGTGATAATATACAGCCTTGAAGTACTCCATTCCCAATTTGAAAGTAGTCTGCTGTTCCATGTATGGTTCTAACTTTTGCTTCTTGACCTGCATACAGGTTTCTCAGAAGGGATATAAGGTGGTCTGATATTCCCATCATTTGAAGAATTTTCTGTGGTTTATTGTGATGCACACACTCAAAGGTTTTATCATAGTCAATGAAGCAGAAGTAGATATTTTTCTGGAATTCTCTTGCTTTTTATATGAACCAACACATGTTGGCAATTTGAACTCTGCCTTTTCTAAATCCTACTTGTACATGTGGAAATTCTCGGTTCATGTACTGTTGAAGTCTAGCTTGGAGAATTTTGAGCATCATGTTGCTAGTGTGTGAAATGAGTATAATTTTGGGGTAGTTTTAATATTCTTTGGCATTGTATTTCTTTGAGATTGCAATGAAAACTGACCTTTTCCAGTCCTGTGACCACTACTGTGTTTTCCAAATTTGCTGACATATTAGTGCAGCACTTTCACAGCATCATCTTTTAGGATTTGGAATAACTCAGCTGGAATTCCATTATCTCCACTAGCTTTGTTCATTGTGATCCTTCCTAAGGCCCACTTGACTTCACATTCCAAGATGTCTGGCTATAGGTGAGTGATCACACCATCGTTGTTATCTGGGTCATGAAGTGCTTTTTTGTATAGTTCTTCTGTGTATTCTCACCAACTCTTCTTAATATCACCTGCATCTGTTAGGTTCATACCATTTCTGTCCTTTATTGTGGCCATCTTTGCATTAAATATTCACTTGGTATCTCTAATTTCTTGAAGAGATCTCTAGTCTTTCCCATTCTATTGTTTTCCTTTATTTCTTTGCATTGATCCCTTAGGAAGGCTTTCTTACCTCTCCTTGCTATTCTCTGGAACTCTGCATTCAAATGGGTGTATCTTTACTTTTCTCATTTGCCTTTAGCTTCTCTTCTTTTCTCAGCTGTTTGCAAGACCTCCTCAGACAACCATTTTGCCTTTTTCAATTTATTTTTCTGGGGGATGGTTTTGATCACCACCTCCTGTACAATGTTAGGAACCTCTGTCTATAGTTCTTCAGGCACTCTGTGTATCAGATCTAATCCCTTGAATCTATTTGTCACTTCCACTATATAATCATAAGGAATTTGGTTTAGGTCATACCTGAATGGCCTAGTGGTTTTCCCTTGCTTCTTCAATTTAATCTTCTTCTCTAGCTTCTGAATTTTGCAACAGGTGCTTCTTTTCTGCGCATAATCCTGAATCTTCAGGACAGGCCCATACTGTAAAATATTTTAAAACCAAGATTTTTTACAGAAATGTCCCGTAAAATATTTGCCTGGAATCTGCTTACCCTATGGGAGACTTGTTCAGGACAGTTGTTGACCCACCGCTATTGTAAACGTAAAAGCAGAAGCAGAGATTCGGGCTCCAGAGCCCTACCTGTTCCAGTCCTTCAGTTCCTTCTTCTCTTCTTTCTTGGGGATCACCAGTGACTCACATGAGCCCAGTTGAAAAACACCCATTTTTCATCATCAAAATTATTTCTAATCTACATAGAAAAATGGTTCAGGCTAGGACTTTGCTTTCTATCAATTACAATTAATTAATAAAGAATTACTAATTTAATTATTAACAATTATATATTAAAATGATAATAATATTGTGGTCTTTATTAACACTTAATAAATAATAAAACCTATCACTACCTCTCACTAAAATGATTAGAAATTAATTAATAAAAATTAGAAATGTGGAAAATATAATTCTCTACTAAATTTTAAAAATTAATCAGCAAGATTAAAGTTATTTTTATAGAACAGATTAATTTGTAAGACACAAACTATTTGTTTATTTTTAAATAATTTTTACAGTTTCATAATATTAATAATTGCATCTATTTTTATTAAATTATTACAGATGTACTAGTTGTAATAGTATTATTTATTTCAATTCTAAAGCTAGCTGATGATCTTTGAAAAATTATAAAATTACCAAAAATAGAGGAAAAATGCCATCTCTGTTTTACCTGCCCAATATTATTACCAATACTTATTATTGCATTTTATTTGACACATTGTTTTAGCGTGTCTGACTCTTTGTGACCCTATGGACTATTGCCTACAAATCTCCTCTATCTATGGGATTCTCCAGGAAAGAACACTGGAGTGGGTCACTGTTCCTTCTCTATGGGATCTTCCTGACCCAGGGATCGAACCTGAGTCTCTTACATCTCCTGCATTGGCAGGAGGGTTCTTTACCACTTGCACCACCAGGAAAGCCCAGTTTACCTATAAGATGAAATATTGTATCAAATGATGCAATCACATTTCATTTAATAGCATAGTAACTGATATTTTCCTGACATAATACAAATTATAAACAATAAATATTTAATTTTTTTAAGACATTCTCATTGGACTTCCAAATATTTAGGCAAAGATTATTTCTAATTTAAATATTTCTATGTGTACCCATGCTTAGTCACTCAGTCATGTCTGACTCTCTGACCCTTTGGACTGTAGCCCACCAGGCTCCTCTTCCATGGGATTTTTCAGGCAAGAATACTGGAGTGGGTTGCCATTTCCTTCTCCAGGGGATATTCTTGATCTAGGGATTGAACATGTGTCTCATCCGTGTCCTGCATTGCACTTTATCCACTGAGTCATGGGAAACCCCAAACTTTTCTAATTTCAATGTAAATATGATAATTTAACAAAAAAGTAAAATATTTTACTTATTTGTAAAAAGGCTTGGATGTAAATTCATGGATGTTTCTTTATAACAAATTAAAAAAAACACAAAGTCAACTCAATTTTATATTAGACTTCTCAGTGAAAAGATGTGAAAAACACAAAAATTAAAATAATTTTTATAATAACACATGAAAAGATTATTTACCTTCCTCATTTAGCTACCTAGATTGCTAGCAATTTCTCATCTGTATAGATCAAAGAGCAAATCTAATACTAATTTATCAAACCATTCCAAAATAGTTTATACATTTTGTATACATATGTTCACTATTTATAAATTATCCATTACTACAGATATTTTTTGAAAAAAGATCATTCTATGTAAATCTTGTCTTTCTACCAATAGGTGGCACTGAAAATGTATGTATTTCAACAGTAAACTACATTCACTACTATCTTGAAGTTACCCTCTTACAATACAGTTTCAGTTGTGGTTTGAATCAGAAACACCTATAAACCATAAAATTAATCCCATGTGAGCCAGAGGAGTTTTGTTATTCAGATAGTATGTAAAATATATTGACAGATCTTTGCATCAAGAATATTTTACTCTGCTGGTATTATAAAATTTATATTGTATTCAATTAAAATTGTATTTTATTCACCAAATTGGACATCATATTTTTCTCTATTATTTTACTGTCATTATCTGCTAAAACTGTCATTTCCATTTTAGTCTGGGATGCTGATGTTTATCTGAGTATACAATGAATATAAAAGAATTTTACAGAATTTAGAAACACTAGGCTATGTTTAGATTGTTTATAAATATATTGTCTAATCTGTAGTTCTTAATAAAATCAGGAGCAAATATCTGACTATTTATATTTGCATTAATCTTAGTAGTGCTCTTCCTGTCACCCATGTATACACAGTTAAAATTCTTCTCCTCCCAGTATAATAAAACTCTGATATCTCAGTCATTTAGAATATTTTTAAATTTAATTTATTCAAGTGGTTCATTTCAATGATTCATAGGGAAAAAAAACCAAAAACCTTATGATATTTATTTTGCATTTTAACAGTAGTTTTATTAAAATGATTTATTGCCATAAGACAAATCCTGATGATATTTCTATTTCATAACTATTTCATTCTGGGCTGGGTTGGTGTGATTTATTCAAATTTTCTAAGATAATATGAACCACTGTGTAGCTGTAGCTATTATGTAGCAAATGTGTCTTATATCATAATAATAAACATGCATTTTTCATACTCAAACTTCCCAATAATCAGATATTCTTGAGTAGTTTCTGTGTTTTTATTGGATTCCAGTGAAGTCTGATTATCTTGTAGAGTTCGTCTGAACTATGCTTCTCCAGATCCCTACTATTTTCTGATGTTTAAGCCTGTGATAGAAAACAAACTTGGAGCTTGACATGGAGCTTTATTTAATTCTGTTTCCATTGTCTCATCTCTGAGCAGGGAGAGCGCAATATGAAACGCTGTTCTTTCTCCTATTTCTAGTAAGAATTCAGCTTAGTTTTCTTCCTTTCTTGAGCTGCCAGAATTTTATTTCTTGATGCCTCCATGCCACAGGACAACTTGTAAAGAATAGTACACAGTCATCACTGTCAGTGCTCACCCTTGTCCTTGATCACCTCTTCAAACCACCTTCACACACAGCTTTTAGGTTTTTAAGGTTTATAAAACAAGACAGGTAAAAACTTTTATCATTATTAGCAATGAAAAAAGCTTAAAGAATAGGTATTTGTTCAACTTGAAAATGCAAGAAACAATTCAGACTGTGTCAGACATGGACTCATCTAGCATTAGGTGGTAGCCAGTCTCCAAGATGGCCCCCCAATGACCTCTGCTTCCTGGATTCCACACTCTTGTATCATACTCTCTTGTATTGTTCAAGAATTGGTCTGTGTGACCAGCTGCAAACAGCCCATGTGATGGTATATCACTTCCCCAAAATTAGACTATCAGAAGACTATGGCTTCTGTTTTGAGCATTCTCTTTCTTCTTCACAAATCTCTGTCACTCACTCTAAGGAAGACCAGATACCATGTTATGGAAATGCTACATGGGAAGAAGTGAGGTCTCCAGTCAACAGAGCACCATGAATTAAAGCCTACTGAAAAACCATACGAGTGAGCTTGGAATCAGATTTTCCAGTCCCATTTGAGCCTCATGGGAGACACTGAGCCTGAAACACCAGCTAAGATACTTCTGGATTCTTGACATACAGAAACCAGGAGGAAGTAACTGTGTGTTTTTTCATGCTGGTAAGTTTTGGAGTAATTTGTTTTGCAGCAACAAGCAACTAATACAGATCTCAAATAATATTATCACACCCCTGTCAGAGTTTCTCTATCACTTGACTCTGATGATATCAATTTGCATCAGTTACAGATGCAAATGAATGCAGGTGATCAAATGATGTAATCACAAGCTATCTCTTTATCACATGGATTCTATATCAAGGAACTGCAAACTACAACTCAAATCAGACCTACCACCTGTGCTTGTAAATAAAGTTATGTTGGATTTCTTTTTCAGTTCATTTCAGTCACTCAGTCATGTCCGACTCTTTGTGACCCCATGAACCGCACCACGCTAGGCCTCTCTGTCCATCACCAACTCCCGGAGTCCACCCAAACCCATGTCCATTGAGTCAGTGATGCCATCTAACCATCTCATCCTCTGTCGTCCCCTTCTCCTCCTGCCCTCAATCTTTCCCAGCATCAGGGTCTTTTCCAATGAGTCAGCTCGTCACGTCAGGTGGCCAAAGTATTGGAGTTTCAGCTTCAACATCAGTCCTTCCAATGAACACCCAGGACTGATTTCCTTTAGGATGGACTGGTTGGATCTCTTTGCAGTCCAAGGGACTCTCAAGAGTCTTCTCCAACACCACAGTTTAAAAGCATCAAGCTTTGGCACTCAGCTTTCTTTATAGTCCAACTCTCACATGCATACATGACCACTGGAAAAACCATAGCCTCGACTAGACAGACCTTTGTTGGCAAAGTAATGTCTCCGCTTTTTAATATGCTGTCTAGTTTGGTCAAAACTTTCCTTCCAAGGAGCAAGCGCCTTTTCATTTCATGGCTCCAGTCACCATCTGCAGTGACTTTGGAGCACAGAAAAATAAAGTCAGCCACTGTTTGCACTGTTTCCCCATCATTCTGACATGAAATGGTGGGACCGGATGCCATGATCTTAGTTTTCTGAATGTTGAGCTTTAAGCCAAATTTTTAACTCTCCTCTCTCACTTTCATCAAGAGGCTCTTTAGTTCTTCTTCACTTTCTGCTGTAAGGGTGGTGTCATCCGCATATCTGAGGTTATTGATATTTCTCCTGGCAATCTTGATCCCAGCTTGTGTTTCTTCCAGCCCAGCATTTCTCATGATGTACTCTGCATATAAGTTAAATAAGCAGGGTGACAATATACAGCCTTGGCTTACTCCTTTTCCTATTTGGAGCCAGTCTGTTGTTCCATGTCCAGTTCTAACTGTTGCTTCCTGACCTGCATACAGGTTTCTCAAGAGGCATTTCAGGTGGTCTGGTATTCCCATCTCTTTCAGAATTTTCCACATGTTATTGTGATCCACACAGTCCAAGGCTTTGGCATAGTCAATGAAGCAGAAATAGATGTTTATCTGGAACTCTCTTGCTTTTTTGATGATCCAGCGGATGTTGGCAATTTGAACTCTGGTTCCTCTGCCTTTTCCAAAACCGGCTTGAACATCTGGAAGTTCACGGTTCACGTATTGCCGAAGCCTGGCTTGGAGAATTTTGAGCATTACTTTATTAGTGTGTGAGATGAGTGCAATTGTGTGGTAGTTTGAGCATTCTTTGGCATTGCCTTTCTTTGGCATTGGAATGAAAACTGGCATTTTCCAGTCCTGTGGCCACTGCTGAATTTTCCATATTCCCTGGCGTATTGAGTGTAGCACTTTCACAGCATCATCTTTCAGGATTTGAAATAGCTCAACTGGAACTCCATCACCTCCACTAGCTTTGATTGTAGTGATGCTTCCTAAGGCCCACTTGACTTCACATTCCAGGATGTCTGGCTCTAGGTGAGTGGTCACACCATCGTGTTTGTCTGGGTTGTGAAGAACTTTTTTGTACAATTCTTCTGTGTATTCTTGCCACCTCTTCTTAATATCTTCTGGATTTTTTTTACATTTTGTCTATTATTACTCTTTCACAACAGTGGCAGAGTCGAATAAGACAAGAGGTCATGGGACTCACAAACCTTGTTCCTCATAGTGGGCAATATACACCTGACTTACATCCTTCTAAATTAGTAGCAACTTCCGGGACAAAAATAAAAAATTCACAACTTGAAAGAACTCTGATTTACCTGTCTTGGTCATGAGCCTTTGAACCAATAATATAGATAGATGGAAATGTTTCTGTAATTAGCTGAGCCGAGGTCATGTAACTTTTAGAAAAGTAGGGTGAGATCTGGTCAAGTCAGGTGAATTGGTTCCCCATAGGAAAGAGGGATCTTGTTTTGAAGACATGTGTTAGTATCCAGCTGCTCTTGACAAGAGGTGGGAAAGTTGAATGAGATGCTCACATAAAAACACTATAGAAAAAGACTACAGAAAAACAGTCACTATAATGAAAAGGACAAAGTATTAGGGATTTCAGAAATGCTCAAGAACTATGATTTTTATGTCTAAAAGCTGCATGCAATTCCCTTTCTTGGTAGATAAAGGTCCCAGTTCTCTCTTTTTCTTTCATTCATGAGAATGGAAGTCATTCACCCCCCATCTCATTGTTCTTATCCTTCCTTTTTTCGAGTAGATCTCTTCTTAAGTTACACTTAGGATATAGAACAACAGGCGTTAACTATAGAATATGCAAGTCCCATATAGATCATGTGTAGATTTGATAAACTTAATGCATAACTCCATTACATTCACATTAAATCCTTTAATTATTACAGTGATTTTAGATTCTCATACATTTAGGGAAAATTTCTCATGTAGTTCTGTTCAGTCGCCCAGTCCTGCCCGACTCTTTGCCACTCCGTGGACAGCAGCATGCCAGGCTTCCCTGTCCATCATCCCCACTAATAAAAGCATATTATAAAGGATCTGAGTTTTATAGAGAAAGCTGAGTTTCTGTGTGTGTGTGTGTGTATTAGTTGCTTAATTGTGTCTAACTGTTTGTGATCCCATGGACCGGAGCCTGCCAGATTCCTGTTTATGGAATTTTTTAGGCAAGAATACTTGAGTGAATTGCCATTCCCTTCTCCAGGGGATCTTCCCAACTCTGAAACTGAACCCTGGGTCTTCTGCATTACAGGCAGATTCTTATCATTTGAGTCACGAGAGAAGCCCCCAAACTGAGTTTAATTTAAACCTGGATGCAGGTAAGGAAGCAACAGTTAAAACTGGACATGGAACAATAGACTGGTTACAAATAGGAAAAGGAGTACGCCAAGGCTGTATATTGTCACCCTGCTTATTTAACTTATATGCAGAAAACTAAGATCATGGCATCCAGTCCCATCACTTCATGGCAGATAGATGGGGAAATAGTGGAAACAGTGTTAGATATTATTTTTCTGGGCTCCAAAATCACTGCAGATGGTGATTGCAGCCATGAAATTAAAAGATACTTACTCCTTGGAAGGAAAGTTATGACCAACCTAGACAGCATATTAAAAAGCAGAGACATTACTTTGTTAACAAAGGTCCATCTAGTCAAGGCTATGGTTTTTCCAGTAGTCATGTATGAATGTGAGAGTTGGGCTATAAAGAAAGCTGAGCGCAGAAGAATTGATGCTTTTGAACTGTGGTGTTGGAGAAGATTCTTGAGAGTCCCTTGGACTGCAAGGAGATGCAACCAGTCCATCCTAAAGGAGATCAGTCCTGGGTGTTCATTGGAAGGACTCATGTTGAAGCAGAAACTCCAATACTTTGGCTACCTGATGCAAAGAGCTGATTCATTTGAAAAGACCCTGATGCTGGGAAAGATTGAGGGCAGGAGGAGAAGGGGGCAACAGAGGGTGAGAAGGTTGGAATGGCATCACCAACTCAATGGACATGGGTTTGGGTGAACTCCGGGAGTTGGTGATGGACAGGGAGGCCTGGCGTGCTGCGGTTCATGAGGTTGCAAAGAGTCGGATACGACTGAGCGACTGAACTGAACTGAACTTATATAAAATATTTGCATTCTTGATTAAGTTGATTGAACTCTACTAGTTGATTCTGTCTCAGTTGTATTAATAAGAGGAGAATTTTAAGCTATGATTTATTTATTTATTATTCTTTAATCTAATTCTGACTTCAGTGCTCAGAGCAGAGCAGTGCAGAGCACCTTAATAAGGTACTTTAGTCACTTTAGGACAATTGACTTCTATTTTCTTGATTTTCAAACTGATTACAACCAACAATAGATTATCCTCTAGAGGGTCTTTTGTTGATAGAGAATAAAAATGTCTTGGTACCTGTGACACTGTAGAAACAAAGGGGAGGAAATGAAATCTTTGGTTTTCATTAACATTTGACGACATGGCAAATGTTCAATTTGACTTCTAGTTATTCTCTTTAATTTTCTTCTCTCTTTCCTAGACCCCTTGCTCTCTCCTTCTCTCTCTTTTGGCTTTATTTGCCTTTCCTATGCTGCATTCTTGACTATTGACTTTTCACCCTTTCTTACTCTCAGTGAAGAACTTTGCTTTGCTCCATTGTTATGGGAATTTTCTCCTTGCTGACAGCTATACACGATAACCTGGAGCTTGGATATCATTCCTCCTTCTTATCTTTTTGATTTATCTATGCAGATCTCTGTTTAAACACAGGACAGTTTCTTAGAATCAATATCTCTGAGAATATAAACCATCTACAGAACTTACTGTCTGCATTAACATAATTTTATTATTCCACGATCTTTATCAACATTACTTTTCCAGAAAGGTCTCAGATAGGAAGGGAAATGTTGTAACTTATGTTATTGTTCATGCTAGGAAAATTCTGAAAGACCTGTTAACTCTTCAATAGAAAGTTTGAAAAGCAGTTTATTCCCTGACTTTTTGACCCTTTGTTTCAACCTCCTCATCAATCATTCATTGATATATTATGACCCTTACCCAGTCCTAACCAACCTCTCAATTCCTCCAGCCAGTCTCCGTTCTTGAATTTGAAAGGCTCAGCTTAAACTAGTCTTTAAAATCACTTTGCCCCTTTTCCTCTAAGACTGAGACATTGCCCTCCCTTAGCAGAGTAAGCAACAAACTCAGCTTCATCTGAACAACATATTGTTTTGGTGGTATGAGGGGCTCCAGCAACTAAAACCAATTAATATTTCTCCTCTGAGTAGCCCCTGCTTCTCTTTATTCTTTATAACAATTTTACCAATGGAAGATTTAGCTTCTATTTAAGAAAGTCTGGCTTGTTACATATATAGAATAGTTGGATAAAAGAGGAACTATCTTTACCATATTTCTCTTTCTAAGCATCCTGTCATTTCTATTTGGAAGTATAATGTTGACCTCTTTCCAATTTCACACCAACTTTAATGAATTTTGACCTCTCTCCAATTTCACACCAGCTTTAATGAATTTTATTCAAACTTGTTACTATAAATTCTTAATTTCACTCTCCCAACTTTAAAATAATTGTTAACCATATTAATGTCACAATATGACTTGTTTAATAAATATTAATTTTAGCTCAATTATAGCAACAATAAATGTTTTATTTATCAAAAGGCTAACAAAAATAAACATATACAATTTGATTAGGAATAGCATAACAGGTCCAGATGTTGTAGTATCAATAAAAATATATGAACAATTCCCGGTCCGTAATAAAAGTTCAAGAAATATTTGTGGAATAAATACACAAAATTAATTCAAGAAAATCAGAAATTGACTCACGTGTCATATGTTGCCTTTATTAGAGCCATCAGGTACATTATTTTTGAAATTATCTATTATAAGTATCTGAACCTTTCAATAAAAATTACTTATAAGAATATCCCCTAGAACAGACAAATAATATAGTAGTATCATCATGTAAATTAATAATGAAATGCAACCAAGTAGCATATAACATACATGATACTATAAAATATTTTAAATGGTACATGATTACAGCAGTGACTAAGAGTGAATCATAGAAAGAAAGTATTAATTACAGATTTAGAGAGACATTCATGGACGGAAATCCATTGCTTCAGAATTAGATTATTCCTATATGGAACAATTCATCAATGAGAATTGTTAAATGCTGGTAAGACAGAGTAGAATGCATATGCAAAGCTTGCTATATGGACATTAAAAGATGCCAGAGACATAAAAAACAGAGGACTTGCCCTGACGATCTTAAAATCTAGTTAAGATGAAATTGGTAACATACTTAAATAGGCTAGAAGCTGAATTATAGTATATGAGAAAGCTTATTAGGGATCGATACATGTTCAGTTCAGTTCAGTCGCTCAGTCGTGTCCGACTCTTTGTGACCCCGTGAACTGCAGCACTCCAGGCCTCCCTGTCCATCACCAACTCCTGGAGTTCACCCAAACCCATGTCCATTGAGTCGGTGATGCCATCCAACCATCTCTGTCGTCCCCTTCTCCTCCTTCTCTCAATCTTTCCCAGCATCAGGGTCTTTTCAAATGAGTCAGCTCTTCGCATCAGGTAGCCAAAGTATTAGAGCTTCAGCTTCAGTATCAGTCCTTCCAATGAACACCCAGGACTGATCTCCTTTAGGATGGACTAGTTGGGTCTTCTTGCAGTCCAAGGGACTCTCAAGAGTCTTCTCCAACACCACAGTTCAAAAGCATCAATTCTTCTGTGCTCAGCTTTCTTTATAGTCCAACTCTCACATCCATACATGAGTACTGGAAAAAACCATAGCCTTAAATAGACGGACCTTTGTTGACAAAGTAACGTCTCTGCTTTTCAATATGCTGTCTAGGTTGGTCATAACTTTCCTTCCAAGGAGCAAGCATCTTCTAATTTCATGGCTGCAATCACCATCTGCAGTGATTTTGAAGCCCATAAAAATAAAGTCAGCCACTGTTTCCCCATCTATTTGCCATGAAGTGATGGGACCGGATGCCATAATCTTAGTTTTCTGAATGTTGAGCTTTAACTCAACTTTTTCACTCTCCTTTTTCACCTTCATCAAGAGGTTCTTTATTTCTTCTTCACTTTCTGCCATAAGGATGGTGTCATCTGCATATCTGAGGTTATTGATATTTCTCCCAGCAATCTTGATTCCAGTCTGTGCTTCCTCCAGCCCAGTGTTTCTGATGATGTACTCTGCATATAAGTTAAATAAGCAGGGTGACAATATACAGCCTTGACGTACTCCTTTTCCTATTTGGAACCAGTCTGTTGTTCCATGTCCAGTTCTAACTGTTGCTTCCTGACCTGCATACAGGTTTCTCAAGAGGCAAGTCAGGTGGTCCGGTATTCCCATCTCTTTCAGAATCTTCCACAGTTTATTGTGATCCACATAGCCAAAGGCTCTGATGCATGTTAATCAGATCTATTAAAGGAATAAACTAGAAATACTAGAAAAATAGACTGAGGAAATTTATAGCAAATGAGTGAGAAGAAAGACAAGAGGAAAAAATTGTGGTATATGAATCAATTAAGCATAATAAATGCATTTGTAGTTAAAAAGTGTGCTTAATCTGCTTTTCTGATTCCCTAAATTAAGTATATACATTAAAGAAACACTTCTTGAGTTTAAATAATGCACAAGAAATGCTGATAATAATAGATACAAAAAAATTAAGGTTTGTTTCTCTAAAAATCTTTTACCTGGAATTGAAAATTAATCAAATTAAAATTTGAATATCTATTATTCAAAAATATTGTTGTTGTTGTTCAGTCTCCCATTCATGTCTGACTGTTTGTAACACCATGGACTGCAGCATACTAGGCTTTCATATCCCTTACCATCTCCCGAAGTTTGCCCAAATTCATGTTCATTGCATCTGTGATGTCATCCAGCCATCTCATCCTCTGATGCCCTCTCTTACTTCTGCCCTCAATCTTTCCCAGTATCATGGACTTTTCCAATGAGTCAGCTGTTCTCATCAGATGACCAAAACACTGGACTAAAATTGACCAAAATTCAGCTTCAGCATCAGTCCTTCCAATGAGTATTCAGGGTTGATTTCCCATAACATTGACTGGTTGGATCTCTTTGCTGTCCAAGGGACTCTCAAGAGTGTTTTCCAGCACCACAGTTAAAAGGTATCAGTTCTTCAGCACTCCACCTTCTTTATGGTCCAGCTGTCATAACGTACATGACCACTGGGAAGTCCATAACCTTGACTACAAGGGCATTTGTCTCTGCTTTTCAATACACTGTCTAGGTTTGTCATAGCTTTCCTGCCAAGAGGCAAATGTCTTCTGATTTCATGGCTGCAGTCACCATCTGCAGTGATTTTAGAGATCAACAAGAGGAAATCTGTCACTACTTCCTCCTTTTCCCCCTCTATTTGCCATAAAATAAAGATCAGTCAATCCTAAAGGAAATCAGTCCTGAATATTCATTGGAAGGACTGATACTGAAGTCGAAGCTCCAATATTCTGGCTACCTGATGCAAAGAACTGGCTCATTGGAAAAGATCCTAAAGATGGGGAAGATTGAAGGCAAGAGGAGAAAGGGACTACAGAGGATGATATGGTTGGATGGCATTACCAACTTGATGGACATGAGCTTGAGCAAGCTCTGGGAGTCAGTGATGGACAGGGAAGCCTGGCGTGCTGTGATTCATGAGGTCGCAAAGAGTTGGACACAACTGAGCAACTGAACTGAACTGAAAGAGGCCAGATGCCATGATCTTAGATTTTTTAGCATTCAGTTTTAAGCTGGCTTTTTCACTCTCCTCCTTCACCCTCATCAAGAGGCTCTTTAATTCCTCAAAAATATTACAAAGAATTTTTTGAGCTTCTTTCAAGCATATAAATCAAAACAATTTTTTTCATTTTTCATTTGAAAATATTCTAACAACTCACTTACTTATGAATTTATTTTGAGAAATTTTGTCCCTGAAATCCAAGTAATTCCCTTTCAGCTATTTCATAGATTTTGCAGTTATTTAATTTAACATTTAAGATAGATTAGAATGCATGTGCTATTGTTTACATTGGAAATCACAATTTTCACTACAATAATGCAATTATGCTCAATACTTGTAATGAGATTCTAAGCTGAGCATGAAATTAGCTTTTATCACAAACATATGATTTAACAAATATCCAGTACCAGAAAATCTGATCACATAGCAAGGAATATACATTTCTCACAGATAACAGAGCAAAACATTTTTTTGTAGAGAATCTACTTGTAATTCAGATTCCATCTATATATTAAATAATTGATATTATCACAGCTCTTGCTTTTGATTAGAACAATCTTACAAGTAATCAAGTCCCAAGATATACATTTCTCATGGAATTGTTGTAAATATATGTGAACTTATACCTTAAGAAGAAACAATCAGCAAAATCTTTTCTCACCTTTTCTTTCCTTTTTTTTTTTGGTTTAAAAAGAGAAAGTGTCACACAAATGGAAACACAAACAGATAAGGGAAGTTGAGAAATATGTGAGAGTCCCAACCCTTAATTTAATATTTGGTTTGGTTCAAATCAATTAACTTCTCTGGATCTCATTTTCCGTACTTATACAATTATGAAACTGTAGTAGGTGATACTGAAGTTTTTTTCTATGTGTTAAAGTGTGTGATTCTATTAATAACATAAGCATTTAAATAATATTAGATAGGGCTTCCTTGGTGGCTCAGTGGTGAAGAATCCGCCTGCCAATCCAGGAGACACAGGTTTGATCTCTGATCCAGGAAGATCCCATATCCCATGGAACAACTAAGCCCATGTACCACAAATATTAAACCTGTGCTCTAGAGCCTCAGAGCTGCAACTACTGAGCCCACATGCAGCAGCTACTGAAGCCTGCACGCCCTAGACTGTGTGCTTGGCAACAAGAGAAGCCACTGCAATGAGAAGCCCTTACACCTTAACTATAGAGTAGCCCACACAGAAACAAAGACTCAGAACTGCCAAAAGTAAATAAATAAAATAATTAAGATAAATAAATACTATTTAGGTAATCTTTGAAAAACATATATTCACACACTATTGCCACTTAAACTGTGGAATTAGCAGACAATCTATTTTAGATTCCAAATTTTTTTTAAAAAGACAATGTAAATATAGTTAAGGATACTTAACTGAGGTGCAATTTGTATACTGTAAGCTGCATAGATCTTAAGTATTCAGATGATGAAACAAAGGTATGCCCTTATATTAAATCCCCCAAATGATTACTACCACCTTAAAAAGTTTCCTGCTGCCCCTCTCCAACCAGTCCTTCTTCCTAACCACTAACACAGGCAACCACTTTTCCACTATTCTGATTATTATCACTGTGTATGGTGACTGCAGCCATTAAATTAAAAGACGCTTGCTCCTTGGAAGAAAAGCTGTGACAAACATAGACAGCATATTAAAAAGCAGAGACATCACTTTCTGGACAAAGGTCCATCTAGTCAAAGCTATGGTTTTTCCAGTAGTCATGTACAGGTATGAGAGTTGGACCATGAAGAAGGCTGAGCACCAAAGAATTGATGTTTTCAAACTGTGGTGTTGAATAAGACTCTTGAGAGTCCCTTGGACTGCAAGGAGATCAAACCAGTCCATCCTAAAGGAAATCAGTCCTGAATATTCATTGGAAGAACTGATGCTGAAGATGAAGCTCCAATACTTTGGCCACCTGATGCGAAGAGCTGACTCATTGGAAAAGACCCTGATGCTGGGAAAGATTGAGGGCAGGAGCAGAAAGGGACTACAAAGGAAGAAATAGTTGAATGGCATCATCAACTCATGAGTTTGGGCAAACTCCGGGAGGTGATGAAGGACGGTAAAGCCTGGCGTGCTGCTGTTTATGGGGTTGCAAAGATTCAGACATGGCTTACCCTGTGAACAGCATCACCATAAATGTTTTACTCACTCATGAATTTCATATATATGAAATCATGCAGTGTACACTTTTTTTGTGACTTTTTGGGGTCATTATTATGATTCTGAAATGCATTTTATGTTGCTAGGTATATCACTGCACTGTTCTTTTTGTCTTGATAAATAACAACCCATTTTGGAATGTCATATAATTGGTAAATCTCAGTCTACTGATTGAGAGACATTTGGGTTGTTCCCAGTTTTGAGCTGTTTTGAATAACACTGTCATGGGAATTTATTTACAAGTCTTTCTGTGTACAGACACATGTTTTTTTCCCTTGGATATGTATCTAAGAAAAGAACAGCTGAGTATTAGGAGAGGTATACTTATCTTAGAAACCACCAAGGAACTTTTACAAAACAGTTGAATAATTTTAATTTTACATTCCCACCAGCAGTCTATGAAAATTCCAACTGTTCTACCACCTCACCAATTTTAAAATGTATCCATTTAAATGCTGTGAAGTTTTGAATTGCATGTCCTTTATGACTAATGATATCAGGCATATTTTTTATGTCTAATGGTCATTCATGCATCTTTATTTGTGAATTGTGTATTTAACTCAATTTATCAAATTAATAAATTGAACTATTAAAATTTATACTAAGTAAAACACCATGAAGCAAATGATAGAACACAAATGAAAGTGTTAGCATCATGTGTATTACATATAATGATACATACGTGCCAAAAAAACACTTTAATTCAGAATACATGAATAATTCCCACAGATCAATATGAAAAAGAGAAGCAACACAATATTTTAAATATGTAGATTCTAGTCTTTTAAAATATGCTTTGGGGTAGGCCTTGACTTGGAAGTAGGTGCTCCACGATTAAAAGGTTAGATAAAACATACAAAGATGTTTGTCCTACTTTTATAATTGATATTTAATCTCTCATTCCCTCTTTCATGTATTATTTAAAATAAACATATTAATTAACATAAAATATCACATATTTTCCAATTTAGGCTTACTTTTTTCATTTTTATTATATCTTTCAAAGAACAAAATAGTTTAATCTTGCTGGGAGCCAGCCCACGAGATCCCACCCATGACAGTGTCATGAGGGGCAGGACTGATCGAGCACGGCTTCTCAGGCCTCAGGGATTCTCGGAAGGCTGCCTCAGCGCTCACCTTAAAGATGACGTCTATCTTTCTGATGTTTGCTACAATAGACCTCTTCTTATTTTCCATGACTTAGGTAAAAGGCCTTTTCCTGATTCTCTTCCTATATAGATCAATCTAAAACCTCAATCGACAAGGCCCCTAAAAAACGGTGGCACCCTGATGGGATTGTCTAGGATATGGAGTATATTAATCTAAATTCTTCTTGCTGGCATATTGGTTTATTTAATAAATGTACCTGTGCTTTTGGAGCTAGTGTGCATGACTGCCCTTTAACAATAAACAGCACTGAGAGCCTAACACACAAAAGCCCCAATAGGTACGGAGCTCTTCGTAGGAAAAAGGCTTGTTAGGAAATATAAGAAATATTGCTTTATGAAACTGTTATTTAGTCTATATTTACTCACTATGTTTTTGCTCTTAACGTATTTAGCCTGCGTAATGAAAGTATAATAGTTAAAAACTTATAGAAATAAACGTTTAGCCTTAATACAAATAATAAGATGATTGTTAATTTAGCCGGTGATTTTTGCTAAGAACTGACCTTTGTACTACATTGTTTCAGCTTGCTGTACCATGACTTTATAGGACCACATTCCTTTTTGTTGGGCTCAAGGTGTAAGATAGATTATAGAAAAACAGGTTTTATTTTAAGACTTTCTGTTGACGAACACATTCTTTGTCATAATCTGCTGTGCCTGATACAAAAGTGTTTTGGCTGATCAACCCTTAGAAAAACAGGTTTTGCTTTAAAACTTTCTGTTAATAAATTCTTTCTTTGTCATAATCTGCTGTGCCTATATTCTTTAAAAAATACAACTAAAGATATAAAAGCTGTCTTAAAAAACAATAAAGCCAGAAGACACTTGGAAACACCAAGACTCACTGTGTCTTCTCATTCGCATTCGCCGACGCCGTCCATCCTGAGGGAACCCCTGGACCAGCTGGAGCTGGACTCCGGCATAATCTCAATAAAATCCAATCCAATTTATCTATATTTTTTATTATATGGAGTGGTCATTTTCACTTTTTTTTGTTTTTAAGTAAACTTCATCTACTTCAAAGTGGTGGAATTTTTTATCCATATTTTTATGATATTATATATATGACAGGAGGGCTAATCTTTTCCTTGTTTTTCTAATTAATTTTTTGTTATTCAAAAATTCACTTTTTATGTGGCATCTCAATAATTTCAGCAGAAAGTTTTTTTAACTTTTCTAATCTGCCATGTCATTAAAAGTGAGAGTCAGTATACTATAGTCAAAAGTTACTTGACATAAACCCTGGTTTCACCACTTATGAGATGTATTCATTTTAGCTAAAACAGCTATGTTTTTCCTCGTGGAAAATACGGCATTACATTTACAATATGGACAAAATGAAATTGAAATCTACAAACAGTTATACTAAGCATAAAGACCTTCTAAACTTATTTCTAAGCAAACATCTACAAGGGAAAAGTATTTAGAGGTATCTATTAATTCTATTTCATCAAGGTATTAATCTGCTATGTTGGAGACTAGCTGCAAGGCCCAATATATTTATTCTGTAGGCTAGGTCTTGAAATACCTCACTCTTCTAAAAATCCACTCTGATCTTGTTTAAACTGTCAGTCAAATGTTTTATTTTTTTCTACTAGAACTCTTTTTCTCCCTGCCTGACTAAGAAACTCATGACTTTGTGATGCTAGCATGTATCAGATGGCTTAGCCATCTTATACATTTTGATCATCTCTGCTTAACTTTACAGTGGGGAGGCTGTAACTGGTAGGAACATCCACTCTTGTAGATGAGAAACTCAGATTTCCATGGAGTGCTGCCAGGGTATGACATCAACCATAAATCAAATTTAGTTCTCTTTTTTCTTTTCTTCTCAAAGTTTTACTGTGAAAATTTTCAAAAATGCACAAACAGCAGAGACTAGTATAATAAATTTTATACTGGCATCACGCAACCTCAACAATTATTAACTGAGGGCCAATTTTGCTTTGTTGGTAAGTATTCCATGGCCCTAGCCTCCCATTAAATTAGTTTAAACAAATCCTTGCCTCTATTCTATTTCAACTATAATACTTTAGAATGTACCTATAAAAAAACTGAAACTTTTTCTTAACATAAATATTATCAGACCTAATTTATTTTATAATAATATTCTTGATTTTCATAAATCCATATATGTTATCCTACATTATAGCAGAGTGGGTGTATCTAAGAAATAAGATTATTTGAAACAAGAAACATCTATTGCTTTTTTTTAATTTTAAAACTTGTGCTTAGCTATAAACTTTATATGAATTTATTATATTCAATTTAAGATCATGGGATTGTAATAACCCTCCAAATACATCTTATGTTGTAAGGTATGTTCTACATACCTAAAACAAATTGAGTCTATATAATTGTATGTAGGTGTGTAGTCATATTAACCTTTCTTTCACTCTTAATACCACTTGTTAACAGGGCCTTCAAAATATCTCTATTTTCTTAGTATCTTAGTAAAGAGTATATGATTGATCCCATTTTACAGATAAGGAAACTGAAGCTAAGAGAAATATTTAATTTGAGTCATGAATGAAGAATTCAGTATTTGAACCCCGACACTTACACTCCTTTCAGTTCAGAAGATAGGCTTTGCCTATGTAACTGGAATGGGAATATTAAATTTACTGTTTCCACTACACCAACCATGGTACCGTGCATGCATCCACAGTCGCTTCAGTCACGTCCAACTCTTTGCAACACTAGAGACTGTAGCCCACCAGGCTCCTCTGTCCTTGGTTCTCCAGGCAAGAATATTGGACTGGATTGCAGTGCTCTCCTCCAAGGGATCTTCCCGACCCAGGGATCAAATCCGAGGCTCCCTCAGCTCCTGCATTGCAGGCAGGTTCTTTACCGCTAAGCCACTCAAGAAGCCCAACCATGGTACCAAGTACAATTAAATATAAATTAGCAATTGCCATTATTTCCATTGCCATTATTTCAATAATAACGTTGTACAGGAGGCAGTAATCCAAACCATCCCCCCAAAAAATAAATGCAAAAGGCAAAATGGTTGTCTGAGGAGGGCTTACGAATAGCTGAGAAAAGAGAAGCAAAAGGCAAAGGAGAAAGGAAAGATACACCCATCTGAATGCAGAGTTCCAGAGGATAGCGTGGAGAGGTAAGAAAGCCTTTTTAAGTGAACAAATGTAAATAAATAGAGGAAAACAACAGAATGGGAAAGACTAGAGTTCTCTTCCAAAAAATGAGAGATACCAAGGGAACGTTTCATGCAAAGGTGGGCTCGATAAAGGACAGGAATGGTATGCACCTAACAGAAGCAGAAGATATTAAAAAGAGGTGGCAAGGGTACACAGAAGAATGATACAAAAAAGATCTTCATGACCCAGAAAATCATGATGGTGTGATCACTCACCTAAAGTCAGACATCTTAGAGTGTGAAGTCAAGTGGGCCTTAGAAATCATCACTATAAATAAAGCTAGTGGAGGTGATGAAATTTCAGCTGAGCTCTTTCAAATAATAAAAGATGATCAATATGCCAGCAAGTTTGGAAACCTCAGTAGTGGCCACAGGATTGGAAAATATCAGTTTTCATCCCAATTGCAAAAAAGGGCAATGCCAAAGAATGTTCCAAGTACTGCATAATTGCACTTATTTCACATGCTAGCAAAGTAATGGTCAAAATCCTTCCAGCTAGACTGCAACAGAATGTGAACTGAGAAATTCCAGATGAACAGCTAGATTTAGAAAAGGCAGAGGAAGCAGAGATCAAATTGCCAACATCTGTTGCATCATCGAAAAAGCAAGAGAATTCCAGAAAAACATTTACTTCTGCTTCATTGACTATGCTAAAGCCTTTGACTGTGTAGACCACAACAAACTGTGGAAAAATTTTAAAGAGGTGGGAATACCAGACCAACTTACCTGCCTCCTGATAAACCTGTATGCAGGTCAAGAAGAAACAGAACTGGACATGGAACAGCAGACTGGTTCAAAACTGGGAAAGGAGTATGTCAAGGCTATATATTGTCACTTTGCTTATTTAAAATCTTTACAGAGTACATCATGCAAAATGCTGGACTGGATGAAGCACAAGCTGGAATCAAGATTGCCAGGAGAAATATCAATAACCTCATATATGCAGATGAAACTGCCCTTATGGCAGAAAGCGAAGAAGAATTAAAGAGCCTCTTGATGAAAGTGAAAGAGGAGAGTGAAAAAGTTGGCTTAAAATTCAAAAAAATATGATCATAGCATCCAGATCCATCACTTCATAGCAAATAGATGGGGAAACAATGGAAACAGTGTGACTGCAGCCATGAAATTAAGACACTGCTCCTTGGAAGAAAAGCAATGAGAAACCTACACAGTGTATTAAAAAGCAAAGACATTCCTTTGCTTACAAAGGTCCATATAGTCAAAGCTCTATTTTTTCCAGTAGTCATGTATGGATTAAGAACTAGACAATCAAAAATGCTGAACACCAAAGAATCGATGCCTTCGAACTCTGGTGCTGGAGAAAACTTTTGAGAGTCCCTTGGACAGCAAGGAGATCAAACCAGTCAATCCTAATTGAAATCAACCCTAAATATTCATTGGAAGGACTGCTGCTGAAGCTGAAGCTCCAATACTTTGGTCACCTGATGTGAAGAGCTGATTCATTGGAAAAGACTGATGCTGGGAAAGATTGAAAACAGGAAGAGAAGGGGGCAACATAGGATAATATGTTTGGATGGCATCATAGACTCAATGAACATGAGTTTGAACAAACTCTGGGAGATGGTGAAAGATAGGGAAGCCCGGTGTGCTGCAGTTAATGGTGTCAAAGAGTCGGACACGACTGAGCGACTGAACAATTATTTCAAAGGTAGTCATTCTGAAGTGGAAGCAAAATTCTTTACTCATTCATTACCTTCTAGTGTTTTTTTTTCCCCTCTTTAACCTAAGAAATAAAGAAATGTTACCAAAGTAGTCTACCACCCAAAACTCTGACATTTTCAGTGAAACTCTGATAATGACTGTGCAACATTTTTTTTTTCACCATGATGTGTTTTTATTGATTTCAGAATCAATTTCCCAGGTGGTGCTAGTGGTAAACAACCTGCCTACCAATGCAACTAAGCATAAGAGATTCAGGTTTGATCCCTGGGTCGAGAAGATCCACTGGAGAAGGAAATGGCACCCCACTCCAGTATTATTGCCTGGAGAATCCCATGGACAGAGGAGCCTGGCAGGCTACAGTCCATGGGGTCACAAAAAGTCAGATACAACTCAAACAACATACACACACTCCGATCTACAACAAGGAATTTCCTAATATTCTCAATTACATCTCTTCAATATCTCATGAAAACACCTCCTCCATTACTGAATTTATTCAATTATATATTGAGAGATAACTATATACAAAGGTAGGCTTTCTAGGTGGCTCAGTTTTAAGGAATCCACCCGCCAATGCAAGAGACACAGGAGACATTGGTTCAGTCTCTGGATTGGTAATATCCCCTGGAGTAGGAAATGGCAACCCACTCCAGTCTTCTTGCCTGGAAAATTCTATGGACACAGACGCCTGGCAGGCTACAGTCTATGGGGTCGCAAAGACTCAGACACGACTTAGCGACTGAGCATGCACGCACGCACACAGACGCCAATACAAAGACAAATAATGTGTCATGTGGTATATAAAGGTGATTAAGCATTTTCATCGTCTTTAAGAGAGTTTGTTGCTGTTGTTCGGTCACTAAGTCGTGTCTGATTCTGCGACCTCATTCTGCGACCCTAACACTCCAGGCTTCCCTATAAAGAAAGTTTACAAAGAATAAAGAACTGTACATAAAATATTGCAATAAAAGTTTAAAAAATAGAAATTGTCTTAAGATAGACATAGTGAAAGTAATATGGAAATTAAAGTGGCCCTAAATCATCTAGAAAATAATAGAAGGATAGAGGTGTAGAAGTGTGGAGACATCCTTTGTGAAAAGCAGCAAGTGGCACGAGGGGAGACCAGAGTTCATGATGTAGATTATCGGCTTGTAAATGGACATATCTTTCCCTCTCCCACCCTTGGTCTGACTCTTGAATCTGTCTCTGTACCTCAACTTCCCCCACAAGATCCTTGACATTTAAAGCAGAGTATTACAACAGTTATGCGAAATAACTCTGATTTCAAATGGCTTGATTAACCTATTTCAATTTTATGCACGGTGCTTGGTGCAAACCTATTCAGCAGCCTTCACAAATACCGGCAAGAACTTTCATCAGTTTCCTACTATAGCTAACGCTATGTGGCTGTCTTTATTTTACCTGAAAGTCAAACTGTATTTCATACAATATTTTAATCTGCATTAAAAATCACATATCTTCATCAAGTTCATTATCTATCAATGTGGTACATTCCTTGAAAATTGTGGAATTATATCAGTAGACTTCGTTTCTAAAGACTGGGAGTAATGGGCTAATACGCTCTTTTGACTTGTACAAAAAAATTCGATCAAATAGAATTGGGAGAGGAAGACAGTTATCAATAAATTATACTTTTGCAAAATACTGTAGCTGACATTCTGGGAAATTCTAAGCTCTGTTAGACTGGACTCCTTAACCCTGGCAACATGATTTGAGCACCCTTCTCTCTGCTCATCCTTCTTGGTAGCTCTTTAAGTAACCAGTCAACATGTACATCATTTAACACCATAGACACAATGTGTGGACATGTAAACAAATAGAATAAATCTGAGGCTTATAAATAGTTACATATAACTTAATGTAGTCATATATTTAGCACAAATCTTTTCTAAAGCCTATTAGAAGAGCTTCAGTCTTATTAATGAGATTAAAATTTAGAGGGAGTTGTTACATGCTAATTCCTGGGCAAATAAAGTATTCATTCCTTTGTAGACTTAATTTTAATTTGCTTAACCTAATGTTTCATCATGTATTGTTTGATAGAATAACCAGTGATGAATATTAAAACCGTGACATTTTTTAATGCATGATAAATCTTTAATTGAAGAATTACAGTAATGAAGCTCAGTATTTCATGATTTTGGATTAATTCAGAGCTCATGTTACAAATACAAAAGAATATTTTCTTTATTTCATTTGTTAGGGTGTTTTATTTAATTATATTAAACTAGCAGTAATTACTTGAGACTTTAATTAAAAAGGTTGCTTTGATTTTTCTTTATGGGAAATTTCAACCAGTAGAATACACATGTCATTATTAAACATTTGTCCTGAAAATGATAATTCTCTTAGTACTTGCCTTGGTCACCTAGAGACATATCAAATTAGACAGTTTATAATAAAGAATTCATTTTATGTGACCTAAGTTGAAAACTTTGTCTACTACACCAAACAGAAAGTGAAATTTTATTGGGATAATAAAGAATTTTAAAAATTAAAGACTCTTCTTAAATTATAATTATGCCTATTACTAAGCTTTGCACATGAATACACCTGAAAAATTGAGACTCTGTATTGAGAAGGCAAAATTTGAAGAGTAGATATAATTGAGCACCATTAACTTAGAAAAGTTACATTTGGACTGTGATTTCAGGGATTGAAAACAGCTTTGATTTCCTCCAGAATTCCAAATATTATTGTTAAAATATTAAACCTGACCCAAATATGAGAAAAAAATCAAACAATACTTTTTAAATTATTTCAATGCATTACTTTATGTCATAGAATGAAATAATTCTAAGAGAAATAGAAAATTTCAAAGACCAATTTTAGTGGTTCACAACTGGTTGGAAAAGAGGAAAAGAGTGGATTTGGAATATAGAAATAATCTCACCATTTTTCTGAGCCATTCATATGAGCACACCTTGGAAGTATTATGGTTTGATTCCAGATCACTGCAATTAAGTGAATTTTGAAATAAAATAGGTCACAGAAATTTTTTTGGTTTTCTGGTGCATATAAAAACTAGATTTTCACTATACTGAAGTCTATTAAGTGTACGTTAGTATCATGTTTTAAAAAGCAATATACAAAATTCAATTTAAAAATACTTAAAAAAAAATGCTAAAATTATCTGAGCCTTCAAAGTTGTATTCTTTTTGCTAGTGGAGGGTCTTGTTTGATGTTTATTGGCTGTTGACTGACCAGGGTGGTGGCTGTTAAAGTTTGGGTCAGCTGTGACAATTTCTTAAAATAAGACACGATGAAGTTTATTAAATTGATTGACTTTCTACAAGCAATAAATGCTGGAGAGGGTGTGGAGTAAAGGGAACCCTCTTACACTGTTGGTGGGAATGCAAACTAGCACAGCCACTATGGAGAACAGTGTGGAGATTCCTTAAAAAACTGGGAATAGAACTGCCATATGACCCAGCAATCCCACTGCTGGGCATACACACCGAGGAAACCAGAATTGAAAGAGACGCGTGTACCCCAATGTTCATCGCAGCACTGTTTGCAATAGCCAGGACATGGAAGCAACCTAGATGTCCATCAGCAGACAAATGGAAGGTCAGATAAGGAAGCTGTAGTACATATACACAATGGAATATTACTCAGCCATTAAAAAAATACATTTGAATCGGTTCTATTGAGATGGATGAAACTGGAGCCCATTATACAGAGTGAAGTAAGCCAGAAAGAAAAACACCAATACAGTATACTAATGCATATATATGGAATTTGAAAGATGGTAATGATAACCCTATATGCGAGACAGAATTAGAGATACAGATGCACAGAACAGTCTTATGGACTCTGAGGGAGGTGAGGGTGGGATGTTCTGGGACAATAGCATTGAAACATGTATATTATCATATGTGAAACAGAACACCATTCCATGTTCAATGCACGAGACAAATGCTCAGGGCTGGGGCAATGGGATGACCCAGAGGGATGGGATGGGGAGGGAGGTGGGAAGGGGGCTCAGGATGGGGAACACATGTAAACCCATGGCTGATTCATGTTAATGTATGGCAAAAACTACTACAATATTGTAAAGTAATTAGCCCCCAACTAAAATAAATAAATTTATTAAAAAAAATTGATTGACTTCTTTTCAAAAACAATTTCTTGTAGCTTGTAATGCAATTTGATAGCATTTAACCCACAATAAAATTTTTTTTTTCAAAATTAAAGACAGTCCTCTCAAATCCTGTTAAGTGCTTTATCAACTAAGTCTGTACAGTAATCTAAATCCTCTTTTGTCATTTCAATAATCCTCATAGCCTTTTCACCAGGAATAGATTCCATCTCAAGAAACTAGTTTCTTTGCTCATCCATAAGAATCAACTCCTCATCCTTTAAAGTTTTATCATGGGATTGCATCAGTTCAGTCACATCTTCAGAGTCCACCTCTAATTCTAGTTCTCTTCCTGTTTCCACCACATCTGCAGTCACTACCTCCACTAGAATCACCTCCACTAAAGTCATGAACCCCTCAAAGTCACTCATGAGGATTGGAATTGATTTCTTCCAAATCTCTAGTAATGTTGACCCTCTTCCCATGGATCATGAATGTTCTTAATGGCATCTAGAATGGTGAATTCTTTACAGGCACTTTGCCTAGATTCATCAGAGGAATCACTGTCTATGGCAGATACAGCCTTACAGATGTATCTCTTAAGTAATGAGACTTGAAAGTCAAAATGACTTCTTGTTCCATGGGCTACAAAATGGATGTTGTGCTATCAGGCATGAAAACAACATTAATCTCATTGTACATCTCCAGCAGAGCTCTTGGGTGACCAAGTGCATTGCCAGCTAGAAATTATATTTTGAAAGGAAATTTTTTATCTTTTATTTTTTTGAGAAATAGTTCTCAACAGTGGGTTCAGTAAACCATGCTGTAAAGAGATATGTTGTCCTCCAGGCTTTGTTGCTTTGAGATCATAAGCCAAGTAAATTTAGCATAATCCTTAAGTGCTCTAGGAATTTGGGAAAGATCAGTAAGCATTGGCTTCAACTAAAGTCAACAGCTGCATTAGTCCTAACAAGAGAGTCAGCAAGTCCTTTGTACCTTTAAACCAAGACACCGACTCGTCCTCCCTAGTCATGAAAGTCCTAGACGGCATTTTCTTCCAGTATAAGGCTGTTTCAGGTACATTGAAAATCTGTTGTGTAGGGCAGATACCTTCGTTAGTTATCTTAGCTAGACCACCTAGATACCTTACAGCAGCTTCTACATAAGCACTTGAAGCTTTACCTTGCACTTCCATAGTATGCAGATAGCATCTTTCCTTAAACCTCATGAAGTAACCTCTTTTAACTTTTAGCTTTAAACTTTTATACTACAGTTTCCTAACGTTTTTCACAGAATTGAAGAGAGTTAGGGCCTTGCTCTAGATTATGCTTTGGCTTAAGGGAATGTTGTAGCTGGTTTGACCTTCTATCCAGACCACTAAAACTTTCTCCAGAGCAGCAATAAGGTTGTTTTGTTCTCTTATCATTCATATGTTCACTGGAGTAGCACATTTAATTTCCTTCAAAAACTTTTCTTTTCCCGTTCACAACCTGGCTGTTTGGTCCAAGAGGCCTCACTTTCAGCCTATCTTGGCTTTCAACATGTCTTTCACACTAAGTTTCAACATTTCTGCCTTTTGATTTAAAATAAGAGATGCATGACTCTTCACTTGAACACTTGGAGGCCATTGTTAGATTGTTAATTGGCCTAATTTGATATTCTTGTGTCTCAGGGAATAGAGAAGCCTGAATAGAGAGAAAGAGAAGAGTTGGTCAATGGAGCAGTCAGAACATAGACATTTATCTATTAAGTTTGCCATCCTACTTGAGTGTCGTTCATGGTGCACCAAAAAAAATCACAAAAATAACACCAAAGATCACTGATCACAGATCACCACAACAAATATAATAATAAAAAGGTTTGAAATATTCTATGAATTACCAAAATGTGACAGAGATACAAAGTGAGCAAATGCTGCTGGAAAAATGGCACCAATACACTTGCTAGATGGAAGATTGCCACAAACCTTCAATTCATAAAAATGCAATATTTGTGAAGCACAATAAAATGAGGTATGTCTATACACTATTTTTTCTTAAACCTTTTCTCTCCACTGTACAACCATTGCTCCAGTCCAACTATCTAACATTTAATTACTTTTACAGAATGACTGCCAAATTATAACTTCTTTCTCATTCACCAGCCATTATATTTTCAGTCAAATTTCTATACCTCTAAAATCTGTTCCTATGACAAACTGCAGTCTTTGGTCATAATTCTGTCGTGTGGATCTATAGTTACTATGAATTATCCTATTTCCATTCCATTATTTTTATGCTTGAAAGCAATTACCTGTTTTTCTCCAAGCCTTCTCAACTAAAGTTCTACTTTGCATTCATGTTCAAGAGGTAGTAGACAAATGTGTGATCTGTGGTACAAAGGAAACTTTAATGTTTACTTTTGGGGCAAGTAGACTCACCTATTGATGGGCAGGAGGGGAAAAAGGGTCATTTGGTGACAACATGAGAATCTAAATGCTAGCCTGAGTGAATCATTAGTCTGACTTTTAATAGATATGCTATATTAAAATATTTATCAAGTATCTGATCTAGAATTTAACTTAAAGGAACTGACAGTTATGCTGAATTATTAATAGAATTTCTAGGACAGTTATATCAGTCATGATTGCTTGGCATAAAGAAATAATCTGCTTGTTAGAGCAATGAATACTGAGTTAGCAAACTATTTTAAAGACATGCTCAAACTCTTCACATTAAACAAAAAAAAGTTTACAACATATGAAATTTGTCAATATGCACATAGTTGCATATAATATTCAGTCTTCTTCAAAGCAGTTTAAGTTTTAATCTGAATATTAGAAATGTATTCTGAGAGGTTACATATACATCTTAGGAGAATAAGTGTTTAATTATATAAAATACTACAGATTTAACTAAAAATGTGTATATTTTAAGTATATATGAAAGTATATGAGAAGTGAAAGTGTCAGTCACTCAGCTGTGTCCATCTCTTTGTGACCCAATGGACCATAGCCCACCAGACTCCTCTGTCCATGGGTTTTCCTGGCAAGAATACTGGAGTAGGTTGCCATGTCCTCCTGCAGGGGATCTTCCCAAACCAGGGATTGAACATGGGATCATCAACCCAGGCAAGAATACTATCCTTAAGGAATATTTAAAAAATAGGTAAAAATTTTAAAGTTCTTACCCTGAAAAAGACCTGAGATTTTATTATACATTTAAAAATCAGTTATATATGAATATATACTTTTATTTATATAAAATGTATTCTAAGAGGTTACATACATATCTTAGGAAAATATTTATATATAAATATATACTTTATACATAATATATTTTTAAATGTATAGTAAAGACCTCAGGTCTTTTTCAGGGTAAGAGCTTTAAATTTTTTGCCTATTTATTATGTTTTCCTTAGGGGTTCTCCATGTAGTGTTTCTAATTTTATGCATATTGATGTCATTTAATATCAATGTTTCACAATGCCCCCACTGTTAGCGTTCAAGTCATGAACTATGAAATGTTACTTTTCTGGAGATTAATAAAAAGGAAAGAAGTATAATGGTTTCTATTTCCATTATCTAAAGATCAAACTCCTTGGCTTGTACTATAGCAAACAAAGCATTTCACATTCAACTCTCAAATCAAGTTTCCAGTTATATCTTCATGCTACTGTTGCATTGCCTGCTCACACAGGCCATTATCTCCTCCAGAAATATGCTTTTTTCCTTTGTGTCCACATAACTCACATGCATGCTTTTTTTGTGTGTGTGTCACACCACGTAGGATCTTAGTTTCCTGTCTAAGGATCAAACCCAAGCCCCTTGCGTTGGTGGTTCAGAGTCTTAACCACTGGACTGTCAGGAAAACCCATCTGTTCATGATTTTGAGTGTCAATTTGCATTTTTTCCTGTAGTGTGAAACCTCCCCACCTTTGCCTAAGCATCAGCAGTCCCTCTCTTCACTAAATCCATAGATTCCACCATTAACAAACCATATTTTACTAATGGCATAAGTATATTCCTTCCCCACCAGACTGAGATGCCCTCAAAAATAGGACGTGTTTTATTTACCTTTGTTCTCCAATGTCCTGCACAGTGCCTGGTACTTGCTAGGAACTAAACTGGGAGACTGTCTTCTTGTCACCTGATCTTGTTGTCTTTAACTCCTTAATCTTGACCAAAACCTTTAACCCTTTTAATCTTGGAATATCAGGTTCATAGGCATGTACACCTTCAAGCAATGAGGACAGTAAGATACATTAGAAATAGCATAGAATTTTGAATATCAGTTACTAAATGTGTAAATTTATTGTTAGAAAACTCTCTGTAATCCTAGTTTTCTCTGGTATGAAGGATAGTAATTATAGCCATATAGTGGATTTATAGTTAAAAAAGGTTTACCATGTAGAAAAGCATCTATCATACTTTTTGACTAAATGACTTCTAAAACACCATGGGAGTTCTAATAATCTTTCGATTAAAGAAAACATTTTGGAAAATCTTTCATATAAAAAAGTGATTATTTTCTCAAAGTATTTTATCAAATGAAAATGTGGTTAGATTAAAGCTTGTCAAAGCAAAGCAGTAAAAGCAATGAGCCTCTAAGGACGATGGCTTTTTGAGGAAGTATTGAAAGTACTAACTGGAGTTGCATAAAATTTGAA
Organism: Okapia johnstoni; assembly: GCA_024291935.2. Taxonomy (NCBI): domain Eukaryota; kingdom Metazoa; phylum Chordata; class Mammalia; order Artiodactyla; family Giraffidae; genus Okapia; species Okapia johnstoni. Next base: position 56,907,144 of record CM044308.1, read on the forward strand.
TCTAATGAAAGTAGTATTAAGAGCCACCAGAATTAAGAAGATATAAAGAGAAAAATAAAATAATTCATTAAAAGCTTTCCATTTGAATAAAAACTATAGACCAAGAGAAAAAAAATTAATTCTTCTCTATAAGAATTGAGGGTACAGACTAGAAGTAAAAAGATGACCAAGTGATACTGATATTGTATTATAGTAGAAAATCAAAGAGAAAAATTATTTTCATTAAGTTCTGTGTGATTCTTTTTTTTTCAATTGTTCCAGAAGTTAAGATCCACATTTTAAAACTGTAATAGATCGAACTTTAAGACATGAATTACAAATCCATTTATCTTGACCAAAATTTCTGTATTGCAAACACAACTTGGCAATTAATACTAAAAAAAATTCAGTGACTTGGTCTCAAAATAATTTTTAAATTTTCACTTTTTTGAGAAATCAGTTTCTCTACTGGCAATTATTTTTCTGTCTCTGTTAGAAACTATATTTGTATTATATTTCAGTAATACATTTACAAAATACTTTCTAAAATCAGTAATTTAATATTGATGATTGTAGTGGTCTTATTTTCTGTTTAAACTTATTTTGAAGACATAGTTATTTTTGTGTACTTATTAATAATTCTAAACATGAATGTACAAGTTTAGGATTAATATTTTAAGTATATATGTATATGTATATACTTATGTATAAACAATGCCCTCAATACCCACAAACACACTTCCAAATATATTTTTATATTACTTCCAAATATATTATGGAATCGAACAACCTGGTCACTGAATGATATTGATGAATAATTCATTTTGGTTCTACTGATCTATTCAAAGTGTGTGATAGCAAGATATTTGCCTATAAGAATAAACTCTAAATTAATTTTCCTTTCACAATTACGTTCAAATTCCAGAGTTACAGAGCAAAATGATGATTATTTTATTTTATCCAAAAATTTTGTTTAAAACCCTTCCTGTTTAAAAAATTATTTCATATATTGAAATAGGCATAGTTTAAGCAATTTTATATATAAATATTCATAACCAGAGATTATATTTAAATCTTTGAAAAATCATTCGCTCCATATGATTCCATATAATAATGTAAAAATGTTGTAAAATTTATATTTGGAAATTTAATGCAATCATCCTAATGACTTTTGGTTAGCAAAATAGTGAGCTTACTCATCCACTTTCATGTTGTGGTAATACGGAACCTGATAGAGCCCTGGAAACGTATATTTATATTGAAGACAATGTGGAAATTTTACCTTTTGTTTCTGAACTATCTGGGACTTAATCTGGATGAAAATCTCCACCATAAAGACACATGATCTTATTTGAGAAAATGTCTATTAGGGCCTAAAGTTCTAGACAAAGGCCTCATATTATTATGAGCAGCCACCAGCGGTGGTGAGAACATGAAAGGATGACTGAGCTCTCTTTTCAATGTGATCACCAAGCGCAGATGTAACCTTCAATGCATGCTCAACTTTCCTTGAGGCTTTGACTTCTCATTAATCCAAAGATAAGATAATAGCTCACCAGATGGTCAATCCCCAAATCAGACTGATGATATTATTTGAAGCCAAAGATGTAGAAGCTCTACAGAGTCAGCAAAAAGAAGACTAGGAGCTTACTGTGACTCAGATCATGAACTCATAATTGCAAAATTCAGACTTAGATTGAAGTAAGTAGGGAAAACCACTAGGTGATTCAGGTATGACCTAAATCAAATCCCTTACAATTATTCCCTGGAAATGACAAATAAATTCAAGGGATTAGATCTGATGAACAGAGTGCCTGAAGAACTATGGATGGAGATTCATAACACTGTACAGGAGGCAGTGATCAAAACCATCCCCAAGGAAATAAAAGGCAAAACGGTTGTCTGAGGAGGCCTTACAAATAGCTGAGAAAAGAAGAGAAGCAAAGAGCAAAGGAGAAAAGGAAGTATACACCCATCTGAATGCAAAGCTCCAGAGATTAGCAAGGAGATTTAAGAAAGCCTTCCTAAGGAATCAATGTAAAGAAATAGAGGAAAATAGTGGAATGGGAAAGACCTGAGATCTTGTCAAGAAAATTAGAGATACCAAGGGAACGTTTCATGCAAAGATGGGCACAATAAAGGACAGAAATGGTACAGACCTAACAGAAACAGAAGATATTAAAAAGAGGTAGCAGGAATACATAGAACTATACAAAAAATATCTTCATCACCCAAATAATCACTATAGTGTCATCACTCATCTAGAGCCACACATCCTGGAGTGTGAAGTCAAGTGGGCCTTAGGAATAATCACTATGAAAAAAGCTAGTGGAGGTGATGGAATTCCACCTGAGGTGTTTCAAATCCTAAAAGATGATGGTGTTAAAGTGTTTCAGTCAATATGTCAGCAAATTTGGAAACCTCGGCAGTGGCCACAAGACTGGAAAAGGTCAGTTTTCATTCCAATCCCAAAGAAAGGCAATGTCAAAGAATGTTCAAACTACTGCACAATTGCACTCATCTCACACACTATCAAAATAATGCTCAAAATTCTCTAAAAGAGGCTTCAACAGTACGTGAACCAAGACTTTCCAGATGTTCAAGCTGGATTTAGAAAAGGCAGAGGAACCAGAGATTAGATTGCCAACATCCATTGGATCATAGAAAAAGCTAGAGAATTCCAGAAAAACATATGCTTCACTGACTGCATTAAAGCCTTTGACTGTGTAGATCACAACATACTGTGGAAAATTCTTCAAGATGGGAATATCAGACCACCTTACCGGCCTCCTGAGAAACCTGACTGCAGATCAAGAAGCAACAGTTAGAACCAGACATGGAACAATGGACTGGTTCAAAACTAGGAAAGGAGTATATTGTCACCCTGCTTATTTAACTTATATGCAGAGTACATCATGTGACATGCTGGAATGGATGAAGCACAAGCTGGAATCAAGATTGACAGGAGAAATATCAATAACCTCATATATGCAAATGATACCACCCTTACGGCAGAAAGTGAAGAGGAACTAAAGAGCCTCTTGATGAAGGTGAAAGAGGAGAGTGTTTTTCCATTAGTAACATATGGATGTGATATTTTGACCATATAGAAGGCCGAGCATCAAAGAATTGATGCTTTTGGACTGTGGTGTTGGAGAAGACTCTTGAGAGTTCCTTGGACTGCAAGGAGATCAAACCAGTCAATTCTAGGGGAAATCAACCCTGAATATTCGTTGGAAGGACTGATGCTGAAGCTCCGATACTTTGGCCACCTGATGCAAAGAGCTGACTCATTAGAAATCATACTGGGAAAGGTTGAAAGGAAAAGGAGAAGGAGACAACAGAGGACAAGATATTTGGATGGCATCACTGACTCAATGGACATGAATTTGAGCAATTCCAGGATATAGTGAAGGACAGGTAGGCCTGGCGTGCTGTAGTCCATGGGGTTGCAAAGAGTTGGACATGACTGAGTGTCTGAGCTACAAGAAAGATAACTTCTTTCTAGGGCTATGGGAAAAAAAATGTTTGAGAAGAATGTAATATTTGAGAGCATATTATTCTATTCTTTACTATCACACTAAAGATTATCATAATCTACAGCGTGAGAACCACATTGATGTAGTGTTGAGCATGGCATCCAGAAATAGAAGACTTGAGTTCTACTTATGACTCCTGAATTAGCTAGATGGTTGATCTGAGAGAAACTACTTAACTTTTCTATGTTCTCCTTATGATTGTCAAAAGCAAATGAGAAGACAACATACCAATCATGGCAGGGAAGTGGTAATAACTTCTTCAGGTTAAAATCACATGTTTTAGTAGTAAAAGTTTCCATTCCAGATTTCTTGAAAATAGATAATTAAATCTCAATAATTATAATGTAGAGAACAGCTTAATCCCTACAAAAATAATAATTAGTATTCACTGAGTTCCTACACCATACAGGAAACACAATACTCTATGTGAGTTATTTAATTTTTTACCAAAATCCTCTGAAACAACAACTAAAAGGTTGCATTTTGAAGGTTAATAACAACATCAAAGTCATAGACTTTGCTAAATTCAAGATTTAAAACCAGTATCATCTAAAGCCTGTCTTTACAATATAATATTGTATATTCACAATATAATATTTTTCAGTATTAATGAAGAATACTGAGGAGCAAATGGGGTGATTTCTGTCTCTTTTTTGTCTACAAGCTAAAATTTATGGATCTCTCTCTCTCTCCCTCTTTTTTATTTTGATGACTGTGGTTTGAAACATAAGTACTTAATTTAAACTATGTAAATGTGATTAAAAAAAGATGCTGCTTAAAAATCACATAAGTTAACTCAGTTAACTCATAATCAGTCAGCAACAATTGCATAGATTTTACTTGCTACTGGCCTCTTTTGTTAAGTGAGAAATGTATCACTTATCTAGTAAATATCTTTGTTAGCCTAAACTGTGTAGGAATTTTACAGAAATTTTATTAATAATTTATTGTTTATATGATTAGATAATACTTAAGTAAATGAGTGTTAGTTGCTCAGTTGTGTCCAACTCCTTGCAACCCCATGGATGGTAGCCCACCAGTCTCTTCTGTCCATGGGATTGCCCAGGCAAGAATACTGGACTGGGCTGCAATTCCCTTCTCCAGGGGATCTTTCCAACCCAGGGATCAAACCCAGGCCTCCTGCACAGCAGGCAGATCCTCTACCACCTGAGCCAACAGATAAGACAGTGCGTGGCACATAATAGTTATTTAAAAGTGATAGTTATTATTGGATATCTTTAACTATTTTACAAATAATTATCCGTTTATTTGGTCATCCATTTACTGAACAAGCCCAAAATGAGTACTATCTAAGGCACCAGGATGAGAGCTAGGGAGAGAATGCTAACTAATACGGGTAAGTGCTTGTGTTCATTGATCTCATGCTCTACTTGAACAGTAAGTTCTTTCATGTCTGATTTTGGTTTTACTGATATTAATAAGGCAAGTAGCAAATCCCACCTTGGGGACATTTAAAAAATTAATGCTTCCATATAAAATCCAAATTACCACCAGGGAAGCATACTATCGTTTAAGCACGTATAACCCAAGATTTTCCCCACAATTTATCTCAGTATTCTTACAAAAGGCAAATAAGCTCAGCAGGCACACAGCAAGCTTGCAGGCAGGCTAAGCTTAAGGAGGTTTCTCACGAGGCTAAATCCTAAGGGTTGGTCTTTCTTTGTTGTCTGCATCTGTTCAATCTTAGCATTGCTTCAGTCGAGTATGTGACAGTCAGTGACACTCAGCAGAAGTTACTTTGGGTTTGCTTGTGCTTCTGCTTGGAGAAGGCAATGGCACCCCACTCCAGTACTCTTGCCTGGGAAACCCCATGGACGGAGGAGCCTGGTAGGCTGCAGCCCATGGGGTTGCAAAGAGTCGGACATGACTGAGCGACTTCACTTTCACTTTTCACTTTCATGCACTGGAGGAGGACATGGCAACCCACTCCAGTGTTCTTGCCTGGAGACTCCCAGGGACGGTGGAGCCTGGTGGGCTGCCGTCTATGGGGTCGCACAGAGTCGGACACGACTGACGCGACTTAGCAGCTTCAGTTAATATGTATATTTTCCTCCGGTGTTTGGAAGGCCATCAAAACATGATTTTGATACAGACATGATGGGAAAATAGAGAAGATGATTTGCATTTCCGTTTGTTACCTGCAGTCACTTCTCTTCTGGTGCTACTCGTCTAGCTGGTTTTATAGTGAAATTACTGTAGCTGGAGGGCAATGAGGAACCCCAACTTGAATGCTTTTCAAAAGATTCTTGACTCAGTTCAGTTTAGTTGCTCAGTTGTTTCTGACTCTTTGCGACCCCATGGACTGCAGTACACCAGGCTTCCTTGTACTTTACCAACTCCCGGAGCTTGCTCAAACTCACATCCATCAGGTTGGTGATGCCATCCAGCCATCTCATCCTCTGTTGTCCCCTTCTCCTCCTGCCTTCAATCTTTCTCAGCAGCAGGGTCTTTTCAAATGAGTCAGTTTTTCGCATTAGGTAGCCAAAGTATTGGAGTTTCAGCTTCAGCATCAGTCCTTCCAATGAATATTCAGGACTGATTTCCTTCAGGATGGACTGGTTGTATCTCCTTGCAGTCCAAGGGACTCTCAAGAGTCTTCTCCAACACCACAGTTCAAAAGCATCAATTCTTTGGCATTCAGCTTTCTTTATAGTCCAACTCTCACATCCATACATGACTACTGGAAATATCATAGCTTTGACTAGACAGACCTTTGCTGACAAAGTAATGTCTCTGCTTTTTAATATGCTGTCTAGGTTGGTCATAACTTTTCTTCCAAAGATCAAATGTTTTTTAATTTCTTGGCTGCAGTCACCAATCTGCAGTGATTTTTGAGCCCCTCCCCCAAATAAAGTCTTTCACTGTTTTCATTCTTTCTTCATCTATTTGCCATGAAATGATGGAATCAGATGCCATGATCTTAGCTTCCTGAATGTTGAGCTTTAAGCCAACATTTTCATTCTTCTCTTTCACTTTCATCAAGAGGCTCTTTAGTTCCTCTTCACTTTCTGCCATAAGGGTGGTGTCATCTGCATATCTGAGGTTATTGATATTTCTCCCGGCAATCTTGATTCTAGCTTGTGCTTCATCCAGCCTGTCATTTCACATGATGGACTCTGCATATAAGTTAAATAAGCAGGGTGACAATATACAGCCTTGACATACTCTTTTCTCAATTTGGAACCAGTCTGTTGTTCCATGTCTAGTTCTAACTGTTGCTTCTTGACCTGTATACAGATTTCTCATGAAGCAGGTAAGATGGTCTGGTATTCCCATCTCTTGAAGAATTTCCACAGTTTGTCATGATTCACACAGTCAAAGGCTTTGGCGTAGTCAATAAAACAGAATCATTCTTGACTAGGAAAAGCAACTAAAATCTTGAAGTGAAACAAAAAGTCTTTTCTGTGTCAATGAAATTATTTTTTCACAGTTTTATATAGGTTTGTAAGCTTTTTCATTAAGATATATCCTTATTAAAACCAATAGTTCTCACTTACTAAATGACTCATATGGAAGTCATTGGTGTTCTAGATTTTGTATATTACTTACCATTTTATCTGGGCTTCCCTGGTGGCTTGGCAGTAAAGAATCTGCCTGCAATGCAGGAGCCACAGGACATTTGGGTTCAATCCCTGGATCGGGAAGATCTCCTGGAGGAGGACGTGGGAACCCACACCAGTATTCTTGCCTGGAGAATCCCATGGATGGAGGAGACTGACAGACTACGCAGTTCATGGGGTCACAAAGAGTCAGACACAACTGAAGCAACTTAGCATGCATGCACACACCATTGTATTTAATTTGTTGGAATATAAGCCCCCTGAGAAGACTGATATTTATCTTTTTTTGCCCATTTCTTTCCCCCCTTGTGCCTATGGTCATCCTTGAGTCAGTTGGCACTTAATAACTATTTGCTGACCTAATGAAGTGAACCCTCACAAAATTTCTATGCATGAGGCATTACTTGCCCCACTTGACTTACAGGGAAACAGAGTCTAAACAAGTTTTAACAACTTGCTGAAAGCCTTGGAGCTGGTGACAAAGCTCATGGTCATGCCCTTGTCTCCATATTCCCAAGCTTTTCTTTGTCTCCAGTGTCCAATATGTAATACACTAAATATTTTAAAAGTCCTGAAAACATCTTTAGAATAAATGTATGTTTGCACATGGCTCATTCTATAATTTGTCTACAATGCAATTATTAATCATGCATATATGGCTTCCTCAATGGCTCAGTGGGTAAAGAATCAGCCGACAATTCAGAAAACATAGGAGACGCAGATTCAGTCCCTGGTCAGGGAAGATCCCATGGTAAAGGAATTGGCAATCCACTCCTGTATTCTTGCCTGGGAAATCCCATGAACAGAGGATCCTGGCGGGCTACAGTCCGTAGGGTTGCAAAGAGTCAGACATGACTGAGTGACTGAGATATATTTTCATGTGTGTGTGTATGTGTGTGTGTGTGTGTGTGTACATATATATCTCCCTGTACTGGAGGCATTCTCTGTCAATTACTTGGAGGACATTGTATTGTCAGTCATAATTTACTTTGAAATAAAATTAGTTAATATCTCTGAATGTGTAATGTTTCCCAAAAAAATCTTCTCTCCAAATTAGTATGTTTACATTTAAACTGAGGATCAAGATCTTTTTTTCAAGAATAGATTTTTTCCTTAGACTTTATTTTTCCACTTCTACTTACCTCTCCAAAGAAATTCCAATAGTATTATGTAGGATATCAAAATCTACATTTTTCCAGTTCCCAAGGCTATCTTCCCAAGAAAAACCATACATCACCCACATAAGAAAGCAATTATTTTGACAAATGATGTAACCAAAAAGAAATACTGGAGGGGATGACTTCCCAGTACTCATCTCAGTTACAGACATACAAACCAATATGTTTAACATATGCTTCTCTTCTCTCTCTCTCTCTGTCTCTCTCACACACACAAGCTAGCATTAGGTGATTTAAACTAATTTATTTATTTTTTTCTTGCAGAGTGTTTGTTTTTAAAAATGCATCACTACTTTTAGGGATCCTAAGTTCAGTTTTGTTTTGTTTTCCCTAAAGTTGCCAGCAGTGCATAATGCTTGCTAAAATTATTCTATTCCCAAACGAAGAAAGATTGAGCATTATGGAAAGATGATACCTTGCACATCCATCAATCACAAGCTCTCCTTCAACTTGAAACTGTCACAATATCTAATTTCAATAGATCAGTGCTATTGAGGCATGCAGTTTTGTGATTTTTGAATTGAAAAAGACACGAGACACTCAAAGCTAAAATATAATTCCAGTGTTTTCCTGGAATAAATAAGCATTTCAAGGGCTCAAAGACAGTGTTTCTTCTGCCCTTCCCTGGAAAGCTATTTGGTACATATCCAGTACATTTTAAAAATACCTCATATTTATTTCACCCTTATTTCTTTAAGCCACATAATTTCTAGGTCCCCTTCATGGATCACAGCCTTGTCATGGCAAAGGGGCTTGTGTAATGCAATGAAACTGTGAGCCATGCTGTGCAAGGCCACCAAAAACGTATAGGTCATAGCAGAGAGTTTTGACAAAATGCAATCCGCTGGAGGAGGGAATGGCAAACCACCCCCATATACTTGCCATGAAAACCTCATGAACTGTATAATAGGTCAAAAGATATGACACCAAAAGATGTGTCCCCCAGGTCTGAAGGTGTCCAATAAGCTATTGGAGAAGAGCAGAGGAGAATTATCTATAGCCCCAGAATGAATGAAGAGGCTTGGCCAAAGAGTATACGGTGCTCAGTTTTGGATGTGTCTGGTAATGAAAGTAAAATCCAGTGCTGCAAATAACAGTATTGCGACAGGAGGCTTGGGGTAGTGCAGTCCATGGGGTCGCAGAGAGTCAGACATGACTAGGTGACTGAACAACAACAAAAATTTTTAGGTACTATAAAACCACTGCATATATAAACTTTTGAATATTTTAATTTCCTCTTTTAATGCAGCTTTTATAATTATTATACAAAACTGCCTTTACTTCTCAGCTGCCAAGATCTTCGAAGCTTTGAAGCTCAGCAAAGACGGGAAATCCATTGAGAACAGTCTGTAAAGTGATACCAGACGTGGTGAATGTGTTTACACCATGGAAATTGGCAAACACTACAATGTGAGCATCTCCCTGTTCCCCAGCAGTTGCCGTGAAGAGGTATCTCACGTCCAAGGTAAGAAAAACCCAAGTAAGGTGGTAGGTGCTACAAGACGACATCAGAGGGCAGACACACTGAAACTATAATCAAAGAAAACTAGCTAATCTGATCACAGGGACCACAGCCTTGTCTATCTCAATGAAACTAAGCCATGCTGTGTGGGGCCACCCAAGACGGATGGGTCATGGTGGAGAGGTCTGACAGAATGTGGTCCACTGGAGAAGGGCATGGCAAACCACTTCAGTATTTTTGCCTTGAGAACTCCATGAACAGTAGGAAAAGGTGAAAAGATAGGACACTGAAAGATGAACTCCCCAGGTCGATAGGTGCCCAACATGCTACTGGAGATCAGTGGAGAAATAACTCCAGAAAGAATGATGGGATGCAGCCAAAGCAAAAGCAATACCCAGCTGTGGATGTGACTGGTGATAGAAGCAAAGTCCAACGCTGTAAAGAGCAATATTGCATAGGAACCTGGAATGTTAGGTCCATGACTCAAGGCAAATTGGAAGTGGTCAAACAGGAGATGGCAAGAGTGAATGTCGACATTATAGGAGTCAGCAAACTAAGATGGACTGGAATGGGTGAATTTAACTCAGATGACCATTATATCTACTACTGTGGGCAGGAATCCCTTAGAAGAAATGGAGTAGCCATCATAGTCAACGAAAGAGTCCGAAATGCAGTACTTGGATGCAATCTCAAAAACGACAGAATGGTCTCTGTTCGTTTCCAAGGCAAACCATTCAATATCACGGTAATCCAAGTCTATGCCCCGACCAGTAATGCTGAAGAAGCTGAACTTGAACGGTTCTATGAAGACCTACAAGACCTTTTAGAACTAACACCCAAAAAAGATGTCCTTTTCATTATAGGGGACTGGATTGCAAAAGTAGGAAGTCAGGAAACACCTGGCATAACAGGCAAATTTGGCCTTGGAGTACAGAATGAAGCAGGGCAAAGGCTAATAGAGTTTTGCCAAGAGAACGCACTGGTCATAGCAAACACCCTCTTCCAACAACACAAGAGAAGGCTCTACACATGGACGTCACCAGATGGTCAACACTGAAATCAGATTGATTATATTCTTTGCAGCCAAAGATGGAGAAGCTCTACACAGTCAGCAAAAACAAGACCAGGAGCAGACTCTGGCTCAGATCATGAACTCCTTATTGCCAAATTCAGATTTAAATTGAAGAAAGTAGGGAAAACCACTAGACCATTCAGGTATGACCTAAATTAAATCCCTTATGATTATACAGTGGAAGTGACAAATAGATTTAAGGGATTAGATCTGATAGACAGAGTGCCTGATGAACTATGGATAGAGGTTCCTGACATTGTACAGGAGACAGGGATCAAGATCATCCCCATGGAAAAGAAATGCAAAAAAGCAAAATGGCTGTCTGAGGAGGCCTTACAAATAGCTGGGAAAAGAAGAGAAGCAAAAAAAGCAAAGGAGAAAAGGAACGATATTCCCATCTGAATGCAGAGTTCCAAAGAATAGCAAGGAGAGATAAGAAAGCCTTCCTCAGCGAACAATGCCAACAAATAGAGGAAAACAACAGAATGGGAAAGACTAGAGATCTCTTCAAGAAAATTAGAGATACCAAGGGTATATTATATGCAAAGATGCACACGATAAAGGACAGAGACGGTATAGACCTAACAGAAGCAGAAGATATTAAGAAGAGGTGGCAAGAATACACAGAAGACCTGTACAAAAAAGATCTTCACGACCCAGATACTCACGATGGTGTGATCACTCACCTACAGCCAGACATCCTAGAATGTGAAGTCAAGTGGGCCTTAGAAAGCATCACTATGAACAAAGCTAGTGGAGGTGATGGAATTCAAGTCCTGAAAGATGATGCTGTGAAAGTGCTGCACTCGATGTGCCAGCAAATCTGGAAAACTCAGCAAAGGCCTAAGGACAGGAAAAGGTCAGTTTTCATTCCAATCCCAAAGAAAGGCAATGCCAAAGCATGCTCAAACTACCATACAGTTGCACTCATCTCACATGCTAGTAAAGTAATGCTCAAAATTCTCCAAGGCCGGGTTCAGCAATATGTGAACAGTGAAATTCCAGATGTTCAAGCTGGTTTGAGAAAAGGCAGAGGAACCAGAGATCAAATTGCCAATATCCGATGGATCATCGAAAAAGCAAGAAGGTTCCAGAAAAACATCTATTTCTGCTTTATTGACTATGCCAAAGGCTTTGACTGTGTGGATCACAATAAACTGTGGAAAATTCGTAAAGAGATGGGAATACCAGACCATCTGATCTGTATCCTGAGAAACCTGTATGCAGGTCAGGAAGCAACAGTTAGAACTGGTCATGGAACAACAGACTGGTTCCAAATAGGAAAAGGAGTACGTCAAGGCTGTATATTGTCACCCTGCTTATTTAACTTCTATGCAGAGTACATCAGGAGAAACGCTGGGCTGGAAGAAACACAAGCTGGAATCAAGATTTCCGGGAGAAATATCAATAACCTCAGATATGCAGATGACACCACCCTTATGGCAGAAAGTGAAGAAGAACTAAGGAGCCTCTTGATGAAAGTGAAAGAGGAGAGTGAAAAAGTTGGCTTAAAGCTCAACATTCAGAAAACTAAGATCATGGCATCTTGTCCCATCACTTCATGGCAAATAGATGGGGAAACAGTTGTTGACTTTATTTTTCTGGGCTCCAAAATCACTGCTGATGGTGACTGCAGCCATGAAATTAAAAGACGCTTACTCCTTGGAAGGAAGGTTATGACCAACCTAGATGCATATTTCAAAGCTGAGACATTACTTTGCCAACAAAGTTCTGTCTAGTCAAGGCTATGGTTTTTCCAGTAGTCATGTATAGTTGTGAGAGTTGGACGGTGAAGAAAGCTGAGCACCGAAGAATTGATGCTTTTGAACTGTGGTGTTGGAGAGGACTCTTGAGCGTTCCTTGGACTGCAAGAAGATCCAACCAGTCCATCCTGAAGGAGATCAGTCCTGGGTGGTCATTGGAAGGACTGATGTTGAAGCTGAAACTCCAATACTTTGGCCACCTCATGCGAAGAGTTGACTCATTGGAAAAGACCCTAATGCTGGGAAGGATTGTGGGCAGGAGGAGAAGCGGACGACAGAGGATGAGATGGTTGGATGGCATCACCGACTCGATGGACACGGGTTTGGGTAAACTCCGGGAGTTTGTGATGGACAGGGAGGCCTGGCATGCTGCGATTCATGGGGTCGCAGAGTCGGACCCGGCTCTGAGTCGGACACGACTGAGCGACTGAACTGAACTGATACAACAGTTAATGAATATATATATTTTTAATTCTAGGACTATAGAAGTAAAATTATTTTCTAGTAAAATCCCTTCCTCCAGTAAAATTAATAGCTAAATTATCCCAGCTAGTTAATTTTTTATCTCATTTTCAAAGAGCTTTGAGAGAGAAGTGAAGTCTATATCCTTTGCTAAAATAGCTATATATTTTTTTCTCCAAGCAAAACGACCTAATAGTTTCTCCCTACTTTCTTCATATCACTTCTTTTCCACTTGATAAGATCACAATTTTTTATAAAACTTCAGAGAAAATGGAGTCCTAGAAACAGAGTCCTCTTTTAAAGTATGTTTATTCTCTAACCTCTTTCCCCAGAGGATATGATATTTCTTACACATAATGCAAAATATAAAGTGAACAGTGATGAATGCAGGTCAAAGGAAGATAAATATAGGAATATAATAAGACTAAGAATCAGATTAGCATAGAGAATTAGAGCATTCACAGCAAGTGATTCTCAACAATTTTTGAAAGTAGGTCCCAAATGGCATTAGGAAAAACTGACTTCATATTTTTCCCAGCTTCCATCTATTCTGACCATCTCTATGCCATGTGGCAAGTAGAATTCTAAGACAGCCTCCAAAATTCTTGTTTCCTTTGGTGTACTCACAACATCTTCCAGTTATTTAATCAAACATTAATCTAGTTGCTACTATGAAAAGGTTTTACAGATGAAATTAAAATCCCAAACCTTAAAACAGGTATTGTCTTAGTGGCCCGACCTTTACATGAGCCCTTTAAATATGAGTCTAAAAGGTCAGAGATAGAGAAAGCAGAGATTCAAACTGTGAGGTGGATTCACTGTGAAGGAGATAGCTAGCTTTGAATATGGAGCAGATCACATGGTAAAGAATGCTGACAATATATGGAGGCTGAAAATGGCCCCTGGCAGACAGTCAACAAGGGAATTAGGACCTCAGTCCTACAACTACAAGGAAAAGAATTCTGCCAGCATAACATATGTTAATGCATATATGTGGAATCTAGAAAAATGGTACTGATGAACCTATTTGCTGGACAGGAATAGAGACACAGATGTACAGACTTGTGAATACAGCAGGGGAAGGGGAGGGTGAGAAGAATCAGAGAGTAGCATTAACATATATACACTACCATATGCAAAATACTTAACTAATGGGAAGCTGCTATATAACACAGTGAGTCCAGTCTGGCACTCTGTGATGATTTAGATGAGTGGGATGCAGGGGTGGGAGGGAAGCTCAAGAGGGAGAGGATATACATAAAATTATGGCTGATTAAAAAACAGAGACGTTATTTTGCCAACAAAGGGCTCTATAGTCAAAGCTATGGTTTTCCCACTAATCATGTATGGATGTGGATCATAAAGAAGGCTAAGTGCTGAAGAATTGATGCTTTTGAAATGTGGTGTTGGGAAAAGACTTTAGAGAGTCCCTTGGACTGCAAGGAGATCCAACCAGTAAATCCTAAAGGATATCAATCCTGAATATTCATTGGAAGGACTGATGCTGAAGCTGAAACTCTGATACTTTGGCCACTGGATGCAAAGAGTTGACTTATTGGAAAATACCCTGATGCTGGGAAAGATTGAAGGCAGGAGAAGAAGGGGACGGCAGAGGATGAGATAGTTGGATGGCATCACTCACTCAATGGACATGAGTTTGAGCAAGCTCCGGGAGATTGTGAAGGATGAGGAAGCCTGGTTTGCTTCAGTCCATGGGGTCGCAAAGAGTCAGACACGACTGAGCGACTGAACAAACTGGCTGATTCCTGTTATTGTATAGCAGAAATCAACACAACATTGTAAAGCAATTATCCTCCAATTAAAGATAAAAATAAATTAAAAAAATTAAAAAATAGATCAATAAAAATTTTTAAAAAGGAATTCTTTCAACAACCTGAATTAGCTGATGAGCATGTATTTCCCTCAAGCCATCAGACGAAAACTCATCCACTCAACACCTGGTTTTGCTTTTGAAATCCTCTGGGTAGAGAATCTGCCCACGCTGTGGTGGACTTCTGACCTACAGTACCAGGAGCTAATGAATGGGTGCCATTATAAACTGCTAATTCTGTGATAATTTGTTACACAGCATGGAAAACTAATATGCTATGCAGCTTCCTACCACAGCTCCCCACTCATAGTGCAGCACACACATAATTGTTTTTTTGCAAATATGTCTTACTTCATTTCCATGTTTTCCCTTATCTCACAGGCATCTCAAATTGAACATATTTCTTCCTTATTCAACTCTCAAAAGAAGATGTTATCCTAACCCCCAACATTGACTTGTGTGCACATAGTTTTGACCTTAAATAGAAATATAGGGTATTCACATTTAGGATTATCGAAGAGAAACACATAAAATCTCTGACTCCCAATGTTCAACAAAATGTACACTGAGAAAAATAGTACTCCTGAGGATTGTCTGAAGTCGTGACCATTCACCTCTCCTCCTGGGTGCTCATGAAGTGTCCCTGAATTAGGCACAGTGTTCATTCATTAAGTAATCAGACTTTATGATTTTGAAAATTCCAAATTCAAGAATGACTTTAGTACACCATGCTTTTGCCTCTAGTTAGTTTAAATCTAAAGCAATGTCAGCACAATTTCTTTTCCCTTTTGTACTGTATACATCGGCTTTCAAGGGGCTTAACATCTTTTTGTAATGTTTGGTTTTCTAGGTTGCCCCAAGCATCAAGACATAGACAACAGACTGGGGGAAATGCAACAGGAAAGATACAAAGGAAGGCTGTTAGGGTTCAGGCTTGAATTGCCATCTCTCACGTCTCCTCACATTTTATTGGTCGAACTTCGATCTTATGTTCACACCTTAAAGAGCAGCTGAGAAGTGTAGTTAGCTCTACACCTCATGGGTTAAGAGAAAGACAAAATGCCTTTAATAAGTAGCATAACTAGCCAGTCTCTTCACTTCTTGAAAATGAATAGGAATACAGAGTGAGGTTTTATCTTCTTTTTCTTACTCATATATATATATATTTTAATTTGTCCTAATTTTGTCTTTTGAACCTCCCAGGTGGCTCAGTGGCAAAGAATCTGCCTGTTAATTCAGGAGACACAGCACCTGGGTTCAATCCCTGGTTTGGGAAGATCTCCTCAAGAAGGGAATGGCAATTCAGTCCAATATTCTTGCCGGCAGAATTTCATGGACAGAGGAGACTGGTGAGCTGCAGTCCATGAGGTCGCAAAGAGTTGGACACAACTGAGTGACTAACTTAGCCTATTTAGATATTTTAGAATAAGCACACATAATTTCACATCACATTTTTTAAAGAGGCTATTGTAAACAAAACAAGATAATATGGCAATTTCACAGTCCAGTTTAGAATTAAGATCATGAAAAACTAATGCATTAAGCTTATTTATAAAATAAGCTAATGATGATGAATGTTACAGTAATTGTGATGATACCGAGCCAAATGCTTAAGCTAGTATTTTTTCTAGAGGCAATTATCTGATTCTAATAACCTGTTTCCTAGATACATATAGGAATCCTATCAGTGTGTAAACATACCTCAAATCTGACTGCCTGCTGATGTGCTAAGAATATAATGCAGTTTGCATTGTAATATTTACTTCCTACTGCTATCTTATATTGTATCCACATCATCCATTATCACATAGGGAGATATCATTATCATCCAGCAAGTCTGGGGGGAGTTATTAATCTTTGATTCCTTCCTAGTCTATTTAGTGATGGACCTACAACTAAATTAAAATTGCCTTTTCTGTAGCAACCCCTTAATCTCCTCCTTTGGCAGCCATTTATAGAGCTAGCATAAAGATGTGTACTTCTGCATTAATAATATACCCCTGCTTTGTCTATTGTGGGACTTTCATTTTAAACAAACAAGCATCATGACCTGCATTTTTCTAGTATGATTGTAAAGAATGGAATTCATGGTTACAGGAAACAGTGCAGAGGATACACTAAGCCTACATCTGAGTATTTTATTAGTGGTTTAAATCACATTAAGTACATTTCAGTGACTGAATGCTATTCCTCTATTAGTTCTGTTTACTCTTTTCTCATTCAAATAATAGACATTAAAAACAGAAATACTGCACATACCCATTTTTGACTTTACAATTACATTCTGAATTTCTCCTTGTACATTTCTAGAATAAAAAGGGGGGACCTAGCATGAGGATATTTTCAGTAACAATTATTTATTAATTCAAAAATTATTCATCATTGTGGAATTTTCTAGGCATTTGTATAACTAATCCTCATCACATTCTAATAAAATTAGCATTAATTTTGCATTTTATAGGCAAATATATAGAAATGTAGAAAGATGAAATATGGCCCAGAGACCATGTAAGAAACAACTTAAAACCAATGGTTTTTTCATCACAAAAATTGTACAATTAGCCAGGGCTGTTACAAACATAGATGAGGGAGAAACCGAGTAGAGAGAACAGCCATTCCTCCTAGATACAGTCTTCAAAATGGTATCTATTCAATGATCATTGCAAATTTGAAATTATGAAAATAAATCAATTTGAACTTAACTGATCATATCTGTTGGCATCTCAGGATTATTTTCACTCTCTTCTCTGTTGTTGTGTTGTTGTTGTTCAATCACTAAGTCGTGTCCATTCCTTACAATCCCATGAATTGCAGCACACCAGGCTTCCCTGACATTCCCTATCACGTGGAGGTTGCTCAAATTCATAGCCACTGAGTTGGTGATGCCATCCAACCATCTCATCCTCTGTCATCCCCTTCTCCTCCTACTTTCAATCTTTCCCAACATCAGGGTATTTTTCAGTGAGTTGGTTCTTGGCATCAGGTGCCAAAGTACTGGAATTTAGCTTCAGCATCAGTTCTTCTAATGAATATTCAGGATTGATTTCATTTAGGATTGAATGGTTTGATCTCCTTGCAGTCCAAGGGACTCTCAGGGTCTTCTCCAACACCACAGTTCAACAACATCAATTCTATGGCACTCAGCCTTCTTTATGGTCCAGCCCTCACATACGTACATGACTACTGGAAAAACTATAGCTTTGACTATACAGACCTTTGTCAGCAAAGTGAGGGCTGTGCTTTTAAATATGATGTTTAGGTTGGTCATAACTTTTCTTTCAAGGAGCAAGTGCCTTTTATTTTCATGGCTGCAGTTACCATCTGCAGTGATTTTAGAGCCCAAGAAAATAAAATCTTACACTGTTTCCACTTTTTCCCCTTCTATTTGCCATGATGTGATGGGACTAGGTGTCATGATTTTAGTTTTCTGAATGTTGAGTTTTAAGCCAACATTTTCACTCTCCTCTTTCACTTTCATCAAGAGGCTCTTTAGCTCTTCTTCACTTTCTGCCATAAGGGTGGTGTCATCTGCATATCTGAGGTTATTGATATTTCTCCTGGCAAACGATTCCAGCTTGTGCATCATACAGCCTGGCATTTCACATGATGTACTCTGCATATAAGTTAAATAAGCAGAGTGACAATATACACCCTTCACATACTCCTTTCCTGATTTGAAACCAGTCTGTTGTTCCATGTCCAGTTCTAACTGCTGCTTCTTGACCTGCATACAGATTTCCCAAGAAGCAGGTAAGGTGGTCTGGTATTCCCATCTCTTGAAGAATTTTCCACAGTTTGTTGTGATCCACACAGTCAAAGGCTTTGGCATAGTCAATAAAGCAGAAATAGATATTTTTCTGGAACTCTCTTGCTTTCGATGATCCCGTGGATGTTGTCAATTTGATCTCTGATCCCTTTGCCTTTTCTAAATCTTGCTTGTACATCTGGAATATCTCAGTTCATTTACTGCTGAAACCTAGCTTAGAGGATTTTGAGAATTACCTTGCTAGCATGTGAAATGAGTACAATTGTGCAGTAGTTTGAACATTCTTTGACATTGCCCTTCTTTGGAATTAGAATAAAAACTGACCTTTTCCAGTCCGATGGCCAGTGATGAGTTTTCCAAATTTGCTAACATTGAGTGCAGCACTTTAGCACTTTTAGGATTTGAAATAGCTCAGCTGGAATCCATCACCTCCACTAGCTTTGTTTGTGATAATGTTTCCTAAGAGCCACTTGACTTCACGTTGCAGGATGTTTGGCTCTAGGTGAATGACCACACCATCATGGTTATCCAGTTCATTAAGACCTTCTCTGTATAGTTCTTCCATGTATTCTTGCCTCCTCTTATTAATCTCTTCTGCTTCTGTTAGGTCCTTGCCATTTCTGTCTTTCATTCTGCCCATCTCTGCATGAAATATTCCCTTGGTATTTACGATTTTCTTGAAGAGATCTCTAGTCTTTTCCATTCTGTTGTTCTCCTCTATTTCTTTGCACCGTTCATTTAAGAAGGTTCTCTTATCTCTCTTTGCTATGATTTGCTTTCATTTGGGTATTCTTTCCCTTTCTCCTTTGTCTTTGACTTCTTTTCTCAGCTATTTGTAAGGTCTCCTCAGACAACCATTCTGCCTCCTGGCATTTCTTTTTCTTGGAGATGGTTTTGGTCACTACCTCCTATACAAGGTTGTGAACCTCCATACATAGCTCTTCAGGCACTCTGTCTACCAGATCTTATCCTTTGAATTTTTTCCCAACTTCACTGTATAATCATAAATGATTTGATTTAGGTCATATCTCAATGACCTAGTGGTTTTCCATATTCTTCAATTTAAACCTGAATTTTGCAATGATAAACTCATGATCTGAGCCACAGTCAGTTCCAGGTCTTATTTTTGCTGACTGTATAGAGCTTCTCCATCTTCATTTGCAAAGAATATAATCAATCTGACTTTGGTATAGACCATCTGGTAATGTCCACGTGTAGAGTTATCTCTTACATTGTATGTCCAGAGTGTTCCCTTCTCTGTACTCATCCATGTTGTGGGAACTGGACATGTGGAAGCTGTAGTTTGAAACTTTCTTGTCAGAAAGATTCCTTCTTATGTTTGATGATGAGAGGATTCAGGTAAGACATGAAAGGAAGAAGAAAAGCAGCATTTTTTTGGCATTAGCAGGTCTCCAGAAGACATGAGATTTTGATAGTGATTTTGGACATTCTCCCGGAAATCCACCCATTTGGATATGAAGGCAGCAGAACTGTTCAAAAATGCTAACAGGTTTCTGATGCCTCGAAACCAGCAGCAAACTTAAAAGCTAGCTGCAGATTTCCCCATCCTTCCAATAATTTTATAAACACTCATTTTGTTTTAAAATTCTTTCCTTTTTGAAATCTCTGCAGTTAATTATTTTTTTTCTCTGACCAAATTCGTTTATACACACAGTGAGTCATTTCATGAAAATTGTCAATGGATGTTTTCTTTTCTGTAGCATCACCTTTACAAAGCAGAGTCCTTGCCTCCTGCAGCCACCCCCAGCCCCCACCATCAAGCTTCCTTTTAATGTTAGAAGCTATTCAGGTCTCAATTAAGACACTTATTTGAAATTCATCTGTTTCTTCATTTCAAGCCAGGGTTCTGAAAGCATAGTGTTCATTTAACCTGTCTTTTCCTAATGATTTGAAGCCCTTAATTGTCTGGTCGTATGTAACACAATGTTACATACTGCATTTGATAGATTAACTGGACCCATGCATATCCAATGTCCGCTAGACAGAATGTTAAACAAAATGTCAGCCCTGAGTCTATCCAGTTTCTAATAACTTTTATGCAGAAATATTTAATTGTAGATATCCAGAATATTATCAATTAATCTAAATGGGGCACGAAGGTAATAATATATTAGCAGTGTAGGATTTAGATATTATTTCTGTCATTGAAAATATGAAGCACCATTTGAGGTTATTGATCCTGAAAAAGTAATGACTATATGTGGTTTTGTAACTTTCCTGAAGTTTACTTTATTGCAGTGCACTGAGAATAGAAATCCCAAAATAGCTTTTTAGAATAGCCTCTTCTAAAAGAAAAGAGATATGAATCATAAAAATCTCTTCTTCGTAAAAGTTTCTCCTATTGATCTTTTTGACTCTTTTCAGCTAAGAAGTGCAAGGAGTTGAAAATGAGTTCTGGAACGATATAGTGCACCCCAGCATAAAGTATCCCCAAACAGACATTTGCGTAAAAATGAAACAAAATAAAACACAACTAAAAAACAGTAACAAAAAAACACCACACAGCAGAGTTTAAAAATCAAAGTTGTTTACAGATCTTGTTCCTCTCAGCAAAATATTAAGACCTGATCAATTTCAAGTCTTTCTACTCATAAATTCAAATTGCACATTCCTGGTTAGTGAGTTTAAAAAAGAAATATTCAGTAAAGTTAGCTCCCAAATCCCAAAGGCAACTTCAAAAAAGCATCCAACTTGGTGCTGTCAAAATTGTCTGTATTTAAGTGTTTCACACAAGGAAGAATTTTATTTAGATTTTATAAGAACCAATAGAATTTAAACAAAAAAGTAAAACTCTATTGGTTTCTTTTTTTAAAAATAAAATACCCAGTAGTAATTGTAAGCCTGTTGACTTTACTAGACATTTGCAGCCTTCCAGCTGTTTTGTGTGATTCATCTCATATAATACTCATGGCAGACCTGTAAAGTACTAATAATATAATGACCAATTCACAGTAGAGAAAACTAAGTTATAGAGAGAAGAGTTACTTGCTCAGGTTCACACACTTATTAAGAAGAAAATGCAGAATTAGAAACTAGGGAATATAGCAGAGTTTCCATTGTGAAGTATTACAATATATTGCTATCCATTTTATTCGTGATTTCAGGCAGTCTTCTCCTCATTTGCAGTTAGCGGAGAATCAATGATAAACTGTATCAATCCAGAAAAGATTTATTGAACATATACTAAGTTTCAGATATTTTACCAGATATTGATGATAAACCCTGAAGGTTTATTGCCCAATTCTAGCAGATATCTATGTCAACACATTTGGGGAAGTTACGATTATAACTTCCACATTACGGGCTCATAAAATGTGACCCTGCTTCCTAGACATATTTGATTTTCTAGCCAGATTCCTCTTCCAGTCCATCTTGCATTACTTCCCCCTGGCTCTATCTAGTTAGTTTAGGGTCGAGAAGTTGATATACCTGAGCCACTCAATGGCATTCTCTAGAAATATAAACTTAGAATTGGATGTTCTGACTCTTTACTGAAAGAGATGACATATAGACTCACTAGACATTGGTGGCCTTATTTTCCTGCTATTATTCTGGAAAATAGCTTGTCTGAAGATGAAAGAAGCAGCAGACCAGCAGTGAGAAGCAACATGAAACACAGAGAGACGTGGTGGCTTATTTTCAATTGTTTCTGAGATGCAGCTACATCTTGGTCCTTGAAGTCTTCGAAACACTATTGTATCATATAAAAAAGTTTTCATTGTTGCTTAAGCCATTTCAAGTTGGATTTCTGTTACTGTCAATCCGAAAGTTTCTAACTGTAACAGCAGAGAAAATATGATTTTTCAAGTCATAATCACCTGTAGTACTGAAGTACTTTACCCGGTTTGTGTTTCTTATAGAATTTAAACACCTGAAAGTATAGAGCAATTTGTTTTTAAAATTTGAAATGCTTCCCTGGTAGCTCAGTCGGTAAAGAATCTGCCTGCAGTGCAGGAGACCCAGGTTAGATCCCTGGGTCGGGAAGATCCCCTGGATAAGGAAAAAACAAACCACTCCAGTATTGTTGCCTGGAAAATCCTAGGGACAGAGAAGCCTGGCAGGCTACAGTCCATGGGGTCTCAAGAGTCGGACACAACTTTGCGACTAAACCACCACCACTAATGGCTTTTAATCAAATCTCTTAAAATTTCCTGCAAACATATTCAAGCCTGGGACCCAATCTATTATATTTCTCCACTTCATCTACTTCTTGTCCCTATTACTTACTTAAACTCCAGCTAGGATAACTAGTCCACGTAACCAGATATCATTCTTCTCAACTGAGTTGATACTCAACTGGTATTTACTGATAAAGGTTCAGAGTCCAACCTGACGGGTCAGAGGTTCATTCTGACCAATGCTTGTGTCATATAATAGTATGACATAAATTTTTTATAAATATTTTATATTTCACCTAAATTGCAAGTATGATGTGTTACATGTGTTTCCATCAACTTAGTATGTCTTCTCTAATTGGCTTAGTGGCAAATTTCCATTGACTGATTCACTCATTCATTCAACAAATACTGAGAACCTATGAGATATATATTATTTTCCTCATTGCGAGACTATTGCATGGCTTATTTTCTTAAGAGGGTCATTTTGCAGTTTAAAGATGACTTTGGAGGCAGGAAGACTAGTAAAGAGGCTATCATGAGAGCCTAGTTAACACTTGATATCTAGAATGCTGATGATAGCACTGCAGGTGGTGAAAAAGACTGTGCTCTAAGGTAGAGTCAAATTATTGAAGATTTAAATATCACTTTTTTTATGAAGCCCTCTCTAATTCTTCAAGCAGAGTTATTTGCTCTACCACATGTACTTACATGATATGCTGTTAACATTTCTACTGTAGCCCTTATCAAATGGTAATGTAACTAAGTTGTAGATGACTGACTTTCCATGCAGAGTTTGAAGTCTTTTAATTCATATTATCTTCATCTTTCTTTCTCCATGTCTAGCATAATGCCTAGTAGATACCAAATAATTAATCGTTCTTAAGAAGAGTAAGAGAAAGAAGTTACAAAGAAATAATGCTTTCTAATTTAGAAATATGCATGTTATTTGGGTTTCCCAGGTGACCCCTGGGTTAGGAAGATTTCCTGGAGGAGGGCACATCAACCCACAACAGTATTCTTGCCTGGAGAATCCCATGGACAGAAGAATCAGTGGGCTACAGTTTATAGGGTCGCAAATAGTCAGACATGACTGAAGTGACTTAGCACTCATGCATGCATATGCATATTATTTAAATACATTCTCTGATATTTCGGAGAAGGCAATAGCACCCCACTCCAGTACTCTTGCCTGGAAAATCCCAAGGACCGAGGAGCCTGGTAGGCTGCAGTCCATGGGGGTCGCTAAGAGTCGGACACCACTGAACGACTTCACTTTCACTTTTCACTCTCATGCATTGAAGAAGGAAATGGCAACCCACTCCAGTGTTCTTGCCTGGAGAATCCCAGGGGTGGGGGAGCCTGGTGGGCTGCTGTCTCTGGGGTCGCACAGAGTCGGACACGACTGAAGCGACTTAGCAGCAACAGCAGCAGCTCTGATATTATTTATTAAGTTGATTTTTATCTAATCTTTGTGTTAGTTTAATAATAGTATAAAAGAATAAAAGTTAATAAAAGATGATTCTTTCATTTATATCTAGAAAGATATATATACATATTTTAAATGTATGTGAATATATTTGGTAATAAATTCACATATATTTATGTAGTTTATATGGCACGATAGCATCTCTCTCTGTATATATTTCCTCTAGGAAAGTTGTCGACAGCATACTTATGTATCTTTTGATCAAAAGGAAGAAAACTAGTTTTCTCCTGTGGCCAGTTTTGCAATGACTATCAATCCACTCACTATATTATATTGGCTAAAGAATAAAAGAAGAAACCAAGAATTCTGTGAGAAAGTTTCTCAGTTAAAATTCCCATTGAAGTACTCGTCTAACTTGTTGGCAACTGGAAGTCAACATTTTGCTCTTTGTCCACAGTTTGTCTGGGGTTGAGATTGCAGAGTTGAGTACTTAAATGAAATTAAATGAAATTTGTCTGTCCTCCAAAATGAGATAAGCATTAAGTATATGCTTGCTTATCCCACAGATCTCAGACAAAGTCCTAGGTAAAGATATTAATAGCAAAAACAAACCAAAAAAAGCTTATTGCATTGTAATTTCTGACTGCTTGTCTAATATTGGAGATTTACTCTTTTCCCAGAATTAACTCTCCCTCGATATTGACACGTGACTTAAGAGTAGTCTTAATGAAAAAGGTGCCATACAGTCTGTGGTTTGGCCCAATTTATAACACCTTTGCCCTTTATTTCATAAAACATCATACCTCTTTCAGTGGATATTTTGGGATCATATTTTGCAAAGCATTTCCCCTTGATTCCTACTCACCTGCTACAAAGGGGTACTGGTAAAACAAACAAAGAAACAATCTTGTAATGACTGTCTTCTATGCAATACATTTAATTCATTTCTGCATATTAGCAAAGAACCACAAGCCTGAGACCTAAAAGAAATCATAACGTATTGTATTGCTCAATACAAATCAAGAAACCATCAAGCAAGATTTTAAAAATGCAAATGAAAATGGTTGCCCTTGGAGCTGATGATAAATCATTTTTCCCTAGTATTGAAGATTCACCATGTACAAAATGAGGAAGGATAATGATAATTTTACTGGAGGATTTCATCATTTTTTTAAAAAATGTTTTTCAACTATAAGTTCTCATATCTCCTGTGGTTGCCAGTGGGAGATCTTGAATAAACAACTCATATATTTGTAATTCCTCTGGAAAAGCTGCTTAAAATTGTATTTTTTATACTAAGAAATATTACATCCAAAAAAGTATACTCCCCATCTGTATAAAATCACTATTATTATCTAGATGATATACTTTCAGACTTTCTTTGCATATGTAAAATGTATGTATAAATTATCATGCACAGAAATAGGACCATACTCTATCAGCTGTTTTAAAATCTTCTCTTAAAACTTAACATATTTTTATGTCAATAATTGTCTATGTCAAAATTTTAACAATTGCATAGGAAAAAACTGCATTAAAACTATTTCAAAGATTACTTAATTTATAATAAAATTTTAAATATTGATAATTGATACTTGAAGAGTGTCTATCAGCATTAGGCATTATTTTAAGTACATAAAAAAATAGCTCAATTACAGTTGAGCTATTTCAAATCCTAAAAGATGATGCTGTGAAAGTGCTGCACTCAATATGCCAGCGAATTTGGAAAACTCGGTAGTGGTCACAGGACTGGAAAAGGTCAATTTTCATTCCAATCCCAAAGAAAGGCAATGCCAAAGAATGCTCAAACTTCCACACATTTGCACTCATCTCACAGGTTAGTAAAGTAATGCTTAAAATTCTCCAAGTCAGGCTTCAACAGTCCCTGAACTATGAACTTCCAGATGTTCAAGCTGGATTGAGAAAAAGCAGAAAAAACAGCGATTAAATTGCCAACATCCGTTGGATCATCGAAAAAGCAAAAGAGTTACAGAAAAACATCTATTTCTGTTTTATTGACTATGTCAAAGCCTTTGAATGTGTGGATCATGACAAACTGTGGAAATTCTTAAAGAGATACGAATACCAGACCACCTGACCTGCCTCTTGAGAAATCTGTATGCAGGTCAAGAAGCAACAATTAGAACTAAACATGGGAAAAAAGACTGGTTCCAAATAGGAAAAGGAGTACATCAAGGCTGTATACTGTCACCATGCTTATTTAACTTATATGCAGAGTACATCATGAGAAACACTGGGCTGGATGAAGCACAAACTGGAATCAAGATTCCCGGGAGAAATATCAATAACCTCAGATATGCAGATGACACCACCGTTATGGCAGAAAGCAAAGTAGAACTAAAGGGCCTTTTGATGAAAGTGAAAGAAGAGAGTGAAAAAGTAGGCTTAAAACTCAACATTCAGAAAAACTAACATCACGGCATCTGGTCCCATTGCTTCATGGCAAATAGATGGGGAAACAGTGGAAACAGTGACAGACCTTATTTTTTTGTGCTCCAAAATCACTGCAGATGGTGACTGCAGCCATGAAAATAAAAGATTCTTGCTCCTTGGAAGAAAACTTATGACCAACCTAGACAGAATATTAAAAAGCAGAGATGTCACTTTGCCAACAAATGCCTGTTTAGTCAAAGCCATGGTTTTTCCAGTAGTCATGTGTAGATGTGAGAATTGGACTACAAAGAATGCTGAGCACCAAAGAATTGATGCCTTTGAACTGTGGTGTTGGAGAAGACTCTTGAGAGTCCCTTGGACGGCAAGGAGATCCATCCAGTCCATCCTAAAGGAGATCAGTCCTGGGTGTTCATTGGAAGGACTGATGTTGAAGCTGAAACTCCAATACTTTGGCCACCTGATGCAAGGAACTGACTCATTTGATAAGACCTTAATGCTGGGAAAGATTGAAGGCGGGAGGAGAAGGGGGTGACAGAGGATGAGATGGTTGGATGGCATCGCCAACTCGATGGACATGAGCTTGAGTAAACTCCAGGAGCTGGTGATGGACAAGAATGCCTGGCGTGCTGCAGTCCATAGGGTCACAAAGAGTTGGAAACGACTGAGTGACTGAACCTAAAAAAATGTTACTCCATTGTGAGTTTACAACAATATGACATGATTGTATCTGTGTTTTAGAGATACACTCCCACTGGGAAAATAAAGCAGGAGATCAAAAATAGAAGTAATTTAAAAGAAAAAAATTCTCCTTTTGTAAGTTAATCTGAACCCAAATTTACAGTAATATATATTTTAATTTATATCCATATCTTTATATCCTTTTAGTTTCAAGAAATGTATTTATAATTGAAAGGTCCTTGTAAAACATATGAAAACTTCTTTACCAACACATATATAAACTATACATATAGTGTTTTGATTAGATGTATATCTATGTCTATGTTTCTATCTATGTCTATATTTGGAATAATGTGAATTAGAAGCTTCTAATATTCTCATATTTTTATATAACTTGTGTGTTCATTTAGTTGTCCATTATCTATATAAATAAATGAAGATTAGAACAAAGATCAATTTTAAAGAAAAGCTAACTTCTAACTATTTGTATTAATTTAAAATCTATAGCTTATAAGATGAACAAGCTGCCTGGAAATGTTAACAGTAGAAATTTTAGCAAAAAATATCATATATTTACATTGATTAGAATTTTTTTCACTTAGTCAATAATGTTCCTAGTGGACATTCTTTGTTTTATCTCAAGCTCTAGAAATAGAACATAAAGAGTCATACCTGTCTTAGCAACTAAACAAGGGCAAAAAAACAAAAAAAAAGCTCTAACATATCTGAACATTTTTCTCTTTACAAGTCCTATAATATGTTTATTTCATCAGATTAACCACATTTTCCCCCCATAAGCTCTTCCTTTATTATTTATAGAGATTTTCTTAAGTAAAATCTGTAATCACAAATGTTGATTGTGTAAAAATAATCAAGGCAATTCTAAGTTTGTTAATATCTGAAATGACTTTTGTGAGTCAAAAAATACATAACTTCTCTGGGTTCCAATTTTAAAGTATGCCCTATCTCAGCAGTTATTCATCATGCACCAATTTTTACTGCTTGAAAACAAATTAATAGTAACTTTTTCACATTTTAAAGGAACATCTACCATTGACTATATGTGTTATCTAACCTCTCTACATAAATGGTACTAACCAGGGTCCAATTTAATAACTGTTTCACAGCTGGTGATTGAAAAGTAAATCTTCATTATGTATTTTTCTGCTGAAGTATTATTTCTGTAATTTTTAAATTCAGACAAACTAGGAGTAAAACTTCGCATCTTCTGTAAACTTTCTGGACCAAAAAAAAAAAAAAAAGCAAATAAACATAAAAGTTTTTATTTTAAAATATTTCAATTTATCTTTTTACCCACAGATGAAGCAAATGTCAAAATTTATATATTTGTCCTTCAGTTCATCATTGACTTTAGCACACATATCCACAAGGAAAATTTTGTGCTTATTTTAATTGAGTAAGCAGCTTAGATCAATTAGAAAAAGATAAGCCGTGGAACAAATTAAACCTCAAAGCAATTATGCAACTGCAACCTAACTCTACTGTCAGCTTTTTTTTGCCTTTATGTTTTTAAGTAAATTCTTAACATATATATGACATAACATGGAAGTTTAGCTTCTTAGTGTTTTAAAACCTAAAGGTCCCAAATTTTCAAATCAGTCAATCATACTTGAGGATATTTTAATTTTCTCTAAATAAAACAAAAGAAAAGGTTGTTTTTATTAGTTATATTTTAAATTGTTAATAAATTCTAGAGAATTTTCAAAATAAAATTTTGATAAACAAGTTGACTGGACAATCTTTCTTAGAGGTAAGCCTTGTATAGGACTGAAGGAAGAACTTTCACGTGGTTGTTTCAAATAGAGCACCAGTACTAAATCCCACAACCAAGTTCTCCATCATAAGTAACCAGCAAAAATAAATTTCGAGGTATAAAGCGGCACTAACATATACTTCTAGCATGCAGCAGATATCTTCCACGTATGAGAAGAACCTAATGCATTGTTTTTTGTTCCATAAATAGAATATTTTATTCATCTTTGTTCATTTTGAGATCAAAAATATTATTTTCATTCTAAAATACCTTTAAAGTCAAATAAATTCTGCACAAATTTTTAGTATATTTATTAGGAGGAAAGACTAGAAATCAGATTGCTTAGCATTGAAATGTTCTCTACCATTTGTTCATTGTCTGAAATGTGGCAAGTAATTTGATCTCTTTGTGACTCAGTATCCTCAAAAGGGAAATGAGGATAATAACGAGCTAAGAGGGAAGAGGTTTATTGTGATGATTAGAAAATATGTCAGAAAGATTGTAGTTTTCAATTCATATTATTGAATATATAAATTGAATCTACAATTTAACAAATATTTTATTAGCAGCAAGTCCAATAATTATTCTTTAGAAAGAAATGTATTTGTTTGGAAAATACATTAATAAACCTGTTTTGTAATACAGGCAAAGTGTTCTTTATGAAATTTGGAGATCAATTTGTTCTGGTTCTGTAATGTTGGAAGAGAGAAAAGAGACCATCAGAGAAGACAAGGAGAAAAGAAAAGAGCCAGAGAGAGTGTATGAGATACAGGACTACATGAAGAAATTGCCAGTGGAGTTTCCTCTTTATTTTGTAATCATAAAAGCTTAGGACCAGGGATGAGTGGTCCTGAATTTAAGTGATTTAATTGCTACTATGTAAACTTTTCTTTATGTAAGAGATCAGCCTAATCAAATATTCACTTGAGCCTAACACACCCAGGAATGCTTGGCATGACTTGGTTTACTACTTTGCCTTGTGAAAAATTAAAAAGGGCCCAAATTTATGTGACACTAAAGCATGGACTGCTCTAGCATAGGAAGGATCAAAGAGATAGTCAGCCTTAGGTATTAGGGAAATCCTAGGGGTTGATTGGATTTCTGTGGAATACAGTACTGGGAATTTAAATTAGTCATATCTCAATGTAAAGGGCTGGGACATTCTGCAGTTGATGCTGACTTTATGGATAGATCCATAACCATCACAGTTTTAAAGTACTATATAGTTTCTAAAGAGCTTTTTGGTATATGATCTCACTTGCTCTTCACAGTGCTGTGAGGTGGAGTGAGGGGAAGTGGGGAGATGGATTCTCTCCTCTTTGAAGACCAAGAAACAACCTGAGATTTCAGTTGAGTGATCTGAAAATTTAAACCTGGGATTAACAGACATGTCCAATGTGATATTGTGATATAATTAGAAATATATATTTGGTCTTTGTCCCTCAGTTGCTAACATAGATCCCCTAAAACCTTTCACTTTTCTGAGTGATAGGGGTGCAAGGAACATCCTTTGTTGTTTATAATAGGTTTCTTTCCACCACATCTCAGCTGATGTTAATGAAGTGACTCTTGATGAGTATCTAGATAGCTTCAGGATGGAGGTTGGTTACCACAAGAACCAGCCATGTGATTAGAAAGTTGTAATTTTCAGTCCCATCTTCTTGACTTCCAGAGAAGGGAGAGGCTTTGGAGACTGGGTAAATCATCACTGGCCAATGGTTTAACCAATCATATCTTTATAAAGGAACCTCCATAAAAGCACTAAACAACAGGAGTTGGAAATATTCCAGGTTGGCAAATATATACACATGTGAGTGTGTATACATATGTATATATATATACACAAACACATATATATACATACACAGGTGGCAGATATATACACATATCCTGTGTACATGTGGGTGTACACAGGAGGGTGTCAAATTCCACAGGGACAAAAGCACTCATTCTCAGGACCCTTTCAGACCTCATCTTCATATGACTGCTCATTTGTATCCTTTATAATATCATTTATAATAAACTGGCAATTGTAAGTAAAATGTTTCCCAGAATGAGCCATTATAAAAACTTATTGAATAATGGGGTGGGAACCCTGATTTGTAGCCAAATCAAAAAGAAATGTGAGTAGTCTGAGGACTCACTACTTGGAGCTGGCATCTGAAGTAGGGGCTGTCTTGTGGGACTGAGCCTTTAACCTGTGGGTCTGTGCTAACTCCCAACTGTCAGAAATGAATTAGTTGTAGGACACCCAGTGGGTATCTGCAGAGAAGTGAAGAGTTGCTTAGTGTGGAAAACCCTAAGTGTGGTGTCAGAAGTGTTGTGCGTAGAGAAGCAGATTTCCTTTACCCTAGGTCGCACAAACTTGTAGAATGAAGAGTTGGAATACTTCAGCCTCCTCTTCTTCTATGTACAGGATAGGTTTCCACAGATGGAAGGGAATTACTTTGAATCTAGTGACTTTTCATTTTAGTTTATATAAAGCACATTTTTTATGAAACCAGAGGAAAGGAGGGGATATGTATCTTTTTAGGAAAAAAAGCAAATATATTATTTTTTAAAAAATGGCTTTTGGCCACAGTCATCAAGACAGTGTGGTACTGGCACAAAGATAGAAATATAGATCAATGGAACAAAATAGAAAACCAAGAGATAAACCCATGCACCTATGGACACCTTATCTTCAACAAAGGAGGCAAGAGTATACAATGGAGAAAAGACAATCTCTTTAACAAGTGGTGCTGGGAAAACTGGTCAACCACTTGTAAAAGAATGAAACTAGAACACTTCCTAACACCATACACAAAAATAAACTCAAAATGGATTAAAGATCTAAACGTTAGACCAGAAACTATAAAACTCCTAGAGGAAAACATAGGCAAAACACTCCTCCATGACCCACCTCCCAGAATATTGGAAATAAAAGCAAAAATAAAGAAATGGGACCTAATTAAAATTAAAAGCTTTTGCACAACAAAGGAAACTAGGAGCAAGGTGAAAAGACAGCCTTCAGAATGGGAGAAAATAATAGCAAACGAAGCAACAGACAAACAATCTCAAAAATATACAAGCAACTCCTGCAGCTGAATTCCAGAAAAATAAACGACCCAATCAAAAAATGGACCAAAGAACTAAACAGACATTTCTCCAAAGAAGACATACAGATGGCTAACAAACACATGAAAAGATGCTCCACATCACTCATTATTAGAGAAATGCAAATCAAAACCACAATGAGGTACCATTACACACCAGTCAGAATGGCTGCTATCCAAAAGTCTACAAGCAATAAATGCTGGAGAGGGTGTGGAGAAAAGGGAACCCTCTTACACTGTTGGTGGGAATGCAAACTAGTACAGCCACTATGGAGAACAGTGTGGAGATTCCTTAAAAAAACTGGGAATAGAACTGCCATATGACCCAGCAATCCCACTGCTGGGCATACACACCGAGGAAACCAGAATTGAAAGAGACGCGTGTACCCCAATGTTCATCGCAGCACTGTTTACAATAGTCAGGACATGGAAGCAACCTAGATGTCCATCAGCAGACGAATGGATAAGGAAGCTGTGGTACATATACACAATGGAATATTACTCAGCCATTAAAAAAATACATTTGAATCGGTGCTATTGAGATGGATGAAACTGGAGCCCATTATACAGAGTGAAGTAAGCCAGAAAGAAAAACACCAATACAGTATACTAATGCATATATATGGAATTTGAAAGATGGTAACGGTAACCCTATATGCGAGACAGAATTAGAGACACAGATGCATAGAACAGTCTTATGGACTCTGAGGAAGAAGGTGAGGGTGGGACGTTCTGGAACAATAGCATTGAAACATGTATATTGTCATTTGTGAAACAGAACACCATTCCATGTTCTATGCATGGGACAGGTGCTCAGGGCTGGGGCATTGGGATGGCCCAGAGGGATGGGATGGGAAGGAGGGTTGGGGGGGTTTCAGGATGGGGAGCACGTGTGGACCCATGGCTGATTCATGTCAATGTATGGCAAAACCTACTACAATATTGTAAATTAATTAGCCCCCAACTAAAAAAAACAACAAAAAAAGTATAAATATCAGATAAAAAAACAGCTTTTGAAGCGGTGCTTAAAATAAATGAATTTCTCATTTAGATTAAACAGGAAGCTTGTGAGAGGGAAAACGATCCTTTTGGTAACAATCTGTGTTTGATTTCAAATTTGTTAAAAGGAAATCATCCACAGCCTGGAACAAAAGCACCTTCTTTCTTGTGTGTGCCCTATAAGTACACACACACAAACTTGCAGAATCTCTTCTCTCTCTTCCCTCCCAACGAAAGCGGAACCAACATTATGAGAATGTATATCTTTTATGCAGTCAGCTTTCTTCCTAAACTTTTTGTTGTACAGGGCCAGATCTCCTATTACCAAAGTGGAACCAACAGACCCACAGTTGAGAACTCATTCATCCTCACCACAGAGGAAAGCTGTCTAGAGGATAAAATCATCAGTGCATCGCATGCCTTGGGCTGCTTATTAGACAAGACACTAGGATGGATAAAAGAGCTGACATGTTATGATTTTAAGATTATCAACTGTCTTTCCTCAGGAAGGGAAAAATGTTAATACTTTAAAGGGAGAGCATTCAGGGATGAGAGGAAGAATAGGGGTCAGTAGGAATCAAGGGCACGTATATTCTGAAGCTCCAAGCAACCTGAAAGAAAACTTTCTTATTTGTGAAACAGAATACGAAGTAAATACCTTATTTTGTTTCCTGCTTGAGCCAGGACAACGGATCAGATTATAAAAAGAGACTCACATGACTTGTACTGGCTGCGTGGCACTGGAGCGGCTGTGAGGAGATACCCTAGGTCCAAGGGCAGAGAAGCCCCAGCAAGACAGTAGGCGCTGGAGTGGCAGCTGCACAGCACTGGAGCGACTTTGAGGAGATACCCCACATCCAAGGGCAAAGGAGAAGCCCAGCAAGATGGTAGGAGGGGTGAAATCACATTTGGAATCAAATCCCATACCCGCCAGAGACTCTCAGAGGGCTCAAATAAACCTTGACGCACGAGGACCCAGAGACCCCACAGAGACTGAGACAGAACTGTGTTTGAGCATCTCCTGTGGAAGTATGGGTCAGCAGTGGACTGCCGCAGGGGCAGGGGCTCTGGGTGCAGTAGATATGGGTATGGCATAAGCCCTCTTGGAGGAGGTCGCCATTAACCCCACCATAGAGCCGCCAGAACTTACACAGGACTGGGGAAACATTCTTGGAGGGCACAAACAGAAACTTGTGCCTACTAGGACTCACGAGAAAGGAGCAGTGATCCCACAAGAGACTGATCCAGACTTGCTCGTGAATGTCCAGGAGTCTCCGGTGGAGGCGTGGGTCAGAGGTGGCCTGCTGCCAAGTTGGGGGCACTAAGTGTAGCAGTGCGTGCATGGGATCTTTTGAAGGAGGTCACCATTATCTTCATTACCTCCACCATAGTTTCAGTTCAGTTCACTCGGTTGTGTCTGATTCTTTGTGACCCCATGGACAGCAGCATGCCAGGCGTCCCTGTCCATCACCAACTCCCGGGGTTTACTCAAACTCATGTCGATAGAGTCGGTGATGCCATCCAACCATCTCATCCTCTGTCACCCCCTTCTCCTCCCGCCTTCAATCTTTCCCTCATCAGGGCCTTTTCAAATGAGTCAGTTCTTAGCATCAGGTGGCCAAAGTATTGGAGTTTCAGCTTCAGCATCAGTCCTCCCAATGAATATTCAGGACTGATTTCCTTTAGGGTGGACTGGTTGGATCTCCTTGGAGTCCAAGGGACTCTCAAGAGTCTTCTCCAACACCACAGGTCAAAAGCATCAATTCTTCAGCACTCAGATTTCTTTATACTCCAACTCTCACATCCATACATGACTACTGGAAAAACCATACCCTTGACTAGACGGACCTTTGTTGGCAAAGTGATGTCTCTGCTTTTTAATATGCTGTCTAGGTTGGTCTTAACTTTTCTTCCAAGGAACAAGAGTCTTTTAATTGCATGGCTGCAGTCACCATCTGCTGTGATTTTGGAGCACAAAAAAATAAAAGTCTGTCACTATTTCCATTGTTTCCCCATCTATTTGCCATGAAGTGATGGGACCAGATGTCATGATCTTAGTTTTCTGAATGTTGAGTTAAAGCCATCTTTTTCACTCTCCTCTTTCACTTTCATCAAGAGGTTCTTTAGTTCTTCTTTGCTTTCTGCGATAAGGGTAGTGTCATCTGCATATCTGAAGTTATTGATATTTCTCCCAGCAATCTTGATTCCAGCTTGTGCTTCATCCAGCCCAGTGTTTCTCATGATGTACTCTTTATATAAGTTAAATAAGCAGGGTGACAATATACAGCCTTGACGTATTCCTTTCTTCATTTGGAACTAGTCTGTTGTTCCATGTCCAGTTCTAACTGTTGCTTCTTGACCTGCATACAGATTTCTCAGGAGGCAAGTCAGGTGCCCTGGTATTCCCATCTCTTGAAGAATTTTTCACAGTTTGTTTTGAGCCACACCTTCAAAGGCTTTGGCATAGTCAATAAAACAGAAATAGATGTTTTTCTGTAACTCTCTTGCTTTTTCAATCATCCAACAGATGTTGACAATTTGATCTCTGGTTCTTCTGCCTTTTCTAAACCAGCTTGAACATCTGGAAGTTCACGGTTCCATTTTTTCCTTTTTTATACGGAACTCACATTGTTTGGCTCAGACTGATAGATGAAGTAATTGACACATGTGAACTAACTAACACCTCAGGGAGGATTTAAGTTATGTAGCATTGCCATTTTTATACCCATGAAGTTGTGCACTTGACATGATGTTTCTATAGGAAACTATGCCTCATAAACCTGTAAACTCTAAAGTTGTTTACCATAAGCAACACTCAAACAAGATAAAAATTCCGGAGATGAGTACTATATTTCTAGGAAAGAGCACTGTTTGTTTTCAGCACGCTCAAAGGAAATTTGATTGGGTTGTTTTTTTTCTTTTTCTTTTCCCGGAGCATCTGTCCAAGTAATAAGGGAGAAGTGAATCATAAGCTCATTGTTTAACTCCTTTTTCTTGTTGCCTTTCATCTTATCCCCCTCAGCCAATTTCAACACTTTAAAACACAGATCTCTACCTACTCCTAGAACAATTACCTA
The DNA here is from genome assembly GCA_024291935.2 of Okapia johnstoni. Taxonomy (NCBI): domain Eukaryota; kingdom Metazoa; phylum Chordata; class Mammalia; order Artiodactyla; family Giraffidae; genus Okapia; species Okapia johnstoni. The sequence goes on from CM044308.1 coordinate 56,943,380, forward strand.
AAATCTTAAGTAATGTGCTTTTATAACTTCAAGTAAGATCATGGCATCTGGTCCCATCACTTCATGGCAAACAAATGGGGAAGCAGTGAAAACAGTGACAGACTATTTTTTTGGGCTCCAAAATCACTGCAGATGGTGACTGCATCCATGAAATTAAAAGATGCTTACTCCTTGAAAGAAAAGTTGACATTACAGCAGAGACATTACTTTGCCAACAAAGGTTCATTTAGTCAAAGCTATGGTTTTTTCAGTAGTCATGTATGGATGAGAGAGTTGGACTATAAAGAAAGCTGAGTGCTGAAGAATTGATGCTTTTGAGCCATGGTGTTAGGAAGACTCTTGAGAGTCCCTTGGACTGCAAGGAGATCCAACCAGTCCATCCTAAAGGAAATCAGTTCTGAATATGCATTGGAAGGATTGATGCTGAAACTCCAATACTTTGGCCACCTGATGCTAAGAACTGACTCATTTGAAAAAACACTGATGCTGGTAAAGATTGAAGGCATGAGGAGGAGGGGATGGCAGAGGATGAGATGATTGCATGGCATCATCGACTCAATGAACAGGAGTTTGAGTCAACTCTGGGAGTTAGTGATCGACAGGGATGCCTGGAGTGATGCAGTCCATGGGGTCACAAAGAGTCGGACACGACTGAGCGACTGAACAGAACTGAACTGAAGATGGTCAAGGCATATCTAAAAAGTGACAGGTGAGCTTTATTCTATGATCATGGAAAAAAGAGTAATCCAGATGGTGTTAGAGACTAGTTTTTTCCCCTATCCTGAGCTTATTAAGGAGGTGATTTAACTGACCTTATTTAGGTAATGAATGAAGAAATTGAGCAAGGAATTCTTTCTTTCTCACAAGGCCATTTCCTGTTCTGTGAAGTTGTTATTAAATAGTTCCTTATATGTTTCTTAATCTTTTACTATAAATATCTACAGTTATGAAGATTCCTTTTACTAGAACATTTTTATCGTTATGTCCAGTTCAAATAGCATCAGTTTAAACACATATCTCTGCTGGATGATTGAAGTTTTATGTCTAGTTCAAATAGTATCAGTTTAAACACATATCTCTGCTGGATGATTGAAGTTTTAGGGATTATATATGCTCTACTACTTCTCTGCCTATAATAGTATGAGTATAATATACCAAATAGTATATTATACTTACATTGCATGATGGTGATTTTATGGACTTCTATTTCTTTTTTGCACAGCAGTCATCAGATGGTCTTTGACATATACCCTGATGTAGACTATTGAACTCAAGAAAATTGACCTGTAGGTGAAAAATCAATCAGAAACATGATAACACCTCTACCTGTAAACTTCACCTCCTCTGTAGTACAGAGGAAATTTTACCACCAACATGACATAGTGATGGTATACCTATAACCAACAGTTAAATCTATTGATTTCCAATAGAATAAACTTTTACTGAAGTCATTCATTCAAGTTTATTGAGTATCCACATGGTATATAACAATCTGGGCCCAAACAATACCCATTGCTATATGACTAAAGGGAGAAGTTCTATCATTTCATATACAAGTGGTACTTTTCCATGTATAGAACACTTAAGGATAAACATATGATAAGAAACAAAGTATCTCAGAAGAATTCCTTCCTGGTTCAGTGGTTAAGATTCCTCACTTCCACTGTAGGGGGCACATGTTTGATCCATAGTTTGATCCATAGTTGGGGAAAGAGTCTGCCTGTCACTTGGATAAAGGAAAAAGAAGTAAGTTATCTCAGAATCCTTTAGGTCATAGTTTTTGAGATAGTAGGCTTTTCTTATTCTAAAAGGTATATTACATTACACCTGTAAGTAATGTTTTAACTACTATGGTGACATATCTTACATATAATTCTTCAGTAAAAGTATAATGGCATGTCTCTCAATCATTTTAGCTTGAAAATACGATGAAGATAATTAAAACTCAAATTTTCAAATGTGTTTGTTTTGCACATATGAACTATAAGCTCAATAATATTTGGTACTTTCTAGATGCAATTAATGTAGAATAAACAAGAAAGCTTACAAAGTGCTTCCTTGTTTCATTGGGCTAAATGTAGCTAATAGTACTTTGGAAAGTCGATGGCTATAAAATAATCCATCACAATAAATATTTCGAAGGGAAAACAGAGAAAACAGGGCATGAATAATGGCACTAAAGCCTTGGTGACTAGAAAGCAAATGCTTCAACAAAGGCCAGGGCATTCCCCTGAGTCCAAACAGTGACTGTCAGTATAAGTCAGGATCTTCAACCCCACCTCCCGTATTTTAAGATTTATTTTTAATAGTAAGTTTCTTTATAAGCTATTTTTACTGGCAAAGCTGTGTAACAAAGTCTACCAGAAAACCTCAGTGGCATTTGACAATAAACATTGATTGTTGTTTATGAATAAGTAGGTTAGCTTGGTAATGCTGCCAATTTGGTCCAGGCTTAGCTTACCCCGGCTAAATTTATCCATTTATCTGTGGGCACTTTGTAGATTCACTGAAGGCTTGCTAATTTAGGATGACCTTGGCATGAATTTGGCTTCCCTTGGTGCTAGTGGTAAAGAACCTGCTTGCCAATGCAGAAGATGCAAGAGACATGAGTTTGATCCCTGGGTAGCGAAGATGCCCTAGAGGAGGGTATGGCAACTCACTTCAGTATTCTAACCTGGAGAATCCCATGGACAGAGGAGCCTGGTGGGCTACAGTCCACAGGGTTGCAAAGAGTCAAACACAACTGAAACAACTTCAGATTCATGCATGCATGACATGGATTTTCCATCTGTGCACCACGTGGTCTCAACTTCTCCAACAGTCTAGCCCAAACTTTTCATTATGTTTCAAACAGGGATTGTGCAGAGAGAATGGAAATGTGTGAGTCCTCTGGAAGCTCCATATAAGTGATAACATGCCATCATTTTTGTTTCAATCTTTTGGCCAAAGCAATAGTTATTCCAGATTCTAAGTATGAGGTACAGGGCCAGAAAATATTACTTTTCCTATTGCCGGTTCTCTGGTTGGGATCTTGTTTCCTAGACTGGCAAACAAATCTACTTGATAGTTCTATGTGACACAGGTGAACTTAGAAGGAAATGAAGACCCAAAGAAATGGTTAGACCCAAGCATTTTTGCATTAGGTTTAATTAAAAGTGAAAAGTTATGAAAAAAATGTGATAGGATGAAAAGGTATGAAGTAAGGGCAATAAACTGGGAGAAACCAAGTCCTGTTTATTAGGATTCCCCTCAGCATCACTCCATCTTCAGAGATAAGTATGCTTCTTTCCTCTGCCTATATCTCAAAAGAGGATCTCATGGCCTGCTTCAGGGGGGAAGGGAAAGTCAGAGATTCCACTCTGCACTTCTCATTTCTCTAATTCCTTTATTTTAAAGGATCACTATGACAAGGTGCCATATTTTAGTATAGTGTGTTCTTAACCTCATCAGATGTGATTAAAAGCTACAAGACAAATGTTATATACATGGAGGCCATGAACCAGAACCATCAATACAACCAATCCACTAAAGTGCTTGCATTATGAAGTGTAAACATGTACATAAACCTTGCATTTTACAACCAGAGGATTGGGTCTCAGTTATTTTCCATCTTGAGAAGTTATGTTGTGTATCGTACTCTGCTAAAGCCGATATTTAAAACTTTTTAAAGGCAAAATTTCTAGGACTCTTGGCACCTTGCAGGTGTTGCTCCATAAATTCACTGCCAGTAGTAAATAGTAAGAGGGAACCATGACTCTTCATCTTGGAAATACACCAGGCATCCCTGATAAGCAGCAAGGCAAGGAGAGACTCAAACAGATGTTAATGGGAGAGAGTTGCACATTTTGCAATGAATTGAAGCACAGAAAATTCCTTCTACATCAGGTAAAGAAAGATAAGAGCTGCAGTTTAGAAGATACAGCATCTTCCCAGGAGGAGTGAGTCATGTGCTTTTTGAACTAAAGCCAAAAGCCATAAATAGAGTGGGGTTCTACAATGAATGTCAGTTCATTTTTATTTATTAACCACCGTTATTTATCCAAGTTAAAATTCATACGGAAGGAGCTCATATTTCCCTTCTGCAGTTGATCTTGCTGCTGCTGCTGCTGCTGCTAAGTCTCTTCAGTTGATCTTAGAACACATTAAAATGTGGAAGAAGGAGAGAAATGAAAGGCATTTAGCCAGTGCATCCCACATAATCAGTCCCCTTTTAAATTCATGACAGTAAAACCATCAGATAAACCTATCACTTCAAAGATTGTTATCTCAGTGAATAACAACAATAAACATATTCTGAATACAGGGAAAAAATGGCTACTGAAGAAAATGGCCACTCACAAACAGATAGCACTAGTTTTCAAAAAAAAAAAAATATCAACCACCAAAATTAGTTGAAACTTTAAATGATTTTTTAAATGTGCTTTAATTTATTTGCTGTCGAAGTCCACATCTTATTACAACATTAACTTCTTAGAGAGATAATTATCCTCAGAACAGTCTTATTTAAAAATGTAGTTTAGTCAAATGTTTCAGTAGCCATTGCTAACCCTCTTGCCTCTCATCTGCCTCAGTATTTCGCTGCTACACTTCATATTCTGGATTCCATCCTTCGGGTTCAACTCACTTTTTTGTCTACAGTTAATGGTGATGATTTCAGTACCCTCATCTCTGCATGGGCTTCCCAGGTAGCTCGTGGTAAAGAATCTGCCTGCCAATGCAGGAGATGCTAGTTCAATCCCTGGGTCAGGAAGATCCTCTAGAGAAGGAAATGGCAACCCATTCCAGTATTATTGCCTGAAAAACCCTATGGACAGAGGGGCCTGGCAGTCTACAATCCCTGGGGTTGCAAAGAGGTGGACAAGACTGAGCAACTGAGCACACACGTATCTCTGTGCACAGTGTCTCCCATATAGAAATACCTTAACCAACACAAAAATGCCTCCTAAATATTCATAGAGGATAGGACAAACGTAAAGATTTCAGGGCTCATTAGCAGATTCTTGGAAACCAAACTTTCATTGTGAAACCACTGCAACTGCTAACCATCAATAAAAGGCTAAGCCTGTTTTTCAGATGATTGCTACTTAATTGGTCTATTGTCCTTGAATGTATTTGTTTACTCTTGACAACCTAGGCAGAATTAAACAAACTCATAATCAATATCACCTGTATTCAAGAAATCACCAAATTCCTGTTGATTCAACTCTGAAACATGTCTCAAATTAAAAACTCATTTCTGTCTCCAAGCCTACTGCTTCTGTTCAGGTCTAGTTATTTTTTCCCTAGACTGTTCATTAGTCTGCTGCCTTGACAATCACCCTGTAGTGCTGCTTCCAGCCCGAACTTCAATTTAGTATTCATACTTCTATCTAAGTTATCTAAATTTATTTCAAAATTTCATAAAGAGCCCTTTCAGTGAACTCCTCATAGTCCATAAGATAAAAAATAAAATCCTTGAGTATGAGACCATACTATGCATAGTCAACTCTGTAGTTTCATTGCCTACTTCTATGCCTGACATTGAGAAGACACTCATGGCATATTTAAGAAATGAAACAAATGGTCCAATAGTTGGAAATGTCTGCCTGTTGTGGAGGTCAAGAAATATTACACTTTTCTCTTAGAGGCTCTATTATTTGCAGGAAGTTAACTTGTATTTTGGCTTGCCAACTAATAGGTCAGGTGAGCAGATGAAAGAAGCTTTCTTATTCAACTACTCATGTGAAAAATCAATACAGGTAGCAAAAGACATAGAAGAAATTTTCTGCCTTTTCTTTTAAATGAGAAATTATGGAGGATCACAGCCGTCAAACTGTCAAGAAGAAAATGATGACAAAGTCCATGCGAAGTGATAAGAATTTTTACCTACAGAGTCTACGCAGGACCCCTGCCTTTTTACTAACTTCTGAATATGTGACTGTCAGCAAAATTCATGCAATTAATGTAAATATTAGCTCCTATTAAGTAGTCAGAAGGTGATGAGTTTCTCCACACCTAAGAGGAAAAGACAGACAACATTTTCTGAAGACTGTACTTAAAAGAGTTACTACCATCAATCGCAGATTGAGTTTAATAAAATTTTAAAATTCAATATCATGTTTGACATTTTAGACCCTAGGTAATTTTTACAATTGGAATGACTTATGCAATCCTCTATTTCTTTTCACCAGGTAGAATAATTAAGAATGTAGGAACAGCATATTATCCTTTAATCTAGCATTTTCCACTAGGTATTTTATGTGCATATGATTTATCTTCCCATTTAAAGTATCTGGTCTCTGCATGAGTAAGTAAAGTGTCCATTGCAAGATTTTGTAGCTTACATAGTCTCACAACGTGTTATGTGATCTTGAACTATGTACTACATAATAGCTAATTCAATTCCTTATTAAAGAATAACTGAAAAAATATATTAAGGTATCTGGTCCAATTTCCACTAACTTGCCTTTGTGTTCCTAGATGGAGCTACCAAAAAAAGCATGATCCTATATCCAGGTGTATGGATTTTCAATAGTTGTGAATATTAATTTTATGTTTAAACTTCACTGAACCATGGGGTGCTCCAACCAAACATGACTTCTCAGTTTTTACAAAAAGATTAGCATTGGAATCAGTGGACTCAGTAAAGTAGATTTTCCTCCCCAACATGGATAGGCATCATCCAACCTACTGACGGCTTGAATAGAACAAAAAGCAGAAGAAGGAAAGATTCACTCACTTCCTGCCTGACTGATTGAACTGATACATCAGTCTTCTCCTGCCCTTGAGTTGAGATTTATAAATACATAAAACAGAACTCTCATGAGTTGTGTTTGTATGGAGAAATCTAAATATAGTGTCTTAATACAAACAAATATCAGCTGAGTTATTCAACTAAAATTTCCCAAGCATGGCTTCACTTGTTTCTATTTCATGATCAATGCCTTATAGGAACTGCTATGGATAAAAAGGTACATTTCCAAGTTAAACAAGCACCTAACCAGACTGAAGGTTTGTTTTGGGGATTCGTTTGTGGACCCATAGACACTATAACTAGATGGAAACCAATGGTGGCAATCGTCTTCATCTTAAAGATGGTGCAATTGGTGCAGAGATGGTGCATATAAGAATTTAGAGCTCCAACACATGCAACTCAAATTTTGACACTTTAGGACATGAGATACATCCAAACAATCATGAATGGTTACTTGCAGTTTTGAGGTTAGAAGGATCATTCAGACCCTCAGGTTCAGGTGAGGATGCTGTGGAAAGCAGTGAAAGAAACTGTCATGCTTACTTTCTCAGTCCTAAAGCTTTGGCATAATAGGTGTATCTCAGATGACACTCTAGAAGTTCTCAGGAAGATGAACTAGAGAAAGAAATCTTAAGATAATCTTTCTGGATGAAGAGAAGTCCTTATTTCATGTGTTTATACCCATTAAGGGATCAAATCTGGGTCTCCTGCTTTTCAGGCAGATTCTTTACCCGCTGAGCCACCAGGGAAGTCCAAAATTCTGCCCTTAAATAAGAGTGTTAGTAGTGAGGATAGAGAGGTGTTACTTACTATGGGGCTCTTCATTGGGTTTCCCTGATGGCTCCGTAGGTGAAGAATTTGCTTGCAATGCAAGAGACGCAGGAGACATGGGTTTGATCACTGGGTCAGGAAGTTACCCTGGAAAAGGAAATGGCAACCAACAAAGGAAATGCAACCCACTCCAATATTCTTGCCTGGGAAATCCCATGGCCAGAAGAGCATCGGGGGCTACAATCCATGGGGTCACAAAGAGTCAGACACAACTTAGCAACTACACAACAACAAACACTTAGTTAATAAATAGCGCACACTATTTGGAAACCTAGAAATTTAATTTATTTTAGTTAATGATAAATACGAATATATAGAGAAATGGAATGAAGCATATCATTTTTATGGGTTAGAAGAAAATATTTTTAGGAAGAATTCAGTTCAGTTCAGTCGCTCAGTCATGTCTGACTATTTGAGACCCTATGAACCGCAGCATGCCAGGCCTCCCTGTCCATCAGCAACTCCCGGTGTTTACCCAAAACTCGTCCATTGAGTCGGTGATGCCATCCAACCATCTCATCCTCTGTTGTCCCCTTCTCCTCCTGCCCTTCAATCTTTCCCAACATTAGGGTCTTTTCAAATGAGTCAGCTCTTTGCATCAGGTGGCCAAAACACTGGAGTTTCAGCTTCAACATCAGTCCTTCCAAAGAACACCCAGGACTGATCTCCTTTAGGATGGACTGGCTGGATATCCTTGCAGTCCAAGGAGCTCTCAAAAGTCTTCTCCAACACCACATTTCAAAAGCATCAATTCTTCGGTGCTCAGCTTTCTTTATAGTCCAACTCTTACACCCATACATGACTACTGGAAAAACCATACCCTTGACTAGACGGACCTTTCTGGACAAAGTAATGTCTCTGCTTTTAATATGCTGTCTAGGTTGGTCATAACTTTCCTTCCAAGGAGCAAGCGTCTTTTAATTTCATGGCTGCAATCACCATCTACAGTGATTTTGAAGCCCAGAAAAATAAAGTCTGACACTGTTTCCACTGTTTCCCCATCTATTTGCCATGAAGTGATGGGACCAGATGCCATGATCTTAGTTTTCTGAATATTGAGCTTTAAGCCAACTTTTTCACTCTCCTCTTTCACTTTCATCAAGAGGCTTTTTAGTTCCTCTTCACTTTCTTCCATAAGGGTGGTGTCATCTGCATATCTGAGGTTATTGATATTTCTTCCAGCAATCTTGATTCCAGCTTGTGCTTCTTCCAGCCCAGTGTTTCTCATGATGTACTCTGCATGTAAGTTAAATAGGCAGGGTGACAATATACAGGCTTGACGTACTCCTTTTCCTATTTGGAACCAGTCTGTTGTTCCATGTCCAGTTCTCACTGTCGCTTCCTGACCTGCATACAGGTTTCTCAAGAGGCAGGTCAGACGGTCTGGTATTCCCATCTCTTTCAGAATTTTCCACAGTTTATTGTGATCCACAGAGTCAAAGGCTTTGGCATAGTCAATAAAGCAGAAATAGATGTTTTTTTTGTAACTCTGTTGCTTTTTCGATGATCCAGCAGATGTTGGCAATTTGATATCTGGTTCCTCTGCTTTTCCTAAAACCAGCTTGAACATCTGGAAGTTAGGGAGATCTAAATCCTTTACCATTGTCATTCTGTTACCTAAGAGTTGACAAAATACTTAGTATTTCTGCTACTAAAATGTGCCCTGTCTCTATTCTCTCGTATACTTTGAACATTGTAGAAAATTAATATTATTCCCCTCTAAACTAGGTGTGTTTGGTTAAGGTAAACTCAAAAGCTAATGCTTGTGAATAGAACTATGATGCCTTCAGAAAAGTGCAGGCTATGTCAAATACTGGCTGTAAAAACGTGTTGGACAAATACATTAAGCAAACTTCCTTATTGAAAATAAACTGAGTAACATTAAGTTTAGCTTCACCAAATTAAATTTAAGGTAAGTCAAGAGTTCATGAAAGTGTTCTGTAATGGAAAAAGTCACTCGAGTAAATTCATATTATCTATTGAGAATTTGAACCACACAGCTATGTGTGTGAGGAAGCCTAAATCTCTCTCAGGCTAGAAGTTAAAGGCTATGATTCCAGAGCCAAAAGTTAGCATGAGTAATGCCTTAAAAAAATGGGATGAATTTAACTTAATTATATATATAGGAAACTCAGAAATTAGAATAAGGAAATATGAAGGTCTGCTAAAAAATTATCAAAAGATTTTGTCTCAATTTTTGTTCACATCATGAGAATTATACAAAGTATATGTTCTGCTCATTTAAAATAGAGTTCTAATTCCATATAAAATGAATGATAAGTTGGAAGTATATTTTATATTCTCTTTATTTTAGCAAAAATGTCTAAGGGGACAGTTGAGATAACTGAATCATTAGGCCACATACAAAATGTGAATGTACACTTTGAGACAGTCAATATGAAGGGAATATGACAGTTTATAGAGCATGAATATTTCAGCTGAGCTATATATAGATGGGGCTGACAGCAATAACCACACTGCACTGCATCTGGTACAGGATTTAGGCAGCCTTACCTACCAAATGTAACTTGTCATGAACTTTATATAAGGAGGTCCAGGAGATCAGGATGTACTCTCTTAAAAACCAAACCAAATCAAACAAAAACACTATAATCAGCATCAGAATAATTGGATAAAAGAAAAAAAAAGACTCAAATGACAATTTCACAATCAAAACAATGAAACAGTTTGTATATTTAGCATTGATGATCAGTTCAGTCACTCAGTCGTGTCCGACTCTTTGCGACCCCATGAACTGCAGCACGCCAGGCATCCCTGTCCATCACCAACTCCCGGAGTCTATCCAAACCCATGTCCATCGAGTCGGTGATGCCATCCAACCATCTCATCCTCTGTCGTCCCCTTCTCCTCCTACCCCCAATCCTACCCAGCATTAGGGTTTTTTCCAATGAGTCAACCCTTCGCATGAGGTGGCCAAAGTATTGGAGTTTCAGCTTCAACATCAGACCTTCCAATGAACACCCAGGATTGATCTCTTTTAGGATGGATTGATTGGATCTCCTTGCAGTCCAAGGGACTCTCAAGAGTCTTCTCCAACACCACAGTTCAAAAGCATCAATTCTTTGGTGCTCAGCCTTCTTCACCATCCAACTCTCACATCCATACATGACCACTGGAAAAACCATAGCCTTGACTAGACGGACTTTTGTTGGCATTGATGATGAATGGACAGAAAAGAAAAAAATTCCATAAAGGGCATATCTACTAGTCATCTTGGCATCAGAACTAAAACATTTTAATTTCTATTCTGTTCCTACTTCCTACTTTTGTGTATCCATTTTTAAAATATGATCTAGCAATAAAAATTTATTTCTTAACTAAAGCAGCACACACACTTTTGGATCATCTCTACATGCTTTAATAAAGCAAAAAACTATCATCTGACAAACTATAAAACATGTAATGTGTTTTAGTAAAATACAAAATATTAGTTTTTAAGTTAAATTTTTAAACTCATATGGTGTTTTTATAACCATCAATGCAAAAATCAGTTGCAGAATCTAATAATCATTTCAATGAAAAATAAAAATCAACCTTGCTACCTTATTGTGGTCTCTAAGACATAGTTAGTTTCTTAATCACTAAATTAAAACCAAAATCTATAGAGGATTTTGTCTCAAATCTCTATTGACATTGCAGAGAAGCACATACAAAAAAGAAGACTGAAAGCAGTCAGCCCTAGCTTCCCTGTTCAATTTTGGGACTTTTTTGTTTAATCAAAGGAGAATTCAGACTCTTTTCTGAATATCCTTATTAAAAGCACAGAATTTAAAGTTATTAAAATTAGACTTCTAAAAATAACAATTAAACTTGATACAATATTTTTATTATCTCAAGTCTCTTTTCATTGGATTTATAGTGATAAAGATGTTGATTTCTTCTCGTCCAGACTCCTCTGCCGCTAGCAACTTTAAGCATAAGTAACAGGGATAGTGAATATAGGTGTTGTTTTTAATAATTTTACAAAGGACTTTTATCTCTGTTGTGTAAAATAGACATTCAATAAACTTTGTTCTTTACTCTCTTCTTTTCTTTTGCTATACTCCAATGTATATATTCCTATATTCCAAGTACATATCTGTCAGTATCTTAATATAAATATCTTCTCCTGAGCTCTATCGTTACTTTCATATCCAACAAAACTCTCTGAAATGATGGAAATGCTATCAAATGCTGAAAAATAACCACTAGCTACATACGGCAACTGAGCACTTAAAATGCAGCTAGTACAACTGAGAAACCAAATTTTAAGTTAAAATAGCCACTTGTGGCTTGTAGATATTGTTATCGAACAGCACAGTTCTTGACTTTCATTCTGAAAGCCTATTAGATTTTCTATGAATATACTATAAGAATCTCAGTTTTAATACATCAAATAAAATGTTCATTCCCTGCTAAATATATACAATATCTCCCCACCATCAAAATTGATGCACACACCTACTAATTGGTGTTTATCTGTTTATCGCGGTCATTCTTATTTTCATACACACACTTATGCACAAATGATGACAAAATTGTTTTTTTTTCTTTTAAGTGTCATAACTTAAATAGTCGTTCCTCCGTACTACATGTCATCTACATTTGACTCCTAGACAGCTCCAGGGCTCCCTGTGTCTCAGGTAGGAGCCATATCAAATCATAACCACCCCCATTCCCTTAGTAATGTTTTTCTCAACCTTGACTTGGGGCAAGTTTTTTGAGATCTGCACAGTTTCTATGACTACTCTTGACTTTTATTAAGATGTCATCACTTCTAAATTATTGAAATATTAAATTTTCTTGGAAATTAATAGATATCTGTTGTTTTCCCAATTTATTTTCTAAAAAACATGTTATAATGATTCTCCTGCTTACTATGAATTAAGAGGATGCAAATACTTTTTCCTTTTATTATTGTTCACCATGACATCATTACCTAAACTATGCTTAATAAGCAATAAAAAGTTCTTTCTTGGTTTGTTTTGCTTTTTAATATCGTTTTTAATATAATATTATCCTACACGTGACTGTGAGCAGGATCCTTTAAATTTGTGGCTTGATGGTTGTAATCAGTTTGGAAAAAATTCTCCTAAAATGATTATTTTTTAAATATTCCTTCTGATCTATGATTCTTTGACTCCAAAATGCACATTAGAAAGTTCAACACATCTGAAGGCTCTCTTTACTCTTTTCAGTATTTTATGTTCTCTTAATTACTCAGACTTTCACCTGGGCATTTTGTCTTTTCTCACAGTCAATTCTAACAGAAATAAACCCTGAATATTCATGAGGAGGACTGATACTGAAGCTGAAGCTCCGATACTTTGGCCACCTGATGCATAGAGCCAATTCATTAGAAAAGATCCTGATGCTGGGCCAGTTGAAGGCAGGAGGAGAAGGTGATGATAGTGGATGAGGTGGTTTGGTTGGCATCACTGACTCAATGGACATGAGTTTGAGCAAACTGTAGGAGATGGTGAAGGACAGGCAAGACAGGTGTGATGCAGTCCATGGGGTTTCAAAGAGTTGGACATGACTGAGTGACAGAACAACAGCAAATAATCTTGTTTATTAAACCTCTCTCACTGTGTTCAACTTTTTTTGAATGCTTCATTTGGATCTTAATTTTTAATTATAATATTTTTTCCTGCTGCAGAATTTCCATTTGAGTTTTTAAAATAGAAATAGGATTTTCTTAATTGTGAAACTCTCTCTTATATGATCTACTTTATTGAAAAATCATCACAGTTATTTTAAAACACATATTCTATAACTCCAATAACTGCGTCATCTGTGAAACTTTCTATCATCTGCTTTTTTCTTAGTTTTATTTCTGGATAAGTCTTGCAATTCTTGATTGAACACTGAACTTTGTGTATAAAAATTTCTAAGAATCTGAATAATGTGATTTGTCTCCATGCATAGTTTACCTTATCTTCTGGCATGTCCTTAGAGTTGGGTAACATTATGGTAATCCAGTTAGGAACTGAGATAAATTAAATATAGCCTTCAGTTTTGTAAACTTTGTCTATATATGGTTCATCCAATTCCAGAAGTTTCAACAAAGAGTCTATGGTGCTTTATAGAATTTTTCTTCCTTGATTGGACACTCGGCAGGGGCGATCTCAAATTCTGAATATTGCTACTTGAACAAAAAAACATTCAAAAACTGTTCTGCTTTTCAGTGGTTACCTACCTTGCTTCTTAGATGGATGTGAGGTGTAGGAAACTAGAGCAAATTGGAACCTGTGAGGTTTGGGTGGAAATCATATCTGAACTAGAACTTATAAAGATAAACTGAAACCTGCTTCACTACCTCCAAGCCTCCAATCTCAAACATGCAGGGTTAACAGAATATGCCAGCACTCCCTGTCATCTAACTAAACTCAGACCTGGACCAGGGGCTGTAGAAGTTGAAGAAGAAAGTCTGCCATGATCTGTGATCACTGCAGGCCTGCCTACTACTCCTGGGAAACCAGGAGATGAGCACATCGCATGAGGTTCTATACCTCCATGTGCTTTCACTGATCTCTTTCAAGTAACACAAGTCTACTGCCCTTCTACCTTGCTAATCTTGTATGAAACATCTCTTTGTGGCCCACACTAATAGTTAACAAGGCAGGGAGAGGAATTCTGGAAAATGGAGTCTCGCCTTAGCTAAGTTGACAAAACACAAACACACTTTTTATCAATGTATATTCACATATTTTTCCTTTATCAATACTGAACATCCAAATAAAGACAGTAACAAAAGTACACATCTGCTAATTTTTACAACTCTCCTTGTATTACTGAAGATATGCCAACCATCTCCCTGGAAAATGACACAAATTCTCTTTATCTATTTGTGGGTGACATTCTTTTGTTTTTCATCTAGCTGAAACATAGTCTTCTTTTGATATCTTATAATTTTGATTTTGAAATCTGAAAGTAATTATCTTTAACACATCTTACGATAGATGATAGCAGAATGAAAAAGAGGAAGAGAAAAAAACTGGTTAATATGCATAAGTCATCCAAGTCAGAATTTAGTAAGAAACATTCATAGATATAGTTCTTTTCACAACTGATTTCACAGTCCTAGGTGGTATTCATAACTGCCTCCTTTCCATATTTTTTGTTTTTTTGCCTTACTCGGGTACCTTGTTTGATAGGATGTGATCCAAACTTTCCTTCTTGAAGTGTATAGACCATCAATAGATCTGCTTGAATTGTGTTATGTAGCATTCCTTGGGCTTTAATCATGAACATAGGAGCACCAAGAATCACCTCAGGGAAATATTACATTATACATATACTCCTTCTTATCATTATTTGTAGAAGAAACAAGTTATCCATGTAATAATAATGATCAATGGATACCATTGGTACAGTAACCCACTTTATGCCTTCTTTAGTCACTGGCATGAAAAGTACTAGGTAGCTTGTGTCAGTCCCAAATCCAGTATTAAAAAGCCATTGATTTTGCACCACTAGATGACATCCTCCCTTAGACATGCAAATCCTAAAGGTGCAGGGAGAGAATGTAAAACTTTTACTGCTGCTGCTAAGTCGCTTCAGTCGTGTCCGACTCTGTGTGACCCCATAGAAGGCAGCCCGCCAGGCTCCTCTGTCCCTGGGATTCTCCAGGCAAGAATATTGGAGCGAGTTGCCATTTCCTTCTCCAATGCATGCATGCATGCTAAGTCGCAACAGTCATGTCCGACTCTGTGCGACCCTGTGGACAGCAGCCCACTTTTACTAGAGCATCTATATAGACAGTAGTGAGAGGTGCCACTCCTCTTCCAATCCTTTGGCTTCTGACCTGTGAACCCTGGCTGTAGGAGAAAGAGCACCATATTGATTGCTGACATTACCTGCAATTTTCAAAGTGTGGATATCACCTAATACATAACTGGAGTCTTTAAAAATAATTTCTGCTTCTGGCCAGCATGAAGTGATAGGAGCCAGATAAACCTGTTCTCCTGAAAATACATTATTTTAAAAGGGGGGAAATGATTTTCAAGATATTATACAGAGGGAAATGAAAGATAGTCATCCTCGATCTGTTTCTATTATGTCCAATTGCTTCAAAATTTAGGTTTATTTATATTTAAATGAAAGCCAAAAATTGATACCTACAAGCCAAACAGAAGTGACATTGGATTATCTATGATGGTGAAGGAGGCATCTCTGTATTCTCTCCCCACCCTCTATTATGGTGAGGTTTACTGTACGATTACTATTATCATTCATTCAGTCAAGAAAGGTATTTTATTTGACCATGGTATTTTAAGCATTTTATTTCTGTAAAAACTATGCTAAAAGTGATGCAAAAAGGTATGCCTTATTTCCTAATAGGGAATATTTAAAGTAATCTTTTTTCCTGTAAAAACTATGAAATGCCACACCTATCAGCTTCAAAATCCCATTATGAAATTCCTAGTCCCTGGATTGTTTCAGTCTCTTCAGAAACCTGTGAAGAAGAAAAGTTATGAGGTGTTTCACTCTTGAATCAGTCTTTTCAGAATGTATTAAAAAAGAAAGCACTCAAAATTCTCCGTCTATTTCATCTTTGGACATGAATTACTAGAGGAAAAATTCATAAATAATAGTTATTGATTATTCTCTCTGTTCAAAACCACATGCTTTTTTCCTGGAATTTTTTTTTATCTCATGAATACACAAAGGCACATCATATAGATTTTTCTATACTCAAGGTATTTATGAGCTTGCTCGAAATTCTCTTTCCTCTTTTCCCTGCTTTTTCCAGAAAGTATAGTAGAGCATCTCTTTCTATGATTTTCTATGAAGTATAAAGTCATTCAAATTTAGTAACAAACATTTTATTGAATATCTATGAGTCAGATATTTTTCCGAGTGAAGGGACATCATGGTGACCAGAAGTATAAAAAGTCTTTGCATTCAGGGAACTTATAGTGTCATGATTTGCTTAAAAATAAAAATAAATAAAAACCTTAGAAACATAAATTTACCAAATGAATGACTAAATGGGTAATTATTGATGTCAGAAAAGAAGTACTAACAAATAATTAGACTTGAAATTAGATGAGCAGAAAACATTTGGGCTTTCTGTACCCCTTTCTTCTATGTTGCATATCTTCTCCAGGACGTAGAAAAACTCAGAAAGACTTTATATAGTATCATTTGCATAATAACTTTCATGTTTCCCTTTCTTATCTTGTAAGGTGATTTAGAATATTATTTTCAGTGTTGCTCTATTAGAAATCAACCAGTCTCTGATTTGAAAAATATGGAAGCACCATTACTTAAACAGGTTAATATACAATTTTATAAAACCCTACTGAACACAGGTTTATAAGAGTCAAGCTTAGACCATAGACTTAACTGTGGTTCCCATTTTGTGGTAGGTTTAAGAACCAAAAATTAAAAGATCAAAAATGGAAACAAAAAGAACAGCAAAGCAAACAATGACAGCAAAACCTTCAGATACTTCAAATACTTTAGGTCTTTTCGTATAAGCCATTCCAATATGCTACCTTGTTCTGTCATATCTAAAAGTTTGTTCGAATGATGTAAGAATTTGCTGCTTTTAAAAGGATTCACCCTTAGTTTGTCTTGCATTTTAAACTGAATTCAATTTCATTGTTGGATAATACATCATATTTTTCATGTACGTGTGATGAAGAAAGTTTATCAGAATATTTACTAGACAACAGATTAGCTTTCTGGGAACGCTAGTATCTCCCTTTCTTTAGTACCTATAGGAAATAAAAAACAACAGCACCTGGTTTGCAAAATGAACTACTAGGGTGAAACAAAAATTTACAAATTACTTATGGGAAGAAAATAATGTTTCTGGTAAAATAAGTAATTTATTACAAACAACAATGAGCATGAATCTTATTCTGAGAAAGTAGTAATCCACCAAAAGAAACGTCAGTCAATAGAATCCTAACTTCGACCAGGTGTTTCTTTCTTTATGTATTCTAGCAATTATATTTCTGGACACTCTTTCTCATAGATAATTCTACCAAGAGAGAAATCTTTGAATTGATATATTAGAGTCTTTTTGCCTTGCAGAAAGATTAATAGATTGAAATGTACTTGTAAGTAAATTGTCCAAAAAAAAATCTTCATAAAAAAATGTAACCTAATACAAACAACATTGAAGAGGCTAATATTAATGTCTTTAGGATCTCATTGAATTTGATTTTTCAGATGTTAACTGAAGACAGTTTATTTCTTTTTCAAAAGAGAGATCAACAGGATTTTAAAATCAAATAATGGAAGAAAATTTGATCTCGTTTCATAATTAAAAAATAATAGCTAATTTTTGCCACTTAATTATTACTCATGAAATTCTTTCACTCACCTCTCTGAAAAATTAGACAGCTAGTTAGAAAGAGAGTTTTACTGCAATGACACCTATTCATTTGCAGGGAGTTTTTCTAAATGGCAAAAAGGAAGGAGGCACTTGTTAAGTAGACAGAAAGCTCAGTTTCCCACCTCTGGGGGTTTTTTGCTTCTAGTTTATTCCCTATTCACTTGCTATGGCTTATTCTTTTACCACCTTCAAATCATGTTTCTCTGAGTTCTCATACCTTGTGTGTGCATGTGTGCTTTGTCACTCAGGCGTGTCTGACTCTTTTGTGGCCCATGAACTGTAGCCTACCAGGCTCCTCTATACCTGGGATTTCCCAGGCAAAAATACTGGAGTAGGTTGCCATTTTCTTCTCCAGAGGTCTTCCCAAACTCATGCCTCTTTCATCTCCTGCATTGCAGGCAGATTCTTTACCACTAGCACCACCTGGGAAGCCCCCACTTTCATATATTTGTTGTTCAGATACTCAGTTGTGTCTGACTTTTTGTGACCCCATGGATTGCAGCACGTCAGGCTTCCCTGTCCATCACATCTCCCGGTCCTTACTCAAATTCATTTCCATTGAGTCAGTGATGCCATCCAATCATCTCATCCTCTGTTTTCCCCTTCTCCTCATGCCTTCAATCTTTCCCAGCATCATGGTCTTTTCCAATAAGTTGGCTCTTCACATCAGGTGGCCAAAGTGCTGGTTTCAGTTTCATCAGTTGGGATCCGTCCTTCCAATGAATATTCAGAATTGATTTCCTTTAGGATTGACTGGTTTGATCTCCTTGCAGTCCAAGGGACTCTCAAGAGTCTTCTCCAACACCATAGTTCAAAAGCATCAATTCTTCAGCATTCAGCCTTCTTTATGGTCCAAATCTCATATCCATACATGACAGCTGGAAAAATCATAGCTTTGACTATATGGACCTTTGATGGCAAAGTAATGTCTCTGCTTTTTAATACACTGTGTAGGTTTGTCATAACTTTTCTTCCAAGAAACAACTGTCTTTTAATTTCATGGCAGCAGTCATCATCTGCAGTGATTTTGGAGCCCAGGGATATAAAGTCTGTCATGGTTTCCATTGCTTCCCCATCTATTTGCCATGAAGTGATGTGATCAGATATCTTAAGGAAATCAAAATCTTACAATATTAGTACTCCAATCCCTTACACACAGACTCAGATGTACAATCTTACTGTGTTTTTCAATCCTTAGCAGAGCTTTGTCTTTATACGAAACACTTCTCTTGCTCACAGTATTCCTTTTTCTAAGAATTATCCTCTCACTTCATCATCCCTGTGTATTTTCCATCAGAGCCAACAATGGTAGTCAATTTTTTGGCTTTAGTGAACAGAAACATAGCAACTCAGGTCAGGAGTGTTCAGCCACAATCACTAAGAAGAACAAAGTTAGTTTATAGAGGGAAAGATCAGAATGAAGAAGATACTGAGAGAAACAAAGATGAGGGACATCCATTATTGGAAAGAAAGAGAGAGTAACTTTGGTTACTGAAGTGCTACTATTTCCTTCAGTCCTCCTGTTCCTGAAGAAGCCTTATCATACACCTCCTCTTAGTAATAATAATAACAATAGGACTTCCCTGGTGGCTCAGTGGGAAAGAATTTGCCTGCTAATGCAGGAAACAGAGGTTCCATTCCTGGTATGGGAAGATCCCACATGCCCTGGAGCAGCTAAGCCCACACACCACAACTATTGAGCCTGTGCCCTAGAGCCCAGGAACTGCAACTGCTGAGCTCATATGCTGCAACTACTGAAGCCTGCAAGCCCTAGAGCCTGTGCCCTGCAACAAGAGAATCCACTGCAGTGAGAAGCATGCACATCCCAAATAGAGAGTAGCTCCCGCTCTCCGTAACTAGAGAAAGCCCGTGTGTAGCGTCTAAGACCCAATGTAGCCAAAAATAAATAAATAAATAAATAAAATTGTTTTAAAAATTATTAAAAGATGATAGCAAAAGCTTCCTTACCACTACAACTGACTATGACAGTAGTAAGTACTTATGGAGCGTTTGCGTTGAACAGGTAGTGTTCTAAGCACTTCATATATTCTAACTGATTAAATCCGCATGTTAACTTAGTGAAGTAGTCATTTCTATAGGCCTTGTTTTATATAAGTTAAATGATCATAAACATTCAAGAAACGTGCCTAAATGTTACACTGATGGAGCCAGAATTTAAACCCAGGAAGTCTGGTTTCAGGTTTTACACTGTGTTCCTATGTGTATTCAATTTTTAATTGTTTCCTTCTGTGGATTTGTATTAGTTAAAACCAAAAGAGACTTCTGCATAAAACGGAAGTATTGTAAAAGAATTTTACAAATCTACTTGAAAAAAAAATTACCCCATCAAAATGTATGTAATAACTATATTCAGGACTGCCGGGAGCCAGCTCACGAGATCCCCACTCATGACAGAGTCATGAGGAGAAGGACTGACGAGCAGAGCAACTCAGGCCTCAGGGATTCTCGAGAGGCTGCCTCAGCGCTCACCTTAAAAATGAGATCTCTCTTTCTGACGCTGGCTACAATAAACCTCTTCTTGTTTTCTGTGACTTAGGCAAAAGGCCTTTCCTGATTCCCTTGTAAAACAGATCATTCTGAAACCTCAAATCAACAAGGCCCCTGAACGGTAGCACCCTAAATAAAATTATCTGAGATATAGAGTATGCTGATCTAAATTCCTCTTGCTAGCATATTAGTTTGTTTAATAAATGTACCTGTGCCTTCGGAGCTAATGTGCATAACTGCTCCCTAGTAATAAAACCACATTGAGAGCCTCCGCACAGAAAGCCCCTATGGGCACAAAACCTTTCGCAGGAAAAAAGGCTTGTTAGGAAATATAAGAAATATTGCTTTATGAAACTGTTACTTAGTCTATATTTACTCACTGTGTTTTTACTCTTAACGTATTTAGCCTATATAATGAAAGCATAATAGTTAAAAATTTATATAAATAGAAGTTTAGCTTTAATACAAATAATAAGACAATTGTTGAATTAACTGATGATTCTTACTTAGAGCTGACCTTCAGCTTGCTGACCTTCTGGGACCACATTCTTTTCTGTTAAGCTCAAGGCGTAGAGTAAATTACCGAAAACAGGTTTTACCTTGAAACTTTCTATTGATAAGTTCTTTCCTGCTGTGCCTGATACAAAAGTGTTCTGACTGATCAACCCTTATCAATAGGAGAGTCACAAGATGTTAACAGGCTCCCAGGCCGGAAGATGATGTAAACAAAATGAGGCTTTTTGTACCTAAAAACAGGCAAACAGTTTCGATGAAGGTCAAAAACTGCTGGCCTATTAAGCTGGATTGATAGGCCCATTAAGCTGAATTCATATGCCCATTAAGCTAAATTGATATGCCCACTAAGCTGAATTGGTATGATTCTATACTTTACATTTGTTTCTATGTACCACAAAAAATATAAAAACTGTCTTAGAAACAATAAAGTCGGAAGACACTTGGAAACACCACGACTCGCTGTGTCTTCTCATTCGTATCGCCGACGCCATCCATCCTAAGGGAACCCTGACCAGCTGGAGCAGGACTCCGGCACAGGACATTGGACGTTAGGCGATAAAGACACGTTACTTTCACAGACATGAAACCAAATGAGATAAACTCAGTTATAATCAGGGCATACTTCTATGAGAAAGTTTTCAAGCTGTGGTCCCAGCAGGGAGAAGCCCAAAGAGAGACCAGTGGATGCTCCGCGTTTATTGACACAGAACTGATAGATCAGGGAGACAACGGCAGCTGTGGTGAACAGGGAAGATTACTTAGAAGTTGAGAGCTAAACAGAGAACGAACTCTGAAAATCTGCAGTGGATCCTTCTATAATACTAATCAGAGAGCTATTCAATGTGTGTTGTGAGAAACTACCAGAGGACATGTAAAGAACCACACAGTGTATCAGAATGAAGAGCACTTAAAGTTCACACGGTATAGGGACAGTGCTTGCTATCCAGGCAGACTGGAAAAACCAAACAATTCATGCAGAATTGGGCAGTACAACAAAAGGATCTTTTGTCAGTTGTGGGTAGAAATGAGCACTGGACTAATCACTGCTCTTGTCCTTCCAAGTCTGATCCTCAGTTTTCTTTTTCCCATGGATCCAATTATCATAGTCACCTATTGTCTAATTTTTCCAACCTCTAAATCAGTCAGTTTAGATTCCTTTCTCCTTTTAATTTCATGTTAAATTATTCAAATTCTGTTTATTTGTTCTTTGTTTCTAGTTCTTCTCTTATATCTCTTCATAATAACATTGTCCAACTGAGATTCCTTATTATCTCTAATAGTTGCACAGGGAGGCAATATTCTCAGCCTCCATCAGGTCCTTCCAACCTGCTTTACACCATGTTCCCTCTACATTCTTTCTCTCAGTCTCCTATTTGAAAACTTGTCCTACCTGCTCATTTATATTAGGACCCTTAGCGAGATCCAAGTCCTCTACAACTTATCCTAATTTACTTTTCCAAACCTGCCTCTCAATACTTACCATCATAATCCCTTTATTTCAGCCAGGCTGCTTTTCTCATTATTCAATACGCCTTCTTAGATCTTACCTCTAAGCCTAAGCTCATACCATTTTCCTGACTTTATGCTCCTTCAGTCATGCAATTTCATCCACCTCTCAGTTTCAATCACAGCAGCATAGACAATTTTATAAGTAGCATTTAAAAAAGAAATTCAAGTCTCTGGCCGTTTTATAATCATGATCAAGTAGGTCTTCCTAGGTGATGATTTAAAATGAAAAATGTTCATTTTGTTTAGGACTGATATTTGCTCCCCAATGAAGATTTTATCAGAATAAAAAATAGTTTATACTTTTCATTGGTAATAAAATCCATATAGATGGTACCTGCTTAGGTCATAGATGATATAATTTTGTAGAAAAATCCAGAATTCAAATAGTATTCCTTTTTACAGCAAATGTTATATTCTACTTACCTGAATAAAATATAGGATGGCTGAGAGTAACTGAAAAAGGCCTAAGGGGAATTGAAATTTTAATTGATGTATATTTTGTGGATATTATTCAATCACCTACTTCAGTATAAGAAAAAAGTTTGTGTATTCAGGAATAATTGTTAAAAAGCAATTTCTTTATTTAGTCATTTGGTTAAAAACAACTCTGCTCATCCACAGTTAAAAATAATCTTTCGCATAGATTCCAGTTTGTTGAATGGCACACCTTCTTAATGATGCTTCTAGACATTGGAGGGCTTAACCAGGTGATGTGATCTATTAGAAAACATTGGAAACTTAAGAAATAAGACCAACTCAATTATATCAAAGTAAAACTTTTCCTGGAAATTTTCATAATTTCAAGGTCTGCTCCTGTCTAGAGAGCAGTGAGATATGTAGAAACTCTAGTCAGAATCTTTACAGCTTATATTCTTTGTATGAGAATAGAATTAACATTAAATTAATGTTAGGATTGGTTCAGCATGGGGATGGGAAGAAAATGAAGATCGGTTATTAACAAATGATATATGGTAATTTGTATCATATCTCAAAGTATTTCCTACCCTACAGAGAGTTATAGTTTCTTTGGCCATTAATTTAGGTTTGGCTATATTCCTGAGATGCTTCCCTCTTGACAGGAACATTATACATTCTGTTTTGGTGAATTCAGCAGCAGTCATATGACTTGTATTGACCAATAAAATGTTTCTATTAAATATTGTGTATCACTTTTAAGAAAGCTTTAAGAGTTTATGACTCACTCGTACTCTTTTTTTTTTCTTATATGAGACTCCCAGGTAGGAGAATTTCTATCAGTGTTAATCTGAAATGCAGAAGATATGGATAGGAACAAAAGTAGATCCTCAAAAGTCATGTAGCATGATAAGGAAACTTGCTCTGCAGAACACTGAGGTTTTGTGATGGTTTGTTGCTGTATTATAACCTAACCTATCTTGACTGAACCCTGACTAATGCAACTGTTCTTTGAATATGTCTTTTTCTTTGCTGTAAAAAACAATGTACAATTAAGTTAGTGGGAATAATGTCTGTTTACATTATGTGCAGATGCAAAAGTTAAGTGATTCCACATTTCCAATTTTATCCTAATGATACTTGATAAAGGCTTTATCCATTTGATTTTCTGATAGGTGAATATATCTTTAAGTGTAAACTGGTTCATAGTCAAAAGTCTGCCTCATTTCTTGCTTGTTCCTATATCCATGCCCACCCAACCATGAAAATTATTTCTATTATATTTTTATGCATCTTTCAGACTTCCCTTATTATATGCCAAATAAACACAAATACAGATTCCTATTTTCTCTATTTTGACACCAAAGATAGTATATTATGCCCATTGCTCTGAACATGTTTTTTTACTTACAGTTTATCTTGGAGGACTTTCCAGATCAATGTAGTTAGAAGAGCATTGGTCTTTAGCCACATATTGTCCATTGTATGGATGTATCATAATTTATTTAAGCCTATCTTTTTGGTGGTTATTGGGTGGTTTGATTCTTTTGCTATTGCAAACAATGCTGCAACCAACAAACATAATAAGTTAGTATAAAAATAAATGAAAATGGCATAAAGCATTTTGCATTTGTACAACCACATATGTAAACTAGATTCCCAGAAGCAGAATTGCTTGATCAAAGTCTCTGTGTTTAAAATTTTGATAGGTATTGCTACATTTATGATTACATGGCTTGTATGAATTCACACTCCCACCAGCAATGTATTAAGTCCCTAACTGCTTTGCCAAGAGTATGTTACCAAACTTAGGAATATTTAGGAATCTGATAAGTGAATAATGGCATCTCAGTGTAGCTTTAATTTGCATCATTTTTATCATAAGAGAGGTTCCATGAAACTCCCAACAATGTAGTTAATCCTATTTATTTGTTAGCACCCTGGACACCTGCTTAGCAAATCAGCCCTGAATCAGGCTTTGCTCCAATTTAATTTCTCCTTTCTTTCATTTTCTGCTATTATTCTAAATAGTGCTCTCTGGTTCGGATTTCTCATTTCCATTTCTCCAGCTTTCTCTCATTGGCTTAGGGCTTTGCTGACTACTTTGGATTTAAATATCCTTACGGGGGTTCCTTTGCAACAAATTAGCCTTTGCAAAAAATAAGTAAACAAATCCATTGATATATTTTCTAATAAGATTTCTAAATATGAAAAGCCAAGAGTATCAGGCATATACCTGGAGAGAAGATGAAAAGAAAGCATGGGAAAGATGCTTGATGGCATCAAGAGAAATCCTGCCCAAGGAACCTGAAACCTCTTTTTCAATTTTCTCTCTCCTCCTCTCTCTCTCCATCTCTCTCTCTTTCCTTCCTTCTAATTCACTCCATGTTATATCTCACACAAAATTAGGAAACATAGAGAAAGAAGATTGACTGAGGACATTAGTTGAATAAAGTCTTTCTTGGGCAGCAAATTTAGTGTAAGAACCAGAGAAAATGATGCAGCACTTTATAATCTACAGATTTGTAACATTTGTCTGTGTGTGTGTGAACTGTATCATGGTTATTATCATGCAGTCAAAGATCCTGGTTTCATATTTATGTATCAGTAATTCCTGGCTGAGAGTCTCACAATATATAACAAAATTATTCTTTCTATTCTGTCAGAAGAGTTGTTCATCAAATTGAATTATGAACAAATGAAATTTTCTCTAAAAAGCACACTCTTACATTTTCCGCCTAACTGTTACACAGACAATATTTAGGTAATTGAAATCTCCCATGAGCATTATCATGACTTTTTCAGATCTCTTCTGATCTATAGAAATATTTTACAATTTGATTTCACTAATTGTTTTTTTAGATCAATAGGAAATCAGAAGCATCTTGTTCCCATTTTCAGTGTTAAATTTTATCTACATAGTAAAGATAATCTGTCAGTCAAGATGTTACATATTTATCCATCTGGCAATTCACAGCTTTTATCACAGACCCTGCCAGAATGTCAAAATGCCTATGTTAGAAAGAGAACCCTCATATTTGAGATGTGCAAAAATTTTAATGTCAATATTTATAAAGTAAGAATGCAAATCTATCTTTAAATCAGATATATATATATATATATGCTGCTAAGTCGCTTCAGTTGTGTCCAACTCTGTGCGACCCCATAGAAGGCAGCCCACCAGGCTCCCCCTTCCCTGGGATTGTCCAGGCAAGAACACTGGAGTGGGTTGCCATTTCCTTCTCCAATGCATGAAAGGAAAAGGAAAAGTGAAGTCGCTCAGTCGTGTCCGACTCTGAGACCCCATGGACTGTGGCCTACCAGGCTCCTCTGTCCATGGGATTTTCCAGGCGAGAGTACTGGAGTGGGTTGCCATTGCCTTCTCGAGATATATACATACATACATGTATATATATATGTTTCTAAAGCCCCTAAGTGCCCTGAACCTGAGTTAGGTGTGTGTTGGGTATCCTCACCAAAGTATAGTGTAGGAGTGGGAAAAGCAGTAATGTTGCATGCTTTACTTATATTTAATCCAGTTCCTTCCCTGACTCCTAGCACACGTTTTGAGAAAGTAGTTTAGAAAAATATGTTCCTTGGCAAGTTATCTTATCTTCTGGCTCCCTTCCTAATTTTAATATGGCAATGATTTCTCTCAGCATAGTCTTTGCTTCTAAAGGAGTCTTACTTGTCTCTGACGTAGTTTGCAAACTCACCCTGAAAAAAAAGCAATATTCTTAACACCATCTGGGGTGACACAAGGAGGGAATGAGGGTCCCCACTCAGCCCAGGACTCCTTTATGTCTCCATGCATGATGTTTGATTCCCTCACACACTCTTATTGAAATTTCACATAACTGATATTTATGTACTTAATGGGCTTCTCTGGTGGCTCAGTAGGCAAAGAATCTGCCGGTAATTCAGGAGACCCAGGTTCAATCCCTGGGCCTGGAATAGCCCCTGAAGAAGAAAATGGCAGCCCACTTCAGTATTCATGCCTGGGAAATCCCATGGACAGAGGAGCCTGGTTGGCTACAGTCCATGGAATCACAAAGAGTCAGACATGATGGAGCAACTAAATCACTACCATGTACTTAATACCCTCTAGGAGTATGCTTTTGAAGAAAAGATTTGTTTATTCCCCTCAAAATCAGGTACCTGTTTCTTTAATATGTAATATGTAAGTAATGAATAAATCTGTTTATCTTAATTAAATAATGTTCCTCTAGGTTTGATTGACACCACATTTCCCTTTCCCAGACTATTAGTTTTCAACTGAGTATTGAGCAACATATCAATGCATATATAAATTTGTACCTATTAATATAATCACACCTCACCCATTATTTAAGAGTTTTTCATTATGAAGGTTTTATATTTGCCTATAATTTGGTATTAGTTTTTAAGATATATATTTTGTGTATAATTTATAAAACATTCAACATTTATTTTTATGGAACATGTAAATATATTGTTTATAAATAGAAACTTACACATGTATTTGAGGTGTGCACTCAGATTTTTTTAATTGAAATGATTACAAAATCATAAAGTATTTGTAACCCACTGTCCTAGAATGTAATACACAATAAGAGTGAGGAATTGAGTCTCTAATAAGAGAATAATGTTATGCAAACATTCAAATAATGCTTGGATTATTGAATATATTTCATTCTTTTTTCCTGGAAGAATATAAGGAAAAAGATTTGATTCTGAAATTCAAAAAGAAAGGAATACTGTCTTTCATTTACATATAATTTTGTTCTCTTTCCCTTATGTTATCCTTCACTTTTCCCATTAAGGAATTATGAATGAAGAAGAAATGGTGATCTGACATTTAGCATACAAGTGGGAATCCTAATAAGAAAAGCTACTCAAGCTGCCAGTGAAGTCAGAGGGATTCAGGAGAGGCAAAGTCAGATTGTGTAAAAATCTGGAGTTTTATTCCATGTACCCATAATAAGGCTTTAAGAAGCTTATTCAAGTCTCTCCGTGTCTTCCCTAAACTGAAAAATGAAGAAAAGAAACGCAACCTATGGACACAGCAGGATTATTTTTATTTTTAAATGGAGGAGAAAATATAGGGCATGAAGGAAACTAAACTTTTTTTCTTTATATTTTGTCATAGTATTTGCAATAAACATAAAAATACTCAGGAATGA
This sequence comes from Okapia johnstoni, assembly GCA_024291935.2. NCBI lineage: Eukaryota > Metazoa > Chordata > Mammalia > Artiodactyla > Giraffidae > Okapia > Okapia johnstoni. The sequence continues at coordinate 56,971,404 of CM044308.1, forward strand.
GGAGGGAATATGCTGTGAATGAATGAGACAAAGCAAAAAATATTTTCTCACAGTCTTTAGATTGAGTCCCAGTGTATTTATTTGAAAATGTCTCCTATATTAAAATATTTTGCAGAATAATACTGAACCTTAATAAAATTACTCTGAAGAAGTACATACATATTTTGAGTGATTTTTCAGTTTCTTTAGTTTTTGTACAATGACATTAAGCAAACCAGTTTAGGAAAACCTGACCTCTATATAATATACTACCTTGTATTGGTGATTGTATATTCTTTCATATTCTATAGGTTCACTTACTAACAGACCCTAAAGAATACATGTTGTTTCAAAATGCTTGGTCATATGTGTCTGCATCCCAAATATGCTTTGGATAATTTTCTAAATTAATCAAGAACTCTTCTGTGAACTGTTTAAGTGATTCAGGTAACTGGAATTAGATAATGAAGAGACTAGATAGAAAAAAAATGTGTGTACTTCAATAACATTTTCTAAGCATGGAAATCTAAAAAATATATAAAATATAATTTTATAATAAAAAGTTTTTCTTCAGTTTAATCTATATTTAATCAAAAATACATCACTGCAATGTGCATTATGCTAAGATACTGTGGTTGCTTATTTTCTAGATGAATTTGAGTGAGATAATTCATAGCCAACAGCAGTAAAATTTAAACCTAAGTCAAAGTTTCTACAGTTAGAGAATGGAAGTGATTGTACATAAGCAAATATATATTTTTAAAAATTTGTACTATTTGATATCTTTATTTTAGAGAAGTTTTAGGTTCACAACAATATTAAACAACATACAGAGATTTCTCATCTATTCTCTACTCCAACATGTGCCTAGCCTCATCTGTGTTCATGTTGTTGTGCGAACATAAGTTTTCAACTCCTTTGAGTAATTATCAAAGGATGTAATTGCTTGATCATACAGTAAGAATATATTTTCTTTTGTAAGAAGCCATCAAACCTCCTAAAGTGGCTGTTCCATTTTTCATTCCCTCTAGCAATGAATGAGAGATGATAGTGTGGTCCACATCCTCACCAGCATTTGATGTTGTCAGTGTTTTAGTTTTGGCCATTCTGATAGGTTTATAGTGGTATTTCACTGTTAATTTACATTTCCCTGATGACATACAATATGGAACATAGTTTCATATGCTTATTTCTCATTTGTCTAGAAAGTGTCTGTTCATATCTATAACCCATTTGTTAATTTATTTAAAAAATTTTAAGTGTTGCTTGAATATTTTAGAGAACAGTCCTTCATCAGATGTGTCTTTTGTAAATGTTTTCTCACAGTCTGTGACTTGTCTTCTCATTCTATTGATAATGTCTTTCATAGGGTAGAAATTCTTCATTTTAGTAAAGTTTACTTTGTTAATTATTTCTTTCATGAATCATTACTTCAGTGTTGTATCTAAAAAATTATTGCCAAACTCAAGGTCATCTATATTTTCTTTTGTTATCTTAAAGTTTAAAAGGCTTGTATTTTACATTTAGGCCTATATTTAGGTTTTAATTTTCATGAGAGGTATAAGACCTGTGTCTACATTCAATATTTTTACAGGTGGCTGTCAACTTTTCCAGTACCATTTGTTGAAAGACTATCTATTCTTCATTGTATTTTCCTTGCTCCTTTGCTCAAGATCAGTTAACTATATTTCTATGGGTATTTTAGATCCTTTAGTTTTCATTATAAACAATCAGTTTAATTGAAGGCCTTGGCTTTTCAGACTCTCTTAATTCTATATGAGAATATTCAGGCCTAGAGATTTTCTAGAACTCACTAACCATGCCCAAATCAAGAATCAGTATTTTTTTGCTTTCCAGTCCAGTGATCTTTTCACTCTCATCCATTTTTTTTAATATGAATTTTTATGTTATAAGCTTATCTTTATTTTGATGAATTAAATGATTAACATCATTGTTTATATTTTGGAGATTAACTTTCAATAACTGTTAACCATATAATGCTACACTGTTAAGGCTGATGACCATAGATATCAAGAGTGTCGGTCAGGTTGGTGTGAGGAGTTTCATTATTTCTAATATAATTAATTTCACAAGGTCTCTAATAAAGGAAAGAGCCTTGGGGTCACAGACCTTATTGGAAGATACCAGTCTTTGTCTGGTTTGATCCTTTCTATTCGTTGTCCTTCTGGAGTCTACTGCTCTATGAGGTATGTGAATGTCAACACCTAATCTAATCTTATATTTGGAAAATATTTAACTATTCTATCTTTTCATCTGTTCTCTTTATATTACTCTTTATTCTCAAGGCAACCAAGGCATTTAGTTAAATACAAAGTTATGTACGAGGAAATATTTTTTAAAAAGCCACAAGTTTACATTTCATAAAATGGCTTGGCTTCATTTTTCTCTCCCACCTGTAACATCTAAATATCCCAACCTCTAAATATGCCCTTGAGTTTAAAGTTGGTCTCATATAAACAGGCTTTTTTTTTGTTTTTATTCTGATAGATTGCTTTTTAATTAAAATGTTCAGTATTTTACATTCAATGAAATTACTATTAATAATAAACAGTCTACTACATTTCTCTTTGTTTTCTTTTGAATTATCTTTTCTTTGCTCATTTGATTTTCCTTTTCTGCCAAGAACGGTGTGTGACAAAAAAATGTTGCCTGCCATTTCAGCAGACAAAGAACACTACCAACCATTCTGGTAAATAATATATGTTTCCCACCATCAGCCATCAGCCATAGCAGCTACCTCTGATGGTGCACCCTGAGGGGAATTCCAAATGGAGAAATACCGGATATTGGTCCTAGATAGTTAAGATGCATATCAAAGGAATAATTTCAATGAGCCCAGGATCTTGCACCTTCCCATACGCAGAAAAACGCAAAAATCGTTAACACGATGTCTGTTTTTTGTGAATAGTGATAATCGCTTGATATTTGACTACATTTTTTTTTTTTTCAGCAAAAACTACTATATATCCTGATTCCTCCCTTACCTCTTTGCGACTGCTCTGAGCTGTCTAAAAATTCACCTTCCCAGGATATAGTCCTCAGTAATGTCTCTGGATAAAACCTAATTCTAAACATTTTAAGTTGTACTCTTTTTTCAATGGATAAGTGCATGGCACTTAGTTGACATTCAATTCTTGTTCACTCCCATTTCTAAACAATCACTGTGTGTGTGTTTGTCACTTATTCATGTCCGACTCTTTGCAACCCCATGAACTATAATCCACCAGGCACCTCTGTCCGTAGGATTTTCCAGGCAAGAATACTGAAGTGGGTTGCCATTCCCTTCTCCAGGGGATCTTCCAGACCCAGGGATTGAACTTGGGTCTCCCACACTGCAGGCAGATTCTTTACTCTCTGCGCCACCAGGGAAGCCCCAAACAATCACTAATTCCTTCAAATGTAACTCTTCAAACTTATTTTAAAGTTTTCAAAACTGATTTGGATGTTACATGGAGAAGCAAATAAAGTTTTAGGTTACTTAGTTTATTACTATTTGTTCAGATAATTTCCAGTTTGTGGCTGGCTATATCAACAGATTTATAACAGTAGATTAATTTCCTGCACCTGTTTTTGCATAAATTCACTATATTACAAGCAAAATAATCTTTCTAAAATGCCATACAAAAGTGTCATCCTATGCAGTCCTATGCAATGGCTAAACCTTGCCACACCAGTTTTGAAAAAAACCCAAATTACTTAAGTAGAACTCAAAACTTTTATTTTTCTTCTATAACTTCCTCATGTTTTATGCAACAAATATACTAAACTACATGCTATTCTTCAAAGACACCTTTATTTCTCTGTTTTGAGCCTGAGAGTGCTCCCATTTTCATAGCAAGCAAAAAAAAGAAAAAAACTCTCCATGTAACCTCCAAATCAGCTTCCAAAAGAGGGCTAATCACTCCTATGTTCCAAAACCTTTCCCTCCATGAATATCTATTTTAACATAACATGTTGAATCACAATGTCTTGTCTGTTTTTTTTCCCTAAACAATAGAATTCTTCAGGGCTTAGAAATGAATTTTGTATATGTAACTCTTGAAACATAATAAGCAAAGTATAATGTTAGTTGTTCTTATTTACTATTTATAACAAAAGAACAGTACCTAGTAGACAGGAGAGCCTCATTAATATGTCCAACAAAATTTCTATGCATGCATGAATCAGTAAAGGGTGAATAAACTAAAATATGAATATATGCACTTGAAAAAGTTGTACCAGATGGTAACAAATGTTTCACTTCATCTTTTAGAATATCAGAGGCAATATCAATGTCAGTGTGTACTCAAGTGACTCTTATTTTTCTTAGTTTATGTTGAGAATGTCTTTCCTTTAACCAATATCTGGAGTTGGAAGATACTGTGATTGATTTTAGAGGGGCAATGATGTTTATACTGGCACAACACTTAAGGCTTGTTGAGAATCATTATCAGTTAAATATAAATAAGTATAGGAGAGAAAAAGAAATAGTTTCTTCTATCTTTCTAAGTCCTCGGTTGGGACCCGTATAACATAAGACCCATTAACAAGAGAAAAGCAAACAGAAGTATATTAGCATGTATAATTTGTGTTCATATGAAAGATTCAGGAAAAAAAATGAATAACTCAAAAGTTTGGTTAGAACTTGAATTTACAATATTTTAAGTATGGTATCTTAGCAAAATAATAATAAATTTTTAGGGAAGTTAAAAGAAAAAGGAAAAGAGCCTCAATTCTCTAGGGCAGTGAATTGTGATAAAGCAAATGTAAGCATTTTGTGGACAAACCTCAGTTAGTAAAATTTCTTATGCAGATTCTGCGGGTGTCCTCTCCAAGCTCCTGAGGTCTAAAATTGTCTCTGGCAATTAAGTTTTGTCCATTCTGGGAGAGAAGGGAGGAAGGATGTCTTTGAAAAATATATGTTCTTATTTTGGAGGAAGGCAAATAGGATGAAAGCAGGGAGATTTTCATTTATCTGCTTTTTCTCAATTTCCTTAAATGCCAAATAATCCTCATGTCTAATTAGCATATTATGTGGTGACATATTCTGCCACCCTTCAAAAGAAATATGTTTAACTCAGTTGTGTATAGTCAAGTTAAGACATGTTTTCATTAACAAAAATGATTAAAAAATTAAAATAACTTCAAGTTATTTTGGTACATTTGTTCATACATGCACACCCATATGTAGTTTCCTTCATGGTATAGTTTTAGATTTATTTTTGGTTGATATTGTTGGACTTTGGAGGTCCTTGAACAGGTAAAATTACAGTCTACATGTTAAAATTCACTTGTTGAATGTGAGCTCAATTTAGAATTTGTAAGCTGGAACAGCAAACATTTGTCACTTTCTTGACTTTATGTAGGTCTGTCTTTTTCTTCAATGGCTATCGTTTATAGTCTGTTTATAATTTTTCAGTGAAGGTTAATACTGATCTAAAACTCAGTTTCTCCTTCCCATTTTTATTTATCTAACATTGACTAGATAGTTTCCTAAGGGTTTTTTAAGGGTGAAAACTAAGGGATAGTTTTTTAAGGGTAAAATATTCATGGAAAATCAAAAAAATAGACACGTGTCTTTCTGTATTTTCATAAAGGTCGTGTTTTTTTCTAATCTAAAATCAAAAAGAAAGACAAAAAGGAAAATGATGCTGAGGTAGAAATCTCAAACTAAGGGGGAAAATGAAAGCAGCTGGACTCTGTACTCCCATCCAAAATGAGTCTAAATACCACCACTGATACTTGCACTCAATAGCTGTGTTACATCAGGAAAATGTCAATACTCTTCTGAGCCTTAGTGACCTTATTGCAAAGTGAGGGCAATGGTTTAAACTTGTTTTACTTGTGTTTGTCATCATGGGACAACTGAGACTGTAAGCCTAGAACCTCCATAGTAACAGATACCATGCCTTTCTCACTTATTGCTGTGAGTCCAACACAGCACATAAATGGTGCTCAATAAATATTTATTTAATAAACAATACATTTGGAGAATTGTAATGAAGATTGGTTTGTAAATTAACTGGCACATTTGTAGGCATTCAGTGTTAGTATTCAACATGAATATTAATTGGAAGGACTGAAGCTGAAGCTCCAAACACTGTGACCACTTGATGCAAAGAGCCAACTCATTGGAAAAGACTCTGATGCTGGGAAAGATTGGGGGCAAAAAACATTGAAGGGGATGAAAGAGGATGAGATGGTTGGATGGCATCACCAACTCAATGGACATGAGTTTGAGCAAACTCCAGGAGATGGAGGACAGGGAAGCCTGGCATGCTGCAGTCCATGGGGTCGTAGTGTCGGACATGACTGAGCGACTGAACAACAACCAATATTTGTACACATTTCGCTCATTAAATTGATCCTTTCATGTTTTTCCCTTTTATTATTTTGTTATAAATGATTTCTCTTTTTGAGGGGTGATGAAATTGCTAAACTTTTTTGGATATTACTGACTAACTGTTTTCATGGATAAGCATATTATATTTTATACTTGAAATTTATTTCGCGGTTGTCTATTGTCCCTAGATCTTAAATTGTACAAAATTAAATAGAAAAAGTAAAATGCATTAACAGTAGAAGAGATTTTCATGGACTTTCTTTAAAATAACTGCAGGGGTTCAAACATAAACCTGCTTTTATTATCTTTCTGTGTCTGCAGCCCATGGGAAGCCTAGGGGTCTCCAAGCAGATTATGGCTCTATGTAAATGAAGAAAAGAAAATTAAAACCAAGAGCTTTCCCAGCTCTGTTTAAAGAAAAATTAAATGGCTTTCCTTACTTGCATGTCACAGAGAAACGGGTTTAAATCACTAGAGCTGTGTAATGTGAGACGTTTAAAAATTCAGCCAAGCGTAAGAGGTAAAACACTTTCAATGGTAAGTAACAGTGTCTGATTGACATAGCTGTCCTCCTAATGTCTAAGTGCTTAGTTTACCTTAAAGGATAGCTGAGATCACTCAAAAAGTTCAAAGAAACAGATGAACGCTTGCTTTGACATCAATGCTCAAGAATTAGTTTTCAGTTCAATTCCTTGTTAAACGTGATTATTTGCCCTATACTTGACTTTGCTTTTTTCAAAGGTATAACTTGTTTAAATTTGGAAAGAATGAACTTACATTATCATAAATATTTTAAGATAGAAAAGAATGAAAAACAGTTATTGAACCATTCTCCAACAGTTTTTGTTTCACATTGCAAAATAATGTCTGGATTTTTACAAAATTATTTTAGATTTTCCCACTTTTCTCAAATGATCCCTATTATATTTTAGAATTCTTAAAAACTATAAAAACATTTATAATAAAATTTCCCAAATACTTTGTATGCAAGAGGTTCATAAAATATTCAATTTAGTAAATAATAGAAGCATTTGAAATTTTCAAGCAATGGTCACTGCCTACAAAATACTTTTACTTAACCAAGCACTCTTGTAAGACTAGCATTATTAATCTCATTTTACAAATCTGGAAACTGAAATAGGAAGATTAAATAATTTTTTCATGACTATAAATAAGTGGAGATCTGGAATCTAAACACTATAAAAAGAAAAACATAGAAGAGAATTTGAAATGCAAGTTAGAATAAATGTAAAAAAAAAATAAATGAAAGCTAAGCCTTTGATCACAATAAACGGTGGAAAATTCTGAAAGAGATGGGAATACCAAACCACATGATCTGCCTCTTGAGAAACCTGTATGCAGGTCAGGAAGCAACAGTCAGAACTGGACACGGAACAACAGACTGGTTCCAAACAGGAAAAGGAGTACGTCAAGGCTGTATATTTTCACCCTGATTATTTAACTTATATGCAGAGTGCATCATGAGAAACGCTGGACTGGAAGAAGCACATGCTGAAATTAAGATCACTGGGAGAAATATCAGTAACCTCACATATGCAGATGACACCACCCTTATGGCAGAAAGTGAAGAAGAAATAAAAAGCCTCTTGATGAAAGTGAAAGAGGAGAGTGAAAAAGTTGGCAGTGTCAGAATTTATTTTTCTGGGCTCCAAAATCACTGCAGATGGTGATTGCAGCCATGAAATTAAAAGACGTTTACTCCTTGGAAGGAAAGTTATGACCAACCTAGACAGCATATTAAAAAGCAGAGACGTTACTTCGCCAACAAAGGTCCGTCTAGTAAAGGCTATGGTTTTTCCAGTAGTCATGTATGGATGTGAGAGTTGGACTGTGAAGAAAGCCGAGTGCTGAAGAATTGATACTTTTGAACTGTGGTGTTGGAGAAGACTCTTGAGAGTCCCTTGGACTGCAAGGAGATCCAACTAGTCCATCCTAAAAGAGATCAGTCCTGGGTGTTCATTGGAAGGACTGATGTTGAAGCTGAAACTCCAATCCTTTGGCCACCTCATGTGAAGACTTGACTCATTGGAAAAGACTCTGATGCTGGGAAGGATTGGGGGTGGGAGGAGAATGGGACAACAGAGATGAGATGGCTGTTTGGCACCACTGACTCGATGGACATGAGTTTGGGTAAACTCCGGGAGTTGGTGATGGACAGGGAGGCCTGACATGCTGCGATTCATGGGGTCGCAAAGAGTCAGACACGACTGAGTGACTGAACTGACTGACTGAACTGAAGCCTTTGATAAGTTTCATCAAATTAAATTGATGAATCATATCTAGTGATATTAAAAGTGTAGATAAGGTTATTTAACAGTTTATGACTAACTCAGTAGTTTTCATCTTCCACATAATTTAAGCTGATTTACTTTTTTAAAAAAAATTTGAAATTCAGTGATATCTTCTAAATATATAATTCATACTGGTGACATTGCCTCTACTCCTGTTTCAACTGCTCCTTCCAATGCCTCTCTTGACTGTTGGAAGATGTTTCTCTTCTCTTATCTTCAACGCACCAATCTACTGGGCCTCAACACTCTTATTCAATCATGCACACAAAAGAAATGATCTGCCCTAATTTTGATTCACCTAGAAATGTCTCTTCTTTTTTTCACCAATTACAGCTATGTCACTAGCTGCTTTTCTATCAGAAGCTGTTTGGACTAGGAAAATGCCTTTCCTATCTCTTATAGCATTTTGCAACAGAATAGCATGTGTCCTGTGTAGAGAACAAAGCACTGACTTTGCAGCATCTACACACAAACACACTTCGATTTTCCTCTAGGAAAAAACATTCATCCACTCTTAGGGCAGTAAGGAGCAAGTGAAACTGATACCACTTTTAACTCACAGAATGAGAACAAGACTGAAGCAATCTAATATTACAAAAGTGTATGGTTTTGCGATTGAAGTATTACTCAATAAGGACAATAAAATCCAAAAGTCTTTGGAAGAAAATTATGTGAAAGGGTTTGATTTCTCTTAGAAACCTGGAGCTTAAGATCCAAAGAGACTTGATCATTCTGTTGCACGTGACACTTAAGGAACAGCAACAGAGAATCAGAGAATCAGAAATCTTGTTTGATGATAATGTTTGAGCCTGGAATTGAGTCATTTCTGAAGCCTACCCACCACCAGATAACTTGGCTTGGGTAATATGTAACTTGTGACAGAAAGTATTTCTGAGTACCTCAACCTGTGATATTTAGAAAGCCAACTCTAAGGTAAATGCTTATTTGCCACCATCTCATTAGAAGTGCAACCCAAGAAAACAAGTGTCCAGAACAAAGAAGTGAAATTCAGTGCAAGTCGCTCAGTTGTATCCAACTTTTTGCGACCCCATGGACTATACAGTCCATGGAATTCTCCAGGCCAGAATACTGGAGTAGGTAGCTGTTCCCTTCTCCAGGGGATCTTCCCAACCCAGGGATTGAACTGGGGTCTCCTGCATTGCAGATGGATTCTTTACAAGCTGAGCCACAAGGGAAGCCCAAGAATACTGGAGTGAGTAGCCTATCCCTTCTCCAGCGGATCTTCCTGAACCAGGAATCGAACTGGGGTCTCCTGCATTGCAGATGGATTCTTTACCAACTGAGCTGTCAGAGAAGCTCTAAGAACAAAGAAAATGACAGACAAAAAGAGAAACCAACCTGCGGCTACTTGGGTGACTGATTCTAATAACTTGGTCTTCTTCTTAGAGGTTATCATATGAACTATATCTTAGAACAGTCCACAGTGATGGAGGGTGTGGATGAAAAACCTGACCATCAGATCTTACTTTCCATTGGTCAGAGTTCCAGCCCACAGAGTTATTCAGGGTCAAAAAAAATGGGGTCCAGACAGGGTCCCATGGTATCCCTGGCCTTTACATTGATAAAAACACTTTCCTTAGCCAAACTGTAGTCAGGCACCTCTAAGCCCTCTGTGAACTAGGCTTTATACTTGGGACTTGAGCTCAAGAGCGAGAATCCTGCCAAGTCAGTTTGGGATGAATTTTCCACTCTTGATATCTTTTCACCCTTGATGTCCTGATGAGCAAATTCTTAATTCCCAAATGCCTCAGGTGATATCTGATGATGGTGGCCTGCTTTTAGCAAGGATCCTGTCGGTCAGGTTAGCCAAAATCGTTCCTTACCCCTGGTGTTTCTTCTTAGTAATTTTCTATCCCTTGACCCCAACCCCTTCTCCTTTGGTATAAATTGATTTCAGAATTAAGCCCAGTTCAGTACTAATGTCTCTTTCCCCCTTTAGCAATAGTTCCTGGGTAAACTTTGTTTTCACCACTTTTTATCAGGCTCTGGTTTTTCTTTAATTTAGCCTCCTTCTAAATCAGGAGGTAAACACTTTTTTGGTGATCTATCATCAGGGGGACCTTTAGGACATTGATCAATGCCTTCATTTAGCTGGTTATGTCAGTGATGGCTGGTATAAAAAAAGGGAAAGCTCCAGAGGATCTGATGTTTTTTGGAATAGATATCTAGAACATCTTTTCACTCTAGTAATTTAGCACTTACTAAATTTATTACATGGAACTAGGAGAGTTCCACCATAGAATTTCCTGGACAGCTAAAGTCACTGTTCTTTCAATTTTACATCATAAACATCTCCTTGGTAGAGTATATAAGAACACTTGTTGACAGAAGTTTGAGTTGGGATTGATTTAAGTAAATGTCTCTACCGTTATTTCAATCCCTGGTCATCTACAACAAAGGCATACTAAAGCTAAGGCACACCTTTTCTCATCTTGGCAGCTTTTGTATTATGAATTCCATTGCTCAGTAATCTACTTTCCTTTAGGATTTATCTTCTGCTCCTCAATTCCATATAAAGTGTAACATTATAAATTAAGAAATTTGAAAATCAAAACACCAGTGAGTTCAGAGAAGTCAAGAAATGAGCATCAGTGAATGTTGTTCTGAGGTAGCTCTCTTGAATTTGGATAAAGAACTTAGAGGCATAGAGAAAAAGGATTGGCTTCATTCATTCATTTTATTTACCTTCTGCCTCAGGCGATTGAATGCAGTAGGTAGAATTAGAGGTAGGGTACAGAGTAGGGTTAGCCTTGGAAACGAAGAGAGATCATTCTGTCATTTTTGAGACTGCATCCAAGTACTGCATTTCAAATTCTTTTGTTGACTATGATGGCTACTCCATTTCTTCTAAGGGATTCCTGCCCACAGTAGTAGATATAATGGTCATCTGAGTTAAATTCACCCATTCCAGTCCATCTTAGTTCACTGATTCCTAGAATGTCGATGTTCACTCTTATCATCTCCTGTTTGACTACTTCCAATTTGCCCTGATTCATGGACTTAACATTCCAGGTTCCTATGCAATATTGCCCTTTACAGCATTGAATCTTGCTTCTATCACCAGCCCCATTCACAACTGGGTGTTGTTTTTGCTTTGGCTCCAACTCTTCATTCTTTCTGGAGTTATTTCTCCACTGATCTCCAGTAGCATATTGGGCACCTACTGACCTGGGGAGTTCATCTTTCAGTATCCTATCTTTTTGCCTTTTCATACTGTTCATGGGGTTCTCAAGGCAAGAATACTGAAGTGGTTTGCCATTTCCTTCTCCAGTGAACCACATCAACATCCGATGGATCATCTAAAAAGCAAGAGAGTACCAGAAAAACATCTATTTCTGCTTTATTGACTATGCCAAAGCCTATGACTTTGTGGATCACAATAAACTGGGGAAAATTCTGAAGGAGATGGGAATACCAGACCACCTGACCTGCCTCTTGAGAAACCTGTATGCAGGTCAGGAAGCAACAGTTAGATTTGGACATGGAACAACAGAGTGGTTCCAAATAGGAAAAGGAGTACTTCAAGGCTGTATATTGTTACCCTGCTTATTTAACTTATATGCAGAGTACGCCATGAGAAACACTGGGCTGGAAGAAGCATAAGCTGGAATCAAGATTGCCAGGAAAAATATCAATAACCTCAGATATACAGATGACACCACCCTTATGGCAGAAAGTGAAGAAGACCTAAAGAGCCTCTTGATGAAAGTGAAAGTGGAGAGTGAAAAAGCTGGCTTAAAGCTCAACATTCAGAAAACTAAGATCATGGCATCCGGTCCCATCACTTCATGGCAGATAGATGGGGAAACAGTGGCTGACTTTGTTTTTCTGGGCTCCCAAATCACTGAAAATGGTGACTGCAGCCATGAAATTAAAAGACACTTACCTCTTGGAAGGAAAGTTATGACCAACCTAGACAGCATATTAAAAAGCAGAGACATTACTTTGTCAACAAAGGTCCATCTAGTCAAGGCTATGGTTTTTCCAGTGGTCATATATAGATGTGAGAGTTGGACTATAAAGAAAGCTGAGCACTGAAAAATTGATGCTTTTAAACTGTGGTGTTGGAGAAGACTCTTGAGAGTCCCTTGGACTACAAGGAAATGCAACCAGTTCATCGTAAAGGAAATCAGTCCTGGCTGTTCATTGGAAGGACGATGTTGATGTTGAAGCTGAAACTCCAATACTTTGTTCACCTGATGCAAAGAGCTGACTCATTTGAAAAGACCCTGATGCTGGAAAAGATTGAGGGCAGGAGGAGAAGGGGATGACAGAGGATGAGATGGTTGGATAGCATCACCGACTCAATGGACATGAGTTTGGGTAGACTTCGGGAGTTGGTGGTGGACTGGGAGGTCTGGTGTGCTGTGGTTCATGGGGTCGCAAAGAGTCGGACACGAATGAGTGGCTGAACTGAACTGAACTGATGACAAACTCACAGCTAACATCATACTCTGTGATGAAATGTTGAAAGTCTTTGTTCTAAAATCAGGAACAAGACAAGTATGCCCACTCTCACCACTTATATTTGACATAGTACTGGATGTACTAGCCACAGCAATCAGATAACAAATAGAATTAATAGTCATCCAAATTGTAAGGGAAGAAATAAAACTGTCACTATTTGTAGATGACATGATACTGTGCATAGAAAATCCTAATGCCTTCACAGGAAAAAAAAAAAGAAACTAACCAGACAAAAAATGAATAGAATTAATAAATGAATTCAGTAAAGTTGCAGGATATGAGATTAATATACAGAAATCTGCTGCTTTTCTATTTGCTAATAATGAGCTATCCGAAAGAGAAAACAAGAAAACAATCCTGTTTAATATTGCATCAAAAAGAATAAAATACCTAGAACTAAATTTAACCAAGAAAGTGAATGACCTGAACCAGAAGCAGGAAGTCTATTCAATAATATTCATGTATATATATATACATGAATATTACTCAGCCATAAAAAATCCTGCCTTTTGCAACAATGTGGATGGACATAGAGAGTAAAACGCTTAGTAAAGTCAGACAGAGCAAGACAGATACTCAATGTTATCATCTCTATGTGGAATTTTAAAAAATAAAACAAATATATATAAGAAAATGAAACCAGATTCACAAGTATAAAGTAGGCATTAGTGATTAACAGTAGGAATAGGGAAGAGGAGAGGAAAAACCAGGGATACAGGATTAAGAAATCAAACTACCATGTAAAAAACAAATAAGCAACATGAATGTATTGTACAGCACTGAGAAATATAGTTATCATTCTGTAATAACTTTAAATGGAGTATAATCATGAAAATATTGAATCATTTATCTGTTATGCACTTGAAACTAATATAATATTGTAGATCAGCTACCCTTTAACAAAAAAGAGGCATGTAACATGTAGTACATTCTCCATTTGAATTACTTGCTTTCTGAGTAGTACTTTTAAATTCAGGAATTTGGAGTAATCACTTCAGTGTTTCTGAAGCATTCTTATAAACTGGATAAACAACAATTGTTTTTTAAGACAGAAATGTCCTAATTTGCCTAAATTTACTGTTTTTTCTTGATGAACACAAATTACTTTCAAATTACCTTGAAGCTTACTCATGACACTTTTTTCTCTGGTTTGCAACACAGTTTTTAATATAAGCTATTAGTGGATAATATAAATTTTTTGTGTTGGTTTACAGAAACCACAAGGAACACATTCTCTAATATGTGCCGTGTTTAATACAATGCTTGCTTGACACATTGTATGGATCAATAAGTGGGCATAATTAAGAAACTAGGCTTAATAAGGAGATATTAAGTAGATAAATTGATTTCTATTTTCAATGAAATAACCCAGTTATTTTTGGAAAGCTCTTATTTTATTCACATCAAATTTATAATTAAAATGGTAAATTAACTCTCCAGGCAAGAGATTTCAGATTTTCATTCTCTTCAAATTTATACAATTAGAAGAAAAATGAACCAATAATTTTTAACAAACCAGAATTTTGAACACACTCCAATTAAAAATGGAATTCACTAAGAAAGACAGTTGCAACAATATAAGGTGTTACTACAGTATCAATTCAAATGAGAAGTCTAAGGATAGATAAAATCAGGAATGAAAAACATGCATTAAAATTGAACATATAAAAACATTTTAGAAATAAAACTTTTTGACCATGTCAACAAAACTAAACTGAAGACAGTCTCTGTATCTTAATACGAAATGAGATCGCCAGCTCTGATGTATTTTTCCACTTTCTTCCACCATAGTTACATTAGCATTTTGCATTTTTCACTTACATACCAGTGGCATCACACTGGTACCACTATCATTTTTCAGAATAAAAATTAAAGCTACTCTGTTGTCCAAGTAAAATATAACAATATCTTGATACTTAGATTGCTTCAAAACAAAATATTCTAAGATTAGAGCTGAAAATTACTTCTCATCATTATGTGCTGTGATTGGTACATTTTAATAGAATTAACTTGAAATTTAGGAAGTTGGCACAACTTTCTAAAAGGTTCTTGTCTTCTGAAAGCCTCTGTTTTCAAAGGCAATATAATCCCTTAAAAAATATAAACAGGAGTGTCAATAATCTAGAGTTTTGTTGGGTTTGCTAAAATGATAATTTTTTTAATTACAGCAAATATAATTTAAGAAAAAGAATTTCTGAAGTTATATTGATTCAGATTCACTATGATATATAAGTAAATTCATGCTAAGAATCATAATTGCAAGCAATGAAACATTCTCAACTATTAAAGATATATTTTGGCATTTCACGCTGTCATATTGGACTCTTTGCAATGCCATGGACTGTAGCCCACCAGGTTCCTCTGTCCTTGGGATTCTCCAGGCAAGAATACTGGAGGGGGTTGCCATTCCCTTCTCCAAGGATCTTCCTGACCCAGGAATCAAATGCAAGTCTCCCCCATTGCAGGCATATTCTTTACCATATGAGCCCCAGGGAATTCCACTAAGATAGACAGGTACCTTTATATACTTTAGAGAGGTTTTAGTCAAGGCTGAATGAGAGTAACACTTGCATAATAATCAGTTAACAAGAGAACATCAAAAAAGTAGAGTGTGAATTCCTAAGCATTTCCAATGTTTGCTTATAGTTGTACTTTGAAAATAGTTAACAGCTTACTTCCCTTTGTCTGAAATTCTATATATACCTTATTAAAATACATCATCAGATTATAACTAATAGCAGATACCAGGCTAGGCATTCATGTTTCTCTGAAAATTTCAGACTCACAATTTTTGGAATGAGAAGAAATTTAGTCCATGGTTTCCTAGCACAACACAAATAAAGCTACCTCTTTTCTAACTACTTGTGCCTTCTGGCTTTCCAGTCATTCTCCATCCTTAAATAAGGATTTCCCCACCTAGACCACTGACACCCTCCCTCTACTGCCCTACTATTAAGATCAACATCCATGATGATTTGAATATTGAGATCCATTGAAGATCCATTTAGTATAACTCATAGTTTCTTGATCTCCTCAGTTAACCACCTACCTAATCTCTGTTTTACCCTCCATAACTACATCACTTCTAAACTTGATCCATTTCTAAACTTGCCCTTTTTTTATCTTCATCCCCATCCTTCATCTCACTGTATTGCTATTCCACTCTGATAATTATAAACATGATGACTCTTACAGTAGACACTACAGTTTCATGTTCTCAGTTCCCTCTAAACCCATCCCAAATTCTATGCTGCTGTACTATGTTCATTCCTTTGCAAACCTAGAACTCTTTCCTTATTTCTCCTTTATCGCCTGACAAAATTCCAATCCTAGTTAAATCCAGGATCTCATTTCTGTTTAGCCAAAAGTTGCTGTAGAGAAATATACAAAAGTTTCGACTGAAAATAACATTAACAGAAAATATTACCATCCTTTCCTTAAAACTTTATTTTCCCACAACCTATGACTACAGCCATGTGACTCAGATGGTAAAGAAACTGCCTGCAATGCAGGAGACCTGGGTTCGATCCCTGAGTCAGGAAGATCCCCTGGAGAAAGGAAAGGCAACCCACTCTAGTATTCTTGCCTGGAGAATCCCACGGACAGAGAAGGTTAACGGGCTACAGTCCATGGTATCACAAAGAGTGGAACATGACTGAGTGATTAACACGTTTCTTTTCATGACTACTATTTACACAATCTCATTCTTAACCCTCCATCACTTCCTGTTCTCCTGAATCCCAAGCAACATTTTCTATATTTCTTAGACAGATATAAATATCAGGTGAGATGTCCTTTTCTCAGTATCAATCCCAACAAGTCACTGACACCTGATCCACATACTCTGTTTTCCCACTTGCAACAATGCAAGAGGTGTTTCTGCCTTTGCTGTGGCTGTGGTTTTGGATCCTATTACTCCTTGCAAAAGCCAATAGACAATTATCTGGCTCATCTTACTCAAACGCTCTTCAACATTTGACACAGATGATAATTCCCTGGTTTAAACACTTTCTTCTCTGGAATTCCAGGATATCACATTCTTATGAAATGTCTTCTTTTTTTCCACTGGGTTCCTTCTTATACATGGCTTTTACTATTTTCTCCTGGTCCCTACTAGGCCTCTAAATATTATGATAACCAGGATATTATCTTTGATGTTCTACCTATGTATTGAATCAGCTTTTTATTTCATTTTATGCATTGCAAATTATCTTATCCAGTTCAGCAGTTTCAAATATGATTCTAAGATTTTATCTCCATTCTGGCCTCTACCATGAGTCTTGAGCTCCTAAAACATGTATACTATAATTGTGTATTTCAGTTACTTTATTTAATTTTAATTAATTTTAACGCTCAGTGTCATTACTTAATAATCATCTTTAATTAAACCTGATGGATACAGAAGTCTTAACCTTTTCTCATTGAAATAATTTTCACTTAATTCTTCTGTGACTCAGTAAATATCATTTTTAATTTAGATGATTTATCTTTGATTTTTATACTTTTCTCACAATGGTTTCTCTATTGTTTCCAGTATATCAGCAAATCATACTATTTATATCTTCAAAGTGCATTCATTTCTCAAAATTTCAGTTACTAATTTTATAGTTCAAGTCACCATCCTCTTAGACATCTAACAAAAATAGCTCCTCATTTGATCTCCTTGTCTCTTCAAATGTGAGCCAGCATGATGGTTTTAAAATACAAATCAGAGCTTGGCAATTTCACTGAACACCCTGGCAAGTTTTCCTATTACTCTTAAAATAAAATCCAACTCCATAACAATGGCCTGAGCTGTATCTGGCCTCTGATACAGAGGCTTCTCTAAATTCTTCCTCCTTTCCTCTCATCAGCCATTATGCATTAGGAACTTTATTGGATTTTTTAAATTTTTTTCTGTTTTCTTCTATTTAATCATGAAAAGCATGTTGCCATCTCAGGATCTATGAATTTGAGTTTCCTGTTTTTCAAGCTCTTTCTAGGAAATGCCTCCCTTTCCTAATCCAGACTCAATTCAAATGATTCCTTCTCACAGAGCCTTCTCTGGCTACATATTCTAAGCATCACTGTGAACACTGTATTTAATCTTCTTCTTAACACTCATTATCTGCCAAGATATTACACTTGTATTTGTTTTTATGTCCATTAACTATATCTCACTCTATATTATAAGTGTCTTGTGAGAATTCTTACTTCTTTTTTCTATTCTAGAAACAAAGAAAGAGTCTAGCACATAAAAGGCAATCGAGATTTAATCACTTTCTGATTGCAGAAGATCTACCGCAATCTTTAGGATTAGTTTGTTTGCCAGAGAGAGAGAAAGGAGTATAGATAGATAGATATTAAGGATTGTCATAGGCTACACTACTCCTTCCATTCCCAAAGAAAGAGGAGTTGTGTAAGTGTCCCACCAAGAAGACTTCATGTTTGATCATTTTTCCATGATTATTTTAAAGTCCGTCCCATTGTTAAGTGGTGATTTGGAAGTACTCCTTTAGGAATTTCTAATAAAACTTAACCTATGAAGAGGTATACATTAAACTTTGAAAGTGAAAGTGAATCGCTCAGTCCTGTCGGACTTTTTGCGAACCCCATGGGCTGTAGCCTACCAGGCTCCTTAGTCCATGGAAATTTTCCAGATAAGAGTACTGGAGTGGGTTGCCATTTCCTCCTCCAGGGGATCTTCCTGACCCAGGGATTGAACCCGGGTCTCCCGCATTGCAGGCAGACGCTTTACCATCTGAGCCACCAGGGAAGCCCCATCCATTAAACTTTAGAATTCAATAGATATTTGTACCAATGCTTGATATACACCAGGAACTGTGTCAAGTGTAATGGTCAAGAAAAACTAAGTTTCCTATCTTCACAGGGCTTGATATTAGTGAGATAAGTATAATTTAAAAGTCTGATGTCAAGGAATTCAAAGAAATACAGTATTTGAAGAATGAAAAAAAAAATGGGAAGCTATGTATTCAGTGAATGTTGAGTAAGGTAAGTACTCAAATATGTATATTGAATTCAATAGCCAGGAAATTAATATGCTGAATAGAAGCAGATTTAATAGAGATATTAAGGAAAGAAGTGTGAAATTCTTATTATATTAGGATTACAGTGAGTATAGCTCCTTAAAAATGGTAAATAAAAGCATGCACCTAAAGTAAAAATAACATTTTTGCTCTATTTCAAATAAAGAGAACCTAAAAAAATGAAAATACTGCTTGAATGAACTAACTGGGAGAGACAAACTGAAGATAAAATAGAGAAATGAGAAATATTTTAAGTATCAGTGTCCTAATAAGGGAGAAAGATATGAAAATTCAAAACAAATAGACATTGAGAGGAGTTCCAATTAGAAGGAGACGCTGGCTATGAATTCACTTAGGTTTGTAGGTTTGGGATAAGATGATAAAAAGTTTACAAGGGACAGTTTGCATTTTGTTCCCTGTGCTGTGCTGTGCTTAATTGCTCAGTTATGTCTGACTCTTTTGACACCATGGACTGTAGCCCACCAGGCTCCCTCTCCATGGGGATTCTCCAGGAGTGAATTGTCATGCCTTCCTCCAGGGGATCTTCCCAAACCAGGGATTGAACCCAAGTCTCCTGCATTGCAGGTGGTTTCTTTACTGTCTGAGCCACCAGGGAAGCCCAGGAATACTGGAGTGGGTAGCCTATCCCTTCTCCAGGGGATCTGCTTGGCCCAGGAATTGAACTGGGGTCTCCTGGATTGCAGGTAGAGTCTTTATCAGCTGAGCTGTAGGGAAGCCCAAAAGGTGCCCCTAGGAGGTATAAAAAAATCTGTCCAGTAGATATGGCATAAAGAAGGAATATAAGGTTTGGGAAGGACAGGAGAAAATTTTAAATTAATACAGGAAATAGGAGAAGATTTGAGACAGAGAAAAGGACTGCTGAATTACATGAAACAGTGTTGTCAAATAGAACTTTCTACAGTAACGGAAAGTTTCTATACCTCTGCTGTCCAAAACTATAACCACTAAACTTGAGGCCACTGGGCACTTGAAATATGTCCAGAGCAACTAAGAAACTTTTAAATTGCATTTCAACTCAATTAATTTAAATATAAACAGTCACATTGGTTTAGTGGCTATCATAATAGATGGGCAGGTATGGAGCATCTAATTGGAGATTATAACCATTACTCTATAATGAGGGGATTTTTTTTTTCTGACAACTTAAAGCTGAGATAAAACAGGAAAGTATACTGAGATTCAACCATATTTGGTTGGATTGAAGACAAGGTCTTAGATCAAGAGTCTTGGAAACAATGAGTCAGTTCTTCACATCAGGTGACCATAGTATTGGAGCTTCAGCTTCAGCATCACTCCTTCCAATGAATATTCAGGACTGATTCCCTTTAGGATAGACTGGTTGGATCTCCTTGCAGTCCAAGGGACTCTCAAGAGTCTTCTCTAACACCATAGTTCAAAAGCATCAATTCTTCAGTGCTCAGCTTTCTTTATGGTAAAAACTCACATCCATACATGACTACTGGAAAAACCATACTTTGACTTGACGGACTTTTGTCAGCAAAGTGATGTCTCTGCTTTTTAACATGCTGTATAGGTTGGTCATAGCTTTCCTTCCAAAGAGCAAGCATCTTTTAATTTCATGGCTGCAGTCACCATCTGCAGTGATTTTGGAGCCCAAAAAATAAAGTCTGCCACAGTTTCCATTGTTTCCCCATCTATTTGACATGAAGTGATGGGACTGGATGCCATGATCTTAGTTTTACTAATGTTCTGTTTTAAGCCAGCTTTCTCACTATCCTCTCTCACTTTCATCAAGAGGGTCTTTAGTTCCTCTTTTCTTTCTGCCATTAGGGTGGTGTCATCTGCATACGTGAGGTTATTGACATTTCTCCCAGCAGGCTTGATTCCAACTTGTGCTTCATCCAGGCAGGCATTTCTCATGATGTACTCTGCCTATAAGTTAAATAAGCAGGGTGACAATATACAGCCTTTTCCAATTTGGAATTAGTCCGTTGTTCTATGTTCAGTTCTAACTGTTGCCTATTGACTTGCATACAGTTTTCTCAGGTAAGGTGGTCTGGTATTCCCATCTTTTTAAGAATTTTCCACATTTTGTCATTATCCACACAGTCAAAGGCTTTGGAGTAGTCAATAAAACAGAAGTGGATATTTTTCTGGAACTCTTTTGCTTTCTCTGTTCATTTCCAAGGCAAGTCATTCAATATCACAGGAATCTAAGTCTATGCCCTGACCAGTAATACTGAAGAAGCTGAAGTTGAACAGTTCTGTGATGACCTACACAACCTTCTAGAACAAACACCAAAAAAAGATGTTCTTTTCATCATAGGGGACTGGAATGCGAAAGTAGGAAGTCAAGAGATACCTGGAGTAATAGGCAAGTTTGGCCTTGGAGTACAAAATAAAATAGGGCAAAGGCTAGCAGAATTTTGCCAAGAGAATGCACTGGTCATAGCAAACACCCTCTTCCAACAACACAAGAGAAGACTCTACACGTGGACATCACCAGATGGTCAATACCAAAATCAGATTGATTATATTCTTTGCAGCCAAAGATGGAGAAGCTCTATACAGTCAGCAAAAACAAGACTGGGGGCTGACCGTGTCTCAGCTGACCATGTCTCATGAACTCCTTATTACAAAATTCATACTTCAATTGAAGAAAGTTGGGAAAACCACAAGATCATTCAGGTATGACCTAAATTAAATCCCTTATGTTTATACAGTGGAAGTGACAAATAGGTTCAAGGGATTAGGTTTAACAGACAGAGTGTCTGAAGAGCTATGGATGGAAGTTCATGACATTGTACAGGAGGCAGTGATCAAGACCATCACCAAGAAAAAGAAATGCAAAAAGGCAAAATGGTTTGCTGAGGAGGTCTTACAAATAGCTGAGGAAAGAAGAGAAGGGAAAGGCAAGGGAGAAAAGGAAAGATACACCCATTTGAATGCAGTGTTTCAAATAATCAGAAGGAGAGATAAGAAAGCCTTCCTAAGTGATTGATACAAAGAAATAGAGGAAAATAGTAGAATGGGGAAGACCTGAGATCTATTCAAGAAAATTAGAGATACCAAGGGTATATTACATGCAAAGATGGGCATGATAAAGGACAGAGACGGTGTGGACCTAACAGAAGCAGAAGATATTAAGAGGTGGCAAGAATACGCAGAAGAACTATACTAAAAATATCTTCACAACCCAGATAACCACGATGGTGTGATCACTCACCTAGATCCAGACATCTTGGAATGGTGAAATCAAGTGGGCCTTAGGAAGCATCACTACAAACAAAGCTAGTGGAGGTAAGAATTCTAGCTGAGCTATTTCAAATCCTAAATGATGATGCTGAGAAAGTGCTGCACTCAATATGTCAGCAAATTTGGAAAACTCAGCAGTGACCACAGGGCTGAAAAGTTCAGTTTTCATTCCAATCCCAAAGAAAGACAATGCCAAAGAATGTTCAAACTACCATACAATTGCACTCATCTCACACACTAGCAATTAATGCTCAAAATTCTCCAGGTGAGTCGTCAACAGTGCATGAACCAAGAACTTCCAGATGTTCAAGCTGGGTTTAGAAAATGTAGAGAAAAGCAATACGTGGTTCAAAAGTGGAATGACTGATTCCTCTCAAAGTGGAAATTCCATCACACTGGCATGGATGGTGTAAATAACTGCTTTCAGTTGCTTTTCATTCACCCTTAGATTTATTCATCAATTAAACATTTATTGAGCACCTTCAATGTGTCCAGTGATCCAGATTTAAAGATGAATTGAATTTCATTGTCCCTGTTATTAAGAAACGAACATTCCAGTGTGAGATACAGAGAAATAGTGTTACAGTGAGAACTATGTCAATTATTTTAACCTTTAAGTATACACATATATATATTTTAAAAGCATTCTATCTAAAATTATACAGCTCTATGTCCATATCATGTAATTATGATGATCTTATTTAATTTTGAATTGATCACAGATTCCTTAATCAGGAGTTGCACTATAATTAATCCAGTCTGTTAGCAATGAAACTTTTCAAGTTTATTTGGCAGCGTTAAACTCCAAAACCCCCAAAGTATTATTAACTATTTTGGCTGTTTCTTAATCCCAACTGCTTGATTCCTACTCCTACATAAGTGTAGTTCTCTAAACCCTAAGGAAACTGAGGCATATACACTAATTCCTTATCAGAGACAGTTGCTTTTCCAGAATCATTGAGCAGTTAGCGGCCTCAGTACTTTGGCCTCATATACATTTTTCTCCAGGGGACCTTTTGATGCCAGTAACCTAACTATGCTCGTTTGCATTATCCTTAGGGGACATTCACAGCATATCTTTACCTTTCATTTATTACAAACTTTTCTTCAATGTTTCTAGATTTAACAGAATTCCTATTATATGCTATTGTTCAGTCGCAAAGTTGTGTCCGACTCTTTGTGACCCCACGAACTGCAGCAGGCCAGGCTTCCCTGTCCTTCACTATCTCCTTGAGTTTACTCAAAAACTCATGTCCATAATTAAATCTATGAATATTGGTTCTTTTTGAGCCAACCACTACAGAAGACACAAATGCCTCTGGAATTAAAGCTTGATAAAAGCCATTTTATCAACATGATACACTTGTTCTGGTACCACATATTCTAAACACAAAACTACAGAATGTATCATATTTTGATAGGATTTTAAAATTATCTACTAGCACTACTTTTTTCTTGCTCCATCACATCAAGCAATGCAGTCTACAAATAATGTCAGTCATGTCTTTGTTTATTAATTTTGTCCCCAATAAAATAAACCCTTAAGTCTATTTTAGGCATATGTAAGTCTTATGTTGACTTTGCTGTCTTTGTCTTCATTATGTGTATCTCTTGCCTAATCATTTTCCTAATATTTCTTTTATCACTATTTCTGTAGAAAATTTCATAATTTAACCTACAGATATTTGTTTTATATTCTGCAGTTAATTATAGCCCATGATTCCTGATTTACATTTTCTGTATTTAGTGAATTTTGAATTATCTTAAAAACTTTCCTGATATCAAGCAAATTTCTCCACTTTAGATTGAAAGTGATTTTGAATCCACTTTCTCTTTATTGCTTTCTGTAGTTTTTCATCCATCCTAGAGAGATCATCATATAGCTTTCTACAATTTTCTCCTTGGGTTTTTAGAAAAATATATCAAAAGGTTTCCCTTTATCCATATCCTCATGCATCTGTTTCTGTACCTTCATGTATAAGGTACTCTCTGTGATATAGACTTGATGGTGGTTATTTTCCTCAAACTAAGAACATTTTATTTATTTTGGGAGTTTGCCAATGTATAAAGTAATGAAGGGGAGGGTGTAGGTAAATTATCTCTTGACCAACAAATAGATGACATCTTTTACCTGAGTGGGAACCACAACTATTTTGATCATCACTGTGTACCTAGTGCTAAGGGAAAAAAGCTCAATATTACTTGAATAGATTAATAATAAAATATCTTAGATACTTAAGTGAAAAATCAGCTGATATGCACAGCTTCTGGTCTAATTAACAGTATCTTTAATGAAAGATTTTTACTGATCTAAAGTAGACTTTTCCTCTTTCCCCACTGAATAGTTCTATGACCACATGAAGTTAATAAACAAAACCACCTTCTTAGCAAACACACACGCACACACACACACACATATAGAAAAGCAGCAATTCCTACCATGGAGACCCAGCAAAGCTTCCACTGAATCCTATAGGACTTTACTTTGAAGATTTCATTTCCCTGTTCACACTGTGCCATAGGCAGGTCCATAACTTTGATTTTTGTGGAAACAGTAGTCTGAAAGTTTGGAGACCCAAAAGCAGAACCTAAATACTCAAAATCTCATTTAATGATGGCAAGTTTTCCTGAATAGTTCCAGGTGGCAGGAAACAAACAAAAAAATGTGTTTAAGCTTGCCACAAAAAGTGAACCTCTTTTGTTAATGGAAAGTCTTTCTGGGCTCTAAGAATTTGCCTAATGAGACATGCTGATTCTTGATGCTCTTGTGAGTTTGTTTTTTTTTTTAATGTTTTCACTTTTTATTTTCCTTCCCTGTTTTGCCAGATCTTCAGAGACTTCTAGTAAGACAACATTTTATTTTGGAAGGTATACTTGTATTACTTAGGCTTGTTTGGCTCTTTAGTCAATGATATTAATATTCATCTTGGAAAATGGCTACTCAGCAACAAACTTACATTTCCCAGCCTCCCTTTCTGTTAGCATGGTCAAAAGATTAAGTTCCAGTCAATGGGAAGGAGGTGAAACTTATCAAGTAGCAGATTCCAGAAAACTTCCTTAGGAGAACACTGGCATAAGTTTTACTTTTTTATTTTCAATTGATCCTGCATCCTTCTGTTTAGAACATGGATACCTGGGATGTAAATGTCACTCTCTTAAACTAAGTTATTGAAGTATCATTGAGCAGCAAAGTTGAAAAAGTCCAATTTCTTGAGTTGCAATATGAAGAGGATTTATTTTTCTTGAATTATAATTTAATATCTTGTAAATTATTTTTGTTCTGTTTACAAATGTATCAGCAGAAATTCATTGTGTGGAAAATGATAGGGAATAAAAATAAAAATATCCGAGCATCATTAGATGCAAAAAAATGGTCACCATTTCAAATAAAAGTTAGCCCCCCCTTGGAATCTTTTGCGATATAATTTATAAATTGAAGATGTACTTCAGAAGTCATTGTGGATATAGTGTAGGCAGTATATCATTTGACTGTTCCTTGAATAGAAGTTATTAATTTGAAGCCCATTTAGTAATTTTAAAGGAACCCATCATTACCTAGGAAAAATGACTTTAAAATTGACAATATAAACTAAGTTAACAGATTTTCATGTGCCATTTTATGTGTAAGCAAAGATATTCTAATTTCTGCTAAAAGCAAGTCCCTAAACACCTAATTTAGAGAGTACTTATTTATGCCTGAGTTCCTATGTGACCAGAATATGAAGAATATTTTGTTTCTTATGAACTATTCCCTGAAGAAAATATATTAATAGTTTAGAAAAGTTTCACTTTAGACAAATGAACAAAAGGAAATTTTCAGAAATATTAGCTGTTTTTCAAGGAAAGACTCTCATAACATATGAGGTCAAATAAAGTATAACCTATGAGGACAAAAAAAGTATAAACTTCTGGTTACATATGAAAGATACTAACAGAGAAGTTGTAGGTGCTGGCCAGAGGGATGCTGCTACACTTGTGCTTTAGTTAATAATTTAGTGAACAGTTAATAATTCATAGAAAATCTTCAAATAATCTTACCGATCTCTCTCTTAATATTACAAATATATTTGTCTAACCCCTTTTCTTAGGATACATCTTTCAGATATTATGGCATATAATTAAAATGTACTTGAGAGTTTATTATTTGATTTTTTTTTATTTTTTGGTCAAAGAATTGGTAGCAACTCAGTGTTCATAGACTTCCTGGGTAGCTCAAATGGTAAAGAATCTGCCTAAAATGTGGGAGACCTGGCTTCAATCCCTGGGTTGGGAAGATACTCTGGAGATAGGCATGGCAACCCACTCCAGTATTCTTGCCTGGAGAATCCCATGGACAGAAGAAACGGACAGGGGCCACAAAGAGTTGGACATGACTGAGCAACTAACACACACACAGTGTTCATTCATATGGGACTGATTAAGTCAACTAGGAAATGGTCTCACAATGGAATGCCTGCAACTGTTGAAAATATGAAGGAAAAAAAAATAAGGAAACTCTCCATGTGCTAATGTGAACAGATTTCCAAGATATTCAGTTGGACTCTATGAAACTGATGAGTCAAATATAATAGTACTTGGGCAGCTTTATTTAATTCTTATTACTCATTCTAAAACTAACAAACAGAAAACCAGACAATGTACACGTTATGCTAACTTTTGTAAGAAATGAGAGGAATGTAAGATTACTTATGATCATATTGCCTTGGAAACAGAGACAGTAATAAAATGAGTTACTTAAGTGGTAGAGTGGGAGGGGGCAGTATTAAGAGTGAGGATTGCCACTTTGAACATTTGTATATGATTTCATTTTCTAATCAACTGTATTACATACTTAAAAAAGCTTTATTTTGTCTACATTAAACACAATAAATTTTGTCATCCCTTACGTTCTTTTTCAGAAGAACTTATGCTATGAATACTAATAAATAAAAAAAATAACTGAGTCATAGCTTTCAAGATGTTCCTTGTTGAATCAAGTATTCAATAATAAAGTTTTAGAATTATAGGAAGCTAGAGCTTTTAAATACATTACCTAAAAATGGCATTCTCTTAATATCATTTTGTAGCTGAAAAGTTTGCATATATAACTTAACTTTCAGTATCATGCCTGAGAAATTGAAATATTTTGTAACAGTATTACTATTAGCACAGCCTTATGAGTCTCTCCAACAAAATATTTAATACTATCTTTCCCCTTACAATATATGCAAATATTATAAGGGAGTAAATTGTTATTAAGAGAAAAATCTACCACATTTAATAAGCACCTGCTAAGACTATGGGTCAGTGTTTTTGATGAAACATTTACCAACTACTTATTATAATTTGCATCATTAGGCCTTTTAAACTGCAGCTCCCGTAAGAAGAAAAACATTTTCTTAACCCACTTTGTAAGTGTTTATAATGCCTGCTGCTTTTCAGCTATGAAAGCATCATTTATTACATTCACAGGTTTTTATGAAGAAAGAGACTGGATGAGCTTTTCTACTAACAGTCCTTCCCATTTGATTATATCATTCTACCCAAGAATTTGAATTTATTCAGCTGAAAACGCTTTCCTTTAGATCCTATACACATGTTTTCTGAGCCTTAAATTTTTGTATCTAAAAGGAAAACAGATGGAAGAAAAGAGGAAAGAGGTGAAAACTATGAAAGGTGATTGCATCTAAGTATTAAACGAAGAATGTATCTCTTATTTATGTAATACCTGGCACTCTTGATGCTTAACTTGTATCAGAAGCATTTAACACCCTTTCAGTCAGTTGAGTTCAGTTGCTCAGTTGTGTCTGACTCTTTGTGACCCCACATACTGCAGCATGACATCCTTCCCTGTCTTTCACCAACTCCCAGAGCTCGCTCAAACTCATGTGCATCAAGTCGATGATGCCATCCAACCATCTCATCCTCTGTAGTCCCTTTCTCCTCCTGCCTTCCATCCTTCCCAGCATCAGGATCTTTTCCAACAAGTCAGCTCTTCGCATCAGGTGGCCAAAATATTGGAGCTTCAGTCTCAGCATCAGTCCTTCCAATGAATATTCAGGACTGATTTCTTTTAGGATTGACTGGTTTGGTCTCCTTGAAGCCCAAGAGACTTTCAAGAGTCTTCTTCAACACCACAGTTCAAAAGCATCAATTCTTTGGCACTCAGCTTTCTTTATTGTCCAACTCTCACATGCATACTTGACTATCGGAAAAAAACCATAGCTTTGACTAGGCAGGCCTCTGTCGGCAAAGTAATGTCTTTGCTTTTAATGTGCTGTCTAGGTTTGTCATAGGTTAATGCCCTTTAGAAACCTGTAAGTTCTCTGTGAGGTACCTACTACTCTCAGACCCATTATAAACAAATAGAAAACTGAGAGGTTAAACAGTGTGTTCTACACCACACAGTACTATGTAGGAGACCCAGAAGTGAGCCCAGGCAGTTTGGGTTCAGAACCGGTGCTACTGAATATTGTGATATAAGGAAATAATAAATAATTAATGGAGTATGCACTACATTGACTGAATATATGGATGAATTAATAAGTGAATGAATAAAAAGCAGTGTATGTGTGTATGTATATGTATGTGTGTATATATATATGGAGAATCCCAGGGACAGGGGAGCCTGGTGGGCTGCTGTCTATGGGGTCGCACAGAGTCGGACACGACTGAAGCGATTTAGCAGCAGCATATGCCATCACCACAAACAAGAAAATAAACATAGTTTTCACTCCCAAGAGTTTCATCCTGACATTTTGTAATACCCTCTCCAGGCCCTCCTGCCTACATCTGAATTATTTCCATCAGTAGATGAGTTTTATATACATAGCATCAAGCAGTTTGAACTCTCTTTTATCTAAGGCTTCTTTCAATTGGCATAATTACTTTGAGATTCATTCACTGTGCTGCATGTATCAATAGCTTATTATTCTTTTTGTGTAGTACTACTCCCCTTTATTGATACATCACAGTTTGTTTAGCCTGTCACTTGTTGATGAACATTTGATTCTTTCCAGTTTTGACTATCACAAATAATGCTTCTCCAAATATTCATTTAAAGGGTTTGTATGATCATATGTTTTCTATTCTTCTGGTAAATACCTACAAGCAGAATGCCTGAATCACATGGTAGGTAAATTTCAGCTTTATAAAGAAAATGTCAAATTTTCCCAAAAAATGTACCATTTTGTATTCCTGATAGTATTGTATCAGATTTTAAGTTCCTCTACATCCTTGTCAACACTTAGAATGGTCAGTTTTTTCTATTGCAGCCATTCTGATAGGTATGCAGTGATAGATTTGTTGTTCTTGTTATTCAGTCTCTAAGTCATGTCCGACTCTTTGTGATCCCATAGACTGTAGCCCATCAGGCTCCTCTGTCCATGGGATTTCCCAGGCAAGAATACTGGAATGGATTGCCATATCTTTCTCCAGGGGATCTTCTCAACCCATGGATTGAACCCGCGTCTCCGGCATTGCAGGCGGATTCTTTACCCCTGAGCCACCTGGGAAGCCAGTGATAGTTTAGTGTACTGTTAATTTGCATTTCCCAAATGACAAATTATATAGAACACCCTCTCAAATGTCTATCTGCCATCCATACATAACCTTTAGCAAAATGCTTAAATTTGCCCACTTTTAAATTGCATGATTGTTTTATTAGTGAGTTTTAAATATATATTTTACTGAGTTTAAAATATTTACATTGCACTGAAGATTCTACTCAGTGTCAAGAAATAAAAAGTGGCATCCAGATTGGAAAGGAAGTAAAAACACCTTTATTTAAAGAAGACATGATTTTCTGTGTAGAAAATCTGGTGGAACCCACAAAAGTAGCTTATAGAACAAATAAATGAGCTTAGTAGCATTTCAAAATGCAGTATAAAATGAAGTCTATTTTATATGCTAGTAATAAACTATAAGAAATTGAAAGTAAAATATACCATTTACAAAGACATCAAAATGTATGAAATATTTACACATAAATCTGCCAAATATGTGTAAGATAGACAATGAAAACTACAAACCCTTATTGGGGGAAATTAAAGAAATCTTAAATAGATGGAGAAATATACCTTGTTCAATGAGTCAGAAGACTCAATATCATTACCATATAAATTCTCCCCAAACTGATGTATAGATTCAACACAATACCAATCAAAAATCCTGTAACTTAAAAAAAAAAAAAGAAACCAACAAACTGAACTTTAAATTTCAGAATGCTTAGGGCCTGGAATAGCTAAAACAAAAATATCTTTTTCTTGAAAAATAAGAACAAAGTTGGAGGGCTAAGACTCCTGAGCCCATGAATTGTGGCATGGTTATTATAAAGCTGCCATGATCAAAAGAATCCAATATTGGTGCAAAAGTAGTGAAACAGATCAAAAGAACAGAAGAGAGAATCCAAATATAGATACACATATTTATGGACAACTAATTTCTGACAAAAGTTCAAAGGCAATTAATTCAGTGTAGAAAGACTCTTCAGCAAGTGGTATTGAATTAATTGGATATTTCTATTCAAAATGAAATATGAACCTTCATGTATCTTTGTATCATGAACAAATATAACTCAACATGAATCATAGATCAAAATACAAAACTCAAAACTATATAATTCCTAAATGAAATAAAATTTTGTTGCCTTGGATTAGGCAAAGATTTCTTCACAATAGCTGTACAAGGTAATCTATAAAAAAATAGTTTGGTAAGCTAGGCTTCTTCAAAATTAAAAAGTTGCTGCCCTTTAAAAATAACAATATTATGGAGTATTTAGCATAGAAAAAATAGAAGAGTATTCAGAGGAGGGAAAGATGAAAGGAAAGGAGAGTTGTTTTCAAAGAGGAAGATGGGTAAAATTATTACAATGATTTTTGCAAATATCTATGGTGGCACTAGTGATAAAGAACCTTCCTGCCAATGCAGGAGACATAAGAGATGCAGTTTTGATCTCTGGGTCAGGAAGATCCCCTGGAGGAGGGCATAGCAACCCAATCCAGTATTCTTGCCTGGAGAATCCCATGGACAGAGCAGCCTGGCAGGCCACAGTACATAGAGTGCTAAGAGTACTAACATGCCAAGAGTCAGACAGGACTGAAGCAACTGAGCACCCACGCATGCACTAGTAGAGAAAATATGAAAATATAGACTCTGCTATGGAGAGTCAATGTGCAAACAAATTAACCCTTTAAAAGTATCATCTAAAACTTCAGGTACCTGTTTCTCTCTGCTTATTTATTCTTCATTTCCCTCCATCCTGCTGAAACCAGAAAATGAAGAAGCTCTAAAATGTAAATCAACTTGGTAGGCCTGCTTGTTAACAACTCCAGGAAGGTTTTGATAAAGGAAGGAGGTTGGAAGTTAATTGTTCAAATGAGATTTGGGGATTTGCTCTAGATTTCATTAATGTGCTATACCTACCTTCCATTTCTACTGGGAGCTGAGAGTTGAGAGTAATGAACACATATTTGATGTTCAGGGTGAAAAAAAATCAAACTGTCACCTAAGCATACATTTTACTGACCATTAAATTTTACATAGCTTCAACATATTTTATTGAGAAGACAAAGCATTTTAAGGATGAGACCCTCCTAATCATATAAGCAGCTCGTTACATTGCTAAATAGCTCAGCCAAGCAACTCTTCCTTATATTGAAATCAAAGTATGTCTCCAATCAATTGCTCTAACTCATTCCTGTAGCTTCAGGGAATGTCAATTCCAATTTATCTTCCATGTTTCAGATTTTCCAATACATAAAAGAAGAAATCATTCTGCCAACTCTTCTGAAGCTGAATGTCTTCAGCACTTGCCAGAGTTCTTCCAAGACAAGAGCTACTAACATTTCATTTTATTGTTCACACTGCTCTTAATTTGTCTTTATTGTCTGTATCCTACTGAAATCATACAAACAGCAGTAAATAATATCCTTAGGACACTGGAACAAAGGACTTCCTTAACCCACACATTATACATGTTTCAATACAGTCCAAGTTAAAAATGATGCCTTACAATAAGAGCTGTTGTGCAGTTCCTAAGTCATGTTCAGTTGCTAGCTCTTTGCAACCCCACGGACTATACAGCATGCCAGGCTGTTCTTCACTGTCTCCAAGAGTTTACTCAAATTCATGTCCACTGAGTCTGTAATGCAAACTAACCATCTCATCCTCTGCTGCCCCCTTCTCCTTTTGCCTTCCATCTTTCCCAGCATCAGTGTCTTTTCCAATGAGTTGCCTCTTCACATCAGGTGGCCAAAGTATTAGAACTTTATCTTCAGCAACACTCCTTGCAGTGACTTTTCAGGATTGATTTCCTATAGGATTGACTGGCTTGATTTTCTTGCAGTTGAAGGGACTCTCAAGGGTCTTCTGCAGCACCACAGTTAGAAAGCATAAGTTTTTTGGTGGTCAGCCTTCATTATGGTTCAACTCTCACATCCATACATGACTACTGGAAAAACCATAGCTTTGACTAATGGATCTTTGTCAGCAAAGTGATGTCTTTGCTTTTTAATACTCTGTCTAGGTTTGTCACAGTTTTCCTTCTAAGGCGTAAGGGTCTTTGAATTTCATGGTTGCAGCCACTGTCCACAGTGATTTTGGGGCCCAAGAAAATAAATTTTCCCATTTTTACACCTTCTATTTGTCATGAAGTAATGAGACCAGATGTCATGACCTTGGTTTTTTTTTGAATGTTGAGTTCTAAGCCAGCTTTTTCACTCTCCTCTACACCTTCAAGAGGCTCATAATCACAATCACAATCACATAATCACAATCATGTAGTAGTTTGAACATTCTATGGCATTGTGCTTCTTTCAGATTGGAATGAAACCTGACCTTTTCCAGTCCTGTGGCCACTGCTAATTTTTCCAAATTTGCAGGCATTTTGAGTGCAGTGCTCTAACAACATCATCTTTTAGGATTTGAAATAGTGCAGCTGGAATTCTGTCTCCTCCACTAGCTTTGTTCATAGTAATGCTTCCTAAGGCCCACTTGTGTTCACTCCAAAATGCCTGGCTCTAGGTGAATAATCATACGTGGTTATCCAGATTAACAACACTGAAGGCCAGAAGAGTTAACTTTTCTGACCTTCATTTGTGTTGCCTATTAGTGTATTATCAGTATCTGACTTGTATGTTTTTGAGGATGATTGAATGAGTAAATCTGTGCTAAGTGTTTTGTATGAGGCATGGCATATTGTAAGCAGCTACTAAAGATACCCATAAATTTTACTCCTCATAAAAGATCTCATCACCAAGAACAATTATAATTATTTTATTATATATGCTGTTTGACTCAGAAAGGAATGAAATATATATAAAATGTTAGAAAGACAAAGATCAATTTATTTTCTTAGAGTTTCAGATGTTAGTGTATACTTTTTTTGAAGATATCTCTCAAATAATCCTCCTCTAAAACCTGATGTTAAAAGCAACAGTATGTATTTTATAGAATGCTTACTTGGTATTGTGCTAGATGATTTATGTGCCTTCATGTGACACGTATCAACCCTGTGAGGCAATTATTCACTTTTATTTTTTAGGGGAAGAAACTGAAACATAGAGATAGAGTCAGACTCTGAAAAAATAGGAGGAGAAAAACAAAGCTTCACAAAATAAGGGCCATTAAAACATACCTTGTTGAAAAAAATGATGAATACATATTTTCTTTAATGTCTAAAGATCACCCCAGGGGATGGATCAGAATTTTCAGAAGCCAAGGGGCAGTGATAATTCACTGTAGTAAAAATGCTAATTTTATACACTTGGAAGTAAGGGAATAAAGGTCTTGGGATTCAGGGACCAAAACATAAATGAATAAATAAATAAATAACCAACCCAGTAAACAGGAGCTAGGGTTATATCGAATTCTGATATGGGAATAGATGTTCAAAAGAATAAAGCATAACTCCAGTGACATCGTACCACACATAAAGGTAACAATATTTTAAAATGTTTCACAGACTTTCACTCTTTTTTTTGATTCAGTGCAATAAAATTATATTATACCATGAAAAGTCTTTTTTTTTTAGTTAGGTCATTTCTAAGAGAGTACTTCACCAAACTTAAAGCCGATTAACTTTTCAAGCCATCGTATATATAAAGTTTTTTGTCCTTAGTTTTGTTTTGTCTTTTAGATAAAATGATTGTTCTCATGGTTTCTTTAGGAATTAAGAAGACAAAAAAGAACAGAAAGGACATAAGAAGACCAGGCTTCAAGTCTATCCTCGTTATTCACAAAAGATGTCAGCTACGCAGCAAATAAAGTTCACATTTCCGAACAAAAGGAATTAAAATTAAAATACTAATCACCTTTCAGGGAAGCACCATTTTAACCAGTCTTTCCCTTCTGCATCATCCCACATTCTTCTGAAAGATTAGATTTTTGTTACTGATACATTTTTGTGTCCTTATGCTCTAAAGTTTAATTTAAAAAGTGCAGAAACTTCTCTGCATTGGTACTATCTTTCCAGGACTGGAAATCATGTTCTCTTTGCTTTCTTTCATGTATGAAAAATGGGAGCATTAAAAAGCTCTTTTGGCAGAAAACCAAATTCTACTCCAGCATCCTGCTGCTGCTGCTGCTGCCAAGTCGCTTCAGTGGTGTCCGACTCTGTGCGACCCCATAGACAGCAGCCCACCAGGCTCCCCCGTCCCTGGGATTCTCCAGGCAAGAACACTGGAGTGGGTTGCCATTTCCTTCTCCAATGCATGAAAGTGAAAAGGGAAAATGAAGTCGCTCAGTCATGTCTGACTCTTCGTGACCCCATAGACTGCAGCCTACCAGGCTCCTCCATCCATAGGATTTTCCAGGCAAGAGTACTGGAGTGGGGTGTCATTGCTTTCTCCTACTCCAGCATCCCACTGCAATAATTCTAAGGAGAATTATTTGAGTGTTTGTGCTTTAGAAAATTCATTTTCTGATTGTGTAGATGTATTTCTGAGTTTTCTGTTCCTGTTGAGCTTATCTTGTGGCTCTGAAGTTTTAAGTTCTGTGGTTTGTGCTGTGTTGTACTCAGTCACTCAGTCATGCCCAACTTTTTGCGAACCCTGGACTGTAGCCCGTGAGGCTTCTCTGTCCATGGATTCTCAAGAATACTAGCGTGGGTTGCCATGCCCTCCTCCAGGGGATCTTTCCAATCAGTGATCAAACCAAGGTATCCCACATTGCAGGTGGATTCTTTACCATCTAAGCCACTAGGGAAGCCCACTGTGGTTTACTCAGATTTCAATTAGGAACTTTTTTATGAGATATGTACAATGTCAATAGTATATTTAATTTCTCCTCTACTGAAAATTTTGTAACACAGGTAGAATTTAAAGAAAAAAGAAGTCTGTTCAGAGAATTTCCCTTAAGGCCATGGTACATTTTCTTTTACCAGTTAGTTAATCAGCTTGAAACTTTGCAATAAGTTAGATATAATGATTTGAATTTTTCAAGTCAAGAGTGATAGTAATTTCTGTGAGGAAACCTGCTCTAGTTACAAACAAGGTTTTCTTTTGAAACTTGTGCTTGTATAAACTACATGGAGAAGAGTAATAACAAAGTAAGATTGCCCTTAACTGGAGCAAAAATGTGATAATTATGATGACCACTCTCTTAAAAAGCATCAAATCATATTAGAAGCATAATTGATATTTAGCCTCTTGAAAAAAATGAATTTTCTGCCAGTGAATTTTACAGCCAGTGAATATTAAAACAAGTTGAAAATTTTTCTAAGAATAATAAATTAGATGCCATTGACAGTAAAAAATAAAATCTTAATTCATCAGTGATTGCCTGTATGTTGAGGGACAATTGGGACAGTTTTAAAATGATATAAATTTCGTAACAAGTATATTAATTTGCTATTTCTTTACAAGTTTTCCAAATGTATTTACAGAGAGAGAAAGAGAAAATTTCAACACTATACTTTTAGTTCATTAAAGCTAAATTTAAGGGCTTACTTCCTTATTAAATGCCTTTAAAATATTTTTTCTAGTTTCATTGATTCTTTGGAATAAATTTTTATTCCACAAAAATTTCAGAGGAAATGTTATGCATTGACTGAGAATATGCTTGAGAAAATTTCAGCACAGTATTTTAATATATCATAGTATTAACTAACGACAGCAATATCTAATAACACTTGATAGAGAAAAATTTTAGTTCAATATATTATTATATTTATTTTGTACTACTTCAGATTCTAAGAGTAGTTAGAAATAGTTGTAGAGCTATCAGAAATAATACTGACTTTGAACCAATGCTTTTATACTTTGGCTCGTCTGCCTTAGCATAGGATCCAGACTCATCAAATATACTATCTGCATTTTTGAACCCATGAGTACTGTCAATGACTCCTAGCATAAATTCTTCTTCATTCTTGTCTCAGAGAAAGAGCGTACTTCTGCCGCCAATTTTCAAGCTGAAGTCCTGAAATTTAGTCTGATTAGATTGATTTAGATTTTCATGTTTTTCTTTGCATTTATTTCTGTGTTTTAAAAGAGAGATTATCTCATTAGCAGAAGCCAGATTCTCATGCCCACTCCAAGATGAAACTAAGTTTCTGAAAACTGATAGTGACATGAATGATTTTTATCAATGGAAGTGCAAATCAGTGTCCAAAGGAATACACATTTGAGTATCGCCTTAATGATGGATGTTTTTTCCCCCATTTGTAAAAATAGCTTATTTTCAATATGTCTCTGCTTTTTGAATTCTCTTTTGAACAAACTGTAATAAACTGTGTCCTCATTATGTGATAAATTCCATAAAATTTTTGACAGGTGTTCATTTTGTATTTTATGGCAAACTTAAATATGCCTTTTGAAAAGAACTCATCCTTTAACAATGTGCACATAAACATGCATTTATAGGGTTTATATTAATACATGTACTTATTTACCTGTACTGTCAACTGAATGGGCAGATTCTTGTAGCATAATGAGCAAATTTAACACTCAGATCTAGGTCTCTATTTCCAACAAAAAGGTATGAAGGCTTTTTGAATTTGCTGTTTGAAGATTTATGAAAGGCTAAGTACAAAATGAGCTGGTTGTATTTTGTTTTACTAGAAATAAGGGAAGTGCTCAAAAAAAATGATTGGCAAATGTCACAGGAATGCAGGAGCTAGCTTAAAGGAGTTCCTATGAGACATCTAATTTTAGCATCAAAATCATGAGTTAGAGAAATAAATTGTAAGCAACTGGAAAAGTAGTATGTCATGAGTTTATATAGATGATAGATGATTGCTACAAGAGGTAGATAAATAATAAGTAGATAGATAGATAGAGGGAAGTGGAAGATCCCCTTGACTTTAGAATGCTGAATGCTAATTCATTAACAAGGAAGAAATTGGACTGGCAAATTATCATCTTCCAACCATCATTTTAAAAATTTATTTAGAAAGGAATCAGGGATAGATGATAAACCTAGGGAGAAATTCTGATGAGGAGAAGGTTATTTCTGTCCCAATAGATTGCTTAGTATTTATAAGGGGAAGAAAATAGTACTTATGGATACATCAGATAACACCTTGACCAATTAACATCACCAGTAATGCCAGATGGACATAGTGTGTCCCTGATGTAATACCCACAAAAAGGCACAGTTTTGTGTTTTAATACCTCAGTCAGGAATAAATAAACTGAACTTAATCATGAGCAAAGGCCAGACAAGTGAAAGTGAGGAAAGAAAGCACAATTAAAATCAAATGGCATACAAAGTTTACAGTAGTGAATCTATGTAAAGGATATATCAATTTTTCTATCCCTCTAACTTTCAAGTTTAAGATTAGTTCCCAATATAATTTTTAAAAGTGTATTTAAAGATTAATTTATCTTGACAAAAGGAATTAATAGTTTTTATTATATTTTCCAATTAGAACAGACTTCCATTCTGATTTGCATATGCTGTGTTCTTCTGGAACATTTCAACAGTGAGTTTAAAC
Organism: Okapia johnstoni; assembly: GCA_024291935.2. NCBI lineage: Eukaryota > Metazoa > Chordata > Mammalia > Artiodactyla > Giraffidae > Okapia > Okapia johnstoni. Next base: position 57,009,699 of record CM044308.1, read on the forward strand.
AAATGTGGACTCAGTCATATGACTGAAGTAACTATAGAAATTTTCTTTAAAAATGGTTGGTTTGGGGCATATTTCTGAGTTTTTAAATATGCATACAGAAACTATGAAATTAAAAGAAGCTCACTCCTTGGAAGGAAAGTTATATCCAATCTAGATAGCATATTAAAAAGCAGAGACATTACTTTTCCAACAGAGGTCCATCTAGTCAGGGCTATGGTTTTTCCAGTGGTCATGTATGGATGTCAGAGTGGGGCTGTGAAGAAAGCTGAGCATCAAAGAATTGATGCTTTTGAAATGTGGTGTTGGAGAAGACTCTTGAGAGTCCCTTGGACTGCAAGGAGATCCAACCAGTCCATCCTAAAGGAGATCAGTCCTGGGTGTTCACTGGAAGGACTGATGTTGAAGCTGAAACTCCAATACTTTGGCCACCTGATGTGAAGAGTTGACTCATTGGAAAAGACCCTGATGCTGGGAAGGATTGGGGGCAGGAGGAGAAGAGGATGGCAGAGGATGAGATGGCTCGATTTCATCACCGACTTGATGGACATGAGTTTGGGTAAACTCCGGGAGTTGGTGATGGACAAGGCGGCCAGACACGTGGCGATTCATTGGGTCACAAAGAGTCGGACATGACTGAGCGACTGAACTGAACTCAACTGAACAGAAACTATGTATTTCAATTACTTTAAAAAATAAGAGTTAGCTTCTTAAACATGAAGAATGTTGGAAGAAAGTTTTAAAGAAGTGATAAAAGATACCATCTTATATAGGGTGGTGGAGTCCTGCAAAATGACATTTTTATAATGCGAACATCTCCATTTTATTTGTAATATATTTTTCCTTCAAGAAGTTATCCTTTTTAAGAATCTACTTATGCATATTGTTCTGAATTATAAGATGATGATTGTATTATATTATGTAGAAATCCAAAAGGGAATATCAATTTCAATAATGTTTTCATACATAGATATATGAAAATTATGTGTTTATAAATCACAATTTGAGTTAATAACTTACCATGCATTTCTTCATTGAAGAAGAAATGTATACCATACATATCATCAAAGTGCTTTTCCTTATGCAAAGGAAGACACATTATAAGTCTGAATAGAAGGCAATGGCACCCCACCCCAGTACCCTTGCCTGGAAAATCTCATGGAAGGAGGAGCCTGACAGGCTTCAGTCCATGGGGTCGCTAAGAGTTGGATACGACTGAGCAACTTTCACTTTTCACTTTTGTGCATTGGAGAAGGACATGGCAACCCACTCCAGTGTTCTTACCTGGAGAATCCCAGGGACAGGGGAGCCTGGTGGGCTGCCGTCTATGGGGTCGCACAGAGTCGGACACGACTGAAGTGACTTAGCAGCAGCAGCAGCAGTTTTAAATTGATTAAAATATATATAGGTACCTACAAAGTGAATTATTTATATCTTCGCTCATTTGTTTAATGCATTTTTTTTACTTTTTATATACTGCCACTTTTTCTGGAGTTTTTTTTTTAAATAGCAATTTCTAAAATAAATGGTCTATAGTGCAAATTATTTTAGTTTGTAAATAAAATGACTTAGTTATGTGAAAGTTTCTGGCAACTCTGACCTTCCTTTTCATTTACCCTATTTCTACTAAGCAAAGTGATACAAGTTAATAAATGAAACAAAAATTAATAATTTAATGAGGAAAAAATTAAGATAAAAATGAAGGGAGGACAAATTTAAATATCACTTGTTTTCTAAGAGTATTGGAATGATGCCATTATTAAAACAGTGTGTTTATTACTTCTAAAGAACCTTCTCCATATAAAGCATTGTATTGTTTACTGGGAATGAGTTTACGTGCTGGTGTATGGCCTAGAATCACCCAATTTTCAAAATGTCTACACATTCTGATTCATGGGGAGAAATATTGCCTAACCACAAAGCAGTTATCCCCACCAAAGTGCTTATACATCCCCCCAAATTTATGCTTCAGGTTAACCCATCAGAGCCCAATAGCAAACTACAAATATGTTATAAAGAAAAATAACCATCTAGAAAACTAACTTTGTCCTTTGTCCCTAAACATATTAGTATGGATTTCTTTTTGTGCATCAGACTATTTGGAATGTATAAGCCTTAAAAAAAAAGTGACATGAAATAACTATTATGGGTATGAAAATAGAGAAAAGCTCTAGCTAGGGAAAGTTGGACAATTCTGAATGAGTCTTACAGGTAAATCTTACTTATGTCACAATTTTAGCTGCAAATGCTAATTTGGTCACAATTTAAGATCTTGGTGAATTTTTAATTTGTTCTGTTACTTGATACTAAATATGACTCATAGAGAGCTTCCCAGGTGGTGCTAGTGGTAAAGAATCTGCATGCCAGTGCAGGAGAATGGGAGTTAGATCCTTGGGTCAGGAAGATCCCCTGGAGGAGGGAAAGGCAACCCACTCCAGTATTCTTGCCTGGAGAATCCCACGGACAGAGGAACCTGGAGGGCTACAATCCATAGAGTGGCAAAGAGTCGGACACAACTGAAGCAACTGAGCATGTATGCACATGATTAATGGAAGTGACAAGTGGCATCCTCTTACATAAAAGTAAAAGACTATGGCCACCTGCTGTCCTGAAGATCTTGGTTTTGCATAGAGCTTCCTCAATCTTTTAACTCTCTAAAGGCTTTATTGACAAAAAGATAGCTAGTAAGAAGACTTCAAAGTGATTCCATAGATCTCAGTTTCTGTATTTCTTCTTTTGTCTCCCACTCTATTCAACCTTTATAGTGAGATCAAATCACACTAATTGTGATAACTTTCCTAATTTAGCTAACATGTTGGTTTACATCATGGATAAGCATTGATCTTCTGTCATCCATTAGCAGAATATTGCTATGAAAAATGAGCATATCTGTTCTATTAAACGGAGATGTCCTTGATACTCTTTTTGTTTGCATGTGAAAAAGGTTAATCAACAAAAGCATAGGTTTGCGGTTTTGTCTCCATGGTTGATAACTCTGAGCAATTTTGGTCTACACCAAAATTAGAATTCTGTTGGTAGATATTTATGATTAAAACTTGCCCATATAATGTTGTTATATTCAAAATTCTCAATCTGTATTGCTCTTAAGACATTTGGGATTTGGGTATAAGCATTATCATTGATTAAGAAATCAGAACATCAATTCAAGTTTAAAACCTCATCTTTTATATGTTTTGTTTGTTTAATAAAGAAATTTTAAAATCTATTCTTAACATTAAATGGTATGACAAATGCTTAAATTGAAAGCTGGATTCCTACTCTTTTGTAAAGAAAACATAATTTGTGTTGTTAATTTGTATATTACCATTATAGTCCATTTTAAGGGTATTGTATATTTCCTAGAACAAATACTTTATCTCTGAACTTTTGAACAAGTTTTGTCCAAAAATAGATACTTCCATTTTAGTTTTGAGTTTTAAAAGTAATGTTTCAGTCTGTTCCTTCTTTATTATCACATAGCCCTCAAAGCTCTCTTTAAGTGTTGGGCTTTATGTGTTTCAATTTATATTTTATTTCTACTCTTCACATACTCATATGTAGTGAGTCAGTATCTTCACATCAATATTTGGTATATTCAGCTATATCTCAGATTCTCTAGTATAAAATCATCCTTGTAATAGCTACCTATCTATTACCATTATAATAATGTATAGCAGACAACCATAAAGTCTTAGTGCCATATAACAATAAATGTTTATATTTGCTCCTTAGTCTATAGATCATCTGGTCAGTTGTTTCTATCTGGGTTAGGCTCAATTTGGCTCACTCATCCAATTGCTCTAAGCTGTGGTTTGTCTGAGTAGTTTTGAAGATCTTGGCTCGAGTTTGTCACATGTCTGGAGTCTTAAGCTGGGGCTTTGGGGTTGACTTGGCTCTCCTCTCTGTGTCTCATCCTCCGATGGTCTGGAATGAGGTTGTTCTGGTAGAGAAGGCAGTGGAGCAAAGTAGAATATAAAAGCATGCAAGTGCTTTCCTAGCATCTGCTTACATTAGGTGGGCTGCCATCCCATCAGTCATAGCTATGCAAATGGCCAAGCACAGAGTCAATTTGAGATGGCAACCACCCAAGGGAAAGAATTTAGAGGAGCATGAAAACTCAGTGACATTAATGAGAACAGTCTCCCATGATCTTATTATTATTTTCCAACAGGATTTTTATTTCTTGTTGTTTCCCTTAACAGTACCTTTTTATTGGAAAAAATGATTGGAATTTATTCATTCAATCATCATGTTTATTAAGTACCTAGTAATATGTACCATCAGAGAGTACACTCTAGTGGTGGGACAGGAAAAAAAAAATAAAACATAAGTAAGTAAAATATACTGTTTGTCAGCTGTTGATAAGTGCTAAGTAGAAAAATTAAGAATGTGATAATGGAATATTTTAAAATATAGATTCAGTGAAATCCTCATAGATAAGAAGAAAGGAAGGATTAAGCCATGAGAATATATGTATGGATTTTCTCCAAAAAAGAGGATATAGCCAATTGAAAGGTGGATGCAGAAATAGTTTTTCAAAAATTGCAAGAAGGCCATGGTGGCTTTTATAGATGCTCAAAGAGGCCACAAAGAGGAGATGGGAACATAGCTATAATATCAGCTCACATCAGATAGGGCAAAATAGATCATCTTGAGGGTCTTAACTTTTATGCTGTGTGAAATGATAAAGAATTGGAGGAATTTATATAGAAGAATAAAGAGATTAGACCTAAGTTTAAAAAGGAGTTTTTTTTACTTATTGCATTAAGAATAAACTTGCAAAATAAAACAAAAATTGAAATTTAATTCATTGCAGATGGTGAAAACAGTAGTTACTTGGACAGGAGGAAGAAAAGCTCAGGTTGGAAGGGTTTCAAGAGAAAAAGGAAAGGGAAAAAAATGGAAGCAATAGTATAGACATCTTTTTGGAAGACTTTCATGTGTGGTGAGAACTATAGCTGGACAAAACGTGTCAAGGGAGGGCTTTCTGCTTGTTTCTTTTTGAAGACTGGGGAAATTACATCATGTTTTCATGCTTATGAGAATGATCCACTAATAGGCAATTAAAAAGTGACATAATACTGATGCATATTTCAGCATGGATGAGCCTCAAAAACAGTATGCTAAAGGAAAGAAGCCAGATACGAAAGAGACCATTTATAAGAACTATGCAGAAAAATACAAATTTATGAATATAGAAAAAATAAAATCATCAACTGCCAGGGTCTAGATTGGGAGTGGGGATTAATTATAAAAGTCCTCTTAGAAATTTTACAGGGTGATGGAAATATATAAAACTATTGAGTGACAGTGGCATAACTCTCTTTACATTTACTGAAAAACAGTCAATCATATACTTAAAATGGATGAATTTTTTGGTATGTAAATACTTCAATAAAGTTGTAATAAACCAACAGCTGAAATGATTTTCAGTTGTACATTAACAAAAGAACGTTAATTGATACATCCCTTTTCTATTGACTCTACCTAACTTAGTTTGCATGGCTTCCATGGTTGCTCAGTGGTAAGCATTCCTCCTGCCAATGCAGGAAACACAAGAGACTTGAGTTTGATTCCCTGGAGGAGGAAATGGCAACTCACTCCAGTATTCTTGCCTGGGAAATCCCATGCACAGAGAAGCCTGGCCAACTACAATCTATGAGGTCACAAAACAAATCAGATACGACTTAGCGAGGAAACAACAACAACCTTAGTCTGCATATGGGAAATGGAGATTTCTAAATTGGGCTCCTGTATTTGCAAAAGTCAGTGTGTTCTATGCAAAGGATCAATTCCCTATATTTAAATTGTACCATTTTTTAAAAACTCAGTTTTACTAGGAATAAAAACAGATATCATGAACTAACACCAAACACACTTCCCAGGTGGTGCTTGTGGTAAAGAATCCATCTGCCAAAGCAGGAAGAGGCTCTTGTTAGATCCCTGGGTGGGGAAGATCCCCAAAAGGAGGGCATGGCAACCACTCCAGTATTCTCGCCTGGAGAATCCCATGGGCAGAGGAACCTGGTGGGCTACAGAGCATAGGGTCTCAAAGAGTCAGACCCAGACTGAAGCGACTTAGCACACAAGCAACACCAAATAGGGCTTCCCTGGTGACTCAGATGGTAAAGAATCTGCCTGCAATGCAGGAGACCATGGTTCTATCCTAGGTGGGGAAGATCCCCTGGAGAAGAAAATGGCTTTCCACTTCAGTATTCCTTCCTGGGAAATCCCATGGACAGAGGATCCTGGCAGGCTAGTCCATAGAGTCGCAAAGAGTGGGACACCACAGATAACTAAGCACACATGCATGCACACAATGCCAAATATTAAAAGAAATTGTTAAAAACTTTATATTCTCTATCCAGACACTTTCCCTGAATAATTCCCCATGGAAGTGATACACTGAGGAAAACAAGATGATACAACTGGCAGCTGGTGATGGTGTGTGTTTTGGGAGAACAAGTCCTCCTCTCCTACTGCATTAGGGAAAGCTGATCCACCCACTCCCACACATCAGCTCATCTGTGTATTGAACACATAAGATATTACAACTAGAAAAAACTAGTAAGAGTAACAAGAGGAAGTAACTATAACTGTGATGTCTTTATTGTGTTCTGCTCAAACTGGATAGCATCATATTTGTTATGACCCTGGTGGTTCTTGCCTGCATGCTCAATAACTCAGTTGTGTCCAACTCTTTTGCAACTGCATGGAATGTAGCCCACCAGGTTCCTCAGTCCATGGAACTTTCCAGGCAAGACTACTGGAGTGGGTTGCCATTTTCTAGTCCAGGAGCTCTTCCCAACCCAGTGTTCCCAACCTAGGGATCAAACCCACATCGCTTGTGTCTCCTGCATTGGCAGGCATATTCTTTACCACTGCACCACCTGAGAAGCCATGACCCAGGTTATACTAACCTAAAAAGAAATTTTGGAACCTTAAATTTTGCCTTTCCATTATCAGTAAAGTTATTTTCAGTTCAGTTCAGTCACTCAGTCTTGTCTGACTCTTTGCGACCCCATGACCGCAGCACGCCAGACCTCCCTGTCCATCACCAACTCCCGGAGTCCACCCAAACCCATGTTCATTGAGTTGGGGATGCCATTCAACCACCTTGTGCTCTGTCGTCCCCTTCTTCTCCCGCCCTCAATCTTTCCCAGCATCAGGGTCTTTGCAAATGAGTCAGCTCTTCGCATCAAGTGGCCAAAGTATTGGAGTTTCAACTTCAACATTAGTCCTTCCAATGAACACCCAGGACTGATCTTTAAGATGGACTGGTCGGACCTCCTTGCAGTCCAAGGGACTCTCAAGAGTCTTCTCCAATTCAAAAGCATTAATTCTTCTGCACTCAGCTTTCTTTATAGTCTGATTCTGACATCCATACATGACCACTGGAAAAACAATAGCCTTGACTAGACGGACCGTTGTTGACAAATGATGTCTCTGCTTTTTAATAGGCTGTCTAGGTTGGTCATAACTTCCCTTCCAAGGAGTAAGAATCTTTTAATTTCATGGCTGCAATCACCATCTGCAGTGATTTTGGAGCCCAGAAAAATAAATTCAGCCACTGTTTCACTGTTTCCCCATCTATCTGTCATGAAGTGATGGAACCAGATGCCATGATCTTAGTTTTCTATATGTTGAGCTTTAAGACAACTTTTTCACTCTCCTCTTTCACCTTCATCAAGAGGCTCTTTAGTTCTTCACTTTCTGCCATAAGGGTGGTGTCATCTGCATATCTGAGGTTATTGATATTTCTCCTGGCAATCTTGATTCCAGCTTCTGCTTCCTCCAGACCAGCATTCCTCATGATGTACTCTGCATATAAGTTAAATAAGTAGGGTGACAATATACAGCCTTGACATACTCCTTTTCTTATTTGGAACCAGTCTGTTGTTCCATGTCCAGTTCTAACTGTTACTTCCTGACCTGCATACAGGTTTCTCAAGAGGCATTTCAGGTGGTCTGGTATTCCCATCTCTTTCAGAATTTTCCACAGTTTATTGTGATCCACACAGTCAAAGGCTTTGGCATAGTCAATAAAGCAGAAATAGATGTTTTTCTGGAACTCTCTTGCTTTTTCGATGATCCAGTGGATGTTGGCAATTTGATCTCTGGTTCCTCTGCTTTTTCTCAAACCAGCCAGGACATCTGGAAGTTTACAGTTCATGTATTGTTGAAGCCTGGCTTGGAGAATTTTAAGCATTACTTTACTAGCATGTGAGATGAGTGCAATTGTGTGGTAGTTTGAGCATTCTTTCATTGCCTTTCTTTGGGAATGGAATGAAAACTGACCTTTTCCAGTCCTATGGCCACTGCTGCGTTTTCCAAATTTGCTGGCATATTGAGTGCAGTGCTTTCACAGCATCATCTCTCAGGATGTGAAATAGCTCAACTGGAATTCCATCACCTCCACTAGCTTTGTTCATAGTGATGCTTTCTAAGGCCCACTTGACTTCACATTCCAGGATGTCTGCCTCTAGATGAGTGATCACACCATTGTGATTATCTGGGTCATAAAGATCTTTTTTGTACAGTTCTTCTGTGTATTCTTGCTACCTCTTCTTAATATCTTGTGCTTCTGTTAGGTCCATACGATTTCTATCCTTTATTGAGCCCATCTTTGCATAAAATATTCCCTTGCTATCTCTAATTTTCTTCAAAAGATCTCTAGTCTTTCCCAATCTATTGTTTACCTCTATTTCTTTGCATTGATCACTGAGGAAGGCTTTCTTATCTTTCCTAGCTATTCTTTGGAGCTCTGCATTCAAATCGGTATCTTTCCTTTTCTCCTATACGTTTTGCTTCCCTTCTTCTCACAGCTATTTCTAAGGCCTCCTCAGACAGCCATTTTTGCTTTTTTGCATTTCTTTTTCTTGGGGATGGTCTTGATCCCTGTCTCCTGTACAATGTCACGAACCTCCGTCCATAGTTCATCAGGCACTCTGTCTATCATATCTAGCCCCTTAAATCTATTTCCCACTTCCATTGTATAATCATAAGGGATTTGATTTAGGTCATACCTGAATGATCTAGTGGTTTTCTCCACTTTCTTCAATATTAATCTGAATTTGGCAATAAGGAGTTCATGATCTGAGCCATAGTCAGCTCCTGGTCTTGTTTTTGCTGACTGTATAGAGCTTTTCCATCTTTGGCTGCAAAGAATATTACAATCTGATTTCGGTGTCGACCATCTGGTGATGTCCCTGTGTAGAGTCTTCTCTTGTGTTGTTGGAAGAGGGTGTTTGCTATGACCAGTGCGTTCTCTTGGCAGAAGTCTATTAGCCTTTGCCCTGCTTCATCCTGTACTCCAAGGCCAAATTTGCCTGTTACTCCAGGTGTTTCTTGACTTCCTACTTTTCATTCCAGTCCCCTATAATGAAAAGGACATCTTTTCTGGGTGTTAGTTCTAGGTCTTGTAAGTTTTCATAGAACTGTTCAACTTCAGCTTCTTCAGCGTTACTGGTCGGGGCATAGGCTTGGATTATCGTGATATTGAATGGTTTGCCTTGGAAATGAACAGAGATCATTCTGTCAATTTTGAGATTGTATCCAAGTTCTGCATTTCGGACTCTTTGTTGACTATGATGATTACTCCATTTCTTCTAAGGGATTCCTGCCCACAGTAGTAGATATAATGGTCATCTGAGTTAAATTCACCCATTCCAGTCCATCTTAGTTCACTGATTCCTAGAATGTCGATGTTCACTCTTTTCATCTCCTGTTTGACCACTTCCAATTTGCCTTGATTTGTGGATCTAGTTCCTATGCAATATTGCTCTTTACAGCATCAAACCTTGCTTCTATCACCAGTTCCATCCACAGCTGGGTATTGTTTTTTTTTGGCTCCATCCCTTCATTCTTTCTGGAGTTATTTCTCCACTGATCTCTAGTGGCATACTGGGCACCTACCGACCTGGGGAGTTCATCTTTCAGTGTCCTATCTTTTTGCCTTTTCATACTGTTCATGGGGTTCTCAAAGCAAGAATACTGAAGTGGTTTGCCATTCCCTTCTCCAGTGTACCACATTCTGCCAGACCTCTCCACCATGACCCGTCCATCTTGGGTGGCCTACATGGCATGGCTTAGTTTCATTGAGTTAGACAATGCTGTGGTCCATGTAATCAGATTGGCTAGTTGTCTGTGATTGTGACCCCAGGGATTATACAGTCCATGGAATTCTCCAGGCCAGAATACTGGAGTGGGTAGAGTTTTCCCTTCTCCAGGGGATCTTCCCAACCCAGGGATCAAACCCAGGTCTCCCACATTGCAGGCCGATTCTTTACCAGCTGAGCTACAAGGGAAGCCCAAAGTTATTTTAGCATATTTTTAAAAATTAAAAAGAAATAAAATTTCAAATCTCAATAACTCTAAAATCAAGTATAAATATTTTAAGAAACAATTTTCAAAAATGTGATACAGAACCCTACAGATCTAAGTCAACTATTTAGTCAGCTGATTATAGAATCAGACTTTGTTTTTCGTATTCATTTTATATGTATTCAAAGGATACAGTAAACATTCAGTGTAATTTAAGGAACTAAAACTCTCATACCGATCCAAAATTTTCCCCTGAATTCACAAATGACAGTTATTTAACCTAGTTTTGTTTTATGTATTTGCTTGTTTATTGCTAATGTGCTAGAAGGGTGAGTAGGAACAGACTATAGGAGCATTAAAGAGACACTAGAAGACAAGACTCTGCTCAGCGTTCTCTAATTCATACCACTTGCCTACCAACAATTCTCATGAATAATGTTTTTGAAATCTTGAAAGTTACATTAACATGTGTGAATTACATGTATATACTATTCACTTTGCACACACTAAGTCATCAAGAGTATTTTGGAAACTAGGAGACTTCTTAGTGGTATAAGACAGGGCTTGATGCTACTGTAGGACAACAGAGTCAAAGAAGATCTAAAGATGTAGAGTGATTAAGGGTTGTATGAGAAGATATGAATGAAAAAGAAGAAAGAATGAAGGACCTTTCATGGGATTTCTTCATAAGATTTAAGCTGGCTTTATTACAACTTCATTATTATCCCACTGGCATCTCCTCATTAAATCAGTGAGCATTTTAATCATTAAAATTTTAAGAAGAAGAAGTTATTCCTGTAAAATGAGAGAGTTCAAATGGCAAACAAACAAAACGTTCAGGAAACAGAAATCAACCAAGGGCCTTCATTAAACCAATTCAGCTAATATCTTGCTATTTTGGTAAGTTCTGTTACCATCTGAGAAAGGGGGCCATTTTTTGTTTTGTTTTTGTTTTGACTACTTGACTTCTTTAACTATTGTCTTGCTATTTTATGATGTATTTTTGGAAGCCTACTTAGTATAAAAAGATTTTTACCTTTTTCTACTTCTCTTTGATTTTTTAAAATTATTTATTTTTTAATTGAAGGATAATTGCTTTACAGAATTTTGTTGTTTTCTGTCAAACCTCAACATGAATCAGCCATAGGTATACATATATCCCTTCCCTTTTGAACCTCCCTCCCATCTCCCTCCCCATCCCACCCCTCTAGGTTGATACAGAGCCCTTGTTTGAGTTCTGAGCCATACAGCTAATTCCCATTGGCTATCTATTTTACATATGGTAATGTAGGTTTCTATGTTACTCTTTCCATTCATCTCATCCTTTCCTCCCCTCTCCCCATGTAAGGAACAATTTTATGAGGGTTCAGGAGCTTTACCCTGCTCCTTCTGTTTTCTAGAATACTCGAAAATGTAGGATTCAAAGGGAAGTATCCTTGCCAATTCAGCTGCTTTTATACGTGTTGATTCTCTTATACTAAGGTCACAATGCAAAACATATGATCTTAACTTGGTCCAAAAAATAATCAAATGTTATTCATTTTGGACCTGACGAGTGTTTTTGTAAATCATGTAGTCACAGTTCAAATGTTGAGACTATCAAATTATAGCTTGAGCCTGAATTGTCTTCTCTAGTAATGATGACCTGAAATAAAACAGCTCTGGCAATAGAATTTTGTGCAAATTTCAAATAGAGAATTGTCCTAGATATTTTGTTTGCCCTATTATCTCTCCACTCCTTGTTTTTATTCATACCCTGTGAATCTGGCTTCTGTGGTCTACATCAACTGAATCCTCTTGACTGTTGACCTCCATTGACACTCACCAGTAAGAGATGGAAATTCACTTCTCTGCCTTCTTACCACTAGATTTTAGGTAATGGCTCCTAGTTACTGTAAGTCCTAGAGTGCTTCAACACTCCTTACTGGTCTGCTTTAACCCTGACTATAGTTTTTTAATAACTCATTAATTTATTCTCTCATTAATTATCTCACTTAAGCATCTATCTTTTTCCTGCCAGGAAACTAAAATATAATTAATACCAGGAGTACCAATTATTCCTAGTAATATCTGACAACATCACATATTTAAAGATTGCTCATAACTTTCTTGCTAAGGGAAATGAGACACTGGTAATTCTTGCATGTGTGGGAATAATTAAACAAATTATTAGTAGGATGACATTGAAGGAAGGGCAAGTGATAAGCAAAGCATTAGGAGATACACTGTGATGACCAATGCATTTAGTCATTATGGTGATGATGGTGTCACAAAAACTATAGGGTCAGTAGGTTGTCATTTGAACCATATTCCAGTCAATTTACACTACTAATAGTATGGAATTTAATGCATATTAAATGTAAAGCTTCCATGGTGAAATAAGTTCAGAAAGGCTGCATCAAAATTTAAAGAGATTTAATTAATGGAATATGATTGAAAATGCCCAATTATAATTTTCAAAAAAATTTTAAAAGATTATTATATAAATATAGCATGACCTGAAGAATGTCTACTGATTTTTAGTGAACCACACTGAAATTATTTCATAAACTTGTCACACAGCTATTTAACTTATTTAACATGAAAGAAGAAACATTTAATATTTCTTCTTTTTTAACATGAAGAAACTATCAAGATGGTAAACCTTATTCAAATATTATTGTTGGAATGAGTAATTCATAAGCAATAAAAAATAAACATGAGAATAAAATTATTATATTATATATATAACTAGTTAATAACCTGTAAAGCAATGAAATCAGAATGATAACCTTTGACATTATGATTTCTATCAGAAGCAGATCATTTGCATAACTGGTAGAAAAAAATCTACAAATTAACTTATAATTCCATAGAGTGTGGGCTTTACTCAAGAGTAAGTGGTGAGGTCAAACACAGATGCATCCTCCTAGAGAGGTGAATAAGCCTAGATAAGTCTATTAAACAATGCCCATATATGGCACTGAAAGTACGTGCTATCTCCCCTTTGCCTCATTTCCCAGTTCTAATTTTTTTTGACCATACTAAATAGCAATCACTATTTTAATTTTGATATTTAATCAAATGTGATTTTCTTTATGTTTCATATTCTCAGTAATCAGTGAAATTTGGTCAAGGTTATGATATTCAGGGTTGTTCACTAAAATGTAATAAACATGCTCAGGGCAACAGTGATGACCTCCCCAACTCCATGTCAGCCAATATGTTTATGAGTATTCTCTCATTCTCACAGAAATAATTTACATTCACACAATTAGAGGAGATTCCTTTTAAGTCATCAACCCCTTTCAACAGCAATATAAAAACTATGTACATTTTGATGAAATCTTCAATTCAGAACCTCAAACCTGAGATTCTGCTATCAAATGAGTCACTGAAAAATAGATAGCCTCTGAGGTGTTGTAAACCCAACAGAAGTTGCTTTTTATGCCATTTTAGAGTTCCACCTGCTCCCTATGGAGCAAAATGCCAGAAAATAATGAATCAACATTATACATATTGAAGTTGTAAGATGGGAAATAGGATTCGGATCAGAGGTCCCTGAGAGACAACACTTACAAACAAATGAACTTTTGACATTGAAGAGGGCATTGCAACCTATTTTTAAATTCCTGTGTAGGGCCACTGGAGCATGCCGAATGGTTCTGCGTTTCTAAATTTCCTTTCTTTTTTGTCAGGGGTCTCCCATAATAGAATTATATTTGTGCAAACAAAGCTGTTGATAAACTCATGGATATCATGCATTTTCCTTGAATATGAAGATAAATGACAGTAAATAAATCACTACAAATTTAGAATGACCCCTAAAATAACTTCTAAATTTTGGAAGTTTATGGTAACATAAATTACTGATCATATTTGTACACTAGAGGACCGTGAAATTTGAAAACTATGCTTCACAGCTTCAGTGTAAAATTATTCACCACTTAAGAACACAAAATTTAAAAATTGTCAAATTGCTCGTTTGGCAGAGACCAAGAATTTAGTTAAGCATTTTTTAGAGTAAATCTGTGTTACTGAATTGCTTTTGCCCAACATAGCATTTTTTTCATCTATATTTGCTAGCCTTTGAAGATAAATGTCAAGAGTTGGATTATAAATATAAAAAGATCGTTGTTTACAATGAAACAGGGAAACTATGTGGAAGGGGATCCTTCTGGTCAATAAATTCATGAGCTTTGTTGTTAGCCTGAGTCCATGAAGACCTGAACACATAATAAATGACAAATAAACAGAATGTGGAAGAGAATTAAAATCAGTCTGAGTCTCAGCAAAAGCTTGAACAGTACTTATGATTAAGGAAGGAAAAAAAGGAAGAGACTGATTCCACCATGGCAGTATAAAAATAAAAAATACAGAAATGGAAAAGCCATTATTGTCATTGCACTGTGCTAAGAACTGCCCCAAATTATCCCTATAGCCTGATCTGCCAGGCTCTTGGGGTAACTGAGAGTTGATAATTGTATGAGGATTGCCAAAGACCCGGTCTCACATGCCAGGAGTTATACAGAGATCAAATGATCAAAAATATCCAAAAGGTTTTAAATGAAAACTATTTAGTCAGTCAACTTTTGGTTCAATTTCTTCCTTTAATATTTTTGAAATATATTGGACTCTAATAAAGCAAGCAGTATGGGCTAAAATTTTAAAATAAATATATTCTAACTAAAAAGATATTTTATCTATTGACCTTAAAATGCTGTGTTGCCTATTCTTATCATCCTCACTTTAAGATGGAAATGCAAATTCTATGGCTGTTTATCTGTGACTACAGTGATGTAATCATATTACTTGCTGTTGCTATTTAATAAATCATGTCAGTGTTTAATGGCTTAAAAGAACAGGCATTTGTTATCTCAGATTTTCTGAGGGTCAAGAATCCTGGAGCAACTTACCTGAGTGGTCTTTGTTGATCATGTCTCATGAGGTTGCAGTCAATCTATCAATAAGGCTGCAGCTTGACTGAGCTTTAAGGCTCCAATCTTGACTGAAGTTTAAGGATCTGCTTGCAAAATGGCTCCCTCCTGTGACTGTTATTAAGAGTACTCAGTTCTTTGCTGAATTTTGGCTGGAAGCCTTCATTTCTGACCAAGTGGGACTCTCATAGTGACAGCTGAGTGTCCTCAAGATAAAGCAGCAGGTTTCAGCAGACATATCCTGTTAGTCACACTGACCAAGGAAACTATGGGAGGGGATGACACGGGGAAGCAAATTCCGAGACGCTCGGATAACTGGGACAGTCTCCATGGCTGACTACTACAATGATAAAATCAAAGAAATATTTCACACTGAGAAAATATCTATCACAATCAACCAGTTCATCAATTATCCTGAACACAGTAAGGGTTAAAAGAGCAAGATAATGTGGTCTATATACTTGTATAATTCATCTATAAAGATATTTAGTCACACGGTAAATGAGAATTGAGTTAATTCTGACTTTACTGCTTTGACATCTGACCATAGAGGGTTAAATTGAATTAAACACACACACACACACTGAGTGTTTAGTCTAGTTTGGAAAAGTTACTTCTATTTCACTAACACTGGATGTTATTTCAAGATGTGGAGATTTCATTCTCTAGCAGAAAGTAATTTCATGATAGATATCAAAATTTAAAATGATTTTGTGTGAAGAAATCATGTAGTAATTTCAAGGGCAAATCAAGAAAAAGGGAAATAGCTCAAGGTAAAAGATGTAAACAGAAGAAATACCACACACATTCATACACCCTGTGTAAAACTGACTTCTTTGCGGTATATAGAATAATGGCTTACCAATGATATTCATGTTCTAATCCCTGGAATTTATGGATATATTGCACACAAAAAGGAAATTAAGGTTGTTGATGGAAATAAGGTCACTAATCAACTGACCTCAAAGTAGAGAGATTATCCTGGATTATGTCTGGGCCCAATTTAATCCAAAGCTTACTTAGAACTAGAAGTATCTTAGAACTAGAAGAACTAAGGTATCCTTAGAACTAGATGGCATCACCAACTCGATGGACATGAGTTTTAGTAAGCTCCGGGAGTTGGTGATTGACAGGGAAGCCTGGCGTGCTGCAGTCCATGGAGTTGCAAAGTCGGACACAACTGAGCGACTGAACTGAACTGAGAACTAGAAGAGGTGGTAAAAGAGAAGTATTTTATGAGGAGGACATGACCAGATGTTGCTGGTTTTGGAGATGGATGAAATGGGGCCATGAGGTAAAGAATGTGGGTGCAGTAAAAACTGGAAAACACAAGGACATGGATTATATTCAGAGCCTACAGAATGGAATGTAGCCCATCCAACACCAGACATTAGCCCAGTGACATCTATAAGGGATTTTTAACCTTCAGAACTGTAAAATAATATCTTTGTATGTCATATGCCACTATGTTGAGGGTAAATTGTTACAGCAGAAAAACTAATATGCTTTCCAAGTGTGAAAGTTGCTCAGTCATGTCTGAGTCAGACATGACTCATTTGCAACCCCTCAGACATTTGCAACCCCTTGGACTATACAGTCCATGGAATTCTCCAGGCCAGAATACTGGAGTGGGTAGCCTTTCCCTTCTCCAGAGGATCTTCCCAATCCAGGGATCTTACCCAGGTCTCCCACATTGCAGGTGAATTCTTTACCACCTGAGCCACAGGGAAGCCCAAGAATACTGGAGTGGGTAGCCTATCCCTTCTCCAGGAGATCTCCCTGACTCAGGAATCAAACTGGGATCTCCTGCATTGCAGGTGTATTTTTTACTAACTGAGTTATCAGGGAAGCCCCACACTTCCCAAAGTAGTAGCCAAATAAATGCAAATGAAATGAGATACATTTTCCAGAGTGTCAGGTTAGTAAACAATTGAAAGCCTGACAATACTCATTGTTGAAAGAAATGTGAAGAAGAAGAATTTCATGTCCCATGTTATTTTCTGGTAATTCAAGGTTTGGGAATCCGTGTACTTCAAAGAAAAAATATAAGCCACCAGGCATACCTCCTACCTTTTCTATCTCAATATATGCAGAAAGACTTATACAGCCAGTTCACTTCTTTCCCTCCTGTTATTAAAAGGGGGAAATGTCCTTTCTTGTAACACCAGTAGATCTTTCCCTTGCACTCTGAATTCTGTCCCTAATAAATATCCTATTTGTTAGGTATATAACAAATAGGACACATGGGCACATAAGCATTATTTATTGGATAACCTTCTTTTTACTTCACTGTATTATGCATCATGGCTACAAATATTAATTTAATAGGGTTCTTTCCTTTAAGATATTCAAACATAACAGTGTCAGATTTTTAAATAAAACAGAGAAATATAACATGATAGATGTTGAAATAATGCAAAAGCAATATTTGATAGATCAGATATTCACAAGGGCAATATAGGAAGAAGCAACAAATCTGCTCCAGGAAGTTGAGGATTATTCAGAGTGTAGGTCACATGTAACTTGAGGTAGAATAAGAGCTGAAGCCATTTAAGACAGAAAACTGCAGGATTCAACATATGCAAAAATTTTAGGTCTATATTCCAATGCTGTGCTTAGATAAATGGCCAGAAGCTTATGAATTTTTTTCAAGAATTAGCTGGTTTATATTTGCTTACAGTTATTCACTAGACCAGACAAGGATTAATTTATAAAATTGTAACAATATAAATAAATAAAATTTTAATCTATACAGTTATGTTCAGTAGGGCACCTATTGTACTTGCATCATTTTAAATAAGAATAACAAGTGCCATACAATACTGGACTGAAAATGATCTTGTTTTTCTGAACGATTCAGTTCAATAATTAAAGTCAATTTTAGTAACTATCTTTGGCGAATCACTCTCTCTGGAAAAAACACCGCTGTTTCCTGTAATATAAAAATATAATTTCTAGTGTTCAGGAAACCTATTTGAAATAATTGTGAAGATTCCATGTTTGGCTAATTCAGAAATGTCATATTGAAAAATATTTTGTATTTCCTTTATAATATAAACCAACATGATATACTATATAAATGATATTGTGATTTAACTTAGGAAACCACTTTATCATTTAGTAATGAATTTCTTCATCTACTTATTCACATTTGGAGTGAGGCTAATATTAAATATTATGTTTTAATATTTAATCATTTGAAAATTATTTTATGATTTTCATAAAAACCTACAATGATGTTTTACATCAACTACATAATTGTAAACATATGATGTTTTATATTTCATTTAGAATAGATCATCTTCTCTATTTTCCAAATAAATATTTTCAAAACAAAATTCTACTTCTATATGGAACATAGAAGAGAGTGAGATATAAGCAATAGTGCTAATGAACATGGTAACTATTTCTTCTCAATCTTGAGTTCCTAAGCATTGTCATATTTTCAGTGGCACTAAAGGAAATATACATTTTGAATTACAAGGGTTTTTTTTTACATATATTTACTTTTTGTGGCAGTGGCCACAGGACTGGAAAAGGTCAGTTTTCATTCCAATCCCAAAGAAAGGCAATGCCAAAGAATGCTCCAACTACCACACAGTTCCACTGATCTCACACGATAGTAAAGTAATGCTCAAAATTCTCCAAGCCAGGCTTCAGCAATATGTGAACAGTGAACTTCCAGATGTTCAAGCTGGTTTTAGAAAAGGCAGAGGAACCAGAGATCAAATTGCCAATATCCGCTGGATCATCAAAAAAGCAAGAGAGTTTCAGAAAAACATCTATTTCTGCTTTATTGACTATGCCAAAGCCTTTGACTGTGTGGATCACAATAAACTGTGGAAAATTCTGAAGGAGATGGGAATACCAGACCACCTGACCTGCCTCTTGAGAAACCTATATGCAGGTCAGGAAGCAACAATTAGAACTGGACATGGAACAATAGACTGGTTCCAAATAGGAAAAGGAGTACGTCAAGGCTGGATATTGTCACCCTGCTTATTTAACTTATATGCAGAGTACATCATGAGAAACACTGGGCTGGAGGAAGCAAAAGCTGGAATCAAGACTGCTGGGAGAAATATCAATAACCTCAGATATGCACATGACACCACCCGTACGGGTGGTGACGAACTAAAGAGTCTCTTGATGAATGTGAAAGGAGAGAGTGAAAAAGTTGTCTTAAAGCTCAACATTCAGAAAACTAAGAACATGGCATCCGGTTCCATCACTTCATGGCAGATAAATGGGGAAATAGTGGAAACAGTGGCTGACTTTATTTTTCTGGGATCTAAAATCACTGCAGATGGTGATTGCAGCCATGAAATTAAATGACGCTTACTCCTTGGAAGGAAAGTTATGACCAACCTAGTAGCATATTAAAAAGCAGAGACATTAGTTTGCCAACAAAGCTCCGTCTAGTCAAGGCTATGGTTTTTCCAGTAGTCATGTATGGATGTGAGAGTTGGACTGTGAAGACAGCTGAGCAAAGAAGAATTGATGCTTTTGAACTGTGGTGTTGGAGAAGACTCTTGAGAGTCCCTTGGACTGCAAGGAGATCCAACCAGTCCATCCTACAGGAGATCAGTCCTGGGTGTTCGTTGGAAGGACTGATGTTGAAGCTGAAACTCCAATACTTCGGCCACCTGATGCGAAGAGCTGACTCATTTGAAAAGACCCTGATGCTGGGAAAGATTGAGGGCAGGAGGAGAAGGGGACGACAGAGGATGAGATGGCTGGATGGCATCATTGACTCAATGGACATGGGTTTGGGCAAACTCCGGCAGTTGGTGTTGGACAGGGAGGCCTGGCGTGCTGTGGTTCATGGGGTTGTAAAGAGTCAAACACTACTGAGTGACTGAGCTGAACTGAACTGAACTGTACTGAACTTTTTGTGGTGACTTATGGCTTATTTTTTGCCAGAACCATTTTATCTATTAATACATAAACTTGAGTTCTTTCTGTAACATCTTTAGTATTGTAGCTTCTCACCGTACTGCAGTTCTGATTATTCTTGTTCTGCGGAAATAGTGGCTTTTTAAATGAAATGCTTGATATATTAACTTTGTTCTTTAAGTGACTTATGCATGAATTCATACAAGGCTGTTTTAAAATTCAAGGTCCTAATGATTCGTGAAATTCACTTTGGAGTTATAATACTTCCAATATTCTATAGAATTTTAAGATATAGAACCAAGTAATTCTGTTCCAAGAAGTTTCTTTTACACTTTCACATAAACCAAACACTTTATTGCTACATTCATTGAGTCCTATTAATACAGTAAGTACAGTACTGTACATAGAAGTAGATGTAGTCACCACTCTTTGAATTTTCTTAGACAGTAAATGCAGATGCATTTATATTCTCAGATAAATTTAGCTTCTTATTCCTCTTTTTTCCTTACATTATTGAACCTATAATGAATTCTTTCTTGCTAATCAATGCTAACTATGGCAGTGAGACAATCAAATTTGAGAAACATCTTGGAAGGATTGAACTGGGAAATAAGGAAGTAAACACAATCAGGAGCAGATTATGGAAGGCTTTATATATCAGCCTTAAAGGCAAATATTAAAGGCTAATCTCCCAATTTGTGTGTTCTTTATGTGTCAATCATGATCTTTCTGGCCATCAGGAAAAATTACAAGCTATTCAATAATACCTGAAACGTTTACTAAAACTTCCCACAGTATCCAAGTTAGTTGATGTGTGGCAAGGTTAAATATTGCTAACCCTAGGACTTAGTCTTTATTTCCTTTTTTATTATTGTTGTTGTATACATATTACTTGCAAGCTATAAAAATCATATGAAGAAAGTATTTCACATTGGAAATAAAAAGAAATAGAGAAAAATACAAAGAAAAAGAAAAAGGAGTGATGAAGCCAGAAATCAAGGATTTTTCACACAGAAAACGAGGCTTCCTAAAAAAGTTCTGTGTTCAAAGAAGCCAGAGAATGATGATTAATCAACTTCATCAGGCCAGGCATCCCTAAGTATTTGACTTAACATTATTCTAAGCAGGTCTGTGAAGGTGTTTCTGAATGAGATTAATATTTCAATAGGTAATTGCCCTCTCCAGTGTGTGTAGTCCTCATCAAATCCTTTGAAGGCCTGAATAGAACATAAAGGGAAAGTCAGAAAAAAATTCACTTTCTCTGCCTATCCTTGAGCTGAGACATTGGTCTTTTTCTGCATTCAGACTCAAACTGAAATAGCGACTCCTCTTGAGTTTCAAGCCTGTCAGCCTTTAGTGTGGAACTTGCATCCTCACTTCTCCTGAGTCCCCAGCTTACTCACTGCAGATTGCCACACTTCTCCGCCTCTGTAAATATGTGAGCCAATTCCTTGTGATGAATTTCTGATATATAGAGACAGATATAGTGATGGATATAGAGATAGATAGAATGAGATGCTTGGATGTCATCATCGACTCAATGGACCTAAGTTTGAGCAAACTCCAGGAGATGGTGAAAGACAAGGAAGACTGGCTTGCTGCAGACCATGGGGTTGGAAAGAATCAGACATGACTGAGCAACTGAACAACAACACATAAGATACAGAGCTATTGAGAAAAAGATAATGAAGATATGACCAATCATTTCTGTTTCTGGAGAGAACCCAGCCTACTACACTGAATATCATATTTGCCTGATTATCTGATTTCTGATGCCTACGAAAGTTGATTAGCATCATTCTTCTGCCGACTTAAAAAAAAAATGCACAAGAACTATAGCTAAGGAGACATCATTTAGATAGCTGAGAAACTGCTCCAAAGAGGTAAGAGGGAAGTTCAGTATATATACTATATACACTATTCTGGTGAAGCGGGAGTACGTGCAATCAAGTATTTTG
Source organism: Okapia johnstoni (assembly GCA_024291935.2). NCBI lineage: Eukaryota > Metazoa > Chordata > Mammalia > Artiodactyla > Giraffidae > Okapia > Okapia johnstoni. The sequence continues at coordinate 57,031,789 of CM044308.1, forward strand.
TTTTGTTTTTTTTTTCCACAGAAGGTTTATGTTAGTCATGAGAAGCAGTTGTTACCATAAAGGAGCAGTCATTACCATGAAGGATTTTTAGTGTTTTTTTTTAGATATGAGGCAATAAAAGAATTGGGCTCATTAAAAACAGCTCCTGAAGATATATATCTGAAGACTTGTCTTGCCAGTTTTTCCCAGAACACGGAGTGCATTTCAGCTCTCTACCCTAAACTCTTTTGAGGGGTATTGAAAGTCAGCAGCCACAGCAGCACCTGATTTGTTCTTTGTCAAAGTAGATGTCAAATGTCCATGGCAGGTGCCAGTTTGTAGCTGTCACTTCTACTGAACATTCTTGAGTCTTTTATTGGCCTAACAGTGTGGATTTTTTTTAAAAGATGCAAAGAATTAAAAAGTGAGAGATTCCATCTTTACAGAATTTTTCTATCTCCTAGTCTTTTTTTTTTTATATCTCATCTAAAGAGTTGTTTAACTGAAGTAATATACCAGCCTTGTTTGATAGTTCATTAACTATATACTTAGCCCTGAAGACCTAGAACCAGTCAATTCTAAAGGAAATCAGCCCTGAATATTCATTGGAAGGACTGATGCTGAAGCTGAAATTCCAATATTTGGCCACCAGATGCGAAGAACTGACTCACTGGAAAAGACCCTGATGATGGGAAAAGTTGAAGGCAGGAGGAGAAGCAGACGACAGAGGATGAGATGGTTGGATGGCATCACTGACTTGATGGACATGAGTTTGAGCAAGCTCCAGGAGTTGGTGATGGACAGGGAAGCCTGGCATGCTGCAGTCCATGGGGTCCGCAGAGAGTCAGACGTGACTGACAGACTGACCCCAATTGAACTGAAGACCTAGGAATAGGCATAGTTACTGCTATAGATCAGAGATGACTCCAGGCTTCTCTGGATTCCTCCCACTCATTTGCCTATAGGGGTTAAATGTCTCTTGAACTTTCTCTTACATAGGTTCTCCAGGTCACACACAGGGCAGTTACCAACTCTCAGGCTCTGCCACCAAGAATAGCTCTCTCTTCTTTGGCCTTAGGGACAAAAACATGTTTATTATACTCGTTGACTGGTTTCGTCTCATTTGAAGTGACCTTACCTCACAAACTGGGTAAACAACGTAACAGAATACTGAGGGCTCTACATGAGTTTAGAAGGAAAAGAGCAAGAAAACCGATTAGCTAGATTTGTGCTCAGGTCTCAGACTTGCTACTTTCAAAGAAAAAAAAAGAGAGAGGGGACAAAGTTATGAGGAGAGATGAGAATCTGTGTGATCTGCCCTAACTTCTTAGGATTTGGGGCCTAAGCACTACTTTGCAAAAAGTCATTTATTTGTTTGTCTGTCTTTTCTGCATGCTCATCACTAACGAGCCTTATGTAAAGGGGCATCTGGTTTAGTTCATAAAAGCTTATTCATTTTTAGTTAAAAATTAATTGTGTAATAATTATTATAAGTAAACAAATCAAGACATCTCAGGAATGCTGCATGTGAACAATCGTAAGTCCCATAAAAAAAGGTAATTTACCTCAGATGGTTTAAATGAAAAGATTTAATAACTTGCATCATGCTTGCATTCCATTGGTTGTATAATCCTGCATGACAAAGCCTGAAATCAATAGTGTGGGAAATACACCCTACCCTGAGGGGATGTGGCAAGGGCAAGAAGGAAAACAACTATAAATTAAAGATATAATTAACTAGCATCAGTTTCAATTTAACTTTTTAGGTCTGCTATCATAAGCAATGCAATGACTTGTAAATACGCTCTGGTTTCCACAGCCAAGAGTTCCTTTTGGGCATATACACCTAGAATTAGACTGCCAGGTATACACCCCAACATCACAAAATAATGTTGGTTGATTTCTTTCCAAAATTTTCATATCAATATACCTTTTTATCAGCTATTGTCTGTTTTTAGTTATTAATCAATAATGGGGATTAAATGGTATTCCATTTATTTTTTTATTTGAATTTCCATGACTATACGTAAGGTTGATCATCTTTCAAATATTTACTGTCTTTGTGACAAATTAATTGAAAGTAAAAATATTAGAAAGAGATGTATTTTTTTCTTAAGTGAAAGAATAAGAAAATAGTAAGAAATTTTAAGTGACCAAATGATGAATCTTTTGACATTCACTTTTATAAAGTAATCAAACCGTGCTTAATATAATAAAAGGGTGAACTCTCCTCGAATTATTTGGTTATATTATTTTAAGAAAAAACTGTGACACTGAGTTTATCACTTAGTAGTTGCTGACAAATATCTTCCCTCTTCAATTAATCCAAATAATATTTATTGAGTTCCCACTATGTGCCAGTCAGATTCTAGTTGCTTAAGGAAAAGCAACTTGTCCCATCACTTCATGGCAAATAGATGGGGAAACAGTGGAAACAGTGACAGACTTTATTTTTTTGGACTCCAAAATCACTGCAGATGGTGACTGCAGCCACGAAATTAAAAGACACTTATTCCTTGGAAGAAAAGTTATGACCAACCTAGACAGCATATTAAAAAGAAGAGACATCACTTTGCCAACAAAAGTCCATCTAGTCAAGGCTCTAGTTTTTCCAGTAGTTGTGTATGGATGTGAGAGTTGGACCATAAAGAAAGCTGAGCTCTCAAGAATTGATGCTTTTGAACTGTGGTGTTGGAGACAACTCTTGAGAGTCCCTTGGACTGCAAGGAGATCCACCCAGTCTATCCTAAAGGAAATCAGTTATGAATATTCATTAGAAGGACTGATGTTGAAGCTGAAACTCCAATACTTTGGCCACCTGATGCAAAGAACTGACTCATTTGAAAAGACGCTGATGCTAGGAAAGATAGAAGGTGGGAGGAGAAGGGGACAACAGAGGAGATGGTTAGATGGCATCACTGATGCGATGGACTTGAGTTTGAGTAGGCTGCAGGAGTTGGTGATGGACAGGGAGGCCTGGGGTGCTGCAGTCCATGGCGTTGCAAAGAGTTGGACACGACTGAGCAACTGAACTGAACTGAACTAAGAAACAGCAGGAAACAAACAAATATCACAACCAAGTAGCTTACTTTAAAACAAACTAAATAATATAATATATAATGTGCAGAGGGTGGCAAACATTCTGGGAAAAAAGTAAAACAAAAAATTAAGATAAGGCTCTGAGCATAGAGGTGGACTTTTTTTTTTTTAGTTGCTCAGTCGTGTTCAATTCTTTGTGACCCTACGGACTGTAGCCCACCAGGTTCCTCTGTCCATAGAATTCTCCAGGCAAGAATACTTAGTTGGTTGCCATTTTCCTCCTCCAGGGGATCTTCCCCAGGGATCAAACTTGTTCCTAATGTGTCTCCTGCTTAGCAGGCAGATTCTTTACCCAATGAGTCACTGCAGAAGCCCAGAGGCAGGAATAGGGACTCACAAATTGACTCTCAAGGACAGACTGACTGATTCAGTGAAATCCCTGAAGAAGGTAAAAGGGGGAATGATTTGAGGACATGAAGGAAGAACTTTCCAAAAGTGGAGACAGTACTGGTGGAAGCCCTGAGGTAGGGATATTCCTGGTGTGGTCTAGAAATAAGGATGCTGGAACAGAGTGAGAGAAAGGAAGAATAGTAGATAATGAAGTCAAAGAAATAGTGGTGGCCAGATTCCCATAGAGAGTTGAAAAGAATTTCAGTCATACTCTGAGTGAGGTGAGGAAACTTTGGAATATTTTGAGCAGAGGAGTGTCCTGAGCCTTGCACAGTTTTTACTCTGTTTTTGTTTTTTTGCCTCACCTCATGGTAGGTGGGATCATAGTTCCCTGACTAAGGATCCCCTGCAGTAGAAGTAAAGACTCCAAACTACTAGACCACCACAGAAATCCCCATAAATGACTTTTAATCTACCAGTTTAGATTTCCTAAAGACAATTTTTCATCTAACGTTAATCAAATAAATCACCACCACTGTGCTTTGCCTGCAGAAATCTTAGTAACATTACTTAGGGTTTAATGAAACCTCATTGCCTCACTGCCCATCTATATAGCCTGTATATGAGACTCACAAGTCCAATTTTAGTTTCTGGGCTTTCCACTGTTTATCATATAGAGAAATGACCTTGCCTTCCTGTTAACTATTACCTTTTAGTCCTGAGAACTTACAGGAAGATAACCATTACCGTCTTTTTTCATCCGCCTTTCCCCTTTTTTCATCCACCCTGCAGTTCTGCTGTTTTATTTACTAATAAAACATATTTCCCATTAGTGATATCCTTTTATTAAAGCCTGAAATTAAGTATTAACAAAATAGAGGAGAAAGTGTATACGCAATAATTTTATATGTTTTAAAATATCTGAAAATACATCATAGTGAATATGATAAATTGTACCAAGACTTCTCAATTATCTAGCCAGGGCTATTAAAAAATACATCCACTTATTTTTTCTATCATTTATTATAAAATCCTGTAAAGACTAGAGTTCTTTATTGGAACATAATTTGTACTTGGTTTTGAGAGAATTGTGATCAGTTGCCTTGTCTTCAATATTGACCCAAGTTTTAATTTAAGGATAAGAATCAAAGAGCAGGTAGTTTCCTGGAGATGAATGATCATTCAGGAGGCATCCTTGTCCCAGGAAGGATATCTAATCATTAATCCTATACAGATGTAATGTACAGAAGTTATTATCACTACCATCAAATTGCATTTTTTTTCTTTCAAGTAAGTGCTTACTTTATTTCAAGTTGATAAAAGTCCAAAGATGGACATTCTGTAGAAAGAATAGCTCTATTAATTTACTAATCAAGGAAATATCAGATAAGAAAAAATATTCTGGGCAGGTAGTGGTATAAATTTGATTCAGTGGAAAGGAGTTTTAAATTCAGTAGAATATACAGCTGAACAAGGGTAAGTTAAATGTTCGCCACTCACTGCCATTCTTATATGTTTGTATCACTCCTTATTTTTCTAATCAATGTGTTATTAATCAACATATGCTTTAATTTTTTATTAGATTTTTATCGTATTCAATTTGTCTTATCCATAATATCTTCAAATGGTCAATATAAACTTTGGAAATAGGTTTTAGTGAATTATTCAGTAATTGTCCCACTTCCTCACTCTTCCCTTAAAAGTCTCAGTCACCTCTACATAAATTAAAGTTGAGTTCTGTTCATGCTGAACCTCCTACCCTATTGCAATAGTTATTACCGAATGCATCTGTTCTTACCACTTTAACTAATATCTAGCCTTGTTTATCTTTGACACTACTTGAAGAATAAAATATTTATAGGGTAATAAGAATTGAAACACTGAAACAAATCAAAAGGTTAATGAAATAGTCTAAGAAAGATATTGTATTGATAATCATATAAGTAGTGAAAGTAGATAGATCCTAGTGTATTTTGAAGACAAAATCATGTTTACCATGGGTGAAAGATTGAATCAAAAATGTTAGCACTTTTATTTTTTTACCTAGTTATTTTCACTGTCCATAGAAATTTTTCACTAAATTGGTCATGCTTTAAATTTTTGACTTATATTGTAATTTACATATAATAAACAAATCTTAAAATGAGTTTTGTCAAATAAATAGGTTTATAACTCAGGCTCTTATCAATATTTCCAGAACATTTCCATCACCCTTAAATTTTCAAATAAATAGGCTCATAACTCACCCTCTTATCAACATTTCTAGAACATTTCCATCATCCTTAAATTTTTCTTTGTGCCCCTTTCCTTCCCAGGGCCCCCAAACCACTAGACAGTGTTCTAGTTTCTTTCACCATAGAATATCTTTGCCTGTCTTATAACTTAATCATAAAATATATACTCTTTGTTTATGTTTCCTTTTATTCAGTATAACATTTTTGAGATTCATACAAGTTATTTCATATTTTAAGAGCATATTTTGTTTGCTAAGAGCATAACTCAGTGTTTGTGTTTATTCAAAATTCATGTGTTGGAACCCTAACTCCCAATGGGGATTTTGGAGGTAATTAGGAGAGGTCTTGAGAGTGATGACCCATGATGTGATTACTGCCTTTATATGAGAAGACACTAGAGCTTCCTCTCTCTACCATGACAGGACATGGCAAGAAGGTGGCCATCCACAAGCCAGAAAGAGGTCCTCACCAAGAACTGAATCTGCTGGCACACTGATCGTGATCTTCCCAACCTTCAGAACTATGAGAAATAAATGTCTGTTGTTTAAGCCACTTAGTCTGTGGTAGTTTATTATAGCAAGTGTAGCTGACTAAGAAGACATTAAATACTGTATGGAATTAACATAATGTGCTTATCCTTTTTTTCCTTGACAAATATTTTGGTGGTTTCCAGTTTTCAGTTATTATGCATAAGGATGTTGTAAACATCTTACAAAAGTCTTTCCTTGCATATAGTTTAGGTTCTTTTGGCAAATACCTAGACATGAAATTGTTAGGTCATAGGGTTGATGTATTTCATCACTTCTACAATTTAACCACTTGAGAATCTACCAGAATGATTCTCCAAGTGGTTGTATTGATACCACCTATCATTCATAAGTAATGTATAGAAGTTCTAGTTGCACCATATGCATGAATACCTAGTGCTGTCAGGACTTAAATCTCAGCCATTTTTATGGGTAGAGAGAATTATCTCATTGTGGTTTTAATTTACATTCTCTGATGACTAATTGTCTTTTGTATGTCTTTATTTTTGTAGTGCCTATTTACATCTATTGTTTTTTTTCAGTTGCTTCCTTTTTCATTGTTGTGTTGTAGGACTTATTTATACATTCAGAAAAGAAGCCTTTAACTTATATATGTACTGCAGCCATGTTCCATCAAAAAAAAAAAAAACTTTACTTGCTCCAAGATCATGATGGAACTTCTTTCTCTCCTTCTGGAAGCTTATTTCCTTTAAGTTATTTTTTAAGGTCTATCAGTTCAGTTGCTCAGTCATGTCTGACTCTTTGCAACCCCATGGACTGCAGCACACCAGGCTTCCCTGTGCATCACCAACTCCTGGAGCTTACTCAAACTCATATCCATCGAGTTGGTGATGCCATCCAACCATCTCATCCAGTCTATCTCAATTAATATTTGTGTTTGGTATAAAATGTGATCATTTTATTTTTATGCAGATATTAACTTTTTTTATACTATATGTTTAAAAGATCCTATTATTCTTATTAAGTCATTTTAGCAACTTTTGTAAAAAAAAATCAGTTGATCATTAATTGATGTCTATTTTTTAATTCCTATCTTTCTTCATTGATATATTTGTCTACATTTAAGACAATTCACTACTGTTTACTCTAAGGTTATAGTAAGTCTTCAAAGCAGGTATTTATTGTAAGACCCTTCAAATTAATTTTTTGCAAGTTTGTCTTCTGGTTAATTCTTTACACTTCTGGCTTGACACAACTGACTCTCTTGAGCTTCTCTTTTCCCTGAGTGAAGGAAAAGCATAATTTCATACTTGCTAGCAGAAAGGCCACAGAGGCATTCTCTGACTTGTAAATAAGAATATGAATCAGGCCTGAAATCCTCCCCCATGTCACTACTTGGATAAGAGAAAACCATATCTGGTCTCTGTCATATTTCAGCAGGCACATCTAAATATAATATGGCCCAAAGATTTAGATGCACAGTTTATATCCATTCTCTGCTTTAACCAGTAATTTTTACCAATATATTACAAAGGTTAGAACACTATAAGGAAGAAAGGTAAACTGCATTATTCCTTTCTTTCTCCTGAAACCCCTGCAGAGTGCAGCAGTACTTTCTGAGCTAGAACATAATTTTTAGAACTGTATTATAGCAAGCTTATCCTAGAAATCAACATAAAAAAGAAATAATAGCTTTTATATAAATATCATGTATTTTTTTTTAATGTTTTGTGGTTTCTTGCACAGGTCTACTTTAGCATTAATTGAAAATCTAAATTCAGCTAATTAGTTTTCACTAGAAACAATAGGGAACTCCTGATGAGAATGCTATAAAATTCATTTATTTATTCGTTTATTTGCAAATGCATATATAGAGGAAAATGGCTTTGTTGTTAGTAAGATGAGCCATCTTCAAAACATATTTAAAGTGGGGATTAAAGTAAAAAAGCTGGATCTAACACAGTTTTTCTTCCATTCCAAATAGACTGATCCTCAATAAACAGAGTACTGAAACTCTAAAAGAGCAGCAGCATCCCCTGGAATATGGCAGATTACAACCATCAACAAAATTATATATTTCTAGACCATTTAGTCATCATGGCACTTTTCAAATGCACAATAAACTAGGGGAAGTTAGTATTCTGTAGCTACTGGAAAGAACTACCATTGAAAAAATGAAAGCCTAAAAAACAGACTGAAAGATCAATGTTTTCTGAGCTTCTAAAGTGCTTAGATGGGTTTGGTTATTTTTCTATTTTCTGAATCTGAATTTTCTATTCATGAACTCATCAAAATAATATATTTTTGACAAGTTATATTTCAAGTTGATGAGAATAATAAAGTGGAATAGAGATAGTCTATTATACAAATCTTTGAAAGAAACAGGTCATAAGAGAAATCAAAACCTTAAGCTCCTAGGCCTAATTTTCAACAGGATGTCATGTCCATGGCCTCCTTGTCTTAAATCCATATCTTTCATTTAGGTCTATGTATGTGCTCAATCACATCCAAATCTTTGTGACCCCATGGACTATAACCCCTCAGTCTCCCCTGTCCATGGGATTCTCCAGGCAAGAATACTAGAGTAGGTTGCCATTTCCCTCTCCAGAAGATCTTCCTGACCCAGGGATGGAACCTGTATCTCTTGGGTCTCCTGAGTTGGTATGTGGATTTTTTTATCACTGCACCACCTAGGAAGCTCCTATCTTTCATAAGTGCTGTCCAAATTAAATATCAGCTTGCACAAAGGTGTCCTGACTTAGCTCACGCTCTCATGAAAGTGTCAGTGAAGAGTGCAATTGGGACAGAAAAGGCAGCAATGGAAATAAAAAAATCCACTGGGAAAAAAGATCACTTTAAATCATTGATTATTGCCACTCTCATACTGAAAGCTGAGACATAGAATGCATCTGGTCCTATATGGTTTTCAACTGGCTTTCAATGATACGTAAGACCTAGTGAGATTACCTTAGTATATAAAAATAATAAATAATACTTGTATGATCCCTGGGTTGGGAAGATCCCCGGGAGAAGGAAATGACAACCCACTCCAGTATTCTTGCCTGGGAAATCCCAAGGACAGAGAAGCGTGATGGTCTACAGTCCATGGGGTCGCAAAGAATCGGACATGACTTAATGACTAAACAACAGCAGCATTCCTTGTACAGCCCTCACAAAGAGACATGTGTTGTGTTAAGTGCTTTCGCATGCATTTTCTCAGTCTATCTTTAAATGGTAGAACTATGCAATGTAAGAAGGATAGAGTATATGTAATGATAAAAAAAAAAACCTATCTTACACACTGATACCCAGATCTTACATGTATTCACTGGGTGATTTTGAATAAGTTGCTTAAACTGTTTTCCCCTCAAAGCAGATGTGAAAATACTCACTATGATGGGAAATTGTAGGATTAAATAAATTTTTACAGAAAATATGCTTGATTTATAACAGGTCAGTAAATTACGTATAGATCCAATAAGAATCTATTTAACAGAATGAATTCTAATTATCAAGTTTGTATAGGTAATTGATGTTGAAAATAGACCTAAAACCTAGATCTGATTTAAACATGAAAGCCCACTTTGATTTAATGTCCAATACCATCATCCTCTCTTTATATAGTTAAGCATCTAAAATAATGCCTGACACAATTTTATTTGTTGAATGCATTTATAGAATAATATTTCAGAAAAATGAATGGTTCCGTCACATGAATTGATAAATGGCATTTAAGCAAGGCAATTCCCAGAAGGGAGTCTATGATATTTTCAATAGTCCCAAGCCATCTTTTAATTCTTAGATGGTAACTGTTTTCCTCCATAGAAATACTGTCAACTAAATCATTATTATCATTTTAAAGGCCAATTAACATCTTCCTTGTCCACTGTCTGATGAGAAAGAGGGCATTTAACGAGAATCCTTGAACTGGTTGACAGGACGAGGGCTTAATCTTCATCTGCTTCTAATCAAATTTGCTGCAAGCAACTTTATTTTTGACAGAAAGCAAAGAAGAACAAGAGCCTCTTAATAAAAGTGAAAGAGGAGAGTGAAAAAGCCAGCTTAAAACTCAACATTCAAAAAACACAGATTATGGCATCCGGTCCCATCACCTCATGGCTAATAGATGGGGAAACAGTGGAAACAGTGACAGACTTTATTTCCTTGGGCTCCAAAATCACTGCAGAAAGTGACTGCAGCCATGAAATTAAAAGACACTTGCTCCTTGGGAGAAAAGCTATGACCAACCTACACAGCATATTAAAAAGCAGAGACATTACTTTGCCAACAAAGGTTCATCTAGTCAAAGCTATGGTTTTTCCAGTAGTCACGTATGGATGTGAGAGCTCGACTATAAAAAAACCTGAGCGCTGAAAAACTGATGCTTTTGAACTGCGGTATTGGAGAAGACTCGTAACAGTCCCTTGGACTGCAAGGAAATCAAACCAGTCAATCCTAAAGGAAATCAGTCATGAATATTCATTGGAAGGACTGACACTGAAGCTGAAAGTCCAATACTTTGGCCATCTGATGCAATGACTTACTCACTGGGAGAGACCCTGATACTGGGAAAGATTGAAGATGGGAGGAGAAGGGGATGACAGAGAATGGTTGGATCACATCACTGACTCAATGGACATGAGTTTGAGCAAGCTCCAGGAGTTGGTGATGGAAAGGGAAACCTTGCGTGCTGCAGTTCATGGAGCTGCAAAGAGTTGGACACAATTGAGCAGCTGAATTGAACTGAACTGAACTTTATTTCCCAAGATCTATTTCATCTGTTAAAAAGGATTTGGACTACACTTTCACAAAAATTTGTTCCAGGTTCTTCCACATGCACATCACCAATATGAGGGGACACAGGAAGGGATGACAGCAGAGCATGAAGTTGTTCTGGCAAAATCATCCAGATCACATTCTGATCCAAAGTGTACATCATGTAAGTGCCCGTGTGTAATAAGAACACAAGGAAGATATGTCAAGCCAATTGTCTAATATCAGTCTTAGATAAGACACAGATAACATAGAACAATGGTTATGCTTTTTTTTTAAAAAAAAGCATCATGGTATTGTCACATTTATAAAAAGCTTCATTTAAAATATATAATGAATATGGTATAGACATCATAGTCAAAAAAAGAGTCCGAAATGCAGCACTTAGATGCAATCTCAAAAACGACAGAATGATTGATCTCTGTTCATTTCCAAGGCAAACCATTCAATATCACGGTAATTCAAGTCTATGCCCTGACCAGTAACGCTGAAGAAGCTGAAGTTGAACGGTTCTATGAAGACCTACAAGACCTTCTAGAACTAACACCCAAAAAAGATGTCCTTTTCATTATAGGGGAATGGAGTGCAAAAGTAGGAAGTCAAGAAACACCTGGAGTAACAGGCAAATTTGGCCCTGGAGCACAGAATGAAGCAGGGCAAAGGCTAGACTTCTGCCAAGAGAAAGCACTGGTCATAGCAAACACCCTCTTCCAACAACACAAGAGAAGACTCTACACAGGGACATCAGCAGATGGTCGACACCAAAATCAGATTGATTATAGTCTTTGCAGCCAAAAATGGAAAAGCTCTATACAGTCAGCAAAAACAAGACCGGGAGCTGACTGTGGCTCAGATCATGAACTCCTTATTGCCAAATTCAGAATGAAATTGAAGAAAGTGGAGAAAACAACTAGATCATTCAGGTATGACCTAAATCAAATCCCTTATGTCTATACAGTGGAAGTGAGAAATAGATTTAAAAGACTAGTTCTGATAGACAGAATGCCTGATGAACTATCGACAGAGGTTTGTGACATTGTACAGGAGACAGGAATCAAGACCATCCCCAAAAAAAGAAATGCAAAAAAGCAAAATGGCCCTCTGAGGAGGCCTTACAAATAGCTCTGAAAGATGGGAATCGAAAAGCAAAGAGATAAGGAAAGATATACCCATTTGAATGCAGAGTTCCAAAGAATAGAAAGGAGAGATAAGAAAGCCATCCTCAGCGATCAGTGCAAAGAAGTAGAGGAAAAAAATAGAATAAGAAAGACTAGAGATCTCTTCAAGAAAAGTAGAGATACCAAGGGGACATTTCGTGCAAAGATGGGATCAATAAAGGACAGAAATGGTATGGACCTAATAGAAGCAGAAGATATTAAGCAGAGGTGGCAAGAATACACAGAAGAATGGAACAAAAAAGATCTTCACGACCCAGATAATCACGATGGTGTGATCATTCACCTAGAGGCAGACATCCTGGAATGTGAAGTCAAGTGGGCCTTAGGAAGCATCACTGTGAACAAAGCTAGTGGAGGTGACGGAATTCCAGTTGAGCTATTTCACATCCTGAAAGATGATGCTGTGAAAGTGCTGCACTCGATATGCCAGCAAAATTGAAAAACTCAGCAGTGGCCACAACACTGGGAAAGGTCAGTTTTCATTCCAATCCCAAAGAAAGGCAATGCCAAAAATGCTCAAACTACCACACAATTGCACTCATCTCACATGCTAGTAAAGTAATGCTTAAAATTCTCCAAGCCAGGCTTCAGCAACACGTGAACCGAGAACTTCCAGATGTCCAAGCTTGTTTTAGAAAAGGCAGAGGAACCAGAGATCAAATTGCCAACATCCGGTGGATCATAGAAAAAGCAAGAGAGTCCCAGAAAAACATCTATTTCTGCTTTATCGAATATGCCAAAGTCTTTGACTGTGTGGATCACAATAAACTGTGGAAAATTCTGAAAGAGATGGGAATACCAGACCAGCTGACCTCCCTTTTGAGAAACCTGTATGCAGGTCAGGAACCACAGGTAGAACTGGACATGGAACAACAGACTGGTTCCAAATAGGAAAAGGAGTACGTCAAGGCTGTATATTGTCACCCTGCTTATTTAACTTATATGCAGAGTACATCATGAGAAACACTGGGCTGGAGGAAGCAGAAGCTGGAATCAAGACTGCTGGGGGAAATATCAATAACCTCAGATATGCAGATGACACCACCCTTATGGCAGAAAGTGAAAAAGAACTAAAGAGCCTCTTGATGAATGTGAAAGAGGAGAGTGAAAAAGTTGTCTTAAAGCTCAACATTCAGAAAACTAAGATCAGGGCATCCATTCCCATCCCTTCATGGCAGATAGATGGGGAAACAATGGCTGACTTTATTTTTCTGGTCTCCAACATCACTGCAGATGTGATTGCAGCCATGAAATTAAAAGACTCTTACTCCTTGGAAGGAAAGTTATGACCAACCTAGACACCATATTTAAAAGCAGAGACATTACTTTGCCAACAAAGGTCCGTCTAGTCAAGGCTATGGTTTTTCCAGTGGTCATGTATGGATGTGAGAGTTGGACAGTGAAGAAAGCTGAGCACTGAAGAATTGATGCTTTTGAACTGTGGTGCTGGAGAAGACTCTTGAGAGTCCCTTGGACTGCAAGGAGATCCAGCCAGTCCATCCTAAATGAGATCAGCCCTGGGTGTTCATTGGAAGGACTGATGTTGAAGCTGAAATTCCAATATTTTGGCTGGGAAAGATGGAGGGCCCTGATGCTGGGAAAGGGGGGCAGGACAGAGGGGGACGACAGAGGATGAGATGGCTGGATGGCATTATCGACTCGATGGTCATGGGACTAGGGGGACTCTGGGAGCTGGTGATGGACAGGGAGGCCTGGTGTGCTGCGGTTCATGGGGTCGCAAACAGTCGGACATGACTGAGGGACTGAACTGAACTGATATTGTAAAAATCATTATTCTTTCCTTACAGAAAAAGGAAACATAACTCTGAGAAATTTCAAAATGTCTTAAAGTAAAGGTTATAGTAAATATTTAAATTTAGTTTTTCAACTTAAAGTCCAGTATTTAGTTACTAGGTCATAACTGGCTGTTTTTAAGATTAACATTGTTCTGCACACGTTTTTCATCTCTTTTATTCATTTTTCCTTTAAAAAGGGCAATAAAAATTTGGAGTCTGTATATTTCTGTTCTATAAAACAACAGGACATACCAAAACTAAAAAAATCAGGTAGGAAGAACATTCTATAAGGGTTAGAATGTAAGAATGGGTCCTTTACAACACTGTAAACCAACTATATTTCAATTAAAAAACAGAATGGGTCCAGGTTTGTTTCATGGTTCTACCACTTGCTGAGTCCATTGGATCATATCACTGAACTTCTGTATTAATAACTTCATCTGTGAAACTGAGGTCATAACTTCACTTTGATTTTTTAGGGCTGTGAAAACTAAATGCAAGTGTTGGTTATGTACTTAGTACTCTTACTAGTAACCCCTCAGTAAATGCCGGTTGACATTGACATTGCTGCTGTTGTTGTTCAAACATATCCAAACCAAACTGTCTATTGTCGTCTTACAGAATTTTTGCCATGACCAAATTCTTCTTCAAAGTGCTATTCTGTGTAACCAAATTGGACACAAAATGTGTAACCCAATAAATAAACAGAATTTGCCCACCCCCAACGTGCTGATATATCTGAAGACAGAAAAACAGGAAATTATATGTCCTTTTAATTTTCATACATTTTTATGACAAACTCATTTTCCTCATCTGTAATGTAAAAACTAGCCCAAAAATATCCAAATTTTTCTGACAAAAATTATTTTAAAGGGTCCCTATTTTAAAGAAACACTATACTGTGAAATGTCTGTAGCTAACAATACTATATTATATACTTAAAATCTGCTCAGCTTTATATTTGTGTTCTTACCACAAAGCAACAACAAGAATAAGAAAAATAGGAGCAGAGGAAAAGCTGGAGGTGATTGGAATTTTATAGCTTTGATGGTGGTGATGGTTATATGGGTGTATACTTGTCCAAAACTCACCTGCTTGTACACATTAAATATGTACAGCTTTTTGTATGTCAACCATACCTCAATAACATGGCTTAAAAGAAGAATTCATATTACTCAATGAAGATTTGGTTGATAGTATGGAGGTTGGTGAACATGAAGGGGTTTTGAAATTCATTGGTTGGTAGTTATATGACCCTATTTCAGGAGGAAAACTATACTTCATACAGAAATGTGCGGTGAAACTATGTAATGATTTTAAAATAATTCCAAGAATTAAAAGGGGAGTTCAAAGAGAGCATCAAAACATACACAAAAAAACACAAAACTGACTAAGACTTTGGAAAAGCAAGTCTTATTTTAATGTACCACTAATATTTTTCTAGTCTCCACTATATATTGGTTAAAATGAGAACTCAGGTACTGTCTTCTGTTCAAAGCTTTGGGACAGAAGGATTGAACCTAGAACTGAGAGACTGCCAAATGAAACCTCCAAATCTTTTCACTAACAGTAAAATATAAATATAAAGAAAAGTAACTATCTTAAATCTCATAGACAACAGAGCATTATAATATACAAAAATATTTTAAGTTGTGAAACATGATTGCATTTCAATTTGTTCTACGTGTAAGCATCGTACCTTCTATATAAAGGTTGAAAACTAGGAGCAAAATATATTACTGCATCAATTTATGTCACACACACACCCCAAACACAGAATATTGCGTATTAGAAAAGCGTTTCCTACCACAATTTTGAACAAGAATTCTACAGAAAATAAGTAACCATGGATTCCATTTGAGTTTTCCAATATAAAAACTTGATTGCACTCTTCATTTCTCCCCTAAAGATTGATTTTTGTGCCCACCAAGAAAACATATCACAAAATGATTATGTAACAATCCAAAAAGTGCCCCTTTTATATGATTCATTCATATATTTGAAAATGCGTATGACCTGGATAATAGGAGTGGATTCCCTGGTGGCCCAGATGATAAAGAGTCTGCCTGCATGCTGGAGACACAGGTTTAATCCCTGGGTTAGGAAGATCCCCTGGAGAAGGAAATGGCAACCAATTCCAGTGTTCTTGCCTGGAAAATCCCATGGATGGAGGATCCTGGCAGGCTACAGTCCATGGGGTTGCAAAGAGTTGGACACGACTGAGCGACTTCACTTTCACCTTTTTTTTTTTTGGTAATAGGATATTATTACCCCAGTAAAAGACAGATGTAAATCACTACTAATTCTCATAAAATAATAGTTACCAGCAGAACTGCAAGTTGGTGATGCTAGTGGTAAAGGATCTACCTGCCAAAGCAGAAGACACAAGAGACGTGAATTTGATCCTTGGGTCAGGAAGATCCCCTGGAGTAGGAAATGGCAACCCACTCCAGTATTCCTGCCTGGAAAATTCCACAGACAGAGGAGCGTAGTGGGCTATAGTCCATGGGGTTGCAGAATCGGAAACAACTGAGCAGTCACACACACACACAAAGATAATATTGCTAAATCTTCTCAGTCATCATAAAGTTGGAAGAGATCTTTTGTGGTTGTCCAGTTTACACAGTGTCTTCAGGCATGTTCTCTACATTATCCTGCAAGGGTAAAATGATCATTACTGAGACCTGATTTATTCAGAGGAATTGATTTGACTGTATAAGTGGTCTAGTTCAATGTTGCACAGAGATAGCAGAGACTTTTATAAATCAAGATGATCCTTAATTAACATTTAAGAAAACAGCTTGCTGTCACTTAAGTATTTTATGGCATAAATCTATAATGAATAACTGCTTACTGGCTCTAACAATGTTAGGAACCAATCCTCTGCCAACCTTTTCAAAACAAAAATGTATAATACTAATAAGAACATAACTATAGCCTTATTAATCATCTTCCCATGGTTAGTGTATAACTGACAAATATCCATTTCTAAATCCCAGACAGCATTCGTCAGTGGTGACAAAATGGTAGATGAAACTCTCTTATTTCTTTACAACTCTAGGAAAATGACTACAATTTTAACAAAATTATAAGCAATCCTGGTGGCTTAAGTGGCAGGTTGTTTATTTTTACAGGGTTGAAATGAACTGTGAAATCATCGCAGTCTCTGTCTGGGCCTTGGTGGCTTATGTATGGTGAAGTGTAGCATGGAAGAATATGGTTATTATCTCTTTTTTGTCATTTAGATCTGGAAGAAGAACACGGGTGATTTTCTTAAGCTCCTAGGAGCATGCTGTGACCTGCTTTTGTTCGCCTAGCTTTAGTGAACACATGCATTCAGAAATTAGTTGATTAGTAAAGATTTTACAACATATTTTTGCAACTATTTGATGTCAGTCTTGGCTTTTAATTAGAAGAAAAGCCAAAGGAGAAAAAGATGATAAAAGCCTAGTTAAATTAGTATGCAGTTTTTCCTCTGATTTGTGATTCTTAGGTCTACAGGTCAAGTGTGTGTCTAAGCTAAACGTATTTTCATGTTTGCACTAAAGATCTCATTTTGAGAAAAGTCATTCATTTTTGCTTATTTAGCGTAAGAATGGAAAGAACTTATTGGAATGGCTCTTATAAGAGCTTTTAGGAATGGCTTCTCAGTGTCAACTGGAGATTTGGGCATCTGACTCTTCGCAGAGAAATGCAAAGAACTGAACCTCTGCAGACCACCTGGGGACTGGAACCTCATTAGGCAGAGATATGTTTACAGAGGGAGACATGATCAGGTTGGATCCAGTTCTGAAACTATTTTGAAAATAATACCCAGCCAAGTGAATAGTTGTAGTAGAAGGTCAAACTTTTCTATGTTTAGCCAACCTGGTTTGTGTTAATTAATAAGAAATGTTCTGTAAATACACATTCTTAATTGCAGCTAAATTAAATATTCATTTGTAACATTTGCTCTAAAAAATTGATTTCTTAATGAGTATGAGATGAATAGGTCATACATTTAGTGCACATGGAACTCTTTGTAAAAGGAACTTACCAAAAATAGCAGTGATAATTTTTGAACTTTATAAGGGCACACAGAAATACTCACTATGAATATGAAAATTTCCTGATATCATTATATCCTCCTAAAATATATATTTATAAAAATCAAGAACTCTTTTGTTATTAAATATTACATATAGGTTGTTTAGTTATATATGCTGATTTTGGTCAAGCTTTTTATGTGATTGAAGTAGATATATACCAATCATTGTGCCTGATTCATACACAGCCACTGTAAGGAAAAATACTCTGTTTCATTCCTGCCACTTTATTAGATATTGAACATTCAGTCATGATAATGTTTCAAAACAAAGCATAAATAAACTAATGCCACTTCTTTGCTCAAGTGAGATTCCATCTAAAAAAGTAAGAATAAAGTGTTTTCCAAGGCCAAATGAAATCTTACTAGATAGTTTGCATGGAGTAATGTTATATTTATCCAAATGTGTTCTTGGAATATTGGTGGACTTCTTGAAATATTGGTGCCTCTTTTTATAGCCTACACCTTATCACTCCTGTGATCTCAGGTCTATCCAACAGTGGATTCATTTCTGCCCATTGAAATTTGTAGGCGGGTGTCTTAGCTCAAGCTACTATAACAAAATACCTTAGTTTCAAATGACTGACATCTATTTTTCATAATTCTCTAGGCTGGGGCATCCAAGACCAAGGTGCCAGAAGATTTAGTTATTTGTACAAGCTCTTTTCCTGGCTTACAGATGGCTGTCTTCTTGACTCCACACATGGCAGAGAGAAAACTCTGGTATCTCCTCTTCTTTTTATAAGAACACCACTCTCATCATGTGAGATCTACCCTCTTTACTTCATCCAATCCTAACTACATCCCAAAGACTTCAATGTCAATATATGAATCTGATGGGACACAGTCTATAACATTCTACCCCTGACTCCTGAAATCCATGTCCTTCTCATATGAATAATAGATTCCATTTCAACCATCCCCAAATTCTTAACTCATTTCAGTATTAACTTTAAAGTTTAAAGTCCAAAGTTTCATCAAAATACCATCTAAATCAAATATGGGTGAGACTGGGGGTATGATTCAACCTGAGGGAAAATTTCTCTCCAGCTGTGAACCTGTAAAACCATTCAAATTATCTGCACATACACACAACAGTGGCACAGGCATAAGAGACATTGCAACTCCAAAAGGGAGAAATAGAAATGAAGGAAGGAGTGGGGGTTCCAAGCAAGTCCAAAACCTGGCAAAACGAATATCATTAGACCTTAAGGCTGGACAATAGTCCTCTTTGGACCAATGCTCTGCCCTCCAAGCCATAGCTACTGGGGTAGATATGTTACTCCTACAGGCTGCCTGGGTATTCTCACCCCTTTGGATCTGTGGAATAGTCTAATGCTCATAGATCTCTGCCAGGGATCGGACTTCTGAAACTGAGTAAGAGGGAGCCTTTTCTGCTGCATTTATGATGGGAATGACAGTCTTGATGATCTCCAAACAGACCTCAGGGTCATTCCTGAGAGATAATGCAGGTTCACAGCTTTTCTTCATTCCCCACCATTTTCTCTGTTTCCTTTAGTGCCAGCTGACAGAGATGATATAATCCTATCTCTACTCTTGGCCTCTGCTGAACTGGCTGGTTGAATCCCTGAGTTGAAATTGCTGTTCAACACCCTTTATCTTCTCTTCAGAATAAGAGTGGTTTTTTTTCCATTTTTTTGCAATATGGGTAAGTTGAGGATGTGAGAATTGGACTGTGAAGAAAGCTGAGCACCAAAGATTTGATGCTTTTGAACTGTGGTGTTGGAGAAGACTCTTGAGAGTCCCTTGGCCTGCAAGGAGATCCAACCAGTCCATCCTAAAGGAGATCAGCCCTGGGTGTTCATTGGAAGGACTGATGTTGACGCTGAAACTCCAACTCCAATACTTTGGCCACCTCATGCAAGGAGTTGACTCATTGGAAAAGACCCTGAAGCTGGGAAGGATTGGGGGCAGGAAGAGAAAGGGACGACAGAGGATGAGATGACTGGATGGCATCACCGACTCGAAGGACATGGGTTTGGGTGGACTCCGGGAGTTGGTGATGGACAGTGAGGCCTGGTGTGCTGCAATTCATGGGGTCACAAACAGTCAGACATGACTGAGCGACTGAACTGAACTGAACTGAAGATGTTTTAATCTTCAAGTCTTGTTCCTGTTGGCTTAGCAATTCCTTCTTTAACTCATCTGTCTCCTTTTCCATATTGTTATAAGTAGTAAGGAGGACACAAACCACTCTTTCGATAATTTGCTTAAAAATATCCCCTGCTGAACATTATTATTCACAGGTTCTACCTTCCACAGAACAGTAGAGCATAAATGCAATTCAGCCAAGTTCTCTACCACTTTATAACAAGGATCACCTTTCCTCCAGCTTCCAAAATATGTTCTTCATTTCCATCTGAACCTTAACCAGACTGGACTTTAACATCCATATTTCTACCAACATTCTGTTTATGATAATTTTTATACGCTCTAAGAAAAAGAATCTCTCTCCAGGTGTCTCTCTGAGCCTTCAGCAAAATTGCTTTTAACATCCCTATTTCTACCCACAGTCTTTTTACAACAATCTTGGCTTTCTCTACCATCATGAATTTCAGGGCCCATCTGTATAACCTCATTTAAACTTCATCAATTCCAAATATGGTTACATTGGGAATTACGGATTCAACATATGAATTGATGAGGAATACAAACATTCAGTATGTAACACCACCCTAGGTGGCCCAATACAGTAGCAGGACAAACTATTGCAAGTCTTTCTTGGTACTTGGATTTCTTTTCATGGTTCCCAGGTTGTCTCTTTTCTGGAGTTGAATTGGATTGCTAAAATACACACACATGCACACACACGCATATATGTGTGCACATAGTTTTTACTTTAGAAGTTAGAGTTTTCTGTTATTTCATAAATTGCTCTTTGCCTGAAAGTGATGGGGGAAAATATTGCTCAGAATAGCACTGGATTGAAATACACAAAGAGGGCAAAATAGAGGTGAGAATAGATTAGGTATGGTCAGTCTATTCACTCCTCCCTATGTCACAGACAGGAAACAAAATGGAGAAATTTTACTCAGGAGTAACAAAATTTAATTGAAACTATTCCAAGAATAAATAGGTTGCCCTTGCCTACTCACAGCCAGCAAAGTGAAGATAGAGAAAACTTTATTTGAACTTAGATTCAGAGAAATTTACAGTGTTTCAAAATAATTACAAACAAAAACATATTTCTTGATTCGATATACTTTACTATAAGGTTTAACAGTATTGGGATAAGAGCAGAATGCAGAATTTGGCAAACTGTTTTCACATATAAGAACAAATAGGAGATACTATCAAAGGAAAGTCAGAGAAAGGAAAGCAGTATCATAAAAACCTCAGAAAAAAAAAGAGATTCAATTAAATACAAATTTCACATGCACTCTCCTTTGTTGGTTTAACTAGCTTATTCATATGTCCCTTTAAATTTCAGGGTACCCTCCTGCAGAAAGCCTGCTCTAGCAATTGAAATATGATGTGAATTCTCACATCTTTGCTTGCCCGTTATCCGTGGTAGTTGCTAGCATACAGACTTTGATAAAATCACACATTCTGTTACTAAACATAGGTTAAATTTAACTTGATGTCTTTTGGAGTTCTTAGGAATAAAATAACTTTATCTCTACATAATATAGTTATCTTTCCTTTTCCCATTATTTATTACTATTGATTTTTTTTCTTACTTATATCATTGACAGTACCAAAATTTCCAAATTATACTAAACAGTAATGGTAAAGCAGAAATCATTTTTCCTAAAAATAAGGAGAATTTATTTTATTTTGATTTAAAATGTGTTATTAAATAAGAATCTTTCTCTAATATATTTAAATTCAAATTTAAAATTTGGGATGAGTCATTTAGGTTACTAGTTTGGGCATACGCTAAACTGATACAATAAATTTTTGACCTAGTAATTAATATACTTCGTTATCTCACCTTTATTTGCATTCTTGGATCCAGTCTTTTTTGGTAATGTTGAAAGTGAAAGTGAAAAATTGTTAGTCCTTCAGTTATGTCCAACTCTTTGTGACCCCATGGATTATAACCTGCCCAATTGCTTAGCAGGTAATGAGCAATGCAGGAGACACAGGAGACACCAGTTCCAGTTAGGAAGATCCCCTGGAGGAGGAAAACGGCAACCCACTCCAGTATTCTTGCCTGAAAAATCCCATGCACTGAGGAGCTTGGGGGACTACAGGTCAAAGGGTCGCAAAGAGTCAACATGACTGAATGCCCGCATGCATGTGTGAAATTGATAATTTTTAATTATTACCAAGTTTGAGACTAAGGAAACATTAACTTTATATGCTAATATCACATTGCTTTTGTGGCCTAGAACAGATAATGTAACTTGACCACTGTATTTTTCATCAAATTTTGAAGTTTCACCAGTGAACTTGTGAACACCTTAGGATTTTGATGTAGTATTTTCGTATTTTGAAAAATTTTCCAAGAGTTATTGTCTGCTACTTTTTATAATTCTGTTATATCAGTGTGGTATTCAACTTTTTCATAGAAAACAAGCAATCTCAATTAATGTATCTGATTGTAGTATTTACTACAAATGTTTACAGCCTTTAAAATAAAAATTGCTTGGCTTCTTTTCTTCTTTTATTTCCTGCACCTTGTTCTCAGATTTACCAATTCCTGCATTTTGTGATGTTTTATAAATCAGACAAGGTTTGTAATAAGCGACTTGGGTAGACTATTCTCACAAATTTTTCCAAGCTGAGCATTCGTTCCTTCAAAATAAATCATTCTGCACTTTCAGGTGTCAAGTGATCCCTTAAAACAGCATAGCACAGTAGCTAACCATATGGATTCTAGAGCCAAACTTTCTAGGCATTAATCTCAGCTCTACCACTTACCAACTGTGTGATGTTGAGCAAATTATTATACTCTGTGTTTTAGTTATCTTATCTGTAAAATCAAGATAATGCTAGTACTTACCTCATAGGGTGATGTTGAGGATCAAATGCATAGATTCACATATGGCATTTAGAGAACTGTCTGCCATAGAGTGAGGACTCACTCTATAAAAATAAGCAATTGCATTGATTTTTGTTCTACTTGATGGCATAGCAATGATATAAGAAAATACAATGTGTCGGGGGTTATAAATCTAACTCCTTTCTGCTGTTTGTTTTATTTGCAGGTAGGAAAAATATGCAGGGATTAAGCCTAAAAGAATGAACTCTCCTAGCTGTTTGTTTTACTATCTAGGATTACAGCCCATAATCATCTCTCTGAGCAATAGATGAATGTAGTGATTTGTCAGCATTTCTCTGCATATGCATACCAAATTCCTGACCATAAAATGAAAATACCTGAAGCCAAAGAATATATGTATAAATATCCACTCAAGTGAACAAAAATAATGTAACACCTTATAAACCATCAGCATGGGCTCAAGGGGACAAATATAAACAATCATTTGCTGAAAATAAAGCAGAGCTTTAAGCCAATATAATAGAACCAGATGCCTTTAGAATCAGCCATAAGGTATAGAGTTTATTGGATGTAACTGCACGCCTATTCCTTCTGTAACCCCAGAGTAAAATCTTCTGAAACTAAGCGGATGAAATCCAAATGCTATGTAGGATCACATCTTTTTTTATGATCTGCAAAGGTAGTTACTTAGTGCTGTGAGTGCTTTCAGGTTTTGATGATGATGTCTGCAGACTACATCAAGCGGGGAAAATCTTTTCAGATGCAGGCCAGATGCTAACAGGAGCTGAATTCTTCCAGTATGTGATTCTAAGGCATCCAAGACAAGGGCCATAAATAATACCAGCTTTCACCTTTTAATCTCTTAAATTTCTCATATTTTACTTGCAAGTATTCTCCATTTCATTTATTTCCAGGTGTCATTTGTATGTCAAAGTTGTTTATAGCTTCATCTAACCACATTTTTTTTTTAAGGGTGAACTGAAGTACACCCTATAGGCTAATCTATACTTAAAAATTGTTTGAAAATTCCCTTGAGTGCAATGACTTTACTTGAGAAAATGAATGTGAAAGTATGTAACCAAGAGAGATATTTTTAAAAGCATATTCATAAAAATACATTAAAATTAATTAATAGTGCATTAATGTTGACATTTTACCTACAGTTTAATTTTAAAAGTAATTAACAAAAAGAGGACATTTAAGAAGTGTTTGCCTCTTAGACAACTTTTCATGGAGAGAGAATCTGCTGACTAAATTTCTGTGCAAATTTAATCAGCCTGTCCTCAGTGGAACATGAAATTTGTGATATAGAGAAAGTGTCTCTCAACTAATTATACTGTTTACCTTATGAATAAAATATGACTATTGATTTTTGCTGGTCTGTGCTATTTTTCCAGTGTTTTTAAAGTTATAGCTACTACTGTGCCTCTTACCTTCTGGAAAACACAAACCCATCCTAAACATATTTTTAAATGGCTATAATTTTCCGATAATTGGTTTCATTTTAGATAGAAATGTCCCAAGGCCCATTCAGTCTTCTCTCTAGCACTCTCTTTCTGCTCCTGATTCCTGTTTAAATAGGAAAGTTAGTAAATGACTTTAGCCCCTCCCCCTCCATATAGGAATCTGGAATCTTCCTAAGGGAAGCTGGAATCAAGATTGACAAGAGAAATATCAATAACCTCAGATATGTACATGACACCACCCTTATGGCAGAAAGCAAAGAACTAAAGAGTCTCTTGATGAAAGTGAAAGAGGGGAGTGAAAAAGTTGGCTGAAAACTCAACATTCAGAAAACTAAGATCATGGCATCCAGTCCCATCACTTCATGGCAGATAGATGGGAAAACAATGGAAACAGTGAGGGACTTTATCTTTTGTGGCTCCAAAATCACTGCAGATGGTGACTGAAGCCATGAAATTAAAAGACGCTTGCTCCTTGGAAGAAAAGCTATGACCAACCTAGACAGCATATTAAAAAGCAGAGACACTACCTTTGCCAACAAAGGTCCCTTTAGTCAAAGCTATGGTTTTTCCAGTAATCATGTGTGGATGTGAGAGTTGGACTATAAAGAAAGCTGAGTGCCGTAGAATTGATGTTTCTGAACTGTGGTGTTGGAGAAGACTCTTGAGAGTCCCTTGGACTGCAAGGAGATCAAACCAGTCAACCCTAAAGTAAATCAGTCCGGAATATTCATTGGAAGGACTGATGTTGAAGCTGAAACTCCAATCCTCTGGCTACCTGATATGAAGAACTGACTCATTGGAAAAGACCCTGATGCTGGGAAAGATTGAAGGCAGGAGGAGAAGGGGATGACAGAGGATGAGATGGCTGGATGGCATCACTGGCTCGATGGACATGGGTTTGGGTAGACTTCAGCAGTTGGTGAAGGACAGGGAGGCCTGGCGTGCTGCAATTCATGGGGTCACAAAGAGTCAGACACGACTGAGCGACTGAACTGAACTGAAGAAAAAGAAGAGAAAGAATAAAAGTAGATGTGAATAAGTTAAAAATAGCTATTTCACAAATAAAACAAAATGAAAAAGCTCCTTCTTTGGAAGCATTGATAATATTGATAAAGTACCTACTTACTAGTTTATCCACGCCAATAAATTTACCTGTCAGGTGTTTTATTTTTCCCTTCATAGCTCAAATGGAAATCATGGTTATTCACACAACTGTTATTTGAGTAAAATAGAATTTATTAAAAATGTCAAAAGAGTACCTGAAGCTTAGTAGATGCTCAATAAATTCTAGTCTTTGTCTTTTAATAATTCTGCTAATACATTTCTTCTTGTAATCATGATGGTTACCTTCCTCTATTAATTATGACTTTCAATTTTCAATGCATTCTCTTTACTATGCTAGAGGAAAATGGGGATGAAATAAACAAAACTTAAGGCAGTTATATGATCTGACTAATATCAGAAGCAAGTTAAGGTATAATTCATAAGCGGTCAACATTCCTGTCCATTGTTTATTCCACTTTGCCATTCAACTGTCTTCTTTGAAATAGTCCCTTTAAAAATCCTATTAAAAGTTTTATGGATAATAATAATTTATGAACTGCTTGTAAGCAGAAATATTTTCAAATAAAATAACACAATAAAGCATCTAACAAATTCCAATAACTACAATTCTTAGACAATCGTAAAAATAAATGAGCTTTTTTTTACCCATATTCCTTCTCATAGACAAGCTGCTTGGAAGGAAAAGTTCAGTATCAGGAATTTGAAAAATTGTGTTTGTTAATCTCTCTCAAGTGATATAAGAGATGTATTGAAAAAGATACTGAACTACTCACCTAAATTCAAACTCTAGCACTTCAAAACTATGGGCAAGTTATTTGGCCATTGACTTCATGAGAAAAGGCAAAAGCAGATAAACAGCTTAACTGTTCAAACTAAAATATTGTTCAGGTGGTACTAAAAATAACATCACAGTGACTGATCTTGTTCTGAATGTAGTTTCATCTTAAAAAAATTCTTCAATGTGTGAACTAAATTTTGACACTTCAGAGACAAGCATGGACACAAATGGTTATTTTTGAGCCATATTTAGTTGAAAGAGATTCAAAATAAAGCTCAAAGGATTATTTTACCCACTTTGCACATAATATAATTTAAAATTATATTTTATAACTATGGTCAATGACATAAAAAGATGAAAGTAATCTACTGATGTTGGAATTGCCTTGTGATAAAGAGGTGCTGCTGTTTTTTGAGATATTTGTCAGCAGAAGCATAGAAATTATTTATTTATTGTATATATTATCTAGGTAAACCAAAGAATATTAATTTTTTTCATTTTTATAACTGTAAACTTTAGCATTTCCTATTGCTATAATAAAAATCAACTGCTATACAGTCTCAGAATTTTAGTAAAAATATGCCTTGATATCCTTAAGATTTCTTGAATTTGTTTATTTTAATGGATATTTAATATTCATAAATGTATCCCACCATACAGTACTTCTTATTACTTAAAATTATGGCTTGATCTTCATTTTATTCTCTCATGCTCCTCATTTAAAAATTAAAATTTTAACTATTAAAACTGCTGAAATGTTGCAGAAACCAGTAATCCAGAAACCAAGCAGCACTCGGAGAGTTGGAGAACTCAGGTTTATTATGCTGGCGGGCCCAGAGGGGTTAACACTCCTCATTGGACACCTTCCCATTTTATTCTCTTTATATAAATTCTGTAACATATGGCCATAAATGTTTGGAAAATATATTTTTTAGAGGAGCAATAGTATTTAAAAAACACTAACTTCCTTAACAGTAGGCTTTTAGTAGTTTAAGTTTGAGGAGAGTCAAAAGTTATGTGTGGATTTTGGACAGTGGAAGCATTGGTATCCCCAACTTGTGTTGCTCAAAGGTCAACTGTATATAAAAATAGTTATTACAGTAAAAATATTAATAATGAAAACAATCAGAAGTAAAAATTTATAGGAAAACATAGAATTGCAATTATAACTTAAATGAGCTTCCAGTTTAAGAGATGATTTAAGCATACTCCACTCTGCCAAAATCCAATTAAAATCACATAAAGCCATAAAAATGAGCAAAAGTTAAATGATTTGATAGATATAAAACTTTTAGTATAGTTTGTGATACCTATTAAGGGTCCAGAAAGGTTATATATTATTAATGATATTCTTATCATAAAAAAGAGTCATTCATGATGGCACTAAGAAAGAGAAGGTGTCACTATTACTGGATTGGGACATTGAGGACTTTTGGGGAGATAGAAAATGATTGTTACCGTATGGATAATCACTGTTCAAAGCACACAAAGAAGTTGTCAGCTGTTACAAGTGCCACTTTTCTGATAAAACAGTGATGTGGCTCCCAACTTGGAGCAAGCAAGTACAGAGGGAAGAAAAGGAACAGGTGTAGAAATCAAGTTAATAAACAAAAGGACTGTCCACAAAGCAATTCTTCAGGTTATAAAACACTCTCCTCTCTCACCCCTGTATGTATTTAATAGCAGCAGTAGAGAATTCAGGAAAAACCTGGACAAACAAAAAAATGAAGGAGATATTCCTAACCTGATACAAGGAAGCTACAAAACATATAGAACATTTAGTGAGACTTCTAAAGCATTCTCTGTGACATCAGGAAAAAGACAAGGATGCATACTAGCAACACTTCTGTTCTATGTCACACTGGAGACTCTAACACGAATAGTAAGACATATAAATGGGATTATAATGTATGAGGATTAGAAATGAGGACACAGAACTCTCATTAAGCACAGATGATATGAATATATACAGAGAAAATCAAATGGATTATATAGGTAAATTGTTAGAATTGATAAGTTTATTAAGATTGCTGTTACAAATACCAATTATTATTAATGAGCAATAGTATATTGCATGTCTACCTAAGAGCATAAAAGAATTAGAAAATAAAACATGAAAGTATATTTTTTCAAATAGCTCAAAAATATAAAGCAAAAATACTTCAAAAATAGCTTGGTCCCATCACTTCATGGCAAATACATGGGAAAACAATGGAAATAGTGACAGACTTTATTTTCTTGGGCTCCAAAATCACTGCAGATGGTGATTGCAGCCATGAAATTAAAAAACCTTTGCTCCTTGGAAGAAAAGCTATGACCAACCTAGACAGTGTATTAAAAAGCAGAGACATTACTTTACCAACAAAGGTCCATCTAGTCAAAGCTATGGTTTTTCTAGTACTCATGTATGGATGTGAGAGTTGGACTATAAAGAAAGCCGGGCACCATAAAATTGATGCTTTTGAACTGTGGTGTTGGAGAAGACTCTTGAGAGTCCCTTGGACTGCAAGGAGACCCAACCAGTCCATCCTAAAGGAAATCAGTCCTGGGTGTTCATTGGAAGGACCGATGTTGAAGCTGAAACTCCAGTATTTTGGCCACTGATGCAAAGATCTGACTCATTTGAAAAGACCCTGATGTTGGGAAAGATTGAAGGCAGGAAGAGAAGGGAACGACAGAAGATGAGATGGTTGGATGGCATCACTGACGCAATGGACATGAGTTTGAGTAGGCTGTGGGAGTTGGTGATGGACAGGGAGGCCCGGTGTGCTGCAGTCCATGGGGTCACAAAGAGTCAGACCCAACTGATAGACTCAACTGAACTGAACTGAGTGACTAACACTTTCACTTATGTGTCAGTATTTGGAGGTAGGGCTTTTAAGCAGAAAATTAAAGTTAAATGAAATAATAAGGGTGGATCCCAAACCAATACGACTGGTATCTTTAAAAGAAGAGGAAGTGGCACCAGAAGTGCCTGTCCACAGAAGAAAGGCCATGTGAAGATACAACAAGAACACAGCCATGCAGGAGTCATGAAGAGGTCCTACCAGAAATCAATCCTGCTAGTACCTTGATCTTAGACTTCAAGCATCTAGAACTATAAGAAAATAAATGTCAGTTGTTTAAGCCACCCAGTCTCTGATATCCTGTTACAGCAGCCCTAGAAGAATATATCGCAAATACCATATATTTTTTAATCTCTGTATGTGAGATAAAATTAACCATATAAGCAAAAACAAAATAAAATGATAACCATAAGTCAAAATACATATAAATATGTATATAATCATATACAATTATATAACTATTGGATTATATAATATAATCCAATAAATGTATTCAGATTGAGATTTTCTGTTATAGGATTCAAATTGAGTTCAATGAAAATCCAGCTCTCCATAGTTTTTAAAAGGCACATTTAAAACATAATATGAAAGCTTAAAACAGATGGGAAAATTGTGTCATGGAAATACTACCCAGAAGAGACACAGTGTAGCACGTTAGGATTAGACAGTTTATAATTAAGTTGTAAATAATTAATAGTGTAAGTTAAAAAAATAATGTTGAAAGATATGTCTTCAATTTGAAGTGGCCCTACAACACTCTGAGCAAAGGAAAAAGACTTATAGCCAGACAAATCCTAATGACATTTAGGGTCTGCATGAGCAGTATGGAAACTTAGTGAGCCAAATCAATATTCAACTAAACTGTCAGATAAAGACATTCAGATAAAGACTTTTAAAAAAGCACATTTTCATGTACCTGTTTATTAAAATGTTATGCTAAAAATATTGTCTGGTAAATTGAGATTAAACAGGAAAGCTGAAATATGGAAAATATGGAAATATAGAAAATAATGGATCCATCAAAAGAGAGAAAAGATGAGCTAGTCCAGAAAGTAGTGTAGTTGTGCAGCTAGGCTAAAATGCAAATAATCCAGATTTTAGCAGGAGAATGGAAAACTGCAAGAGGAAAATACCTGTTCATGAGGTGAAAAAAGGAGAGAGAATGCAAGCGAGAGAAAGAGAGACAAAAAGACAGAGAGGCAGAGAGGGAAAGGAAGATTTTACTATTCTTACTAATTTACAGTACAGGAAAAAAGGATTTCAAAGAGGAAATAGATATACTATTTGAATATACAAGAAACTGTATTTAAATGACCATTATTATAAAAACCTCATCCACTAATTTTTAACTTTCAGAATTGATGTATACTCAAAATATGAATATGGATATATGAGACATTAACCCATGGTAATAAAAATATATACATACACACAAAGAAAAAAAAGTTGAGAGCAGTGAAGAAGAAAAAATTGGAGGGATCCAAGAGCTCACAATATATTCTGAAAATATGAGGAGTACAGAGATGCTGTCTCAAGATGATGGCAGAATATATTTTGAATAAATGTATTATTCAAAATGAGAGAAATATCCAATAAAGAAATTAAAATGATACATATTGTTAGAAGAGGAGAGGGAAGGTTTAGAAGTATTCTTAATCTTAATCTGAAAAAGTGAAAGTAAATGTCGCTACATCCCAGGGACGTAGCCTATCATGATCCTCTGTCCATGGAATTCTCCAGGCAAGAACACTGGAGTGGGTAGCCATTTCCTTCTGGGTCTCCCACATTGCAGGCAGATTCTATACCATCTGAGCCACTAGGGAAGCCCTAATCTTAATTTACCAGAATAAAAAATCAGTAACCTGTAAAGTTAATCAATCAAAAAAAAGCAATAAAAAGTGCAAAGAGGAAAAGCAATACCAGCATATTATTTAGAGAAACACCAGTGAAAAAAATAAGAATGAAAAGGATTGAAAGTTTGTTTAGCGTATGGGATTGTCATAAGGGAGGACACTGAAATTTTTCATTATAAACCTGTGATCCTTTGATAAAGTTGAAAACAAAATCATTTTAAAAAATCACTCTCTACCAAAAATCTATTTACAATGTAAGATGAACACCTAGGATTCTTCTTAAAACTTATTTTATAAATTTTTTTTCTTCTCAACTAAGATACAGAATGATAATTTCTCAGAAAGAGACGTAAAATGAAGTTTCTGGGAAGCACCAAGGGAAGCACTAAGTTTTCCACTCCTGGGTCTATAAAATGGCAGAAAAAAGGAGCTACAATCAGATGCCACACTTGGAGAACGGAAGAACAAAAACAGTGCCCTGGAGAAGAGTAAAACAAATCAACTACTCTAGGAGTAAAAATAAAAAGGTAATGCTTAAGGTCTGGATTAGTGTGCCTGAAAAATGAGACCATGAACATGGAAATTAATAACACTTATCAGTTGTACTCTACTATTGCATAAGTAATGCTGTGAACATTGCTGAAGAGTCAGCAAAAGTAAGAAAAAGTTCAGGATATCATCCCAAGGATGGGATCTGGGGAGAATCTCCAATGCACTTGTTGGAAAAGTCCAACTTTAACAGAAAGACATATATGGGAATCTCTTGAATGTTGCATTGGAAAAGTGGGAATTTCTAGTCATTAACATGTGCCATCTAGGATTTTTAAAAACATTTTTGTATTGAGAAGCACACAATACTTTCAATTTTATCTTCCTAATACTATTAATATATGGTTGTAAATTGAATTTGGTATGCTCTGATATAATTCTATGTTATATTCTTCAGTGCTTGATACAGGTAGCATAGTGTTATAAGCTTTGACCAAAATTGATCTGAATTCAATGAGTATGGTGACTTTATGTCAAATAGTTAGTGTTTTGTCTTTGAGAAGGGAATGTGATAATTTTTATAGTATGTACTGGGAGGCAATAAATTATGGGAGTGTGCCGCAATGCTATGACCTTTTCAGTATTCAGTAGTTTGAATAGCTGGTCTTTCTAACCTATTTGATTTAACCTACACTAATCATCAAGAAAGTTAATGAAAGATAAAACATTTTTTTTAAATGGCACAGCATTAATCCTTTTATATGGCAGAAGTTGAAATGGGAACTGTTAAGACATTGGTAACAAATTTCAATGTCTCTGCTGTAGATGCAAATCTTTAGACAGCATCCATTGACTTTGGATGATGGAATTTTGACCTGATAAAACCTTGATCCAGCACTTTTTAGAGTGATGATATATTACAAATGTACTTGCCATACATAGAGAGTAGACACGACCTTCGAAATAACATTGATGTTTTCCTCTCCTGAACATCACATACAAACTGCTTCTTGAGAATCCTACTTTTAATGACATCCAATTACATCAATTTTATCTTTCAGTAACCCATGGCTAATCCTGAACCTTGATGAGAGAGAGTTCTTATTTATACTGAATGAAATATAACAGATATAAATCTGTGTTTTACTGATGGGAGTTTTTGCTGGGTATTCCATAAATATGTATTAATTGAGTAGCTAATGAAGAACAAAAATCTAACATTGTAGATATTGTAGGTTTTCATATATAGTCATTTTTTTATGATTGTAGAAATTACTTCACTGACAAGTTTTTTTCCAAAATATTAAGAGTTAAATTTCATCTATATTTCAACACACTGGGAAACATAGTCAATTGTAAATAGATATTCCTTCTTTATTTTAGAGTATAATAAGTGATTTAATTATCAATATGTAAGGTTTGGGATTTTTTTGTAGGATGCACTTACTGTATTTACTGCTTGCAGCAAACTTTTAAATGACTGACACAGAGCAGGCACTCAACAAATGTATGAATAATATGTGATTGAGAGATGAATGACAACACAAAGAGAATTACATATGCTGTATGTACTCAATGTTTTCATGATACTATCAACTTAGCATGAAATTGCTTTTAGTTGCGTTGTAGACTTGAAAAGTAGAGGAAATTTTTATCAGACCCCGGGATCAAGCCAGCATCTCCTGTGTCTCCTGCATTGCAGGTGGACTCTTTATTGCTGAACCACTGGGGGAAGCCCTATGAGGTGTATAAGTATGTGTCAAAGTTGCAGTAGATGCTACAGATGCTCTGTTAAAGAGAATAAAAAACTGATGTGCTAGTTTACATTCCAGTTGGTAAAGGCAGAATGTAAACAAATAAAAACAATAATTAAGACAATCTAAGCTGATGAAAATTTTATGAAGGCAACAAATGTGAATAATATTCGAGAAAATAATTGGGAGCTTATACACTATTTCTGTCTTTTTACTTAGCAAATTTAAAATAACTTAACTATTCTTATTCCATAGATAAGGAAAATAATCATAACAGATTATGAATCAGTAAGAGTTCATCAAAATTGATTACAATTTAATTTGCTGCAACCGGCATATCCTCAATGGTTGGTCCTGTTAGAAGTAATTTAGTGGTGCTCTTTGAGTATTGCTTTATGTTAATAAATAATAATCCAATTTGCATAATAAATATTAGAAAAACAAGCTACTGACTTCTCTGAACAAAAAACTAGGTTAATAATTTTATATGGATCCAGCCAGCAATGTTAACTCAATCATCAAAGGTCTCTTCAATTTTATATTTTCCTCTCTTCTATTGATATTCCAATAGAGGTGACATCCATTTTAAATAGTTGAAATGTGGATTAAAATTCCAGCAACTTGGCCTCCTCTAGATAGCCATAATTTTGCTCCCTGAAAAAAATATGGATAAAAATATTAAATTCTACTCAAATTGCACAAATTTGGCAGTTAGCAAGATTCATCCATTTAAAGAGAAGGAAATAATTACATTGTGAGAGAAATTCAAAATCCCCCAACAATTTTTTTATTTGTTCCAGGTCGGGCTCTTACATAAAATGAGGTGCTAGAGATTTTTGTATCCCTTTTTTTTGGACACCCTAGCATGCTGATGAATCAAAATTGGGCTGAGGCAAAATTGGATTTTATTGCAAAAGTATTTGTGCAGAGTTCACATTAGTAAAAAATCATTTCTATCCCATGGATGCCAAATCACACTCATTATGGGGATCAGTTCCCAAGAGATTAACTTTAGACCAAGACCGGGAATGCTGGGTAGGATTGGGGGCAGGAGGAGAAAGGGACGACAGAGGATGAGATGGTTGGATGGCATCACCACTTGATGGACATGGGTTTGGGTGGACTCCAGGAGTTGGTGATGGACAGGGAGGCCTGGCATGCTGCAGTTCATGGGGTCGCAAAGAGTCGGACACGACTGAGCGACTGAACTGAACTGAACTGAGTGTTTTTCCCTAGATGCACATTTATGAAAGCTGACAAAATTTAGAAAAGAGTATTTCACAACTAATCTATTAAAAAGGAGGGAGAGAAAAAGGAGTAAGAAGGAGAAAAAACAGCTCTGTTATTCTCAAGATCGTTTTAGAAACTTGATGAATCCATTCCTACATTACTTCTCTATATCTCTGATTAATCCCCATGGACAGAGGAGCCTGGTGGGCTATAGTCCATGGGGTCGCAAAGAGTCAGACACGACCGAGTCTTTTCTGACAATGGAGAAATTTTCCTAGTTAGAAAATCAGTCTAAGTGACTCTTATCTTAAGTTGTGAAGACTGTCACTTATTAATAAAAGTTGAAAGAAATTTCTGTTTACTAAGAAACTTGAATTTATCGCTGGGCTATTTCCCTTTGGATGGTGAAAGATAAATCATTCTGTAGAACTTTGTGAGTTAGGCAAGATCTTCATGCAGGGAAGCAACTGAGAGGAAGAATTTATGGCTCAAACATTTAAGAGTTATATTTAGTAATGTAAATTTACGGTTTATTATAGCAGATTTATATTCCTGCATAGGTTTCATTTAGATTAATGATTTTTTTCTAAAGAATTTAAGTTATCAATGAGTTGTTCTTACAGAGTTGGGCACGCTATTGTCAAACAGCTGCTCCTGGGGGAGCTGAAATGTAGACCCTTAAAAGCAATAGGATTTCCAGCCCTGAAATGCTCTTCACCTTCTCTCATAGAGGAATCAGTGTAAACAACCAGGAACTAGGATGCTGAGCACAACCTCCCTCAGAATGACAATTTAGTAGGCTCAGAGGACATTGGTGCTATTGTTTCTGACTGAATTTCTTACAAAATGGGAAACTACTCTGTTGATAACTTTTGCAAAGCTGCTGTGCACAGCTGTGCAATCTGTGCACCGCTGTACAATCTGTGCACCTTGAAAATGCAGTCTGTCTGGGAACAGATAGAGATTGAAATGCAGTCTAGCATAGAACTGGTTCACAAGAGAAGAAGGAGCATCCTTATTTTCTTTGTTTGTTTTTATTTTGTTTGCACAGAATAGAATCTACTCAAGGAGCTGTGAACTGTGTGGAGCTGATCCTCCGAGAGGCACCATTTTTCTCTTCGGCTGAACAAGATACATTTTTCCAATTCAAACATAAACCTTGGATATACTTGCAGAAGCCCTGACTGCAGTCTTGTGGGAGTTGAGGTTTTTTAAAAAGAGATTAAACGGACTTCCCTGGTGGTCCAGTGGTTAAGACTTTGCCTTCCAATGCAGGGGGTATGGATTTGATCCCTGATTGGGAGCTGAGATCCCACATACCTCATGGCAAAAAAACCAAAACATAAAACAGAGCAATATTGTAACAAGTTCAATAAAGACAAATTTAATAATGGCCCACATAAAAAGATCTTTTAAAAATATTAGATTTATCTATTGTAAATTATCTGGGAAATTATCCAGGAAGTAAGGACTCAGGAGGTTGGGTTTCAACTAAAGTGAGAGAACTTCATTTCCAAGTATTGGAGTCATTTTTTTCTCTGGATTCTGAAACATGGCAGCATATAGATCCCTCCCAATGCCACATAGTTATGGTACAGGAGCAGATCAAGTAGGTAACACATGAAGGATCTCTGAAAGCATAAATTCTGCAGTGGTTACAATGTGCATTTACTTCTCCTTCAGAATTCTAGACCTTCATGTAATTCTTGTCAGTTGTGATGACAAGAACTGACTATCCTGTGAAGAATTAAGGAGACTGTGAATCCTTTGCTGGGGGTAAGGTTGACACAAAAGAGCGGTTTCCTCTCTCTATAAATAGTGAGGACATCTTTAATAACGGAAAGGGCAATGTTTGTAGAGGGATCAAGCATAGATGTTCAGCATGGCAAGAAATTAAAAATAGATTGATTCTTACAAAAGAGTAAGTTTTTTTTTTATTAAATACTATGAATATACTTGGGCCAGGTGATGGCCCTAGAAGTTGAATTTTAGAATAATATGGAAAACTGTTCATAATAGCTATGGAAAAAACTTTTTCTAAAATTAATTAATTCTTATTATCTGAAATTAGTTTTTACATTTTTTCTCTTCCATTAAGGCATTCAATTACTCTTTTTGAATTATGATGTATATTCAAACAATACAATTTTCTATCTCTTTTAAGATGTATCTTAGAAAAGATCAGCAAGAAAATATATGATAACCTCAAAAGAAGAGTCAGAAGTTTTAGATACACAGAAATAACTGAATTTAAAGCTGACAACTAATCAAGCAGAAGGCATTTGGTGAATGCTTTTCGTATAAACTTTATATATATGAAAGGTCATGTGTATGTAAAAAATAAATTGTGAATAACTGCTTGTGGTAGCACTGGTTTTTGCCTGCCACCTGTATAATATTTTCTTCTCCTAATTATATTAAGGGATTAGATCTGATAGACAGAATGCCTGAAGAACTATGGATGAAGGTTCATAACATTGTTCAGGAGGTGGTGATCAACACCACCCCCAAGAAAAAGAAATGCAAAAGGCAAAATGGCTTTCTGAGGAAGCCTTACATATAGCAGAGAAAAGAAAAGAAGCAAAAGGCAAAGGAGAAAAAGAAAAATATATCCATCTGAATGCACATTTCCAAAGAATATCAAGGAGAGATAAGAAAGCCTTCCTAAGTGATCAATGCAAAGAAAAAGAGGAAAACAATAGAATAGGAAAGACTAGAGATCTCTTCAAAAAAATTAGAGATACTAAGGAAAGACTTCATGCAAAGATGGGCACAATAAAGGATAGAAATGGTATGGACCTAACAGAAGCAGAAGATGTTAAGAAGTTGCAAGAACACACAGAAGAACTATACAAAAAAGATCTTCATGACCCAGATAAACATGATGGTGCAATCACTCACCTAGAGCCAGACATCCTGGGGGTGCAAAGTCAAGTGAGCCTTACGAAGCATCCCTATGAACAAAGCTAGTGGAGGTGATGGAATTCCACCTGAGCTATTTCAAATCCTAAAAAGATGATGTTGTGAAAGTGCTGCACTCAATATGCCAGCATATTTGGAAAACACAGCAGTGGTCACAGGACTGGAAAAAGTCAGTTTTCATTCCAATCCCAAAGAAAAGCAATGCCAAAGAATGCTCAAACTAACTCACAATTGTACTCATCTCACACGCTAGCAAAGTAATGCTGAAAATTCTCCATGCCAGGCTTCAACATTACGTGAACCATGAACTTCTAGATGTTCAAGCTGGATTTAGAAAAGGCAGAGGAACCAGAGATCTAATTGCCAACATCTGTTGGATCATAGAGAAAGCAGAAAATTCCAGAAAAACATCTACTTCCTGCTTCATTGACTATACCTTTGTGTGGATCACAAGAAACAGTGGAAAATTCTTAAAGAGATGGGAATACCAGACCACTTTACCAGCCTCCTTAGAAATCTGTTGCAGGTCAAGAAGCAACAGTTATAACCAGACATGGAACTATGGACTGGTTTAAAATTGGGAAAGGAGTACATCAAGGCTGTATATTGTCACCCCGC
Source organism: Okapia johnstoni (assembly GCA_024291935.2). Lineage (NCBI taxonomy): Eukaryota > Metazoa > Chordata > Mammalia > Artiodactyla > Giraffidae > Okapia > Okapia johnstoni. Next base: position 57,069,740 of record CM044308.1, read on the forward strand.
TTATATAACTTATATGCAGAGCACATCATGCAAAATGCCAGACTGGATGAAGCACAAGTGGAAATCAAGATTGCCGGGGGAAATATCAATAACCTCAGATATGAAGATGATACCACCCTAATGGCAGAAAGCAAAGAGCTAAAGAGCCTCTTAATGAAAGTGAAAGAGGAGAGTGAGAAAGTCATCTTACAACTGAACATTCAAAAAACCAAGATCATGACATCTGGTCCCATCACTTCATGGCAAATAGATGGGAAAACAATGGAAGCAGTGTCAGGCTTGATTTTCTTGGCCTCCAAAATCACTGCAGATGGTGACTGCAGCCATGAAATTAAAAGACCCTTGCTCCTTGGAAGAAAAGCTATGACCAACCTAGACAGCATATTAAAAAGCAGAGACATTACTTTTCCAACAAATGTCTGTCTAGTCAAAGCTATGGTTTTCCAGTAGTCCTGTATAGATGTGAGAGTTGGACCATAAAGAAAGCTGAGCATGGAAGAATTGATGCTTCTGAACTGTGGTGTTGGAGAAGACTCTTGAGAGTCCCTAGGACAGCAAAGAGATCAAGCCAGTCAATCCTAAAGGACATCAGTCCTGAATATTCATTGAAAGGACTGATGTTAAAGCTGAATCTACAATATACTTTGGCCACCTGATGCAAAGAACCAACCCATTCCCTGATTCTGGGAAAGATTGAAGGCAGGAGAAGGGGATGACAGAGGATGAGATGGTTGGATGGCATCACCAACTCTATGGACATGAGTTTTAGCAAGCTCTGGGAGTTGGTGATGGACAGGGAGGCCTGGCATACTGCAGGCCATGGAATTGCAAAGAGTCGGACATGACTGAGTTATGGAACTGAACTGAGCTGAGCTTTATTAATAAACCTTGTCTTGAAAACAAAATTGAGTTTATAACTCTGTGAACTAGTCACAGTCAATCTGTCTCCTATACTGATTTATTCTGAGAAGTGTATACACTCAGGCAGAAACTCTTGGAGATATTGTATTTTGCTATGTATATGTGGTTTTGAGGGAAAATGCTGGCTGTCTTTCACTAGGATTAATTACTAACCTGGAATCTTATAGGATAGGGTGAGGGTGGGCCTTATCTCTAGCCACATTAAAGAAAGCTTATCGCCAGTTAGGGAAACTAAGATCAACATACCGAGAGAAGCAGAGAAGAGATGCATGGAGAAAGAAAAAGCACACACAGCCTTGTCTAGGCTCACAACAGAACTGAAGACAGCTTTCTCTTCCTTTCATGTGGTAAGCAAATTCCCTTTGCTTGGGTGGATTTTCTAACATAAAGAATTCTCATTAAACAAGAGAAAGCTGTGGAAATACTTATTGCTAGGTTAGCAAATTGGTAAATTTAAGTCCTGGACTTAGCTCTCCTATAGATCAGTGTGTCTTTGAATGAGGCATTTATTCATTCTGAATCTATTTGAAAATCTATTAAGTAAAGAAATATTACAAAATAATCTCATTTTTGTTCTAACAATCTCCATTTTAATTGCATATTTTATCTGGCATTCATTTTGTATTTAATGTCGAACTCTAACTCCAAGATAAGACACTAGAGAAAACACTTGCTGTCCTTATGTCACTGTTTTTCAGGAAGACAAATCAATGTTTTGGGTTGCCTTGCATGAATATTGAAAAATTGCATGTTTAGCTAGATGGTTCAGGAAAAATTCTTCAACAAAGGGACTTTTGAGGTATGGATGATATCAGAAAGCAATCATGTGATGGTATCAGAAAGCAAAGAAGAAAGATTCCAGGAGTTTGAATGAAAAAGTATGCTAAATTTGGGTTGACTACACAGTAATCACTAATGAAATGAATTATTTATGCAGATGCTTTGTTACCTACTCTTGAATATTCTCATTGAATAAATCTGAAGAAGTGAGACTCATTTATACTTCATTTCCACTCTCCTTTGAACTTTTATTATTTTTTTTTAGTGAATCTGCAAAGACAATACAGAGGAGATATTCAAAATTGAAGCTTCCTTTTTATATCCAAAAACAGACCTTAAAAAGTGAAAGTTTTGAGGCAGGGGCTTTTATAGGGAGAAGGCAATGGCAACCCACTCCAGTCCTCTTGCCTGGAAAATCCCATGGACGGAGGGGCCTGGTAGGCTGTAGTCCATGGGGTCGCGAAGAGACGGACATGACTGAGCGACTTCACTTTCACTTTCACTTTTATATAATTAAGATAGATCAATTGAGCAACTGGAAGGCAAAATTATGGAAAGATTAAAAAGCTGTACCACCTTCAAATACTTACCTCCATCAAATAAAAACAGTTAGAATCAATCATAGATGAGCCAGATTTTTGATTCATTCCAAATAAATACTGTAGTTCCACAACTTTTCACACGTACCTAAACATATAAAATATTTAGAAAATTCTGACTCAGCAAACTTGGAAAACACAGTCAATCTTAACTATCTTCCTTTACTTACAAAGATTTAGAGTGCTTTTGAGAGACAGGAAAAAAGCTGTAACTATTATTCTAGATCAAGACAGGGCCATTAAAATGCCTGTCACCTTTATGATAAGAACTAAGATTATCACAAACTGCTTATGTAGCTGAGACACTATCGGTAAGCACATTGACAGTATATTTAGATACTTGATATTTCAAACCTCCAAATTTTCTTATCAGAAATACAAATATCTGTTTCCATTAATGGAACCAAGCACACTTATCTTAAATCCTTTCTGTCAGAATGTGAATGCTAACTGATAAAACAAAAACAGCCATGTAAATTTCATCCATATCTTCTCATAAAAGATGCCATATTAATTGGTTCATTTATTAAGATTGATATGAATAGTGTTTCCTTCTCCCAATAATATTCCTTCTCTCAATTTGCACCAACTCCCATCACACATACAAATATAGCTAAAAGATACAATATGGATGGGTACCTGATGCATCTAACATATTACAATAAACCAGCCTGTAAATTTTAAAAGCCAGACGAAGCAAAGTTTGCCTGGTGGAAGAAAAAAGACACCATACATGAAACTGAAAGCTAACTTCTGCTCCTGACTTTTCAGTAGGCAATCGTCAAGAAGTCCCAAGTGAAATATTTATTTTGTGCTTGATGAGTTTTATTATGTCAAAGCACAGGGGCTGCTTTGCTAAGAGAGGTCAGTGGTTACTGATGGCAAGGCTGTAAAAAGCTCTCACTTTTATATGAAGAGCATGCCTTCAGAGTAAAGTCAAAAGGCAAAACCTTGTGAACCGTTCATTCAAGCCTCTCTCCTAAGACCTCAAATTTCAGGCTCTCTCCATGGAAATGTTACATTTTAAGAAAGTCATTCTACAAATAATTTTCAACTCAGACAGGCAGTTACTATGGTGGAAAAATAAAAAAACTTGAAATAAAATAATCAGGTTTAGTGTCCTGGATAGAATCAGCTTAAGTCCATGTGATCTTCCCGGGAGCGCATGCTCATAAACCTGGGGGCTGATGCTCTACAGTAGCTGCCTTGAAATTCTTAATAATTTTCTCTTTGAATCTGTGCTTTGCAAATGAAGTTTGATGGAGAAATGGAGCCTGTATGTCTTGACACCCCCATCCTGCTACCATAGACATCCCACCTTCCTGCTTCTCCTGAGTGGGTTCCTGAGTGGGTTCCTGAATGGGTTCTCCTTCATCTGCCCCCACTCAGAAACTACTGACATCCTCCACCCATGGAGGGGGAATAGTGTGCCTAGCCATGTGACCCCACACTCTGTTAAGGGTTTCTTACACTTGCCCCTCAAATCTTCCCATGCCCTAAGGAGTATAACGTCAAATAGCAAATGAAAACCACCACAACAACCAGAGAGACAACGTGTGGAAGAAGGGAAAAATCTTTTCTTCCTGATTTTTGAATAAGGGACCTCACATTTTCATTTTCCACTGGGCCCCTCAAATTATTGCGCTGCTGGCTCAGACCTCAGATCTACCATTTTACAAGCTCTGTATATCTTGGAAAATCACTTCATTGATCCATGTTTGTTTATTCATCTGTAAACTATGGTTTATGTTTTCTGTTATGCAGTGATGCCAACTGAAAATCATCTTGATTGGAACACACAGTAGCAGGAGGAAACTATGATTTGCCTTTGAGTTGATTCACTCACGATTACTTCCAGTTCTAAATCACTTTAAATAGTCAAATCTATAGACTATTCAAATCTGTAGATCATTCACACTGGAACTATGAGTTCTAGATGTCTCACTGCCAAGTCAAAAGAGAAGATATATTTTTCAAAGACCAGGTTAGAAATTGAAAACACATTTCATGGAATTAATTTTATAAATCTTCAAAGTTGAAAGTGAAAGTTACTCAGTCAAGTCCAACTCCTTGTGACCCCATGGACCATAACCCACCAGACTCCTCTGTCCATGGAATTTCCCAGGCAAGAATACTGGAGTTGGGTAGCCATGCTCTCCTTCAGGGGATCTTCCTGACCCAGGGATCGAACCTGGGTCTTCTGCATCGCAGACAGATTATAAATCTTAGCCAGGTTCTATAGTATTTGTTGGCCCAACTGCTAAACTGTATAGCAGATAAATTAGATTACACTGCTTGTTTTAGAAAACTAATTGTCACTTTTAGCATTATAATGCCATTATTATATTTTCATAAAAAAATGTATTTTAACATTTCAAAACCCTCAAACATACCAAAATGAACTTTGATAATCTAACTTGTTTGCATGCTAGAGGCAGGCTGACAGTAATGCATTTTGAAGAGATTTCAGTGGTGGCTGTTAGGGATGTACAAATTAAACAGTATCTACTCCACCCCTCTAGCTGTTCTCTGCCCCATATTTCTAATTAAAAACTCACAACTTAGAAGGAGAGTTAGCGCTAAGGTACCTTGAAGTTATATACTATCTTCTCTTTCCCTTTCAGCCATTTGCCCTTGTGTGTTTTCTTCACCACCTCCGTATCTTCACCAGTTAACATTTAAATGCACCAATGTCAATGTCAGTTTCCAATTTAATGATGAAAAAGGAACTAAAATTCATATGAAAATATTCTAGGACTGTTTGCAGTTTCCTATCTGGCTGTGTTATTGAGAAATACAGTATTTTAAATACTTAATACTCAGAAAATATTTAGCCCAGAATACAGAAAGATTATCTTCTTATGTAGGGTCAAAAGTAAGTACATATTGGAATCATGTTTCTAAAGCCTAATTTCACCATGAAGCCAGAGTTATTAGAAGCATATCTTTCCTGTAATGAAAATTTAAAATTTATAAACATACCGGATAATGGTCTTGGTGGCACAGCAGCAACAAATACATAATTTAGTATTTGGGCTTATTCTGATTGCCCTATACACATCAATTATCTTCACTCCCAGATTGTATATTAGGTTGACAGGCAGTATTTAAATTTAGGTCTGTAGTCACTGTTCCACTTTCTCATCACATGGGCTATTACAGATATGTCAAGTATATTGGGAAAATTAAAAACGTATCTGCCTGTTTAAGAATATTCATAATTAAATGTTTAAAAATTTACTGAAGATGAAATAATTTAAACAGCAAAATGGACATTCTGCAGTGTTTCTCTCATGTATGAATATTATTTCAAATTAAAATAATCAGATTATATATATCAAAAGTTCTTTTTAAATTTTGAAGAACACTAACATGGATTATGTGGTTTAAAAGAGGAGACTTGAATACTATTTACATATTAAGAGAGGATCTAAAGGTCTTTGAGGGTTTTACTTTGAAAATATGAATTAAGAAGATGTGAATATTTCACTGGACTGAAAATAGAACCCATTTCTCAGCTAGGACTCCATACAAAACCTGTGAAGCACTGATTTGATCTGCTCAGTCCTTTTATGATATTTTATCTAGTCACATATTTCTGTATTCAAAATTCACTGTTAATCTTACATTGAGAATGACATAAATCAGATCACTCAGTTTCCTAATCACTAAAGCTCCAATGTTTTTACTCCATGAGCCCCTTCTCCAAAAGTTATAACATTAATCGTAATACGGTTTTGTCATATATTTGTTGAATTCCCCTGATTCTATTTCCCTTTTATTTTCCCAGATGCACTTAAGCTTTTTAACCTATATTTTTCTCTTTTAGTTTCTCTCATTTTAAAAAATCATTTAATGCTTTCTTTAATCATATGTATATTCAATTCAGTTGCTCAGTCATGTCCGACTCTTTGAAACTCCATGGACTGCAGCACACCAGGCTTCCCTGTCCATCACTAACTCCTGGAGCTTGTGCAAACTCATGTCCTTCAAATCGGTGACATCATCCAACCATATCATCCTCTGTCATCCCCTTCTTCTCTTGCCTTCAATCTTTCGCAGCATTGGGGTCTTTTCCAATGAGTCAGTTCTTCCCATCAGGTGGCCAAAGTATTGGAGCTTCAACTTCAGCATCAGTCCTTCCAATGAATATTCAGGACTGATTTCCTTTAGGATTGACTGGTTGGATCTCCTTGAAGTCCAAGGGACCCTCAAGAGTCTTCTCCAACACCAGAGTTCAAAAGCATCAATTCTTTGGCGTATATTTATATTAAATGTCTTAAAATTACTTCATAGAAATACATATCCTTAATATATAAATGTGCATTTTAAATGATATAAGCTCATATTTTGGATATATGAAGTCATATGCACACAGAAAACACTCATATTCTATTTCAACTCTTGTAAAATTAACGAAATTCCTTGTAGTGATAAAGCTTCAATCTTTTCTTACTGCTACTTTTTTGACAAGATAGAAAGAAATATATATTGATTCATATAATACAAAATTAATGTATACCTATCGCTGATTCATATTGATGTATGGCAAAAACCATCACAATATTGTTAAGTAATTATCTTCTAATTTATAAAAATTAATGTTCTGAGACTAAGATGATCTTCTGAAATTTTATTATAAACTTACTTATTCTTAAAGTTTCAAAATATGCTATACACCTTAAATAACACATATCAAGGGAATTTATAGGTTTGTTTACTTTCCATTGATTTAAGAAATGTAATAAATAGCACTAGCTTGTTTTCATTGTTAAGTACAGCCTAGTAAATATCCATCAATTCTGTTTGCAGTGGACATCATACACTGAAAGCTAAACATGTGAGATTTACAATTTTATAAAATATATATATATATGTATAGCTCATCTTTAATATGTTTTAGAAGAATAAATCATGCAAGTCACAGTATGCAGATACAAGAAAATGTCATGACAAAATCCCAAGTTAAAAATGAAGTTAATAAGTACCCTCTAGTAACCATCACAAAAAAGGCAATTTTGGTGATTACCATCAATGTTGTTTTTCTACTTTTTGTTTAATGAGTTTCACCTCAGATAGAGGTGATAGGGTATAGATAAGGAAAGAATTATTTATAGGAATTCTAAATGTGTTATAGGAAAAAATAATGGGAATTACTAGATACTTATATGGCTCCTGTCATAGGAGAGAAATACAGAGGTAGCATTTAGCAGTGATTGAAAATAATAAATGATATTGTACAGCACTTCCTCTTCCAAGACATTGCTCTAATTGATATAGATAAATATACATCTGCATTCTTACCCATATCTCTATCTATGCATCTAGTCATTTAAACCTCATGATTATTCTAAAAATCTACTAAAATTGTTGCCATTTAATAGTTGATGATAATGAAGCCCAGAAAAAGGTAAGTAACATGCCTAAGTTTCTCTCCTGGTAAATGGAAGAGATAGAATTTGATTCATAATTCTTTGTCAGAATCTGGATTAATAACAATGATTATTTAGAGGGTTATTAAGCTTCTCAAACACACAAGCACATACACACAAGCACAGTTTATTTGTATTTATTTATTATTTATTTGTATCTGTATTTACTTGAAAGTGTAAGTGTTTGTTTCTGATTTCCTATCTTCCATGTGGGGCTTCTATTGGACCAGCAGATTGATGATCTCTTATATGAAATTGATGTCACTCAGTTGGGCTCAAATTAATGAACTAGACAGTATACCTATTTCTCCTTAGGTATGGCCATTTGTTAGCTTTATGAGTAAAAAGTAAAGTGTTAGTCGCTTGGTCATGTCCGACTCTTTGCAATCTCATGGACTGTAGCCCACCAGGCTCCTCTGTCAATGGCGATTCTCCAGGCAAGAATACTGGAGTGGGTTGCCATGCCCTTCTCCAGGGGATCTTCCTGACCCGGGGATCAAACCCAGGTCTCCTGCATTACAGGCAGATACTTTATTGGCTGAGCCACCTGGGAAGCCCAGGTGGCTTTACAAAATATCACATAATTAGATGTTTGCAATTTCTGCTGCATAAAGATTAAGCATATCAGTCAGAAGGGTGTTGATGGCAAGTAACAGAAACTGAATTCAACCTAGCATAGGGAATAAAGAGAAGTTATTGCATTACAGAGATTGTGGAAGGAAAGAACAAAGAAACTGTAAGAATGTCAGAAAGCTGGGCTGTGGGGATAGCTAGAGGCAGCCACCAGAACCTTCATAGGACAAACTCTCTCACCAACATTCTCTCTGCATCTCTCTCTCCTTCCTTCCCTTTCCCTTTAAAGGATATCAGTCTTGTTTCTCCTCATAGTGGGAACACAGGTCCAAAGAGTTTGAGAAGCTCACATCTAGAGGTTTGTGTCATCAGGAAGCTGATTCCTTTTTCAAGCTCCCAGTTTCACAACCCCAGAGAAAAGTTACAATAGGATTTTGATAACTCTACACTTCAACCCCAGTCAAATGTGGCCAGAGAGTAGACTTTGTGAGTATTTGATAATTTCCCCTGGGGCAGCTGAGGGAAAAAAAGGAGCAGCCACCAAATGAAGATAAAGGGAAAGAGGGAAGACAAGAGAAGGAAAGTAATAAGTAATGCTGATCAGACAGAAACTAAATAAATGCAATAAAAGTAATTCACAGGCTCAGTTCAGTTCAGTGCAGTTCAGTTGCTCAGGCGTGTCCAACTCTTTGAGACCCCATGAAAAGCAGCATGCCACGCCTCTCTGTCCATCACCAACTCCCGGAGTTTACCCAAACTCATGTCCATCGAGTTGATGATGCCATCCAACCATCTCATCCTCTGTCATACCCTTCTTCTCTTGCCTTCAATCTTTTCCAGCATCAGGGTCTATTCCAATAAGTCAGCTCTTCGCATCAGGTAGCCAAATTATTGGAGTTTCAGCTTCAATATCAGTCCTTCCAATGAACACTCAGGACTGATCTCAGTTAGCATGGACTGGTCGGATCTCCTTGCAGTCCAAGTGATTCACAGGCTACAAAACAACAAATGGAAGGAAGCTAGATGAACTTAATTTTTGCTTATTTGCTTCAAATGAACAGGACAGTGAATTTTTATGTATTAGATTAAGGATACAATAATATGTTTAAAGTGCAATTTTAATTAAAATAAATTTGAAAATAAAAGTTATGAGCACCTACCCTCTTTTTACTAATAGCACATGTAATCTTACATGCATATTCTCGACTATGTTCCCACATTTCTTTCCTAAATCAGAAATATGCTTTTAATAAATAATCTTAGGATGTGATAGACATTATTTTGCTTATTTGCTGGTTTGTTCTTTAATTTTTTTATTTAAAATCTTCTAATACATTTCATATGGGCTTCCCAGCTGGCTTGGCTGTAAAGAACTCACTTGTAACACATGAGATGCCAGAGATGTGGGTTCCATCCCTGGGTCAGGAAGATCTGGAGGAGGGCATGGCAACCCACCCCAGTATTCTTGCCGAGAAAATCCCATGGACAGAGGAGCCTGATGGACTACCATCCATGGTGTCACAAAGAGTCAGACACAACTGAAGTGACTAAGCACATGCAGTACTTTTCTTATACCTTTTTTAGAGCAACTACTGGGGGAAAAAATGAATATTTAATTCAAGACTATAGTGAGAGAGCAACAACAACAACTTTAAAAAAATGAGTGAAAAAGGAAATATTAAATGTGAGCAGAAATTAATTACATACATATATTTTATGAAAAATTAAGGGGGAGCACACCATGTGGCTTTCAGGATCTTAGTTCCCTGACCAGGGATTGAACTACACCCTTGGCAGTGAAAGCAGAGAATCCTAACTGCTGGACTAACAGGGGATTCACAATTATGTGTATTTTTAAAAGTGAATGAAAAGCAATATCTTTGGAAAAATCAATAACATAGAGCATCTTCTGGGAAAGAATCAAAATAAGAAGGGGGATGAAGAAACTAAAACAAATGACAATTAGAAATAATACAATTAAAATTTTTAAAAATGAAATAATACATTTATGTTCCATATCAATGAGTTTATTAGCATAGACCAGAGGAATGAACTACTTGAAACGCCAACTTGAAAAAGTGGGAATCTTGAACAAACCAAAGCTCTTAATAATACGGTAATGATTGAAATGATAGAAAAAAGGAAAACAGCATGAAGAAAACTATGCATTTTATCTGGTTGGATACATATTTCAGAAAATACATTTTATAATATGTTCATATATAATTTGTATATTAAAGAGAGTGTTATTGGACAGAGAAAGTAGGATTAAAAGAAATCAGGGGAAAAGGAAAAATAATACAATACAATACAATACACAGAGAAATACAATAAAGATTCTTTAGATAAACTGATGATAACATTGTCCTAATTACTGGGGACAAAATAAAATGAGAAAGAAATATCATATTCAGGAGAGAATATTTTTAAATGGCTTTATGTAACCAAGGGAGGAAGTGAACACCCACAACTGTTTACCGACCCTATGAAAAATGTTTCAGAGATGACAAATATAGATTCATTAACACCATACGCTGACAGCAATTCTGCATGCAGTATCAAGTATCATCTCTGAGTACCCAAGTAAATGCCAAAATGCAACAATGGTTAGAGTAGCTTTGTGAATTTTACATCTGTCTCACTCTGAAATGTTTTAGTTTTATCAGTTTTGGTTATGAAACCATTATATAATAACATAAATAATTTATAGGTCTTCACTATTTTGAGGAAATAGTCCAAAGAAAAGCATCTACTTTTATTTGACTGCTTGCAGCATAAACAGTGACTATTGCTGACTTAGAGGGTGCAATGTCTCAATTTTTCTGCATGTAGATTTTCAAGGTTCAGTCAAATGTGGTTTCTTCCTTCCTCCTTCTCCACTCTTGTTACATAATAACACATGGCTAGGAATCTGGTCTTACGACTAACCTTCAAATTTATGCATATTTATTGATCAACATGAGGAAAATATTCTTAATAAAACTACATACTATTATAAACCAGGAAATATAAACATTATTCCATTATTCTCTACTTGTTTATAAGGATTGGACAAAGCTCTACAGTCATTTTAAATAACTGACTTCTCATTGGACTTAATTAAAGAAGTTCTACATTTATTTTGACATAGATGAGTGAAAAGCAGTGGTGAATGATGTCTCATCTTAGTAAACTGTCCATACTCACATTCTTGCCAAGTCATAGCAATTAACTATTGAAAATGATGCAGTATAAGTAATTATTCACCCTAAATGATGAGGTGTTGTAATGACTTTGTAAATGAAGCTACTTTAATCTATTTTGCCTTCAAATTGATTGTTATAAGATTCATTATTATTTCTAAATCATTCATACTTACCTTTTTAATAAAGCATAGGGAGGGAGAAGTAATAATATTGAGCTCTATAATGGAGTCAAACTTAAGTTGTTATCAACTTAAAATATCTGTTGTAAATCATTATGGGTTATTCTTGTGTGTGTGCTCAGTCGCTTCAGTTATATCTGACCTTTTGCAATCCTAAGAACTGTAGCCTGCCAGGCACCTCTGTCCATGGATTCTCCAGGCAAGAATACTAAAGTGGGTTGCCATGCCCTTCTCCAGAGGATCTTCCTAACCCAGGGGTCAAACCCGCATCTCCTGCATTGCAGATGGATTCTTTACCACTGAGCCACAGTCACCAGGGAAGCCCCAAGGGTAATCCTAAAGGTAACCCAAATCAAAAACTTATGGTAGTGACACAAAAGATAAAGAAAATGTAAGCATTCCACAGAATAGTCATCAAAGCACAAAGGAACAGATCAAGAGAAGAAAAAAGAAACAAAAACTATAAAAACAGTCAGAAAACAATAAACAAAATAGCAATAAGCACCTACTTGTCAATATTCATTTTAAATGTAAATAAACTAAATTCTCCAATCAAAAGACATAGATTAAAAAGACTGATTGTTGCCAGAGGCAGGGAGTGCTAGATGGGAGAAATCGGTGAATTATAAGGTTTTTTTAAAATAAATAAATAAATAAATTAATTAATTAAATTTTTGAAAATAAAGCAAATATTTTTTTACAATAACTATAAATGGAGTATAACCTTTAACATTGAGAATCACTATATTGTACACGTGTAACTTATATAATATTTTATATAAACTATGCTTCAATAAAAAATATGAAAGCAAACAAAAAATTTTGTAAGTAGTTGACAAAGACAGAAATGTACATTAATCAAAATATATAAAATGCATATTCATAACACTACCTTGAATTTTAAATATCTTTCAGTGAAAACATGCCAAAATTATAACATCTTAGAAAATTTACTTACTCATCCAGTTCCCATCCAACATATATTCCAATGGCAACAGACTATAATTTGTAAACCTAATCATACTAATATATGGATTCAACTGACATTCGACATTCAATAAATGTTGATTGAGCACTGAGTCACTATTCTATGTATCAGAAATACAACAGGGAACAAATTTTACTAAATCCTTGACCTCAGATAATTTACATTCCATTGGCTTTTATAATATTTTAGGCTGACAGAATTCTCAATGAAATATGAAAATAGTGAAGAGTATAAAAAGGCAGGTAAAGAAAGGAAAGCACCCCAAAGCATACAATATCTGTCCAGGTCAACACAATAGTTCACTTTATATTGTTTTGACATCTGAGTGGTGGGAGAACTCCCAACAGAGATCTTTCATTGGAGAAAAAATATCCAAAGTTTAGTTTTGAACCAGTAAGATGTCTGTCAGACATGTCAGAGATATAGAGTATCACCTATATACGGATATGTTAGTCTAGAATTCATGAGAAGCACTTCAGCTGGAGGTAAATGTGGAAGTCAATGGCCTATAGATGATAAGACGTACAGCAAGTATGATATGGACCATGGTGAGAATTAAAAGTTTAAACATCACAAATTTTTCAATCCCTATCCTCACCTCCTCCCTTTTTCCTCTTACCTCCTATTTCTTTCCCCTCCTTCTTTTTCATCTTTATAACTTTGTGTGTGGACTTCCTAGGTGGCTCAGTGGTAAAGAACCTGCCTGCCAGTGAGGAGGCACAGTTTACATTCCTGGGTCAGGAAGATCCCTTGGAGTAGGAAATGCCAACCTACTCCAGTAGTTTTGCCTGGAAAATTCCATGGACAAAGAGCCTAGCAGGCTACAGTCTATGAGGTCATGAAAGAGTCGGACACAGCTGAGCAATGGAGCAAACTCATCAGTTGGGATAGTCAAATTGTACATAAACTCTTGTTTATTACTCTGTAACTTTCTTTATAGCAGTTTAGTGAATAAGGCCTTCCTTAGTTCTTCCCATAGTTCAGCTGTATCCTGTTTTCACCAACCTACTCAAACTGAAACAGACATCCGTGTTTATATTTCCCCAGAGAATGTCGAATTCAAGGGTGAGATAGGCCAGGTCACAAAGGCAGGTTCAGGTTTGACGAGCTGGAGAGGAATAACTTAGATTTGACTTACTACTTTCACTTTGTGAAAAGCAATTCACAGTGCTTACAGTTAAGAATAAAAAGAGTGCACACAGTCCCTCAGTGCCTCTTAATGTTCATCAGGGAGGCACACCAATAACTGGATGGGCTCAGTGTGTGGCGTAGAAAGGGAATCAGCCAGGTCAGATATAAGCAAAGATTTTATATCACTTTAAACTAGGGTGCTGGAGTATGTCAACCTTCAAAGGGTCAGGCTGTTTCCAGGGAAGAAACCTCTTATCCAACCAGAGTTACACATTTCTTTGCTTTAATTCTATCTATAAAAAGAGTTATAAATAGAATTAAAGGTGAAGGACAGGGAAAGACAGTGCGAAGGACAGGAAAGCCTGGTATGCTACAGTCCATGGGGTCGCAAAGAGTCGGACATGACTGAGTGACTGAACAACAACAAATTTATAATTAGACTATTGTAATTTGTCTATTTGAAGTTTCAGTGTAATAGCTCTGGTCATGGCCTATCTGTGTGACAGAGAACAGTTATATTATACTGAAGATTTTCTAAGGGAGACCTGGAAGAATATTACCATACACGCATACAATCTCAATTGATGTCTCCTTTCTCAAGCCCCTGCTGTCATTTATTTCATAACTTTCCCCACAAAACCACTAGTAATTTTTCTCACTTGTTATACAGAGTAATTTTGTTTGTCCCCCCCCCCCGAAAACACACACACACACACACACACACACACACACACACACACACACACACACACGTCATACCACTCAGCAAAGAGTGCTTTGGAGTACACAATCATGAGAAAGGCATCTTTGCTTATAAATAACATGTAGTATTTCCTATCATTCAGTTGTTCAGGCAAAACACAGAACCAATAGTGTGGTTTCTTGGAAAAGTCTCCTCCAGCTTTAAAGATTATAGTTGTAATGCTGTAAGAACTTTGTGTCTTCAAAACCTTTAAACAACCCCATTAGTGTACTGGAGCACTAACTATTTATAAAGAATGTGCAGATGCAACACCTACACCGTGTGGAAAAGTTTACTCACAATTAGAATTTTGCTTTTACATCCATACTTAAAATTATCATTACTTCTTTACTAATACTTTGAACATTTTATGAACATAATTTATCTCCATTGCCCTTCACTTTGTCTGTTTCTGTTGATGTATGACACACTTCAAACTTCTAGAAATAAGTTATAGTGAGCAATTCCTAATTATTTGCTCTGATTAAAGTTCAGATATGTCAAGGAATCTGATTCTACATGTTGCTGTTTGATAGAAGAAACTACCTTAAAATTTATCTGGGTCATTTTAAAAATATATGAATAAGAGCTTGCATTAATGTCTGTGAAATGATTTAGTATTTTTTATTTCTCATTTTCTTCTGATTTATGGGGGGATAAACTACCAAAGCTGTCGTATCTTAAAAAAAATAAAGTACAAGTATGATGGATAGGAGTATCATATGCTCTTTTTAGCATAAGGGTGAACACAGTTAAGCATCTGTCAAAAAAGTTTATAATTAGATGAAAATCTACACACTGGGCTTTTCACTCATACTTCTAGTTAGGCCTTTCTGCACAGAAAATCATTAATGCTCTGCCTGCTCGAGTGCACGCTCAATGCACTCTTCGTGATCCCATGAACTGTAACCCACCAGACTCCTCTCTCTAGGAAGAATACTGGAGTGGGTTGCCATTTCCTACTCCAGGGGATCTTCCTGACCCAGAGATTGAACCCGTCTCTCTTGCATCTCCTGCTTTGGTGGGCAAATTCTTTTTTTCCAACTATATTCTCCCATGAGCAAGGGTTTGATGGAGAACTTAATTTTAATCACACTGATAATTTTTTAAGTTAATTTAAAAGATTGATAACCCATTAAAGTCTAACTAGAGCAGAAAGAAAATCAGGAGGGAAAAACAAAAATAGCAGTTAATATAGTGTCTCCTAAAATATTACAAAAAACAGTTTGGGATTTGAAATGAGTTGAAAAGTGAAAGTGAAAGTTAGTTGCACAGTCATGTCCAACTCTTTGCGATCCCATGGGCTGTAGCCTGCCCGACTCCTCTGTTCATGAAATTCTTCAGGCAACAGAGTACTGGAGTGGCTTGCCATTTCCTTCTCCAGGGGATCTTCTCGACCCAGGGATGGAACCTGAGTCTCCTGCATTGCAAGACAGATTCTTTGCCAACTGAATCACCGGGGAAGCCCAAAATGAGTTGAACTGAATCTAAACTTTTGATTCTGCCTCTTTTAGTTGTATAACCTTGGGGTGTGGTGTAGAATATTAGTTAGCTTTAAAAAAGAATGAAATCTTGACATTCGTGACAACATGAATGGACCTGGAGTATAAAAGCAAAATGAGTCAGGCAGAGAAAGATAAATATTGCAGGATTCCACCTGTATATGGTACCTTAATAAACAAAACAAATCAACAAACATAACAAAACAGAAACAGAGTTATAGATACAGAGAACAGACCGCCTGTTGCCAGAGTTGAAGAGTGTAGAGAGGGAGTAAAAAACTAGGAGAGGAATATTTAGTGGAACAAACTTCCAGTTGCAAAATAAATGAATGAAATTAACAGGGAGGAGAATATATAGTCAATAAGTAATAATTTTGTATTTTAACATATCATAACTAGACTTAATATGGAGATCAGTTTGAAATGTATAAAAATAATGAATCACTATGTTGTGTATCTGAAACTAAAAATGTATAGATCAACTACACTTCAAAAACAAACTCAAAGAAAAAGAAATCAGGTTTGTCATCACCAGAGGGAGGGCAGAGGGGATTGGATGAAGGCAGTCAAAAGGTACAAATTTCCAGTTATAAGTACTAGGGATGTAATGTACAAGTGAAAGTGAGTGTTAGTCACTCAGTCATGTCAGACTCTTTGCGACCACATGGACTGTAGCCCTCCAGGCTCTTCTGTCCATGAGATTTCCCAGACAAGACTACTGGAGTGGGTTGCCATGCCCTTCTCCAGGAGATCTTCCCAACACAGGGATCAAACCCAGGTCTCCTGCATTGCAGGCAACATTCATACTATTAATGTACAACATAAATAAATATAATTAACATTGCTATATGCTATATATGAAAGTTTTTAAAAGAGTAAATGCTAAGAGTTCTCATCAGAAGAAAAAATGTATTTGTGTTTCTTTAATTTTGTATTTATAGGAAATGATGAATGTTCACTATATATTGTGATCATCACTTCATGATATATTTAAATTAAATCATGCTATATACCTTAAACTTATATAGCACTGTATGCCAATCATATCTCAACAAAATTGGAAGAAAAAAATTGAGTACAAATACACTGACCTCAGCTCTGAGGACTATAAACTTGAACAAAATACATCATCTTCATTTTGCTACTTGTGCAAGGACCAAATTCTAAACATTGAAAGACAATGGATGCAAAAAAAGTAAAAACATGGATCAGTCTTAAAATATTGATAACAGATTTCCATTTTTTTAATTGCATTCTTCAACTGTAATGAAAACAAACATAAACTTATGTTCAGCATAAAAGGGAAAATAAAGGATAAACATTTTGAACCAAAATTATTATAACTAAAGCTGTGTTTTTGTTTCAGACACTTTTGCTCTTATTAAAATTATTTTATTTTTTTCACTTCTTGGCTTCAATATACTATTCAATAATAATCTATTGTCTCAAAATAAAAATAAAAGAATGAGTTGCAATTGTTCTTTAATGTTAAATATTTGTCAGTCAAAAGGAGAGTGAAGTTCAGGTGATATACCTGTGGGGGTTTAGGAGTGATAGTGCCTCAGAGTAAACAAGTAAAGATTAATGGTCCTTTTTTAAGGAGGGGATTAAATTGTGTGCTAATGTTGTATATTCAGGATGAGGTTGGCTTAGAGAAAGAGGGGAAAAGGAAATTGTACTTATTTATTTAGTAAATAATGTTTGAGCAGCTACTATTTGCCAGGCTGTGATTGAGGGGCAAAGAAAATAGCTAAGAAAAATAATATATACTTACAGAACTTCCATTCTGTTGAAGGAGAATGACAAGTAATGACACTCACAAACAAAAAAGAAAATATAAAATGTAAAACTCCTCCTAAAGAGAAATTTGTTAGAGCTATGAAGACAAAGAAAGCAGAATAAGTGACAGAGTATGTATGCTTCTTATGCTATTTAGATAATCAGGCATAGTGTCTTAGAAAAGATGACACTAGAGAAGAAAAGCAAATGTAAAGACTCCAAAGCTGGTTTAGCGCTCAAGAAGCAGCCAAACATTCAATGAGTCTGAGAGTGAGTGAACCAAGAGAATTCAGAGACCAAGTCACTCAAATAGTCAATGGTTCAGATGGCAGAGGATTTTTAGGCTGTGAAAGAGACTTTCAATTAGTCTAAATGCTATAGAAATCATTGGAAGTATTAGTTTTATGTGCTGTGATAAACATTTTAAAACTATGTGTACGGTGGACTTGAAGGTGAGAGTGATCAAGAGGATGGGTGTGGGAGGGAGAAGGAATGGAAGGGGTGAGACCAGTCAGAAGACTTCGCAGGGCTCTCAGTGGACATGATGGCGACTTGAACCAAGTAGCAGTGAAGGAAGCAGAGAGAGGTAATTAGATTCTGGATACATATTGAGGTGTCTTTGCAGGACATGTTGGTGGACTGGACTTGGGTTGAGAAAAGGGAAGAAAAACAAACTTGTGCCTTGAGTGTTGACTGAGCTCCTAGTGAAAAGCAACAGTGAAGTCTCAGGGGAAGGGAGTGTTTGGGAATACAGATCAGTTCTTTATTGAACATGTTAAAATATACACGCCTTGATAAGTAGGCAGTGAAATAGAGAAGTCTAGAACCAAGGGAGAGTCTAGATTGGTGATATTTAATTGGTGATAGTAGGATAAAGATGGAATTTATGGCCATGTGTGTGGGTGTGTGCTAAGTGACTTCAGTCGGCTCTGACTCTTTGCCATGCTATGGACTGCAGCCTGCCAGGCTCCCTTGTCTACGGAATTCTCCAGGCAAAAATACTGAAGTGGGTTGCCATGTCCTCCTCCAGGGGATCTTTCTAAACCAGGGATCAAACCCGTGTCTCTGATGTCTCCTGCATTGGCAGGAGGATTCTTTACCACTAGCACCACCTGGGAAGCCCCATTTATGGCCATAGGTCATAATGAAATTATCTAAAGTACAACTTTAAATGAAGAAAAGAAGCACAAGGAGTGAGCTCTTGAAAATGCTGATAGCTCAGTGTCAGAAAGGAAAGGAATGACCAGTGGAAGACTGAGAAAGAGCAGCGTGCTGGACAGGAGGAAACACGGATCTGGTAGGAAATACACAAATGAGCCTCAGGAAGTTGACTCCAACCTTCACATTATTGTCAGAGGAAGGCAAAACAAACAAAATGGGGCTGCCATGCACAAGGCTGGGTGAACGATGATGTGATGTGGGAACCAACTTGATGTTATCAGAGATTGGATATGGTCTATTAATGTTGGAAGAAAATGTGGCTGTAGTCTGCATTTTAGCTAAAGATAAAATAAATATGGTGATATCAGGGATTAGGTACAAAAGACTGACAGAGATATTGACAGTGTGGAGATTCAACTAAACCCACCTACCTGTCTTAGAGTTTGTGCAATTCTATGTATGGTTTATGATTGTCTGAGATTCTAACCAGTGACTATTAGGGCCTTAGTGGTTCCATTCAAAACACAGAGATGGTTTTTCTCTTTTCTATGATGGAAACTTCAGTTTTGATTTTGAAGTGTCTATTTTTCAGAAGCTAATCAGGGTGAGCTAATCCTGATAACATTTGTCTTTCTTGTGAATGATTCTACATAAAAATTACATTTTCCCTTCTCTCAGCAGACAGTTGCAACCATTGTCAGAGGAAGTCAAGACAAACAAAATGGGGCTTCCATGCACAAGGCTGTGTGAAAGAATTCCCACAAGAGCTGTTTGCTAAAGGCGACGTTTTATAGTTTTAATTATAACACTGCCGGAAAATCATGAAATGTATACACAAATTCATTTACCTCATTTGTTTTTCACCCTTAGGTGCAATATTGTGAACAACTGCATTTGAAATCTGAAACAGAGATTTATTTCCCACCCGTGTTTATTTATTCTTAGTGAAATGGACTTCCTCTGAGCAACATGTCATTAAGCCAGAGTTTTAATTTCACTAAATGGCACATTTTTTATGGCTCCAAATGCTTTTTTGCCACCATTTATTTTGAAGAACTAGTGATAACTGTAAAATATGAACTCCTGATTACTAAGAAGATGTTTTGGTTAAGTAAGTAATTCACTAATTACCACTACCATAAGACTGAACACAGATGAACAGAAAACAAGTATGCAGGAATGCAGTCACAATTTTTTCCTTTTTTTATCACTAAGTGAAATTTAGTCGTCTCTGAGAAGTAGATCTTTTGTTATTTTGAGTAGAATAAAAGAAGGCAAATAAAGCATTTCATGATGGATGTAATGATGTCTAATTGGAAAATTGTGCTTAGTTGCTCAGCCGTGTCAAACTCTTTGTGAACCCATGGACTGTAGCCCACCAGGAAGCTCTGTCCATAGAGATTCTCCAGGGAAGAATACTGGAGTGGGTTGCCATTCCCTTCTCCAGGGTATCTTCATGACCCAGGTCTCCTGCATTGCAGGCAGATTCTTTACCAGCTGAGCTACCAGGGAAGCCCAACTGGAAAACTAGACTGATGAATGTATTTTTCCTTTTCTGATTTTTCTATTCCTGGAAATTCTAAACAATTCTGTCCTTACATATTAAATATCTTGTTGCCCATGTTTCAAATGAAGGTGTGATAGCAACAGGAATGTGAATGTGTTGGTGAAAGATAGCTTTAGGGGATCCAGGTTCAAGGTCACAGAGAGGATGATGATAATCCCAACTAACTACATGAATGGGACCAGCAGATTACGTTCTTTTCTTTGTCTTGCATCTGTAAAGAAGTTATGATTCAGCTAAAGTCAACCTCTTCCAGGAGAGTTCTGACTGACTACTTCTCCAAGATCAGTCCATATTCAAACAGAACTGCTATAATTTTTTTGTTGGATTTCATAATTCATTTTTAGGAGACAGATGAAATTTTCTGGGGAGATTATTTTTAGATGTTTAATCAGTTAATGCTCTAAACAGGAAATAGGAAACACTAAAGCTTCTTGCATCTATTTAGAAAGGGATTTCATGTAAAGGAGTAAGTGCCTATAAAATCACTGGAAGGGTTGGGGGAGTGCAGTTTATTCTGGGAATTCAGGAATAATTTCCAAACCATGAGAACCTGCCAGCCAGCAGGAGTTCCAACCATTAAAACTGAAGTTCCACCACTGAAACTATTGAGGTGAAGATGATCCATGGTTGTATTCCAGATGTCAGGAAGTCAACACTACCACAAATGTCTCACAACACACAAAACTGGTGCCTGGATCCTAGAAAATGATAACAATCTCTAAAACCAGGAAACGGGAGAAGAGGAGCTATAATAAATACTACTGCAGAAAAATTTCACATCTGCAAGATTTTGCCTACCAGTAAAAAACATTCCAAAGGGCAGGAGGATGTCTTCATTCTCACTTGGATTTTCCAGTTCTCGTGTGGATGGATCTTTTTGGTGGAAATCAATTAGCATTCAGATCCTTAGCAATAAAGGAGTACTGAAAATATAATTTTTAGTTTTCCAACATCTGCTTTAGAAAGATATACTGGAAGACTGATGAAATAAGGAGGAGCTAAACAAACTGCAATACCTGCCACAAATGTGATTTTAGAATAAATATACATTTCAAATAAAGGTAGTATAAGTAAGGGCTTTTAGTTTTAGATTGTGTGCATTCATATGCTGAAAATGTTTGCCAAAGTCTTTCAGATCCCTATCTGTCTCTAAAATTTACCAGAAATGTATGCTGCTGCAGAGTATTGGACTAAAGTAACATGACATCATAGTGTGCTTCTTTCAATATCTAAATCTTTGATAAATATTATATATGCTACACTGGTGTCTTATTTTCACATACTACATGACAAGAATACAGACAAGCCCTTCAGTCATGTATATTTAAACTTCAATAGTGGTGACAGCATAAGCTATGAAAATTGATTTTTTTAATTGGTTAATATGTTTCTTTTGGTACTTCCAGTGACAGCAATGACTCTGACTTTCCCGGACAGTAAGAAATTGCCATAGTCTGTCAATACTGCCTCATCTCATGTGATCTGTTAAACACATTAAATGTGATCTAAGCATTTTCTTTTCTGCTCTATCAATATGAAATAAATTTCCTTTGAAATAATATCATGAATTACATTTAAAGTGGCTTTTTTTATTTACTGAATTTCCTTATATAACAATATCAAGACCGTGATAACATTTTATTAATTTTATTAACATTTTATTAACATTTTATTAACATTAACATTTTATTAATGTTGTATCTAATATTTTTGCACATAGGTAAATAAAAATTTTGTTTTCATTTAAACTATCACTTAGTTACCTGAATTTAATTCTGAATATGGCACCAACAAGACATTATGATGCTTAATTATGAGCAAAGATCTCTTGGGGATAAACACAAAAGGCACATATACTATTGTTCCAAGTGTTTTAAAAATTGTCACTAGTGAGATTCAAGGAACAACTATATATGAACTTTTCATCCTTTTTCTACTAGAAAAATATCTATTTGAGTAAAGAACCTAGTGCATCTTCTCCCAACTTCTAACTATGACTATTATGTCAAATTTTGGCAGAGTCTAGAAGGAATTTTTTCTACAGTTACGGGAACTGGCCTTACATAAACATGCACAATGCACATTTGTGAGAAATTTTGCTTGATTTTGTTTTGTTTTGTTTTTATTTTGCTTCCCCACTTACGACCTCCTTTCTGTGATTGCGAAAACCCACCCCACATCCCAAATGTATGTAATCTCTGGGGGAGGCAGAATCCTCATCCATTACTCAGGACAGATGCCTGCAAGTTCAGCATCTCTTTTGCCTTTCTGCACACTAGGTCATAGAAAAGTGATACAGGCTAGGATAATCTACTATGACCTCTTACCACTGGATTTACATCTTACGATGCCAAGAAACAGGGAGAGAGACTTCATTACGGCTGTGGTGGAAGCGTCCACAGTGTCCAGGACCCTGGAAGCTGGGGCAGCCATGGCAGTGGTGCTATATGGAGTCCAGAGCAGCTGAAGTGGGACAGTTCCTCAGTCTGGTGCCCAATGGCTATGACAGTTCAGGGGCCTGATTTGGCCTGCTTTTGACTAACTAGACTGCCACTCATGTCCATCCATTTTCTGAGATTCATTTCTAAGCCTTCACAGGGATCCTGTGACTGCTCCACATTTCAATAAATTGATTGCTGTTTTAAAAAAAAAATCAGAAAGAAGCAATTTTGTATTTTTTCTTTCAGCTAAAAATCCTGACTTGTACAGAAATAGATAAAATCAGAATATTGAACATAACCCTGGCAAATAAAGAAAACTGTAATTTGTAACTGTATTAGTTTCCTAGGGCTGTTGTAATAAATTGTCACAGAGCTGTTGGCTTAAAACAACGAAACTTTATTCTCTCACAGTTCTAGAGGCCAGAAGGCTGAAGTCAAGGTGTTCACAGAATCACGCTCTCTACCCCTCCTTCCCCCATCCCCACCCGGCAAAGGCTGTAGGGGAGAAACTTTCCCTGCCTCTTCCAGTTTTACTGGCTCCTGGGATTTCTTGGCTTGTGGTAACATAGCTCCAATCCTCATCTCTATCTTTATGTGGCCCCTATGCCTCTGTGTGTCTTTTTTCTTATAAGTACACTCTCATTGGATTTAGACTTCTTCTAATTTAGACTTCTTCTAGTTTAGATAAAGATTCTTCTAATCTCTATCATTCTTTAATTACTTCTGCATAGGCCCTGTCTCCAAATAAGATCACATTCTGAGGTTCTAGGTGGATGTGAATTTCTGAGGGACATTATTCAACCAATGACAGTGATTGTATTTAATTTGCTGAAGTGTCACAGTGAAAATCCACTAGTGGGGCATAGTAACCTGCAATCCCATGGTGTGTGATAATAAAGCAGTTAAATTATCTCCATAAAATGATGGCAAGTCTCTAGGATTCTGCATAGCTACTACTAAACATAAAGTTTACTGGGAAGTTAAGGACTGTAGGATGAGGTAGCTGCCTTTTCAGCACTGAATAGCATAAGAAAAGAGAATGATAAGGAAAATATCCAAACTATCTATAATTTTAGCTCAAGGAACAAATGTAATACTTGAGAGTATAGTTATGTTAAGAGAATAGCCATACTTTCAAAATAAAAGATGACTATCTCACAATTAAAAAGCACACTTAGAATTATCCTACAGATTGATGAAGCTTGATATCAAGTGAATTCAGTTTTTTAAGACTATCATTTTAAAACTATGACACTGCTAGGGAAAGAGAAAACCAGAATTGGGATAAATTTATATGGGGGAATTTTGAAGATTCAGCACACCATATATCCACAAACCCAATCAGCCAAAACAGTCCTTTTTCTTGTTTCCTCCAAGGTATTCTTGTGTGCAGACAACCATGTCATCATGTAAGAGGAAGCAAATTCTCTCTGGGCTCCATCTTTGCCCTGTTTATTATCATCAGAACCCTAAACACGGACATATCACAGCTCAATCCTTCAATGATAAGGAAGAAGTTGAAAAGCCAGTCCACTGAAGCTGAGGTACATGCCAAAATTTTTTAAACTTTTCCAACTTTATATCAGCAAAAATTTTGATAATCATAAAAGGAATTAATTCAAAAACTAGAAAGAGGGCAGAATACAATGTCAAATGAGATATAACTTCAATATGAGTGTTCTTACTGCAGAAATCGACATCAGCATTATACAGTGAGTATTTGAATGTGATTCTAATGGCTTTCTCAGTTAAGTTACTGAAATCTTTATTCAAAGAGTTGAGGTGCTCTTGCTAAACTGAGTTGAGATGCCAACGAAACAACTCAGTATGATTTAAAGAAGGAATCCAAATGCTCTGTAAAAGAGGAATGTTAGAGTGGATTTGTCAGTAATTGACCACTCAGCTATCTTCTATTTCCTGGAAAGCAAGCCATGCCTTAATTATATTGAGTAATGCATTGTTGCCAGAAATGCCTAGTAGCTTTAAAAGTCTTTGAGAGAACGTGTGATTTTTGTTGGACTGAGATGCTGATTATGGGCCTCCCATGTGGCACAGTTGATAAAGAATCTGTCTGCAAATGCAGGAAATGCAAGAGCCATAGGTTCAATCCCAGAGCCAGGAAGATCCCTTGGAGAAGGAAATGGCAACCCACTCTGGTATTCTTGCCTGGAAAATTCTATGGACAGAGGAGTCTGGTGGGCTACAGTCCATGGGGTTGTAAAGAGTCAGACAAAAATGAGCACTCACTTAGGTAAGTAGGTAGGTGGTTGATTAGAGATGCTTCAATGCTATTGTTGAAATGAACTCTCTGATTCCTATGGGCAGATAATTACTAGGTAGGGAAGTCAAAGGGAGTGATATAAATACCCCAGGCAGATTTTCAGTGATAACCTTTTCAGGCAGCTGAACATTGTTATCAACATCATTTAATCCCCAGTAACCTCAGTGGCAAGGTCTTTGACTACAACATTAATACAGAATCTGCCCTAGGGCCATATACTTGATTTACACAAATGGAAAAAAAAATCTCCAGATGAGTTGGGCAGAAGTCTGGAGTGAGTTATTTCAGTGGAAAGTCACAACTTTTTGAATTTTCAGAACTACATCCCTTAACAGGCCTGTTACCTTGAATTAAGAAGATGTTAGGTACTCATGAGGAAATATAATGAAAATAATAAACAAATACTAATATAAAACTCCTGACTTTCTCCAAAAGATCCTGTCAAACTTAATATTGAGCACTGACTCTGAATTGTTGCTACTTCTTGGGCAAATATACAAAGGTGTTGTTGCAGATCAAATGAAAAAGATGCAATTTTTGCTTATATCCACCTCACTGTATACACAGTAGGACACCTGCCTTTGGTTCTCCCAGTTCTAGGGTGTATGGTTTCTAGAAATAATGTAAGCCATCAGCAGGCCTTCTGCATAAGAGTTGTTACAGAAGGAGAAGCCAAGTTTCTATAGTTCATCCCATCTAAGAAAAGAATAAATAAAAACCAATAGTGTATCACCAGAAAAGTCAAAGAAATAAGTACCTCCACCAAAGACTCTAAATATGCAAGAGTAATGATTTATATCACAGCCCATTTAATGCTCAGACTTGACCACTTTCAAAGACAGATGGGTTTTTGAGAATGATTGAATTATTGTAAGTTTAATTAGGTAGGGTATCTGACTGCAACTGTTATTCCATATGTGGAACTGTAGCAAATCAGTAAACTCAAAAGGGTAGATGAAAGTTGATATTTACCCACTTGGATGAAGTTCTTATAGTATATCCTACTGTCTCTTTTACAAGATGCCGAGACATGACTGAAGTAAAAATATACTCTAATTTCTGGTTAATTGCTAGCATATTGCCTGGGTTTCTGGGACTTGGGAAAAGCAAGATTGGAGTTCTGGGGCCAAGAAACTTTGACAGAATTGTAAAAATATGCATAGCTTAGGAATGAATCCAAACTGTGGGAATAAGTTTGTCCCACATGAACATTTACTAAGGATCCCACTGCAGAGAAAGTTATGAATGTTCAGGTGTTCAAAAAGGACGCAGTCATAAAGTTAGTGTGGCAGTCCTTTTCCACTCCAGAGCTGACTTGCTGCCTTGTCAATTCCTGTGGAGAGAGTATCTAGACCCTGAATGACAGATTTTAATTCATTTAAAATCTCCTTACATTTCCTGCTCTGGTCCTGAACATTATATTTTCTAAGGTTCCCTGATAAGTGGCTTCCAGTTAGAGCTTGTCAGTAGGAAGCATTGGTGGAACATTAGATGGTAGGAGGAAAAGAAAAATTGGAGTATTTCTCTCTTTCTCCACTTCCAGTGGAATCAACAGTAACAGATTCTTCTTTACAGTAGATTCAGCTCCTGCCAGGCAGCCTCAGTTCCTACAGTTCCATAGTCACTTTTTCTCTATATCCTCCCATTCCCTATGGATGGTAGCAAGTAACCTCTGGTTGTCTCACTGATAGCCCTGTCTGGTTTTCAGGCTCTTCCAATCCTTCATACAGACTCTCTCTTTTGCTATATGGTTCCAAATGGATGTGCCTGGTTTCCAGGAACCATAATGGAGCTAGGTACTGATTCAGCCCCCATTATTTCCATTTCAATGTCTTCTCTGTACACATTGGACCATCTCTATGTTTGAAATATTAGCTTACCATCTTCACTTTTTAAAGTTATTTTTTGAACCTTGTTCTCTAACTCAGTATCACACTCATCTTGCTAAAATTGTTTTGGCTCAAAGTCGATCTTTAAACATTGCATATTCAAAACCTAATTTGTCAGCACACCAAAATGCCTCTGCTTAAGTGTAGGCTTAAAAAAAAAACCTCATAAAAATGATATACAAATGGAGAAATTTAATTAACTATGATACAGTGATGCTAACTTATGAAGCTACCATACTTGTGTCCTCTTTTCTGCCTTGAGAAAGAACCTCATGGAAACCTAAACCAAGAAACCTGTATGTGTTCCCTTTTTACATAGAGGGTACTCAAAAAAATCATTATAGTTTATGAACTTTAACCAGCTTTTTTAAACATTGATATCCATAAGGTAACTGCATTAGGTAGCATATGATTCCATCCAAATCCTGCTTTACACCATTATAAGGGCAACCATAGTCAATGTCTTAGAGAAGAAAATGGCAACCCACTCTATTATCATTGCGTGGAGAATTCCATGGACAGAGGAGCCTGGCAGACTGCAGTCCATGGGCTCACAAAGAGTTGGACATGACTGAGTGACTTTCACTTCACTCATAGTCAATGTCATTGACTATTGCTTTATAATCTGAGACATGGCAAAATTTCCTATTTTTTTCTGAAAACATCATACATCTTTGAAGGAGGTGGAATTAATTTTGTTACTCTTGAAATAAAATTATTTAGAACTTCTTCTGTTACATGATTTTGAAGCTTGATTTACATCTTCTCCATCCCCAAATCCTACTAAATTGGAAGGATAAAACCCACAAAGACAAGGAGAAAAAAGTGAGAACAGTAAAGCAGATGGATAAATGATAACTAATGTGCCAGCTCTGATAAAGCTGAAATTTAGTTATATAATGTGCTAAACTAAAACAAGCTGATCTCCTTTAGAAATTCAGAAGGATTAAAGAATTGGAAGAACCTCATGCCAACCCACTCCAGTCTTCTTGCCTGGAGAATCCCATGGACAGAGGAACTGGGCGGGCTACAGTCCATGCGGTCACAAAGAGTCGGCCACGACTGAGTGACTAACAACAACAACATAACTCTAAAAGTAAGAGCAGCAGTAAGGATGAAAACAAAAGGAGTGGTTGAAAGTCTATATAAATAGGAATTCGATTCCAGGATTCCTTTTCTGGAGATACTAATCTAGAAGAACCAGACTTTGGAAGAACCCAGGCACAACTGAGAGCAAAAGGTAACCATGTGGAAAATCAGACATCTTTAGCCTCTTCTGTTGTCAGCTTCAAAAATGTTGGCAGCCAGATGTATATTTCCCAGTTAGATGAGTCCATTCTCAAAAAAAAAATGGCCCCAAGAGAACCAACCTGAGTTGTTTGATCTCCAGTAGGTTGAGATCACTTTACTACAAGTCCTATCTGGTAACAAGTCTCCTTTCCCCCAAAACACATACAAAGATACTGAAGATTTAGTGTATCGGTCCCAAATGGAAAAATTTAACCAAGGATCAATAGACACTTAAGAAAATCCTTTGAAATGAAAGAGACTAAAACGAAGAGCAAAAAGAAAGTTAGAGGAACCAGGGAGAGCAGAGAAAATAAGAAGACTTCAAAAGGCTTTATTTGATATCCTATGTGACAAAAAGTAGATATTACCAATCTAAAGCAAGCACAGATGACTAATAACAGAAGAACCTACAAAGAAAAAAAGATAAAAAAATATAACATTAAAATCAAAATCCTTTGCAAGAATAAAAAGATGAATTTGAAGACTTTTAGAAAATAGAATAAAAGACAAAGTAGGAAAGAAATGCTTAGAAGATTACCACAAAATCTATACTAAAATGATACCAATTGTAAGATGAAAGAAACAAAGAGAAACTATCAAATAAATAATACATCAAAGCATTACAGAACCAAAGGAACCAGTTATCAGTAGAGATAGATTTGGTGCCCAGCACAATGGCTGGAGAAAGATCCACATTAAAGCAATTACTAGAATTTAAGAATACAAGGTTCAAAAGGAGATAGCAAAAATAAATAAATAAAAAGACCTCAGTGTTTGGAAATCAGACTGTCCTTAGCTTTCTCAGTGGCAGTACTGAGAGAAGACAATAGAGCATCATCATCAAATGTGAGGGGAAAAAATAATTCCATTTTAGACCTCTAAGCATCATCAAGTGCTGAAGTATGATAATAAAAATGTATTTTCAGACAATGTATCAGAAATCATTTCTTAGATTATTTCTCAGATACTGACTTGAAAATGTGTTCCAGCTAAGTGAGGAATTAAGAAAAATGGAAATGTGGAACTTCCAACATAAGAGGGATGACACCAAGAAAATGAGTAAAGGAATAAACAAGCTGATGGCGGATGAAGCTGCTGATCCAGAACAAAGCTGCCCAGCAGACTCCGACTGCAGCCATTGGAACTGATAAAGAGAAGATTCCAGGAATGAGATTAAAGAAAAAGATAAAATCAGCATTATACTTGATTTTTTTTTTAAAGTACTAAGAGGAGATGTATGTGAGAGACCATTTGAGGCATATGCATTAAATGTCTGAATAATTAAAAAAGAGAAAGAGTGAGAAATAAATCAGTTAATGAAACAACCTCCAAGAATAAGACTGTAGAAGAAAGGAAGTGACATCACTGTCCTGCACAAAGTGAATGCTGAGGAAGAGCTTCTTGTTGCTGTTGCTCTTGTAATTATGTTACTTTGCTCACCCATTAATATTTTCATGTCATAATAACAACTTAATACCTTATACAAACTGAATATATTATACAAACAAAATCATAATATAACTGCATTGGAGGATAGTGAGGCAAATGCACATGGTAAGGTGAGGGATGGAGAGCTAAATCAACAGCATCAGTACAAAGCTAACATATAACATACACATATAACACATATAACATGCATATAACACACATGCATAACATGCATGTGTGAACATATAATGTGCACAGATAACATATATATAACATACAAAGATATAAATAAGAAATAGCAACGTAAACTATGCTATCCTGTGCTATGCTATGCTAAGTCGCTTCAGTCATGTCCAACTCTTTGTGACCCTATGGACTGTAGCCCACTAGGCTCCCCTGTCCATGGGATTCTCCAGGCAAGAATACTGGAGAAGGTTACCATTTCCTTCTCCAGAGGATCTTCCGAACCCAGGGATTGAACCTGCATCTCTTATGTTTCCGGGATTGGCAGGAGGCTTCTTTACCACTAGCACCAGCTGGGAAGCCCAACGTAAACTAATGTGAATATGAATTCTGAAAGAATCAATAAGAAAGTCAGATGAAGAAAGGTGCAGGGGAAGGACTTGCTGAAATCTGGCTGGAAGATGGGAAAAAGACACTACTGCCTTTTGTAAAATGCTCTATAGATATACAGGGTTTCTAAAAATCATTAGTCATATGATGAAAAGTATTCATATAAGCCAAGACAATCTAACATGCCCTCTCCAGGCCTGAGACAAAAATATGCCCGACCCAGACTGGAGCAGTCTACAGATCCCACCCCTTCAATCCATGGACACACTTGGTATACACATCAGCAGTATTTGCCACTGAGACTTTCTTTTTATGTTTCCACGGACAACTAGCACTTTTCTGCTAAATAATATAATCTCTCTTTTCATTAATTCTGTCATAGAAAAGTTTCTAGGTGAGGAAGTCACTCTATCTCTAGAGGGGTAATTTTTTTGCAAATGTGTGCTCTAATTCCTATGTGATGATTATTGTAATTTGACTTTCTCATTCTATTTACTTAACTTCAACTTTCTGAAATATGTTTAACTCTACCACCTCAAAACAGAGAAGTTGTCAACCCTGATTTAAAAGCTATATTCTTACTTATCATTTTAACTTACTTCTTAACACACTGTTTTAAACATGTTACCTTATGTGTTCAATTGTGTCCAACTCTTTGCGACCCCATGGACCATGCCTGGAGCCTGCCAGGCACCTCTGTCCGTGGGATTTTACAGGCAAGAATACTGGAGTGGGGTGCTGTTCCCTTCTACAGAGGATCTTCCAGAACCAAGGATCAATGTCTCCTGCATTGGCAGGAGGATTCTCTACTACTAAGTGCCACCTAGAAAGCCCTTTAAATACATTAATTCATGCTCAAATGTCTATACTCTTAGGAGGTGTGTGTCACAATGCACATGCTCTGTTCAGAGTAGGAGTTAATTAATTGAACATTTTTAAAGTATATTTTTATGGGCATCTGCTCAATGACTAATGCATTAAATTGGCAGCAAACCGTATTAAATAACTTTGGGATTTATTATCTGCAAATATCATTTCTCTTACACCATTAAGAGAGTAAAACATTATTAGCTAGGAATTCTGTGGAAATGTAACTCTTTAAGAATTAATGGATTTTTGAAATAATGTTGATAAAAATTTGACCTTAGAGCTCAATTAATTTTTAATCTTATTCCAAGGACAATAAACATAATCATATGAAGATAAGATAGATTTTGTATTTCTTGCTAGCTCAGTCAGTTCTGAAGGTACCAACAGGAAAAAGCTTACACCAATCAATGATTTCACCCTTTGTGGAACTGGACACTCCATATCCCTTTTCAGCACTAATGCTCACACTGTAGAATTCCTTGACAAATGCTGACCAAATCTATCAGCAATAGGCTTATCTATGAACAAGCTTCAAGATCAACACTAGTCTAACATCCCCCCTGCCTCCAAATCAAGATACATGTGTTTTTACCAAGATTTTAGGACCACATATGTTTATTGAACAGTACATATTTTTAATAATATACAGCTACTCCACATGAAAATAGGGCATATTTCAGAACTTTTTCATCAATAAATTAAAATATCTAGTGTTTTTAATTAATTAAGAAAAATCACAATGTATATAATTTTTGTTTGTAGAGATGACCTTACATCTTCCAGAGTGAATTGGGAAGGTCACAGTTTGGTTCTTTAGGTGCAAAAATTCTAAATTACTAAGTGAAAGAAAGTGAAAGTGTTAATCACTCATTTGTGTCTGACTCTTTGTGACCCCATGGACTGTAGCCCACCGGTCTCCTCAGTCCATGGAATTCTGCAGACAAGAATACTGGAGTGGGTAGCCATTCCCTTAAATATGGTTGTTTTGTTGTTAGGCATTAACATAGGAATTCTTGGTTATTTACCAATGAAAGTGATTGCGAGACACTTTGGGACCCGGGATCCTTCGCTATAGTGCTGCAAAGTTTGCACTTGACAACCATCTCCTTGAGCTACTATATACAAAGAAACCATAAGGGACTAAAAATAACTGTGTGCATGAGCATTTTGAGCAAATTCTGGACAAAAGATGCAAAAAGACCAAAAAAGTCCAACTACTGCTACTAAAGAGCCGGGAGCAAAATCAGGGGATTGAGAACAAAATCAGGGTACTGTGCATGCCCCACTGTACACAACATCACAAAGGGGTGGGCAAATCACTTAAGCCACCTCTCTGACCAAGACCTCTGACACTCCCCTACCCTCAGAGAGGGAGCAAGCAAGGGAGCTCATTGTTTGCCCTTACACACCTCCCATCCCCGCTTCAGCAGGGGCTCCAATAAACCCTTGCCTGAATTTCTTGTCTGGCCTCTGATCAATTTGTATTGATTAAGGTGGCCAAGAATTCTGGACAGTAACAATTGAAAAAAATGAAGAAAAAATACCAAACATATTCAAAAAGGGAGAAACACCAGGTATCATCTAATGAAACAGAAATAGAAATGTTAGTTGCTCAGTCCCGTCTGACTCTTTGTGATCCCATGGATAAACGGGAGTCCCCCTGCCCAAAAGAGAGGTCCTCTTGAAGGATATTGTCAGGTCTCTGCCTGAATAATTTCAGGGAAATGACAATCACGAATATATATGTGTTTGATCTGACTGAATCCAAGCTTTTTCTTAATTAACACTGTAGTATTGACTCTATGCTATTGTTTCCACCTTCTGCTTCTAAAGGAAAACAATTAGAGTATGCGAAGATTGTTACTATGATCCTTTCTGGGCTGGTCTTCCACGGTATAAATATTCCCAATTTGTCATTTGCTTTCTTTTGCAGCATGGCCTCTTTATCCTTTGTCAAATGGAGGTCTAATTCTAGATGGACACAGGGTTAATAGTGAGTCTCTTAATATGCAGTTTCAAGAAGAAAAGAATGTTCTGAAGAGGGGACTCTACTTGTCCAAACCAATGATTTTCAAAATCCAAAGCCTCTCTCTCCCATGAAATGTTTGGGGTTTATTTATTTATTTATATTGAGCTATAACTAACATATAATACTATCTTTCAGGTATATGACATAGTGATTCTGTATTTTAATATTATGAAATGATCACTACTGTAAGATGAGTTACCATCAGTCACCATAAAAATGTTGATTAAAATTTATTGACCTTATTCTCTATGCTGTACATTATATCCCCATGATTTATTTATTTTAGAGCTGGCAGTTTGTACCTCTTAATCCCCTTCATGTTTCAACCCCTACCCCTACCCTTACCCTCTTTGTCCTCTGGCAACACGTTTGTTCTCTGCATCTGATTTCATTTCTATTTTGCTTTATTTGTTTGCTTTGCTTTTAAGATTGCACATAAAAGTGCAGGAAATCATGCTGTACTATCTTTCTGTCTGACTGATTTCACTTAGCATTGAAACACACATATATCTCCTCAGAAATTTGTAGACTTGGATTGAATATGATTTTTTTTAACTTGCAAAGAATTCTGAGCTGAGTTGTCTATAAATCTTACTTGGAGAAGCTCTAATCTAGATTTTTGAGCAAAAACTAATATCACAACATCCCCTAATTACTACTGGTACTCATTAAGCTTAAAGTAAACTTAATCTGAGTTTCTGTTAAGCCAGGTATTCCAGTCCTGTACTTCTGCAATTGATATTTTCATTGTGTATTTGGAATTTCTGTGGTTTTTTTTTTTTTTTAATGTTCAGATTGTTGTTAATTTAGGTCTATATGTTAAGTCTGTTGGGTAAAATAGTTGAACCTTGATACTATCACCTGAAATAATTGCTTCCCTTGCCAACACTGTATCACTTACAAATCTGAAAAATGTTCCTTCATCCAAGTCATTGATGAAAATTTATAAGACTAAATAAAGAATCTGATGACATGCCACAAGGTACCTCCTTCCAAGGTGACAATCATTTATTAAACAACACACTTGGGGGTAAGCTAAAAATTTATTAAACTGCTCTATCACTTAACATATTTCTCTATTTTATCTACAAGCATGCTGTACTCAAGAGAATTTACAAAGTGCTTTACTGAAATTCTGATAAACTGTGTTAGTAATACTTCTCTGCTCTCAAAGATCTAGCAGAGTCAGTTCTGATGCGGAAAGCAGTGGACATTTATTGAGCATTTAAACCTTCAACATGCATCCTCTCACTTATGACCACCATTTGAAATGACCTTTTTAATTTCCCACAAATAAGGACACAAAGGACTAAGGAAAAGTACACAACGCCACAAAACTAGAAGGAAAGAAGTCCAAGGGCTTTTTTGTATGTCATCACTTATTAGCCCTGTAGCATTAAGCAAGTTTCTTAATATCTCTGCAGTACGCATATTTCAGAATAAATGTATACTCAGCTCTGAATAGTTAGTTATACCCTAAATTCCATCAACTAATTCACAGTATACAGAACAGAGAATCAGAATAAAATATATAAAATATAATAGAAATTTATCTGTCACTTAAAAGTTTGAGGACAGTCTAAAGCTAGTATGGTTGCTCTTTTTCATACCGTTCTCAAAATACCAGGTTATTTCTATCTTATTTCATCATCATGCACAGCCTCCGAGCTCAAGATTAACTCATTATTCATGATGGCTGCTCCAAGCTCCAATTATTACACCCGCATTTCAGGCAGCAGCAAAGAGGAAGAAGAAAGAAAAATGGATAATACAGAGTCACAGTAGGAAAGGATTCTGGCAGCTGCTACATGACATTCTATGAGACATGTATATCTCACTGTCCAAAAGATAGTCAGTTGTATCTCACTGCCAAGAAAGCTAAACAGTGCATTTTTAAAAATTCTGTATGTTTGTGTGCCCAATAAAAATTAGCTATTCTATTACTATGGAATAAGGAAAATGGACTTGGGGAGACAGCTACTGATTCTCCTTAGTCAGAGGAGCCTGGCAGGCTACAGTCCATGGGGTCACAAAGAGTCGGACACAACTGAGGAACTAGCACTTACACACTGATTCTCAAAATGAAATTTTTGTATTGCCTCAGAATACAATACTTTGTTCCAGAAATATCCTAACACATTCATTTATTAATTTACTCATTCAGTCAACAGACATAACTAAAGAGGCCCAGACAACACACTAGATATTGGTCCTCAAGAATCAATACAAGACAGAGTTCATGTCCTAGAGGAATAAAAACTCTGTTTTTGTGTGAAAAAATATTGTGAAGGAGATAGACTTTTGAATAAGCGTAATAACTTTCATAACAGAATTATATAAAAGAGACACAGGAGAAGAGAAAGATTAAATTAACCAATCTTGAAGAGTTGAGGAAGGCTTCAAAAAGGTAATATTAAACTGAATTTTGAAGGACAAATGAATTTTTTATCAGAAAAAAAAGAGTGGGAAAAGTACTCGGTCAAAATAATAATATATGCTAAGGCATAAAGAAACAAAAAAGAACCATGCTGTTATAGCAACATGCATAATTTCATATAATTATTAAGAGAGATTAAATAACCTTTCCAAGAAAACCCAGTTGGTAAGGAGCAGAGCTTAGATACAAAACCAACTCTACCCATCAACAACTGATAACCAACAACTAACAACAAGCCAATCTATCAACATGCAGATCCACCACCATCTCCATTCCCTGCTAACCACCATTTTATTCACTGTTTTTATGAGTTTGACTATTTAGATTCCATATAAATGATATCCTATAGTATTTTACTTGGTCTGACTTATCTCACTTAGCATAACGTCTTCAAGATCCATCCATGCTGTCATTAACTGCAGGATGTCCTTTGTCATGGCTTAATAACATTCAGATATATCTAATGTCTATATCTGTTTCTATGTCTATGTCTGCTGCTGGGGCTGCTGCTAAGTCGCTTCAGTCCTGTCCAACTCTGTGCGGCCCCATTGACGGCAGCCCACCAGGCTCCCCTGTCCCTGGGATTCTCCAGGCAAGAACACTGGAGTGGGTTGCCATTTCCTTCTCCAATGCATGAAAGTGAAAAGTGAAAGTGAAGATGCTCAGTCGTGTCCGACTCTTAGCGATCCCATGGACCGCAGCCTACCAGGTTCCTCCGGCCATGGGATTTTCCAGGTAAGAGTACTGGAGTGGGCTGCCATTGCCTTCTCCGATGTCTATGTCTATATATATAAATATATGTCACATCTTTATCTCTTCTTTTGACAAGCACTTAGCTTATTTCCATATCTTGAGTATTGTGAATAATGCTGCAAAAAACGTTGAGTGTGTATATATCTCTTCAGTATTCTGTTTTTATTTCCTTTGAGTATACACTCAAAGAAGTGGAATTGCTGGATCTGGACCATCTTTTCTTCTGCTATCTTAACCTTCTCTGCACTGGCTTCCAGCTTCACCCCGACACACAAAGTTTAGTATTAACTAAAGAGAGTAATTTGTTAATAGTAAATAAAACTGGGCTTTATAACCCAGATTTGTTGTTTTTCAGTAGCTAAGTTGCGTTTAACCCTTGGCAACCCCATGGGCTGTAGCACTCCTGGCTTCCGTGTCTTTCACTATCTCCCAGAGTTTGCTCAAACTCATGTCCATTGAGTCAGTGATGTCATTCATTTTCTGCTGCCTCCTTCTCCTGCTGCCTTCAATCTTTCCTAGCATCAGGTTCTTTCCTAGGGAGTCAGCTCTTTGCACGGGGTGGCCAAAGTATAGGAGCTTCAGCTTCAGCATCAATCCTTCCAAAGGACATTCAGGGTTGATTTCCTTTAGGATTGACTGGCTTAATCTCCTTGCTGTCAAAGAGAATCTCAAAGAGTCTTCTCCAGCACCACAATTTGAAGGCATCAATTCTTCAGTGGATTTCTTTATGGTCCAACTCTCACATCCATACATGACTACTGGAAAAATCATAGCTTTGACTATAGGAATCTTTGTCAGCAAAGTGATGTCTCTGCTTTTTAATACGCTGTCTAGATTTGTCATAGCTTTTCCTCCACGGAACAAGTGTCTTTTAATTTCATGGCTGCAGTCACCTCATGCAGTGATTTTGGTTCCCAAGAAAGTAAAATTTGTCACTGTTTCCACTTTTTCCCCCATCTATTTGCCATGAAGTGATGGGACCAGATGCCATGATCTTAGTTTTTTGGCTGTTGAGTTTTAAGCCAGCTTTTTACTCTCTTTCTCCCTCATCAAGAAGCTCTTTAGTTCCTCTTCACTTTCTGCCATTAGGGTAGAATCATCTGTATATCTGAGGTTGTTGATATTTCTCCCAGCAATCTTGATTCCAGTTTGTGAGTCATCCAGCCTGGCATTTCTCATGATATACTCTGCATATAAATTAAATAAGCAGGGTAACAATATACAGACTTGTCATAGTCCTTTCCCAATTTTGAACTGTCCATTGTTCAATGTCCAGTTCTAATTGTTGCTTCTTGACCTGCATACAAGTTTCTCAGGAGGCAGGTAATATGGACTGATACACCCATCTTTTCAAGAATTTTCCAGTTTGTTGTGACCTACATAGTCAAAGGCTTTAGTGTAGTTATGAAGCAGAAGTAGATACTTTACTGGAATTCTCTTGCTTTTCCTACTATCAAATAGATGTTGGCAGTTTTATCTCTAGTTCCTCTGCCTTTTCTAAATACAGCTTATACATCTGGAAGTTCTTGGTTCACATACTGTTGAAATATAGCTTGAAGAATTTTGAGCATTACCTTGCTAGCGTGTGAAATGAGCACAATTGTATGGTAGTTTGAAAATTCTTTGGCACTGCCCTTCTTTGGACAGATTACTACAGAACATAATTTTTTAATTTTGTCAAAATTATACCACTGATACTTATTTATAGCATAAGAAAAATATTTTAAAAATCAATTATTTAGCTATGACCAAGTACAATTTCTTTTTCAAAATATTATTTCTCCAATTGTTATAACTGAATCAGACAATTCAGTTGATATTTTGACATCTATTTCTCTCTTTTAGGAGCAATATGGCAATAGTGTGCATGCATGCATGTTCAGTCATGTGCAACTCTTTGCAACCTTGTGGACTGTAACCCGCTAGGCTACTCTATCCATGAGATTTTCCCAGCAAGAATGCTGGAGTGAGTTGCCATTTCCTTCTCCAGATAATCTTCTCAATTCAGGGATCTAACTCATGTTTCCTGTGTCTCCTGCATTGCAGGCAAATTCTTTACTGCTGAGCTACTGGGCAATCCAATGGCAATAGTAGGTAGAAACAAAAATGTCTGGAGTCCGGAAGACCTAGTTTCAAGTTGAAAGCCCCACTGCTTATTGATGCATACTAGTTGTATGACTCTGTGCAAGTCACTTAACTTCATTGATCTTTAGCTTCCTAATGTGTAAAATACAGATGAGGGCTTCCCAGGTGGCCCAGTGGAAAAGAATCTGCCTGCCAATGCAGAGAGACAAGAGATACAGGTTTGATCCCTGGGTAGGGACAATCCCCTGGAAAAGGAAATGTAAACCCACTCCACTATTCTTGCCTGGTAAAATCCTATGCACAGAGGAGTCTGGCAGGTTATTGTCCATGGGTTCAAAGAGTTGGACACGACTGAGCATGTGTGCAAAATACAGATAATGCCACATATATGTTAGAGTGAATATTAAATAAGGTCTATATATGAACTGTTAGTAAAATGCTAAAACAAAGGCAATTAAGACAGATTCAAGTGGAACCAAATATGGATCTGCTAGAAAACTCTCATAGATAATCTAATTAGACTTAATTATTTAACAGATAATGTCATCAAATCTCAAGAAAGTGGCATGATTTGCTCAAAACTGCATAGCAAATTGAGACAGAGCATAGATCAAATCTTGTATCACTTTATTTCAGTTAAGCCTTTACCTGCTACTTCATATCATTGCATCCAGAGGAAAAACTGTCTTCAAATTCTATGCAAAAGCATTTGTATATTTTTCATCAACAGAAAAAGAAAGAATTAAAACAAAATATTATGTGAAAGACTATGATTGTAGAATTCAATGGTACTAATGTATTGATAAAAAGAAAATTGTCATTTGAAACCTACTTAACTGTCCTAGACCATGACAGCATGGTTTTCAGAAAGTAAAATGAGAGTAAGAGAAAGAATTTAATGGAAAAGAAATTGGCTTCAAGGAAATTTACTTAACTCTGTCTGATTCATGATAATAGAAAAATATAGACTTTAAAACAGTAAAATAAGGACATTAAGAATAGCGTTTTAAAGTTATAGAAACTAAAGTAGATTTAAGTAGAAAAAATAGTAAAAGCTATTTTGTATAACAAATAGTTCTGAGGTAACAAAATAGTAGCAATCATTTTAACATAAAGATTGTATGTTAAACCTAATCCTAAAGATAAATATTTTTTGAAATCTTTCAGTAGATTCACATGTGACAAAGACTTTTAAGAAGCAAACTCAGATGCAAACATCTAACCGTGAAACCCATCATACTTCTATCATAGAGTTCTTGCTGCCAAATACAAAAACAATACTTCCTTCCCAATTCCTAACATGTGAATGAGTAGGGAGTGATATTAAATTATTGATTTGGCATTTGAATCCTATTAATAATAATGTTTTTTTGTTCTCAGAGGGGTTTGTCCTACTTCTCATTCATTCAGAGATAGTCACTGTCCCAAAGAAGAGGTACTACAGCATAGCTGGAAAACAATGACATCACATTTTT
Source organism: Okapia johnstoni (assembly GCA_024291935.2). Classification (NCBI taxonomy): domain Eukaryota; kingdom Metazoa; phylum Chordata; class Mammalia; order Artiodactyla; family Giraffidae; genus Okapia; species Okapia johnstoni. The sequence goes on from CM044308.1 coordinate 57,109,830, forward strand.
ACATTTATATCTAATAACTTCAATTTATTTTAAGAGAAAAATAAGAGATGCACTGGTAAATTTGTCTACCCAACCCCACTCAAGATTAAATAAGATTCTTTGAGGAAAGGAAGAAATGGATTTGTGAAGCCAGTGACAAGAAATGTGAAATGTAGTTGAGGGCCATATATTCTGACCCCAAATTATGGTTTCATCTAGAATCTCTTTAAGATATGGATGCATTCAGGAGAATAAAGAAATTCTGCCTGGCTTCCTCTGAAAAGGTCAAGGAAATAATACCCAGTGCTATGGAAAAGTCATGCAGCATACATTGTTGGAACTCAGGGGGAGGTAGTTAGTCTTGTTGTGACCTCTGTCCTCTGAACAACAGACAAGAAGGCTCTGTGAGGCGAAAGTTGGGGAAGAAGGCCTGATTAAAGCTTCAAGGCCCCAAAGGCTCCAGCTGAGTGGCACAGAGCAAGGGAAACTTCCTCCTGTCTTCTGGGGATTCCAGGTCTGACTTAGTTTAAACCTGAAATGATTTACAAAACCCAAGCTGACTTATAAAATTTGACATTTGCTAGATTACTTTTTCTGCCAGCATGCAGAATGTGATCTTGAGTTAGAAATTACATTCAGTTTTATAGAAATAAAACAAGTTTCCTTCTTGGGATACCTTTGCAATCTTAAAAATACATTTCAGTAAATGATCAAGTTAAAGGACTAATATTACAAACAAAATAAGTTAGTAGAAGTCTTGACCACAGGGCTGTTTTAATTGGCCATTCTTTTCTATTTTTAAAGAACCGAGTCATCTACACACTAAAGCCCATTAGTGTTGAAAAGGGTACAATAATTAAATCATATGGAAATTAGTATTTAAGGAAACCAAGGCTATTTGTCCTACATATGAAATAATGAATGTGTCTTGTTTGCAGCCTTTGCCATTATAATGTTATTACACAATCATTTAATTGAAGTTCTTATTCCACTGTTAAAATAACTGATCAATATTCATTTCCATCCTCTCCTTTTGCATTGATATATTTTTTTTAAATGTCTTGAAGCTTATAATTTCCTTAAGGGAAGGAACAAGTCATCAAAAATGTTCTCCGTGTAGGTGAGGAAATGTGCTTTAACATTCTCTGTCCTCTGTAGCAATATATTAGTATTTGAGGCAGAACACTGAGAGAACAAATTCTCCTGTTAAATTTCTTCCTTCTATTCTCTGTGGCACGAACCCCACTGAGGAAGTTTCATTTCATTTCTAAGTTGAGCAAACACACATTCTAATGAGCCAAATGGTACATGAGCCTGTAAGAATGATTTACTGATGGTTTCTGTGTTTGGGGCTCATTCTGAAACAGGTATGTTTCTTGTTATCAATGGCATGTGATTTATATGAAAGCCTTAAGTTCGTTATTTAAAAAAGGACAGAAATTTAGCAATGAAGAAAAAAAAAGGTTACATTATACAACTTTTATTTCAAAGGGAGAAATGTTATTGCATTATTTTGTTTAAAACTTTATATATTTTGATTAAAGTAGATGATGTAAAGTATACTGTTACTGTTTAGTCACTAAGTCATGTCCAACTCTTTGCAACTCTATGGACTGCAGCATGCCAGGCTTCCCGGTCCTTCACTATCTATCTGAGTTTACTCAAACTCGTGCCTATTAATGTAAATTATATTATGTATAAAATTATACTTACATATTATATGTGAAATTACACATATATTTTCAGAAAAAAAGGATGTCTAGTATATGAATAATCTGTTAATAGTTTTTTTTGGTATTAAGTACAAACTACATGCCAGACACTTTAAAATACAGCAGTGAAAAAACGGTTGTTGTGGTCAGTGATGCTGTTCACCTCCTTTCGCTGTCCTGTCATTTGATGATACCTTGTTGCAGGCTGACTCGTGGTCCTTGAAATTTAGATGTTAAAGTCCTATTGTCCAATATCTCAGAATGTGATTGTATTTGGAGACAGAGTACTTAAAGATATAATTAAGTTAAAATGAGGTCATTTGAGTAGACCCTAATTCAATATGACTGGTGTTCTTGAAAGAAGATGGAACTAGGAGACAGACCCATACCTAGGAAAGTCTGCGGGAGACAGGGAAAAGATGACCATCTACAAGACAAGGAAAGGGAGCTTTGATGAAATCAACCCTGTTGACACTTTGATCTCAGACTTTCAGCTTGAAGAACCAAGAGAAAATAAGTGTATTTTGTTTAAGCCACCCAGTATGTGGCAGTTTGTGATGGCAGCTTTAGCAAACTATTTCAGGCCCAGTGAACTGTGAGCATTAAACTGCTGATCTGTCCGGTGTGTTTTTCCCTTGACATGATGGCAGTGTTCCAGTTCACCAGCAATACTGGAAGTATCCCAGGGAGCACCGCTCATCAGCCTTGGCCTAGAGGGAGTTTGATGCAGAATACAGTCCTAGTGACTTACAATGCCATGAGCAACAAATAAACTCTTTTTGTTCAAGCTATGGTGACTGCTACACAGCTCTGTTGTGGTAATTAAATGTAGCAGATTTTTTTTTTTAGCATTGAAAAATATGCTAATTTCAGGGGTACTACATAAGTATTTAAAATCTAAATATGTTATGAAGTGATCACCACAATAAAGTCCTGTAACCATCTGTCCCCACAAAAGTTACATAATATTATTGATCATATTCCTTCTGTTGCAAATTACATCCCTGTGACTTATCTATTATACAACTAGAGGTTTATACCTCTTAAATACCCTATGTTGATATCACCCTTACTCCATCTTCTTCCTTTATGGCAACTGTTTGCTCTCATTTGTTCTCTGTATCTAGGAGCCTGTTTTTGGTTTTTTGTTGTTTTATCTACACATTTGTGGATCTCCCACCCCAGGGATGGGTTTTGATTATACATCTCCACCCCACCTACCCATCTCCTTGTGGTTCCTACTTTATATCTTTAGTTGTGGAAATTCTGTTCTGCTAGTCTTCAGGTCATTCACATAGACAGTTGCTCTGTAAGTAGTTGTAATTTTGGAGTGACCTGGGAGAAAGTAAGCTCAGGCTCTTACTACTCTGCCATCTTGACCTAAAGTTAGCAAATACTTTCTTAATGACTCAAATTTTTTTTTTTAATGACTCAAATATTTTCTTTAATGACTTAGGTTTGTGATAAACCTGTGGAGGAAAAGTGCAACCTTATATTTACACAGCAAAACAACTTTTGTATAAATCCCAACCATTTTGGACACAGAAATGGCAAATATTTTTCTAGGCTGCTAGGAGATTAATTATCAGAAAGATGTCTGACATAGCCAGGCGATATCTTTAGAACATGATAAAACAAAGATCAGAATCCACATTTTCAGCTACTTTTTAAAAAATGCTTTTTAACTATATCCTTATGTCTCTTTAAGAAGTCAAGTTTACAATGAAAGAATCATTCAAAGTAAACAACAACAAAAAATGTAGCACTTCATCACCATGTATGTGTTCCTTTCCCTAAAACTATAAAATGAAGCATATTTTTAAATCTTTTATTGTACAGTATGCATCCGTGCTAAGTTGCTTCAGTCATGTATGACTTTTTGTGACCCTATGGACTGTAGCCCACCAGGCTCCTCTGTATAAGCAGTAAAAATAGAAGCTTGGAAATTTCAAATTCTAAAGAGAAATTAAATATGTTTTTATACAGTTTGATGACAAAGTGACAGTTCTCCTAATTCATTTAATTTCTATAAAAGCCACACAAACTTATGTAAAAATCTTCATTCTTTTTGAACCATATAATCTGCGATAAGTAATGGTAATAAAAAAAGACCACCATGTTCTCTTTGTTACTAGTCAGTGAACTAAAACATTATTAAACAGGATGGCTCAGGAGGTAAAGAATCTGCCTGCAATGCAGGAGACAGATGCAGGTTTGATCCCTCAGTTGGGAAGATACCCTGGAGGAGGAAATGGCAGCCCACTCCAGTATTCTTGCCTGGAAAATCCCATGGACAGGAGAGTTTGGTGGGCTACAGTCCAAAGGGTGTCAAAGAGTCAGACAGGACTGAGCAATTGAACACCCACCATAAGTACTATTGCCTCCATCTGTCATCAGAGAATAAAGAGAAATTTATTCCTGTAAACTACCTTCATTCCATTTAAATAAGATTTGCTTGTTGGAACAAGAAACTCACTTAGCAGCGTTGTGGATTGTCCTCAATTCAGAACTAATTACACAGTTTAAACTATCCCGGCTAAATTATTTAGATCAGGGTTAGAAACTGGCAGCCTATGAACAATATCTGCCTCCGCATCGTGTTTTTGTATGGCCTCCCAGGTTTCTTTTCTTGTAGTTAATTGACAAAATTGGGACATTTTGCATAAAATCAGGCTTTCTGACTACGATCGAAAAATGGAGACACAGAAGAAAAGAAGAGGAAAAATAGGAGAGGGGAAGGGGAGGGAAGAGAAAAGGAAAGAGAGCAAAGGAGCAGAGAGGAGAAGAAAGAAGGGGAGATGAGAGGACAGAACAGAAGACAGTAGTGGAGAAATAGTACCACCTCTGGCTCAGCCTCTTGGTAAATATAGGTTCCTTCTGAGTAGCAGGTGTTCTCTTAAAAGGCTTAAGTTTGCTATTAACATAATTTTATTTTTTCTGTTCTTTAACATTTTACTTAAAAAAAAAAGCTCTACCCTTAAGTTTGCTATAATCTCCTTTTTCTGCTCTTTAGCATTTTGTGTGTGTGTGCATGCTAAGTTGCTTCAGTCGTGTCTGACTCTTTGCAACCCCATGGACTGTAGCCCACCAAGCTCCTCTCTCCATGAGATTCTCCAAGAAATAATACTGGAGTGGGTTGTCATGTCCTCCTCCAGGGGATCTTCCTAACCCAGGGATCGAACCTGTGTCTTCTGTGTCTCCTGAATTGCAGGGAGATTCTTTACCACTCACCGGGTAATACCTCTTTACCATTTTACTTTTTAAAAAACCAACTCTAACTTTTGTGGTAATTTACTTTGTGACCCTTAATTTAGACTTCAACCTCTTTAAGGCAAATCCAGTACTGAGAACAGTGTTAAATCTACAAGTTATTTGGGCTGAAATGAATTGGGTTCCGTGTTGAAGTCTCATTATATCACATTTATTTCTGTTTCAATTTTCATCTCATTAGATATACTATTTAGTGTATTTTATGCTTTCTTCTTTCACTTCCCATTGTCAAGATCAAATAGCAACTTTATTTTGAATCCGTGCTCCTAGCTTCATCTCCACCTACCAATGTTTGTAGTTGTCTCATTTCAAGGATTCCATTACCTCTGAAGTCACCTCTTGAGGCCGGTAGCACTAGATCTCCCAAATTAAAATACAATTCATCTTAAATGAGAAATGGAAAAGAAATAATGTCATCATAAAATAACTCTGGCTAAAAATCTGTTCTTCCTCATTATTTAGGACAGATGAGTTTGCCCCTTAATGCTGAATAATCACATATTTATTCAAGAATTGTGGACCAAATCTTATCTATCACTCTGCTAAGTAAGACTTTTTAGACTCATGTAAATTAATCAGTTCTAAGCATTTTGAGGTGTTAAAATATAATTAGACTCTTTTCTCATTACTCATTTTATTTTAAACTTACAACCTTCAACTGTTTATCGCCTATGTTGTAATCCTCATTAAATTTAAAATAAAGATAAAATATCCTGGCTTCTCATATCCAAATAGTTTTAAAAATCCAAATATAGTGTGATTTTACTCTATTAATTATATAATGTCTAGTAAGTTTGGATTTTTTAGGGTTTTTTATTTTTGTTCTTACCATTTTGAGTACTAAATGATCATACTTCTATTGGTCTCCAGAAATTAGAAGTTATTTTCTTTTCACCACCACAATATACTTATCTCACTATCTTCTTGAGGTTTTATTTTTTTTCCTACTACCATAATTCTTCAATTCATGACTCTAAAATATCACAAGACCTTCTGTTTCTTTAAGTGCATTGATCCTTTCACTGCTAAGCTTTTATCTTAGTTGAATAAGCATCAAGATTTATGTGAATTTTCTTTTACAGCATCTTATTTTTCATACATCTTTATTATTTTAATGTTATTTTTTGCTATGAGCTCTTCTTAAAATGTTTTTTAAAGATAAGTATAAAAGAGAGTTAAAGTTGAAGCTCTTCTAAATTTTAGAGCCAATATTATTTTCATATCTCATTTATATCTTGTCTAGTATTTCTCTTTCCTTAGTATCATTGTAAAAGCCCCATTTATTCTGTGTAATTCCCATAGCTACAATTGATGCTTTTAGTTTTACTTTTAAAAATAATTTTTTTTCCTTAAAAGTTTTAACTCATAAAATATCAGGTAGTCTCTAACCTCTAGTTTCCTTTCAAAGCACTGGCTTGGTTGATTTGGAAGCATAAATGAACCCTGTTCATTTGAAAGATAAGAAACATGAATCCTGGCATACCTCAGAGATATTTCAAGTTCCAAACTACTGAAAACCAATCAAACTTCACAATGTAAAGTGAGTCACACAAATTTTTTTACTTCATAATGCATATAAAATTTATGTTTACATTATAATTTATTAAGTGTGCAATCTCATTATGGTTAAAAAATAATGTACATACCTTAATAAAAATACTTTGTTGCTAAAAAACTTTGGCCACCTGATGCGAAGAACTGACTCATTGGAAAAGACCCTGCTGCTGGGAAAGATTGAAGGCAGGAGAAGGGGACAACAAAGGATGAGATAGTTGGATGGCATCACCAACTCAACGGACATGAGTTTGAGCAAGTTCCGGGAGTTGGTGAAGGACAGAGAAGCCTGGCATGCAGTAGTCCATGGGTTCGCAAAGAGTCGGACATGACTGAGGGAATGAACTGAACTGAAAAAATGCTCATCAGAGCTTTCAAAGATGACTGATAAGAAATTTCCATAACAAAAATAATAACAATGAAAAAGTTTGAGATATGGTGAGAATTACAAAAAATGTGACACAGAGACATGAAGTGAGTAAATGCTGCTGGAAAAATGGCCCCAATAGATTTGTTAGATGCAAGATTGTTGCAAATCTTCAGTATGTAGAAAACACAGCATCAATGAAGCACAATAAAGCAACGTATCTCTGTATTCTGTTTCCAAACTCCCTAACCAGTTATTTGCATAAGTTTATTTTTTAAACTATCCACTACTGTGGAATAGGACCAATGATGAGATAAATATTTAAAAGTTTCAGATGCCTCATCATATTTTGAGGGTTTCTTTTTAAAAAAACAAGTTTAGATAATAATATATAAATATTCTTGTACTTACTACATGAAATAGGCAGATACAAATGATTTCTTATATTTGTTTTATTTCTTTAACTAAATAAAATAAGGTACTACTGATAAAGTCGAAGTCCATTTATACTTTATTACTTGGTCTCACCTCCACCCCAGAGACATTTACTATCAGAAGTTTATGTCTATTCTTTAGTCCATATTTTAATAAAAAGAAGAGGAGTAGGAGGAAGAGCAGAAGGAATCTTTTTTAAGTTTTGACATTTTACTTTTGTTCAACATTCACTATGAATCAGGGACTCTTCTAAGTGTTTCTAAATGCTTTTCACATATAAACTCATTTAATTTTCAAAACAAATAATTTTATAGATGAGAAAATTAAGGTAGAGTTTAAATTGCACAAGGTCACACAGATTATAAATTCTGGAAACAGAATATAAACCCAGCAATTGTACTACATACAGAGGCATATGCATCTTTTAATTATGTTTAGTATTATTACAGGGCTTCCCTGGTAGCTCAGCAGTAAAAGAATCTGCCTGCAATGCAGGAGACAAGGGTTCAGTTCCTGGGTGAGGAAGATACCCTGGAGAAGGAAATGGCAACCTACTCCAGTATTCTTGCCTAGAAAATACGGACAGAGGAGACTGGCAGGCTACAGTCCACAGGGTCACAAAGAGTCGGACATGATTCAGTGACTAAAGGCAAACAAGAGTATCATTATATCATGTTTAATGTCATTTGCACTGTTTGAATACTTGATTTTAATTCTGTATTTTGTTTTTGAGGTGCACTTTTGTTTTAGTTTTTTTTTTGTCAAAACGAGCATATTGGTGTAAATATTTATAAGAATTTCTTCTTACGTATATCTTATAACAGGATTTCTGGATCTAGTGAATACACATTTCAATTTTTGGTAAAGATTATTAAATTGTTCTCCATGGTAGTTATATTTATATGTCCATCAGATTTCAGAATTTTCTGTTTATTTCATATATTTTCTAATACTTTATACTGTCAGGCATACTTCCTTTCCATTCAGATAGCGTGAATGGTAACTTAAAAATATTATTTTCCTTGAGAGAGATGGGATATTGTTTTTTTTTTCTGAAAACTTCCTTTTTTCTCAATTATATTTAGAATTATTTGTCTCTTCATTAATATGTAAAAATTGTAATAAAATATGCATTCAAACCTTGTGTTGTAAATATATTTTCCCAATTTGTCACATATTTTTAAATCACCTTTTTGCATTCCACAAATATTTATTATTTGTTAATTTTAATATTAATCTACTACTCTTACTTTTGTAATTTGTGCCCTTTAAAACCCTTCCCTTCCCACAGATGACAGAGCTATTTTTTTATATTTTAATGATTCCATTGTTCTGTGAACTTTGCATGTGTAGTATAAGATAATTATATCTAATTTTATTAGGTCTCATATAAAAAAAGCACTGGCTTCATTGCCATTTAGTGAATTCTTATCCTTTTCTTGTGCTGTGCTGTGCTTAGTTGCTCAGTCATGTCCAATTCTTTGAAACCCAAAGGACTGTAGTCTACCAGGCTCCTTTGTCTGTGGGGTTTTTCCATGCAAAAGTACTGGAGTGGGTTGTCATGCCCTCCTCCAGGGGATCTTCCCAACCTAGGGATAGAACCAAGGACTTCCCCATTGCAGGAAGATTCTTTACCGCTTGAGCCACGGGAGCCAATCCTAAGGGAAATCAGTCCTGAATATTCACTGGAAGGATTGATGCTGAAGCTGAAACTCCAATACTTTGGCCACCTGATGTGAAGAACTGACTCATTGGACAAGACCCTGATGATAGGAAAGATTGAAGGCAGGAGGAGAAGGGAACGACAGAGGAGGAGATGGTTGGATGACATCACCGACTCAATGGACATGAGTTTGAGCAAGCTCTGGGAATTGGTGATGGACAGGGAAGCCTGGTGTGCTGCAGTCCATGGGGTCACAAAGAGTCGGACACACCTGGGCTGAACTGAACTCAACTGAGCCACTGGGGAAACCCAAGAATACTGGAGTGGGTAGCCTATCCCTTCTCCAGGGGATCTTCTGGACCCAGGAATCAAACTGGGGTCTCCTGCATTGCAGTCGGATTCTTTACCAGCTGAGCTACCATGGCAGCCCCAAATACTTGAGTGGGTTGCTATTTCCTTCTCCAGGGTATCTTCCTGACCACGGGATGGAACAGGTCTCTCCTAGGTCTCCTGTATTGGCAGACAGATTCTTTAACACTGTGCCACCAGGAAGCCCTTTCTTCCTAACTTATAGATGTTAACTCAGAATCAGTGGCTCATGGGGAAGAGATGGGAAAGCCATTTTGTGACTAATCTGAATTGATTTTAATAACTCTATATAACATGTTATGGGCTTCTTGGATGGCTCTGTGGTAGAGAACCCCCCTGCTAATACAGAAGACACAGGAGAAGTGGGTTCAGTCATAGGTTGGGAAGATACCCTGGAGTAGGAAATGACAACCCACTCCAATATTCTTGCCTGGAAAATTCCATGGACAGGGGAGCTTGGTGGATTCATGGGTCACAAAGTGTTGGACACAACTAAGCACACACACCACCATAGCATATTATGAGAGAGTTATTTTAAATGTAGAAATGAAAGAAAATAAAGTCCAAAAATCTGAGAACTTGTAAGTGTGGAAAAGCAGTTGTGAAAGACTGTATTTTTCAAACATGTCACCAACAATATCTCCCATCTCACATGTTCTCCAGCAGTGTGACTTTGCCACTTTCCATAAAGATGTGGAGACAGTTTCTCCCCACTCTAGATGGGTGGGTCTTGAGAGTGTTTTAACCAACAAATAAGGCAGAATGACTCTGTGCCATTTTCTGGCTCAGGTTTTAAATGACTTGTCAGCTTTCTCTGTCTGCTAGTAACAACTATACAAAGGACAATTGCCCTGGGATCACCAAGTCATCAGAAGCCCAGTTCACTTAAGGGGACCTGGAGGCTCAGATGCCACATGGGAGGCAATGAGAGGATGGGGCACCGATGTATCAGTTATGTAAGTAAAGAAACTACCTTGAAAGCAGATTTCCTGGCTCTAGACACCTCTGTTGACATTATGTGTATAGGAGACAGAATCACCAGCTCAGTCCTTCAGAAATGACTGACCCATAGGATTCTGAGAAAAATAAAATCACTGTCTTAAGGCATTATGCCCTAGTGTTTTGTCATGCAGTAATACATAACCTAAGCAGTGTAGATAGACCTCAAGCAATTAAGAAAGAAAATGGACAAAAAAAAAAAAAGGCTTAGAGACATAAAGTCACTTAGAGGATATTAGTGCTCAATAAATGCCGGCCATTTTTCAGGTGACAAAGTGAAGGCATGGGGAGGTTGACCGCCTTGAGATAGCTCATGTGTGAATAGAAGGGCACGAGCTAGGAGTTAGGGCAAGAGGTAGGAGTTAAGTGTAGGGGGACAGGCTCCAGGTTCCCAGTTCTTACCAAATTCAAATGTATTCTTTCCTTTGTGCTACAGTAGCAGCTACTATCAGAGAAGGCAATGGCAACCCACTCCAGTACTCTTGCCTGGAAAGTCCCATGGACGGAGGAGCCTGGTAGGCTACAGTCCATGGGGTCGCAGAGTCGGCTCGACTGAGCGACTTCACTTTCACTTTTCCCTTTCATGCACTGGAGAAGGAAATGGCAACCCACTCCAGTGTTCTTGCCTGGAGAATCCCAGGGACGGCGGAGCCTGGTGGGCTGCCATCTATGGGGTCACACAGAGTCAGACACGACTGAAGCGAATTAGCAGCAGCAGCAGCAGCAGCAGCAGCAGCAGCTCTACAGCAAAGATCAGCTAAGAACAATTCCTTCTAATCAGACCCACCCAGATTATCTAGGTTCATTTACTTAAAGGAAACTTACTATCCATGCGAATCACATCTGCATAATTCTTTCATAGCAACATCTAGATTAATATTTGATTGAACAACTGGGCAACTTGACACATAACAGTATCATATCATATAAATCTCTCATTTCAGATGATCTGAAGATAAATACCCATTAAAATGTGTTGTAGGAGGGGAAATATTGATCAGTTAGCAAAGAAATAAGGCAGACAGAGGGTTATGTCTGGTAAAGAATTTTGAGTATAGCTACTGACACACCAAATAGATCAAGGACCTACAAAGTTTTTATTGATGGAGAAATCATGGGTTTGGACCAATAACTCTGTCCATTACATGTGCTTGCAAACCTGAGTACAAGCTAGTATCTTGACATATTTTCCTTCATATTCTCTGCTCCAGTGACAATGAACTACCCTCTCAGACAGCAATGTTCTTCTTAATCCTACAGCATGAATACAGTCTGAACACTCTAAGCTACTAAAGCAAAGAGATTTTAAAAAGACGATGTAGTGACGCAAACACAATAAAAACGTTTCTTTTTCATGCAATAATCCAGGGTAGGTGTTTCAGTACAGGAAGATGAAGGGATGGATGGAGCTCTTTTCTGCACAGTTATTTGCAAAGAGTCAGACTCAACTTAGCAACTGAACAACAATGAACAATTCCAAGTCCTAAGCTGATGGTGACTCTGCCATTGATACATAGCTTCCAAGGTTTCTGTAATCATCACTATTCAAGTCCATGAGAAACAGAAAGTTGTGGAAGAGTGTACCTCCAGTTTCATGGACCATCTCTGGAAGTAACATGCCTGACTTCTGCTCATTCTCCTTTAACCAAAGCTTATTCACATGATGTCATCTCTCTCTCTGAAGGGATGAAGTGTATAGTCCTTGACCAGGCACTTATGTACTGGATGCAACTACTTGGCCATGGAAGGAAAAAGTATAGATAACAGTGAACAAATTTGTCACTTACAGTTAAATCTTATTTGTCCTTAAGAACTCAGATCATATGCCATCTGCCCTGAAACATCTTTCCTAACTCCATGAATAGTGGTGCCCATCCCTCTCACGGGGCTTCCCTGGTGGCTCAGATGGTAAAGAATCCACCTGCAATGTGGGAGACATGGGTTCGATCCCTGGGTCGGGAAGATACCATGGAGAAGGGAACAGCTACTCATTCCAGTATTGTTGCCTGGAGAATTCCATGGAGAGAGGAGCCTGGTGGGCTATGGTCAATGGGATCGCAAAGAGTGGGACATGACTGAGTGACTAATACTTTCACTTTCAACATCCCTTTCGTGTGTTCTCATAGTCTACTTCCTACTGATATATCATCCTTCCAATTATATAGTGAGTTCTTTGATGGGAAAGACCTATTATTAATTTTAATATTTTCAACATATAGCATGTTGCTAACCACATAATAATGTCATCCACCAGAAAATAAATTAGATTGAATTAAATTAAAATGAAATTATATGGAATGTGCCAAGATTGACAAAGAAAAGAAAAAGACTGAAAACTGTGAGAGGCCAGTGTTAGGGAAATCAGGCGAAGGAACAGCTCTATCAAATACTTTAGAGAAACTAATTGTGTCTGAAAAAAAGTTTTGCTAGTTTCAGCTAATGAACAGAGGTAAACATGTAGAGATAGTAAAGAGAGGGGAAATAAAAGATGAAACTAGGTGACCAAAAAAATCTAAGGAAGATTTTGTCTTGTTTCAAAAATAGGAAGTCATGGTTTTCCTAAAAGGTATCATAGGATATGAAAAGTAAACAGCTTGTTCCATAATTGTTCCCAAGTGTCTAAACTTGGATTCAATTATTTTATACTAAGTACAAATAGCATAGGCACACAAGGTAAATGATGTCCAATTTTTGTTTTTCTCTACTGACAAAGAATTATACTTTCTAAAATAGCTGAGCAGGAATGCAATTAAACAAGTATATGTTATTACTAGAATCAGGAAATTTTGAGTGACTTGAGTTTTCAAATATGTTCCAATTCTCAAAAGCTGATTTCCCCAAAAGTTGTATTTGTGCTTGCATTCTTAAGCCAGTTTTGAATATATTTCCAAAATGAAAATTTAATTTTTTATCCCTTTGTTAGAAACTCAATCTATATATCTTTGTTAGCTTCAGGGCACTGTAAATCATATGATTACTATTTACCTCTGCTCTGATAAAGCTTTATTCTCATGTGTCCAAAATAAACACATTACACATTTTGTAACCTTTTTGTATCTCAAGAATGAGAATACTCTGCATGTATTTTCTTCTTTCATTCTCATTCTGGCCTCCCTAGATTTCAAGAGTGCACAAGAGAATCCTGCTGACCAAGATAAAGTCATCAGAAAACTGTACAATCTTGCAGAAATAGAATACCCTGCTCTGGAGCATCTCCCTTCTTATCACTCTCTAGATATCACTCGCAGAAATTCCCAGAAGGAGTGAAGAGATTCTGTGAATATCAGCTTATTTGGAGGAAAGAAGACCTTGGAATAGTCCAACACTACCATTTTTTTCTTCCTGCAGTGTTCTTTGAACCTGTGATGCAATCCCTCAGCCCAGATTAAGGTCCTGTACTGTGTGTCTCCACAGAACATTGCACAAATCATGAACTATCCCATAATACACTTTACTGGAATTCTCCATGTGACCCAATTGGCCCAATTTATGCAAGTCTCTACCTCATGACACTAAATAAATATGGCTGCCTGGGTGGGATTAACATTCTTAGAAAAGCTTTATCATGGACTAGAGAGGTGTTTGCTATAGTGGAAAAGTTCTAGTCAGGATTGAAGAACACATATTAGGATCGTGCATCTGAGTCTGCAGCTAAGAGAGTATATTAATCGCCTTCACAGATATTCCTTTCATTAAGATATGACATTTCAGATACATATGAACTGAAGATGGTAAAAGAACAAGGCTTGAGAAATGAAGTAGGAATACCCTAGGAAAAAAGACTCCAATGGGAAAAAAATTTGCTTTTTTGTCTACTTATAAAATAACTCTCTTCAGTAAGCAAATCGTACTGAAATGAACATGTGTCACTTCAGTAAAGCCCAAAACCCAGTTTCTAATTAGCTGTCTAGGTTTCAGAGAGATGACTAAAAGAATTTTTGAGTAATAATTAGCAAGAGATAAATTAAGCTATGATTTTTTAATTATGAAAAAAAGATTTTTCTCATTATTTGTTTACAAAGATGTTGTAGATTTGTAATTGCAATTCGACTTTTTTACAATCTTTCTTCAAAGTAAATGGCCTCAAACATGCCAATTCAAATAGTTCTCATTTCTAACTGCTTTATTGAGATATAGATCATATACCATAAAATTTACCCCTACAGGGGCACAATTTAGTGGGTTTTAGTATATTCATGAAGTTCTGCAAACCTCACCACTATGTATTTTTGTAACATTTTCATATTTTTTCCCAAAAGAGACTTTGTAACCATTAGCAACAGTTTCCTTCTTATCATCCTCACATACCTAGGCTCAGTTCTGGGCAATAATGTACTTTATGTCTCTATAGATTTGCCCATTCTGGAAATTTTATATAAATGGAATCATACCATATGTGGTCTTTTCTTACTGCTTTCTTTCACTTAGTGTAATGTTATCAAGGTTCATTCACATTCTAGCATATGCTTATACTTTATTTCTGTTGTGAGAAAATTCCCATTATATGATATACCATATTGTGTTTACACACTTTTTGGTCGATGGATATTTAGATATCTCTACATTTTGGTTATTATGAATAATATTGATATGGACATTTGTACACAAGATTTTGTGTGGAAATAACTTTTTAATTATCTTGGATATATATATCAAAGAGTAGAATCACAGGGCTGTATGATAACTCTATTATAATCTCTGAAATTACTGATGCATTTCATCCCAGATGGCTCACTAAAATAGTTTACTTTCTAGTTCAAGTTTTAAATTGTATTTTAATAGGTCCTAGAAAAAGGGAGCTATCAGAGTTCCAAGAAATCTATACTTTTTTCTAATAAAACTTCTCATAATTTTTTGCTACAGGAAGATGCAGAACTTTATAAATTAATGTAACATTTATATTTAATCCAGTTTCAAATGCTAAAGGAAAACTTATTACAGCAAACAAGAGTGAATTCTTTTGCAAAAAACAATAACAGAAATGATTTAAGTCATTCAAATGATCACTGGAAAAGCTACCAAGGTCCAGCCTCCACTTTTTGGTGGTACATATATATTAGAATCCTGGGGTAGCTTAAAGGAACAAATATCAAGTATTTGAAGAATCTGAGTGATTTGTTCTTCTTCTTCTTGCTTTGTTTATTATTGTTGCTGTTGTATATTTTTCTGAATCAGTTGTCAGTCCAATATAGATTCCAGAAATCTGTGTTCACAAGGCTTGTATAAACCAAAATATTATAATGTTGAAACAATTCTATATTTTCTAAATCAGAGAGACATTTCTAACAGACCAATGGCTGAAATAATAGGACTATTCTAAATCCATTTGCTAGAGAAAAAAGGAAAATAGAGAAGCCATTATGCAAATGATCACCATGCAAAGGCTGGTCAATCTGCCTGGAGGAGATAATGTAGAATATGGTGGAAAGGGAAAACACAAAATGTATTTGATTCATTCGATTTCAAGCCTAATGTTTCGTTAATGTTTGTTTTCTGAAAAGATATTAATTAATCACTTTTTAGTCACCTGTTTGGTATATTTGTATTTCTGGTCATTATTCCCATATTTTTTAGGCAAATCATTTTCACTTATTTAAAGAATGTAAGTTTCAGGAATGCTGAGATGTTTTAAGTTTTGTTTGCAATTACATTCTATTGTTCATATTCTAGATGCTCGATAAGAATATTTTATTGAACTTTGAATGAGTCTATTCTATTCAGAAATAAACAATTTCCCCATTACACACTGGGAAATGAGAGAGAAGAAAAGAGTTTCCAACAAGTTTATAAATGTTTTCAGTATGGAAATCTATGTGATAGACCTTTGTACATTCACAATCTAAAACTTTCCAGGAACAAGCACAAACACTAGTAAACATAAAAAATAATAATTGTTGATAGAATTACTTCTAGCAGTCTGTTCCCAAAGATGACACATTAGAGGATTTTGAGTGCCTTCACTTATTTACACTCAAAAAATCCAATTCAATAAATAATTCCTTCATTCCATTCCTTCTTCAAAAGTCTCCAAAGAGAATAAAACCATTCAACCAATAGTAGTTTTTTGTTTAAACAAATTTTGCTCACTATTTTGTAGCCTGGAAAACCAAAGAACCCGTCTCCAGAGAAACAAACTAGTGTAAGGACCCTATTGCATTTAGGAAATAGATGTTAGTTTGATTATGGTTATTTCCCATTAGGAAATAAAGCTTGACTTTTTTTTATATCAATGACAGAATAGTTCTTGCGAAACAAAATGATTTAAAATCTTTATTTACTGAATGAATGGTAATGTTAGTAGAATAAACCTCACCATAACAAAACCAGATAGGGGAATTGAGGCATGAAATCAATATTCATAAAGCAAGCATCACCTTTATTTGACTTGAAGATATCTATTCTGCATCCATATTTAATTATATGTCTGCCTAAATTTTGTGGCGGTTCGGTACAGGTAAAAGATTTCTAATGCTAAAATGTCAATATATGGGCCCCAAACCTAGGTTCTCTCAATGATTTGCTGGGTGAATTTGGAAATTTAGTGTGCTTATTTGTAAAAATTTTTAAAAAACAAACAACAGAAACCTCCCTCCATCTACTTTACAGGCTTAATTTAAAACTCTAATGAGATGAGATCGCTGTTAAAAAACAGAGACATTTAGGCTTAGCAACTTGCATGGTGCTGGAATATAAGTCTGAATAAGATGTGGTCCTGCCCTCACATTATTTAGCCAGTAAAGGAAAGAGCCACATAGATAGGAAAGTTCTGTAAAAATGATAGTCCTCAGGAAGACAATGTAGAAACATAATTCTATAAGAGTCTAGAACTGCTCTAAATTTTTTCTTCACCTCTGTTAACAGTTTTCTGAGGTCAGTTTTCTAAAGTTCATTTTAACTCTGAGAATGGAAAAGTTTATTTGTGAAAGATATTTTCTTTTAAATCCTGTCTAGATTGTGTAGCATCAGCTTCAAAGGCATGGCCTATCTCTTGAATCTAAGAGAAAACTGAAGACAGAAATATATATATATATATATATATATATATATATATATACATACATACATACATATATATTTTTTTTTCCTTGGTTGCTATTCTCATTATAAATGGAAGGAGGTTTCACCTGAATTATTTGAATTTTGTAAGTCATGAAAAAGCTAGAGTTTATTACTATTCCAAAAGCAAGTGAGAGCTTTTATTAAACCTAAAGCACTAATTTCTATGATGCCATCTTTATTTCTTATCACTAACTATGTGACCTTAGGCAAGTTATTTGAATTTTCAAAATCTCAGTTCTTCCAAATGTGAATTGGAGATAATAATAATACCTAATTCAGAAAGCATTTGAAATGGAGCCATTTGAATACTGAACACAGGAGCATATTAAAAGAATCAATACATTTTAGCCATTTGTATTCTCATCACAGAGGTTATAAGGTTAACTTCATAAATGACCTTCCCAGCCATTTATGCTGTGCTCTGAAATTCCAAACCAGTTCCACAAATAGTCAGCTTCCTCTGGCCTTCTTCCAATGGACCAGCAAAGGTGCTGCCATAGCATTACCTTGGCCAGGCAAAGGACCTGAAGGGAAAAGACTTCTTTATTGTGAAAAGAGGAAGCTATTGAGTTTCCTAGGAAATCATATTGAACTAAATAGAAGATAACACACTTACTTCAGTGAAGTTTGGTGGGAGATATGAAGTGGGGAATAAGTGACAGCTGAGGGAAGATGCCAAGAGCTTTAAAGAGCTAACAGAAAACTCGGGGTTTTGTTACTGTTATTATTTTAACAAGAAGAGTAATCAGTTTCTCAGCAATTTTCCTAACTTACTTATTTATTTTATGTTGGCTTCTTCTTGAGATTTGCTTCATTAATTGCAAAAGATTTTCCAATAAGTATAACAGATTACAGCTACAGATTTTCTCATTTATAATAATGTGGCAAGAATGTAGCTTTCTACAACCATCAAATAAAAATTCTGAATTTCAGTTTGATTAGACTAACATGAGCCAATAACTGAGACCAGAGTAAATACACATGGTCATTGATTTAGCCTTAGATTGTTGTTCACTCTTCAACTCATGACTGTGCCAACAGGGACTGTGATTATGTTGATTTTCCCACATCAATGAGTGGGCATCTATGGAGCCAAAAGTGGGGTTAGCACCCACCCATATTATATAACTGCTACAAAGAAAAAGAGAAATACCCCAAGAGGTGTGAATTTCCCAAGAACAAATCTGCAGTTTGCTTAAAAAAAAAAAAGGCAAGGGGGTGGTGGTAACGAGGTGGAAGTGACTGGTAAGAATATAATTGACTAATGATATTCCAGACCAATGAGCTTCCCTGATGGCTCAGCTGGTAAAGAATCCACCTGCAATTCAGGAGATGCAGGAATTGCGGGTTTGATCCTGGAGGAGGAAAGTGACAACCCATTCTAGTATTCTTGCCTGAAAAATCCCAGGGACAAAGGAGCCTAGAGGGCCATGGTTCAAAAGACCCCGCAAGAGTGGGCCATGACTAAGTATATATGCATCCAAAACAAAGAGCCACTTTTAGTTCAATTGGTAAGTATCATCATTTTTATTGGAAAATGGGCAAACACAGAGAGAGAATATCTACCATGTATTGATTTTGCCATGCACTCTCTACCTGCAATGTTCAAAATATTTCTGTAAGCCTTGAAATACATTCGGTATGGAAGTAAAGTTTTAATTTCCTGATTTTACAGATCACACAATGATTCAGGAAATATGAGAGACTTGCTCCATGGGCACAAATCTAGCAAGTTACAGAACTAGAATTCAAGGCCAGTTATGCTTGACTCCAAAGCTTTTGCTCTTTCTACCACTCTGTACTACCTTCTCCTGATCCTGCAAACTCAGCAGTAACCAAGATTTCCAGAGCAGTAACTAATATATTTAACACTCTTTGCTGGAAGCAAGGATGAAAATCAAATTGTCACTGAAGATGTACTAAACCATAAAATAAGCAGAAGTATAAATTAACATAAACTTCTGAGAAGGGATCATTATAATATACATTGAAACAAATTATATGGACTTTTTGATCTGTTTTACCTCTAGAGGATACAATTTTAAGTTTAAAAAGATATGGGTACAAGAATATTAATTGCAGTATTTGGTGGAATAAGATAGGAAATAACCCAAACCATAAGTGTTCAAGGATGGTGGAAGGGACGTGCTACACTTATTAAAGGAATAGTGAGGAAGGAGACTGAAACTTACGGACATAAGGAAAAGTATTCCAGAATGTAGAATAATTTAGAGCAAAATACAAGGGTGGGAACATGCTTAGCAAGTTTACAAAAAAGCAGGAAGGCTAACATGGTTAGAACAGCATGAGGGAGGGTGAAATTATGAGATAAAGGCAGAGCTAAGCTCAATAAAAAGCATGTAAGGCATTACACTCATAAACACTAGTGTACACTGGCCTATCTGTTGCACACTTAGATTGTGTGTATATGTATATATCCGAGTGTAAGAACAACTGATCTAAGAACTGGGCAGCTAAAATAGGGGGGAATAAGATCAGGAGGCTGAAGAAGTGACAATTTTGAGAAGATAATGAATTAACTTTATTTACATCCTTCACTGATGAAGGACAGATTATGACATAATTTGAGAGACAGCAAGAATGCTGATTCTCTTTCTTGGCTATAGGAGTAGAAGGCTGTGTTGGCTAGAAGGGAGTTAGGGGAAAAAAGGTGTCTTCTAGCTCAGTTCATGTAATGAATGTGAAGAGATTGAGCTAATTTTTGAGAAAAATTCTGAAGAAACATAACTGCTTGTTGCAAAAAAGCAAGAATACTATTAATAATTTAAAAAGGAACACAAGAAACGTGATTTTCCAAATAATTTGAAAACAATAAAATTGATTTTTTTTCTTTTTGAGATTTTCTTTTTTAACATGGATTAATTACTCCCTTAAATTATCCAAATAAAAATTAAGTATTATACTTAATTAGGCAGTTTTTCTCCATAAAATCAATTCACTTATGTTAACGTCACTGTAAATTACAGAAACTCCACTGAAATGCGTAATAATGTCACTAACAGTGCATATGAATTATTTTTTCTATTTTTATTGCAATCTATTTAGTAACTTGAGAAAAGTAGGTTCTCAGTCACGTTAGGTAGTTGTGTCTATCTTGATTACATTACCAAATAATTTATTGTAGAGAAAATTAAGTGACTATTGATTACAACTCTATGAATTTCCTAATTAATTTTAAGATTTTAAAATGTAAGTCTTAGTTATGTTTTGGATTTGCTGTCCTATTCTTTTTGCCTGCTGCTTTTGTGATATCACTCCAGTTTCAGCCAAGCCAGTCCTGGAGAACAGCCCAGGGATAAAATGTAAAGGCCAGAACTGAATCAGGCGCAGGATAACATACAACCAAAGAAGACCTGAGAGAAGATAAGAATGACAGAGAGAAGGAAATTCAGGAGAAACTTACAAGTGGAATGGAAAGGGAAAACTTTAAGGCTGCCAGATACTTACCCACATCAGAGTCAGATGAATAAGTAACGTGAGACAAAAATACATAGTTCACCTAGTATGATAATCACACTGAAAAAAGTCACAAAGAGAAAAACAAATATCATGTAATATCACTTATATGTGGGATCTAAAATATGACACAAATGAACTCATCTATGAAACAGAAACAGACTCACAGATATAGAGAATAGACTTGTGGTTGCCAAGGAGGCGGGCATGGATGAGGGATGGACTGGGAGTTTGAGATTAACAGATGCAAACATTATGTATAAGATGGATAAACAATAAGACTCTAGTGAATAGCATAGGGAGCTACATTCAGTATTCTATGAAAAAACATAATGAAAATGAATGTATAGTATGTATAGCTGAATCACTTTGCTGTAGAGTAGAAATTAATACAACTTTGTAAATCAACTATACTTCAATAAAATAAAATTGTTTAAAAAGTTCAGAATCTACCTGTAAAAAATTGTATTTGTTTATATAGATACAACTACCTATAAGTTGAAAAATAAATTTAAAAGTGCTCTTTTCCCATATGTATTGATTTGATACAATTTCTAATTAATCACTAAAGTGAAGAATGAAGAAAATCTGCAGCTTAACACAATACTGTAAAGAAATTATCTTCCAATTAAAAAAAAAATTTAAACTAAAGAAAATAAAATACACCCTCAAGATCTGCAACAATCTGAAGGACTGTTGTCTTTAACTTCTTAAAAAGGATTTAATATATTCACTACAATAGTTATTTCCCCAGTAGATTAATTTCTTTACAAATATGATCAAGAATGAGACACAGTTCCTCACATCAGGAGAAGCAACACTTAAAATATGATAATCTTGCAGATCGATGATGTAATTCTTTTATTACAATTATTGTTGATTGGCTGTGGTGACATTCTGCTCCCTACCAGGTGGAGCCTAGTTCCTGGCATCTAGTTTTTCCCTTTAGCTCACTCTCCATTTCTCCTCAGTCTCCTTTGCTTATTTCAACTCTTCAGTTTGACTTAAAAAAAAATTCTTGTGTCCCAGAACTTATCCTTGGAACCCTCTCTTTTCTAACTTCATGGACTATCTAGGTAAATTATCAGTTTCAAGACCTTAAATACTGTATGTATGCTGCGTGCATGCATGCTAAGTCGCTGCAGCCATGTCCAACTCTCTGTAACCCTATGGACTTTAGTCCTCCCTATGGATTTTAACCCTACGGACTTTGGCTCCTCTGTCCATGGGATTCTCCAGGCAAGAAGACTGACTGGGGTAGGTTGTGATGCCCTCCTTCAGGGGATCTGCCTGCCCAGGGATTGACCCAGCATCTCTTACATCTGTAGGCATTTTTTGTTTTTTTTTTACTACTAGTGCAACTTGGATTCTCTTGTTTAAGCTTCATGTTTATATTTACTTGTATTATATTTATATTTATTTATATCAGACTCATCAAAACTGAACTTTTGAATTTCTTCCTGAGTATTCTCTATCCCCAATATTGCTCATTCTTAGTAATAACAACTTCATCATTTCATTTTCTTACATCAAAAACATGAATCATTCTTGACTTCTCTCACATAAAACGATGTTGAGTCTTCAAAAGACATTCAGAATAGTAAATAAGTTCATTTGTAACCTTTATTTTAGATTCCACACATAAGCAATATGATATTTGCCCCACATAATATGATACTTATGACACATAAACATTGTAATATGATATTTGTCTTTCTCTGTCTGACTTTGTCTGATTTGCTTTACTTAATTTCCAGGTCCGTCTATGATGCTGCAAATGGCATTATTTCATTCTTTTTATGGCTGAGTAGTATTCTATTGTATATATGTACTGTATCTTCTTTATCCATTCCTCTGTCAATGGACATTTAGCTTGCTTCCATGTATTGGCTATTGTAAACAGTGCTGCAATGAATACTGGCGGGTGGGTGCCCATATCCTTTCAATCTGTATTTTTCTCTGTATATAAGCCCAAGAGTGAGATTGCTGTCTATATCCAAACATCTTCATATTATAAGGATAACAATGATTTTAGATTAGGATCCATACTACTTACCTCATTTTAACTTAATATTCTCTGTTAAGATCCTATCTCAAATATTGTCACATTCTGAGTTACTGGAAATTAGAAAATCAACATACAAACTTGAGCAGTTTTGGGAGTGGGAAATACAATTCAGCCTATAACAACCACAAATTCATATTCAATATCATGAATCTGAAATTTAATTGACTCTGAATTAAATACTGTGAATGAGTTTCTGCTGGTTGGAAGGTAAGGAGAAAACATGAAACAGAGGATTAATAAACAAAATGAATTAGATTTGGATGTTCACTCACCATTCAGGTCCTGGGAAATTTTTCATATCCACTGTTACCCTGAATCACTGAGTAGAATACTATTAAAACAAAATCTTTGCATAAATCTCTGAAAGAGTTCTAACTTGTGACTTAGACCCAGACCTTAGACCTAGAATGATAAAATTGATTGTTATGCATTGAAAATTAGAGCCATCCAAGTTGCACCTTATTATATTTAAGCTCTTACCCTTGCTATTTTGTAAAATAAATTAGCTTCAGGAATGCTGAATTGAAAATGTTGTCGTGATTATTCATCTCTTGGGCCTTAGACTTTTTTATTTTTCCAGACCACTGAAGGCTGAATAAATGCCTGAAAGCATTCATACCCACAAGAAAACTGCTGTGGTATTTATCAACTGATTTTTTTTAAGGCCACTTAGGAGAACTTGGTGCATTCAGAAAATAGGTTATTGTTGGGGTTTGTATTGTTTAGAATCCTTAAGTCTCAGCTACAGTGTTTAACTTGGAAATGAGTTTAGTTCAAATGATTAATTTTTATAAAAATTCAAGATGAGAAAATGGGAGTTTTAAATATTCTGTGTTTGCCAACACTTGGTTCAGTGGGCTTATCTGGAAATTTAACAAGTACACTACAGATAAATTATAAGCATTTCTAAGGCTGGCTGCTGCGGAGTCAGGGTAGAATTCAGGTTGTGACAGGTTGTGATGTCAAGTTCATGGTGAATGATCCTGGAGCTAATTTGCCCCACCCTCTTGCTTCTAACATTTCTCTAAGTCCTCTGGCTACAAGTTGAGAGAATTCAGGTACAGAATTTTAGGCATTCTTCATTATGACTCCTGAAAAATTTGATAGGAATAACTGATCCCCTCCAAATCTTAGAACTTACAGAAATCTCCTTTAAGAAGTTTATGAGAGGGATGGGATGGGGAGGGAGGTGGGAGGAGGGTTCGGGAGGGGGAGCACATGTGAACCCATGGCTGATTCATGTCAATGTATGGCAAAAACTACTACAATATTGTAAAGTAATTAGCCCCCAACTAAAATAAATAAATTTATTAAAAAAAAAAAAAAAGAAGTTTATGAAAAACGGGTTAGATGATTGGTGAAAACCCCCTCAGGAATCAACACTAGGCATTCCAGAGTAGTTTAGCAGCATTGTCCACTGACCAAGAGCAGGATGAGTATCAGTTCAGTTCAGTTCAGATCAGTCGCTCGGTCGTGTCCGACTCTGCAACTCCATGAATCACAGCATGCCAGTCCTCCCTGTCTATCACCAACTCCCAGAGTCTACCCAAACCCATGTTCATCGAGTCGGTGATGCCATTCAGCCATCTCATCCTCTGTCATCACTTTCTCCTCCCGCCCCCAATCCTTCCCAGCATTAGGGTCTTTTCCAATGATTCAACTCTTCCCATGAGGTGGCCAAAGTACTGGAGTTTCAGTTTCAACATCAGTCCTTCCAATGAACACCCAGGACTGATTTCCTTTAGGATGGACTGGTTGGATCTTCCTGAAGTCCAAGGGACTCTCAAGAGTCTTCTCCAACACCACAGTTCAAAAGCATCAATTCTTCGGCGCTCAGCTGTCTTCACCGTCCAACTCTCACATCTATACATGACCACTGGAAAAACCATAGCCTTGACTAGATGGACCTTTGTTGGCAAAGTAATGTCTCTGCTTTTTAATATGCTATCTAGGTTGGTCATAACTTTACTTCCAAGGAGTAAGCGTCTTTTAATTTCATGACTGCAGTCACCATCTGCAGTGATTTTGGAGCCCCGAAAAATAAAGTCTGACACTGTTTCCACTGTTTCCTCATCTATTTCCCATGAAGTGATGGGACCAGATGCCATGATCTTAGTTTTCTGAACGTTGAGCTTTAAGTTAACTTTTTCACTCTCCTCTTTCACTTTCATCAAGAGGCTTTTTAATTCCTTTTCACTTTCTGCCATAAGGGTGGTGTCATCTGCATATCTGAAGTTATTGATATTTCTCCCAGCAATCTTGATTCCAGCTTGTGCTTCCTCCAGCCTAGCATTTCTCATGATGTACTCTGTATATAAGTTAAATAAGCAGGGTGACAATATACAGCCTTGACGTATTTCTTTTCCTATTTGGAGCCAGTCTGTTGTTCCATGTCCAGTTTTAACTGTTGCTTCCTGACATGCATACAGGTTTTTCAAGAGACAGGTCAGATGGTCTGGCATTCCCATCGCTTTCAGAATTTTCCACAGTTTATTGTGATCCACACAGTCAAAGGCTTTGGCATAGTCAATAAAGCAGAAATAGATGTTTTTGAACTCTCTCGCTTTTTTGATGACCCAGCAGATGCTGGCAATTTGATCTCTGGTTCCTCTGCCTTTTCTAAAACCAGCTTGAACATCTGGAAGTTCATGGTTCATGTATTGCTGAAGCCTGGCTTGGAGAATTTTGAGCATTACTTTACTAGCGTGTGAGATGAGTGCAATTGTACGGTAGTTTGAGCATTCTTTGGCATTGCCTTTCTTTGGGATTGGAATGAATACTGGCCTTTTCCAGTCCTGTGGCCACTGCTGAGTTTTCCAGATTTGCTGGCATATTGAGTGCAGCACTTTTACAGCATTATCTTTGAGGATTTGAAATAGCTCAACTGGAATTCCATCACCTCCACTAGCTTTGTTCATAGTGATGCTTTCTAAGGCCCACTTGACTTCACATTCCAGGATGTCTGGCTGTAGGTGAGTGATCACACCATCGTGATTATTTGGGTCATGAAGATCTTTTTTGTACAGTTCTTCTGTGTATTCTTGCCACCTCTTCTTAATATCTCCTGCTTCTGTTAGGTCCATACCATTTCTGTTCTTTATCGAGCCCATCTTTGCATGAGATGTTCCCTTGGAATCTCTAATTTTCTTGAAGAGATCCCTAGTCTTTCCCATTCTGTTGTTTTCCTCTATTTCTTTGCATTGATCACTGAGGAAGGCTTTCTTATCTCTCCTCGCTATTCTTTGGAACTCTGCATTCAGATGAGAATATCTTTCCTTTTCTCCTTTGCTTTTCACTTCTCTTCTTTTCACAGGTATTTGTAAGGCCTCCTCAGACAGCCATTTTGATTGTTTGCATTTCTTTTCCATGGGGATGGTCTTGATCCCTGTCTCCTGTACAATGTCACGAACCTCCGTCCATAGTTCATCAGGCACTCTGTCTATCAGATCTAGTCCCTTAAATCTATTTGTCACTTCCACTGTATAATCATAAGGGATTTGATTTAGGTCATACCTGAATGGTCTAGTGATTTTCCCTACTTTCTTCATATAGAAACAACTAATAATAGGTACAATGTGAACACTGACCAGTGAAACTTCGGTATTTAGTGGTCACCAATGGCTCTAGTTATGCAAACAAAAGAAAAAACCTTTTTGTGCATCATAACTATAGGATTTGTTTACAGTTCTAGCATAACTGGCTTCAAATTCCCATCCTGCTGTGTGACTTTAAGAAAGTCCTTAAACTCTTTGAACCATTGTTTTGTTTTGTTTTGTTTCTGTGTCCTGTATCACAGGAAAAAATACTGCCTACTTTTGGGAATTGAAGGATTACAGTGTAAACAATAATTAAACAACATAATAACTGACTCATTGGAAAAGACCCTGATGCTGGGAAAAATTGAAGGCACTAGGAGAAGGGGATGACAGAGGATGTGATGGTTGGATGCCATCACGGACTTGATGGACATGAGTTTGAGCAAGCTCCGGGAGTTGGTGATGGACAGAGAAGATTGGAGTCCTGCAATCCATGGGTCGCAAAGAGTCGGACACAACTGTGCAACTGCACTGAACTGAGCTGAATATCTCTTAAGCTTTCAACACTTAAGCATGCATAAGTATACATACATGTTTGCAAGTATGTACAATAGAAGTTTCCCAAATGTTTTCTCATTTGATTTGGAGTTTATTATTTCAAAAAGAATATTTGGGATAACTAAGAATAAAAGAGAATAGACAATTCTGAATGATATGAAGAAATTATTGTTTTCTTTGAATTATTTTCTCACATGGTGCCTAACTGGTTGAGAAGAGCCAGGCCTTATGAGTTATCACAAGGAATAAAAATAAAAATGAATGTGAGTGTTTGGTATGCACAAATTTGGTATGTGATGATGAGAAAAAAGACAACATTAATACTAGTAATAGTAAGTACTTATGTAGCCATTACAATGTTCCAGACATTAAGTGGTTTCCATATATTAGTGGAATTGGTCCTGACTATGGGGTAATTATCATCATTGTTCCCACTTTATAGATAGCAAACTAGGGAACAAAAATCAAAGCTTTGTGATCAAGATCATATCCCTAGTAATTGGTAGATAGGTTTTGATATGAGTCCTCTGATTACAGAGTCTATATACTTAACAACTTCACCACTTTTCCCTTATGTGTTCCCATGTGCCAGAAACTTTGGCAAATTCTTTCATTTATCTTATAACATTAATGTTTAGATGGGATTTCTATTTCAATTATACTGGATAAGGCTCAAAGATGCTTAATGATTTAAAAGTCAAGGTCTAAGAAGTGACAGATACAGCATTTCCACTTAAGAACTCCTGAGGCCGTAAATGTAACTGGAAAGGGAGCCTGCTAGCTATAACACCTGAAGCAAACAATAGAATAAACTGTGATTGTAGTTGTAGGTTCTGATTTACAGTCACCGAAATTGAATTGCACTGTTTGAGAGACCGCTGGTTTTCATTTGTTAGGCATCTGTATAGTCCTGTAAAATATCTCAAATGATGGTTAATAAAAGATATTGATAATTGAGAACTCCAAATGGAAGGTATAAATTGTCAAGAATGATAGGGGGAAAAAAAATCCACCAAGTCCACAATTTTCTACTTTCAAGGTAAAATGTGTTTCCCCATAAAAAGGAATGAACATGAGGATGTCACTATAAAGGGCTGTGATTGATTTCCTGGGTGACTAATAGCAATCAATCTCTTCCTTTTGAATCACACCTCATATGTCACAACTCAAAGAGCCTTAATGCCAGCTAATGTCTGCACCCAGAAAGAACAAGTAATGAATTCACAGATTGTCTTTCTTTCTATACTTCATTTAAGAAAGCTAATTGTTTAGGGAATAGACTCTCCCTGGCTCATTGGTTTGTTAATACAGGAAACTCTTGAAATTTCACAAATCTTGCATTTCACAGTAGGAAGCCAAACTCAGCCTAAATGAACAATCCTCTCTTAACCCATAATTGTGATAAAAGCACAGAGCCTTACTCATTATTAAAATGTAAACAGATAATGAATGAATTTACTAACCATTCTTTCCTGCTGGGGCATTTAGCCTTTGGGTAGCTTTTAGCTCTAAAATATAAATAAAGCACATCCTCATTAATCTGAAACAAAAGATCACAAATTAAAATATTTTGTTCACCAAAACTGATCTTTTAGCTCAACAGACCTCCACGGCAAGAATGTCTCCAGATCACTTATGGGAAATGTCACTAGTATTTTATTATTTTACTATTTTGTGCATTAATTATCATGGATTTCAGGTAGCCCTACCATAATATCATACTCATGCATTTGCTTTTCAAAATGCAAATTCAGAATACAAAAGAAAGTTTTGAAGCTACAGGTACTATACTTAGAATTTTTTATAATCCTAGGTACATCCAGGGAAATAAATTTCATTTGTGAATGTCATCAGTTATGTGATTTCAGAAAAAAATAGGTTGAGAACCACTGATTTAGTTTGTTAATATTTTAAGTTGAAGTTAAAGTATCAATTCTCATAGTCAAAATTATACATAAGCAGTACAAACTTAAGAGATACCCAGTCTTTGTCTTCTAAGATTTATGTTGTAAGACTCCTATCACAGAGTAATAAGTAATGTATTAATACATGACAAAGTAAAAATATAACAATAATATCACTGCTAAAAATAGCTATAATTCCTGGAGTTTTGATATATAATAGATGCTGTACGTCTATATATACATATATGCATACATACATATATGCATGTGTGTGTCCTGTCACTTCAGTCATGTCTGACTTTGCAACCCCATGTACTGTCACCCACCAGGCTCCTTTGCTCATGGAATTCTCCAGGCAAGAATACTGAAGTATGTTGCCATGGCCTCCTCCAGGGGATCTTCCTGACCCAGAGATTGAACCCACATCTCCTCTGGCTTCTGCATTGCAGGCAGATTCTTTACCACTGAGCCACCTGGGAAATATATATATATGCATATATATGTATGTATATAACATACATTTGGTACCTTTTCCTCCCAACAGTACATGAACAGTATGTTATTTCTCCATTTTTAGAGGAGAAATATGAGGCTAAAAGAGGTTAAATATCTTACCCCTGTAGCCAATAAATGGTGAAAGCAAGATTTAAACCTAGGGATTACTCAGAATTGCATGTGTATGCTTTTCCCATATGCCATTAAACAATGTGAACACCAACTATGAATTAGACTTATGTCTGATATTTAGCCAGGGTCAAAAATGTGTGAGACTAGAGAAATAGAAAAGGGTTGAGAAAGATATTGTTAAATATCTAAGATGGATCCCACTGACTCTTGGCCTTGTATGATCCCTTCCCCTTGAGTGTGGATGGACTAGATGAGTGTGATAGGATATCTTAATTCAATGGGAAAACTGGAGGGACCCTTTAGATGTAATTAAGGGCTCTAATCAATTGACTTTGAGTTAATCAAAAAGAGATTCTCTTGAGCTTTGAAGGTAAGCACTTCAGTAGGAGACTTATGTGCTTTCCTGGCTGACGTTGAAAATGTAAGCTGCCAGGTTGTGAAAGGGAGTGTGGAAGGGGTTACTTGGAAAGGACCTAAAGGTCACTTCTAATAGCTAAAAATGGTCCCTGAACTAGAACCACTGAATAACAAAACACGATGTGTTTCTAATCATTCTGGATGGAGGAATTCAGACATCAACACTGCATGATGTTCTGAAATATAGTAAATAGGAGGCAGTTCACAAATCGGTATTTGGAGAAAGCTAATTTATAAGTGACACTCAATACAACACCTAAATGCTAAAATTTCCAAAAAGCATTGACAAAAGAAAGGAAAAAATAAGAAAATTGTGACTAGTATATAGAAAATAACACCTTATTTTGACAAAATATTTATATCTTAAGAAGGTTATTTCACCTCTAGGCTGAAATGCAAAATACCACTTTCTGCTTGTTTCATGTGTATTTCTGGCTTTATCATCTTTCCTTTTCTGATTTCTGAAAGCTTAATCAAGATGTCCTGGGCAGTATCAAAACTTGAGATTTGTTAGAGATTGTGACATGTGCACTGGCTTTAAGTTGTAGAGGGAAAAAAAGGTATCTCACCCAATCTGGGATCATGGAAAATATATGGCAAGCTGAGTCATTAAATGAAGACAGTGCTTGATGATGTTATATCTGTAAAGTGAAATATTATGTAGCTATTACAGGTTTTGTCTTCAAAATATTTAATGATTTCAGAAAACATTAGTAAGGGTTAAATAGAAGAGTGGGATCTTAATTTGAGTGTTATTTTGTTAAAAGAAATTTCAGATGGAAGACATGAAAAAATAGACCAATGTGCAGCTATTATATCTACACAGAGGGATTATGTTAAATCTTATTTTTAATTTAATTTTTGAATTCTTGTACTTTCATGGATTTTAGTTATGTTGTTCAGTAATATGCAAATTATAGATGAATTTCATTATTTTTTGAAAAAATATCAAAAAATAGAAACTGAACTTCATAGCAAGGCATTAGAATTTGAAGTGAATTAACTGGTCTATAGAAAGTGAACAAAATGCAGCCATTAAACCCCTTCCACCCTCCAGATGCCTTGATTCTAAGTTCATGTGGGTACATATGCAAAGAGAGGAACATTTTTTGTCATTTAGCCGATATCTATAGCTCACAGTACATCATAAATGAAATATTACTCATTTCCTTAGCTACAAAAAAAAGGGTAATCAAATTAGATGATGAATATCATGATCTCTTCAAGCTATACTACTCTATGGTTACATATTCTATGATTTACAGGCATAGAATTCTTAAAGATTTTCATATTTGTGTGTTAAGAGTTTCATTTTATTTAAAAAAAGTATAAACAGAAAACATGCAGCCTTAAAATCTATTCCATCATGAAGGAGCTGGTTGCAAGCAGAGAGATAGTGCAGTACAGCATTGATAAGGCCAAGGGCACTGAGGTCAGATTATCTATGGTTGAATCATGTCACTGACACTTATTAGGTGTGTGATTTGAGTCAAGTTCTCTGTGCTTCAATTTGCTCATCCATGGTTAAGTGCTGAACTCATAGGGTTGAATATTAATGAATAGATGTACCCTACTTGGAACAGTATCTGGCACATGTTAAATACATATTAGTTATTATTATTTTTCTCACCTGCTAAAGTAGGAAGAGAAAAAAATGAGTCAAATGAAAAACAGTCCAAGGGAATTGAAGCAATTTATTCTGCATTAGAAAAGGACTAGGAGGGACATCTAAAATTTCTCAGTCAAAGCAACCTTATTAACTTGCATGATTGCTTCTCATCTTAAACCTGCTATTCTACCTTTAGAGGAAGAATTACGTGGGCATATTGCTAAAGATAGTTAAATAACTGAGATTCTAGCTCAGAAGAGGGAGGATTCTGCATATAACCTGGTTGCCAATTTAATTTTTACCTTTCCTCCAAGGCCACTCTCAAATGCCATTTTCCCTGTTAAGTTCTGTTAACAAAAATAGAAATGTTTCCTATCTCATCTTTTAAAGTCCTTATGTCAGCACACACGTGACGCTTTTTAATAGAACCTTATTTCATATAAAAGTGTAAATGCTGTATATTCTCCAACAAAATATATTAATAATTTATTCAATAAACATTTATATAGTGCTAACCATGTTCCAACCTCTGGTTTAAGCACTTTGCAAATATTATCTCATCTAATCCTTGTGGGTGATTGCAAAATATAGCCATGATTCCTCCCATCTGTGTTTGCACACCTGTTTGCAGTATGACTTTGCCATAATTCCCAAGTGTATTTCTCCATCTCCTCAAATCTCTGTCGCCCTTGTGATCTGTTTTGACCATAGAACACATCAGAAGTGAAATTTTGTGAGTTGAGAGTGTATACTGAAACAAGTCTTACAGCTTTTGCTTTGGTTTTCTTGCTTCCCTGAGATTGCCACATAAAGGGACGTTAGTCTTTTCAAGGATAAGTGATGCAATGGACAGACAAGCCAGCCAATAACTAGTACCACCTACTAAATAATAAAGTAATGCTCAAAATTCTCCCAGCCAGGCTTCAGCAATACGTGAACCGCGAACTTCCAGATGTTCAAGCTGGTTTTAGAAATGGCAGAGGAAACAGAGATCAAATTGCCAACATCCGCTGGATCATTGAAAAAGCAAGAGTGTTCCAGAAAGACATCTACTTCTGCTTTATTGACTATGCCAAAGCCTTTTACTGTGTGGACCACAATAAACTGTGGAAAATTCTGAAAGAGATGGGAATACCAGACCACCTGACCTGTCTCTTGAGAAACCTGTATCCAGGTCAGGAAACAACAGTTAGAACTGGACATGGAACAACAGACTGGTTCCAAGTAGAAAAAGGAGTACGTCAAGGTTGCATATTGTCACCCTGCTTATTTAACTTATATGCAGAGTACATTATGAGAAACGCTGGGCTGGAAGAAGCAGAAGCTGGTATCGAGATTGCCAGGAGAAATATTAATAACCTCTGATATGCAGATGACACCACCCTTATGGGAGAAAGTGAAGAGGAACTAAAAAGCCTCTTGATGAAAGTGAAAGAGGAGAGTGAAAAAGTTGGCTTAAAGTTCAACATTCAGAAAACTAAGATCATAACATCTGGTCCCATCACTTCATGGCAAATAGATGGGAAAACTGTGCAAACAGTGTCAGACTTTAATTTTGGGGGCTCCAAAATCACTGCAGATGGTGATTGTAGCCATGATATTAAAAGACGCTTAGTCCTTGGAAGGAAAGTTATGATCAACCTAGACAGCATATTAAAAAGTAGAGATATTACTTTGCCAACAAATGTCCATCTAGTCAAGGCTATGGTTTTTCCAGTGTTAATGTATGGATGTGAGAGTTGGACGGTGAAGAAAGCTGAGCGCCAAAGAATTAATGCTTTTGAACTGTGGTGTTGGAGAAGACTCTTGAGAGTCCCTTGGACTGCAAGGAGATCCAACCAGTCCATCCTAAAGGAGATCAGTCCTGAGTGTTCATTGGAAGGACTGATGTTGAAGCTAAAACTCCAATACTTTGGCCACCTCGTGCGAAGAGTTGACTCATTGGAAAAGACCTTGATGCTGGGAAGGATTAAGGGCAGGAGGAGAAGGGGACAAGAGAGGATGAGATGGCTGGATGGCATCACCGACTCGATGGACATGAGTTTGGGTAAACTCCGGGAGTTAGTGATGGACAGGGAGGCCTGGAGTGCTGCAATTCTTGGGGTCGCAAAGAGTTGGACACGACTGAGCGACTGAACTGAACTGAACTGAACTGAATAATGAATAAAATTCTTAGATCAAATTTGCTTGTGTGCATGCTCAGTTGTATCTGATTCTTTGAGACCCCCTGGACTGAAGCCCTCCAGGCTCCTCTGTCCGTGGAATTTCCGAGTCAAGAATACTAGAGTGAGTTGCCATTTCCTGCTCCAGGGAATCTTCCCAGTTGGGTTACCAAACCTGCGTCTCCTGCATCTCCTTCAATGGCAGGTGGATTTTTTACCACTCAGTCCCCTGGAAAGTCCCCTTAAATACCCCCAGAGAAACCATCAGATGACTACAGCTGCATGAGGAACCCAAGCAAGAACAGCAGGAAAACTACCAGCTGATTTTGGCCACCAAGTTTGGGTAGACATTTGTTTTGTAGCCAAGGGTAACTGATACACCTCCCAGAATAGAAATGTAAACCTGATTTAAGTCCATTTCCATTTTACAAATGAGGAAGCAGAGATACCTAAACTAATTGTTCAAGTTTCCACAGATAGCACATGGTAAACCCAAGATTCAAACTTAAAATGTGGCCCTAACATCACACTAAGCTGACTTCCTTAAATTAGCATTCCAGTGTATATTTTCTTCAATTGCACTAACATTTGTGAAGCAACCTTGCCCTCAATTAAGGACCACAGTGTCTACTGACATTCTTATTTGCATCATTTTTGTTTGAATCTCCCAACGATCCTCTATGGTAAGCAGGCCAAGTGTCAACACTTTCATCCCATAGATTTGAGACAGAGACTCCCAGAGATAAGCATAATGACCAAAGTTACACAAGGAAGAGGGAAGAATCTTAAATACATTCTCTTTATTTTCACATGTTATCTAATGCACAGATCCCAAGTTTTCCCTAAGTTGTATACATTAGAGTGTCTCTCATGGAATAAGTTTTCAATGAACATTTACAGTAATTAAATGCAGTGGAGATATATCATTTAGCCTGTGCTTAATTTCTTTCCCCTTCTTTTGCAAATGAGGTCATTCATGCTTCTTATTTATATTTCTTCATTGCAGATTCCATATGCCACACAATATGACAAAGAATACCTCTCACAGCCATCAAGAGTGATGACAATAAAGTAGTGATACCAAGAGAGAAATGAATCTCTCTTCTTGCTATTTCTTACATGTTTCAATTCAGTACCTAGGGACTCCAAGTGACAATCACCTTGAATTGTGACAGCTTGAGAGAGGAGCAGATAGGCTGGCAAAAAGCATATAGACAGAGATTCAGGGGCAACAGTTTTTTGGCATAAATATATGGCAGAAAAAAGGAGGTGATATAGTGGCAACTACTCTGTAAAATCATGGATTTGACCTCTACAGAGCAAAGTTATAAGTTTTTCATCATGTTCTTATAAAAAGATATATAGATATATATTATACCTCTTACATCTTATGCCTGTCTTTTATGCCTACCTTTTAAGCCTATTATATAAAGATATGTAAATAAAACTTTACTTCTCAAATAACACATATGGTAGCTATTTTGTTTAATTAAAGAAAGGAAACTTTGGATTATATGTAAACTGCAAGTGCTGATAACAGCCCGGCCACTTTTGATTTATAATTAATCAATATGATAAATCCTTGGCACACTAAATATCAAGACTCCTGACCTATTCAGATGCTAATGTCTCATTGAAGTCCTCTGTCCTTTGCGTTAGGAAAATAGGACTTATGGGAGAGTCATTAATGCCAGCCCCAGGAGGCTGAACTTTAAGAACTAATGCAAACACCCACCAGGAAAGCAAGATCTGTTTAAGCAGAGAAGATATACTGAATGGATAATATAAATATAATTGTGTTGTTCTTCCTTCCTCTTCTCCTTCCTCCCACAGCTGTATCTTTTGGGAAATTGAGGACAAGAGGAAATTTGTCAATTTAGTAAAGTGAATTCACTGTCAAATTTGAGAAAAAGCAGGATGCAAATTAATAGAACACATCTTCATCTCTATTCCTTCTCTACATATACCTAGAGGCGTGGGATGGGGGAGGGGAGAGAGGCTCAACAGGGAGGGGAGATATGTTTAAATATGGCTGATTTGCTTTGTTGCATGGCAGAAACCAACACAACATTGCAATGCAATTTTCATCTAGTTAAAAAATAAATTTAAAAAAATCAATAGCATAACAATAGTAGTGTAAAATTTGTCTAGTGCAAGACGACTTCACACTCCAGGCAGAATCTGTGCTACTGTGGGTTGAACCTAACTTTAAATGTACATCTAAACACTGCTAATTTTCACTAAAGACTCTTTTATGCTAAGAAACTCATAAACTTAGGGGTAGAAGCAGGAAGGGGAAAATAGGAGAGAAACAGATACCATATTATTATAGAAGTTTGAAGCAACATATCTAAGAAAATAGTGGTGATAATTTGCACTTTTTTATTATTTCTTTCTTTTCTTTTATTTTCCTCTTGTTCAGAGGGGTCATAATGATAAAATATTTAAGTTCTAAGATTTGGACTTGAAATTGAAATATATTTAACACTGATACAGTGGGTAAAAGTAACACACATATCATGATATATCCAACTCTAGGTATGAAATAATCTGGATCTAGAATAATACTAATAATTCTACAAAAGATGGTTTATCTCCTAACTTCATGAATTGAAAATAGTTTTATTTCTCAAAAAATGGAAGGATTTATTTCAAATTTCAGAAACTTCATGTATTTATGCCTTCTCCCCTATGATGTTTAGCTAATTTAAGGAATAGCACAAAATGGCCAATATTTATTAAAGAATAAAATAAACTTTATTACCTTAAAATATGAGACACTGTTTGCCTAGACATTGCTAGAACATTACTTAAGTCTAGAGGGGAACTGCTTCTACCTTTCCTTTCCCATCTTTCCAAAAAAAAGCCCCTAACTTAGATTCTTGAGAAAGTTTTAGGAGGACTCTGTCTGTGAGAAGTCTAAGTTTGCAAAGCACACTCTGTTACCTATATGTAGCCAGTGAAATGCAAGGATGAGCCTATTTCACATTCCAAGTGCAAGATATGCAACAGAAGAAGAGGAAAGAGATAAATCAACACTGTTCCTTCAAGCAATTATTCACCCTAATGTGTCCCTTAGCACCAGTCTGGCAAGATTCCTCTTCTGGCCATAAGGAATGAGTGTGGGGAGTTCAAAAAGGGTTGCCCTTGGCACGTCACAGCTCTTGCACAGACCGTGTTATAGCTCTTGGGTCTCGAACAGACCGTGTTATAGCTCTTAGACAGATCAGTATTACAGCTCTGTGTTATAGCTCAGTTTTATTTAGAAAATAGCAGGAAAATACACCTTCGAGGCGTGAGGGCATGCCGACCCAAAGATGCTAAGAGAAGAGAGAGCCCCAGCCCTTTGGCTCCTCTTTTTACATGTTTTTTCCTCCCCCCGGGGCCTGCCCTATGTAAATTGGGCTAGCCTGGAGTGCTGTTTGTTCTACCTGAGATCTTCACTCCACTCCTCAGACCTTCCTTTGACCTTCCTTTGTTCTATTTTCACGGGCTTTTCCGTTGTCTTTTAGCCACCGCCATTCTGGACTCCTGTTTCCTATTCTAACTACCTAACAGAAGGGAGAGAAAAAGACAGGGAGATAAATCATGAAAAAAAACTTCATGATGAGAAAACAAGGTACTCAGAGAATAGTCAGAGATTTATCCCATCCATTTAAGAATTTAAAAAGACAATTTACTGACTTTTAAATAATCAGTAAGACACTTTCAAGGCAAAATTGCACTGAACAAAGATAAATAAGGAAGGAAGATTTTTATTCAATAAAGAGGAGAAGGGGATGACAAAGGATGACATGGTTGGATGGCATCACTGACTCAATGGACACGCGTTTGAGCAAATTCTGGGAGATAGTGGAGGACAGAGGAGCCTGGCATGCTACAGTCCATGGGATGGCAAAGAGCTGGACATGACTTAGCCACTGAACAACAAAAATTGCATTAGGGAAGAGAGACCAGAATTCATGAACTCTTCTGATATAAAGGAGTATGGGGTTAGAAGAGCTGGGGTGGGAGTTATAGAAGATTGTGTTTAAGTGCTGCTACTCAAAGGAAAAGTAACTTATAGGAGGTAATTTTGCAACTTAGAGTAAGACTCCCCCTTAAACTGATAAGTTACTCCAGTTGTGTCCGAATCTTCGAGACTCCATGGACTGTAGCTGACCAGGCACCTCTGCCCATGGATTGTCCATGCAAGAATATTGGAGTAAGTTGCCATGCCCTCCTCCAAGGGATTTCCTGATCCACGTATCTGGCGGCTCCTGCATTGGCAGGCAGTTACTTTACCACTAGCACCACCTGTGAAGACACCCTTACCCTGCTTAAATTAGTCTCCTATTTTCCCACAAAAACCTGGAAAAATAAGAGTGTAAATTCCTTGATGATTACATTTTGAAGAGATTATTTTCTTGTCCTTGAGAAAGACACTTTTGGGCTGTAACCTGGCAAGAGGCTTTTTAAAAGATTTACATCTCAAAAAGGTGAAGAAAATTTACAATTACAAGTGTTCTAAAGCAAATGCTCTGGGAGAAGGAGGTCAGAAGCCTACTAAGGAAAAAATGTGCCTAAAGTTTACTCAAACTGAGGGGAATATTGAGGCCTGTCTTGATCAATATCATAAACAAGAATTCTAAAAAGGGATAGCGGACATTTAAAATATCTGATTAAACAAATGCTAATGGTGATGGGCAGGGAAGCCTGGCATGCTGCAGTCCATGGGGTCGCAAAGAGTCAGACAGCACTGAGCAACTGAACTTAACTGATTCAAATAAAACATGAAAAGGGAGTTGGCTGGCAGATAAATGTGGCTGTTTAGCCAGCTTTTCTGAAGAGCACAGGTTTATAGAAAACATATGAATGTAGAAATTATGAGATATATAGCTAAAACTGAGCATTTAAAGGATAATGTCATAAAATAACATCTAAGATCCCTGGTAGTCCAGACAGTAAAGAATCTACCTGCAATGTGGGAGACTCAGGTTAGATCCCTGTGTCAGGAAGATCCCCTGGAGAAGGGAATGGCTACCCGCTCTTTATTCTTGCCTGGAGATGGAGGAGCTTGGCGGGCTACATAGTCCATGGGATCACAAAGAGTTGGACATGACTAGTGATGAGCACTTTCACTTTTCACAAGATATAAAACAACAATGTGCCAGTGATTAATAGAGTCTTAAATGGTCACTAATATTTTTCACTATCTACATTTTTAGAATAATGAAAAAAAAACTCATGTATTTTTTAAAAAATGAGATAGTAAAATAAAGCAAGAGGGTATCTAAATGAGTTGAGTATTGCACTATTAATACAAAAAAAGCAGGGCCATCCAACCTTGGAATTTTTAACCAAGGAGACTGATTTTAAAATGGAAAGTGCCAAAGCAAACATCATTAAAAAGAAATTAAACCTCAATAAGAAAAATTACAGCAATAGTACCCAGACATTTGAAATAAATTTTAACAATCTAGGCTCAAATCCCCTGAGGGGAGTTTAAAACTCAACTCTTCAACATATCAAAGAGGCCTGAATACTCATGGGTAGGCTTGCAAAACTATTCTTGAAATTTTTGAGAAATGATGGAAAACAAGGAATATATTTAAAGTTTTTTTTTTTTTTTAAAGGGCACAAAAGGGAAAATTTTCTTTAAAATTTTATAAATCAAACACTTCTTCACTGTATGGCTCATCTGCAGCCCTAACATTTATTTTAGTCATTAGATGGAAGTGGCTGCTGATTACAAATGTAGAAAAAGAAACGACTCGTTGGTATTTTTTTTCAATTTAAGATTTGCAACAGTTCCAAGTATAAGACAATTTTGAAAGAGGAAAAATGACTATTGTCTGACTTCTCACAGAAAATACCCTACCCTTGTGGAAAATCTTTTCCTGGAAATATGAAATATACAGGAAATACATAATGTATATTACATAATGTATGACTAACCAAGACTTAGATTTAAAAAATCATTTTTTTGTATTTCAAACATATTAAATGTTTTAATAAAATATTATTAAATGTCTGTTTTGATTTAAAAATTCTGGCTCTACATATAATTAAAAAATAAGAGAAACCCCTCACAAGAATTTTCTATCATCTTTGTTGCTACTATTAAGACATTTTACATCATAAGCAAATCTGAGATAGGATTTCCTAACAAAGTTTTATCTAATAATTTAGGATTTCTTTCATAAGCCATATTTAAGAATATTACATAGATGAGTAGTAAATTCTGAATCCCATTGTTTATCTATTTTTTTTCCCCATCTTGGTCATTTCTCACTCTCATTATTCAAATACGTCTCAAGGAAGATTCTAATATTAGTAATTTATATCTGATTATAAATTTAATTTCTCACCTTCTCCAAAAGTAATTGCATTTAAACATTTAACTCACCCACACTGTATCTTTTAAGTTTTTTCCTGTCATTCACTAACAATGTGGAACAAATTAGATATCACAACAAGGATCCTTAAGACATTCTTTTATTTATTATTATGGTTGTCAATCCAGTAAGAAGTTCAATAGGTCTGCATATGTCAAGAAGTTTCGCACAGTTTCAATGACCCAGGACAAGACCATCCCCAAATGATCTTATTCACTAAAAAAAAAAAAAAGAAAAACACACACACACACACACATTTTCCTGTGTTTTCTGTTACGTTTATATCTCTCTCTATATATATTTCTTTTCACCATAGTATTCTTACCTATGGGCTTCCCAGGTGGCACTAGTGGTAAAGAACCACCTGCCAATGCAGGAGATGTAAGAGACAAGGATTCAATCCCTGGGTCAGGAAGTCTCTTGGAGGAGGGCACAGCAACCCACTCCAGTATTCTTGCTTGGAGAATCCATGGACAGAGGAGCCTGGCAGGGTACAGTCCATGGGGTCGCAAAGAGGCAGACGTGACTGAAGCAACTTAGCAGAGCATTCTTAACCTCAGTTTGGGCTCAGTCAGACTTGCTTTTTTATTTGCTCAATTCATCAGTTAGTTCTTGGTGCATCTCACTCTCCTATCACCAAAATGTAAACATTCTATAGTTTTCTTCATGTCCTCCCTCGAGATTTCATAACGTGTGGTGATGTGTGCATGCTCCCCTATAGTCGCTGACTTAATGCTTTCCTATTTCTACAAGCTTCATCTTATTACTATCTTCATCCGAGTCAATAGATTTCTATTCCAACTAGGCTTTCTGGAATGAATGTTGAAAGTGTTTCAGACAAAAAGAAACAGCAAGGCACACATGTTCTTGAAATAGGTCCTCTTAAATGTCGTTGAAAAGGCTTTGCTTTGGTATATTTGGTTGTTAGTTGTTGTTGTTCAGTTGCTCAGTTGTGTCCAACTCTTTTCAACCCATGGACTGAAGCATGCCAGGCTTCCCTGTCTTCACTCTCTCCTGGAGTTTGCTCAAAGTCATGTCCAATGAGTCAATGATGCTATACAACTATCTCATCCTGTGTCTCCCTCTTCTCCTGCCCTCAATCTTTCCCAGTAAAAGGTCTTTTCCAGTGTGTCAGTTCTTCACATCAGGTGGCCAAAGTATTGGAGCTTTAGCATCAGTCTTTCCAATGAATATTCAGGATTGATTTCCTTTAGGATGTATTGGTTTGATCTCCTTGCAGTCCAAGGGACTCCCAAGAGTCTTCTCCAACACCAAAGTTTGAAAGCATCAATTTTTTGGTGCTCAGTCTTCTTTTTGGTCCAACTCTAATATCCACACATGACAATTGGAAAAATCATAGCCTTGACTATATAAAATTTG
This sequence comes from Okapia johnstoni, assembly GCA_024291935.2. Lineage (NCBI taxonomy): Eukaryota > Metazoa > Chordata > Mammalia > Artiodactyla > Giraffidae > Okapia > Okapia johnstoni. The sequence goes on from CM044308.1 coordinate 57,151,352, forward strand.
GTCAGCAAAGTGATGCCTCTGCTTTTTAATACACTGTCTAGGTTTGTCATAGCTTTTCTTCCAAGGAGAAAGTGTCTTCTAATTTCATGGCTGCAGTCACAGTCTACACTGATTTTGGAGACCAAGAAAATAAAGTCTGTCACTGTTTCCATCGTTTCCCCAACTATTTGCCATGAAGTTATGGGACCAGATGCCATGATCTTAGGTTTCAGATGTTGACTTTTAAGGCAACATTCTCACCTTCAAGAGGCTCTTCAGTTCTTCACTTTCTGCCATAAGGGTGGTATAATCTGCATATCTGAGGTCATTCATATTTCTGCTGGCACTCTTGATTCCAGCTTGTGTTTCATCCAGCCTGGCATTTACCATGATGTACTCTGCATATAAGTTAAATAAGCAAGGTGACAATATAAAGCCTTCACATGTTCCTCTCCCAATTTGGAACCAGTCCATTGTTCCATGTCCAGTTCTGTGGCTTCTTGACGTGCGTGCAGGTTTCTCAGGAGGCAGGTAAGGTGGTCTCGTATTACTATCTCTAAGAATTTTCCACAGTTTGTTGTGATTCACACAGTCAAAGGCTTAATTAGTATATAGGAATAAAGGGGGAAATATGTGGTGTTTTCACAAAGGCATTCCTGTCACTCTCTCTCTGCAGTTGCTTTCAGTACAGCATCAGCATTCTCACTGGATTACTCCCTGAGCCCCTTAACTAGCCTCTCCATTTCCAACAGGTACCTACTAAATTTTAGCTACCATGAGGTTGCCTATCAACAATTCAGAACTGATCATAACACTTTCTTGCTTAAAATATTTGAAAGGCTTCCTATGACACACAAGTACTTCATGTTCTTTATCTTGTCTCCTCAGGCTTCATTATCCCACAATTTTTGCATTAGCCTATGGTAATTTTTTTTTCATCAGATCTACCTTTATTGACATACTAAGCTGAAGCACGGTGGGGTAGGGATTGGCAAGGCTCCCCAGGACTGCTGTGTGTGCGGGAGATGCCCCACTGGGAGCTGCCAGTACAGGGAGTTCAACCATGACTATGAAATGTCAACTAACCATTTTTACTTTCCAGAATATACTTGCCTTTCTCTTTCAATGCCTCCTTGCCTTTGCTACTGCAGTTCTGCTTAGAATAACTGTCCCCTTTCTTCTCCAGGATGAATCCTTACAGTTCTTCATTGGCCATCTCCCTAAGAATGCTTCCAGGCCCCACTTACCTTTCTGCTAGACTGTGCCCCTGTAGTAGCCTAGGAATGGCTCCACAGGTACTTGCCATACTGGGTAATAACTTTTGATCTATTTTTATATCTCTTCTAGTAAGCTATGAGTCCCCAGAAGTTATATACAGAGTCCCTTAAAGTTCCATGTAGATACAGTTTTTCTCAATGTGAGTGCTATTAATATTTTGGGGTGAGGGATGATTCTTCTTTATGTGAAATGTTCTTAATGTTATAAAATATTTTGCATTCATGGCCCCAATCAAATGCTTGTGAAAACCCAAGTCAGACTTCCAAAACTCCATTAAGGAGGTGATACTATCCTTGGTTAAAAACCATTATTCCATAGCCCCGATAAGTGGTACAAAGAAGGAACTCAAATGTATGTTGAACAAATATAAGAATGGACAAATGAATGAATGAATGCATACCTCTGCTTTGAAATGAACAAGAATTTTCTTACTGGTTTCCAACAAATTCTAAATGCTTTAGTTGTTTCCCCTCAAATGTCTCCAATTACTCTGAACCAACTCTTCTTTTAGGCAGTTTATAAGTGACAACTTCTTAAATGAAGTTGGTGCTATTAACAGAGATAATATCTCATAGTCAGATAATTTTTGTAGCTATTTTGAGTTTTCTACTGATACTGAAGTTTAGGCTAATATACTCATAACTTTTGTTTGAAGTTGTTTTTCTTCCTTATAACAAATACTGCATAACAGACAGCCATTATTAAAGTATGGCCATTCCATGAAGCACAATACATGTCAACATTCTTTTGTAGATGTGTGATTTTGGTTGAAAGATTATTACAAATTCCAACGGATGCATCCCTAAGATCAGCGAGTATATGTTGTTTTGGCAGAATAGAGATAATGCATTATAAATTAGTTTTTTAAAATCAATATCAGATTTTCAGATCATGTCTTTTAGGCTGCACAAAAAATATGTAGCTTTTACATGTATAGTAATAGTAGTTGTCTATTGGTAGAAAGCTATTATTCTACCAGCCTCTCACCATAAATGTGAGAAGCTTAATCATTGTTTGTTACGAGAGTAAAAGAATTTCTATCCTTTAAAGTTCTAAGTATAGTCTACATCTTCAAATTTAGAAAACCTACATAGAATGATACATTATATGAAAAAGAAATACACACAAACACACAGATACACATACACACAAACACACACATCTTGCAAATGTAAACTTTACCTCTCATTAATTGCTTTACACCTACTAAAAATAGCTGGAAAGTTCCAGTAAAGAAACATTCCTAGACAGTCTAGCAAAAGCATCATATGAACAATGCCATTCCCACTCTCCACCTCTACACTCTTTGGGCTTCTACAATAATTTTCTTTCTTCTATAGTTATTACCTTAGCCACAGTCATTCAAGTTCCTCACTTGTTAATTCTGCCTTCCCCCAGAATCCCACACCAAATCTGGAAACTCGAAAGTGGATTACAAGAAAGAGCATAGAATTTCAAGTCAGAAGACTAATATGTGTCATCTGCTGACAGCTTTCGAGCAGGACACTTAGCTTCTCTTACTCTGTTCCTTCATCTATAAAACAAAAGTGAAAGCAACTTTACGTTGGAAATCTAAAAAACGTTAATTATGTCTAAACAGCTAAATGAAGCGTAATATATTAGGTTGTTCAGGAACAATTGCAAATTTGCTCTCTGTCTTCTAATATTCAACATGGAGCTGGACAACAGTTCATAATTAAGATACATTCAGATTGACCTGGGTGATCTCCCTCATTAGACCTAAAACCGCTTATCTTCATGTTTCTTCATCTTGAGAGGAAAGAATTTTTCTGTCTTCTTGATATCACCATTTTGGTGGGCATGGGGGGACAGTTTCTGTTACATACTCTTCTGAATCTAATCTTACCTGCTACAGAATTTTTAAATAAGTACCAAGATTCCACCTTTTTAAAGAAGTAGCTTATATTTACCTCCAAACTTAATCATTATTATGTACTCCTGATCTCACTTAACAAAACATTACTGTTTACCAAGTTACCCAATATGGGGACCCAGAGGTCCTCCTGGATTTCTCCACCTTTTCCTTCATTTCATTGTCCCACTAGAAATTTAAATTCTATATAGTCAAAATTAAACTCATCACCCTGCTCCCCAAATCTGTCTTTCCTCTATTCCTTGTTTTGGTCTTCATCTACCCCATTACCTTAGTCAGCAACTGACAATGATCCTAAGATCCTTATTCTATTTGAATGACTCATATGTAATCATTGACCAAATCCTACCGCTTTTTTTTTTCTTGGCTTCTCTAATATCCATTCCCTCTTCTCTTAACTCACTGATGCAACCTTCTCCAATACCTCTCAATAAGGCTCTCAATAGCTTCCATAAATCCAACCCCATTGTGTTGCATAATTGGAGTGATCTTCTTAAAATGTGAGTTTAATTATCTTCTCAGTTTCTCCCTATCATCTACAGAATAGGCATTCTCTTTATATCCAGATCATGCCCTCTTCCTCCTTCCCCAAATCTTCATGTCATCAAACCATATCACCTACTACTCTTCTGTAACTTCCCCAGATTTTAAAAGAATTTACTATCATTTAAGTTTTTGGCCCAAGACTATTTCCCAACATAACTGTTATTGTTCTTGACAATTTCAATATCTGTGTGGATGGACCTTATAATATCTAGGCCTATTAGCTCTTAACATATTGATTATACTTCTTTTTAAGCTTCTAAGTGATTGCTTTAGAGTTTCTTATATATATTTGCAACTAATGCAAATAACACTATGCTGCTTCATGGACAGTGTAAATACCTTATAATAAAATAGTCCTAATTTCTCCCTCCTCTCAGCTCCAAATGTTCTACCAGATTTTCACAGAGACAATTGGAGGAAGGCGGGAGGAGAAAAATGGCCAGAACACTCCATTTTTCAGCAGTCCTGCCCTTAAGAGAAACTATTCACTGTCATTCATTATATTTACACATGAGATAGTATCATTAAATTCTGTTACTGCTATTTTGAATAAACTGCTATCTGTTATGTCAGTCAAGAACAATCAAAATAAGTTTTTATTTTAACTTCACTTATTCTTTCCTTGGTGACCTTTCATTCTTTATTTAGATCTGAATTTCTGACCTATATGATTTTCTTTCTCGCTAAAGAACTTAACATTTCTTGCAACACAGGTCTACTGGTAAAAAGTTCTTTTGATTTTTGTCTGAAAAAAGTTTTTATTTCTTCTTCACTATTAAAAGATAATTTCAATTTCACAGCATAAGCATATAAAATTCTAGACTGATGGAGTTTTTTTCTTCTCAACTCTTCTACTATTTCACTCTACTTTCTTCTTGTTTGCATGGTTTCTAAGAAGTTGATGTAATCCTTCACTTTTCTCCTCTATAAGTAAACTGTTCTCTCCCCTACCCTATCTAAGCTTTTTGCAAGTTTTATTCTTTATCGTTTTTTTGCAATTTAAATGTGATATGACTAGGTGTAGTTTTTCCTTTTTTTTTTTTTTTTTTTTCCTTTTTTCTTCTTTATTCTTTCCTTTCTTTCTTTCTATTTTTTTTTTCTCATTTACCCTGATGGTCTCTGAGCTTCCAGGATCAGTAGCTGAGAATCTGACATTAATTTGAGAAAATTCTCAGCCATTATCATTTCAAATATATCTTATGTTTCTTTTCCACTTAGGAAACTTCTAGTTTCCTATTATACAAGCTATACTTTTTGTAGTATTTCCACAATCTTGGATATTCTATTTCATTTTTCCAGCCTTTTTTTCCTCTTTGATTTTCAGTTTTAAAAGTTTCTTTTCACATATCTTCATGCTCAGAGATTCTTTCCAACGAGGTGTTCAGTCTACTAATGAGACCATCAAAGACAGTCTTGATGTTTATTTTAGTCTTACAGTTTATTTTATCTCTGACATTTCTTTTTACTCTTTCTTAGAATTTCTGCTTACGTTATTCATATGTGCCTTCATGTTGCCTATTTTTTTCCATTAGAGCCCTTAACACATTAATCATAGCTATTTTAACTTGCTAGCCTGATCATTCTAACACTCCTGGCATATCTGACTCTGGTTTTGATGCTTGCTGCTTGCTCTGTCTCTTCAAACTCTGGGTCTCTTGTTTTGTTTGTTTTTTGCTTTTTAATATGCATTCTATTTGTTGTTGAAAGCATACATGATTCATTGGGTAGAAGAAACTGTGATAAATAGGCTTTTAGCAGTGTTGTGACAAAGTGTTGGAGTAGGGGAGGCATCCTAGAACCCTATGATGAAGACTCAGTCTTTCAGTGAAGCTGTGCATATGGATTGTGACGTTCACAAGTGCTTCTCCGATTCCCATTCCTGCTTAGGTGGGATAAAATGGCTAGAAGGGGCTGATAAAACTTCATTATGTTAAGCTCTGGTAATAGTTTCTCTTGAAGAAAGGCCTTCTGAAAAACAGAATGCTCTGGACATTTTTCTTCTTCCTTTGCCAGAAATGTGAGAGGATATTTTTCTAATCTTCACTGAGAACCTGTTAAAGCTCCTGGAGCTGAAACAAGCAAAAGTGTAATCACATTACCCTAACACTGGGCCTCATTGGAGGTTTTCAACTCCTAGATTTATCCATATTGAGTTTCAAGCTATTTAATTACAGTTCAGATTTTCATACCCCCATCCAGGATCCTATGGTGATTTCTGCTGATGGGTCTCTGGTCTGTTAAGTTGTAATTCTTCATGTCTTCCCATCTGTCTCTCCAGTTTTGAAGGCAGCTGTTTGCTCTGTGACTTCAATTCACTGAGACATTAAAGAATAGTTGATGGTTTTTCAGTCTGTTCAGCTTTTTACTTGTTGTGAGGAAGGAGTGACGACTTCTAAGCTGTTTACATGTCAGACCAAATAACCCCCATCAGTTCCTTGACCTCTTCTATGACCTACCCTCCATCTCACCTGAGCCAGATGCTACGTGGCTTATCTTAGACCTTTGTCACTATCAAAAACAAAAAGTCTTCTAAAAATCTCAATTTATTGTATTCCACTTCAGATTATCACTTTTTTATTTCCAGTATTTTCTAATATATTAACTCCAAAAATATTCTAACTTCACCAGAATCTAAAATTAATTGACTATATCACTTTTCTCTGTCCCTCATCATTGATATCGGAGAAGGCAATGGCAACCTACTGCAGTATTCTTGCCTGGAAAATCCCATGGACCGAGGAGCCTGGTAGGCTGCAGTCCATGGAGTTGCGAAGAGTCGGACACAACTGAGAGGCTTCACTTTCACTTTTCACTTTCATGTATTGGAGACGAAAATAGCAGCCCACTCCAGTGTTCTTGCCTGGAGAATCCCAGGGACGGGGGAGCCTGGTGGGCTGCCGTCTATGGGGTCGCACAGAGTCAGACATGACTGAAGCGACTTAACAGCAGCAGCAGCAGCAGCAGCAGCAGCAGCAGCAGCACGGATATGCCCAGTTTCTGGTTTACTGTTTAATACATGGTCCATTGTCAAAAAGCAAATCCACACAATATTTGTATTTCTCATTTCTCCAAGTTATCTGAAATAAATTCTAACTCTACTTAAATCTGACTTCCCGGGTAGTAAGCTGGTAAAGAATCTGCCCTCAATGTAGAAGACCGCAGTTCAAGTCCTGGGTCAGCAAGTTCCCCTGAAGAAGGGATAGGCTACCCACTCCGGTATTCTTGGACTTCCCTGGTGGCTCAGGCAGTGAAGAATCCTCCTGCAATGTAGGAGACTTGGGTTCGATCCCTGGGTTGGGAAGTTCCCCTGGAGGAGGGCATAGCAATCCACTCCATATTTCTTGCCTGGAGTATCCCCATGAACAGAGAAGCCTGGAGGGCTACAGTCCATGGGGTCACAAAGAGTTAGACATGACTGAGTAACTAAGCATGCGCGCGCACACACAGACACACACAGACACACACAGACACACACACACACACACATGTTAAAATCTAATTCTTTGGGTTCTCTATTTCTTTACCTAGGCAGTTGAATGTTGTTGAAGAAAGTATTCATCCGTGATGACTGGTCTCATTGTTCTTATGACCACAAATTTAAAGTAGACCCTTAATGCTTCCCTGCATTATTCTATTTTTACTCACGTTCCCACTCTCCTAAATGAGCATTTTCGTATTTTCTTCCTGCTCTTCAAACTTCCAAGTACTTCTACTTTATCCTTAATGACTTTGCTTCCTGCTTCACTGAAAAATAAGAACTATCAGAAGATAACTTTCATAAAATTCTACTATAATATTGCTGCATCCATCACTTTATATTCTGTATTCTTTCCTGTTAACTACTGATAACTGATCATAGCAAATACCAACTCTTCCACTAGTGGACTAATAAACCTGAACCTATTCAATGATATCATTTTAGTCATTTTTTCCTCTTCAAGCTAAAAAATAAAAACCTCTCTCAACTTCACATCACTCTACAGATACGATATCATTTTTATCTTATAACAGAACTCTTTTGAAATGTTGTGTATTCACAATATCCTTATTTGTTTTAAGGCTCATTCTTTCTTGAACTCAATAGAATCAGGATTTCTTCCTAACACAACTGCAAAACTATCTATGTTCAAGGTCATTTATGGCTTTCATTGTAAACTAAAACCAACAACCAACATCCCATTCTCTCCTTGACCCATAAGCAATGCTTTTTCACATAAAATATTCATTCTTTCTTTTGGGGAAATAATTTATTTAATTTCCGGAGCACTTCTGGCTTTTCTCTTGTCTCATTAACTCCCTCTGAATACCTTTTTCTGCTTCTTTTTCTCTTCTAGCTAACCTCTAAATGTTGATATTGCCTATTTAGTGCTTAAAATCTCTTTCCTATCCAACTCTTGTCAGACTCAGAACTTTAAAAATACTGGCTACACTAGATAACTTTCAAATTTGCATTTCTTCCCATAATTTTACCTAGAACTGAACATACAATTTTCCAGATGTCATAAACTTGGAATCATGAATATGTATGCATTTTTTGTACATTAACTTCTTTCACATACCAATATGCATTTAAGATTCCTTTGTGTCTTTTGATGTCTTAATTGCTCATTTTCTTTTATCAATAATCTTCAGTTGCATGGACATATCACAGGCAATTCCTTTGCTTCTTGAGACACATCTTTGTTGCTTACAAAATTTGGCAATTATGAATAATACTGCAATAAACATTTGCTTGCAGGCTTTTGTGGAGACATAAGTTCTCAATTCAATTCTATATATCACAAGGAGAATGATTTCTAGATTGTATGGTAAGAGTGTGTTTAGTTTTCTAAGAAACTATCAAATGGCCTTCCAGAGTTTTCCATGACTTTTCAAGATCTTTATTCAAATATCACCTTCTCAGTGATGTCTTTGCTAAGGATACAACTTCACATTGCAAGCTACTGTCCCTCAACCATGACTGTGAAACGCTCTACCTACTGCTCTTTCTTCAAAGCAATAATCACTTTGTTAACTTATCATATATCTTACTTGTTGAGGTGTCCTCTCTGACCTTCCCCCATCTAATGCCACTAGAGTGTAAGATACATGAGAGTGGGAAAAGCAACAACCTAGAACACAAATGGAAAATAAGGGTCAATTAAAAATATGTATTGAACAGAGGAATCAGTTCAAGGTTATATGATTGTTAAGAACTGTGAAAAGTCTGAAATTTTACCCTATTTATAAGCTAACAAGTTGATCTACCATAGTTTAATGGAACATAGCTGGAGACATGGACTTCCGTGGTGGCTCAGACGTAAAGCATCTGCCTACAATGAGGGAGACCCAGGTTCAGGCCCTGGGTCGGGAAGATCCTCTGGAGAAGGAAATGATAACCCACTCTAGTACTCTTACCTGGAAAATCTTATTGACAGAGGAGCATGGTAGGCTATAGTTCATGGGGCTGCAAAGAGTCGGACACGACTGAGCGAATTCACTTTCACCTTTTCTGAAGACATGAGACTTCAGTCAGACACAGTACATTTTATTACTTGTGGTACAGTAAATAGTATCATCCTCAAGTACATAATGGTACCCATTGCTTTCTAGGTCCCATGGAACCAATACTGAGGTGGGTCCAAGTGGTTGTTGTACATGCAGCATGTTTGTATAACAACTGAGGAACTCCAAGACTAGAGAAATCCAACCTCTTATCAGAGGCTACAGGCAAAACTGCTAAACCTTTGCCTGTAGAAAGATATTAGTTTTATTATACTGAGCACTTCCCAGGTGGCACTAGTGGTAAAGATCCTGCCTGCCGATGCACAAGACAAAAGAGATGTGGGTTAGATCCCTGGGTCTGGAAGATCCCCTGGAGGAGGGCATGGCACCCCACTCCAGTATTCTTGCTTGGAAAATCCCATGGACAGAGAAACCTGGCAGACTACAGTCTATAGGATCAGAAAGAGTTGGGCACGACTGAAGTGACTCAGCAAGCATGCATGCACATACTGGGCACTAACAAAACCTTATCTCTGCTCTAAGTCTATTCAATAACATTCTTGAAAAAATAGTTTGTAACAAAATATATTAATGACTTTGTCTGCAAAATATACAGAACACAAGAGACCCATGAAAAATCATTTCTCAACAATAATGATCCAGCTCAATTTTAATCTTTCACAATTCTTTGCTACACAAACCTGAAGGATTATAGAAGACTCTAAACTAGTTGGAGATTCTCAAGTGTATCATGCTACTTTATGTCTCTCAATGTCTTTGCTTATTTTCCTGGGAAGGTCTTTTGATATCCCATTTCACCTAGTCTACTTGGTATGAAGTTTTTCCTTTTTTAATACTGAAATGAAATGTTATTCAATAAACCCTCCCTTGTGTATCTTTGGGAGTAATGATCACCCCTACACTGGGGCCTATACTGTGCAATGTACAAACAGAGCACCCAGTGGTTTTATGTTCATATGCATAAGTACTTACAGCCCAGTGGTTCTCTCCTACTGGCTCTTGGGATACTGGTAAGACACAATCTATGGTAGAGGTTTGCAGGTTAATTATTACTAGCAATAAAGTATTTGAATTTCCCTTGGTCTTGTTCTTCAAATAAATTTTAACAAGATCCTTTGCAAGGATATTTTCATTTAAAAATGTTACTTTCATCTCACTGCACTTCTTTAAATGAGAAAGATAATGATAGAGTAGTCCTCAAAGAAACATGAAATGTCTAGATTATCTAGACCAAATATTTCCCCATTTTTCCCTATATCTTTAAGACAATTGTAAGAATAGCTCTGTTTTTTTCTTTTATTTGTTAAATTATCTTTAAAAAAATCTATTTAGTCCTGAGTTTACAATTTTGTATGTAGTCCCAAACTTGCTACTAAACAAAGACTCTTATCCTGTAATATCAAATTGGCACCAGATATATTATTCCACTCAAATAATTCTTCTTCTATATCAGCAAATAAAAGTAATACAATTCAGTATAAAGTTACACTGTTTTCTATACTTTGTTAAAGAAGGAAAGACTAAAACAGTAAAACATCTATTTTTATAACTTTGGTTCAGAGCTTCTTTTAAGTGAGTGTGCCTTGAGAGTGAAGCAATTGCATTATGTTTCATTGCTCAGTGTGCCAGGGCCACTGTAATTTCTCTTGGGGTGAGTTAGTGGCAGGCTTGTAATTTTAAGTCTCAGTGGCCTTCCTTTAATTCATTTGTTACAATATTGCTGGGATTTTTATGTTTTTAATATTTAATAATCAAAAAGCTTTTTCTGTTTTTGTGTGTTTGTTTTGTTTTTCGCTCATTCTCTTCAGACAGCTGTCTGCTTTTTCTAAGTAGAGTATATGATAACTGTGCATAGTATTGATTCATACCACCAAAAGCATCCTTGACGATATCAAGGAAATAAGCCATACTGTGAAAAACAAAAGAAATAAAGCTATGGAACACTAAAAGCTTAAAAGGAGATCCAGTATTATTAAAGTGCTTTGTCTAGAATCAATTCACATGATACCTTAGGGCATACCCCCTCATGAAAGCACAAATAAATAAATAATGTAAAATAAAGCTATGATTGCACAGCTTCCTTTAAAATGATTGCGCTCATTAACAACAAGAAAGAAAGTGCAATTAACATACATCTCAATTTCAAAGGCCAAAGTATTTAAGGGGATGAAGTCGAAAACATAAATTCCTTTACTTTTGAGGTTCATATCACTATTTATTTTGTAATTTCAGAGCTAGCATCAGCAGTACTATACGTTGGAGGTCCAATAACCATAAGGTAAGAGGCGATGTAACAAAGTAGTGAACCTTGCAAACTTAAGTTAAAATTACACTAATGGAACTTACCTGTTGTGTGACCTCAGATAAATTATGTCACTTTTAGCTTTAGTATTTATACCTATAAAATGGGTGCTAACTAATACATTCTTATTATCTTTGTCATATTCATCATTACAATGAATATTTTTTGAGTTTTGCCCATCTTACGATGGGCAAAGACTGTTCCAAGCATTTTCTGTAAATCATCTCATAACCTATTTATACATCTAAGCTAGGGATTAAATTTTAAATATGCATGTTAAACTTTTGGCGCTGAGCCAAGGTCATAGAGCAAATGCTAAACTAGCTAATCCCAGGTGAGTCCCTAAACTCAGAGTTTTATGGAGCTGTCAGAATAAAGGAGGGGGCAGGAGGAAGTGCTCGCAACTGGTTTTTCCTTCCTTTTCTTTAGTGATTCAGAGCATGAGTCACTCCCACTAGTTTTAGAACTGAGAGTCCCCAAAACCACTAATAGGCATGTATTGAGGAGAGAAAAAAAAACTTTACCTGAGATAAATATTAGTTAAGTGAATCAGTGCCCTGGAGGAGCCAAGTAACAGTAAAATAACAACCAAGTAACCAATCAAATGAAAAAAAGGACACTGACCTTCATAACCTTAAGCTAATCTCACTGGGTTTTGGAATAGAACGTAATTGTCGGAAGGGTGAATTCATTCTGAACTGGTTGCAAACAATGCATGGCTTTCCACTTGTTTATCTTCTATTTTCCTTCTTTGAATTTATCCTTGCTCCCTTTGGCATTGTATAAACTTCACCCACTTTTCTCCATTTATGGATCCAAACCAGAGACAGCAAAGTTTTGAGTCATATCTAAACTCTAAATTAACCCGTTTCTGGATCTCCAAATCAAAGTGGTGTATTACTGCCATGTTGATTTTTCTTAATTCACTCTGTGGCACATGTAGCCCTTTTACAGATATTTTCCCACCCACAGTTTCAATGAATGAAAATTTATACTGATGGTGAAAGAACTGACTGTCTATTAAGCACAGTGTCTGGTTAAAACTTTTAAGAAAGATATTAAACAAGAACTTCGGATGGTAGTTTCACATGGAGTTAGGCATTACAAGCTATGCAAGTTTGTTAGGGCTTAAACAACAAAATTAATTTTTCTCACAGTTCGGGAGACTGGAAGTCCAAGATCAAGGTGACAGCAGATTTGGTAGCTTCTGGGATATCTCTCTTGGATTGGAGATGGTCAGGACTCCCACTGAATCCTCATATGGTCTTCCCTCTGTCACTATCTGTGTCCTCACATTCTCTTCCTGTAAGGACAATAATCACACTAGATTAGGGCTTTCCAAAGATTCTCTTCATTGGGGTTCCATGTTTGTCCCTCAGTTCAGTTCAGTTCAGTTCAGTTACTCAGTTGTGTCCGACTCTTTGAGACCCCATGGACTGCAGCATGACAGGCCTCCCTGTCCATCACCACCTCTCGGCGCTTACTCAAACTCATACGCATTGAGCCAGTGATGCCATCCAACCATCTCATCCTCTGTCATCCCCTTCTCCTCCCACCTTCAATCTTTCCCAGCATCAGGGTCTTTTCCAATGAGTTAGCTGTTTGCATCAGGTGGCCAAAGTATTGGAGTTTCAGCTTCAATATCAGTCCTTCCAATCAATATTCATAACTGATTTCCTTTAGGATGGACTGGTTGGATCTCCTTGCAGTCCAAGGGACTCTCAAGAGTCTTCTCCAACACCACAGTTCAAAAGCATCAGTTCTTCGGTGCTCAACTTTCTTTATAGTCCAATTCTCATATCCATACATGACTACTGGAAAAAACATAGCCTTGACTAAACAGATCTTTGCTGGTAAAGCAATGTCTCTGCTTTTTAATATGCTGTCTAGGTCGGTCATAGCTTTTCTTCCAAGGAGTAAGCATCTTTTTATTTCATGGCTGCAATCACCATCTGCAGTGATTTTGGAGCCCCCCAAAATAAAGTCTGACACTGTTTCCGCTGTTTCCCCATCTATTCGCCATGAAGTGATGGGACTAGATGTCATGCTCTTTGTTTTCTGAATGTTGATGTTTAAACCAACTTTTTCACTCTCCTCTCTCACTTTCATCAAGAGGCTCTTTAGTTCTTCCTCACTTTCTTCCATAAGGCATCTGCATATCGGAGGTTATTGATGTATCTCCCAGCAATCTTAATTCCAGCTTGTGCTTCATCAAGTCCGGCGTTTCTCATGATGTACTCTGCACATAAGTTAAATAAGCAGGGTGACAATTTCCCCCTCAGTCAGTCTCTCCATAGGAAGCTTCCATAAGCCTCTTATCCTTCTCCATCAGAGGGCAGACAGACTGAAAACCACAATCACAGAAAACTAACCAATCTAATCACATGGACCACAGCCTTGTCTAACAGTCTTGTCTAACTCAATGAAACTATGAGCAATGCTGTGTAGGGACACCCGAGATGGATGGGTCATGGTGGAGAGCTCTGATAAAACGTGGCCCACCGGAGAAGGGAATGGCAAACTACTTCAATATTCTTGCCTTGCTGCTGCTGCTGCTAAGTCGCTTCAGTCATGCCCGACTCTGTGCGACCCCATAAACGGCAGCCCATCAGGCTCTGCCCTCCATGGGAGTTTCCAGGCAAGAGTACTAGAGTGGGTTGCCATTGCTTTCTCTGTAATTCTTGCCTTGAGAACTCCATGAACAGTATGAAAAGGCAGAAAGATAAGACACTGAAAGATGAACTCCTCAGGTCGGTAGGTGCCCAATATGCTACTGGAGATCAGTGGAGAAATAACTCCAGAAAGAATGAAGAGACAGAGCCAAAGCAAAAACAACACCCAGTTGTGGATGTGACTGGTGACAGAAGCAAGGTCCAATGCTGTTTGTCCCTAAATTATCCAATTTTAGTGAAAATCCTGCATCCTGCTAAGTCAGTTTAGCTAGAATCCCCCAAACTTGACAGCTGATCACCCTGGATATCTGATGGAGTTTCTCATCCTCTATCATTTGGAGAGGAGAAACAGTGGAAAAAGTGGCAGACTTTAGTTTTGGGGGCTCCAAAATCACTGCAGATGGTGATTGCAGCCATGAAATTAAAAGTTGCTTACTCCTTGGAAGAAAAGTTATGACCAACCTAGACAGCACATTAAAAAGTAGAGATATTACTTTGCCAACAAAGATCTGTTTAGTTAAGGCTATGGTTTTTCCAGTAGTCATGTATGGGTGTGAGAGTTGGACTATAAAGAAAGCTGAGCACTGAAGAATTGATGCTTTTGAACTGTGGTGTTGGAGAGGACTCTTGAGAGTCCCTTGGACTGCAGGGAGATCCAATCAGTTCAACCTAAAGGAAATCAGTCCTAAATGTTCATTGGAAGGACTGATGCTGAAGCTGAAACTCCAATACTTTGGCCACCTGATGCAAAGAGCTGACTCATTGGAAAAGACCCTGATGCTGGGAAAGATTGAGGGCAGGAGGAGAAGGGGACAACAGAGGATGACATGGTTGGATGGCATCACCGACTCAGTGGACATGGGTTTGAGTAAACTCTGGGAGTTGTTGATAGACAGGGAGGCCTGGTGTGCTGCAGGCCATGGGGTCGCAGAGTCGGACACGACTGAGTGACTGAACTGAACTGATCATTTCCCTCAGTCAGTGTCTAATCGTCCTAACCTGCCTTCAGCAAGAATTCTACTCAGTCATGTTAGCTAGAATCCATACTTTTTCCTTAATGTTTCCTATTAGTAATTTTTCATCCACTACCATCTGTACAACCCCAATCCTAATGGCATTATTTTAACTTAATTTCATCTTCAAAGACCGTAGAAGTGAAATTCTGAAATACCAAGAATTCAGCATATGAATTGGTGGGTGGTGTGAATACAATCTAATTTATGATACAAGGCCTTGGTGTGTTGCCTCGGTAGCTCAGTTTCAGAACTGGCGCCACAGGATTAAACTTACAGATTCTCTCCCTTCTCTTCTTCCTGACTCTTTTTGATCTAGGGTTTAGGTCAGTTATTGAGTCCCCCCAGGGAGACAGCTAGCTAGTAGGAAAGTAGAATGAGCTGCATTTATGAGCTGCTCTCCTTGGCCTGAAAGCATCTCATTTTTCAAGTGTTCATGAAAGAGTAATATGAATTACCAAACCAATAATTTGCCTTATATTATTCATTTCCTTTTCACTGGTAAGATTTTAGAAGTCTGCTAAACCAATGATACATTTAAACACTTAGCAAAGTTAGCATAAGGCTCAGTGAAGTGAGTGAGCTATGTTGAACCAACAGGCATGAACTCACTCCCTGCAAATATCTGAGGGACTAAGATACAAGAGGAAAGAAGAAACTATGTCTCTGTTTTTATGGCTCTTCCTCCTGCCTGGAAGCCATTCACTGTAGCCCAATGGGAACAGGCAGCTCTGTGGTGCCTGTGGCAGCTGGTTCTTGTGGCAAGCAGAGGAACAGGATTTGAGCTATCACCTTATCTCATGTCAAGCCACACTCCATCACTCATGGGGGACCCAGGTGTCTGAGAGGCAGAATTCAAATTTACATTCCTTGTTCCCCAGTTCTGATGTCAGGCATAAAGCCATTCCAAGGGCAACACCTCCTGCATCAGCACTAAGAGGTTCATCTGGTTTGACAAGTACTTTTTTCCTGGAGAAGTTAGGCTTTTGTGTTCCTGTGTGTCTGTGTTTTCCTTACAATTTTCAGTGCTAAGACAGAATAGCTGGGATTCTTTTTAATGGCTTTCAAAAAAAAAAAACAACCTGTCCTGAGGCCAGGGGGATGAGCACATTGTGCAAATTCAATAATAAATACACAGATTTGGCAAAGAAGAAAATGATACGTTGTTCTTTGGAAGTGGTCCTAAGGGCTCAGCTATGGGCACATTTTACAAATCAGTGATCTTGGAAGTGCTTCTGTTGAAATACATTAAAATCTCCGGTGAGTGTCAGCAAAGCTTTTCTTCCTTGTTTCTTGTCAGAGGCAACATCCAGAAAGGGAGCTGGGCTCCTTCTGGACTTGCTCTAGAGCTATTTTGACAGATTTTGCTTTTATTCTTTGTATAGTCATTGTTTTCACCTTAATTATTTTTTTGCAACAGTGAGGCTTAGTATTTCTTCTTCTAGCACAGAAAACAAATTTGCAGAGAGAATGGCCCATTAATCACAGTGATCCTAAGTCATTAGCAAGTGTTAATTACATAACAACAGAAAAACCCTTAAATGCATCTTTTAACTAATCATAAAACCTCTACAACACTTTCTCTGGCCATTTGAAACTTCCTTTGTTTCAGTCATTATGAAGATGTCTTATGCTGTATTTGTGAAATAATTTAAGCTCTAGATCTCAGCCTCTACTGAAATAAATGATTTCTTTTTCTACTGTGGGCTATGTTCTTTCATGAATCATTTTTCAGTTGACTATTAATATTATAGAGGTTACAGACAGATATTCCCTGATAAAACAAATTTTAATTTTAATAGCAGAGGTTTCACTCTGCTGGGAAAACTTAATTAATCATTTAATTGTTTCAAGTCAGGCAGGTCTCTCTTTTCAAAACCTCAAATTGTGGAATTGAAATGAATCTCTACCTTCTTCTGTGTTAACTCCTTGAGAAAGCTCCAATTATGTAATCACTTTGTCAATTACAAAAATATAGCTGAAAATTACCAGAGGAAGCATCCTTAAATCTATATACATACACATATATACACATACATGTACACATATATATACTATATATATATACACACTATGAAGTGTGGAAGTGTTAGTTGCTCAGTTGTGTCCAACTCTTTGGGACCCATGGACTGTAGCCTGCTAGGCTCCTCTGTCCATGGGGTTTTCCAGACATGAATACTGGAGTGGGTTGCCATTTCCTTCTCCAGAGGATTGAACCCAGGTCTTCTGCATTGCAGGCAGACTCTTTACCATCTGAGCTACCAGGGAAGCCCCATACACTAAGCAAAGTTACTCAGAAAGAGAAAGATAAATACCGTATAATATCACCCGTTTATGGATTCTAAATATGACACAAATCAACTTATACTGGATCTTTCCAGTATAATTGTTTTTATATAAAATAAAGATTGGATATTATATCATTCTTTCCATTTGTATCCAGTTAAAGTACGTTTGACCTGATACATTCAGTATTTCCTCTGTTCTTTCCTTCTTTTCTCTTTCTCATTTTTCCTCTCTACTTTTCTTCCACCTTTTGTTCTTTTCTATTTTTTGACTCTTCTCATTCTCCTTCTTAAACTATTCTCTTTTGCTCTAACATTATTTTCTTTTTTTCCTTTTGCATTTCCTCTGTTGTATTGTCTTTTCTCAGCAATTTCTTTTTTTCTAGAGCTTTCTACATTTTACTGATTTCCCCCTCACTCTTCTGTTTCTGACTTGTGACTATCATCCTACAATATAAAATACCTTGATTTTCTTTGTTCTAGCCTCACTATAATGCTATATTATTGTCCTTTCCCTCTCAGTACTTAGATAATTATTTTTTTTACTAGCTTTTACAATTCATTGCCTAGGAACATAGAATTCTAATAGGAAGTGATAACATAATTAGTAAAGTCTGTGTAATGTTCAAAATATCATGAGTGGAGAATAAACTATGAACACCTTAGCAAGGAATCTCCCTGCCACCACCACCACCAATCAAAGCAAAAGATGACTTTACCAGAAATATTTTTTCTAGACTTCATTTTATAACTGATATTCAAATAATTAAACTGAATATCAATTTAATAAATTGAATTAAATTTCACCTCAGGACAGGACTTTCTAAAATTCTTTTATTTTCAGGCTTCTCTTTTTTCTGCTCCATGAACGATGTAATAAGAAAATGAAAAACACAGGAGAGTTACTTACAACTCAGGCACCAGTTTTTTTCAAAACAAGGAAGCCAGTTTTATAAAAGAATGGAGTGAAAAAAGACGACAGAGAGAAAGGGGAAGGAAGAGAAATCAGTGTCTGTGGTGTAATGAAGAATTAAATCCTTCGCTAAGACTGAGATATCTATATCTAGAAACTTCTGAATTAGGGGAATAAACCCTCTTATGAATACGCATAGGTACTGAACATTACTGCTAAATAGATTGTGGCCAGTAGGACCCAGATGGGGTCAAAATAATGGAATCAGAGGAAGACTAAGCCTATGTTTCCTGCATCTCTCTGAACAGCATGTTAGTCTTCTCAGAGGGCTTGTGGTTCCTACGAGTTCACTGAAGGGGCTGAAAGGTTTACTGAGAAATGGAAGCCATGGCACTGACCATCTGACAGAGCAAGCCCTGAAAGAATAAGGAAAAGATCATGTGCGGAGGGATAGAACTGGGGTATCAAGGAAACTCAAATATATCTGTCAATTAAGAGGTGTGTGGAAAAAGAGGAGGCCAGGAGAATTGGTCTGTGTGGTAAAGAGAAAGTACATACTAAATCAATGTTTGCAAATCACTTAATTATTACAATTTCTTTTGATCACATATTCTACCATAATGTAGCTTTGGATTATACAGTTCTCTCTTGTTAACATCCCACCACTGGGTACAAGGGCGATGTTAACAACTATTAAAATGGAAGAATTTTCAATTTTCTTAAAGACAAGACAGACAATCAAAGAAATTAAAACATCCCCTGAAATATCCAAACAGGTCATTTAAATGGCATACAAAATTATATTAACAATACCAAGAATTAATTCAAATAAATAGCAGAAATTTCAAGAATGTAAGATAGAAACTATAAAAATGTCTAATGTTTAGGAGAGCAAAGTTAAAATTCTACTTGACTAAAGAATGATTTCTTATTTCTACCTCATGTGAGATATAAAGATAAATATTTAGCATATTTTCATGGAAGATAAAATTCCTTTAAGAAAATCAAAGTGAAATTAGTTTGAAACAGAAAGATCTAAGAGAAAGGGTAGGTAGAAGTAATTGAATGTTTTTGGCTCTAGTTAATTGAAGATTTTCTTCTCAAAGATGAATTAGTTACCTGCTGTTGTCTTCTTAAATTCACATGTTCTGGCCAGAAGCATTTAGAAATATCTTGATGTTTTATTACACAATCCTGATTTTCCAGAAAGATCATGAGTATAAGAGATCTCACCAGAAGTCTTTTTTCCACTTTTCCTTATTATCTAAATGCAATTTCAGGTATTAATTACTAATGTATAAGCATTGTAGATGAAAATGATCATTTAACTTTCCTTGATAATTTTTTTTTTATCTTAGTATGTGTAAATGATCCAAAAGAGAGACCATAGAAACAAGAGAAAACAGGTTGCTAAGGAGATGATTTAACAGTGTGTTTATAAAACCACTCATTGTTTGACTGGATTTTTCACACATTAACCATGACTGCAATTTTTAAATTGCATAGATGCAGCCAGGTGTTCTATGCCTTCATCCAGCATCTCTTCCGACTGCTGAGGGCTCATGGCAATGCTTTGTTATCATCCCTGCATTCTTTTTGTTAGACACTATAAGATAATAGAGGTAAAATGCTGTCTTTAATAGGCAGTGTTCAAGGGAGTTTTTTTATTTTATACATGCAAAATAAAAGACTAATAATCCTAGTGTCAACAAGGGTAAATGAAATCAAGCATGCAATGATAAACAGGATTCCGTTTAAAATTACTCAGACACACAAAAGTTGACAGGGCATGTAATGTGGGAGGAAAGAGTTATTGACTCTGAGATGCAAAGCACAGAAAAGACAGATCAAAATAAAATTAAATGGAGAGTATTAGTGATCTATAATGTGATTGTCTGCATATAATGTGTTTTGGCATAAATACTGCAGATAAAGTAAAATTACTGTCTAAAACATGTAATGCTTTAAAACAACACTGGATGTTTATATTACCAGATAAATAAATAAATAAAATTTAAAAATTGCAACACAACTGAAAAAAAAAACAGAAAATCATTTAAAACTTGGGTCATGTGAATATGCACATTATAAATACAATGTATAAGTGTGTCTTAAGTGTACAAATTTTACAATCTTGGAATTTATACTTTATCAACTATTTTTCTACTGCTGTTATTCAGTCACTAAGTCATGTCTGACTCTTTGCCAACCCCATAGACTGCAGGACATCAGAGTTCCCTGTCCTTCACTATCTTGACAAAGTAGGCAGAATAGTTGAAGTAGAAAAAATGATATTCCAAAAGATCATTTTTATAAGTTGGTTAGGTAAACAAATCTCTAATTTCATAGAAAAATACAAAGTATGCACCTCTCCCACCCCACCATCTCTTCAAAGATAAGATGGACAAAACAAAATTATAACGTCACTGATTAATTATGTAACTTCATTCTTTTTTCATTTAAATATCAGGCAAGAGTTCATAAAGACACTGCAAAACACTGAAGAAATAACTGTTGAGATAGAATACTACTAACGGCCTGAGGAAAAAAAGAGTGGAAAATTAAAATGTGTGCTGATTCACTATGTAAAAGACAAATTTTAATTAACATAGTAATGGACATGCAAATTAAAAAGCTATGGACTATATTTACTATCATATTAAAAATAATTTTTAAATACTAGTAATATTACATGTTGATAATCACTAGAGAAAAGATATAATTAGGCAACAAGTATAACCTCATGAAAATTAATTTAGCAAGATAGAGTAAAATGTCTAATGCATATACTCAGTGACCAGAAATCTCACATCTAAGAAACTATTCCAAGAAATAAAATTTAAGGATATTGATATATACACACAAGGATATTCATATCGGTATTTTTTGTAACGATAAATCTGGAGGTAAGTTAGATATTCACCAATAACATACCTTAAACTACAAATTATATGATATGACACATTCAGAACAGTTAGCTCTTTACTTACTGATGTGGAGAGCTATCCATTAAACTGATAAAAAAAAAAAATGGAAGTTGCAAGCTACAGGAAGATCCTGCTCACAGCATTACTCAATGTCTTCCTGTTGAACTTCCAGATGTTCAAGCTGGATTTAGAAAAGGGAGAAGAACCAGAGATCAAATTGCCAACATCCGTTGGGTCATTGAAAAACCAAGAGAGTTCCAGAAAAACATCTACTTCTGCTTTACTGACTACGCCAAACCCCTTGACTGTGTGGATCACAACAAACTGGAAAATTCTTCAAGATATGGGAATACCAGACCACCTGACCTGCCTGCTGAGAAATCTGTATGCAGTTCAAGAAGCAAGACTTAGAACTGGACATAGAACAATGACTGGTTCCAAATAGGGAAAGGAGTACATCAAGGCTGTATATTGTCACCCTGCTTATTTAACTTATATATAGAGTACATCATGTGAACTGCCGGGCTGGATGAAGCACAAGCTGGAATCAAGATTTCCAGGAGAAATATCAATAACCTCAGATATGCAGATGACAATACCCTTATGGCAGAAAGCAAAGAAGGACTAAAGAGCCTCTTGATGAAAGTGAAAAAGGAGAGTGAACAAGTTGGCTTAAAACTCAACATTCAGAAAACAAAGATCATGGCATCTGGTCCCATCACTTCATGGCAAATAGATGGGGACACAATGGAAACAGTGACAGACTTTTTGGGGGGTTCCAAAATCACTGTAGATGGTGACTGCACCATGAAATTAAAAGACGCTTGCTCCTTGGAAGAAAAGCTATGGGAAACCTAGACAGCATATTAAAAAGCAGAGACATTACTTTGCCAACAAAGGTCCATCTAGTCAAAGCTATGGTTTTTCCAGTAGTAATGTATGTATGTGAGAGTTGGACTGTAAAGAAAGCAGAGCACCAAAGAACTGATGTTTTTGAACTGTGGTGTTGGAGAAGACTCTTGAGAGTCCCTTGGACTGCTAGGAGACCAAACCAGTCAATCCTAAAGGAAATCAGTCCTGAATGTTCCTTGGAAGGACTGATGTTGAAGCTGAAACTTCAATACTTTGGCCACCTGATGCGAAGAGCTGACTCATATGAAAAGACTCTCATGCTGGGAAAGATTGAAGGCAGGAGGAGAAGGGGATGACAGAGGATGAGATGATTAGATGGCATCACCGACGCTGTTGCTGCTGGTAAGTCGCTTCAGTCGTGTCCGACTCTGTGCGACCCTGTAGACGGCAGCCACCAGCCTCCTCCGTCCCTGGGATTCTCCAGGCAAGAACACTGGAGTGGGCTGCCATTTCCTTCTCCAATGCATGAAAGTGAAGTTGCTCAGTCTTGTCCAATTCTTAGTGATCCCATGGACTGCAACCTACCAGGCTCCTCCGGCCATGGGATTCTCCAGGCAAGAGTACTGGAGTGGGTTGCCAGACTCAATGGACATGAATTTGAGTAAGCTCCAGAAGTTAGTGATAGACAGGGAGGCCTGGCATGCTGCAGTCCATGGGGTCACAAAGAGTCAGATATGATTGAGTGACTGAACTGAACTAAAGTTGCAAGCTAATGTATATATGTAATTTCAGTTTAATGAAAATAAAATACATAAGCATGCATACATATTCATTCATAGATATTTATATAAACATAAAAGTTGGAAAGATGTACATTTGGTAGGGATTCAGTAAATGTGTATTGAACTTATTTAAATTTATATAATCTTAGTTTTCTTCCAGATATAAATTAAGTTCTGATACTGTGAACTAAGTCTGTTAGTGGTAATGATGTATATGCTTGTTTTGATTTTAGTTTTCAACCCTCTTAAATATATTCATTTCCTGAGTTCCTTCTTGTTCATCCTTACCTTCAATTTACTAATTATTAACTGTTTTATTATATCAAGTGTAAATGTATATAAGTATGTTTACACCCATGCATAGTAGGTACAACATGGACACAGAGTCCATAAAGGAGCCCATTACTAGGCTTTTAGAAACATTACATATCAGGAGAGCAATAAGGACATGAATGACTATTAATATAAAGCTCTACTAATCTGTTCTGTGAGTATTCACATCAGGGATAGATTAAGTCTTGCTTTGTCAATCAAGAGGTAAACTATGAGACAAATTTCAAAGAACAGCTAACTCTTCATGGGTGCAGAAGGAAATTCTAGGTAGTAACTGTCAGCAACGATACAGTTAGAAAACCTGGGATTATTTATAAAATAATGATCAATCTTCTTTGGCAATAGTGCAGGGTACATAAAAATGGTAAATGTGGGAGCTGAACAAGGACACGGGCAATATTGGGATATAAAGCTGTTCTGTCTTGCCAGACAACAACCTCAGTCAGGAATGCACGATCTTCTATTAAAAGAAGAATATGTGGTTTCTTTATGCTGAGGCCAACCAAAGTGATCATTATATACTGATCAATTGTCAATCTCAGAACCACTAAAATGTCAAGTCTGTGATTCTTCTAGAAACAAGGCAATGTTATATGCACATGGGGAAAATTAACTTATGAAACTGATAATGTAGAGATTAATACTATGTCTGTGGCTGTTTAGATTTTAGTTTCTCCAAAGCACGCAAAACTGGAAGGAGAACATTTCAAAGGTTTCCTGAGAAAAGAGTAAGTGGTTTTATCTTCTGAGTGATAATGAATGACCTCAGAAATACTCTGTGGCAAAATTACTAACTCTCTAGAGATGAAACTATGACAAACCTAGACAGCATTTCAAAACGCAGAGACAAGCACTTTGCCGACAAAAGTCCATATAGTCAAAGCTATGGTTTTTCCAGTAGTCATGTATGGATGTGAGCGTTGAACCGTAAAGAAGGCTGAGCACTGAATATCTGTCGCTTTTGAATAGTGGTGCTGGAGAAGACTCTTGAGAGTCCCTTGGACAGCGAAGAGATCGAACCAGTCAATCCTAAAGGAAATTAACCCTGAATATTCATTGAAATACTGATACTGAAGCTGAACCTCCAATACTTTTGCCATATTATGTGAACAGCTGACTCATTGGAAAAGACCCTAATGCTGAGAAAGATAGAAGGCAAGAGGAGAAAGGGGCGACAGAGCATCAGGTGGTTATAGAATTACCGACTCAAGGGATGTGAATTTGGGCAAGTGGGAGAGAGAGGACAGAGGAGCCAGGCTTGCTACATTCCATGGGGTGCAAAGAATCAGACACGACTTAGCAACTGAATAACAACAACAAATCAGAATAAATAAAAGAGAGTAGATTTAATCAGGGTGTCTAGAGACAAGGAAGTAAGATTCTACCAAATATGTTTCAACAGTTGTTTTTAAAGAATATTTGTCAAACATAATCAGGCTTGGCAAGGGTATCATGGATCCAAAGCTAGGAATAAAGAGAGAAGTATTGCCAGATGGACTAAAGGTGATGATGAATAATGTAGCAAACTCAAGCAGGGAAGGAAAAGTGAACACATGGAAAAACTCCTTTACTACTACCTCCAGTGACATTAACTGATACATTTTTAGGATCAGAGGCATGTCTGCCTTTAGCCTGTGACCTAAAAAATTGCTGGCTGAAGCAAATGCCTAAGGCTCCATCAAGAAAGATATAAAGATTTTGGCAATAAAATACAAAGTAGCTTCTATGCGTAACCTGGCATACCATATCTGATACTGCTTATGTTTGAAATCTACCCAATGGATAGGTTTAATTTACATAAATCCAGAGAAACACTCCAATGGTATCATCTTCTCAAACAATCAGAAGGTATTTGTATGTAGCCATTTAGAATTACTCTTCTAGCAAGAGCAATTTAAATGAGAATATTCAAAGCCAATCCATAATTGTTTAGTTTATTTCCTAACTGGGAACGCCAGGAAATTATAGAGTCATTTAATTTAGAGATAATTACTTTTTACCATTTGTCAAAGATATATGAACATTGCCAGTAAACAAAAATGTAAAGCATGCTTACTAACTAGGAACACTTGGAGCTGAATGTGCCTTTTTACGGCCCTGGAGATACACGATATAAATGACGTATGTGTTATAGATGGAGCAGCTGGACAGTGTTGGGTCAGCTTTCTGGTGTTCTTCACAGGAGAGGAAGGAAATGTTGTAATGTTCTCATTAAATGAAGCAAAAAAAAAAAAAAAAGCTATTGGCATTATAGTTGCAAAGCTAGCCTCTAAGCTGTTTTATTCAGGCTAATGGGATTCCTGCAGATGTTTGATGTGACAAATAGATGAAACAGCCAACAGACTGTGACTTAGAATGCGCAATTGAGTATTAAATTTTTCCTTTCCAAATGTCTCTTTAAGAATAGTTTATACCCCATCTCTACACACCTATTTTGCTCCAGGTGCATAAGTATTGCTGCTAACCTACTTTAAATTATGTTAATAATAGCAGTATCTCTATCTTTATTTTATGAGTACTTTGTATATGTATCATCTAGATATTGTGGGCTTCCACTGTGTAGCCAAGGAAGAGTTCATTCCAAATAGTTTAGTGACTTGCCAGTTGGTAGTGAATAACTGCAGTGGAATTTCATTTGCATCTGCTGCTATTTTACTTGAAGTTTTAATTATCATTGAAAGTTGTTATCATAGATATAAAAGCTTTCTGAAAGGGTGAAGCCCACTAGACACATTTGTATCAGATGTGTTGAGATGTTCTAAGAAAAGAATATATTCTTTACAGCCCTGGGTCTTTCCACTACTTCACTTCTATCTATATCCAGTATGTAGCACTCTGTTTAAATAGACAATTAATCTGATTTCAGTATTGACCATCTGGTGACAACCATGTGTACATTCATCTCTTGTGTGCTAAGACTAATGTGCTCTCTAGACAAAACTCTGTTAACCTTTGCTTTGCTTCATTCTGTACACCAAGGGCCAAATTTGTCTGTTATTCTAGGTATCTCTTGACTTTCTACTTATGAATTCCAGTCCCCTATGACGAAAAGGACACCTTTTTTTGGTAATAATGCTAGAAGGTCTGTAGGTCTTCACAGTACCCATCAACTTCAGCTGCTCTGGCATCAGTGGTTGGGGTATACATTTGGATTACTGTCATATAGAATGGTTTGCTTTGGAAGCAAACCAAGATCATTCTGTCGTTTTTGAGATTGCATCCAAGTACTGAATTTCAGACTCTTTTGTTGACTATGAGGGCTACTCCATTTCTTCTAAGGAATTTTTTCCCACAGTAATAGATTTAGTGGTTATCTGAATTAAATTCACCCATTTTTGTCCATTTTAGTTCACTGATTCTAAGATGTTGATGTTCACTCTTGCCATCTCCTGCTTGGCTAGATCCAATTTCTCTTGATTCATGGGCCTAACATTCAGGTTCCTATGCAATATTGTTCTTTACAGCATCAGACTTTACTTTCACCAACAGACACATACACAACTGAGTATCATTTCTGCTTTGGCCCAGCCACTTCATTCTTTCCTGAGATATTAGTAATTGCCCTCTGTCCTTCACTGGTGGCTCAGATGGTAAAGAATTTGTTTGCAGTGCTGGAGACCTGGATTTGATCCCTGGATCAGGAAGATCCCCTGGAGGAGGAAGTGGCAACCCACTTCAGTAATCTTGCCTGGAGAATTCCATGGACAGAGGAGTCTGGTGGGCTACAGTCCATGGGGTCTCAAACAGTCAGACACGACTGAGCAACTAACACTTCCCCAGTAGCATATTGGATGTCCTCTGACCTTGGGGGCTCATTTTCTGGTGTTATATATGTTTGCTCTTTCATACTGTTCATGGGTTCTCGAGGCAAGAATACAGGAGTGGTTTGCCATTTCCTCCTCCAGTGGACCACATTTTGTGGGAACTCTCCACTATGTGTCCATCTTGGGAGGCCCTACATGGCATAGTTCAATGAGTTATGCAAGACCTTTTGCATAATAAGGCTATGATTCATGAAGGGGATTAAATAGATAATCTCTGCCTTGGATTATTGCAATGCAATTCCAACTGGTCATACATAAACTCCTACTTTCCTTCTTCTGCAACCACAGTGAAAGTCTAAAAGCATTTTGTTCATGAATCCTTAAGTTTCCAAACCTTCATTGGCTTTCCATTGTCCCTAGGAAAAATCTAGTCTTTTATATGGCTTAAAAGGCTCAGATCTCTGCTGACTTCTGAAGCTTCATCTCTCTGCATTCTGCCTTCTGCATTTCTCTTCTTTCTCATTCTTCCAAGGCTCTCTCTTGAATTTGAAAATACTGTTTCTGCTGCAAAAGCACTGTGTCATTCCCTTCAATTCCTGTTAGAAAATTCCAACTAATTCTTTAAATGTAGGTCAAATGTCTTCTGGTAGACCTCCCTTTTACTCTCAGATCACTTGAGATCCACATGATCTGTGTTTCTATTTTATTAGCTTTCTTTATACTCAGAGTTATTTATTGATTAAAAAAACTTTGTGAGTCTGCCATGCTTTGGTTACTTGTCACTGTGGTATCAATGTTTCATTTGGCTGTCAAATAAAACAATAAGAACAGAGGAAAAAAATTTAAAAACCAACAATATATGAATGAATTGATGGATAGATATAGAAATAAAAAAATGGGTATAGATTTGAGTAAAAAAAAAAACTAATGGCTCTCTAGCTAGGTTTCTATCTCCTATCTAGCTTTTTAAAAAATTACACTATTAAAAAACAACCTAGAACTTCAAAAACCAATTCAGCAAGTCAACTTATGGGGTATTTTTACATTAATAGTGGTTAATGGAATGACAATTTAACATACAAGATGTGACATTTTGCAAATAGAGGACAAAGATAGTGATGGATATGATGAAAAAGCACACTCTAACAGTGTAGGAAACTGTGATTGTTTGGAATCAAACTTTCAATGATGTTCCTGTGTTATAAATGCATCTGTTTCAGTATTTAAACACTGACAAGAGCACAAGTGAAATGGAAATTTCACCCTAATTTGAAGGTAAATTTTGTCTACTCTCCATCTGCAGGTGATTTTCACTATTAAATGGAAGAATTTAGGAAGAAAAAAAAACAGTTTAAGGTTTTTCAGTTAAACATTTAGGGCTTTAAAGGTTTAGCAATATTTTGTTCTTTTCAACTCTAGAAATAATGACCTACATATTTCCTTGAGATAATAAATATTCTTTATATAAAACTGCAGGATAATTGTTAAAAACAAGATGTCCCCAGGTGGCAAGAAATGGCATTTTCGGTGACAATTTATTTACAATTAGGGAAATTCTAGTTTGAGATGGGATTGATTTGACTAGTGTGCTTTGTGTATGGGTAGATTTAGAATTTTATGCGGAAATATTGCTAACACTGCTTGTGAGCAGTTCTATGTGATTATGAAATGACTGCTTTATCCCTACATTTGTACTCTTTCCATTTCAAACGGCAAAAAAGCCCAAGGTTGTTCAAGTAATGAGGGGGTTGTGAGAAAGCAGCCTATCAAATATGCTAATGAGTTAATCAGATTGAGAGTTTATTACTGTGATATCAGAAATACTCTGTTTGGGCTTCAAATTGAAAAGGACTATTTAAAAAAATATTTTTAAGTTTCTAGAATGACATTATACTATCTTTTTACAAACTATCCCACACACAGGCATACACTCCCTATTCAAAATGAATTAGGTCTTCATCCATAAACCAACACTTTGAACCTGCATCTCCACTGGCACAATTGGTGGTTTTGTTCCTTTAATAGAACTTTCCAAGCTATATACTTCCTCCATTGACAAGTGTTTTGAGAAAGTTGACTATTCTAAACAGCAAAGTTTTTACTACAGCCGATCTAATCAAGATGAAGACATGATCTCTTTTGAAGTGATTGGATTTATTACTAAGTGTTGCAGCTTCTGGCTCAGCCTCTGTCAGCAGGTGCATGATTTCTAGGTATGGAAGGAAGTAATTATTATGCTGTTTAGAATGCAGAAAACTCTAGAACAATAGAGGCAGTTATTAAAATTTGACAGAGGATGAGATGGTTGGATGGCATCACTGATTCAATGGACATGAGTTTGAGCAAGCTCTGGGGTTTGCTGATGGACAGAGAGGCCTGGTGTGCTGCAGTCCATGGGGTCGCAAAGAGTTGAACATGACTGAGCGACTGAACTGAACTGAATCATTTATTGTCCAAGAAAGAAAGTCTAGATACAACAGTTCATGTTTTTATTATCATTATATCAGAGCTGCCAGGAGTTTTTGCTATGAGAAATCCAACTTTTAACATATCACGTCTTCTTTGATTTATGCTATTGCACCACACAGTTTTAGTTTGCATGGTGCATAATTCATCATGCAATTATAATAAAAGCTCAGAGTGATAAAATCAAGAAGCAAGGATAAAGAGGAAAATGATTATCCCTGTGGTCTCTGTTCCATAGGTGTTGAATTATGTTGAATTTGAACTGAGGCTTCAGAGAAAACAATGAAGGGAATGTCTTGACCCTGTAAGACCATTGGATGAGCACAGATTTTCTATGCAAAGAAAAAGTTTGATTTCCTATTTGTGAATAAATTTTCCCAGAGGAAGACAGACATTATAATTGTATTTAATTTCAAAACACTTATAGGGCAGGAATGCATTAAAAAACCTCCCAAAGTTCTCCTCCTCCATAAAAGCAATGAGATTGGCAACAGTGATCAAGGGTCAACTAAACTAGGGCTTCCTGGCTGGCTCAGCGGTTCAAGAATCCTCCTGAAATGCAGGAGACACAGGACAAGTGGGTTTGATCCCTGGGTTGGGAACATCCCCTGCCGGAGGAAAATGGCAACCCACTCCAGTAATCTTGCCTGAAAAATCCCACAGACAGAGGATCCTGGTGGTCTACACTCCAAAGGGTCACAAAGAATCAGACACCTGCAACAATTTGTGTAGTATTTATTTAAGATTTTATGAAATCTCATTTTTAATAATAGTGAGGTTTACGGCACTTCAAATTTCATTAGTACCAGGTCCCTCTCTACTAGTTCTGTGGTAGCCTTGAGAACCAACAGCCCATAATAAAAGTGAAAACTAGCAGCCTAGAATCTTCTGGAGGGGATGAAATGGGGCTGGGTTGCCTCCAAAATGCAATTCCCTTGGTTTCCAGGAAAATCCCACTGGCAGGACTTGTTTTATTTGACCTGGTTCAGACCTCTCACAAGGTGAACAGTCTTCTCCTGAGGGTGTTGTTGAAAATATAAGTGGCCATTATTTATCATCACAGCTACCTGAAGCAATGAGTTGGGGCAAATGACAAACTGATCAAAACAAAAGGAAAAGCTGGAGAATGAGATGCCCATAGGTGACTTTGAAAGCACCAATGTTTTTCTGGGAAACTACAAGGTCACATGCATGTGTAGTATTGTGCAAAATCCTAGAAATGGCATGTACAGGGCTGTGTACATGCTTAGGAGAGACCTAAGACTGTCCTAATCTCTCACTACTGGCTGACTTTCAGGCCCTGTGAAGGCAGAAAATGAAGGCCAAAATGGAGTAAGAATCTGTCTCTGTGTTGAAGACATGCCCTAACATGTGCAAAAGTCCCTTAACAATGACTAGGAGACTTATTGGTACAAACATTGGGGGGGGGGGAACCTTACAAGTCCTTTATCTGATAAGGATTTAGTATCCAGAACATATTTAAAAAACTTACAAGCTAACAATTAAAAGACAAATAATCCAATTTAAAAATAAGAACTTGAGTATTTTCCCTAAAGAAGATACACAAATTGCCAACAAGCTCAAAAAAAAGGTATTCAACACCATTAGTTATTAGGGAAATGAAAAGTGCAGCCACAATAGAATACCACTTTATAGCTACTAGGATGGCTATAATCAAAAACACAGACAGTAACAAGCGTTGTCAAAGACGTGGAGATGAGAGCCTTCATAGACTGCTAGTAGGAATGCAGACTGGTGTAACCATTTTGAGTGAGAGTTGGGGAACTCCTCAAAAAGTTAAATATAGAGTTATCTTATGATCCAGTAATTCTATCCCTTAGTATATAGCCAAGAAAACTGAAAATATATATTTACTCAAAGACTGGTATGCAAATATTCATAGCAGCATTATTTATAAGAACCAAAGATTAAAAACAACCTAATGTCTGTTAACTGATGAATGGATAAATAAATATTCTATATTCATATTCAGCCTTGAAAATAAAAATGAAATACTGTTCATGATGCAATATCCATAAACTTTGAAAATAAAAATGAGTGATAAATGAAAACCTATGCTAAATGAAAAGATCTCCATATAAAAGGCAACATATTATATGATTCCATACACATGAAACGTCTAGAATGGGCAAATCCATGGAAACTAAAAGTAGATTAGTAAAAAAGTAGCTTAGCCATGTGGCTGGCAGGGCAAGGAGGGGGAAAGGGCACTAGAAAATGACTACTAATGGGTAAGGACTCTTTATGTGATGAGAAAAATGTTCCTGAATTAGATAATGATGAGGGTTCTGACACTTTGTGAATATACTTATGATTACTGAAATGTATACTGTAAAAGGATAAATTTTATGGTATTGAATTATATCTCAATTAAAAAACTGATAACTCATTCACTAAAGAAAAGAGAGAAAAAATTCACTTTGATGCCAATATTTGTACACATTCAAAATAATCAGATATTACAATATTAAATAAAAGTTTAGAGAAAAATATTATCTTTAGAACAATAGCAACTCCCAGAAAATATTTCTTAGCAGGATCTCAAAGTATATTTGCATTCAGAAAATTCAGTTTTACTACATTAATATGATGGATTTGAGTCTTAGATAATTAGGGAAAATATTTACATGATAAGTATCTAAAATATCAACACTGATTGATGTCTGAGTTTAAAAATTTTCCTGTTTATAGATGAGATCTATGAACTTTATGTATTTTTTAGTTTTCTGAATAGATATTTTAATAGAAGTATAGTTGATTGAAATCTCTGTAAAATAGCATATTTCCTCAAAACTAACTTTAGTAACAAACAAGAAGCTGTTATACTACGTATATTGATGAAAAATAGATATGCTTTGGTTTTCCGAATCAGAAAGGTGATGAATAATTAATTGTGGGGCATAACTCAGGAGTCTTAAGGTTGAAGCCTGAGTGAAAAATTAGCATTCTGTAGAACAGGCTGGGAATTTGAGAGCATTCATTTCTCCTGAAGTTTCACTTTACAAATTCATGCTTCTTTGTTTAATCTCTTTCGTTCATTCCCCTATTCATTAGTATACTTATTCACTCATTTTATTTAACTTAGATATTTGATATTCAATTAATCATAAGCATTTATTAAGTAGCTAATGTTGCAAAACAGGGGCTTCTGAGCAAAATATAGCCTAAATGTAATGAATATGTATGTAATGAAGACTAGTAGAGATTATAAATCTTTCATGTAATTACAGAATGAACTAAGGCCGTATGTGGAAATATTTTGAAGTGTAACAATTATACATCTCTACTAAAGGAATTCAAATGAAGGAATATCATCATGGCAAGAAGGTCTTTTTTATAAACAGTTTAAAAAGTTTTTGAGCAATGCAAACATTGTTCAAAATGCCTTACATTAAGTCCTGACTACAATCCTTAAAGTAGGCACTATTATGATCACTATGTTATAGATGGTTACTATGCAGTGGACTTTTCAACACTTTTTACAACATTTTTCTATTGTTGGGTTGGGAAGGTGTCCTGGAGTAGCAAATGGGAAAATTCCATAGATGAAGGAGGCTGGCAGGCTGCAGTCCATGGAGTCACAAAGAGCTGGACATGACTGAGTGACTGAGCACACACACACACAATATTTGCTATGATGTGATTATCTGGGCTTTTATGGGATGATTAACTTGGTATGAAAAGTCTTAGGAAAAAAGAGAATTTCAAGTTTGAAGAATAAAGAGAACAGAAACGAAAAAACAGGAAAATAATATGTCTGATGGAAACTGAGGCTGATGTTAGTGTTTGGGAAGGTGAAATGAACAAAGTATGGCCAGTTAAGAGAGAGCTGGGAATGACAGACTAAGAATTTTGGAAATAATCTGGAGAAAGAGACTGGAAGTTTTGAGTGAAGGAGTAGAATTATGAAAGCAGTGTTTTATGAAGAGTAATATTGTCAGGTACCATGCTTTTGATTGTTGTACTGGAGAAGACTCTTGAGAGTCTCTTGGACAGCAAGGGGATTAAACTAGTCAATCCTAAAGGAAATCTACCCTGAATATTCATTGGAAGGACTGACGCTGAAGCCCCAATACTTTGGCCACCTGATGTGAAGAGCCAACTCATGGGAAAAGACGCTGATGCTGGGAAAGATTGAGGGCGGGAGGAGAAGGGGATGATGACAGAGGATGAGATGGTTGGATGGCATCATCAACTCAATGGATATGAGTTTGAGCAAACTCTGGGAGATAGTGAAGGACAAGATGAACTAGCATGCTGCAGTTCATTGGCTCACAAAGAGTCAGACATGACTTAGTGACTGAACAACAATAACATGGGTTATTTGCATGAGATATCACTGAGGGAGTGATTAATCAATCACGAAGTAAAGTCGGCACCATGGACGCCAAAGCCTTAGTCAAAAAGAAAAAAAAGAAAGTTGGAATAAGTAGATTCAAGTGATTTTGGCCCTTCTGTATTCTCTTTAAAATCTAAACTATTAAAATCAAAAGAACAGCTTTCTATGGCCACACTATCTATTCCTTCCACATTGCATATACAGCCACTTTTTCTGAGATCATGCTTTGATTAATGAGATTTCTATACTAGAGACCACTCAGTTAACCTCTCCCCAAGCTATTGCTTTATTTTTTATTCACTTAATTTTTTAAAATCCAGTTGAGTTTGTAAGGTCCATCTTTTAACTAACATCCTCACCAATACTTTAATCTCCCTTGCTTATCTGTATTTCATCAAAAAATTCTAATGGATTAAAAAAACACATAGATAATTATTTTTATACAAAAATTCGCTGTACTTTCACCCTAACCTCCCACCCAAGAAGTCAAATACTGTTTCAGAGTCACACAATGGGATAAGATGACATCACTAAAAATTCTTGTTCACTAACCTCAGAAGTGCTTTCAGATTTGCCACACCTCCTCTTATTCACTGGGTCAACATTCTCCCACTTCTCATAATGTGTTAACATTTTTAAAAATATTGTTTTATTTTAAATCTTACACAAAATTGAAGAAAGGCCATGAGTTCTGTCATTTGATTCAACAATTATCAGCATAGCCAAATTTGCTTCATCTAGTGCAACACACAGCTCCTTCACGATGTGTTATTTTAAAGGTAAACTTGGGCTTATTGTTTTATCCTTTAATAGTTCAGAGAGTATCTCTAAAAGATAGGAACATTATTTTCAACATATCCACAATATCACTGTTACAAATTATGATAATTTCTTATCACTAAACATCTCTCTTAAAGCTGTTTGATGATGATGATTATGATGATGATTTTTACAGTTGGTTTGACTGTAGTCAGTATAAAAATAATATCCCTACGTAGATGTATAGGTTGTATCTTTTGATTGCAGGTTCTTCACTCTTCATCTTTGTTTCCCTTGCCATTTTGTTATTGAAAATAAAATAATTTATATTGTAAAATCTCCATTGTTTAAAAAATTACTAACTACCGAATTTTATTATCTTTTTGGGGGGAGGTGGTCAAGCCATGGGAAGCAGAAGATGATATGGTTAGATAGCATCACCAACTCAATACATGAATTTGAGCAAACTCTGGGAGATAGAGGAGTACAGAGGAGCCTGGCATGCTGCATGCAGTCCACTGGGGTCACAAAGAGTCAGATACTACATAGTGACTGAACAACAACAAGCCATCTTATTCAGGGGCTTTGGGAGAGGGTGGAAGGATTGGGAAAACAGTAAGATCCAACATCCTTTCCATGACTAGGATTCTCCAGCTTCAGAGTGCTGAAAGCTATTGTTTTTTTTTTTTTCTTAGTTTGATTGGGTTACAGTTGATTTATAATGTTGTGTTAGTATCATTGGAGAAGGAAATGGCAACCCACTCCAGTACTACTGCCTAGAAAATTCCACAGAAGGAGGAGCATTTTATTTTTTATTATTTATTCTGCCATGAAAACAAAGCTAAGAGGAAAAAGGAAAATGTGGTAGAAATGTGTTGTGGCAGTCAGAGTATGGGTTGGAAAAGAATTTCCAGACATGGAGTAGGAGAAAGGAATGAGTTTATTAAGAATAAAGAGCAGAGATAATGTGGGCATCTCCTGACAGGTCAGGGCGAGTCACTGCTTTTTGTGGTTTAGTAGAAAATTTTTATAGCCTCAAGACAAAAAAAAAATCCTGCTGGAAGGGTGGCTTTATGTGATTGGTTAGAGCACTATAGGGTGAATATAAGGCTTCCCTGGTGGCTCAAACAGTGAAAAATCCATTTCCAATGCAGGAGACATGGGTTTGACCCCTGGGTTGGGAAGATCCTTTGGAGAAAGGAATGGCTGCCTACTCCATTATTCTTGCCTAGAGAATTCCATGGACTGAGGACCCTGATGGGCTACAATTCATAGGGTCACAAAGATTTGACTAACACTAACAGGGTGACTACTGGGGCGGACCCCTAATTTGGGGTCAGAAAGCTTGCTGGTGATGATCAGGGAGGCTTTGGGCAATGGTTACAAAGGGGCTCAGTCAGCTTCAGAGGTGACCTTGGTTCTGGGCTCTGCTTCTGTAACCTTGGTGCAAGGCCTCTCATCTGCAGGGCAGAACTCCACAGAATGGATTGTGTACTGTTTCTTGTATTCTCAACTTCATTTTATATCACCAAATAGGTGAGGACTGAGCTGGCAAAACTTCATCTTTAGTTTGGAAGAGGTAGAGGAAGGAACATTAATACACATCAACAAATTTTGTCCCTGACTTAAATAAATATTACAATGATGAGCACAAAGAAAGAAGCTGCAAATTCTTCTTGGGACTTAGAAGTAATAATAAGTAGATGAAAAAGTAGGGTCTGTGTGTGTGTGTGCATTAAAACCTGTGGGAAAAGATAAAACTGGATAAGATGCAGAAAATGGTGGACTCTATTAATCACGCAAATTTTTTTTCTTAACAGAGAGATGAACAGACTTAAGCAACAGAATATGAAAGATTTGTGCAGTAGTAAGATCACCTTTCTAACAGTATGAAGGATGGGCTGACAGGGAAAGGATTGAAGGCAGACCAGTGAAGTCCTTATTCCTGTAGCTGAAGTGGAAAATGATGAAACTATGAACCTTTAATTGCAGTAGAGATAGTCCTTCTTTATACCCTTAGTGCAGTGCATGTTAAACTATACCATAATTTCTACCCTGTCTTCTACATTGAACTGCAATGAATATAAAATAAAGGTGATGGGAGCAATTTACCCCAGGTGTAGGCAATAAAAGTAGATAATTTTTAAATGCCAATAAAAAATGACTATAAATTGATCTACTTTTTATTATTACCATGCAACTGCAATTCTAAACAGCATTAGTATTAAAATACTCCTCTCAGACAAAAAATGTTTTGTTGGTCTAAGTTCTCATTCATTTGTTTCTTTTCAT
This sequence comes from Okapia johnstoni, assembly GCA_024291935.2. NCBI lineage: Eukaryota > Metazoa > Chordata > Mammalia > Artiodactyla > Giraffidae > Okapia > Okapia johnstoni. Next base: position 57,188,274 of record CM044308.1, read on the forward strand.
GAGTTTTAACTAATCAGTTCCCATTTGGTCTCTTAGCAACATTTTAGAGAAAACATAATTTCCCTCTACCTTAGTGACTGTGGTTGCACATAAAGACTAAGGACCAGAGGAAAAAAGAGACTGGGTGGATCTAAGAAGAATTTATTCATGAGAATATAATCTGGAAGGGCTTCCCAGGTGGTTCAGTGGGTAAGAATCTACCTGCAATGCAGGAGACTCAGGAGAAGTGGATTTGATCCCTGGGTTGGGAAGAACCCCTGGAGGAGGGCATGGCAAGCCACTCCAGTATTCTTGCCTGGATAATCCTATGGGCAGAGGGGCCTGGCAGGCTACAGCTCATAGGGTCACAAAGAGTTGAACACAACTGAAGTGACTGAGCATGCATGCATGAAGGTTACTAATAAAATATTCTTCATTAATATATTCTTCAACATAAGAATTATATATTCATTTTAAAATTATATTCAGAAGTTCATACAATAATATTGTTTTCTAATACCATTTTTTAAATTGTGCTTCCCTGGTGGCTCAGATGGTAAAGCATCTGCCTGCAATGCAGGAGACCCGGGTTTGATCCCTGGGTTGGGAATATCCCCTGGAGAAGGCAATGACTACCCACTCCAGTATCTTGCCTGGAGAATTCCATGGACAGAGGAGTCTGGCAGGCTATAGTCCATGGGGTCACAAAGAGTCAGACATGACTGAGTGACTAACACTTTCACTCCTTTTAAATTGGAGGATAATTGTTCTACAACATTGTATTGGTTTCTGCCATACATGACTATGAATAAGCCATAAGTATATTATACATATGTCCCCTCCCTCTTGAGCCTCCCTCCCACCCTACACCATATCCCACACCTCTAGGTCGTCCAGAATGCCGAGCTGTCCTCTCTGTGTTGTATAGCAGCTTCCCACTAGCTATCTATTTTACACATTGTTGTTGTTGCTGTTCAGTCACTAAGTCATATTTGCCTCCTTGTGACCCCATGGACTGTAGCACGCCAGGCTTCCCTGTCCTTCACCATCTCCTGGAGTTTGCTCAAACTCATGTCCATTGGGTCAGTGATTCCATCCAACCATCTCATCTTCTGTTGCCCTCTTCTCCTGCCCTCAATCTTTCCCAGCACTAGGGTCTTTTCCAATGAGTTGGATACCGCAGCTAGGAATTCTACACATGATAGTGTATATATGTCAATGCTACTCTTCATCTACCACAGTCTGCTTACATATTTAAATGTAAACTTTTCTCATTCCTTATAGAGTCCTCTTTTCAACATTCTCATATATACAAATCCAAATTCCCTTGTAAGTCACAGTTCAAATTCCACTTCTACCATAAAACTGTATCTTCTATGATATGCTTGAAATTAAATTCATTATTATTATTTCTTATTCACTGCTGTATCTTTAATACATTTGGTAAAATGCTTTGCCCATAGTAGACACCCTTGAAGTAGGCATCAATTACTTTTAATTCATTTATATAGAAATTTTACATGACTTACAGGATTCTTTCAACCCTGTAGTTGTGTGATTCTTTTAGCCTCTGTATGGACACTTCAAAGAGAATGCTTTGGGGGCTATAAAATAGAAAGGGAGAAAAAAGTTGAAAAAAATAGACTTATTTTTAAAGGTTTATAAGCGTATCTTCAAAATTGCATCCTTCTTCAATGAACATAACTATTTCTGGTAATCCTTGCTTAACTAACCTATACTAAAATCATTAATATACAAGGTCACAGGTTATGCTTACTTTATGCCAACCAAAGGTGACTAGATCTCTAGCTGGAGATGCTTAAAACATACTTACCAAAATTGTAATAAACTATGAAATATTTTTAAATTACTCTTTGAGTAACCTCTCATGAGGGATTAGTAACGTAGGACTAATGAGTGAGATTTGGCCTGAAAACGTAAAGGAGATTTTAGCAAGCCTAGTTAGGCAGGAAGAGTATCTACCAAAGATTGTTTAGGAGACTATTACATTGAAAACAATGTTTACTCTTTTGCCAAAATCATTCATACCTACTGTGTGCCAGAAGTTGTCTAGTTATTGTTTCTCCTCATAGAAAGAAAAAAAAGATCTTAACCTATGTTAAAAAAAAAATCCTTCAAATCAATGGAAAACACAAATGTCTATCATTACTCTTATATATCATAAAACACTAATAATATGTAAAGCAAGACAAAATGTGTTTAAAGTGATCTGATGTCTCAGAGAATGGAATGATTAATTATCCTCTATTGAGGGATTAAAAAAGGCTTTGGAGAGTAGGTGCCATTTAAATTGAAATGTGCAGTATGGGAAAGATTTCAAATGTGAATGAAAAAGTTTGTGTGTATTTTGTGGGGGAAGGTGACTTCAGGGTGCAGATAGAGCCTATTAACTAATTTTATTTAAGAGACTTATTCTAATTAAATTTTAATAAAATATTTAAATAAATAAGTAAAAGATTTATTTAAAGTATTTTACTTTTAAATAACTAGCAAATGGTGTGCAGTTTGTTTCTAGCTGTGAATCTGAAAAAGATGGATTGGTTCTATAGTAGATTACAAATGGTCATGGATTCTTTGTTTCTCCCATGAAGAGGTATACACTCCCAAGAGGAGTGTATTTCCATATCGCTTGCATTTAAAATAACTTGCTTTGACCAAAAGAAGGCACAGTAAGTCATGTTGTATGAGTTTGGAGCCAGGGCTCCAGATCCCTGCAACTTCTTGTCTGACATTTTTGGAACCACCATGTGAAAAAATCTGAGCTAGATTCCTGGAGAGGAGAGATAGAAGACTAAGACAACTTGATGAAACCTGTCAATGCCAGATACAGAATGAGACTATTACAGATTATTTGATTCCTGACAAATTATCAGTTGATTGTCCAGGTGAGTAAGCCCAGGTGAGATCAGTGGGCAAACAGCCCAACTGATTTCAGTCCAAATTGCCAATTCTTGGAATCATAAGCTGATAAATTGTTGCTGTTTTTAAGCCATTAAGTTTTGGAAGTGGTCTTTTGCCAGACAAAGGTAAATTGATATGGAACAACTTTATTGATGACCTACAATGTGATACTAAAGATTTTAGATTTTATTCTTCAAAAAGTAGGGGGCTGTATTATATCATCAACAAACAGTGGAATTTGAAATTAAAAACACACTATCATCAACATTAGCACTCCCTAAAATGAAATGCTTAGGTATAAATCTAACAAATATATAGTAGCTCTGTATAAAGAAAACTACAAAACTCTGATGAATTGAATCAACTAATAACAAAATAAATGGAGATATATTCCATATTCATGAATAGTAAGACTCAGTATTCTCAAGATGTCAGTTCTCAACTTGATCTATAGATTCCATGCAATTTCAATAAAAATCTCAGTAAGTATTTTTGTGGATATAAACAAAGTGGCTATAAAGTTTATAGGAAGAGGAAAAAGACTCAAAATAGCCAATATGATACTAACAGAGAATAACAACGTTAGAAGACTGATGCTGTCCACCTTCAAGTTTTAGCACAGAGGCTACGGTAATTAAGAAAATGTGATCTTCGTAAAAAAAAAAAAAGAAAAATATCAATTAAATAAAATATAGATTCTCCTAAACGGACCCATATAAATATAGTCAACTGATCTCTGACAAAGAAGAAAAGGCAACACAATGGAGCAAATGGTCCTAAGACAACTAGATGTCCACATGCAAAAATTGAATCTGAACATAGACCTTATACCCATAATGAATATTAATTCAAAACTGATCACAGACCTGAATGCAGAATGCAAAACTATAAATCTTCTAGAAGATAACATATGAACTTTATTCATAGTTGCCATAACTTGGAAGGAACCAAGTTGGCCTTTAGTAGATGAATGATTAATAAACTGTGGTAAATCCAGACAAAGAGATATTATTCAGCACTAAAAGAGAGAGAGAGACGTCAAGCAATGACAAGACATGGTTAAATGCATACTACTAAGTAAAAGAAGCCAATCTGGAAAGAACATGTATAGCATGATTTCAACTATATAATCTTGAGAAAAAGATACCACCATACACATGTAAAAAGAACAGCAGTTTCCAGTGGTTGAGTGAGAGGTGAAGAATGAATAAGCAGAGCATGAAGGATTAGGGTGAAGAGAAAATACTCTCTATGGTACTGTAATGATGGATGTGCGTCATTATGCATTTATCTGAGCTCACAGAGTGTAAAATATCACGAGTGAACAATAATGTAAACTATGGACTTTGGGTGGCAATGATGTATCAATGAATGTTCACCGATTATAACAATGTACCACTCTGGTGGGGATGTTGATGTTGGAGGAAGCTATTCATATTGGAGGGTAAGGAATACATGGGAAATTTCAGTACCTTCCTCTCCATTTTGCTGTGAACCAAGCCTTAAAATGATTATGCAGTAAAATTGTGTCCACCAACCTAACACAGCACAGCAGTTATTATCTAAATTTTTTCTGTCTTGCTGGGTTGCACCTTCTCTGGCCTTTTGGTTAGAGAAAGCAGGGTTTTCTTGATGCTTGTTTTTTCCGCACCTGTTAGTTTTTCTGTTACCAGCTTCTTCAGCTAAAAACAGGCAAAAAGAAAGCCCAAGAAACTCCAACAACATGTTGTTCTGTGGGTCCTAACACCTCTAGTCAGCTTTCCTTCTTTTGTTAGCCTTTCAGAGTCTCTTAAGTGTGTTCACATATAATGCCTAGGGTTTTTAGGTATACTGAGTGAAAAAAATAAGGAAAGTATATCTACTCAAAATTGAAAATCTCACAATTTCACTTTCATTTTCTTCTCTCATCTCAGTACTCAATATGTTTGCAGTTTAACAATGAAACATCAGGTCACAAGTTAAGTAAATTTTGTATATCAAACAGTATTTTTTGATACCATTTGAATGTCAAAGGTACATCATATGAGTGTCAAAATGCATTTATTCTCTAAAAATATTCAAATTCAATGCCTGCTTCCAGCTTTTCTGACTTTTGGCAACCTTCTAGATTTTATCTACTGATATTTTGGTAAAGTTTTATATAGCAGTTTTAGTCTAAGCCATCTTTAAATTTTAGAGTCTCCTTGTTTTCAAAGAAGAGTTTTCATTCTAGCTTCCTCCCTTAATCCTCTTGTAGCCCCAACTGGGACAAGACAGGAACTAGTCTCTGGTGAAAGCATAACAGTATGGGAGAATCAGACCATAAGCTTCTTCCCAAGGGCAATGGCTAGTAATTTGTATTTCTTGAGTATGTTGTTAACCTTTGAGCCAAATTCTTGGTGTATGGTAAGTGCTCAATAGACTATTAAGGAAATAGGTTCTAATTTTCTAAGGACTTTAAGTATAAGCAGTCTTACGGGAATCAGTTCTCTTGTAAAGATATGAAGATCTGAACTAGTTTTCATTTACCAGATTCTTACCACTGCAATTCTATTCAAAATTTTGTGTTGGAAATAATAGAGGAGGGTGTGAGGTATTCTTCAGATCTACTCCCTGCCCTTCAGTGCTGGGCTTTCTATCACAGTGGGATCACCTATACTGAATTGCATTTCCAAAGCTCATTTACCAACTACTTGTACTCATGTTGGGAAAATGGAAAATGTTGGTGGGAATTGAAATGTGGGAAGCTAGGATAACCTATCCCCTTTGTCTTGGCTTTGGGAGGCATCTTTGGAAGTGACCATGACTCCTTAGAGACTATAGTTCTTATTGGAAAGCTTATTCCTCTCTATTCAAAATTTTCCATCTGACAGTACTGGTTCCCAAAATTCTGGTAAGCCCACTACCTGTTTTTCCCCTCCATCTCCAGGAGTGGTGGTAATGCTTTACTTCAATTACCTCATTTAAATCTTCTCTATCATGTTATTAATATCCCTGTTATCCCTAAGGTCACATAAGTGGTAGTGGTAGAGGTGGGACTTGAACAGTAGCAACCTAACCACAAGCTCTGTCTATTTAACCAGTGTGTTGCAGGTACACTTAGCCAACCTAGTGGGTGGGACTGCCAACCTTCCCAAAATGAAATGCAGAATTTAAGAGTAGCTCTTTCACTAAAACCTGATAGCTTATTCAAGGCCATTCATACATTTGGGTTTTCTTTAATAGTCCACTGTAGATGGTATTTTATATAATAGAGGAGTGAGAAATCTAAAACTACATCCAAAAATGAACATCAATTTTAAATTTTCAGTTAATAATGCTTATCTTCTGATATTACCCTGGAAGAAATGATACTACAAGTGCTGCTCAACTTTTATTTCAACTAACCACACAGGTGATTGAGCTCTGATTATTAGAGATATTTTTGTCCTTCTGGTGCCTATTCTTTAGTGAAATTTTGGGATATTATATATTTTTTTCTGTGGACATGGTGAGGCAAAAATTGTGTGGCTTATGATAAGAAAGATTATTTTCAAATATGCAATCAGGAAGAAAACTCTTGTCATTCAGGCTGAACTTTTAGCTTCCTATTGACATTTTTGTGCCATAATTTGCAAGCAGCAACTTCCCAATTGTATTTAGGGAAACTTTCAATCCAGTTGTCAGCTAAAATAAAATTTTAGTGCATCCTCAGATGAAATCTTTTTCTCTTGCAAGCTAAGGGTTTATTAATCAATACCAAAGCTATCTGAATTTGACTCTACCTCCATTTTGAATTATAAGTCTCTTAACTTGTCAACATTAAGTTTGAACATATCATTCTCCAGTTTGGAATTTTAAAGGAAAATTGAAGACAATGTAACAACTGAATATTTTAAAAGAAGACTCAATAGAGATCAATAAATTCTAATATATATTTCCTTTTTTAATAAATACGTAAAGCTCTTCACTATTTCCCTCAATTACTGTGATTAACATGAGAGTAAGATCTTTCAGAGCATCATTATGCCAATATTCACAGCCTGATGTAAGGACTCATTTCACAGAAATAATCATAACTAGCCTTAATAGATGAATGTCAGTGCCATAACACAAAAGTATAAGGCATATTTACACCATCTTAACATACAGAACACCATACACATACACAAAAAATTCACAGATCCAGAACAAATAAAATTCATTCTCTTAGCTTACATTTATAGGCTTTGTCTGAACCATATTTTTTTTTTGCTATTTTTTCATAATTATTTCTTTCCAAGCAACAAACAGATCTTTCTATGTCTTGTGATTTATTTGTAACATTGTGCTCATGCAAAAATAATACTTGTTTTATTGCGTTAACATTTAAACAGTTTTGGATTTGTGTCCCAAAACCATCATCTAACATTTTACTTGATGTTGCTTCATCCATATTGTCACTTTATTTGGAGTGATATGATGATTTGTTTTTGGTGAGTTACAAAATGACAAATATAGCCAGTTGACCACAGTTCAAAAATCAAGATTCTAAGCTTCTTGATCATGCACAATTTTACTTTCATTCTTGCAAAATTGTTTGAATCAGGAACACCATTTGATTCAATATTTATTAGTTTTCTTTTCTGAAATATTTCTAAAAACAACAACAACAAAAAGAATGAAAGAAAATACTGTCCCACATCCACTGTTCACAAAAAGGAAGAGCAGCAAGAATCACACTGACCATTGTTAGTACACAGTCAGGTGGTGACACCGGTAAACACTGAACGTCATTGAAATACTGCAGGAATGTGATCATTACTATAACCCATACTTCTGTAACAGTTCAGATTGCCACTGGCGTTTGCGCTCTGGAAAATAATCTGGAATATGGATTTTTTTAAAATCCTGAATACACTTTTTCATTTCTTCTTCCACACTTAGCTTCTCACAGACTTTCTTTTTGGAAAGATTGGTTTCCCGGGACTTGCTGATGAGTGTCTGAAAGAGTTCACTGTTTCTGCGTTTGTCTGGTGGGGGCATCCATTGCACAGGTGCTTTTTTGGAAGGACGATCCAAAGTTAAGGTGTTAGGTTGGTGAGCTGTCGCCTGCTGGGCACTGGGTGGGTTGTCCTGGGGAGTGCTCGCCTCTGAGTGGCTGTCGCAACTGGAAGTGGAGAGCTCATTACAGGAAGTCCCACTCTCACTTCCTTTATCAGTGACTTTGTCATGTTTCCTATCTTCGTGTTCTTGTTTAGGTGACACTATTTTCTGAGGTGGTCCTAAAAAGGAAAAAAGAAGTAGAAAAACTGAGTAAGAAGTGGGAAGGTCAAATTAAATAAGCTTTATATATATATTGGAGAAAGCAATGGCACCCCACTCCAGTACTCTTGCCTGGAAAATCCCATGGATGGAGGAGCCTGGTAGGCTGAAGTCCATGGGGTCGCTAAGAGTCAGACACGACTGAGCGACTTCACTTTCACTTTTCACTTTCATGCATTGGAGAAGGAAATGGCAACCCACTCCAGTGTTCTTGCCTGGAGAATCCCAGGGACGGCGGAGCCTGCTGGGCTGCCATCTGGGGGTCGCACAGAGTCGGACACGACTGAGGTGACTTAGCAGTATATATATATATATATATATTTTATTTTCAACTACAAACGTTTATGTGGTCTGCTTCATTAATTCATATTTGAGGAATTAAATTCAACACCTGGTATTGTTAATGTACACTGAAGCATGCAATGTGCTGATTGATTATTGATAACAATTAAATTTGAGAGGTTTGCTTGATGAGCATTTATCCCGTAACAGATTATCTATAACTTCACGCTAAAAAATGATTTTTTGTTATTTTTAGTTACTAGTTCCTGCAATCTGAAAAAGATATCACATATAAATATTTCACTAGTCCCATAACTGTTTTATTGAACAGTTAGTTCATTTCTGTTTTAGCTAATGGCATTAGTTGTCCTTTGCATATATAAATAATTCACCATCATAATGCAGAAAGTACCATGGGTCTATTTTACAACCTAATAGTATTCTCCAGGCCCAGAAGTGCAATAGCATCATTTATGCTTCCAAGAGGGAAACTGGTTTAAATCTTATCCTCCATCTCTTAATCTTGTTTCCTGTCTACTTTCTTGGAGAGAATCATAAAAGTACTATAAGATATATAGGTACCTAATATTATGCTGAAAAATATAGTTGAAATATAGTATTCTCTCAAAGTACAAGGCTTACCATTTGAGGTAAATTACCTAGGAGGACAACTTTCAGAAAATGATAGTTTGCCAAGATAATTATTTCAAATACACAAACAGTTTATTTCCAAGAGGGAGCATGTTTTATTCTCCTTGACTCTGCTGTGGGATTAGGATCTCCATCTAACATTTATTGAACATCACCACATGCCCAGAACTATAATAAAACTTTGATTTAACTGGAGCCCAATCATTCAGAAATATAAGTTACCCAAATGTTTTTCTCTTGTATTCAACATTTATGCACAAGTTATCTGAATCATGGAGAAGGCAATGGCACCTCACTCCAGTACTCTTGCCTAGAAAATCCCATGGATGGAGGAGCCTGGTGGGCTACAGTCCACGGGGTCGCTAAGAGTCGGACACGACTGAGCGACTTCACTTTCACTTTCCCCTTCATGCACTGGAGAAGGAAATGGCAACCCACTCCAGTATTCTTGCCTGGAGAATCCTAGGGATGGTGGAGCCTGCTGGGCTGCCGTCTATAGGGTCGCACAGAGTTGGACACGACTGAAGCGACTTAGCAGTATCTGAATCATAATTGAAATGAAAGGCATCAGTATTTTAAGCAATTGCATAGGGGATTATACTGTGCAGCCAGAGTTGAGAATAACTGGTCAGATTCATAGGGTCTCAACCTTAGCCACATATGGAATTGCTTGGAAAGCGTGGATTATTGATGCTTCGATCTTAACCCCAGATGTCCTGCTCGATGCTACCTGATCATGGGGTCATTTAGTAGATTCAGGTGATTTCAACATTCAGTTAAGATTCTGAGGGTTTTCTCAGTCTAATATACATGAATTAATAACCAATATGAATAGTCTATAGTACTCAGAAGGGTGAGGAAACAAACCAATAAAAATACTTTTCATAAGAGCACTCACTATGTACTACTCATTGTTGAATGCTATCACCAATCTCCCTATTTAAAATTAGAAGAAAACATATTGATACTAGACATTTAGTTGAGAGGGAGTAAAGATTTTAAAAAGCTTTAGAACCTTTCAGAAGGCTGCCCTGGTGGCTCAGTGGTAAAGAATCCACCTACAAAGACAAGACACTTGGGTTCAATCCCTGGATCAGGATGATCCCCCAGAGAAGGGAACGGCAACCCACTCCAATATTCTTCCGGGAGAATTCCATGGACAGAAGAGCCTGGCAGGTTACTGTCTATGGGGTCGCAAAGAGTCAGACATGACTGAGTAACAAACACACCCCCGCCCACACACACACACATACACACCATACAAAAAGGTCTAGCACAGTAATTCTCAACAATGAGAGTACATCATTATAACTTTTTTAATGTACAATGTACAGGTCCATCTCTGGAGATTTTGTTTGCTGAATGAATGGTTTGTTTGTATGTATTTAAATGGCAGTCAGAGTGGTAAAGGAAGTATAGCATCTGTTTATCTAATTATCTTAGTGGTGGAATGTAATCCCAAGCTAGCATAATACCCACTAGCCTAGTAAAATGTATAATATAAACAAATGGGTTTTACCTCTTTACCAAACCTGTGTGTTATTTTAACCAGAAATCTCCACAGAGGAATCTAAGGTTTTTATTCCCAGTGATGACTAAAAGGTTAAACTGCAAGTAGCTGGGAAAGCCAATTTATGTTTAAGAATAAATGAGTAATGAGAAATCATTTCCTATTAATAGGCAGGGAATAGAGCATTGAATAGAGATACCTAGGCATAAAAGTAGTAACATCAGAGAGGAAGACAGTACAGAAAGAGATACCACATACCATTAAAGCAAATGGTTCACTCTGTTTTGATTCACTGGGGAACAATGCTCAGTGAGATAGTCCAGGAAGAACACAGAGGAACATAAAGCGCATTTGTTCAGACACCAAGTCGTGTCCAACTCTTTGCGACCCTATGGACTACAGCACTCCAGGCCTCCCTGTCCCTCACCATCTCTCAGAGTTTGCCCAAGTTCATGTCCATTGAATCAGTGATGCCATATGAAGTCCATGTGTTAACTAAATAAGTTATACACAGTTATTGTTCTTAATGGTATTATAAATTATTCATGGAAAATACTCCCCAAAATACACACACACAAATGCAGGCTCCACAGTACAGTAGAATGCAGTATATGTATGCTGGAAATGGATTGCTCTTGTTTGTAGTATAAGATGGAAGCTCAAGGAAGACTTGTTTGAAGAAGGCATTGATCAGTTTAGCCAACAGAATTTTACTGAGCACACGACGTGCTGGGCTGGGATCTAGAGGAGGCACACAATGGGTACTCCAGTGAAGCCCACAGGCTATTTAATGGTATTCCATAACATTAAGTGTTTAAAATGCATGAGGCACTTTAGAATATCTCCCACTGTAGACTTTGAACTCCATGAAAAAAAAAAATGGAGATAGAAACCTGAATTTTCTATGGTCTCAAAAGCACATTTTTCTCAAAAAAGAACTTAGAATAGGTACAGATATTAACAAGAATTAATAAATATACACTTTTATTTCTCATCCTTCCTAATTCTTAAGCTATCTTTGGCAAGGTATACTCCTAATCAAGGGACAAATTAGGTTCAGATGTTCACTTAAGAGAAAATGCATAACTTTATTTTGTCCATACTTTTTAGTTTTTTTTTTTAAGTTTAACTGATCTACAGCACTATGTTAGTTCCTGTTATGCAACATATTGATTCAATATTCCTATACATTTCAAAATGGTCATCACAATAAGTCTATATATCATGTGTCACCATATGAAGATACTACAGAATTATTGACTATATTCCTCACACTGTACATTTCATACCTTTGACATATATGTTGCAACTGGGAATTTGTACCTGAGCGACTTCACTCTCACTTTTCACTTTCCTGCATTGGAGAAGGAAATGGCAACCCACTCCAGTACTCTTGCCTGGAGAATCCCAGGGACAGGGGAGTCTGGTGGGCTGCCATCTATGGGGTCGCACAGAGTCGGACATGACTGAAGTGACTTAGCAGCAGCAGCAGCAGCAGCAATCTCCCTCATCTATTTTTTTCCTTTCCCCATCTCTGCCCCCTCTGGAAAACACTGGTTTGTTCCCCTTATCTATGACTATGTTTCTGTTTTGTTGCTCATTCATTTTTTTTTTAAGACTCCAAATGTAAATTAAATCATACACTATTTGTACTTCTCTGTCTGATTTATTTCTGTTAACATAATATCCTCTATGTCCATCCATATTATCACAAATGGCACAATTTTATTATTTTTTGGCTTAGTAATAATCCATTATGTGTGTATATCTATCTATATACATATACAAATGCGCATATGTATATAGGTAGATAAACCATACACACCAAATCTTCTTTAGCCATTTGTCTACTGATTGGCACTTAGGTTCCTTCTATATCCTGGCTCTTGCAAATAATGATTCAATGAATATAGGGGTGCATTTACCTTTTTCTAATTAGTGTTTTTATTTTGGGGGGATAAATATCTAGGAGTGAAATTGCTGCATCATATGGTATCTCTGTTTTTAATTTTTTGAAGAACACACTTTTGAATGTATAGAATACTGTCATAGTTCTTTGCATAAATCATTAAGGGTAATAGTCTCCTTTTGATTTATGTTAGAATTTTTGATGATGCATAACATATTATATATTATAATTTCTATTTAATTAAGCACACTTTAAATCATTACTGATAACTTAGTTGATTTTAATTGAGACTAAGATATAATAACAAAATGATTTTGCATTTTTATCACATGAAATTTAATAAAAATAAATTAATTAAAAGGGAATAATGATTTATTCTAGTTGCTTAGTTTTCTGTGAATGCTTGCTAATTGTATGCTTCCAGGGATAATTTAAAACTTTACACCATTCCATTCAATGATCCAAAGCCACTTGAAATGCCTTAATAAGCATATGAATAATAATTTAATAATAAACCCTGCATATACAGGAACAGCATGATTCTCAGAAACTTCTCTGTGTCTCTTCTGCTAATAATAGAATCAAATATATACCTGTGATCTTCTTAAAAGCATTCTGCCCTCTGAAACACAGCACCAATCTGACTTAGTATAAGAAAAGAAGGATAAGAAAAGAAAATTAAATGTGATTTGGTGACTTAATCAGCTGGACTTTCTTCCTTCACATAATTGTTAGAAGAGGCAACAAATCAGTGAATAATAAGATTAACTTTAGAAAGGAATTAGCTATTTAAAAGTCCAATATATATGTGCAGTTAGAAACTTTTCAAAAAGTATTTGGAAAAGTAAATCTTCCACTTTTTATTTGGCTATTTGCCATTAAATACAGTAGGATTTTCATCCAGGAGTTGACTGTCTTTCAAGGCGATTTGAGCTCTACCTAAGAGACCAGCAAGCCAGCTACCTAGTTCATGCCACTTCACAATTAATTTTTTAAAAAGCAGTGAAGACACATATGCACACACACACAAACAATACACATTATACTCCTTTATTAGATTCACACCTTTCTTCACAGTGGTGGAAGATCTGAGGCTAAGCTTGTCTCAGCCTCTCTAGGCAAGTACTTTGTGCTGTTCGTATCATCTAATATTTGTTAACCCCTAGATTTATTTATGTGATAAAGTTCTGTGATTCTAATTTATATAATGAATAGTAAGACCTTTTCCATGTAGTAAAACTCTAATTGAATATTAAATATAAAATATTAAAGAGTTACCATTAATAGAAATCACCTTTTAGAATGGGGAAACAAATTCAACTTCTATTTAAGTACTTCACAGAATTACAGGATTCTAGGATAATTTTCTCTAAATTCATTGATAGGAAGTGTAGTTCTAGAAGATATCAACCTACATTTGTTTCATTAAATCTATTCTTGTCACTGAAATGCTGGCAATAAGAATGACACTTAAGGCAACATAGTGCAGACTGACTGGGCGCTTGTTCTAGTTCAAGGACTTAACTAGGTGTGTTTTCTTGGTCAGGTTATCTACTTTCTTTGGGCTTCTGCTCCTGTTTAAACTTCATCGAGTTGCAGCAAGGATTAAATGAGCTAGCACACACAGAGTACTTAGGATGTTCCTGGCATGTGTAAATACCTGCAATGTTTATTATTAATATACAGAATAAATATTCATTGTTATTTGGCTATTTGGCTACAGTATGGCATATTTGCTTATCTGAATATTGACAGTACTGATTGAGGAATCCAAATAAGTCCATTCTAATTTAAGCTCCACAGGTAGTAACTGTGAACATGTGAATTGCAGGCAAGTCACTTATTTCTATAAGCCTCAGTTTTTTATCTATTAAAAATGAAATAAGAACAGTAATTCCTAGTCATATGGTTATAATAAGAAAGGAGGTAACAGATGTTGGAGCAATTTTGCTGTAAAGTTCTCTACAATAAATTTGAGAGGCTATTAAGTATCAAATTGTTTTGTCCAAAAAGGAACTTATTTGAGAAAATAAAACACAAAAGCTCTCTGAGTTATTAAAATGTGAATTAAAAGTAATAGTAAAAACATTACATTAAACAAAATAAAATACACTGAATGTATCACAGTGGGCCAAAACTTGTAAAATTGGACAAAATGGTATTTTCAATTAATTCCATTGGCTTTTATTACATTGATATAAAAAGGAGGAACTTGTAGCTTTTCTAAGTTATTTGGGTGAATAGCGTTGTACAGAAACATTAATATTTTCATTTTTAAAAAAGGCACATGACTAATAGTGCTGGGTGTAGGCACATTCAATAGGACTTCCATACTTTTTTTCAGAATACACAGGAATTTCAAAATGAAGTCTATGTGGAAAACTGTGCACTTGAAAAAAATCTTTTATTTTAATCTCTTTACCTGCCTACTGATGATAAAAAAGACTGAATATATAAAATGTGTCTGCAACAGGCATAATTCCCAGAAGGGAAATTATGCTTTAATAGTACTAAACTCAATGGTGTGTGAATGGTTATGTGGTACTTGAACAGAATGAACCAATCCATCTTAAATATTAGCACCACAGGCCTCTAAGTATTAAGCAGTTGAGTCCAAAGGGGAAAAAATTTTCATTTCAATTTGATAAACATTTGTTGAGCACCTATTATGTACCAGGCACCACAGTGTTAGTTTCAAGAGGAAGGACACACACACACACACACAGTCATTCAGTCATTCAGGCTTAGTGTGACAAGCACAGTAATGCAGCTGTATCTAAAAGGCTATTTGAATGAATAAAAACTAATTTTATATGAAAAACATTTAAACATTTCTTATATTTTAATGATCTCTTCTATCACTACTTGATCACTTCTATGAAAGAAAGTGAATAAAACAGAAAAGTAAAGAAGGGTAATTGAAAAGAGAAATATATTGTGGATTCTTTTTTTCATACTGACATGATTGATCACTAACCCAATCTTGTGATAATCCTTGTACCTGTTAACTTTTTACTATACTTTTTTATCTACAGTATGTCTTCCAGTGCTTAAAGTGTAAATGCCTTGAAGGCACAAACTGTGCCTTTATAGACTGTTGTGAAGCCTCCATCAGAATAAGTGTTTAACCAAACTAATAAAAAGAAAATTATATTCATTTCTCTGAATTTCTATAGTAACTACTACTGACTATGTCATTTATTTGGTACTTAGCATTCACTACATTTTATGTTACTATGTGTGCTGTGCTTAGTCTCTCAGTCATGTCCGACTCTTTGCAACCCCATGAACTGTAGCCCACCAGGCTCCTCTGTCCATGGGGATTCTCCAAAGAAGAATACTGAAGTGGGTTGCCATGCCCTCCTCTGGGGATCTTCCCAACCCAGGGATCGAACCCAGGTCTCCCACAATGCAGGCAGATTCTTTTCCATCTGAGCCACCAGGGAAGCCCTTTATGTTACTAAATATTCACCTAAATGACCATAGAGTAGTATTTATTATGGGCTTCCCAGGTGGCTCAGTGGTAAAGAATCTGCCTGCCAAGCAGGAGACATGGATTAGATCTCTGGGTTGGGGAGATCCCCTGGAGAAGGAAATGGAAACCCACTCCAGTATTCTTGCCTGGGAAATCTCATAGACAAAGGAGCCTGGTGGGCTACAGTACACGGGATCGCAAAGAGCTGAACACGACTACGAGACTAAACGGCAGTAGGAGCAGTATTTACCATTGAAAACAATTTTGCATTTAAGTGGACCCGAACAGTTCAAACCTATATTGTTCAAGGGTCAACTGTTGTTTCCATGAGAGCAGAGACTATGTCTTAAGTTTCCTTGTATCCCTCCATTCAGGAGGCTGATTCATCACTGAATCAAAGATACTAACTAATAGAGTGAATAAGCAAAAGCAATGTAGTACTAGGAAAAAATAAGAGAAACTACACATGTAGTTAGGTTTATATTGGAGGAGGTTCCAAAAGTAATCTTAGCACCTTCCTCCATTTCTATAAATCTGTTGCTTTCTGTTAGTTATTACTGTAGATGATATCCAAGTAATCTTTGGCTACTCAATGGATTCATCATTTATCTCCAATTATTTTCCAGGTTTTGTTAATTCTACTGTTAAACTGGTTTTTGAATCTAGTGTTAGTGTTAGTTGCTCAGTTGTGTCCAACTCTTTGTGACTGTTGCCCACTAGGTTCCTCTGTCCATGGGATTCTCCAGGCAAGAATACTGGAGTGGGTAGCCATTCCCTTCTCCAGGGGATCTTCCCAACCCGAGGCTCAAACCCAGATTTTCTGCAATGTAGGCAGATTCTTTACTGTCTGATCCACCAGGGAAGCCCCTTGAATCTAACCCTTCATTTCTATTTCCATTTTTCACCTCTTATAAAAGGTTTCTCATTACTTCTTAAGCAGTTATCTGACTCTATTTTTAGCTCCACTTCAAACTATTCTCTACAGCATTGCTAAATAAATATTCCCAAAATGTAATTCCATGTACAAAAACCTTCTAAATATTTCCTATGTACACAGAATCAAATCTCAGTGCCACATTTTGGCATTGGAAACTACCCTTAGTGTGACCCAAATGATTATCACAACCCATCTTGTAACGTTCCACATATACTGGCCAAAATACATGTATTCCTGATAAATGTCTTGCTTTATCCATGCCTATTCTACCCCTCTGGATTGCATTCCTTCCTTGCTTTAAAGGAAAAGCACCCTTTCAAAGCCTATTCCCAATGGTGCTTTTAGCATCAAACATTCCATTCTTCCATTCGGAAGTGACTTCTTGTTATCCTTGTTCTCTTAATGACCCTTTGCAGTTTGCTTGAATCTACCAATTATTGGGTTTATCTTGTCTCAAATAATAGTTATTTCCATACTAATTTTAAATTGCATCTCTGGATTCTGCCCCCCAACATACACACACATACACACACATACACACACACACACAACACCTACGTTAAGCACTATGGAACAGAAATTCTTTTCTTTGTATTTCCTGGAGCATCACTGTCATGACAAGGCTAATAATTATTCAGTAACAGTTAAACTGAATTAAGTGAAATTCATATAATTTAACTAAGAATGTCTAAGCTCATAGGGAATTTTTTATCCCCAAAGAAGTTTTGCTTTGCCTTAACTAATAAAAAGATAAACCCAAGTATAACTAAGCCCGTAGGTTATAACAAAAACAAAACAAGACATGGGCAAAGATATGAACTTTTAGTGGTGACCTATAAGAAGGACCTCATAGTATTTGTAGTAAGTGAAAGTTTTCCTTTGAGAAGGTACCTATGTTAATCCCTTGAGGTTATTAAAGAGAAATAAAAAGCATTGGGGAACTGCATATAATAAGGAAAACCAACTGTCTGTTGTGTACTGAATTTTACAATACTAATGTGATTGTATCTGATGCTTGCTTCAGATGTCTAGGAAACAAGATATTAAGTGTTCACTTGTCCATTCAGAATCCCTATCACATGCAGAATGGTTACCAACCTCTTGCAAGAAGTCTACATTTGAAACTGTCTTCCCATTTCACTTATGGGAGCTGGTATTCCATGGCACATGTACCAAATTTTGTGTTAAAAAATAAAAAACAAGAGCTTCAGAAAGATGCCTGGGCTTCTTCTGGATCCTGAAATTAAGACTTGTTCATTCTTAGGTTCCCACCACATTCGAATCTACCACACCTTATTAATGAATGTCTGACTTTTTTCCGTACATGCTGAGGTAGCCACCTTCTCATTACCTCCTTTTTCACAGGCACATACTGTATAAGAGGGATAATTTATCAGGTTTAAAAATTTGTGGACACAAGCCTACTCATGCTGATCTACATCTGTAAACTGTGGGTCATACCACCTACACAGGACTGAGAGGTTGTATTCATAACACATCTGATGGTTGTGGGAGGAAAATAAGGAGCTCCGAAAATGTAGGTTGGGGTGCACTTATGGTGTGCTCTGTGTAACAAACTGAAATGAACAAAAAACCATGCTGGCTGTAAATTATCCTTGCCTAATGTAAGATACTAAAAGCAAAAACCCAGTGACAACAGGGGAAGCAGAGTTTGTGAGGGAGCAAAATAAAAAACAGGCTAATACTCTTGGGCTCCAGGAGCAGCAGTGATTGTAGGCAGAAAGTCATATTTAAGGGGATTTTTATTTGTTACATCTCTTCAGAATCTGAGTGCCTTCCTATCAATAAATGGTTTCAAGTACTTCCAACAATGTCCAGCAAGATGCCACTTCTTATAGCTGCCATACTATTTAATGTGAGTGTCCCCTCTTTTCCCTTTGAGATGTGTGAAAGTGTACCTGGTATAAAAGCAGTGCAGTGCAGAGTCATGACAGTGAATGGAAAAAGGAAACATAAATGCTCACAGCAGGGTTTAATTTCATGTTCTGTGACAATGAAAAATTGCTCAGCCTTTAAATAGCAAAACTGTGCTTGAAGTAAAGTTCTGACAACTACTGGCTATGTGCCGAAATGTGTCTTTGAGATTCATTTTCCTATTTTGCTCAAGAAGGATTAAAAATATGGTACGTCCCTCTTAGAATTGCTTTAAGGAAAGATATGTATGAGAAAGTCTTACAGTAGTCTGAAACGTGGCCCCAGGTCCTAATTCCTGGAAACTATAAATGTCACTTCATATGACAAAGTATTAGCAGTTGTTCTGGATTATTTGGATGGACTCTAAATCAATCACAGGAATCCTTGCAAGAGGGAGATAGAGGGAGATGTGATACACACACAGGAAGAGGAGGAAAGGTGATCACTGAGTCAGAGATTGGAGGGAGGTGGCTACAAATCAAGAAATGCTGGCAACCACCAGAAGCTGGAAGAAGCAAGCATCAGATTTTCCCCTTGAACTTGTGGAGGCAGTTTAGCACAGCTATCACCTTGATTTCAACCTGCTGAAAGTGATTTTGGATTTCAGGCTTCTGGAACTATGAGAAAATAAAATTTCAGTTGTTTTAAGCCACCAAATTTTGGGGAATTTGTAACAATAGCCATTGGAAATTAATACAAGTCTATTTACTCTGGTATCTGGCCCTTGTCAATGCTGAGTTATGGCATTTATACAAGTGAGCATGGTATTATCTTAATAACTTGATGATACTGAATCTGAATTACAGGATCTTAGTTTCTTTACTAAAATGCAATCTCTGCCAAACTGTCGTCGTATTTCTTTTCCAACTCTTAGCCCTTAAGATTTGGGAAAATAGTTATCATGTTGAGTCTAAGTTTTGCCCAGTTATATAAATCAACCATTATTTGCATAATGAGGTTTATAGTCCTCTAACAACATCATATCTATTCCCACAATAAACTCTTCTATTTCTAAACACACACGCTCACACACAGACACATCCATCCCTCCAACTACACACACATACATCATATATATAAATGATATTTTTAATCACAAACTCTTATCTGTAAGTGATTCCATATACATCTCTAGCACCTGAACATTCCTTAAAGTTTTAGCACTAGATTTAACTGCTTTCTGGACATCTCCTAAACTTCAAATACTATATGCCCCCAAATGACAAATGACCTCACTATTCTTTCCCCTTTAAACCAGTTCCTCCCCTGATGTTTCTATGTGTCTTTTTTTTATACAAGGACCGCAATCTTCTGAATCACAAAGATTTGAAGTCTTAGCATCATCTTCATTATCACTATCCCTACTGCTCTATTGATTCCTTCCTTCTACGAACAGCTACCTAATCTTACTGAGTGCACTTTGATAGCATCTCAATCATTTCCTTTGTTTTAGTCTTGACCATCACTGTTCTGATCCTCATTAATCTATCCTAACGACCTTCTAACCTCTTTCTGAATCTACTGAAAAGACATTCTAGAGATTTTTTCATTTCTAATATCTACCATCTGCTATCTGCGCTGAGAACCCAGCTGCATATCACCAAAACACAGCTCTTTTTATAGTACCTCTTCTCTGAAAATGGCTTTCAGAAACAAATTCAAATCTCTTAGCCGCATAAACAGGACATCCCATGACATGGTCCCAGTTTCAACTCCAAAACTCATTTTCTATTACTCCTACCTTCTATTCAAGCCAAATTAGAGATAATTACTATTACCCTCAATACTGCATGTATTTTTGTCTTCAGTTCTTCACCTATGTAAAGAAAGACTGATTTCTGTTTTGTATCATACTTATGTATTTGGACTAAATTCTTTATTGGCTGAGTGTGTATGTGTGTCTGAAAATAAATTTATGGCCCCTATCTATGTAATGGACTCCAAGTCCAAGGAGTAGATTTATAAGCCAGACTGGGATAACCACAGTACCTTACCAACTCCATCCCATAATCTAAGGCAAAGATGTAGGTTAGAAGGCAAGTTACTTGGGTAGCTCAATAACATGAAATCCCTGGGATACTTTAAACTGTTGATGAAGGGAAAAAGAGAGAGAAGACCTTGACATGCTTGGCAAAATGCTTTCGGATGTGACTGCAGATGGCTGAGTGCCCAGCCCCAACCAGAATAGAAGAGAATGAGAGTTGAAAGGAAGCCCTACCAGTTTTGGCCTGTCTGACTCGGTGATCCTGCTGGTCAATTCCACCTGTTAGGCAAGTATTTTAGACAGAATAAAATATAATATCACCAGAAAAGTCCTTTTTATAAACCAGTTTAGATATTTTATTAGATTCAAATAAGCTTGAAATATAACTGAAATCTTTCCTCTTGAAGCAAGCTGAGTGACATTTGTCATTGCAGAGCTCTGACGCCTAATGCACAAACGTAAATATTTTAAGCTACTGATCAGAAAAGCTGGGAAAATTTAGAATGAGTTATGCAGAAATATATATATATACACAATCAGTGTGTACGTGCATGATAAGTCCCTTCAGTCATGTCCAACTCTGTGCAACCCTATGGGCTGTAGCCTGCCAGGCTCCTCTGTCCATGGGATTCTCCAGGCAAGAATACTGAAGTGGATTGCCATGCTCTCATCCAGGGGATCTTCCCGATCCAGGGATTGAACCCATGTCTCTTATGTTTCCCTAACTGGCAGGCAGGTTCTTTACCACTAGCACCACCTGAGAAGTCCTTTAACCAGGTAATCTTTATCAAATCTAAGATGTTCCCATTTCAGAACAAATGCTTATGTTGCAATATCTTCTGAAGCATACATTATTGTAAATTTAGACCCATAAAAGGTTCTTTTACATTAACTGGATAGGCATAGATCAAGAAAACAAAAACAGTTTAAACAAAAATTATTTATTTAAATGTGAATTCCACTTTAAAATTTACAGTATGAAAATAATTAGAAAGTAGATAAGAGAATGTAGAATTATAGCAGAGAAGAAAAAGAGAGAATGAAGGAATTATCTCAGGAGTCATGACTTGCCAAGTACTATAATATCGTCCAAAATATCAAAATTAGATTTGTATAATAAGGCACGTTTAAGACTGAACATTTCTCAATGATGTGCCTCTTGATCAGAAAGATTCTGCCATAAGGTCAGAAATGTCTGCTAAGAGCTTTTGGAGCCTAATTAAATAATGAGTAGATTCTGTCAGGGTTGAGATGTCTTGAACTTTTCATGTCACTTCATACTGCACTTTAGTCTAAACCTAATATTTCAATAGCAGCAGTAACATCAATCTTCCTTTCTGACTTTAAAGCTTTACAGATTAAAAGATTGTGAGGTATTGCTAATGAAACTATTACAAGATAAAAAGATGCACTGGTAACACCTTCTATGTAGATCAATCAAAATGGTTATGTAAAGTAAGAATTTGCACTGGGAATACATTAGGAAGACCATGTTTAATTACAAGATATATTAATGGTTATTCAGTAAAAGATTGAAGATAGCACTATTTAAATATAGGCAGCATTAGTAAAAGAGTATGTTCCCAGGATGATGCGTATTGAATAGCTCTTCATGAAGTGCTGAGAACACAGGATTCACAGAAATGATAGTCTGCTTTGACTTTATGTAGTTCAGTGAAAGTGATCTAGGATGGTCACTCTTTGTTCGATTCATAAAACGTACTTAAACAAACCACATACAACTGGAATAGAAAATTCAAGTCTATTCATTCCTTTTAGGGCAAAAATTTCCATAATAAGAAAATAAACCAGAGCTATAATTACTCAATAATAAGAACTATATATAAAAATCACTAATTAGAAATTATGGCTTACATTATAATTGATTTTAATACAACTCTCACTGTATATAAGCATTGTATGTGTGTGTGTGAGAAGTACAAAAAAGTTTGAATCAATGATTAAAGGCTCTCACTCTTTTGCTTGAATGGCTGGTTGCTCCATTTGCCTTTAATAAATGGTGGAATACTTTGCAAGCAATACTGCAAAGGACAAAAGTCACATAGAACACTAAGGTGATTCTGATTTGGGGATCAAAGAGCAGATGAGAATGGTTAATGTTAGTATTAATGAGAATGGTTATTGGTTTTATTTTATCAATTTCTACCATTTTTGTTTACAATAGCAAAATCATACACATAATTAGAAAAAGACTTCAAAATCTTCAGTATTATGTGTTCAAATTGCTCTATCCTTTAACTACTTTATTAATAACAAAATATTCAATTTTTGAACAAGGAATCCTATCCTATCCTTTCTTACTCATCATTATACTAAAAATGATAGCTTCAAAAGGGAAAGAGGGAAATCCATAACTCTTTTTTCTTTCAGTTCTTTAGTTATTAGTAAGGCAAAGATAGTATGTTGGCAGAATGTGTACACATAAACAAGTGGAATAGGAGCTTTGTTAGTTTTGTGCAATACCTTTTGCCTCTTCTAGTAAGAAAGGTATGCATACACATGTACTGGCAACAAAATACCATTTGTGTAATCTTGGTGATTCTGTGTATCAGTTTAATGGTTTAATATTTGCATTTAAAACTAGCATTCACTATATAAACAGTAAAATTCATGCTAGTAATTTAAAACTTAACATTTCTTTACTTAGAACACTATTTAATAGCAAATAAGAAACAATGAGTTGTGAGAGAAACTGCAGAAAAAAGGAAAAAGCTTTATATTTTAGAATTTCAGTGGCTCGCTCTTTCTGCTTTCTGAACAGGAAACTTAATCTTTTCAGTTGTCACTGGGCTGTGCATGTTACATCAATAAAAGACTTTATTTTATTTTAAAATGTAGAATAGTGAGGTTACAACATATCAAAAATCTGTAGAAGTTACACAGTGATACTCAGAGTAAAAAATAATGTATCCTAAAATATATTTAGTACAAAATTAGAAAGAATAAAAATAAATGAACTGAGCATTCAACTCAGGGTACTGAAATACAGCAAAATAACTCAAAAGGAATAGGAGATTAATATGAAAGACAGACAATAACATACAAGGAAACAAAAATCTTTAGCAAATAAAATGAAAAGATGGCTGTTAAAAAAAAAACAGACAATCTTGTGGCATATCTAATAAAGACAAAACAGAATTCTCTTTAATTCTGAGAAAGTGAGAATAATTAAAGAGAGAATTAGAGAGACTGTAAAGTGATTAAGTATACTATTAGTAAATTTATATCAACACATTTAAAATTAATACTCATATATATAAATTATCAATTTTGACTTACTAAAATAGAAAATATGAACAGATATATAAATATATGTTTTAAAAGAAAATAAGTTTAAGATCTAGTCCTAAAAAGGAAGAAACTAAGTAACTGATTAAATCTTTAAGTGCAATGTAAATGGTAAAGTATGATATGAAGAGTATATCACGTTACACAATTCCTTTCCTGTATTTGATCAATATCATACCTCTCAGTGAGTCTGAGTCTGACTATTCCCTATTTTAAATGATAACCCACCTTCTCTTCTGTCTCCTATTAATAATTAAAAAATCCTTACACATCATTCTCCTCTGTTCTACATTCCTGGAATACAAAATTGTTTTCTCACTAAATGTGTGTGTCAACATGTAAAGTTAATGTTTTTAAACAAACATGCATTCCCTTAATTCTGTGGAGAGAGTAAAAGCCTGCCAGCACATGGCACCTCTGTCAACTGCTGCATCAGCATTGAACATAATATATAAAAAACTCCTTTGTATCAGAAACACAAAAACCACTGTTCTCTACAGGAAGCCTAGGATAATGCTGAAGGATGAAACTGCTTTGCCTGAGGAGTTTTATTAGGTGCTCCAAGGATGGGGAAAAGCTTGCTGCTGAGTTGCTAGCAGTATAAACACAGACAGAATAAGCAGGGATGATAATCAGAGGTATACAGATCAGTCTGAGATGATCGCACTTGACCTATCTGGTAACATTGGACATTCAGGTGGAATTCAAGAAGCCATATTGGAGAAGCCCCAGGAAATGACGGCAGGCTAAGAAATCCTGCGTCCATCACAGAGTTTTACTCTTTTGAGTATAAAAGGCGAACACAGCCTTTAAGAAGAGGTTCCACTCAGCTTTCTTAGCAAGAACATTTCTCAATTAGCCCAGCAGTTATCCCTGTACTATTCACTTATTTTCTCTGTGAAACACAGTTTCTAATCACTGCCATAATTGTAATACAATGATTGCACTCAGTATTTAACTAAAGTCACTATTGCTAATTACTTTTACAACAGTGTTACTGAGTCAATACCAGTCAGTGTCATCTCACATATTTGCCCTGTGTTTCCTGGCACCAGCTGGCCGGGGAAGTAATTAGCTGGGAGCAGAGCCATGGGGAACTTCCGAGCTCTGCTCCATCACCAGAGTGTGTCTTAATGAGTAGCCTTTGAATCTGTACTTCCACCTCTCATCACTGTTTTCATAAAATAATGCATTCCCTAAATAAGATCATCATATCAGGCCACAAGATAGAATTACAAAGCATATCAAAAACTGCAAAATAACCCGAGATGAGAAATTTGGTATGCTCCAAAAGTACAATGTATGCAAATTTTTCATTCAAAAAGAAAAAGACCTTGTCTAGGAATGGAATAATTGGTCTGCCGTTATTGCAGCCTTGTGCTACTCAGCTCTCAGTGACACACTGTCCTGCCCTTTTACTCATTTATCCTCATAAAACTCAACTGAAACCTCTCCTGTTTATAAATACTGCAACTACTGAAGAAATCAAAGCCTACATCATTATATTAGGAGTTAAAAATAAACCTAGGGAGGATACATTTATTTCTACAGCATTTGTCAGCTTTTACTTGATAACTGATGTCAAGTTAGGAAATTTCAAATCAGTTGAAGGTCTGTCTCTAATCCACAGTTTAAATCTCTAGGCAATATGAGGAGGATTTTGTTTGTTTGTGTTTGTCTGTTTATTAAGAGGTATTCAGTTTCCTTGTATGTGGATTTTCTTTGGGGGTTTGTTATATTTCAAATGACATGTGTGTTCTGTTTAAGTATCCTAATAGAAAAATTAAAACAAAAGAATGAAAATGTGTTTGTTCTGGAATCTTGGATTTTTAGCCCCTCAGAAGCAATAATATTTAATGGTCTGTTAAAATGGGTTTTTTCTAAAGGGTTTTTATTATGCATACACAGCAGGGCTTGCTTTAAAATGGCTTGCTTCTATTGCAATGAGGAACAGAGAAAAGAGATGTGATGGGCCAAAGAACTTAATAAAAGAATATGAGATTCAGAATTCCTGTGCAAACTCAAGATACTCACTAGGGAATATAAGTTCAAATAAGATTCTCATCTTTTTTTCAAGCTAGTAAACATTTTACTTAACAAACTTCAGGAAAAAAAGGTTGTCCTTTCTCCTTCCACCTTATGTAAAATGAAAACATATGATTAAGTGTGAAAAGCAAAAAATAAATGTATGAACAGAGGCACATTAAAGAGCCTGGACAGACCTGCAGTGAAAATGCAAGGTTGTATGGTGATGGAAGACGACTTAAACCACAGAAACCGAAGGAAGTTATGCAATTCTAGCTAAACAAATAACTCCAGGTGTTGAAAGCACCAGCGAGTTCTAGAGTGGAAGGGACTGTGTAATTAAAAAATAAAAAAAACAGTAAAAACAAAAAGTACAGAAGGCATATTAACCTCTCTGAGCTCAGTTTGAGATCTACTGGAATGCCCGACATATATTTTTTTCTCAGCATTGTGTCAATATTGTAAAAATCATTACTTGCATGTGTGCTCAGTCGCTCTGCTGCTGCTGCTAAGTCGCTTCAGTTGTGTCCAACTCTGTGTGACCCCATAGACGGCAGCCCACCAGGCTCCCCCATCCCTGGGATTCTCCAGGCAGGAACACTGGAGTGGGTTGCCATTTCCTTCTCCAATGCAGGAAAGTGAAAAGTGAAAGTGAAGTCGCTCAGTCGTGTCCGACTCTTAGCGACCCCATGGACTGCAGCCTACCAGGCTGCTACATCCATGGGATTTTCCAGTCGCTCAGTTGTGTTCCAACTCTTTGTGACCTTATGGACTATAGCCCACTAGGCTCCTCTGTCCATGCGATTGTCTAGGCAACCATGCTAGTATACTGAAGTGGGTTGCCATTTCCTCCTCCAGGGAATCTTCCCAATCCAGGGATCAAACCCATCTCTACTGCATATCCTGCATTGGTAGGCAGATTCTTTACCACTGCATTACCCGGGGAGCCCCAATCAGATAGCGTGCATGCATGCTAAGTCACTTTAGTCGTGTCCGATTCTTTGTTACCCTATGGAGCATAGCCTGCCAGACTCCTCTGTACATGGGATTCTCCAGGCAGGAATACTGGAGTGGATTGCCATGGCCTCCTCCAAGGGAGCTTTCTGACCCATGGCAGGTGGATTCTTTACCACTACGTCACCTGGGAAGCCCAATCAGATGGCAGCTATTGCTTATCTTTTCTTCACAATTCTTTCCATAAAACTGATCTCCTCCCTCTGTAAAATGTTAAAGCACTTTATGTTTTTTATGCTTTCATTCTTCAGTGACTCTGAACCCTTTAATAGTTTGGGGAATGGGGAGTTGCTTTTCAATGGGTATAAAGTTTCAGTTATATAAGAAGACTAAGTTCTGGAGATCTGCTGTACACACTGTGATTATAGTAAATCTTCTATACTATACACTTAAATATTTGTAACAGGGTAGATCTTCACACCACAATTTTTTAAAAAGAAGTTTTAAACCCTCCTATGCAGTTGGTGGAAATGTAAATTGGTGTAGCACTATGGAGAACAGTATGCAGGTTCCTTTAAAAAGCTAAAAATAGAGCTACCATATGACCCAGCAATCCCACTCCTGGGCAAATATCCAAACAAAATTCTAATTCAAAAAGATGCAGCACTCCAATGTTCATTGCAGCATTATTCACAATAGCCAAACAGGGAAACAAGTTAACTGTCCATCTACAGATGAACGGATAGAGAAGATGTGGTACATATTAACAATAGAATATTACTGAGCCAAAAAAAGAATGAAATAGTGCCATTTGCAACAACATGGATGGACCTAGACATTATCATACTAAGCACGTGTTAGTGTTAGTCCCTCAGTTGTGTCCGACTCTTTGCAGCCCCATGGACTGTAGCCTGCCAGGCTCCTCTGTCCATGGGATTTCCCAGGCAAGAATACTAGAGTGGGTTGCCATTCCATTCTTCAGAGGATCTTTGCGACCCAGGGACCGAACCTGGGTCTCCTGCATTCCAGGCAGATTCTTTACCATCTGAGCCACCAGGGAAGCCCCATACTAAGCAAAGTAACTCAGAAAGAGAAAGGTAAATACCATATAATTTCACCCACTTGTGGATTCTAAACATGACACAAATGAACTTATCTACAAAACAGAAACAGACTCACATTGAGAACAGATTTGTGGTTGCCAAAAGGAGAGATGGCAGAGGGTTGGATTGAAAATTTGGGACTAACAGATGCCAACTATTATATACAGGATGGATAAACAACAAGGTCCTTTATCCCTGTATAGCACAGTCATGTCCTGCTCTTGCGAACCCATGGACTATACAATCCAGGAATTCTCCAGGCCAGAACACTGGAGTGAGTGGCCTTTCCTTCTCCAGAGGATCTTCCCAAACCAGGGATCGAACTCAGGTCTTCCAAATTGCAGTCGGATTCTTACCAGCTGAGCCACAAGGGAAGCCCAAGAATACTGGAGTGCGTAGCCTACCCATTCTCCAGCAGATCTTCCCGACCCAGGAATCAAACCAGGGTTTCCTGGATTGCAGCAGACTCTTTACCAACTGAGCTACCAGGGAAGCTTTCACAGGAAACTATATTTGATATTCTGTAATAACTCATAATGGAAAAGAAAAAAAAAGTTTTAAGAAGTCAGATGACCACCGTAACGAGTCTTTCCAGTTCTCTAACTCTCCAGGTGTTACTTGTGACAATGAAAAAACTGCTGAAGCATTTTTCTTTATTTTATATATTGATGCTGCTGCAACTGCTAAGTCACTTCAGTCATGTCTGACTCTTTGTGACTCCATGGACTGTAGTCCACCAGGGCCTCTGCCTATGGGATTCTCTAGGCAAGAATACTGGAGTGGGTTGCCTTGCCCTCCTCCAGGGGATCTTCCCAACCCAAGTATTGACCCCAAGTCTCTTAAGTCTCCTGCACTGGCAGATGGGTTCTTTACCACTAGCGCCACCTGAGAAGCCCCTTATATATTGATATTTACCCCTTATAAGTCATAGTAATTTTGTTTTGAAAGCAAGAAGGTGATACGGAAAACGTTTTAATAATCATGAAGAAAGTCTTATCAAATGAAGACATATATGCAGGACAAATGATTAGGAAATTTTAAATGAGTTTGCTCTAACAAGTGCTTCTTTTACTGTTATTTCATTATTATTATTTTTCTTAATGATAATCACATAAGGGATAATTTTTTACTAAAGAAGCACCACAGAGTTTCAATTAAATCTGAGAAATCGATGCTGAAAGGAGGAGATATAGTCAATTAGGGGACAAAATAAATTTTTTGTAGGTACATGGAAATGGGGCGCAACCCATCTCTGATAGGAAGACAGAAAGGAGGGGGACCACTTTTCCTCTTTGAAGATGTGCTTGGACCCTGGGATCTGCAGCGCGACATTAGGTAGTTCCGCCTCTAGGAGAGTTTCCACCTCAGATTAAGAGAGAGAAGTAGGGAAGACAGCTCTCTGGAGGTGGGCAGAGAGTCAGTGTCACCATCAATGGAATAACAGTAGGACTAGGCAAGCAGCAAGCTGGGACTGCAGCAGAGACACAGCTCACCAGTCATCTAGTGGTGAAAGCGCATTTACTATGGCTTTGCTTAATGTTTGTAAATAATATTGTATTTGACCAGATTTCCCCATTCACTAGCTTTATCCTTAACATATCTTTAAAACACTATTATAATAAGAAAAACAATATGAGGCTCATTTTATATTTTTATTAGCTTTCTGACATATTATTGCTTATTTTGTGCTCAGTTTTCCTTTGCATCTATAATCCTTTTTTAAAGGCTGAAAATTCATTTATAAAATTATAGTTACTTAATTTATATTATACTTATAAAATTATAAAACCAGAATAAAATTTATAAAATTAAAATTTTATTCTGATTTTGTATTTTTCCATAACTAATTTGGGATTTATATAAACTTTTATTCTTTTAGTAGATATGAAAAATTACTATGAAATTAAATACTTTTAGACCTGAAGCCTAGGTTAATCAGCCATCTTCTTGAAGAAATAAAACAACAACAAATTAGAATATTTGAACTCTAACCTCTCTTTGATTATATACTATTTGTTGGCCAATACTGACTTCTGTTTTAAGTGTTTTGTAATTCTATAATTTAGACACTATCATTATTATTATATTTGGGAAAATACACCAGTTTTTGTACAGGTAAACTAATTTTTATGTTTTTTGAATTTTTCTGCTGGAGTTTAGAATTTTTCTTCTTGAAATATTTCTTTATCGAATGTTTTTGAGGATCTCTTGATCAATTTTCTGCTTTTGTTTATCTATTTTTAAAACTTTGTTTTTATTCAAAAAATACAATATTCATGGTAGCATACTTCTGAGTAGACTGTAATGTTTTCTTAGCAATTCAATGATATTTGTCTAATGTTTTTTGACTTCCATTATAGCTACAAAGAAGTTTGTTGTCATTTAAGTGATCTTTCTTTTGTCTCTAGGTCCTTTTAGCAGAGACTGGGAAACTACACCTACTGGCCTGTGTCCTGTTCTTATATGGCTCTCAAGCTGCTGCTGCTGCTACTAAGTCGCTTCAGTCATGTCCGACTCTGTGCGACCCCATAGACGGCAGCCCACCAGGCTCCGCCGTCCCTGGGATTCTCCAGGCAAGAACACTGGAGTGGGTTGCCATTTCCTTCTCCAGTGCATGAAAGGGAAAAGTGAAAGTGAAGTTGCTCAGTCGTATCCGGCTCTCAAGCTAAGAATGGTTTTATACTTTTGAAGGATAAAAAAGAGTAACTATGAGACAGTAATTTTACATGACACACAAAACCTAAAATATTTACTCTCTGGCCTTTTTCAGAAAAAGTTTGCTTAACCATGTCCCTGTCTGCTTATTATAAAGATATTTTCATTTTGTCTTTCCTCTCATTTTCCTTCCTCCTCTCTTTCTCCCTTCCCTCCTCCCTTTCTACCATTTCCTCTTCCTCTTCCCTCCTTTCGAGGACTCCCTCTCTCCTTTCTTTCCTTTCTTTCTGTTTGTTTTGCAGTTTCTCTACAGTATGATAGATGCAAATTTATATTTGTTTGTTCTATTTTATATAACATAAATTTTGTGCTGGTGAGCTCAAAGGTTTGTTTTACTTAAAAATAAATTGTAACACTGTCTTTCAAATGTTCTTTCTCATACTTTTTCTACTGATGAAACTTCTCAGTCTATGGTCCAAATCTGATAAACTCTTTCATAATTTCCATCTGGTTTTTTAAAAACCATATCATGAGTCATTTTTCCAGCTCTACTTTCACTTTCATGAGTTCTCTTTTCATCTATGTGTAAACTGCTATATATAACTCATCGTGAATCTGTCTTGTCAATGATTATGCTTTTAATTTTTAAAAGTTGTACTTTGATTTCTAAAAGTTATACTTTGTTTTATTCTTATTTCTAAGCATTATATTGTGTTCTTTGTTATATTTTGCTATCTGCCAACTGGTTTTTGGTAATTTATTGCCTTTCCTGATTTTTAAAATTTCATCTTTTACTTATGCATATTTATTTTAGTTTCTGAATTTGATAATTAGCAAATCTTAAGTATTTATGTATTAAACATACTTTCATATTAATTGTCACTCATGGTGTTTCCAGAGAAGGCAATGGCACCCCACTCCACTACTCTTGCCTGGAAAATCCCATGGACAGAGGAGCCTGGTAGGCTGCAGTCCATGGGGTCGCTCAGAGTCAGGACACGACTGAGCGACTTCACTTTCACTTTTCACTCTCATGCATTGAAGAAGGAAATGGCAACCCACTCCAGTGTTCTTGCCTGGAGAATCCCAGGGATGGGGGAGCCTGGTGGGCTGCCGTCTATGGGGTCACACAGAGTCAGACATGACTGAAGCGACTTAGCAGCAGCAGCAGCAGCATGGTGTTTCATATACTTAAATGTTAGCTTTTCCATTGTGGCCACATATTTGATTTAGGCTAAAATATGGGAATCCTTAGGAATTTACTTTCTTGTAAAGAGGATTTGGATCCCTTCTACTTGTGTCAAGACTGCAACCAAATTGAAACTCCTCACTTTAATTGTCCTAGACTAATGCAGAATATCAGGTTGGCTTCTCCACCTTGTGACAATGAAGGCTTAGCTTTCCCATCTGATCTCCTTTTATCTTTGGAATATCTAAGTGAATATCTAAATTCTAAAGACCCACACTTACTTATTCACTGATTGCTTATGAATTAATATAATCCATGTAACACTTTAGCTCCTACTTTCTTTACTCTGTCTCTCCTTGTCTCCTTCTGTTAGTATCTCAAGTATAAAAATGCAATTTCTTCATATCAAAGTTTTTGTCAATTCTTCTTAAAAGGAAAATCAGAGACACATTAATAACTTGTACATATAGTAACATGAGCAATGCAATATAGCTTAGTATTTTATGAGTCTAAATCTATAACTACTTATCAAATAAAATAATAAAATATCATAACCCAGAAAGAAAATTGCTTTATTCTAATAATTTTAAGTTAAAAATATAGATGAGTGGTAGTTCAACTTCAAATAAAATTTATGTAAAATAATAGAATTCTTTACTTAAGTTTCAATAACACTCTTTTTAATAGTTTATGATTATTTTATATGTAAACACCTTTACATTTCTATATTCTGATTATGATATTTAATTAGGTGGTCAATAAATTAAGTCTTTAATTCAGAATTATTCAGAGAAGTAAGAGAAAATGTTGCATGGAATTGATGATAACTTTTAGCTAAGATCTGTTTTAGGATCTGGTAACCTTCTCAATTTGTGATGCTTCATTGACCTTACACAGAGATTTAATGAAACCAGAATTATATAATACAGAAGGGGTTTATGGAGATTAGTGGGCCAATATTAATCTGCCAGTTCTCTTGAAAGGAAAGAACCCTGTGAAAAGATCAGGGTTTCTGCCCAAACTGATACACCTTCCTTAGCCTATAAAATGAGAAACAGGTCCCCCGCCCCGTGCAGTGTCATGTGTTATTAGCAGCTTAAAAAAAATACTCAAAGGGTTATAATGCGGGAAAGTGCAGAAACAGGCAACTGCTAACATTCACTATAGCCAAAAGGCACATTCAATTTTTATACAATGAGACTGAATAAAAGAAAATGCAAGAGCAGGAAATCAGTATTTTTGAGAACTATCTCTGCTATTAAATTTTTTATGAATGGCCATTCTAAACTAGAGTTTCTGGCAAAATAGAGAATTCACTATGTTATAAAGATTATCAGCGTATATGCCTTTGCAATTGCACGATTTAGTTTTCCTATTCTTCTTAGTAAAGTGCCTTTTTAGTTCATAAACATCAGGTCTAATCACCTGATAAAGCATCATTTCCCCAAAAATCTGTAGGACATCTGGATGAAAATGAAGCAATCTCTTGGGGCACAGGGATTATGAAGCTTGACTCAAAATTAAGGGTGGGCTGGACTGGTAGACCACAAGGATTGTTAAATTGGTCTGCAGGAAAATTTCATTGGTTAAAAGAGGAAGATTTGAAGCAACAATGAAACATTAACATTGACATGGAAGTATGTAAGAGACATTCAAGCTAGTTTCAAAAGGTAAGAAATATGGAATACCACAATATCTGTAATTGGTAATTGTTACTAAATCAAGGGTCTTCTTAGCATTCCTTCCTCAAGTCCATCTTCCATTTTTCCAGGGTCAGTGTAGTTTCATGAAACAAGTTTTAGAAATACACAATATAAAGAGAGATTCTAAGCTAAATAATGACTATAAAATTCTTTTCTGTTTCATAAAACCAGAGCCCCACTGTCACTGCATTTCATAACATTAGAACTGTATTTTCCTCAGTGTACCTGAGAGTCAATCCTAGGCAGTTTGATAAGAAGTCTGGGGTCCCTGAGGAGGAGACAGGGGTCTGGGGTCCCTGAGGAGGAGACAGGGGTCTGGGGCTCTCAAGGAGGAGGAAAGGACAAACTTTTTGTTTTACATTCCTTAGTCACATAAAATGTGTTTTTATTTAAGCCAGGAACTGATGATTATACACACAAAAAAACAACTCAGCTTAAACTCTGCACTAAGGATTTTGTAACAACAATGTATCCTTTTAGAGGACAGTTTCTCCTTCCTGAAAACCTTCTGATTAATCCTGTTATCTTAAAATGTAAATTGTGGGAGTGGGTCTAGTAAGATCTTTACAATCTTGAGACATTCTTTTTGATTTATTGTAATAACCAATTTAAAAATTTACAGTTCCCTTACTAAGACTAGCAAGTGGGGGCACTCTCCGCCCCCCTTCTGATGTCTATGTCAGAAGCTTTCTCTGTCCCCTTTTCACATTAATAAAACTCTGCTATACAAAAGCTCTTGAGTGATCAAGCCTGGTCCCTGGTCCCAAATCTAAATTTCCTTCTTCGGAGATCACGAATCCGACACCGCTCACCTTAAACTATCATACCTAGACAAGCAATTTCATGCTCTTCTATTCACAGGACTATAGTTCAACGTTTCCTATTGAAGGACAAGGACCCATATTTCTTGACTCATCCACCATCACCCTTCCATAAGCCTAACACAAATTCTTTTCAGCCACTACAAAAAGTATTATAAAGAAACCAAGGTTTAAAATCTCCTTGATGAATAACATATAATATAATGAATTTCAATTTTATTTCTGATTTTATGTTCAATCCATAATGTCAGTAATTTATACAAACAGAATTATTAAATGTTACAAGTTAAATAAATCATTTTAAGCAAAGAGAAATGGTTCTTTGTTTAAAACAATTAAACAAAAATTGAATTTTGCTTGCTTTATGATGTGGGTTGTTTTGTGTACAGGAAGATATGTTCAAGTCCTAATATCCTGTATCTTGACTATGACCTTATTTGGAAATAGGGTCTTTGCCAATGAAAGAGAGTTAAGATGTGGTCATATTAGATTAGGATGAGTCTTAATTCAATGGCCAGTGTCCTTGCGAGTGAAATCTGGACACAGAGACACATGGAGAAGAATGATACAAGCAGATGGAGGCAGAGACTGAAGTTATAACAGCTACAAGTCAAGGAACACCAAAGATTAAAAGCCACCACTAGGAAGCTAGGAAGCTAGGAAGCTAGGAAGACTCAAGGGAGCATTCTACCCAGAGTCTCAGAGGGAGCATGGCTTCTTGATTCGTACTTCCAGGGTCCAGACCTGTGAAAGAATACATTTCTGTTACTTTAAGTCACCCAGCTGCAGTTATGGAAGCCATGGAAACAGAACACTTCAGTATTAAATATTTGTCAGAGCAGTCACTATTAGAGGCAATTTTTGGTTACTATATCTGTATATAAGTAAGATTTATAATCATTTTTCCAAAGAGTGACCTATATCTGTGAGAAGAGTTGTATGCCTACTTATTCGCTCAGTTGTGTCTGATTCTGTGTGACCCTATGGACTGTAGCCCACCAGGCTCCTCCGTCATAAAATTCTTCAGACAAGAATACTGGAGTGGGTGGCCATTCCATTCTCCAGGGGATCTTCCCAACTCAAGGGTCGAAACTGGATCTCCTGTATTGCAGGTGGTTTCCTGTATTGCAGGGGGATTCTTTACCATCTGAGCCACCAGGGAATGAAAGCTACTACTGGAATGCTTAGTAGCCAAAATTAATCAGGATAAAGTGATACGAGAGGTACAAAAACTATAAGACCTGGTTTCCACACTCATGCTGAAGGAAGGCGCAGGTTTTACATATATGGATTAAGGCAGCACATCTGACACACAAAACGTAACCATGAAATACTCCACTGACTTTACTGCCCATTTTTTTATGCTGGGCCTACAACCTTACTTTTGGATTGAAGATGAGTTAAGAATTTTATGCAGGGTTCATCTAAGCTAGAAGATAAATTCTAAATAGCTTATGTCTATTGTAGCAGTTTCAAAGAATGCAGAAAGCCAGAAATAAAATGCCACTTGTCTGTTACCTAAATCTTCAAGCTGTACAATGGGTTTTCTTGTGAGACTGGGCACTCTTAGTGAAGCCTGGTAAACACAATGGAGGCTATACCTAGTACTGTACTAATTAGAGGAATGCTCGCATTTGAGGTGCTGGTAGAGAATGAGAGAGTGATGAATCTAAATGATTTACCTTCTTAGGGAAACAGGTGTTAAGAAATTGCATGCTCTCATAATTCAGTCAATAGTAACCACGACGAGCGAGAGAACAGCATGGCCATACTTTATAAAGTAATGGCAGAGATGGTAAGGCGGAAGTTAAAAGAAATTTAAAGGGGAGATAGGTCCCTCCCCTTATACAGATTAACCCCAAAGTGGTGGCATGTAAAAGAGCTGACTCCCATGTAGGAACCTATTGAAAAAAAGGAATAGTTTTGCTTGTTTTTGGAGACAGGGATATGGAGGTATTCCTAAATAGGCTGCAGATAAACCAGAGTGATGGTGAAAGACTCACTTGTTTTTTCTATACCAGAGCAACTAGTTCTGAGAAACACACACCTAATGTTGTCCAAGCTGTATAGGATATAGTAGCAATAAAATAGGCACTGATGAAAAGACACAGAAGTATCTTTGAGGAGTCCACCAAGGTTTGTCTAGGGGAAGGGTGTGGTGGAAGGAACCTCACATTCTACCCCTGTTTCTGCCCAAAGCACAATTCGCTGGTCCCATCATACTTCTTTAATAAAGATATGATTTGTAGCTCTAGACACTCTGCTCCTGTTATCCACTAAGGAGAAGTTTGCTTTTGATTCCTCAGTTAATCTTGCCTCCACAAAGGGTTATACCTTGTAACACTAAGTTCTTCGGGGCTTCTCGGGCTTCCCTGGTTGGCTCAGCTGGTAAAGAATCCGCCTGCAATTCGAGACACCTGGGTTCAATCCCTGGGTTGGGAAGATCCCCTGGAGAAGGGAAAGGCTACCCATTCTGGCCTGGAGAACTCCATGGACTGTATAGCCTATGGGGTCACAAAGAGTCAGACACAACTGAGCAACTTTCACTTTTCATTTTTATACTAAATAGAGGTAAATGCTGTCAGAGGAGAAGAATCACAGTTACTTGGAGCTGGAATCAAAGATGGAAAATTTTGGGAGTATTTGGGGTACAGGATTCACTCCTGTATGTTAGGAAAATGAACTGAATATGAAGTAATAAAATTTAAGATGAATTCTGCATCTCCCTCCACAGTGTTTGGGAATTACTTTTAGATTGAAGGATTTGTTTTCTTTTGATCATGGTACCATCTGAGCCATGGGTTACCATGAGGGTCCTGGCTTCCAATTTGCTGTATTTTGGGAGACATGTCATGAATTTTAGACCTAAGGATCAATAGCCAGCTGTACAGCAACTCCCCACTCCCCGACCCCCGCTCCACACATACAACATATTTGAATAAACAGAATAGATCCATCATCTTGGTATGAGCTGTGTTGTGCTGTGCTTAGCTGTTCAGTTGTGTTCAACTCTTTGAAATCCCATGGACTATAGCCCACCAGGCTTCTCTGTCCATGGGAATTCTCCAGGCAAGAATATTGGAGTGGGTTGCCATGCCTTCCTTCAGGGGATCTTCCCAACCCAGGGATCAAACCCAGGTCTCCTGCATTGCGAGTGGATTCTTTACCATCGGAGCCACCATGGGTAGCAATGTATATATAATTATCACCGCTTAATGCCTGCCTTAGGATACAAGTGGGCTTCCCAGGTGGCTGAGTGGTAAAGAATCCGCCTGCCAATGCAGGAGCTGCAGGTTCAGTCCCTGGGTTAGGAAGATCTCCTGGAGGAGGAAATGGCAACCCAGTACAGTATTATTAACTGGGAAATCCCATGGGCAGAAGAGACTGGTGGGCCACAGTCCATGGGGTCGCAAACAGTAAGACACGACTGAGAGACTGAGCACACAGAAGGGTATAACTGGGTAAGTATCATCAGCAGGAAATCCATGACTGTCCTTGGAATGCTCCCAATACACCAAAAGAACTCTGTAACGCAGTTATCAGTTTACTGTCTCACAGCTCCAAATGCTTCAGTACCTTCTCTGTTTAAGTGGAATGGGCTCCTTAAGTATTTCAAGCATTTCTCCTTCACAGTGAATATGATAAACACTGCCAGCAGAGGGCAGTGGTGGAACACTGCAGGAGAAAGGAGACGGCCCCTGAATATTCATTGGAAGGACTGATGCTAAAGAGGAAGCTCCAATACTTTGGCCACCTGATGCGAAGAGCCAACTCCTTAGAAAAGACCCTGATGCTGGGAAAGATTGAAGGCAGGAGGAGAAGGGAGTGACAGAGCATGAGATGGTTGGATGGCATCACTGACTTGATGGACATGAGTTTGAGCAAGCTCTGGGAGATGGTGGGCAGGGAAGCCAAGTGTACTTGGGGTCGCAAAGAGTTGGACATGACTGAGTAACTGAAACAACTTGTTCCACTGTGCTGCGTTTTGCTTTTTCTTTGTTCCTGTTGCATGATCCACTGGGGGTGGGGGGGGGGAGTGTGCGCGTGCAGTGATGCTCTGTCTTAGTGGTGCTCAGCCTTAGTTAGCCATATGACAGAGGGACAGTCCCTTGGGGATCGCATAGACCTGGCATGATGACACTGCTATTGTTCTCTTAACACGAATAATGTCTGATTTGGGACTCATGCCCACATCAGTGTCCCAATTTCATCTGTATGCTCCCCAACCAGCTTCTATTCACCTGTGCCAGAGAGGGTTGCTTCCTAGGCAACTTCTCCATCCCATGGCTGCAACTTCTCCTTCTCCAGTGGGGTCTGATTCCAGATTTTGAGAGTGCATTAGTTTCCTAACGCTACTCTAGCAAAGTACGACAAATCAAGAGCTTAAAACAACAGAAATGTATTGTCTCACAATTCTGGATGCTGAAAATTTGAAAGCAACATGTTGGCAGGTCAATGCTCCCTCTGAAACCTGTGAAATCTTCCTAACTTCTGGTGGTTTGCCAGTAGTCTTGGCTTTCAGCTGTTTCATTCCAATCTCTGCCTTCATTGTCACATGGCATTCTTCTTGTGTCTCTCTCTTCACATGGTGGTCTTCTTATAAGGACACTGGTCATGCTGAATTAGGGGTCCACTCCACTTCAGTATGACTTCATCTTAACTAATTACATCTGCAACAACTCTCTTCCAAATAAGGTCATTCATTCTGAGGTATTGGGGATTAGAACTTCAACATATTGGTGTACCAAGTTTGCCCCATAGCAGGGAGGAAAGTCCTCCTCCAAGCTTGTCCCTCCCCACGTACTCTCCCTCAGTCCTAGAAGTGGTAGGTTGAGAAATCTTGATTTACAATAAGTTACATTATCTAGAATTCCTTTCTTTCTAAATCTGAGAAGAGTGGAATTTGAGGCAAACCTTTGTAACAAGGGATACAGCAGGACAAACTCTAGACAAGAATGTTCAGTTAGGCAGATCACACTCTATTTCCAGCCCTGTGATTCTCCCAGGACATGCTGCTTTCCCAGGAAAGGACCACACTGATTTATATAACAGTCTTAGAATTCCCAGAGACACATACGGCATCGCACAGGGTGAGGCACCTAACAAATGGTGGACTACCAGTCTCAAGTGTTCAAGTAGAGGTTACTGCCATTTTCACCATAGCAGGAAAAGAGAAATGCTTTCGTGAGAGGTTTTGCTTTATCTCAGGAAAAAAGAAGCCTCACTGTCAAGTCCAGAGTGTCTGACTTTGTGCTTAATACCGTGATTTTGACCAAAGCAGAAGTGACAGGCTGTAATGAATGTGTGTAGGAATTAATACCCACCCTCTCTCCTTCCCAGGTTGGGCACAAGCATGTGATTAACCTGACAGACATTCAACACACACCCTGCAATGCAGCTGTCCTCATTCTACTACTTACCTCAAGTCAAGTGAAAATTGCAGAAAGGGGTTACAATCTGTTCATCTTTACTGCCAAAAGTAAAATATATCTGATAGAATGAAAACTACGATTTGAGTTCCTAAACTGTATTAGCTAATTTCTTAAAAATTCAAATAACTATTAATGATATAGTTTTTCACTATTACAAATGAAATTTATAGATGCATAAGTAGGTAGATGATGAATAAATAGATCAATAGATACATAGATGCATAGACAGATATGCTATCTGCCCTTAGCAGGGTTTTCACTGATCCTTGGTAACCATTTTTATTTATATCTTCACTGGATCACAATGTTTGTGCAAACATTTTTGTCAATAACTCAGATCCTTATTTAACTTCTCATCATTATCCCTACACTCAAAAGATGCCACATTAATTCAACAAATATTTTCTCAGTATACCAGCCAGTGTGATACATCCTGAAGATACACTGTTCAACAAGACAAACAAATTACTGCCCTCATAGAGTTTGATTTCTAGTGGGTCAAAGAGATAGTCAACAATAAAATAAACAGCTATAGTTCTGATATTAATCAGTCCTGAATATTCATTGGAAGGATTGATGCTGACACTGAAACTCCAACACTTTGGCCACCTGATATGAAGAACTGACTCATTGGAAAAGACCCTGATGCTGGGAAAGATTGAAGGCGGGCAGAGAAGGGGACGACAGAAGATGAGATAGTTGGATAGCATCCCTGACTCAATGGACATGAGTTTGAGTAAGCTCTGGGAGTTGGTGATGGACAAGGAAGCCTGGCGTGCTGCAGTCCATGGGTTCACAAAGAGTGGGACACAACTGAGCCACTGAACTGAACTGATGATGTTAATAGATACTACCAAAGAAATAAATATAATAGATGATCTATTTAAGATCCTCTTAAACATAATAGAGGATCTATTTAAGATGAAGCTTCAGGAGAAACCACCTTAAAACCTCATTAAGATTTTATATTTTTGCTAAAATTGAGGTTAAGATTCACTCATATTAGTAGAATTGCTATAGAGTATAGAACAAGGAATTTATTGTAGGGGTTAGTCCTCATGCAAGGGGGGAAGCTGACGGAAAAGTCAGGGAAGCCAATGGGAAAGCCTGGGCAGCCTACTGCCTCTGCAGAGTTGAGCCTGATGTTGCTATAGAATCATGAAGACCAGAAATCATGAGGAAATGGAAAGCTGAATGTGAAAGAGAGCAAGGGCAAACTGAAACCTGCACGGAAAAAACTGGAAATCATAAGGATTGACTACTGAAACTGTCTTTCAACAACTCTAACCTTGATCTTATGGGTGGCCTGCAGGAAAAGCTAGCCCCTTCTCCACAGTTACACACATATGCCTCCATCCCAGAGAAGCTAAAGCTGGAGGTCTGATCAAAAATCTGAAGGAGCTATGGCTCAGGAGGCTGCCACATCCGCAAATGTAAGCCATCATAGTACTGAGATGCTGAAGTTCCTGGTGCTCTGCATTATCACTCAGAGAGTTTAAAAATGTGACTGCTGCTTCACTTCCACTTTTCAAATCTCATGCAAAATATATCTTGTGTTCAAGGCTAACCCAGAACTACACACTAAAAGGAATTCTAGGAATTCTAGGTCAGCACATCTAGCATAAACTCACCATACTTGCCTAACATACAAACAGAAGAGGAAAGAACCAGACAGAAGGAAGTGAAAGCAAAAATACTTGGAAACTGAAAAAAAAAGAAAGTTTTAGAATTTTTGTGAGATGACAGCAACAATGACTGGGTGATATCTGAAAAGATAGAGACTGGCCATGACTGTAGATTGGAGATGTGCAGAAGAGACTAATTTTAAGTGTCCTTGTAGGTCATGATGTGGAGTATGGGTTTACTCCAAATTTCATGGGAAATCATGGAACAGTTTTAACCAGAAAACTAACTGACTTAACAATTACGTAGAGAATGCAAGTGAAAGTGAAAGTCGCTCAGTCCTGTCCAATTCTTTGCAACCCCAGTGACATGGTTTCATATACCACCTGCACAGATAGTGACATTTGTGTACCTCTCTCATGATTTCTGCCTTATGTACTTCTTAACTAAGTGATTTTTCACTTAATAATTTCATTTACAAAATATTTTACTTAATATATTTCTTTGTGACCCCATGGAATTCTCCAGGTCAGAATACTGGAATGGCTAGCCCTTTCCCTTCTCCAGGGGATCTTCCCAACCCAGGGATCGAACCCAGGTCTCCCACATTGCAGGCAGATTCTTTACTAGCTGAGCTACAGGGAAGCTCTGGAATGCAAGGGACATATCAATACTGGGAGCATGGATATTCTGTGGTTATCATTTACGAAATGATAATGGAGAGGAGGGTTTTTAAAAAAATTCAATTCAAGAGTAAAATCCACAAAAGTGTCTGAAAACTTAAGATTTTTTTCCCCCAGATTGTATTCTTCTTAAGAAAGAGAACAAGAATGGCTTACAGGGCTTCTGTTTTTAGTGACTAGGTAAATGCAACATCACTGATGAAGATGAAAAATACTGGAAGATTAGCTTTTAAAGTGGAGGAAGAAAGGAAATCAAATATGGCATTTCATACCTTCTAATTTTGAGGTGCTTTGGGGACATACAGATGTGGAAGAGTGAAATAACTTGTTCAAAGTCAAGAACATTTCTAATAATGGCATGACTATTTCCCATTAACTCAAGCTTAACAGACACTCTATAACACTTTGGGACTTTGTTAATTCTTTCTCATTCTTCATATTCAACAACTTAAAATTTTTTCCTATTACTCAAACATTTTACTGAGCACTTACCTTGCTCTCAATATGAAGATGAATACAATTTAGCCTTTCTTTCATGGAGCTCCTAGTCTACTATTATAGCAGAGAAAGAAGGACCCTGATTTTATGGTCGATATGGAAAGTAACACACTATCTCTGCAAGTTCTGTTTGATTGATGTCTATGTGTTACATTCCTTTCCTCCTTTGTCTTCCACCTTCTATCCACTGGTCTCATAGTTGAAATCTTGTTACTTTGCATCTGGACCAGGGATGGGAAAACTAAATCCCACAGGCTGTTCAACTATTTTTGTAAATAAAGTTTCACTGGAACATAGCCATGCCTATTCATTTAAGTATAATCTATGACTGCTTTCATATTATAAAGGCAGAGTTGAGCAGTTGTGGCCTGCAAACCTGAAATGTTATCTGACCCTTAGAAACATTTGTAGAACATTTAGACCAAAGGGTCTTTTATGTGAGCTCCTTATTTACTCTTTCCTTCAATCTAATGTTTCTTATACATATGTTCAGTTCAGTCGCTTAGTCGTGTCCGACTCTTTGCGACCCCATGAATCGCAGCACGCCAGGCCTCCCTGTCCATCACCACTCCCGGAGTTTACTCAAACTCTTGTCCATTGAATCTGTAATGCCATCCAGCCATTTCATTCTCTGTTGTCCCCTTCTCCTCCTGCCTTCAATCGTTCCCAGCATTAGAGTCTTTTCCAATGAGTCAACTCTTCACATGAGGTGGCCAAAGTATTGGAGCTTCAGCTTCAACATCAGTCCTTCCAATCACTGTTATATTAATATCTCAAAAGTTGTTATAATCCTTTCTTTAAAGAGACATGGTATACTTAAATAAATATAAAAAACATTCTAAAAATGCCTTTGAATACATTATAACCTGCTCATAATCCTTCAACAGCTCTCTACTGCTTATGAATTAAATATGAACACCCATTTTGACATTCAAAAGCTTCTATTATATGTTCAAGACCTAATTTTTAGGCTTATCTCTAATTACACCCCAGTAGAGGTGCTTCAGTCAAATTGGTCTATTTCCTTTTTCTGTGATTTCTCCTCCTCCTGAAAAACCCCTTTCTACCATTGTTTTTACACGTTCAGTAATATCCATCTCCATTTGTTCGGATAATGTTAGCATCTAAAACAGACAAATTCTTAAATTCCTGACAATACACACAAATAAAGTTTTACCAACATACTAGTTCAATGCTTGTGTTCTCAGTCATTAGTGTGAGGTGAAGTGTGGTGAGGGCTTCCCAGGTGGTGCTAGTGGTGCCAATGCAAGAAACTGTAAGAGACACAGGTTCAATCCCTGGGTCAGAAAGATCCCCTGGAGGAGGGCATGGCAACCCAATCCAGTATTCTTGCCTGGAGAATCCCCATGGACAGAGGAGCCTGGTGGGCTACAGTCCACAGGGTTGCACAGAGTCAGACGTGAATGAAATGACTTAGCATGCAAAG
Source organism: Okapia johnstoni (assembly GCA_024291935.2). Taxonomy (NCBI): domain Eukaryota; kingdom Metazoa; phylum Chordata; class Mammalia; order Artiodactyla; family Giraffidae; genus Okapia; species Okapia johnstoni. The sequence continues at coordinate 57,232,562 of CM044308.1, forward strand.
ACACACCCATGATGTGTGGCAAGTGTGATAGTCCACTCTACAAAGTCATTCATGATGGCCATCTTTAACACAAATCTTTCAAGATCAGCTTTGACCTCAGTGTCCAGTTAGCAGGCAGAGAAAAGCTAGTAGAGAAAGGATATCTCTTCTTAATTCCAAAGACATCACACACATTGCTTCTGCCTACCTTTCACTGATGAGAACTGGTCATATGGCCCCACATAATTTCAAGAGAGTTTGAGAAGTGTGATCCCTCATCAAGCATCTATTCTTCAGCAACAAGTCAGTGTGATCAGCGGGGAGTATGAATCTTTGATAGACAGTTAGCACTCTCTGTCGAACTATCTTTCATTGCACATCTCCATTCTACCTTCCTAGTCAGAAAAATTCTCTTCACAATTCAACTTTGTAGCACTTCATTTTTATCTATTATTAGGTTCTAACATGGTCAGTCTGTCAAGTATTTATTATATGTCTACTTATTATTTTTCACTTGATTTATGTTTTAACTTTCCTGACACTATCCTTCCTGACACCACCCTTATGGCAGAAAGTGAAGAAGAACTAAAGAGCCTCTTGATGAAAGTGAAAGAGGAGAGTGAAAAAGATGGCTTAAAGCTCAACGTTCAGAAAACTAAGATCATGGCATCGGTCCCATCACTTCATGGGAAATAGATGGGGAAACAGTGGAAACAGTGTCAGACTATTTTTTTGGGCTCCAGAATCACTGCAGATGGTGATTGCAGCCATGAAATTAAAAGACGCTTACTCCTTGGAAGGAAGGTTATGGCCAACCTAGATAGCATATTTAAAAGCAGAGACACTACTTTGCCAACAAAAGTCCATCTAGTCAAGGCTATGGTTTTTCCAGTGGTCATGTATGGATGTGAGAGTTGGACGGTGAAGAAAGCTGAGTGCCGCAGAATTGATGCTTTTGAACTGTGGTGTTGGAGAAGACTCTTGAGAGTCCCTTGGACTGCAAGGAGATCCAATCAATCCATCCTAAAGGAGATCAATTCTGGGTGTTCATTGGAAGGACTGATGTTGAAGCTGAAACTCCAATACTTTGGCCACCTCATGCGGCGAGTTGACTCATTGGAAAAGACCCTAATGCTGGGTAGGATTGGGGGCAGGAGGAGAAGGGGACGACAGAGGATGAGATGGTTGGATGGCATCACTGACTCGATGGACATGGGTTTGGGTAGACTCCGGGAATTGGTGATGGACAGAGAGGCCTGGCGTGCTGCGATTCATGGGGTTGCAAAGAGTCGGACATGACTGAGCAACTGAACTGAACTGAACTGATCCTTTACTGACCTTACTTTCCTGACAATATTCTTCATATCCTAAGAATACAAAGTGAATGAATGATGAGTGAAACATTCTTGTGTTGAATTTCATCTTGAATTTGTTGTTCAGGAAATAATTTTTATGCACAAGGCATTCAAAATTTTCCCTACCAAGGAAAACTTTCGTAATACCAAGACTGATATTTGAATGCTGCAGGAGGAAATAGACTCAGTGAATATTTCCCAATAGACAATACCCTTGACGTGACAAGGAGATTCACAGATAATCCTTGCTACAAATACGTGACAGACTTAGAATGTGGCTGGCTATTCAATTCTAGAAACTGTTATGGGCTTCATTGTGCTCCTCCTTTCCAGCCAACGAGAAGAGAGATGTTGACGTCCTAGCCCCCAGTACTTCAGAATGTGACCTTATTCGGTAAGAGGTCTTGACAGAGCTAATCAAATTAAAGTGAGGTCATTGTAATGGGTTCTATTGCAGTAAGATTGGTGTCATTATAAAAACAATGAAAGATTCAAACCCAGAGATATACTCGCACAGAGGAAAGATGATTCGAAGAGGCACAGGGAGAAGGAAGAGAAAATGGATCAGAGACTGGAACTATGGTGCCATTAGCTGAATAACAGTTGGGATAGCAGAATCTAGAAGTCGGTGGGAAGAGTTATTCCTCTTGGGTTTCAGAGGGAGCATGGCCCTGCTGGCACATTGGTTTTGGACATCTCATCTCCAGAACTGGGAGACAACACCTTTTCCTCCTCTTAGAAAGCCTGGCTTTTTCTCTCTCTTCCACCTTCATTGCCAGCTCCTCAGAGAGGGCTCCCCTGGCTATCAAATCGAAAGCATGACCACTGTCCACTATTCCCACATCATAATCTAGCTTAGCATATTAACTGTCTACGTCTCTCCTTAAAATGTAACCTATAGGGCAGCGTACTTGTCTCATTCCGTTGTGGCTTTAATCCCTCTGTGCATAGCCATAATAAGTCATATATCACAGAGCCTCAAAAAACAATTGGTGAATGAATTACTGATAGCTTCTTTTTCTTTATATAAAGTAGGAAAGTTAGTCAAATAAATCATCACATTTTTTAATTTAAATACACAGATTCTGAAACCAAACTTACTGGGTTTAAAACCCAGCCTTGCCATTTCACAGCTCCTACTTAGGGCAAGTTGAATAACCTCTGTTATTAATTTTCACATTTGCAAAATGGAGGTAATAGCTATACCTAAGGCATTGGATTGTTACTGTGATTGAATGAATTGTACATAACATATTTAGAGCTACGTCAGCACGTGGTAAAATATTAACATTTGGATGGCTCAGTGGTAAAGAATCTGCTTGCAAAGCAGGAGACACAGGTGATGCAAGTTCAATCCCTCTGTCAGGAATATTCCCTGGAGGAGGAAATGACAACCCACAACAGTATTCCAGTCTGGAAAATCCCATGGACAGAGGAGCCTGGTTGGCTACAGTTCATAGGGTCACAAAGAGCTGGACACAACAGCATGCACACAGATGCAGAGTCGCTGTAATTACCATTATTATCACTAAAGATATGCAAAGTATAGTTTATTTATTTTAGTTGATTAAAAAGTGGTTAAGGCCATTTTTTTCTGCCTACAAAGACTAATCTATATAGTTAGGGAAACTGTATGTTATTCAAATAAAATTCAACTTATCAATTTAAAGCAAATGATATAACACAAATACAAAATTTATAATATTTGAGGAAATAATTATGGTGAAATGAATATAATTAATATGTTGTTTAGTCGCTCAGTCATGTCTGACTCTACAACGTCATGGACTGCATGCACCAAACCAGGTTTCTCTGTCCTTCATCATCTCCCGGAGCTTGCTCAAACTCATGTCCATTGAGTCAGTGATGCCATCCAACCATCTCATCCTCTGGCATCCCCTTTTCCTCCTGCCCTCAATCTTTCCCAGCATCAGGGAATTTTCTAATGAGTTGGCTCTTTGCATCAGGTGGCCAAAGTATTGGAGCTTCAGCTTCAGCATCAGTCCTTCCAATGAATATTAAGGATTGATTTCCTTTAGGATTGACTGGTTTGATTATACATCATATAGTTATTACCAAGTGAACGGTACTGCTTAGGACTGATTTCACCATCTCGCATCATCTGGATCACAAAGTTGTGTTCCAAGAAGCATTGTTTACAAGGGACTTAACTAGAGGTTACAAATTAACTTCTGAAGTATTTCTAAAAGAAGTTCTTTAGTGATGTGAAGAGACTCAGTGTCTGGCAGAAATCTACAGAAAAATATAGGATATCTCGGGACTCTCACAGTAGAGACCCCCAAATTTGCGATCAGTATGCTGCTTATTAATGGTATTCTTTCTCATAGAGGAATTCTTGAGGCACTTTCACTTTAACTTTGCCATTAAAATCTCTTAATATTCAAAGCTCGTCTTCAGGATCTCGAGATCTTATTAGCACACACCATTTTCAACACCTGCCAAATGGGAATATTCAGACTCTCAAGCATAATGGACAGAAAAGAGTGTGGTTTCCAAGCCCAATCTAGCCATCTGTGCTAGGTGGTTCCATGCAAACACCCTGAAAAAATTGATTTTGCTTGCAGATTTATAAATTTGGTCATAAATTCTCTGTGTTTGCCTAGTGTTCCTCCACTGGGCAGCAGAGATGCTTCATGGTAATGACAAACTCGGATATGCACATTTAGGTGATTATTTTGGATTCCAACACCTGCGCCAAGAGCTGGTCAGTATTCACTAATCCCAGTTATCCTCCAGCTGCCATGTGACTTGTCTCATACATAGGCTAGGAAAAGATCATATATCTTACCCTGTTTCCCCCTACACCAGCCCTAATCTCTTATTTTCAAGTCTTTCTATAATTGCTTCAATTAATGTTATAACATATTAAGTGGATATTTATGGAAAATCAATTCAGAACACTATAATTAGCAAGCACCATAAGCCTGGAAATGTCGATGCAAAGCTTTCCACTTCAGGAAGGGACTTATCTGTAATAAAATTTGTATAAAATTACCTATGACATTTACCAGTACTGACTTGGTCGAGGCTTAAATTTTGGTTTTTATTTTGTTTATCTGAGATACTATATATATCACAGCCTTTATCTTATTTTCTCAAACAGTGACGACAAAGCTATGTTTGACCAAAACAGAATTTTATCTATAATTATGTAGTTTAAATATTTTCAGCATCATGTTAAGAGGAGTAAAAAATTCAGTTTTGTACTCCACTGGTAAAATTATTTTAATGTTCTTAATACATGAAAAAGATATACTAAAATTAACTACATATATTTTTAATTTTAATTTTTTATTAACATTTTTTTCTTGGAATAAACCAATCTCTTCTTTTCTCTCCTCGTCTCTTTCTCCGATTCTCTGTTTCTCTCTGCTGATGGAACAACTTGTTGTTACCACGTTGATTCTAGCCAGTAATTCCAGAAATGAAATTAGAGTGGCTGCTCTGAAAGCCAAGGTCCAAGATGGAAAACTCTTCAGTATCTTTGGGTGTGTGCATAATGAATAAATAGCTCAATGTTGGATAGCATTGTATTCTCACTACCTTTCAGGCTTTTATTTCTACCAGAAATATCTGAAGAGAAGGTGTGCTACATAAAAATGAAAATTTCTAGGCTGCAACCACAGTAATCCTGACTCAGTAGATCTCTAGTGACACTTATTTTTATTTTTTAAAACAGGTGAGTGTTAAGTGATCACTTAAGGGTTAAATGATGTAGAAACAGCACTTTCAGAAACAACAATTTCTAGACTAAAAGGCTCTTTCACATTGCTCAAACATTTCTTCCTAGCTTTCTTGATGACTGATTTCTCAAGATCTTGTCTTTTTATTTTTTGCAGGGTCAAAACTGTCAAAAAATTTAGTGGTGGAGCAGAGACTCAAACCCACTTTTCTGCCCCACTCTTTTCACGATGTTGCCTGTTGCACTATAGACCCAGTCTGCCCAGCAGGGTGCCTGCCTGCCTGATCTGGACTGTAAGAGTCATGAGGAATCTTAGGTTTCAAGGCAGCTGCAAAGCTAAAGAACAAAAAGGGCCATAACATGCCACTCAATTTACAGAAAAAAGAATTCAACAATATTTACCCTTCTATAGCAGAAGAAATGACTTTCTTTCCATTAACTTTACTGTCTAAAACATGACAAAATAAATAGATGGAGCTATTACAATGATAGCTTAATAAAAATAATAAATGACAAATTCAGGATAGTGGTTTCCTTTGGGGAAGGGTACTTCAACTGTGGTTGGTGTGTTTCACTTCTAACTTGGGACATAACATTATTATTTATACCTCTTAAATTTAATTTGATATTTAAATAAAATAGTACTATATATTTATCTGTATTTCTTTTCCATGGGGATTGTCTTGATCCCTGTCTCCTGTACAATGTCACGAATCTCTGTCCATAGTTGATCAGGCACTCTGTCTATCAGATCTAGTCCCTTAACTCTATTTGTCACTTCCACTGTGTACTCACAAGGGATTTGATCTAGGTCATACCTGAATGGACTAGTGGTTTTCCCTACTTTCTTCAATTTAAGTCTGAATTTGGCAATAAGCAGTTAACGATCTGAGCCACAGTCTGCTCCTGGTCTTGTTTTTGCTGACTGTATAGAGCTTCTCCATCTTTGGCTGCAAAGAATATAATCAGTCTGATTTTGGTGTTGACCATCTGGTGATGTCCACATGTAGAGTCTTTTCTTGTGTTGTTGGAAGAGGGTGTTTGCTATGACCAGTGTGTTCTCTTGGCAAAACTCTATTAGCCTTTGCCCTGCTTCATTCTGTACTCCAAGGCCAAATTTGCCTGTTACGCCAGGTGTTTCCTGACTTCCTACTTTTGCATTCCAGCCCCCTATAATGAAAAGGACATCTTTTTTGGGTGTTAGTTCTAAAAGGTCTTGTAGGTCTTCACAGAACTGTTCAACTTCAGCTTCTTCGGCGTTACTGGTCAGGGCATAGACTTGGATTACTGTGATATTGAATGTTTTGCCTTGGAAATGAACAGAGGTCATTCTATCGTTTTTGAGATTGCATCCAAGTACTGCCTTTCGGACTCTTTTGTTGACCATGATGGCTACTCCATTTCTTCTAAGGGATTCTTGCCCACAGTGGTAGATATAATGGTCATCTGAGTTAAATTCACCCATTCCAGTCCATCTTAGTTCGCTGATTCCTAGAATGTCGACGTTCACTCTTTCCATCTCCTGTTTGACCACTTCCAATTTGCCTTGATTCATGGACCTAACATTCCAGGTTTCTATGCAATATTGCTCTTTACAGCATCGGACTTTGCTTCTATCACCAGTCACATCCACAGCTGGGTATCGTTTTTGCTTTGGCTCCATCCCTTCATTCTTTCTGGAGTTATTTCTCCACTGATCTCCAGTAGTATATTGGGCACTTACGGACCTGGGGAGTTCATCTTTCAGTGTCCTATCTTTTTGCCTTTTCATACTGTTCATGGGGTTCTCAAGGGAAGAATACTGAAGTGGTTTGCCATGCCCTTCACCAGTGACTCAATGGACATGGGTTTGGGTAGACTCTGGGAGTTGGTGATGGACAGAGAGGCCTGGCGTGCTGCAATTCATGGGGTCGCAAAGAGTCGGACATGACTGAGCGACTGAACTGAACTGAACTGATATGTTTGTCTAGAAACGAGAATTCCATGGACTGGAATTCACTTTCACACTCACTTTTGATGGAGTTAAATGATGAAATAGACAAGGAAAAAAATAGAAAATGGTTGCCTCTGAGGGGCTAAAGGGGTTTCTCCGGTGGCTCAGCAGTAGAGAACCCATCTGCCAATGCAGGATATCTGGATTTGATCCCTGGGTTGGGAAGATTCCCTAGAGAAGGAAATGGCAACCCATTCTAGTATTCCTTTCCGTGAAGTCTCATGGACAGAGGAGCATGGTAGGCTATAGTCCATAGGATCACAGTGGAGGAGGGCGCAGGGAACTTGATTTTTATTATGAATCTCATATTAATAGTTGACATTTTATACTATACAGTACACTCTTCAATAGATCCAAAACTTAAATAAAATATATAAAAGACACAAGCTTAGTTACTGTTTTATTTGTTTTGGTTTTTAATTTTTTTTCTTGTTTTTTAGAAGCAAGTTAACTTAGGTACTTACCTTATATAATTCTTTCTAAAGGGAAAGTAAAAAAGAAATGTGTGTTTTCCTTACCATTCATTTAAGTTGTTATCTTTACACTATTCTGATCTGAGTTCTTTATTTTTTGAGTTTTTTGGCCTGCTTGAATACTTTCTGCCTTTTTGGTATCTTTCAAAGCCTCAAATATTTTATTAAAGATCAATTCTTTTACCATTTTTATCTTTCATTTCAATACAGAGTGTTTCTATTTCTGTAAATCTAGTAGTCACAAAAGTAATTTGTTCTTTTTCAAGGAGCTTCCTAATTCATCTCAATGCTGTGTGGCATTGCAGTTTCACCAGGTTTGTTTACCACTTCAGCAATCTGTATAACATTCGAATCTGTCAATCCCTGATTTCTCTACGATTAAACTTGCTTTAATGGATAAAAAATACACTTGCCCCAGGTTTAGCTACAATGAACTGAAGAATAGGAACCAGGTTGTTGTTATATGGAACTGTCAGGAGGCTTATGTTGCTTTATCCTTGTTCTATTTTTGTATATAGATTCTATATCTCAAGGGAATTTCAAAGGTTGTCAACATTTAGATTAAGGATATAATTTACCACAAGAAGTCTATTCTCTAAAAAAAAGAAAAGTGTACTTTATATAGTCCCTAAGAATTTCAAGTATTTTCTCTAAACATCAGGGTTTCCTTTAAAAATTGTAAAAATTGTGTCTTATTAACACAAACACAGTGTAGAACATTTCAATAAAAAAAGTCAGTTTGTAAATATGATGGTTTCAGATATTTTCATTCATTTATACATTATTTCCTACTAGCTTCATAACCTTTTGGAAATTGCTTAACCTCTCCATGTCTCAATCTTCTCTTCTACAAATTGAGGTTTAAAATACTATCAACATTATAAGATTGAATAATTTAATAATAAATTGAACACTTATGCATACTTACCATGTGTCAGGCACTGTTTTAAGCCTCTCATGTATAATTATTATTTAAAACTCAGAACAACCCATGGGAGATTTACTCTTATCAACATCTGAACTTTATAGATCAGGAAAGTCATCTGGGCAGTTGAGATATGACAGTGGTGTCTATGATCTACAACAGACATGGTTTCTATTCTTCAGGGGCTCATATAATATACGGAAGATAGTTCAAATCAAGTGTTAGGCATGAGTACATAGGAGGCGGCATGGCAGGAGAAACAGGAGGCTCTGATGTACTCTAGAGGGTGATGAAATACCCTTCAGGCAAAGATGGCCCCAATTGATGAAATAGCAAATGCTAAATAAACTCCGTAAGAGTTCTGAAGATGACAAGGAATGTCTCAGTTGGTGTCCTTTGGTAGATGGATATCAAAGGAAAGGACTGAAGACAAGTCTTTTTAGGATGAATGGAGGAAAGTTGTGCTATTTTTTTTTCTCTAGTATTATTCACAAATGTCAACTGAATGGGGAAAGTTAGCAGAGAGGAGGCCAGCTCTGGTCAAGGGCAGTCAGTAGAGTGACCAGGCTTTGCTTGTCTCTGCTTTGACCCTCAGAGGGAGAAAGCAGCGCAGAAAGCCACTCCTCTTGACCACTTGCCTCACCTGCTTTTAATCCATGAACATATAAGTGATCATTACATGCTGTGAAATATCAGGGAATATTGCAGATACAATGTGTGCCCGTAGGGCCTTTACATCGCTAAGTGAACCAAACAAAAGTAAAGACTTCACTATAGAAATCATCACTCTCCTACAAGGAAAAATTTAAAAAACAATATTCTAGAACAGGCAGGCTCAGGCTCAATTCTAGTTGGTGTTTCCTTTAATAACAGAATTGGCAGATGAACTTAGCCCTCAGCAACAGCATAAAGAATTAACAGAATATACGAAGCATTGTTAGGCAGAAGGTGAAATGTGCTTTCTGTCCAACAACAAATCAAGATCATAACATCATTAAATCAAAGCATGAGTCAATATGGGCTGCTGTTGAGCAGTAATAATGATAATGATGATAATAATACATTAGTAAAAATAACATAAAAATGACTGAGCACTTAAAACTTGTCAGACAGTGTGATACATTTTCTATACACAACATCTCATTCAACTCTTGAAACCTTTTGTACATGAGAAACCTGACACTTGGATGAGTTAAATGGCAATTCCAAAGTCACCCAGCTAGTAAGAGGCAAAACTGAGACTTAAATTCTTACTTATCATGAGTCTTTTTTTGGACGTCATTGAAACAAGGATAAATTGAGGATAGCTTGGGTGAAATCCAGTTGCTAAGCGGCGAATGAAGCAAATAGCTTTCAGTCTACCAAGGTGGCTTAGACAGTTAAGAATCCGCCTGCAGTGAGGGAGACTCGGGTTCAATCCTTGGATCTGGAAGATCCTCTGAAGAAGGGAATGGCAACCCACTCCAGTATTCTGGCCTGGAGAATTCCACGGATAGATACAGTCCATGGGCTACAGTCCATGGGATCACAAAGAGTTGGACACAACTGAGTAATTTTCATTTTACTTTATACCAGTGAAATTGTTTTATTTTTAGTATTTTAGTTATGATTATGTTATTTTAAGTAGTATGCAATTTAATAGAGAAATAATATCACCTATCTCTCAACTGTGCAGCACCTTCTTTGTTTATCTAGATATTGTGACTCATCAGTTCTCCCCGGAACATACCATGATGCCATAAATATTCTGGGCTTTGATTGTACACAGAATTCATCACCTTTATGACCATGATTTCCTGTAACAATCAAGGTCATGGCAGGAAATAGAACTCAAGGATGCTGACAGACTAGAAGTTAAGGAAGGACAAAGGGTGAATGGAGATGAGGGGAATTCAATAAGAGACACTAAAGCACCACAGGACTGGCAATCTGAGGGAATCCTTATTGTATCTCTAGAACTGAAGGGCCAGAGGCTACCACAACCTGGAAAGAGTGTCTACATTCTAGCTGAGAGCTGCCTAACAGTGGCTCTGGTCCGGGGAGCCAGGAACTCAGCCATTGCCACCTGTAACCATGAAAGAGGGAGCCCAGAGAATCAACCCCCGGCCTCATTACTCTCCTCTGCTCCCAACATCCTGCAGTGCCTCCCACTGCCTGGACTTCTATCTGAAGTCAGAGTGTAAGTGAGCATGACTGATGCAGTACAGAAAGGTCAGCCTCCTGGAGGCTGGAGGGTGAGGCAAAGTGGGGTCCACGTAGGGTTACCCAGTGGACAATGCTTGTGGCACTTGCTCAAAAAGTAATGGAGAAGAGCAAGATGTATTCATTTGGAAACCAAGTGTGTTACTTTAAAATGAGTTGCATTTGGGAAGAAATGTTTATTTCCCTCATCCCTTGTAGAGTTTTAAACATTGTGAGTTGGTTGTAATTAATTCTTACGCATGTAAATATGTGATTTTGAAGCTATATTAACAAAAAGAAAAAAGCAATCATTCTGTACCACCTGGAATACTGTGTATAAATTTGCCTGAAATGTACACATTGATACATATTTACGTCTACATGGAAAATGAGTAGAAATGACCAGATCCTTTGGAAGACAATGAAGAAACAAAATAAACAAAAATAAAAACATAGCTACATATCTGTGTAAAAAAATAAAGGAATTAATAGGAAAAAGTAGTAATAAAAGAAAAAACAAATAAATAAATAGCTATGGAGGAATGTGGACATATATTTAACATCTCTTGTCAGGTGGCACTGGTGGTAAAGACCTGGCTGCCAATGCAGGAGACATAATAAGACACTCAGGTTGAATCCCTGGGTCAGGAAGATCCCCTGGAGAAGGGCATGGCAACCCACTCCAGTATTCTTGCCTGGAGAATCCCATGGACAGAGGAGCCTGGCAGGCTATAGTCCATTGGGTCACAAAGTCAGACATGACTGAAGCAACTTAACATGCTTGTATAATAGGGAAGGAATGTCTACTACACTCCTAAGAAGAACAATGTGGGAGGAATCCTTTATGCCTCTTTCTTCATACCTTCTTGCTCCTCGTTTGGGAGGGAAGAGTGATACCTGACATATGAGTGATTTGACATTCTCTTTTCCTCCTCCCATTTTACTTTCTTTCCATTTTCCTATGCAAGATACACAAGAGTTCCTGTTCCTCTGTAGGGTGAGTTTATCAGAACAGAATCTGACACTACAGGTTTGCTGTTGGAGAGGCAGGAGTGGATTTAGTAGGATAGAATGGTCTATAGTTATGAGTGAGTAAAATAAATTCATGGAGCACTGTGGGGAAGACCGGTTGTGATCTGGATGCAAGTCGTATTCTCCAACTCAGATTTACCAATAGTAGGGCCAGCATTTAGATCTCCATCTGACTCACATATGACTTCAATTGGTTTGCAATTTAGGAGGAAAAGAAAGGAATGGTCTTCATTAGTCCACCCTGCAAAGAAGTCCAGCAGCTACTGCCTTGAAGAATGAACTAACACATGAAATCTCCCTTCCCTAATTTTCTATTTAACCCTAAGCATATGCACATTTTGTAAGACCTTTAACCTGCCTACATGGTTTGAATATGCACATCACAGGAGTGAGATGACTCATTAAATAAATCTCAGGTGTTGGAGGGGAGAAACACTGCTGAGAGATTATGCAGACACCAATGAAACAGCTGAGGTCCACATGTTGCGGTTTTCGGAGGTGTGTGTGTAACATTCAGATCTCAAAACGCTAAACAACAACAACAACAACAACGCAGAAACCCTCCAGTCTCGCCCACTGCTCTCAGGATGAAGTCTAAAGTCTGACAGGATCAGAGTTCTGGCCTCTTCTCCCACTCATGATTCACTGTGCCACAATCTCTCTATGTTCTCTCCTCCTCAAACCCAGCAATCTCCCTTCTGCCACAGAACCTGGTGAATGCTGTTAGCTCTACTTGGACTGTTTTCTGCACCCTATCCAAGTTACCTGTTATTCACGATTCTTATGTCAGCTTTAAGCTTCTCTTCTTCAGGAAAGCCTCCTTGCTTCTTTAGCTTAGGTTGCTGACATTGCTATATGCTCTCATAATTTCAGCTACTCTCTGTCACTCTCTCTTGACTTATCCCTTGTTGTAATGTTTTATTTTCTGATGAGATTATTTGACTAATGAACTATTGCAGTTATAGCTTCATGAAGGTAGAAACCATGCGTAATCTTGTTACCCTGTCATTTAAAATAGAGTGTAGCAGAGTCAATAACTATGTGTTGCTTAACGAATAAAAGAATAAATGCAAATTAACAAAAATAAAGTCACCATGTGTTATTATATCATGTGTATATATGCATAAATACTCAATTAAATAGATTTTATGGGTCTTAAGATACAAGACCCTGGTGTATTTGAAGAAAGCATTCCATACTGAAAAATAAATTGACTTCTACATTAGATTTTAGTAGTTTGTTTTTTGTTCCTCAAAAATATGTTCATTTCATCTTAGTGGCACAAAGTTTTTAATAAATAATCTCTGCTGTGATATAGTGAAGTTACTTCTCTATTATTCACACAGTTATACCATTTTAAAAATTTATATAATTCATATAACTGGTAGCACTATTATGTATTATCTTAACTATCTAGGCATTCTATTGAATTTTCTAAAATTATAAATTGGTCACCAAATAAATGTTGCACAATGAAGTCTTATGTTATCTTTGATTTATAAAAGAAAATCATATAATACGAAGCAGAATAGGAGAAGCTGATCTCTTTGGAGGAAAAAAAAATCGGAGCCTTGGGTTCTAGCTCATTCCACAAATTGTGAGTCATGTGCAGGAGTAAATTTAAATAACCTGAACATCTCTGTGACTGAGGAAAATAGTGCCTGTTCTGTCTTCACCAGGGGAGGATTACACAAGATAATATGGTCTCATCTCTTGGTAAAATCTAAACTACAATTCAAATCAAAGATAATCATAGGCAATCCCTATACTGGGAAATTTCAGAGAGGATCTTGATGTTGTTATAGACTCTGAAGTTACACCATACTTGTCCAAAGCCTAGAAGTATTAGGATTAAGAACAAAGCCTCAGGATTCATAGGCAATAACTACTTCATACGAGTCTTGGCACTGATCTTTTAATCTGACACTGAAAGCAAAGCAACAAATACAAAAATAAACAAATGGGACTACATCAAAGTAAAAAGCTTCTGCAGAGCAAAGGAAACCATCAACAAAATGAAAAGGCAGCCTATAAAATGGGAGAAATCATTTGCAAATTGTGTATCTGATAAGGGGCTAGAGAAGGAAATGGCAACCCACTCCAGTATTCTTGCCTGGAAAATCCCATGGACAGAGGAGTCCGGCGAGGTACACTTCATAGGGTTGCACAAGAGTGACTGAGCACACAATATTCAAAATACACAAAGAACTCATACAACTCCATAGCAAAAAGCAAACAATCTCATAAAAAGTGGGCAGAAGATCTGAATAGACAGTTTTCTAAAGAATACATAGAGATGGCCAATAGGACATGAAAGATGCTCTGTATCATTAATCATTAGGGAAATAAAAATCAAAACTACAAAAAGATATTATCTCACATATGTTAGAAGGGTGATTATCTAAAAAGATGACAATAAAACGTGTTGGTGAGGATGTAGAGAAAAGGGAACCTTTGTGTACTGGTGGTGGAAATGTAAATTATTGCAGCCACTATAGAAAACACGATAGTTTCCTGAAAAAAAAAATTAAAAATAGAACTACCATATGATCCAGCAATTCTAATTCTGGGTGTTTACCCAAAGAAAATAAAAACAGTAACTGGAAAAAAATATGTGCACACCCATGTTCACTGTGGTATTATTTACAGTAACCAAGAGAGTGAAATAATCTAAGTGTCCATCAATGGATAAACAGATAAAGAAGACATGGTATATAAATATATATTTGTTTTCCAACTGTGGTGTTGGAGAAGATTCTTGAGAGTCCCTTGGACTGCAAGGAGATCAAACCAGTCAATCCTAAAGGAAATCAACCCTGAATATTCATTGGAAAGACTGATGCTGAAGCTGAAGCTCCAATACTTTGGCCACCTAATGCGAAGAGACGATTCCCTGGAAAAGATCCTGATGCTGGAAAAGATTGAAGCAAGAGGAGAAGGGGGTGACATTGGATGAGACGGTTGGATGGCACCAGCGACTCAATGGACATGAGTTTGAGCAAACTGGCATGCTGCAGTTCACAGGGTTGCAAAGAGTTGGACACGACTTAGTGACTGAACAATAGCAACAATGGAATATTGATCGATTTATCAAAAAGAATCAAATCTTGTCATTTGCAACAACATTGATGGAGTTGAGGGCATTATGTTTTAGTGAAATAAGTCAGGCAGAGAAAGATAGATGCATATAATCTCTCTTACACATGGATTATAAAACCAAAAAAAACAAAGGAGCAAACAACACCTGCCGCCAAGAAAAGAAGGCTCACAGATACAGATTGGTACCAACAGACTGGTAGTTGCCAGATGTAGGGGACTGAGGGTGCAAGAAATGGGTAAACTGTTTTTTTTTTAACTTAAATAAATTGAACATTTAAAAATATGGTTGGAATTTTAAAGTCTCAGGCTACTTATTTGCCACTTTCTGGAGCAACCCCTTGGTATTTAATCTTTCAGCTAACATGTCTTTATTGAACAGCTACTATATTCTTAGCAATATGTTAAGCTGATTCAACTTATGTGAACAGCAATAAATATGAAAAACAACAACAGCAACAACCAAAAAAACAGAACACAGCATCTAAAGCCAGAAGCCTGGGCTCAAATTCCAGCTTCCTCATTTCATGGCTGTTACTTTATCTCCGTGCCCATTTCCTCAGTAATGTGAAGGCAGTACTAGCATATTTCGTACAGTGTTATCATGCAGATGAAGCAAGGCTGCATATGAAAAGTGTGAAGAACAGTGCCACCACAGTTATCCACAGGACTGATGCTATGTAAGAATTCATTGTCTGATCCACAGCTTCCTTATATCGGATGGTGTGCGTGGCAGCAGTTTATTGCTCTCTCCCCATGTGTCTGCAGCCTTTGGGGTGAGAAAAAACACCGTTCATTTAATACTTTGGGGATATTTAATCTGGGAATATAACTTGGCCAACTGAAATTTAATGGAAAAACATTTATCATTTTTACTAATTCACTGCTTATCTCTACTGTCTTTGGATTCACTTATACTCAGCATTTTCTTCTGCCACAATAGGATGTGTGTTCTCTTTTGATTGGCTTGCACTTTCATCTCTCAGACAGTAAAGAATCTGCCTGCAATGAGGAAAAACCCAGGTTCAGTCCCTGGGTCGAGCAGATTCCCTGGAGGAGGGAATGGCTACCCGCTCCAGTATTCTTGCCTGGAGAATTCCATAGAGGAGCCCGGTGGGCTACAGTCCATGGTGTCGCAGAGTCGGACATGACTGAGAGACTAACACTTTCTTTTCACCTTTTCATCTCTCAGTCTGAGCCTCCAAATTTTCTAAAGTAATTTGGCCTCTAACCTTGTTACCTGGTTTCTCTCAGTCTTGAGGGTACTTCACTCTTCTCTATTTCATGCCAATTACCTCCCCAGGTAGATTTACTAATAAAGAAACTGGAGATGCAACCAAATACTAACTCCAGCACAAACCACCGAGACTTCCCATAGTGCTTTTTATCATGACCCCACTGCCAGTCTCGATTGTGTGAAGCAGGTTCACTTTGAAGCCCATTTAAATCAATTTGTAAAACTGCCTGAGGCACTAACAGATGATTTACTGAAATTGAGGTATGACTATTGCCTTCTCGGCAGCCACAAATGGTGTCCCTTCTACGAAAATAGCAATCAAGTGAGTTTTGCATGCTTTGATCTTAAGAGACCCATGGTCTTCGCCGTTCAAGTTGATTTTATTCTCTAGATGCTGGAACTCCTTTTCCTATTCCTTTATATTGGAGAGATTAAAGAGGATTTGAGAGCTGATGATTGCCAGCGGTGGGCTGTGCAGCTCGCCCCACACTTTCATCACCGTCTTGTATTGCTCCCGGCATATCTTTAATGTGTGCCTTTAACCCCACCCATGAATCAGAATTATTATCAGCCACAGGATTTTATTCTAGTTTGTGTTCATGAATGATTTTGTTGTCTTTTCAAGGACTGTGACAAGAATCCAGTATCTCTAGGAGCCCTGAGTGAGACACATCTCCAACAGCAGCTTTTAAAACATGTCTAAGACTGACATTATTACAATTCTAAAGACCAGTGGGGCATGGTCAAAACAATATATTTAGGGGTGTGTAGTGTCTACAAGGCCCCTGAGGCTATTGTGTGACTGTGTTGAAATAAACAGGAATTTCTATTATTTTATACAATTCACCTGTCAGAAGGTATTCACAGGAAGACATGCAGCAAGGTCTTCATCCTTTACTCCTTTCTCCATGATCTTAGGCATCACGATCTTTCTTAAGACCAAAAGCCACACTTCATTTTCCTGTAATTTCTATCAACCCAACTCATTTGTCCTTCTTGATTTTAAAGCTCAATGTTGCCCTATTCTCATTTTGCCAATTCCCAATCCCTAATCTATCACAGCTATTTTCTGCTAGATGAAGTGCCAAGTACTGGTTATGAGATTTGCATGCATTTTCTCCTTTTATCCAGGAAAATGAAAACTATTCACGTTTATAACATTGGTGCACCTCACAAAAGGTCAAAAATATGTAGAGTTTTGGTGACTAAAACATAGATTTATCTTGTGAATTTATATCATAATTCTGAAAAAATTAATCTTTATTTATGAATATGAATATATGTATGCATAATTTATATACACACTCACTTTGTCCTCCTCAAAATCTCTATAATTATCCCCATTTCACAAAATGAAACTGTTGCATCAAACAATTAAGTAATTTCCAAAGATGAAACAGCTGAATAAATGATAGAGTCAGGTTTTGGAGCCAGGTGGTCTGGTTCCAAAACTAATTCAAGACATACTTAAGGAGTCTACATTATATACAATGTGCAGGATACAAAGTAAATATTATTTATGTAGTCTTTTTTTGTTTAAAAAACACCACATATATAAAAGCAAATTAATACCTTGTATCATTTAAATTCTCAATTCAGTAAAGTAGACAGGAGTTAAAGGTCATAGCCACCAAGTAATGTATGCCTTGAATGGCAGGTAAATTAACCAGATCTCTAGTGAGATGTCATTAAACCTCTGAACGTGCAAGCCTAGAGAGTCCAGCCCACATAAAGTAACCTGGTTATGAACACTGTTTCTGAGTTATACAGAAGAGAAGATACCTGACTGTTCTTTATACTTCTACTGAAAGCTGCCCCTGGGTTCAGCTTTTATGATCCTGGAGGTAGGCTTCCACCCAAGGAGATCTCAATGTTATTCTCTGCTTTAGGTGCCTTGACTGAATCCCATGCTGCCTTTCAGGCTCACTTTAGCTGCCAATCTCCAAGCCACTGACTACTCAGTGTGTGGAGAATGGAGAGTACAGGTTTATTTCCTTTTAAAGCAAAACCTGCATTTAATACAACAACAAAAGGCTTACTATGTGCAAGATACTATTTTAAATAAAATTTAGGTTCTCATGTCAACATTATGCGATAGGTTCAATCCAGCCCCCTCCCACTTTATTCATACGAGGATACTTAAAATGCAGAAAAGTTTAATAACTTATCCAAAGTTACCTGACCAGGAGACAAGTGAAATAGCTGTTTTAGAGAGAGAAAGATTATCACTTAATTATGGATTATATGGACTTAATTGAACTATATATATATATATATATATATATATATATATATATATATATATATGTGTATACACATACATATATAAGGGCTTCTCAAGTTTTTGTTGCCTTAGTCCCTAAGTTATGTCCAACTCTTTGTGATCCCATGGAGTATAGCTCAACAGGCTCCTCTGTTCATGGAATTCTCTAGGCAAGAATACTGGAGTGGGTTGCCATTCCCTTCTCCAGGGGATCTTCCCAACATAGGGATTGAACCCAGGTCTCCCACATTGCAGGCAGATTCATTACTGCTGAGCCACCTGCCAGTTCAGGAGACATGGGTTCAATCCCTGAGTTGAGAAGATCCCCTGGAGGAGGAAATGGCAACCCACTCCAGTATTCTTGCCTGAAAAATCCAATGGACAGAGGAGCCTGGAAAGCTACAGTCCATAGGTTTGCAATGAGAGGGATTATGGCTGAGCACATAACTGTATTTTTATTTGCTAAATCTGACAACCCTATTACCAGGAGATATTAATTTAGGCAAAATGACCACATTCTACTATCAACACTTCTATTCTCCGTACTAAACTTTCCTCATTTTCTTTAGGCTTCCTTTCCATATTCAAACACAAAGATATAGAGAGAGACTGATTTTTCATCCTCTTTTCTTGTGATTCTGACATTCGATTATAGAAAACTCTTTTTTAGCATGCACTTTTTCTTACAATAAAACAAACATACCCAACCTGTCCCTCTTACCTCTAGCAATTCCATAAAGTAGCAAAAAAAAAAAAACTGCAAACTTTTGAATTTATGATGTCAAAATTCTACAAGACATGTCCAAAAAGGAGTATAATGAGAATAGGGAATATCAGAGCCAGCTGGTTTTCTGGGGAAGGCAAGGCAATTGGGAGACTGGAAATAAGTCTAATAGCCCTCAGAATGTTTTATAATATATAAAGACATTAATATCACTGTACTAAGACTGAAAATATAGGATATATCATACTCAAAATAATACTCAAGCTAAAATCGGCAGCCAACTATCAAAATCTATGTATCTGTTCATGTTTGGAAACCTCAGAAAATAATACTGAAGCTGAAGCTCCAATACTTTTGCCACTTGGTGTGAAGAAGAGTCGACTCACTGGAAAAAGTCCTGGTGCTGGGAAAGATTGAGGGCAAGAGGAGAAGGGGGCAACAGAGGATGAAATGGTTGTGTGACATCATTGACTCAATAGACATGAGTTTAAGCAAACTCTGGGAGATAGTGAAGGACAGGGAAGCCTGGTGTGCAGTAGTTCATTGGGTGGCAAAGAGTTGGGCACAACTTAGCAATTGAATGACAACAATTAAAAAAAATAATACGACTAAAAAAGATAACAAATTTTTACACTTAGTTAGCAAAATACCTAGGCTCTGGGTTAACGTTCATATAGGTTTTATATATCTTATGGCTTTAATAGCAGGTATGTGGATTTTTTCTTTAATTTTCTTCAGAAGAAAAAAAAACTATTTTTAAGATAGCAATAGAAAAAAAGATAAGATTATTCTCAAAATTCAATAAACTGATGTAAACTATCAGGAAAATGAGATTAAGAATGTAGTCGAATTGGTGTTAAAATGTCAATATTCCAATAACCGTATGCCAGCACTAAAGTCAATTTAATTAGTTTTTTTTTCTTATCAAGCAATAAATCAAGTAGAAGACTGATTGCAAAGAAATCAGCATACTTATGAAACATTCTGGAATTAGTTTTCTAAAACTAAATTGCCTTCAGATAGATTAGAAAATGTTTGAAATAACTTAAGAATTCAGAAAATGATGTACAGTATGTATAAACCTCCCAGCACCTCTTACATATCTTCTAATATTTTAGTTTTTCATAATTTTTTTTTAATAATAAGAAGACAGTAAACACTAGAATGAGCAAATACCATATTTTCTTGCTGGGGCCAGTACTAGCTAGACAAATATGATTATTTCCCAAAATTGATGACTAGGAGTTATAACAGATTTCAATATATAAACACATTTAGACAATGTACTGATTTCTGTCACATAGGAAACACTTCTAATCTATCCTATCATTCTGCTAGTCCAAACTACACAGAAATCAATCCAAACCTTTATAATGATTCCCAAATAAGACAACTTCAAAGACTTTCATTTCTGGCAAATGACTGTGTCTCTACTTAAAATAGAATTTGAAGTCATTGAGTATGAACTACATGTCTCCAAACAAACTCATCTAGTTTTTATCCTAATGTTCCCTCATCTTTCCGACTCTTGTGACCCTATGGACAGTAGCCTGCCAGGCTCCTTTTATCATGGGATTTTCCAGGCAAGGATACTGGACTGGGTTGCCATTTCCTTTTTTAGAGAATCTTCCCAGTCTAGGAACTGAACCTGGGTCTCCTGCATTGCAGGCAGATTCTTTACAGTCTGTGCCACCAGGGAAGCTTTGCTTCAAGTTAGTCAACCCACCTATAATTTTTAACCCATTGTTTTCCTTTTCTTCAAGGAACATGCTCTATTGATCATACCTAATTTCCCTGAGATCTTTAATCTACAAACATCCTTCTTTCAAAAGAAGCAGGCTTAAGTTTCTCCTATTAGAAAATCAAAATCTCTCCTTTGGTTTAGGTCCACTTTCTAATCTTCTTTACCTGTTTCTCAGTTTCCCCATTTTATCTTCTTTAAAGAGCCTTTCCATCTTCCAACCTTAACTGTTCATGTCTCAATCACTCTCAGTCATTTATCTTAAGTCACTCTCCCATGTTCACCCCATACCAGCCCCAGTAAATACCCTTGCTAAAATCAACTATGAAGGCTGTTGCCACATCCAGTGGCAATTTCATTGCCCTTATCACATTTTCCTGTGCCTTTGAGCACATATTTGACCTCCTTGCCATTTACGACTCCCGTTTTTCCTACTCTTTGCTATTCCACTTTGATCATAGCTACATCTTCTTGCTCTGATGTCCTTAAGTCAAAAAAATGCCCCACCATTTTTATTCTTTATCTCTGTTTATGGTATCAATGGTTATAAATGGGAAAAAAATCATCTTAGATACATTTTTAGTGATCCATGCTCCCATCATCCAACTAATCATTCATTCCTATTAGTTAAAACTTCTAATTATTTTCTATTTTCCTCTTTACTATCAATAATGTTTTAGTCACTACTATTCTCTTTTAGTTCCCTAAAATCTCTACTGGGCCATTACAATTTTTTTTTCATTTTACTTTACTGTGGTAAGAACACTTAATAAGAGATCAACCCTTCTAACGAAATTTTCAGTGTGCAGTAGAATATTGGTAACTATATATGCATAATGTTGTACAGAAAATCTCTGGAAATTACTTATCTTCTTGCATAACCAAAACTTTATACCAGTTCAATAGCAACTCCCCATTGCACCCTGCCTCCAACACCAGGCAACCATGACTTTTCCCTCTGCTTCTATGAGTTTGACTACTTTAGATATCTCATGTAAGTGGAATCATAGCCTTGTGTGCCTGGCTTACTTCACATATCACACTGTCCTCCAGGTTCACCCAGCTTGTCACATATTACAGAATTTATTTATTTTATAAGGTAGAATACTATTCTATTGTATGTATATACCACATTTTCTTTATCATTCACCCATCAGTGGACGTTTAGGTTGTTTCCATATATTGGCTATTGTGAATAAAACTGCAATGGATATGTGTGTGTGTGTGTGCACGCACGTGAACATGTGCTCAGTTGCTCAGTTGTGTCCAACTCTGTGACCCCATGGACTGCAGCCCACCAGGCGCCTCTGTCAATGGAATTGTTCAAGAAAGGATACTGGAGTGGGTTGCCATTTCCTCCTCCAAGGGATCTTCCCCAAACAGGGATTGAACCTGTGTCTCTGAGTCTCCTGCACTGGCAGGCAGATTCTTTACCACTAGCGCCACCTAAGCGTTCCTCAAAAAACTGAAAATAGAACTATTAATATGATCTGACAATCCTCTGTATCCAAAAGAATTGAAATCAGGATCTTGAAGAGATACAATAGTTCTTTTACTGTTTTTCCACCCTGCCTCTGGAGTTATCCTCTTCAAATCTATATTCCCTTACGCTGTTAGTTTGTCTTTAATTAATGTTCAAATGACCATAACTTTAATATTCTCTACTCAAAACCTTTAAAGACTCATTACCCATCAGAAGGAATGTAGACTTTTTAGCATAGCATGAAAGACTTTCATGATATGTAGTATTACTGGATTTATCAAATTAAATTATTGCATAGGACATACCTTCAGTCATTACTTGTATGAAATTCAATTTGAACCAGGCATCCTACGTTTTTCTAGCAACCCGACGATAGAGAATTTGATTACTTCTCTAGGTCATTCCTCCTATGCTCCACCCACGTTACTGCTCTCCAGAGAATCCCATGGGCAGAGAAGCTTGGTAGGCTACAGTCCATGGGGTTACAAAGAGTGGGACACGACTGAGTGACTTCACTTACACTTACACTCACTTATCTTGTATAATATTATCCACTTCTCCCACCCACCCTAAGATAAAGGAAAACCTACTGGCTTACTACACACTTCTTTCTAGTCTTTTAACACACTATACTTTCTTGCCTATGTAATGTCTTCTCTTCATCTGTGGTGTGTTACCCTTCTCTTTAATAGCTGTGCATATGTATTCCCAGCAGAACGCAATTCTAGAATGGACTTGAAGTTAGATGTGGCCATATGATCAAATTATTTCCAGTGAAATGGGACCAGATTTAATCCATGCTTTAATCTAGCCCTGTTTTCCAGAACCTCAAAGAATGCCCTTCAACGCATTTTGTAATAATGACACATAAGGGCCCTAAGTCCATGTATAGATGATAACCAAGCTGCCATCAGCCTGGGTCCCTGAAAAACTAGGTCCTTGAGAAGTCTCTCCAAGTTCCTGGAGCACCTGCCCCAGAAGTTTTGTAAACAAACAAACAATTCTATCTTGTTTGGGCCATTACACTTTTAGGGTCTCTTCACTTAACATTCAGGTCTCAGCTAAATAAATATTATCTAATATGGAAATTGTTTTTCTGCTCCCAAATACTGAGCTGAAGAAGGACAGGAAGACTAGGTGAAAGAGATTTGACAATTCTGAGGATTAAGAGTTTCAGTGAGAAAAGTAGCACTTTCATTACATTTAACTTGAGACATGAATTAGAATGCAAAAAGCCTGTATTCTCCTTGATTCTTATGAACAAAGAATATAGGTTAAAGATATTTTTCTTATGACTAAACTTAGGCTTTTTTGACTTTCACCTTTGAAAATGATTAAAAGTTAACAAGCCACATGCAACAAGACTTTGCATAAAACCACTTGAAAAATCAATTCCCTTTACAAGTCACTATTTACATTCTAATGCATACTTCTTAAAGTATAAAATACTTTATATGAGAAAACTACAAATTGTGCTCTACACCAAGTGTCAGCTGTTTTTTCTGTAGAGGGTCTTATGAGAAATATTTTAGGATTTGTAGGCTATACAATCTCTGTCACAATGAATAAAATGCAAAAGCAGCCATAGTTGACATATCAACAAATGAGCACAGTTTTATTCCAACAAAATTTTATTTACATCAGCAGGTGACAGGCAGGATTTGACCCATAGGTTACAGTTTTGCCAACTCTCTGATCTATACCCAAATATAAAGAACCTGTATAAACAGCACAGAAATGACAAAAATATTAATATTTTGTCTTCTTCTTTCCAAATTCTCCTCTCTCCTCCTGCTCCTATTCCCTTTCTTCTGCCTTCTTTCTCCCTCAATGACTATTACAGGAAAATGACGTAAACTAACCTGTTTTCTTAAGTTACACAAATGGTATCACTTATGCACATAATCCTTTGTGATCAGTTTTTTTTTTTTTAACTAAGAATTTCCTTTTGAAATTTAACTAGGTGGATTTGAGTTTTTCATTGCTCTATAATATTTTGGTCTGTCTACAGATTACTCATCATTCTCCATTGGTTGACAGTTTGTACTTTTCTTTTTAAACCCTAGGAAACAGTGTGAGGTTTTTCTTAGACTCTTTGAAGTGGAAATGAGGAGTACTAAGAATATGCATATTTTCAAAAACTGCTTTTCAAATCAGACGTTATGCTCTCAGCAGAAATAGCTTCTGTTTCCCTGTATCTTGTCACACAGGTTGTTGTCTTTTTGCCTATTTGATGAGTGCTAAAAGAAATTCTCTTACTTTAATAGAAATTGCTTAGACTTATGAAATGTTCATGCTTAGGCTAAACTAAATGTTTAAAGTGTCCTAACATAATCACGATTTAGCGACTTCACTTTCACTTTTCACTTTCCTGCATTGGAGAAGGAAATGGCAACCCACTCCAGTGTTCCTGCCTGGAGAATCCCAGGGACGGGGGAGCCTGGTGGGCTGCCGTCTATGGGGTCGCACAGAGTCGGACACGACTGAAGCGACTTAGCAGCAGCAGCAGCAGCAACATAATCATATGAGCAAAGTATTACTTTCATTTCCTTTATAGAACTGAGGCAACAGCGGCTCAGCAGCGTAAAGTAACTTTCCCAGTAACTTGGCTCATTGTGCTTGTGCTCAGTCGTGTCCAACTCTTTGGGACCCCATGAACTGTAGTCCTCCAGGCTCCTCTGCCGGTGGAATTTTCCAGACAAGAATAATGGAGTGGGTTGTCATTTCCTACTCCAAAAGTTTTTCGTAATGCAGGCATCAAATTCGCATTTCTTGTATTTCCTGCATTGGCAGACGGATTCTTTACCACTGTGCCATGCTACTCAGTGATAAAATCAGAATTTGAACTCAGGTAACTTGATTTCAAATTCTATGTTATTTACCCATAAAACTAGTAAGTAAAATTGATGATCATATTATATATTTATTACTACTCAGGTTTACTCTTTTATGAACTGCCTGGATATACCCTTGGTTTATTGCCTCATTATTATTTAGCTGTGCTTTCTAAAATTGATTTTTAGAGGTTCTTCAAGTATTCTGAAAAGTAAATGCTTTCAAATTATATAGGCTACAAACATTTTCTTAAATTCAAAAGCTTGGCTTTTCATTTTCTTATGTTATTTTGAGTTAAAAAATTTTTGTATGTGAATTTATCACACTTCATTATCTTCACTGTTGTCTTCTTAAATGTTCACTCAAGAAATTATTTCTTATTCCAATATTATACAGATATTTCTTCATGGTTTCTTCTTTATAGATCCTTTTTCCCACATGAATAACCAATTTTACTGGCATCATTTATGGAATAATCCACACTTTGCCCTGCTGAATTGTGGTGTCACTTGCAAAAACAACTATTTTTCCTAAATGTAAAGTGATTTGGAGGCTCTTTATTCATTCACACTGAGAAATTTATGTCTTAACAAATATCAAAATATTTTAACTGCCATATCTTTTTAGTAATCTCATAGGGTTAGTTTTCTGTCACATTCATCAAAATACTAACCATGATTTGGGTATTTTCATTCCTTCAGGTCAGTTCAGTTCAGTCGCTCAGTCGTGTCCGACTCTTTGCGATCCCATGAACCGCAGCACGCCAGGCCTCCCTGTCCATCACCAACTCCCGGAGTCCACCCAAACCCATGTCCGTTGAGTTGGTGATGCCATCCAACCGTCTCATCCTCTGTCGTCCCCTTCTCCTCCTGCCCCCAATTTCATTCCTTCAGTTTTTCATAAAAATTCTAGGATCAGTTTGACAAATGCAAATTAAAAAAATGAAGAAAGACCAACAAGATGGATTGGGAATAATATGAATATATGGATTAATTCTTAAGGAAGAACTGACATCTTAATTTTATTGCATCTTTGCAAACATGAGCATGGCAAATCTCTCAATCTATTTGTGTCTTCTTTATGTCTTTCTTTGAGATTTCCATAAAAGTTCCATATAACTTTTGTTAGATTTATTCTTAAGCACCTTATTTTGTTGTTACTGTAATAATATATTTTCAAGCTATAATTTCTAATTATTTACTGCTGGTTTATGAAAAATAGAGATTTTTGTGATAGTAGCCTCTTTTATTTTATTCCTCTTTCACAATATAATCTAACATTTCTCCATTAAAAATAATATATATTTTAGGTTTTGGATGACAACATGTGTGAAGTTAAAAACATTCTTTTCTATTCTAAACTTACCAAGATTTTTTTCTTTTAAAATCATGATGAACTGTCAAACTTTTCAAATGCTTTTTTGTATGTGCTGAGAGGTTATTTCCCCTTTGCTGTGTATTGTGGAAAATTTCAGTAATAGATTTTTCTAATATTAACCACTCTTGCTTTACTGAAATAAAAAATTCTATCTTGTCCCAATGTGTTTTTTTAAAGTATACTCCTGGATTGATGCTGTTAATATTTTATTTAATATTTTTACATCTACAACCACACATGTGACATGGCTTATGGTTTTCTTTTCATAGAAAGATACTTAAAACATTTTTTGAGTTATATAGCAGTCTCACAAATTGAAAGAGGTAATTTCCCTGCCTTTGGAATAGCTTGCATATTACAGGGAGTAACAGCTGAAAGCTTGTTATAAACTAATCTTTAAAACCTCCTCAGCCTAGTGTCTATTTTGCTATTTGATGGTAGTCTATAATGTACTGACCCTGTTCATTTAGTGAATAAAAGTTGTTTCAGACATTTTAACATTTTCTTGAATCAGATTCAAAGTTCCATAAACAGTAGAATAAAGTTCTACATAATTATTTTTTTGCCTTAGTTATTTTTAATATTCTCATATTTGAAAGTTAATGACTTTCATTCTAGTTCAATCTCATTAGAAGTTTTATAGTTCTTTACAGTTTTTTCAAAGAATAAGTTTTGGTTTTATTGATCTTTTTATTTCTTGTTTCATAAAATTTACCAATGAAATCATCTAGGCTGGGGCTTTACTTATGGAAAAGGTTTTTTTGTTGCTGTTATAAATTCAACTTAATAGTAGACATAAGGTATTCATGTTTTTAATTTGTTCATTCTTCAGTTTTAATAAATTGTGATTTTGAAAGAGCCTCGCATGGATTAAAAGTGACCATAAATCATTGACACTACCCTATTCAAGTGAAATTTGTGTCCTCTTCTTAAATGTAGGCTGGTCTTGCCAAACAGAACCCAGTAGAACATGCTGAGAGTGATGTCATGCCAGTTCTAGACCCAGCATTTAAGAGGGCTCACAGCTTCTATTTTATACCTTTCTTACTCTTGAAATCTAGATGCTATGTAAAAAAAAAACCTACCCTCGTAGTGAGCCCAAAGAGACAGCGCCACTTCATTGTTAGTTTTCTAATTCTCCAGTCACACATGTGAGTGAAATCATCTTGGCTCCTTTAGCTCTATAGCCCTCTGATTTCAGCCACATTGCTGACACAAAATGAGACCAATGAAATAACTACTTGGTCAAACCAGAAATTCATGAGATTAAAAAAAATGAATTATTTTTGTTTTCAGAGCTTTTGTTAGATAGCAAAAAGTAGTCAAAACAGAATTCTGCAAGTGGGGTAAGGCTATAGTAAAACCCTAAAATATGAGTTATTGGCGGTGAGCAGAAGCTAGAAGGGCTCTGAAGAAACAGGGAATAGTGGAAGGACAGTGAAGAAATTTTATTGCATGGATTAAAAAAGATAAGACTGTTATTCAGTAGTGGGAAATGTGGCAACATTATCACCTACATTAACATAAAAGCATATCTAATGAACTTGTGGATTTGGCTAAGAACACTTCCATGCAGAATAGTGAAAATACTGTTTCTTTTAGCTGTATATGCTAAGGCTTAGAGAGAGACAGATGAACTAAATAATAAGTTGTCCCATTATTAATCAGAATCTAGAGGAAATATTTCCAGCCCAAGCCTTGCAAATATAAAACTGTTTCTAATTCCAGTCTTATCCAGCAATTTTCAAAAGAAGTAATGGTCTTAAGGGAAAAATCAAATTCAAGGTCCTGATAGGAAAACATGGTCTTAGAATCAAGATGCCAATGACTCCTTGTTTTGTTTGAACTCTGATGCCTGCATCCAGTCCCAGACTGTAGCATCTAGTCTCTGCTAGATGTAATAGAGACTTACCCAGCAGCTGCACAGCCCAGCCTGAGGCCAAGTGTCCGTGGTGAACACCAACACAGATGCCTTTTTATTTTCTAATATATTTACCTATTTATTTTCAATTGGAGGATGATTGCATTACAGTGTTTCTTCCATGTATCAACATGAATCAGTCATAGGTTTATGTATGTCTCCTCTCTCTTGAACTTCCTCCCACTTCCAATCCCATCCCACCCCTCTACGTTATCACAGAGCAATTCCTCCCAAGACAAAGCTTCTCTTCTCCAATTCTCTTCTGAAAATTTCAAACAATTTAGCAGCCCTAAATCCTGGCCTATCACTTCTTAGTTCCACAAATTACCTCTCAACTTGTGTGCTTCTTCTCTTCATTGTGGTAAAGAAAGTACTCCATTCAGAGATTCTGAGTAAATATGAAGTTCACTTCACATACTTCTATCTCAAGAGTCTCAGCCCCCCTGCCTATAGTCCAATGTCTGGAGACAGTTTTGTTAAATTATCTCGTCCAGTTTTGTAGTTGTTATGGTGGGAGGGGAAATCTGGTCCCATTTACTCTCTCATGGTTAGAGACAAAATTATTTTGAGCTCATATTTATGTGTGCTTATTACTTCTATGTAGGAATATTTTATAATTTGGGGGGAGGGGATCCCTCCTAGGCAATTTTGTACTTATTTTTGCCAGTGTCCTAGAGGTTTCACCACGCCAGAAATAATTTTCATGTTGAGGAGATGAAACTTAAAACCTCTGTAAGTCAGTGAATGCATATATACATTGCTGTTCAGTTGCAAAGTGGTATCTTACTCTTGGTGACCCCATGGACTGCAGCACGCCAGGCTTCCCTGCCCTTCACTATGTCTCGGAGTTTGTTCAAACTCATGTCCATTGAGTGTATATATATATATATATACACACACACACACATATGTCCTACAGTCCAGACACAAAAATAAAACATTATCTTAACTGTCATGGTAAGCAGTTTTTATTCTTAATCATCCTTGTACTATTTGTAATATATTCACACAGTGGGATACTATGTAGTGATGAGAATAAACCAATTATAAGTACATGAAATAATATGGAAAATGTCACAAACAATATTGATAAAGAGGCTCAATACATAAAAGTAAATGCTGTCTAATCCAATTTACATACAATTTAAAAATTAATAGAAATGTAAATAGTGGCTACTATGCCTAGAGGCAGCACAGAGTCTATGTGGGATCCAAAGAGGTGTGTTTGGGTGTGTTAATGTTTCTTACCTAGTCTGGGTGATGGCTATACCATGGTGCAGTTTGTGAAAATTCATCACATTTTCTACATAAACTTTTCAACAAAAAGTTAAAATGTAAATTTAAAATGTGACCCAGAAATTTCTTTTGATCAACAACAGGGAAGATTAAAACCTATGGAAATTTTAAAACATTTAAAAAATTTTAAATGATTTAAAAAGTTACTTTGGATAAATACATCAAAAATATTAATGAAGGTCTTTTTGAGGTGTTATTTAAACATTGAAACATTCTCTCAAGGCCTGGAGGCCTAGCCTGAGGCTAGGACTGTCCCTAGAGCACTGTCACAAGGTCACGCATATTTAATTGACTAGTTAATTGAAGTACACAGAGGAAAAATATTTTCCCAATGCTGACACAGTGGCAATATTTTCCTTTCTAATTATTTGTCCCAATGTCCCTACTGAGATTACAATATTAATATAGGCCACACTTTCAGCTACAGTCACTTCTAGTTCGATGTCTTCAATTCCCTGTAGCCCTTCTGTACTACTTCTCCTTACTAGGCACACTGACGTCATCAGTACCAGTAGCTATGTGCTTAGAGAGTAGTGGATGAGGATGCAAGGTGACCGTAATCCAGGTTTTAAAAGACAGTTGTACTGGACAAGGCCTATACTTTTCCTCTTTACCTTTACGTAAAGAAAAAGGATTCCACTGTCAAAGGATAAAAGTTTTGATCCATTGACCTGAATACCCAGTTTTTAAAGATCCAAGTAGCTAGATAGGCTATTGATAGCCATGGGTAAACTCACCTTCAATAGAAAGAAAGATACTTTCCTAAATTGTGCCTTCCTAAATTCCTTGTAGTTCACTAATTCTTTTTTTTTTTTTTTCCACTAATTCTTTTAGTTAAATGTAATAAACTTTGAGTTGCCTATTGGATACAAAGTGCTGTTTTAAGAACGTGAAGGGGGCTAACCTATTAACAAAAATGAGTTAAAAATCTTTGCCCTCAAATAAATCGAATTCTTAAAAGAAAGGTAATTTATGATTCATGGATACAAATACATTAATGCTATGATATCTCTGTGATTCATTTAAAGATTTTAAGTTTAAGGGAATATCTGGACTATTTGATATAAAAACATTTGAACTGGAACTTAAAACAATGAAGATTTACTAAATTCAGATTATATATGTATATAAATGTATTTCATATGTGTATATATGTATGAATTCTGCTTACTTATAGACATATTATCATTGTACATCATCTGTATCATAGTATATATCATCTATACTAAAGCAAGTTGGAAGGACTGATGCTGAAGCTTCAATACATTGGCCACCTGATGCGAAGAGCCAACAAATTGGAAAAGACCACGATGCTAGGAAAGATTGAAGGCAGAAGGAGTAGAGGGCAACAGAGGATGAGAAGGTTGGATGGCATCACTGATGCAATGGACATGAACTTGGGTAAACTCTGGGAGATCGTGAGGGACAGGGAAGCCTGGCATGCTGTAGTCCATGGGATCGTGAAGAGTCAGACTAGGTGACTGAATAACAACAACAACAACACTACATGCTAAATATTAATGCAAACAAGTCTTGAATTATTAATAAAACATTACAGAATCAAGCAAAGACCACTACCTTATGTAATTTAGTTTGACATAAATTTCTCAGTTTGAGTTCTGAAACTAGAAGTACAGAATACATAAACTTTTGTTAATTCTTTGTCTACATGATGAAATAAAGTAGTGATGTCCAGCATTCTGCCTCTATCATCCATTAATGTAGTGCATTCAGTGTAGCATTAGGAGTCTACACGGCACAGGGCCTTTCCTCAAGAAAACCACCCACCCCAGCTTTTGTTCAAGGAACGGTGCTAGGCCAGTTCATTCACATAAATCAACAAATCACTTCAGTGACAGGGGACTGAACCAGAAAGGGGCCCCTAGATCAGAGACAGCCAATCTTAGAAACTCTCTCAAGGGATTTGTAAATTTGAGATCAAGAAACTAAAACCAGAAATCAAGAACATGTAGAAAAAGACAAGCAAGCAGTGACTATGAGGCAGAGGAAGCCATGAGACATGGACCAAAAAAAAAAGGTTATTAATCTGGAGTAAGCAGAAATCAACAGATACAAGGAGGAGAGTCTTAGGAGGGGGCAGCTAGAGCAGTAGATGAAAAAGAAGGATATGCTGTCACATTGGAAGCAGAGCACACTTGCAGAGTGGGAAACATATTTGCAAATCTTGTGTCTGAAAGGCACTTGTATCCAGGATATAATGATTTCTATAGTAAAAAGACAAGTAACCCAATTAAAAATGAGTGAAGGATCTGAATAGACATTTCTGCTAAACAAATGATCAATAAGCACATGGAAAAGATGCTCAACATCATTCATCATTATTGTTTAGTCACTAAGTCATGTTTAACCCTTTTGCAACCCCAAGTACTGTAGCCCACCAGGCTCCTCTGTCCAGGGGATCCTCCAGGCAAGAATACTGGAGTGGGTTGCCATTTTCTTTTCCAGGGGATCTTCCTGATCTAGGAGTCAAATCCACGTCTCCTGCATTGGCAGGTGGATTCTTTACCAGTAAGCCAACAAGGAAATGTAAATGCAAATTAAAATGACAATGAAATACCATTTCACATCCACTAAGATAGCTTTAGTCAAAAGTCAGACTATAATATGTGTTAACAAGGTTGAGCAAGAAGTGGAACAGTCATTCATCCCTAGTGAGAATTCATTCCTAGTCACTTTGAAAAACAGCTTGGTGTTTACTAAATTGGTAAACACAGATTTACCATATGATCCACAATTCCATTCCCAGGTATATATGCAAGTGAGACGAAAACACGTTCACCAAAAACATGTACATAAATGTTCATAGCAGCATTACTCATAGTTGGCAAGTGTAAACAGCCTAAATGTCCATAAAATCAACGTATAAACAAAATGTGTATATTTATACACTGAAATGTTACTCTGCTATAAAAAGCAATGAAGTACTGATACATGCTACAACATGGATGGAACTTGAAAACATTATGCTAAGCAGAAGAACCTTCATAAAAGACCATTTATTGTATAATTGCACTGATATGAAATGTCCAGAATAAGCAAATTTATAGAGATACGAAATAGACTAGTAGTTAACCAGTGCTGAGAGAGAGGAGGGTAAGAAGTGAGTGCTAATAGGTATAGGGGTTATTTCAGGAGTGATAAAAATGTTCTAAACGTAGATTGTGCTGATGGTTGGTTAGTTCTTTCCATAAACTTAAAAATATATTAAACTGTATTCCTTAAATGAGTGTATTTTATGATATGTAAATTATATCTCAATAAAGACTTTTTTAAAGCAAAGTACTAGGGAGGGGATTCATAAACTCATGAATTTGGGTAGAGAAGAGGTAAAATCCAAAACTGAACTAGGTTTCCTCTTTCCAAAGCCCAACTGGAGTATTTGTGAGTGTCCATAATTTTTTGTTGTGTGGTTATCCATAGATTTGCAAACTAAGCTGATTTCACTCCCTTAATGTCACATATGCTTTTATTGCGAAATATCCTAAACTTCAAGTAACCTGAATAAGACCGCTTTCCTAAAATCTCAAAGATGATATTTAAAACATTTTCCTGGATAATACCTCACTCAATTTTCATACTGGCTCCACTGCCTTAAACCTAAAATGATTATGAGGATGGTCTTTGATAATTAACATATGAGTCAAGTGTTCTAAAGTGTGGCTCTCTAGCTACAGTACTTGGATACAACGACTTACACGCTATGTAATCTTGGAAAAGTTCTTAACCTCCTTGTATCTCAGTTTCTTCATATGTAACATGGTAAAAACAATGACACCTGCAATGGAAAACTGGTGTGAGATACCTGACACATAGCACTCACCAACATTAACTATTATTGTACCATTTAGAGCCAATATATTTCTAATATTTCTAAATATGTGGTTTCCGTAATTAATAAACTGAGTTAGAAAACTTCTGGGGGAAGATAAAGCAGCCTTTTCAAAACTCCCAAATACCAATAGCACTTAAATTTTTAGCTAAAGACTCTGTACTGTATTTAGAATAGTGCCTCCAGGAACTTTGGTGTTTGTTTTTTAAAAAGAATAGTAGTGAGGGCTTTCCTGTTGGCTCAGTGGTAAAAATCTGCTTGCCAATGCAGCAGACACAGGTTCAGTCCCTGATCCAGGAAGATCTCACATGCTGCAAAGCAACTAAGCCTGTGTGCCACAACAACTGAGACTGTGCTCTAGCGCCCAGAAATTGCAACTCCTGAGCCTATGTGCTCCAATACTGAAGCCCATACCCTAGAGTCTGTGCTCCACAAGAGAAGCCACCACAATGAGAAGGCTCGTGCATTGCAACTACAGAGTAACCCCTGCAGCAATGAAGACCCAGCACAGTCAAAAATAAAGGTAAAGAACATTTTAAAAGGATAGTATTTGATTTAGTGTTATCTGTTCTGTTTTTGTTTTATTTGCAGAGTAAGTAGTACATGATTTTCTATATGTAGCAGTTTGAGTAGAGAGGTAGTAATTACATGTTTCTTTTCTGCACCTCGAAATTATATATCTCTCAAATATCATCAGCAGGTCCCTATTATGAATCAAGTGTAAACATGTCACACTGTATATAAATATCATTATGTTGAACACCTGAAACTAATATAATACTGTATGTCAATTACACCTCAATTAAAAATACATTAAAATTTAAAAAGTCATGTCACACTAACACTTTGAATCTGCCTAACAAAGATTCTAGTTCCTTTTCAAGTAGAAAAGGCCTATCATTATAGAAACAGAGATTCAATAGAGCAGGAAGTAATTGTTAAGATTTATTTAATTCATCCTCCTACATTCAAGCACCTAAGCCATCCCCAAAAGTAACAGTCTACTTTATTCCCCAAAATCTCTTGAGATGGAAATGTATTTTTCTTGGTAACCTCTTCCAGTTTCTTATAATTGTTCGGTCAAATAATTCTTTCTAAAGCAAGTTCAGAGTAAAGAAAAAAACTGAACACACTTCTATATCCACTTCTCTTTCTATACATGTTTCCCACCCCCCCACCCCAAATAGGAGCTGCCTGAATTTTATCATCACTTTTGTGAAATGTTTGAAGGCATTAATGCTAGAATGTTTTAATAGGAGCAAAAAAAATCTAAAGGCAAATTGTTCCTTATGTCTGTTCTTCGAGATATATTTTTTCATGAATTCTCTCACCCCCCTGCCCCACATAAAGTTCTTAAATATTTATTCCAAATGTTGTAAATCAAATATTTTTAACATTTGATCATATGCTCAATTCCATATTTTAAGTATAAATTTGACAGGAAGGCTCAATACCATATCTTAGGCATAAATTTGACAGGAAGATTCAATTTCTATATATACTTCAGCTTTCCACAAGTTATTCAGTTTTTAGGAAGTCAGCCCAAAAAGAAACAGAATTCATCACTAGTGTCTGAAACTCTGAAAAAGCTAACCTGATTGCATAAAAATGGAGATACCATCAAGTGAAAAATAATTATTTTACATTAAAACGTAAAAACAATTATTAAACAATTGAAATTAGTAGAAAAGTAAGTAGAATAAAGTTAGAAAATATCTTGAGATTGGAGAGCAGAGGGAACATGTAAGTGATAACAATAATTTACTCAGCATATGTGATCTGAGCACCTACTATGTTCCAGGCACTAGAGGTTCAGGTTTGAGCAAAACAGAAAATACGTTTACCTTCATGCAACTTACCTTGGGAGACTGACGACAACAACAAAATTCTAAACAAAGTTATAAAAACCATAATGTCAGGGATTCACAAACACTTGCAAAAAATAAAGCAAATTAAGGGGAAGGAGTGAGGAAAGGAGATGCTCAAGATAGGGTGGCCAAGGAATGCCTTTTAAGGTGCTGTCATTTTAGCAAGAGTCAAAATAAAGTGACAGTTGAACCATGAAAACATTTGCAAGGAACGTACTCCAGCTCAGGAACCCCCAAGAGCAAAAAGTCTTGGGGTTCCTGTCATCATGTTTAGAATTTTCAAAGAATAGAAAGACCCGTGTAGCAGGAGCTAAATGAGTAAGGAGAAGAGTGAGGGAAATGAGTTTGAGAGCTACTCAGAAGAGGCTGGAAAACATAGGACATGACATATAGGCCAAGGACTTAGAAGGTCAAGAACAGGTGAGTATGTATGTATTTTGATATGTATTTTGTCTTACAAAGGATCACTTTTGTTGCATTGTGATGAACAGACTTCAGTGAAGTAAGACTGGAAGCAGAGAGACCAGTTAGAGCTTATTGAATTAAACCATGAAAGAGTCAACATGTTTAGACCAGGTTCTTGGTGCTGAGGATTAGAAGTGGTAAGATTTGGGTTCTCCTTTGAAGGTACAACTAGTAGAATTTCTACTGGTTTGTATAGGAGATAGAAGAGAAAGAAGGCAGAGGACTCAAGGAAGGTGCCAGGATTTGTGACCTGAGTAATTGGTGAACTAATGGTGGTCTTTGTGGAACTGGGGAATACTGGAGAAGAAGGAGGTTTGAAAAGAAACATCAAATGTTAAATTTGAAATGTCTGTGAGATATTCAGAAAAATGCCAGCAAGTAAGCAGAACATATACGTCTAGATTTCAGTAGCAAATTTGATTCTGTAATTTAAAACTAAGTCATCGTGAGAGTACAGATATTATTTAAAACCATGAGAATGGATGAGGTCACCAAAGAAACTGGTATAAATAGAGAAGAGAAAAGGTCTCAGAACAGACCCCTAGAGCCCAATAGCACTTGAAAAAAATCTTGACATTGGAAAATACACCAGTAACAGAGACTCGCTTATATTGAGATAGAAAGGCTGGGAGAGTACAGTGTCCTAGAAACCAAGGGAAGAAAGTACTTAAAGAAAAAACAAAAGTGAACAGTTCTTTCAAATGTTTCTGAAAGAATAAGTTGTGCACAAGTGTCCACTGGGTTTGACTTTGACAAGTTCTTGACGAGACTTTCAGTGTAGTGATGCGGAAGAAGAAAGAATGGAAGACAACGGAAACAGATTTCAAAGTATTTTTCTCTTAAGCAGAACAAATGGAGCATTGCTTCCAAGAGGGATATAAGATAAGGGCTTCCCTGGTGGCTCAGTCAGTAAAGAATCTGCTTGCAATGCAGGAGACCACCAGTGATGCAGGAGACCCAGGTTCAATCCCTGGGTCAGGAAGATCCCCTGAAGCAGGAAATGGTAACCCACTCTAGTATTTTTCCCTGAGAAATCCCATGGACAGAGAAGCCTGACAGACTACATTTCACAGGGTTGTAAGAGTCAGACATGACAGCAACTAAACCACCACCACCACCATAAGATCAAAATATCTATCTATTCAATCATTTATCAATGATCTATGAGAGAAGACAAGGGATAACTGATGATAAAGAAGAGAGAGGGAATAACTGCAAAAATAGTAGCTCTGAAAAATCTATAAGAGATAGAATTCACATTTATTATATAAAGACATTTCTTACTTAAGGGCATATGTATCTTACAGTAAGTCACTTGTGTGCTGTGCTTAGTCGCTCGGTTGTGTCTGACTCTTTGCGACTCCACGGACTGTAGCCCTCCTGGCTCTTCTGTCCATGAGGATTCTCCAGGCAAGAATACTGGGTTGCTATGCCTTCCTCCAGGGGAATTTCCTAACCCAGGGGTCAAACCCAAGTCTCCTGCATTGCAGGCAGATTCTTTACTGCCTGAGCCACCAGGAAAGCCCAAGAATACTGGAGTGGGCAGCCTATCCCTTCTCCAGGGGATCATCCCAACCCAGGAATCGAACTGGGGTCTCCTGCATTGCAGGTGGATTTTTTACCAGTTTAGCTACCAGGGAGGCCCAAGTCACTTGTGCCTTAGGGTAAAAAAGACATTTATTCTTTACATTAATGTTACTGAGTGATTTTATTTTGCTTTTAATGAGAAAATATCTAGGAAGTGTGCATTAAATTTTATTTGAATCACCGTTTTTGTCAATGTCTTATGGTAGATAAAAACAATTGATAAAGCCCTACAAGAAAATGATTTCTATAATCACTACACTTTCCCCTCTTGGGTTTTTAAAACATTTTAAGAAAGTGAGATAAGGGTTGTACACAAGTAGAATGATGAAGCATGGTCTGGTACTTTATTCTCAATTTAAAGTGTAACAGCTTGTTCAAAAATTAATATTCAATATTCTCAAGGGTATCTTTCAAACTTCAAAGCAAGACTTCCTTATAGTTTAGTTTGTATGAAAACTTGAGCAAAGTAGAATAGCTGTTAAAATGAAATTCATTCAATTACCATAACAAGAGATCGGTTTTGGGTAAGAGGCTGCTAGCTATAAGAGATTTTGTATAATTGTTTTCCCTCTGTCCATAACAATTCTAAATTTCACCCTGACATGCTCTTTCTTCTGCCACTGCAGCATTAGAAAGAGCCTGGTGCTTTTTCTTTAGGTCCATATTTTGATAATCTTTATTTTGTCACATTTTAGGCATAACAAATAGCATGAAAATCTGCTTCTTTCCCTATATCAAACATGAACTTATACATTGAAAATCAAAGCAGATGAGAAGTTAAAGTTGTTTTATTTTTCAAAGAATACAGATTCATGAACCATGTTTGTATCTCTGGATTCTTTCAAAGAGAATAATGGAACACCAGTGTTGTCATGATCTCAAATCAATATCAATGAATTTACCTCTGTATGAAAGCAATGATGCTTTGGACCCTAAACTTGGCTACTTCTTGTTTGCTGTAGCTCCAAGCCTTTTAAGCCCAGATATACACACTGTGTATCCTTACTGTCTGCTTCCCTGGTGGCTCAGTAGTAAAGAATTGACCTGCCAACGCAGGAGATGTGGGTTTTACCCGTGGGTTGTGAAGTCCTCTGGAGAAGGAAATGGCAACCCAC
Source organism: Okapia johnstoni (assembly GCA_024291935.2). NCBI lineage: Eukaryota > Metazoa > Chordata > Mammalia > Artiodactyla > Giraffidae > Okapia > Okapia johnstoni. Next base: position 57,271,061 of record CM044308.1, read on the forward strand.
TACAGTATTCTTGCCTGGAGAATTCCCAGGACAGAGGAGCCTGGTGGGTTACAGTTCATGGGGTCACAAAACAGTTGGACACAGCTTAGCAAATAAACAACAACAAACAATCCTTACTGACTCAGTTCAGTTCAGTTCAGTTCAGTCGCTCAGTCGTGTCCCACTCCGCAACCCCATGAATTGCAGCACGCCAGGCCTCTCTGTCCATCACCAACTCCTGGAGTCTACCCAAACCCATGTCCATCAAGTCGGTGATGCCATCCAAACATCTCATTCTCTGTTGTCCCCTTCTCCTCCTGCCCCCAATCCTTCCAAGCATTAGGGTCTTTTCCAATGAGTCAGTTCTTCGCATGAGGTGGCCAAAGCATTGGAGTTTCAGCTTCAACATCAGTCCTTCCAATGAACACCCAGGATTGATCTCCTTTAGGATGGATTGATTGGATCTCCTTGCAGTCCAAGGGACTCTCAAGAGTCTTCTCCAACACCACAGTTCAAAAGCATCAATTCTTAGGCGCTCAGCTTTCTTCACCGTCCAACTCTCACATCCATACATGACCACTGGAAAAACCATAGCCTTGACTAGACAGACCTTTGTTGGCAAAGTAATGTCTCTGCTTTTAAATATGCTATCTAGGTTGGCCGTAACCTTCCTTCCAAGGAGTAAACGTCTTTTAATTTCATGGCTGCAATCACCATCAGCAGTGATTTTGGAGCCCCAAAAAATAAAGTCTGACACTGTTTCCCCATCTACTTCCCATGAAGTGATGGGACCAGATGCCATGATCTTAGTTTTCTGAACGTTGAGCTTTAAGCCAACTTTTCCACTCTCCTCTTTCACTTTCATCAAGAGGCTCTTTAGTTCTTCTTCACTTTCTGCCATAAGGGTGGTGTCATCTGCATATCTGAGGTTATTGATATTTCTCCCAGCAATCTTGAGTCCAGCTTGTGTTTCTTCCAGCCCAGTGTTTCTCATGATGTACTCTGCATATAAGTTAAAGAAGCAGGGTGACAATATACAGCCTTGACGTACTCCTTTTCCTATTTGGAACCAGTCTGTTGTTCCATGTCCAGTTCTAACTGTTGCTTCCTGACCTGCCTACAGGTTTCTCAAGAGACAGGTCAGATGGTCTGGTATTCCCATCTCCTTCAGAATTTTCCACAGTTTATTGCGATCCACACAGTCAAAGGCTTTGGCATAGTCAATAAAGCAGAAATAGATGTTTTCCTGGAACTCTCTTGCTTTTTCGATGATCCAGTGGATATTGGCAATTTGATCTCTGGTTCCTCTGCCTTTTCTAAAACCAGCTTGAACATCTGGAGGTTCACAGTTCATGTATTGCTGGAGCCTGGCTTGGAGAATTTTGAGCATTACTTTACTAGCATGTGAGATGAGTGGATTAATATACAACTTATTATTTTATTTTACTCTGATATTAGAAAAGAGTAGTAAAACTAGAGGGAAAGAAAAAGGAAACGGATGAGAGAGAAAGAAAGGCAATGCTCGGTTTGGGGGAAATGACTTACCAATATTGAAAAGTGCTATTAAGACTACTGGGCTTCCCTGACAACTTTGATGGTAAAGAATCTGCCTGTAATGCAGGAGACCCGGGTTCAATCCCTGTGTCAGGAAGATCCCTTGGAGAAGGAAATGGCTATCCACTCCAGTATTCTTGCCTGGAGAATTCCATGGACAGAGGAGCCTGCTGGGCTACTATCAGTGGGGTTGCCATGAGTCAGATACAACTGAGTGACTAACACACACAGACATTAAGATTACCAATGCCCTAAAATGCACCCCTGATCAATGGCCTTCAAATGTCACAAGAAATTAAATCTGCTACCAAGACAGGAAGTAAAATCATCTATCCATCAGCACACTTGCTTACAATATCCAAATGCAGTCTCACTCATTTCGTTAGTAGAAAGTGAAGCCATTCCGAGAAAAGCTCCCTGTGTCTCTGATAGTGTGACATCAATTCACATTTTTTTTTTCTTTCAAGAAACAGTATCCAATCTCTCCCACTGTTTCCAAGTAATTGCCACAATTGACTGTGCCCCCAGAACAACAATTCAGAGAAGTCACTTACCTGCTTTTGCCTATATTTTCTCAGCTATAAAACTGGGATAATATCAAATCATAACTATAATGTGGTATCACCTCATTCCGGTCAGAATGTCATCATTAAAATGTCAACAAATAATGAATTCTGGAGAGAGTGTGGAGAACATGAAACCCTCCTACACTGCTGGTGGGAATGTAAATTGGTATAGCTTGTATAGAGAATAGTATAGAGTTTCTTTTAAACACTAAAAATAGAGTTACCATATGATCCTGCAATCCTACACCTGGGCATAAAAGAAGGAAATCATGCTATTTTCTGGAACATGAATTGGCCTAGAGATTATCATACTAAATGAGGTAAACCAGACAGAAAGACAAATATCATATGATATTCCTGATATGTGGAATCTGAAAAAAAAAATACAAATGAATTTATTTACCAAATAGAACTAGACCCACAGACACAGAAAACAAGCTAATTGTTGCAAACAGCTTAGATGGATGGGATTAATATATTCACACCACTATATAAAAGAGAAAACCCACAAGGACCTACTGTACAGCACAGGGAATCATACTCAATATTTTCTAACAACTTATAAGGGAAAATAATCTGAAAAAGAATATATATAAATAAATCACTGTGCTGTACACACCTGAAATTAACACAATACGATAAATCAGCTATGTTTGTCAATTTAAAAATAAAAAACATAAACCCCTAAGAAACAAAACTAGGATAATACCTGTTTCTATCTCAAAGGGTTATCATGGAGATTAAGCAACTGAAAAAGTATCTAGACCATTTTAAGCACTAAATAAATACTATTGTTATTATTTCTATTAGAAAATAATGAAGAGGAGCAACTCCTTTTTACTGTTTAAGTTCAGAATTGAAACTTACTCAAAGCTTACCCCTGGATTTGAGCCAAGACTCAGTGTTTGGTCCCTTTATTATTTAACCGATATAAAATCTTAACCAATTATTAGTTCTTCCAAAAGTCAGTGTCAAATTTTCTTATTTCATATTAGGGTGTTTGTCAAGTCTCATCACAGTACCTATATTAAATTATAAAGTCTGGAGACTTTATAATTTATAAGCCACAAACTTTGGAGCTAAATTGAGGTTAAAATCCATAAAGAATAACAGCAAGTTATACAAGTATATCGGAGAAGGAAATGGCAATACACTCCAGTACTCTTGCCTGGAAAATCCTGTGGACAGAGAAGCCTGGTAGGCTGCAGTCCATGGGTTCGCTAAGGGTCGGACACGACTGAGTGACTTCACTTTCACTTTTCACTTTAATGCATTGGAGAAGGAAATGGCAACCCACTCCAGTGTTCTTGCCTGGGGAATCCCAGGGACGGGGGAGCCTGGTGGGCTGCCGTCTGTGGGGTCGTGCAGGGTCGGACACGACTGGGGTGACTTAGCAGCAGCATACAAGTATATACACTTATACTATTGATTAAAATTTTAATTTATTATAACCATTATTGCTTGTCAGAAGAAGTAAAGGCACTTCAAAGCCCTTCATTTGGATTTCATCCTCAATCAATATTTACATAGAATTCTAGTCCTCTAGAAGGAATATTCAACTTAATGAATAATAATCAATCATGATAGGAATATACTGAGTATAACAGATAATTAATTTGTGAATAATAGTTTTGTTGTGGGAGACAGAACAAAATAATAATTGAGTGTACATGTTCAGATTACAACTTCTAATGTTCAACTCCCAATGCCACAGTTCACTGAGTATGTTAATTCCTCTATCAAATAAAGGTAATATAATTAGCTATACCGCATGGGGGTTGTTGTCAGTATGCAGTAAAAAGACATACTGACTGCCCAAATGTAATAGTAATGTTCACTAATAAACACCCATTGTATTACTTACATGGACATATGTTAGGCTGAGCCATAAGTAATTGATGCTTTTGTAAATATCTGTCAAATATTGGAAGGATAGTATAGTTGAATATAATAAATGTACACAGAGAGTGACTCTCCATAAGCTTCAAAAGAAACCTCACAAAAAGTAACAAGAAAGACAAATGAACAAATAAGTCAAACTAAAAAGAAATTATAGCTCCTTCTAGAATATATTATAGGATCAGCATAAATTTTTCCATCTCATATTCATGTCTAAAGTAATGTACAATGACTATTCAAAATGAAGCTCTTTATGAACTTGAGGAAGCTTGAATCATCAGATTCTTAAAATACATGTATAATAGAGTATTCCCGTCTACCTTCATTCTTTCAAAAATCATACTCTATATAGGATAATGTTTTAGATAATTAGTATATGAAATTAACACTTTACAAATCCTTGAAGAATTTGTGTTATCATAAGCTCATATACATATGTGGAGTGTGTGCATGTAAATCGCATTTATGGTAACAGGTTATACCATTGTATATTTTAATTCATACTTTAATTTAACAGATCCATTTTCATGTCAAGCATGCATCAAGCACAGGGGACATAATGGTGAGTGAGACAAGCATGGTCTCTGCTCTCAACTAGGCACAGGTTATTGGAACTATGGAAATCTAGTTTTTACTGCAGTACCATCAAAACAGAAAATCAAAAATTCTTCAAATATAAAAACTCAAATTCCTTTACTCACTGTAATCATTTAGTAGGGCCAGGTTTGTTGATATTTCTGAATGGGAAAGTAAACTGTTCTTATAGAGAAGATTACCCCTCTTCATTTATGAGTCATATCATATATGAAGAACCACAAATCTCTTATTTTACTTGAAGAGTTAGAAAGCTAACAACAAAATTGGGAAATGGAAGCATAATAGACAAAACACAAATCTGCCTAAAGAATTCTGAATGCTATATGACAGTTCATTGCTTCAATGGTTTCTGTCCTAAAAAGAAATACTTCCCAATTTTTAAAACATCAAATATTCATAAATATTCAGAAGGTGACATTCTTTCCATATGGCATATATAATTCATCATTTTCTCCACTATGCCATTATACAGGTAAAAAGTATGTTAAAAGGGTGCTAGCTATCCATTTGAATTTAAAAACTTACTCTTATAGTAGCAATTTATAGAAAGAAAAGCATGTGTATATATTTATCATATGTATATTAACAGACTGCTACATAAATATTTTCTATGAGAAAACACCTAAGACATTTTCAATGTTAGCATTGTAAAACTTCAATGAATTTTTCATGATTGAAAGAGTGAAGAGGTTTGGAATATGAATTAGAAATCTCATAAAAGGTTGAAAATGGGCCTCTCAGTTTAATCACTGAACCATGTGGATAAAGATGAAGATTTAAAGGAAAAAGAGTCAAAACTGTTCTGAACTCAAAAAAAATCTTATAAACTGAAATGCCAGGATGGTTCACACATGATCATTTCTTATTTTTTTCCACTGATTATTGAAAAATTCTCTTGGGAAATACGTATTTTAAGAAATAACAATGCTAAAAGCAAAATATAAGCATGACAGGACAAACCCAATATTAGCAGTTATGTCAAATAATTCATGTTTGTAAAATGATAAACATGATCAATAATATTCAAAAATGTTATTATGATAATATACTTTATAATTATCTTGTTACAATGAACAGATGTTAATTTGGATCCTCAGTGTTATGTTTATTAAAAACCATATTAAAGTCTGAAGAGAAAAATATAGTTTGTTGCCAGCTAAAAACTTTGTTTCTTTGTGAAAGTCTTTCTGTTGTTTGAAATCATGTAAACAGGCAACAAGAGAGAAAGTCTTATTCAGCTTACTCTTTAAACTGAAAAAGATTATTAAACTCTACCAGTGTTAAAACTCCCTGTAATCCTTATGTTCAACTCCAGAGATGGCTTTAATAAAATTTAACAAGTGCCCCAAATATCTAGACAGTAACAGAGATTTTATAGTACTAGCTTTAGAGAGAGAGAGGCTTAATGGGTTCCCAGGCAGCTAAGCTGGTAAAGAATCCGCTTGCAATATAGAAGACCCTGGGTCGAGAAGATCCCCTGCAGAAGGGTTAGGCTACCCACTCCAGTATTCTTGGGCTTCTCTGGTGGTTCAGATGGTAAAGAATTCACCTGCAATGAGGGAGATGTGGGTTCAATCCCTGGGTTTGGAAGATCCCCACTCTATGGGGTCGCAAAGAATCGGACATGACTGAGTGACTAAGCATCACACAGCACATATAGGCTTAATAAGTAATTTCAAATACGTGCATCCCTCCTTGGAGTAATTAAAGTGTTGCAGAGACCAGTAATCAAGAAACCAAGCACCACACTCAGAAACCACACTCAGAGAATTAGAGAACTCAGGTTTATTACACCTGTCTGCCCAGAGGAGTTAACACTCCAAGCTCTGAGCCCCAAACAAAGGGGTTACAGTTTTTATAGACCTACTATAGTGGGCAACACTAGCTGCTAACAGGCTGGTTTAAACTAAGAGGCTTCGCGCAAGCAGAAACAGCAGTCAAGATAGGGAGGGGATGCCTGACCTTTACAGGGACAGGCAGATTAAGCAGGTTTCCCAGGGCTGGGCAACTGCAAAGGACAAGGGTGAGTGAGATAAGCTCCAGTTCCTAGTACTGTTAAGTCCCCACTTTCCAAGACTACGTGACCTACATGACAGACCGCAAGGAGCCAGCTGAGTTACAGAGGCAGAATGAGCAGGAGGGTATGTAAAATTTTAACTTTTCTTTTTCATAAGGAGACTTCATCTTCTAGCCTCCTAGTGCATGCATGCTCAGCCGTGTCCAACTCCTTGTGACCCCATGGACTGTAGCCCACCAGGCTCCTCTGTCCATGGAATTTTCCAGGCAAGAATACTGGAGTGGGTTGCCATTTCTTCCTCCAGAGGATCTTCCCCACCCAGGGACTGAACCCACGTCTCCTGTGTCTCCTGTATTGGCAGGTGGGTTCTTGACCACTGAGCCACCTGGGAAGGCTCTAGCCTCAGGAAAGTCTAACAATCTAATGTCATTCCTTTGACTGATTCAGGTGCTTTTTTTAGAAACAGCTCATTCTTTATTTCCCCCAGAGTTATTCAAATTAATATAATATGTTTATCTTTTTATTATCCATAATCACTATCTAAAGGCTTCCAGATTTTTCCTAAACCAATAAATTGTGAAGCTCCATGTTAGATAAAATGTTAATCGTAAGATTATACTGAGATCACATCTTGGCTCTTGTGAGCTTGTCTTCTGCTATATTACATTATCAAATTGGATTATCTCTGAGTATCTGAACTTAATTATATTAATATTTATATAATAATTCCCTAGCCCATGCCAAAAATTTGGTTGAAAATTGCCTATGCATTCATGATGAGGGTTTAAAGTCTGGACTGGGAAGTTTATTCCTAAGAAATTTTATTCTACTTTCTAAAATAGTCTCAAATCAGAATGACATTGACCAGGCTCGCTATACTTGCTATATTGCTATAAAGCAAAAATATTTACTGTTTTTGGAATGGAGCTTAACCAATTTAGAGACTGGAATATGGTACACTGCAGTCCATTAATGTTTCTTTTTCATTCGTCCTCTTTAAGGTTCTACACATACACTAAATTGTAAAGTCTTTTTTTTTTTTTTTTACTCAGAATGGCTTTTAGGAGGTGAAGGGATTTACTAAAAAGATATATCTTGATGACAGCTTGGAATAAACGTTAATACTGAAAGGTCATGTTCAAACAATAAAACTTCTATGTGTGGGACAGGATAAAGACTTGATGTTACTCCTTAATTAAAGTGTATGAAATAATGGGGAAATATCCTAAAAAAATCAACACTGGAAAGAGACAGGGACACAAGGAAGATGTAAGACTAGGTAATCTCTAACTCCACGTGTTGGAACTAGGGACAACAGGAATATAAAAGATGGGTTCTTAACATTACAAGTGGTGAGGGGTGACTATCAGGTAAATTATCTCCATGAGTAGTTTTACCTCCTCTCTCTTGCCTCTGTCTATCCTTCCCCTTTCCTTCTCTTCTCTTTCTTCCTTCTTTCCTATCCTATGTGAGAATAAAAAGACATGGTCTCAAGTACCCACAGCAGGCATAAAAGCATGAGAGTAGAAAAGATCAAGAGTCTTTGGGAATTTCTACAGTTTCAGGAGGTGGAGATTTCAGTCATCCATAAACTTACCCAACGAGGACACAAACCTAGGTTTACACTTATAAACTAGAAGAAGCTGAACTACAGTTTAACCAAAGCCAAGAACCAACTGAAATACAAAGAGTGGTCTTCAAATATAAAAGCCACTTTCGGATGCCCTTGGCTTGCTTTTTATTTCTTGTGATCATAGTGGAAGAAGCTGGTTTTAAACGGTAGCAAACACTGCACTCTTTATGCCCGTGTAAGAGCTGCACTCAGGAAGTCTGAATGCCAGACTGAGGAAGGGTGCTCCAGGAAAAGGTATGGGAGTGTGTGTGGTGTGTGTGTGTTGGGGGGGGGAGTGACAGAGGATAAGAGTAATGCTATCACATATAGTTCCAGAAAAACATCTATTTCTGCTTTATTGACTATGCCAAAGCCTTTGACTGTGTGGATCACAATAAACTGTGGAAAATTCTGAAAGAGATGGGAATACCAGACCATCTGACCTGTCTCTTGAGAAACCTGTAGGCAGGTCAGGAAGCAACAGTTAGAACTGGACATGGAACAACAGACTGGTTCCAAATAGGAAAAGGAGTACGTCAAGGCTGTATATCATCACCCTGCTTATTTAACTTATATGCAGAGTACATCATGAGAAACGCTGGGCTGGAAGAAACACAAGCTGGAATCAAGATTGCTGGGAGAAATATCAATAACCTCAGATATGCAGATGACACCACCCTTATGGCAGAAAGTGAAGAAGAACTAAAGAGCCTCTTGATGAAAGTGAAAGAGGAGAGTGGAAAAGTTGGCTTAAAGCTCAACGTTCAGAAAACTAAGATCATGGCATCTGGTCCCATCACTTCATGGGAAGTAGATGGGGAAACAGTGGAAACAGTGTCAGACTTTATTTTTGGGGGCTCCAAAATCACTGCTGATGGTGATTGCAGCCATGGAATTAAAAGCTGCTTACTCCTTGGAAGGAAAGTTATGACCAAACTAGATAGCATATTTAAAAGCAGAGACATTACTTTGCCAACAAAGGTCTGTCTAGTCAAGGCTATGGTTTTTCCAGTGGTCATGTATGGATGTAAGAGTTGGATGGTGAAGAAAGCTGAGCGCTGCAGAATTGATGCTTTTGAACTGTGGTGTTGCAGAAGACTCTTGAGAGTCCCTTGGACTGCAGGAAGATCCAACCATTCCATCCTAAAGGAGATCAGTCCTGGTTGTTCATTGGAAGGACTGATGTTGAAGCTGAAACTCCAATACTTTGGCCACCTCATGCGAAGAGTTGACTCATTGGAAAAGACCCTAATGCTGGGAAGGATTGTGGGCAGGAGGAAAAGAGGATGACAGAGGATGAGATGGTTGGATGGCATCAACAACTCGATGGACGTGGGTTTGGGTAAACTCCAGGAGTTGGTGATGGACAGGGAGGCCTGGCGTGCTGCGGTTCATGGGGTTGCAAAGAGTCAGACACGACTGAGCGACTGAACTGAACTGATCACATATAGCTCCCAACAGAAAAGCAAAGCAACTTTTCACAACTATTAATTAACCAACTGGTATCAGTTAAGGAAACATTTCTTAAAGATCTGAATTAAAATGCAGTTGAAGTTGCTTTAAATATGGTTTCTTCTTCCATGAGAGCCAGTAAGTATATTACTGTGGCAACTCCTATGGCCCCAGAACACAGCCTACAAAGTGGGGCACAGTGAGAGCTATCTGTCCCCCTGTAGACAAAAAGGTAGGTGCATTGCAGACAAATTGAAAACAACAATAAAACTTAAAGTCTTTTTTTAAATTATTGTTATTACTATCATGCAGGGGTAATTCTCAACAATTTCAGTACAAAATACTCCTCCCTGAAAATATCTTTTGATTTACTAGGTTCTACATAATTGCTAAACCAGTCAATTCTAAAGGTATTCAACCCTGAATATTCATTGGAAGGACTGATGATGAAGCTGAAGCTCCAATATATTGGCCACCTGACACAAAGAGCCTACTTGTAAGAAAAGACCCTGATGCTGGGGAAGATTAAAGGCAGAAGGAGAAGGGGACAGAGAGGATGAGATGGTTGGATGGCATCACCGACTTGATGGACATGACTTCCAATCCCTGGAAGATGGTGAAGGACAAGGAAGCCTGGTGTGCTGCAGTCCATGGGGTCGCAAAGAGTCGGACACAATTAAGCAACAGAACAACAACAACAAAATCAATACTGAATCATTCATAAATGATGTCATATCCTGTAACCAACCCTATATTCTGTAATTATTCTCTATTCTCCCCTCAATATGTCCCCAGTAAATGTCAAGGTTTCTTCCTTTCTCCTATTGGTTCTTTACTAGTCCCACTTCCTTTTCATTCATATTGTAGGAAAAAAATAGATAGGCATATGTGCTTTTAGTAGAAGAGAAATACTTATTAAAAAGTCAGACTATTGACAGGGTAGAATAGTAATTACTTTCATATGGATTGCAAGGGCAATGGTGAAATATGAAGGGAGCAGCATATTTATAGAGGTGATGGGGAAACAGTCTAGAAACGGCAGAAGAAACAGTCAATAGTCATTGGCTCTCTGGCCTCATCCTGGGAAGTCATCCAAATGTACTTGAAAACTCTGTTGGAATTGGAAAACCTATCACACCCACACTGATCAATAGTATTCAGGTTGAAATGAAGAGGGTCTGAAATCAGAAATGATGACAGTAACGGTGACCTGTTTCAGAGTCAATCCAAGGCCTCATCTCTGTTCTCATCTTTTCTGACCACTCAACCATGACTCACAGAGTTGACCACTCTGTCTCCATTATTCCTTAGCCATGCAGATGACAGACTCCACTGGCTACCAAAACCTTCTGCTCAGTTTCCCCAACATTTTCTTCATTGATACACTGTGGTTCATTTCCAGACAGACGATCTGATCTCCAAGGTATCTGCACCAAAATTAAACAATGCCAGTCACATTCCCATTCCTGGTTGCTGAAGATTTATTAACTGCAACAGAATTAAAGTTATGGGCTGATCTTTTCTATAGAATGCATCTCAATAGTTTCTGTTTCACAAAGTACATACCCTTTCCCATGGGCTTCCCAGGTGGCTCAGTGGTAAAGCATCTGCCTGCCAACGCAGAAGATGCAGGTGCAATCCCTGGGTTGGGAAGATCCCCTGTAGGACATGACTGAGACATTGAGCATGCACACATACATTTTCCTACTTAGATTTAGGAGGAATATGTCTCCTGCTCTCTCCCTTCTATATATTAAACTATAAATGATTCAAGTTGCAGAGATGCCTGCTTTCAGCAACTTCTTCTGGGCACTACTCTGAAGAAACTGATGTATACACTCATTAAATCCTGGGCTTTGACTGATAAGGGTTTTCTACGTACCTTCTTCAGTCCAATGATATTAAGACAGAGTTCTCAATTTGTACCTGTGGTGATTCACTGTTCCTGCTCCAACAGTAATGATGGAAAATGCTTTTCCACTATCATTTAATTAGCCTGGAATCCTAGTAGAAATTAGTCTTCAAAATGTACCAGCAGAGAAAAGATTGAGCGCAGCTATAAAGAACCTTGCACTAAGACTGGACAACTTTAATAGCACAGCATTGGTATTAAACACTATCAATAACGGGAGTAATCCTTTACTATAAATGGGTTAGAAACAGACATCGTTAGCTTCTGAGGACTGCATTCCCTATCGGTATAATGAAGAGGCTGGGCTAGCTCATTTGAAATATCTATCCTGAAAAAGATGTCCTAAAATAAAGTGGCCCTGAGGATGAATATCATGCTAATAAACATCTTACATGAATGAGAAGTAAGTCCAAGGCAATGAAGAAAATCTGGCTTTCTTAAACACCTGTGTCTTGTCATACTATAGCTTCATTTTTAGAAGTCCTCATGTATCCAGTAAAGTATCTACTCCTGTAACAAATATCAAGTGTATTTGGGACTGTTCTCCTGCATTTCAGGTAGCAAATATAAACTCATTTGGATTGTTAAGAAACTGTGTCAACAGCTCAGGACTGATATGCTCTTACAACTAAAAAAGAGTTAACAATATTTAAAGAATCAAAGTACAATAAAATATCAGATATTGAAGCCATCGTGAATGAAACAAAAACTATGATATGCTTTAGAACAGTACCAATTTTGAGTCATGTTTTACCAAAAAAAAAAAAAAAAAAAAAAACACCCAAAGATAAGTGATAGTTCTTTCAGCTTTCCAGCTGACTATACAAGTGAGGATAACTATAAGGAAATGTCAAGAAAATAAAACAATTTGCCTCTTTTTTTAACCTGGCAGTCAAAATATGTTGATTTCTTTACATGAAAAAACTGCCTTTTACCTTTATGTTCTTTTGTTTTCTCTTCGATAAAGTCAAAAATTAGAGTCACACTGGATATCACACAAATCAAACAGTATCAGTTATATCTCTGCTTCTCGGGCATGTAAAAATTATAAAAACATTTCAATATCAGATTCATCATAATGCCTTCAGTTTTTTTTTTTTAACAAACCTGAAAGTCAATCATGATAGATTCAACTAAAAGAATGCACAAGCCACATATCTTAAATGAGGTGAAAATCACTTTATCACAGCATACTGAAATAGAAGGCTTTATATTTTTAACTACATGAATACCCAATTCAAAGAGAACCTAAGAAATGTAACTGGTTCATAATGATTCTTTTTCTTTAAAACAACTGCATAAACAAACAAACAAAAATATATGGAAACCAAGGAAAAAGTAAAATATATTTCTAACTAACTAAACTTCAGGTATATATCAAGAGACAAATCAATTTCAAAATCTTTATTATAGAGAGGAGTTATACTCTCTATATCTAGCAAAGCAATAATGCCAGATGACTAGAAATAGGAGTTCCAGTGTACTTGGTGGATTTCTTAATTTCAAGAATGAAAGGTATTTTTAGTCTGAAAGTATTTTATAGAAACTGTTATGGAGAGCAATTTTTACTAGCCACTCATTTTAACATCTAAATTTTATCATTTAAGATATTTTGGCATTTGTTCCTTTTACAGTAATGGAAGAATATCACAGTATTTTAAAATTTCCATTTAAAAACATAAGAGTAGATAAAGAACCATTAAGATATATTACATATGAATACATGCTAGACTTGAGTTGGCAAAACATTTTCTTATTTTTTCATTTAATCCTTTCTGAAATCCTCCCTTTTTACAGGAGAGAAAATTGAGTCAACAGATGGCTTTGCTTTCTATTTCTCTGAAAGAACTGAGAAAGAAATATATGGAAGAATTCACATAGAACTTCACACCATTCCATACCTACCCACCTGTGAGTAACTCTATCCACTTTCTCTGCCTTCTTATGAATGAGCCACTTTCTACTTGGGTAAGAAGCTCTGTTCTGTCTCACAAACCCACATAGCTTCCTCAAGCACTTGTCAGTTCTCTTCCACATATGCAACTCTTTGCTTTCTACATGTACACTTCCATCCACACAAAAATAGTACAAATGTGATGTAACTTCTTCCATTTAAAACAAAATAACAACACTTGACTTTACTCCATTTCCTGCTCCTGCCACAACCTGTGTCATTTCTTTACCTGTGCAGCAAAACTCCTTGAAAGAGATATTTATATTGGCTGTCTCCAATCCCTCTCTTCCTATTCTCTCCTAACCTGCTCAGACTTTCATCTCTACCACTCCACTAGAACTGCTTTTGTCGAGGTCATCAAGAACCTACTTGCTGCCAAATCAATGGTCGATTCTCAGCCTTCATCTTATTTGACCAGTTAGCACCATTTGACAGGGTTGATCTTTCCCATTTCTCATTCCATGTTCTTCACTAGACTTTTTGAACATCACACTCAGTGGTTGTTCCTCTCTTTTTCACTCTTCTGCAGAGTTCTTCCCTTTTTCTAAAATCTTAATATTTTGAGCTTAGTTACTTCAGCCGTGTCTGACTCTTTGCAACCCTTTGGATTATAGCCTTCTAAGCTCCTCTGTCCATGGGTTTCTCCAGGCAGGGATACTGGGGTAGGTTGCCATGACCTTCTCCAGGGAATCTTCCTGACCCAGGGATTGAATGTGTATCTCTTATGTCTCCTGCACTGGCAGGTGTGTTCTTTACCACTAGCACCATCTGGGAAGCCCTATTAATATTCTAGGGCTCACTAGTTCATTTTTCATCCCCTTCTCAGTTTTGTCTACAGTCAGTCCCTTTGTATACATAGGAAGTCTCATGATTTTAACTACCAAGTACATTCCAATAATTCAAAGAATTTTAATTTAGCACAGACCTCTCTTGTTAACGCAAGGTTCATATATTCAATTCTCAGACATCTCAAATTCAACATCTTCAAAACTGAATTCCTAATTTTCTCTTCCAAATACACCCCCAAACTTAGTCTCTCTCCCATTTTAATTGATGGCAATTGTATCCTGCCAGTTGGTTAGGCCCAAAACCTTGGAGTCACAATTGAATCATCTTTCTTTCATAACATACTTGTCAGGAATTGCTCTTGGTGTTACCTTCAAAATGCATTCATAGTTGACTACTTCTCAACATCTCCAATGGGAGAAGGCAATGGCAACCCACTCCAGTACTCTTGCCTGGAAAATCCCACGGACGGAGGAGCCTGGTAGGCTGCAGTCCATGGGGTCTCGAAGAGTCGGACACGACTGAGCGACTTCACTTTCACTTTTCACTTTCATGCATTGAAGAAGGAAATGGCAACCCACTCCAGTGTTCTTGCCTGGAGAATCCCAGGGACGGGGGAGCCTGGTGGGCTGCCATCTATGGGGTCACACAGAGTCGAACACGACTGAAGCGACTTAGCAGCAGCAGCAGCAGCAACATCTCCACTACTACCATTCTTGTTTCTCACATATAATAATTTAATGGCCTCCCAACAGTTAAAACAGTCCAATGTGGCTGGACATGTGGATAAAGGAAAGAGAGGATGGGAAATCAGAGAGAAATACCAGAGGTAGATTCCTGTAGAGCTACTTAGGTAAATTCGAGAAGGTTAGAATTCATGCTACTATGATAGGGAACTATTGGAGTAGTTTAAATAGGAAAGTGACATGATCTGATGTATGTTTTAAGAAAGATAACTCTGCTCCTGGAGGGAGAATGAATGTTATACATGAGTGGTAGTTAGGATATATGAAAATGAATAGTAATGTATATATATTTTTTAGTGATCCATTATCAGATTTAGGTAAGTTGGGAGAAAAAAATCAAAGAAACAGGATTTCATCTTCATTAATAGTTCAGCATAGAAGGGTCTACATTTTCCTAATCATTACATAGATTTCTACAGCATTAAATTTTATCTCAGAAATACCAGTTATTCACAAATAATTTTTTAATTAGAAATTTTAATTCTAAAGCACTTCAACTGATTTCAGCTTTGAGTTTACATAGAAACTATGGGAAATAATTATTCTGCAACTCCTATGGTTAAAATCATTTTTAAGCCTCCTTGAAAACAAATTTCTAATTTATAAGCAATTGTAGATAATTATTGTAGATCATCAAGAAATACTGACAAAATACTGCAAAGAAAATATAAATAAATTTCAGCTAGTTAAGAAAAATAACCAGAATCTAAACACATGAAAACTTTACCTGAGCACAGGATTATTATGAATATCAACATCATTTGTTTTTCTAATTTGATTCTTCTTCTATATACTATAACTTTTTTCAAAAACTATTTTAACAGGTTCTTTCTTCTTCGTCGATGACCTTTTCCTATTCAGTAAGAGTTATCAAATATAATCTACCAAATTACTGACCTCAAATTACTTCCAAAAGAAATGTTCAGCTTGCCCAAATTTGAAACCAGATTAATCTATCCCGCATACTTCCTGTAGAAAATTAACTTTAAGTTGTACCAAGATTGTGAACTCAGTTCTGCATCCTGATTTACATTTGACGTGGCAAACAATCATTAGTCGCTACAGAGTGAAGCAAGGAAACCATGAAAGTGTAACTGCTAGAAGCAGCACATAGAGTACATAAAGAAATCTAATTTCTATAAGAAAATGTCAGGGAAATGCAAATGATATTTATTGCTTAATAAGAGAGATTGTCAGGCTTTGATTTTTTTTCCCCTAGGAATCTGATATGGTAGGTCTATTGATAATATTTTAATCAACTGTTTGATGACTCAAGATAAAGCAAAAGATCCAATAAACTTTTTAACCCCGGCCCAAAATTGAGCAAACTGTTGAAAATACTGGAGCATAGCTACTTGAAAATTCTTTCAGTATTCTGAAGAATATAGCATCAAATATCTTCAAAAAGCCTATGGAAAGCCAACCACAAAGGAGAATTCCTTATCTGAAATGTTTTTCTAAAACTTATTGCATTAAAAATTAGGTAAGCCTGTTTATTCATTTGTTTAACAATTTTTATGAACATATACTTTTTATAACTTAATCATCAATGTAAAATTTTAACATGACTAATAACTAAAATTTAAATTAATGTAACCCTATTCATTTTTACCTAAAAGCTGACCAAAGTTAATGCTTATGGTTGGCAAGGGATTGGTGAAATTAACATTCAAAATGTACGATGTAAGTGATACCATGTTATTGTGGCTCTAAATCACAGAAATGATTTGATACATGTAAGGTCCATATAACTATACAGAAGGAAAAATCAACAACTACATTACGATTTCTTGGACATCCCTCCTCTTGGTATATTTGGATCCCTGGAGTTCTGTGGTAATGTAGGAAAAAATGAAAGTCAATCTATACTTAGTATAATTTATGAGTTTCATTTGCCCCCTGCTACCTAGGAGCCACCAAAATGCTCTCAAGATCACAATATAGGAACACATTCTGACTAAAGCTTTTATAAATCAAAACCAGATTTTCTGATTGTAATGAGAGAAAAATTTTCTTTGAAAAGTGTACTCTTTTCTCATGTCATCCAGTTCAAATTCATTTGCTTATCACCCTATAGCACCATAGCAACTGGTAAGATTATTTGCTTTTGATTTATAATAGGATTGGTTCTCTGTGAAATAGACCACATATTTATGAATACTGAAAAAAAATTTTCCTGATGGAACCTGATTTTCTTGACAACTTATCCCCTAAGGTTTCACTTGGGTTCTCACCAAATACCATCATCAGTAGAATAGAAAAATGCTGATTCTGCACAATATCCTTTATATCAATGTTTGCACAAATCTTCTAACAAGTTTTAAAGTTGAGCCTGTTTTTCTAAGTAAATCTCACACAGAGTCCAATATATAGAACAGACAAAAATAGAGCTGACTTGTTAAAAGAAAAAGGAGAAAGTATCACCCTTTATGTTTAAGGTCCCACTTTTCTATAGTAAAATCTGGAGGCATGTCTATTGAGTCTTAAGACCAAGGAGAACTCAGTGAACACACCGCAGAACTACAGGAAATGGTAAGACAAAGTGCTCTAGCACAAGGGGAGAGAAAAGGCCATCAGAGACAGAGAAGCTAGATGGTGATACAAATGTCCTCCAATGGGTCCTTCTAGAACTAAGATGCTAGGCATCTTAGATTTGGCCACGGGCTCAATAGATTTTAAATGTAAGATCCAGGAAAGCCCTCCTTTCAGGTCCTTTGATGTAATCCTTAATTAACCGACAGCTTCTGGGAAAGGGAAGGAAAGCAAAGAAAAAAATTTACATGTTAGATGTGTAGGTAAGTGTATATTTTCACATGTAACTGAATATATTCACATTCTTTGTTTTCCTATTATCTTTTCTTATATCCCTTTATTTTGATACACAATTATTAATAGTAGTGGTTCATTAGATATTAATTCAATAGTCTTTCCTTTTGTAAATTACTTAGCCTGGTCATTTGGTAGACAAATTTAAAATTATAAGTCCAAGTTTGATGCATGAAGCAGGGAACCCAGAAGCCGGTGATCTGGGACAACCCAGAGAGACAGGGTGGGGGGAGTGAGAGGGGTGTTCAGGATGGGAGGACACATGTATACCCGTGGCTGATTCATACTGATGTATGGCAAAAACCATCACAATATTGTAAAGTAATTATCCTCCAATCAAAATAAATCAACAAAATAAAATTTTAAGTTCCTAGATAATTAAAACCACTCTACCCATTCCATCTTTAATTGCTTGCCATCAAAAACTATTTTCCTTGAATTAAGTATTTCCAGTTCTTATCTGATCATGTTTGTTATTAAAAGCAATTTTGCAGCAGAACAAGGAATGCTATTTAAATGGCGTGAGTGGTTGTCCAGTCATGTCTGACTCTCAGCTTGCCAGGCTCCTTTGTGGGATTCATCTGGCAAGAATACTGGAGTGGTTTGCCATTTTCCTCCCTCAGAGGATATTCCCAATCCAGAGATCAAACCAGACTCTCCTGTGTCTCCTGCATTGCAGGCAGATTCTCTACCTGCTGAGGTATCAGCAAGTACAAACAGACATTACGAATGCATTTTCAAAATACCTAGATGCTCATTACAAGAAAGGATTTAAATTTTACTTTGCTAGGCAAGAGATAAGTTTTCCCTCATTTTTCTGACCTTATGACTAAGTCAGTTTCTCTGCCTTTCTTCCCATTCTAACCAAAATGAATTCCCTCCTAGCCATAATAGTCAAAACAAAATAAAGATATGGGAAATCCTAGTTCTACTCTAATAGAAACTTTGTGTTTGATTTTGGAAATGACTTTCCCATAGAATTAGTGATATAAATGTTGTTAGTTTCAATAGTCCCATGACAGTGCCACATAGGTTAGTTAGACATTTGTGAGCAGGGTTAGTGGTCCAATCACTAATCATTATAAATGATCCAATCATTTATAATGTTTCTACAATATGTTTCAAATTGATACATTAGTGGTTTATGAAACACTACAATGTACAAATCAGTTTTAACTGTTTGCTTTAAAAAATATCTCAGATATCAATATAACCTGTAGATTATTTTCTTGATCTTTAACAAGTTCACAAGATTATCTGACTCCTAAATGAAGGGTATCACTTAGGTTCCACTAATATTTTTCTCCTGAATTCTCATAAAGACACCAGAGAGTTTTGGGATTTTTCTCATTTAGTTTTTGTGATTTTTCTGAAAAAAATATTTTCAATATTTCCCACAGTGATAACCTAAAATCAAAGGATACAAATTGCCTCTAAAAGAATTCAAGAAGAATGAGAACCCAGAGTTTATTCCATCTTCAATGTCACATAGTCCAGGTTACATAAGGCATAATCTGAAATATTCCAGTAGATACTGGAAAATGGCCACTTTCTATTTTTTCAACATCATGAAAAGACATATTGTATTAGGCTTCCAAAATTAACACTCTGTATATTAAACAGTATATCTGGTGCTACAGAACCAGTGTACTTTCATAAATACTCTTGGATATCTGTGTGCCAAGCACTGGGTTGACATCATAAAAACCCAAATAACATATTCAATAATTCAATTCAGACATAGAAAGCATGCTATCAATGCAAAGTACTAGTTTAAAAAGCAATTGAAAATGACATAAGAAAAACTAAAGTATTTCGCAAATAAGTACATATGCTAAATGGAACAAATTAAAATAAAATGGCCCAAATAGTACTACTCCTTACAAACTTGTAAAAATAGAATTGCCAACTAAAGTTTCAACTTACTTTGCAAATTAAATTAACTTTTGATTGCTTTCAACTCCAAAAAAACCTTTTGTTTACATAGTATGGTTTCCAATTTCTAAGATGCATATTTTTTCTATTTAAATAGCTATCTATATTTATTATAGTATTATATATTTTTTACTCTGATAGACTATTAATTAAATAGCACCCTAGGATCAGTGAAATACAGTATATGTTTTCTATTTTTTAGGGAAAGCACTAATTTACCATTTCCTTGTACTTGAAAACATATTTGTAAAATAATGTCTCCTATTAGTGGGAATGCAAAATGGTACAGCTACTTTAGAAGGCAATCTGGCAATTTCTTACAAAATTACACATACTCTTACTCTTTGCTGTTGTTCAGTCGCTAAGTCATGTCTGACTCCTTGAGACCCCATGGACTGTAGCAAGCCAGGCTCCTCTGTCTTCCACTATCTCCCCGAGTTTGCTCAAATTCATGTCCATTGAGTCAATGATGCTATCTAACCATTTCATCCTCTGTCTCCCCCTTCTCCTTTTGCTTTCAATCTTTTCCCAGCATCAGGGTCTTTTCCCTCTTACTACATGATCTAGCAGTTACATTCCTTGGTGTTTACCCAAAGATACTGAAAATTTATGTGCACACAAAAACCTGCATACAAGTGTTTACAGCAGCTCTAAATTTATAGAACACTATACCTTCTTTTTCCTAGACAAAGTTTTCCAGATCCTAAGAGGAATATGTTAAGACTCTTTACAGTCCAAGGGAATATATTTATCATATATATACAAACAAAAGAAAACTCCAGTTCTCCATGATGCATCTGAGACTTCCATGGAACTCAGCACTTGTGCAATGTCTTAACATACTGAGTAATTTCATAGGAAATATCTATGCCTCTTCAAGGAATTTTTTACCTCTGGAGGATTCAATATCCCTCATCCCTTTATCATAATGTAGCTGGTGTATCCATATATGAGCCTACCATAAGACTGAACCAGTTGCAGTCAAAAACCAGCTTAAGATATCTCTTTCCTGTTACAAAGAGTACTGTGTGTGGTACAGAGTACATCAGTGTCAAGGAGACATGTGTGGAATGAAAGTTATACTG
Organism: Okapia johnstoni; assembly: GCA_024291935.2. Lineage (NCBI taxonomy): Eukaryota > Metazoa > Chordata > Mammalia > Artiodactyla > Giraffidae > Okapia > Okapia johnstoni. The sequence continues at coordinate 57,291,981 of CM044308.1, forward strand.
GAAAATACACATAAGATGATGTGTATACAAGAAAGAAATATACATGGAGATGTTGCAGGAAAAATAAAAGGATGCCAGGTCCAACATTTCTCCTTCTCTGTGTTCAGATGGAGACTTATAATAGTCCTTCCGCATCCACTGAGGCTGAAGATCCCTTTGTTTCCCACAAATAGTCTGTCAGGGCTTCTTCTGTTTTGTAATTAGAAGATGATATGTTCAGTTATATATGTCACCCAGAATGAATCAGGATCCCTGCAGGGGAAGTGGCAAAGTCTCTAACTTCTTTTCATAGAACTCCTTTTCTGATGACTTGCCCTCTCCTTTATTTTTTTATAAAATGAAATTAACTAAAATTAATTAGGGTGAAAAGCATCACCACCACCATGGACTGTGCCTACATTTATGTTTTGTTTCAGCATCAATAATGTATAACTATATATTAAAATCTCTTCAGGGAAAGAGCTGACACTCCCACAGAAACAATAGGAAATAGCTTCCTGGAGAATTTCCCTAGAATTTGCTTCTTGATACTCATTCTGACAGCCCCAGTGTGAAACAAACTCCCTCAACTGACTGAACTCTTTAAGGTATTGAGAATGGTTATCAGTTTGGAGTTTATACCCACTGGATCTGTATCCAAGTGACCAAAGGCTACCTTCTTAAAGATAAGTGAAATTTCTGGATCCAGAAAAGTACAATACAGTAATTAGACATGAAATAAATATTTGTAAAATGACAGCAAATAAAGTAACAAGTGAATGGGCCTTTTAAAAAAGTAATTTATCTCATGTAAATGGACGTGCTATAAAGGTGAAAACATGATAAAACACATATAATTGTAAAAACAATTAATTCCAAATTTTGAATGGCAATAAAATCTAACTAATTTACTTATTATTCTAAGCCTCTTTGAAAACTGCCATGCAATGAGGTTAAAAATATAAACATCACTAAAACTTATTTTAACATTTCTTAATTAGGCGTCATTTCCCCCATTACAGGTGTGAATGAACACGTGGTTGTGTGAATTTATGAAAGCCAGAAAAATATGAAAGGATATCAAATGGCTAATAACTGCATCACTTAAAGATAAGCATCCTTACCTAATATTGGAAGAGATGTTTGCAAGAATTCTCAGTGTCATTTTCTAAGAGAAATATTTCCTTATTTCTCTTTAAAAACCAGGCATGTCACCATGTTTTGCTGCCTCTCTAGTCTTCCATGTAGCAACATTTTCACATAATGAATGTGATGTGTGCTTAGTCACTCAGTCGTGTCCAACTGTTTGCGACCCCATGGACTGTAGCCCGCCAGGCTCCTCTGTTCATGGGGATTCTCCAGGCAAGAATACTGGAGTGCGTTGCCATGCCCTCCTCCAGGGGATCTTCCCCACCCAGGGATTGAACCCATGTCTCCCACATTGCTGGTGAATTCTTCACCATTTGAGCCACCAGGGGAGACAATGAATGCGATATTTCCTCTAAAGTTTAACGTTAGACAGCAAACTGGAGTGTGTTCCTTTCTTCTTGCACAAAAATGTAGTGGGTATTAAAAAAAAAACTGACATCTATTTTTAATATGTAAAAGGAATTTAGGGTTTTCTACAATGACCTATAGAAGTGCAGAGTAACACTGTCTTGCATTATAATTAGTCTTCCCATTTATGCATAAATTAGAAAGGATTATAGTACTCCAAAGGTTGGATATTTACTAGAGACATAGCTTCTGTTTCAGTTTCCTAATCATGACTTTTATTGCCAGTAATATAAGATAATAATAAATGTAAAGCACCTTCCAAAATGGATCTAATTCCAATCATACTATCAGAAAAAAGATTATATTCATATATTTTATGAGAGAATTACTCTGTATTACCATCTCTTTTTAAATGAAAACGTATTTGAAACAGTCTACTAAAAGATTGCAGAAAAGAATAATCTTTGCAATCTGATGGCAACAAGGGAAAATACTATCATACTTGATAACTGGCAAAGGAATTAAATACTTTTATGGTGTACTTTTTAAATGTTCAGTTCAAACTAATCCCATGCTAGTGAAATTAACAATGACCCCTAAATATTTTTAAAACTTTCTTAAATAGGCCCAAATAAAGCAAAAGTTCTTTAACAATTGCCAGCAGAAAGAGAATGGTGCTTCAAAATCTTTACTGCAAAACAAATAAAATTCAGGCTACAAGTCAGTAATATAACATGCATGAAGTCACACTGATAAGATGTCACATAACACTGAGCTATATGGTAGGTCAGAAGTCTAGCCTTCAATGCTATTACCGAACTTGAGACACCTGAATTTTGATTCTATCTATAAATATCACAAGTGATCATCTATATTCCTAGTTCTACAAGAATCCATCTCTCCCTATCTGTTTTCACTAAGCCTGAAAAGTATAAAACACACAAAAAAAGGAAAGGTGAGTGAGTGGTATACAGATAATTCTAGGTGTCAAGATTGAAATGTTTGATACATGGGATGTGTCCAATTAACACCTGTTGATTGAATAAAAGGCATGTTGATTAAGTAAAAAGAATGTTGATAAAGACAAGAGTTACAGTTTATAACGAGGAGTAGAAGGCCTGCATTTTAACAATATCTCCCCAAGTCTTTCTACCACTTGAAGCATCATTTGCCTCAAAAAACTCCTTTGTTGCAATGATGTCACTCATTCCCAGCTTGGTCTTAAGGTAACAAGAAGTGATAACAAATATAATGATATCAACAACTAACTGAAATCAGCCTTGATGAAGAAGAGATTTGTCTGGAAGGAAAAATCCATGTGTTGGGGATTAGGCAGACCCAAACTCATAAAGTAACTTCTCTTTATTTTGCTTCCTCTTTAAAATGATTACTAATGGTTAATAATAGGGCTTCCCATGTGGCACTAGTGGTAAAGAACCCACCTGCCAATGTAGGAGATGCCAGAGACAAGGGTTCAATCTTTGGGTTGGGAAGATCCCCTGAAGGAGAGCAAGGCAGTCCACTCCAGTATTCTTGCATGGAGAATCCCATGGACAGAAGAGCCTGGTGGTCTATGCTTCATAGGGTCGCAAAGAGTCAGACATGACTGAAGTGACTTATCACACACATAATGGTTAATGATAGTTAATAAAATCAAATATGGTTAACAATGACTCCCACACTTGCAAGGATTTCTAGTCTCCACTCTTCTGTATGTTTGTAGTCTCCTGTTGAGATAAGGCTTCCTTGGTGACTCAGTGGTAGAATCTGCTTGCCAATGCAGAAGATTTGGATTCGATCGCCGATCCAGGAAGATCCCACATGGACTACTAAGTGTGTGCACTGCAACGGTGCTCTATTGAGCCTGTGCTCTAGAGCTCTGAAGCTGTAACTACTAAGCTTTACCCCATGCCACAACTACTGAAGCCCACTTGCCCTAGAGCCCACGCTCAGCAACCCCAGAAGTCACCAGAGAAACTCGTGCCCCACAACCAGAGAAAAGCCTGCACAGCAATGAAGACCCAGAACAGCCAAAAATGAATAAATAAAATTATACAAAAAAGAAGCATCACATAAAATCTACTCATTTTGAGAAAACAATGAACTATGTTTAAAAGTAACACTGCTTTTGTTATCTTATACCAAATGACCCTAGATTAAACTCAAAATTTAGCTTCCCTCCATTAAGTTGATTGGAGAAGGAAATGGCAACCCACTCCAGTATTCTTGCCTGGAGACTCCCAGGGACGGCAGAGCTTGGTGGGCTGCCGTCTATGGGGTCGCACAGAGTCGGACACGGCTGAAGTCACTTGGCGGCAGCAGCAGCAGCAGCATTAAGTTGATAGCTAGAGTAATAAAAGTATAGAATTTAATATAGTCAGGAAAGATAAAACATCTCTTTTTTACTGAATTACAGTCAGAAAGAAGGAAAAAAGGAAAAGATCCATCAATGTGAGTGAATCCCTCCCCCTCTAAAGGTATTTTCAAGGAGAATAAATCTAACATTTTCTACTTAAACGTGATTTACCAGAAAATAAGAGAATAGCCACCTTGGGGAGCTAGGAAATGTGAATTTTTATTGAATTTGTCATAAATAAAACTGGCTTTCTGTTAGCAAAGAAGAAAAATGAATTTTAATAGGCAACTAGCACTCTCTGTCACAGATCATAAAAAAGGAGAAAGAGAAAGAAAAGGAAAAGATAAGTCTCTAATCAACAAATCAGATTATCTTCAGTAGAAGGCAAGCACCAAAATGGCCACGCAGTCTGAAAAACTAAAAGATATAAACAATGGTTAAAGATACCAGGCACATTTCAACTGAAGAGAGTAACTTGACAGCTGTCTTCAAATATATGATGAATTATTTAACCAAAGCAGCCAAAAACAAGAACAGTAATTAAGATTTATACTGGGACAAAATTGAGTTTAATATAAGTAAGGATATTTTTATTGAGTTATCCAATCAAAGCTAATGGAAAAGCTCCTTATCCCTAAAGAATTTTGTCTCAATCTGGTGAATGTTTGTTGTAGATGGGCTATTTGTCTAAATGCAGATCAGATTAAAAGAAACTAAAGAAGTCTTCCAAGCCCATGCTCAGGTTCTAGTAATGATGATCACATACCTTTTTTGCATATCATGCCCAGAAATAATCAAACTTAAGAATTTGAATTAAGCTAACTCATCTATATCTATCATCTAAAACTGATCTACTATGGGAAATTCCCACTCCTACACTGTAAAGTTATCCTATACTTGTTTATGCATCATTATTTTCAAGAGGAATATATTTAGAAAACAGTGCAATACTAGATGTATATATTCTCAGTGTTTTGTCAAATAAGACATACTGAAGTTCAATATACCATCATCATGATAGCAGATTACAAACACAATTTATAAAAAAGCTATAGGCCATTGGGTATAACACAAGATTACTTCTATTGTCATTTATTTTTCAATTAATTGCATAATTAAATTTCTACCCTCAAGAGAAATTTAGATTTAAGTTACATGTCACCTATGCTTTTCATTATATCAACTGACATGATGAATGAAGTAGAAATTATTATGAAATAGGCCTCAGAGTGCACATAAAATTTTTCACAATGCACAGGCTTATCACTTATATATCTATGTATCTAAATAAAAATCTCTGGTCAAAAATCATAATATTAAAATAGTGTAGAGATTTAGTGTATAATAGTTTAAAGAGATCCAGACAAAAGACAGATTTGTTAATTAGAAAAAGGTTAATATCACTTCCTTAAGCAACTTAAAATATTAAATATTAAAATTTAAAATATTAAAATAGCCAGCTGTTACAGTCACTATGGCTGATTTCCATATACTGAAATAAATCGCTGTCTATTGTTCACTGTATTTAACTGCTATTATACATAGGCATAAAACTTTCCCACGATATGCAGATGCTTCCTCACATGTAATTCAATGATCTACATTTATAAGTTAAACAAAACATTACACAGGTTAAGATAAAAAAAAAGAGAACATTGAAGTATATATGATATCTCATATTCGGATATGGCAAGAAAGTTTTCAAACTGATATTAGAGTAGAACAATCATTTAATCAATTAAGCAATCAACAAGTGCCAGTTAGCTCCAAATTGATGCCCAGAGTAGAGATTAAGTTACAAAAAACCCTCTTCTTTCTCTGCAAAACAAAGTAGAACCTGCTGGGTTCCATATTTAGACAGTTGGTTAAGAAGATTATCTAAAGCTCATTTTCCAGATTTAATAGATTGTATTGAATACACTAATTATAACTTAGAAGAAAAAGTAATATATAAACAGGGAAGGAGTGAGGAAGAACAACATCGAATTTGATCAATTCTTTGTTCACTATCTATAGGATTTTATATTATACTATTTCATTCTGTATGTATTTTCTTTCGAAATTATAAGTGCATATTTTGAAAAGGTTGTAATGTTTATAAGAATAAACATTAAAAGAAGAATAAAAATGTTTACTTTTATGTATACATCTTACATAATGTTTATGGCCTCTTCCTTACAAAGTTAAAAATAAAAATAATCAAAAAGAGATTGCAATTTAAAAATAATCTATTTAGCCATAAAAAAAGAATGATATGTCATCTGCAGCAACATGTATGCAACTAGAGGTTATCATACTAAGTGAAGTAAGTCAGAAAGAGAAAGACAAGTACTGTAGGGTATCATTTCTATGTGGAAGTTAAAATATGGCACAAGTGAACCTATCTACAAAATAGAGAATCCCAGACATAGAGATTAGATCTGTGGTTGCCAAAGGGGAGGGAAGTAGAGGAGGGAACCACTGGGAGTTTGGGATTAGCAGGTGCAAATTATTGTATACAGGATAGATAAACAGCAAAGTCCTACTGTATAGCACAGGGAACCATATTCAATATCATGTGATAAATGACAATGGAAAAGAAAATGAAGAAATAATGTCTATATATAGATAAGGGAGTCACTTTGCCGTACAGCAAAGATTGACACAACATTGTAAATCAACTATACTTCAATAAAAAATTAAATTAAATTAAAAAATAATCAAGTAATATACTAGTCAATAACGAAAATGCAGACTATTAAATAACATTCACTACAACACTAAAAGCGTCTTTAAATAAAATATGGAAAAAGTAGAAGCAGTGAATGATTTTATTTTCCTATGCTCAAAAATCGCTGCAGACAGTGACTGCAACCATGAAATTAAAAAATGTTTGCTACTTGGAAAGAAAGTGAAAGTCACTCAGTCATGTCCAACTCTTTGTGACCCAGATGGACTATACAGTCCATGGAATTCTCCAGGCCAGAATACTGGAAGTGGGTCATCTTTCCCTTCCCCAGGGGATCTTCCCAACCAAGGGATCAAACCCAGGTCTCCCACATGGCAGGCAGATTCTTTACCAGCTGAGCCACAAGGAAAGCCCAAGAATACTGGAGTGGGTGGACTATCCCTTCTCCAGTGGATCTTCCTGACACAGGAATTGAACCAGGGTCTCCTGTATTGCAGGCAGATTCTTTACCAATGAGCTATCAGGGAAATTCTACTTGGAAAGAAAGCTATGGCAAACCTAGACAGCATATTAAAAAGCAAACACATCACTTTGCTAACAAAGGTCCATATAGTCAAAGCTATGGTTTTTCCAGTAGTCATGTACTGATGTGAGAGCCATAAAGAAGGCTGAGCGCTGAAAAATTGATGCATCTGAATTGTGGTACTGGAGAAGATTCTTGAGAGTCCCTTGAACTGCAAGGAGATCAAACCAGTCAATCCTAAAGGAAATCAACCCAGAATATTCATTGGAAGGCCTGATGCTGAAGCTGAAGCTTTAATACTTTGCCACTTGATGCAAAGAGCTGACTTACTGGAAAAGACTCTGATGCTGGGAAAGATTGAAGGCAAAAGGAGAAGAGGGCAGCAGAGGATGAGATGGTTAGATAGCATTGCTGACTCAATGGACATGAGTTTGAGCAAACTCTGGGAGATGGTAAAGGACAAGTACACCTGGTGTGCTGCAGTCTATGGGGTCGCAAAGAGTCAGACACAACTTAGCGATTGAACAACAGCAACACTAAAAGTTTCTTTAAATAAAACATGAAGAGATAAATGTTGAAATATTTAAAATATCACGTTAATCCTACTGAGAAGGAGCAGCAATAAGTAATATAGAGTACCTAAAGAACATAACTAGGGAACAATGATCTTAATCAAATACTAGACAAATAACATACATTACCTTGACTCAACTTTGTCAAACAAAACTAAAGAATTTAAAATTTATAAAGTGTTTGAATTCCTAAATTAACTTTAATTTCAAAACTATATTAGTTACAATAATCTAAGGGCATTATTTCACATAATTCAAATTCTCTCAGAAAAATATATATCTTACAAATTGTATTATTCTGAACATTGTCAATATTCTGGAAACCTCGTAGTCTTTCAGCTACATTTAATTATCTTACTCATTAAATATTTAGCAAGTCATACTATCAGAATTGTTTAGCTGAGATAAAATGGAGCTAATTTTAATGGACTTTCATAAAGTTAGATAATTCATTTCACAAGACTATTCCCATAATCTCCTTTTCCCAATTCTCAACATTGGATTTTAAAAATATAGCTATCCAATAGTTGCATCTATTAAAATAATAGCAATATGAAGAACAGTTGTTTAACAGAGTATTGAATCATTGAAAGCAATCAGATCATAAGATTTATATCATTTTGAGACTTCTATTAATAAGTCCTTAGAGAGATCCTTCAAAAAGAAAAAAGAAAAAAAAAAGACTGCATATTCTTTAAAAGCATGGGACCTAGTATTACTAAATTAGATCTAACTGAGGAGAAATACAACCTTCTTTGTTTATATGTATCCCTTATAAACACTTGACATTTTAGAAATAAATTTGAAACTCTATTATATGAAACCCAATGAAATAAATAAACAGATTGATAGTATAATTGTTACTTGCATAATGAAGATTTTGTGAATAACCTGGCTTTGCATATAGAAACAATCTTAGTACATAATTTCTAGACCAGGAAACACTAAGTGTAATGAAGTGTTGTTGAATCGAGCAATTTTTAGTGTTATAGTAAAAAGGCACCAGAGTGTTTTATGGACTATGTTAAAAATATTAAAAATGAGAATAAAAATACAAATTTTTAACACATATTCACCAAGCTAAGGTCTAATATCTCCTGATATAGGCTAAAACATTTCTATTGCTGGTTAGTCACTTTCAGGGAAAAGAAATGAACTATTTCACTATCACAAGCTTTCTATGTGACCATAAAAATTTAAACTCTAAAAATTTTTAGTTACTAATATTACATTAATTGTACTGAGGCAGGAGATAAACAGATTCCAGGCTGAACAGCTGGAGTTTGGGCCCTGTGTACAGTTTTTCCAAAATGAAGAGGAGGAGGAGCTGAGCCCCGCCTAGATAAAAGATAGAGACCATGTAATTCTTCTAGGGGTCAAAGAGACGTTCCCAATTATACTATATGTGCAGAGAGGCTCCTTGGAGGTCAAAGGAGGAGTAATGTAAACCTATCCATAAGCCTCTTCACTGGAATGCATCTTGGCTAAGAGATGTGTGCACACAGGAAGACCCTGAGATACACCAAGTAATGGACTCAGAACCTGACAAAACCAGATGACTGGCCACAGAAAATCTGGAAGGAATGCCCCATTTAAGTGATTTAAATTACCATGGGGGTAAGACTCTTCTCTGAGTCTGCCCACGTGTTTATCCACATGTACTTTTTTCCTCCTAATAGACACTTCACTTGTTTCATTGCTTTCTGTCTTTGTGGGAATTCATTTCTGCAAAGTCAAAGGGCCAGGGCCTTGTCACTGGCCACTGGTCTAGTGGCTAGAACTCTTACCACTGTGGCCCAACCTCAAGCTCTGGCCAAGAAACAAAATCCTGCTTCAAGTCACCGCAGGTTGAGGCCCTTACTATAAGGAACAACGATCAGATTCATGGGGAACCCAACATAATGAGACACTCCCAGTGTGCAGAAAAACTGCAAGTGTGATTAATACATGCTCCAATTATAAATCTTATTTTAATTTCTGAAAATTGTTTGATTTTATCTGTCTCGATATTGCAAAGAATTTGCTTTTATTTTTGCTTGCATGTGCCTATGTATCTAACTACATATAAGCCAACTATTTCCTGGATTCAGTAGAAAAGATTAGCTCTGAGAAAACCATTTCCTCCCCCCGAATGAAATGTTAAGTATAGATCACATCATCAGTTTTCCAAAACAGGCCTATTCTATACTCATCTTTCACACACTTCTACATTCTCAATTTCTCTCTCTTGTGTATTATTTTCATATATGTCTCAGCTTCAGGCTTGGCAATTTCTCGTAAGGTGAATAATTTTCTAAGATCCAGTTAGGCTCTCAAATTCTTCCATAAATAATGATCCAACAAATCTTCTATATTACAGATAGGAACACTCCTTAGCTGTAATATCTTTTCTCCATTGTTTTCCACCTCCAAAATTTTCAAAAGTATTTTATACTCAGAGCTTAAATGACAATAAAGACAATACCTACAATAAGCTCTCTCTCCATTACTTTCCTGTTGTATAGTGTTATCCGTAGACTACAAATCATTTTCCATGTTAATAGGAGGAGCGTCTTTCAGCACAAAGGTAGATAATCTCCCTATTCATACAACAAATTAGTAGAATAAAAATGAGAATTGCTCAGTTTATTTCAAAACATATTTACATATAGCAAAAAGCTATCTGTATTAGCTTTATTTTAAGGAAGTTATATTTTTAAATTCAAGGGTCACCAATAGACACAACAGTATGTTCATTGCAAGGGACACTAGGAACACCAACCCCTTTGCCAGTCAGATGGAAAGCCTGTCATTACAATATTGGCCTTGCAAAAACATACAGTACTTAATATTCAAGAAAACATGGCATTGCCAAGCAAATCCAAAAGGAGGGGATAAAAAACAAATGTGCTTTATATTATACTATGAAGTAATTCAGGATCTGTAAAACAAAAGGCCAAAAATAATTTATTTGCATCTCTTAAACCCTTAACTTGAATTTTAAAACTTGAATGCTCTATTTTCATTCTTCCTGTTTTCCTCATTGTTGTTATGTATCTCATGTCATCATCCCAGAGGATACTTAACTAGACTGATATGAGTGTAGAAATTGAAGGAAACCTTTACTCATAATCCAAGTGCCCACTCCTTTTTTTTTTTTTCTAGATACCTATCAGGAATAGAGGGTCATAATTATTCTCTTACCATTTTTTCCTCTCAGTTCCAAAACCAATTTTTCTTGAATTTCAGGTGTCTTGATTTGTAGTTTTTTTTAAGTTACATAAAATGTGACTGTGAAGAGAGGTATATTTTCAGATCTTCATGCAGTTAAATTTTGGAAAATGTTCTCTGAAGATTTTTGAAATGACATCTTTTGCTCTTTGGGAATGCTTTGAGAGTGTGGCGGGTATTTTACTTATCTTTGTTTCTTAAAACATATTTAGGTGCTCAACAAATGTAGGGGATAACTCATTTTGATTGGACTACTAAACTGAACTGACTAGACTTTCTAATTGCATTTGAAAATAGAAAGGTCATTCAAGTCAAGACATGAATCACTGGATGTCAATGCCCAGGTATCTTTATCAATTTAGTTCAGTCACTCAGTCATGTCCAACTCTTGGCGACCCCATGGACTGCAGCACGCCAGGCTTCCCTGTCTATCACCAATTCCTGGAGCCTACTCAAACTCATGCCCATTGCATCAGTGATGCAATCCAACCATCTCATCCTGTGTCATCTCCTTCTCTGCCTGCCTTCAATCTTTCCCAGCATCAGGGTCTTTTCCAATGAGTCAGCTCTGTGCATCAGGTGGCCAAAGTACTGAAGTTTCAGCTTCAGCATCAGTCCTTCCAATGAATATTCAGGCCTGATTTCTTTTAGGATTGACTGGTTGGATCTCCTTGCTGTCCAAGGGAATCACAAGAGTCTTCCTCAACACCACACTTCAAAAGCATCAATTCTTCGGTGCTCAGCTTTCCCTATAGTCCAACTCTCACATCTATACATGACTACTGGAAAAACGATAGCTTCGACTAGACGGACCTTTGTTGGCAAAGTAATGTCTCTGCTTTTTAATATGCTGTCTAGGTTGGTCGTAGCTTTCCTTCCAAGGAGCAAACATCTTTTAATTTCATGGCTGCAGTCACCATCTGCAGTGATTTCGGAGACCAAAAAAATAAAATCTCTCACTGTTTCCGTTGTTTCCCCATCTATTTGTCATGACGTGATGGGACCGATGCCATGATCTTAGTTTTCTGAATGTTGAGTTTTAAGCCAATTTTTTTACTCTCCTCTTTCACTTTCCTCAAGAGGCTTTTTAGTTCTTATTCATTGTTTTTTTTATTGAGTGCAAAAGTAGGAAGTCAAGAAATGCCTGGAGTAATGGGCAAATTTGGCCTTGGAGTACAGAATGATGCACGGCAAAGGCCAACAGAGTTTTGCCAAGAGAATAACTGGTCATAGCAAACACCCTCTTCCAACAACATAAGAGAAGACACTACACATGAACATCAGCAGATGCTCAATACCAAAATCAGATTGATTATATTCTTTGCAGCCAAAGGTGGAGAAGTTCTATAAAGTCAGCAAAAACAAGACCGGGAGCTGACTGTGGCTCAGATCGTAAACTCCTTATTGCCAAATCCAGAATTAAATTGAAGAAAATAGGGAAAACCACTAGATCATTCAGGTATTACCTAAATCAAATCCCTTATGATTATACAGTAGCAGTGACAGAAAGATTCAAGGGATTAGATCTGATAGAGTGTATAAGAACTATGGGTGGAGGTTCATTACATTGTACAGGAGGCAGTGAAGGCCATCCTCAAGAAAAAGAAATGCAAAAAGGCAAAATGGTTGTCTGAGGAGGCCTTACAAATAGTTATGAAAAGAAGAGAAAGGCAAAGTAGAAAAGGAAAGATATGCCCATTTCAATGCAGAGTTCCAGGGAATAGCAAGGAGAGATAAGAAAGCCTTCCTCAGTGATCAATGCAAAGAAATAGAGGAAAACAATACAATGGGAAAGACTAGAGATCTCTTCAAGAAAATCAGAGATACCAAGGGAACATTTCATGCGAAGATGGGAACAATAAAGGGCAGAAATGGTATTGACCTAACAGAAGCAGAAGATATTAGGAAGAGGTGGCAAGAATACACAGAACTACTATACAAAAAAGATCTTCATGACCCAGATAACCACGATGGTGTGATCACTCACCTAGAGCCAGACATCCTGGAATGCGAAGTCAGGTGGGCCTTAGGAAGCATCACTATGATCAAAGCTAGTGGTGGTGAAGGAATTCCAGTTGAGCTATTTCAAATCCTGAAAGATGATGCTGTGAAAGTGCTGCACTCAATATACCAGCAAGTTTGGAAAACTCAGCAGTAGCCACAGGACTGGAAAAGGTCAGTTTTCATTCTGATCCCAAAGAAAGGTAATGCCAAAGAATGCTCTAATTACCACACAATTCCATTCATCTCACACACTAGTAAAGTAATGCTCAAAATTCTCCAAGCCAGGGTTCAACAGTTTATGAACCGTGAACTTCCAGATGTTCCAGTTGGATTTAGAAAAGGCAGAGGAACCAGAGATCAAATTGCCAACATCTGATGGATCATCAAAAAAGCAAGAAAGTTCCAGAAAAAAATCTATTTCTGCTTTATTGACTACGCCAAAGCCTTTGACTGTGTGGATCACAATAAACTGTGGAAAATTCTTAAAGAGAATGAAGCAACAGTTAGAACCAGACATGGAACAACAGACTGGTTCCAAATTGAGAAAGGAGTATGTCAAGGCTGTATCTTGTCACCCTGCATATTTACTTTATATGCAGGGTACATCATGCAAAATGTCAGGCTGGTTGAAGCACAAGCTGGAATCATGATTGCTGGGAGAAATATCAATAACCTCAGATATGCTGAGGACACCACCCTTATGGCAGAAAACAAAGAACTAAAGAGTGTGTTGATGAAAGTGAAAGAGGAGAGTGAAAAAGTTTACTTAAAACTCAACATTCAGAAACTAAGATCATGGAATCTGGTCCCATCACTTCTTGGCAAATAGATGGGAAAACAGTAGCTGACTTTATTTTTCTGGGCTCCAAAATCACTGCAGATGGTGAGAATAGCCATGAAAGTAAAAGATGCTTGCTCCTTGGAAGAAAAGTTATGACCAACCTGACAGCATATTAAAAAGCAGAGACATTACTTTGCCAACAAAGGTCTGTCTAGTCAAAGCTATGGTTTTTCCAGTAGTCATGTATGGAGGTGAGAGTTGGATTATAAAGAAAGCTGAGCGCCAAAGAATTGATGCTTTTGAACTGTGGTGTTGGAGAAGACTCTTAAAAGTCCCTTGGACAGCAAGGAGATCCAACCAGTCCATCCTAAAAGAAATAAGTCCTGAATATTCACTGGAAGGACTGATGCTGAAGCTGAAATCCAATACTTTGGCCACCTGATATGAAGAACTGACTCATTGGAAAAGACCGTGATGCTGGAAAAGATTGAAGGCAGGAAGAGAAGGGGACGATAGACGATGAGATTGTTGGATGGTATCACTGATTCAAAGGACATGAGTTTGAGTAAGCTCCGGGAGTTGGTGATGGACAGGAAGGCCTCGTGTGCTGCAGTCCCTGGGGTCACAAAGAGTCGGCAGTACTCTGTGACTAAACTGAACTGAGTGCAGCACTTTCACAGCATCATCTTTCAGGATTTGAAATAGCTCAACTGGAATTCCATCACCTCCACTGGCTCTGTACATAGTTTTGCTTCCTAAGGCCCACCTTACTTCACATTCCAGGAAGTCTGGCTCTAGGTCAGTGTTCTCACCATCGTGGTTATCTGGGTCGTGGAGATCTTTTTTGTATAGTTATTTTGTGTATTCTTGCCATCTCTTCTTAATATCTTCTGCCTCTGTTAGGTCCTGGCAAAGGCAATGGCAACCCACTCCAGTACTTTTACCTGGAAAATCCCATGGACAGAAGAGCCTGGTAGGCTGCAGTCCATGGGGTGGCTAAGAGTCGGACACGACTGAGTGACTTCACTCTCACTTTTCACTTTCATTCATTGGAGAAGGAAATGGCAACCCACTCCAGTACTCTTGCCTGGAAAATCCCAGAGATGGGGGAGCCTGGTGGGCTGCCGTCTATGGGGTCATACAGAGTCGAACATGAACTGAAGCGACTTAGCAGCAGCAGTAGCAGCTGTTAGGTCCATACCATTTCTTTCCTTCATTGTGCTCATCTTTGCATGAAATGTTCCCTTGGTATCTCTAATTTCCTTGAAGAGATCTCTAGTCTTTCCTATTGTATTGTTTTCCTGTTTTTCTTTGCGTTGATCACTGAGGAAGGCTTTGTTATGGGTATATCTTTCCTTTTCTCCTTTGCCTTTCACTTCTCTTCTTTTCATAACTATTTGTATGGCCTCCTCAGACAATCATTTTGCGTTTTTGCATTTCTTTTTCTTGGGGATGGTCTTGATCACTGCCTCCTGTACAGTGTTGCAAATCTCCAACCATAGTTTTTCAGGCACTCTGTCTATCAGATCTAATCCCTTGAATCTATTTGTCACTTCCACTGAATCATCGTAAGGGATTTGATTTAGGTCATACCTTAATGGTCTAGTGGTTTTCCCTACTTTCTTCAATTAAATACATATGATTAATATCAGTGATATCTTTTTCTTCTTTCAATGGTTTACTTATTTTTTTAATATAATAGAAAATGAAAATTAACCAAGGTATGAAATCTGAAAAAAAATAGCAACAGAGAATCACAACTGTGTATGAATACAGAACTAATTCCTAAATGCATTTGGATGCACCTAGAAAGTTTAATATTTGCATATCTGTATTAAGAAAGCATTTTTATACCCTCTGTTCTGCCACCTTTAAGACTGAAGTTTGCTAAGCATCCCGTCACAACTATCTTTATACATAAACGTGTTTTTATACACATGCACAGTAGAACTGGTTATTTGATTATTCTTTTTGTTGTTGGTATTCTATATATGGAGAAGGCAATGGCAACCCACTCCAGTACTCTTGCCCAGAAAATCCCATGGACGGAGGAGCCTGGTAGGCTGCAGTCCATGGAGTCACTAAGAGTCGGACACGACTAAGCGACTTCCCTTTCACTTTTCACTTTCATGCATTGGAGAAGGAAATGGCAACCCACTCCAGTGTTCTTGCCTGGAGAATCCTAGGAACGGC
Organism: Okapia johnstoni; assembly: GCA_024291935.2. Classification (NCBI taxonomy): domain Eukaryota; kingdom Metazoa; phylum Chordata; class Mammalia; order Artiodactyla; family Giraffidae; genus Okapia; species Okapia johnstoni. Next base: position 57,307,764 of record CM044308.1, read on the forward strand.
GGATCCCGGTGGGCTGCCGTCTATGGGGTCGCACAGAGTTGGACACGACTGAAGCGACGTAGCAGCAGTAGCAGCAGCATTCTATATATGCAACAATATTTCTGGGAAGACAAACAGGTTTGTTCAATGCATGGTCTAGATACTGTCCTAAAATTGCCTGGTAATAAGCCAGCTGGGACCAGGGCTTTTCTTGTCTCTCAACAAGGAATGCTGTGCAGAACCTTCATTTTACCCAAAGGCTCCATTTGGCAGGCAGCTGGCATTCTAACACACCATTACTAGTTGATATTCTATTTCAGACTGTATATCCAAACTCAGACTGTTTTCTCCTAATTCTGAGGTCACATTCAGACTCATCTCACATAGAGTGAGAGCATCAGAACGGTGGGTCACTTTCATGTAACACAGTCCTGTAATATACCCAGCTGTGCCCGGCCCAAGTAACATTTTCTGCAGAATTCTAAGAAAACTGGAGACTTATATGTATCTGTGATCTGCCCATGAGTTTCAGTCAGAGAAAGGGAACACTTTCCTAGTTTGTGCCCCTCAAATCTGGGTGCATCAGCGGCTTCAAATGTAAGGTGAGCACCAGTTGGCACGTTAGCTAAAAAGCATTTAAATGAGCACACCAACAGACGGAGATATAGCTCGAGTGCTACAGGAGGTTATAGCCAGTATGATGGCCATGTGGTCCAGCGGCCTCTGTGCTATAGAGGTCCTGAAGCAGGTCAGTCAACTGCCCTTGGGAGGATACCTATAATCTTAAATGAAATTGGTCTCTAATTTGGTACTTTGTTTAATTTGAAGAAACAGTATTTTCTGGCTCAGAATCAACTCCTCAGTGGAAATTTTCACCTTCCCATTAATTAACAGTGGGTTGGCTTGTAATTTATTTGGCTTATCTATAATTCAGATTCTGTCTACAAGAATGATGTATACCATTGATTAACACATATAGTATAAAATTATTGTTGTCTATAGTTTACAAGGTACTAGTTTAGGTAATGAAGATACAATGATATCATACTAGGAGATACAGATAAACAATTATCTGAGACAAAGAGACAGGAATAGGCATAGGGTCCTTTGGAACAGATACCTAGTTTCTGACCTGAAAAGTATATTAAATTTTGGCCTGGTAGAGATGTGAGGAAAGAAAATTCAAATACAGAAACAACATCTGCAAAAACCTGCAAGGAAACTTGCCAAAATTAGGTAAATGAAGGTAGCTCCTCCTTCATGAAACCAACTGAGCAAGGAAGGAGTCATGAGAGATAGGGCTGAAAAAATAAACCAATGGTGAGATACGAATGGTCATGTAAAATATGGTAAGCATTGTGGCCTAAATTAAACTAGGTTTTAGAAGAAACAAACTTTCATAAGTTCGAGAGAGACCAGAAGATTAAATGGATAGAATCCAGTGACTAGTTGGAGAAGATGAAGAATTAATGATATTATCCCCAAGTCTAGTTTGAGCACCCTTTTTCAATCATAAAGAAAGACAAACTAGACAACACTACAGGTTTCTGTAGGTTGGTGAGACAAAACACAAAAAGACCATGCATTCTATTTTGGAAATGAGGGTCTGAGATGATGTGAGACATACAAGTTCATACAGCTGGTAGTTGACATATATTAGGCTGAGGTCCCAGGAGATATGTAATTTAGATTTGTAACCATCAGAATATAGCTGTTGTTGCTATTGTTGTTGCTGTTCAGTCGCTCAGTCATGTCTGGCTCTTTGCAACCCCATGGACTGCAGCATGCCAGGCTTCCCTGTCCTTCACCATCTCCCAGAGCTTGGTCAAACTTATGTCCATTGAGTTGGTGATGCCATCCAATCAGCTTATCCTCTGTCATCCCCTTCTTCTAGAGCCTTCAACTTTTCCCAGCATCAGGGTCTTTTCTAATGAGCTGGCTCTTTGCATCAAGTGGCAAATGTAGCTCCAGCATCAGTCCTTCCAATGAATATTCAGGATTGATTTCCCCCAGGATTGACTATTTGATCTCCTTGGAGTCCAAGGAACTCTCAAGAGTCTTCTCCAACACCACAGTTCAAAAGCATCAATTCTTCAGTGCTCAGCCTTCTTTATGGTCCAATTCTCACATCCGTACATGACTACCGGAAAAACCACAGCTTTGACTGCTGCTGCTGCTGCTGCTAAGTTGCTTCAGTCGTGTCCGACTCTGTGCGACCCCATAGACAGCAGCCCACCAGGCTCCACTGTCCCTGGGATTCTCCAGGCAAGAATTTTGGAGTGGGTTGCCATTTCCTTCTCCAATGCATGAAAGAGAAAAGTAAAAGTGAAGTTGCTCAGTCACGTCTGACTCTTCGCGACCCCATAGACTGCAGCCTACCAGGCTCCTCCATCCATGGGATTTTCCAGGCAAGAGTACTGGAGTGGGTTGTCATTTAGACGGACCTTTGTTGGCAAAGTAATGTCTCTGCTTTTTAATATGCTGTCTAGGTTGGTCACAGCTTTTCTTTCAAGGAGCAAACATCTTTTAATTTCATGGCTGCAATCACCATCTGCAGTGATTTTGGAACCCAAGTAAATAAAGAACATAGCTGACATATGACAAGTCAACAGAAAAATAGTAAGAAAAAGAAAAAAATAGTGTCATGAAAGTCAAATGATAGATTCAATTTTTTAATTATGTAACTTACAGTTCCTTATATTCTGATCCAAGCAGTGAACTATGCATTAAGTAAGAAATGAACTCTGTTTTCTTCACCAATGCAATCTCAATTCTTAGAAGTCATTAGTAACACTTCAGTGTGTACGACACCAGACATTGTCTAGATATATATAAATACATAACATCTATACCCATATTTATACTGAGGGATTATATTCTATATTCTGCAACTTGTTTTATTTATTAGACTCTGGATATATTTTACTATCTGAATGACATCATATTCTGTTGTATGAATATATCATGAGCAAATCATTTAAATTTCATATTTAAATTCTTATTCTAGGAATAATTTAAGGACAATATAAAAATAATAAAAAATAAAATTAAAAACTTAAAAACTTAAAATCTCCATCCTCGACTAGAATCAACCCCTGTTAGTCTTTTAGGATATCTGAAGATTGTTTCCAAGTATTACACTTAAAATTCTGCTATATAATTCACCAACTTTATGTTTCTATTATACCTCACCTGTAAAAGATGAAAAATAGGAAATTTATTCAGCCTTTCATGTCTCTTGTCCTCTACATCCAAATTTTTGTTAATTAATAATTTTAATTTCTTCTAGGGTTTGCGTTTTTCATTCACTTGTGTAAGAGATTGTAATCTACTTTTCTTGAGTTGTTTATCACTTTTAATATTATTTATTCACCCTCGACTTAAAAAGAGAGAAAACTAGCTATTTAGCTTCTGTCCATTTTTCTTCCATTTCTCAAAAATTTTGGCATAAATTATTTTAGGATCAAAATTTTGCATTCTCTTCTGTAAGTATAAATTCTAAACGTAATTTTCTGTATTTCTATAGCTTAGTACTAAAATTAACCGTTGTACAGAATTTAACGTGCAATTATGTAAACATTATATACTATGGAATCAAAAAGCGTATTGAACTCATAGAAACATAAGATTAAATTATTTAAACTCTTGTTTCCAGCTCCTTTTCCAACTTTTTTATAACATATTTGTAGTCCACAGTGCCCTTCCTCCTATTTTAAGGGGAGGTTTTTCTTTTTATTTCCCGGAATACTTCCTCAAGTGACTTTTTTCGTAAAATAAATATGTACACTAAAATTTCTGAGTCATTCTATTCCTGCAAAAAGTGTGTATTTTAACTTCACATTTGATTGACAGTATATCGAGATATCTAGGTTCAAAACATTTTCCCTCAGACTTAGGAAGCTATTGTTCCAGGGTCTGATGTTGTTGATGAGAAGTCTGATGTCTCTCTGAGTGCCAATCCTTTGAAATCAACATATATTAGCATAATTTTGCTTTGTTTCATTTCTTTCTGGATGATTTCTATGATTTTTCTCTTTAACCTTGATATTCCAAAATTTAATTCTTTTGGTTCTTTTCATCTTGTTCAGCAATGAAAAACCAGTTTTTACCCACGTATTCAAAACATCAGCTAAAGCAAATGAGTGTCTTTCTATTCTCCCTCTAAAACTCATTTTGGACATGTGTTGGGCTTTTCTCATTTACTTTTCTTTAATTTTCCTCCTAATCTTCATCTGTTTCTTTTTTGTCTTAGTTCTGTCAGATTTCTTGATTTTTTTTCCAGATGATTTGTTGCTCTTTTTTAAGATAACTTCTTCCATCGATACCCCTTAACTATGCCTGTTTTTACCACTCAGACTTCGTCATTTTCATTTCCATACTCATTTTCTAAATTCATGAGTAATCATTCCAATAGTTTAATGTACACCTAAATCTTAATAAAGACAACTAAATTTATCTTTAAGTTTTCCTTCATTCTCTGAAATCTCTCTAATCCTCCAGACTGATTTTTCTTTTGGTTTATCTTGGGTTTTTTTCCCTTCTCTTTGGTGATGTTGATTTCTTTCACAAGTCACATGTTCATTATAAATATAAATGAAATACTAAGTGTTTATGGATAAAATTAGTTTTCTCATCAATTATGTATGCTTCTTCCAGGTGATAGGTCTCTTCTACTAGAAGATCAACTGCAATTGTTAATATAAATAACTGTGCATGTCAACAGGTAATATTCCTATAGGCTGCACACATAAGAAAAAGGAAGTCAGACATCTACATCACCAGAAGAAGGAGTAAGCAGTTTGGCAGCGGTTGCTGCTGCTGCTAAGTCGCTTCAGGTGTGTCCGACTCTGTGCGACCCCATAGACGGCAGCCCACCAGGCTCCACCATCCCTGGGATTCTCCAGGCAAGAATACTAGAGTGGGTTGCCATTTCCTTCTCCAGGGCATGAATGGGAAAAGTGAAAGTGAAGTCGCTCAGTTGTGTCCAACTCTTAGCGACCCCATGGACTGCAGCCTACCAGGCTTCTCCGTCCATGGGATTTTCTGGGCAAGAGTACTGCAGTGGGTTGCCATTGCCTTCTCCGTATGTGTTAGCTAGCCTAGGAAATTCAGAGAGGGTTGGAATAGCTGCCATAGATAATGGAAAAGAGAGAATTTGGATAATACTGAAGTACAGAGGAAGTATCAAGGATCCAACTGAGGGTGGGTACCATTATTCTGTAGTAACACAATCTTCAGTTTGTAATTTTCTATAATAGTTTTCAGCAAGCTAAATGAGGATGTAGCTAGGTTTATCTAGAGTTATAGTTTTACGCAGTAAGTAACTGGGAGATTTGGTAAAGACTATTTGAAATTTGACTACAATGCTTAAGATGAGTAAGAAGGGAGTAAAAATAGGAGGTGACTGATAGGGAAAAATGGTAAAGAATTTAGGGACTATGTACTTTTGTGGTTAAAAATCCAAAATAGTGTATAAACATAGAATGAGAGAGTTGCAGGAAAAGATGCTATGACTACAGAATCATTTTTTTAATTTAAAATAATAAAGAAATGCATTCCTATGCCATGACCCTCTTGTAGATATGGAAATAAATTTCTAATTAAATTCTTACTTCAAAGTAAATAATTATTATGTAATTCCTTTTAGAGATAAGAAAATCACACATAAGAACAGTAACTTGCAAAGGGTTACAAAAAATACCAAAAGGTGATGAATCTAAAATTTGGTGTTTGTAAAATCAATCCTATATTCTTCATGCTTTTCCTGTGTCTCAGTGATATTTCCAATGAGAACGGGGCCAGCAAGAGAATGACAATCCTTTGTCCTTTCCTATGAAGCATCAAATCCCACAGCAAGTTACTTTTGTCCACTCCTATACTTTCTGTCCATCCTTTCATACATGATTTCCTATAAAGAAAATGGTCCCTTTGTGAGAACGTTTGGGCACTTCAGATATGGGGTGATTTTTTATTTGCATCTAGGTTTTTCTAAGGGGCACTTAGAAAAGGATATTTCAGAATTTTCTTCAATAGAAATCTCACTTTAGATTCTGGTACTGCCCTAAATGATTATATTTCCCTAAGAATACAGGTTATGATTCAGATGTATAGCTAATGCCTAGTCACAGGTATCTTTTCCCTATAAATATTGTGAAATAAAGCTTTATACATTTTGCTGGTGTAGGGAGAATCACTGAAAAATAGACTTCTCCCAATAAAGCATTTTTATTTTGGAAGCATAATTACAGTCTCAGAGGACTCTGCTAGAATTCATTTCAGGAAAGGTTTTGAAACTGAAAGACTGGGATGCACAACAGTCAAGCAGCAGTTGTGTGCAAGAAAATGGAGACAAGGCTACCAAATCTATAATCAATCCATGTGCAATGGTAACTGGAAAATGGAAGAGAGGAAAATGAAACGAAATCTATGGTTTATTCCTGATTCTTAGAAAAGCCCATAGATACCTCCGCTTTGCTAATGTATTTTAAGACATTTTAAGAACACACGCAAAAGGACAACAAGTTTAGAGTGACAAGAAAAGACTGACAGTAGAACCAGGGGCATAAAATGGCTTTCCCAGCTGGATTTGCACATTCTGTTCCTCATTTCTAGAAACTGTTCCTTGCAGTGTTAATGCTCCTTTTGTTCCATTTTTGTTCCAAAAGTGCCATTTGCTCACAGCAGCTTTCATCAATCACTCTGGGTAAATACCTGTTTTGCTTATCACTCTGTACCATTTCCTTCAAAATATTTATCATAATACCTGTTTTACTTGTACTTTGTATTCTAACTTTGTCTGTTTTCTCTTTAACCCCCATTTATACTGTATGAGCAAATCAATCGGCATCAAGGCTGTTTTATGTAAAAATGTCCACCATGAACAGTATGCACTTGATTATCTTTTGCTGATTTAATCTACCATCCTCAACTTTATAAGAACAATCTTCCAAAGGTTCACTTAAGATTTACTGTGTCACTCAGGTTTGTATTTGAGTGCAGGCAACAGAGACCCCACAGTGTCCTATCCAAAGGATATAGTTGTTTTACTTTATTTTCTTATATAACAAAGTGCTCAGAGATAAGTAATAGCTCAGGAAAGGTGTGACAACTACACATTAGCATTATCCTAAAATCCATAGATTTTTCTGTTTTCTCAGACTTAGTTAAGCATCCTGCATCAGAGATTGTAAAATGTGTTTCTATTTGTTGGGGATATCATAAAAAGTATCAGTGGTTCTGTTAGTAAGAAGTCTGAGCAGAGAATTAAGTCTTTATACACACTAGTATGTCTCTTGATTGATATATAACAACAGCAAAAAATCATCATCACATTGTTTATATCACCCCAGCAGGCATAATCAGCTATAGAGACTGTCCTACATGGGAAACAAAATCTTTATCAGAGAAGGCCTAGAGAGCACTGAGATAAAATGAAGAGAGATAGATAAATGAAATAACAATGTAACAGCAGAATAAGACAGCTTAATGTACACATCTTCACTTTAGGGATGACTTGTCCAGTGATATATGAATATTGAAAGTTTGTTGAAAAAGGCATCTTTTTCTCTAGACCATATTTGAACTGACACAGTCAACTCAATTACGGGACCCTGTCTTTTCTATACTTCCTTTTCTGACTAACTCCTTTTTTGAGGGACACTCTTTATATTTTACTATATTAAACTAAATTAAATTTAATCTTGTATTCAAGAAGCTGATATTTCCCTTTAGGACAATTTTGCATATCTCTGATCTGATCTGTTACGTGTTGACTTCACAGTTGAACTCTCAGAAAACAATTTCATTCCCATTTTTTTCCAAGTGTTCCTGGGACATTAGTATAGTCAGAAAATACTGACAAAGAGTACATATAATAGACAATACGTAGTGTGCTACAGGAATAAAGATTTTTCTGCTCATGTCCAATACTGATATTGGCTTTCCCTTGGAGACATTAGTAAATGTATTATTTTCTAAATCTAAGAATTGTTAAGATTTCTGAATGTTTGGTTGCTTAACATAAGCCAACATCTTACTAATTAATTCTCATTTTTAACTGCAAGGATATGGAATCAAAATGGTCCAATTTGAGGCTAGCTTTACAATGCTGTGATTTTAGGCAACTCACATGACATCCCTGAACTCATTTCTCCATCCAGTGATATATGTGCCAAACTACCACACAGGGTTGTTTTAAAAATCAGATTACAGAGGTATGAGGAAAAGTAAGGTGAAAGGAACAATCTTGGTTAAGGAAGAATTTCTAAGTGTTGCTCACCTCTAAATTCTAAAATTCTGGAAAAAAAGAACTATAAATACAATTGTCTGTTTGAATATAGCTAATGCAGATATTTAAAGACCCTAATGCTGGGTAGGATTGGGGGCGGGAGGAAAAGGGGACGACACAGGATGAGATGGTTGGATGGCATCACCGACTCGATGGACATGGGTTTGGGTAGAATCCGGGAGTTGGTGATGGACAGAGAGGCCTGGCGTGCTGCAATTCATGGGGTCGCAGTGTCGGACACGACTGAGCGACTGAACTGAACTGAACTGAACTGAACTGAACTGAGTCACAATCACCTCTTTGGAGGGTAGCAGATAGTTTGGACAGATAAGCTGAGATGCCTCACATATGTGTATGTAAGGCTCCTGAAAAGACAGGAGGAATCCAAGGTGAAGAGAATGGTTCAAAAACTGTAATGGGAGGATGAGGTTGAGGGCAAGCTTTCCCAGCACTGCCATTATCTAGAATAGAATTCTTAGGCATTTAATAGTTATAAATTTAAACATGCCATTCTAGGTTTTTGTGAAAATATATTAGTCAAAGTATGAAGGTAAAAATCTGTCTTATTTAAAAATTTGTTAATTTGATATACAACTTTAAATATTCATACATATAATTCTTCTCTACACCTGCAAATGTTAGCAGCTGGCATAAATCTTAGTCTCTCCCTATGCTTAGGAAATATTTATAAACAGCCCTACAGAAGGAGGTGTACCCTCAACACCTTAATTCATGGGGTATACAGTCAACCTAGTGCTATAAGGCACATCCAAAACAGGGCAGCGAGAAACATGTACAAATACACAAGATAAACCTAGCGTCTGCTTCAGAGAGTGGTGAGGCAGGAAAACTCTAGAGTCGATGTATAATGTCTCAAAATAGAATCTCTGAATGAAAAGAAAACACAAATATGTGAACAAGGCAGACATTGTGCTAACGGCCAGACAGGAGTTGTGGTCTAAAATATTTAGTTTGAAATGCATAATCCTCGTATGCCATTGCTGCTTCTGTTCCATTCACAACTTTGTACCATTCTGGGCTTTTGTTCCATTCTTTAAGTACATTGGGCATCTTCTATGCGTGATGAGCCTTTGTATATTTTTAACCTTTAACACTTCATATTTTGGGTCATTTTTACTTTCAGGAATAACAGCACAGCACCAATCACACTAGGATTAAACATGATTGTGTGTGTGTGTGTGTGTGTGTGTGTGTGTGTGTTGGCAGCTGTTTATACCATCTGAATTATTTTTTTTCCAAAATAAAATAAAATAAAATAAAAAACAGGATTCTACTTTGTGCCATTTGCCCTTAACCTCTATGGGTTTAGAATTAGGATTAAAGCAATTTTATTTGATCAAAGTGAGTACTTAAATCCCTCAGTATATAAAAAACACAGGTCTATTCCCATATACTTTATTTACTTACAGGGTTTGGGACCTGAATTACCAAGATAATTTCCTTCAATCTTCACTGCATTTGTCTCAACAATTTAAAACTTAAGCCCCATTTTATTTTTCACATTTTAGCTTATGATTTTTTTGTGTAAACAGGTTGTATCTTTCCTCCTCAGCTTTAAGCCCTATTTGTTTGTCTAGTTAGCTTTCTCTGAATTTGTTATTTACTTTGGGTGGCCATGGCTGATACTCCTGTCTTTCTAATATCTGAACATTTGAAAGCAAGCTGTTTTCCAGAAAGATTCGCATGCATGAGTAACAGTAGTCTGACAGTGAAATTAACCACCTCATATTCTTCATCCCTTTATTCTTCCAAATGAGAAAACTAATCTTGTTATGTAAGAAGTCATTACTTCATCTACTCATCAGCTGTTTCTGACATGCTCCAGTTGGCTCTCAGTTTGGAAATAAAATTACACAAGGATGAAAATGAAGCCTGTTTCAGAACATTTTCAAGGAAGATTTGTTCCTTTAATGGGCTCTTTGCTGAACGATATGGTTTTTAATTTGTGAGAAAATAAAAATGCAGTTCAAACAAGTGAAGCATAAAAAGTCATGGGTCAAAAGACTTTCTTATGTTTATAGCAAGAAGTTCAAACTCCATATGAAGTGAAATCACAAGCACAGTTTTTGCTGTGATTTACTTCTAACAGTTTGGGTAATTCATCATAAAATAATTCAAAGTTTAGTCTGGTTTTGATGTCAGTGTTTCATACACACTAGTTTCAGAATCCAGTATTTTTTCTAAGTAAATAATTAAGCATGTTAACTTCAACCTCACCATGTCTAGTTTCTTATAATGATAGGTCTCTGCTTTACTTGTTGTGGCAAATAAAGTATTTTCTAATTAACACACGAGGTTGATAAAGAATGTTTGCATAATGTTCTCCACAGTATTTCTGGTTGCAAGAGATTTTATAAATACTGGAGCTGAGAGCAAACCCTCAGGATACAGTGAAATAATCAAGGCTCAGAAAGAATACAAAAGTCTGAGATAAAGTTTGTTATTATTAACATTAATAGTTATAATTATTGTTATTTTATTTAAATAATTACAGAAGGTAACAATTAAGAAAATACAGGGACTGCCTTAGTGGTCCAGTGATTAAGAATCCTCCTTGCAATGCAAGGGATACCGGTTCAATCCCTGGTTGGGGAACTAAGATCTCCCATGCCATGACCCACGTAAGCCCGAAGCCACAACTACTGAGCCCACAAGCCACAACTAGAGAGTCCGCGCACCGGAAAGATCTCGTATGACGCAACAAAGATCCCATTTGCTGCAACCAAGACCCAATGGAGCCAAATAAATAAATAAGTGTTTAAGAAAAATAAAGAAAATACAGTCTCTGGAGATAAACTTTCTGCACTCTCACACTCGTTTCACCACTTCCTAGCTGTTTAGCTGTGGTATCTTGGGCAACTTACTCAGCATATCTATGCCTTGATAGCCTCATGTGTTGAATAAGGCCAGGGTTAGGGGCAGTAAATAAAGTAGGTCCTAACTCATAGCAGAGAAGGAAATGGCAACCCACTCCAGTGTTCTTGCCTGGAAAATCCCAGAGACGGCAGAGCCTGGTGGGCTGCCGTGTATGGGGTCACACAGAGTCGGACACGACTGAAGTGACTGAGCAGCAGCAACTCATATAGACACTGTGGAGGTTTAGTGAATCAATACAAACAGTAGTCATTTTGAGAACACTTGCTTTGCCTCAGACACTATTCAAAACAATTTAAAATCCCCAAAGTTTGTAACTTTAGGTTATATAAAATATTGATTTAGAAAGCACATTGGGAATTTATACACTCTTTCAGGGACACTTTCTCATAGGAAAATAAGGTAATGCCACTGTCCCTCTGCTCAGTCTCTTAGTTATGTCTAACTCCCTGGACTATAGTCCGTCAGGCTCCTCAGTCCATGGAATTTTCCAGGCAAGAATACTGGGGTGGGTTGCCATGTCCTACCTCCAGGGGATCTTCCCAACCCAGGGATCGAATATGGGTCTCCTGTGTCTCCTGCGTTGGCAGGCGGGTTCTTTATCACTGTGCCACCTGGGAAGCCCAATACCACTACCTGTAATCAAGTAATAATTGAATATTTTTACTAATATTTAACTGTTCTATGTATTATCTTCATTCTCAAATACTTAATAATTAGATTTATTGGTTTTGGAAAGCATATCACAACTGATAAAAGATTAACATAAAAATAATTATTGCAATTGACTTCTCTCTAATGGATTTTTTCTAACACCTACTAAATGTCTTATTATGACTCCAACAAATATATTTGAATTAGAGGGAGATCTGAGAATTGCATAGCCAGTTTGTTAATATACACTCAAACCCAATGATTTGGCTCTACTGCATGTATTTTCTCTTAGCTTATGGCAATTTTCATGTGGAAGGCATCCATACAATATACAGATACTATTGTGCATAGTAAGTACTCAATAAAAATAATTTTAGATGACTTTCCATTAGGAATGCAAGAAAATTAACTATTTCATGCTAACAAAGATCATGAGAATCAAGCTGCTAAATAATCAGTGCCATCCAGAGACTTGTTTTTAAGCTTCATCAACTAATAGATGTGGCTGAACTCAGCTAGGGGAAATGGTTCCAGCTTTTATTGAGTCGAATCTTAACTACCCACAAGTTACTTTGGGAAATCCATTAATCCTCAGAGAGCTCTGAGATTTACTTCATTATTGACTGTCAGTAGAAACTGAGTTTGCGCATCATTCCTTGGTAGCTAAGGAGAAGAATGTAGAGAAAAAGAGAGCTGTGTTTTGGTTCCCATTCTGTAGTCACTTATTTGATATACTGAGCAAGTCACTTATCATCCCAGGGCTTTGTTTTTCCATTTGCATACTGATACTAAAATATCTCTTTTAAGATCTTGCTAAATGTTGGATACAGGGTAGGTACCATAAGAACCAGAATGTTCCCTTTGGAACATTATATCAGAGAAGTAAATATTCCTGTAACGTCTTACACTAATTAATGGGTGTCAATAGTTTTAAGGATAAATTCTCTATTTCTGTTTTTTAAGACAGAAAACAATTTCACTATTTTCTTCTAAAATGTTTTATTTAAAATGTGTAGCTATCAAAAATGATCATTCACAAATTAATTGCATTTTTGATAACGATGAAGTTTTGTAGACAGTATCCTGAAGACTTTGAGAAAAAGCTCTCCCATTTTACATGTTTCTTAATAAGTTTGTATTACATTCTCTCCTAATTCTTTCTTAGGGGGCCTTTCTGTAAAAATGATTTCAGTGTCATTACGTGAGGTGGAACTGGTACTGGTCTGAATCAAGTTTCTCATGAACTACTTTTGGCTTAACCAAACCAGCATGTTACGTAGAGTCAGTCATTCAAATGTGCAGCCTCAATCACCTCACCATCAAAGAAGGAAAATATGGTAAAACTGCCTCACTACTGGGAATGAATCACAACACTGGTATCACCAAGGTCCATGTAAGAAATCTAGAAACTCAAGCTCAGACTTGCTGAATCAGAACGGACATTTTAACAAAATCCCTAAGTAATTTCTGTACACATTAAACTTTGAAAAGTGTTGAAAGAATGAAATTTAACAGTCTGTGAAAGCAGCTAGTAAATTGTAAAGTTCAACAGAGATGTAACACAGCCATTATTCTCATGTTCTTCATTCAAATCAGAGATACAATTAACCTTGAGCCTTTTCTTTACAATTAGATTAAAAACATGAGTACCTCAACATGAATCAGCCACAGGTGGCAGAGGCCAACACAATATTATAAAGCAATTATCCTCCAATAAAAAGGAAAAAAAGAAAAAAAAAAAAGAGTATCCAACACAAACTTTTGTACTAGATTATAGATAACTAATGCATACTTACTGAATGAAAAACAAAAGCAATATTTACTGAAAGAATACACTAACACTAATTCACAAGATACACGCACTCCAATGTTCACTGCAGCATTATTTACAGTAGCGAGATATGAAAGCAACTTAAGTGTCCATCATAGGAGAATGGATAAACAAGATGTGGTATATTTGCATGATGAAATATTACTCAGCCATAAAAATGATGAGATTTTTGTCCTTTGGGACAACATGATTGAATCTAGATGGTATTATGGTAAGTGAAATAGATCAGACAGAGAAAGACAAGTACTGCATGATCTCATTTATATGTGATATCTAAAAAACAAAACAAAGTAAAATGGAAAGAGTCTCAGAGATACAGAGAAACAAGTGTTTGCCAGAAGGGATGGGGTGAGATGAGGCAAAATAGCTGAAGAGGATTAAGAGGTCAACTCTCCAGCAATATAGTAAGCAAACCACAAAATGTCATATATAGCATTGGAAATATGGTTAATAATACTGTAACAACTTTGTATGGGAAAGATGGTTACTAGGTATCATGGTGATCCTTCCCTTACATATGTCAAATCATTATGTAGCACACCTGAAACTAATATATTCAGTCAATAAAAGTCAACACAATTTCAATAAAGAAAGAAGAAAAAAGCGAGTTGAGATTATAAAGCACCTGTTCTAAGTATAATATTAATAATGAAAGTGAAAGTCGCTCAGTCGTGTCCAACTCTTTGAGAACCCATGGACTATACAGTCCATGGAATTCGCCAGGCCAGAATACTGGAGTGGGTAGCCTTTCCCTTCTCCAGAGGATCTTTCCAACCCAGGCATCGAACTCAGGTCTTCTGCCTTGCAGGCGGATTCTTCACCAGCTGAGCCACCAGAGAAGTCCAAGAACACTGGAATGGGTAGCTTATCCCTTCTCCAGCGGATCTTCCCAACCCAGGAATCAAAGTGAGGTTTCCTGCAGTGCAGGCAGATTCGTTACCAGCTGAGTTACCAGGGAAGCCAATATTAATAGTAGTCTAACACATAATTTTCTTAAGATACAAAGGACTCAAATTATTACTTTTTGTTCTTCAGTGTTACAATGCCAATACAGATGGACAGTGACAGCCGGCAAAAGAGGAAGGTAGATTTTAAAATGTAATTAAATCCAGTAATGTGTTTTGTATAGGTCATACAGAGAAACATTCATGGAGCAGCATGCACTAAATTTGGAAATCATTCTTAGTGATCCAAATAAATAACTTTCTAAATATCTTGGAATTAGCTTTACCACATAAAATTTAAATGTACATTCTAAATTTGACCTCATAGATTTTAGCGTAGAGGAGACTACAGTGAATATAACTTCAATTTTTCATTTAAGACCATGGCAGCTTCCATCTACTGGCGTTTCCCAGCAATACCATGAGAAATATACTATGACATCTCATGGCTCAATACCTCACAATCTGGCCACTGCATGTTCTTTATGTCCTATATAGAAAAGCCCCAATAATTCAGAAAAAATGCACATGAGCTTGCCAGCTTTTTCTACTGTCTTTGTACTTTTCAGTGTAACTAAAAGCCTCACACTTCAGATTAGCTATGCCAGGATTCCCTGTGGCTCAAACAATAAAGAATCCACCTACAATGTAGAAGACCCAGCTTCAATCCCAGGGTCAGGAATATCCCCTGGAGAAGGGAATGGCAACCCACTCGAGTATTCTTGCCTGGAGAATTCCATGGAAAGAGGAGCCTGGAAGGCTACAGTCCATAGGGTCACAAAGTGTTGGACACGACTGAGCAACTAACACACATAGACACAGACATGCCAGAATCACAGCAGTTGAGTGAATCTTTTGGTTGGTCTTTCAGCCATCAGTGATACACTGTTACAACTTCCTGCAAGATTTACAAATGTGGGTCAAACCTCAGGAACATATTTCAATTATAAAAATTATGCCCACTCAACTATTTGCTTGAAACCTCAGGTCAGTGCTGTCTTTACTTTTGTATAATACTGTCACTAGTTCATTCCTATGTTTTATTTAGTTCTGCCTTTCTCAAATACATCAATTTATCTTCTTACCTTATGAATTTCTAGAAATTTTATGTCTCTGAACTTCCTACTCTAATTTCCATAAGTGTTTGTTATCCATGGATGTTATCAATATCATTATCTATATCAATATCATAACATTATCTATTTTGCAAGGACTGCAGCCTATCTTTGTAGTAGCTTTCAGTTAATTGTGGGATGCATTTTTAGAAAAACAATTAGAATTGAAAATCAGAGTGACCTGGGTACAAATCACAGTCTGACAGGTACCAGAAGTGTACACTTGAGCTAAATTACCTAACTACTGTGAGCCTCAGTGAATCTGTCTATATAGCAGGTACGAAAAAATGACCACCAGAGATTCACACCAGATGTGTGAAAGTTAAATAAGGTAATATATGCAAGGCACTGGTACACAGTAAACGCAGGTACTCAGTTTCATGTTGTGACAATGATGATGATGACAAAGAATGTGTTGATGATGCTGATTCAGAGTTTCAATCACTTTCCTGTTTGAGCAAGAGAAGAGAGGGCTTTCTCCTTCTCCTAGAGCAGAGACGACACTGTGACAGTGACCCTCCAACACCACCATCATCTCCTGTCATTAAAGTATCGAGCTTCGTGGTAAGACAGGAAGACTTTCTGTGGATTATCCAAGTTAAACATTTTTTCATCAATGGAAAAACTTTTCTATAATCCCACATTCATTACAAATTGAAAAGACATGGTAGTTTTTACATGACTTCTAAAGAAAGTCCATGAAAAAAATTACATTTCTGGATTTATCTGCTTCTTCTCAGTTTGGCAATAGATTTTGATGAAAAGGATGGCTCCAATTGTAAGAACTCTTAATACATTAATTTATACTATTAAATTTTACTATTAGTATATTACTACATACGAATTAAATACATGTTCTTAATTTTACATCCTTTCATGATGTCAAGAAAAACAAAGAACCAGAGTATTAATAACATACAGGCATACCACTAGTTGAGGATATTTTAATTCAATGATGATAGGAATAAAATTAGCTCCTATACACATTAACAATCACAGTATTTTACAATTATCTTCTTTTAGAAAAACATATGCACTCAATATAATATTCTCTATTCTATTATAAAGCACTGAGAAAATGAGTTGGATTCAATGAGAGAAAACAGATCTCAGAGTCTTAATGATGGGCTAATCATGTTGTTCTTGATATAATAAAAGTGACATCATGTGAATTTAAATTAATCTGCCAGAAAAACCCATTGCCATTTTTGAGTAGAAAAATTCATTGCTCATCTTTCTTGTTGATTTGGAGATAGCAATTTACAGGGAAAAAAGGCACAAATAAGAAGTTTCCATACAGTCACTCCACAGAAACTAATGAACCCTCAAGTAAAACACAGACCAAATTTCTCTCAGATAATCATGTTTAACAGACATAAAGATTAATGCAATATGCTAGAAAAAAAAAACACTCAAATGAGTCAGAAGACCTAAATTTCACTCACCATTCAATTATTTTATAGTTGCACAATCTCGAGTAAGTCACATCTTCTAAATTTCAATATTCTTAATTTTCATAGAAGGACTTGGACTAGATCAACAAATCTTTTTTCCAACTGGTCTCCTTAACAGTCAAATCCTCTTTTTTAAGCACAGTCTACACAGAATTTCAATAAGTTTCTAACAGATGAGGGTGGATTTGCTCTACTGGAAAGAAGATGAGAGAAACATGGTCCAGTACCTACAGCCTTACTTGTCATACACAGCTATTACACAAATACCTTAAATGTTGTTTCAAATCAAGTATCTCCACTTCTAAAAGTTGTTCATCACAAGTTTATGAATTTCAGTTCTTCAACACAGAAGAGAATGGAAAATTATTCAAATGTTATTCTCAGTGGTATGAGAGAGCCTAAGTGCTTAATAAATGGTTATTGACTTGAATGTCTTTATCCACAATTCTATCTTACATTTATGTACTATTTTACTTCTTACAAAGCACTTCCAGTTTCCCATTCTCTCACTTTTCCACTTATGAAGTAGGCAAGACAAGTATAAATAAAAGAGGAGTAGGCTCCTTCTTACTGTATTCATCTTTCTCTTTAAAAATTTTTCAATAGTTCAGTTCAGTTCAGTTGTTCAGTCGTGTACGACTCTTTGCGACCCCATGAACTGCAGCATGCCAGGCCTCCCTGTCCATCACCAACTGCCAGAGTCTACCCAAACCCATGTCCATTGAGTCAGTGATGCACTCCAACCATCTCATCCTCTGTCATCCCCTTCTCCTCCAATAGTTAGGAAAAGACAAATTAATTCCATTATGAATGATTATATTTTTATCACACCACACTGCACACATGTTCCATACTCATTCTACTGTTTCAAAAATGCCTTTTGTTTTATATGAGAGACCAGGGATTCTCTTCCTTGGCACTACTGACATTTGGGATTGGATAATTCTTTGCTCTCCTGTGAACTATAAGATGTTTACCAGAACCCTGGTCTTTACCCCCAACACACTTTTTAAATTACCCCCATTGCTATAACCTAAACTTTTAAAATGTCTTCAGATGTTGTCAAATATCTCCTGGGGAGAAAAACAATCCCTAGTTGAGAGCCACTTGATAGACAAACACTGAGACCAAATGTAATGACTAAGTCATTTTAATATGCCTACCATATTCTCAACTATTTGCACAAATGAATGGAGAACAATGCCATTCTTTTGCTGTTGTTGTTGTTGCTGTTAGACGGCCCAAATAATGAGCTGAATGCACTGAAGCCTTTTCATTTTACCCATATGGAGACAATGGAATGAGTACATCATAGAATACACAGGTACTTTATTAGACCTTGTAAAACACTGTATCTTTTCATTGATTAACTGAAGATAAGGACAGGAAATCTAATACAAAGACCAGGAAAGATATGAGTCCTATAATGAATATTAATTATATAAAACAGCAGGCTGTATAGAAAGCATCAGATGCTTCAATTAAGTCACCAGTAAATTAAGGAAGCCTTTTGTTGGAGACATTCTAGATAAAAACATATGCTACTATATTCAAGACATAACTCAATACTTCTCAAATACTGTGCTTTACCACATCCTCCAAGCGATGCACAGCAGTAGTGCAACTGTCAAGGGCAGAACTAACTTGAGCACAGGTTGGGTATAACCGAAGTCAAGTCTTCAATGAATACCTAAGGACAATACATAACTGACAGTCCTTCAAGGAAGGCCCCGGTGATTACTCGAAGCTGACGCCAGCACTCATCTATTTCTCCACACATTTATTAAATGATCACTTCATCTGATAATATGTAAGAGATGAGAAAGTGAAGATAATATAGCAGCTGAGTTAGAGATGTGGTGTTTGAGGTAGATGAGACTGATGATATAAACATGGACAAAGGCAAAAACATAAGGCAAATACAAATGTAAAAAGGAGTAGTGGCTATATTATTAGTTGCCAGATAGATTTTTTCAAAGTTCAATCACTTTATATATTTAAAAATTAATATGCATACAAAAATAAAATATTCATAATCCTTAACACACTAAAAGAGGTATCATCAAAATATATTCAAAGAATATCAGAAGTATGAGATAAACGGAACAGAATGCAACTCTGGATAGCACTACCAATTTTACTGTCAATTGAAAATGCAGAAATTAGGACAGAATTTGAAGAATAGAATTAATAAAGTTGAGTTAATAGCTACAGTATATTGAACTTAGCACTCTACAGAGAGATATTACATTAATACTTTTTATTCCAATAAGCCACTGAACATTTTTTAAAAGTCACTGAATACATTAGGTGTCTACAACATGCCAGGCATTCCTTCCGTAACTGGAATACAGCAAAGAACAAAAGAAAAATTCTCTTCACTATATAGCATACATTGTGTTGCATTAAGCCACCAAGAAACCTTCAAAAAATTCCAAGTACATACATTTTTAACTACAACATTATATAGGAATAAATTAAATAAGACATATTCAGGCAAAAACCTCATCAGTATTTTTTCCTTTTTTTAATTAAATGTTAATGCCAATTTTATCCAGGATTATTAGTTATGGAAGTTTATATTAAGAAAATAAACAGAGATAGGCATGCAGATTTAGCTGCAAGAGTAAATTTACCAAGGCATTAACTACGTTAATAAAAGCCTCATAGGATTTGAATTGTAAATTTATGGAAAAAATTTCAAACAACCATATGATGCAATAATACATAATACACAACCTTTTAAAACATAGGTTTGAGGAGTATATGTAATAATATGAGAAACTCTTTAAATATAAGAATAAAAAAATCCAAGATACACTCTAATGTATATATTCTGATCACAAAGGAATAAAACATCAAAATGACAACCATAAATATTTGGAACTGAAGACATTAAATAAAGTACTTGGCTCAATTGTTTTATAATCGAAGTGAAATCCAAACATACAACCACAGATTGCTGAGAATACATACAAAATGAGAATAACATATACGAAAAATGTTTAAAGACTTTTCATCAGACAAGGGATAACACCAGGAAAAAAGGTTTTAGATAACAATAGAAGTATTCAAATAGACAATTAAGTAAAATAAGTATTCTGGCAAACATTTTTTAATCATCTATCTAACATTTTTATAAAGTTAGGAATAAAAAATGTACATATAACTCATATAAAAATATTTGGGAAATATGATACTATGTACCAGTCTGTGTTAACAAAGCCGATTATCTCAGTGAAATGGAAAATTATTTTTAAGTGAAATACTTAACAAGAACAAACAAGCAAAGAAAAATTTGAAAACCGTGAAAAGACCATTAGTCACAGAAGACATTTTAAAGAGATGAAAGACTCTTCTGCAGGAATGACAGTTTTATTAGTGGATTGAGAATTATTAGCAAATTTCTTATGCTTTCCAGACTAGATAATACTTGTTAAGGTACAATATAGATACAAGAAAAATGATAGTCTTTTAGAGAAGAGAAAAGATGATAATGATCCTAAGTCAACGAGAAGAATATAACTTCAAAGGACCTCTGACCACAACAGAAGAAATTATTGAAGAATTAGAAAATAAAATTTTTAAATTTTGAATAAAATATTAGCAAACTGAATTGAACTGAATATTAAAACAATAAGTCAAAAATACCAACAAAGATTCACCTCACAAGTATGAAATCGCTTAATATTAGACTCTAACATATCATCAATAAAACTAGCTAGGAAAAGGATCATCTTCATAGAACTGAAAATTTACAAGGTAAGTTTCATAAAGAACACTTCCTTACAGTCAAGAATTATGTCATACTCACATAGATAGCATTTATTTATTTTTATTTATGGTGAGTCACTGAGGGCACCCCTCCAAAAGAAAGACTCCCAAATTGTTGTTATTTCTGATCTATAAAACAACACCAGAACATGAAACATACAGAAAAACTACAATTATGAGAAAGTATGACTGTTTACAAAATATTAACTGAAAAATTAGAGACAAAAAACATTCAAGTGGCTGAGGAGATAAAGTGCAAACTTTGTTATAGCTGTAACAGAAAATATATAAAGTCATAATATCATAAAATTAAGATATTCCAAGCATTGAATGGGTGATATCTACTTGGAGAAAACTACATATCTTAATTAGGAGATATAAAAATAATCGATGAGCACTTATTTAAAACATGAATAAAATTATATGTTGACTCTGATATCAAAAGAAACAGAATAAAATAAAAGCGGTACATAATAAATACCTGAATGAGAGAAGTCTTTTATTTTTAAACAGGATTGAAGAAATGATAAAGGAAAACCCATTTAATAAAATTAAAATGACAAAAGCAGAAATATTTAATTATGTATGTAAAAAAATGTATGTATGTAAAAAAATCGGTTCAGGTAAGGATCTGAACCAATATGTCATAAAAGAAAAAATACGCACAAGTAATATACATCTCTAAGATGTTCAATCTAATAATAAATTAAAATGTAAAGCAAGTTATAATTACAAAGTAATTAATCTAAGTATGATAGAGTTAATCAGAGGAATTTTTCAAAAGTATATATTTTGATTGAACTATTAAGAGCAAGGAAAGAAGAGAAGATGGTGAACCAAATAAATTTTACTTATAATAGAAAAATTTCTCTTCATAAGACCTTATATATACTCACAATAAAACAAAGTAGATAAATAGACAACTGAGGCCTTTTTCGAATAGAGAGGTACATTCAAAATTTAAAGGAGGAAAAAAACAGGATTCCTTCCTATTTTCCAGTACCATTGCATTTTAGACGAAAGGAAACAAACAGGTTTAAATCCTGAATCTATAGTTTAATGCTGGGCAGCACTGAGCCTCACTGACTTTATATCCAAAATGAAGGTATTACCTACCCAATTTATTACCTAATGGGATTAAGACCAAAGATAAGGCAGAAAGTTACAGTTAACAAGGTAATTAATACTTGTAATATACTCTGCTTTAAAATTTTCAAAAGCTTTTTTTTTTAATTCCAAGTATTTTTACTACAATTCATGCTTTATTTATTGAGGAAAGAAGAAACACACTACACACAGTAAGAATCTGGAAATTTGTTTTGGGTGTGTAGTGGAAGTGAAGTGAGTGAAAGTCACTCAGTCGTGTCCAGCTGTTTGCAACCCCATGGACTATGCAGTCCATGGAATTCTCCAGGCCAGAATACTGGAGTGGGTAGCCTTTCCCTTCTCCAGGGTATCTTCCCAACCCAGGGATTGAATCTAGGTCTCCCGCCTTGCAGGCGGATTCCTTACCAGCTGAGCCACCAGGGAAGCCCAGGGTCAGTCAAATTGTAAAAGGAATTTTAAACAGTTCTGTTATCTATTCTTCCAGAATGTTTAGGACCCCTAACAAAATACCCAAACATATTAAAAGCAAGAGAAAAACCTGTTTTAAAAGTACCAGTATTTCAATGAATGTGAAAATTAAAGTGAAATTCGCCCAGTCGTGTCTGACTCTTTGCCATCCCACGGACTATGCAGTCCATGGAATTCTCCAGGCCAGAATACTGGAGTGGGCAGCATTTTCTTTCTCCAGGGGATCTTCTCAACCCGGGGATCAAACCTAGGTCTCCAACATTGCAGGCAGATTCTTTACCAGCTGAACCACAAGGGAAGTCAAACGTGAAAACGGGATTAACTCAAAGAGAGAGAGTGTGTGTGTGTGTGTATGTGTGTGTGTGTGTGTGTGTGTGTATCATTTTATCCATATCTATAAAAAGACAAAGAAAGATTCAATACAGTTCAGTCGCTCAGTTGTATCCTACTCTTTGAGACCCCATGGACTGCAGCACCCCAGGCCTCCCTGTCCATCACCAGCCTCTGGAGTTTACTCAAAATTATGTCCTTTGAGTCGGTGATGCCATCCAACCATCTCATCCTCTGTCGTCCCCTTCTTCTCCCACCTTTAATCTTTGCAGCATCAGGGTCTTTTCAAATGAGTCAGATCTTCACATCAGGTGGCCAAAGTATTGGAGTTTCAGCTTCAACATCAGTCCTTCCAATGAACACTCAGGAAAGATCTCCTTTAGGGTGGACTGTTTGGATCTCCTTGCAGTCCAAGGGACTCACAAGAGTATTCTCCAACACCACAGTTCAAAAGCATCAATTCTTCGGTGCTCAGCTTTCTTTATAGCCTAACTCTCACATCCATATATAACCATTGGAAAAACCATAGCCTTGACCTGATGGACCTTTGTTAGCAAAGTAATGTCTCTGCTTATTAATATGCTGTCTCAGTTAGTCATAACTTTCCTTCCAAGGAGTAACCGTCTTTTAATTTTACGGCTCCTGTCACCATCTGCAGTGATTTTGGAGCCCCAAAATATAAAATCTGTCACTGTTTCCCCATCTATTTGCCATGAAGAAATGGGACCGGATACCATGATCTTCATTTTTTGAATGTTGAGTTTTAAGCCAACTTTTTCACTCTCCTCTTTCACTTTCATCAAGAGGCTCTTTAGTTCTTCTTCGCTTTCTGCCATAAGGATGGTGTAATCTGCATATCTGAGGTTATTGATATTTCTCCCAGCAATCTTGATTTCAGCTTGTGCTTCATCCATCCCAGCGTTTCTCCTGATGTACTCTACATGTAAGTTAAATAAGCAGGGTGACAATATACAGCCTTGACGTACTCCTTTTCCTATTTGGAACCAGCCTGTTGTTCCATGTCTAGTTCTAACTGTTGATACTGACCTGCATACAGATTTCTCAAGAGGCAGGTCAGGTGGTCTGGTATTCCCATCTCTTTCAGAATTTTCCACAGCTTATTGTGATCCACACAGTCAAAGGCTTTGGTGTAACCAATAAAGCAGAAGTAGATGTTTTTCTGGAACTCTCTTGCCTTTTCAATGATCCAGCGGATGTTGGCAATTTGACCACTGGTTCCTCTGCCTTTTCTAAAATGAGCTTGAACATCTGGAAGTTCACGGTTCATGTTCTGTTGAAGCCTGGCTTAGAGAATTTTGAGCATTACTTTACTAGTGTGTGAGACGAGTGGAATTGTGCGGTAGTTTGAACATTCTTTGGCATTGCCTTTCTTTGCAACTAGAATGAAAATTGACCTTTTCCAGTCCTGTGGCCACTGCTGAGTTTTCCAAACTTGCTGGCATATTGAGTGCATCACTTTAACAGCATCATCTTTTTTTTTTTTATAGATTATTTTTTTTTCATTTTTTTTTTTTAATTTTAGTTGGGGGCTAATTACTTTACAATATTGTAGTAGTTTTTGCCATACATTGACATGAATCAGCCATGGGTTCACATGTGCTTCATCTTTTAGGATTTGAAATAGCTGAACTGGAATTCCATCACCTCCACTAGCTTTGTTCGTAATGATGCTTCCTTAAACCCACTTGACTTCACATTCCAGGATGTCTAGGTGAGTGATCACACCATCGTGATTATCTGGGTCATGAAGATCTTTTTTGTATAGTTCCTCTGTGTATTCTTGCCACCTCTTCCTAATATCTTCTGCTTCTGTTAGGTCCATACCAACTCTGTGCTTTATTGAGCCCATCATTGCATGAAATGCTCCCTTGGTACCTCTAATTTTCTTGGAGAGATCTCTAGTCTTTCCCATTCTATTGTTTTCCTCTACTTCTTTGCATTGATCACTGAGGAAGGCTT
This sequence comes from Okapia johnstoni, assembly GCA_024291935.2. Lineage (NCBI taxonomy): Eukaryota > Metazoa > Chordata > Mammalia > Artiodactyla > Giraffidae > Okapia > Okapia johnstoni. Next base: position 57,332,582 of record CM044308.1, read on the forward strand.
TCTTATCTCTCCTTGCTATTCTCTGGTACTCTGCATTCAAATGGGTATATCTTTCCTTTTCTCCTTTGCTTTTTGCTTCTTTTCTTTTCACAGCTATTTGTAAGTCCACCTCAAGACAGCAATTTTGCTTTGTTACATTTCTTTTTCTTGGGGATGGTCTTGATTCCCGTCTCCTATACAATGTCACGAACCTCTGTCCATAGTTCATCAGGCACTCTGTCAGATCTAGTCCCTTAAATCTATTTCTCACTTCTACTGTATAATCGTAAGGGATTTGATTTAGGTCATACCTGAATGGTCTAGTGGTTTTCCTTACTTTCTTCAATTTAAGTCTGAATTTGGCAATAAGGATTTCATGATCTGAGCCACAGTCAGCTCCTGGTCTTGTTTTTGCTGACTGTATAGAGATTCTCCACCTTTGGCTGCAAAGAATATAATCAATCTGATTTCAGTATTGACCATCTGGTGATGTCCATGTGTGGAGCATTCTCTTGCGTTGTTGGAAGAGGGTATTTGCTGTGACCAGTGTGTTCTCTTGGCAAAACTGTTAGCCTTTGCCCTGCCTCATTCTGTACTCCAAGGCCAAGATCACACACACACACACACACACACACTCACAAACCAAATGCTTTTGCATTCTTTACATATATTTGTTCCTTTTATCTTGTTAGTTCAATCCCATATCTGTTCTTCCCCATTTCTTACTACACAGTGGCAATGGCTCAGCCAACCTTTGATACAACAAAGATCAGAAAACTATTAGTTCCTCTAATAGGACATAGGGCATCAATTAGTACTTTCAGTGGAAATGGATATTAGAAAGCAAAGCCTATCATCTTTGAGGTGCCATGTCTTCTATGTGAGTCCTGAACTAACAGGGATTTCCTAAAGTTTTTAGAATCTGTGGAAGGCCAGAATAATACCTCTCTCCCTGCAAAAGATTTAAATAAAAAAAGCCTAGTCCTACCTAATCCTCAGATCCTGTGGTTATGTTATCTTCAATGAAAACAAGAGACTTTGCTGATGTAAGTTTAAGGGCCTAGAGTTGTGGAGATGACACTGGATTATCTGGGTGAGCCCAATCTAAAATGCATTCTTAAAATTCAAGACAGTAGAAGAGTGGGTCAGAGATGTAATATGAGGACTCACTCCACTGTTGCAAGCCTTGAAGTGAAGTGAAGTGTTAGTCGCTCAGTCATGCCTGACTCTTTGCGATCCCATGTACTGCAGCCCACTAGGCTCCTCTATCCATGGGATTTTCCAAGCAAGGATATTGGAGTGGGTTGCCGTTTCCTTCTCCAGGGGATCTTACCAACCCAGGTGTTGAACCCGGGTCTCCTGCACTGCAGGCAGATTCTTTACTGACTGAGCTATGAGGGAAGTCCTTGTTGCAGGCCTTAAAACAAGGAGAAAATGGGGCTACAAGCCAAGGAATGCCAGCGGCCTCAAGAAGCTAGAAATGACCTCTGTGTACAGCCTACAAGAAAATGAGGTCCTTTGTTCTACAACCATAAGAAGCTTAATTCTGCCAAAAACCCAAATGAGCAGGGAAATAGATTCTCCTTTAGAGCCATCAGAAAGAACTGTCGGCCTGCCAACACCTTGATTTTAGCTCCATAAAACCCTTACTGAGCTTCTGCTCTATGGACTTATAATACATTTATGTTGTCTAAGCCACTAAATTCGTGTTAATTTGTTAGGGCAACAACAGAAAACTAATATAAAATAGCACACTTAGAGAAAATGTTAAAACTCATTTGAGAGAACATAGGACAATCATAAAATTTTCAAGTTCTATCAAATACTTCAAAGCACTAACTGATTATAAAGCATTTATACTAATAATTTATTAAATATCATCAAATAATATAATCTAAAAAGTATAATTACTACTACTAATAATAACTAACATACATAGAATGCCAAGTGTTATCCAAAATGTGTTACTAGTATTATTTTACTTAACCTTCTGGAAGCCCTTCTGGTAGATTTGGTTTTTATCCATATCTTACAAATAAACAAACTGAGGCTTAGTGAGATAAAATAAATTCCCTAAATTCACTCAACTAGTAAAATGTAGAGGTGAAACTCAAACCCTAATCTCTGGCAATAAATCTTGTGGTTTTAATACTATGATAAATGTTACATATAACCTGTTAATATAGTCAGCAAATTTGCCTTTGTGTCATCTGCATGTTTTGGAGGCTCTGTGGTCCAAATATTTTACTGGAGTTCTCAAAGACCCAGAATCAGAACTTTATTGGAATAGTTAATACCCTCTAAAGTTTGCAGAACATAACAGCATATGAATTTTTAGGTAAATAAAACATCATAAAACACTTCAAACATTGACATTTATAAATATGAATAAAATAATAAGAAGTTGAATTAAAAATAAATATTCTGCAACTTCTTATAAAAATACTTTTTGAGAGCAAGATATCTGTCACTCACTCTCATACGTACTGTGAATATTGCACAGTTCTTTACTGAAGAGAGGTGAAAATTTATATTAACACAGAAATATGTACAGGAATATCGACAGTCTGCTTATTCATAATCACCAAAAACTGTTAACAGCCCTACTATATTTTACCCAAAAAACAGCTAAAACCCTGGTACATTCATATAGTACCAATAAAAAAGAATGACCTATCAATACATACAACAATATGACTCATAGATGCATTTTTCAAAGTGAAAGAATCAAGACTCTAAAGGATATATATTATACATTTTTATTTGTATCATATTATGAAAAATACAAACTACAGGGATGGAGAACAGATCTGTGCTTACCTGGGGATGGATGTGAGAAGAAAGGCTGTCTATAAAGAGAGTTAATATTCTATGCTATATATGTTCTATATATTGATTGTGGTGACAGACATAATTCCATTCATTTTTAAAACCTACATAACTGTAAACCAAAAAGAGCAAATTTTATCATATAAATTTAAAATATATAAAAAGTTACTAGAGTAGATATAATGGAATATTGAAAAGTAGTCAGGAGACAGAATATAAAAAGATGAAAAATATAAAAATCAAAAGAAACAAATATAAGGACAAAACACAAAACAGGCTTATAAACAACTATATCAATCATTATATTAATCATAAACTTACTAATATTTTTATTAAAAAGGAACAACTATAAGAACAATTATTAATTACAATTATAAAAACAAGAATTAAGTATATTCAATCTTTTTCACATATTAAATACAAACACTTAGATGACTTAAAAGTATATAGATAACAAAAGATTCAACTTCATAGTATTAATCCTTAGAAAGTTGTAGTGGTTTTTTAGAGAAAGTAATCTCCAGGTAAGGAGTACTATAAAAATGAACAGATATAATTCAAATGAAAACAGGACCAATTCATCAATTCACCATTTATCATAATTCCAAATACATATGTACCTAATAATGGAGCTTCAAAATACATAAAATAAAATGACACAACTAAAGTGAGAAATAGTTACACAATTATTGTTGAAGGATTTAAACCTCCTCTCTCAGTAACTGATAAAAGAAGGAGACAAAAAATCCACAAGGATATATAAGATTTTTAACACTATCAACCAATTTAGAATAATTTACAAATTTAAAACATTACACCAAAATATTGAGAAGGAACATATTCCAAGATAGACCAGTACTTTGAAACAATCTGAATCATATAAACTACGTTCTCTGATCATAATATTAAAAAACAATAATAAATATATCTCAGATCATTGCCAAGTATTTGGAAATTAAATATCCAATAATAGTTTCATAACTACCCAATGAAATAGTTGTACAAAATATAAAAGCATTATTCAAATAATTAAAGACAAAACTCAATGGAAAAACTACTTGAAAAGACATCTCAAAAATAAAACACACAGATGTTCAGTAAGCACATAAAAGGCATTAGATTTCATTAGTCATCTGATAAATAAAAAATAAACCACAAATACCACACAAACTCACTAAGCTAGCTAAATTTAAAGACTACGAGAGTGACAAAACTTGGAAAGGACATCAAGAAACTGGAACTCTGGATTGTTGATAAAACTGAAAATGGTACAGTCACTTTGAGCAATGGTTTAGCATGCTCTTGTGAAATTAACACATCATTTGATACAATAATTTTACTCCTAGGTTTTCAAAAGAGAAACAAAACATGTCTGAATAAAGAAATATACAAGAATGCTAGAAATTTTATTTATAACAAGCAAAAGTTGGAGGCATTCTAAATGTCCACATAAAGATCAATGGGTAAACAAACTGTGGCATATCCAAAAATGGAATACTATTCAGCAATAAAAGGAACTGAACTCTAGAAAGTTATTCTGTAGAACAAACAACGATTCTAAAGCATATAGGAAGAGGCAAAAAGACACAGAAGAGCCAATAATTATTGAAGGAGAAGAAAATTGGAAGATTGAAACTACACAACTTTAAGATTTCTACAAAGCTACAATAATCAAGACAGTGAGATACTGGCAAAAGAATAGACAAACAGATGAACAAAACAGAATAGAAAGCCCACATAAACATATACAAATCTTTGACAAAAGAGCAAAGGCAATACAATGAATTCAAGACAGTCTTTTCAACAAATGATTCTAGAACAAATGAACATCCAGACAAAAAGTTAATCCCGACACATACTTTACCTCCATCATAAAAGTTAACTCAAAATGGATTGCAGGACTAAATATAAAATTCCTAGAAGATAACATGGGAGAAAACCTGAAAGAACTTGGTTACTACTTCTGCATTTGTCCAAATGTTGACCATCTTTCTGGTGATAACTTTTTAGATACAACATCAAAGGCATGATACATAAAAGATATAACTGATAAGCTAAACTTCATTGAAATTTAAAACTTCTAATCTGCAAAAGACAATGTCAAAAAATGAGAACACAAGCCACAGACTGGGAGAAAATATTTGCAAAAAACACATTAGAAATAGAGCTGTTATCCAAAACAAAGAAACTGTTAAAACTTTAACAATAAAAAAAACAAAAAACCTAATTAGAAACGGTCCAAAGACTTTAACAGATAACTCACCAAAGAAGACACACAGATGGCAAATAAGCATATGAAAAGATGTTCCACTTCATATGTTACCAGGGAAATGCAAATTAAAACAGTAATGAGACACTACCACACACTTATTAGAATGGCCAATATCCAGAACATGTGACAACACCAAATGCTGGTGAGGATGGGGAGCAATAGGAAATCTCACCTATTGATGGTGGGGAAAACACTTTGGAAGACACATTATCAATTTCTTACAAAACTAAACATACTCTCTTACCTTATGACCCAGCAATCACTCTCTTTGGAATTTACCATTAGAAGTTGAAAACTCATGTCCACACAAAAACCCACACATAGATGTTTACCGCAACTTTATTATAACTTCTAAAACTTGTAAACAACCAAGATGTTCCTCAGTAGATGAATAAATAAGTAAACTGTAGTACATCCAGATAATGGACTATTACTCAGTGCTAAGAAAAAGTGAGTTATCAAGTCATGAAAAGACATGAAGTAAACTTAAATATGTACCACTAAGTGAAAGAAGCCAGTTTGAAAAGACTTCATATTGTATGATTCCAAGTAACATTTTGAAAAAGGCAGAACTTTGAAGACGTAAAAAGATCAGTGGTTTCCAGGAGTTGGAGGATGAGGGGAGAGTTGAACTGGCAGAGCACAGAGGATTTTCAGAGCAGTGAAAATAACCTAATGATGGATACATGCCATTGTACATTTGTCCAAACCCATAAAACTTACAAAAGCAAGACTGAACAATAACTTAGACCATGGGCTAATTATGATGTGTTAATGTAGGTTTATTCATTGTAACAAATATATCACTCTGGTGGGAAATGTTGATAATGAAGAAGGCTGTGCACGTGTGGGGACAGGGGTTACATGAGAAATTTCTATTCCTTCCCCTCAATTTTGCTATAAAACAAAAATTATTTTTTAAGCAAAAATAAAAGAACTGAACTGATAATGCAACAACATGGACAAATAAGCTGAGCAAAAGAAGATGATGATGCAAGGGCACAGGCTATATAATCCCATCATAAGAAGCTCAAAAACAGTCAAAACTAATCTATGATGATAAAAGTCTGAAGGGTGCTTGCCATGGAGAAGGAGTGAAGGGCAGAATTGACAGGAAAGGCAGGATGGTATTTCCTGTTGTGATACTTCCTTATTTTAATAGGGATGTATATTATGCAATTGTAAATATTTGTCACAACTCATTGAATTGTACATAAAATAAGTTCTAGTTTACTGCAAGTGAATATTATCTAAATAAAATAAAATTTTTAATCTACAATAAATAATATAGACCTACTGAACTTTCAGGTCTTTAGCAACTATAAAACATACAAAGCACAAATATAGTTTACATGATAAAATATGTTAATATTAGTATTAACATAAACCAAAGATATTGTGGTTATGCTGAACTAAATCAGTTTACTCACCTCAAAAATTAAACCGGCTACCATATTAAGGGGGGGATCTTCTAACTTCAATATATCTACATGCGGATTACTAACTAGTTCTATTTTTCTCTATTCAAACTACTATGAACTTTCCAATTACACAGAATCACATGACACCATTACGATTTATTTATCAGTTAGACATGCATCCTTTACACCTTAAGTACACCCTCTCTCCTCTGTTACTGGCTACAGAATTAAAGCAGGTGGATAACACAGACCTAAAAAATGATGCAAATACAGACATAGAACCAGTCATTCTAACATAAAGGCCAAGCATTGACTGAGAATATTCTTACAGTAATTTTCCAAAGATTATCATTGAATTAAAAACTCAGAATTTTAATACTAAGGAATTACCCTAAATATGTGAAACAACGGTGCTCTATAGGTTAGTTTGAGAAACAGTGCTATAAACCTTCCCTTTCTACTACCAACACAGGCTTCTCCAGGCAACAAGGAAGAAAGTAGTGGAATGTGTCCCCGTCCCCTACCCTCACTGTTCATAAGCCTTAGCTTCCGTTCACATTATTCTGTTCTTGTTTCTGTGTTCTTTTATTCAGTCCCAAGAAAACACTTCACTGCCTCTCTTAAACCTTTTAGGACACACTGTAATTGAACTACTTTGGCATATTTTTCAGGTCTGGATGGTTTAGACAGTTACTACTGTCTTTATTTGATATTTCTACAAGTTTTGTTCATTTCCAGTAAACAAGTATTTAAGTTTGAGAATATCTTATTAAGTACTAGGAACAATAAATTAACCTTTAATTTTTAATTTTATCATAGAAACTATTTTTAACATTCAAAATTGTACTTTTAGTATAACAATTTTCATGAATAAAAAATACAAAGAAAATGAATATCAGATAGATTCAAACATACTAAAGAAAATTAGAAATGTTCTCAAACAGGTTCTTGGCAGATTAGAATAAAATGCCCTAAGGAATTAGTTTCAAAAGTACTCATTAGTTAGACTTATACAAAGTGAACAGGAGAACTAACAATTAAGTAATAAATTCTACAGGTATATTCCACCAAGATGGATAGCTTAAACAAAAATATGCCATTGGTGCTAGCTATCTAAGTGACCATTTATATAGCCCTAATTTACTATATAGGCTTCCCAGGTGGCTCAGCGGTAAAGAGTCTGCCTGCCAATGCAGGAGACTTGGGTCCAATCTCTGGGTAGGGAAGATTCCTGTGGAGGAAGACATGGCAACCCAGTCCAGTATTCTTTCCAGGAAAATTCCATAGATAGAGCAACCTGGTGGGCCATAGTCCACGCGGTCACAAGGAGTCAGACACGACTGAGCACACACACACAATTTATCATACAGTTTTCATAAAACATTAAATTAAGTTCTGTAGAGACAGAATATCATCAGGATCAGCTCAATTTACTATAAGGAATAGAAAATCTTATATATTTAGTGTATGTACTGATCAAGTCTTCATCCTTTTATTATGTCTCAAACATAAGCATACTCTCCTCTGGTCAAAAGGGTTTAGTATTTTTTGGCTTCTTTGGTTTGGTTTTTTTGTTTGTTTGTTTGTTTCTTGTCAATTCAATTCTACAAGACTGTATTCTCAAGTACAAGATTCTCCAAGAAGCAGAGCACTGGGGAGAAGACACACTGTGTTACTAAAATTAAAACTGATATATATGTTACCTAGATAAAAAACAAAATAGACCTCTTAGCAATTGTGTATCATGACTGAGGTTTCAAAAAATGTGTCAAACGACTAAATTCTGGGAGCCAAGGGAAAGACAAGGAAGAAAATAAAAGAATAATTTGAGGGGCTTATATTCTACTAGTGGAACTGTCAGTTTAACTGAGTTCATAGACTACATGGCTATGCTTTAATATTAACAATTTGCTACCATATTAAAGGGAAAGTGTGAACATTAGATCTGCATTTGAATAGCTGAACAGACTCAGATCTCTACAGGACTCCACTTGAGAATTCTACAGCCATTTGTAAGCTCTTTTTCAAATGATTATATACACATTTATATACCTTAAAGGCTTGGTTTTGCCAAAATGACTTTAGGATTGCAAGATCATTCAGTCCAGGGTCTTAGTTGACATTTGTAACCAGAGACTCCAGTCCTCACTCCAAAGGCAATTAGTTAGTTGACATTTGTAACCAGAGACTCCAGTGCTCACTCCAAAGACAATTACTGGGGAGATGTCATAGCAAACTATCAGAATTGACTGATTTTACTTCCCTACATCCAAAACATTCTGTAACTATTTTAAAGTCCAACCCTAAACCTCCTCATGGTGCTAATAAAAGTGACAAACTCAACCAGTCACGGACTTCCTCTACATTTTAGGTGCAGCCACTAACTGATTTCATCAGTTTCCCTCTGGTGGCTTGTTAATCAGCCAAAGTAACTATATCACATGGTTGAACTAATTAATAGGTGATCAGAGGTCATTTTTAGTGACAGACCGCAAGCTCCAGAGAAAAATGAAAATATGTCAAGCCAAAAATGAATAGATTCAAATGTCACCTCACCTCTTGGTTGCATGAAAGAAACTGGATTGTGGTTCAGTCGATCAGTCGTGTCCAACTCTTGGTGACCCCATGGACTGCAGCACGCCAGGCTTCCCTGTCCTTCACCATCTCCTGGAACATGCTCAAGCTCATATCCACTGAGTCAATGATATAATCCAACCATCTCATCTTCTGTCATCCCCTTCTCCCACCTTCAATCTTTCTCAGCACCAGGGTATTTTCTAATGAGTCGGCTTTTCACATCAGGTGGCCAAAGTATAGGAGCTCCAGCTTCAGCAGCTCCAATGACTGTGTAGCAGTGGCACAAAGAGAAACCTGTCATGCTGGTCAGCCCTCCTTAGTTCTCCAAGTCATCATAAACTGGGACTCTCATTGAGCTTGTGCCCTTTTGAACAAAATATACAATCTTTTATTTAAAAAAAATAGATCTCTTCATGTTTAGTAGGAGATATTGGGATTTTACTTAGCTTATATGCAGAGTACCTCATGCAAACTGCCAGGCTGGATGAAGCACAAGCTGGAATCAAGATTGCTGGGAGAAATATCAATAACCTCAGATATACAGATGACACCACCCTTATGGCAGAAAGCAAAGAGGAACTAAAAAGCCTCTTGATGAAAGTGAAAGAGGAGAGTGAAAAAGCTGGCTTAAAACTCAACATTTAAAAAAACGAAGATCATGGCATCCGGTCCCTTCACTTCATGGCAAATAGATGGGGAAACAATGGAAACAGTGAAAGACTATTTTCTTGGGCTCCAAAATCACTGCAGAGCATGACTGCAGCCATGAAATTAAAAGATACTTGCTTCTTGGAAGAAAAGCTATGACCAAACTAGACAGCACATTAAAAAGCAGAGACATTACTTTGCTGACAAAGGTCCATCTAGTCAAAGCTATGGTTTTTCCAGTAGTCATGTATGGATGTGATTTGGACCATAACAAAATATGAGCACCAAAGAATGGATGCTTTTGAACTGTGGTGTTGGAGAAGAGTCCCTTGGACTTCAAGGAGATCCAGTCAGGCCTAAAGGAAATCAGTCCTAAATATTCTTTGGAAGGACTGATGCTGAAGCTGAAGCTCCACGACTTTTGGCCACCTGATGCAAAGAACTAACTCATCAAAAAAGTCCCTGATGCTGGGAAAGATTGAAGGGAGGAGGAGAAGGGGACAACAGAGGATGAGATGGTTTGATGGCATCACCGACTCGATGGACGTGAGTTTGAGCAAGCTCCAGGAGTTGGTGATAGACAGGGAAGCCTGATGTGCTGCAGTCCATGGAGCCGCAAAGAGTTGGACACAACTCAGCAGCTAAACTGAACTTAACTGATGGGATTTTAACTTTGGCTTTATAAGCTAAGAACATATCTGAAGGGAAAGAAGATTATTAAGACCTGGACTAAATCTCTCATGAGCTCAGCAGGAAATGTGGAAATGAAAGCAGTGTACCAAATTGCTCTCTAGGGTTTTTCTGCTTTAGATCCTCCAGAACACATCATCTCAGATGATACTATAGCCCATAGCATCACATACAGAAATGTCCTGAATGGGGATGTCTGTCCAAGCAGAGGTTGCTGCTCTGATGCTGTGAATAAAAATATAATTGCAGCCCTTCTTAAAGTGAATATCATGCCAACCAGTTGTTGTTACCTAGTTGCTAAGTCATGTCCGACTCTTTTGCAACCCCATGGACTGTAGCCCACCAGGCTCCCCTGTTCATGGAATTTTCCAGACAAGAATATTGGAGTGAGTTGCCATTTCCTTCTCCAGGGGATCTTCCCACCTAGAGATCAATCCCAGGTCTCCTGCATTGCAGGCAGATTCTTTACTGTCTGAACTACCAGAGAAGCCCTAAATTTGCTTAGTTAATTAAACATGCTTAGTTAGCATTAAAAGCCTTAGTCAATGATTAATAAGTAAAGTATTTTATGTTCCAATTTTGGTATATGTCCTTAGTGGAATTAATGAGAAAATTATATTAGACAAAAAATACATCAGCATTATCAACACTCTGACATTAATGATCAACAAAAGAACTTTATATAAAACTCTTTAGCTATATGATTTTAAAATTAGTTTAAATATAATAATAGTAGGTGAATAAGCTAGAATGATGCTAAATGATAATGCAGGCAGTCACGTATTTCTTCTGATGCCAGTAAGAAATAATTAGATCAATACTTTTACACAAAAAAAACCATTATTATCCCTGTAGGGCATACTCTTGGCCTTTCACTTCAGATAAGTCGGCAAGTTTCTTTCATGATAAATAATGTCATATTAATGTCACAGTTGGAGAACTGTTCTCTGAATACACACAGCAGGTACAGAAATTATATCCCAATTTTACTTGGAAATACACCATTCCTTCCTAATGAGTATGTCTAGCTTCAAATAACATAGAAAGACAGAATTAAGACCGTAATTAAAATGATTGTATTACATAAAAAAGCACACGACTTTGTATAATAAAGACTATAGCTCAGCTTTAGTGAAAATCGCTAAAGAAAATGACACAGTTAATTGGGTTAAATATTAGACAAGTAAAGCCATTATTCAAAGTCCTATTTTTCTACTTCCACTTTCTTAAGATAGTTTTTCATAACTGCCATAATACAGATGACATGTGTAACACCGATCTGAAAGACACACTCTAGAAAATAAGGAGACATTATGTTTAGTTCCATTTGCTTCACCCAGGGTGGAAAATGAATGTAAACTAGCCAGAAGCACAAAGACAAATGCAAACAAAATGTGTGAATGTGTATCTTCAAAGTTTCTACTCTTGTGATCAACAGTATTCTAAGAGTAAATATCTGTGTGCCTTAATAAGAAGTGATTATTATTCTTATACCAATTCCTTATCAAAAATATTTATATACTTATTTCTTCATGGAGAAGTGGTATTTCTTTGGGGTTCAGTTCTAGACCCAAGTTCAAGATTAGTGAACCCTCTTGGTCCTTGTTGTTTACAGCCATTTATGCTCATATTGAGGTGAAGGAAATGGCAACCCACTCCAGTATTCTTTTCTGGAGAATCCCATGGATAGAGGAGCCTGGCAATCTACAGTCCACGGGGTTGCAAAGGATCAGACACAACTAAAGTGACTAGCGTGAACACACACACACACACACACACACACTCATACTGAAGATCAGAGTCACATTTCAGAAACAAAAAAACAGGTAACATGACTTTTTTGCTGTGTTGACCCTCCTTTGACAGCTTGGCAGTTTTTAGGGTATTGATTCCCTCCTCCTAACTAAAACTTGCTTCTCTCTCTTGGCACAATTCTCCTCTTACTACCTTTGACACATTTTTTCTAACTTTTTCAGTCTTAGATTCCACCTCTTTGGATACCCTGTCAGTTCTAGAAACTGCACACTTATAAATTATTTCTGGCTGAGACTCTAGAAAAACTTAAGTGATGCAAAGATCAGTCTTATCCTCATCATTATCATCATCATCCAGCAAAGGGCTCCAAGATCTCTCATCTTTTGATTTCCACACTTTAATATCTCTGCTTCTGAGACAGAGTTAAGAGCACATGAGATTTGTTGGGGATAACATCTGTGAAATATAAAGAAGGGGAAAAGGAAAGATTGGGTAGGGAATGCCTTCAGACTGTGATACAGATCTGAAAAATGTTTAAGACAAGGATTTGGGGGGAAAAGAGGAAAAGGATCGGCAGAGAGCCTCAAACCACAGTAAAGATCTAACAAAGTCTTGGATAACCCAGTAGGGAGCTCTGGAACAAGGACTTTTCACTACAGGAGACCTGCATTGGACAGAGGTGACCAGGCTCTAGGGCACCTGACATGCTCAGTCATCAATGGTAGACAGCTGCCCAGGAAAAAGCATGACCTTGGTCCAATACCAATGTGAATCCTGAAAGCACTAAACAGGAGGAATCTGTCCACTAACTGTACAAACAGGAGGGGTTTTTTCTGAAAGGGAGAGCCAAGCAGCATACCTCTGTGGCTGCCATACTCTTAACTCTGCTTACGTGATGACACTTTACTTGGGCCTGGTGTGTTCTAATATTACTTATTTCTACATACCAACCTAGATAGCATATTAAAAAGCAGAGACATTACTTTGCCAACAAAGGTCCGTCAAGTCAAGGCTATGGTTTTTCCAATGGTCATGTATGGATGTGAGAGTTGGGCTACAAAGAAAGCTGAGCGCGGAAGAATTGATGCTTTTGAACTGTGGTGTTGGAGAAGACTCTTGAGAGTCCCTTGGACTGCAAGGAGATCCAACCAGTCCATCCTAAAGGAGATCAGTCCTGGGTGTTCATTGAAGGACTGATGTTGAAGCTGAAACTCCAATACTTTGGCCACCTGATGCGAAGAGCTGACTCATTTGAAAAGACTCTCATGCTGGGAAGGATTGAGGGCAGGAGGAGAAGGGGACGACAGAGGATGAGATGGTTGGATGGCATCACCGACTCAACGGACATGAGTTTGGGTGGACTCTGGGAGTTGGTGATGGACAGGGAGGCCTGGCAGGCTGCGATTCATGGGGTCACAGAGTCAGACACGACTGAGCGACTGGACTGAACTGAACATGCCAGTCAGTTCTAAACTCAGCCACCAGATTAATTTTCCAAAGCACAAGTCTGACTGTAACAGTGTCTATTCAAAAAGACTTGAATATTATTTGCTATAATTTTTTATGTACTTATTATTCAAATAAATGAAGTTAAAGATATTTAACTCTGTATCAAAGGCCAACCAATATCTGGGCCCAATGATTCTTTATGGATTTACTTAGAGACAGTGAAATCCAGTAGAAAAGACATGTCAGAGCAAGAGAGATATGCTTTGGAATGCTGATTATATTCACCACTCAGTAGATATATGACTTCTTTTCACTTTAATTTTCTCACTAGTAAAATAAGAACATGTGGGGTGAATTTTGAAAATTTATTGAGATAATCTTAAGGGCACAAAAAACAACACATTTTAATTCCCTTTTACTATTTATTTCTCCTCTGTATCCAGTTGAATTGTAAGTATCCAATCAGATCATTTACCACGCCTTTAATATGTCTCATGCTTTCTTACCTATGCCTTAAACTCTTTCTCTGCAGCATACCATTTTCCCAATACCTTCTCAGTTATTAAAATCCTACCCATCGTCTGAAGTCTTATAGTCCAAACCTTATGATCACCCCAGGCAGATGTAGCTCCATAATTTAGACTAAGAAACAAACAATCAAGTTTGGGGGAAACAGCATGATGGATGGCCTGAGAACAACATTATGGGGTTAGGTGATCTGATATTTTCACCACAGGACTGAAATTAGTTTGACTTTTAGTTATTAAAGAAAAGGATTTTTTACATTAAAAGTGCACAAATTTAGTATTGAAACTAAGTTAGATTTCTGTATTATTTTGGCTATATTTCCTCAGAAAAAAAATAATGTACATTGCTGCAAAATTATCTTTGTGATTGATTTTCAAATTGTGTGATTGTGAACCATAAAGTTTGGAGAGGATCTGGGGGTCTCAGCAAGAACCCTGGATCACTGTGGAATCTTCTGAAGTGAGTGAGACACTGAGTCCAGGGCCTCAAGTATTTCAGGCTCATATTCCCTCCCATCTAACCTGCATTTTTTCTTTAATTTCTTGCATTGGAGGCTCACATATTTCCTTCAGATAGAATAGTGTAAAAAATGAAGTTCTATTACTTTAAGAATGCCATGGCCAGGAAATATCATTAATATAAAGTATCAATATGCTATAATAGGACAAAGGGATCATAAGATCACTGAATGTGACCTTTCAATAACTTTATATTATCTCTTTACCTAAAAAACTACGGAGAACAAAGGCTGGCATTCGTGAGAGCTGTCTGAACTGAATATTCAATTGTTCTTTAGTTTCAATTTATTCAGGCAAGTCAAGCTCCGTTAAATGTCCATTCATCTTTGCCTATACACTTCAGTTCAGTCGCTCAGTCGTGTCCGACTGTGCGACCCCATGAATCGCAGCACGCCAGGCCTCCCTGTCCATCACCAACTCCCGGAGTCTACCCAAACCCATGTCCATCGAGTTGGTGATGCCATCCAGCCATCTCATCCTCTGTCGTCCCCTTCTCCTCCGGCCCCCAATCCTTCTCAGCATCAGGGTCTTTTCCAATGAGTCAACTCTTCACATGAGGTGGCCAAAGTATTGGAGTTTCAGCTTCAACATCAGTCCTTCCAATGAACACCCAGGACTGATCTCCTTTAGGATGGACTGGAGGAACTCTCAAGAGTCTTCTCCAACACCACAGTTCAAAAGCATCAATTCTGCGGTGCTAAGCTTTCTTCAACGTCCAACTCTCACATCCATACATAACTACTGGAAAAACCATAGCCTTGACTAGACGGACCTTTGTTGGCAGAATAATGTCTCTGTTTTTCAATATGCTATCTAGGTTGGTCATAACCTTCCTTCCAAGGAGTAAGCGTCTTTTGGTTAATTTCATGGCTGCAATCACCATCAGCAGTGATTTTGGAGCCCAAAAAATAAAGTCTGACACTGTTTCCACTGTTTCCCCATCTATTTCCCATGAAGTGATGGGACCAGATGCCATAATCTTAGTTTTCTGAATGTTGAGCTATACAGGCATAGTCTAAATAGAAGAAAAAATAAAATAGTTTATGTATTTTAAGGAAGAAAATGGGCCTGTGGATCTGCAAAACTTCTTCCCTGGTCATTACCAGGAATGTAAACATTCTTCTTTAATTCCATGAATCCTAATTCCTCACATATCTTGGAATACTACCCTGGATACAGGCCAAGGTCCATTAAGATGAAGCCAGCTTCCAAAAACTGAACCTTGTTAGCCTACTGAACATTTTGTTTTCAGCTTACACCGACATCTCACACATTTATCAATGAATTGTTCGTTTTCTGCATTCCCTTTAAAGCACTGAAATGTTGACCTGTGGTTAACTGGGCAACATATATGATGATGGTTAGAAAAGGCACAGCTCCCTTGATTGACAGGGACAAGAAAGTTGGTAATAAAAAGATTAGAAAAGCATCAGATTAATAACTATTAATCTAATCTATTAAATTTTCAACTTAAATATCTTATATTGCAGTTGTCAGTTCCATTTAATTTTCTTTCATATCTTCTATTTCTAATATTATTCTGTTCATGGTTGTCTTTAAATCCTCAGCATGTTTACAGCAAATGATTTAAACTGCTTTCTGCTATTTTCATCATCTCTGTAATTTCTACATTCCTTTCTATTATCATATTTTTTCCTAAGGAGATTAAGGTCACACTGGTTGGTCTTTGCATATCTCACATTTGTTTTGGTTTTGAACGTTATGTTATTGACTACTGAATTCTGCTGACTTTTTCAAAAAAGTATTAGACTTTTCTTCTGACAAGCAGTTATGTGCAGACCAGCATGATCCTTTTTAGACTTGTTTTAGGTTTTGTGTGGGGGTTGATATTTTTTTGCAGGGAGAGTTTGTATAGCCTTTATTCTAAGCTAAATTGACATCTATTTCTAAGGGGTGACCATTATGCAGTTTCTCAGTAATATCCCAGGTGTTCAAACAGTCCTTACTCAGGCCTGTTGGAACTAAAACATCCCCTAGCCCTGTGTGATCTCTGAAGATTGATCATCTTATAGCTCCCTACTCATTCCTTAATCAGCTTCATGGAATTTCCTTCTATACCTGGCTGTTTGGGATTCACCAACAGACTCAATGATACAACTATTCAGAGTCTGGGAGCTCTTTTTCTCCTTAACTCCCTCCTGCTTTGTAAACTCTAGCAATCTGGGCCTCCCCAAACTCTATTCCTCTCAGTTCAGCTCAGACAGACCCTCTGAACTCTGCCTGGGCTCTTCCACCTTGTACCATGGTTAGGAATATGTTTTCAGGGAAAAAGCCAAACTGATCATAAGGCTCTCAATATTTTTCTCTTCTCTCTGTGACCATAGTCTCGCAGTTCCCAATGCTCAATGTTCAAAAACATTTATTCAACTTATTTTATTCAGTGTTCTATTGTCTACTTGTATTGTCACACAAGTACTCTAGCCCCAGTTATGGTCCCAAGGTTGGAAATCTTGCTTTGGGTTATTCTAAGCATTGTTACTGGTCACTCTGCAACCAACATTAGAAAAAAATAATTTCCTAACATCCATCCATGACTTATCCTTTCCATTCTTATTATCACTAACTTACTTTATTTGATAGGTTTTTTTCAATAACATACAACATGTCACTTTTCCTCCAATCTCTTTTTTAAAAAAACAATTTACTAATTCAGTTTTTGTTCCAATCCCAAAGAAAGGCAATGCCAAAGAATGCTCAAACTACAGCACAATTGCACTCATCTCACATGCTAGTAAAGTAATGCTCAAAATTCTCCAAGCCAGGCTTCAGCAATACGTGAACTGTGAACTTCCAGATGTTCAAGCTGGTTTTAGAAAAGGCAGAGGAACCAGAGATCAAATTGCCAATATCCGCTGGATCATCGAAAAAGCAAGAGAGTTCCAGAAAAACATCTATTTCTGCTTTATTGACTATGCCAAAGCCTTTGACTGTGTGGATCACAATAAACTGTGGAAAATTCTGAAAGAGATGGGAATACCAGACCATCTGACCCATCTCTTGAGAAACCTGTATGCAGGTCAGGAAGCAACAGTTAGAACTGGACATGGAAAAACAGACTGGTTCCAAATAGGAAAAGGAGTATGTCAAGGCTGTATATTGCCACCCTGCTTATTTAACTTCTATGCAGAATACATCATGAGAAACACTGGGCTGGAAGAAACACAAGCTGGAATCAAGATTGATGGGAGAAATATCAATAACCTCAGATATACAGATGACACCACCCTTATAGCAGAAAGTGAAGAAGAACTAAAGAGCCTCTTGATGAAAGTGAAAGAGGAGAGTGAAAAAGTTGGCTTAAAGCTCAACATTCAGAAAACTAAGATCATGGCATCTGGTCCCATCACTTCATGGCAAATAGATGGAGAAACAGTGCAAACAGTGTCAGACTTTATTTTTTTGGGCTCCAGAATCACTGCTGATGGTGATTGCAGCCATGAAATTAAAAGACGCTTACTCCTTGGAAGGAAGGTTATGGCCAAGCTAGATAGCATATTTAAAAGCAGAGACATTACTGTGCCAACAAAAGTCCGTCTAGTCAAGGCTATGGTTTTTCCAGTGGTCATGTATGGATGTGAGATTTGGACGGTGAAGAAAGCTGAGCGCCGCAGAATTGATGCTTTTGAACTGTGGTGTTGGAGAAGACTCTTGAGAGTCCCGTGGACTGCAAGGAGATCCAATCAATCCATCCTAAAAAAGATCAATCCTGGGTGTTCATTGGAAGGTCTGATGTTGAAGCTGAAACTCCAATACTTTGGCCACCTCATGCGAAGGGTTGACTCATTGGAAAAGACCCTAATGCTGGGTAGGATTGGGGGTGGGAGGAAAAGGGGATGACAGAGGATGAGATGGTTGGATGGCATCACCAACTCGATGGACATGGGTTTGGGTAGACTCCGGGAGTTGGTGATGGACAGAGAGGCCTGGCCTGCTGCAATTCTTGGGGTCGCAAAGAGTCGGACACGACTGAGTGACTGAACTGAACTGAAATTTACTAATTTTCTAAGATAGAATTTTAATCATATCAGCTTTCAGGCTTAATGCATGCTTTTTTTGTAATTTCTAAATTAAGTAAAAGAATTCTCAAATTGGTCCAGCTGCCCTCCCACTCTCTGACCTAAACATAATGTTTCTAGATACAGCAGTTTGATCCTATTCCTTCATGCTTATTTTCCATACCAGTGTAACAGGATGACTATTCCCTAAATATGAACACAGTCGCATCTGTGAGCCACAGCTCTTTCTATCTGAAACAACTGCCTCTTCCAGAGTGCTGCCTTCTCTGCTTGTCAAAATCACATCTTTAACATCTATCTCAGATACTATATTTTTCATTGAGACTAAAAAAGATAGATGAAACCTCCTTTTTCTGAACCATTATAATATACTTCTTTTTTTTCCATCTGACCATATAATATACTCTTATTTTATCAACTAATTGAGCCTTTAGAATGTGCCACTTACTTTTCTAAGTGTTCATGTAAATTAATTTGCTTTCAAGCTATACTACTTGTAAAAACTGTGTTGTGTTGTTTTACTGAGCACATCCTTACTGCTGTATTATAAGCCCCATGAGGGGCAGTGGCTTTGCAAAGATCCTGCATAGTTTAGGCAAAGTACTGTATTTGTGACTTTTCTGGAAAAGAAAATGAGTGAAAAATAATAGTCATAAAATGTGATTCTCTTTTCAAAGTTGGTATGATTTGAAGAAAATGAAAAACAACACAAGGAAGCAGGTAGTAAATAATAATTTTTAGCTGCCTGGACAATTTATTTGCATAATTCTTTTATTAAAATGAAAAAACAGAGTGTAAAATTTATGAAAATTGAGTCAGTTGAGAAGAATTCAATAACTGCTAGTTATGATGAAATTCTGTTTCCATATAAAGCTTACCCTTTATGTAAAATATATATATTAAGTTATTAATTATTATCGAGAAAATTCTTGAAATATACATGCTTTCCTCTGTTCTTCAAAACAGGGAATACCAAAATACCACTTATTCTTTCTTTAGTAATAAAGTCATCAAAAATATTGATTATAAACTATGCAGTTATAAGGTCATGCCTTGAGTACTTAAGTGAGATCAATAAAGACATTTGCTTTATCACTGGACAGGGAGCTCCTTGTGTCTTCCTCCTCATTATGAACAATGATACAGTGTTTCCAGGTTAAGGATCTCTAATCCATGAAGCATTTTTCTTTACTTGATTAAGATTAATTCAAGGCACAGATAATTCCATAAAATCACTACATTGGCTCTCAGCACATAAAAACAAACAGTGGAAGTATATTACAAGAACACCTGAGAGGAAGCAGTCTTTTAACATCACTACTTAATGGCAGCCCTGTCTCCTCAAGTTAAGTCCCCAGCAAAAAGAAACAAGGAATATCAAGTAGGAGTCTATGAGAAATTCTGCTCAAAGAAACCATCCAACTATGTATATCACTTAGAAGATACAAGTGGGAGCACTACATATAGTAGCCATCATTATAAAATTACCTAAAACTGTATGAGAAAAAAAAAATCAACTTCTATATATACTTTCAAGTGGTTGTTGTTTAGTAGCTAAGTCACGTCCAACTCTTTTGTGACCCCATGGGCTGTAGCCTGCCAAGCTCCTCTGTCCATGGGATTTCCCAAGCAAGAATACAGGAGTGGGTTGCCATTTCCTTCCACAGGAGTCTTCCTGACCCAGGGATCGAACTCTTGTCTCCTGCACTGGCAGGTGAGTTCTTTACCACTGAGCCACCAGGGAAGCCCTATACTTTTAAGTAGGTATTTTATTTTATTTGATACATTTACTTCCTGTTTGAATACATGCAATCCTCTGGTACCATCAAAATAAAAGGAAACATGAAAGTTAAGGACTAATTAAATCTGGTACCATAGTCAAAATATTCTCTAAATATATAAATATCCTTAAATTAGATGATCTAGATTTCACCTATTTGTTTCTATTTCATAGTATAGTAAAATAAAATGAGGTAAAAAGAATAGTGCTAGAAATATTTTCTTATGGTAACCTTGAATGCTATTTAAGTATCTAAATATAGAAGATGAAGCTTAGTTGGAAATGTCTACCAAATCCATAGAGGAAGGACTTCACAAGGTCAGAGCTGATTTTCTTCCCCCTCTCTTGAAGGTATACACTTCGTGTAACCTAATATGAGCATAAACATGTTGCTTAAAATATCAAGGTAGGGCACTACTTAGTGATCAGTTTAAAACTTATTTTTTCAAGGCCATTATAATATAATAGATATACAGCAGAATAACTGGAGGCAGTGGAAAGTAAGCTGATTTAGAAGCTGGCAAGCTGAGTTCTGGTCCCAGGACCACTACCAAATGACACTTTCACATCGCTTTCCTCTATGAATCTCTTTTTCTTCCTTGCTAAAATAAAGTGATTGTTTCAGATGATCTTTATGGTGTATTAGATTTAATCACTGGCTTTTTCTTATTTGAGATGAAGTTTTTGTTGTTTTGCTTTTCTATCAGAAACAGAGTGACCTCTGTTTGTCCAAAGCTACCACTTGATTCCACATATTTTTGATGTTTCAGAGAAAGGTAAAGAGGACTTCCAACACCAAAATCTTCCAGCTCTAGAACCTGTGAATTTCATCACCAAGAGCTTCTAATTTCTAAACTATACAATTTGTTTTCTACTTGCTTGGTACAGTGAGTGGTTTCTTTCCTTCTGCTTTCTCAAGTTAAGATAAAACTTTCTTCATCCTGAAATTCATATTAAAGGAAGAAGCAAATTTCTACCTTATTTCCTACAGACTACAATGCAGTACTAGAAATAAACAGATATTAAAATATCACTCTTAAGTAAACCTGTTGGTATTTGTGAATAATTAGTTATGGTTTACTGAACAAGTTCAAGAGGCAGACTGGAGAGGGTTAATTCCTATCTCACCACCTACCAAGTGACCTCTGATAAGTCTCTAAAACTCTCTGTGCTTCAGTGTCCTTATCTACCAAGTAAGGAAAGCCTATTTTATAAGATAGCTTTGAAGATTAAATAAATTAGAAATGTGAACATCTTAGAAAACTGCTCACCACACAGCAAGCACCAAATAATATATATTATGAACTATTATGCTGTATTTTTTTCTATTTTGGCATTTTAAAAAAGAAACATTATCATTAAGAGAAATAGTGAATGATGCTTTATTATCATATTATGGCAGAAAAGACTGGCATAAACATAACTGAAAACCATGAGCTATAATATATCAAAGATTAAAAATATAAAAAATTCTATAAAAAATATCTCCACAAACAAAGTTAAAGACTAAGTCTATGACCCCACCAGTAATGCTGAAAAAGCTGAAGTTGAATGGTTCTATGAAGACCTATAAGACCTTCTAGAACTAACACCCCAAAAGATGTTCTTTTCATCACAGGGGACTGGAATGCAAAAGTAGGAAGTCAAGAGATACCTGGAGGAACAGGCAAATAGGCCTTGGAGTACAAAATGAAGCAGGGCAAAGGCTAACAGAGTTTTTCCAAGAGAACACACTAGTCATAGCAAACACATTCTTCCAACAACACAAGAGAAGACTCTACACATGGACATCACCAGATGGTCAATACTAAAATCTTGATTATATTCTTTGCAGCTGAAGATGGAGAAGCTCTAAAGGGTCAGCAAAAATAAGACCGGGAGCTGACTATGGCTCAGATCACAAACTCCTTATTGCCAAATTTAGAA
This sequence comes from Okapia johnstoni, assembly GCA_024291935.2. Taxonomy (NCBI): domain Eukaryota; kingdom Metazoa; phylum Chordata; class Mammalia; order Artiodactyla; family Giraffidae; genus Okapia; species Okapia johnstoni. Next base: position 57,354,991 of record CM044308.1, read on the forward strand.
TTAAACTGAAGAAAGTAGAAAAAAAAAAAAAACACTAGACCATTCAGGAATGAACCAAATTGAATCCCTTATGATTATACAGTGTAAGTGAGAAATAGATTCAAGGGATTAAATCTGATAGACGGAGTGCCTAAAGAACTATGGTCAGAGGTTCCTGACATTGTACAGGAGGCAGTGATCAATACCATCCCCAAGAAAAAGAAATGCAAAAAGGCAAAATGGTTGTCTGATGCAGCCTTACAAATAGCTGAGAAAAGAAGAGAAGCGAAAGGCAAAGAGGAAAAGGAAAGATATACCCATTTGAATGCAGAGTTCCAAAGAAGAGCAAGGAAAGATAAGAGAGCCTTCCTAAGTGATCAATGCAAAGAAAGAGAGGAAAACAATAGAATGAGAAAGACTAGAGATCTCTTCAACAAAATTAGAGATACCAAGGGAACATTTCATACAAAGATGGGAACAATAAAGGACACAAATGGCATGGACCTAACAGAAGCAAAAGGTATTAAGAAAAGGTGGCAACAATACACAGAAGGACTATACAAAAAAGATCTTAATGACTCAGATAACCATGACGGTGTGACCACTCAACTAGAGCCAGACATCCTGGAATGCAAAGTCAAGTGGGCCTTAGGAAGCATCACTACCAACAAAGCTAGCGGAGGTGATGGAATTCCAGTTGAGCTATTTCAAATCCTGAAAGATGATGCTGTGAAAGTGCTGCACTCAATATGCCAGCAATTTTGGAAAACTCAGCAGTGGCCACAGGACTGGAAAAGGTCAGTTTTAATTCCAATCCCAAAGAAAGGCAATGCAAAGAATGTGCAAACTACCACACAATTGCACTTCTCTCACATGCTAGCAAAGTAATGCTCAAAATTCTCCAAGCCAGGCTTCAACAGTATGTGAACTGGGAACTTCCAGATGTTCAAGCTGGATTTAGAAAAGGCAGAGGAACCAGAGATTAAATTGCCAACATCTGCTGGATCATTGAAAAAGCAAAAGAGTACCAGAAAAACATCTATTTTTGCGTCATTGACTACACCAAAGCCTTTGACTGTGTGGATCACAACAAACTGTGGAAAATTCTTCAAGAGATGGGAATACCAGACCATCTGACCTGCCTCCTGAGAAATCTGTATGCAGGTCAAGAAGCAACAGTTAGAACCGGACAGGGCACAACAGACTTGGTCCAAATTGGGAAAGGAGTATGTCAAGGCTGTATATTGTCTGCTTATTTAACTTATATGCAGAGTACATCATGTGAAATGCCAGGCTGGATGAAGCGCAAGCTGGAATCAAGATTTCCTGGAGAAATATCAATAACCTCAGATATGCAAATAACACCACCCTTATGGCAGAAAGTGAAGAAGAACTAAAGAGCCTCTTGATGAAAGTGAAAGAGGAGAGTGAAAAAGTTGGCTTAAAACTCAACATTCAGAAAACTAAGATCATGGCATCCAGTCCAATCACTTCATGGCAAATAGATGGGGAAACAATGGAAACTGTGAGAGACTTTATTTTGGGGGCTCCAAAATCACTGGAGCTGGTGACTGCAGGCATGAATTAAAAGATGCTCCTTGGATGAAAAGCTATGACCAACCTAGACAGTATATAAAAAAGCAGAGACATTACAACCAAAAAATGTCCACACCAAGACACATTATAATTAAAATGAAAGAAGTTAAAGACAAAGGATGTATCATAAAGGCAGCAAGAGAAAAGCAACTAGTTGCATAAAAGAAAACTGCCATAGGAAAATCAGCTAACTTTTTACGGAAACATTGCAAGCCAGAAGGAAGTGATATGCTATATTCTCTAAAGAAAGAAAATCTACAAACAGGAATACTCTACCTGGCAAGGATATTATTCAGACTTAAAAAGAGATAAAGAGTTTCACAGACAAAAAAAGAAAAATGATCAGAGTTCAGCACTACTAAAATAACATTATGAGAAATGTTAAAAGGATTTCTTTAAGCAGAAAAGAAAAAGGGCATAACTAGAAATATAAAAATTGTGAAAGGGAAAATTTCACCTGTAAAGGCAAACATACAGTAACAGTAGTAGATCAAACAGTTATAAAGCTGGTAGAAAGGTTAAATGACAAAAGTAGTCAAATCATCTTTATGTACAATTAACTATTTATGTAAATAGTTAAGGAATACACAAAACAAAAACATATAAATATGATTTCAAAAACATTAAATATGGGGATAAGGAATAAAAATGTAGCATTATAAGGATGCATTTGAAATTAGCACATTAACTTAATCACATAATGCTAAAGAAGATAATCAAATCTCAAGCAAAAATGAAAGGAACAAAAATGAACTGCAGAACAATCAGAAAACAATAAAATGGCATAAGCAAATGACTGTCAGTAATTATTTTAAATATAAATGGACTAAATTGTCCAATTAAAAGACACAGAGTAGCTAAATGGGTAAAAAACAAAATCCATATACATATTGCCTATAAGAGACACATTTCAGATAGATACACACAGACTGAAAAATTATGTGTGATAAAAAAAGATATTCCATGGAATGGAAACAAAAAGAAAGGTAAAGTAGCAATACTTATTTCAGACAAAATTGATTTTAAAATGGAAAATTTTACAAGAGACAGAGAAAAACATTATATAATGATAGAAAGGTTTTTCCAACAAGAAGATATAGCAATTGTCAATGTATATGTACCCAACATAGGAGCATTTAAATAAATAAAGCAAATATTTACAATGTAATGGGAGAAATTGACCATAAAGCAATAACATTACTGGACTTTAACACCCTAATTACATCTTTGGACAGATCAACCAAAGAGAAAATCAATAAGGCATGATAGGCCTTAAATGACATGTTACACCAGATGAACTTAATAGACATTTATAGCATATTCCAGTAAAAGCAACAGAAAACACTTTTCAAGTGAACATGGAACATTCTCTAGGATAGATCACATGCTTGTCCACAAAAAAAGATTCAATACATTTTAAAAGACTGAAATAATATCAAAATCTTTTCATAATGATAAGAGACTAGAAATCGACTCTAAGAAAAAAAACTGTAAAAATCACAAACGTGGAGGCTAAACAATACGCTACTGAACAACCAATGGGTCGTTGAAGAAAGCAAAAAACACCCTAGACAAGTGAAAATGAAGACACAACCATCCAAAATCTGGACATAGCAAAAGTGGTTCTAAGAGTGATATGGGCCTATAATTTTCTTTTTTTCTGGTTTTGGTATCAAGGGCATGATACTCCCATAGAATCAGTTCAGAGGCATCCCATCCTGTTCATTTCTTCAAAATAGTTTTAAGAAATATAAGCATTAACTCTACATTAAATGTTTGGTAGAATTCACCTAGGAAGCCATCTGGTCCTGGACTTTTGATTTGTTTTTTTGTTTTTTTAATTGCTGATTCAATATCTTTAATAGTAATTGTTCTGGTCATATTTTCTATTTCTTCCTGATTCAGTCTTGGGAGATTGCTTATGCTTCTAGGAATTTACGCCTTAATTCTAGCTCACCCATTTTTGTTGATGAGAAGGCAATGGCAACCCACTCCAGTACTCTTCCCTGGAAAATCCCATGGACAGAGGAGCCTGGTAGGCTGCAGTCCGTGGGGTCACTAGGAGTTGGACACGATGGAGCGATTTCACTTTCACTTTTCACTTTCCTGCATTGGAGAAGGAAATGGCAACCCACTCCAGTGTTCTTGCCTGGAGAATCCCAGGGACGGGGGAACCTGGTGGGCTGCCATCTATAGGGTCGCACAGAGTCAGACACGACTGAAGCAACTTAGCAGCAGCAGCAGCAGCAGCATTTTTATTGGCATATAACTGCTAATATTAATCTCTTACCATTCTTTGTATTTCTGTGGTATGGGTTGAATTTCTTTTCTTTCATTTCTGATTTTATTAATCTGAATCTTTTCTTTTTCTTGCTGAGTCTGATTCAAGTTTATCATAACTTTGTATAGGGATAGATGGTTATTAGACTAATTGTGGTGATTACTTCATAGTGTATGTAAATGTCCAATCACTATGTAGCACACCAGAAACTAACATAATATTGTACATCAACTATATTTAAATTTTAATGGAATATTACTTGGCCATAAAAAAGAACAAAATAATGACATATGCAGCAACATGGATGAACCCTGAGATTGTTAGACTGAGTGAAGTCAGTCAGACAAAGACAAATATCATATGATACCACTAACATGAGGAATCTAAAAAAATTATATAAACAAACTTATTTACAAAACAGAAATGGAGTCATAGATGTAGAAAACAAACATGGTTACCAGGAGGGAAGGGAGAGAGGGATAAACTGAGAGACTTGGAATGGCATATACACATCGCTGTGTATAAAATAGCTAACTAACAAACCTACGGTATAGCACAGAGAACTCTATTTAATATTCTGTAATGACCTATATGGGAAAGAATCTAAAAAAGAGTGGATATATGTATACGTATGACTGGATCACTTTGCTGTACATCTGAAATTAACACAACATTGTGAATCAACTACACTCCAGTAAAAATTAAATTAATTCATCCTTTGAATAAAAAGAGGAAAGAATATTCCCAGGAAAAGGCGTTAAAATGGCCCCATATCACAATCTCCATAAAAAATCAAAATTAAAATGAGATGTCACTTTTGAATATCAATTTGCCCAAAAAACACTGTAATTGTTATTCAGTATTGGATAGAATGTGAGGTTAGTGCTCCAAAACAACATGCTTGATGTGACTGGAAATCATAATATTATCAGAGAATAATTTGACATTTTATGTCAAAAACTGAAACTACATACTCTGAACCCAACAGTTCCAGGTAAGGGTTCTGTTATAGAAATATTCAAATATATTTTTCAAAGAAGTTTTTTGCAATGTTATTTTTTGTAAATAATTTAAAAACCTATATACTTATTAAAAGGGGTAAGGATAAACTAATTTTTAGAACATCCAAGCTGTGTAATAGCTTTTTAAAAAAAATAGATTAATAAAATTATATATTACTATTTAAAAACACATTGTTGAGTAAGTATATATTATGATCATCTTCTTTTAAATTATATAAGTTAGAAGAAAAATATTACTAAATATATCTCAATGATACAACCATGGGCTTAAGTTAATTTTTTTCTCCATTCTGTTACTCTGTAATAGAATTATATTACGTCCTTTCAGTAAGAATCTCTGTCTTAGAAAAGGTGATAATATTTACTATTAATTCTTTGGATGAGAATTAGAGTACATGTGTGTGACCTTGAAATGATACTTTTGCTCATTAATAAGAGGATGCATGTACCGATATGGGCACTTCAAAAATCTTTCAATGCAGTGATTTTACAAATTAATGTTTCTTTGACTTATTTTATTCAAAGGAAGGTTATGATTACCAGTTCCGTTATTTAGAAACTCTTTAACAATATAGACACATAACATTTTAATGACAAAGTGACGTTTCTTTCTATCAAATCCCTATTCTCAAAACAAAAAATTCCATTTGTGTATAGTCTTCTGACAGGCATTTGTATTGAGGTTTTATGTAAAACTTCAGTAATAGCAGAAACAGTTGACTCAGTGCTGTCCTGAGTTTCAGAAATAAATTCAAATTGCACAAACATCATACAAATATTACTAAGGAAGTATATTAAGCCATTTCATTTTCTCTTTTAAAGATGTCTTGTATATACCTTGTTTTGTCAAAAGTTTTAACTTTCGTCTCAGGTTTGAAGGATTCGTTAACAAAAGAAACTACTTGCTACACGCAAATAAACAATTTCAATATTTAATGAAGAATTATTTAACTTATTTTCAATATACAAACATTAAAAGAAAACAGAAATAGAAATAGTAAAGGAGAGTAACAGCACATATATCACCAAATTGGGCAGACCAACATCCAGACTCAAACAGAGCTGGGAAGTCCCATGTAACAGCAATCTTGGGTCCCAATTAGGAAAAGGTCCCAGGCACTGTGCTTACTCCATGGGTGAAACTGCAACAAATTGCAGTTGTGACGCAGTTTGTGGGAATCTTGCTTATAATCCCAGGCTGCAAACTGACAGAACCACCAGTCTGCAAGCAAATTGCAGCTCTGGTTTTATGTTAATCTTTATTAAAATGCTGTTTGTTTTGTCTTGGAATGTTGTAAACACTTGGCTTGGTTGGCCAGACCCCTTCCAGGGGCTCAACACTTTCAAGATCCACCCCCATCTTATCCATAGTGTCCCTGGCTTACTGGTAACAATAGGTGCACTCAGGAGCAGGCAGGTAGTCAGGGCAGTATCCAGGCAGGTCAGAGGCCTGATCTGCTTTCTTGGCTCTGAAGCTTGAACAAGATTATCTCCATTTAATTTCCCTAACATACCTAAAACATTTAACAATTGAAAATATACGGTACTGTAAGAAAGAGAAAAAAAATAAAAAAACACTTAATGGGGTCAAGTTAACTGTGTTCAGACACCTGCTGCGTTGTCAGGTGAAGAGTAGACAGACACACATTGTCTTGCTCCAGAGGCTAAACTAAGTCAGATGTGAGGAAATAGCACACAGAAAGAATGGCTTCAGAGGTATAAAAACTTCTAAAGCTTTCATTTTGTATTTCATACAATTCTCTACTACCTACATGACTTTTTAAAAGAAACGTATTATTTTTAGAATAAAAATAACATTTAGAAAAAAAAGTAGAGAAGAATAAGAGTCATGGATTCTTATAGAATTGATACAGGAGAAAGTTGTCTTCAAGAGTATCATTTTTCATTCAAGGACAGTTTCCAATGGACAATTAAAATTCCAGAGATATATAGGCCAAGTTCCCACTTTAGTTTGAACTAAAATATCTCTGAAGTCTCTTCGAGGTACAACAGACTAACATGGCATTATAACACTTAGTCCTACATTTATATAAACAGTACTCTAAACCCAATTAATCTCCAGGAGCCTAACACATCTGGAAACACCTGCATAGGAAGTGACTCATTTTGTGAATAACATACTTGGTTGAAATTGGAGGCCTCTCTGTGAATGGAAAAAGGTTAAATATCAACCCTAACTGAACTTCAGTTCTCTGCCAAAAAAAAAAATAACAATATTATGCATCTTATTTTCACTTCTGGAAAAATTAAGTTATAGGGTAGATTTCTCTTCATTCACATAATAATACAAATTTCTATGGAAAAATAATAAAAAGAGTTATACCAATACTTGACTTCCTAATTTTCTAATCTTCTGTCTCTGTAAACTTCTTTTAAACAAATTATAATGCTTTGATAGACTAAAATCAATAAAGGATAACAGTGGAACACACACACATATGTAAGACATACACATACAGTGGGGTATATATATATATATATATATATATATATATATATATATATATATAGTGCACACACACATTGGGATATATTGGTTTAGTTAAATCGTGTCTGACTCTTTGTGAATCCATGGACTGTAGCCCACCAGGCTCCTCTGTCCATGGGATTTTCCAGGCAAGAATACTGGAGTGGTTGCCATTTCCTTCTCCAGGGGATCATCCCCACCCAGGAATTGAACCTGGGGCTCCTAAATTGCAGGTGGATTCTTTACCAAATGAGCCACCAGAGAAGCCCATATAGATAGATAGAGAGAGAGAGAGAATAATATGGTGGCTCCAGAAATCCAATTTTAGTATAAATCCATAGTTAGCAAAGCATTTGCTACAAAACTTTACAAAGAACTGCCTGATAGGCACCAGACTGTCTTATATGACATCCCTCTAAGGAGAATGACTGTTTATTTGTTGGCTTTTCTCTCTAGCATGCAGAACCTCTCCTAAAAGCATTGTTTTCTTGGAGAGATTATATTCTACACTCTTTTTCCCACGGGGCATAGCAATGGTTCAAAGATAATTTTCAGGAACAAATCTCTACTAAAAAAAACCCCAAGACCAAATTTTCCATCTCTCTACATGAGGAGAGTCAGGAAGTGATCTAAGCTTATTGAATTAAATGTTCTGTGCTCTGAGTATTACACTTAAGGGAAAGATGCCAGAAAAAGTAAGAACAGGTATAGAAAAATTGCCACAGAGGAAGCATGCTTTCAGACTTCATGTCCATGCTCATAGAACTTTGGGGTTGCCTTGATTCCCACTTGTTTTTAAAACAGATTCCCAGAAACCCATCAATCTCTTCTTTCACCTCTATTCTCTTTTATGTTCTCCTTTCCATAAATTAGCCAAAATCAGTTTCTGTTACTGGCAGCCAACATCCACAGATTATCAGAGGCCAATGACAAAGTTATAGTACTGAATTGAGATACACAGTGAATCAATAACCTTGATAAAAAATAATTTTAGAAAGATTTATACATATGCCAGAGACCTAGTTTTACAATGGTGCTAGATACATAGTAGTTTGAAAAACATGCTACTCACAACAGTGGGAAAACCAATTGAACACTAGAATTAAATCACATAAAAGACAAGATGATCTCTCACAGAAAAATACATGTTATTGAGAGAAAGAAAAAAGACCTTAAAAACTTGAGAGATATATCATGTTTGAAGATTTGAAGCCTCAAAAATTTAAGGTGTTAATTCTCCCCAACTTTCTCTAAGGACTGAATGAAATCCAAATAAAAATCAAAACTTCTATGATATGTGTATGTATGAATGTTTGTAACCAAGTAGCTACTAAATGTGGAAATGCAAAGAGCCAAATATAGCTAAGACATTACTGAGGAAGAACAAGGCAAAAAGACTTGCTCAATGGGATATCGGGAGCGATTTTAAAAACACAATTATTAAAACAATGTTGTACTGGTACAAGGACAGACAAGTGAACAAATGGAATGAAATGGAGAGTTCATTACCACATGTATGTATATATGGACAATTGATTTTTAACAAGGTTTTTACTTTATACAGCGGGGAAAGGACAAATGAGTGTAAGACAATTAATATCCACACAGAATAAAATGAAGCTTGATAATACATACAGATCAATTCCAAGTAAACTATTTATAAAAATGTGACATATAAAACAATAAAGCTTCTAGGACATAACACAGGAAAGTGTCTTTGTATAGGGAAGTGAAAGATTTCTTAAACAAAACACAAAAAAAACAAAACAATGGAGAAAAGGACTGATTAACTGGACCACATAAAAATCGATTATTTCTGTTTCCAGCATTAATAAAATAAAATGGTGAATTATATACTAGGAGAAGAGATTTATAATAAACATAGAAAACATAGTTTTTTTAATACAGTGTGTCTGTGGGGTGTGTGTATGTGTGTGTGTGAATCACACAAATCCATATAGAGGAGAAAAAAGATAATATCATAGAAAAATATGGCAAGAGATTTAAACAAAACTTCACAAGTACCCAAATGGAACCCAACCTAATAGGTTAGCTATGAAAATTAAAAAGATCCTGTTTTCTTGGGCTCCAAAATCATTGAGGATGGAGATTGAAATCATGAAATTAAAACAGACTTGCTTCTTGGTAAAACAAAGCTATGACTAACCTATACAGCATATTAAAAAGCAGAGACATCGCTTTGCTGATAAAGGTCTGCATAGTCAAAGCTATAGTTTTATCAGTAGTCATGCCTGGATGTGAGAGTTGGACCATACAGAAGAATGAGTATTGAAGAAGTGATGCTTCTGAATTGTGGTGCTGGGGAAGACTCTCGAGAGTCCCGTGGACTAAAAGAGCAACCAGTCAATCCTAAAGGAAATCAACTCTGAATATTCATTGGAAGGACTGATAGTGAAGCTGAAGCTCCAATACTTTGGCCACCTGCTGCCAAGAGCTGACTCACTGGAAAAGATCCTGATACCGGGAAAAACAGAAGGCAAAAGGAGAAAGGGGAAGCAGAGGATAAAATGGTTAGATAGCATCATTGACTCAATGGACATGAATCTGAGGAAACTCCATGAGATAGCAGAGGACAGAGGAGACTGGTGTGCTATAATCCATGTGGTCGCAGAGAGTCAGACATGATTAAGCAACTGAACAACAACAATGGGACTACTGGGCTTTCCAGTTGGCTCAGTGGTAAAGAATCCACCTGCAGAGCAGGAGATGCAGGTTCAAACCCTAGCGTGGGAAGATCCCCTGGAGAAGGAAACAGCAACCCACTCCAATATTCCTGCCTGTGAAATTTCATGGACAGAGCAGCCTGCTAGGCTACAGTCTACGGGGTCACAAAAGAGTCAGACACGACTTAGTGATGAAACTGTAAAGACATCCATCAGAGTAACTAGAGTTTTAAAACCTGACATATACCAAAGTTGGTAAGGATGTGAAGTAATGGCGAAATAGCAAATGGGAGTGCACAGTTATATCACATCAGGAACAGTTCAGCAATACCCAGCAATACTAAAACTGAAGATACATGTTCTTAACAGCCACACTTAAGTATCACCCAAGAGACATGGACATAAAAACTAGAATCAATTCAAATGCACATGAAGAGAGAATGGATTTTAAAAGTGTAAAACCGCCACACACACACAGACCGCATAGCAATAAAAACGAACAAAGTACAGGTACACACAACATGGCTACATGTCACAAATATCACATTGGGAGAAAGAAGCTAGGCATGAAAGGACACATAGTACATGATTCCATTTCTTTAACAAATGGTGAAGGTAACATGGTTTGGGATGTGCACTTAAGAGTTAAAACTATAAAGAAAAGCAAAAAAATTAACGACATTAAATTAGTAAGCTTAAAGTCAGCATAAAAATTAACTTAGGAGGCTAAGGCACAGATGGTGATCAAGAAAGCAAAGATCTATTTCCTGTCCTGCATGCGGTTGCACAGAAATTAATAGAAATATTTATATTTCTGAAATAGAAATATAGTGCATAATTTTGCTTTAGAGATTTTTCAGAATATGTGTCATGGCAATAAAAATTCAAATTAAAAAATGGAAAAGAAATAAAAACAAAAGTTACTCTCCAAATGGTAATTTTTAAAAAGCAAAAGGCCACACATATATTAATAAAAGATCACTGGGGATTTTATTTTCTTATTATTTATTTCCTGCTTGGATTCATGTATTTAGCAAGATTTTGATACATTGTTCCTTCTCCTAGAAATGGCTTTCTTTTAGAAAAGGCAGAGGAACCAGAGATCAAATTGCCAATATCCGCTGGATCATTGAAAAAGCAAGAGAGTTCCAGAAAAACATCAATTTCTGTTTTATTGACTACGCCAAAGCCTTTGACTGTGTGGATCAAAATAAACTGTGGAAAATTCTGAAAGAGATGGGAATACCAGACCATCTGACCTGTCTCTTGAGAAACTTGTATGCAGGTCAGGAAGCAACAGTTAGAACTGGACGTGGAACAACAGACTGGTTCCTAATAGGAAAAGGAGTATGTCAAGGCTGTATATCATCACCCTGCTTATTTAACTTATATGCAGAGTACATCATGAGAAACGCTGGGCTGGAAGAAACACAAGCTGGAATCAAGATTGCCGGGAGAAATATCAATAACCTCAATATGCGGATGACACCACCCTTAAGGCAGAAAGTGAAGAAGAACTAAAGAGCCTCTTGATGAAGGTGAAAGAGGAGAGTGAAAAAGTTGGCTTAAAGCTCAACGTTCATAAAACTAAGATCATGGCATCTGGTCCCATCACTTCATGGCAAATCGATGGGGAAACAGTGCAAACAGTGTCAGACTTTATTTTTTGGAGCTCCAAAATCACTGCTGATGGTGATTGCAGCCATGAAATTAAAAGACGCTTACTCCTTGGAAGGAAGGTTATGGCCAACCTAGATAGCATATTGAAAAGCAGAGACATTACTTTGCCAACAAAGGTCCGTATAATCAAGGCTATGGTTTTTCCAGTGGTCATGTATGGATGTGAGAGTTGGACGGTGAAGAAAGCTGAGCGCCGAAGAATTGATGCTTTTGAACTGTGGTGTTGGAGAAGACTCTTGAGAGTCCCTTGGACTGCAAGGAGATCCAATCAATCCATCCTAAAGGAGATCAATCCTGAGTGTTCATTGGAAGGACTGATGTTGAAGCTGAAACTCCAATACTTTGGCCACCTCATGCGAAGAGTTGACTCATTGGAAAAGACCCTAATGCTGGGTAGGATTGGGGGCGGGAGGAAAAGGGGACGACAGAGGATGAGATGGTTGGATGGCATCACCAACTCGCGATGGACATGGGTTTGGGTAGACTCTGGGAGTTGGTGATGGACAGAGAGGCCTGGCGTGCTGCAATTCATGGGGTCGCAAAGAGTCAGACACGACTGAGTGACTGAACTGAACTGAACATATCAAATTATATTATTTTCTTACTCTATTGATATTTGATTGAAATTAAGGGCAGGATAAATTCTGTAATAGGAGTAAAATTAATTAAAATATTGAATATATCATTTACAAAATTTATTGATCACCCAAGTAATCAATTATTTGCAGACTGGGCAGTTAGCACACCTCAGAGACCAAGAAGGAAATAAAATATGTAGGAAATACTAGTGGACCTGTTTCTTATGTATTTTCTTATATACTGAGGTAAAATAATATTCAAAACCCTCAACACAGTTAACTCATTTTATGGAAATATCATTGGCTTCTTTAGTTATTTAACTCTGTTATTTGGCTCTTGTGCTTGCGAGGCTTAAATAAAAGTTTAAACCCATGCAGAATATTTATCTTTTCTCTAGTTTTAAACAAAATTTCTAGCAATAAAGACTATTCTGAATAAATTCAAGTCTGAGATCAGATAAGACCAGACCGATAATAGAGAGGAAATTTATTACTAAAAATTTGCATGCAGTTGTCCCCAAAATATTTTTGAGACAGGATAGTTTAACAAAATCATACATTTTTATTCTAACTTTGCATTGCATAATGAATAGATGTACATATGGCATTTAAAAAAAATAACCAATAATGTATTATTCCAGCAGGATTAAAAGCACAGTTGATTATTACATTGAGAGTGCATATACAGGAGCAAAACTATTTACCCTTAGCAATCTAACACATAAATATGTCTTACTTTATGATTTAATAAAATATTTTATTCATAAAAAGAAATGTTTGGAACATATATATCATAAATATAATATAATGGAAAAGTAGATTATCCAGATTGCTTCATACACATCCTTTCAAATTCTCTAAGAAGCTACAAAATCTGTTTTTGGTTTATAGACTCCTCTACTCCAGTACTCTTGCCTGGAGAATTCCATGGACGGAGGAGCCTGGCAGGCTACAGTCCATGGGGTTGCAAAGAGTCAGACATGACTGAGCATGCACACAAGATACATATCTCTTTCCATGTGTTTTTTTTTTTCATTTAATTTCCAATATTTCTTTTTCAGTTTTCTCAAAGGCTCTTTTTGTTCCCTCTCCCCTTCCATCAAAGTCCATTATCATCTCTTCACTCTGTATAACAAAGCAGAATTTTCCTAAGAGACATCATTAAAAGCCTTTGCATATGCCTTATGCTTATATGATCTCACATAAGGTGAGATTTAACTTCCTTGTTTCTACCCATTCCAAGTTTTTTACTGACATAATTCATCTGTCACTGCAATAGCTCTAAGGTTCATTTACCACATTCATTTGCTAAGATCCTTATTCTATAAGGGAGGCTATGAAATCATATCCCCTTGGGATAATTAACACTAGAAGAGTTGTCTTCCTGCCAGAAATGCTTTAGGTAAAACTTTACTGAAAAAAATGAAAATGTATTAGACAGTGTAAGAAGCCTTTTTTGGTCTTATGGTGTATAATGAGATATTATGTGATTATCTGGGGCATTTTTTAACATGCTTGCCTGAACAACAGGACACTAATTTAGTAATACAACAGAATCTTATGTATTCTGATGGTTTGGGGTCAGAAATAAACTAGATATTCTATAAATACAAAGTATCAACTAAAAATGTCTTTGTTCTTTCCATAATGGGAATAGACTTGTCAAAGGTTAATACATGAGGGGACATTTCTGCTGTCATAGCGAACATGAGCTAATTTTTAAAATAATAAAATAATAGTCATAATAATGTACTCAAAGTGATATGCACACTGCATTGCTGAAATCATCTAAGAATTCTCCTTAGCCAAAACAGGAAAAACACAATTATCCCAGATTCTGTACATTTTTTAATGGTTTAATGAGGAAAAAATATCTCTATGAGAGATAATCCTAAAATAATATGATAATTATGAATATTAAACAGGTAAATGATACCTTAATTCACAAAAAGGTTATTGAAAACCTTGTATTTGATACAGTTCTAAGTATATGAACTTGCATGACTATAACATGGCTTTGCTACTCAGTATCTTATGGTCTCTTAGAAAAGACCTTTACACAGGTAACTACTATTCAGAGCAGTAAGTGTTAGGTGTCATAAGAAAGCAAAAATAAGGACCCTACAAATAACAGGAAGAAAAAGGTCATTTTTTAGGCTGACTACATTTGATCAGGAATTTGAAGATGCCATATCAGCTTACATTAATGAATTCGTAGCATTTCAATACATGATGACAAAGAAAAGAAGTTTCAGGTAACAGAAACACAGAGGTTGAGGTACAGGAAGAGAGAGGCCGAGGATGGAAGAGGGGATTTCTGAAAGGGCTTTGGCTAAAATGTTGACCACATATGTATGATTTAATGTGCTGAGAGGTCATTTGAGCTCAAACTTTAGTTGATTTTGTATGCCAAGTTAAGAATTTTGGACTTTATTCATCAGACACTTGAGAAGTGTTAATAAAACAAACGTTGGTTTCATTTAATCATAACACCAACTTTTATGAGCTTGTTGATAAAGCCCCATTTTACAGTTAAGGACACTGAAACTTAGATTAACAAGTGTGTCCAAAACTGAAGGACAGTAAGTGGTCTTTACTCCATAATCCATATTCTTTTCTACATGACAATGCAGAAGTGACTACAATAATATGAGCAATGTGGTGTTTTGGACAATCAAATAATATGTAGAGTAGGAGGCAAAACAGTGAAGGAAAAGACTAAAGTCAGAAACACCATGAAGCTGTTATAAAAATGGTCCAGATGAGATGAAATGTAAACCTGCAGTAATTGTAGTAGGAAAATAATGGAAAATAAATATTTCAAATAGTACTGCAAAGAAACCACACAGCTTCTTAACTGAATTATAAAGGAATATCACAATAACTTCAAGTGACTATTTCTATATTAAAGGTGAATTTTTTAAAATTATTTGAAATTTTAACTCAGTTAAGACTGACCCCCCAAAATTAAGAAACAGCAGATATTTAAATACCAAGAAATAGCTCACCAATTCAAAACATAAGATGTACTTATAATATTTAAGCCATCTGCTTTAGTTTTCTGTTCCTATAACTTGGGTTAAAATAACCTGGTAAAATTAGACAAAAATAAGCATGGCGTTGTATGGATTAAAATAATTCTTGAAATCAATATTTTCAATTCATTTATGCCAGAAACGAGCTTGTATGCAAGATGGTAATTTAACCAAGAAGCTAGAGGAATTAAAAATACATTTCTTTTTGAAATCAACTAAAAGCGTCATTAATTCTAAGTATTTCCTTGATGCTTGTCACCATGGTATCAAATCATAGAACTATTAGAAGACGAACATTAAAAGGAATTGAAACTTTGACGTCTTTTTATCCCATTGTGAGTCATATCAAAGCTTAGGAACTAAGAGAAATATTTCCACGTTATTTATTCTTAGGTTAAAGGGGGACGTTGGGAAAAAAAGGTGTCTTTGATGTATTCCTGCACATTTTAATACTGAGACTAGAGTTAGTCTCCAGGAATATGGATCAGCATCTAGGGCATCTAACTGAAAACTCTGCCTCTGGCATCAGAGAATGAAGTTCACTACAAGCCAACAAATTCAAAGATCACAGACTTAAGTAAAATGAGAAGCTGTAATAAGGACCAGGGAAGACAGGGGAGATGTTAGAAAACACAATTTTGCCTCTTCTAGGCAACATCTATAATTTTGCACCAACTTCTGAACAGTCCTTTGTGTGTTATTAAACAACATACCAGTTATATTACAACTGGACATTATGGAAGAGTTTCTGCCATGGAATTCATCTTAAATTAGAGTCAGAATAAATAGAAATTACCTTAATGGCTTTCAAGCAGACTATTTAGAAGTGGCAAAATATTCAGATCTACATTTAAATCATCTTTAGCCACATTTATATCTTAGTATCAATAACACAAGAATGTTGCAGGGTTCCAAGCATGGACCGAAAAAAAAAAAATTCTGTGGTGCTTGAACAACTGGACATCCACAAAAAAAAAAAAAAGGTGAGTATAAACCTAGCCCTTATACCTTTCCCAAAAATCTGCTCAAAATGGATCACAAACCTAAAAGTAAAACACAAAACTATGATTCTCAGAAAACAACTTAGGGGAAAACTTAGATGACCTTGCTTTTGGAACTGACTTTTTAGGTACAACAAGAAAAACACTAATGATGAAAGAAAAACTGATAAATGACTTTATTAAAATTAAAATTTTCTGCTCTGTAAAAGACACTAAGAGACTGAAAAGACGAGTGATAGAAAATATTTGTAAAACACATATGGGATAAAAGACTGCATCCAAAATATATGAAGAACTCTGAAAACACAAAGAAACAAACAACCCAATTTTAGAAATGGTAAAATATATATATATATATACATATATTTGAACAGACATCACACTAAAAAGAAGTACAGATGGCAAATGAGCAGATGAAAATTTGCTCAACATATGTCAAAGGAAATTACAAATTAAAAATGTGATACTACTACACATCTATTAAAGTGGCAAAATAAGAAAATACTGACAACTACAAATGCTGGAGAGGATGTGGAGTAACAGGAACTTTCATTCACTGGTTGTGAGAAAACAAAATAGTACAGCATTCTGGAAGACTCTGCTGCTGCTGCTGCTGCTGCTGCTGCTGCTGCTGCTAAGTCGCTTCAGTCGTGCCCGACTCTGTGTGACCCCACAGACAGCAGCCTACCAGGCTCTCCTGTTCCTGGGATTCTCCAGGCAAGAACACTGGAGTGGGTTGCCATTTCCTTGTCCAATGCATGGAAGTGAAAATGGAAAGCGAAGTTGCTCAGTTGTGTCTGACTCTTAGCAACCCCATGGACTGCAGCCTACCCGGCTCCTCCTTCCACAGGATTTTCCAGGCAAGAACACTGGAGTGGGTTGCCATTGCCTTCTCCACTGGAAGACTCTAATAGCATCCAAATAAAACTAATAATAGCCTTACTATATGATCCTGTAATTATACTTTTCCCACATTTATTGAAAACATAAACACACAAAAACCTGTACATGAATATTTACAGCAACTTTGTTCATAAATTCCAAAAATTATGAAGCAGCTATAATAGGTAAACAAACTCTGATTTGAAATATTATTCAGCAATAAGAAAAAGTAAGTTACCAAGGCACCAAAAGACATTGAGTAACCTTAAACATACACTGCTATGTGAAACAACCCAATCTGAAAAGGCAGCATACTATATGCTTTCAACTATATGACATTCTAAGGCTCAGACGGTAAAGAATCTACCTGCAATAAGGGAGACTTGGGTTTAATCCCTGGGTCAGGAAGATCCCCTGGAGAAGGGAATGGCACCCCACTCCAGTATGCTTGCCTGGAAAATGCCATGGATGGAGGAGCCTGGTAGGCTACAGTCCATAGGGTCACAGAGTCAGACACAACTGAGCAACTGACACTGAGTCTATAGAGACAGTAAAAATGTCAATAGTTCAGGCAAGTAAGTAAGGGAAGGGAGAAGAACTGAACAAGTGGAGCACAGGGATGTTTAGGGCAGTAAAACTATTCCATATGCAACTGTAACGTAGATATATGACATTATATACTTTCCCAAATTGATAGAAAGTACAACACAAAGAGTGAACCCTAATACGAGCAACAGACCATAGTTAATGATAATGCATCAATATTGGCTCATCAACTGTGACAAATGAACCACACTTATGCAAGACGTTAATAATAGGAGAAACTACAGGAAAGGTGTTAGGCATATGGGAACTCTGTATTTTCTATACAATTTTTCTGTAAATCTGTAAGTGTTCTAAAGAATAGAGTCTATTATCAACAATTTTTAAAAGATTAGGAAAAATATCTGTGAACCATTTGGTCTTGAGAAAACTAGGACTTTGCATAACTGTATAAAGGAAAATATATCTTTCTAATGTCAACTGGATCTGATTCCACCAGAAATGGGTTTCCCAGGTGGCACTAGCGGTAAAGAACCCACCTGCCAATGCAGGAGACACAGTAGATGCAGGTTTGATCCTTGGGTTGAGAAAATGCCCTGGAGGAGGGCATGGCAACCCACTCCAGTATTCTTCCCTGGAGAATCCCCATGGGATCTGGTAGGCAACAATCTATAAGGTCACAAAGAGTCAGCCATGACTGAAGTGACTTAGCATTTACGCACACCATGAGAAACTGGTGGAGGGAAACTATTCCTAAACTAAAAGAGATGACTCCAAAGTCTAAAAAAAGAGCATATGTTATATTAAGCACTAGAATGTTAAGAATATTTAATGATAGCAAATGAATTTCTAAAAATGAAATTAATATACCAAAATATGATACAGAGCTATTGAGAAAATTTTTTCCATGTCAATGAAATGTCAGTTTTTAAAAGCTCAATGAAAACAGCATAATGTATCATCTGTAACCTATCAGAAAGGCAAAAAATAATAATATGAATAAAAAGTTCATCTATCCAGACTTGACAAAGACATGGTCAAATGACGTTTCTCTCCAAAACTGATAAAGATTAAATTGTCTCAAGCTTCTAGGAGCATAGAGAATTCATAAACATATTGAAATTTTAAATGTTTATACCAACTGATCCAGTAATATCACCTAGAAATTTATTCTAAGGTAATTAAATATGAAAAACATTTATTTCCAAATATTTATTTTCTCATAGGAAAAACTGGAGGTAGCCTTTAAAGGGAAATCATAATAAAGGGAAATTTATTAAATAAATTCTGGTCACTCCCTACAATAGATTACCATGCAATTATCAAAGTGGATCTGCTCTATGTCTCATTGACAAGGAAATATCTTGCTTAAAAATTGAGTTTGAAAAGCAGTTTGTAAAATTACACTTCTAACACAATTTATATTAAATTATATATACTCTGCATATATCCATTTATTTGTGTTTCACTTTGTGTGCGTGTGTGTGTGTGTGTATGTGTGTGCAAAGAGGGAGGGCAGAGAAGGAATCTTTGCTTTTATTTCTCACATCTCAACTTCTTAAGAGTATAGTAGATCTAGGAAAAAATAATTGAAACAAGCAGGCAAGCAAGCAAACAAACAAAAACAAAAATAAAATCAGAGAGCTTATTTAGGAATACTTTCCCAAGAGGAGACTTGGCCTTATGGAGTAGGCAACCTCGCTAACAGTTATCATCATAATAAATATTATATTTATAAGATATTGTAACAGGATTTGGAATTACACTCATGATCAATTTCTGGAACCCAAAATAAGTAACCCAGTCGTCCTCTAAATTCCCTTTTGTCATTTGTCAAGTCCAGATAACCACGATGGTGCAATCACTCACCTAGAGCCAGACATCATGGCACGTGAAGTCAAGTGGGCCTTACAAAGCATCAATACAAACAAAGCTAGTGGAGGTGATGGAATTCAGGTTGAGCTATTCCAAATTCTAAAAGATGATGATGTAAAAGTGCTGAACACAAAATGCCAGCAAATTTGGAGAACTCAGCAGTGGTCCCAGGAACAGAAAAGGTCAGTTTTCATTCCAATCCCAAAGAAAGGCAATGCAAAAGAATGTTCAAACTACTGCACAATTGCACTCATCTCACACGCTAGCAAATACTCAAAATTCTCCAAGACAGGCTTCTTCAACAGAACATGAACCATGAACTTCCAGATGTTCAAGCTGGATTTAGAAAAGGTAGAGGAAGCAGAGATCAAATTGCCAACATCCACTGGATCATCAAAAAGAGCAAGACACTTCCAGAAAAACATCTACTTTTGTTATTGACTATGCCAAAGCCTTTGACTGTGTGGATCACAACAAACTGTGGAAAATTCTGAAAGAGAAGAGAATACCAGACCACTTGACCTGCTTCCTGAGAAATCTGTATGCAGGTCAAGAAGCAACAGTTAGAACTGGACATAGAACAACAGAATGGTTCCTAATTGGGAAAGGAGTACATCAAGACTGTATCTTGTCACACTGCTTATTTGACTTATATGCAGAGTACATCATGTGAAATGCCAGGCTGGATGAAGCACAAGCTAGAATCAAGATTGCCGGGAGAAATATCAATAAACCTCAGATATGCAGATGACACCACCCTTACGGCAGAAAGCAAAGAATAACTAAAGAGCCTCTTGATGAAAGTGAAAGAGGAGAGTCAAAAAGTTGGCTTAAAACTCAACATTCAGAAAACTAAGATCATGGCATCCAGTTCCATTACTTCATGGCAAATAAATAGGGAAACAAGGGAAACAGTGAGAGAATTTTGGGGGGCTCCAAAACCACTGCAGATGGCGACTACAGCCATGAAATTAAAAGACACTTGCTCCTTGGAAGAAAATCTATGACCAACCTAGACAACATATTAAAAAGCAGAGACATTACTTTACCGAAAATGATCCATCTAGTCAAAGCTATGGTTTTAACCAGCAGTCATGTATGGATTTGAGAGATGAACTATAAAGAAAGCTGAGCACTGAAGAATTGATGCTTTTGAACTGTGGTGTTGGACAAGACTCTTGAGAGAGCCTGCAAGGAGATCCAATCAGTTCAGTTCAGTCGCTCAGTCGTGTCTGACTCTTTGCGACCCCATGAATTGCAGCACGCCAGGCCTCTCTGTCCATCACCAACTCCCGGAGTCTACCCAAACCCATGTCCATCTAGTCGGTGATGCCATCCAACCATCTCATCCTCTGTCATCCCCTTCTCCTCCCGCCCCCAGTCCTACCCAGCATTAGGGTCTTTTCCAATGAGTCAACCCTTCGCATGAGGTGGCCAAAGTATTGGAGTTTCAGCTTCAACATCAGACCTTCCAATGAACACCCAGGACTGATCTCTTTTAGGATGGGTTGATTGGATCTCCTTGCAGTCCAAGGGACTCCCAAGAGTCTTCTCCAACACCACAGTTCAAAAGCATCAATTCTTCGGCGCTCAGCCTTCTTCACCATCCAACTCTCACATCCATACATGACCAATGGAAAAACCATAGCCTTGACCAGACGGACTTTTGTTGGCAAAGTAATGTCTCTGCTTTTAAATACGCTATCTAGGTTGGCCATAACCTTCCTTTCAAGGAGTAAGCGTCTTTTAATTTCATGGCTGCAGTCACCATCAGCAGTGATTCTGGAGCCCAAAAAAATAAAGTCTGACACTGTTTCCACTGTTTCCCCATCTATTTGCCATGAAGTGATGGGACCAGATGCCATGACCTTAGTTTCCTGAACGTTGAGCTTTAAGCCAACTTTTTCACTCTCCTCTTTCACCTTCATCAAGAGGCTCTTTAGTTCTTCTTCACTTTCTGCCATAAGGGTGGTGTCATCCGCATATCTGAGGTTATTGATATTTCTCCCAGCAATCTTGATTCCAGCTTGTGTTTCTTCCAGCCCAGTGTTTCTCATGATGTATTCTGCATATAAGTTAAATAAGCAGGGTGACAATATACAGCCTTGACGTACTCCTTTTCCTATTTGGAACCAGTCTGTTGTTCCATGTCCAGTTCTAACTGTTGCTTCCTGACCTGCATACAGGTTTCTCAAGAGACAGGTTAGATGGTCTGGTATTCCCATCTCTTTCAGAATTTTCCACAGTTTATTGTGATCCACACAGTCAAAGGCTTTGGCATAGTCAGTAAAGCAGAAATAGATGTTTTTCTGGAACTCTCTTGCTTTTTTGATGATCCAGCGGATATTGGCAATTTGATCTCTGGTTCCTCTGAGATCCAATCAGTCCATCCTAAAGGAAATCAGCCCTGAATATTCATTGGAAGGACTGATGCTGAAGCTGAAACTCCAATACTTTGGCCACCTGATGTGAAAAACCAACTCACTGGAAAAAACCCTGATGCTGGGAAGATTGAAAGCAGGAGGAAAAGGAGACAACAGAGGGTGAGATGGCTGAATGGCATCATCGACACAATGGACATGAGTTTGAGGAGGCTCTGGGAGTTGGTGATGGACAGGGAAGGCTGGTGGGCTGCAGTCCATGGGGTCGCAAAGAGTTGGATATGACTGAGCAACTTAACTGAACTGAACTGAAAGTCCTAGAAACCATAGCCAGATGGTGGGTATATACCTCCCACCCTCTCCTTTCCGCCCTTACAGCCTGAGTGTTCCTCTTAGATAAGGAATTTTTATCATGTCATTATAATGTGTTCTATCCTGCTCTCTGAACCAACTTAAAAATTCTTTAATGCATTCCCATGGCTCTTAAGATAAAGATAAAACACTTTAGGACACGACCTGATGGCTTTTCCCTGCCTGCTCCAACTCTACGTTAGGCTACATTCTACTCTACACTCCAGTCGTGCCTCTCTTCCTTCAGCCCCTCAGACTTGCTGGGCTCCCTTTCTTATCCTCTTCCTCTGCTTAACTCTTGCTTCTCCTCCACATGTCACTTGAAGCATGGTTCTGACCAAAGTCCTCCTTGACCTCCTGACTAGGTGAAATCTTCCATTTGGTTGTCACGTAACATTGTTACTTCTATTGTTCTTACCACAGCTGCAATGTATGATAAATCTGATTAATGCCTCTTCCCCTACTTCACAGCATGCTCTAAGAAGTACAGGGAACATGTCTATTTTTGTTTACTATTGCATTGCCAGCACACAGCTTGATACCCAGAAGGAGCTCAATAAGTTATTCACTGAATAGATAAACAAGTGAATCAATCAATCAATATCAAAGCTAACAGAATTCTTAGAGGTCCATCCCCCTTACAGGATCCAGTTTAGCATATTAGGCTGCAATGTTTACGCTGTACATTAAGTTTACAACAAAGAATCATATGAACAGACTATCACTAAACTTATAAAGTCATATTTTTAGAATATTAAGAAGAAAAAAATTAATAAATGTTTTAAATACCACTAAAATGAGAGTAAAACATATTTTCTCTCAATATTTAACTTTTTACGCAAGGGAGAAAGGGGCTCAGCATATTTGAAATTAGAAATAATGCCACAATCTATTCAACTAACTAAATCAGCATTACTGAAAATCTCTGACATGGCTATAGGAAAATAAAATAATGGTGGTGTCTCTTTTTTACTGGCTATGAGTTTGATGATCTAAGGCAGATAATCTTTCAAATTCCTTTCCAGCTATTTGATGCATAAAATACAGGAAATTGCACAACAGAAACCATCTAAAGATATTCAAGATTTCATACTCCTTAAAGCTAACACCATAGGTTGCTATCTTAAATTATGTGTAAAGACCCAAGGGGGGAAAAATAAACTGACAAAGTAGGAAAATTTTTTTTCTTCAAAAAATCTTTCAGTTGTTTTATCAAGATGGCCTTGAGCAGAAATCCTCTGATATGGGCAGTCATGTCCAATCTTTGAGATTAAAGATAAAACCAGGATTTCACAGACATCATCTAGAGTTTCTTGAACAGTTTATCAGTGTCTGGTTTGTATCTTTCTTAAGAGCAAATCAGATTCTGCATGAGCCATACTCTGGAATTCAGCCAATGACTACTGAAATTCAGTGACACTAAACTAAGAGCAGAATGTTCAATCATAAAATTATTTTTGGTGAGATTCAGTGAAGCACCACCTTCAGTGCATGAAAAAATCCTATAAATATGGATAGAACAACATAGGCTTTAGATCCCTTGACTGCTAGAATTAGCAACAGAAAGATAAATATGGATTTTGGCACCCAGAACGGGAACAGGTTTTTTTAGGGGAAAAGCTGTTATGTAAACTAAAAAGTAAAGAGGTAAACTCAGAGATAACAAACAGTAAACCCTGTTAGATGCATCTTCACCTCACAGCACTTTCAGAATCATTGAAAGCAACATAAATCCAGAGTCATAGTTAACGATGGAGGGCAAATGATGATATGTGGAGAAAATATTAAAGTTTCATAATCATTGAGAAAACACACTTTCTAGAAATCTTACCTCCTGGCACAATTCAGTATCTGGGCTGGGCTGTTTCTAAGTTGATTTTACACATGACTGGACTTCAGTGAGTCACCAGCATAGCCTCTGCTTAGCTCCTTCTGTCCTTTTTTTGCAGTTACATGCAAGCTGGTCATCCAGGTTTTCTACACCAGGGACACTACTCAAGTAGTAGCTGAACGTACACCAATGTAAGAAAGATATAATATGAAAATTTCCTTTTTGGTTAAGAGGGGGAAATTGGAGCATTTACTGGCATTAAAGGACTTAGCAATGCATTGAAGAAGGAGAAGTATCCCCTTAGCACAGTCTTCTGTAATTGATTGGAGATTATTTAAGCTCCTTTAGTGTTACCTGTACTTCTAATTAGGTCCAGTTTAGCGTTCCAGAAAATGATTCCCGGAGGAAAGTTTTTTTGCCTTCTATGTAGGAGAACAAGGCATAATGATTAGTTCAATAGATGTTTATGGTTCAGAACAAGATAACAGTATGTTTAAGAGAAGATAACCTTACCAACCCACTGGCAGGGTTTACACATTTCATATGAAGGAGTTTGCAAATTTCAGAGCATTCAACATGTGAAGCTTTTTGAGTTTTGCTGAACTTAGTAGATAATCACTTTTTTAAATAAAAGGAGCAAGATGACAATAGACAAGCACAGTTGCTTTTATGGGCACTTATTTCCTGAGTATCTGCATGTTTTTGTTTGCTTGTTTGTTTGTTTTAATAAATAATATCATACCTACAGACTGAAATTTCCCTGGAATTTACACAAATTCTCAACATACTTTCTGTATTAAAAATTACTCAGCTATTTCAGAATAATGAAGAAAATACAAGTTAGATGAGAACAAGTGTCTCCAAACACTGCAGTTCTGTTTCTGCATCTTAGAAATAAACACTCGGTTCAACTATGTCTCTCTTATTCCTGCTTTCTCATAGATAGCAGATGGCATTATTTTCTAAACTCAAATCTACCTTTACTATCATTAAAAAGATACAGTGAGTTGAAATGTACAATTAAGAAGTACCAGCCATTTTAATTGGATGTTATCATGTATTTGAGATTATAGAATGTTTCAGATCTTCAGGATGTAAATATGGTCAAAATGTATACAAAGTCATACCCTTATAACTTAGAAATTATACCTCTAGAATTAATCCTATCAGAATAATTAGAAATGGACTCAACATCTTGCATATCATATTATTTACTATAGCATTACTTGAAAACTGGAAAATGAGTGAAACAACCTAAAGACACCAAAATAGGAGGCTGGCTCAACAACAGTAACATCTGCAATTATGTAGCTGCAAATCACAGGAAATCTGACTAATTCAGACTTGCTAATGTGAGTTAATTTTCCTCACATAATTAGTCTACTGGTAAGTAGTGGCTCATACTGCTTTAGGTGCTCAACAAGGCCACCAGGATTTTTCTGTATTTCTGACCTAACATCCCTAGAATGTCTCATTCTCATACTTAAACGATGGCAGACATAGCTCAGACCTCTTTCAAGGTAGAAAGAAGGGGATAATGGTAAAAAATCTCAACATATCAGTCCTTTTTAGCTAAACCTTCCCAGCAATCCAGAAAGAAACTTCTACTGAAATCCTATAGGCCTTAAATAGGTGATATTGCCAAACCTAGCTAGAAATCAAGTGCTAAAGACTAGTATTTCTTTTCCAGCCTCAATTCCTAGAAGTAGAAAGAGGTGGAAATGTAAGCTGAGTTAACAACCAACAGTAGTGGCCACACAAACTACATCTTTGAGATAAGTTACATGAGAACAGGAACTTTATCTCTTGTCTTTTAATGCTTGGCACACAAAAATGTTCAATAAGTGATGATGAATGAATGCATTGATAAATAAATGGAATATAGGCAGTCATAAACATATATTTTTCAAAGGATATTAAGAGCACTGGGGGTTGTTCCCAAAAAATATATGAAGAAAGCAGAGTACAAACCAATATATTCTGTGACCCTAATTCTGAAACATACACATATAAACAAGATTGAATACAAATTCCTATTGTTAAAGTGGTTCTCCCTCATTAGTATTACTGTCAGTAACCCTGTTGTACCTTAGTATCTTCATTGTAAATTTGGTAACATTGAATTGCTTTCTTTCTTTTTCCTATTGTTTGACTAGTTTCCCGGCCAGTATTAAAATTTGTTTTAGCTTTGTTTTCCTGCCTGATTCTCTAGAAATTATGCTCCAGATAACTTTTGTGGTGCTTATATTCTGCTCAACCTCTATTTGAGGTCAATCCTGACTGTGAAATGGGTTAGAAAAAAAGGGAACAATTGGTGAACATTGGTGACAATTTTTGTAATTCTGCAGAGCCATGCATAGCATGATTCCCCACTCAATTTTAGTGGTGTTAGGTGAGTTTTAATAAGCACGGTATGTCATGCCGTCCATTAGAATAATATACTAAAGTCCCTGCTCCCAAGGGTTTCACGGTCCAGAAAAAGACAAGCAGAGGTACTAAGACTATAAGTACATAACGCAGATGCACCAGTGGTACTAAAGCTACAATGAGAGTGTGGGCACAAGCGTGGAGGAAGGTCATAGGATCAACTAGGCCAGGAGGGATGAAGGCAGCTTTATGGATAAAGTGATACACACACAGGTGGACTCTGAAAGGGAGGGAAGGGAGGTAAAACATTTAGGAACAATAAAAAGAGAATATATTTTGAATGATTACACAGTTCTATGGAAAGAAGCCTGGGGCATTTTTTTCCTTCAGTCACTTTACTCACAAACCTTCTTCCAAATCCAGTGAGTTTCTGATTAATAAATATCCTTCACTGTGTAATAAAGGAAAGGTCTTAAAAATGAATAATAAGATGACTTTCCAGGCACAGATTTGTATCTTAATTCATGCTTCTCAAAATCAGGCCACATTTCAGAGACATTGCTTCAATCATTTTAAAAACCTGATACACTATTATAAGGTGCATGCTTAGTGCAGAGAAACAGCCCCACATTATCTTTCATTACAGCCCAGCTATAATTGAAATCCCAGTCTTATAAATGGTTTTGGAAGTCCATCCATATGATAGGTTTCAGGGGCTTGTAAAATATGGAGGGACACTTCTCTATTCAATAATATAGAATGATGCATCTGTTGTGAATGCTAACATTTTATATAAAATAAATGCAAAATCTCTGCCATTACTAACAGAGCCCACCCATCCTTGAGCTTTGCTGCTTCCTCCCTTCGTGTGGCTGATCTCTACTATTAGCAAGACATAAACCTCACTTTTTCTGGAATCCTTTGCTAACTCTAGGACCTGGGAGAGAAATCTTCCCTGTCGGCTTCCTTATCTTCCCATGCTCCTCATCCTAAAACATATCTATTAGTTGTCCTTGTCCTTCACTACACTTCCAGTGCTCATGGACTATAGACTCTCAAGAAGGCTCAGTACAAGGTTCCAGTTAAGAGACAGGGTTCCAGAGCAGGGCTACCTGGGACTGGTCAAATCCCAGCTCTGTCACTCAGCGGTTTCATGATGGTATGGCTCCAAAATCACTGCAGATGGTGACTGTGGCCATGAAATTAAAAGATGCTTGCTACTTGGAAGAAAAGCTAGATTTTCTTCTAGTATTCTCCTTGGAAGAAAACCTAGACAGCGTATTAAAAAGCAGAGACATTATTTAGCCAACAAAGTCAAAGTTATGGTCTTTCCAGTAGTCATGTATGGATGTGAGAGTTGGACCATAAAGAAGGCTGAGTGCCAAAGAAATGGATGCTTTTTAATTGTAGTGTTGGAGAAGACCCTTGAGAGTCCCTTGGAAGCAAGGAGATCAAACCAGTCAATCCTAAAGGAAATCAGTCCTGAATATTCATTGGAAGGACTGATGCTGAAGCTGAAGCTCCAAAATTTTGGCCACCTGATGCGAAGAGCTGACTCATTGGAAAAGACCGTTATGCTGGGAAAAATTGAAGGCAAGAGGAGAAGGGGATGACAGAGGATGAGATGGTTGGATGGCATCACTGACTCAATGGACATAAGTTTGAGCAAGCTTCAGGAGATGGTGCAGGACAGGAAAGCCTGGTGTGCTGCAGTCCATTGGGTTGCAAAGAGTCAGACACAACTGAGCGACTGAACAACAACTTGACCTGTTTATTCCCTAGCTTCCTCACTTGTAAAATGGAAACCATAACAATATTTATTCCATAGTGTTGTAATGAAGATAAAATGATTTAATATTTTAAAGCATTTATTCTGTGACTTGACCTATAGCAAGTATTATACAAGTTTAGATATTTTAACAGTGCTTGCCCAAGACTAATATCATTCCTGGCCCCAAACTTATAACAAATTGTGTTGTGTTGACTAAAGGAATGGAAGAAAATCACAGATCAGAATTTTTTTCTCCCATCTATTCTTTCCACTGTTCTGCCTATTTTCCTTCATTATTTCCCAGACTGAAGCCCTTTCACTTCTTTTTCATTCTTTCTTCCTCTCTCACTCACCTTTCAGACATCCAATCAATACTCTAAGATATTATAAAGTCCTTGGATTACAACCTATGCAATTCCACACACTTCATTTGCTGGACTGAAAGGTAAGGCTTGGCTAAAGATAAGTTTATTTCTCCTTAAGTAACATTCTTTAGAAATAACACAAAACAGTTCAGACAACTATAAAGAAAGGTAAGTGAACATTACAGTCTTCTCAGAAGAACTGGAGCAATCCTTGAAATCAGTATTTCAAGTATAAAATACTCAATATGTGCTAGCCAAGAGTATCTATAATTTTCTAAATGATCAGACAGGTTTTTACTATAAACTGATGGGGAGGCCAAAATTCAAAGTATAGACTAATGCAAAAAAGTATACAAAGTTGCTCCTGGAGAAGAAAGAACAATCAATGAAGAGGAGTGTGTTGGCACATAGAAGAAGTATTTTTGCCTATATTTTAGCAGACCTAGAGGCTGTAGAAACAGGAGCAATCCTTCACTCCTGAGGTAAGACTGAAACTCTCTTTTCATATCACATGGCATTCTCTAGCTCATCTACCATGGGTACACGAGGATGTCCAATGTTCCATATGGCTAGATGGTAAATGTAATCAGAGGCTCTCCCTACAAAGAATCCCAAGGCAGAGATTAAGGAGAAAGGAGAAGGCAATGGCACCCCACTCCAGTACTCTTGCCTGGTAAATCCCATGGATGGAGGAGCCGGGTAGGCTGCAGTCCATGGGGTTGTGAAGAGTCAGACATGACTGAGTGATTTCACTTTCACTTTTCACCTTCATGCATTGGAGAAGGAAATGGCAACCCACTCCAGTGTTCTTGCCTGGAGAATCCCAGGGACGGGGGAGCCTGGTGGGCTGCCATCTATGAGGTCGCACAAGGTCAGACACAACTGAAGCGACTTAGCAGCAGCAGCAGCAGCAGCAGCAGCAATAGGACCCCCAGGCTCTCTTCAGCCTCAAGACACAGTCATGCTCTCAACCTAGTTTCACCAGAAAAGCATGCACTTTGGACTGATGTGGGCTTCATTTATAATGCTGATTTTTTTCAGTCTAATTACTAAGGCATTTAATGTTAACATTTTCTATCAGCTAGGACCATTACAAGGAAGAAAATTAAACTATTTTAATCTCATCCCACAATATATGTTAGAAACACAGAATATGTTTTCCCTTGCTAATAATGGCTATGAGCAAGGCAATGGGAATACAGATGTGAATAAAATGTAGCTGTTTCCACTGAGGAGCTCACATTCAAAGTCAAGGATGTGAGCCATATTAAGACTAAAAGGAACAAAGGGAGCACCAATCAGTAAATGGTTAACTGTGGTCAAGGGAGACTGAAAATAATTTTCATTCTGGGTCTTCAGGAATGTGTGTCAGGTTCTTAGATGAAAAAGCAGAAAAGAGCATTCCTGGCAGAGGATGTAATACATGCAAAAGCATCAAAAAGCAACAGAAAGCTGAGAAATCTGTCATGGACTAGATATGTCTGCAGCACATGGAATGAGTGAGAAACATGGGTAAATAATCTTGGAGAAAAGACGTGACACTAAGACTTGCAAGACCCACAGTATAAATATAAATGAAGCCTTCATACCATATGCCTAAATACTTAAAACGTATAAATCAAGATAACCTACTCCTATATAAAATGCAGGCTTCCCTGGTGGCTCAGCGATAAAGAATCTGCCTGACAATGCAGGATATGCAGGTTTGATCTCCGGGTCAGGAAGATCCCCTGGAGAAGGAAATGACAACCCACTCAAGTATTCTTGCCTGGAAAATCCCACTGACAGAGGAGTCTAGTGGACTACAGTCCATGGAGTCACAAAAAGTCAGACACAACTTAGCTACTAAATAACAACAACAAATAACCCTATGGGCTTCCCAGGTAGCTCAGTGGTAAAAGAATCCACCTGCAATGCAATCTAACTGGAGACACCAGTTAGATCCCTTGGTCAGGAAGATCCCCTGGAGGAGGAAATGGAATTCCAGTATTCTTGCCAGGAGAATACCATGGACAGAGGAGCCTGGTGAGCTAAAGTCCATATGGTTGCAAAGAGTCAGACATGACTAAGCATGCATACACAAATAAAATATGCTCTAGCCTCCTACATTACAAATAGAAAATCTTAGCAACATGAAAGCCAGAATGGAATTTTAGAGTTTTCATATTCCTTTTTTTTTTAATTTAATTTATTTTAATTTGAGACTAATTAGTTTACAATATTGTGGTGGTTTTTGGCATACATTGACATGAATCAGCCATGGGTGTACATGTGTCCCTCATCCTCCTGAACCCACCTCCCACCTCCCTCCCCATCCCATCCCTCTGGGTTGTCCCAGTGCACCAGCTATGCATTGAACTTGGACTGGTCATCTATTTCACATATGGTAATATACATGTTTCAATGCTATCCTCTCAAATCATACCACCTTTGCCTTCTCCCACAGAGTCCAAAAGTCTGTTCTTTATATCTGTGTCTCTTTTGCTGTCTCATATAGAGGGTCATCATTACCATCTTTCTAAATTCCACATATATGCATTGATACACTGTATTGGTGGTTCTGTTTTTCTGTCTTACTTCACTCTGTATAAAAGGCTCAAGTTTCATCCACCTCATTAGAACTGATTCAAATGCATTCTTTTTAATAGCTGAGTAATATTCCATTGTGTATATGTACCACGCTTTCTTATCCATTCACCTGCCAATGGACATCTAGGTTGCTTCCATGTCCTAGCTATTGTAAACAGTGCTGCGATAAACATTGGGGTACACATGTCTCTTTCAATTCTGGTTTCCTCAGTGTGTATGCCCAGCAGTGGCATTGCTGGGTCGTATGGCAGTTCTATTTCCAGTTTTTTAAGGAATCTCCACACTGTTCTCCACAGTGGCTGTCCTAGTTTGCATTCCCACCAAGAGTGTAAGAGGGTTCCCTTTTCCTCACATAATTTCCTCCCTAGTCTGTGAAATGATTTGTAATGGAGATCAGCTCTGTGGAAAGTCAACTATTGTAAGATGGGATTCTCTTTGTGAACTGAACCTTCCATATTATTAACATTAAGAAATGATAATATTATTAAATAAAGTGTATACTACTGCTCAAGAGCAATAACTAACAATAACAGACCTGATCATATCTATTTCTCCTTGCAATTAAAAATATACAATGAAATATACATGGGAACAGTCTATATTTAACATCTGAGTTATATTACAGTATGAGAACTCCCAGGTCATGGAAGGACACCTATTATCATTGCTGTATAAAAATTATCCTACAAATCAGTAACTTTAAACAGCAAACATTTATTATCTCAAATGGCAGGCTTTTTGATGTCTATTGGGCCAATAACCTCAATTTATCACTACCTATAGGTTTCCATTTCCATCAGTTCCTTGCCACGTGAGTCTCTCGATAGGGCCACTCATATCATAGCAACAGGCTTCTCTCTGAGAAAATGAGTGAGAGCTCAAGAGCGAACACCCAAAATGAAAGTCATTGCCCTTTTATAACCTAATCCAAGAAGTGATACCCCATCACTTTTGCTGTATTCTGTTCATTAGAAGGGAGTCACTAAGTCCAGGCCAAACTCAAGGAAAGGGTATTTATACAAGGACAATGCTGACGATCTCAGAGGCTTCCAACTGCAGACCACATGCAGGTAACAATTATAATCAAATATCCTTCTTTATACATATATATATATGTGTGCATACTAATCAATGAATAAGATATTAGGATAATAATGTTCACATATCCTTGGTTAAACATTATTTTAAATTAGCTATTAGTGACTGCAAAGAACAATGTAATGATCCTTTTAACTGAAAAAAGCAATCACAAAGAAATTCACATAAATATTCTGGGGTTGAATAGTTTCCCATAGCTGCGGTAAACACACATTTCCTCGAGCTGTGAATCACCGCAAACTTGGTGGCTTAAAACAATATAAATCTATTATCTTAATGATTCTAGAGGTCAGAAGTTCAAAGTTACTCCCAGTGGGCTAAAATCAAGGGATCAGCAGGGCTCCATTCTAGAAGCTCTCAGAGAGGCAGCTCTTGCCTCTTATAAGGGCCTTTGTGATTATAATGGGCCCACTCGGACAATCCAGGATAGCCACCCTGTTTCAAAATCCTTAACTTCATCAGCGGAGCCCTCATGAAAGAATGTGTGCCCTTCGAAAAGAGGACCAAAAGAGCAATCTTGTTCCTTTCACCATGTGAGGACAGGGCACAAACACACAGTCTATGAACCAGGAAGTAGGTTCTCACCAGACTTTCAATCTGTCTGTGGCTTGATCTTGCACCTCCCAGTCACCAGAATTGTGAAAAATAAATTTCTGTTTATTTCGTTTATATTTCTGTATATTTCTGTTTATCATAGGCCACTCAGCCTACGATATTTTGTTGCTGCTGCTGCTGCTAAGTCGCTTCGGTCGTGTCCAACTCTGTGCGACCCCATAGACGGCAGCCCACCAGGCTCCACCATCCCTGGGATTCTCCAGGCAAGAATACTGGAGTGGGTTGCCATTTCCTTCTCCAGTGCATGAATGGGAAAAGTGAAAGTGAAGTCGCTCAGTTGTGTCCAACTCTTAGCGACCCCGTGGACTGTAGCCTACCAGGCTCCTCCATCCATGGGATTTTCCAGGCAAGAGTACTGGAGGGGGTGCCATTGCCTTCTCCGACGATATTTTGTTATAGCAGCCCAAATGGACTAAGACACTTGTACATCAATGCAAGTGCACCTAACATTATTAAACTGTACAGTTAATGGTTAAGGCACTGAATTTTATGTTATGTGTATTTTACTACAATTAAAAACTTAAAAACAATAAGCATATGTTCAGATCTTCAGAATCAAAACAAATGGCATACTTTGTATTACTGTTAAACTGATTCAATGTACCATCATATGACGGCAGTCCACCTGATTCCACACAAGTTCAAGGTTGCCAGAAATGACACAGTGGTGGCATTCAGCAAATAAATCTTCCTGAGCCTGATGCTAAAGCCAGGAAGCAGGTGTAGACTAAATTTCAAGGCCTATGCCAAATCTCAGTACAAGCTGAAATGAAGACTCTTACAGAGTCTTGCCAACGGTGAAAACCTCAGAAACTTTGGCAGACAGTCTGAGAACAAGCTTTTGGTCAAGCAACCCTAATTGCCTTTCTTCAACACACATAGATCTTACTATTTAGACCAGTACTCATTCCAATAATCATAAAATCAGACCCATAGGTTTATACTGTCCTTAAAACTAAAATAAGCCTCTTCTTTATTTGAAGTTGGTGCTGAGAAAGGACATTAAGGTTTACAGAAGGAGAGTTGCTCCTCTGAGTGGGTATATGGTGTGACCCTTTTCTATAACAGCAGTATTACAGAAGCCTTCTACACTGATGTACGTTCTTCTGCAAAATAAGGCTTTATATATATACATATATATATATATATATATAGCCTTATTTTTACATATATATACATATATATATATAATAAGATATTTATTGACCATATCTTTTGAATCCTAAAAAAATCACAATTTGAGCTGAGTCAGGTCAAATCTTAGTTAAATATTTTGGGTGTACTTGGAAAGGACTCTGAATTGCTCCATTCCACCTTGGTTTTCCCTGCCAATATTCATGAGCATCCAAAGGTTAGAGGCTGATTCACTCATACAAAGTAACATTAAAAAAAAAAAAAAAAGATGCTTACTAAATACTTTTCATCAAGCTGCTGATGAGAAACTTCTGGAGCTAAGAATAGTCAGGTGAGATAATCCCAAATGGTAAATACAACTTCCTCTCCAGGCTAAATGAGGAAAAGTATAAAATGGTGAGATTCGGCTTTCAGGCAGAGAATGGTGTCAATTCATCATAATTTCTTCTTTGAACACTGCAATATAAAGTTTATTATAAATTATAGCTCCATACAGCTGAAAAACATCTATTTTTACTAAACACCAAAAATATCACCAAATGATATTCATGAGATAAACCTAAATATATCAAATTGTCAGAACAGATAAGGACAAAGAAGCACTTTTCCTCCCAGCCTACAAAGCAAGAATACTGATCACTGCTAAGTCATAGTTGGGAAAAGTGCTGACACTGAATTTCAATTCCTGCTGGAAATATTTATGCCACACAATGTGGGAAAGATGCAATATTGTGACAATACAAAGTTGTACTCCTTCTATATTTAAGCACTGATTGTAGTGAGCACAGTTCTGTGGCCTTAAATGAGAATGGTATTTTTAGGAGCATATAAATAGAAAACTATAGCTTTGCTGGTTTGTCAAAAGGAGGATCAGGTTTTAGTAAATGAGGTAAGGTAGGGACGAAAATAAAGGTTGTACTATTTTTCTAAAGTTATAAAGAAAGTTCAAAGGAGAACACAGATTTGGTTTTGCAAATAACATATTCCTTATAAATTAGTGTCAAAAAATTCTAAAATTACAAGTTATTCACATACCAGTGGGCTAAAAGTAGATAATTAAAGAAAATTTAGGAAATTAAAATTATTCCAATAATTTTAGTAAATGTACTGTCTTTATAAAACAGAGTAGCTACTGATGGTCACTCTGAAAAAATAAATGTATAAAAGGCCAATTTAAAAATCAGTCATATGGGATTTCCCTGGTGGTCCGGGTGTTAAGTTTCCATGCTTCCATTGCAGGGGGCACAGTTCAATCCTTGGTCTGGGAAATAAGATCCCACTTGCCACATGGTGCCCCCCCCCAAAAAAATTCAGTAATAAAATTCAAATAAACATTCCTAGAAAAGTACTATGTATGAACAATGGAGTGTCTGGATGGTAACTGGCAGAATATTAAAGTATCTTATGAATTATTAATGTAAAAGTAAGTGGTATTTAGTCTGCCAGTGTTAATTATATTTATAGTTCTCCACTTATTTTGAATTTGATAATCAGTGTAACATGGTTGTAGTCAATGAGAGTTTAGAGTTCAAGAGAATACATTTCCTGACCATTGAATATGTTTAAGTTTATTGTCACTACTTTACTTCCTCTTGTCATTATAAAGTATCAAAATTAATATTTACTTCAAAATATGAAACATTTACTCTAAAATATAATTACAAGTAGAAAATACAAATTAATCAGAAGAAAAAGTAGCATCTATTGATTGTCCAATAGCATGGCAAGGACTAAGAATTTTCACAGGCATTGTCTCAGTTGAAGATACGTGTTACTATGCTCTTCAATGCAGGCAAAGAAACAGAGGGTCAGGAAGATCACATAATGAGACCAAGCTTTCAATTCATAGAAGTAGAGTTTGAGTGCTCATCTTCTTTGAGCTTTCAAATTCTGTAATCCCAATGTAAAAATCATAATGTGTCCCAAAGAAAATGTAAACTCAGAAAGGAAAAGATAAATCTTGTCTTTTTTAAGTACTCCAAGAGAAAGCCAATATTTGTGCATTCTGCATTCCCATATTACAGTTTTAATGTCACAAAAAACACATAATGTAGTCATTATTATTCTTATTTTAAATTTAAATCCTCAAGATTAAATCCTGGCTTCAAGCTCAACTCTGTCTGGCAACATAAAGCCACCCGGAGTTCAAATCAGGTAACTTAAGTACACACTTTTATGTGTTGCATGCATGGTATAGACAGATGAAGCATTCCCTCTAGGAGCTTTTGATTACAACTCCAAACCAAGCCAAAGTCTCAAAAACAAAAAAACCTTAATTTGAGTCAGTGAAGGAATAGATACTGCATCAATTGAGTGTTTAGCTGAAAATAGTGGAAAATCTTACAGTGACAGTTTCTCATATTAACAAGGTATTTAGATTCTAACACAGGCCTTGATTCAATGACTCAGCCATGTTAGGACTCAACTCTGTGGTTACCTAGACATTTCCCTCTTTCATAGTCCTTAATGTTCTCAAGATGGTTGCTCAGCTTTCAGTCATCAGAGTTGTGCTTATGGCAAGAATGAGGAGAAAGGAGTAATGTTTTCTGGTTTTCCCTTTTGTAATGAGAAAACAAAACTTTCTTGGGCACATTCTCAGCAGAGTTCCTCCAACATCTAGTAGCTACAAAGAACTGTGCAAGTTTTCCAACTCTACCAGCAATAAATGTGGGGATAGAGAGGGGTCAGCTTTCCAGACTCTATAGAAAAGACAGGAAGGGTAGGCAGAGGGAGAGGGGCATTGAGTCACCCAACTACAGTGTTTGCCTCAAGAACTACATGCACGCTCCGTCACCACTCATGTCAAACTCTTTGAAACCCTTTGGACTGCAGCCCTCCAGGCTCTTCTGTCCATGGGATTTTTTCAGGCAAGAATACTGGAATGGGTTGCCGTTTCCTCCTCCAGGGGATCTTCCTGACCCAAGGATCAAACCCACATCTCCTGTGTCTCCTGCACTGCAGACAGATTCTTTACCGCTGAGCCAGAGGGTAAGGAGGGGAGGGATAAATTGGAAGACAGGAATTGACATACTATTATATAAAAGAGATAACTAGTAAGGATCTACTGCATAACACAGGAGCTTCCCAGGTGGCGCTAGTGGTAAAGAACCTACCCACCTGCCAACGCAGGAGACAGAAGAGATGTGGATTTCATCCTTGGGTCAGGAAGATCCCCTGGAGGAGGGCATGGCAAGCCACTCCAGTATTCTTGCCTGGAGAATCCCCATGGATAGATGAGACTGGTGGGCTACAGCCCTTAGGGTTGCAAAGAGTCATAGACAACAGAAGCTACTTAGCATGCACACACACATAACACAGGGAACTCAATACTTTGTAATGGCCTATACAGGACAAGAATCCAAAAAAGAGTGGATATATGTATATATACAACTGATTCACTTTGTTGTATATCTGAAACTAACACAATGTAAACCACCTATGTGCCTGTGTGCTCAGTTGCTCAGTCGTGTCCAACTCTTTGCAACCCCTTTGACTGTAGCCCACCAGGCTCCTCTGTTCATGGAATTTTCCAGACAAGAACAGTGGAGTGGTTTGCCATTTCCTCCTCTAAGGGATCTTCCCAGCCCAAGGATAGAACCTTGTCTCCTGTGTCTCCTGCACTGGCAAGTGGATTCTTTACCACTGCACCACCTGGGATACGCCAATAAAAATTTAAAAAAGAAAAGAAAGGAAACAATTCAGCTGATGTAGCCCATTTTACCCTTTGTCTTCCTTTTACTTACAGACTGAAATGCAAATCTGGTGGCTGAATTCTAGCTAACTTAAGAAGTAACATATCCTAAGAAGAGAGTTTGAGAAAGCTTAGAGGGGTCTGAATTACGGGGACACACTAGAGCTTCCATTACATTCCTATACTGCCTCCATCTAGATCCTTTCACATGAATGAAAAATAACCCTTTCATTTGTTCAAGCCATAGTTTTCAGAGTCTGTTAGCCAGATTATGAACTAGTATTAACTGGAAATAAGATACAGTATAACATATCTAAATCAATCAGTTTACATAAAAATGGGGATCACAAAAACATTAAGAATCAATAGTCCCTTTCATAGATCACATGCCAGTTAGTGGAACCATTTTTATTAACTTATGAATGTCTTGACCATAAGTAGCAAATCTAAGCACATTTCTGATATTTATATATACATTTAAAATATATATACATATATTTATACACATTGATATATATGTACATATAAAGTGTGTGTTTGTGTGTGTAGTGCATACACTCACTCACATATACATAATTAAGCATAATATATATACACAGAATATAACAATTAGTTGGTAACTAGGAGTATGTTCATTCAAGTCTTATATAAACAGATGACCAGAATTTCATCTGCATAGTATTGGTAATGTATTTTCTGGGAGGTTACATTTGAATAACTTTTCTACTATTATTCTTGAAGGTTTCTTTAT
Organism: Okapia johnstoni; assembly: GCA_024291935.2. NCBI lineage: Eukaryota > Metazoa > Chordata > Mammalia > Artiodactyla > Giraffidae > Okapia > Okapia johnstoni. The sequence goes on from CM044308.1 coordinate 57,393,579, forward strand.
TGCTTATCTATTTTTAAATAATGAGCTTATGTCTTTTTCTGAAAAATAATGAAATCATTCTTTAGAAATCATTTAGGATTTATTGTTGATAATGTGGCAAAACTAAAAAGACACTGGTAAATATTTTTACTATGTGAGAAAACACTATAAGAATTTTGGACTGTTGTTTCTAGCACAACTCTTTAAAATTATGGTATCTAACACATAGGATTAATTTATTTGTGATTACAAAGCAGTGTAGCATAATGAATTATAGTTAAATCTATATTTAAAACAAGAAACTAAATTTCCTTTTGCTTAGGTGTATTTTTTTTATTTTGAAGGATTTATTTTACAGCCTGTTCCTATATGAATATCACTGATAGAAAATTGAAATATTTATTTTTGTGGTCAAACAATAAAATTTGGAAATGTATTTTACTTCATTTTACAAGACAGTCATAAAAAAATATTTAAAATAATATATGTCAGGTAAAAAGCTAGAATGTATATAGCTCTGTGCCTTTAGAGGTCAAAGTCTTTTACCTGTTTTACTTATTGTCTAAAAGTTATTCCTTGGAAGTAAGTTTAAAAAGTCAACTATTACAGTCCCTTAAATCAGACGTGCAAAAAAGTGGTGGCCAGTCATTGGAGTTAATGTGTCCTCTTTAACACTTGCTACTTTCAGTGCTGAAAGGATAAGATTCTCTATGTCACTTCTCACCAGAAACTAGAGCAATAAAGTACAAACATAAAACATGAGGTACAAAGAGAGGTGACTTATCCTAGGTCACACAATGATAACTGATTCATTCATTAAGCATCCACTGTGCATTGACTATATTCTAGCTCTTGAGGACACAAAGCTGATGAAGGGAATATTTGAAGATATTTTGCTTGATGGCCATTATGGCAGTCTTTCAACTCTATCATCTTAGATCATTTATGTGTATCACAGAATTAAAGATCCAGAACAACCTCTAGAGGACATCAAGTACAAACTTATTTTGCAGCTGATTTCACTGGGCAGCAAGAAAGCAGACCTATTCTGTACAAGGTAGTCATTTAAAATTACGCATGGAAAAAGAGCCAAGCATGTGATGAGCAAGGTATAGCATTTACTAGACACACATGGAGGAAGGAGCATGTGTGGTTCCTGGAATCAAAGAAGGCCAGAGTCACTGGAATAAGAGAAATATTAGTTGAGGCCAGAAAGGAAACCAGGACCAGAACAGGCAGATTCTTGGGATCTATGGTTGGGAGATTAGATTTCATTTTAAATCAACAAACAAATGAGAGAAGAGATTTGATAATAAAACCTTCAAGAATGACTTCATACATTTGGTACACTGGAGAAGGAAAAAGAACCAGCAAGTTTGGGCACAATGAAGATAACCAAGATAGGACTTTGTCACAGAAGCCCAGAGAGTTCTGCCAAACATTACAGGTACAACATGGAGGTTATTCCATTTGTCCATTAGATGAGAACAGCTTCAATAAAATATTGAAAAGGCAGAAGTCAGACTGTGGGGGAGTGAAAAATAACAAATGATTAGTAAGAGAATTCAGACAACTGAATTTTGCAAGTGAAGGGAAAAAGAGAAATGTCAGTGAAGACAAACCCCTACATGGAAAATTTGTTGGAATGTGGAGATTTTAATAGTTTCAATACAAGTAGAGGTGAAAGAGCCAGTGAAACACAGAAAGACTGAGGATATGAGCAAGATCATAGAGGAGGCAGAAGCGGATGGGATCTGAATCAGAGATGAGAGAGTTAATCTGGGCAAAGGGTCAACGAAAGAAGAAAAGGAAAGAAACGTGAAATCACTCAGTCGCATTCAACTCTTTGTGACCCCATGGGCTGTAGCCTACCAGGCTCCTCTGTCATGGGATTTTCCAGGCAAGGGTACTGGAGTGGGTTGCCATTTCCTTCTCCAGGGGATTCTTCCCAACCCAGGGAACGAACCTGGGTCTCCCACATTGCAGGCAGACGCTTTACCATCTGAGCCATCAGGGTGAAGGAAAGAAGACACCAATGGCTATTCTTATTGGATTAGAAAAAGCTAGTATAATCCACAAATGATGATCCTCCAGCAGGATAAAGGGTGTCTAATAAAACAACAGTGAGTGTATGGCTTGAGGAATTGAGGAAAAAGTAACATATTCTGTTATATATCAAAAGATGAAAAAAAAAGGCAATCAAGTCACAGCAAGGGTCTCATTAAAGTTGGATAGCATTAATCACACAACAGAAGAAAAAAGTCCAAATATAAGTAGAAGTATCTTTATCTCCCTCCAACTGAAATGGAAATAAATTTGTTACTGACCATCTACTCTAGATGGCATTGAAAGTAAATATATTATTTTTAGATGAGCCAACTCATCGCATTTTCAGGTGGCCTCTGAAACTACTTTGAATTTCCCACTATCATTGTTTAATTTAGCATTTTTTCTGTCATAAAAAGATATCTCACACTACAGCCTAATTTACTATTAATACCAATTTTAATGCTCACAGTACATTTTTTAAGAGTACCTGACATTTCAATTGCCTTCTCTGTTCAAGTAAACCTGTATTATTTTATTACTAAAAGAAAACAGGCTCAAATTCCTTGGTCATATTTAATTTCTGAAAATAAGTCTCTGTAAAATTCCTCCAAATACTAAAATAATGGCCTGTATTCCCTACTCCATAGCAAATGTTGAGCATCTGAAACATAAAATTTCATCTACTTTCCCACTGCTTCAATGAGTAGTGATGTCAAGTCAGAATCACGATATTCCTATCTCCTAGTTCCCACCTTCTCTAGAATACCATTACTAAGCTCAGACAGGAGAGAAGAGAAAAAAAAAACAGACATCAAAAAGCAGCCCTTTTAGCCTACATGTATCCTTCTTGCTTCAGTGATGCTTCCATCTGGGGCTAGGGTCACTGTGGAGGGAAGGGAGGAGCACTTAAAGGGAACAGAACCAGCTCAGACCCAACCCTCAGTTTCTCTGCCCCAGCAATTTAGTGTCTGACCCCCACCCCAAACAGTGACAGCCAATGAGCAGAGGGGAAGCCCTGCCTCCCACCTGTCTCCAACTCTAGTCCCTCCATTTTCAGCCCTTCCTTCTACCAAAGTAATAACTGCTAGCACACCATAAAGACAGAAGTGACTTGCATCCACATCAAATCTGGCTCTCCCATCAAAAGCTATGGGCACACATGTTCCACATATGGATACTCACACATAAGGACACCCCTTCAAGACTGTAGTAGGTAACCATTTCATCTAAATTCATAGAGATAAAGAAAGTTAACTAAAATGAGAAGGCAGAAGAATCTGAAAAAGCCTCGAATGAAAGTGCAAGGAAAACCCTCCAAAAAATAATGAAACAAATAAATAATTTAGCAGAAAAATAATTAAAAACATTAGTAAATAAGAATGCTAATTGAATCAGAGAAAAGAATAGATGAACACAGTGAGTGAGAATTTTAACAAGGGATAATATGAAAAAGACCCAATCAGAAATGATTCAGTAACACACAGAAAGCACACCAGAAGGAATGAATAGCAGACCAAGAACTATTAAACAATTTCAACATGGTAGCAGGATACAGTATTAACATATAGAAATCTCTTGCATTTCTGTATACTAACAATGAAATATAAGAAACTGAAAGTAAAACAATCCTGTTTAAAATTGTATTTAAAAATACTTAGGACCCTCCAGTTCCCTTTCCCATCGGATCTACACCCTGGTCTTGGTGGTCGTAAAAGGAGGAATAGTACTACTGAAACTGTGCTCGTGGTGTGTGCTGTACAGCATGTGGGCTAGTTTCAGACAAGGTTGAATCTTGTTTTCTCCACCCCTTAAAATGGGGTAATCTTAGGCTTAAAGGGAGACTATATGTGAAACTGGCAGTTGGTATAGTAATTGCTGGCTAATATTTTTGTATTTGGGAGGGATATACCAATAGCTTTCTTGTCTCCTGATTGATACTTTTCTCCCCCTAAGACCTGTTGCCAGTAAAACTGTCTTCATCTATGTGGATCTACAGAGTTGGGAGCGAAACAAAAAGGCAAATGAAGAGACAGGGGGCGCTTTCAGGTGGAAACAGCTGTTTTGTTTTTGGTGATGCTGCTGGCATATAAATGACCAATAAAAGACTCACGGATAAAAAATAAATAAATAAAATACTTAGGAATAAACTTAAACATGGAGGTGAAAGACCTAGTCTCTGAAAACTATAAAACATTAATAAAGGGCATTGAAGATGATAAAAAGAAATGGAAAGATGTCCTATGTTCTTGGATTGGAGTAATTAACACTGTTAAAATGTTCATACTACCCAAAGTAATCTATAGATTTAATGCAATTCCTATTGAAATATACATGATATTTTTCACAGAACAAGAATAATCCTAAAATTTATATGAAATCATTAAAAAAATCCAAATTGCCAAAACAATCTTAAGGAAAAACAAAGTTAGGGGTATCAAATTGCCTGACTGTAGTCCATGGGGTCGCTAAGAGTCGGACATGACTGAGCGACTTCACTTTCACTTTTCACTTTCGTGCACTGGAAAAGGAAATGGCAGCCCACCCCAGTGTTCTTGCCTGGAGAATCCCAGGGACGGGGGAGCCTGCTGGGCTGCCATCTGTGGGGTCGCACAGAGTCAGACACGACTGAGGTGACTTAGCAGCAGCAGCAGCAGCAGACTATACTACAAAGCTATGGTAATAAAATAGAATAGTACTGGCACAAAATGATACACATAGGTGAAGGGAATAAAATAGAGAGCACAGAAACAAACCCATGTACTTATGGTCAGTTAATCCATGACAAACGAGACAAGAATACACAACGGAGGAAAGGCAGCCTCTTTAATAAGTGGTGCTGAGAAAGCTGGACAACTACATGTAAAAGAACGAGATTAGAACATTTCTCTCACGTCATGTACAAAAATAAACTCAAGATTGTTTAAAGACCTAAAGTAAGACCTAAAACCATAAAACTTCTAGATGAGAAAACAGGCAGAATATTGTTTGATATAAATCATAGAAATATTTTTGGCTCTGTCTCCTAGGACAAAAGAAATAAAAACAAAAATAAATAAATGGGACCTAATTAAAACCTTTTGCACTTAAAAGCCAAAGGAAACCATCAAAAATGAAAGGACAACCTATGGAATGGGAGAAATATTTGCAAATGATATATTTACTATCCAGATATATAACAGTATAATATTTAATATCTAAAATTTATAAACAGCTCATACAACTCAACATTAAAAAAACAAATAAACTGATTAAAAATTGGACAGAGCCCTGAACAGACGTTTTTCCAAAGAAGACATACAGATGGCTAATAGACACATGAAGAGATATTCAACATTGGTAATTATTAGAGAAAGACAAATCAATATCACAATGAGACATCACCTCACACTTGTTAAAATGGTTATCATCAAAAAGTTCACAAATAACAAACGTTGGTGAGGATACGGAGAAAAGGGAACCCTAGTACCCTGTTGATGTGATTGTAAATTAGGGCAGTCACTAGAGAAAACACTATGGAGGGTCCTCAAAAAATTAAAAATAGAACTACCATATGACCCAGAAATTCTACTGCTGGGTATACTTCCAGAAAGAACAAAAATACTAATTCTAAAAGATCCATGCACCCCAAAGTTCACAGCAGCACTATTTACATATGGATGGAACTCATCAGACAAATGGATTTAAACACATTCTATATGGCTAATGGAATATTTAAAAAGAATGTAATTCTGCCATTTGTAACAATGTGAATGGATCTTGAAAACACTATGCTTAGTGAAATAACTCAAAGAAAGAAAATACTGTATTATATCACTTATATACAATCTGAAAAACAAAACAAAAATGAATGTACATAGCAAAATAGAAACAGACTCACAGAGAAAACAAACTAGTGGATACAGGGGTAGGGGATCAGGAGATAGAAATTACCACCTATAAAATAGATAAGAAACAAGTATATATTGCACAGCACAAGGAATTATACCCATTGTTTTGTAATAACATTAAATGGAGTATAACCTATAAAAATACTGAATCACTATGCTGTACACCTGAAACTAAAATAACCTTGTACATCAACTATAACTCAAAATATAAGAAAGAAAAAGGCAGTCCTTTTCTAGCCTTCAATTCTAAAAGCCAAATCAGTCTCATGGGAATTCACTATATGGCTATTCTATTTCAGTTCAATGTGAATAAATTTCATGATTGTGTTTTGATCATGAGTTTTTTAAGATTCAGTTTGGTATGATAAATAAATGTTGCACACTGAGTGCTTTTAAACAAGACTTTACAATTCATACTTTCAGTACTTTTCCTCTAATCATCATATCAGAAGCATGAATCCTTTAGAACTCTCTGGAATGACTGAAGTTTTCATCCTTGCATTTTTTAGTGTGTTTCTCTGGTGCGCATCTTAGAGCTGTCACTGACTCACTGCCAAAGAAAGAGGTAGTAATGGCCAAAGGTAGTATTGGCATTTGGGCTTTCAAGACAGAAACCTGTGTGTGTAAGCCACATTTATACAAGTTACTTTATCTCTCTGACCGTCAGTCTCCTCATCAAATGAGAAGAAAATACTGCTTATGTTGCAGTTATTTTAAGGAGGAAATGACTTAATACAAGTAAAATGTTTAACACAAGACAGAGTACATACTAAATTTTAACTACGGGCAGCAATTGCTACTCTATTTAAGCATCTCCTTTTATTCCCATTTCCTTAATATTCTCTCCAAGCCTCAAAATGCCTACACTGCTTCCTCAAGAAACTACAACATTATTATGGTATTGAATAAATGAATGTGTTTTTCATACTGCTAAAAGAAGCATAGCTCTCTCAAAATAATTTTATACAAAGGACCATGAATTTCCACAAACTGAAATATATGCTAAATCATAAGGGAACGCAGCGGATTCCCTTACTTATTTCAGACTCTCAAATTGTTTTAAAAAATCCCAAATTTTAAAATGAAAATCTATTTTCTAAGGCAAAAATTGAATTCACAAAGGAAAAGTACACCTGGCATTTAAATATAGAGGAAAAAAAGAAGATTTAACTGGAGAGTAACAACAAAATAAAAGATAATTCAAGGAGTTACACTTTTAACTTCTTAGGTTTTAGTCATGCTGCTATTTGATTTTTCATTTTAGTATCTTTGAATTTAAGCCTGTCAAGCTCAAATATTTATTTTCTCTTTTAACCTTAAGATCTGCTGAGATCTTAGCTCAACAGAATAATTAATATAAACAATAATCAACTAATGCAAATATTTCAAGACTCTACTACCTCTTAGCATTAGAATCCTTAACAGAATATCAGTATTTAATTACTGTTTAATTGAAATTGTCATATGACATTTATATATATTAAACAGAATAAAAATGCATAAATCTATGCTTCAGAAAAGAGAAAGAAACTTGCCATAGTGTCACCATTAAGCACTATGTGAATTTAAGCAAAACTCTTGAGTCCCAGAAGCCAAAAGCAGTGACTTGCTGCTGCTCAGCTCAGTCGTGTCTGATTCTTTGTGACCCCATGGACTGTAGCCACCAGGCTCCTCTGTCCATTGGGTTCTCGAGGCAAGAATACTGGAATGGGTTACCATTTCCTTCTCCAGAAGCCAACTTACCCAGATGCTAATAAAGATTAAGGCTCCCTCCAAAGTCCTAAGAGGAACCCTAGCAGTGGATTCACACTTAGATTTTCATAAAATTTGCAAAAGATATATTAACCACAATTGATTCTAACTGCTGTCTTTTCTCTTGTTGATTTCTGTCACACTGAAGTGTTTGTGAGCACTTCAGAAACCTGGCTAAGGGGAAGCTGAATTAAGAATGCATGCTGTCTGATACGCTGAAATGATTTTAAGTAGTTTCCATTATATTACCCATGCTAGTGTAAAAATGGCTTCCAAGAACCCTGCACAACTTACTCAACTTTGAAACACAAAGGCATAGACTGAAGACTTTATCACGATGGGTGTCCTTTGGCAGCCATTACTGAAAGTACGTGGTCAGTGAAGGGGAAACAAGACTGGCAATGAACAGAGCCAGAAGCAAATCTGTGGGAAATACTTTCATTTATCAGACATTTTAACTTAAAAATGAAAATGGAAAATTTATCAACACATGGTTAAAACTGAAGATATCTTTCGTCAATTTCGTCAAGATACTCTACAGTGAAGCATATCTAAGCTTGAAGGCGTATTTTGGGAGGCCTACAGTTGAGCAAAATAGAGTTGATCAGAATTACTCTATGGGACTTCCCTGGCGGTCCAGTGGTTAAGCCTGCACTGCCAATGCAGGGGTCACAGGTTTGATCCTTGTTGAGGAACTAAGATCCCACATGACAGGTGGCTTGGCCAAGAAGATTAAAAAAAATTACTCTGTTTACTAATCATAATGTGAGTACATCTATATGTAAAGTCACATGGTTTATGCATTTCAATAATTAAAAATATATATATTTCAATCAGTCCTACAAGAGGAAAAGCTTTTTTCTGTAGAACGTATTATAAAACAATTTTAATAGGTAGAAGATAGAAGCACTATTAGTTTGATAGGGCTGCCATAATAAAATACCAGAGACTGGGTACTTAAATAACAGAAATTTATTTTCTCATAGTTCAGGAGGCTAGATGTCCAAAGCCAAGGTGTTGGCAGGTTTGGTTTCACCTTAGGCCTCTCTCCGTGCCTTGCAGATGTCAGTCTTATCACCAAGTCTTCAAACGATCCTTCCTCTGCGAGCACACATCCTTGGTGTTTCTTTGTGTGTCCTAATCGCCTCTTCTTAAAGGACACCAGTCAGATTGGATTAGGGCCCACACTAAAGGCCTAGTTTTAACTTAAAGGCCCATCTTTATTTTGAACTACCAGGGGTGAGAGTCTCAACATAGGAATTTTGGGGGGACACAATTCAGCCTATTACAGACACTAAGAGTATGCAACCATAAAATGTCATGAAAAAGGTAACTTTCGTAGGCAACTAATAATTTTTAAGTATACTGTTTCCATGGATTTTGAGATTTTTCTAGCATTTGAGGTCTTTTTAAATGTGCAATTTGTTGCCATTTATTTTCTCATGTGGAAAATATATTCATTCTTGTACCAAACTTTGTATTCATAATTTATTTTTTATTTCTCCAAGAGAGCTGTTTGCCCCCCATATTGCACTGGATTTGGTCCCTACAAAACCAAGATCCACTTCCAATCTTTATGGATTCAATTAACTAATCTCAAAAAAGGAAATAATTTTGTTGACATTAAAAAACATGTAGCTTCCATTACAATTCAATATATGTGCATTTTGCAAAGAAATAGTCATCTCTGAAATGTCATATATTGAATTTTTTTTCATAGAAGGCCATAAATAAAGTTTTTTCCTAATATTCAACTGTCCTTAAAATCCAGACATTCAATTCCTTGCTGTGTTCTTGCTGTATTTCATGTCTTGTTCCCTACCTCTCTATATAAAGATTGTAAGTAGAAAAAGTTTTAAATACCAATGAAGAAAACATTGCCTAGTGACACAAATGTCTACATGAACATGACCTTGCCAAAAGGACAAATAAGCCTGACATTTTCTATTTCTATATTATAGTCTATATATCATTCTTAATAGGATACTAAACTGTGTAAACCTGTGTAGACTTTCTTCTGGATCATCAGCATGCCCTTGAGTACGATCTAAGTTTTGCCTTCGGTCTAAGGAGATAGAGTCCAGAAGAGGAATAAGATGACCTCAAGAGCTGGCCTGTTTGACCGACAGCGGGAGAATAAGGAGAGAGAAAAATAGGAAAGCTGATTTATAAAATCCTCATATTTTACATTTCATGAAATCTCATAACTCATTCAAGAGTCTAACATTTTACGTTTAACTTCATGTTTGAAGTCACATAAAAGTAATGAAGCTTGTCAAATAATCTCACTTTAAACACTCGAAATGTTGAGAAGAATTTAGGTCAGATTTCAGGTGCTAAATGCCTCTCTTGTTTAATAATAATCACAGTTCACCTTCACAAGGCACAGTTTGAAGTAAAATATTTTGAGCTGCTTAAGACAAGGCTGCTTTGAAAAGCCTAAAGAAAATACAGTTCTAGGTAGAAAACTGCAATTTTATTTTTCAAAATTTAAATTTCATGGGCTTCTTGATTTAGGTATGGATTTTTACCTTATAGCATCTAATATTAATAACCAAATATAACAGCTTTTGTTTCAATCAAAGCAATAGCAAAAAAAATTTTTTTAAGGATTTAAAACACTCACACGTGGTCTTAAATTTAAAAAAAAAAAAAAAAGCAAAAGAATCTGCCTGCAAGTAGGGAGGGGAGACCTGGGTTTGACCTCTGGGCTGGGAAGATCCCCTGGAGGAGGGCATGGCAACCCACTCCAGGATTCTTGCCTGGAGAATCCCCATGGACAGAGGGGCCTGGCGGGCTACAGTCCACAGGGTCACAAAGAGTCACACACAACTGAATGACCAAGTACAGCACATTCAAGGTTAAAGATCTGATGAGTTAGGCCTTTAAAATCAAGAAAAATAGAACAGGGCATGATCATAGTGTCTTTCTTCTAATTTTCTTCTTTGTTCTCCTCTGGAACTCTACTCAAATAGCCCCATACACCAAAGGTATTATATATCCATTTTTATCTCAACCCAAGATAAAAATCAGAAATGGTGGTTCGTAAAGGTGATTCTTTCTTATTGGTGGTCAATGTTATTTGGATCAACTAATCAATCATCTCTCTAACTATGAGTATTCTGAAGAGCTTGCCCTGTATCCTCCAAATAAAGGCTAACAGCATAGTTTTTCTCATTCCAAAGCATGTCTTTATACACTGAGCCATTCTAACAAGTTTTGGTTGGAGGGAACTAAACAAGAATAGAAAAAAAGGGAAGCTCTGCTGGAAGATTGGCATGATATTTTGGCAGCACAGCTTTATTTGAGATCAGTTTACATTTTGCATTTCTTTGTAAAGTTATAATCAACAGAAAAATGTAATATGTCTCTTCTAGATTGAGACATTTCTGCTTTCTTCATTATATTTTGGATAGTTCAGTTCAGTTCAGTTCAATCGTTCAGTCGTGTCCAACTGTTTGTGACCCCATGAATCGCAGCACGCCAGGCCTCCCTGTGCATCACCAACTCCCAGAGTTCACCCAAACCCATGTCCATCGAGTCAGTGATGCCATCCAACCATCTCATCCTCTATTGTCCCCTTCTCCTCCCGCCCCCAATCCTACCCAGCATTAGGGTCTTTTCCAATGAGTCAACTCTTCCCATCAGGTGGCCAAAGTATTGGAGTTTCAGCTTCAACATCAGTCCTTCCAATGAACACCCAGGACTGATCTCCTTTAGGATGGACTGGTTGGATCTCCTTGCAGTCCAAGGGACTCTCAAGAGTCTTCTCCAACACCACAGTACAAAAGCATCAATTCTTTGGTGCTCAGCTTTTTTATAGTCCAACTCTCACATCCATAAATGACCACTGGAAAAACCATAGCCTTGATTATACGGACCTTTGCTGGCAAAGTAATGTCTCTGCTTTTAAATATGCTATCTAGGTTGGTCATAACTTTCCTTCCAAGGAGTAAGCGTCTTTTAATTTCATGGCTGCAGTCACCATCAGCAGTGATTCTGGAGCCCCAAAAAATAAAGTCTGACACTGTTTCCACTGTTTCCCCATCTATTTGCCATGAAGTGATGGGACCAGATGCCATGATCTTAGTTTTCTGAATGTTGAGCTTTAAGCCAACTTTTTCACTCTCCTCTTTCACTTTCATCAAGAGGCTCTTTAGTTCTTCTTCACTTTCTGCCATAAGGGTGGTGTCATCTGCATATCTGAGGTTATTGATATTTCTCCCAGAAATCTTGATTCCAGCTTGTGCTTCCTCCAGCCCAGCGTTTCTCATGATGTACTCTGCATATAAGTTAAATAAGCAGGGTGACAATATACAGCCTTGACGTACTCCTTTTCCTATTTGGAACCAGTCTGTTGTTCCATGTCCAGTTCTAACTGTTGCTTCCTGACCTGTATGTATACAGGTTTCTCAAGAGACAGGACAGATGGTCTGGTATTCCCATCTCTTTCAGAATTTTCCACAGTTTATTGTGGTCCACACAGTCAGAGGCTTTGGCATAGTCAATAAAGCAGAAATAGATGTTTTTCTGGAACTCTTTTGCTTTTTCTATGATCTAGCGGATGTTGGCAATTTGATTTCTCGTTCCTCTGCCTTTTCTGAAACCAGCTTGAACATCTGGAAGTTCACGGTTCATGTATTGCTGAAGCCTGGCTTGGAGAATTTTGAGCATTACTTTACTAGCGTGTGACATGAGTGCAATTGTGCGGTAGTTTGAGCATTCTTTGGCATTGCCTTTCTTTAGGATTGGAATGAAAACTGACCTTTGCCTGTTCTGTGGCCACTGCTGAGTCCTCCAGATTTGCTGGCATATCGAGTGCAGCACTTTCACAGCATCATCTTTCAGGATTTGAAATAGCTCAACTGGAATTCCATCACCTCTACTAGCTTTGTTCGTAGTGATGCTTCCTAAGGCCCACTTGACTTCGCATTCCAGTATGTCAGGCTCTAGGTGAGTGATCACACCATCGTGATGATCTGGGTCATGAAGATCTTTTTTGTACAGTTCTTCTGTGTATTCTTGCCATCTCTTCTTAACATCTTCTGCTTCTGTTAGGTCCATACTATTTCTGTCCTTTATTGAGCCCATCTTTGCACGAAATATTCCCTTGGTATCTCTAATTTTCTTGAAGAGATCTCTAGTTTTTCCCAATCTGTTGTCCTCCTCTATTTCTTTGCATTGATTGCTGAGGAAGGCTTTCTTATCTCTCCTTGCTATTCTTTGGAACTCTGCATTCAGATGGGTATATCTTTCCTTTTCTCCTTTGCTTTTTGCTTCTCTTCTTTTACCATCTATTTGTAAGTCCTCCTCAGACAGCCATTTTGCTTTTTTGCATTTCTTTTCCATGGGGATGGTCTTGATCCCTGTCTCCTGTACAATGTCACGAACCTCTGTCCATAGTTCATCAGGCACTCTGTCTGTCAGATCTAGTCCCTTAAATCTATTTGTCACTTCCACTGCATATTTTGGATAGCTTCTCCCCATAGCAGGATAACATCCAAGGATGGATAGGTAAAAATACAGTGATATGAGTTCTGAGGTTAAGAGAGAAAATGGACAAATCTTCGGTAATCAGCAGAGCATGCAGAGGATATAATAGATATCTTTCAGGAGTGAAATATAGTATGAACAGTTAATTTCAAAGCATAACTTTATGCATTGAAAGATATCACTCTTCTCTTTATTAACTCAAGCATGATCTATCAAATCCAAGAAAAGAATTTAAGAGAATAAATATCTATGAACATGACAGATATGACCAAAGAAAGCTGAAATAAAATTTATGAAAAGAATTCGAGTAATTCAAGTATATCCCATCTGTGCTTCTTGTCACATTATTTTTATCCTCAAATTTACATATTGTATTTACAAATGTTTCTGTTCTCAGGCTAATTTTAAGAGCTCAAATTGGGTATTTAAAGTTTGAATTAAGTGTAACAACTAAATAAATATGAGAACACAAATCTTGGATGTTAAATGTATATTGATGACAATTGAATTTATCTTCTTAACCCTCACCCAACACTTGAGTTCAGTTCCATCTGTCTAATAGACCACTAGATATATCCATTGTATTATCCACCCATCATCCCACAAATCTCTAAATATATTTTCTTCCTCTAAAAAATACTGCTTTACATTCTTCACTTCAATCAATATTACCAAATTTCTTTCAATTATTTAAAACACAAATTTTCAGCATCTTCATTCTGTCATTCATCTTTTTCATCCCTAAGTAAGTCCTAGAGATACTGCCTTTTAAAATCTGCTCTTAGTCAAAGTTCTCATCATTTTCATCTCAATTACTACAATAAACTCTTAATTCATTTTAATGCTCAAATACTACCTCTTTCTAGTTACCCTGATATCATCACATTAATTTTTTTAATTCACTATTTTCACTATGACATTCCATCTTCCTGGATCAAACTCTTCAATAATCATTTACCACCTACTGAAACAATTTTAGGTTTTCTAGGCAGTTACCTACTTTCTCACAGCCTACTAGAATCTCACACTTCAAGAGTTAATCTGGTCTCACCTCTTTGATTTTTTCTTTACCTTTGTGTCATTGGAAGCAGAATAATACTGTGGTAAATATGCTCTCAGGTTTCAGGGAACTTTGAGATTATTTCTCAGCCCCATGATCTATCCACTGTGAAGAATAAGTTAAGTCCTTGAATTCTGACTTCATTATATGCAATACAGGGGATAATAAAGCCAAACTCATATGCCCAATGAAAGATTACACGAAAAAGTGCATGTAAATTACTAGCAAGGACAAGTGCTTTTACTTGGCAGACTATAAAACACTAATCCATATTTCAAATTAAATAATAAAGCATTGTTAAAATTATGATCTTGACTCACTAAATGGTCCTTGAATATTTATCCAACAAAAAATAACGCTTTCTCTATGAGCTCTTTGGTAATATATATCTGCCCTATCTCCTGCATTTAACCAGAATTATTAATCAACAAAACAAAAAAAATAATAATGACCTCAAATTACATGTCCACAAAGAGCCAGACAAAATTTAATATATTTAACAGTGAAGGAATGAGTGTGAAGACTTTTGAATTCAGAAAGTTAATTGAAGATTTCTAATCATCATTTCAGCATTATGAGCCTTCTGAGTAAAAATGACTGACAAAGAAGAGAATGACATTTTTATATATCCAGAGAGACCCCAAGCATAGTCTGCAGCTCTTCCAAGACAGAACTGTCATTTAGTACAAAGATGTGCTGGCAGAACAGTCCACATTCTCTAATGAGCAGGAAGACAAGCTGCTGACTCAAGTGGTCTAGCTGTAAGAGGCATGGAGTTAGCCAGGTTGTCACCCACTTGGAGAGATTATAAGGAACTTATGGGGCCAGAAGGGCATTCAGAAACTGAGAAAAAACAGTGAAGTAGTAGCTGGATGCTTCTTTAGCATACACAAAAATAATCATTTTAAGGGACATAATACAGTAACATTTTACCAACTGGATAGAGATATCGAAGCTAGCAATGTCAACCATCTAGCAAAATATACTCAAAAATTTACAGAAAAAAAAAAAAGGTTTTCAGCCATCTTTATTATTTTGGAAAGAACTGAATGATTCTCATTATCAGTTTTCCAGTTTATAGTGTATTTTAAAAGAGCAAGGGTTGGAACAGTAGTAGAATAGAACACCTAGGAAACAGAAATAAGAAACTGGCAACTAAATACCTGACATAAAGGAGAAAAGGAGAAAACACACAAGAATCCAAAGCACAGCATTCCAGGGCTCTTATTTCAAGTTTTCTCAGTCATATTTCAATTGCTTCAGGAGTTCTACTTAATTTATTAACGTGTGTGCACGCTAAGTCACTTCAGTTGTGTCGGACAATGTGCAACCCCGTGAACTGTAGCCCTCCAGGCTCCTCTGTCCATGGAATTCTCCAGGCAAGATTACTGGAGTGGGTTGCCATCTCCTCCTCCAGGAGATCTTCCCAACCCAGGGTCAAACCGAAGTCTCTTATGTCTCCTGCACTGTCAGGCAGGTTCTTTACTATTAGCATAACAGTACAATATAATGACTAGTATTCTTAATGAAGGACCTTCTTAATTCTACTCTTCCTCTGAAAAATTCTTCCTAAAATATACTGCATAATTTCCTCCTTACACACATATTACACAGATTCTAATATAATCTTTTGTCTTGAGATAGTGCTAAAAAAGCTAAAATACTTAAATACTCCAAGAATAAAACATATCTCTTTATTCTCTAAATTATATATAAATTGTGTTCAAGTTAATAAGTATGGTCCTCTTGACTGATGGATCTCAACATCACTCTGGATTAATGCCCAGTGACAAATACTAAGTGTAAGACTAATCACAATGATAAACATGTACAGAATACTTTTCATGGTCCAATACTGGGTCATGCTCTTTGCTTGTTTTATCTTATTTCATAGTCTTAATAATTTATGCTGAAAATATTATTCTCATTTTACAGTTGAGAAAACTGAAGCATACAAACATAAATTAATCTCTCCATGTACCTAGTGAAAAAGGACAAGAGTATATCATTTGTGATTTCCTAATTTGTCATTTTCCAAGATAGTTGTACATAAGAGTTTCCGACATTGAACATGTTTAGAGAGCTTAAGGTTAAGTTCAATAGATTTCACGAGCGACTTTTGAATGAATTTTATATCTTAAGGGGCACTAGGTCTCCAAGGAGGGTGCATAAAATGTAGACTACCATTCCATATATCCCACCATATATCATGATCATGCACTCCATTTTTAAGAGTCAGATTAAAGTAATTGCTAAAATTTAACAAACTCCTGTTGTGATACATTAATACTTAACTGAATTAACATGCTTAGAAAATGGACAATTTCATGGCAATAAATTTCCCTGGTAACTGAGACTTGTAACTTTATTTCCCTTTATTGAGCTATAGTTGATTTACAAATCAATTCTTTGGCACTCAGCTTTCTTCACAATCCAACTCTCACATCCATACATGACCACTGGAAAAACCATAGCCTTGACTAGACAGACCTTTGTTGGCAAAGTAATGTCTCTGCTTTTAAATATGCTATCTAGGTTGGTCATAACTTTCCTTCCAAGGAGTAAGCGTCTTTTAATTTTGTTGCTTCAATCACCATCAGCAGTGATTTTGGAGCCCAAAAAAATAAAGTCTGACATTGTTTCCACTGTTTCCCCATCTATTTGCCATGAAGTGATGGGACCAGATGCCATGATCTTAGTTTTCTGAATGTTGAACTTTAAGCCAACTTTCTCACTCTCCTCTTTCACTTTCATCAAGAGGCTCTTTAGTTCTTCGCTTTCTGCCATAAGGGTGGTGTCATCTGCATATCTGGGGTTATTGATATTTCTCCCGGCAATCTTGATTCCAGCTTGTGTTTCTTCCAGCCCAGCATTTCTCATGATGTACTAAAGAATAGATGCTTTTGAGCGGTGGTGTTGGAGAAGACTCTTGAGAGTCCCTTGGACTGCAAGGAGATCCAACCGGTCCATCCTAAAGGAGATCAGTCCTGGGTGTTCATTGGAAGGACTGATGTTGAAGCTGAAACTCCAATACTTTGGCCACCTGATGGGAAGAGTTGACTCATTGGAAAAGACCCTAATGCTGGGAAGGATTTGGGGCAGGAGGAAAAGGGGACGGCAGAGGATGAGATGGCTGGATGGCATCACCAACTCGATGGACATGGGTTTGGGTAAACTCTGGGAGTTGGTGATGGACAGGGATGCCTGGCGTGCTGCGATTCATGGGGTCACAAAGAGTCAGATACGATTGAGCGACTGAACTGAACTGAACTGATTTACAAAATCACATTAATTTCAGGTATACAGCATAGTGATTCAGTATTTTTACAGATCATATACAATTAAAAGTTATTAATGGCTAGATCCTGTGCTATAAAATATATCCTTGTTGCTTACCTATTTTATACATAGTTGTTTGTACCTCTTAATCCCATACCCCTATATTGCCCCTACCCTCTTCCTTTTCCTCAGTTTAACCACTAATTTGTTTTTTGTATCTGTGAGTTTGTTTCTGTTTTGCTATATATATTAATTTGTTTTATTTTCTAGATTCCACATATACGTGGTATCATACAGTATTTGTCTTCCTCTGTCTGATTTATTTCACTAAGCATAATATTCTAAAGGTCCATCCACATTACTGCAAATAGCAGAAATTCATTCTTTTTTATAGCTGAGTAATACTCCGTTGTGTGTACATATACATATACATAATATATATGCAATACAACATATATTATATATATGTATATACATACTTCATTATCTATTCATCTGTTGATGGATGTTTGGGTTGCTTCTGTATCTTGGATATTATAAATAGTGCTGCTATGAACACCTGGGTGCTTGCATATTTTCGAATTAATGGGGTTTTTTTTCTGGATATATACTCAGCAGTGAAACTGCTGGATGATATGGTAGTTTCTTTTTTAGTTTTAGGAGGGATGAAACTTGCAACTTCAAAAGATAAACTTTGGGGAAAATAATCCTCACCCCCTACGAACAGAAATTTATAAATATATGACCTACATCTTTATGACTTCTTGGTAATTAAAAGAAGTTGTTTCAGTCAGATTCTTAGTGACCCCATGGACTGTAGTCCTCCAGGGTCATGGAAATTCCCAGGCAAGAATTCTGTAGTGGGTTGCCATTTCCTTCTCCAGCGGAATCTTCCTGGCCCAGGGAGTGAACCTTTATCTCCCGCATTGAAGGTGGATTCTTTACCACTGAGCAACCAGAGAAGCCTCAATTAAAAGAAGTACTTGTCTTCAATATAGTTTTAGCCCAAAAAGTTGAACTAGTTAATTTAACACATAAAGAATACCATGAGCTATTCTAGAAAGTGCCTAAAGGACCAGATTTCTCCTAAATCAGTGCTTAAAGAGCAGTCTGGAAATCTAATTGCAGCATTGTTAAATGTGAAAAATGTTATTATGTAATCAACAGGGGTAACATATCCACAGAAAGACTATCTAGGGTAGTGGTTGGGATTAGAATAATGCCTCCCATAAAATATGAAGCCCCTAATCCTCAGAACCTGTGAGTCTGTCACCTTACTTGTCAAAATGGAAGAGTCCAAGAAACAACCAACACAGGCAGGTTTCTAGGAGCTGGAAGAAGCAAGGAAACAGATTGTCCACTAGAGCCTCCTAAAGAAACACAGCCCTGCTGATATCTGAATTTTAGCCCAGTGAGACCCATTTCAGACTTCTGACTGCCAGAATTGTAAAACGCAGGTTATTTTAAGCCACTAAGTTTGTGGCAATATGTCAAAGCAGCAATAGGTAACTAATATGATGGTCTCCATAGAGTACGGAAAAAAACACTGAGGAAGAACAAAATAGCTGAAAGAATTTTTTGTTCAGCATGAACAATGGAAAAAGACTCAAATGCGCTAGTGATTGAAAAGGTACACTCTTTTTGGGCAGACTTTAACAGGGTTTTAAGAAACTTGGATAAAAAATTTCACAAAACAGTATAATTCCCTTTGATCTACTTCACTGCTTCCCAAGAAAACTTTCAGTGACCAAACTGGCATCTAGGACATAAAATAAAAAGAAAGTGCTCAGAATAATAAATTGTAATACAAAAATGGCATTCTCTTCACTATAAATGAGCCAAAAGTAGAAGGTGTCTCCCTATCCTTTTGAGTCCACTTAAAAAGATGCCTCTTGACAAACTGTCTGCCTCCTCCCACACCAATGGCTGAGGATTAGATTGATGGCCACCCATGGCAGGTAGGTCTGCCATGACTCCTTTGTAACACCTTCATCTCATTTTTTAACTCTGACACTTACTTAAATATACTCTAAATTATCTGAAATATTTAAAGATTCTATATTTAATAATTACATAGCTAAATAAATATTTAAAGAACTCTGGGGAATTATCACAATAACTACAAATATTGTTGCAAATATATTTTGAGAGCTTACTATGTAGAAGGCACCATACCATGAACTGTTAAAGTCATAATCTCTTTTAATCCTCAAAACAGTATCTGAGGCACCGCACAGTGCAAAAATGATACTTAAAGCAGCTAAGCAACTTGTCCAAGGTCACACAATTAATAAGGAGTCAGAAGTTGAATCCCTTTGTGTCCGACTGGAAAGTCCCAAGTCCTAAAATGTAATCACTATAATATAACTATGCTAGAGGGGGCTATTTATGGCTTTTTACTCCCACCACAAATTGCCCCCAAGAGCTAATTTTTTAAATTCTTGAATGATATCTCTACTGATTTTCCTATCATATTATCAAAATCTAATTTATATTTCTCACAGAAATTAGAAAACAAAGCATATTAAAAAGTATGAGCAAATTATAGCTCATAAACTATTACTCTAGGATAGCACTTTATTTCAAGTCTTCTTCAGTGAAACTTTAGCCTTGAAAATTATTTTAAGATAATGTGTCTTATTAGTGTTATATCTTATAGTATCATTTAAGATAATACTATCTATTCTAGCAAAGTACTTCCTTGAAAGAACTTGCCACACTGTTTTATAGTCATTGGGAAAATGTTTTCCTGGTTAGATTATATCCAACCTGGGGTAAAGAATGAGGGATGACTTGGGTTTGTATCCTGATTTATAGTAGATCCTTAAGAGAAATCTCCCCCATGAAGCCTAAAAAACACACCAACAATGCCCACTAGAAACAAGCTTTTCTTCTTGTGGGAAGCTGGAGGCATTAGTAGAATGTATGTGTGCATGCGTGCTAAGTTGCTTCAGTCATGCCCAACTCTTTGTGACCCTATGGATCAGTTGTGTCCGACTCTTTGTGACCCCGTGAACTGCAGCACGCCAGGCCTCTCTGTCCATCACCAACTCCCGGAGTTTACCCAAACCCATGTCCATCGAGTCAGTGATGCCATCCAACCATCTCATCCTCTGCCGTCCCCTTCTCCTCCTGCCCCCAATCCTACCCAGCATCAGGGTCTTTTCCAATGAGTCAACTCTTCGCATGAGGTGGCCAATGTATTGGAGTTTCAGCTTCAACATCAGTCCTTCTAATGAACACCCAGGGCTGATTTCCTTTAGGACGGACTGGTTGGATCTCCTTGCAGAGCCGTCGCAATGTATATATTGTACCTACTGTCCTAAACAAGTTGCCTAAGGTCTGTGTGCCATTTCCCAAAACTAGAGTCTGCATATTTCAAAAAGGAAGGAGAACACTAAATATCCTCTAATTTCCTAGAAATTTTTTGGCTTCATGTTTCAATTTAAAAATAGAAAAACAGAGATAGAGGTAAATTTTCTCAGAAGCATCACAACTGAAGCATCAATAAAAAAAATTATGCTTGAATGTCATCCAAAGATCCATAACTGTTCACCTGATAAGAAGGAGCCAGAAATTGCCCCTTTGCAAGTTATTTAAGAGAATAAGGATAACTTGAAGCCTAGACTCACTGAAATAGCTGAACAATCTCACCTTTAGGCAGAGGACCAGAAGTAGTTAACTTCTGAATAATGTTTAAGATTGAATTTGACCAGAAAATAAATGAACAGTAAAACCATTTTGTCTAGTCTGTGTCTCTTGATATCCTGAAATTTCTGTCTCATTGTAATTTAAAAAATCAAAGCAGAGTGTTTTCCAGAAAAGTCTATTATCTCTGACTTGGGCAAATGCTAGACCTATCTATGAGAAGTATTAGCTTTCACTATATCTGTGATTTATTAAATTAGTGAATGAATAAATGAATAATGGAAATGTAAGTTGATAAAGCATGTGTGGTTGGAAAAAAGAAAATCAATCTGAATTTGGCTTTATAAAGGCAGTGTTTATCTTTGAATTCAATTTGTTTAAATGAATATAAAACACTAGACCCAAGAATAGGAAAAGCTGATTATAAATGTTAATTAAAAATATTTAATTTTCTGGGCATGATGAGCTAGATGAAGAAATACTATTTACACTAAGATAATTCTCAGAGAACTGCCAAGCAAGAAAAAAATTTAATTTTGTGGCAAATATAGGCAAACAATTGCTGTTTGCCTGTCTAGCCATAAGTATAGTTTTGAATATGCTATTAGATAAGTAATAACAGCAAGGCAAGGCAAGTATGCAATTTTTAAGCATTTGATTTCTAACCAAGAATCTATTATAACTAGCTATATAATCTCACGGGTACTAACTGCGCTCATCTAACAAAACTGATTTAAGTAACCACTGTGTTCCAGGCACTGTAGAGGCCCTAGGGTTACAAAGATGGATAAAGTATCCTCCTCTCCCTCAGTAAACTCAGAATCTGGGAGATCAGAGGTTCACTATAGCTCACCTAAACACTCTGATGAATCAACGCTATGATAAAGATCCTTCCCAGTGACTATGTGAGGACCATTGTTGTTGTTTAGTCGTTAAGTCATGTTGAACTCTTTTCTGACTGCATGGACTGTAGCCTCCCCAGGCTCCACTATCCATGGGATTTCCCAGGCAAGAATACTAGAATGGGTTGCCATTTTGACTCGGGGGTCAAACCCGTGTTTCCTGCTTGGAAGACAGATTCTTTATCACTGAGCCACCAGGGAAGCCCATGAAGACCATTCAGTTCAGTTCAGTCGCTCAGTCGTGTCCGACTCTTTGCGACCCCATGAATTGCAGCACGCCAGGCCTCTCTGTCCATCACCAACTCCCGGAGTCTACCCAAACCCATATCCATCGAGTCAGTGATGCCATCCAACCATCTCATCCTCTATCATCCCCTTCTCCTCCTGCCCCCAATCCTACCCAGCATTAGGGTCTTTTCCAATGAGTCAACTCTTCACATGAGGTGGCAAAAGTATTGGAGTTTCAGCTTCAACATCAGTCCTTCCAATGAACACCCAGGACTAATCTCTTTTAGGATGGATTGATTGGATCTCCTTGCAGTCCAAGGGACTCTCAAGAGTCTTCTCCAACACCACAGTTCAAAAGCATCAATTATGCGGCGCTCAGCTTTCTTCACCGTCCAACTCTCACATCCATACATGACCACTGGAAAAACCATTGCCTTGACTAGACGGACTTTTGTTGGCAAAGTAATGTCTCTGCTTTTAAATATGCTATCTAGGTTGGCCATAACCTTCCTTCCAAGGAGTAAGCGTCTTTTAATTTCATGGCTGCAATCACCATCAGCAGTGATTCTGGAGCCCAAAAAAATAAAGTCTGACACTGTTTCCACTGTTTCCCCATCTATTTGCCATGAAGTGATGGGACCAGATGCCATGATCTTAGTTTTCTGAACGTTGAGCTTTAAGCCAACTTTTTCACTCTCCTCTTTCACTTTCATCAAGAGGCTCTTTAGTTCTTCTTCAATTTCTGCCATAAGGGCGGGGTCATCTGCATATCTGAGGTTATTGATATTTCTCCTGGCAATCTTGATTCCAGCTTGTGCTTCTTCCAGCCCAGCGTTTCTCATGATGTACTCTGCATATAAGTTAAATAAGCAGGGTGACAATATACAGCCTTGACGTACTCCTTTTCCTATTTGGAACCAGTCTGTTGTTCCATGTCCATTAAGCAACTATAAATTCTTCCCTCATATTGGTAGAAACTGAGGAAAGCTTCATAGAGCAGGCCACCAAAGCATCTGGCTGTAAAGGAAGGCAATGGAAACAGGACATTCATGAAGAGATGTCATCAGTGTGAGCAAGCACAAGGGTGAAACTAATTGGTAGCACTACAGAGAGTGAACAGATTGATGTGGCTAGTACACAGGATCTGTAACAGGCAGTCATTGGAAACAGCAAAAAAATAAGAAGAACCAATGGTGGAATAGTTGAAAATTTTGTGGCAATAAAATGTGAAGTGTAACATTATCCATTCATATATCTTTCTGACCAGTTACAACTTATAATAGATGCTCTGACATTATTTGTTTTGGATTCTTACGGTTAAGCAAAGGGTCAGATTGATGTCAGCAGGCAAGGAGGAAGCTGGTCGAGGATCAGGGGATTATTTTTAGAAGCTTTTAGAGAAGATTAAGGCAGTGGGTCAGGAAATGGAGAGAAGAGGAAAGAATAAAACAGACATTGCTCAACAACTGCAAGTACATTACTGTGGTCAAGGCATGGTCTGTGGGCTCAGACAGGCCTTTGTTAGAAGTACAGTTCCCCAATTACAAGTGTGTTACCTTATGCCAGTCATGCTTAACCTCTTCAAGCTCAGTTTCCTTATCTGTAAAATGGTAAAAAGCAAATACTATGTATCACCTAAGGTTAAGTAAGACAATGCACACAGAAAATGATCAAAAGAGTAATTATTACTATAATTTTTAAATGCATGCTTCACCAGTTTGTTCACATGACAATCACCTTGCATATACCCAAATGTGGCTGTGTTTAATAAAAACTCAAATTATTTTATTAACATTATTCTCAAATATTCTAACATACTACATTCAAATAAACTTAACTAATCAAAAAAGAAAATGAGTTAGGAATTCTGGGAAAATGATGGCAGCTGTGGAAACATAATTTTGCATCTTCTGAATATCCATATAAAAACATAGAAAGTCACTACACTGCAAATCTAAGAACCCCGGACAACATTTAACAAAGATAGGTGACAAGATGGTCTGCAAAGCCTCAGAATGTAAGTGAATAGTTTCAAACCACTAACAACCACAAGACCTTTTTGGTATCATCATTTTGTGAAAAGAAACAGAGGGAATCAACAGAGCCACTGAAGACATGAGAACAAAAGAACACCAAAGTAACCACTAAGTAGTCACCTAAAAGTGCTACCGGCATGCTTTAAGACCCGCAACTGAAAGGAAGGGGATTTTCCCACTCCAATAGTGTCCCATGGTGAGGGATGAAGGAGCTGGAATAGTTTAACGCATATGACTTCTAAACAATCAAGCTGCCTTCTTGAGCAGAATTGCACACCGAGGAGATACTACCGGGAATGGCATCAAAATACAGTGGAAGAGAGACAAGAGCGGGGACAAAATGAGAAAACTCAGAAAAGACAGTTTGGGAACCAAACCAGGAAATATCAGAAAGCAAGGCATCAGATTATTTAAAGCTAGACAAAAACAATAGACTGTGGGAAAATCGACCAAATTACCCAGGTTCTTTAGTAGATAAATTGTAAGCGGGGGAAAAAAGGAAGGAAGGAAGAAAGATGACTTTCAGGTATCACTTGAGGATTAGAGAGTTAAAAAACCCTCACCCTCAATGTTAAATAAAAGATGATACTATGATCATGGCATCTGGTCCCATCACTTCATGGCAAATAGACGGGGAAACAATAGAAACAGTGACTTTATTTTGGGGGGCTCCAAAATCACTGCAGATGGTGACTGCAGCCATGAAATTAAAAGACGCTAGTTCCTTGGAAGAAAAGCTATGACCAACCTAGACAGCATATTAAAAAGCAGAGACATTACTTTGCCAACAAAGGCCCATCTAGTCAAGGCTATGGTTTTTCCAGTAGTCATGTATGGATGTGAGAGTTGGACTATAAAGAAAGCTGACTGCCAAAGAATTGATGTTTTTGAACTGTGGTGGTGGAGAAGACTCTTGAGAGTCCCTTGGACTGCAAGGAGATCCAACTAGTCCATCCTAAAGGAAATCAGTCCTGGGTGTTCATTGGAAGGACCGATGTTGAAGCTGAAACTCCAATCCTTTGGCCACCTGATGCGAAGAACTGACTCCTTGGAAAAGACCTTGATGCTGGGAAAGATTGAAGGTAGGAGGAGAGGGGACAACAGAGGATGAGATGGTTGGATGGCATCACTGATTCAATGGACATGAGTTTGAGTAAGCTCCAGGAGTTGGTGATAGACAGGGAAGCCTGGCATGCTGCAGTCCATGGGGTTGCAAAGAGCTAGACATGACTGAGTGACTGAACTGACTGATGGATATCTAAGTTCAGTTGAGCTGCAATAATACTGGCAAAGAATCTGCCTGCAGTGTAGAAGATGTGGTTCGATTTCTGGGTTGGGAAGATTTCCTGGAAAAGGAAACGGCAATCCACTCCATATTCTTGCCTGGAAAATCCCATGGATAGAGGAGCCTGGTGGGCTACAGTCCGTGAATCACAAAGAGTTGGACACGACTTAGCGACTAAACCACCACCACCAATGGAATACCACAGCCTGGGTATCTTATAACCAACAGAAATTTATTTCATGCAGGTCTGGAGGCTGGGAAATCCAAGATCAAGGTGGTAACAGATTCAGTGTCTGGTAAAGATCTGCTTCTGGTTCAGAGATATCACTGTGTTCTCGCATGCTAGAGGGGGTGCCGAAGCCCCCTGAGGTCTCTTTTATAAGAACAATAATCTAATTGATGGGAACTCCACCTTCATGACCTTAGCACCTCCTAAGTGCCCCACCTCCTAATATCATCACATTGGGCATTAGGATTCAATACATAAGGGCGCCCAAATATTCAGTCTGTAGCAATAAATAAGCAGCAAGTTGACAACTTGAACTTAACTGAATTGCTAAGGTCACAGGGCAACCAAGGGGACCAAAATATGAGGAGAGTCAGGTGCCTGCAAGAAGAGACTAGAGATAAGCAGCAATTTAACTGACTGAGGTAAAACTGGACACTGATAAGAAGAGATCAAGGTTGGCAAACTTTTTCTTCATGGGGCCAGATAACAAATATTTTCAGCTTTGGAGGCCACAAGACTGGGTCACAACTACTCAGCTATGTTAAAAACAGACATAGCTAATTGGTAAATGAATGAGTATGAAGGTATCCCAATCACAGGGATGCTTATTTACAAAAAAAAAAAAAAATCACAGGGGCTACGGTTTGTCTTCCCTTGGCTGGATGCGTGGTCTATTGCTTGAGACTGAGTGTGCCTTGGCAAGAAAGTAAAGTCCCCGGGAGCCGCAAATACAGAGTATTCACATCCTCTTCCCAGGCTTCTCTCCCAGGTGTTCAGAGAAAATATCAGAAAAATCCTGAGAAAGTCTCTCTCAAGAAATAAAACTAACAATTCAGGCTATATTTTAGAGTTGTAAGGAAAAATTATAAAACTGTTGGGAAACTAATTAAAAGAAGTCAGAAAATGAAGGCTCTGAAAGAATTATAATTGGTGGCTCAGATGGTAAAGAATTCGCCTGCAATGCTGGAGACCCAGATTCGATCCCTGGGTCAGGAAGATCCCCTGGAGAAGGGAATGGCTAGTCACTCCAGCATCCTTGTTTGGAGAATTCCATGGACAGAGGTGCCTGGCAGGCTACAGTCTGTGGGGTCACAGAGAGTTGGACATGACAGAGCAACTAATGCTATCGCTTTCACTTTCAAGTGAAGTGGAAGTTGCTCAGTCGTGTCCAAATCTTTGCGACCCCATGAACTGTATAGTCCCTGGAATTCTCCAGGCCAGAATACTGCAGTGGGTAGCCTTTCCCTTCTGCAGGGGATCTTCCCAACCCAGGGGTCAAACCCAGGTCTCCTGCATTGCAGGCAGATTCTTTACCAGCTGAGCCACCAGGGAAGCCCAAGAATACTGGAGTGAGTAGCTTATCCCTTCCTTCTCCAGTGGATCTTCCCACCCCAGGAATTGAACCAGCGTCTCCTGCACTGCAGGCAGATTCTTTACCAACTGAGCTATGAGGGAAGCCCTTAGGGTACTAATTAAAAGTGAGAAAATGAAGGCTGTAAAGGAATCGTAAGTTAATAGTTTAAAATAGATCAGGGTTAATGGTCTTCAGTCCCTAGGATGAATCAGAGACAAATACAAGCTGCTTTTTAGGAGAAGGTTGGGGAAAGATGATAGGCAGTGAATTTCCAAGAGAAAGGCAAAGAACTTAGAGAATCCCTTCCTGAAGGTATTTTTAAAATCGGTTTCTTTTTTTTTTTCATTTTATTGTTTTGTTAACTTAGACTACTGAAAAAACATAAGTGAGTTTTCCTGAAAGCAAATGTTTTTTCATATCTTGTGGTTTTATAATATTTACTAAGTATGACACATAGTATATATTGCCTTCCGAAGAATAGAACAAAGTTCTCAAGATAAGACTTTGGAGAGCACCTCTCCAAGGAGATTCACAGAAGTTCAATCACAACATATTCATGATAGAGATGTCACATGACTCCCTTATCCCTACCTAGCATTTGGAACAGATAAAATCCTTGGAAATTCTGGGGAAAAAACATGAAACATATGTTTCAGATGTTTCAATATTTGATGTAGCTACTATTGGGAGAAAGCCCAGAATTCTTATAATATGGAAAAAAGTCACAAAGGCTTATTCATAATAATGTTTATGGTTTCCAATTTTAACTATGGATCCTCTTTCTTTCTTTATATAAATTATTTTGTGCTTAACAGCAATTACACAATCTGACCATGGGCATTAATTAACTGTTCCTAAAATATGTGCCATTCATTCTTATTTTTGTTACTTAGCAATATCTTTCTAAATGTCTATGCATAATGTAATATACACTGTGTTCCTCCGTGATAAAATAGAAGCCTCAAACTTGGCATTCATACCTTTAACTTGGAATTTTACCCCTCCTTAGTTTTTCTGTCTACTTATTAGCCACTTGGTTGCTGGTCAAACTCCTCTCTCCAAGAAAACAATAAAAAAAATGCTAAATTTAAGTCTATCAAACTTTGTTATTGGAAAGAAGGTCTTATAATTTAGGATTTAATGTGCTTGTAATACAAGATTCTTCTCTCCATTATCAATTGTTAGAGTGAGCACCTTTGAGATGTATTAATCAGTGTAATTAAACGAAGGTTATGACCAACCTGGATAGCATATTTAAAAGCAGAGACATTACTTTGCCAACAAAAGTCCGTCTAGTCAAGGCTATGGTTTTTCCAGTGGTCATGTATGGATGTGAGAGTTGGACGGTGAAGAAAGCTGAGCGCCGCATAATTGATGCTTTTGAACTGTGGTGTTGGAGAAGACTCTTGAGAGTCCCTTGGACTGCAAGGAGATCCAACCAGTCCATCCTAAAGGAGATCAGTCCTGGGTGTTCATTGGAAGGACTGATGTTGAAGCTGAAACTCCAATACTTTGGCCACCTGATGCGAAGAGTTGACTCATTGGAAAAGACCCTGATGCTGGGAAGGATTGGGGGCAGGAGGAGAAGGGGACGACAGAGGATGAGATGGTTGGATGGCATCACTGACTCGATGGACATGGGTTTGGGTAGACTTCGGGAGTTGGTGATGGACAGAGAGGCCTGGCGTGCTGCAATTCATGGGGTTGCAAAGAGTCAGACATGACTGAGCGACTGAACTGAACTGAACTGAAATGAATCAGTGTGATTTTCAATCCGGGTATGTAGGAGGGAGGTGAAGAGACAGGACCAACCTCACAGCCAAGAACCTGTATTCAAATAATTTGGAGAATAGATATTGTTTAAAGGAGCTCCCTCCTAAATTTTATTTGGAGATGGATCTGGCTAGGATTCATCCTAACCGCATCACCTATCAGGTATCTGTCCCTGGATAGGTGGCTGAATCATGCTGAGCCTCAATTTACAGGGGAGTAGAATGAAAACAACAACATTCTCTTCCCAGGGCTATGAGGAGGAATAAATGAAATAACATAAAGAGCCTAGGAGTCCTTTATAAACCAAGTACATAGTCCCTGGTACTTGGTTTATATCCAGTAAATATTCTTTCCATTACCTCAGCCCAAAGGCATAGCGATGTTGGTGCTGATGGTAGTGGTGGTATTTCTGACCAGGAAAGAGACCGACCCTTCCACTACTCACTATTTTACCAACCAGAAATTTGCCTGCTTCAGTTTCCAGGGTAAATTTTAACACTGATGCAAGTCAGTGGTTCTCAACTAGGGCAGTTTGCCCCCAAGGATATTTGGCAGTTGTGACTGGGAGAGTGGAACAGTAGGGTATGCTGGTGACATCTATTAGATAGAGACAAGCAATGCTACTAAACAGCCTACACAAGAATTATTGGACCCAAATGTCAAAAGTACTGAAGTTGTGAAACCCTGACCTGAATTAGTAAAGTTGGCACACTTAGACTGTTTCTTCAGTGACTACCCATTACACAGAGCAGGGTACATGTCTTTCCACTCTTTAGCAATTTTTGAAGTAAGTAATCTCAACACTCTGGACACAAAATATTCCATTAGTAAAACAGCTATGCTGTTAATTATTTTGTGAATTGTCAAGACATCAGTGAAACAAGAGCTTCTCTGCAGTTCATTAATTGACACAGCTGTGATTCCAGAGAACGTCTACATTCTGTCTGCTCAATAAAAAGTGACCCAATTCCTCCGTTAATTTAAGCTGGAAAAAGTTCTTGAGAATGATCCACAAGAGACAATGAACTTCATCTCCCTTTAAAGGCAAAAGCAAGAATTCTTTAGACAAATGGAGTGTAGAAAGTTAGCAGGGAAAACAAGTAAGTAGTAAATGTACCATGAGATTATTATTGATATAAATCAACAATAATGGAGAAATTATAAGCTTTTTAATCCCACTAGATATGAACAGAAGGTGAGCTGCTTACAACATAGAGTCCTGTAATCAGCATATACATACACCTTCTATATATTCTTAAGTTTTATCCTAAAGAAAGTTTTAATTTCTTCCATAAGTATTAGTGAGACTTCTGAATAATCCTTGTGATTTGACTTAATAGTAAAATTCACTCAGAGAGAGCTTACATGATTTCAGAGGCTGATGGTAAAAACTATATAAGTGATACCATAATGTCATACTGAACTATACCCAAAAAAGTAGCACTAAGTAGATAGTTTCTACAGGTTTTCTCTAACACAATCCATTTTTGAACCAGCCAAATGAGTTCCAGTTTGATTTTATGCAATAACCACTGTCTACCCTTCACACCCATATAAATACTATTAAACAATACAGGTTGGCCAATCTTTTCTAAAGACGTGTCTATGGCCTTAAGGAGACTCTTCTGGGTCCCCACCAACTTCCCCAACATGTACCCTGGTCATTCACCAGCCTAACTACTTAGCTATATTTGTCTCTACAGGCAGTAGCAGCTATTAGAGTCTTACCTAAATATCCCCACTCCCAGCCCATCATTCTCAGGGTTCTTTCCACTCTATGACCCTGCTTTTCTACATAATTAGATAGACTCTCACATACACACAACATATATAGCCATTCTCCCTTCTTTGTCAATGTATTTTGCCTCTATGCTTACAAACAAAAGTTGGTACAAAAGAATAAGAAATCTGGAGCAGAATAATACTTTTTACAAAA
The DNA here is from genome assembly GCA_024291935.2 of Okapia johnstoni. Taxonomy (NCBI): domain Eukaryota; kingdom Metazoa; phylum Chordata; class Mammalia; order Artiodactyla; family Giraffidae; genus Okapia; species Okapia johnstoni. The sequence goes on from CM044308.1 coordinate 57,424,469, forward strand.
AAAAGTAAAAGACTCTTAAATACTGTTTGGGAAATGTCAACTGAAAGCAATTTTTGATATAATTGTGTGAGGCTGTTCCTCTATAATTCAGGTTTGTCCACCAAAAATAAATTTAGTAATTGCTTCTAACTTTAGCACTGAAAAGCTAACTAAACACATAGTCATATTATTTAAAATACTCCAAAAAGTCAACCCCCAAGTTAAGTTATGGAAATGATATCTACATCTGCTAATTTAATCACAGAGAACATCTACCATAACATTTGTTATGATAATATTAAGAAACATTTCATTGTTATTCTTTTTTGAGTCCATTGTTATAGACTGAATTGTATCTCTCCAAAATTCATATGGCAAAGTCCTAACCCCTAATACCTTATAATGTGACTATATTGGAGATGTAAGGTTTTTAAAGAGATAAAGTTGAATAAATAAATAGGGTGGCCCCTAATCTGATATGACCAGTGCCCTTATTAGAAGAGGGGCTTAGGATGCAGACATACTAGAGGGAAGACCGTGTGGGTGAACAGAAGACAGCCATCTAAAGCCAAGGAGAAAGGCCTTGGAGGAAATGATCGCAATGATCCCAGCCAATACCTTGATCTCAGACTTCTCGATTCCAGAGCTGAAAATAAATTTCTGTTTTTTAAGCCACCCAATCTGTGGTACTCTGTTATGGCAGCCCTAGAAATGAATACACCCAATAGACTAAACATTTGGATTTTTAAACAGTGTTTAAAACAGAAGAAAAAAAAATCCTAATTATAGATTAGTTCCACAATTAAAGGTGATTTACTAGTTTTGGTCTATCTGCCTCCAAAAGAACAAAAGGGAATGGAGCAAATACTGCACTCAGCCAATCTTCTTCTCCTCTGGATGGTGACAATCACATACTCATGTTTACATTAGGTCTGACCAACATTTAGTTTTGCATTCATAAATATACAGTGACATTTCATTTTGGCTTGGAAACAAAAAGGTTTTATCAATGAAAGGTAAGTAAAATACACTAAAGGCTTTAGCGTGGATTTTCACCATTTAATCCTCAGCACCTAGAACTATTCTGGACATTATCATTGCTTAATCAATAGTTAAACAATTTATAAGCATTGCTTATTGAAATTTTATGCAGAGTACATAATATGAAATGCCAGGCTAGATGAAGCACAAGTTGGAATCAAGATAGCCAGGAGAAATATCAATAACCTCAGCTATGCAGGGAGAAGGCAATGGCACCCCACTCCAGTACTCTTGCCTGGAAAATCCCATGGACGGAGGAGCCTGGTGGGCTGCAGTCCATGGGGTCACTGAGAGTCGGACAAGCCTGAGCGACTTCACTTTCACTTTTCACTTTCATGCATTGGAGAAGGAAATGGCAACCCACTCCAGTGTTCTTGCTTGGGAGAATCCCAGGAACGGGGGAGCCTGGTGGGTTTCCGTCTATGGGGTCACACAGAGTCGGCCACGACTGAAGTGACTTTGCAGCAGCAGCAGCTATGCAGATGACACCACCCTACGGCAGAAAGTGAAGAGGAACTAAAGAGCCACTTGATGAAGGTGAAAGATGAGAGCGAAAAAGCTGGCTTAAAACTCAGCATTCAAAAAATGAAGATCATGGCATCCAGTCCAATCACTTCATGGCAAATAGATGAGGAAACAATGGAAACAGTGGCAGACTTTATTTTCTTGAGCTCCAAAATCACTGCAGATGGTGACTGCAGCCATGAAATTAAAAGATGCTTGCTCCTTGGCAGAAAAGCTATGATCAACCTAGACAACATATTAAAAAGCAGAGATATTACTTTGTCAACAAAGGTCCATCTAGTCAAAGCTATGGTTTTTCCAGTAGTCATGTATGGATGTGATAATTGGTCCATAAAGAAAGCTGAGTGCTGAAGAATTGATGCTTTCAAACTGTGGTGTTGGAGAAGACTCTTGAGAGTTCCTTGGACTGCAAGGAGATCAATCCAGTCCATCCTAAAGGAAATTAGTCCTGAATATTCATTGGAAGGACTAATGCTGAAGCTGAAGCCTCAGTACTTTGGCCACCTGATGCGAACTGCCAACTCATTGGAAAAGAACCTGATGCTAGGAAAGATTGAAGGCGGGAGGAGAAGGGGACGACAGAGGACGAGATGATTAGATGGCATCACCGACTCAATGGAAAATATGAATATCTTCTCCTGGTTCCTGGAAAGATGGCAGCCTAGCACAGGTTGATGTTTCTTTCCCCAAAAATGCATCCTTAGGACAAAAGACAGAAGGAACCACAGACCTGAGGAACCAACATAAAAACACTGAGAAAACTACTGTGCGATTATAACACCATGTAGCTAAGCACAGAGACAGAGGATAACTTTGGGAGGGACCCCACTCTTTCCTCTTCTAAATATTGTTTTAAAAGAACCATTGTCTCTTGCACACTATTTGCCAGACAGGGTAAAAATATATCTATATCAAAGTTATCTGACCCAAAGCAATATAAGCAACCAATGAAAAAGAGGAACTGAAAATATATGTCAAGTACCAAATGAAATACTACTTGATAACATATACTAAAACAGAAAGGAGAAATGAAATAATATAAACTGAATGACGCATATCAACACTAATATGACACTTGTAAAGGGAAAGTTATTTTAAGTACATTCATCAACAAACAAAAAGGGTTAGGGAAAAAATGACACCCAATCTGTTAACTTGGAAAGTGGGAAAAAGAACAATATAGAAAACCTAAAGAATGAAGGAGGAAGACAATAATAAAGATATTAACAAAAATCAAGACATGGAGAAAAAAATTCACCAAAAATGTGGAAAATAAAAAAGTAAAATCTTTTAGGAGATTAATAGATAAACAGACTCTGGCAATTTGTTTTGGGAGAGAGAAGGGGTGAGAGAGAGAAAGAAGACATAAACAAAAAACAGAAGTGAGGAAGGAATAAGTATAAACACAAAAAGATATTAAAGTGGTAAAAGAATACTCAGCACTATGGTACTAAACCTGCAAACCTAAATAAAATGTTTATTTCTGGAAAAATACAAAATGTAAGATTATAAATGTAAGATTATAAATGTAAGATTATAAAAGGAAACAAAAAACTTCCAATAGTTTAATAATATTAAATAAATTAAAAAGCAATGTATCCTCCTCTGAAAAATATCCCCTGGTCTTGCTGATTCTTAGGTGCACTTCACCAAACAATCAAGGAACAGGTATTCTTACCTTCTAAGAAAAAGTAGAAAGAGGGAAAGGTGTCCACGTTATGCAGCTAATGTAATCTTTATTACAAAGTTAAAGATTGTGCAAAAAAAATTATAGGCCTATTCAATTACAAATAGTGCAAATGCCAAAATAAATATTAACCAAATGAAAGGGTATATTAAAATAAAATTCAATATGATTAAATTGTATTTATTCCATAACTGGCAGAAGTGCCCTCTCTGAAGACATGTTTTAACAGGGAAGAAGTCCAAATTCTTACAGATACTGTTATGACTATAATGACTATCTTGATTAAAATAAACTAGACTCATTATTTTCCTCCTGCCCCTAAATCAGTCCTTCCTCTCAGCCTCCTCCATATTCCTGTGAGTTCTTCTAGGTACCAAACTTGGAAGCATTAGAGTCACCTTTGATTCTACCTACTTACCTACCTTGGACTCAACCCACAGCCCTAGGGAAGATTTCTGAACAATGTTTTCCATATCCACTCCCTCTTTTCCATTTCATTACCATCAGCTCAGTTCAAGCTCAACCCATGGCATGCCTAAACTCTCACAATTGCCTCCCAAAGGCCCTTTTTGCTGTAATTTACTCCCTTCATGCACTCTTTTGCCACCATACCTTTAATATTTGCCATTTTCTTCAGTATAAAGATCTAATTGGTCTTGTATAAAACTACCACCTATTATTATCCACTCCCTGAAGTTAAGGATGATATTTATGATATATCCATTTTGATATCCCTCTTTAGAGAGTCTTGTGTTAGTAGCTCAGTCATGTCTGACTCTTTGTGACCCCATAGACTGTTGCTCCTCTGTCCATGAAATTCTCCAGGCAAGAATACTGGAGTGGATTCCCTTTACCTTCTCCATTAGAGAGTCTAGCTTATAAAAACTACTCAATAGACATTTATGAATTTGACACAGTCACTTGGCTCTGACAATACGCTGTACACTACCAGCTTTGTCAAAAGTCTAATACAAAAGAAAAAAAAAAATCTTTAGCTTAAGTATCCCAAGGAATATTCTGCCTTTCTGTACTCAATATTTTTCAGAGTACCCTTTGACAGATATACACCCAGGTGACTAGGAACCCATGGCAGATTTCAGCCATTTCTCTAAGATCACCTTTGAGATTTTCCGAACTCAGCTGGATTCATGACCTCAGGCTTCTTTCAGGCTGATGTTCCGTCCACATCACTGTACTGATTCAGGAGGAGAAGGGGGTAACAGAGGGTGGGATGGTTGGATGGTATCACCGACTCAATGGACACGAGTTTGAGCAAGCTCTGGGAGACAGTAAAGGACAGGGAAGCCTGGTGTGCTGCAGTCTATGGAGTCGCAAAGAGTTGGACATGACTGAGCGACTGAACTGAACTGAACAGTTTAGGTCTTGATTAAAATAACAGGTAGAACCTGAGAGTCTGAACATTTATGGCCTTTACATGTTAGAGGGTGAGCCAGTCTCAGCAAAATTATATCATACATGGAATTTGTTTTTCATACACAAAGTTCTGCTTTTACTCCATGTTCCTCTCAGCTATCTTTCCCTCTATTTCCCTTATTCAGGTATAAAATGCTTTTAATGTTCTTTCTTCCTTCTATCTTTATTAAAAACATTTTCTTTAAGACAGTATCATATCTGTGTTCTTAGAAATTTTATTAGCTACCAATGTTTAATAACTTCAATTTATTTTAAATTATAAAAATATAAGCTGAAAGTAAACAGTTTACAAAATTAAAAGTTATTTAAAAATCTTACAACCTAGTAATAACTAAGGGCATTTCTTTCCAGGCTTTTAAATGCCTGAACACTGACTTGAATCTTTTTTTTTAATATAACTATCAGCATTCTATGATACAGATCTCTGTCCTATATTTTAACTTGTTATTTTAGCAAGACCATCATTTTTCTCAGTACCCACTTGTTTATAATTAGGGAAGTTCTTAAACACGAATCTGGAAAGAAGAATATTCTCAGGCACCACTCTCCGGAGATTCTAACTCAGTAGGAAGCAAATATTTTAGTTTAAGCAACATCCCAGGTACTATTACAAGTTCCTGAGATTATCACAGCTTTACTGATTTCTTTATGCATCCTGAAGGAAGCAACTAGTTGCACCAACTACTCATTTATCAGCATCCTTCACTAGCTCTGGTCTGTTCTTCAGAGCACTAAGAATCCACACTAAGAATCCACAAGCCTGGATGAATCCCATTATCTACCCTTTCTACTTCTGCATCCACATCAGAGCCCATCCCCAACATGCAATTTGTTACCACTATGATTTATAATTTTCTTTAATTATCTTTAAAATCACTAATGAGCTTCTAATTTGGTAAATCTAATTGATGTTTTCAGTCTTAATAGATGGTCAACCCTCTGAAGCATTTATACAGTTCTGTTTAAAAACTCATTCCCTAGTGATACAGCAGATAAGAATCTGCCTGCCAATGCAGGGCACGTGGGTTCGATCCCTGGTTAGGGAAGATTCCACATGTCGTGGAGCAACTAAGCCCATGAGCACAACTACTGAGCCCACACACCACTCTTACTGAAGCCCACACACCCTATAATCCATGTTCTGCAACAAGAGAAGCCACAGCAATGAGAAGCTCATGCACCGCAACAAAGAGTAGACACTACTTCCCACAACTAGAGAAAGCCCACACACAGCAACGAAGACCCAGCGTGACCTTCAAATAAATAAACAAAAAAATTTTACTCATTTTTTTTGTGTGTGCTTAAAACTTGTTTTTCCCATAGACTCCACGACCACCTCTTCCTCTCTTGAAACTTCCACTGTTCCACTGGCCTTTCACAAAGTTGTTCACAGGCCCCTCTTTATCAACCTACTCCTTCAACAGCCCCAACACAGTTCTTTTCCTCTCCAAATTAACTGATGATTTATCTAATCTCTAGTACCTGCATTCTGAGATGTTTCCACTTGAAAATTACAGATACCTCAAATGTAACAGGTCTAAAGCTGGTCTGATCATCTTCTTCTTAGGGATGGGCCTCCCTCCTCCAGTAAGCGCTATCTCAGTCATGGCCGTCACCAACTGGAGTCATCCCCTACATGTCTTTGTCCCTCTTCCCTACATCCAACAGGTCAAGACATTTGAACAAAGACACAATCAAATGATCACACTGGATGCCCATGAAACAGATCAGAGCATTAAGTTTTACCAACAATTTAAAGAAAGAACAGACAGGCAGAGATGAAACCAAGAGTGGTCTGGGACATCCCAAATGACTACGTCATTCCTTCCTTCCCACACAGAACAGTCACTCTCAGGCCCAGAATGATCAATGCGGAATTTAAGGGAAGTTTTATGGGGTTCCCCACACACACAAGGACAGATAAATCTTCCATATTTTATATACTCAGAAAAATGAATAGCCCATTTGGTATCCTCCAGGGATCCATGCCCTATATAGACTCTGTACTTATTCACTGTAAGTCATACGTTAGGGTCATTTGGTAAAGACATTTACTAGATAATATCTTTTCTTCATAGAACAATCACTCATGTATTTACTTGGAGAACCGGTTGACAAGGAGATCATACCAAGTCGTCTGCCTTCTTTTCTCTCTCCAAGGCATCCTCCTGGTAAAGGGGATAAATGAATCATTGGATAGCTGCCAGATGCTTTAGCTCTTTGCTTTAGCCCAAAGTTCAATTGACTATGCTACCTCCATACAATAGAATGTATCTCTTACTCCCCATCTGTACTGGAGCACATCAGTTTATCTCTAGCCTGAACCTTTACCATAACCACTAACTAACCAAGTAACTTCAATTTCCCCAATTCTATGTCTCACTCTGCTGCCATAGTTGCTTTTTGAAAATGCATATTTAGCCACGTCCTTTTCTGGTTTAATATCCTTTGGCTAACATAAAATGTACAGCAACTGCCTATATTTCCAAACTTTTCCCACAACACGTTTCTTGATATTCAGCCAGACCAACCTATTCTCTGATACTTCACGCCTACCTAACAAAGCCCCCAAGCTCTAACATGGATGCCCACTGTTCAGCCAATAATTTTCAATGCTATCCTTTCTCAAATGCCTTTCCTGAACCAACTCCCCCACATACACACTGAGTTCAGGTAATAACCACTTCCTCTGTATTGTCACTGTTCTTTATAAATAATAAGTAATACAGTACACTTTAAATAACCAATAACCTTGACTTGGAATAAGATGCTATGCCACGTGTTTTATTTGCATCATACAATTTAATTCCCAAAGCACCCTCTGAAATATGTATAATTATTCCAATAATTTACAAAAGAGGAAACTATGGTTTGGATACAAAAAAAGACTTACCCAGAGTCACACAGTTATTAATGAAAAGAGTTAGAATATGAACTCAGCTCTAGTTTACTCCAGAGCCCTCCTCCTTAAGACCAGTTTTAGTATGTCTCTACTCACCCAACCCACTTCAGTACTCTTGCCTGGAAAATCCCATAGACAGAGCAGCCTAATGGGCTACAGTCCATGGGTTCGCTGAGTTGGACGCGACTGAGCAACTAAAACAACAACAACTCACCCATCACACAGCTTCCCTAACTATATCAACAAACATTTGCTAAGTGATAATTTGGTGCCACACATAGTGTGAGACTTCACTGAGTAAAGCTTGGAAAATAAGTCTAATTTAAAAAATCACCCTCTCTAACTAAAGAAATCATCAGTTTTATTTTCATTTAAGAAACCAAGCTAGTATATACCACTCTTAACTACAGAGTGTCAAAAACAGTGTGAGGCTTCATTTCATAAGGAAAGAATAGATTTAATGTGAAATTATCCCTTTAACTTGATGGGCAAAAAAAAAAATCTGCATCAGGTTTAACAGTTATTTCTCTGGCGATTTAAAGTTTCCTAGTAATTCCCATCACTCATGGCCTTTTGTAGGATTATCTATTACATTGTACGGGCATTACTGTTGCTAGAACTTTTTTTACATCCGCCCTATATCTTGCACTTCAGTGACTTAAATTCACATTCCGATCCCAGGCAAAATTTATTCATCTGGCAAGTAGCTAGGGTAGAACCCTCAGCTTGCATCATACCTGATGCGGAAAATGAAATAGTGCCTTTACCAGCTTCTTTCTCATAGTTTACCTCAAATCAATCTATATGTTGTTACTACTGGTTCAGTTTATATAGGGAAATTGAAAAGGTGCTAAAAACACTTGATATGTATCATCTCATCTATGCTCATACCATTCCTCAATGAGAGATGGAAAAATAATCTCAAAGTATTTAAGTGATTTTCATGCAATCAATAACTACAAAGTGACAGAAGCAAAAGGTCAGCCAAGATCCTCTGATTTTCTCTAATCTTTGCCAGAATCCATACACATGTCAACATTACTAAACGGTAGATGTCTAACAATTTAGCATATTTTCATTTATCCTAGACTCTAACATGCATATTTTGAAACTATATACTTCTACTATATATATATATATATATACACATATACACTATATGTGTGTGTATATATATATACACATATATATATCTTTTCCTTGGGTTTTTTTTTATTATCCAGTATTCCTATACTTGTTCCTCATTGATTACTTACACTGAAATGATGACATTAAAATTACTAGTCTCATTTCTATCATACACACTTAGTATATAAAAGAACTCCCATAAGGGAAGTTATGCAATGATGTCTTTGCAGAGATAAGATGAATATGTATATATTTGCAGGCATTCTGACAAAAAGAAAAAGTATTGTCTTTCATATGTGTTTCTTAAAGATAAATGAGGCACAGGTTGTACAGAATGTGGATGGATCTTCTGTACACTAGCAGGAAAAGGCTAGAGAGATGAAAACCATGGAATTTCCTGATTCTACTCGGGTGGGATTCTAGATGTAATCCTTGTTGCCTGAATCAGTCGTCCTCCTACAGACTTTCATTCAGAGAGCAGAGGAGGAAGGGAGCAGGGCACCAAGGTTTTGCAGGGGAAGTTGTCCACAGCTATGCTGGCAGATTCTTACTCTCAGTTCCCTAATTGTGGCAAAGGCAGCAGCCCCATAGGTGGTCAGTTCCCCAGAGTGATTTAAAATCTTCCTTCCTGAAATTTATTTCTTCCACCCTTCCTATGTCTCTATGAGATATGTATATCCTTAATAGATCCCTTTCACCTCAAACTAATGAGTGCATTTGTTTTTAGGGAGCTGATGAGTATGATTTAGAATAGAGAATGTGGTTCTTGCTGTAATAACAAAATCTAAAATAGGATACTGGTCTAATGTAGCAGGGAAGCAGCCCAGTGGTTGGCCAAAGGAGAAGGATGTTATAGATGACAATATGGACACAATTATTATGCAGTGACCATCTGGTCAAATAATGATACGCAATACCTTAGAAGGCAGACATATGCCAACTAAGGCTATTGCATGAGATAAAGCACTAGGAAACTTCAAAATATCAGCATGCAGTGTTGATTTCCTTCCTCTTTCAACAACATTTTATAAGAAAGTTAGCAAACCTTCCAGAAGAAATGGAAAAGAACACAGCTCTTGTAAGGTGTGGGGCGGGGGGGGGGGGGGGCACTCCTTTCTTCCTTTCCCTGACAGAAATGTTGAAAAGAATCTTACACTTTGGAAATGTATGGAGTTGACAAATCCAGCTATTTCTGTACCTCAAACCAAAGCAGTTAAAAGTCATAGCTACATAGTAGCATGTAATATACCAAGGACTTAATGAGTTGTATCAAAAAAGCATATAGTCTATCTCTCATCAAAGACCAGTTTGAGCATCCAAAATATCGGGCTGGGCAAAAAGTTTATTTGGGCTTTTCTGTAAGATGTTATGGATAAATCTGAACAAACTTTTTTGGCCAACCCAATAATACATGCCATTGACTAAAATGCTGAAACATAAAATATCCATGATTTCATAACTGTACTTAAGAGAGACAGAAACATTAAGAAAAGAAGCAGCAGCAGGGAGGAGGAGGGGACCAATGATGAAGACTGCCACAATGAGGAAGGAGAAAGAAAAACTCACTGAGCATCACTGGAAGTTACAAGGGAAGCAATGCCTTACATCAAAAATGACAAGAAGTAAGATTTATGCATTTGTCCTGCCTTTTCCTCAATGACCTATATTTTAAGTAACTCTTCAGAGAAAGTTCTTCATAACAAAAACTCCACCTAATAAATGTGGAATAAATGACAAAATTGGAAACTCACGATTTGGCAATCCATAATGTAATATCTGCATCAGGCAACGGTCATCAATGATAAACCAATAGGTAAACATGTGATGAGAACTTATAATGGAGAAATCAGATTGACACCACTTACCTGTACCATTTAATTATCATTAAAAATAATCTTGCTCCTCAAAAGGAAGAGCAGAACCTAATCAAGGTTGATCAAGTCCACTTACAGAAAATACAAGAACAAAGGAACAATGTAAATCATGCCAGAAGAAAGCAAGCAGCCATAATCAGAACATTGGGCATTCATCAGGTCAAAAGACCTCATTTCTGTAAGCAAACTGATGGCACTCCATGCAAACAGAGACAAAGACAGAAACTTAGAAAGAGAAGCAGAGAGAGGAGGAACTATCCTGTATTAAGAGATAAGGCACATAAAAATAAAATAAGCTATCTTTAATTTTAAAAAGAAATAACTAAAAAAATTTTGAGACAATCTTGGAAATAGGATTTGGGATTATGTATCGGATATTATACAAAATATTGTTTGCCTTGTTAGAGTTGATAATGGAGGGTGGTTGTATAAGAAAATCGACATTTTTGCTTTTAGAACCTAAAACATGCAGAGATGAAATATTTTGGGTTGGCTCTAAGATGCTTTAACAAAAAATTCAGAGAGAAAGTGTTAGTTTGATTATCAGTGAATCTAGGAGATGACTAGATGAAAGGGCTTTTTTAACAATTTCTTTAACCATTACGCTGAAAATTTTCACAATATAAAAATTTGTGTCAAAAACACATCAACAACAAAATCTAACTACAAATTGCAGCCTTCAGTTCAGTCCCTCAGTCATGTCCAACTCTTTGCAACCCCATGAACTCCAGCACGCCAGGCCTCCCTGTCCATCACCAACTCCCAGAGTCCACCCAAACCCATGTCCATCGAGTCGGTGATGCCATCCAACCATCTCATCCTCTGTCATCCCCTTCTCCTCCTGCCCCCAATCCTTCCCAGCATTAGGGTCTTTTCCAATGAGTCAACTCTTCGCATGAGGTGGCCAAAGTATTGGAGTTTCAGCTTCAACATCAGTCCTTCCAATGAAAACCCAGACTGATCTCCTTTAGGATGGATTGGTTGGATCTCCTTGCTGTCCAAGGGACTCTCAAGAGTCTTCTCCAACACCACAGTTCAAAAGCATCAATTTTTCTGCGCTCAGCTTTCCTTATAGTCCAACTCTCACATCCATATAGGACCACTGGAAAAACCATAGCCTTGACTATACCCCTAGCCCCCCGAGAATTTGTCTCATGCATCGAACCTTGAATGACGTTCTGTTTCACATATACATATACATGTTTCAATGCTTTTCTCTCAGATCGTCCCACCCTCACCTTCTCCCACAGTCCATAAGACTGTTCTATGCATCTGTATCTCTTTTTCTGTCTCGCATATACGGTTATCATTACCATCTTTCAAATTTCATATATATGCATTAGTATACTGTATTGGTGTTTTCTTTCTGGCTTACTTCACTCTGTAAAATGGGCTCCAGTTTCATCCATCTCAATAGAACTGATTCAAATGTATTCTTTTTAATGGCTGAGTAATATTGCATTGTGTATATGTACCACAGCTTCCTTATCCATTCGTCTGATGATGGACATCTAGGTTGTTTCCATGTCCTGGCTATTATAAACAGTGCTGCGATGAACACTGGGGTACACGTGTCTCTTTCAAATCATATGGAAATATAAAAAACCTCGAATAGCTAAAGCAATCTTGAGAAAGAAGAATGGAACTGGAGGAATCAACCTGCCTGACTTCAGGCTCTACTACAAAGCCACAGTCATCAAGACAGTATGGTACTGGCACAAAGACAGAAATATAGATCAATGGAACAAAATAGAAAGCCCAGAGATAAATCCACGCACCTATGGACACCTTATCTTCGACAAAGGAGGCAAGAATATACAATGGAGAAAAGACAATCTCTTTAACAAGTGGTGCTGGGAAAACTAGTCAACCACTTGTAAAAGAATGAAACTAGAACACTTTCTAACACCATACACAAAAATAAACTCTAAATGGATTAAAGATCTAAACATAAGACCAGAAACTATAAAACTCCTAGAGGAAAACATGGGCAAAACACTCTGACATAAATCACAGCAGGATCCTCTATGACCCACCTCCCAGAATATTGGAAATAAAAGCAAAAATAAACAAATGGGACCTAATTAAAATTAAAAGCTTTTGCACAACAAAGGAAACTATAAGCAAGGTGAAAATACAGCCTTCAGAATGGGAGAAAATAATAGCAAACGAAGCAACGGACAAAGAATTAATCTCAAAAATATACAAGCAACTTCTGCAGCTCAATTCCAGAAAAATAAACGACCCAATCAAAAAAATGGGCCAAAGAACTAAACAGACATTTCTCCAAAGAAGACATACAGGTGGCTAATAACACATGAAAAGATGCTCTACATCACTCATTATTAGAGAAATGCAAATCAAAACCACAATGAGGTACCATTTCACCCCAGTCAGGATGGCTGCTATCCAAACGTCTACAAGCAATAAATGCTGGAGAGGGTGTGGAGAAAAACGAACCCTCTTACACTGTTGGTAGGAATGCAAACTAGTACAGCCACTATAGAGAAGAGTGTGGAGATTCCTTAAAAAACTGGGAATAGAACTGCCATATGACCCAGCAAGAAATTTATCCTGTTGCTAGTAAAGGGAGTCTCTGCTGTCTGCTGTGTGCTGTGTCTCCTAGTCTCCCATTTTTAGAGCAACAGCTTTCACTGAAGTCATCCTACTCCTATTTGAGATTGTTTATTGAATGCACTGAAGACAAATAACATACATTAATATATTAACTTATAGGTGACCATTCCACAAGGAAATCACATTCGGACTTCATACAATGTACTATACATAACCCAAAGATGAAAGCATGGCTGATGAGAGTTTGGGTCGCCCTTTAGTGAGAAAGGTTGGGAAAATATTCACTTGCATGAAAGGCAATTTCATCATGTTAAGGAAGAATGTGTGTTGATCATGCTACTGCCATGGTTGGAATTTTATTAGAGAAAGAAGGTGGCCAAAGAGATAGACTGAAATGGATCCTCTTGACCAGTTCACTCAAGGTCTTTTCAATGTACTTCTAATCTACAATGACTGAAAAGCTACTAATTGCATATCCAACATCAGTAATTAGAGTAATGACATTTAAAACAACAATGAAGTATCATTTGGCAGTCAAGTGGTTGGGACTCCATGCTTTCACTGCCAAGGCCATGGGTTTGATTGCTGGTTGAGTGACTAAGATCCTACAAGCCCAGTGGTGTGGCCAAAAAAAAAAAAAGAAAGAAATGAAAATAAATTCATTAGAATGGTTGTTATGAGGATGAATTGTAAAAAAACTAAACGGTTCAAATTTCTCGCACTGTGTGTGCTCAGTCACTTCAGTTGTGTTCAACTCTTTGCGAACCAATGGACTATAGCTTGCCAGGCTCTTCTGTCCATGGGATTCTCCAGGCAAGAATACTGGAGTGGGTAGCCATTCTCTTCTCCAGGGAAATCTTCATAACCCAGGGATCAAACCCAGGCCTCCTGCATTGCAAGCGGATTCTTTACCAGCTGAGCCACCAGGAATCCATTTACATATACATATATCCCTTCTTTTTTATTATTTTAACTGGTGGCTCAGCAGAAAGAATCTACCTGCAATGCAGGAAACACAGGAGACATAGGTTTGATCCCTGGGTTGGGAAGATCCCCTGTAGGAGGGTATGGCAACCCATTCCAGTATCCTTGCCTGGAGAATTCCATGGACAGAGGAGCCTGGCAAGCTACAGTCCATAGCATTGCAGAGTCGGACACGATTGAGAAACTTTCACACACATAACCGATTCACTTTGTTGTACAGCAGAAACTAACACAACATTGTAAAGCAACTATACTCATAAAAATTAGCGTAAAAATAAATAAATAATTAAGCTTAAAACAGACCAGTGTTGATAATGTACCATAAAGATTTATTATGTTTCTGTTTTTAAAGCTACATTTCCTAGACTCTCTTATAGCCAGTGTTCCATAAGTGATTCAGTTTGCACAACCAGACACTTGTCAACTGAAGTATAAGGGCAGACAGGCAGTTTCCTGATGATCTCACTTTGCTGTGCACCCCTGGCGGCTCTGATGGTAAAGAATCTGCCTGCAGTGTGGCAGACCTAGGTTCGATCCCTGGGTTGGGAAGATTCCCTGGAGGAGGGCATGGCAACCCACTCCAGTCGTCTTGCCTGGAGAATCCGCATGGACCAAGGAGCCTGGTGGGCTACAGTAAATGGGGTCGCAAAGAGTCAGACATGACTGAGTGACTAAGCACAGCACATGGCAGATTGTGTGGCTGGATGCTGCACCTACATGGCAGTTGCCAAATTCTGACATCCAAGCAATCCATGTGCTATTGATATTATACTTAATATATTTTCTGGTATAATTTATCTAGAATGGAATATTCTGTCTACAACTAAGATCTCTAAAAAAAAAATACAGGGAATTTACCATTGCCTTTCAAACTTTTCCCAGAAGTTTTACAAGATAAAGAGTTAAAAATTACTTTGGTACTTTGCTAGAGCTGCCATAACAAAATACCAGAAACTGGATGACTTAAACAACAAAAATGTATTATCTCATAGTTGTCACAGCTAGATGTCCGAGGTCAAGGTATTGGAAGGTTTGGCTCTCCCTGAGAGATATGAGGAAGAATCTGCCGTGCTTCTCTCCCCACTTCTGTTGGGTTATTGACAATCTTAGCATCCCTTTTCTTGTAGATGCATCAGTGTGATCTCCACCTTTACGCTCACGAGGTATTCTCTCAGTGCGCATGGACACTTATATCTCTATGTCCAAAATTTCTCCTTTTCACAAGGATACCAGTCATATTGGATTAGGCTCACTCTAATGACCTCATTCTAAACTGATTACCTTCGTAAAGACCCTGTTTCCATACAAGGTCACATTCTGAAGTGCTGATGGTTAAGGAATAATATATCTTTGGCAGGGTGGGGGGGGCACAATTTCAGTCCATAAAGTACAGTTTAACAAGCATTATAGCCACTAGTCTCTAGAGTCTGATGCTTGCACTAACATTGTGAGGTAACCAAATACTTATTATTACCAAGCTTCCCAGTATGAGTGCTAAGTACCAAGTTATAATAATGATAAATATAGTTTGATAGTGTCAACCATAAAACAAGACAGCTTGAAATAACTAAGTTTACTATCCAAACATGCTAACACTGAAAGTAAAAACTGGAATATTTTAATGGTTCTTGCGTGCCTTAGAAACATATCAGTCCAGCAGAAGAGATGTAAATGATTATTCAAAGCTACAGAAATTTCAATGCTGGACTTCCTAGCATATTTACTCATGTTTCCATTTCCCAGTAATATCAGCAATTGTTAACAAATTCCATCTACAAAGCAAATATTGAATTGACTAAAATATTCATTCGAGTTCTTCCATAAAATCCCATGGAAAATTCTGAACGAATTTTTGGCCAACCCAGTATGTATCTTTTACCACTATCTGTAAAACATGCTAAATCAATCCATCACATGTCTGCCTAACTGAAATGAAAAGGAATACCTAATAACCATTTTCATTTCAAATTTAATCCTAATTACAGATTATCTGTCAAAGGTAACCAGAAAAAAATCTTCATTTTAATTTGACTTTGTGATTCCTTCACATTCAACAGACATCTATAAGTAGTATGGCAAAATCTGGACTCCTAAATAGACTTTGCATTTCTTCAAGAGGTAAAATTTCTCAAAAAGGGAGTGAGGTATAATGTAGAAACTAGAAAGATTATCATTTGCAATACTGAGTTTATTTCTAAATAGGCAATTTCAATCAAAGGTCAAAATTAATAATAGTGTCACATTTTTCAAAAACATACTGGTCATTATTCAATCATAGGTTAGAGGGCAAATGTTTTTAATTGACAGCAATGATTCATGGAGTCATACTGATCATATCTCTATGCAGGTTCATGTGAGTACACACACACACACACACACACACACACACACACACACACACACACACAGACATGGGCCTATATTCTTGTGGTCAGAAGTATTAGAGACATAATTAGTCTTTGGCCATGAGTAGGATTATCACTCAAAGGCTCACAAGTGTGTATTGTTCATGTACGATACACAATCCACTGTATTGTTATATACTTGGACCTACTAAGTACAATCTAGAGTTAAGCAGATAGGCTTCCCTGGTGGCTTATGGTAAACAATCAAGGAGACCAAGGTCTGCCCTCTGATTACTTGGAACATATTATTGATGGAATTCCATGGAGGTAATATGAAAAAAAGATCAATTTCTACCATTTTCTACATGAAAAATGAAGTACAGTAAAGTTAGCCCAAAATAAAACAAATCTCCATATCAAGGAAGATTAAGACAATAGCCCAGAGACACCTATTGCCAACTCTTTCTTTTTCATTCTAAGTCAAGATCAACATTAGAAGGATTCACCCAAAAGTTCACCATATAGATTACACCGATAACTTAAAATCACCACAATCACCACTTCTTCCCACAATTCACTATAAAATTGCCACTGTAGCAACTTTTCCATCAAAACTGGAAGTCACTTTAGAATTCTATGAATGAATCCTTACCCTCCACCTGCAAAGAGATGCAGCCTTTACCAACCAGAATAAAGACGCCAAAATATTGGAGAATTATCTCTGAATGGCTGCCAGCATCTCCCTTACATCACTATGCTTTCTTCAAATAGCTGGACTTTTTAGTAACAAAAATACTTATATTCAAAATGTGTAGAGTAGTTTCAATAGGAGCTGATTGAGGTGAAGACTAACACAGTTTTCTAAAAATTGTGGAAATAAGTATTTGAATCCAAAATCTAATCTGAAATCCTCTGGTCCAATACCCAAACTCTAAGCAATATTTGAGCTCCCTGGGCCTGTGATAATTTGTTCTCTTGCATAAAACTGCTGAAAATCAAAGCCAAAGGCTTAATCAGAAATATAAGTACAGAATGTGGTTTAGAGGTGCTCTACCCCAATAAATACCATAGTTTGAGACAATAACCACTGAATACCAGTATTTCTGTTATTTGTGACAAAACTGACTGGTGACCAGCACTAGACCAGAAAGAATGCATTCTTCCCCTAAAAACTCAAGAACAAACTAGAATAAACTTATTTTAATAATATGCTACAATTAATTTTCTACTTTGTTCATTGTACAGTCACTACGTCATGTCTGACTCTTTGAAGCCTCATGAACTAAGGCAAGCCAGGCTTCCCTGTCCTTCACTATCCCCCAGAGTTTGCCCAAGTTCATATCCATAGAATCAGTGATGTCATCCAACCATCTCATCCTCCGTTGCCGCCTTCTCCTCCTGCCCTCAATCATTCCCTGCAGCAGGGTCTCTTCCAATGAGTCAGCTCTTCACATCAGGTGGCCAAAGTATTGGAGATTCAGCTTCAGCATCAGTCTTTCCAGTGAATATTCAAGGTTGATTTCCTTTAGGATTGACTGGTTTGATCTCCTTGCTTCCAAGAGACTCTCAAGAGTCTTCTCCAGCACCACAGTTTGAAAGCATCAATTCGTCAATTGATGTTCGGCCTCCTTTATGGTCCAACTCTCATATCCATACATGACTACTGGAAAAAACATAGCGTTGACCATATGGACCTTTGTTGGCAAAGTGATGTCTCTGCTATTTAACATGCTGTCTAGGTTTTTCAGAGATTTTCTTCCAAGAAGCAAGCATCTTTTAATTTCATGGCTGCAGTTACCATTCACAGTGACTTTGGAGCCCAAGAATATAAAATCTGCCACTGCTTGCACTTTTTCCCCAACTATTTGTCATGAAGTGATGGAACCAGATGCCATGATCTTAATTTTTTGAATGTTGAGTTTTAAGCTAGCTTTTTTAGTCTCCTCTTTCACCCTCATCAAGAGGCTCTTTAGTTCCTCTTTACTTTCTGCCATTAGAGTGGTATCATCTGCATATTTGAGGTTGTTGATATTTCTCCCCCACGAACAGTATGAAAGGCAAAAAATTTCCTACTTAGGATGTCAATATCTTTTTCTAATTTCACTAATGATAATAGGACCTTTCCAGAGCAATTCTGAATAGGCACTGCTATCCATTTCCTTAAAAAAAACAATGTGGTTGCAGGTAGGCTGCAACTCAGAGCATTTGCCTAATATCTTTCATATGTAAAAAATAATTCAGCTAATTTTTGATCCCTTATACCTTCAATTCTACCAATCATTTAAATATCAATCAATCAACCAATCAATGTGTGTGTCTCTACGTGTGCATCTCTGTGTGTATGTTTACAGTTCTAACAACTTCATTTACACTATTATCTTAATCAGTCCCAAGTTTTAGTTAACATTTCACCTACTCTCATTCTTTATAGGTGCCCATACAACAGCTTCTAATGTCATTACTCTGCCTCTTACTAACACACCAAATAACCCTCTACAACATAATTCACTACTGCATAAAGCTTACTATGATAACTTTGAATGCAAAGTCTCTGTCATTCCACATTTTTATCTCTTGTTTCAAGTTGTAGCCTTGTAATTGCTCAACAGGTACAACTTAAATTGAAGTGAAACTAAATCTCAATTCAATAACTACCTTGATAGAATTTCCAGCATCATTGGTTCATTTGTTAACTTGCATTTCCATTCAAAAAATAAATATTTACTGAGTTCTCAATGTGGCACTAGCCATTGCATTGGGGGCTGGGAAGACAAAAATGAGACTTGGTACGATTTCTCAAGGAGAAAGCAGGCCAGTGCAGAAAGTCCACATGATAAGAGGTAATCATATGATCCAGCAATCCTACTTCTGGATCTGTTTCCAAAGGAAATGAAAACAGGATGTCTAAAAGACATCTGTGCTCCCATATTTATTGCAGCATTTATACACAATAGCCAAATATGGAAACAACCTAAGCGTCTGTCAGCGAATGAATGACTAAAGAAGATGTGGTGTATAAAACAATGGGCTACTATTCATCTATATTAAGAAGGAAGTCCTGCCATTTACAAGAAGATGGATGGAACCTGAGGCATTATGCTAGGCTAGGTTAAAGAAAGGTCAGACATAGAAAGAAAAATACTGTATTAAATCATTTATTTGTGGAATCTAAAAAAGCCAAGCTCATAGAAACAGAGTAGAATGGTTGTTATCAGAGGAATGAGGGGGAGGAGGAAATAAGGAGATGTTGGTCAAAGGGAACAAACTTCCAGTTACCAGTTGATTCAGTTCTGGGAATATAACCCATGGCATTGGGATTATAGATAAAAGTGCTATACTATAAACTTGAAAAGTTGCTAAGAGAGTAGATTTTACATGTTCTTGCCACAAAAAAAGAAATAGTAATTATGTGAGGACATGGAAGTGTTAGCTAACACTACAGTTCAGTTCAGTTCAGTCCCTCAGTCGTGTCCAACTCTTTGTGACCCATGGACCGCAGCATGCCAGGCCTCCTGTCTACCACCAGCTCCCAGAGTTTACCCAAACTCATGTCCATTGAGTTGGTGATGCCATCTAACCATCTCATCCTCTGTCATCCCTTCTCCTCCTGCCTTCAATCTTTCCCAGCATTAAGGTCTTTTCAAATGAATCAGCTCTTCTCATCAGGTGGCCAAAGTATTGGAGTTTCAGCTTCAACATCAGTCCTACCAATGAACACCCAGGACTGATTTCCTTTAGGATGGACTGGTTAGATCTCCTTGCAGTCCAAGGGACTCTCAAGAGTCTTCTCCAACACCACAGTTCAAAAGCATCAATTCTTCAGTGCTCAGATTTCTTTATAGTCCAACTCTCACATTCATACATGACTACTGGAAAAACCACAGCCTTGACTAGACGGACCTTTGTTGGCAAAGTAACGTCTCTGCTTTTTAATATGCTGTCTCAGTTGGTCATAACTTTCCTTCCAAGGAGTAAGCGTCTTTTAATTTCATGGCTGCACTCACAATCTGCAGTGATTTTGGAGCCCCCAAAAATAAAGTCTCTCACTGTTTCCACTGTTTCCCCATCTATTTGCCGTGAAGTGATGGGACTGGATGCCATGATCTTAGTTTTCTGAATGTTGAGCTTTAAACCAACTTTTTCCCTCTCCTCTTTCACTTTCATCAAGAGGCTCTTTAGTTCTTTGCTTTCTGCCATAAGGGTGGTGTCATCTGCATATCTGAGGCTAAGACTACAATGGTAATCAAATTGCAATATACAAGTGTATCAATGCATTGTTAACCTACAAAATGTTATATGTCAATTATATCTGAACAAAGCTAGGATAATTAGGATATAATAAGAAAGAAAAAAGAGACAGACCGTGACAAGTTATAGGAAATGCACTGAGTGTACTAGGAAGAAACAGACGTGTAGGCTAAATGTAGAAGGATTCTATAGCAAGAGGTCACTCAGTATGACATGATCATGATACCATGGGTGCACTAAAAACATCATGAGCTAAAAAATAAATTTTTAAACCGTATAAACCCAGTTTAAAATATTTCATATACTTTTTCTTTTGAAAATGGGATGATCTGAGAGAGTAGCATTGAAACATATATATTACCATATGTAAAGTAGATAGCCAGTGGGAATTTACTATATAACCCAGGCAACCCAAAACTGGTGCTCTGTGACAAGCGAGAGGGGTGAGGTAGGGATGGGAGGTGGGAGGGACGTTTAAGAGGGAGAGGATATATGTACACCTATGGCCAATTCATGTTGATGTATGGTAGAAACCATCACAATATTCTGGAATAATTATCCTCCAATTAAAAATAAAATAAAATTTTAAAATATCTAACAAAAAAAAGCAAGTACAAAATACAACTAACCTCACAGGATAATTAGGTTTTATGACATGCTCCCTCACAGAAATGAATGATGAGAAGTATACAGATGGTAGGTACAGAACACCTAGATTCAAGTCAGCAGCTAGAGGTTCACCATTATCCTCAGAACTTATAATTTAACTTACCTATGGGAGAAATTTTGAAATCCTGTGAATAAAGTTCTTCTCATCTTTAAATAAGTCCTTGCAAAATCTCCGTTGGTATAGTCTACTACTACTAAAAGAATCATCTCCATTAGAGAAGCCACCAGCTTCTCCTGCAGGATTGTAGCTCCTAAATGCTGACAATACTCTGAAGTTAATTTAAAAGAGGTTTTAAAAATGATAACTATAATTAAACACAGATTGAAGGGCTACCTAAAACACTACTTTCCAATTACTTCAAATTTATAGATATACTTCTAAAATACTTTAAGGATTCAAAAACACGAAAAGCCAATAATCTAAGTACCCATCATGTATTTGATATTTTTTTGAACTTAATTATAGCAAGTATAGAATTCAAAGGCAATATCAATACTTTCAGCTCAGTTCAGTCACTCAGTCGTGTCCAACTCTTTGCAACCCCATGAACTGCAGCACCCCAGGCCTCTCTGTCCATCACCAACTCGCAGAGTCCACCCAAACCCATGTCCATTGAGTCAGTGACGCCATCCAACCATCTCATCCTCTGTCATCCCCTTCTCCTCCTGCCGTCAATCTTTCCCAGCATCAGAGTCTTTTCAAATGAGTCAGCTCTTCTCATCAGGTGGCCAAAGTATTGGAGTTTCAGCTTCAACATCAGTGCTTCCAATGAACACCCAGGACTGATCTCCTTTAGGATGGACTGGTTGGATCTTCTTACAGTCCAAGGGACTCTCAAGAGTCTTCTCCAACACCACAGTTCAAAAGCATCAATTCTTTGGCGCTCAGTTTTCTTTATAGTCCAACTCTCACATCCATACATGACCACTGAAAAAACCATACTCTTGACTAGACGGACCTTTGCTGGCAAAGTAGTCTCTGCTTTTTAATATGCTGTCTAGGTTGGCCATAACTTTCCTTCCAAGGAGTAAGCGTCTTTTAATTTCATGGCTGCAATCACCATCTGCAGTGATTTTGGAGCCCAGAAAAATAAAGTCAGCCACTGTTTCCACTTAGCACCAATAAACTACAAGTAATTAACAAAAGTGATTTCAACTAAAATGCCCTCTTCACTTTGTCACTTTCTAAGAACATATAAAACATATTCTATTTTACAAGGTAAAATGAATTTTTTGCAGAAGACTATCTTAACAGTGCTTAAATCTGTCAGTCTAGCAAACTGGTAGATACTATTTGTTCCCCCAAAAGAGTGGTAAATTGAGTCAAATGGTTTATTTTATTTAATTTAAAAATTATCCATGAATGTGGTAGCCTTAATCACTAAAAGTTAACCTTGTCATCAGGTAAAGACATAAAACATATACAGTTGGCTCTTCAATGCAAGATAGAGGCTACCAAGTTCTGCTCAGTGGAAAATCTGCTTACAACTTCATAGTTGCTCCTTGAATTGAAGGTTCTGCATCCCTGGATTCAAACAATTACAATACGTATCATTTGAAAAAAAAAAAAATCTGCTTATAGATGGACCCTCACAGTTCAAACTCAGTTTGTTCAAGGGTCAATCGAATTTTCCACATTCTTAAAAAAAATTAACATAAATTAAGAAATATTAGCTTCATTCATATACAGCTCACACTACTCATTTTTGCTTACAGAGCTATGTTCTAAATACACACTAGACATTGAAATATATTTGCCAAATTGATACTTAGGAATAAGTGCTTTGCAATAAGACATAACTATTCAAATTCCAGCTCAGTCCCATACCAGTTTCATGACCTAAAGATTTTATTTAACCTCTCTAAATCATGGTTTCCTAACTGAAGTATTAGGAAACTAATGCCAAGCTAAAGGAATGTTAAAAAAAAAAAAGTAAACAAAGTAATGTCTACAAGACATTTATCATAAAACTAGGTACATAGTAAATGTTCTTTTTATTACATATACTATACTTTGAAAAAAATCAACTTTTTTAAGCTTATAGGGAAAATGTTCAATATCAATATTTATTTATAATACTATCTGTGGCAAAGGACATGTATTATACTTTTATCTAGCTGTGCTGTGCTCAGTCACTTCAGTTGTGTCCAACTCTAAAAAATTCAATGTCTTGTAGGAAATGGCACTAAATGTATAACTACATTAAATGTATAAAACAAAACAAAGCAAAGATGGCATATAAACCATCTACATAGTATCATCATAACTTTCAAAACGTATGTCTGTCATCTTCATAATTTAGCACAGAGGCTAGAAGGAAAGAAGTCATTTTATTAGAAATTATTGGTGATATTTTTATTTTACTTTTATTTTATAAAATTCTTAAAACTTCATGCATTACTTTCATTATCAATAAAGAGTTGCCTTTGAACAACAAATTGACAATCACTTTTGTATTTTAGACTAATTGACCCAATAACTTAGAGCAAGAATAGGTAACAATTGGTGGTAACTTCATACATATTATTTCTTTTTTCCAAAGATTTTTTTTCTTTTTAAATAAGGCATATGTCCACTCTCCCCCACACACATATACACATATCTTGAGTTCTAGCACTCTAAGTTACAAAAGAGAAAGAACTGCCAAATAAGGCTTGTAGTGCCAGTCTGTCTTTTTGCTTCATTATGTGCTTAAAGATTGACCCACACATTAAAGCCAAACACTACTAGCGTTAAGCTAAACCATAACACTATTTCACGAGATCAAGTTTACAGATAGTACTATGCCAAATATAAAAGTTTAATTCTCTTAAACAGTAGCCAATGCCATGACATGATCTCCAAACTTTCTGCACCCAAGGTTTTCTGTCATTTTCAGTCTCCTTACTCCAAATATCTGCATGAAATAAAAATCTTGGTATTTTACAAAGTTATCCATTCCCCCTTGATTTAAAAGTCATTTAGCCATGTGGTTTCAGAAGAAACTTTCTCATGAAATTATAAAAATAACTAGTTAAGTCTCCAGAAGAAAGAGAACCAACTTAAAAAAAAATAAGAGGAAAAAAGTTATTTTTTCATAAAACAGTGTTTGGTGATACAAGTAGATGCATTTTTAGACAAAAAAAATAATGTACAATTTTAAGGATATGCATCTAAATAGAGTGGTTTTTAAAGATGTTTCTTAGAAAGCTTTTAATGTAACAGGTCTGCTAACACAGGACTAACTAGCTATTTGAATATTTTCAACTCAACCTAGCTTTCTTCAACCCAACACAGTGAAATAAATCAGAACAGATTTAAAAGAGTGGATATAAAAATTCATTAAAGACAATAGAATCCACAGCCCAGATCAGAAATAGCATTGGCTCTGAGATCTGGCACTCTTACACATCACAACAATTTTTTTAAAAAAAGGAAATCCCAAATTCAAGGAATATCAATTGAACTCAGAGAAATGTATAGTTTTACACCACATATCATTCAACCAACAAAGACTGCAAAACTCAAATACTATAAAGAGAAGAGCAATGAATCAATACTACCTTCTTGTAAACACACTGATTATGAGAAACAAAGGATACATATAATGTTCATTTTAATTATGGGTAGTCTACATATCACATTCTAAGCAAATTACCTATTGTCTATGTAATATAACAAGCTTCCCAGGTGGCGCTAGTGGTAAAGACCTCGTCTGCCAATGCAGGAGATGTAGGAGACACGGATTTGATCCCTGGGTCAGAAAGATCCCCTGGAGGAGGGTATGGCTACTCACTCCAGTATTCTTGCCTGGAGAATCCTACCAGCAAAGGAGCCTGGCGGGTCCTCTGGGGCCCTCATGGTCCATGGGGTCACAAAGAGTTGGACACAACTGAGGTGACTTAGCACACATGCATGAATACAATGCTAACATGAAATATCTTTTTTCTATTCCAAATATTGCTAAAACAGCCCTAATTACGCTTAACAGACATCCCCTCCAAAACAACAGAAAAAAAAAACAAACATAAAGTACAATAAATCACTGTTTTCCTTTAAGAAAAGACAATCCATCTTCAGTATTAGAAGAAGAATACAAAACTTCATAGTACTGTATATGTTGCAGACTCTAAAGTCTTGATAAAATGAGTTATGACTGATAGTAGATAAAAGTGCCCATGTAGCCAAATGAAGCTGGTATTAAATCTTTAATAACCTGTATACAACCTTGAGCATTAGAAACCAATGACTTGGATACAAGCACTTAAGGAGATATGAATCTAGCTCAGTTTCTGTCGGAAAATACTGCCAAAGTTTCAACTCCTAATGGAGAGTATTAAAACACTTCTTGGCCCTGAATCAGAAAAGGGTTCTGTTGGAGTTGATCCAAAAGAACTAACTGGAGTGTGATTGGCAAACCCAGGTGACTTGAACTTGGCCTGAAAAATTGAAGTTCCAGGAAAGAATCTGGTTATTAAATTGGTAGTTTCAAACTTCTGAAAGTGTATTATGCTATCACTTAATTGCAAAGGAATTTTGTAATTAACTTTATAATTACATCAGCTATACTTTTGGTGGTTCAGACCGTAAAGAATCTGCCTGCAATGCAGGAGACCCTAGTTCAATCCCTGGGTCAGGAAGATCCCCTGGAGGAGGGCATGGCAATCCACTCCAGTATCCCTGCCTAGAGAATCCCACAGACAGAGGAAGCTGGTGGGCTACAGTCCACACAGTTGCATAGAGTTGGACACAACCGAAGCAACTTAGCACAGCACAGCATATTTACCATAAAACAAAATTTAAATTTAATACTGACAAGAAAAACTCTTTACTATAATTGTAACACCTAATGTTTTTAAAGCTCTTAGTATAGGTCAAGCACTAGACTAAGCATTGAACATTAATTCTTAAATTCTATAAAATTCATACTATAATAATCTCATTTAAATAGGTGAGAAAACTGAAATAATTTAGTCAAGATTACACATTTGGCAAATGGCAGTGTCTGGGATTACTGAAACATTTGCCACTCACCTCCCATCTCTATAGAAACTCAGGGGAAAAGTGGGGTGGGAAAAGGCAGTGAAGAGTTGAAATTGATATTCAAGTGTATAAACCGCAATTCTATAATTTTCAGAGCAGTTTCAAACTCCTAAATTCACATGTAGCTTGAATTTTAAAAGCTGTTAAAATGGTTGATATGTGTTATACATTAAATAAATATTTTTGAAAGAATTATATCAAAGGGAAAATAAAAGATAATAAGACCCTGTCTGCCTCTAAAATGGTGGTCAAAGAAGTTCATCCAATGTTGCTGTTTTTATGAATAACACTGACTTTTAAAAACAGAGGCTACTAAACAAGATAACTACACTCTGTATGTGTGTGTGCTTAGTCACTTAGTCATGTCCGACTCTTTGCAACCCCATGGACTGGAGCCCGCCAGGCTCCTCTGTCTATTGGGATTCTCCAGGCAAGAATACTGGAGTGGGTTGTCATGCCCTCCTCCAGAGAATCTTCCCAACCCAGGGATCAAACCCAGGTCTCCTTCATTGCAGGCGGATTTTTTACCAGCTGAGCCACCAGGGTATACTTAACATTATTACTTATACTAAATATGACAGAAATACAGTGCATTTTCATTAACCAATATTAAATGGAATCCCTTCCAATATAATTTGTGAAATGTGCTTCAAGCTATACAAAGCATAAAATAAATGTGTGTATTAGAAGGTTTGAGATAAATTTTATATCACAAATAAAATAATGGCAACTATATTTGGTTGGTCTATAGGAATATCGCTTCAAAAGAGGCATATTTAATCTTGAATTATGTATTTTCCCCAACAGGATATCAATGGAAAATGCTATAAGTTGCTTCCTTAGATTTCTGAGACTTTTATGAATGAATCTTAGAACTCATTTGTTATGTGGTTACTCTGCAAGTAGTTATTCATAATATAAATATTTTATTTTGTTTCACTTCTAGCTCCAGAACTGAAACATCCTAAATTCCAAACAATCTCTCAAATCATCTTTTGAACCAAATTGGCTGAGTTTCCAATTTCAATATACTATCTCATGAGCATTTTTTCATAATTTAAAGAGAATCTGTATTACTTCTTCATAATCAAAGTAATGGACATTTTTCAAGTCCCCAAGTTTCTAGAGGAAAAAGACCAAAACTATGAAAGATTCTGAAATGCAAGACCCTTAACTTCAGAGCACTTATGCTTATATCTTCTCTAACTAAAAGTCACTAAAAAAGGTCAGAAGTTCATTTCCTCTCATCTTCTGAAGTGCTTGGAAATAAATCCTTATTGAAATGCCATAAATGCTTAGATGTTAATAAAGTGTCAATAAAAGTCCCTTCCTTTGAGTGGCTTTTCTGACTACTGATCTTTTTATTGTGTGACAAATAATACTTTCATATAATTAAGACAATTAGATTTTTATTGAAATGTAATTGATTTACAATATTGTGATAATTTCAGGTATACAGCAAAGTGATTCATTTATATATATATTTTTTTCACATTATTTCCATCTTGGTTATTACGAGATATGGAATACAGTTGCCTGTGCTATAGAGTAAATCCTTGATGCTTATCTATTGAATGTATAGTAGTTTGTTAATCCCACATTCCAATTTTATGCCTCCTCCCCTCCCCCCTTTGGTAACCGTAACTATTTTTTATACGTCTGAGAGTCGGTTCCTGTTTTGTATACAGACTTATTTGTATTAAAATTCCACATATAAGTGATATAATATTTATCTTTCTCTAAGACAATTAGCTTTTTTTTTTTTTTTTTTTGTTTTAAAAAACAATATTGTTTTATTACTAACAGGAGTGGCCTGCCTGGGTAGGTGAGTGTGCTGGGCTCAGGGTATGTGGGGGCTGTGAAGAGCAGATAACTGAGAGGCTGGAAAGAAAGGGAGTGGGTCTGGAGGCCGGGCCCCAAGGCTCCTCCAATTTACTTCTGGTAAGAGGCAGACTTAACAAAGGACTCATGGCAAGCAATGGCCAGGCCACCAATAAGATTAAGAAATTCTTGGAAATCTAGCTGCCCATCAGAGTTGAGGTCCAATTTCTTCATCATGCGGTCAAGGACACCAGGGTCCTTCTGGTTCTTTGTGAAGGCACCCAGCTCTGTATTCATGAAGATTAGGAACTCGGCCTTGGAGAGTTTGCTGTTGTTACCATCCCTTCCAGCATGCTTTTGGAAAACAGCAATAGCTTTTTATCGAGCACTTCAATGGACACTTCCTTTGCTTTTCTGTTGAGATGGTTTTCTTAGGAAAGTCAACACTGTTAAAAAATCTTAAGTGTGGGGATTTTGTCACCCTTACCTCCAAGGTTACTAGAATATACAAACAATGAGCAACTTCCAATAGAGTTGAAAGGAAAGGTCCTTTCCACTTTCCCAGTCAAAATAAAGTGCAAAAATTGCCTGAGTACCAAACAGTGAGTGACTCAAATAAATAAATACAATGAAAGCTGAGTTTATATCTATCGTAGGCTATCAGTGCTACTCTCCCTAACACTACAGGAAAGTTTTCAGTCTTGTATTTTGACAAAGAAAAAGCAAAAAAAAAAAAAAAAAGTTTGCTAAACGATGCCCCTGCTGCCATCGCAGGTGGCTTTTCATTTGTCTAAACAGCTCTCGGGTTGTGGCCCTCCTCACGTCACTGAGAATTGTCTCCGCCCCGGCTCCCCATCCCCCAAGCCCCAGTGATACTTGGTGGAGATCTTGAACTTGATCCACAGATCGCCCTCGCCACCCCAAGTGCACTACAAAAAGCATCATGCCAGATGCTTTCCAAATCCTCTCTTGTTCTCTAAGTTCCGAAAAATCATTGCATTTATTCCCCTTGGGAAAGTGAATTCAATCCCTCATTCGCCCTGGAGGTGCCCAAAAAGGAACTACAACCACACGCGCGCGCGCGCGCACACACACGTGCACGCATACACACCATGTCCCTTCCTAATCTCCAATCCTGACAGCAGCACTCAGACAACCCAAGTCCGTTCCCTCCACCCCGCTCCGTCCAAAACACATAACAATTACAGAAGACTACTGGCGCTGGGGAAATTTGAGGTTTATATAGGTCAATGGAAACCTCTTTTCCCCAGACTTTTGAGGCGCTTTGCAGACTTAATAGCCACTTTTCTTGTTGCCCACTACAGAAATCACCCATAATGGGACGCTCCTGCGCGGACCCTTACCACCAGGAGGCCATCGGAGCACGGCGATACCTTGATGCCAACCCTCCCTCTGGAGGGACGCCACCGGGACCCACATAAATTGACCCCCAGGAGGCCCGCGGAGGCAGAGAGACGGGGGGACTTATGCGCTCAGCCTTGCGCTCCAGTCTCTTCCCAGCCCTGGGTAATAGAAGGGCACCCAGAGCCTCCAAGAGCTGGGCAGGGCGGGAGGGCAAGATCAATAAAGTTAATGAAGAGGACTGCTTGGGCACTGCATGCTCCTGAGCTGTTGCAGAGGCGCCGAAAGGGAGCTAGCAAGGCGCGAAACCAAAGATCAAGTCGACCACGTTGGGCTGGGGCGCGCAAAGACACCAGACCCGCCGGAAGCCGCGGGGGTCGGCGAGGGGGGCGGGGAGAACTGGGAAAAACGGAGACCGGGAACTTACGGAAGAAGATGTACTCGGTATAGCTGCTCCATATCTTGTCGTCGCGGTACTGGTTGACGAAGGCGGCAGTGCCCGAGGAGTTACACGCCACCATGTGGAAGCCGGCCTCGGATAGGCGATCGAACGCCTGCTCCAAGTAGGTGAACTTGAGGTAGAAGCGGGACGTGTACTTTTCGGGCGGCCGGTCAGGGTCGCGGCTCTCGTTGAGCGTGTCGCCGAACACCTCCTTGGCCAGCGCGATGCGTCCGCACACCATGATGCGCGCCACGCGCCGGAACTTGGCGTCCGCCTGGTTGTCTCGCACCGTGGTGTAGGAACCGCGGTAGCCGAGTGTGAGGAAGCCCGAGCGCTTGTCCTGCGCGCTGCCGCCGCTGTGCGCTCCGGGGCCCGAGGGTGCGGCGGCCCGCCGCCCCGCGCAGCAGCAGCGCGTCGCTGCTGCCCTGTGAGACGTTGTCCTCCAGGTCGCTCTGGCAGCCCTCGTCGTTGAGCGAGTTCTGCTTGGTGACCTTGGGCGACAGCAGCTTGACCAGGTCGGTGAGCTGGAAGTACTCGGCCTCCCGTAGGAGCCGCTCCTTCTCGGGGAAGTGCTCAGGCAGCGCGAGCTGCTTGTCCCGCAGATAATCCAGCACGTACCTGAAAAGGAAGCCGTCCCGGTCGATGAAGAAGCGCGCCCGGCTGTCTCTGGGCAGCTCTCCCCGGCGTCGGGCGCCGCCCCGGGGGCTGGAAGGCGAGAACATACTGGCCAGAGTGCTGTCCGGGACGCTGAGCAGCGTCGAGTGCTTGGTCACATAGACCTGGCCCCCTACGTTCAGCTCCACCACCTCGGGGAAGGGCGAGGGCACGCAGGGCCCCGGGGCGGCGGCTGCCGAAGCGCCGGGGGAGCTGGACGAGGAGACCATCTCGCTAATGGGCAGGATGGTGCCGCCGCCGCTGCCCGTGTCCTTCAAAGCCATGGTCCCCCCGCCGCAGGCCAAGTGACCCTGGAGAGCAGTACTTTCTCCTTCCCGAAACCCGTGCCCTGCGCCCCCGGTGTTGTGCGCCTGATGCGCCCTCGGGCCGGGCGGCACGTTCCTCCGGGCCGGGGCGGCCCGGTTCAGGGCTCGGGGCGGCGGCGGCGGCGCCCGGGCTCCATCGGGGAGCGGTGCGCGGGAGAGTAGCTCTGCGGACGCCGCGGCGGCGGCGGCAGAGGCGCCAGGAGGAGCGGCTGCTCCTTTGGGGCGAAGACGTGGAAGTGTGAGAGAGACTTGCGAGAGGCTCTGTTAGTCTGCCGCTCGGCTCTCCGCGGGGAGGGCGGGAGGAGGGGCCGGAGCGAAGAAAACTCGCCGCCCCAGCAGCTTGCGAGCGCGCCTCGAGCCTGGAGCGCGAACGGTGGCGCTAACTACCCCTCACAGCCCGGGAGGCGAAACTGACGTCAAGCCCAGGACTGGGACCCGAGCCACAGCTGTCATTTAAAGAGATAGGTGCCAGCCTCTGGCTGCGGGGCTCCGACGCTAGGGGGCGGAGCCGAGGGCAGAGCCTGGAGGTGATGCTACTTGGCAGCGAGTAGGGAGACGGGGAGAAGCGGGCAGGGAATCGACAACGAACGGGGAAAGGCCAGCTTTCTCTCTTTCATTCTCTCCTTCATTCATTTCATTCCCTTCTTCCGTCCGTCCTTCTCTGCCTCCCGTGCCCTTGTTCGCCCAGGAAAACTGTTTTTTTATGCTGGCGTTAAGGTGGGAAGTGGGGTAGGGGTTTGGATTATTTTAAAAAAATTAAGCTAGGTTCCTAATCTGAAATTACGACAAATGTTGGCAGGAGGGTTTTGATTGCCAAAAGACTATGGGAGCGGGAGAGGGGGGGTGAATCTCTTGTAGTGGTTTTAGCATGGTTTTTTGAAGTGAAAGGCGAAATGCACGAACCTCTATTAACATTCCGATGTCATGATTGCGTATTTAACTGCACGCGCTATGTGCAGTTGAAGAATTTTTAAGACTGAAATCTGATTTCAGTTCACAAAGCTAATCACAGATTGTGGTAATGCGACACTTCTCTCCTTTCATTTCTTCAGTATTTGATTCATAGCAGATGCTTAATAAATGTTTATGGAGGAAGGGACGGGGCCAGGGAGGAAACTTAGTCTGTTTGTTCCTAGTTTCCTATCTTGATCTGTCCTTTGGTTAATCTCTCCTTTTCCCTTTCAACTCCATCGGGCAAGAGAAATGGTTTACATTTTAGTAGTTACCTAACCCCAAGAATCAGGTCACAAATGAAAATTATAAGAATTTAAGCTCACTTTAATTTCCATTTGTACACAACATGATAAGGAGTGAGGAATAGAGATGCAAATGAACTTCACTTCTGCCTATTCTTCCTGGGACATCCTTTTGTGTTTGGAAACATAAAGAATCATTAATTTATATAAAGTTCGAAGGAGAAAAAGTATACTGTGGCACAAGTAGATTGCTTCACAAATTACAGTATTATAGATGAACTTTATCCATTAACAAAATAATGTACAGATTTTCATGTCTTAAAAATTCCATATGCCTACTTAGGATTCCTTTTCTTTGAATTTAACGTACATACAAACAATAAACTCTAATTTTTAAGAAATAAGTAATAAATTATTATTTAGAGTATTAAAAACTATATTTAATTCATTGATCCCTATAAGCCACATCCCCAGAAAATGTTATATCAGTTTTGAAGTTAGATTACCTGAGACTGAGAATGCACCAGTGAAAGAACACAGTGTATTTGCCAAAGGTCTAAAACAAAACTGAGTGTAAATTGTCCATCTTCATCCAATCCTCTTATCCAAGCCTCCCCTAAATTTATAAACCAGTCAAATTAAGAAGAATAATTGATTTTGGCCTTCTTCACTTAAAAGCTAACATCAGAAAACACATGAAAATTTTAAATAATCGTTCTTGGGAAATGAATTAATAGAAGCTGTATAATCTTTATAGATGAATGAATAATAAAGTCTCAAACCACTACTAATGAAGCTCATTTATCATGAGGTAAGTGTCCCTAATGATAAGTATGTTATAGACCATAGAAATGTAATGAAGTGGATGTATAATACATATGCATATGTGTATATGAGGTCTCCAGGTTGCAATCCATTTTAATCTTTTTAATTGCATAAAGTATGCTTATAAGATGAAATAGCCTAAAATGTGTACTGTAAATGAATCATCTTAGAAATTCTTAGTGAATTGCATCATATGATGTATTACTTTTTGAAACCTTTCAACCATGATTGAACATTTTTCCTTAACCCTTTCCATCTCCACACTCCTCTTACTCTCACCCCTCCCCCAACTAAACTCTCCAGCCAAACTCCAAATTGTACAAATCTCAGGTCCAGAATGCCTTTACAGATGGTTCTTTTGGCTAGAAATGCCTTTCCTTTTCCACAAGTTCCCTAATCCTTTCTCCCTGTGTTTTGCTTCCCTGAGGTTTCATCTTCAAAAGTGCTTCCTCTGGAAATCTTTCAGACTTATAACAAACCAGGTGTTCCCACACAGGTGTTCCTATGCTTACACAAGGACAGGTTTTTTTTTTTATCACACTGTTTTTTTTATCACACTGTTGTTTCCCATCAGATCAAAAGTATGGCATACAACCGTATGCACTACCTATCCCCAGCATCATGCCTAGCCCTTCAAAGATAGTCAGTCTCTGTTGAATGCCAACTGCATAGAAGTGTGTTCATATCACGAATGGATGACAAAGCATCAGCTGAGTGCTAGACACTGGGCTAAGAAATGAGGTTGCAGAGATAAATAAGACTAATCCCTTTACAATTAAAATCAGGAAAAGTGAGAACAGAATCTGATTGAAATAAAAGCAGATCTAAAGGAGAAGAGAAAGCAAGAAAGAGACAAGCACTATTGGAGGAGTTGTTTTGGTGAACTGAGAAAACATCAAATACTATAATTAGAACTGTCTTGCAACTTAATCACAAGGATGGGTCCTTAAAATCTTCTATTGTTGTGCAAAGACAAGACATCCAAGTTCTCTGTCTACAGATTACCCTATATCCCTTCACTTTCCAGAAAGTTTTAAACAAAATACAGTCAAAACTCTGTCTCTAAAAGTACAGCAGACTAACCAGAAAGAAAATTAGAGTCCAGCTTGTGATAAATAACTTGTAATTGAAAAATAACAAATATTTCTTCACCAGGGTGAGAGTTACTTAAAGGCAGGAACTGTATCCTCTTTGATAGGGGAGGAAGAAGACACAGGTAACGGTGAGATTTAAAGTCAGGTAGGACTGGCTTAAAAATCTACCTTTGTCTCTTTCTGGCTTTGTGATTTGAGCAAGAGACTTAACTATTCTAAACCTTAGTTTCTTTGTGGATATAGTGGAAATAATAAAGACCAGAGACTTTTCACTGGGATCGTGTGTCCCATAATGTGGCCAATCAAGTTTGATGGAGTTCACTGTATTTACCTGGTCTGTTTCACATTGTTGTTCTGAAGGCTGAAAGCAGAGCCACACCCTAACTAGAAAAATCTGAAATTCCAGTGTAGATAATTGATTATAGTGGCTGTCTCTACCTTTCTTCCATTTGTCTCACCCCATGCAGCCCCTCCATAGTGAATATCCCCAGTATTTACAATTCTAAGCAAAAAGCCTGAGATTCTTTCCTGTACCAAGAGCTTTGCAGTTTTTTGAGCAGTGGTGTCCTTTAAAAATATCTTAAAGTGTTCTAGTAACCACTTTAAAAAAGTAAAAAGTGAAATAGGTGAAATTCTTTTAATAATATCATTTATATAGCTCAGTGTATCTGAAATATTATCATTTACATATGTAGTCAGTATACAAATTTATTAATGACATAATTTATATTTTTCCATCCTAGGTCTTCAAAATATGGCATGTGTTTTACACTTATAGCCATGAAGCATCTCTCTAGCCAAAAAGGAGGAAAAGCTCTAAAAAGAAGAAAGAAAATAATGTAGACTGTATCCGTGGAACAATGTTGGTTTCCCTTTCACAGCCATCATGGGCAAGTTTTGCTGTACACATTGTTCTTGTGAAAAGCATACCAACCCAAAAACATATGGCCTCCTGCAAGGTAAGAAGTAAAAGGTTTGCTGCCATAACAGGATCAAAATGGGTAAGAACAGATAGTACAAGATGGGAAGGACCATTTTCAGATTCAACAATTGCTATAGAATCTGGAGAAAGTTGGAAAGCAGAGTATAAAAACTAGGTAACCCAAAAATCTCACCTATCAGTTTTAAGAATTTAATAATGCTGTGAATGAAAAATGTTGCACATGAAGTATTTAGGAAACTTACAGTATCAGTGTTTGATGCGTTTGTTATATAGTGTATTCTAGCAATTTAGATATCTTACTATAATGTCATATGAATTCTTGGTCTATGCTATAAATTATAGAAGCATTATTAAAGGCTAGAGTTGATAAAACTCTACTTATTAATACTCAGAGTAATGAAATGTATAGATTATGATGCAATACATCTAAGCACTTAATGCCTGGAAAATAAAAAGTACTCAATATTTATGAATAAAATTTTGTGTAAGCCATTTTCATATTACCTCGTATCACGTAAAGGTCCTGTTTTTGGATATAGCTATGAAATTTTATGGGCTTCGCCAGTGGCTCAGTGGTAAAGAATCTGCCTGCAATGCAGGAGACACAGGAGATGTGGGTTCAGTCCCTGCTCAGGAAGATCCCCTGGAGGAGGGCATGGCAACCTATTCCAGTATTCTTACCTGGAGAATCCCACGGACAGCGGAGCCTGGCAGGCTCCAGTTCATGGAGTCACAAAGAATCAGACACAACTGAAGCAATTGAGTGTATATGCATACATGTAATTTAATATATGGCATGTGTGTGGGAATGTATGTGTTGGAGGTAATTTAGCAACAGATATCTTTGTATTTCATGTTGTGCAACTGGCTGCCTCATTGAAACACTGCTTAACCTCTCAAAGCTTGGGGAGGAAAGCGTTAAGACATTCTGGATAAAAATTTTCAGCTGGCAGTGGGGATAATATTCTGATCCAGAAAGGAATCTAAGTCTCTTCAGATAAAATAAACCAGGAAACTAAAACTGGTTTTGCTTGTGTTTATTATATGCACAATATAAATTTTACCAATTCTGTGCTGAAATTTTAAAAGTTTCACTGATTAGAAGCAGATTCCAGAACGTATGACACAGTAATGTTAATTTCTAATGTCAGATTTTCCTTTGGAAATGCCCCCAAATTACAAACTGTCTTTAAATTATTTTTTAACCAATGACTGGCTATTAACTGATGAGTTTGACACCATTATTAAAAAATTAATCAAAACAGGAATTCAATCATTTGAATTCACTATTAAAGTTTTTGTCCTACCTCCTAGGTTTGTTAAGAGGATTATTTAGCTAATGACTTTAAGGTACTTGATACGCCTCAAAGAAAGTTACTATGGAACCGAGATAGTGTTACTGTCAGTTCCTTACATCTCCTGTGATGCTGGTCCCCAGTGGGGACATGGCCTGAGTTGGATTTGTGAACTTAATCCTTCAATCTAAGGTTCTCAGATAGTAAAATGCATGATAATTATCTTAAATCTAAAAAGAAGCAATTAAAATTTTAAAATAATGCCCTCAGGTAATCTGCTATTAAAAACTATAAATGTAGTGTGTGGATGGGAATGCTAATAATTTGATCTAATACAATATAGTATATATTTTCTAGAAAATTGTTTCCCTTCTCATTGGGATTTTTTAAAAGGATGACTGAAGATATGTCAAATGACTAAAGTCCTTGGTAGGGGTTAAGTGTCTGAGTCTGGGAAGGTTCTTCACCAAATTGATAGATGAGGCTAAACCACCTGAAACAGCCGATTTTGTAAAAGCTGTCAAAAATTGGCAATGTAGTATGGGCGATCTCAATAGTTTTCAGGAATAAGGACAACAAGTCTAGCACCATATCACTAAATGCTTAAATGTTTAGAAATGCTTAATTCATAACTCGGACTTTAAATATGCATATTTAATATGCTAAATCTTTATAATTTTTCAGGAAAAAGTTCTGTCCACCACTTTACTTTTGGTTCCCTCAGCACTTAACTGTAGCTTGCCTGAAAGACAGTTTGTTTATATTTGGCTTGAATGTGTTCTGAATTATTGTTCATATGTGTCTATTTAGTATATCTACCTAGATAACAAATCCTTTGCAAACAGACTATTCTCCAGTTGTTTTATTTCCAATTCAGTGTTCTGCGTACACTTAAAAGAAGCTGCAATGATGATGGGTGGGTTGTTTATCTTCAGCATGACTAATTAGCAGTGAGACTACTTACAGGCGTTTGTGGTACTGTTTAATTTTTCTCTGTACTGCTAAACAGGAAAATATTGATATTTGTATACCTCCAGACACCACTTTAAAAAGAACACCAGTCAAATCAGACTTCAAAAACACATTTAAAGCACAATGCTTCAATCTGGGAGAACATTCTGATATAAGGTGTAAATTGAGCTAATGAACACCCATTATGGTACACTGTGTTATTCAGTAGACAGCTTTTTAAAAGTCTAGCTTTAAAGTAAGTACATTATGTGTTATAACTTTTCTTGCCAGTGAACGTTAGGAGGTATTGTGTTTCCCATCTCTCATAACTGAAGCGGACCAGAAGTTTGAACCAAGCTGGAAACTGAATTTGAATCCCAGTCCTACCAATGACACAGATTTACAAAGTGACCCAGAGCAAGTAGCTTTCCTGTTCACTTTTCTAGATGGTTAGACATACACATCCTGATATATTTGGGAAAATTCTGTTCTAATTATCTACTGTTGCACAGCAAACCACCCCAAAACTTAGCATAAACAATAATCGCTTGATCATTCTGGGCTCAGCTGGGTGGTTCTTGCTCATACCTCTACAGGTGGTAGTCAGACTGGGACTAGAATCAACATGAGCTCTGAAGGCTCAGCCATCTGAGGGCTGGAATAGTTCGGGCTTTTTGCTCTCTGTCTCTCTCTCTCTCTTTCTCTTTCTTTCTGTGTAGTTGGCGCAGGTAGTCTTTCCATCATGGTGGCACAGGGCTCCAACGTTGCACAACCCAAGAAGAGGGCACCAAGTAGAAGCTGTATCGTGTTTTATAACCTAACATAAGGAATCACAAAGTATCACTACTATCATAGTTTATTAAACAAGGCAGTAACAAAAGCCCTCCCAATTTTAATGGGAGAAAATATGGACTCTACTGCTTGAAAGAGCGTGGAAACATTCTGGAAGAGCATGTGGGACCAAACATATCATGGCCATTTCTCCAAAATCTACCACAAAGCTCTAAAAATCAAGTATCGTTCTACCCTTTATGATATTTATATAGAGTGAATGTGTGCTAAGTGGCTTCAGTGATGTCCAACTCTTTGCGACCCTTTGGACTGTAGCCTGCCAGGCTCCTCTGAGGGCTCCATAAATGGAGACCTAGCGTTCCACTGTAGCATGCATTTTGCAGACTTGGCATCCTAGTTGTGATGTATGGGGACCCCCAAGCACAAAGAGGCATACACATGCCCAAGCAGCCAGCTCAATAGTGTGGTTGTCCGAAATCTGAAGCCAATATTTAGAAACATGAAGGACAGCAAGGTGTTTCCTTCACCTTTAACAAGAATCTCCATTTTTTTCATTTTGATCATTTATTCTGCTCAGTAAATTGCTTCAACCAACTTACCTTTGCTATAGTTAATCCAGAACCCCCTCTCCTTCTTTGTTTTAACATCCTTTAACAACATCTTCATTCTCCCTCAGTGAGTCATCTCTTTTCATCTTTTAGATGCTGACCTAGTAAACACAATACTTCTGTGAACACTTAAAAACTGTACTTGTTACCCAGTTGTTCAACAGTTTTCTCTATTCTGATCATTATATTATGGATACAGCTCTACTGTATAAATTTCAATCTCTGTGTTCCAAAGTTTACTCTTCTTCCTGCAAAAGCACTGGCTCTTTGTCTGGAGATACTCGCTATGCTCATTTTTTCTCACTGTAACCCGTGTTACTCTCATTTTACTCTGTAGAAATCATGCTATTTATTTATTCAAAGATTAGGAAGATGGTAAGAATAATATGACTTGTTAAATGGCCATTTGTGAAACTAGAACTTGAAATTTTTCTGCCCAATCTTGGGGAAATTAATGAATAAAAGGAAACCATTATTGTTTGGTATAAGTATACCCAAAAATGGTATTTATGTTTAGGTTATACACATAGTTTGAATAAATTTTGAGATAGCTTTAAAAGCTAAGTTCCCGTCAAATTAAATTTAATAAAATTCAATGAGTGTTTGTTGAATAGCCATTCCATGCTCTGCTAAGTGCACTGTGGGTTATAGAAATGCCAAAAACATGTACCCTGTCACTAAAATCTTACAACAGGGACAGGAGAATTAGAAAAGCCTCAGAGTAACCAGAGATTGAATCACAGGGAGGACTAAGGTAAATGTTACAACATAACACACAGAGTGATATGCGGGTCAGAGGAAAGAACACTTCTGGTCCACAGGTTAGAAAAGTTTAAAAGGAGTAGGTAGAGGGTAGACTAGATAGACTCTAAAAGATAGACATCATGTTCATAGGCCTGGATGACAGAGAATAGTATTTCAAATCTAAACAATAGTATGAGCAAAACCGGACTAGTTAGTAACAATACTTGTCTCACTAATCTACTTATCTATTCATCTACCTATTTAATTTTTCAGCTATAAGTCATCATCCTGTCTTATTCCAAAAGGTGACTTGTATAAAAATGTAAATGGAAAAAGTCAAGGTAGGGAAAATATAGCATACACTATTGACATCAATAAGAAAATTAGGAATTAATTACATATTTCATAGAGCCCTGGGTTAGTAAAGTTGACAGAAATTTTACTCATATGGAATACCAGCTTACTAGAGGAAGCAAAAGTGATCAGTTTTGTGACTGAATTTATCAACAAGAAAAAAAAAAACTTTGAGAAAGCATATTGATTTGTTAAACAGTTCTATTTTTCAGGCAGCTTGAGTATATAATGGTCAATATCACATATGACACACCTGATAACAAATGTAATAGCAGATTAAGGTTAGTAGCAAATTTACTTGTATTCACTAAGAGCTAAAGAGCAAACATTAATGTATAACTTAGTAAAGACAATCTATATGGGATGTTGGCAATATTATTTCTGTTTTTCAAAATGGGAAATAGAGATTCATGCACAGTAAATTAGTTACCAAAGAACACACAACTAATAACTATTAGAGTTTGGATTTGGATGTGAATCCAGATTTGTGTTACTTTAATGTGAGAGTAAAACTGGTTAGTAAAGGATAGAAAATAGGTCCAGAAAAAAACAATAGGCAGAAATCATCCACAAAGTTTGATTATGATGAGAATGATTGAGATTATATTATCAGGATTAAAATGAAGCCCTTTTGAGACAAGGGAAAGAAGGATAGCTCTTGGCTGAAAGAAGCAGCTTGTGGGGAAACGTGAGAATACTAAAGAGAGGCTGCTGGAATAGGACCTAAACAGAGATGAGAACAGAATTGATGAAGGGTTTAGCCTAGGCAAAGAGGCAGAACTTGTCTTCCTTGAACAGATTGTGAAGAAAAGGAATGATATCACCCAAAGAATCCAAGAAATAGTACAACCAGTCTCCCAGCAGGTTTACTGTACTGTCGTGGCCCACTCTTTGTGACCCTGTGGACTGCCCACCAGGCTTCTCTGTCCATGGGGATTCTCGAGGCAAGAATACTGGAGTGGATTTCCATGTCCTGCAGAGTACCTTCCCAACCCAGGGATCAAACCTGCAGCTCTTATGTCTCCTGCACTGGCAGGCAGGTTCTTTACCACTAGCACCACCTGGGAAGCCCCCCAGCAGGTTTAGAATCAAATAAACTAGAGTTTGTTTAGATTTCTAGATTAAATTTCAAGTGAAATATCTTATGTTGCCCTTTGGCCCATAAAAGAACCAGCATTCAAGAGGAAAATAATAGGATATCATGTAGCCATTTCTCTTATTTCACTCCATTTCCAGCTTATATGAAATCAATCATGTCTGGAAATGTATACTAATCTGGGGATAAGAATAAAAAGATTTCTTTGTTAGTCATGGACTTGCCACCAACCTAAGATTTGCATGGCATTTGCGAAAATCAGTTTAGCTTCCAAATTATTCACTTTGGACTAACTTACTCCTTTTGGAGCCTCAATATCACCATATAAAAATAGAAAGTTTAATATTTGCTTCTTGAATTTTATTAAGGATTAAATGTGCCTAGGATACACTAAACAATCAATAAATGTGGGTTTGTCCCTTCCTGTACCTTAAATGGCACATATTAAGATCTGACAGCTGGATAAAGATTCTGAATAGAAGATCAGTAAATGCTTCCTTTTTTGGTATTCCTTTATTATTTTATTTCCAATTCTTTCAATAAATATTTATGCAATGCCTTCTGTGTGACAAGCACCCAGATCTCCTTGAAAACCATGTATAATCTCTGGTTTGGTCAGCATTCTTCTTGAGTCTATCCTGTGGCTCTAACTATTTTTAAGATAGTTTGTCATTTTTATTACATTGGTACTCAAAGTCCTATCTTAATATGGATCTTGATCCCCTGAAACTAAAATGTTTGTTTCTGCTTCCCATCTCACATCTTTTATGTAGGTTCTGTATGCTGTCTCAAGTTAATACTCTGTTCTTATGCCTCATAAATCTTGGTTAATCTTAATTTATTAGCCTCATAAATTAATATGGTAACATATCAAATACGCTTTAAATGCCTTAGACAAAAGAAAATGAGTGAGAATAAAATGTAAATTGTTTCTTTTATCAGTAAAGGAAAAAAATAAAATTAGTAATTTATCATCTGAATTATTTCCTATTTAATCCTTCCAACCTAGAATTTCTCTTATTTAATCTCCTTTCTTAAAGAGCATTGTCAGCATTTGTGTCACATGGG
Source organism: Okapia johnstoni (assembly GCA_024291935.2). Taxonomy (NCBI): domain Eukaryota; kingdom Metazoa; phylum Chordata; class Mammalia; order Artiodactyla; family Giraffidae; genus Okapia; species Okapia johnstoni. Next base: position 57,466,456 of record CM044308.1, read on the forward strand.
ATCTAAGCAGGAAATTGATGGTATACTCTCCTGTTAGGTAACTTATAAGAGTTGGTTCAGTGAAACAAAGAAGCACTTGGACCATTAAGAGCAGAAGGTCACTGCCGCATCTAATCTGAAAGGCAAGGAGAGGGAGCAGTTACTGGAACCTCAGAGATAGCTATGTGGAGAGGGCTATTTGACAGGGGCTGTTACCTTTGGCAGAGAGGTGTGACCCAGAGCAACTCAGCAGGAAGGAAGCACAGGAAAAACAAATACTACGATCTTATTCTTTTTATTATTTCTGGTTTATTTAGTTGTTTATTTCCAGTGATAATCACTTCAGTGGCAACCCACTCCAGTACTCTTGCCTGGAAAATCCCATGGACAGAGGAGCCTGGCAGGCTGCAGTCCATGGGGTCGCGAAGAGTCAGACATGACTGAGCGACTTCACTTTCACTTTTCCCTTTCATGCACTGGAGAAGGAAATGGCAACCCACTCCAGTGTTCTTGCCTGGAGAATCCCAGGGACGGCGGACCCTGGTGGGCTGCCGTCTATGGGGTTGCACAGAGTCGGACACGACTGAAGCGACTTAGCAGCAGCAGTAGCAAACCCAACCAAAGAAAGAGAGCAAGGGAACCCATTGTTTATTCCACATGGATCAATATTCTAGGCTACAAAAGGATGAAAGAGAGAAGAAAGGGAGCTATCCAGAGAAAACAAATAATCCAGTGTGAAAGTGCTAGAACAGCAGTGTAAACCAAATGCTAAGGGGACAACAACCCAAAAAAGAGAACTCTGGTCAGATTTCAATAGCAAGGAAGGCCAAGGTGGAAGACAAATGGAAGATCTGAGGCAAAAATAATATTCCCCACTGAGGGATTATTAAGAAAATAAATACTTGATGTTTTTAGAAGAATTTGAGTAAACCTATAGAATTACAAAGAAGTGCATGGAAATGATGGGGCCAAAGATAGGCTAGAATGCCAAATTCAGTAGTATTGTGTTTATTGTGCAAATTATGGGGATATATGAGTATTTTATAGAAAAGAGCTATATAATCATCCTACTGGTAAAAAGAAGATAAGAAGAAACAGGAGGACTCTTCAAGACCATCTAAGAAATTTGAAATGATCCAGCCAAGCAAAGAGAAAGACATGAACTTGTTCTGTGTAGAGAGACTTGAGTAGAGGCGATAGATTTGGAAGACCTTAATCAACAAAATCAACGGGCCTTAAAGGTTCACTGGATATAAGGCATGAGTTCAAGAAGAGAATTGGTGGTGATCAGGTAGACTGTGACACCATGCATACTAGTCTTCATAAACCCAACATAAACCCAACAGTTAACAATACCTGTTAACACTTATTCCTGCATACTCTGTGCCAACAATGTTGTAAGCCCTGTTTTATATTAAGCCATTTAATCCTCACAGCAATCATCCTACCATTACTTAAAATTAAACTAAGGCACAGGAAGATTAGATAACTTACCTACGTTCACACAGCTGACAAATGGTGGACGTAAGTTTGATAACTGGACAGTTTAGCTGCAGAGTGAAAACAATGATCACTTCCTTATACTAATTCTGGCTCATTTGAAAAGTTGCCTTGCTTATTTGTTTAATTGGGTATTCTGTTTATAAACAGAGACAATGATTCATATAAAGTTAGAGCAACCTTTTTCACTACTTTCCTTGCAACTCATTGAAGTTTCTTTTTGAACATGTTCATGGAACAAACTCCTGACATCTACTAACACTGTTGCCACCCACAAGATTAGAATTCAAACAAATGTGTGTACTTGAATAACTAACTGCCATTTAAACAATTGTTCCCTACATTGAGCTGTGGTATCTCATGCTCTTGGTCCTTGGAAGAAAAGCTATGACCAACCTAGACAGCATATTAAAAAGTAGAGATATTGTTTTGCAAGCAAAGGTCCATCTAGTCAAAGCTATGGTTTTTCCAGTAGTCATGTATGGATGTGAGAGTTGGACTATAAAGAAAGCTGAGTACCAAAGAATTTATGCTTTTGCACTGTGGTATTGGAGAAGACTCTTGAGAGTCCCTTGGACTGCAAGGAGATCCAACCAGTCAGTCACCAAGGAGATCAGTCCTGAATGTTCATTGAAAGGACTGATGCTGAAGCTGAAACTCCAATACTTTTGCCATCTGATATGAAGAACTGACTCTTTTGAAAAGACCCTGATGCTGGGAAAGATTGAAGGTGGGAGATGGGGACAACAGAGGATGAGATGGTTGGATGGCATCACTGACTCGATGGACATGAGTTTGAGTAATCTCTGGGAGTTGGTGATGAACAGGGAAGCTTGACATGCTGCAGTCCATGGGGTCGCAAAGAGTTGGACACAACTGAACAGCTGAACTGAACTGATCCCATGCTCTTATTCTACCTTTCCTGCTAGACACCAATTTTATCCCAGCCCTGTACAAAAGAAAAACAGCGCAAGCCATAAATGAGACACATGTATACTTCTAAAAGTTCTAGAAGCCGCATTAAACAAAGTAAAGCGATACAAGGTACAAAGTTCAGGAGCAGTCCAGAAGTCCATCCTCATTTCCAACACCAACTACAAGGCGGGTCTTCAAGACCACCTCACCTCTGTTACCGGTTGCAACTTCAGGATCTATGAGACCACTCTCAGTATAAGTAATTTGCCAGAAGGGTTCAGGGAGCTCGCTGAAAGCCTTTATACTCTTGATTACGGTTTATTACAGGGGAAGGGTGAGAGTTAAAAGCAGCCATGGGAAGAGATACAAGGGCAGAGTCCGGGAAGGTTCCACCCATGGAGTTCCTGGTTATATTCTTCCAGGAGAGTCATGGACAGTGCTAGCTTTCCCAGCATCATTGTGGGTAAGATGCATGGAGAATTGTCAACCAGGGACACTTTCCTTAGACATGGTGTTCAGAGTTTTTATTGGAGCTCCATCACATACATAATTGACTGCCAATATGGTTGACCTCAATATCCAGCCCTTCTCAAGTTTGAGCTGATGCCATTTGACTCAAAGCCCTCATAAATCACACTGTTACACTGTCTGCTGGTGCCCAAGACTTCTAGGTAAACAGACACCCTTATCAATAGGACATTCCAAGAGCTTAAAAATTACCTCCCCAGGAGTTAATGGCAAAGGCCAGGCTTTTTTTAAGTAGGGTTAAATTCTATACTACAGACAGGTGAAATTAATTTTAATGCTGTGTTTTATTTAGCTCAGTTTATCCAAAATATTGTCACATTATCAATATAAATATTATTGATTATTTTATGTCTTTCCCATATTAAGTCTTTGAGATCTTTTGTGTATTTTATATTCACAGCACATCACAATTTGGACTAGCCTTATTTCAAATGCCTTAGAGCCACATATAGCTAATGCAGCCAAATCGAACAAAAGTATTATATTCTTCGTGGGCATGGCTATCAGTGTGTTCTAATCTATTTGACCTATTGCTACAAATGTATTCATTACCTATCACACAAAGCCTATGTTTAACATATATTTTTTCAGGTACAAAAACAAAAGCAGTATCAACAAATAATCTGCTTACCTTCCCATTTGAAATCTCAGTTGTTATTCCTTAAGGAGGTAGTCACTCCTCTGGTGTACTTGGATTACTTTAAGATTGATTTTCAACTTGGTCATAAAGTGACACTGTAGATGGTTAATGATCTACCTCTTATCCCTTATAATTCAGAATTCTACTTGCAGTGTCCCTGATTTTTGCAAAGCATTTAATGTACCTTCCCTTTCAATAGTATCTTTGACAATCAGAGCAGTAAGGGCGAGACTTTAGAGAATTCCAAAATATTACTTTTTGTGTGCAAACCCTCCTCTTCCTGAAAGGGAAGTTTGATATAATTCATTTTTATCTTCAACTGAAAATATTTCAAAAGTCTGCCAAAGACTTAAAAATATCTAGAGCCTACCTAAGTTACCATAAAAACTAGTAGGAAGCACTGTTAACTGTTAGAGAAATTATTATTTTTCGGCATTCTCTATTCTAGTTGCAGTCTAACACTCTAAAACTTTAAACTACAAGGGAAAAAACACTATAAAATAGTATATGTTGGCTTACACTGTTAAGTATGTGTTAAGTATGGATTCTTTTGTTTATGTATAAACATTAGAAAGAGGATGTTAACAGGTAGTTCTAATGGTGGCTATTGAAATGCTGAACTGTAAAGGTCAAAGTCAGTCTGCAAGTGCTTTCCCACTCCTTAGACTCCTTTCTTTCTTCCTGTGTTGCGTGACCTCCTGCAGTGGTAGGGCACATTGTGGGGTGGTAGTTAGTCCAAGTGTGCCTTGAGGATTTTGAATTCATTCGTTCTGCAGTAAATTGTACAGTATTATCAATCTCATATAGTTTCCTTGTTTTCTCCATTCCAAAACCTTAGAATCATGCTTCTGTACTGGGTTCCCTTCCATCACAGACACCATTTCATATACAGTTGGCTCTGTACAGGTTCTGTTGTTTGCTGATTTTAGAACCTTTAGTCTGTAATCTTATCTCTTGTTTGTATTGACTAGCTGTAAAATAGACAGTTCTGACGTACTGAAGTGCTCTAGAATGGCAGCACTCTACCTACCTAAATATGGGAGATAATTTTCATGGGGGGGCCGGTCATCTGGATATTCCCTGGTCATCTGGATATTCCCTGGTCATCTGGATATACCCCATGGATTGTAGCCCACCAGGCTCCTCGATCCGTGGGTTTTCCAGGCAAGAGTACTGGAGTGGGTTGCCATTTCCTTCTCCAGGGGATCTTCCTGACGCAGGGATCAAACTAGGGTCTCCCGCATTGCAGGCAGACTTTACCAGCTGAGCCACCAGGGAATCCCATTGACTTCCCTGGTGGCTCAGACTGTAAAGCATCTGCCTATAATCTGGGAGACGGGGGTTCGATCCCTGGGTCAGGAAGATCCCCTGCAGAAGGAAATGGTAACCCACTCCAGTACTCTTGCCTGGAAAATCCCACGGATCAAGGAGCCTGGTGGGCTACAGTCCATGGGGTCCCAAAGAGTTGGACACAACTGAGCTACTTCACTTTCTTTCACTTTCATCTGGATATTAGCACTTTTTGCCTAGAAAATTAGCACTCCGGGGAAGCCACATTTCACGTCTTGCAGCATGCTCACAAATGTGTGTGTTTATCAGTTGATATCCCAAGACTTTATTGTGACCTTTAAAAGCCCTTTCCCATTTTAACTGTTGACAGACACATCTGTTGACTGTTTAGTTAAAACTCTTAATCCCTTTCTCTTCTTATGAGCTGAAAATGCTATGTCCTCTTGTCTTTGGTCCCTTGCCCTGGTAACATTTATGAACAGATAATTAGTGCTCCTGATATAGCTGGGACTCTTGTTCTTTCCTACTAACAGTTTATGTTTTTTCATTTTTTAAATGTTATCTTAATATCTCCTCTCCTTTCAAGGCCATAAGTGATTCTTCCTTTAAAGTATTACATGATGTATTGAATTGGAAATATTACTTCAAAATAAACTGCATTTTACTGTAAATTAGTGACCTATCAAAAAGACCTTACCACCAACCAAATCAATACCCTGACCACACAAATATGAAGCAGAGCTGGATTTTTAACTAATGCATCTTGTCTTAGTCAATTTGGGCTGCTATAGCAGAAAACCACAACCAGAAGTTGTTGGTGGCTTAAACAACTTTTATTTCTCGCAGTTCTGAAATCTGGGAAATCTAAGATCAAGGTGCTGGTAGATTCTGTGTCTATTGAGAACCCACTTCTTGGTTCAAAGACATCTTCTCTCAGTGTCCTCTGTGGTAGAAGAGGCAATAGAGCTCTCTGGGGTCTCTTATAAAGAGCACTAATCCCATTCATGAGGACTCCAATCCATGATTTAATCTTCTTAAAGGCCCCACCTCCTAATATCATCACATTGGGGATTAGGGTCTCAACATATGAATTTTGGGGGCCACAAACATCTCTTTAGGTACAAATATCCCTGGAAAACACACCTGATGTTATTGCACAATGTACTAATAATATATTCATTCAAATAAATGAAAAGTGAATAAGCAAAAGGGATCATTTACTAACTAGAAGATGTGGCCAAAATAAAAAAAAAAAAATAGGAATTCTGTGTTGATGACTATTATGGTGACATTACTTTTCTGAATCTATCCACAGGGATAAAAAAACAGAAAACCTCAGCTAGGTTGCCAGATAAACTGTAACACAGTTAAAACTGAATAACTTTTTAGTACAAGCATGTCCCAAATATTACATAGAACATAATTATACTGAAAACGACTGCTGCTGCTTAGTCGCTTCAGTTGTGTCCAACTCTGTTCAACCCTATGGACTGCAGCCTTCCAGGCTCCTTTGTCCATGGGATTCTCTAGACAAGAGTACTAGAGTGGGGTGCCATGCTCTTCTCCAGGGGATCTTCCTGACCCAAGATTGAACTCAGGTCTCCTGCATTGCAGGCAGATTCTTTGCTGCTGAGCCACCAGGGAAGCCCATACTGAAAACTATACATTGCTAATCTAAAACTCAAATTTAACTAGGTGTCCTGAATTTATTGGCTAAACCTGACAACTTTTTTGCTAAATCTGGTGACAAACTCTACAGCTGTACAATGTATGTAGTATCAGCATTTGTCACAGAGGGCAGTGATGGGCAACTCACAGGTGTAAGAATAGGAAAACCCTGAATTCCAGCTGTGCTCTCTGGAAAGAGCAGCAAGCCTCAGGAGAACAACTGAAACTAGACAGTTTTCCCTCGCTCTCCAAGTTTCAGTTGAATGCATGGGGCCTGCAGTAAGGTTTAGAGAAACTAGAGCAGGCTAGTGTCCTAGGGTGGGCTCCCTTAAGATGAATGGAGAACTCACTTAGAATAGATTCCAAAATTAGCAAAACAAGGACAGTTGATACAGATGAAAAGGAAGGTCCAGAGAGTTAGGAAGGGCCACAAACTAGAATATCTGTAGGCCTTATGTTTGAACAATTCACAAAGACAGTGAAGAGGAGCTCTAATGCCTGGAGGTTAGAAAAGCTGTACTGACCACTTTTACCTTCTAGATGTCCATTGTTTGAGGACTGGTTGAATAAATAATAGTACATTCACATAATTAATTACAATGTGATTGTACAGAGGAAAGAAGAATATATCTATATACAACCATGGATGTATCTTCAGGATATATTATTACCTGAAAATGTTTCATGAATGATCTAGATTAAGAAATATATTTTTGTGTTTGAATAAAATTTAGACATTATACTAGAAGAAACTTATAGAATAAAAATCGATGTTGGAGGAGTTTTTTTGTTTATTACTTGACTTTATCTCATGGTAGCAATAGCATAGGAAGGCCAGCACATTCAAGGAGAATTCTTTAGTACTGTAAGCTTTTGCATATAAAAAAGAAGCTGCATGGTATTGATAAATTAAACAATAACTTTGAATCCAAAGTGAAAGTGAAGTCGCTCAGTCATGTCTGACTCTTTGTGACCCCAGGGACTGTCCGACTCTTTGTGACCCCATGGACTGTAGCCTACAAGGCTTCTCCATACATGGGATTTTCCAGGTAAGAGTACCAGAGTGGGTTGCCATTTCTTTCTGCAGGGGATCTTCCCAATCCAGGAATCAAACCCTGGTCTCCTGCATTTCAGGCAGATGCTTTACCCTCTGAGCCACCAGGGAAGCCCTTTGAATCCAAGAAAAATGTTAAATCTGACAAGTTTCACACAGAAGGGAAATGAAAAGTGAGGACAAGTCAAATTTCAGCAGTGTCTACAAAAATTGTTTTCAGCTATTCTTGACAGATAAGGACACTATAAATAATGCCAAATTATATTTTAAAAGATAATCAAGCATTAGAAATTTGGGCTTCCCTGGTGGCTCAGACAGTAAAGAATCTGCCTGCAATGCAGGAGAGCTGGGTTTGATCCCTGGGTCTGGAAGATCGTCTTGAGAAGGGAATCGCTACCCACTCCAGTATTCTTGCCTGGGAAATTCCAGGGACAGAGGAGCCCAGCCGGCTACAGTCCATATGGTCACAAAGAGTCAGACAGGGACTTAGCAACTAAACAATTCTAAAATTAAAAGTTATTCTTTTTAATGTTGCAAGTGTTTTCTCCCAGTCTGTCAGCTCTTAATTTTGTCTCTGGTGACTTCATTGAACAGAAATGTAGACATGATGGCTGTTTCAACATAAGTGATAGTATAGAGGTGAAGAGAAGTGGACAGACTTTGAAATATTTCAGACAATAGTGAACTAGATGTGGAAAGCAAAAGGAAACAAGACTGCTTAGTTTCTAAAAGCTTTGTAGTGTTGATTGTGATTGTAAATAGTATCCTATTTTCTATTTAATTTCTAAAGGTTTATTGCTGTGGTAAAGAAATGCTATCATAATAGGTTTAATAGTTTGTCTGCTAATTATATGAGGTTTTCTTTGTAAATGATCAATTAATTACAAATACTGAGTATTTTTCTTCCTTTTAATTCACAAACATGTTTTGTTTTCTTTGTATTTAATCAAACAGAACTTCCAGTACTATGTTAAATAGTAGTATACGAGAGTTTTGCCTCATTCCTAATATTACAAGGAAGCTTCTGAAATTTTTTCATTAAATGTATCATTTAGTATTGATTTGTGTTTGTTAATTTGCTTGTTTTGCTTTATATTGCAATTGGGGATGGGTATAAGGAAAGGATAGAAAAGATAGATTTTATCTGAATAAGGAAATTTCCATTTATTCCTGTTTTTTAAAGAACTTTAAAAAAAGCTCAGGTGAATTTTGAGCATTATCAAAAGTTTTTCCTGTGTATTTTGAAAATGATCATGTTTCCCCTGCATCCATTAGTGTGATAAATTATGTTTTTACATGTTCTGATATTGACTGTCCTTGCATTCCTGAGATAAATTCTCTTTGATTCATGGTGTGTTTAATGTGCTGCTTATCTTGTTGGCTAATTAATATTTAGAAAATTTTAATTTATGCTCAAAAAAGAAATTGACTTATACATTCATTTTCTCATAGTTTCTTCATCTAGTTTTGATATTCTGCTAGGTATTTTTTCATTTGTCCTTCTGAGCTTATTCTCTGTTTTTCTCCCTGCTCTGTATCATGGAACATGACTGAGCCATTTCCATCAATGGGCTCCTTTGCCCTCTAGCTTCTGGTACCATTGCCAATGACATGCTTCTGGCAGGAGATGCAAGGGCAGGGATATGAATGAAGTCTGGGTATTGACTCCTCAAGTTCCTTTCTATTAGATTGAAGTCTGATGCATCCTTCTACCAAAAGTCCCAGTTCCACTCTGGATTTTGTAAATAACTCTCTCAAATTACCCCTTTAGGTCAAAGAATGATATTGGCCTCTTTTATAAATCTGAGTGCAAAACTATTCTCTCTTGGTTTTCCTAAAGACGGTCCAAGCTGCTATAAAAAGTACCTCATTAAAATCTCTTCTGTTCCCCAGTATGAGTGTATTTCTTGATGGGACTCTGACTGATACAGATACCAAAGTTACATCAAATTATGAGTTGCACATTTCTTTTCTTTTCTGCTATAAGAAATGAATTGTGTAAAATAGACATATATTCCTTGGAAGTATGGTAGAAATCACCTATAAAACCATCGTTTTAAGGGCAAGGATTTAGTGTAGTTACTAATCTATACAAATTTTCTATTTCAGTGTCACTTCTGAAGTATTATGTTGTCAAAAATATCTATTAACTTAAGATTTCAAATTATTAGCATTTAGCAGTTCACAATATTTTTCAATCACTCTTAAATATCTTTCACACTACAACTATTTTCCTTTTGTTTAATCACAAATTAAATTGAAGTACTTGTATGTTGCTTTCAGAAATATAAATTGATGCATGGATAGTGGTTTGGTGATTCCTTATGGCAGAAAGTGAAGAAGAACTAAAGACCCTCTTGATGAAGGTGAAAGAGAAGAGTGAAAAAGTTGGCTTAAAGCTCAACGTTCAGAAAACTAAGATCATGGCATCTGGTCCCATCACTTCATGGGAAATAGATGGGGAAACAGTGGAAACAGTGTCAGACTTTATTTTTTGGGGCTCCAGAATTACTGCTGATGGTGATTGCAGCCATGAAATTAAAAGATGCTTACTCCTTGGAAGGAAGGTTATGGCCAACCTAGATAGCATATTTAAAAGCAGAGACATTACTTTGCCAACAAAAGTCCGTCTAGTCAAGGCTATGGTTTTTCCAGTGGGCATGTATGGATGTGAGAGTTGGATGGTGAAGAAAGCTGAGCACCGAAGAATTGATGCTTTTGAACTGTGGTGTTGGAGAAGACTCTTGAGAGTCCCTTGGACTGCAAGAAGATCCAGTCAATCCATCCTAAAGGAGATCAATCCTGGGTGTTCATTAGAAGGTCTGATGTTGAGGCTGAAACTCCAATACTTTGGCCACCTCATGCGAAGAGTTGACTCATTGGAAAGGACCCTAATGCTGGGTAGGATTAGGGGCGGGAGGAGAAGGGGACGACAGAGGATGAGATGGTTGGATGGCATCACCGACTCGATGGACATGGGTTTGGGTGGACTCCGGGGGTTGGTGATGGACAGAGAGGCCTGGCATGCTGCAATTCATGGGGTCGCAAAGAGTCGGACACGACTGAGCGACTGAACTGAACTGAACTGAACAATAAGTTAAACATACAGTTACCGTATAACCCAGTAATTCCACTCCTGGGTAGAACTGAAAACAAGTGTTCAAGCAAAAATGTGTACAAGAATATTCATAATAGCACTATTAACAATAGCTAAAAGGTGGAAACAACTCCAATGTCTGTCCACTGATGAATGAATAATCAAAATTGGATATGTCTACACAACAGAATATTTTCCCCCACAAAGAAATGAAGTACTGCTACATGCTACAATATTGGTGAACCTTGAAGCATTATGCTAAGTGAAAGAAACCAGTCACAGGAGACCACATATGCTTCCATTATATGAAATATCAAGAATAGGCACCTCCATAGGGAAAGATAAGAGATTAGTGGTTGTCACAATTTAGGAGGAGAAAGGGATGAAAAGTAACTATTTAAAGGAAAGAGGCTTCCTTTTGAGGTGATTAAAATGTTCTGAAATTAGTGGTAATAGCTGCATAACATTGTGAATGTACAAAATGTTATTTATAGTGAATGTTATATTAGATGTATTTGACCAAAATAAATTAAAATAATTTGTATTTATCTGACTACATACCACCTACCCTTTAGAAACTCCTGCTGCTACTGCTGCTGCTGCTGCTGCTAAGTCATGTCAGTCGTGTCCGACTCTGTGCGACCCCATAGACGGCAGCTCACCAGGCTCCTCCATCCTTGGGGTTCTCCACGCAAGAATACTGAATATCTCAGAATACAAAGGGAAGTTACATCAGATTTCTTCTATGATAGCACATTTGAAACAAAAACAACAACAAATAAAAACAAACAAGGATTCTAGTGTCTATTAATCTTTGGCTTAAATCTGGAGAAATATCACTTTAAAGATTTTATATAGGAAGAGGGGATGTGGCATTTCCTAGGGTAAATGGAAGTTATATGAAGATAAAATGGGGGGAAAAAAACCTGATTCTATAAATAATGATTTTAAAATGAAACTATATCCTCTTGCTCAGGGGAAGTTCTCTCAATTAAGTAGTATTCAACATGACACCATATTAAACATCAGTGATACCACTAAACTGAGTTACTGGAGATAATTAACTTTACAAAAAATTTCTTCGAAACTGGAAAACATTCATTTTCTGCTAATTTTCTATAATGAGATTTTATTTGTTAAATTTTCAAAATGTGAGAAGTCTATTTCTTACACCACCATGCCGTTTTTGAAAAATATAAAATATCATTCTGTCATGATGAACCAGATGATAGCTGAGGATAAAATGGAATTTGTTCATGCAACTAAGATTTTTTGACAAAAGGAAGATTTATTTGATACTCTAGAAAATAATTGTATTAGAGGTTTCAAGATTCAGAAAAGTGATATATAGAGTAGCCTAAAACAAATTGCTAACAGAGTTTCTACAAAACAAATTAAATTAGAAGTTATTGACACTGAATAAAGGAATGTAAGCTCCGTAATGGAGGATGTGAAAAATATCTAGCCAGAATTAGAGCATTCTTCAAATGAAGCAAAAAAAGTATGCTGCAGTCAATAACCTAAAATGAAAAGTGGAATAACTACCATATATAATAAAAGATATACATTGTAGATAAGCTGGAAAGAAAAATAAGTCTGGTGACGTGAATACAAAAAGTAGTTAAAAAGAAACTGACACACTAAAAATTGTTCTACTTATAATCTTAATTCCTTCAACAATCCAATTTGAAAACCTGTCCTATGCTAATTTTCTGTTAAGTTCTGGGAATGCACATCTGAGGAGAAGATTTTGCTGACAATATAGAGATAGAGAAGGAAATGTATGAGAAAAATATAATGTAATGCAATTTGATAAGTGCTTTTCTACAGGCAAGGATAACTTGTTTTAACAGTGTCAAGGTGGGAAACTGTTGCTTCTCTGATAGAATTGATGAACACCTCTCTGAAAGGTGGTGGGTAAGCAGGATGCCTGCTTGCTCAATTGTATCTGACTCTTTGCAACCCCATAGGCTGTATGTAGCCTGCCAGGCTCCTCTATCCGTGGAGTTTTCCAGGCAAGAATACTGGAGTGTGTTACCATTTGCTACTCCAAGGTAAGCAGGACAGTCGTGAGCTATATTGACAGTAGAAGTGCTGTCACAGGTGACAAGAGATGACTGTAGATAAGGACATTGCAAGCACAGGAGAGAAAGGAACTGAAATAAATGCCGAGTATTTTAAAGGCATATTCTTACCACGGTTAGTCATGGTTAAGACAGTTGGCAAAGAGAGGAAGTGCGTACGAACAATATAGCTTTGCTTCTCTGTGATTTTATCCCTATCATATCCCATATCATGAAACCCAAAATTATACAAAGAGGTTTTGCATAGCTTGGCATAGGCTGTAGTACTTCCTTTTCCTCCTCTGCTGTGGCTTAATTACACAGTTGATTTGTCCATTTTCTCTAATGCTTCACTAATTACCTCTTTCCAGCTTCCACCACAGGGAGTGTGTGTGTGTGTGTGAGTGTGAGTCTGTGTGTACTGATTGGCTGGTTGTTTTCTGATCCCTGAATTAGCAAAGAGACTAAGTTTGAAGTAGGCAAAATTTGTCTTTTAGTGTGTCACCTTGAAGGCCCCCTTTACCCACTAAGGTACTCTTTCTCGACTCTGGCATCTCCAGATATAAAATCTTAATTTAGATACAAAGCATTCTCCCTCCCAAGTAGTATTTGCATTCTAAAGGAGGTTAGAACAAAAATTCTCTATAATGATATGATTTTAGTATTTTACAGATTTACAGATTTTAGTATCTGTAGCTGGTGAGAAAGAAAAATATTTGAGGGCAGTGAGAGTTTTCAACATATATTCCACACTGTGCTGTGTTTCCCCCTTGTGTAATGATAACTTTGAATATAAATTCTAATTTATATTAAAAGCTTAGTTCATTTATCACTTTACCATCTTATAAAGAATACACAGAAGAACTGTACAAAAAAGATCTTTATGACCCAGATAATCACGATGGTGTGATCACTCACCTAGAGCCAGACATCCTGGAATGTGACATCAAATGGGCCTTAGAAAGCATCACTACAAACAAAGCTAGTGGAGGTAATGGAATCCCAAGTGAGCTATTTCAAATCCTGAAAGATGATGCTGTGAAAGTGCTGCAGTCAATATGCCAGCACATTTGGAAAACTCAGCAGTGGCCACAGGACTGGAAAAGGTCAGTGTTCATTCCAATCCCAAAGAAAGGCAATGCCAAAGAATGCTCAAACTACTGCACAATTGCACTCATCTCACACACTAGTAAAGTAATGTTCAAAATTCTCCAAGCCAGGCTTCAGCAATACATAACCGTGAACTTCCAGATGTTCAAGCTGGTTTGAGAAAAGGCAGAGGAACAAAAGATCAAATTGCCAACATCCGCTGGATCATCTAAAAAGCAAGGGAGTTCCAGAAAAACATCTATTTCTGCTTTATTGACTATGCCAAAGCCTTTGACTGTGTGGATCACAATAAACCGTGGAAAATTCTGAAAGAGATGGGAATACCAGACCACCTGACTTGCCTCTTGAGAAACCTGTATGCAGGTCAGGAAGCAACAGTTAGAACAAGACATGAAACAACAGACTGGTTCCAAATAGGAAAAGGAGTACGTCAAGGCTGTATACTGTCACCCTGCTTATTTAACTTATATGCAGAGTACATCATGAGAAACACTGGCATGGAAGAAGCACAAGCTGGAATCAAGATTGTGGGGAGAAATATCAATAACCCCAGATATGCAGATGACACAACCCTTATGGCAGAAAGTGAACAGGAACTAAAAACCCTCTTGATGAAAGTGAAAGAGGAGAGTGAAAAAGTTGGCTTAAAGCTCAACATTCAGAAATCTAAGATCATGACACTTGGGCCCATCACTTCATGGGAAATAGATGGGGAAACAGTAGAAACAGTGTCAGACTTTATTTTTGGGGGCTCCAAAATCACTGCTGATGGTGATTGCAGCCATGAAATTAAAAGACGCTTACTCCTTGGAAAGAAGGTTATGCCCAACCTAGATAGCATATTAAAAAGCAGAGACATTACTTTGCCAACAAAGGTCTGTCTAGTCAAGGCTATGGTTTTTCCAGTAGTCATGTATGGATGTCAGAGTTGGACTATAAAGAAAGCTGAGCACTGAAGAATTGATGCTTTTGAACTGTGGTGTTGGAGAAGACTCTTGAGAGTCCCTTGGACTACAAGGAGATCCAACCAGTCTGTCCTAAAGGAGATCAGTCCTGGGTGTTCATTGGAAGGACTGATGTTGAAGCTGAAACTCCAATACTTTGGCCACCTGATGCAAAGAGTTGACTCATTTGAAAAGACCCTGATGCTGGGAAGGATTGAGGGCAGGAGGAGAAGAGGACGACAGAGGATGAGATGGCTCGATGGCATCACTGACTCAATGGATATGAGTTTGCGTAAACTCCGGAAGTTGGTGATGGACAGGGAGGCCTGGCGTGCAGCGATTCATGGGGTTGCAAAGAGTCAGACACGACTGAGTGACTGAACTGAACTGAAAGGATTATTATCACGTTATTTTTCATTTCAATCAAGAATTTCAAGTGTCTTGCCCCAGGTTTTACAGCTAATAAGTGATGAGTCTTGGATTCAGTTCAGCATTCCATCTTTCTCTGTAGCACCCAGCACAGCTTGGCCCTAAAGTGCTCTATGCTGCCTGTACTTGTATTTCCCCGGAATAGAAGAAATGTTACCATCTAAACCACCTAGTATTTCATTATCCTGGTGGTTTGTATTAGAAAAGAGAAAGGTTCTTACCCCATGCAATGAATTTCATATCATGAAATTTCAAAATAAAAAAGAAGACTGTGGAATGAAAGCAATCAGGAGGGCAAAGGAACTTTTAAATCATTCCAAAATCATTGCACAAAAATAGCCACATATTCTGAAAATCCATAGGGCAACTCCAGCATCACTGAAAAGCTATTATTTCAGTCTTACTATTTTATTTTGGTGGAGTTGGGTTATTTTATAGAATCACGTACTGCATACAACTTCTATAAACGAATTAAGATATACATATTAGTACCCTTATTTGGCAGTTTTAGCAAAGGGGATTAATGATCAGCCTTTGTACCCCAGTAGTAAGGAGAGCCAACTCTGTGGACAGCCTAATTCAAGTATCGCACAATCACCCATCAGCAGTGTGACAGCCGTACTTCAGTGCCTCATCTGTAGCTTGACTTGAGGAATGAAACTAAATGAATGTAAACTGCTAAGTCTTCAATAAAGAGTGATTATTGTTGAAGGGCATTACAATTGACTCTCGCTAGTTATGATAGTTTTGTTCTATACAGTTGCTGTGAACAATAAATTAACTAATGCTGAACCATTATTCCTAAATGAAATATAAAGTTAAGTTTTGTCAACTGATCAAAACTTAATTGTGTTTTATGTATGCTCTGTTTAAAGGTATTTTTTATTTCATACATATGGTTCATTCATTGATACTGAACTCAGAGACAACAGCAGTGAACCCCATGCCTAAACCATACTTATCTAAAACACATATTTTCTCCATAATGCTTATGACAGCCTTCTTGCTTAATGGAATACAAGACAGTACTTCATCTCCTCAACCCGAGTGCATTTTAAACAGAGAAATCACCAACAAAAATTACAAAAATGCAAAAACAAAGTGGCCCTGAATAGATCTTAAGAAGAACATTTGCTTACAATATGAAAACTCAAACAAAATGACCAAGTGTCTCCTTGTTGGACTTCAGCTGAGGAAGTGCACAATAAGTGGCTCAAATTTTTGGCTGCTCTGATCATGTCTGGAAATGACCACAAAAGTGTAGCAAGTATTGATTGTGGAATTCGAACTAAATTTTAGCAAGTAGGTAAATTCAAGAACGTAAAATCCAGAAATATTGAAGATCGACTATATAATGTTATAGTTAATGCCTAGCAGTCTGACACCATCAGTCAGCCCTAACTACTCATCATCTGTGTAGTCTTGGGCAAGTGTCATGTTCCTCACCTGTGAAATAAAAAATAACTGCAGCTCCAACCTTCTGGATACATGATGAGAATTAAATGAGAAACTGCATGTAAGTGTTTACTTGGCACATGACAAATGATCCAAAATATGCATTACTAATGCAGGGAACACTAAGGCAACAAGAATTAACTTTAACATAAGTGGAATTTTCTTAGTAACACTTTTCGAAATGTTGGAGAAAAATGATTTGACTGAATAATTTACTTTTTCTTCTAATTTCCTGTGTTTGAGCAGAACCAATTTTAGTGACAGATATAAAGGGTGTTATATTCTAATACAAAAATCACTTTGGTGAAGTATTATAAATCAATAGTGTCATTTTAGGGATCTTAACTAAAGTATGCAGATGCTACATTTTAAATGGGGCCTTGTGCTAGAATTTCAATTAATGCAAATGGAAAGAAAGTTGAACTGTAAGTACTAATTTTATTTGCTAGATTAAGCCAGCGAAAAAACGAGCTCATGTCTCTAAGGATCTGATCTCAATGCTGAAAGATAAATGCACAGAAACACAATCACATGACCTAACATTTCATCTCTTCTGATATGTTTTAAATAGTTTCTATTTTGAATAAACACTAGCTTTTGCTGGAAATCCTAATGATATATTTCCAATCTTTATCATCCATCTATACAATGTGACAACAAAAATTTAAAAATTAAAAACTACATTATTAATTATTAAGCCAAGAATTCCCGCTCAAAAACACTGGCCACTTAATTCACTGAAAGGAAATGAAGTATCTTTCACTTTGTTTCAATTAGGTGTATGCAATACTCAGAATTTCACCAGATAGTGCAAACAGAACAATGAATGAAGAAAACTGATGAAACCAGAAAGAGAGCAAATGAATGTGAGAGTGTGTTTGTGTGTGTGTGTGGTGCATTTTGATTATAGACTGCAGGTAGAGGTGAAATGACCAACTTCTCATGTTGAACATAGTTCATTCAATTTCAAATGCTGCCAAAATGAGATAGAAAAAAATAAATAAGCATAGTTCTTAATCATTTCTGGATTGCTTAAAGAAATAATAACAATAATAACTAAGGGACTTTCTCCCCAGGAAAGTTCACAATACATGCACACATTTTAAAAATAGACATATGCATTTTTATAATGTTAACGTGTTTAAGGGTGTACTAGAGGTCTATGTATCCTAAGTTAATAATCTTCTCCAAAGAGGTAGGAAAAAACCACTTTTGATTGTATGTAAATTGATATTCTTACACCTTACCTTCTTTAGTCTTATAAACTTTATGAAACACATTCAATATTCATGATATTCACAGATATAGCTTTTGAAAATAATACAAGATAATAATTTAAAGCATTTTTAGGGAAGTCAAAGTTTATGTTTCTGTCTCTGTAGATTTTTGTAGTTTCATTCCCGCAATACTCTCTTAAAGATATTAACTGACAATACTGCTTAGAAAAAGTAAAGAAAATTTACCTCTTTTTAGCCTTTTTGTATGGATAGAATTTTGTGGATTTTCATTAAATTGGTATAGACTCTTCAGGGACTTGTCCAGTGGAAAGTCTGTGCATACCTTTGATTTCAATAAGGAAGGCAAGAGTGGTAAATTGTGAGGCAAAATAACTCTAAAAGCAAGAATTAGGAATACATTGTTCCATTCTGTGGTGTTTGATGGGCACTGTTTGAAGAAATTATTCAGTTCATTCATAAGCCCATTCACTTCCTCCGTAAGCCTAAAGCAAAGTAATATCATCATTTGGGTCCACAAGTGTTCCATTTTACCGTGACCTCTATTTTTGCGTATTTCACATTTCACTATGCTCCATAGACATACCATGGGGATTCATCTCAATCACATTACAAAAACATTCAAAGACGGGAAGCAATTCATTTTTCAAAGATCCATTGGGTCACATCACTTGGCTTTAATAGAAATATACAATTGTGGCTGATAATGCTGTTTAACACACTATGATCCAGAGTTTCAATCTGACACCCTTTGGTGCTTATCTTTGGCATCATCCAGAGGCTGCATCTGATGCCAAGCTTGGTCATGCAGGGAATGTAGATTTAAAGAGCCATTTTCATTTATAACAAACAGACCCAGCTGGGAACACAGCTGTTAAATGGGATGGCAAAGCAAAATTTCCTGCTACCTGGAAGAGTTTAATTATAAAAGTACCTAGACAAGTTTTCGAAAGTCATAAATGAACTAGCCCACCCTCAATGTGAGTTTAACTTAAAAAGAGAAAAAAAGGTGAAATTATCTGAATCACATATAAGAGAAGTAGTCAGGAGTATTTTATAGAGTCTTAAAATCTATAAATGTCCAAACTGAACCTGCCTTTGATTCTTAACATAGTTACCAAACTTCTCTATATTCAGACTTAAATCTAAACTTTGAGATAACCCAGACAGAAAGAAATGTGAAGTATAGCTTTTCTGTATTACTATCCCTTCCATGTCCTTCACTAAATAAACAGCAAAAGATCAGCAACTACAGTATATGAAAACAAAATCTAGAAATTTGATTATAATAGCTAAGTTTTTCAATAGTCAAGGGAGTTAAAAGCATTTACATATAAAGTTATCTGTGTCATTCCCTAACATTTTAGCACATTGCATCAAAAAATTTTATTGTCACTGTGGTATGTTGTTCATGGCTTTCCTTTTTAAAAAATGACCTTGGAAAACAAAGTGAATTTTTAAACATAATTTGATCCAACATCTTAGTTGCTCAGTATCTATTCATTGTGCATCAGAGTCCTCCCAGTACAACAACCTGGGATCCCTAGACTGCAGAGAAGTCCTTAGGGACAAAGAACTCCATAAAATGTTATTCTCTTCATGCCTTACCTTCTTTAGTCTTACTAAATTTATGAGACACATTCAATATCCCTTGACATAGATGCATCATAATACATGTTAAGTATATGTTCAGTAGTTACTATTTAATAGATGATAAAATTCTAAAGGGTTCTACATGTTGGTCTCTGTATGCAATATCAGTACATCACAGTAAACAAACAGACACAAGCCATGGTGTTTAAGTGCATAAATTGAATTTGAATTTGTATCACTTCTTTTTTGCTTATATAACACTTTCCTTCTTTGCATGGAAAGGATTTTTCATATTATCACTAAACTTTCAAGGTTTTCTTTAATAGAAATGAACTTTATGTAACAATATTGGGTCTGGATTTTATCTAACAAATATCTGAGAAAATGAGACAAATTTTAAAAATTATAGAAATCAAAGTTGTACAACCTTTCCTTCAATTGTACAACATTTTGTCACATCATCCTTAATTTTTTACTTTTCATATTTCTGCATTTATGTTTAGACTTGGCACCTTTCCATTTGAGGCCATATCCTGTGATTAAATAACCCTTCCTGCTTTATAGTGGTGATTAATGTTTGAATACCTCCTCCCTCAAAATAATACCAATATGTTAGTAAAAGAAATATTTCCAAAAGACTCTAAAAGTATGATCACAAAGGTGGTACCCTTCAAAGGAACTTCCTCAGGGAAGTAATGAGGGAATAATAAGGAGAAGAATGACAAGGGGACAATGTTAGTAATGGGTAGAATTTATGAAGTGCCTATTAAGCATCAGATGCTATTTTAAGCAATAATACATTCATATTCTCATGCAATCCTCATGACAATCTTAAAAAGTATGAATATTTTTCAGATGAGGAAATTGGCAGGCACCAAAATTGAATTTAGCCATTAAATTTACTTACTAAATTTGATATGTAGACTATATTTCTGGAATTATTTGTCCTAGAGTTCTCTGTAGTAGGGTTTGATGTCAGTTTAGAGACTCAATAACAGATGTTGTTATCCTCTAGTTTTCCTGGTGAGGGATTCACGGTAGGTAGGACTCAGTGTATTAATAAACCCAGTAGTATGCGATTCAAAGTAGAATGAATTTTTTTCACAAGTGTATCCAATTATGGAGTTTTTTCACAAGTGTATCCAATTGTGAGATCCCACCCCCAAATCCCAGAATAACACAACCACTACCAACAACCAAAAGTTTAAGAACCAGTGGTGATTGTGTGGTTCCTACCACAACTTCTCCTACAGGGAGGACCCAGGACTGCTCCGAATATGTTGACTCTTGCCATGTGAAAATGCTAGGAGAGGCTAAAAGTCGAGCCAGAAATTGATGGGGTGGTCAGGGACACTGCTGTGATACTCACAGCAAAATGATTAAAGGTTGGAGTTGTGAATGCATCCTGGTACAAATCCCTATCTTGCTGCTGTTTAATAGCTTGAGACAAAGGTCCATTTAGTCAAAGCTATGGCTTTTCCAGTAGTATGTATGGATGTGAGAGTTGGACCATAAAGAAAGCTGAGCGCCAAAGAATTGATGCTTTTGAAATGTGATGTTGAAGACTCTTGAGAGTCCCTTGGACAGCAAGGAGATCCAACAAGTCAGTCTTAAAGGAAATCAGTCCTGAATATTCATTTGAAGAATGTATGCTGAAACTGAAGCTCCAATACTTTGGCTACCTGATGCAAAGAACTGACTCATTGGAAAATAAGACTGATGCTGGGAAAGACTGAAGGCAGGAGAGGAAGGGGACGACAGAGGATGAGATGGCTGGATGGCATCACCAACTCGATGGACATAAGTCTGAGCAAGCTCCAGGAGTTGGTGATGGACAGGGAAGCCTGGTGTGCTGCTATCTATGGAGTCACAAAGAGTGAGACATGGTGACTGAACTGAACTGAATAACTTGAGAACTTCAAAAAGTTACTTAATTTAAGTCTCAAATTTTTCACCTGCAAAATATGAATAGGATCTATCTCGCAGGATTTGTTGTAAAATGCACAAATTGTTTAGCCAAACTCTTTGCTAATAATAAATGCTCAAGGATTGTTAACAACTTTCATTATCATTCTAATGGAAAAGGGCAGTAAAAGCAAAATAGATGACTGTAGCCCTTTTACTAATTATGGCTGACTCACCAATTTTTAAAAACTGTGTTCATTTTATTCAAAGTAAAAATAAACAGAATTATGAAAATATGGATTTACTATTTCTACTATGTAAGTTGATGCAGCTGTTTAAAGGACTTACAAATTGTTTTTCAAGTTTTTAAGGCTTGATCTCTGAATAGAATATTCCTCCATTCTTGGGGTGCTAGTTTCTGGAGGGAGCTCTCAGGTGGACTGCTAGCCATGTCTTAGTCTTACCATCCTGGGGGCTTCTCAGTTGTCAGGCCCATGATGAAATTCTCTCTGTAGTTATCTGGAATGCAGATTACACACAAACTGCTTGAGTTTTGCCAGCATTAGTACATAGCTGATGTCACCAAACACATATTTATACCTTAAGCTGTCAGTAGTTAATACTGGAGTCTGGAGGAAGAGTGAATAGGATATTTTGAAATGAACGTAAGAGGTCACCCTGTGAGTGTGCTTTTTTTGTTTGCTGGAGGGAACAAAGCTGACTCCTAGCTGTAAACAAAGTTAACTAAGATTGGGTGGTGGCGGGGGCACAGGGGGCAGTTGTTGGGAGGAGGGCTTCAAGTATACGAAGGAGCTGAGAGGACTGAGAATGCTCCCCACTAGGATTACTAACCTACTGTGTACTCCTTGAAGAAAAATCAGTACCTGAGCTAAGGAGGAAAATTTTATAACGACCTACTAAATGTATCAGATTGTAGGAAGAAGGAGAAACTATCCCCAGTGTTCAAAGAAATCTGGAAAACCAGCTTCTGGGGCAGCAGAATATCCACTGAGTCAGCAGTCAAGAAGTGCTGCTGATTTTCCTGCACTTTGTAATACAGTCAGCACCATTGATTGCCTGGTGTGCTACTAATCCCTAGATTCAGTAATTCTGTGAATCTCTAAGTGAAGTCTTTGCCCAGTAACATCACCAAGTATCTTTATAGAAATGTAAATTCTCAACCTGCACCTAC
Source organism: Okapia johnstoni (assembly GCA_024291935.2). Taxonomy (NCBI): domain Eukaryota; kingdom Metazoa; phylum Chordata; class Mammalia; order Artiodactyla; family Giraffidae; genus Okapia; species Okapia johnstoni. The sequence goes on from CM044308.1 coordinate 57,489,053, forward strand.
TGATTTAGAAACTCTGTCTTAACAAACCATCTAGGTGATTCTGATGGACCCTCAAGTTTGGGAGCCACAAATCTAACAATGTAGTTTATGGAGGGATTGTGGACAATGACCAAAAAGACCTCCAGGTCAGGTTTACCCCAGAACCACAGAAGCAAAAGTGTGACAGAAAGCAAGCATTTGCAGTGGAATTACATGAAAACGTTAGAAAAAAAACTATAGTTCAAACTAAGATGCCAGAGTTTCATGTGTGACCCTCCTAAGGGTAATTTATTTGAATTCTTGCCTAAAGAAGTCGCTAGTTCTGTTTGTTACTGACATAAGTTGATGTCTGAATTGTCAAAAATGTAAATGATGGAAGAATTCTTATGTAGGCTCTGCCTTTCTAGAAGCAATAGAAAAAGTCCTGGACAGAAACGAGATCTCATGAGGAAGCCAGAGAGTCAAAGAAACTTAAGGTGGTGAGGGGGAATTAAAGTTGGAATCAAGAGGTTGAAAGTAGAACAATGTGATAAAAAGAGAAAAGGAAGAAAATGCATTCAGGACCATTTTAGCTAAAAATAAGTTATGACCTGGTCTTAGATAGTATAAATACAATCCTTCTGAATCCACATCTAATGTAACAGTAAAGAAGATTCATACACACAATCAACTATAATGAATCTCCCTTTAATAATCCTGAGAGGAGGATATGGGATGTTGAGACATGCAAGCCAGCCAAAGATGCTGAGTGTGACCGGAGACATATGGAAAGGACCACCAAAACTCAGATCTCCTGATCTCACTCTGCTCCTCACCCAGGCAAAATAAACATGAACTACATCTCTACTGATGTTGAAGCCTTCATAGGAAAAACTAAGAAAGTTTTTTCTATTCTTCTCAATTGAATACTGTAAGTTTGGAAGAGAATTTAGCAGAAGGTATAAATGTAAAATTAAGAAAAACTTGTTTAAGGACAGTGTTTAGTTTCTGTGTCTTGAATGATATAAGAAAATTAGGTCAGTGATATCATGAAAACTGAATGTAACATTTTCACTTAGGGCATCATAATTTGGTCCAGTTTGACTCGAAACAGAGAAGAGGGAGGAAAAGTTCCAAATAAACTTACAAACAAGCAAGCAAAAACTGTCTGTAATGAAAACTAGATGTGATTACAGGGAAAAAAGTGACTAAAAATCCTTGAAAGAACACAGCAAAGAGGGAAATATAGAGCTTCAGATGTCTTCATTTATAATGAATTTTAATAAAAATAAGTAGTTTTGGTCCCACAGAAATCACCAAGTCCTAGTGTTGAGATGCATGAAATAGATGCCAGGGAAATAGAAAGACAGTCCTATTTAAAAGAAGTGTATGGAGTTCCCTGGTTGTCCAATAGATAAGACTCGGCACTCCCAATGCAGGGGGCTCAGGTTTGATCCCTGGTCAGGGACCTAAGATTCTGCATCCCACACAATGCAGCCTGAAAAAAACAGAAGAGAAGACAACAAAGCACAGTGGGAGATAAAACTATGTGTCAAGGAGATATTTCTATAAAATGCATGAGGGTGAAGGTAAAGGGAGGTTGAGAGCAAGTAGATGAGAATGAAAGATAAGAGACATAATACCATGGTAATACTCTCAGGACTGTCTAGGCAGACAGGGTATGTTTGTTACTTGCTTAATATAGAGGCCAAAACTGGAGCAGAAGTTATTAGTGGTTGGGGACTTCAATTATCTGGACATCTGCTATATGTTTCATTCATCTAAGGCCAAAACAGCTGATAAAATATTGCTGTTGCTAAAATTGTCATTTCAGAGGACATAAAATTATATCATCTTAAGTGCAGAAAAGATTTCAAAAGAGTCAAGTTTAATTCCCTCTCCTCAAATTTAAATCCAGGAAAGCCAAGATGTTAATTTTACATGAGACAGAAATTAAACATTCTTTAATCACTTTCCAAATATTCACAGAGCACCTTCTGTGTGCCAGATACTGTCCTAGGTACTTGGTATATGTTACTGAACAAATAGACAAAAGTCTCTGTATTCAGAGCTCATATTCCTATATAATGGGACAACAGATAATAAATAACATGACAAATAGGTAGACAATCTAATAAAGCACTATATAATTTGGTGGCCAGTAGTCATATGTGGCTATTTTAAATTAATTAAAAGATATGCCTGTTCACAATTTATTTACTACAGATTTTAACTGAGTGCCTAACATATTATGGGAGCAGGCAATGTTTGAGGTGCAAGAGGAACAGCAATGAATAAAAACAAACAGAGGTTCTTTCATTCCCAGTGGAAAAGACAGAAGGCAATCAAATAAGCAAATTAACATGTAATGTGGCTACTGATAGCAGTGACTGCAATGAAGTAAAATAACATAGGGGTAGGGTGAGGATAAAGTCAATGGTGGTAGGCTAGTTGAGCTAAGGTGTGCTGCTGGTTAGGAAGGAATCTGAAGGAAGTATTTCAACAAGCCCTATGGCTGTCAGAGGCAAAAGTATCCCCTGCAGATTGAACAGTAATTACAAAAGTCCTGAAGAAGGTGTATGTGCAACATGTTCATTGAACATTAAGGAAAGCCAGGTGATTGGAGAATAAGGAAGAAAGAAGCAGAATAGGAGGAGAAAGGCTGGAGAAGGAAATTTCGAGGCCAGATCACATAGAGTCTTGGAAGTCAAAGTCCGGATTTCAGAATTTATTCTGTGTGTAAAGGAATGCCCTTGGGGAGATCCAAGAAGAACAGTAACAAGATCAGGTGTACATTGTCAAAGAGTAGGAAAGCTGCTGTATGGAAAACAGAATTTACAGGGCAGGCTTGAAGGAGGGAGACCAGTCATTCTGTGAATAACTACATTTACCAAGTCTACTGGGCATGTATACTAACATAGTCACAGTTTCTGGAAATTAGTTCACCAGAGTTCTTGGTTAACTACACATTTAACCAAAGTAAATAATAAGGACAGCTATTAAAAGATTATATTCACAGAAATAAATCTGTTTTAAGAACACCTGTTGTTGTTCAGTCACTCAGTCATGTCTTGACTCTTTGTGACCACATGAACTGCAGCATGCCAGGCTTCCTGTCCTTCACCATCTCCTGGAGCTCGCTCAAACTCATGTCAATTGACAACACGATTCTCATAAAATCACATTCTCTTCTTTAGAATGTAGTTCTAGTATCAGATCAGCAAAAGTTCTTCCACTTAATTCCTCATTTTTGTTTATTGTACCCCCCCCACACACACACACACTTTAAAGAATTTGGCATTGATTTCCAGATGGGACTAGTCAAGACACAATTGATAGTCTCAAAGCTGTACACACCTCTGTACTGACTCTGCCCACCTCCCCTTGCCATTAATACTTTGAGTTGCTGATCTCTGATGCCCTGCCACTGTCAAGGATACAACATGAGAGATTAAAAGACTGTCATTGTTCCAAATTGCTTGGAAGTCTTAGCTCTGTTGGTTAGCCTACAACAAATGTGTTTGGTCAGTTTCTCTCTCCATGAGCCTCTTCCAATCTACCAAAAAGAATGTTTACAATCCATGCTCCTTACCTGAATCCACCTACTACCTGAATTTGCAATGGATACATACATAGCTAAGGACCTTCATTCACCAGATCAGTGAAGAGGAAGCTGTTTTGAGACTGGACTTGGTAGACAGAACTTTGACAGGCATTCTGGGCCAAGTTAAAAGGAAAGAAATCCAATAACAAATGTGGAGTCACAAAAGTAAGAGGCATATTTAGGGAACAGTAAGAAATTCACTTAGCTTAGAATCTTTCACATTTTCAGTGCTCCTGAGATGAAATGAGATCATCTCACGTGTGAGTCTTAGATAATGGGCTGTGATTTTTGTCACTGTGACTTTTGTGTATTTATAGGTTTAATTGAAATACAAAGCTACTGAAATCATGCTCTGTACAGAAAGAAGCATAATGTCATTATTGTTGGAAAACTTACCTGCTGTGCTTATAATATTCTTGTTTACTACCCCTGGGAAGTTCATTATGATAAATTGATTAAGTTTGTGAGTTCTTTGGTTCATAAATGAGAACCACTGCTGAATAAAGATATTCCATGCTTTTTTCATAATAAAGCTATTTTTTGCCTATGTGCTGGTAACTCACTCATTAAAGAGACGCTCATGATTTGTACGAGAAAAGCATAATTTTCTCACTTTCTCTTGCTTCAGGTTTGAAGATAGTTCTTTCTCTTGGGTAACTTCTCTAAATTACAAAACAAATGAAAAGATGTCTAGCTATATCTAGTAGATCATATTTCTCATATGAGCCATTTAAAAGAGATTCTAAAGGGGTATCTGGCTTCCTGGCTTCAAAAAATGAAGATCATGGCATCCAGTCCCATCATTTCATGGCAAATAGATGGGGAAACAATGGAAACAGTGACAGATTTTATTTTCTTGGGCTCCAAAATCACCGCAGATGGTGACTGCAGCCATGAAATTAAAAGTTGCTTGCTCCTTGGAAGAAAAGCTATGACCAACCAAGACAGCATATTAAAAAGCAGAGACATTACTTTGCCAACAAAGGTCCGTCTAGTCAAAGCTATGGTTTTTCCAGTGGTCATGTATGGATGTGAGAGTTGGACTATAAAGAAAGCTGAGCACTGAAGAATTGATGCTTTTGAACTGTGGTGTTGGAGAAGACTCTTGAGAGTCCCTTGGACTGCAAGGAGATCCAACCAGTCAATCCTAAAGGAAATCAGTCCTAAATATTCATTGGAAGGACTGATGTTGAAGTTGAAACTCCAATACTTTGGCCACCTGATGCAAAGAACTGACTCAATGGAAAAGATCCTGATGCTGTTCCCAGCATTGAAGGCAGGAGGAAAAGGGGATGACAGAGGATGAGATGGTTGGATGGCATCACCAACTCAATGGACATGAGTTTGAGCAAGCTCTGGGAGTTGGTGATGGACAGGGAAGCCTGGTGTGCTGCAGTCCATGGGGTCGCAAAGAGTCAGACATGACTGAATTACTGAACTGAAACTGAAACCGGCTTCCTAACATTGGTGATTAAAGTTGGTGTTTGGCAATCTGTGATCTCTGACATGGATTTAAAAGTACCTCTACAGAAGTGGCAAACTGGAGACTTATGGACTTAGACATTGCTAACTTAATTAAATAAGCAGGCCATGAGACTGAAGTGACTCATGCCCTGGCAGCCTACATAAGTTAACCAAAATCTAAGCCTGCAAATGCCTCAGTGTTAGAAAAATCAAAATTCTAAGGACAACCAATCACAGTGAGAGTTGGACCATAAAGAAGACTGAGTGCTGAAGAACTGATGGTGCTAGAGAAGACTCTTGAGAGTCCCTTGGACACCAAGGAGATCAAACCAGTTAATCCTAGAGGAAACAAACCCTGAATATTTATTGGAAGGACCGATGCTGAAGCCAAAGATCCAATACTTTGGTCAACTGATGCAAAGAGCTGACTCATTGGTAAAGACCCTGATGCTGGGAAAGATTGAAGGCAGGAGGAGAAGGGGATAACAGAGGATGAGATGGTTAGATAGCATCATTGACTCAGTAGACATGAGTCTGAGCAAACTCCAGGAGATTGTGATGGACAGGGAAGCATGGAGTACTGCCTGGGATTGCAAAGAGTCAGACATGACTTAGCGACTGAGCAACAACACAGGCAATAAGCAATAGCCAAGTGAATAATTTCCTACCTCTGCTTCTCTACCTTCTCATGTAAGTTTTTCCCCTGCCTCCTGTTGAAAGAGCACTCCTGATCGCTTGGGTTTGGTGCTACCCAATTTGAATTGATCTTTGCTCAAATGAACTAAAAAAATTTAACATGTCTCAGTTTATCTTTTAGTTCCATGCTGGCTTATACATTTGGTTTTGCCAATGAATATCTTAAGATGTTTATTTCACAAAATTTTAGACTGTTTTCTATTGGATCACAGGAGGATTTTGCTACACGGAACTGGAATTCCTGTGTGCCATCAGTTGGATTAAACCAGTGAGTGACTATCAGTTTATACCAGGCCCCCCACTTTCCTTCGCTATCTTCTAACTGACACTCTTTACTCCTTTATGTTTTGTTCCAGGCTTCTGTAGGCATTTGAGTTTGTTATCTGATTTCTTCATCTGATACTCATTTTGGAATCTTATTGTTTAACATTTTCTGCAATTTATATCAGTCACAATAAATGCCCTATCCTTCATATTTTACAAGGAAGGAAGTATCAAGTCAAGATAAATCCTTTGTAGACTTCTCAAAAACTTGTAAGGACTATCCACATCTTTGTCCCTACATGGTGCTTAGCTGATCTTCTTCTCAAACTTCTCACATGGTGGCAAGGAAACTTGAGAGGCAAGATCTTCAAGAGTGCATATATTATCTGCTGCTTGTATTCAACTGAAAAGAGAGAGCACATGTCACATTTCATTCAATTTCATAACACCACTGAGGGGTGAAAGATCATCCACTGAAAACCAATTTTTTTTTTGCTTTGAATCAAAAATATAAAGAAAGAAAAAAGAAAAAGACACATAAAAATACCAATCTTCTTATTTTTCCCTTTAAAAAAAATTCCTTTCATTATTATGACATGACTGGTGGTGGGAGTTAAATAGATTGCAGTTTGACTCTTGGCGTTATAATTTACTTAAGGTTTACCGAATCTTCTTTATATTCAGTTGCAGCAGTAAAGTGGGGCTGATAATAGCTAAGCTGTAGCATTGCTATGAAGTTCCCAGAAAATGTATGCAAAACTGAGCACATTGAAAGTGAGTAATCGGCACCAAGTTAGTATAATTTGATGTTAAATATCTGCATCTAATCTCTAACTTCTGTAGACAGAAACAGTTGCCAAGAACTGGATTTAGACAAATTGCAGTGTTAAAGGATGATTTTTGATTATTAACCCCAACCTTGCATGAACCTAACCATCTGCTTTCTCTACACTGTGCCCATAAAGTGAGCACAGCTTGGAAAAAAAAAAAATCATGTCATGGGAGCAGACTTCACTATATATTTGGATTGCTAAGCTTAAATAGGTACCGATCACTGTCTGCTTACCACTACCAGTAATCCAACTATTGTTTTCTCTTCCAGCTTGTACTTCTGCAGAGATTAGTTCATTAACTTCTCACTTTTCAAATCCCTACTACCTTTGTTTGCCGCTGATGTTCATGCCTTATGCTTCACTGACAGAAGACAATTAGTATGCCAGAAGCTGCTCATAATTCCCATCAATAAATTCACAGGGCACATATCCTTTCCACTCTCCCTTTTGCTCCAGTACAGGAAGTGTCACTTCTCCCATCACAGGTTAATTTTGCCATGCTGCCTTTCTGCTTTGTCCTGCATTGTTGAGGACCTTATCCTTAGATCATCTCTCTATGTTCTCATCATCACTCTCCTTTTCAGATACGTGTAACCTTTATGTACAAAAACACACATTCTTTGTCCTAAGCAATTTCTCTTCTGACCCTGTTTTCTCTTTCAGCTGTTGCCTCTATCTTCTGTTCTCGTCTCTTTCCAAATAAGACTTCCATAATGAGGTATTTACATGCTGTGTTCATTCCTTAATCCTTGCCATTCTTCAGCCCATTCCCATCTGATTTCTACCCCACTACACTGAAATAGCCTTTCTCAAGCCAGCCAAAAACCTCCATTCAGCTTACTTAAAAGTCAATTTTATGTCTGTTTCTCAAATTAAATGTTCTTATGAATCACCTGGACATCTTAAAAATGTAGATTCAGATTCAGTACTTCTAAAGTGGTACCCAGATTTTGCCTTGCTAATAGGGTCCCAAGTGACATTAATACTGTTCATCTAGGGACCGATAGTTGGGTAGCAAGTGCCTTCAGACCTTATGTCTTTGTTTTTGTAGTCGTTTTTGGTTTTGTCGTTCCCCCCCACCCCCGTTATCTCCTCCTCAAAAATTCTTATGCGTTGCATATGGGGTTACTCTTATCTTTCAAATCTCAGTTAAAATTTGGCCTCCACAAAAAGCCCTACCAGACCTCCTATCTAGAGCTGATGCTTGATATTTTTTCTCAATATATCAAGAAATATATAGATATGTAGGCAGATAGAATAATTCAACAATACAAATACTGTATTCTGTTGTAATATTTTTTCTTTTTTTTTTTCTTGATTTTGTTGTTATTGTTGACATCCCCACTAGACTGTAAACTGCAGAGAATGGAGATCATGTCATCATTATTCTCCACTCTAATGCAAAGCTAGGTATATAGTAGGAGTTTACTGTGGTGTTGGAGAAGACTCTTGAGAGTCCCTTGGACTACAAGGAGATCCAACCAGTCAATCCTAAAGGAAATCAATCCTGAATATACATTGGAAGGACTGATGTTGAAGCTGAAACTCCATTACTTTGGCCACCTGATACAAAGAGCTGAGTCATTGGAAAAGACCCTGATGCTGGGAAAGATTGAAGGCAGCAGGAGAAGGACAACAGAGGACGAGACGGTTGGATGGAATCACCGACTCGATGGACGTGAGTTTGAGCAAGCTCCGGGAGTTGGTGATGGACAGGGAAGCCTGGCGTGCTGCAGTCCCTGGGGTTGCAAAGAGTCGGACATGACTGAGCAACTGAACTGAACTGAATTTAGTAAAACGTTGACTTAATGAATACCTGCAAGGTATATGTAATACTGCAAGATTATGCTGTCTGAGTTCAACTGAAGTTTGAAAACCTTAAGAAGTGCTTTTGTTGATTTTGGTGTCTGTTTGCTTGTTTTTTCACCCCAACCCACTGCCCTGTGGGACTCCTGCTCCTGTCTTCAAATATTTACCTCCCATTACTCTCTCTCCTGTCTCCAAATGTTTCCATTTGGTGATGCTGTAAAGGCAGCCTATAGTTAGGTCTTGAGTCTTCTTTGAAAGTCTCCCAGTGAGTACACCTTAGTGTCCTCTTGTGTGAGAAGCAAGCATTACTACCACTCATGGGAATTTAGTATACAATATCTTGAATAAGTCATTTTATCTTGCATTTATCATCTCCTTCCCTAAGTGAATACTATTAATAGTTGCCTAGAGTTCAAGGACTATATCATAATAATGGTAAAAATTTACTAAATATCAATTATATGCCAGTGCTTTACATAAATAATTTGCAATCTTCAAAATAATTCTTTCATAATTTTTATTGTGCCAATTTTATAAATAAGGAAATTATGGTCCAAGTTGTTACTTGCCCAAGGTCTTCTTGGAAAAAAAATAGGAAAGTATGAGCACAAAACCAATGTTCCTTCCACTACAATATCTTTGCTGTCACCTCATATCACCTTTCTCCTACATACTGACCTCCAACACCTAGCAAAACTCTCTCACATTATACCTATTAGCAAAAATCCTGGCCCATATCCTCTCTGGATCCTGGACCAGAAAGACACACACATAACTGGGAATTCTCATAGTCCATCTTTTTTCCCCAGCCATACCTATACTAAACAATGTGTGAAATCAGGAACCCACTGAAGTTCTTACCCTGTCTTTTTGTCATCCTGCTGTTTAGACAGTGAAAGGAAACTCGTAATGTTTCTCTTTGGAAAAACATATGGTGAAAGCACTCACAAGTTTTATCATTTTCGTGGCAGTTTTGTAGAATATTTATTGCTTGATAAGAGTAAAATCTTAGAGGAATTTAGGAATCAATATACAATAATCATTTTTTCCCTTAGAATTTCATAACTTTTGCCTTTGGGAATAAAAAGAAATGCTCTAAAATATGGGGCATAATGAGAAAAAAATTATTCCTCCTCAGATAAGCAGAGAATCAATTTAGTCCCCAATATAGAAGAATGGAAGTAGAAACAGGGCTCACTGTGCTTTTTAAACCCTGTTGAGTGTTGTAGGGCTTTATTTAGTGGGACAGGTAAACCCTCACACTTCTCAGCAAACTCTGAGATTAAGCATACAGTTGGGAAGCATATTCCACCCAGCCATAAAAAGGAGAACTACCTTGTCTTAAAAGTTTGCTATTAAGCACACCCTAGGAGAGGCATGGGAATTACCTGTTAAAATCATACTGGATTGAGAGATAAAAAATAAAAATAAATAAACTTCTGAAAACATCAAAGTGATAAATCAGTACCCAGGTGGGTCCCCAAGCTGAGGGTTGTTTTAACAACTAGAACTAAAGAGACATCAATTCCTGGTAAACGAGATTTCCTTCTCAGGACAGCTCTAAGGCAAAACAAGGAGGACTATTAAAAAGGACCACCCAACAACCCCCTATTTCTTTTACAAGTCATATTTGCTTCACAGGAGCAATTTACTCTGACATAAAAACTCTACAATTAATGCTCAAGGGACTTCAATGTGTATCTCTGATTTTATGCTGTGTTTATTTTTCCCTCTTCCTGAAATCACCCTGCCAATTTCTTTTGTCTAAAATGACTCGTAAAAGGAAGCTGGACTGTTTGGCAGTGATGACCACCAATCCCTGGGCCCTCATGGTGAAGAAGAGCATGTCTTCCAGCAGACACTTATGGGATAAGGAGACAGGAGGGCTGCCTTGAGGCTCTTTCATTAAATAATAGTAGAATACTCATGAAAAGATAATGGGGAAAATAGAATGTGCTCAACAATGACCCCTTACACTTGAGTCCACTGTGGCAGTTTCAAAGACGTTTCCTGTAAATGATCTAAAGGTCTCAGTTCCTGTTTCTAGTTCTGGTCCGCACCTCCTCTCTAGCCTTAAGCCTCTGGATAAGTTGAATTCTTTTTATTTCCTTTCCCTTCTTCTTTATTTCCTTTCCAGTCTTCTTTCCAAATCAATGACTAAGGGGGGAAATGTTTGTCAAAAAGCCAACATCAGCATGTAGAAAAGTTATAAACTGAGTAATCCAGAGATGGGATAGTTTGTCCTTTGCCAAATTTCTACTTATGTTGCTAAAAAGGAGTGATATTTGGAACCAATTCTGAAGAAGTTGATGATTGTTTTCATCAGAGACTCACTCTCTATTTAGGACACTAAAGGGTTCAGGGGCTTCCCTGGTAGTTCAGCTAGTAACAAATCTGCCTGCAACGCAGGAGACCTGGGCTCAATCGCTGGGTAGGGAAGATCTCTTGGAGGAGGGCATGGCAACCCATTCTAGTATTCTTGCCTGGAGAATCCCATGGAGAGAGGAATCCGGTGGGCTACAGTCCATGTGGTCACAAAGAGACAGACACGACTAAGCAACTAAAGACAGCATAGCACAAAGGGCTCACAGTTCTATCACTGAGGATTTTGTTGAGGATTTTTGGAAGACTCCTGGACTTCCTTGGTGGCTCAGAGGTAAAAGAATCCACCTGCCAATGCAAGAGACTCAGGAGATACGGGTTCAATCCCTGGGTCTGGAACGTCCCCTGGAGTAGGAAATCGCAATCCTATCCAGTGTTCTTGCCTGGAAAATTCCATGAACAGAGATGCATGGAAGGCTACAGTCCATGGGGTTGCAAAGAGTCGGATTTGACTGAGCCTGCACTTACAGCATTAAAGACTCCAGGTTGGGGTGGGGGGAGGAGGTAAAGAAAAAGGTAGAAAAGGTAGGAAAGAAGTGTGAGCAACTGGACTGGTCACTGCTGACTGATCTCACTACATCTAGGCTCAGAGGGACATAAAGGAAATCTTGACCTCTGCTCAACTTTTTTCTGACCCTGATGCTCTGATACCTGATAATGTAGAAGTCCTCATGGCTTCTCACCATCCCTGACTGGTGCACCATAGAGAATATGTCAGGGTCAGCTTTTCCAATCCACACAGACATGCTGTTTCTGATGAAGAGGTGATCAACCTTCATCTCTGCTTAGAGAAAGAAAGCACCAATCTGTAACTTGTCAAGGTGTTTGCCAGAAGCTTGAGGGGGAATCAAGATATCATGTTTGCCACAGGAAGAGTGTTCAAGTGAGCTGACTCTGAGTTCTTTATTAAAGATTACACTAGTTAACTTAGTCATGAAAATGGCCAATGAGAGTATTCCATTTCCAACTGTACCTCTAAGTGTTAAATTTACAGAGCAGCTCTAAAAAATACATGAAGTGCTTAACTCTAAATAAAATTATGGTCCCATGGAAGCAGGAAAAAAATCACTTGTTTAGCAGATTTTAAATTCTAAACTGAAAAAAGTGTTCCATGGACATCTATGATTTGAGCTTCAACTGGTTGATTGATGGTGATTTAATATCAAGCATAGGAGATTTGACTCACTTTTGCTTTGGCAAATGTGGAGATTCCCAGGTCTTAAAGGCTCACCGTCTTGTGTTCGTGCTCAAAGAACTATTGAGTAAAGGCTTATAGTAAACTTTCTCATGAATATGTCAGTAGATTTATAGCCCTGTTCTCCTTCTCTTTTTCATAGATGCTATTTCCTGTGATAGCTCAATTTCCCACTTTTTACCACTTATTATTAAAGTTCCAACCACTTAGAATAACCCCCTGGATTTGCAAGATGTTGAATTTATCTATTTTAAATTGTTTATCACAATTTTTTGAATATCGAGACTAAGGACCTTGAAGGCTTGATGGAGAACTAGAGAGAAGTATAGGATTTCATATCTTAGTCATCATTTTGAGATCTTATTTTCATTAATGTACAAAATATTTAAGAGACTAGAAAACATTAGCTTAGAAAAAAACTGTAAAAATAATTTCTTCTTGCAGATAGAAATCCCATGAAGCCCAAACAGTTAGGTTTCATAATACCTCAGATGACAAGGTAGTAATTGCTTGCAAATGATCACCAGAAAACTTTTGGGGTAAAAGCTTAACTTCTCTTCTGGAGTTACTTGGTTAAAAGATTTCATCCCTGAAAAGCATGGATCCAGAATATTACATGTGTCAGCAAATCAAGGGAAAATACTCGTGTGTCACTAGCAGGGCTCAGTCCTTTGCATCTGTAAGAAGGTCACATCACAGCTGGAGAAGCAGAATAAACATTATTTTCACAAGAATGACTAATGTCATTTAAGAAGGAGTACTGCATTACTGATATTAGCAGACAGTCATCTTTGATATTTGATACTTTAAGTAGAAAAAAGAAACCACTGTACAAGCCCAGCAATGAAGAAACAGAACGGATGGTAGTAGGCCTTCCTGTTCGCTAGCTGAATCCCGCTTCCCCAGTCCCTGCACCCATTCCCATCCAAACTGCAAAACATATAGAGCAGTCAGCATCATTAATTATGATGTAGATGCCAATTGAGGTCACCTTACCTTTTAGAGTTTAAATAAAATGAGATTGAATTCCTTATCCTATATCCTGGCCTTTCGAAGATTTCTATGAGTTTGGCGAGGTGATTACATATTTATAGTCATCGCTAGCTAAAAGTCAATATCGATGGAAATCTTGAACCTGTTCATGTCTCTTCCCCTTGAAGCTACTTATTTTGCTCCGCTCTGTGCCAGTCTAGAAGAGGAAATCGCCTCTTTTCCTTGATTTGTCCTCCAAAACACACAAACATGTACTTAAAGCAGGTAGCAGACTTCAGTGGAAGTCCGGAAAAACAAAGTGAAATGTGTTACACAGTGAGGTAACACATTTAAAATTTATCCATACAACAAATATGTAATGGGTACCTACTCTGTATCAGCCACTGTTTCATGGGCTGGGATTGTAGCATTCGATGAAATAAAAGTCTGCTCTTGTGGAACTCCTTGTGGAGAGAGAGAAACTATAAATAAATATGTGCATATGTAACATATACTGAACAGTATAGAGAAAATTAAAAGTACAGTGAGGAGGATGACAGTGAGAAGGCGTAGAAAGTCACTGAGATCAGGAGTCAAAGTAGACCTCTCCAGTCATCTTTGAGCCAAGTCCTTAAGAAAGAGAGAGCAGCAGGGCCAGTTCAAAGCTTCTGAGGCAAGAACAAGTTTGGCTTGTGCAAGAAACCAAAGGAGGCCGGTGAGGCTAGATAGGAGTGTCCAAGAAGGAGAAAGATGGCAGACAAAGGCATGAACTCATACTAGGTTAGAGCCTGGGACTGGATAAACTATAACATGTTGTCTGCAGGCAGAGCCTTCTGAGAATAGTTTAGTAGAAATCTGACCTCTTCTGACGGTCAAAGTAGTGATAACTAGACTGTCTCCTGACTGGCAGTCTATTTTCTCTCTTCAGCATTCTTTGTATCCCAGAGTTTCTCCATGATGGGGCTTGGTGCTTCCGGTGCAGAAGGCCAGCTTGGCTTCATTTGGCCCACCCATCTTAGCCTCGACTGATCTGAGCAAATCAGCATTGGTCTTAAGAAAACCGTTAAGTGCTTTGGTACACTTGGCCAGAGGGCAAAACCATAGGGCATCTTTTAGCATTGTTACAACTACCTAAGTCTGCCATGTCAGCTTATTTTGCAAGCAGTGTTTTGGTCTTGCCAGAGATGGTCGCTCACATTTGCTCTAGAAATAATGGGCCTGTGTGTCAGTATCAGAGTGAGTTTGCGAAGAAACAGTAAAAATGAGTGGCTTTTTCGTAACAGAGATTTGGTGCCAATCTCTCTCTCTGAGACAGAGTGGCAGATAGTAATCATCTCACAAGTACTTTCTCAATGTGAAGGTAACTAAATTATTTTCACTTTGCATTTTCAGTTTTTTAAAGCAGTTTTTTTTTTTAATCCTCAAAGTGACTGTTATGAGAGCTTTTTTAAACTTGGAAAAGCATTTTTTCAATGCACTTACTGGGCACTTATGTGGAAGTAGTTGTTTCTATTTGTTAGGATTTTAAGTCACATGAGTTTTGTTTGTCTGACATAAAAGAACGTGTTATAATCTAATGAGTTTCGAAAAAGCAGCTAGAAGAGAGACAGTGATCCTCATCATAGATAGTGGGAATAGATATAAAGAGATAGTGGGAATAGAATGGGCCTTAAAGAAATAAAGCCAATATAGCTGGCTTCTGCCAAGTGTTATGGAAAAGACCATGAAGAGGATCCAGATTCCTTTATTGAGTTCTTTGCTTGATTTGAATATAGATTTTTTAAAATATTTGTTACATGAAGTGAAAATATTATGGTAAATATAGGCCCAAGGACATTATGGGAATATTGATAAGGAAAGGATTATCTTTGTTTAGGGAAACTGAAAAAAATCTTCCTGACAAATATTGAAGTCTTCTATCTTGTCAGATGGTATCAGGAAAACATGTTTCATGTGACCAATCCTTTTGTCAAAATAAGCAATTGTGAATAGAACTGTTAAGGACTTATAAGTATGATTGGGAGAAAAAATAAATTCTTTATAGTAGAAAAAACACACTGTAGCATCAGATAAACATCGAGCAAGTTACAAACTCTCTGAGACTCAGAGGTTTGAGTGTTTATGAATTGCACAGTATAAAGTTCCACTGCATTCAGTAAATGTCACTGCCCACATTCCAGGTCTTTAGGAAATGGAAGTATTGGATTTTCATCCTGTTATGTTATATTGAGAATCTACTTATGTATGTGTAGATTTAGCCAAAGAGAAAAAATGATCAAAAATTTGAAACAATATTTTCTGGAGAGCTTGGTAATATAATTTTTGTTTAATTATAATAGCTACAATTCCAGGAATGGCAAAGTCTCTTAATTTATTAACTTTAAAAACACAAAAATATTTAAGTAAAAACTTTACACTTTGCAGAAGAAAGGCACTTTACAAATCAATATGTGTATTAGTTTTGTTACTGTAATAGCTAAACATTAATGTCCAGTCCAAAGTTTTATAGGAAAGCCAAATGCAAAAAACTAGTCAACTGGTTTCCATAAAATTATATAGCTTAGCACAATAATGGTTTCTGTTCTATGCAACAGTTTCCAAAGAAATGTGGTAATATCTTAATGAGAAGTAAGAAATACTAGAAACTCTTGTCCTTGTAAGCATTTTACAGATTAAATGGCTCCAGTGGAAGAAATACAGATTCTATCCAGGTAAAACGCACAGAATTAGTTATGTGGACCTTACTCCCTATGCATAGCACGTTCCTCAGAAGTAAAACAAAGCCAAAATACAATAAACAAAACTTAGCATCCATAAAAAAGGGAAGTTTCCTACAGTGGCTGGAAAAGGAAGCTATTAAGAAAGACATTTTAATTATTCCAAAGATATTTATCGAGCCTGTGATATATGCCAGATGATTTGCTGCATCCCAAAGACACAACAATGAGGCTAGCAGATTAGATTGTACATTTTAAAAAATGGCTGCAGTAAAAGCCCCCATTTTACATATTCTTCTTAAATGTGACTTTGCCACTCTTCCCATAAAGAGTTGGGCATCTATGTTTCCTTCTTTGGATCTGGGCAAGCTTATACTATGGTGAAAGTGAGGCTATATATTTAACTTCTGAGGTCAGGTTATGAAAGGTAGTAGAGTTTCTGCCTGAATCTTTTGGGCAGCTTGCCCTTGGAATCGATAACCTAAAGAGACCCAAGTGGAGAGAGATGGACATCTAGCTCCAACTTGCCTGAAACATTCATCTTAAAGTGGATTCTTGACTCTAACTTGAATCAAGCCATCCCAGCTGACAGCACATGGAAACAAACTTTCCCCACCAAGACTGCCTATATTGTAGATTTGTGAGCAATTTAAGTGATCAGTGTCTTGTTAAGATTCCATGTTTTGAGAGCTTTGTTACATTAGCAATAGCTAAATTTAACAGTGAGAATTCGCATTTGCATCCTCCTGAAGCTTATATTGAATGATTAATAAAATTAAGCAAGCAATTATGATATAGTGGAAATTGATTTAATAATGGCAAAACATTCATATACAGGTATTGTAGTTTTCTACAATAATAATTCCCCTGAAGAAGTAGTACCTAAGGTGGCACCTGAAGAATGAATGGAACATGGAAGCTGCATGTTTTCGAGGTGGAAATAATGTATTTCTTTATAATAGCCTCTGTGGTGGGAGTAGGGACCAGAGGAGAAAAAAATAGGGAAAAAGAGAAATAAACAAAAGCTGAATGAGATCAAGTTAAGGAGTTTGGACTTTGTCTTAAAATAGTGATCCAAAGTAATATTTTAATTAGCTAAAGATGTGGTCAGGTTTGTACTTCAGTAAAATTACAAAAAAGAGGAGATAGCTAGAGATATACAGACTAGGAGCTGGAGATGTACAGTGATTCAGTTCTTCTCGATTTGAAGAATTTTTCATCTTAGTTAATGAAAGCTCCATCCTTTCAAATGCTCAGACCAACAACCTCGGATGCATCCTTGACTTTTTTTATATCCTCCATACAATCTGTTTGCAAATCCTGTTTTATCTATCTTTAAAATATACCTAGACTATGACCATTTTTTACCACCTCTGTTGCCAGTCTCAGGGTCAGAACCATCATCTCTCTCATGAATTATTTCAAAAGTTTTCTAAAAAGGTGCCTCTGCTTTTATCTTTACCCCACCTA
The DNA here is from genome assembly GCA_024291935.2 of Okapia johnstoni. Lineage (NCBI taxonomy): Eukaryota > Metazoa > Chordata > Mammalia > Artiodactyla > Giraffidae > Okapia > Okapia johnstoni. Next base: position 57,506,417 of record CM044308.1, read on the forward strand.
CCACAAAGACTGTTCTTAACACAGCAGTCAGAGTATATTTCCAAAAGCCAAAATCAGCTCACTCCTCTGCTAAAAGCCTTACTGTTGTTACCTTTTACTCAATGTACAAGCCAAAATCTAGAAGGCTGCATGTAACCTGGTTTCCGGTTTTCTCTCTAACTTCCTCTTCACCTTTTCTCTCTGTTCAAGCCACACGAGGGCACATAAACACTCCAGGGTCATTCCAGCCTTGGAATTTTATTTCAGCTATTGTTTCAGCCTAAAAGGTCTTTCCACGGACATCTGTATGGCTAATTTCCTCAGCTCCTTCACTTTGATCAAATCTCACCTATTTGAAACTGTAATTAGCAGTCTGTTCCTTTATCATCCTTTAAACTCTCTAACCCTGCCCTACTTTTATTCTTTACTCAAAGCCTTTGTCTCCCTGTAATGTACGTATAAGTTATTTATTTTTCATGTCTAGTGTTCCTTTTCTGTCTTAACTTCTACCTGCCCCTATTCTTGATAGAATAGAAAGAGGGAAAATGAAAGCAGAAATCATTTGTTCACTGATATAAAAAATTCCCTCGAGAAGTATCTGGTACATACTAAGCATTCAAGTATTCATTGAGTGAATGAATGGTGATAGAGATGGGGACGCTTTCCCTGTTTTTCCCACCACATATAATTCTCCTTTATAATTTCGCACAACTTTTGACATGCTCTTTCCTCTGCCAAGATTCTGCTACTGGGTTGTTTATATTCTTGTTTTCGTCTCTTCACTGTGATTGTTGTTGAAATTTAATCAACTGCCAATGTCATCTTGGCTTCTTAGCCAGACCAAACACCAACTAGAGCATTTCAAATATTAATACACATGCCATTCCGGGCTTCCCTGGTAGCTTAGCTGGTAAAGAATCTGCCTGTAACACAGGAGACCTTGGTTGGATTCCTGGTTCCAGAAGATCCCCTGAAGAAGGGACAGGGCACCCACTCCAGTATTCTTGGGCTTCCCTGGTGACTCAGACGGTAAAGAATCCGCCTGCAATGAGGGAGACATGGATTTGATCCCTGGGTCGGGAAGATCCCCTGGAGGAGGACATGGCAACCCACTCCAGTATTCTTGCCTGGAGAATCTTCATGGACAGAGGAGCCTGCGGGCTACAGTCCATGGAGTCACAGAGGCAGACATGACTGAGTGACAAAGCACATGCCATCCTACTGAAGAAAACATGAGTGACCTACATAGGCATCAAAGCTTTTAAATGGTTTATTCAGGGTTGCTGTTTCAGTCAATATGGAGAATAACCAGTACCTTAAAGGGCAGGATTCCAATTTGATATTGTCCAAGAATGGATAGGATAAAGAAGAGCACATTGAATGGAATTAAATAGGAACAAGTGTTGTATAGGACAGAAATGATAAATAGACACATACATACATACATAGATTCCTTTCCCCTTTTATAGCACAACTGTATTTGGATTTACTAGTTCTGTATCTGAATCCCACTATTCTCTTCTGATACCAGGTAATAAGGAACAACTCCCTAAGATTCCCTTCAGAATCACAGGATGTCATCTCATATCTTAAAAGTTTCTCTTTCATTTCTGTTGTGTCTATTATGTGTTTGTTGTACATGTGCTGGGCCCTGAGAATGTAGGAAGAAATAAAATACATTTGCTTTGTATCCCCATGAAACTTATAGTTCCATCACCGTTCTGTAACGGACACCTTTTACCCCTACTGTGCTTTGCACATCTTGCTCTTCCATACCTTACTCTAGTCTTGGCCTTGTAGGGAAGTAAAAAGTAATTGGAGAAGACACAGATGCTTTGATTCTTTAATCTGAGAAGATTTTATTAATATTATTATTTCTAGGCTATTCAGCATATTTTTCTTGAGCGTTTGTTCTGGACCCTGTTCTAAGTGCCAGAATCAGAGGTGGACAAAATACACATAGTGACTGCCTCCATGAATATTCCAATCTAATGTAAATGGATGATATTCTGTAAACCTCAAACCAATGAAAGAAACTTCCACAAAAAATTACCTAAGTCCTGACAGTTAAATATTTTCTCTACCTGTGTCCCATTTTTCATTGCCGTGGCAATCTACCAAAGATAGGAAATCAGGAGTTGGAAAAATTAAGGGTGAGTTCTTTACTGGGGAAAGTCTACTTTCCCACTGTGCATGGTTTACTATGCACATCAGTTGTTCTGGTTCTAAGTATCAACCATCCAACATTTGTATGTGCCCCCTGCAGTGGAAATGTGGTGTCTTAACCACTAGACTGTCAGGGAAGTCCCTCTTTATATACATGTTTAAAGTTGTAGTATAATTGAAAAGAATTTCTGTCTTAAGCTGACGTCATATGTTACAACACTTTGAATTTGTACTCTCCATACTGCCACTTACATAGTTAACCAGCAGTGTGATTCTGGGTAAGTCAATGAGCACAGACTACCTTGGATTCATCATGTATGCAATGGGTATAACAGACTACCTCACAGACTGTTAGGAGGACTCAATGAATTAAATATTTGAACTGTTGGAATAGTGCCTGACCCTGTAATACTCATTAAGTATTAGCTTCTAAGAAGGTAGAATATTTTACAGGGATTGCTCTGTAAAAATGGAATGTTTCCTCCTGCTCTTTGACAAGCTATGTCTTATCTTTCCTCTTTAAAATTTAACATACAGTCATCTTTCCTCTCATCAAATTCCATAAATTTTTCTACTTTGTTTTTGTTGTTGTTCAGTCACTGAGTTGTGCCCAACTTTTTGTGACCCCATGCACTGCAGCATGCTAAGCTCTCCTGTCCTTCACTATCATCTCCCAGAGTTTGCTCAAATTCATGTCCATTGAGTCAGTGATGCTATCCAACCATTTCATCCTCTGCCAACCTCTCCTCCTTTTGCCTTTAACCTTCCCCAGCATCAGGGTCTTTTCCAATGGATCCATTCTTCACATCAGGTGTCTACTTGATTAACAACAGAAATTGGTTAAAATTTACAAAACTGAAGGAGGAAGTAGAATTGCTTTTTTCAAATCTAAACTTTTAAAACTAATTGATGGAATATTAAAAGATTTCTTTTAAGATAGTATATGCTGAGCAAACTATAGACTTCAATCACCTAAGCAATAACATAGAGTAGAAAATTTTTTTTTAATTTTTAGAATTTTGAATAAATTTGTCATGACGTTACTATAATTATAGATCAGATCAAAAGTTTGGAAATATTTTTTTTAATTTTTCCCTTATATTTTAATCTCCTTGAGCTAAATTTACAATTTTGAATTAAAATATGTTTCTCTTTTCAGAGATTAGTAATGGGGATAATAGAAGGAGGAATGATCTTTCCTTTTCCTCACTCATAGCAAATCTTCAGTACCTTCTCTTAGTTGATTAATTTTCCATAAAATGTCAAATTAGAGGAAATGAAGCATCACGGTTATGTAACATCAAGGCTTTATTAAAAACAAGAATATTAAAGGTATGTTAGTTTATTTTACAGTAATCACAGTACATGAACACTGACACTCTTGTCATCTTTACAACAGTCTTATAATGTAAATATGTGAGAAAAAGCAAATATTTTGCAAATGAAGCGATCAAGCCTCCATGAAGTTGCCAAGGATCAGGTTTATAACCGATACCAACATCGTATCTTCAGACTGCATTTCCAGAACACCTTCCCAGGTTTTTTCTTTGTTCATTTTTTTTTTTTTATAATCCCTGACAGTGTATTGACTTTTTAGCCCTGAAAGCACATATAACCACTGTCTTTAGGTACCACCCACTTTACTTCCTAAATGCTTCCTTGGTCTATACCATTTGCTCAGAATCCACTTTCCTATAAATATGGTGAAAGATCACTCATATGCACCATCAACCAACTGGTACCTTACAAACCCTTAGGTTCTTTTGAACCTAAAAGTCAGCCGCAAAATTGGAAAACTCACTTCGCTTCCCTACCAACAATTGTCTTATGGTCTATACTGTATCTTATTTATCTTTGATTTGTTTTATTTTACAAATGTTAATATAATGCTTACTGTGTGCAGTCATGTTCTAAATGTTTTACAAATATTATTTTTTTCAGCTCTTACAAGTCAAGTACCATTATTACCCTCATTTTGGAGGTAGGATATGGAGAGGCACTTGCCCAAGGGCACCAGGCTAGTATGTGCCGAGTTTTACATGGTAATGATTATAAACAGCAGAGCCACAACAGCACCGTAAGTCCAACTGGTGAAATTCTAGTTTAGATTAAAATTTGAACAGTCTCAGATGAAGAACTATATACAATCAGTCTATCAGCTCTAACATCAACATCAGGAAATGACTCTGACTAATACAAGGTCTAAAAGTTAGCATGGTACATTAAAAAGAATGAAATAATGCCATTTGCAGCAACATGGATGGACCTAGATTGTCATACTGAGTGAAGTAAGTCAGACAGAGAAAGAGAAATATCGTATGATATCCCTTATATGCAGAATCTAAAAGAAATGATACAATTGAGCTTATTTACAAAACAGAAAGACTCACAGACTTAAAGAACAAACTTACGGTTACCAGGGGAGAAGGACGAGGGCGGTGGGCAGCGCGAATGGATAGTTAGGGAGTTTTGAGATCCATGGGTACAGTACGCACTACTGTATTTCAAATGAATAACTGACAAGGTCCTGCTGTGTAGCACAGGCAACTCTGCTCAACGTAATGCGGCAGCCTGGATGGAATGGGAGTTTGGAGGAGAAGGGATGCATGTACATATTTGGCTGAGTTGATTTGCCATCCACCTGAAATTATCACAACATTGTTAATCAGCTACTCCAGTATAAAACAAAAACTTAAAAAAAAGTTTGCATGGTAGATTGGAAGGCAATGTAGAAATAATTAAAAGAAAATGGAAACTAGATTCATAGCATTACCTTAGACATTCCTGGCTAGGCTGTATACACACACACACACACACACACACACACGTGTAGATAGATAGATAAACACGTTTATATACAAATGTATATACAAATATACAAATGACAGGTTGCTTGAGAGTCCCTTGGGCAACTCGCTCAAGGAAATCAAATCAATCAGTCCTAAAGGAAATCAACCCTGAATATTCATTGGAAGGACTGATGCTGAAGCTGAAGCTCCAATACTTGGTCACTCTCAAGCAACCTGTCATATACAAAAGTATGTGTATATATATATACATATATAATGTTATTTATATAGTAAGTTAACTAAAAATAAAAATGAAAATTTCATTGCCATCACATAACCAAACATGGAGCATTTCCTTGAGAGAATGAATTTCTTTACTATTAATCTTTTTGTAATCTTAATGGTTAGAGTTAAAATAACTACTTCAGTTACTGTTAGAGAAAATTCTGATCTATGAGATTGATCAAAATCACATTTACAGTCACTCTGAAAGGGAAGATGAGTATCCCTCTCTATTCCTTTCCAAAAAAAAAAAAAAAAAAAACACTATGCTTAATGACAAAAACAAAATGACTAAATTTATTTTCACTGTTTCAAATGAACAATTGATGTGAAAGTATTTCAGAATATTTTTTAAAAGAAAAATAATATTTAACAATTTGAACACTTAATTTGTGCCAGGCCCTTTTCTAAGAGCTTCCCATGATTACCTCACTTAATCTCCATAATAACCCTGTGAAGTAGATACCATTATGAGTCCCATTTTGCACTTAAAGGAATTAAAACTCAGAGAATTTACATAATTGGCCCAAGGTGATATAGCTAGTAGATGAAACAGATTTAAACTCCAAAAGTCTGACTTCAGAACTTTTGCTTCTAACCACACGATAGAAATGGTAGGCAGAATAATACAATTATAATTTGAAGGCTTTAGCCTTGTCCATATTCTTATTTTAATCCTTCAAAAATCCCTAGAAAATTAATAAATATCATTTACAGCTAGGAAACCGAAGTGGGATGGTTCCCAAATTCTCTGAGAAAAGAAATAAAACTATCATGTAAAAACTCCACCAATAAATATAACACATTGCTACCTGAGAGAGAATGCCAATAAAAGTCATTTTAAAAGACTTGCCTGTGGCCTGTGGTCACTGCCTAGGCAAAAGATGAGGTCTTCTCCCGGATTCTTAGAGCCTAACAATAGGCTAAGTTTTGAACAACAGTTCCACATTACTAATTTTATGTGTTTTAAAAACTCTTAATGGAGGTACTAAGTCTGATAATGTGTCTATTTATAGCTTGCAAATTAGCTCTGAAATATCCTTTTGCTTACCATAAATTTATCTTTTAACTCTCTTGCCACTGGCACATATGATATTAGATCCATGAAAATAGCAAATATAGTTCAAAATATTTACATAGCCTTATTATGTGACAGACACAGTCCTAAGCACATCACATATTTTAACTCATTTTAACTCACAATACCTTTATTAAATAAACAGTGTTACTATTACTGTTTCACACATAAAGACACTATGGCACTGAGAGGTTAAGCACTTTTAAGTTCACTTACTAGTGACAGAGACTGGATCCAAACTAGACAGTCTAGCCGAAGAGACCACGTTCATAACATCTATGTTGTACTATCATAGAATAATCCAACTATTCTAGAACACCATTAGAGCTGCAGACTTATCTTTTGGGCAACTCATTCCTAGATTGTTGTTGTTCAGTCACTAAGTCGTGTCCAACTCTTTGTGACCCTGTGGACTGCAGCACACCAGGCTTCCGGGTCCTTCACTATCTCCCAGAGATTGCTTGAACTCCTGTACATTGAATCGGTGATGCCATCCATCCTCTTGTCATCTCATGGATGGATGACCATCCATCCTCTTGTCAATCCCTTTTCTTCCTGCCCTCAATCTTTCTCAGCATTAGGGACTTTTCCAATGAGTTGGCTCCTTGCATTAGGTGACCAAGTATTGGAGCTTCAGCTTCAGCATCAGTCCTTCCAATGAATATTCAGGGTTGATTTCCTTTAGGACTGATTGATTTGATTTCCTTGAGCGAGTTGCCCAAGGGACTCTCAAGAGTCTTCTTCAGCACCACAATTCCTTATTTACTAAGCATTTATCAAGTACTAGTTTTCTTAACCATCCATGTATGAGAATACAATGATAAATAAGGCAGAGAAAGTTTTAAGGGGAAGAGGAAGGCATATAAATGATTAGTTATAACAGGAAGCTAAAATGCCAGCATAGAGTATATAGAAAGGACTGCCAGAGAATAAATTGACTATACTTGGTCTAGAAGCCCTCACTGGAGGGAGGAGAGAAAGGAAGAGAGATATCTGTAGAGAAGGAAATAAATGTCTCTGCCAAAAAAAATAATAATAACAATGAATTAAAAAATAAAAAACAGAACCTATTCCCTTTAGATTTACCTCAAGGAAAACAATGGTGATTTAATAATGCTACAAGAATATGAATCATTTTATTGTCAGGATCCTTACAAGACGCATAAAAGGGATAACTGTGACAACTTAATGAATGAATTATTTACAGAATTGTGGGGCGGGTTAAAGGCACCAGCAAGAGAAGGAGAAGCCTGAGGAACTCCGATAGCCAGAAGCCTTTGGCATCTGTAGGGCTTCCCTAGTGGCTCAGACTGTAAAGTATCTGCCTGCAATACAGGAGACTTGAGTGAGATCCCTGGGTCAGGAAAATCCGCTGAAGGAGGGCATGGCAACCCACTCCAGTATTCTTACCTGAAGAATTCTACAGACAGAGGATCCTGGCAAACTACAGTCCATGGGGTCACAAAGAGTCGGACATGACTGAGCAACTAACACACTTTCACATTGCCATCTCTAATCGGAACGGAGCAAAGTGATGTTGCTGTCACTGAGACTGACAAGAGCTCTAATGGTGGGAAAGGGTCTGGTAGGAACTATATCTCTGGGTAGAGGAACCCAGACACTACCAAGCCACAGCCCAAGGAATGATTGGGGAAAATATGTAATGTGACCTCATTATCTCCCATCCAACAGTCTCCTGCTAGGATCTCCATTGATTGAACAGAGAGTGAGAGAGTTTATGTGATACAATCCACAGAAATCAGAATCGTGCCATGCAGAGCAGGATGAGAAGTATCAGTTGCTGATCTGGAAGGACAAATAAATGGAGAATAACCGAGACTCAATTATAAACTCAAAGGACAGTACCTGGTACTTCACCACCTCAGAGAAAAGCAAGAAATGGATAGCAAAAGACAGTTTTTTTTGCTGAAATGAAGACTTTTCTGGAAGAGTTACATAAATTCTAAAATCAGCTATATCAACACGGTCTTTGCAGAGATCTCATGTGAAGATTTTTAAATTCAAAATTTATGTCACTTTACTAGGCTCAAGTCCCTCTCATACTACTAATCTTTTTTTAAAAAAATTTAATTGAGACTTAGTCCATCTACAGAACCTACCTTTCATGACTTCTCTTTTAGAGAAGGCTTTGTTCATTTGACCAGCAAAAGTTATTAATTCTACACCTAAACATCCTTATATCTATTTTCTTTTCCTACGGGTACTGTTCAGGTTTTTTTTAGCCAAGCCTACTATTGCCCTGACAGCAGTGAACTCCAACTCCCTGAAATGACAGGTTGCTATCTGCCCAGAGTCCTGACTATGCTTCCTAAATACAACATAAAATAAACTCAAACAAAGGCACCAGGAATTTCACATAGAAAGATATTTTACTGATTATGTTTTCCAATTTGCATGTAATTTCCAGTCACTTTAACTGTGCAAGATTAGCATTTAATTACCATTTATTCTTTTTGGTTTTAGGGAGCCCCACTAATTAAGGGAAGAATTTAGATGAATTTTGCTGAATAAGCAAAACTACTTTGATCTTTATGTAAAAATTAGGCATTCTAAGAATTCCATTAATCAGCATTAATGTTCCCTCTGGTCATATTTAGTTTTTAGAGTTTAGTACTATTGCCCTTTATTAAACTTTCTTTTACATTGCTCTCAACAAAGATTTGAACTGCACAGTATCTCTTCTTTGTTAATTTTTTTCTTTGGTGAGAATGGAAAGACACAGCCAATTGTCAAAACTGTCCTTGAGGGTAAAAAAGAGGGGAAGAAGATGAAAGAGGTAAGAGGGAAGAAGGCAAGAGCTAAAGCTGACTACAAACTTTCATATCTTTCAGGCTTAATTAAGGTTAGACCAAGAAAAGGCTAACAATTATTTATTGAGTACCATTTATTTCCTATTTTATACTCATAACAAAGCAATGAGATAACCTCATCAAATAGTATGTGCATGCTTGCTAAGTCACTTCAGTCATGTCTGACTCTTTGGGGCGCTATGAACTGTAGCCCACCAGGCTCCTCTGTCCACGGGATTCTCCAGGCAAGAATACTGGAGTGGGTTGCCATGCCCTCCTCAAGGGGATCTTACCGATCCAGGGATAGAAGCTGCATCTCTTATGTCTCTTGCGTTGGCAGGTGGGTTCTTTACTACTAGTGCCACCTGGGAAGCCCATCGTATGGTATAAGGGCAAGCTATTGATAACATGGTACAATGACCAAGAGTATCTTATTTAAACTTGTCACTCTCTCTTAACAAAATTTAATTTCCTCATCTATGAATGAGGAAAACTATCAGTATTACCTATTTCACTTGTGAAGTTTAAGTAAGATAATAGTTATAAATTATTTGAACAAAGTTCAATCTCTTATAGCTAATACCTGGTAGAGCGCACACCCTGACTCCTTGACAGAAATCTAACCAGAAAGATAGAGAAGATCTAGATCCACTTAGCAATATTTCTCACAGTGGTCCAATCCTACCTCCATTGTAATCATTGCAACAACTTTCTTTTAAATTTTCATTTTCACTTTTTAAGATGACAAACTCAACCCATGAATTTATCTTCTCCTGTCTTTCTCTTTAAAATGAAAAGAAAGGAAAAAATATTTTCTTCTTACACGTAATGAAGATAGAAATGATGGAAGCTGCCAATCAATAAGAAATCTAAACAACTTAATGGGAAAGAAAATCAGGTGGAACACAGCTACCACTGACAGATACTCATAAAGCTTGAGAGGGTAATGCAAGGAATACTACCTTCCACCAGGGAAGATAGTCTGTCTTCCATGGAAAATTTCAGATGTTCCAGTTTCAATAGAGGCTTGTAGTTTATTAGAAGCACACTTTATTTGAAAGTCTTTTTACAACAATAGACTGTCTCCACCCCTCTCCTTTATCCCAGTGTCCCCAAAACTTGGCAAGCGGGTGCTTTCACCCCAAGCAGTAAAATTACATTCTTCTCTAAAGAAACCGAACAACTCGCTGTGACATAATAGAGCCAGTGTGTATGAGCATTGCTGGGAGCCCCGAGTATGGTGGGACACGGCAAAAGGGAACTGAGAGTTTGCCGTTTCTTTGCTTGTCATACATTGTCATCCACACGTAAAGGGTGCCCAGGAAGAAGGTTCAGTGGATCTACCCAAAGTCCTTTTCTATTCCTATTAGTCTAGACAAGTCTTCTTTTTCTGTTTTATTTGTCCAGATATGGTGCCTTTTTTATCCCGTCTTTTCAGAGAGCATGACTTTTCTAGTTTCAACAATGATGCAGTGCAGGTTAACAAGTTCTACAGTGATGGGGTTAGCAAGCAGAGACCTCCACATGCTGGCATCTAAGGGACCCCCTAATACTTTCTTCTCTGCTCACACAAAAGCAAGCCATGCCTTTGTTTAGCTAAAAGCATTATCCATTTACCCAGACCTCCATATCCAAGAGAGGTAGATGATCGGAAGCCATTCTACCTCTGCATTGAATGAGCCAATAAAGAAGGGTCAGCACTCTGTGTTCTTGGACAAAAGCCCACTTGCTACTTATTTCTGTACAGCCTGTGAGCTAAAAATTTAATATTTTTTAATGGTTGAATGAAGTTAAAAGAAGATTAATATTCTTTGCCTGTGTACATGGTATGAAATTCAAATTTCAGTGTTCATAAATTGTTTTCTTTTTTTGAAACATAGTCATGCTCATTTATTTATTATTGATGACTGCTTTGGCAAAACAGTGGTAGAGTTCAGTAGTTGTGATAGAAAACACAGGGTTTATAAATCCCAAGATTTTACTTTCTGATGCTTTACAGAGAAAAATGTTTTCAATCTCTATCCTAAAGCATAGTTATTGAAAAATTGCTCTTTTTCTTGCTCATTGGAGAGAATGGGTTGGAGGGTTGACGTATTGTTATAGACTCTACACTTTCCTTCACTTTTTTTAACTTGCTTTCTTTTGGGCGGGTCTATGCATAGCATCTTATATTTCACATTACCTGATGCTTTCAGTATTGTTAGAAAGCTGAAAATGGAACCACATAAGCAAGATCCATGTCCACCCTCTTGTTGGTGGTGGGAACAGATGTAAAGGGCAGATTCTGAAAAGGTCAAGCTGAATTTGGGCTATGTGCGAAGGAGAGGGGAAGCCACGCCAAATCTTTCACCCTCATCTTTAGGACCTAGAATTTCAAGAGATTCTCTGTTAAACAGCCCCAGAGGACCAATGTTTAAGAACTGGTTGTTGTCTTTTTACAAAAATCTTTTGCTATTTTGAACCTATGCAATAATATTTTATGCATATCTTTTCTCTGGAAACAAATTTAAACCAAATTTTCAACCACTGTCTAACGCCATGTTCCTATAGAATGGCCTTTTAGTAGCTCTTCTCCTTGCTACATGTGCCTAGATGTTCTTTTATAGGTGCGAGAAATCAGCTGTCAGGTTCTGAAGATAAGACAGGAGCTGAACCTGAATGGAGAAGAGAACTATTAGAGAAATCCTCAGAGCTGACATGAGGTTAGCCAAAGGACAACAGATACGCCTTCATTTTCAGCTCCTGACATGTTATTGAGCTGCCCTGAAAGAAGCACCACAAATCACTGACATTCTGAGAGGTAGGCAGAATTTTTGCAGTGTTATAATGCTTTCATTTTATGCCCTAGAAAATAACTGAAATAATGTGAATTTCCATTTGGGAATTTAAGTGTTCTTTCAGTGTTTTGACATAAGTGCATGAAGGAGCCAGAGGCACCTACAACATTGAAAGTGAAATCCAAAGAAACAGAATGAAGAACAAACAAAGGGCTTGTCTGTGGCTTTCTTATTCCAGAATTCCCCAGCCCGATGGCTCCTAGACTGTTTAGAATGAGGTCACTTCCGAGGGCTTTGGGGTTGGAAACAGAAGATTTAGGTGTGCAAGTCTGATTGGGGATCTGGTTATGCTTATGGTATAATTCTAAAGCTAAAGGAAAATTAATATTTGATTATCCAAATTTGCGCCCAAGATCAATCACTGATAAAATGCTGTCCTTTAAAGGAGAAGTAGTCTTATTTATATTCAGACAAAGCACATACTGGAGAAACATGAAGAAAATCTATTTAGAATGGTTGACATTTGTCTTTTGGACATTACTAGGAAGGCTGCCGGTATATTTACCTTCAAAAAGACAAAGATAAAACTCTTGAAAGCAAATTGGTCCTTGTAATGCATTGGGATTTATTACCTAAGCTCCAGTAAAGAAGATAATATACATGCTCTGCAAGAATTTGTGAAAAGATAATGTTGTGTCAAATTGAAGTTATTATAATTATGATCATGTGCCATTAGGAAGACAGCCACTATGTTTTAGTCATGTACTGGCTCTAGACAAAATTTAATATCAACATAACATTGTGCTATATGGCAATTATGCTAATAGTCATCTAATTCATTATTAGGTGGAGTCACAATTGTAATGAAATAATTCCATGAATGATTCATAAAGCACATTAACCCCTGTGGCATTATCAAATTCTGTATACTCTCCTCCAGAAAAGAATACTTTCATATTTTTAAAACATAAAATGTTAACGTTTTGCAGGATAGAAATATTTAGACATTGTGGGATTTAAAAAATGTCCGTTATTTTAGAATACACAGAGTAGATATTACAAAAACAGAATTTGATATTCATTATATATAACCACTAAATTATACTGAGACACATACAGTTGCGCGCGTCGGCGTGCACGTGTGTGTGTGTGTGTGTGTGTAGCCTGCTCAAGCTGCCATAAAAAATACCAGAGAACAGGTGGCTTAAACAACAGCGATTTCTTTTCTCATAGCTGGAAGCCAAAAGTCAAGATCTAGGTGCCACCATTGTCGGTTTCTGGTGAGGCATCTCTTGCTCCCTGTGTGTCCACCTGGCCTTTCCTTTGCGTGTACATACGGAGGGACACAGAGAGAGGGAGGTCTCTGGCATCTCTTCCTCTTCCTGTAAGTGCACCAGTCCTGTCAGATAAGGCTCCACTTTTATGATCTCATTGAACTTGAATCACCTCCTTAATCACCCTGTTTCCAAATGCAGTCCCACTGACGTTAGGGCTTCAATGTGTGTACTTTAAGGGGACACAAGTCAGTTCATAACTATATATACACAGCAAGTGCATTCCCTTTTACACTCGTTTTAAAATTATTACAGAAAAATGCATTACATATTGAGCTTAGATCTTCTATTCATACCCTGTTAATAAGCCAGCAAAGAGCTAAAGGATTTAAGTTGATTCTTACCACAGGTGGTCCTTTTGGGGCCTTGTGAAAATAATGGTAACCTAAAATGAAATCTTTTAATTGTGAGACAACTCACCAATGTTTTAAAATGGAAAGCAAGTTAATCTGCCTATTTGGATATATGTTGTATTTTATGTGCACAATTTATTACTGTGATATTCTTGTTTTAAAATATGGTATAATAAATGCTATTAAACATCTTGATATTGATTTATTTAAACACCCAAGAACCTTTTTTAATCTTTGATATTCTTATTATTTTTAAATTTAGAAAATCCTTCCCCCAAAGTTCAAGAGCAGTAAGTAGCAACACTGGAATCCAGATCTCTTAGAATAACTTATTTTTCCCTAATTTCTTACACAGGATGGAATGTTGTATGATTTGTGATTCCAAATAATGTCTGTTACTGCTGTTATTGTTTTCTTATGGCTTAAAAGTTGAAAGAAAGAAACAGTTTGGGTAACTCATGGTAGATTAATGTTTACCTGATTTCATATTTTTGAATTGGAAAAAGTGCCTTTGGTTCATACGAAGAAAGACCAAGCATCTTCAATAGCCCAAGAATGGGAAAAAGAATAACAAACAACTGGGGAAAGTAGAGAGGTTGCTGCTGCTGCTAAGTCGCTTCAGTCGTGTCCGACTCTGTGCGACCCCATAGACAGCAGCCCACCAGGCTCCCCCATCCCTGGGATTCTCCAAGCAAGAATACTGGAGTGGGTTGCCATTTCCTTCTCCAGTGCATGAAAGGGAAAAGTGAAAGTGAAGTCACTCAGTCATGTCCGACTCTGAGCGACCCCATGGACTGCAGCCTACCAGGCTCCTCCGTCCATGGGATTTTCCAGGCAAGAGTAGAGAGGTTAAGCAGTGTGAATTAGCACTCCTCTCCCTAGTTTACATGCCAAAAAGCAGAATGCAAAGTGCTACTATTTATTAAATAATAGAATTGTAAATAGTAACCACTAGTCATCAAGTGGCAATTATGTGACAGCCAGTGTAAAGTAGACTTTCGATAACCTTTATTTCATTTAATCCTTATAACTCTAGGCATAGCTATAATAATTTTTCCTTATTTAAAAGATGAGGAAGCTGAAGTTCAGAGAGGTTACTTAGCTTAGCCAAGGTTACCTAGTAAGCATCCAGGTGAAAATTTATACCTAGAACTGCCTTCTATACCCTTGTATGTTCTATTTATGCTACAATTTCCACCCATATGTCCAAAAAAGTGTAACTTCAGTTTATAGAATGCTTTGTATTACTAAATAGCATAAAAATAATAAGTCAAAGGGTATTTTCCCTCCAGATGTTGTGACTAGAAGGAAATTATGTAAGTGGATATGATAATAATGATAATAACTATCATAAGCTATGAGTGCACTTGGCAAAATCTATGTACATGATCCTTTATTTTGAAATAAGCCTTCCATGTGCACCACCCTCATTCCTGCATTTTTGCTCTTCGTGTTTTCTAACCATCTTGGAACCCTTTAACCTACCCAATTCCATGAATTCTTTAAGACACAACTAAAGTCTAACTCCTTCTGGAGAACTTTTGTCACGTGTTTTAACCAAGTGATCACACTGCATTTATGGTCTTTCCCAACTCTTAGCCTGTGACTATGAACTATAAGTTATTTTTCTCCACTTATATATCCAAACTACAAATATTTTCAGTCCTTCTACAGCAAACGTTCAGCACATACGAATGCTTAAATCAGTTATTTGATTAATGAACTGTCAGATCAAATATGTCTTTTAAATTATGTATGTAGCAATTGATCCATTTATTAGATTAAGGACTCAAAGGTACATATATATCCTGTCAAACCAATATTTTATTTTCCCCCGTATAAACTCTGTTCCAACTCTGAAGACTCCAAACTCCAAACACTCATTTCAGAGTAGTGAATATGGATGCCTAATATACTCAAACAGAAGTTTATCAACTTATTTGTCCTGAGTTCAACATAAGGGACTGATGATACAGAGATGAATGAAATCCTGTTCCTTCTTATAACAAATGTAGCAATCTAGTAGAGAGGAAAGGATTGTATAGACATATAAGTTAAAATATTTAGTGAATTTGATGTTTCCTAAGGACTTAGAAAGAAATAGCTATGTCATCAGAGAAAATCAGCCAGTTGGACATCTAGAAGCCCCATGGATTAGCCTCAACTTGGTAAAATAGGCACAATAAATTTCTTATTTAACTGGCCCAGAAATTTGTTCTTAACAAATCATAAAAAAGGTTATTGAGTCTTGGTGACAAATTTCCGCCAAGGAAGTCCTCTGCATAGTGATGGTAGTATGTTCATTTATTATTAAAAACAAGTAGATAACCAACAAGGATATACTAGATAGCACGGGGAACTCTGCTTAATATTCTATAATAACCTAAATGGGAGAAGAATTGAAAAAAGAATAGATACATGTGTATGTATACATGAATCACTTTGTTATATACCCAAAACTAACACATTGTTAAGCAACTATACTCCACTATAAAGTAAAAATTTTAAAAATACTAAAGAACCAAACCAAACAAAACAAAGTGGATAGACATCCTGTCCTATGACCCACTCTTTCTTTCTGTATAAGATAAGTAAATCAAACTGTAACCAGGTTTGTGGTGAACACTGACTCAAAAGGGCTTCCCTTCTGGTTTGGATGGTGAAGAATCTGCCTGCAATGCAGGAGACTCAGGTTCAATGCCTGGGTCAGAAAGATCTCCTGGAGAAGGGCATGGCAACCCACTCCAGTATTCTTGCCTGGAGAATTCCATGAAAAGAGGAGCCTGGTGTGCTTCAGATAATGGGGTCGCAAAGAGTTGGACACAGCTGAGCGACTAACATTTTGTTTCATTTGAATTAGAATAATTAGTTCTGTAATTACTAGCATGTGACCTTGGAAAAGTAACCACTTTTTACTTAAGTTACACATCTGAAAAATGGCGATCATGATAATACTTACATCTAAGATTGTTGTAGTATCTGAGTGAGTTAATACATGTAAAACGTTTACAATAGTTTCTTGCACAAATAGAAGCACAATAATAAAATAATATTATTGAAATTTTTAATGATGTGGTTTGGAACAGCCTGGTGTATACAATACACAGCAGAGTTATAACACCCGACTGAATGGATTTATTTATTCACTCAGTCATTCCTTGAGATGAATTGAGCACCTTACATGTCATTCACTGTACTTGGTGTTTATGATAGTCAACCAATTAAACTCATGTCTTCCCTTAACAAAACTTATATTCAAATAGGAAACTCATCAAATAATAACAATAAAATGTGATGGCTCTTATTGTTGGAGGGTGGGGACTTAAATTCCTATTTCTAATACTTCCTTCTACATAGAGGGAACTCCATGAGCATAACTTACTGGATTTTCTCTGTGTCCTCACTCATTTGTCTTCCAGGAAGGAGGAGTAAATTCCCTAAAAGGTGAATTGATTCCCATGCATCAAGGGATGGATGCCTAGCTTCCCATCCCTTTACTCTTCCTCACTTGTTCACCTAGCTGAAAAGAGCAGGTGTTCTCTTTTGCAACATAGTCTGCTTAAAAATATATTTATTTATTTATTTGGCTGCAGCAAGTCTTTTTTGGGCCGCACAGGATCTTCAATCTACTTTGTGAAATGTGGGAATTTTAATTGCCGCCTGCAAACTTTTAGTTGCAGCATGTGGTATCTAATTCTCTGACCAGAGGTTGAACCCAGGCCCCCTGCTTGGGAACATTGAGTCTTAGCCACTGCACTTCCAGGGAAGTCCACTTTTACTATTCAAGCCCTTTAGAAATGTCACAATAGCCAACTTTCAACTTAGGTTATATTTTCAATTTTTGTTATTGGAATGCTTTCAATAATCCATTTAAATTTTTGCTCTTTTAGAAGTTCATTTTCCATCATTTATTAATAACAATAGCTACAATTATTGAGTACTTGTCTGTCATGCAGCACACAAAGAACTTTATATACATGATCTCATTCAATCTTTATAAAATCTTAATAGAGATGGTGTTACGATGCCCATATTCAGATAAGAAAATTAAGGCAGAAGAGGTTAAATAACTTGTCCCAAGATCACATAACTAGTAAGTGGCAGAGTCATGGTAAAAACCAATTACATTATTTTAACTCCAATGTTTATCTCCCATAATTTTTAATCTAATTCTCATTTGATTCAGAACTTAAGAGAGTTATTTGTTGGGTATCTTAAATGCCATCTCCTAACAATCATACTTTGCCTTCTCAAAAGCTAATGTTATTTCTAAATTTTGCCTTACATGTTTTATCCCCTAATTATGATAAAACAATGGGAACAAACTTATGTAGGATATGAGCAAAGAAAAAGGCAGGGCACTGCATCCAATCTCTTCCACTGGTGAATCAAACTACTAAACCTTTGATGAACAATAAAATGTGTGGGTTTTGTGTGGCAAATGGAATTTTATTTTCCTTTTTGATTCACGAAAACCCAGGCAGAATTAGCTTTAATGAGGTATCATATGATTTGGGAAATATATTTACATATATATCAATGTACACTGTGATACCTAAATCAATATATTCCTTCCTGAGTCTTTCTCATGAATAATTTTTGAACTGCAGAAATACATACTTTGAATTAATTAAGTTCAATTCAAACACAAATTTACTAAGCATTAACAATATGCAAAGCATTGTGCCAGGAACAACGAAGAATACAAATTCTATCTTCAAGAATATCACAATGCCTGACACTGTGATTTCTTATTCTCATTTCTATTCTCAGAAGTAATTTTATCATTTTCTAAGTGAACTTCCTGTTTTTCTTCTCCTATTTGCTTTGTTGCCTAATATAAATGAGAGATGGGTTCCTTCATAAACCATATTTTTATTGCTTTGCATCATAGCAAAGGAAAAAGACAGGTGAATAAGAGTCTTCTGTTTCAAACTAGAAATTTTAAATAGCACCTAGAACACTGCCATCATAAAAAATAATTGGTTGTGGTGTTGATGCCAGCATTTATTTCCTTGGCACTTTATCTGACTGAAAACATTACAGCTCCCCCCATCCTAAGCATCACAAATGGCTGACAAATATCTTCCTATATTCTGAAACCGTTCTGAGACATGTACAGTTATATGATTCAAATTAACTGCAACTAAAAAACAATTGGCACAACACCTGCTCCCCAGGGGCAGAGTTTAGAAGGACGGAGAGCAATCAGGAGGAATGAGAGCCTGCTTAGGAAAAAATTCTCCCTAGCAAAAAGCAGGATTTATGAAAAGCTGTCTTCCTTCTAATAGCAATCTACCTTTTTACAGAGGTAACTTATTGTAACTTTCGGGAATGTGGGCTAGAAATTTGTCCTACATTTCCTGATATGTCATATTAAAGTTAAGGTATATACCGTATGATGTTAAAAGAAAATCACTTTATACATCGATAGATTCTGTATACATTTATTATGGCCTCAGTCTTCCATGTTTCAATCTACACTGATAAGATGTTAATGTAAAGTGAAAATACAACTCTTTTAAGGAAGTATGCAGAGACTGAAGAAGAGAAGAATTAGCATAGTCTTTTAAGCAGAACAGTGAGGCTGGATTGGATAGAGAAAAAATAAGGAATGGCTTTCTGTATCAGTTTGTCTTTCTGTAATTACAACAATCACTTTAAAGAACTGTCTGGATATTAAAATGGCAAAAACTAAAATCAATCTAATTATCCACAGTGAACCTTCCTTCCATCAATTTCCATTACAGAGGAAACAAAATTAACCATTACTTACCACTTCAATATTAATGCTAGCTGCAGCCCCATTGAGAGGTACTTAGATGCACACCATTTGTTCGAAATATGAAAGTGATTCCTTTGACTGTCAGCACATGCATAGCAAGAGAGAAGAGACAAGGAGAAATTACTAATTCTTTTTTTCTTTCAACAAATAGGCACTGGGCTTAGCCCTGGGACTATAAACATACATAAAATGTTGTTTCTTTATCCCAGGAATTCAGAGTTTGTTTGGGGAGACAAATATAAACAGATAATAATGAAACAATGAAGTAAGAGCAATGATAGAGAGGTTCAGACAGTCCTGAGAACCAGTAACTAGCCAAGCCAGGATGTTTGTTAAAAGAAGAAAAAAAAAAAAGAAGAGGGATGTTAATCAAGGATGTAATTGAGCTATTTTGGGGGAGAAGTTAGAAAGAGGAACAGAACACTTAGGTAGAGCCCCAACAAAAACATGGAGGTAAATAATACTGGGAGCTTATGGAACCATAAGCAGTTTGCATGTCTAACATGATAAGCAAGGCATAGACTACCATACAAGAAGGCAATGAGCAATAAAGGTATTTGTGTTTCATTTTCAAGTACAGAAATTTGGCTCAAAGGAGATGGAGTCCAGATGTTTATAAGCAATGGAGCTACATAGTAAGATCAATGTGCTGGATTGTTCCACTGCCCTCCCACCTGTCTCAATTCTGTGCTCTTCCCTGGAAACTAACTGGGTCCTCATACCCTATGATTTCTAGTTGGGTTTGGCCAACAGGGGCCCCAGTCAAAGATTAGAGGGAAGAGGGGAATGAGGACACAGTATTATCTGGTATGATCTGAAAAAACTTTGGTCTGGGATGTCCCTTGATTAAACAAAGACCTCTGCTTTCTTTCAAATCAGCCAGCTCTACTCACTTTATTTTTCTGTAATCTAGTCATCACTCCTTCACTGCATCCCATGAGATGTAGAAGTGGTAGCAGTTTGGCCAGACTATTAACATCATCTGTTGTTGTTGTCCTACACCCAAACCTGTGGACATCGTCTCTTGGTGAATAAAGTTTTCTTGAAGTAATCTTATTCTGAAAGTGCCCATTGTTTCCTATTGAGAATTGATACATGTTGCATTTAGATAAGCCAAACTAAAGTCTGTAAAGGAGATGGTTTAAAAAGAAGAGCAGATAAGACACACTGAAGAACTTAATTGCATCAATGATATTTGTGTCAGATAGGCAGGAAAAAGTTTGAGAAATACTTGAAGGTAAAATCTGTTGAATGCATTGGTTGATTGGTTGGAGAAGGGAATAAAGAAGAAGGGGAAATAAAGATGGTTTCCAATTTTCTACCTTTCAAGTTTTCAACTTCAGTGACTAGATGATAGATGATAGTGCTACCAGTGGAGACTATAGATGAAGGAGCAGGTTTATGGGGAAACATAATAAGTTCACTTTCACATGTGTTGGCTTTGAGGTGTCTGGGTCTATTGGTTATATGGAAATAAATGATCAAAACTGAAAATAATATCTTTGAAAGTTGTCAGCATATCAGTAAGTGGTGCTTAAACCATGAGATTGAGAACAGTGAACTGGAAAAGAAACCCTAGAAAGGGCTGACATGTAAGGAAATGTTCTCAAATATTAATATTTGTAAAGTTCTACTCAGTTGGTTTGTTAAAATGCATCATCCAGTGTCCCTAGTTTAGTGACTGATTCAATAGGTTGAGTGGTAGATTCAGGGATGATGTATCCCAAACACATATCCCAAGTGATTCTGATTACATAGTTTGCAGACCACACTTAAAGAAATACTCATTTAAAGAATGGAGGTAGAAAGAAATGTTCATAAAAGAAAAAAAAGGAATATCCAGAATATATAGCGAATTCATAAAACTCAACAACAAACAACTCAATTCAAAAATGAGCAAGGGGCATGAATAACCATTTCTCCAAAGAAGGTACATGAATGGCTAAAGAGCACATAAAAAGTTGCTCAGTATCACTAATCATTAGGAAAACACAAATAAAAACACAATGAGACACCATTTCACACACACGAGGTTGGCTACTATCAAAAAACAGAAAATAGCAAGTTTTGTTGAGGATGTGTAGAAATTAGAATGCTTACACACTGTTGGTGGGAAAGTAAAGTGGTCTAGTCACATGGAAAACAATATGGCGGTTCTTCAAAATCTTAAAAGTGAAATTACAACATGATTTTAGCAAATCCACTTCTGGCTGTGTTTACAAAGGAACTGAAAGCAAAGTTCTAAAGAGACATTTGTCCAACGATGTTCTAGCAGCATATCCTTAATGAGTAAAATGTCAAAACAACCTAAATATTCACTGACAGATAGATTAGCATGTAGTACATGCATGCAACGGAATATCATTTGGCTTTAAAAAAGAAGGAAATTCTGACTTATGCTACAAAATAAATAAACCTCGAGAACATTATGCTAAGTGAAATGTCAGTCACCTAGACACAAATACTGTACAACTCCATCTACATGTGGTATATAGTGAAATCAAAATCACAGATACAGGAAGTAAATGGTGGTTGCCAAGGGTTGGGAGGAGGGAAACTGGGAAGTTATTGTTTAATAGTTATTATTTAAAGATGAAAAGTGTTCTGCAGAGGAAGGGTAATGATGGTTACACAACATTATACATGTACTTAGTACAACTGAACTGTGCAAACACTTAAAATGGTTAAGATGGCAACAATACATTAAGTGTATTTTATCAAAACACAGTATAAAATATGAAATAAAAATAAATTCACCATTTTATCCCAGAGGGGGAAAAGAGAGATAAAACTGGTCAGAATATGAAAGTAAGGAGAATTTCAAGATGGAGAGAGCAGTCAACAATATCAAAGGAAGCAGATGACCATATGCTGTAACAGCTTATTTTACCATAAATGGCAAGGAAATATCCCTAAATTTCAGTACATTTTCTTTATATCTCTCAGTAAAATCTGGTGCCCTCCTTGGAGTAAAAATATAACATTAAATACTCCTGATGTTCTCTTGAATTAGAATTATCCACCAAGAAATGGAATCTCTCTTCTTTATGACTGAGGCATTCACTGATTTTAGAAATATGCACAATAGAAACACTTTTTAACACAAAATAAAGTGCTCAAACAGAAGACAACAGAAAGCTTGTAGAATCTTGGCTGTTTGCCTACTCCACCAGTTCACATTTCTCCCAAGAAGAATATGAAAGTAACAAACAATAATCATAACAGCAAAATCTTAGACCTACTTGCCAGAAATATATGAAGATGGCATTAGGCAGATGTGGTTTTGAAAAGAACAAGGTTTCTTGAGAAACTTTCTGAGCTCTCACTTATTTCATATTAAGTGTCTCCTGAATCTACAGATTGGACCTGCTATTTCTCAGAATCAATACGAAGCATAGAAACACAATGTTTCATTGATATTTAGTTCTTCCAAAGGCATTTATCTTTCTGCATGTTCACAGATCCACTTTCTTTTGAGCCTTCAAGTGATAATTATCTGTGCTCTATACAGCTTCATTTTTCTGTCCCTCACTTTCCATATATGAAAGTGACTCCACGTGGCTCAGTGGTAAAGAATCTGCCTGACAATGCAGGAGATGCAAGAGACATGGGTGCGATCCTTGGGTTGGGAAGATTCCCTGGAGGAGGAAATGGCCACCCACTCCAGTATTTGTGCCTGGAAAATCCTATGGGCAGAGGAGCCTGGCGGGCTGCAGTCCAGAGGGTCCCAAAAGAATCGGACATGACTGAGCAACTAAGCACGAGCACTCTTTGAAAATACACCTTACCACTTTTAGATTAAGATCACATGTACTCAAACCAATAGCAAATACTAATTTTTAAAGGAGAATAGTGGTGAGGATTATTCAAAATATGGGTTACATCCCATTAATTTTATTTGCCTTTAAAGTTTTCAAGGAAGTACTTTATTTTTCTAATTGTATTTATCCTGGACTTAAACTAATGCTTATGCTGATCTCTCCTCCTGAAAACAAAAGACACATTCTTAAACCCACTAGCTTTTCTACTTCTTTCTTGTTCCTGAAGCTGGGTTTCTCTCATTGTGTACTTCGGTCCATTTCACATTGTCTGTTTTCACAGTTTCACTGTCCATTCTGACCTTACTCACTTATTCTCCCTTAAAGCTTGGGCGATCTCATTTTAAAATTGTTTCCTAAGTAGCTTGACCACTTTGATCTGCTATTCTGCTACCATGTCAATTTTGCTTCTTGAAGTAATTTCTGTGAATAACAGGTACTGGTTGGATGCACTGCAAGTTAAACTACATTTGCAGTTTCAGAAGCAGTATGGATAGTGGTTTACATGTGACCTTTAAAGTGGGTTGTGGTAATCATCTGAACTCACCAAGTCTTAGTTGTCTCACCTATAAACAGGGATAGTAGAAGACTTCCAGGAAGATTCACAGTTGTCTGAATGCAAATCTCTCTAGCCATCCTCCAAAACTATACAGATAAATGACCCACACAAACTCCCCTTCTTTCTATATGGGTGCGCGTGTGCTGTCATTTCAGTCATGTTCGACTCAGTGAGACCCTATTGACTGTAGCCTGCCAGGCTTCTCTGTCCATGAAATTCTCCAAGCAAGAATCCTGGAGTGGATTGCCATGCCCTCATCCAGGGGATCTTCCTAACCCAGGGATGGTACCCATGTCTCTCATGTCTCCTGCATCAGGAGGTGGCTTCTTTACCACTAGTGCCACCTGGGAAGTCCTTCTTTTCCATATAACAAACTCAAAATTGAGTAAGTTGAATAGAATAAAATGAAATAAATACCAATTCCTAACATATTTATTTATCAAGCCACTGATGCAAATCTTTACAGAAAGGTATAGGAGTCCAGAAAAACTGCTAAATAGAGAACAGAAGATTGAGATAAAATCTCCCAGAAAGAGAAAGTCTTCCTTACATGCAAAACTACTGATGAAGAGTTCTGATGAGAACACTGACTACAGGAAGGAGAGTTAAAAGCACACACAAAAATAAACTCAAATGTATTAAAGACTTAAATGTGAGGCTGGATACTATAAAACTCTTATTAAAGATAAACACAGGCAAAGCATTTTTTGACAAAAATTGCAGCAAGCTCTTTTTTGATCCACTGCCTAGAGTAATGAGAATAAAAACAAAAATAAACAAATGGGATCTAATTAAACTTAAAAGCTTTTGCTTTTAAGTTAAGGAAACCATAAACAAAACAAAAAGGCAACCCTTAGAATGGGAGAATACATTTGCAAGTAAAGCAATTGACAAGGGATTAATATCCAAAATATACAAACAGCTCATGCAGCTCAACATCAACAAAACAAATAACCCAATTAAAAAATAGGTGGAAGATCTAAATAGACATTTCACCAAAGAAGACATACAGATATCTAAAAAGCACATGAAAAGATGCTCAAAATCATGAATTATTAGAGAAAATGCAAATCAAAACTTCACCAAGGTATCACTTCAAATTGGTCAGAATGGCCATCATCAAAAAAATCTATAAATAATAAATGCTGGAAAGGGTATGGAGAAAAGGGAACCCTCCTGCACTGCTGGTGGGAATGTAAACTGGTAAGCCACTATGGAGAACAGTATGGATGTTCATTAACAAACTAAAAATAGAGCTACCATATGATCCAGCAATCCCATTCCTGGGCATATATCCAGAGAAAACCATAATTTGAAAAGATACATGAAGCCCAGTGTTTACTGCAGCACTATTTACAACAGCCAGGGCATGGAGACAACATAAATGTCACTGACAGAGGAGTAGACAATGAAGACATGGTACATGTATACAGTGGAATATTACTCAGCCATAAAAAGGGTGAAACAATACCGTTTATAGCAACGTGGATGAACCTCGAGATTGTTATCCTGAGTGAAGTCAGACAGAGAGACACAAATATCACATAATACTGCTTATATGTGGAATCTTAAAAAAAAAAAAGGGTACAAATGAACTTACCTACAAAACAGAAATAGAATTACAGATGTAAAAAACAAACATGTGGTCACCATAAGGGGGGAGGGATAAACTGGAAGATTGGGACTGACAAATACACATTATATAAAATAGATAACTAGTAAGAACCTACCCTACAGTGTAGGGAACTCTACTCAGTACTCTGTAATAACTTATATAGGAAAAGAATCTAAAAAAGAGTGGATACCTTCGTATGTATAACTGATTCACTTTGCAGTACACCTGAAACTTATACAACATTGTAAAACAAATATTCTCCAATAAAAATGATAAATAAATAAACAAAGGCACACAGAAGGAGGCTGTCTCTGAAGGTGATACTTCTGGGAAATCAAGGGGAGGGAGAGACCCTTTTGTGTGGTAAAGGGTAAAAGAAGAGAAGAAATTTTACAATTCCTCAAAATAGAAGTAAAAAAGAAATTTCAACGGAAACAACCCTCTCCTCGTTGACCAAACAAAACGGAAATGTCACCACTAAAGAGACTGAAATCATTTACTCTGACATGAAGTCCTTGAACTATAATCATATAAACATCCCAAACCACCACACCTGCCCTAGAAATATAGAGATGCAAGTGGTATTTATTATACAAAGCTACTAAAAAGAATAAAATAAAAAATGGGAATTAAATATATCTGGTAGTAAGAGTCAAAGAGAGAGTGAGAGAAAAACTTAAACCAGGAGAATTTACACACTACATTCCGTAAGGACAGGTGAAGTGGGCCTAAAAGAGCGAGAGATATTGGCAAAAATGACATATTCAATAAAGAAGATTTTATGATTATATATTGAAATTTACATTCTAATAATAAAGACTATATCTTCATCACATGTGCATAAGAAACATTCATAAAGACCAATTTCATATTAGACCATAAAGAAAGCATGCATAAGTTCCATAAAGTAGGGTTGCTAAAAAAATCAGCTATTTCTGTGTGCTTATGTACAACACAATTAAGAAAACTAGAAATTAATAATGAATGAATGAGTGAGTGGACATATGAAAAATTTTGTACACAGGGATAATTAACACAAAATGATAGCAAGAAAGGTTAGGAAAATGTCCTTCAGATTTCAACTGTTTGGCAAATGACAAAAGTGTGATAAGAGCTGAGCCAGGTAATTTCTTAAAGTCTCTATTCTGATGCTTTAATAGGTTATTTATATAAAGTATGCAGCTAGAAGACTATTTCTTTACACAAAATATATTCTAATCATTAAACTTTAAAAAAAAAAAAAGAAGGTAAAATATCCAGAACTGGATTGAGAACAGAACAAGGAATAATGAAGTAATATAAGATCTGACAACTTCAAACAAAGAGCTGAGCCTTCTCTTGATAAGCCTGCCTAAAGGACAAAGTACCTTAAGAGAAAACAGTTAAGGATGATTGGCAAGCATTCTATGTAAAGAAGGATCATATCTTATGTTCTGCAAACACCATCACATTCAGAATGATGGCAACAGTGTCTTTATCATGAAGCAGGAGAGATGGAGTAAATATAGTGGTAGCTGCGAGATATCAGTGTGCTTCCTTTAGGGATTTTTGAATTATTCTACACTGAGAGGAAAAAGGATCCTAAATACAGCAAAAGTACAGTGAAGGATGGATATAATAGCCTCAGTGTTCTCCCTTTCATCAGTGTTGTCTTCATCCTTCTAGTTGCACAAGAGAATATTATTTCTTGAAGATATACTATTCATGGGCTTCTATAATAATTATTATAGCTCTCCATATGTGTTTAATAACCTATTCACCTACAACTCTTTGTGAAGACTTGAGATTTTGCTTAAATATTTCCAGGAATTAGAGTTTCCATCCCTTTTTGTCATCAGCTATCAAAAGTTTACAAGCCACCAGGAAAATTTCATTAAGACTGCAAAATATTTCATACATCTGCTTCACAGTTTCTGCAAACACATAGTAATTGTTGGTTATGGTTACCTTTGCTTCCAAAAGAAAGATGAGTAGAGCAGATATAATTTGAGCTTCCTGGTGGCTCAGTGGTAAAGAATCTGTCTGCCAATGCAGGAGACGCAAGAGACACGGGTTCGATCCCTGGGTGGGGAAGATCCCCTGGAGTAGAAAATGGCAAGCATTTCCAGTATTGTTGCCTAGAAAATTCCATGGACCAAGGAGTCTGGCAGGCCACAGGCCATGGGGTCGCAAAGAGCTGGACATGACTGAGCGACTGAAGATACATTTCTGTCAAAGGAGCCAAGATGGGTCACTGATCCCCCCCTTCTATTTTACCTCTGTCTTGTCCCTAGTGTCCCTTTATAC
This sequence comes from Okapia johnstoni, assembly GCA_024291935.2. Classification (NCBI taxonomy): domain Eukaryota; kingdom Metazoa; phylum Chordata; class Mammalia; order Artiodactyla; family Giraffidae; genus Okapia; species Okapia johnstoni. The sequence continues at coordinate 57,534,048 of CM044308.1, forward strand.
AGCTGTGCAGGTTGTTCACTGCACACAGCTGCTTGACAGCACAAGTAAATGGAAGCTGAAATGTAAATCACCAAGGTATGTGCTGCAACCTAGGGCTACATTTCCTTAGCACATCTACCTTTTCCAAATTCTCAAAGACACCCTGTGAGCTCACAACAGCTTTGCCAGTCTGTATCTCTCGGGGCATGGATAGAAACATTGACCTAAGGTTAGGCAGTGATATCTCCTGTATGAGAAGAAAGATTCCAGTGGAAAACTGCTAATGAGTGCCAAACATCCCTTTCTCTTTCTTCCTGAAAAGCCCTGCTTTTTTCGTCAAAATGGCAACATGTCCAGTTGAAAGCATTCAATCCTTAGAACTCCTTATAGCTAAGAAGGGTTCATGATTCTGGCCAAAAGATAGAAGTTGAGTCTTTCTGGGTAAGATTTCTTTTTCTGATCTAATTACCAGCGCTCCCTGTTTCCTTAGTTTTTCTTTGCTTTCAAGCAAAAAGATATCAGCCATTTTATGATCAGATGACAACGTGAAGAAAACTATCCTTCCACAAAGGTGGGAAAACCACCAGAAAGATAAAATGATCCAGGACAGTAACAGGATCATGAAGACATTTCCTAAAGACAAACTTCCCACCTCCAGGCTGCTCTTTGTGTGCGAAGAATAAACTTTTTTATTAGTCACTATATCTACCAGTCAGAGAAGGCAATGGCAACCCACTCTAGTACTCTTGCCTGGAAAATCCCATGGACAGAGGAGCCTGGTAGGCTGCAGTCCATGGGGTCGCACAGAGTCAGACACGACTGAAGCAACTTAGCAGCAGCAGCAGTATATCTACCGGTTCCTATCCCACGCAGAAGAGAGCATTCTTAACTGACATGTCAGTCTTGCCTCTACCTCAGAAGAGATGTGTGAGAAAGCTTTTACTAGTTTTCATGTCCAGAATAGTTACTGAATAATATATATTCATCCAGTTCAAAAGTTTCATTGTTGATTGCCGAGGAGAATCTAACTTATTGTTTCTACCTCATAGACAAATGATTTAAGGAGGTTTTAGTTACAGCACAGATATATTGCTAAAGACAAATTAAGACTTTTCCCAAAGTCTTGGTAAGATTCCAAGGAAAGGGGAACAGCAGTTAATATTTAGCCAAGCTCTGCTGTTTTCTCTCTTTAATAAGCTCAGCATATAGAATTTGAACAGATTCTAGTGCATGGTCAGTAAATATTGAATAATGATTACAATGATGGTGATATATATCAATTGTTTTAAACAATGTTCAAAGAACAGTTTTTGCTATAGATAAAAATAGATCGATTTATAGATCCTTATGTTTCAACTCCTGAAAAGAACATCCCTCAATCTCAGAGGCCAAAGTTTCTTCCTATTTAAGAATTGTAAAGTTTTACTAAAGATGTGCTCATAGAAAACTTTACTGAAAGTCTACATACTTATTTTCATGTAATAGTAACTTTTGTGAGTATCTTTTAAAAGGGGAGGTCCAGAGAGTTGGTATAAATGTGTGGTGTTTATGACCTGACAGCTGGTAATATATGTAAGATGAAAATTAATCACTTAGCAAACATGCTTTATGTCTTATGTCCTCCTCAAAGTATAAATTCCAAAGGGCACTGTTTTTCATCCACTATAAGCTAGACCTCAGAATATTATCATTTACCCACTAATGAAACTTCTCTCTATTGTTTTTCAGGAACCATGTCACTGGAAGTGAAAAGACAGGTTACTTCTTAACAGGGAGTGTTCATGGTCTTGTGGTAGAAATATATCTATTTTTATACCAAAGTAAGGAGAATCTAGTCATTGAGGTGGGTAATCACTTTGCAATTGAAATATATGGATAAAAACTTCAAGAAATAAAAAGTGAAACAAGAAAACGTAGTACTAGTAGGAAACTTTAAGATATATCTTTCAGTCTTTGATATAACAAGTAAGCAAAAATAATCCAAGAAGTAACATAAATCTGAATAACAGATTATACAAACAGCTCTATAGAGAGAAAAGCACAGATCACATAAATGAAGAATATACTTTTTTTAATTGCTTACAAAAAATTTCAAGCATTGACTATGGATCACAAAGAAAATTAAGTAATCCCCAAAGAATGTGAACAGCATTCTCTGTTGCCAGTGCAATTATTCTATAAATATAAAAAGATATCAGTTCAGTTCAGTTGCTCAGTCGTGTCCGACTCTTTGCAACCCCATGAACTGCAGCATGCCAGGCCTCCCTGTCCATCACCACTCCCGGAGTTTACTCAAACTCTTGTCCATTGAATCTGTAATGCCATCCAGCCATTTCATTCTCTGTTGTCCCCTTCTCCTCCTGCCTTCAATCGTTCCCAGCATCAGGGTCTTTTCAAATGAGTCAGTTCTTCATATCAGGTGGCCAAAGGATTGGAGCTTCAGCTTCAGCATCAGTCTTTCCAATGAATATTCAGAACTGATTTCCTTTAGGATGGACTGGTTGGATCTCCTTGCAGTACAAGGGACTCTCAAGAGTCTTCTCCAACACCACAGTTCAAAAGCATCAGTTCTTCGGGGCCCAGCTTTCTTTATAGCCCAGCTTTCACATCCATATATGACTACTGGAAAACCCATAGCTTTGACTAGATGGACCTTTATTGGCAAAGTAATGTCTCTGCTTTTTAATATGCTGTCTAGGTTGGTCATAACTTTTCTTCCAAGGAGCAAGCGTCTTCTAATTTCATGGCTGCAGTCACCATCTGCAGTGATTTTGGAGCCCCAAAAAATAAAGTCTGTCACTCTTTCCACTGTTTCCCCATCTATTTGCCATGAAGTGATGGGACCAGATGCCATGATCTTAGTTTTCTGAATGTTGAGCTTTAAGCCAACTTTTTCACTTTCCTCTTTTACTTTCATCAAGAGGCTCTTTAGTTCTTCTTCGCTTTCTGCCATAAGGGTGTTGTCATCTGCATATCTGAGGTTACTGATATTTCTCCTGGCAGTCTTGATTCCAGCTTGTGTTTCATCCAGCCCAGCATTTGTCAGGATGTACTCTGAATATAAGTTAAATAAGCAAAAATAAATAAATAGATTAAATTTAAAAAATAAATAAATGAGATATAAATAACCAAAATGCAACCACATAGAAATGTTAAGAAAGAATGTTAAAATAGTATTGAAGCCAAGAAGAATTTAAAATCTCACTTTCAAATTATTTAGAAAACACTTATTTTTTATGTTAAACATCAAAACACATGGGTTGTAGTTAATATGATACATACATACAGAAAAAATTATATTTTTAGAAAGTTTCATTAATAATTAGAGAGTAAAGATAAATTGCTTAAACATTTATAAGTTAGCATAACATTGTTGAATTAAATAATTCTCTCTTTAGTAGGTTATGGGATATTTTTATCCAGCTTTGATTATCAGTATCATGTAAAGCAAAGTTTCTTATCCTGGACCCATGAGTATTTTTTTCTATGACTACTTTTTTTATTCATCCTATGATATAAAAGGTCTTTTTTTAAGCTGATGAGGAAGCATATAAAACAAAATCTTAGAATAATTGCTTAATAAATCAAAGAAATTTCTCTATAAGATTGAATGTAACTATATCTTTACTTAATATAACAGGAGAAAAAGCTCTATGTGTGTAATTTCCCTCCACTCAATGTAAAGAGACAACTCTTGTGTTTCCAAATGTTACTAACTAAACTTTTGAAACTTTAAAGATGGCTACTGTGTATCATCATTTTCCTCATGGCAAAGAATCAAAAAAGTTTTCAGGGAAAAAAGTGCTCCTGGTGCTATAGAAGAAACATATATGTAATGTGAAACTCATTTATTTCTCATTTAAAAAAGGAGAATAAACCTAAGGAAGACCAAGGATAGAATTCAAATGATAAAAGTGAACTAATAAATTAGAAAACCAAAAATCAAGGGAAAATATTTGTTACAGTGGTTTGGGGGGGAGGGGAAGAAATAAAACACTAGATGCACTAATTAGAAGATTAACTACATATAATATGAAAGATTTATGTGTAATAAATACAGATTAAAAGAAATTTTAATAGCTTATATGAGAATTCTGTACAATAACATCACAATGATAAATTTCATGTTAATGATAACATACAATGGTAAATCAGACTAATGCCTAAATGTATATGACCAATTGAGCACATAACAAAAGTGATCCAAGAACAGAGTTGATAGAATTTGCAAATAAAAATATAGGATACAGAGTTCATCTAAATCTCAAAAAAAAGCAATTTTTAATTAAAGATTTCCCATTCAATATTTAGGACATACTTACACTAAACGTTATTCCTTGTTTATTCAGAATTAAAACTTAACTGGGTATTTTATGCTTTATCAGTCAACCCTACTTAAGAAGACAAAGGGCTACCTTTGAAAGTAATAGTGAAAGAAGTTTTTCAAACCTTTCAAAAAGTATGTTTACTTAGTATGTAAATGGTTCCTAATCATAGATATGGTTCCTTTTTTAAAAGATCAATAAAGGTCTGTTGGACTGCAAGGAGATCAAACCAGTCAATCATAAAGTAAATCAACCCTGAATATTCAGAGGAAATCAACCCTGAACATTCATTGGAAGGACTGTTGCTGAAGCTCCAATATTTTGGCCACCTGATGCAAAGAACTGACTTATTGGAAAAGACCCTGATGCTGGGAAAGATTGAATGCAAAAGGAGAAGAGGGTGGAAGAGGATGAGGCGGTTAGATAGGATCACTGACTCAGTGGACATGAATCTGGACAAACTCCAAGAGTCTGGCATACTGCAGTACATGGGGTTGCAAAGAGTCTCATGGGGATGCGACTTAGTGACTGAACAACAACAATCACAGACATTAAAATCTTACAAAGATAATACAAACAAAACTATCTATAAACCATTTAATTCTGTAAATAAAAAATACAAAAGTTTTAAATAAATTACAGCCATATATTAAAGGAATGAAACACCTTGAACTGTCCTTCATTCCAGTAACAGAAACATAGTTCAAATGGGAAAAGGTGCAATTATAATAACCACTTCTATCTGTTCTTATTGTCACCCTCTAGTTTTCCCTTTCAATATTCTGACAAATTTCAGTTTTTCTGCATCTGTTCTTGCCCTTTCAAATTCATTTTCCACAGTGCTGACAGAGTAATACTGTAATTTGAGAGCACATATATTATCATTTTCACATTCACTCACTATACTGTCCATGAAATAAATCCCCAAACTCTTAATAGGGACTTAAAAGGTTATTTCAAATCTACCTCTGCATATATTATTATTTTTCCTTATGTATGCAAATATATGATACTTGTAAGTTATAATGCATAACAACGAAAACTTAACAATCCATTATTTAAATCAAGAATTAGAACATCAGCAATAATGTGCTCTTTCCTCAGCACATCCTTCTACATACTCACCCCCAAGTAACCGCAATCGTGAATTTTGTGAGTATAATTCTTTTTTTAAGAATGAATTCTTAAGTAATAAAGCAATTGGTTTTGCTTCTTTTTGAGATTCACTAAATTGGCATCTTACTGCGTAGTTTTCCAAGACTAGCATTTTCTCCCAACCTTATTTTATTATTATTATCACTTCATGTATAGTGGAGACCTGTTTCAAGCTGCGCTAAAGTTTTGCCAGACTGGTATACTAGATAGAGAGAGACCAAGGAAGCTGAGCATGTAAGCAAGGGTGTGATTATGATTGCCCATGGAATTTAAGGAAGATACTGACAGTGTAAGAGGGATGAGGAGCATGGAAAATATGACTTTTAAAATATTTATTTACTTGGTTACACTAGGCCTTTTGCAGCATGGGGATCTTTAGTTGTGGCATGTGAACACTTAGCTGAGGAATGTGGGATATAATTGCCCAACCAGAGATTGAATCCAGGCCCCCTGTATTCGGAGCATGGAGTCTTAGCCACTGGACTACCAGAGAAGTCCCAGAAAAGATGATGTCATCAGTGATTTATAGGTCCTGGGGGGATCAAAAGACTGTTAAGAGTCAAACAACTAGTTAAAGCAAGTTAGAAAGATAGAAAATGATGCTGGGAAAATATATTTCAAATATTAATGAATATGAAAAGATCAAGAGAAGAAAAAAGGTGAACTTTTAACTAGAGACCAAAAAAATCTTTTTTTAATTAGAAATAATATATTTTCTTAAAAATATTATAAAACAGTATATTTTTTTTAAAAAAGCACTTTGTTTAAGGGTGATATAAGGTCTGTTTAAGGTAATATTTTAAGATTAAAATAGTCCTTTCTTTTATCATCGGTATTACTTAACATTTAACATTGTTCTGAAGGAATTATTCAAAAATTAAATTTTAACTCCTAACTGAGAATATTCCTCTTCACTCCAAATTTTTGGCACCATTTTCAACAATTCTGCTCAGATACAGTGACCTTTCTCTTTACTTTAGGAGACCTTTGCATCACCAGAAACCAAACACCTTCAAAATCTCAATTTCTTACACTATTCCCTCTGAACAATTCCCTTGAGTTTCACACTCTCTTGCTTAAGTATATTCTGTGACTAAAAAGAGATTGAACAAATTTTAAAACAACAATATTTTTGGTTACTGGACTTAAAATTATTTCATTATTTTCAATTGTAGCTTTGTGGTTATTTTCAACACTTGTTTAACCATCAAAGAACCACTTTTGACCTATTGATCTGTTATAATACAACAGAAACCAATGAAGCCTGCAAACTTAATAAGTGTAAACATTAATGTGTAAATATGATGAAAATAGGAAAAGAAAATGGCAACCCATTCCAGTATTCTTGCCTAGAGTCCTGTGGACGGAGGAGCCCGGTGGGCTGCTGTCTATGGGTTCGCACAGAGTCGGACATGACTGAAGTGACATAGCAGCAGCAGCATGATGAAAACAATTTCTCTAGGAATTACACTCTCTTAATTTAACATAAGCTGAGACAATGGCCAGCGTGGTCCTTAGGGCTATGCACAAAACTTGGAAACATTAAATTTTATTAAGAACATAATAAGGTTACTATGAAAATTTTTATCAGTCTTAGAGTTCAAATTTATAAGATGTATTAAAACAAATTAATTGCATTTATTTTTCTTCTGTAAATGCAACCTGACCATAGATCCCCCAGAGGCTCAAAGCAAAGTCATTGTGTAACATTTCTATAGGTCCATTTTCATGGAAATATGCTTCATAATACACGATTTCCTTTAAAAAAAAAGGTTATAAAATAGGATGTTTATTTAAGTATTGCAGGCATGCATGCTAAATCGCTTCAGTCGTGTCCTACCCTTTGTGATCCTATGGACTGTAGCCCAGCAGGCTCCTCTGTGAGATTCTCCAGGCAAGAATACTGGAGTGGGTTGCCATGCCCTCTTCCAGGGAATCTTCCTAAACCAGGATCAAACCTGTGTCTCTTACGTCTCCTGCATTGTGAGGTGTGTTCTTTACCGCTAGCACCATCTGGGAAGCCCTTATTTAAGCACACTGATACGAAATTATATAAATGTATAGATAAATAAGGTGAACATATGTACACATACAATAAGAAAAAGAGATAGTTCTAGAAAAATGTTCACCAAATGATACAAGAGAATATTTCTGAGTGATGGGATTTGGCTTTTTATTCTTGTTTTCCCTGCATTATAAACTTCTAGAGGCTATATTCTATCATTTCATGTCTATGATAAATACTTGTTAAAAGGATATATGTGCATGAGTGCTCAGTTGTGTCCCCATGGACTGTGGCCCACCAGACTCCTCTGTCCATGGGGTTCTCCAGACAAGAATACTGGAGAGGGTTGCCATTTCCTTCTCCAGGGTATCTTCCGGACCCAGGGATTGAACCCATGCCTCCTGCATTGCAGGTGAATGCTTTACTGCTTGAGCCATGATAAATTAATAAATAAATGGCACCTTTGAATTTTTAAAAATTTTATTTATCAGCAAAAGGGTAGTAATTCTAACCACTGCCAAACTTCAGTGATATTAACTGCCAACAATGAATTGGTAGGAAATTCAGTTATTATTCATACCCGGTGGCCCCTGTGGTAGATTGTCTCTAAATACAGCCGATATCAGTTCTGTTCCTCCTCATATTTCCATGTCATACCATCATATAGTTGAATATAATTCCGTTCTTCTTGAATCAGGCCAGATCCTGTTGTCTGACTAATAAAATTCTGTGGGAGTGATATTCAGGTTAAGTTTCTTCCTGCACCTTGGAATGCTCATTCTTGGTACTTTCCTTCTTGGAACTCAGCTATCATGCTGTGAGGCCAAACTACCAGAGGAGTCTATGTGTAGGAGTTCAGGTTTTGAGCTTCCAGTTGCAGACAGCATCACTTGCCAACTTTGAATGAGCCATCTGGAATATCTCTAGCTTACTCAAGCCTTTAATGACTCTAGTCTTAGCTGTCAGAGATCCTAAGTTAGAACTGCCCCACAAGGCAGAACAACAACAGAACAGTGACAGATAACATTTTATTTTAAGGCATTATGTTTTGGGATGAGTTTTTATGCAGCAATAGATACTTGGAAAATATTCCATGCTTCTGTAAATTAAAATTAGTATCTTCTAAGGATTCTGGAGTACACTTTTTGCTCAAGTATTTTTCTTGGAGCCCTCAAATTTGTCTGATGAAATTCACCTTTTTGATTAGAACTTCATTCCTCCAATACCTGGACAAAATAGCACAGTAAACTTATTTTACATTAGCATAAGTTAGTTTATAGGATTTTCTGTAATAATATTTAACAAGGTTTAATTAAAGACACAGTAGGAAAGAGGAATACAGGTTCAAAGGTAATTCCAGAAAGGTTCAGACGTGAAGATGCAGAAGGACACTGTGCTAACCTATACTGAGAAGAAAGGGATGTGATAGGATGTGAATTGTATGTGTGTTGGGAAAAGGAAGTGCCCACATTATAAACGGGATGACCTTTCACCTCTACAGACAATTTGGAAATTTCTAATGTTTTCTGTTATGTCTCAACTTACACATAAGATTTTTCTGCCTTCTCCTACCAGTCAAAGGGGCCTTCATTCATTCATTCATTCAATACATATTTATTAAACATATGCTCTGATCAATGCCTTAAGCCTGACAGTGAGGATACAATGATGAATAAGACAGACATTTAAAGTGCCTGAGATGTGCAGAGGAGGGATCCAAAAGTTCAGTTTTAGAGAAGTTAAGAATAGGATGAAGTGAAGTGAAGTGAAAGTTGCTCAATCGTGTCCAACTCTTTGCCACCCCATAGACTGTAGCCTGCCAGGCTCCTCAGTTCATGGAATTCTCCAGGCAAGAATATTGGAGTGGATTACCATTCCCTTCTCTAGGGGATTTTCCCAACCTAGGGATAGACCCAGGTATCCTGCATTGCAGGCAGATTCTTTACCATCTGAGCCACCAGGGAAGCCCAAGAATAGGATACTAATGTTATTTATGCAATGACTGAAGAAAATTGGATGCGGTACTAAGGCCTAGCCAGGACAAGATTCTTCAAAAATACGATCAATTTCCTCAAAAACTAGAAATATATATGAATATTATCTGCCTGAAATGTGGGAGACCTGGGTTCAATCCTTGGGTTGGAAAGATCCCCTAGAGAAGGGAAAGGCTACCCACTCCAGTATTCTGGCCTGGAGAAGTCCATGGACTGTATAGTCCATGGGATCGCAAAGAGTCAGACACTACTGGGGTACTTTCACTTTCATGAATGTTACAAAGCCAAAAGAACAAGGAAATCTTGCCATTTGTGGCATTCATGGATAAACCTTGAGGGCATTATGCTAAGCGAAATAACTCAGAGAGAAAGACAGATACTGTATGATCTCACTTATATGTGGAATCATGGAATCTAAAAATTAAAATAAGAAAAACTAATAGAAAAAGAAGTATTTGTGATCATCAATTATAAGATAAATAAGTAGTGAGGATGAAATGTACAACATGATAACTATAATGAACACTTCTGTATAATATATATGAAAGTTATTGATAGTAAACCCGAATAGTTTTTATCATGAGGAAAAACATTTTTTTCTTTCTTTTCCCTTTTGTACCTGAGATGATGGACGCTAACTAATCTACTGTGGTAATCATTTCATGATATACATAAGTCAGATCATTACACTGTACATAATACAGCTCCCTATGTCAATATAGTGCTTAACTTAAACTCATACAGTGTGTGCGTGTGTGCTAAATTGCTTCATTCGTGTCTCTCTTTGCGACCCTATGGACTGTAGCCCACCAGGCTGCTCTGTCCATAGAATTCTCCAGGCAAGATACTGGAGTGGGTTGCCATGCCTTCCCCAGGGAATCTTCCTGACCCAGGGATCAAACCCAGTCTCTTTTGTCCCCTGCATTGGCAGGCAAGTTCTTTACCACTAGCGCCACCTGGGAAGCCTCAAACTTATAATAGTGCTCTATGTCAATAATACTGCAAGAAAACCAGAAAAAAAAAATATGATCAAAAGTCTGTCCAGGCAGTTTGCTCCAAACCTTAGTGCTAGAAGTGACTCTCTGGGCAATACTGTTTCTGGGTATTTGACTGAAGCAACTTACAGAAAAACACTGTCCTTCATCAGTTCTTCCTGACATTAGAGGCTCCAGCATTTTTATGACCATGACTCATGACTCCAAGACCACGATCCTTGTTCTGGCTCAGGAACTACATCAGTCTCCCAGTCTGGCATCCTTTCGCATGGTTCCCATTCCTAAGTTTTCCTCCCTGATCCTTTGCCTCTGATCTCTTCTTCCTTAAACTCATAGATCAAAACTTCATTCAGCTCCTTTCATTTTAAAATAAAGACCATTAAAAAGTTGCTATCAGAAATAATCTCCAGACTCTAGCAGCATAAAATTGTCCTTTTCCTCGAGCTCTAGTCTGAATTTTATCTCAAAGAATAGGAAAAAATATGTAGTACAAGTTGAGTAACTTAGTTGCAATACTCTGCTTAAAAAATTATGTTTCAGGGTCTTTAGTTTTTTTGCAAAACACAAAGTTAAATAATTCTAGAAGAGGAAAGTAACTATGTAAAACTTGGAAGGAACACTGTTATACAAAAATATTCAAAACAGTCATTCTTTCTGAAATAAATACAATTACTTTCTCCTTTTGTGCACAACCATGACGAGTCCACAGAAGAGGCAATGAGAGAATTATCATAATTTAGACAATACAGTCAATAAAGCTAACCTTACTGTCACTGGAAACCTCCCAATCCATTTAAAGTAAGGAAATAAACACTCAGCTTTTGGCTATAGCTGCAAAGATAAATGAAGTAATGGAGTTACATTAAGTGGCTTAGGAAGGGAGAAAATCTAACCATAAATGGGAAACTATAAAAACATATGAACTAATTTTTTGTCTGCATACTTGCAGATAGGAAGAACAAAGAGAAGAAATAGATCCAGGCACTTTTATATGGAAATGTTATTTGCATAAATCATCACTGAAGAAAGTCCCAATGACCATATACTACCAACATTTTTATTTATGTATTTGTATTTAAGCTTAATGTCCTTCCAAAGAATTGCAAGAATCATGGACCAGTGCTAATCAAAGGAGATGTTTATACTAAAGATAAAATAATTAAATTATGGCACTTCAAGAAATAGAACTTGGGGCCTTAAAAATGATTGGAAATAAGAGCAGTAGCCGAAATTCTGTTAGATTTTAATTTTTAAGTATGCTAGAGAATTACTTCTTTCACAGTGATACTCAGGGAAAATTATTTTTTTCTATACAGAGACCCACAGAAAGCTGTGAAATTCTAAAACAGCTAAGATTCTATCCTCCGTGTTTTGGCTACAAAAAGAGGGCAAAGGAAAGGAGAAAAAAAAATAGTCTAGCAAAAAAACTGGGACTGAGAGATTTGTTGCTTTGGGCAGACTCAGAAGTATGCAATATTATTTGTGGTTCACTGCTGCTGCTGCTGCTGCTGCTAAGTCGCTTCGGTCGTGTCCGACTCTGTGCGACCCCATAGACGGCAGCCCACCAGGCTCCGCCATTCCTGGGATTCTCCAGGCAAGAATATTGGAGTGGGTTGCCATTTCCTTCTCCAGTGCATGAAAGGGAAAAGTGAAAGTGAAGTCGCTCAGTCATGTCCGACTCTTAGCAATCCCATGGACTATAGCCTACCAGGCTCCTACATCCATGGGATTTTCCAGACAAGAGTACTGGAGTGGGGTGCCGTTGCCTTCTCCGTTGTGGCTCACTAGCATTACAAAAATACCCCAGTTATAGAACTTGATTCAGATTTCTACTGTTTTCTCTCTGTCTGTTGGAAAGAATGAATTCAACTCGCTGTTGCAAATATATTATGTGATACCATTATATGATATTTCTGCAGTTTTGAAGGCACATAATTATATTAAGAGGAGATAAACACTTATAATTATTAAGCAGTTGGTTTCTTTTTTAAGCTTATAGTATATTTATTTTGCAAATGTGTCTATTTCAAAAGTCTAAACCAACAGTTTTACTTTTAAAAAAAGGAAAGAAGCAATAATACATAACATATATACTTTGATTGACAAAGATCTCTAGACATTAAAGTGGACTAGGCTAGAGAAAGCAAACCTTCTAAAAAGAAGTACTAAACTACAAAATAACAATGTCACATGCTTTATGAAAATAAGAAAAACTCATTAAACAGGAATCTCAAACTTCAGGTGATTATCTGATCGAATTGTTACAAACCATTAGTATTACACTGAATCCATGCTTCTAATGGATAAGAACTATCATGCTTTAAAAAAGTAAACTTCTCATATTAGCAGTCAATAGGGACTTGAATCAAGATAAATAACTACTCCTCATCATTAAAAGTTAAGAAACAGTCATAGAAACCATGCTGTTTATCTGGCCTATTCATTGATAGCCACAGGATCTTGCCTTGTCTTCATCAATCCCATTCTCTGTTTCCAGAATATTCCTTCACCCTTCACCCTGCTCCAGTCCCAATCATGTCTACTTCTCTCATTTGCAGAATACACTCATTCCCCTGAGCAAATCTCACCTGTACCCCAGCCCTTGGTCCCTTCAGTACTGAGCTGAATAAAGTAGATAAAGCTAGATAAAGTAACATTATACTATTGACATTTTTATGCTCCTTAGTTAACTGCATTACGCTGCCTGGGCGCCCCCAGGTGTGAAGCAGTGTCTTATTCATCTTTCTCATGGAGTCGTATACCTGACCTTTACAAACCCTCAAGAAATATTTGTTCTACTAAACTAAATGGAATTTAATTTCTTTTTATTCAGCTTAAGAATCTCTGAAGCCCTCTTAATTTGGCCAAAAAGAAAAAGTTGGGAAGAGCTGAATAAATGTCATGGAATGAACTCTGTAGTCTTAAACCTGCTCCTCTGTCCATGGAATTCTCCAAGCAAGAATACTGAAGTGGGTTGCCATTCCCTTCTCCAGGGGATCTTCCCTGACCCAGGGATCAAATCCGGGTCTCCTGCATTACAGGCAGATTCTTTACCATCTGAGCCACCAGGGAAGCCCAAACAATAACAGCAAATCGTTTAAAAGCAGTTACAACTAGTGTCCAATTCTTGTATGCATGATCAGTCCTTCCACTCTAAGACACTAAAACTCTTAGTTAGGTGTCCTCAAGGAAATCTCTCTGTCCCAGATCTGACCCAGATCTGCTTCTGCTATTTTTACCTTCTTTTTTTTAAAACCACCCACTAACCTTGTTCTGTTACCAAACTCGTTCATGTCAGGCTAATTATTTCCTTTTTAAATAAGAACTTCTACACAAATCTCAGAGAATTCTCTCTCTTCTCTAACTGATCCAAGCTGACTTTAATGTAGAAACTTTCTCAACTATATTCCTATAATACTAATACATTTGTATGTTGGCAAATTTCCCATACATGTGGTTCTTTTCTAATTCCACTTCTGCCAAATATTTTTAAGCAGCTGCCTAAGAATTCCCAGAGATAGTTTCTCTTTGTACTTCTAAAGGCCACTTTGATATTTCGGAGAAAAAAATAACTTCTAAGCTAAATAAAAACTCTTCTCCCAGAATTAGAAAGAAGAAAAATTCTATTGTTACATGGCATTTTTCCAAGTACATTTATGTATTAGCTACTTACATATTGCTATTTCCAGTACTTACATAGTGTACAAAACTTATTTACAATGAATCATAAGTCTCTATTTAGATATAAAATTTATTCAATATTGGATTATATTTTAATATGATAATATGGGACAAATTGCAGAAATTAGCTAAAACAAAAGCCAACTCACATCATGCTTGGGTCTTCTGCAAACTTTTTCAAAACAAAAAGCCTTAAAAATCTTTCTTTTTTTTTAAACAGAGACTAGTAGTAGCAGCACTTAAAGTAGCAATTACTGTCTACTTCCATCACAACTATTCATGTGGATACTCACAAGATACTGCTCTCCATGCACTTTAAGCAACAGTTTTAAAAAAGTACGTTCATGTCACATTCTAAAAGGCCAAGAGAAGTAGAAAATTATGTACACTAAAACATCTCAAAACAAGCAATAGAAAGATAACCTATAGGCAACCCAAGAAAGAAAAAATTTTGAACTTTAGAGGTCAGAATTACATGTTTTAAAAAAAAAATGATTAAAATAGGAAATAAAAATCTTTACAAAGTTCTTAGCCAGGTATTTGTTCTTATTTTAAAATGAATTCAAAAGCCTGCATCCAACAAAACTAAATCCGTTAGATTGAATTTGCAAGTGAAACTCTATCACAGAGAACATTTTTCAGAAATAATATTTAGGAAATACTGGTAATAATGGAAAAGCTGGATTTTATAAAATTTGATTTAAAACCTTTCCAACTATAAAATAATAGACGCTTATTGTAGAAAAGGCTCTGGGACTAGTACATGAGGTAAGACATGTCAATGAAGTCACTAAATAAAAACATGCATAATTCTATCTCTATACAGTTATAATACAGAATTGTAAGGTAGCATTTAACCGGAGGCTACCTGTATGCTGTTTTTTTTTGTCTTGCATAAATCCTTTTGTTCCTTAACAGCCCCTGAATGATACAGATGTGAGAAGAGCTGGCAAGCCAGCTCTCAGGAATAATAGGAATTTATTATCTCGTAAGCAGCCATTTACAATTCTCTTCCCTTCTGATACAGAAAGTAACTTTTACAATCCCCTCCCTTGAAAATGATTCTAGCCTCCAGCTTCCTGAATAACTTGTAAGATTTCTTATCCCTGTCTCTGCTAAAAAGGGCTGTCTTGTAAGAGAGTATAGATATGCCCACAATATGCTGAATAAACGCCTTTGCTCCACCAGAGCACTGGTCCCCATGTCTTTTCTCATTCCGTTCGCGCTCTCTCTCTCGCTCTCTCCCTCTCTCCCTTTCAGGCTGCTTCCACGGAGCACAGGTGTCTGCCATGTCTACTTACTTGCCCGGGCTTTCAAGACCTCTTCGAGAGGGCGCCCTGAGCCTACATAGACGGTGCTAACTCTTTGTCCTAGAGTTATATTGGCATACTGTGTACACCAGGGAATATCAGCCTTTTTTCTTCCTTCTTTCACTTTCTTATCGGTCGACTCTATACCCCCAAGTTCCAGTCCATTAAAGGACCACAACACAGAAGGATACCTTCATGTTTTTCATCGCATATGCTTTGGTTGGTTGTCGGTTTAGTCACTAAGTCCTGTCCAACTCTTGTGACCCCATGGACTGTAGCTCACCAGGCTCCTCTGTTCATGGGATGTCCCAGGCAAGAATACTGGAGTGGGTTGCCATTTCCTTCTTTTACTATCTGAAATAATATTTGGAATTAAAAAGTATGTGGGTTTTTACCATTTGATATTAAAGTGTAAGTATTTTCTGTGTCATTGATTTATTTGCAGAGAATTGAGATCCAATTAAAAACAGCTTAAGCAAATAAGGGTAAATTTTAGCTTGTACAAATAAAAAGGTTGCTGAAAAGGCCAGGAGTAAGCTGCTTGGGCTTTTGTGCTCACAAGAATTAAAAAAAAATTCATCTTTATCTACCTCTTAGTGATGATTTTTCCTGTGTAGATTTCATTCTCAGTCACTTCTTCCTACAAGATGGCAAAAGAACCCTAGAAGCTTTACATTTACTTTTCATTTAGAAAGTCCCATGGAAAGCTTCTGCCTCTTCAGCAGTACTCCCAGAGAGGATTCTCAGTGGCATTCTTCACTCTACCTAGGGGGATATAGCATTGATTACTCAGTTCTTAATTGCCTGGAAAATTTGGGAGTCATTGACATGAAGCTGAATAAAGTTCTGAGGCTGGATGAGATGACTGCCTAGGGAACAAGTTCCAGATACAGAAGAGTCTGAAAAATAAAACCTAGCTCACACAACTAGACTTGTAAGTAGATAAACATTTGGTGTAGAACAATTAGCTGTGGATTCTCTTTTGTACAAATTCCATAGTCTCAGTGAATAGTCAGAAAGTCCATGGACTAAAAAGCCCATGTAATCTAACATACTAAGGTTAGGCTCAAGGTGATCAGTTTTCAAAAGAAAGTATTTCAATGGACGTCACCAGAAAATCAATATCACAAAATCCAATTAATATAGTAAAATTAATATTTACTAAATGGGTTCTACGAAAGCCTACATTAAGCTTTAAAGAAAAAATTCATGGCTCAGTATCTAACAACTGTAAATTCCTCTATGGTCAAACAGTTGAGTAAGACATCCTGCTCATCCTCAAAATCAAGTTTAATGATACATGGGAAGACATGATAAAAGACAAACTGTCATCCAAGATTAACATGTATTTTTGCACTTGATGTAAAACTGCCATTTCTGAGAACATTCAATGTCTTTTGAAAATTTTATCAGCAAGATCAAACTGCACAAGACCAGAATTTTTAAAAGTAATTTATACTCTATAACAGTTTATACTATTTCTTGGCATGACAGAAAATAAAATATGAATAGCTTTACTACTATGTTAAGCTCATGCTATAATGAATAATATGTAATATTTCCTTTGGAATTTGTAAATAGTATAAAGTAACCAGCATTAAAAAGTTTACATAAGTTGGGGGGGAATGTTTATATAAGTGTATCTAAATATCCTTACTAGCTTTGAACATAGTATGATGCATTATCTATATTATTGCTGAGGGAATTCTGAATTGTACAGAAGAACTCATATTTCAATGTTTTGTTAGATTTCTTTATTAAAATAAGAAATTATTACATAACTTTGCAAATTAATTCTTGGTCTAAAAAGTCATGCAGTCCCAATTTGGAAGACAATCAAAATTTCACAGTGGTAGAAAACATGTTCTGAATAACTCAAAGATGTGTTCAGTCGTTCAGGCGTGTCGAATTCTTTGTGACCCCATGGACTGTAGCCTGCCAACTCCTCTGTCCACAGAATTTCCAGGCAAGTATACTGGAGTGGGTTGCCATTTCCTTCTCCATGGGTCTTCTTGACCCAGGGACTAAATTCGAATCTTCGGAGTCTCCTGCAATGCAGGCAAATTTTTTACCACAGAGCCATCAGGGAAGACAAACAAACATTAATAATATTCTTTATCTGCAAAGAACTAATCATTAAGAGAAGATAATGTTTACATTTATTCTATATACTTCTGATTTACAGGACTTTTTCAAATAGTAACTATTTAAAAGTAATTTCTTGTCTTAATGAAGTACTACAAAAATATATATCAACGATGTCAAATTGTAATATGCAAAAAGATCAATTCTTTTTCTTTATTTTAAAAAATATAGATTATTTGGGCCTCAATCTGAAAAAAAAACTAGTAAAATAAGTCTAGAGTAGGGCATCAAGATTCTAAGTAAGGAAACCCAGGTGTTTCTGCAATCTTTAGACTAAAATTAAAACAAAACAAAACAAAACAAAAAAAACACCAGTGATGATGAGAAACGATTTCACAACGCTAGAGAGGAGGAGAACTTACAGAGGCTGTTCAGTTCTGTTCCATCGTCCAGTCGTGTCTAACTCTTTGTGACCCCATGGATAGCAGTACACCAGGCTTCCCTGTTCATCACCAACTCCTGGAGCCTACTCAAATTCATGTCCATCAAGTTGGTGATGCCATCCAACCATCTCATCCTCTGTTGTCCCCTTCTCCTCCCACCTTCAATCTTTCCCAGCATTAGGATCTTTTCAAATGAGTCAGTTCTTCACATCATGTGGCCAAAGGATTGGAGCTTCAGCTTCAACATCCATCCTTCCGATCAATATTCAGGACTGATTTCCTTTAGGATGGACTGGTTGGATTTCCTTGCAGTCCAAGGGACTCTCAAGGGTCTTCAACACCACAGTTCAAAAGCATCAATTCTTCAGTGTTCAGCTTTCTTTATAGTCCAACTCTCACATCCATACATGACTACTAGAAAAACCAAAGCTTTGACTAGACGGACCTTTGTTGGCAAAGTAATGTCTCTGCTTTTTAATATGCTATCTAAGTTGGTCATAACTTTTCTTCCAAGGAGTAAGCATCTTAATTTCATGGCTGCAATCACCATCTGCAGTGATTTGGGAGCCCCCAAAAATAAAGTCTGACACCGTTTCCACTGTTTCCCCATCAATTTGCCATGAAGTGATGGGACCAGATGCCATGATCTTAGTTTTCTGAGTGCTGAGTTTTAAGCCAGCTTTTTAATTCTCCTCTTTCGCTTTCATCCAGAGACTCTTTAGTTCCTCTTCGCTTTCTTCCCTAAGTGTGGTGTCATCTGCATATCTGAGGTTATTGATATTTCTCCCGGCAATCTTGATTCCAGCATTTCTCATGATATAATCTGCATATGGATTAAATAAGCAGGGTACAATATACAGCCTTGACATACTCCTTTCCCAATTTGGAACCAGTCTTCTGTTCCATGTCCAGTTCTAACTGTTGCTTCTTTACCTACATACAGATTTCTCAGGAGGCAGGTCAGGTGGTCTGGTATTCCCATCTCTTGAAGAGTTCTCCACAGTTTGCTGTGATCCACACAGTCAAAGGCTTTGGCATAGTCAATAAAGCTGAAGGAGATGTTTTTCTGGAACTCTTGTGCTTTTTTAATGGTACAACGGATGCTGGCAATTTGATCTCTAGTTCCTCTGCCTTACTAAGTTCAGCTTGAACATCTGGAGGTTCACGATTCACATACTGTTGAAGCCTGGCTTGGAGAATTTTGAGCATTACTTTGCTAGCATGTGAGATGAGTGAAATTGTGTGGTAGTTTGAGCTTTCTTTGGCATTGCTTTTCTTTGGAATTGGAATGAAAATGGACCTTTTCCGGTCCTCTGGCCACTGTTGAGTTTTCCAAAATTGCTGGCATATTGAGTGTAGCACTTTCCCAGCATCATCTTTTAGAATTTGAAATAGCTCAACTGGAATTCCATCACCTCCACTAGCTTTGTTCATACTGATGCTTCCTAAGGCCCAGTTGAGTTTGCATTCCACAATGTCTGGCTCTAGGTGAGTGGTCATACCATTGTGATTATCTGGGTCATGAAGATCTTTTTTTGTATATTCCTTCTCTGTATTCTTGCCACGTCTTCTTAATATCTTCTGCTTTTGTTAGGTCCATACCATTTCTGTCCTTTATTGATCCCATCTTTGCATGAAATGTTCCCTTGATTTCTCTAATTTTCTTGAAGTGATCTGTTAGCAAAACCAAAATCTATGGAGAGAAGATAGATAGATCTGACAAATAAAAATTTAAAGTTAAAGTATGTAAGAAACACTTATCAAAATAAAGAAAAAACAAATAATAAATTGTTAAAACTATTCTAAAATAAAAGTCACAGTTAACTCTGATAAATTAAAATATTCAAAAATCAAGTGAAACAATAAGCATGTTTAGAAGAATAAGAAGCCAGGAGGATTAGATAGGGCCAAGAAGTATTTAAGTTTAGGGGCATAAAGGATCATAAAGCAGGCTGAAATTTTGAGGAAGCAAAGTTAGAAAGTGGAGTAGGAGAAAGACTACAGAAGTCAATACAAAGAACACAGGACTGATGTCAAGCTACTAACAATTCACGAACTTCTGCTGCTGAAATGATTAGTGCTTCCTTGGATCAAGTTCCATTTGTATAATGGTCCGTTGTGCTATGGTTTCCATTCTTGGAACCCTGTTCCATCTCTGTCTCTCTAATTGCCCTGAATGTTTCCTCATCATAAATCCCTCATTATTAAGTCAATTTGAGTGAGTCTATATTTCCTTTAACTGAAAGATCATAAGAATTTTATCAAATAAATTAATCTCAGTGAATAAACTAATATACATTTGTCCTTGAAAGTCAGAAGAGTGTCCCTCATTTTTCCCTAGTAATAGGCAGCAGCAGGGTCATGATATACATCCAGCTAAATGATTACATTTTATATTTATAGGCAAGAATCCATTACATAGATTGTAAGCCTTTTATGGGGAGGATCTATGTCTTTTTACTTTTAAGCCCCCAGTACATACATAGTCCCTGAAGTTGCTCAGTTGTGTCTGACTCTTTGTGACCCCATGGACTGTAGCCTGCCAGGCTCCTGCATCCATGGGATTTTGCAGGCAAGAATACTGGTATGGGTTGGCATTTCCTTCTCCAGGGGATCTTCCCTACCCAGGGATCAAACCTGGGACTCCCACATTGCAGGCAGACTCTTCACCATCTGAGCCACCAGGGAAGCCACATACATAGTACTGTATAGTTGACAGGCTGGGTGCCTGAATTTATTGTGATCTCTCCATATTCTCTCTGGTTCTATCTTCAATAGAGTTCAGTTCAGTTCAGTCACTCAGTCATGTCCAACTCTTTGCAATCCCATGAATCGCAGTACACCAGGCCTCCCTGTCCATCACCAACTCCCGGAGTTTACCCAAATCCATGTCCATCGAGTCGGTGATGCCATCCAGCCATCTCATCCTCTGTCGTCCCCTTCTCCTCCCGCCCCCAATCCTTCCCAGCATCAGGGTCTTTTCCAATGAGTCAACTCTTCTCATGAGGTGGCCAAAGTATTGCAGTTTCAGCTTCAACATCAGTCCTTCCAATGAACACCCAGGGCTGATCTCCTTTAGGATGGACTGGTAAGAAACACACAAACTCTAAAATTGAGATATGAGATTTGTGTAACCACCTTTTCTCTTAAATAAAACTACCATTATTTTAAATCTCTCCTTTTAAAAACGTGTTTTTAATGACATAATTAAAAGCACATGCTCAGTCACTTCAGTAGTGTCTGACTCTTTGCGACCCTATGGACTGTAGCCCACCAGGCTCTACTGTCCATGGCATTTTTCAGGTAAGAATACTGGAGGGGGTTGCCATTTCCTCCTCCAATGAATCTTCCCAACTAAGGGATTGAACTTGCATCTCTTGCATTGGCAGGCGGATTCTTTACCACAAAGCTACCTGGGAAGCATAATTAAAAGCAACTTGGTTCTATCTATTACATCAATGGCATGCCGCTTGATAAATAATGTTCCAAAAAATGTCCGGGGTGCACAAATATTCTTAAATAAGTTTAATATATATACACATATATTTAATATACATTTATATTTTATACATACAGATTACCATTGGTCATTCATATCACATTGTGTAGCTTTCATATCATAATGCTTTATAATCCTTTAGTGACTTCAGTCAAGTCTTAAGCATATCACCTGGTAAAAGTGTGAAACATAGTAGACCAAGATGGCAGATATTAATAGATAAATGATAGATAGATCGATAGATCGATAGATCGATAGATGATAGATAGATTCAGAGACTTTTTTACTTGGTGTCCTAGACAATTGAACTAATACCATGAATTAAATTAGAAGGCCCTTGAAAGTGTTTGTTTGAAGGATGTGTTCATCTGACAAAAATGAAACTGAAACTTGACTATACACAAGCTGGGACCCTCTCCCCACACAAAAGCAGATAAGCATCTACTGCCTAATGAATGCTCCTTTTTAAGGAAGTTTATAAAGTGTGTTTCCCAAGTATTCTAAATTAAATGTTTAGTGTAGTTTTAGCTGCATTAAAATCACTTGGTTGCTGAGATTTACGGATGAGATTTATAAGCTAAGATTGACCCAGATTATCTTTTTCTGAAAATGAACATGATTTGCTCAATTCCACTAATTCACATAAGCACAATCTTATAGCAAAGAGAATAAAATTTCATAAAAATAAAACTAGAACAACATCAGACCAAATATTCTCTCCACTCTGGAATTTGAGCAGAATCCGTATTTAAAATGATATTTCAGAAACATGTTGAAGAGTTTAATATCAGTTGATATTAAAATTTGTATACCGAGAGTCTGACAGTCCATCTTAGCACAGATAGAATACTGTCTTAAAGCACTGAACAGAAACAAACTGTTTTAATATTTGTGGGTATAAGGTCAAAATACATGCTGAGATTAGGCCTCACTACCATATCTGCTTCATCTAGAACTAAAACTTTAATAAATACAGAAAGTATTGAAAGCATACTTCTTACCAGCACTACTTGGTATCAACAGTCTGTAGAAGATTATGAGAATCCTTTGGCAGAGGAACATAGGCACCACACTGGACCCTAGGCACTGCAAATTCTGGGGGAGATGTCACTGTGTATCCTTCTCAATGAAACACCACACGTGACCAAGCCTAATCCTACATTTATAATAGCCCTACTGAAATGCAGCTCAAAAATGAAAGAAGCAGCTTCGCATATAAGTACTATTCATAATTCAAAGGCAGATGTACCTTGCCAACAAGGTCATCGGAACACAGGAAATGCACTCTCTAAAAGGCGTGCTAATCGATGCAGACACTTCAGCTCTCATTTGAGTTTCAGAAGTTTCCATCAACATTGTTTGCAAGCCCAGGAATATAGGTAGACATTCTGCATGAAAGAGAAACACCTAGACAGAGTGTGGTAGTCAGAAACTATCTGAATATCCCAAAAGTCAGAGAATATTATTATTTACATGGCAGGGAAGCTTAGGAATTGATTGTTTTCAGAGAAGGGAAGATGGCTTAGGATATCATTGTCGACTTGAAAAAATATTCACAGTCTAAAAGTTGAGAGTTATGTTTTATTCAGTGGGAATTTTTAGGACTTCAAGCCCAGGAGACAGCATCTCAAGCGATCCTGGGAGAACTCTGAGGAGGAGAGGGGAGAAGCCAGGGCATATAGAAGTTTTACAACAAAGGGCAGGAAGCCTGAACATCAAGAGACTATTGTTAATTAAAAGAAACCTGATATCCCAAGTTAAAGAATTCAGTGCTTTTCTATGTATAGGAAGTCTGGGCTCACTGAAATCATTCCTTTCATATATGAACACTTCATGTTCAACTCCTTCTTCCTTTAGCTGGATAACCTTTGACAGCTTATCCACATATTCCCTTACTTTCTTCATCTGTTGGTACTAAAAGTACTATGTCATAGATAAAATATGTTTTATAATATATCTAGCCATCTGTTAGAGATAACATAAATAATAAATACACCTTTACTTTTGTTATTACTACAGTTATGAAAGGGAAATTTTTTTTTGGAGCATATAGTACAATGTAAGTAAATAACATACACAAACAGACCCAGGACCTTCAAACCCTGGAACTTCCAACAGTGCTCAGTCAATCCTACTAAGAGAAGATAGAGGCAAATACACTCAACATTCAGGAAACTAAGATCATGGCATCTGGTCCCATCACTTCACGGCAAATCAATGGGGAAACAGTGACAGACTTTATTTTGGGGGGCTCCAAAATCACTGCAGATGGTGACTGCAGCCATGAAATTAGAAGATGCTTGCTCCTTGGAAGAAAAGTTATGACCAACTTAGACAGCATATTAAAAAGCAGAGACATTACTTTGCCAACAAAGGTCCGTGTAGTAAAAGCTATGATTTTTCCAGTAGTCATATATGGATGTGAGAGTTGGACTATAAAGAAAGCTGATTGCCAAAGAATTGATGCTTTTGAACTGTGGTGTTGGAGAAGACTCTTGAGAGTCCCTTGGACTGCAAGGAGATCCAACCAGTCCATCCTAAAGGAAATCAGTCCTGAATATTCATTGGAAGGAGTGATGTTGAAGCTGAAACTCCAATCCTTTGGCCACCTGATGTGAAGAACTGACTCATTTGAAAAGACCCTAATGCTGGGAAAGATTGAAGGCAGGAGAAGGGGATGACAGAGGGTGAGATGGTTGGATGGCATCACCGATTCAATGGACATGAGTTCGAGTAAACTCTGGGAGTTGGTGATGGACAGGGAGATCTGGCATGCTGCAGTCCATGGGGTAGCAAAGAGTTGGACAAGACTGAGCAACTGAACTGAACTGAACACTCCACAAGAACATTAACAGTTAATGCTTCTCCTTGCAGATTCTGCTTTCCTTAGAATTCAGACACCACAGAGACTATTTTTCTAGAAATCCAGGTTTGGTGCCATAGCCCAATCAATTATGAGACATCAGTTTGGGGTGGGACATTTGGTTTAGTTTAATGGGATTGCTTTATAGCACTTGAAAGGGATATAAGAGACCTAAATTCTTAAACATACCTGACGTTAGCTGGTATGGTATTTGTCTGTTTATTCTCTGTTAATATCCTTCATATTCCTGTGTTTTACTATTGACATCTGTAACTTGCAAAAGTTGAGCTTCCCATGGTTATCAGTACCTCAGGCACTACCAGAATGTAAAACTGTGATCTCTTCCTCCTTATCTCAGTCACACTGTATCCCTTAGAAGTGGAACTCAAAATCCATCTGAAAAATGATTCCATTTGTTATTTCCATAACTAGTTGTTATATCACTTTGGCCTCATTTTCCAAAGATATCTCAGAAATATTCACAATGGATCCATAGGATCCCAGGTACAATGTTCTTCCTTCAGTTGTCCAAGCTTTTCAATCATTTTCAGACTCTTGGGCTTAGGGTCTAATGTTCACTCTGCCTGGAAATGCCCTACTCTGCACATAGCCACCTCCTCCTGTCCTTCAGGTTTGTATTAGTCTGCAAAGAGTGCTGTAACAAATACCACAGACTAGAAAGCTTGAACAACAGACATTTATCTACTCACAGTTCTGGGGGCTAGAAGTCCAAGATCAGTTACCAGTAGGTTTGTTTTCTGGACCCTAACTTTAAGATCTTGTTTAACTTCAATCACTTCTTTAAAGACCCTGTCTCAAAAGACAGTCACCTTAGAGGTTAAGGCTTTAACATATGAATGGAAGGTGGACACAAGGTCCCTTACAAGGTCCTCAGTTAAAACTTACTCAGCCAGAGAGTGCTACCCTGCTCCCGCCTCTCTAAATTTAATCTCTTCTCTTTTTCTCTCCAGTTACATGTTCATTTACTTCAGTGTGTTTGAATGTACATGTTTATATACACATGTAAACATATATATGTAGATTTTATAGTGTTTATTTATTTAGAGTCTCTCTTCATCACTCCTCTTCATGGATCATAGTCTTGTCGTGGCGAGGGGTTTGTGTAACTCAGTGAAGCTATGAGCCATGCCCTGCAGGGCCACCCAAGACAGATGGGTCATGGTGAAGAGTTCTGACAAAATGTGTCCACTGGAGGAGGAAATGACAAACCTTCCCACAACAGTATAGACTATATCATAGTCTCTTACACTATATCATAAGAGTAAGAGAAAATCCTGTAATTTTACAATTATGTATTCAGCAATTCACGTAGGGTCTGGTACACAGTGGGCAAGCAATACATACTGTGGTTTTCTCACTCATTTATTTATTGCCTGAGCACATTTAAAGTCAAGATGCAAAAGAAGAATGATTCCTAACATTTACTGAACTCCTCTATGTCCTGGCAGTGTTACAGGCATTTTTCCAGTGTTATCTCATGTTTATCTCATGTTTAGCAAGTGTTATCTCTTGTAACATGTGAAGTGTTACACTTCACAGCAATGTAAGTTGTTGCCATTTTATCTCCTGATTGGTAATGCTAAACATTGGCTGCATTTATGATACACAAGAGTGGAATGAATGGGTCAAAACATATGAGCATTTTAAATCTCTTGACACATAGTAGTAAACTAATTTTTAGAGAACTTTCCAATAATTTACACTACACCCTCACAATTATTAGCATTCATTTGTATCTTTGCTAATTTTAGGGGTAGGCATAGGACAGTATTGCTGTATTAATTTGATGAATTTAATTTATTTGGTTACTAATGAGTCTGATGGAGAAGGCAATGGCAATCCACTCCATTACTCTTGCCTGGAAAATCCCATGGATGGAGGAGCCTGGTAGGCTGCAGTCCATGGGGTTGCAAAGAGTCAGACACTAGTGAGCCACTTCACTTTCGCTTTTCACTTTCAAGCATTGCAGAAGGAAATGGCAACCCACTCCAGTGTTCTTGCCTGGAGAATCCCAGGGACGGCAGAGCCTGGTGGGCTGCAGTCTATGGGGTCGCACAGAGTCAGACAAGACTGAAGCGACTTAGCAGCAGCAGCAGCAGCAATGAGTCTGAATGAGGCAGGAGATAGATGGTTTCGAGGTTAGATATTTACAACTTCCCCCCTGTTCACACTTCCTGGGTTGAGAAAAAGATGGGTTCCAGAATGGACGCTCACTACCAAGCCCAAGTTTACATTTCCCGAGGCATGGGACAAATGGGCCCTGGGCTACATGCTTATGATCAGACTTGGGTTTACATTTCAGGATCTGCACTTCCATATAAGGTACAGTAACAGGAATGAGATGAGTGACTGGACATTGGGTACTTTATGTCAGGAACAAACAGGGTTTAAACCTTGTTAGGAGGTAAAGAGGTCATTTATTTCCCATCCTTTGGGCAAGGGAGACGGTACACATGTGCAAGTCTCCGAGGGTAAAACAGGCAGGGAAAGCTAGGCCGTAACTCTTGCTAACCCCCTCTCTCTGTGATAAAATCTGTCTTGCCTGATGGATGCATGTGTACCTAGGGGGCATCCTGTGACAAATTAGCCAGGGGAGTGAAAGCAGTGAGCCTGGCCAAGGAGAAGACAAAGAGCCAGAAGACTGCCCCATTATAAAGGAAGTAGTCTTGCAAAGGTGTGACTCCAGCAACTCTGTCTCAGAGAGAGACCACAGGCAACTACAAGGCTTTGCCCCACGGGCCTCCTAAGAGGAAGCACTCCTTACCAGACTTGGTGCACAGCCAGGGCCTTCAAGCTCTCTGGAGAGAGTAACAGTCCTAGGAGCCAGCCTCCTCTGATCCAGCCAGGCTAGTCTACATATCAGAGATAACCTTATCAGGGACGTTTGGGTCTCCTCCTTCCTTAGGTACCCATGAGCTGGCAGTGCGTGCCTGCTAAGTTGCTTCAGTCGTGTTCCACTCTTTGCAATCCTATGGACTGTAGCCCACCAGGCTCCTCTGTCCTTAGAATTCTCCAGGCAAGAATACTGGAGTGTGTTGCAGTGCCCTCCTTCATGGGATCTTCCCAACGGAGAGACTGAACCCCGGTCTCTTATGTTTCTTACGTTGGCAGGTAGGCTCTTTACCACTAGAGCCACCTGGGAAGCCCTGAAGTGGCAGGAGGGACTCCAAAGTCAAGTAGAGAAGTGCCTTAGGCAAGGCTCTTTAAAAAGAGCAGGAAGTGCTGGAAGTGCCCCTGATGAGGTGATCTCATAGGTAGAAGAGCCTGGCTGAATCAGAGGAGCCCGGCTCCTAGGACTGTTACTCCCTCCAGAGAGCTTGAAGGCCCTGGCTGTGTACCAAGTCTGGTAAGGAGTGCTTCCTCTTAGGAGGCCAGTGGGGCAAAGCCTTGTAGTTGCCTGTGGTCTAGCCTGAAAAGTCAAGTGGGGTTCTGACATGGAGCTGGACTCCTCTGAGGGAAGCCATTAGCATTCAAGAGTTTAGTTTATTTGGGAATTGTGGGAAATGTCAATGCTAATCAACTGCCTATAGCATCAAATCAGGAAGGTGAAAAACCTCATATCTGCCTTCTGCCAAATCCCTTGTTTGTCCACCTCTGCTTAAGGAGGAATAATGGTTTTTGCTTCTTTTTGGCTGGCTACCCCTTGCCTGAAATACTTATTGGAATCTTACTTGGAATTTTGGTAAATATAATTCTCACATTTTTAGCCCACATGATACAAAATAGCACACAAAGAAAAAAAATGATTCTGAATTGTCAATAAACAAACAAACACAATACATAATACAAAATGTTTCAACGGAGAAATATTATTGCTAGATAGACTCAGTTGATGTCAGATAGATAATTTAAATTATAGGAAGCAAGATTAGAATGGACGACCACTGGAGGACACTGAGAATTGAGAGTGACTATGAGGAATCGCATGGCAACCCACTCCAGTATTCTTGCCTGAAGAATCCCCATGGACAGAGGAGCCTGGTGGGCTATAGTCTGTGGGGTTGGAAGGAGTCAGACACGACTGAGCGACTAAGCACAGCACAGTACAAGAGGAATGGGGAGAGTGAGATGGCCAGGAATAGTCCAAGTGGTCACTTTTTAAATAAAGGACTTCCCTGGTGATTTGGTGGTTGAGTCACTGGTTCCAGTGTAGGAGGCATAAGTTCAATACCTGGTCAGGAAAGGAGAATTAAGATCACCAGATGATGAACAGCCAGAAAAAAAAAAGCAATAAATTAATAAAATGTGAACAAGAAATTCATAAAATAACAGATATGAAGAAATTTATAAAGTGAAACATTTAATCTTATTAATAATCCAAGAGATGAAATAGACACACAAAAGTTTTGGCCACTTATATTTGCAGGCTTGTTAATGAAATCAGTACTACCTTTACATAAGCTATTCAAGATGCCAAGTAGTTGGTCTTAACTTCCACTGTTAATAGATTTCTTTCTCAGTTTTCTCAAAGACAATTCAAAAGTACTTGAGGAACTTCAAAACTGATTTTCTTTAGCTTCCGGGTCCTAAGTTTAGAAATGCATTCTAGAGAAAAAAAAGTTTCAGTTGCTGGTCAATAACACCCTAAATATCCAGCAATAAAGGAAAGTTTAAAAAAAGGTATAATCGCCTAAAAGGGGAACTGTTATGAAGCCAATAAAAATTAGACATGGCATAGATTAATTTCATAGTAATGTGAGGGGCATTCTGTAAGTTAAGAGGTACATTTTGTCTGTTATTTATATAGAAATGTGATCAGAAGGAAAAGCACCAAATTGTCATTTGCAATTTGGCATGCAATTGCAATTGGATAATTTTTCTGTGCAATATTATAGGTGTCTTTTCTCCCCACATTTTGTTATTTTTTGTATGTTTTCATGAGTTCCATAACAAACATGTTTTACTTTTATAAAAATTGAGTTGTTTTGTGAACCTATTTGGTATTTTAGTTTATAAACTGAAGTCATAATCAATATCGTTGTGTGATTCTTTGGTTTTCCAGCAATTACCATTAGATCAAGTAGGAAATTAGATCACCAGGAGTTTGTATTAAAGTAAGATTATATGCAGTTTGGCAAAACAAATTGGGAGAAGGGCAAAATCCTTAGGGAGTTGGGAAAGTGAGATTCCATGATATCTGGCCTGGATAGAAACAGAAGTTAAACGTCTTCAGTTCAGTTCAGTCACTCAGTTATGTCCGACTCTTTGCGATTCCATGGACTTCAGCACACCAGTCTTCCCTGTCCATCACTAACTCCCGGAGCTTGCTCAAACTCATGTCCATTGAGTCGGTGATGCCATCCAACAATCTCATCCTCTGTCGTCCCCTTCTCCTCCCGCCTTCGATCTTTCCCAGCCTCAGGGTTTTTCCCAAGGAGTCATTTCTTCGCATCAGGTTGCCAAAGTATTGGAGTTTCAGCTTCAGCATCAGTCTTTCCAATGAATATTCAGGACAGATTTCCTTTAGGTTTGACTGGTTAGATCTCCTTGCAGTCCAAGGGACTCTCAAGAGTCTTCTCCAACACCACAGTTCAAAAGCATCAATCCTTTGGTGCTAAGCTTTCTTTATAGTCTTACTCTCACATCCATACATGACTACTGGAAAAACCAAAGCTTTGACTAGACAGACCTTTGTTGGCAAAGTAATGTCTCTGTTTTTAACTTGCTGTCTAGGTTGGTCATAACTTTCCTTCCAAGGAGCAAGCGTCTTTTAATTTCATGGCTGCAGTCACCATCTGCAGTGATTTTTGGAGCTCCAAAAAAGAAAGTCGGCCACTGTTTCCATTGTTTCCCCTTCTAGTTGCCATGAGATGATGGGACCACATGCCATGATTTTAAGTTTTCTGAATGTTGAATTTTAAGCCAACTTTTCCACTCTCCTCTTTCACTTTCATCAAAAGGCTCCTTAGTTCTTCTTCACTTTCTTCCATAAGGATGTTGTCATATGCATATCTGAGGTTATTGTTATTGATTAAATGTCTCGGGAATGGAAAAAGAATACTGGGGATGGATTCGGGAGAAAGAAATAATTGAGGAACTGAGAATTCTAATGAAATATTTTCTCTTGAGATGGATTCTAGAAAACAGCAACATCCAGAGTGTGGCTGTGGTAGCAGGATGGAAATAGAGAGAAATAAATGTTGCTGCAATCTTCAAAGATCCCAGGATGGAGTGCAGGACACATCATCCACAAGGATGCAAAGGACACAGTAAGGACTCCAAGTCCTCAGTGGATCCAAAGGTCTCCCTGGAGGAGAGGGAAAGAGAGTGCAGGAAAGAGAGGGCAGCCATGGCTTGGGAAGCATACAGAGAGCAACAGTAAGGGAAAAAGGAGAACTACAGCATTGCCTTCAAGTTTGAGGTTCTCAGAATGTTTCTTTTTAACTTAAAAAAAAATCTTTGATTTTTACCATTTTTAATTACCATCACTCCTTTAAAAATGTGTTCGGATGTAACCAATTTTCCCATGGTACCTTTATGATTACTTAGCTTCTAAAGGGGAAGAGGTTATTGTATCAGTTAATTTACTTCCCAGCTATCACTGCAGTGATTAATGACTGACCGTCCAAAGAAGTGTGCTTTTAATTTTTTTCTCATTAAAATTGTGCAAGGAATGTTGACAGCACCAACTGTACCTTAACAGGCATTTTAGGTTCAAGAATATTTGAGAACCAATCTGTGGATGGTTGCTCCAGTGAATAGACTTCAAATTATGTGAAATTGGTTTCATGTTAAAAGTGCAAGAGTTTGGCCTAAAAATATATTAATTTTATTAAATAGTTTAGTGGCCTAGAGTTCCCTTTGGACAGAGCTAGATAAGGGTGAGGACAAAAGAGAAGACTGCTCTCACGCCTACCCTATGCCCTGGGCTAGTTCAAAGGAATTCTCTAAGGTTATGGCAATCTATGCACCCCCAAGGTCATAAATGAGGACACTGAAGTCAAAGAAGCAAAGAGTGATTATAATTGACAGTACTTCTAGTTAGAGTTCCTGTCAACACATTCTCAAGGTAGGAGCTCTCTGCCGAAGATATCTTCCTCACCAACATTCCTAGCTCCTAAGTGTTCCTACAGGGCCTGTCTTGTTGCAACAAAGGAGCCTAGACTTCATACACAATGGCTTAAGACCTCAAGAGCCAGGGAGCAGAAGTAGCCAGTCCTCCTAAAGGCTGGGCTCAGAACTGGAACAACATCATCTACACCATGTTATACTGGCCAGATGAGTCATAAGCATCCCAAGTTCAAGAAAGGGAATAAACATGATACAGAGCGGGAAGGAACTGTTGACAGCAGCCATACTTCCAGGTACATTTACACAAAGGGTTGGTGGGCAGGTGGGAGCTGTGTCATAAGGGTATAGAGAAGAGCTGTTCTTAGAAAATTGAGAAAGAAGTTAGAAAATTACTTGGAAATATGGATAATATGATAGAAACAAACATTAACTCGGTGGTGAGGACATAAAAATGATTAGACATGAGAGTGTTATGAACTGAATCGTGCTCTCCAAAACTCCCTTCCAATTTATACACTGAAGTCCTAAGCCCCAGTGCTTCAGAATATGAATGCATTTGTGTATAGGATCTTTAAAGCAGTAATTAAAGTAAAATAAGGACTTACGGGGGAGCCTAATCCAATATTACTGGTGTTCTTTTAAGAAGAGGAAATTAAGACATAGAAGTCACAGGCCAAGGAAAGAACATGCGAGGACACAGATAAAAGGTAGCTACAGACAGTCTAACAAGAGAGGTCTCAGAGGAACCCACATGAACAGACACCTTGACTTTGGACTTGTAGCCTTCAGAACTGTGAGAAAATAAATTTCTGTTGTTGAAGACACCCAGTCTATGGTACTTTGTGATGGCAGTCCTAGCATTCAGTATCAGTAACATAATCAGTATCCTCAAGACACTTAACTCCACTGAAGGTGTAGACTAATATATAGACATTTCTAATACCTACAACAGGGGTAGACACATGACGCTATGGGAGCATATGAAAAAGGCATTGTATTATCTTAGTTTATATTTTGTGCTACCATAATGTCTCTGAACAACAACGAATGTCTCATTGTTTTTTTATGACACTAAAATGAGAGTTTCTACATAAAACAATGAAACATAATAGATACCCAATACATATTAGAGACTTCTTTTATGCCTATTGTATACACACACTGTGCTGTGCTTAGTTGACCAGTTGTGTCCGACTTTTTTCGACCCCCATGGACTATAGCCCAACAGACACCTCTGTCCATGGGGATTCTCCAGACAAGAATACTGGAGTGGTTTGCCATGTTCTCCTCCTGGGAATCTTCCCAAATTGGGGATTGAACCCAGGTCTCCTGCATTGTAGGCAGATTCTTTACCAACTGAGCCACCAGGGAGTCTTTGTACCCATGGAAGGAAAAAAAAATGTAGAAAGAAAAAGTGGAAGAGTCTTAAAAAAAGTTCCATTGACCCTACCTACTGGTTGCACACCCAGGTTATGATGACCTGACCTTGAAGCCGTGGCTCATGTAGAAGAGAAACCTGTCACAACCAAATGGCTGCTGGTTCTGAAGTTCCATGAAGCTGATGATATCCTTAAAAACATTCTGGATTAGCTCATTCTGCTCAAGTTAAAAGGCATCTTCTCAAGATTAAACTATGAGAGCAAAGATTAGTAAATAGACTTTTTCTAATTATTTGTAAATAATATGAAAATATAATATTTAAATAATTCTAATGGCTACTTAAAGAATCTGTTTCATCAAAGTTTATAAAGGAGGAAAGGTTTATTGAATGGAGTTCATGCTGAAGGGAATTTATTTTTTGGGAAATATTGCTGGAAATGGTCTATCTAATAAGATCAATTATCCTTGCATATCATTCATCAGAGAGAAGTTATTTATACTTCTAATTTATTGTTTTAATTAAGCATTGTTTCTTAATAGTACTTACGACTCAGGACAGATAAGTAGGGTACAGTTTACAAGTACATAAAATTTGAAACCAGGCTCAGTGACTCCTTGCAGAAACACAAACCCAGGGTCATGTCCGAAAAGATATAAAATAAACGCTTTAGTAGTCAGTGTTTACAAAAATTATGCTAGGAATAAGAATGTCCTTGCATATTCTCTAAATTTTTGGGGTTTGCTCCAGCAATCACTGTAGGCAAATGAAGAACATAAACACAGAAACACTAAACACTATTTTAGGGCCCCTTCAGACAATCTTATTCTGAGAAAATTTGAGGAATTTGAAAGGATTTTATAAAATTCCTCTAATACACTTTGTACACAAGAAAGACCTTGCTTGTACTTGTACTGGCTTCTCTCACCCCTACCTGGTCAATAAATGACCCCTCAGTGGGAAGTTCAGAATGGTTGTTTATCTACAAGGCCCACACTTTTTATTAAGTAAAGATGAATTCCCTAGTACTACATTTTAAAAGGCAAGACAGATTGCAGTGCCTACTCTGGTGGTGGTCATATGGCAGTTTTTTTCAGGAGGCGGCTGCAGAGGCATGCACTTTTGACTGGGTCATTGGGAGGACATTTGGTTGATGTATTTTCTCACTCCTTCTGCCCCTGCCTGCATTCCACATTTAATGTGTTCCTTCTCACTTGCTGCTTTTATTCTAGCATGGCTCCTCCCTCTGTACCACATTCTACACCATCAACTACAGTCTCAGAAAGTTTACTGGTGGGGTAGATAAAACCCATGTTCTTAATGTATACCAGAGTCTGGGAATTATACTTTAGTTACCCAAATCCTCTCCTCAGATTACAGTAAGTTTCAAGTGCCATTTTCTTGGTGTCACTTTGTATGATGTGTCCTGCACAATGACAGTTTAGGTGCTAATTGCTCTACATGTGAGAGTTAGGTATAGTTATCTTCTTCGACAATGCAGAGAGTACATTTATTTGAGCCCTCCATGTTATGATAATGAAATTTATACTCCAAAGGTTTGATGATACTGAAAAGAAATATTCACTAGTTAACTAATTCCTTGGAGTTCTTGGTTGCAAACAACAGAAAATGATTCTGGTTAATATAAAAGGAAATGGGGGCACTTCCCTGGGGGTCCAGTGACTAAGACTCCTTCATTCTGAATGCAGGGAACCCAAGTCCAATCCTTGATCAGGGAACTAGATCTCACATGTTGCAACTTTAAAGATCCCACGTGCCACAACTAAGAACTGGCTCAGCCAAAATAAATTAAAAAAAAAAAAAAGAAAGTAGGATTTTAAAGAAAGATAGAGGATAGATCAGGACTACCCTGGTGGGTGGCTCAGCGGTAAAGAATTGGCCTGCAATGCAGGAGCCTTAGGAGACGCAGATTCAATCCCTGGGTTGGGAAGATTCCCCGGAGGAGGAAATGGCAACCCACTCCAGTAGTCTTGCCTGGAGAATCCCATAGACAGAGGAGCCTGAAGGGCTACAGTCCATGGGGTCATAAAGAGCTGGACATGACTTAGCAACTGAACATGCATAGGATAGATCATAGAATCAATTTTAGGGCAAGAGGACCAAGCTTGTGAAAAGGACATAATTCAAAAGAGACCAGGCAGAGAACATGGCCCAAGTCTTGTCAGAGAGAAAGTCTAGTCTAGCAATTATAACCCCAGTTTGTTCATATGGCAACCCACTCCAGTATTCTTGCCTGGAGAATCCCATGGATGGCGGAGCCTGGTAGGCTACCGTCCACAGGGTCGCAGAGTCAGACATGACTGAGCGACTTCACTTTCTTTCTTTCTTATATGCTACTAGCTTCCATGAATCAATGAGAGGATATAACTGTCTACTTTATTTTCTATTTTAGGAAATGGAGAATACCCTCAACATAAGATGGAGGTTCAGATGCTCAGTAGCCAAATATTAATAATAAAACTTCAGCAAAGACCCTTTTTCAAGTTCATAGAATTGTGTTAATATTTCCAATAACACAAAAACTGTTTAGCTGTCTTTGACATGTTCTTCTCACAAATGGCACTACTATGCCAAAAAAATGTTTTCCACTCTATTTATGTATACCAATTAAAGTCATCATCCTTTACTTACAATTTCATTCAAGATATATGGAGTATCAAACAGTATTTATTATAATTTTACCCCAGAGGTTCTATGGGTAAATTTTCACTTATTGAGTAAATACTATATTCCAGGCACTGTTCTATGTAAATTATGTGCAGCATTCTAGTTTGTCCCCATAGAAAGTGAAAGTGTTAGTAGCTTAGTCGTGTCTGACTCTTTGTGACCCCATTGACTGTAGCCCAATAGACTCCTCTGTCCATGGAATTCTCCATGTGAGAATAATGGAGTAGGTTGCCATCCCCTTCTCCAGGGGATCCTCCCAACCTAGGGATCGAACCTGAGTCTCCTGCACTGCAGACAGATTCCTTACTGTCTGAGCCTCTAGCAAAGTGAACTCCCAAAGCACCTAGCAAGTTTGGAAGGACTTTGCAAACTCTGTATCATTTGTGAAGAAAATGAGATTCAGAAGGGTACATCATGTTCTCAAAGTCACCAAGCTGTTTACATGTGGAGGCAGAACTAGAATCTAAGATTTCCTTTCTGAAAATATGTATTCGGTTACCATAATCATGGATTCTCTATGGGCTGCACCCCACAGACCTACAAGCCTTGTGCATGCCCAGCTTCAGGACTGAGGAAAGAGCCCAAAGTAAGCAACAGAGACATTAATGGTTTATTGAATCAGGGGAGATTACCCATCTGAAACAAGGCCCTGGGGTGACACTCCACAGTGTAAGGTGATAGCAGGCAGGACATGGCAGCAAGTCTGCTCTGGGGGAAGAGAAAATTGCTAGTTATAGGGGGAATTGACATCAAATTAGCTCATTGGTTACCAGAAAAACTAGCAGAATGGCACACACCTCATCACCTTTATTAAGAAGAATCACTAGCTGGGATGAGGGACAGTATGTAGGAAGGTCAGTCATCTCAGTAGGGTGTAGGTGAAACAGACATTGGTTGAGTAGAAGATGTACAAAGATCAAGAGAACAGCCATTTTGAGTGGACTGACTATACATACAGCCTGGTTGGTTTTTTAAACTTAAAAAATGTATAATAGTGTGACATATATATATATATATACATATATATATATATATATATACACATATATATATCTTTGGAATATATGTATGCAATAAAATAATTTTAATTAAAAAAAAACCTTGGAAATGATAAGTGCAATAATGGTGTCTCTTCCTTTGCTAATGAGGTGACTTTTGGATCTCACCCAAGCTGGCTGTCAGGAGAACCAACCACACAATTAGAAAATTGAAGCTTTCAGTCCTACCCTCCCACTTCTGGGGAGGGGAGAGGGGCTGGAAGTTACATCAATCTACAATGGTCAATGATTTAATCAACCATGACTATGCAATAAAGCCTTTCAGTTCAGTTCAGTCATGTCCGACTCTTTGTGACCCCATGGACTGCAGCACACCAGGCTTCCCTGTCCATCACCAACACCCAGAGTTTACTCAAACCCGTGTCCATTGAGTCAGTGATGCCATCCAACCATCCCATCCTCTATTGTCCCCTTCTCCTCCCGCCTTCAATCATTCCCAGCATCAGAGTCTTTACAAATGAGTCAGTTCTTTGCATTAGGTGGCCAAAGGATTGGAGTTTCAGCTTCAGTGTCAGTCCTTTCAATGAATATTCAGGACTGATTTCCTTTAGGGTGGACTGGTTGGATCTCCTTGCAGTCTCAAGAGTCTTCTCCAACTCCACAGTGCAAAAACATCAGTTCTTCGGCAATCAGCTTTCTTTATAGTCCAACTTTCACATCCATACATGACTACTGGAAAAACCAAAGCTTTGACTAGATGGACCTTTGCTGGCAAAGTTATCTCTCTGCTTTTTAATATGCTGTCTAGGTTGGTCATAACTTTCCTTCCAAGAGGTAAGCGTCTTTTAATTTCACGGCTACATTCACCATCTGGGGTGACTTTGGAGCCCAAAAAAATAAAGTCTGACACTGTTTCCATTGTTTCCTCATCTATTTGCCATGAGGTGTTGGGACTGGACGCCGTGATCTTAGTTTTCTGAATGTTGAGCTTTAAGCTTTTTCACTCTCCTCTTTCACTTTCGTCGAGAGGCTCTTTAGTTCTTCTTCACTTTCTGCCATATGAGTGGTGTCATCTGCATATCTGAGGTTATTGATATTTCTCCCGGCAATCTTGATTTCAACTTGTACTTCATCCAGTCCAGCATTTCTCATGATGTACTCTGCATATAAGTTAAATAAGCAGGGTGACAATACACAGCCTTGACATACTCCTTTCCCGATTTGGAACCAGTCTGTTTTTCCATGTCCAGTTCTAACTGTTGCTTCTTGACCTGAATACAGATTTCTTAGGAGGCAGGTCGGGTGGTCTGGTATTCCCATCTCTTGAAGAATTCTCCACAGTTTGCTGTGATCCACACAGTCAAAGGCTTTGGCATAGTCAATAAAGCTGAAGTAGATGTTTTTCTGGAACTCTCTTGCTTTTTCAAGGATCCAATGGATGTTGGCAATTTGATCTCTGGTTCCTCTGCCTTTTCTAAGTTCAGCTTGAACATTTGGAGGTTCACGATTCACATACTGTTGAAGCCTGGCTTGGAGAATTTTGAGCATTACTTTGCTAGCATGTGAGATGAGTGCAATTGTGTGGTAGTTTGAGCTTTCTTTGGCATTGCCTTTCTTTGGAATTGGAATGAAAATGGACCTTTTCTGGTCTTCTGGCCACTGTTGAGTTTTCCAAAATTGCTGGCATATTGAGTGTAGCACTCTCCCAGCATCATCTTTTAGGATTTGAAATAGCTCAACTGGAATTCCATCACCTCCATTAGCTTTGTTCATAGTGATGTTTCCTAAGGCCCACTTGAGTTTGTATTCCAGGATGTCTGGCTCTAGGTGAGTGATCATACCATTGTGATTATCTGGATCATGAAGATCTTTTTGGTATAGTTATTCTGTGTATTCTTGCCACCTCTTCTTAATATCTTTTGTTAGGTCCATACCATTTCTGTTCTTTATTGAGCCCATCTTTGCATGAAATATTCCCTTGGTATCTCTAATTTTCTTGAAGAGATCTCCAGTCTTTCCCTTTCTATTGTTTTCCTCTATTTCTTTGCATATAAATAAAGCCTTTAGAAACACCCAAAATGGGCCTTCCCTAGTGGCTCCGTGGTAAAGAATCTGCCTGCCAATGCATGTGTGGGTTCAATCCCTGAGTCAGGAAGATCTCCTGGAGAAGGAAATGACAACCCACTCTAGTATTCTAGTATTCTTGACTGGGAAATCTCATGGACAGAGGAGCCTGTAGGGCCAGAGTACATGGGCTCGCATAGAGTCGGACATGACTGAGTGACTGAACAACTACAACAGCAAAACACTCAGAAGGATGGGGTTTAGAGAGCTTCTGGTTTGGTCAACACGTGGAGATTTGGAGAGAGTGGCACCTTTTGAGAGAGTATGGAGGCTCCCTTCACCATACCTTGCCCTACACATCTCATTCATGTGGATTTTTACCTGTATCCTATATTACATCCTTTCATAATAAACTAGTAATCCAGTAACTGAGTTCTGTGAAATGCTCTAGTAAATTAACCCTAAGAGGGGGAACCCCTGATTCATAGCCAGTTGGTCAGAAGTACAGCCCAAAAATACGGGCTTGGGGTTGAAGTAGGAGAGGGGTTAGGCTAAGACCTGTGGCATCTGATGCTGCCTCTGGTTATATGTTGTTAGAGTTGAACTCTCAAACTTCCTGCAGATGTCAAGGATTGCTTGTTCTCCTTCTCAGAACACTCATTTAAAATCACTCCAGACTTCCATTCATAAGTGAAAAGTGATTTGAGAAGATAGATCCTTCATTGTGTTGCTGAAAAATAGAACAGAACCTACGGTGCTCTAAGAAAAAGCGGAGCAGGAGATTGTCAGTGTGGTTTTACATTTAGCATTCTTCCCCGGGAACCAGAGCAAAGTAGAAAGGCATCTGTCATCAAATGTTGCAAAGGCCACTGCCCTAGTTAAACCGTTGTGAACTGGGGCACTTGAGTCTTGGTAATTCAGGACTTTTATTTTCAGCACATGTCCCCATTCATTCCTGTAGAAATGAAGGCCACCTCTTGACTCCAAATGTGCCATTTAACTT
Organism: Okapia johnstoni; assembly: GCA_024291935.2. NCBI lineage: Eukaryota > Metazoa > Chordata > Mammalia > Artiodactyla > Giraffidae > Okapia > Okapia johnstoni. Next base: position 57,573,545 of record CM044308.1, read on the forward strand.
TTACACATAACCTGAAACTTTCATTCAACCAGTGAAAACAGAAAAGTGAAAAATGTTACATTCTCAGATAAAAGAAATTGAAAGCATTTGAGCAAAAGGGAAAATGTTTTTTAGGGTTTATTCCACCAAAATTAAGCGGATTCCTCCCTGTAGCTCAGATGGTAAAGAATCTGCCTGCAATGTAGGAGACCCAGGTTCGATCCCTGGGTGGGGAAGATCCCCTGGAGAAGGGAATGGCAACCCACTCCAGTATTCTTACCTGGAGAATTCCATGGACTGAGGAGCCTGGAGGGGCTACAGTCCATGGGATCGCAGAGTTGGACATGACTGAGCAACTAACACTTACTTATTCAACCAAACAGATGCATTTCTAGTTGTGTACCTCAGTGCCTTTCACTTTATCATTTGTTCTGTAACACATCCTACTGGCCATAAACAGCACTATTAACAAAGGAAAATATCTCCAATCCATACAAATCCACATAATGCAAACCCTACTTGGAATGAGAGGAAAGCCCTATACTTTGTGAGATTTTTCGATCCAATTGCCAACTAGGTCTGACTCTGCATAGCTTATTTCGACTAGAGTTCAGAAATGAACCCAGGAGTCATGCAGGTGTCACTTTATTCCTGTTAGACACTCTGGATTCTTCTTCTGTCTTATTACTTTATTATTATTCTCTAGCAGGTAAAGGTCTTTGGCTCTTTCTAGTAGTGGCTAAGGTCAAGGGAAAAGGATGATCTGAGTAGAAGTAGTAGACATGTCGATGCTCATGGGAAAATGCAAAGCAGTTTTTGCTCAGTAACAGGAGGGTTATGTTGTGGTTATGGACACTGGAATTCAGTTCTCCTGATTCAAATCCTGGTTATCTACTGAGAAATCTTGGGCAAGTGATTTGGCCAATCTGTAACTAGTAGCCTCATCTGTAAAACAGAGGTGATAATAAGAAAACTTCATGGAGTTATGGTGAGCATTAAGGGAGTTAATAATGTAAAGATTCTAGGTCAACCCATAGTAAGTCTTCAGTAAATAACAAAATTATGAAAATTTTGCACATGCATTTTCTCATGTATCATTTTTCCAAAATATTTTCATGGAGTTCCCTAGTATTCAACCATCAAGATGAATAAAACCTGATTTAACTTACTGCCTATTGTAACATATTTTTTGATTGTTTCAATTTTTCACAGTTACACATTTGCTTTTCAGATTAACATTAAAATCATTGCTAGTTTCCAAGAAAAATACTCCTTGAATTTTTTTTAATTGGAATTATATTAATCCTATACATTTATTTGGAGGACATTATTTTACAAAGTCCAATTTTCTCATCCTAGGATATAGGATATCTGTCAACATATCTGATCTTTTTAGAATATGCCTCTAATATTTTATAATTATTTTCCTAGACACCATTTATATTTAGTTTTACATTAATTCTTAGGTATTTTAAAATTCTGCTGTTAGGAACTATTAAATGAATTTATTTTTGTTTGTTGCTGTTATGAAATATTTAGTATTTTGTTTATGGTGTTTTTTATATAGATGTTATCATTTTTCATAGTAAAAGAATCAAATCTTTTTTGGGTATAACTGTTTTTATGCACAGAAAGACAATGTGAACCTAAATCCTAAATTTAGAGCAACTTTTACCTATAATTTTTTTAAAAATTAAAGTACTTTCTAAAAGGTAAAAATTAAAATCCATAATATAAATATACCTCTAAGAAATTGGTAGGATAATACCATAGAAAAATTATTATCATAAACAGCATTTTTGCTTCATCTCCCTTAAACAAACAGTGAGTAAGACTGTTAGTCCATTTTAGTCCAAGTAGAAAGAGCAAGAACTTAAGGAAACACCGTGCTTTGGTAACAGATTCATTTATGAGTTATAAAGTACAGAAGTTTAACACTTACCACAGCACTGCCTTCTCCTCTACGTCTTCCTCCTTAGCATCCTTCTCATAATTCTGTAATTATCTTGTTTATTGATTGCTTACTGTTTTATTGTCTATTTTTTCCCCACTCCCAGTGCAATTTCTATTCAGGCTGCAGCCATTTTTGTCTCATTCACTATAATGATCATCAACACCCACTCTAGAGGAGGAAAATTTTTTCTTTCTTCCCTTCTAGGTTCTTTGGCTGGCCAAATAAGTTAACATAAGATAGATTAACAGGAGAAAACGAATTTAATTTCATTCATACAGAAGCCCCAAAGATACAGGACTCAAAAGCAAGTTGAGCAACTGAGGCTTACATGCCATCCTACGCTAAGGAATGGCATAGGGGTCTGGAGCTTCAAAGGGGAGAGGGGTAATTCACAGGACAATCACAGGAGCAGATGTTTGGTAATTATATATGTGCCCTGCCATATGCACAGGTCTTTCACACATTCACACATCACATGTTCCCCCTTGTCATTGTCTCCTTTCCCCTCCACACCCAGCCCCTCCACCTGCACAATCAGTGTTTTCCTCTTGACCTATCATTTATATCAGCACAAAAGCATCTTTCAATGTCTCTTATCTTAAAATAAAAATTCTTTAATTCAACTTCACTCTCCAATGATGGCCCAGTTCTCTGGCTTTTAAAAGGGGAATGTTGTGCTTATGTAAAATATGCATATATGTATACACACAAATATACATATATACATATATCTATAAAGATGCATGTAGGTTGATAGATCTGATGATGAGAAGATGTAATTTTCTTCTAGATGTTTCTTTTTTCAATAAAATAAGAAAGGTCATCAACTAACAGAAAAGAGTATTAGAGATTTGAGTAGTGAAGAAATTGTTGTTTTTATTGTTTAGTTGCTAAGTTGTGTCTGACTCTTTCAATCCCATGGGCTATAGCTTGCCAGGTTCCTCTCATGGGATTTTCAAAGCAAGACTATTGAAGTGGGTTGCTACTTGCTTCTCCAAGGGATCTTCCCAACCCAAGAATCGAACCTATATCTCCTGCATTGCAGGCAGATTCTTTACCACTGAGGCATCAGGAAAGCCCTAGTGAAGAAATTGTTTGAAACAATTATCTCAGAAAGTGAAAAAGTGAATTTAGTAGGGTAATACAGTAGGATTTGAAAGGTAGTACAGAGCAGCCATTTAAGATGTAGTAATATAATAAAGGAGAAACAAGTAGGATTTCCTCCATTCACATTCATCTATTCAAGGGAGCAAATGGCAAGCTTACTGAGGACATACATGTTCAAGGGAGAAATTATAGTAATGAACCATGGTGTCTAAACTAAGTAAGAAGGAAATGAGGATTTCAAACTGGTGAATGAATGCATTATTCAAATGGAACCAAACAACAGTTGGGGAAGTAAATGAACAGAGAGACAGGAGATTCAGTTCTCAGGTGAATAAGACCCTAAATAATCCTCCCTTGCAATTCTCCAAAGGTCCTGGACAGTGTGACTTTAACCACTTGTACACAGCTTGAAATGTCATGAAGTTTTCTCAAAAGGCTCAGTGTAGATTTCCTCTACCCAGGCAGCATATGATTTTACTTACTTACAATTTCTCAGAAATGCATCCATTAAGAAAAATAAAGTCCATCAGTACAACAACTATGTATCTTTTTATTTTAAAGTATTTTTAATTGTTTTAATGCACCAACCAAAAAGCAAATCATCGTTCAAACCAAACAGCTTATTGGAGTCCCATCCTTAAGTGCTATTTTGTCTCTCTGCTTATTATTTCCTTAACAGTGATAAAAACAGAAATCATATGACCAGATGTGAATGCTAAAACATTTCCAAGATAACCTGAACAGAATAACCATAAGAGAATCCTGTAATGCCATCTTGAACACTCTTCAGAAAACTGTTAAGAGGGCAGAGTCCATAAAGTAAGGCGCAAGGATAGGCAACGAGAAGCTGCTGTCCTTCCATGGCCAAAGCTGACATGAAGATTTTGGAGGCTGAGAGACTACACCAGCCAATGATGACCAGTGCCGACACAGTTCCAAAGGTGCCCCTACAGCAGAGACCAAAGAGATGGTTATCTTATACCAGGAGAGAAAGAGGTTATTGAATCACAGCTGCCTCTAAAGTGTCCTTGGTATATTTCCTCCATTTGTAAAATGAGGGTGAAGGGTCATAGGAACTAAAGGCCTCAGCCAGTTAGAATTTTGAGTTAAATTCACCATTAGAAGCTAAATATTTCATAGGTAGGTAAAAACTCAGATTCCTGGAAATAGGATTGACCTGCAGTCACTTTCATAAGTCAAAATCACAATTACTAAAATTCTTTTATATGAACTATGTTTAGAGACTTCTTTCGTAACTACAAATTTCTATTCTCTGCTTTCTTCCTAAATTTACCCACTGTATGAGCAGAAAAATGACTGGGCTTGAATTCCAGTGGCATTCCCACCCCCCAGCGCTCCAGGGCCATGTCCTGGGTTTTTGTATGAGACAGCAAAGCCTGACACAGCTCAGGGAGGGAACAGATGGAGCAGGAAGGCACAGATGTGTGTGGCCTCCCAACTCATTGCTGAAGATCCCTTTGGTTGGTGTAGGTGTAGATTTTTATAATACTGAAATGGATTTGTTCAAACTGGTATCTTCAAAAAGTAACTGTGGAAGCAATTGGTTCTTTAGGAAGAAATGAGAATGAAGTGACTTGACAAAACCTACAAGTAAGATGGGCATTAAGTCAAGAGCTGCTAACTCCCAGCATATTGTTCTGTTTGCCATCAAACTACACTGCCTCACTTGATCTGATTGAATCTGAAATTGAGAATTGTGCTTATTATTTGTGAGAATGACAGAAATACCTACTCTTAATAGTTGAACCAAAGCAAAACAAGTGAAAAGGTACACTGTGTAGTTTGCAGTGGCTTAGATTATAAATAAACCAAACATATTTTAAAGCACTCTAATAAATATTATGTCTATTGGTTTAATTAATACCTATTAGAAATAAAATTTAGAGGATTCAATTTACCAGTTTTTGTGAACAAAAATGTGAGATTATATATGATTCATTTGAATGTTATAGTGATATGCCCAAAAAGGTAATTTCAGTTTCATGGTCTTTAGGGATCAGTTAGTTGTTCCTTATTAATATAACTTAATGGATTGTTAAATCATCCTTTACATTTCAGAATGAAAATCTAATGAAAAATATCAGACTTCTGATGATTCTCAAAATTCGAGTTGTAGCTTTTATTTTGTTCTTCTAATAATCCGGAGTGATTTAAGATGCCCCTAGCTCAACTTTGCTAGAAATAATGTCTAAAACATAAAAATTTTTAAATGGCAGATCATTATAGTATTCTTTGGCAAAAGCATCTGACAAAATAGAAATTGTAAAACTGAGCTCTGTAGTGACATGTCAAACATCTGTATCAAACAACATAGTAAACAGAAGAGCTAGTTAAAAAACATGATATACAAAAGTCAGGGACAAGACTCAGTAAATATATACCTAACTCACATTGTGGGCTTCACTGGTGGCTCAGACAGTAAAGAATCTGCCTGCAGTGTGAGAGACCTGGGTTCTATCCCTGGGTTGGGAAGATACGCTGGAGAAGGGAATGGTTAACCATTCCAGTATTCTGGTCTGGAGAACTCCATGGACAGAGGAGCCTGGCAGGCTACAGTCCATGCGATCACAAAGAGCTGGACATGACTGAGTGACATTCATTCACTTTTCACATTGTACTTGCATATTCAAGGTTTCCATTTGCCATTGTATTCCTCTTTTTTTAAGTGTTGAGTACTCACCAGTAAAGTAAGGGTTTGCTCTATGTTATTCTGAAGACCGTTACTTCCAACAAACTTAGGGTTACCAGGGGCTAAAGAGTGGGAGGGATAAACTGGAAGATTGTGAATGACATATACACACTATTACATATAAAGTAGATAACTAATAAGAACCTACTGTATAGCACAGGGAACTCTGCTCTGTAGAGGGAAATCTTTCCCCCTTCCCTGAGAAGGGAAGCCCACAATGTGAGCCAGAGGTATATTTATTGAGATATATTTAATACCCTGTACTAGCCCATATGGGAAAAGAATGCAAAAAAATAGTGGATATATGTACAACAGATTCACTTTGCTGTGAAACTGAAACTAACACAACATTGTAAGTCAACTATAACTACAATAATTTTTTTTTAAAAAAAGACCGTTATTTTCAAAATGAAACCATATGAAAACAAAAAAACACTTCCATCTATGTAATTCTCAATAATGTTATGAAGAAAGTATCTGAGATTATATCTAAACAAAAATATTAGTCTTCCTAAAATGTTTATCTGGCATTGACAAAGTCTTTATATAATAACCTATCCAATACAGTGTTCATAACCTAAAATTTATATAACCAAAATAACTTGGATCATCCAAGAAAAAAAATGTGAACTGTGTCTATATGGAAGAATGAGCGCTGACGGCAAATGTTTATTTCTAACTGAGTTTGGAGCATGGGAGGTGACAAAGAACTATGGAATTACTCGCTCTCCCCAGCCCAAAGTGGTAGTGCTCTGTATATGTCCTGGGAAAGTACCCAACAGAAGTGTATTCACTGAATCCTTATACATATTTTTGAATTACAAATACTAACTGCCCAGGAAGTAAAAAAGAAAAAAAAATATTGACTGAGTGTATATGCTATGAAGTTCTCTAGCATCAATATCCTCACCAGGGTTCCTGGAAATTCTGCACTACAAGGAGCCCAGCTGAGAAAGAACAGTTGCTTCCCTCCTAGAAGGCAGAGTGCCTGGGAGCTGAAGCAATTTGTCAGGGTTCACCAGGCACTTACTCTTCCTAATTTAAACAAGTGAATTTTGTGTAGCTGGTTATATTACGCATGGCAATAGTTCATATTGAAGAATGTGACTACGAATGAAGTACCAATTTTAAAGATAACTTGGTTTAATTTACTTTTTAAATCATTGAAATAGGAACAGCACCTGAGCCCAAACCGACCTACTTTCCTGAAACTGTATGTAGCTTTTAATAGCCGGTTTCCCCAATTTTCCTACTAAAATGATCAGAAAGAATTTAACTATTGCACTGATGTGGCAAGCTTCAGCGATGTTTGTGCATGTGGGGTCAATTAGTGACACAGACACTTACTGCAGTGAAAAGAAGATGGCGCAGCTGGAGAGGATGACCATGGGGAGCAGGCAGTAACCCAGCACACTCGCCACGCAGCCATAGGACACTCCTGAAGAGCTCATCAAGTTCAGTAAGGCATGAATACCTAGGCAGCCAATGGCACTCATGCCATACACGTAACCAAACTGGACTTTTCCTGTCTGAAATGATGGGAAGAAAACAGTTTGGATACACAATGAACATCAAGAAGAAATCAGATTGTCAACAAAGCAAAGAATACTTTCGAATCATTCAGCTCAATGTTGTTCATGTCTTTGGAGTATAAGCATCAGGAGATTGGGCGCTCTAGAGAAAACACTGATTGTAATATGGATTCAGGTGATGAAAACAATCCCCTCCTCTATACATGGGATGGCACAAGCATGCTTATATTCCCAGACTGATATTTTTATTATAGATTGCCTGTTGAGGTACTAGGCATAGGTGAGGATATATTTTCTTCCCATATATGCTGAATAGTTAAATGAATGAATAAATGAATGAAAAAATTCCGATTAGTCTTAGAGATTTATAAGACATAATAGTAATATTAGCAAACATCTGTTGCATTTACTATCTTAGGTCCTATTCTACAGATTTCACATAAATTAATTTATTTAATCCACACAATATAATGAGTAGGTATCATTGTTGTACCCATTATAGACAGGAAGAAACTGAGGTGCAGAGAGATTATGGGACTTGCCTAAAGTAAAATAATGCTAAGCAGTGAAGCTTGGCTTGAACCCAGGCAGTCTGGCTCTACAATTTAGGCCCTTAATACTTGCAGAAGCTCTAACAAGTGACAAAACAAGGGGACCCAGGTAGCTCAGTAGCAAAGAAAGTGAAAGTGAAAGTCGCTCAGTTGTGTCTGACTTTTTGTGACCCCACTGGAGTGGGTAGCTGTTCCCTTCTCCAGGGGATTTTCTCAACCCAGGAGTAGATCCCAGGTCTCCTGCATTGTAGGCGGATTCTTTATCAGCTGAGACACAAATCCATCTTTCAACGCAGGAGATGTAGGACACATGAGTTTGATCTCTGGGTCAGAGAGATTCCTTGAAAGAGGAAATGGCAACCCACTCCAGTATTCTTGCTGGGAAAATCCCATGGACAAAGGAGCCTGGCTGGCTACAGTCCATGGCGTCCCAAAGAGGTGGACACAACTGAGAACGCACACACATGCAAGCTAGCATATCCCAAACTTATGTGACCAGAGAATCCTATGTTTTCATAATGTCTATTACTAGCTTAACTGAACAGACTTTATGAAAAAATGATTTACATAAAGGAAGCAAAAGTGAATCATAAAGGTATTGTTGAAGGAAGTCAGACTGAAGTATTCAGGATAGACCACTGATCTGAGGATTCATCAGATAGCCATCAACCAGACAATACTGGAGACTTGTTGTTGAAACAGCTCCATTAAACTCATCCAGGGAAAGTCACAAACTATTGTTGATTCAACAGAAGATATTTTAATGTTTGCTATCTGAGAATGCCAAATCTCCAGTAAAAAAAATGCATGTCATTTTTATATATACATTAAGCTGGTTAGAAATTCTAGATAAAGATTGAAGAGGCTGACTGTGATTTTCATGGAAATTATACAAAACCAACAACATTGATTCACAGAGAGAGAGAGCTTTTTAGCTGTCATTTTTTCTTTTCCATAGCTGTTATTCATCAAGTCCTTATATCTTACAGAATAAAGAGATATTTATTTTGTAGTCAATTAACAGAGAATATCATGACCATTTTATTATTCAAAACTGTCAAGCTATTTTGAATTTTTCTTTCTCTGCAGTTAGGGAAGTTGATCACTACTAAGTTCTTTCACAAAATGTCCCTGGGCTATGCTGCAGAATTCTCTCCTGCATTAGCCATAATAAGTCTTTCTGGCTATTTTGTGAAGTAATGCTGATAATGCTAATGGGTATGCTAAAAGAGGACTTCCCTCATAGCTCAGTTGGTAAAGAATCTGCCTGCAATGCAGGAGACCTGGGTTTGATTCTTATGTTGGGAAGGTCCCCTGGAGAAGGAAATGGCAATCCACTCCAGTATTCTTGCCTGGAAAATCCCATGTACAGAGGAGCCTGGCGGGCTACAGTCCATGGGGTCGCAAGAGTCGGACACGACTTAGCGACTAAACCACCACCACCACCATGCTGAAAGAAACACATCAGTTATGCACTGCACTATTGGGTGAGTTTGTTCCACTTGGAAAATAGTGACAATTTCAAATAACTTTCATGTATTAGAGAAACATTTTACTTGATATTTAATTGGATGGGATAATTCAGAGGTACAAATAGTTGTAATGGTGACACACAACTTCCCTATACTCAAAGGACACATAGCTGGCCCGTGACCCTAACCAGTTTTGTGAATGGGGTAAACAGAGGGTGGATTAAATTAATTTAGTAGTAAAATTGTCCTTTTTCATATTAGTTACTGACTTCTCTCTTTATCTCTTTCTCTTGTTAGATTATCCAGTTTGAGGTTTAATTCCATTTGTCAGGGGCCATTCTCATTTTTTAATTTGTTTCAAATTCTAATAAGGATTTGTAATTGAAGTGAAAAAAAAATGTTCAATTTCTTTTTACGTTTCTAATTTTTGAGATCATCCTTGTACCATTACTACATTTTTATTTGAAATACTTCTTACTCTTGATTATGCTTTTATATTGGTCGTGCATGTCCCTTTTCCAGATCAGACTTTTAGCTCTACTAGAAAAATTAAATGGAGCCATAGTTTTAAAACACTTGTGTTTACGGTTTGGGGGTTGAAAATAATTTTAAAAGGAAGAATAAGTAAAATTAAATCTGTGTTGAGTGTTTGAAGCTGTTCTTTCTGGTTTGCTTCCTGCAACATGAAGAAAGTCCACTAAAAGATATTGTGCTTTATATCAACATAAATCATAAAAATGATGAGTATGTGACTATGAATATTACACGTCTGGAGATAATGAACAGATTTGAATATCGTTTCTGGATTTAGTCTTGCTTTCTTTAGTATAGTGTACTACCAGCTCATAAAATCATCTTTTACATTTTAATTTCAGATATCCAGGACAGGGTTAACAGCCTCAAATAGACTCTGAGTTAAATCTGGCTTTATTAATATCCAGCTGAGTTTTTCAGTCCTTATTGTTCTACATGTATCAGAATCAATTCTGAAGTAAACGCATGTGATGGTAAAGTTGAAGTGAAAATAGCTGCCTAAAATCTTTGAGAAAATATGCATTTTTACATATTTCCCAAAATTTCAGAACTGAAATGAACCTTAAGAATCACTTGTATAAGCCTTTCTTTTTTTTTTTCTGTCTTCAAAGTGAAAAATATGAAGGCCTAGAAATAAGAAACAAAAGGTTCAGGATCTTATCTGGAGGCAAAGTTAGGGGCAGATCCAAATTTTTCACTCTCAGTTGAGTTCTTTGTTTGTATTGTTTTACACTTAAAATTGAGGATATTTAAATAATTCCAATAATATATTCCATTATATACCCAAAAAAGATCTTAATGGGATTAAGTTTTTCCTTTAGGAGATGATAATAGTAATATTTTCTATGAAAAAAACAAATAGCTGTTGTATTACAAATTACCTGAAAAATAAACAAGAGTTAATATGTTAAATTAATTGTTTCTGACTATTTGATTAATTGACGTAGTCTTAATTGCAATTTGATCTAATATTATCAAATTACTGTGGCAAAGACAGAAGGAATGTTTGAAACTAAATTAAAACTCTAGTTGATAGAGTGTTATATTTGCAGAGTATTTGCATTGCTATAGTTCAAAGGAAGAAATAAAATGCCATAACTAAGTACTATTGTATTGGATAAACATGATGTACTTATTGACCAAGTTACAATGCAGAAACTAGATTTCTATCAGAATTTTGATTAGTATTATGTAATTAGTAATGCAAAGTGAAAATTAATTTAGTTGCAAATACATTTCATAGCTACTTTGAGAAGTATAGCTACATTAGGGGAGTGGATAGCTGTAAGAAACGGAATTGAACTGAATAATTAATTTAAGAATTTTGCCTAGCATCTTAAATTTTCTATATCATCTCTCTTGCCAAGTTTACCATTTTGTGCCTTAATGAAACTGTACTTGTCAGACTGGCTTGACCATCTTTTTCATCCTCTGCTTTTAATGTGCTGTCATTACCTCCTTGATGTAAAACCATAGATCTTTCCTATTTCTTCTTTTTCTCTCCTTTTTGGAGGGGGAGAAAACATTTTTCTAAAGTATGAGCTAGAATGTCTTCTAAACTTTGCTGCTGCTGTGACTTCTAAACTTTACTTAGGAGGAAAAATGTTCTTTTTTGGTGACTCCTAATGTCATTGCTCCCAAATTTAAAGAATGAAAGAGACTCAAACACAAGACAAATGGTGAAGTCAGGGGGGAAAATGCCTTCATAAAAAACAGAAAGCTAAAATGAGGTGGAAAATATACAGGTCAAAAAAACAAATCACTGCTTATCAGTGCAAGTCTGTGTACTCATAGTAGCCTAACCAGGAACAAGGAGACTCATCTCAGACCTCACAGAATATTTGCAATAGTCTGGAGACACAACCCAGGAAAGAAAATAATGAGTGAATAGGGGATATTTGTCTAGTGTTACGACAGAAATCACACAGAAAACAAGAAATAAAATTTCGGCCCTATTATTTCCAAATTCCATATGTTCCTTCAACTTTTTCAGATTGATCTTTTCTAAACAACAGAAAAAAAAGGCATAAAAATAAGAAAATTATTTATATGATTTCCTGCTTTGTTGAAAATCTGACTTGGTGATTTGATTTTCAAAATTCTATTTAAATTTACATTTTTTTTATTTGTCGTAAGAAGTGATGACAGTTTATTTTTGCCATTATGGTTCACGTAAATATGTCTCTCTTACCAAGAAAATGTAGTCATGAATTAAACAAACAATTTTCAGTTTATAAAGTGATATACTTCTTTCTGTACTTGCAAAGACGACTTCAAAAAATGACATTTAAAGGGCATACATTAAAATCTGGTACTTGGCTGTCGTGTATACAGAAGTAGAAATACAATATTGTAAACATGAGACTTAGATTATGTTGTAAACCAATGTTACTTCAATTAAAAAAGAAGAAAAATCTATAACTGGCTGCTGTTCATTACCAAAAGTAGGGTGGCTCCTAGAGCCATGCAGAACAGGATGGGCCCAGTGAGGTCTGTTTCATTCATAATGCTGCCATCTGCTGGCTTCATTGGGTTTAACACTGTCAAGGTTTTTTGCCATATGTGATCAAAATTAATTCCAAGTTCTGAAAAAAGAAAAAGACATAACATAAATACAGAAAAATAAGCATGAGTAATATTCTTTAATTAAAGTTAACTTATTAATTTACACAACACTTTAATATGATTTTTATACCATCATAAAGTTCTATGTAATATATATAATACAGAGCAACCTTAAAACAAACAAAAAAAGAATGTATATTCCCACACAATGTCCTAAAGGATATATTTTAGAGATACAGTCAAGGAAAAAATTCCTGCCTTCTGCAGCAAGTATATGGTTAAAATCTAGCCAAAAGTGAAGAAATGGACATTTTCAGTAAAGATATAAAATATAATGGTAGCTAACAAACAAAAAGTCCCATCTTATTGCATATTTAGATATTTCTTTTTCCTGCATTTTCAACTGCTAACATTTTTGAAAACTTGTTCTATGAAACATGCATCATTTTCAAATCAGTTCAGTTCAGTTGCTCAGTCGTGTCTGACTATTTGCGACCCCATGGACTACAGCATGCCAGGGTTCCCTGTCCAACACGAATTTGCAGAGCTTGCTCAAACTCATGTCCATCGACTCGGTGATGCCATCCAGTCATCTCATCTTCTGTTATCCCCTTCTCCTCCTGCCTTCAATCATTCCCAGCATCAGGGACTTTTCAAATGAGTCAGTTCTTCGCATCAGGTGGCCAAAGTATGGGAGCTTCAGCTTCAGCATCCGTCTTTCCAATGAATATTCAGGACTGATTTCCTTTAGGATGGACTGATTGGATATCCTTGTAGTCCAAGGGACTCTCAAGAGTCTTCTTCAACACCACAGTTCAAAATTATTAACTCTTGGGTGCTCAGCCTTCTTTATAGTCCAAATCTCACATTCACACATGACCATTGGAAAAATCATACTTTGACTAGACGGACCTTTGTCGGCAAAGTAATATCTCTGCTTTTTAATATGTTGTCTACATTGGTCATAGCTTTTTTTCCAAAGAGCAAGAGACTTTTAATTTCATGGCTGCAGTCATTTTGGAGCACAAGAAAATAAAGTCTGTCGTGTTTCCGTTGTTTCCCCATCTATTTGCCATGAAGTGATGGGACCGGATGCCATGATCTTAGTTTGTTGAATGTTGAGCTTTAAGCCAGCTTTTTCACTCTCCTCCTTCACTTTCATCAAGAGGCTCTTTAGTTCCTCTTTGCTTTCTGCCCTAAGGGTGGTGTCATCTGCATATCTGAGGTTATTGTTATTTCTCCTGGTAATCTTGATCCCAGCTTGTGCTTCACCCAGTCAAGCATTTAGCATGATGTACTCTGCATTAAGTTAAATAAGCAGGGTGACAATATACAGTCTTGACGTACTGCTTTCCCGACTTGGAACCAGTCCTTTTTTCCATGTCTGGTTCAAACTGTTGCTTCTTCGCCTGCATGCAGATTTCTCAAGAGGCAGGTCGGGTGGCCTGGTATTCCCATCTCTTGAAGAATTTTCCACACTTGGTTGAGATTCCCACAGTCAAAGGCTTTAGCATAGTTGATGAAGCAAAAGTAGATATTTTTCTGAAATTCTCTTGCTATTTCCATGATGCACTGGGTGTTGGCAATTTGATCTCTGGTTCCTCTGCCTTTTCTAAATCCAGCTTGAACATCTGAAAGTTCTTGGTTCATGTACTGTTGAAGCCTGGCTTGGAGAATTTTGAGCATTTCTTTGCTAGAGTGTGAGATGAGTGCAATTGTGTGGTAGTATGAACATTCTTTGGCATAGCTCTTCTTTGGGATTGAAATGAAAACTGACCTTTTCCAGTCCTGTGGCCACTGCTGAGTTTTCCAAATTTGCTGACATATTGAGTGCAGCACTTTCACAGCATCTCATCTTTTAGGATTTGTAGTAGCTAAACTGGAATTCCATCACCCCTACTAGCTTTGTTCATAGTGATGCTTCCTAAGGCCCACTTAACTTCACATTCCAGGATGTCTGGCTTTAAGTGAGTGATCACACCATTGTGGTTATCTGGGTCTTTAAGATCTTTTTTGCATAGTTCTTCTGTGTATTCTTACCACCTCTTCTTAATATCTTCTGCTTCTGTTAGGTCCATACCGTTTCTGTTCTTTATTGTGCCCACCTTTGCATGAAATGTTCCCTTGGTATGTCTAATTTTCTTCAAGAGTCTCTAGTCTTTCCCATTGTATTGTTTTCCTCTATTTCTTTGCATTGATAACTTAGGAAGGCTTTCTTATCTCTCCTTGCTATTCTTTGGAACTCTGCATTCATATGGATATATCTTTCCTTTTCCCCTTTGCCTTTTGCTTCTCTTTTCTCTGCTAACTGAAAGGTCTCCTCAGACAACCATTTTACCTTTTTGCATTTTTATTCTTGGGGATGGTTTTGATCACTGCCTTCAGGTGCTTATCTATCAGATCCAATCCCTTGAAAATATTTGTCACTTCCACTGTATAATCTGAAGGGATTTGATTTAGGTCACCTGAATGGTCTAGTTGTTTCCCTTACTTTCTTCAATTTAGATCTGAATTTGGCAATAAGGAGTTCATGATCTGAGCCATAGTCAGCTCCTGGCCTAATTTTTGCTGACTGTATAGAGCTTCTCCATCTTTGGCTGCATAGTATATAGTCAATTTGATCTGGTATTGACTATCTGGTGATGTCCATGTGTAGAGTCATCTCTTGTGTTATTGGAAGAAGGTATTTGCTATGACCAGTGTTCTCTTGGCAAACTCTGTTAGCCTTTTCCCTGCTTCATTTTGTACTCCAAGGCCAAACTTGCCTGTTACTCCAGGTATCTCTTGACTTCCTACTTTTGCATTCTAGTCCCCTATGATGAAAAGGACATCTAATTTTCAATTAGCAGTGTTATTTAATCTGAAGACACTTAGTCCAGGTCTGGTATTTTACTTCCACTCTTCCTAATGAGCTATGCTATGCTAACTATGTGAAACTCCACAGAAGAGAAAAGGTAATGGTTCTTTCAGCAAGTAACAGCAATCAAGGGTACACACATATTTTAATCAGGGCAAAGCTCTGTGTTGTTGAGTCTGTGTATTCAGAGACTGAATACTTGAGACAATTAACCTTTCTCTTTTTTGAGTAGTGATGGTAAAATAAAATAACCAAAATCACTGAGGCCCAGTGTCTGAGTCCAAACTCATTTAGAAGTTTGTAATTTTTTTCCAGTACCCTGTTTTTCAAAGAATTCTCACTGCCACATTACATACCCCTCTGCTAGATTCTGTTCCTCTTATATATTTTTCATTAAAAAGAAAAGAAAAACACCCAGACATTTGACATACACTGAATATAGAAATAAATTTCAGCATTACATCGGTTACTTTTCTTACCACTCTGACAAACTTTAAGACGTAGAAACAAAGAACATTTATAAGGAAGAAGAGTGTAACTTCACTACTTAGGAACCAGTAATTAAGCTGATTTCCCTCCTACTATCATTTTAAATTTGAATAAGAGTGAGGTGGGGGTTAGGAAAAACTGAAGCTAAACTACTATAAAGTACATACATTTCAGTTGAAAAGAGTGAAAATCTTTTAGCTGAATGTTTTTACTGAATTTTGCTGTAAGCCCTAAAAGATTTACAGGTGTTGGTCTTTCTGACATGCACTGAGGCAAGTACTGTTAGTTTATTTATACTTTGTGCATTACATGGTTGAAGTTTGGTGAGATGAAGTAAGTTTTCCAAAGTCACAAAGCCATTAATAGAAAATTTAGTTTCCAGCACTGGAGAATCTGACACAAGAATTCATACTTTTCATATAAATAAATAGATAACAGTCCAATTTAAAGGATGGATAGAGGAATTGAACAGACATTTTTCCAAAAAAGACATCCAAATGACCAACAGGTACATGAAAACGTGCTTAGCACCATTAATCATCAAGAAAATGCAAATCAAAATCACAATATTATCTCACACCTGTTAGAATGGCTAACATTGAAAAGAAGTAAGTGTTGGTGAGGACATGGAGAAAAGGCATCCCTTCAATATTGTTGGTGGGACTGTTAATTGGTATAGCCACTATGGAAAGCACTGTGGGGGTTCCTCAAATATTATAAAAACAGAACTACCATATGATCCAGCTATACCAGTGCTGGGAATATATATGAAGGAAACAAAAACAGGATATCAGAGAGATATCTGCACCTCCACTTTGATAGCAGCACTGTGTGCATGCCTGCTAAGTCACTTCACTCGTATCCGACTCTTTATGACCCTATGTACCATAGCCTGCCAGGCCCCTCTGTCCATGGGATTCTCTAGACAAGGTGGGTTATTTACGATTAGTGCCACTTTGGAAGATAGCAGCATTGGGTACAATAGTCAAAACCACCTAAGTGTCCATTGATGGATGAATAGATTTAAAAGTTATGCATATGTATATATATATACTATGGAGGGCTTCCCTGGTAGCTCAGCTGGTAAAGAATCTGCCTGCAATGCAGGAGACCCCAGTTCAATTCCTGGGTTGGGAAGATCCCCTGGAGAAGGGATAGGCTACCCACTCCAGTATTCATGGGCTTCTCTGGTGGCTCAGATGATAATCTACCTGCAATGTGTGAGACCTGGGTTCGATCCCTGGGTTGGGAAGATCCCCTGGAGGAGGTCACAGCAACCCACTCCAGTATTTCTGCCTGGAGAATCCCTATGGACAGAGCTGCCTGGTAGGCTACAGTCCACAGGGTCACAAAAGGTTGGACACAACTGAGCAACTAAGTGCACATGCGCACACACACACACACACACACACACACACACACACACACACAAAGGAATACTATTCAGTCATAAAAAATGAGGAAATTCTACCATTTGTGACAACATGAATGGACCTTGAGGGCATTTTTCTAAGTGAAATAAGCCAGAAATAAAAAGCCGAATACTGCACAGTATCACTTGCATGTGGAGTCTAAAAAAAATTTTTTTTAAGTCAAACTTCCAGAGTCAGAGTACAAAAGTGGTTGCCATGGGGTAGGGGAAGTAGGAAGAGATTGGTAAAAGGTTATAAAAGCAGAAAAAGAACCCACCCTTTTAACCATAGCTTTGATTGAGTCAATGTGCAACTAATCTCATAATGTTTGTATTTTTTTTAAGTGAGCTCTGTTCTCCCATGTGAAGGATTGTATTCCCAAATCATTGGTACATGGCATTTAACTTCCCTTCACAGGATTTAGTAACCCTCTTTGGTCAAAGACAGGGTATAGTTCAATTTCTTCTATAGTGGCATGTACCACCTAAACACCTCGCAGAGCTAACATTCCACACACAGGGTATCAGATGAAATTTCAACGACTGTCATGACATAGCGGGGTCTTGCTCTAACAGGGGCCTAGGCATTTTCAGAATATCAGCCAGACATGGCCTGGATTAGGATAGAAGGTGTATCTTTCACTCTTTCCCCATCCAGGGTGACAACTGCTAGCCACCCAAACTTGAAAAGAAAGAATATGAATTTAATTTGAATTAAATTAATAGTGAGCAAATAATTTTACATTTCAACTTCCCTTTTTACTTTTACAGTGTATTTATATATTTCTTAGTGAACATATACTTTGGAAAATATGAGCAGTTCATCAATTTAAAATAGGTTAGGCTGTCTAATGTGATATTTAAAATAGCAGAAGATTTTAAAAATAGACAAATGCTTAAGTTGAAGTTGATGTCACCTGAGACTTATGTTTTTCAAATTTTATTTTCAATTTAGACATTTACATTAACAATATGCTTTCAGTTTTTACTACAATAAAGTGACTTTTAATTCAAAATAACTTTATCCTCAAAAAGTGTAATTATTATGCTTGAATAAACCCAGATGAAAATTTTTTACAAGACATTGTTACTGATTTCAGGCACTTATTTAACAGCATAATTAACTTTTGCATGTTTCAACATTGAGTCATGAAACAGTAAATGAACATAAGATCTAATAAATTTTTTCAGAAGGAAAAATATCTTACGTGTTTTTTACCAAAATACATTTCCATAATATTTTGTTTTAAAATTTATTACATGGTATGCAAATGAGACTATATGTATTTATCAATTGTAGTACTCTAATATAACACCTTATTTTACAAGATAGAAAAGATGAAACTGTTATGAAATTTCAATGCAAAATTTATTGTTTTGCTGTCATCTAGTGGTAGTAAAGTATACAATATATATGCTATAAAAATGAATTAATATCTTTGTTTTCTATGCAAATTGTGGCATTGGCCTTTCAAATATGAACATCAGGCTATGCTACAAATATAAATACAAAATGTCACAGTAATTTTTCTAGTCTGACAGATTTGAGTTGACTATTATTTATAGAGATGCATTTGTTAACACATTGATTGCACATTATCACATAGCAAAAGTTATCATTCTTACAGAAAACCATGCGAAAGCAAGCTTTTTAGACAGCAAACTGAGGAATAAACAAACACATTTTCAAACAGCATGTTTTTGTGCAAGGGGTAATTATTATAGCTTCATAATTTTATAGGTTGTTTTGGTGTATGCTTAATAAAAACTAGCAAATGTCATTTATCATCTTATCCTAGAAATCCTACATATGGTCTTTTTATACCTTTTAGACAGATAAGGCTTGAGGCTTCACAAAGTCACCCTAGCTAAAGAGCATATTGGATCAGAGTCCAGAAATTTCATAGACTCAAAATGCAAGATTATATTAGGTATTGTCATTTCCAATATATATTTGGTGAGTATAATCACAAAGAGAAAAAATTCTCGGAATTTCTCTGAGCTGTAGAAAGAAGGAGGGGAAATCTAATATATTTCCTATTTGAAATTTGAGAAGACATCACAGGAGCAGGTATTAGAGTTTAGAATATCAGAATGGAGGTATTTGAGACAAGTAGAAAAGATTATATTAAATAAACATTATAGGAAAAATTGATTAATCATAAAAAAGTTATATTCTACTTCACATACTAACCTAAAACAATTTTCAATGAATCAAAAATTTAAGTCCAGAACAAAAAGATAATTAAAAAATTTAAGAATCTATAAGACGATATTTCTTTCTGGCTTTAGAGCTGGAGAAATATAGTCTAAACAAAGAATAATTGGAAAAAAGGTTAACAAGAAAAATATTGTGGGGTTGAAAACATAAATATTAAAATGTCTGTATGCTCTAATATCCCATAAATAAATTAGATGACAAACACAATCTATGAAAAAAGCATGAAATACATATTCCAGACAATAATAAATATCTTTACCATATAAATATCTCTATAAATAAAAAAGAAAGGAAAAGTCTTAAGACTCCAATAGGAAATCTGGCAAAGAATTTTAAAAACAGAAAGAAGTAAAAGTCAACGAACATGAAAAGAAAGTCTAACTTCTCTAGTAACCAAGAAATAAAAAGTATTATTTTTTTGCCTTTTTTGCCTATCAAATTAACAAAGACATTTACTATTCTGCTGTGTAGGTGTATTGGCTCATCATTTTTCCAGATGAGTCTGACAGTGTAAATGCCTTTGACCCAGCAATCCCAACGTTATAGATTGGTCCTGAGGACAGATTCTGTACAGGTCAAAGTTATCTAATGTGATACTCACCAAAGCATTATCTATTATAAAGGAACAATGTTTAAGATTTAAATTATGGTGGTGGTTCAGTCACTAAGCCGTGTACGACTCTTGCGACCCCACAGACTAGTCTCCTCTGTCCGTGGGACTTTCCAGGCAAGAAAACTGGAGCGGGCTACCATTTCCTTCTCCAGGGGATCGGATCTTCCTGACTCAGGGATAGAACCTGTGTCTCCTGCATTGCTGATGGATTTTTTACTGCTGAGCCAGATTTAAATTATGATATTTGTATATAATGGGCTTCCCAGGTGGCTCAGTGGTAAGGAATCTGCCTGCCAGTGCAGGAGACATGGGTTTGAGCCCTCAGTCAGGAGGATCCCCTGGGGAAGGAAATGACAACCCATTCTACTATTCTTGCCTGGACAATTTCATGGAAATAGGAGTGTGGCAGGCTATAGTCTATGGGGTCACAATGAGTTGGACATAGTGACTGACCATGTCTGCACTTGTATATAATAGATCATGTTTTCAAATAATATTTAATGACTTTAAAGAATGCAAAGATGAAAATACTTATGATATAAGGTAACTTTAAAAAATACAAAACCTCATATCCATAGTATGATCCAATTTTTAAGTATTTACAAATACATATATTCAAAGAGAGGCAGTATTTCATTTTTAAGTGTGTATATATATATATTCATAGAAAATAGAATAAAGACTGGAATAAATATTATCAAATCATTAATGATAGTCATGTCTCAGAAACAAAATTTTCAGTGACTTTTTATATTTTTATTAACATGTTTCTATATTTTCCAAATTTCTATTTTTGAATATAGATTACTTTTATAATTAGACAATTGATAAGTTTTTTTTTATTTTTTAAGTAGAGATGTTGGCAGGGTCATGGCAAATGCCTAATGAAAATAGGTTATAACTTTCAGGTGTTAGGTACCAGATGTAGAGGCAACTTAGAATGCATGGTTAAGCATTAAAGATGCAAAAATTTAACTGGCCTCTAAAGTTCCAACAAATTGATTATATAATTCTCTGTACTTTTCTGAATAGTTTAAATCTTTACCCTCTTCTTAATTTTGAAGGCAAAGAGAAAAAAATGTTTTAATATAAGGTGGCTGGCTGTGTCCAAACAATGATCTTCTGATGGGAATGTTAACCTGTTTTCACTGGACTACACAGAAAAGAGAGCAGTTAGCCTGTGAATATTTCTCCTTGGCTCCCAAATTTAAATCTCTTTGAATTTTAGTTTTCTAGCATCATGTTGACATGCCATAGAAACAAAAGTAGCAGATATAAATTGGTTGAATTTTTAAATTAAAAAAAATCAATGGGTGGGAGATCCCTGAAATCTTTGGAGGAAACGTTCATCTGCAAGTGTCCCCAGGTTTCCTTGCCACCAGCAGTGCTACTTACTGGAGTCATACTTCTCCTCACTTAGTCATACCTAGATGAGATGAGGGGGCTCACATGAGCCAGGAAGGAGAAAAAAAAAAACCTCTCTTCTCCATGATAACAAAAAAGAATATTGAGAAACTACCCCTGTTGCCCCCAGGCAAGCATAGCAGAAAATAGTAAAACATGCTGCTATAAAGTAGCTTCATTAACTGGGTGGGAAGAGTGGTTGCTGCTGCTGCTAAGTCGCTTCAGTTGTGCCCAACTCTGTGCGACCCCATAGACGGCAGCCCACCATGCTCCACCGTCCCTGGGATTCTCCAGGCAAGAACACCAGAGTGGGCCACCATCTCCTTCTCCAATGCATGAAAGTGAAAAGTGAAAGTGAAGTCGCTCAGTCGTGCCTGACTCTTTGCGACCCCATGGACCGCAGCCCACCAGGCTCCTCCACCCATGGGATTCTCCAGGTAAGAGTGGTTACTTTTATATAATTACTTTGCCCAAAGATGTTCACTGTTGTCTAGAGATGGCCAGGGAGTCCACATCTAAGAAACAGTGAAGAAACATTTAAAAACTGCAAGACCATCATAGTGTTAGCACATATCTACTTCAGATTTTCCCCACACAAACAGAAGACAAACTCCCATTGGTTTAAATGAGTCTGTCTGGAAGATTCTCATTTATATGTGGAACAATCATATAAAACACTATATGCAGCATGCTGATAATGTGCATTAAGTGCTGATTATTGTTATTATTCTTCAAGCTGTACACACATTAATAGCACTTCCTTAACTTATCTTCTAGTAAAGGAGGCTCTTCATCAAAGCTGTCAATGTAAGAAGATGGTGAATAATAATCCTGGTTGGATGCTGGCTGAAAAAACTGTCCTGTGTAACCTGATGACATGAGCATCTCTGCTGGGACAAAGGCAGGCTGAGGCTGCTCACTGGCTTGTTGTCTAGAAAAAGGAAAATATTGATACTGATACATCTAAGAAAGGGACATCATGATAAAGCGAGGAAGGAAACTACAATTTTCCTTTTACAATTTCTCCTGGTTTTTATGACTATTCATCCATGAAAAAATTAACTTGCTTGAAGTTTAACCTAAACAAACAAACAAAAAAAGAAAAGTAACTAGTTGTGAGAAAACCCTCTAGAAGAATGATCCATACTGACTAACATGTACTGATTATTTGCAATGTGTTGGACACTTCACATTTTCTCACATAATTAATACTCTGCAAAGTAAAAACTGTAGTTTTAATCTCATCTTACAGAGAAAGAAACACAGATTCATGGAGACTGAAAGACTTGTCTGGCAACACACAATAACACTCAAGTGCTGGACAGTGAACTGAAGCTGTCTGTCTGAGCAGGGCCCTTGTCCCTACATGATGCTGCTTTTCCACTGATTTTCAGGGACTATCACCAAATAGGACATTCCCTATGAATCTGGGCAAATAGCAATTAAAAAATCACAGTCATACTAAGTGAAGCAAACCAGACAAAGACAAATATCACATAATATCGCTCATACATGGAATCTAACAAATGAACTTATTTACAAAACAGAAATAGACCCCCAGACATAGAAAAGCTCTGGCCCTTCCCAGACAGTTATTTCCAATCAAATTATCTTTGAGTCCCTGACTAAAAGTCTTTCATAGCTGGCTTCACTGTTCCTCTTTTGAAATATGAGATATAGTTTTCTCAAAACATAATGTTTCAATATTTCCTTGATGGTGCTTTTATTTGCTTTTTATTTTACCATTTATGTAAGAAAAACAATCTTAGTAAATAACTTCTTAAAGCTAGAGAATGGAAGGAAGAAATGGGGGCTAGTCTACAACATTATTTGGTCATTTCAAATTGTTTTAACTAAAGGAAAGGAAAGAAACATAAAGAATGGTCCTTGATTACAGAGCATCTTAGTTAGCCCTTTGGGAAGGTAAATACTAAAATTTTGATGATTTAAAACCCAACACATTACTCCAAATTACTGAATTAGACCAAAATAAACACTGGACTCTAGCAGGTGGGATTTAAACATTAGCTTTGTTAGCAGCTATCTCTTCTAAAAATCATTTCAAACAACTGTGAAGTGACTGCAAAAAGTTCCTTTAGAACAACTGGCAACATTTTTGGTCACATTTCCCTTCTTTTACTTTCTGACTCTACATATTATATTTCTGCATGTAACGATAGTCCCATGGTGGGATGTATTCTGAACCAAGTAGAGTGGTTAGCAAACAGGACTCCTGGAGTCCAAATGCCTGCATTCAAATCCCAATTTTATACTCTTAGGCAAACTGTTTCACCTCCTATGCCTCTGTTTCTTCATCTGTAAAGTGAGGACAATAATAGAACTAGAAAGGTTATTATGAATTAAATTATCTGAAATAAACAAAGCACTTAGATTAGTGCTGGGCATATAAGAAGCAATCAATAAACATTAGCTTAAGTGTTCGTATGTTCTCTTCCTGAGACTGACTCTGAAGCATTCTAGACACCTCCTTCACTCCCTGGAACAGCATCTTCTATATTTGTAAGTAGTCGTTTTCCAGTCTGCCACTTCCCCATAGAAAACAACATTAATCAGAGTCCAAGAGTTTGTATTCCTTCTGTGCTGATCATCTCTAGCTTTTCCGCACTTCGGTTCCCCTGGACCACCCATACTGATTTTCATAATATACCACCCAACCTGTGTTTTCCTACCAGGAGAATCTCCACTATACGCATGCCAGGACTTCTATCCACAACCCATGAAGCAATGGCCCTACCTGGTCCATGTACAAACCCTCTGAGTGCTCATTAATTCTTCAGTATTCCCCTTTTCACCACCTATAGCTGAGGTTATACAATTCCTACCAGCCTGAAGAGACCTGTCTTTACTTAGATGATAGTGTGTTGAGATATGGCATGGCCTCCATGGGGAAAATGTTTTTACTTGTTTCTGTAGCAATAGGACTTAACATTCATCTTCCAATGTAAACATGGAAGATAGAAGATCATTGTTAGGTGACTCAATTATAATTTCTGTGGTTGCAGAATTATGTTTCTTGTAGTCAGTTTTCTGTGTGCCATCAGATGATCACTAGCTACATATTTTATTAGATGGAAGTCCAAAACTATATAGCCTTCTATCATGATGGTCGATTGATGCTACTTTCCTTTGTCAGTCTGATCCCAGGGGAATGGGGGTGGTGCACTGGCTCCCAGTGTCGTATGGCAAGCTGGAGTGTAAATCAGGTGGTAAGGAATATACCAGCAAATAAGCATACTTCATTGTAAGTTCGTCTCCACATTTGGACTAACATTCAAATATGTGTGATTTTCACACAGTTGGGTGACATTATACTCCTTCAGGAACCTGAGACAATGAAAGTTTTCAGAATTTGCAACAGATCATTTGAAATAGCATTGTTGTTTAGTCACTAATTGGTGTCCAACTCTTTGCGACCCAATGGACTACCAGTCTCCTCTGTCCATTGGATTTCCCAAGCAAGAATACTGAAGTGGGTTGCCATTTCCTTCTCCAGGGGTCAAAATCACATCTCCTGCATTAACAGGCAGATTCTTTACCACTGAGCCACCAAGTAAGCCCTTGAAATAGCATGACAACAAAAATATCCGTTGATTAAAAAATTTTAGACTGAACTCCCAGAAACATTTTATCTATACAAGTCTCCAGTTAAGCCAGTAAACAGACATTCTAAGTACCCTTGATTATACAGGGTGAGTTAGATGGCAGTGTGTTTTAGGATATGGTGGCCAGGGGGTTTGGCTTGCTTAACTTGCCCAGATCTTGGCTCAGTCAGCAGGTACACATAGCTATGTGGCATTGACAGAGCCAATAACTATATTTGAAACACTAGAGGAAGATCTCTAGGGATTCAGAATAGCTGATTCAGTATGTATTTGCTGAAGTTCTCCTGAAACTTTTTTTTTTTTTTTTCTCCTGAAACTTTTAAAGGGAGTTTTCCAGTTGCTGTCACCTTTCTGCAGAAACCACAATTTATTACTCTAAATAATCGGAAGATATTTCTCATTTCAAAAACTGGAAAACTACAGTGAGAAAATACAGCCTAGATAATTGGCTGCAAGCATTGGAAATAATGCCTATCTGAATGACTGGATAGTTAAGCTTTTAATGAGAAAACTCCACATTAAACTAAGAAAACTTTATACAAATATATTTATTCATAATAAACACATTAAACCAGCTTCAGATCACAATGCCATTCATTGAGCAGAATAAGTTTTTTTGGATGTGATTTCATATTGGGGAGGAGAGGATGGGGCAGGGGGCAGAAAGAGAAAAATAGATATATTGATTATAACCTACTACTGGATTCCTATGTCTTTTGCCAGTATGGTCAGCATCTTGTTCTGATTTGGGATCTATTTTAATTGAACTATTCACTGTATGAATAAAAGATCAAATATCAAGTCATTTGATGCAAACCAGTAAATCACTGACCTGACTCCATGTTTTATGTACCTCATAAAAGTACCACAGTTAACATACCCTTTTATAATTCCTGAGACTTGAAGCATGGGTTGGAATTTAGAGGTTACCACATTCAAATCAGGACTTGGATTTAAATGCTAAGCATCTGAAGTAGGCTAAGCCATCAACTTGATGATGTAATCATAACTTCTCACTTGGTTATATTAATTTTCATCTTCTTGTCACCTCAACTTCTGTTGATATGGACAATCAAATGGAAAAAGAAAACAAGGTGGGGTAGGGTAGAAGAGAAGGCTCTAGTTTGAGTCCCTGATTAAGGAGAGAGCTTTGTCTCTATTTTATCAGACATTTTAGCTTTGTTTAGTCTGAAAACGTAGATTGCAGACCCTACCCAGGTACTTATCCCATCTGGAGAAGAGAGAAAAGAAACAGCAAGTGACTGGATTCTTTCAATAAAACAGGAGCACAAAGCTGAAAAATCCTGTTAGATAGCTCTCATGTGGATTATATATTTTGAGTTACCCTCTTGTAATACCCTCATGCTCAAACTACTTCCCGTGCCATCACTACTTTTCTGTTTTTTCCTGACTGCAAATTGTAAATCATAAATTAAATAAAGTTCTTTTTCCGTTCAATGAGCCAATTCTAGACAGCCTATTCCTTCTCCCTTATTTTTCTCATAAATATTTTAAATATATTTAACTTTCCTGGTAATATTCAGATATGATGGCCCAGACTGTAAAGGATCTGCCTGCAGTGCAGGAGACCTGGGTTTGATCCCTAGGTCAGGAAGATCCACTGGAGGAGGGCATGGCAACCCACTCAAGTATTCTTGCCTGAAAAATCCCATGGACAGAGGAGCCTGGCGGGCTAAAGTCCACTGGGTCACAAAGAGTGGGACATGACAGAGTGACTAACACTTTCACTTTCATAGACAGATGCATGGATTTTTTTCATTCTAAGAAATTCTTATGGCAACTTGACTAACACTAGACAACACAAACTAGGGGCATAAATGAGATAAAATTTCAGATATTAAACTTTAACCATTTTAAGAAAACCTTATGAACCAATGGCTTTCCCTATCGCTTTAGAGCAGCAGTTCAGCAGCAGCCCTTAGGACACAGCTTGTGAAAACAGCACATATCTGCCTGTGTCTGTAGGAGTCATCAGCCCATGAAAACAATGTCAAGATTGTCCTGAGTGTAGTTGGAACAGAAGAGACACCACTGCCAGTTGTATTTATTCTGTTTTCTTTTTTCTCTTTATTCTGAAGTTTTCAAGGTAACTTACCTGTGTGTGAAAAATAAACTGCAAGAATTAATACATTTGAAATGTTTGCTATGAAGTTTTTTGCCCTAAACTTGTTGGAATGGCATAAGAAACACACATCCCAGTTTTCCTAAGATGATCCAGTGTATTCTTATGGTATCAACATTGTTACCAATAACACACATTTTACTCTCAAAATGTCTTGATTTTACAATAAATTATATGACCACTTTAGTTCTGGGTCTAATTCAACACCCTAGGGCTAGTAGGCTAACCTCATTTTTAATTAGCTATATGACCTTGGAAAAGTTCTTTAATTTCTCTGTATTCCTTCTTACCTTTCACTAATCTAGACCCATAGAAGAACATTTAAAGAAGCAACTGTATAACCAAATACAATGTTTAAGTGACTTGGCAAACAAAGTGTCCATTGCCTCTACAAACTATAGTTATATGAAAAAAATAACATTTCTATAATGGTTTTACCTTCACACACACTTTCCTACACATTATCACAATTGCTTTTCAGATAATTCTCATGAGGTAGAGAATTAACTTATTATTAACTCATAATTAATATCCTTATTTCTCAGTTTAAGACAGTCAGGGACGTTGTCTTTCTTAATGAGACAAAAAATGAATGCTAGAGCCAGAACTTAAACCAAATTCTTCTAATCGTACCTGCCCTATTTGGGGCATTAGTAAAGGATAAATCCCAAATCTTAATCATCTTTAAATTTATTTTTAACTCACATTGAACTATCGACTTAAATAGCTAACACATTCTGAATTATGTATATCTAGATTTCATTTAGGAATTGCCACATTGCATTATAATAGCATATTTAACTGTCCCCTTCAACATAAATTTTTAAATATTGTGAGGGAAAAGATTATGGATTTTTTCTTTATCTTTGGGTTTGTAGCACCTTCCTTAATTCCTGACACACAGGCAGGCACTAAATAAATATTTATTAAATTGAATCAAAGCTGTTTCTTGAGGAGTGTCCTGGAAAATATCAGGTAAAAAGAAAATATTTTGTTTGCCCAGGGCCTATATTCACACTCCCTGTTAAGTGATATTTTGAAAAGAGGAGACAAGCCCTTCACCTATAAATGGGTCTGCAGCAATAAAAGGCATTCATGGAGAACTGAATTCATTTCCCTGCCCTTTCCTGACATTTCTTCTTGGACATTTTACTGAGAAATAATGAGGAGAGGTTTATCTTCCCCCAAGGAAACCACCCTACCCGAAACCCCATGTCAAAATATTATGACTTTTTAAAATGAGAACATATTTTCTCCATGTCAAGTACTTACTTTCTAGATCCATAAAGATTTCCACAGGCATTAGAATCATTACAAGTCTGCTCCTGATTATCAATGGTATAATTAGATTGGTAAAAGTCAGAGGCAAATTGTCCCAAGTTTGACATCCTGAAAAATATGAGTGAAAAATGGAGAAGATTAGGAATCAATAAAATTTCTTTTGAGTTATTTACAGGATCAATAGACAATATGATTATGGCTGGATTCCTATTAGAGAACAAGGTATTCTCTGAATGGGGGAAGGGTATGGAAATGTATATTAGAAAGTCAATTAAAAAACCTATATACCTTCAATTAACTTTTCTGAAGTTTTTACTAAGCAGGACTGTGATTAAATTGACTTTGCCTGTTATGTGTGCAAAGTCACTTGAGTTGTGTTTGACTCTATGATTCTATGGATCATAGCCCACCAGTCATATCTGTCCATGGGATTCTGTGGGCAAGAATACTGGAGAGGGTTGCCATTTCCTTCTCCAAAATTTATTTTAATTATGTGAAAAACAAATTCTTCACCTAATACCTTGTTCTCAGCAGTTTAAGAGAAAAAGTTTAAAAGTTTGTATACATCTTGAAGATTTTCCCTTACATAGTTATTTCCTCACTTTAAAAACACATATATAGAGAGATATACACATAGATATCCACATATATGTACATATATATATTTGTTGTTGTTCAGTCCCTCAGCCATGTCCAAATCTTTGTGGCCTCATGGAATGCAGCACTCCAGGTTTCCCTGTCCTTCATCATCTCCCAGAGCTTACTCAAACTCATGTCCACTGAGTCAGTGATGCCATCCAACTATATTGTCCTCTGTCATCTCCTTCTCCTGACTTCAATATTTCCCAGCATTAGGGTCTGTTATAAAGAATAGGCTCTTCACATCAGGTAGCCAAAGTATTGGAGCTTCAGCATCATATTCCAATGAATATTCAGGACTGATTTACTTTAGGATTGACTGGTTTGATTCTCTTGCAGTCCAAGGGACTCTCAAGAGTCTCCTCCAACAAGCATCAGTTTTTGGGCACTCAGCCTTCTTTATGGTCCAACTCTCACATCCATACATGACTATGGGAAAAGCCATACCTTTGACTATATGGACCTTTATCAGCAAAGTAATGTCTCTGCTTTTTCATAAGCTGTCTAGGCTTGTCATAACTTTTTTTCCAAGCAGCAAGCACCTTTTAATTTCATGGCAGCAGTCACCATCTGCAGTGATTTTTGAGCACAAGAAAATATATATCATATATATATATATATATATATATATATATATATATATATACACGTGTGTGTATATATATGTATATGTATACGTATATATACATATATATACACACACACACATTATACATATTTAGGTTGGGGCAAGGGCTTCCCTGGTGGCTCAGCTGGTAAAGAATCCACCTGCAATGTGGGAGACCTCGGTTCAATCCCTGGGTTGAGAAAATCCCCTGGAGAAGGGAATGGCTATCCACTCCAGTATTCTGGCCTAGAGAATTTCATGGACTATCCATGGGGTAGCAGAGTGGGACACGACTGAGCTACTTTCACTTCACTTCACTTCACTTCAGGTTGGGAGAAATGTAATTGCAGTTTCAGACTTTGAATTTTAAATCATTATAACTAGGCTCAAACACATCTTTATTAATTGAAATAGGAACCATTATAATCAACACATTTTTGCCAATAAGAAATAAGTTGGTTTATTCTTGTAGCATAAAATTCTGTGTTTCTGGATTCAGTGAACTCTTGGAAACCATTTTCTGTCCCTTGCTGGTTGTGGAAGTGTTTTCCATGCTGCTGCTGCTGCTGCTAAGTCGTTTCAGTCGTGTCCAACTCTGTGTGACCCCATAGATGGCAGCCCACCAGGCTCCTCTGTCCCTGGGATTCTTCAGGCAAGAATACTGGAGTGGGTTGCCATTTCCTTCTCCAGTTTTCCATGCAAAGTTGCTGAAGTGCTTGAAGAAGAGGTAGGCAAGAGGTCAGATGAATATAGCGGATGAGGCAAAACTCTGTAGCCCAATTTGTATATATATAAAATACACAGAAAGTAATGTCTTTAGCAAAAAAAAAAAAAGGCAATAAATGCACATTAAAATAATGTATAACATAATCACATTTAAGAATGTATTCCAATATCAAACAGCAAAGTTCAACAATGCAAAACTGCAATTACTTTTGCACTAACCTAATAGAATATGTGTGTGTGTGTGTGTGTGTGTGTGTGTGTGTGTGTGTATGTATGTGCCTGTACATACATCTATCTGTACTCTTTGCAAAGCCAGGAAGTAAATAGCTGATAATAATATTTAAGTTTGATCTATTCATAGAGTTTTAAAGTGTGCTAACAGCCTCTCTACTCCCCAAAAGAAAGATAAAACCCTCAAAACTAATCTCCCAGTTTTACTTTCTAATTCTTAAATGGTGTTTGGAACATTTTCCTTTTCTCTTGCCCTGTCTGCTGCACCAGGGCTTCTGCTGAGTCAGAGGAAGAAAGGCTTGATTTGGCTACAGGAAAAGAGCCTGTCTTTCCTTACACTCTCTACATAGTTTCTACTCACTATTGGGAATGAAGAGTAGTGCATATAGTCTTGATTGAGACCTAAGGGCTAGAATACCAGAGGGGAAAAAGAAAGACTTGACAGGAGAAAAAGGTGGGGGAAAAAAGTAATAGCAAAGTGGGTAATAGTGTCTCTTTGGATGAAAATTAGAGAAATGGAGTAAAAAATCTTTTCAACTCAACATTTTAACCTTTATTTTCCTTTGAAAAGCTTTCTGTTTCAAAAGAAGAATTTGAAAATCACTAGGAGTAGTTCATATAATAATCTATGGTATACTACTTATAATACATTTCAAATGAAATTGCATAAACAGCTTGAGCTCTAAGGGCCTCATTAATCAGAAATATTCAAGTAACAATTGTCAAATATATCAATTTTCAGCTCAGTAAAAATGCAAAAAGCTACTCTAAAATTAGACTCATACATTTGATATAATAAATCAAGATTTTTCATTAGTAATATGTAAAAAAGTAGCTATAAATTATGTAAACTAAAACTAGGAGAATGTAAAATCTTTTAATAACTTATAATTTAAAAAATTTAGAATTTAAGAGCTTAACTTTTTCAGTCAATGAAAATATGTTATTATAAAGCATAGGCAATAATTTTACTGAAAGTACACTAAGTTTTCAGAACATGCAAAGCTTTATGTTAATATGATTATTGGTTTTGCAGTCCTCATATAACCTAGATTTGTACTTTGTTTAAACGCCAAATTCTTTAGAATCATCAGACACATACCTTTATATTATTTTATGTTGAAAGATCCCCCAACAAATGTAGCTTTACTTGAGAAATTTTTAACAAATCAGCTCATGAAAAGATGACCTGCTGAGTCTATATATAAGCTTCTAAATTTGTACTCTGACACTCTGAACAGATGCTACAGCCAAAAAAAAAAAGCCTGCCAAAAGCCAAACACAATATTTTATAACACTTGTTACAGTGTACAAACACAGTGAATGGTGTAGAGACAATTTGATAAAGTAAATGGTAGATTCAGCTTCCTTGTGTGACTAATTTACCACTGAACTCTGATTTAAAATCATTTATTTGAGGCTAAAAATAAGGAGGCCTAACACTTCCTCTGCTTCTTAGCCTAGAAGAATATATTCAGCCTTCACAAGATTTTCTAATAACATGTGGTAAAAATCAACATATGGTACACGAACTTAACATAACAATCTTAGCAACAATCTGAAAACGTGTGATCAATTTTATCCAAATCTGAACCATTCAATTTATATAAATAACACTAAGAAAGACTCCCCATGGTCTTCATCTGATTTTTTCCCTGCTTCTTAATTCTCCATCACAGCCCAAGATGGATATACTAATATGATCTAGAGCACTCCTCGTTCATAGGGCATGTTCTGCCCCATTTTTGAGCCAATCTTGATCACTGAAAGACATCTATGATATTGTGTTTTAAAAGGAAAATATATATCTGGTAATTTAGTTGACCAAAATGTGTTTCTCATTATATTTGGTCTTTGTCCATGGTTCCTGACTCATGGCTCCTAAAACCCTTAGAATTTCCTAAGTGTTGAGAGTGACAAAGGTGTCTCTTGGTATGTCAGGTGATTTGGGGACCTCATCTAATGATGGGGACTGGTTGCCGAATGGAGCCAATAACATGAATAGAGGGTTGGAACATTCAACCCCACTCTCAATCTCTGAGGAGGGAAGAGGGCTGTGATGTTGAATTAATTGCCTGTGGTCAATGACAACCAATTATGCCTATTACTGAAACCTTCATAAAGCCTCAAAAGGATGGGGTTTGGAGAGCTTCTGGGTTGGCAAACCCAGTAGGTGGAGGTGCTGGGAGAATGGCACCCTCATAGAGAGGGCATGGAAGCTTCTCTCCCTCCCCTCTTCTCTTGCCCTATGCATTTCTTCCATCTGGCTGTTCCTGAGTTATATCCTTCTATAACAAACCAGTGATCCAGTAAGTATACTGTTTCTCTGCGAACCTCTCTGGCAAATAAACCAAATCTAAGGAGGTGATCCTTGGAACCACCAATTTATAGCCAATTTATAGGTCAGAAGTACAGAAGTACTATTGAATACCAGACCGTGTTCTAGATTTGGAGTTACAGAAGTAGACAAACTAAGAAGTAGAAGTAGACTTGTACTTCAGGAAGTAGACTTGTACTTCAAGAGACATATTTTAATATCAATCCTACTCTATCTACAACAGAAAACAATGACTAGCCTGGTACAGTTCTATGAATTTTAGGTTTAAGTCACTGAACTTTTGCATCAACCTTATAAAGTATTATTATTCCATTTTACAGAAAAAGAAGTAGAGATTAAATAACTTGCCCAGATGGAAGCTAGTAGGTAGAAAAAAGCCACTATTCGCAACCTAGTAGACTAACTACAGAACTCACAATATATCCAAAACGATGTCAGGAATTAGCCAAAATATATCAAGAAGTGGGCATAAACTATTAAGATGGAGAGCTCAAAGGGGAGAAAATTAGGGTATTCAGTGAAGTCCTCTTAAGAAAGTCGTTTGAATTGAGGCCTGGTTGATGAGAAGAAGCCATTTGAAAGACTATGTGAAGAGGCTATAAAGCAAACACTCTGCAGTGGCAAGGAATTGGCAGTTTATGGCTTAGGAAAAAAAGCCACGTGGTTATGGTTTTGAATCAAGGGAAAGTTGAAGAAGATGAGGTTAAACTCAGAGGTAGAGGCCAGATCATAAAAGCCTTGGCAAGGAGTATAGATTTTATAATAATTGAAATAAGATGCCACTGCAGGATTTTAAGCATGGTATATGATCAATCTTATGCAGAAATTGAAAAGGGAAACTCATTAGGAGGATGTTGTGCCAGTAACAAATGCATGATACACAGGTAGCTTGGACAGATGGTCTGGTAGCGGTGGAAGTGAGAGAACTGGTAGAAAAGTCTTGGCAGCTGAGGGAAGAATCAATTGAAGGGATTAGGACCAGACCAGTGCTGAAGTAAGAAGACAGTTCATTCCAGGGAAATGATGTGAAGTTGTCTGAACTGGGAAAGGTCCCATGCAAGTGAAGAGGACCAACCAGGTACAAAAGATATATGGGGAGAAGATTTTTATAGGGTTTAGCTTCTATTGGTAAGAGGCTTCCCTGGTGGCTCAGCTGGTAAAGAATCTGCCTACAATTCAGGAGACTTGGGTTTGATTCTTAGGTGGGGAAGATCCCCTGGAGAAGGGAATGGCAACCCACTCCAGTATTCTTGCCTGGGAAATCCCATGGATAGAGGAGCCTGGCAGGCTACAGTCCATGGGGTCACAGAGTCAGGCATGACTGAGTGACTCAGTTCAGTTCAGTTCAGTCGCTCAGTCGTGTCCAACTCTTTGCGATCCCATGGACTGTAGCCCACCAGGCTTCTCTGTCTATCACCAACTCCTGGAGCTTACTCAAACTCATGTCCACCGAGTCGGTGATGCCATCCAACCATCTCATTCTCTGCTGTCCCCTTATCATCCCGCCTTCAATCTTTCCCAGCATCAGGGTCTTTTCCAATGAGTCTGTTCTTCGCATCAGGCAGCCAAAGTATTGGAGTTTCAGCTTCAGCATCAGTCCTTCCAATGAATATTCAGGACTGATTTCCTTTAGGTTTGACTGGTTTGATCTCCTTGCAGTCCAAGGGACTCTCAAGAGTCTTCTCTAACACCACAGTTCAAAAGCATCAATTCTTTGGTGCTCAGCTTTCTTTATGGTCCAACTCTCACATCCATACATGACTACTGGAAAAACCATAGCTTTGACTCAGTTCAGTTCAGTCGCTGAGTCGTGTCCGACTCTTTGCGACCCCATGAACTGCAGCACTCCAGGCCTCTCTGTCCATCACCAACTCCCGGAGTCTACCCAAACCCATATCCATCGAGTCCGTGATGCCATCCAACCATCCCATCCTCTGTCGTCCCCTTCTCCTCCCGCCCCCAATCCTACCCAGCATTAGGGCCTTTTCCAATGAGTCAACTCTTCGCATGAGGTGGCCAAAGTATTAGAGTTTCAGCTTCAACATCAGTCTTTCCAATGAACATCCAGGACTGATCTCCTTTAGGATGGACTGGTTGGATCTCCTTGCAGTCCAGGGGATTCTCAAGAGTCTTCTCCAACACCACAGTTCAAAAGCATCAATTCTTTGGCGCTCAGCCTTCTTCACCATCCAACTCTCACATCCATACATGACCACTGGAAAAACCATAGCCTTGACTAGATGGACTTTTGTTGGCAAAGTAATGTCTCTGCTTTTAAATATGCTATCTAGGTTGGCCATAACCTTCCTTCCAAGGAGTAAGCGTCTTTTAATTTCATGGCTGCAATCACCATCAGCAGTGATTCTGGAGCCCCTCAAAATAAAGTCTGCCACTGTTTCCACTGTTTCCCCATCTATTTGCCATGAAGTGATGGGACCAGATGCCATGATCTTAGTTTTCTGAACGTTGAGCTTTAAGCCAACTTTTTCACTCTCCTCTTTCACCTTCATCAAGAGGCTCTTTAGTTCTTCTTCACTTTCTGCCATAAGGGTGGTGTCATCCGCATATCTGAGGTTACTGATATTTCTCCCGGCAATCTTGATTCCAGCTTGTGTTTCTTCCAGCCCAGCGTTTCTCATGATGTACTCTGCATATAAGTTAAATAAGCAGGGTGACAATATACAGCCTTGACGTACTCCTTTTCCTATTTGGAACCAGTCTGTTGTTCCACATCCAGTTCTAACTGTTGCTTCCTGACCTGCATACAGGTTTTTCAAGAGACAGGTCAGATGGTCTGGTATTCCCATCTCTTTCAGAATTTTCCACAGTTTATTGTGATCCACACAGTCAAAGGGTTTGGCATAGTCAATAAAGCAGAAATAGATGGACCTTTAAAGAAATAAGACAAACTGCCCCCATTTCCATCTTGGGCTTCCATGATAGCTCAGTTGGTAAAGAATATGCCTGCAATGCAGGAGACCCTGGGTCAATTCCTGGGTCAGGAAGATCCACTGGAGAAGGGATAGGCTACCCACTCCAGTATTCTTGGGCTTCCCTTGTGACTCAGCTGGTAAAAAATCTACCTGCAATACGGGAGACCTGTGTTTGATCCCTGGGTTTGCAAGATCCCCTGGAGAAGGGAAAGGTTGCCCACTAAAGTATTCTGGCCCGGAGAATTCCATGGACTGAATAGTCCATGGGGTTGCAAAGAGTCTGACACGACTGAGTGACTTTCACTTTCAGGAGGGAGAAGGGAGAGATAATTATTGAAAATAATTTATAGAATCCCTATGAATTCTCTGTCCTAAGGCATCAACGTTATGGAAAAAGGCTAGATTGTTACATGGTAGCCAAATTTAGATTATCATACTTTCTATTTCTTCTTTCAAAGGGCTTTATGTGAAAAGCTAGGTCCCTTTCTGTAACAGCAAGGACTCAGAGTACACTCTGGAGAAGGCAATGGCAACCCACTCCAGTCCTCTTGCCTGGAAAATCCCATGGATGGAGGAGCCTGGTAGGCTGCAGTCCGTGGGGTCGCTAGGAGTCGGACATGACTGAGTGACTTCACTTTCACTTTTCACTTTCATGCCTTGGAGAAGGAAATGGCAACCCACTCCAGTACTCTTGCCTGGAGAATCCCAGGGACGGGGGAGCCTGGTGGGCGGCCGTCTCTGGGGTCTCACAGAGTTGGACACAACTGAAGCGACTTAGCAGCAGCAGCAGCAGAGTACACTCTCTCTTTTGACATATAAAGTCACTGAAAAGTTTGCCAAAGATGATATTTTTCAATCTTAGTTCACTTAGTTGAATTTTAAACTTACTTTGTGGTTTTGTATTTTTCAACTTAGTTTTTTAATTTATGGAAAACAGCTTGATTAGATGAATTGCAGAAAAAAAATGTGAACTGAAATGGCATATAAAAATGAAATTAATATAAACCTCAAATGAGCTATAAGGTATGAAACATTGAAGACCAAATGACTTCACTCTCCTGACAAGTGACTTTTGTTGTCGTTCAGCTGCTCAGTCACTTTTGACTCTGCGACCCCGTGGACGGCAGCACACCAGGCTTCCTGTCCTTTACTATCTCCTGGAGTTTGCTCAAACTGATGTCCATTGAGTTGGTGATGCCATCCAACCAACTCATCCTCTGTCACCCCCTTTCATACATATATCAGAATACTTTGAAACTACTCTTATACATGTAACACCATATGTATATAAAACATGCCTTCAAATCTTTTTCCATTAATTAATCGTCCAATTGTTATAATGTTTGTTGAAGGACAGAGTTGAAATTGATATAATTGATCAATGGACTACTTTAGTTCATGTACTTAATTGTTTCTGGGTTCTGAATGATCAAAAAAGCTGGATAATATGAATAAGGATTCTCACCTGATGTAAAGAGCACCACATTCTATTCACAGCCAGGTTCTGTTCCTTTCCCTTTCTCCTTCCCTTTGCCTTTCTTCTCTTTTCTCTGTCCTCTCTCTAAACTCTCTTCTAAGGTGATCTCATCCACTCCCCTGCCTTGATATACCATCTATATAGGGAGAGTTCCTCAAGTCACATATGTAGCCCTCACCTATCTTCTCAGCTTCAAACTATTTCATATCGTATAGACAATTCAAAAGTTAACATAATCCAAACTTTTCTTTTACCTCTACCTTCTCCAACCCAACACTGTTTTCTCCATTTTAGGAGATGGTATCACAAGCCACTCATTCAAATCAGAAATTATCTAATCCTTTGGTGAATTGTATAGATTCTATCTCTAAAACATATCTCCCACTAACTAATTCTCTCCATCTCAACTGCCATCACCTTGATGTATATATTCTCCTCTGTTCTCCCATTTAGACTTGTATTCAATAAAGTGAAATACTCCTTTTAAAGTAGCAGATCCAGAAGGTGGTCATACAAGTTTACATAATCAAGACTGTAAAAATCATACCATTAATGGCACAGTAATTTGCCAAAGAGGAACAAAGTTTCTTCTCTGGTTGCTGACTGCAACTTGCAGTGGGAATAAGGAGAAGAATTTCCATCCGTAATTTCTTAATCTCTCTCTCTGGTGATCTGTCAAATGTCAAAAGACTGTGAATTGGTCAACAGCTATATCTGAAACAAGCTACCCTCTATCTGACAATTATGCATACATATTTATGTTAAATTAAAGGATGAAAGTTTACATAGATGGATGAATGATCACTACTATTAATTTAGCTCACTCAGAAACCAGTGTTTCAGTTGTGTAAATCTAAGCATAACATATGATTATGACATCCATTACTGCAATATTTCAATATAAAAATAGAGGCTCCAAGAGGTTAAGTGACTTCTGCACAGTCACACATTTAATATGTAACAGATCCAATGTGGAAAATCAGTTCTCTCAGCCCCATTTCCTTTCATTTCTTAAAAGACTGCTTACGGTTATCTAAATTGCCGACGTTAGGGTGTATCTGTTTGGAAATATTAAACAATATTTATTCACAATCTCCAGCAAATATTTTTCAACTAAACAGAGTTGCTAATGAGCCAAGAGATATGTCATCATTTTCTACCTCTGCTGACAGAGAAATGGGCTGTTTTTTTATCAGTGTTTATCAAGTAATTATTTTGGCAGCCTATATTGCAGTTTAATGTCATTATACTATAAATTACTACTCTTATTAAGCAGAAAAATACATGTTGTGTTCCATTAATTTTTTAAAAATATATTTTGCTCAGTGTTCTCTACATGCTCCTTTTGCTAATACCACATAAGATTTGTTCAAGATCATCTGCCCTTTAAAGACCATGCTGCTTCTACTTTATGAGCCACAGTCACATGAAAGTGGGCATAAAATTCTGCTTCACTGAATGAATTTTAAAGAGTTCAATTTGTCCTATGACACGAAAAGAAAATTACACGGTTTTCCTTCATTAATATGAACATAATTATCCTTGACTTTTAATTTGGATATTTCTTGTTAGCTTCCACTTTTGTCTTAGAAAAAAAATTGGAATCTAGCAGAATTATTACTGAACACTTATAAGTTTTCAGTTTGATAGCAAGTAAATGTTAGCAAAAACATAATATACATCTGAAATTATGAAAACTGATATGAGTGGTAGTTAATTTGTACATTATTATAATAATAATTTCAAAATGTAATAAATTTTTATACAATATAAATTTACCCTGATATAATTAATTTTTATAGAAAAATTTCCTAGGAATTACATACATTCTGCAACAAGTTATCTAACCACAAGGATTCTCAGCTCCCTCATGTATAAAACAAAAATAAAATTTTTACTTGTCTCTTAGGTAGTATGTATTTTATCTTGATCTCATCAACTTAATTTTAGTTTTCCCTGTGTTTCATAATATACCTAAACTTCATAATATACCTAAATCAAAATAAATATAACATATATGTACATGTATATATAAATGTGTATAAAATGTGAGGATTAAACAGAATTTTGAACATGAACAGTTAACACAGGCAGGGGCAAGTTGCAAACACTCAATAAATATTATTAGTTATGATTATTATGATTACACTTGTCGACAACAACAATAATTTCTGCTCACACATTTGATTGTAAGTTTAAATCTACTGCAATCTTACAGAGATTCTTTTCAGTAGAGTGCTTAAACTTTTTTTTTGAACAGTTGTATATTTTTTCATCTTCCTAGTATAACTTTAAAAGAGTTTATTCTTCTTATTCTCTTTAATGTGACAGTTTTTTCCTTGGGAGCAAGAAAGAAAATGTTCCACAACTGCCAAAGAGAAATAATCACGGAATTTTGGAAAAGATACTGTTCCAAACATAACTAACTCTCTTTCAAATAAATAAATATTTATTTGAAGTGTTTAATAAATCTAAAACTAATATTAAGAATCAAAGCAATTAGAATTGGAAAATTTAATAAGCAAGTAATTATTCACAAAGAAAGAATAAAAGATGTCAGAGAAGCAAAAAATTAAGCAGATGAGAACTAGATGCTAATGTGATTTTCAAAGACAAATGTAGTCACAGAAAAATTAATTCCCTTCAGGAATAAAAATCTATTTTTTCTTGGCATTTGTGCACTTAGGAATGCACTCTTTTGGGTTGTATCCTTTATTCTTGTAATGGGCATTTATTGCTCCCCAGTATCCAGGTTCATTTTTCTTTCCTGTCAGCACCTGGTTTTTCCTTTGGAGAACACCCTGCTGACTTTGTGAGTTATGTGATTCTGACTAGAATGACAGCACACTTGGTAGAAACACTGTAATACCTAATGTGTCTTTTATTGTTCCAGTCCTGTGGCCACTGCTGAGTTTTCCAGATTTGCTGGCATATTGAGTGCAGCGCTTTACTTTCACAGCATCATCTTTCAGGATTTGAAATAGCTCAATTGGAATTCCATCACCTCCACTAGCTTTGTCCGTAGTGATGCTTTCTAAGGCCCACTTGACCTCATTTTCCAGGATGTAGGGCTCTAGGTGAGTGATGACACCATCGTGATTATCCGGGTCGTGAAGATCTTTTCTGTACAGTTCTTCTATGTATTCTTGCCACCTTTTCTTAATATCTTCTGCTTCTGTTAGGTCCATACCATTTCTGTCCTTTATCGAGCCCATCTTTGCATGAAATGTTCCCTTAGTATCTCTAATTTTCTTGAAGAGATCTCTTCTCTTTCCCATTCTGTTGTTTTCCTCTATTTCTTTGCACTGATCGCTGAGGAAGGCTTTCTTATCTCTCCTTGCTATTCTTTGGAACTCTGCATTCAGATGGGAATCTTTCCTTTTCTCCTTTGCTTTTCGCTTCTCTTCGTTTCCCAGCTATTTGTAAGGCCTCCTCAGGCAGCCATTTTGCTTTTGTGCATTTCTTTTCCATGGGGATGGCCTTGATCCCTGTCTCCTGTACAATGTCACGAACCTCTGTCCATAGTTCATCAGGCACTCTGTCTATCAGATCTAGTCCCTTAAATCTATTTCTCACATCCACTGTATAATCATAAGGGATTTGATTTAGGTCATACCTGAGTGGTCTAGTGGTTTTCTCTACTTTCTTCAATTTAAGTCTGAATTTGGCAATAAGGAGTTCATGATCTGAGCCACAGTCAGCTCCCAGTTTTGTTTTTTCTGACTGTATAGAGCTTCTCCATCTTTGGCTGCAAAGAACATAATCAATCTGATTTCGGTGTTGACCATCTGGTGATGTCCACGTGTAGAGTCTTCTTTTGTGTTGTTGGAAGAGGGTGTTTGCATAGAATATTTTTAAAACCACCTGAAACATAAATTTCAAGCTGTATTTTCCACTGTAGACACTTGAGGGCACCATTTTAGCTGTATAACAGCAGTACTGGAAATCGTTTGTTAACATTATGTTGCTGCTGCTAAGTCACTTCAGTCGTGTCCGACTCTGTGAGACCCCATAGACAGCAGCCCACCAGGCTCCCCCGTCCCTGCGATTCTCCAGGCAAGAACACTGGAGTGGGTTGCCATTTCCTTCTCCAATGCATGAAAGTGAAAAGTGAAAGTGAAGTCGCTCAGTCATGTCCGACCCTTAGCAACCCCCTGGACTGCAGCCCACCAGGCCCCTCCATCCATGGGATTTTCCAGGCAAGAGTACTGGAGTGTGGTGCCATTGCCTTCTCCGAGCATCATGTTAAGTTACTCTAATTTTGTGTGTGTGCCTGTCATAACACTTGTGCTTTATTTATCAATGGCATTACTAATGTCAAAATGCTCCAAAATATCAATAACTTTGAAATAGAATTTACTGATGATAAAGTTATTTTTACATGTTATTTTTTATTATTTCCTTTCTTATGGGCTGAACTGAGTATTAAGGTCCATATGTTGAAGTCTTAATCCTTAGTACACCTAAGAATTTGACAATATTTAGAGACAAATTCTTGGGGCTTCCAGTTCACAATGGTGGGGTAGAAGGACATGAGCTCATCTCCTCCTGCCAGATCACC
The DNA here is from genome assembly GCA_024291935.2 of Okapia johnstoni. NCBI lineage: Eukaryota > Metazoa > Chordata > Mammalia > Artiodactyla > Giraffidae > Okapia > Okapia johnstoni. The sequence goes on from CM044308.1 coordinate 57,615,503, forward strand.
AAAATCGCAACTAGCTGTTGAATAACCATCTGCAGGAGGATGCTGGAACCCAGCACAAAAAGATACCCCACATCCAAAAACAAAGAAGCCACAAAGAGATGGTAGGATGGGCACAAGGATGATAAAATCAAATCTCATACCTGCCAGATGGGTGAATCACAAACTGGAGAACAGTAAGACCAAAGAAGTTCTCCCACTGTTGTGAAGGTTCTAGCCCCCATGTCAGGCTTCCCAGCATGGGGATATGGCAAAGGGACTGGGAATCCTCAGGGAATATGATCTTGAAGGCCAGTGGGATTTCATTACAGGACTTCCACAAGCCTGGGGGAATCAGAGAGCCCGCTCTTAGAGGGCATAAACAAAATCTAGTGTGTACCGAGACCCAGGGGAAAGGAGCAGTGACCCCACAAGAAACTGAACCAGACCTACTTGCTAGTGTTACAGGGTCTCCTGTGCAGGTAGGGGTCAGCAGAGACTCACCACAGGGATGGGGGCATTGGCAGCAGCCCCTGGAAGATGCACCTTGGTATAAGTCCTCTCGCCTCTTAGATGCCACCATTAACCCTACCACAGAGCCTGTAGACCCTAGGGCTTGGTTGCCTCAGGCCAAACAACTAACAAGGAAGGAGCACAACCCCACACATCAGCAGATAACTGGATTAAAGTTTTACTGAGCAAGGCCCTGCCCACCAGAGCAAGACCTAGTTTTTCCCACCACCAGTACTTCCCATCATGAAGCTTATATCAGCCTCTTAACTTTAACCACCAGATAGCAGACAGAAGAAGCAAGAAGAACCACAATCCCACAGTGGCTAGAACAAAAAACACATTATAGAAAGTTAATCAGGATGAAAAATGAAAGATAAATCCTAGATGAAGGGACATAAAATCTCAGAAAGATAAAATCTCAGAAATACAACTAAATGAAGTGGAGCTAGGCAACCTTCCAGAAAAAGAATTCAGAGCAATGATGGTGAAGATGATTCAGGATCTTGGAGATAGAATGGAGAAGATGCAAGAAATGTTTAACAAAGACCTAGGAGAAGTAAAGAATAGACAAACAGAGATGAACAATACACTAGAAGGAATCAATAGCAGAATAACTGAGGCAGAAGGATGGATAAGTGACCTGGAGGACAGAATGGTGGAAATCACTGCCTGCCACAGAACAGAATATAGAAAAAAAAAAATGGGGGAGAAAAAAATGAAGATAGTCTAAAAGACCTCTGGGACAATATTAAATGCACTAACATTTGCATTATAGGCGGTCCCAGAAAGAGAAGAGAGAAAGGATCCGAGGAAATATTTCTAGGATAATAACTGAAAACTTCCCTAATATGGAGAAGGAAATAGTCACTCAAATCTAGGAAGCGCAGTGAGTCCCACGCAGGATAAACACAAGGAGGAATTTATTTTCATTAAAAAAATAATAAAGTCTTTAAAGAGGTAATTAAGTTAAAAAATGGTCATATTAAACATTCATTCTATGGGGAAATAAGCCTTGACTTATGTGAGTTTTTAATTATGTGTGCTCTTCAGAAATCCTTGCCTCAAGTAAAATGCTGCTGTTCCAAATTCTGGTCGTGTTCCTTTTCTCAGTATTAACTCAATATGTCATACCTTTTTACTCATTTATCCTCAATCAGCAGAGCTTTTTGGGCATGGTTAAGGGTGTAGGTGCCGAAGCCAGTAACTAAATGTATGACTTAGGCAGTTACTTAGAAAGGTAGCGCCACATTTTTTTCTCAGATATGTGTACTACAGAAAGAATCATACGAGTACCTGCATTAGTGTTCTCTGTAAGGATTAAATGAGTTGATATATACAAAGTGTGTAGAGTAGTATTGGAAATATAGTACGTGCAATTACACTGGCAATGATCACTCTGCTTGATTAGGCTTCAGTTATCTCTTTCAGAAAAACTTTATAATCTTCAAGGCCCAGGAAAAAAAAATGAAACCTCAACTCTGAAACTTTAGTGATTCCACTTATTCTTTACTCCCATGTTGAATGCTAAATCATCTTGTGTTATCAAAGGTATTATAGAGGTTTGACGCTTTGGTTTTTAATAATCTGGATTCAAACATAATTTTTTTTCCATTTACCTATTATACAATTTCAGACAATTTGTCTAATTTGTCTGAGTTTCCACATCTAGCACATTACATGACACAGTGCTGTTCAGTATTTTTCAAGTAAATATGTATTGCATCTGTGGATCTAGGAGTATAATGTCAACTACCTAACATACTGCAGTATTCCCAAAGTGTAGGACTAGTGAAGGTACCAAGAAAAGTTTAGGTGAGACACAGATATGGCACTAAGGACACTGAGCCATACAGAGAAAATTCTTCTCCTTTCAATTTTATTTCAATACTGCTGATTATGTCAAGAAGAAAACTCTCACTTTGGTGCTATGTTTTAAAATTCCTAATGCTTGTTAATTTCCGGTTTTAATTAAGAAAGATTCTGAGCCTTTGTCAGGTAACATCTATTGAAACTGAATCACATTTTTTATTAATTATACTTATTTTTACTTTTAAATTTGTGACAGGTAACAGAGCTTTTTCCACTTACAGAAAATAATAGTTTTTTTTCTTCTTTTAAAAGAAGCTCATTCAAGTGTAAGAGGTAAATTGATTTAAAGAAAAATGTTATGTATATAATAGAGGTGTGAGGATATGGTGAAAATCACTAAGGATAATCAACTTATTTAAGTTTCGGGCAACTAACTTATATGAACTATATTAGGAACGATTGTGCTCAATACATTTCCAGGTGGTTCTTAAGTTCACTCTCTAAGACAGTAGCAAATTGTTATGTACAGTTACTGTTTTAATACACAGTAGTACCCTGAATGAACTAGAAACAATACAATGGTGAATTCAACAGCTGCCGCTTTTTCTCCTGAATATTGCAAAAAAGAGCATGGGGGTTGGGGGGCGACACTAGATGTTGTCTTATTATCTCTTATCTTTATCCTTAGCCAGAACTCTCTCCCCTGCAAGGTAAACATTGTTTAACGGGTAACCCAAAGGTCACGAAAACTCCAGGACTTTTAGGATGCAACTTTTTCCCACCTTCACTTCCGGCCCAAATTTTCCTAGGATACATTGTTGTTGTTTAGTTGCTAAGTTATGTCTGACTGTTTTGCGAACCCACGGACTGTAGCCCACCAGGCTCCTCTGTCCAACGGATTTCCCAGGCCAAGAATAATGGAGTGGGTTACCATTTCCTTCTCTGGGGAAGCTTCCCAACACAGGGATGGAACACGCTTCCCACACATTAGCAGGCAGATTCTTCTCCCAAGAGCCACCAGGGAAGCCCTAGGATATATTACTGCTATCAATTTTACTGCCCGTTTCCATTCAGATGCACTTCAACGTTAGCGATGTTGCAGGCAACATGGAGAATGCAGCAGTAATTTTAAAAATTACTCTAGTATTTTGCCATTTGGCAGTCGGTTAAAAACCAACCTTCTGGTAAGAGGACAACTCGCAGCACCGCGCTAAACCTTCGCTCACGCGACTTCCTTCCAGCTTCGCGCTGACGTATGTAGACGTCACGACGTAATGCGTCGTGCAAACGTCGGCAAGCGGCGCTGTTCCCGGTTGTCTAGTCCCAGCAGCTAGATGTGGGGATTTTCCTCCTCACGTTTTTTCCGCCGTTGGCCGAAGTGTGTTTGAATCCTGTCCGCCAGCTCTTAGCGGGGGGCAGTTTTGAAGAAAACGGAGCCTGGGATGATGGGGTGATAGACCTTCTCCTGACGCCTCGGTTGCGCAGGGGAATGTGGACGCTTGCGGGTCATGGTTGGTGGCGCGGACGCGCACTCGCGGCCTGGGTCACCGAGGCAGCGCGTCTGGGGCTGCTCTGGCCTCACCTCGCGCCGGCCCGGGGGACTGCAGCCGAGTCCAGGGCTCCGGACCGGTGCTACAGCGCTGCAGACCGGAAGGTGACTGCCTTGAGTCTCTTGTCATTCACGTTTTAAACCTAGGGAGGGTGCTCCTGGTGAATTTGTGAGGGCTTCTTAGTAGACGACTTGTGAATGCAGGTTGCACTGTTGTGAGGGAGGCAGGGCTCGGAGCGCGGGGGTGCGCTTCGGTTTCGGACTCCAGTGCTCACCAGTGTGACCTTGGACAAGTCGTGTCCTCACTTTCCTCATTGGTAATATCAGGATTCTTTGTTTATGCGAGGGACTGTTCTCAGCATGTCTTTAGTTTTAAAAGCGTATTGAGGAAGCTGCTAGTTCCATTTTCTTGCGACTTTTTAGCCACGTGACCTAGGCAAGTCTTTCTCTTTCTTAATTTGTTGAATGAGATGCTTATAAAAAAACGTTGAATGGCCGTGAGACTTGCGCGAAGTGAGGCATAGAACTTTTAGTTCAGTACCTAGAATCTAAGAAGTGCTGGGTATGCCTTAGCTTCTCTTTATTATTTCGTCTTACCTCTGCTAGAGCAGACGCGTGTTCATTTTATCCCTGTGGTTGGAGGAGGTGGGGCTTTTTGCTCCTCAGTCGCGACACACGGACTGTAGCCCGCCAGCTTTTCTGTCCACGGAATTTTCCTGGCAAGAATCCTGGAGTGGGTTGCCATTTCCTACTCCATGGGATCTTGCTGAACAAGGCATGGAAACCGCGTTTCTTGTGTCTCTTACACTGGCAGGCAGATTCTTTACCAGTGGCACCACCTGGGAAGCTTCAGCGACCCTAAAACTATACTTTGTTATAACTGTGAAGAGAAACAGTTTAGGCAGTAAAATAAAGTACTTGAATGAAAGTTATGAGTAACTGGAGAAAGAAAAAGACTATAATTATTCAGTTTTACTCTTTTCTAAAATGCCTGTGGAATGGATTTATGTTGCAATTGTAAGACTAAAAATAGTGCAGTACCTTTTGAATGATGGATGGAAAAATCACAGGGCAGACAATTCAGGTTTAGATTTTTGCAGAATATCATTCAGGTATAGTTGCACTTGTATTGAAGCGCTCACTGGAAGAAAAAAAGGAAACAACCTCATGAAAATTTTGTATTTCGTTGTAATTTCACTTTTTTATGCTCATTATGATCTATAAATTTTATTGGAAAAATGAAACGTTCTGGGTCCAGAAAAATGACATGTTCTATGTCAACTGAAAATCATAAATTAACTTTTTAAAGTATTTTAAAAATTTAAGTGAAAAATGAGCCTTTTTTTCCTGATAATATAATTTTCCCCCCCGTCTCTCTCCAGAGAAGTTGTTAAGTAACAAAATCATCTAAATTAAACTTTTGAAGGCTCTATTAGGAGCACAAATTTTTAAGTAGAGCTGACTCTGTTGATTAAATATGTGATGGGGGCAAAAAAATTTTTTTTTTACTTTCAGCTTCTCTGTAGCTTTTTTTATTTCAATAAATTTTGTTAGACCAGGTGCTCTAAGGCTGTAGAGGAGTTCTAAGTGTTCTCCATTTGTGAAAATACATTCAGCTCCTCAGTGGCCTTTGAAATGGTGAAAATATTATAAGGGACTTTTATTTAGCCATATGGTCTGTATATGGTCATATAGTCTTTGACAGTGAAACTAATGTATTTGATGGGCCCTGTTGTAATCCATTGCTTGTAATATGACTTTAACCATACATCTCTTTACTGTCAGAGAAATAATATAAACAATATAAATGCTATAAATTTGTTTTAAGAAGACTAAAAGAGTATTCTTTTATTTAGTGTACTTGTTTCATATTGTAGACAATTTATACTCATAAATGTAATATTTCCCTCCCCTTTTCTAGGAAAAAATTGATATGTCTTGTTTTCCTGTTGAAAACACTAGAAATTTCAGTATCATTGCACATGTGGATCATGGCAAAAGTACTTTAGCGGACAGGCTTCTGGAACTAACAGGTATTTTCGTTTTATATTCTACACCTAATTAGTGGCAATGAGTAATTGATAGTTAATTTTACTAGCATACTTTTACTATGCTTTTTAAAATTTTGGTTTTAAGTTTACATGCAGTATTGTCTGTTTTTAAAAGCTTATAGAAATATCAATACACATTTCTATTTTTAGGGGCAATTGATAAAACAAAAAATAATAAACAAGTTCTTGATACATTGCAAGTGGAACGAGAAAGAGGAATCACTGTTAAAGCACAGACAGCATCTCTCTTCTATAACTATGAAGGAAAGCAGTACCTTTTAAATCTTATAGATACCCCGGTAAGTTTTAATATCAATTATGTCTCTTGTTAAAGTCAGCTTTGTATTAATAGTGCAAGCAAATCCTTTTTTTCAGTTTTTAAACTGAACATTAAACACTTCACTTTGCTTTTCTTTTCCTCAGTGTTCTTAGATTAGTGAAGTTATTTCAGAAGAACAGGCTAAAAAGAAGCTTAATAACTTTTTATTCAGTGGAGACAATAGATTTGCCAAAATGCCTCTCCCTAAGAAACATTTAAACTCTTAACATTTAGAGGTTTTAATATTTTTTGTTTCTCAGGGTCATGTTGATTTTAGTTATGAAGTATCCAGGTCACTCTCTGCTTGCCAAGGTGTTTTACTTGTGGTTGATGCAAATGAGGTAGGTACATTTAATTTTATATGATGTGATATGTTATTTCGTTATTCCAAGATTTTTCTTAAGATGTTTGGAAATAGGATTTTTGTGTTTGAAGAAAGTAAGAATTATCTTATTATTTAACCAAAATTATGTTTTGGTCCTGTTAATTTTAAGTTTTATTACACTGAAATGGCCTGTGAAATTGACTAATTCATCCTTTAAAATTTTTAAGCTGATCAGAGGAATCATTCACAAGATTTTTGAAGTATGTCATATATACATCCTACCAAAAAATCGCCCCCAGTTTTAAGCACTTCTTAATCTGTGGTTTCAGTTTTTAGCAGAACTAGAAAATCTATCTTTGAGGTCATTTTGGGTGTTTTTAAGGTAATAATTTGAAAAGTGTTACATTTAAAGAAACATGTCAATAACATTACCAAGTTCTCTGTTGTGAACATAACCATAAAAACATACTGAGATGAAAGTATAAGAGCCATGCTATACTATTTATAGTAAGCTTTTGACATACTTCAATTTTCATTGACTTTTCATTCAAAACCCAAAGATTTTTTTGTTGTGTTAAATCCTCCTTAATCCTATCAAGGACAGTCAGTCTCTACTTTAACATACGTATACTTGGCTTTATAAAATGTGTCTCATAGTCCCTCAGGAGGCTTCGAGGTCCTTAAGAATCCATGTATTACTGCTTTGTTTCCAAAGCTTAACACAGTACCCTCTAAAAACTGTTTCCAGAACTGAAAGGAATTTTCACAGGGAATGATCCAGATGCATGGAAGTATGGATACCATAGTTTGCCTTGTACCTTTGCTTTTGATGAAGATGTGTGGAATGGTCTTGAATTTCAGCTTTTGTGATAGATAATAGAATGATTATCTTAGTGTCTTGTGTCTTCTTCTTGTCTGCTTTTCTTCATAGGGTATTCAAGCCCAAACGGTAGCAAACTTCTTTCTTGCCTTTGAAGCACAGCTATCAATAATTCCAGTTATAAACAAGGTAATTTGTTAGCACAACAGTGCCATTTATTATTTTACTTTCTAAAGGTAAATTTAGTGTTTGACTATCACTTGTACTATTTTTTATATGAGGAATCTTCAGGTATTTATTAAATGGAATTGACTATTGAACATCATGGAGGTTAAGGGCACAAAACCCCTGTGCAGTCAAAAATCTGCATGTAACTTTTGACTTCACACAGACTTAACTACTAATATCCTCTTATTGACTAAAATCTTACCAATAACTTAAATAATCTGTTAATACATACTTTGTATATTATATGTATTGTATATAGTGTTCTTACAATAAGATAGAGAAAATGTTAATCAAATCATAAAGAGGAGAAGATACATTTACAATACGCTGTTTATCAATACCCTGAGTTTACATCATCTTTTATAAGGTGAATCATCTCTCAGTACTTACATCAGTATTGTCTTATGTGATAACAAAACACCATAGATGTTATATGTGTTACTGACACTAAACATCAACAATTAAAAGATAATGTGAAAAGGAACTTCACACTTACTTACTGGTAAATGATTGATGCATTGATAATGACAAAGCAGAAATATTGCTTTATGCTATGCCATTATGTGATTGCTTCATGGTAACCTACTGTATACACTGAGGAAAGATTCATTAAAGTTTTTATAGTATACAATATTATAGTCACATTCATAACAGTATTGGAAACATTGTTACAGTAAAAAAATGTTTATCTAATTATAGGCTGATATGCAGTTTCTCCAATTATGAGAGGCATACTGTATGGTAATGTAATTCTTTGAAAGCAAAGTTATAAAACAGAAAGCCAACATATTATTAATTTTAGGTTAAATATCACTTATGCCTTTGTTGGGGATAAGCTATCCACCTCAATAAAAGTCTTGCACCTGATATTCTACAAGTGTAGTTTTACATATTTATTGAAAAAAATCTGCATATAAGTGGGCCTATGCAATTGAAATATTTTGTTATTCAAGGTCAGTTGTATATTGGGATTTCTTTGAATTGCATATGATAAAATTTCAACTCAAACTCCTCTACCCTGGCATGTAGTTGAGAAGATAGTCTCCCTGAATTACATAGAGCGATGAGGGGCTGTTTCTGTAGGAAAGGGCGGGGCAGGCCAAATAGTCTATTAAACTAAACTGTGAAGGAAAAGAAAAGGACCTTATGAAGTAGGATGAAACAGTGTAACACAGGACGCTTAAGAGTTAAGTGCTAAACTGAGAAGTGTTGATAAAGCTTAACTTTTATATTTTAAAATTAATAAATCAAGAATCTTAATTAAAAATCTGCATTGCATTCAGTTTTATTTTTTGATATTAAAGATAGGTTTAAAGGAAGCAAAGTAAGACAGTTTGTTGTTATAGGTTATATATAACACATAAAATCAGTGTACATGATGTTGTTATTGATCTCTTCTGCTCTGAGTAGCTAATGACCTCAATTTCTTACTTGCTTTGCTGTCTGCCTTCTATTTCAGTGGCCATAAGCGTTAAAATTTTATTATCTTTTTGTCATTATTTTTCTTTTAATACTTTTGAAAATAAAATTGTTAAGGGGTCAGTTAGTTCAAAAGCAAGTATCGGTCTATCTCCAAATATTAATATGTAACACATTTTAATTTCATTATATTAAGACATGGTGATTTTTTATTTTTTAAGATAGATCTGAAGAATGCTGATCCTGAAAGGGTTGAAAAACAAATTGAAAAGGTGTTTGATATTCCAGGTGACGAATGTATTAAGGTAAATTTTTTTTTAGAAGACTTGATTTTACTTTCCAAAATCTCAGGTAATTGGCTTAAGTAAAATTTCATAGTATTTGATAGCACATCATTATTGTGTAATTATAATATAGTTTTACAAAGTCCTTTTTACTGATATTTCATTTGATCTTTGCCAAAAATCCTTACTACATGGTTAGGACAGATAGAAGTTTCTCTTATGATATAGTTGAAAGGATGAAAACTGAAAGATTTGATCACTTTAAGATTACAGATCTAGTTAGCTAATGTGCCAGGACTAAAATGTAGGTCTTTTGCAACTCTTTGTAATATTATTTCTTATATGCCATTTTGCCTCTATGGAAATATTCTCCTTGAAGAGTAGGGTCAGACTAATTTCAAGGCATTTTAGATATCATTCTTAGAACTATATTTAATGTAAATCAAAGTTGATAATATTTTAAATTAAGATTTTTAAATTTACCTTTTAAATGATAGTTGAGTGTTAATCATTTCAGTCACTCAGTCATGTCCGACTCTTTGTGACCCCATGGATTGCAGCACACCAGCCTTCCCTGTCTATCACCAACTCCCAGAGCTTACTCCAACTCACGTCCATAATGTATGGACGTGAGTTGGTGATGCCATCCAGCCATCTTAGCCTCTGCGTCCCCTTCTCCTCCTGCCTTCAATCTTTCCCAGCATAAGGGTCTTTTCCAGTGAGTCAGTTCTTCGCATCAGGTGGCCAAAGTATTGGAGTTTCAGCTTCAGCATCAGTTCTTCCAATGAATATTCAGTACTGATTTCCTTTAGGATTGACTGGCATGACCTCCTTGCAGGAGACTCCCAAGGGACTCCCAAGAGTCTTCTCTAACACTACAGTTCAAAATATCAATTTTTTGGTGCTCAGCTTTTTTTATAGTCCAACTCTCACAACCATACTTGCCTGTTGGAAAAACCATAAATTTGACTAGACAGCCCTTTGTCGGCAAAGTAACATCTCTGCTTTTTAATATGCTGTCTAGGTTGGTCATAGCTTTTCTTTCAAGGAGCAAGCGTCTTTTAATTTCATGGCTGCAGTCCCCATCTGCAGTGATTGTTAAATAGCCATAGCTGAACTGTGCTATTCTACATGCTTGTGTAGTAAGTATATCAGTGTAATAATATAATGTTTAGCTTTTATTTTCAAGCTTGTTTAATTTTTAAAAAGGCAAGTTTCAGCTGATGAAGTGGATATTTTGTTTGTTTTTTAAACTTGAACACATTGGTTGGTTATATACAACTTGGAAAAAGCAATAATTTTTTTTTTCTTGGATACATACATAGAATTTAATGTTTTTTATTATGAAGAGGGACCTCATAAAGGCAGTCCTGAAATTATGGTATCATGACTAGAATTATGTTAAAGTATATTTAGCTGAAAATTCATTCATACACCTAATTTGGTGTGTGCCAGCTAGGGACGCAGCAGTGAACAGTACAGGCAAGACATCTGTCTCGTTGTGTTTATATTCTACTTGGGCAGGCGCTCATTAAATAAAAAAAGAAGAAGTATAGTAATTATTGAGTAAGACCAATGTTGTCAAGGAACATTCAACAGAGTGTATTGTTCCAGGTGGAATTACCATATCTAACAATGAAAAAAAGTCTTTTTCTTAGAGAGGAGCTATGATGCAGAGTAACAGGGAATTTTTCTCTGATGAACTGAGACTCAAAGAAAAGAAGAATGGGGAGAAATAATTTCTGAAAGAGCAAAGAGCAGGTGTAAAGGCTTGTAATGTTTGGGAAGGTTTGACATGTTTAAGGAACAGAAAGAAGGCAAGTGAGATGAGATGACTTTGTAGGGAAAAGCAGGGGTCAAGTTATTCTGGGATTCTTGCTGTGCTAAAGAGTTTGAAAACTTTAAGATAATGAAAGGATTCTAAAGCAAGAGAGGAAAACTGATCATTCAGAGAATGGATTAAAAAAGGCTAAGAAAAGATACAGGGAAACCAGTTTGCAGGAGTAGTCCAGGGGCAAAATGGTGGTGGCTAAGTATGTGATGCTGATATTTTAATAAGTGGCCAAATTTGATGTGTGTTTTGTGGATATGGTAGATTTTGCTAGTGTGTTATGTGTTCAGTTTAGTGGCTGAGTCGTGTCCGACTCTATGGGAACCCATGGACTGCAGCACGCCAGGCCTCCCTGTCCATCAGCAACTCCTGGAGTTTACCCAAACTCATGTCCATTGAGTTGGTGATGCCATCCAACTATCTCATCCTCTGTCGTTCCCTTCTCCTCTTGCCTTCAATCCTTCCCAGCATCAGGGTCTTTTCCAGTGAGTCAGTTCTTTGCATCAGGTGGCCAAAGTATTAGAGTTTCAGCTTCAACATCAGTCCTTCCAATGAACACCCAGGACTGATCTCCTTTAGGATGGACTAGTTGGATCTCCTTGCAGTCCAAGGGACTCTCAAGAGTCTTCTCCAATACCACAGTTCAAAAGCATCAATTCTTCGGGGCTCAGCTTTCTTTATAGTCCAACTCTCACACCCAGACATGACTACTGGAAAAACCATAGCCTTGACTAGATGGACCTTTGTTGGCAAAGTAATGTCTGCTCTTTAATATGCTGTCTAGGTTGGTCATAACTTTCCTTCCAAGGAGCAAGTGTCTTTTAATTTCATGGCTGCATTCACCATCTGCAGTAATTTTGGAGCCCCCCCAAATAAAGTCTGCCACTGTTTCCACTGTTTCCCCATCTATTTCCCATGAAGTGATGGGTCCAGATGCCGTGATCTTAGTTTTCTGAATGTTGAGCTTCAAGTCAACTTTTCCACTCTCCTCTTTCACTTTCATCAAGAGGCTCTTTAGTTCTTGTTTACTTTCTGCCATAAGGGTGGTGTCATCTGCATATCTGAGGTTATTGATATTTCTCCCGGCAATCTTGATTCCAGCTTGTGCTTATTCCAGCCCAGCGTTTTTCATGATGTACTCTGCATATAAGTTAAATAAGCAGGGTGACAATATACAGCCTTGACATACTCCGTTCCCAATGTGGAGCTAGTCTGTTGTTCCATGTCCAGTTCTAACTGTTGCTTCTTGACCTCCACAGATTTCTCAGGAGGCAAGTCAGGTGGTCTGGTATTCCCATCTCTTTCAGAATTTTCCACAGTTTGTTATGATCCACACAGTCAGAGGCTTTAGCGTAGTTAATAAAGCAAAAGTAGATGTGTTACTGGAACTCTCTTGCTTTTTCGATGATCCAGCGGATGTTGACAATTTGATATCTGGTTCCTCTGCCTTTTCTAAATCCAGCTTGAACATCTGGACATTCACGATTCACGTACTGTTGAAGCCTGGCTTGGAAAATTTTAAGCATTACTTTACTAGCGTGTGAGATGAGTGCAATTGTGTGGTAGTTTGAGCATTCTTGGGCATTGCCTTTCTTTGGGATTGGGATGAAAACTGACCTTTTCCAGTCCTGTGGCCACTGCTGAGTTTTCCAAATTTGCTGGCATATTGAGTACAACACTTTCACAGCATCATCTTTTAGGATTTGAAATGGCTCAGCTGGAATTCCTGGAGAAGGCAATGGCACCCCACTCCAGTACTCTTGCCTGGGAAACCCCATGGACGGAGGAGCCTGGTAGGCTGCAGCCCATGGGGTCATGAAGAGTCGGACACGACTGAGCGCCTTCACTTTCACGGACTGGAGGAGGAAATGGCAACACACTCCAGTGTTCTTGCCTGGAGAATCCCAGGGACGGAGGAGCCTGATGGGCTGCCATCTATAGGGTCGCACAGAGTCGGACACGACTGCCGCGATTAGCAGCAGCAGCAGCTGCAACTGGAATTCCATCCCCTCCACCAGTTTTGTTCGTAGTGGTGCTTCCTAAGGCCCAATTGACTTCACATTCCAGGATGTCTGGCTCTAGGTGAGTGATCACACCAACATGATGATTTTGGTCGTGAAGATCTTTTTTTGTACAGTTCTGTGTATTCTTGCCACCTCTTCTTAATATCTTCTGCTTCTGTTAGGTCCATACCATTTCTGCCCTTTATTGAGCCCATCTTTGTATGAAATCTTCCCTTGGTATCTCTAATTTTCTTGAAGAGATCTCTAGTCTTTCCCATTCTATTGTTTTCCTCTGTTTCTTTGCATTGGTCATTGAGGAAGGCTTTCTTATATGTGTAAGGAAGTGAAATAAAGAATCATGATTAGTTTGGGTTTGAGCAACTGGTTGAATACTGGTGATTTGTTAATACAGAGAGAACTTGGGGAGGAACAGAGATAGTGGGAAAATAAAAGCTCTGTTTTGGACATAGTGTGTTTGAAATGTCTAACAGACATGTAAGTAGGATTTTATATAAATCTACACAATTCTGGCATTTGTGGAGAGGGCTGAGTCAGAGATATTTAAGTCATAGTGTGTATATGGCATTGATGCCATGGAAATGGATGTCATTTCCTAGGGAGAAAGTGTAAGTAGAAAAGAGATCCTAGAAGCCTTTCTACATTATTCTTAATTTGTAGAGTGTTATGAGTAAGAATTTGAGAAGGATTAGAGTAGGATTCATAAGACAGGGGTGTGAGGATTGAGTTTTCAGAGAGGTGGGAAAACAGATTGTGGCAGAAGAGAAGGCAAAGTGTTTGTAAATATAGTGCAGATGGATGAATAAAGGAGTTTTTGATGTCTTCTGTTTCCTTGAATGAAGTAAGAGGCAAAGTTATCAAATGAGAGTGAATTGGCCGTAGGGAAAGTGTGTAGATTGAAAAGGAAGGTGGTGTGAATTATCTTAATTAGTGTTAATGTGAATTTAGTAAAGGATGTGACCTTGGACAGCCAGCAAATCTTAACTGCACACTGAGATCTTTGTCATGAACTTACAGAAACCAACCTGACCAGTTACTTGACTGTAATTTGAGCTGCTCTGATTATAAGCATAGAAAAGACACATAGTTGGATGCTGTTGCAGTTAAGGTTTTGTTGATACCAAGTGCTTATGATAGTAGAAAGTAGTTGAATGGAATGATTATAAATAGTGGGCCCTTGAAGTCTCAGCTGAGAAAAGAGGCAGGGGGCTAAATAGATAATGAAAAAAAAGTCCATTCAGTAAATTAGAAATTGTGATCTTAAAGGATTGTTGCAGAGTGTACTAGAGGCTAAAGCATCGTTCTTATTAGGAAGTAGTTTTGCCTTTCAGGAAACATTTGGCAATGTCTGAAGACCTTTTTTGTTGTCATATTGGGGAATAGGTGCTACTGGCATCTTGTGAGCAGATGAGAATCCATGGATGCTGTTATGCATCTTGCAGTGAGTGCATAGAACAGCCCCCCAAACAAAGAGTTATCCAGATCAAAGTGTCCTTAGTGCTGAGTTGAGAAACTCTGATCTAGAGGGACTTTGAAGGGCAAGAGGAAGAATTCAGGGAACTGAATTTGAATAAAGATTTCAGAGATAGTTCAATTACTGGTAATGGCAAAGGTGAGTCAGATGAGCATGTTTTGAGTGTTTTGACTGCCTTTTCAGTGTGATAATAATAGTGGTACTATACCTTACAGTTAGCCTTAGCTGTATGCCATCCACATATATTGTTTATTCACACAGCAGCCTTGAGGTTTATGTAAAATATGAATAATCACTTTATTTGTCAATGAAGAACTTGAAGCTTGAAGAAAACATGTATTGGCTAAAGTCATGTATTACATATAGAGTCATGATTATAACCCAGATATTTTGAACTCTTAGTCCAGTGCTCTTTCAGTACCATAATCAGAATGCTTTTGTAATTTAATACCAGAGAATCACCTAACCGTAATGGAAGGGCAGTTGTCAATAGATATGGTGTGTGCTTCCTTTTACCAAGCTTTTCAAGCAAATTGATGACTTTTAGAGTTGTTTCTTTTTTTCTAATCATACAGCTCAGTCACAGGATAGAAAAGTAAAGTCTTAACTTTTTAAGTGTTTGTTTCACATACATATTTTCAGATTTCTGCTAAACTTGGAACGAATGTTGAAAGTGTTCTTGATGCAGTCATCAAAAGGATACCCTCGTAAGTATTCTAGTGCTCTTTGTAGACTATTTGTTTATCTTTAATAGTAAAAGCCCATCAGTTTGATCTGTTATTTTAACTTAGTTGTAATGACAGACATACTCTTTGTGGTCAGTGAGAATACATTTTTAATTTATATTTAGTAACACATAGAAGGAAAATACAGATAGGAAAAAAAAAGGATAATAGGGATCTCTTAATTATTGTAACAGACTTGAATACATTGGTAATTATTGTTTTTGTTTTAATCCTGAACAAATATATTTCATCCATTTCATAAATAGTTTAAAAATGGTTATTTAAAATGTATTTAGGGTTTTCCTGGTGGCTCAGATGGTAAAGAATCTGCCTGCAATGCAGGAGACCTGGCTTCCATCCCTGGGTCAGGAAGATCCCCTGGAGAAGGAAATGGCTACCCACTCCAGTATTCTTGCCTGGAGAATTCAATGGACAGAGGAGTCTGACAGGGCTATAATCCATGGGGTTGCAAAGAGTTGGACATAACTGAGCAACTAACACTAACAAAATGTATTTAAAACTCAAGGGTGAATTAAAATGAATATAAATATAGGCATTATACCTTACAGAAGGGTCCTTTTATTTGGGCTGTCAGTTAATCTTCTCAAGTACTAGAGTAAATTAAGCATAATATTTGAGTTAGGCATTTTGTTAAGATTTTAATTTATTATTTAATTTTAAATTATTAGTATTTGTTCTTCACTTATTTTTAATAGTCCTAAAGCGCATTGCAGAAATCCCCTGAGAGCTTTGGTATTTGACTCCACCTTTGACCAGTATAGGGGTGTGATTGCCAATGTAGCATTATTTGATGGAGTGGTTTCGAAAGGAGATAAAATTGTATCTGCACACACTCAAAAGACGTATGAAGTTAATGAAGTAGGAGTTCTGAATCCTAATGAGCAGCCAACTCATAAACTGTAAGTAATCTGCATTAGTAATTAAAAGACACTCGGTATGTGTTTCTGTTGCTGCTTTTGTTAATTTGGTGTGTTTAGATGATCCTAATTTGGTAACTTAGGAAAAAAACAAAAACCAAAGCTTGATTGTTTAATGCAACTACATAGTGAATGCTCTTTCAGAATCTCATGGGTGAGGGACAGTAGGAATTTGATGTGTTTTTAATTCTTTTTGGCCAAACTGATTTTATTTTCTAGTTGCAACTGGGTCCAACATTGATATATTTGATTAGAGAGTGAAAGAGATAGTTCTCTCATGCATATCCATACTTGGTATCAATTTTTGATATTTAATTTTTTTGTAGTTAGATTTTCAGCTTAGAATAGTGAAGAAAAGTTGATAATTATTTTGTTTAGAGTGGAATTCATGGTAAAGCTTTGATTAACTAGAATTTATGTCGTGAGATTAGCATAGTAGTATACATTATAAGACTGAGTTCTGAGTTCACTTATAAAGTATTTATTGAGTGCCTATTCCATCAGTACTCTAGATACTAATAACATTGATTACCTTGGGCACATAGTTTTCTAAGGCCTTTATTTCCTCATTTGTCAAATTTAAGGTTGAACCAGGTCTCACTTGATAGCTTAGTGTTGTATGTCTAAAACTACCATTATTTTGTCATTTTTTATGTAATTGAAAATCATAAGGTTTATTGTAATTTTACTCAACTATTTCTAAAGTTTGTCTATATTCTTATTTACTTAAGTATGGTTGATCATTACAGTATCACATTAATTTCACGTATACAGCATTGTGATTCAGTATTTTTATAGATTATACATCATCAAAAGTTACTACAGATAATAGCTGTAATTCCCTGTGCTATACAAAGTCTGTCTATATTCTGTCGCATATATTGATCATTATTGCATCTTCAGTATGATTTTTGTATCTCATCCTAATTGGAAACTATCATATAGGAAATTTGCTTATAAAAAAATAAAGCTAAAACTCTGAAATCTTTGGATTTGCTCTTTTCCTGCAAGAGACACATCAAATAGGTATCAGATTTGTAGAGAGGTCACGTTTTTATTTGCTAGGTTAGAAACATTGTTTTTGCTTTTTCTTCCTTTTTTTAAACTACATTTGTAATATAATTCACTACTAAATATCACAAGGAGTGTTTTATATTTCTGTATCTATCAGTTTCACTATTGTTATATATGTAGAGATGGGCAGAGTCATGAAGAAGATCCCTAGGCTTGTGTTGCAGAGGTCCTTGGTCATGGATTGTTAAGACTTGGGATGTTCTTTTGCTGACAGTTCTTAGAGCTAAGAATTAGAGAATTAACTAGAATGCAGCACCTAGTTTCAGCTTGGTGAGGTTTTGTTTGGAAAGTGCAATCATTTCTTGGAGAAGTAGAGCTAATTGTGAGTATGCACATGAAACATTAAAATAGTAAATATTTCCATGTAATAATTTTATTTAGATATGCAGGACAGGTGGGCTATCTGATTGCTGGGATGAAAGATGTCACTGAAGCACAAATAGGAGATACATTATATTTACATAAACAACCAGTGGAGCCCTTGCCTGGGTTTAAATCAGCGAAGCCAATGGTATTTGCAGGTGAGGAGCTCACATATTCAAAGGATAAGGGCCAATTTATTTTAACCTGAAATAATAATTATTAGGAATACTCACTTTAAATAACAATTCCTGTTTAAATAACAGCTACTCTGTTTTTAAAAAAATTTTTGCGGGTGTGATATTTATATACCAGTTAATTACATATGTATGATACAGCTTTATATGGGAGATCATTTCCTCCTAAATTTAAGGACTTCTTAAAAAAATAACCTCTTGAAACAAGCCCTCTGATAAATTAGAGGAGCACAGTAATATCAATTTCCTTCTTGTTTCACTAGGGAGTAGGTCATTATATTTGAAATACTCTTCTACATAGGGTGTTTTCATTACTAATTATTAGTGGACATTTACTGAGTGCCTTCCCCTTAGCTGGCCTTTCTTTAATACTGTACTATTGTACTAGTGTCGACATAGCAGTGTGTCACCTCATGTATACATAACTTCAGAACCTGTTACTTCTGTGTGATATTACAGACATTTGAAAAAGGAAGACCTGATTGAAGGTTATCCGATTACTCTGCTGGGTATCCAGTCCTTGTTTTCTCCCTTTTGTATCTCATTGGGAATTGTCAATATTAATTTGTAATTAATATTAATGCCCCTGTTAAGACAAAGTCAGTCAGTCATTTAGAGTTTGAAGAACTTAAGTGGCGAGGACTTGGGTTTGATGTGAAAGAGAAACTGATGAATCAGTTTTTGTTTTCATTTCTTCCTGTTATTTATCTGCTAATGGGATTTTCTTTGTGGTTGTGGGATATCTTGCACTTTTGTTTCTTAAAATAAACATGATGTATTTTCTTGATGGTGTAATTCCCATTGTTCTTTTTTGTTTTCCCTATACTTTTTGCAAAAGCAAAAACATCACTTTTAATATGAATCTAGTGGTAAATTCAAAGTTTATGAAACTTGCAAAATACTTTGAAGCCAATTTAATTTAATAGTCATAGTTTTCTTAGCAAACCAGTATTTTGGTCAGTGAAATACAGAAAGTAATTTAAAAGCTAACTGATTAATTTTGAACTTGGCAGCAATGCATATTAGGTTTTCTGGGCAGAGTATCACATGTAATAATTAGAAATCATTGTATCCCCAGGAGTGTACCCTATAGACCAATCTGAATATAATAACCTGAAGAGTGCGATAGAAAAACTGACACTAAATGATTCCAGTGTGACAGTTCATCGGGATAGTAGCCTTGCTCTAGGTGCTGGCTGGAGGTAAGATTCAATTACGTTGTAGGATTCCATTTTGATTGAAAAATGAAGTTTAAATGGCTTACTGGTCTTGACCATTTCTGAAGATTAGTTCATATTAGTGTAAAATGAACTAAAACATGTCTGCCTATTTCTCACTGTGGATGCTTATTATATGGGTCAGTTTTATAGCTACTTTAAATAGAATCCCAATGGAAGATTTTATCTTATTTAATGAATTTATGCTAGCTTTTAATTATGATGTGAATTGATTGAATGACTTTTGATTCCATCCCTCCCCCACAAAATAGTAATATCAAATTAAAGAAAATAGAGCCCTTGGGACATAAACATTTTGGAGTTTGGCTTTTTCTCCCTCAGATTAGGATTTCTTGGACTTTTGCATATGGAAGTTTTCAACCAGCGACTGGAACAAGAATATAATGCTTCTGTTATTTTGACAACCCCTACTGTTCCATATAAGGCTGTTCTTTCATCAGCAAAATTGATAAAGGTACTATTGTGAACTAGCATACATAGGAAAATTAAATAAATACATGTGTGTGTGTATATGCAGAATATGAGAAACATTTTAGTATACCAGTAGCTGACTAGCTATTAAAACTAAATATTTCTTGATTAGTAGTAATAAAAGTTGAATTACCTTATCATGGACAAGTTTCTTCAGAACTAATCATGCATATTTTTCTTAACCTGGTGAAATCTCCATATTATCAATACTAGTCTGTTACTAAGAGTAAAAAGTAGAATTAGTTTTGAAAATACTGTTCTAAATTCAGTACAAAAAATAAAGAGTGTGATTTTGGTCATAAGTAATTCATCTTATGATTAGTAAAGCATTCTTTCGTATATGGTTGTGGGAAATTTTAGATTTCAGGTTAATGGTAGAAACAATATTGTATTCAATCTAAGTTACAATATATGTCTTTTAAACAAATATTAACTTTGGCATCTGTAAGTATTTTCGAACAAAATTAACTTAGGAAACTAATTACAGTGACATATATGGGACAGACTGAAATGTATTCTTACATCATATTTTTTCTAAGTGGTGTATAAAATGATTTTAGTAAATATCAATAATTAGAATATATTAATAATTATTATTAAATATTATTTTGGAGAGTTTTTCTCTTTTTAATCTAAAGTGTGTTAAGATAATATTCTAACCTTTAGGAATTCTTTTGCTTTTTATTAATTCCAACACATTCAATAACAAAAATTCTAACCTATGTTAGTAGCAAATTTATAAACATGGTAACCGCTAAGATTTCTTTTTAACTATTGGTGACTTTTCTTATTTTTTAGGAATACAGAGAAAAGGAAATTACAATCATCAATCCTGCACAGTTCCCTGATAAGTCAAAAGTAACAGAATATTTGGAGCCAGTTGTTTTGGGCACCATTATCACACCAGATGAATATACTGGGAAAATAATGATGCTTTGCCAGGTATAAATGTAATACAGTTTGATATAAAAGTACATTTTAGTTTTCTCAAACAGTGGTACCCAGCTTAGGTTTTGAATGGTTTCTGTCTCTACAGAGCCTGTCGAGTTGAACAAAAGAAATTTTCATAAAGATCTTTATATATTTTATCTGTTTATATATTTAGATATACATACATATAATTACAGTATTTTGACTTTTAAATAAGAAAACAGAGACAGAATTTTTGATGATCTTGAATTTATATTTTAGCTTAAAGCAAAGAAGTTTGATGCTTTTTTTAATCTTGAGTAGCTAAAAATATAGTTTTCCTTTCACCTTTCTTGACTATTTGAAATTGGGTATTATTTGAAAGATAATTACAATACTTTAGAGACCTTGGATTGAAAGGTATTCGTCATTTTGCTTTAGTTCTTGCCACATTGTAATGAATGATTTAATCCACAAATTTGATATAATCTAGTCATCAGAAAGTACATATTTAAAATATTCTGACATATTGGAAAGAACTCTCAAGTGATGACTAGTGGACTTGAATTTTTATTGTCTTGTCCCAAAAAAGATTTAACTTGAGTCGCTTAATTTCTCTGGACCTTTTATTTGTAAAATAAGAAATCAGAACTTGACTCCACCTGTAGCTAATTTGATTTATTGTTAAGTGAAATATTGTATAATTAAAAAAGAGACTTATTTGATTAAAAACAAAAGATTAAAAGTTTTGGTAGGAAGTATATTATAATTGAAATACAAAATGGTTCTCCCTGTATTATAAATATTGGTCAGCTGTTTTTATTGGACCATTAAAGAAATATTCCTTCATTTTGCCCACTCTTTAAGGTTGATAATTTACATCTGTCTATATTTATTAAATAAATCATTATGTGAATAAGTTACCATTCAAGCCATTTTTCCTTCCCTTTTCAGGCTCGAAGAGCAGTTCAGAAGAATATGATGTATATTGATCAAAATAGAATAATGCTTAAATATCTCTTCCCTTTGAATGAAATTGTGGTGGATTTTTATGATTCTTTGAAATCTCTTTCTTCAGGATATGCTAGGTAAAAATTTAATGGGAAACTCAAATATCTGGACAGTTTTTTTTTAAGTATTGACCAGCAGGTGTTTACTAATATTCCACTTACTTAATCTTGGTGATCTAGTGACAGAAATTTTAGTGCCCTCTTCATGAGAAGAGATGTACTCTTGTAAGTTGATAAAAATTGCATGTCATTTGAAAAAGCTACTTACTGTGACCTAAATGGCACTTTTAAAATGTATTTGAATGTTAAGTAATCCTAGGAGTATCTGTGTACATTTGGAAAATAGAAGTACTTGTTTAGAGAAATGCTAAGTGTGCCCCTATATTTGTGAACACTTTAATAACTTGGTCTTCTTAGGAGTAAGTAGTCTGCATCATGAAACCCATTATCTTATCCCATAAAAGTACATGGAGGAACAGCCTGTTAAAATTAAAGGAAGAGTATAGCATTGTGGGGGGTGTTTTTTGTTAGGGCAAATAACTAGATGCCCTTAGTGTCCTAAAATCTTACATTACTTGGATAGCATATACTAGGATATAAAGGAAATGTATAATGGGGAAGTTGACAGAAAAGTGAATGTTCACATCTGGTAAAACACATGCATACATGAATGTGCATGCATACTTTAAATTAACATTCAAAGAAAAATCCCAGCATTTTGAAGAATATGCTGCAGTGACCTGGAAGTTTACTTTGTGAAATGAGCTTTTCAATGAAGTGAGTCAGCATAACTCCTGATACAAAGGTATTTTTTCTAATTGGTCACCCAATTTTTTTTATGTCTTCTTTCAGACAAGACCTTGAGCAAGTATTTGGCGATGTAATTTAAAATGAATTGAGGCAGCATGTTGTTAAACAGTTACTATAATTAAAAGGATAATTACTAAGTGTTGATAACACTTAACAACAGTCTGTGAATTCTAGCTTACATTTGGGTACCACTTTCTGAGTTAAGTGGTCTTAAAATCTTTTAGCTGGGAAACAACTTTCACATTGAGAGAACATGGCTTATTTTGAACTATTTAAAAATAATTCCAATTTCCAAAATTAAGTAGTCCTTATGTTCAGGAATATATGAGGATATTTTTTCATATTCTAAAAAATTGAAATTATAAAATTTGGGAGCATAGAAAATTTTAAAGCTGTAAACAGTGAAAATCTCAGGATTATGTCTATGTCTCTTTATATTTTGCATTGTACTTAACATGGTACCTTTATGTAGTATATGATTAATGTTTACTGGAAAAAGAAAGGATTTTGGGAACACTTTAGACAGTAGTCAGGTTTTAGAGACTATTAGTGTCACCTTGCTACCTTCCTGCTGAAAACCTTTCGAAGCTAAGCATTTGCAATTATAGGTACTGGTTTGTTTTAGAATTACGGCAGTAGGAATACACATGTTCTCATCCATAACTGCAAAGACATGAGAGCATAATTGAAATTTTCTTTCTCATCAGCTTAGTTTTGTAAAACCTGTCTGTTTTAATTATTACTGTAAGCTTTGACCATATTGTTAGAAATAGTTGACACTTATTAAATGCTTATTGTGCTTAGGTAGGCTCTGTTCTTAACACTTGTTATATTCTAGGTAAATGTATTAACTCTCCATCAAAAATGCTCTGTGAAAGTTTATACTGAAGAGCCATATATGAAATTCAGAAGTCTCATTTATTAATGGCTGCTTAGTACTGCCCTAGGATTTATTTAACTGGTAATAGAAAACTTAACAGAAACCTAACTCATGAGTCTGAGAATGTATATGCCTTCACTAGTATATACATTGTCTACAGCCAGCCAGCTTCTAGGAGGGTACATTGGGAAGGTGATTATTTCTTTCAATGATGTACAGCCTGGTTTAACAGTTTTTTTCCCTTCCCTCAGTGGAGCATGTTGATTTTTGTACCTGATTTTATAAATGTAAAAAGATAAGGAAGTTTGTTCTTTACAGTGATCAGGTTGGCACATTTATCTGAAATTTATATGTAATTCATTTGAAAGTTAGATATTTTGGGAGTGATACCAGAGGAGGTAGAAAAAAGGTATTTTGAAAAGAAAAAAAAATGTAATCGCTTGGGAAATATAGTATTTATCTATAACTTGGACATTTTTCTTTGTTAGTTTTGATTATGAAGATGCAGGCTACCAGACTGCAGAACTTGTAAAAATGGATATTCTACTGAATGGAAATATTGTAGAAGAGCTAGTAACTGTTGTACACAAGTAAGTTGAATAGTAACTAATTACAGAATGTGAAAGTAGCTATTTCTTTTTACTTTTTCATTTATTATTGGTTGCTCATTTTTATTTGACAGCTACATTTTGAAAATTTAAAGGTGTAATTAATTTCCATGTACTAGTTTTTCCTTCTTTTTCCATTGAATAGAATTAAAATAGCCAAAAAGGATAGTGTCATGGAAAGAACTGTTTTCTTTACCATATAAAACAAAGTAAATGTTTTCTAAACTATGGTAGATTTAGAATTGAGAAATAAAAGCTTTTTTTAATTTCCATTTCAAGAAATAGTGGATTGGGTAAAATAAATTATGGAATACCCATATAATAATCTATTATTTTAAGCCATTAAAAGTATATTGTAGAGCAATATTTAGTGGTGTAAAAATGTCTATTAAGTAAAAAGGTAGAATATATCACAAACACTGTGATCCATACTGTAAAGAACAAATACAAATATCTATGCAGAAAAATAACTATAAGTATGGATATATTTTTAAAAAATATTCTAGAATGTTTAATAGTGGTATTCTGTGGGTGAGGGAAGGGCATTATTTTATTCTGTATGTTTTTCTAGATTTTCTGTAAGAGATCATGTTATTTTTGCTGTCAGAGGTCACATATGATTCCGAGAGTAAGTGGTGTTTATTAAAGAATCCACCTGCCAATGCAGGAGATGTGGGTTCAATCCCTGGGTCGGGAAGATCCCCTGGAGAAGGAAGTGGGAACCCACTCCAGTATTCTTGCCTGGGAAGTTCCATGGACAGAGGAGCCTGGTGGGCTACATACAGTTCATGGGATTGCAGAGTTGGACACACCTTAGCGATTAAACAACAACATGATAAACAAGTTCTGTTTGTACCTCCTTAATAACCTTTACATTGATTATGCATATAAACTAGAAAACTACTTTTATTTAGGATATATGAATAGCCACATTTTTTTCTGTTTCAGAGACAAAGCATACTCTGTTGGCAAAGCCATATGTGAACGTCTGAAGGATTCTCTTCCTAGGCAGCTGTTTGAGATAGCAATTCAAGCTGCTCTTGGAAGTAAAATCATTGCAAGAGAAACGTGAGTTGAAATTCATTTTTGTTCCTTGGTTGGTTTTAGCAATGATATACATAAAAAAATGAAAGAATACTAAAAAATTTAACATTGCCCTAAACTTTATTCCTACTTATAGAAATATTAATCTCTTAATTCCACTAATTTAAGTGATGACTGTTACTTTGAATTACTTATATGACACTTTTGGGTGATAATTATTTTGAGTTATTACTCTAATGTATATGGTTTAAGGAATTTTATTTCCACTCATTTTATTCAGTGACCCCACTCAATTTTGTTTAAGGAATTTCTGTAAAGTTCTTATGGTTTGTTTTATCTCTTCAGATAGATTATAAACTAATAGGAACTGGAATTAAAAAGGTTTTGGAGATATTCTTCCAAAAGAGAAAACTAAATTGATTTTTACTTGAAACATTTAATATCACTTCCTTAGAGCTAATCAGTTTATAGAGGTGAGAGAGGAATGCTGATACCGTGTTAGGCTTCAGGGGTTTGCAGTTGTCTTTGGGTAAGTTGTGTGCAGGTATTTGCAATGAATTTCATTTCCTAATACTATTTTGTGTTAGTTATTTTGTGTTTCATAAGTACTCAGATTAGGCAGAGTGGAGTTTATAATCAGGGAATATCCAGGAAAATGCCATTTAAAATAGCAAATAATCATTCAAACATAAATGTGCTGAGGTAGAAAAAACCTTAAAGAAAAAGAATAGACTTTTATATCTTCATATGGAATACAAAAAAGTGGAGTTATTTTCAAATTTTTGATCCTCCATATTTTCAGATACATTATGGAAATAGATCAGTTTATAGCTGCTTGAATGACTGTATTGAAATTATTTCATTTCCCCTGAAATGGGTTTTATAAAATATATTGTTCTTCATATTCCTAGTCACTCTTGACCCACATTTGATAGAGTCAGTAATGAGATAATAACCATTTTAGTTTTTTTGAAAGTAGTATTTTTAAATTGAACTAGAAATGTCCTTATATAATTTTCATCATCAGGGTCACACCAGTCTTTATTTTGGCCTCTTCGAGACTATCCACAAACCTATTTTTATATTCGTAATAAAATCTGTGTTGATATTCATTTTGAATTGTTTATTTTGATCCAAATACATGAAATACAAGAGCATTAAGCTATCTAATGATTGTCTTTTGGCAATTTTACGTAAGTATGACCCGATCTTAGTATCTTTAGTAAAGGGGGGATGGTTTTTGAAAATAAGTACTTTTAAATAGTATAATTGTGTACTTAAGGAAAATTTTCTCTTTTACAGTGTGAAAGCCTATAGGAAAAATGTTTTGGCAAAATGTGTATGTATCTGCATGTGTTCTTTATCTATTTTGTAAGTTTAAAATCACAGAGGGGTATAAATACCTTGGTTTCCATTGTTGGTTTTTATAATACCTTTTATCCCATCTATGTTTTCTTTTTAAATAGGTAAATGTCACCTTGACTTTAATGATTGCCTGTTCATTTTGCTCACATTCTTAAGTATTTTCCTGTCTTATTTTTTAAAATTTCCTTATGTGCAACTACCTAAGAATGTTTTTATAACAGTTATGATCAGGATAATGTTTTGATTTTTAAGGACGAATTTGAAGACAATGACTGTCTTACAATGGGATTTAAAATTAAAATCCATCTCTCCTACATTAATTTGCGAAGTTTGCTGTTTCTTCTGTTAAAAAAGATTAACTCATTATTATGAGAATTAAATGATAAATGCTTTTTCCAAATCTTTAACATTGGGACTGACACATTTAAGCTTATGCAAGTTTCTGTATTAGACTACAGCTATATAATCCAAAATTTCAAGGCCTTCAATCAGTAAGGAGATTGATAGCTTTTCTTGACTTGCATAATATAGTACTGGGCTTCCTTGAGAATCTTCATCTCCTTCAAAAACAAATAAAGCACTTATCATTCTTTGAGAAGATATTAATAGTAAATTTAGGATCTGCTAGGAAGGGTCTTAGAGGTAACTTTCCAAGTGTCTACTTCATGGATAATAACTATAAAGCTGTAATTGTATTGATATCTCTAGTTAATTGTAGGATTATTTTTCTATGGAGTGATTTGGACTTTAATTTTTTAAAATGTTTTTCAGTATGGTGGTGATATTACCCGAAAAATGAAGCTTTTGAAGAGACAAGCAGAAGGAAAGAAAAAACTCAGGAAAGTTGGCAATGTTGAAGTTCCAAAAGATGCTTTTATAAAAGTTCTGAAAACACAATCTGATAAATAATTGGTGGGAAAATATAAGGAATTTTCATAAATTAAAAGTTGTGTATCTTTTAATTTTCCTTAATAATTATATGTTGAACACAATAGAAGGAAAATTATAAAATTTGCTTGTTACCTTCAAGGCTTTCAATTTTAAATAACCTCTTGGCTTTTCTTTGAAAGACAGTAATGGGTGGATAAGAACTTAGATTCTGAAACCATATTGCCTGGTTTCACATTTCTGTTCCACCACTCACTAGGCAAGGTGACCTTGACCAACTTACCCTTTATTTACTCTTTAGTAAAATCAGGATTATACTATTACTTCATAGGCTGTGAGTATTAAAT
Source organism: Okapia johnstoni (assembly GCA_024291935.2). Lineage (NCBI taxonomy): Eukaryota > Metazoa > Chordata > Mammalia > Artiodactyla > Giraffidae > Okapia > Okapia johnstoni. The sequence goes on from CM044308.1 coordinate 57,642,986, forward strand.
AGTATGTTTAAAATGTTCAGAAGACTACATGACTCATAGTCAGTGTTAAGTGAATCTTACTAGTTTTCAAGCATATTCTTTACACTAAAAGGCCTCGTACTTAAAAGATTTGATCTCGTTCCAATCCTACAATAAGCTTGTTAGATGGATATATTTAGGTGATATATATGAATCTATTATTAAAGTCAAATAACATAGTATTTATACCTGTGATATAGTTTTTCATAAAATTTTTACAAATGTTATTTTGAAACCAGATAGTTTACATATAAATTAAGGATATGAGCTGCCTTATTCTGAGAATTAAAATGCATTTATGTAAAGGGATAGATGTTTGATATTAATAGCAACTGTCATTAATGACAGTCTAATAATTATTGTCGATTTCATAATTGAGACTAATTGAGACTGACTGAAGCTTTAAATAACTTAGTCAAGGTCACACAGTCAGTATCTTCTTAGTAAAGAAACAAGAGGGCATATTGTATTATAGTAAGATAATTTAGCCATTGATTTTTGTCCTTTACCTTGAATGAACTGAATGAGGATAAGACTGTCAGTGATAAATTTTATACAAGGTTATGAGATAATTATAAATTCAGATAGTGGCATCTTACTTAAAATTGTGTATAGAGGTTAAGTAACATGTGGCTTAATCCTGCTGCTGCTAAGTCGCTTCAGTCGTGTCCAACTCTGTGCGACCCCATAGACGGCAGCCCACCAGGCTCTGCCGTCCCTGGGATTCTCCAGGCAAGAATACTTGAGTGGGTTGCTATTTCCTTCTCCAGTGCATGAAAGGGAAAAGTGAAAGTGAAGTTGCTCAGTCGTGTCCAACTCTTAGCGAACCCATGGACTGTAGCCTACTAGGCTCCTCTGTCCATGGGATTTTCCAGGCAAGAGTACTGGAGTGGGGTGCCATTGCCTTCTCTGGGCTTAATCCTAGTTACATAAATTAATCAACCATCTTCTTCATTTCTTCTAGCTCTAGTAGATCAGATGGATTATGAGAGCTCATGAGAGTATTATTTTAATATAATTTCTGAGATGTTCTGTCATACCATTATGGCCAGGGGAAAGTTAGAAGTTGGTACCTGGCACATAGTATGTACTGTGTGTCTGCTATTTAATATTTGTGCCTTACTTGTATGCTTACTGTAAAGACCTTGATGCTGGGAAAGATAAGAGGATGAGATGGCTGCATGGCATCATCAACTCAATGGACATGAGTTTGAGCAAACTCTGGGAGATAATAAAGGGCAGGGAAGCCTGGCGTGCCACAGTCCATGGTGTTGCAAAGACTCGGACACAACTGAGCAACTGAACAACAAAAGTATTCGTACAGCTTGATACTTTTTCTTGTCCTCTTAACCTCTGACTTTTTAGGAAACAGTTTTACTTTTAGTAATAGTACAAAAAGTATTTTTCAGATTTTTTTTTTTAGCATACTCTTCTCTCCCCGGCCACTTTGATAAAACATGATCTAGAGCTGTGTGTTCCCCTAGAGTAGCAGTCCCCAATCTTTTCGGCACCAGGGACAGATTTCCTGGAAGAAGATTTTTCCACTGCTGGGGGGTGACTTGGGAATGATTCAGGTGCATTACATTTTTAATAAAATTTTATTTTTATTTATTATTTATTTTTTTGGCTGTGTTGGGTCTTCGTTGCTGCATGGGCTTTTCTCTAGTTGGTGTGCAGGCTTCTCATTTCAGTGGCTTCTCTTGTTCTAGCAAGCAGGCTCCAGGGGTTCAGTAGTTGTGGCTCCTGGGCTCTAGACTGTAGGCTTAATAGTTGTGGCACCTGGGCTCTGCAGCATGGATCTTCCTGGATGAGGGATTGTATCTGTCTCTTCTGCACTGGCAGCCAGACTCTACCACTGAGCCATCAGGGAAGTCCTCATTTATTGTGCACTCTATTACTACATCAGCTCTACCTCAGATCATCAGGCGTTAGATCTCAGAAGTTGGGGACACTTCCCCCAGAAGACCTTAATTATATTACTTTTTCTGTACATTAAAATATCATGAACTATTAGTGTTATAATAGCCACCATTTATTGAGTTTAGTATGTTGACAGCCACCGTGCTGAGCTCTATAGACATTCCCTCATTCAATCTACACAACAATGGAGGTACAGGCACTATTACCCTATTTCATAGGGGAAGAAGCTCAGACTTATGTATTCACAACATCAAAACAGCGGTTTCTTTCTTCAGACCACAATGCTTAGCTACCATGCTTTATAGCCTCTTGTGGAAATATCTTTAATAGACTTCTTAATTACCAGGTATGGGACTGGGAGATAATACTGATTTCACTAATTATTCAAAAACCATTTATAATAATCAAGTGTATTAAAACTTCATTATCTAGAATTAAAGCTGCATATTTTATCCTAACAGTCCTATTTATTTTTATTTTTTAATTTTCTATTTAAACATTTTTAAGAATATATTTCAATCACATAGGCGATTAAGCAGGTATATAAGGTGATGCTTCTGCTAGGTGGGCTTATAAAAAGCAAAATATGCAGAGTGAAAAGGAAGCATTTTTTACTCCCTAAGAAGCATAATTAAGAAGTTATATAGGCAGAGGCATTGTCTCTAACTTAAATCTAATTGCATGATGACAACAAAAAGTATTAATGCAATCTCATAGCTACTATTAATTGTTAGAATATTTCAGATGCATGTGTTCAATTTCACTTCTGGAAATGAAATTTAGATAACTTAATGTTTGTTTATTACAAGCTTTATTTGAGTTAAAGATAGAAAACAATATACTTATATTTGCAATTTAATGATGCAAATTGTTATGCAATCTAAAATAGTTTACAGTAATTCCTTTTATATTTCATCATATCCTTTTATACATTATATATGTAAGGAATAAAGCTAATCGTTTAAGAGGTTTAATAATAATTTTTCTTAAAAAAAATTTCCTTCAGTGTGTTTCTAGGTATAAAGCTCATAATTGCCAAAATACTTATATTAAGTGCATGAACCCAAGTCATTAAATAAAACTAAGGTCACATTTGTAAAAAAAGAAAAAAAAAGTGCTAAAGAAGACGGTGCACAAAAAACATGCACTTAATACATACTTTTCAAAAGGACATGAACTGTACTTTTAGGCACTGCCATCTCTTCAAATTTTCTTGTACCAACAATATATAACAGGACTTTCAATGTCCAGATGCTACTGTAGAAAGATGACCAAGGCAACCACATGCAGAAAGCTTGTGTGTAATGCAGAGAAAATAAAGATAGCATTCGGAAGTAAAGGCTTGCGATGATAGTTGTATGATACCTGAAAGGCTTGGAGTGTCCTGTTATTAAAAAATTAAAGTCTAACAATGCCACTGGAGTCATATGAATGATACTTGATGTACAGAAGTCACCTTTAAAGTGATTTAAAATTTGTAAACAGGCAGACATTTCTGTGGTGGTACAGTGACAATGTGGCTTCTGTAACAAGTAGGTGATCAACCGTGAGAGCCAATTTCTCCTAAACCCTAGTATAAAATGGACACATTGTAAATATGGAATGTTTAACATAGATATTAGACTTCAAAAATGACAGTATTCAAAAATCCCCCAAGTTTTAATCATATTGCATAGCTGAAAATTCATATATGTATAAAAGTGTTCTGTTCATTCAAGCAGAATTTTGATCCAATCTCCTTCAATTTCCTTCTTTCATACTGTACAGTGGATCCACAAGTTTATTGTGCACATGCATTAAACCTTAAAGAAAAAAGCACATTTCTAGTTTTATTTCTAGTTTGAACTGAATCTCTTACTTTAGAAAAAGAAAGATGTAATAAAATACAACGTATATTAGCTCCCACCTAATACAAATAGTTGTATTTATTGGAAAGATGCAAACAGAAATGTTTCAGACTCTTTAGTTTTCCCTTCTCCAGAGGATCTTCCTGACCCAGGAATCGAACCTGGGTCTCCCGCATTGTAGGCATATTCTTTACCGTCTGAGACACCAGGGAAGCTCCCAATACAAAATGGTTGTCTTTATTGGAAAGATGCAAATAGAAATGTTTTGGAATGTTTAAATTACCTAGCGAGTATCAATTTATGGTTATGAAACCATAGATCTAGAATGGGGTACAGGTTCTTTGTAAGTAACCAAAAGTAAGAACAGTTTTGTCTTTAGAATTTCAGTATGACAAAATAACAGATTTGAATACTAATTACATCTAAAGTCTATTGAGTTTGACTCAGTAGAGTCAAACTCTACTGAGGGGCTCAGAACTGTTGTTACATTAGTTCTCCAATGTATTACCCTATCCACTCATCTGGCAAATTATTTTTCACTATTTTGACATGGGTGTTTACAACAGGGGTTGATGACAAGTCACTCAGACAAGTTTACTAAAACAATGTAGAAGATAACCTACATTAAATATTAATTTCCTTTGGGCTTCCGTGGTGGCTCAGAGGCTAACGCATCTGCCTACAATGCAGGAGACCTGGGTTCAACACCTGGGTCGGGAAGATACCCCTGGAGAAGGAAATGGCAACCCACTCCAGTATTCTTGCCTGGAAAATCCCGTGGACAGAGAAGCCTGGTAGGCTACAGTCCATGGGGTCACAAAGAGTCGGACACGACTGAGTGACTTCACTTGAAATTTAAATTTCATCTTATAATTGGCATGATTGTAAACTCTCCTTAATTATTAAAGCTTCTTGGGGAAATCTTCCAGTTACTCATGTCTTTGGGGAAATAAATGGTCCCAATTAATCAACTAAAGATTTTATTTGGAGGTCAAAGAAATCAGTTAAATTTACCACGCTGTTAAGAACATGGAGACTGGGGAAAGGGACTAATGTAGTTTTCTTAAGAAATGGAATTACTGGATTGAGGACACAGGGTATTTGCTAGTAATAAAGTGTTACTTATCAAAAGACTGCAGAATCACTCTAAAATTCAAACTGTGAAGACCCATTTTTAAGAGGTAAGTAAAGGGACATGTAAAGATGCATGTATGCATCTTTCCAATAAAGACAACCATTTTGTATTGGGAGCTTCCCTGGTGTCTCAGACGGTAAAAAATATGCCTACAGTGCGGGAGACCCAGGTTCGATTCCTGGGTCAGGAAGATCCTCTGGAGAAGGGAAAACTAAACAGTCCGACACATTTCTGTTTGCATCTTTCCAATAAATACAATAAATACAGGAGAAAAACCAGGAGTGGAACAGTCCTGAGAGAAATCTTCACTAGTGCAGTTGAAAGAATATTAATTACTCAACAACTTACTTCAGTGTCTCATGAGCACCTCAGACTTGTTGACAAAGTCCAGATCCATTTCCCCCTTCTATACCATTTCTTTAAAAATATTAGGATATGGTATTATCTATCCTTTGCTGAGCTACTAATGCCAGACAACTGGAATTCACTGGTGGTGTTTTTCTTTTAAATTCAGGAGCAAGACTGGTTGACATTCCTTTCAAAATACATCGCAAATTAGCTACATTTCTTCATCTCCACAGCTAGTTGAAGCCACTTTCCTCTCTAGTCTTATGACCAGCTCAACACCCTATTTGCATAATTTTCCCTTGTCTTAATTAAAAAAAAAAAAAAAAGAGATTATACCATTCCCCTACTTAAAATTCTCTTATTGCTACGGTCACTTAGAAAATAATTTAGATTTTAATCTATTGTCTTTGTTTATCCTTCTGATCTCATGTCCTTCCACTTTCCCCCTTTTATGTTACACTCAACCCTGGCTTTGTTGCTATTACCTCAGAAAAGCTAAGCTTGGTCACAGTGCGGGGTCTTTATATTTGCTGTCTCATTTAGCTGGGAATGCTCTTCTCCCTGAGCAAAGCATGATTTTCTCCTTTAGGCTTATTGTGTCTCAGCCTAAATGTCACCTTATAATGAACTTCTATTTCACTTTCTTTGGAACAATTTGCACTCTCAGAAAATAAACTGAGGTTCAGGACCTTAAATTTACTGCTCTAAATCCTGGGTCTATGAAGATCATGATACACGGTGGAAGCTCAGTGAACATTTACTTTAAAACATCGTGAAGGTTCAGTGAGATGGCTTCTGGGAAGCTTTTTTTTTATAAACAAAATGAATTTAGAACATATATTGTTAAAAAGGAGCAAGGGGGAGAGTGGAGACCAAGATTCTGTAACTCAAGGTCCTTAAGACTGAAAAGTATCAAGAGCAGTGGCAGAATGGCTAGACATGAAAGGATGCTTAATCATTAATGATAAATGTAGAATCTTGGAGGTAAGATTGGAGGGACTAAAGTTAAAGTGTTCCACGCAGCTGGAGAGAGAGAAGGGTCAGAAGGTTAAAGTGAGTAATGGAAAGAGTTTGAAGACAGCAAAGCAAGGAGCACAATTAACCCAAGAAATGAAAGAATTATGTATAAAAAGAACTAAACTAACCATAAAGGCACTTGATTGGTTCTGCCTCCACCTGAGGAATATGACAGCTATTTAGCTATCTGGCCTTATATATAAAATGAAGTAACCTCTGCTCAAAAGTTCAAAATAGAAAGCAAGGTACTTAGCATAGCACATAAAAGTCCTATAAAGATATTTGGTTTCTATGTCTTAGATAATGTAATCTCTGATACTTTAATGTTTCTATAGTGACAGTTCCATAAGTTATTTAACCTTCCCTTCCATGCTTACCAGTGCTTTGAAGATAAAAAGCCAATGATAAAATCCATGAGAATGTGGACAAACCAACAAATACTTCATTCATTTGACTGTTTCATGAAAACTATCTCTGAAGCTAGATTTTAAATTACTTATTTATTATCATGTATTATTTGCTCAAAAAATGTGAATAAGAATATTTTTCTCTGGGCTAATAACTCCTCTCCTCCAACATTCTTTTGAAAGGCCACTGACATGTGAGCCCTCATTTGCCTTTTCACTAAATTTTTAAAGTATAAGCAAGCCCCAATTTAGCTTGTATTTTTAAAACCATATACTTTGTTTTCTATTCTACTAAGAGGAACTTTTTCTGCTACTGTGTTAGTTCATCCTTGCACCTGTGCTGTTGATTATGCCATTTTCTTGAAAACTAAATGCTAAGCATCTTCAACAGCTCTCAGTCCCATCAGCTCAATTAAAGTTTTCTTCAAGTACTATATAAATATAAAAATCTCCTCCTTAATGTACCTTGGATTTCACAGTGATTTACATAATTTAGTTTTTAAACTGAAATGGTATCAGTGTCATGTGTTTATCCATCTACCTGCCCAACTTCCTAGAATTTATCAAGTGTCTCCAATGTACTAGGTATCCTTTGAGATGCTGAACTAATGCAGTGAACCAAAACTAAAGTCCCTACCTTTATGGAGCTACATTTTATTGATATTTTCTCAAATCACTCAATGAGCCTGTTTTTATGAAGAAAGCCAACTACTTTCAGGCAGGGAAACTTATACTTCTTTTGAGTAATACCACAGGAGACAATATATTTGAAGGCACTGTAACTCATGTTTCCTGGCTGATGACATTAACTGGAAAATATAATTTACATTTTCCAAAAATGAACATTAAAGGGTAATTTTTACTTCAAAAGTTATCTGCTCATGAAAAAAATTTACCAGATAAATATCTCTAAATAGAACCAATCTTACTTAAAACAAGATTTAACTGAAAAGTTTACAAACAGTATGTAAAAAGCAGCAAAGTGGAGACTGGAGAGACCTGAGAGGAGACAACAGAGACAATGGTAATATCAACCATGCGGTTTAAAAGATACATGTCTTCTAGAGTACCAGCTCTTAGAGGATCATTCTACTGGATATAATTCATCTACCATTTGCTTAAAGCTTTGACCATGGTAAGAATACATCAGAGCTTAAAAATGCACAATTGAAAACATCAGGATAAACATTACAAATCCAACTCATTCATAAATTTTTTTTTTTTAAAAAACTAAACACTAGCTATGACTTGTACATAAGATAAAGAATGTGATAAAAATAAATAATTGCCACTTAAATCACAAATAGAAATAAGTAAATTCTAATGAGAATGATAAAAATGCATAGACTTATGACATATTGCCTGAAAGAAGAAAAGCTAAGTATAGATTTTGTGGTTTGGTTCAATCTGAACTCATTCAAGGTCTATAAGCTACTGGAGTAGGGCCTAAAAAGGATAAAACAAAATGTTCACCATGATGATAATGCCTTGAAAATATATTACTTCAAGGACATAACACATAGGTTTTATTTTTAAAAAATGCTGGAATAAAACAAATTATTAAAATGTTTTCCTGCGATCTACTTATATCTTTCAAAAGATATATACTGAAATAGACTTCTATTTGCTAATGATTTTTATTGTTTTAGATGTAGTTAACTTAAGATTTCTTTAGGAGCTAATAATTAGAACCCTTTAAGATTCCTGCTGACACTTTTAAAGAGATGGTAGAAGAAAGGATAGTGGTATGAATGGTATTTGAAGAATTAAAGATAACTATGGGATTCATTTCCTCCAGTGTATCTAGCAATAATAATGACATGACAAATATATAAAATTACATTTATAACATGTATAAATTTATGAAGTCAACCATTCTACCTTGTATCAAAATCCCTTACTGTAAAATGAGGCCTATATATAGCCCAGAACAATATCTTAAATCCATTTTTCTCCATATTGAAGGAGGCATCCTGACAGAGGCTGATGTCCTGAATCTCTTCAGAAATATGTTCAGCTTAATAATTTGTAAGTGACTTAACATCCCTACTAAGCCTGTTAATTCACCTATAAATTGGATTATAAGAGTAGCCATGTCATAGAATTTTGAGAATTAAGTAAATCAGTAAGTATATTATGTTTAAAATAGTGCCTGGTAATATAAGTATTGGCTATTATTATTTTCTGATAAAAACCAGACTGACAAAATCAGACAAGTATAGGGGGTTTATCTGGGAATTACTCGTGCTAGAAAATGGCAATGTTAAATGAATCTCCTATAAACTGGCATTAAAGTTTGTGGATATTGAGGATTGCTTCTGTTAACTTTGTCAAGGAATCTAATAGTTGTGATGAAACCTGGACTACATGGAAATATATGGGTAAAATGGCATCAAGAGCTCTATCTTATTCACAACCCATAACTGAGCTATTCTGTTTTTATCTGTCAAATTACTAACTACAATTTTCAGTTTAGTTTGGTATATTTGTGACTTGATAAAAAGCTAGTAATTTAACTGATAAAAATATAAATGACTGAAAGTAATCTAAGTGTTTAACAACAGGGAAACATTTAGGTAAGCTACGACATCTATCATATAGCCATTAAAAATACTTTTGAAGAATATTTAGTAAAACAAAATTCTCACAACAGGTAAGTGCAAATACAAAGCTCTATATATATGATCAAAATTTCATGTTAAAAATGAGACTATTTTCCCTGTTTGCCAAACTTCATTTGTATTACAGTCAAGATTTTTTGACATTCACACACTCCCATGAACCATGAGTTACTTATTTCCTTTAAATTGAATTTTCAAGTTATTATTATATTTCATGAATATGAGATGCTGAAAAAGTATAAGACATGCTATTATTTTATGTACCACTAAGGAAAACTTGCTACCAGGTAAACGATATGAAGTCAACTTTAAACATCCCAATTTCAAATTAGATAAATGTGAAAAAAGCAGTGTCTTAGAGCTAATAAAATATAGTAACCTCTTTAACCTTGTCAAAGCGATGATATCCATCAAATACAAGTTTGGTTGGTTCAGTTTGTATTTTTTTTAATATATATTAAACACCTAGTTATTAGAGTAAAAAGATTAAAAATATATTTTCATTCATATAATATCACCAGTAACTTACTACATACTTTGTGAATTACTGACCTACATATATGACTAATTACATCATATTCAGTCACATTAAGTTTTAATTGTTATCTACAATGGAACAATCACCCAATCTACTTTTGAAACTTCAATGCTCACCTTTAAAGTATTTCACAGTTTTAACTCTTAATTCTAAAGTAGCATCTTCATCACATACAAAAATAGTTCGGGGATGCTGCTGGAAAGCTGAAACAGTCCACATGTGATTGACTCCTTCTTCTATTGCTTTGTAGAGAGCAAATGCCTTGTGTGCGCCTGTAATGAGGATCATTACCTGAAAAATCATGAACATTACTTGTCAATTCTTAAAACACATTCAAATGACTAAGAAGCTCTGTTTTTTAAAACAAAGAATTTCGCACCAATATTTTTCTGAGGACTGAAATAAAAATAAATAGCTCCATATTTCTTGGTAGTCCAAGGTATTTATTTCTACTCTTTAAGGTAACAGGCAAGCACAAAGTAAAGTAAAATAGTATCTTGTAATGGAGTATTACTAAATATACCATAATGCCTATGATAATTATCACATATAATAGTGATGTGCAGAAGAGACCTGGGAGAATAAAGAAAAAGAAACAGGCTGTTTTGTAAAAGCAAAGTTACATAAATTACATAACCAGGAATGATTTACCAAATTGGTCTAGTGTAGATAAGCAATAGATATTACTTTGGAAAAGCAAAGGACTCTAAAACAATAGATATTTTTAATCTAGAGTCTGAAGACTGTTCACTGAATAGGTGCTATATAAAGCTATTTTGGAACAAAACTAGATTTAAAGAAGGATTCAGAATCTACTTAAATATAGGAACTATATCCTTTTTCTCTCTTAAGACTCATATGTGTTACATAATTGAGACCCATCCTTAGGTACAGAAAATCCAAGCTCTTGGTCCCAAATCCCTAATAGCCTATGAGATAATTCAAAGAACGTGTGCAAAAGTGAGTAAGTGTATAGATGTCTGAAAGAATCATTTCTTTAACATTTTTAGCAGTAACTCAATCCTATTTTACAAGTTAAAAGTTTATGAAATAAATATTTAAACATTTTTTCTTATTACAATTGTTAACTAAAAAATGAATGTTAAGGTGGTAATTCTAAAATATCTATAACAACGTAAAAATTCTGTATTTTGTATTTTATTGCCAGACCTTCTAAAACATGGAGGAAATTAAAGATTAATAAACCAGATATTATTACATTTCTTTTATCAAGATTCACTACTTTTCATTTTGAAGCTATATCTTGGAAAACATCAAAGCCCAAAAATGCATTTAAAATGTGTTTTCTACTGTTTTTATTGATACTTCTTATTCTTAAGTACAGAAATCTCAGTTCAGTGAAGAATTAATATGCCTACAATTAAAGGCATTTTTTAATTAAAAGCACCTATAATTAAAAGCATTCCTTAATTAAAAGCACCTATAATTAAAAGCATTCTTTTAAACATTAACAATGCTTGATATAATAAGCACAACACTGATTAGTGGCTTTATTAATTAGTTTTCCTTACTGGAAATTAAAGACACAGGAGTTAAAAAACAACAATAACAACAAAATATTCAAGTTCTTTGCTCTGTCTTCTATTCAGAATCTTTGGAATTAGAACCCAAGAATCAGGGTCCCTTAAGTGATTATTATGCAATCTGGCATAAATCCTTATACTATCATTTTAAAAGTCTCTTTAAAGCAACTTTAACACACACTACATCAAGTGGGAATATGTAGTGATAACTGCATGATAGATATTTATTGAAATGGACATTAATTTATTTCAGGAGTTTTAAGATAATTTGGTGGTTTCAAAATTAAACACTGAACTTAGCACTTTCTATGAATCATCTCATTTAACTCCTCAAAACAACAGCATGAGATAAATACTATTCTTATTTTCCTATTTTATAGATAAACTGAGGCACATATATCCGGTACCCTGCTGAAGGTCTTGGTAAGACTACTATATAAACAAGAGGTCTGATTCCAGCAACCACATCCTTAACAACTACAATAAGGCACACATAACCTTTAATTGAGAATTATGAAGACATATCCAGAGAATTAGGAATTGAAAAACATTGTTCTCATAATGTAATTTGATGTTGCTAATGTGATTATTTCTACTCTATCTGTTCCACTATTTTCAAGGAATAAGAGAATAAATATGAACAAGATTTAAGAGTAGCTCCTGTCTGAAACCAAGTCTTTAAGGATAAGCAGTAAAGGGGGCATTTCAGACAATTATAGGGTGGTCAGTAAAAAGCTAGAAATTTGGTTAAGGCTGGACCATAGGGTAATGAATGGAAGTGGCTAAAAACTGACTGAAATTTGATATATGAGCCTTTTCATGCCAAACAAAGGAGCTGGATATCATCTTGTGATGAAGTAGCAGGGAATCAGAGATTCATTACATACACAAGTAATAACTATGTTTTTTTAAAAAAAAAATTGGGCTGTAATATAGAGAACGGGATAGGTAAAGAAAGGAGATAGGCATGATTTAGGATGGGTTTGCAATAATTCTCAAAAATAAACACTGATATAGACCAGAAGTAGGGCAGTTCTGATGAGAGCTGGTCCCTTAATTTATCTCTAAGTTAAATGGTGGAATGTGGTGACTGATAAGATGTGAAGAAGCTGAGAATGACCAAAGTTTTCAAGCTCAGATAGTTTTCATGGAGAGTGTTGCTATTCACCAAGGGAGGCAAAGACAATTTTGGTAGAAAGATGAATTTTGAACAACTTAAGGAGTCACTTGAAAATATGAATTCTGCAGCTTCAGAAAAAGAACAGACTAAAGATTGGTAGTTATCACTGTATTGAGCACAGTTGATCTTTTTGGAATAAATCTACTGAGAACAGTATTACAAAGTGAGACTGCTATTAAGGGTTAATTAAACAAACAAAAACATGCACACAAACAGGTCACTGGGAAGACTGCCCAAAAGTATGCATAAAGAATATACAATGCTAGGATGAGAACCTAAGGCAGATGGAGGACTGACTGAGAAACAATGGTCAGAAAGGAAGAACAAGAGTAGTTTTATGACAGAAGAAATAGGAATAGATGATGAAAAAGAGGCCCAGTAGGATAAGACTTGTAAAAGGATGATGGCTTTAACAGTTAAGAAATCATTGGTGACATCTCATATTCAGTAAGTCAACAAAATCAACAGTGGATTTTTACTTTTAATGGTCATCGCGAAAATAAATATTCAAACTATTATATATAACGATTTTAAACATGCTACAACAGTTAAAAACAATTTTGTGTCTTTTCTTTTGAAATTGCCTTAAAAATATAAGCATTATCTTTAAATATATCTCAGTAAAAACAAATTTTAATGCTTTGGAGGGTAAATTTGGCTTTTGTCAAACAGCCAAAAGTTAGTAAAAATCAGATCTGATGGTTTAGGTAGATGGCCAAGCTGTGGATAGAACCAACCTGGCCAAAATGAATTATGGGCAAAAATAATTCATTTAAACTGTTTCTAACAGTAACTGAATATCTATATGTGACAGGCAGTATACTGTGTTAGATATACATAACCCAATAACACTTGGAGATTATAAATTAGGAAAAGATATTACAACCAAACACAAAAAAAAATTATAAACTGCAAAAAGTGCTATAAAGAAAAAGAACAGTACAGTAAAAGAGAATAAAAGACAGTAATTTTGATTATGAGGATTATGGTGAAAAGAGGGAGCTCTAAAAACTGAAAAGCGAATGGTGCTATTTTAGCTAAGCAAGGACTAGAAAAATGATAATATTTCACAGTTAACATCAGTGTAAGGCCTCAAGGCAAGAAAGGAGTGAAAATTGAGGGCGGTGACCTGTGTGGTTCACGATCTAGTAGATAATTCCTAAGTCTTAAGAAGTCTGTAATAACTTACAGGTGTCACTTGCAACATGTGTATGGAAGGTCCTCATTATCTGAACTGCCCAAATGTGAAGATACTCATTGACGCACCGAAGACTTAATCTCCCAGTCAAACCTACCTTCCACTCAACAGAGGCATCTGCCCCACACATGAATCCAAATCTTACGTGTACTTGCAGTTATTGGAAATGACATTGAACAATAACTCACATCAGAGTTAAAACTACTAGCAGATGAAAATTTGTACACATTAAGCCCATTAAAATTGAAGATAAGCAAATCATTAAGTGTAATCGTGATACTTCTTTCAAAAGAATGTTATGAAAAATCTAGCCGCATTATTTACAATAGCCAAGACAACAGGAACCACACACACATCAGCAGAATATTTAAGAAGAGCTTGAGTGCACACAAAACACGAAAAATCAGCTATAAAAAAAAAAAAGGTGCCATTTGCAGTAACATGGATGAACCTAGAGAATATCATACTAAGTGAAGTAAGTCATACAGAGAAAGACAAATACATATCACTCATATGTGGCACCTAAAAAATTAATACAAGTGAATCTATATAAAACAGAAACAGATTCACAGACACAGAAAACAAATTCATGGCTACCAAAGGGAAAGGGGGATAAATTAGAAATATGAAATTAAAAGACACAAACTATGTAAAACAGGTAAGTAACAAGGACTTACTCTATATGGAAATGATCTGAAAAAAAAAAAAAAATATATATATATATATATAACCGAATCACTTTGCTGTACACTGGAAACTAGTACAATACTGTAGGTCAACTATACTTCAATTAAAAAAAAAAAAGAATGATATATGATAAAGCATTAAAACCCTTAGGAAAATGATGAAGTCCTAGTAGTTTTGCCATAATTTTCTCTATAATCATGTGGGAATAAATACTATGAAGTGAATGGTATCATGTAATTCTGGTGGAAAACCTGAACAAAAGAAAAAAATCAAATGTCTGAAATAACTCTCTTCTAAGAATTAGCATAAGAATTGCATTATAACTTAAATCTTGCTAAATGTAAGAATCTTTTTCCATAACTTTGAGTTTTGTATTTTAGAATTAAGATTGCTCTGAATTATTTTCAACTTGTTTACTATGACAAAGGTCTTTTTCATAAACCAATTATGATTTTCACAAAAAAAACTCCTTTCTGAATGACAGTTCTGTTTATGTATTCAAGCCTATATATTTATATCAAGATCAGTTACTTATTCACCATACATTGCCTATACTCTTTCCCCTGAACCGATCCAATCCTGCTGCCAGAAATGGATGGAGTTTTGGGGTTTCCATATAATTTAACTACTTATAATCATGAGCTGACTATAATTTGGTCTGTTATTCTCAGGGCAGGAAATAAAAAGACAAATTAAAAACTAAAAAATCTAAGAGTCTACTGTTCAGAACTCTTACCTTCTTAAACATACCAAATTTAGAACAGATCAAGTCTTAGAGGGGTTCTTTATCCACTGGAAACCAACTAAGCTATGCTTCTACAGTCAAGAAGCACATGACACTAAATTACCTTCAGCCTCCAAAAGCAGTTTAATGTTAATTAGAACTGTATCTTTGCTGTATTTAAGTCCTTTCCCAAAACTATATATAAGTGTGATGTCAGGACCTCAAACTGTGAAACAGGAAGAGGCAAGTGAAGCAGTACCTCAAAAGAGATGGTGCCTAATTTTTAATTTCCAGCTCCAAAGACTTAATTTACTTGAATTCTAAACATGGCAATGAGCCTGACAGAAATTACTGAAAGCTAGACAACAATTTATATTGCAAATATGATTAAATCAAAACATCACTTATTTGGCACCATAATTTCTCCAAAATCTACAGACATCAAAGGGAAAACATCAAAGAACATTTAATCCTTACTTCTCTAGCATCCATCACTGTCCCCACACCAACTGTTAGAGCCATAGTTGGCACTTTTGATAAATCTCCGTCAAAATATTTAGCATTTGCCAAAATGGTGTCCATTGCTAGAGTCTTTAATCTTGTCCTTGATACTAAACTGGATCCTGGCTCATTGAAAGCAATATGACCATCTGGACCAATTCCTTTCAAAAGAAATACATACATACACACATATACACATAAGTAAATAAGGTTTCTCACATAAAGTAAATAAGTTTTCTCAAACATGATTTTAAGACCAAAGAAATAGTCATAAACACACTTACCTTGTTTTATCTGATAGCTGAATTTGTAATGCTGCAGTAAGATATTTGTTCCTATATGATTCAACAAGTATTTCAATGTTTTCCATATGCTTAGCATTGAGCTAGCATGATTCTACTAGCAGCAAAATTAAGTATCACTTTATATTAGAATAATACTTTATAGTTTATAAAGCATTTTCACATGCATCATCTCAACATCAGACATATTGAACAATCTTGTAATACAGTCAGATTAGGCATATCTATTTACCTCATCTCCCCCACCTATTTTTTAAACTCAAAGGAAACTGATGCTCAAGGATAATATATGACTTGTTCAAGGTAATAATTTAGTAAATAAC
Organism: Okapia johnstoni; assembly: GCA_024291935.2. Classification (NCBI taxonomy): domain Eukaryota; kingdom Metazoa; phylum Chordata; class Mammalia; order Artiodactyla; family Giraffidae; genus Okapia; species Okapia johnstoni. The sequence goes on from CM044308.1 coordinate 57,659,296, forward strand.
TAAGACAAAACTCAGTCTAAATCTTCTAATTCCTAACCTAGTAGTCTTTACAGTCACACTTTAACTTGCTTGGTTCTTAGTCTAGATGGGGCAATTAACTACTGGACCTCTCTGTAGTATAGTTTCCTCACTTATAAAAAGGTCTACATTGGACAAGTTATTATCTAAGGCAATAGTTTTCTTCAAACTTTTTTTGACTGTAACCTACAGCAAGAAATACATTTGACATAGCAGTCTAGTACACATATAAATACAATTAAAATAAGAACCGCATGAAATAATACTTACCCTTACTAGGAATCATTCAAGCTACTTTTGATTCCATTCCATTTCATTTACAAAAGGGAAATGCCAAATGGGACTGACCATACTGATTTCATAAGCTAATAATGTATGACAACCACAATTTGAAAACACTACTTTTAGGAGATCTACTACCAGCTCTAATATGCAAGACTGCTTCTAAAATATAGGTAAGAAAATGACATTTCTTATTTGAAGGAAATTTGAGGTAAATCTTTTTATAAAATCAAGAATCTTTCTGTGGGGTTATTACTAAACCAAGTTTTACATACATGGACCCTACTTGCTAGTCAGATTTCTGGCAACTTCAATCAAAAAATAAACCCACAAGTTCTCTGGGTCAAAATACCTGTCATACTTATATTACGCATATTTAATGATATATAGATATATCTTATTGATTCTTAATACATAATTCTAAAAACTTTTTCCCAGGCTACAACAAGGTAAAATATGACAAAGAGTAACCTGATTTTGAAGGAAGAAAGAAATGAAAACCTTAGGAAGCAGGTATCAACTTGTTTAGTCGCTAAGTCATGTCCAGCTCTTTGCAACCCCATGGACTGCAACAAGCCAGGATCCTCTGTCTGTGGGATTTCCCAGGCAAGAATACTGGGGACGGTTGCCAATTCCTTCCCCAAGGGATCTTCCCAATCCAGGGTTGGAACCCACATCTCCTGCATTGGCAGGCAGGTTTTTTACTACTGAACTACCAGGGAAGCCCAAGATACGAACTACCAAAGCACAGTGTGTGCTAAGTTGCTTCAGTTGTGTCCGACTGTTTGCAAACCCACAGACTGTTGCCTGCCAGGCTTCTCTGTCCATGGCATTCTCCAGGCAAGAATACTGGAGTGGTTTGCCATTTCCTCCTCCAGGGGATCTTCCCAACCCAGGGATCGAACCCAGGTGTCTTATGTCTCATGCATTGGCAGGAAGGTGCTTTACCACTAGCACCAGCTGTGAAGCCCTTAATCTAAGGAAATCTTTAACAATATAGGATTAACTTTTAATCTAGTACATAAACCCCAGACCTATATGTGGTTAATATGCATGCTTTGTTTCCACTATTATGTATGTGCTTGAGAATTTTAAACCATAGATATGTATCTCTTTCTAGATTTGTAAAACTGTTCTGCCTTTCCTCTTCAGTATACATCTGCCCAGATACTTTTATTTATTTTTCTTAGAGGAAAGGATAGAAACAAGAAAACAAAGAGTTCCAGAAAAAATAGGAGGTCCTCAAAGATCAATTCTAGTGGTCTCACTGGTGATTTGAGTCATACAGAAGTATACAGCAAAGCTGAAGTTAACCACAAAGGCTCATGATGGAGGGGGTCAATACATTCCCTTACTGACTATGCTGCTGCTACTGCTAAGTCGCTTCCGTCTTGTCTGACTCTGTGCGACCCCACAGACGGCAGCCCACCAGGCTCCCCTGCCCCTGGGATTCTCCAGGCAAGAACACTGGAGTGGGTTGCCATTTCCTTCTCCAATGCATGAAAATGAAGAGTGAAAGTGAAGTCGCTCAGTCGTGTCCAACTCTTAGCGACCCCATGGGCTGCAGCCTACCAGGCTCCTCCGTCCATGGGATTTTCCAGGCAAGAGTACTGGAGTGGGTTGCCATTGCTTTCTCCCTACTTACCATGAGTAATTATCAAAAATTGAACTTCCAGATATAAAATTGTATTTTTAAAATGTTCAGAATTTTTTTTATAAAACTTTATCAAATTTTCTTTAAAATAATCATCAATTCTAAAAACCATGCTTAATTCTTATTCAGTCTTTAAGTCTATACTAAGATATCAACACCCTTATGAAACATCTCTAAAACCTGAGTCCGGGTTGTGTGTCTTCCCTGTATCTATAGTTCTGTGGGCTAGAAGTAAATTTCATGAAAGTAAAGACTTTTTTTTCACTATTATACTGATATGTAGAACACATGACACATAGGAGGCCCTCAATAAGTAACACATGAATAAATGAAAGGAGGTTGGTATTCTTTGGTATGTTCAGTATAGTTTTTCCCTCCTCCTTCCCTGCTCTGATCCCCTTACAACAGGGCCTAGATCAATTATAACACCCTATATCTCATCTCTTTTCAGCAGAACTGTTGTGGTCTAGAGATACGTACTTGTGCTAAGCTGAAAGAATCAGAATTTCTCTCTAGAAATGTGAAACTCGACCAAGGGATACAAAAAGAAAGAAGGCATCTAGAGCTGAGGTATTTGATGACAGCACTGCAGGAGAGGCTCGGGTGAGTCCCTACTTCGGTGATCTGAGGCTTGTGGTTCTTGTTCTTCTAAAGATGTGTTTTTTCAATTCTAATATCAATTCTGTGAACTACTCCAGAATAATTCCAGTAAATTCACTTTTGGTCCCATTAGTAGATTATAGTTACCTGCAAATCAAAGAATCTGATCATGTAACCAAAGTAGAGGGTTAAAATCTTCCCATCGTCTTTTATTTTTACCTTTTAAGCACAAATTATCTTAAGATCATTTTAAAGTTAATAATGCATTTAGAATCTATTTATAGATTTCCATGTTTGTGTATTTTATTGTTGGATCAGAAATTGCATGATACACCTGATTCTTTCTCCCAACACTCTCTCATCAGAGGAAGAATTTCTGAGAGTGTATTTCCTCCTTTCTCCTATTTGCAGAGGGACGGAACTCTTGCTCCATTTCCTAGGAGTGAGCAATGGCGGGTTACTCTGGAGCTCTTCTCTGGTCTTACTATTTCCATTTCAGAGGGGAGAAGTACGCAACCCCATTCTAGCCTCAAGCCCAACCTGCCATCTCTAATCCAACTTTACCTTCAATAAGGCTGATATTTTGATCCCATTTGGCTCAGTTCTTAGTGTTTTTATTAACCAAACCCTGGAACAAAAGAAGGGTAAGTGGTAAGACCCAGATACCAAGCCTCATCTTGAAAATCCAATGATAACAACCTAGATCAACAAAGGCAAAGAACCAAATGAGATTCTTCCATGAGACACATCCAATAATAGGGTATTCCAAACAGGGAAAAGTCCAAAGAACATGTAATAAGCCAACCCTTCATTCCCTACATACTATTATATGTCCCTTGGATGATAAATATGAATTGTCAGACCCTGGATTGGCCCATGACTACAGTGAAGGTGTTAATAGAAGAGGAAAGGAAATCTTAGTTTTTGTTTTTTGTTTTGCAAGGGGGGAACTAGAGGAAGTTTAAGACAAAAATTGGTTAAAAAACAAAATATTAAGTTATTTTTAGTAGTAAGAGTCATTAATAAACATAAATAATTATGATTATGTGCCATTAGTTTCAAAGGAAGAAATACAGTGGGTTATTTGAGGAAATGCACCAAAAAATTTAGCTAAAAAGAAACAAGAAGTGACTTAAAGCTATGAGGAAAAAAGACAGTTCTACTAGAAGTATCTGAAAAGCGAGACTAAATGTTAAACATTACATTAAGCTAAAATATTTTCTGGAAAGTAGGCAAAGGGACAAAATGGAGTTAAAGAGTTCTTATCAAGTTTTTTTCCCCCCAGTAAATTCTATTTCCTGGCATTAAGACCCCAAAGGATTTGTCACAAGAAGCCTGATGTAGGATCAATAAATTAACAGGAAAAAATAAGCCCTCAATTAAAGTAAAAAAAATACTATTTATGTTATCCATGTAGTCATTTTTTAATACTAAAGTTTTAATAACTGCTGTATCTTTTTGTATAATGGTATGAATGAAAAGTGTCTCAGTCGTGTCCGACTCTTTGTGACCCCATGGACTACACAGTCCATGGAATTCTCCAGGCCAGAATACTGGAGTGGGTAGTCGTTCTCTTCTCATATAATAGTAAATGAGTGAAAATGCTTCTTGACATAACTAAGATGAACAAGTTAGATATATTATTTTATAGTAATTTTACCTTATTTTGGTATAGAGTTTATAAAATCTAAAGAATACATCAGTAGTGCACTCAAACATTTCAAATGTCTACTGCCTTGCCTTGATATTGGTAGGTTTAAATAACAATTATCCCAGAATTGAGCCATATGTACAATACTAGAATGCAAATATTTTCCAGGAATACTGAAGTAATACTAGTAAGTTTTACTTAAAACATTGATATTTTCTATTTTGAAAAGCAAGAGTCTAACTTGAATTCTTGCTCAAATAAAAACCATCCCCTATATTTAAGGCAGTAATTGATATTAGCTCTGCTGGTTAGATAAAAATTTCCTCAAAGAGAAAAACTTCATTCTTGCCAGATATCCTTAGAAGTAAATCAGTAAAACAGCAGGACATACAATACATTAAGGAAAAATTACTTTACAAACTACACCTCAGAGACAAAGAGTAGAGTAACACTTAATGGAATATCAACTATATACCAAGCACTTCACAAGGCATTTTACACATTATAAGATGGTTAATTCTCATCAATTTTGAAATGGTTAATATTAATCCTATTTTACAAAGGACTGAATTATACTTAATTAGTATACTGAACTAATTTACTGAAGTCAATAAATTTCCCAAGATCTTACAGATAGTAAGTGGCCAAAACTGGATGCTAGTTTTTGTCTAACTATAAAATCCAATTTTCCTCAAAGGCAACCAAACACCCCAAAAATACCTGACCACCTCAATCATAAGTTAACCTCAATACAGGTCTAATTCATACAATTTTGGGCATCTTCTAATAAATCATAAGACATATCTAGATCTAATGGATATGTCTACCTCTAGATATCCAGTGTAAATTTAGAGCTTTTACTATGTCTAGGTGAATACTAAAGAATCTGGCAAAAAAACAATTTTGGTTTCAGTTTACATGATGTTGTACTATTCAGATGCTTCACTGTGATGACAGAAAATCATATTGTCATTACAAAGGTACAGACTCTTTCACCTCTCTTCAATGGCAGATCAGGAAGACACAATAGACACACACACATATGTATATGTGGGTGTGTGCACACACATGTACATAGAAATTTTAAGTGGAACTTAATTAAACATTTGTTTAGATCTTATTAAGACAATTATAAAGCTCAATTCATACTAGCTAAAGGCTGATGATAAACAAAATCTGACATTCTTGACACATTTCTTGGTGAAGTGAAGCAATTTAATGGTCAGTAGAACCTGTACCATATGCAAACTTTTAGAGATTTAATGCTGTAATTTGAAAAGAAACCTGGGTTCAAATATTAAAGAAACAGTAAAAGAATAAGAGTATCATTTAGGAAGAGAAACACATCACTTCTTTTCTAAGATGTGGTAAAGTGTCAGTTCTAAAGAGGTAATTAGAAGACTTCAACAGGGATTAGGAGCTATTTCTCAAGCCACAATTTAAACAATTCCCCCCTGCAGCATTAAGATTATTTTTTTGATGAATATAAAGTAAAACAGAAATCAATAGCTAAATAAATGGGTATTACAGGCAGTCACAGATGTTTACATCACACAAAGGTTAAGTTTTTTTGTAATTTTAAAACACCTAATCCAAGTTCTAACAAATGACTAATGACAGGATGTTTTACGTACCTCCAACAAAAAGATCAATTCCTCCAGCTTCTTTTATTTTCTTTTCAAATGCATCACATTCTGCTTGCAAATCTGTAGCATTCCCATCAAGGATATGAGCATTATTAGGATCTATATCAATATGCTTAAAAAAGTTATTCCACATATAAGAATGGTAGCTTTCAGGATGATTTCTGGGAAGTCCTAAATACAAAGTTAATGAATAAAAATTTAACTATTTTCAGAAATCAATCTAAAGTTGACTTTTCTGATTAAGCCACAAATGCTATTTAAAATATATAATCTTTCCATGCTATATTCAATTTAAAAACATTTTTATATGGAATAAATGCTTATTATGCCAGGAATTATTTTAACCACTGTAAATGTATGTATCAACTCAGTCAATGTGTACAACATCTGTGGAAATACTAGTATCAATCTCACTTTATAGATGGAACAGAAACACTGAAAAGTTAAGTCACTTTCCCAGGGTCAGGGAGCTCATAGAGAGGCTGGAACACAGAAGTCTAGTTCATGTGCATTTAATCACTATATTTCACTTCTCAAATATTAAAATTTAACCAGTAAAACTGATTTATGTCTTAAATTCAATTTAAAGTGGCTGCTACTGCTGCTGCTAAGCTTGCTGCGGTCGTGTCCGACTCTGTGCGACCCAATAGATAGCAGCCCAGCAGGCTCCTCCATCCCTGGGATTCTCCAGGCAAGAATACTGGAGTGGGTTGCCATTTCCTTCTCCAATGCATGCATGCACGCTAAGTCACTTCAGTCGTGTCCGACTATATGCGACCTTATGGACAGCAGTCCACCAGGCTCCTCTGTCCACAGGCAAGATTACTGGAGTGAGCTACCATTTCCTTCTCCAAATTAAGTGCCTACACAACTGAAATCTTTGTCCATTTTCCTCTTCTGTTATTTCTATTTGCATGCAAGGTATACTTAACTATGACAGTTCTTTGGCAATCATGCTATCATTAAAAATATACACCTATAAAATGTAAATGTTAACACAGAGTTCATATGTCTCCAGTTCAGCAAGTTGTGCTTAGTTGCTCAGTTGTGTCCGATGTTTTGTGACCCCACGGACTATAGCCTGCCAGGCTCCTTCTCTATGGGATTCTCCAGGCAAGAGTACTGGAGTGGGTTGCTATTTCCCTCTCCAGGGGATCTTCCCAACCCAGGGATCGAACCAGCGTCTCCTGTGTCTCCTGCACTGTAGGCAGATTCTTTACCAGCTGAGCCATCAAGGAAGCACAAGCAAGTTAACAATCAACAAATTATAAAAGCTTCAAGGCTACAAATATAAATAGCCTTATATTTGAAAAAAATTTTACTAATTAGTTTACATACATATTAATTAATTTATCCCCACACTGGTTTTAGCTTTGTTTTGAGGAAAAAAGAAGAGAGAGAATGAGAAATGTCAATGAATTGGCTCAAAGTTGATGGAGCCAGTACTGGCAAGTAGCACAGCTGAAGATGGGTGCAAATCTTCTAATTTCCAGTCCCATGGTCCTTCCACTGTGTCATACTGTCATTACATAAATATAGAAGTTTTTACGTAACCTTCCAACCCCACTACAAAGTGGTACATTATACTCTAGAAATACATTCATTCAAAACAAATTTAAATAATGTGTTAATATTCTCAAAATATATTCACTTTAAAATATAACATGTTCAAATAATATAGTCAAACAATATAGCTTACCTACATATTCATCCATGTTAAAGGTCTTCACATATTTAAAAGAAAGGTCTCCATTCTTGTGATATTCTATAAGTTTTTTATAACATCCCAAAGGTGTACTCCCTAAAACAGATAAAGATTCCATTTTCTAACAGTCTAATTTTTAAAAACGTGTATATTAAGTTTATTCTCATTTTACTTAATGGTATTTTATACATCTTATTAGGCAAACGATTATTAATTTAAATACATATTCAATTAAGGAATATATGTTGAATTAGTCTCTTTACAAGATACCCTAAAATTTTAGGAAATCAAAATTTGCTGAATAAAGCTAAGAATCCATAAGCTTAAATTACAGCTTGGAAAATTCTTATATTGTTGGATATCTGAAATTAACGGTATATATTCCAAGAGTAGAAACTTCTAGAGAGCACACATTTGAATTAAAAGAAAAATAAACATCCCACTGATAGAGAAAAAAATCTTTATTTAGGGAGGGATTTGTAGCACAAACCATATGTAAATAGGGCAAGTGTTGACCATTTAATGGAATCAAAGGGGAAACCAGAGCTGAATTTAAATATTGCCTCTACTTTCAAAATAGAAAGTGGCAAGGATTGAGTGAGGAACCTTATTCTTTTTTAACTGGAATTCCTGCTTCTCATTTTGTGTTGAAAAGTGAAAGTGAAAGTGAAGTTGCTCAGTCGTGTCCTACTCTTTGCGACTCCATGGACTGTAGCCTGCCAGGCTCCTCTGTCCATGGGATTTTCCAGGCAAGAATACTGGAGTGGGCTGCCATTTCCTTCTTACTGTCAACATATATCAGCTAAAATGTATAAAGTAAAATGGTTTCTAGGAAATGGGATCTTGGCTTTGGATACTTCATCTGAACTCTTAATGTTATCGTTTTATAAATGTGATTCTTTCATATGTTTTACAAAATTAAGATCTGATTGACAAGAGCTCCATGAAATGACACAATAAAGTGAATTCAGCACCTTGCTGATTGATGTTTTTCAAAATTGCTTCATTTTTTTTAAACTACAAGTTCAAAGACTACACTGACTGCATTCTTACAACAATCTTACAACAAACAACCTGGCCCACACAATCCTGGTCAGAGTATTGATTTTTAATCCACCTACCATCACAAAGCAAAATAAAACACAGACACATAAAGTTTCTATTCAAGAAACAGGGAGAAGTATGGCAGAACTGAACAGCATCTGACAAAACAAACAACCAAAAAAAAAAAAAAAAAAAAAAACCCAACAAATACAGAAGAAATCTGGAGTAGTAAAAAACCCTACCTCTCATTTAAGATGATAGGATAATAGAAGTGGCTAAATATCACACAGACAGGTTCAGAGAACAAAAGACTAATAGGTTTTCTTAAAGTTAAAACCACAAATTGTTTTAAATTGTCATTAATAATTTAAAATTTATGTGATCAAACTTTGTAATTCTTTATCAAAGAACTACAGCCCACTAACATCAGACCAGGATAAAAGATGGACAAGTATGCTTTTCTTTCTTCCTTTCTAGGAACACAACAAATTTTCTGTGTCTATCTTTTGGTGTCAAGAGAAGAGTTAGAGGACTCCCTCCATAATTTAAGAGCATATGAAGAAAAATGTAAGAAGTTGTCACAATAGTGATGACAAAGATACATTCATTTTCTACTTTTTAATCAAAGTGGCTGAATAGAATAAAAACAGTGAAATATATGATACAGGGTGAACTGGTGAAAGAAACTTCATTTTAATATATTTACTTTGCAATACTCATTTACTAACATAATTAATTAAGTGTTAACTATGTTTCAGATAAAACAAAGATTAGGACTCTACCATAGAAGAACTCATAAGATATGGATAGACAAGTACTAAATAACTACAACACAGGAAAAAATATTATAAAATAAAGTATAAGAGATCTGGAGAAGCAAAACAAAGAAGGAAAGACTACAGTCTTGGTTGTTGAAAGAGGATCAAAAATGGCATTTCATCGGAGTCTTTGAAGAAGAGGTGAAATTCCCACAATCAAAGAATGGGGTAAGTCTTGACTGAAAATAGAAAAAGATGGGGATGAGGGAGAAGGTTCAGAGATGACATCTGTATGCCTACCATGTGCTAGATGCTACACTGGTGTTTCATATGTTAGCTAATGTAAATCTCACAAGTCTGGGAAACTGGCATTATGTTTCCCATTTTGAAGGTGAAAGAACTGGGTCAAAAAAATTAAGGAATGTGTGAAATATCACACACATGGTAGTGAAGTCAGAGATTTAAGAGATTCTGCCTGGTTCTGGAGCTCATAAAGTTTTTATTATACGCCACATTAGCAACACTAGTGAAAGGAAAGCCAGCAAGTTCAGGCCTGTTCTTTCAGCTACAAGCAGTCTAACTTGCCTACCATGATTCAGTGTAGGGGAATGGTGGGAGTTAAGTCTGGGAGGCAGGTCAGGCCCAGAGCATGCAGGCCCTTAAATGTCATGCTTGTCAACATCACTTCAATAAATACATACTGAAGAGATATTCCCCAGAACTGTGCTTGACTGTACTTGTATGGGTGTCATGTGCAGTTGTGTCCGACTCTACGACCCCACGGGCTGTAGCCTGCCAGGCCGCTCTGTCCATGGCATTTTCCAGGCAAGAATACTGGAGTGGGTTGCCATTTCCTACTCCAGGGGATCTTCTCCACCAAGGAATCAAACCCGAGTCTTCTGTGTCTCCTTCATTGGCAGGCAGAGATTCTTTACCACTGGGCCAGCTGGGAAGCCCCAGAATTGTGCTTGGTGCAGCATAATTATAGTACAGCATGTTATTTACAATTACAGAAATGTATGCTCACATTTCAAAAGCACAGGGGTGAGGATGGGGCATGATTAACACTGTCACTGGTCAATGAAGGAGAAAAGAGAAAAATGTCAACAGAAGTTTTTCAGAGATCAACCCTTGGCAGGTATATTACTAAGCAGTTATACTATCCAAAATAAAGCAAAAGGGTTGTATATTTAAATACACATAAAAAATGTTTAGCATTGCTGGTGTTTATGACTCTGAAGTCTTTCTGTCCCCACACTCAAATTACTGTTTATTTCTTCACAATTAACACAGAGTGATTAAGGCAGCTAGTCTGAGCATAGCCTAGGTTCATACAAGGCAAACTGATACAATCAATGCAGCTCACAAATCAAAACTGTGGGTGCTGAGGGGCCCATTTCCAGTGTACACAATTAAAAAAAAAAAAATCCCTCTTTGCCATTCTCACCAAGAACTACTGCCATGGACCAAAAAACAAAACAAACAAAAAAACCCAACTTGGTGAGTCAGAGGACCTTTCATGGAAATTATGCAAGTGAAAAAAAATTATGATTGTAGCTTTTATGAGTTGACAGGTATGGGGGAAAGAGAAAAAGGAGAAAATACTGTTTAAATAAAACACATTTATGAGAATCTTAAAGTTATATAGTGTTTACAGTATATAAAGGACTTGCTCTTATTTGAGCTGCAAATCAACATTGTAAGCTATTAATTTCCTTACTTTCGTTAGGTAAGGAAAACAAAAATTAGGGTGTAGAATAAATGCCCTGAAGTCATCAAAACAATAACAGCTCTTATCCAGAACCAATACTCTTTTCTGTGGAAGTCAACAACATCAAACAAAAGTACCATGATATCAATGACACTACTTGGTTATTTTTAAAGAAAAAATCTTAACAGAGAACTAAATCCAGCAAAATATATAATTAATGCTTATGTTCCTTCTGTCATGAAGACAGACATCAGTCTTCAATTTTTTATTTATGGTATTTCTAAAATATAAAGAAAATAATCACAGAAATAGCAAAGAGCTAATAAGATGATATGGAGAAGGACATGGCAACCCACTCCAGTATCCCTGCCTGGAAAATTCCATGCATGGGAGAGCCTGGTAGGCTACAGTCCATGGGGTTGCAAAGAGTCAGACACGACTGAGGGACTTCACTTTCTTTCTTCCTATAGTTCCTTTTGGAGAAGGAAATGGCAACCCATCCAGTGTCCTTGCCTGGAGAATCCCATGGACAGAGGGGCCTGGTGGGCTGCAGTCTATGGGGTTGCAACGGACACGACTAAGCAACTAACGCACACACACACAATAAGGTGATATGAGGTAAAATTAAGAGGCAATAGTACATACTTTAGGTACCTCTTAATGATCAATGAGAAAGCTAATCTCCTAAGAAATTGCTTGAATAGGGAAAGCAACACCTCTAAATACAAAAAAAAAACTACTAGGAAAAAGGGACAAAAAAATATCATGACCCTTACTTGAGCTATATTTCTGTATTTCCTTTTGCATTCTGGAGTGGTAGGTGAGACAGAATTTTAACAAAGAAAATAGTAATGGAATTTAGATACTAGAAATGGAGAATCTATATCTATATATTTGACTTTATATGCTAATATGTTAAATCATTGATATGACAAGAAATAAAAAGGAAACATTTCACCAAGGAAAATCCTTCAATCTCAGAACCTTGAGTATCTAACATGGAAAAAATGGTATATTACCTGTTGGCAAACCCAGTGTAAAATATCTGTCCTGTCCAGGTCTGAACTGAATGATGCGATTACAGATGTATTTGGCTGCCCATTCACTAGCCAAGTCATAGTTATCAAGAATTACAAGCCTCATTATGGTGACGCACAGCTTCCAGGACAAGAAGTTCAAACCTGAGAAAATTTCATTGTAGAGCACTTTAAGTAATTAGCAGATAGTCAAACAGAAGCATAATACACTGATGACTTTATAAAGGATATTACTTAAGAAAGACATGCATGTATACAAATACAATCTGTACTTTTAAAATAGCAGTAATAGCTGCTCTCTACTGAACAGACTTCAGGTGCTGGGCAGTGGGCTAGGTCAATTAAGTACAAATGTTAATCCTTACGACAAGCTTCTAAGGTAAATACAATGTCCAGTTTCAGATGAGTAAAGGGACTGACACAATTTGAGTTCACATAGTTGTTAAGTGACAGAGTTAAAATTTTTATCAAAGCAAATTTACTATAAAGACATCTCACTGCACTGTCTCCACAGGGATACTATATAAAGCAACATAAAGCAAATCTAAAGGCAAACAAAGCAGCACTCATTTATTGATTGCAAGTTAATGGCAGTAATGATTACTCAGTACCTTATGGGCTACTTACTAAAATCCAGAACTCTCCCTAGGAATGATGTAATAACCAAGCCTCTCTTCTGGTAAATAATGTTTTTATAAAAGTAACACCTGCAGTTTAAAAAATTTCAATCAATACAGAAAGGTACAAAGAATTTGAATTAAAGAAAAAAAAAAAGACCCAAATCCTGCCACCTCGAAATAAAGCTCATTACTATTAGGTATACATCATTCCATACATCTATATAATGCACATATACAAATGGGATGTATACAAATAATTTCTAACCATGGTATCATACTAGACATTCTATTTTTAACAAAAAGCACTTAATTTTCTGCCTTCAACAGAAGCAAAAGAAAATAAACTGAACTAAAAAAACTGCAGATCTCCAGGCAAAAGAATTCTTCACAAAAAGCAATTTCAGTTCCTAAAAGAATATTATAAGGTTAAGAAAAAACATTATACAAATATTAAGAGAGAGGAGTCACTTTAAAACTATGATTCCATTTTGGACAACATGGCTTGACCTGCTACCATGAAATATGTGAAAATTGCATTCTTCTACTTCCACCCACCCCCTGATTTCTGTAAGATGTGTCATTTTTATATAGTCAAGATTTATAACATTTACACTGTGCTTTACAACCATAATTTCCAGATTTTAATTCTTAGTTTTGTATTTAAGTGGATGTTACACTAATTCTTTCACAAACGGCTTCAGCAGTCCTGAATTCTGTATCCACAAACTTTACATACAGTAGTAAATCAAATTCTTTACATTAGTGGGAATAGGAGGTTTATAATAATGAATACACTGAATCTAAATATGTCCTTAGGAACATATGATTTAGAAATCTGGCATAACAAAACTTACAATCACCATGATCTAGAATTCTGGCACAGTAACAAGAGATAAACAACATTTACAAACAATAATTCACACAGTAAGTCTAACAAATGGACTTAATTAATTCAGTCCAGGAAATGGATTTGGCCTCTACTTAAACTCATTAATAATCTAGTGGCAGAAACTACTTCAAAGTTACACCAAGGAATCAGAAACATTTCCAAGCTGTTTTCACCATCAAGAAATAGAATTATTTCTAATAAGAATATTCAGCAAAATGACTACTGACAAAAAGAGAGAAAAAAAAAGCCCTGTAAGGTGAGAAGGAGGAAATGTCATGAGAGTTTTGGGGGCATGCTATTTCTTTTCTCAGTTCAACACACTTGTGAGGGAGGGCCTATTAAATACTAAGCACTAAGCTCTGTAGACACATAAATGACTAAGATAAAAATCCTACTATCAAAGGGCTTAGACTCACTTAGTAGTCTCTGGTGTATTAAAAGAACTTATCTTCCTCATTCTTCAGATATAGAAAACTGCAACTCAGAAGTTTATTATTGAAGTTATAAAGCTATTAAGTGATGGAGGGTCTATCCGACTGAAAGACACATCGTCTGCAAAAGTGTCTTGTAAGGAAGAATCACTTAGGATCCCTGTTAGAAAGATTCCCAGGACCTTTCCCTAGACATAGTGTTGCAAAAGATCTGGAACGGGATCCAGGCAATCTGCACTTACACAAGTATCACAGGTGATTCTCACAATCAGGATAAATTTGGAAAAGAACATCATACACGATGACTTCATTGTACAGAGGTTCAAGTAAGCCCTTCAGACCAAGTACATTGTTTTCTTAAAATCTTTCGTGTGCCCAGAATTCACTTCCAGAAGTCCCAAATGAATCACCTGAGAAAAGTTGAATGTTTTTGCCACATATGTTCAGATTTTAAAATGTGTCTTTTCCCAGTTTTCGCCAATCCTCAGAGATCCAAATGGATGAGGTCCTCGACCATTCTCTAGCATCTTGACCCAACAGCACTCAAAAAATGACACAGCACCTCCCCGTCCTCATCGTTCTCAGGTGCTGATTCACTTTGGGTGTGCTTCCCTTCGACAAAGAGCTGCCAAACACAAACCTCAGAACTTTAATGCTGGGTGGGAACTTCTGGACAACTTGGGTTACACAGCTATTTTAGAAATCTATACTAGAATCTGGAATCTAAGCTTCCAGAATCCCTGCTATGCGCTTTTCCCCTACAACACACTACACCTGACCTCAAATAACCTCTGAAGCCCGGCCTGGAAGGAGGCCCTCTGGAAAGAGGGGGTCTGGTCCCGACGAGGAGCAAGAAGCAGCAGCGAAGGCTGTGGTCCCTGCCCCGGAAGGCGAAGTCTGCAAACCCAACCTCACCTGCCTGCCTGCTGGGCCCATCCCTCCGCAAACCATAATGAATGCAAATGAGGATGACTATCGCGCAATTGTAACAAGTGTCGGGAGAAGGCCCCCAGGGAGGCCCCCTCCCGGAGGCTCAGTTCCAAAGAGGTCAACCTGCTAAGTTAGAGGGAGACAAGGCTGGGGAACACTACGGCCCTCGCCTCGAGGCTCCCGGGAACCCCATCCGCCCAGCCTCCCCGCCTCCGCATACAGCCCACCGGTGGAGGCAGCGACCAGGCAGGTCCCCGCCGGACTCTCCTTCTTGGTCCTTCCCCGTGGGCTCACCTGTTGACCCACTGGCTCTTCCGACGCTGGAACACCAAGAACAACCAACACCCAGCAACCCGGAGCGACCCCAGCCGGCGCGTGGAGAGCGGAGCCTCAGGACCCGGATGTAAACCCAGGCGCTCAAGAGACCGCGGCGCGTCCCGCGAATCCTGCGCATGCGCGCGCCTCAGGCTTGCTAGGGATGAGCCGAATAGAGGTCCTTGTGAGTTGCGCCAGACAGGAAGCCTTTGCTTACGTGAGTGAGTCTCCAGTTCCTGCGGCATCGCTTAGACGGTGCTCGTTTTTTTCATCTCTCAAGGGCTGAATGGCAATAGGTTCTTTGGCTTTATGAGATTTAGCACATAGGACTGCAGTGCTCATGCATAAGCATTTATAATAAATAGCAGTATGAATTCATGTCTCTCTTACCCCAGGCTATTGAGTGTGTACTTTACAAGCACAGTGACATCTAAGCGCTTGTTATCAATAAGCTCATCAAACTTAAATTGGATATGCTGCAGAAAGGCAAGCCTTGGAGCGGCTCAGTACGCCTAAACTTGAAAAGGAAACTGTGATGAAGTACAAACTTGTGCTGTTTCTAGTAGAGGGGTAGAGGAAGCAGAATCTGATTTGAGCTCAGTATCGTAGATCTTTGTTCATGAGGGGAATGGAAGGAAGTGGGGCTGGGGACGTTATTGTTAAGAAAGCAATCAACACTCAAAGGAAAGGTCTTGTGGCTTCACTAGGACCCATTAGAAACAGTGCTTAGAGTTATGTTAGAAACTAAAATCTGATTACCATTATCGGCATGAGGTGACAGGCAGACTCAAGTTTCCTTGGATGCTGAAAAGTTAAGACAAATGTGTAATGCCATGTGTAATGCTATGTTCCCAGATTCCTCATCTGAACTTCTGCACCTGAGTTGTGAATCCAACCTGCTCCTCTGGGTCAAATGGATCCCCCCGGCTCACATTTTTAAGGCAAGAGTGGTGGTGGTGGTTTACTCTCTAAGTCCTGTCCAGCTCTCTGTGATTCCATGGACTGTTGCCTGCCAGGCTCCTCTGTCCAAGGGATTTTTCCAGGCAAGAATGCTTGAGCAGGTTGCCATTTCCTGCTTCAGGGGATCTTCTCTCAGGGATTGAACCTGGGTTTCCTCCATTGCAGGTGGATTCTTTACCTGCTGAGCCACAAGATCAAAGAGTAGATTGTTCTGTTCTCAGATATGACTTCAAATAGCAAAGTTCCTCACAAACATATACTAAGGGACAAGGATTTTTAGCACTATAGTCTTGAGTTAGCTTACAAAAGCTGTTGTTAACACCTCCCCAGTATTATAATTTATCATCTAACAAAAATCAATTGTGTAGCCACTGTAGTAAAAAAAAAAAGATCTGCAAATAATAAAAAGAGCCTTGCAGAAAATATTATTGGAGCATAAACAGGTAATTGTGAAATGTATTCTTTCTCAGTGGTTTTACTTCTTCATGCTTTTCTAACACTAGAAAAAAGTTCTGTCTCTGATGTTAGTGCTTGACAATGGTTACTTCTGCTTTGATTGCACAATATCATGTCCTGTCTTCCTTTTCAAGTAGGTGTTTCTCACCTCTTGTAAGGCATATGCCATTTCATTATATAAAATTAAAACAATGTTACTGCCATTAAAAGCAAAATATGTAAAACTAAACAGAGAAATTGTTTTTGGCAAAGACAGGAACATTTGTCCATTCAATAAATATTTACTGATTGTGTGGTTTTGTGGCAGACACCAGCATGAGAAGGACAGACATACAATCCTTGCTTTTTGTGAACTAAGAGCCTTGTGGGGATACAGACATCACCCAGCAAATCCTAATAAGGGAAATTAGTCTGAGAGTACTGAGTAGCCGTGGGACTTTAATGGAGATATTCCTTTGTGTTTGGGATGACTTGGTCATAGAAAGGACCTGTGTCTTGTCCTCCAAATAAAGCCCCAAACAATGACAAGATTAATAGAAAAGTACCCTGAACCAAGGTTTTGGATGAAAAGTTTGGTAGGAAAGTTCTCACAGGTTGTCACCCAGCAAAAGTGACAGACTTACAGTGGCATAGGAGCAGACTATAAAGGTGACTATGTGGGTGACAGGAAAAAATGCCTGATGACAGCCCTGGTCTACTCCAGGTTACAGAAAGAAGCATCATACAGCAGTCATACCTTGTGATCGTGAGTAGCTGACATGGACTTGAAATAGGGTTTCAACATATGCCAATGGAGGGCAATGGACAAAAGCTGTTTTGGCAGACACCAATTGGGATATATACTTTAGACAAAAACAGACGGGAAGAGATGCCTATCCATTGTGGTTGGTGTCAGAGAAGAGAAAATAGCCCCAGAACAGATGCTTCTATCGATGTAGACACCAGTAGTCTCCCCACCTTAGATGTCATCCAGAGTCAAAGGTGGGGAAGATGGATATTCCGAAGTGACAGAATTTACACTTAAAATGACTAAACAAGGAAACACTAAAACAACTAAATAAACCTGAAAATAACTTTTAAGTTGCCTGCTCTCATGAGAATGGAACTGAGGGAAAGTTTTCATTAAAAGTTATTTAATACATTGAAACTGTATATTATATAGATATATCACAGAAAAATAAGAAATGGCACATTGGAATTTATGGCCTATGAAATTTCTATATTCTAAAGCATGTTTTAGCAGTGTATACCCTGATCGGATTTGTATGTAAAACAACAGTCACCCTGTATGCCTGTAAAGAACAGATTGAAGTTGGGTCAAAAATAGATCAGGGAAATCTGGATTTTTCCAGGAAGCATACAGAAAAGGACCCTATAATCTCAGAAAATAATTTGTGCAAAGGTGTGCAGGCAGGAAAGTAAAAGGCATGCATATGGAATTCCTAATAACTTCCATGTAGCTGAGAGTAGGATGTATTTCAAACAGGAGAGAAAAATGAATCTGGAAAAAGAGATGGAGGCCAAATGAAGTACCTTGTAGACTATGCATGGAAATTGGACTTCATATTGTAAGCAGTAGAGAATGACTTAAGCTTTATGAAATGTAACAGGAGACTAGAATATTGTGTGTTAGGAAGAAGGAAGTAGAATGGGTGGGGATTCTATTTTAGTCATAAAAATCCAGACACAAAAAAGACTCTAGGCTCATTTTGTATTTTCTTTGCCCCAGCACTGATACTAGGCATTTCACTAATGACCGATAGTTTTTAGTTTTAGTTTGTTTTGCTATTTTATCAAGAATATAATATTTACCAAACACTACCCGAATCTATTAAAGCGACAGCTTAGTTTACCATTTTACTCTACTAGTGAATCATGGTGATTGATTTTTGAGTGTTAAATATACCATGCATTGCTGAGATAAACTTGACCAGGCATGGTTTTTCTTGGTCACAGTAATGGAAGCAACTAAATTTTTACCTGTAAAGATTTTTTTAACAAATGCCTCTTTCTCCACAAAAGGTCAGTTGCTCAGTCGTGTCCAACTCTTTGCGACCCCATAGACTACAGCACACCAGGCCTTCCTACCCATAACCAACTCCCAGGGTTTACTCAAACTCATGTCCATTGAATCAGTGATGCCATCCAACCATCTCATCCTCTGTCGTCCCCTTCTTCTCCCGCCTTCAATCTTTCTCAGCATTAGGATCTTTTCAAATAATTCAGTTCTTTGCATCAGGTGGCCAAAGTATTGGAGTTTCAGCTTCAACATCAGTCCTTCCAATGAATATTTAGGACTCATTTCCTTTAGGATGGACTGGTTGGAACTCCTTGCAGTCCAAGGGACTCTCAAGAGTCTTCTCCAACACCACAGTTCAAAAGCATCAATTCCTCGGGTCTCAGCTTTCTTTATAGTCCAACTCTCACATCCATACATGACTACTGGAAAAACCATATCTTTTACTAGACAGACCTTTGTTGGCAAAGTAATGTCTCTGTTTTTTAATATGCTATCTAGGCTTGTCATAACTTTTCTTCCAAGGAGCAAGTGTCTTTTAACTTCATGGCTGCGGTCACCATCTGCAGTGATTTTGGAGCCCAAACAAATAAAGTCTGTCACTGTTTCCATTGCTTCCCCATCTATTTGCCACAAAGTGATGGGCCCAGATGCCATGATCTTAGTTTTCTGAATGTTGAGTTTTAAGCCAACTTTTTCACTCTCCTCTTTCACTTTCATCAAGAGGCTCTTTAGTTCTTCTTTGTTTTCTGCCATAAGGGTGGTGTCATCTGCATATCTGAGGTTATTGATATTTCTCCCGGAAATCTTGATTCCAGCTTGTGCTTCATTCTGGCATTTCGCGTGATGCACTCTGCATATATGTTAAATAAGCAGGGTGACAATATGCAGCCTTGACGTACTCCTTTCCTGATTTGGAATCAGTCTGTTGTTCCATGTCCAGTTCTAACTGTTGCTTCTTGCCTACATACAGATTTCTCAAGAGACAGGTCAGGTTGTCTGGTATTCCCATCTCTTTAAGAATTTTCCAATTTGAAAATTTGTCATGATCCACACAATCAAAGGCTTTGGCATAATCAATAAAGTAGAAGTAGATGTGTTTCTGGAACTCTCTTGCTTCTTCGATGATCCAGTGAATGCTGGCAGTTTGATCTCTGTTTGATCTGCCTTTTCTAAATCCAGCTTGAACATCTGGAAGTTCATGGTTCACGTACTGTTGAAGCCTGGCTTGGAGAATTTTGAGCATTACTTTGCTAGGGGTGAGATGAGTGCAACTGTGCTGTAGTTTGAGCATTCTTTAGCATTGCCTTTCTTTGGGATTGGAATGAAAACTGACCTTTTCCAGTCCTGTGGGTACTGCTGAGTTTTCTCAATTTGCTGGCATATTGAATGTAACACTTTAACAGCATCATCTTTTAGAATTTGAAATAGCTCAACTGGAATTCCATCACCTCCAATAGCTTTGCATTAGCTGTTTATATATTTTGGAGATCAATCCCTTGTTGGCTGCTTCATTTGCAAATATTTTCTCAGATTCTGTGGTTTGGGTGTGGGTCTTTTAATTTTATTTATGGTCTCCTTTGCTGTGCAAAAGTTTTTAAGTTTAACTAGGTCCTATTTGCTTATTTTTGTTTTTATCCTCATTACTGTAAGAGGTGGATCAAAAAAGATCTTGCTGTGATTTATGTCAGAGTGTTCTGCTTATGTTTTCCTCTACAGGTTTTATGATCTCTGGCCTTACGTTTAGATGTTTAATCCATTTTTATTTTTTATAATTTTAGGGAGTGTTCTAATTTCATTTTTTTACATAGTCTGAAAAGATAATTGGGGGTTTTAAATTTTTAATGTAGGTGAGGTTTTCAGCCAGTCATTTGGCTGTAAAGAAAGACTGGGAAACTTGAAGCTACGTTTGCATAGCAGACTCTGTTTTAAATCAAATTTTAGGTTTATTTATGGTTGCTTGGAATTTGATATACTTGGAGGAGGGGTTAAAGTCACCATGCATAAGACTAACTTTAATTGGAGGTTCCCAACTGCCAAACACTGAGCAAGAATAAGAGAATACTCTTAGAATAAGAATTAAAGGGGTTGGGCAATTGGTTGAATGAGAAATGCACAATGGTTATCCACTTAAACAGCCTCCTGATACAGAGATATGGTGATTTAATGGTTAAGGGTGAAACAGTGGTCTCTGTGTAAAAGATTAAAATGCTAGTATGGGTGATCATTGATTTAAATGTTTCACTGAAATCAAATTCTCCAACATCTGCCTACTATGGTTCATATCTTATCTTATTTACTTTTATTATGGAAGGTTTCATTCTGCGCCGTAAGATTTCTTATCTGTCTGCAGCTATCACAGTCAAGTTTCTATTTCTTGAAATTAAAACAACTTTTGTTGTGAAAAACACAAAAACTAAGCTGTATAATTTGAGAAATTTATGTAAGCTCTGAGATTTTCAGATTTCTCTAGATAAAAATCATAAAATTTCAGATGTAAGAATATATAATAAGATTTAGGGAATTTCAATTTTAATAACATAGACTAAAGCACTCTTGTCTATAATTTAATAGGGAAAATTGTCCTGGGATCATAAACTATGAATTATAGCTTCAGAGGCTTCTCAATGACAACTAACACTAAGATTAAATAAGAGCTTTAGAATTAAACATCATAGCATCATTGTATTGAAGGTTATATCTTTGTAAATAATAGCTATAAAACTAAATCAGTGTATTATGAAATTTTTACCACTAGAAGTTAAGGAGAAAAGTTTAGGTGTAGGATGAATCAATTATTTAAGATTGTAGACTAAAGAAATTAGTGGCAATATGTATTTTTTTAAGCTGATAAAACTATTTGTACTATGTAATGAAATGCTTAATCTTCATACAGAGATTTTCAAATGGAATGTAAAATTTTATCATAATTAAAGTCCTAAATAATCTCCACGAGGATAGGGACCTTATAAGGCTTGTTCATACATGTGAACTCAGCACCCAGCCTAGCACCTGGCCCATAGCAAGGGTATAGAGTTCCACTTATTTCAGTTTAAAGTTGGAGCTGTTATGCCTTACTTAGACACAAGAGGGCATGATTGAACCTGCTACAGGAGAGGATGTACTGATACTCTTGAGAACTGGGTTTTTGTTTTTTCCAATTGTTCTCTATGGCATAGCAGGTCACTCTGGTTTTCATGGTGGCTCAGATCGTAAAGAATCTGCCTACAATGCAGGAAACTTGGGTTCAATCCCTGGGTCAGGAAGATACTCTTCAGTATTCTTACCTGAGAATTCCATGGAGAGAGGAGCCAGGTGGGGCTACAGTCCATGGGTCACAAAGAATCAGACATGACTGAGTGACTAACACACACACACACACACACACACACACTGGCTGATCTTCTATAGCTTAGCAAGCTTTCATGATGGCTCAGCAGGTAATAATCCACCTACAATGCAGGAGACACAGAAGATGTGGGCTCAATCCCTGGGATACCCTGGAGGAGCAAATGGCAACTGGATAATATTCTTGACTGAAAAATCCCATGGACAGAGAGCCTGGTGGGCTGCAGTCCATGGGGTTGCAGAGTTCAACATAACTGAGTGACTAAGTATGAGCATGAACGACATATAGAAAGGACTATTAAAAAGCTGAACTTTACTGAAATTTAAATTTACTACAATATAAAGCTTAATAGCCACTTTCATTCATAATGTTTGAGATATACCAAAGAACTGAAAAAGCAAAAAGCAAAATAGAATGATGTAAAATCTTAGGATTTTTTAAATATAGAAACATTTTCTCACAAACTTGGCCTATGTCTCAGATCACTGCCATAGATATCAGGCTTTTATTTGGATAGCATATTCCTTACATTTCATTTTTGCCCACTTTTGTAAGTAGTGAACAGAAGCAGATTAGTGTAAGAAAATTAACCTTGATAAAGAATATGTATTCTTCAGCCATATAAAGTTATTGCAAAATTCAGACTTAAGTTGAAGAAAGTAGGGAAAACCATTAGACAATTCAGGTTTGACCTAAATCAAATCCCTTATGAGTATACAATGGAAGTGACAAATAGATTCAAGGGATTAGATCTGATAGAGTGCCTGAAGAGCTATGGACGGGGGTTCTTGATATTGTACAAGAGGCAGTGATCAAGACTATCCCCAAGAAAAGAAATGAAAA
The DNA here is from genome assembly GCA_024291935.2 of Okapia johnstoni. Classification (NCBI taxonomy): domain Eukaryota; kingdom Metazoa; phylum Chordata; class Mammalia; order Artiodactyla; family Giraffidae; genus Okapia; species Okapia johnstoni. The sequence continues at coordinate 57,682,212 of CM044308.1, forward strand.
AAGGCAAAATGGTTGTCTGAGGAGGACTTACAAATAGCTGACAAAGGAAGAGAAGGTAAAGGCAAAGGAGAAAAGGAAAGATATACCCATTTGAATGCAGAGTTCCAAAGAATAGCTAGGAGATATAATAAAGCCTTCCTCGGTGATCAATGCAAAGAAATAGAGGAAAACAATGGAATAGGAAAGACTAGAGGTCTCTTTAAGGAAATTAGAGATACAAAAGGGAACATTTCATGCAAAGATGGGCACAATAAAGGACAGAAATGGTATGGACCTAACAGAAGCAGAAGGTATTAAGAAGAGGTGGCAAAAATACACAGAAGAACTATACAAAAAAGTTCTTCATGACCCAGATAACCATGATGGTGTGATCACTCACCTAGAGCCAGACATTCTGGAATGCAAACTCAAGTGGGCCTTAGGAAGCATCACTACGAACAAAGCTAGTGGAGGTGATGGAATTCCAGTTGAGCTATTTCAAACCCTGAAAGATGATGCTGTGAAAGTGCTGCACTCAATATGCCAGCAAATCTGAAAAACTCAGCAGTGGCCATAGAACTGGAAAAGGTCAGTTTTCACTCCAATCCCAAAGAAAGACAATGCCAAAGAATGCTCAAACTACCTCACAGTTGCACTCATCTTACACACTAGCGAAGTAATGCTCAAAATTCTCCAAGCCAGGCTTCAACAGTACGTGAACCATGAACTTCCAGATGTTCAAGCTGGCTTTAGAAAAGGCAGAGGAACCAGAGATCAAACTGCCAACATCCATTGGATCATCGAAAAAGCAAGAGAGTTCCAGAAAAACATCTATTTCTGCTTTATTGATTACGCCGAAGCTTTTGATTGTGTGGATCCCAACAAACTGTGGAAAATTCTTAAAGAGATGGGAATATCAGACCACCTGACCTGCCTCCTGGGAAATCTGTATGCAGGTAAGAAGCAACAGTTAGAACTGAACATGGAACAACAGACTGGTCCCAAATCAAGAAAGGAGTACGTCAAGGCTGCATATTGTCACCCTGCTTATTTAACTTATATGCAGAGTGCATCATGCAAAATGCCAGAATGAAACATAAGCTGAAATCAAGATTGCAGGGAGAAATATCAATAACCTCAGATATGCAGATGACACCACCCTTATGACAGAAAGCAAAGAAGAACTAAAGAGCCTCTTGATGAAAGAGGAGAGTGAAACAGTTGGCTTAAAGCTTAACATTCAGAAAACTAAGTTCATGGCATCTGGTCCCATCATTTCATGGGAAATAGATGGGGAAACAGTGGAAACAGTGTCAGACTTTATTTTTTTGGGCTCCAAAATCACTGCAGATGGTGATTGCAGCCATGAAATTAAAAGACGCTTACTCCTCGCAAGGAAAGTTATGACCAACCTAGATAGCATATTTAAAAGCAGAGACATTACTTTGCCAACAAAAGTTCGTCTAGTCAAGGCTATGGTTTTTCCAGTAGTCATGTATGGATGTGAGATTTGGACTGTGAAGAAAGCTGAGCACTGAGGAATTGGTGCTTTTGAACTGTGGTGTTGGAGAAGACTCTTGAGAGTCCCTTGGACTGCAAGGAAATCCAACCAGCCCATCCTAGAGGAGATCAGTCCTTGGTGTTCATTGGAAGGACTAATGTTGAAGCTGAAACTCCAGTACTTTGGCCACCTCATGCAAGAGTTGACTCAATGGAAAAGACCTTAATGCTGGGAAGGATTGGGAGCAGGAGGAAAAGGGGACGACAGAAGATGAGATGGCTGGATGGCATCACTGACTTGATGGACATGGGTTTGGGTAGACTCCGGGAGTTGGTGATGGACAGGGAGGCCTGCCATGCTGCGATTCATGGGGTTGCAAAGAGTCGGGCACGACTGAGTGACTGAATTGAACTGTGCTGGTTCTATGAAGATTAAGGCATAGACACTTCCTGAAAGTTGTGTATTATAATTGTATAGCCATTGTTGATAATAACTCATCCATCTTACAGAGGAGGGCTTGCATGCCCTAGTTAAAAAATAAAGAGTCTAACAGACATCTTACCCCCCGCCACCCCGAATCACTTGTCTATAACTAATTCCCTATATATTTATCTTCTTTGGCGGAGGTCACTCTTCCACATTTGTGGCTGAAATTGATAGACATTCTTCAGCTTCTTATTTGATCTCTGGGAAGCATTTGTTGGCATTTGCCTCTCTTCTGTCTTAAAATATTACTGTCTCCTGTTTTCTTGATTACTTTCATGAACTTTCCTTTTCAGCCTGTCAAATGGGCTTCTATTTCAAAGCTTCCCTCTTTGGCCCTCTTCTCTAATCTCACTCTATCTAGATACTTTTGCTCTACAACTTTGGTTATATTGTCCTCAAATTATATAATTCTATCTTAGCTCTCAAACTTGAGCTCTGGGCTTTCCAATGAGAAATTCAAGTGTGTTCAAAGAGATCTCATCATTCCCTACCCAAACTTATTCCTCTTTCACTGCTTCGTCCATGAATGACAATACTGTCTATACAGTGATCCTAGCCAGATGTCTAAGCAATCATTTTGAGTTCTTTCTTCTCAGCTTCCACATCTAATCAGACACTCTGAGAGATACTATTGGTTGTCTGTCCAGCAGCCAATTCCAACCTTCTCTTCACTATTGTTGTAACCTACCTCCCACTATAGAGGCTGAAAGGGCCAGATTTTCTTTCAACTTTCCTTGTACTCAAGGCATAGGCATTTTCTCCTATCTGATTAATTGGATTGTTTGTTAAAAAGCAAAGACATCACTTTGCTGACAAAGGTCTGTATAGTCAAACTATAGTCTTTCCAGTAGTCATGTATGATTGTGAGAGCTGAACTATATAGAAGGCAGAGTGCTGAAGAATTGATGATTTTGAACTGTGGTGCTGGAGAAGACTCTTGAGAGTCCCTTGGATTGCGAGGAGATCAAACCTGTCAATCTTAAAGGAACTCAACCCTGAAAACTCATTGGAAGGACTGATGCTGAAGCTGAAGCTCTAATACTTTGGCCACCTGTTACGAAGAGCTGGCTCATTGGAAAAGTCCCTGATGCTGGGAAAGATTGAAGGCAGAAGGAGAAGAGAATGACAGAGAATGAGATGGTTGGATGGCATCACTGATCCAATGGACCCAGACTTGGGCAAACTCTGGAAGATGATGAGAGGCAGGGAAGTCTGGCATGCTGCAGTTTATGGGATCACGAAGAGTCAGACATGACTTGGTGGGTGACTGAACAACAACAAAGGCAAGATCTTCCTCTCTGATTAAAAAGCAAAGAGATGCCTGTACAATGGATTTCTCCCCTTCCTTCCTGTTATGGACATTGCTGTTTGAGAATCTGATGCACAAGTCTGCAGCTTGAGGCCATGAAAAATAGAAATACTACATGGAGAAGTCAACATAGAGTTCTAACAGGCATGTGGCAGCTGTGCCTAACTTTGTTCCTCTTATATAAGAAAGTGACCCCCAATTATTCTCCTACTTAGAGTTGAAATTTTATGACTTAATGTTATAAAGATCCACCTTGAAGGCCAATTGATTTTAACTCCTAAACATCTCTTAAATCTTCCTCCATCTTTCAGTCCCCTTGTTTAACACCTCTGTTGGGTCTTTTCATTTCTTGCATGGATTGCTGCCACAGCAGCCTGGCTGGTTTCTCTTCTTCTATTCTCCTTTCTTTTTCTCCAGTCCACTTTCCCTCAGATATCAGAAGAGTTTTAATTTCAAACTTTAGATCATATCACACCTCTTCTCTTGTTACAAAATGGTGGTTCCTCTTAACTAGTAGTTCAGGCGTCAGACAGTTCCTAAGTGTCAGCTACTATTTCAGCTGCTAGATCAGCTCATCACATTTCCATCAATGTGGTTGGTAAAGAAATAATGAGTTTGAATGGATCTAGACAATTTACTACTCATGGGACATCAGGTAGCATGAGCTTCCCCTTGCTCTCCCCTCTTCTCAGGGGGGTGATGCAAAGTGGATCCTGGTGGACATTGCACACATGATGGGTTTAGGTCATAGCTGAGCTTAGGAAACCACTGGAAACCACTTTTATTAGAGGATTGCAAACTGCAAGCCAATCTGACTATTGTTTTCTCCCAAGGGAGACATTACCTTAAGTATCTTGATCAGGAAACAAATTTGTACTTCAACCTAGAGACACTCTCTAGCATCCAGGGATGTTCGTTGTATAAACATCCTTGAAAAGATAACCTGAGACAGTGTAGAAATGCAGTGGAGAATTGGAACCAGGTTTGAGAATTAAACATATCTGGAATTAAGTTTATATGTACATTTATATTATTTCCAGATTTATTTCTCTAGTCCCAGAGTCTTCCCTAAACTCTAGTCTGATAAATTCAACTTCCTACTTAATAATTTCTAATTGACTCGAATGTCTTATAAGAATATCAAATGTATGATATCCAAGTCCTGGTATTTACCACCAAACCGCTTCCTCCCAAAGATTAATGGCAATTGATCTTTCCGGTTGCTCCAGCTTCAAATCTTGCTCTCATTTCTGACTCCTCTCTTTCTCTTACACCCTGTATTCAATCTATCTGCAATCCTGTTGACTCTGCTTTCAAATATGTTGAGAATCTGACAACTTATCACTTTTATACTGTTATCACACTCATATGAAGATATTTTCTAACCAGTCTCCCTGCTTCCTTTTTTCAGATAGTTCTCAGTATAGCAGCGGAAGGGATCCTGTTAAAAAACATGTCCTTCTAGGATCAAAATTCTGACTTCTTATCTGGAGCAAATGCTGAAGGCCTGACTGTGAACTACAAGGTTCTATATTGTCTGCCCCCTCCAACAGTATACCAAGATCTCATCTCCTGTTGCTCTTCCCTTTTCTCACACAGCTTCAGACACATCAGCTCCCGTCTCGGGACCTTTATACTCACCATTGATTCTCCTTTAAGTGCATCCCCTTAGATATCTGCCTGTCCAGCTCCCTCACTACCTCTAAGCAATGACTCAAACGTTGCCTTCTCTCAGGTATTCCCTGCCCACTTGACTAATACACCTAGATGCCTAACAAGCATGTCAAATGCACTAAGTTGAACATGAGGGCCTCCCTGAACGTCTTACTTCAGTCTTCACTCCTATTTCACTTATACATTTCATTTATCACTACCTACCAAACTGTGTGTATATATAAAATACATTTAATTTTTATTTTGTATATTTTCTGTTGCTCTCTCTAGAATTTAATTTTTTTTGAAGGTAGATATTTTTATCTGTTGTCTTCAATACTGTAGTCTCAGTATCTGAAATACGCCTCACACACAGTAGGTGCTCAAATAATTATTTGTTCAATGAATGAGCTTTGGCTTTATTCCTTATTTTCCTCAGGCTTTGGAAAATTTAGCCTAAGCTTTATCTTTCTCATCAGTAAAAAGGGAAAAACAATAGTATTCCCTTGTCGAGTTATTGTGAACGTTATATAAAACACTTAGCATGCATAGTGCCTGGCACTCTGATTCTGTAGGGATGGAGGTACTTTGCCATCCTCATTCCAGTTTGTATTAGCCATGAAACTTCATAGCATTCTGTATCTTACATTCTACATTAATTGTTGAAGTTATTGTCTAATTCTTGTTTGTCTGCCTACCTTGGGGTTTGACTTATAGTAGGAACTAAGGGAATAAAGAGCTTCCAGGTGGTACAATGGTACCACCTGGTACCAAAGAATCCACCTGCTAGTGCAGGAGACACAGGTTCAATCCCTGGGTTAGGAAGATCCCTGGGAGTAGGAAATGGCACCCCACTGCAGTATTCTTGCCTGGAGAAAGTTCCATGGACAGAGGAGCCTGGTGGGCTGCAGTCTGCTTGTGTGCATGCTCAGTCGTGTCCAGCTCTTTGCGACCCCATGGATTGTAGGAGAACCCGTGTCTCCTGTGTCTCTTGCATTCCATTCACAAAGAGTAGGACATGACTGAGCACACTGATGCACACACAGGTGAAAAAAGTAATCTTGTAGGTTACAGTTTACTGAAACTCAGAACTAACAGAGTGGGGAGTAGGCTGGTAAAATCATTAGGAAAAAACGGAGGTTTAGTGGAATTCACAGCATTGCCAGATCTTATCTGCTAATGATTTTTTTGTTGTTTAGATAAAAATGAGTCTCACATTTTCTAAATCGTACTGAAATGAAAGCGTTTTTGAAACAGAAGAAATCCATGTACACATGAACAATATGTGAGTTCTTCAATTCCCAATTGTTGTGGACCTTCGCAAACATTTAAACACATTTTTACCATTTTGATGAAATTGTGCTAGAAGGGGGATATCACCTTTACTCTTCTCATTCTCTTGTGCTTCACTTACATACATATTATTGGTCGGTCAAGCAAACAATGCCTAATTTTGTTAAGCTGTTTTTTTTTTTTTTTAAGCTGTTTGTTTTTAAAGAAGAGATCAATTCACAACACAATGTTTGTCTTCTCAAAAATAAAATAGCTCATTATTATGTGCTATTTGAGGATTTAAAAATACATTTCGCTTCTAAATTAGTGTCTGAATGACATTAATTAAAATAGCTCTAGAGTCATGGTTTAATATTCAGTAAGTCTTTGGTAATATCTCACTTAGTAATTATTTTGACAAAGCAATTTATAGAAAACATCACTATCTCATCAATTTAAAATTATCATCTTACAAATCAAAATAGTTTGGGAGTACTGATAGGTGATTGAAATAGGAAAGATATTTGACAAAGAGGGAGTGGTTTCTGGGCATCTGGGGAAAGTTGGAACAATTTTTGTTGGTGTATTTATTTCCTATTGCTTCTGTACAAGTTACTACAAATGATAGGTTAAAGGAGCACAAATTTATTATCTTACAGTTGTGGGAGTCACAAGTCTGAAGTGTGTTTCATTGGGTTAAAATTAATGTGTCAGTAGAGCTGCCTTCCTTTCTGGAGGAAGGAGAGTTCATTTTCTTGCCTTTACCAACTTCTACAGGTTTCCTGGATTCCTTGGCTCATGGCCCCTTTAATCTGCAAAGCCAGCAAGGCTTTTCCTCATATGACATCTCTCTTGTTCTGATGGTTCTGCTTCCCTCTTCCACATTTAAGGGGCCGTAAGGATTAATTACATTGAGCCCAGCTGGATAATGCAGGATAATTTCCTTACTTTAACATCAGTTACATAGCAACCTTAATTCCATTTGTAACTGTAACCCCCTCGTGCCAAGTAATGTAACATATTTACAGGTCCTGGGAATCAGGATTGGGACATCTGGGAAAGTGAAAGTCGCTTAGTCATGTCTGACTCTTTGCGACCCCATGGACTGTAGTCCACCAGGCTCCTCTGTCCATGGAGTGAATTAACTGGAGACAGAGGCCCCAAAATTGTATAAGATTGTACCATATAGCTATGGTTGTTTCTTTGGATAAAGAGTTACAGAGTGAACACACACTACAGATTTAATACTTGCTCACATCTCAGTTTGCTATTTAAGAAGTTCTGATCATTTTAGAAAGTTCTGATCATGCTTTGTTCCAGATTGAACCCATCACTGGAAATTACCTTCTCTAACAGTACTTATTTTCCTGCTGGTTTGCCACTTTTGTTTTCTAGTGAATGATTTTGCACTTATCAATAATATATGCCAATTGATCAGATACGAACTTTCTCATACTCGATATCTCTTTATTGTTACCTTCTGGCAGGTAGAGAATGACTTTTTTACTCATTATACTAAGTTTAGTTTGTACAGATTTCTACCCACCACCAGGGCTGCATTTGAAATAGCAAGAGATGCAAAAATGAGTAAACAGTAGTTCTCACACATTTAAAAAATTTACAGAACTTTATCTTCAAATAACATATCTTTAGATAACAAATCTGTAGACCATTGTTTGAAGCAGATGAAAACTGAACTGTTTCCTTGGCAGAGAGAGAGCTCTAACCTCACTCCTCACTTGCTACTCTTAGCAAATCCATCCTGAAAAAGTATAAATTCATGTGTCTTCAGGGAAGGTACTAGGAAGTTGAGGATGAAACAAATAGCAACTTTTATTTTGTATTTATTTTTTATTAAAAATGTTTTTCCCAGCTTTATTGAGATATGGTTGACATATAGCATTGTATAAGTTTAAGGCATACAGTGTAATGATTAGCTACATGTATATATTGCAAAATGATGCCACAATAAGGTTAGTTAACACATCTATCACCACATGTAGTTAAAATTTGTATGTGTGGTGAGAACTTTTAAAACCTACTGTCAGTAATTTTCAAATACACAATACAGTATTGTTAGCTATAGTCACCATGCTGTACATTACATCCCCAGAATTTATTCAGGTGGAATTTTGTATCCTTTGACCACTTTCACATTCCCCACCCCCACCTCCCACCCCTGTCCTTGGCAACAAACAAAAATTTTAGTAGAAGACAGAGTGTCCAGGGTAGACAAAGATTGAGGTACAATGTGGAATAGAAGTTCCAGAAAGAGAAAAATCATAATAAGCTTCTGGAATCTGTGGTGCTGGGGTCATGATTTAAAGTTCAAGTAAAGTTTTGGAAGAGCCAAGATAATAAGAACGCTTGCTCCTTGGAAGAAAAACTATGACAAACTTAGCTTACGAAAAAGCAAATACATCACTTTACCAACAAAGGTCCATATAGTCAAAGCTATGATTTTTCCAGTAGTCATGTACGGGTGTGAGAATTGGACCATGAAGAAGGCTGAGTGCCGAAGAATCGATGCTTCAAACTTTGGTGCTGGAGAAGACTCGAGAGTCCCTTGGACATCAAGGAGATCAATCCAGTCAATCCTAAAGGAAATCAACCCTGAATATTCATTGGAAGGACTGATGCTGAAGCTGATGCTCCAAGCCTGATGCAAAGAACTGATTCATTGGAAAAAGACCCTGATGCTGGGAAAGATTGAGAGCAGGAGGACAAGGGGGTGACTGTAGATGAGATGGTTGGATGGCATCACTGACTCAATGGACATTAGTTTGAGGAAACTCAGGGAGCAGTGAAGGACAGGGAAGCCTGGTGTGCTGCAGTCCATGAGGTCACAAAGAGACGTGACTGAGCCACTGAGCAGCAACAACAAAAATAATAAAGAGGCAGCACAGGCAGAATAAAGAGCTGAGTGAGGGCAAAGAAACCAAGGAGGACAGGGTATGACTGTAGATAGCACATAGTTCCCCAAGAGAGTAGCACTGGCTGAATTTAAGAGAAATTGAGAGATTTGAGTCAAGACATGAAATGAGGAAGGCTGGAGGAAAGCCTTAAATAGCAGAGTGAAGAAACTGAGTTTATTTTACTTGTTCATGGGAAACTTACACTAAACATTATAGTCAGGAATTAGAAGCAGGTTGGATTACAAAAGTGAGCCTCATTTATAAAACCTGTTGATAGTTTCCTTTGAGCTAAGCAAAGAATGCACATTGGTGAGACGTGACAACTACTTTGACTTTCTGTTGTGCAGTACAGTGTGTTCTAGCTTGAGACAATGAAAGTTCTCAGTCATAGCCACTGACTCCAAAGACTTTCTTTCTTGCAACCCACTCTGCTCTTTTCTGTAACAGCATACATGAACTTTTCCTATTCCTAGAAGGGCCTTTAACTTGGTTTGAACACAGAGCTCAAGTGACTATACGATTTATTTATGTTATATCCTTGACAGTGGTTTCATTGTGATGAATTGCCACAATACGACTGATTTGGCAGGTGTGAGCAGGACTTTACATGTCTTTAGACCTCAAAGGAAATCATAGCTTATTTTCACACGTTCTGTCAGTGTTTGTTATAAATAAGTTCAGTCGATTCCACTGTCATATCATAAAATGTATAGTTTTTCGGTAACAACTTTTTCTTTCCATTGAGTCTTAAGCTGAGTATTCTGTCACATTCTTTCAGTTGTTATTACTGTGTTATTTGTGTAGATTTGTGGTTCACACCACTGAAAAAAACACTCATGACAACTTTTATTCACTTTCTGTGGAACAACACTGAAGGGCCCTGTTGGCCCTGTATCTGTATATGGCACCATCATTCCTTCTGTTTCTTAGGCAGGAAACCAGGGAGTCGTCACTGATGTTTTCTTTTCCTCTCTCCAATTCATTCGATTTTTAAAAATATGACAATTATCCACACTCTCTGTCTGAACACCATTTACAGTGTGACTTCAGCTCTTTCCGTTAAAGGAGGGATCTACTTCTCTTCTCCTTGAATCTAAGCAGGGCTTGTAAATCTTTGGAGAAATGCTTTGTTACCTACTTTGATTCATAGATGATGTGCTATTTCCAAGCCTAGGCATCAAGCAGCCCTGCAAACTTCTGTTGCCCTCACCTATCCTGCCTGTACCTCTGTTCTGCCACCAGGACAGACCTGGGCTAGCCTGTTGGATGACAAAAGACCTTGCACCATGAATCAATGGATTCATCCTGACTGAGGCCCCAGACATGTGGGAGAATCCAGCCAATATTAGTAGAGCTATCTTACAACACATTCACCACTTGGCTGAGGCACATGAGCAAGGTCCTTCCAAACCTTCCTGGTCCTTGCTAGTCCATCAACCTACTCTTGAAATAAAGTCTTGTTATTTGAAGCCACTAAATTTTGGGTGGTTAGTTATGCAGCAAAAGCTAACTGATTCACACTCCTGCACTTAATGGTTCTCTGAGTATTAAAGCTTTTACCTCCTTAATATAATTCCTTTGAATTTTGGAGTTCCCTGGAGGTCCAATGGTTTGGACTTGGTGCTTTCACTGCCAAGGGCACAGGTTCCATCCCTAGTCAGAGTGCCGAGATCCTAGAAGCCATGCAGTGCAGCTGAAAGAAAAAAAGAACTTTTCCTGATTTCTTTGCATTTCATTTTTGCCTTCTTTGTTGCCTTCTATCTAAGTTTTAATCCTGCCTCATTTCTACTATCAGAATACTCATTTTATTCTTCTACTGAAAACTCTTTAATGGCCCATCAAAAGTAATAAGGTGCACACTGCTGAAAGCAGTCACCCTGATAGCTAAGAGCCTGATTTATTGTCTCAGACACCCTGGTGGTGGTGGCAGTTTAGTTGCTAAGTCATGTCCAACTCTTGCGACCTCAGGGTCTGTAGCCCACCAGTATCCTCTGTCTATGGGATTTCCCAGGCAAGAATACTGCAGTGTATTGCCGTTTCCTTCTCTAGGGAATCTTCCCAACCCAGGGATCAAACCTACGTCTCCTGTATTGCAAAAGGTCTCTGGCATTGCAGGTGGATTATTTACTGCTGAGCCACCAGGGAAGTCTCAAACTCCCTGGCTCCTTTACTTTATTGTTGTGTGACCTGGGGCAAGTTACCAAACCATTCTGTGTTTCAGTTTCCTCATGCTTAAAATGGAATAAAAATGAGACTTTTTAAGTATAGTCTAGAACAGAACCTGACACATCATAATTGCACAAATTATATGTACTATGATTTTTACTCCTTAGTGTGAAATAGGACCATTCATGAACTGGATCTTTTATTCTCCCTCTAAAGTCATGCGTCATTCATTATGACTTCTTCAGAACTCAGTCAAAACCCTTGGTTCTTCCAATATGTACCATGTTGTTTAAAGCCTCCATATTTTTATCCACGTTGCTTCAATGTTTTCAATACCTGGTCCCTGCCTCTCTTTTCTCTGGCCTCTAGTCCCCCTCTCTGACTATATCAACTTCTCTTTCAATGCTTACCTCAAGCAGTGCCCTCATATTGAAGTCTTTTCTAGACTCTGCTGGTGTAATCAATTAGCCATGCCTTGATTCACGCCCCATAGTATCCTGCCCATTCTCCTCGCATGATATGTCTCGACTTATTTACTTCATACTGTTGGTTCCTTTAAACAGTGCCCTATTTGTGCTTGTTTCTCCATCATCTAGAACAATGCCTGACACGTGGTATGAACTTCATAAATGATGACTATAAATTTAGGACATTATAAAGTCACATAGGAAGTAATTAAGAAGAAATGAATCAGGCTCTAATTTTCTGTTTCCAAAATGCTAAAGCCACTGGTGCTCTTGGAGTAACTGCAGATTACCGTAGCCAAGGAGGCTATTGGGAAGGGGTTGAATGTAGGCAAGAGCATTGCAGTAGGGCACCGGTGGGTTATGCTTGTGGATCTTCAAAAACTTGGAAGGTGGTACTATAACTAGAACCCTGAGAAAAAGTTGAAATCTGGGAACATGGCATTACTAATAGAGGCATGTGGACATTGCCTACTTTGGTCAGAACAGAAGGGTTCGTACCATTTTAGTGGTACAATTTAAAAGTTGGGATCTTTGACAGTAAGGTAATCTTCAAGTTTCATATGCTATGTGCTGACTTCATGTTTCTTATATATTTTTTGTTAATATTTTCTCTTCTTGTAACCTTTATGTTCTTAATGCTAGAAGGAAGGATGGAATGCTTCTGATCACATATGCTATAGGATATAGTGTCAGGAATGTTGGGATGGGATATATTTCATGAAGTTGATTTTTCATGAATTTAGCGACCCAAGTTTATTTCCAATGATTAAAAAAGTACTCCAGTAGAATCTGTTTGTAAACCAAACATCATGTAACACTTCAGTGGAGAAAGTCGGAACTGTGTATCAATTACACAGTAACTGCCCACAGCTCTCTCCCCAGCAAAGGGAAACTATCATTCTACTTTCCATCTCTGGGTTTCCCAGGTGGCTCTAGTGGTAAAGAATCCACTTGCCAATGCAGGAGATGTAAGAGATGTGGGTTCGATCCCTGGGTGGGGAAGATCTCTTGGAGAAGGTGATGGAAACCCACTCCAGTAATCTTGCCGAAAGAATACCATGGACAGAGGAGCCTGGCAGGCTACAGTCCATAGGGTACAAAGAGTCAGACATCACTGAAGTGGCTTCACACACACACACGCACACACTTTCCATCTCTACTATAAGAACTTCTTGTCAGTGGAATCATACGGTATTTGTGATGCGCTTACTTGGCTTGGCTTAATGTCCTCGGGCTTCCCTGGTGGCTCAGATGGTAAAGCATCTGCCTGCAATGCAGGAGACCTGGGTTCAACCCCTGGGTCGGGAAGATCCCCTGGAGAAGGAAATGGCAACCCACTCCAGTACTCTTGCCTGGAAAATTCCATGGACAGAGGAGCCTTGTAAGGTACAATCCATGGGATTGCAAAGAGTCAGACACAACTGAACAACTTCACTTCTTCACTTAATGTCCTCAGAGTTCATCCATGTTATAGCATAATTAACTTCCTTTTTAAGGCTGAATCATGAATCAGCCTAAGTACATACATGTAAATGTATATAACATGTTCTGCCTCTCCAGTCATCCATCAACAGATGCTTGGGTTGCTTCTAAGATTCAGCTATTGTGAATAATGTTGCTATGAATGTTGGTTCGTAGTCATCTCTTTGAGACTGTGCTTTCAATTCTTGTGGCTAGATACCTCAAAGTGGAATTGCTGGATCATATGGTAATTCTTCTAAATTTTTGGGAAACTGCCGTACTGTTTTATACAGCAGCTGTACCATTTTACATTTCTATCAACAGCACAAAATGATTCTCTATATCCTCATGAACACTGTTGAATTTATGTAGTAGTCATCTTAATGGGTATGAAGTGATGTTTCATTGTGATATATATGGGGTGAAATTTCATTGTAATTTTGATTTGTATTTACCTAATGTTTAATGAGGTTGAACATATTTTCATGTGCTTATTAGTCATTTATGTATCTTTGGAGAAATATCTACTGGAGGCCTTTGCTAATTTTTGAATTGGGTTGTTTGTTTTTATTGTGGAGTTTTAGGAGTTCTCTATCTATCCTGGATTTTGACCCTTATCAGATATATGATATACAAATATCTTCTCTGATTTTCTGGGTTGCCTCTTTACTTTGTTGATAGTGTCTTTTGATACACAAAATTTAAAAATTTTCATTGAGTTCAGTTTGTCTCTTTTCTCTTTGTTTGCCTGTGCCTTTGGTGTCATATCCAGGAAAGTAAAAGTGAAAGTGAAGTTGCTCAGTCATGTCCGACTCTTTGCGACCCCGTGGACTGTAGCCCACCAGGCTCCTCCGTCCATGAGATTTCCCAGGCAAGAATACTGGAGTGGGTTGCCATTTCCTTCTCCAGGGCATCTTTCTGACCCAGGGATCGAACCCGGGTCTCCGGCATTGCAGGCAGAGGCTTTAACCACTGAGTCACCAGGGAAGCCCGCCAAATCCAGGAAATCACTGCCAAATCCAATGCTGTGAATTTTTTGCCCTGGATTTACTTCTAAGAATTCTGTAGTTTGAAGTCTTATGTTTAAGTAAGTATTTTGAGTTTTGTTTTGTTTTGATATGTGGTGTTAGGTGAAGGTTTTACTTCATTCTCTTGCATGTGAGTATCTAGTTCCTCTTCTACTTGTTGAAGAGATCAACTGTCTTTTCCCCATCGAATAGTCTTGGCTACTCTGGTTGAAAATCATTTGACTGTAGATGCAAGGGTTTATTTCTGGGATTTCTGTTTTTCACTGGTCTATGTGTCTGTCTTTATGCCAGTACCATACTCTTTTGATTATGATAGACTTTTCATAAGTTTTGAAATCAGGAAATGTGAATCCTCCAGCTTTATGTGTCTTACACATCTTTGTGACACCCTTTCCCTTGGAAGCACTTAATAGATACTTCAAACACTTGTGGATTTAATGATGGAACTACAACTATTATGTAACATGAGACATGCTGGGAGACTTGCTCTCACCTTGCAAACCTAGAATACTTTTAACAGAACTATTTTCAACAGGAAGATATCAAACATATTTTTCATAATATAAAATTTCCAAATACTGCTTACTGGAAGCTACTATTCTGGTGAAGAATAAATTGATTTATTCTCACAATGTTTTGCCCTCTTTTATATTCATTAAAATTCAGGTGATTGTTATTACAGAAAGAAAATCTTTTTCAGTTTAGTCATGGATTCTGAGCATAAAGTTTATCCAGTGCTAAAAAACTGATCTGACACAATTTCTTATCCATAGCAAAATAGCATGATCTCTTTATTACAGTTTTGACTCAACATTATGGTATAGATTAAAAGTCTATGGAAATATTATAGAGGATGTTAACATTGTATTTAGCAATGCCATGATATAAAGATATGAAGAAAAAATGATTAGAATCCAGGGAAGTAAGTATCATAAGTGATGTACATTATAAATCATCTTAGTAAAAGAAGTCTAGGCATTGTAGTTTTATTAAACAAAAAATTCTGTTTGTTTTTAAATTTGTGAGCATATCATCCATCATCTTTTCAATTTTTATTAAAGTAAGAGTTTCAAAATTCAAGAAATCTGAAAAATGATTGTGTTAGTTAAGGCTTGTGTGTTATTATTAATAGAACTAACAAAATAGTTCAGTGGCTTAGAAAACAGGTTGCCTTTTTTGTTTGTGCTATATAGTCTGTGGTGAGCATTCTAGGTTAGCCTATAGCTATGCTCTGGGCAGTCTTTCAGAGTACCAGCTTCCTTCTCTTTTGTTTTTAATGATTCCCTGAGGTATTGTCTTCTCCAACTTGAGTGAATCTGGTTTCAGGCACTTCCTTATTCTAGTTTGTGAGAAGAGAACCTGAACACAGGAGTTCAGTGCATGGTTTTATAGGTCAGGCTGGGAAGGGGTAAGTGTCATTTCTGCCGGTGTTCCTTTGGTGACAGCTCAGTCACTAAGCTACATGTGGCTACAAGTTGTTGTTCAGTCACTCAGTTGTTTTCAATTCTTTGCAGCCCCATGGACTGAGGCACACCAGGCCTCCCTGTCCTTCACCATCTCCCAGAGTTTGCTCAAACTCATGTCCTTTGACTCGGTGATACCATCCAACCATCTCATCCTGTCGTCCCCTTCTCCTCCTGCCTTCAATTTTTCCCATTGGAAATGGTCGTTTCCAGTGAGTTGGCTCTTTGCATCAGGTGGCCAAAGTATTGGACCTTTAGTTTCAGCATCAGTCCTTCCAACGAATATTCAGGGTTGATTTCCTTTAAGATAGACTGGTTTGATCTTCTTGCTGTCCAAGGGACTCTGAAGAGATTTTTTTCAGCACCACAGTTTGAAGGCATCAATTCTTCGGCACTCAGACTTTTTTTATTGTACAGCTCTCACATATGTACATGACTAATGGAAAAACCATAGATTTGACTAGATGAACCTTTGTTGGCAAAGTACTGTTTCTGCTTTTTAATACACTGTCATGATTTGTCACTGGTTTCTTCCAAGGAGCAAGCGTCTTTTAAATTTCTTGGCTGCAGTCACCATCTGCAGTGATTTTGGAGCCCCCCAAAATAAAGTCTGTCACTGTTTCCACTGTTTCCCCATCTATTTGCCATGAAGTGATGGGGCCAGATGTCATGATCTTTGTTTTTGAATGTTGAGTTTTAAGCCAGCTTGTTCACTCTCCTTTATCATCTTCATCAAGGGGCTCTTTAATTCCTCTTCACTTTCTGCCATAAGGGTGGTGTCATCTGCAGATCTGAGATTTTTGATATTTCTCTGTGCAATCTTGATTCCAGCTCATGCTTCATCCAGCCCGGCATTTCTTATGATGTACTCTGCATATAAGTTAAATAAGTGGGTGAAAATATATAGCCTTGACATACTCCTTTCCCAATTTTGAACCAGTCCATTGTTCCATGTCTGGTTTTAACTGTTGCTTCATGACCTGCATACAGGTTTCTCAGGAGGAAGATAAGGTGGTCTAGTATTCCCATCTCTTTAAGAATTTTCCACAGTTTGTTGTGATCTACATAGTCAAAGGCTTTAGCATAGTCTTTGAAGCAGAAGTAGATGTTTTTCTGAAATTCTCTAGCTTTTTCTATGATCCAACAGATGTCAACAATTTCATTTCTGGTTCTTCTGCCTTTTCTAAATCCAGCTTACACATCTGGAAGTTCTTGCTTTACATACTGTTGAAGTCTAGCTTGAAAGATTTTGAGCGCTACTTTGCTAGCATGTGAAATGAGTGTAGTTGTGTGGTAGTTGGATATATTCAGATGGATATATCTTTCCTTTTCTCCTTTGCCTTCACATCTCTTCTTTTCTCAGCTATTTGTAGGACTTCCTCAAATAGCTGGGAACTGGGAAATACAGTCCTAGGTAGGCAGTCATGTCAGCTCTAGCTCACTTACTATGTACAAAAGGAAAAATTAACTTTGGATAACAGGCAGTGTCCTCCTCAGTCACTCAGACCAAAGTCTTCAGTTTCCTAATGGGAGAAGGGAGACTGGAAAGCCATTATCACTTACCACCTATGTGATCTTGGGCTTACAGCCTTCACTACTCATCTGACCTTGAATACTTCACCTTTACCACTTACCATTATGTGAACTTGAGCACATAATTTCTGCTACTCATCACCCAACTGACCTTTAACAATAAAGCTCTGTCATTTATGTCTTCTGGACTTTGGACACACAGTCTCTACCACTTACCATTTATGTGACTTGGACCCATGACCTCTATTATCTAACACCTTTGTGACCATCTTCTTGTAATTTCTACCACTTTAGCACCTATGTGACCATGGCCTATAACCTTGATAAACATCTTTTTCTCATCTATACCTCATAGGATTGTGTTAGACAAGGTAATCAATATAAAGACATTAGAAAAATGATGAGCACATAGTGTTTGATAAATATATGCTACTGTTTGCTGCCATTACCACCGCTGCTACTCATGTTACTACTATTTTGTATTATCTAGTTAACAGAAAACTAATAAACATATTTCATCTTACACTGATCACATGGAAGAATGTTTTGGGACCTCTAGGTTATTAATATGGATTTTGGTTATTGCAAAGCATAAAAATGCTCCTGAATTAAAAAGTTATAGTCAATATGATACCTTTACAAGCATTTGATGTATACTCTGATAGTATATAGTATAGTCTCAGATTAAACGGGAGAGTAACACATTTGCATATTATGACTTTATTTGGTAGTCATAAGATTCAGCGACTCATTTATTGGATATGGACCTTGTAGGGGAAATTAAAACATCAAAACTGGGATAATTTATTCTGAATATAATCTTAGAGTTAAATCAACTGTCAGTGTATTTTATTCATCCTTTCATTATGCTAACCTCCCAGGGAAACTAAGTGATCCTGATGATTATTAGCTCGAGGCATAAACCATTTAGTTGGAATCAGAAGTCCAAGAACTAAAAACTCCAAATAGCAGTTTACCAGATTTTCCAAAATGAATTTCAGTTAATTTGTAAATAGGCCCTTAAATGCAAACGACTTATCCCTTTCCACATGGAGTTAAATAACTTGGACAGTTGAAAAGTCCTTATGAACTAAAGAGAGTAAACAAATTAATGTCAAAGTTACAGTGCATTTTCCTGTATTTTACAGACATCACAGCAAAAATGTCAAACATTCAGCTTCAAATGATGCCATAGCTTTCTTTGTCTTTTCTTTATATTACCTATAGTTTCCTTAGAGAGTGTGCTGATACCTCAGTTACCCTAAGGGAGACTTGTTGATTGCATGTACAATGTGATTTTCAGAGAGACTGCTTGTAAATGTGCAAGTTTTGATGTATATTTTAAATCCTAGCAATAATTCAAAGTAATTATCATAGAATGCAGAAGATCTTTGATATTTGTAAATTATGCATACACACACAAATTTAATGAATTTATACTCTGTTGAAAATGGACCTGAGAACGAATGAAATGTTATTGCTGGTGATGGAAATAATCAGAAAATACAAGGTCACTTCTTAGAAAATAGAAGCTTGGACTATATTATGACTAAGCAGCCAAATAAGTGGTGGCTTCGCTGATGTCAAGAACAAGTCAACCACGTGTTTTATATAGAAATGTGAAAATAAGAATCCTGAAATCATTTCAGTAAGTGCTCCTGGAAGATTTAGGTTTTATAGCTTTATTAGTGGAGATATTTAGAGCTGTTTTGCAAAATCAATAGAGGTGTGAAAAGAGACTAAAGTTTTACATTTAGTTATGATATATTATGAAGTAAATTAAGTGCATTATAATATTTAAGAAGTTGAGGAGTCTTCACAGCCTCAGCTTATGTTCCCTGGGATGGAAATATTTATTTAGCAAAGAATAATCATTTCACTCACAACTGACCTCTTACTCACTAAACACATACTATCAATCTGTAAGCCTAGACATTGGATTGTGTTCTGTCTCAATTTTGCTAAAGTAGTACTAGCATGAAAATGTAGTTTAAGGTCAGTTATTTAAAAAAAAAACACTCTACCTTATGTTTATGTTTATGGCTTTAAATCAATTTTCAAATTAATTTTCAGAGTATAGTGAAAGTGAAAAAAGTCATTATAGTAGAATTAAACAGCAGTATTTAATAGTCCACAGTTAGTAACTTTCCACTTTTCATGAGGGATAGTTCATGGAAATGCAGGAGAGAATCATGCAGTTTCTTTAACTTTATTTTAGTAAAGGTATGTTTCCTTGACACTAGTATTGTCCTCTTAGTCAAAACATTGTCCTGAGCAGCATCTCATTTTATTTCTTTAGTTTGCAGATACTGAAAAGTTTTGCCACTGGGGGTCACTATTTATCAATATTTTGAAAAACCAATTCCTTGATGATAAAATGATGTAACTGGATAACTAGTGTACAGCTTACAGTTTAAAGAAACATTGCTGCAGGAAAAGTCTAAATTTAGATGGAGTTTCCTAGGGACTAAAATAGCATCTTTCATAAATTAAGTGATTCCGCAGAGCCAATGATTTTTCTAGAGATTTTATTCAGAGATAACTAAATAGTAATTACATTCAAAATAGCTATGTATGTATTTTAGGAGACTTAAAAATGCTTTACCAATTTTGAGGCAGTTATGGGCTGGATGCTTTCCCAGTCCCCAGGGAATGACAGAGGAAACGCAGAGCAGGGAAACGGACGGAGCGTGCCCAAGGAATCAGGCAGGAGAGCTGGGTTCTACTCTGGCTCCATTATTCTCTGGCCAAGGCCCTGATTCAGTCTTTTATGCCCAGCCTTTTTCCGCTTTGTAAAATGAAGATGGAAGGTGCTCCATGGTTTCAATACTCTTTCCTGGTCCTGTCTTTCTAAGAGTCCTTGTCAATATCTGTCAGGTTTTAAAGTTTTCAGATGAAAGGAAATGAACCTGTTTTTACTCTTTCATCTTCATGGTAGAGAAATATCAAGAAAACAAAACAAAAGTGCTATTTTTTCGTATATTGTGACAGCAGAATGAAGTGACTATCACTAGAAGATTTCCTTTTTCAATGATGTAAAGGGGAAACTGACACCATGGAAAGTCTATAACATTTTAGGTCAGGTTGATGTGCTTTTCATCAGTTTTGCTTAAAGAATTGTTATTTTTATCAATGCCTTTTTTTTTCAATTATTTATTTGCTGGTGATCCAAAAGAGTAACGATTCCTGTCCCAAGAGTGGCCGAATTCTTTTTCTTTCCTAACTTGCAGCCAAGAAAGCTTCACTCTCACTGAACGCTGTACCCTCCATTTTTAGGCTTGCAGCTGTTTCAATCTCCAGGACTAGTTCAGTGTCAGGGGTCCCCTGATCCTGTGCCTCACATCTATCAATGGTAAAAAGTAACTAGTCTTGTAGCACACTCTTAAAAAGAATTTTACACATTAAATTTTCTTTATAACAACCCTGCAAAATAAAGAAAGTTGTATTACCTACCCCATTTTGGAATTCTGGAAATTAAGATCCAGAAGGAATAAGTGATTTGTACAGTTGAATCCAGATCTTCAGTCTCCAAAATGTTTAGTATTCCAGCCTGGAAAATCCCATGGGTGGGTTACAGTCCATGGGGTCCAAAAGAGACAGTCACAACTGAAGTGGCTTAGCACACATGCACTCCTCTTCTTTAAAGGGATGATTAAGTTAAATGAGGCCATTAGTTTGGGCTCTAACCCAATCTGACTGTTTTATAGGAAGAGAAATTTGGACATATATAGAGATCCCAGGGAAGTTCCTGCACGGAGGAAATACTGTGTTAAGACAAAGCAAGGAAGTTGACCATTTACAAACCAAGAAGACAGGCCTAGGAAGAAAACAAACCTATTGACACCTTGATCTTGGACTTCCAGCCTCCATAACCATAAGAAAATAAAGTTCTGTTGTTAAAGGCACCCAATCTTCTGTGCTGTTATGTTTTTGGAGCCTTATCTGACTAAGACACCATCCATTCCTTCACCCATCCTTTTGAATATTATGAGCTAGTATCTAACATGCCAAGCACTGTGTTGCTCTCTGGGATACAGAGATAAAAGATATAGTCCATGTCTTCAAAGCGCTCATAATCTAGTGTAATGTGTACTTATAGTAGTGATCTGGGAGGAGGGGGAAGCAAGCAGTTAATGCTATAAAGTATGGCTGACAGAGACACCAAAGAGAATCATGGAAATTCAGAGAAGGAGACTTTGTCTCAGCCTGAGTTAAAGTGGCATAGACATAGAGGTGGGGAGCCCAGAGAAGGTATCTTGAAGAACAGTGAAAGTTAAATATCCCTTCCCCCTACAAGCCATTTCATAGGATCTAGTCATGGTCCTGAACTCCATGTGGGTGATGGCCAGTTATCTGCTAAGATATTCTTGATTTCAAATGTATGCATAGGTTTTCAGGATTGTTTGGCTCTGGATTATCTTTTCTGCTACTCTGTCAACAAACCCAATATAGCTCAGATACTTACTGTTTGCCTGAAGTACCTACACCTCCCTTTCTGTCAAAATCCCTTTGGAAGCCATGTCTCATCTCAGCACATGCAACTGGTTCTTACCATATCTTGTGAAAGCTTGTAGTTCTGTGTTCTAGACATATGACAGTCTCTCCTGTCCAGCAAAAGTTAACCAGGCCACTGTAGACTTTGTTCTAAGATCTAACAGCATCTGTATAGAATAATGCAGAAATTTTATATGTATATACATGCATTGTGGTTGAAGCCAGACCATAGGCTTCCTACCAAATAGCTATTTATGGAGTCATCATCTTTCTGTCTTTATAAAATTAGAAATAAACATGACATCATTAGTTTGACTACCACTGCTGAATAATGAGAAAATGTTATCTACTGTGATATAAGTTTACAGTGTTTGTAGTAATATAGGGCTTGAGAAAGGATGGTATCATGGAACTTGTGCCTATTCATATGGAAAAATTTTTGATATTCATGTGGAAAAAATTGAATTTAACCCCTTCTTTATACCATATGCAAGTTTTTTTATGACTGTAAATATATACAGTACTTTCTTTCTTTTTTTTTTAGTTTATTTATTTTAATTGGAGGCTAATTACTTTACAATATTGTCATGGTTTTGCCATACATTCACATGAATCAGCCATGGGTGTACATGTGTTTCTCACTTAATTCTAGGTATCTTTTAGATTTAAGTTTGAATGGTAAAATAGTAAAACTTTTAGCTCACTTGGAAGAATTCTGAGCACCTTTGAGACTGGAGTTCACAATGTTATCCTATTTGTCTGCTTTCGTGGCCATGCATTGAGTAACGGTGACAAGGTGTCCTGCAGAGATGCCTGAACACATTAAGAGGAATGAAGGTTCTTTTCAGAAAGAGAAGAAGAGAGCTAGAGTTTCAGACTTCATCATGAGCTGCTGCTTAGTTACATCCACTGAATTTATTGATATGGCTGCCAAGTTCCAACAAAAGGCTAGTGACAGTATCTAGGCATAGGTAGTATGACTATGGGAATTGGGAGTGATGGCATTTCTCTGGTCAGGCAGGAGGCTGAGGAAATGAGCCACATCACCACACGTGATGCCCACCAGCAACACCTGCATGGTGCTCAGGGAGTTCAGGGGAGTCACTTCCTTACTGATTGGGGTATTTTATCCTGCAGGGAGGCTTGGCTCAATGAGGGCCTGAGAATCTATAGAGGAGGGACAGCAAACTCTTAGGGAGGTAGGAAGGATTCAGGACATCCACATCATCTTTGAAGGCCCTGATCAGGGCACATTCACTGTAGTCCTCCACAGCACCTGGTATGGGACCTGATATCCATGCTGGCCGAGATATGGGACAAGACATTTTATGATGTTGAACAGTCCATTGTTGATCTGGGGGAAACGAGTAAATCCTAGGAACAAGAATAGACTCTGGGAAAGACTGAAGACAGAGAGGGAGCTTGAGAAAGCAAAAGCCTATCTGAACTGGCTGTAAAGTACCTGGTATAGGTAACTGGAAGGAAATGTGATTTGACCTCATTGCTGCAGGACCCCCACCTGAAAAGATAGACCAGCAACGCAATGCTGTGTTATTGGCCTGTCGAATGCCTTAAAACATGAACAGCAGTTCAGGTCTGCCCCATTTACACCTACTTCTCCACCTGCTCCATCAGAGGTGTCAGGGCATAGTTCTATTTGGATGAATGACTCCCATGCCCTGGGTATAGGATGCAGGCTGTAATTGTCTCCAGGTGAGGGCCATTAGGAATGATTAGGGCCCCATGTTGAGCTCACTATTCACTGTCCCCCAGAAACAAACAAAAGGCTCTAGTTGATAATGGAGCCAAATGTACTCTAATTCATATATCTCTGAGAACTTTCCTGGCCCCTCTCAGTGGCTCAGTTCAATTCAGTTCAGCTCAGTCATGTCTGACTCTTTGCGACTCCATGGACTACAGCACTCCAGGCCTCCTTGTCCATCATCAATTCCCAGAGTTTACTCAAACTCATGTCCATTGACTCGGTGATGCCATACAATCATCTCATCCTCTGTCGTCCCCTTCTCCTCCCTCCTTCAATCTTTCCTAGCATTAGGGTCTTTTCAAATGAGTCGTCAGCTCTTCGCATCTAGTGGCCAAAGTATTGGAGTTTCAGCTTCAACATCAGTCCTTCCAATGAACATTCAGGACTGATTTCCTTTAGGATGGACTGATTGGATCTCCTTGCAGTCCAAGGAACTCTCAAGAGTCTTCTCCAACACCACAGTTCAAAAGCATCAATTATTCGGTGCTCAGCTTTAGTTATAGTCCAACTTTCACTTCCATACATGACTACTGGAAAAATGATAGCCTTAACTAGATGGATCTTTGTTGACAAAGTAATGTCTCTGCTTTTTAATATGCTGTCTAGGTTGGTCATAACTTTCCTTCCAAGGAGTAAGCGTCTTTTTATTTCATGGCTGCAGTCACCATCTGCAGTGATTTTGGAGCCCCCCAAAATAAAGTCTGCCACTGTTTCCACTGTTTATCCATCTGTTTGCCATGAAGTGATGGGATTAGATGCCATGATCTTAATTTTCTGAATGTTGAGCTTTAAGCCAATATTTTCACTCTCCTCTCTCACTTGCATCAAGAGGCTTTTTAGTTCTTCTTCACTTTCTGCCACAAGGGTGGTGTCATCTGCATATCTGAGGTTATTGGTATTTCTCCTGGCAATCTTGATTCTAGCTTGTGCTTCTTCCAGCCCAGCATTTCTCATGATGTACTCTGCATATAAGTTAAATAAGCAGGGTGACAATATGCAGCCTTGACGTACTCCTTTTCCTATTTGGAACCAGTCTGTTGTTCCATGTCCAGTTCTAACTGTTGCTTCCTGACCTGCATACAGATTCCTCAAGTGGCAGGTCAGGTGTTCTGGTATTCCCATCTCTTTAGAATTTTCCACAGTTTATTGTGATCCACACAGTCAAAGGCTTTGGCATAGTCAAAAAGCAGAAACAGATGTTTCTCAGGAAATTTCTTGTTTTTACCATGATCCAGCAGATGTTGGCAATTTGATCTCTGGTTCCTCTGCCTTTTCTAAAGCCAGCTTGAACATCTGGAAGTTCATGGTTCACATA
This sequence comes from Okapia johnstoni, assembly GCA_024291935.2. Classification (NCBI taxonomy): domain Eukaryota; kingdom Metazoa; phylum Chordata; class Mammalia; order Artiodactyla; family Giraffidae; genus Okapia; species Okapia johnstoni. Next base: position 57,707,019 of record CM044308.1, read on the forward strand.
CTGTTGAAGCCTGGCTTGGAGAATTTTGAGCATTACTTTGCTAGTGTGTGAGATGAGTGCAATTGTGTGGTAGTTTGAGCATTCTTTGGCATTGTCTTTCTTTGGGATTTGAATGAAAACTAACCTTTTCCAGTCCTCTGGCCACTGTTGAGTTTTCCAGATTTGCTGGCATATTGAGTGCAGCACTTTCACAGCATCATCTTTTAGGATTTGAAATAGCTCTACTGGAATTCCATCACCTCCACTAGTTTTATTCGTAGTGATACTTCCTAAGGCCCACTTGACTTCACATTCCAGGATGTCTGGCTCTAGGTGAGTGATCACACTGTCGTGATGATCTGGGTCATGAAGATCTTTTTTGTACAGTTCTTCTGTGTATTCTTGCCACCTCTTCTTAATATATTCTGCTTCTGTTAGGTCCATACCATTTCTCTCCTTTATTGAGCCCATCTTTGCATGAAATGTTCCCTTGGTATCTCTAAATTTTCTTGAAGAGATCTCTAGTCTTTCCTATTCTATTGTTTTCCTCTATTTCTTTTCATTGATCACTGAGAAAGGCTTTATTATATCTCCTTGCTATTCTTTGGAACTCTGCGTTCAAATGAATATATCTTTCCTTTTCTCCTTTGCTTTTTGCTTCTCTTCTTTTCACAGCTATTTGTAAGGCCTCCTCACACAGCCATTTTGCTTGTTGCATTTCTTTTTCTTGGGAATGATCTTGCTCCCTCCCTCCTGTACAACATCATGAACCTCTGTCCATAGTTCATCAGGCAGTCTATCAGATCTAATCCCTTAAATCATAAGGGATTTGACTTAGGTCATACCTGAATGGTCTAGTGGTTTTCCCTATTTTCTTCAATTTAAGTCTGAATTTGGCAATAAGGAGTTCGTGATCTGAGCCACAGTCAGCTCCCAGTCTTGTTTTTGCTGACTGTATAGAGCTTCTCTATCTTTGGCTGAAAAGAATATAATCAATCTGATTTCAGTGTTGACCATCTGGTGACGTCCATATGTAGCGTCTTCTCTTGTGTTGTTGGAAGAGAGTGTTTGCTATGACCAGTGTGTTCTCTTGGCAGAACTCTATTAGCCTTTGCCCTGCTTCATCCTGTACTCCAAGACCAAATTTTCATGTTACTCCAGGTGTTTCTTGACTTCCTACTTTTGCATTCCAGTCCCCTATAATGAAAAGGACATCTTTTGGGGGTGTTAGTTCTAGAAGGTCTTGTAGGTCTTCACAGAACTGTTCAAATTCAGCTTCTTCAGCATTACTGGTCAGGGCATAGACTTGGATTACCGTGATATTGAATGGTTTGCCCTGGAAATGAATAGAGATCATTCTGTCATGTTTGAGACTGCATCCAAGTACTGTATTTTGGACTCTTTTGTTGATTATGATGGCTACTCCATTCCTTCTAAGGGTTTCTTGCCCACAGTAATTGATATAATGGTCATCTGAGTTAAATTCACCCATTCTAGTCCATTTTAGTTCGCTGATTCCTAAAATGTCGACGTTCATTCTTGCCATCTCCTGTTTGATCACTTTCTATTTGCCTTAATTCATGGACCTAACATCCCAAGTTCCTATGCAATATTGCTCTTTACAGCATCAGACCTTGCTTCTATCACCAGTCCCATCCACAACTGGGTGTCGTTTTTGCTTTGACTCCGTCTCTTCATTCTTTCTGGAGTTATTTCTCCAGTGATCTCCAGTAGCATATTGGGCACCTACTGACCTGGGGAGTTCATCTTCAGTGTCTTATCTCTTTGCCTTTTCATACTGTTCATGGGGTTCTCAAGGCAAGAATACTGAAGTGGTTTGCCATTCCCTTCTCCAGTGCACCACGTTTGGTCAGAACTCTCCACCATTACCCGTCCGTCTTGGGTGGCCCTACATGGCATGGCTCATAGTTCATCGTTTAGACAAGGCTGTGGTCCACATGATCAGATTGGTTAGTTTTCTGTGATTGTGGTTTTCAGTCTGTCTGTCCTCTGATGGCGAAAGATAAGAGGCTTATGGAAGCTTCCTGATGGGAGAGACTGACTGAGGGGGAAACTGGGTCTTGTTCTGATGGGCAGGGCCATGCTCTGTAAATCGTTAATCCAATTTTCTGTTGATGGATGGAGCTGTGTTCCCTCCCTGCTATTTACCTGGGGTATGGATGTGAGAGTTGGACTATAAAGAAAGCTGAGCGCCAAAGAATTGATGCTTTTGAACTGTGGTGTTGGAGGAGACTCTTGAGAGTCCCTTGGACTGCAAGGAGATCCAACCAGTCCATCCTAAAGGAGATCAGTGCTGGGTGTTCATTGGAAGGACTAATGTTGATGCTGAAACTCCAATACTTTGGCCACCTGATGCAGAGAGCTGACTCATTGGAAAAGACCCTGATGCTGGGAAAGATTGAAGGCAGGAGGAGAAGGGGACGACAGAGGATGAGATGGCTGGATGGCATTATCGACTCAATGGACATGGGTTTTGGTGGACTCAGGGAGTTGGTGATGGACAGGGAGACCTGGCGTGCTGCGGTTCATGGGGTCGCAAAGAGTCGGACACTACTGAGGGACTGAACTGAACTGAAACTATGGTAGAGGTAATGAAGATAATGGTGACCTCCCTCAAAAGATCCCATGCATGTACATGCAAGCCACCACTGACCCACGCCTTCTCCAGAGACTCTCAGATACCCACAGGCAAGTCTCCTGTGTGGTCACTGTTCCTTTCTCCTGGGTCCTGGTGCACAAGGTTCTGTTGTGCCCTCCATGAGTCTATTTTCCAGTCCTGTGTAAGTTCTGGCAGCTCTATGGTGGGGTTAATGGCGACTTCCTCCAGGAGGACTTATGCCATACCCACACCCAGAGCCCCTGTCCCTGTGGCAGACCACTGCCGACACGTACCTCCACAGGAGATGCTCAAACACAGTTCTGTCTCAGTCTCTGTGGGGTCCCTGTGTCCTGGTGCGCACAAGGTTTGTTTGAGCCATCTGAGCGTCTCTGGCAGGAATGGGGTTTGATTATAAATGTGAATTCGCCTCTCCTACCATGTTTCTGGGGCTTCTCCTTTGCCCTTTGATATGGAGTATCTCCTCACAGCTGCTCCAGTGCCTACCGTGTTACTGGGGTATCTCCTCACAGCCGCTGCTCCTGACCTTGGACGTGGGGTATGGAGAACAAATGGTTATGGGCAGTAAAGTCTCTTTGATATTGCAAGTTGGGTGTTTTCCCCCATGAGAATACAAGGTTTTTGTTGCTCCAATATCAGATAACATAGTAGGCATTGACATTCTACAAGGTCAAACTCTGCCAACCTCTATTGGTGAATTATACCTCTGGATTAAAGTAATCAAACCAGTGCTGAGGGAAACACCAACTGGGAACCAGTAGGTCTACCACACCAAGGAAGAGTGTTAACTGTCAAACAATATAAATTTCCTGGAGGGGATAAGGTAGTAGAAGATACCCTGTAACTGCACTGAACAGGTATTGTACACCTTGGCCATATGTATGTTGAACAACAATTTTAAAGACAACAGCATAAAGATGAATGTGTGTGTGCGTGAAAGTCAGTCGTGTCTGACTCTTTGCAACCTCATGGACTGTAGCCTGCCAGGCTCCTCTGTCCATGAAATTCTCCAGGCCAGAGTACTGGAGTGGGTAGCCATTCCCTTCTCCAGGGCATCTTCCCAACCAAGGGATCAAACACAGGTCTCCCACATTGCAGGTGGATTCTTTACCATCTGAGCCACCAGGCAAGCCCATAAAGATGAATAGGGAAAGAGAAAGACAGAGTGACTGGTGGAGATGATGGGTTAAGTGGTGTTGTTTTGGTGATGGTTGTCAAGAAGATGGTGTTTGATCAATATCTGAAGGTAACTAAGGAATGAGCCATATAGATACCAGATAAAAGAGGATTCTAAGCAGAATGTAGCAAGTGCAAGTGGCCCGAGGTGGGAATTTGCTTGATGTGTTAAAGCAACAGAGTCCAGTAAACCTGGAGGAGAGTGAGAACCAATAGTGGTGGCCAGAAGGCCCATGAGTTGTCATGGATTATAGGTAATGGAGTTGGAATTTACTCTAAGTAAACTTTGAAGTCAAAGGAAGATTTTATTATATGCAGAAAAATATTTAAGATTGATTTTTGCTAAACTTTCTGAAATTCCTAAAATTGATTAATGGTTCTAGTTCTAATTCTGCTGGGTTTTATAGTCAAAAGTGGAGAGAATTAAACTTTTATGTAGGAAACAAATATAGATAAACAATATTCTGGGGAGGTATGTGTTTCCCAGAAGTCAATGATAGTAGCATTCTAAATTGATAAATAATAGTAATATAACTCTATTCCAGTTGTTCTGAACTGTGTGTGGAAGCATTTAGGCATTTTTAATTACTTCAAGGAATTAGGGTAAACTTGAAAATTATTTCTTAGTATTGCCTCTTTTAATAAGCATTGTGTATTTAAGCACTACTAAATACGGTCAAAATAAATATATTTTCCATTCTGAACTTGTAAGACCAGGCTTAGTTTGAATCTTTGCTCTGTCACATACTTACTCTTTCACCTTGAGCAAATGCCCACAGCATCTTTGACTCTCTGTTTCTTTATTCCAAGAATGGACATAATAGCCTCTAATTTGTAGATAATTTCTGGTAAGCAGTTACCCCAGTGTTTACCACATAGTAAGAATTTAAAAATAGTTGTAGTTATAGTAACTATATTGTTTTTGTCTGTCCTAGTTTTGTTACATATTGTAACTAAATAGGTTACAATATTTGTATTCTGTTCACTAAAGCAAACTTATTAATGTTTACTGATGCTCTTTTCAATTTTTAATAAATCCTGAGGATCTGAAAATAATATGTACAAGAATAAAACAAAGAAATCCTGTAAATGCAAATAATTTAGACAGAAAAGAATATTCTTTTATGCAAATCAATTAACACGAAATTTTAATTTCAGAATAACCAGCTTTGCTTAGTATTATGAGGACATTTTGTTGTTCAAAGAATATTTGACAATACCTATTTTTCCTTGACTCACCTGGCATTTGCAAATAATGCATGTTTAGTGAATGCTTGACAAAGAAATTGCATGTGTGTGTGTGTGTGCGCGCGCGCATGTGCAAGAGAGAGAGAGATTTTTAAAAAATGAAGTATGGTTGGGACTGGTGTCCGTTACAGATAGGGAGGTAACCAGTGCAGCCACTATGAGAAACAAAATGACTGCTTCTCAAAAAGAGCTGTTACGTGATCCAGCAATTCCACTATGTATGTACCCCCAAAAATTGAAAGCAGGAACCAAAACAGACATATGTAGAGCAATGTTCATAGCAAACATTCACAATAGCCAAAAAATGAAAACAACCCAAATATCCATCATCAAATGAATGGATAAAGCAAATGTTGTATATATATACAATAAAATATGATTTGGCCCAAAAAGGAATGGAATTCTGATAAATGCTACAACATGGACAAACCTGGGAAACATTAGACAATTTTAAATTAGCCGGATTTTTAAAAACATTGTATTATTCTACTTATATAAAGTGCATAGCATAGGCAAATGCAGATCAGGAAGTCTAACAAGAGGCTGGGGGAAGGTGAAAATGGGGAGTTTCTGTTTCATGGGTAAAAAACAAAGTTATGAAAATAGATAGTGGTGATGGTTGTAAAACATTGTGAATGTACTTAATCCCAGGGAATTGTATGCTTGAAATAGATAAAATGGTAAATTCTTTGTTTGTGTATTTTACCTAAGTTAAAAATAAAAAAATAGTTTAAAAAGTAAAGTATCTTCAAAAGTAAATTGACTTTTAAATGCCCATGTAAATACAGTTATTGATTTTAGTAATGCATGTTGGTTTATACATTCAATTATTGAAAATTTATGACATGTTAGGGTTGTTTTCCCAGCTTGTTTCCTAGAATATTATGTACCAGCCATGCAGTTAGGGGAGAGCAGTACCAGATATTCATATTTTCACACTCTCCAGAGTTGTTTTACCTTATTATGGTAATATGGTTCTTCTAGTCACAGGCATTGCTTCAGAGATGGGTAGTTGCTCAGGCATAAGATAATATATTAAGGGTTACAGTATTAATATCTACAAAAGGAGCATAGCTGTAGACTAACTACTACAACTACCAAAGACTTCCTTTCTCCAAGAAGTGGAGAGTTGACTGTGTCATGGACACTTTTTTACATTTTTTAAAAATTGAAGCATAGTTGGCTTAAAATATTTTAGCTGTATAGCAAAATGATTCATTGATACATATATACATAAACATATGTGTATATGTGTATTTTTCTGATTATTTTCCTTTATAGATTATTGCAAGATATCACAGGATACTGAATATAGTTCCCTGTTCTGTACAGTAGGTTCTTGTTTATTTTATTATGTTAATTCCAAATTCCTAATTTATGCCTCCTCCCTCCCCATTTTGGTAAACATATATTTATTTTCTATGTCTATGAGTCTATTTCTGTTTTGTAAATAAATTCACTTGTATTATTATTTTAGATTCCACATATAATGATATCATATGATACTTGTCTTTCTCTGTTTGACTTTCTTCCCTTAGTATGATAATCTCTAGGTTCATCCAGGTTGCTGCAAATAGCATTATTTCATTCTTTTATATGGCTGAGTAACATTCTATTGTGTATATATGTGTGTGTGTATAATATTTTCTTAAAATATATCACAACTTTATAATAACTGCAATTATATAATTTTCTCTGGATATTAAATACTACTGTCTTAAAAATTCTTATAGCAGTGCTGTTTCAAGATCATGTTACCCCATATTTTCCAGATATAAATAAACAAGTTACATAAAATCTGCTGTTTAATTTTATTGGTGCACTTAATAAGTTGTTCCAGTTTGTCCAACAAAGATAAAGGCCTTTTTATTAATGATTCATAAAATTTTCTCTTTTAATAGATGGATGTGCACTCATCTGTTAGAATTTCAGTTTTTAAATTTGAGGTACTGTATTTATAATTACTTTTTTAGGCTATTATTTTTGTGTGTATTTGTTTTCTTACTGAAGTATAGTTGATTTATAATGTTGTATAAGTTTCAGGTATACAGCAAAATGATTTATATATATATATATATATATATATATATATATATACATACATATATATTTTGGGGGGTTCTTTACCCTTATAGGTTAATTTAAAGTACTGAGTATAGTTTCCTGTGCTACAGAGTAGTTGGTTTTTGTTGATTATCTATTTTATATATAGTAGTGTGTATGTGTTAATCTCAAACTCCTAATTTATCCCTACCCTTCCTTTTCTATTTGGTAGCCATAAATTTATTTTCTATGTCTGTGAGTCTATTTCTGTTTTGTATATAAGTTCATTTGTATCACTTTTTAAGATTCCACCTATGTTAAGATTCCACATATGAGTTATATCATATATTTGTCTTTCTCTGGCTTCACTTAGTATAGTATACTTCACTTAGTATAGTAATCTCTAGGTCCATCAGTGTTTCTGCAAATGGCATTATTTCATTCTTCTTTATGGGTGAGTAATATTCCATTGTGTGTGTGTGTGTGTGTGTGTATGTGTGTGTTTGTGTGTATCTATATATATCTATATATTATATATATATCCAAGTCATGGCTTTTGTAAATAGTGCTGCTATGAACATTGTGGTGCGTATATCTTTCTGATTATGGTTTTCTCTACATATATTCCCAGGAGTGGGATTTCTGGATCGTATGGTAGCTCTATGTTTAATTTTTTAAAAAACCTCCATATGTTCTCTGAAATGGCTGTACCAATTTACATTCCCAATGATGTGGGATGGTTCTCTTTTCTCTATACCCTCTCCATTGTTTATTATTGGTAGACTTTTTGATGATGGCTATTCTGATCAATGTGAAGGTGATAACCTCACTATAGTTTTAATTAGCATTTCTCTACCACGTATTCTTTATTCATTCGTTTGATAGGCATTTGTGTTTCTTCCATGTCATGGCTATTCTAAGTATTGCTGCTGTGAACATTGGGATGCATGCATCTTTTTAAATTAGTTTTTCCTTAGACATTTTTATGACCTACCATCACAGAACACAACCAGACAATACTAAACACTATGTTCCAAGTAAATTCAGTGGCATGTTATGAAAAATTAGAGGCTCACCTGTCTTCTGGAAAGGTGTCAGATGCTTTGGTATTTTTTTGGAATATAAAAATAACTTGAGAGGTACTAGAAAAACCACTGGAAAACAGAAGGAGAAGCATGTGAAGCTATAAAACATTACCTGTGTTTTCGTTTTCTTTAATATGCTAAATACAAAATAGTGCTGGGTGTATACCTAGGTTCATTTAACCTAAACTCTGAATTTTGCCCAAGAACAATCAGAACAGACAATGTCCACCTTCCCCCGCAGTATACCTTACTTACAGCAAGAGAATCTTCTAAAGCAAATGGAGACAAATTGTTCTCAGCCTGAAACTAAATCACCTTTGGTGGAGGTGGAAAAGGCCTTTGACTACAAAGAATACAATAGCTGAAGTTATTTTGGTTCTGTTTCTCTGCTCAGTAAGTGGAGGCTTGTATCCTTTCTCCTCTCTTCCTCTCTTTCCCCATTATCTTTCAAAAAAGGAATGGCAAAAATCAAGATAAAGATAAAATAAAATAAAGATGTTGGGGACAATTGAATCAGATATAATCTTAAAGAGACAGTGTTTAAATTCTAGTTTTTATGTTTTAGTTTTCCAAGTTTATATAAGGTTCAGTTTAGTTTAGCTTTTATAAAGGTACAGGTTTTCATATACAAGGAGAGGTATTAAACTGGAGTTTAGGAGGTGAAATTACTTTCTATAAATACATGGAAAGGAGGTTATATTGTACGGGCTACCAAACAAAAATCTTAATTTTCCGTATCTGAAGATTTCAATCACTTGACCACTATCAGTCTAAATGTCTAATTATGGGGAATAAATTGCCAAAATTGTTATGTATTTTTCTAAATAGTGCTTTGGTAAGTCAGAAAAGGGCATTCAAGGGGACAAAATGGTTGGAGGTTTTAAAAGAATAAACACATAGAAGTAACTGGAAGCAAAACCTAGCCAAAATGTTGAGCAGATATGGAAACTACCATTTGATAAGGATTTTGTGCTTTTTAATTTACATAATGTACATGACTTCAAATTTCCTGTAGACAGGGAAAATCCAGGATTCTGTTTAGAAACCTAATGGCATGTCTAGAGGAATTATTTCTCTAGGATTAGTGAGAAAAGGGAGACGTATGGGCAATGAGGAGAAAAGTTTCAGTTCCTTCAGAAAATGATCTAAATTTCTTAATGAAAAAACCCCTTTAAGCACTCCAGCAAAGGTGTAGAGTGTGTGTGGGAGGGGTCAGAATAGGAGACTTGAGGTTCCACTGAGGATCTTCCTGTTCAAGCGATCCAGGGTGACTAAAAGCTCTGTGTACAAGACTTATTCTACCTTGCTTGTAACTCCTTTTCCACCATTTTTTTTTCATTTGACTGTATTTGTTATGCAAAGAAAATGATAGTAAGAGAAACAATTCTGAAAAAAATGTATTCTCTCAAAAATCTACCTCTTAAATCATTTTTATTTGGCTTTTTTTGTTTCTTTTTTCCTGTTCCTTCACAATATTTTTTGTTCATATACACCTACATCATTTAAAGGTAGTTGTAATCATGTCAAAAATACTGTTTTGAATTCACCATAGCATTTCACCCTAGCATCTGTTTAAAAGAGTTATTTCATCTTCTTGTTAGTTTTTTTTAAATTTTAAATTAGTTTATCTATTTTTTAACTTTACAATATTGTATTTGTTTTGCCATACATTGACATGAATCCACGATGGGTGTACATGTGTTCCCCTTCCAGAACTCCCCTCCCATCTCCCTCCCCATACCATCCCTCCGGGTCATCCTGGTGCATGACCCAGCAATCCCACTGCTGGGCATACACACCGAGGAAACCAGAATTGAAAGAGACGTGTGTACCCCAATGTTCATCACAGCACTGTTTATAATAGCCAGGACATGGAAGCAGCCTAGATGCCCATCAGCAGGTGAATGGATAATGAAGCTGTGGTAAATATACACAATGGAATATTACTCAGCCATTAAAAAGAATACCTTCGAATCAGTTCTAATGAGGTGGATGAAACTGGAGCCTATTATACAGAGTGATGTAAGCCAGAAAGAAAAATACCAGTACAGCATACTAACACATATATATGGAATTTAGTAAATCGGTAAAGATAACCCTGTATGCAAGGCAGCAAAAGAGACACAGATATGTAGAACAGTATTATGGACTCTATGGGAGATTTAAAATCATCTCATTAATGGCCATGTCTGCCTTGGTGTGCTAGTGCTAAGCTGCTTCAGTTGTGTCCAACTCTTTGCGACCCTATGGACCATAGCCTGCCAGGCTCATCTGTCCAGGGGATTCTCCAGGCAAGAATACTGGAGTGGGTTGCCATTTCTTCCTCCAGGAGATATCTGACAATTAAGTCTTATCAGTCTTTTGTAGCCACAAATAATATTAAGGACAAGTAATAAAAATCCATTTTTAGAGAGTAAATGTTTTTGTAAAAGTATATCAAAAGCCCGAGGTACAGGGTGGGACATTAAAGCTTCAGCTAAGACCAACACTTCTGAGAAAGGGCAGAAGTATGTAAAAGAGACATAGAGGAGAAATTATCGAGGCTCCTTGTGAAACAATGAAAAATGAGTGTGGAAAGGAGCCAATAATACTGATATGTTCAGCACTATTTAGCTTTTTTGCCCATTTATTCTTTCTTATTTTAAACTTTTTCTATTTTTTTCTTATTTTATTTTCTTATTCTTTCATTTTTCTTATTTTTTCTTTATAAAGATTTAAAGAGGAAGCATATTCCTGATAATAACTTCTTGATAAATTGTGCCAAATTATTTTTAAAAGAGTTTCTCATTGATTTTGCCATTAACATAAAATAAGAGTAATCAGTTCTTCCAAATGTTATTAGCAGCTTCCATATATTACACAGCACTTAAATGAACTCAACAGAGTTTTTCACTGTGAGAATGGAGTGAGAAAAAGGATTGCCTGAAGTGTTTTGGAGATAAAGAGAGTGGATATATCTGAGTATAGTTATGCTTGCGTGTTTTATTGTATCATTCATTACCTAACTATCGTGTTATTGGTTAAAAAATCTCTTCTCTAGGAACCTCTTCCCATCCATTCAGGGTTGCAATGAGAGTTGTCACATTATTGCTACACAATTTTATTTTCCACTGTCACCATTGGTTGGGCCAGAGATGAGACTGTGACCCATTTGGGCTATTGAGTTCTTTCCCGGAGAATATAGGTGGACATTGGAATCAATTTATCCTTGGTTCCAAGACTGTAATATGGGAAGCCCATGGGCTATTGGTTGTTTGTTTCATCATATGGATTGTGAAGGAGGAGAAGCTTGTGTAGGGGAATATCCTATAAGAGGAATATCTAGAGAAAGAAGCAGTAGCAGACACTGAGTGGAGAAAGAAGCTGATGGCACTGGGTCTCATTCCAATTCTTTCATGCTGTTTAAATATTGAATCCTGTCATCTTATTTACTCTTTAGGCCTTCTGGATAGACACACAATACTCTTGTGCACTTTTCTACCTGTATGGTGACCTGCTGTGGAATCTTACCTTAGAATCTCATGCTTCTCAGAGATGAACTTTGCTCTTGGTTTTCCAGTAGTCATGTATGGATGTGAGAGTTGGACTATAAGGAAAGCTGAGTGCAGAAGAACTGATGCTTTTGAACTGTGGTGTTGGAGAAGACTCTTGAGAGTCCCTTGGACTGCAAGGAGATCCAACCAGTCCATTCTAAAGGAAATCAGTCCTGGGTGTTCATTGGAAGGACTGATGTTGAAGCTGAAACTCCAATACTTTGGCCACTTGATGTGAAGAGCTGACTCATTGGAAAAGACCCTGATATTGGGAAAGATTGAAGGCAGGAGGAGAAGGGGGCAACAGAGGATAAGATGGTTAGATAGCATCACCGACTCAATGTACATGAGTTTGGGTAAAGTCCGGGAGTTGGTGATGGACAGGGAGGCCTGGCATGCTGCAGTTCATGGGGTCGCAAAGAGTCGGACACAACTGAGCGACTCAACTGAACTATCAGTTGATTCTATTATCCCTATATAGTTGGAAAAATAATTATCTTATAAATACTCACAATAAGTTGCAAATATAGATTAACAGTTTAATACATGTTCCCAAATCTGGTAAAACAGAACTTTCCAGAAAGATACTATATTTTTTTATTTCTTTGTTATGCCAGTTATTTAAGAGAACTTAGGGAGAATCACTCAGCAAAACTTGAGACACTGGAATAGTCTGATTGGCCTCTCTCTATTTTCTGACTTTCCTCCCTGCCTGCCTTTCTCTGGCTCTGGACTGACTACCTCTCTTTTCTGTGCTGCATAATTCTGCTTTTCCTCAGCCGCTGTATGTGGTCCATTTCAGATGCAGGGAGGGGGGATCTATACAAAAGCTGACAAGTGATTTCCATATTTGGTCAGAACTAAACAATATAACTCCAGTTGGACTTCATGATCACTTGGTAAAAATTGAAGTCCCATGACCTCCTGCTAATGCCACTCTTCACTCTTCATCTACTTACAGCTTGCTACATCTGGACATAGTCACATGATAAGTTTGTTTCACTTTTAGATCCACTGCTAACCAACAAAGTCTCTCAATATTCCCTGTTCCACTGGATGAGGGAGACGTTTCCCCTGACCCCTGGCCATGAGTCGTGTACAAACAGACTGGCTAACATGGCATCAGGTGCTCACTCCTGATCCAATTCCAATGACAGAAAGTGTGGATTTATAAAGAGTGAGCTGTGGTCACACAGGCATAACAGAAATCCTCTTAGCAGAGGGACTGGGCTAACATGATATTAAATGATTCAGTTTCTTAAGGGAAATCTTAATTGATCTTTTTCGATTTTTTTTTTAATTTTTATTTTTTAGCTTCACTGCGCAGCTTGTGGGGTTTTAGTTTCCAGATCACGGATTGAACCTAGGCCCAAGGCAGTGAAGACACTGAGCCCTAACCACTGGACTGCCAGGGAATTCCCTGAAATCTCAATTTTCAGTTGATTTTAACCACAAAACAAGCTAAGAAGAGATAACCTTTTTTTTTTTAATTTAAAAGATGACTTAATTCCTTTCTTCCTTCCTTCCTTGTTTTATAAAAATGTTCACACACACACACACATGCATGGACACACACACATGCACGACAGTTAGCTAATGATCCTAATTTTTCAGAATTAACCATGTAGTAACTCACAGTTGTGGTCTCTGGTGTTTACACAGCTCTTTGGAGGCATTATTAGTCTTAATTTTCTTTCCTTTTTTTTTTTTTTGTCTTCCCCTTCTCCATCAGGAAATAATATAGGATAGTACAATAGAAAAAGCTCTGAGAGACCAGCAACTTAGATTCCCTGACAATCACCAACTAGATAAATGTCTTTGAGAACCCATCTAGGTTTATATAAATCTATCTCTCTCTCTATATATATGTGTGTGTGTGTGTGTGTGTGTATACATATATGTATACACACATATACATATATACTTATAAGTGTATATGTATAAATAAATATACATGTATATTTATAAATACATAATAATATAGTAGTGTTTGTAAATATATTTAACATATGCAAAAGGAAACGGACTCTACTCAACACATGTATTTATAAAATTGTCAATTTCCCAAATATAAATTACTATGGGTTCAAAGTTTTAAGTAACAATACAAAAATGAATAAATTATCATCTATAAAATTTATAGTGTCTAGAAATTTTGGAAGGATGTCTGGCCCCAAAGGAGAATAACATTTCTTTTTACTGAGGTGAAAAAGCTATTCCTTCCATGAGTCCTCATAGAGAGGGCACTATATAAAAGTAATAAACAATATTTTAAATTATCTCCTGAAAACAATTGCAGAAGTTTCTGTCATGATTAAGGGAACGGTCTCTGAAAATTTGGCTCAAGTTTTCATATCACCATTTTCAAACTGAGTGACCTTGAGCAAATTACTCACTCTCCATGGCTCTGCTTCCTCATTGTTAAAACAGGGAAAATAATCGTTAACTCAAATGTGTTGTGAGGATTAAATGAAATCTCATACATGTGACTCTTAGAGTAGTGACTGGCACATAGTCAACACTTATAAATAGACTATCATTATTTCTGAAATACAGTTCATTATTTTTTTAAATCTCAAAATTGAAAATAGTCTAACACCAAATTGCATTTCTGTCACAATAAGGTTTTGAACAAGCCAAAAGCTTCAGAGTTCTGTGACAATCAGATTCAATCCAGGAAGATGTTTTAAAGTAGACTAATAAATGGACCACCTGTTCTTCAGACAAGCATCTGTAAATAGTTTTGTTCAACTTAGTTTGTGATAGCTATTGATCAGCAGTGACTGTGTGGTTACACTCTTTGACAGGTACATGTAGTGCAGCTTGTCTGAGCTGTTGATTAAGTGCAAAACTCATGTTTTGAAAGGGCTGCAAGATTTAAAGTTGAGAAGCTCGATAAAAGCATGTCTTAATAGAAACCCTCTATCTCTGCAGGGAGATGGGCAGAGGTTACCTTGGAAAATAGCAACCTTCTAGTTAAAATATAACTTGGGATTTGACCCAGCATCTAGGTAGAGGTGTGATTGAGGCTCACACATTTTAATCAGAAAGCAGATGTATGATGATTTCACCTGAAAATGTTTTGAAAGCAGATATAAACAAATGCTCACCTCAGCTGTAAATAAAAACTCAGTGACATCCTCATTGAGTGTTTAACCTTGAGCAATATCCCTTTCTTGTGTGTGCACCAAATGTATGCCAAAGTAACTGAATGGATTTAACATACTGCATAGGTTTATTGATTAAGAGCCACTTAAGAGTTATAGAACATGAACTCAAAATAACCATTTTGTTTATAGAATGTTTCATGGTACAGTTTATATTTGAAATTGCTCTGGTGGCTAACTGTAGCCTAGGGTGTTGGAAGGCAGTTGTGAAATCAGGAAGGTACATTAGGATACTAAAGCAGGAAAATAGGTGAGATGTTTATGGCTCATGATGAATCAGTTCGGAGATTTGTGAAAGCCCCTGATAGGGAGCCCGCGAGTTTCATCCCCAATCTTGATGTTCATATCCTCAGTTTCAGAAGACTCCTTCAAGGAATATGAGAAATAAAAGTTAAAAAGTCATAAAGTGATCTTTTAAACCTTCGTAGTGCTTTTTAAAGCAAGCCATGCACAGCTTTGAATGGGGCAATGTACTTTTTAAAGCAAACCATACACAGCTTGCCAGGGATTTGAACTGGGATCAGAAATTAGTTTTCAGTAGTAGGAGTCAAGTGACAGTCCCTTTGCAGGTGACATAGATAAAGATGACCAAAATACCCTTCTTTTTTTTTTTTGCCACTTCTTTTCTCTGAATTCTGGAGACTTTAAAGTTCACAAAACTATCAAAGTGAACATATAGTTATGTGGAACTCCAAGTCTCTTACTGAAAAGTGACATCAGAGAAAAATTCTGTCAGGGTTCTTATTTTTGGCTGTTCAACTAGCCATGTTTCAGAAAACAAAATCATAATCCTTGAAGCCTGCATTCCAGGGAATCTACTACACTAAGATTTAAACTTGTGAAGTGAAATATTTATATTGCCCACCTGGCAATATTAAGAACTATAACCAATATAGAGCACTTTTTAAAGGAAGATAAGGTCATATTGCCAAAATATTAATATTAAATTCAGGACTTTATTGAGAACTTGGAAGAATCTGAAACTTTATCCTATTTGGAAGCTAACATATCAGCCTGCTACAGTTTTATGTATACTGGTATCTTGTTGTTCAGTCACCGAGTCATGTCTGACTCTGCGACTCCGTGGACCGCAGCACACAAGGCTTCCCTGTCATCCACTATCTCCAGGAGTTTGCTGAAGTTCATGTCCATTGAGTTGGTGATACTACTCAACCTCATCCTCTGCCACCTTCTCCTTCTGCCTTCAGTCTTTCCCAGCATCAGGGTCTTTTCCAATGAATCGACTCTTCGGATCAGGTGGCCAAAGTATTTGAGCTTCAGCTTTAGCATCAGTCACTCCTATGAATATTCAGGGTTGACCTCCCTTAGGATTGACTGGTTTGATCTCCTTGCAGTTCAAGGGAGTCTCGAGTCTTCTCTAGCACCACAATATGAAAGCATACATTCTTCAGCTCTCAGCCTTCTTTTGGTCCAACTCTCACATATGTGCATGACTACTGGAAAACCTATAACTTTGACGATATGGACCTTTGTTGGCAAAGTGATATCCTTGCTTTTTAACACACTGTCTTGTCATAGCTTTTCTTCCAAGAAGCAAGTGTATTCTAATTTCATGGATGAACTCACCATCTGTAGTGTTTCTGGAGCCCAAGAAAAGAAAATCTGTTACTGCTTCCATATTTTCCCCTTCTATTTGCTAAGAAGTGATGGGACTGGATGCCATGATCTTAGTTTTTTGAATGTTGTGCTTAAGCCAGCTTTTTCACTGTCCTCTCTTACTCTCATCAAGAGGCTCTTTAATTCCTTTTTGCTTTCTGTCATTAGAGTGGTATCATCTGCATATCTGAGGTTGTTGATATTTATCCTGGAAATCTTGATTCCAGCTTGTGAGTCATCCAGCCTGGAATTTTGCATGATGTACGCTGCATGTAAGTTAAATAAACAGGGTGACAATATACAGTCTTGATGTACTTCTTTCCCAATTTTGAACCAGTTCATTGTTCCATGTAAGTTTCTAACTCTTTCTTTTTGACCTGCATATAGTCTTCTCAGGAGACAGGTAAGGTGGTCTGGTATTCCCATCTCTTTAAGGATTTTCCACAGTTTGTTGTGATCCTTATAGCCAATGAATTAGAAGTAGATGTGTTTTTGGAATTTCCTTGCTTTCTCTATGATCCAACAACTCTTGGCAATTTGATCTCTGGTTCCTCTGACTTTTCTAAATCCAGCTTGAACATCTGTAATTTCTCAGTACACATATTGCTGAAGCCTAGATTGAAGGATTTTAAGCATAATAATACTAGCATGGGAAATTTGTGCAGTTGTCCGACAGTTTGAACACTCTTTGGCATTGCCCTTCTTTGGGATTGGAATGCAAACTGACCTTTTCCAGTCCTGTGGCCACTGCTGAGTTTTGCAAATTTGCTGATATATTGCGTGCAACACTTTAACAGCATCATCTTTTAGGATTTTGAATAGCTCAGCTGGAATTCCATCATCATCACTAGCTTTGTTTGTGTAATGCTTCCTAAGGCCCACTTGACTTCACATGCCAGGATGTCTGGCTCTAGGTGAGTGATCACACCATCATGGTTATCCCAGTCATTAAGACCTTTTTTGTATAGTTCCTCTGGGTATTCTTGCCACCTCTTCTTAATCTCTTCTGCTTCTGTTAGGTCCATACCATTTCTGTCCTATATCGTGCCCATCTGGCATGAAATGTTCCCTTCATATCTCCAGTTTTCTTGAGATCTCTAGTCTTTTCCGTATATTGTTTTCCTCTATTTCTTTGCATTGTTCACTTAAGAAGGCCTTCTTCTCTTCTTGCTATTCTCTGGAACTCTGCATTCAATTGGGTATATCTCACCCCTTTTCCCTTGCTTTTCACTTCTCTTCTTTTCTCAGCTATTTGTAAACCCTCCTCAGACAGCCACTTTGCCTTCATGCATTTCTTTTCCTTTGGAATGGTTTTGGTAACTGCCTCCTATACAATGTTATGAATCTTCATTCATATTTCTTCAGGCACTTTGTCTACCAGACCTAATGCCTTGAATTTATTTGTAATGTCCACTGTAGAGTCATAAGTGATTTGACTTAGGTCATGCCTGAATGGTGTAGTGGTTTTACCTACTTTCTTCAATTTAAGCTTGAATTTTGCAATAAGGAGTTCATGATCTGAGCCACACTCAGCTCCAGTTCTTTCTTTCTTTTTTTCCCCTGACTGTATGTAGCTTCTCCATTTTCAGCTACAAAGACTGTAATCAGTCTGATTTCAGTATTGACCATTTGATGATGTCCATATGTAGAGTCATCTCCTGTGTTATTGAAAAAGGGTATTTGCTATGGCCAGTGCATTGTCTTGGAAAAATTCTGTTAGCCTTTGCCCTGCTTCATTTTGTACTCCAATGCCAAATTTGCCTGTTACTCCAGGTATCTCTTGACTTCTGCTTTTACATTTCAATCCCCTATGATGAAAAGAACATTTTTTTTTCGATGTTAGTTCTAGAAGGTCCTGTTAAGTCTTTATAGATCCGTTCGACTTCAGCTTGTTTGACATTAGTTTTCTGGGCATAGATTTGAATTACTGTTATGTTGAATGGTTTGCCTTGGAAATGAACTGAGATCATTCTGTCATTTTTGAGATTGCACCCAAGTACTGCATTTCGGACTCTCTTGTTGACTAGGAGGGTTACTCCATTCTTGCCCATAGTAGTAGATATAATGGTCATCTGAATTAAATTCACCCATTCCAATCCATTTTAGTTCACTGATTTCTAAGATGTTGATGTTCACTCTATCCATCTCCTTGTTGACCATGTCCAGTTTACCTTGATTTATGGGCCTAACATTACATGTTCCTATGCAATATTGTTCTTAACATCATCAAACTTTACTTTCACCACCAGACACATCCACAACTGAGTGTCATTTCCACTATGGCTCAGCAGCTTCTTTCTGTCTGGAGCTATTAATAATTGCCCTCTGCTCTTCCCTAGTAGTATGTTAGATACCATCTGACATGGGGAACTTATCTTACAATTTCATATCTTTTGACTTTTCGTACCGTTCATGGGGTTCTTATGGCAAGAATACTGAACTGGTTTGCCATTCCCTTCCCCAGTGAACCATGTTTTGTCAGCTTGCTATCTGCCAGCTACACTTTCATGGACATTGGTTCAGTTAAGTTCAGTCGCTCAGTTGTGTCCAACTCTTTGCGACCCCAAAAACCACAGCACACCAGGCCTCCCTGTCCATCACCAACTCCCGGAGTTTACCGAAACTCAAGTCCATTGAATCAGTGATACCATCTAACATCTCATCCTCTGTTGTCTCCTTCTCCTCCCACCTTCAGTCTTTCCCAACATCAGGGTCTTTTCAAATGAGTCAGCTCTTTGCATCAGGTGGCCAAAATATTGGAGTTTCAGCTTCAACATCAGTCCTTCCAATGAACACCCAGTACTGATTTCCTTTAGGATGGACTGGTTGGATCTCCTTGCAGTCCAAGGGACTCTCAAGAGTCTTCTCCAACACCACAGTTCAAAAGCATCAATTCTTTGGCACTCAGCTTTCTTTATAGTCTAACTCTCACATCCATACATGACTACTGGAAAAACCATAGCTTTGACTAGACGAACCTTTGTTGACAAAATAATGTCTCTGCTTTTTAATAAGCTGTCTAGGTTGGTCATAACTTTCCTTCCAAGGAGTAAGTGTCTTTTAATTTCATGGCTGCAATCAACATCTGCAGTGATTTTGAAGCCCCCCCAAAATAAAGTCAGCCACTGTTTCCACTGTTTCCCCATCTATTTGACATGAAGTTATGGGACTGGATGCCATGATCTTAGTTTTCTGAATGTTGAGCTTTAAGCCAACTTTCTCACCCTCCTTTTTCACTTTTATCAATAGGCTTTTTTCTTCTTCTTCACTTTCTGCCATAAGGGTGGTATCATCTGCATATCTGAGGTTATTGATATTTCTCCTGGCAATCTTGATTCCATCTTGTGCTTCCTCCAGCCCAGCATTTCTCATGATGTATTCTGCATATAAGTTAAATAAGCAGGGTGACAATATACAGCCTTGACGTACTCTTTTTCCTATTTGGAACCAGTCTGTTGTTCCATGTCCAGTTCTAACTGTTGCTTCCTGACCTGTATACAGGTTTCTCAAGAGGCAGGTCAGGTGGGCTGGTATTCCCATCTCTTTCAGAATTTCCCATAGTTTATAGTGATCCACACAGTCAAAGGCTTTGGCATAGTCAATAAAGCAGAAATAGATGTTTTTCAGGAGCTCTCTTGCTTTTTTGATGATCCAGTGAATGTTGGCAATTTGATCTCTGGTTCCTCTGCCTTTTCTAAAACCAGCTTGAACATCTGGAAGTTCACAGTTCATGTATTGCTGAAGCCTGGCTTGGAGAATTTTGAGCATTACTTTACTAGCGTGTGAGATGAGTGCAATTGTGTGGTAGTTTGAGCATTCTTTGACATTGCCTTTCTTTGGGATTGGAATGAAAACTGACCTTTATCAGTCCTATGGCCACTGCTGAGTTTTCCAGATTTGCTGGCATATTGAGTGCAGCACTTTCACAGCATCATCTTTCAGAATTTGAAATAGCTCAACTGGAATTCCATCACCTCCACTAGTTTTATTCGTAGTGATACTTCCTAAGGCCCACTTGACTTCACATTCCAGGATGTCTGGCTCTAGGTGAGTGATCACACCATTGTGATGATCTGGGTCGTGAAGATCTTTTTTGTAAAGTTCTTCTGTGTATTTGTGTCACCTCTTCTTAATATCTTCTGCTTCTGTTAGGTCCGTACCATTTCTATCCTTTATTGAGCCCATGTTTGCATGAAATATTCCCTTGGTATCTCTAATTTTCTTGAAGAGATCTCTAGTCTTTCTTATTATATTGTTTTCCTCTATTTCTTTGCATTAATCTCTGAGGAAGGCTTTCTTATCTCTCCTTGCTATTCTTTGGAACTCTGTATTCAAATGGGTATTTCTTTCCTTTTCTCTTTTGCTTTTAGCTTCTCTTCTTTTCACAGCTATTTGTAAGGCCTCCTCAGACAATCATTTTGCACATTTGCATTTCTTTTTCTTGGGGATGGTCTTGATCCCTGTCTCCTCTACAATGTCATGAACCTCCATCCATAGTTTTTCAGGCACTCTCTCTATCAGATCTAGTCTCTTAAATCTATTTCTCACTTCCACTGTATAATCATAAAGAATTTGATTTAGATCATACCTGAATGGTCTATTGGTTTTCCCCATTTTCTTCAATTTAAGTCTGAATTTATCAATAAGGAATTCATGATCTGAGCCACAGTCAGCTCCTGGTCTTGTTTTTGCTGACTGCATAGAGCTTCTCCATCTTTGGCTGCAAAAAATATAATCAATCTGATTTCGGTGTTGGTAGGAGACATGAAAGTCTTGAGTCAGAGACAAAGGATTTTATTACTGTAGGTATGGCATACAGCATGAGTCTTAATTTGCAATGACCCCTTACTGTACCTCCCCTGCCCCACCAAGTTCCACAGGAGCGATTTTGAGGTGAGCCCTGGTGGATGATTTTCATTTGGCACATTTGCACCACAGCTGAGGAACCTCAAGCTTAGTAAACCTCACTCTTTTGTAATATGGATTCAAGCAAACCTGCCCAATCTTTGCCATAAAGGGAGATACTATCTTTATTTTAGTGGATATTTAATTCTCCCATCTGCTTCAGAGACCATATATCTATCTCCCATAGCTTTTTGCTATCCAAAACATACTTCAAAAGATAGCCCAGACAGTCCGTATGTCTGCTCATAAGACACACAGAAAAAATTAGAGACAGATGGAAAATTTTGTCCCAAGAATGTTTATGAAAAAGCCACAAATAAACATTAAAATACAATTTTAAGTATAAATTTAGATGTATAGTTTATTTGCATGATGCATTGTACATGATACAAGATACATTTATCTTCATTATAAAAAAATTATAGCTGTCTATGTCTGATGTCACACTTTTATCTCACTTAAGCACCTGGTTTGAGAAACTATACTGATATGATTAGTTAGCTTTAATTGGGCTCTTCCATCTTGATAACCAAGAACAGACAAGTGCTCTTTTGAGGGCCTTCAAAGCAGTAGACAAAGTTCAGCCAGACTTCTCGGTGACAGTTCTATTCTGTCCCCCCCCGCCTGCTTCTGTTCTCCTCTTCTTAGCTTTTCGCTACATGGTATACAGCTAGTTTAAAGGTCCTGTAGCCTGTAGGGAACAGAAAGGGGGCTACAAACAGAGGGAACATGGTGGTTTTTTTTTTGTTTTTGCCGCGCTGTTCTGTGCGGTCTTATTGCCACATGGGGGATCTTAGTTCTTGGCCAGGAATCGAAACTGCATCACCCTCCATTGGAAGTGTGGAGTCTTAACTACTAGACCACCAGGGAAGTCCTGGAACTTGGTGTTTTTTAACTCCCTCTGCATATGATATTGAGAAAAATTATGACCATATTGGAAATTATATGCAGAACCCAAAACAGCGTGTTCTAAAAAGTAGCAATTTCCCTGAATTGTATCCCTTATGTAGTCTTGCTGTTCTTTCTCCCAATTGTTTAACACTGTATTAAATGAATTGTAATCATACTTTCCTCTTATTTCACTTTCCTATCCATTGACCTGACCATTAAGCTCAAACCACACATTTTAGATTTTTTGGTATACAATAACTCACATTAAAATGAAATTTATTTAAATAAATGGAACATAAGTAAATAAAATGTTAATTACTATATTTTTAAAGGCTAAAAATACATGTTACATGACAATGGAAGTCACTAAAAAGAAACTGCTATCAAATTAGGATTGGATGAGGCAAATGTAAATTTTTAGAAAACAAAGGGATGGGAAACACTTAAAAAGTTGTTGTATATAATACAACTTACAACTGACTCTAAGTTGTCTTCTAGTTTTAAAGAAACCTGTAACTGGAAACCATAGGGCTTTTATTTTGTATGTGGTTTATTCATAAAGAAGGCATCAAATTGCAATTGCTAGGCTTCTATATAAAGATGAGGTTTTGGTCATATATTGAAAGATTGGTGAAAGCTGTCTGTCAGTCTATTCATCTATCTGTCTCCTCTTCTGAATTCTCCATTTTAACCAGCATATTCAACTAAGTGACAAATCATGGTGATAGAAATTATAGGGGTTCCTTCTCCCTTGATGGCTATGGTGACATGGGCACACTTTTGCTCCTCCAGAGGCTTTTGCATATGAATATTCTTCCAGTTTGTGCAAATGTAAAATGTAATCTTTTGAGGGCAATTTTGTTTCTACCTGTATTACTCAGGAAAGAGAGACTTCTTACACAAAACTAGTCAAACTATGTATGTAGCTTTGTGTTTGTTTTTTTGTTTTGTTTTATTCTTTGCTTTTTTCACTTAAAATTGAACTGTGAGCATTCACTCATATCATTTAGTCTTAGAAAATGTGATTTTTGGATTGCATGGCATTGTGTCCAGTACAGTGGATACTGTATATTTCAATTTACTTAATTATATTTAAATGTACTTAAGTACTCAAATTTTGGCCATTTAGGTTACTACAAATTTTACATTTTAACAGTTTAAAACTGTCAGATATCTGCTGTGATTACCCTTGTGCTTATGGTCCAATTGTTCCTTTGGATAAATTACTAGAGTTTGAATTCCCCATCAAATGGTATGAAAAATTCTAAGGTTCTTGATAAATGTAGCCAAAGTCCTCTAAAGAGCTTGTTCTAATTTAAATTTCTTCTAGGCAGCTTATTGCATCCTATGAACAATAAATATTAACATTTTATAATCTTTGTCAAATTGTTAGGCCAAAATGGTGTTATTCTACTTTATGGTACATTTGGATCTAAGGGGAACATTCCCCAACATGTTTATTGATCATTTGTTATTATTCTCTTGTGAATTGCATGAATTCTACATTCTTCAAGAATATATGATTGTAGTTTATCATGTTTACTGCAAATATTTTCCATACTTTATGCTTTTTAATTTTATCATGTTTGAAAATACACAACACTCCAACAAAGCTAGAAATATAGAAATTTCAATGTTACTATTTAAGCACCAGACTTTTAAAAAAAATCAGGAAACATTTAAATTATTAAAGGGCTTGCTTGTAATTAACTAAAAGTAAATCAAACAATCCTTAAATTACTTGATTAAACTTTTTGAGTTTTAAGGACCATCATAAAAAGTTGAAAAAAATGATGACTCATTATGACTTCGTTATAGGAAGATACTACTTTTGTAGTATGGAATATGATTACTCTCTTGAAAAAGACAATCAGAGTAGTAAGTTTATTTTTCTTTGTCATTTAGCCATCCAAGAAAACTTCAAACATCCACGGTGCAGTTATATCACTGACATTGGGTTGTTACGTTTTTTAGCTGTCTGTGTGATTTTATGAAAGATAAGGTCTCTTTAAGGCTGGGCATACTGCAGACAATTTTCCAAAAAAATAGTAAAAGAAAACCAATAAGCAAAAAAGACCTGTTACATTTCATAAAAGAAGCATGATACACATTTTCCAATTAGATGTACACACTGCTGTATTTAAAACGGATAACCAGCAAGGACTTAAGGTATAGCACAGGGAACTCTGCTCAATATTATATAACAACCTAAATGGCAAACAAATTTGAAAAAAGGTTAAATACATATATATGTATAACTAAATAGCTTTGCTGTACACCTGAAACTATCAAGCATTGTTAATCAGCCATACTCCAATATAAAATACAAAGTTTTAAAAAAAAGTAAATCTCAGCAGAAATGTAATCACTTTCATCACAAGAAAAAGAAATGAGACATAAATAGATATAAGGCCTGTGTTGCACAGAGTAAATCATACATATTACATTATGCAATCAAGGTTTGGGATGTTTTAGAAGCACCAGCCATGCAAATTTACCTGGTTAAAAAAAAAAGAGGAATCTAGAAAAGGAACTTTGAAAAATCGCTGCGAGTTACTGAAATTTTAATATAGTAGAAACTTTTTAAAAAGGATTTTTGGGGAAGTTTTTATTTTTTACTGTACTCACATGGAGGTACAGAAACTTTTCTACCAATCTGTTGAAGGTTTGTTTTTCTTCTTACGGAGTCTAGCCCCATCCTCTGCTGCCACACTGCCCTTGTGCAGATGTTTTATATGCGAATGCATGAGCTTTCACTTAAGGCAGGTTTACTGTCATCTCTTATCTCATGTCCTTGTGTCTTGCTCTACCTTTACTCCTTTTCCTGTAGTTTGGAATGAAACAGCTGCCACACACTTGTCTGAAACCTGGTTTAAGGTTTCAGAGCTTCTGAGGCCATTACAGAACATATGAGTGAAAAAGAGGGGCAGCTACTTGTTTTCAATGGAAGTTCACTCATTTGAATTTGAAATAGCAAAGTCAGATTCAGGAAAGGAGGAAAGAAAAAAAGCTGTCTCACAAGTAAAGAATTGGCATTCAGAAAATTGATCGTTGGGTAAATTGGATTTGTAACACTTTTAAAAAATTGGGGTAAAGTTGACATAAGGTGAAATTCCCAGATCTTAAATAGACAGATTGATAAGTTTTGATAAGTATTAACACATAGCAGAATCCTTAACATAAAATTGGATAAAGAAGAATTTATCGATTTGAGTGGGAATGATGAGAACTTGCTATTAGCTTTATTCCTAGAAGTATGGAAAAAGTGGTGGTCTGTGCCAAATGAAGTTGAAATGCCAAAATTGCCATGTAAATGTGGAGAAAGAGACTAAAGGCTCAGAGGAGTTGGAATAGTGGAATGGATATACTATGTGTGGCCAAAAAACCTTCCAGATGATTATGTTCCATAGGTAAGCTCAGAAGACACGCCATTCACTAAGGCCATGAGGAATGTCCTGGTGAGTGCATTAGCTTCCCTAAAAATGTTCACTGGTAACTCCCCTGCAGCCAGGACTTCGTGTAGGTTAAGACATTAACAACTAAGCTCCCTCATGACCATGGTGATGAGAGGATTCTGAAACAAAGAAAGGTAGATGGTGGTGCTTAACCATTAGCAGTTAGAGTATCAATTATTGTAGTCACTGTAGTGACAGCCTAGGGAGCTTGACACAAAAAGTTGGGAAAAGGTTACTTGAATATAACATCACAAAGGGAAAAACATGTGGGCATCCAGTAAGAGTACTGGTAAAACATATATAAAGAAAATGAGAATGGACAAGCAGGAGGCTGAGACAGTCACCTAACACCAATTCTCTATTTTCAGACCAGGAATCCACTGAAGAAGTCATCAAGCTTCTAGGGGGAAGTATGCTGAAACACAATTCAAATACCTACTATGCTTACTCTTCTAGTCCTTCAATATTCCATTTACTCACACAGTGACACACAAGGTAAAGGGGCATATGCAGGCACTTGAGAACTCTTGGATATAGGGTCTCAGTTGACCTTAATACTCTGTCACCATGGCCCCCTATTAGAGTAGAGACATGTGAGACTGGGTGAAAAATGAAATGCTGACCAAGGTCCAGCTTATCATGGGACCAAACTCACCTCACAGTCACTCCCTGAATATATAATTGGAACTGACATACATGGCAGTTGACATTGTCATATATTGGGTCTATGGTATGTGGGTTAATAACCAAATGAAATGCCCCCTCCCCAGCCAAGATAGTAAATCAAAAACAATAGAATATCATAGGAGATGGAATATGGATTGAGGAGGTTAGAGCTTCTATTTGGAACTAAAAAATGAAGGGGTGGTGATACTCCTGTTAGTTAATCAGTTTGTCTGCATGCTAAGTCACTTCAGTCATGTCTGATTCTTTTTGACTCTATGGACTTTAGGCTTCTCTGTCCAGGCAAGAATATTGGAACAGGTTGCCATGCTCTCCTCCAGGGGATCTTCCTGACCCAGGGATCAAACCTGTGTCTCTTATGTCTCCTGCATTGGCAGGTGGGTTTTAGCCACTGTAGAAACTAGATGGATACTGTGCATCACTGAAAGTTCAAGTAAATTGTGGCTTCCATATGTATGACACACTACTGCCCACTTAGTGCTGCAGTAAATTCATTCTGAATTTCTAGAAATGAGAAGTCTTATCTAATAAAAAAATCTTACAAATAAAGGGATGGTCCTGATTGTATTAATGACTTGTTTTGATGGTTGATAATTCCTTTTGTATGCTCAGAATAATGTTATTCACCTCTTTCCTACTTTTTAAAACACCTTTCACTACTTTCTTGGCAGGCATTTAGAACACGTGCACATAAACCATATGTGAAAAATGGAATAGTGTGCTCTGTATTAATTTTCTAGGCAGCAATTAGTTAAGGTTATATTTGTTCTCATAAAACTGCTGAACTACCGCTCAGGATTGGCTCAGTTTTGATGGTACTGATTGATTTCCTGGCAATATTTTCCATTTTTCTACCCCATGCTGATAGCACCTGAGTCAGAAATATGCTCGGCATTGTTTTCGTTCTTGACACTTAATAGTTGTGACCATGTTAATTACCATGCTGTCGAATTGCACAATGGGGACACTCTAGCAGTGAGAGTGATTACAGCCTTGCCTTCTTCAGGAAGACTTTATTGGAAACCGTGTGCGATTTGTAATTAAAGTTCTAGTCATCCTTGATAAATGTATCTTTTTCTAGTATAAAAGTCTATTGCACTTTCATCTTGGTTAAATATTTTTGCAAGTTAGGTGTATCTGGGGATAGGATCCTAAGAGTCTCATGTTCTATGGTTTGTGACAGAAATTAAAAATAACAACATTGAAACTGTTCCTTATTCTTATAAAACCTTTAAATACGTGAAACAAAATGCATTCATTATAAAAATAATTTGCATCTTTGTATTTAAAATATATTTTGTTCAAGACTACACAAAACAAAGGGCTTCACCAGTGGCTCAGATGGTAAAGAGTCTGCCTGCAATGAAGGAGACCCAGGCTCAATCCCTGGGTCAGAAAGATCCCCTGGAGAAGAAAATGGCAACCCACTCCAGTATTCTTGCCTGGAGAATTCCATGGATGGAGGAGCCTGGCGGGCTACAGTCCATGGTATTGCAAAGAGTCTGACACGACAAAACAAAATTATACAATTAAGTGGATTCTTATAAAATGCAAATGAACAACCAGGAAATCATGTCCACCATCAGTGACTAAACCCTGGATCACCCACCATCCCTGTCCCCAAAGTAAGCCCTCTTTGACTTTCATGAGATAGACTTTCTTTTCTTTGTGTTTTTTTTTTCATTGAAGTACAAATCTCTAAACATTATATTATAGTCTTACCTGTTGTGGAACGTCATATAAATCAAACCATACAATAAATCTTTAATTTTTTATGACTTCTCTTGCTCCGTGTTCTGTTTGTGAGACTCACCTCTGCTTGTTGATATATTTAGATTTAGTTGGTTCACTTTTATTGATATATTCTATTGCTTGAGTACTCCACAATTTGCTATGCACTTTATGTTGATAGATATTTGGGCTTTTTCCAGTGTGAGGTGTTTGTAAACAGTATGTAGATGTCTTTTGTGCATATGTGCACACATTTTTTTAGTATATACTTTGCAGTAGAATTCTTATTATAGTGTGTACATATATACAACTTAGCACCTGACTCCAAACTGTTTTCAGAGTGATTGTCCCATTTTATTGTCTCATCAGCAATGTATGGCAGTTCCCGTTGGTTTACACTCTTGCTAACATGTGGCTGTAAACCTTACTTTTAGCCATTTGTGTGTTTTTAATATCTCTGTGGTTTTAATTTGCATTTTCCTGATTTTTCTAAGACAAAATATTTTAATATATTTATTTGTGACTAATATGTCTTTGTGAGGCAACTTTTCCACTCTTACTTATTATCTCTTTGAATTGACTAGCTTTTCCTTTTTGATTTGTAAGAGTTCTTTGGTATTCAGATGTGTGTATTTGTGTGTGTGTCACATCTTCTATACACTGGTTTGCCTTTCAGTCTCTTGATAGTATCTTTTAAGGAATATGAGTTCTTAATTTTTATGTAGTTCAATTTTTAAATCTTTTTCTTTATGTTTACTACTTTTTGTGTCTTATTTACAAAACTTGTTCCTACAGTAAGGTACGAAGAAGGCAATGGCACCCCACTCCAGTACTCTTGCCTGGAAAATCCCATGGATGGAGGAGCCTGGTGGGCTGCAGTCCATGGGTTCGCTAAGAGTCAGACACGACTGAGTGACTTCACTTTCACTTTTCACTTTCATGCATTGGAGAAGGAAATGGCAACCCACTCCAGTATTCTTGCCTGGAAAATCCTAGGGACAGGGGAGCCTGGTGGGCTTCCATCTATGGGGTCGCACAGAGTTGGACACGACTGAAGTGACTTAGCAGCAGCAGCAGCACAGTAAGGTAAGGAAGACATTCTCTTATATTATTGGTATATTCTGAAAATTTATAATTCCTTTATGTTTATATCTACATACCCCTAAGTTTTCATATTTATATATGATGTGAGGTAGAGGTATATTTTGTTTTTTTTCTCATATTTTATCCAGTTGTTTCAGGGTTGCTTATTGAAAAGTCTGCCTTTCCTACATTGTTTTACTTTGCTGCCATTATTTTGAATTAAATGTTCATATGTGTATGAATTCCTTACTGGGCTCTTTTAAAAATCATTAAAGTTGTCTGTTTGTATGTGTGTGTGTGAAAGTCACTCAGTCGTGTCCAACTCTTTGCAACCCCATGGACTGTAGCCTGCCAGGATCCTCTGTCCATGGAATTCTCCAAGCCAGAATACTGGAGTCGGGAGCCTTTCCCTTCTCCAGGGATTTTCCTGACCCAGGGATTCAAACCAGGGTTTCCTGCATTGCAGGTGGATTCTTTACCAACTGAGCTATGATATCCTGACATTAATATCACACTTTTAATTAAATGTTGTTTTAAAGTAAGTGTTCACATCATGTATTAAAGCAAATCTTCCCCCTTCTTCTATTTTGAATAGTATCTTGACCTTTCTAAGTTTATTGCAGTAAATTTAAATTTTAGAATAGTTTATAAAGTTACACTCACAAATACCTACTCCATTGTAATTGTATTGATTCTGTAGAAGTTTGAGGAGAGTTGAAATTCTCATAATATCAGATCTTCCCATGAATAAGCATGCTAATCCCTACATTTATCTAGGTCTTCTCTAATTTTTCTCAATAATGTTTTATTGTTTTATATATAGAGGTCTTACACACCTACCATTAGATTTGCTATATTTCACCATTTTGATGTTCTGTGTTGTGCTCTTTAACATTTTTATTTTCTGATAAATTGTTGTGGGAATTTATGAAAATACAGTAGATCATTCCATGTTGAATTTATAATCATTAACTTTTCTAAAAATAAAAATGTTTATGTATGGATTGTTTTATATTTTCTCTGTATCCTGTCACATTATAGAATAGTATGGACTAATGGTTAAGGTGATAAGTCCTAGAAGTCGACTCTCTGAGTTCCAATTCCAGCTCTGCCACTTTGTGGGCAGGTCTTTGGTAGGCTATTTAAACTTTTCCAGTTTTGTTATCTTATCTGTTAAAAATGCTATAATGATAGAATCTAGTTCATGAGGATTTTGTGAGGTTTATTTAGGTGTTGACCTGGGAGATCTTCCTGAGGATGTTAGTTAGTAATAATTAGGAGCCCAGGAATGGAAACTAAGAATTTATCTATATATATTTAAATAAAAATTTTGAGTAGTTTTCAATTTATAAAAAAATTGCAGAGGTAATACATAAAGTTCCCATATACCACACATCTAGTTTTCTCTGTTACTTATATCTTAATGTTAATATTTATTTCTGTCCCAGGATTCCATCTAAGATACACATAACGTTTCGTTGTTATGTCTCTTTAGGCTTCACTAGACTGTGACAGCTTCTCAGATTCTTTTTGCTTTCGATGACCTTGACAGGTTTGAAAGTACTGGTCAGGTATTTTGTAGGATGTCCCTCAATTTGAGTTAGGCTGATCTTTTTCTCATGCTTAGACTAGCATTATGCATTTTGGGGAGGAAAACCACAAAGGTAAAATGTCACTCTCATCACATCATATTTAGGGTGAAAGTGTTGGTTGCTAAGTCATGTCTGACTCTTTGCGACCCCATGGACTGTAGCCTGCCAGGCTCCTCTGTCCGTGGAATTCTCCAGACAAGAATATTTCCTATAGTTAGTGTTAACTTTGTCTAGATACTGTTTGTCAGGTTTCTTCACTGCTAAGTTACTTTTCTTCCTCTTTTCGTACTGTGTTTGCTGAAAGGAAGTCACAATTGCTGTCTACACTTCGGGAGTGGTGAGTTATACTGAACCTTCTTGAGGACACAGTAGCCACATAAATTATTTGAAATTCTTCCACATGGAGGATTTGTCTCTTCTTCCTCATTTATTTATTCAATCATTTCTTTATATCTATAGGAACTCAGCAGTATTTATTTTATATTTTGGGCTATAATCCAATACTACTTTATTTATTTTGTTCAAATTGTTCCAGCTTTGGCCATTGGGAGGTCCTTCAATCCAGTCTTGTGTCTCTTTGAGTGATATACCACCATCAGTAAAGGTTTCCTGTTTCTTTTTTTCTTTTTGAAACTTCACGTAACATGTGAAAAATTTAAAATGCCTCTAGTGGAGAATAAGAGCAACAATAAAACAATAAGCCCTGAAGGAATTCTAAAGGGGTGAGGCTTTATTTTCTGCAGAAAGGTAAAGTGAGGGAACATTTAATTACCTTATAATATATGACGTACTATATCTTAGTTGTTAGAATTAGTACCACTAATCACAATTCAAAGAGAAATGGACAAGAGCTTAGGAATTTTTTTTGAATATGTAGTTGTGAGAGTTTAGAATTTGTCTAGGCAATCTTCCTCTGTTACACTAAAAAAAAAAAAAAAAAAAGAGGTTTTAAGGTAACAGTAGGAGGAACTCATTTTTAGTGCATACTTGCACAATGTTTCTGGCACTTTGATTGTGTTATATCATTTGCACAATTGCCATCTTCCTAGATTTTCTCTGCTCAAAGGCTGGGGAGTAAACTCAACAGTCTGTTGTCCTCATACTACACTGAGATTCTATGAACCATCAAAAGCCAACTGAAGAATTTCAGAAAGCAAGAAACAATAGTTATTGTTATAGAAAGAAGTCAAGTTATATCCAAATTCTATAGTAATGACTTTCTTGCTACTTTGCTACTCCTGTTTGTAAATTTCTAATAATAAGCAGTAAATTACAAAGAATATGGTATAGAACACAGCTTGTTCCAAGTATATCGATTGTGAAGTGTCCTTTTCTGTCTAGTTATCAAGAGCACACCTCTAACTTCTGTAGTTTAACCCACTGCTGCTGATAAACATGATTCACCAGTAAAAAAAGTGGTTCTGTGGACCTTTGACTCATGTGATACATGATGCTCGGCAAATCCAACTGGGGTCAATCTGTTTTCTCTGCTATGCTTCTGACCTTAGATTATCACCTGTATTTGGTTCAAGTAATGAGAACCAAAGAGAGTGGATTCTCAGGTAGAATCATAGTTATTTTCCCCTAGAATTTAAGATATATCAGGGACTAGTTATATTATTACCAGTCAAGGCAGGGAACCTTGGTTTCCAAGTCTCTTTTCTGTCCTGATAATAATTCCAGTCTCTTGCTTCTGACTTGGATCTCAGAATAACAGAGGTTCTGGAGCTCCTGAAATATTTTCAACCCCCCCCCCCCCCAAACATGCATATTTTCCCTAGGAAGGGTTTTTTGACCCACATTTAGAGACATGAGTACCCAGCTGCATTTTAATGAGTGTTTTTAACACAATTTCTATAATGTTGGTATATTCATTTCCTATGACAGCCTTAATAAATTACCACTTAATTTGGTGACTTAAAACAGCAGACATTTATCCTCTCGGTCTGGAGTCTGAGAGTCTGAAATCATGGTGTTGGTGGTGCTGTGCTTTCTGTGAATGCTCCCAGGGGAGAATCCTTTCTTGCCTCTTTCTAGTGTCTGGTGGCTCCTGGAATCTCTGGCATTCTTTGGTTTATAGCCGTACTGCTACAGTCTTTGCCTCGTCTTTGCATGGTCTTCTTCTCTGCGTGTCTCTATGTGTATCTCTGTGTTTTCTCTTCTTATAATGTCACCAATCATGGAATTTAGGGACTTCCTCAATCCAGTGTGACCTCATTTGATACCTTAACTGCGAAGACCTTATTTCCAAATAAGGATATATTCCAAAGTTCTGGGAAGACATGAATTTTTGAGTATGCTATTCAACATTTTGTGCTTGATTATTTCTTTTCTTAGTGGAAAGCAAATTAGGAGAACAATCAGGAGTTGGTTAACGAAACTTATGAGAGTGTACATGGAGAACAATGAGAAATACTGCTGACAACCTAATGGTGAGGGAAAGGTTGAAACTGTAAAGTACACTGAGGATATTGTGTGCACATTACATCTGAGTCCCACAATGTATGTACATAAAGAATATGTTTATGTGGAGCATTGTGCCATTACTAGTTCTCAGAGAGCATTTATAAATATTAGCTTAACTTTCCTTAATGAAGCACTTTACTTTTCTGTAAAGCAAAATATTCCTACAAAGTTTTGATTTTCTGTTAATCTCATTTGCTCATCTAAAATATACCGCCTTAGGAAAAAATATGATGCATCTGTTATTCCCAACATCAACTAGCGTGATTTATCAATAATGTGAAGTATTTATGAAACATATCCTAATTAATTAGAGGATTCTATATTGTGATAGTTAACAGGGCAAGCTCTGGAAACAAACTGTCTGGATTTAAAGCATGGCTTTACACTATTAGCTGTGCTTTAGTTTCTTCATCTGTAAAATGGCAAATGTAATAGTACCTATTTTATAAAGTTATTCTCAGGTTTAAAGTATATAGATATATATCAGTGCCTGTATAGGTATGTGTGCGTATATATAAATACATGTATATATGTGTGTGTATGTATTTTATAATAAATACAAATTATACAAGTAATTATTTGCTTGCTACTCTAAGTTCTAAGTGTTTCATTGAATCATGTCATATAATATTCACAACTAACCCTTGAGTTAGTATCATTTTTATATCTCTGTTCTGTAAATGAGAGAAAATGATATTATCTCCCAAAGAGGTAAGTAATTCGCCAAAACTCTTAGAGTAGTTAGAATACTAATCTAGGCAGTCTAGTTTGAAAGCCCACGCCATTAATTATTACAGAATATTGTCTTACTATTTAATAGGTAATTTAAAAAAGAATTCTAGGTAATTAAAGAGCATTCGTGATTCAGTAAGTCTTTGCTCTGATTCCTAATGGTTTGATTTGTTCATAAACCTCTCAAATTTGTGTTGTTCCTTAGTATAGGTTGGGCTTCCCTTGTGGCTCAGCTGGTAAAGAATCCACCTGCAATGTGGGAGACCAGCATTTGAGCCCTGGATTGGGAAGATCCCCTGGAGAAGGAAAAGGCTACTCATTCCAGTGTTCTGGCCTGGAGAATTCCATGGACAGAGGATCCTGGCAGGCTACAGTCCATGGGGTTGCAAAGAGTCAGACACAACTGAGTGACTTTCACTTTCACTTTGGTATAGGCCACCGTATTAGTTATCTTGTTGTTGTTGTTTAGTCTAAGTCGTGTCTGACTCTTTACTGCTGAGCCACCAGGGAAGCCTCATTCTATTGCTGCCTAACAAATTACCCCAAATCCCAGTGGCTTAAAAGAACAATAATTGTTGACTATTGCTGACCATTTACATGGATCAGGAATTTGGAACAATTTGGCTCGGCAGGTTCTGGTTCAGGCCCTCTTATTAGATAGCAGTCAGATGTGAACTGGGGTGAAGGTCGTCTGAAACCTGGACTAGACCTGGAGGGTCTGTTTCCATGGTGGTTCAATCTGGTGGCTGGCAAGTCAGTGCTCACTGTTGAAGGGAGAAGGGCTCAGTCCCTCTTCATGCTGGGCTCTGCACAGGGCTACTCAAGTGTCCTCAGCATGGAGCTGGATTATTCCAGAGTAAATAATCAAAGAGGCCAGTGAAAAAGTTCCAATGACTTTTATGGCCATGGCTTGGTAGTCAAAAGACTTCTTTAGTTTTGGTGCATTCTTCTTATCTCAGAGATCACCCCTGATCAACACGCAGTAGACTGTACAAAGGCATGAGGTTTAAGAGGGGACCTTTTGGAGGCTGGATACCACAGTCACTTATGCATAGCATATTTCCTCCTCCAACCTCTCTGTTTTGGTAAGTCTCCTCCCTTCCTCTGGGACGATGGCTCTTCTGGATGCCATAGTAACCTGCCTCCCCTTAGGTTTACCAAAGTGGGAAGGAAGCTTACCCAAGGATTACCAGCTATCACTTCCAGCTATTTTACTCTTGCATGGGAATACATGGTTTCAAAAGATCATCTGTTTAATTCATCTAGTGAATCCATGGGAAGATTGTTTAGAAATTTCTATTGCTTCCCTGATTCCTGCTCTTTTCACAGCCTGAGTGTTCAGTTCTTTGAGAACTTTCTTTTTAGGTAAATCAGGGTTGGTGTTTTTCTTCACCATCAGAAATTTCTAATTGGTATAGCTACTTTCAACAAGTACCCACCCCCAAGAAAAAAGTACATAGCATGTGTTATGCAGATAACCCAATCACGAAGCTTTTGTTGTTGTAGTTTCTTGGTCTCTGAGACAAGTAGATCTTGTTCCTCTGGGAGACATGTGGTCCCTGACCTTGGAGACCTGCATTAGAAGCAAATTCTACCTCTCTTGTCAGGTCCTGCCATCACAGACTCAATACTGAAAGACTTCATTCCTTCCGAATCTGGGCTTATTGTTCATAGGAGTCCTGTTCATAGAGAATTTGTTACTTTAAATCACATTTTAAACTTGATTTAGTCCTGTAGGTGTAAAAGTCGAAATATGCTTCAATCTTATATACTATTGATATTTCATTAAGAATCCCCCCAAAGTCAAAGTGTTTGGTAAATGTATGACTGTTTCATATGCTGAAAGATTCCTACATACTAATATGTATAAGAATTTTCCTTTGTAAAAAAGAATTTCTTTCATGTAAATCAATTTCAAATGATTCAGTCTCCTTGATTTCATTATTATAAACCATCATCACTAGCTTCTAAAACATACTTTCTCAGCTGGAAGTATAGCTTGTTAGTTTAGTCTTCAAAGCTAATAGAAATAGACATTGTGTTCTAATATCTTCACAACCTGAAAAAAAACAAGCTTAGGGTAAGAAGGGATACAATTATGTGTGGGAAGGTAAAAATAAGAATAGTCTCTGGCACATTGTTAACTAAAAGGTGGGTGTTCAAGAAACCATCAGCTGAGATGCAAGGATATGAATATTCACATAAGGTGAATAATATTACCATAAGGTGAATATCACATAATATTCACATAAGGTGCTTCCTAAATACTTTCCCACTAGATTAGTGTGTTGAGGTCTTCCCTGAAATGATTAATTGATATCTAAACCTGATATCCCATGTAAATGAGTCACATGTAACATGATGAATCCGGGACTAACAAGACAAAGGCTATTGGACCATATTTGATTTGGATATGGAATTTTAGTATATTCTAAGTAGAAAAAGCAGTGAAGCTGTCTCCTGTTGTTTGCTCATGTTCTGAGTTTTGCTGTGGGTATTGAAAGTTGCCTGAAACACCCTTGCACACAAATATCCACATGTGAACATTTGAATACCAGCTTTCTTTTGCATCCAGCTAGGTTCTTGGCTGTTTCATGTGTATAATGAGTGTGTCAGACTGTTGTAGATTCAGTATATATGCAGCTTTGTGTAAATATCTGTAGCCATACATACATGTGCATACTTGTTGACATGTTTTATTGTCTGTATGAGCCTTATATCTATTTTTGTGTATCTTCTTACATGTCCTGCTTAAGTCAGTTTTCTATTTCATTCCATGCTCACTAGTTATTACTTCCTCATTCCTCTAGTATTTTATTTCTTTTTCCCACCTCTTCACTCTAATACAAGAGTTTATGGAACCGTTTTCAATTACATAATCCCTTCTTAGTTTAACTATTTGAGAACTGAGTCCCTTTCTTCTCCTTCCTTTCTTCCTGAATCCTTCCTGTTTATTTTACAGAAATCTCTTCACTATTGTTGGTTGATAATATCCAAGACACATTTTCCCTATTTGGGAGAGGAGGGGAGCAAAGAGAAATAACTGATAGTTCATGGAAGGCAACTATACATCAAAGAGATATATGTTTTTGTTTAGTTGCTAAGTCATATCTGACTTTTTGTGACCCCATGGACTGTAGCACATGACATTCCTCTCTCCTCCATTATCTCCCAGAGTTTGCTCAAATTCATGTCTATTGAGTCCATGATGCCATCTAAACATCTCATCCTCTGCTACCCCTTCTCCATGTGCCCTCTGCTTTTCCTAGCATCAGAGTCTTTTCCAAAGGGTTTGGCATTCCTTATTAGCTGGCCAAGGTATTGGGGCTTCGGGTTCAGCATCAGTCCTTCCAATGAATATTCAGGGTTGATTTCCTTTAGGATGGACTGGTTTGACCTCCTTGCAGTCCAAGGGACTTTCACATGTCTTTTCCAGCACCACAACTCAAAAGCATCAATTCTTTGGCGCTCAGCCTTCCTTATGTCCAACTCTCACATCCATACAAGACTACAGGAAAAACCATAGTTTGACTATATGGACCTTTGTTGGCAAAGTGACATTTCTGCTTTTTAATATGCTGTCTAGTTTTGCCATAGCTTTCCTTCCAAGTAGCAAGCATCTTTTAACTTCATAGGTGCAGTCATTATTCACAGTGAATTTGAGGCCAAGAAAAGAAAATCTGTCACTGCTTCCACATTTTCACCTTATATTTGCCAAGAATTATGGGTCTGGATGCTATAATCTTTATTTTTTTAATGTTAATTTTCAAACCAGCTTTTTCACTCTCATCTTTCACCTCATCAAGAGGCTCTTTAGTTCCTGTTCAATTTCTGCCATTATAGTGATATCATCTACATATTTGAGGTTGTTGATATTTCTCCCAGCAGTCTTGATTGCAGCTTGTGATTCATTCAGCCTTGCATTTCACATGATATACTCTGCATATGTTAAATAAATAGGGTGACAGTATATCCTTGTTGAACCTCTTTCCCAATTTTGGACCAGTCTGTTATTCCATTTCTGGTTCTAAATATAGCTTCTAGACCTGCATATAGATTTCTCAGGAGGCAGGTAAGTTGGTCTGGTATTCCCATCTAAGAATTTTCCATTTTGTTTTGATCCACAAAATCAGAGGCTTTGGCGTAGTCAATGAAGCAGAAGTAGATGTTTTCCTGGAACTCCTTTGCTTCTCCATGATCCATTGAATCTTGTCAATTTGATCCCTAGTTCCTCTACTTCTTCAGAACCCAGCTTGTACATCTGGAAGTTCTCAGTTCACGTACTGCTGAAGTGTAGCTTGAAGGATTTTGAAACTAACTTTACTAACATGTGAAATGAACAAAATTGTATGGTAACTTGAACATTCTTTGACATTGTCCTTCTTTGCGATTGGAATGAAAGCTGACCTTTTCCAGTCCTGTGGCCACTGCTTCAGTCAGTTCAGTTCAGTCGCTCAGTCATGTCTGACTCTTTGTGACCCCATGGACTGCAGCATGCCAGGCCTCCCTGTCCATCACCAACTCCCGGAGTCCACTCAAACTCATGTCGATTGAATCAGTGATGCCATCCAACCATCTCATTCTCTGTCATCCCCTTCTCCTCCTGCCTTCAATCTTTCCCAGCATCAGGGTCTTTTCAAATGAATCAGCTCTTCACATATGGCCAAAATATTGGAGTTTCAGCTTCAACATCATTCCTTCCAATGAATATTCAGGACTGATTTCCTTTAGGTTGGACTGGTTAGTTTTCCAAATTTGCTGGCATATGGAGTGCAGCACTTTAACAGCAGCATCTTTTAGGAGGCCCTGCAAGGCATGGCTCATGACGTTACTGAATTATGCAAACCCCTTCACTACCACAAGGCTGTATTTTGTGAAG
The DNA here is from genome assembly GCA_024291935.2 of Okapia johnstoni. Taxonomy (NCBI): domain Eukaryota; kingdom Metazoa; phylum Chordata; class Mammalia; order Artiodactyla; family Giraffidae; genus Okapia; species Okapia johnstoni. The sequence goes on from CM044308.1 coordinate 57,745,923, forward strand.
GGGCAGAGATAAATGGGGATGCATCTTTTGGCATAGTAATTTTAAAAGTTACATAGAAGCAATATATTCCTTTTTTCACCCAGCATTTATTGATTTTCTTCTGTGTTCAAGGTAGTATTATTGACAATATTTACCAGTGATAATGGTGTTCAATTCTTCAAATTTTTCTGATAGTTGTACTAAAAGAAAAATATTCCAATAAGAGATTTATTTGTTCAGTAGGAAGATATCTCTTAAAAGATAGTTCTAGTGGAAAGAGCAGTGGACTTGGAGACTGTATCTGCGCAGAAACCACAGCCCTCCAAATACTGACTTCTCTACACTGTAGCCAGAATCTTTATTTTAGGATGCAAATCTGATCCTATTGTAGCTCCTTCTTCTTTAATGGCTTCTTATTTTTCTGAGCATAATGTCAGTCTTTAACGTGGTGGACAGATCCTGCAGAGTCTGGCTGCACCTACCTCTAATCTCATCTGCCAGTCTTTCAACACCACCCCTCACCCCACCCGCCCCAGCCCCATGACACTGTTTCCTCCAGCCACTGCTGCTGTTTAGTTACTAAGTTGTGTCCAACTCTTTGCGACCACATGGACTGTAGCCTGCTAGGCTCTTCTGTTCATGGGATTTCCCATGCAAGAATATTGGAGTGGTTTGCCATTTCCTTCTCCAGGGGATCTTCCCAATCCAGGGATCGAACCTACATCTCCTGCTTGGCAGGCAGATTCTTTACCAGTGAGTCACCTGGGAAGCTCCAACTACTGCAGCAGTAGTTTATTTACTAGACAGCACTCATCTCTCAGGACCATTGCCCAAGCTATTTTTCTCTTAGACACCTCTCCTTTTTTGGCCTTTAAAACTTCCACTTATCCCACATAAAGCAGATTAAGTGGAGTAATGAAACATATTCATGAAACCATGTTGCTTTCCTTTGGATCACTTATCTGTATTCTTAATTGTATATTTATTTGTGTGATAAATAATGTTGGCCACTCCAGCTTGACTATTTGTGTTCATGACAGTTGCAACCCCTGTGCCTATCAGTTTCTGACACATGCAGTTTTTAGAAAGTTGAATAATTGGGGGAAATTATTTGAAAGATCTGAAACAAAGTTTCACCAATTATTGGATGAAGATAATAGTTAAGAATAGAATGGGCATGTTAATGGAGAGAGTGTGCATAAAAGATTTTCAGGATATAATTAGATAAAGAATAGGATAATATAATAATAGCCAAGAGGAATTGCTATTCTAATTAATTTGGACTGTAGAGAAGTGGTGATGTGGGTGTGAAGATAACTTTAAGAGAAATCATTGTCTTCTTGCAGAAAGAAAACAGAACTTCTGTGTCTATATCCCTCCATCTCTCTATCTCTGTCTGTATCTCTATATCTAAAGATAATTTAAAAGAAAGCTTTCAAAATATAAGTTTCTTCCTTCCTCTGTCCTCACTTCTAGCTGCAATCTGCAGTTGTAACCAACTTAAAGAATTTTTGTTTTCAGCTCATCTGTGGTTATTCTGGCTCTATAATTATATGTTATTCCTGTTTCTCCACTTAACAACTTTCGATAGTATCTATTGAATTTAGACCATCATACTAACTCCCACTTTTCCCCTTTCTGCTCCCCAGTTATTGTTTCTATTACTCTAGTATTAGATTTATGGCCTGAAATAATATTCTTCAACAAAATTTCCTTCATTCATGTAATTTATGAGCACATATTGGTCTCACTTTATATAAGATAAAAAGGTAGTACACTTACATTTTTCTTTAATTGTCCTTGCCCTTTCTATTTCCTGAATTCTGTCAAGTGAAAGTGAAAGTCGCTCACTTGTATCTGACTCTTTGTGACCCCATGGACTACATAACCTGCCAGGCTCCTCTGTCCATGGAATTCTCCAGGCCAGAATAGTGGAGTAGGTAGCTGTTCCCTTCTCCAGGGGATCTTCCCAAGCGAGGGACTGAACCCAGGTCTCCTGCATTGCAAGCGGATTCTTTACCATCTGAGCCACCAGAAAGCCCAAGAGTACTGGAGTGCCTGCTGCTGCTGCTGCTGCTAAGTCGCTTCAGTTTTGTCCAACTCTGTGAGACCCCATAGACGGCAGCCCACCAGGCTCCGCCATCCCTGGGATTCTCCAGGCAAGAATACTGGAGTGGGTTGCTGTTTCCTTCTCCAGTGCATGAAAGGGAAAAGTGAAAGTGAAGTCGCTCAGTCGTCTGACTCTTAGCGACCCCATGGACTGTAGCCCACCAGGCTCCTCCGTCCATGGGACTTTCCAGGCAAGAGTACTGGAGTGGGGTGCCATTGCCTTCTCCGACTGGAGTGCCTAGCCTATCCCTTTTCCAGAGGATTTTCCTGACCTGGGAATTGAGCTGGGGTCTCCTACTTTGCAGGCAGATTCTTTACCAACTGAGCTACCAGGGAAGCCCAAATTCTGTCAACAGTTATTTGATTTTTGCCAACTTATATTCTATTTCATTGTTAAAATTTTTATGTTATTGTCTGTGTTTTGTGTGTGTTTTCGCTAATGGTTCATTTCAAAATTGAATACAAATCAACCTCATAAGACAGTAACATTATGTAAATGTGATGAGTATTATGCATAAACAATGTTAAAAACAAATAAATTTTATTTCAGTCAAAGTACTATAATGGGACCCATTGAAAAGCAGATGTATTCCTATATAATTTAAACTGCCACACAAAGGACAATATTCCAAGTTCTTAACACTCAAAATCATATTATATTTTAGTGTTCAATATGTAGTCCAAGAGTTTCTTATTCAGTTTTTTGTTCTCTGAAGAGTTTCTCATTGTATTTCTTATTACAGGTAGCAAAACATCCACATAAGTTTAATCACATTGGTAAAATCTTTCAAGATCTTAATATGGATTATTGCATGGAATCTATCTTATTAAAGAAATTTATTACAGAATCCTCTTCCTGTTTTCATTTGAACTGATTACATAGAGATTGTGTTGTGTATGTGTGTGTTCAGTTGCTAAATCTTGTCTGACTCTTTGCGACCCCATGGACTGCAGTAAGCCAGGCTTCCCTGTCCTTTACTATCTCTCAGAGTTTGCTCAAATTCATGTCCATTGAGTTGGTGACATTATCTAACCATCTCATATTGTGCCACTTCTTTCTCCTTTTGCCTTCAGTCTTTCCCAGTATCAGGGTCTTTTCCAAAGAGTCAGCTCTTCACATCAGATGGCCAAAGTATTGGAGCTTCAGCTTCAGCATCAGTCCTTCTAATGACTATTGAGGATTGATTTTCTTTAAATTGATTGTTTTGATCTCCTTGCAGTCCAAAGGACTCTCAAGACTCTTCTCCAGCACCATAATTCGAAAGTATCAATTCTTCAGCACTCAGCCCTTTTTATAGTCCAACTCTCACATCCATACTTGACTACTGGAAAAACCATTGCTTTGACTATATTCACCTTTGTTGGCAAAGTGATATCTTTGCTTGTTAGTACACTGTATAGGTTTGTTGTGTCCGACTCTGACATGGACTTCCCTGGTGGCTCAGATGGTAAAGCGTCTGTCTACAATGCGGGAAACCTGGGTTTGATCCCTGGGTTGGGAAGATCCCCTGGAGAAGGAAATGGCAAACCCACTCCAGTACTCTTGCCTGGAAAATCCCATGAATGGAGGAGCCTGTTAGGCTACTGTCCATGGGGTCGCAAAGAGTCAGACACAACTGAACGATTCCATTATAGGTTTGTCAAGCTTTCCTTCCAAAGAGCAAGTGTCTTTTAACTTCATGGCTGCAGTCACCGCCCACAGTGATTTTGGAGCCCGAGAAAAGAAAATCTGTCACTGCTTCCACTTTTTCCCCCTGCTATTTGCCTTACACAGAGATTACATTGCTTAATTTCAATGAATCCAAAGGTGCTTCTCTATCTTGATTTTTTTTTTTTTTACTTTTCCATAATACAAACTCAAGTTTTTATAAGATGCCTGCAAGCAGATAATCATTCTTAATCTTGAAGGTCTGAAAATGATTTTTAATTTCTCTTTAAATTTGATTGCTATTTTGACTGGATATGGAATTGCAATTTCAAAGTAATTTCCCTCAGAAATTCTAAAGTCATTGTTTTATTGTTTCCTCACCTTCAGTATAGTTAATGAAAAGCGTGATACCAAATTCTTTTTCTATTGTAGTTAAACTTGTTTTCTAAATATTTTAAGTATATTCTTTTTATTTGGGAGTTGAAATTCTACTGGGATTTGCATCCATATGGATTAGCTTTTCATTCTTTTCTTTTCTTTTTTTTTGGCATAAAGTAGACTCCTTCTGGATGTTGTATTTTCCTTTAGCTCAGGAAATACATGTTTTTAAAAATATTTCTCCTCTTCTCATTTTATGTCCTCCCTTTTACAGTCCTCTTAGATACTTTCCTTCCTGTATTGAATCTCCCTGCCTCCTTACCTTACTGATTTACATCGTTTTTGTCTTTTTGCTTTATAATTATTCATTAATTCATTCATATAGCAATAAAAGCTTATGAATATCTTCTAAGTAAATATTGAACTCTAGGCTCTGTGAATACAATAGGAAAGGGGGAAAATTCAGAGCCCCACCATTATAGGGTCTAACATAGTTTTGGTGTTCTGAGAGATCACCTCAGCTTTGTCTTAGAGAATGATAATTTCATCTTCATCTCTGTTTACCTTATATTTTTCCTCTGTTAAAATTTTAAATATCAGTTATCATATTTCTAACATATAATATTTTTTCTTTATCTACTTGAATAGATCCAATATTGCTAATCATCCATCTCTCTATCTATCTATGTATCCATTTCTATTAGAAAGGCACCATATCATTTCCAGGGTGTTATGCATGGTGAGGATGGAGTTATAAGAGCATGGAATTGGGTTACAACTATAGGGTCTAGGAAAATGGAGAGTATGAACTTGGACTTCTTGCCTTATTGAACAGACTTTCTCTAAGTAGGAGGCAAACCCAGAATCTGTTTCTCCAACAAAGATATGGAAAACCAACATTTTTTTTAAAGAACTCTGAAGTTATTGGCCAACTTGTGAATTCTGTCCAAGATTTAAGTCAATGATTTCCCTGTCAATGGTGCAGTGCCCTTGAGCATAGTTACTGGCAGAATTTTCCTTGCTAGGGATGTGCCACACAGGGTGAAAGAGCCATTGGTATAAATTTCATTGAAAACGTGGGTTTCAGGTCAACAGACACTACAGTTGACCCCCCTCCAAGAAAAACTGCAGTTTTGTTTTTGTGGTTTCAGTTACCAATGGTCAACTGTGATCTGAAAATATTATATGAAAAATTCCAGAAATAACAATTCATTAAGTGTGCCATCCTTGGTAGTGTGATGAAACCTCATGCTGTCCTGCACCATCCTACCTTGGATGTGAATTATCCCTTTTTCCCATATATCCTGCCTGTTGGCATCACTTACTTACCATCTTGGTTATCAGATTGACTGTCATGACATTGCAGTGCTTGTGTTCAAATAACCCTTATTTTGCTTAGTAATGTCCCCAAAGCAGGAGAATACTGATGCTGGCAATTCAAGTATGCCAAAAATAAGGTGTAGGGTGCTTCCTTTAAGTGGAAAGGTAAAGGTTCTTGACTTAATAAGGAAAGAAAAAACTCCTATGTTGAGGTTGCTATGATCTACAGTAAGAATGAATCTTCTACTTGTGAAATTGTGAAGAAAGAGAAAGAAATTTGTGCTAGTTTTGCTGCTATAACTCAAACAATCAAACTACAAAAGTTATAGCCACAGTGCATGTCAGAGATTGAGAGAGAGATTCACGTAACATTTATTAAAGTGGATTTAGTCCTTGAACAACACTGGGGCTGGGGCGTCAAACCCCTTGCACTTGAAAATCTGCATATAACTTTACAGTCAGCCCTCCATATCTGTGGTTCTGCATCTGAATATGCAGCCAATCTTGGAATATGTAGTACTATAGTGCATATCACTGAAAAAGCTCCACGTGTTGAGTGGACCCTCACAGTACAAACTGTTGTTGTTCAAGGGACCACTGCATATTGTTATAACTATTGTATTTTATTATTAGTTATTGTTGTTCATCTCTTACTGTGCCTAATTTATAATTTATCATAGGTATGTATGCCTAGAGGAAACACAGTATATATAGGCGTGCTAAGTCACTTCAGTCATGTTTGACTCTTTGCAACCCCATGGACTGTAGCCCACCAGGCTCCTCTACCCATGGGATTCTCCAGGCAAGAATGCTGTAGTGGGTTGCCATTTCCTTCTCCAGGAATATATAGGGCTTGGTATACAAGCCTTGTTACTTGGCTCCATGATGTGTTCCAGGCAGTAGAGTGCCCAGCAGTCAATTGCCTGTCTAGGCACAGGTTGCTATTGTGGTAGAGATGAAAGTATACATGTAGCTATGGGTTAGGAGATGAAGCTAGCTGGAATAGTCACAGTGTCCTGGTTACCATACCAACCGGCTAAGGTTGGAGGTAAGTTATTCATTCAGAATATTTTTGGAAGTTTGTTTTATCCTCCAGATGATTTCTTTTAATTTAGAGTGAGTTACTGTGTTTGCTCATGTTGGGATTTCTTTTTCCACATAAAGGGGTCCCTGAATCATCTTTAGTGATACTTAGTTCTTTGCTTGTGTTTACTGAATGGTGATTAGATTTATCAGCATACATAACTAGTATACAGTTTTCTTTTCATTTAATCTAAATAGGTTCAGGAATAAAACGGGGGAGTTGTTGTTGTTCAGTCGCTCAGTTGTGTCCGACTCTTTGTGCCCTCATGAACTACAGCACACCAGGCCTCCCTGTCCTTCACTATCTCCCTGAGTTTGTTCAAACTTATGCCGATTGAGTCAATGATGTCATCCAAATATCTCATCCTGTGTTGCCCCCTTTTCCTCCTGCCCTCAGTCTTTCCCAGCATCAGGATCTTTTGCAATGAATTGGCTCTTCACATCAGGTAGCCAAAGTATTGGAACTTCAGCTTCAGCATCAGTCCCTCCAATGAATATCCAGGGTTCATTTCCTTTAGGATTGACTGGTTTGATCTCCTTGCTATCCATGAGTCTCTCAAGAGTCTTCTTCTGTACCACAGTTTGAAAGCTTCAGTTCTTCAGCACTCAGCCTTCTTGTGGTCTAACCCTCACATCTGTACATGACTACTGGAAAAACCATAGCTTTGACAATATGGATCTTTGTCAGCAAAGTGATGTCTCTGCTTTTTAATATGCTGTCTAGGTTTGGCATAGCTTTTCTTCCAAAGAACAAATATCTTTTAATTTCATGGCTGTGGTCACTGTCCTCAGAGATTTTGGAGCCCAAGAAAATAAAGTCTGTCACTGTTTCCATTGTTTCCCCATCTATTTGCCATGTAGTGATTGGGCCAGATTAAATGATCTTAGTTTTTTGAATGTTGAATTTTAAGACAGCTTTTTCACTCTCCTCTTTCACCTTCATCAAGAGGTTCTTTGGTTCCTCTTCACATTCTGCTGTTAGGAAGATGTCATCTACATATCTGGGGTTATTGATATTTCTCCCAATAATCTTGATTCCAGCTTGTGCTTCATCCAGTTCAAGCTTTTGCATGATGTACTCTGCATATAAGTTAAATAAGCAGGGTGACAATCTACAACCTTGATGTACTCCTTTCTCAATTTTGAAATAGTTCATTGTTCCCTGTTTGGTTCTAACTGTTGCTTCTTGACCTGCACACAAATTTCTCAGGAGGCTGGTGAGGTGGACTGATAGTCCCTTCTCTCTAAGAATTGTCCACAGTTTGTTGTGATCCACAGAGTCAAAGGCTTTAGCATAGTCAGTGAAGCAGAAGCTTTTCTGCAATTCCCTTGCTTAATGGATGTTGGCAATTTGATCTCTGGTTCCTCTGCCTCTTCTAAATCCAGTTTCTATATCTGGAAGTTCTCGGTTCATGCACTGTTGAAGCCTTGCTTGAAGGATTTTGAACATTACCTTGCTAGCATGTGAAATGAGTGCAATTGTGTGGTAGTTTGAACATTCTTTGGTATTGCCCTTCTTTAGACAATACACCAAATGACATAGAATATCTTAAATATATAGCCTTAATTAAGAAAGTAGCTAAATATAAATAAAAGTGCTGTTCTATTTCTCAGTAAACACACTGTTGTCACCATCATTATGACTGACCCAAAATTCCTTCTCTATAAACATTTGAGTTCACTATATGTTGATAAACTCTAATAGAGAGAAAGATATATTGGTTTAAATATTGGTTGAGATTAGGTAGAATCTCTGCCATAGGAAGATTTACAGCCTAGTGGATCTAATTATCTTTCAGTAAGTTTAGAAAATGCATCAACTTGTCAAACCTAGCATCAATTTAGCACCAAGAGCAAATATTAAATAATTAAGATGGTTTATTAACAAAAATCCTAGGGATAATCATTTTAATTTCATTTACAAAAATTTTTGGACCTGCGTAGGACAGAAAAGCAGCAAAGTAAATGTGAACCATTTTATGGTAATTCTTTCCCTTTTGCCACAAGAGATATGCTGCATTTGTAGCCCTTTAAGTGCTGGCTTTAAAATAATGTGTTGCCATATTTTATTTTCTCCTTCATATGCTCAGAGATAAAATTGCAATATCAAAGCAGTAAATACTACACAAGATATTGATGGAAACAGTGGCATAATAGAAAATATAACTCACTTTTTCTATTTATATAGCAATATTGGAAAACAAATCAAACAAAAGGGGAGGTCTGTAAGAAGGGATACATTTTTAAATATTGCCAATTAAATTCTCTTTTAGTTCCTCTTTTAAAAGACTATATTTTCTTTGTATTTCTTCACTCATCTCTATCATGATGACTCCTGTGGGCATTGGAACTAGTCATTAGAGGTCACAAAAGGCAAGTCTCCAGTCACTGTTCCTCATTTCATTTAATATGCAAATAGCTCCCATGATTTTGTTCTCTCTTAACTTCTCTTCAGTGCTTTCCAGAATTATTTTGAGGCACACATCATTATCAAAGAACAGTAAAAAAAAAAAAAAAAAATTTCAGTTGTTCCTGCTAGAGGATTTAATTACATATCTATTTTATACTGTAGCCTGTTAATGTCTTTTTCTCAGTTGTTAAATTGATATTTTATGTTTTTGTCTTCCAACCTCATTTAAAGTTAAAGAATACGCTTTGTGTAATTTATCGTAAACATTTTCTTTCTATTTGATATTGATAAGTAAATATAACTGATTTTGATAAGTTATCTATTTTGTTATTGTAGAATTCTCAAAGTGAAAGTGAATATCACTCAGTCGTGTCCTACTCTTTGCGACCCCATGGACTGTACACAGTCCATTCAATTCTCCAGGCCAGAATACTGGAGTGGGTAACTTATCCCTTCTTCAGCAGATCTTCCCAACCCAGGAATCGAACTGGGGTCTCCTGAATTGCAGGTGGATTCTTTGCCAGCTGAGCTATTAGGGTAGAATTCTGGGCCTTCCTTAAATTTTCAGAAGTTCAAATCATCTTTGCCTAGATACACGTTGTTGTTTAGTTGCTAAGTTGTGTCTGGTTCTTTTCCTACCCCATAGGCTGTAGCCCTTCAGACTCCTCTGTCCATGGGATTTCCCAGGCAAGAATACTGGAGTGGCTTGCCATTTCCTCCTACAAGGGATCTTCCTGACTCAGGGATCGAGCTTGTGTCTTCTGCTTGGCAAGCTGATTCTTTGCCACTGAGCCACCAGGAAAGTTTAGATGTATAGTCATTGCTTAAATGACTTCAAATAATTGGATGTGGAGAAATTTCTGTGACTCTTGGTGCTACTCATGGTATATATGATAAAAATGTTTATTTTTCTTTATGTTTGTTCATGGTTTTAAACTATGGAATGACTCAGTAATGTGGCAAACACTGCTGTATCTTCTTACATGTATACTTCATGATAGAAAATGATTGTCAGAATTCATGTGCTAAGGACACCATGGTTCTGTCCCAGAGAGCAACTTACTCACTTGTGATAAGGGCTCTGGTGGTGAGGAGACAGAGCCTCATTCTCGGAAGCTAGAACAATTGCTTTTCCAGAGTCCAGTCCAGTGAAGTCCATCAGATATTTTGATTCATGAAAGAAATCCAAAATAGACATGTTTATTTCTCTATAACTAAGTGAGTAAGTGAAGTCACTGTCATGTCCGACTCTTTGTGGCCCCATGGACTGTAGCCTACCGGGCTCCTCCATCCATGGGATTTTCCAGGCAAGAATACTGGAAGTTGCCAGTGCTTCTCCAGGATTTCTCTACAGACCTATGCCAAATACTCCAGGTGGAAGGAGAGGAGTATTTCTATTTACTAGGAGTGAAATGTTTTACTTAAAGTAATTATAATCCATTCAAAACAACGTGGCTTTTTAAGGATGCATTAAATATCCAGTATGAGACTTCATCTGTCAGTCTCACTTTTTCTGCTTGTTCTTAAAAAGGTGAGTTGATATTTCTATGAAAGCAATAACTTCTTTGAAGCTCTCCTTAATACTAAAAACCAATACTCATTTCCTGAAACCTTTGGACATTTAAATGTTCAGCTCTTTATCTTGTCTCTCTGTACTCTATTGTCGCCAGAATCAATGTAGTCACTTCACTTTTTACTAATAACCCCAAAGTCGGCTTAGTGTTGTCCTGTTTTGTGAATTTGTGTAACTAGATTCTACTGAAATTTTTATTGCTGTCATGATTGGCTATGGTGATTGGTATATCTGCTCATTTCAGGGCCACTCTTAGTTTGTTCTGTCCTTGTCAGAGTTTGCTATATGTAGCAGTAAATAAGAGATTGTGTATATAAAACTTCTTGTAATAAGTTCATCAATTAAAATCTATTGAGAAAAAAAAAGATTCTCAGGGGCAGCAAGTGTTTCATAATACAGCAAATCATCAGTTTTTCACATATTAATATCTCTGAAATTGGTTTTCATGTTATAGTCAAGGCATCTTAGATTTGATTAAAAATGGTTTCTTCTTATGTCCTTAAGCACTCTATATCAAATGTGCAAAGACTGAATTGGGCTAGATATTTTAGGAAATGAATTATATGAAGAGTGTTCATTTCTGAAATGAAGCAACACATCACTATGGCAATACCACAGATGTTGGGAAAATCCCAAGATCAGTCATACTTCTAATCAGTATATATAAATCAGACCCTGGGTTATAAAAATGTCTATTTTTTAAGATCCTACCAGGCAGAGATAATTGGAATGGAACTGACAATATTAAAAGAAAATAAAACACGCAAAATCACACCTGGCACAGTATTACAGTGCACTGACAGATGTTTAGAAAAGTTAAAACTCTCATTCAAATGGGAAAAATTCAAAGTAGAGTGTTCTGAACAAAAATAAATAAATAATAAATAAAGGGAAGTAATAACCAAAACAATCTAACTTTTTGACCCATATAAAAACTTAATAAAGGAAGAGATCTAGCCATTCTGGTAAACTCACACACAAACCCATTTTATGTTGAAACCACACAATCAAAAATCCTAGTAAAAAGGCCACTAAAAAGATACTACTCAAGCCCTCTGGCTCTTTTCAGTGGGTGACCTTCCAGTCTACTGTTGGTTGAACAATTACTGAAGCCAGTGAGCACAGATTCTTTGCATTTTGCCAGCTTTTGAAGTGGATAAGCTCCAACCGAGGAACCCTCAGTACACAGTGTCTTGCAGCGTTAGCATCAACAATGACCACAGCTGATGATGTTTCCCCAAAAACTGTGCTCTACACATCATTCCAGACAGAGCCATTTTTGAAAAGATAATTATATCTTTGACTTCACAATCCTGATAAATCAAATTTAGGTTTCAAAGCCAAGAGTGGATCCAGTGAAACCATATGAAGTCAAGAGCTGATATTAGAGAAGCTATCTAGTAAAATTAAGCTTATTTTTAAATGTCAAAGTTATGCTTGCAAGTCCCATTTGGTTCAACAGTTATATTGTTGTAATTAATTTGTGTACTCAAAATATCAGGGTAATAACACAGAAAATTGAAACAGTTCATAGTCATTGAGATTAGGTGTCCTTTTTCACTACTTGAGGTCAAACTAGATAAATGATTCTGAAGTTGCAGGTAGAAAATACCTAGAAGTGTCCCTGAATTCTCATTTCTGTTGAACAACATCAGTGATTAATACATGCAAGAGACTGTGGTGAGACGGAAATGCACTGGCCAGATCTACCTCAAGGCGGAACTTGTTCTCAGAGTCATCAGACAGCCTCCAGCTGTTAGCCCCTTCAGTGTTTGCCTCAACTGGGGAGTGGTGCCTCCCTCAAGGATCAAACTGTCTGAGGTGGTCCATGGTGGAGTCTAAAGTCCTGGCCATCTTGTTCACCAAAGAATGGGACATCTGTGCTTCCGAGCTCTGCAGGGGGTTAGCTGAGGCTTTTCCAGGGATTGTGTTGCTATTCAACTGCTCTCTCTGCTCCATCCTGTATCCTTTCCCTCCACATACTGTCACAGTCATCCTGCACATCAAGTTCCTCCTCTGTGTCTGCAAGCAAAATGTCAAGCCCTAGCTCTTCTCTGAATACATCACAACAAATAGTTCAGCCTGCAGAGAGCTCTGGTGGAGTGAACGATGGCAAGCATGCTATCTACCCCTGCTTGCTTCCAGGATCCACTTTCTCACTACTCTGTCAGAAAGGATTGTGTGTTTTTTTCTTCTTTACTTATGAAATGATGATTATTGAAGATTTTCCTTATTTTGTATACTATTTTAAAAACCTGGATAAAAAAGAATTTACCTTTTTAGGCAAGACAACTCCAGAGGAGAGAAATGTAACATGTTACAGAATGACTCCTGGGCTGGCTTGCTTTTAACAGCTACTTAACAGCTCAATACTCTCAGATCCACCTACTTCTTTCCACTGAATTAAGCAATCCTGAAAATTATGCACCAGAAAAGTAAGAGATGGAACCATGAGGGTACTATTACTCCAACCCTGTATCTCCTGCTCTTGGCTTTAAGGGAGGTGATTCTCACTATGGAAAGTTTCTCTATCAGGGCACGTGCTGGTGGCAATGAATGAATGGCATGTGACTTGTTTGCCTAGGGCCCTGGTTTCCCGTGCTTTGTTCTCACTCTTGAGGAAGGTTAACAGGGTTGATCCAAACAGTCCATCCTAAAGGAGATCAGTCCTGGGTGTTCATTGGAAGGACTGATGTTGAAGCTGAAACTCCAATACTTTGGCCACCTCATGGGAAGAGTTGACTCATTGGAAAAGACCCTGATGCTGGGAATGATTGGGGGCAGGAGAAGGGGATGACAGAGGATGAGATGGTTGGATGGCATCACCGACTCAATGGACATGGGTTTTGGTAAACTCCGGGAGTTGATGATAGACAGGGAGGCCTGGTGTGCTGCAATTCATGGGGTCGCAAAGAGTCGGACACGACTGAGCAACTGAACTGAACTGAACAGGGTTGAAGGTGGGTGTCAAGGCATTATCAAAATGTACATCATAGCAGTCTAATCTCTGATACAGACTTTTTCAACTAAAACCCTTTCCCTCATGTTTCCATCCCCCAACACCTGTCTATGAAATACAAAGCTTCTTGTAAATAGCTCCTCTCCTCCAAGGCTAATTATCAGAAATGGAAATTGAGACTCATCTCTGATATCTTCAATTACCTGTAAGTCCCAATCAGAGGGACTGGAAATCTAATTTGTTCAGTGCCTTCAATTTTTTAGTTATATAAAGCAGCAATTACTAGGAATATAATACATTCCTATTGCCAGGTGTATTTGAATGGGAAAATATATTTATTACTGAACCCTGAATACCTCAATAGAATGTCTCTATTCTCCTTGAAAAAAAAAATCAAGCAAACCACAAGGAAGTTGCTATACTTGCTCTACTATTTTCTCCTAAACCTGAAGAATATCTATATAGTCATAAAAGGAAATTTAACAGAGTAGCCATTGAGTCACACCTTCCTACACCACATCGTACACAGCTTCTCAACTACCCATCTGTGCTTTCCAAAAAGCATGAGAAAGAGACCACTGAGATGAATAGCCATGAAATTCTAAGGAGAAATTTGACTTTGATTTTGATGAAAGCAAATGACCCATACTTGAAACTTAGAGCAAGAATAGTCCTCTGTGGACCCCATGGACTGCACCACACCAGGCCTCCCTGTCCATCACCAACTCCTGGAGTTTACCCAAACTCATGTCCATTGAGTTGGTGATGCCATCCAACCATCTCATCCTCTGTCATCCCTTCTTCTCCACCCTTCAATCTTTCCCAGCATCAGGGTCTTTTCCAATGAGTCAGCTCTTCACATCAGGTGGCCAAAGTATTGGAGTATCAGCTTCGGCAACAGTCCTTCCAATGAATATTCAGGACTGATTTCCTTTAGGATGGACTGGTTGGATCTCCTTGCAGTCCAAAGGACTCTCAAGAGTCTTCTCTAACACCACAGTTCAAAAGCACCAGTTTTTGGTGCTCAGCTTTCTTTATAGTCCAACTCTCACACCCATACATGACTACTGAAAACACCATAGCCTTGACTAGACAGACGGACCTTTGTTGGCAAAGTAATGTCTCTACTTTTTAATATGCTGTCTGGGTCATAACTTTTCTTCCAAGGAGTAAGCATCTTTTAATTTCATGGCTGCAGTCACCATCTGCAGTGATCTCCAGTAGCATATTGGGCACCTACCGACCTGGGGGGTTCATCTTTCAGTGAAAGATTTACCCTGGGGGGTAAATCTTTCAGTGTCCTATCTTTTTGCCTATTCATACTGTTCATGGGGTTATCAAGGCAAGAATACTGAAGTGGTTTGCCATTCCCTTCTTCAGTGCACCACGTTTTGTCAGAACTCTCCACCGTGACCTGTCCGTCTAAGGTGGCCCTACACGGCATGGCTCATAGTTTCATTGAATTAGACAAGGCTGTGGTCCATGTGATCAGATTGGTTAGTTTTCTGTGATTGTGGTTTTCAGTCTGTCTGCCCTCTGATGGAGAAGGATAAGAGGCTTATGGAAGCTTCCTGATGGGAGAGACTGACTGAGGGGGAAACTGGGTCTTGTTCTGATGGGCAAGGCCATGCTCAGTAAATCGTTAATCCAATTTTCTGTTGATTGGTGGAGCTGTGTTCCCTCCCTATTTACCTGGGGCCAAACTATCCTGGAGGTAATGAAGATAATGGTGACCTCCTTCAAAAGATCCCATGCATGTACTGCTACAGTCAGTGCCCCCAACCCTGCAGCAGGCCACCACCAACCTACACCTCCGCTGGAGACTCCTGGACACTCACAGGCAAGTCTGGGTCAATCTCTTGTGGGGTTGCTGCTCCTTTCTCCTGGGTCCTGGTGCACAAGGTTCTGTCTGTGCCCTCTAAGAGTCTGTTTCCCAGTCCTGTGTAAGTTCTGGCAGCTCTACAGTGGGGATAATGGCGGTCTCCTCCAAGAGGGCTTATGCCATATCCAAGTCTGCTGCACCCAGAGCCTCTGTCCCTGTGGCAGTCCACTGCTGACTTGTACCTCCACAGGAGACGCTCAAATACAGTTCTGTCTCAGTCTCTGTGGGGTCCCTGGGTCCTGGTGTGCACAAATTTGTTTGAGCCCTCTTAACGTCTCTGGTGGGAATGGGGTTTGATTCTAAACATGAATTCGCCCCTCCTACCATCTTGCTGGGGCTTCTCCTTTGCCCTTGGATGTTGGGTATCTCCTCACAGCTGCTCCAGCACCTAACGTCTTATTGGGGTTTCTCTGACCTTGGGTGTAGGATATCTCCTCACGGCTGGTCCAGCAAAGTGCAGCCACCACTCCTGACCTTGGGTTATCTCCTTGCTGCCACTTGCTGCTCCAGTGCTGTGCAGCCGCCCAAAGAGTAGTTCTAGAGAACAAATTTCTCTTGGCCAGTAATGGCTTTCTGTAGTCTTTTTGAGATCTGTTTCAATTTTGCCTGAGAATTAATGACTTTTGCATTCTCCTGCTCATTCTTAATCTTTGATGGTCAATCTACTTGTAGGGAGTGTGTGGCAGTTAACTGCTCTGCCTTCTTTGTTCCACTTTTCCTCTGAATCAGTCCCTTTTCACTCCTACTGTGTTATGAGACAGAGGTATACTGTTTTATATAGTACTTATACTATATACATAAATATATATAGTATTTAGTATATAGTATTATGTATACCTTTAGTATATGAAAGCATTAGTCGCTCAGTCATGTCCAACTCTTTGTGACCCCATGGACTGTAACCCACCAGGCTCCTCTGTCTATGGGGTTCTCCAGGCATGAATACTGGAGTGGGCTGCAATCTCCTTCTGCAGGGAATCTTCCCAACTCAGGAATCGAATCTGGGTCTCCTGAATTGCAGGCAGATTCTTTACCATCTGAGCCACCAGGCAAAGGACCTTTAGTATACAGTATTAGTAATTATGTTTTATAGAATAAGAGTTTGACTAGCTGTGTGATGAGAGGAAAGATACCTCATCCCTCTCAAAATTTTGGTCAGAAAAATAAACTAAGTATTTGGAAAAGGAGGATTTTAATACCGGGAGAAACTACTTTAAAATTGTTGGAAAAACTGGAGGAGTAAATGTCAGGGAGAGCCGTCACTCTAACATTCTCTGTAGTTTCTGTGAATCCACGTGTTACTCTTGTTATCTGGCTCAGGAAATCCAGAAAACCAATTCATGAAGGGCACAGCAGTATTTAATACCAAGATGGGTGATTTATGGGAGAACACCGGGCGCTTTAGCAAAACTTTCTGTTGGCAAAGCCCCCATGTCTGACCATGCAGAAGAAGGACATTGGCCTATCTCTTTCTAACAAGTACCTCTCTTTGCTGAAATCTAAATAGGAGCCACACTAAAAAGGTTTCTAATACATATAGCTCTCAGGGTTCTTTGTTCCTGAAGCTTTTGTTTTTCAATAAATGCAGTGACTTGTGTATTACTGCCTGGTGTTAGCTATAAAAAATAAACTTACTTCATATTACTAATATGATGACCAGATCACAGCCAGTGGGAGTAACCTCTACTAACGACAGTGACTCGTGATGAAATCCAGAAATACTAGGGATATAAGTGCCTTTGTTCAAAGACATCCTTGGATCAATAAAGGGGATGGTTTCCATGGAACTGCTCATAGTTTGACTACTGTAATTTTGGAGGAAATAGTTTTACTCTAGTTCCTCAAACATAATATTTTTGCAAAATTTTTATGCTCTTTTTTGGAATAAGTTAAATTTAGTGTCTCTCAGTGTCTTTAACTCTTTTTTTCTTAAATCTTCCATGATTTATAAGCTATTTCAAGAATAAAAATATGATCTGGAGTTAGAAGTTGATGCCAGATTCTGAATAATCCATCCAGGCTCTATCTGCCTCTCTTTCTCTCTTCTTACTATTTTTTTTTCTTTTGCACTATCAAATCCCACCTAAGTAATTAGCAAGGCCTCCTGTTCTAGGAAGTTCCTGACCACAAGTGGTTGATATTTAAGCAGCTAAATCTCGATATTTAGGAGCTTAAAATTAAGTTGTTTTTTCTGCTGAACTATCTATGATATTGCTCACGATTTTCATAAATGGGCTTCAGGATGGTTCCCTGCGCCTGATTTTGTTGGTTTGAGTTTTATTCTGAGAGAGACAGGGAGAAGGCTATCCTGTGTCTTCCTTTAATTTCCTCAGGTCTCCAACCCAATGACTCCGGACATGCTTGTCTTTTTACTTTGAGTTACTAATCTGCTTGAATGTGTGACTTGGCCCTCTGTGTTCAACCACTAGGATAACAGTTAAAAAGAAGGATATTATTGGCATGATGAAGTTTAGAGAAATTGCTAAATGGGCATAGCTAGGAAGACTAGGATGGTTAGATGGTGATATAGAGATTGAAATAATGAATTCTCAAATTGGATTTGGAAGGAAGTATAGCTAACAGGATTTATTGATTTGGAAAAGATGCATGTTGTGGTCAGATTCTAGTAAAAAATAGAAAATAATATTCCTAAAAGAGGTAAGAGTTTATATCTGAATATTTGGAGAATTACCAGAGCATGGTAAAGCTCCCAATGTCTATTAACAGCAGGGACTTGTTTTGTACCCTATGTGTGAAAGGTAACAGAGGAAGGGAGTGGAGAGAGAGAAAGGATGAAACACACAAAGACATGGACGAGGAGGCAGAGAGAAAGAGAGGATAATGAGAGAGTTTAATTATTAGAGAATGTGGCCTTTGATAGTGGAAAGAGACTGGAAAATAAATTCCTCATCTCATTCTCCTCCTACCCTCTGATATCATGTCTGAGGCTCATTGATTGAATTCATCCAAAAACCATAGTTGCAAGAGATACTGACTGGTTGTGACAGTGCATCAGTGAGTCCTGTTACAGAGTCCAGGTGGCAGAAAAGCAGACTATGGATTTGTGTGGAGTGCAGAAAAGTACCTGGTAAAAGGAAGGAGTCAATAGATATGATTTTTTTTAGAATAAAGAAATGTAAAAGTTATGATTGATTGATTGATTGATTTAAATTTATTTATTTATGTATTTTTTTACTTTACAATATTGTATTGGTTTTGCCATGCATTGACATGAATCTGCCATGGGCGTACATGTGTTCCCCTTCCAGAACCCCCCTCCCACCTCCCTCCCCATCTCATCCCTCTGGGTCATCCTGGTGCAGCAGCCCTGAGCACCCTGTATCATGCATCAAACCTGGACTGGCGATTCGTTTCACATGTGATAATTTACATGTTTCAGTGTCATTCTCCCATATCATCCCACCCTCGCCCTCTCCCATAGAGTCCAAAATACAGTTCTATATATCTGTGTCTCTTTTGCTGTCTCACATACAGGGTTATCTTTACCGATTTACTAAATTCCATATATATATGTGTTAGTATACTGTATTGGTGTTTTTCTTTCTGGCTTACTTCACTCTGTATAATAGGTTCCAGTTTCATCCACCTCATTAGAACTGATTCAAATGTATTCTTTTTGATGGCTGAGTAATATTCCATTGTGTATATTTACCACAGCTTCCTTATCCATTCATCTGCTGATGGACATCTAGGTTGCTTCCATGTCCTGGCTATTGTCAATGATGATACAATGAACATTGTGGTACACGTGTCTCTTTCAATTCTGGTTTTCTCAGTGTGTATGCCCAGCAGTGGGATTGCTGGGTCATATTGCAGTTCTATTTCCAGTTTTTTGAGGAATCTCCACACTGTTCTCCATAGTGGCTGTACTAGTTTGCATTCCCACCAACAGTGTAAGGAGGGTTCCCTTTTCTCCACACCCTCTCCAGCATTTATTGCTTGTAGACTTTTGGATAGCAGCCATTCTGACAGGCGTGAAATGGTACCACATTGTGGTTTTGATTTGCATTTCTCTGATAATGAGTGATGTTGAGCATCTTTTCATGTGTTTGTTAGCCATCTGTATGTCTTCTTTGGAGAGATGTCTATTTAGTTCTTTGGGCTACTTTTTGATTGGGTCGTTTATTTTTCTGGAATTGAGCTGCAGGAGTTGCTTGTATATTTTTGAGATTAATTGTTTGTCTGTTGCTTTGTTTGCTATTATTTTCTCCCATTCTGAAGGCTGTCTTTTCACCTTGCCTATGGTTTCCTTTGTTGTGCAGAAGCTTTTAATTTTAATTAGGTCCCATTTGTTTATTTTTGCTTTTATTTCCAATATTCTGGGAGGTGTGTCATAGAGGATCCTGCTGTGGTTTATGTTGGAGAGTGTTTTGCCTATGTTTTCCTCTAGGAGTTTTATAGTTTCTGGTCTTATGTTTAGATCTTTAATCCATTTTGAGTTTATTTTTGTGTATGATGTTAGAAATTGTTCTAGTTTCATTCTTTTATAAGTGGTTGACCAGTTTTCCCAGCACCACTTGTTGAAGAGATTGTCTTTTCTCCATTGTATATTCTTGCCCCCTTTGTCGAAGATAAGGTGTCCATAGGTGCATGGATTTATCTCTGGGCTTTCTCTTTTGTTCCATTGATCTATATTTCTGTCTTTGTGCCGGTACCATACTGTCCTGATGACTGTGGCTTTGTAATAGAGCCCAAAGTCAGGCAGGTTGATTCCTCCAGTTCCATTCTTCTTTCTCAAGATTGCTTTAGCTATTCGAGGTTTTTTGTATTTCCATACAAATTGTGATATTTTTTAAAATGCTGGTAGAGACAAGGATTTTTAACCATTCAGTGCTGTAGCAGTTTTGGAGAGTAACACATTCTAGTGTGCATTCAAGTGAGTGGGTGATGAAATAGAGAAGGTATGAAGATCATTAGGTTTGGTCTTGAAGGTAGAGTCAACTACACTAGTTTGCTTGTGGTGAAGAGTTTTCTAGGGATTTAGGACTTTCAGTGCTAAAACCAGGAGAGTCCTGGACAAACTGGAACAGTTGTAGGCAAATTGTAACAGTTGGTCAAATTTCTTGAAGATTAAGTGAATATTGACAGAATTTACATGCAGTGGGAAAATGTTAGCCAAGGCATAGAAATAGTAGTAGGGAATATTTGCAAGAACAATGACATGCATTTTGGTTGGAATCTAGGATAGATTTAATAGGAAGGGTAAACAAAGTGAAAAGCAGTATTACTAATTTATGCAAGAATAAGAAACTTGAACTTTCAGCTATGTAATCAGTATTTGAGTTTTCTAGTATTGGTGTTGAATCTGGTGGACCAGTTTATAGATGACAGAGATAATATACATGGCAGAGATAATCCATATAGCAGCAGTATATAATTTTTTCTCTCCTTTTGATTGTCTGATTTTTGTCATTCTTGTCGATCTTCAAACTACCTGAAGTCTTTAGATAAAATCTGTTAGTGTAGGTTTTTATATTTGTATGGTTATAATTATCTGAGAAGCCTGAGTTTTCAAATCTAGCTTTTATTTCAATCATCAGATGTTCTAGTAATCAGTAGGATTGAAAGAAATAAAATTCAATTTCTCTCATAATACAGTCCTCAAGTTTTAAAATCCCAGTTAGGAAATTAGTGCCAGATAATGCCAGATGTTGTCTTAAATTTGGAAAAAACACAACAATTGAAAAAATCTGTCATTTGAAACAATGAAATCAAGTTAAAAATGGAAATGGCTGTTACAGTTAAAATAACAGTTTGTTTTCCTATTTTAAATATGATTTAAAATTATAAACTGTGATTTCACATCATCTAAGATGCTTCATTTCGAACCACTTATTAAAACGTCTATATCATATTAATATTGATATTGAATAATAGTTTTGTTCTTGGGATTAGTCTGTTAGCTAAAGTGTTTCTTTAAATACTTCCCAGTCACAGCAGAAATAACTATTTTGTGAAAACAGTGTTGAAAGAGGAGATGATTTTGGGAAGTAGATGAGGGTGTTCTGCAGTTATGATGAGAAGTCCATATGACTTTAAAATCCTTACAGATAAGCAAGCATAGCTCTGTTAAAATGGCCGCTTATGCCTAGGAATTTAACCAACGTTATAATGCTGAAAGCAACTCTGAGGCTATTTTTCAGACTTACTTGTCTTTGAAACTCAAAAAAGGAAAAGATGTCATGGCTAATTAAATAAAACATCATCGAATTCCAATGTTACTATTGAATTGATAAAATTTGGTTTGTTGGAAAGATGTACGTTAAATAAATTCTATCTGCAAATTTTTCTAAAATGTAGTCTGGAGGAGAATGCTTGTTAATCATATAATACCTTGTACATCATGAGCTCTTAATCAATGTATTTTTAAAACGCTAACTTTGTCTGTTTGCTGTCTTTATGTTCCACACTTCAGCCAATTCATCACTGTGGCAGAATTACCTGAGCAACATAATGCAATATTGATCAGTCCTAGATTTAAATTACACAGGATCTATCCTGTTTTCAGAGGTGATTTTTTAAAACTTTTTTGATTAAAATAATATAATAGGCCATTAGGAAATCATCTATGTTTTAAAATACTTGAAATTTTAGTCATAAGTTCAAAAAATGGTGCTATAGTGTTGATCACCCGATTTATCAGTTGTTTCTTATGTTAATATTTTCTTCATGTGTTAATATGGGCACATTAAACTTTAGTGGCTCAGATGGCAAAGAATTTGCCTGCAACGTGGGAGACCTGGGTTTGATCCCCGGGTTGGGATTGGAGAACGAAATGACTATCCACTCCGGTATTCTTGCCTGGAAAACCCCAGGGACAGAGGAGCCTGGCGGGCTCCAGTCCATGGGGCCACATAGAGTCAGACATGACAGAGCAACTTTCACAAACTTTATAGAATAGAAGAACTAGAGAATGTTTCTGTGTTTATGGTTGTGGGTAATTTCCTAGATTATTGTGACCACTGTAGAATATAGAACTCTGAGCACTAAATAAGAACCAATGAGCAAGAGCTACATGGTGTTCTCATTCCGGTGGAACACTTGTGAAACCGTTATACCATGCATATTTATGATGAAGTATCTAAACCACTTCTGAGTATATATTTATAATTTTTTGTAGGATTAAAGGGTCTGTCGACTAAAATAGATATACAACTTGACAGTTGTGCGTTAAATTTTATTTGGGGCAAAATGAGGACTGCAGCCCGGGATGCAGCATCTCAGATAGCTCTGAGGGACTGCTCCAAAGAGGCAGTGGGAGAAAGTCCATATATAAAGTTTTGGTGAAGGGGGAGTTCAGTACCATTAAGCATTCATTTTACAAAAAGTTTGTTGCTAGTCACGAGGACCTGATGTCACCATGAAGGGATTTAGTGCTTTTCTAGATATGAGGAGATGTGAGGACTGGGATCATAAAATCTGTTCCTAAAACATCTGTCTAAAGACCTGTCCCACCAGATTGCCTGGAGCACAGAGTGCCTTACTCCACCCTGAACTCCCTCAGGGGGTGTTGAAGGTCAACAGTGCAGGGTTTAGTCTCCACAGAGGCAGATGGCTAATGCCCTTGTTGTTCAGTCATCAGCAACCATCTTGGAAAGTGCCAATTGTTAGTTGACAGTTCTTTAAATTTTATAGTGCTTTATAATTTTCACAAGTTTCACACACACGATTTCATGTGATCCCATAACTTTACCCCCTACTCCCATAGTGCTCAAGAATGCACTGACAAAAGCACACCCAGGCCAACCTGGACTAAGAGAGACTGTACTGAGATCTTAGGATGGAGGAGACAGTTGGGGAAGCTGCTCAGCAGGCAAGGAGAACATATTTACCAAGGCCCCCCTCAAATGTGGCTAAGATGATTATATATATAAAAAAGAATAACCCAGAAGGTATCTAGGAGCTTTTGGCAAATAGAGTTCATCCCCTGTTTCAGCCCATCTCTGCACTTGAAAGGAGTATGCAAGGTCAACATTTGTTGAGCTGTAGGAGGAAAGTGTTCTGTTATATACTCTGCTCTGGGCATTGATTATATTGCTCCTCCTCTTACTTTGCTTATGTTGACATTTTCATAACTAAGAGAGATTTACATTTTTTTTTCTCTCACAGTAACAAAAATCTGCTCAGAAAAGACTTGCCTTTTTACCTATGATCACAGAGGTACTTCAGTTGGCAACTCTACTGTAAGTTGTAAAGTTCCCTGTGGCAAGGTCAAGGTGGAAATCAACTTCTTCTTTGCTGGGTTGGAAAATAAAAATCTTTTCCTTTCTTTTTTTTTTTTTTTTGGTTATAATTTCTTCAACACTAGCAGTTTCACATTGCATCTAATGTTGCACAAGACATGTGTATTATTAATAGGTGTGAACCAGTGTTTACTTAGAATTTTCCAACTCCTTGATCTTTTTTATCTCTCACAGAATGTAGTAAATTCTTAAAGTTATAACATTGAATGGGTTGGCGAGTTGAATCTCACTCCCTAAAATCAAGTCTTTCTACATTGTTTTGAACATTATACCATAGCTATCAGATATATTCTTTACTGATTTCTTTCACTAGGAAATTTAAAGGATTTGTTGAGTGGCTTCAGAGAAAGAGTTTTTGTTGTTTTGTTCGAAAATATTCTGAAGCTTATATATCCAAATGTATGAGAAGTGAAAGTACTAGTTGCTCAGTCCCGTCTGACCCTTTGCTAACCCATGGACTATAGCCCGACTTGCTAGGCTCCTCTGTCCATGGAATTCTCCAGGCAAGAATACTGGAGTGTGTGACCATTCCCTTCTTCAGGGGATCTTCCTGACCCATGGATCTAATCCAGGTCTCCTCTATTGCAGGCAGATTCTTCACTGTCTGAGCCACCAGGGAAGCCCATCCAAATGTATCAGGGAGTTAACTGCAAAGAGTGTAGTGGTACTGCACAATTGCACTCATCTCACACACTAGCAAAGTAATGCTCAAAGTTCTCCAAGCAAGGCATAAATAGTATGTGAACCGAGAACTTCCAGATGTTCAAGCTGGATTTAGAAAAGGCAGAGGAACCAGGGATCAAATTGCCAACATTCACTGGATCATAGAAAAAGCAAGAGAGTTCCAGAAAAAAATCTACTGCTTTATTGACTACACCAAAGCCTTTGACTGTGTGGATCACAACAAATTGTGGAAAATTCTTAAAGAGATGGGAATACCAGACCACCTGACCTGCCTCCTGAGAAATTTGTATGCAGGTCAAGAAGCAACAGTTAGAACCAGACATGGAACAACAGACTTGTTCCAAATTGGGAAAGGAGTACATCACTCTGCTTATTTAACTTATAAGTACTTGCCGAGTACATCATGCAAAATGCTGGGCTGATTAAAGCACAAGCTGGAATCAAGATTTCAGGGAGAAATATCAATAACTCAGATATGTAGATGATACCACCCTTATGGCAGAAAGCGAAGAAGAACTAAAGAGCTTCTTGATGAAAGTGAAAGAGGAGAGTGAAAAGTTGGCTTAAAACTCAACACTCAAAACATGAAGATCATGGCATCTGGTCCCATCACTTCACGTCAAATAAATGGGGAAACAATGGAAACAGTAACACACTTGATTTTCTTGGGTTCCAAAATCACTGCAGATGGTGACTGAAGCCATAAAATTAAAAGACTCTTGCTCCTTGGAAGAAAAACTATGACAAGCTTAGACAGCTGTTAAAAAGCAGAGACATTACCTTGCCAACAAAGGTCCATCTAGTTAAAGCTCTGGTTTTTCCAGTAGTCATGTATGGATGTGAGAGTTGGACCATAAAGAAAGCTGATCATTGAAGAATTGATGCTTTTGAACTGTGGTGTTGGAGAAGACTCTTGAGAGTCCCTTGGACTGCAAGGAGATCCAACCAGTCCATCCTAAAGGAAATCAGTCCTGAATATTCATTGGAAGGACTGATACTGAAGCTGAAACTTCAGTACTTTGGCCACCTGATTTGAAGATCTGACTCGTTGGAAAAGACCTGGATGCTGGGAAAGACTGAAGGCAGGAGGAGAAGGGGACAACAGAGGATGAGGTGGTCGGATGGCATCACCAACTCAATGGACATGAGTTTACGCAAGCTCTGGAAGTTGGTGATGGACAGGGAAGCCTGGCATGCTGCAGTCTATGGGGTTGCAAGGAGTCGGACACAACTGAGTGACTGAACTGAACTAGTAAAAAAGAAAATTATGATTGCCTTGAATCATTTGAAATGACAATATGTGGAGGAGGAAATAGGTTTATTCTTTCAGCTTCAGATGTCAGAACTAAGGAAAACTTGTGGATATCTTTGAGAAGCAAATCCAATAGAATCAACCACAGACTTAAGCAGACTCTGAATGACCATAGATTGCAAATGTTACAGATTCTTGCATTGAATGGAAGAGTGGACAATATGCATATTCAGATATTCTCCAACTTCAGAACTCTAAATTCTTCATACATTTCATAATTTGGGGATGATCAAAGCTTAATCCAGAAACGTGAACATTAGTCAGATCTTTCTTGAAAATCTCTTTTTATTGAAATAGACTTCAGAGCCCATTTCTTTCTACCATGATAAAAATGTTGTTATAAAAATTTCTCTCTTGGTTTTAATTCTTTTCTTCCTCTATGAAATAAAGTGAAAGTGTTACTGGCTCAGTCATGTCCCATTCTTTGCAACCCCATGGACTGTAGCCCACCAGGCTCCTCTGTCCATGGAATTCTTCAGAAAAGAATAATGGAGTTGGTAGCCATTGCCTTCTCCAGGGGATCTTCCAGACCCAGGGATCCAACCATGGTTTCCTGCATTGCAGGCAGATTCTTTATTGTCTGAGCCACCAGGGAAGTCTGCTTCTTCCTCTATGCATACCTTTAAACTTCTTTTCATCTTATTTCCCTCTCCACCTCTGATGCATATGGATTCATAGTACTCAGGTTTTTGAGCCAACAATTTGCATGATCGGTCTGTATGCTGTCTTTCTTTAGAAAGAATCTTTGGGGAGCAGAGGCTGTGATATGGACCCAGACTAGAATGGAGAGCTTTCAAGATATACATTAGAATAAATATGGGTCTTTCTTGTCTATGTTATGTAACAATAAGACTTAGTCTCAAAAAGTCAGTCATGAATGTTTCATACTTTTTAAATCATAGGATTCTTTTGATCTTTATTATCATGGATAGATAAATGAAAAAAATAGTATTTCTAATAATTCTAAAGTTCATCTAACATTCTGAAGCACGTTATAACCAAAAACCTGGAGATGGTGAAGGACTGGGAAGCCTGATGTGCTGCAGCTCACAGGGTTGCAAAGAGTCAGACACACCTGAACTCCTGAACAACAACAACAGTCATTGAATTACTTCTTGTTTTTTATCATTTTGTTCACAGAAAGCTCTTAAAATGCCAATGTGAACTCTGGAATTAATAATGTATAAAGTCATATACCCTTATAACTCATGAATACTTTCTGATATCAACTTTTCTTTTATGAAGCAGAGAGCAATGCCCTGGTGAGTTAGGACATAAGAAAGCCATGCTATATGGAGTAAGAATGGTAGAGAGCCTGGAGGGCAGGACTCCATTGGGTGTAATACACACAGAGGGGCGAGGAGATCTTTGGCAGCTTAGGGAACAGCATAAAGGCATTGCCTTGTAGCTGGGAAGAAAGGAGTCTAATAGGAATGGATATGAGTTTGTCTCTTACAGAAGATAGACTCAGTTGGTTGAAAATAGTTAAAATTAGTGCTAAAAGATTAGATCTTGTGTTATCTCTAGCAAGTTGTTTAGCCTATATAAACTTCCTTATCCTTACCTGTAATTTAGAAATAATTCTTCTTAACAGTGATTGGTATTTAGATGAAATGGTGTACATGAAAGTATGTTAAATTCTTCTGAGTTACGAACAAATCAATAAACACTGTCAATAATGATGATTATCTTAAAATTGTATCTGAGGTCTGAATGATACAAGAAACAATTAATTAAGAATTAAATATAATTACAGTGCTGATTTCTGGAGAAGGAAATGGCAACCCACTCCAGTACCTTTGCTGCAAAATCCCATGGATGGAGGAGCCTGGTATGCTACAGTCCATGGTGTCACAAAAAGTCGGACACGACTGAGCGACTTCACTTTCACTTTCATAGTGCTCAATATTTGAGGAAAATAGCAATTTCTCCAAAGAAAAAGCTGTTATCCTATCAACTACCAGTGGAAATCTTAGTTTTACATGACGAATTTTATTTTTTGTGACCCAAAAGTGAGCAGAAGTTCTGTGTGGGAGGTTGAGACAGGGAAAATAAAAGGTAAGCAATTTGTTGTTGTTAGCACAACTGAGTATCAGACTGTTTCCACATCATGATTTCCTGATTCTCCAGACATGCCATCTCTGCTCCTTGTTTGCATTTTATTATTTTATTTTATTTCTATTGTAGTAAGAACAGTTAACACGAGATCTACCATCTTAACAGATCTTTAAGTATACAGTACAGTATTGATAACTATAGGCACAGTGTTGTACCAGGGGTCTCTAGAACTTGTCTTGTAAAACTTAAATTTTACTCCCATTGATTAGCAACTCCCTATTTTATGCTCCTCACCCCATCTCCAGTAATAACAATTCTGTTCTCTGCTTCTATAATTTGACTATTTTAGAGATCGCATATAAGGGGAATCAGGCAGTATTTGTCCTTTTGTGACTGTTTTTTTCACCTAGCAGAATGTCCTCAAGGTTCATCCATGTTATTGCATATTGCAAGATTTCCTTCTTTAAGTCTGAATAATATTCCAATGTTATATATACCACATTTTTAAATACATTCATCCTCTGATGGACCTTTAGGTTGTTTCCACATCTTGGCTGTTATGAATGGTGCTGCAATAAATGTGGGTGTGCTAATGTGTCTTCAAGATCCTGATTTCAATATTTTGGATAAATTCTCAGAAGTAGAATTGCTGGATCCTATGGTAGTTCTAGTTTTAATTTTATGGGGAAACTCCATATTGTTTTCTAAAGTGGCTTAATCATTTATCGTTCTCACAGTGTTGTCCAAGAGTTCTAATTTCTATATAACATTGTAGATAACATTGTTTATTTATTTACTTATTTAATTTATAGTTGCCATCCCAACTCACGTGAGGTAATATCTCACTGGGGATTTGATTTGCATTTTCCAGATATTTAAGAACACTGCATGTTTTTTAAATGCCTGTTGGCCATTTGTATGTCTTTGATTAAATGAATGTTGGTTGACCCTGGGGAACTGGTGACCTCAAAGATGATGCGGTAACTGGCAATTGACTAGTATCTAGGGCTTGGTGGATGCCTCCCAACATACTCACAATAGTTTTTCATTAATGCTACCAGCTATTAATATCACTTTTTAACCTGTCCCTACTCTGTTTCAGAAATTTAAGAAATAAAGATCCTTATTTGGGCAAATGTGTTAGTCCTATTTAACAGTGGTTAAACTTGAGCATATATTCAATTGATATGTATGTTTGTGTATATACATTAAGTGTATGTGTGTGTGTGTGCTTAGTCACTCAACAAGCCCACCTAAGGTTCTATGAATGGTTCTATGAAGACCTACAAGACCTTCTAGAACTAACATCCAGAAAAGATATCCTTTTTATTATAGGGGACTGGAATGCAAAAGTAGGAAGTCAAGAAACACCTGGAGTAACAGGCAAATTTGGCCTTGGAGTATAGAATGAAGCAGGGCAAAGGCTAATAGAGTTTTGCCAAGAGAATGCACTGGTCATAGCAAACACCCTCTTCCAACAACACAAGAGAAGACTCTACACATGGACGTCACCAGATGGTCAAATCTGAAATCAGATTGATGATATTCTTTGCAGCCAAAGATGGAGAAACTATATACAGTCAGCAAAAACAAGACCAGGAGCTGACTATGGCTCAGATCATGAACTCCTTATTGCCAAATTCAGACTTAAATTGAAGAAAGTAGGGAAAACCACTAGACCATTCAGGTATGACCTAAATCAAATTCCTTACAATTATACAGTGGAAGTGAGAAATACATTTAAGGGACTAGATCTGATAGACTGCCTGATGAAGTATGGATGGAGGTTTGTGACATTGTAGAGGAGACAGGGATCAAGACCATCCCCATGGAAAAGAAATGCAAAAAAGCAAAATGGCTGACTGAGGAGGCCTTACAAATAGTTGTGAAAAGAAGAGAAGCGAAAAGCAAAGGAGAAAAGGAAAGATATATCCATTTGAATGCACAGTTCCAAAGAAAAGCAAGGAGAGATAAGAAAGCCATCCTCAGTGATCAATGCAAAGAAATAGAGGAAAACAACAGAATGGGAAAAACTAGAGATCTCTTCAAGAAAATTAGAGATACCAAGGGAACATTTCATGTAAAGATGAGCTCGATAAAGGACAGAAATGGTATGGACCTAACAGAAGCAGAAGATATTAAGAAGAGGTGGCAAGAATACACAGAAGAACTATATAAAAAAATCTTCATGACCCAGGTAATCACGATGGTGTGATCACTCACCTAGAGCCAGACAATCCTGGAATGCGAAATCAAGTGGGCCTTAGGAAGCATCACTACAAAGCTAGTGGAGGTGATGGAATTCAAGTTGAGCTATTTCAAATCCTAAAAGCTGCTGTGAAAGTGCTGCACTCAATATGCCCACAACTTTGGAAAACTCAACGGTGGCCACGGGATTGGAAAAGGTCAGTTTTCATTCCAATCCCAAAGAAAGGCAATGCCAAAGAATGCTCAAACTACCGCACAATTGCACTCATCTAACATAGTAATGCTCAAAATTCTCCAAGTCAGGCTTCAGCAATACGTGAACCGTGAACTTTCAGATGTTCAAGCTGGTTTTAGAAAAGGCAGAGGAACCAGAGATCAAATTGGCAACATCCTCTGGATCATTGAAAAAGCAAGAGAGTTCCAGAAAAACATCTATTTCTGCTTTATTGACTATGCCAAAGCCTTTGGCTGTGTGGATCACAATAAACTGTGGAAAATTCTTAAAGAGATAGGAATACCAGGCCATCTGACCTGTCTGTTGAGAAATCTGTATGCAGGTTAGGAAGCAACAGTTAGAACTGAACATGGAACAACAGACTGGTTCTGAATGGGAAAAGGAGTACGCCGAGGCTGTATATTGTCACCCTGTTTATTTAACTTATATACAGACTACATCATGAGAAATGCTGGACTGGATGAAGCACAAGCTGAAATCAAGATTGCCGGGAGAAATACCAATAACCTCAGATATGCAGATGACACCACCCTATGGCAGAAAGTGAAGAAGAACTAAAGAGCCTCTCGATGAAAGTGAAAGAGGAGAGTGAAAAAGTTGGCTTAAATCTCTACATTCAGAAATCAAAGATCATGGCATCCGGTCCCATCACTTTATGGCAAATAGATGGAGAAACAGTGGAAATAGTGGCAGACTTTCTTTTTGGGGGCTCCAAAATCACTGCAGATGGTGTCTGCATCCATGAAATTAAAAGACGCTTACTCCTTGGAAGGAACATTATCACCAACCTAGACAGCATATTAAAAAGCAGAGACATTACTTTGCCAACAAAGGTCCGTCTAGTCAAGACTATGGTTTTTCCAGTAGTCATGTATGGATGTGAGAGTTGAACTATAAAGAAAGCTGAGCACCGAAGAATTGATGCTTTTGAACTGCGGTGTTAGAGAAGACTCTTGTGAGTCCCTTGGACTGCAAGGAGATCCAACCAGTTGGATTTCCTAAAGGAAATCAGTCCTAAATGTTCATTGGAAGGACTGATGCTGAAGCTGAAACTCCAATATTTTGACCACCTGATGCAAAGAGGTGACTCATTTGAAAAGACCCTGATGCCTGGAAAGATTGAAGGGATGAGGAGATGGGGATGACAAGATGAGATGGTTGGATGGCATCACCGACTCAGTGGCATGAGTTTGAGTAAACTGCAGGAATTGATGATGGACAGGGAAGCCTGGTGTTCTGCAGTCCACGAGGTCACAAAGAGTCCGACACGACTGAGCGACTGAACTGAAATCCAACTAAAATCCAGGTCCTGCCACACACTCCAAGGGCATCCTCTACTCTCCCTCATAGCAAGGATCATGAATGTGAAAGTGAAAGTCGCTCGATCATGTCTGATTCTTTGTGACCCCATGGAATGTAGCCTGCCAGGCTTCTCTGTCTATGGAATTCTCTAATCCAGAAATGAGTGGGTAGCCGTTCCCTTCTCCAGGAGATCTTCCCAACCAAGGGATCAAACCCAGGTCTCCGCATAGCAGGCGCAGTCTTTACTGTCTGTGCCACCTCCTGATTCAAATGCCCTAATTTCTAGCAAAAGCATATGTCCAAAATAATAGTCTCTAATCTTACACTTGACTCTTCTATAACTTCTAAATGCACTTACTTCTAAGGGTGTTGTGCATATGCTCAGGCACTCAGTTTTGTCCGGTTCTTTGTGACCCCATGGGCTGTAGCCCACCAGGCTCCTCTGTCAATGGGATGTTCCAGGCAAGAATACTGGAGTGGGTTGCCATTTCCTACTCCAGGGGATCTTCCCCATCCAGGTATCAAACCAGCATCTCTTGCATCTCCTGCATTTGCAGGTGCATTCTTTACCACTGTGCCACCTGGGAAGCCCCTATGAGTGTCAGAACTACAAAAAATGGCAGTGCTATTTTGGGCTTCCTTGGTGGCTCAGATGGGAAAGTAGTATCCTTTTAATGATATCTTTTGTCTTTGTATCCATTTCACTGACTGAAAAAGTCAAAAAATAACAACAACAAAAACCACCAGGAAGTCCATGTTCTACAAAGCTCTTTTCTTGTCAAGACATGTCTTATGTAGGGATGCTAATAATATTAAATTACAAAGTGCATTTTTTCCATCTTAAACTTGAGAGCTTTCCTCCTGCATTTCTGTAAAAATTATAAGAAACTCTTAAAAAATAGATTTATGTGTGGGTTGAAAATTGCTTAGTTGTTTGGAAGTGCATATTATTTTCAATACATGACTAGTAGTTTTCAAAAAAATTGCTGAGAATTAATCACCTCTCCTGTGTCCTCACTATATGTGATGCTTTGAAATATCTACCTAATTAGAGAAATTCTTGTTTTCAAGAGACAAACTGACCTGCCCTGTTATCTGCAGGATAATTTTCCTCATCATTGATGTTTTCATTTCCAGTTCATGTTCAAGAGCTAGGGCTCTGAATCAAGAGTGCATGGGTTTGAATCCAACTCTGCCATTTACTGAGTCAGTGCTCAGATTTGACTAACACACAGGACGATTATCTGTTCTGATGGTAATTTCCATGTTACCATTATATACTCTGAATATTACCTCTGACCAGCTGTATGACCTTGGATAAATTACTTAATTCATCTGTGCTTCAGTTTCCTCAATGGATAAAATTAATCTCTATCTCACTGAAATGTTATGAGGATTAAATATATAAATATCTGTCCAGTGTTTACAAAGTTGCTGTCACAGAGTAAGTACTTAATATATGCTATGCATCATCTTTTGTTTCCCTCTGGCATCTTTTGATCCGTGCCTCTCTCACTTTTTCTGTGTTCTTCCTGAACTTATGCTCTTATAGAATGTAAATGTGAAGAAAAAAAAGGGAAGGGGGATAAAAAGTTAAGGTAAGGATACTAGCACAGGTTATTTCAACTGTCTGTTTATGAGGCACCAAAGACGAGCTTATCAAAGGCAGTAGCTGTGGAATGGAAATCAAGAACTAATAATAGTTGACATTTATTGAGCATTTACAACGTATGGGGTGCTGTGATTTCTTAAATTTATTCTGCCACAGATTTTGTTCTAGGTATACCAATCAACAATTTAAGGACACTAGAATTTGCCGAGGTTAAACAATTTGATATTCAATCAGTGACAGACTCAAAATTTTAATTTAGATGTTTGAGAATCCCAAGCATATGCCTTAACTACTACATGTCACTTCATTTTGCAGAAAATATGTATCCAGGCATTGGATCTAAAGGACTCAAGGAAGTCTGGTTGATATGGCTGGAGTTATTTGAAAAAGCTATCAGAAGATAATATTTTAATTTTTTGGCTTATTGTTTCAGTAGCCAAAATGAAGACTTTCATTAGAAGCAGCTTCCTTTTTGATCTCTAAAAGCTGTAGGAGTCTTATCACCAATAAAACACTTGACAGTAATAAAGGTGGATTCATTAGCCTTATCTCTGTAGACAGGCTTGAACACTAGCTACCTAGAGTTGTCCCATACTATTTTACCTGGGCACAAGAAGATAAATGGCAAAACTGCCCTTTAAAAATACCACCCCCCCCACCATAACTCTTCTTCATCCTTTCTGTTTCCTGCTCACTAGTATCTGAAGAAATTAAATAAAGCCTGCCAGCTTTTCCTCTGAAGGAGAACCAAAGACAGATCCCTTTTATAAATAATCCCCTTTGCACAAAAGAAATGTCACTTCTTAATGTAATTTGTAGCAACTCTTACTATTTCATGAATTCACACATTAGTTAAATCAGTCATGGAATCCATACATGAGAGGCAGAAGATAAACTTGAATTTTGGTTGATCTAATTTTTCTTGATTACAAATATTGAAAAGGGAAAGTTTGGGAAATAAATACCTCTAAATATAGATTTCTGTTTTATATGCACCATATAACACACTATACTCAAAGATTTAAGGTGAAAACCAAGGATATACTTTCATCATAGACGTTATACATATGTAAGAATACAGATGTTCATGTATACAGTTTTGTTGAATTGTATTATTGAGTGTTGGTTAAATTCAATGATCTGTAACATTGTATAAAATGTCAAGATCTTATAAGGGAATTTTCTTTTTCATTATCAACTCCTGTGAACACAGTGCATATTTTATCTTTTTCTTATAGATTTGGTAAATTTCCCCCCTAAACTAAATATAAGACTTACTTTTAAGAATATCCATAGTTCAGTCATATCTGATAAATAAATAATGTTTTTAAATTTTATTTCATAAATATGTATCAAGGGCTGATTATGTGTACTCTCCTAGTCACTGTAAAGAAAGCAATGAGCAAAACAGCATCTTTGTCTATAAATGTTACAGTCAAGCAAAGAAAGACAGACAATAAACAAACAAGTCATGTCACAGTAATAAGGGGTATGACAAACAGTGGAGTTGGGCAAATGTGATGCTCTCAGGGTGCTAGTTATATATCAAGGATCTGTGGTTAAGTCTTCCATGATATAATCCTTCGCTTACACATGTATGAACAAGACTCATTATTTAAGACATTACTCTTCTCAAAAGAAGACATGTCTGAAAGGAGGCAGCAAAAAGGAAACCAACACCCAAGTATTGGAGCTTGAACACAAATCTCATGTTTACCTAGATCACTTAGAGGTGTGTGTGTATATATATATATATACACACACACACACACATATATATATATACACATATATATATTCATAAGTGGACTTGCTACAGTTTAAAAGAAAATATATAGACTCTGAGGTGGGCCTGTGGCATGCAAAACAATACAAAAAAAATAAGTAAACATACTCATGACAAAATGTTTTCAGGAAGCATTCAAATATAAGAAGATTTTATTATTAGAATACGGAAGTATTTATATAATATTTTCTGCACCAGTGCCCTATAGTTTAGAGAAACAAGAGGATCTTGTGATTACATCAGGCAATTTTGAAAAGTGCATGTTGGAGTAGAATAAATGTCCTTAATTCACATGCATCTAGGTATTAGCAAACAGAAACAAATAGCTGAAGTGTGAAAGAATGTATATTAGAAATGAACTAAAATTGTCCTTTAGTCATTTTGCTAACACTAACAAGATAAACAACTTGTCTAGTAGGGCAATCAGCATAGTCCATAGAGCACTTTGGAGCACAGAAAGATATAAATAAATCATTAGTACCATGAGGCCAGAAGATCAATTAAGACAAAGTAATTATATTGACATATTTATGCTTCAGTTTATTCTAAATTGATACCCCTGGTTGCTTTTACAATTTTGAATGGGTTTAGTATTGATAATTGTAAATATCTTTTTTTCAGTAATAGCTTTATTGACTTATAATTCACATACCATAAAATTCACTTCTGTAAATTGTGCTATTTATTGCTTTCTAGTGTACTCACAGAGTTGTAAGACATTTCCAGTTCTCTAATTTTTAAATCACCAACTAAAATCATATATCCAAATGAAAACTCATGCCTGTTAGCAGTGACTCCCCACTCCAACTCATCCTACCCCTACTCCTCCAGCCTGACAGCCGATAGTCTATTTTCTGTCTCTACAAGTTTGCCTGTGCTGTACATTTTATATTATGGTCTTTTGTAACTGGCTTCTTTCACTTAGTGTAATGTTTTCAAAGTTCATCTGAGTTGCGCATGTATCAATATTCCATTAATTTTATTTGCCTAATAATATTACACTGTATAGATATACCACATTTTGTGTATCCAGTCTTCAAATGATGGGCATTTGGTTTGCGTTAACATTTTGGTTAATAAGAATAATTCTGCTCTGAACATTCACATACAAATTTTGTATGGGTATATGTTTTCAATTTTCTTGGAGAGATAGATAGATAGACAAATATTAGATATAAATATTGAAATTGCTATATTACAAGACAATTGTGTGTTTGAGTAACTGACAAACTTCCCAAAGTAGCTGAAACATAGAATGAATCTCACCAGCAGTGAATGAGGGTACCAATTTCTCCATATCCTTGCTAACACTTGTTTTCATTTGTCTTTTAATCACCCTACAGAATATGAAGAAAAATTTGGATTTGATATGCATTTATCTAAGAACTAATGATATTGAGCTTCTTTTCATTTCCTTATTAGCCATCTGTATGTTTTATTTGGGTACATGACAATTCAAAACCCACTGTCCATATGTTAATTGAGTTGTCTTTTTATTGCTGAGTTTTAAAAAATATTATCTAGATACATGTCCTTATCAATATATAGTTTGAAAGTATTTTCTCCCATTCTGTGAGTTGCCTTTTCACTTCTTGATGGTGCTCTTGAAAGACATTTCTTTTTTTTTTTTTTTTTACTTTGATGAAGCCTGTTTTATCTGTATTTTCTTTAATTGCTTGTATTTTTGGTCTCATAGCTAAAAAAACAATTGCCAATCCAAAATCATGAAGATTTACTCCTATTTTTCTTCCAAGATTTTTAGTTTTGCTTTTACATTTAAGTGTATGATTGATTTTTAGTTAATATTTGTATATGCTGTGAGATAGAGGTCAAATTTATTCTTTTGCATGTGGATATCTCAATATCCTTTCAAAATTCTCTCTTTAGTTTTGACTTTTTACAGTTTGGTTATAATTTAGTGTATTTCTCTTTGAGTCTGTTCTACTTAGAATTCACTGAGCTTCTTGGGTGTATAGATAAATATTTTTCATCCCGTTTAGGAAACTTCAACCATTACGTCTTCAAATATTTTTTCTATCTCCTTTTCTCTCTCCTCTCCTTCTAGAACAACAGTAATGTATATATTGATGTGCCAGATGTTGTCTCAGAGGTCTCCAAAGCTCTTATCAATTTTCTTCATCCTCCTTTTTTTCATGTTGATCCTCAGCCTAGATAATCTCAATTGACCTATCCTCATGCTGGATGTTTCTTTCTTATACCTAATGAAACTGATTTTGATTCCTCTAGAGAAATTTTTACTTCCATTGTTATACTTTTCAAGATTGCTGTTTTGGTCTTTTAAAATTTCTTTCACTATTTGATGTCTCTATTTAATGATATTATCTTCATGCTTTAACTTTTAGACCTGATTCCCTTTCTCCTTTTTAAATATTTATTGTTGCTGATTTAAAGTCTTTGTCTAGTAAGTTTAACATCTGGGTTACCTCTGGGAAAGTTGGCATTGACTGCTTTCACTTTTTTCTCCCTGTGTATTGACCACACTTTCCTTTTTTCCTGTGCGTCTTCATAAATTTTGTTGAAAACTGGACCTTTTAAGTAGTACAGTGTGGGATCTTAGGAAATTTGACTTCCCCTCCTGCCCAGGGTTTTTTTTTTTGTTGTTGCTCTTTGTTGTTATTGTTGTAGTTGTTGCTACTGATGTCTCTTTTTGTTTGTATAGTGACTTCCCTGTACTAATTTTGTCAAGTCTGCATTCTTTCTTGTATGTGGCCACTGAAGTTGCTGCTTAGTTTGCTTAATGGTCTGCTAATGATTGAGAGGGATTTCTTAAATGCCTCAAACCAACAAGTCTCTCAGTCTTTGCTCTAGGGCTCTGTATTTTAGGTTATGCTTTTAAACTTCCAGTATTTTACAACTCTACTTTAATCTTTACTTCCTGCTTGCACAGAGTTTCAAAGTGAGCTAGAGAGGTGAGATTTAAGCCAAATAAAATATTCCCTAGGCCTCCACACAGCTCTGTATATGAAAACAATGTACTGTATCCCTCAGAAATATGTCAAAGCTTTTTAAAGCCTCATGTTAGTGTGTTAAGTCATTTCAGTTGTGTCCGATTCTTTGCAACCCCATGGACTGTAGTCTGCCAGCTTCTCTGTCCACAGGGATTCTCCAAGCAAGAATACTGGAGTGGGTTGCCATGCCCTCTTCACGGTGTCTTCCCAGCCCAGGGATTGAACCCATGTCTCCCATGTTGCAGGTGGATTCTTTACTGTCTGAGCCACCAGGGATGCCCAAGAATACTGGAGGGGGCCAGTATTATTTTAATACTGGCACCAGGGACACTTTTAAAGCCTCATATGTACATGTAATTTCCCAGATTTGTCTTCTGAGATTTTTGCCAGAGTCCAGCTCCGACAGCCAGGGAAGCACAGAAGGGATGAACAGGGTCAGCGAATGATGCAGCCTCTCTCTCATTTGGACTGCATCAACGGGATTGGCGGAGAAAATGATGCAGTCTCTTGCTCAAAGCACTGGGCTGCATGTTTATTTTAAGCATAAGGTTTTCTTTTATACTTTTACAAAAGCATTAGGTCAGAGGTATGACATCTTCAGTTTCCCCTCACCCATATTTACTGTCTCCACAAATCATTGTTGTCCTTCAAAGTTCCCTCTTAAGTGTCCTTGTGATAACATTGTAACTCAAGTTTGTCTCTGGGCTGTATATCACATTCCTCAGTTTATTTCTTGTCTCTTTAAATCCTGTTATCCCCTAGTAACTTAAGCTCATCATCTCCTAAAAAGGCTTTTAGCTATTAGTATCTCTAAAATACCTAGTTTCCATAAGCTATAGTAAAATATGCCCACACTACAACATATCTTAAACTTTTAGCTTCTAACTGTTCTTAATTGTTTCTAACCCCTAAACTCAGCAAACTTGTTTTGCCATAAACATTCCCCTTACAAGCAGGTTTCAGATAACAATGTTTCCCATGGCCTCAAGCTGCAGCCTATGTGCTCATCCTGGAACATTCTTTGTAAAGATTCTTGAACAAATGTCAATAGTTAACTTTATGGATTATAACATTCTTTCCAGCCAACTCAACCAGAGGAAGGAAAGGACAAGTCAGAATCACAAGACCTAACTCCTTCATCCCGGGACCGCGCCTGCGGGATGAGGAGAGGGGGTTGGGGCCGTGTCTCCATTTTGTCAGTAATGCCTATCGCGGCTCCCGACAGATTTTTTTCTGTTTTTTGGTCAACCTCTTGTTATATCTAACTAGTCTCAGAGC
This sequence comes from Okapia johnstoni, assembly GCA_024291935.2. Classification (NCBI taxonomy): domain Eukaryota; kingdom Metazoa; phylum Chordata; class Mammalia; order Artiodactyla; family Giraffidae; genus Okapia; species Okapia johnstoni. The sequence continues at coordinate 57,784,972 of CM044308.1, forward strand.
TCATGCAGTTGCCATGTTAAATATTGCCACTGACTGTTTTTAACAACCCCTTTTTAGGACAGAGTTTTTCTTAGTAAATGATTGCTGCATTGGGTCAAATAAAGGCAAGCCCTGTAAATGATGTTTTCCCAGGGTGCTGCCAGATAAACCAAATAATACATCTCTGGGAATGGGACTTTTGGGAGCTCCAAAATGTCTACCTTCTCCTGTCTGCCTCCTCCTGGAGGCTGCTAGGCTCCTAGCATTCACAGTTACTGTGGTTGTGAGATTGCTGTTTTCAAGGTCTCTGTGGATCTGGTAGAAGAGAATGTGAATAGAGCAAATTAAAATGCTACAAAGCTCACCATTAACCAAGATTTATTTAGCCATTTTTCTTAATGCTTCCTCAGATTGTTACAAGTCTTTGCTTAACTGCCAAAGAGAGTTCTGAAATACTTGATACATATCGAGATTTGTTATAACAATTGGCTGACATGGTTATGAAGGCTAAGGAGTCCCACAGTCTGCCTTCTGCAAGCTGGAGAACCAGGAAACCCAGCATACAGTTCAGTCTGAGTCTGAAGGGCCACTAGTGTAAATCTTAGAGTCCAAAAGGTCAGAGAACAGGAGCTCTGATATCTGAGGGCAGGAGAACATGAACATCCCAGCTCAAGAAGATAAGGAGAGAGAGGGAATTCTCCCTTTCTCTGTCTTTTTGTTCAATTCAGGCCCTCAGCAGATTGGATAATTGCCCACTTTGGTGAGGATGGATCTTCTTTACTCAGTCTACTGATTCAAATGCTAATTTCAAATACTTTTCTGTATGCACCCAGAAATAACATTTTAACAGCTATCTGGATATCTGTTAGCCTAGTCAAGTTGACATGTAATATTAACCATTGTAATAGGTAATTGTTCCATAAAATGGACAAAATACACTATATGCCTAATGTAGAACTGAAGCAGAGAATTTGCTCCTGGGAATGCCCTGAAGTCATATTCTCTGTACAAGTGGCTAGGTAGGCAAGCACATGTATGTTCTCTACTTTGTATCTCATAGTATGTTATTATTAGAATTTGTTTCCCCTTCTTAGTTATTTTCTATTGAATTGGAGAGCATGGGCCAATGTTGTAAATGACACAAGGTTTGCTCAAAGAAACATATAGATGTAGGACTGATAATACACATTTCTCTCTTGGGCAAAGTGGGGCTATATGCTTCGTAGGTTTTGCTCCAGAAGAAAACCTGTTTTCCCTGCTGCTCTCATATTAGAGATTTGAATGAGGACAGGATCATCCTAATTGGAACATTTTGAGTTAATAATCTGGGCTTCAGTCTTGCTGGCCTGAAAATTTACTTTCTCTGGTGCCTCTCTGCATATTAGCATTAGGTGTAACTAGAGGTCTTATTGTTCACAATCTCCCAGGTCAGAGACCTGACTACTAGGCTACCTGAGGAGTTGCTGCAAGGGTTATCCAGAGAACCAACTGTTTTGTTTTGTTTCTTCCTGATCTTCCATACTATGTTGAAACTTATCTAAAGTCTTCTCCCCAAATTTGTCAGCATTTTATGTAAATGTAGTCTCTGAATTATTTCCCAAATATTTTATCCCATTAGTGAAGTTACTAATGAAATGAGTATTGAAATACACAAGTTATATAAATCTGGCTCTCCCTGAATACCAGAACTTGAGAGGAAAGTAATTTCTATAGATTCATTTCATCACTCTCATGATGAGGAAGCAAAACAAGATGATCTCTCATCTCTTACAAATCTATGATTCTGTAATGATATACAGTATGGATAAATTTACTAAAGGAAATAACAGTTTCTATGTGTCTACACAGATTACTTTACCACTTTTTCATTGAGAATGTCTCTTTTTACTCCAGATTTCACTTTACCTTGTTATCCCTGTTTCTTAGAAACTGTACAGTAGCAAAGCAAGAGATTGGTATATATTGCTTGGAAGATAGTGTGTTAAATTTATCTTGCTATATTTTAAATTCACTGAATCCAAACAACTTTACCATAATTGCATCTCAAAAGTTCATAACACTCCTGTCACATAAACTTTTCTCTCTTAATAGGTATAAAATTGGCTACAAGAAAAGAAACTTTATAATACTTTATATATACAAAGGCCAAGTCAGATGTCTTTTGTATAGCTATCGCTAGAAAAATAATTATGTACTGTAATTAGCACTATATTGTGTTAATTCTGCCCATTCTTAGAAACACAGACTTCTTCCTGTTGCTAATGAACAGTTAGAAAATGAACTCATTTTAGATGACAACAGTAAAATGGCCATGTCTCCTTTTTTCTTTTCCCATTTAGTTCAGTTCAGTTGCTCAGTCGTGTCCGACTCTTTGTGACCCCGTGGGCTGAAGCACACCAGACCTCCCTGTCCATCACCAACACCCAGAGTTTACTCAAACTCATGTCCATTGAGTCAGTGATGCCATCAAACCATCTCATCCTCTGTTGTCCCCTTCTCCTCCCTCCTTCAATCTTTCCCAGCATCAGGGTCTTTTCAAATGAGTCAGTAATTTGCATCAGGTGGCCAAAGTTTATTGAGCTTGAGTGAATGATTGAGTAGCATAATATGATATTTATTATTTATCAATAAACTTATAGTAAGCATCACTATGAACAAAGCTAGTGGAGGTGATGGAATTCCAGTTGAGCTATTTCAAATCCTCAAAGATGATGCTGTGAAAGTGCTGCACTCAATATGCCAGCAAATCTGGAAAACTCAGTAGTGGCCACAGGACTGGAAAATGTCAGTTTTCATTCCAATCCCAAAGAAACACAATGCCAAAGAATGCTCAAACTACTGTACAATTGCACTCATCTCACATGCTAGTAAAGTAATGCTCAAAATTCTCCAAGCCAGGCTTCAACAATACATGAACCATGAACTTCCAGATGATCAAGCTGGTTTTAGAAAAGGCAGAGGAACCAGAGATCAAATTGTCAACATATGCTGGATCATCGAAAAACCAAGAGAGTTCCAGAAAAACATCTATTTCTGTTTTATTGACTACGCCAAAGCCTTTGACTGTGTGGATCACAATAAACTGTGGAAAATTCTGAAAGAGGTGGGAATACCAGACCATCTGACCTGTCTCGTGAGAAACCTGTATGCAGGTCAGGAAGCAACAGTTAGAGCTGGACATGGAACAACAGACTGGTTCCAAATAGGAAAAGGAGTATGTCAATGCTGTTTATTGTCATCCTGCTTATTTAACTTATATGCAGAGTACATCATGAGAAACACTGGGCTGGAAGAAACACAAGCTGGAATCAAGAATGCCGGGAGAAATATCAATAACCTCAGAAATGCAGATGACACCACCCTTATGGCAGAAAGTGAAGAAGAACTAAAGAGCCTCTTGATGAAAGTGAAAGAGGAAAGTGAAAATGTTGGCTTAAAGCTCAACGTTCAGAAAGCTAAGATCATGGCATCTGGTTCCATCACTTCATGGGAAATAGATGGGGAAACAGTGGAAACAGTGTCAGACTTTATTTTTTGGGGGCTCCAAAATCACTGTTGATGTTGACTGCAGCCATGAAATTAAAAGACACTTACTCCTTGGAAGGAAGGTTATGGCCAACCTAGACAGCATATTTAAAAGCAGAGACATTACTTTGCCAGCAAAGGTCCGTCTAGTCAAGGCTATGGTTTTTCCATTGGTAATGTATGGATGTGAGAGTTGGACGGTGAAGAAAGCTGAGTGCCAAAGAATTGATGCTTTTGAACTGTGGTGTTGGAGAAGACTCTTGAGAGTCCCTTGGACTGCAAGGAGATCCAATCAGTCCATCCTAAAGGAGATCAGTCCTGGGTGTTCATTGGAAGGACTGATGTTGAAGCTGAAATTCTAATCCTTTGGCCACCTGATGTGCAGAGTTGACTCATTGGAAAAGACTCTAATGCTGGGAAGGATTGGGGGCAGGAGGAGAAGGGGAACAACAGAGGATGAGATGTGTGGATGGCATCATCGACTCGATGGACATGGGTTTAGGTAAACTCCAGGAGTTGGTGATGGACAGGGAGGCCTGACGTGCTGCAATTCATGGGGTCGCAAAGAGTCAGACATGACTGAGCGACTAAACTGAACTGAACTGACTAAAGATGAACTGGGCAGTAGACGTGTCTCTTAAATAGGAATTAGTTTATACCATGGAAAGAATTCTTTTCAGAATGAGTATGAATTACTGATTTGTTATTGTTTAGTTGCTAAGTCATGTCCAATTTTTGTGGCCCATGAACTGTATGTAGCCTTTCAGGCTCCTCTGTCCATGAGATTTCCCAAGCAAGAGTACTTCAGTGGGTTGCCATTTCCTTCTCCAGAGAATCTTCCAGACCAAGGGATCAAACTTGCATCTCCTTCATTGGAAGGCAGATTCTTTAGTGCTGAGCCACCTGGAAGTCCATGAAATGCTGATTTCAGTGAAAACTTCTCAAGATATTTTTTCAATAATAATGTACTTTTAAATGTACATAATGAATTGCATTTATTTCAAAGTATTTACCAATATTTTAACTTAAGAAAAATACAGATCATTGTAAAACAGATTTCTGAATCTGAGTTTGACTGTATGTGAAATTCTACTTAGAAAGAAGTGGTATTTGAGAGTACCCTTGTAAAGTGGCTTAAAGTGGAGCCCATAGAACTGAAGTTTTCCTTTTTTCAGACAAGTGAGAGTAGAAATGTCTTTATACAGGGTTTCTGCTGGGAAATATCTATAAAATGTTACAAAGACATTACATGAAAAATTTGAAAGATAAGCTATAATTCTAAATTAATAACCATAGATTTTTCTGGGCCAAGGTCTCTCAACTTTGGCACTATTGACATTTTGTCCCTGTAATTCTTTGTTGTAGGGGGCTGTCCTGTGCACTGTAGAATGTTTAGAAGCATCTTTGCCCTCTGCCCATTAGATAGCTGCCCTCTTTTAGTTGTGACAATCAAAAGTGTCTCCAGACAAGATAAAATGTGTCCTAAGGGGGCAAAACCACCTTTACCTCCCCTACTTCATTTAAAACCACTGTTCTAGACAAAGCAATGATGTAACATGTTTTTTCTGATTTGGATGCTGATGCATGGTTCTGATAGGAGATCCATTGTGGTAGGAAATACTTGGGATGAGTTGTATGAGTTCTTTATATATTTTGGATATTAACTCCTTTTCAGGTATATGATTTGCAAATATTTTCTCCTGGGGATGACCAACAGTCTTGTGTGTATGGAAAAATCTTTACATTCATTGGTATTTCTTTATAGGTACCAAGGAGCTGGGATTGCTCCCTGATGGCTATATGGCATTCTGTAGGCTGTTTGTTCAGGTTTCTGAAGAGTAATAGTATCATTTTTAGGAAGCTGGATTGTAGTTTCCCCCACTGACAGTTTCTGAAAATACCATTAGATTTCTACTCTCTACCTCTTCAAAGCTCTGTAGACATTGCTAATACTCTCCTTAAAGTCCTTCCAACTTCTTACTTCTATTTTTTCATTTTTATCATGGGCAGACTGTACTACAAAACACCAAAATGTTTGTTTTTTCATTGCTACCTAGTAAGTTACTCCAAAACTTAATGGTTTAAGAAAATAATACATCTTTAATGTCGCACACAGTAATAGTGGTCAGGAGTTCAGGAGCTGCTTAGCTGACAGAGTCTCATTTGATATCTGTTGTGAGTTTGCAGTCAGATAACATCTGGGTCTAAAGTCAACCAAAGCTTTAACTGGAACTAGAGGATCCACTCCCAAGATGGCTCTCTCACATAGCAGTAAGTAGGACTCTTTAGTCTCTTGCTGTCAGCAAGAGGCCTTGCATGGCCTCCCATAGGCCTGCTTCGGAATCCTCATGACATGGCAGCTGGCTTCCCACAGAGAAAATGATCCAAGAGGTAGCAAGTTAGAAGGTAGAAAGTGTTTTGTGACTTAATCTTGGAAGTCACACTTGTTGTTTCTGTCATATTCTTTTGATTGCAAAGTCAGCCTTATTCAGTGTAGGAGGGAACCACACAAGGGAGAAATACCAGGAGGCAGGCATTAAAGGGAACCAACCATCTTGGCGGCTGACTGCCATAATCTCTTGAGTTCGTTTCTGTTGTTTGGTTTTCTTTTGACAATCAGTCACATTTTCTGTCTCTCTGCATGTCAAGTTTCAGTTGTATGGTGGACTTTGTGCTGATGCTCCAAATGACACTTTTTTTTTTTTTTTTAACCTGAAGGTTTACCTTTCCTCTATTAAACAGGTAGGAGTAAGGGGCTCATTACCTCAGTTTAGCTGGGTTGGATCAGCACTGGCTTGTAGGCTGGCTGAGAGTCTAACTTTGATTTTCTTTCCTGTGATGTGTCCTGCCTAGGCTTTTTACCAAGAGCCTGGTGAGTCACTGTCTCCTTTCTGAAAGGTAATATGTGTATCATGGAGAAAATCGAATCACATATTTAGGATTCGTGGCATTTCCAAATTATTACACCAGTGCTTTATGATTTTCAAAAACTTTTTCAGAAACATACCTCTTTATGGGCCAAGCCATCCTCAGCTCGCACCCAGAATTGGCAAATATCCTCAAAGGGATAGGTTTCTGGCAACCCTGCAGAAAAGAATATGTCTAGTAACAGACTGCTCACTCAGAGAAGCTCTCCCTGTTTAAGTATTCTTATGTTGCAGTTCATTGTTCCTCTTTCCTGTGGCTCTCTCTAATGCTTTAGCATATATATATATATATATATATATTTGTTGTTTAATTGCTGACTTGTGTCTGACTCTTTTGCAACCCCATGGACTGGACAGGCTCCTCTGTCCAGGGGATTTTGCAAGCAAGAATACCAGAGTGGGTTGCCATTTCCTTCACCAGGGGATCTTCCCAACCCAGGGATTGAGTCTGCATCTCCTGTGTTGACAGATGTATTCTTTACCACTGAGTCACCTGAGAAGCTCATATATAGATACATATCACTGAGAGTATGATACATATATATATATCATCCAGAGTATAGTCTGCCATAGAATCTATTATTTTTATATCCTTAAATCCTCCTTGGAACTAAAAGTCTATCCAGTTCATTGTCTGAGAAAAGAAATGAAAGGGGGCTGTAGGCTTTATAATTCTATAAAACAGTTTCTGGTTTTCAACATGTATAGTCTGAGGAGCAGGGGTTTTGAGTGTGTATGCTTGTGCCGGTGTTGTGTGTGCATATTTGTTTTGTTCATAGTCTCCCACTTTGGGGAATAAAACCTTAGATTTCTTTGCTGATGTTGATTGCAACCCTTATCAATAACACCCTGTAATGGAGCAGGACTCTATGGGACCTTCCCCCATATCCTCCGCTTTATCTTGATAGCTTATGGTGAACAGTGCCACTGGATTTGTAGTCTCTGAAGGAGAAGGTTTAATTCCGGGACCAAAGACAGGTTCCAGTCACTCAGGGCTTTGTGTGCAAAATTTTACTTAAAGTAACAGGACAGAGAAAGCTTCTAACATAGACATCAGAAGGGGGAAGAAAGAGTACCTGCCTCACGAGTTTAAGCAGACCCTTATAAACTTCTTAACTGGTTGCTGAGAATAGATTTAAAAAATACCTCAAGGTTGTAAGAGTTCCACCAGATCCTTTTCCAAGGTATAAATCCTGAGATAATTTTGGCACAAGATTAGTCAGGGAGAACAGGTTCTGGGCAAGGTCTCTGGGCGAGATATACTGTTGCTGTGTAATCAGGGGTACAAGGCTGGAGAAACAGGTCCCCAGGCAAAATTTGTTACAATTATAATCATTAAGGTAGAGCCTAAGAAAAGCATTCCCATGAGCAGACATTGTGCTGTGTGATCATTAGTTCCTGACCTAAAGAAAGGCCAGTTCTTGCACAAGATACATTGTTGCACAAGGCTTAAGGAAAGCATGTTCACTTTCTCAAGGGGCCTTGGACTGCCTGCCTAAGCTTTAACTCTTTCATTCCCCACTTTTTCTTTTAAGAGAATATGGTTGCCAGGGAAAGGGGCAGAGAAATCATTCTGTAACTTCTTCCTGCTGGTAAGGGATGCAGACCCTAAATTGTTGAGGCAACATATACTCCTTATCCTCATATCGAGGGTCTCTTATCCAGGGGCTCTGAGTAATAGCTAGAGGAGGCAGCAGAAATTGTAGGAGCATGAATAATCATTTGTAACTTAAATGCCTCAAGCCACTTAGATACAAGGTTCATTATACAGTTTCAGATATAAGGATCAAACAGCAAGAATAAGATGATTACAATTATTACAGTCAAGATAGTTTTCCACCAAGGAGGGTTTGTAAACCAAGATTGTATCTGTGACCAGAACAGATACCTGTATCTAGAACATCAGGGGAGTCCATTTTAAAGAGTGACCAGAACCTTTGCATCACCATTACTTTGTATGGGAAGCTGTTATATCCTTTAGAAAGAACAAACTAGACAAGTAGATTAAAAGACAGAGACCAAAAATCAGTAAATGAATTACTGTAATCAGCAGTTCTAGCAAGAGTAAGAATCAGGTTACATTTGGTAGTAACTTTGATCCTGGGCTAGGTAGAGTCAGTATATGAGTTGCCCTGTTGATAGGAATGAAGCCATTCGGCGTGTTCTTATACATTTTTAATGTAGGTATAACAAACCCAGTTAGAAGGAGTTGAAAGAATGACAATCTGAACCTTAATAGATGAAATAAATATTACCATTTCTTTTTAGAAGAATGAGTCTGAACCCCAATGTAGACAGTGTTTTAGGACTTATAGCTAGGTAGCCAGTTGTCTAAGTTTGTCCAAGTAGGCTTTAGTGTCTTATTGTGGTAATAACATGTAAGCCAAAATAGTCTTCACTATTAGCAATTTTAGTGTTTTTCTAGGTATGAGAAGAAGCAAGAATTTGGGCTTAAGAAAATCTTTACCTGAAAATGTCTAACTATCCAAAGGCCTGTTTTGTCCATTTTTCCAGAGCACAGAGTGGGTACCTAATTTCTGATTTCCACCCTGAATTCCATTCAGGGGATGTTGAAGGTCAGCTGCTGTAGTGTCCATGATTTAATCTTTGTAGAGGCAGATGGCAAGTGCCAGTTTCCAGTCACAGGGCCCCTTTATGGTCATGAATTTGACCATGGTTTGGGGAGCATTTCATGACCATGCTGTCCCATGGTGCTGGGAAGTCTCATTCCCAGGTCTGTCAAAGATTTCACTGATAGGCCACTCAATGTGCTGTTATTGGACTAGACCCTGTGAGTAGTAAGTCTCTGGACCACACCTGTCTCACTAGTCTCTTGGTCCAGGAAAATATTCCCTCTTGTTTCTTCTTATATACAGAGTCACACCATTATAGCTATGAATTTCATATGGAACTGTATACCATCATTATATCAGTGGCTCAGTCACACACTTGATAATGTAAGGGACAACACTTCTTGAAGCAGGCAATATAGAAAACAATCTAGTTAACAGTAGTACTAAAATTATAAGTAAGAACTTAAGTCAAGAACTTCCATTAGGTATAGCCCAGTGACATCTCCAGGTCATCTGACTTAATTTGTTAAATGACTGTAGCCTGCTGTTAATTTCCAGATTGTAGACCCTGGAGCATCTGATCTTTATTCAAAGACTGGTTACTGAGATAAGCTTTAGAAACAAACTCAGAGTGTCCTTTTTAAAAACTTAATTAAACCTCTTAGCAATGTAACATAACAACAAGGAACTGTCTCAGAAGTAAGTCTTAGTAAATACAAACATTAATTAACAAAACTAGAACTCAATATTTAGTGAAACATAATAGATGCCATAGACCTGACATCAGTTGGGTGGATTTTTCTTTTAGGGACACCAGTATACTTTGAGATTTCTGTATATGTCGGGACACAGTCTTTTTTACCTTAATGGGGCTTTAGAACCCAAGTATCTCCAATTTCTGTAGGGATGAGGCAGAGAGAAAAGAAAATTTTTTTAATTTACCCACAGGTGTAAATCACTAAATTGTTTCAAACCATCAGTAACTTGAGAAGAGCTTCTTTATATCTGAAAACAAAGATTAGAAGCCAGTAATATGTCAGACAAAAAGTCATGAAAATTGTAATCATATTTAGCAGTCTATTTAATCTCATGCAACCAATCCCTTTGTTCTGCCATCCCTTCCCGACAACCAAGGAATCCAGAGAAAGTGATAGTTTCCAAGAAGCTCATAAAGTTCTTTGCCAATGTCTGTACGACCTGTCCAGCCAAATGGGTGCCCCAATCACTAGAGATTGTAGAAAACACATTTTAGCCATTTTTTTTCTCCATTGTGAGATATTAACCCTGAAGCCAGGCTTTATCTTGTCAAATAAAAGTGAGGTTTGTCAGGGAGCCGAGGAAAGTCAAGTGGCCATCTTGGATTTCCCATAGCCCCAACTGTTTGGTTTATAGTCATTGTTTATCCATTTTAAGTTCCTTGATGAGGGGTTAATTTTTGTAGAAGCAGAATGAGCTTTGTCTATATGCACCATAGTCTGTTATCAAAAGCCACATTCCAAGAAAACTTTGTTCTTTTAACAGAAAGAGAGAGAAAACCAAATTCCAGACTGGTACCAGCTTATACTCACTGTGAATCAATAGTTATTCACTGAGTCTAAGTAACAGTAAAAGATTTAAAAGGCAGTTTAATGTCTTAAGAAACTTATATCATGCACAAAACTCTCTTCCGCTTGCCACAAACCTTTTTGCACTTTCTGTATTTATCACTTCATTTGCCCATTTAGAGAATAGCCACCTATAAGTTTAGACTTACTTTGTTTTTCTTTAATAGAATGTAATTCCATTCCTTATACCTTTTTATTAAAAACACCCAGCTTACTTTTCTTTAGCAACCATGAACTGTACTTTATATCATCATTTTGTAGATTGGTAAGCATAAATCACCCAAAGCTATATCATTTGTAAAAGTATTTTCACAATGTCTGTGTTAATCAGATCAATAAACAAACATCAATACCAGACATCAATTCAATAGTGAATATTTCCCAGTTCACACCAGCCTGAAATTCATTTTTAATTTTCTTGAATTTAGAATTGTTTGATTCATAACCACTTACTTCTCTTTAGGCCAATTAAATAGAGTTCATTGACCAATTAACCTTCAGCAATGTTGTCCAAGGACAGAGACACACATAAATCTGGAGAGACAGAAACCTCACAGTTTTCCACTTGAAATTTAAAATGTCTCTTTGTCTTCTTTTTCCTTGGCCTGAAGTTCTACCAGTTTGCTCATGACTGGAGTCCCAGAGTGAGATGTGTATCTCAAGGACATGATAACATTTAACTTCAGGTTTTTTCCCAGGCCTGTTTTTGTTTCTCAGGCAGGATTGGAGCTCCAAAATAGTATTTCAACAGGCCAACTTTTCCCTAATTGCACGTGCAAAAAGAACCAGGTTTGTAATTTCAAAAAGATTTCATTTTAACTGATTTTCTCTGGAGTCTAAAGAATATCATGGCCATTCAGTATCAAAAATGTCATAGTTTTCATAGCTAAAATTTTTAAATCAGAGAGTGTTCAAGTTGGCTCTGATGACAGGGGTAGACTGACTGATAAGATATTGTCCCAGCAGTGATTGTCTTTCTGGGGAGGTGGGGTCTTCTCTTACAGCAAAGAAAGCCAGTATACAAGGGGTTTTTAGGCTCTGGGGATCAAACTTATGTCAGTTTTTCAAGATACAATTTAAAGGGGGTGGTTCTGGAACTGCTAGCTCCCATCTGTAAGAGAGAAAAAAGCAGGGCCCAGTGCCGTGGCTTTTTTCTACCGGAGGCGTCCCTCACTGCTCTAGATGGGGGTGGAGACAGGTCTTCCACCTAAGCTTCCTTCCCTGGCCAGAGTTAACCTGTCTCTTACCGATGCAGGTGTCTCACTGTTGTCCCTCCCGGTTCTACCACCGAGGTGGGGTGGAGATGTACCAGGGGTAGACCTGATGGCATCCCAGATTGATGTCCAGTTCCACACCATTAAAACCTTGGCTTGATTTCCCCTTTTTCTCTGGTGACACCCGGAGTGGAGCAGAGTAGCCTTCTGGATTGTCTCCCAACCTAAGACCTCTAGGGGAAACATCCATATTTTGTATGCCTGTGCACATTCTTGAGCATATTCCTGACCACAGTAGAAGCAATAAGTCATAAAGGGATGATCTGAAATCCCAAGATGTCCCTTCTGACAGTTGCCACCTGAGTCTATGTGATAACAAAGGAGGTGATGGAGGGCCGGCCTGTGAGGATAAAATCTTTCATGGAGTATCAAGTGCAACCTTTCTATTCCTGTCCAGCAGATTGTACAAAAAGACTATCTAAGGAGTTGAAACAAGAGCCACTGGAGGGCTTTCTCTGGTCCACTAAGAGCTAGCGCTACCAGGGGAAGAAGGCTGCTGCATTTCCAATCTGCCCAAATCTGGGATTCCGTGATCTGTGTCCTCAGGAATCTCATGCTTACCAGAAATGCCTCCATCCATGTAGTCTAGAGGCATTGCCATGACAAGAGCTTGCCTCTGGGTCTCGGGATTTCCAGTCTGAGAGATGCCCTGGAGCTAGAGCTCCAACTAACTCCCTAACGTGTTCCTGCATGCAGTGTCCTGTAAAATTTGAAATGGGGGTCTTGCTAGAAAATTACAATAGCAGCATGGATTTCAAGCCCCCTGAAAGTCTATAATCTGGCACATTAGATTAGTAGTTTTAACTCCCCAGCAGTTATGATATGGTCAGAGAGACCAGGAAAAGCTGACCGGGAGAAGAAGTTTAGTCCATATGTTTCTGAGTTAGTAAAGTACAGACTTTATAGTAAAAGGGCAAGAGTCCCAGCTCAGAGTATTCTTACCTTGTCTTGAAGATCTCGGACGAGCCCCCAAGATGAAAGTTTACGGTGAACGGTGCCACCAGATTTATAGTCTCCGAAGGAGAAGGTTTAACTCCAGGACCAAAGACAGGTCCCAGTCACTCAGGGCTTTGTGTGCAAAATTTTATTTAAAGTGATAGGAAAGAGAAAGCTTCTGACATAGACATCAGAAGGGGGTAGAAAGAGTTCCTGCCTCACTAGTTTAGCAGGACCTTATTTACTTCTCAACTAGCTGCTGAGAATAGATAAAAAGAATACCTCAAGGTTGTACGAGTTCCACCAGATCCTTGCCTAAGGCATACAACCTGAGATAACTTTGGCACAAGATTAGCCAGGGGGAACTGGTTCTGGCAAAGTATCTGGGAAAGATATACTGTTGCTGTGTAATCAGGGGCACAAGTCTTGAGGAACAAGTCCCCAGGCAAGATCTGTTACAATTATAATCATTATGATCATTAACATAGAGTCTAAGAAAAGCCATTTCCATGAGTAAGACCTTGTGCTCTGTGATTATTAGTTCCAGACCTAAACAAAGGCCAGTTCTTGGGCAAGATACATTGTTGCACAAAGCTTAAGGAAAGCATGAGCTAGAATGTTCACCTTCTCCTTAAAGGGCCTTGGACTGCCTGCCTAAGTAAGCTTGAACTCTTTCATCCTCCTCTCTGAAGTACCTTGCTGTTCAGTAGCTCAGTCATGTCTGACACTTTGTGACCCCATGGACTGTAGCAACCCTGTCCTTCACCATCTCCCGGAGCTTTGCTCAAACTCATGTCCTCTGAAGTACCTAGATAAAAGATTGTATTTCCTCAGTAATTTTACAGATGTATCATTGGAAGGACTGAGGTTGAAGCTGAAGCTTCAATACTTAGTACACCTGATGCGAAGAGCTGACTCATTAGAAAAGACCCTGATGCTGGGAAAGATTGAAGGCAGGAGAAGAGGATGAGATGGTTGGATGGCATCACTGACTCAATGGACCTGAGTTTGAGCAAGCTACGGGAGATGGTGAAGGACAGGGAGGACTGGTATGCTGCAGTCCATGGGGTTGCCAAGAGTCAGACACAACTGTGCAATTGAAAAACAAAATACCCCCTGTCCCCATCCCCTCAAATGGAAGCTGTTAACTACTTGATGGCCATGAGCACATAGCCCCAGGCCCTTGGAGCCTAAAGACTGATAATGTTAACTTCTGTGACACCACCCTATTACCTCACCATCAGTCAATCAGAGAATTGTGCACTAGCTGATCACATACCCTGGGATCTCCCCCCTCATTTACTTGGTTTTTAAAAATTTTGCTGAAACCCTTTGGAGACCTTGGAGTTTTGGGGGCATGAGCCCTGCAATAAGTGTTTCTTTGCTCCAAATTCCATTTCAGTTTGTTTGGCCTCACTGTGCTTGGGCACAGGAACTTGCATTAACATGTACGCATCTTCTTCAGTCCTTGCAGAATTTCCCTTCATGGAGCTTGTACATCATAAGGAACATATGGTCGTGTGACATGAGATTGATTTGGTCCGCTCCTAGTGTAGCTCTGATGATGGCAAGTGCAAAATTATGATGCCTGATCATAACAAGACCAACTTGACTGGGAATGCAGCAAATATTGAACAGCTTTTCCGATGTGGAGATGCTGGGAGCTATGAGCATCACAAACAAGATGTTTTATTATTGTCCTGTCTGCATAAGTTTTTAGGACATATTTATAAACATTTGATTGTCTTACTAAATTTATTCTTCAAAACTAAATTTACTTGCCAGGGCTCAAATTATGATATTAGACTTGGAAATTAGTGGCATATTCTTGTCATAACTTCCAACAATTCCCAGCAGTTATGCTAATTAGAAGTTTCCTGAGGCTCTTGGTTTGACAACTGAGATCAAGCAACTGTGTTTAATTACAGAAAACAGAAACTTATGAATGCAAATGGGTCACTAAGACCACGCCTTAAGAATGGTATGTTGCTCATTAATTACACACATTGAAACATAAGGTGTCCATTCTAGGATATGCAATTGCTATCATTCTTTTGAGGGAATCACAGAATCAAAGAGCTGGAATAGATTTCAACTATTACATAAGAGAATTCTATTGGGTTGTAGCCACTCACTTGTCTGCCATCTCTACACACCTTCTTCAGAATTCTTTATACTGCTATAGCATCAGGAAAGTACAGGATATTAGTTTTATCATTAATAAACTTTACTTAATGTGAACTTATTGACAAATCCTTGATGTGTTAGAGTGCAACAATATACCTTTCTTTTTCAGTTTTAATTTTAATTCTGTGTCTCTCAGTTAAGGTTTGGTTTCTTGTTGCAGCTCTGTCGCTAATCAGTTGAGTGACTGAATAAGTCTCCACCTTTCTAAGTTTAATGTAAGTGTGCAAACTAGATTAAAATAAAATTTGAATTTATTCCACCTAAAATTCTTATTATTTTTTTAATTCTCAAGTCATAGCAACATAACATTGATTCCTTAATGGAATCATTCATTTAATGAACATTTAATGCCTATTATATGCAAGAGATTGTAGGCCATCTCCAAAGATGGGAAGAGAGAAAAGAAAATTAACATGTACTTTTGTATTATCAGGCTGCATGCTTTTTATGGAATATCCCTTGGGAAAAAAAAATAAAGCTGATTGGCTTTTCTGAAGCCCCATGGGCTTTAGATATTTACAACTTTATTTTTCCAAATAGATTCATCCCTTTGTACAATTCAACTTATTTTCTATGATAAGAATCATTTCAGTAATTGTTCTATACACAGTTGTCTTAATAACATATCTCACTTGGTGGGTAATCTAGGTAATTATATAGCTTTATATTTTAAAATGAGCTTCAGGTATTATAGGGAAAGGAACCCAGTTGTAAGGAGTGGGCCCAAAGCCTTTTGTCTGCAGAGCTGGGGCATCTGGAGTGCCATGAGCTCCAGTCATTGCCCTCACAGTGCTGGCTCTTCTCTCTGTTCTGTTTCCACAGATGGGCATGCTAGGTGACTCAGCCATGTTTCAGAGCAACAACTTTATAATTTGCCTACTCTTGAAATCTAATTTCAACACATTGCATTCTTAATTTAAGCATTACTATTACCATTGCATAGGAATATTAACTGCTATTTATTAAATATATAGCTGTATGCCAGATGGTGTTTTAAGTACTCCATAAATATTACTGCATTTAATTCTGACAAATCTGTAAGGTGGATTTTATTATCATTCTGGTTTTTCTTATGAAGAATGTTAAGCAGCTTGCCTAAGTTCATATAGTTTGTAGCAGGAAATAGAGCAAGAATTTCTATCCCAGTCTGACTAGTTTTGATCTGTTATAAGGCTTTATTTTAACTACCAAGTATCACTTTAACTCTTAATTATATACCACTCCCTTGTTTTCTCCATATACATCTTGTTTTCTGTCACTGACTAATGTAGAGTCTCTATTTAAACCAGTTTGTGAATCTACATTCCACTTATTTTTTTAAAGATATGTATAATTTTGTACATGAAATCTGAAAGTTTTAAAAGATATAAGAATATAGATCTCAAAATCAATGTTATTTCATTCCAAATTTTAACTTGGATGTCTCAGTATTTATATATTGGAAATGCTGCCATTTGCAAAATCATTTTGGAACTAATTTTCCTGTGGGAACACTGTTTTAGTATGCACTTTCCTGTTTAGGCATAGAAAGAGAAAATGCTCTCATTTAGGCACAGATAATTACAGTATTCATACAACCTTTAAAAGTCTTTATTATTATTTTCTTTCCCTTCAAAGTTTCAGAATTTACTGAATTTTACATCAGCCTAAGCACAGGGAATTCTTCCAGCTTGCACTTGAACTAATTTTTGAGAAAAGCAGCATAATTTATACCTTATGTTGCATAGTATTTATGAAACTGCATTTATTAAGGCTTTGCAGACAAATACGTTTAGGACTTGCTGGCATTTTTTTCCTGGCTTGGTTTGATTATTCAGTGCTGATTTATGGCCATCGTCCCCTTGAATATCTTTGGATGTTTCTCTACTAGTAACAGGGAAAATCCTATAACTACAACTTTTGCTGTAGAAATATGATTTCTCAGCCTCTCTTTGTTATAACAGGTTTAGGGGTCTCTTTCTTTTAACATAGTGTCTTTTAGAGTAATTTGTAGCTTATTATTTGTCTTCTCTGTGTGTACTGTCAATAAACATGCAAAACAGAACAATTTTTCCTCATTACTTAGTCCAGGCCATTCAAAGAGAGACAGTATGAAACAGGGCATAGATATGAGTGATGAAGTCAAAATACTTGGGTTCAAATTCTATTTCTACTGTTTTCACACTGTATGACCTCGGTGTGTGTGCTGTGTGCTTAGTCACTCAGGCATGTCCAACTCTTTGCAACTCCATGGACTGTAGTTCGCCAGGCTCCTCTGTCCATGGGGATTCTCTAGGCAAGAATACTGGAGTGGGTAGACTTTCCCTCCTCCAGGGGATCTTCTCAACTCAGGGATCCAACCCAGGTCTCCCACATTGCAGGTGGATTCTTTACCATCTGAGCCACCAGGGAAGCCCCTGGTGGGGTATGACCTTCGGGCATGTTAATTCATATACCTCAGTTTTCTCATCTTTAAAATGGGATTAATACAAATCAACTGATATTAATGAAACAGAGTATATGTGAAGCATTAGTTTTAAAACTTTTGTATTCATGAACACATTCAATCCTTGCAATAACCCCATGTGGAGGTGTAAATATCACCTCCATTTTACTGGTAAATAAGCTAAGGCACGGGCTTCCTTGGTGGCTCAGCTGGTAGTGTTTTGCATGCAGCTAGAAAAGAGCTCTTGGTTACATACTTGTGTACCCTTAATAATAAATAAAAGGAGTGGGGCTGTTCTTTTTTTTCTGCAGAAGTATTTGATTGACTGGGTTAAAGTTTCTGGAAACTTGATAGAGAGCAGTCACCTTCTTTTATACGTGAAGAAATAGACACCTTGCCGGGTTATATGACTTGGCTAAAATTTGGATAGTTCAAAGTTAGAACCCAGATTTTCTATCCCAAGCAACCCTGAGTTTTTTTCTCTCCCATAAGTCTAATGTGAAAGCTCTTCATCTTGATATCAAATTAGTGTTGGCAATTCATTTTTTAGTTAGAAATATACAAGGTCAAGGAGGTATGGCTTGTCTTGTCTTTCTACTTCCCAGGAACAGTGAAGACACATTACTTTGGCACCAGTTATGAACTTTTGGCAAGAGAAAGTAATGTATATTTTTACTTTGTCATGCATAACCACCAATTTACATTTGGTTATGATAATGTAGATAGTTCATTTAGTTGCCTTTCTCTACTGGGAGAGTGTAAGGTTTATTTCACTAATCATTCACATTATCTAATCAAATTATATGTTTGCCTTCTTCCTTAGTCTTTAGGAACCATGTGGGAAAACTAAATATCAGAAAAGGACTCTCAAGTAAAGGGTCAGACAAAGCAGAAAAAAACATATCCAAAATGGACAGATTTTTCTAAAGATAAGAGAAAAATCTAGGATTCATTTTTTTTCTGTTTTTATTATTTTTTTTATACTGCAGTATAGCTGATTTATAATGTTGTGATAGTTTCGAGTGGACAGAAAAGGGAGTCACCCATATATATACAGGTATCCATTCTCCCCCAAACTCCCCTCCAATCCAGGCTGCTGCAGAGTTCCCTGAGCTATCCATTGGCTGTGTTTTGCTTTGTGAGTTTGAAAGGAAGGGCTTCCCTGATGTCTCAGTGGTAAAGAATTAGCATACAATGTAGGAAACACAGGAGACAAAGGTTTGATCCCTGGGTTGGAAAGATCCCCTGGAGAAGGGAATGGCAACCCACTCCAGTATTTTTGCCTGAAAAGTCCCATGGACAGAGGAGCCCGGCAGGCTGCAGTTCAAAGGGTCGCAAAGACTCAGACATGACTGACACACATGCAACACAATTTGAAAGGAAGACAGTGATAACTAAAACCAAACCCAAACAAACAGACAGACAAAAGCCCAGAAATTTAGGCTTGTGAGGAACTTTCCTAAACACTCAAGTTCAAAGTTACTACTCAACCTTTAAATATCACCAAACTGTCCCAGAAATGGTGAATGTCATGGTTAATGTGACAACTGGTCTTTATGTGTATCATGTATATTCATGAATTCTCTGGGTCCCAAAGGCAATTGAATTTACAGATTTATCTTAACCTTTCACATAAATATAAGCTTACATTGAATTGGAATATTTTTCCCCTGTATGTTCCTTTTTGTTCTTTAGTTAAGAGTGATTTTTACTGTTTGGTTGAGAGTGATTTTCACTGTTGTTAATTTCTCAGAATGGCTGGATGTAGATATTCACAGAATAAATCAAACTGTTAAAGATGCTAAAAGAGATGATGATTCTAAGTGAGATTAAATGGATTCAATCAACATTAATCTCTATGCCAGCACAAAATATAAAAATCAAGTTTCTTGGAGTTTGAGGATTTTTTATTAGTTTTATCTGACTCTTTACACTGGCACTTAATATCTAAAATTTTATCTTATATTAAAAACCCTTATGATATCAAGTCCTTTATGATTATGGTGGTAACATACTGAAGGTGGTGATTATGGTGATATGGTGATTATAGTGGAGGTGACAAATAGATTCAAGAGATTAGATCTGGTAGACAGAGTGCCTGAAAAACTATGGATGGAGGTTTGTAACATTTTACAGGAAGCAGAGACCAAAACAATCCCAAAGAAAAATAAATGCAAGGAGGCAAAGTGATGGTCTGAGGAGGCGTTACAAATAGCTGAGAAAAGAAGAAAAGCAAAAGGCAAGGGAGAAAGGGAAAGATGTACCCAACTGAATGTAGAGTTCCAGAGAATAGCAAGGAAACATAAGAAGGCCTTCTGGAATGAACAATGAAAGAAATAGAGGAAACAATAGAATGGGAAAGATTAGAGATCTCTTCAAGAAAATTAAAGATACCAAGGGAACATTTCCTGAAAGGATGGGCATGATAAAGGACAGAATTGATAAAGACCTAACAGAAGCAGAAGAGATTAAGAAGAAGTGGCAGAAAAACTATACAAAAAAGGTCTTAATGACCTGGATAAACACAATGGTTTGGTCACTCATCTAGAGCCAGACATTCTAGAGTGTGAAGTCAAGTGGGCCTTAGGAAGCATTACTATGAACAAACCTAGTGGAGGTGATGGAATTCCAGCTGAGCTATTTCAAATCCTAAAAGATGATGCTGTTAAAATGCTGCACTCAATATGTCAGCAAATTTAGAAAACTTAGCAGTGGCCACAAGACTGGAAAATGTCAGTTTTCATTCCAATCCCAAAGAAGGGCAATCAGTGGCCACAAGACTGGAAAATGTCAGTTTTCATTCCAATCCCAAAGAAGGGCAATGGCAAAGAATGTTCAGACTACCATACGATTACACTCATTTCATATGCTAGCAAGGATATGCTGCAAATTGTTGAAGCTAGGCTTCAGTAGTACATGAACCAAGAATTTCCATATGTCTAAGCTGGATTTCAAATAGGCAGAGGAACCAGGGAGCAAATTGTAAAACATTCATTGGTTGAGGAGAAAGCAAGGGATTCCAGAAAAATATCTACTTTTGCTTCATAGACTGAACTAAACCCTTTGACTGAGTGGATCACAACAAACTATGGAAAATTATTAAAGAGATACAAGTACCAGAGCACCAAACCCACCTTCTGAGAAATCTGTATGCAGGTAAAGAAGCAACAGTTAGAACTGGACATGGAAAAAATGACTGGTTCAAAATTGAAAAGGAGTATGACAAGGCTGTATATTGTCACCCTGCTTCTTTAACTTACATGCAGAGTAATCATGCAAAATGCCAGGCTGGATGAATAAGAAACTGGAATCAGAATTGCGGGGAGAAATATCAACAACATCAGATATTCAGAGGACACCACCCTAATGGCAGAAAGTGAAGAGGAACTAAAGAGCCTCTTGAGAGTGAAAGAGGAGAGTGAAAAACCTGGCTTGAAACTCAACATTAAAAAAAACTAAGATTGTGGCATTGGTTACAGCACTTCATTCCAGTAGGAAGGGAAAAGGTAGAAGCACTGACAGATTTTATTTTCTTGGGCTCAGTGACTGCTGCCATGAAATTAAAAGATGCTTGTTCTTTGGAAGAAAAACTAAGACAAACCTAGACAGCATATTAAAAAGCAGAGACATCACTTGCCAACAAAAGTCTATATAGTCAAAGCTACTGGTTTTTTCAGTAGTCACGTATGGATGTGAGAGTTGGACCATAAAGAAGGCTGAATGCCAAAGAATTGATGCCTTCAAACTGTGGGGCTGAAGAAGACTCTTGAGAGTCTCTTGGATGACAAGATCAAACCAGTCAGGCCTAAAGGAAATCAACCCTGAATATTCATTGGAAGGACTGATGCTGAAGCTGTAGCTCCAACACTTTGGCTACGTGATACGAAGAGCTGACACATTGGGAAAGATCCTGATGCTGGAAAAAATTGAGGGCAGGTAGAGAAGGGGGTGACAGAGGATGAGATAATTGGATGGCATCACTGACTCAATGGTCATGAGTTTGAGCAAAATCTGGGAGACAGTGGAGGTCAGAGGAGCCTGGCATGCTGCAGTCCATGGGGTTGCAAAGATTTGAACACAATTTAGTGATTGAATAACAACAATAATTTTATCAAATATTAAAAACATGAATTTGTTTTTCTATGCATATCATAATTGATTAGATATCAAATATGTGGTTGTTGTTTAGTTGCTAAGTCATGTCCATCTATTTTGCAACCCCATGGACTGTAGCCCGCCAAGTTCCCCTGTCCATAGGATTTTCTAGGTAAGAATATTGCAGTGGGTTGCCATTTCCTTCTCCAGGAGATCTTCCCTAACCAGAGGGTGAACCTGAGTCCCCTGCATGTCTCCTGCACTACAGGTGGATTTTCTGTCACTGAGCCACTGGGGAAACACTCAAATATGTGGGGAAAATAGCATAATCTTGGTTGTTAAGTATTTGTGTATTTGGAGTCTTGCTCTGGAGGAAGACTACCTAGTTTAACATGCCAGCTTTGTCTTCTATCACAAGATGCTGTGCAAATTACTTGTCCTTTCTTCATCACAGTTCCCTCATCCATAAAAAGAGAGTAGTATACATACACTGAAAAAATTGGGTGTGATAATTCAATGAGTCCATATGTTTTAAGCACTTTGTATTAGTACCTGGCATAGGCTTCCCTGATGGCTTAATGGGTAAAGAATCCACCTGCAATGCAGGAGACACAGGAGATGTGGGTTTGATCCCTGGGTTGGGAAGATACTCTGGAGGAAAAAATGGCAACCCACTCCAGTATTTTTGCCTGAAAAAGCCCATGGACAGAGGAGCCTGGTGGGCTATAGTCCACAGGGTTGCAAAGACTCAGACAAGACTAAGCACATGATTTGACATTTTGATGTACAGGGGGAGGTTGGCTATTATTATTGCTTTAAATGAATTACCATTGAGGTTTAAAATGTCTTTGTTAACCATTTATATTTCTTCTATAATTTTTCATTCATATCCCTTGCCTATTTTTATTGCCATGTTCACCTTTTCTTACTGATTTTCAAAATGTGTATCATTTTTGGCATACTGGTTTGAATATCATTAAATGTCATAAGTATGCAAGTAATTAATAAGGAAGTACTAACTGGGCATGTAAATATCTGAGACACTGTGCTAGGTGCTGTGCAGAACAGAAGAAATGAATGGCAAGGTCCCTTTCCTCTATATGATTTTTAACATAGTAGGGTGAAAAGGAAATATCCAAAATAATGCAATGTGTCATAATAGAGATTTCTGTATCTGTACTTTTGGTACATTGATGCAGAAGACATTAATTCAGCTTGAAATCATCTCACAAGGTTTTTGGAAGACATGACATTTAAGATTGAGTTGAATAATGGGCAAAATTTTGACAAGTATGGATGGCTGGACAAAGACATTCTAGTGAGTTAAAATAATGAGAGAGAAGACAGAATGGCGAGATAAAATACTCATTTAAAGAACTTATTTTTGAATTTTTTTATCTTTATGTGGCATGTTTTCAACAAAGCAAGGTAAACATGATCACTGATCCCTTAGAGATTGGAATCATAAGGAAAGATATGAATTATAGTTAACCTAACACTAATTCAGGAACTCAAACTAGTGTGTATATGAGCCATGCAATACTGCAATTTATATTAAAAGGCTGAAATAAATGCAAAGGACTGACAACATACAAAAAAAATGACAATTTCTTTTTGACAGCATTGGATAGAAAAGACAAATTATGGCACTTCCAAGGCTGTAAAAATATAGAAGGATATCAACCAAAAATTTGTAGCAAATTCACAAGGGCAGATTTGGAAGACAGCAGTCAGGATCCTTGATATACTTAGCTGCAGGATTTTTCAGCCTGGCACTCTGACATTTTAAGTCAGATGGGTTTTTGTTGTGGGAGTGTCCTGTGGTTCTAGATGTTTGGCAGCGTCCCTGACCTCTGTCCGCTGTGTACCAGTGGTACTCTCCCAGCAGCAGGGTTATGACAAATAAAAATGTCTCTAAACATTGCTAAATGTCCCTTTGGGGGCAAAAATGTCCCATGATTGAGAACCACTGCAGTACAATATAAAGTTATTCCTTTATTTCTAATCTCTTTTAACTGTTCATTATATTCTGGAGCAATATGTTCCATTTTTTATAGTTCTAAAACCATAGACACCATTTATTGAACATATGCATAAAACAAATTTTAAAAATATATGTTTCATACAAAGTGCATCCCAAATGTTAAAGCTTGGATACATACTTTGGCATGTCCCTACGTGTTTTAAACCAAGCTGAGCTCATTTTCTGAATTTATCTGAATATTAGAAAATCCATATTTGCAGCAACTTAATATTCCTGCTGTGAAAAATCAAGCAAGTTACTCTAACTTGGGAAACTTATGGAATTACCTTTTCCCAAACCTTATGTTTTGAAATAATTTCAGAATCAAAGCTGCAAAGATGTACAAAGTATTTCATATACCTCCAACCCAGAGTTCTCAAATGTTAACATTTCACCACTTCGTGCTTTCTCACACTCCCTCTCCTCTGTGTGTGTGTGTGTGTATGTATGTATATAATATGTGCGTGTGCTAAGTCACTTCAGTTGTGTCCCGATTCTTTATGACCCTGTGGACTGTAGCTCATCAGGCTCCTCTGTCCTTGGGATTCTTGAGGCAAGAATACTGGAGTGGGTTGCTATGCCCTCCTCCAGGGGATCTTCCTGACCCAGGGATCGAACTCATGTCTCATTATGCCTCCTGCATTGGCAGGCAGGTTCTTTACCACTAGTGCCACCTGCGAAGCCCATATATATATTATATATAGATATATATATATATATATATATATATATAATTTTTAAGAACCATTTGAGAATAAGTTAAATATACAATGCCCCTCTACAACGAAATTCTTCAATGTTTATTTCCTAAAACAAAGGCACTCTTTTTTGTAACCGCAATGCAATTATCAAAACCAGGAAATTAATATTGACTCAGTACTAATAGCTAATCTTATTAAAATGATGACAATAGCTCCAATAATATCCCATCTAAGATCACAGTTTACATTTAGCGGTCATGTCTCTTTAGACTCTTTTAATGTAGAATAGTTCTTATACTTTTTTTTTTCTTTTTGGTCTGAACTGAATATTTGCTTCCCCTCCAAATCTAAATTCAAATGTTGAAGCTCCACCTTCTAGTGTGGCTATATTTGGAGATGGGTCCTCTAAGGAAGTAATTAAAGTTAAATGAAGTCATAAGTGTGGGGGCCCTGATTCAATAGAATTAGCATCCGACAAGAAGAGACAACGGAGAGTTTGACTCTTCCTTTTTTTCTCTCTCTCTTTCCCTCTCTTTCTCTTCCTCTGTGCACATATGAGGAAAAACTCTGCAAAAACCTAGAGAGATGGTGTTAATTTATAACACAGGAAACCAACCTCATTAGAAACCAACCCTTTATCATAGACTTTCAGCCTCCAGAACTATGAGAAAATAAATTTCCATTGTGAGCTACCCATTCTGTGGTAATTTGTATTGGCAACCTGAAGCTGACATACAATGACATTTTTGAGGTATACAGACCAGTTACATTGCTTAACACTTAGATTTAATATCCATAAAATCTCTATCAGCTAAAGGGCTACTTCTGTTGTACATGGAATACATGATTGTAGATTGCTCCAAGATGATGACAAGGGCATGGTGAGATGGTTTGTTTTCAGGGTGTATTTGATATTAAAGCCAACAAGCTTCCTAAAGCATTGGGTATGAGGAATGAGAAAAAAAGAAGGGACCTAGGTGCAGCAAACATAGCAGAGATCTTACCTCCAAATAGGTGCAAAATCTATGACAGCTTTAATACATTACCACAGAGCAATTTCTATTTTGAAATAATTTTTAGTTCTAGTGGCAAAATGTTTTTATATATTTCTAATGTAAGCTTATTGCATGAAAGATGGCCTTTCTTTTTCACCTGATAATTGTTGTTGCATTGCTTAATAATTTCTTTTAGATTTCTGAATCTGGAAAGAGCTCAGAAGTCATCTACTCAAACTCTCTAATTTCCTGAAGAAACTGATTTTCTTTTCCCCAGAGACCTTTAACCAACATTAAATTTAGGATAGGAACCCAGGCTTGCTGTCTCCCAGTGGAGTGGTCTTTCTAATCTATTAGAATGAAGGTTACAATAGTAGTCAGAGAAGGAAAATTATTACTAGTATTGTAACTTAGTTTGGAGGTTTGGGATACACTAATTTCTACTGTGTCTCTGTCTGTGTGTGTGCTCAGTTGTGTCTGACTCTTTGTGACCCCATGGACTGTAGCCTGCCAGGTTCCTCTGTCCATGCGACTTCCCAGGCAAGAATACTGGAGTAGGTTGCTGTTTCCTCCTCCAGGGGATCTTTCTGACCCAGGGATCAAACTGTCTCCTGCATCTCCTGATTGGCAGGCGAATTCTTTACCACTGTGCCACGTGGGTAGCCCCAATTTCTACTGTAGATATTTTGAAACAAAACAAAACAAAACAGGTCAGTATCTCAGTTTTAGAGGTTCCACAAAATGGTTAGAGTTACACGCCAATCCATTACTCTTAAAACCTGCTAACTCAGAGTCAACAAGACATAGTAGATAGACAGTGTTAAAGACAGGTGCATTGCCATAAATTATGAACTAAAAATGGGCTTTTCTTACTGAAAATAATTACAGCTGTAACTGGGGGGAACTGGATATTCTTAATCTGTAGATGGGTTGAGAGAATGTGTAGGAAAAAGTATTTCTTGAATAGCTATTGTTTGGCAGTCACTTTTAATGCATTATTATTTAACACAATTTTAAATTTACTGAAATTCTGGTTCCTAGAGAGTTATTTTTTCTTAGTAAAGCTGTTTTTATTTTTATTTTTTGATGGTTTAGTATGGTTTATTAAGCTGTGCCTTAGTACAGAACATGTGTTCCCCATCCTGAACCCCCCTCCCACCTCCCTCTCCATTCCATCCCTCTGGGTCATCACACTGCACCAGCCCAGAGCACCCTGTATCATGCATCGAACCTGGACTGGTGATACATTTCACATATGATAATTTACATGTTTCTATGCCATTCTCCCAAATCATCCCACCCTCACCCTCTCCCACAGAGTCCAAAAGACTGTTCTATACATCTGTGACTCTTTTGCTGTCTCACATATAGGGTTATAATTACCATCTTTCTAAATTCCATATATGTGTGTTAGTATACTGTATTGGTGTTTTTCTTTCTGGCTTACTTCACTCTGTATAATAGGCTCCACTTTCATCCACCTCATTAAAACTGATTCAAATGTATTCTTTTTAATGGCTGAGTAATATTCCATTGTGTATATGTACCACAGCTTTCTTATCCGTTTGTCTGCTGATGGACATCTAGGTTGCTTCCATGTCCTGGCTATTATAAACAGTGCTGCGATGAACATTGGGGTACACGTGTCTCTTTCAGTTCTGGTTTCTTTGGTGTGTATGCCCAGCAGTGGGATTGCTGGGTCATATGGCAGTTCTATTTCCATTTTTTTAAGGACTCTCCACAAGAATTCTGAGTTGAATATTATTAGAGTCATTAATTAATACTTTTACATCATATATTGAAGTATGTTAAATGACTGGGTAAGTTACTGAAAATATAAGCTAAACATTATTATATTGAAATTTTTCTATTAGAAATAATTATGATGAGTTAAAGTATTATGTCTTTTATTTTTTATTAATCAACTGTGTTGCTTAATTTTCAACAAATATTTATTAAGTATTTGCTCTGGGCCCATCAGTGGCACATGAACTGTTTCGACCAGGATGCATTTGTCTTAGCTTGGGCTTCTATAGATAATCTTAAACAACAGACTTTTTTTTCTCATTTTTTTCAGTTCTGGAGGCCAGGAAGTCCAAAGCCCACTAGCTGGCCTACTTGGTTCCTGGTGATAGGAACCTTTCTGACTTGCACATGGCCGTTTTCTTGCCATGCCCTCACATGGCTGAGAGAGTGAGCAAGCTCTGGCGTTCTTTATCTTTTTATAAAGAGACTAATCCCATAAGTGACTCCTCTGTCATGTATTCTTGTAAACCTAATTACTTTCTATAAACCCCACCTCCAGTTAAAATCACATTGAGGCTTAGAACTTCAACAGATGAATTTTGGGGGGATATAAGCATTCAGGCCATAACACATATCAATGTGTTTTCTTCCTTGATAGAGATGACAGTCTTCCAGAGAAAAGCATAAATAAAAACTTTTTGTGACCAGTGTTATAAAAGTGGCAGAATAAGGTCTGTAAGAAAGAAGAATGGTAAATCGACTTTAGGTACATATTTTTGGGAAAGTTCACCCTTAGGGAAATGTTTGAGATCTGATGGCTCCTGTAGAACCAGCTTTGCAGAGGGCAGAGTTGTTCAGATAGCAGGAATTGAACGTCACTTGCTAAGAGGGGAGAGATTGCAGTGTGTTTGCAGAATGAGAAGGAAGATTTCTCTGTAAGGCACAAAGAGACGGCAATAAACTGGAGCTACAGCCCAGATTGTGTAGGATGTCTCAGGCTGTGCCAAATGCAATCAGATACTGTCAATTTTGAATTTTCAAACTTCACTCTGCTTGCTTTGATAGACACTAGAAAGTTTGAACAACAAACGTGATCAAAATATTGGCTGAGGAAAGGCAAGAAATACAGTTTTCTAATTTATCTTGTTTTATTTAAAAATAGGCTTCTCTTGTTTTATTTGAGAAACATGGAAAATATTTTAATCATAGGAAAATCTTTTTGGAACAAGTGTTTGTCAATAAGTCACCTAAAAGGTGACATGATCCTACGTGGAGTTTAAGCCCCCAGCTGCTAATCTGCTTTACTTTTTACTACACTGTTATCTTCAGAGTCAAGAAAGGAAAATAAAGAAAAACCTCTAGTGAAAGCTGGGCCCATTAAATCATGGACCCTCTGGGCACAGTTTCCTACTCTTTTTGAAAGGATTTCAATATAAAATAGAAACTGGAGGATACAAAATGAAAAATCTCATGTATGTGCCCTCAATAAAATAAAACTTAAAGACTGAGAGACTGATTTCCCATAAAAACCTAATTTGCAGAAAATTGATACCATTGGAATTTTCTTAAATGATAGGGAGTTGATCAAGGGTTGCCTCATATCAGCCATGGGAAATTTTCTTAATGGTTTCCAAAAGCATGAGCAAGAAATGATCCATGTTGGGTTGGTCTCACAAAATAAGCCAAATTTAGCCTTTGTATGTATGACTGAACTGGTTTTGTCTGATCGAGGAATCTTCAGGGGCTGGTCTCCAATTTTTTTTTATTTTTTAATTTATAACAGATTCTCACTGAATCCTTGTTTACCTTCTCTGTCCATAAACATGGCCCTCTGAACCCTCAATGGAGTCACCTGTAGCAGGCTATATAGTTTGTATGTCCCAAATTGCAGTTCTTGTGCTATTCCTGGATAAAGTCATCTTTTTGACAGTTCCCAAGCTTGCCTCATTTTACCTTTTTATTTAGGTCAACAGTCTGTCATAGACCCTGTTGATGGTATTCTTTTGAGCCTCAGCAAGCTACTCTAGAGTAGTAGGAGGAAGCACTAGTTTTCTCACATTGTTAAGTACTGGTTTAAATCTTTGGTAAATGGCAAGCTGGACTCTGCTCTGAGGCACTATCTATTCTTTTGATTTTGGAAATGATCTAAGGGATTAGAATATTGCATTTCATCATATGCAAAAAGCCAAGTTTGTTATCAAATGCAAGCTCATGTGCCCAAAGCACAATAAGACCAAACAAATCCAAACATTGGAGCTTGGAGCAGAGAAAGACTTATTGCAGGGCCATGAAAGGAGAAGGGATGGCTCGTGCCCTCAGAAACCCCAAACACCCTAAAGGATTTCAGCTAATCATTTTTAAAGGCAAAGTGAGTTGGAGGGGGGGGTGGGACATCACAGGGTATGTGATTAGCTGGTGCATGATTCTCTGATTGGTTGATATTAAGGCAACAGGGTATTAACATAGGGCTAGGTGCTCATGATCATTAAGTAATTAATTTCTTCCATTTGGTGGTGATTTTTCGCATCTGAAAATCTCAGGAAATAAGCATGACATACTAATCTTTAGGTACTTTGGAGAGGAGCTTACAGCAGAAGATATGGGGGAAGTGTCTGGTGGCTTAGATAGTAAACAATTTGCAATGTGGGAGACCCAGGTTCCATCCCTGGGCTGGGAAGATCCCCTGTAAAAGGGAATAGCTACCCACCTCAGTACTCTTGCCTAGAGAATTCCACGGACAGAGGAGCTTGGTGGGCTACATTTCATGCAGTTGCAAAGAGTCAGACACGACTGAGTGACTAACACTTTCTTTCCTAGGAAGGCATGATGGGATCCTGCTTGGTTGCAAGTTGATAATTCTTTTTTAACCCATGACCAATATATTCTTTGAAGATGTACAGTTTCAGTTTAAAGTCAAGACAGAGAGACAGCTCAATAAAGTTAATTCTGTCAGGCGAGAAAATTATTTATTTTCTTTCATAATAGAAACTACCTGCAAAAATGTTATCATATTTTTCCTTCTCCTTTGTTAAATATATTTGCCTAGTTGAAGAAAGGAATTCTTTTTCCTGAAAGTTTAAATGTTCATCATATCTGAATAAAAGATAGGACTGCTTCAAATGCAGTATTCTGCATTGTACAAATGTTTGTACACAAAACATTTCTTCTGAAAGGTTAATAAAAGCATGATTTGGATCCATAAACATGATAGATGTATATGTTTTCTACAATGAAAACAGTCTAGGAAGAATTATTTCTTAAGTTAGCTATGTTATAAATTGGATTATGGGAAATTTGCAATGAATGTAAAAAATGCAAACCTAACCATTTAATTTTATCTTTTCCCTAACTCATCTGGCAAACTGCAGCAATATAAAAGAAATACAATTACATTTAAAAATAACTATATCTGAATTGAATTTATATAATTTGAGATTTAAAATGTTCAAATCTTGGCTCCAATGAAATAATTCTTATTAATTTTTAATCACTTTCCTTTTTCTGCAAAATATGAAAATAATAAGCATTTTAATTCACATTGTATTCCTTAAACACAAAATTCTTTAAACCAATAATGCACAGAGAGACAGATGTTTACTTCTTCTAAGGGCCCAGAAGGGAGACAGTTTAAATACAGTGTTTATAGTCACTGGCTAGTCACTTTCAGATATGCTTCCTTCCACAGCATTCTTTCTGCTGTAAATGAAATGGTAAACATATTCAGTCTGTGAATATTTATTAAGCAATACTGTGTACTACACGTGGCGCTTGATACTACATATATGACTGTGATATAGCCCTTGCTTCATAGAGTTTTTAATAAATTCCATTTGGAATAAAAATACTTATAATTTCAAGAGAGTACAGTAACTATCCCTAATTTTTTAAAAATCAGAAAACTTATCATTCTAAATTAACCTGTTACATACTATATTTCTTCCTTTCTATAGCTTTATTGAAGTATAATTGAAACATAATAAGCTATATATAAATTATATAAATTTGTTAAGTTTTGATAAGTGTATATACTTTGAAACCACCACCACAATCATGATAATGAACACATCTTCTTTCCCCAAAAGTCTTCTCTTGGCCTTTTGTGATCACTTCCTCTTGCTAATTCCTTCCCTCCCCCACCCATCCATAGGCATCCACTGATATTTCTGTCACTATATTCTAGTTTATACTTCTCAGAATATTATTCAGTTCCAGTGTGAGTTTCTTTGGTATGGTTTCTTTTATTGAACATAGTTATTTTGAGACTTCTTCATTTTGTTTTGTATATCAGTCATTCATTTGGCTTCATTGCTGTGTAGTGTTCCAGTGTATGGATAAGCAACAATTTGTTCATTCATTCACCTGTGGTGGGCATTTGTGCTGTCTCCAGTTTTGGGTGATGGTCACCAACAAAGCTTCATCAACACCAGTATACAGTGTTTATGTTTGTGAGTGCATTCTCAGTCGTGTCCTACTCTTTTTCAACCCCATGGACTGTAGCCCACCAGACTACTCTGTCCATGGAATTCTACAGGCAAGAACACTGGAGTGGGTAGCCAGTCCCTTCTCTAGGGGATCTTCCCAACCCAGGGATCAAATCTGGGTTTCTTGCATCGTAGGCAGATTCTTTACCGTCTGAGCCTATGTTTATGTGCACAAATCTTTTGTGAACATATGACCTGATTTTCTGAGAAATGCCTGCTTGATATGGCAGGTATATAAACAAAATTCTAAAAAATTGCCACATTTTCCTAGATTTGTTGACTATCTGGGGTTTGAGTGGTATCTCACTGAAGTTTTTAAATTTATATATCCTTTATAACTGATGATGTTGGGCATTTTCCATGTGCTTTTTTCCATGTTGCTATCCATATATCTTAAGCATCTAATTCAAATGTTTTGCTTAATTTAAAAATTTTTGTTGTTTTCTTATTATTGGGTTTTGAAAATTCTTTATATATTATGGATATAAATCCTTTATCAAACATGTGATTTATAAATAATTTCTTCTAGTTATTTACCTTTTTATTTATTCTTCCTGTGTCTTTCAAAAACCAGTATTTATTAATTCTGATGACCAATTTATTAATTTTTAACCATATGAAAAGTCTTTGCCTAATCCAATGTCAAAAACATTTCTCCTATGTTTTCTTCTGCAAGTTTTATAGTTCTAATTTTTATTGTTAGGCCTATGATCTGCTTGAGTTAAAGTTTGCATATGGTGTAAGCCATAAATTGAAACAATTCATTTTTTTTGTTTGTTTGTTTTGGCCATGCCGTGTGGTA
Organism: Okapia johnstoni; assembly: GCA_024291935.2. Taxonomy (NCBI): domain Eukaryota; kingdom Metazoa; phylum Chordata; class Mammalia; order Artiodactyla; family Giraffidae; genus Okapia; species Okapia johnstoni. The sequence continues at coordinate 57,817,245 of CM044308.1, forward strand.
TGTGGGATATTAGTTCCCCAGCCAGTGATCAAAGCTGCACCCCCTGCATTGGAAGTGCAGAGTTTTAATCACTAGAGTGCCAAGGAATTCCCAAGATTCTTCTTTTTAAATATAGACATATGCCATTTGTTGAGAGGACTATTTTTCTCCACAAAATTGGCTTTTCATGTCTTTCAAAAGTACGTCTATTCTGGACTCTATAATCTTTGCCTATATTGATATCAATACTACACTGATTTGATTACTGTAAATCTTTTAGTACCTGATATCAGGTGCTAGTATAATACTTCAAAATTTTAAAAGGACTTCTTTACTGTTATTTTCTTAGATAAATTTTAAGTTCACAAAAAAATGAGGGAAAGGTACAGAGTTTCCATATATACTCTGCATCCACACATGCACAGCCTCCCACATTATCAACATTCCCCACTAGAGTGGTACATTTGTTACAACTGATGAACCTACATTGACACATCATAATTATGCAAAGTTATAGTTTTACATTAGGGTTCACTTTTGGTGCTATATATTCTCTGGGCTTGAATAACTGTATAATGACATGTATAATGTCATTATGGTATCACACAGGGTATCACTGCCCTAAAAATTCTCTTTGTTCAACCTATTATTCTCTCCTCCATCCTAACTCCTGGTAGCCATTGATCATTTTATTGTGTCTATGGTTTTGCCTTTTCCAGAATGTGATACAATTGGACTCATACAGTATGTATCAGATTGGCTTCTTTCACTTAGCAATATGCATTTAAGTTTCCTACATGTCTTTGGGCTTCCCAGGTGGCTCTAGCAGTAAAGAACCTGCCTGCCAATGCCGGAGACATAAGAGATGCAGTTTCAATCTTTGGGTGGGGAAGATCGCCTGGAGGAGGGCCTGGCAATCCACCCCAGTATTCTTGCTTGGAGAAGCCCCTGGACAGAGGAGCCTAGCAGGCTACAGTCCACAGGGTCGCAAAGAATCAGACACAAATGAAGCAACTTAGCATGCATGCACATGTATTTTTATGGTTTAATAGCTCATTTCTTTTTAGTGCTTAATAATATTCCATATTTCTGTATCCACTACACTACTGAAAAACATTTTGGTTGCCTCCAATTGCAAATAAAGCTGCTGTGTGGACATACGTTTTCAACTCCTTTGGGTAAATACCAAGGAGTGCTATAGCTAGATTGTATGTTTAGTTTTGTAAGAAACCCTCAAACTGTTTTCCAAAGTGGCTGTAGCATTAGCCTTCCCATCAGCAAGAATGAGTGTTCCTGTTGTGCCACATCCCTGTCACCATTTGGTGTTGCCAGTGTTGCAAATTTTGGCCATTCTAGTAAATATGTAGTGGTGTCTTGTTTTAATTTGCATTTTCCCAGATGACATATGATGTGGAGCATCTTTTCATGTGATTATTTGTCATCTGTCTTCTTTGGTGAATTGTCTGTTAAGGTCTTTGGTCGATGTTTAAATCAAGTTGTTTGTTTTTTGCTGTTGAGTTTTAAGAATTCTTTGTATATTTTCGATAGTAGTTCTTTATCAAATGTGTCTTTTGCAAATATTTTCTCCCAGCGTGTGACCTGTCTTTCCATTTTCTTGACTTCATCTTTTGCAGAGCCTAAGTTTTTAATTTTTATAAAATTAAGTTTTCTGTGATTTATTTTATGAATTGTGCCTTTGGTTTTATATCTAAAAAATCATCACCATACTTAAGGTCATCTAGATTTTCTCCTATGTTTTCATCTAGGAGTTTTACAGCATTTAGGAGTTTTAAAGTATTTTACATTTAATTCTATGATCCATTCTGAGTGAAATTTTGTGAAGGATTTATGGTCTGTATTTAGATGATGATGATTTTTCTTTTTTTTTTTTTTTGCACGTGTATGCCTAGTTGTTCCAGAACCATTTGTTGAAAAGACCATCTTTGCTCCGTTATATTCCCTTTGCTTCTTTGTCAAAGATCAGTTGACTACACTGATGTGGGTCAATTTCTGGGCTTTCTATTCTGTTGTATTTAACTATTTGTCTATTCTTTTTTTTTCTTCACTGATACTACACATCGTCTTAATTACTGTAGCTTTATAGTGAATCTTGAAGTCAGTTAGTGTCAGTCCTCCAAATTTGTTTTTATTTTTTTCATAGATACTCTTGATTAGGGTGAGAATCACTTTTTATTTGTGGTGTTCTAAGAGGGTTTTTTTTGTTTGTTGGTTTGTTCTGTTTTTAAGAAGGAATAAATATTGCATTTTGTTGAGCGTTTTTCACGCATCTGTTGAGATGATCATATAGTTTCTCTTTTTCTTTCTTTGTTCAATCAGTTACATTGATTGGTTTTCAAATATTAAACCAGTCTTATATTATTAGTCATGACATATACTTTTTATATATTTTGGATTTGAGAAAATTTGTTAATAATTTTTGCATCAATTTTTATGTTATTGGACTATAGTTTTTTCTTCCTGAAATGCCTTTGTCTAGTTTTAGTATTACAGTAATGTTGGCTTCATAGAATTAATTACTTTGTGTTCTCTCTTCTATTTTCTGAAAGAGACTGTATGAATTGGAATTCCCTCTTCTTTAAATATTTTGTAAAATGGTGAAGCTTTGTATTTTTTTTTGAATTTTTTTGTGGGAAGGTCTATAATTGTAAATTTAATTTTAAAAATAAATGTAAGATTTTCAATTTTTACCCATGTAGTGTCAACTCCCAGTGTTTTCATTCCTCTGTGTTGATCCAGATTTTTATCTTATATGATTGTCCTTCAGAACTCCTTTATATTTCTTGTAATACAGGCATGCTGATTAACTTTTATGAGCTTTAATGTCTGAAAAAGCCTTTATTTTACCTTTGTTTTAAAATATTGGCGTGGCCAAAAAGTTCCTTCAGAATTTTCATAACATTGTGGAAAAACCTGAGCCAACTCTGGCCAGCATGATAATATAGAATTCTAAATTGGTAAGTTTTTACTCATTAATTTAAAGGTGTTGCTCCTCTGTTTTCTGGCTTACTTGGATTTCAACAAGAAATCTGTTCTTAACCATGTATTATTCCTTTTTTCCCTCTATCTTCTTTTAAGATACTACCTTTATTACTGAGTTCAAACACCTTGATTATAATATGCCTTGGTGTAGTCTTTCTCATATCTCTTATACTTGGGGTTGGTGAAATGTCTTGAAAAGTCGTGGTTCTGTAGTTTTCTTCAAGTTTGGAAAAGTTTTGGCGTTAGTGTCTTCAAATACTTTTTGTTCCCCCTCTACCCTTCTTTCTTTCAATAACTCCTATAACGTGTATTTGGACACTTGAAGCGGTCCCACAGTTCTTTGAATTTTTAGTGAGCTCATGCTTCCAGGCTCTGAACTTCCTAAGGGTTTCTCAGTTTTTTCCTCCCCACCTTAGGACAAATGGCTACACCTGAGTATTTCTCTTCCCTCAGGTCAATTAAGCTCTAATGATATCTAGCTGGTTAGGTTCTGTTGACTGTTTCTCCTGAGGGCAGGCCTAGTTAAGAAGAGAGCTCTGGTGTATCTCAAAATGTCTCCTTTTCTTCTCTCCCTGCCGGAAGCACAAGCGAGTTTCTCCTTAGATATTTACTGTGAGAACCTGGTTGAGCTCCTGGAAGACTCAACAACAGTGAGTAAATGTTTTACATTATTAAAATGACTGGCTATTTTTGTGTGTGTATTCTTGAGCTTTGTTCTGGGTTTGTCAATTTACTGGAAATCATTCCTGTTGATTCTTGCTTTAAAATGTAGTTAGGTGGGATGTGTTTTGTTACACTGAGCCACTTTCACCAAACTATTAAGACAGACTTTTCTTAGTAGACTACTTGATATTGCTAATTTCTGAGATTTTCAGTGTAACTAGTGACTACTGGAGATTGTTCCTCCTAAGGCCTTTTCTGGGCCTCAGGTAGTTTCTTCACATGCATGAGCTGATAATTTACCTGGCTAAAGTCTCTAGGAAGAACCTCCATAAATTTCCAAAGCAACTATGTAACTGTCTTGGAGAAGGAAAGGGCAACCCACTCCACTATTCTTGCCTGGAGAATTCCATGGACCGAGAAGCCTGGTGGGCTACAGTCCATGGGGTCACTAAGAGTCAGACCTGACCGAGTGATTAAACACACACACACGTAATTCTCTAGCTATCATGGTCTTTTTTTCCAGCTTTATCTGCTCAATTCAGGCAGTCTGCAGGGCTCTCCATGATTTCTCGTTTCCTTGCCACATAGTGTGAACTTTTTTCTTTATCACCTAGTGTATAATATTTTAGAGCTGTTAACTTAAAAATGTTTAGTAAGTTGAAACTGTTGTTTTATACATTCTCTGCCCCACCCTGTGTGGTTTTTTTGTTTTGTTTTTAGTAGTTTAAGAGGGGAAATCTGCCCCCTGTTACTCAATCTCAGTAAGAGGGAAAATACTGTTACTTTTAAATTTTGTTTTTAAGAGTTTTTGATTGGATGGTTATGATTTCTGTGTATGCGGATTTATGTAACTCACTGGCAATATGGATTGTACAAATTTAAAGTAGGGTAATTTAAGAATTTGAATTAACTCTTTGTGTTTAAATTTTACATGATACAAACTAATTCTCCCCAAAAGAACCAAGAAACTTTAGGAATTGTACATTTTCACAACTTGACAGGCTAAATGGATTGAGTTATGTTCATGCAGTTGACACATTTTGGCAGCATCTTTTGTTGACATGCTGGGTTTGAATTTTGCAAAAGTATTCAGTAATGTATAAAATGTTGTCTTCTTGTTTACATAAGTTAATCCCTTGAAAGGGTGGCATTATCTTTACCGTATACTTGCTTGTTTTTTTCTCTGCCTTCTCCTCGCCGTTTCTCACTCTTGCTCTGATTTGCTCCTTCTTCCTGTAGGAAACCTGGGCAACACGCTCTTCAGGACCTTTCAGGTCTGTCCAACTCTCACTTGTTCTCTTTCTTCTGCCTCTTCTCTTAGTTTCCTGGGTTCTTTGCAGTTAGTGTGTTGAGGGGAAGGCCAGGCTCCTCTGGCAACTAGTAAGACTTCACTTGGAAATCTTAGGGAATTATTTTCACTTCAGTACCTAGTTACATAGTCCATCCAGCTTTACCAGCAATAAATCTCATATTTTAAAGTTTAAGTCTAATGGTGAGAGAGAGATGATAGATCATTGACCTCACAAACACCATAGGTGTCTTCAAATCATAGACTTATCTCCTACGGATAAGAAAGAAACTTCTTGAAGTAACCAGGGCCATCCTGACCACCCCTCTGCAACGTAACAACTAAAAGATGACATAGCAGAATCCTGCCAAGACTTGATTCAAGCACTACAGCTGGCATCCACTGATTGTCAGACCCATGGCAAGTTGGTTGTTGAAAATATCGACTTGCCTAATGCATTAAAAAAGGGAAACTTTAAAAATAGAACATACTTTAAAATGTAATAGGCAAAATAAAAACAATTTTTGTTTAATAAAATTGATATATTAAAATCTTTAAACATTTTTATATGAAAACTTCATTAAGTGAATCATTTTTCTCTGTTGGTTCCTATGAAAACAATATGAGATTTAATCAAAAAGATGGGGGAAAAAAGCTATTTACTCATTACCTGACTTTTTGACAAAAGGTTTGAAGTGGCTTACAGAAATACATTTAATAGAAAAATAAAATGTAAATTTGCATAGCTACCAACTGGAATGAAACTCAAAGTCTAGATTTATAGACTTACCGGACCATACAATAAGATGGGTGATACATTTTGCTATGAGACTCCCAGGAGCCCAAGTTCACGGAAATCCAACAGAATAAATAAGAAAATGTTAAGTATTTTTATTTCTCTGGATGAATGATGTCTGTTTTTAGCTTAAATAAAAGCAATAAATGAAATCTACCATTTTCCCATCATGATTTACTACATGTAATTTAAAATTTTTATTTTATCAAAGATAATAAAATATGAACTGACATTAAAGAAATAATGTACTCAAAGAAAATATTTCTAGAAAATATAATAATGTGTGATTCTTCTTTTTGATTTGCAAAAGGTATTTAAGAACTCAGAAGGATTATCCTTGGTAGGGTTTTAAGTCTTCCCTTTCAAATATTTCAAATGTTTGACAGATCAGACTTACAAAGCTACTTTATTTTGCCAGTTCCCATTGCCATTCTGAAGCTTTGTCCTAAGGTTCCACGTTGTACAGAAATGTGGAAATCACAGGTGATTCGTTTGACTTCTCATTGCTCAGATAATCCCCATTCCCCCTCTTGCAGTTGATTTAAGCCAATGAGCCTCTTCCAGAAGGACTTTGAAACAATCCAGGTGGTTCTGATCATTCAGACCACTCTCAAAAAGAGAAAATATGTTGGGGGCTATTAGTGATATCACTTTCCATCAGAAATGTTATTAAGCATAAAAAGCTCATTTTCAGAGTGGGAGAAGAGTAAAGCAGATCAGTAGCGGTTGCAGGAGAGTGAAGGAGAGAAGGAGATGATTCTGATCTTTTTTCTGGGGCTTTTCAACTATTGGCTTCGTGCTCTTCTAGGGCCTCTGATGAAGTTCTGTCCCTCTGCTTCCGTTAGAAACACTTGTCTTTATAAGTCTCTCTCTGCTTAACTTAGCTACTGGACAGTATCCATGAAAACATGGGTCTATAGTAACTTTTGATGTGCCTCCTTATCTTATATTATGCCTGAGAGATTGCAACAACTTCCAGGTTGCCAGCCTTGATTTCTGTGTGCTCCTCAAGAGTTTGCCTGTGAGACCATATCATCCGCCCAGCACCTCACTCAGGTGTGCAAGTCTTAGCCCAAATGACCCTCCTTCTTACATCTCCATCTTACTTTTAGGTCTCCTGACTTCCCTGGTTATCCATACTTCCATCTGACCGCTACGCAATGAAGTGAATTAATTTTGAGAATCTTAATAGATAGCTTTAGAAACTTTTTTACAAATATTTTTATAGGACAGTGTGACTTAAAATTCAGACTTCAGCATCCATTATTTTATTGTATCTGCATGCCATTTTGCTATATTTGAATTCTGGCAATACTAGATTTTATACTGGTGGCAGAGGATGAGATGGTTGGATAGCGTCACCGACTCAATGAACATGAACTTGGGCAAACTCTGGGAGATGGTGAGGGACAGGGGGGCCTGGTATGCTGCAGTCCATGGGGTCACAAAGAGATGGACACGGCTTAGTGACGGAAAAACAGCTATACCAGATTGTTATAGTTCACTAATTTAAAATTAATCATTATGAAAATACATTAGTTAAAAGTCCCTTTATGTAGTAAGAATTACAATTTATTCTTGTAGAGTTATAGCATGTACTGGGCTCATTAGAACATAAAGTGAGAAATGAGCATTTTGAAGAATGATTAGTTTGTAATACCTTAAAAAGATCATGCATAGAAATAACGCTTTGCTTTTATAATATGAATTTGTGTTTATATATAGTACTAGGGTTTATAAGGAAAAACACTGCCATTCTGCACGGTACAGTAATGTGTTATCTTGTGGGAAGTGTCCTGTGTACATTGTTTTAGAGATTTAACGATCATGAGGAATTTTCTTACTAAGGCTTGCACCACTATTGGAATGAAAATGCAATTTGTCTTTAATCTTGAGTTCTTCAAGAGTACCTTGTTCAACAATTTGATTTCTATTACTGTAGTTAAGATGATTAAGAACCTTTCAAATGCTGCGTATATACTTTTGTCATTAACATGCATTAACATTCTTTGTACTTAAGATAAATCTACTGCGACTACCCCTTCCTACCTACTGCTCCTTGGAAACACTAGCACAGGAAATTGATAAGACCACCCCTGTACTCCATAAGCCTCTGTCCTGTAGGGCATTTGGGCACTGTGAAAAACCAAGCAATATTCTGCCATTGAAACTAACACTTGGGACTTATTAAAAGCCAAAGGTATCTAGGCAAAATGACCCCACATTAAGAAAAAAAAAAAACTTCTTGTGGAGCTGGAGTAATGTCTGATTGTTTTCAGCTGTTTGTTCTCTAATCCAAAGCCAGAGAGCAGCTTACTCCCTCAGGGGAAAACAGCTCCACAGCAGCTATTTTACACCAAAACGATTAACTGAGCTTAATTGGGCATAACATTTAATAAAAAAAAAAAAATGAGCTTCCTTTGGGAAAAACAATTTTTTATGTGTCTGCAACTGCACAGCATAAAATTGCTATGATTTGTGTCTGTGTTTTAGAAACAACTTTATAAAAGACTCTAGAAACCAACATAACTTCTACATGGTGTTTGTCAATTTGTGACTGTTAGAAAAATGCTGTCAATTTCTCCTCGTAGACTTTTATGTGAGACTTCATCTTCTTCTGACCAATGATTTCTCAAATTCCACAGGAATTGAATAAGTGATTTTTATTTGAAAAGTCTTCCTCTTTGAAGTATCTCATGTAAACTTCTCTACAGAGACATTCATTTCATGATTTACTTTCTGTGATACATAAGGATCATTCCGTTCCTAAATCTGTAAAGTGATTAAAAAGTAAATTAAAATAAGATGCCATTACAGATTGTGACACAATTTACTGTTTCTCTTTCTGAATATTATCTTGTCCATTCAACTTTAAAATATAACATTCTAACCCAGGGTTATGATCTTCATCTTTTTTGACATAGATGAACATGTTGTTACCTCTGTTAAACAGAAATTTCAATTTATACATTTGTATAGTATTATACTTTAATGATACAATTGAAATAATTTGGAATTTTTAAATGCCTTAAAGAAACTAAAAATTCTGAGGGAAAAATGAAACTTAAAAAGATTAAATTAGTCTTCTTTTTAGTCTTCTTTTTTAGTGTCAGTGATAATGTGCATACATGGGAAGATATGAAAAATATGCTCATTTGTCATTATTGGTTTTAAAACTCAGTTTGAATAGACTGGAGAGAAGAAAGCTTTATTCTGATTCCCATTTTGTGATAAATTTAATAGCTCATAAAATTTTGGAGATGCTATTTCAGGACATATTGGCATAAATATTTGTAAGATTTCTGCCTTAAAGAACTAAAACATTTCTCAGAAGAAATATATTTCAGTCACAGATAAGAGCATTCTAAAAAAATAAATATAAAATAGAGAGTGTTCGGTGCTCTGCTGATTTGTATTCAAGTATAAATCTGAGTGCCCTGAAATTATTGAGACTTTTCAACTTTAGCAGTCAGAAATCTCCCACTCGGGCAAAGTATTCTTTTAACCACAGTCAACACTAAAGCATGAGCTCTGTAAGAAAGCATATATATACGTATATAAAATAAAATAAATTTCCATTACTTTATCTTTAAATATATGAGTTTCCCTGGTGGCTCAGATGGTAGAGTCTGCCTGCAGTCTGGGAGATCAGGATTCGATCCCTGGGTCGGGAAGATGCCCTGGAGAAGGAAATGGCAACCCACTCCAGTATTGCCTGGAAAATCTCATGGATGGAGGAGACTGGCAGGCTCCATGGGTTGGCAAAGAGTTGGAAAGGACTGAGTGAACATGTCCAAGTCTTTAAATATGTTTAGATTTAGTGAGGTCCAATGACATGCCCATGAACAAATTCATAAAAGCCAGGAAATATTTGTAAACAGTTAAAAAATAATTACTTTTCCATGGGTTCTTTTTCTTCTTCTGACTTTGTATTGAAATGTGATTATGATAACTATCTGTAGGGTGACTGCCTGGGTTCACATTCCAACTTGTTACACACTATGTGACCTTGAGAAAATTAATCACTCTGTTTCAGATTTTTCACTCAAAATAGGGATCAAACAGTATTAAATTCCGAGGATTTTTCTGAAGGTTAAATGATTTAAAACCTTTTTGAGCAAGGCCTAGAATAAAAATAGTACATTCAGTTCGGTAAGCCCTGTATATATAAATAATGTTCTTTTACCTTTCCTGTGATGACAGAACTCCATTAAAGGCTTTATTTGTGCTTCTGTTATTTTTCTGCACAAATATTCAAAGAAGTTTTATTTTTAATAGCTAGAATATAGTATCAATCCAGATGTTCTTCAGTGGAAGAATGGACAACAATCTATGACATATTCATATTATGGAATACTATTCAACAATAAAAAGGAACAAACTGATAAACTTGGGTGACTTAAGGAATATTCTAGGTGAAATATACCAACCCCAAAAGTTAAATTCTGTATTCCATTTATATAACATTTTGAGATGAAAACTGTTAGCGGTTAGGGATCAGGGCTGAAATTGGGGAGTGTGGTAGGGAGGTAGATATGGTTATAAAAAGTCAACTCAAGGGATTCTTGTAGTGATGGAACTGTTTCAGTTCTTGACTATGGGTGGTAGATACAGGAACATACAATTTTGATAGTACTGTATAGAACTACACACTGCCCCCTACCCTATGCACATACATATTAACATGTACAAGTGAATGCAGGTAAAACTAGGGAAATCAGAATAAATTGTGTGGATTGTATCCATTCAATATTTTTATACTTTGCAAAATGTTATTATAGTTCAGGGAAATGCATGGGGAAAGTAAACATAGGATTTGTATATTTTTACAATTAAATGTGAACTGTATTACAACTGTATTTGAATATCCATAAGAATTTCAATTAATAAAATAGGGAGGAGGGAGCCTATTTGATATTTGAAAATATCAATAATCCATGTGTTCAGTTCAGTCCAGTCACTCAGTTGTGTCCAACTCTTTGCGACCCCATGAATCGCAGCATGCCAGGCCTCCCTGTCCATCACCAACTCCTAGAGTTTACCCAAACTCATGTCCACCAAGTCGGTGATGCCATCCAGCCATCTCATCCTCTGTCGTCCCCTTCTCCTCCTGCCCCCAATCCTTCCCAGCATCAGGGTCTTTTCCAGAGTCAAGTCTTCGCATGAGGTGGCCAAAGTATTGGAGTTTCAGCTTCAACATCAGTCCTTCCAATGAATATTTAGGACTCATTTCCTTTAGGATGGATTGATTGGATCTCCTTGCAGTCCAAGGGACTCTCAAGAGTCTTCTCCAACACCACAGTTCAAAAGCATCAATTCTTCGGCACTCAGCTTTCTTGACAGTCCAACTCTCACATCCATACATGACTACTGGAAAAACCATAGCCTTGACTAGATGGACCTTTGTTGGCAAAGTAATGCAGGAGAAAGAGAATTTAAAATTTAAAGCATAGTGTTATATAAAAGGAGAAGGCAATGGCACCCCACTCCAGTACTCTTGCCTGGAAAATCCCATGGACGGAGGAGCCTGGTAGGCTACAGTCCATGGGGTCACTAAGAGTCGGACACGAATGAGCGACTTCACTTTCACTTTTCCCATTCATGCACTGGAGAAGGAGATGGCAACCCACTCCAGTATTCTTGCCTGGAGAATCCTAGGGACGGCGGAGCCTGGTGGGCTGCCATCTATGGGGTCGCACAGAGTCAGACAAGACTGAAGCGACTTAGCAGCAGCAGCAGCAGTTATATAAAATGTATGTACATTTAGAGATGTGTGTGTGTGTGTGTGTGTGTGTGTATATATATATAAATAATTTGAATAAGATTGTAGAATCCAAAAGACACCTGAGAGATCATCTCATCTAGTAACCAGTCCAGGGTAGAGGTTTTGTTACTTAGGAGAGACAAAAGGAGAAATATAAGGACAATGGTGATCAAAAGTTTTTGAAACTGTCTTAACTTGAAACTGTACTTTACTCTGAGATTATACCCTTCCTTTTTTGATATCGTAATTGTCTTTTGTGTACAAAATATGTTATAGTGTCTTTTTGTAATATATTTCCTTGAGAAAATATAAGGTTGATAAATACAAAGAAAAAAAGCCACTGAGTGGGTATGAAGACTCTCACCCACAAAAAAAGAGGATAGGAAAAACAAGTGAAAATAACACCAGAAGAAAATCAATATGCACCATTGATCACACACACAGAGTTTCTCTGTAGAAGGAGTTCTCCTGTTTTGAGACTGACTTGTGCTCTGGGATGGTGTACTGCATGTTAATTGATTCTTTTAACAGGAACTTTCTGATATTCATTAAGAGTTATTCCATGACTTTAAAGTTTCCTATATTCTTTATACTCAAATATTTTCTTCCCTTGAAAATTTCCACAGTCTATTGAGATTTGAACTCTAGCTAAAAGATGAAACTGTGTTCATAATTTTGTAGGATTTATCTTCTGCTCATCTTTTTGAATAAGGATAACGTGCTGGGAAGTTTTGCACATTCATTATTTTTACATCATTTCTCAACATTCAGTTCAGTTCAGTGGTTCATTCGTCTCTGACTCTTTGCAACCCCATGAATTGCAGCATGCCAGGCCTCCCTGTCCATCACCAACGCCTGGAGTTTACCCAAACCCATGTCCATCGAGTCAGTGATGCCATCCAGCTATCTCATCCTCTGTCGTCCCCTTCTCCTCCTGCCCCCAATTCTTCCTAGCATCAGGGTCTTTTCCAATGAGTCAGCTCTTTGCATGAGGTGGCCAAAGTATTGGAGTTTCAGCTTCAACATCAGTCCTTCCAGTGAACATCCAGGACTGATCTCCTTTAGGATGGACTGGTTGGATCTCCTTGCAGTCCAAGGAACTCTCAAGAATCTTTTCTAACACCACAGTTCAAAAGCATCAATTCTTCGGAGCTCATCTTTCTTCACCGTCCAACTCTCATATCCCTACATTACTACTGGAAAAACCATAACCTTGACTAGACGGACCTTTACTGGCAAAGTAACGTCTCTGCTTTTAAATATGCTATCTAGGTTGGTCATAACTTTTTGATGATCCAGCGGATGTTGGCAATTTGATCTCTGGTTCTTCTGCCTTTTCTAAAACCAGCTTGAATATCTGGAAATTCATGGTTCACGTATTGCTGAAGCCTGGCTTGGAGAATTTTGAGCATTACTTTACTGGCGTGTGAGATGGGTGCAATTGTGCAGTAGTTTGAGCATTGTTTGGCATTACCTTTCTTTGGGATTGGAATGAAAACTGACCTTTTCCAGTCCTGTGGCCACTGCTGAGTTTTCCAAATTCACTGGCATATTGAGTGCAGCACTTTCACAGCATCATCTTTGAGGATTTGAAATAGCTCAACTGGAATTCCATCACCTCCACTAGCTTTGTTCACAGTGATGCTTTCTAAGACCCACTTGACTTCACATTCCAGGATGTCTGGCTCTAGGTGAGTGATCGCACCATCATGATTAACTGCTTTTCAAATGTTGTTTGAACCTAAATTATTATCGACAATTTTAATATACCAGGCATGCTTATGGAGAAAGCTGACTGAAATATTCAGCACTGCTTCCCACAAACTCATTCTTCACCCAGACTCTCATGAGGAAGAACTTTCCCTGTGGGTGAATGCCACTGCCACTGAAGTTTGCTCTTGGTTTCCTGATGCTTCTCCATCTGATCCTTATGACTCCGAAACAATTCACAGTATCACGACTAGGACTCTTCCCTTGTTTCCTTCATTTCAAATGATATGATGAGCCATCATTAAAACTGACCTGTTTGAGGTTGATTCTTCTGAGTACATTTACAAAATCTCTACACCGCCTATCAGGCTAGAGTGCCTCATCAAATGCCTTTATTCTTCCCAGAGTAGAGCCTGAGGACTCAAGGCAGCTGGGTGATCTCAAACAAGAAAATGCTGCAGAGAAGTCAGTCTTGTGATGGCATATACAGACACATGCACACCAGCTTGTGTCTAACCTCCATCCATGCATGACAGCTTACATTTTGTATGGAAATATTAATAGTTCAAGTATTATAAAAATTAACAGAGCTCAGTTTTTCTCTTGGTATAGTGTCATGAATTTAGTACAAATATGCATTTAGAATACAGTAGATGTTTTAGAAGTAACTTTTACACTCAAAATAGATGCATTATCAATGATGATGGATAGCCAGGAATAATTATTTAGATGGATGCTTATGGTATCAAAATTCTCAAATTGGGTAGCTTCATTTAGGAAAAATAATTTCCAAATGAGTATATTGAGAGAATTTATACTCTGGTAATTTCATGACAAGCAGATGTTCTATCTATGAACCTTTATGCCAAAATGAGTTGGTTTGTTCCCCTGTATAGTATAAACTTTCTCATGAAGTTAATCCCAAAATGATTTCATTGCCATTTTGCAGGTGAAGAGGTAGTTAGTTTTATACTTTAGTATACTTTAAATATTTTTGTAAAGGTTCTATATATTGTGAGTTACTATACTCATCCATTAAGTTGACATCTGATTTGGTAGAATGAGTATCATGGTTATTCTTCATTACCAGAGGCCATATTTTTTATCCATGTATTTCTTGTTCTCTTTTTTGCTTGCTTGCGTTTGTCCATGATCATGCATGTTTAGTCAAATAATTAGAGTTTATTGCTTTTGTAAGGAGAGATACTATGCCATGGGGTACTGGGTATCATCTCAGTAACAAGTTGTTAGAATTTATTGTAGAATTTGGGCTCATGGTCAGTAGTTTAGGGAAGAGTTTAAAGAAGCTAGACTTTGCTTTGGATTGGATGCTATCATGAAATATGGGTAGTTCCATGATTCAGTATTTAAGAGATCCTATCTACAAGGAGGGAATAAAAGACCAAGATTAAAGCTACAATTCATAAAGCAGCAGCAGTTACTCATGAGCCAGGGTAGGGGGTTATTGGGTTATTTTTGTGGTTTAGATAATGTTCACATTTAGACATCTATAGAGGTTGATCTTTTTATCTTGGTCCATCACAACCACAGGGGACCTTGTCTGTTATTGATCTGTAAAATTATTTATGTTCACAGAAGAACACCAAGACCTAGCTGTACCAGGTAACTTTCTAGCAACACCAAGGTCCAGCTAATAGTATTGATATTAGGCCAGCATCTAGTATTTAAGGCAGCTTTTCTTTTTCTTGAATCTATTTCCTGTATCGTCCATTTCTAAAAGATAGGATGCCTACTTTTAAGACAATATTGTTATCATTTGCTTAGTTATCATCTTTGCCATGTCATGAGGAAGGCTTCAATAGAAATAATGAAGCCTATTTTGCACTTGCTGCTTAAATGGCAGAGTCCTCTGCTCAATGGTTCTCTAGTTGGTACTAATTCTTTCTCATCGTTACACAAGGTTCATCACTTTTCAGGCCTTCTTTTATCATCCTGCAGGATGAAAGGATTTGTATATGACTAAAATTCAATGAAGAGATACAGTATCAAATACTGTATCTCTGAAATAGTTTCTTGGAGTGTGTATTACCTTGAATTGCCATGATGGTTATGGGTAAGTTATGGTCAACTTAGCTAGGCTATGGTGCTCAGTTGTTTGGTCAAACTAGACACTAGTCTAGATGTTATTTATTATAGTATATAATTAGTAAACTTTAAGGAGAATACCCTTGATAATCTGAGTGCACATCATCCAATCATTTGAAGGTCTTAAGAGCAAAGATAGTTTTCCCCCAAAATAAATGAATTCTACCTCAAGACTGAAAAATAAAAACTCTGCCTGAGTTTCTAAACTGCTGGCCTCCCCTACAGATTGCAGACTTGCAGGATTCCTACAGTTAAAGTAAATCTTTTAAATATATGTTTACACATATCCTATTGGTCCTATTTCTCTGGAGAACCCTGGCTAATACAACTACTATTTATCATTTTGTAATTGTAGTTTTTATATAGTTAAGTGCATAATAGGAACATTGAATGCATGGAATTTTATATTCTTCATTCCCTATGAATACTTGATGAATCAATGAAAATTTGGTGATACTGTCCCCATAACTTATAATGCTATTTATTTCATTAGTCTTCACTGATGGTTAAAGGACCTGAGGGTCAGCTTAGTTTTTCTAAATCAACCTGAAGTCATTTATATGCTAATTTAAAATTCAAACTTTATCTGTATTTTGAGTAAGATGATACTGGAGCTAGGTTAAAAATGACTGAGTTTGCTCTGAAAATTGAAATTGAAATAATTCAAAATGCAAGCAGGCTTCTCATTGTATGCCCTAATCTACTCTATTTATTAACACAGACTATTGAGAAGGAGACTACTTCTAATTGATATTCTGACCAGGACCAAAAACTTAGAGTGGTATTTAGATGTTGCCCAGTAGATGTTTTGAACTGGCCACTGCCTTAAAATGGGTTTTGGTTATCACTATATTGACTAGATTCTTATTTATTTTATTTATTTTCATCTTCCCAAGTTCAATCTTTTTGACTATTTCATGCATTCAGTCTTAATTTAAAAGTGATAGTTGTTTGAGGACAAGTAATCTAAAATTTTAAGTTCAGAATATGAGATGGCAGAAATGTAGTTTGATTGTGTTTAATTTTATTAATATTGGTGTATGTAATTGAGACTAGACAAATCATAATACACACTTCCCTTACACCTTTTTTTTTAAACTCTCAACATCTATGGTAGAGCATTCACTGTATCTTTTGCCCATATATCTTAATGTCTTAGTAGAATTTCCTTAAGTCAGAACAACTAGTTTCTTCAGAATTTTAAAGCAAAAGTAAATTGAAAGCTGAGTTTTTAGGACCCTGGTCTTCAAGGATAAATGGAATTCTTGTAGTTTCTATCATAGTGACTCCTGGATTTTCCAGATTCTATCATTTCTGAACCACACCCACTTTACTTCTGTATCTACTCCTTAAATTTTAACAAGGTAAAAGTTGCACCTCTCTGTGGTCAAAATGGATTCTCTCCCTAGGACCAGACAGCATTTTGCCTGATCTGTGCTCTCTGCCTAAGTCACCTTTTGCATGGCTTCTTTTATCTCACCTAATCACTTCATAATAAGACATTGGTTTTACGTACACACACACATCCCTAGGCTGGGTTCAGTGTCCTCGCTCTCTGGTTCTATGGCACTTGGTCCTTCCATTATCTTAGCTGTTAGTATTCTGTACAGCTGAGGTGCACACTTGTCTCCTCCCCGTTCTGCAAGCTCCAAGTCACAGTATTCAGCAAGTCACCAGTGGCTAGCAAAGAGCCTGAGACATTGTAGATAGTAATGGTAAGTCAATAATCAGAGATGTGACAAACATTTTTCACTCAGGGTGAAGAAAAAGAAGACAAGAATGTTTAATAACCAAAAGCTAGTGAAATGATAGTTGCAGTTCTGCAAAGCTTAATGAGATGCTTGACCAATCCTGATCCCTCCTATGCTTGTTCAAGCCTTACTTCTAGTTATAACCTCAATGGAGTTCCTATTTGATAAAAATAGAATTTTAACACTCTATACAGTATGTTTTATTAAGAAAACTGTAAAAATGAAGAATCTGTGTCATTTTTACACTATGAAACGTGGCATTGAAGTTCATGTGTATGCTTTCATTGCAAAATATCATCTGCTCTGGTGTTTGAGTGAAAATATATTTAAAGGTATAAACCAAATATAAAATTGTATACCTATATGTATATTTTGTAATTATATATGTATGTTTGTGTATTATGTATTTATAGGTATATACAAAATACATTTTTCACCGGGATGTTAGGGAATTGAATATAAAGAGCTTTGAGTAGTGCCTGGAACATAAAAACACTACATATAAATTTTGTTAATATTGTGATTATGAATGATTTATAAATACTTCTGGATAGAGGAAGATTTTTTCTTTTCATTGCTAGAGAAAATAAGAGATAAAATATTCTTTTTTCAAAGCTATTAGGGTGTTGTGAAAGTCACTTGGTCAGTGTCCAACTCTTTGGGACCCCATGGACTATATAGTCCATGGAATTCTCCAGGCCAAAATACTGGAGTGGGTAGACTTTCCCTTCTCCAGGGCATCTTCCCAGCCCAGGAATTGACCCAGGTCTCCTGCATTGTGAGCGGATTCATTACCAACTGAGCTATGAGGGAAACCTAGAGTGTTGCAACAATCTGTGTTTTGTGAGTCAGTAGACCAAAAGTGGCAGCCATGTCAGGTCAAGCTGAAAAGATCATGTATCAGTGCTGCAGTCATCACTCTTCCATCCTTTCTTTGTCCAGACAGAGAAAAACGCTCTCCTGGGTCACACTCAAACAGGAGCCTTACCTCCAGTGGCAATCTTTTGTCAGTCCTTTTAAGTTTCAGAATCACTGCCCTTCATCTTCTGGAATTTGTAAGCTTTTTGAGATGTTCATCTAAAATTAGTTTTCTAGAAAACTCACTCCAGGTTCATTTCTCTTGCTTTCCCTCTCAAACTTTTGGAACTGCAAAAATTGCTTCCACAGGTGTCTCGATCCACACTCCACACCTCATTTCTATATAAAAAAATCAGTATGCTTTTTCTACTATCTTTAATTTAGTGGGGTGTTTGCTCAAAAGACTAAAGACAATGAGTGAAAGTGAAGTCACTCAGTTGTGTCCAACTTTTTGCGACCACATGGACTGTAGCCTACCAGCCTTCTCTGTCCATGGGATTTTCCAGGCAAAGGTACTGGAGTGGGTTGCTGTATCCTTTCCAGGGGATCTTCCCAACCAGAGATCGACCTTGGGTCTCCTGCATTGTGGGCAGATGCTTTACCCTCTGAGCCACTGGGGAAGATTCCTTTTAGTTCAAGTGAAATGTGTTTGAATTCTTCATATTTTTATTTTATAAACTTAGAAGTGTATTTTGCAAGATTTGATCTTCCTCCCTCTTACTCTTCTTGAGAAAAAATTTTTATTCAAGATCTCGCCTTTCTATATTTTATTACTCTTTCTATTTCTAGTTTTTATACTTGTAAAACACAGTTGGACTTAACCTACTGTTAATTATAAAGTTGTACATTGATTTTCATTTTTTAAAGCTCTTTTGTACATTCATCCTTACATAGACCATAAGAAATCATCAGTTCAGTTCAGTCACTCAGTCGTGTTGGACTATTTGTGACCCCAGGGACTGCAGCACGCCAGGCCTCCCAGTCCACCACCAACACCTGGAGTTTACCCAAACTTATGTCCATTGAGTCAGTGATGCCATCCAACCATCTCATCCTCTGTCTTCCCCTTCTCCTCCTGCCTTCAATCGTTCCCAGCATCAGGGTCTTTTCCAATGAGTCAGCTCTTCGCATCAGGTGGCCAAAGTATTGGAGTTTTAGCTTCAACATCAGTCCTTCCAATGAATACTCAGGACTGATCTCCTTTAGGATGGACTGGTTTGATCTCCTTGCAGTCCAAGGGGCTCTCAAGAGTCTTCTCCAACACCACAGTTCAAAAGCATCAATTCTTTGGCACTCAGCTTTCTTTATAGTCCAACTCTCACATCCATACATGACTACTGGAAAAACCATAGCCTTGACTAGAAGAACCTTTGTTGAGAAAGTAATGTCTCTGACTTTTAATATGCTGTCTAAGTTGGTCATAACTTTCCTTCCAAGGAGTAAGCATCTTTTAATTTCATGGCTGCAGTCACCATCTTCAGTGATTTGGGAGCCCAAAAAACTAAAGTCAGCCACTGTTTCCACTGTTTCCCCATCTATCTGCCATGAAGTGATGGGACCGGATGCCATGATCTTAGTTTTCTGAATGTTGAGCTTTAAGCCAACTTTTTCGCTCTCCTCTTTCACTTTCGTCAAGAGGCTCTTTAGTTCTCCTTCACTTTCTGCCATAAGGGTGGTGTCATCTGCATATCTGAGGTTATTGATATTTCTCCCGGCAATCTTGATTCCAGCTTGTGCTTCTTCCAGCCCAGCATTTCTCATGATGTATTCTGCATATAAATTATATAAGCAAGGTGACAATTTACAGCCTGACGTATTCCTTTTCCTATTTGGAACCAGTCTGTTGTTCCATGTCCAGCTCTAACTGTTGCTTCCTGACCTGCATACAACTTTCTCAGGAGGCAGGTCAGGTGGTCTGATATTCCCATCTCATTCAGAATTTTCCACAGTTTATTGTGATCCACACAGTCAAAGGCTTTGGCATAGTCAATAAAGCAGAAATAGTTTTTCTGGAACTCTTTTGCTTTTTCGATGATCCAGTAGATGTTGGCAATTTGATCTCTGGTTCCTCTGCATATTGTAAATCCAGCTTGAACATCTGGAAGTTCATGGTTCATGTATTGGTGAAGCCTAGCTTGGAGAATTTTGAGCATTACTTTACTAGCCTTCGAGATGAATGCAATTGTTTGGTTGTTTGAGCATTCTTTTGCATTGCCTTTCTTTGGGCTTGGAATGAAAAGTGACATTTTCCAGTCCTGTGGCCACCGCTGAGTTTTCCAAATTCACTGGCATATTGAGTGCAGCACTTTCACAACATCATCTTTTAGGATTTGAAATAGCTCAACTGGAATTCCATCACCTCCACTTTTTTTTTCATAGTGATGCTTCGTAAGGCACACTTGACTTCACATTCCAGGATGTCTGGCTCTAGGTGAGTGATCACACCATTGTGATTATATGGGTCATGAGGATCTTTTTTGTATGGTTCTTCTGTGTATTCTCGCCACCTCTTCTTAACATCTTCTGCTTCTGTTAGGTCCCTACCATTTCTGTCCTTTATTGAGCCCATCTTTGCATGAAATATTCTCTTGGTATATCTAATTTTCTTGAAGAGATCTCTAGTCTTTCCCATTCTATTGTTTTCCTCTGTTTCTTTGCACTGATCACTGAGGACGGCTTTCTTATCTCTCCTTGCTTTTCTTTGGAACTGTGCATTCAAATGGATATATCTTTCCTTTTCTCCTTTGCTTTTCGCTTCTCTTCTTTTCACAGCTATTTGTAAGGCCTCCTCAGACAGCCATTTTTCTTTTTTGCATTGCTTTTTCTTGGGGATGGTCTTGATCCATGTCTCCTGTACAGTGTCACAAACCTCGGTCCATAGTTCATCAGTCTCTCTGTCTATCAGATCTAGTCCCTTAAATCTATTTCTCACTTCCACTGTATAATCGTAAGGGATTTGGTTTAGGTCACACATGAATGGTTTAGTGGTTTTCCATACTTTCTTCAATTTAAGTCTGAATTTGGCAATAAGGAGTTCATGATCTGAACTACAGTCAGCTCCCAGTCTTGTTTTTTCTGACTGTATAGAACTTCTCCATCTTTGGCTGCAGAGAATATAATCAATCTGATTTCGGTATCTACCATCTGGTGATGTCCATGTGTAGCGTCTTCTCTTTTGTTGTTGGAAGAGGGCGTTTGCTATGACCAGTCTTAGCAAAATCTTTGCCAATTGTCTTGGCAAAACTCTATTAGCCTTTGCCCTGCTTCATTCTGTACTCCATGGCCAAATTTGCCAGTTACTCCAGGTGTTTCCTGACTTCCTACTTTTGCATTCCTGTCCCCTATAATGAAAAGGGCATCTTTTTTGGATGTTAGTTCTAAAAGGTCTTGTAGGTCTTCATAGAATCATTCACCTTCAACTTCTTCAGCATTACCAGTCAGGGCATAGACTTGGATTACCATGATATTGAATGTTTTGCCTTGGAAATGAGTAGAGATCATTCTGTCGTTTTTGAGATTGCATGCAAGTACAGCATTTCAAAGTCTTTTGTTGACTGATGGCTACTCCATTTCTTCTAATAGATTCTTGCCCACAGTGGTTGATATAATCATTGCAGGGTAAAATGCTCCCCCTTCCCTTTTTCTATAATAGAGTAAATATAGTTAAGTGATTTGACAGTGTTAAACTTCCTAGTAAATATTATACATAATTTAGTCTTACATCATCAATCTCCCAGATATATTCAGTGCATCATTGTAACCTCCAGTGCTAAAAATGATTCAATATAGAGATGATTTTTATCTAAAAGAAATAAACATGTGCAAAAAGGATTTAAAATCCTAAATTTTAGTAATTACCTTTGTCCTAGATTACTTCTTTGTGGTAGCAAGAGGGCACAGAGTGAGAAGATCCAGCTTCTCCCAAATTGGCCTCATGAATTCTTGAAATTCATCAATATTTCTTGAAGTTTATCAATATTAATGATAGTCAAAGTAGGAAAAGAGGCCCATTTGTCTGGTGTAGTGAGAAATGAAGGAAAAAGAGGAAGGAGAAATTTGAGGTTGCTTATTCATCCAATTTTCTCATTCTGGAATCTTGCCATGAAACTGTCCAAAAAATATATTCTTTCAGGATGAGTATGGTTAGAGGTGACCATGGTCGTTTTGTCCACTGACTTGTTTGTTTGCTCTTTCCTCTGTCCCCACACATCTTCTCCTGTGCAGAAGAATCAGTTTATCCTCACTGGTCTCCCAGAATTAACATTCTAGATGATGCTTTTCTTATTTTCTTCCAGGATCTACTCAGGGAAACAGAATTCTATTATAAAATTGGTTGTTTTAGATTGCTTCAGAAAACAAATTTTAGAAAGATAACTGGGTCATTTTTGATATCAGCTACTGACGAGCATCTCAAAATTTTCTCTGAGGCATTTATTTAAAGTGATATATTCAAAGTCAACTTATTTTTAGGATAAATTCTGTTGTGTTAGTTTTAAATATATAAACAACACATTAATTGCATTGTCTTTGTTAAAAGCTAAAATTAGCCAGATAAATCTAAGTCCCCCTCAACATGACTGCAATCTTGGCCCTCTGCATCCTTCAGAACTGACTAGAGAACTAACAAATTAATTCTCATATGTCTCCCCTAGTGTCTTTTCCTCATGTTTGAATCTCATTTAAATATACATGTGTGTGCGCGCCCTCAGTTGCTCATTCATGTCCAACTCTGCGGCCCCATGGACTGTAGCCTGCCAGGCTCCTCTGTCCATGGAACTTTCCAGACAAGAAAACTGGAGTGCACTGCCATCTCCTACACCAGGTTATCTTCCCAACCCAGGGATCAAACCTATGTCTCTTGCATCTCCTGTATTGGCAGGCAGATTCTTTACCACTGCACCACATGGGAAGCCTCTGCATAATTATACATAACTATAGGAAATGCAAAGGATTGTTTTTCTTGTTTATTAACCTTTTATTTTATGTTGGAGTATAGCCAATTAACAATGTTGTGAATAGTTTTATGTGGACAGCAAAGGGACTCAGACATATGTATACATGGATCTGTTCTCCACTAAACTCCACTTTCATCCAGGCTGCCACATAACATTGAACAGAGTTCCCTGTGCTATATAGTAGGTGCTTGTTGTTTATCCACTTTGAATATAATGGTGTTTAGATGTGCATCCCAAACTGTCATACTATCTTTTCCTCTCATCCTTCCCCTTCGCCCCTGGCAGTCATAGTTCATTCTCTAAGTCTATGAGTCTGTTCCTGTTTTGTAAATAAGCTTGTTTGTGTTATTTCTTTTTAGATTCCTCATATAAGGGATGTCATATGATATTTCTTCTCCCTCTGACTGACTTCACTCAGTTTGACAATCTCTAGGTCCATCCATGTTGCTGCAAATGGCATTATTTCATCCTTTTTAATGTCTCAGAAATATTCCATTGTATATATGTACCACATCTTCTTTAAGTGTTTTTTTTTTTGACCTAAAGCACACTGTTTTTTTAATTCCTTGCCTTTCATATACTTAATAATATAGCTTAAAAGTCTCTTTATGCTATAACATAAAGAATTACCTCATTCTTATCTATTATACTGTATTCTAAATAGAGTATACTCTTCTCTACTCATTGGCATTCAGGTTATTCCTAATTTTTACTGTTACAAATAAAACCACACTAAACATCCTTGAATATGCCTTCTGAAGTTGAGATGCAAGTGTTTTTCCAGAATGTATTGGAAAATTAAAAATGGAAGGTTATAAAGTACACATAGTCTCACTTATAACAGATGTTGCTAAATTTCCCCATGAAGTTACTATCGCAAATAATATTCAATTAGCAATGCTCATTTTCACAGTCTTTGTAACATATGGTAGAAAACTTAAATTTTTGTTAGTTTAAAAGTGAAAAATGATTTCAGGTTAACTCTTACTACTTTTTCCCAGAGTGAGGTAATCATAACAAAATCCTCTTTAAAATAATTTCATGTGATTCATTAAGTAAAACTCAAATTGATATAAAGTTTTTTTTATTTCCATTTTAACTGTATGACACAGTCAGATGGCCTTATTCAGGGACTGCTTTAAGACATTCTCTTTAGGGCAGAACTCTCTCCCCTCCCTGCAGTAGGACTGTTAATTGGTTTTTGAATCTGATTACTGATACAAATCAATCAACAGTAAAAGCATTGAACAATTTATTTCATTTTCACAGTCCACTGCCAAGAAAAACAGCTTATAAGTTCCCATGAAACTAAAAGATTGTCCAAACTCCTAAAAAAGCAAGCCAAAAAAAAAAGAGAAATTCCTAAGCAGACATATTTGACACCTTGTTAAAGAAGCCATTCCTCAGAGTCAGGTTTGGGGTGATGGGCAGAGTCTGAGCAGATTCAGCCTCTCCCTGCACCTTATGTTGCATAATACATAGCTATCTGCTTTTACTCTGGATAAAAGCTAGAGGTGAGCTTTAGGGCCTGTCAATGCCTAGGCTTGAACAATCAAATCAAATTATTTTTAGCACCAGGTATACATGCACAGTACTGTGATAATGATAAGGAGACCCAGTAGCCCAGAGAGTCAGGCTTTTGAGCAGGAATAAAAAGAGAAACCCCATCTCAATAAAGAGTGTCAGGTAAAAATGTGCTGAACTCTTCATCATCCACAGCAGCCAGTGCATAGAAGTAGTGGACTCTGAAGTGTGTTCAGTGGACAGAAATTCTCATTGTGTGTTGTATGTATCCAAGATAAAAGAAAGATGTGTTTTATAAAGGAAGGTGCTTTTCATTTAATGAATGAATGAGGTGGCAGCATGGCTTCATGATTAAAAGCATGAAAGGGTTAGCTGCTCAGTCATTCAGATTCTCTGCAACTCCATGGACTGTAGTTCAAAAGGCTCTTCTGTCAATAAATTTCTCTAGGCAAGAATACTGGAATGGATAGCCATTCCCTTCGCCGGGGATCTTCCTGACTCAGGGATCAAACCTGGATCTCTCATATTGCAGGTGAATTCTTTCTGGGAACCATCCACAAATTGACACCAAAGTAGTATATAAGCATTTGTATGTCATGTACCCTATCCATATGGTTTTGCATAAGAATTAGTCTCTTTAATGTTTTGATTTATTCATGTGTAAACAGAGTTACTAATAAGTCACTGACAACCTCATAGGGCTCTGAGAGTCAGAGAGTCATGACATGTAAATGTCATGTTGGGAAACATCTATAGTTATGAATTCTTTCATTTATTAATCTATTGAGCAAATAGTCGTTAAGTATATAGTATGTTCCAGGAATGCACACACACATATATTTTAATATAGATGATCAGTTTGGATAAACGGTAGAAAGGAATGTGGGCTCTTCACTATTATGTCGACTTGTAGCAAGGATCCTTACTCTAGAGGATAAATTCAGGCTAATGGAAGAGAATATTTAAAACAAGTACAGACAGATGAACTTAAGTTATTTGAGCCTCTGGGTCTGAGAGTTTAAGGGGAGAGAGGCAGAGCAGCAATTCTTTGGCAAAAAAGAGCATGTAAAATGCCTTAGGCAAATCATTATTAACTGGGAAACTCCTTGAGCTTTTCTTTATTTTTATGGTAAATTCCAACTCATGTAAAATAAGATGTGTTTATAGTAAAATTTAGCATATCTGTTCTAAAAGTTTTCATTTTAGAAAAAAATAACCAAGTGGCACAGTGATAAAGAATCTGCCTGCCAAGGCAGGAGATGTCAGAGATGTGGGTTCAATCCTTAAGTTGGGAAGATTCCCTGGAGGAGGAAATGGCAACCCACTCCAGTATTCTTTCTGGAAAATTCCATGGATAGAGGAGCCTGATGGGTTATAGTCCATGAGGTTGCAAAGAGTTGGACACGACTGAGCACACACAACCAACACAAATATCTACAATATTTACAAGTAGAAAAGCTGGCTTAAAACTCAACATTCAAAAAACTAAGATCATGGCATCCAGTCCCATCACTTTATGGCAGATAGAAAGGGAAAAAGTAGCAGTGACAAATTTGATTTTCTTAAGCTTAAAAATCACTGTGGACAGTGACTACAGCCATGAAATTAAGATGCTCCTTGGAAGAAAAGCTATGATGAACTGAACCAAGATAGCATATTAAAAAGCAGAGATGTCACTTTGCTGACAAAGGTCCGTCTAGTCAAAGGTATGTTTTTTTCCAGTAGTCATGTACAGATGTGAACATTTGGACCATAAAGAAGGCTGAGTACAGAAGAATTGATGCTTTTGAATTGTAGTGCTGGAAAAGACTGTGAGTCCCTTCGACAACAAGGAGATCGGAGTGGTCAATCCTAAAGCAAATCCACCCTGAGTATTCTTTGGAAGGACTGATGTTGAAGCTTGAATACCTTGGCCACCTGATGCAAAGAACTGACTCATTGGAAGATACCCTGATGTTGGAAAGATTGAAGGCAAAAGGAGAAGTGGGTGGCAGAGGATGGTCAGATAGCACCACTGACTCAGTGGACATGAATTTGAGCAAACTCTGGGAGACAGGGAAGGACAGGGAAGCCTGGCATGATTCAGTTCGTGGGGTCACAAACAGCTGGAGATGACTTAGCAACTGAACAACATCTACAATATTTCTCCTGTTAACAAATATTAAAGTTATTTTAATATCTGCAAAATGTTCAACAGTTTATCTAAACCCAAAGCTCACTTAAAAATTTATCTAGTCCTGAATATTTAAGTAGTTTCAAGTTCTTATTGGAAAAGACCTTGATGCTGGGAAAGATTGAAGGCAGGAGGAGAAGGGGATGACGAGGATAAGATGGTTGGATGGCATCAACAACTAGATGGACATGAGTCTGAGCAAGCTGTGGGAGTTGGTGATGTGCAGGGAAGCCTGGTGTGCTATAGTCCATGGGGTCACAAAGAGTCGGACACGACTGACTGAACTGAACTGACTGAAGTTCTTAATAATGTAAATCATGCTGTCATACATCACCATGTATGTTTATGTTTGTGTATATATTAAATTTGTCACTGGCAATTAATTCCAAGAAATTTAATTGCTAGATTAAAACTAACAAGCCTTCTTGATACATATCACCAAATTGCCTCCAGAAATAATGTACAAATTTATATTTATACCAGTAATGTTTTTGTTTTCACATATTTAACAATAGTAGGTATTTGTCTATTTTAAAATTCTGTGCCATTATGATAGTCTTCCAAATATATCCTTTCCTTGAATTGTAATTTATTGGATTAAATGACTGAATTTTAATTAACTTTTTGACTTACAAAAGCTGTGCATAATGTAGAAAACTTTTAATTTGGAACTAATTCTACACTAGTGAAAGCACCACAAAAACCTATGCCATAAACATATACACATCTGTAAAAATTTCTTCCCACTTAATATTTATAAATTGTAAAGATAAGAAGTGTTAACATCAGATTTACACTCCTAGCAAATTGTTAAGTATACAATACATTGTTAACTATAGGCAATATGATGTAAATTCTAGGATTTCATCTTCTGTAAACAAAACTTTATACTCCTTGTCTAGTATCTCCCCGTATACTCCAATTCCCAGCCCTTGTAAACCCCCATTCTACTCTCTGCTTTAATGAGTTTCATTATTTTAGATTCCTTGTAAAAGTGGTATTTGTCCTCTGTGTCTGACATATTCCATTTAGCATAATATCCTCCAGGGTCATCCATGTTGTAACAAATAGCAGAATTTCCTTTTTCATATAAGAATATTCCAATTTCTTTATCTATTTTTGGACATTTAGATTATTTCAACATCTTGGCCACCGTGAATAGTGCTGCGATGAACATGGAGGTCTTAATATCTTTTTGAAACTCTGATTTCTGTTATTTTGGATAAGTATTAATACATAGTGGGATTGCGGGATATGGTTACATGTTTATTGTTTGAAGGACACCAGGCTTCCTCAGTGTCTCAGCAGTAAAGAATTTGCCTCCAATTCAGGAGCTGCAGGAGATTCAGGTTCCATCCCTGGGTGGGGAAGATGCCCTGGAGGAGGATAACCCAGTCCAGTATTCTTGCCTGGAGAGTCCATGGACAGAGGAGCCTGGTGGGCTACAGTCCATAGTGTCACAGAGTCAGACACGACTGAAGTGACTTAACCTGCACACACGATACTCTCTTCCAGTTTGGAGTCCCACCAACAGTGAACAAGTATTCAGTTTCTACCCATTCTTTCCAAAATTTGTTGTTATTTTAGTAGCTATCCTAATGGGTACAAGATAATAAAATGGCTCACTGTGACTTTGATTTGCATTTCCTAATGATTTTGGACATTGAACACGTTTCCACATGTTTGATATTTGTCATCTTTGGAGAGATGTCTATTCAGTTCCTTTGCTCATTTTTGAAGTGTTTGCTATTGAATTGTAGGTGTTCTTTATGTATTCTGAGTGTTATTCCTTTGTCAGGTACACAGTTTATTAATATTTTCTCCCATTCTATAGGTTATATTTTCATTTTGTTGATTGTTTTGTTTGCTGTGCAGAAGCTTTTTAATCTGACACAATCACACTTGTATTTTGCTTTTGTTACCTGTGTTTTGATATCATATTCTATAATCACTGTCAATGCCAATGTGAAGAAGCTTTTTCTTCTAGGAATTTTAGGCCTTTAATTTAAAGCCCAATTTCTGGTTTTACATTTAAGTCTTTAATTTGAGTTTATTATTATTGTTTTTTATTAGTATGATGTGAGATATCCACTTTTCCCATCATCACTGATCTAAGAGAGTCTCTTTCCCTATTGTGTATGCTTGGGACCATTGTGAAAAATGAGTTTGTTGAATATGCCTAGATTTATTTCTGGGCTCTCTGTTAAGTTCCATTTGGTCTATATGTCTGTTTTTACTCAGGCACTATACGATTTTGATTACTGTAGCTTTATGATACATGATAAAATTTGGAAGGGTGATTCTTCTAGCTTTGTTCTTCTATCTCAAGGTTTTTATTGTACTTTGGCCATGCAGGGTTTCTTGTGATTCTATATGAATTTTAGGATTTTTTTTCTCTTTCTGTAAAGAATACCATTGCAATTTTAATGGGAATAACATTGAATCTTTCGATCACTTTGGTAAATAGGGACATTTTAAAAATATTAATTTTTTCAATCCATGAGCATTTATTTGTGAAGAGAGGCTGATTTCCCCATATTTATCATGCTTGTATATGTTCTTTTGTGATCTGTTACTCTTCCACTTTTCTTTCTGCTCTTCATAATGTTACTGATTTTTGAGTCCTATACAGATGGAAGTTTTTAACATTTTCTTGTATTGGAAGAAAAAAGTATTATTTATTGATTTGTGATATTAAAAATTGGGAAAGAAGGGGATATTTGATAAATGGTGATGATAAATTATTTTGGAAAATGTTCAGGGAGAAGAGGTTAGGAGTGAGTGTTAAACCATTACTTGTACATTCATAAACATTCACTTCAGGTGGATTGAAGAGGCAAATGTAAACAAATACATTAAATTTAAAAGAAATCATAGACTAATATCTCTGATTTCAAACTTGTAAAATCCTTTTTAAGCATAAAGACAATGAAATTTGTAAATAAAGTTAAGATTTGGCCATAAAAATATCAATAAACAAAACCTATAATATAGGTTTAATATCCTTAAAAAAGATTACCAAGAGGGAATGACTGACTTTAAATGTAAATACATGCTAGTAGTGGGTGGAATCAAACAACATAAAAATACTAACTTTTTTATGGAGTCCACACTTTAACCTTATATTCTAAACTGCAGAACCATTTTTGTAGTAAGATATAATGCAAATAAAATTGGAATTTCATATATAAGAATATATATGAATCAGTTTGAATCCTTACTACAATCCTTTTGAAGTAAATGTGTTTGTATTTTGGTGGTGTTTTATTAAAGAATGATGCTGCTTTCCTAATTGGCATGGGTTTACTTCCAGAGAGCCCTTCTATTCTCTTGAGCTGAAGCCCAAGCAGCAGTGCCCACTATGGAGTCCACACTAACGTCGTCCATGTCGTCTGATGATTCATGACCAGGGCACCGGTCTCTTTCTGAGGCTCAGGGCTGCTGCTGCTAACTGCACATTAGAGCACCACACCTGGGTGTCAGACTGTAAAGTAATATGCGCCGAATAGAGTGATCAATCTCCCTCTCCTCCTTAGTTATCTTCTCTCTCAGTTAGTGATATTGATCACCTAGATACCTGTTCTTGGTGTCATTTTGTACTCCCTCTTGTTTGTCATTGTACAGATCTAATTACTTCTCAATCATTTGTGATTTCACTTCAGAAATACTGCTAATTTTCTTCTTTTCTTTGTTTCTTTATGGTATTTGTCTAGTTTAGGCTCTTCTTCTTGATTACCTCACTCTTCCACTAACTTGCTAATTTGTCTTTTTATCTCTTTCCCTCATTCCGAAATCTAGTTAGATGCTAAAAAATTGTCTGTAAAGCAACCCTCCTTGTATATTCTGGAACATTTCACAACTACGAAGACAGTTTTAAGAAAATGTACTCTTTATGCATCTCATTCAAACCTCCATACCCCATCACACATTTTTTTTTTTTTAATCTTGGAAATTGCTAGTGTTTCCCAAAGTGGAAGTAGTTCTTCCAAGTAACATATAGAAATGTAATAAAGGAATGACTGGCTGCTTGCCAGAGATCGTGGGTGGAGGACAAGAAGAAGCAAACGTGAAAGGAGAATTAATAGTTTCACTCCTTTCCTCTGCCTCCTGCTCAGCTTGATCTCATCTCCTTTCTCTTCTTCTTGATCTTAATGCTTTAGATCAAGGAATGTGATTGCCTTTACTCAGTACACTGGCAGGGGATATAAACATAAACTCACTGTAATTTAACCAAATATAGATCAAGCATCAAAATGAACCAGTTATCTTTAGATTTGCCATAATCAAGTACTACACAGATACAACTTCCCTTAAATAAGGTTGTCTTTCCTTCCCCAAAGTAAGGAATCCTTGTATTTTTCATAAAACTGAGATCACAGTGATTTTTGATGTTGATTGTTGAGTAATTATGGATTCATCATTGTAGTAAAATGTTGGGACAAATGTCTAATTAAAGCTAATGAAATTATTTATCCATTGAAGGGAACAAAATGCTTAGCAATTCCTCTTTGATGTCAGTGTACCCACAGTGATTCTGAGTGAGATTATCAGCAGAACAAAGATGGAGTATATATTTAAATATAGTCATCCTATCAAATAATATATTTTCTTAATTATAAAGTCTTTGATTTATAAATATATAAAGTTCTTCATAAACTAAACAACCAATTTGTTAGTTTGTCATATACTAGGTATGATTAAAATGAAATTTTCAATAATTATTCTTTATACTGGAGATTTTTCTCTATACAATGGAAGATAATGCTCATGTTTGATAAAAATTTTTTTGATGATAAAATTAACTATCTCACGTGGAATTTTTTGAGATCCAAAATCTAGACTTTCATAAGTACATAGTTATTTGATTTTAAAAAAGTGAAAATTTCCTTTAGAATAAGACTTAGAAATAATAGAGATTGATCTTATTGAAGTATTTTTGCTTAGTGTGTTTCTAAAATATTTCTTTGGGATGGCTACCCTGTGAACACTGAAGAACATGTGGCACTATCTCTAAAGTATTTAAAGGAAGGAGGTTCCCCCTGTCTCTCTCTAATAACTGACCTTTGGTGTGGTCCTAGAAGAACAAGACTGAACTGTCCTTTACTTTTGTTCTTTGAGTGTCATATGCTTATCATGATCATGACAGAATTTAATTTCCTCTAAGTCCTATAATAAAACAAAAAAGCAAAGAGAAGCCAAAAACCAGGAGGAAAAAGGGCAATTTTTCATGTCCTTCTTAATACAGAATTATGGGGATTCATTTAGAAGCCTAATGGGAAATTCAATATAAGAAGGCATTTGAATAGAAAAAATATTACAGTACTAAGAATAGCTACTGTTTATTGAGAACTTGCTATGTGCCCAGCACTGTGCTAACTGTACAGACAACATCTCAATTAATCCTCACCAAAACAAAAAGTGTTTATCTGGCACCTACTAAAACAAATGAACCAAACATTTAAATGACTTACTTAATGAGACTCAAGGCACATATTGAGTACGTCTATGTGGGTGCCAAGTCTGGTAGAATAGTCTGCTGTGGTTCTCTGGTTCTTGAGGAATAATTTATCACAAAGGAAAACAAAGTTGTAAGTAGAATTTAGGCAAATCAGTTTCAGCATAAGCAAGGAACAAAAGCAGATCTAGAAAAATCTGAAATGGTTCTTTCCCGCTGCCACTCCTGACTTTACCCACTCGGCCACTCCACACTGTCTCTGGGTACCGCATCTGACTCAGCCCTTCTCTCGTCCCAGTAGAATCCTCTAGGACAACTCCATCCTCCACCTGCCCTTTTCACAGTATCTTCGTCAAACATGTTTGATCTGCATCCTATCCTATTACAGCACTTTTATCTACCATTTACTGTGACAGTGAATTAATCAGATAAACTATCCCTTACTTTTGTGTTAATAAGAAATAAAAGCTTATAAGATATTCCTCCAGGTAACAGGTAACTTTCTCACTGAACTCCTCTTGCAAAAATTGTCAAAGTATTTCTAGGAACTGAGAAAAGATGATAGGAGAGCAATTTGGGGGCAGAGTGAAAAAGACATTTCATTTCCTTCAGAATACTCACTTGTAAGTTGTTCATTTGATAAATTTTCCCCTTAATCCAACAAGTGTAGCATCTTTCATATGCAAGGCTAGTTTTAGGTGCTGGGGATACAGTGGTGAATAAGGCAGCATAGGTCTGTTACATATTTCTAGGGTCTGTAAAGTGCTCACAGGAAAATAAGATACAGACTCAATGCTCAAGAAGTTTGCAGACTTAGAAGCCATAGCTATGCTATTTTGCTAATCCTTTTGCTTTATTTATAAAATTTGTCCTATATAGGATAAACACTTACCTCTACTTGCCCTGTAAGAAAGCATGCTAAAGGCTTGAATGAAATCACTTGAATGTGCTCTAGGACACTGTCTTCTCTGATCACTCTGTTAGGAGTATAAACCTAAAGCTCAGTTTACCAACTCAAATATGTACATGGGCCCAATAGGTAAAAAAGAAAAAAAAAATCAGTGTCAAATTAAGACAGATGGGTTGATGGGGACTGTATTCATTTGAAAAAATATGTATGTTTACTTGTTTGCTTACTCAGTTGTGTTCAACTCTTTGCAGCCCCATGAACTGTAGCCCACCAGGCTCATCTGTCCATGGGGATTCTCCAGGCAAGAATACTGGAGTGGGTTGCCATGCCCTCCTCCTGGGGATCTTCCCAACCCAGCGATCAAATCCAGGTCTCCTGCATTGCAGGTGGATTCTTTACCATCTGAGCCACCAGGGAAGCCCACGAATAGTGGACTAGATAGCTTATCCCTTCTCCAGGGGATCTTCCCAACCCAGCGATCAAATCCAGGTCTCCTGCATTGCAGGCAGATTCTTTACCAGCTGAGCTACCAGGGAAATGATGTTCAAATACAAAGCTTAGAAACAGTGCCAGCCATCTAAAGCACAGCCAAAGACCCCAGAATTTGATCTCTATGTCACTACATTTTTATCTGTGATTGGTAGGATTGACTATAATATTCAAAAGGTGAAAGATCTTAACAAATCAGTGAGTTAAGATTATATTTAATTAGCTTAAGAAATGTTACATTATTTCATTTAAATAGTTATTTCATGCCTATAATGTCTTGGACACTGTTCTCGTAGCTTGGGATACATTTGTGGCAAGCTAGATGAAAATACCTGTATTTTTAGCGTTTACATTCTAGCAAAGTAAAGAAGTAAACAGCAAATGATTTTAAAATGTACTCTGGCAAAAGAGAAAATGGAGACACGTTAATGGTAAATAAAATACTTGTCGTGGTTGCGGTTTTTCATTGGAGACTGAGGAGAACATATTTAAAAGGGGGATGTGAGCCAGTTCTTCAAAGTCATGATTGAGTTGCCATGTGAATGGTCAATAAATACATTTCAAGCTGAGGGAAGAGCCACCTGGGAAGATAATTTGTAATTTTTGTGAGGCCTTCAAGGGACATTTAAGGGGGCCAGTGGTTGGGGTGAAGAGAATGAGGGGTACAGTGAAATGCTAAGGGCTTTATAAACCACTTTAAAGACTTGCTTTCCTCTGAGTAAAAATGGAAATTGTTACATGTCTTTTTTTTTTTTTTCCCCGCAAAAGAAATTACCTAAATTATGTTTGAAGGATTACCTCAGCTGTAGTGTTGAAGATAAACTCTATGAAGACAAAGGTAGAAACATGAAGAAAAATTTAGAGGCTATTTAATAATCCAAGCAAAAAATAATAGTTTATAAAACATTCTTCCTTCCTTAGTAACATGAAACCATGTTAATGGAGTAAAATAAAACCATTTTTTTTTTTTAAACTCTGCCATGCCGACTCAGCTTTCAGGTTCTTAGTTCCCTGGCGAGTGATTTAACCAAGATACAGCATTGAAGATGCCAAATCCTAACCCCTGGGCTGCCAGGGAATTCACACTAACATGAAAGATTTTTACTGACCTCCTTTGATGATAATGGGTAAAGGTATTAACGACTCAGGTGGTGGTGATAGTGGTGGTTTAGTCGCTAAGTCATGTCCGACTCTTTTGCAACCCCATGGACTGTAGCCTGCCTGGCTTCTTTGTCCATGGGATTTCCCAGGCAAGAACACTAGAGTGGGTTGCCATTTCCTTCTCCAGAGGTTCTTCCCAACCTAGGGATCAAACCCATGTCTCCATTGCAGGTGGATTCTTTTTACCACTGAGCCACCAGAGAAGCCCAATGGTAATTGCAGCTGGGGTTTGTATTAACAATTATTGAGAAATTTTACAAATCTACTTGGGTGGTAAATGACAGCAATGGCTGATGGTGAGCCATGTATCTCAGAGGGTACAATGAAAGTTTTAGAAATTGACTAAGGATGGAAGAAAGATACACCATCTTTTGGATTGCCCTAAAGAATCCGAATAGGGCATTTCTTAAAGTGTGTGGGACACCACTGATATGTAGTCCAGAATAACAGGCATACTTAGGAACCATTGCAGGCCCACTTGGACTCATGGTAATGCTGGTAACCGTAATTGTTTTATGAAGATTAGAGTATGAGAGATGAAGTATATTCTGGAATCTGGGTCTTATTTAAGTGACTGTCATGAATAAGGTTATAGGGCCTAATGAGATATGTTGAATTCAAGGCCGATAATAGCAAAGTTGGAGTGTAGAGAAGGAAGTCACACTTTTCGGCTGAGATCTGAATCATTACAGGATAGCAAGCTTCTCATATGCCTGAGGTGTAGTGAGGCCAAACAATACCAAAACATTGGAGTTTGGAGCAGAGAAAAAGTTTTATTTCAGGGCCATGCAAGGAGAAAGCGGGGAGGAGGTCAGGGTCGGTCACTGGGTATATGAAGGGTTTCAGCAAAGCATTTTTAGAGGCAAGGTGAGGGAGGCGGTCATAGGGTATATGATCAGCTCCTGCACAATTCTGAAATGGGTTGATGTTGAGATAACAGGGCAGTTCACATTACCAACCCTTAGGTTCCAGTAGGTCCAGAGTCTACTTTGCTCATGATCATCAAGTAGTTAATTTATTCACTACTAAGTGTAGTGATTTTTAGCATCTGAAAAACTCAGGAAATGTGCATGAGATACTATTATCTGGGTATTTAAAAGAGGAACTACAGCAGAGGATATAGGGGAGGGATCTGTCCTGGTAAGGCCCCATAGGATCCTGCTGGATTAGAGAATGACAAACAGAAGGAACTTTATTTTCAAACATCAAGGCCAATGTACCCTAGAGAGTGTAATGAGCAAGGGAGGCCAGATGAGTAAAGCAGGAAATGGCTGGAGGAAGTGTCTGTTAGGCTAAGCCTCTATTAATGTAAGGAATTATCATCTAAGCTAGGGATGTTTTGAGGGAAAGAAAAGGTGTTTCTATTATTAACTATGCTGACAGGAATACAAACCTATCCTGTCTCAGGGCACACTAGGATGTAAGGTCATATAAATTCTGAAGCAGGTAAATTACTCTCAATTGCTGTAGTCTTATTTGTATTATCCACCTGATGGCAGCATAGGACAACATAGGATAGTGTCCTGTTTATCTGACCTGATAGTGACATTTTCAGGAAGCCTGTGTGTGTGTGTGTGTGTGTGTGTGTTTCCAAAACTCACTGCAATTTGTTAATTGTATTCATGGAATCCATCCATGCATATTTATTTTGTAAGAACATTTATAGAGATTGTAAATATATATATATATATATATACACACACATATGTGTGTATCCACCCTAATGGCTAATCAGACTTTTCTTCAAAATAGATATAAACATTTCTTAAAATGCTAGTCATACTTCCTTAAAAGGAAAGCCTTGTTGCTTTATAACAAGATAATGAACAAGGTGTATACATTTAAAAATCAATTGTATACTAGGAGTGTACTCTTCCTTGGGTTGTTCCTGAGTCAGCCTGACATAGCAAATTTAGGCCAGTTTGAGAGTCATGACTTCTAGATCAAAATATATTTAAGCTCCATCTTACAAATTAAATGCCAGAATTTCCTTAGATGATAGTGTCTAGACTTTCTTACTGATTGTGAGATGAGCTAGTTTGGGAATCACAGCTACCCAGGGCCTTCAGATGGGAAGTGAAGATAGGTCAACTGTCACCAAGGAAGTCCAGCGACAGACAGGCAGGCAGGTGGCATTCTTGGCAGGTTAGTGCAACATGGCAGGAGACACATTTGGCAGCAAGTAACATATTAAGTTTCAGGAAATTTGTTTACGTCTGGGAACCTTGATGGTAGACAAGGGTCTTAATCCCATGAACAGGGATTTAGTCCTTGGATCAGGAAAAAGAACAGCTATTTTTAATCACATCTCCCAAACTACTTTGCCCAAGGGTGAGAGTTATTGGAATACTGACCAACTCCTTCTAATTATCTCTGGGAGAGGCTCAGGATGACCTCTGTAGAGTTGGAAATAGATTCTGAACAGATGGATGGAGGCTAGGACCAGACAAATACTGACAGACCATTACACTACAGCACTAATAACTTCTACTTAAATAGCCGTGGGCTTTGCTCTGGCACATTAACCTCCGAAACCACTAGGACTCTGCTTTGAAGTGCAACAATAATTAGGATTCATTCTCTTGTCAGGTACTATGCATTGTAAGGACCCAAACACTAGATGGAATCTTTAGGAGCTCAACTAGGACACAAACTGACACCAGGGAATTTACTAGGGGGCTTGGAAAATGAAATTTTTGAAGGCCTAGAATCGAGAAGACCTAGAGTCACCAAACCTACTTTTTATTTCTTTAAATTTATCTCCATATCATTCAGCTAAGAAAAAAAAATTTTTTTTTCTGTTAGTACATCCGATCTTATCACATACACAGAAATCTGCAAAAATCTGGCAAAATGTTGAACATAAAAGCGCCTTTAATGATATTTAGCCTTATTACTGGATTTTTCTTTGGCTTGCCTTTTCTCTTGGCATTGTGTAGGTAGGCATGAAAATACTCACAGTTGTGTTAATGTGTTATTAATAGCAAATCTTTCCTTAATTCTTAGCTAGAAACTACCCATTCCCTTTCCAGGAGTTCAGTAGTTAATTTTATCATTCATTTGCTGCCTAAGACTTTGTCATTATGATGATTCTAATATTATTAGCTATAAAAATGATCAGCATGCTTAAAAATGCAAGAGATTTTGGGAAGGAAGAGATATAAAAATAGCTCTAAGTAATTGTAGTATGATACAAAATTCAATTTTTCTCTTGCAGACTCAGATATGTTTGTGACGTTTCCTTCATTTTTGCTCCCAGGTAAAAAGCAGTGCTGGTTGTACAAATTCATCTTTAATGTGATTTTTAAAAAATATCGAGTTTTTCAGTGTTGACTTAGGCTTGACCTGTGATGAGAGCCTGTTATAAATTATAGAGAAGTTTTAGAAAATGTTCATTCCAGTTACATAATATGCTCATTTATTAAAGTCATAGAGGGCTTTCTTCTAGGAAGATCAAAGTAGTGTTCAGAAACTATAGTAAAATGAATGCTGTCTCCTTTCATGCCATAAAGAGTCTGACTAAATAAGAGAAAAGATACAAGACACAGTGAGTGCTGAAAGGGAAGAGAAATGTAGAAATGCACAGAATAAGAGAATAAGTGAAAGAAGTATCTTTTAAAAAGTGCTATAGAGCATCTTTTAGCTTTCTTTGTGTATTTGAAAAGCTGTAGTTCTGTGTGATAGTGACAGAGGTAATTGCCCATTAGGTTATTGAATCATGACTTCACAGTTAAAAGCTGTTTACTTTTTAAGCAGCAATTCTAATAGAGACAAGATAGGTGCACAGCAATGACTTTTACTATTGAGAAAAATGGCAACCAAAAAGTCAAGAAGGAGTGGTCAATTTGCTTTAGTGCTTCACCTCAAGGCCAATGCATCTTTATGATAACAATAGTAATGATTGATCTATCCCTCCAAAGAAAACTGAAAGCTACCTTCCTATAAAATAAGCTGAATTGAATGAATCAAAATTGGGAATTCTATGGCTTTTTTTGTATTGGCTTCTTCTTGGGTAGGTTTCAAAATTCACAAATTACTGGCTGTTTTCTGTGAGCTGCTTTCTCTGGAATTTTAAAATGTTGTTAATGTGAGTGTTTGTGAAAATTTTATTTGCTTAACAGCTGGCACCAGAATTAACACGGGAGGACACATTTTTGTTTAGAACAGTGGTTTCCCACTGGTTACCCGTGGGGCTTAAGCAGCCTACAGACATAATGACCTGAATGATAGATATTAAAATAAGCCAGTATTTTAAATTGTACATCAATTTTGGAATCCAGATTTCTAAAAAAGCCGGATCAGTGTGCTCACATATCAAACACTTTTTGTAGTTAACTATTACAGCTGCCCCCCCTAGACTGGCCATGCCCTTTTCAGTTTGCTGTGGTCACGATCTGTTCCTGTTAGCTTCCCAACACTGATGTAACATGTCAGTTGCCATATTTCATTGGATTTGCATTCCTGTTTTTATTGACATCCAGTTTATTTTAGTCATTCATATTACCCTCTCTCCTTGGTAAACATATGTATTTTTACCCTCTTCTATTTTAGAAAAATGCCTTCATAGAGGACAATATCTTGAGGCCTGGAGCCAAAGCAAATACAGTTCAGTGTAGAGAGAAAACAGAATTTGATTTTTGTTTCTAAGAAAGAAGATGATAGGTAGGAAAAGGAAGGGGGAAAGAGAGGGGAGAAGAGAGAATTCTAAAAGATTTCGTAGCACTAAGAGTGCAATATTGGGTAGGGTGGCCTAGGAAACTTCCCTGGTATTAGAAAGGTCATGGGTGATTTCAACAGGGGGCTGCGTAATCAACAACTTCTCATTTATGTTAGTTTGTGTGGGATGGCTGGGTGGTCCATTAACAGAGAACCTTCTGTTAAACCACAAGCTAAAACCAAGGAAAGTAGTGGGAGGTCTTTTGCAGAGGGTTTAGAATGGAGTTCCAGGGAGATACAGATTTCAAGAAAGTAGAAGATCCCTTTGACATGTTTATACATTATGATTTCCCTTTGAATTATAAAGGCTTTCATGCGATGTACAGTTTGAGAGTCCTGAGAAGAGGAAGTAGTAAAGAACTAGATTGACTACAAAGTATCTTAAAAATGAGTCATGTTATATTAATGTTGCTTTCGTGCTTGAGAGTGGATTAGGAAAATATGGCAGATACAATGTATTGGGTTGGCCAAAAAGTGTGTTCAAATGTTACAGAAAAACCAAAATGAACTTTCTGACCAAGCCAATATGTGGGTATCAGCTTTTGACAAACATTCATGAAATCAAATAATAGGCTGGGAGGCTTAAGAAGGAGGTGATATATGTGTAATTATGACTGATTTGTGTTGTTGTACAGCAGAAACCAGCACAACATTGTAAAGCAATTTCCCTCCAATTAAAAGATTTAAAAAAAATCTAAAAATAGGCTGGAAGTTATGTTTGCTGTGCTTAGCTGTTCAGTCTGACTCTTTGCGACCCTGTGGACTGTAGCCTGCAAGGCACCTCTGTCCATGGGGATTCTCCAGGCCAGAATACTGGGGTGTGTTGCCATGCCCTCCTCCAGGAGATCTTCCCCACCCAGGGATTGAACCCAGGTCTCCCACATTGCAGGTGGATTCTTTACCATCTGAGCCACCAGCGAAGCAATAACTAATTATTCAGATTATTAGAGCTCCCCTCAGCTTATGTTTGTTCATTGAATATTGAGTCAGTTGTATCCAAAGGTTGTTAGTTATAAAATTGTGAGATTTCCCAAGCAACAAGAATCTGTTGAGTTGAAGATATTTATTTGAAAAAGATTCTTGTCAAATTTTTAGATGACTTCAGGCTGTACATCAAATGGAAATTTTTTTGGATGACAGACCGATTCAAATGTCTCTATAGGCTTAAATACAACTGAACATAATAGTTTCTCTAGTAAGATAAAATTCCATAATGTCCTGAACTTGCTCATGTGGCTTCATAGCAACATAGATGAAAAAAAAAATGCTTACATATCTTGTAGAAAGACAATCTCACCATGAGTTAATAGTTTTATATGATTGCCTGAATGGTTGTGTTAGTCTAAGAATCTATCAAAAGAAACAGCATATATAAAAGGTATGAAAAATTGATTTCATCTATCATGTCAACTCTGATTAGTGACAGGTCCTGCCTAGAATGCAGTATTGAGGGGG
Organism: Okapia johnstoni; assembly: GCA_024291935.2. Taxonomy (NCBI): domain Eukaryota; kingdom Metazoa; phylum Chordata; class Mammalia; order Artiodactyla; family Giraffidae; genus Okapia; species Okapia johnstoni. Next base: position 57,857,998 of record CM044308.1, read on the forward strand.
AATCTGAGGCTGTATCTAAGCTTGTCAGGAGAGCATTGCCATCAACTAGTGACACCTGTCAAGACCACCTCATGGGGAGGTGGTACTTTTATACACTTACTGTCCTAGATGGAGAGTGAGGGAGATGGTGGGATAAGCCTTATTTTGTTCTTCAGTGGTTTTACACCATTTGAAACCTTTATTTATTGCAACAGTTTCTACTCTTAAAACTAATTTGAATTTTTACAATGTATGGGTGTATCAAATCGTCACATTGTACAACCTAAATGTACACAACTTTTATCTGTCAATTATACCTCAGTGAAAGTGAAAGTCACTCAGTCCTGCCCAGCATTTTGTGACCCCATGGACTGTACAGTCCATGGAATTCTCCAGGCCAGGATACTGGAGTGGGTAGCTGTTCCCTTCTACAGGGGATCTTCCCAACCAAGGGATCAAACCCAGGTCTCCCACATTGCAGGCAGATTCTTTACCAGCTGAGCCACTAGGGAAGCCCAATACCTCAGTAGGGAAAAAAATAGTTTGAATTCTTTGTCATTCTTAGATGTGGTTGAGTAGAAGAGGGAAATGAGACATTGGAACTGGATATAGTGCCTTTCCTTTTAAAATATCCTTTTTTGTTTGTTTTTGGGTGTGTATCAGTTACATTTGGTACTTTTAAAAATCAGGTTCCTGGTTACATACTGCCTCTCCCTTTTTGATATGTTTTTGTATTCTGTAGTCTTTTGACCTCAGACCTTCTTGTATTTTTTTCTTGTATCAAGAGAGAAATTTCTCTATCCTTGTTTTCAAAGCAGTGGTTCTCAGCCCAGGGTGATTTTGATTTGCAGAGGATGTTATTTTTAGTTATCTCAACTGAGGAGTTGCTACTGGCATCTAAGGGCCAGAGGCCAGGGATGATTTTAAATATCCTGAAATGCACAGGGGCCTCAACCACAAAGAACTCTCTAGTCCCAAATAATTGTATCAAGCTTGATAAATCTTGCCCTAACAGACTGATCCTACTTTCTCAGTGAAAAACAGGCTGACCAGAATAAATCACCATTTCTTTTCCTTTTGGGTTCTATCTAGTTCAAAAGCTGAGATGACCTGCCATAAATTGTTCTTACTATAATCTACTATCCTTTTAACATGACAGACCTTCAACTATTTAAACAGCGATATTATTAAAGACTGTACAATGTAAAAGATACACTGTGAACCAGACTGTCTTAGTTTAAATCCTAATTCCCCCACTCATAGTTATAACCTTAGTTTCCATTCTTGTAAAGCAATAGCAACAATAATAAAGGAATGTGAAGTGAAAGTCTCTCAGTTGTGTCCAACTCTTTGTGACCCCATGGACTATACAGTTCATGGAATTCTCCAGGCCAGAATACTGGCGTGGGTAACCTTTCTTTTCTCCAGGGGATCTTCCCAACCCAGGGATCAAACCCAGGTCTCTCACATTGCAGACAGATTCTTTACCGTCTGAGCCACAGGGGGAAGTGTAATAGTAATAACAATACTTAACACATAGGAATTTTTTAATGCATGAATTAATTTATTATTTGGCTGCATTGGTATCATCATTACATTATGAAATTTTGTGGTGGTTCTCAGGCTCTCTAGTTGCGGCATGTGGGCTTCAGAGTACGAAGGCTTATTTGCCCTGAGACATGTGGAATCTCAGTTCCCTGAGCAGGGATTGAGCCCATGTCCCTTGCATTGCAAGGCAGATTCCCAGCCACTGACCACCAGGGAAGTCCCAACACACAGGGTTTTAAGAATTCAATGAGTGTTTATGTAGCCAAAATGACTCTGTTAATCTTAGACTGCGTCAAGAGCAGCATGGCATCTTTAACAAAGAGGAAAAGTAGACTTAATTTAGAGCAGTATTTTTCATCCTGAGGGTCTTTTTTTCTAGATTACATAATTCTACTTATTTCAATTCTTTAAGAAAACAGTTTGTGGCCACTATCATGAGGTCACTAATTTCAAGTCAACCTCTAGGTTTTCAGTGTCTTTCTGAGATAGAAAAAATCAAGATTCTGCCTTGGTTCTAAAGTTAACCTGTGAGAACTATTTACTTGCTAAGCTTATCAAATAGACTTTTTTTTTAAAACAGGGAGAAAAAACTTCAAGTCTTTTCTCTTATTTTAAGTGAATGTGCACAGTTTCCTGTAATTAAATTAACATGTAAGTTCTTAGGTCACAGTCAGTATATTAATATTCACAGGGATAGTGAATAAAATCAACTTCCTATGATAGAGAGGATTTATAACTTGAAACTTTTCTGTAACAAATGTTAATAAATGTAGTCTCTTACTATATAAATTAATAGTCTCAAGGATAGATCAATACTTTTTAGATGACATCACAGATTTTGCCCTTTTTAAAAGTTAGTGATATTAGAAGCTTAACTTTACATTGACAATATCCATAAGGTGGACAGATTTATTATAAATATTATGATATGTGACTGCGAATAAAGGCAGTGAATATTTACCAATTAATCTAAAGTAAAGCTAATGGTTAAATACATGCCCTGTGCTTTCAAAATCACTTGTGTCAATGGTTTTACTATTTTTCAGTAAAATTTTTCTCTTTAAGAATTGAGACTTGTGGCCTCTTGTTTGAATTCATTTTTAGTCAAGATTTAATAAAAGTTAAGGCTTGTAATAATTTATAAATTATTACACAAATATAGGGCCAGACCAACATAATACACTATTGAATTAAAACCAGCATTTATAAGTTTTTGACATAAATATAACTTTTAAGCCACCCTTTTTGTCTTTTATTTTTACATTTAGCTATAGAAAATGCTACCTTTAGTAATGCTATTTGGGTATGTTTTTCATCATAACTAAATTTTTCTTTGCAATAGTTGAAGCATTGTGCAGAGTAAATGCTAAAGATGTAGACTCTGGAGTGAGACAGCCTGACTTCTGTTTTACCTTCAACAAGTTTCTTAACACCTCTTTGCCTCTGTTTTCTGATACATATAGTTTGTATATGTATATAATATATAATGATATTAATGAATTTTAATTTTTAATTTTTATTGGAGTATAGTTGCTTTACAATGTTGTGTTAGTCTCTGCTGTACAGCAAAGTGAATCAGCTATGTGTTTACATATATCCCCTCATTTGGGGGTTTCTTACCCATGTAGGTCATCAGAGAGCATTGAGTAGAGTCCCCTGTGCTATACAGTAAGTTTCATTAGTTATCTATTTTATACATAGTATCAGCAGTATATATATGTCAATCCCAATCTCCCAATTCATCCCATCCCACCACTTTCCCCTTTGGTATCCGTATGTTTGTTCTCTATGTCTGTGAATTATTGTTCAGTTGCTCAGTTGTGTCTGACTCTGTGACCTCATGGACTGCAGCATACCAGGTGTCCCTTTCCTTAGCTGTCTTCTGGAGCTTGCTCAAACTCATGTCCATTGAGTTAGCAATGCCATCCAACCATCTCATCCTCTGTTGTCCCTTTCTCTTCCTGCCTTCAATCTTTCCCAGCATCAGAGTCTTTTCTAATCAATCAGCTCTTTGCATCAGATGGACAAAGTATTAGTGAATTTTTAAAAGGATTTTTGTAATGATTCAAAAGCATTCATATTCTTAAAAGCACTAGCTAAGTCAGTTCACTTCAGTTCAGTTGCTCAGTCGTGTTCGACTCTTTGCGACCCCATGAACCACAGCACACCAGGCCTCCCTGTCCATCACCAACTCCCAGAGTTTACCCAAACTCATGTCCTATAAGTCTTAATTATCCACAATTTCAGAAAAGTATATTTCCTGTAAACTGAGAACAAAATCTATATAGCAGTTTGATGAAAGATCAACCCCTTCTTTTAAATCAAGGGTCACCAGCATTTTTCAAAAAGGAAAGAAAAATAAATTTTGTAAAACACTTTCCTGAATTGTTGTCTCAAAACACTATACAAAAATTCATTTATGAGTTAATGATTAGAAACTATGAACTATTGATTATTATCAAACATTCAGGATTAAGGAGAACAGTAACACTGATGTGGCAAAAAGAATAACTTTTTAAGTCTCACTACACCATTCTCCTGACCTTGAGATACATGAAATCATTGTAGTAAAATGTTTAATTTGAACTCAGAACTATGGCTGCATGGCCAGAAATTACTACTAATCTTTTAAGATCACCTGATTATTGTGAAAATGAGGTTTCTCAGGGGGGCATGATCTATAAATTTGTACTTATTCTAGCTTAGTATTTCTATGTAAGCTGAATACTAAAATAACTTTTTTTCTTATTCATCCTCTAGCAAAATGAGACATTTCTAGGATCAGAGTAATAATGGGCATTATTAATTTACTAATGAAGATTTTACTTCTAAGCACTGTGTACTTATAGTTGTAGTTCATAAGTAATCATTGAATTGAATTTTAACAAAGTCTTATGACTTTCAAGAACTTTCAAATGAAATGGGTATGTATTCCTGTATGTTTCATATCTGTTTTACATGTAAGGGATATCCTTTAGGTATCCTGTGAACGAATAGGCTTGGGTTGAGTTCCGTCAAAGCAGAACCCGAGGAGATAGAATTTGGTGCCTGAGTTTTACTGAAGCTGTTCTTTCTAGGGAATGTCTACAAGGAAAGAAGTTAAGCGTGATAGAAAAGTGGAAGAAAAGACATTGACTCATGTAAAGTGAAACCTTGGCTTTATCCAAGGGATGTTTCTGAAGCAGTAAAAAGCCCATACAGAGTTGTCTCCTCCTGAAGCAAGATAGCCACCCACTTGTAACTCGTATCACTCCGACATTGACTGTAAGTCACCTTGGGGAATGGCAGAGGGGCATATTCCCCATGCTGAAGCTGCTCTGGGGGAAACCTCTAGAGAAGCGAGTGGTTCTATTCTATTAGCATCCAACAGTCACATCAGCTTGGCTATGGATACACCACCCAGTAAAGCATATACTCTAAAAGAAGCCACATTATTCCTGTAGTATTTTCAAACCAGCTAGGCTTGTGAAACATTCAAGCAGCACCATATTAAAACTGACCTAATTTTTTAAAAAAGGTAACATAAGGAAATGTTTTTAACATGCTCATTTTTTTCTAGAGCACTTTATTTTATAATTCTGTTGATGTAGAAGGAAATTAATCATGGAGGAGAAGGTACACATTGTGGAGGTACTGTTCTCAAGAAAATGCAGAAGAGTGGGAAGAATATAATGATGACGTTAAAACTTTGTAATAAAACTACTGAAGTGAATTGATATTTTTCTTTGAATTTTTAAGTTCTTAAAATGGCTTTAAAATCAGTCATATTTGAGGAGCTTAAAAAGGTTCCCGGAAACAAAATAAATCTTATGTGTAACAGGGCATATTTTGGGTTTACTAAAGCTGAAGTCTAAAGATTTATAAACTAATTTATTTGGCAATCATTGCAGCTGAATCACAACTCTTTTTGCAAAATAGTTCCTTTTTACTCTGCCAGTTTGAATCATCTATCTTGAGAATCTAAATGTATTACTACAGTGATGGAAGAGAGAAAGTGAAAAGTTTTGTTAAAGTGGGAAAATTTGTTTTCAGTTAGTACTTGTGCTATAAATCTTCTGGATCTAGGTTTTAAGTGTAGAAATATAAATGATTGTTGGGCTGTTACCTCTTTTGAATTCATTACAGAACACTTTCCTTGGGAACTGATATGATTGGAAAGTCAATTTTACATAATAAATAATATTAATAAATGCCTTTCAATCTTCTTATACTTGAAATTCTTCAAAATGCACATACACACATAGAATCTATGTATGTATATTTCAATTTGATCTTTATTGAGATCCTGGTAGAGTGAACACACTGCTTTCATAAATATCTTAGAAATGAGGAATATTTACATGGAAGTAAAGTGACAGAACTTGGTTTCCCCCATGATTGCTGATTTCTCAATGCACCGGACTGTGTTAGTCAAAACATACACTAGATTTATCTCCTGTGCTCCTGCCTCTTACATCCTACCTCTGCACTACTTAATTCTATCTCCACACTGCTTTCAAATTATCATCTTAAAACACAATCTGAAAGCCTTTAATTCTTCCCCATTACCCATGGAGTGGAGTCTAAACTCAGCAGAGTAGCTGTCTCCCTTGGAATTGGGCTTTAATTTGCCTCCTTATCTTCACACTACCCACTCCAGTATTCTTGGGTTTTCCTTGTGGCTCAACTGATAAGGAATTCACCTACAATGAGGGAGACCTGGGTTCGATCCCTGGGTTGGGAGGATCCCCTGGAGAAGGGAATGGCTACCCAATCCACTATTCTGGCCTGGAGAATTCCATAGACTATATAGTCCATGGTGTTACAAAGAGTTGGACACAACTGAGAGACTTTCACTTCACTTTACATCTTTACACTATAAGACATCTGTACTAGTATAATGGGCTTTCCAGGGGCTCAGTGGTAAAGAGTCTGCCTGCCAATGCAGGAGCTGCAGGAGACATGGGTTTGATCCCTGGGTCAGGAAGATCTCCTGCCATTTCCTACTCCAAGATCTCCTGGAGTAGCAAATAGCAACCCATTCTTGCCTGGGAAATCCCATGGACAGAGGAGCCTGGTGGGGTCACAGAGTCAGACATGACTGAGCATGCATCTACTAGTATAAAGTCAAAATCATCTTTGATATTTTTATCAGATTAAAATGTGCCTATTTCTATTAAGCTATGTTACATCTTCTGACATACTCACTGCTATTCGAGCTCTTTATTTCCTAGGATATCATTCAGTTCCTATCTGTGGCTAATAGGATTTGATTTGTGCATAGGACTCAACACAGGCCAATATGTTATTTTGACAGAAAACAGTTCCATGCTTAAGGCTTTCATTTTGAGTTACAAGCAAGTTGAGTGGATGGAATCCAGTAATGGGGTAAAAAAAGCAAAATAGAGCATCCCAGAAAGAATAATATTAGTATAGTCTTCTGTAGCACTTACTATATGCCTGGCAAAGTCTATGCACTCTGCATGTTATATGCCTGGCACTATCTGTGCACTTTGTGTGTGCTGACATCATTTAATCCTCACAACCCTACTTCCCTATTTCAAGATGAAGAAACTAAAGCATAAAGAAAGTAAATGATTTACCTCAGGTGACACAATTCTGGAGTGGGTAAGCTGAAAAAGAACTCAGTCTGATTACGCTGGTATCCAAGATATGGTTAGGCAGCCTCTGTTCCAGTTTGTAGTTTTAATTACCATCAGACCCAGATGTATTTTGTTTCTTCTCTTCAGATTTTTCTGAGGGTTTATGGTACATGATACAGTCTTTTTTAGTTGAGCCGATTTAAGTACATTTCTGTTTGTTTCCTTCAAAATAGGCTTAGTGAGACTTGCCCATTTCCATTTTTTAAAAAGTTCTAATGTAATCTATCAACATAATTGAAATACACTTTCCAAAATTTTTGTCTGTTGAAACTGTATTAGTACTTCATGAATTAGCTCAAATCTTTCTGCTTATTTGTAGCTTTTCTGAATGCCTTTCCACACCACACCCCCCCCCACCCAAAATGACGATTGTTTTTCTTCCTTCTTTTGCTTAGTGTACATCTTTCACTATATTTAAGGACTTGAGACATTCTACTTTTGATATTTTAAGTTCTATACCTATTTTCCAAAATATTAGTTTGAGATATATGAAATTATCAACTCCCAAGTAGTTTTAACTTACTAAAATGGCGTTTTCATGTGATTCAATTTAATATGTTGGAAGAAACTGACCAGTAGTGATCATTGTAAGTTGGGTCTCTGATAGATGGTAAGGTCTCAGTAAATTTGATGGCATTAATTACTTCTTTGTATATAATAAAATTTTAGTAACTTGACAAAGTTTTCCCCATATACTCTCCTGAGGATAATATGTTTAATGAATAAATCCATCATTTCTCATTTTCTACTTCTGACATTATTTGTGTCCATTTCCAAGAAAATTTGAGTAGTTATTCAGTATTCTTGTGTGTGAATAACCACAATTGGAGTCTAATTTCACTGCATAAAGTTATAACAAATTTGCATTTCAAGTATATTCGTAAGGATTTTTGAGTTATTATTTTCTAGTAATATCCAGGCAAGTGAGTCAGAATATTACAAATAAACAACCTCCCAATCCCACCAGGCTCCTCTGTCCATGGAATTTTCCAGGCAAGAATACTGGAGTGGGTTGCCATTTCCTACTCCAGGGGATCTTCCTGACCTAGGGATTGAATTGAATTGCGTATTGTGCGTCTCCTGCATTTTCAGGTAGATTATTTACCACTGTGCCACCTGGGAAGCCGTTGTCAGAAGGGATCACATATAGGTGTAGTTCTTTTGGAAAGTCAGGAGAATGAGTCTATATCAGGCAGTTATTGTTGGGAATTTCACAAAGAATTGGCTATGAGTATGAAATAGTTAGAACAGGAAAGAATATGGGCTGTTGCAGAATATAATCAGTTCAGTTCAGTTCAGTCACTCAGTCATGTCCAACTCTTAGCAACTCCATGGACTGCAACATGCCAGGCTTCCCTGTCCATCACCAACTCTTAGAGCTTGCTCAAACTTATGTCCATCGAGTCGGTGATGCCATCCAACAATCTCATCCTCTGTCATCCCCTTCTCCTCCTGCCTTCGATCTTTCCCAGCATCAGGATCTTTTCAAATGAGTCAGTTCTTCACATCAGGTGGCCAAAATATTGGAGTTTCAGCTTCAGCATCAGTCCTTCCAATGAATATTCAGGACTGATTTCCTTTAGGATTGACTGGGTGGATATCCTGGCAGTCCAAGGGACTCTCAAGAGCCTTCTCCAGCACCACAGTTCAAAAGCGTCAATTCTTTGGTGCTCAGCTTTCTTTACAGTCCAAATCACATCCTTACATGACTACTAGAAAAACCATAGCTTTGGCTAAATGCACCTTTGTCGGCAAACTAATATCTGTGCTTTTTAATCTGCTATCTAGTTTGGTCATAGCTTTTCTTCCGAGGAGCAAATATCTTTTAATTTCATGGCTACAGTCACTATCTGCAGTGATTTTGGAGCCAAGAAAATAAAGTCTGTCACTGTTTGCATTGTTTCTCTATCTATTTGCCATGAAGTGATGGGACTGGGTGCCATAATCTTCATTTTTTGAATGCTGAGTTTTGAGCCAGCTTTTTCACTCTCCTCTTTCACTTTCATCAGGAGGCTCTTTAGTTCATCTTCACTGTCTGCCATAAGGTTGGTGTCATCTGTGTATCTGAGATTATTGATGTTTCTCCCAACAAACTTGATTCCAGCTTGTGTTTCATCCAGTTTGGCAATTCACATGATGTAATCTGCATATAAGTTAAATAAGCAGAATGACAATATGTAGCCTTGATGTACTCCTTTTCTGATTTGGAACCAGTCTGTTGTTCCATGTCCAGTTCTAAAATGTTGCTTCTTGACCTGCATACAGATTTCTCAGGAGGCAGGTCAGGTGGTCTGGTATTCTGTCTCTTGAAGAATTTTCGACAGTTTGTTGTGATCCACAGTCAAAGGCTTTGGCGTAGTCAGTAAAACACAAGTAAATGTTTTTCTGGAACTCTTGCTTTTTCAATGGTCCAGTGGATGTTGGCAATTTGATCTCTGGTTCCTCTGCCTTTTCTAAAACCAGCTTGAACATCTGGAAGTTCACAGTTCATGTTCTGTTGAAGCCTGACTTGGAGAATTTTGAGCATTACTTTGCTAGCATGTGAGATGAGTGCAATTGTGTGGTAGTATGAGCATTCTTTGGCATTGCCTTTCTTTGAGATTGGAATGAAAAGTGACCTCTTCCAGTCCTGTGGCCACTGCTGAGCTTTCCAAAGTTGTGGGCATATTGAGTGCAGCACTTTCACAGCATCATCTTTTAGGATTTGAAATAGCTCAACTGGAAATCCATCACCTCCACTAGCTTTGTTCATAGTGATGCTTCCTAAGGTCCACTTGACTTTGCATTCCAGGATGTCTGGGTCTAGGTGAGTGATCACACCATCTGTTTATCTGGGTCATAAAGATCTTTTTTGTATAGTTCTTCTGTGTATTCTTGCCACCTCTTCTTAATATCTTCTGCTTCTGTTAGGTCCATATGATTTCTGTCCTTTGTTGTACCTATCTTTGCATAAAATTTTCCCTAGAATATAATAGGCCCAGTGAATACATAGTTATGAAAACTTGGGCAAACTGCTTATCCAAGGAACTTTGTTGGTAGAGTATATAGAGTATATGAGATGAGTTGGAGGAAGTGACCAAAGTAGTCACTGGAACATTTTAAGTAGGGTATAAGCATTGCCAAATTTGTGTTTTCTAAAGTTAAGTAAAATCAGGAATTACAAGGGAATGTAGAAATAGCTGAGTTAAAGAGGTGACCACTCTGGCTCTATTGCAAAAAGTGATGAAAAAGTGATATGCAGACCAGATGGGAGAAGACTGCTGTGGTCTGAGCAAGGATGGCAAGGACCTTGAATAAGGATGTTGTTATTGAAATCAATAGGAGAGTGGATTCAAATAATTTAGAAAAATAGAATTGATAGAAATTGGAGATCAGTCACAGACATAAATGGAGTTAATCCCGTTTATATCTCCTGTCAATTGATATCTAAGTAATTTATTTAGAGTAGGCTTGGATTATTTGAGCTCAACTTAATTGTGAGTGAAGCTTCTAACAAAGTCCTCTGTAAACTGAATACTTTATTCAAAATATATAGACATAGCCCAGAATAAATTATTGCTTCTCCAGAGGCACTATTTTGAATGAAGTTTCATATAAATTAAATATTTCATGATGATGAGCAAAACGCACTTCAAATTAAAACATGCAATAATATTAATTAAACAGAAGTTGTAAACTGATGTTGGCATACATCTTCACCTTCATTCATTTTTATGAAACTGCATTATTAAGGTCCCTTCTAAAAAGAAAAGATTAAATAGCTTTTGTCATTAAAAAATATGTGCTTAGCCTCCTTTTGTCAGATAAAGGTGATTATAAAACTGTTATGAGAAACAAGCTAAAAATGATAGAGGTTTGTTTTGCCAGCCTCATTTTCTTTATGGTACTATTTCTTATTATGTGATAATAAGAGAAAGGTCTTTGATAATATACTTATATTTTTTGACCATTTATTTGAAGTTGAACAGATTTAAAGACTTTAAAAACTTAATCCATTTACAGGTACAGGTGTTAAAGAATACTTAAAAACAAAAATGCTTATTGTAGTGCTGTACAGTAAGTTTCCTGTTATAAAATGTGTATTATAAATCATTGGGGGAAAAGGGATACTTTTTAATGAATAAAGTCATAAATTTCATACAAACGTAAACTTATGTCACATTCATTAGTTAATGAGAAAATTAGTAAGTTCAAAGGACAATTTAAAGAACACATGCATATGCCAACAATCGAGAATGTTGAATGCGTTTATAAACATGCATATTGTATGATGTTGCTTATATGTGGAATCTAAAAAAAAATTATACAAATGAACTTATTCGCAAAACAGAAACAGACTTATAGACTTGAGAGAATAAATTTGTGATTATGAAGTGGGATGGGGGGAAGGGTGAGGGAGGTTAGTTGGGGAGTTTGAGATTGACATGTACACACTAATATATTTAAAATGGTCCAATAAGGACTTACTGCATAGCACAGAGAACTCTGGTCAATATTATGTAACAACCTAAATGGGAAAAGAATTTGAAAACAGAATATATATATATGTGTGTGTGTGTGTGTGTGTGTGTGTGTGTGTATCAATTACATATATATATATATAACTGAATCACTTTGCTGTACACGTGAAACTAACACAGCATTGTTAATCAACTATGTGCCAATATAAAATAAAACCAAAAAAAAGATGCAAAGCAGGCCCATATATATAGGGAAATAATTGCAATCCACTAAAAATTTCATTTGTGTTACTATCTGCTTTCTATATCTTCACAGAGTTTCAAAATAGCTCAAAGATGATAAAAGTCACGTTGTACCCATTTCAAAGTCTTTTACAATTTTTCTTGACATAGGGAAAGATCACAATAGAAATGAAAATCTGAGAAACATACTGTCAGAGAAACTGCCTCCCCATGGTGGTTCCCAGAGGTTTCAACAAATCTCCTTTTCCTTCCTTAAAGGTCTGTGGTACGTCATAAAAGCAAGTCAGTTTTGAGTGGGAGAATAAACATGTATTCCTTTGTTAATTTTGTCAAAAACTATATTGAGAATTTATTCTTTGCCAACTGCTTAGTGCCTGCTTATTGGTACTCTACTGCTGCTGCTCGTGTCCGACTCTGTGCGACCCCATAGACAGCAGCCCACTAGGCTCCCTCGTCCCTGGGATTCTCCAGGCAAGAACACTGGTGTGGGTTGCCATTTCCTTCTCCAATTGGTACTCTAACAGTATAGAAATAATATTGTGCCTGCCTTCATGGAACTTACATTCTAAAAGGGAATACAAAAAATTATCCAGGCAATCAGAGTACTGTGATAGGACCAGGGTGATAGATCAGTGAGGTATTCTAGAGGAAATCAACTTAGGCAAGCATCTGAAAAGTGAGTGGGAATTATGCTAGTTAATAAGATAAAAGCAATAAGAAGTATTTCAGAAGCATGATGTGTGATGGATGGCCTGGGGTATAAGTGAAAACCAAGATTTAGGAGAGTTTACAGAACCTTAACATCTCAGCTCACTTAATGCCTCCAAATCACATTGCCAGTTTGACATATATGTATCACAAGACTAAAAGGAAAATTTCAAATGTCACTTGCCATGTTTCTTTTTCTGAATTGTTTAAATTTCTAAATTACCATTGTTTCTATACTTTATCTTGAAATGATGAGACAATTTAGGGAAATAATCCAAACATTTAGATTTTCAGTTCAGTTCATTCTCTTAGTCGTGTCCAACTCTTTGAAACCCCATGGACTGCAGCATGCCAGGCCTCTTGTCCATCACCAACTCCAGAGGTTGCTCAAACTCATGTCCATAGACTTGGTGATGCCTTCCATGTCCATAGACTTGGTGATGCCATCCAACTATCTCATCCTCTGTCGTCCCCTTCTCCTCCTGCCTTCAATCTTTCCCAGCATCAGGGTCTTTTCAAATGAGTCAGCTCTTTGCATCATGTGACCAAAGTATTGGAGTTTCAGCTTTAGCATCAGTCCTTCCAATGAATTTTCAAGACTAGCTTCTTTTAGGATTGACTGGTTTGATCTCCTTGCATTACAAGGGCCTCTCAAGAGTCTTCTCCAACACCACAGCTCAAAAGCATCAATTCTTTGGCACTCAGTTTCCTTTATAGTCCAACTCACACACCCATACATGACTACTGGAAAAACCATAGCTTTGATTAGATGGACCTTTGTTGGTAAAGTTTAAATTTCAGGACTAGTTAAATCCATTTTAGTTTTTCCATACTAGCCTGTCTTTATCATCACACACTCTGTTCTCTTCAGTTCTTCCACAAATTGCTTAATTCTCCCTCTACTCTATGACCAGTAACTCCCCCTCACCCTAATTGTAGAGTAGCAGCACTTCCTTTTTCTGGTCCAGAGACAATTTTTTGAATCCCTCTGTGTTTTTACAAAAGTAGCAGCATAGGAGAGTCTTTATTGGCAGTAAGAAAATAACCAGTTCAGGTTAATGTTGCAAAAGAATTAAATGTAGAAGCTACAATTTTAGTCATAGAAATAATATGAAATAATGAAACTATACTTTTCACAGTAGAGAGTTAGGTACGTTTAAGTTGATGTGCTGTATTTGGATGAAATCTCTTAAGACGTTTGTTTGTTTATTGCTTTAGGGTTTCCAAATATTGTACTGGCCAAAAAGTTCATTTGGGGTTTTCTGTAGGATGTTATGGAAAAATCCAAACAACTGACCAAACAAGTATTTTGACACACTTGGCTCTGCATTTATTCAGATGATAGATTAGAAATCAGAAGTTATGGAAGTCAGGTATTGAGTAATTAAATGGATTGACTGTGAGGAAAACTAGGGGGAGAAAAGCCCAGTCTGTCACAACATAGTGCAGTACAAAAATGCCTCCAATATGTCCTTAATCCAAGGAGAAGGGAATTATTTTCAGTATCTCTTATTTCAAGAAAATATGTAGTGTGTTTACATTTTTTTTAAATTGAGCATTGTTAATTAAAACGTAGGTACACAGAGAATTAAACTTTAGTCGTCTTTGTAATTACATTGGTGATACCTCCTAATTCCAGCCATATGTGATATAATATGATTCTTGCTATTAATAGTAAAAGGCTTAATATATTAGTGAGTAAAGTTGTAGAGTGCTTAAGTTAAAGGGCATAGAATCCTTAGGAGAAAGTAAGTACGCAGGACAATATTCAAACTAAGAGAGCAAATAGGGAAACAGATAGGGAGAAACATGTCTAGCAACAGTAATTAAGCCGTTTCACCCATCCCCATGTGAATTTGGAAAGGGATTGTTGCAGTGGTTTGTAGAAAGTCTGAATAAACAGCCAGCAATGAGGACAGGGACTTAGCTCTTCTGGCAGGTGGCCACTACAGCAAATTGCTTCTTAAGTGTGCAGGGTATCACTTTGTGCCGAAAATCTGGTGATGTCTTGAAGAGGATAAAAGTGTGCTGGAGTTCCATGGTGGTACGGTCCCCATGGGGAGTTTGTAAGGCAAAGCACAAGGCATGGGTTTTAACTAAAGATGTATGATGAAGCTGGAGGCAGTGAATGCTTTAGATGTTTGTCATATTTTCTGTTTATGCAATTTAACATCTGTGTGAAAATACTACTACGACATTTCAGATATTCCCAAGAGAGCTCAGAAAAGGAATTTGGCCCCATATTTTCTACTTTAATCTTGCTTTATTTTTCTTCATAATCTTCATTTTCTAATACAGTGACGTGGGCAGAATAATGGTCCCCAAAGGTACCTCTGTGTCCTAATCCTCAGAACCTGTGAACATGTTATCATACACGGCAAAAGGGACTTTGCAGCTGTGATTAAATTAGGGACCTTGAGGTGGGGAGGTTGTTTTGGACTATCTGGGCAAAACCAGTCTAATCCCATGGGTCCTTAAAACCAGAGATAACCTTTCCTAGCTGTGGTCAAAGGGAGATACGACCATGGGAAGATGATCAGAGGGGCACAAAGTTGTTGCCCATGAAGTTGGAGCAATGAGCTCATGTGAGAAGTTTCTAGAAATAGGAAAATCAAAGAAATTGGTTCTAAGTGCTTCCAAACAGGAATGGAGCTCTGCCATCCCCTTGATCTTCACCCGGGGAGATCTGTGTTGAAATTTTAACATAAAGAACTGTAGTATAATAAACTCATGTTGTTTCAAGTATGTGATAATTTGTTACAGCAGCAATATAAAAAAATAGATATGGTATATGTTTTTCTCATTGTCTCCCTGCTCTCTCTATATATACACTAGAATGTAAACCTCAAAAGAACATGACATATCTACTTACTTCAGTGCTATCTCCCTAGGATATTTTGAAATGTAGCAGATACGCCATAAATACTTAATAAATGAATTGATGATTGAATGTGAGAAAATTATTTAAACAGGACTTATGAAATTTTGCTCCAATAAATGTGTTAAAAGAACCACAGCAAATGATACATTCCTATAGTTTTGAAACACTGATGTCTATATTTTATCTGAACTTCAAAAGCACTTCTACTGTGACTTACAAATGTGGAAATAGATTTTCACAAGTATTAAGAAAAATTCCCATATTTTTATTTATCAAGACTGACAGCAAACTAACATTTCAAAAGTCACTTAAACGTGTTGGAACTATATAAGTACCATATAATTGGATAAAGCTAAGAAACAGAGATTTTGTATAAGGAGGGCTGCTGACATCCCACAGGTGCTTCACAAAATGGTAGTAATATGAGGTCTTTTCTGTAGTCCAGTGGTTTAACTTTGACCTTGCCTTTTCATGGCAAATAGATGGGGAAACAGTAGCTGACTTTATTTTGGGGGGCTCCAAAATCACTGCAGATGGTGACTGCAGCCATGAAATTAAAAGATGCTTACTCCTTGGAAGGAAAGTTATGACCAACCTAGACAGCATATTAAAAAGCAGAGACATTACTTTGCCAACAAAGGTCCATCTAGTTAAGGCTATGGTTTTTCCAGTAGTCATGTATGGATGTGAGAGTTGGACTATAAAAAAAACTGAGTGCCGAAGAATTGATGCTTTTGAACTGTGGTGTTGGAGAAGACTCTTGAGAGACACTTGGACTACCAGGAGATCCAACCAGTCCATCCTAAAGGAAATCAGTCCTGAGTATTCATTGAAAGGACTGATGCTGAAGCTGAAACTCCAATATTTTGGCTACCTGGTGCGAAGAACTGACTCATTTGAAAAGACCTTGATGCTGGGAAAGATTGAAGGCAGGAGGAGAGGGGGATGACAGAGGATGAGGGGCTGGATGGCATCACCAACTCAATGGATGTGAGTTTGAGTAAACTCTGGGAGTTGGCGATGGACCAAGAGTCCTGGTGTGCTGCAGTCTATGGGGTTGCAAAGAGTTGGACATGACTGAGCAACTGAACTGAACTGCCTTTTCAAATCTATACGTGGGATTCAGTTGTTGCATTTGGAAGTAGTCTCATTCTCAAGGAATCTACTCATTCATTTGTTCCATAATATTGATAAGTGCTTGCCATCTGTACTAATCTATTGGTCTGTGTACTTAAAGATACAGCAAAGTACAAAGTAGACAAAAATTCTAGCCCTCATGAAAACCCATTCAAGTGGGGAAATAAACAATAAAATAAAGAAAATAAAAATTACTGGTCTCACTTTTCGAAAGTTTGCTTTACATCACTTTGCATTTACAAAAGACCTATATTAGTGACTGTTTTCACTCATTGATAGAAACCCAAAGAGGATTTTCACCTTTCCAAAAAGTGAAAAGCAAAAATAACAAGCAGCATTTATTTTGCATTGAGCCCTTAGAGTGGCAGCACACACCTAGAGCAGAGAGGGTGGACCACCCCCAAGTTCCTTCCTGCGAACTACACTCAGCATCAAGCTGCCATAGATTTGAACTGTATCTACAAGCATCTATGCTTTACTTCATGTGATTCTGTGCCTCTGTTAGCAAGATGTATCCTAAGTTAATTGCTTCTTCACTTTATGCCAGTTTGGATCAGGAAAGGTTTCATAGGAATGTCCCATTATCAGATAGTGGGAGAAATACGTACATTACATGCTGTTTAGATCTGTGGAGGAAAGTATGACAGAGAAGATTATATAGGGAGAGAGTGTGTATTGTGTTTCTATGTAAAAAGGGTGTCTACCATTCCATGTTCGATGCATGAGACAAATGCTCAGGGCTGGGGCAATGGGATGACCCAGAGGGATGGGATGGGGAGGGAGGTGGGAGGGGGGTTCAGGATGGGGAACACATGTAAACCCATGGCTGATTCATGTCAATGTATGGCAAAAACTACTACAATATTGTAAAGTAATTAGCCCCCAACTAAAATAAATAAATAAATAAATAAAAAAAAAAAAAAAATAAAAAAAAAAAATAAAAAAGACTTAAGATAGTTATCATATGGACAAAGCAAGAGGGTGAGCTATGAAACTCTGGAGGAAAAAGTATTCCAAGCTGGGAACAGTAAATGCAAAGCTTCAAGGCATGGTGAACCTGGTGTATTTAAGGACTTGCAAGACCATTTCTTATTTATAGTACCTTAAATTAATTTTAAAGTATAAATTTTAGCTGTATTGGCAACCTCTAAACCAGATATGGCTTAGCGGTAAAGGATCTGCCTGCCAATGAGTATATATCAAAACGAGTCAGTTTTTTATTTGAATCTGGAAGTATTGTTTAATTGCTGAATTTCTAGCTAGCAGGTCAGACTTTTCCATATTTATTGGTATTCTGGGATGCTTGACCAAAGTTATCAACAGACAATCTGTTCATTTTCATCTGTCTTAGGATTCTTTTATCCTCATTAATGAAGTGACCTCTAAGAGTATAGCATGAATGTTCTAGATATACCCATAGTCCTTTGATGTCTGTTACATGAGATCTGAAGGAGATGAAATCATTGTTACAAGAATTTGCTTTTAGAAAGGATATTGGAAGCCAAATAAGCATCCTGTGAATCAAGAGAGCATGCCAACATTTTCTTATTTATATATCCAAATCACTCAATTCTTTTGAAAAAACAATAATTTCACAAAATATGAAATTAAGTGAGAGAAGTTCCAGAGTTTTCCACAACATCAGTTCATATGAACTCTTTTTCAATGGGTTCTGGCTCTTCAATCTTGGTTTTGTTGATGTGCATAGAGTGGCTAAATACCAATACCAGGGATGCTTCCCTGTGGTTAGAGCATGTAAGTAATTTAATGAAATGACAACTGTATAACTTGTAATGAAGACTATAACTATCCAATGGCCATACATACTGCTTTGCCTTGAAGAATGGCTTGCTATGGAAAGCTTCCTGGGACATGAAATCAGATCAAAGTCAGTTATCATGTCAAATGAAGTATTTCATCCTGGCCATCTGTACTTCTGTGCCCCATGTGTGTATCCTATTTATTCATTCATTTAATGAATATTTGCTGAGGATCTGCTTTATACAAGGCACTCTTCTCTAGGCTAATGGTATGCCAGTGAAGAAAATAGAAGTCCCTACCTTCATAAAGCATACACTCCAGCAGGTTTTGATTGTTAAATTCTTTCATTTCAGATTATCAGTTGAATTCTACAGTGTCTCTCTGACTTGGACAGTAGTAAATAGATGTTTTCTGCTTGGTACCCTCTTTTAGAGTTGTTATGAAGGTAATTGTGTTTTGACTTGACTAAACTTTTTACATTCCATTTGTTTTTGTTATGGCTTTAGCTGTGTTGAAACACATACGTGTCCATACTTATGTGTTCCTGCACTTTCTCAATAAATTACCCATTTATTGACTGACTTATTTTTTTAGGTCAACTCTCACCTACTGCACTGAAAATATCCTTTCAACACTGAAAACAGAATTTATAGGCATTATAAAAATTTAAAAATATAGAGTATGGAGAAGGAAATGTCAACCCACTCCAGTATTCCTGCCTGGAGAATTCCATGGGTAGAGGAGCCTGGCAGGCTACAGTCCATAGGGTCGTGAAGAGTCTCGACATGACTGAAGTGACTGAGCACATGAACACACACATAAATATAACACCTGCTTCTCCATTTCCTTATCTTCTCTCATCGGGTTCTCCAACTAATTTCTCTCCTTATTGCACACCTATTCCCCCGCCAAACAACAATCTTACATTATATTTGTGTTTTTTCCTTTTTCCCAAACACTTTAATCATTACTTTACTTTTTTTGGTTATAACAATGTTCTTCATTTATTAAATATATATTCATTTCTCTATTCACATGCAAACACCTCTTTCTCCTCCATTATAAAAATGAATGGAGGAATAAATAATTCTCAGTACAAAAACTTTATGGTTCTCCAGTAATAATTTTATGGGGTGTTAATTTTTACATATGTACAGCTTCTCTAGATCAGATTGTTTTTAACTAATTTTCCCTTCCTTGAGTTTTATTTTTATGTAATTTGTTAAAGTAGAATTTTAAAATTTCTAGCTACTACTTATAATTAACTTTCCATGAACTGTATATAGTCACCAAATTGCTTCAGTAGATTTCAAAATTGCAAATAACTGCCCAGTATCATGAGCTAAATGAAGCTTATGTAGATTCTCAAATAAAGGTCTTAGAAATGTAAGCAGTGAAAAGTATTTGGCTATGGCACAGATGTTGTGACCATTACAGGAATTGTCTTAATTAATTTTGTTCTCTAGTGTCAGTTCAAAAACTTTGTTTTTCACACAAAAACCCAATTATACAGGCAAAAGATGTTCATGCTTCAATGAGTTGAAAGTCAAAAAGAAAAATGTTACAAAATTAATGCAAACTTTTTTCTCAAATGTGTTCAGTTCAATTCACTTCAGTCTCTTAGTCGTGTCCGACTCTTTGCGACCCCATGAACCGCAGCACTCCAGGCCTCTCTGTCCGTCAGCAACTCCCGGAGTCCACCCAAACCCATGTCCATTGAGTCGATGATGCCATCCAGCCATCTCATCCTCTGTCGTCCCCTTCTCCTCCTGTCCTCAATTCTTCCCAGCATCAGGGTCTTTTCCAATGAGTCAACTCTTCACATCAGTTGGCCAAAGTATTCGAGTTTCAGCTTCAACATCAGTCCCTCCAATAAACACCCAGGACTGATCTCCTTTAGGGTGGATTGATTGGATCTCCTTGCATTCCAAGGGACTCTCAAGAGTGTTCTGCAACACCACAATTCAAAAGCATCAATTCTTAGGCACTCAGCTTTCTTTATAGTCCAACACTTACATCAATACATGACTACTGGAAAAATCATAGCCTTGACTAGATTGACCTTTGTTGGCAAAGGTAATTTCTCTGCTTTTTAATATGCTATCTAGGTTGGTCATAACTTTTCTTCCAAGGAGCAAGAGTCTTTTAATTTCCTGGCTGCAATCACCATCTGCAGTGATTTTGGAGCCCAGAAAAATAAAGTCAGCCACTGTTTCCACTGTTTCCCCATCTATTTGCCATGAAGTGATAGGACCAGATGCCGTGATCTTAGTTTTCTGAAGGTTGAGCTTTAAGCCAACTTTTTCCCTCTCCTCTTTCACTTTCATCAAAAGGCTCTTTAGTTCTTCTTCACTTTCTGCCATAAAGGTGGTATCATCTGCATATCTGAGGTTATTAATATTTCTCCCGGCAATCTTGATTCCAACTTGTGCTTCATCCAGCCCAGCGTTTCTCATGATGTGCTCTGCCTATAAGTTAAATAAGCAGGGTGACAATATGCAGCCTTGACATACTCTTTTTCCTACTTGGAACCAGTCTGTTGTTCCATGTCCAGTTCTAACTGTTGCTTCCTGCATACAGGTTTCTCAAGAGACAGGTCAGATGGTCTGGTATTCCCATCTCTTTCAGAATTTTCCACAGTTTATTGTGATCCACACAGTCAAAGGCTTTGGCATAGTCAATAAAGCAGAAATAGATGTTTTTCTGGAACTCTTTTGCTGTTTCAATGATCCATGGAATGTTGGCAATTTGATCTCTGATTCCTCTGCCTTTTCTAAAACCAGCTTGAACATCTAGAAGTTCACAGTTCACATGTTGCTGAAGCCTGGCTTGGAGAATTTTGAGCATTACTTTACTAGCATGTGAGATGAGTGCAATTGTGTGGTTGTTTGAGCATTCTTTGGAGTTGCCTTTCATTGAGATTGGAATGAAAACTGACCTTTTCCAGTCCTGTGGCCACTGCTGAGTTTTCCATATTTGCTGGCATATTGAGTGCAGCACTTTCACAGCGTCATCTTTCAGGATTTGAAATAGCTCAACTGGAATTCCATCACCTCCACTAGCTTTGTACGTAGTGATGCTTCCTAAGGCCCACTTGAGTTTGCATTCTAGGATGTCTGGCTCTAGGTGAGTGATCTCACTTTCATGATTATCTGGGTTGTGAAGATCTTTTTTGTACAGTTCTTCTGTGTATTCTTGCCATCTCTTTTTAATATCTTCTGCTTCTGTACTATAATAAAGAAACTTCATTATTGCCAATATTGAAATGTACACATTACCATGATAAATGGCAGAGAGAGATTCTTTATTCTAAAATTAGGTAACTTAAAGGTATAGAACACTAATTTTTTTTTAAACTAGATGATAATAATATCTCTGGAAATTCATTTTATTCTGCAGCAGTAAAATATTATTTAAACCAAATGGAAATTAAAATTTAAAACAGGTTTTGAATATATTGACATTTTGTATTTTTCCATCTATTTATCAAGATCTGCTTATGGTATAAGGCATGCTGTTTTACCATTTGGATTTGTATTTTAGATAACAGAAATTCTGCTCACTCACGTTTGAATCACTTAAGCTTTCAATTCAAATAGCCTAAGGCTTTTACAGAAGATCAAATAAATTGAAAAGCAAGTAACAGTTCTATACTTCAAATTGGAATTAGCACTATGAAAGGTAAAGTAGACAGAAAAATTATAATATTTAATGTAATGTGAACAAAAAGGCTGAAGATACTGTCAATTATCAGTGGTGTCCGTGAACCTTACACAGTGTAGTTCTATATACAGGGATGTCCCTAAATGTATGAAAAATTTAAAATCTTAAAGTATTAAGCTCAAGTTATTTCTTGGACTGTTTACTAAAGAGTGTAGACATTCCAGTTGCTTTGCAGAAGGGAAGTTTGTTTTTCAAAACACTATATTCTGTAAGCTAATCTTTGGCCTTTTCATTTACGTGATTTTCCAGCAAAGTAAAAATAGAAAGTAAAGAAAAAGCATGGAAAAATCTTACACAAAGCAGACTATTTCAGTGTTTGGGGGAAAAAAGCTTCTTTACACAGAAGTCATTCAGTTATGTTTGTAAATCCAGTTTAGCCAGATTGATATTTTGCCTTTTTTATTCTTTTGAGGATTTTAGAATGGAATGATCTAGGTTCAAATCACAAAACTTCTTTGAACCATTTTACTAAGGTTTCTTTATGCTCCAATTCATATTCAGGTATATATATATGTGTGTGTATATACATATGTGTGGGAGAAGGCAGTGGCACCCCACTCCAGTACTCTTGCCTGGAAAATCCCACGGACGGAGGAGCCTGGTAGGCTACAGTCCATGGGGTCACTAAGAGTCAGATACGACTGAGCGACTTCACTTTCACTTTTCCCTTTCATGCGCTGGAGAAGGAAATGGCAACCCACTCCAGTATTCTTGCCTGGAGAATCCCAGGGACGGCAGAGCCTGGTGGGCTGCCGTCTATGGGGTCGCACAGAGTCAGACCACGACTGAAGCGACTTAGACTTAGACTTAGATACATATGTGCGTGTGTGGTGTTCATATGTGTGTGTGTGTGTAGTAAAAGTACATGTTGGTCAATCTAACTCTTGAATCTAAGTGATTCAACTGCTATTTCCAGAAGTGATATAACACTATCCAATCATCTCCCTCCACCACTCCTCTTATGTTATCTTCTGCTTTGGAGTGGACACAAAGCATATCATTCATTTAAAATATATTTTCCATATTTGAGAATGGATTGATTAGGGGAAAATTAAAATGATAGCAGTTTACTTTAATTCCCTAATGTTTGTGATCATAGCCCAATTCTGTTCCCATAGAAAGAGGAAATAAGTGTAAGAATAAAAGCTGTGGTATTGTTACTGACTCCGATCTCCTCAGTACCTTTCTATGTGTTGAAAGTGAAACTTCTAAATTTGTAGTCAGGTTGTTTCTCACCGTGAGTGTTAGGCTAGCCTTCCTGAGCAGAGATGCGTGTTCCAGAGGCAAGTGATGAAATGATTCAAAACCCTGTGGGTAAGTGCAATGGGAGACTGGCATTCTCAGCTGGCTGTTATTCACTACCCCCTGATTTTCCATCCTCTGTTTAAACCACATGCATTCTCCCCTTGAATTTTGGAAATGTTCTGTATTGTTGACATTGTTTCCTGTCCTGGCTCTGAAGTCACTGAGAAGAGCAAGGTCATCAACTGGCTTGTAGGACTTTAGGAAATATTATTAACCTTCAAATATTTGCTGATATGATGAGAATGTAGGTTTGCAATCTCAAAGTTTCTTCCAACGGATTAAATCCCTACCCAGTTTACACATCAGCCTCTCATTTAGCTCCTTCCAAACACCATAGCAATTTCTTAGCTGATCTTACATGATGAAGTTCGTCCTGAGTCCCACGTCTTTTTGCATTATGGCTTTCTCAGGGATACGCCCAGTAGTGACAATGCTGGGTCATACAGTATTTCACATAAAAAAAAAAAAAAGAGAGAGAGAGAGAGAGGCTTCTCTGTTGGTCCAGTGATTAAGACTTTTTCTTCCGATACAGTGAGTCTGAGTTTGATCCCTGGTCAGGGAGCTAAGATCCCATATGTCTGGTGGCCAAAAAAACCCAAAACATAAAAAGAAGCAATATTATAACAAATAAAATAAAGACTTAAAAAAACAAAGAGGTTCAGGCCGTGGCTGTGTTTTAGGCATTAACAGAGTACTTAGCTCTCCTGTTTGGGTTGGTATTTACTATATTGCATTTCAGGTTTGTTTGGTTGTCTCTTGTTTTATAAGTACTCCAGTCTTTTACCATCGCTACTGGGGCTTCCCTTGTAGCTCAGCTGGTAAAGAATCCACTTGTTCCACTTGTAATGTGGGTGACCTGAGCTTGATGCCTGGGTTGGGAAGATACCCTAGAGAAGGAAACAGCTACTCACTCCAGGATTTTTGCCTGGAGAATTCCATGATCAGATAAGGCTGGCAGGCTACAGTCCATGGGGTTGCAAAGAGTTGGACACAACCAAGTGACTTTCACTACTGTCACATTTATAGCTCACTAGCCATCCACACATGTAATGAAAAAGATTCTTTGACAAAAATTTCTACAAAACTCACTTAAATCCACATTCTTCTCTTTACTTCTCTTTTGAGATATAAGTAGAAAATATTTCGCAGTCTCAATTAGTGTCAGGTGTGACCATGTGACTGGCTTCTAGCCAAAAGTTTGAGTGGAAGATATGTGTGCATTTCAAGATTAAGCTAATGCACCTTCACTTTCTTTCCCCTTCACTGGCTAAATGCAAATGATGATGGGACCCTAGGGTATTTCAGACTAGATAGAAGGAGCCTGGATCCCTGAACCACGTAGTGAGAAGAATCCAATGTTGTTTGGGAACACCTCTTTGGATTGTTTATGTGAGCAAAAATTAATCTTCCATTGTGATTGTCACTATATATTTTTGAGACTATTTGTCATATCAGTTAGCTTCCTTTACCAGAAAGATCAACTTGGACTATTTTATTAATGGAACATTCTCATTAATACTGAAATATAAAAGAGTAAAACCACTAAAGTTGTAAATGTGATATGTATATTGTGGCAACCATGAAAAAAAAGCCATAGAGGATTTCTGAATTGGTTTAAATGCTAAAGAAATAAACTCCTAGTGCCAGATAGAGTTACTAAACAAGTTTCCCCAGGCCCTACTTTCTAATCTAATCTTGAGTATTGAACTTCAAGACTAGACTTGTCCCTGCAGGTCTATTCTTGACTAGGTGCATCTGTCCCTCAAAGTCTGTTTTTGATTTCTGGGACTTTTGCAAGTAAGGAAGGGGCTTTTCTATTGACTACAGATAGGATTTGGTAGGTTTCAGCCCATCTTGTATGATGCTTCCTTTGCTGCTCTTTAATAATTATTTGCCTTTGGTTTCATCAATATCCTTGCACAGCTACCTTTACTCCGAGTAACCTATTTTTACTGATTGTATTCCATAGCCAATTCTAAGGATGACTCTCATTTTGGCTAAGCTGACATTTTTAGCATCTGTGGAGCTCTCACTGAGTGATCGAGACCATAGTTCCAGTCAGTAATGTGTGGTCCCTATGATGTTTGCTCACTTTATTTACACAGACTCTTCAAGACTGAGTCAGATAGCTTCCTACTGCTTTAAGGATAGGACTGCCATTTCCTATCTGAACGTTGCTCCTACTCTTAGATCTTCTGCAAAGTGCACACAATCAGCATTACCGAGTTCAGCTAATGAGAGACTTTTTAGTTACTTGTAAATCCACTTCTCGAATTTCTGTTCGATGTTGAGTCATGTTGCCAGTGTCAGAGAGGAGTGTCCAGAAACATGAAAGAAGCCTAGACTGAAATTTAGGCAACTTGGGTTCAATTCAGACCCACCACTTACCAATTAAGTATATTCCTGATATTTTATCTCTGCTAAAAACTAGGAATAAAAATACTTCTTCCTGCAAGTTGAGAACTAACTTGAATTGCTTCAAGGACTAAATCATGAAGCACTTAACGGATGTTTTACAAATAAATAATAATAAGTATGTGTGTGTGTTGAGTTGCTTCAGTCGTGTCTGACTCTTTGTGACCACATGGACAGTAGCCCACCAGATTCCTCTGTCCATGGGATTCTCCAGGCAAGAATACTAGAGTGGGTTGCCATTTCCTTCTCCAGTAATAATAAATATAGGTATAATGTTCCTGAATTTCCTATAGTATATGCTTAGAGTACATGCTATTTTAAACACATGGTAATGATATATAAGAAATTCAGAAAATGTAAGTGGAAGTTCAGTCTCTCATCTTGTATGCTGTGGAATCTTTTTCTCTTTAATCAAATAATTGCTCTGGCCTTTCTTTTTCACATCTTTTCTAAACAAAGACATAAAATAAAGGACATCAAGTAGTTGAGGAACATTGTGATGAATCCTGGGGGCCCAGTGAATTTCAGCAGCAGAAAATCTCTGAGGTCTACTGGCCTCAGCCACATCTGTTTGCCTGTTTCATAGCCTCTTGGTGTGCAGAATATTGTTTTGGAGGGGTAACTTTGTAGTTGAGCAGCAAGGCCTCCTGTCTTGGGTTATGAGCTGAGACATTTTAGATGATTACCACAATCAAGAGAATAGGCAAACACTGTGAACCCAATCTAGCAGGAGCCATGAATAAATTACATACCATGAAAGCTTTTTTGAGAACTGAGTTTTCCAAAACCCTTTCTTCACTTTATGCTCCATTTCTTTTAGCTGCTTCTTTTTCTTTTCTCCTGCTTTAGAAATGCTTAGGGTTTTTTCTTATGATGCATTTGATTAAAAAATAACACATGGGCTTTGTAGATGAGGCAAAAATGAGATATTCTATTTTCCACAAATGGCAATTGGATTATGATACCATTCTGTGTTGTAAGATATCTCACAGGTTTAACATTGTACACCAGTTATCTCACTTGGCTCATAGCATAGTTCCAAACACATAGAAAGCATTTAATATGTAATTTTGAATACATTAATGATATACAGGAATCAGAATTATTGCTTTCTTTTTTCCTACACACATCCAAAAGCGATATGGGAAATTGTCACGTCATATTTTTTTTTCAGACAAAAGACCTATGTTTCAGATAACTAGATACTTTTATAAAGATGTTCATTGAAAAATATATCTATTCCCTGAAGGATATAATAGATTTTATTATAGCAGCTTTAGCGTACCTCCAATAATTAATTAAAAATTTATTTACTTATTTAAGGCAGATAAATATTTGCCTAAAAACTTAATCTTAAATAAAATGAAGGAGATTCATTAAGAAAATTAAAGAGTAGCTATTTTGGTTGTCTAACAGCCTTCTGTTTGCAGAATATACTTTTAAAGAAAATATTTGTCATTCAGAAGATGGTTATTTTCTGTAATTTTTTTGGAAACAATTCCTAAGATTATTTCATTTTCTAAATTTATCATAGAGATGATACCTTGAATATCCTTTGTGGAAGATTTTCTTTAATACCATATCTTAACTCTAGACTGTTAAAATATTTGATTGAGTAACTTAATACTAGAAATAGATTTCTCACAGTTCTGGAGCTTGGGAAGTTCCAGATCAAGGTGCCAGCTGATTGAGTTCCTGGTGGGGGCCCTTTACCTTGCTTGCAGACAACTACGCTCTTGCTATATCTTTGCATGGTGACGGGAAAAGGAGGGAAGGAAATATGGTATCATTTTTTATAAGGGAACTAACCCATCTTGGGGCTCTACCCTCATGACCTCATTTAAGCTTAATTATCTCCCATAGGCCTAGCCTCCTAATATTAATATCATTACATAGGGTTTTAGGGCTTCAACATATGAATTTGGGAAGATGAAACAAAATTTACTTTGTATCATATCACCAGGGAACCTGTGATATCACTTTCAGTTCAGTTCAGTTGCTCAGTTGTGTCCAACTCTTAGTGACCCCATGGACTGCAGCATGCTAGGCTTCCCTGTCCATCACCGACTCCCGGAGCTTGCTCAAACTCATGTCCATAGAGTCGTTGATGTCATCCTACCATCTCATCCTCTTTCATCCCCTTCTCCTCCTGCCTTCAATCTTTCCTAGCAGCAGGGTCTTTTCTAATGAGTCAGTTCTCCGAATCAGATGGCCAAAGTATTGGAGTTTCAGCTTCAGTCCTTTCTACTGAAGGAGAAGTAGCCACATCATGGTCAATGGTAAATGTTCATATACAACAAAGCAAGTTTATAAGAGCTTCTAAAAGTTGTTCCTTGAGAAATTTAATCAAGGTTATCTAGTGATTCACGTAAAAAATCAGGCAGACTTTTCAAATTTTATATTGTAAAGTCAACACAAAATATTAGTGTAACTATCAGTAATGGTCCAGGAATTAAGTAAATAAAGCAGAAAATCAATAACATTCCTTCCCTTACCATGGTTACTTTTATAACTTTCTATTTACAGCTAATGATGCTGGTTTTCCATTTAAGGCATTGATTTAACAATTTCTTTTGAAAGCTCAACTTAATTCTAAGTCATTTGTTTTCAGTTCAGTTCAGTTGCTCAGTCGTGTCCGACTCTTTGTGACCTCATGGATGCAGCATGCCAGGCTTCCCTGTCCATCACCAACTCCTGGAGCTTACTTAAACTCATGTCCATCAAGTCAGTGATGCCATCCAGCTATTTCATCTTCTGTCATCCCCTTCTCCTCCTGCCTTCTATCTTTCCCAGCATCAGGGTCTTTTCCGGTGAGTTAGTTCTTTGTATCAGGTGGCCAAAGTATTGGAGTTTCAGCATCAGTCCTAATGACTATTTGGGACTGATTTCCTTTAGGATTGACTGGTTGGATCTCCTTGCAGTCCAAGGGACTCTCAAGAGTCTTCTCCAACACCACAGTTCAAAAGCATTAATTCTTTGGCACTAGGCTTTCTTTATGCCGAACTCTCACATTCATACATGGCTACTGGAAAAGCCATAGCTTTGACTATATGAACCTTTGTTGGCAAAGTAATGTCTCTGCTTTTTAATAAAAATGCTTTTTTGCTTTTCAAAAAGCAAAAAGTCACCTTTTAAAAAACAAATACATTTTTAGTTATGACAAAATCCTTATGTTGGTATATTACAAAATAAAGTAGAGGAATACTGGATTATCGTAAAGTGTTTCTTTTATAAACACCTCTCCCAATTTCTTTTTTTTTTTCCTTTTGCCTTTTTTCAAAGCTCAGCAATTCTTAGGATGATAGCTCTTATTTACTCAAGATTTCATTTGTTGCACTATGAGATCATTTCACCTTTTTTTCCCATCATGGTTACCACTGCCCCCTCTTACACACATGCAACCATGTTACCTACTATTGGAATTATGGAAAAATATATAAAGTCAACTTTACGGCCCAGTTGGGTTGGTAAAACATATCTGCAAGAGAGGATAATTACTATGAATTGTGCTTTACCCAGTTGCAAAATACTAGGAAGATGATAAACTTAGTGCCTACATGCAATATGTACATTTGATTATCTTTAGCAGTTGCCTAAATCTTATGAAAGGATAATCACCAAATCATAAAATCTTCTAAATATGTTTACTTTGACCTGAAATTGTAACCTTTAAAATATTTTATAAAAAGCATCATTTTATGTAAGTTAAAGATTTACAAGAAATGGTACATGTGTGTTAATTCGCTTCAGTTGTGTCCAAATCTTTGCAAGAAATAGTGGCTAGTTTCATACAGATCTAAGAGGGAAAGAAGATGGTCCAGATACAGAAAGTAAGAGGAGAGACTGAATGTTGAAGGAGGAAGTGGCAGACTTGAAGGAGAACAGCACACTTTGCCTTTTTTTTTTCTTTTTAATTCAGTGGCATCTCTTTCTTCCAAATTGTCTATTTCCCTGGAAGCTTTTTAAAGTTTATTTTCAAGAAATTTATCTTAATATTACTTAAAAAAGGATGTCACATGTATCTTTGAGAGAAGTCTTCATCAGATTAAATATAGGGTGTCAAATTGTTTCAATATTCATGTTGATAATGAAAGGGTTTTGATATTGTATACTATCTGAAAATAATCTTAAGCCATTGATTTCCATAATAATAAATTGGTTTTTATTAATGAACTAGATATCAATTCTTGATGGTATTACACTGGCTTAAAAAAGAGACTTTTTATCCTGGGGTAAATATTGCTGAATATTTTTTTCTTATGCCTCATTTTCAAGCAACCTTATTTTTAAAATGTGTGGGTATTAAGAAAAATACCTTTGCTTAACGATGATCTACTGCTATGTAACCACTACTCACAATAACAAATAGTTCTACTTCAATGTGATCAAAAGCCACATTTAACTTGGTACAACCAGAGATCAGAAACCAAAGAAAAGAGGCACTCTCCTATTACAGAGTAAGAGAAAAATGATGTCCTTCAAAATATCAGTCACTAAAGTAAATGTGCTATGATTATAGACTTTGGAGTACACACATATATACAGATGCACATGTGCACACACTCATAATACTTAATTCATCACTTTCCCAAGAAGGAATTGAAATGAGAAAATAAGTCTAGCTCAATGTAAAGAAAATAGCTCAGTGTTGTCACCTGCCTCTGCTTCAGAGCAGTCTGTTCTTTGGTGGTGGGTTCTGTTATTACTTTAATAACTTGCTTTGTCTTGTGTGGAAGGATACAAAACAGGGGTGTTCCGGCATGATCTCACCTTAGGCACAATTCCCTTGAGAGCTCTTCAGAGAGAGATCAGATGATTAATCTGATTTTGTTTCACTGGGAACACTAATTAGCAAGGTAGGACCAGCACACTTTTGTTTTACCTTCTTGGCATCATGGTTTTTCACACCAGAAGTGATATAAATGGTTTCCTTCCATGGAAGGCTACAGAGCAGACATTCTTTTCTCAGAGATACATCTCTGTGATAGAGACAGGAATCTGAATTTTTCCTTTGTGATTGATGAAAAATAATCTGTTTATTTGCTACTGAGCTGTTCAACTTTGTGGGTGACTAAAAGTAGTAGAGATATAATTAGCTCTATCCTTAGACTATGCTTAGCAATGAAATCTGTGACAATGATTATGAAAAATTAGGGCTTTTTAAGGGTCTGAAAGTTTATTGTTGAAAATAGCTTGGAGATTGGCCAGGGTATGTTTGGTCAGTTTTTATGTTGAATAATGATCATTAGACACACCAGGCCGTTTTCTCTCTATTCTTCTTATAACACAGACTCATGGAAATGAATAGATGTATGTATATATATTCAGAAGATATAGGGCATGCACCCCCTGACATA
Source organism: Okapia johnstoni (assembly GCA_024291935.2). Taxonomy (NCBI): domain Eukaryota; kingdom Metazoa; phylum Chordata; class Mammalia; order Artiodactyla; family Giraffidae; genus Okapia; species Okapia johnstoni. Next base: position 57,889,157 of record CM044308.1, read on the forward strand.
CAGCCGTGCCTCCTATCCATCCACAAACGTGTGTTTCACATTCAGTGTCTTTTTTTCCTGAGTACGGCCTTGCTATATCCTCCCCTCTCTCCTACTTAGTCCTAGTTCCCCCATGGCTCTGTCTCCCGCCTCTCTCACTTGCCCCCTTGAGAACATTAAATTCAGCATCACATAACTGCAGACATCCCTTCTTCAGCATTCCTGAGGTGGCCTTTCAATTTGATTCGGTACGTTTGAGGAATCCCCTGTCATTATTTGGCAGTTGATGAAGATTATTCTCCAGTTCCTCTGTATTCCCAGACGCCTCTGTGTTTGACCAGGTTGTGTTATTTTCTTTAAAGGAGAAGGTCTTGGAAGTTTGGTTAGTTCAAGTTCACAATATTTAATTGGGAAACATTGAGGCGGATGCCTATGTGAGAGATCACATCATCTGATTTGCTCTCTTCTAGTTCATGTGAGCTAAACTGGCTAAGTGGGTTGAAGGAATCAGAAGGGGTCTTTCTCTTTTTCTTCCTTCTGCTTTGGAGGTAAATAAGCAATTAAGTGGGCCCAGACAGTGATGAGTATGTAGTGATGAAAATGTCATGAAGGTAATGATAATGATCATTACTATGATATGTAATATTTGAGTACTTTCTATTTATCATCCACTGTTTGAAGCATTCTACATTAATACAGCCATTGCAACTTTAGTATGAAATGGATATGATTATTATTCCTATTTCACAGATAAGAAAAATGAGGCACAGAGAAGTTTAGTGACTTGTTTCAGAAGTTGACATTGCCAGAATTGAACCTAGCCATCCTTTTTCTTTATTTCTGACATTTCCCCCCCCATTCAACTGCTTAGGGATGTGCCAAGATCTCAAGATTTGAATTTGGGAAAGGAGGGGATGTGAAAGAGAGTAGAAGTCTCCCTTTAGACTCCAAGACTAAAACATGTGTTTGGACTCAGCTTTTAACAGAATGCTACAATAAGGGTATTAGGTGGTATTAGCTTCTCATTTTGCAGCTCTTCCTTAAACCCAATGCTTTTAGGAAGTGTATGGGTAGGACTTAGGGATGCAGTGATTTAATTGACAAAAGCAATAATTGGCCACTTCTTCTTTGAATGTCAAGTGATTTCACCCAATATCCATCATTATTTCTACCTTAAATAATGTTAGTCACAACTTTTGTTGTTGTTGTTCAGTGACCTGTTCATGTCTGACTCTTTGTGACCCTATGGATTACAGCATGCCAGGCTTCCGTCCTTCACTATCTTCCGGAGTTTGCCCAAGTTCACATCCATTGAATTGGCGATGTCATCCAAGCATCTCATCCCCTGTTGCCCCCTTCTCTGCCTGCCCCCAACTTTTTCAGTATCAGGGTCTTTTCCAGTGAGTTGGATGTTCACATCAGGTGACCAATGTATTCCAATGAGTATTCAGAGTTGATTCCCTTTAAAACTGACTGATTTGATCTCCTTTTAAATAGACCGTTATTTGGTTTCCATTTATTAAAGCCAATACAAGCAAAGTTTATCTTACTTTCCACAACCTTTAAATATTTGAAAAGTCAGTGTGGTGGAGTAACAGAAGCCTAGTGACAGTTTGACCCATACTTTCCCAGCTAATGACCCTACAAAACAGTAGAAAGGGCAGAAAAGTCATTAATGTCCATGTCCCATTCAACTTGAGCCTGAGATATGCTCATTTCAGGGCAGATAATAAGGATGATGCAAGAAAACATTTTGCCACGGAGGAGTGTTTCAGAAGATAATTTTATTTTAAAAGAATTAGATACATTTGGCCATATACCACCTTTTTATTTTTTAGAATTGAGTCTGTTCATATGATGATGTTTATTTATCATGTGTGTTTCTTGGCCAGCTACAAAGATCTTACTTAAATAATCTGGGGAGCAGGGAGAAGTGTGGGAAGGTAAGAGAGAAAAAGAGAGAAATCAACCAGAAGGTGTAGGAACTGGTGGAGATATTTTACCTCAGGAGTTCTTAAGATTTAGGGACTCAAATCAGTATTTCCTGGATGTTCTTAGAAGAAAAATTCATTCTTTTTCTTTTTCTGCTGAAGATACCATTTGGATATGAAACCTTAACCTTTGGATAGAATAAAATGTTAGTTTGTTGTCAGTGTTCCAGAGTGTGCAACTACGGTGCTGCCCAGCAGAATTAGCAGTGAAAGTACTTGGGAAAAAGGAAGCCCTACTTAAGTAGATATGGAGCATCTTCACATAGCTTTGGAGACAAGTAGGGCTTCAGTAACTGGCTTCCCCAGTGGTTCAGTGGTAAAGAATTTGCCTGCAATGCAGGAGCCATGGGTTTGGTCCCTGGGTCAGGAAAATCCCCTAGAGAAGGAAATGTCAACCCACTCCAATATTCTTGCCTGAGAAATCCCTTGGACATAGGGGCCTGGCGGGCTACAGTCCACAGGGTCTCAAAAGAATCAGACACAACTTAGCAACTAAACAACAACAGTACTAAAAAGGGCCAGAGTAGAAGAAATAATTCCTAGATGCCCTGTGGTTTCTAATTCACATGGTCATGATATCCAGGAAATAGCCTGCAGGATGACTGGAGTGATTTTTGGCAGAGAATGTCTTGATTAAAACAGGAAATCTTGCAATAGCAAGATAGTACGTGGGCAGTGATGAAGCAGAGTCAGAAAATATATTTTTCTAGATTTGACATGAGTTTGGATAAACTCCGGGAGTTGATGATGGACAGGGAGGCCTAGCGTGCTGCAATTCATAGGATTGCAAAGAGTGGGACATTACTGAGTGACTGAACTGAACTGAATCTTTCTTGGCTCCATAGCAAAGGGTTGCACATGTCTAGAGATCATTTCTAAATTCCCAATGATGTATTCAAACCTCCATTTACTAGTTAGTAAATAAGAGAAATATTAATAACAGATATTGCATATTTATTTGCAGCATCATTTATGAGCATGCAATGTATACAGTACTGTGGTAAGTAGGTGTGTTGGGCAATTGAAAGAACCAACACTTTTAAGGGGAAAAGGGCAGGCAAACCTGAAAGTTTTACATAACATGCAGCAACTTATTGTTGGGAAAAATAAATAAGATGTATATTCCTAGAGAAGGAAAAAGTAAAAGTGGTTTGAGATATGTTATAGAAGGTGGCATTAGGAACAGAGTGCTTGATAAAGAATTTAAAAGATAAGTACAATTCGGATCAGAAGGAAAAAAAGCAATAACCCAGATGAGAGGTAAGAAAGTATAATTAGCATCGTTTACAGATGAAAATGGAAATAGAGATTAAGCAACCAGCCTAGAGGGATATATTAATAGTAAGTCAGCCATTTATTGTTTTCAAAATGCCAGCCTTCAAATCTTATTAAGGCTTGAGAACAGTGGATGACTAATATCAGTTAATTGTTCAAACCATAAGTTTATCTCTCTTTTAGGGAGGTTAGTAAAAAGACAGAAAAGAAGGTAAATCTTTAATTTTATCCATCAATGCACTCCTTGATATCTAATTTGAATTCTTGTCCAAATAGATGGGTGCTCATAGGTTAAGGAAAGTGTACATCTCTTGAAAGTCTTCTACATATGTTTCTTTGGCTCATAAATTTAGAAGTGCAATATTATTCAATTCTCAAGTCAAAATGATTGTGTTATCACATGTTTTGTGCCCTTTTCTCAAAGCTCTTCTGCTTTTTTTCTCCATATTTATAAAAAATGACCCCACCTCAGACACTAAGACCCACATTGATTTTGTAAGGTAGATCTAAAGAACAATTGAATTATATTGATTCACCATCAAGATAAACTTATTTTGTGTTTGATTTGATCTTGTTTTCTAAGCATAGTGATGAAAAGTCTCCATTGAAGAGTGTGTGTGTCTGTGTTGTGGGAAACCAAGCATTTGTTTCTTTCTTCCTTTGTTAATAGTATTACCAGGGTGAGTTAATAAGTTAATTCGTATTACCAGGATATTTCTGACACAGGTGGCAGAAAACCATTGCCAAATGCATATAAGCAAAAATATTTACTGGCTCTATTAATTAATTCAGTGGTAGATCTGGCTTGGTGTTTGGCCTTCTTGAGCTCAAATAATGTCACCAAGATCTAGCTGTTTTTCTTCTCATGCTCAACTCTCAGTGTATTGGCTTAACATACGGTGGCAAGATGAAAGCAACATCCATTACAAGCTTTTACGTTCAAGTTCAGTGTGTGCCCTGTGTGCTAATACTCTTCAGTCATGTCGGACTCTTTGCTGCCCTACTGGGCTTTAGCCCACCAGGATCCTCTGTCCATGGGATTCTTCAGGCAAGAATGCTGGAGTGGATTGCCATGCCCTCCTCCAGGGGATCTTCCCAACCAAGGGATCGAACCCACATCTCTTATGTCTCCTGCATTGGCAGGCAGGTTCTTTACCACTAGCGCCACCTGGGAACCCTCAGATTCAGTGGAGGAGAGTATTGCCAGCTTCTTGAAAGCCTCAGAAGTGTTTCCATTGTACCATACTGGCTCTGATTGTGTGACCTGTTCATCCTTATCAACTCTACTTGTCCAAGGCATGCTATCCAGTGCATTAGGTTGGAAAAAATTAGAGCCCACCCTTGATGAAAGGTTGGAGTAAATCTTCACTCAAACCATACCTCTGGTTGTAAATTACAAGATTTGTTGTTGTTGTTCAGTAGCTACATCATGTCCGACTCTTTGCGACTCCATGAGCTGCAGCACGCCAGGCTTCCCTGTCCTTCACTATCAATTTACCTCACTCCTGACTTTGAGAGAATTAATCCTTCACCCAGTACAACTATATTGTTGACATACAGCTGTCAATTGCAGTACTCTACCACCCCTCCACCCCAAGAGAGTCGATCTATTGTTTATCCTTCCATCTTCAGTAATTTGCATTGGTCACTCGTTGGACCAGTTAAATTAGTGTCTGTTCCTGAGAGCTGATTTTATATAAGGTGCAGATACTCAGAGATAAGCTACGGTGAAGGTTTGAGAAATGTATTCATGGATATGTCAGCTTAGTTTAGGCACTCAGATCACTAGAACTTCCCCTGTTTCTGCAGCCTCTCCGCTGATTCTGTGATTTGTCCTGGTATTCCTGCAACATCTTTTTTGTTGTTGTTGTTTATTTAAGTGAATTCTAGTTATGCCTCTATTACTATTAATAACAATAAAGAGTCTTTGGTAACACTCTTTTGTTCTTGAGACTTAGTTTCTTCCTAGTTCCAATAAGTGGACCCTTATCTTGCTTCCCTATTTTTGGGTACCTGCTTTGAAAATTGGTCTAGTTAAAACGATCTTTTGTATTTTTACTGTGACATATTTTCAGAGTTACAAAAAAAATTTACAGATGGTTTCTTTCTATCCCAATCACCTAATCTTAACATTTTACTACGTTTGCCTCATCCTTTCCTTTCTCTGTGTATGCACGATTTGTATAAATTCAGACTAAGCTGCATACTGGATGCCCCTTCACTCCTAAGTCGTCAATGTGTTCTTCCTAAAAAAACAGATGTATCATCTTGTTTAATAGCCACGAATCAGGAAATTTCTGTGTACTAATAATAAAGTATCTAACCTTTAGTTTCTATACAGGTTTTGCTAGTTGTATCAATTATGGTCTTCATAGCAAAAAAAAAAAAAAAAATCCTGGATCATACTTCCAGTAGTCATATTCTTTAGTCTCCTATAATCTCATACAATTCTTTCGTGTTCCTTTTTTCCCTAATACTGGCATTTTTGAAGTCACAGGCCAGTCATTTTGTGCTATGATAAGTGATGTGGATTTATATCAGTGCTAATGTGAACCTTCATCACTTGATTAAGGTTGCATCTGCTAGTTTCTTCACAATAAAGTTTGCCAATTTTTTTCTTAATAATTAATATATATGTTGTGGGAGGTACTTCGACTAGCATTTTTTCACTCCTTATACTTTCACCCATTTTTGCATCCCCAGGTGTATATGTAAATGATATCCCTTCTTTACTTCACCAGTGTCCTCTGAGAGGTTATCTACTTTCTCTCACTTTGCAATCCCTGCCACCACCCACTCATGTGTACAATAAATGTCCTGTTTCTGGCATCCATTCTATAATTAGAATCTTGCTATACACAATTAGAATGTGGCATAATTTTAGGCTTCCTTACCATCTTAAGCAGCTTGTCATTCACCTGCAGTATTTGTCATTTAGCAAAACTAGCCTATATTAATGCCCACTTATCTCTAGTTTTTATCTTCCAAATAGTTGATTCATCCTAACAAATTGGGTGATCTTCCATCTGTAGCTAGAACCTCCCCCAATGTTTTTGCTTTTAGTTTTAGGTCTTCCAAGTCTCCTAGTTATCCTAAACTAGCTAACCCTCAATATCTTTTCCTGATAATAGAGAAACTAATGTCAATCCCCGGCTACTCAATAGCTGTAATTAATAAAATGAAAACTATTGTAGGGCAATTCTACTATCTGGCAGTAATGATGATACCATTTCCAGTAGGCAATATTTGTATCATTCTTAAATTTGAATTTCACCATAGAACTTGTGAAATCTAATATATGGTTATTTCATTTACATGCCCAGAAGAATGAGTGATATTCAATCTAAAATCTTCATGAAGAAAATTGACCAAGTGAAGCAAAGAGGCTGAGGGAGAAAAAGTATGTTTAGAATACACTTTCAAGTTTTGTGTTATATTCCAGTACAGAATACTGAGATAGTGGAGGAGGGGCAGCAGCACCCTCCTATACTACTAATCCAAGAAGACAAATAGAGCATAGAAATCAGAGAACGCTTTCCATCACTATCATAGCAAGGAAATAAAGGAACAATATACTTGGGATCACTTCTGTAACAATTTAGTAGCATCTCTTAGGCTTTCTGAGTTCCTTGATAATAATTATTTTATTCTTTTATTTCTTTGTGACAAATAGCAATAAAACTCTTTTTAACTAGTACGACCCTCTGTAGAGGAACAAAAAACAGAAAGCTTAAGAACAGGTCTCTTATTCTAAAGAGTGAGATTGATGTCAGGAGCAAAGAATAGTTTTTATCCCTAATGCCTGAGAAAAGGCAGAATAAGATATTTTAGAGAGATGTTCTGGTCAGAGAAGCAGTCGTAGGTTTACCCACAAATGGTCCACAAGGGCTTCTAGATAATAAACACTAAGATGATTTAAAACCCAAAGGATTCTGGCTTTTTTCATGTTTGTGTTTCAGCAACAACATTATCATAGACTCAATAAATTCTGTGTACTTGCTTTTTGGTACGTATATTTCATATTAGTTCTCCCCGCATCAGTTCAGTTCAGTTCAGTTGCTCAGTCATGTCCGACTCTTTGCGACCCCATGAATCGCAGCACGCCAGGCCTTCCTGTCCATCACCAACTCCCGGAGTTTACCCAAACCCATGTCCATTGAGTCGGTGATGCCATCCAGCCATCTCATCCTCTGTCGTCCCCTTCTCTTCCTGCCCCCCAACCCTTCCCAGCATTAGGGTCTTTTCCAATGAGTCAACTCTTTGCATCAGGTGGCCAAAGTATTGGAGTTTCAGCTTCAACATCAGTCCTTCCAATAAACACCCAGGACTGATCTCCTTTAGGATGGACTGGTTGGATCTCCTTGCAGTCCAATGGACTCTCAAGAGTCTTCTCCAACACCACAGTTCAAATGCATCAATTCTTCGGCGCTCAGCTTTCTTCACTGTCCAACCCTCACATCCATACATGATTACTGGAAAAACCATAGCCTTGACTGGACGGACCTTTGTTGGCAAAGTAATGTCTCTGCTTTTAAATATGCTATCTAGGTTAGTCATAATCTGCTGTAGTGTCTGATATATACTTTATTTTATTTTTTTAAAATTTATTTCTAATTAAGGGAAAGTTGCTTTACAGTGTTGTGTTTGTTGGTTTTTCTGGTACAACAGTGCAAGTCAGCTATAACTGGAGATTATATTTATACTTTATTTTTAAATATAAATATTTAAATATTATATATATATATTTATTTTTATTTTTGGCTGCTCTGGGTCTTCATTGCTGCATGCAAGCTTTCTCTGATTGTGGTTCAGTTCAGTTCAGTCGCTCAGTCGTGTCCGACTCTTTGTGACCCCATGAATTGCAGCACGCCAGGCCTCTCTGTCCATCACCAACTCCTGGAGTCTACCCAAACCCATGTCCATCGAGTCAGTGATGCCATCCAACCATCTCATCCTCTGTTGTCCCCTTCTCCTCCCGCCCCCAATCCTACCCAGCATTAGGGTCTTTTCCAATGAGTCAACTCTTCGCATGAGGTGGCCAAAGTATTGGAGTTTCAGCTTCAACATCAGTCCTTCCAATGAACACCCAGGATTGATCTCTTTTAGGATGGATTGATTGGATCTCCTTGCAGTCCAAGGGACTCTCAAGAGTCTTCTCTAACACCACAGTTCAGAAGCATCAATTCTGCGGCGCTCAGCTTTCTCCACCGTCCATCTCTCACATCCATACATGACCACTGGAAAAACCATAGCCTTGAGTAGATGGACTTTTGTTGGCAAAGTAATGTCTCTGCTTTTAAATATGCTATCCAGGTTGGTCATAACCTTCCTTCCAAGGAGTAAGCGTCTTTTAATTTCATGGCTGCAATCACCATCAACAGTGATTTTGGAGCCCTCAAAAATAAAGTCGGACACTGTTTTCACTGTTTCCCCATCTATTTGCCATGAAGTGATGGGACCAGATGCCATGATCCTAGTTTTCTGAACGTTGAGCTTTAAGCCAACTTTTTCACTCTCCTCTTTCACTTTCCAAACAAGGCTCTTTAGTTCTTTTTCACTTTCTGCCATAAGGGTGGTGTCGTCCACATATCTGAGGTTATTGATATTTCTCCCGGCAATCTTGATTCCAGCTTGTGTTTCTTCCAGCCCTGCGTTTCTCATGATGGACTCTGCATATAAGTTAAATAAGCAGGGTGACAATATACAGCATTGACATACTCCTTTTCCTATTTGGAACCAGTCTGTTGTTCCATGTCCAGTTCTAACTGTTGCTTCCTGACCTGCATACAGGTTTCTCAAGAGACAGGTCAGATGGTCTGGTATTCCCATCCCTTTCAGAATTTTCCACAGTTTATTGTGATCCACACAGTCAAAGGCTTTGGCATAGTCAATAAAGCAGAAATAGATGTTTTTCTGGAGCTCTCTTGCTTTTTCAATGATCCAGCAGATGTTGGCAATTTGATCTCTGGTTCCTCTGCCTTTTCTAAAACCAGCTTGAACATCTGGAAGTTCACGGGTCACGTATTGCTGAAGCCTGGCTTGGAGAATTTTGAGCATTACTTGACTTTCTAGCGTGTGAGATGAGTGCAATTGTGTGGTAGTTTGAACATTCTTTGGCATTGCCTTTCTTTGGGATTGCGATGAAAACTGACCTTTTCTAGTCCTGTGGCCACTGCTGGGTTTTCCAAATTTGCTGGCATATCGACTGCAGCACTTTCACAGCATCTTCTTTCAGGATTTGAAATAGCTCAACTGGAATTCCATCACCTCCACTAGCTTTGTTCGTAGTAATGCTTTCTAAGGCCCACTTGACTTCACATTCCAGGATGTCTGGCTCTAGGTGAGTGATCACACCATTGTGATGATCTGGGTCGTGAAGATCTTTTTTGTACAGTTCTGTGTATTTTGTGTATTCTTGCCACCTCTTCTTAATATCTTCTGCTTCTGTTAGGTCCATACCATTTCTATCCTTTATCGAGCCTATCTTTGCATGAAATGTTCCTTTTGTATCTCTAATTTTCTTGAAGAGATCTCTAGTCTTTCCCAATCTGTTGTTTCCCTCTAGTTCTTTGCACTGATCTCTGAGGAAGGCTTTCTTATCTCTCCTTGCTATTCTTTGGAACTCTGCATTCAGATGGGAATATCTTTCCTTTTCTCCTTTGCTTTTTGCTTCTCTTCTCTTCCCAGCTATCTGTAAGGCCTCCTCAGACAGCCATTTTGCTTTTTTTCATTTTTTGCATTTCTTTTCCATGGGGATGGTCTTGATCCCTGTCTCCTGTACAGTGTCACGAACCTCTGTCCATAGTTCATCAGGCACTCTGTCTATCAGATCTAGTCCCTTAAATCTATTTGTCACTTCTACTGTATACTCATAAGGGATTTGATCTAGGTCATACCTGAATGGACTAGTGGTTTTCCCTACCTTATTCCATTTAAGTCTGAATTTGGCAGTAAGGAGTTCATGATCTGAGCCACAGTCTGCTCCTGGTCTTGTTTTTGCTGACTGTATAGAGCTTCTCCATCTTTGGCTGAGAAGAATATAATCAATCTCCCAGCATCAGTGGTGTTTTTATTTCTATAGGGTTATAATTACAAAAGGGAAGAGTTCTGGATACAACTTTTCTGTGTATAAGTTCCCTGAGGACAAGTGCCTGTGTTGTTTACTACAGTATTCCCGGCATAGTGCTAGTTACGTGGCTTATTTCAGGTCAGTTCAGTCACTCAGTAGTGTCTGACTGTGACCTCATGGACTTCACACCAGGCTTCCCTGTCCATCACCAACTCCCAGAGCCTGCTCAAACTCATGTCCATCCAGTCGGTGATGCCATCCAACCATCTCATCCTCTGTCATCCCCTTCTCCTCCAGCCCTCAATCTTTCCCAGCATCAGGGTCTTTTCAAGAGTCAGTTCTTCTCACCAGGTAGCCGAAGTATTGGAGTTCCATGGGTTATGTAGCCAGTAAATATATGGTCACTCAATAAGAGACTTGCTGACACAGTTTGCTGGCTGCAGATTATAGCAGTTTGCCTTTGTGTTATTTTCTTCTCCAGTAAGGAGCTCAACAAGTCCTGGTTTTGACTTGTGTGAAAAGACATTCAAGAGCTCAAAGAACTTGACATACTCATTTTTACAAATTGTTGGAAGAACTCGTTTAGGAAAGTTATTAAACCAAGTCAGACAAGATTTGTTTTTCCTAAACTCTAGAATCCAGCTGCATATTGAATAAATAATAGTAATAACTGGAGCATATTAGGGTGGGCTGTAAAGTAATAGAATTTTGAAGCTGATTTCTTGCCTTTATTTCCAGTTTTTCCTTTTTTACAAGGGCATAGAGGAACACCACGCCAAATACCAGACCGAATGGGTGATATTCATATGTGTTCTCTTTCCTGCTAGTAATGAATTCTCCCAAACTTCATAGAGAGAAACTTTATCTAGATTTATACTTTTAATTAAATGCAAATTCTAGCCTTAACTGTTATAGTTGCCACATTATCAAGATTAATAACACCTAACCTGGAGAAAAATGTGAAGAATCTTCATGATTGACTCTTCCTTGGCTGACTAGGGTTCAGAAACCAACCCTGAGGGTTACAAGAGCACTGTCTAGACTCACCTCCAAGATTTGATCTCAGTGCCCCCATTTGAGATATCTCAATCATAGATTTATAAACCTATTGTTGTATTTTAATCCTTCTCAAATTTTAATTAAGTTATAGTTTTAACGCACAGTAATTATGCTTACTGACAGACCTATGATTAATGCAAGACACGAAGCAATTAGCTGAAGAGAGACCAAAAATATAGCTAATATCATTGACATAATGGTCCTGGGCAGAATTAACATTATCTTTGAAATGTGGACCCTTCTGCAAAGATAATTGACATGGTTGTCATAGAAACTGCTTGTCTTGTCATTACTGCTGTCTCCAGACATCTGTTCTAGGTTCAAACACTCATTGACATGTGCGTTCATTTGGTTAGATGGGGTGTCTTATCTCAGGCACCTTTATTATCTGTGAGTATGTTGAACTCCTTTTAAATAATGAAATACCAATAATAAATTAGAAACTACAGATGTATCAGCACTTAGAGTTTTGGGTGTTAATCGCTAATAACATCACTGAGACTTAATTGTGGCTAGTATTATATGAATTTTATAGTCAGTTATGAATTATTTGCAATAATAGATAAAAGCCCTGGGATTTAAGAAATATAGATAGTTCTTTTTTTAATCAAAATGCAAGAATTTTTGAAACTGAGTTTATACAGATATGTTTGAATTATTCTATTTGTTGGAAAAAAAGTCACAACACTTCACATAATGAAATTACACCATGAAGACCTAGTTACAGAGAACTGGTAAAGATATTTAATTTCCCTATTATTTATTTGCTTACATTTCCTGTTTCAGTCATTGCTGGGAAAAGATAGCATTAGCCTTCACCTTAACATATTGAGCAGAATAATTCTTAATTTTGCATCACTGAATTTAGCATTTATAACAGGAAATTTAGCATCCCTGTCCTCCAAATGCTAAATGCTAGTGTTAATAGCAGCTCTTGGCCCTGGTCACAGTAGCAACCAAATATGAATCCACACATTTCCAGATGTCCCCTGTGTAGAGCATGGGGTTGAGTGGAAGAAGTAATACCACTCATGAATGGAAACCACTGTAAATGTCTTTGCAAAGATGTCTTTTCTTGTTCTGTCATTTTCTCAGCAGATTCTTACCTTGTTACATTTAAATTTATCTGGTGTGAGTCTCATATTAATTGAAGTCTAGAAGATTGAAATTGCTTCAAGCTGTCAACAATACTACAAGAATGTCAGGAAAAAAAAACAAAAAAGCAAAGTTTAAAAGATTTTGTACCTTAAATAGAAACTGAAAGGGAAAAAAATTACCAAGTTACTAAACATTTAATTGTTTAGAATAGAATAGTTAAGGGTTTGCCTTTCTCTCTACTGAAAGTTGCAATGCTGGAGTGTATTATTTATTAGAAATAAATATGATAAATTGATCGCAGGACTGAAAGTCTGTTGTATGAGAGGGGTTTACAGCAAATGTAGAAAAGATAAACCAATGGACCAAAAGGAAATATCTTAAGACTTTATACCAAAGAAACGTGGACAAGTAGGTCTTTTGGAAATGATACCTGGTGACAGAGTGTCTCATGTTTTTCCTGTAAGTTGAAAATTCATGCATAAAGAGAAATACATTCTTTGAATAGCAGAAAAGTGTTTTTCTTTTATACAATAAAAACTCTGGCATATTTCATTGATTCACACTTTTCTGCTATTGAATGTAGAATAAAGAATTGCCACTAATCATAATTACTATAAAATATATGTTGCCACAATTGTTGTGATGGTACACAAAAGGTAACAATTGGTTAAAATAAACCCAGAGGAAGATAGAAATATAATAGACCTTACAGACAGTCTGGAAAGTTAATGTTGAAAGATATTATGTTAAAAAGTTCCTTAGCTACTTATTTGAAGAAACTGGCTGGAAATTTAAGAGAGATATTTGGGATTGAAGTGATTTGGGAGTCCCCAGATTTCTATGTGATTAAAATGTAACTGTTTCTTAGGATGTGCTCAGAAATGATGCTCAAGTGGGCCTGCTAAGTCACTTCAGTTCTATCCGACTCTTTGCCACCCCATGAACTGTAGCCCGCCAGACTCCTCTGTCCCCAGAATAGTCCAGGCAAGAATACTGGATTGGGTTGCCATGCCCTCCTCCAGGGGATCTTTCCAACCCAGGGATCAAACCTGCATCTCCCTATGGCTCTTGCATCGCAGTGGGGGGAGGGGTGTGGAATTCAGAGGCTAGGGGTTGACAGATGTCTGTTGGAAGACTATATCAAGAACTTTTTCTTAGTCACTTATCATCAGTTGCTTCCCAGGTGGCGCTAGGGGTAAAGCACCCGCCTGCCAATGCAGGAGACATAAGAGAGGTGGGTTCCATCTCTGGGTCAAGAAGATCCCCTGGAGGAGGGCATGGCAACACATTCCAGTATTCTTGCCTGGAGAACCCCCATGGAAAAGGAGCCTGCCAGGCTACAGTCCATATGGTCGCAGAGTCAGACAAGACTGAAGTGACTGAGCATGCACACACCATCATTAGTTAATAATGGCATGCGAGAGAAAGATATGGAAGAAAGCTGTCTAGGGTAGGAGAAAAAGTGCTGTACTGCGTTAATGAAGATTGACGTTTCAGTAGCATATGTCTGGATAACTACATTTTTTCATTTCTGTGTTCATTACTTGGGAGGGAATAGCCATAGAAATGATGAATTCTTTGCTTGATGGCAAAATTTTGATGGAAATCAGTTGGTGCTAGAAGGATAAGATGTTTTGATCAGAGTGAGATCTTTTAATATTTCAGAAGCAGAAGAGTTGTTGGGTGATAACATAGCCCAGAATATAGACACCGGAGTGGACGAGGGAACAGAATGTGCATGAAATATCTCGAATTATGAGAGCCAGAAAAGGTTCAATGTTCAAATAACTGTGTCACCTGGTCATTGGTTTACTGAAGATAAATGTTGAATGAAGGGGTAAATGTTGAAAGAAAAAGCATATGGCGTGCCAGGAGCCAAGGTCACTTATCAGTCATTGAGACCAATAGGGAGCTACAGAGACGCAGAGGAGGAATGGTGAGGATGAAGCAGTGGCGGCCCAAGACGAGCACCGTGAAGTGAACAGCTCCCCTGCGGGTCCCGTGCTTCTGGGCTCGGGAGAGAGTAAAATATGGGAGCCTGAAAGTTGAGTATTTGATAAGGAGTTTTGTAAGGGAAGTAGTATTGTGTCTGCCAGCAATCTGTCAGGAAAAGAGAAGCCTCTAGTTAATTTAAGGAAGGGATTTACTACAGAAAAGGGGAGGCGTGCAAAAACGGGGAAGCTCTTCTGTTCATTTAGGCAATTATTACAAAAAAAAGAAAACCTTCAGGAAACCACTGCTAATAATCATAGCTTTTTATACATTGTAGTTTTTGTCAAACCTTATCTCCAATTCATCCCACCCTCCTCTTCCCCTCCGCGTCCACATGTCTGTTCTCTATGTCTGTAGCTCAATTCCTGCCCTGGAATTAAATTCAAAGACAGAGGATAACAAGGATTAACAAGGATGCAGTGAAATTCCCACTCCTGGTGGGAATTTTAAATGGTGTACCCACTTTGGAAAACAGTCTGACAATTTCTCAAAAGGTTAAACACACTTACTGTATGACACAGCAATTCTACTTTAGGCATATACCCAAAGAAATGAAAATATATAGCCACACAAACACTTGTAAACAAATGTTTACAGAAGTACTATGCATAATAGCCAAAAAGTAGTAACCACCCACGTGTACATGAATGGATAAATAAAATATTCCACACAATGGAATATTATTCAGCAATAAGAATACATGAAGTACTGATACATTGTGTAACACAGATGAACTTTAAAAACACTGTGCTAAGTGAAAGAGGCCAGTCACAAAAGGCCACATACAGTCCCATTTTTATGAAAAGGCCAGAATAGGCAAACCTATAGAGATAGAAATAGCTTAGTGATTGCCTAGGACTATGGAAGATGAAGGAACTGGGGGGGATTACCAGTTTAGGGATATGGGCTTTCTTTTTAGGGTGATGCAAATGTTCTATAATTGACTGTGGTGGTGGCTGCACAACCCTGTGAATATATTAAAATCCTGTGAGTATACTTAATGAATGGTATGTAAGTTATATTTCGATAATGTTTTTTTTTTTTAATAAGTGTAAAAAAAGAATCCTAGCTAGCCAAAAGTGGGAGATTAAGAGGAGGAAGCATCAACTCCACCAGCTATTCAGCTACAGACTCAGCTGAATGCCAGTCTATTAGTGCTCTTCATCTAGCTTCCAAGTCTTACAGAAATGACTCTTGTCTGTGGACTCGAAACCAGAACCCTGCTGGCCTGTGAGTCTGGACATTATTTCCCCAAACTCTGTTCCTTTAATGTGCTGCTTAGCAAGTAGGAATAGTAGTACTAAGTGTGAACAGATAATATCAAGGAGAAGTATGTTCAAGTAAGATGAATTAAAATGATGGTAGAAAAGACATTAGGAATAGGTTAAACATAGAGACTTATTTGTTACTGGGAAACAAGGACTAAAAAGGTCGGAGGAAATTTTTGCAAGAGAGAACAACACTGGGAAATTGCATCCAAACCAAGGAAGCACAGAGTAGTGTAACTGTGAAACTTGATGGGACCAGAAAAAGACTAGAGGGAATCATTTTTTGATGTTAATTAAATATCACAGAGAAGTAAGGTATGGTAGAACCGATTTCAAGTTTCTTTGAAAAGAGAAGGTTTCATTATTTTTTTCTAATGAAAAGAAAAACTCAAGTCATTTGGATGAAACTGGGAACTTACGTTGCTTATATAGCCGTAGAAATTCTAACCTAACAGGCAAACAATGAATGAGTGACTTTCTGGGATCCTGATCGTGTGTTATAAATGGTGGCAATTTCTGATAAATGGCAGCCTACTTCTAATGTAAATGAAAGTTGATTTTAAAGTCTTTTTTTTACTTCAGAATTCTTCAAAACATTAGTACACATGTGAGTACCAAAGAATAGGGTATGATGAGAAAGAATTAGACCGTATTATCGTCCCAGTTACTTAAAAGTCCTTTGAAAGTATACTGATTCCTCCTCCACTGGCCTGGTTTTGGTGGGGGGAGAAAAGAACAAAAGTGAACATGTGCTATTTATGAACAAAAATGTGACATACCATGTGTTTCCACCATGACCTCTACCATCAGCCAGCATGTCCTAGATAGGAACTGTTCACTAAGCCGACGTCTTTGGATGAAGACATGGTTGCAACTGACCAGTAATGAGCTGACGTGAAGAAAATCTGCTTCCATTTTTGTAAACTCTAGAGATTTTGAGGTTTTCTGCAACTGTGCTGATACTTCTTTGAACAGAATATAATACATTCTATTTTCCAAATATATATAACTATGACATTTTAAAAAAATCTCAGTTTGAGGGAGATGTGGGGGAAATACTGGTTCAAGTTATTAATTGTGTCTTCTCTTAAAATATATACATTTTTGAGAAAGAATTTGGTTCCTTGAATGGTTAATTTTTAAGATGCAGAAAATGAAATTATCTTGATTCACATTGCTAAATACCTCTCTAGGAGTTTAAGAAGATACATGCTATTAATAAACCATAATAACAGACTTTAAAATGTTGTTCTGACTGTTTGGTAACTTTGTTATATGTATGTGTATGTGTGTGTGTGTGTGTGTGTGTGTGTGTGTGTGTGTGTATGATGATTTTTTTGTGGATCTTTTTGTTGTCGTTGACTTGTGTGTGACAAAATAGTACCTGGGGAAGACAGAAGATCAAATCTCTTGTTGTAGGCCTTCTCAATTATTGAGCGGTTTTCACAGAGCAAGCCTTGATCACCCTTACGTGTTAAATGTTAATATCTTCTCATTTTTTTCTACTCTGTCAAATCAAAGTGAGAAAGTTTCTGTCCTGTTTGTCTTTTATACCATTAGATTTGGCTCGGAGGCCAGAATCCTGTGGTGAGTCACAGCCCAGTTTTCTAGAAACCTGTGAACACTTGCTTTTGAAAGGCCTTTCCTCTTTGGAGCTGAACCCTGTGCCTTCCATCTTGTCTCTAAGTAGGTCAGCTGCCCGAGGTACAGTCTCTGAGAACTGGCTCTCATCAACCCTCATTCTATCCTACTGCTCTCTTCCCGCTCCCAGAACTTACTGTTTCGGTCACTGACACCTGTCCAGCTCATCCTGCACTTGCCACTTGGAACATTTCATCAGCCTGTCCAGTTTTTCTGTTTTAATGACACTGTGACTTTTACTATCTCTAGTGATTGAGATCCTGTGCTTCACCCCAAGCCTCTGAGTTGTAACAACTCTTGTGAGTCAATGTAATATAGATGGCTTTAGACAATTTGAATGCTTTTTTAATTAATGTATACACAAGACCCAAGGCAGTTAAAATCTCAGATGAATCAAGTTATTATGAATTTATGAGACATAGTATCAATAATAAAAACTATGTTGGTTGAAAGGTATTTTGCATTAATTCTTGGTTAATGGGAAAGCAAAACAATGCTACATATTTAATAGAGCTATACATAAACTTGATTACAGTTGTTTCACTCAGGTAAAATGATGAGTTCAAGATTATGGAACATGTTATTTAACTCTTGTCCAGTTAATATTAAAACTTTCCTCCACTAAAATAAGATAACAAGCAGGAGACAGTTTTGCCACCACGCCTTTTGGAGCAAAGCAAATGTTAAGAATTCACAGTAGCAATGTGTTAAACGGTGATACTTTCAAAAAATTTAGCAGAATAGTGTTACTAAAAATTTGCAACATCAGTAACAAACCATTAGAGAGTGTGACTTGAGTAATGATAATGGAAAATGTGTTATTTGAACAGATGTTGCAGCTTAAGCATTTAGAGAGGTATATCCATTCAGTTCAGTTCAGTTCTGTCCTTCAGTTGTGTCCAACTCTTTGCAACCCCAAGAACTGCAGCACGCCAGGCCTCCCTGTCCATCACCAAATCCCGGAGTTTACCCAAACCCATGTCCATCGAGTCAGTGATGCCATCCAACTATCTCATCCTCTGTTGTCCCCTTCTCTTCCTGCCCCTAATCCTTCCCAGCATTAGGGCCTTTTCCAATGAGTCAACTCTTCACATGAGGTGGCCAAAATATTGGAGTTTCAGCTTCAACATCAGTCCTTCCAATGAATACCCAGGACTAATCTCCTTTAGAATGGATTGATTGGATCTCCTTGCAGTCCAAGGGACTCTCAAGAGTCTTCTCCAACACCACAGTTCAAAAGCATCAATTCTACGGCACTCAGCTTTTTTCACCGTCCAACTCTCACATCCATACATGACCACTGGAAAAACCATAGCCTTGAGTAGATGGACTTTTGTTGGCAAAGTAATGTCTCTGCTTTTAAATATGCTATCCAGGTTGATCATAACCTTCCTTCCAAGGAGTAAGCGTCTTTTAATTTCATGGCTGCAATCACCATCAGCAGTGATTTTGGAGCCCCAAAAAATAAAGTCTGACACTGTTTCCACTGTTTCCCTATCTATTTGCCATGAAGTGATGGGACCAGATGCCATAATCTTAGTTTTCTGAACATTGAGCTTTAAGCCAACTTTTTCACTCTCCTCTTTCACTTTCATCAAGAGGCTCTTTAGTTCTTCACTTTCTGCCATAAGGGTGGCATCATCTGCATATCTGAGGTTATTGATATTTCTCCCGGCATTCTTGATTCCAGCTTGTGTTTCTTCCAGCCCAGCGTTTCTCATGATGGACTCTGCATATAAGTTAAATAAGCAGGGTGACAATATACAGCCTTGACATACTCCTTTTCCTATTTGGAACCAGTCTGTTATTCGATGTCCAGTTCTAACTGTTGCTTCCTGACCTGCATACAGGTTTCTCAAGAGACAGGTCAGATGGTCTGGTATTCCCATCTCTTTCGGAATTTTCCACAGTTTATTGTGATCCACACAGTCAAAGGCTTTGGCATAGTCAATAAAGCAGAAATAGATGTTTTTCTGGAGCTCTCTTGCTTTTTCGATGATCCAGCGGATATTGGCAATTTGATCTCGAGTTCCTCTGCCTTTTCTAAAACCAGCTTGAACATCTGGAAGTTCACGGTTCACATATTGCTGAAGCCTGGTTTGGAGAATTTTGAGCATTACTTTGCTAGCATGTGAGATGAGTGCAATTGTGCAGTAGTTTGAGCATTCTTTGGCATTGCCTTTCTTTGGGATTGTGATGAAAACTGATCTTTTCCAGTCCTGTGGCCACTGCTGAATTTTCCAAATTTGCTGGCATATTGAGTGCAGCACTTTCACAGCATCTTCTTTCAGGATTTGAAATAGCTCCACTGGAATTCCATCACCTCCACTAGCTTTGTTCATAGTGATGCTTTCTAAGGCCCACTTGACTTCACATTCCAGGATGTCTGGCTCTAGGTGAGTGATCACACCATCGTGATTATCTGGATCATGAAGATCTTTTTTGTAGAGTTCTTCTGTGTATTCTTGCCACCTCTTCTTAATATCTTCTGCTTCTGTTAGGTCCATACCATTTCTGTCCTTTATCGAGCTCATCTTTACATGAAATGTTCTCTTGGTATCTCTAATTTTCTTGAAGAGATCTCTAGTCTTTCCCAATCTGTTGTTTCCCTCTAGTTCTTTGCACTGATCGCTGAGGAAGGCTTTCTTATCTCTCCTTGCTATTCTTTGGAACTCTGCATTCAGATGGGAATATCTTTCCCTTTCTCCTTTGCTTTTTGCTTCTCTTCTCTTCCCAGCTATCTGTAAGGCCTCCTCAGACAGCCATTTTGCTTTTTTTCATTTTTTGCATTTCTTTTCCATGGGGATGATCTTGATCCCTGTCTCCTGTACAATGTTACGAACCTCTGTCCATAGTTCATCAGACACTCTGTCTATCAGATCTAGTCCCTTAAATCTATTTGTCACTTCTACTGTATACTCATAAGGGATTTGATCTAGGTCATACCTGAATGGACTAGTGGTTTTCCCTACTTTCTTCAATTTAAGTCTGAATTTGGCAATACGGAGTTCATGATCTGAGCCACAGTCTGCTCCCGGTCTTTTTTTTTGCTGACTGTATAGAGCTTCTCCATCTTTGGCTGCAAAGAATATAATCAATCTGATTTCGGTGTTGACCATCTGGTGATGTCCACGTGTAGAGTCTTCTCTTTTGTTGTTGTAAGAGTGTGTTTGCTATGACCAGTGCATTCTCTTGGCAAAACTCTATTAGCCTTTGCCCTGCTTCATTCTGTACTCCAAGGCCAAATTTGCCTGTTACGCCAGGTGTTTCCTGACTTCCTACTTTTGCATTCCAGTCCCCTATAATGAAAAGGTCATCTTTTGGGGGTGTTAGTTCTAACACCTATGTGTATATTTATCTTCAAATGACCGAGCTGACCTTGGTTGAGCATGGAGCAAATCCTTTATGATAGACACACTCAAATTCCAAATAGTTTTGGGTGTGTCCTCACTAGTGCTTACTTTCCATTAGACTGAGCCTATTGGAATAAGCAAACCAAAAATTCCAAGATTCATAAAGTTCTTGACAGATTTCAAAGTTTTATTTGAATATAATACAATATGGAATCCACATATAGCGTCATTTAGTAGCAGGTGTTAAATATTTTAAAGAAGAAATATGTATTACATGAAATGAAACAATACTTTTTCAAAAAAGATAATTGATTAATTTATCTTTGTTATTGTACAAGACATTTTTCTAGTTATTTTTTTATCTGTAGCTTTTATATGTCAGATATTTTTGATTTTGTGTTTTCCAGGGTAAATTCTATTCAATACTTGAATTTATGAAACACACCACAAGCCTTTCATTACATGAGAAACGGCTTATTTTAACCATTGATCAAATTTACCTATTTCATCAAGGAGGTTAGGATTTAGGACATAAGTGATCCACACTTCTATTTATTCTTTTGTTGATGCCAAGAAATTCTAAGAGATTTAAGAATGTTATATTCATTTATATTTTCCAAATAAAAAGCAATCAAATGAATATATGCTAAAACTCATATCATTTGACCTTTATAAAAGGCCAAAGGCCACAGGTAGAGGAATCCCAATGTCAGTGGTAAAGGGACCTAAATGTCAAGGCTGCTACATGTTACTTTTAAATTAATAGTGACATTACTGTCACTATTAATTCTTGTCTTGTTAATCTTATGCTTTTCTATAGCTAGAAGCATTTAGAAGTATTTCTACTTCTATAAAATATAGTATATTAGTTTATCATTTGCTTTCCAGAATTAAAATTCTGCTGCTTTACTCTGGTGGCTCAGATGGTAAAGAATCTGCCTGCCATGTAGACCTGGCTTCAGTCCCTGGGTTGGGAAGATCATCTGGAGAAGGGAATGGCTACCCACTCTAGTATTCTTGCCTGGAGAATTCCACGGACAGAAGAGCCTGGTGGGCTACAGTCCATGGGGTTGGGAAGAGTATGATGCAACTAAGCAGACTAACAAACAAAATTCTGATTTTGAATATCATGGTACATTTTACAGGTCAAAATTAAAGCAACTTTCTGGTGTCCACTGACATTTTTATTCTTATTTTTCATAAACCTATTGAATATAAAAAATTTTCACAGTCCATGTTTCCATGTATCTGCTGCATGTCTTTAACATAGTAGTTATTCTAGATGTAGAATAGCTCAGTAGTAGTTACGCCATTTGCAGAGTGATGCTTTAGTTATTTCTGATTACCATAGACTATGAATGAATGTCACGTAGACTATGTATTTTGGAAGGTATGAAGCAATCCTGGTATATTACCAACATTTGGCAAAACTGCATCATTCACAGAGCCATATTCAAATTGATAATTATGTTCCCTAGCCCACATGGTATTAAGATTATTGCAATGGAAGAGAGATACTGAAATTAATTAGCCTGAGAGAAAAGGTGGGACAGTTTTTAAACACTGAAGTAAGTTAATAGAAAAGTACTGGAGGACTTTTGAGTAGAGGTTAATCAATGGAATGTGTCAGCCCAATGAATTATTCCTGATTTTGGAAAAAATACTGTTTTCTTTGATTAGGCCTTCTATGTTTGCTACTTAACACCCATCGAAGTTTGGCTTTTACCCCCAACAGAAACTAGGAGACAAGGGTGCTATCTCCTTTGATATTTCATCAGGCTCAAAACATGTTATTTTAGCTAAGTCTCATATATACTTGTTGCTGATATTGGAAACTCTTACTCCTTTTACTGCAACCGTAACTCTTTATGCATTATGGGAAATTTACAAGACTGAGAACTTTGGCCAGGATTTTTAAAATTTAATTAATTATTGGCTATGCTGGGTCTTTGTCGCTGCACCAGGCTTTTCCCTAGTTACAGTGAACAGGGGCTACTTTCTAGTTGCTAGCTTCTCATTATAGTGTTTTCTTTTGTTGTTGTTTTGGAGCATGGACTCGAGGGCACATGGGCTTCAGTAGCTGTGGTACATGGGGTCAGTAATTGTGGTGCATGGGCTTAGTTGCCACGAGGCATCTTCTTGATGCCTCTTGGAATCTTCTTGAACCAGGGATGGATCCTATGTCCCCTGTATTGGCAGGCGGCTTCTTAACCCCTGGATCACCAGGGAAGTCTGGCCAGGATTTCTGAGGTGATTTTATTGGCGCAAGACATTGCCAGCCTCTGAGAGAACCAGATTTGTTCCAACAGACAGCCTGAATTAGAGACGCCCACATTCATAAGGGTTGTAAAACTGCAATATTTTAATAACTTTCTGAGTTCCTCCTTCCTGGGGTTATGGCAGTGCGCATAACAACAACAAAGTGGAAAGAGAACATTTTTCAGATGCTGTCTTGTGTGCTTTTGTTTTATGCTTTGCTGTTTCAAGGTACACTTCACCACCACAAATACATTTGATGTTGAGAGTTGACAACAAAAATTAGCCTAAATTTTAGAACTCAGAAGAGCTGGTTTCTTACAGAGACTCCAGGAAAACCACTGGAGTGCTCAACCTATTAGCAGATTGTAAGTGAGAGTGAGCAAAGCCATTATGCAAATTTTGAGTCTTTCACAATTAGTTGGCTTTAAAGCTTTTTGGCCTGCAATGGGAGATAATATGTTTTCTTCCTGGAAAAGCAACTTTTAATAAATCAAGTTTGTAAGATTATTAGCACTTTTTATTATCAATGCTAATTATCATTAACATTAATTTGGGTATTTTCACTTATCCATTAACTTTTCTGCAATTAGTATCAGTTTCCAAATTTGCTTGTTTATACCTGTTCCCCAAATCCCCATTCCTCACAATCATCATACAGAGCCCCGAGATGGCTCATTGTGTCACGTCCCACACCTGACACCAGCTATGTGCTTCTCTATCCATTAGCAATAACCTTCTGCTTGTCTCCTTACCCCTGACATGAACGAGGACTGTCCTCTTCAAAGCATATCTTAGTTTCTCACGTAACTCATGTTTCCCTTGGCTTTTAGTAATCAGGAAGCAATCTTACACAATGTAAAGGAAACGTGGAAGCTTGGAGAAAAGGCAAACATTAAAAACAAACACAACAGAACACACAGGAGTAAGAAGCAAGGAGAGTGTTGCTCCCAGTGTTGTTATTATTTCTGTGTATCACAAACATAACACTTTCTGGCATTTGAGAGCTGTTTTCTCACCTGAGATGTGTAAAGATCAAAAGGAAAGAAATGAAGAAATACAGAAGTTAAAATACCTACAGCACCTGCATACTAGTTCCCCTGAAATAGAACCGAGTGGGAATGTGAGAAATTCTATAGTTTTAAGTGATTCAATATAATATTTCCTTACCAGTACCTTAGTGATACATTCTGTTACTTACAATGTTCTTATTCAATATTCAAGAAGTATTTGTTAGGCACTTAATTTTTTTCAGATATTATACAGCAAAAGATTCCTGGATATACAACTATTTGGAAATTCCTGCCTTCAAGTGATTTAAAAGTAGAAAGAAAAGTGGTTAGAGAGTAGGTAAATATATTACAGAGAGATGAGCAGCTTAATAAGGCTCAGGAAGGGAGATGTGAGAACAATGAATAGGAACGATGAACCAATTCCGGGGGCAATCCACGAAGACTCCCTTGGGCAGATATTTCTAGTCACATGCTTCTACAAGAATATGTGGGTTTCTCTGTAAAATGTTACTAGAAATGAAAATTGGAGAGTATTCATATATTTAATTTTGAATATTTTCTCAGTTGCTCTTTGAAGGGCTTGTGCTCATTTATGCTCCCACTAAACGTTTTATAGCCTCCCTAATGTTGGGATTCAACATGTACCACGCCAAATATGTTACAGTGGGATATTGATTATTTTAAATTAAAGTTATTTAAGAAATGGCAATGTAAGAAGGGCATTCTGACTTGCTATTTGGGGACAAAACAAAGTCACTTCCTAGACTTTACTGACAACTGGCATGCTCTACCAGAATTTGTTACTCATCTCTCTTTTTAAAAGCTTATGAATCAGCTTATGAATCCCTCAACTAGGGGGATCATGTGACAGTTTCCTGCATCTTTGATAAGAAATTATGTCTTGGCTTTGACTCTGAAATTAGGACTGACCTTCCCTGGTGGCTCAAGAGGTAAAGAGTCTGCCTGCAATGCAGGAGACACAGGAGACATGGGTTTGATCCCTGGGTCAGAAACATCTCCTGGAGAAGGAAATGGTAGCCCACTCCAGTATTCTTGCCTGGAAAATTCCATGGATGGGAGGGGCCTGGTGGGTTACAGTCCATAGGGCCACAAAGAATCGGACACTATTACACACGAATTCATTCATTTATTCACCTAGTTCTTCTAAGTAACTTAGGAAGACAAATTCTCAATGTTTCGATAGGTTTCTACATAATCATAATTGACATGATCCTTATAGAGATTCTGTGTCAGGACCCTCGTGGTTCTTGTACCGTGCTTTCTTCTTTTATGATCACAGTGAATTTTACCTGTGTGTTTTTCAATAAAGGCTATACCATTCCCCTCCACCACTATTCCCCTCCACCCCACCCCCACCCCACTCCAAAAAAGGGCATTCTGAAACTCTTTCTGTCTCCCAGAAAGCAGGAAATCTCCCACGTTGAGGGTAGATTCCCTGCATCTGGAGTTGGAAGGGCATCCTTAGTGCCAGAGATAGGAATTCACACTGAGAAGCTTGTATAAACAAATCTTGTTTCTTCTTTAATTCATTATCCCAAGCCCAAACTCTGTTTAGATTCTATACTAATCAAACACCCCAAACCTAGGTCTTTGGTTCTGTCAATTCCTCACAAATTTATTGCTTTCCTAAAAAGTATAAAAGCTATCTGCTTTGGCCACATCTTAAGTCCTATTTCTATGAGACCTCTGTGTGTGTAAATTAAAATGTCCTTTTCTCCTGTTAATCTGTCTTGCATCAATTGAATTATTAGTCCATCCACAAGAACTCGATAGAGGCAAAGGGGAATATTTCCTCATCCTCAACACTAACTTTGTGTACAGTCAAGAATTTGAGCTCTATTAGTCTGTTTATGTATTTTCACATCTTTATTTTGAACAAAGTAGGTACCTCTTTACAGAGTTATGAACCATCCTTTTTTTTTTCTGTAAACTCTTTATGTATTTTGCCTCTTCAAAAATTAAGTTGCTTTAAAAAAATCTTTTAAAATCCCTTAGAAGTGCTTATTATATATTTAGAAAGCAATTTTTCAATCATATATAATATGAAAATTTCCCACTGATTTCTCTTGTGACTTAATACCAGTTTGCTCTACACAGAAGTATTTTATTTTAATGTAGTCTAATTTTTCATGTTAAAGGATCATTTCTCTATTCCAGGAATTCTTATTGGGATTAAATGATTTATATTTTATATTGCAGGAGAGTAAAATTTACCAAACCAAAAAGTAAAAAAATAAAAAATCCTTTGGCATGAGGATTAATTTAGGCTAATTATTTTTAATAAACAAAAGACTGAAGTCTTCCTTTGTACCTTCTCCTTAGCTGCTGAAAGAAGTCATATAAAGGACCTGTTCTGAAGTTGAGCTATGACCAGATATCAGCAAAAAATATGGGCCAGATGTGGTGGGGAACACTTGGTAGGGCCTAGAGATGGGAGTCTGCTGTTTGTCTCTGTGTGGTCCAGCAAACATTTATTTACCAAATATTTTATTTTCCATCTCATGTGAATTGCTTTCCTCCTCTTTCAAGTCCCTAACCTTAACTCTGAATGTTCTCAATTGTCTTTGATGAAGATGGAATTTGAGATGAGTTTCATCCATTTTAGCAAGTTACTCAGTTTTCCTGGGTCCATGGTGTGTATACAGGAGGTATACATGTTATTGGGGCTTCTCTGGTGGCTCAGATGGTAAAATAATCTGCCTGAGATGGAGGAGACCTGGGTTTGATCCCTGGGTTGGGGAGAATTCCTGATGAAGGGAATGGCTACCCACTCCAGTATTCTTGCCTGGAGAATCCCATGGCCAGAGGAGTCTCGCAGGCTGCAGTCGATGGAGTTTCAGAGTCAGACATGACTGAGCAACTAAGCACGTGGTGATAGAGGAGCATACATCAGTTCAGTTCAGTTCAGTTGCTCAGTCGTGTCCGACTCTTTGTGACCCTGTGGACTGCAGCGCGCCAGGCCTCCCTGTCCATCACCAACTCCTGGAGTCTATTCAAACACATATCCTTTGAGTCGGTGATGCCATCCAACCATCTCATCCTCTGTCATCCCCCTTCTTGTCCTGCCTTCAATCTTTCCCAGCATCAGAGTCTTTTCCAATGAGTCAGTTCTTCACATCAGGTGGCCAAAATATTGGAGTTTCAGCTTCAACATCAGTCCTGCCAATGAATATTCACAACTGATTTCCTTTAGGATGGACTAGTTGGATCTCCTTGCAGTCCAAGGGACTCTAAGAGCCTACTCCAACACCACAGTTCAAAACCATCAATTCTTCGGCACTCAGCTTTCTTTATAGTCCAAGTCTCACATCTATACATGACCACTGGAAAAACCATAGCTTTGACTAGACAGACCTTTGTTGGCAAAGTAATGCCTCTGCTTTTTAATATGCTGTCCAGGTTGGTCATAACTTTTCTTCCAAGGAGCTTTTCTCCTGTTAATCTGTCTCATGTCAGTTTAATTCTTAGACCAGCCAGAAAAACTTAGAAAAGGGAAGGAAAATTGCCTTCTCCTTGACATATTAAGAAATTATATTATGCACACTCTTCTGTGATGAGCTCCCCTCCTCAACCCAATTAATAAAATGTACAATTCAGAATACTTAAAACCTTAGCTTAATTTTTCTAAAACTGGCAGATATTTCTCTTATATAGCTCTACAATAATTTATATAGGTGGGCCCTAATTATACATGTCACCTTCTTGTTCACTATTTGACAAATATTGCTGATTATATTAATGAATTCCTAGGTTTCCCAGGTGGCTCAATGGTAAAGAATCCACCTGCCAAAGCAGAGACTCAGGTTTGATCCCTAGGTCAGGGAGATCCCCTGGAGAAGGAAATGACAACCCACTCTAGTCTTCTTGCCTGGAGGATCCCTTGGACAGAGGAGCCTGGCGAGTTACAGTCCATTGGGGTCACAAAGTATCAGATGTGACTGATCACACACAATATTGAACTGTTTGTCTCCCTACTTTAAGTACAACCTATTGGTTTTAATTTGGTCATATTTTCAGATTTTAATATATTTTAATTTGTTCGCTTGTTTATGTTTTCTTAATGAGATTAGTCTGATTATTTTTAGTGAGTAAATTTGTAAAGTTGGAGTCAGTATAAGGCTGATTCCAATAAACTTATATTCTGGCTACTCTTTATTTTTTGGATCGATTTAGAGAGAATTAATATTTCTTCTTGAAGATTCAAGGGAATTATCTTACTATCTGGTCTGAAGCTTGCTTAAAGGGCAGCTACTTTATATTCTCAAAATTTCTATATTCTCTAGAACTTGAGAATTTCTGTTTGATATCAGATAAACCTTAGTAGTTTACATTACTCAGAAAATAGTAATTTCATATGTATTCAAAATTATTTCATAATGTTGGTTAAGATAATAAGATTTTCAAAATTGATTTGCATCTCTGATTTTTCTCTACTTATTTAATTTAGGGATTTTTGCTATTTCTTCAGTGGCTTCTATTTCTAATGTTTACTTATTCTATTTTACTTTAATTGCACTTATTTTTATTGATTTTTCTAATAAAATCAGCCCTTGGTTTTTTAAAAAGACTTTAAAATTATTAATTTCTCTTTTGTGTTTTACCAGTTCTTTCAGGCTACTTTTCTTGATTTATTTGGTCCTATCTTTTCTGAAGTTTTGAATTGGCTACTTAACTCATTTATCTTTATTTTTTGTAAATTAGCTCTTTAAATTCATTGTTCTTTGATTACAACTTCATTTCTATGCCTTGAATACAGGTTGTTTTTTTTTTTTTTTAAGAATTTCATTCTTTGTGAAGTTTTGACAATGCTTTGAGCAATAATTTAGGATATTTTTGAATGGTTCATGAGTATGCTTTTGTACTTGGCATTTATTGAAGTTTATGATTTATAAATTGTGATGCTTTCTTTTTGGATTAAAGGTCTATGGCATATTTTTTGTGGTCTATATTTTTAAAATTATAAATTGGCCTTAAAAAGTATTTGCTGCTATTAAACATGAATTAAGTGTTATTTGGACTATAGTGGAATCACAAAAGAGTTGGACATGACTTAGCGACTAAGCAACAACAACAGAGAGCTTAGTTCTATGGGTTTTCTTCTGAGGTCTATAGAAACTGTCTCATGATGCTTGCCTTTTATTACTCGATTTAGCTTCCTATAAGCTGAAAGTCCCACTGGCTCAGAAAGAAGTCCTATGTTTTGTTTTGTTTTCTTTTCTTTTTTTCTTAACAATCTCTCCTCAATACATCCTTCTTTCCAGATAACAAAAATTGCCAGCTGCAGAACTTCTTGTCACCTAGAGTTTTCTCTTTTCTAACACACAGATAACCTGCTGGTAAACATGGGTATAATTGCCAGTTTACAAATTCAGTGCAGCCTTTCTGCCATCAGTTCAGTTCAATCACTCAGTCGTGTCTGACTCTTTGAGACCCCGTGGACTACAGCACAGCAGGCTTCCCTGTCCATTTCTGTCATGCCATGGTATTAAACCTAATGCAGGGAGTATGATATTGTGGCTTATAAGAAATCTGTGTTTGGTCTTAGTCACTGTTTCTGGCACCAGTCTCCTAAAGTTGTTGGAATTTCATAAGTGACCAAGGGAACAAATGTGTCTTTTGTTATGTTAATAAGACTACTTTTGGATTTCACCTAAGGATAGAGGTTTCTTTCCCTGGAACTAACCACATGATTACAGGTTTGGAACTTTTTCTTCTACTCCCTGACCTCTAGGGAGGAAGAGTACCTGGGAATTGAAAAAATGACTGTGGTCAAGGAGTTAACCAATCATACCTGTATAATGAAACCTCCACAAAAAACCCAGAAGTATAGGGTTCAGAGAGTTTTGAGTTTGGTGAACACATTGGGAGGCTGGGAGAGTGGTGTGTTTGCAGAGAGCATGGAAGCTCTGGGCCCTCTCCCCATACCTTGCCCTAGGCATCTTTTCTAGCTAGCTGTTCCTGAGTGATATCCTTTTATAATAAACCAGTGATCTAGTTAGAAAAATGTTTCTTTGAGTTGTGTGTGCACTCTAGCAATTTAATCAAACCAAAGGAGGGCTTGTGGAAAACTCTCACTTATAGCCAGAACTGACTTGTGAATTGTATCTGAAGTCTGAGGAAGTGGTTGTTGAAACCTCCAAATTGTAATCAGTTAGTCAGAAGCAAAAGTAACAACCTTGGCTTTTAACTAAGGTGTACAGTAGGGGTTGGATAGGAGACTTATAGGACTGAACCTTTAAATGGTGGAATCTAATGCTACTTTTGAGTGGAGAGTGCTAGAAGTCCTAGAATTGAGTTGTAGGACACCCAGCTTGTGTCCAGAGCATTGTTTATTATTGTTGTTGTGGACCTCCCTCTCAACACATACACATGTTGAAGTTGAGTCCAGGAATTCAAAAGAGGAAGACTTCCGTAAATCCTGCTTTTTATCCATGAGGTCCTTTTTGTAATCTTGTAGGAAGAAAGAAAATGATCATCCACTTGATGTGAAATGACAGTTTTCTTTGGGACATTCTGAGATATAAAGCTAGATAATTATAAAGATGTCTCATGCTTTTCCCATGGTCCATCTGTAACAGATTTGGTTTCTACATCTAATATTTTTTGTCCCTTTTAAAAAATTTAATTTTATCATTGACCTGCTCATCTTCTTTCATTAACTCTTAAGTTCCAAGTCAAATAAATCAGGTAGTGCCTTACTGAGTGGCCTCACTCACTTTAGAAAAATCTTTCCACTGAAAACCTTCTTTAGAGGAATGTAAGAGTATTGACTTTGTAAATTTAAATTTTATGAACTTTATTATCTTTTGCAGTTATTCATAACATGTGATTTTACTATTTACCATTTCATTTTTTTTTTAAGTGGGCATTTAGGCAGAAAATAAATTGCTGGAGTCTCATGTAATTTATTATATAGCTACCCTAGATTTTCATTTTAAAGTTCTCTTTGATCATTAATTATTGTGGGTAAGGGAAGAGAAGAATGAAATTTCCAAGAGTGGTCTGAAGGACTTTAATAACAGGAGGTGTGGACTATTATATACAATAAAGAAAATAAAAATAATGTGATACATGTGAAGGAAGTAGAACTGGAAGGATTTCATGATTATTTTCATGCTAGGATTGAGGGAGAAAACAGAATCAAGCAGGAAAATCAGTTTGATGTTGAGACACTGTTTTGATTTTTTGCCATCTCCCTTTCTGGAAATAAGAAGAAAAGAAAGTATGTTGTAAGAGATAATGAGTTTATTGTTAAAAAGGCTAGTTTTAAAGTCTGAACAATAGGATGGTGATTTTTCACTCCCAAGAAACATTTGTCAATGGCCACTTTTGTTTGTCACAACAGGAGCTTAGTGCTAGTGGCATCTGATGAGTAGGGGACAGGAGTGCGGCTGAAAATTCTGTAATGTACAGGATATTCCCTTAACAAGAAATTATATGGACCAAAACTCAATAATATTGATATTGAGAAACTGTGTTTTAAGTTGAAATGTCCAACAGGCAGACAGTTTGATATTCGGGTCTGGAGTTTAATGGAGAGACCAGTATTAGAGCCACAGGTTTGGAAGGGGCCTCTCTAACTGACCTCTGATTTAATCTCTTTTTATTCTTATCTGATATAGAGTTCATTCCTTAGTTTTCTTTCTTTAGCTCAGCCTTTGTGATTTAGTTCTAACCAATGGAATTTGAGGGAGAAGGGAAGGATGGAGACAGAATGAGGGAGAAAGGGAGGGAGAGAGAAGATGAAAGCATGAAAGCCACAGTCTTTTCTAACCTAATCTGGGCACTGGTGCACTATCATTCCGCATCTGCTATGTGGAAGACCAGCCTTGGTGCACTGTGGGTGGAAACTAGTTAAGAATGTAAATTACAGAAGGTAGACATCATTGTGGGTCACCTGAGATATTAAAGATTGGCTAGCTTTATAGCTATATATCCTTTTGTCTTTCATTAAGAATCAGTAGCAGTTCTTGCATGGGAGAGTTTGGTTTGGAAAAGAATGAAAGGATAGTGAAAAACTGACACAAATCGTCATGAATAGTAGACACTTTAAGTATTTGCTGTAAACTGAGCTGTGTCCCTTCAAAATTCTTACGTTGATGTTCTAACCCCCAATATGACTGAATTTAGAGATAGAGCCTTTATGGAACTAATTAAGGTTAAATGAAGTCATAAAGATTGGGCCCTGATAAAATAGGTCCTTATAAAAAGATACCAACAGAGTTTGTTCTCTTTCTGCTGTGTGTGGACATAGCAAGAATTTGGTCAAGCCATCTACAAGTCAAGCAGAGAGCTCTGACCAGACTCCCACCAAGCTGGCACACTGATTTCAGAATTCCAGCCTTAAGGACTGTGGGAAAATAAGTTTCTGTTGTTTAAGCCCAATAATCTAATATTTTGTTATGACAGCCCTAGCTGATTAATACAGTATCTTATTTGTGTAACGTTAATCCAGTGCTATACCAGAGTAACAAAGAGATGTATCCTGAAAAGAGTAATTGTCACACAGGAAAAAATATCTCCTAAGTGTTAAAGTAACCAGAATAGGCCCAAGATGGAGTTGCTCATGCTGAGCCCCATGACAACAAATCAAAGCCAAGTTTCTGTGCCTAGCAATCCCAAGAAAGGAAGGCCTAGGTCAACTTATCAGTGTTTGCCTGTTCAGAACGGGTTACCTAACCCAACTCCAAAACTTCCCTTTGCTTCATATAAAGTTACCCAGCTTTAACCAGTCAGCAAAGGCCCAGTGTAATTTACTTGTTCCTGCTCACTTTGATCTATAAAGCTCTCTCACCTCGTATGATTCTGGGGAGCTCTTCTCCATGTGCTAAACTGGAGGCTGCTTAACTGATGAATCACTGAATAAAAGGCTATTAGGTCAGTAAATTGCGGGAAATCTTTTAACATAGGGAAGTCAGTACAAGGAATGGTCCATGGCGAGACTGTTGAGAAATTTTAGACTTGAATCTAGAGTGAAGGGTAGAACCTAGGAATGGAGCCTGAGTCACATCTACATTGCCTGAAGGGAAGGTGCTGGAATTCAAGAAACAACAGCTTCAAATAGAAAGCAGCAAGAAAAACTAGAGAAAGGAGCCTCATAGTTAGACATGGGATTTGATTTCTGAAAGATCATGATTTGAATCTCATCTTCATCAGTGACCATATCTCTGAGTGAGTTAATTTTACCTGGTTTTTAGTTTTCTCACCCCTAAAATTAGGATATCAAAATATACTTCATAACATTATTTTTAAGACATAAACTACTGTGCATGTAAAATACACATTAGTGTGAATATAAAGATGCACTCAATACATATTTGATTGTGTCAAATAATTTATTTGAGTATATGGCTTGAAGAATTAAACTGAGTATTATAGACTCTGCTAGTTTCTTTGATATCTATTTCAGTAATGACTTACGTTGGCTAATCACAGCATATAGATTTTTATACCTTTTTGTTTTTAATGGAGAAGCCAAAAGTATGATATAAATATCAACAAATTAAATTTTCAAAATTTTAAATATTGAGAGATTTTATTGTAGTCGTTTAAAAAATATTGATCTTTTTTCAAGTCCAAATGTGTGTAGCATGATAGAAAATAATATCTGGATCTCATAAATAATTTTACAAAGGGGTATTAAATTTGCATCACTCTTTTGATAGGCATTGAGTGTTATGCTCCCCTAGTTTATTCATAAAGAAACAGAAGCTTAAAATGATTGTCAAAGATAATCAGTTACTGGCCGAGCAAGAATTCAAGAGTAAGAATTCTGCCCATATGAAAAGTAAAGACATAATATCTACTGTACAAGACTATTGTTAGCATTAAACTAGAGAGTCAACCTACAGAATGGGGAAGCACCAAACAAAGTGCCTACCACATATTAAGTAGTAAAATGAATCATCCCTCCAACCCACTTTTAGTCCACACATATCAAGTGCATTCTATCTAATTCTGGCACATTAGGATTCCAAATCTGCCTTATAAAAGAAGTTAGCAAAAGCCTGAATTAAATCTGGTTAAACAAAAGAGATTACAGGTTCTAGATATCAAATAACCTATTGCATGCAACAAGATCAAACTAGACATTGCATGATAAATTTCCATACCCCAGTTCTTCTAAAAGCTTTTTATCATTGACCTGGACAGAAAGTATAATCATTAAGTTTGCAGCTGACAGATATTCAAAACAGAGGTTAGAAGGAAAATAACGTGTAAAAGAGATTTGAACTGCAAAGTGACACAATTTGTAGAGTAAATCAAGGCAGAGTGAATTGTTTGAAATATCTATACAGCATATATTTATTGTTTACTATGTGAAATGTGTGTTCAGCAGTGAAAAAGCAATACAAAACACAGCACAGACAATGTCCTTGCTCTTCTGGAGTTTACATTCTAGTCCTAAGAGAAAGACCATCAATATGTTTTATCAGATGACTGTGAATGCTTTTGGGAAAAAAATAAGAGTAAGGGAGATGTGGAGACCTGGGGATTTTTTTTAAATAGGATGTTTAAGGAAAGCCTCATTACCAGGTACTCATTTATTAATTCATTTCATAATATTTATTTGGAGTATTGTCTGAATAGGCACTGGACAGCATGTCATGATTCAGTAAGTAATATGGTCAAGTCATGTTTTCAAGAAATAATTCATTTTGGCAATGATTCTTAACATTTGCGGCAACAAATTTGCCTTTGAAAATCTTTTGAACGCTGTGAACACTCTTCCAAGAAAATTTATTTGTGTATATAAAATATTGTCATTTTCAGGATTCCTTGAAACTAAAACTCAGAGTTTAGAAGCCCTTATCTGGGGTTGAAATTATAATCCAGAAAAAAGCCAGCAACATATAACCACTTCTTAATTTCAAGCGAAACTTTAATCATATATTTAGGATGGCCAAAATTATTGTATGCAATTATAGTACACTGTACTTAAGAAAAAACCATGAGGACAGTTAAATGTTTGAAAAGAGAAAATATCTAGGAGGTTTCCTTATATTGGAAGAAAAGTTGGAAAAATTCTTTGCGTGAATGCTAAGTTAATTCATTCGTTTCTGACTCTTTGCGATCCTATGGACTGCAGCCCGTTGGGCTCCTCTATCTATTGGATTTCCCAGGCAAGATAACTGGAGTGGGTTGCCATGCCTTCCTCCAAGGGATCTTCCCAACCCAGGGATCAAACCCATGTCACTTATGTCTCCTGCATTGGCAGGCAGGCTTTTTACCAATAGTGCCACCTGGGAAACCCCTGGAAGAGTCCTACTATTCTTGAAATGAACAAATGATTATTTTGTGCTGGCTTTGCTTCCTATGTAATGTATCATAATTTTTATGTGGTTATACTATGGAATGATAAATGTAGATATTAAAAACTCTACTTATAAAAATGACTTTTTTTTTAAGCTCTCTCTTTCCCACCCCCATTTTGTTTCAATCCTTCATTTATATTTACTGTGTTGGCTTCAGGTTATTAACAAAGTAAATCTAATGGTAGCATCTAGGATATTGTTCTCGTAGGATCATAGACCTTCAGATCTAGATGTGATTTCACATGATCACTTTGTCTAGTTTCATAGCTGAAGAAGTTGAGACAAAAGACAAAGTGACTTAACTGAGTTCACAGTATATTATAAAATAATGGCATATTTAACTATGTTAATAAAAGCCAGACACTGAGAAAGCTAGACACTAATGCTGTGTTCACTTTAAAATGTGGAAACTGAGCCAGAGAAGGGAGATTATCTGCCCAGGATCACAGGATTAGTAAATAGCTGAGTTGGGATTTAAGGCTGGCTTCCTGCTTCCCAGACCTCCCATGGTTACATATCACTCAAGTCTCTGGCTCTAAATCCTCTGAAGTTCCCATAACCCTACACTCTTCCATCCTTCACTCACCAACCTCCTATGCTTTTATCACTCTAAACCTTGGTTCCCTAAATACTGCACTCAGGGACAGGTAGATTGTTGTGAAAAGAAAAAGAAGCAACATTCTTGTTTAGCCTCTTTATATTATTTTTCCTACAGATTGGGGTATTTTTCTCAATTATGCATAGTTATTCATTCTGCCAAAAAATTCTTTTAAGCGTGTTAAAGCTGTAGTCAATTTTCTCAGTTTGATGTTCCAAAGGAACCTGCTGTGTCTTTTTCATTCTGTGCAAAAATAGGCATGGCAGGATCCACCAGCTGCTAAAGTCACTGTGTAGCTTAAAAACTTTCTATTTGTTTTCTCCATTGTTATGTTTTCACAGTTTCAGAATTTGAGCAGCATTTAATTTCTCTCTGCTTAAATTTTCTTTTGGAGAAAGAATGCACTGGTGTTTGTATATGTTGGAGGAATACTTTCAAAGAAAGAAATTATTCTTCAAGTATTTATGTCCACTGAATACTAAATAATACTGCACCTACTTGAAAAACAAAACCAAAGCCCCAAACCAACCAAAAAACAAACAAGTAAAAAAATCTTGCAAACCAAGGACTACAGGAAGCCTCAGAAGAATATGGCAATTATACTGAAATGTAAAGATGCTTTGCTATATCTTCTCTGGAGAGAGTTCTGACAGTGTTTACCAAAGACCCTAAATTTATTCACATCTTTTGTCTCAACAATTGCACATCTTAAAATACATACAAAAAATGTATGACGTAGCCACTGTTTTGGTAAAAGGAAACAGAACTTAAATGTTTAGCAATAGGACATTACCACTGACTGAATTGACACAATCACACAATAAGAAGTTATAGAGCCATTATAATGATATTTATATACCTTTTTAATATGGGAAGTCATTCATAATTTGTGTTCAAGTCATAAAAAATTTATGAATTAGTATGCACATTGATATTTTCATAAATAAGTGACTAGAAAAAAGTACCTCCAAATAGTCTAATTTTGTATGAATGTTCTGACTATTCTTCTTGCCAAATTTTTATGTCTTTGAACCTAATTTATTGATTTCTTGCCCACAGTAATTCCTATGGGATGGAGGAGTTAAAAGGGAATTAGAATATTATCCATCCCTGCTTTAAAGATGCTTACCAATTATCAGTGATACAGATATTAAACAAACAAACCAAGAAATAGAAATATGCAGACTGCTAGGAAGTCTGCATAAACCGTGGGTTTAATTTTCACAAAGAACTTTCAGAGAGAAGACATTTACCTCCTTGGAATGAGAAAGGAAATAAGGCTGTCTACTTTTGTAAACTTGAATTTAATAGGAATCACCTTATGTATTGATTGGATTTGTACCAATTTTTGAAAGTTAAGCTTAATCCATTTTTTACTCTTCCAAAGTGAAGAGCTTGGCCTTAGGAAATGGCAACCCTCTCCAGCACTTTTGCCTGGGAAATCGCATGGACAGAGGAGGCTGGCGGGCTACAGTCCATGGGGTTGCAAAGAGTCAGATACGACTGAGTGACTAAACACAGCACAGTACTATTCATTAACTAACTCACTTGGTATTCAACAAATAGCATATTTTTATGTGCCTATCAGCCTTTATTCTCAACATGATGGGACATTCTTTCAAAGCAAAGATAGCCATATCTCTGACTCCTTACAGAGTTTATTATGGAATCTAGTAAGTAACAGAGACTAAATAAATGGCCTGTCAAACAGAAAGCTACCATTCAAGGTTAGTTGCAATGGATATGGCATTCTATATAAAGACAATGTAAATATACATTATATATTTAGGAAAAAATAATCCCCCATACTCCTTTAATTCTATGCTAAAAGAACTCCCAATAAAGATAATGTTTATACACATACTAATCAATACATCTAATAGATGAAAGTCTCCAGGAAGCCTGCTAGAGAGGATAGAATGTATTTTTGTAATAAGACACATCTACATTGGAATTCTAGCTCCTAAAGTTCTAGCTATGTGACCTTAGCATGAATAACTGTCAACATGGAGAAAGCAGTAGCAGATCTAAAATGTTATTAGGGGGATTTTATGAGATAATCTTGCTAAGCACCTTAACTCCTTTATTTTTTCATTTTCATTGTAAATTTATTTTTAAATCCAGGGATATTTGATTTACAGCATCATATTAGTTTCAGTTGTAAAACAAAGTAATTTGAAATATTTATTGATTATGTTAATAATTATCAATATTATGTTATTTATATTCATATTTATATTATATTCATATTTATATATTTATATTCATATATTCATATTTATATGCCCTATATATACTTATAGTTTAAGAGTTACAAACAGCTATGCAAAAAAAACCATCACTTACCCATATCTTGCCTTTCCTGTCTTCCCTCTCACCACTAGTAACCACTAGTTTCTTCTCTGTGTCTGTGAGTCTGTTTCTTTTTTGTTATATCCAGTAGTTTGTTTTATTTTTCAGATACAAGTGATAACATACAGTATTTGTCTTTGTCTAGCTTATTTCACTAAGCATAGTACATTCCAGGTCATCATGTTGCAAATGACAAAATATCCTTTTTGATGGCCAAATAGTATTCCCTTGCTTATATATTGCACATCTTCTTTATTCATTCATCTATTGATAAACACCTAGGTTGCTTCCACATATTGGCTATTGTAAATAATGCTGTTATGAATATTGGAGTGCATACATCTTTTTAAATTAGTGTTTCCATTTTCTTTGGATATATATCCTGGAGTGGAATCCTGGATCATATGGTGAGTCTATTTTTATTTTTTGGGTAATCTCCTTACTGTTTTCCACAGTGACTGTACCAATTTACCTTTCTACCAACAATGTACAATTGTATCCTTTTTTCCACAACTTTGTCAACATTTGTTATTTGTGTGTGTTTAATCATAGCCATTCTGACAGATATGAGGGTGCTTCATTTTGGGAGCCCTAGAAAACTGATACAAATCTGTACTCAAATAACATAAGACACTTTAAAACTTTAAAATGTCTAAATCATATCATAGCCTACCTGTCCACACTCCTGGTTTTCTAATGCACAAACCTTAAAGTCTTTTAATGGCTTCCCATCACACTAAGAGTAAAATCCCAAGACCCACGATACTGCAGGTGAGAACGCCTTGAGACTCGGATATTTCTTTTAACTCTTTTTTTCTGTCTTCTAGTCATTCAGTCTGATCCTGCTTTATTGGTCTTCTTTCTCTTCCTCAAACACACCAAATTAATTCCCACCTTAAGAATCATTTTATTTGTTTTTCCAGCAGCCTGAATGATCTTCCAGTTATTTGCATGTTCATTCTCATATCATTCTGGTTTCTTTAAATGTTGTTATCGCCTAAGAGAGGCTTTTGCTAACCACATTACCTAAAATAGGTACCCTCCTATCATCCTCTATCTTTTTACCAGACTTTATTTCCTTTCCTACTACTTACTGCTGATAGATATAATTTAAAGATATTCTCCTTACACATCACCTCCTTCCACTAAAATATAAAACCTATGGGAAGAGGGACTCTATTTTGTCACTGTTATAATCTCAGTGCCTAAAAATCACTTTGCAAAAGGTACATACTTGAGATATTTTATAGTATTAAATGGTATTCCTTTAATAACATGGAAAGAGTTGCTGTATTTCATTTAATGAGCATATAAAAGAAAAACATGAATTAATGTGTATTCTCTTGTGATAAAACATTTATGATAAAACATAAAACATTCTCTTGTGAGCAAACAATAAAAAATACCCAAATCTAATCAATAGATTATGTTGGTTTTGTCACATCCACCTTGTCATATATAATTTTTATTAAAGAAATCATTGGATGATCAATTATAGTTGTTGGGGCTGTAACAAAATTTTATAATTTATTTGGCTCAGCCTTCTTATTTACAGTCTTATATGAGAATAAAACTCAGTTCTGATCTTAGCCTGTCATTTAATAAACCAATGACCTGAGACAAATCTTTTAATACTACTGAACCTAACTGCTTCGTTGCAAACTATGAATAATAATATTGGTCTTGCCTGTCACATGGGGTTATAGTAAGTTTTCATTTTAATAGTGGAGTTACTTTGTTATCTGAAAAGCATTCTGAAATGAGTGGCAGTGTGGTCTTAGTGACACTCCAATCAAAATTGAGAACAAATACTGTTTCTGTTCCTAGCATTTCCATTGCTATGACACAGTCCTCAAACTAGCCACAGAATTTAATCCAAAGGAGTAGCATAATTGGAAATTCATGTACCATTTGATCTAAGGATATTTTATCTGATGTGATAAAATATTTAGTGACACTCATCAGATAATTAGCAGGAGATGTATTATGCATTGCTCTTCAAGGACCTGTGAGAATAGTCCATAGGACTTGCAAATTTAATTGGAAGGCAGGCACTGAGAAAGTCTAGCTAAAGTAAAGTCTACTGACCTCCCCAGGGAAGAGCAGTTAGAGGATACCCTGTGGAGAGCTGGGATGTTGTGTTACAAGGTGGGCCACAGAGTGCAAGAACTATCTGGAGTGGGGACAAGAAAAGAGAATGACAAAACTTTGACTTATTGAAAATTAGAACTGTTCTCTACTGTCTATTTCCTCTTGAGAAATCATGATTTTATAGGGAATCTATGTAACTATTGAAGACTAACAGAGATGATATTCAACTGGTAAAAAAGCAGTTTCCAAGATTATATTTTGAGATCACTTATTTGTACCTTTTCCTTCAGTTAGATATATTTAAATGTAAAATATCTTTTTAACACCATTTAAAGTTCTGAAGCAAAATGTAAAATTCAGGCATATGTATAAAGTTTTAAATATATTCTTATTTAGTGATGACTATAATTCAGATATTATAAATAAAAGAAAAAGCTATAACTAGTGTTTAGAACAGAGTTATAGATATATGTATATAGTGATGAAAGCATTATAATATTTTTCTCTTTTGTGCATTTAAATCCACATTCAAACTTTAGCTCACCTATATATATATATTATATATATAATTTGGAAAACTCAGCAGTGGCCACAGGACTGGAAAAGGTCAGTTTTCATTCCAATCCCAAAGAAAGGCAATGCCAAAGAATGCTCAAACTACTGCACAATTGCACTCATCTCACACGCTAGTAAAGTAATGCTCAAAATTCTCCAAGCCAGGCTTCAGCAATATGTGAAAGGTGAACTTCCAGATGTTCAATCTGGTTTTAGAAAAGGCAGAGAAACCAGAGATCAAATTGCCAACATCTGCTGGATCACCGAAAAAGCAAGAGAGTTCCAGAAAAACATCTACTTCTGCTTTATTGACTATGCCAAAGCCTTTGATTCTGTGGATCACAATAAACTGTGGAAAATTCTGAAAGAGATGGGGATACCAGACCATCTGACCCGTCTCTTGAGAAACCTGTATGCAGGTCAGGAAGCAACAGTTAGAACTGGACATGGAACAACAGACTGGTTCCAAATAGGAAAAGGAGTACGTCAAGGCTGTATATTGTCACCCTGCTTATTTAACTTATATGCAGAGTCCATCATGAGAAACATGGGCTGGAAGAAACACAAGCTGGAATCAAGATTGCCGGGAGAAATATCAATAACCTCAGATAGGCAGATGACACCACCCTTGTGGCAGAAAGTGAAGAAGAACTAAAGAGCCTCGTTTTGAAAGTGAAAGAGGAGAGTGAAAAAGTTGGCTTAAAGCTCAACGTTCAGAAAACTAAGATCATGGCCTCTGGTCCCATCACTTCATGGGAAATAGATGGGGAAACAGTGGAAACAGTGTCAGACTTTATTTTTTTGAGCTCCAAAATCACTGCTGGTGGTGATTGCAGCCATGAAATTAAAATATGCTTACTCCTTGGAAGGAAGGTTATGGCCAACCTAGATAGCATATTTAAAAGCAGAGACATTACTTTGCCAACAAAAGTCCATCTAGTCAAGGCTATGGTTTTTCCAGTGGTCATGTACGGATGTGAGAGTTGGACAATGAAGAAAGCTGAGCGCCGAAAAATTGATGCTTTTGAACTGTGGTGTTGGAGAAGACTCTTGAGAGTCCCTTGGACTGCAAGGAGAGCCAATCAATCCATCCTAAAGGAGATCAATCCTGGATGTTCATTGGAAGGACTGATGTTGAAGCTGAAACTCCAATACTTTGGCCACCTCATGTGAAGAGTTGACTCATTGGAAAAGACCCTAATGCTGGGTAGGATTGGGGGCAGGAGGAGAAGGGGACGACAGAGGATGAGATGGTTGGATGGCATCACTGACTCGATGGACATGGGTTTGGGTAGACTCCGGGAGTTGGTGATGGACAGAGAGGCCTGGCGTGCTGCAATTCATGGGGTCGCAAAGGGTCAGACACGACTGAGTGACTGAACTGAACTGAACTGATATATACATACACACATTTGAATACTTTCTGTGGTATACCATTTATTAAGAATTTATAAAGGAAGCAAATAATACTTAAGAAAATAAATTGCCATTCATTTAACAATCATGGACTTTGGTTTTGAAAAAACTTATATAACAGAATTCTGGTGATGAAGAACAGATAAGTTGTTGCCAAGAGTCTAGTTACAAGAACATGATTGAAGAAAGATGTAAGTTCTCAGAAGGTCCATTATATTAACCATCTAAGATTAAGAATCTTTATTTTGAAAAGAAAAAAATGGAAAGAAAATGCAATGAAAAGGGACAAAATGTATGAAAGGCAAGATGTGGTGTACATGTGTATGGTAACCATATTTGTGTTTCATAGAACAAGGGAATATCATGTGAAACTCAAAAGGAATACATTTAGGATTCATAAAAACATCTATTTTCTCAAAGAATGGACTTCCCTGGTGGCTCAGTGGTAAAGAATCTGCCTGCCAATGCAGGAGACGTGGGTTTGATCCCTGGGTCAGGAAGATCCCCTGGAGAAGGAAATGGCAACCCACTGCAGTGTTGTTGCTTGGAAAATTCCATGGATAGAAGAGCCTGGCAGGCTACAGTCCATAGGGTCTCAAAGAATTGGTCATGACTTAGTGACCAAACAACAACCACAATTCTCATAGGATATACTAGGGCTAAAGTGTGCTTTGCCATGAGAGTATGATAAGAACAAATTGATAGTCACTGTGGAGAAGAGTATGGAGGTTTCTTTAAAAACTAGGAATAAAACTACCATATGACCCAGAAAACCCACTACTGGGCATATACACTGAGGAAACCGTTATTGAAAAACATGCATGTACCTCAGTGTTCATTGAAGCACTGTTTACAATAGCTAGAACGTGGAAGCAACTTAGATGTCTATCGATAGGTGAATGGAAAATGAAATAGTACATATACACAATCAAATATTACTCAGCTATAAAGAAAGGGTGCATTTGAGTCAGTTCTAATGAGGTGGATGAATCTAGAGCCTATTATACAGAGTGAAGTAAGTCAAAAAGAGAAAGACAAATACCGTGTACTAACACATATACATGTAATCTAGAAAGATGGTACTGATGATCCTATTTGGTGGACAGCAGAAAAGATGCAGATGTAAAGAAAAGACTTACAGTCACAGTTGGGGAGGGAGAGGGTGGGATGACTTGAGAGAGTAGTATTGAAACATATGTTACCATAGTAAAATAGATGGCCAGTGGGAATTTTCTGTGTGATGCAGGGAACCCAAAGTGGGTGCTCTGTGATAAACTAGAGAGGAGGAATCAGGAGGGAGGTGGGAGGGAGGTTTAAGGGGGGAGGGTAAACAAACATATGCATACCTATGACTGATTCATGTTGATATATTGCAGAAGCCATCACAGTATTGTAAAATAATTATCTTCCAATTAAAATAAAATTAAAAAAAACAAATTGATTCACAAATGCTTAGGTAAATGATAATTTTTGGCCTGATGAATCATAAGCTAATATGATTCTTATGTATCTATTTTAAAAGCATTACATGATGCATATGATACAGTTGATTTCAAACAGCAAGAGTTACCTCATGTATTTGGGGAAATAAAGGCTCACTTAACACATTTTTTGTATGGCCTGCTTTGAGTGTCCCATATCATTTCAGAAGCCTAAAATTCAGACTCAAACCCTTGTGCTCAAGTAGTTTATATTCTAATTGATAG
The DNA here is from genome assembly GCA_024291935.2 of Okapia johnstoni. Taxonomy (NCBI): domain Eukaryota; kingdom Metazoa; phylum Chordata; class Mammalia; order Artiodactyla; family Giraffidae; genus Okapia; species Okapia johnstoni. The sequence continues at coordinate 57,933,205 of CM044308.1, forward strand.
AGAAAACAGCAAACAAAGTTAATAAGTAAAATATTTAGTATATTGGATGGTGGGAAGTTCTGTAGTAAAAACAAAAATAGAGGAAGATGAATAGAATAGTTGGAGATTTTAATTTAAAACAATATCTAGGAAAAGTTGCACATCTTAGAGAGGAGTTTTTCAGGCATTTCAGAAAAAATAAAGGTCAGTATAACTGAAGTGATGGAGAGATGTAAGGGATAGTCATTTATGAAGAGAGTAGAAAAATAACTAGATCATTCCAAGGGTCAGTACTTATCAAATTTTAATTTGCATGTTAATCATGTACATGTCACATTAAAATGAAGACTCTGATTTAGGAAGTCTAGAGTTTACATTTTGTACAAGTTCCCAGGTGATGCTGACACTGGTGGTCTGTAGATCACACTTTGAATAGCAAAAAAATTGTGACTTGTGTGCCATTGTAAGGATTTTGCGTTTACTTTGATTGATGTGGATTGAACTGTGCCCTTCCCACCAAAACAAACAAATATATATGTTCAAATGCTACTTTCTAGTGCCTGTGAATATGAGCTTATTTGGAAATAGGATCATTGCAAATATAATCAATGAAAGCTGAGGTGCTTATAGATTTGTGTGGGGTGGGATGCATTACTACAATAGCTAGTGTTCTTATAAGAAGAGGGAAATTTGGACAAAGAAATCTGGACAAAGCAGAGAAGACCATGTAAAGATGGAGGCAGAGATTGGAGTGATGCAACTTCAAGTCAAGGAACACTTAGGATTGCTGGCAACCACCAGAACCTAGGAAGAAACAAGGAATAATTCTCCCCTAGAGCCTTCAGAGAGAGGATGGCCCTGCTGATACCTTAATTTAAGACTTGTAACATCTCCAACTGTGAGAGAATAAGTTTCTGCCACCCAGTTTGTGGTAATTTGTTACAGCAGCCCGAGAAATCTAATACACTGAGATGGAGAGTCAAGCCAGGGGAGGGTTTTAAGAAGACTGTCTCAATCTGACATGTTCAAAAGGAATCCCTCTGGCTGCAGAGATGAGAAAACACTGAAGGGAATGGGGCAGAACAAAAGCTGGGAGTGGTCTGGAGGCTGTAGTAGTAAATCCAGCTGAATAGTGGAGGGATGAAGGTGATTTCAATCACGGCGTGGTGATGGTGGGGAGACATGGGCATAATCCCAATCTATTTGTAAGCTAGTGTCAGCAAGATTTGTTTATAGAGTGTGAATTATAAAAGAATCAGGGAAGTTAAAGATGAAACCAAGGTGCGTTAAATGAGATGGTGAAGATAGTGAGAGGGAACGTGGGTAGAATAACAGGAGAAATTTAGAGCTCTGTTTTGGGTATGTTAAGTGTGAGATGTCTGTTATGCTTCCAACTAGAGACAGTAAGTGGGGCTTCCCTGGAAGCTCAGTTGGTAAAGAATCTGCCTGCAATGCAGGAGACCCTGGTTCGATTTCTTGACTGGGAAGATCCCCTGGGAAGTGTAGACTACCTACTCCAGTATTCATGGGCTTCCCTGGTGGTTCAGAGTTTTTATCTTGGATATTTTTCTCAAAGTCTCAGAAATAATTTACTTGCAGTTTCCAAATTCTGACAGGAAAAAGAAGCATCTTTATTCATGCCTCAAGGCCCATTATGAGCACAGGAGGGAGAAAAACCACCAATACCAAAAGAATTGTTGATAAATCCCAAAGACAAAACTATAGCTACAGACCTGGTTTTCTTGTCTGTTGCTAACAATGACAACAACAACAAAAATGACATAATCTGACCGTATTTCATTAAGGAACGTTAAACAACAGAAATCCTGCTAGTGTGTTTTTTGAGGCTTTGGGAAAGCCTATTCCAGATAGTGCGTTTCTAATTTGTCCTTCTGAAGATTGAACTTGAGGTGGAAGATGACTAGTTATTTGTCATCTTAAGATTTTTTTAATGATTTTATTGAAGTTATGCTATTTCTCGTTGTTGCTGTTTGTAGTTTGTAGTATTGCTAAGGTGGTATTACCATTGGACTTACCTGTGATCATCAAGGTAATAGGTAGAATTGTTGCATTATAAAATATGTATTAAATAAATTGGCTGGTACATATAGCTTTTATGATCTCACAAAACTGATATGAAAACTGGAATATGCATTTAAATTCAACAGTTTCAGACTGTCATCCATAGAGTGTTTATAGAGTCAAGGCATAGTAGCAAGATTTACTCATTTTATAAAGAATTTTATGTCCTAAACCTCCAAGTGTGATTGGTTTGCCACAGTGCATTTATGCTCTACCTATTTTTTGATTTCACTTACTGACATACTCAGCTGATACCAGTTAACTTATAACTTATAAATAAAACAACAGCTCTATTTCCTAAAGCTCCTACAATTAATTCAAATGTAATATCTATTTAATCATTTTTAAACTTTTTGCTAAAGTTTCCCACTGAAGCTGTACTTTGTTCAACTAAGATTCTATATCTCATCCTATGGCAGTTACCAAGATTCTCTGCACTTAATTACTGTATAGAGATTTAAATTAACATAGTTCCTCTTTTTCTAGTTCAGAGCATCTCAAGAGTGGTCTACTATTGATATACACTGATCAATAGCATCAGTATCACCTGAGTTTTATTCATAGTGTAAATATTGTGAATATTTACAGGTCTTATTATCAGGTCTTATCGTTCAGTTCAGTCAGTTGCTCAGTTGTGTCTGACTCTTTGCGACCCCATGGACTGAGGCATGCCAGACTTCCCTGTCTATCACCAACTCCCAGAGATTACTCAAATTCATGTCCATTGAGTCAGTGATGCCATCTAACCATCTCATCCTCTGTCATCCCCTTCTTCTCTCATCTTTAATCTTTCCCAGCATCAAGGTCTTTTCAAATGAGTCAGTTCTTCACATCAGGTGGCCAAAGTATTGGAGTTTTAGCTTCAGCATCAGTCCTTCTATGAATATTCAGGACTGATTTTGTTTAGGATGGACTGGTTGGATCTCCTTGCAGTCCAAGGGACTCTAAAGAGTCTTCTCCAACACCACAGTTCAAAGGCATCAATTCTTTAGTCCTCAGCTTTCTTTATAGTCCAACTCTCACATTCATGCATGACTACTGGAAAAACCATAGCTTCGACTAGACAGACCTCTGTTGGCAAAGTAATGTCTCTGCTTTTTAATATGCTATCTAGGTTGGTCATAACTTTTCTTTCAAGGAGCAAGCATCTTTTAATTTCATGGCTGCAGTTCCATCTGCAGTGATTTTGAGCCCCCCAAAATAAAGTCTCTCACTTTTTTCAGTTTCCCCATCTATTTGCCATGAAGTGATGGGACCAGATGCCATGATCTTAGTTTTCTGAATGATGAGCTTTAAGACAACTTTTTCACTCTCCTCTTTCACTTTCATCAAGAGGCTCTTTAGTTCTTCTTTGCTTTCTGCCATAAGGGTGGTATCGTCTGTATATCTGAGGTTATTGACATTTCTCTCGGCAATCTTGATTCCAGCTTGTGCTTCCTCCAGCCCAGCGTTTCTCATGATGTACTCTGCATATAAGTTAAATAAGCAGGGTGACAATATAGAGCCTTGACGTACTCCTTTACCTATTTGGAACCAGTCTATTGTTCCATATAAGTTCTAACTATTGCTTCCTGACCTGCATACTGGTTTCTCAAGAGGCAGGACAGGTGGTCTGGTATTCTCATCTCCTTCAGAAATTTCCACAGTTTGTTGTGATCCACACAGTCAAAGGCTTTGGCATAGCAATAAAGCAGAAATAAATGTTTTTCTGGAACTCTCTTGCTTTTTCAATGATCCAACAGATGTTGGCAATTTGATCTCTGGTTCCTCTGCCATTTCTAAAACCAGCTTGAACATCTGGAAATTCACTGTTCATGTACTGCTGAAGCCTGACTTGGAGAATTGTGAGCATTACTTTGCTAGCGTGTGAGATGAGTGCAATTGTGTGGTAGTTTGAGCATTCTTTGGCATTGCCTTTCTTTGGGATTAGAATGAAAACTGGATTTTCCAGTCCTGTGGCCACTGCTTGGTTTTCCAAATTTGCTGACATACTGAGTGCAGCACTTTCACAGCATCATCTTTTAGGATTTGAAATAGCTCAACTGGAATTCCATCACCTCCACTAGCTTTGTTCATAGTGATGCTTCCTAAGGCCCACTTGACTTTGCATTCCAGGATGTCTGATCTAGGTGAGTGACCACAGCCTTGTGATTATCTGGATCATGAAGATCTTTTTTGTATAGTTCTTCTGTGTATTCTTGCCACCTTTTCTTAATATCTCCTGCTTCTTTTAGGTCCATACCATTTCTGTCCTTTTTTGTGCCCATCTTTGGATGGAAAGTTCCCTTGGTAGCTCTAATTTTCTTGAAGAGATTTCTTGTCTTTCCCATTCTATTGCTTTCCTCTATCTGCACATTGATCACTGAGGAAGGCTTTCTTATCTCTCCTTTATATTTATATGTTTATTTTATATTTATATATTTATATGATGCAGAGTTCCAAAGAATGCAAGGACTTATCATAGACCTTCTTAATTTGATGTGAGACCGCATAAATCCATGTTTTCACAAACCTTCCATGTGATTCTGATGTCCCATACAATTTGAGATCCATAATTGTAATTAGTTAACTAATCAAAGAAATGGCATAGGGTTGAATTATTCAGCCTATGAAACTCATTTCCTGATTTTGTAAAGAGAATGTATTGAGAAGCAGGTCTGTCTTTGGTTCCACTAAATAGATTCAGTTATTGAAGATTACAAATAACTTTCCTGTGTGAAGTTACTATCACACAACTTTCTTGTGTGAAGTTATTATCAATATTACACTCAAATGTGTCCTTTGAAGGCAAACGAGCAATTCTCAAACATACTAAGAAGTGACTCAGCACATAAGGAACTAAAATATGATAATGATTAGGGAACTTTTCTCTGCCTTTTACTTAAAATTATACATGTATTTGAAAACATATGAAAAAACAGAAAACAAATGTTTTAAACATTCAGTTTGTTTTTATATTAAATAAGAGCTATGGCCAAAATGATAACAATGATAAACTAAATCCTAAGCCTAATGGGACTTGTTCCATTTTCTCTTCTGCATTTGCATTATGGCCATAACCCTTAGCAGCTCTTTCAGTAATAGAAATCATGAGCTCTTCTGCTGAACTTCACCCTTTAGTCGTGTAATCTGATCACCAAGTCTCTCATAAAGGCTCGGTAAAATTGCTAGGTATCACTGACTTTGATTCTTCATGGGGTTTGTTGCTCTCTGATTGTACATATGATGCTTGAAGAATTACAGTCACTTCTTCAGAGGGTCTTTTACTTTGAAGCCTATAGTTTAAAAGAAGGCTTTTTCCACTGAAGACTGAGGCAGGAGGAGGATTGAAAGGCAATTTCTATTTTAAATGCTTTTAAGACCCTTACAAGTGAGGAGGAGTAGGGTCACCCTTGCCATGAGCTGCAAAGCTGGGTCTGCTGACCAGCACCATCTGCGCCTCCCCTGTGCCTCGAGCTCACAGTCACGCTTTCACTGTCTGGTGAAAATCTCCTTAGGGGGCGTCTGGCTTCCACTGCTCCTACTCAATTATGGCCTCCTGTGCCATATGATCTCTCCACGGCCCCCTGGAATAATCAAAACCTTTTAATCTCACCTCACACTGTGCAGAGCTGAGTGTCATAGGCGGTAGCAATTGGGAAGAATGATTCAGGCATTTCTAAAATTTGCCGTTTTCATTGTCACTTTAGGGACCCCTGTTCTTTGTCTTGGAATACTTTTTAAAGCCACTATTCTCTCTGGCTAATGAGCTGTGATGAGTTTTCTGTTTTTAAGCTCTTTTTCTTTGTTTAGTAAGACAATTTTGTGGGGTTGTCTCAATTTTAAAAATTGAAATATACTTAATTTACAATGTGCTAATTTCTGCTATACAGCAATATGACTCCACTATGTACATATATACATTATTGTTCAATATCCTTTCCATTATGTTTTGTCCCAGGAGATTGGATATAGGACCTTGTTTATCCATTCTAAATGTGAAAGTTTGCGTGTATTAATACCAAACTCCCATTCCATCCATCTCCCTCCCCACTCTCCCTTGGCAACCACAAGTCTGTTTTCTCTGTCCATGAGTCTATGTTTTATAGATAGGTTCACTTGTGCCATATTTTGGATTCTACATTAAAGTGATACCATACAGTATTAGTCTTTTGCTTTCTGACTTACTTCACTTAGTATGATAATCTATATTGCATTCACGTTGTTGCAAATGGCATTATCTTTTCTTATGGCTGAGTAGTATTCCATAGTGTATCTGTACAGCATTTTCTTTATCTATTCATCTGTAGATAGACATATAGGTTGTTCCCATATCTTGGCTATTATGAATAGTGTTGCTGTGAACAAAGGGGTACATGTATCTTTTATAATTGCAGTTTTGTCTTGGTATATTCCCAGAAGAGGAATTGCTAGATTATATAGTAGTTCTATTACTTTTAGTTTCTGAGGAACCTACATACTGTTTTCCATAGTGGCTGCAACAATTTACGTTCCTGCCAACAATGGAGAAGGATTCCCTTTTCTCCACGTCTCTTTGGTGTGAGCCTCAAGGTAGGCTCTGTTTCTGATTCTTTTTGTTGTTGTTATACCACAGGTGATAGTGAACATAACATTTGATGTTCAAGAAAAATATGTTAAAACATGTTGGTAATCTTGATCTTAATGTACCCATGAAGTGAAATGAAGTGAAGTTGCTCAGTCGTGTCCGACTCTTTGAGACCCCATGGATTGTAGCCTACAAGGCTCCTCTGTCCATGGAATTTTCCAGGCAAGAGTACTGGAGTGGGTTGCCATTTCCTTCTGCAGGTGATCTTCCCAGCCCAGGGATCGAACCCATGTCTCCCACATCCAGCAGACACTTTACCGTCTGAGCCAGCAGGAAAGCCCCAGTGTACCCATAAATAAAGCCAAAGTTGGAGATGTTGCACAGTTTGGCATTGCCTGTGATGTTACAGTCAGCTTGAGAACAGATTATCATACACTAAGAAACTTCTCGAATTGAAAGTCATTTGAAGATGCCTTACTTCTGTTTTCTTGGATTCTCCAGATAAAGATATGGAGGTTCAGAGAGGTTAAATGACTTTCCCTAGGATGCAAAGTTAGTTGGTAGCAAGTTTTTTGCATCTTTTGTGAACTTTGAGTCAATGGTAAAGTAATTATACCATGCAAATGATCATGTAACATCATTAGGCAATTAAGTGTTATTCATTAAAGCTATGTTAATAAATTTTACATAAAATGCATTGTTTCATTTAGCACAGTTGTTTCTTTCTTAAACAAGCCTTTTTTGTCCAGGTAGAATCATATTTTTGGTGTGGCTTTAAACTCAAAGCTGATTTGGGCAGTGACTTACAAATAAAATGAGAAGCAAGTGAGTGTGTATATGTGACTGTGTACTCTTGCTAATCCTTTAGAAAATGCTGAGACATAATTTGTAACATTACAAAATATGCAATGCTATAGACTACGTAGGAAATAATATTTTGTGTATCAGAGTCGTGTGTCCAAGAGGGTGGACAAAGAGGGTTATCACTGCAGAGCTACTGCCCAGCAGGATGGCTTTTGCAGGGATATGGATGACATATTTTTTTTTTCTTTCTCTGTGAACAAAGAGCTTGTCACCTCCTCAGCACATTCATTCTCCCCTGCATGGGATTGTGTGGTCCATGCTGATTTTCAAACCTCAATGTGTAAAAATCTCTTTAGAAAGACCTTTCATTACGATCATTGTTGAAAGAAACTTGCAAGTTGAATTTAATGGTGAGTCACAGTCATTGTAATCGCTTACTATTTCTTTTATGTAAGAAAGATGCTTTGTTTTTGAAAAAGGCTATATGTTTAAATCATGTTGGCTGTATCTTTGTCTTTCTCTTGTTAATTATCACATGTTCAATGGTCATTTTCTGTTAATATTTTCCACAGAGAGTTCATTTTCAGCAGCTTTCTCAATCCAAAGTGAAGATTTTAAATACATTTATTCACATAGATTTCTTCAGTTTTCTTTGAGGTTCAAATAGGTACAGATACTGTCATTTCCCTTGTATGTGTGAGGCCTTGTAGGTGTTTGATAAAGTTTGAGCTAATTTGAATATTGCCATTTAAAGTTTCAACTGGTTAAGGTTTTTCTTTTCTTCCTTTATTATCCCCCTCTCCTTTTTATTTTTTTGGCAAGACTACTTCATAGATGGCATTGTACAGTTCCTTCAGGGAGCACATAGGCCAAATTGTTATCTTTTAGTGATGTTAGCACCTACAGGTGATTATTCCCTTGATTCATTAATTTGTCAGGCAATGCAAAGTCATGGTATTCTAATTATATCATCCCTTCTTCATTTATTAGTTGGATGACTTTTATAAACAGAAACTTATCCTCATCAATTTTTGATTACCCTTAGGTACAATTTCTAGGGGAAAGGCAGGATAAATGCTTTTATTTTCTAGGTTTCACGATATTGATTTGGTTCCCTGGCATCTTTTAAATTTGATCAGTGAGTTTTATTTTGTTTTAAATATTATGAACTAGTGAAATTAAATGTATTTAATGTGTTTTAATTCATTGCATGTATTACCTTATTGGTACTCAAGTTCTATTTGGCCTAAAGGGAGCCTACTACAAAATCCTAGTAGTCTTTGATAGCTTCCTTAATTTCTGCTATAACAAAATATGCCAGATTGATTTTGTACATATCTCAATCCAGACCAGGAAATCTGCCATTTTTCCAAGGAAATATGGTTTCTTTTAGTGAGACATTGTACTCAGTGATGAAAATCTGGACAGTAGTTTTGCTTGTTGCTACTGAGTGGTTATTGTCTGTAGGCATTTTCAGTATATACACACATAATTTCTGTATGTGTGTGTATATACATATATATATATATATATATAAAATCATAAATTTATACTCATATTTCCAACTCAGATTTAGGACAATAGGATTTTTAAAAAAATTTAACCTTATTCTTGCAACTGTACCTCCTTTCTCCTAAGAGAAAGAAAAGCCCTCTGTTTTCAACGTCACCAACATGATTTCTCATTGGTTTTGTCCCACCCTATACCACAGTAGTCTTAGTACAATACAATATACTACTCACAGAGGGATGGGGTAAAAACAAAATCCTCGAATAGACTAGGCTATTACTTAGCCTCTATATCTAACTATCAAATTCCTGGAGAATCTTATGAAAGAGAGAGATGTTAAATAGTATTTAATAATATAACCAGTAAAATCCACAATGTAGGAAACTCCATGGGACAAATGACCTGAATTTTCAACCACAAAAACAAAAATATAAGGAAAAATAAGATGAAAATATAGATTCAAAGGGAAGAGATATTTTAGTAGTCCTAATATATGGACCTTATTTGGATCCCAATTAAAACAATTACATGAGCTTTGCTTGGATAAATCTGTTGACTTTGATAAGTACTATGATCCTCAATAAGATCCTAATAATGAGAATAACTTATTCAACACTCTTTAATTAATGGTGTATTTATTCACAGTCATGGTCTTAAAATATTCATAGAGAATCAAAGAAATGGGAAATGGGTATTCTCAAATAGAGAAATATGGATATATGTCAAACTCTTATCAGATACTTGCTAGCCTATTTCAACTCCATATTTTTGTTTATCAGCTCTTTATATATTAATACAAGACAGAGAATATAAACATTAGATTGATCTTCAGACTAGATGAATACTTTGAGACTGCTTAAAAGTCATGATAACAATGGTCAGATAAAACTGTATGTACTTGGAGTTTGAAAATCAAGTGAAAATTCGCTAGACCAGTATCTTGAGCATAGAAGACAAAACATCATCTGTGTTTTGAAGTGTTAAAAGGAGTGGTTGTATCTATTATGTTTTCAGGTGAATAAAGTTTACGCTTCATAGGCAAAGATGCAAAGGGGCATTCTTCACATATTGGAAATGATATGATAATGGTTGAAATCAATCAATATTTTGCAGAAGAAACTTTAAAAAAATTCTAGAGTGAAGTAAAATGTGATTTATTTACCCCAAAGAGTTTATAAATACTTAAAATAATTGAAAGCATTGACAAAATGAACCAATAAATCTAACAGATAAAACAGACACTAAACACTACTCTTATTTTAGTTTCTAAGTTGGATGTGACAAACACTAATTAGTTGATAATTATTGTACACTGCTATTACAAAATGGGCTTCCCTGGTAGCTCAGCTGGTAAAGAATCCTCCTGCAATGCAGGAGACCTGGGTTCAATCCCTGGGTTGGGAAGATCCCCTGGAGGGGGGGGGCATGGCAACCCACTCCAGTGTTCTTGCCTGGAGAATCCCCATGGACAGAGGAACCTGGTGGGCTACAGTCCATGGGGTTGCAAAGAATCAGATATGATTGAGTGACTTAACACATAACACACTATTACAATATAGAACCCTCTAAGCAATGTTGAAGTTTCTTGCCAACTGAAAACTATCAGTGATTTTTTTTTTACCAAGTAATCTCTTTGAGATGAATATAATAAGTATGTTACTCACTTATATGGGCAGTCATAGGACTAAAAGGTGATGACAAAGGGCTGCAAGCATTCTTTATGAATATTAACAAATAGCATATGTATTACATATTCTTATTTCTTATCAAAGATAAAAGCCATATTTACAGTCTCTGAGGTTATTGCCAAATTTGGATATTTTATAATAGTAATAGATTTTCTTTTTGAATTTGCAGTATTGTACATATATGCCAACTCCTTTTACCGTATGTGTAATGGGATGGATCTGCCTATTGTAAAACAGTGCAAGTCCTGGAACATTGCTACAACATTTTAAAGAATCTAAAATATATCTTCAAATACATGGAAAGGAATTGTGTACATAAATAAAATGCAAACAAGTTAGTTAAAAATTTGACAAAGACATTTTTAGAACATTTTGGGAAATAATGAGAAATTATAGGCTTCTGATTTGGGTGGGAATAAAAGATGTCTTGTGTATTTACATTTATTCAGTAAATAATTTCAAGGCAATCAAGTAAAAATAAGTCAAATCTAAAAAAGAATATAAAATCAAGGAGTGTCGCTGTGAGATCAGAAACAAATTGTGAACAATTCTCATATGATACCAAAGACAGCATTCAATAACAGGAGAGATGTTTTCAATAGTAGTAATGATAGGTTCTTTTATTATTTTTTCATGCACTTAAACATAAGGAATGAAACATACAGATGAGAAAAACAAATTAGGAAAATGTAATTGCATTCCCATGTTGATTGCATTAGTCACTGCATGAGAAAATTTGAAATATTGAGAAATAGTGTACTTCATATATTAAAGCATAATTTTTCTCAAATGTGACTACCATCTAAAAGTTTTTAAAAGTACCAATTACAAATAATAAAATTTAACCATTTAAAATTATTAATAATAAAACAAATTTCATTCAACCATGGTGTTCTTGCTAAAGCAAATTACAACAAAACTATTGACTTATAAAGAGATAATAAAAAATGTTCAACATTTTAGGATAAAAAATATTGGTAGATAATTAATGCAATCAATAGTTTATTTTCTGTTTGTGTGTGTGAGATGCCTATGTTAATTGCCAATTCTTAAAAATTGTGATGTGTGATAACTTCTTTAGATATTTATATCCATGCCTAACATTGTGCTCAAAATTTGCTATTTATCTTCATAGATCATTCTCTAAATTTTATAAGCTTTCGGCATCATAAAACCATCACTTGGTTGTAACCTCAATGCTAACAATTATAGGAAAATTGCTGCTCACAACTGTTACTTGCTCTAAGTGTGAATTAACTTTATACAGACAAAGCATGCAAACTAAGTGCTGGCTGTAGAACAGAAGTCAGTGCAGGATATAATCCCTGAGATAACAAAGACATATTATCTGAATACAGAAACTTTGTGACTCTTTACCTAAAAGCACTTTCTGGAGAACAGCATGAAGAAGGAGAGTCCAGTGTCTGCCATTCTCACTCAGCAAGGGATGATTAAAGGTGGTGTGCTGTGTGCTAAATCATTTCAGTCGTGTCTGACACTTTGCAACATATGGACTGCAGCCCACCGGGTTCCTCTGTCCAGGGGATTCTCCAGGCAAGAAGACTGGACTGGGTTGCCATGACCCCTCGAGGGGATCTTCCCCACCTTGGGGTCAAACCCACCTTTCTTACATCTCTTGCCTGGCAGACAAATTCTTTACCACTAGCGCCACCTGGGAAACTCTAGAGATCACTTCAAGAAAATGAGAGATACCAAGGGAAAATTTTCATGCAAAGATGGGCTCGATAAAGGACAGGAATGGTATGGACCTAACAGAAGCAGAAGATATTAAGAAGAGGTGGCGAGAATACACAGAAGAACTGTACAAAAAAGATCTTCACGACCCAGATCATCACAATGGTGTGATCACTCACCTAGAGCCAGACATTCTGGAATGTGAAGTCAAGTGGGCCTTAGAAAGCATCACTACGAACAAAGCTAGTGGAGGTGATGGAATTCCAGTTGAGCTATTTCAAATCCTCAAAGATGATGCTGTGAAAGTGCTGCACTCAGTATGTCAGCAAATTTGGGAAACTCAGCAGTGGCCACAGGACTGGAAAAGTCAGTTTTCACTCCAATCCAGTTGAGCTATTTCAAATCCTCAAAGATGATGCTGTGAAAGTGCTGCACTCAGTATGTCAGCAAATTTGGAAAACTCAGCAGTGGCCACAGGACTGGAAAAGTCAGTTTTCATTCCAATCCCAAAGAAAGGCAATGCCAAAGAATGCTCAAAGTACCTCAGTATGTCACAAATTTGCACTCATCTCACACGTTGGTAAAAAGTAATGCTCAAAATTGCACTCATCTCACACGTTGGTAAAGTAATGTCAGGCTTCAGCAATATGTGAACCTTGAATTTCCAGATGTTCAAGCTGGTTTTAGAAAAGGCAGAGGAGCAAGCGAGTTCCAGAAAAACATTTATTTCTGCTTTATTGACTATGTCAAAGCCTTTGACTCTGTGGATCACAACAAACTGTGGAAAAGTCTTGAAATAGGAATACCAGACCACTTGACATGCCTCTTGAGAAATCTGTATGCAGGTCAGGAAGCAAGAGTTAGAACTGGACATGGAACAATAGACTGGTTCCAAATTGGGAAAGGAGTACATCAAGGCTGTATATTGTCACCCTGCTTATTTAACTTATATGCAGAGTACATCATGAGAAATGCTGGGCTGGAAGAAGCACAAGCTGGAATCAAGATTACTGGGAGAAATATCAATAACCTCAGATATGCAGATAACACCACTCTTATGGCAGAAAGCGAAGAAGAACTAAAGAGCCTCTTGATGAAAGTCAAAGAGGAGAGTGAAACAGTTGGCTTAAAGCTCAACATTCAGAAAATTAAGATCATGTCATCGGGTCCCATCACTTCATGGCAAATGGATGGGGAAACAGTTGAAACAGTGGCAGACTTTATTTTGGGGGGCTCCAAAATCACTGCAGATGGTAACTGCAAACATGAAATAAAAAGACGCTTGTTCCTTGAAGAAAATCTATGACCAACCTAGTTAGCATGTTAAAAAACAAAGACATTACTTTGCTGACAGCGGTCCATCTAGTCAAAGCTACGGTTTTTCCAGTGGTCATGTATGGATGTAAGAGTTGGACTATAAAGAAAGCTGAGTGCTGAAGAATTGATGCTTTTGAACTGTAGTGCTGGAGAAGATGCTTGAGAGTCCCTTGGACTGCAAGGAGATCCAACCAGTCCATCCTAAAGGAGATCAGTTCTGAGAGTTCATTGGAAGGACTGATGTTGAAGGTGAAACTCCAGTACTTTGGCCACCTGATGCAAATAACTGACTCATTGGAAAAGACCACGATGCTGGGAAAGATTGAAGAAAGAGAAGGGGGCAATAGAGTATGAGATGGTTGGATGGCATCACAGACTCAATGGACATGGGTTTGCGTAAACTCTGGGAGTTGGTGATGGACAGGGAGGCCTGGTGTGCTGCAGTCCATGGGGTCGCAAAGAGTTGAACAGGACTGAGGAACTGAACTGTACTGAACTGAGCGCCACCTGGGAAGCACAGAGTGGGCAGTAATTCACTAAACTTTCAGAGTATTCAATTGAGACAGCAGAAAAGCCATGCCTGAAGAGCTAGAGTAATCTAGCCTTAGAATTTGGACTTCTTTAGATTCACACTACACTACTAAATTTAAAATAGTTAACCAATAGAGACCTACCATAATATTTTTTTAGTTAAAAAATATAAAGAAAAATACCTTTTTAACCCCTAAAAGGACAGGTTGAACTACTATTGTATTAACTTCCTGCCAAAATAAGATATAACACAATTCACAACCATTGTGTAATAACTGTAATGTTCAACATCCAATCAAAAATGAAGAAGCAGAAAAATATGAACCTTTAAAAGGATATAGTAACACAGATTTAAAGAATAAATAAATGATAGAATTAGCAGATTAAATCTTTAAAACAATATTTATAAATATGTTTAAGGATTTATGAAAAAGACAAAACTGTTAAGGGAAAAGATGGAGAATATTAATAGAGAAGTAGAAACTGTAGGAAAAATCCAAATGAAATTCCAGAAATGAGAATTAAGATATCTGAAAATAATCTGTTCCTAGGATTCAAAAATACTGGAGTTGCAGAAGAAAAGCTGATGAACTTGTGGACAAATAAGTAGAGACCCTGCCAACTAAAGCACAGAAGATAGGCCAAAAAACAATATACTGTCAGAAACATGTGAAAAATATCAAACAATCAAATATATATATATGCAATTAAAGACCCAAAAGGAGAGGTAGGAGATAATTTGTTAGGAAGGTTTATTGAAAAAATACAGAAAAATTTCAAATTTGATGAAAAATAACCCCCAGATACAAGAAGCTCTGTGAACCTGTAGGAGAATAAAAACAGAAAAATCATTACACAGGCATATTGTACACAAAGAGCTGCAAATCAGAGAGAAATAAAAAAATCTTACAAGTAGCAGAGGAAAAATAAACATATAACCTTGACAGGAATACAGGAAAGAATAAAAGCTGAACTTTTGTTAAGAACAATATATTCCAGATGACAATGGAAGTACAACATTAAAGCAAAGAAGGGGAAAAAAAGGAACTTCCATCCTAGAATTTGATGTTCAGCTAAAATTCTTCAAAAATTATGAAATAATGACATTTTAGGGAAACAAAAACGAGTATGTCTGCAGAAGGCAACTACCTAAGGATTGATAGTGAAGGAGGTACTTCAAGTCAAAGAAAGATGTCACTATATGAATATTGAGGTCTACATAAAAGAAAACACAACATCAGAAACCATAAATATGTGGTGAAATAAGACATTTTTCTTTTTAAAAGCTTTTACAAAATGTTTTTGATAATTTAAAGTAAATTAGTAATATTTTACTGGGAAGATCATAACACACGTAGATATAAAATGAATTATTATCACAAAATATAAAAGTGATAAATGAAATTATACCATTGTAAGATTATTAAACTGTATATAAAATGGTTTACTATTAATTCATGATAGGCATCCTTGACATCTCTAAGCCTCATGAGGCCCCAAAGTCCTAGCCTTGAGGTCACCTACTCCTACCCAGCAGAAAAGGCTGCCGTCTGGTTGGTTTCACCATCAGTTGGACCACTTGCACCTACCAAATCTTCAATCTAAGAAATTTCACTTTACTGCTGCTGCTGCTAAGTCGCTTCAGTCATGTCTGACTCTGTGAAACCCCATAGACGGCAGCCCACCAGGCTCCGCCATCCCTGGGATTCTCCAGGCAAGAACACTGGAGTGGGTTGCCATTTCCTTCTCCAATGCATGAAGTGAAAAGTCAAAGTGAAGTCGCTCAGTCGTGTCCGACTCTTAGCGACCCCATGGACTGCAGCCTACCAGGCTCCTCTGTCAGCCCACAAAATTATTCGAACAAGCCAGTCATGTTCTCTTGCAGGAGGCAGGTGTCATCCACACTCTTGTCACTACAAAGCCATGGCCCATGCTGGTATACTCTGTTCCTGAGTGCAGCTCGTAGGAGTGATGCATTGGGACTCCATTGGACTCCCTTGGAGTGCTGCATTGGGAGAAACTGCATTGCAGTGTTCACCTCCCCTGAGGCTGTGGGTAAATGTAACAAAAATTTTCTTGCCAATCTTATATGTTGATTATTTATGTTTCATGTGTTTGGCCATCTTATACTTTTTAGGACAGGGGATCCCTCCTATGATATGGTAAAACAATTTTTTTTTTGATATTTGATTTCAGAGAAGACAGGAAAGGAAAAAAAAACATTGTACAGACGGAAAGAAAACTGCAAAATGTAATTAAATGCATTCAAATCAATGACAGCAAATATAAATTGATTAAGTGTTTATTTTAAAGATGTACAATACTGGATTTGATTAAAAGCAAGAAAGAATTATAAACTTCTTATATGGAATATATTTTAATAAAATGTAACTGATAGGTTAAAAGTTAAAGGAATAAAAAAAAGGTGAGCATAAATATTAACCATCAGAAAACTAGAGTAACTGTGTAAATAGTATTAAAATACACTTGAAGAGAAATTATCAGAGATACAGATAAATATTATGATGAATGAATCAATGTATCAAAGAGACTTAATCTTAAATATGTATACATTTAATAATAATATGCTTTTAAAATAATGAGCAAAAAATGCAGAATTTAAATGAGTGAAAGACAAACCTAGAGCCATTTATGAAGATTTTATTAGTCTTTAGTATTTTAAAGATAAAAATATAGCTGAAAAAAGAAGAACAGTAAGTATATAGATCTAAACAATGCTAGCAACCAATTTAATTGGTATTTATAAAACAATCCACTCTAGAACTGCAGAATTCATTTTTTTTTTCAAGTGTACATGAAACATTCACCATGATGGAGCCTATGCAGTGTAATAAAATGCCTTAAATTTCAAAAGATTGTAGTATTAAAGAATATATTCCATGGCCATAATTGAATTAAATTAAAAATAACAGAAAGCTACCTAGAAAATCTTCAAATAATTAGAAATAAAAAAATATACTTCTAAGTAACCAATGGGTCAAGCATATCACAGGTGAAAGTGAGAATATTTTGGATTAAAGGATAACTAAAACCTGTCAAAATTTGTGGGATAGATATTAAAAAGGGCTTATGAGGAAGTTTATATCTCTAAATGTATTATAAACCAACAAAGTTTTAAATCAAAGTTTTAGAATTTAAGTTTCTACCTTATGTTAGAGAAATAGCAAATTAAAAAGTAATTTAGTAAAATGAAAACAATAACAAAGTAGATATCAATGAACTAAAAAACAAGCTATAGAGAAAAATCAATGCAATCATAAATAATTTTAAAAACATCAACAAAGCTTGTTACTTGTGACCAAAATGATCAAGAAGAAAAGACATAGTGCCCAAAAGATAAATACCAGAAGTGAAAAGGCAACAAATCTGTAGCCTTAAATTTTTAAAATACTCTATATTATGAAAAAGTTATGCCAATAAATGTAACAATTTAGATGAAATGAGCAAACACAAAATTGACACAATAATAACAATTAGAAATGATTAGAAGTAATCTATATGATTAAAAACTTCCCCTCAAGAAAACTTCAGCCCCAAATGAATTTCCTGGTGAATTCTATCAACCATATAGGAAAGAAAAGACAAAAGAAAAACCTTAAACCTACATCACATCATACACAATAATTAAGTCAAAATAAATTATAGAACTAAGTGTAATAGCTCTAATTATAAAGCCTCTAGGAAAAATATTGGAAAATATATTCCTGACCTTGAGTTATACAAACGTTTTTTAGGAATCAAAAT
This sequence comes from Okapia johnstoni, assembly GCA_024291935.2. Classification (NCBI taxonomy): domain Eukaryota; kingdom Metazoa; phylum Chordata; class Mammalia; order Artiodactyla; family Giraffidae; genus Okapia; species Okapia johnstoni. Next base: position 57,951,121 of record CM044308.1, read on the forward strand.
AACAAATAATAAAAAAATTATAAATTAGATTTCACCAAAATGTGAACTGACAAAAAATATTTGTAATATCTATGTAAGACAAGGTGATTTGTATTCAAAATATATAAACCACTCCTAAAAACAGCCTCATATAAAAGGACCAATGACTTCAAAAAGCATTTCAGGAAGGAAGATGTATATGGAGCAAATAAGCCAAAGTGCTCACCAATACTAGTGATTTGGGAAATTCAAACTAAAACCACGTGAGATACTACATTGGTGGTTAAAATAAAAAAAGATTGTCAGCATTCAGACCTGATAAGAATGAAAAAGATGCAGGAATTTCATATACTATTGGCGGGAGTGTGGAATGGTGCAACAGTTTTGAGAAGAGTTTTGGCATTTTCTTATAAACTCAAACAGACACATCTGCTATCAACCAGGAATTCTGTACTTGGTATCTGCTCAAGAAAACTCCAACCATATCTCCACCAAAGGAAATAACAATAATATTCATAGCATTTTTACTGAAAATAGACAAAAACTATATGTAACCTAAAATGCTTTTCAATCAGAAAACTATATAAACTAAATGAGGTACATTTATATGGAATGTGATGAAATAGTACTTAAACATACAGTGACATTGATACAAATTAAAAACAGTCAGCTAGATACAAAAATGTATAAATTGTATAATTCTACTCATGAAATTTTATAACAGATAAATATCGTGGGAGGAATTAGAATAGTAGTTTATGCAAATAAAGTAGAGATTGGGGAGGGAAAGTAATGAGTTGATGGGCACACTTTTTCTCTTGGTATCTATGTGAGGTATATGGATGTGTATGCTTATAAAATGCATCAAGATATTGCACTTAAGATTTGTGCATTTCGCTGATGTAAATGACACCTTGTTAAAAAGTGTTGCTCATTTTATAGGTCATTAATTTTCTGATTTTTAGAAAATTTTAATTATTCTGAAATTAAAATCTCCACAGTCTCTGAAGATGAACTGGTTTTAGTACAACTTAATTCTGTTGGCATTGCCAAACAAATTTTGGCAAATTTTTCCCCCAAATTTTGGCCACTCCATACAGCATGTGGAATCTTATTAATAGTTCCTCAACCAAGGATCAAACCCATGCCCCCTTCATTGGAAGTGCAGAGTCTTAACCATTGGATCGCCAGAGAAGTCCCATTGGCATTGTCTTAAGTGCTTCATGGGAAAAGTTTATGATCTTGAGAGTATATGCAGTTTTTGCTCCATAATGTTGTTTGACTTGAAATATTTAAAACGTGTTTATTTAGTTGTCCAGTTCAGTTCAGTTCAGTCGCTCAGTCGTGCCCAACTCTTTGCGACCCCATGAATTGCAGCACGCCAGGCCTCCCTGTCCATTAGGATAATGCAATGTTCCACTTTGAGTAATGATTTTATACTGCTCTGGACCCAGCAATTATCACAATTCTAAACAAATAAGCTCTGTTGGCTTAATCCCTAATTCTTATACGGTGCTACACAAGAAGTGATTATATGGTGTATAAGCATAATACTCCTCCCATTGCTTAATAGCACTTGGGCTTCATGCATTTGGAGACGCCTTACTGATGTCAAATGTATTTTTAGTTTTCCCAAGCAGCTGTTGCTTGGAGGACTGGCAAAAGGAAGCTATTCTGACAATTTGGCTGAACTCGTGGAAATTTCAGCCTTGCCCAGATGGTGAGTCAGCTGTTGTGTGAAACAGGTAAAGGCACTGTTTTGAATGCTTCTGGCAGTTTTCCTGAGCCTTGACAATAGGTGTTCTAGATTTCCCTTTTCTAAAATATTCTCCAAAATTGCAAATTATATGGCATTTTTTGTTTTGAAAACAAATGAACCTTTTCCCCCCAGAGCGGTAAAACAGTTTGATTACTTTAACCACATTGTCAGAACCCCATCTCTAAATTGTATATGGTTGAGGTAAGGTGATATTTGGTTTATTTTTTCACTAAGACGTGGCTATGCAAGGAACATGGAAGAGACAGTTCATTATTATGATAGAACTGTCAAAAGTAATAGACCCTTGGCTTGCGATGCAATGGCAAGAGAGGGACATTTGTGGACTATATCCACAAAGTGCTTTGGTGAGGCTCAGAGGAGTTTTTGTGTATGTGTGTTGACATCACAGCCAAGCACTGAGCTATGTCAATTTTGCACAATTGAATTTTATTTGTCATTTTAATCACCAAAATTACAGCCCTTTTCCAGTTATCTGGGTCATTAAAGTGATGGAATTAGATTGATTACTCTTGATCCAATTGCTCACTAGGAAATTGATCCTCAAAGAGACAATCCAGACTACTCTGACAACAAGCCATAATAATGGGATGCTAAACAGCTGTGGATTGGAAGTTCTTCCCAAGAGGCTCGAGTTTTGCTCAGAAAACAGTCATGGGACTTTCTAAATGCCTCGTGAAAATTAACAAAGTAAGAATTTGCCACTTTTATGGAATCATTGCTTAATACAACAAACTAGCTAAGTATTTGAATAAAAATGTGAAAGATCCACTCTCAGTTTTTTTTTTTAAATTTTCTTCTTTATTAGACTGTTTTGTGGAGTTTGAATACAACTTCAAGAAAATATTTCTTGCACTACCAGGGGATTCTTGCTTCCAACTTCAAGGAAGCCAGGGTGAAAAAGGCAATTAGTAAAATATAATCCAACAGATGAAGTGACTTTAAAAGAAGCTGTTGGGAGAAGTATTTTCCAGGTTTAGAAGATGTACTTACTAATAATAAATCATTATTTCTTGTTTATTTCTCTCAAGCTGCCATTTTCCCCATGCTCTCATTTACCTTTTCATTGCTGGCTTGCTTGTACATCCTCTAAATTTCGAGGTATATGTGCTGTTTCTCTTTCTGAAAGAATCCATCTGCCCTAATTGTCTGTGCTGTTCACCTGCATGTGGATATAGATACTTTACTGCTGTGCTTTAGGGATAGATAGACAGTATCCTTCTGGTGTTGAACCATGTGCATCTTGTGTCTCTTGTTCACTACTTCGACAAATAATTATTGAGCCTTCCTATAATCTATGAGTTAGTCATATAGAAAACTCTCTTAATTTTGTGGCCATTATTATTTTTTTTCTTCTAATCAGGAAGCAGAAGACCTTTTCTAGGAGTGCTTAGTTCCAGCTCAGACCAGGGCTTCATTTCAGACTGTAGTTTGCAGCCAGTTGTAGTTCATTTTAGTCATCCATGATAGAAGGCTACATGCTTCTTTTGGAATTGAAGAGGTTCTGACCGATGCCATGCCCTGTCTCCATCTGAGTACTGAAGCAGATATATATATATATATATATATATATATATATATATATATATATATATATATATATATATATATATATATATATAGAGAGAGAGAGACATAAGGCAAATATGGATCAAAATAGAACTGTTTTTTTTTTTAGCAGACAAAATAGATATTGTGATATAGCTTATAACTGCAACTCAGTGGGATGTAGCCAGATTTACCTACTCAGTTAAGGGCAGTGGCAATCTCTATAAAACTTGTTGTAAGGAGAACCCAGCAGAGTTGTGCTTCTCACGAGGATATTGAGTTGCTCCATGTTCCTCAGTGACACTTTGATAAAGGGGCTGGGAATGAGGCCAGGCAGGTTAGAGCAGCTTCCACTGGAGTAAACTTGAAAAATAGAGAAGGAATGCTTTTTATTCTAACAGAATTTAGACAACAACTTTCCCTCTAAATCTCAGTAGGGGAAGAGGAACTTCCACTGACTTCATGTACATTTTCCTTCCTAGATGCTAGTCTTTTCTTCTTCAGCTTTCATTTAAACGTTAATTCCATAAATCCACTCTCCAGAAGTGGCATATAAACCAAGAGTTGGGCCTGTGAGTGAGAATTAGAGATATCTGGGTAGATGAAGCACAAAGTGCAGGGGAGGGGTTCCTTAGAAGAAGACCAGTGTGGTTAGAATTAGGCAAGTAAAGTTGGGCAGGGGGCCATCTCTTCATATAAGTTGAATTAAGACTTGGGTTTTTCTACTTAGAATATGAAGCTGTGTGTGTGTGTGTGTGTGTGTGTGTGTGGTTGTGTGTGTGAGTTGCTCAGTCATGTCTGACTCTTTGCTACCCCAGAGACTGTAGCCCGCCAGGCTCCTCTGTCCATGAGGAGCTAATAAACAGGAAAATGCCAAATCTAAGGATAAATTTGCTATGTTGCAAATGGTTTAAAGAAAGGACAGTAGGCATAAAGTCTACTGTGGCAATCTTGATGAGCAGTGGATAGCTTGGAATAGGGTGCTATCAGTGGAGAAGTCGGAGAAGGCAATGGCACCCCACTCCAGTACTCTTGCCTGGAAAATCCCATGGACGGAGGAGCCTGGTAGGCTACAGTCCATGGGGTCGCTAAGAGTTGGACACGACTGAGCGACTTCACTTTCACTTTTCCCTTTCATGCACTGGAGGAAATGGCAACCCACCCCAGTGTTCTTGCCTGGAGAATCCCAGGGATGGCAGAGCCTGGTGGGCTGCCGTCTATGGGGTCGCACAGAGTCGGACACGACTGAAATGACTTTGCTAAGTGACTTTGCAGCAGCAGCAGTGGAGAAGTGATGGATTAGGGATAGATTTTAAAAGTAGAATAGAAGAAAATGGATTGGATATAGGGTTCCAGAGAAAAAGAGGATTAAAAAATATACTCCAGGTTTTTGGTTAGAAAAACGAGTAGATGACAGAGTTATTTCCTGAGGTAAGAGAGACTTAAACTGTGTTCTATTGTTCTTTTCTTTTTTTCTTTCTTTTTCTCTCTTTGTCTCTCTCTCTCATTTTCTCCTCCCTCCCCCTTTCTTTCCCCAGAAAACCTAGAACTCTCACTTTTTTTTTTTCAGTTTCAGTTTCGAATATCAATATTCAAATGGAGATTGGATTGCAGTTTGATGTAGAATCCTGGAACTCATGAAAGTTAGGATATATAAATTGGAGAATCATCAGTATGCCAATGATATTTAAAGGCAAGTGATTGAACTAGATTTCAAGGGCATATAGGGCCTAGGATATCCTGTAAAAGAGAACACAGGTCAGAAGCCTGATTACTTTAGTATCTAGCCACTTGCCCTAGTGTTGGTCTAACATATTTGAAATCCTCTGTCCCACTGTCTTTTATTTGTTTAATATCTGCATCTCTTATGGTATTTGCTCAATCATCATAGAAAAAGAAACACTTATGGTAGAAAAAGGAAGTTTCTACTGATACATTTGATTCAAGGTATATTAGAAACTTCATTGCTCACAATGGTTGAATTGCATTTAACTGTATAGATAATCTCCCAATCTTTGGTGATCTTTTATATTTATTATATTAAAAAGTATTCTGTCCAAAAATTTTAAAGAATTCAAGCAAAGTAAGTAATTGTTAATACCATCTGCAGGATAATTTTCCCAACCAGTTCCCTGGAGAGCTTAGCAATTATTCTTCCTGTTCATTGAATCAGCCAAATAATAGAATCATAACCATATTCTAAAGGGATTTATGCAAGTTGAATCTACTATAAAATGCTGGAAAGGGAAATGAATATTCACCAGCTTTAGTAAGGATTAACTATACCTCCTTCTCTCTGGGGTAAAAGTTAAGCTTCAATTTAAATGACAATTTGCCAGTTTGCATTCTCAGAAGATTCTAAAATAGAAAAAAATTAAACAAAAGCCAAACTCTACTAACAGTTTGGGGGAAAAAAAAAACTACTTTTCAAAAAGGGACGTATTTAGTTGCTTTTTTTGCCCTCTATGTTTGTTTTCCTGAAAAGTTCATTTAAATTTTTAATACTCTCCAGAAATGTGATATGCAGTTTAAGAAGAGACCTTTGGTTATTGTGAAAATAGTAGGAGGCATTATTCCTGGACACTGTGCTGTAGGGCATGCCACTAGCTGGGTTGTCTAGTTGTAGGCCTGAAATCAGCACTAACAAAATCTGTGTTATGACCCAGTATTCAACTTCTTTAAATTCAATATCTCCACCTGTGAAATGTATATGGTCATTTTTAAAATGTCTTTGTTCATGCTGTTTAGCATTTTAACAAATATTAATTTGTGAAGGCTATTACTCCTAAATCTAATACAGGAAGTGAACAGATACAGTATATTCCTGGTTCCTAGGGCTAGGTATGTGCTTGATAATCTATCAGATGCTTCCCACATAATTTTTCCCGGAATAACCCTAAGAACACTGTGTCTTAAGTAGTAGTATTCTCATTTTAAGTTTGAGAAAACTGAAACTCAAATAATTTAAGTAGCTTATCCAAAGAACTTTGCTAAATAATTTGTAGATTTATATAAGTTCCAGTTCTATAAAGTATCCCTTACCAGAATTCTATTATAGTCCCAAAGAACAAAGATTATTTTTTATGCTGCTGTTTTTAAAGGACTATTAAAGATTTTATTTTACTTTTTATTTTGTTAAGAACACTAAATGTGAGATGTGCCGTTTTAACAAATTTTTAATTACACAATACAGTCTTGTTAGCTATAGACAGTGTTGTACAACAGATCTCTAGAATTTATTTTACATAACTGGATCTTTTTTTTTGTAGACTTTCAGAGCTACACAGCTCTATTTTCATACCCTCTGTAATATATTTAAAATTGATAACTAGTAGTTTCTCTCAAATGTCTCTTTCATTGGCTATTTCATTAAATAAATATGTAGGATTCCTAGAAGGTCCCAAAAGTATGCAAATATTTTCCTTTAAGTGGTTAATCAGTTCAGTTCAGTTGCTCAGTTGTGTCCGACTCTTTGTGACCCCATGGACTGCAGCACACCAAGCTTCCCTGTCCATCACCAACACCTGGAGCTTACTCAAACTCATGTCCATTGAGTCGGTGATGCCATCCAACCCTCTCATCCTCTGTCAATCCCTTCTCCTCCTGACTTCCATCTTTCCCAGCATCAGGGTCTTTTCCAATGAGTCAGTTCTTCGCATCAGGTGGCCGAAGTACTGGAGTTTCAGCTTCAGCATCAGTCCTTCCAATGAATATTCAGGACTGATTTCCCTTAGGGTGGACTGGTTGGATCTCCTTGCAGTCCACGGGACTCCCAAGAGTCTTCTCCAATGCTGCAGTTCAAAAGCATTAATTCTTCAGGACTCAGCTTTCTTTACAGTCCAGCTCTCACATCCATACATGACTACTGGAAAAACTATAGCTTTGACTAGATGGACCTTTGTTGGCAAAGTAATGTCTCGGCTTTTTAACATGCTAACTAGGTTGGTCATAGCTTTTCTTCCAAGGAGCAAGTGTCTTTTAATTTCATGGCTGGAGTCACCATCTGCAGTGATTTTGGAGCCCCCCGCAAATAAAGTCTGTCACTGTTTCCACTGTTTCGCCATCTATTTGCCATGAGGTGATGGGACCGGATGCCATGATCTTAGTTTTTTGAATGTTGAGTTTTAAGTCAACTTTTTCACTCTCCTCTTTCATTTTCATCAAGAGGCTCATATTAAGTGGTTAATATGAGTCTATTATGCTCTGTGTCTCTGATTCTAGGAAAACAGAACTGTATGTGCACAAAACTATATTTTCATGAAATAAGACAAATCATAAGTCACTGACCTAAATCTAATGAGTGAAAAAATTCAAATTCAGTGAATTAGAAAATTTTAAATAAAAAATGCTTTTGGGAAATACCCTGAGTTTTCCATGAAGTAGCGTATGCACAGTTTTGAATGTACTAACCTGTAATGTGAATAGACATGGAACAATATCACAATATACAGTTTTTGTTTCCAAAGGGTTTCTTGTTTGGAACAACTCATTGCATTATCATTTCTATAGGGGTTCATCTGCATCTTAGATTTTTTTTTCTTCTGATTCTTTCTTGAATAATCTTTTCATTTTTTCCTCTAGAATTTTTATGAAAACCCCATCACCCACTTCCAAGTAACTTGAAAGATGTGATTCACTTTTCTTTCATTGGTGGGAGAAAAATGTTAGTCTTCTATTCTTGTGTCCTTGAGTTTATATCTATTTGTATAGATTCATTTAAAAATATAAATTCTTCATTTTGGATTAGTTTTAGATACACAGAAACGTTGGGAAGATACTACAGAGTTTCCTTATGCCCAACCAGTTTTCTTGTACCCAGTTTCCTTTATCATTAACACCCAGCATTGATATGGTATGCTTGTGACAGTTACTAAAGCAATATTGATATATCATTATTATATCAATATTGAAGTCCATTCTTTATTCAACTATGAAGACCACACTTATGGACTAGAGAATTATATTTCACTTTCTTGAGCCATAGTATTCTCATAAATTTCATAAATTATTTAGAATTTTTCTGCATTGGAGATTTGTCTCTTCTCTCATATGTATATTTTTTTCAGACATTTATTTACGTTAAGTGGCCTCTCTGATTTTTTTTTATACTTTGGATTATAATCAATTATCATTTCATGTATTTCTGTTGCTCAAATTGTTCCAGGTTGGCCACTTGGAGCTCTTTCAGGTGGTTCCTATGTCTCTGTGGCATCTTTAACATACCACTGTCTTTAACATACCACCATAATTGTGGGTGTGGTGAGGGTGTGTGTGTGTGTATGTTTAAGAACTTCCTTATTTTCTGGTACTACAAAATGTTCCAGGTTTATCTTGTATAATTTCTGCTCTAGTCCTGAATTATTTTGTTCAGGAATTCTGATTTATTATTGATCACAGGCTCCTTTTGATTCCTTTTGGCATTAGATTCTCAGTGGTTATAATCACAAGTGAAGAATAATTCAACTCATATGTCTCTCATGCCAAGTAAATGTATTTTTATGTTTTGAAGGTTAAATGCATGTATATTTTGACCTTGTTATATCTCAAAGACAGCCATAAAGTTAGTATTAGTTAATAGATTTAGCAAACTAAGTAAAAGGCCCTGACTGATTAATAGTTTCAACAAAATTCTGGTCATTTTGAAGAAATTTATTGGAAAGAATAAATCATAGTTAGGTGATATATAAAAACTCAGAGATGTTTAAAGTTCATATTGAAAAGAATATTTATAGATGTTTGGGCTAGTAATGAAGATTCAAATCAACCTAAGTATAAATATTTAAGAGTATATGCATATTATTAAATAATCTGATTTAAACTATATTTATGTGTCCCTTATGAAAAAGGAAGAAAATTTCATCTGTAATAGTTTATCTTCTATTTCACATTTTGTTAGCATTTTTGGTTAATATACTAGAATAGTATTGATAGAAAAGTACAGATATGTCTTGTTACCACATTTGTATGGTCAGTCTACAGTGTTTAAGAATATTAGTAATATATACAATTTGTATTGTGTTTTATGAATTATGTTTCATAGTACTTATTGATTTAAGCCTCCATTTATTAAAATAATGTGAAATTAAAGAAGAGAAGTTTTAAAAAATTCTGTTTGAAATCTAAAGGAGATCTCAAGTCAAAAGAGAAAAGGAAAGATATACCCATTTGAATGCAGAGTTCCAAAGAATTACAAGGAGAGATAATAAAGCCTTCCTCAGTGATCAATGCGAAGAAATAGAGGAAAACAATAGAATGGGAAAGACTAGAGATGTCTTCAAGAAAATTAGAGATACCAAGGGAATATTTCATGTAAAGATGAGCACAATAAAGGACAGAAATGGTATGAACCTAACAGAAAGAGAAGATATTAAGAAGAAGTGGCAAGAATACACAGAAGAACTGTGCAAAAAAGATCTTCACAACACAGATAATCATGATAATGTGATCACTCACCTAGAGCCAGACATCCTGGAATGTGAAGTCAAGTGGATCTTAGGAAGCATCGCTGTGAACAAAGCTAGTGGAGGTGATGGAGTTCCTGTTGAGCTCTTTCAAATCCTCAAAGATAATGCTGTGAAAGTGCTGCACTCAATATGCCAGCAAATTTGGAAAGCTCAGCAGTGGCCACAGGACTGGAAAAGGTCAGTTACCATTCCAATCCCAAAGAAAGGCAATGCCAAAGAATGCTCAAACTACTGCACAATTGTACTCATCTCACATGCTAGTAAAGTAATGCTCAAAATTCTCCAAGCCAGGCTTCAACAGTACATGAACAGTGAACTTCCAGATGTTCAAGCTGGATTTAGAGAAGGCAGAGGAACCAGAGATCAAATTGCCAACATCGATGGATCATCAAAAAAGCAAGAGTTCCAGAAAAACATTTACTTCTGCTTTATTGACTACGTCAAAGTCTTTGACTTTGTGGATCAAAATAAACTGTGGAAAATTCTTAAAGAAACGGGAATACCAGACCACCTGCCCTGCCTCTTGAGAAATCTGTATGCAGGTCAGGAAGCAACAGTTAGAAGTAGATATGGAACAACAGACTGGTTCCAAATAGGAAAAGGAGTATGTCAAGGCTGTATATCGTCACTGTGCTTATTTAACTTATATGCAGAGTACATCATGAGAAACGCTGGGCTGGATGAAGCACAAGCTGGAATCAAGATTGAGGAGAGAAATATCAATAACGTAAGATATGCAGATGACACCACCCTTATGGCAGAAAGTGAAGAAGAACTAAAGAGTCTCTTGATGAAAGTGAAAGAGGAAAGTGAAAAAGTTTGCTTAAAGCTCAGCATTCAGAAATCTAAGATCATGATATCTGGTCCAATCATTTCACAGCAAATAGATGGGGAAACAATGGAAACAGTGAGAGGCTTTATTTGTTTGGGCTCCAAAATCACTGCAGGTGGTAACTGCAGCCATGAAATTAAAAGATGCTTACTGTTTGGAAGGAATGCTATGATCAACCTAGACAGCATGTTAAAAAGCAGAGACGTTAGTTTGACAACAAAGGTCCATCTAGTCAAAGCTATGGTTTTTCAGTAGTCATGTGTGGATGTGAGAGTTGGACTATAAAGAAAGCTGATTGCCGAAGAATTGATGCTTTTAAACTATGGTGTTGGAGTAGACTCTTTAGAGTCCCTTGGACTTCAAGGAGATCCAACCAATGCATCCTAAAGGTAATCAGTCCTGAATATTCATTGGAAGGACTGATGCTGAAGCTGAAACTCCAGTACTTTGGCCACTTGAAGTCAAGAACTGACTCACTAGAAAAGACCCTGATGCTGGGAAAGATGGAAGTCAGGAGGAGAAGGGAATGACAGAGGATGAGAGGGTTGGATGGCATCACTAACTCGATGGACATGAGTTTGGGTAAGCTCCGGGTATTGGTGATGGACAGGGAAGCCTGGTGTGCTGCAGTCCTTGGTCACAAATGAGTGACACATATGAGTCACATATGTTGGACACATATGAGTGACTGAACTGAATGAAACTTGGAAATTGATATAGAAATGATAAGGCAGATTTTGGCTCAGATGAAGGAATTTTTCCACTGCAGAATATTTGTTTTTATTCTGCAGGAATAGAAATGCAAAACCCATACTAAAATCTTAAGAACTAAGTAATAAGTTTATTTTGTTTTAAGCTGTGTCATAAATCGAAGAAAATTTTGTATTATCCAGAGTAATCTATCTTAAGAAATGTTCTGATTTTATGAGATAGAACAGTTATGTTGATAGTATTTACACACTTACTCCTCCCAATGATTTTTTTCATTGTGGGGTAATTCACATATAATATTCATGTTTTTAAAATGTAAAATACAGTGCTTTCGAGTATGTTCACAAAGATGTTAAATCACCTTCACTATCTTATTCCAGAACCTTTCTTAAACCCCATAAGAAACTCATACCCATCAGCTGTTGCTCCATGTTTTACCCTCCCCATATTCCCTGGCAACCTCTGACCTATCCTCTGTCTCCAAGGATTTACCTATTCTGGGCATTTAATATAAATAGAAGCATACAACATGTGTCCTTTTGCATCTGATTTCCTTCACTTAAAAATGTTTTTGAAGTTCACTCTTTCTTTTTATGGCTGAATAATATTTCATGGTGTGGACATACCACTTTTGTCTGTCCATCAATTGACTGACATTCATTTTTTTCTAACTTTGGCTATTGTGAAAATGTTGATAAGAATACCTATGGACAAAATTTCTGTAAACATTTGCTTTCAGTTCACTTGGACATACACCTAGGTGTAGAATCACTGTTTAGTGTGATAATTCTGTGTGTAAATCCTTGAGGATCTATCAAACTGCTTTTTAAAGCAGCTACACTGTGTTAAAATTTGCTCAGCTACATTTGAGGGTTCAAATTTCTCCACATCCTCATCAACACTTAAATCTTTTATATGTATATTTTTTTACCATATAGTCATACTAGTGGATGTAAGTTATGATTGCATTTCCTGTAGTTTTGATTTGCATTTCTCTAATGGCTAATTAGGACTTCCCTGGTGGGTCAGACGGTAAAGTGTTTGCCTACAATATGGGAGACCCGAGTTCAAACCCTGGGTTGGGATAGTAGCCCTCTCCTGTACTCTTGCCTGGAAAATCCCATGGATGGAGGAGCCTGGTAGGCTACAGTCCATGGGGTCGCAAAGAGTCAGACACAACTGAGCGATTTCACTTTCATTTTCAATGGCTAATTATGTTGAGCATCTTTTCATGTGCTTACTGACCATTTGTATGTATTCTTTGGAGATATATCTGTTAAATACTTTTCACTTTTTGTGTTATCTTTTTATTGTTAAGTAATAGTTGTTTGTATATGCTGGATTTTAGGCCGTTCTAAAATATATGACTTACTAATACTTTCCCATTCTGTAGATTGTCTTTTTCATTTCTTCTTACTTTTTGATGTAACATTGCTTTATAACATTATGTAAGTTTCATGAATATACTGTATTTCAGTGTCAGTATACAGTATAGTATGCTCACCATCAAAAGATTATTTTCCATCCATCAGCATAAGATTGACCCCACTATACCCATTTCACCATCCCCCCAACCTTCTGGTGACTACTGCTCTGTTCTCTGTATCTACATGTTTGTTTTTGTTTGATTTATTTTGTTTGTTTTTTATAATCCACATATGAGTGAAGTTATATAGTATTTGTCTGTCTTGGTTTCATGTAGCATAATGCACTCAAGGTCCAGCAATGTCACAGTGGCAAGATTCCATCTATTTTTATGGGGACCAGTATTCCAGTTATAATATATACTACATCTTTATTCATTCATCCATCAATGGGCACTTAAGTTGTTTTCATATCTTGGCTAGTTTGAATGATGCTGCAGTGAACTTAGAGGTACATATGTCTTTTTCAATCATTGTTTTTGTAATCTTCAGATGAATACACAGGAGTGGAATAGCTGGAACATGTGATAGCTCTTAATTTTTTGAGGAGTCTTCATACTGTTTTCCATAATGAGGATGATGATGGTTAGTTGCTCAGTCATGTCTGACTCTGAGATCCCATGGACTGTAACCTGCCAGACTCCTCTTCTATGGAATTATCCAGGTGAGAATACTGGAGTGGGTAACCATTCCCTTCTCCAGGAGATCTCACTGACCCAGAGATCAAACTCACATCTCCTAGGTCTTCTGCATTGCAGGAAAATTCTTCACTGTCTGAGCCACCAGGAAAGCCTGGCTTCTATAATATCATTTTATATTCTAACAACAGTATACAGGGGTTTCCTTTTCTCCACATCTTCATCAGCACCTATTATTTCTTACCTTTTTGATAATAGCTATTCTAACAGATGTGAGGTTAGAATGTGGCTTTCATTTGCATTTCCTTGTTGGTTAGTGATGTTGAGCATCTTTTCATGTGTCTGCTGGCCATCTGTATGTCTTTGGAAAAATGTCTGTTCAGCTCGTCTGCATATTTTTTAATCAGGTTGTTTTTGTTGTTGAGTTGTATGAGTTCTTTATATAATTTGAATATTAACTTCTTATAAAACATATGATTTGCAAATATCTTTTCCCATCTGATAGGTTGTCTTTTCATTTTGTTTATGGTTTCCTTTACTGTGCAGAGCTCTTTAGTTTGATGTAGTTCCAACTGTTTATTTTTGCTTCTGTTTCCTTGCCTGAGGAGACATATACAGAAAAATATTGCTAAGCCCAATATCAAAGAGTGCACTGTCTATGTTTTCTACTTGGAGTTTTATGGTTTCAGGTCTTACATGCAAATCTTTGATTCATTTTGAATTGATTTTTGTGAGTTGCTGTCAAATAGTGGTCTAATTTCATTCTTTTGCTGTGGATGTCCAGGTTTTCCAATAATGTTTATTGAAGAGACTGATTTTTAGCATTTTGTCTTCTATATCTGTGAAAAATGTCCCTGGGATCTTGATAGGAATTGCATTGAATTTTTATATTGCTTTAGATAGTATGGATATTTTAACAATGTTAATTCTTTCAGTACACGTACATGTTTTTCTTTGTGTCTTTGTTAATTTATATCAATAATTTCTTATAGCTTTCATTTTACATCTTTTACCTCTTTGCTTTATTTCATTCCTAATTATTCTTTTTGTTATTATAAATGGGATTATTTTCATAAATTCTCTTTCTGCTATTTGCTGTTAAGTATATAAAAGTGCAACAATTTTTTTTGTACATTGATTTTGTACCCTGTAATTTTACTTTTCCAGTTTGAATGCCATTTATTGCCTTGTCTTGCCTAATTGCTCTGGATAAAACTTCCAGTATCATGTTAAATAAAATTTGTTCTGTCCTGATCTCAGAGGAAAAATTTTCAGCTTTTCACCACTGAATGTGACATTAGATGTAGGTTTATTGAGACATATAGCCTTTATTATGTTGTGGTACATTCCTTCTATACCCATTTTATTTATAATTCCTTGTCATAAATAGGTGTTGAATCTTTTCAAATGCTTTTAATACATCTGTTGAGATATAATTTTATCCGTCATTTTGTTACAGAGTATAATGTTGACTGACTTGTAGATGTTGAACTATCCTTGAATCCCTGGAATAAATCCCAGTTGATCACAAAGGATGATCGTTTTAGTGTATTGTTGTGTTTGGTTTGCTAGTACTTTGTTGAGAATTTCCTCATCTACAATCATCAGAGATACTGGCTTTTAATTTTTTGTGTGTGAGTGCTGTCCTTTGTCTAGTTTTGATATCATGGTAATCTTAAACTTGTAAAGTGAGTAAGTATCACCTCTTCTTCAATATTTGGAAGAGTTTGAGAAGAATAGATATTAAATCTATTTTAAATGTTTGGTAGAATTTACCAATGGAGCTGTTTTGGGGTGGTTTTTTAAATTACTGTTTTAATCTCATTACTTTTGTTGTTGTTCATTCTCTAAGTTGTGTCTTACTCTTTGTGAACCTACGGACTACAGCACGCGGGCTTCCCTGTCCTTCACCATCTTCCGAAGTTTGCTGAAACTCATGTCCTACTAGTGATCAGTATTCAGACATTTCACTTCTTCATGATTCAGTTTTGGAAGGTTGTATGATTCCAAGAATTCATCCATTTCTTCTAGATTTTACAATATGTTGCTGCTGCCAAGTTGCGTCAGTCGTGTCCGACTCTGTGTGACCCCATAGAAGGCAGCCCAACAGGCTCCTCTGTCCCTGGGATTCTCCAGGCAAGAATACTGGAGTGGGTTGCCATTTCCTTCTCCAATGCATGAAAGTGAAAAGTGAAAGTGAAGTCGTTCACTAGTGTCTGACTCTTAGCAACCCCATGGACTGTAGCCTACCAGGCTCCTCCGTCCATGGGATTTTCCAGGCAAGAGTACTGGAGTGGGTTGCCATTGCCTTTTCCTTACAATATGTTAGTGTATAGCTATTTATAATATTCTGTTATAATCTGTTGTATTTTTTTGTTATTTATTTCTCCTGTTTTTTTTCCTGATTCTGTTTATCAGTGCCTTCTCTTTTACTGAATTTAGCTAAAGGTTTGTTAGTTTTGTATTTTCAAAAAATTAGCTCTTAGTTTATTGAATTTTTATTGTGCTTTTAGTCTCTATTCACATTTCTTCTGATCTCTATTATTTCCTTCCTTCTACTCACTTTGAGATTCGTTTGTTCTTTTCCTAATTCCTTTAGGTGTGAGTTTAGATTGTTTATTTGAGCTTTTTAAATTTCTTGAAGTAGGCCTGTATTGCTATAAACTTTACTCTTTGTACTACTTTTGCTGCATCTCAAAAATGTTAAATTTTTCTTTTTTTTTGTCTTCAGGTATTTTTTATTCATTCTTTGATTTCACTATTCATCCACTAGATGTTCAGTAGCATGTTGTTCAGTCTCTACATATTTGTGATTGTTTTCCAGCTTTCTTCTTATTGATTTCAAATTTCTCACCATTTTGATCAGAAAAGATGCTTGATAGTATTTCACTTATCTTAGATTTATTGAGACTAGTTTTATGTCTTAACATACATTCTATCCTGAGAATGTTTCAGGTACACTAGAGATGAATGTGTGTTTTGATGCATGGATGGACTGTTCTGTATAAATCAAGCCCATCTAATCTAATGTTTCATTTAAATCTGTTTCTTTGTTGACTGCCTGCCTGATTTATCCATTGATATAAGTGTGTGTTTAAGGTCCTACTTTTACTTTGGCGCTGTCAATTTCTCCTTTTAAGTATACTGATCATAGCTTTAACATATTTCAGTGCTCCTGTGTTAGGTGTGTATATATTAATAACGATTATGTCTTTTTTGATTAATTGTCCCCTTTATAATGTCCATCTTTGCCTCTTGTTACCCTTTTTGGCTTGAAGTCTGTATGAGTATGGCCATACCTGCTTACCTGTAACTGCCATTTGCTTGGAGTATCATCTTTTAGCCTTTCATCTTGAGCCTATGTTTGTCTTTAGAGCTGAGGTAAGTATCCAGGAAACAGGATAATGTTGAGTCTTGGTTTTTAATGCATCCAGTCCTTCTGTGTCTTTTGATTGGTGAATTCAACACATTTATATTTAAGGTGATTGGTGATAGATGAGTTAGTACTGTCATTTTGTCTTGTTTTCTGGTTATTCAATATCTCCATTTTCCCCTTGTGTTTCTGTCTTCTGTTTCTGTTTTGTTTTTTTTAATGATATTTTTTCTCATTTTCTTTTTTGTTATATTTTGTGTCTCTGCTCTAGATTTATGTTTTGTGGTTACCATGAAGTTTAGTAAAATGTCTCAGAGACGCAGCAGTCCTTTTCCTGCTGATAGCGTCCTGTCTTCGTAGGCCTGTATGGGTTCCATTCTTTTTCTCTCCCCCTTTGTTTTTTGTTGTTTCCGATCACCCCTTTGTATGTTGTGAGTTTTTTACCATATTGAAGTAGCTATAGTAATTTTATACTGCACTCTCCCCTGTAACTTTTTTGATTTAATAAAGTGTTCAAAAATCTACTGATAGAGAGTTGAAATTTTCTGATCTGATTCTATTTATCACCTTACTCAAACTTTTGTTTACTTTTGCCTTATTTTCTGGTAGAAGAGCTTCCATCATTTGTTAGGCGGGTCTAGTGTTGATGAACTCCCTCAGCTTTTGCTTGTTTGAGAAAGCTTTTATTTCTTCTTCATATCTGAAGGATAAATTCACTGGATAGAGTATTCTTGGCTGACAGTTTTTATCTTTCAGTATTTTAAGTATGATATTCAATTCTCTCTTGGCCTGTAGAGTTTCTGCTGAAAAATCTGCTGATAGCCTAGTAGGGGTTCCATTGTAGATTACCATTTTTTCCCCCCTCTGGCTGACTTTAAAATTCTTTCTTTTTCAGTGATCTTTTGACAGTTTGATATAATATGTCTTAGAGGAGGTCTTTTTATGTTGCAGTAACTAGGTTTTCTAGTTTTGTGGGTTTGCATATCTGTGAAGAAAGTTGAGTGCTGAAGAATTGATGCTTTTGAACTGTGGTGTTGTAGAAGACTCTTGAGAGTCCCTTGGACTGCAACGAGATCCAACCAGTCCATCCTAAAGGAAATCAGACCTGAATATTAATTGGAAAGTCTGATGCTGAAGCTGAAACTCCAATACTTGGGCCACCTGATGTGAAGAACTGACTCATTGGAAAAGACCCTGATGCTGGGAAAGATAGAAGGCAGGAGAAGAAGGGGATGACAGAGGATGAGATGGTTGGATGGTATCACTGACTCAATAGACATGAGTTTGAGTAGGCTCTGGAAGTTGGTGATAGACAGGGAAGCCTTGTATGTTGCAGCCCATGGGGTCGCAAAGAGTCGGACACGACTGAGTGATTGAGCTGAACTGAACTGAGGTTTGGGAAGTTCCCAGCCATTACTTCTCTAAACAAACTTTCTGTTTCCTTATGCATCTCTTCTCCTTCTTGGGTGCTCATTATCATAATATCCTAATGTTGCCCTTCTTATAAGGTCAAATAGTAGAATTTCTTCTTCTTTTTTTTTTTAGATCTTAATTCTTCTATTTCTGAAACATTTGTAGATTCCTATCTTCAAGCTCACTAATTCTCTCTTCCAAATGGTCTGCAGTATTCCCAGTGCTTTCTAATGCATTCTTCAGCTATTTATATAGGTATTCCTCTTCAGAATTTGTTTGATATATTTTAGAGTTTCAATCTCTTTGCTAAAGTAGTCCTTCTGTTCTGAGTTTTCTTGTAGCTTGTTGAGTTTCTTCATGACAGCTGTTTTGTATTCTTTGTCAATTAGATATCAATATTCTATGACTTTAAGTTTTGTCTTTGAAAAATCATCATTTTCTTTCTGTAGTACAGTGTTACTATGGTTCTTCATAGTGCTTGACGAGTTGTTCCTCTAACTTGGCATTTGAAGCAGGAACATCTTTGTGCTTGATTCTAAGGATTCAACAGATTAGAAATTAGAGGTCTTCCTTTTGTTTTCCAGTAGGTGGTGGTACAGCACAATTTTGGTTTTTTCTTACCTGAGCGGCCTCTGGTTCTATATGAGAATTAGCATTTTCCACCCTCTACCACCTCTGTCAGAGGTGTTGCCTGATGCCCTTAAATTTTTTTTTTTTTTTATCCAGAGTTTTTGGTCCCTTGCTGCTGGTGGTGCCCCTGGCGCTGCCTCCTGTGTCACTGGGGTGGTGGATGCTTCTATCACATTCCAGGTCTCCTGAGTTGTGGGATACACTGCCTCAGAGGGAGGGGGTGGGTTGAGGGGAGCTGGGGTTGTGGGGCCTCTGCTGTGTCCCTGAGTGTTGGGTTTGCAGGCATCATCACTGTGGGTAGGGATGGAGGACCAGAGTCATGGGCATTTCTGCAGTGGGGGATGGGTTTGCAGGTCCCACTGCCATTGCTGTCCATTTCTCTGTGGCCGTGGATGCTTCTGTGGCCCAGAAGCAAGAATCATGTGTGCTGCTTCCTCTATGCCACATGCAGGTTTAGCCATCTTGACTGTTGCTCCAGGGTCACAGGTACCGCCTTTACTGTTCCCCCTGTTTTACCTCCTCTATGTATTCCAATCTATACACATTTAGATGTACAGGTGTGTGAAATTATTTGGTATCATGATGAGCTAGTCAGAGGTTCTGTTCAGTTCAGTCACTCAGTCATGTCCGACTCTTTGTGACCCCATGAATTGCAGCATGCCAGGCCCCTCTGTCCATTGTTAACTCCCAGAGTCTACCCAAACCCATGTCCATCGAGTCGGTGATGCCATCCAACCATCTCATCCTCTGTCGTCCCCTTCTCCTCCTGCCCCCAATCCTACCCAACATTAGGGTCTTTTCCAATGAGTCAACTCTTCACATGAGGTGGCCAAAGTATTGGAGTTTCAGCTTCAACATCAGTCCTTCCAATGAACACCCAGTTTTGATCTCCTTTAGGATGGATTGATTGGATCTCCTTGCAGTCCAAGGGACTGGTCAGAGGTAGTTTTGTTGAATTATGAGTGTTTCACTGATTGTAGATTCAAGGGAAGACAAATCGAATATCTGGTTCCACCATGATGCTGGCATCTTCTTTTTATAATACTTATATTAACAGTATCTTTTAGAGCACAAATTAAAAATTTTCGGTGAAGTTTAATTTTTATCTGCTTTCTTTGGTTGGTTATACTTAATTGTCATATCTGAGAAACCATTGCCCAGGGTTTAAATATGTTGCACAATTTTCATCTAAGAGTTTTATAATTTTAGGTCTTTCATGTATGTTTTTGGCATTTTCCTAGAACCATTTTTTTAAAAGACTGTTCTATTCTCATTGAGTTGTTTTTACATCCTTGTCAAAATAAATTACTAATCACTATTTGGATTTGTTTATGGACTCTCAGTTTTATTCCATTGATTTCTAGATCTATCCTTATGTACTACAGAGTTGTGATTATGTTGTAGAACTGTGAAGTACAGAAATGCAATTTTACTGAATTTGTTCTTTTTGAGCTTGTTTTAACTATTATGGGCTTCTTAAATATTCTATGAATTACAAGATCATTTTTGTCTATATTTTCAATAGAAAGGCAGCTGGTATTTTATAGTGATTGCATTTCATCTATATATAATTTTTGGGATAATTGCTTTATTAATATCAAATCTTACAATCCACGAACACTGGATGTCTCTTCATTTACTTAAATCTTTAATGTATTTCAATGATATTTTTAGGGGTCGCAAAGAGCCAGGAGCGACTGAGTGACTAAGCACAGCATTTGCATATGTTTGTTAAATTTAATGGGAAATATTTTTGATGCTACTTTTAAATAAACGTGTTTTAAATTTTACTTTCAAATTGTTCTTTGCTAATGTATAATCTTATCTTTTTTTTATGAACTTATGTTTTAACCATAATCATTTTACTATGGATTCTTTAGGATATCTATATATAGAATATGATATCATCAGCAAATAGTTTTGTATCTCTAATCTGGATGTCTTTTGTATTTCTTGTATAATTGCTCCTGGTAGAACCTTCAATACAGTATTTAATAGAAGCTGTGAAAAGAGATATCTTTGTCTTTTCCTTTGTCTTAGGAGAAAACTTTTAATTTTTTTAACCATTAAGTATGGTATAGTCATATCATGGTGGCTCAAATGGTAAAGAATATGCCTGCAATGCAGGAGAGCTGGGTTTGATCCCTGGGTCGGGAAGATCTCCTGGTGAAGGGAATAGCAACCCACTCCAGTACCCTTGCCTAGGAAATACCATGGACAGAGGACCCTGACAGGCTATGGTCCATAGGGTTGCAGAGTCAGACACAACTGAAGAGACTTAGCATGTGAACATGAAATATTTCTCCATTTATTTAGTTTTTCATTGATTATGTTCATCAGAGTCTTGTAGGTTTCCTCATATAGGTCATGTGTATATTTTATTAGATTTATACCTAAGTATTACATTTTTGAGGGATGCTAATGTAAATAACACTGGGAATTTTTTAATTTCAATTTTTCCACTTCATTGTTGATATATACAAAAATGATTAACTATTGTATGTTAAGCTTTTATCCTGCTTGTATAATTGTTTATTATCTCCAGGTTTTTTGTCATTATTTGGGATATTTCAAATCCTCAAAGGTGATGCTGTGAAAGTGCTGCACTTGATATGCCAGCAAATTGGGAAAACTCAGCAGTGGCCACAGGACTGGAAAAGGTCAGTTTTCGTTCCGATCCCAAAGAAAGGCAATGCCAAAGAATGCTCAAACTACCGCACAGTTGCACTCATCTCACATGCTAGTAAAGGAATGCTCAAAATTCTCCAAGCCAGGCTTCAGAAATATGTGAACCGTGAACTTCCAGATGTTCAAGCTGGTTTTAGAAAAGGCAGAGGAACCAGAGATCAAATTGCCAATATCCGCTGGATCATTGAAAAAGCAAGAGAGTTCCAGAAAAACATCTATTTCTGCTTTATTTACTATGCCAAAGCCTTTGACTCTGTGGATCACAATAAACTGTGGAAAATTCTGAAAGAGATGGGAATACCAGACCATCTGACTTGTCTCTTGAGAAACCTGTATGCAGGGCAGGAAGCAACAGTTAGAACTGGACATGGAACAACAGACTGGTTCCAAATAGGAAAAGGAGTATGTCAAGGCTGTATATTGTCACCCTGCTTATTTATCTTATATGCAGAGTACATCATGAGAAACACTGGGCTGGAAGAAACACAAGCTGGAATCAAGAATGCCGGGAGAAATATCAATAACCTCAGATATGCAGATGACACCACCCTTATGGCAGAAAGTGAAAAAGAACTAAAGAGCCTCTTGATGAAGGTGAAAGAGGAGAGTGAAAAAGTTGGCTTAAAGCTCAACGTTCAGAAAACTAAGATCATGGCATCTGGTCCCATCACTTCATGGGAAATAGATGGGGAAACAGTGGAAACAGTGTTAGACTTTATTTTGGGGGGCTCCAAAATCACTGCAGATGGTGATTGCAGCCATGAAATTAAAAGACGCTTACTCCTTGGAAGGAAGGTTATGGCCAATCTAGATAGCATATTTAAAAGCAACCTAGATAGCATATTTAAAAGCATATTTAAAACAAAAGTCCATCTAGTCAAGGCTATGGTTTTTCCAGTGGTCACGTATGGATGTGAGAGTTGGATGGTGACGAAAGCTGAGCGCCGAAGAATTGATGCTTTTGAACTGTGGTGTTGGAGAAGACTCTTGAGAGTCCCTTGGACTGCAAGGAGATCCAATCAATCCATCCTAAAAGAGATCAATCCTGGGTGTTCATTGGAAGGACTGATGTTGAAGCTGAAACTCCAATACTTTGGCCACCTCATGTGAAGAGTTGACTCATTGGAAAAGACCCTAATGCTGGGTAGGATTGGGGGCGGGAGGAGAAGGGGACGACAGAGGATGAGATGGTTGGATGGCATCACTGACTCGATGGACATGGGTTTGGGTAGACTCCGGGAGTTGGTGATGGACAGAGAGACCTGGTGTGCTGCAATTCATGGGGTCGCAAAGAGTCAGACACGACTGAGCGACTGAACTGAACTGAACTGATGTAGACCATGTTATCTGCAAATGAAGATAGTATTGCCTCCATTCTGACTTGGAGAACTTTTATTTTCTTGCTTACCGCATTAGTAAATACTTCCAAGAAAATATTAAAAAGGAGTAGTATGAGGGGACATCCTTGCCTCGTACCTGATCCTATTGGGAAAGCTTCTTCTGGGTTTTCAGCATTTAGGATGATGTAAGCTGTAGGTTTCTTGTATCAGATTAAGGACATTCTCCTCTATTCCTTTTCCTAAGAGATTTTATTATGAATGAGATTTTTGTCAAATGCTGTTTCTGCATTTATTGATATGATCACCTGATCTTTATTTTTTAAGTTTCTTGATGTGGTTTGTGCTAAGCTGCTTCAGTCATGTGGGACTCTTTTGTGACCCCATGGACTGTAGCCCACCAGGCTTCTCTGTTCATGGGATTTCCCAGGTAAGAATACTGGAGTGGGTTGCCATGCCCTCCTCCAGGAGATCTTCCTGACCCAGGGATCAAAACTGCTCAGACTATAAAGAAAGCTGAGCACCAAAGAATTGATGCTTTTGAACTGTGGTGTTGGAGAAGACTCTTGAGAGTCCCTTGGACTCCAAGGAGATCCAACCAGTCCATCCTAAAGGAGATCAATCCTGGGTGTTCATTGGAAGGACTGATGTTGAAGCTGAAACTGCAATACTTCGCGCACCTGATGCAAAGAGCTGACTCATTGGAAAAGACCCTGATGCTGGGAAAGATTGAGGGCAGGAGGAGAAGGGGATGACAGAGGATGAGATGGCTGGATGGCATTGCCGACTCAATGGACATGGGTTTGGGTGGACTCAGGGAGTTGGTGATGGACAGGGTGGCCTGGCGTGCTGCTGTTCATGGGGTTGCAAAGAGTTGGACACCACTGAGTGACTGAACTGAGTGACTGTGGTTTGTGCTAAGCTGCTTCAGTCATGTGGGACTCTTTTTTGACCCCATGGACTGTAGCCCACCAGGCTCCTCTGTTCATGGGATTTCCCAGGCAAGAATACTGGAGTGGGTTGCCATGTCCTCCTCCAGGGGATCTTCCTGACTCAGGGATCAAAACAGCATCTTGATTATATTAATTTTAAAATGTTTAACCAGCTTTTAAAACTGGGATAAATCCCACCTGGTTTTGGTGTGTAATTCTTTTTATACATTTTTGGAAATGTTTACATTTAAGAATCTGTAATTGCAGCCTGGGTGATTACTATCTTATATCCATGATCACAATGTAGTTTTTAAGACTATAAAATGGAAGCCAAACCCACTATTCCTTCAATTTATTTTTTTTCCTTTAATTTCTTGCTTCTGTAATTCATTCACAGTTCAATGTACTGTCCTATCTTCTCATTTGGTTTCTTTTCCCTACACATAGAAACACCTGTTGGTTAGGCCTACCTCTATTGTTCTTGTTCCTGTAGCTCACAGTCTGCAGAGAGACACACAAGCCTATCGTTAGGCTAAGCATCAAAGAAACAGCTCCATTCCAAACTATATGGAATGTGAAGGGTTTTAAAAATTTATATCTACACTCAAAATTGACAAGATTATTTAGTGTAAACTTTTTGGATATATAAATCATTATTACATTCTAGAAGGAGCATGGTAGGAATTGGGAGGACAGGTAAATAGCATACATATGTTAAAGCTTTCTGAATTAAGCATTATTATTTGATCATAAGAATCCTGAAAAAGAAAAAAATAATTTGAAGTGGACACATGTAGAATTTCTTAAATTGGAGGATTCATATGTATACTTAAGGAATAGAATCCACACATGAACAATATACAAATTCCGTGTATATGTATGGTAGCTCCCTGGTAGCTTGACTGCTAAAGAATCTGCCTGCATTGCAGAAGACCCTAGTTCAGTTCCTGGGCAAGGAAGATCCCTGGAGAAGGGATAGGCTACCCACTCCAGTATTCATGCACTTCTCTTGTGGCTCAGATAAAGAATCTGCCTGCAATGTGGGAGACATGGGTTCGATCCCTGGGATGGGAAGATCCCCTGGAGGAGATGGTAACCCACTCCAGTGTTCTTGCCTGGAAAATCCCCAAGGACAGAGGAGCCTGGTGGGCTACAGCCCATGGGGTCACAAAAAGTCAGACATGACTGAGTGACTAAGCACAGCACAGCATGTATGTAAGAGTATGTATATGTATATATATATGCACACACACACACATATATGTGTGTGTGTGTATATATATATATATATATGTATATATATGTGTGTGTGTGTGTGTAAATATATATTCCCAGGAAAATAGGTATCAATTATTGGTTGACTTCGTCTTCTTTTTCTAATTCTGGAAAGAGATTTCCACCCTGAGCATAGTGTTCAGTGAATTCATAATTGAACAGTTGACCTCCTGGGTTCATGTTGTTGAACATGTCTCAGCATAGGCTGGAATATTAAGTGCCTGCATTAATGCTCTTCATTTTTTCCCTAATCTGATTTAAATGCATTCTGTTTTTATTGGAATAAAAACATGTCACTTTATTGAATATGTCATTCTGAAACTTCAGCCTGGGTGATACTCATTTTCAGGTGAAAACAATCCAGCTCTTTTGGGCACAGAGAGGCAGCATGTCCTCTTGTAACCATGGAGACCTATGCTGGGTTTAGGACTTCAACTTGTCTGCTCCATATCAAAAGAAAATAGCTTTGAGAAGATCACAGAAGTCACAGCTTGGCCTGTAGGGAGAGCAATGTTAGGCAGTGCACACAAGAAATTACAGATGCACATACTTTAGATTTAGTTCTGATATTCGAAGCTGTTGATCAGCTCTATTCAAAGTTAGTACAAAACACAAAGCAAACAAATAGAACAGTTACAGCAATTTTTTCAAGGAAGTACATTTAAAAAGTGAGTTGATTTCTTTCCTAATATAAAGTCACTATCTGCAAACCAATAAACTCTTCAAACCAGTTTCATTTTAAAAATATTTTAAAATAAAGTTCTTTTCATATGTTACAAGTCACTGTATGATTTCACTCCTGCTATCATTTCTCCTTCCCCTTGTCTTTTTACCTTGCATCTACTCTTGCCTCTGAGTGCAGGGCTTTTTACCTGGCTGTTTACATGGCTCATCTCCCCTCTACTACCGTCAGTCTTTGTCTCAAATATATATACATCTGATCTCTCAGTTCCTACCATACTCCTTCTAGAATGTAAGCCTCTAGTGGAAAATACCTTATCTGTTTTACTGACTATTTTATCTTCAGCACTTCCAACAGTGCCTGTCATATGATAGATGCTCATAAATATTTGTTGAATAAATAGACGAAAGGATTTAATACCACCATTGTACTTTGATTGTAATTACAATACTGTGCAATCAGGTTAAAGAAAAATTCACTAATTTTCCAAGAGTTCTCAAACATTATATTGTTAAGACAACAAACAATGATGGTAAAAATGATTTTGAAATAGTTAATGACTCTGATCTGTATTAATATAATTGGGCTAGAAAAGCTAGCCATCCAAATAATTCACTAGACAGGTAACAGCTTTCCAATACATAAATAATAAACTTGGCATTAATTATGCCAGATCTTTTAAAGTTATTATGAAAATATGATAAATTCCAGTGTTTTAAAATATCTGCAACAGAGACAATAATTTTATGCTTGTGGATATTTCAACCTAATCCAATTCCTCTTTTTTTCAACTTTAGCTTTCTGAGAATTTTATTATTTCTCTTATAGTCACAGACATTAACTCATATCCAGTCTTACAACTTTGACATCTCTAATTTTCTTGTCTTTACTTAGGCCCTGTTCGCTATTAAATTGGTCATTGAATCCTCTGTGTCTCAGTTTGTGGCAGAAATTGCTATTTACGTAACCTGATTTACATTAAAAATCCCCATTTCAGTTTCTGCCTGCATTAACTGGACTATATTTCCCAGATTTCCCTTTAGCTAAGGTTGGTCACATAGTGAGGAGATGTCATTGGAAATTTTGGGTGCCTTCCATGAAGGTTGCTTAAAGGAAGCTGACTCAGTGAAGAGGACATCCTTTTTTGTACTTATACTTTGCTATCCAGGGCTGAAATGAAGATGTTATGATGGAGATACAGTCATCATCCTGGGGAAAGTGAAGATAAGGGCCATACAAGAATGGTAGCATGGAAAGTTAGGGTCCTTTGAAGGCTCCTTGAAGTTACCGTATTAATTCTTGGGTGTTCCTAATGTTCATCTCTTAAATGAGAGACAGATAAACTTCTATCATGGGCTTGCTGCCCTTATTGTAGATTGCTGTTACTCCACTCATTTAATTGCAATCCTGATAATGTACTTCATACATCATCCTTTTCATTCTATTGTCATCTTTCCACTGGACAATTGTGATAGGTTTCTAGTTTGTCTCACTGCGTTCACTTCTTCCTATACATAATGGCCAGGTTGATTTTTCCTAATTTTGATTCTTATAGTGTTGTTAGCTCAAAAGCCTTCAATAGCTTGTGTTTGCCAACATAATAACACCATCTGCCTTCATCTCACACTTAACATTTTCCATATTGTTAGATTAACCTATCTTGCACCTTAGCTTTCTCCATGCCTTCCATTTTCCCTACATATTAACCACAGTGAGCTATGCTTTTACAGTCTACTGCCTAACAACTTGCCCATAACCATAGCCTTTCCGACCAACTCTAGCCATGCCCATTCCGCTCTCTATTATCTACATTTATCCTGTAGTACTTATCACAGTGTATGTAACATTTTAGTTATTGATGTACAATTCTTGTGAGAGTAGTAGTTCTTTTTTTTTTTTTTTTTTTTTTTTAGTTTTGGATACGCTACAGACTCTCATACATGAATGCTCAAGAAATAATTATTGAATGGATGGATTGATGGGTCAATAGATGGATACTGGCAATGAAGTTCCTTGCTTCATTTGGCACACTGATTCCAGCACTGGAAAATCTATTCTTTTGGGGGCTTTTAATTATTTTCTCAGTAATTGCCTTGACTCTATTTCACTGTGATTCCTAAATAATTTTTTGAGATAAAGAGCAATTAAATGTTTATGAAGTTTACTTATCTTCTCTCCGTGGAGACCCCCATTACACTGAAAAGGTTGTACTAATACATGCTGTCTGTTTGGTTCTGTTGAAAGAAAAAAGATGAAGTGTCAACAAGAAAGGTAAAATTGAGACATGTGCATGATTTTCCAAAGACCATTATGGATTCTCAGTACTTTTGATTTGTTACCTAGAAGAAAAAAGTTGTTTTAGTTATCTTTCCTTGAATAAGAAATAGGGCGTTTCTTCATCTTATCAAATCCTTTGTTTTCCCTCTTGTATAGTTATATCCATATGATTTACCTATAACTCAATATTTATAGCAACTGGTACCTACATGACACGTTACACACAATCAGAGGAATCCAGGCTCATCTAGTCGTCAGAATAACCTGATGAAGTAAAGAAGGAAGAAATTTATATCCACATTTATGAAAGAAAACTAGAGTTCTGAGAGATTGTGATTTATCTCAAGTCAGATACATGCAAGTGACAAATGACTCAAGTGTTTTGATTTCTAGAGTCTTCCTTTGCATTTCTACTTTCTTATTCAGGTCTGCAGTGGAGCTATCCTTTCTTTTTCCTTGATAATTTTCAAAAGAAATGATCACATAACCAATTAGCCTAAATTGATCAGATTTGTGCGTGTCAACTATATCTGCTTATATATACAATAATAAGCAAATAACATGTCTTGCTTTTTTATTTTTCCTTTTCTCATTCTTTCCTAACCCTGCCTTTTCTCACCCTTTCTATCTCCTACTGTCTATCATCCTGGTTCCACGTACCATGGAACTGTCACATGGACCACAGCAAAAGCTACCATGTATATCTCCATTTCTGTCCTTGGCTGACTTGGGTTTATTCTCTAGGCAGCAGGGATCATTATCAATAAGTCATTATAAAGGTATATTATTTAAAATATTTCTATGTACAGAGCGATCATTTTAAATAAGTCAGGTCATGCCATTCCTTTGGTTAAAGTCCTCCCAAGATTTAGGGTTGCCAGAGTAAATACAAAACATCCAGTTAATTTTGATTTTTCAGATAAAGAACACATAATTTAGAAATAACTATGTCCCAAGTATTGTATGTGGCATATTTGTAATAAAATTATTCAGATAATTTTTTAGTATACATATGTCCCAAATATTGCACAGAACATGATTATGCTAAAATATATATTTATTGTTTATCTGAAATTGATATTTAAATGGTATCTTTTTATTTGCTTGATCTGGCCATTCCATGTGGGTTCCCACTCTCTGAGAATAGAAGCAGACTCCTTACTATAGTCTACAAGCTTCTATGTGGAAGGCCTCCCTAACCTCCCTGCCTCTGTCTCTTATTACTCCCACCTCCTCCTTGATTTTTTTTCCTAACAGGTCAGACACTTCTGCCGTAAAGCCTTTGTCCTGACTGTTCCTTCTGCCTGGAAGGATCCACCCTACCATAATTAATACTGCAAACCATCCCTGCAGAGCATTCCTGATCCACTTGTTCTATTCTATGTGCTCATCTCCTTCTAGTATCTATGTTTCTTGGATTTATTGTTTATAGTGTCTCCCTTTCCTCACTTGAAAGAGAAATTTACAGATGCAGAGATCTGTGTTCATCATTGTGCTCCAACCACCTAAAAGGTTCGTGGCACATAGAAGACATTCAATTAATATTTGTTGAATGAATTACTAATAAAATAAAGGGAGGCAAGAAGTGCAAATCAAAAATTCATAGCATTCCTTTTTGCAATAGAATGTAGGTAGTCATTGATCAAAAATAAAAGCTGAAATGTATTCTGTTTACAGCCTATTCACAAACTTATTGTTGAGAAGATACATTCTTATGTAAGATAAATGCAGATCAATTTTTTTTCCATTAAATGTGATAAATTCCAGTCTTGAGACTGCTATTGCCTAAGTGCATCATTCTTTTGTTATGTGTTGGTTTCTGTTGGCTTTTTAGAACTGAAGTGTTTCTGTATGGCTCTATTGATGTTAGTAAAATAAAAAAAATGTTCAAATGAAGAAAAGAGAACAATGAACTTGTTTGACATTTCCACTGTAATCTGCTTAGAAGGGTCAACATTATTTTTCTGGGCAAGCATAGCAGAACAATCTGTACTAAATGTTGCAGCTTTCAGGAAGCCCACTCTGTGCTCAAATATATTTGTACCCAGTAAAATATTATCTCATTCGTGTCCTAGATTTTATGTCTCAGTTCTAAAGATTAGACAAATTTCTTTTAAAAGCTTGCAAACGAAATTAAAGTTTTCATGGTGGTGATGACGCAGAGAAGGAAAGAAAGAATAATATGTAACTGGTTTGGTTTTTTGTAAAATGAGAATAGGTTGTTGTATCTCAGTGCAAATAGATGGCACATTTACTAAAAGGTCAGATCATTATTATTACGAGGTGTTCGAAAATAACTGCTGTGCATCCTGTGTCAGTTCATTCTCGCAATTATCAAATACAAACATATAGGCTATAACTAATATTAATGCTTTATTTGAACAAATATGCAAAATTAGTGGATGAAACAAGAATGGTTGAGAAAAAGGAAGAAAGTGTATAAGTGGAGACATGAGTGTTTCATCTCCATTGTTTTCTAAGCTCATGACGTATTTACTTTCATAGTTTTTTTCGTAGTATTTCATAGTAAATAATAACGTAAATGAGAGCTATGGGAAAATGCAAAAGAGGGTGTGGCACACGGCCTTGCGAGCTCAGAGACTTGTGTGGCATGAGGCAATGACAAATTCCTGTAGGAATAATCCCATACTTTCTGCTCTTACTGAACAAAGCAATGGCAGGCCAGCTTTAGAGATGATGGGAAAGAAAAATGACTTTTGAACCTGCCCAACCTAATAAAATCCTTTTCTTTTTCAAAAGGGATGCAAGTCATATTTTCTAGATCTGTAAGGTTCAAGTTGTAGTGATTTTAATTTAGAACTTTTATTAAAAGACATAAAATTATTCACAATGGTCAGATTAGGATTAATATAATGTCATACTAATCTGCAAAATCACTGCAGATGGTGACTGCAGCCATGAAATTAAAAAAACACTTGCTCCTTGGAAGAAAAGTTATGACCAACCTAGACAGCATATTAAAAAGCAGAGACATTACTTTGCCAACAAAGGTCTGTCTAGTCAAAGCTATGGTTTTTCCAGGGGTCATGTATGGGTGTGAGAGTTGGACTATAAAGAAAGCTGAGCGCCGAAGAATTGATGCTTTTGAACTTTGGTGTTGGAGAAGACTCTTGAGAGTCCCTTGGACTGCAAGGAGGTCCAACCAGTCCATCCTAAAGGAGATCAGTCCTGGGTGTTCATTGAAAGGACTGATGCTGAACCTGAAACTCCAATACTTGGGCCACCTTATGTGAAGAGCTGACTCATTTGAAAAGACTCTGATGCTGGGAAAGATTGAGGGCAGGAGGAGAAGTGGACCACAGAGGATGAGATGGTTGGATGGCATCACCGACTCAATGGACATGAGTTTGAGTAAACTCCCAGAGTTGGTGATGCACAGGGAGGCCTGGCGTGCTGTAGCCCAAGGGGTCGCAAACAGTTGCACATGACTGAGTGACTGTACTAACTAACTAATATGAATTTTAAATAATATAAAAGTTTGGTGATGATATATACCTATATCTCTATCTCTGGACGTATCTTTTTTTTTTTCCTCTGAGAAAACATCTGTTTGTTCTTTTATCCAGCAAAAATAAACTTCATAGTTTTGTATTGTCATGAAATGGGGGTAGCAGTATACAGCAATAATTTAACAGTAATATTTTGTTATGTATAAAGCACTTTTACTTAGGAAAAATCATAACCCTCAATTACGTCACTCAAAAAATGAAGGCCTTGAACTAACTTCTAAGCTGATTTTTATTTTTCTTGCAAGACTACTTCTTTATATTACAGCATTTTAAAAATTGTCTTTGCAATGCAAAATACAGCCAATAGTTGAGATTAGATTTTCAGATGATTCCGATCTGAGAAAAACTTTTGAATATTAGATATACTGATGTTTCAAGAAAATAAAGTACAGAACACTTGAACAATATGTTGTAAATGCATCTCACATAAAAATTAGAATATAATGTAAATTAAAGGAAGACTACATTGTTTTGTGTAAATGAGAAAAGATGGAGAAAATGGAAACATATAATGTTGTTTTTAACAAAAAAGATAATTGCCTATTTAGCAACAGTGACAGGAATTTTCAATGCTTACCTCTACACACAGACACACACACACTAAGACTTCAGCAAGCATGAAGAGGAGCATATATAGATACAAACTGGGGACTACATGCTTAATGTACTTAAATAATTCCAAAATATATATAATGTCTTCCTTCTGTTCTCAAAATAATTTTATTCATCTAAAATATTTTGAGCTCTTTTTTTGTAATAAGTTTTATCTGGAATGGCATTTTGGAATTGTGAGAAGACTATGCTATTATAATTAAATGAAGTTTCTTTAGTTTCTGTGTCACCACTTGTTGACTCATTGACCTTGGAAAACTACTTTGTGATTATAAAACTCTGTTTTTAGTTGTGTTTATGTCTGAGTAAGCTAAGATTTTTTTAATTGAAGTATAGATGATTTACAACACTGTATTAGTTTCAGGTATACAGCATAGTGATTCAGTATGTTTGCAGATTGTAATACATTATAGGCTATTAGAAGATAATATCATTTCCTGTTCTGTACAGTATATCCTTATTATTTACCTGTTTTTGCATGTAGTAGTTAATATATGTTCCTCCCATACCACTAATCCGTCACTCTTTTCCCTCGGCAACCATAAGTTTTTATATCTGTGAGTCTACTTCTGTTCTGCATATGCACTCATTTCTGTTGCTTTTTAGATCCTGCGTACGGGTGACATCATATAGTATTTGTCTTTCTCTGTCTGACTTATTTTACTCAGTGTAATATTCTCTAGGTCCATCCACATTGCTGTAAATGGCAGTATTTCATTCTTTTCTGGAGAAGGCAATGGCAACCCACTCCAGTATTCTTGCCTGGAGAATTGCGTGTACAGAGGAGCCTGGTAGGCTGCAGTCCATGGGGTCGCTAAGAGTTGGACACTACTGAGCAACTTCACTTTCACTTTTCACTTTCATGCATTGGAGAAGGCAATGGCAACCCACTCCAGTGTTCTTGGCTGGAGAATCCCAGGGACTGGGGAGCCTGGTAGGCTGCCATCTATGGGGTCGCACAGAGTCAGACACGACTGAAGTGACTTAGCAGCAGCAGCAACAACATTCTTTTTTATGGCTGAGTAATATTCTATTGTCTCGATGTATACCACATCATCTTAATCCAGTTGTCTGTTGATGAACACTTAAGTTGCTTACATGTCTTGCAATTATAAATTGTGCTGCTATGAGCATTAGAGTGTATGTGTCTTGTCAAATGAATGTTTTCATTTAGATTTTGAAATAGGCCGTATATCTATAGCATACCTTACTGGTTTATTTTCCACTTAGTGCACTAGCACAAGAGCCATTGGCTGGTGCCAAATCTGAACCTTAAATTGATGGTTAGTTTGAAACCTTTGCTAAGAAATCAATTGAGTATTGCTTATCCTATATCTAGGATATGTTTATAATGGTACCCTTAAGGAATCTGTAACCCACTTTGTAGCAAAATGAATACGCACAAAATAAGGAAAGAACAATTAGGGGTTGAATGGGTAACAGTGACTCAAATTGTGAGAAAAATTCATAGAAAAAGAGAGACAAGGTGATTAGCTACCAGCATCAAAGAAACCTTTATAGGTATGGAAGATTTTAGTTGTCTTGAAGAAGGTAAAGCGATCTTGAAGAATGAGGAAGTTTTAATAGATGGAACATAATTAAAAGGGATATTCAGGTGAAAATCACAGCATTTTCAAAGATTAGGACAGAAATAGGATTGAGTGATGAGATAATGGTCTAGGAGTAAAAAGAAACTGATTTTTGCAGAAAGAAGATAAATGAAGAAAGCTTCTGTTTTTTCATTTGCCCTTAGAAATCTCAGTTGACTTCAAGCAGAAATCCGCAGGAAGAAAGGCTGATAAATATGTGAATTAAAATGTGATATTATTAGTAATTATAGTCTGTTATCTATTTGAGACCCAAACCACACATGAGGCTAGTAAAAGAAAAGAGGCTATGTTCAGCTTATAACTTGGATGGTAGTAGTGGTTAGAGGTGTTGGGATAGGGTGTGATCTCAGAATAAATGCAAACAAACACTCCTGCCACATGACCTGTAGACAGATCAGGTGTGATCACACTTATGGGATACTTTTGAATGTGATTCTGAAAGCTTTTATTGAGCATTGGCAAACTTATAAGTTTCTAGGGATATTTATATGGCCTTTCTTTATGTGTCCTTATAAATGTGGCCTATATTTGTAACACCTTCTGTATGTGCTACCATAGAAATGAAATTCTTGACCTTAACATCATCTTTGAAAATGTTAAATTGACATTTTATGAATTGGCATATATATTATTGCAAGAGATTTGGATTTCAGCACAGTGCAAACTTCTTTCTAGTGTATATGTTTTTTTTTCCTAAGTCCATTTTGTTTAAAAGCACATTTTAAATGTATTTTTTTCATTTATTAAAAGTTGTCTAATTGAAAAAATATTCACTGTTGGAAAAATGCCTTATTTAAAGATTTCTACTTTATCAAAGCATGGAGATTTTCTTGGGCATACCACATTGGTGGCTATAAAAATGTCCTGTTAGAATTCTTGAAAATCAAATGAAGTCATATCAAAGACTGAAATTCATTAAACAGCTTAAACAGTGATATAGATATTTTAGACTGAATAGATAATCTTTGCCTGTTATTGTTCAGTCAGTAACTCATGTCCAACTCTTAGCAAACCCATGGACTGCAGCACAACAGGCTCCTCTGTCCTTTACTCTCTCCCGGAGTTTGCTCAAACTCGTGTCCATTGAGTCAGTGATGCCATCCAACCATCTCATCCTCCACTGCCCGCTTCTCTTTTTGCCTTCAATCTTTCCCGACATCAGGGTCTTTTCCAACAAGTTGGCTCTTTGTATCAGATGGCGAAAGTATTGGAGCTTCAGTTTCAGCAACAGACTTCCCAGTGAATATTCAGGATTGATTTCCTTTCGGACTGACTGGTTTGATCTCTTTTTGCAGTCCAATAGACTCTCAAGAGTCTTCTCCAACACCACAATCTTCAGCCCTTAGCCTTGTTTATGGTCCAACTCTTACATCTGTGCATGACTACTGGAAAAACCGTAGCTTTGACTACAGTAGGCAAAGTGATGCCTCTGCTTTTTAATATGCTGTCTGGTTTGTTATAGCTTTCCTTCCAAGGAGCTAGTGTCTTTTAATTTCATGGCTGCAGTCACCATCTGTAGTGATTTTGGAGCCCAGGATAATAAAATCTGTCACTTCTTCTATCACTGGAAGAAGTGACAGCAGTAGGACTTGATAAATCTACATTTGAACATAATCCATTAGAGAAGGATGCATATTAGTGACCTGGCTTGTCAGGCACTTCTTTTTTTTTTTTCAGTTCTTTTTAAAAATTTTATTTATTTTTAATTGGAGGATAATTGGTTTATAATATTCTGTTGGTTCTGACATATATCAACATGAATCAGTTGTAGATATACATATGTCCCCTCCCTCTTGAACTTCCTTCCCACCCCATCCCACTCCCTCTAGGTTGTCACAGAGCACAGGATATGAGCTCACTGCATCACACAGCAAATTTCCACTGGCTATCTTATTTTGCATATGGTAATGTATGTGTTTTAATGCTGCTCTCTCAATTTGACTCCCCACCTCCTTCCCCTGTGTCCACAAGTCTGTTCTCTATGTCTGTGTCTTCATTGCTGCCCTGAAGATAAGTTCATCAGTACCATTTTTCTAGAACCACTGCTGTTGTTCAGTCATCCAGTAGTGTCAGATTCTTTGCGACCCCATGGACTGCAGCACACCAGGCTCCCTGTCCCTCACCATCTCTTGAAGTTTGCCCGAGTTCATGTCCATTGCATTGGTGATGCCATCCAGCCATCTCACTCTCTGATGCCCTCTTCTCCTTCTGCCCTCAACCTTTCCCAGCATCAGGGACTTTTCCAGTGAGTCAGCGGTTCACATCAGATGACCAAAATACTGAGCTTCAGCTTTAGCATCAGTCCTTCCAATGAGTATTCGGGGTTGATTTTCCTTAAGATAGACTGGCTTAGTCTTCTTGCTGTCCAAGGAACTTGCAAAAGTCTTCTCTGGCACCATATATATAGGTTAGATTGCATCTATATATGTTAATATAGTATATTTGTCTTTCTGACTTCACTCTGTATAATAGACTCTATGTTCATTTACCTCATTAGAACTCAGTCAGATGTGTTCCTTTTAATGTCTGAGTAATATTCTCTTCTGTGTATGTACCACAACTTCTTTATCCACTCATCTGTTGATGGACATCTAGGTTATTACTATGCTCTAGCTATCGTAAATGGTGCTATGATGAACATAGGGATACATGTGTCTTTTTCAGTTTGGTTTCCTCAGGATATATGCTCAGTAGTGGGATTGTTGATTCATATGGTAATTTTATTTCTAGTTTTTTAATGAACCTCCATACTGTTCTCCTGGAGAAGGCAATGGCACCCCACTCCAGTACTCTTGCCTGGAAAATCCCAGGGACAGAGGAGCCTGGTAGGCTGCAGTCCATGGGGTCGCTAGGAGTTGTGAAAAGTCGGACACAACTGAGCGACTTCACTTTCACTTTTCACTTTCATGCGTTGGAGAAAGAAATGGCAACCCACTCCAGTGTTCTTGCCTGGAGAATCCCAGGGACGGCGGAGCCTGGTGGGCTGCCACCTATGGGGTCGCACAGAGTTGGACACAACTGAAATGACTTAGCAGCAGCAGCAGCATACTGTTCTCCGTAGTGGCTGTATCAATTTGCATACCTACCAGTAGTGCAAGAGAGTTCCCTTTTCTCCACGCTCTCTCCAGCATTTATTGTTTGTGGATTTTTTGATGATGGCCGTTCTGACTGATGTGAGATGATACCTTATTGTAGTTTTGATTTGCATTTCTCTAATAATTAATGATGTTGAGCATCTTTTCGTGTGTTTATTAGCCACCTGTCTTTGAAGACATGTCTGTCCAGGTCTGTTGACTTTTTGATCGGGTTGTTTAGTTTTCTCGTATTGAGCTGAATGAGCTGCTTGTATATTATGGAGATTAATCTTTTGTCAGTTGTTTTGTTTGCTATTATTTTCTCCCATTCTGAGGGTTGTCTTTTCGCCTTCAGTTTCCTTCACTGTTTTTTCACTGTACAAAATCTTTTAGGTTTAATTAGATCTCATTTGTTTATTATTGTTTTTATTTCCATTACTCTGGGAGGTGGGTCATAGAACATATAACAACCATATAAGATCTTCCATAGGTTCTTATATCCTCTATGACCCACCTCCCAGAGTAATGGAAATAAAAACAAATGGTACCTGTGTGTGTGTTAGTTGCTCAGTTGTGTCTGAATCCTTGCAACTCCATTGGTCTGTAGCCTGCCAGGCTCCTCTGTCCATGGAATTCTTCAGGCAATAATACTGGAGTGGATTGCCATTCCCTCCTCCAGGGAATCTTCCCACATAGGGATTGAACTCAGGTCTCCTGCATTGCAGGCAGATTCTTTACCATCTGAGCCACCAGGGAAGCCCTATGGAAGATCATTTAGGACTTGTTACAAAACAGATTAGTTACATTATTTCCCAATAAAAAAATAATTGCAATTGGGCTTCCCAGGTGATGCTAGTGGTAAAGAATCTGCCTGCCAATGCAGGAGACAAGAGACATGGGTTTGTTTCCTGGGTCAAGAAGATCCCCTAGAGGAGGAAATGGCAACCCACTCCAGTATTCTTGCTGGAGAATCCCAATGGATAGAGCAGCCTGGCAGGCTACAGTCCATAGGGGCACAAAGAGTCAGTCATGACTGAAGCGACTTAGCATGCATGCATAGCATACCTGAAGCGTCCATGAAAGGTTAGGCCAGAAGGGAACACACAGTGACTTGGATTGTCTATGAGCATCACAACTACGTAAGCAGGACCATCAGAAAAATATGACGTATTAAACAGATGCATGTTCTTAAGTAGAGCAAAAATAAACTGCAAATAAAAACTTCAGCTTCCTGAAAAATTTGAGCCCAGGGCCTATTTTGCACTCTGGCTATTTTTGTGGCTGATGAAGTCAGTGGATTGTAATGAGACAGCTAAAATTCTGTCTTCAGTGCAAGCACCTATTCAATAAATGTCTAGGCCAGACAGATGAGGTGCAAAGTCGAGATGTGCCAGGTCACCAGCTTCCACAGGGCCTGATGGATGTTGCCATGTTAACAGCACTCTGTCAGAATATACTTGGCTGAGGACAGTGACTGTTTTCTGTGAATAAGACACAAAGCTTAGTGATACATTTTGGAGCTAACCCCAAATGAAACTACTGAAGAGAATGTGCGCTGCTAAATGTTTTGTTAATGGGTGTCAATGTGGATTTGACAAATTTGAGGGCATTTTAGTGCACACCTGCAGCAGATGGCCTGTGCTTCTCAGCTGCTCTTATGATTTAGCTACAAGTATTTTAAATCCCAGCTGTCAGCCCATAAGCACTGACCGTGAATGTTAAGATTCACAAGCAGTATTGCCAGTGGCAAGAACACACTTACTGGGGTCATCCTATTGTGGGAAATATGACTCAGCTGACCTTTTCCTCTCGGTTACTTAAAGAAGCCAGAAGAAACTGTAAAAAGAAGGCTACTTTATCCATTTCATGATGCTGCCAGAAGCATGTATAGATCTCTCCTTCTGAGACAAGAACATTTTTGAAATAAATCAATAGAACACTCTGGCACAACCACTAAAGTAATACTCATTTTAATCCTTTGTGTTGGCATAGGGCTTTGTCGGTTACAAGGTATCTTTTTGTTCATCATTTCATTAGTAAAATATCCATAAGAAGTAATTATAGGAAAAGCATTATTCTTTCCATTTAATAACTGAAAAAACTGAGGCTCCATAAGGTATAAGGTAATGTTTGTGTATGTGGAATTTGGGGTCCAAAATGGCGTGTTGAAAAAAATAACAGGGGGAATCAAACTGGGAAAAGTCCCTTTGGATATAGAGTACAGCCTTCAAGAAATTTCTCTCCTATGGATGTCTGGTGTTTGTTTTCTTTAGCTTGAAGCCTCTGCCCTCCTGATATAGTGCTATGAAAAATAGCTTAAGGGAGATCCCGAGAGTGAGGATGAGAGTGCCTCTCCCCTGCAAACAAACAAGCTGGTCATCCTATTTGAGGCTGAATTGCCATCAATATCCACTCTCGTCTTGTTTCTTAAGTAATAGAATCCTTAATTTTAAGCTGGGACATGGCTATCCTGAAAAGAACAGTAATTCGCATCGTTATTGCACTAAATTTTGGCAAAGGTGATGTGAGCAAC
Organism: Okapia johnstoni; assembly: GCA_024291935.2. NCBI lineage: Eukaryota > Metazoa > Chordata > Mammalia > Artiodactyla > Giraffidae > Okapia > Okapia johnstoni. Next base: position 57,990,460 of record CM044308.1, read on the forward strand.
TTCTCAAAAGAGTCCTTAATGAGAATATATTAGTCAGTAAACAGAAGTCTTACTATTTCTTCCAGACTTTGAATAAATTATTATAGATAATTAGGAGTTTACCTAATAACTGGAAAACAGGGAAATAAAAAATCAGGGAAGTTACTAGGGATTTTATTATCTCAAAGTAACACATTGGCTAGATCTTAGGTTTGTTGGAGATATGCCCAAATTATGAAGACTCTCTGGAAGGTTCCCATCAGTCAATTATCTCCATCGGCAGTAGCAAAGTGAGTTGTTCACTGGGCTCACCGGGAAGTGGCTGTAAGTCTCACACCTGACGACCTATCTGGCTATAATTTCCTCCAGAGATTATGATCTTTCATTTCTTCAGCCTCTGAATCTGAAGTGAGTGACTCACATTAGAAAATTCTAACCTTGAACCATTGGGTACAGAATTTTAGGAAACTCAATTACTGACTACTCTTTCATCTGGCAGAAAAAAGAATGAGCTTGTGATGATATCGATTTGTTAATGGACAGCCCACCTCTTTGTCCAGCACATCATCCATAAATGGCATTTAACTCACACTTAACTTCCAAATAAAGACAACAACAGCACACACTGTCTACCACTCTGTTTACATAAATGAACCTATGCAAAGTCTCATATGTCAATTATTCATCTCAAGAGAGTATGTTCATTGCTTTTTTGGCTCACTCACTTTCCCTTTGGTGACACTATAACATTGAATTATAATTTAGCTATTCTTAATATACCTAATAGTCAACAGAAAGAGAATGTGAAAAGAAAAATATCTAATCAGTTTATACACACACACACACACACACACACACACACACACACATATATGTACATGTTACAAGCTGTCATAATCGAAAGTAGAATTTTCATGGTTACTATTATCATATATGTAGTTATACGGCTGTAGTTTACATTTAGAACTTCTTTCTTTGACTTTGTTTCTTTTGCCATTAGGTATTACATCAGCTGGTCTTGGTTCTTTATTGGACAGGATCTAAACATTATCTGTTGAAACATTTGTGGCATTTGTCATTCTGTATACATTGCAGATCAGTGGAGAAATAACTCTAGAAAGAATGAAGAGATGGAACCAAAGCAACCACAACACCCAGTTGTGGATGTGACTGGTGATAGAAGTAAAGTCTGATGCTATAAAGAGCAATATTGCATAGGAACGTGGAATGTTAGGGCCATGAATCAAGGCAAATTGAAGTGGTCAAACAGGAGATGGCAAGAGTGAACAACATTTTAGGAATCAGTGAACTAAAATTGACTGGAATAGGTGAATTTAACTCAGATGACCATTATATTTACTACTGTAGATATCCCTACTACTGCAGGAATCCTTTAGAAGAAATGGAGTAGCCATCATAGTCAAGAAAAGAATCCAAAATTCAGTACTTGGATATAATATCAAAAACAACAGAGTGATCTCTGTTCGTTTCCAAGGCAAATCATTCAATATCACAGTAATCCAAGTAAATGAATATTCAGGACTGATTTCCTTTAGGATTGACTGGTTTGATCTCCTTGCAGTCCAAGGGATTCTCAAGAGTCTTCTCCAAAACCATAGTTCAAAAGCCTCAATTCTTTGGCACTCAGCTTTCTTTATGGTCCAACTCTCTACAGAGTTATATTGTAATGGAATGTTGATACTGAGAGGAGTGTTACGACCATACATTTTGCTTTGTGTCATTCAGACTAGAGGAGGAGATGGTTAGACAGCATCACTGACACAATGGACTCTGGTATTTAAGCAAACTCTGGGAAAAATGAGAATCCCTTGGATTGCGAGATCAAAGCAGTCAAACTTAAAGCAAATCAGTCCTGAATAATCATTGGAAGGACTGATGCTGAAGCTGAAACTCCAGTACTTTGGCCACCTGATGCGAAGAACTGACTCATTGGAAAAAACCCTGATGCTGGGAAAGACTGAAGGTGGGAGGAGAAGGGGATGACAGAGGATGAGATTGTTTGATGGCATCACCAACTTGATGGTCATGAGTTTGAGCAAGCTTAGGGAGTTGATTATGGATAGGGAATCCTGGCTTGCTGCAGTCTGTGGGATCACAAAGAGTCAGACATGATTGAGTGACTGAACTGAACTGGGACATAATGAAAGGCAAAGGAACCTCCCATCCTGCAGTACATTGGTCACAGAGTCAGACGTGACTTAGTGACTGAACAACAATAAGGATTCAGATAGACTGGGTGGCCTACTGGGAAGACAGATAGATGATCTGTTTATTGGGGTCTCTTTGATCTAGTAAAATCTATTATTTGAATGGCCACCCATGATATTCTCTTAAAGTTATAGAGAAACAAATATTAGCATTAGCCTTCAAAAGGCTTCTTTATCCTGAGATTCTGTATCTGTCTTCAGGTGCAGAGAACATCATTGCAAAGTATCTGCAAGTCAGTTTGAAAATTTTTGAAAACTTTTATTTGGTGGGATATCCAAAGTGAGGGCCAGAGGTGAAAGAACTTCATCCTGAAAGTTCATTATCTGCAATTGTTTTGAACTAACTCAAACTTATCATAGAGAAGATGGAGAAGGATTGCTTTGTGATTGTCACTTTAAGGAGGTCAATCATCTTTAAACTTTAAGTTTTTAAGCAACTATTTATTGAACTCCTTCTATAAGTCAGACAGCTTGCTGCAATAATTGAGATACAACACAAAAAGACATCTTTTTTCCTGATGCAAGACATAAACAGATACATACAATACTATATAATTATATATTTTGAGAACGGCACAAACAATGTAACTTGTGAGAGAAGCTTAACCGATTTTATAATTGGGGTTTTGGGAATTTTGGGGAAGATTTATTTGTATTACTGAAGTTTTAAAAAAGATTAGTTGTAATAAACAAGGCATGGTTGGATGCTGGAAAGGTAGACTGTAGAAATGTTATAGGAAGAGCAACTAAAATAGGTAATTGGATTTTAGTTTCAGTTATCCAGATGAAAAATACTATACGACTGATACAAGAGCAAGGACATGAAGGGTGGGAAAAAGGAGAGGCATTAGAAAGGTGTAAATGAGGGAATTCCCTGGCCATCCAATGATTCAGACTGCCTTTCAGTGTAGGGGGTGCGGGTTTGATCCATGGGTGGGGAGCTAGGATCCCTCATTCTTCATGGCCGAAAAACCCAACATAATACAGAAGCAATACTGTAACAAATACAATAAAGATTTTAAAAGTAGTCCACTTAAAAAAAAAAAAAAATCAACTTAAAGAGACATATAAATGAGATAGACCTGTAAGAATTGGTGACTGATTAGATAGGAGGGCTGAGAAAGGAGGAGGAGTAAAGGATGACTTCCAGATATTTCATTTGGGCTGCTGCTGCTGCTAAGTTGCTTTAGTCGTGTCCGACTCTGTGCGACCCCATAGATGGCAGCCCACCAGGCTCTGTCGTCCCTGGGATTCTCCAGGCAAGAACACTGGAGTGGGTTGCCATTTCCTTCTCCAATGCATGAAAGTGAAAAGCGAAAGTGAAGTCGCTCAGTCGTGTCCAAATCTTCGCGACCCCATGGACTGCAGCCTGCCAGGCTCCTCTGTCCATGGGATTTTCCAGGCAAGAGTACTGCATATATAAGTATTTGGGCATGTATCTAGATTTCCTATGTATATGCTATGGAGAAAGGGCAGAGAAGAAAACTCCTCGCAGAAATCAGCACAAAGAATATTTATGTACAGGCTTGCTCATTGAAGCATCAAGATTTTTATAGCAGTATTGCAAAATATAGCTATCAATATATGCAGAAATAGGGATCTATACTAAATAAAGATAAATTATGTTACGCTGAAGAGCAAGGTGACATAATTTAGGATGGATGTGTCCCAGAAATGTGTGTGTGTGTGTGTGTGTGTGTGTATATATATGCTCATAATTAAACATATTTACTTCATAGTCTATTATACAAATGCATGTGTGTGTATATATATATATATAATGGATATTTGCACATATATGCAAATGGGTCTATATTTAGAGAGAGGAAGTCAGCATTGATCTCCATTTTTTAAATTACTTGAATTGTTCCCTGGAATTTATAGATAATAAAATTTCACTTAAAGCTCTAGCTTTTCTTTAAAAATGGAAGATCTAGAAATTCTATTCCTGAATCTAAACATTACAGTATTTCTATATTCCTGCATGGCAACAGTTAGGTACACTTTCATGGCTAATGTGTTTCAAGCACTTGTTCATTTGTCCTTTCTAGGTGTCTCATGAACTCTGTAGTTGGTTACAAAGGATAATTCACTGATTTTAAATTTTTGCACAACTTGTCTGGTTTCTGTAAATATTTCATTTTGAAAATTCTACTTTACACAATTTATTATATAAAAGAATATTTCAGGTCAGAAGATCTATTTCCTTGGCCATTACTTTCAGAGATGTAACTACAGGGAGCCATAACAATTGACTAGTTCAATTACTTTAAAAACTTTTCAATTTAGAGAAAAGTCAGCAAAATTTGTAATGTAAACCTAGGGAAATATTTGAACGAATAAGCTGTTTCTGTCAAAGCATTAAGCCTAATAACTCTATATGGATATAGACTATATTTTTATAGAAACAGGGAAGATTTCCCTTTTGTCAATTCATGCACATCACTGAGTGATTTATACTTGAAGCATGCCATATACAGGAGACCATTATCTCAATTTTACGACGGGTGACATTCTTGCCACCTATTCCATTTTCAATTTCTTAGAGAAAGTAATGTCTGAGCTCTTGTTCAGATGCACCACAGATTTTAAAAACATTGATAGCCCTCAGGAAATGTTAGGGAAAAAAAAGACAGCAATATGATAGTAACTATAAAATGCTGTGCTCATAACCAACATTGATCTCAAACCTATTTTTCTTATGTGATAAATTCTTATGCTGCCACACTAGAAATTTGTGATTTAATCATCGACTGCCATAGAAAATGCTCTTGAATAATTATTCTTGTAGCTACATAGTTTTTAGGTTGGTAGTTCTGTTTCTAACAAGAGACCATCCATTCCACAGACGATGAGTTTGCATGAAGATTTGCACTGCAAAATAAGATACGCTGCTGCTTTTATCATTGTGGAGGTAGTTTACATTCATGAGGAAGGCATTGTTCTGGGACTCAAAGGTACACACTTGGCCTTCCTATGCCTTTAAGTCAACACTGATAATTTCTCAAAACTTTCAGAATAAAAAATGGAAATTCCAGTCAATCTTTACCTTTTCACAGTATTGAATTTCTCACATTATCAAGCTTTCACACTTAAGGGTTGCAGTTTATGAAAGTGTTATTTTGTCTTTTTGTCTAAACCATAGGTTAAATTGTATCTTTAACAAACAATAGTGTAGGTTCTGATGATTCATGGTGTTAAGGTTTTCTCAAAGTATTACATTCTAATTTTACAATATTTAGTATGTTGTTTTCTCACCAATTGACACATACAAATATTTAATTTATATAGTTAACTTTATCCTTACAATCTTCTTAGTTGCTACAGTAATTTAGAAAAATGATAAAATAATCTTTTTTGCATCTTCCAATAAAATTTCAGAGCCTGAATTTTTTTCCAGGAATTCTTTTGTGTTTTTTTTGGTATTGAAGTAGCAGCTGATTTATAGTACAATGTTAGTTTCAGATAGTTGATTCAGCATTTTTGCAGATTATACACCATTATAGTTTACTACAAGATAATGAGTATAATTCCCTGTGCTATACAGTATATCCTTGTCACTTATATTTTACACCTAGCAGTTTGTATCTGTTAATCCTATACCCCTAATATGTCCCTTCTCCCTTTCCTCTCCCCTTTGGTAACCACAAGTTAGTTTTCTGTATATTTAAGTATGTCTCTGTTTTGCATAGAGATTCATTTGTATATTTTTAAAGGTATAGGCCAGTGTCTATTAGGAAGAGAAGCAAGAAGGGCATCTCAAGTAGAAGGAGCAGCATGCACAGAAGACCAGGAGTAGGAATGAACATGGTAGATACAGGGAATGGCAGTTATGTGAGCTAAAGAGCAGTAATGTTTAGAGGCAGTTGTGTAGAAGAATGTAGGGCTAGAAATTGACACAGGATATTTATCACCAAACATTATTAGCCAAAGAAAAATCCAGAAGTTTCTCTAGTACATAAAAAAGGAACCTATAACCTAAGCCATCTTTTGAAATCATCTGGTCAAAAAAAGTCCCCAAGGCGTGCTATTTCTGGAAGATTCAAGTCCTTATCCACTGAAGAGACTCAGATAATTCCTTTAAGGAAGAGTCACCATTTAGGACAAAAGTATTGTAAATGCTTTCTTAGGTGCTATGTGGTCCTGGCAGGGGTTTGGTGTTGGGTCTTCTCTGTTCCTCACTGTATGTAATGCTGATAATGAACAAAGAGCTAATTTTTTTGGAGGTTCTTAGAGTTTGTTTCATTATATTTTCACTAGGGCAATAAAGTTTTCCAATTACTCTGGACTGACTCTATCATCTTTGCTCTATTTTCTACAAACCTCTGCAGTGCAGTGGCATTAATGGGAAGGTCCTAGACTTTAATTTCTATACTGTAAGGCTTCCCTGGTGGCTCAGGCAGTAAAGAATCTGCCTGTGATGTAGGAGACTCAAGTTCAATTCTTGGGTTGGGAAGATCCCCTGGAGAAGGAAATGGCAACCCACTCCAGTATTCTTGTCTGGAAAATCCCATGGACAGAGGAGCCTGGTGAGCTACAGTCCATGCAGTTGTAAAGAGCTGGACATGACTGAACAATAACACTTTCAGATTAACAGATACAAACTACCATGTGTAAAATAAATAAGTGACAAGGATATACTGTATAGAACAGGTATTTTTTAGTTGTCCTCTAGAAGAAGTATCAACAAAATACCTTGAGAGCATTTATTTCTGCTGGAGTAGATCACTTCCACCATTCAACTGGGGAGAACAGATAATTTAGAAAGATTTGATAGATGTGGGGATATATTGCATTTGAGCTATTACGGATGAATAAGATTTGAGAAGGATTTGAGAGAGAAGATATATGAAGGATAGGACATAGTAAATATACAGTCATTATCCTTTCTTTTTCTTGTTAGATAATTTCTTGCTAATTATTTTGTGAATGTTCAATCTGAAAGAGTAAAACAGTTCTCCTAACAGTTAGTCTATTTGGGACATCAGATAGCTATTTTGTCAGAACCAGAGTGTCATTAGTTGTGTGTTTCTAAATTAAAGTTCTGCATGTTAATGCTAACTGTGACATGGATCAGAGAAGGCAATGGCACCCCACTCCAGGACTCTTGCCTGGAAAATCCCAGGGACAAGGGAGCCTGGTGGGCTGCCGTCTGTGGGGTCGCACAGAGTCGGACACGACTGAAGCGACTTAGCAGCAGCAGCAGCAGTGACATGAATAGTAAAATTGGCATTAGAGACCCTGTGAAGTGAGAACAATATTCATGATTAACCTATGGAGTGTAAAAATTGGGAAATCATCTAGTAACTTCGTGAGGCTATGTTGCCTTGTAATTTCATTTTCACCAGCAATGACATTGTTATGGAATATTGAGAGAACCTGAAGTGTAACAAGTTAGGTAAAAACAAATTGCTGTACCAATTTTATAACTTCCAGTCGTTTGGTAATTTATAGTTTTCCTGTTAACTATTGAAAAAATTTTGGAGATAAGATTTTGTTTATTTACATGTTTTTACTACTGTTGGCATATCATTTATAAGCATGTCAGAGGTGATATAACTGATCATTTAATTTTAGATCCAATCAGTGTTCTGTGGGCTTCCTTGGTGGCTCAGCCAGTAAAGAAACTGCCTGCAATGCAGAATACCTGGGTTCAATCCCTGGCTTGGGAAGATTCACTTGGCAAAGGGAATGACTACCCATTCCAGTATTCTTGCCTGGGGAATTCCATGGACAGAGGAAACTGGTGGGCTACAGTCCATGGGGTTGCAAAGAGTCAGACACATCTGAGCAGATAACACTTTTATTGTTTTCTATATTTTCAGTTGGGAAGAAAGGGATTAATATTTAGTGGATCCCTCCCATGTGCCAGGAAGCTCACGTTTGTTTTTTTAATTTATATTTTATTGAAATAACATTGGTTTATAACATTATAAACCAGTGAATTTCCAGATGTTCAAGCTGGATTTAGAGAAGACAGAGGAACCAGAGATCAAATTGCCAACATCCGTTGGATCATTGGAAAAGCAAGAGAGTTCCACAAAAACATCTACTTCTGATTTATTGACTATGCCAAAGCCTTTGACTGTGTGGATCACAACAAACTGTGGAAAATTCTTCAAGAGACAGGAATACCAGATCACCTTACCTGCCTCCTGAGAAACCTGTATATAGGTCAAGAAGCAACAGTTAGAACTGGACATGAAACAACAGACTGGTTCCAAATTGGGCAAGGAGTATGTCAAGGCTGTATATGGTCACCCTGCTTATTTAACTTATATGCAGAGTACATCATGAGAAACGCTGGGCTGGAAGAAACACAAGCTGGAATCAAGATTGCCGGGAGAAATATCAATAACCTCAGATATGCAGATAACACCACCCTTATGGCAGAAAGTGAAGAAGAACTAAAGAGCCTCTTGATGAAAGTGAAAGAAAACTAAGATCATGGTATCTGGCCTATCACTTCATGGCAAATGGATGCGGAAACAATGGAAACAGTGAGAGACTATTTTCTTGGGATCCAAAATCACCGCATCCATGAAACTAAAAGATGCTTGCTCCTTGGAAGAAGAGCTATGGCCAATCTAGACAGCATATTTAAAAGCAGAGACATTACTTTGCCAATAAATGTTTGTCTAGTCAAAGCTATGGTTTTTCCCATAGTTATGTATGGATGTGAGAGTTGGACTATAAAGAAAGCTGAGCACCAAAGAATTGATGCTTTTGAACTATGATGTTGGAGAAGACTCTTGAGAGTCTCTTGGACTGCAAGGAGATCCAACCAATCCATCCTAAGCGAAATCAGTCCTGAATATTCATTGAAAGGACTGATGCTGAAGATGAAACTCCAACACTTTGGCCACCTAATGCGAAGAACTGACTCATTTGAAAAGAACTTGATACTCAGAAAGATTGATGGTGGGAGGAGGAGAAGGGGACGACAGAGGATGAGATGGTTGGATGGCATCATTGACTCAATAACATCAGTCTGAGTAAGCTCCAGGAGTTGGTGATGGACAGGGAAGCCTGGCGTTCTGCATTCCATGGGGTCGCTAAGAGTCAGACATGACTGAGCAACTGAACTGACTGATAACATATACAAATTTCATTTACAAAATGTTGTCTTTTTACTTCTGCATACACTACAGCATTCTCACCACCAAAAATTTGTTTCCATTAACCACCATATAGTTGATGCCCTTTACCCATTTCACTCTCCTCACTGTCACCCCTTTCCCTGTAACAACTCCTACTTTGTTCTCAATATCTATGTGTTTCTTTTTATTTGGTTTGGTTTGCTCATTTATTTTGTTGTTTGTTTGTTTGTTTTTTGTATTGCACATATGAGTGGAATCAAATAGTATTTGTCTTTACCTGTGTTCTCTCATCCAAACTTTCTAGTGAATCCATGATATTATTCCTATTATCTGGAGAAGGGAATGGCAAACCACTTCAGTATTCTTGCCTTGAGAACCCCATGAACAGTATGAAAAGGCTATTCTCCATATTTTACAAATGAGGAGTCTGAAATTAAGGGAAGTCAAGTTGAGTGGATATGTATAAATTATGTTTGTTTGATTTTTCCCTAGTAACTTTATTTTTGATGGCTGCACCTCATCCTCCCTTGTACCAAATGGTGTTTTTAAATACTCAGCCCACTTTCTTCATCTCAAGAGAAACAATCTTAAGATCTGTGCAACTTAAAAACAATGGTTAATCTTCTTGTGGGCTCATGATTTTAGCAAGGCCAGTAAATATTCTTTCTCAGGGATTAAACCACCTACGGCTTCCCTGGTGGCTCAGATGGTAAAGAATGTGCTACAATGTGGGAGACCTAGTTTCAATCCCTGGGTTGGAGGAGGGCATGGCTACCCACCCAAGTGATCTTGCTTGGAGAATCCCCATAAACAGAAGAGACTGTCAAGTTGCAGTCCATGGGGTTGCAAAGAGTTGGACACATGCCTGAGCGACTAAGCAGGAGCAGGAGGAATGTAACCACCAAGGAAGAGGGGGTGATGTTGACTTTACAGAATGCATAATCCCAGCACTCTTTGAATCTCTTATTTTTGCTTCCATAGAAAGATATCTTATGTAAGTCTAAAGCCAATAGAGAGTATGGCAGAACTGAGAGATGGGAACAAAGAGCCTGATTAAGGAGTTTAATTTGAAGTTTAAAAAATCTGGCCATAAAACGTAGTAGAGAGGAATCAGATACACATGTAAATAAGTGTAATAATTACTGTGCTAACAATCTTTCTTAGAGCACTTGTATTCTCATCACTAAAATTTGCGTCATTTCTCCATCAGCACAAGGTCTAATTCCTTAAGCAATTTAGGGCAAATGTATGATAGTTATTGACCCCACAAAAATAACTTCAGCTATTAAAAGTAAATCCTTGAAACATATTGAGGAGAGGAGTAATCAAATTTATTTGAAATGTAGAATTTAAGGAGGGAATTCTGTTGTACAGTTATGGATGGTTTTAAAGGATAGGAAAGACATGATTCTTTTTTGCTATATTCACTGAGTTTGCACCGTGTGAGTTGTGAATGTTTCTCTGAATTTGCGAAAGAAACATTGAAACACTGGTATAGAATTGACCCTAGGGACAAAACCTCTATTGGTCTTGAATGTTGTGGCCTGGAGCTTGGCTGTCTCCTGCTATTCTCAGTTGTATCTGAGTCTTTGAGGGGCATTATTTCTCGCTAAACCTATATGCTTTGTGCAGCAGTCATATAAACAGTGACTATCCTAATGGTTTTTATTTCCTAGAAATAGTTCACTCAGAGGCCAGATTATACCTAATGACACTGGATCTCCCTTGTCTAAAGAAGTAGATTAAAATTTTTGGTTTTTTTCCCCCTGTTGTGAAGGGAAGAATGTGTTCTCAGAAGGCTCTTCTGAGACATAGCTGTATAGATATTGGTGGTTCTTACTGATACTAGCAAATTACTGAGGATCTCCTAAGCACCCAGAACTTGATTGAGAATATATGTTGTTAATCTTCACAGCCATTTTGAAGGTTTAAATAATGAGGAAAATGAAGCCCCAAGAATTTCTAAGTGATAGAAACATATATGAAAATATAATAGAATGATGCATGTGAAAATATCTAATGTAAACAGTGCACTAGGTAAGAAGATGTTCAGTTTCACCTCTCCCATTCCTCTTCCTTTCTTCCATGGTCTGAATGTCTGTGTCCCTCCAGCTCCCCAAATTCACATGTTGAAACCTAATGCCCAGTGTTATTGTATTTGGAGATGGGACCATTAAGAAGTGATCTGATGATGCAGGGGAACCCTCAGTGGTGGGATTTAGTGCTCTTGTAAAAGAGGCCTTAGGGAAAGCTCCCTTGCCCCTCTGACATGTGAGGTTACAGTGAGAAGACAGCCAGCAGTGCAGAAGCTGAAACTTACCAGACCCTAAATATGTCAGCACCTTGATCTTGGATTTCCCAGCCTCTAGAACTGTGAAAAGTAAATTTCTGTTGTTTGTTATAGCAGCCTGACCATACTGACATAACAAACTTCTGTTGTTTGTTATAGCAGCCTGACCATCCTTTCCTCTTTTCCTTGCTCACCTTGATGAATATTGAAAGCATTTTCTATGTAGGCTTCTCTTTGTTAATTACAATAACCTGACCTGGCAATTTGTGAAATTTTCAAGCCCTTTTCAATCCTACGATGAAACCTTTTGCAAATAGTTGGTGAATTTTACAGCTACAGATGCAGTGAATGCTATGTATTGACCTTGTTTACTTAGACAGGAAATTCCCAGTTATTGTAGCTTCAGTGGATTGTGCATTCACGTCAGAATTAGCTAAACTCTAAAAATAGATTATGCTCTGTACGTGAGATTCTTCCCTAGTGCTTTTCAACCTCTGTTTCTCAGAAATAGTTGATGCAGCTCAGAGGCAGGAAAGAACAGTGAGAATAACTCCACAATTCACAGTGGGAGGAAATGATATTAAATTCATAATGAGTTCTGACATGTATATCGTCACTAAGTGCTACAAGCCCTAGCAACATTTTTAGATAGAACCTTGCTGAAAATTTATATATTTCAAGCTTCATGTATGTGACCATGGTTTATATATTTATAGCTTCATGATACAGGATCTGTCTTGAAACACTTCTACATATATATATATGTACATGACGGTTTATAATACCTTTGGGAAGTCATCTTTAAAAATACCCCTATTTTCATTATATAAACTTGCTCTCCTTTAGTTATTTTTCATCTTTTAACCAGGACATACTTATATTTAAGATCAAAAATTAAAAAAATTACAAGTCTGAATTTGTCTTTGTTTCCACAAAGTATGTCTAGTTTTTGCTTGCTACATCGGTAGTGTAAAGCAATGGTAACATGCCACTGAACTGGAGGCATTGATTTGCTGATAACAGACAGATTTTATCAACCAGCTGATGAGAGCAGTAAGAACTCAATTAATGGTTCTCATTTCTATATTTATACCGTACCATCACACAAAACGTGTCATACTATAATTACCCATTTGTGTGTCTGCCTCGTTCCTCTGTGAACACCTAGAGGAAAGCAGTCCTGCCATATTCAGTCTTTGTTCCCCTCAGTGCCTCTTGTGATGCTGGACACATACTCTCTCAAACCTCACGGCAGAGAAGAGTAAATGTGAGACCTGGCGGAGAGGGGACCGGAGCTGTAGTTTGTAGAGCTCTGTTACTACCTCAGTGCTCCTGTGAAGCCTTTGGATTTAGAAAGTCCTTGGGCTTGGATTCCTTTCCTTTTAGAAATTCATTCCGGCCTGGGTACCTTGGATGCATAAGCTGCTTACTTGAATGAGGAAAAGGGAGTTGCTTTAAATTATGTGATGTTGATGTTGAATAAACTTTACATGCCAGAACATATGCTATGTTTACCCTGAAATATGTGAGTATAGATAGATAATTAGAATGTGTTTGAATTTAATTGTATTTAGCAGTCCACTTTCAGAAAGTCAAGAATATGGACAATTCAGGTGGAAACAAGGTAGAGTTTTTAAATCCACTGCCTCCTTCCCAGTATTTCATGTTCTTTTTTTGCTCTTTTTCCCTCAACTCCATGTCTTTATTACTGGTTTCTCTCATAGGAGAATGGTATTAAAAACAAAGATCTGTGCTTTTTGCCACTGGGGTGGACCTCTCAGCTGGAAGAGCACAGAAATGTATGTGTGTGTAACTAGCCCATGTATAGGAACATATCTAAATATTTCTACTTGCAATGATATGTAATAAGCTAAACATGACTTCTTACTGATGTCTCTGATTCTAATGCATTACTAGAATCATCCTAGCTTTTCCTCCTTGCCTTTGTAATGTATTTCTATAGTAACATAGGTGCAAATTTGTTTCTAAGCTGCTGATGATACAGATAACATTTATTGATGACTTACCAAGTTTTAAGAAGAGGTGGCAATTATACACAGAAGAACTATACAAAAATGATCTTCAGGACCCGGATAATCACGATGGTGTGATCATTCACCTAGAAACAGACATCCTGGAATGTGAAGTCAAGTGGACCTTAGGAGGCATCACTATGAACAAAGCTAGTGGAAGTGATGGAATTCCAGTTGAACTATTTCAAATCCTGAAAGATGATGCTGTGGAAGTGCTGCACTCAATATGCCAGCAAATTTGGAAAACTCAGCAGTGGCTACAGGACTGGAAAAGGTCAGTTTTCGTTCCAATCCCAAAGAAAGGCAATGCCAAAGAATGCTCAAACTACCGCACAATTGCACTTATCTCATATGCTAGTAAAGTAATGCTCAACATTCTTCAAGCCAGGCTTCAAAAGTACATGAACCATGAACTTCCATATGTTCAAGCTGGTTTTAGAAAAGGCAGAGGAACCAGAGATTAAATTGCCAACATCCGTGGAATCATTGAAAAAGCAAGAGAGGTTCAGAAAAACATCAATTTCTGCTTTATTGACTATGCCAAAGCCTTTGACTGTGTGGATCACAATAAACTGTGGAAAATTCTGAAGGAGATAGGAATTCTAGACCACCTGCCCTGTCCCTTGAGAAACCGCTTTGCAGGTCAGGAAGCAGCAGTTAGAACTGGACATGGAACAACAGACTGGTTCCACATAGGTAAAGGAGTACAGCAAGGCTGTATATTGTCACCCTGCTTACTTAACTTATATGCAGAGTATATCATGAGAAACGCTGGCTAGAGGAAGCACAAGCTGGAATCAAGATTGCTGGGAGAAATATCAATAACCTCAGATATGCAGATGACATCATCCTTATGGCAGAAAGTCAAGAACTAAAGAGCCTCTTGATGAAAGTAAAAGAGGAGAGTGAAAAAGTTGGCTTAAAGTTCACCATTCAGAAAACAAAGATCATGGCATCTGTTCCCATTACTTCATGGGAAATAGATGGGGAAACAGTGGAAACAGTGGCTGATTTAATTTTTTTGAGCTCCAAAATCATTGCAGATGGTGATTGCAGCAATGAAATTAAAAGCCGCTTACTCCTTGGAAGGAAAGTTATGACCAAGCTAGATAGCATATTAAGAAGCAGAGACATTACTTTGTCAACAAAGGTCCGTCTAGTCAAGGCTATGTTTTTTCCAGTAGTCATGTATGAATGTGAGAGTTGGACTATAAAGAAACCTGAGCACCGAAGAATTGATGCTTTTGAACTGTGGTGTTGGAGAAGACTCTTGAGAGTCCCTTGGACTGCAAGGGGATTGAACCAGTCCATCCTAAAGGAGATCAGTCTTGGGTGTTCGTCGGAAGGACTGATGCTGAAGCTGAAACTCCAATACTTGGGCTACCTGATGCGAAGAGCTGACTCATTTGAAAAGACCCTGATTCTGGGAAAGATTGAAGGTGGGAGGAGAAGGGGAAGACAGAGGTTGAGATGGTTAGATGGCATCACTGACTCAATGGACATGAGTTTGGGTAAACTTCCGGAGCTGGTGATGGACAGGAGCCCTGGCACGCTTCAACTCATGGGATCGCAAAGAGTCAGACACGACTGAGTGACTGAACTGAACTACCAAGTTTTAAACGTTTTCCTTTGAACTTTATTTGAATTATCCCATCCAATTCTCATACCTAGACTGTAGGTAATGTGGATGGCCTTTCTTCAAGCTTCATTTGGAAGAACATAATATTTACCTTTTTAAAACTTAATATATGTAAAGAGAAAGAAACTTAGTAACTTGGCCAACTTGTGCAGTAATGAGCATTATTGCTTGTATTCTGACTTCAGTGTGTGTGTGCACACTCAGTCATGTCCAACTCTTTGTGACCTCATGGACTGTAATCTGCTAGGGTCCTCCGTCTTGTCCCTAAACTCTGCAGACTAACTCCTCCCTCCAGTCCTCCTTTGCTCCCCATGCTGAGCCACCACTCACTGGAGTGAGTATAATGCTGAAAGCTTCAGGGAACAGCCACAGCTGGGGTGTCTAAAGACCAGGTACATTAGAGATGCCCAGTAGTTGTATTAGTTTAAGGCAGTATCGGTGCATATATATTTATCTAATGAAAACAATGACCAAGTGATTACAGAGGAGTTTAATATAATAAATGCAGAGATGCTCCTGTTTGTTATTTATTTTATACAAACCTTCTGACAACTGATATAGTCTTTAAAAAAATTGTGACTTTGGCAAGTATGTGGACTAGGGACATAGTAAAAGAATATTTTCTGATTTCACAGGGGCAGTCAGAAGTGCTTTTTCATACATTGTGTTAATAAATGGTTACACCAAAATGTTCAGGCACTTAACGCCTAGAATATTAATGTAAATGTGGTGATTTTGGTTTCTAGAATCTTTGAATAGGTACAAATTCTGAGAGAATTACTCTTGGTCATAAAAGCATATGGATCCCAAGGAGAAAGTAAATACTGATAGATTGAATTGGAAAAATAACAGATACTCTGTAATCATTAGTAATGCTCAATTTATGTGGTTATATTCTTGAGTATGTATATACTCCCATGGGGTTAGGTATAAATATGCTGACTTAATTCTATATATGTGAATATAACTATCTTTTTAGATCTATGTCTTTGCAGAGCTGAACAAATGATCAGTTCAGTTGTGGTTATTCTCACTTTGGCCGTTACCAGATCTCCCTAAGAATTTCCCAAGTTACTTATGAGTGGCTAGCTTTCAATATCAATATTTGCATAAACTCTGAGTCACAGATTCTCAATAGAAAAATAACATGCAGTTGAAGTGAAATACGAAAATAACATGAAGTTGAAGTGAATGGGAAGTTGTTCAGTCATGTCCAACTCTTTCTGACCCCATGGACTATAGTCCATGGAATTCTCCCGGCCAGAATACCGGAGTGGGTAGCCTTTCCCTTCTCCAGGGATCTTCCCAACCTAGGGATTGAACCCAGATTTCCCTCACTGCAGATGGATTCTTTACCATCTGAGCCACCAGGGAAGGCCAAGAATACTGGAGTGGGTAGCTTATCCCTTCTGAAGTGGATCTTCCTGACCTAGGAATCGAACTGAGGTTTCCTGCATTGCAGTTGGATTCTTTACCAACTGAGCTATGTGGGAAGCTCCCAACATGCAGTTGTCAATGCTTTATGAAATCCAAACACTTTTAAGAGCAGTTTACATGTAACTTTTCATTTATCTTTATGACAGTTTTATGAAATGGGCACATTTTATAAATGGAAAATGTGAAACATGTTAAGAAACTTGACTGAATTCACACATTTCATATATATCAGAATTAGTATTGAAACCAAAGTGATTCTTAACTTGTACCTCTAACCACCACTCAGTTCAGTTCAGTCACTCAGTCATGTCTGACTCTTGGCAACCCCATGGACTGCAGCACGCCAGGCCTCCCTGTCCATCACCAACTCCCGGAGTTTACTCAAATGCATGTCCATTGAGTCGGTGATGCCATCCAACCATCTCATCCTCTGTCATCCCCTTCTCCTCTAGCCTTCAATCTTTCCCAGTATCAGGGTCTTTTCAAATGAGTCAGCTCTTCGCATCAGGTGGCCAAAATATTGGAGTTTCATCTTCAACATCAGTCCTTCCAATGAACTACCCAGGACTGATCTCCTTTAGGATGTATTGGTTCAATCTCCTTGCAGTGCAAGGCTCTCAAGAGTCTTTTCCAACACCACAGTTCAAAAGCATCAGTTCTTTGGCACTCAGCTTTCTTTATCATCCAACTCTCACATCAATACATGACTAATGGAAAAACCATAGCCTTGACAAGATTGACCTTTGTTGGCAAAATACTGTCTCTGCTTTTTAATACGCTGTCTAGGTTGGTCATAACTTTCCTTCCAAGGAGTAACTGTCTTTTAATTTCATTGCTGCAATCACTATCTGCAGTGATTTTGGAGCCCCCCAAAATAAAGTCTGCCACTGTTTCCACTGTTTCTCCATCTATTTGCCATGAAGTTATGGAATCGGATACCATGATCTTAGTTTTCTGAGAGTTGAGTTTAAGCCAACTTTTTCACTCTCCTCTTTCACTTTCATCAAGAGGCTCTTTAGTTCTTCTTCACTTTATGCCATAAGGGTGATGTCATCTGCATATCTGAGGTTATTGATATTTCTCCCAGCAATCTTGATTCCAGTTTGTGCTTCCTCCGGCCCAGTGTTTCTCATGATGTACTCTGCATATAAGTTAAATAAGCAGGGTGACAATATACAGCCTTGACTTACTTCTTTTCCTATTTGGAACCAGTCTGATGCTCCATGTCCAGTTCTAACCATTGCTTCCTGTCCTGCATACAGGTTTCTCAAGTGGCAGGCCAGGTGGTCTGGTATTCCCATCTCTTTCAGAATTTTCCACATTGTGATCCACACAGTCAAAGGCTTTGGCATAGTCAATAAAGGAGAAATAGATGTTTTTCTGAAACTCTCTTGCTTTTTCGATGATCCCACGAACGTTGGCAATTTGATCTCTGGTTCCTCTGCCTTTTCTAAAACCAGCTTGAACATCTGGAAGTTCACAGTTCACATATTGTTTAAGCCTGGCTTGGAGAATTTTGAGCATTACTTTACTAGCATATGAGATAAGTGCAATTGTGTGGTAGTTTAAGCCTTCTTTGGTATTGTCTTTCTTAGGGATTAGAATGAAAACTGACCTTTTCCAATCCTGTGGCCACTGCTGAATTTTCCAAACTTGCTTGCATATTGAGTGCAACACTTTCACAGCATCATTTTTTAGGATTTGAAATAGCTCAACTGGAATTCCATCACCTCCACTAGTTTTGTTCATAGTGATGCTTTGTAAGACCCACTTGGCTTCACATTGCAGGATGTCTCACTCTAGTTTAGTAATCACACCATCGTGATTATCTGGGTCATGAAGATCTTTTTTGTATGTTTCTTCTGTGTAGTCTTGCCACCTCTTCTTAATATCTTCTGCTTCCATTAGGTCCATACCATTTCTGTCCTTTTTGTTCCCATTTGCATGAAATGTTCCCTTGGTATCTCTCATTTTCTGGAAGAGATCTCTAGTCTTCCCCATTCTATTGTTTTCCTCTATTATTTTTGCACTGATCACTGAAGAAGGCTTTCTTTTCTCTCCTTGCTATTCTTTGGAACTCTGCATTTAAATGGGTATATCTTTCCTTTTCTCCTTTGCTGTTTGCTTCTCTTCTTTTCACAGCAATTTGTAAGGGCTTCTCAGACTGCCAGTTTGCTTTTTTGCATTTCTTTCCCATGGGGATTGTGTTACCCCACCCCCTGTCTCCTGTACAATGTCAAGAACCTCCATTCATAGTTCATCAGGCACTCTGTCTATTAGATCTAGTCCCTTAAATCTATTTCTCACTTCCACTGTACAATCGTAAGGGGTTTGATTTAGGTCATATCTGAATCGTCTAGTGCCTGCTTTCTGGTTTTTCCTACTTTCTTCAATTGAAGTCTTAATTTGGCAATAAGGAGTTCATAATCTGAGCCACAGTCAGCTCCCGGTCTTGTTTTTGCTGACTGTATAGAGCTTCTCCATCTTTGGCTGCAAAGATTATAATCAGTCTGATTTTGGTGTTGGCCATCTGGTGATGTCCATGTGTAGAGTCTTCTCTTGTGTTGTTGGAAGAGAGTGTTTGCTATGACCAGTGCATTCTCTTGGCAGAACTCTATTAGCATTTTCCCTGCTTCATTCTGTATTCCAAGATCAAATTTGCCTGTTACTCCAGGTGTTTCTTGACTTCCTACTTTTGCATTCCAGTCCCATATAATGAAAAGGACATCTTTTTTGGGTGTTAATTCTAGAAGTTATTGTAGGTATTCATGGAACTGTTCAACTTCAGCTTCTTCAGCATTACTGGTTGGGACATAGACTTGGATTACTGTGATATTGAATGGTTTACCTTGGAAACAAACAGATCATTCTGTCATTTTTGAGACTGCATCCAAGTACTGCATTTTGGACTCTTTTGTTAACCATGATGGCTACTCCATTTCTTCTCAGGGATTCTTGCCCACAGTAGTAGATATGATGGTCCTCTGAGTTAAATTCACCCATTCAAGTCCATTTTAGTTCACTGATTCCCAAAATGTCGACCTTTACTCTTGCTATCTCCTGTTTGACCACTTCCAATTTGCCTTGATTCATGGCCCTAATATTCCAGGGTTTTTATGTAATATTGCTCTTTACAGCATCAGACTTTGCTTCCATCACCAGTCACATCTACATCTGGGTGTTGTTTTTGCTTTGACTCCGTCTCTTCATTCTTTCTGGAGTTATTTCTCCACTAGCATATTGGACACCTACTGACCTGGGGAGTTCATCTTTCAGTGTCCTATCTTTTTGCCTATTCATACTGTTTATGGGGTTCTCAAGGCAAGAATACTGAAGTGGTTTGCCATTCCCTTCTCCAATGGACCACATTTTGTCAGAACTCTCCACCATGACCCATCCATCTTGGGTGGCCCCACATGGCATGCCTCATAGTTTCATTATTAGACAAGGCTGTGGTCCATGTGATTAGAATGGTTAGTTTTCTGTGATTCTGGTTTTCAGTCTGTCTGTTCTCTGATGGAGAAGGATAAGAGGCTTATGAAAGCTTCCTGATGGGATAGATTGACTGAGGGGCATAATGGGTCTTGTTCTGATGGGCAAGGCCATACTCAGTAAATCTTTAATCCAATTTTCTGTTGATGGGTGTAGCTGTGTTTCCCCCCCTGCTATTTAACTGGGGCCAAACTATGGTGGAGGTAATGAAGATAATGGTGACCTCCCTCACTTGGGTGTAAATCCAGGTAAGCAGTAATGACAAGCAATTAAAAATGTGTAGTAGATAAGCTAGATATACATTTATTTTTTCAGTCACATTACATGTCCCATCCAGTTTGGCAGATGGCTGTGATCAGCATTTTCTCTGAGATTCAGGCTGGTGGAGGTCCCGGTATCATGTACTGTAAGATTGGAGCACAGTCTCCTCAGTCACTGTGCCAGAGGAAGAGCCTGCTAGAAAATTCTGATATAATTCTTTCAAACTTAGATACCAAAGTGTCAGTCTGATTGGCTGGAACTAGTCATTGTTGTTTAGTCGCTCGGTTGTGTTTGACTCTTTGTGACCCCATGGACTTTGGGTTGCGATTTCCTTCTCTTAGGTACCTTCCTGGCCCAGAGATTGAACCCATGTCCCCTGCACTGCAGGTAGATTCTTTTCCCCTGAGCCATGCAAATGACTCACAACTCTACATGAGAATAACCAGTTTGATGTGAAGTTTTCCTCACTGAAATCCCTGTCTAACTGTGTGTGGGGGGGGGGCAGGTAGGAAATATATGAGTATAAGCAGAAGTTTTGGATGAGTTATAGACTGAATTTTGCCTCTTCTACCCATGTTCATTTGTTCAAGCCCTAAACTGTAATGGGGCTATGTTGGACTAGGACCTTTAGGGAGGTAATTATAGTTAAATGTGATCATAAGGATGGGGCACTAATTCTGTTGGGCCTGGTGGTAAGGAAGAGAGCTCAAACCAGAAATCACACTTGCCAGCAGTTTGATCATGGGCTTGTAGCCTCCAGAACTGTGAGAAAATAAATGTCTGTTGTCTAGGACACTAGCCTGTGTTTGTTTGTGATGGCAGCACAATCTGACTAATACAGATAGCAAAACTGTCCCTGTTGCAGTGATATGATATATACTTCAAAGGCTTTTAAGTTGAAGATGTAAAATCAATTAATTTAATTAGCAAAAGAGTTGATGTTCAATAAGTTTCACTAATTTTATTTACCTTGCATAAGACTAAGCACCTCCAAAATTGTTGCTCTTTATTACTTTTGCTGCTTAATTGGTTTTGATCAGCATTCCAGAACATACATTTTCCACTGAAGGGTGTTTTACTCAGGGTTATAGAGAAAAACAGAACCACCAGTCAAGCTGATGTGTAAGATTGATCATGATAAAGGGGTAAAAATAAAATGTTTAAGAAGAAAAGGGTTAATGAATTTTGTAATTGTGTAATTTTCAGATTCTTAAAGAATTTACTTGAAGGCCAGCTTGAAAGTTGTTTAAATGAGGAAGTATAAATATTTCAATATTGACTTCTCAGTTGTGTTCACAAATACTCCTGAATATCTTAACATACCTTAATCTGATTATACAAAATGGAAATAAAATTATCTGGGAGAACATTTACATATATGTTATAAGGGAATAGAATGACATGTGCCATGTGCAATGTTCAGTCAGTCAGTTACCTTTTTAAAAATTAGTATTTGCAAATTTAGCAAAGTTTTTTGTTCCAATTCATAAATGTTAAGCAATAAATCACAACCGATTTTTGCAATATAAATATCAGTTTATAAATATCATCAAATGGTATTGTTTTGATTCCCTGAAAGCACAGAAATATAATTTCATATTCGACCTTTAAAACTGTACATACTTATGGTTAAATTTGGAGGTGACCAAGTTCATGTGTATTTTGAATGGTAAATATTGTTATGTACATTTCTTTTTTTCACCTTCTTGATTTCCCCTTCCAGGTTTAAATTCAGCAGAGTTGAATAATAATGTTTAAATGCTATAAGCCTTTGTTCAAGTGAAGTAAATTGTTTTTATTCAAGTTCCCAAAAGTTCAAAATATTATTGAGAAAGTTTTTATGCCACATAAGAGACTCTGTGTATGTCTGCATGTTTGGATGATAGTGTATGGGGGAGATTTGCAAGACTTTCTTTTCCTCTTCTTGCATTATTTTTCCTTTCTATTTCTTCTAACACCTTTCTTCATGTTATTTGTTGGCAACAAAACACATTATGTCCTAGCAGTGTCACTGAAGCAAGAATCAGGACAAAGAAAATGATGCAACTAAAATCGCAGTTAATAAAGTATTTCAAATGTATTATCCCAAAAGTATATAAAAATTACATTGATTCTCAACCTCTAATACTGGATATTGTTTGACTTTTTAATTATTGTCAGTCAAATAGGTAAAGAATAGTTCTTATCATGCACTCAGTATACCTTTAAGCGACAAGTTTGAGTGTATCATCATGTCCTAGTGTCTCTCTTTGGAGACACGACTATTCAAATCTTTCATTAATTTGCTATTGAGATGTTTGTCTTTTTCTTTTTATTTATGGCATCATATCGCCAATACTAATCCTTTGTGTATTATATTTTCTGTAAAATTTCCATTTTTGAATTTAGCTTCTTACTTTCACTAAGATATCTTTTGATGAGCAGGCGTTCTTGTTTATTATAAAAATTTAAACCATATACAAAAGTAGACAGAACAGTGTATTGAACCTGATACGTCTACCACCAAATTTCAAACAACAATCCATACATAATCAAATTTATGCCACCCATAACAATTTATGCAAGATATGTTTTGAAATAAATACCAATGTCATATGATTTCAACTATAACTATTACAGTGTGCATTTCAAAACTTAAGGTTTCTTTTAAAAAATCGTAACCACAATGGCATTATTATAGTTACAGAATTAATAATAGCTAATATATTTAAATATTTGTATTCATGTTTTCCAGTAATCTAATTTTTGACTGTTTGAAATATTAATATATCTGTAAAAAGTTCACACATTTTAACTGGTTGAAACTTCTGGGGATGTCTTATAATCTATAGTTTCCTACAGATTTTTCCCTGCAGTTGTTTTTGTTGAAGACTCGATAGTTTTGTAGTTTCTAATAGCGCTAAATTGAATGTTTGTATCATCGGAGTGCGATTGAACAAGTTGCTCTTTTACATTTCTGCATACTAGCTGTTGGATACAGAATCTTAATCAGACAGAGGTTTTATTTTTTTAAAGACTATAGTGTATTGCCATGAAAATATACACAAATCCTGTTTCCTTTTTTTGATGTCATTAGCCATTGATGTTTCCTGTCTGTTATATTTTATTTCACTATATATGTACTTGTATACAGGTAAGACAGACAAGGCGGTAAAATGTGATCCCTCTTAGTCCAACTTGGCCCCGAGTAGAAACCTTGTTTGTATTTTGTTTTACTCATAATGTTTTAGATATTTCCTCTTGACATATTTTTTAAGTGACTCAGATTCAATTTATTTCCCATATGAATTACCAATACTATTTCCTCTAATAATTATGTAATTTTTCCTTTCCCAATGACACCAAGTTTATAGCTTGATAAAATAATTGTATAAAGTGGATATCTTTTAGCTTCCCAGGTAGCTCAACTGGTAAAGAATCTGCTTGCATTGCAGGAGACCCTGGTTTGATTCCTGAGTCAGGAAGTTCCCCTGGAGAAGGGATAGTCTACCTACTCCAGTATTCTTGAGCTTCCCTGATGGCTCAGACAATAAAGAATCCACCTGCAATGTGGGATACCTGGGTTCAATCCCTGGTTTGGGAAGATTCCCTGGAGGAGGGCAAGGCAACCCACTCCAGTATTCTTGCCTGGGGAATCCCCATGGACAGAGGAGCCTGGCGGACTACAGTCCATGGGGTTGAAAAGAGTCGAATGTTTCTATGCTCTAGGACTTTAGAATTCCAGTGCCAAATGTATATCCACAAAAAACTAACAAATATATGTGCCAACAGACATATACGTGGGTTTTTATAGAAGCATTTTTCTTAATCTCCAAAAATCTCAAATGCCAGTCTACTGTAGATTGGATATGTACATCATAAATTGGACACATGCATCATAAATTTCCATCATGAATATTGATTAAAAAATCATGAAAATGAATGAACTTTGTGTGTGTGCAATAGCATGATCAAATCTTGGTACTGTAATGTTGAATGTTTTAAATTTAAATCTTAGACAACTACATGCACAAGCTTGATGTTCTTTGAAAAAATTCAAAAATAAACTAAACCACATATACACATGTGCACACACCTGAACGCATAATTATTAAAGCTCAGATTAGCAGTTACTTCTGGTTTTAGACAGAACAGGAACAACTGTAAACAAGATAGGAAAAAGCACATGAGGTGTATGGGTACATGTAAATTATTTTTAAAGACCTAGTTATTGGATTTGGTACTGACTTCATCAGTATTCATTAGATTCTTAAAAGATACATAAATACAAATAGAAATAAACTGAATAAAAGGGACCAAATTGTATCAATGATTATAGTGTATCATGAACCCAGAATTGTGAGTAATCTCATTCTATGTTCTTGTGTCACCTTACAAAGTTATTACTCAAATAATAATTTATGGCTAAGTGTTATAATTATATGAAACAAATATTACTTATAACAAGTAAAACTTATACATGATTTGCTGTTTTATGAAGAGGGATATTACATTCTAGTAGAAATAGCCCTGGACTTGTATTAAAACAGAGAATTCCATTCCTTATTAGTCACAAATAAAATGATAGATAACCTGCTTTGTTTCCTCTAATCTTAATGTATATAACATTAATTACTGTTAGACTAGAAGTAATTGGTAATTGTGATAACAGCAAAAGTGAATAAGCTTGCATGTGGATTAAATAAATCAAGATTAACAATTGTACTGCCTATGTAAGCTATTCAACAACATATAAATGTATTACACTGACATAATTGAAAACCAATAATGAAATCCCTATCTACTCTTTAGTTGTGTTTTTAAAGCCCTGGTTCCTTTTGCCAGTAAAAGTGACGATAGGATGAGCATACTCACTCTAAATAAAAAAAAAATAGAATTTTGCATATATTATCTCACTCTGTCTTTACCACAAAACCAAATGCCAGGTAGGATCATCATCTCTTTTTGATAAGTGAGAAAACTGAGATGCTAGATTAACATTCCTTGCCCAAGATTCAGAGCTAATAAGTAGGTGATCTCAGATTTGAACCAAAGGTGAGTTAGGAGAATTGAGAACGAGGTGTGGGGAAGAACCCTGGCTGTGAACGGTTGGCAATAAAATTAATATTCTGATGGATCCCTTAGTCAAAAGGACCTGCTGATCAGAAAACCTGCTGCTGCTGCTGCTGCTAAGTCACTTCAGTCGTGTCTGACTCTGTGCGACGCCACAGACGGCAGCCCACCAGGCTCCTCTGTTCCTGGGATTCTCCACACAAGAATAGTGGAGTGGGTTGCCATTTCCTTCTCTAGATCAGAAAACCAGCCTTGAACTATTATGGAAACAATGTTCACATTGTGTGGGAATTACTGTACATTCTGTTACAGCATTTTGCTCATCAGCTAGTATAACATCCGGTACACCTCCTATCTGCTTTCTGAAGATTTTAGCATATGTAACAGAGGTTAAGAGATCACTCTGAAGCCAAATTTTGTTGAAGCCTGCTCTACTGACTAGTAGCTGGCAAATCTTGGATAGTTACCAGTTTCTCTGTTTCAGAATTTATTCATGTGTAATATAGAACTAATGATACCGTCTCCCTCAAGAACTGATATGACTTGATAGTTCTAACAGCAGCATAGTAATATGTAAAAATATTTAAAATTTAATAATATAATATTTGGAGCATATATGATACAGCTAACATATGGTAAGTTTTGACATTTATTTAATTTTGATAAAATTAGAAATACAATGAGCAAATTAAAAAAAATTTTTTTGAAGAGATGAAATGGAGGTTTGAGTTTTCCTGAGTTTTTGTTTGTTTGCAACTCTATGACCAAGGGTGCATGCATGTGTGCTAAGTTTCTTCAGCTGTGTCTGATTCTGTGTCACCCTATGGACTGTAGCCCACCAGGCTCCTCTCCATGGGATTCTCCAGGCAAGAACACTGGAGTGGCTTGCCGTTCCCTCTTCCAGGGTATCTTCTTGACCCAGGGACCGAACCTGCTTCTCTTACATTTCCTGCACTGGAAGGCAGGTTCTTTACCACCTGCACCACCTGGAAAGCCCTCTCTAGAAGGAGGAACACAAAGTATATGTCTTTGAAGAAACAGGAACTCACAGTTCCCTTTTCTTATACAGTCTCAAGCAGGTTATTAATTTCACATTTTTATTCAAGTACTAAAACATTTCCCTGCATAGTTTGAGAGACAGATTTGTTTACTTAATGCAGCAAAGCATTGAGGGTAAGAATGTGTGACAATTTATTCTAATTTGCTCATTGCTTGATGGGCATCTTCAGTCAGTTAACTTGATCCTAGTTTCTGCAGGAATGCTCACATTAGGGGAACATCCAACATTGTATGGCTCTACATGGGTTTGTGGTATCACTTGGCTAGACAGATAAAACAGAGTAGTGTTGACTTGCTGCTTGGGTAGATTCATCTTATTACCTAAACGGTTCATTTACACCAACCACTGATGGATCGCTTCTTGCCCCTGAGCCCTCTCAAGCTGTGTGTTACTTCTGTAACATGCCCCTTTCCCCACAATCTCTCAATGTCTTATTTTTTCTAGCATTTCTTATAAAATCTCATTTTCTCCATGAAACCTCTCTAGGTTTAGAGAAACAAGAGGGGCATATTACATTCCTACACAAATGTGCATAATTGTATGAGTATGCATTCCATTATTTAAGTGTATTACTGAATATTCTTCATCTCCTGGAATACAGGGATGATGTTTCTCTGGGTCAGGCTGTATTGTTTTACTTTCAGCATTGAGATAAATGAGAAACAGTGATTAGCTTGTTCCTTAGTTGGTCACATTTCATCTCCTTACTGAGAAATATGTTCAGGATTGTATCAGAAGATGCCATTGACAGACCTTATGCCCAGATTTTCAGAAGATTCTTGTTGTTGCCTTAAGCAGTTCCAGAAGTAGCAGCACTGCATTTTACTAGGCTCAGGTCTTTGTTTTCCTTTTGTACCACTTTCTAGACATTCATGAATTCCCAGGATGTTATCTTCAAGTTACAAAATGCCTGCCTTCTTATTTTATCAAGAGTCACATTGGCCACTGTTCCCAGGTGTCCTTTTGATACCGGAGAATATGGTGAATGGTGCCTGAGTTAGTGATAAAGTTGAATTCCATGAATTCTCATGAATCCCTGCCTTTTATTATATAGAGAAATAAGGAAAGGGTTATAAGTATCATGGAATATTATAAGAAGCTTTCTAGCAAAGCAATGTTTATGCTTTCAGTTGTCTGTTAGTATTTCCTTATCAAGATACAATATGGTATAATGAAAAATATTTTACATTATAAATTAAAAACAAGACTTTGGTTTCTTGTCTCGGTCTTTCATTTACCCAGCCTTGAGCAAATAATATAACCTCTAGGGATTAGCTTTCTATTCTTAAAATGGGAAAAATAAGCTCTGCTTACCATTGTTTACTGTGGAAACCAGTTATTTAACTAGGCTTGTGAAGCACTCTTTTTACCAAAAAGGGGATAATAAGAATATAATCTGAAATAATGTAAACTTTATTCAAAGATAATGTTACTGCTAATTCCCTTCCATGTAGTCTGCTCTTTTTAAGGGTGATCTATGCATGGTAATAATATAATTCTACTAATATATTTTTTACCTACAAATGGTATTTACCAGGAAATCAAAGATTTTATGTACCACAGAGAATGTTTATTGCAATTAAGTAAACCAGCTGTGGACTTTTGATCAGTACTTCAGTGTTTTGATTTTTTAGCTTTTATTTTGGCTACATTCTGCCAGTCAAGTCTCTTCATATAAGGAAGGAAAATGAACAACTAGTAAGACATTCGATGTGTCATTCTGATGAACTTTAGAATGCTTAATATCATCTTGTTTAATTTCATGTTTCATAAAAGCTTCTCAGTTGCAGGATCAATTACTCTCAATTTCCACATCAATCAGTGCAGATGGTTCTCATTATTTGCTAAGGATAGCTGCAAATTGAAATTTTTGAACCCATGATGCATATTGTGTTAATCCTTGATATGGAAGGGTCCCTCTGCAGAATAATAAGTGGAACTGAAAAAGGTGTATTTTATATTCACAAGCCAAATATTATATAAAGATTGAAAGAAACCCTTTATTGTTATACCCAGATAAACATTAAAAAACACAGTCTTCAGAAAAATCATTTCACTTAGGTATTCACTGCAGAAATAAGAACATCATTTCTTTTCTGACTCTACATTGAATTTTGATTGGAAGGAAAAAACCCTCAGGATTGTTTTGTATTGCAGAATAAGCTATAACTTGTTCTGTAAATGCTATGTATTGTTAGACTAAAAGTGTGAGTTATATTTCTTTATATTTGAGAAAATTCCTTTATTGTCATTTTTTCCTGAACTTAACTCATAGCTGGAATGTATTCCAATTTGGACAGTTTAAAATATAATGTAACAGGTACAGAATAATAATTTTACTTACTCATTTAGTTAAGAAGGTACATTTTAAAGGTACATTTTAATGATATCCTTTTCCATTTTGTTACATTTTCATATTCTTTAATAATTTTCTCTGTTGAAAGCAATTATGAAGATTATTATTCAAACATATTTTGCATCAGCAATATAATGATATGGTACATTTGGAAAAGAAATCTATTTATTCTTAAAGTTATTAATATACTCATGGGGGTAAAATTTTCTTGAATGTTCAAACAGTAATGGAAATTCAAAAGAGACAAATAATAATAATTGAAGGGTCATGATAATAACTGAAGGGTCAAATCATTAAGAGGATATGACAGTTGTAAATAGGTGTGCTCCCTAACATTGGAGTACCTAATATTTAAAGCAAATGGTAAAATAAATGAAGGGAAATATTCACCAGACTCCTCTGTCCATGGAATTCTCCAGATAAAAACACTGGAACTGGACTGGGTAACCATTCCCTTCTCTAGGGGATCTTCCCAACCCAGGTATCAAACCTGGGTCTCCTACTTTGCAGGAGATTCTTTACTGTCTGTGCCACCAGGGAAGCCTCAAGAATACTGGAGTGGGTAGCCATTCCCTTCTCTAGGGGAAAATAAATGGAGATATAGCTATCAATGCATTGCTTTCCTCATAGCTCAGCTGGTAAAGAATCTGCCTGCAATGCAGGAGACCCCAGTTCAACTCCTGGGTTGGGAAGATCCCCTGGAGAAGGGATAGGCTATCCATGCCAGTGTTCTGGCCTAGAGAATTTCATGGACTGTACAGTCCACAGGGTCGCAAAGAGTCCGACATGACTGAATGACTTTCACAGATAAGAATACAACAGTGGTAAAGGAAGTTAATATCTCATTTTTGATATATTATCCAGACACAAAATTAATAAAAATGTAGATTGGAATAACAACATAGAACAATGAATTTGATAGACATACATAGACCATTCCATCCATAGCACTGGGTTTCTATGAATGCCCTCCAAGTCCATCCATTTTGTTGCAGATGGCAAAATGTTATTCTTTTTTAATGGATGGATAGTATTCCATTGTGTGTGTGTGTGTATGTATCTCACTTTCTTTATCCATTCATCTGTTGATGGCTACTTCGGTTGCTTCCATATTGTAGTTATTGTAATTAAAGTTGCTATGAACATTGCGTGCATGTATCTTTTTGAATTATTTTCTTCATCTGTTTTTTTTTTTTTTTCTTTCTTTTTGATAGATACCCATGAGTGGATTCCTGGGTTATACGGTAGTTTTACTTATAGCTTTTTGAGGAAGCTCCATACTGTTTTCCATAGTGGCTGCACCAGTTTCACCCCCAGCAACAGCGCGGGAGGGTCCTCTTTTCTCCACGCCCAGGCCAACATTTGTTGTTTGTGTTCTTTTGATGACAGCCATTCTGACAGATGTGAAGTGATATCTAGTTATGGTTTTAATTCGTATTTCACTCACGATCAATGATGTTGAACATCTTTTTAAATGCCCATTAGCAATTTGTTTGTCTTCTTTGGAAAAATGTCTGTTCAGATCTTGTGCCATTTTGTAATTTTTTTTTTTTTTGGATGTTGGTTATTTGAGCTGTTTGGACCTTTGTGAGCCCCCAAAAACAGAATATTAACCTATTAGCAGTTGCATCATTTGCAAATATTTTCTCCCATTTATTATGTTGTCTTTGCATTTTATTGATGGTTTCCTTTGCTGTGCAAAGGCTTTTAAGTTCAGGTAGATCTCCTTTGTTTAGTTTCGCTTTTGTTTCTTTTGCTTTAGAAGACGTATACCCCACCCAATGCTGCTACAGTTTAAGAGTGTTCTTAAACTACAGTCAAAGAGTGTTCTACCTATGTTTTCTTCAGGAGTTTTATGATTTTGGGTCTTATATTTAGGTCTTTATCTCATTTTGAGTTTATTTTTGTATATGATCATAGGAAATGTTCTACTTATATTCTTTTACATGTAGTTGTCTAGTTTTTCCAGCATCACTTACTGAAGAGACTGTCCTTTCTCCATTCATGCCTCCTTTGTCATAAATTCAATGACTGTAAGTACATGGGTTTATTTCTAGGCTCTCATTCTGTTCAACTGATCTATGTGGCTTTGTTCCAGTCCTATACTCTTTTGATTACTGTAGGTTTGTATTGTAATATGAAGTCAGGGAGCATGATTCATCCAGCTCTATTCTTCATCGAAATTGTTTTTAATTATCTGGGGTCGTTCGTGATCCCATACAAAATTTAAAATTATCTGTTCTAATTCTGTGGAAAATGTCTTTACTATTTTGGTAGGGATTACATTGAATCTGTAGATTGCTTGCATTTTAACAATGCTAATTCTTCCAATTCAAGAACATGGTGTATCTTTACATCTATCTGTATCTTCTTAAATTTCTTTCATTGGTGTCTTTTAGTTTTTTGAGTACAAGTCTTTTACTGCCATAGGTAGGTTTATTCCTAGGTATTTTATTATTTTTTATATGATTATAAATGGGATTGGTTCCTTAATTTTCCTGATGGTTCATCATGAATGTATAGAATTGCAACAGATTTATGTGTATTAATTCTGTATCCATCACCCATACCTAATTAATTGAGTGCTAATAGCTTTTTGATGATATCTTTAGGATTTTCTTTCTATCATATCACATCATCTGCCAACAGTAACAGTTTAACTTATTCTTTACCAATTTGGATTCTTTTTATTTCTTTTGTTTGTCTGATTGGTGAGGATAGGACTTTTGTCCTCTA
Source organism: Okapia johnstoni (assembly GCA_024291935.2). NCBI lineage: Eukaryota > Metazoa > Chordata > Mammalia > Artiodactyla > Giraffidae > Okapia > Okapia johnstoni. Next base: position 58,022,123 of record CM044308.1, read on the forward strand.
ATACTATGTCGAATAAAAGTAGGAGTGGGCATTTTGAAAAATTTGGCTTAAAACTCAACATTCAGAAAACTAAGATCATGGCATCTGGTCCCATCAATACATGGAAAATGGGGAAACAGTGTAAACAGTGGCAGACTTTATTTTTTTGGGCTCCAAAGTCACTGCAGATGTTGACTGCAGCCATGAAATTAAGACCCTTGCTCTTTGGAAGAAAAGTTATGACCAACCTAGACAGCATATTAAAAAGCAGATACATTTCTTTGCCAACAAAGGTCCATCTAGTCAAACCTATGGTTTTTCCAGTAGTCATGTATGGATGTGAGAGTTGGACTATAAAGAAAGCTGAGTGCCAAAAAATTGATGCTTTTGAACTATGGTGTTGGAGAAGACTCTTGAGAGTCCCTTGGACAGCAAGGAGATCCAACCAGTCCATCCTAAAGGAAATCAGTCCTGAATGTTCATTGGAAGGACTGATGTTGAAGCTGAAACTCCAACACTTTGGCCACCTGATGGGAAGAACTGACTCATTTGCAAAGACCTTGATGTTCAGAAAGATTGAGGGTGGGAGGAAAAGGGAACGACAGAGTATAAGATGGTTGGATGGCATCACCGACTCAATGGACATGAGTTTGAGCAAACTCCAGGAATTGGTGATGGACAGGGAGGCGTGCTGCAGTCCATGGGGTCTCAAGAGTCAGACACGACTGAGCGACTGAACTGACTGGGCATTTTGATAAGAGCTGAGGATCCAAAATTGAATGTGAACTTGACCGGAGGGAGACACAGTAAACAAGATAACAAATGGAAAATAATAAAAAGATTATGAAGAAAATAATAAAATAAGATTATGATGTTGAAGCTCCAATACTTTGGCCACCTGATGCATACAGCTGACTCACTGGAAGACCTGATGCTGGGAAAGATTGACAGTAGAAGAAGGTGATGGCAACAGAGATGGATATGTTTGGATGGCATCACTGATTCAGTGGAAATGTACTTGGGCACACACTGGGAGATGATGAGGGACAGGGAAGCCTGGCATGTTGCATTCCATGGGGCTGAGAAGAGTCAGACACCAGTTGGTGACTGAACAACATGAGAGTAATAAACAGAGGCTATAGCTGGTAATCAGGGAAACTATTTTCATTCATTAATTACGATGTTTTAGGAACTTTTTCAGCTGCAATTTCAAAGAGTAAATAATTGAACTATACAAAGGACCAGGAAAAGATTATTCTAAAAGGAGAGAACCAAGAGGTAGAAAAAGGGTTGGTGTATCCAAATATTTGCAAAGTGATTAAGAAAGCTTGAGGTATGATAAATGTTATGGGCTAAATTTGTCCCTCCAAAATTTAGATGTTTTAAATCCTAATCCCACAGTCAATTCTATTGGGAGGTGAGGTCTTTGAGAAGTAATTAGATGATGAAGGTGGAGCCCTCGTGAATGAGATTAGTGCCATTGGGTAAAGACAGAAGAGAGGTCTCTTCCTCTCTGCTTTCTGCCACATGAGGGCATGATCAGAAGTCAACACAAGATGATCACCTGGAAAAGCAGAAGCAGGTTCTTACCAAAACTCAACTATACTGGAACCCTGATTTTAGAATTACCAGCATCTTGACACAATGAAAATTAACTTCTATTGTTTAATCAACTCGGTCTAGAGTAATTTGTTATAGCAACCTGAACTGTCTAACACGGTAGGGAAAAGGTTGTATGAATTGTACTTGGAATGAAGTAGACAGGAAAAGATAAAACCTGGATCTATGTCATCATAAAGGAGTTGGTTTTTTTTTTTTTTTTTTGTTAGCAACAGAAAGGTAATCAAAGAATCAAAGCAGAGTGTGAGGAATGAAGAGTCAGATCTTGTATACTTTTTTCAAATTAATGCTCTAACTACTGTGAATGTAGATCACTGAGGAAGGACCTGAGATGTAGGAGAGCAAATAGGTAGATTTGGATGTGTTTTCGTCTTTTGGAGGAGAGATAGGGTGGCTTTGGTAGAGTTAACAGTAGAGAAAGAGAGAAATGGAAATTTGGGAATATGAATAAGGATGGAAAAAGAAGAATATAGAAATTAATTCTTGTTTTGGGGCAAGAGTTTCACAGGCACTCTGTGGTGCCATTTGTTGAAATAAAAAACTATTCAAGGAATTATATTTCAATTCCAGACATACTAAGGTTGAGATTTCTTTCAGATATCCAGATTTCAAGTAGGAGATTGGATGTATAGATCAAGTATTAAATTTGCAATGATCTTTCTTTAAGTGATCTTAGATGAATATTAGATAAATGAGTTGAGGTACAGTGAAAGATTCCATTAAATTTGTAGCTATATGGTTTCATATTATGGTCTTTCCTCTTTGTTATCTATATGACTAGAGTGAGTGACAAAAGTCTCTCTGAGGCTGTTTTCTTATCTGCAGTGGTGATAAGAATAACACCTGCTTGATATGCATAATGTGAAAATTAAGTAAAATTACTCATATAAAGTAGCTCTAATGTTGAAGGTTATAAAATTAAATTTTGTGGGAATCTAAATAAATATTCAGTGTCTCCCAATTAGTTTTCCCATTTTTGAATAAAGAGTCATAGGAAGATATCCTATATCCACTCATCTATTCTATAATGTATTAATGTGAAAGCATCTCATTTTCCCCCCACATTTTTAAATATAAGAACCTAAGAATGAATACCTTGCTCCCAACATAGATCCAGGTAAAACTATCACCCACAGATCTGAATTATAACACTGTGTTACACTGATTTAAAGATTTAGACATTTATTAACACCTTTAACCTATTCCCATTCTATGTGGCTATAAATATATTAAGTACTCTAGGAAGCAGAATCTTCATAGTTGTTTGCTGTAGTGCTTTTGTGAAGAACAAAATATACATTCACTGTCACAGAAAATCACAATTTAGAACTTCTCTTGCTCCTTGATACTTTTGCTTTATTTAAGGTATTACTGAAAAACAAAATAAAACAAAAACTTAAAGGTGAAAGAAAAATAACCTTGTTGATAAATTAAGAAATAATTTATATTAGTCAACACCGCCTGAAAGAAAAATAGGGTTCAACAGAAGTGACTGTCATAATAAAATTCAGTGAAGAGACAGGCACTTGAAAACAGACTCTATAAGAATGGATATTTTCTTCTCTTCCGAATCTGAGAGATTTGCTGTCTTTGTAAAACACTAGAGCCTCTTTGATTTTGACTCATTTTGTAACTCACAGTTTCAGCTTAGTAGTACATGAGACCTCATGCATTTTTGTCCAGAAAGCAGAAGATATTTTCTATTATATAAAACTAATGTCTTTGAAGGGATGCCAGAACTTCAATTAGGTGTAGTGTTTTCAGTAAATAAGACCACCTCTCTGTGATCCAAAGGATTTTAAATTTATTTGGATTAAATCATGCCACAGGCTAGCATTCTCTAAGGTTTATTAAAGATGATAATTCTTTTCCATAACATCAGAAACATATTTTCTATAAAATGGTGTAAGATTTTCTGCTAAATATGGGGCATTTTTGGTCACACATATTTGAAAGCAAACTTCCAAAGAGACTATTCATTTTCTTTGCATAAAACACTCTTTTAGGCCTGTATGTTGAAATCATTCTTCAGAAGTCAAAATCTTACCTGCGTTAGGTATTCCTTTCCCTTGCCCAGAGGTCCAAGGGTTAAGTAGAAGTTTGTATAAGCGGTTGTGCACCTCTCTCCAGAAAATGAGAGGAGACAATTTTTAGTACTTTTCTTGTTGTTTAGTTGCTCAGTTCAGTTCAGTCGCTCAGTCATGTCTGACTCTTTGCGACCCCATGAGTCACAGCATGCCAGGCCTCCCTGTCCATCACCAACTCCCGGAGTCTACCCAAACTCATGTCCGTTGAGTCAGTGATGCCATCCAGTCATCTCATCCTCTGTCGTCCCCTTCTCCTCCTGCCCCCAATCCTTCCCAGCATCAGGGTCTTTTCCAATGAGTCAACTCTTCACATGAGGTGGCCAAAGTATTAGTTGCTCAGTTGTGTCCAACTCTTCTACGACCCCATGAACTGCAGCCTGCCAAGCTCCTCTGTCCATGGGATTTCAATATTACTTAAAATTAAATGTTTTAGTCCTATAATTAAGATTGAATGTGCTAATTACTTGTCACTTACTAACATCCCTTCTGAACTCCTGAGTTTCTCAGTAATCTGTGAAGATCCTGAAACATTTTTGCATTTTCAGAACTAAAGGTCTGAGTGATTTGGGGATTAATACACCATAACCTATCATTAGGCAGAGTCATCTGTCTAGTAGCATCTCTTATGACTTTTCTCTATTTTCATGAAGAAGAAGGACGAGAAAATCTCCAGCTTTCCTTGAGGATGGACTCAAACCAATGATTGGTCATGATCAACGTTACTGTCCTAACTACCTTGGTGTAAGAAATCTTTTTGTGCACTTTACTGTCTATTCAAAGATAGAAAAAAGTGAAAGATTGTCTTTCAGACAAATTAGGGCATTTGAAATGCCAAGTCGTTGCCTTTGGCATCCTGAAATGCCTCACAAAATTAAAAGGTTTATGAATAATGCTTTATGCAATTGGTTGGAATAAGAGGTAGGTTATTCACTTACCTCGATGTAATTCAGATATATCCCATGGACATGATTATACAGATACTTAATTTGGGTTTTTCTCAATCAGTTATTGTCTGCCTCAGGTGTACTTCTTCCTCAGCCCACTCTGTGCAACTGCTTGCCGTCATCTTCTGAAGTGTAAAGTGTTAGTCCCTCAGTCGTTTCCGACTTTTTGTGACCCCATGGACTGTAAACCCACCAGGACCCTCTGTCCGTGGAATTCTCCAGGCAAGAATACTGGAGTGGGAAGCCATTTCCTTCTCCAGGGGATCTTCCCGACCCAGGGATCAATGTGTCTCCTGCATTGCAGGCAGATTCTTAACCATCTGAGCCACCAAGGAAGACCTGTCATCTAACTCCCCCTTTTTTTCTGCCAGTGTTCCTTTAATGGCTTCATTTAACGTATTCATCTGCATACTGCTTTTGGCTCACTGCCTGTTTTCTTCTTACCTTGGAAAACTTGGCTAAATAACTAGTATATTAACCTCATTAGCCCTTAAGATTCTCTCACAGTTATCCCTTGGATAGTCAATATTTCTGAGCACCCACTTTCTTCACTACTCTTTTCTTATTCTTCCTCACTGCTATCACAATAAAGGGTGGAGAGTCTAGGCATTTTCTCTGTGTTAAAATAAATGACCTAAATTTTGCCATAGATCTACAAGTGTTTTCATTAATATTGACTGTTGAATAATCTAGAAAATAATGATAAACCGTATAGGTGTGTATGCATGTGTGTATGTACTTTTTATAGGTATCTTGTCATCTGTATAGAGAGATTGATTAAATATTTAAATAAACATCATTTTTATAAAAGAGAGTGTGAGAGTTAAAACCCTAGTGCACAAAGTAGAACTACATATTCATGACTTGAACTCTTTCCCTTCACAATTCCTTAAAGAATTGCTTAATTGCTAATTGTTTCTGCCTTCTCTGCCAAAAAGACTAATATTTGGATTTACAGTGAAGAGGAAAAACCTTGCTAAGGGAAAATGGAATTTCTTTAGGAAGTAACTATAGAGCATCCTACAGGGAGAGTGAATCAGATTAAAACAGTCACTGTAGGAATTTCCTTGTTAGAGAAGACCCAGCCTGGCCTTGAGGGAAAATGTATCTCTTTTGCTGCTTTGTTTCTTGTCTCTTAGACTATGCCAGTTGCCACCTTAGTAAAACTAGTATTCATTCCAAGAACTTGCCTCTCATAGGTGAAGCCATCTATTGTGGTTGATCTTCATGACTCAATTGCATTGCATTTGGATTCTTCTTCAGAGAATAACAACTCTCTGATATCTATCTATATCTATCTATATCTATATCTATATCCATCTATTCTGTTCATAAGTGCCTAGGTTCAAAAGTGGTCTCCATTTGGGGCAACTATAATCTCTACTCTGTGTCTGCTCACTAGACTTTGCAGGACATAGTCATTGCCTGATTTTCTTTTAGATCAGAGCTTTATCTCTGGCACTTTTGGCTTAGCTCTTAAATTTTTATTTCCATCCCTGCAATGCCTCTCAAATCAGTTTTGAAATCTAAGATGGACCATGAGATTTTTAGTACACAGTTCCTGTGCTCAGTTTAATTATTTCCTAGGAATCTGATTAGTTTACAAATGCAATTGTAACATTGTTGTCAGTTATTTCTGACAAAATGTGAAGAACAAGAAATGTAACTGTTCAGACTGTTACATCAAAGACCCCTAATGAACTAAGCCTCCTCCTATTTATAGCTTTGTACAATCCTCTTCCACAGTGACTTTCTAGAAACTTGATAAGTGATACCTAATTAGGGACAAATTGAAATGGCACCCCTGCTGTGTAAGACACTTTTCCTGCTAGAGAGGACAAGTGGAGAGGAAAAAAAACTTCCCAGATGATAGCATCAATGAACTACCAGACATTTGAGAGATCACTTTGGACTGTACAGATCCAGCTGGACATATAAGCAAACCTAGGCAAGACTTAGAATCTCATACTACCAATCCCAACCCAAATTACCAAACTGTGCGATTTTGTTTGAGGAAACTAAGTTTTATGGTTGTTTTCTATATAGCAATGGGTATTGAAATGATTAAAAAAATTAAGGATAGACATAAGATATTGTTTCCAAAAATGAGCAGGTAAGTATTTTATAAAAATGTAGATTATCTTGATGGCATCACAAAGATTTACTGGAATTATTAGGACACATTATTTGGGTATTGATTAGAAAAAGTAGTGATTATTGGAGACCAACATACAGTTACTTATACCATGGGCTTTGCACTATCTTTTTTACTTTGTTTCAATTAAAAACAAGATGTTGCTGTCAACAGTATATCTGGGGTATTTTGCAAGGACTTTCAGATGATTTTCATGTATCAAGTGGAGATATCTAGATTGAGGTCAACAGAAAAGGTCCATTGCTCTCAAATTGAATAATGTATTTAAATGTGTTCACTGCAAGTGGAAGACAACTTGATTTAATGTTAACTCTAGTGTGTGATGTCAGATTCTTCCTATAACTCTTTCTTTCTTTTTAAAGTCAATATAGATGACACCGAATGTTGCAAACATCAAATGTATGGATGATGAAATAGGAGAACAGTAAATATGTATAAGAGTGTTACAACCTTAAAATATTGCTACAGACTCTAATAATGACCCAATATACCATGGTAAAATCTAATAGAATGGAGATATGCATGATCTTGCATTTCTTTATGAAATGTTACTTAATAGTTACACATATTTTAAAAAGTATCAGTTTTTGTCAGTAGTGGAATATATATCAATAGAAGTCAGTGTTTATTGTAGATCTCAACAAGCTATTTTGAACTAGGGATGCTGTGATGGCTGATTTTATATGTACCCTTGATTGGGCCAAAAATGGCCAGATACTTGTTTAAACTTATTTCTGGGTGTGTCTGTGAAGGTGTTTCTGAAAGTGATTTGCATTTAAATTGGTGGATGAAGTAAAGCAGATTGCCTTACCAATATGGCTAAGGTATTGTCCAATCCTTGGAAGACCTGAATAGAGCAAAAAGGCAGAGAAATACTGAATTCTCTCTCTCTTTTCCTGACTTCTTGAGGTGAAATATCAGTCTTCTACTCTTGGTCTTACACTTACTAGGGCTTACACTATCAGCAATCTTGATTCTCAGAACTTTAGACTTGGACTGAAATGTACACACTATTGGCTTTCCTGGGTCTCCATCTCACAGACAGCAGAGGCAATTCATGGGACTTTAAGCCCTCTGTAATAGTGAGAGGCAATTCCTTATAATAAATCTAAAACCCTCATTCTAGAAATCATATATCTACACATACATATGTATGTGACATACATATATTATATGTAATTGATTATATAATTATGATTGATTGTGCTGTGTGTGTTCTCAGTTGCTCAGTTGTGTCCAACTCTTTGCAACTCCATGGACTGTAGTCTGCTAGGCTCCTCTGTCCATGGAATTTTCCAGATAAGAATATTGGAGTGAGTTGCCATTTCCTACTCCAACGGATATTCCCAACCCAGGTATTGAACCCACATCTCTTGAGTTGCTTGCATTGGCAGGGGGATTGTTTACCACTGTACCACCCAGGGTTCTTCAGAGAAATGGAGTGAATGGGAGATATTTTTACCTAACATATTGTTAATTATATATAATCACACAGATATAGTATAAAAGTTTAGAAAGAGATTTACACTTCTGTTCTCCTCTGCATATGTCAGGTAAAATCTAGAATTACAGTATTAAATCTTATTTTTTGAAAGGTTATATTAAATTATTGTTATATAAGTTCAAAATAATTTAAAATGAGCACTTCAAAATTCTTGAGATGCTCATTAGTAGTGGTTATAGAGTTTACAAAAATATATGCCATAAATGTTTGCTATCTTTTGGAATCATTTTCTGTTTTCAGTAGACAAAATCATTATTTGCATTTAAATCTATAAAAAGGAAATGATATATAGTTTTTTGAAAGATAACTTTGGGTTCAGCAAAGAAATTTACTTAAGATTATTGTTGCATCTCTTAAGAACTAGCGTGTTGAGTTTGCTTTAGGGAACATTTTGTAAGAAATATTCCTTATGCTCCAAGATTAAAAAGAAATAGTTACAGGCAAACATAAGAAATGACATTCTTACCTTCACAACTGTCTCGAGGCATGTTTGGCATGTTTCACTACTTTGAGAAGTTCTAATTTCCCTGTACTGGACGAGATTCATGAATCAGAATGGAGGTGGACTCTTTGAATGTTCAAAATACCTTCAAACCTTAAAGATTATCAGCTTGTGATGGTAATTATCATCTCACAAGAGTATAATTAGCTTCTTTTAAGAGACATAGTAGAGTCCTTCTGAGTCATCCCAAGACAGAAATTACCCCAATTGCCTGGAGAAATGTTTAGCAATCCACACAGAATTACTCTCAATGAATGGCATATGCCTTAAACAGAATGTTTGCCAGAACCATGAAAATTCAGAAATGTGATGTTTGCTCTGAAACTGTGAAAAGACAGTCTCTGTCCAAAGCCCACAAAAGCAGGGTGTCTGTTCTATTTTCACTTATTTGTAATCCTTTCATTTTGATTCTCAGATCTATTCATGTGAGGTAGAGGCCCAGCTCCCTTTTTTTGAGGTTTTATTTATTTTTTAAATTAATTTTTATTGAAGAATAGTTGCTTTACAATGTTGTGTCAGTTTTCACTGTACAGAAAAATGAATCAACCATGCATAAACATATATCCCCTTCCTTTGGGACTTTCTTTCCATCTAGTCACCACAGTGCATTAAGTAGAGTGCCCTGTGCTTTACAGTATGTTCTCATTGGTTATCCATTCTATACATAGTACCAGATGGACCTAGATAGTGTCATACAAAGTGAAGTAGGTCAAAAAGCAAAAAACTAATATCATATATTAGCACATATATATGGAATCTATAAAATAGTATAGACGATCCTATTTGCAAAGCAGAAATAGAGACACAGATATAGAGAACAAATGTTTGGATACCAAGGAGGGAAGGGGGATGGAGGAATTTGGAGATTGGGATTGAAATGTATACACTATTGATACTGTGTATAAAATAGATAGGCTTCCTTGATGACTCAGGGTTAAAGAACCTACTTGCCAATTCAGGAGATGTGGGTTTGGTCCCTGGGTTGGGAAGATCCCCTGGAGAAGGAAATGGCAACCCACTCCAGTATTCTAGCCTGGGAACTCCCATGGACAGAACAACTGGGCTACAGTCCATGGGACTGCAAAAGAGTTGGACATAACTTCACGATGGAACAACATAAAATAGATTACTAATGAGACTCAGATCTCTTTGAATAGATTACTAATGAGACTCAGATCTCTTTGATCATACCAAAAGCTCCATGGTCAAATCCCTTTGCTGTGTTTTGTAATAATGCTCCAAGGAAATTACTTTGAAATACCATCTCATTTAGAATAAATTAAACATACCCTTTGCCTATATTATATTTTGAATAGTACTATTTTCAGTTTTTACCTGGCCACACAACATAACATGGCAATTTAACAATTCAGATAAACTATTTTGCAGAGGCATTTAAACTCAAATTGATTAAATAACTCCTTAAACTTTCTGAATTTTAAGGAAACCTCTTAGTTGTGTTTTATTTTCTTTTATGCTCACACGGGCAAGTAGATGTGCCACCTCATCCTCACAAGTATCAAGATTCCAATATACATTTAATTGTTTCTAAAAAGAATGTCCATTTGATTATATCCTAATAATTTCCCCAAGTTTTTGTTTGTCATCATTTGATAGAGCCAAGACATTTCTCAATTAGGATAAAAATTTCTGTTTTTTACCAATTGCTAAAACATATAATGGTTGATAGAGATTTTTATTTCACACCTAACAATACAGTGAGTTCACAGTGGTGAGGCATTTTATAAATATAAGTAAAAATGAAAAAATATTGAGTTCAGCATCAAAGTATCGAAATAAAAACTAAAGGTAATCTATCAATTCAGATATTTTCTTTAAGAATACTAAAATGTGCATAGTCTTCACAGAGAATTACCTGAGTCTAAGAATAAAGACTCTTTCCTAAGGTGAAACTATTTTTGGCTTACCGAAATTTTGCATGCCTGATGTTGCTTCATTTGTGTCTGACTGTTTGTGACCCCATTTACTGTAGCCTACCAGGCTCCTCTGTCCATGGGATTCTCCAGGCAAGAATACTGGAGTGTGTTGCCATGACCTCCTCCAGGGGATCTTCCTGAATCAGGGACTGAACCGGAGTCTCTTATGTCTCCTGCATTGGCAGGCAGGTTCTTTACTACTAGCACCAGCTGGTAGTATTTAATTGTTTCAGAGTTTTGTTAGACAGAATCAGGGAGACAGTGAAAACTATTGTCCAAGGAAGAGATGGAAATGCTTGTTGACTCTGCTCTCAACCCAAGTGAAATCACTATGCTTTGAGTAGAGAGAAGTTTAGACTTCTAACTTCTCTCTTAACTTCTAACTAAGCTTGTTAGTCTTATTTACTGCTTGTTTGGTTGATAAATATTAAGTATACGGTGGATTATTTAATAATTATTTGGTAGACCTCTCAAATTCCAAGGGTTTACAGGGAAAATACTAAGGCTGAAGGAGGAAACAGACAGAACAGGCTCTATCTTGAAAGCAGGACTCCATCTTGGGCTGGACTGTGGACTTTGAGCTATATGCCCAGTATCTATGGAAACAACATACCAACTGGAAAACCAGGCCCCCGGAAGGAAGAGCCCCAGGGCTCCTACTAAGACTCTCCATCACCTAAAAGAATACCCTAATTATCTGTGTAACAGAATAGAATCATACATTCTATTATGCTTATTGGGGTATGACCACAGGCCTATTGATAATTGTCCACTGTTAACTACCGAGGCTTAAGGCATATGATTCACAGGTTAACTTTGATTGTATCTTTCTTTTTTTTTTTTTTTTTTTTCAGACTAATTTCAGGGAATTTGGGGAGGTGGGTTTGGACGGGTACACTTAGGGTATATAAGGTTTTCACAAAAACTGGTCGGGGTCCTTGGCTAAGAGGAGACTCTGCCTTGGATCCGTTGGTATAATAAACTGTACTCCATTATCTGCATTGAACTTCTGAGTGAGTTTGTTTCCCGGAACACATGGCTACAACAAGGTAATAGACAGTTGGTGGTATGAAGATAATATTATATGGGAAGAAAGAATCCAAAGATATGATACAGAGTCCAGTAAGACATACCTGGGCTCTTTTAAACAGTAGGAAAAAAGTTAATGGCATGTTTGTACTGCCACAGACTGTACTGATTTGATGTATAGTAGAATTGGTATTGGTATCTACTATCTGAAAAAGGTTTTAAAGTCTGAGACCTTTCTTCATTTTAATCCCAAAGAAAGGCAATGCCAAAGAATGCTCAAACTACCACACAATTACATTCATCTCACATGCTAGTAAAGTAATGCTCAAAATTCTCCAAGCCAGGCTTCAGTAATACGTGAACCGTGAACTTCCAGATGTTCAAGCTGGTTTTTGAAAAGGCAGAGGAACCAGAGATCAAATTGCCAACATCTGCTGGATCATTGAAAAAGCAAGAGAGTTTCAGAAAAAACCTCTATTTCTGCTTTATTGACTATGCCAAAGCCATTGACTGTGTGGATCACAATAACCTGTGGAAAATTATGAAAGCGGTGGGAATACCAGACTACCTGACCTGCCTCTTGAGAAACCTGTATGCAGGTCAGGAAGCAACAGTTAGAACTGGACATGGAACAACAGACTGGTTCCAAATAGGAAAAGGAGTATATCAAGGCTGTATATTGTCACCCTACTTATTTAACTTATATGCCGAGTACATCATGAGAAACGCTGGGCTGGAGGAAGCACAAGCTGGAATCAAGATTGCCGGGAGAAATATCCATAAGCTCAGATATGCAGATGACACCACCCTTATGGGAGAAAGTAAAGAATAACTAAAGAGCCTCTTGATGAAAATGAAAGAGGAGAGTGAAAAAGTTTGCTTAAAGCTCAGCATTCAGAAAACTAAGATCATGGCAACTGGTCCCATTACTTCATGGGAAATAAATGGGGAAACAGTGGAAACAGTGGCTGACTTTATTTTTCTGGCTCCAAAATCACTGCAGATGGTGACTGCAGCCATGAAATTAAAAGACAGTTACTCCCTGGAAGGAAAGTTATGACCAACCTAGGCAGCATATTAAAAAGCAGAGACATTACTTTGCCAACAAAGGTCCGTCTAGTCAAGGCTATGGTTTTTCCAGTAGTCATGCATGGATGTGAGAATTGGACTATAAAGAAAGCTGAGTGTGGAGGAATTGATGCTTTTGAACTGTGGTATTGGAGAAGACTCTTGAGAGTCTCTTGGACTGCAAGGAGATCCAACCAGTCCATTCTAAAGGAGATTAGTCCTGGGCATTCATTGGAAGGACTGATGTTGAAGCTGAAACTCCAATACTTTGGCCACCTCATGCAAAGATCTGACTCATTGGAAAAGACCTTGATGCTGGGAAAGATTGAGGGCAGGAGGAGAAAGGGATGACAGAGGATGAGATGGTTCAATAGCATCACCGACTCAATGGACATGAATTTGGGTAGACTCCGGCAGTTGGTGATGGATAGGGAGGCCTGGTGTGCTGCAGTTCATGGGGTCGCAAAGATTCAGACACGACTGAGTGACTCAACTGAACTGAACCTTCTTTTCACTTCTAATCTCCCTACTGAAAAAGATGACATTTCTTTTTGCCCCATTACCACTGGAATCCCCACATTAAAAAGAAAAAAAAAATCCTTTAGATTTGGATCTTGAAAGGATCTGATAAATGTTATCACTGAAGATATGAGACATTAATTGATATTTCTGACCATTGCTGAATGTTTTGCACAGCATAACACATTTCCATCAGGACTACCTGTTATTTAAAATAGAAATTCTCAAGATGAGGCTCAGGGAAACAAGGACTACTCCAGTTCTAGAGATAGATGCCCCAGGTAGGGAATCATTACACTTAACCTGTATTGGCTGAATAAACTATGATTAACAGGGAATACATATTTTATTTTTTAATGGGCTTTTCCTGGGAAAGCAGGGTGGGTGAGAAGTAAAAAAAATGATTCTCACTCATTAGGTAGCATATTCATCAATATAATGCTACAATTTTAAGAAACAAACTCCAATGGGTATAATGTCTCAAAAAATAACTCATTCAAAGTCCACAATGGGTGTTCCTTATGACAGGTGTTTTTCCTCCAAGTGATGTTCCAGGGATCCAGTCTTCTATCTTGTGCTTCTACCATAATCTTGTGGATCATCGTGTCCATCTGCATCAATCTAGGGGGGAAAAATGGAAAAGCACAGACAGTTTTACATGGAGTGGCATTTTATGCAGAAGACCTGGAAATAATGCTCATCATTGCTAGCCACATTCTATTGGCTGGAGCACAAAATCCTACCTGCCAATCTCCAAGTATAGAAGAAAAAAAAAAAAAAAGGCTGGGAAATACTGTTGAGTAAGTTGTCCAGGAGAATAATGAAATAAGGTTGGTGAGCTGCTATGGAAGTTGCTGCCACAGCATGAACTTTGTGTCTCAACTACCAATGAAGGGAGGTATAGGTGAGGAGAAATACACTTGAGATTCCCAGGTGGTGCTAGTGGTAAAGAATCTAGCTGCTAAAGCAGGAGATGCAAGAGATGTTTGATCCTTGGGTCAGGAAGATCCTCTGGAAAAAGGCACAGCAACCCACTCCAGTATTCTTGCCTGGAGAATCACATGGACAGAGTAGCCTGGTGGACCACAGTCCATGGGGACACAAAGAGATGGACACAACTGAGCACACACACACATACGTGAATGAATATTGGTCTCCAAATTTATTGTACAGAATCCCCACATTTTCAAAAATCATGTATTTCAGTTTATAGTCAATATATATTGCTGTTCTTGCTTACCAACAACTTTTGAAAATTTACTGGTTCTCTCTAATCCCTCATGACTCTCAGCTCTCAACTCAGTAACTCTGGCTATCAAACAACCTGGGAGATATTTAACATATAATAGAGGGAATTCTCCAAGCCAGTCTTCAATATTACATGAACCATGAACTCCCAGATGTTCAAGCTGGATGTAGAAAAGGCAGAGGAGCCAGAGATCAAATTGCCAAAATCTGTTGGATCATCGAGAAAGCAAGAGAGTTCCAGAAAAACATGTGCTTTAATGACTATGCCAAAGCCTTTGACTGTGTGGATCACAACAAACTGTGGAAAATTCTTAAAGAGATGGGAATACCAGACCATCTGACCTGCCTCCTGAGAAATCTGTATGCAGGACAAGAAGCAATAGTTAGAAATGGACATGGAACAACCGACTGGTTCCAAACTGGGACAGGAATACATCAAGGCTGTACATTGTCCCCCTGCTTATTTAACTTATATGCAGAGTACATCATGCAAAATGCTGGGCTGGATGAAGGACAATCTGGAATCAAGATTGCAGGGAGAAATATCAATAACCTCAGATATGCGGATGACACCATTCTTATGGCAGAAAGAAGAAGAACTAAAGACCTCTTTAGTTTTGAAAGTGAAAGTGAAAGAGGAGAGTGAAAAAGTTGGCTTAAAACTCAACATTCAGCAAACAAAGATCATGGCATCCAATACCATCACTTCATGGCAAATAGATGGGGAAACAATGGAAACACTGAGAGACTATTTTTGGGGGGCTCCAAAATCACTGCAGATGGTGGCTGCAGCCATGAAATTAAAAGACACTTGCTCCTTGGAAGAAAAGCTATTACCGACCTCGACAGCATATTAAGAAAGCAGAGACATTTCTTTGTCAACAAAGGTCCATCTAGTCCAAGCTATGGTTTTTACCAGGAGTCAGGTATGGATGTGATAATTGGACTATAAAGAAAGCTGAGTGCCGAAGAATTGATGCTTTTGAACTGTGGTGTTGAAGAGTAGAGAGTCCCCTGGACTGCAAGGAGATCCAACCAGTCCATCCTAAAGGAAATCAGTCCTGAATATTCATTGGAAGGACTGATGCTGAAGCTGAAACTCCCATACTTTGGCCACCTGATGTGAAGAACTGACTCACTTGAAAAAACCCTGATGCTAGGAATGATTGAAGGCAGGAGGAGAAGGGGATGACAGTGTATGAGATGGATGGATGGCATCACCAAAGCCATGGATATGAGTTTGAGCAAGCTCCAGGAGTTGGTGATGGACAGGGAAGCCTGGCATTCTGCAGTCCATGGGGTTGCCAGAGTCAGACATGACTGAGTGACTGAACTGACCTGAACTGAGAGGGCATTAGTTAGTGGAGTTGACAAATGAGGTTGAATAGTCGAGTGTGGAGAGAAGACAGTGTAAACTCCAGAAAAAAATTCCTTTTTTGCTAGTCTTTTTAGAGTAATTGATTCTTTGCATATATGGAATCTAGAAAAATGGTACTGATGAACCTATTTACAGGACAACACTGCAGATGCAGACATAGAGAACAGACTTATGGACGTGGTGGCAGGGAGGAGAGGGTGGGATGAATGGAGTGAGTAGCTTGGAAACATATACACTACCATATGTAAAATAGATAGCCAGTGGTAATTTGCTGTATGACTCAGAAAACTCAAACCGGGGCTCTCTGACAATCTAGAGGGTGGGAGGTGGGAGGGAGGTTTAAGAGGGAAGGAACATATGTATACCTATGGCTCATTCATGATGATGTATGGCAGAAACCAACACAACACAATACTGTAAAGCAATTATCATTCAATTAAGATAAATTTTTAAAAAACTTAAAAAATTTTAAAAATAAGTAATTGGTTCTTGATGTGAGATAAAAAGGAATTAACCCTAAGGATATTTGATTCTCTTCTTTGAAGCCTTTCCCTAAATAACAATTTTTGTGTGCCAAACCTTACTTTCTACCTCTTTGCTTTGGTTCTAGCCCTGGCGTGTTTTTTTTGCGGGGGGGGGGGGGGGGCTTTTAACTGACCATGTACCATTCTGCCTTTTTTGAAATTTATTGGAGATGTTTTACCTTACATTGGGAAATGCAGAAAGTACTAGTAGAATGAGAATTTTTTTTGTGTGGTTTATTCATGGAAACTGAGTTACCAAGGGCATCCCAAACAAGCTGTGGCAAAGGGTGAGAATGCGGCAGAAACAATATTTGCATGCAGCACACTTGAAGTTGCAAGTTTGAAATCATTTGGGCTTTCTCCTGGAGCAGCGGATTTTTCTCCGTAGGAAGTTCTTATCTACTGCAGAGGAAAGATTGGGTTATATAGGTTATATAATCGTAAACAAACTGCCAACTATAGATATTCTGATTCTGCAATGTAATCAAATCTCAGACCTCATATGGACTAGGGAAGATGGAACCCAGGAGATTTCATAAAAAATAAACATCTGAATATCTCCCAGGCTTCATGCCCTATGTTATAGTTTCTGCATTAAAAAATGTGAGATTTTGATAATTATGCATAATGTAAATGAAAGACTACTTGTCCACACAGTAAGTTCAAGGAAAGATTTTTGAAATTGATGCATGAGAGAAAATTAGAAGTTAGAAACATCAGAACCCTAAGGGGCTTTAAGAAAATCCTGTTACCTTCGTTATAGAGAACGAAAGGCCTAAATCTGTTGAGTGACTTGCTAAAGTTTACAAATGAAGTCACATATATTGAGGTTTGGCAAGTCTCTCTCTCATTACAATGTTCTTTAATATTAAAAAAATATACAGAAACAGAAAATTGTTTTAAAGCCAACATTCATTTTTGGAGCCTGAAACAAATGACAGTTTTTTCAGTAGTCACAAAAATGTATCAACAGAAAAGATACAGTAGGGTTTAGCTTTGTTTCTGCTAATCATATAAGAAAAAGTAAGCAGTACATTTAAGTAATTGAATATTGAGCTAGAATTATTCATTGCAGTTTTGCACAGAAGCATATAAAATAGAACTTAATGGACTGGGAACGTTAACTAAAAATTATCTGAATGAAAAAAATAACAGTAGGTCAGTCATAAAAAAAGATAAAGACAAAACAAACAAAAAACAAGACAGCAGAGAATTTTGCCATCTCATTATTCATGGGAATACTGTCACTATGGCATTACAAACAAGAGGATATGGAAAGATGAACATCTGAAAGCACCTAGAAGCATGTTTCTCCTGTGAATGTATAATAGCAAGCATGTGTGAGAAAAAAATTCTTGGATTTTGGCAATATTCTAACAATAATTAGCCTCAGTGGGAATGTTTGTAGGTACATATTTACATAAAGTAAAATGAGAATAAGACAAAGGAGGTGAATGGCTGTTATCTTTGAATCAGATAAAATAGGATCATGGAAAGGGAAGGTTTTCAGATTTGTACACTCAAAAGTCTTGGTCAGTGGTGCTACATTGACTAATAGAATTATAAGATAAATTGACTTGTTTGTTCATCAGGACATTGTAATAGAATATTAATCATATAGAAGAAAAAAAGCCCCAAAGATTACTTGTCATAGTGTGAACCTCATTTCATAGAACATGGAGGAAAAATATACAAGGCATAAAATGATTATCAGTACAATGTACATATTAAATCAACAGTGTGTTCGGCTGTTTCCCTTTTCTTTCCAAGTAATATCAATCTTGTGTGTCTAGATATGGATAGTTTAATAGGAATAAAATTCCATATCTTCAAGTTCTATAAAACTCAGAAAGTTCACTTGAGAATAGGCTATTGGTGTGCTTTCAAAACTGGTGCTTCACTTTACTGACCAAAGGCCTAGTTTGTCCCCATTCTGTATCTTACTATGGTGCATTATGGAAATGTAAAAATTATGTGGGAATCAAACAGGTAGACAGTTGAATGTATCAGCTTTAGGTACCTTCTTTTAATCAATGCTTTTTTGTTTCATGCAATTTATTTTAAGGGTAAAGAACTATATTAGAAAATATGTTTAAAGCTATATGAGGATGTTCTTAGATATTTAATAGCATGGGACGGGTCAACTGACCGTAATTTTCCTTGAATGGCATGTTCTCTTCCAGCTTATGACTACTTTCGAGTAACTTAATTTCTTCTGAGAGAAAGGTCCAGTAAAGAAAGCAGAGGGGCATTAGAAAGTTTGAGAACTGTGGTTCATTAATTCATCATAAACAAACTCATAGCAAGACTCTATGCCTTACCTAGCTATGTATTTATCTAAGAATTGAAATTAATAAATGACACAAATGCTATGAGGCCCTCCTTTAAGATCTGCACTTGAACAGAAAAATGACATTGAATTTTTTTTTAACAGACTGTAAGTCTGATTAGGTTAATTTACTAAACAATGAAAATGGAGTTTGCCACTTAGGTTATGTATTATACATTTTGTGCAAATTGAATGACCTAAATTTGTAACTCCCAGGCTTTGATATTAACATACTTAAAGTGCACAAAGAGATTAAAAATATTTCATTTCACTTTATAAGACACTGGTGGTTTAGGTTTAGTTGCTAAGTCATGTCTGATTCTTGTGACCCCATGGACTGTAACCTGCCAGGCTCCTCTGTCCATGGGATTTCCCAAGCAAGAATAGTGGAGAAGATTGCCATTTCCCTCTCCAGGGGGTAGTCCCAACCCAGGGATTGAACCTGTGCCTCCTGCATTGCAAATGGGTTCTTAACTGCTGAGCCATCAGGGAAGCCCTTTAAGATACTGGCAGAGATGCATTAAAATTAATATTTTGCTTTTCCTAATTCTTTCTTATTGACTTTAATAAATTACTTCCAAGTTAAAAAGGAACATGTATAAATAATGTATGTTTGAAAAGTCTTGGTAAAATTGTATTCATATATGTATTAGTTTTCTTTTGCTGTATTAGAAACTATCACAAAGTTAATGGCATAAAACATACTCATTTATTACTTCACAGTGTCTGAAGGTTGGAAATGTGGGCATAGTACAGTTGGGTTCTCCGGTCGGACTTGAGAAAGTTGCAAGGAAAGTGTTCACAGCACTCCAAAGTCATCTGAGGTTCATTTAAAGTCCTTTTCCAAACTCATTAGGTGTTGGAATTATGAATTTCCTGGCAGTTGTGTCACTGAGGTGTCCATTTTCTCATTACCTGTCGATTAGAACCACTTTCAGCTCCTAAAGGTCACTCTCTGGTCCTTCACATGTGGGGCTTGTCTCTCAAAACATGGCAGTTCACTTCTTGAAGACCAGCAGGAGAATCTCTTTCCATGAAGGGCTCCATCCCTCTTCAAAGCTTCTCCTGATGAAATCATTCTTACCATGAATAATCTTCATTTTTATTAACTAAAAGTCAACGAATTGGAGATCTTAATTTCAACCGTAGTATCCTTCACCTTCTATCCCATAATAGAATAGGAAAGACTAGAGATTTCTTCAAGACAATCAGAGATATCAAGGGAACATTTCATGCAAAGATGGGCTCAATAAAGGACAGAAATGGTATGGACCTAACAGAAGTAGAAGATATTAAGGTGAGGTGGCAAGAATATAGAGAAGAACTATACAAAAAAGATCTTCACAACCCAGAAAATCACAATGATGTGATCTGATCACTCACCTAGAGCCAGACATCCTGGAATGTGAAGTCAAGCGGGCCTTAGAAAGCATCACTATGAACAAAGCTAGTGGAGGTGATGGAATTCCAGTTGAGCTATTTCAAATCCTAAAAGATGATGCTGTGAAAGTGCTGCACTCAGTGTGCCAGCAAATTTGGAAAACTCAGCAGTGGCCACAGGACTGAAAAAGGTCAGTTACCATTCCAATCCCAAAGAAAGGTAATGCCAAAGAATGCTCAAACTACCACACAATTGCACTCATCTCACACGCTAGCAAAGTAATGCTCAAAATTCTCCAAGCCAGGCTTCAGCAATACGTGAACCGTGAACTTCCAGATGTTCAAGCTCGTTTTTGAAAAGGCAGAGGAACCAGAGATCAAATTGCCAACATGTGTTGGATCATTGAAAAATCAAGAGAATTCCAGAAAAACATCTATTCCTGTTTTATTGACTATGCCAAAGCCTTTGACTGTGTGGATCACAATAAACTGTGGAAAATTCTGAAAGAGATGGGAATACCAGACTACCTGACCTGCCTCTTGAGAAATCTGTATGCAGGTCAGGAAGCAACAGTTAGAACTGGACATGGAACAACAGACTGGTTCCAAATCAGGAAAGGAGTACGTCAAGGCTGTATATTGTCACCCTGCTTATTTAACTTATATGCCGAGTACATCATGAGAAACGCTGGGCTGGAGGAAGCACAAGCTGGAATCAAGATTGCTGGGAGAAATATCCATAACCTCAGATATGCAGATGACACCACCCTTATGGGGGAAAGTGAAGAAGAACTAAAGAGCCTCTTGATGAAAATGAAAGAGGAGAGTGAAAAAGTTTGCTTAAAACTCAACATTCAGAAAACAAAAATCATGGCATCTGGTCCCATCACTTCGTGGGAAATAGATGGGGAAACAGTGGCTGACTTTTTTGGGGGGCTCCAGAATCACTGCAGATGGTGATTGCAGCCATGATATTAAAAGATGCTTACTCCTTGGAAGGAAAGTTATGACAACCTAGACGGCTTATTAAAAAGCAGAGACATTACTTTGTCAACAAAGGTCTGTCTAGTCAAGGCTGTTGTTTTTCCAGTAGTCATGTATGGATGTGAGAGTTGGACTGTCAAGAAAGCTGAGCGCCGAAGAATTGATGCTTTTGAACTGTGGTGTTGGAGAAGACTCTTGAGAGTCCCTTGGATTGCAAGCAAATCCAACCAGTCCATCCTAAAGGAGATCAGTCCTGAATATTCATTGGAAGGACTGATGTTGAAGCTGAAACTAAAATACTTTGGCCACCTGATGTGATGAGTGGACTCATTGGAAAAGGCCCTGATGCTGGGAAAGATTGAGGGCAGGAGGAGAAGGGTATGACAGAGGATTAGACGGTTGGATCGCATCACCAGCTAATGGGCATGAGTTTGGATAAACTCCAGGAGTGATGATGGACAGGAAGTCCTGGCATGCTGCAGTCCATGGGGTCACAACGAATCAGACACGACTGAGCGGCTGAACTGAACTGAACAGATCCTTCATCTTTGCCATTTAATGTCATCTAATAATTGGAATGAAATCCATCATACCTCATCTCACCCAAGCTCAAGAGGAAGGGAATAAACAGAGTGTATACCCCAGGAGATACTTATCTGGGGGTCATCTTAAATCTGGGGGTAATCTTAAAAATCTGTTTACCTCAGTATTCTTCCCAGAAATTGAGAAAGAATAAATAATCTCTAATGGTTTTTAAAGTTATATTGTCAGTCAGATGTCTCTAGCCATTTTTCCTTTATCTAAATCTTTACTATCTGTATGGAGAAAATTAAGAGATTTGGGTAAATTTTTTGAGGTAGGGCTAGTTCTCTGTGTGGTTGCTTACAAGCATGAATTTTAAATGAATCAGTTTGCCTAGAGGGTAGATCTATTGGACTGATGCTATTTATTCTGGGCATCAAAGAATAAATATCAATTATTAAAGGTGTCTCATTCGAAATTCATAATTTGTAGAACAATATTTAGTTGGTTTATGACATCCTTTCCAACGTTTTTTTCTAGTGAAATTTCCTGAAGTACAGAGGCTCAAAAACTGAAAACCATAGTCCTTAGGTTTCTTGGCAGGTTAGGATTCCAGAGTAACTTGGAAATACTTGTCTGCACTTGGAGAAGTAGAAAGTAAGGCTAAAGCTGGACATTTCCTGTTTTTCTGAGGATTCTGCTGGTAAGCAGTATTGTGGAGACACTTATCTTATTTACTAATACATTTGTTTATTGCTTAGCTTAATTAGCAGATTTACCAGTGTCCAGCCAATAGCATCACAGGCATCAAAAGGTCTGAGTGGTACCTCCACTTTGATCATGAGCCTTATAGCATGGTTCTGAAACTGATGGCAGCAGTAATAGCTTCTCAGTCTGGAAGGAGCTTTCTAACTACAGTGTTGGTGTGTGGTTGGAGAGAAACTGATCTAGAACTAGACTTTCCATTCAGTGAGTGGTTGCCTGGTCATAGAAGATGTGGCCCTTTTGGTGCTCATTCTCTGTTGTAACTTGGGGAGTCTTTCCTGAAAGCAGAATCTTGATTCTGTTTTTTTCAGCACTCTCAGTGATTCTGTAAACGATCTCTTTTGGCTTCACCCAGCTAGAATTTATATTCTCTCTTACCTAACACTGCCCAATACAGATAGAACTTCTTTATTTGTTTCAATCCTTTCTGTTTCTGGAGAGACAGGCACACTGCTGTACAGAACAGTCATTTTAGTTGCTTTCTTACGCCTATCGGGCCCTTTGAATGTGAATTGGGCAATCCTACTCCTCACCGATGCTTTTCTTCTTTCAATGTGAGAGATTTGAAAATGACTTCTTACAGTGTGGCCCTAATTATATTTGTACCCAAGGGCGTCTGTTCTCAACTCCAACTGGTAGAAAGGCAGAGGATAGTTTGTTTCTAAAGTTCAATAACTTTTAAAAATAATTTTAAAAATTCTCACAGATAGTTCATAGAGCTTTCATTATTGCCAGTTATGGATCCAGCAGGAGTTTTCAAATTCAATGACCATTTTTATGGTTAAAATATATAAGTTAAATTGTCTTCTTGCCCGTGGGTATTTCTCCTGAAGGCAAACAATTTCTTCTCTTCTTTCCCTAGTTGCTACTTTAAAAGTTTCATTCCATAGAACTCCCAAGATTGCTTTAAAAAGACTAGATTATCATAGTGTTTAAGAAATAAAGTTGAATCGTGGTTTCTTTTTATTTTGACAGTGATGACATCCTGTTCTGCAGCCAAAGACTATACTGGAGAAAAGGAACTCAGTGTGGCAGAAGACACATTTTGGTTTAATACAACAAGGACTTAGCAGAAACTCTGTTTTGGCATGGTGCCTATCTTCATGTCATGTCATGCACAGAACATGTTTTAGTCCTCAGAGATTATTCAGTGTTTGAATTTTGATGAAGTTAGGGATGATGGGCTGAATTTTGTAACTTTTACCTTAAAGTGTATTTTATTCATCCATATCTTATATCTGCCAGCAAAGCCCTTTTGTGTAATCCTTGGTGTAATATCTATATCTGCCACTACATTCTATGAGGTTTGGACTTTTTTGCATCCATTTTATCTGCCACTGTTTCTCTAGCTCATCACACTAAATTAATGACTGAAGAGATGTTTAAAAAAATCTCTCCTAAATGTATTTAAATGTGGCATGGTAGAGCATAAGTGCTATGGAAACTTTAATACCTTATATGGAGACTTCTCTGGCAGTCTAGCAATTAAGACTTCATCTTCCATTGCAGGGGATGTGGTTTCAATATCTGGTTGGGGAGCTAAGATCCCATAGGAGTTATGGCCAAAAAGTCAAACATAAAAAAAGAAGCAATACTGCAACAAATTTATAAAGACTTTAAACATGGTCCTCATTAAAAAATATTTTTAAAAGTACCTTATATGAAATTAAAGTCATTTAAATTCAACTATTTTATTGATGTATCAAGTGAAGAGTTAACACTTGCCATGTGTTAGCCATAATTCTATGTAAAATTAAATATTTTCTTATTTTATCCTCAAACATCCCGTTGGTTAGGACAGTGCCATTACTTTTAATCTACAACACAGTAGGAAATTGAAGCAAGTAAAAGTTTGCCCAAATCACTCATGAAGAAAGGGGCTGAGTCAGGATTCAGACCCAGGTTCCTAACAACCACAGGGGCCAACTTCTCAACTTTGACTATCTCTGATTGGAAGGCTTGGGAGATCAGTGGTAAAAACAAATTGAAAAAACAGTGACATTAATCTACATTTTATTAATTTGTGGTAAATGATTTTGGTTTATGGCACATTTCAGAAACTATTATAAATGAATGTGCCAATGAGAACCTATCTGAGAATCTAGCAACAATAATAACCACTTATCAAATTCTGAAAATTCATTTGAGTTTTTGGCCAGAGGCAAGAACAAAAGAAGTTTAAAAAATTCAGATGGGAGAGTGTATATGCTGCTGCTGCTGCTAAGTTGCTTCAGTCATGTCTGACTCTGTGCGACCCTATGGACAGCAGCCCACCAGGCTCCTCTGTCCACATGATTCTCCAGGCAAGAATACTGGAGTGGGTTGCCATTTCCTTCTCCAACGCATGCATGCATGCTAAGTCGCTCCAGTCATGTCCGACTCTGTGCGACCCTGTGGACAGCAGCCCACCAGGCTCCTCTGTCCACACGATTCTCCAGGCAAGAATACTGGAGTGGGTTGCCGTTTCCTTCTCCAGAATGTATATGCAGGTTATTTCATTTTTACACTCTGTTTCCTCTCCCTATTTGATTCTACTCCTACCTTCTTATTCAGATTCTCTCACTTCTGAAAATTCAGGTGGGAGGACTCTTGGTGGGGACTATAATGACAGTACTGTAAAGCAGTAATTACAGACTCTGGAGGTTTTTTTTTTTTCCAAATGCTTGTACCAGGGAAGTATCCTCAAGTATTAACACTGATTTCAGTGTTCCCTCTTAGAAAGCATTGGCCCAGGATTACAGGTTTAGGCACATACCAGGTGTTTTTCATTATGTAATAGTGTCTATCACAATCTTTTAAATAGTGTGGCAAATCATTCAGCACTTTTAAACACTGAGGAAAAGTTGCCCGATTTGCTAGAGCATGAATGTGATAGAAATGACAAAGCCCATTACACATATAAGACATGATTACTCTCAGATCATTAACCTCAGTGTCTGAAAGCTTAGTGTGGATATAAAACTGACCTTTTTTCTTTTGTTACTGGTAATAGAACTTACTGATGTCTCCCACCCTCACCTTCACAGCAACTCAGAAAATACCAGTAATGTATCCTGTGCACAAAGATATGACTTTTCTACAAACCTCCTTGAATTCACTTGTCTATACTTGTCCTCTTACAACATTAATCACGACATATTGTAGTGTTCTCTTTAGTTGTCCCTATTCTTCACTAGTCTGTGAGGTCCTTGAGAGTACAGACCATGCCATATTCTCCCAAAGGAAATAGAATGCCACTTGATACAGTGTAACTATTTGACAACATTGGTTGATGAAGCAGTGGGTCATGCTGTTTATTTGCTGCGTCAGTTTTCAATTGCAGTGATAGCAAACGCTATTAATTATTTTACAGTTCTGTAGGTCAGAAGTTGAACTTGGATCTCAGTGGTCTAAAATGCAGAGGTCAACCTGCATTCCTTCTGGGCATCTAGGGGAGTCCATTTTTCTGCTTTCCCTAGCTTCTAAAGGGCACCTGCATTCTTTGGCTCATGCCCTTTTCCTCTGACTCCAAGGTCAAGTGTGTAGCATCTTTGGCCAATGTTTTATAGTGATGCCCCTCTGGTTTCTTCTGTTACTTTGTTGTTCCCCTTTTAAGGATTCCTATAATTACTTTGGGCCCACCTGCATATCCAGGATAATATCCCTATCTTAAGATCAGCTGATTAATAATTTTAATTTCATCTACAACCTTAATGTAACTTTGCCATGTAATATAACATATTCCAGAGACTAGGATGTAAGCATTTCTGGAGATCAGGGGCATTATTCTACTTACCACACTTCCTAGATTCTATTCTAAAGTAGCTACACACTTGCTAGTAAAAGTGGAATGGAAGGTGTGGAATATGGCCTCTGCAATGTCTGCTCTCACCTCCAACCTTTGGCATGTTTCTTTCTGTACTGTGGAAGCTGGGCTGCTAGAATTCTTATGCCAAGTTCCTATGCAGGTAGTTTTCCAGATGTGGTTTAGGTTTGAGCCCCAGATGCACTGCAGGGAAATTTGAATTCCATAATGAAGGATGTAAGGAAAGAAGAAGAAATAAGCAAGACATCCATTTCTATGGTGTGTGATGTGCCAGAGGAATTCATAGGTCTGCAGTCATTGCTTCCATGATTTAGTAGCTTTCTATAGTCAGAATGGCATTTACTGAACTGTGGCAGGGGTGATGTGGTGCTAGGTTTACCAGCTTTATGATTTGGTAGCTATTGTTTTCCTGGACAGGGGCAGAATGCTTCTGAGGGCTTGATGGTTTCCTAGGAAGCTCCATCAGCACCTGAAGCCCATTTTTAAGTAATGTGCTCTATGGGGAGACTGTATTCCATCAGTCCTAAATACATTTTTCCACTTTAACTGTCAGTATGTTTATCATTCTTAGTAGTACAGGAAATAATGACGTGTCTTATAATCAGTGCTCTTAGTTATGTGAAGTATTGTACATTTCTTTCTGGGGAAACCATTTAACATGGTTTATGCAACTCAGTCCTATCTAATGCAGGTGTGTGTACTAAGTCATTTCAGTCGTGTCTAATTCTTTGCAACCCTATGGACTGCAGTCCACCAGGCTCCTCTGTCCATGGGATTCTCCAGGCAAGAATATTGGAGCAGGTTGCCATTTCCTCTTCCAGGGGATCTTCCCAACCCAGGGATTGAATGCGCTTCTCTTAAGTCTCTTGCATTGGCAGGTGGGTTCTTTACCACTAGCGCCATCTGGGAAGCCCTTGGGTTAACAGTTTATAACATAATGAAAATGAGTATCTGACCTTTAGAATTCAACTCTAAGACATAGAAAAACATAATTTTTTATTTTCTCTTGTAATCATTGTGTGTTAACCACCAAGAACAAAATGGGCTTTGGTTCTGAACAGCAATATACCAACAAATTATTTGCTATGTAAAATGTACAGGTTGCCTTTAACAAGGCAGATTTATCATAATTTACTCTGAGACATTAAGTCATATAGATCTAGATGCCCTGTGGAGTAAATAATTCCTGTTATTAAACTTTAGCAAATCAATATTTTTAAAATTTGCAATTTATTACATGCCAGAGATTTTGTTAGGTTCTCCAAATCTCATTGCCTTTTCTCAATACCATTGTATATGAAACATCAAGACAAATTTTAGGGAAGCAGATAATAAGGTTGGAAAAGTAATTTAT
Organism: Okapia johnstoni; assembly: GCA_024291935.2. Classification (NCBI taxonomy): domain Eukaryota; kingdom Metazoa; phylum Chordata; class Mammalia; order Artiodactyla; family Giraffidae; genus Okapia; species Okapia johnstoni. Next base: position 58,049,756 of record CM044308.1, read on the forward strand.
CTTTTGCCTCAGCTTTTAATGTTAACGTATATATTCAACTAGTAAAGAAAAGTATTCTGATTCAGAATATGAAATACAATGACATAAGAGACTCATTATAAAACATTCAAACTTCTGCTAATGATAAAGGTGCAATTGTAATTTTATTTGTGTTCTCTTAAAAGTCAAACATCAAAAACAACTTGACATACCACTTAGTTGATATTTAACCCTTTACAATTCAGGCCTGAATTCCTCTTTGATAGAAATATTTCTGAAGTGTTTTCTATGCCTCCTTGTTTCCCATTTTAAACTGTATCAAAATTTTCTTGTGATACATGCTTATGGTATGGTTGACCAGGTACAAATCTAAGTGGGGTGGGATGGATATGTTGGGACATATACAAACATGTTGGCTCTGAAGATTTTCTTGGAAAATGTATATTCCAATGCTAACATATTTGTTTTCATATATCTCTCTTCTAATGAAGGTTGAGTTTAAAATTTGCAGATTCATGACTTCCTAAGCAGAGCTCAAAAGCTATATTTCTGTAAAAAATATTTGTGCATGAAAGGTTGAAGCAGAAAGTGATCACTGAGTAGAAAATTATCTTGTTATTACTTCTCAGTGTCTTTGACTCACCTGGACAAATTTCAACACTTTATTTCTGTATCACTGACGCCAGTCAGAGTTCACTCTGGGTTTTCTGCCTGATGTCCTATTTATTTAGGGTGAATATTCTTCATTATTTCCAAAATTCATGACAAAGAATTTCTGAACATCTCAGTGAAAATGGACATATTCTTTACCTTTATTGGATAATTTCTGCTTATCTGATACCAGACTACAATTTTTGCTAAGTTGTTCTTTAACAAGCAACACAAATACAGGTAAATTTATAATTGTTTTTATCCTAAAAAAAAATATTGAATGTTCTCTAATGGATCTTTTGTGTGATAACATTTTACATTTAGAACTGAATACCACAGTTCATAGGTTGAATAAAATAACATTGTGTTAATAACACAGTCAAATCACACTGAAAATTCAGGAATTTACTGAAGAGTGTCTTTCTAAGTTTATGCCTGCTTCTTTAAAGTTTCTCAGTATTCCATATGCAACAGAGAACTTTTTGTCCATTTTTATTAGCATGTTGGTGGGCTAGTTATTGAATTGTTAAGAACACGTTATTTTAAAAAGCTTTCTTTGCAATTAAAATGTAATTTGCTTGACAAATACAGAATCAAAACAATCAAGTGTTATTCTAAACACACTTAATTCAGAATAAATTTTGCATAGACTTGAGATCACAGGTGATTTGTTAGTCTCTCATCACCATGTCCATTAGACATTTTGACCCTGAATCAGTTTCATAGAGTCTACCATATTCTGAAATAGTCTTTTGCTAATCATTAGCTTTTTCAATTTGAAAGCACAGAATATTTGGCTGCAGAGATGAAGTAATTCACACAATAAAAAAGAAATATTCGAACCCTGAAGACCTAGTTATTTGCAATGAGATAAAAATATTGTACAGGACTATTTTCATATTTTAATAGCAATATAAAATAGACAATACGTTTTCTAAATTACTAGTATAAATTAGCAGAGGTTCATACATTTTCTGCTCTTTTTTATTTTTAGGAAAAGTATTAGTTTATAATCTCAGTGGATGTTAGGTCTTATTTATCCTTGATAAGCTTATTTCTTAGACTTCCCCAAGGTATATAAAACACAAAAAGGTAATACCAGTTTTTAATTATATTTCTACCATTGAGGTATTTCAATTCATTACTTTAACGTTTCATCTGGCTGGATTTCTGTGAATCAGCTCCTCTAGAGACTGATCATTTAAAACTATTTTTTTTCCTCTTTAAATGGCAATCAGTTTATGTACAACATAAGCAAATCGAAAGCCAACAATAATCTTATTTTACCAGAACATAAAAATTTGTCGTTTGATTCTGACTGTCTTAATCTTAAAGCTGCTTGGCAGGTGTGGAATATACATTTTCATTAACTTATTCCTTCAACAAAAGTATAAGGAGCATCATTACATACCAGGGACTACTGTTGAGTGCTGAGGACACAAACACATGAACTCAGATCAGTTCAGTTCAGTTCAGTTCAGTAGCTCAGTCATATCTGATTTTTTGCAACCCCATTGACAGCAGCACACCAGGCTTCCCTGTCCATCACCAACCCCCAGAGCTTACTCAAACTCATGTCCATAGAGTTGGTGATGTTATCCAACCATCTCATCCTCTATCATCCCCTTCTCCTCCCGCCTTCAATCTTTCCCAGCATCAGGCTCTTTTCCAATGAGTCAGTTCTTTGAATCAGGTGGCCAAAGTATTGGAGTTTCAGCTTCAGCATCAGTCCTTCCAATGAATATTCAGGACTGATATCCTTTAGGATGATCTGGTTGGATCTCCTTGCAGTCCAAGGGACTCTCCAGAGTCTTCTCCAACACCACAGTTCAAAAGCATTGGTTCTTCAGTGGTCAGCTTTCTTTATAGTCTAACTTTCACATCCATTCATGACTACTGGAAAAACCATAGCTTTGACTAGATGGACCTGTGTTGGCAAAGAAATGCCCCTGCTTTTTAATATGCTGTCTAGGTTGGTCATAGCTTTTCTTCCAAGGAGCAGACATCTTTTAATTTCATGGCTGTGGTAACCATCTGCAGTGATTTTGGAGCCCAAGAAAATAAAATCTGTCACTATTTCCATTGTTTCCCCATCTATTTGCCATGAAGTGATGGGATTGTGGCCATGGAGATAGTCAATTACTAGGCCAGTTGATAAGAAGTCCAGGTCCCCTGAAGAGGAGAAAGGAGTCTGGGGCTCTCAAGGAAATAGGAGTCTGGAATTCTCAAGGAGGAGGAAAGGGCAAACATTTTTTTTCTATGTTCCTTAGTAAGGATTATATAGCAATAATGTATCCTGCTTGAGGACATGTTTTTCCTTCCTGAAAACCTTCTGACTAATCCTGTTATCTTAAAATGTAAATTGTGGGAGTAGGTCTGATAAGATCTTTAAAATCTTGAGACATTCTTTTGATTTATTGTAATAACCAATTAAAAAAGTATATATCTCCCTTGCTAAGACTAGCGATGGGGGCACTCTCCGTCCCTCTTCTGACGTCTATGTCAGAAGCTTTCTCTGTACCTTTTCACACTTTAAAAAAACTCTGCTACACAAAAGCTCTTGAGTGATCAAGCCTAGCCCCTCATCCCAAAGCTAAATCTTCTGAGATCATGAATCCAACATTGTTCACTGTAAGATATCACCATGATCTTAGTTTTTCGACTGTAGAGTTTCAACATTCAGATCAATGTTGAACTCAGATAAGTCTTGCCCTAAAATGGCTCAATGTCTACTGGGAGAAAAAAAAAAAAATCATAGGTTATGACAGCTTTTAAGGAGTCTATTTACCCCAGAGTAAATACTTTTGAAGTTAGCACTTGCAAGGACCTATGGAGTTTCTCTGGTGGCTCAGACGGTAAAGAATCTGTCCACAATGTGGGAGACCTGGGTTCTATCTGTGCGTCAGGAAAATCTGTGGAGAAGGAAAAATCCCCTGAGTGACCAACACTTTCAGTTTTCACAAGCGCTTACATGTATGCATGCTAAGTCACTTCAGTTGTGTCTGACTCTTTGTGACCCCATGGACTATAGACTTCCAAGCTCCTCTGTCCATGAGATTTCCCAGGCAAGAATACTGGAGTGGGTTGCTGTTGCTTTCTCCAGGGGATCTTCCCATTCCAAGAATTGAACCCCAGTTTTCTGCATTGCAGGTGGATTCTTTACCATCTGAACCACCAGGGAAGCCCTTATATGGACCCTGTTAAAACATCACTGTTCATCAGGAACAGTTTATTAAGTTTGCTTATCCTGGATATTCTGTACTAGATTACATCTTAATCAGGTAAGATTTTTCAATTTCATAAATTTATCTATTATGATGGGAGAAAATGGAGGAGAGTTATATATTTTAAGTTGGAACTTCACATATCCTACAAGCAAAATTAGTTGACTGAACCAACAGTATAGATAAAGTATATTTCTATACAGTTAAATATAAATAAATAGATTTATACATAATTGATTTAGCAACTATTTTTGCGTTTTCATGTGAATTACTCAATTTTCATATTTATGTAACTTGTATAAACAGTATAGTTGAAAAGGCTATGTATTATTTGAGTCTTAATTTCCTTTTTCTCAGGTTCTAGGAATCCTCTTCACTATCAAATATATTTATTTGTAATATGCTGGACTGATGTGGGATGCTGCTTTCTAGTTTCAGAGCTTATATTTTTAAGTCTCTGCTTATGTACTTGCCTAGAAATTCTTAAAATCAGAAATAATTTTCTAATCATGAATTCTCTCATGAGAAATTCCATTATATATAACTTGATTTATATATGTATTTTGAGAAATGTAATTTTGTGTGTTAGAATATAGGAAAGTATGTAAATTATAAAAGTTAAATATGAAACTAAGAAGTAGTGGTAATAAAAATGGGAAATAAATTAGACAGATATACCATGGTTGCTGAAAAGAGGCAGAGGTAACTGAAAGGAAACCTGAGACTTAGGCTTGAATTGTTGTCTTGTCTTGCTAAAGGGAAACCAATATGTGCTTCAAATGAACTACTTATTCTGTGCTGGGCTCAAAAATTTCTATTGGTGCAGTTATATTCTCTAAACTTGTGGACATTAAGAATTACTTAATCATATCTGCTGAGTAGTTTAAACAAAGGATGCTCAGCATTTTCTTATATTTCTTGCATTTGGGATTTTTATGGTCCAGAAGTAGATCAAGGAGGGTAGTTTTCAGCAATCCCAAGTAATAAGATTTGCAACTCTTTAAAAAAAAATTCATTGTGACCACCACATAACAGGCAAGCTTATCACAATATATCTGAAGTGAAGAGAAGTAAAAGTCACTCAGTCATGTCTGACTCTTTGTGACCCCATGGACTATACAGCCCATGGAGTTTTCCAGGCCAGAATACTGGAGTGGGTAGCCTTTCCGGTCTCCAGGGCATCTTCCCAACCCAGGGTAGAACCCAGGTTTCCTGCATTGCAGGAGGATTCTTTACCAGCTGAGCCACAAGGGAAGCCCACAATATATCTGATATATTCCAAAATACCCAATTTTAGATTCATTCATTAGATTTAATTATATTTATAAATTTAATATTTGAAAGAATGCTAATTATAAAAAGATGGCTGAACATTGTTATTAAGATTAAATTATCTTTTTCTGGCAAAGTTTTTGCCACGAGAATGTCAGAAACAGCAAAATTTAAGACCTACATATTTATTGGTTTAAGATGACACACAACATACTTTCAGGTTCAGGTTAGAGATTTAATATTCGGTTGCTTATCGCCAATATTGTTTTTGAGTGAATCTATGACTCCTTAATATTTACTCCATTCCTGGAATTCAGTCCTATTATCACTGATGTAAAAAACATTGTATTAGATGGCAGTGTAATTAATGGTGTAGAATCAGTATATAACAAAATGGTCCCTTGTTGCCACAAAAATATTTTCAAACTCAACTCAAATTCTTGGCAATTGCATACTCAAAATCTTAACTTTAACAACGTTGATTTATATGATACTGCTTATAGCAAAATCAGCATTATGTTTCTTTCTTTATCTGAGTAAACATTAGGCCTATTTATACTGTTCTAAATTCTGTGTTTTTGTTTATTTGTATATTATTTTTCATATTACACTGCATATTCCTTTCTTGTTGCCCTCATTGATTCCACAAGTCATATATTTTCTCCTTATGCATTATTACACCGAATTTCTAGTGAGTCATTATACATCTTGGCAAGTTAATGTTTTTACTCTCCCAGTTTTTACCAAGAAAACTAAAATCAGTGAAAATTACTTGGATTTATGTATGCTCAACTGTTAAACATTGAGAAGTGACAGCATGAAGTTCTTAGTATAATGGGTTGAATCTACTTCAATGTTATTTTTCTAATTATGGTATACATGCTTGATGTGTAGAGTTATGTTTCACTGTTTTCAAAGCTTTGGTGAAGATCTTAGAGCAGTTTCATTACGTCATTTGTATTCATAACACAAAGAGCCTCACCTTAAGTATCTAAGCTCCAACTTCAGCATCAAGGAATATATGTTTGCCTGGGTCAATTAAAGAGTGGGGGTTGAAATGGGAATTTTGGATGGGACTAAACAACATTTTGAGGCACATATAGGTGTCCATGCTGCAGATAAAATACAGTATATGAACTTTATGTGAAATGAGATATTTGCTGCCATACATGCCCAAATATGTGTATGGTGTTCCTTTGAAAGAGGACAGGATTAGCTGTAGAGGCTGATTCTACTTGCATTCAACTATGGATACTATAGATACTATTTTGGGGAATGAAGGCTACCTGGTCTCTGATGGTGATCCCTCCAGAGTCAGCTCTATGAATCAGGGCCCTAACAATATACTATCTGGTTTTGTTCCACTTGATAGATTTCTCCTCTTTTCAACTGGTTGAATTTTATTTTATTATAGATTTAAAAAACTTAGCTTATTGTCCATTCTCATTAACTTGAGTTTTAAAATCAACTTCATGTTTTGAGTTCATTTAGTTTTTAGTCCAATTTGGAACTCTAGATCACTTTGTTGTTCAAATAATTTAGCCTGTATAAAGTCCCTTCAAGTTTATGTTTCTTCATAAGAGTTTCAATAAATTAGGCTAAAAAATAAAATTAAAAATAGGTGCTTTTGCTTTATTTATATATTTATTCATTCAGTGTCAATATTAACTGAGAGGTGACCATGTCTTCTAGCCTTCATTTTCCAATCTTTAGACCCTGCTCAGAATATTATAGTCAGTCTCTTTGTATTGATGAGTGATACAAATCTCCTTCAAATTTCAGGACATAATTTGCTTCATGAGGTTAGTAATATTCCAGCAATATTTCTTTATCTTTATATTAATATTATTAATAGATTTTTAATAATCCAGAGTTCAGATTTCATTCATTGAGTTTGGAGTGTGGCTCAATAATATGAATTTTTATCTTCAAATGGTCTTCAGACTATGGTTTTGGAAACCACTTATTATAATGCATTGAGACAGGATATAAATTACCAAGGTTATGCTAAAAATTTTTCAAGCTAGGTTTCAGTACATGAACCAAGAATTCCACATGTACAAGCTGGGTTTAGAAAAGGCAGAGGAACCAGAAATCAAATTGCCAACATTCACTGGACCATAGAGAAAGCAAGGGAATTCCAGAAAAACATCTACTTCTGCTTCATTGACTGCTAAAGCCTTTGACTGTGTGGATCACAGCAAACTGTGGAAGATTCTTAGAAATTTGAGTACCAGACCACCTTACCTGTCTCCAGAGAAATCTGTATGTGAGTCAAGAAGCAACAGTTAAAACCTTACATGGAACAACTGCTGCTGCTGCTAAGTCACTTCAGTTGTGTCTGACTCCGTGCGACCCCATAGATGGCAGCCCACCAGGCTCTGGTGTCCCTGGGATTCTCCAGGCAAGAACACTGGAGTGGGTTGCCATTTCCTTCTCCAATGCATGAAAGTGAAAAGTGAAAGTGAAGTGGCTCAGTCATCCGACTCGTCATGACCCCATGGACTGCAGCCTGCCAGGCTCCTCTGTCCATGGGATTTTCCAGGCATGGAACAACTGACTGGCTCAAAATTGGGAAAGGAATACCACAAGGCTGTATATTGTCACCCAACTTATTTAACTTATATGCAGACTACATCATGCGAAATGCCGGGCTGGATGAATAACAAACTGTAATCAAGATTACTGAGAGAAATATCAGCAACCTCAGATATGCAGATGATGTCACTCTAATAGCAGAAAGTGAAAAGGAACTAAAGAGCTTCTTGATGAGGGTGAAAGAGGAGAGTGAAAAAGCTAGCTTGAAAGTCAACATTCAAAAAACTTAGATCATGGCATCTGGTCCCATCGTTTCAAGGGAAATAGAAGGGCAAAATATGGAAGAAGTGACAGATTTTATTTTCTCGGACTCAAAATCACTGCAGACAATGACTGCAGTCATGAAATTGAAAGACACTTGCTGCTTGGAAGAAAGAAAAGCAGAGACATCACTTTGCCAGCAAAAGGTCCCTATAGTCAAAGCTATGGCTTTTCCAGTAGTCATGTATGGATGTGACAGTTGACTGTAATGAAGACTGAGTGTCAAAGAACTGATGCTTTCGAACTGTGGTGCTAAAGAAAATTCTTGAGAGTCCCTTGGACATCAAGGAGTTCAACCTAGTCAATCCTAAAGGAAATCAACCCTGAATACCCATTGGAATGACTGAGTACTTTGAACACTTAATGTGAAATTGGAAAAGACCCTGATGCTGGAAAAGACTGAAGTCAAGAAGAAAGGGTGGCAGAGGATGAGACAGTTAGATAGCATCACTGAATCAATGGACATGAATTTGAGCAAACTCCGGGAGATGTGGTTGATTGTTGGACAGGGGAGCCTGATGTGCTACATACAGTCCGTTTGGTTACAAAGAGTCAGGCCCGGCTTAGCAACTGAACAACTATGATATCTACCATAATACAATCCTCCAGGAACAGAAGGGCAGGTTCCCAAGCTGATTCAAAAATGGCTTCAGAGAGCAGAAAAAGTGAATTTGCTTAGGGTGTTTTGGATTGTTAAGTAGAAGGACTGGGAAAAGGATCTTAACTTTCAATTGGCATCAAAGGATAAAGTACCTGGGGTTTCTTAACAGCATGCTGAAATGTGAAGCTGAAGAGGAAAGAGATGAGTGTGGCTTAAAAATATTGGCTGTCAAACATCAAAAATATAGTAAGACACTATTGTGCATCTAAGAATGAATAATTGTAGCACTATGTAATTTATCTTGAGTCTGAAATGAATTATGTTCCAAGACTTCTTCATCCTATCTAACTTTCTTTTATCTTTGAGCCAAACTGTATATTTTGGTGTGGTGGCATACTTAGATACTAGTTTGGCTTGATGTGGTAGATTATATTTCCATTCAGCAAATATTCCTGGCCTCCCCTGACTTACATTGTTGCTTCAGTCGTGTCCGACTCTTTGCAACACTATGCACTGTAGCCCACCAGACTCATTTTCCATGGGATTCTCCAGGCACGAATACTGGAGTGGGTTGCCATTTCCTTCTTCAGAGGATCTTCCTGACCCACAGAACCAACCTGCGTCTCCTGTGTTTAATGCATTGCAGCCAGATTCTTTACCACTGAGACACCGGGACACTAATCCATTGATGTTTGACTTGGCCATATAATATCTTTTAACAATCAATGGAATATGTGAAAGGCTGATACATATCCATTCTGAATCTTGGCCTTAAGAAGCAGCATCGTGTATTTCCATGCATCTCTCTGGAAGCTTGCAACCTCTGTCTGAAAAAAATCTTGCCTTGAGTATCCTCCAAACTAAAAGGTTTTATATTTGAAGCTGGTATGGACCAAAGCTGCAGTTCAGTGCCAAGCTGGATACAAACTTAATCAGTCAAACTCCAGTAGCCTCTTAAAACTACAATTTAAAACATAGCCTTTTCCAGAAACTCAAATATTAATATTGTAAGTATAAGAATGATATTGTTTTATGCCACTGAGTTTTGAGGTCATTTATGGTGGTCATTTATATAGGTGAATAAAACATACATGTACTAAAAACAAACCCCTTAAGTTTGTGTATGCTTATTTGCCCTTTTCTTATCTTTACAAGTTTATTTCTACCTACTCTCTGGCTTTAGTACATTTTGGATTCCCTATGTTTTCTAGGAATGTTAAGATCTGGCTTAAATATTTCCTCCTAGTTCTATTCTTAAAATCATCTTGTTCTTGTAATAGCAATAGATTTTCCCCTTTCACTCTAATGTTCACTTGCTGCTGCTACCAATAACAGTATAAATTATCAAGAATTTCCCAGGAAATGGGTAGAAACTAAATTTTACTGTCTTGATATTTTATTTGAAGAGACTGACAGCATATTAGGAAACTTGGTCAATAGCAAAAGTAAACTTTGTAATGCTCCTAGACTCACTTGTACATAGTTTTGTGTTCAGTTACATTTGTTGAATAATGGATGAAAGGCTCAGCCAATATTTCCACCAGATTAAACCAAGTTTTATTCATTAGAAGTATTAGAATTTTCAGTAAGGCTGAATGATATTTCAGAAGTGAAAAGAAAAAGACAGATACTAATTCTGTGTGGCAGATCATTCAGGATAGAGCTGAAAAAGACCGAACTGTTTTTAATATTGCTAATTAATAATAATCAGAGATTATTAATACACATGACAATAGAGCTGAAGCTGTGTATGTATTATGAAAGTAAGATATAATGAGTAAGGCAGTTATTCCCTTCAATAAGGGAAATTATTTTTCTAGGTATTTTGAATATAAACTTTGAAATTAAGACTATTAACATAGCCATGGGAGGGTTAAGTCTTTTCAGTAGAAAAACATTTTATAGTAAAGTCTGATCAGCAAGGCTATGTTGTGATTACAAATAACCCTAAAACCCAAGTGTCTTAACACAATAACATTTTATTTTCTAGCTTATAAGAAATACTGCAGATGCTGATTCTGCAGAGCAATTGTCCTTGCTACAGAAATCCAATTATTCAGGGTAAAGAGATTTCAAATACTGTAGCTTCTCAAATATGTGGTCTCCTCAAGAACTGAACACTGACTCTTAAATTCTCCCACTCAGAAATAGCACACATCATGTCTGCCCATATTTCCTTAGCTAAAGATAGACTCAAGTCCATTTCTATCCTCAAAGGGGGACAAGAAGAGCAATCTTCTCCTGTTTCTTAAAAGAAAGCCACTTGTCAGTGGAGTGTAGAAAAACTTGCCATGTTCACCTAAAGTTAGCTAGCTTGTAAGTAGAACAACAAGGTTATCAACCCAGTTCTATCTCTAAACACTGTGCTCTTCATCACTGGGCTATGTTCATTCCTTAACATAAATTAATTAGTAAACTTATAGGGATTAAGAACAAGAATAATTCCAGAAAAGGGGGAAACTAAGAAAGTTTCATAAAGACTGATTGCTAAAAGATTTGTAGAATAACCTGAGATTCTGGAGGCATAGGTGTGTAGTACTTGCTACTTAAATTTCTGTCTTAGCTTCTGGGGCACCTGATGAGAAAAAGAAAACCTGAGGAAATTTTAGGGAAAAGTATATACTGAAGTAATTACTGCTCTGGGTTAACTTTGATTGATAAGACTTAACTACCTAGGCAATGAGCATTTTTAGAGTGTGACAACATACTCATTCTATGACCTTAAAAATTCATTCTGCATCTCAGACAAGAGCCTGTGAATATTGGATTCAAATAAACAATCTATTTGGATGCTTGCCATCCTGTCAAATTGAAAAGGGAATCTCCTGAGATGTCTATCAACACAAGAGGACTTTTCTGTTAGGATAAAAAAGTTAATTAATGATTGACTGACCTGCTGACAGGCAAGTTGAGATATACAGCACACTTCAGCTGCAAGTCACTTGAGAGTTCTCATTTCACTTTGCTATAAAATGGATTCATTAGTATTCTAACTGCTTATTTTATTGTCGCTATAGTGATGGCTGGAGTTACAGGTTTATTCTTACTGAGCAATGAGATTTAATGACATTTTCATTTTGCAATTTAAAAAGCTTTATATTTTCTCATGGCAAATCATGACAGAGTATACCTGTTACATAGCTAAAGGTCAAATGAAGCAATGAATCCAGAGTCTAATTAAATTTATTTTATATTATTTGTTAAAATGAATAACCACCTACAAATCCAAAATGATCTCAGTTTTATTATTTCCCTGGAATCTGTGTTAAAATTCATTTCTCTTTTGAGAGCTGAGTTGTTCAAAATATCAAAAATTTAAAACCTGTTGGAAAGCTACCCATAATTATAACCATTTAAATTTTATAGTCATATGAGTAAGATTGGAGCACAAATAGTTGTCAAATCACTTGATAACAGAGTTGTAACTAATTCTAAAAGTTTATTGTTCTTATGATTTCATATGACAATGAATAAAATAATCAAGAAATGTTTAGAAATAAATCTTAGATATATATCTTCTTGCACATTTTCGTAGTCACAAGGATGAAAATACAATTGAGAAGCAACTTTTCTCTTACTGTGTGGCAAATTTTAACACTTTAAGAAACAAATTACTGTTACAACAACAGAAAATAGGGTATCTAAGTGAAAAATGCAAAGAAATAGAGGAAAACAATAGAATGGGAACGACTAGAGATCTCTTCAAGAAAATTAGAGATACCAAGGAAACATTTCATGCAAAGATGGGCACAATAAAGGACAGGAATGGTATGGACCTAACAAAAGCAGAAAATATTAAGAAGAGGTGGCAAGAATACACAGAAGAACTGTACAAAAAAGTTCTTCATGACCCAGATAATCACGGTGGTGTAATCGCTCATCTAGATCCAGACATCCTGAAGTGTGAAGTCAAGTGGGCCTTAGGAAGCACCACTACAGACAAAGCTAGTAGAGGTGATGGAATTCCAGCTGAGCTATTTCAAATCCTAAAAGATGATGCTGTGAAAGTGCTGCATGACAACAAATTTAGAAAACTCAGCAGTTTTCTAAACTCAGTGGCCACAGGACTGGAAAAGGTCAGTTTTCCTTCCAATCCCAAAGAAGGGCAATGCCAAAGATTGTTCAAACTACTGAAAAATGGCACTCATTTCACATGCTAGCAAGGCTATGCTCAAAATCCTCCAAGGTAGTCTTCAATAATATGTGAACTGAGAACTTCAGATGTTGATGTACAAGCTAGATTTAGAAAAGGCAGAGGAACCAGAGATCAAATTGCCAAGAAACGTTGGATCATAGAAAAAGCAAGAGAATTCTAGAAAAACATCAATTTCTGCTTCACTGACTACACTAAAGCCTTTGACTTGTGTGGATCACAACAAACTGTGGAAAATTCTTAAAGAGACGGGAATAACAGACCACCTTACCTGCCTCCTGAGAAATCTGTATGCAGGTCAAGAAGCAACAGTTATAACCGGGCATAGAACAACAGACTGGTTCCAAATTGGAAAAAGAGTATGTACAGTTAAGTGCCCTGCTTATTTAACTTATATGTAGAGTACATCATGCAAAATCCCAGGCTGGATAAAGCATAAACTGGAATCAAGATTGCTGAGGAAAATATCCATAACCTCAAATATGCAGATGACACCACCCTTATGGCAGAAAGTGAAGAGGAACTGAAGAGCCTCTTGATGAAAGTGAAAAAGGAGAGTGAAAAAGCTGGCTTAAAACTCAACATTCAAAAAGCTAAGATCATGGCATCCGGTCCCATCACTTCATGGCAAATAGATGGGAAAACAATGGAAACAGTGACAGACTTTATTTTCTTGGGCTCAAAATCACTGCAGCCATGAAATTAAAAAAAAATGTTTTCTCCTTATACAGTATAATAAGGCAGAGATGTTAGTTCTGCTTTAAACGTTAATGACAAAGGTTCGTCTAGTCCAGTGGTCATGTGTGGATGTGAGAGTTTGACCGTAAAGAAGGCTGAGCACTGAAGAATTGATGCTTTTGAACTGTGGTATTGGAGAAGACTCTTGAGCGTCCTCTGGACTGCAGGGAGAACAAACCAGTCAATCCTAAAGGAAATCAACCCTGAATATTCATTGGAAGGACTGATTTTGAAGGTGAAGCTGCAATACTTTGGCCACCTGATGCAAAAAGCCAACTCATTAGAAAAGACCCTGATTCTGGGAAAGGTTGAAGGCAGGAGGAGAAGAGGATGACAGAGGATAAGAAGATTGGATGGCATCACTGACTCAATGGACATGAGTTTGAGCAAGCTCCAGGAGATGGTGATGGACAGGGAAGCCTGGTGTGCTGCAGTCCATGGAGTCTCAAAGAGTTGGAAATGACTGAGCAATGAACAACAACAACAGTGAAAATACAGGAAAAGACCGTTTGAGAAGAAACTCATCCTCAGTGTCAGTAGATATATTACCTAGTAATTTACCAAAACTCATATGAGGAAGCATTAAGCAATGCTTAAAGCTTTTTAGAAAAGTCATCCACCTGCCAGGCTATAGTTTCTGGGATTAGTCATACAGATTAACTTTCCAATTAACAAGTCTTTTACAATAACATTGAAACATGTATATTGTCATATGTGAAGCAGAACACCATTCCATGTTCTATGCATGGGATGGATGCTCAGGGATGGAGCGTTGGGATGACACAGAGGGATGGGAGGGGGAGGGAGGTGGGAGGAGGGTTTGGGAGGGGGAGCACATGTGAATCCATGGCTGATTCATGTTGATGTATGGCAAAAACTACTACAATATTGTAAAGTAATTAGCCCCCAACTAAAATAAAAAAATAAATAAATAAAAAAAAAAAAAAAAAAAAAAAAAAACAAACAAGTCTTTTAATATTAGATTTATTTTTTCATAAGAAAATATAGACACATTGGTTTCCTAAAATTCATGAAAGTCTCAAATCAAGGCAAATACGTTGGCTTATTAATACCACATGCAAACAAAGGAAATATAAGAATGCAGTTGAATTTGAAAATCCTGATTAGCTTTGAAAGTTACTACCAAAAGCTTAGATTTACATAGTGATTTCAAAGACATTTGTCTGTTTGCTTATAATAGAAGTTCAGTTCCAGATTGTATGCTCTGGTCAAAACCTCTAATTTACTATAAATGAATGCTCCTTATTTGGAAAAAAACAAACAAACAAAATAGACTGGGAGAAGAAAGGGAAAACGCATGAATACAGAAGTATCTGTATATGTGTAAGCACATACATAATTTATATTTTAAATTTTAAAATGCATGCTAATGACTCATCAAAGCTCATTCTGCTTTCACCTAAATCTTTCAACAGAGCCTTTATTATAGAATCTAAAAAATAAGATGTATACTAATGGTTCATGAGGAAGCATTTGACTTCTTTTTGAAATCTACTTGATTATAGATTTAATTCATTGAGTCTATATTTGGTTCCTTTTATGGAACCCAGACAAATGTCAGTTGGAAAACATTGATTCTCAGAAAAATAGTAATAGAGGCTTTAATATTTAGCAACGATTTCACCTTACATGTGTTTATGCATTTGCCTCATGTCTTCTTTTATGACCTTAGGAAATGATCTATTAGAGAAACAGTATAGGACAAGATAACATTAATCATGCAATCTCTATAACATGAATGGTAGAGTGTAAAGAAACATAGGGAACTATTGTGTATGCCTAAGAAGAAAATTTATTGCCCTGGTTCTGATACATTCTGCTTCTTGATGTTGGTTTAGGGACACTCTGTTTTAAGCCTCAGTTTAATGATATAAAAATATATATATACAACATTTCCTGAGAGTTTCAGTTGTGTTGCAAAGACCAAGTAAAAGTGTTCGACGCTCAGGTGTGTCCGATTCTTCATGACCCTGTGGATGGTAGCCCACCATGGGCTGTCCATGGAATTCTCCAGGCAAGAATACTGGAGTGGGTAGTGAATTCTCCAGGGGATCTTCTCGATGCAGGGATTGAACCCAGGTCTCCTGCACTGCAGGCAGATTCTTTACTGTCTGAGCCACCAGGGAAGCCCTTTGCAAAGAAGAAAGTGTATAATACATGAGGAAATACTTTCAAATTTAAAATCACAATACAGACTGTTATTCAATAGAACAGCTCCACTGGAATCCCACAAATTTAAATTTTGTTACCACTATCGTCGCTTGAATTCTATGTCGAATTCTTTTACTTTATTTTATAATCAACTCTTCATTTTGAATAGGGCTTCTTTCATTTCCTCCCCTCTCTTTTTAAGCAGCTTTCAGTCCTACTTTATTTCTGCTCCTGAAGGCATCCTTGGGAAACAGATAATCAAACAGTGAGAAATTTACAGTGAATTGTTTCATGTTCTCTGTTGCCTTCAAAAAAAATTTTCCTCCTATATATCTCTCTTTTTTTTAAAATTTTGCTTCATGATCCTTTCTTGTCTTTAATATTAGAATTAAATAAATATATAGAGAAGATACTTTACCTACAACTACCACACAATTGCACTCATCTCACACACTAGTAAAGTAATGCTCAGAATTCTCCAAGCCAGGCTTCAGCAAAACGTGAACCGTGAACTTCCAGATGTTCAAGCTGGTTTTAGAGAAGGCAGAGGAACCAGAGATCAAATTGCCAACATCTGCTGGATCATCAAAAAAGCAAGAGAGTTCCAGAAAAACATCTATTTCTGCTTTATTGATTATGCCAAAGCCTTTTATTGTGTGGATCACAATAAACTGTGGAAAATCCTGAAAGAGATGGGAATACCAGACCACCTGACCTGTCTCTTGAGAAACCTGTATGCAGGTCAGGAAGCAACAGTTAGAACTGGACATGGAACAACAGACTAGTTCCAAATAGGAAAAGGAGTACGTCAAGGCTGTATATTGTCACCCTGCTTATTTAACTTATATGCCGAGTACATCATGAGAAACGCTGGGCTGGATGAAGTAGAAGCTGGAAACAACATTGCTGGGAGAAATATCAATAACCTCAGATATGCAGATGACACCACTCATATGGCCGAAAGTGAAGACCTAAAGAGCCTCTTGATGAAAGTGAAAGAGGAGAGTGAAAAAGTTGGCTTAAAGCTCAACATTCAGAAAACAAAAATCATGGCATCTGGTCCCATCACTTCTTGGGAAATAGATAGGGAAACAGTGGAAACAGTGGCTGACTTTATTTTTTTGGGCTCCAAAATCACTGCAGATGGTGACTGCAGCCATGAAATTAAAAGATGCTTACTCCTTGGAAGGAAAGTTATGACCAACCTAGACAGCATATTAAAATGCAGAGACATTACTTTGCCAACAAAGGTCCATCTAGTCAAGGCTTGGTTTTTCCAGTAGTCATGTATGGATGTTAGAGTTGAACTATAAAGAAAGCTGAGAGCCAAAGAATTGATACTTTTGAACTGTGGTGCTGGAAAAGACTCTTGAGAGTCCCTTGGACTACAAGGAGTTCCACCCAGTCCATCCTAAAGGAGATCAGTCCTGGGTGTTCACTGGAAGGACTGATGTTGAAGCTGAAGCTCCAATACTTTGGCCACCTCATGCGAAGAGCTGACTCACTGGAAAAGACCCTGATGCTGGGAAAGATTGAGGGCAGGAGGAGAAGGGCACGACAGAGGATGAGATGGTTGGATGGCATGATTGACTTGATGGACATGAGTTTGGGTAAACTCCAGGAGCTGGTGATGGACAGGGAGGCCTGGCTCGCTGTGGTCCATGGGATTGCAAAGAGTCGGACACAACTGAGCGACTGAACTGAAGTTAACTGAACAACAGTATTATCTGTCACCACTGCCATTTCAACATTGCTTCTTCTACTACCACTGACACTACTCCTGGTTACATGTGCACTTATCTCAGCACTAATTGACTCACAGGATCAACATGACAAGTGCATATGAAGTTTCTTTTAATAGCCCCAATTTGCAGTCGATAAAACTATATAGCCCGTATAGATTACCTAATTCAAAGTGGCTACACACTCACCAACACAAGTGAAATGGGCATTTGGAGAACAAGTAAGGAGTAAGAAGTGAAGGAACTCGAGACAGAGCCTGGCATCCAGTCTGTGCATACTGGGAAAGTGTTCCAATGAAATGAACCTTCCTCTGTTTTCTTCCAGCAGAAACGAACAAGTGGGTATCGTAAACCTGTAACACATGGGGTCCCAAAACAATCAGCAGGTGATCCTAACTGCATTGAGTACAGTGGAGTGGAAATTACTGTGAAAGGCATATGAACTGTTCGATAAGTAAGAGACCTTCAGGTAAATTGGAAGGGCAGCATAATGCGACTTCTCTCAGTCACTGCCCAAACATATTAGGCTGGCCAAAAAGTTCATTCAGGTTTTTCATACACTGTCATAGAAAAGCCTGAATGAACTTTTTGCTAATTTGATATTTTAAAATTCTATCTTTGGTGATACACAAGTTTGCTTTACTTTTCAGTTCCACCCCCTAGCTCTATACCTTTAGCCATTAATTAATTCTCTGATTCTTCACTTTCTTATCCATAAAATGGGGATAATAATAGTATCCACTTATTTAGGGTTATGAGATTGAATTTGACAATCCGTATAGCAATAATTTATCAAGTGAGTGAAGTGAAGTCGCTTTGTCATGTCTGACTCTTTGTGACCCCATGGACTGTAAGCCTATCAGGCTCCCCTGTCCATGGGATTTTCCAGGCAAGGGTACTGGAATGGGTTGCCATTTCCTTCTCCAGGGGATCTTCCCAACCCAGGTATCGAGCCCAGGACTACCTGCATTGTGGGCAGATGCTTTATCGTCTGAGCCACTAGGGAAGCCAATTTATCAAGCCTGACCCATAATAACTTTTACACATAAATGTTATAATTACAATACTTGTAATGAGCAAAGTTCTGTAAATGTTCAGTTTGTTTCAGAATTTTCCCCCTAGTCCAAAAGATTCAAGGGTTTAAAAGCCAAAATCACTGTCAGTTTAGGTTTTAAGATACTCATGTGAAGACAAGCCCAGTTCTTTCCCCAAATACCATTTCTATAAACTCAGAGAAAACCAGCTGAGAACATGGGTCTTGTGGCTCCCCTTAATATCACGGACTAGGGCTGAGATGGATTTTTTTTACCATCTGAAGTCTTTCTTTAGATGAAATTCCACATTTGATTCTTTTTGTGTGTGCTCAAGTGAATAGTAACAATTTATAAATGTCTTGTGGTGGTTATACGCCACAAATTCTCTTCTCTGCAGCAAGATTCAGCCAATTAACTAGCTTTAGGTAAGAAACTCGAGGACAATCTACTCAGCAGGAGCAGTACCTTCCACCTTTTTAGTTAATGCATTCCTCTCTCACCCCCCATAACTTTTGAACTAAACTTTTTTACTGATCATCTGGATTCAAAAGTTTAATTTTTAAAATAAAAATCCAAGTGATATATGTATATCCTTTTTCTGAAACAATGATTTTCCCTTGCTTAAAACACTCCAAGAGACTTTCCCTTGCAGAACTTGAAATCCACTGGTGTGTGTCTCAGTACTAAAAATGAGCCTGTAAGAGTCACTGCCTTATTTAACCTCCTCAGGCTAAATGATGTCATGCTGTGCTAAGTCAGCAGCAGAAAACAAATAACATTTCAACAGGAAAATCAGCAAGGAATTCCAAACTAGAATACAATTCCTTTGACACTTATCTGGAAATAGCCACAATTTCCATTACCGTATATTAGAAAAGTCCAAAAGTAAATGGTCTTAAAAATGAATAAAATTGAGTTATAATATTCAGTAAGGAAAAAAGTATAAGTTTGAAACTGAAATTATCTTCACCTTAAAAAGACTTTCATGGCTTTGATACTTTTTGAAACATAGCAATAAATGAAAATTATCATCACTCATTTTTTTTTCTTACATACGCCCATTTATTTAACTTATACAATAACTCTGTCCTAAGAATGTTACATGCATTATACTAATAGAAAAAGAGACAGAGTTAACACGTGGGGGAAAGGACTGGAATTCATTTTTTGGTGACACAAAATTAAGAGTTCAAGAATCACTACATATTTCTGTTTCTCCACCGTTAAGCAGATTTTCCATGCACATCAATATTGTTCAGTGTATATATGGTGTATATGTGAAAAAAGACATTAAGAAACAAACTGCTCTCTGGTCCATCATGTAGAGGTTTGTGCTCTTCAGGTAGGTGTCCTGAAACTACAGCGTTTATATCTCCAGTGAAGCTCCAACAATTAATCGTGAACCAGCTGCAGATCACCTAGTCTTGCAAAAAACATCAGTCATATGTTCAGGTAGCACTTTCCAACACTTGATTTTGAACACTCTTGAGTGACTTCTCAAATTTGGATGAAGCCATTTAGACTTTGCTTTGTATAACATGCTCTAGGTTCATCCACCTCACTAGAACTGATTCACTTTTTTTTTTTTTATGGCTGAGTAATATTCTACTGTATATATGTATCGCATCTTCTTTATCCATTCTTCTGTCAATGGACATCAAGGCTGCTTCCATGTCCTGGCTATTATAAATAGTGCTACTATGAACATTGGGGTAGATGTGTCTTTTTCAATTATGGTTTTCTCAGGGTATATGCCCAATAGTGGGATTGCTGAGTCATATGGTAGATTTAGTCTTAGTTTTTAAAGCAATTTCCATACTGCTCTCCATGATGGCTATATCAGTTTACATCCCACCAACAGTGTAGAAGGGTTCCCTTTTTTTCCATATCCTCTCCAGCATTTATTATTTGTAGATTTTTTTGATGATACCATTCTGACTAGAGTGAGACAACATCTCATTTTTGATTTGCATTTCTCTAATAATTAGCAATGTTGAACATCTTTATTGGCCATCTGTTTATCTTCTTTGGAGAAATGTCTGTTTAGGTCTTCTGCCCATTTTTGGATTGGGCTGTTTGTTTACCTAATATTGAGCTGTATGAGCTGCTTATATATTCTGGATATTAATCCTTTGTCAGTTTCATTTGCGATTATTTTTTCCCATTCTGATGGTTGTCTTTTATTCTTGTTTATTGTTTCCTTTGCATCAGTCTCTACAAAGACAATTTATACACATTATTGCATTTGTTTTGCCACTAATGTTTTGCATTTGCAATCTATTTTAGCTTCCTTAATTTGAAGTTTGGACTCACTCAAAATTCTCATCATATTTTCAAATTATATACTTGTAGCCCTGGATGTCTCAAAATCATGTTAGTTTAAATTTCTGCACGTTTCTTAAATATTAACTTAATCCTGAGAACATCATGCATGCCCATGCTGTCTGTCATTCTGTCTGCAATCAATATGTTCTAATTTTTGGAGTAAGGTTCTCCTGTGTTTGCATTAGACCTGCCAAACTTAGCTACTGCTTAGTTACTTGTGAAGAAATGCTTCATTTCCCCTGTTTTAGGCCTTTCCTGGGCTTCCCTGGTGGCTGTATAGAATCTGCCTGCCATGCGGGAGACCTGGGTTCAATCCCTGGGTTGGGAAGATCCCCTGGAGGAGGGTATGGCAACCACTCTAATATTCTTGCCTGGAGAATCCCCATGGACAGAGGAGCCTTGTGGGCTACAGTCCATGGGGTTCTCAAAGAGTGGGACATGACTGAGTGACTAAGCACAAGACTTACCTGAATCTTGCCTTAACTCAACTGTGTAATTTCAACACTTGTCTGATTGCTCTAGTCTAGCTCTGCCATTTCCAAAGCTAACCTGAAAGGTAAAGATTTGAACTAATGACTTTTAAGTGCTCTCATTACAAAAATAATTAATTGTATATGTCCTTAGTATAATCATTCTTTATTTTTTAATTTTTAAATTTAGTTTCTTTATTTTAGGCCTAATTTTAAAAGATTCAATTTTTTAATTTTCCCATCTAATTGTTAACTGTGGATCATCTACTCATTCTAGGTTATTTTCTCCTCTAAATAAATCTGTACACTACCTTTTCACAATTTCTATACCCTTGATGTCTCAATCAGTGAGATTTTTGCCATGTAAGGTAACAGCTTTTTCTGCCAAATTCTTAAAAATAGATATATGTTCCTATAGGAGCAGTTTCAAGGAAATTGTAATTACAGGTGATCTGTAGGAAGTTTTTTTCTGAGCCACTGCAGAGCTCACTTGTAACAGAATCAAAATCAAGTGGTAGCCGTTAGGGGTAGTAAAGGCTTCTTAGATATTCTTCCTGTGCAGTTCTCTTACCAGAGAGTGATAGAACTACCTTTGAACGCACATATCTTCCTGTGTCTGTCAGGGTTCTCCAAAACCAGGACCAATCAAGAAAGAGAGAGAGAGAGAGACTGAGACTGACTGATTTTGAAACAAAGAGACAGAGAAGGAAGAGATTGAAAAAAAAAAAAAATTGGGCCAAATGATTATGAGTAGGCTGGTAGGCTGAAAACTTGGGTGGGAATTGATGCTACAGTCTTCAGACAGAATTCTCTCTTTTCTGTGAGGCCTCAAGTTTTGCTCTTAAGGTCTTAATGTGAAACCCACCCACATTATGAGGTCAATTTCCTTCACTTAAAGTCAAATTGATGGTATATGCTGATTACATCCACAAGATACTTTTAGAGCAACATCTAGATTAGTGTTTAATTACTGAGTACTATAGCTGAGCCAATTGACACATAAAACTAGCCGTCATATTCACCTCCCCTTTTTTTCCCTTGACAAGTTTTTATGCACAGTGACCTCAAATTCAAATTTTATTGTCTTTTACATTTAATCATGGGTCATTTAAATTATTGTCCTTTTAAGTATCATCTTTGACTTTCAAAGAAATGTCAGCATAATAAATTACATCAGGCACCTTAAGCTCTCTGCAGTTCATTTATTTCTATAATAAATGAGAGAATAATATGAATATATATATAAATATAAAAACTGAGATAGTAAATCATGTCTTGTTAACACTGTAGTGTTTTATTTGAAGGAATAAATGAGAGACATATTTAAACAACTTCAAGGTGGTATGCAAATATAAGTAGTTTCACAAGATCGCTAGACCATTTTTTATCTGTTTTGTTTTGTTTTCTTCTTGGTCAGTCATTTTCTGGAGCCAGAAACTGGAAAGTGGGCTTTCTGCCACTTTACCTAAAGCCTTCCAAATTCCACACAAAGCATCCAAACATTCCATCTGAAAGAGACAACTTTCAGTAAACCAAGATGCTGTTTCAGCTATTAAAAAAGTAAGGTCCAGAGACTTACTGTTCAGCTACATTTGGCTTCCTCAGCCACATTTAATGCAGTACAGAGAATAGAAAACAGAACTTTATATTCTATCCTCAATTAAATTGGAACTATATGACTTCTAAAACTGTTAAATATGATGAAGGGTTTTCAAAGTAATTGATGTAATACAGTGGTTAAAGGAAGTTGTACAAATAAGGTGTCCCATTTGCAGACCTCAGAAAATGTCATGAGTACTGTTTTCTATGTAAGCCATATATATATATATACACACAGAGAGACACACAGGACTTTCACAAGCCATGTTTAATGTGTTTTAAAAAATATCTCTCCTTATTTTTTTTTACTTTACTTAAGACAGTTTTTTTTTAAGAGAAAGTTTAGATTCATAGAAAAATTGAGAAAATACCAAGATTTCCAGTATACCCTCCACCCACCACATGCACAGCCTCTCATATTATCCACATCCCTTTCCAGAGTCATATCAGTTCTGTTCAGTCACTCACTCATGCCCAATTCTTTGCAACCCCATGGACTGCAGCATGCCAGGCTTCCCTGTCCATCACCAACTCCTGGAGCTTGCTTAAACTCATGTCCATCGTGATGCCATCCAACCATCTCAACCTCTGTCATCCCCTTCTCCTCCTGCCTTCAATCTTTCCCAGCATCAGGGTCTTTTCCAATGAATCAGTTCTTCGCATCTGGTGGCCAAAGTACTGGAGCTTCAGCTGAAGCATCAGTCCTTCCAATGAATATTCAGGACTGATTTCCTTTAGGATTGACTGGTTTGATCTCCTTGCATTCCAAGAGACTCAAGAGTTTTCTCCAACACCACAGTTTAAAAGTATCAATTCTTTGGCACTCAGCTTTCTTTTTTGTCCAACTCTCACATCCATACATGACTACTGGAAAAACCACAGCTTTGACTAGATGGACCTTTGTCAGCAAAGTAATGTCTCTGCTTTTTAATATGTTGTCTAGGTTGGTCATAGCTTTTCTCCCAAGAAGCAAGTGTCTTTTAATTTCATGGCTGCAGTTACCTTCTGCAGTGATTTTGGAGCCCAAGAA
The DNA here is from genome assembly GCA_024291935.2 of Okapia johnstoni. Lineage (NCBI taxonomy): Eukaryota > Metazoa > Chordata > Mammalia > Artiodactyla > Giraffidae > Okapia > Okapia johnstoni. Next base: position 58,073,605 of record CM044308.1, read on the forward strand.
AAGAAAGCCTGTCACTGTTTACATCATTTCCCCATCCATTTGCCATAAAGTGATAGAACTGGATGCCATGATCTTCGATGTTTGGATGTTGAATTTTTTAAACCGGCTTTTTCACTGTCCTCTTTCACTTTCATCAAGAGGATCTTGAGTTCCTCTTCACTTTCTGCCATAAGGGTGGTGTCATCTGCATATCTGAGGTTATTGTTATTTCTCCTGGCAATCTTGATTCCAGCTTGTGCTTCATCCAGTCCAGTATTTTGCATGATGTTGTCTGCATATAAGTTAAATAAACAGGGTGACAATATATAGTCTTGATGTACTCCTTTCCCGATTTGGAATATATGTTTATTACAATTGCTGAACCCACGCAGACACATTATAGTAACTCAAAGTCTTTAGTTTACATTAGGGTTCACTTTTGATGTTGCAAATTCCATGATTTTGACAAATGTATTCATCATATTATATCATACATAGTATTTTCACTGCCCTAAAAGTCCTTTGTGCTCTTCCTATGTACCCTGCCTCTCCCCACCCGTGGAAAACACTGATGTTTTTATTGTTTCCATAGTGTTACCTTTTCCACAGTTTCACAGAGTTGAAATCATATATTGGGTTGACCAAAATGTTCATTCAAGTTACATTTACAGAAAAACCTGAGCAGACTTTTTGGCTAACCCAATAGTGATAGTCTTTTCAGATTACTTTTTTCACTTTGTGATATTCATTTAAAGTCTCTCCATGTCTTTTGTGGCTGATAGCACATGTTATCTTAGCACTAAATAATACTCCATTGTTTGGTATACCAAAGCTTGTTTACTCATTCACCCACTGAAGACATCTTTGTTAATACCAAGTTTTTGTATTTATGAATAAAACTGCCATGAACATCCATGTGCAGAGTTTTGTTGTGAACATTCTCAACTTGTCTACATATATACCAAATGAAGCAACTGTCAAAGAACTAATCTTAAAAATGTATAAGCAGCTCATGCAGCTCAATTCCAAAAAAATAAATGACCTAATCAAAAAATGGGCCAAAGAACTAAACAGACATTTCTCCAAAGAAGACATACAGATGGCTAACAAACACATGAAAAGATGCTCAACATCACTCATTATCAGAGAAATGCAAATCAAAACCACAATGAGGTACTTATATCACACTAGTCAGAATGGCTTCTATCAAAAAGTCTACAAACAATAAATGCTGGAGAGGGTGTGGAGAAAAGGGAACCCTCTTACACTGTTGGTGGGGATGCAAACTAGTACAGCCACTATGGAGAACAGTGTGGCGATTCCTTAAAAAACTGGAAATAGAACTGCCATATGACCCAGCAATCCCACTGCTGGGCATACATACCTAGGAAACCAGAATTGAAAGAGACATGTATACCACAATGTTCATCACAGCACTGTTTTCAATAGCTAGGACATGGAAACAATCTAGATGTCCATCAACAGATGAATGGATAAGAAAGCTGTGGTACATATACACAATGGAATAGTATTCAGCTATTAAAAAGAATACATTTGAATCAGTTCTAATGAGGTGGATGAAACTGGAGCCTATTATACAGAGTGAAGAAAGTCACAAAGAAAAACACCAATACGGTATGTTAACATATATATATGGAATTTAGAAAGATGGTAGCAATGACCCTATATGTGAGATAGCAAAAGAGACACAGATGTAAAGAACAGACTTTTGGACTCTGTGGGAGAAGGTGAGGGTGGGATGATTTGAGAGAATAGCATTGAAACATGTATATTACCATATGTGAAATAGGTCACCAATCTAGGTTCGATGCATGAGACAGGGTGCTCAGGGCCGGTGCACAGGGATGACCCTGATGGATGGGATGGGGAGGGATTTGGGAAGCGGGTTTAGGACGGGGGGGCACATGTACACCCATGGCTGATTTATGTCAATGTATAGCAAAAACCACTACAATATTGTAAAGTAATTAGCCTCCAATTAAAATAAATAAATTAATTTTTTAAAAAATAGTATGCTTAATCTTGTAAGAAAGGCAAACTGCCTTGCAGGACTTTTTTTTTTTACTGAAGAAACTTAAAAAAAAAAACAACACAAAACTGCCTTGCAAAGTGGGTGTACCATTTTGCATTCCTACCAGCAATTTATGAAAGTTCCTGTTGTTCCATATCTGTGTCAGCATTTGTTATCAGTATTCCAGATTTTGGCCTTTATAGTAGGTGTGTAGTAGCAACTCAGTGTTGTTTTAATTTGCATTTCCCTGATGGCGTTTGGTTTGGAGCATCTTTTCATCTACTTATTTGCCATCTCTACACTTTCTTTAGTGAGCTCTCTGCTAAGATCTTTAGGCCATTTTTTGATAGTTCTTTATATATTTTGAATAATAGTCCTTATCAGGTGTGTGTTTACAAATAGTTTTTCCCATTTTGTGGCTTGTTTTCTCATTCTCTTGTTATTGCCTTTTCACAGCAGAAGTTTTCCATTTTAATGAAGTTCAGCTTATCAATTATTTCATTCCTTGATTGTAATTTTGTTGCTGTATCTAAAAAATTATCAACATCCTTCAATTCATCTAGGTTTTCTCCTATGTTATTGTACAGTAGTTTTATAGTTTTGTGTTTGTACATTAGGATCTATGATCCATTTTGTGTTAACTTTTGTGAAGCATGTAAATTCTGTGTCTGGATTTGTAGTCTTGTATGTGGATGGTCAGTTGTTCTAGCACCATTTGTAGAACTACGTTTGTTCCATTGTGTTGCCTTTATTCATTTGTCAGATCAGTTGACCATATTTATGAGTGTCTATTTCTGGGCTTTCTATTCTGTTTCATTGATCTGCTTTATCCATTCTTCCACCCATACCATTCTGTCTTGATTACTGAAGCTCTGTAGTGAGACTTGAAGCCAGGTAGTATCAGTCTACAACTTTATTTTTCTACTTTAATTTCTGTTGTCTATTCTGGGTATTTTTTCTCTCCATATAAACTTTAGAATTAGTTTATCAATATCCACAAAATGGGCTTCCCAGGTGGCTCAGTAGTAAAGAATCCACCTACCAATGCAGGAGACACGGGTTCGATCCTTGGGTTGGGAAGAGCCCCTGGAGGAGAAAATCGTGACTCACTCCAATATTCTTGCTTGAAAAATCCTATGGACAGAGGAACCTGGAAGGTCACAGTCTGAGGGGTCACAAAGAGTTGGACACGACCGAGCATGTATGTGATTGATTGATTAATCCACAAAATAACTTACTGGGATTTTTAATTTGGTTTGCACTTATTCCATAGGTAAATTTGGAAAGAACTGACACCTCAACAGTATGGAATCTTTATCCATGAACATGAAATACCTCTCCATTTATTCTTTGATTTTTTTCCATCAGAGTTTTTTAGTTTTCCTCATATAAGTATTGTACATAGTTTGTTTGATTTATACTTAAGTACTGTATTTAATTTTGCTAATGTAAATGGCATTGTGCTTTAAATTTCAGATTCCACTTGTTAATTGCTGGTATATGGGAAAGTAATTCACTTTGTGTATTAACTCTGATATAATCATTTATTAGTTACAAAATTTTTCTTAATAGTTCTTTGGCATTTTCTAGATAGATGATCATGACATATGCAAACAAAGATAATTTGCATTTCTTCCTTTCCATTTTTTAAATCCTTTATTTCCTTTTCTTATTGAATTCACACAAACTTCCAGTATGATGTTAAAAAGGACTTGATCATCATGGGAAAGCTTCAGTTTTCTCACTGTCAAGTGTGATGTTAGCTGTAAGGTTTTTGTAGATATTCTTTATCAGGTACAGGAAATTCTCCTTTGTTCTCAATTTTAAGAGGTTTTTTTTTAAACCATGAATGGGTGTTGGATTTTTTTAATGTCCTTTCTGCATTTATTGATTTCATTTATGTTTTATTTTTTAGCTTATTAATATGAAGGATTGCGTTAATTCGTTTTTGGATGTTGAAGCAGCCTTATACACCGAGAGTAAATCATACACAGCCATAGTTTTTTATACATTTGTTAGATTCATTTGATAATATTTTATTGAGAGCTTTTGCATCTATATTCATACTGGAGATATTGGACTCTAGTTTCTTTTTTTTTTCTGTAATATCTTTGCTTGCTTTTAATATTAGGGTAAGATGTCCTATAGAGTAAGTTAGAAAGTATTCTCTGCTTCTATCCTCTGAAAGAGGTAGTAGAGAATTAATATAATTTCTTCTTTAAATGTTTAATTGAATTTACCAGTGAACCCATCTGAGCCTGGTGCTTTCTGCTTTGGAAGGTTATTAATTATTGATTCAATTTCTGTAACTTATATAGGCCTATTCAGATGGCCTAGTTCCTTTTATGTGAGTTTTGGTAAATTGTGTCTTTCAACTGATCTATTTCATCTAGGTTATCAAATTTGTGGGCAGAAAGGTATTCATAGTAGTTTGAAATTATCATTTTGATTTTCATGAAATTTATAATGATGTTATCCATTTTATTTTGATATGAATAATTTGTGTCTACCCTCTTATATTTTTATTAGTTAGCCTGGCTAGAGGCTTATCAGTTTTATTGATTTTTTTCAGAGAACCAGCTTTTGGCTCCACTGATTTTCTCTAATGATTTCCTGTATTCAGTGTCATTGATTTCCATTCTAATTCTTATTGTTCTTTGCTTCCACTTGCTTTTATTTTAGTTTGTTCCTCTTCTTCAGGTTTCCTAATGCAGAAAATATAGATTATTGATTTTAGATCCTTTATCTTTTTTAGTATATACATCCAATGTTATGGGCTTTCCTCATAGCTGAGTTGGTAAAAAATCCACCTGCAATGCAGGAGACCCTGGTTCAATTCTTGAGTTGGGCAGATCCCCCAGAGAAGGGATAGGCTACCCACTCCAGTATTCTTGGGCTTCCCTTGTGGCTCAGCTGGTAAAGAATCTGCCTGCACTGTGGGAGACCTGGGTTTGATCCCTGGGTTGGGAAGATCCCCTGGAGAAGAACACCCACTCCAGTGTTCTGGCCTGGAGAACTCCATGGACTTATAGTCCATGGGGTCACAAAGAGTCGGACGCGACTGAATGACTTTCACACACATACACCACCACTATCACCAGGAATTAGAATCTCAAATCTACCTGATTCTAAAGATGTGTGGAAGAGATGTTCAAATAGGAACATTTAGGAAAGGGATACTCTTCTTTTTTTATTCTTCACAGACTTGAATATTCTGGTGATACAGTGCCATGTTTTGATCATTGATACAGTAACTGGGTGCTACCGCAGAAAAGCACTCTGCTGTAAGATGTCCCTGAGGTTGCTCCTTAGTTGGGCATTCAATATCCCATTCAGCCATTCTATCAGGTAAGCTGTCAGAGTGATAGCACACTTGGTAATGAGCATCTCTTGTTCTAAAGAAATCTGTGTGGAACACCATATCAAAGCATGTGGAATTTTGTAAGCCCTTAGGTGATATTGTTCTTAGAGGTACTATAGGTAGAGAAGATAGAATCGTATTTGGAATAGGAATCATCTTGGTTGTGAAGATCACCATCCAAGAATCATATTTGGAATAGGAATCATTTTGGTTTGTGAAGGTCACCGTCCACTTTAAGATGGCCCTGATGTAATCAACACGTCTCCAGATAACTGGAGAGATCAGCATCTGTCCTTCCCTATGGCAAACTGGGCACTCAGCACTGATTGCAGCTAGATTATCTCTCATTTTAAAGAGCTATGTTGTTGATCCCACATGTATTCTTCATCTCTGCCACCATGGCCGTTCTCTTAATATGTTAACTGTGTTAGAATACGGGTGGTTGAAGAGAGAAGTTGGCAGAGTCTTAATGTTCATCTCATCCCTGAGAGCATCCTCTGAAATGGATACTGATGGACAAAGGCATGAGACACAACAGACACTCTTTGTGACTTCTTAAACCTTGTAACTCCATACTTCCAGTTTGTTTTTTTTAAAGACTTTTAATGTGGACCCTTTTTAAAGTCTTCATTGAACTTGTTACAATATTGTTTCTGTTTTACGTTTTGGTTTTTTTGGCCAAGAGGCATGTGGGATCTTAGGTCCCCTACCAGGGATTGAACCTGCAACCCCTGCACTGGAAGGTGAAATTTTAATCACTGGACTACCAGGGAAGTTTCAGCTTCCAGTTTTTAAATCTTCATTCCAGGTTCATAGGGCTTCTCTGATAAGCTCGGTTGGTAAAGAATTTGCCTGCAATGCTGGAGACCCTGGTTTCATTCCTGGGTTGGGAAGATCCCCTGGAGAAGGGATAAGCTACCCACTCTAGTATTCTTGGGCTTCCCTTATGGCTCAGCTGGTAAAGAATCTGCCTGCAATGCAGGAGACCTGGGTTTGATCTCTGGGTTGGGAAGATGCCCTGGAGAAGGGAAAGGCTACCCACTCTAGTATTCTGGCCTGGAGAATTCCATGGACTGTACCTGGGTCACAAAGGGTTGGACATGACTAAGGGACTTTCACTTCACTCCAGGTGTCTGATCAACCAGCCAGTCTATTTATCACCAGAATTTGGTATCTATAAGTCATTCAACTCTTTTTTCCAGGCATAACACAGAGCTTTCTCTATTGGGAAAATTTCCCTTCAACACTGTGTTTGGGGTGGGGAAGTGGGGTACTCAGTGGTGCTCTAATATGGCAACAGTTTATTTTTAACCTAGTGCAATCATATTCATTAATGAGAGTTAGTTCCACAACATTTCCTTGTCTGCCAATTGGTTTCAAGATACAGCCCTTCAGACTATAGGTATGAATTGAGAGAAAGGCTTTTTGCGTCTTAACTGTTAGAGCCCAATCCAGAATGCAGGGCTTCACTTATAGAATGGGTTGCTTGTTTGCCTACCTGACTTCTGTAATCCACTGGATCTAATGGTGGCTGGACTATGATGGACAAGTCATGTTGCCATCTCTTTTCCATTGTAGTTTCTCAGTGCTAGAGAGCAGTACCAGGACAAGGGCATTTTTCCAAATAGTACAGAGTTCCACCATGCTCAAAAATCCTAGAGATAAGGCTTACAAAAAACTTCAATCATGATTCTGAACCAACTCAGATGCATAAAAGTAACATTTTATTTGCTAGTTGTTGTGTCAAAAGTTATAGGACAATTCACCAGACTGTGAACCTGCCACAGTGCTCTCTCACTTTGGATCCCATTTGAAATGGGCCTTCTGTAGCATCCAATAAAAAGGTTAGAGGATTATTCCTAAATCCAGTCTGTGTTCCTAAATTTACTAAGATCTTCAACTCTTTCCTACAGTGGTAGGAGTTATGGGACAGGGAGTAGGGGTGGGGAGCAACAACTTGTCTTATTTGTTGAGGCTGTACCAGCATGACCAAGACCACTGGACTCCTAAAAGCTTCACCAATGCCTCATGCATTTGATTCATTCAGAGTTTGTTTCTCTGGCACATTAACATCTTATAAGACATCTGGCCCCATAGAAAAAAAGGTGAATGATATAAACAGTACTAAAAAATACAAATGGCTCTTAAGTGAAAGTGAAAGTTGCTCAGTCGTGTCTGACTCTTTGTGACCCCATGGACTATACAGTCCATGGAATTCTCCAGGCCCGAATACTGGAGTGGGTACCCACTGGAGTGGGTAGCTGTTCCCTTCTCCAGGGGATCTTCCCAACCCATGGATCGAGTGGAGAACCCAGGTGTCCCACATTGCAGGCGAATTCTTTACCAGCTGAGCCACAAGGGAAGCCCAAATGGCTCTTAAACATGGGCAGATTTTCAGCCTCACTTGTAACAAGACAAATGCAAAATAGTATTACACTTTGATACTATGTTTATCTTTCAGATTATCAAAGAACAAAAAGCCTGTGTTAGAAAGAATGAGAAAGAGATTCACATACATATTTCTGAACTGTAAATGAGACAAATATCTATGGAGATTTATCAGTCACTCTCAAAATATCAAATGTATATGCAATTTGACCTAGAAATGTATTTCCTTAGAATTATCCTATAGATAATCTTACATTCGAGAAAAATTACACATGTAAAAAATTAAGTATTGCTTTGTATATAATCAATAAATTGACAAATGATTTAACAATGGGCTAGTTAAATAATTCTACTCAAAGGATAAATATTTAGAAAGAATGATACAGATCTTTAGCTAATGATACGAAATGATCCAAAATATATTTTAAGTGAAAAAATCAAATCACTGAACATTGTATGTTGCATGGTATCATTTTTGTTTACCTCTATTTTTGAAGAATCTATGAGACAATGCTCAAGAAGTTCATTGTTTTAAAAGTGGCTTTCTTATGGGTGAGAAGTTGATTGTTTCTATGATAAGGATATAGAAACAACTTATTTTTTCTGTATACTTATTTATTGCTTTTTAATTTTTTATTATAAGCATACATTATTCATTTTTAAAAATGAAAGTAAATCCTACCTGATTCAAATTAAATTTTCACTCATATCTAATTCAAAACCTTACCCCTCCCTCTGGTTCACATCTGAGCAGTGGCTTGAGGACTTACAGTAGGAAAGAGAGTAAAAGTAATATCTCTTTATTCATTTTCTCTTTATCTCTTCCACTTGCCACTAATTCCTTCAAAACTGAGGCAGGAGAATAAAGGATTAAATAAAAGAACTAAATATCTTGTGAGTTTTTCAAGAAATAGGGAAATCCATACATGGTTGATGGAGTTTAAATTTCTTAAAATATTGAGAAATAAATCTGGCCATATCGTATCTTGTGAATTTTGATGAAATCTGGTAGAGTAAGTTCTTTTTGGCATTTGGATATCATTGGCCTGCTGTTTGTAGGCATTAAAGTTCTGGCTACCTCACTACTCAAGATGGACAACTGCTTATATCCTTTCGGATGCCTTCTATACTCCTCAGAATAGCATTAGGTGCTGTAAAATATAAACTCTGGAATATAAATGATATAGTAAACTATAATCTTATTTATTCCTCATCTAATAATCTAATGAAAATATCCTTTGGAAGATTTAGGAATGAGTGTGAAGGCTTTTGGTTAGCATTCATTTAAAGTCAACCTGTCAAAGTTTCCTGCCTCTTCACCATGTAACTTTGTAAGATTTCTTGGGCATTGCTGTTCAGCCAGTGGAGAAGAGGAAAACATGAAAACTTGCAGTATGGGAGAGTTTTATGAATCAGGCCTGGAAGTGGAATGTGCCACCACAATCTATTTCATGGACCTGGACTCACTTAAACAGGCAGATATTACCGCAAAGGAAGTTGAGAAATGTTGTTCCAGACTGGTCAACAGATTTTCACTGACAGTCCCACAGCACTGAAAAATCATGCATAATATTTCTGGTCAGCTACTTGTCTCTGCCATATATCCTTCAGCAGTTCACATGTCAGTTGCATCCCATAGCCTCTTATTGCTAAAGGATAGTGTTGCTTTTCTCTTGTAATGCTCTACTCTTAGGCAAAGCATATTAGATATAACACAAACTTGGCTACCTTTTCTACTTGGCTCAAGAGAATCTTAAAATCATTTCCAAATGGAAAGGGACAGTAGCATTTGCGTGTGTGTGTATACATATATTCACTTTATTTATTTATTTATTTTTTTGGCTGCAACACATAGCTTGCAGGATCTTAGTTCCTGACTAGGTATTGAACATGCACCCTCCACAGTGAAAGCACAAAGTCCTAATCAATAGACTGTCAGGGAATTCCTTATATGTAAATTCTTATGAAAATTCAAAGGGAGAGAAAGCAGGACTGAGCCAAATAACTTTTAAATACAAATGCTGATCTGACATCTGTGAAAGGAAAGACTGGAGGAGATAGAACTGGTAGGAAAAGATCAGACAGCAGTACAAATCTGCAAGTCTAGGATATACCATAGTTCTTCCATCAAGGAATGATGCAAGTCTGATCTCCCAGATGCCAACCAAAAGCCAGTCTTGTATGGATGACTTTCAGTGGATAGCAGTCTCAGGTGAACTATGTTAACTATTGATATTTTCTGCAAATTGAAAATTTTTCATGTATTTCACCTTGTCCTGTTCTCATATTCTGTCTTCCTGAAATCACAGTCAATGGTCTAGTAGTACAAGCACTTATGTATATACCCTAGATCCCTTTCCTGTTATCTATTTATCTGACATTGAGGGAACAGATCATGATTAAATCCAAGTGTTTATTTTTTTTCAATTGTGTATGATAACAAAAATACACAAACCTCACATTAAATTTATAACCAATGCACTTGTATTTGTTGTCCAGGAATTCTATAAAATTTCCTTAGTTTGTTGTTTCTTGAGCTGTGGCCATTGAATCCATAGGATCAGCACTCTCTGGGAACTTGTTTGAAATGTCATTATAGGTCTAACCACAGAAATGTAATTACAGGTCAATTCTGCAGTTAGATGTGTAATTACAGGTCTATCAGTTCCATAATACCCCCTGGAGTTCTGGGGTATCCATGCTCTGACAAGCTCTTTGGGTGACTCTGATGCATGTCAAAGTGTTAGATACTGTTCTTGACTCTTCATCCTCACAACTTTTTAGACATCGACTTCACATGTTCTCTTCTTCAACTCATATTGCTAGCAACACTGCTTCCTTTCTTCCATATTTTTTCTCAGTCAATATCTTTGTTTTTTATTTTACTGAAAAAATAGAATTGGAAAGAGCTTCTCTAAGCTCCCTTTCCCCACACTTCTAGCCTGTGCCCATGTTTTATCTGCCTTTGCTCCTTTTCGCTATGATTCATTCGTGCCCTGGATTTTATCCTCCTTCCCTAAGTTTATAATTGCCTCACTTTCTCTTCATCAGCATCTATTCTGTTTCCAATGAATCATTTCCATTAGCGTTCAACTATGCTGTAACAACAATTAATAGTACCTTGACCTCTAGCAGTCTATTTCAGTGATCCAATTTACAGTAAAGCAGCTAAAAAGAGAATATATAGTTCATATCTCAAATTTGTTTCCTCTCATTCTCTCTAACCTACTTTAATTAGGCTTTCTCTGTACCATTTTATAAGATAGCTCTTGTTAAGGACACCAGTGTTTTCCACCTTGCTAAATATAGTGAATATATCAATTTTTAGTCCTTGTTGTCACCACCAACATTTTACAAGTTGATTCAGGCCCTTTCTATTCTCTTTTATTATCTAAATTATCTGCCATATTTCCATATGAGTCACTCTCTTGGATTTTCATATTTCTGCTCAAATATAACGTTGTTAATATAGTATAATGTTAACCGCAAATACTATGACAATATTATCTATAAAACATGGTTTTGAGAACTTCAGGTACTAATACTATCCCACTTTTTAAGTTGAAGGACTGAGGCACAGGCAGATATATTAATTTTTTCCAAAGTCACACTGTCAGTAAGAATGGAACCTCACCACAATTCAAACCCAAGCAAGGTTGTATGACCCTAAACCCTAAACTACACTGGCTGTACAGGTTTCCCAGATTAACTATACTAATTAGCTAATATCACCTCTTGTCCTCTCTATCCTCCTCAATTTTGTGTTCTTGCATAGCCTTTATTTTCATCCATGGCAGAGTATGTCAAGTGTTACTGTATTTCCTAATCTCTCTTTCAGCTAGGTGGAACTGATTTCTGTCCAATGGCGCATAGTCATACATGATGCGAGTCACTTAAAAGCCTGGCATGTGATAACCTCCAGATGCTCTGAGATGGATTTACTGTGAACCTAATGAAGCTTAATACTCAAGGATCTTGCTTGATTTCAGTATCTTTCAAGACTCACAGAGGGCCTTAGAAATGTACCTACATGTTCTTATAAGAGATGTTTTATGATATTTTCAACCCTTTAAGAAACTAGTCTCTTTATACTCTGACTCCATCTGTCACATTTCATCTTTTGTTGTATAAAGATAGAAAGACAGCAGGTATTTGGGGATATGTAGAGGGGAAAGTTGAATTAATGTTATATGTGGATGTGCTTTGGGAAGATGTATGCATGTTTTGCTTTTCTTCCCATCTGTATTTAATTTATGCAGATATATAAATGGCTTTCATGAGTTTTTCAATCACCCACTGTGCTGATTCATCCAGAATCATAATACAGAGATGAGAGGACAGAGGTCTTATCTTGATATGACTGTGTCCCATGGCACTCAGCATCAGACTTATGTGGATGGAGAAAAAACTGGATTTGAAATGCAGGGTTTTAGAGGTAGTATATGGAAAATTATTTAAGTTACATGATATTGAAATTAGGCGAATGCTGTTCACTTCTCATTGAAAGCTAATGAAATGGAAGTATTCTCTTGCCAAGATTATGAAAAGCAGGTGACTCTTAAACATGAAAAGGAAAATCAAGAAAATGAAAAAATACATATTAAACCTGTCACACAATATGTTGAATTAAACCACTAAGATTTTGAGAATTTTTTAGAGCATTTACTATTTATTACTTATTGCAATAAAATATAATACCCAACACCTTATATATTTTCATTGTGCTCATATGAGCTCCATGGTGGTACAGTCTTTGCTATTTGTTCACTGCTTGATCTCTGGCAATTAAAATGGAACATGACATACAATAATCTTCCAGTACATATTTCTGAATATATAAATACATCATAGTGTAATTGCAGAATGTAAAAAATAGAGTATTATAGAAGTTTCCTGGGAGGAAAAGTTACAGACTTTTGTTAATGAATAAGACTCAGATCAACTGACTTCTCATCAGACAGGCAGAGTACTACAAGACAAAAGAATAACACTAATTTCTTTTGATGGATAACAGATTACAGTGGATTTAGTGGCTTAGAACAGCACACATTTTTATCTCAACATTTCTGAGGGCCTGGAGGGTAGTATGCTGGGTGCTTTGCTGAAGGTTCACAAGACTGCAGTCAAACATTTGGGGGCTTGGTCTCATCCAAAGCTTGGGGTTTTCTTCTCACTGTTGTTGCCAGATTAATTCCTTTTAGTTGTAGGATTGAGACACTCAGCTGCCAGGCGGACCTCTCGAGGACTTGCAGCTTGCTTCTTTGAGGACAAATGAGAGTATCTCACTGCTTCCAATCTTTATCTTCAAAGAATTTCTCAGATATCTTGTAAAGGCCTTACCCTTTAAGACCAAGGCTACCCAGGATTCATGTGATTAATTCAAAGTTTACTAATCAGGGGCCTTAATTACATCTGTAAGATACCTTTACCTTTGTCACATAACCATGGGAATAAAATCCAGTTACATTCACAAGTCCCATTCATACTCAAGTGGAAGGAATTATACAAGGTGAACTATACTATGGACTAGGAATCTGGGGGACTATCTCAGAATCTTGCAGATAAAAATGCTTTCAAAGTGAATTTCTTTCTAACCTACAATTCTACACTCAGACAAAATATCAGCTATTTTAGACATGTAAACGTTTAGGATTTCTCTGGGTAGCAAATAATTAACTTAGTAGGCCTGACATTGTTCTTTAGAAGGGTTTAGTTGCAGTGTTGTCCTTGGCTGATTTTTGGGAACTTGGCTTTTGGAATGTTCCCTATGTTAATCATCAATAAAATTGTTTTATATGTCTGGGCACTGAACACTGCTGTACCAAGATGACTAGATTATTTATGCAAAAAATGTGATTTGTGGTAAATGCTTCTTTTCCTTCTGGGAGTCTGTAATTTTTGTAATTATAACTCAGAGAATGGCCAGTCCCCATTAAAAGTCCTGTACTGTGAGTCTCAAGTGGGTTTCCCTGGACAACAACATTTTACAAATTCTAATGCATTCCACTGCTGGAGAAAAAAGCATATTTTTTGCTGCCACAACACTGACTAACATGAGAGGGAAAACTTGGAAGTCTGTTCCTGCTATCGTTCAAACTCTGCCTCATGGGGCTTTTTCTGTTACTGATTCCTCTTTGTATCTGTGTTGTTGTTGTTTTGTTTATTTGCTAAGTCATGTCCAACTCTTTGTGACCCCATGGACTATAGCCCACCAGGCTCCTCTGTCCATGGGATTTCTCAGGCAAAAATACTGAAGTGGGTTGCCATTTACTTTTCCAGGGGATCTTCCCAACCCAGGGATTGAACCTGTGTGTCTTGCTTGGTAGGTAGATTCTTTACCACTGCGCCACCTGGAAAGATTTCTTTGTATCCCTCCAATGTAATTTATCATAGCCTCTGAATTCTGCGTGTCCTAATGAGTTACCAAACACGAAATTTTTGCAGGATCCCCAAATCCCCTGCAGTCTCTTTATTATAAAAGAAAGCCACCAGAAAAATTAAGATGTAAACAAAGAAAGATGAAAATGTATTTAGGAAGCAGTACAGTGTATTCAGGTCAGTAAATCCAAGGCAGGGAATAATATCTGTGAATTAGCCTGGAGAACAGCCAGTCCTGACAGCAGAAAAAGTGTATACAAAAATCACAACTAAATATATACTATAATTGAGATTGTAAAAAAAAAGAGAATATAAGAAAATCCAGCACTATAGCAAAAATGAAACAATGAACAAGCTCAGAAAACAAAAGTTGTACAAAAATAATTGTCCAAGATGATGGCAAAATGTGTCATTAACTTTGAATAATTGTTAAATAATGAAAATTATTATGTATTTTACCTAAAATGGGAGAGTATTTTAGCTCATGTAGTTCTAGGGCTAATTACTTTGAACACAGAGAGACAAACATCCGTTATTATCACATATTACCAAGTTTAATATTGGAGAGATTTTGTAAGCCATTAAGAATGTAAATATTCTTCAGTCACTTTCATTTTAATTGCTTTTGACTTAATTGACCAAATATATAAATTTTGGTAGTTATTAAGAAATCAAAAATAAATATTAAACTTCACTGTGTAAAAATAAAATGTCAGTAGCAAAACTTAGGAGATGCAATGTGGAGAAAGGATAGGAGTATTAGCACCACCAACTTTCATTTTAGAGGTCAAATGGTACTGTAAACATTTATGGAAAAAGAAATAGAAGTTTATATTTAAAGTTTAATTGTAAATAATAGAAGGATTGTTGCTGATGCTCCAGTACTTTGGCCACCTGATGCGAAGAGCCAATTCATTGGAAAAGACCCTGATGCCGGGCAAGACTGAAGGCAGAAGGAGAAGGGGCTGCAGAGAGTAAGATGGTTAGACAGCATCACTGACTCAATGGACATGAATTTGAGAAAACTCTAGGAGAGAGTGGAAGGCAGAGGAGCCTGGTGTGCTACAGTCCATGGTGTTGCAGAGAGTCAGACAAAACTTAGCAACTGAACAGCAACAAGTAAATAACAGAACTAAAATAACAATAGTACGTGTAACAAACAATGGTTGGGAGGGGTGTATAGACCCTGTATATAGACCCTGTCAGAGAATGAATATCTAGTGTCTAAAGTTGAAAATCCACAAATGTAAACTATGTATATACATATGTATATATTTAACACATTTTATTAATAATATATTAGAAAAGTACAGAAAACTAACATTTTTCAAAAATTCTTTGGTATTTCATGTGCTAACATGTACATTCATTGATTTACATTGAACCTTTAAAGGAGAAGAATATTAATGGGAGTTAGTTACCAAGATTCCAATATGAAAGTAACAGTTTTGTTAAAGTAGTGAGATGAGTTTTTCACTTCTAATTTTAAGTTTTTTGATACTATAACATTGTTTTTAACTTTAAAACATAATTTTATATTAAACATGTCCAAAATTTATTAGACTGTTAATGTTACTAGGAGGGTGGAGATTTTAGTTTTTCTGCTCTATTCTTAGAACACATAACAATGATTGGCATATGATGGATATTCCACAAGCATTTGTTGAGTGAAAGCAATCTGAATTCAACAAATAGTTTTTAATTATCTCCTACATGAAAGGCAATATTTTAGGTTCAGCGACTCCAACTCTATTCACTCTCTTTTCTTTGTATAAATCCCATTTTGATTCCACTTTAGTAATTTAATTTCATCCCTATTGCTCTATGACCTTTTGCCTCATATGCTTTGCATCCATGGAAACCTAAAATACTTTAATATTTTACCTGACCTTCCAGGGGAACTGCCATTTAAGATAAATACTGGAGAAAGAGTGGGAATTGCATCATGAGACTATCAGATATTGAGGCAACAGCAATTATGACAACTTGGTGTGTCAGAAGGATAGGAAGAGTTTTGATACCGTTAAAACATAGTGTTTGAAGAGTAAATGTAGTCAGAGTGTTTCTAATCATGGGGAAAAAATAAAAGAACAAAGTAAGCTATTTAAGAACAACTGTGTTTCAAAACTATCTATACAGCTGCAGACAGGAATTGATATGAAGCAGCACTATTCCTAGATATAAAGAACTATTCCTAGAATATTTGGAATAGGAAGATGGTATATATAATATTTTATATATAATTACATGTATAGTCAAATTAGATAGTAAAATTATTAGAATTTGGCAACTGAATAGTTATATGGAGGGAGGTTTGAGGAGGATTTGGGCAAAATTCTTACAGAGAATTTGAAGGGAAACAGATTTTAATTTTTTTGATGAGGGTAGTGATGATGTTATATGTGTTTTCTTGTGATTATGCTGAAGTATGTGAATTGGTGAATCAGTACAGTACATTTAAGATGCTTGAGTGAAATTCAAGTGCAGATGTCCAACTACTTAATTATAAGTTAGAAATTGGGTGTTCATCTCAGAAGAAGGGACTAATGATGAAGTTTCACAATCAATAGCATAAAGAATTGATAAACTTGAAAATTAATAAGTACATTTACTGCTACATTTTCATTTAGAATTCTTTTACATTATTTTATCCCACCGATGCTTTATATAAAGCATAAATAATCAGATGTATTAATTTTTAAACATGTGTTATTCACTAGGCTCAATATTGTATACTTTACATTTATTGCTTGTTTAATATTTACAGAAACTGTGTGAGGGACTGAAATCCCTCTATTGATGGTGGAACTCAAGGTTACAAAATATCTTCCTTGTGTTCAGTAGATAGCTAGACCTCCTAAAAGAGCTGAATCTGGGGCAAAGTTTGCCTTATACTTGTGTCCACATTCACCCACCAGCAATACTACCTCCTGTGTATTTCAGTTCAGCTCTCTATTTTTCAGGAAGAAATTGCTTCACTAAAACTACTATTTCACAACTTGCCACTCACTCTCATGTCTGTTGTTGGTGATTAGAGATATTTACTTGAATAAAAATGAACAATGTGGGAAAAAATACAGTGGTTCCTTTTGGGGCTTTTTAGTTGCTTTTCAAAACCTTCTTACCATCACAGTTTCGTCTAAAAGTTACCTCTCTGTACAAATTTTACATTGACATATTACCTTATTATTATACAAAAGGAGGTGTCTGACATGATGGAGCATAGAGCCACCCTTGAGATCTTATTTTTGAGTTACTGTTCTGTAATCATTCATGTTAATAAATAGGTTTGCAGAAATGTGGTTGAGGTTCTTAAAGGACATTTGTCCCTATGTCATAGTATGTAAATCCTGTTTAAAACAGATAATGTGCACATACAGGCATACATACAATAAAAACATCTAGGATAATACAACATTCAATTACACAATACCCAGCCTTTCAACTAGTGGACCTTTATAAACCAAAACACAAACCAAATTCATAATTAAAAGGGATTTTGTTCTTTGGATGGTACTTTCATTTTGACTGCAGATGCAAGTCTGTAGCATCACACTTGTGACACTGGTAATCATCACTGACGAAGATTCTCTGCTGCCCCCAATCCAGCCAGCGCTTAATTTCCTCAGCACCTTCCTTTCTCACTAATGACTGTGAAGGAATAATATCCCTTTCTGTAACTACTCAGTTAATAAGTGCTGAGAGATCTTTTACGTTACCAGGAAGTCAGAGATGGTGCAACATTCAGGAAAGCTTTGTTATAGTAATGTAATGTAATGTGCATGCTCAGTCGTATCTGACTCTGTGACCTCCCGGACTATAGCCCACCAGGCTCTTCTGTCCACAGGATTCTCCTGGTAAGAAGACTGGAGTGGGTTGCCATTCCCTTCTCCAGGAGATCTTCCCGAACCAGGGATTGAAACAGTGTCTCTTGCATCTTCTGCATAGGCAGGCAGATTTTTTACCACTGGGTATATCTTCAGTCAATTTTGTGTGTCTTCCCATCATTAAAGAATTAGTCTCTAATTTGACTTTCCTAGATGCAGTTTTTCAGGAAGTTGCTTGACCCTTGATGATTGCAGCAAGGACAAAAGTGCAGTTAGTGAAATGCAGAGTCTGAAAAGCATGTTGTGTTGGGAACCTATATTTATGTCTTTTGTTATAAGTAATATTTCACTGAAATAATAAATCTTTTCTTGGATAAGTGACAGATGGTTTAGACTGGCAAATTTTCTCTCAGTAAATCCATAAGAGGAAACAAACTCACGTTTCAGAAGGGTAACAACAGGTCAAATACGAAGATTTGGATCTAATCCTTCAGCAGTTGGACTATGAGTGAATATCCTTGCTCTAAAGCTATCTTTTAGAAAATTCTCTTTGAGAGACTGTGTCGTGCACCTTATTTCAAAGAAGTCTGATTAATTTCTCATATACTTTGAAAAATTGCTTTTGGGTACCGAACTTCTCTGTATATTAAATATGTAAGCATGTGTATTGTTAATTTCTCTATGTAAGTCGATGATAGAAACACAACCACAAGCCCAGGAGCTTAAATGTTCTTCTATTTTCATTCCTTTTACTTAGTTTTATTTTGCAAAATGAGAAGATCTCAGAAACATAAGTGAGAACTTCAATCTTGATGTATAAAGTTCTTTATTTATTTTCTCCTATCAAAATTAATGTAAACTAAATAGTTAATGGACAAACTAAAATTCTTCTTTAGGAGCTCATTTAGAACAGTCTTCTGACTGTCATCACATGTTTCCATTTGGCTTAGAATTATGGAAAATCCTGCTACTGTGACTTATACTATTAATACTTATAGGCTTATATTTCTCATGTAAAGAAATTCAGAAGAGGTTATCCAGAGCCATTCACATGACTTAACAGTGCATTGCCAACTTGGTATCCTTTATCTTCCCAATTTACTAACTTGAACTTGTGATTTTGGCTGTCATGATCACAGAATTATTGATGTACATTGGAGAGCATGTCTCAATTAAATTAAGAAAAAGGGGGAGTATCAAAGGAAGACAGGTCCTCTGGAGGGCTTCATGTGGCAGATAATAGCTGCAAGGGTGTTGGATGATATGCATTTTAGTATTACTGCTTTGTTAGTAGAGGAAGACAAAGGAAATTAATTTAAGCATATCTTTTGAGAAGTCCAACCAATGTGTTCCATGGTTTATTAAGTAAAATGGTATCAGGTGGCGCTAATGGTAAAGAACCCACCTGTCAATGCAGGAGACAAAAGAGATGTGGGTTCATTCCTGGTATGGAAGATCGTCTGGAGGAGGGCATGGCAACCCACTCCAGTATTCTTGTCTGGAGAATCCCATGGACAGAGGAACCTGATGGGTTATGGTCCGTAGAGTTGCAAACAATCAGACACAGACGCAACTGAAGCAACTTAGCATTCATTCTTTTAATTAAAAGGGAATAAGTCACTTTCATAACACTATATAGCACTAGAGTAAAATGAAACTTATAGATGTGAAAAAACGGTTTTTGTCTCATTCCTAGTTATGGTAGCAAACCATATATTTGCTTGTATTTGCCTGTTCTTTATTTTTAAGCCTCATATCTTTTATGGAATCATAATAACTAAAATTTTAACTTCTCCAAATAAAAGATCACCACTTATTCATTTTTGTATTTCTTCCATATATAACATTGCTCAGAGTATTAATATATATCCAGTAACATTGATCAATTAAAATAATGAATATTTAACCACTCTTAAAATATCCAGAATAATTATTCAAGGTGGTTTGGAGGAGTTTTATTTACTATAGTTACTAAATGATTAATATAATTTGGCTAATAATTTTAGAAACTGGAAATATATGAATAATATTTATGTTCACACTGAAATAATATGTTTGAAATTAGATTTTCAGAGATACTTTCCCTTGTAATTTCACCCCATCTTTTCTGGCCACTCAGAATAGACCTAATAGGCATTGCTGTTAACTGGCCTTGATAGATAGCCTGGGATTACTTTCTGCTCTTTCCATATCATTATTGTGCAACTTGCCCAACTTTTAATTCCAGCTCCAGAACGTGGAGGGATTGGCTGTACTGATTAAAATATTAGGGATAATTTTTTGCACTAAAATCCTAAAGGGGAGTCAATAAAAAGATTTAAGGAAATGATGAATGAGGATTGGATGATTTTAGATGCTCACATATCCTCTACATTGTTTAGATTGATAGGACTAGATATGCTCTTAGAAAATGCACATCCCTACATTTAAACTCATAAGATCTTTTATAGAAACAACTACCAAATTATTGGTCCTATCTTCTTTTACTGATGAATGGATGGTAAGATGCTAGAATATTAAGACACAGATAAGTGACTTAGATTTAGGATTTGGGAATAGATATACTTAGAGTACACTTCTCAATTTAGCTTTTGCCTTAGGCTATTCATATTAAATTTGACGAGGCAAAAATGATCTGAAAAGGAAGATATTGGAAGACATGACTAGAGCTCACTGTGGTATCTGATTTTATTCTGTTTGGGGGAACATGTTCTTTAGAGATGACCATGGCCATATGGTTTGTATTGGCCCGTGAAACATGAACCTGATATGACATATATATTTTCCAAGTGGAGGTATTTAAGAGTCGTGAATGAGTATCTGTGCATACCTCCTCTGCCACAGCAATAGTAAAAGCACATGTTAATATGTAATGCCATAAAATCAAAGCAATCTGGAATGATGAGTCAAAATTTAGAAGGCAGCTTCTCTAGGGAGTCATCTAGACAGTAGACTGCATGATTAAGAAAGAAACTTTACTTAAAAGTTTCTGTACATGTCAATCTGAAACAAACACAGCATTGTTTGTCAACCATGCTCCAATATAAAATAAAAAATTTTAAATATTTCTGACAATTTGGTGATGTTACTACAAAATCATGAAGCCTACTTTGGCTGAACTTCTAGATTCTCAAAAATTTGAGAAATGAAAAATGATTTTAAAATACTTACTTTACTCATAAAATCTGTGGTGTGGGATAAAAATCTAAGCTCAGTATGGGAAGGAAATGGAACTTGTAAGTTAACTTCAAAAGTAGGCAAATTCCTCCCTCTTTCCAACTACAGGTAAAGCTGGAATGCCTACCTGGAATATCTTCTCAATAAAGGATGAAGGAATAGGGGATGGTGAGAAATACTGGACCTTTGCTGGCAGAGTCACTACCAAAAAGGAGAGGAGAGAAACCTAGTTGAACATGACCAGTGTATTGTTACCAAATTTTCTGAAGTTATTTCAGCTTCCCTGACATTAAGAGGATAAGGGGCAGAGAGACTGGGAAGGTAGCAGCAACCCTACTTGTAGATAAACAGGATGGGGAAGAAAATTTTCTCTTGCTGTCCTGCAAGACTCCATCTGGTCCCTACCTTCTGTTCCAGTTACATATTACATTCCTGTATTTAGTCTTGAAGGCATATGAATATGCTATTTCTTTTTAATTAAACATCTCTCACTCATCATTCAAATCTCAACCTTAGCTGTTTCCCCAGTTAAACCTTTTCTGCCTTCTCAACTAGATCCGTTTTCTTTATTAAGAGCTATTTTATTGCATTGTTTATCTCTTATGTACTTAACCACATTTGTGATTTTATATTTATTGTGTAATTAATTTTATTAATGTCTGTCTCCCTAATGAGATTATAAATGGAATAATATTATGCCTGTCTTGTCCATCATTTATTCTTTGTGTTTTGCATGATGGAGCTGCTTTTCTTTCTCTTCCTCTCTTTCCTTCTATTTCCCTCTCTTCTTCCTGCTTGTCCTCCATCTTCTCCTCCTCTATTCCCTTCTATTTTCTTTTATCTCTCTCTCTTCATATATGTGTGTATGTACATAGATACAAACCACTACATTTCTACATACATGTGACTATGCATCAAATATACACATAGTATATAGTGCATATGCATTATGTATTATTTATAAATACAAAATTGTATAGATGTATACAGAATGTATATAAGCTAAGCATATAAAATATTTTAAATATATTAAAGATATACATTCACAACGTATGAATGTATATAGGTGAGAAATACTTAGAAGGTAGATGAATTATCTAAAGTAATTTGTATAAAATAACTGATTGGTAAACAAAGAATGTCAAATTATGGAATGTAATAAAGATGTCAAATTAAACAGTTTGAAAGTAAATTATAAGAGAATATTTATTTGCCAGTGCACTGATTTTGCCTGTAAGTGAGAGCACTTTGTTGCAACAGAAGTGAAATTTCATGATGGAGACTCAGATTGATTTCATTATATATTAACTAATTATTGATATTTGCATGTAGAGTCCATATTAAAGTGTATGTTAAGTGGCTACAACAAAGAAACACAGAATATAATGAATAAAAGCACACATTTGATGTAGGTAGAATATCTCTACTCCACAGAATCATCTAGGAATTGTCATAGTAATTTCTTAAATCTTTTTCATTCAGCTCCCCTTTAATTTTAGCATGTGGTCAAAGCTGATTTATTCTCACCACATTCAGACCCTGTAAGGAGGTAAGAGTTTAAGTCCAAGAAAACAGATTTAATTTTAATTGACCCAGAATTACTCACTGTCTGTCTGTTAACTATCACTAGTTCCAGAGAGGCTGGGGAATGTTCTGTCTGGGTAGATAGACAGTTAAAACTCTCTTGCTAAGGGAGAAATCTATATTTTGTGGAACAATAAATTGTCTGCCATACAGTTAATGTAGGAAAATTCTGACTGCAAGAACCAGAGCGTTATTTTATTTTATTTTATATTTTTTTATTTTTTATTTTTTTTTCAGAGCATTATTTTAAATATTGATTCTCTTACCTTTTTAAAAAAATATTTTTTTGATATGGAGCATTTGCGAAAGTATTTATTGTCTTCACTGGGTCTTCATTGCTGCACGTGGCCTTTCTCTAATTGCAGCGAGCAGGGGCTACTCCTGTTTGTAGTCTGTGGGGCTTCTCAATGTGGTGACTTTCTTGTTGGCAAGCATGGGCTCTAGGTACACAGGCTTCAGTAGTTGTGGCACATGGGCTCAGCTGTTGTGGCTCAGGGGCTCAAAGTGTGGACTTCAATATTTGTGGCACAAGGGTATAGTTGCTGCACTGCTGGTGGGATCTTCCCAGACCAGGGATGGAACCTGTGTACCCTGCATTGGCAGGCAGATTCTTAGCCACTAGACCACCACGGAAGCCCTGGTTCTCTTATCTTTTTAATTTTTTCAGAAAGTTACTTGGTTGCAAGATTTCTTTTTATGTCTTGCTTCTTTCTTAAGTAACTCATTTTTGTTTCAGAAACATAAATAAATTTGCAATTTCTTATTGCAGTTTAATGGAGAAGACAGATTTATTAATAGGAACAGAATTCTGTTTATGTAAATTAGTGTTAATTCTGTTTCATTAAAGAAGGATATTTAAAAAAGAAAACAAGCAAACAGTAACATTTCAAAAATCTTACATGAATCAGAAGTGAATGTTGATTTCCTTAATATGCCTAAGATCGCAGGTTTCCAAATTCTGTTGAGCAGTTACATAGAGAACACTGAGGAATGACTGTGACCATGTGCATTTTGGGAGCAAGGGAGTGTTGCTGTTTTGAAGGAAACTGAGAAGACTGAGTTCTAAACTTCTTCCTGGGATATTAATTACTGCAAATAGAACTGCTAGGAGCAGTGGTTGATATATGTTCACATATATATTTCATATATATTTATGTTGAGAATATATGTGGAAATAGAATTGCTATATCATAATCATATGTTTCACTTTCATAGAAACTGCAAACAAAATTATCTAAAACTTTTCTACAAACTATCCACTGAAACTATCTGGGCCTGGAGATTTCTTTTTTTAGGAGCTTGTACATTTCTGATTCAATTTCTTTAATATTTATAGAACTACTCAGTTAATCCATCACATGTTGAAGAAAGTTTGGCAATTTGTAATTTTAAGGAATTGAGCTATTTTCTCTAACTTTTCTAACTTATATTTGTAGAATTGTTGATTGTTGTAACTTAGTCACTCAGCTGTATCTGACTCTTTCGTGACTCCATAGCCTGTAACCCGCCAGACTCCTCTGTCCATGGGATTTCCCAGACAAGAATACCAGAGTGTGTTGCCATTTAGTATTCCTTTACTTTTTGTTTAATAGACACCAGATTATAGTTATGTCAGTATTATTATTCTTTGATCTTGATAATTTTCTTTGCTCTGAAGTCTTTTTCTGATATTAATATAGTCACTTTTGTTTTTTTTAATTTACTTTTGCATGGTATACCTTTTAATCATTTTACATCAACATATTTTATTGTATTTGAAGTGAAGTTCTTGTAAATAGAGTTGGGCATGGGGTACCTTTTGCATACCACATTCATTTTGAATATAGTTCTTTCAAGTAAATGTGGGAGAATATAAAACCAATTCTACCAGTTTAGCCCACAGCATCATAGAGAAGCAACAATCTGAAAGTGTAGCACGTGCTTCTTACAAGAAGTGAGAATCATTAAGAGGCATTTTCTAATTTAGTATAAAAATGAAACAGCCGTTAAGAATACAATTGATAATACATCTTTAATTAAAATCTTAAATGTAAACAGAGGCATATGGTGAACTTCAAAAATTTAGGAATTTAGTAATTAGTGAATTACATAACAGTAAGGTGAATTTCACTGGACTCACTGGAAAAGACCCTGATCTGGGAAATATTGAAGGCAAAAGGCGAAGAGGGTGACAGAGGATGAGATAGATAGCATCACCAACTCATTGGACATGAATCTGAGCAAACTCCAGGATATAGTGAAGGACAGGGCAACCTGAACTAGGCACTAACTGCTGAAGTCCATGGGTTCACAAAGAGTTAGACATGACTTAGTGACCATACAACAAAACAAGGTAAAATTCAGGGATGACATGGGGCATAGAAGAGAAACAATTTTATGATAGAAAAAAATTCAGAGGAAAAAAAAATCATTTCCCTTAGGATCATCTTAATGTTGTTGTTTAGTTGCTAATTCGTGTCCAACTCTTTTGCAACTCCATGGTCTGTAGTCCACCTGGGTCCTCTGTTCATGGGATATCCCGGACAAGAATACTAGAGTGGGTTGCCATGTCCTCTTCCAGGGGATCTTCCCAATCCAGGGATCCAACCTGCTTCTTTTGATGAAAAGTTTTCAGACAGAAATCTTTAGACAATTTGTATCTTTATATGACTACCTTTACATTTTTTAGTCTTCATTACAAAGGATTGCATTAATCATGCTTCTTAGGGCACAAAGTTACTGTTGATTCATGCAAGAGCTCTGTTTTATGTATATGTGTGTATGCATGCATCTATGCACCTGTGTATCTATGTATCTATCTTTCCTCTCCGTTATCTAATTCTGTGATTGGAATTTTCATTCTTTTAAATCACATTTTGATAAAAATTGTGAATTTATAAAGTTTATTTTATCAATATTTCTATGATGCTTAGAAATCTTTACTTATAAATTATGATAATACTGTTACACTAAACTCTTTATATGGTTTACTATACACTATTTTAGGTGAGGTTCTAATACTTTGTTCTTATTGTAAAGTTATCTGTTAAACAATTCATCTGGGAACTCGTATGTTACTGATAAGAATAGATATATCCTAGGTAATAATTCTAGCCAAGATACTTGACTAAAAATACTATAATAAACTCTCCATTACCTGTGGTTCTTACAATTTAGTTTTGAACAGAAAGTAGATTCTTAGGCCCAACACAACATAATAATAACTAGATATTACACACTGTGCTAAGTGATTTACATGGATTTTCTCACATAATTATTGCAAAAGTCCCATACATTACTTGTTATCACACACCCCCCCCCTTTTCTTTTTGACAGGAAAGCAAATCTAAAGAGGAATTCCATAATCTGAATTTTTAACCAGCACTTCAGGTGAGTCTTTGGTAGGTGGTTAGGAATTACATGAGATAAGTTACATCATACAGCTTAATGCTAGGGTTATTAATATACAGAGGTGATATATATTTGCCTATTTTATACTAGATTTTTTAAATTCTTGTTTTTAGGTTCATTTATAAATCAATGTTGCTGCACAAAATATATGTATTTATATAATGATAAGAGGGATGCATCCTTTACTAAAGAAATGTATGTATGATGAATCCAACAGAGAAAAATATTTCTTTATCCTTGAAATATATTGTATATTCAAAAAATTGGTAAATTATTTTTGATAAGGGATTTTCTGATTTTAGATATAATATTTGAATCATAATTTGAATAGTTTAAAAACTCAGCATTGTTCTTGTTTGGATAGTACGCCAAGCATTTTGACTCTTAATTAGGGTTGAATTGCCAAATTATAATAATAGCAGGGTAATCTTAGAATCGTTAAATTGCTTATGAATAGGCAATGTTCACAAACTTATTTCTAAAACTCAGTTTTTTATTTAATTTGGGAGGGATTCATTTTTTCATTTTAAAGTTGTGGTAAGTTTTCATATAATTTTCCAAGAACAAATAAATCACTTGCATATTATTTGCACTGGGACCATGGTTTCCTTCATCACTTTTCTTTTGGAAAGACTGAGTGTCCCTGTGGAGTTTGCCTTGATTCATCTTACTACTTTTTCAGTGAATGATTTTTCCTAAGATTTTCTTGAGTTACTAGAAGTACAGGACTGCTGACCATATTTGGGTATCAGATAATAGTTTTAGATCAGACATAAACTACTTCTGTGAAGTTAATTGGAATAGGGGACATCTGTTGCATATTTTGGGTAAGAGTTATATTTAGAATTGTCAACCTGGCTGGTCCTTCCTCTTCTTGATTAAAAGTTAAAGAGAAATAAAAACAATAGTATATATAAACACAGGAAAAAATACTTGCCATTTAGCCTTAAAAATACTTAGAGGACCAAATAAGTCTACTGCTAGAATTAAGAGGAATAAAACAAATGCCTTAAATATCCATAGGGGACATTTAGAACTCCTAATGTGAAGAATTTTGGAAGAGGAATGTTGAAGTTCAGGTTTACCATCTGAAATTCTTATTGGAGACTCATGAGCAATGAACTCACAATTTATTGCCAGCAATCCTTTAGGTAATAGAATTTAGGTAAAAGTATTCCCAATACTTGATGGTGAAAATGAGGTATGGGAAATTGAATCATGTTTTTTCCTGGCTTCTTTGAGTGAGCAGAAACCCCATCACAACCTGCATCTTTTCCTCACAACTCTTTAATATTTGCTCCTATACATCTTTTCCAATTTAGCAAGCACTGAATAAAAATAAAAATACTCAATTGTCAGACTCTCCTTCTCCAGCCCCTCTTGACTATAAACACTGAGTACCTTTAAATAGTAGCCTCATTTCTGTCTAGTCCTTGACTAGGTTCTGAACAAAGCAGGAGGGTTTCTTCCTACATTCATATTAATCTTTGTAGAGTGCACATTTGGAATAATATTATATCTTTCTTCCCATTGAGATAAACTGTCCTATTGTCTGTTGTGTTTTCTCATTTCATTCATCTGGAATTCTGTTAGACATTCAAGACCAAATTCAGTTAGGAAAGCAAATTTCACGATGGTAGCATATTTTAACCTTTTTTTCACTGCTATACTCCAGCATATACAGCAGTGCTTCATTCATAGTGAACAACAATAAATGTTTATTCAGTGACTCAACCCAATGAATACATATTATTTCTCTGTGCCTTTACATTTTTGAACTGAAATCTGATATTCTGTTTATTAACTCAGGTCAGTGCTGACATTTAGGGATCTAGATCTCATTTATATCTCCCTTAAATTCTGTCTGAAGTTTTGTTCCAGATACAACAAATAGCACAAAAATTTCTATCTAATACAAAATGTTCCTGAGTTTGAAAACTGTTGTCACATTTTAACCTCCAGAGTAGATCAGTTCAGTTCAGTTCAGTCGCTCAGTCGTGTCCGACTCTTTGCGACCCAATGAATTGCAGCATACCAGGCCTCCCTGTCCATCAACTCCGGGAGTCTACCCAAAATCATGTCCATCAAGTTGGTGATGCCATCCAGCCATCTCATCCTCTGTCGTCCCCTTCTCCTCCTGTCCCCAATCCTTCCCAGCATTAGCGTCTTTTCCAATGAGTAAACTCTTAGTATGAGGTGGCCAAGTATTGGAGTTTCAGCTTCAATATCAGTCCTTTCAATGAACACCCAGGACTGATCTCCTTTAGGATGGACTGGTTGGATCTTCCTGCAGTCCAAGGGACTCTCAAGAGTCTTCTCCAATACCACAGGTCAAAAGCATCAATTCTTCGGTTCTCAACTTTCTTCACCATCCAACTCTCACATCCATACATGACCACTGGAAAAACCATAGCCTTGACTAGACAGACTTTTGTTGGCAAAGTAATGTCTCTGCTTTTAAATATGCTATCTAGGTTGGTCATAACTTTTCTTCCAAGGAGTAAGCGTCTTTTAATTTCATGGCTGCAATCACAATCTACAGTGATTTTGGAGCCCAAAAATAAAGTCTGACACTATTTCCACTGTTTCCCCATCTATTTCCCATGAAGTGATGGGACCAGATGCCATGATCTTAGTCTTCTGAATGTTGAGCTTTAAGCCAATTTTTTCACTCTCCTTTTTCACTTTCATCAAGAGGATTTTTAGTTCCTCTTAACTTACTGCCAAAAGGGTGGTGTCATCCGCATATCAGGTTATTGATATTTCTCCCAGCAGTCTTGATTCCAGCTTGTGCTTCTTCCAGCCCAGCGTTTCTCATAATGTACCCTGCATATAAGTTAAATAAGCAGGGTGACAATATACAGCTTTGATGTACTCCTTTTCCTATTTGGAACCAGTCTGTTGTTCCATGTCCAGTTCTAACTGTTGCTTCCTGACCTGCATACAGGTTTCTCAAGAGACAGGTCAGATGGTCTAGTATTCCCATCTCTTTCAGAATTTTCCACAGTTTATTGTGATCCACACAGTCAAAGGCTTTGGTTTAGTCAATAAAGCAGAAATAGATGTTTTTCTGGAACTCTCTTGCTTTTTTGATGATCCAGCAGATGTTGGCAATTTGATCTCTGGTTCCTCTGCGTTTTCTAAAACCAGCTTGAACATCTGGAATTTCACCGTTCACGTATTGCTGAAGCCTGGCTTGGAGAATTTTGAGCATTACTTTACTAGCGCGTGAGATGAGTGCAATTGTGCAGTAGTTCGAGTATTCTTTGACATTGCGGTTCTTTGGGATTCGATTGAAAAGTGACCTTTTCCAGTCCTGTGGCCACTGCTGAGTTTTCCAAATTTGCTGGCATATTGAGTGTAGCACTTTCACAGCATCACCTTTCAGGATTTGAAATAGCTCAACTGTAATTCCATCACCACTACTAGCTTTGTTTGTAGTGATGTTTTCTAAGGCCCACTTGACTTCACATTCCAGGATGTCAGCCTCTAAGTGAGTGATCACACCATCGTGAATATCTGGGTTGTGAAGATCTTTTTTGTACAATCCTCTGTGTATTCTTGCCACCTCTTCTTAATATCTTCTGCTTCTGTTAGGTTCATACCATTTCTGTCCTTTATTGAGCCCATCTTTGCATGACATGTTCCCTTGGTATCTCTAATTTTCTTGAAGAGATCTCTAGTCTTTCCCATTCTGTTGTTTTCCTTTATTTCTTTGCACTGATAGCTGAGGAAAGCTTTCTTATCTTTCCTGCTATTCTTTGGAACTCTGCATTCAGATGGAAATATCTTTCCTTTTCTCCTTTGCTTTTTGTTCCTTTCTTTTCATAGCTATTTGTAAAGCTTCCTCAGACAGCCATTTTGCTTTTTTGCATTTCTTTTCCATGGGGATGGTCTTAATCCCTGTCTCCTGTACAATGTCACAAACCTCCGTGCACAGTTCATCAGACACTCTGTGTATCAGATCTAGTCCCTTAAATCTATTTCTCACTTCCACTGTATAATCATAAGGGATTTGATCTAGGTCATACCTGAATGGTCTAGTGGTTTTCCCTTCTTTCTTCAATTGAAGTCTGAATTTGGCAATAAGGAGTTCATGATCTGAGCCACAGTCAGCTCCCAGTCTTGTTTTTGCTGACTGTAGAGGATTTCCACCTTTGGCTGCAAAGAATATAATCAATCTGATTTCGGTGTTGACCATCTGGTGATGTCCATGTGTAGAGTCTTCTCTTGTGTTGGAAGAGGATGTTTGCTATGACCAGTGAGTTCTCTTGGCAGAACTCTATTAGCCTTTGCCCTACTTAATTCTGTACTCCAAGGCCAAATTTGCCTGTTACTCCAGGTGTTTCCTGACTTCCTACTTTTGCATTCCAGTCCCCTATAATGAAAAGGACATATTTTTTTGATGTTCTAAAAGGTCTTGTAGGTCTTCATAAAACCGTTCAACTTCAGCTTCTTCAGTGTTACTGATCGGGGCATATATTTGGATTACCGTGATATTGAATGGTTTGCCTTGGAAATGAACATAGATCATTCTGTCGTTTTTGAGATTGCATCCAAGCACTGCATTTCGGACTCTTTTGTTGACCATGATGGCTACTCCATTTCTTCTAAGGGATTCCTGCCCACAGTAGTAGATATAATGGTCATCTGAGTTAAATTCACCCATTCCAGTCCATTTTAGTTCACTGATTCCTAGAACGTCGACGTTCACTCTTCCCATCTCCTGTTTGACCACTTTCAATTTGCCTTGATTCATGGACCTAACATTCCAGGTTCCTATGCAATATTTCTCTTTACAGCATGGGACCTTGCTTCTATCACCAGTCACATCCACAACTGGGTATTGTTTTTGCTTTGGCTCCATCCCATCATTCTTTCTGGAGTTATTTCTCCACTGATCTCCAGTAGCATATTGGGCACCTACTGACCTGGGGAGTTCATCTTTCAGTGTCCTATCTTTTTGCCTTTTCATACGGTTCATGGGGTTCTCATGGCAATAATACTGAAGTGGTTCCCTTCTCCAGTGGACCACATTCTGTCCAGAGTAGATACCTAGGAGCATTAACTACCTAGAGTTAAATACAAATTTACCTTGTTCCTTTGCTGTATATAAATTGCAGGAACATAAAATAGTGGCAAGATCCTTGGTTTTGTAATAACCCACATCAGGATTCCAATGCTGTCTCTGACATTGTAATTGTGTGGTGTCCACAGGCAAGTTTCCTCATTTGATTCAATAAAAAATAATTGTGTGCTCCAATTCATCAGGTAGTATACTATAACCCAGGGTTATGATGATACAGTCTTTATACTTCAAGAGTTCCATATGTAGTAGGAGAAACAGCCACATAAACAGATAATAAAAAAAGGAGTTTTAAAATGCAATAATAATGATTTAACTGAGGATTATAAGAGGTCAAAAGAGGAGAATATTATTTAGCCTTAGGAAACTCCTCTTTGAAATTATATCCCATGTGAAATTGCCCCCAATATATAGAGCAAATCTAAATGTTTCTTGCTGCCTCCAAAGCTAACAATCTAGTGTACCATAAGCCATTATGGCATCATCTTTGCAAATAAAGGAGGTGGAAATTTGCTGTTAAAGTGTCACCATAACAACTATGTTAACCTTAAAAATATAATTTTCCTGTTTAAAATTCTCCAATAGTTTTCCATCATACTTAAAAGTACTATTCCTTATTGTGGCTCACATGGACTTGGCAGAGAATGCCTAACTGCTCACTAAAACTGCTTCCTTCTTATGGGAATATATGGGAATATAGTTAGACACCAAGTTTATATTCCCTTTCAGTGATTTTTGGGCCTATGAATATATTCTAAGTGATGGACTTTGAGCACAATATGAACTTGGAAGCCATATGTTAAAGATGATACTATTTCTGGATACCTTAAAGTCTTTATGGAGCAGTGACATCCCTACCCTACTCCTACCATGGGCCTATTGAGAAAACTAGGGTTAATTTACAGATATTTCAGGTTTACCTATGAACTCTGTTTACACTAGCTTAACTAAGACCAGGACTCTACTTTGTATCTTCCCTGCCAATCTCTGCCTCATCTCCTACCACCATTATACCTGGCCAGTCTGTTCAGTCTCATTGGCTTCCTTCTGATACCTTAAACATCCCCAATTCATTACTTTTTCAGGACTCTACACTTTCTTCTCTACTTGGAATTCTATTTCTCAAGATATGCTAATAGCTTACTGATCACTTCCATAAGTCTCTGACCAGAGTCACCTGTATAGGATGTCTCCTTGACCACTTCCACTTTTAAAACAGCCACTCCTTCCATCATGCTTTATCCTTTTTCCTTCCTTTTCCTCCATAGTATAATCTCTTCATATGGTTTTATATATTTGGTATTTCTTCATTGTGTAATTCCAATTAGTGAAAGTATACTATATTTATTGGCATTTTCTCTTCCTTACCAGAATATGTGTAGTTTCACAAGGCAGAAGCACTTTCTTTTATCCCTAGAATAGTGCTTGTACATGGTAGGCAAATAGTAAATATCAATTCAATGGGTATTGAATGAATACTGGTGTTTAGATATCTAACATACAATGATTCTTCCAACTGGAAGATCCAGGGCATGGTTTCGGAAATAGATACCTAAGGTGAGTTTGTTGCCAAGAAATGAAGATAGTCCAACAAGATGAGACTTTCTATATTCATTTATTCAAAAACATTTTATTGAATACCAGATAAATTCTGGGTATAGTGATATGTTAGCTTACATTTTAGTGGGAAAAGACAAAGGGTAAAATCAAATTTAAGATGTAACAGGTGGCTTTCCTACATTAAAAAAAAAATAGCTGCTCAGTCATGTCCAATTCTTTGTGAACCCATGGACTGTAAGCCATCAGTTTCCTCTGTCCGAGGCATTCTCCAGGCAAGAATACCAGAGTGGGTTGCCATTCCTTTCTCCAGGGGATCTTCCAGACCCAGGGATTGAACCCAGGTCTCTTGCATTGCAGGCAGATTTTTTACCATCTGAGCTACCAGGGAAGCCCTTTCCCACATAGACAGTAAATTATTCTATGGAAAAGAGAGCTTTGCACCGTTTCATTAAGTAGGGATAGCATCCTGAGGGACAATCCAGTGTTGAAGCTAGACATAGGCTGGTAGAGAGGAATTTATTAACTTGAAAGATGGAAGAGTTTTAGAAATCAGGTCTTCAATTCTGGACCAGAATTCTTTCCAACTTGTCCACACTGATGCTCAGAGTGGTTTTTTACTATACAAAGTCAGAAACCAGGGCTTTCTTTACATGATGAAAAACAGTGGAACCGCCACACCTCTCTAGGGCAAGAGTCATCATGGCTGTTTAATATGATGTCCAAAGAATCACAGTCCTAAGATGTCAAACATAGCCTATAGGGAAAATTTGTATTCAGGAAGGTACCTCTGGGCAAGAAGGAAGCCTGCTATTTTGGGCAACAGGTGAAATCAGAATAAAAGACCTGAAATGATTATGAGCTTATATTCTCCAAACCAGACGTAGCTGATGCCTAGTCTGCACATGTTTGATCTGTTGTTCTGCCTCTCTGTCATTATTTTATATGTTTGCGTTTTAAACAGTGGTAGTAGACTGCTACTTGAGTCCATGAACTATAATATAAACATTTAAAAAAATGGACATTCCCAAGCAAAGCACATTGCACATATCAAAATAATTCACTGAAATGAATTATATTTGTTATTCACCCAATATTCTTCAAAATTCCTCAGTTCAGAATTTTCACCTCTACCATATTTAAGTGAAAAAGTAAATCTCTAACACTTTAGATATTTCATTTTTCACAGATAACTCATATGTTTGTGTAAGATTCTTTTTTTTTTTTTTTGGTGATTCTGACTGCTAATCTCCATGCTAAATTTAACAAAAAGTTGTCCTGCTGTGCATATCTGAGTTGCAGGTGCAGGAGTTCATTGCTTAAGCACTTGTAAGGAAATTGGTGAGATCCAAGGATTATTGGAAATATATTCACCTTTATGTTGGATTTAAAATGTGATGTAATGGCCCTCGATTAAGAATGAAGATTTAGGAAGTCTAAGGTCAGAAGTAATTCAAACTTTTTCAAGCAAAATAGTGTTACAGGAATCTAGTTCCATGAATAGCAAATACCTATTTTCATTTGTATTTTTAAGTTGTTTATTTTTATAGCATCCTCTCTGAAATTGTGGATGGTGCCAGCTATATTCCCCATTACTAATTCCTCTTATTTATGAAGGGATTAAATAGAATAGTGGAGACACCTGGATTTGATGAGGACATATTAAGAAACTTCAAAATGCTTATCACTGTCAAATTTGGATTCCAGCCAGATTTTGATATTTGGTTTGGAATATATTTTAAGTGAAGCAAACTCTTTCATGTGTAAAAAATCCACAAATAGCAAAATTATAACCACCAGCTCAGTAGAACAGTACTAATGGTTTCTTGTGCATATACGAATAGCTCATGAACTGGGAGCTGTTAAACCAACAGTGAAATGACACGCAGAGATATATTGTTGTAAGAGAGCTTATATAGTGAAAATGCAGAAGCTATTTATTCTTAAAAATGACTGGTTATAGCATTAAGAGTTTTTCTAGTGATAGGGGATTGGTTATTAAAGGTAATAGCTGCCTTGTGCCAAGTTTAGGGAACAGCTTAAGTTTCATTTATGATTTTCAGAGGCATTTACAAGAAGTGGCCCAAATTTACTTATTTTGCAGAGTAAGATAAACTGAATTTTGCTAACAAGGCTTAAATGATTTTGTCTGTTCAGGGAATTCTCAGGTTTAATCTCCTTTTTGCAATTTATTTTAACACATGTAATCTTTTTAAAACATAGCAGCACCATTTCATAAGCAACTTGAAACTAAGAACTTGAATCACCTTTGAGGTTTTCATTTTCCATTGTCTAGATTAAGCAAGTCATGTGGAGAGAGATTTGGACTTATTTGGAAGACATTTGGGATATATAAAGATTTTTAAATTTTATTATATTTATTTGAGAGATGGTAGTATACTATTATATTTTACCTTTAGGTTGATGTCAGTTTTAATGTAGAGGATACATTAGAAGAGGGATAAGACCAGAGACAGAGAAACTTGATCGGAGAGGGTTATGTGAGAGATGTTAAGGAGTTTAACTAGGGTAGTGGTATTAAGAAGGATGTAAAGAAAAATGGCAAGTTTTAATAGATGTAAAGATGGTAGGCAGATACTAATTGTGACTGGATGTTGGATGTAACCATGAGAACTACTCAAGGACCAAATGTCGTACATTGTTAGTTGACACTTAATGGAGTCCTCAGGGTATAGGAAGTTTCAGAACGTTTTAGAAGTATTATTAAACTAGTAATCCATATTAATACTTGTAATAGTGATGATGATGATGAATAGAGGTCCATTTTCATGAGGTGCATACTAAAGATAATATTGTAGACTTAAAAATATTATAACTTCAAAACTGAGTTATGTTTTATTCAATGGGAATTTTTAGATTTCAAGCCCAGGAAGCAGCTTCTCAAGTAACCCTGAGGGAACTGCTCCAAGGGTCCTAGGAGGGGACCTAGGTTATATAGGAGTTTTGCAACAAAGGGCAGGTAGTTGAAACTAGATATTCCAAGTGAGGGAATTTATCACTTTTCTGTGTATGGGGAGATGCAAAAGTCTTGGCTCACTGAAAGCATTCCTTTGATGTGGATTTCAGCGTTGTGGGGCCAGTATTGATTTCAAATCCTGAGTTCCCTCTGGACACACCGTAGAGAGTGACTGTAGTTTGATGGCTGCTGGACGGCAGGTATTCTTTCCTTCCTGAGTTCGCTCAGGGCTCACCAGCTCACTGTCAGTGGTAGCTGCAATCGCTGATGACTACAATCTTTTGTTTACTGATAAGGCAGAAAATAATTCAATTTCTCAATATCAAGGATGTATGTATTAAAATATATTGAATCAGTATATCAACAAAGCCAAGGTGGGGAGAATTTCAATAAGAAAGATGTAGAAAATGTCAGTAGCTATAAGGGATTTAATAAGAATATATGTTGCAAATTATCCATTGCAACTGATAGCAAGGCTATCAGAGACCATGGTGAGAAGAGTTGCTATGGAGGACTAGGGACAGAAGCCAGCAGCAGTTACCTGAGGCATATCTTAGGATCTAAATGATTACTTGTGTTCCACTGCTGTCACTGGAGTCACTCCTGTGGCTACCAACCCTTAATATTAGGACAGCTGCCTAAGCACAAGCTTAGAATTTTGATAATTTTCACAGGAGTCTAATGTCTTGGGCTAATAATTTAGCTCACTTAATTGATTCTGTGCTTGGTAATCCCAATTGGATCACAGAGATAGCACCGGAAGTCTGCATCTCTCAACCCTTTAATCAACAATCTGTATTTGACACACTCTTTTGAGATCTCCTGTAGTGTGTGACTAATTACGGCTTGGTGCCTTCAGGCACTGAGAGACCCACCAGGGACTCCCTCTGTATATTTTAGCACAACCAGAAATTTGCACATATTAGCTTGCACAATCAGTTTTAGAAGCTTAACAGCTTTAGGCAATTCCATCTCGAGCATAAAGGCTGCACCTTGTGACAGTTCTAAATGGTGCGTAAGGATGTTGAAGGATAGGTGTGAACCATTTCCAAAAAGCCAGAGCTGTAAACAGAAGGGCAGAGAGAGGGTGGTAACTAGGACACACAAGAATAAGATAATTCTCTTTTCAACACAAGTAAGACTTGAGTACACTGTTAATGTTTTTGACACATTAATTAGAAACTTGACTACATTTTCAATATCAGGGAATTATAAATAACACATTAACTTGAAATGATCTTGTCATTTAGCTTTTCTCTTTGCTTTATTTGTATAACAAAAGAAGATTTACAGAAAGGACTTTTATGCTACTTTTATTTCTAAAATTCTGACTCAACAGGTCAGCTTTTATGCAGAACAGAATCCATATAATTTTGCCAACTTAAGAAATTAACAATTACAACATCTGTATGTTTGATAATGTAGATAATGTAAATAAGGCTGTTCCCTTAACATATATAGAATGCATTAAATAAAGCTGTTATTCCCCCCTTCCCCTGCCGATTTCTCTTGAGATAAAAATTAGGGCAAGAGTTACAACTCAAGAGTTACGATTATTTCTGGCTTTTAAAATAATGACAGTGTTCCTAGGTTCATGTACTTGTGGGAATGATTAGAAAAATTTTAAACAATAGTTTTTTTTAACATGTTATTAATTGACTTCAAGTTTTTTAAGGTTTCACATGAGACTAGTTTGGAGGTGCCTAGGACAGAAATGTCAGTTAATAATCTGAAAGTATTTAAAAATGTTATCAGAGTGTTGACTTAAAAATTAGTCACAACCTGTAAGTAGACTGAAAGCAGAGAGTGTTTTATTTGGTGTTTTATTTGAAATATTGGGACTTCAAGCCTGGGAGATGCATATCAAGTAGCCCTGAAAGACAGCTCTGAGGAGGCAGGGAAAGGAGTAGGGATATATAGACATTCATAACAAAGAGGGCAGACCAGCCTGAACATCAAAAATTATGGTTGGGTAAGGAAAACCAGATATTAAGTAATTTAGCTTTCTTCCCTGTATGGGAAGATGTTAAGAGTCTGGGATTATTGAAGTCATTCCTTTCACATGCATTTCAGCTGAGGCCAGCATCCTGTATTTTTACTGAGGTATTCTCTTTCTTGAATTCCTTTTGTTTTTCTGATTTGTTTAGTTACGTATATAGAGTTTAAGAGTAGTTGTTGCCTTTTACTTGATATATTTTTCACATAGGACATAACTGCAGATAGTTCCTGTTAGATAAAGGCAAA
The DNA here is from genome assembly GCA_024291935.2 of Okapia johnstoni. Taxonomy (NCBI): domain Eukaryota; kingdom Metazoa; phylum Chordata; class Mammalia; order Artiodactyla; family Giraffidae; genus Okapia; species Okapia johnstoni. The sequence goes on from CM044308.1 coordinate 58,111,585, forward strand.
GTCTTGCTACACCACAGGCCTTTTATAATCAAGCTCACATATGTTCAGGAACAATTAAGACTATCATCTCTAAATATGTTTCCATTTAAAAAAGATTACATAATTAGTTTGTGATAATTCCTACATACTCTGTATCAGCTGAGATACATCTTTATTCTGGAAAAGTGTCCAAGGTGTCCCTGAAGGATGGTATTTCAGTCTTCTCTGCCAGTTTCTCAGCAAGCGTGTTTCCCCACGTGATTATGTGTAACACATGCACCTGTACTTACACATACACACTATTTATTGATTTGTCTGTTTCTCCTGGTCGAGAAAGATAAAAAGAACAGACTCTTCATTATTACATTAAAATACAGAGATGAAACACTGCCAGTATACATAATACACTGCAGAGGCCAACGCTGGTATAAATTGATTTTTATTATTTATATTAATGTCTATGAGACATTTTATTTTCCTCATTGTAGAAAAGATTCAGATCTTTGACACTAATATTACATTTCATAAGGTTACATTTTGCTAGTAATGAATTGGATTCAGCATTAAAATCTTTGTATTCAATTTAAAGTACTTTGTGTATTATAATTCAATTGAGTTAATATATATAATGTTCCTTTTTCAATTCCTATAAGCATTTTCCAGGCATTTAGAATACAATGTCCTATGCAGACTAAAGAACTGATTAACACTGCAAATTTCCCAAGAAGTGGACAAAGCATAGTTTCTCTTTTAAAATAAAAGTGCTTAAAGTTCCAACCTGGAATGATGTGTCACATTTTTATATTTCCAATTTTATGTCACTAGCTCTTCTAAACCATAATGGGAAATTAATACTGCTTTTCATTATTGCTGCTTTCTTAAAATGAATACTGATGTGAATTTACTTTTTTTCTGTAATTTTTTATTTTAACCAATAGATTGCAAACTAAATGTTAGGCATCAGTGATACTACGAAAAGTAAAGTATTAAGTGAGTTACAGCATTTTAATCACATCTGTTATGCATAAACTTAGGAATTATACATTACAATTTTATTTACCTGCAGACTGACAAAATGTAAAGAATTAAGGCAAATAAGAAAGTGCCATCTCTTTACTTCTAAAGTTAACTCAAGCCCATAGATGCTTCTAGCAATGTGCGGTGTCAACCTTGGTTGACTTTTAAGTCACATATTTAAAGGCTCAGTTACATAATGAAGAATGAATAAGACTGCCCAAAATAAAGCTACTTATGCTTAGAACAAAAACAGCACCATGGATCTAAAAGGTTTTAAAATCCGTAAACTGATGTAGTTAAATGAGTCTATTTGTTGTAAACATAGGTTCAGGATATCCTTGCCCTTTTTTTAAGGAATAATATAAAGTATAGTTTTGTTCTGCTTGGCTCATTGATTTAATTTCTTGCCTAATAAACAAATAAAAAAACAAGCATTATAGCTCTGATATTTACTCTCAAAATGCCTCAAGGGAGGCTATATATGTATGAAAGATACCTAATAAACATTATATAGTATCCTAATGCGAAAATGTTAAATGAACTAAAGGGGTATAACAACGTGAAAAACAAATCAGTATACTTTATTTCTATTTCATTAAGCATTTCAGTATTCCTTACATTGTGCCTCTGCATTTTAATTCAAACAATATTATTTTATATCTGTTATACTCCAGATACTTCATGATTCACAACGAAGGAAGACCTGCCCCCATCCCAGGTCAGTGATTGGTAGGATGGAAATTGAATTGTATATCATAATGATGGTATAAATTCTGTCACATTATTGTCACAGTGTTGTGTGTGTGCTAAGTTGCTTCAGTCGTGTCTGACTCTTTGGGACTCTATGGACTTAAGCCCACCAGGCTCCTCTGTCTATGGGATTCTCTAAGCAAGAATACTAGAGTGGGTTGCCTATTTCCTTCCATGCAAATAAAAATCAATGTGTATACTGACAGGTGGTTAAAGTATTAGTTTAAAAGTTATGAGGAAAACTGAAATTGTAGTTATATTCAGAGGCAACCTGGAATATAATAATAAACACATGGCTTGGATTTTGTCAAGTTGTAAAATTGTAAGGTTGGACAAAAATTTTCAAGCTCACAGACTAGTGAGGAGACCATAAACTAGCCACAATACAATGTGGTAATGCTATATCCAATCCCACACAAGTAAACAAAGGTTTCAAGGGGGTGAAGAGAGATGTAAGATCAATGTTTTGCTAGTTATTGTTGCTGAAAACCTGGATCTTATTCCCTGGTGCCAAATAGAAATGTGGAGACAGAATTTTGGAGTAGAACAGAGTAACTTTATTACTTTGCCAGGCAAAGGGGCCATGTCAGCCTAAGGTCCTCAAAACTGTGCTCCCCAAAACCCAGAAAATAGCAAGTCGTCTTACAGTTTCAGGGTGGAAAATAAGCCTGTAGATAGGGCTGAAGTAGTCTTGCATTCTTCTTTCCTTCTGGAGACACTGAGATTTTTAGGGCTGGTGTAAAGTGGTTCCAGAACAGGTTCTGGTGTCCTCCAGGGTATGGTTCTATGACCTTCTTTCTGTAATGAAGGATGCTCACAAAGAAAAGGATGGTTGGAGAATGTTGTCTTGCAGAAGTAAACATCAAGTGCAATGTACAACTTTAACTAGAGGGCAATCACTATCAGGGTGCAATTAAGTAAGAAAGAGAAGGGGAAAAAAATCTGTAGACCAGTTGGATGGGTGGAAAGAATAAGAGCTAACATAATAGGGGTGTCTCAACCAGTTTCTAATACAGCATTATCTCCACCTAATAGGTCTGTCAGAGACTCAAATGCAGGGTGTAAAAATAAGTGCATTACATTCAGGTTCACAGATCTTCTCCCATCAATATTTCCCAAATGAGGCTATCATCTTCCCAGGAATAAAAGTTCAAAATTTGGAGCCTTCTTTGTCTGCCTACTCCTTTATCTATATATATGGTCTTACAAATCTTAATTGATTTGTACTCATGCAGCTTATTAAATGTCTGCTATTTTTAATGTATACAATCACAACTATAGTTCATGTTCTCTTGAACAATTATTTATAGAGTAGTGTGTGTTAGTTGCTCAATCGTGTCCAACTCTTTGTGACCCCATGGACTCACTGTAGCCTGCCAGGCTCCTCTGTCTATGGGATTCTCCAGGCAAGAAAACTGGAGTGGGTAGCCATTCCCTTCTCTAGGGGATCTTCCTGACCCAGGGATTTAACCCATGTCTCCTGAAGATTCCTAAATTAGTTCACGAAACTTATGCCAGTCCTTTCTTCAGTAAGTTGTATATTTACTTCTAGTTCCTTTACTATTAATAGAGGAAATAAAACAATATGATTGGTTTAGTTTGCTTTACATATTAGAACCCATGGGGCCTGCTTCTTTGTCTTTTTAACTGTGGCATAATAACTCACAGTAAATGTGTACTATAGTTTATGCAGACATTCCTTTATTGGCTATTAATTTTTTTAACTGTTCTATAACACAATGAGACAATTATCATCTTTGTACATGCCTTCTTGTGCACATTATCACATTTCCCTAGGGTAAGTATCAAGTTTATTTTCTTGGGCTCCAAAATCACTGTGGACAGTGACTACAGTCATAAAATTGAAAGACAGCTGTTCCTTAGAAGAAAAGCTATCACAAACTTAGTGTATTAAAAAGCAGAGACATCACTTTGCTGACAAAAGTACATACATTCAAAGCTATAATTTTTCCAGTAGTCATGTGAGAGTTGGACCATAAAGAAGGCTGAGCACCGAAGAATTGATACTTTCAAACTGTGGTGCTGGAGAAGACTCTCAAAAGGCCCCTGGACAGCAAGATCAAAGGAAATCAACCCTGAATATTCATTGGAAGGACTGATGCTGAAGCTCCAATACTTTGGCTACCTGATGCAAAGGGCTGACTCTTTGGAAAAGACCTTGATGCTGGGAAAGACTGAAGGCAGGAGAATAAGAGGGCAGAAGAGGATTAGATGGTTGGATGGCATCACTAACTCAATGAATGTGAGTTTTAGCAAACTCCGGGAGATGGTAAAGGACAACGAAGCCTGGCATGCTGCAGTCCATGGGATCACAGAGTCAGACACGACTTACCAACTGAACAACAACAACAAAGTACTGAGGCTTGGCATTGCTTCTTAAAAACATTAGTAGGTAGTGTGAAGCTGCTCTTCAGACCAACCATTCCAGTTTTAAAATCTCAGACATTCCCTAATACATGATAATGCCAAAATTTTGATTTTTTTCAATCCAATGCATAAAAGTTAGTCCCAGTTAGAATAAAAACAACATGTATTATCCAACTAGGAATCTTTAAAAGGAGAAAGAAGGTGCTGTTAAAAATTTTCCTGGGGTAATGAGCCTAAACAAGGATGGTTAGGAACAAACTAGCACATACTGTTACCACAGTTAGAACTAAATTTCCAAAATCCCAATCTTATAATTTCAATAACTGCTTAATTCTTTTTCTTTATACATCAGTATGTATAAAGTCCAGATGTTTCATCTAGAATATATAACTTTTCATGACATGGATTTACCACCTTTTACTTCCAATCGCCTACTTCATTCTGCTGTTTAACATGAATGACCTAGTCACTGTCATTGCCAGGTTCCTCTGGCTTGGTTGGGCTCCTGCTGTGTGTCTTCTCTTCCGTGTCTGCTTTTCTGTCCTGTCCAGTGTCAATGTCCTACATTTCCTTAAAGGTCCAGCTTAATTCTACATCCTTGAAGGAGCTTTTGAAGACTTTCCTATTCAGAACTACTTACTTATTCTGTTGTGCTCTATCTGCTACTACTCTTGCATTTTTATGTCCTCCTCTTCTGCTCTGGGGACAATATACACAGTGATTAAGATAATAGATGCTGGATTGGAACCCTAGGTCTGTAATTCGCATGTTGGGCAAGTTACTTGATGATGCTGCCACAGATTCCTTGTGGGTAAAATAGGGAGAATACTTCCTAACACCTAAGACCTTCATAGGGGTTAAATAAGTAATACATGTAAAGTACTTAGAAATAAATGCCTGTAAATAAGTACTGTACACTTGTAAATAATAAGATTTCTCTTAACTATTGGTTTTCCCTGGAAGTAGGCTATAGCTTTTCTAAAATTCTCTCTAGCTTGGACAAACAAAGGTGAATCTACACCTACTATATCCGAATTATCTCATGTGGCCCCAGAATATGGAGTTGAAAGCTTATTTGGGGAATAGGCTTGGCCCAGGCTGATATATCTGCTACCAAATACTGTGACCTTAATCTTTTTGTTTCTTTCCCTCCTCTCTAAAATGCAAATAATAAAGACAGGTACCTTGTAAGTTTGCAGTGATAATTAAGATAAGTGTCTAGCATAGTACATGGCTTTTTCATGGAAATAAATATGTGCATAAAATAGAAGAAAATAAAGTATGCTGAATGCAACATAAAAGACAGTAAAACAGTAGGCCATCATTTAAACAATTATGTTCAATAAAAGTATATTAGAGCTTAGACTATCCAATTTTAAAGTAATATAAAATAGTGCTTTCTTTATATAGAATACATTCAATGTTGAGTTTGTTTCCAAATAAATTTAAAATGAAAAAGGAGATAGTTACAAATAGTACATTTTTACAGGCCACATTTAATATAAGACAATGATAAATTATGAAAAAAATATATATTATGATCATTTAGGCCATAGTAGCTAGTTATCTGGTCAAATACTCATTTTGATATTGCTGTAAAGGTATTTTGTAGACATTATTTACATTTAAGATTACTGACTTTAAGTAAATCTTTACTTAAAGATTGCAGCTCATCCAATCAGCTGAAAGATCTCAAGAGCAAGACCTAAGGTTTCCTGAAGAAAAAGCAATTCTGTCTCAAGTCTGTAATAAAAGTTCTGCCTGAGGTTGTAGCTTGCTGACCTGCCCTATAGATTAAAGTCTTGCCAGCACCCATAACTGTATGAGCCAATTAATTAAATTTACACTGGTCATAGCAAACACTCCCTTCCAATAACACAAGAGACAGCTCTACACATGGACATCACAAGATGGTCAATACCAAAATTAGATTGACTATATTCTTTGCAGACAAAGATGGAGAAGCTCTATACAATCAGCAAAAAACAAGACTGCGAGCTGACTGTGGCTCTGATCATTAGCTCCTTATGGCAAAATTCAGATTTAAAGTAGGGAAAACCACTAGACCATTCAGGAATGAATTAAATCACTTATCATTATACAGTGGAAGTGACAAATAGATTAAAGGGATTAGATTTGACAGACAAAGTGCCTGAAGAGGTTCATAACACTATACACGAGGTAGTGACCAAAACTATCTGCAAGAAAAAGAAATGCAACAATGCAAAATGGTTGTCTGAGCAGACTTACAAATAGCTGAGAAGTGAAAGGCAAAGGAAAAAGGGAAAGATATACTCATCTGAATGTAGAGTTTCAAATAGCAAGCCTTCTTAAATGAGCAATGCAAGGAAATAGAGGAAAAGAATAGAATGGGAAAGACTAGAGATCTCCAAGAAAATGAGAGAAGTGCAGAGGAAGGAAAACTCTCAAACTTATCCTATGAGGCTACCAACACCTTGATACCAAAACCAGACAAAGCTGCCAAAAAAAGAAAGAAAGAAGGAAAGTGAAGTTGCTCAGTCGTGTCCAACTCTGTGACTCCATGGCCTGCAGCCTACCAGGCTCCTCCATAGGATTGCCTCAAAAATGGGATTTTTGAATCAAGAGTACTGGAGTGCTTTGCCATTTCCTTCTCCAGGGGATCTTCCCGACCCAGGAATCGAACCTGGGTCTCCCGCACTGTAGGCAGACGCTTGACTGTCTGAGCCACCAGGGAAGTCTTTAACCAGAAAACTACATGCCAATATCACTGATGAACATAGCTGCAAAAATCCTCAACAGAATTCTAGCAAACAGAACTCAACAACATATTAAAAAGATCATACGTCATGATCAAGTAGGCTTTATTCCAGGGATGCAAAGATTCACAAATCAATGTGATAAACCATATTAACAAATTGAAAGATAAAAAACCATATGATTGTTTCAATAGATGCAGAAAAAGCCTTTGACAAAATTCAACACCCACTTATGATAAAAACTCTCCAGAAAGTAGGCAAAAAAGGAACATACCTCAACATAATAAAAGCCATATACAACAAATCCACAGCCAATATTATCCTCAATGGCAAAAAACTGAGAGCATTTCCTCTAAATTCAGAACAAGACAAGGGTGCTCCCTTTCACCAATACTATTCACATAGTTTTGAAAGCCCTAGCCACAGGAATCAGAGAAGAAAAATAAAAGGAATCCAGATTGGAAAAGAAGTAAAACTCTGTTTTCAGAGGACATGATCCTCTACACAGAAAATCCTCAAGATGCCACCAGAAAACTACTAAAGCTAATCAATGAATGCAGTAAAGTAGCAGGATATAAAGTGAATACACATTCATTCCTTGCATTCCTATACACTAACAATGAAAAATCAGAGGAATTAAGGAAATAATCCCATTCACCATTGCAATAAAAACAATAAAATACTTAGGAATAAATTTACCTAAAGATATAAAACACCTTTATACAGAAAATTATAAAACACTATGAAAGAAATCAAAGAGGACACAAATAGATGAAGAAATATACCATGTTCTTGGATTGGAAAAATCAATATAGTGAAAATAAGTATACTATCCAAAGCAATCTATAGATTCAATGCATTTCCTATCAAACTACCACTGGTATTTTTCACAGAACTAAAACAAATAATTTCACAATTTATATGGAAACACAAAAGACCCTGAATAGCCAAAGCAATTTTGATAAAGAATGGAACTGGAGGAATTAACCTTCCTGTCTTCAGTCTATATTACAAAGCTACAGTCATCAAGACACTATGGTACTGGCACAAAGACAGAAATATAGATCAATGGAACAAAACAGATAGTCCGGAGATAAATCCACACACCCATGGGCACCTTATATTTGACAGGAGGCAAAAAATATACAATGGAGAAAAGACAGCCTCTTCAACAAGTGGTGCTGGGAAAACTGGTCAACTGGGTGTAAAAGAATGAAACTAGAACACTTCCTAACACCATGCACAAAGATAAACTCAAAATGGATTAAAGGCCTAAACGTAAGACCAGAAACTATAAAACTCCTAGAGGAAAACATAGGCAAAACACTCTCCGACATAAATCACAGCAGGATCCTCCATGACCCACCTCCCAGAATATTGGAAATAAAAGCAAAAATAAACAAATGGGACCTAATTAAAATTAAAAGCTTTTGCACAACAAAGGAAACTGTAAGCAAGGTGAGAAAACAGCCTTCAGAATGGGAGAAAATAATAGCAAACGAAGCAACAGACAAACAATTAATCTCAAAAATATACAAGCAACTCCTGCAGCTGAATTCCAGAAAAATAAATGACCCAGTCAAAAAATGGGCCAAAGAACTAAACAGACATTTCTCCAAAGAAGACATACAGATGGCTAACAAACACATGAAAAGATGCTCAACATCACTCATTGTTAGAGAAATGCAAATCAAAACCACAACGAGGTACCATTTTACACCAGTCACAATGGCTGCTATCCAAAAGTCTACAAGCAATAAATTTTGGAGAGGGTGTGGAGAAAAGGGAACCCTCTTACACTGTTGGTGGGAATGCAAACTAGTACAGCCACTATGGAGAACAGTGTGGAGATTCCTTAAAAAACTGGGAATAGAACTGCCATATGACCCAGCAATCCCACTGCTGGGCATACACACCAAGGAAACCAGAATTGAAAGAGACGCGTGTACCCCAGTGTTCATCGCAGCACTGTTTACAATAGCCAGGACATGGAAGCAACCTAGATGCCCATCAGCAGATGAATGGATAAGGAAGCTGTGGTACATATACACAATGGAATATTACTCAGCCATTAAAAAAATACATTTGAATCGGTTCTATTGAGATGGATGAAACTGGAGCCCATTATACAGAGTGAAGTAAGCCAGAAAGAAAAACACCAATACAGTATACTAATGCATATATATGGAATTTAAAAGATGGTAACGGTAACCCTATATGCGAGACAGAATAAGAGACACAGATGCATAGAACAGTCTTATGGACTCTGAGGGAGAAGGTGAGGGTGGGACGTTCTGGGACAATAGCATTGAAACATGTATATTGTCATGTGTGAAACAGAACACCATTCCATGTTCTATGCATGGGACAGGTGCTCAGGGCTGGGGCATTGGGATAACCCAGAGGGATGGGATGGGGAGGGAGGTGGGAGGGGGGTTCAGGATGGGGAACACATGTAAACCCATGGCTGATTCATGTCAATGTATGGCAAAAACTACTACAATATTGTAAAGTAATTAGCCCCCAACTAAAATAAATAAATTTATTAAAAATAAATAAATAAATAAAAGGTAAAAAAAAAAAGTATTAGAGGAAAACATAGGTAGAACACCCTCTGACATAAATCACAGCAAGATCCTCTGTGACCCACTTCCCAGAGTAATGGAAATAAAAACCAAAGTAAACAAATGGACTTATTAAACTTTAAAGCTTTTTGCACAATGAAGGAAACTGTAAGTAAGGTGAAAAGACAGTCTTCAGAATGGGAGAAAATAATAGCAAATCAAACAACTGACAAAGAATTAATCTCCCAAATATACAAGTAGCTCATGCAGCTCAATACCAGAAAGTGAACAACCCTATCAAAAAGTGGGCAGAAGACCTAAGCAGATATTTCTCCAAAGAAGGCATATGGATGGCTAATAAACACATGAAAAGATGCTCAACATCACTCATTATCAGAAAAATGCAAATCAAAACCACAATGAGGTATCATCTCACACTGGTCAGAATGGCCATCATCAGAGTCTACAAACAATAAATGCTGGAGAGGGTGTAGAGAAAATTGAACCCTCTTACACTGTTGGTGGGAATGCAAACTGGTACAGCCACTATGGTGAAGAGTGTGGAGATTCCTTAAAAAACTGAGAAAAGAACTGCCATGTGACTCAGAAATCCCACTGCTGGGCATATACTGCAAGGAAACCAGAATTGAGAGAGACACATGTACCCCAAAATTCATTGCAGCATTATTTACAATAGCTAGGACATGGAAGCAACCTAGAATGTCCATTGACAGATGAATGGATAAGAAGTTGTGTACATGTACACAATGGAATATTACTCAGCTGTAAAAAGGGACACATTTGATTCAGTTCTAATGTGGTGGATGAACTTAGAGCCTATTATACAGAGTGAAGTAAGAAAGAGAAAGACATATACTGTATATTAATGCATATATATGGACTCTAGAAGAATAGTACCAAGGATCCTACCTATGGGGCAGCATAGGAGACACAGATGTAAAGATCAGACTTTTGGACTCAGTGGGAGAAGGAGAGGGTGGGATGATTTGAGAATATAGCACCGAAACATATATATTACCATATGTAATATAGATGACCAGTGAGAGAGTGATGCATGAAGCAGGGCACCCAAAGCTGGTGCTCTGTGGCAACCTAGAGGGATAGGGTGGGAGGGAGGTGGGAAAGGGGTTCAGGATGGAGTGACACATGAACATCTATGGCTGATTCATGTTGATATACAGCAAAAACCATCATAATATTGTAATTATCCCCCAATAAAAATAAATAAAATTAAAAAAAATATGAGTGATACTAAGGGAACATTTAATCCAAAGATGAGCACAATAAAGGACATAAATGGTAAGGACCTGACATAAGCATAAGAGATTAAGAAGTGTCAAGAATACATAGAAGAAATACACAAAAAAAGATCTTAATGACCCAGATAAATATGATGGTGTGGTTACTCACCTAGAGCCAGTCATCCCAGAGTGTGAAGTCACGTGGGCCTTAGGAAGCATTACTATGAACAAAGCTAGTGGAGGTGATGGAATTCCAGCTATTTCAAACCCTAACAGATGATGCTGTAAAAGCACTGCACTCAGCATGCCAGCAAATTTGGAAAACTCAGCAGTGGCCACAGGACTGGTAAAGGTCACTTTTCATTCCAATCACAAAGTAGGGCAATGCCAAAGAATGTTCAAACTACTGCAAAAATGTGCTCATTTCACAAGCTAGCAAGGTAATGCTCAAAATCCTTCAAGCTAGGCTTCAAGAATATGTGAACCAGATGTTCAAGCTAAATATAGACAAGGCAGAAGAACCAGAGATCAAATTGCCAACATCTGTTGTATCATAGAAAAAGCAAGAGAATTCCAGAAAAAATCTATTACTGCTTCACTGACTACATTAAACCCTTTGTATAGATCAAAGAGATGGGAATACTAGAACACCTTACCTGACTCCTGAGGAACCTGTATGCAGGTCAAGAGGCAACAGTTAGAACTGGCCATGGAACAATGGACTGGTTCAAAGTTGGGAAAGGAGTACATCAAAGCTGTATATTGTCACCCTGCTTATTTAACTTATATGCAGAGTACATCATGCAAAATCCCAGGCTTGATGAAACACAAGCTGGAATCAAGATTGCTGGGAGAATTATCAATAAAGTCAGATATGCAGATGACACCACCCTAATGGCAGAAAGTGAAGAAGAACTAAAGAGCCTCTTGATGAAAGTGAAAGAGGAGAGTGAAAAAGCTGGCTTAGAACTCAACATTCAGAAAACTAAGGTCATGGCATCCAGTTCCATCACTTCATGGCAGATAGATGGGGAAACAATGGAAACAGTGACGGACTTTATTTTCTTGGGCTCCAAAATCACTGCAGATGGTGACTGCAGCCATGAAATTAAAAGATGCCTGCTCCGTGGTAGAAAAGCTATGACAAACGTAGACAGGGTATTAGAAAGCAGAGACATCATTTTGTTGACAAATGTCCTTATAATCAAAGCTATGGTTTTTCCAGTAGTCATGTACAAATGTGTGAGTTGGACTGTAAAGAAGGCTGAGTGCCAAACAATTGATGCTTTTGAACTGAGGTGTTGGAGAAGACTCTTGAGAGTTCCTTGGACAGCAAGCAGATCAAACCAGTTAATCCTAAAGAAAATCAACCCTAAATATTCACTGGAAGGATTGATGCTGAATCTCCAATACTTTGGCTACCTGATACAAAGAGCCGACTGACTGGAAAAGACCCTCATGCTGGGAAACATTGAGAGCAGGAGGAGAAGGGGGTGACAGAGGATGAGATGGTTATATGGGATCACTGACTCAATCGACATGAGTTTGAGCAGACTCAGGGAAATGGTGTCGGACAAGGAAGCCTGGCATGCAGCAGTCCATGGGTTATGCAAAGAGTTAGACATGACTGAGAGACTGATTAACAGGAAATTAATTAAAATCTCTCCGTCTTCCTTGAAATAACCCTTAGTATATGTTAATCCCACCAGCATAGAAAGAATCAGAAATTATGGGAATAAAGCAGCTTATCAAAGATGCTTTTAATATACTGTTTGGGTGATTTTTTTAGCCAGTAAACCCAGCATTTATTGTGGAGGAAGGCTTGGTATACTGGTATAGTTAATTCTACCTAAAGTTCACTTTTAAAACCCAAATTGGTAATGGATATTAGTATTTTATTGTAATTTTATCACATATTTTTAAATTATGACTAACGTTATGCTTACTTTGAAAATTATAAATCTATATTTTATTTAGTGAAAGCAATTTAGCTTGTCCATTTTTGATACCTGTGTTAAAGTCAAGTCCATGACATTATTCGTGATAGCAAGAAAAGCAGAAACAACCTAAATGTCCATTAAATGATGAATGGATGAACAAAGTATGGTATATCCACACTATGAAATACTAGTTAGCAATACAAAGAAATGAGCTACTCATTTATGCTATAACATGGATGTACCTGAAAATGTTTTGTGAAATGAAAAATGCCAGTCATAAAGGGCAACATATTGAATAATTTCACTTCTATAAGATGTCCAGTATAGGTAAATCCACGGAGACAGAAAATCAGTAAATTGCTGTCAGGAGAAAGAGAAGGAAATGGGGAGTAATTGTTAATGATTATGGGGTTTCTTTCTGGAGAGATTACAGTCTTAACTAGATAGTCATTATATTGGCACTATTTTGTGAATGTCCTAAAAATGAACTGTACATTTTAAAAGGCTGAATTTTATATTATGTGAATTATATCTCAGTGAGGCTACTATTCACAAAGTAATACAAACATTTTTAGAAGCATGGAAATTCCTGATTTCAAATTATATTACAAAGGTAGAGTAATAAAAAGTTTGGTACTGGTACAAAGACAAATAGACCAGTAGAACAAGATAGACCGAGAATAGACTCTCTCATAGATGGTCAGAAGATCTTTGAAAAGGGTGCCAAGACCACACTAAGAGGAAAGGATAGTCTCTTCACCAGTATTTTGAAAACTGAACATCCAGAAGCAAAAGAATAAAATAAGAGTTTTTACAATATTATAAAAATTAACTCAAAATGATTAAAGACCTAAATATAAGACTTAAAACTATAAAAGTACTAGAATATAGGGAAAAAGCTTGATCATATTGGATTGACATTATGTCTTAGATATGTCACCAAAAACAGTCAGTAAATAAAACAAACTGAACTGCATTAAAATTACAAACTTCTTCGTATCAAAGGAAACAACCAACAAAGTGTAGAAATGCAACATGTAGAATAAGAGGAAACATTTGAAAATCATATTTGATAAGAGGTTAAATATATGGAATAATGAACTCCTACAACTCAACAACAAAGCAACCTGATTAATAAATGAATAAATGTACACAGGGCTTGAATAGACATTCTCCAAAAAGGATGTGCAGAAATCAAAACTCTTGTGCATTACTGGTGGGAATGCACAATGCTACAACCTCTATGGAAAACAATATGCATATTTTTTGGAAAAATTAAAAATAGGATTGCCAGATGACCAGAAATTCCACTTCTGGATATGTATTCAAAATAACAGTCAGTAGAATCTCAAAGAGATATTTGTACACCCATGTTTGTTGCAGCATTATTCACAATAGCCAAGAGGAGAAAGCAAGTTAAATATCCACTGTTGGGTGAAAAGACAAAAAACTATTGTGTAGACAATCAGTGAAATATTACTGGCCTTGCAAGAGAATGAAATTGTTGTATATTACAACATAGATGAACCTTAAGAATGTTTTGCTAAGTGATAAAAGCCAGTCACAAAAAGACAAATACTGTATAATTCCATTTGTATGAGACATCTTAAGTATGTCACTCATAGAAATAGAAAGTTGAATGGTATTTGCCAGGGACTGAAAGGAAGAGAAAATGGGGAGTTGTCATTCAATGGGTACAGAGCTTCAGTTTTGTGAGGTGGAAATGTTCTAGGGGTCTCGGTTGCACCATAATGTGAATATAGTTAACACTGCCAAACTGTGAGAAAAAAAGATAAACTAAAACCATATCATTATAAAAAAGTATGCAATATAGAGTAAATAAAATTCATAAGCAAAGTCATCTACAATTGTACTGCCCCCAAACTAACACTGATTCAACTCTGACATAACATACAAGGTTTCTGAACAGGAGGGAATCTCCCTTTTTTCCTTCTAGGGAAACAGGCTCAGAGAAGGGAAGTGCTTGAACTTCCCAGGTGGTGCTAGTGGTAAAGAACCTGCCTGCCAGTGCAGGAGACATAGGAGACACAGGTTTAATCCCTGGGTTGGGAAGATCCTCTGAAGAAGGGAATGGCAACCCACTCCAATATTCTTGCCTGGGAAATTGACAGAGGAGCCTGGACAGAGAAGCTTGGCGGGTTTCAATCCATGGGCTCACAAAGAATTGGACACAGCTGGGCAACACTTAACTAACATCACACAGAGAGGTGATAACAGAGTCAGGACTAGATTACATATACTTTGAATTTCAGATAAACCCAATAATACTTTTACAATGTGTTATTTTTTATAATATGAAGTTTGAAAATACAGAAAATTCTGAGGAGTAATAAAAAATCAAGACAAAAGGGAGATTTGACAAAAGTGCCTGAATGGGGTGGGTTTAACCAAGTCTTTTTTTGTTTAATATATTTTATTCCCACACAACTGTAAGAAGGACATATTTTTCTCTTTGTTCCAAATTTATAAATGAGGAAACAAAGCCACAAAAAGATTAAATAACTAGCACTAGGCCCTCTGGGTGGTGGTGGTGTGGTTTGGTTGCTAAGTTGTGTCTGACTCTTTGCAACCCCATGGACTGCAGCATGCCTGGCTTCTCTGTCCTTCACATTCTCCCAGAGCTTGCTCAAACTCATGTCCACTAAGTCAGTGATGCCATCCAACCATCTTATCCTCTATTATACCCTTCTCCTCCTGCCTTCAATCTTTCCCAGCATCAGAGTCTTTTCATAATAAGTCAGCTCTTTGAATCAGGTGGCCAGAGTATTGGAGGCATTGTCAGTCCTTCCAATGAATTTTCAGATTTGATTTCCTTTAGGATTGACTGGTTTGATCTCTTTGCTCTCTACAGGACTCTCAAGAGTCTTCTCCAGCATCACAGTTCGAAAGCATCAGTTCTTTGGTGTTCAGTCTTCTTTATTGTCCAACTCCCACATCCATACTTGAGTACTGGAGAAACCATAGCTTTGACTATATGGACCTTTGTTGACAAAGCAATGCCTCTCCTTTTTATTTATTTATTTTTTATCTATCTATCTATCTATCTATTTATTTTAATTGGAGGCTAATTACTTTACAATATTGTGGTGGTTTTTGCCATACATTCACATGAATCAGCTATGGGTGTACATGTGTTCCCCATCCTGAACCTCTCTCCCACCTCCCTCCCCATCCCATCCCTCAGGGCCATCCCAGGGCACCAGCCCTGAGCACCCTGTCTCATGCATTGAACTTGGACTGGTGATCTATTTCACATATGATAATATACATGTTTCAGTGCTATTCTCTCAAATCATCCCACCCTCGCTTTCTCCCACAGAGTCCAAAAGTCTGTTCTTTACATCTGTGTCTCTTTTGCTATCTCACCCAAGTGTTAAATGTTGATTTACAAAAATGGATTCCCGGGCTCGTGAAACCACACATTTACACAGTCTTGGTGGCCACTAAGAGGAATGAAATGACCGAATAAACACATTGCAAAGGCTAATCCTATGTCATCAGAAGGGATCTGTGCAAATGAGAGTCTTTGAAGCTTAATTTTCATTATCTCAACTAGATATTTGCTCTGCACATTTTAGTAGCTCAGGTCTGCAATAGCACTTTAGGGAATGGTACCCAAATTACTTGGAGATCTGGTTTTTATAAAGATTTTTATGTCAAAGGCAAAGTATTAATGATATAACAATTCTTTTTATATGAATATATAACATTAAAATAAATCACTTACATGAATTAAGGGGGTCCAGTCAATGAAGACAGCATATACTAAATAAGATGAAAAGCAAGGAGCTTCCTGGTGATTAAGACTCTGCACTTCTACTGCAGGGGATGTGGGTTCCATCACTGGTTGGGAAAGTTCTGCATGAAATGAGGTGCAGCTAAAAAAAAAATTAAAATGTAAAATCAAGCTGTGTCTATATAATAAAAAATATACACAAACACACATTTTAAAATATTCCAATGAAATCAGTAAAGCATGTTATGTATTTTAGGTTGGTAGTTTTAGGTACTATATTCTGTTCAGTAATTTTACTACTCCACATTGAGTAAGTAATCTATTCCCTATAAGCTTTTGTTTCTCTATTTGTGAAGTTATCATAATGCCAACTTCAGGGGTAGTTACCACAGATATGTGCTTATAAGTTTTTTAAAGGGGATACATACACATATAAAGTTGCTGGCATACACGGAAACTACTTAAAAATATTTAGGCCATGTGTTAAATAACTGTTAGTGATATCCTATACTTTTAACAAGGATTTACATTTGATAGTTTTGAAATATCTACATCCAAGTTATAACTAAAATGAAATCAGACCCATTCTAATGATTCAAGAATATGACCAAATTTATTTTAGCTGATATAATCTTGATATTGTTATTTTCTTTTGTTAAAGTCAAATCTAAAAGATATTCAAAAGCTTAATTCAATATGGCTTCATTTCAGAGGACAGGGAAAAAAAGTATCTGTTAAGGAAAAGACTGGCTTTTTAAAATTGTAATTTTGTATGTTGAACTGTTTATGATCGTTTTAGCGCTCTTTGGAAGTTTACTATTTACCACAAATCTACTGCTCATATAATGATGAATACTATAATGAAATCATTCAGGACTGAATCCTTGAGTCAGCCTTGAAGGAGACTGTTGACAAAAATGCTAAGGGAAATCATCTCTTATTTCTTATCTAATATAGCATAACTTGTTTAGAAAAAAATTTTTAAAACATATACCAATATTTTTTAACTTTCTGGTCCATAATAAATATTTGCTATGAGTCTAGCTATCTGAATTTTGTCTCCATCTTCCTAAATACACAAATGACAAATTACTGGCATCATTTGACAAATTAATTGATGACTTTTACTGTATGCCACTTTTTGGATACTCTCAGCATTCTGTTGAATATTCAATGCCATTTCTCGGAATTTAGAAAAATACACTTTCTCTAAAGTTCCTTAGCTTCTTTTATTCACTCTCTCTTATGATCATATGACTATCTCTTTAAAACACGTGCTCTTCTGGGCAGAATCCTCAGTTCTTATAGTCACTCTAAAATGTAGTTATATGTAATTATAGTACTAACATATATTCTACACTCTATAGATCCATAGACAGACACAGAAAGGGAGAAACAGTGATTTTACTATGTACCTCACATTTTGCAGGTCTTTACAAGCATTAATATATTTAACCCTTATAAGATCTCCATAAGAATCATAATTGTATGACTATCAGAGAAGAACTAAAGTTTATTCAAGTTGTGCACAGTCATACACATGCATAATAGTAATCTAGACAGCAGAAGTGTGAACATAATTCTTTTTGATGCTAGGTCATGAGAATTTAATTAAGATACTCTATTGCCTCAGAATGCCTCACCTAGCTTTTACCTATATGAAAAATCTTTGTTTACCACATAATCTGAAATCTATAAACATATTTCCAGTTACTATTTATTGCTTACTATAGACATCTAATTAGTTACCAAGACCTAAAAATAAAAATACAAATGTTAATACAGACACTGTTGAAAGAACTGTAAATATATTAACTTATTTAATCACCCCAAAATCCAATGTAGTGGGTAATATTTTCATTAACATAATATCATAAATCATCTTTTCCAGACTCTTAGTTGTAACTGCTATTTACATACTCAACGATTTTCACGTCTCCAGCTCTCAGCTTTCCCAATGTTTCCAGATTCAATTTCACTGCTACCTACATGACACCTCCAACTGTACCTTAATTTTCATTTCTGGGTCCCTATTTCAGTAAATGTTGCTATAATTCACCAACAGGTTAATGCCACAAACTTAAGTATGTGTTAGTCACTCTATTGTGTCCAACTCTTTGCTAGCCCATGAACTGAAGCCCGCCAGGCTCCTCTGCCCATGGGATTCTCCAGGCAAGAATACTGGAGTGGATTGCCATTCCCTTCTCCAGGGGATGTTCCTGACCCAGGGATAGAATCCGGGTCTCCCACATTGCAGACAGATTCTTTGCCACCTAAGCCATCAGGAAAGCTAAATTTCCCTCTCTGTATCACATCTCCAACTCAATACCCTTCTAGTCTTGTAAGCTTTTTACTCCACTTCACAAACCATTCCACTTCTTTTCCTTCCTACCACTATCAACAGTTTCCTAGAAAAGTGTCAGCTCTTTCTTCAATTCTATAGTTCTGTACATGCAATTTTTCAATTCGCTCTCTACCCAGTAGGTAGAATAAATACTTAAAAAAATAAAGAGGTAAGTTTACTCTGCTGCTCATGTTTCAACTGTTTTAAACTACAGTTAGAGGAAAATCCAATCTTGTTAATGTGACTTCCAACTCTAAAATCACTTGACCTTTGCTTAGAAGTATAACTTGTATTATTATTTTTATACTTTTTTCTTATATTATTCTTTTTATCCACTGTGACTCTATTTTCTGTTCCTAAAACATGCTGTAGTAGTGTTAGTTGCTCAGTTGTGTCCAACTCTTTGCAACCCCATTGACTGTAGCCTACCAGGCTCCCCTGTCCATGGGATTATCCAGGCAAGAATACTGGGGTGGGTTGCCATCCCTTCTCCACAGGATCTTCCCGACCCAGGCAACAAACCTGGGCCTACTGCATTGCAGGCAGATTCTTTACCATCTGAGCTACAGGGAAGCTGAAAGATGCTGTTCAGTTCAGTTCAGTTCAGTCACTTAGTCGTGTACAACTCTTTCCGACCCCATGGACTGCTGCACGCCAGGCTTCCCTGTCCATCTCCAATTTCTGAAGCCTACTGAAACTCATGTCCATTGAGTTGGTGATGACATCCAACAATCGCATCCTCTGTCATCCCCTTCTCCTCAGCCTTCAATCTTTCCCAGCATCAGGATCTTTTCCAGTGAGTTAGTTCTTTGCATCAGGTGGCCAAAAGTTCAGCATCAGGTCTTCCTATGAATATTCAGGACTGATTTCCTTTAGGATGGACAGATTGGATCTCCTAAGAGACTCTCAAGAGTCTTCTCCAACACCATAGTTCAAAAGCATCAATTATTCAGTGCTCAGCTTTCTTTAGAGTCCAACTCTCACATCCATACATGATTACTGGAAAAGCCATAGCTTTGACTAGATGGACTTTGTTGGCAACGTAATGTCTGTACTTTTTAAGATGCTGTTTGGTTGGTCATAACTTTTCTTCAAGGAGCAAGTGTCTTTTACTTTCATGGCTGCAGTCACCATCTGCAGTGATTTTAGAGTGCCCCAAAATAAAGTCTGCCACCATCTCCATTGTTTCCCCATTTATGGGCCATGAAGTGATGGGACCAGATGCCATGATCTTAGTTTTCTGAATGTTGAGTTTTAAGCCAACTTTTTCACTCCCCTCTTTCACATTCATCAAGAGGCTCTTTAGTTCCTCTTCATTTTCTGCCATAAGGGTGGTATCATCTGTATACCTGAGGTAACTGATATTTCTCCTGGTAATCTTGATTCCAGCTTGTGCTTCATCCAGCCCAGTATTTCACATGATGTACTCGGCATGTAAGTTAAATAAGCAGGGTGACAGTATACAGCCTTGACATACTCCTTTCCCAATTCGGAACCAGTCTGTTGTTTCATGTCCAGTTCTGACTGCTCCTTCTTGACCTGCATACAGATGATTTCTCAGGAGGAAGGTCAGGTGGTCTGGTATTCCCATCTCTTTAAGAAGTTCCCACAGTTTGTTGTGATCCACACAGTCAGAGGCTTTGGTATAGTCAATAAAGCAGAAGTAGATGTTTTTCTGGAACTCTCTTGCTTTTTTTCCAATGATCCAATGGATGTTGGCAATTTGATCTCTGGTTCCTCTGCCTTTTCTAAATCCACCTTAACATCTGGAAGTTCACAGTTCACATACTGTTGAAGGCTGACTTGGAGAATTTTGAGCATTACTCTGTTGGCATGTGACATGAGTGCAACTGTGTGGTAGTTTGAACATTCTTTGGTATTGCCTTTCTTAGGATTGGAATGAAAATGGACCTTTTCCAGTCCTGTGGCCACTGCTGAGTTTTCCAAGTTTGCTGGCATATTGAGTGCAGTACTTTCACAGTACCAACTTTTGGGATTTGAAATAGCTCAACTGAAATTCCATCACCTCCACTAGCTTTGTTCGTAGTGATGCTTCCTAAGACCCACTTGACTTTGCAATCCAGGATGTCTGGCTCTAGGTGAATGATCACACCATCATGATTATCTGGGTCATGAAGATCTTTTTTGTATAGTTCTTCTGTGTAATCTTGGCATTCTTAATATCTTCTGTTTCTGTTAGGTCCATCCAATTTCTGTCCTTTATTGTGCCCATCTTTGCATGAAACGTTCCCTTGGTATCTCTAATTTTCATGAAGAGCTCTCTAGTCTTTCCCATTCTATTGTTTTCATCTATTTCTTTGCATTGATCGCTGAGAAGGGCTTTCTTATCTCTTCTTGCTATTCTTTGGATCTCTGCATTCATAAGGGTATATCTTTCCTTTTCTCACTTCCCTTTTGCTTCTCTTCTTTCTCAGCTATTTGTATGGCTTCCTCAGACAACCATTTTGCCTTTTTTGCATTTCTTTTTCTTGGGGATGGTCTTGATCACTGCCTCCTGAACAATGTTATTAAACTACATCCATATGTCTTTAGGCACTCTATCAGATCTAGTCCCTTGAATCTATTTGTCACTTCTACTGTATAATCCTAAGGGATTTGATTTAGGTCATACCTGAATGACAGTCTAGAGGTTTTCCCTACTGTCTTCAATTTAAGTCTGAATTTGGCAATAAGGAGTTCATGATCTGAGCCACAGTCAGCTCCCAGTCTTATTGTTGCTGACTGTACAGAGATTCCCCATCTTTGGCTGCAAAGAATATAATCAATATAATTTTGGTATTGATGATCTGGTGATGTCCATTTGTAGTCTTCTCTTGTGTTGTTGGAAGAGGGTGTTTGCTATGACCAGTATGTTCTCTTGACAAAACGCTATTAGCCTTTGCCCTCCTTCATTCTGTACTCCAAGGCCAAATTTACCTGTTACTCCAGGTATTTCTTGACTTCCCACTTTTGCATTCCAGTCCCCTACAATGAAAAGGACATCTTTTTTGAATGTTAGTTCTAGAAGGTCTTGTAGGTCTTCATAGAACCGTTCAACATCAGCTTCTTCAGCATTACTGGCTGGGGCATAGACTTGGATTACTGCGATATTGAATGGTTTGCCTTGGAAACAAACAGAGATCATTCTGTCATTTTTGAGATTGCATCCAAGTACTGCATTTCAGACTCTTTTGTTGACTATGTTGCCTAGTCCATTTCTTCTAAGTGATTCTTGCCCACAGTAGTGGATGTAATGGACATCTGAGTTAAATTCACCCATTCCAGTCCATTTTAGTTTGCTGATTCCTAAAATGAAAACCACAGTCACAGAAAACTACCAATCTGATCACATGGACCACAGCCTTGTCTAACTCAATGAAACTATGAGCCATGCTGTGTAGGGCCACCAAAGACCAAGGGTCATGGTGGAGAGTTCTCACAAAATGTGCTCCACTGGAGAAGGGAATGGCAAATCATTTCACTATTCTTGCCTTGAGAACCCCATGAACAGTGTGAAAAGTCAAAAAGATGGAATACTGAAAGACAAATTCCCCAGTTCGGTAGGTGCCCAATATGCTACTGGAGATCAGTGGAGGCATAGCTCCAAAAAGAATGAATAGATGGAGCCAAAGCAAAAACAACACCCAGTTGTGGATGTGACTGGTGATTGAAGTAAAGTCTGATGCTGTAAAGAGCAATATTGCATAGGAACCTGGAATGTTAGGCCCATTAATCAAGGCAAATTAGAAATGGTATAACAGGAGATGTCAAGAGTGAATATCAACATTTTAGGAATCAGCAAACTAAAATGGACTGGATGGATGAATTTAACTCAGATGAAACATCCTGAACTTCACTCAAATACTGCAGTCTCTCAGGATCCTTGAAAGGCTGGTTCTAGGATCCCTGCAAATGCCAAGAGCCTTGGATGCTCAATCCCTTTATAAGATGACATAGTATCTGCATATAACCCTGCACCCATATCCTGTAATTAATCCAATCCATTGTGAAACTACCTTCAATAGTTTTGAACATAATGGTAAATCTATGGAGACAGTTGTCAGCATACGATAAATTCAAGTTTTGCTTTTGGAACTTTCTGAATTTTTTTTCTGAGCATTTTTGATCCTCTGTTGGTTGAATCCATGAATGCAAGAGCTCACAGATAGGGACAGCCAGGCATATAGAGCTTATTTGTTTTTCTTCTTATTATAATTATAATATTTCCCCCCATGTATGTTGCTTGGCTGGCTCCTTGTCTTATATATTTCAACTAAAATGTCATTCCACAGAGAAACCTTCCATGACATGATCTTTCTGCATCACTAATATAATTTTTTGAGCACTGCTTAAAATTCTGCATTATCTCTCCACTGATTTCAGAATAATCCCCAGATTAGCACAGCAAGATACTTCATAAGTAATCAGTGTTGAAACTTTCTTTTTGCATCTCCTGTAATTCTCTGAAATACTCTAATTTATTCTGCTGCTGCTGCTGCTAAGTCACTTCAGTCGTGCCCGACTCTGTGTGACCCCATAGACGGCAGCCCACCAGGCTCCCCCGTCCCTGGGATTCTCCAGGCAAGAACACTGGAGTGGGTTGCCATTTCCTTCTCCAATGCATGAAAGGGAGAAGTGAAAGTGAAGTCACTCAGTTATGTCCGACTCTTCACGACCCCATGGACTACAGCTTACCAGGCTCCTCCATCCATGAGAGTTTCCAGGCAAGAGTACTGGAGTGGGGTGCCATTCTAACCATCCTCAAATACTGTAGTTCACTGAATACTTCCTGATGTCTCAACTGTTATATAAACAACTTGCATATAAACAACTAAGAAAGAGCTTTTGTTTTTGTTATACTTTGTTTGTTTTATAGACTTGCTTGCCTACAGTTACTATGAACTCCTTAAAAAAGAAGCCTCACATGAAATGGATATAAAGTTTCAGTTATTCAAGATGATTAGGTTCTAAAAATATTCTGTATAACATTGGGCCTATAGTTAATAATATTTATTTTATACTTAAAATTTTGTTAAGAGAATAGATCTCATGATGTGTTCTTACTGCAGTAAAAAATAAGTTTTGTTTATTCTATGTTTGGTAAAATATGTGGTACAATATATGAGATTGGCAATATTTTAAAACAAATTAATAATACTTCTTGTCAATACAGCTAAATACTGGGCTCCCCTAGTGGCTCAAGGGTGAAGAATCTGCCAATGAAGGACACATGGTTCAATCTCTGAGTTTGGAAGATCCCCTGGAGTAGAAAATAGCAACCCACTCTAGTATTCTTGCTTGGGAAATCCCATGGGCAGAGGAGCCTGGCAGGCTACAGTTCATGGGGTCACAAAAGAGTTAGACATGACTTAGCAACTAAACAACAGCCAAATACCAACCTCAAATTGTAAGGTCACCTGTGGTATAGCTTGGTTATATTCCTCCTACCGTATCTCCTATATTTGTCAAGGTTTACTCACATATTTCTTTGTTACTCCTGAATTACAACTACATGAAAATACACAAAAAGGCAGGTTGGCAAAATCTGTCATTACTCAAAGAATAAAATGATGATGTTAGAATGTGTAGAAATTATTTTAGAAACATTGATTAAGGATAATCTGGACCAATGTTGAGCCCTTTTTGAGATATCTCCCTCCACTCTGTAAGTTGTATTTTTGCTCATTTGATCATCTATTTTGATAAAATTTTCTTAAATTTTTAGAAAGATAAAATCTACCATAACTGAATTATAAAGAAAGAGGAAGTCTCAACAAACAACAGCAAAGAGATTGAAGCAGTAATCAAACACCTCCCAACCAAAAAAAAAGACCAGAACTAAAGTGGAAGCCATAATGCTTTCTGATTTCAAACTATATCTCAAAGTTACAGTAATTAAAACAGTATGGTACTGGCATAAAAACAAACATATAGACCAATGGAACAGAACAGAAAGCCCAGAAATATATACGTATATATGTGTTTGTGTGTATGTGTATATGGAACTGATAGGAAAATTTAGAAGAAAAAAATTTCTCAAACAATGCTTCAATCCTTACCCTTGACAAATTTAAATAACCTTGGGAGATCATCTAACTTTTTACTTAGACCAAGCCTAATATGCTTACTATTATTAAAAACAACAACAAAACCCTCTTATCAGTCAATAACAAAAAAGGTAAAGAAGAGAAAAACATTAAAAATGGGTTATCTACCTCAACACAAATTTCAAAATCAGAAATATATAAATTGCAAGTAAGCATATGAAAATGTGTTCAAAAGTATTACTCCTATGGGGATGCAAGTTAAATCTATGGTAAGATATGACTCTCTACCTATTAGAATCACTAAGTTTTAAGGAGTGACAGTACCAAATATTAGCACAGATATAAAGTAATTTGAATGCTCAAACACTGTTAGTGAAGGTGCTAAATAATATAATCTTTTTCTTAAACTGTTTGGCAGCTTCTTTTACTATTAACATATGTGTAAACTGACTAAGCAATTCTATTCTGAGGTAGAATTTGCCAAAGAGAAAAGAACACTTACATGTGTATAAAGTTTTCACAAGAATGATCAACAGCAAGTCTATCAATAATAATCAAAGTATTGAAAGAGTGCAAATGTCCATCAATAGAAAAATACACTAATTGTGAATTTCACAGAATAGAAAATTGTTTGTCTGGTAAATACACTAACATAAATGGATTGCAAAAACATTATTTTCAGGGATAGAAATCAGACACCAAAGAGGGCACAATATATGATTACATTTAAATAAAAGTAAGGAAACTAACAAAGTAATAGGAATCATAGCAATGGTTTCCAATGGAGGTGTGCATACTAACTGGAAGGGGATAAGAGGAGACTTCCTTAAGTGAAGTGAAAGTTGCTCAGTCGTGTCCGACTCTGTGACTCCATGGACTATACAGTCCATGGAATTCTCCAGGCCAGATTACCCAGGAGTGGGTAGCCTTTCCCTTCTCCAGGGGATCTTCCCAACCCAGGGACCAAACCCAGGTCTCCCACATTGCAGGCGGACTCTTTACCAGCTGAGCCACAAGTGAAGTCTCTTTCTTAAGTAAGGAAGGTATTACATCATTTGGTTAAAGTATTATTTTATGTGGCAGAGTACATTTTGTCAATATCCATTAAGTTGTGCCCCTAAGATTTGTTTATTTTTATTGTATGAAATTTACCACTTCCCACCCTCTAAAACTCAAGCAGTTATAATGGTTTGGCCAAAAAGTTCTTCTGGGTTTTTCCATAGGATGGTGTAGAAAACTCACACAAACTTTTTGGCCAACCAAATATTTGTCTTTAAAGTTTGTCTATTTTGAACAGCATAGAGTTGATATTTTGAAGAAGGACAAAGGCAGAAGACTCCTCAAGTTTAAGTGACAGAGCTGAGAATCTGGGAAAACCAAGAGGGCAAGAATTCACAAGGCTGAGTTCTGGAAACAAGAGCTGCATAGAGGGAGAACTCCAAAGACCTTCAATAGGTGGCCCTTTAGTATTCATCAGAGTATTGATCATCTTGTGAGAAAACCACCCAAGATGTGATCAGCTTGTGAGGAAACCACCCAAGATGTGAAAGGATTAGAGGGAACAGTACCTGATATTCCCTGGAATAGTACTTAGAATAGTTCCTGTTCCCAAGAACCAGCCTAAAAAATTACATAACTCAAGAACTTTGGCTAGAGTATTCAAAACTCTCTTGCCATTATAGTGGGGAATTATTAGTCTTAAACCAAATGCTATTCTGGTTTTACCTAACAAATCTTAAAACCAATACCTAAAAGGTCAAACTTTATTCAAGTTACTTTAATGTGTTTCAGAACAAAGTACATAAATGGGAATACAAAATATCCAGGACCCTAAACTTTTGAACTTATAATGGCTGGCATTCAATTAAACTATAAAACATGTAAAGAAATAATAAAATAAGACCTATAAAAAAGAAAAAAAAACCCCAAATCCAAGCTGATCCATTACTGACACATACGAAACATACAGATATGCAATCCACAATATCAGAAGTTAAAAGAACAACTAATGTATTAATATTATTTTGCTAGGGCCGTAATAACAAAATGCCACAAACTGTGGCTTAATGAACAGGAATCTGTTTTCCCACCATTGTGGAGACCAGAAGTCTAAGATGAAGGTGTTAGCAGGATGTTTCCTGGTGAGAGCTCTCTCGATGGCTTATTGAAGGTGGCCTTATCACAGTGTCTTAACATAATCTTTCCTCTGTTGTTCAGTTACTCAGTTGTGTCTGACTCTGTGATCTTATGAACTATAGCATGCCAGGCTTCCCTGTCCTTCACTATCTTCTAGAGTTTGCTCAAACTCATGTCCATTGAGTTGAGGATGACCATTCCTCTATTCACATGCATTTCCAGTGTCTCTTGCTTTTCTTAAAAGAACACAAGTCAAATTGTGTCCTAAGGGCTCATTTTAACTTATTTTTAAAGCTCTGTCTTCAAATGCAGTCACTTTTTAAGTACTAGGGGTTAAGGCTTAAATATATGATTTAGAAGTGAAGAAAACAACAGTTTAGTCCCTAACAAGTATGTTATGTAATAACATGTTCATTTAAAAATGTTACATAAAGACATGTAACAAACATGTTGTACATGTACCTGCATGTATGTATGCATGTGTATATATACATATACATATGTAGATTAACTTTCTCAAATTGAAAATATGCCTGAGATGAAAAATTCAATGGGCAGATTAAAGACAGATTTTATATCAGGATGAATAAATTTTATGGAAAAAGTAGCATGCTGAAAGATATAAACAGAAATAAGTTACAAAAACAGTTCAGTTCTTACTGTTTCTCTTTGTTAATTTAGATGAAAAAAACAAATGTGAAGTAAAAAGTTCAGTTCATTATATAGAAGGTATTAAGGGCCAGCCTTTGGTTTTCTGGAATATAGTACCCTATGACAGCCTTGTGAATTTATCTCTCAAAGGCTATGAAGAACTTTTATCAGAAGACTTGCTGATCTGACTAACAGCTTTAAACAGAAAATCCCAAGTACCATTTTGGAACAAGCAACACCCTAGACTGGGCCCAACTAATGCTGATTTCCAGTTCTAGCATTAACTTGTTGGAAAATGTAGTCAAGTCACTTAGTATCTCTGAAGCCTAAATTTTTATCACTTATAAATTAATCATACCTAGTTCATAAGCTTGTGACATGGATTAATAAAGCAACATATTTTACAGGTGCACTCCAGTGCCTGGTTTAACTTATTAACAATCATTTCTCCTTAATAATTGTTGTACAATGCCCAGGAAAACAAGTTCTTAACCAGATAACTTTTTTTTCTGTGGGGGGGATGGTGGGAAACTATGACAAACCTAAACAGCATACTAAAAAGTAGAGACATTACTTTCAAAGCTATGGTTTTTCCAGTAGTCATGTATGGATATAAGAGCTGCACCATAAAGACAGAGCATTGAAGAAATAAAGCTTTCGAACTGTGGTGCTGAAGAAGACTCTTGAGAGTCCCTTGGACTGCAAGGAGATCCAACCAGTCAATCTTAAAGGAAATCAATCCTGAATATTCATTGGAAGGACTGATGCTGAAGCTCCAATACTTTGGCCACCCGATGCAAAAAGCAGACTAACTGAAAAAGACCCTGATGCTGGGAGAGACAGAATGCAGGAGGAGAAGGGGATGACAGAGGATGGGGTGACTGGTTGGTATCACCGACTCAATGGACATGAGTTTGAACAGGCTCTGGGAGATGGCAGAGGACAGGGAAGCCTGGCGTGCTGCAGTCCATGGGGTCACAAAGAATTGGACACGACTGAGTGACTGTACAACAACCAGATAACATAAAGATTGAGAGACACATAGCAATTTCCAAGTAATGAAAATGGAGAATGCAATTTGGAATAATACATATATTGCTACAAAATATCAAACACAGAAAATAAGCTTGAAATTTGAAGAAAAAATATAACTTGAATTACATGTATAGTCACACTTAGTTTTTTAGTATCTTCAAAAGATCTTTATGAGTAAAACAGGCTAAGAAGAAACAATAAAGTGTAATTTAAGAATTAAGATCAATATAAGAATTCAGATTGTGAACTTTTATTTTATTGGAAATGTCTCCAAAAATAGAGAAATAGACACACATATACAGGCAATAATAAACACAAGTGAGTTGCTGAAGCTAATAGAGAGCAGATCACTAATGGAAGAGATATTACGTGATCTTAAACTCTAAAAGAGGAGATCTCCACTTAACTTGTAGAATTAAATAAACAGCTAATTTGTATATCACATATTAAAAGTGAAAGCTTAACCCCAGAAACGGAGGGGTAGAGAGAATTCAAGGCCTCAGCAGGTCTTAACACAGGCTAGAAAGAGAGGCAGTGTTGAATTGCAAGAATCAAGAATCAAAGCGAAAAATAAGATGTTGACAGGCCTAGAACTGAGGAAACTTAACTGTTTGTGGAAGGCTAAAGTTGGCCTGTGTCGGCAGAGATGACGTAACTCCTCTGAACAAATTTAGGAAGAAAGAATCTAACAAATAGGGCCTGGGAGGAGTGTGGTGTTTCCTTTAGTGTTGGAATAAGTGAAAATGATGAAAATGACAAAACCAATTGCTTGGTCAGGATTGTTGCCGAGGGTGCATATAATACTAAAGGTTTCACTTCTGTGTTTCACCATGCTAAATCAGAATCATAAACTTCCCCTATAATGAACAATTTAAGGGGTCTGTAAAATATGATGCTATTTAAAATCTTCTCATTTGGCTACAATTCAATGGTTGGAGTCAGCCTTCAAACTGAATAAAAATATTCCTATTTGGGGAACAGAAGGGAGAACAGTGACTCTTAAGCATAGGAAGCAAGAGACAGTTTTCAAAGACAATGGGGAGATAAACTGAGACAAGCTCATGTACAGACTCAATGGATGAGTTTGAGCAAACTCTGGGAGATAATGAAGGACAGGGAAACCTGGCGTGCTGCAGTCCATGGGGTTGCAGAGTTGGGCATGACTCAGTGACTGAACAGCAACAACAATATGTGTTTACTGGGTTCTTCCCAGCATTGGGCCTAAAATTTCTTTTCTGTTGTTTTTCTCTCTGCAAGTTTTCTACTTCTTTTTCCCAATAGATCATAGAGTAGACATTGGTTATAGAGTTAACTACAATGAAGATAGGGTAGTTCTCAAGGCTAACAACATCTTACAGGCACTATGGTAGGTGAGATAATTACCAATTATTTACCTGAGGGGAGGCTAGACTCTTCAGGAAAGGAGTATAACACTGTTTTTTCCAGCAAGGCATGTTCAGGATAACCTGGACCATCCCCAAACCTCCATCCCATGTCTTGGTCCTAACCTGTCCTGAACAGATGCTTGACATAGACATAGAAAATCTTTTGCGACTGCCCAGTTAGTCTAATTTGCAGCTTTACTATCATTATAATCTTGGACTTTTGTTAAATTTTGGTGATATTTTAAGGTCAGTTTCAGTTTCCTCAAGTCACCCTTCTTTTAAAGGTGAAAAGTTAGGCTGCCTGAGTTTATTTTCTTA
This sequence comes from Okapia johnstoni, assembly GCA_024291935.2. NCBI lineage: Eukaryota > Metazoa > Chordata > Mammalia > Artiodactyla > Giraffidae > Okapia > Okapia johnstoni. The sequence continues at coordinate 58,141,896 of CM044308.1, forward strand.
TTAGAATCTTTTCCTACTTTCCAGATACTACTCTCACTTGTTAATTTATTTGTCAATACCTTGACTTCTTCCTTCAAGTCACCCTTCTTTTCCACAGGTGAAAAATTAAGGTCGATATTACTACACAACAAGAGTTATTAGAATCTTTCCTACTGAAGATAGTGGTGTTCCTCTTTCTTTCAGATAAACGGGACAATCTAAATAAAAATTCCACCTTAAGAGTACACTTTATAGAACCAACGTCAATCCAATTAACTCATATCTTCTAAATCCTAAGACAAGAGGTAAGATGCTGAAACTTTATATGAAGCAACTGGAAATTATATGTTCACTTGATGTCTATTGCTTCACTATAACCCAGGTAAAGGTCCAGCAGTAGGTCTGTTTGTTCAGTGTGCAGTACTTTTTAGTACAGGCTACAGGGAGTAGCCATGCTTTACAGAAGTCCATGGTAGTGAGGAAGAAATAAAATAAAATCTTCCATTCCATCCCATTTTCTATTGGACAGAGTTCATCTCGCGGAACCTTTTAGTTCTTCCAGTTTGTATTATCTGGTACTTTACATTGCTGCTCATGGCTCTAGATCCTAGGTCATAAGATATGTTGTTTCCTCTACCACCTAGAAGTTATGGGATGCTGGAAACTCCCCAGCTGGTTGAGCTAAATGCACTTTCAGGATGAGCGACTGATTAGCTCCCTCTGGTATTTGCTGGACAAGTCTGTAGGTGAATAGGACATTGGGCATGTGTGCACGCTCAGTTGCTAGGTTGTGTCTGACTCTTTGCGACCCATGTAACCCGTCAGGCTCCACTGTCCATGGGTTTTTCCAGGTAAGAATACTGGAATGGGTTGCCTTTTCCTTTTCCAGGGGATCTTCCCAACCCAGGGACCGAACCCAGCATCTCCTGCACTGGCATCCAGATTCTTTAACATTGAGTCACCCGGAAAGCCCAAACAGAACATTAAGGCAGGAAAAAACTACTGGGAGAAATTGAAGATCCATGCAAGATTTCTGTCTGAAATAACCACCTTCTTCCTGAAATTCTATTCTTCAACTACGATTAGTTTTTGGAAAGCATTAAGGTTACACATTTCTGTGTCCTTCACTGGACTGTGAGTTTCTGAGGGGAAGAACTCAGTTCTTTATTTATCTTTGTACTTGTAGGGAGTAGCACAATTCCTGGTAGCACAAAGTTCATTCTCAAATAATAATAGTTTTTATAAGCAATACAGGAAGCTTTATAAAGATAGTACAGTTTCCAAAGCAACCCATTTTTAACTTTCCTTACTCAAGAAGAGAATTCTCTTCAAGAACATTAATATTATATATTCTTAAACTGAATAGTAGGTTATTAAATCCATGGCTCCATGACTCACCCTTGATTCATACTGAGACCCAAGGTAGTCTCATAACACTTGCCCTAGCAACCCAGAGCCAAGTTCAGATAAAGCCAGAATTCTTAACAGGACATTTGTATAGTAACAAGAAAACAGAATGTGATTTAAATAGAGAATAAATTGAAATTAGCTTAATCTCATAATTATGCCCTGTGGTATCTAGAAAGACAAGAAGGAAGGGTTCACTAATATAAAAATTATTGGATAATCATGAGCATTCATGGAGACCAGAATACAATTCTAAAAAGCTATTTACTTTACCCACTAAATCAGGCCATCAAATTCTGAATCTTTTGACTATCTGTTTTTTTTTTTTCTTCCATTTACTTTCTTGGATATCCTTCTCCACCTTCATTGTCTACACCTGTCTGCATGGGGTCAACAATTCCAGTTGTTGCATGGGATATCTCTGACAAGGTGGGGAGGGAAACAAAAAATTTTTCCAATGTGGATGTCAAGGAGGGGAACTGGAAGAGGATTTTACATTGCTCAGGTCTTGTGGTCTACAAAGGTTCACTGGCTCTTCAGAGTGAAAGCCCACACCATTTTCTTCTTGATAATAATTGCTTCTTACACTATTACATGGTGATTTTCTGTTAACAGAATTCTTCACTTTTTTTCCATTTAACCTAAAACCTGTTTCCTAAAAATGGTGGAGAAAGCATGAAAAGAATAAGGTCAGCTGGAATGAGAGATAAATGAAGAAAATTCTGTATTGCCTCACCTATGCTATTTTTAAAAAGGTTTCAGGTAATGTAAATTTGAATAATTTTGTATTTGGCATATTTTGGCTGATAAGCTAATGACAGAAATTATTAACCTCAGAGTGCTTTAAATACAGGCTTTGCTTTATGCTTAAAAATCTTAAATATTTGTATAATATTCTATATTCTGAATGTAGATTTTCCTATCTGAAGTAGAATTGGGATTATAAACTTGAAATATAGATTTTTTGTCTCTGTCTTCATACTTAATTCCCTCAATCCATGATGCTAGCAAATAAGTCTATCACTGCTTTCCTATTCTGTATTCAGAATGATATAAAATCAGATAGGCAGGTTATTAATGAAATAAATTATAGCTTTTTAAATTGATGGTTACTACTAACCAGCTGCTTCTAAATTGCTTACTTGCCGTTTACATTGAAATAATATAAAAATATAGATAAAAGGTAATATCTATAATGTAAGAGACTAAAGATCAGTTAATGACATGAAAACCTCTGGAGAGAAATATTGTTTGCTAATTCAGAAATTGTTGATTCCTCACATAGGCTTAGACATAAAACAGTAAAGCCAAGCTGGAAAGAAGAAACAGGAAAAAGGTATTCTTTTCATCTCTGTGCTCCTATATAGAGAGAAACTTGCTAGTTCCTTCTTTATTATGCAGAAGCATTCTTTCAACTTTGTAAACCCTTTTTTACCCCCACTTGACTTTTCACTTTCTATATCAGTTTGGGAGGTAATTTACATTGAAACAATCTGCTAGAGGTTATAATGTGTAACATTCCTTATAGAATCTCTTTAAAATGTTGTCTACTTTGTAAGAAGATGCAGGAAGAGGGCATTCTGAGGACTGAAGTTCCTTTAACCAGTGGCTTCTACCAAACGCACACACCCACACACACAAATGTATCAGGGCAGTCAAACATCTGGGACCTCACCTATGGAAACAATCCTCTAAGCTTTTGAAGTACCCAGTAGGTGGCTCCCCTTCATAAGAGACATAGATGTTAGATTCTGACAAGCTAATACAACTTCTCTTTTATTTGTATAGCCCTAAAGTGGTAGCTGCTTCTTGAAATTACTATCTCTGTATCACTTCACTGTTTCTGATAATCCTTTTCAGTTCATCAGTAGCTATATAACAGTCTGTCATATACATACACACACACACACACACACACACATATATATATATATATGTCTATCTATCTATTGTAAAGGATTTGATGAAGGTCATACCTGAATGGTCTAGTGGTTTTCCCTACTTTCTTCAATTTAAATCTGAATTTGGCAAAATGGAGTTCATGATCTGAGCCACGGTCAGCTCCTGGTCTTGTTTTTGCTGACTGTAGAGCTTCTCCATCTTTGGTTGCAAAGAATATAATCAATCTGATTTTGGTGTTGACCATCTGGTGATGTCCATGTGTAGAGTCTTCTCTTGTGTTGTTGGAAGCAGGTGTTTGCTATGACCAGTGTGTTCTCTTGGAAAAACTCTGTTAGCCTTTGCCCAGCTTCATGAAGGTCATCTTTTTTGGTGTTAGTTCTAGAATGTCTTGTAGATAATCACAGAACCTTTCAACTTCAGCTTCTTTGGCATTAGTGGTTGGGCACAGACTTGGATTACTGTGATATTGAATGGTTTGCCTTGGAAACAAAGACATCATTCTGTCATTTTTGGGACTGCACCCCAGTACTGCCTTCCAGACTCTTTTGTTGAGTATGAGGGCCACTCTATTTCTTCCTAGAGATTCTTGCCCACAGTAGTAGATATAATGGTCATCTGAGTTAAATTTGCTCATTCGCTGATTCCTAAAATGTTGATGTTCACTCTTGCTCTCTCCTGTTTGACTGCTTCCAGTTCACCTTGATTCATGGACCTAACATTCCAGGTTCCTATGCAATACTGTTTTTTACTTCCATCACCAGTCACATCCACAGCTGGGTGTTGTTTTAACTTTGGCTCCATCTCTTCATTCTTTCTGGAATTATTTCTCCACTGTCTCCAGTAGCATATTGGGCACTTACCGACATGGAGAGTTCATCTTTCAGTGTCCTATCATCTTTTTGCCTTTTCATACTGTTCATGGGATTCTCAAGGCAAAAATACTGAAGAGGTTGGCCATTCCCCTCTCCAGTGGACCATGTTTTGTCAGAACTCTCCACCATGACCCATCCATCTTGGATGGCCCTACACAGCATGGCTCATTGTTTCATTGAGTTAGGCAAAGCTGTGGTCTATGTGATCAGTTTGGTTAGTTTTCTGGGATTGTGGTTTTTATTCTGTCTGCCCTCTGATGAATAAAGATAAGAGGGTTTTGTAAGCTTCCTGATGGCAAAGACTGACTGTAGGGGAAACTGGGTCTTGTTCTAATGGACGGGGCATGCTCAGTAAATCTTTAATCCAATTTTCTGTTAATGGGTGGGGCTGTGTTCCCTTCCTGTTGTTTGGCCTGAGACCAAACTGTTGACCCACACCTTCACTGGAGACTCCTGGACACAAACAGGCAAGTCTGGCACAGTCTCTTGTGGGGACACTGCTCCTTTCTCCTGGCTCCTGGTGAGCACAAACTTCAGAACAATTATACCAAAGAAATTTTTGCACTGTTGAGAAAGTTCTAGGACCCACAACAGATTTCCCAACCTGGGCACCTGCTAAAAGGGACTGAGAACCCCCAGGGAATTTGACTTTGGAGGCCAGTGGGATTAGATTACAGAACTTCCACAGGACTAGGGAAACAGACTCTTGGAGGATACAAACAAAACCTTGTGAGCATCAGACAATACTACAAAGCTACAGTCATAAAAGCACTAGGGTACAGAGACAAAAGTAGAAATATAGATCAATGGAACACTATAGAAAGCCCAGAGATAAACCTACACACCCTTTGTCACCTAATCTATGACAAAGGACGCAAGAATATACAATGGAGAAGAGACAGTCTATTCAATAAGTGGTGCTGGGAAAACTGGACAGTTACATGTTAATGAATAAAATTAGAATACTCCCTAACACCACATGCAAAAACAAACTCAGAATGACCTAAATGTAAGACTAGATACTTTAAAACTCTTAGAGAAAAACATAGAACAGTTCTTGACATAAATCACAGCAAGGTCTTTTATGACCCACCTATTAAAGTAAGGAAAATAAAAATAAACAAATGGGAACTAATGAAACTTTTAGAAGCTTTTGCACAGCTTTAAGGAAAGGAAACCATGAACAAAATGAAAATACAACTCACAGAATGGTAGAAATATTTGCAGAAAAAGCAACTGACAAGGGATTAATCTCCAAAAATACAAATAGCTCATTAGGCTCAATATAAAAAAAAAATCTACAACAATCCAATCAAAAAGTATTCAGGAGACCTAAATAGATATCTCTCTAAAGAAGACATACAGATGGCCAAGAGGCAGATGAAAAGATGCTCAATATCACTAGTTATTAGAGAAATGCAAGTAAAAACTGTAATGAGGTATCACACACTGATCAGAAATCTACAGTGAATGCTGGACAGGGTATGTAAAAAAAGATCCAGTTTACACTCTTGGTGGGAATGTAAATTGGTAGAGCCACTATAGAGAACAATGGAGGTTCCTAAAAAAATAAAAATAGAGGCAGATGGGCAAAAAAGAAAAACCAATAAATCAAAAAGATAGCAACTATAGCACTTTTAGAAACCCATCCTGGAATATAGCCAAAGAAACCATAAATCAGAAAAGAAACACTCATGCTATTTGCAGTAACAATAGATAGGACATGGATAGACCTAGAGATTGCCATAGTGAGTGAAGTCAGACAGAGAAAGAAAAATATATTGGGTTTCTCTGGTGGCTTAGATAGTAAAGAAACTGCCTGCAATGCTGGAGACCTGGGTTTGATCCCTGGGGTTGGGAAGATCCCCTGGAGGAGGACAAGGTAACCCACGCCAGTATTCTTGCCTGGAGAATCCCAATGGACAGAGGAGCCTAGTGGGCCACAGTCCATGGGGTTGCAAAGAGTCAGACATGACTGAGCAATTAAGCACAGCACATATGTGGAATCTAAAAAGAAAAATGATACAAGTGAGTCTATTTACCAAACAGAAATAGAGTCACAGACATAGAAAACAAGTTTATGGTTACCAAGGGGGGAGGGCAGCAGGGAAACACTGGAAAGATTGGGACTGACATATATACACCACTGTATATAAAACAGATTACCAAGAAACTACTATATAGCATAGGGAACTGTATGAAACACCCTTAGTGACCTATATGGGAATAGAATCTAAAAAAGATAGATATATGTATTTGCATAGTTGATCCACTTTGCTATACAGCAGAAACTAACACAACATTGCACATCAACAATACACTAATAAAAATTATGAAATAAAAAAGTAAAGGAGTACCTTCCACTCAAACCAAGCATCTCATCTTTAGCTACCCTATAACACTGTCTATTGAAATCTCCATTTTAAAGTTCTACAAGTATCTTAAACTGATCAATTTAAAATTAACTTTTCCTTATGCTTCTTCCTTTAAACTTATTCCTTTAGCTTTCTCTCTGCCAATAAATGGCATCATCATCCACTTAGTTATTCCAATCAAATATCTGGAGATTATTAGTGACTCTTTCTTTAAGCTTCAGTCATGAAATATGTGACTTCTATCCTTAAGTAGCCCTAAAATCTGTTTACTTTTTCCATCACCAATACTACTTCTATCACTTTCCTTGCCTGGATTGTTAGGGGAACTTTCTAATTGTAATTCCTGACTGCAGGTGTTATCTCATTAAATCATTCTCCATTTCTCATTTGCCACACAATTAAAAGGTAGTGTAATCACATCATATACACTAGCTTAAATCCTTTAAGCATCCAATTCATGCTTGTATCTTCTATTGTCAGGGTCAGAAACACCCATATATGAAGTTCTAAAAAGACAACAAAACTGGAATAGAACTGTCCTTATGAAAGTTTATACAGGCTGAAAGTTTATACAGGATGCCTGGGTTTGAATCTTAGCTGTACCACTTACAATATGTGTGACCCTAGGCAGCTTACTTATCATGTGTGTGTGTTGTGTGTGTATATGTGTGTGTGTGTGTGTGTATGTGCATGTAAGTGTATTCATCTACAGTATGAGAATAAAAATGTTTACTTCACATGATTGCTATAAAATTAAAAGTTTATAAATATATGTATATATCTATATATAGTATTTAGAACATTGCCTAACAAGTGACAATGGCTTGATATCACTAAACAATGTGTAGCTGTATGTAGCCTTATATATTTACATATATAAACATATAGAGATATACAGTAAACACAACTAATTCCCAATATTCATCTTAGTCAACTGTCAGGGGAATTTGGCATAGTTGGTTGTTCTCTGCTTCTTAAAACAGTTTCTTTACTTGGCTTCTAAACTACTATCTTCATTTAATTTTCATTCTATTTCTCAGGCTTCTACTTCTCAATCACTACTTGCTGGCTTTTCCTCATCTTTTTGAGTTCAAAATTTGGAAATGCTCTAGAGCTCAATACTTAGCTTCTGTTTTCTATGCCTATTAGTCTATGTGATATAATCTTTATAGTTTAAATCCTTATGAATATGTTTGACTCAAATTTATACCAACATTTCAAACAAATCTCTAAGTTTCTTATATGCTTGGATAGACTTATATAGATAACTCTTCTTTTTTTTACTCGTGGTAGGAAACTAACCTTACTGTGTCCAAAAGTTAGCTCCCCGTACTTTACTATTCCAAATCTGCTAACTCTGCAGTCTGGTTTGGCTACAGGTTGGAAAACTCATAACAGAGAACTGAAGATTACTGATGAAATTTTATTATATGTATTTTAAAATAGGTAAGATGTACTTTAATATGTGCTCAGATTTTTATTGAAATGCTGCTTTAATCTGTTCAGACTCCCATAACAAAAATACCATAGACTGGGTGGCTTATAAAAACACACATTTATTTCTCACAATTCTGGAACCTGGGGAATCTAAGATCAAGGCCTCACCAGATTTTGGGCCTGGTGAGAACCTGATTCTGAGTTCATAACTGGCCATCTTTTTCATATTTTCTCAAAAGACTGAAGAGTGGAGAGAGCTTTCTGGAGTCTCTCTCTTGCTGTTTTTTTTTTTTTTCTTTTGGTGGGTATTTATTTGGGATTGAAGCTCAAAGCATCATACACAGGGAAACATCTTTTGGGTCTTTGGTGAAGGCTTAATATTTCATAGGGATTTCTTTTTAACTTTTTATTTTCTATTGGGGTAGAGCCAATTAACAATGTTGTGATAGTTTCAGGTGAACAGTGGAGGGACTCAGCCATACATATACATGTATCCATTCTCCCCCAAGGGCTTCGCAGGTGGCTCAGTGGTAAATAATCTGCCTGCTGATGCAGGAGACATGAGTTCGATCCCTGGATAGGGCAGATCCCCTGCAGGAGGAACTGGCAGTCCACCCCAGTGTTCTTGTCTGAAAAATGCCACAGACAGAGGAGCCTGTTGGGCTACAGTCCACAGGGTCACAAAGAATCAAGACCCAACTAAGCATGCATGCTTACATTCTCCCTTAAACTCCTGTCCCATTCAGGCTGCCATAGAACATTGGTTCTCTAAGTTGGAGCCTCTTTTATAAGAGCACTAATCACATTCATGAATACTCTGCCCTTTTGACCTACTTACCTCCAGGAGACCCCACCTCCCTACCTCCAAATACCATTCCAGTGGGATTAGGTTTCAGGACAGATTTTTGGGAGGAGCATAATCATTCAGTCTTCAGCAAATATTGTATCTAATTTAATCTGCAAAATATGTTATATAGCTATGAAGAAATCAGTTGTTTCTTATTTGTGTTTGTATTGTTGTGTATACTAACAGGTATATAAAATACTGAAAAACAAAATGCCAAAACACACCTGGCATTGTTTTGTACCTGGAATTTCTACTAAAAATAAATTATCTTAAAGTCAAGAAGTTTCAGCCATATCAGGGACACAGGAAATAGCAAGCAGAAATGTCTTTTTTTTTAAATTACCATGTTTTCTAATTTTAAGTGTAAATGCAAATAATTTTTAAATGTTACTGTTTTACTATAAATTAATCTTTTCTTGGGTGATGCCAAAAGAGGAGGATACATGGTAAGCACTGAAATCAACAGTTAATGTTCAGCTTGCAAAAATATAGTTGAGATCATTAGGCTAAACCAATGGAGAGGAAGAACATGCATGAACTGAGCTCTTTCTAAAGAGACCAGAAAAAGCAAACTTTGCAAATGATCAAAACTCCTCTCAAAATTTCCTTATGAAAAAAATCATTTAAAGATAGACATAGTGGTACTCTTTAAAGCTAACATAACCAACTTTGCCTTCACTGTTGGATAGATAGCTGTTCCTTTGGTTAAGCACTAGATGAAATAACCTGAGGTCTTGTTTTAACAATAAGTAATCAACATAATGAGATGTTCACATTATAAGAGATACATAGGTACCAGAGAATTTTAATTTATGAACTGAATTCATATTTCCTATGTCACACTTACTTTCAGGCATATTCTCATTCCTCTTCTCTCTCCCTCTCCCTCCCCTCCTTCCCTGTCTCACTGATTAATTTTTTGCAAGGCACATATAATTGAATTTCCTAAGTGAAAGATGATTATGATATAAATATACTATAATGCAAATCAGACCATCCTAAAAGTCACACATGGAAACACTTTACCTCAGAGATTTATGCAGAATTATCATTATTACAGCATGCATTTCTCTGTTAAAATTATTTCTGCTTCCTAGGTTTTATCTTGCTTTCATCATCACTGTATTTACTGCCAAAATAAATACTTTGACTAATACAAGGTGTAGGAGTATTAACAAAATTGTAAAACACAAAAGAATTATGTAAAAGTTTCATGGTACTTAAAATTATTTCCAACTCCTATTCTTTTCTCTTCTCTTCTATTGGCTTTAAAATACAAAATATCTTTGTAATCAGTCTTTCCTTATTAATTTATACTTTAGGCTAATTGAGATTCTACATAAGTAAGTTTTAAACTAATCAGTAGTGACAGAAATCAGTATTTATGAAATTATTTTCATATGCAGGAGAGTTGAGAAGTCAGTGTGAGGAAGAAAAAAAAGATTGAATTGCTCTGAAACATCCTCTTTTGGTGAAATGATATAGACTAAGGAGTTTGAACTGTGGTGTTGGAGAAGACTCTTGAGAGTCCCTTGGACTGCAAGGAGATCCAACCAGTCCATCCTAAAGGAGGTCAGTCCTGGGTGTTCACTGGAAGGACTGATGATGAAGCGAAACTCCAATACTTTGGACACCTCATGTGAAGAGTTGACTCATTGGAAAAGACCCTGATGCTGGGAAGGATTGGGGGCAGGAGGAGAAGGGGACGACAGGGGACGAGATGGTTGGATGGCATCACTGACTCAATGGACATGAGTTTGGGTAAACTCTGGGAGTTGGTGATGGACAGGGAGGCCTGGCATGCTGCGATTCATGGGGTTGCAAAGAGTTGTACACGACTGAGCGACTGAACTGAACTGAAGGAGTTTGAGGACAGGGGTTTGAGTACAAATTCTGCCATTAAATGTACATGTAAAGGATGCAGCCTAATTCTCTGCATGTGTTTCTTCAAGTAAAGACATGGATAAATATTTTCTTTTGGAAGACATTTTAGGGCTGTTACATAAATGAAAATTTATAAAATTGTGTACAGTTATTGTTTATAATAAAGATTCTGAAATGTTGAAAATAATTACAGAAGGGAATTCTTACTGAGTCAAGTTGTAAGAATTATGGACTGGTGCTAAGGGATTACTTAAGAAAAGTTGTCTTTCTTAGCTAACAGGAACCTGGAATGTTAGGTCCATGAATCAAGGTAAACTGGATGTGATCAAGGAGGAGATGGCAAGATTGCACATTAACATCTTAGGAATCAGTGAACTAAAATGGACAAGAATGGGCAAATATAATTCAGATGGCCATTATATCTACTACTTTGAGTAAGAACCCATTAGTAGAAATGGAGAAGCCCTCACTGTCAACAAAAGAGTCCAAAATCCAGTATATACATGCTCAGTCACTCAGTCATGTCCAACTCTTTGTGGTGCTATGGACTACCCGCCAGGCTCCTCTGTCCATGGGATTTTCCAGGCAAGAAATCTTGGATGCAATCTCAAAATTGACAGAATGATCTTGGTTCATTTCCAACCACATCATTCAACATCACAGTAATCCAAATCTATGCCTCAACCACTGATCCTGAAGAAGCTGACGTTGACCGGTTCTATGAAGACTTATAAGACCTTTTAGCACCAACACCAAAAAAGATATTCTTTTCATCACAGGGGATTGGAATGCAAATGGAGGAAGTCAATAGATACTTGGAATAACAGGCAAGTTTGTCTTTGGAGTACAAAATGAAGCAGGACAAAGGCTAACAGTTTTGCCAAGAGAACATGCTGGATATAGCAAATGCTTTTTTCCAACAATGCAAGAGACACCTCTATACATGGACATTACCAAATGGTCAATAACAAAATCAGACTGTTTATGTTCTCTGCAGCCAAAGATGGAGAAGCTCTAGACACTTAGCAAAAGCAAGACCAGGACCTGACTGTGACTTGGATCATCAGCTCCTTATTGCAAAATTCAGTCTCAAATTGTAAAAAGTAGGGAAAATTGCTAGGTCATATTCAGGTATGTGTGCTGAGTCACTCCCTTCATGTCTAACTCTTTGCAACCCTATGGACTTAGGTCCCTCTGTCTCTGGATTCTCCAGTCAAAATAACGAGAGGAGTGTCATTTCCTTCTCTAGGGGATCTTCCTGACCCAGGGATCTAAACTGCATCTCTTATGTGTCCTGCATTGGCAGGCAGATTCTTTACCACTTCCCAGAGCCGGCTGGGAAGCCCTAAATGACCTAAATCAAATCCCTTATGATTACAGAGTGGAGGTGACAAATAGACTGAAGGGATTGGATCTGGTGGACAGAGTGTCAGAAGAACTATGGATGGAGGTTCGTAATAATGTACAGGAAGCAGTGGCCAAAACCATGCCAAAGAAAAATAAAGGGAAGAAGGAAAAGCGGTTCTGTGAGGGGGCCTTACAAATAACTAAGGAAACAAGGAAAGTGGAACTCAAGTGAGAAAGGGAAAGATATAACCAACTGAATGCAGAGTTACAGAGACTAGCAAACAGAAACGAATGATGAAAAGAAATAGAGGAAAACATAATGGGAAAAATTAGAGATCTCTTCAAGAAAACTGGAGATATCAAGGGAACATTTCATACAACGATGGGCACAATAAAGGACAGAAACAATATGGACCTAACAGAAGTAGAAGATATTATGAAGAGGTGGGAAGAATATACAGTTATACAAAAATGTTCTTAATGACCCAGATAATCACGGCAGTGTTGTCACTCACCGAGAGCCGGACATCCTGGAATGTGAAATCAATGGGCCTTTGGAAGTATTACAATGAACAAAGCTAGTGGAGGTGACAGGATTTCTGCTGAGCAATTTAAAATCCTAAAAGATGATATTCTTAAACTGCTGCATTCGATATGCCAGCAAATTTGAAAAACTCAGCAGTGGCCACAGGACTGGAAAAGGTCACTTTTCATCCCAATACCAAAGAAGGGCAATAGGAAAGAATGTTCAAACTACTGTACAGTTATGCTCATTTCATATGCCAGCAAGATTATGCTCAAAATCCTTCAAGCTAGGCTTCAGCAGTATGTGAACTGGGAAATTCCAGATTTACAAACTGAGTTTAGAAAAGGCAGAAGAAAAAGAGATCAAATTGCCAATACTGGTTGAATCAGGGAGCAGCAAGGGAATTTCAGTAAAACATCTACTTCTGATTTATTGACTACTGAAGTTTTTGAGTTGTATGGATTACAAAAAAACTATGGAAAATTCTTAAAGAGACGGGAGTACCAGACTACTTTACTTGTCTCCTGAGAAACCTGTATGCAGATCAAGAAGCAACAGTTAGAACTGGATATGGAACAATGGACTGGTTTAAATGTGAAAGGAATGAGACAAGGTTGTATATTATCACCCTGCTTATTTAACTTCTATACAGAGTACATCATGTGAAATGCCAGGCTAGATGAATCAAGCTGGAATCAAGATTGCAGGCAGAAATATCAACTCCCTTAGATAAGCAGATGATATCACTCTAATGGCAGAAAGTGAAAAGGAACCAAGGAGCCTCTTGATGAGGGTGAAAGAGGATAGTGAAAGAGCTGGCTTGAAACTCAACATTCAAAAAATTAAGATTATGGCATCCAGTCCCATCATTTCATGGCAAATAGAGGGGAAAAAAGTGGAAACAGTGACAGATTTTATTTTCATGTACTCCATGGTCAATCCTAAAGAAAATCAACCTTGAATAGTCATTGGAATGAATGATGCTGAAGCTGAATCCCCAATACTTTGGCCGTCTGATGGGAAAAGCTGATTCACTGGAAAAGACCCTGATGCTGGGAAAGATTGAATGTGAAAGAAGAAAGGTGTGGCAGTGGAGGAGGTGGTTAGATAGCATCACTGATTCAATGGACATGAATCTGAGCAAACTCTAGAAGATAGTGGAGGACAGAGGACCCTGGCATGCTGCAGTCCATTTGGTCTCAAAGAGTTGGACACGACTTATCAACTGAAGAACAACAAAAAACAGCCAACAGGAGCTGCTAAGTCAGGTGAAATATAGAACAAAGAGATACCTTGTACATCCTTTAAGCATACAGTGGCAACTGCAAAATTTTATTTGGAAAAAATAAATTGATCTTTGGTCATGGGTATCCATGCTTTGTTACCTGATAAATATATAATTTTATTGTTTCATGTGAGTAAAACTCAGTAATGTTTGCAATGTATTATTAAAAATAGTAGGCAACATCCTTCTAAGCACTTTGGTTAACAGCTGCCATTTTCCCCTACTATCAATAAATGGGATCTCATGCCTTCCTTTCTTAGTCTCTCCCTGCTACAATCTTGATCTTAAACAAGAACTTTTTAAACAGCAGTATAGGGTTGTGTTTAACAGTATGAGTTTGGGAAATACAAGTTTTGGGAAATACAAATAATGTATATTTTATATTGCTATTTTACTTATGTCGGTATTAGCTAATTTTGCTCTGGTAGTAATATGGTCCTCAAATCTCAGTGACTTATATTAACACATTTTAATTTCTTAGCTGAAGGTAGATTGTGAGTAAGCTAAAGGCTGTACCTCTGATGTGGGACCCTTGGAGTGGTCCATATGAAGACCATGCTTTTTTTATGGCTGCATGGTAAAGCTTATGCTGCGTCTTAAGTTTCCATTGGAATGTTGTTTATCTACCTTCTCAGAATTCACTGATCAAGACATCACAAGGGCAAGTCAAATATAATTGATACTCATGAGTTTTGGGCTTCCAAAATATGTTCTCTTGCAACAGGGGGCAAAGAAAAGTCACATGGCAACGGGGACGGTTAGAAAATCTTACAGGAAAGGGAGGGATAAAAAAACCGTGGACAAAAATACAGGAATTTTGCTGGCATCTATTACCATGTTATATCAGCAAATTTTCTGTAACTTCTCAGTGTCATTTTATAACTCCTTCTGTCAGACATCTGAAACTTTCTTAGTGGAAATTCCTCTGAGTTCACATAACTGAACATGTTTTTTACCTTTATCCTGGTAGATAAGACTAGATAAAGACGAGAGATTTCTTCAAGAAAATTAGAGATACCAACGGAACACTTCATGCAAAGATGACCACAATAAAGGACAGAAATAGTTTGGATGTAACAGAAACAGAAGATATTAAGAAGAGGTGGCAATAATATACAGAAGAACTATACAAAAGAGATCTTAATGACCCAGATAACCATGATGGTGTGATCACTCACCTAGAGCCAGACATCCTGGAATGCCAAGTCAAGTGAGCCTTAGGAAGCATCACTATAAACAAAGCTAGTGGAGCTGTTGGAATTCCAGTTGAGCTATTTCAAATCCTAAAAGATGATGCCATGAAAGTGCTACACTCAATATGCCGGCAAATTTGGAAAACTCAGCAGTGGCCACAGGATTGGAAAAGGTCAGTTTTCATTCCAATCACAAAGAAGGGCAATGCCAAAGAATGTTCAAACTACTGCACAATTGCACTCATCTCACATGCTAGCAAAGTAATGCTCAAAATTCTCCAAGCCAGGCTTCAACAGTATGTGAACTGTGAACTTCCAGATGTTCAAGCTGGATTTAGAAAAGGCAGGGGAATCGGAGATCAAATTGCCAACCTTTGTTGGATCATAGAAAAAGCAAGAAAATTTCATAAAAACATCAACTTCTGCTTTATTGATTATAACAAAGCCTTTGACTGTGTAGATTACAACAAACTGTGGAAAATTCTTCAAGGGATGGGAATACCAGACCACCTGATCTGCCTCCTGAGAAATCTGTATGCAGGTCAAGAAACAACAGTTAGAACCAGACATGGATCAGCAGACTGGTTCCAAAATAGGAAACGATTACATCAAGACTGTATACTGTCACCCTGCTTATTTAACCTCTGTGCAGAATACATCATGTGAAATCCAGTCTGGATGAAGCACATCTGGAATCAAGATTGCTGGGAGAAATTTCAGTTACCTCAGATCTGCAGATGACACCACCCTTATGGCAGAAAGTGAAGAACTAAAGAGCCTCTTGATGAAAGTGAAAGAGGAGAGTGAAAAAGTTGGCTTAAAACTCAACATTCAGAAAACTAAGATCATGGCATCCGGTTGCATCAGTTCATGGCAAATAGATGGGGAAACAATGGAAACAGTGACAGACTTTATTTTGGGGGGCTCCAAAATCACAGCAGGTGGTGACTGCAGCCATGAAATTAAAAGACACTTGCTCCTTGGAAGGAAAGTTATGACCAACCTAGATGGCATATTAAAAAGCAGAGATATTACTTTGCCGACAAAGGTCTGTCTAGTTAAAGCTATGGTTTTTCCACTGTTCATGTATGCATGTGAGAGTTGGACTATAAAGAAAGCTGAGCACTGAAGAACTGATGCTTTTGAACTGTGGTGTTGGAGAAGACTCTTGAGAGTCCCTTGCACTGCAAGGAGATCCAACCAGTCCATCCTAAAGGAAATTAGTCCTGAATATTCATTGGAAGGACTGATGCTGAAGCTGAAACTCCAATCCTTTGGCCACCTGATGCAAAGAACTGACTCGTTGGAAAAGATCCTGATGCTGGGAAAGACTGAAGGCAGGAGGAGAGGGGGATTACAGAGGATGAGATGGTTGGATGGCATCACCTAAGTGATGGACATGAGTTTAAGCAAGCTTCAGGAGTTGGTGATGGACATGGAAGCCTGGCATGCTGCAGTCCATGGGGTCAAAGAGAGTCAGACACAACTGAGCAACTGAACTGACTGAACTGATCCTGAAAGATTTTTTTTCTTTATCGTTCCCAATCTGCACCTGAAAATGTCATTTCCACATTACAGATATCACAAGGGCATTGTCAAGTACATTTTGACTGATGCTTCCGCTTTGTATTCCTATTTTCTCCAGGCATGTCTAAGTACTTGACTGATTATTCAATGCTGTATTTAATATTTATTTTCTGAGGAGGATGATAGGAAACTTATGTTTCTTTGAATATTGATAATTTAAGGTAAAAACATTTATATTTTTGATATATAAAAAACATGTGGAATTCATATGCCTAATCTAGATTTTAGATAAATATAACTTTGATGAGGCTTTACTCACGAACAAATTATATGAATGTGTAGGCAGTGTAGTGAGCTGAAATATGGCCTCCCCCCTTCTTTCCAAAAGATTCATCTATATTCTAACTTCCACAACCTATGAATATGACCCTACTGGCAAAAAGGTCCCTGTGGGTGTAGTTAAATTAAGGATCTTGAGGTGAGAATATTCTGCATTATCTGATGGGCCCTAAACCCAATGAAAGTTATCCTTATAAGA
Organism: Okapia johnstoni; assembly: GCA_024291935.2. Classification (NCBI taxonomy): domain Eukaryota; kingdom Metazoa; phylum Chordata; class Mammalia; order Artiodactyla; family Giraffidae; genus Okapia; species Okapia johnstoni. The sequence goes on from CM044308.1 coordinate 58,159,015, forward strand.
AACAGAAGAGGAAAAGAAAGAACAGAGTAAGAGGAGACGTAAAGACAGAAGCAGAGGTTTGATTATACAGCCACAAGCCAAGGAACGCCAGAAGCCACTAGAAGCTGTAAGAGTTGAGGAGGATTTTCCCCTAGAGCCTTCCCAGAGAGTACAGTCCTATTAACAACATTCTGAATTCACTTGTCTGGCCTCAAGAACTGCAGAAGAATGTATTTTATTCTTGTAAATCACTTGGTTTGTGCCAATTTATTACTGGAGCCACAGGAAACTAAATATAGGTGCCATATAACCATTTTTAAGGAGGAGACTAATTTCTAAATCCTCTAAATACAAGATGTAATAACAAATGTCAGGTTTTAAACATATAAATGTAATTAGGTAGACTTGCTGCTGTTTATACCTTGCATAGTACTTACTGTAAGTTTCATTTTCTCCTATGGATTAAATTGTAACTTATAAAATATTTCATATTACATTTACAGAAATATTATCAATAATCTACAACATGGGGGTTAATCCTGTCTTCAGCACCAGTGATGGAATATATTTGACTAATTTATTATAGAAATTGGGTTTCTATAAGCAGAGACATTAATTTGCCAACAAAGATCCATATAGTCAAAGCTATGGTTTTTCCAGTAGTCATGTACGGATGTGAGAGTTGTACCATAAAGAAAGCTGAGCATTAAAGAATTGATGCTTTTGAACTGTAGTGTTGGAAAAGACTCTTGAGAGTCCCTTGGACTGCAAAGAGATTAAACCAGCCAACCCTAAAGGAAAGCAGTCCTGAATATTCATTGGAAGGACTGATGCTGAAGCTGAAGCTCCAATACTTTGGCCACCTGATGCAAAGAACTGACTAACTGGAAAGATCCTGATGCTGGGAAAGCTTGAAAGCATGAGGAGAAGGAGACGAGGATGACAGATGATGAGATGGTTAGATGGCATCACCAACTAGTTGGACATGAGTTTGAGCAAGCTTTGGGAGTTTGTATGTACAGGGAAGCCTGGCATGCTGCAGTATGGGGTCACAAAGAGTCAGACACAGTTGAGTGACTGAAGATCGAATGTTATTTTTTTATACATATATACACATTTTATTTATCTATCCATCTACTAATCGAATACTTGGGTTGCTTTCACATTTTGGTTATTGTGAATAATGCTGCTATGAACATGGGTGTACAAATACCCATTCAGGCTTCTGATCTTAATTCTTCAGGGCATATATCCCAGAACAGATTTCTTGGATCATGCAGTAATTCCAGTTTTAATATTTTTGAGAACTGCTATGCTGTTAGCCATACACTTGTGAAAGTATCCCTTAATGGTGTATTACCATACTTTAAACTCTAAAGTAATCACAAAAAATAACAAAACAAAGAATAATAGCTAATAAACCAGCAAAAGAGATAGAGTAAAAATATCAAAAGTACAAAAATGATAGAAAAACAAAGAACTGATGGAAATATAGGAAACACATACAAAAAATGGTAACTGCACCAATAATTACATTAAATATGAATAGTCTAAATGCAACACATAAAAGGTAGAATATTTAGATTGCATAAAATAGTATGACCAAATTATAAAGTGCCCATAAGAAACAAACCTCAAATATAGAGAACAAAATAGATTAAAGTGAAAGGATGGACAACTATCTATAATGCCAATACTATTCAAAAGAATATGGCAGTGGCTAAAATTACAGTCAACAAAGTAGATTTCAAAGCACACGGCAATACCAGCGATAGAAAGTCATTTGATAATGAAAAAAGGTCAAAATCCAGTAGGATATAATAATCCCAAATGTTTATGAACAAGGCAAAATACTTGAAACAAAGACTGATATAAGTTTACAGAGAAACACAGTAACAATTATAGTTAGTGGTTTGAATTCCTCTTCTCTAATAAATGATAAGAGTGATGGGCACAAAATGAGTTAGCATATAGAAGATATGAAAAATACCATTGACAGTAGTATCAAAATATGAAATGCTTAGGAATAAATCTGACAAAGAATATGAAAGGCATAGACACTGAAAACTAGAAATTATGTAAGAGAGAAATTAAAGAGGTTGTTTAATAAATTGAGATAGGTAACATATTCATAGACTCAAATTCCTAAACATTAATTCTCCCTAAGGATCTATAGGTTCAACACAATCCCAATTAAAATTCCAGTAACCATCAGTTGTAGAAATTTAACAGTTGTTGTTCAGTCATTCAGCTGTGTCCAACTCTTTGCGACCCCATGGACTGCAGCACGCCAGGCTTCCCTGTCCTTCACTATATCCTGAAGTTAGCTCAAATTCATGTGCATTGAGTCAATGATACCATCCAATCATTTCAGCCTCTGTCATCCCTTTCTCCTCCTGCCCTCAGTCTTTCCCAGCATCAGGGACTTTTCCAGTGAGTCAGCTCTTTGTATCAGATGGTGAAAGTATTGAAATTTCAGCTTCCGCCTCAGTCCTTCCAATGAATATTCAAGGTTGATCTCCTTGATGATTGACTGGTTTGATCTTGCTGTCCAAGGGACTCTCAAGAGTCTTCTCCAACACCACAGTTCAAAAGCATAAATTCTTTGGCGCTCAGCCTTCTTTATGGTTTAACTCACATCTCTACAGGACTACTGGAAAAAATCATAGGTTTGATTATATGGATCTTTTAGATATGCTTTTTAGTTTTGTCATAGCTTTTCTTCCAAGGAGCAAGCGTCTTTTAATTTCGTGGCTGTAGTCACCATCCTCAATGATTTTGCAGCCCAGGAAAATAAAGTCTGTCACTGTTTTCATTCTTTCCCCGTCTATTTGCCTTCAAGTGATGGGACTGGATGCTGTGATCTTCATTTTTTTGAATGTTGAGTTTTAAGCCAGCTTTTTCACTTTCCTCTTTCACCTTCATCAAGAGGCCGTTTAGTTCCCCTTCGCTTTCTGCCATTAGGGGTGTCATCTGCGTATCTAAGGTTATTGGTATTTCTCCCAGCGATCTTGATTCTAGCTTGTGATTCATCCAGCTCATCATTTCACATGTACTCTGCATACAAGTTAAATAGGAAGGGTGACAATATACAGCCTTGATGTACTCCTTTCCTAATTTTGAACCAGTCCTTTGTTCCATGTCCGGTTCTAACTCTTGCTTCTTGACCTGCATATAAGTTTCTCAGGAGGCAGGTAAAGTGGTCTGGTATTCCCATCTCTTCAGGAATTTTCCAGTTTGTTGTGATCCATACAAAGGCTTTAGCATAGTCAGTGAAGCAGAAGCAGATGTTTTTCTGGAATTCTCTTGCATTTTCCATGATCTAACAGATGTTGGCTGTTTGATCTCTGGTTCCTCCGCCTTTTCTAAACCAGCTTGAATATCTGGAATTCTCTGTTTATGTACTGTTGAAGCCTCGCTTGGAGAAACCTGAGTATTACTTTGCTAGCATGTGAAATGAGTGTAATTGTACAGTAGTTTGAACATTCTTTGGCATTTCTCTTCATTGGGCTTGGAATGAACACTGACCTTTTCCAGTCCTGTGGCCACTGCTGAGTTTTCCAAATTTGCTGGCATATTGAGTGTAGCACTTTCACAGCATCATCTCTTAGGAGCTGAAATACCTTAGCTGGAATTCTATCACCTCCATTAGGTTTGTCCATAGTAATGCTTCCTAAGGCCCACTTGACTTCCCATTCCAGGATGTCTGGCTCTAAGTGAGTGACTACACCATCATGTTTATCTGGGTCATTAAGACCTTTTTTGTACAGTTCGTCTTGTGTTCATGCCACCTCTTGTTAATCTCTTTCGCTTCTGTTAGGTCCTTACTGTTTCTGTCCTTTATTGTGCCCATATTTGTGTGAAATGTTCCCTTGGTATCTCCAATTTTCTTGAAAGGATATCTAGTCTTTCTTCTTCTTTGTTATACTCTATTTCTTTGCATTGCTCAGTTAAGAAAGCTTTCTTATCTTTCCTTGATATTTTTTGGAAATTTATAGAGTGATTCTAAAATTCATACTGGTGAGAATGCAGAATAGGGAAACTGTAAAAGAGCAAATTTGAACTCTTATCCAGAATAAAATAAGTTCTCATAACTCAATTAAATATGCTACCCAATTAAAATTGGGGATAATATTTGAAGTGACAATTAACCAAAGAAATTATAAGAATGACAAATAAGCATATTAAAAATATTCAAAACCATAGGTAATTAGGGAAATACAATTAGAATCATGATGAGATACAGCTACATGCCTATTAGAATGATTAACCATACTAAGTGCTAGCAAAGATGTGAGGAAACTGGAACTTTCATACACTTCTGGTGCGAATGTAAAATAGTACACTTTTATTGTGAAACATTTGGGTAGTTTCCTAAAAAGTTGAATATACACCTACTATATGATCTTGCATTCTACTCCTAGTTAATTACTCAAAGTGAATGAAAGCACCTGGGCATACAAAGACATGTACATAATCATCCATGACAACTTTCTTTGCAATACCCAATGATTAGAAACAACTCAAAGGTTCAACTGTTGAATTAATTCATAAATTATGGTATATTGATACAATGGCATACTACTCAGGAATAAAACATGGATTATTAATATGCAGGAAAATTAATGAAACTCAAGCTGTTTATGCCAAGCAGAAGCCAGATTTAAACATAGTGCACACTATAAAATTCAATTTACATAAAAACCGAGAAAATTCAAAGTAATCTACAGTGACAGAAAGTACATCAGTGTATGTCAAGAGACCCAGAGAGTGGACAGCATAAAAGATGGGGAGACTAGTTGATTATAAGGCACCTGAAGAAACTATTAGGGGTGATGGATATGATTTCTCTATGCTGACTGCAGAGATGATTTCACTGGTATGTACATACAATACCCACATCAAATTGGACACTTTTAATATGTGCTGTTAACTGTATACAAGGAAAAAAAGGAAAAACAGAAAAGAACAATGGAATAATTGATTAGTAACTCTGAGTCCCTGGAAATATTTTTACTGCTACATTATAAATGTGTAGCCATTACACTAAGTGGAAGTGTGTAATGTTAATTTTAGCCAGTCTTGTTTGATCACATGTATATTAGTTCCATTCTTTGAGAAAATTTCTCTTTTTTCTATTTTGATTGTTCCTAATTTACCAAATGTTTACTTCTTGTGTTGGGAATCTTCTGACCCTTTCTTCTCATCAAGTCCCAAACTCTATCTTCTTTAGATTTCATAGGTTTAATTGCATTTTAATCCTACACATTGAACTAGGACTACAAAAAATCTGCAGGAAAATATTTTGTTAAACCAGTGGCTTCAGTGTAGGTGCAAGTGATTAAAAACCATGTTCCATAGAAAATTTCAAGAGAGGTCATCATGACCAGAGCATTGCTGTATTCTCAATGATTATTCAGACTGTACCATGTACAATTAGCCATATACTAGGGAAAGCAGATTATTTCTGCTTGCTTCCTGACATTGGAATGGTTTAGCATTTGACATCATGTCATTTAATTGTTAAGAAAACTCTTAACAAAAAAAGCTTTGTAAAGCTTTGTCTTTTCACATTTTACTGACCATCTGAGGCCAAAAGTTAAATTTAATAACTTATTTTCTGCGCATGCATCTTTCTGTTTAAACTGATTCTATATTCACAGAGAATTGTTTGAATTTTTTCTACTTGTTTTCTTTCAAATATATTTCAAGTAAATATAATTTTATTTTTTAACATGTGTGAGTAATGTCAGTAAAAAATCTTTGAATAACAGACTTGTAATTGACTCTGAAGGCTAGAGTACTTACTAGTATATGAAAGATAAGAACATTAAAATTGACATCCTTTAAATTCAAAATTTTATTAAAATAACTTTTTTCATCACTAAATGGAGTGAGGGTTTGAAGAGTTTAAATGTTATTGTGGATGTGCACTTCTTTAACAGGAAAAGATCCTGAGCTTAAGTCTAAACGCTTAATGAAAATGGTCCATTTTGTAATATTAATGATAGCTACCCATTAAAAGTCTACTATGTCCAAGTCAACCTGCCTAAACTATGTATCTAATAACATTCAATCCTTACAAAAGTCTCACTTAGAAACTCATTTTATAGTAAGAATAGGGTAAAAACGAAGAAAGAACCTTTTCATCAAGATGTTTCATAGGTTCACAAAATATTAAGTAGTTGTAGAATTAATAATTTTCACTAAAATATTTCAATAATTCAAAGAATTTACAAGTGAAATAAACAGTTTAGATAAGTTTTCCAAAGCTAATATGTATAGATATTTAATTATTACAGGGATGTAGTCTTATAGCTGGTATTTCAGTTATGAGGCCTGTGTTACAAATTGCCTAGCACGACAAAGGGAGAGGAAAATAATTCTGCTAAATGATCTGTGGCTCTATCCATGCTGAGAAGAGATAAAGTGAAAACTGCTCTTTGATTCCCAGAAAGACATGTTATTAACCCAATTAAGTTTATTTTTCTAAGCTATATCTTAGCTAGACCAAAATTGTGTCATTTTCCTTTCCAATCATTAGTTGGTATAGTTCAGAGAACTACTGAACAAAACTTTGATCCTAAAAGCAAGGCAAATCAGCAAAGTGGAATACTTTAGGTACCACTGTTTTATTTTGGTGAAGATTTATGGATACATACACAGCCGCATGTAATCCAAAGAGTTTGCAAACAGAGCAGCTATAAATGATGTCTCAAGCAAAAGAAAAAAAAATTCTTTGTATTATGTATAGTGGTTTAGAAAAGGTTACTTCTATGCTAACTAACATGCAAAAATGGTACAGATAAATTCCACCAAACCATTCAGTACATTTTACTGAACCATTCCAATTACCACTTAATGACTACTCTTAAAATTGAATTTTTCAAAGATAAGTAATACTGTCTGTGTAATAGCTGGAGAGAAATTTTAAGTGTGGATCAATTTCCTTTATTTGCCAGAATAAGAATAGTTTCATTAACTGAGAAGAATACATCTGAAGATTCAGTCCGAAGCACTGTCAATAATCACACTTTCCCAGCATCCTGATTTCTTCTGTACTGTATAATGTTTATTACTTTTATTACTTTTCCTTATCTGTGTCATTTCTTTTTGATGCATTCACAGTTATTTTCTCACATGAAATAGAAGTTAGTGTAATAAAAATAATTCCTAAGAATTTTTAAAAGAAAAATTCTTAAAACCTGCCTTTAGATATAGTTTGGCTGCTTAGTAGCTCTTGGATTGTGCACTTAACTTCAACTCTCTTAGCTTCACTTTCCCAGTTTACAAAATGAGAACTGTCAATCTAGCTCACAGTATTATTGTAAGAGTCTACTGGGATAAGTATTGGGAAATTGCTTTGTTAATTATAACATGCCACATGATTGCAGGTAAGTAGTAATATCACGTTTAATAGTGATTCTGTCCATATGACCTTGTGCCGCAGCATCTCTCAGTGGTCTCCACACTGGTTGTGTTCATCCATCCACTGGCCTCTGGAGTGTCATGCCTGATACAACCTATTATTGTTGCAAGCTCTGTTTCTTCTTTCATTAGCTTTGAGACCCTTGGCTCCAAATGGCAATTGCCTGCTCCATTGGTCTGCCAAAAGATACAGTTTCCAAGCAGTCAATGCCTGTGTCTGTTTGAAGTTCTTTCACAGTGAAACTTAGGAATGTTTCATCAATCTTCCCTGCTGACAGCGATTCTACTTTAGTCCAGCATACAGAAAGTGAATGGGTATCTTGCTGACATTGAACCTGCACACATGTCCTGCCCAGAGGATCTATGCTGCAGCCTGCAGAGTTGCAATATGGTTAAGCTAAATTCATTCTAAGAAACCATTCTAGCACATCCTTGTTAAGTTCATAACGCCAAGCCTGGCATGTGTCATGTACTAATTTATGAGCTTCTTACAGGCTCATGTTGCCTCATAAAGTGCTGATCTCATTGTGAATATTTAATTAAAATATGGTTTCATTGATAATTTATATAACAAAATGGTAACTATCAGAAGACTATCTTGAACTTGGAAATAATAAAACTGGCATTTATTGAGCACTTACCATGTCATGTATTTTAAATCATGCTCTATGTCATAACTTCTTTTTATTCCCTTACTTTATTACTATACAGTTTTTCTGATAAGGAAACTTAGGCACATGGGGTTCAAGGAATGTGCCTCAAACAGCTAACAAAGAATATACACTGAATTTGAACGAAGCAGACCTGCCTTTGAACCTGAGCCATTAATCACTCCACCATTATATTATGCTTTCTAACCATGAGGGAATGCTTGTTAATGGAGAGATGTCTAAACATTGGATATATACTTGAGAAATAAAGTATTTATATGAACCTCTGTTCATATATACTCTGGTAAGAGAGAATTAGTGTCCTAGAGCTGTTTCCGGGACTATGAGTCTTGTAATTATGTGTGTGTGTATTGGGGTACTGTGTAATTTGTGGCATTAAAATATGGAATGCTACTTATTTTCTGAGGAAAGTTATCTCATTGTTTTTAAGGAAGGGGTTAGATGAAAGTACATAAAATAACATAATAATATAACCACTTTAATACACTAAAGAGAATCATTTGGGGGAGACTGACCATATGTTTAAGTCAACTGGGAGAGGGTTTTCTCTGAATTCAGTAAGGACAATACCAGTAGCTATGATACTAAATTTTACCATTAGCTAATCTAAGAGACAAGGTATGAGGAATGAATGTGACCTAGGTTAGTAACAACCTGAATCTGTCTATAACATCAGAAAGAATCACTGGACTTTGGGTCACTGGTGATTATGGGAGCCTTGGAGTGGCAGTAACGGCATGCAGTAATGTAGCACTTCCCAGTGTCAGAAATGCTGGTAACATCAGCAGTCATGTTACAGATGTTCTGTGATACAACAGAGCAGACATCAGCACCAGTAAAAAAAGAAATGTAAAACTTATTTAGGGGAATTTGTGAACAGCTTGGGCTTCCCTAGGACCCCACAAAGAAGAGGAAGGATAAACTGTGTTGGGTTTCTGATATCTCACAGCTGGAGTGCTCAACAGTAAAATCTACTTTATATTTCCTTTTTTATATCTTATATTAACTATATACAAATATCAAAATCCTCTTACAAGTTTAGAAAGCAAACTTTATACACACACACACACACACATCCAGAATAGGGAAAAAGGGAAAATATGTATGCTATTTGATCTTGTTTTTGTTTTTACACAGAATTGGATTAATTTACCCAGCAATAGAAGCTACATTATAATCACACACACTTGAAAGTGTGTCTGAAAGTGATTCACAGAAGAAATCACATCAGGGTAAAATTCCTTTTAAATCAATATTCCTAAAACTAAACCTGAGCTTTAAAAAATTTCTATTTCTTAACAACCTCAAAAATAATTCAGGACAAACTGTATTCCCTTTTGATAGTAAATTATTGCTGTTTGTGTTGAAGTGTATTTAAGTATTACATTATCAATATCTTTTTTTCTAGGTTGCTTGCAAAATAAGTTAAAATGTGGCAACCCAATGCCCCTATTTTTCCAAATAACTGCCAAAAGGATAAGTACTACAAAAGACATAAGCATGCAACAAGCCAATACAATTGCCTATATTATTCTTTGAAAAGGCTTTTTTTTTTTTTTTTGGTAAATGTTTGTATGCTTGATCTTTTTCAAGCAGAAGGCCATAATAAGGCAAACTCTTTGTTCAGAGGAAAACATGGATAAGGATAACAAGACTTAGTAAGTCTAGCTTGACTTCCTGAATTCATATGATAAGTAAAATCAATTCTCAACTTTACTAATTTTCAATGTTGAAAAGGACTATGCCATTTAAATAAGAAAGGTAAAAGTTATGCAGCTGCTACTAAAACTTATAAACCCTGTATTGAATCAGTCTCTGTGAGTGCACAGTGCTATACACAGTTCACAGTTTTAAGTTAAACCTTAGAAACAATATAAACAACATTAATCGATGTGCCCTTATAGAAATACAAAAAGCATGGGGTATTAGAGAAAGGAAACACTAGTTTTGGATGGATAGGGTCTAGGAAGTTCATCTGGAGGAGATAACCTTTGAGAAAAAATTTGAAGGTAATTTTGGGTTTCCTTAGTAGCTATGGATTAACCCTAACTACCATATAAAGATTAATGGAAGTCAATTTATGAAAATATATAGAACATCTGAAGTGAAATTGGAATACAAAGGCTTTAAAAATACAAAACTATGTAGTTTAGCTCTAGTATTTCTAGCTCTGTGATCTGGGATAACCACAAAACTCTTCTGTGTCATAGTTACTTTCTCCTTCTTAAAATGGAGACAAAAATAATAAGCCTGACTTGCATTGCTGGTTCTATAGGGAGGTTACTTAGTACTATAGTGTTGCTGGCAACACATCAACTGCAAGATATACAAATCATAATTTATAGATTGCCAATGAAATTAAGATTATTAATTTAATTTGTATGATACATTCTGTTTTAAACAACAAAAACCTTTTGTGGCTATTTTAAACAAAGCCATCAGAGTCAGAAAGATGAATATGAGTTCCTTTGGACTTATGGATAATACTATAATAGGCAGAATTATGGCTCTGCAAAATGTTTTAATCCCCAGAATTCAGGAATATGTTATTTTATATGACAATGGGGATTAAAGCTGCCAGTCAGCTGACCTTCAGGATGCTTTCCTAGATTATATGGGCATGTCCAACGTGATCATTAAGAGTCCTTAAATGTGGATGAGGGAGAAGAAGTCTGTGTTATGTGGATGTGATGTGAAAGACTCAACCAGCTATTGCTGGCTTTGAAGACGGAAGGGTGATATGAGCCAAGGAAAGCAGAAGGCTAGAAGCTGGGGGCGGGGGGAGGGGGAAGCCAGAATTTTGTCTAGAGCATCCAGGAAGGAACACAGCCCTGACGACTCATTGACTTTAGCCCAGTGAGACCTATTTCAGACTTCTGACTTTTAGAATTATAATAAAGTCGTGTTGTTTTAAGCTACTAATTTGTGGTAAAATGTTAGAGTAGTTAAAAACTAACAGAAATACCGTATCTGATTTTGTAACATTGCATGCCTGGCATCTAGCACACCATCAGTCTCTACAATTATTAAATATTAAATAAAATAAGAAGTGAATACATTTATTTGCATGATTCAAAAAGTATAACTTTTTCTCTTTAAGACTCAGTAACCAAGTCTTAAATGGAATTGACCCACATGAATTTGAAATTTCTTCCTCCAGTATAGTTTTAAAATCCCTTTTATTTAGTTAGGTATCACACTGAGTATTAAAGACAAGAATTTAGGGGGTGAAGAATAGAAAAGAAAAGGTAATGTGGCCTGGTTTGGTCTTTGGCAGTCATGTCACAATATCTGTTGTAATTTCTGATGAATCATTACATGGGTACACTTAGGTATGCATATGCACACAAGAATATTGCCAACCTACATGAAAATGTCATTTGGTTATATTCCATAGTTCACACTGTGTATGCCAAAGGGCTGTCCCATCACTGAGCCGCTAAGCTCCAAACAGATTTATTAATGATACATGGCTACCAGAGCATCTGCAAGACCATTTCCCACAAAAATTCCATAGGTTCTAATACGGCTATTAAAGAAATTTCATCAACACTCACAGAACACATCAAGCTCTAGCAGATATGGCAGGTCCCAGGAATCTGTTTCTTATAATAATCAAGCAGCTGTCCTGATGAATCAGCTTGATTCACAACATAATGTGCTTTGTTATTCAAGAACCTTTACCCCAAGCAGTTTAGGAGTAGTATTTTTTTTACATTGAAAATATTATTTATGAGGTGTGATTTCTGCATGCCTGTCATCCAGGTTAACAGACACAAATTCACCACATAGAAGCACACAGCACTGGAATTCCCGGGCAATGTGACCACAGATCAGGGTTTACCATTTAGGGGGCCCTGGTAAGGTAATGAGTGACAGTCACCAGATGGAGTCTCTGACATTGGGAGATGATGAAGAGTCCCTCTCTGAAAAGTGATCACATTTTTCCTTAACAAAGAGAAGCAAAGGTAGGACTCCTTCTGGGAAGCCATTTAAGGCTATATTAGTTACTTGTTGCTGTGCTATGTAAAAGAGAAGGATTTTTGTTGCATGATGAACAAAATGGTAAAATATAAATCATGGGCCATATGGTAGTTTTGGCCACATATGAGTCAGTTAAGATATCAGGGTGTATTGTGTTTCTTTTCTCCAGATTATTCAGGTGGATGGGGCTTCCCTGGTGACTCAGTGGTAAATAATCTGCCTGCCAACGCAGTAGACATGGGTTTGATCCCTGGATCAAGAAGATCCCCCAGAGAAGGGAAGGGAAATTGACCACAAAACAATATACCCCAAACCATTTCTAACTATTTGGAAAGGGTGAAAATAACACTTCTGTAAGTGACTCTACAGCTTAAGAAGGTATAACTACTGTAGTGGTCACTATTTTTCAAAAAGTAATAGAGACTGCTATCTAGAAAATAACTAAACTCAAGCTATACAAATGTAGAAACCAGTGTATGCTTATAAATTTCGCTACAGAGCATGGAATTATGGACATTAACAAACACATATCATTATACTCAAAGAAAAAAGGAAAATATATAAACAGGGCTAGAGTTAAACTAAAAACACCTCTTAATAGATTACTTTTAAGATTTAGTTTATTTTAAAAATCCAATAATAAATCAAAAGCTGTGATAGTTAACTTTATATGTTAACTTGATTAGGCAATGGGATTTTCAGGTGTTTGGTGAAACATTATTCCATATGTGTCCGTGAGGATATTTTTGGATAAGCTTGATAATTGAATTCACTGACTTGAGTAAAGCAGATTGTCTGTCTTAATGTGGGTAGCCCTCACCCAATTAGTTGAAGGACATATAGAACAAAAAGGCTAATCCTCCCACAAATGAGAATTCCTCCTACCTGAGAGTCTTCCATCCTCTCCCAGTCCATCTGCCCGATGGACATCTATTCTGTCTTGTCTTCCCATTTAAACTGGAATTATACTATGGGTTCCCCTGGGTTTGCACCTTGTTGGGCTACATATTTTGAGACTCTGTAATCTCTGTAACTAAATGAACCTATACCTATTTCTCTATTTATCTATGTATCTATATCTATGGAAGTGGGAGGGTGGGAGAAAGGAAGGAAGGAAGGAAGGAAGAAAGAGAGGAAGGGAAAAAGAAAGTGACTACAGCTGTTATATCTCTGGACAGACCATATTAATACAAAGTTTTATCTCAAGAGTAATTCTGGAGAAATATGATTTTACAGATGAGTGTTCTGAATTAGTTCTCAGGTTTCTGGAATTGACCTGTAACGTGATTAAATTTAAAAACACTAATGACTCTATTTCCAATAGTAGAGAGAGCACTGATAGTCCACTGTGCAATCTGTCAATAAATATTTTCAAAATACCTCAACTGGGTAGTCCCAATCAACCACTCATAAGCAGCAAGGAACTGGATAACTGTGTAGTGATACTTTCAAGCATTTCTGGAAGACTAACAAATATAATGAGATGGCTGTTTATTTCTACTGTCACTGGACAGAATGAAGAAATAAAAAGATGAGCTCAGAGGTTTGAATTCCCACCTAAGGCATCAAAAAAATAAAAATAACCTGAGGCTTCTGTGAGTGCACAGAAGCACTAATAGTGAATGGTGTGTGTGGGGGATTGTGGAGAGAGTAAGACAGGGTGATGCAGGGGTGAAGAGAAGGATGGAAGGAGGAAGAGCAGGAGAAAATGAACTAAAAATGCCCATAAAGTTTAACTATCACATTAAGTCACTGAATATAATCTGTGACCCATTAATTAATATGTTTATTGCCATATTGTTAAACCCAAATTATTTAAATATTGGGTGAAATTTACCAAAAATGAAATTTGGGCTAGTAGGGGAAATGTTAGTGATAAGCCATTCTATCTGACCATAATTAAATATCCGTGGCAGTTACATGGGCTTCCCAGGTGGTGCTAGTGATGGGTTTCCCTGGCGGCTATATCAAAGCAAATTTAGTTTGTGGAAATAAAATCATATAAACCAAATAAACTGTCACCTATATATTTTCTTTGTCAGGCATCTATACAATTTTATATAATTTATTATTTATTATGAATTCACATTCATATAATTCATATATTACTCATATTATGATAAAAGGCTTGCAATAGTTACAAATTTTTCCTACTACACTTTTATTTAGTTCAAGGTTGGAGTTAGTCTTCACTCAATATCTATTTTGCACAATAAAATGACATAGAATCAAAGGATGTTAACATTAGAGGGAATTTAAGAGATTATCATTCCATTTGTCAACAACAGATATAAATACTGAGATCTAAAGAAGCAGTGCTTTGTGAAGAGTTTATAGGAACATGTAGAGGTTGCCTACATAGAAAGTGTGTGGTTACTATAGATGATAATACAGAAATGTCTGTTTATGAGATAGGTTGAAAATTCATCTGAAATGATACACTGTTGTTGTTGTTCAGTGGCTAAGTTGTGTCCGACTCTGCAACCCCATGTACTGCAGCAGGTCAGGATTCCTTGTCCTTCACTCTACTCCTGATATTCATGTCCATTGAGCGAGTCAGCGATGCCATCAAACCATCTCATCCTCTGTTGCCCGCTTCTCCTCTTGCCCTCAATCTCTCCCACCATCAGGGTCTTTTTCAATGAGTCAGCTCTTTGCATCAAGTGGTCAAAGTACTGGAATTTCAGAACTAACATATGTTGGGCAATAAATTCAGTTCACAGGTAAACAGCATTCTTTCTAACCTTAATTGGAGCATTTTCCTGCAAGTTTTAGTTGGCATTGTTTGTGGCTTTTGGTGCCACGAGCTTTGCTGTGCTTGGCTGACTATTACAGTTTCCTCAGTAGTCACCCTCACTCTTCAAAGAAAAATGAGTCTAGAAGGCATGTAAGATCATCACTCGGGAGAAAGCTATAGAGTTCAACCAACAGTCACAGGGATGAATAGAGACTTACATTTCTCAGCACAAAATAAAGGCCAGCAACTAAAATATTTCAGTCAACAGCTCTTATCATCATTCTTCTGCTCTTTGTCCTAATGAATTTCAGGTCTTTTAGCTTCTAATACATTCAAGTCACAATACTAAAAAAAAAAAAAGGTCTTCATATCACGTATTTGGAATTCAGTCTTTGTGCACTGTATGCTTTCTGCAAAGTCTAAACAATAATATTTGATCTTTACTTTAAAAAAAGCCTTTATTGACCTATATGATTTCTGTTAGAGATGTTATTTGATTACTTTATGTTGATGGAAGATTCTTATTTTCACAGAAATACACCATTGGTGACAGTATATAAAAATCAGAAAATCAAAACATTATCAAGATCTCTTACTCAATAAATTGATTTTTCACAGGATCCTATTTAAAGTCTTATTCTGGGATGAAACCAGCAGTGTTTTATAAAGCAAACACTGTCATGTTTAAGAAATCAATCTTTCAGAGAAAAAGAAAGACATGAAAGAAACTATTTGATGCAAAGCTGAGTTTTACTATTGTGTTTCAGGTCAGTGGTTTTATACAGTACATGAGCAGACTCATCACCCCTTGTTGTCCAGTTCAATCATGGAGAGATATGGCGTGCTACAATTCATGGGGTCGCAAAGAGTCGGACACGACTGAGCGACTAAACTGAACGGAACTGATGGTGTTGGTATATACAAAGGAAAAGGACTTGAAAATGTTCTATAATGCTAGTTCGTTCAAAGCTTGTGGAGAAATCACTCTAAAAACGTTTGTATGTGAGATTTATCAATATGATTAAATTTTCTAGAAAAGAATAGTTTTCATAAATTATTTTAATCTTTTCCATTTGTCGCTTTTAAAGATCACACAGTTCTATGATCTGTTTGTTTCCCTGTCTATGTGTAATCTTTCAATTTCTACTTAAAAGAAAATCCTTTATAAGGACACATGGCTTTAGGATAGCAAAGAGGAAAGAAAAAACATTTTTTGAGACTATAGTTATTAAATACTGGTATTCTGAAGCCAAAGATAACTGATAAACACCAGTAGGAAATGAATATACATTATCAAAAGAGAATGTTTGTTATGACCCAAATTGAAATAATATTTATCTAAGGAAATCAAAGAAACTTTCTTAAGGCAGGCTTGAAAATAAAAATCTTCAAAAATATCTGTTTTTTTAAAGAATCCAGTTTTCTCTGCTTATCAAGACCAAAGAAATGCATCTACTATTTTGAAATGTGAAGAATTCATACAGGTAAAATTACTTAGACCTCTTCAAGTACTACATACTTTAAGATTATAATGAGTATAATGATATATAAAATAAAATATTAATTATTAACTTTCATAGTTGAATAGCATTTTATAATTCTAATTATTTTCACATTCACTATCTTAAAATTTCACCCAAAGTAATTCTGCATTGTAGGAAGTAGGGTAATACTTATTTTCAATTAATAAAGAAGGAGAAGGAGATCTCTAGTCCAGTTTGAGATTGTTCCTACCCAGACCAAGGATCATTGCTACTGTGAAACAAGACCAAACCCTTGGTTATCACAGAGTACCAATCCAGCTTACAAAAAATACTAACACGCATTTGCAATCTGACAAATGGCCAGACATCTCTGCATTTCCTTTCCAAAAAGAACAAACAAATGAAAAGAGACACATTTCTCAATAGTAGAATACAATATATTTGCTCTGAGTATGTCTATTATTCAGTACGTGTGGTGGTCATTAAGACTGTTCTCAATAATTCAGCTGTCTCCTTCTAGGGACAAGGCTGTGTTAAACTGTCCAACAACTTATAATTACATATGACTATGTGACTTTTTTTTTAAGACATAAGTAGAAATGGCAAGTATAACATTCAGAAAGAAGTATTAAGCAACATTACATGCTTTTATATATATATGTGTGTGTGTGTGTGTGTATATATATATATATATATATATATATATATTTTTTTTTTTTTTTTTTAGTTTATTCCCCTTGGCAAGGTGAGTGGCAATATTAAAGATGGTGGCTGTTATTTCAAAATAGACTGACAATTATATGATAAGCAAAGCACCTTTCTACCCCACATATACTTGGGAACATGCAGTAAAATTAAATTTTTGCTGTTGTCTCCTTGCAATTATAATAAGTTTACACAGATTTGTATAAACGTGAACACAATCAGTATACAAAACACTTTCCATCACCTCCAAAATTTTCCTCTTGATATTCACTTTGTAGTCACTCACTCACTCATTCACCCTAACCACTGGAAACCATCAATATTTTCTCTGGTCTTATAGTTTTATCTTTACTAGAATGTCATATAAAAAGGACCTGGAGGAGGGGCAACCTGCTTCAGTACCCTTTCCTAGAGAATCCCATAGACAGAGGAGCCTAGTGGGCTACAGTCCATAGGGTCACACAGAGTCAGATATGACTGAAGTGACTAAGCAGCAGCAGCAGCAGCATATAAAAAGGAACCATACAGTGCATAGCATTTTGAGACTGGCTTATTCTTTTAGCATAACGTCTTTCAGAGTCACCCATGTGTTATGTGTTATTAACAGCTCATTTCTTTTCATTGAGGAGTTAAGTCTTTCATTGTATGAATGTATCAGTTTCTTGATCCACGCATTTAGGAAGGATATAATGATGGCTTCCATTTTTTGGTGGTTATGAAGAAAAATGATGTAAAGCTTGTTTATAGGCTTTAATTTGAACCTGAATTCTCAGTTCACTCTCCTATATAAGTGTGGGATTTCTGTGTCATGTGGTAAATGCATACATCATTTTATAAGAAAGTCTCAAACTTTTCTAGAGCAGTTATACAATTTTGCATTTGTACTGCCAAAGTATAAGCATGCTTTTTACCCTCTACGTTTATATTTTTACAGTGCTTTTCTTACAACTGATTTCTAGTCTCATACCATTGATGTCAGAAAAGATGCTTGATATTATTTCAAACTTTTTAAATTTATTGAGACTTGTTTTGTGACACAGCATGTGATCTATCCTGGCAAAAGTTCCATGCTCACTTGGGAAAAAAGTGTGTTCTGTTTCTTTCAAACGGACTGTTATATATTTCAGACATGTATATCTACATAGTTAGTTAGTTGGTAGATACGGTCTAATATATCCCTTGAGGCCAGTGTCTGCATAATTATTTCCTATCTACATGATCTGTCCATAGAGGTAAGTAAAGTGTTAAATTTTTCACTAATATCATGTGACTATCTCTCCTTTTATCACTATTTATATTGTATAATGTTTATATATGTATTTATATAACCCCATGTTGAAATATATCTTCTTTCTTATAGAACAGATTCCTTTATATAATGTCCTTGTTCTTTCAGAGCAGTCTTTTATGAAGTCTAGATTGGCTGTTATCAATTAACATTGCATCAAGATTGCAGGGAGAAATACAAATAACCTCAGATATGCAGATGACACCAACTTTAAGGCAGAAAGCGAAGAAGAACTAAACAGCCTCTTGTTGAAAGTGAAAGAGGAGAGTGAAAAAGTTGGCTTAAAACTCAACATTCAGAAAACTAAGTACATGGCATCTGGTCGCATCACTTCACGGCAAATAGATGGGGAAACAATGGGAAGAGTGAGTTCAGTTCAGTTCAGTCACTCAGTTGTATCCAACTCTCTGTGACCCCATGGACTACAGAATGTCAGGCTTTCCTGTCCATCACCAACTTCTAGAGCTTGCTTAAACTCATGTCCATTGAATCAGTGATGCCATCCAACCATCTCATCCTCTGTTGTCCCCTTCTCCTCCTGCCTTCAATCTTTCCCAGCATCAGGGTCTTTTCCAATGAGTCAGTTCTTCACATCAGGTGGCCAAAGTATTGGAGTTTCAGCTTCAGCATCAGTCCTTCCAGTGAAAATTCAGGGCTTATTTCCTTTAGGGTTGGCTGGGTACAGTCAAGGGACTGACAGTCCCTTGCAGTCCAAGGGACTCTCAAGAATCTTCTCCAACACCACAGTTCAAAAGAATCAATTCTTCAGAGCTCAGCTTTCTTTATAGTCCAACTCTCACATTTATACATGACTACTGGAAAAACCACAGGTTTGACTAGACAGAACTTTGTCAACAAAGTAATGTCTGTGCTTTTTATTATGCTATCTAGATTGGTATAGCTTTTCTTCCAAGGAGCAGGCATCTTTTAATTTCATGGCTTCAGTCACCATCTGCAGTGATTTTGGAGCCCCCCCCCAAAATAAAGTCTGTCACTGTTTCCACTGTTTCCCCATATACTTGCCATGAAGTGATGGGACCAGATACCATGGTCTCAGTGTTCTAAATGTTGAGTTTTAAGCCAGATTTAAAAACTCCCCTCTTTCACTTTCATCAAGAAGCTCTTTAGTTCTTCTCTTTCTGCCATAATGGTATCATCTGCATATCTGAGGTTATTGATCTTTGTCCCTGCAATTTTGATTCCAGCTTGTGCTTCACCCAGCCCAGCATTTTGCATGATGTACTCTGCATATAAGTTAAATGAGCAGGGTGACAATATACCGCCTTGATATACTCCTTTCCCAATTTGGAACCAGTCTGTTGTTCCATGTCCAGTTCTAATGGTTGCTTCTTGACCTGCATACAGATTTCTCAGGAGGCAAGTCAGGTGGTCTAGTATCCCTATCTCTTTAAGAATTTTCCATAGTTTGTTGTGACCCACACAGTCAAAGGCTTTGGCGTAGTTAATAAAGCAGAAGTAGATGATTTTCTTGAACTCTCTTGCTTTTTTGATGATCCAACAGATGTTGACAATTTGATCTCTGGTTCTTCTGCCTTTTCTAAATCCAGCTTGAATATCTGTAAGTTCATGGTTCACATACTGTTGAAGCCTGGCTTGGAGAATTTGGAGCATTACTTTGCTAGTGTGTGAGATGAGTGCAGTTGTACAGTAGTTTGAACATTCTTGGGCTTCCCTGGTGGCTCAGATGTTGAAGAGTCTGCCTGCAGTGCCCAAGACCTGGGTTCGATCCCTGTATCAGGAAGATCCCCTGGAGAAAGAAATGGCAACCCACTCCAGTATTCTTGTCTGGAATATCCCATGGATGGAGGAGCCTGGTCAGCTACAGTCCATGTGGTCACAAAGAGTCAGACACGACTAAGCGACTTCTCTTTGAATATTCTTTGGCACTGCCCTTCTTTGGGACTGGGATGAAAACTGATCTTTTCCAGACCTGTGGCCACTGCTGAGTTTTCCAAGTGCTGGCATATTGAGTGCAGCACTTTAACAGCATCATCTTTTAAGATTTGAATAGCTCAGTTGGAATTCCATCACCTCCACTAGCTTTGTTTGTACTGATGCTTCCTAAGACCTCTTGAATTCACATTCCATGATGTCTGGCTCTAGGTGAGTGATCACACCATCATGGTTATCTGCGAGAAACAGTTAGAGGCTTTATTTTTTGTGGCTCCAAAACCACTGCAGATTGTACTGCAGCCATGAAATTAAAAAATGCTTCCTCCTTGGAAGAAAAACTATGACCAACCTAGACAGCATATTAAAAAGCAGAGACATTACTTTGCCAACAAAGGTCCATCTAGTCAAAACTATGGTTTTTCCAGTAGTCATGTATGGGTGTGAGATTTGGACTATAAAGAAAGTTTAGTGCTGAAGAATTGATGCTTTTGAACTGTGGTGTTGTAGCAGACTCTTGAGAGTCCCTTGGACTGCAAGGAGATCAAACCAGTCAATCCTAAAAGAAATCAGTTCTGAATGTTCATTAGAAGGACAGATGCTGATGCTGAAACTCCTATACTTTGGCCACCTGATGCAAAAAACTAACTCATTGGAAAAGCCCCTGATGCTGGGAAAGATTGAAGACAGGAGGAGGGGACAACAGAGTGTGAGATGGTTGCATGGCATCACCGACTCGATGGACATGAATTTGAGCAGGCTCCAGGAGTTGGTGATGGACAGGGAAGCCTGTCATACTGCAGTCCCTGGGGTTGCAAAAAGTCGGACATGATGGAGTGACTGAACTGATATTGTCTGTTATCAGTATTGTTACCCACCTTTCTATTTGTATCCACGTGCATGTAATATCTTTTTTTATATATGCTCATTTTCAGTCTAGATGTGTTTTCAGATCTGAGGAAAGTCTCTTGCAGGCAGCATGTATATGTGTCTTCCTTCTCTTAAGTCAGTCACTCTGTGTCTTTTGATTGGAGCATTTACTCTAGCTACATTTAAAGTAATTATTGATAGGTATGTAGTTGTTGCCATTTTATTTTTTTTTTCAGGTTGTTGTTACAGTTATTTTTGTTTCTTCTTTTCCTTCTTACCTTGTGATTTGATGACTAACTTCAGCGCTATGTTTGGATTCCTTTCTCTTTTTTGTGTATATTTACTATAGACTTTTGAGGATTTCCCTGGTGGCTCAGACTGTAAAGCGTCTCCTACAATGCTGGAGACCTGAGTTCAATCCCTGGGTTGGGAAGATCTCCTGGAGAAGGAAATGGCAACCCACTCCAGTATTCTTGCCTGGAAAATCCCATGGAAGAGCCTACAGTTCATGGGGCTGCAAAGAGTCGGACACGACTGAGAGACTTCACTTCATTATAGACTTTTGGCTTGTGGTTTACCATGAGGTTCATATATAACTATATAAAATCGTATATATGATTATTTTAAAGTTGATTATTTCAAGTCTGAAAACATTTTTTATAATCTGTACTTTCATACCCATATGTTTTCTTTTCACATCATATTTTATATCATCATGCTTTGTTTATCCCTTAACTACTTATGTTGTAATGATTTACTACCCATCTTTCAGTCTTCCTACTAGCTTTATGAGTTGTTGACCTACTATATTTACTGTATATTTGCTTTAAGCAATGAGATTTTTTTTCCTGTCTTAATTTTCATATTTCTGGTTGTGGTCTTTTTTCCTCACTATTATTGTTTGGCTGAGTTTTGTTAAGCAAGAATATCTTGCTCTCAAGAAAATTACATTTTACTGAATGAATAGCTAGAAAATATAGGCTCCTCTGCAACAGTGTGACAAAGAGTAAGAGAATGTTGTCCAGTGATAAGTAGCATCATGATCCTAAATATGCTAGGATTATATAGCCAGATTCCAGAGATAATTCATTTAATATATTGAATAGATTCCATTCTACAGGAAGAAAGATACAGAAGAAATTGGAAATTTTGCTTGAGTGTTAAACACATGGTCTGTGGTTCAGAAAACATCTTCAGTCTTTGACTGTCACAAGAACTCGTTCGTTCAGTGAGGTGTTTGATATATAAATCACACTCAGTGACTGAATCTATAAAGGAGGTAAGAACATATTTCATATCTACAAGTGGCTATAGGCATACTGCAAAAGGAACCATGATAGATAATAGATCCATATCTTACAACCAGCTTGACTTATTGTTTCTTTCTAATACACTTCCTCTTCAGCTCAACTTTTTTTTTTTTCCTTAAACCAAGTTGATGCTAAGTTCATTGGTTAAACCCTTCAGGATTAGAGTTTGGTAGGGTGAGGGAAGAAGTTATGGAATCAAGTATGGGCTAAACACTGTTTTCAAAATTTATTTAAAAAAATAAAATATTATATCAAAGAAGTCAGTTAATTATGGTACATTTAAAAATTAAGTAAAAATCAATTAAAATCACTACTATAATTAATAACACCATTAATAAAATAAAATAGCTTAGTTGAATAAACTAAAATATTGAATCAGTCCAACAATTTTGCTAAGGTATCCTTCTGAGACAAGGATAAAGCTTCGGTACTGAAATAAGACAGCGCTTATGAGAAATATTTCTATTGAGAATACCTAACAGGCTGGTTTATGATACTGGTATGAAATCTAACAACTTAGAAAAGTCCTAATTAGAAAACAAAGTAAGCAGTAATCCAAAGAGATAACAAAGTTTAAAAATTACAAATGAACTTCATGAATACAACTGAAAAACAAGTAGCTGGAGGGGGTTTGGAAAGTCTGATAAATATTTATCCTGGAGTGAGGTACCCTGGTTGGAAGACAGAAGTAGGTGATTTAATATAGAGCTATTAAAGGTGCAGTGATGTTATGGATAATTTTGATCAATTGTAATATTATGAAACACTAAGAGCAATAGGACATCTGGAAGCTCTTAAATATTTGATAAATGGAGGTTGTGACAAAGATTTTCTCCTTGAATAAGCTTGAGACAGGTTTCTCTGTGCCTTTTTTTTTTTTGTGTCTAGACTTCATCCTTGGGCCTTATCTTTAACCTGCTCAGCCCAGTTTGAATAAGAATCCTGCTAAGTCAGTTTGGCAAGCATCTCCATAATCTTGAGATCTCCTCACAGTAATTTTCTATCCACTGAACTCTCCTCATTCTGCTCACTGACTATAAGTCACCTGCTGCTTTTCCTGCATTTGGAGTTGAGTCCCATCTCTCTTCCTTATTAGGGTAGTCTTAACACCTAATACAATAGTCATGAATAAACTCTTCTTTATGATGCTTAAAATGTCAGAAAGATTTTTTTAACAATTGAGGCTTTAGTCTAATAAAATCATAAAACACCACAGAGAGTTTTGCATTGAGCATAGTCCAAAAATGGTCTAATGAAGAAAAATGTCACGTAATTCTTTTCATGCTCTAATCTCCATCATTTTGTAAAATGCTAGGGTAAGACCTACATAGAAGGATAATTAGACTTCATAGAATTATAAATTTTTAACATGAGTTATGAAAACAAGCATGGTATGTGCAAACTTACAGTCACACAAATTGTCCTAATATCACTAATAATCATTTGCAACCATAACAGAGCCAACAGTCAACAAAATATATATAGGAAAAAAACCATCCTTTATTGATCATAAAGTCTTAAGTTTGGTTTAATGTATTTTCATTTCAATTCCAAAGAAAGGCAATGCCAAAGAATGCTCAGACTACCCCACAATTGATCTCATCTCACACACTAGTAAAGTGCTGCTCAAAATACTCCAAGCCAGGCTTCAGCAATACATGAACCGTCAAATTCCAGATGTTCAAGCTGGTTTTAGAAAAGGCAGAGGAACCAGAGATCAAATTGCCAACATCCGCTGGATCATTGAAAAAGCAAGAGAGTACCAGAAAAACATCTATTTCTGCTTCATTGACTATGCCAAAGCCTTTGACTGTGTGGATCAAAATAAACTGTGGAAAATTCTGAAAGAGATGGGAATACCAGACCACCCAACCTGCCTCTTGAGAAACCTGTATGCAGGTCAGGAAGTAACAGTTAGAACTGGACACGGAAAAACAGACTGGTTCCAAATAGGAAAAGGAGTACGTCAAGGCTGTATATTGTCACCCTGCTTATTTAACTTATATGCAGAGTACATCATGAGAAATGCTGGGCTGGAGGAAGCACAAGCTGGAATCAAGATTGCTGGGAGAAACAGCAATAACCTCAGATATGCAGATGACACCACCCTTATGGCAGAAAGTGAAGAAGAACTAAAGAGCCTTTTGATGAAAGCGAAAAGAGGAGAGTGAAAAAGTTGGCTTAAGGCTCAACATTCAGAAAACTAAGATCATGGCATCCAGTCCCATCACTTCATGGCAGATAGATGGGGAAACAGTGGAAACAGTGGCTGACTTTATTTTTCTGGGCTCCAAAATCACTGCAGATGGTGATTGCAGCCACAAAATTAAAAGACACTTACTCCTTGGAAGGAAAGTTATGACCAACCTAGCAGCATGTTAAAGAGCAGAGACATTACTTTGTCAACAAAGGTCTGTCTCGTCAAGGCTATGGTTTTTCCAGTAGTCATGTATGGATGTGAGAGTTGAACTATAAAGAAAGCTGAGTGCCAAAGAATAGATGATTTTGAACTGTGGTGTTGGAGAAGACTCTTGAGAGTCCCTTGGACTGCAAGGAGATCCAACCAGTCCATCCTAAAGGAGATCAGTCTTGGGTGTTCATTGGAAGGACTGATGTTGAAGCTGAGACTCCAATACTTTGGCCACCTGATGCAAAGAGCTGAGTCATTTGAAAATACCCTGATGCTGGGAAAGATTGAGGCCAGGAGGAGAGGGGGATGACAGAGGATGAGATGGTTGGATGGCATCACCGATGCGATGGACATGGGTTTGGGTGGACTCAGGGAGTTGGTGATGGAAAGGGAGGCCTGGCGTGCTGAGGTTCATGGGGTCGCAAAGAGTCGGACACGACTGAGTGACTGAACTGAACTGAATGTATTTTTTCATGATTGTTTCTCCTAGAATAAACACTTCCACCTTTTACTTGTTAGTGGGCTCTGCATGCAGAACATTCATTTTAGCTAGTAAGCACAGTTGAAGTAAATAGTCATGGCCCCTTCACTCTTGGAGCAATTTAAAAGATGCTTTTAAACTCGATTTATCTAACATTGGAAAGAAAATCATGGTATTCTGGAATCCAGACTAAGAAAGTATATTAAAGACGGGAGAGGTGCCAATAGTTTTAAATACTCTGATTAGTCATTGATGAGATCAGCTTGGTAGAATGATAGTTAAGAAAGCCTAATTGGAGTATGCTTGTGAGAAATGAAAGAGAAAAATTGGAAAATTGAAAATAGACAATTTATTTGAGGAATTTTGCTAGGGAGATAACTAAAGAAATGGGGCAGCAGTTGGTGCGCAAAAGTGGAGAAAGGAGTCAGGATAAAATTTATTCATTTGTGGTATCTTCATTTTAAGATGGAAAAAACACCAGTTTGCTTTAAAATGATGATACAAATATAGTAAAGTGTGAAAGATAATCATGTAGGATTTCAATCAGGGAAAAATTTTGGAGTAATGGTCTGGAGTAGATAAGACCCTAAACTGGGCTTCCTGCATAAATGAAGGGACTGACAATATATAAATGCATGCATATGTCATCTAAAGTAACTGGAGGAAAAGCAGAGGAACAGGACGAACATTTTGAGAAATGCTTGAATGAGGGGAATTGAGGATATTCTCAGCCAGTGACCAAGAATTAAGGAGTATGTTTGGATATTTTGAGATTATGTGTAAAACCTTGATAGAGGACAATGTACTCCAAGGGCTAAAATAGCCTTGCTTTTTCTCTTGCCACCATTTCTCCCAAATTCTCCAAGTGAGACAAGATGGAAAGTCTCAGCCAATCTGTCTGTCTGTCTCTCCTTTCTTCTTTTAACTGCCTCTAATCACAGTGAAGACGTAGTAAGACACAATGAATAGGTTACTCCTCAGTGGAACAGAAAAAGGAGGTGAGGCAAAGCGGGCAGGGTGACAATCCCTACTAAAAGAAAAGAGGGAAGCACAGAAGAACTGCCAGGGAAGGGCAGACAAGCAGATCTATGGTAAACAGATATTGAATTCTCCTGTCACTTGAAACAAATTTGTTTTTTTTACTGTCATGTCTTAGATACATGGCCACCTTAAATGATACCGCTTCTTGATTATAAAGTCATGGTGTGTGTGTGTGTTAGTCACTCAGTCATGTCTGACTCTGTGCGGCTCCATGGACTGTAGCCCACCAGGCTCCTCTGTCCATGGGATTCTCCAGGCAAGGATACTGAAGTGGGTTGCTATTCCCTTCTCCAGGGTTATAAAGTCATATCATCAGCTAAAAGGAATAGACGTCTTTTGAATTGTGAAAGACCAGCATCTGCAAAACTTTAGTGTCTTCATGTTTTGAGTTTGTTCTGAGTCAACTTTGACTTTCCAGTGAAATTATCAGGAACACAGTCAGAAGTAGTGTATAATTCAGTTTTAGGGACTTTAGTCTTACTGCTACTGTGTGACTATAGTCTAAATAATTTCAAAATACCCTCAGTTCAGCTCAGTCACTCAGTTGTGTCCAACTCTTTGCAACCCCATGAACTGTAGTACACCAGGCCTCCTTGTCCATCACCAAGTTCCAGAGCCTACCCAAACTCATGTCCATTGAGTCGGTGATGCCATCCAACCATCTCATCCTCTGTCATTCCCTTCCCCTCCTACCCTCTTTTCCAGAATCAGTGTCTTCCTCCTAATATCTTTTCCAGAATCAGTGTCTTTTCAAATAAGTCAGCTCTTTGCATCAGGTGGCCAAAGTATTGGAGTCTCAGCTTCAACATCAGTCCTTCCAATGAACACCCAGGACTGATCTCCTTTAAGATGGAGGGTTCTAAATTAGTACAACATGATGGCGATTTTTTCATAATTTGAGTCTTGATACATATTTTCTCCACAGTATTTGCTGCTGCTGCTAAGTCTCTTTAGTCGTGTCCGACTCTGTGTGACACAGTATTTAGTTTCCTGTTAATTATTAATATGCATATTTGAATTCACTGAAAGATTTCAATAACGTTAAAGATTAGCCAAAGACTTCTTTAAAAATTTTTTATAGTTCTAGTGCCTAGTACATTTAACAATTTCCAGTTGAACTATTAATAAAAGCAAAGCATTTTAAAATACAATGATGGTGGTTTAGTACAGGAATTTTAGTTAATATTGGGCTTTGAATATAGACAGTCTGAATATGTTGTTAAAAAATATTTGTAGTATAAGTAGTGTTATCCCAAGTACATTATGGTCATTTGATGATATTATTATGACAACCAAACATACACATTTATAAGACTCATATAAATGGAGTCTTCTAGAAGGGGTAGTACACAATTTGCACATGCAAACATGGCACTTCAGGTTTCTGACATGTATTTTCTATGCCATAGAGAAGTGGGAATACTGGTATACATGATATCCATCCTGAACTTCCAAAAGGAGTTGCAGAGGAAAATAACAGTGTCTTTCCTAATACATAAGGAATAGTCAGTGTTTAATTTGAATTTTTACTTTTCTTTCCCAATATCAACTACTCCATTTTTAGCCATTCCACATTAAAAAAATTAAATTATCCTCTATGGAATCGTGCAAAAAAATTCTAAAGGTACCTCAAATATTTTTAAAAGGCTGCTACTGTGGTTATCTGATTCATATCATAAATAGCTATGCATCTCTAAGTATGAAAAAAAAAATCTTGGGACAGAAGTGAAGCACACACTTAAAAAAAGATCTTCTGTCCAGTTGCTGCGTCTAAACAGAGTAGTGATGAGCCCCAACTGAAACACCCGGCAATAATCACTGTATATACACCAGTCCCCAGTGAGCTGTGTATTAATGTCTGGCAATTCATGGCAGAATTAATAATTTCATAGCAGCTCTAGGCATGAATAAAGATTTATTAAGGTAGTCAGTAAAATATTCCTAAACACCAAATTGTTTTTTTAATTTTCCTATTGTGCTTTTGGAGATCAAAGAGCCTGGATTGTGATACTAAAAGACACTGATTGAATCAACACTTGGCATCATATTAAGTTCTATTTAATATAGCCCAAAGTTAATATCTATATTTATACTCAATTTTTTTTTTGCTAGGATAAAAACTAATGGTAGGAGTAAGGGTCCCTTTCTTAATTTTTTTTTTCTTTACTGTCTATCTCCGAGTTTAACCTCCTCTCTCCCCCCGCACAACTCCCTACCATCTGCCTTCATGATGGCAAAATCCCTGGAAGCTTTTCTGTTGTCATGAATAATTTTAAATTAACAGAGTTTTTAAAAATATATTCAATATGAGCTTCTGGTATAGAGAAATGCCTTCTCTTTCACCAGACTTGAAGAGAAATATTTTTTTTCCCTCAGGCAGACATCTATCTGACAGAATATAGATAAAATAGGTTTACATTCATAATCATACTATTGAGATAGTAGATTATTTTGAAAATGAACACACAAGAATTGATGGTACTATATCTGAAGGCTTTTACCTCCATTATCCATTCTCCATTATCTAAGCGAAGAAGTCTTCTATTCCTATTTCAGCCCCTTGTCTGGTAGTCAGGTACATCTTCAGATCAAGATGAACATGTCTAGTTCTCCAAAGACTGACCCATCATCTCAATTCTTTTCTATTGTTCCCCCCATAGGAAACAGATTAATGCCCTTCCCTCAAAAAATGTTCATACCCGAGTGTTTGCAACCTATGTTACCTTACATGGTAAAAGGGACTTTGAAGATATAATTCGATTTACTGACCTTAAGATGGGGAGATTACTGTGGACCCAATTTAATCACAGGAGTTATTATTTATTTATTGCTAAAAATAGAGAACATTTTCCAGACTATGGTCAGAAAGATGTGAGATGAAAGGAAGATCAGAGAAATACAACACTGTTGACTTTCCAGATGGAGGAAGAGTCCATGAGCCAAGGAATGTGAAAATCTAGAAAGGGCAAGGAAATGGAGTTTATCTAATTTCTTCAGAAAGGAATATAGCTCTCTAACTCTTACATTTTAGCCTAGTTAGTTAGACTCCTTCCAGACTTCTGAGCTACAGAACTGTAAGTAATACAATGTGCTAATTCCTAAGTTTCTGATAACATATCCTAAAGGAAAAGCATTTCTAAGAATAATCATTGCCTTTTTTTCCTGGCATTAAAATAAAATCCTGTATTTTAAAAACACCTCATTTGAATATTCTTTACTCTGCTGATAAATTAAGAACTTTTTAATTTCCATTTCAAAATATGCTTTTCCTCAGGATACCTTTAAATAAAGATTTCCTCTGATGAATTTCAAATATAATGTTATTAATATTTAGAATGCAATGTAGTTATGTGGACTTTTTTGTATCTCACTTGTTATATAAACAAAAATGCACCAATAACTCTGTTTATGTTAAATTCTTCTTAAACTTGGATATAACTCTCATGCACTAACTTTGTGTTCAACTATATCTGTTGGGTAGATAAAGGATTACATCACAAATGGATAAATGAATGGAGGAATTAAATGAATGAATCCTTAGTTAGGTATTATAACTAAAACATATCTCAATATCTTCTGACTCATCTTAGAAAGGCCCAAAGGACTGTGTCTCACCAATGAATCTCTTTACCAAATACAGTCTCAAATATAGGAATAGTCAATAAATAAGCTTTGAGCAGATATATTTTGTTTCCTTTGATCAAATTTATATTATACTATTACTCAAGTATGCTTATTCTATGTATATACACACACTTATATAGTTTTAAAGTTGTACAAAATAAAAGTCTGTATATATAAGGACAGTCCATTAATATCTTGATTACTGGACTGGATTAATGTTTACTATTTGATATTAACAATATAAATCATTTTTCTGAGCATGAAAAGGACTACTCATAAAGTTATATTTCAGAATATAAAACACTGATTATATCTATATACCTGTTCCCAGTCTCTGTTTCATTTATTTTGTCTCATCTCCTTCCTCCTAACATTTTGGGCTACATTTGCTCTTTTTGTAGTTCCTCTAGGTGTATATTTGACTCTTTGGAGTGATTTTTCCTGTTTATTGAAGTAGACCTGTGTTGCCATGAACTTCTCTTTTTGAAGCATTTTTGCTGCAACCCATAATTTTGTATGTCATATTTCTTTCATTTTTCTCTAGGTACTTTTTATTGCCCTCTGATTTCTTTGATGATCCATTGGTTGCTCAGTAACATGTTTTTTAATCTCTATGTTTCTGTAGTTTTTCCTATTTACTCTTATGATTGATTTTTGAACTGAAGTGTGTCACTCAGTTGTGTCCAACTTTAAGACCATATGGACTGCAGCCCACCAGACTCCTCTGTCTGTGGAACTCTCCAGGCAAGAATACTGGAGTGGGTAGCCACTCCCAGTTTCATACAATGTGGTCTCAGAAGATCTTTGATAAAATTTCAATTTTCATAATTTACTAAAACTTGTTTTGTGACCTAATGCGTAATCTAAAGTACATTCCATGTGAACCGAAGAATGTGTATTCTGTTGCTTTTGGATGGAACGTTACCTTTATATCTATCAAATTCATCATATCTAATTATTCATCTAAGTTTGTTTCCTTATTGATTCTCTGTAGAGATAATCTACCCATTTATGTAAGTACATGTTAAAGCCCCCTATTATATTACTGAAAATTTCTGTTTTGGTCCTTTAATATTTGCTTTAAATATCTTGGTGTTCCTTTTTTGGGTGTATATACATTTATAAATGTTATCTTTTCCTTCTGGATTAATTATTTTATCATTATATAATGCTCTTTGTCTTTTTTTAGTCTTTGTTTTAATGTTTTGTTTGATATGAGTAGAGCTAATCCAGCCTTCTTTTTATTTCTATTTGCATGGATTATTTTTTTCCAAACTTTCATTTTCTGTGTCCTTTCTTTTGAAATAGGTCTGTTATAGGCAGCATATAGATGTGTCTTTTTAACCATTCAGCCACTTTTTGACTGGCAAATGCAGTCCATTTACACTTAAAGTAAATATTGATAGGTATAAACTTACTGCCAGTTTGCTAATTTGTTTCCTGTTTTTTTTTATTGGTAATTCCTCACTGTTCATTTCTTCTCTTTCATTCTTCCCTTGTGATTTGGTGGTTTTCCTTAGGATTGTGTTTAGATTCCTTCATCATTTGCCCTTGTGCATTTAATAGAAGATTGGAACCAGTATGTTGTTCCATGTCTGGTTCTAACTGTTGCTTCTTGACCTGAATACAGATTTCTCAGGAAGCAGATAAGGTGGTCTGGTATTCACATCTCTTGAAGAATTTTCCACAGTTTGTTGTGAAGCATATATGTACATAAATTTATTCGAATTATATATATATATATATATGTATATATATATATGGATTTCCTGTGTCTATGTCCAACCTTCCCTCCACTGGTATGGATATTAAAAGAATTGACTATAGTTAAAAAATAAGAATACAAATAAATTAACAGTAAACATATTGTTAATGATGATAAACCATTGAATCCCTACAAAACAAAGCAGTTTTGAGCTAACAAACTTCAATGTTCCCTCCATTTTTCCCTGTCTCTCTCAACAGTAGTTTCCCTGTTCCACTACTTAGCATTTATTCTAATCATGCCAGTCTCCTATTGGTCACCTACTGATACACCTCTGCTGTTAAAAGATTTTGCTCATTTTACTACATGACAAAAGACCACAAGAAGATGAAAAGCAGTGCTGAAGTGTACTTTCTCTCCAACATATTGAGCTTCTTCAGAAATGTTCAGGCCTAACAGTGATACTTATGGGTCCTATTAATGAAATAGGGAAGGGATGTTTTTCATCTTTATAACTTATATACACACGCACATATTTCCAAGTTATTGGAATAGATACAATTACGTGAAAATGTATGCACTTTACTTTTCTTCTATGCAAACAAGAATCATAGTTTATTCGTCTTTGAGTTCTGTTGTTTAGTAGATTGCTTTGCACAGTGTGAAAAGCTATAATCCTGTCAGATAAATGTGAAATATATGTACCCACTTAGCATCCACTTATTGCTTCAATAATCTTGGTCACATTTTAGAGGAATTCTTTGAGATAAGAATTAAATACACTGTGTCTCAATTTCTTTTACTTTATAAATGGATGCAAGTATATTATTTTTATAGATTCATTTCTGTGAAAATCTTTGGATCTTTACATTTATCTCACTACTACTACTACTGCTGCTGCTGCTGCTTAGTTCCTAGACCCTTCTTTAATGTGTTCCAGATGAAACTTTTCCTTTATGAAGCTAAAAATGATTCTGTACACTTATGAAATCAGTATGAATATCACAATGAGTCCAGAACATTTTGATTTTCTACAAAAGTAGTTTTTAGTTTATTAATAAAAAACTATACAGAAAGCCTGATAATAGCTTTCATTAATTACCTGAAATATTTGGCACATTTTATTTGGTAGTCCATTTGTCTGATGAAATTCTACTAGACTGTGGTTCATGGAAACCTTATCTTACATCCTAAATATTAATAATTTCTAGTAACAATTTGCAAGTAAAAAAGAACTTTAAAATGCTTTGACAATGAATCTAGTCAAGTCTACATCACTTTGCTTTTGAATCCCTAAATATTCCATATGCTGAAGAATTATTCTTGCAGATACATAAACAACATTATTCTTATTTGACAATTTCAGTAGATATCTTATCTGGGAAAATAAACACTCTTCAGAATGCTGACCCTAATTTTTACTTCTAGTTCATTTTTACTTCAGTGTTCATAAATTGTCTTATTGTAATGATTCATAAAATATTAAAAAGATTTTTAAATATTAACCCATAATGTAAAGGAACACAATATTTATGGTTCATTTTATCTGTGTAATAGTTACCTGAAGAATACATAAATAAAATTGATCAGAATATCCCAAAATAAGTGACAAAATATTTTGTGCTGATCTCTTTCCCCTTCTATTTTAAGTTACTTCATATTTTTTCTGTCTTTCCATAAGTCCTGTAAGTAATTCTCCAGATTTACTCCAGATGGTCTAAATCACCAGATGGTCAATTCAGAAATCAGATTGATTATATTCTCTGCAGCCAAAGATGGAGAAGTTCTATACAGTGAGCAAAAACAAGAACAGCAGCTGACTGTGGCTCAGATTATGAACTGCTTATTGCCAAATTCAGACTTAAATTGAATAAAGTAGGGAAAACCACTAGACCATTCAGGGTATGACCTAAAGCAAATCCCTTACTATTATAGTGAAAGCGAGAAATAGATTCATGGGATTAGATCTAATAGACACAGTGCCTGAAGAACGATGGTCGGAGGTTTGTGACATTCTATAGGAGGTGGTGATCAAAATCTTCCCCAAGATAAAAAATGCAAAAAGGCAAAATGGTTGTCTGAGGAGGCCTAACAAATAGCTGAGAAAAGAAGAGAAGCTAATGGCAAAGGAGAAAAGGAAAGATATACCCATTTGAATGCAAAGTTTCAAAGAATAGCAAGTAGAGATAAGAAAGCCCTTCCTCAGCGATCAATGCAAAGAAACAGAGGAAAACAATAGAAAGGGAAAAACTAGAGATCTCTTCGAGAAAATTGGAGATACCAAGTGAACATTTCATGCAAAGATGGGCTCAATAAAGGACAGAAATGGTATGGACCTAACAGAAGCAGAAGATATTATGAAGAGGTGGCAAGAATACACAGAACTGTATAAAAAAGATCTTCACAACCCAGATAATCACGATGGTGTGATCACTCACCTAGAGCCAGACATCCTGGAATGCTAACTCAAGAGGACCTTAGGAAGCATCACTATGAACAAAGCTAGTGGAGGTAATGGAATTACAGTTGAGCTATTTCAAATCCTGAAAGATGATGCTGTGAAAGTGATGCACTCAATATGTCAGCAAATTTGGAAAAAACTCATCAGTGGCCTCGGAACTGGTAAATTTTCACTTCAATCCCAAATAAAGGCAATGCCAAAGAATGTTCAAACTACCACACATTCGTACTAACGTCACATGCTAGCAAAGTAATGCCCCAAATTTTCCAAGCCAGGCTCAGTACGTGAACCGTGAAATTTCAGATGTTGAATCTGGATTTAGAAAAGGCAGAGGAACCAGAGATCAAATAGCCACCATCTGCTGGATCATCAAAAAAGCAAGAGAGTTCCAGAAAAAAAATCTACTTTTGCTTTATTGACTACATCAAAGCCTTTGTGCGGATCACAACACAATGTGGAAAATTCTTCAAGGGATGGGAATACCAGACCACCTGACCTGACTTCTGAGAAATCTGTATGCAGGTCAAGAAGCAACACTTAGAACTGAACATGGAACAAAAGACTGATTCCAAATTGGGAAAGGAGTATGTCAAGGCTATATACTGTCACCCTGCTTATTTAACGTATATGCAGAGTACATCATACGAAATGCCAGGCTGGATGAAGCACAAGCTGGATATAAGATTGCCAGGAAAAATATCAATAACCTCAGATATGCAGATGACACCACCCTTATGGCAGAAAGCAAAGAAGAAGTAAAGAGCCTCTTGATGAAAGAGGAGAGTAAAAAGTTGGCTTAAAATTCAGCATTCAAAAAATGAAGATCATGGTATCTGGTCCCATTACTTCATGGAAAATTGATGGGGAAATAATGGAAACAGTGAGAGACTATTTTTAGGGGCTCCAAAATCACTGCAGATTGTGACTGCAACCATAAAATTAAAAAAATGCTTCTTCATTGGAAGAAAAGCTATCACCAACCTAGACAGCATTTAAAAAGCAAAGACATTACTCTAACAAAAGTCCACCTAATTAAAGCTATGATTTTTCCAGTAATCATGTATGGATGTGAGAGTTGGACTATAAAGAAAATTGAGTGCTGAAGAATTGGTGTCTTTGAACTGTGATATTGGAGAAGACTATTCAAAGTCCCTTGGACTGCAAGGAGATGAAACCAGTCAATGCTGAAGGAAATCAGTCCTGAATATTCATTGGAAGGACTGATGCTGAAGCTGAGACTCCAGTTCTTTGGCCACCTGATGTTAAGTCTGACTCCTTGGGAAAGACCCTGATGCTGCACAAGATTGAAGGCAGGAGGAGAAGGGGACAACAGAGGATGAGATGGTTGGATGGCATCACCAATTCAGTGGACATGAGTTTGAGCAAGCTCCAGGAGTTGGTGAAGGACAGGGAATTCTGGCATGCTGCAGTCCATGGAGTCTCAAAGAGTTGGACATGAGTGACTGAACTGTACTAATTCTCCAGCTGATTAGTCTAATTCCTTGAGCACTTATTTTATTATATAATTCCCCATTAGAAATGACACATATCTCCATTTGGGAATAATTTTATTTGGCAAATAATGGATCACTACATCTGACAAATGTTACTAGCAAAGCAGGACATTAGGCACCAGTATTCTTTGTTTTCAGTCTGTTTTTTAGCATTTCTGAGCCCTTGGTCCAGGGAGACTGTCTGACCGTCCATTTTCTCTTATTTCATCCAGTAAGAGCTAGAAAAAAAAGACTGATTTGGCAGATTAACAGCACCTGATATGACTTCTTCAAGATTGGTCATTGAGCTGACTACATACAACCAATGTTTTGCAAGGGCTGGATTCTTCATGGTGCATTTACTTTAAGACTCACACGTGCAATACTACTTCTCTCTTTGCTGCATTCTCAGTTTTTTGTGATCCCTGCTGATGAATTATTGAAAACCTTGAAAGTAATGACTGGAATGATACTTTCTCTTAAACCATAAAAATTCATTTGTCATCAGAGTTAAGTGTTTACAAAGCAAATTAATTATGCTAGATTCTGCACTAAAACTAGTTTTTTTTTCTTAAAGCAAGAAAATATACTTTGTTCTTAATCCATGGTTCTATTATTATTGTATTCTTCGGTGATTTTGCTTCAAGACATATTATGCATTATAACCTTTAGTAGTGACATTAAATTCTTGCAAGATGATTTATTAGGAAGGTACACTTTTACCTTTAATATGTCAAAGAATCATATTTCTAGGTAAAATATCTTTTTAGGTTTTCTTCTAGGGGAATAGACATAGGAAGTTATGCTGTCTGAATGACGGTCAATCAGAGGTATTATTTCACTAGAAAACTCTTTTTCTTTTAAATTATTATTTAATGACTTAATGTGATCTAGTTCTTGTGCAAAGGAGAAAAAATTAGGCATTTCTTACAAAAAAAAACCCTAATTCTCTATCACGTGGAGATGAAAGTATAAATAAATCAATTTGAAATTATATGAGACACATTAAAATATGAAAGAAAGGTTAAGAGCCCAGGATATGGAATTTAGGGACCAGGGTGCTCAGAGTAAAGAATTTTGAACTGGGTGTTGAAGCTGACTGGAAAGTCTAGAGCAAAGAAGTAAAATCAATAGTTATCGCTGCAAAAGTGGTTAGAAACTTATCTGAGGTCCTCAGTGAAGAACAGTGGCAAAGTTTGGGTGTTTTAGGTACAAACAGGAGAGTTTATGTTGAAATCTTGTAGAATATCAATATTTTAAATTTTGGATGAAAAAACAGGGACAAAGATGACTAAGATGTGATAAAACAGATGAGAGAATATTTAGTAGAAAACTGTCAAAGGCCACTGAATGTTGGAAGGGTGGGAAGCATATTCTCATGTAAGATGTGCTCAGCTGTATCAATGGATGTGGGAAATTAAAGTCTGAAAAAAATACTAATGAGTGTAGCAACCAAAAGTTTAATATAACCTTACTAATAAACATGTTCAGTATAGAGCAAATGAGACTTCTGTGAAATATCTAGTCCTTCAAGTCTTCAGTTGTAAAGATTACTTCTTTTTATGTTCCTGCAGTTTCACTATAACAATAACTACTGTTCACGGTCACCGCTTATTCACGGTGGACACTTTTGCAAGCACTGTATAGCTTCATGCTCTGGAGGCCATTGGCCTCCACATACACATGCACACATAATGTGGATTAAGCAGAGATACCATATAAAATAAAAATCTATCCTTGTACTGGTTTACATTATTATCTTCTTCATTACAAAGAATATCTACTATTCACATCTGCTCACCATATACTCTCCCCTGTTCTCCTATAACAGCAGCTTAGTTTTTTTCAAAATTTCATATTATTATTCCTTTACATAAGTATACATTAGATTTGATTATTATCTTTTACATTATTCTTATATATTAATATTAAAATAAAATTGAGTTAAGCTTATTTTATCTCTATATTTGAACTGTAATTCTAATAGGACATATTTCTAGAACAGTAATGATTAAAGTGCATGTGTATCTTAGTTGACAGTTATAAGAGTTCTACAACTCATATTTCCACCAGTAATTATCATGAATTCAATTTCCCCACCTCACCAGCCTGCTTATTTTCATTACATTTAAATTTTTACTAGTGGGACACATGTTCTATTGCTGTTTTAACTGCACATTTATTTGATTCATATTGGGATTTACTCTTACTGAAAATTTTGTTTTCTTCTTTTGTGAGGTGCCTGTTTTTATTTGGCATTGATATATAAGACTTACTTAGGTATTACTTTATTTATTTAGTACATGAACAGACAGTAACAAAGGTTTCTGAATTAAGATGTTCTATATAAAGGATTTGTCCTTGGTGACTTCAGAAACTAGCACAATCAGGTAAGTCCTTGCACTGCTGTCCTCTATGAAAATCAGGATATGTGTGAGCTCACACAGCAAAATCTGCTCAGCTGTTACTGAGGTCCTCAATGAAAATTACCATTTGTCTTGAATTATGAAATGAACTTGTCACTTATTCTCAGTGCTATCTTCATTGATGCTTGTCAGTAAGACTGTATGTATATTTATTCATACTGTGATAATGGATATATGCTTGATTTTAATTACTAATTCTACTTGTTGTATATTTGGCATTATTTCCTATAGCACATCATGCTGTGCAATATTCACACTGAGTTAATTCTTCCCATTCACAGTAATGAAAAGAACAGGAACACATAATTTCTTATAAGAACAGTAAGAGCCAGGTGCTAAAAAAACTTGCTTTCACTTACATAGCTCTCTTAAGTAATTTTTCTACAAGTAAGTCAAATATTCTATCCACTGCATCAGAGAAACAGAACTCAATCTTTTATTTGATATAATTATTTCCCTCTCATGAACTTTTTGCCCCTGGCATATTTCTTGCTACAAATGTAAAATATTTTAATACATTTATCAAAGAATTAAAAATGCTACAGATGTACCAGTGTTCACAGTAATTATGAAATATCAAGCAATGTATGAAATATCAAAATTAAATCACATACTCCTTAGATTCATAAAATCCAGCAGGGACATTATGATCTTTCAGTAATTACTTATTTCTAACTACAAATTTAAAGACTCAAGTCTGAGAGAAAGAAATATTTATTTTCAGAAAGATTTTTTTTCTCTCTCCCAGTATTACTTCAATGGAATAGACAAATTTAACACACAATTCACCATATGTTAAACTCTCCTTACCTTAATTGTCACTGCCTTACTGATGGCAAAGCTAGTTAAATATCCAACTAAATACAGAAATCTCCTTTTTAAAATGGGGAAGAGACCGCTAGAAAATGTGATAGGTCGATTAGAATAAAAAAATTTTAAAGCTATATTTCTTCTATAAATATCGGTGGTATTGTCACTAACATAAGACTGACTCGATCTAGACTTATCATTTTGAAAAGCCCATCTTATATAAAAATACATCTTTTATATAAGTAAATGGGTTTTCTCTTTTGAAAAATGCATCAAATAAAAACAATTTCAATTATTATAATCAGATGCTCCTTAAGACAATTATTTTCTTATCTGCTTACTATGATATCCTACTTTCCTAATAAGTCATCTGAAGAAAAGCCAAAATGATTTGCTAGTATGTACATGTTGTTATTGTTGACTATGGAATAAAAGTGTCTTTTAAAAATAACATTTTCATGGAATCATAAATGATCATTTAGCAGTTTTAGTAACAAAACTTTAAATATTATGAATTAATATTTCAAATTTCTAAAGGGATCTTAGTAATAACAGAAATGTGGTTGGGGCAAGAGAAGTTAGGCATTCACTTCAGGTGCAGGATTTAGGATGGAGCAAATAACTCAGATTTCAAGATGAATGCCTAAATGCAATACTTTAAAAATCCAACTTAATGAAAAAGATCAATGAGGAGCAAAATACAAAATTTGTAAATAAAGAAAAGGTCTGACTCTGCATTTGCATAACTCAACTATACTCTATTTCCTGTCCTATTAATAAAATACACTCAATGCTGGCTCAATTAGAATTGGAAAATATGATTTCCTAACATTATACTACAAAGCCATGTCTTTAAAAATCATGGTATTTTGCTGTAATGAAAAGAAAAAGAAAGAAGGATGGGTGATGATTTTGTATCAATCACTGAGATTAGAGAAAATGGTTGCTCCAAAGAGAAATTATTCTCAAAAAGATTAAAGAGCATACAGGGATCAATAAACTTTCACTGTGAGAACCATCCGGAAATTTCAGCCATGCACCAGTCAATAAGTAACCAAGAAATGTAGTCAAATCACCTAGAGTAGCAGCCAATGTTAACTCTAAAATTGGTGTAGGAGTTGGTGGAACTGCTTAATAAGGTCAAATAAGGAATATTTTGAAGATACCCATTTCCAATAAGCCATTGATTCTATCTTTACCTTTAAATCCAATCAGCAACTATTTTTGTGCCACTGCATAGTATATTTGTCCTTTTGACAAAATTCTACTATTTGTTTAAAATGTTTACTTAAGTAAAATTTATTCAGAATTGTTTAAAAGTAGAAAATTGCAGATTTACGAAATAAAAGAACTCAGGTTAGGAATATGCTAAGCACAGCAATCTTATTTTAGTAAAGAGTTACTAAAACAGAGTCTGTAATGAGAAGCAGAGATAGTAGAAATAACTTACTGAAAGCAGATGGTTGCCATAGTGATGAGATACATCCACTCTTGTGTTAATTGAAAGGAACTAGAAGAGGCCACAGAGGATGGATATCTTTGGGAATCTTTTTTCCCTAACTTTTCTGTCCTAGTAAAAGATGGAGAGACTGAAGATCAGGGAGAGCATGAAGATATTACAAATGAGAAAATTCTTCTTTAACCCAGCAATTGTTAGCAGAAGGTAACTCCAAAATTATGTGGTCCAGGTGATGGGGCAAATATTTAATAAAAATTTAATAGAAGTTGAGCTGGTGTGGCCAATAGATTCTACCTTGAGTACTATTATTAACTGATTTGGTCATAGATGCCAAAATGAAGTTTAAAATAGACAAGCCACTGGTTCCTGGAAACAAAGTTGCAAGTATTCCTGTTAGCTTTTGGAATGTGAGCCAGGGAAGAGCATACAGGGATCAAAATGCTTTTCAGTAAAAGAACCAACAAAACAAAACTATTGGTGCATACAAGAGTCTGTAACCCCAACCAAATTAGCATTGTCTATAACCCGTGCCTCAAGCTTAGAGCTATTCATACCCAAAATACCAGCATACAAAATCATAAACAAAAAAGAAAGAAATTTCTGACTTTATAAAAAGTGAGAAAGTACTTTAAAAAATAGTTTACTTGGACTACTTTTTGGATTTTCACTATAAAATCAATTTCTCTTGAGTATATACTTGTGGAAATATTTTTGAAAATTTTATCTTTGCATTGGGGATATATGTATACCTATAACTGATTCATGTTGAGGTCTGACAGAAAACAACAAAATTCTGTAAAGCAATTATCCTTCAATTAAAAAATAATTAAAAAATACATTTAGTAAGTTAAATTAATTTTGATTGGGAAGTTGATTTGC
The DNA here is from genome assembly GCA_024291935.2 of Okapia johnstoni. Taxonomy (NCBI): domain Eukaryota; kingdom Metazoa; phylum Chordata; class Mammalia; order Artiodactyla; family Giraffidae; genus Okapia; species Okapia johnstoni. The sequence goes on from CM044308.1 coordinate 58,200,171, forward strand.
ATCTGGGAGAGAGAAGAAAACAGACCTAACGTAAGAAAAATGAAATAAACTACACTCTATTGAAAACAAAAATAACGTCCAAGGAAATTTAGGACTCTGAGGGGATAGAATATGACATATGGATTTGCTTATCAGTATATTCTCTAGTAAGCATACTTGTATTGAATTTTCAATAAAGAACAATTTTATATGGAAAATGATATCCAAACATTGTCACATCGTTCCTTCAATAAAAAATAATGTAGAACTAAAATATACAAAAAGATAATGCAGAATTATCCTGGTTGAATCAGGAATGGAGGAATGAGTACCTCAAATGCTCAGATTATTTTGCAAACACTGCCCCTCCTCCCACCAACTCACAACTAGCTTTGTGATATTCCTTTAGATAAGAATCACTGGAAACCAACTTAGACTGGAGTTTGGACAAACTCTCTCTATATATGAATGCCAGACTAGTTTTTAATAACTGAAGATATTATTATCCAACAATAGCTTCCGTTTAACTTCATTTTAACAAATGAATGATCAAAAAAAGGAGTTCTGACAGGAGACTGACATTACCAGGGCACAGAATAGAGAAATGTGGAAAATATATCTCAGAAAGGGTAAACAAAAAATATTCAACATAACTGCTAACTGCAGGGATGTGATACTCTGAATATTTTATGCACTAATGATGTAATTTCACATACTCCACAAAGATCATCTCTTATATTATCTGAAAATAAGACACCTTTACAAGATTCTTTCATTCATTGTGCTTTAATTTACATAATATAATTAGTTCATACTCTTATTGGTATTCTGACTTGCCATAACAATCCTTCATTTTCAAACACTTCTTGTATGTTTCTTTTAAATTTGGGCTGCATAATTTCCACTTAACCTCTGCACCCGTGTTGCTCTTTCAATTTTCATAATCAACTAACCGTAATTTCTCTTTTGAGTAATGTTCTGTCTATAATCCTGACCGGTTTTACTTTATTTATAAATTTTAATCTGTTCTGTATTGTCCTCTTTTGTCACATAAAATTATGAATCCAGAATAAAACAAATATTTCAAGAGATAATTTTTCCACAAGTCACTTTTTTAGATAACTAGAATGAGATATGTTGATAAAAAATGTTCTCCAGAAGACAAGCCATTTAAATGAGATATCCATCATCTAGTAGTCAGTTTTACTCCCATAGTGTCTTGAGGGATATAGTTAATCTCAGATTAATACACATATATTCTATTTAAAGAAATTTTAATATATATCTGTATATCTTCTCAACATGTGTGTTATCTCAATATTTTTCAGATGAGTAAACTGAAACATAAATCATATGTATGCTGACAGATAATCAGCAAAAAAAAAAAAGATGAAATACCAACTCCAACCAGATTTACCATCTCAATAGTTTACACACACATCACTGCATTTTAAGGCTTGTGTACACAGACTCTTATAATCTCACTTTTAGAGGATAAAATATTAGTCTTTTATTTTTGTATGATAAGAAAGTCCTAAGTATCTAAATATTTTTAATGTATCAGTCCTTTACAAGGAAATAACTGGACAGCAGAAATATATAACAGGTCAGCATTTATAGGAGAGCATTTACAGGAGACCATGACATGATAAGAACAATAATCTGAGCTTGCAACTGTTGCCATCCATCATACAAGGAATACAAATACAGCTGATATTTGGGAAAAGGATATATGCTGGCAAATCTGAGTTTAAATTGTAAGCAGTTGCTAATGCTTTTCATTGGGCTTTTCTCAGGAAGTATTTTTTTTTTCTCATTAAAAGCAATTTGACAACTCAACATAACAGGCAAGGCAAACAAATGACTCAGGCCTAGCGACAGAGGGCAGGCACCATTTCTGTAATCAAATGGAAATCTCAATAGCATTATGAAAATAACGAGGGCATCTGCATTTGAATTTTGCCAAAAAGACAGATGCTCTTGCAACAGCCCCTTCCACTGCTGGTGGCTAAATCCCAGTAGGGTACTACTGGAATGCTGTTCTGCTTATATTTTATTATTTTACTCATAGGCATGTTTTACTCAGAATATTGCAACTTCAATGGAAATTAAATGGCATGTGTTCACATTAGACTTTCACCGACAGTTCCACTCTATGTGAAATATTCTAGTCTAAGAAGAAGTTGATCACAGTCTTGTTGAAAACATTCCCCCTTAGCTATCTGAATGTCAATTTCTTTTTAATTTAGCTCTAATACTTTAACATACAAAGGTTTCCTGCCTGCCAATGCAGGAGATGCGAGTTTGATCCCTGGGTCAGGAAAATGCCCTGGAGAAGGAAATGGCAACCCACTCCAGTATTCTTGCCTGGGAAATCCCATGGACAGAAGAGCCTTTTGAGCTACAGTCCAATGGGGTCGCAAAGAGTTGCACACCAATAAGTGACTGAGCACCAGCACAGAGGTTTCAGTTTTACATACATAAAAGAAAATTATTCAAACTGAACCAAACAGGACCCTGCAAGGCCTTCTTGGGAACAGACTGCCTTCTCCCAACACACATACAACCCCAGGTCCCCTAGCTCTTGTTTTTAGAAAGGCTTTATCCTCTTCTGCCTTCCCTGAGTTACAAAGAGCAAATTTAATCAGAAAAGCGAGAAAAGGCAAAAATAAAGGAAAGCACTCAAGCAAGACAAAATAATAATAGTTATGCCATAAAACAAAGTTCAGGACACTTAGTCCCTCCTCAAAGGCCATAGATAATATATTGAGCCATATCTTCAAGTTATTTTGCTGATACTAATACCTCCATCAGGTGGAGGAGGTTAACTGCATGCTGAGCACCAGCACAAAAACCCCAGACCATGTGCAACCAGAAGGTGGATGTCTGAGATTTCTGAATCATTTTGTTACCTCAGCCCCAGCCAGAGAACTGTGCATAGCTGATCATGCACCCTACAACCCCTCCCTAACACTGGCTTTAAAAAACACTTCCCCCAAAGCCATCAGGAAAGTTGGATCTTTTGAGCACATGCTTTCCATTCTCCTTGCTTGGCACTCTGCATTCAACACTGTACTTCCCCTCACCACAACCTAGTGTCAGTAGACTGGCTTTGTTGCATGTCTGGTGAGAAGGCTCAAGGTGGTTTTATAGAAAGCCTACAGTCACTAGACATAAGTTTCTTAACATTGTAAAACTATGTCAGAAACACTGAGCAGGAAGTTATATTTATCAAGGACTTGCATGCATTCTCAAGTGGCAGGGGACCAGTCGAACAAGCTCCAAGGACAGGCGTGAGTTGTTGCTGCTATCTCAGATTCCAGAGGTGGGCACAGATCCCTACTACTGCCAAGGGTCCCTTAAGTGGGTGCTGGTCATGCCTCCTCTTGCCCAGGAGACTGCATGAACCATTAAACACACTGAACACCCTCTATCAAAGGGATAATGACCAGCATATGCCAAGAGATGGCTAACATCCAAAACAAAAGCAGCCCTCACATTAAAAAAAAAAAAAAAATTAAACCCACACAAGCTACCCAGGGATATTCCTGACTGGAAAAGCCCTCCAAGACTATAGTAAAGAACTATTTTCCCTAAACTCACAAGTGAAAGCCACTCAGCTGTGTCTGACTCTTTGTGACCCCATGGACTATACAATCCATGGAATTATCCAGGCCAGAATACTAGAATGAGTAGCCTTTCCCTTCTCCAGGGGATCTTCCCAACCCAGGGATCAAACCCAGGTCTCCCACATTGCAGGCGGATTCTTTACCAGCTGAGCCACAAAGGAAGCCCAAGAGTACTGGAGTGGGTAGTTTTTCCCTTCTACAGGGGATCTTCCCAACCCAGGAATGGAATCAGGGTCTCCTGCATTGCAGGCTGATTTTTTACCAACTGAGCTTTCAGGGAAGCCCTAAACCTCACAAAGTACAAGAAATAAAGGTAAAATAAAGAAGCAGATGAACTACTCCCAGCTAAAGGATCAGGAGAATTTCTCTGAAGGAACAAACAATTAAAAAGACATCTTCACACTAACAGACACTGAGTTCAAAAAAAGAATGTAAATACTGAGGGAATGCAGAAAGGCTCTCACCAGAAATGCAGATTACTATAAAAAACTATAAACTATAAGGGGACGCCAAGAAAAACTAGAAAATTCACTCGCCAAGTTAAAAGCTGAGATATGGGCAATGAAGCAGAATGAATCATGCAAAAGAAAAAAAAAAGTGATCCAGAAGGTAGAATAATGGAAATTACACAATCAGAATAGCAGACAGAAAGCCAAATGAAAAGTGAAAGCAATATAACAGACCTATGAGATAATATAATGTATGCCCATCTACAAAGAATTCCAGAAGGAGAATAAAAAGGGGATCGAAAATGTATTTAAAAGAAATTATGCGAGACAGAATAAGAGACACAGATGCATAGAACAGTCTTATGGACTCTGAGGGAGAAGGTGAGGGTGGGACGTTCTGGCACAATAGCATTGAAACATGTATATTATCATATGTGAAACAGATCACCATTCCATGTTCGATGCATGAGACAAATGCTCAGGGCTGGGGCACTGGGATGACCCAGACGGATGGGATGGGGAGAGAGGTGGGAGGGGGGTTCAGGATGCGGAACACATGTAAACCCATGGCTGATTCATGTTAATGTATGGCAAAAACTACTACAATATTGTAAAGAAGTAATTAGCCCCCAACTAAAATAAATAAATTTATTAAAAAAAAAAAAAAGAAATTATGGCTGAAAATTCCCCAAATTTGAAGAAGGAAAAAGATATCCAGACACAGGAAACACAAAGGATCCCGAGGAAGATGAATTCAAACCGATTTACAACAAGACATATTAAAAAAAAAAAGTCAAAAGTTCTAAAGGCATCAAGAGAAAAACGAAGAGTCAGTTGCAAGGAAATTTCCCTAAGGCTATCAGCTGAATTCTCTACAGAAACAGTGAAGGCCAGAAAGGAGTAGAAATATATATTCAAAGTCTTGAAAGGAAATGTTCTGTGTTCTAGAATATTCTATCCAGCAAGACTATCATTTAGAATAGGAAAAGAAATAAACACTTTCTCAGACAAGCAAAAGTCAAAAGAATACAGCAATACTAAACCTACACTAAAAGGAATGTTGAAAGGTTTTCTTTAAATAGAAAATAAGCAAGAAGAGATGGAAAAGAGGAAATCACAATTGGAAAGTAAATCACAATTGGAAAGTAAAGCATACTAAACCTACACTAAAAAAAAAAGATATTGAAAGGTCTTCTCTAAATAGAAAAGAAGCAAGAAGATATGGGAGAGAGGAAATCACAATTGTAAATAGATCACTTAAACATGCCAGTATACAGATCAAAAGAAAAAAAGACTATATAAGAAAGCAATGATAAACACAAAGAAAGAGCAAAAGTATTATCATAAAGATGTAAAAGAGGATATTAAAATAATGAAATGTGGATGAGGAAGAGTCACAAAAACCAAAAAGAATAGAACACAAACTTAAAAGGAAATCTCCAAACCACACACACACACACAAAAAGGAAAAAAAAAAAGGCAGAGAAACAACTGGAAAACAAGGTTTAAAATGATAATACATACATATGTATCAATAATTACTTTAAATGACTGAATGCTACAATCAAAAGACATAGAGTGGTACGTAGAATTTTTTTTTTTAAGTCTATAATATGCTGGCTCCAACGGACCCACACACACAGATTAAAAGTGATGGAATAGAAAAATATATTTCATGTGAACAGAAAGGGGAAGAAAGTGGGAGTTGCAATACCTACCAGAAAAAATACACTTTAAAACAAAGGCCATAAAAAATGTAATGAAGGACACTAATAATAAAATGGATTAATAAAAGAGGAGGCTTTACAGTCATCAACATATAGGGATCTAATGGGTGTGTGAGTGTGTTTTAGTCACTCACTTGTGTCTGACTCTTTATGATCCCATTGACTGTAGTCCACCAGGCTCCTCTGTCCATGGAATTCTCTAGGCAAGAATACTGGAGTGGGTTGCAATTTCCTTCTCCAAGGGATCTTCCCAACCTAGGGATTGAACTTGGGTCTCTTAACATTGCCAGTAGATTGCTTACCATCTGTGACACCAGGGAAGCCTAATGTAAGAGCACCCAAATACATAAAATAAATAGTAACAAACAAAAAGGGAGAAATTCATTGGAATACAGTAAGAGTAGAAGACTATAAACCTACTCACATCAATGGACAGATATTCAAGACAGAGAAATAAGGCAATCAGTTCAGTTCAGTCATTCAGTCATGTCTGGCTCTTTGCAACCCCATGGACTGCCACATGCCAGGCTTTCCTGTCTATCACCAACTCCTAAAGCTCGCTCAAACTCATGTCCATCAAGTTGGTGATGCCATCCAACAATCTCATCCTCTGTCGTCCCCCTTCTCCTCCTGCCTTCAATCTTTCCCAGAATCAGGGTTTTTGCCAATGAGTCGCTTCCTCACATCAGGTGGCCAAAGTATTAGCATTTCAGCTTCAGCATCAGTCCTTCCAGTGAATATTCAGGACTGATTTCCTTTAGGATGGACTGGTTGGATCTCCTTGCTGTCCAAGGGACTCTCAAGAGTCTCCTCCAACACCACAGTCCAAAAGCATCAATTCTTCGGCACTTAGCTTTCTTTATAGTCCAACTCTCACATCCATACATGACTACTGGAAAAACCATAGCTTTGACTAGACGGATCTTTGTTGGCACACTAATGTCACTGTTTTTTAACATGCTGTCTAGGTTGGTCATAGGTTTTATTCCAAGGAGCAAGGATCTTTTAGTTTCATGGTGATCTGCCGTGATTCTGGAGCCCCCAAAAATAAAGTCAGTCACTGTTTCCCCATCTATTTGCCATGAAGTGATGGGACCAGATGCCATGATCTTAGTTTTCTGAATGTTGAATTTTAAGTCAACTTTTAAACTCTCCTCTTTCATTTCCATCAAGAGGCTCTTTAGTTCTTCTTCGCTTTCTGCCATAAGGATGGTGTCATTTGCATATCTGAGGTTGTTGATATTTCTCCTGGCAATCTTGATCCCAGCTTGTGCTGGATAAGGCAGTAGAGATTTTAAATGATACAACAGAACAGTGAAACTTAAGATATTTTCAGGACATACAAAAAACAGAATACATATTATTTTCAAGTGCACGTGGAACATTATCTAGGACTGACCACATACCAGGACACAAAACTAACCTCAACAAATTAAAGAGTACAGAAATTACTTCAAGTATCTTCTCTGACCACAACAGCATTAAACTAGAAATCTACCACAGAAAAAATAAATGAGAAAAAAATGATTATATAGAGACTAAACAACATGCTACTAAAAACCCAATGAGAACAAGAAAATCATAAAGGAAATTAAAAAAAAATAACATGAGACAAATGACAATGAAAATACAATCGTACCAAATCTATGAGAAACAGCAAAAATCAGTTCTTAGGTGCAAATCCACAGCCTTCCAAGAAAGATGGGTGATCCAGTGAGAGCATGCATGCTAAGTCACTTCAGTTGTGTTCAACTCTTTTTGACCCTATGGACCAGAGCCCACCAGGCACTGCTATCCATGGGATTCTCCAGGCAACAACACTGGAGTGAGTTGCCATATTTTCCTCAAGAGGATCTTCCTGACCCATGGATTGAACCCACATCTCCTGCATGCAGGTGAATTCTTTATCACTGAGCCTTCTGGGGAGCCTAGCTTCACAGATGAATTCTACCAAATATACAAAGAAAGAAGTACATGGATCATTCTCAAACTCTTCCAAAATACTGAAGGGCAGGGAAGACTCCCAAAGACATTCTAATAAAGCCACCATCACCCAGATAACTAAACCAGACAAAGATACCACCAAAAAAGAAAATTAAAGGCCAATATTTTTGAAAATAGATGTAAAAATTCTTAATAAAATGTTTGCAAACTAAATCCAACAACACATAAAAGATTACACACCATGTCCAACTGGGATTCATCCAAAGTTAATAAGGATAGTTCAACAGAAATCAATGTAATATACATTAATACAAGTCAAAAACAACATGATCATCTCAATAGCAAATAGGCATTCCACAAAAGTCAACATCCATTCATGATAATAACTCTTTCCAACTGGGTATAGAGGAAACATATCTTAGTGTAATAAAAGCCATATATAATGAATCCACAGCTAGTATAATACTCAATGGCGAAAAGCTGAAAGCCTTCTCACTAAAATCTGGAACAAGACAAAGATGACCATTCCCACAACTTCTATTCAACATAGTATTGGAAGTCCTAGCCATAGCAGTCAGGCATGTAAAAGAAGTAAAATGTATCCAAATTGGAAAGGAAAGGGTATGATTGTTACTATATGCAGATAATACTATATATAAATATATATATATGATTAAAAATATGTGATACTATGTATAAAAAATCCTAAGGAATCTACACAAAATGTATAAGAACAGATAAATCAAGTCAACAAAGTAGCAGGCTACAATATTAATGTTAGGAAACCAGTTGCGTTTCTTTACCCTAAGAGTGAAATAACAGAAAATGAATATTAAAAAAAAAAAAAGTACTTTTTTTTAATAAATTTATTTATTTTAGTTGGGGGCTAATTACTTTACAATAGTGTAGTGGTTTTTGCCATACATTGACATGAATCAGCCATGGGTTTACATGTGTTCCCCATCCTGAACCCCACTCCCACCTCCCTCCCCATCCCATCTCTCTGGGTGATCCCATTGCCCCAGCCCTGAGCATATGTCTCATGCATTGAACCTGGAATGGTGTTCCGTTTCACATACGATAATATACATGTTTCAATGCTATTGTCCCAGAACGTCCCACCCTCACCTCCCTCAGAGTCCATAAGACTGTTCTATGCATCTGTGTCTCTTATTCTGTCTCGCATATAGGGTTATCATTACCATCTTTCAAATTCCATATATATGCATTATTATACTGTATTGGTGTTTTTCTTTCTGGCTTACTTCACTCTGTATAATGTGCTCCAGTTTCATCCATCTCAATAGAACTGATTCAAATGTATTCTTTTCAATGGCTGAGTAATATTCCATTGTGTATATGTACTACAGCTTCCTTATCCATTCGTCTGCTGATGGACCTCTAGGTTGCTTCCATGTCCCAGCTATTGTAAACAGTGCTGCGATGAACACTGGGGTACACGCATCTCTTTCAATTCTGGTTTCCTCGGTGTGTATGCCCAGCAGTGGGATTGCTGGGTCATATGGCAGTTCTGTTCCCAGTTTTTTTAGGAATCTCCACACTGTTCTCCATAGTGGCTGTACTAGTTTGCATTCCCACCAACAGTGTAAGAGGGTTCCCTTTTCTCCACACTCTCTCCAGCATACTTTTTAAAACCACACCAAAAATAAAATAAAATACTCAGAGAAATCTGATCAAGGAGGTGAATGACTTACATGCTGAGAAATATAAAACATGAAGAAAGAAAACTAAAGATGATTCAGAAATGGAAAGATATCCCATGTTCTTGGATTTAAAAATAATAATAATGTGAAAATGGCAATACTATAATTTACAAATTTAATGTTGTCCCTATCAAATTACCCACAATATTTTTCACAGAACTAGAACAAATAATCCAAAAAATTCATATATATTGCTAAAGCAATACTAAGTAAAAAGAACAAAGCAGGAGGCATAACACTCCCATACTTAAGCCAACAATACAAAGCTACACTAACAAAGCTATAATAATCAAAATGGAAGTACTTGTAAAATAAACAAACAAACAAACAAACAAACAAAAAACAGACACAGACATTGGGATCAATGGAATAGAACAGGAAGCCTGGAAATAAACCCACACACCTATTGTCAATTAATCTTCAACAAAAGAAGCAAGAATATAAAATGGGAAAAGAACTTCAGCAAGTAGTGGTGGGAAAGTTGGACAGTTGCATGTAAATCAATGAAGTTAGAACATACTCTGGAGAAGGCAACGGCACCCCACTCCAGTACTCTTGCCTGGAAAATCCCATGGACGGAGGAGCCTGGTAGGCTGCAGTCCATGGGGTCGCTAAGAGTTGGGCACGACTGAGTGACTTCACTTTCACTTTTCCCTTTCATGCACTGGAGAAGGAAATGGCAACCCACTCCAGTGTTCTTGCCTGGAGAATCCCAGGGACGGCAGAGCCTGGTGGGCTTCCGTCTATGGGGTCGCACAGAGTCGGACACGACTGAAGCGACTTTGCAGCAGCAGCAGCAGCAGCAGCAGAACATACTCTTATACCATGCACAAAAATAAACTCAAAATGGCTGAAAGACTTAAATATAAGACATGAACCATAAAACTCCTACAAGAGAACACAGGCAAAACATCCTGTGACATAATTGTACCAATGTCTTTGTTCACTCGCCCAAGGCAATAGAAATAAAAACAAATGGGACCTAATCAACCTTATAAGCTTTTGTACATTAAAGGAAATCCTGAACAAAACAAAAACAATGGGATAAAATATTTGCAATTAATGTGACTGACAAGGACTTAATCTACAAAATAAACAAACAGCTCATACAACTCAAAAGCAACAACAAAATAAACATCCTAATTGACAAATGGGAAGAAGATAAAAATAGATATTTCTGCAAAGAAAGACATACATATGGCCAAAGTAGGCACTAGAAAAGATGCTGGACCTTATAAATTGCTAGAGAAATGCATATCAAAACTACAATGAATTACCACCTTACACCTGTCAGAATAGCCATCACTAAAATGTCTACAAATAAATGCTAGAAAGAGAACAGAGAAAAGGGAACCCCCCTACACTTTTTGGTGGGAATGTCTAATAAGTTGGAAAACAGCATGGAAGATCCTCACAAAACTACAAACAGAATTATCATATGATCCAGCAATCCAGGTCCTGGGCATACATCAAGACTTACCCGTAATTCAAAAAGATATATGCACCCCTGTATTCATGAAAGCACTATTCACAATAGCCAAGACATGGAAAAAATCTAAATGCTCATTGACAGATGAATGGATAAAGATATGGTACATATATACAATGGAATACTACCCAGCCATAAAAAGAATGAAATCACACCATTTGCAGCAATGTGGATGGACCTAGAGATTACCATACTAAGTAAGAAATAGAAAGATAAATTCCACATGATATCACTTATATGTGGAATGTAAAATATGGCACAAATAAACATATCTGTGACACAGAAACAGACTCACACACATAGGGAAAAGACTTGTCATTGCCAAGTAGGAGGGAGGAGGAGGAATGGACTGGGAGTTTGTGATTTGTAGATGCATACTATTATATTTAGAGTGGAACAGAAGCAGAAGATACTCAGAGGAGGTGGCAAGAATACACAGAAGAACTGTACAAAAAAGATCTTCACGACCCAGATAATCATGATGGTGTGATCACTCACCTAGAGCCAGACATTCTGGAATGTGAAGTTGAGTGAGCCTTAGGAAGCATCACTATAAACAAAGCTAGTAGAGGTGATGGAATTCCAGTTGAGCTATTTCAAATCCTAAAAGATGATACCGTGAAAGCACTGCACTCAATATGCCAGCAAATTTGGAAAACTCAGCAGTGGCCACGGGAATGGAAAAGGTCAGTTTTCATTCCAATCCCAAAAAAAGGCAATGCCAAAGAAGGCTCAAACTACCATACAATTGGACTCATCTCACACACTAGCAGAGTAATGCTCAAAATTCTCCAAGCCAGGCTTCAACAGTACATGAACCGTGAACTTCCAAATGTTCAAGCTGAACTCAGAAAAGGCAGAGGAACCAAAGATCAAATTGCCAACATCTGCTGGATCATCAAAAAAGCAACAAGGTTCCACAAAAACATCTACTTCAGCTTTACTGACTATGCTAAAGCCTTTGACTGTGTGGATCACAACAAACTGTGGAAAATTCTTCAAGACATGGGAATACCAGACCACCTGATCTGCCTCCTGAGAAATCTGTATGCAGGTCAAGAAGCAACAGTTAGAACCGGATATGGAACAACAGACTGGTTCCAAATTGGGAACCCAACTGGGAAAGGAGTGTGTCAAGGCTGTATATTGTCATTGTGCTTATTTAACTTATATGCAGAGTACATCATAAGAAATGCTGCACTGGATGAAGCACAAGCTGGAATCAAGATTGCCGGGAGAAATATCAATAACCTCAGATATGCAGATGACACCACTCTTATGGCAGAAAGCAAAGAAGAAGTAAAGAGCCTCTTGATGAAAGTGAAAGAGAATGAAAAAGTTAGCTTAAAACTAAACATTCAGAAAACTAAGATCACGGCATCTGGTCCCATCATCTCATGGCAAATAGATGGGGAAACAATGGAATCAGTGACTGACTTTATTTTGGGGGGCTCCAAAATCACTGCAGATGGTACCTGCAGCCTTGAAATTTAAAGACGCTTTTCCTTGGAAGAAAAGTTATGACCAACCTAGACAGCATATTAAAAAGCAGAGACATTACTTTGCCAACAAAGGTCTGCTTAGTCAAAGGTATGGTTTTTCCAGTAGTCATGTTTGGATGTGAAAGTTGAACTATAAAGAAAGCTGAGTGCTGAAGAATTGATGCTTTTGAACTGTGGTGTTGGAGAAGACTCTTGAGAGTCCCTTGGACTGCAAGGAGATCCAACCAGTCCATCCTAGAGGAAATCAGTGCTGAATATTCATTGGAAGGACTGATGCTGAAGCTGAAACACCAATACTTTGGCCACCTGATGTGAAGAAGTAACTCACTGGAAAAGACCCTGATCTGGTAAAGAGTAAAGGTGGGAGGAGAAGGAGATGACAGAGAATGGTTGGATGGCATCATTGACTCAATGGACATCAGTCTGAGTAAGCTCCAGGAGTTGGTGATGGACAGGGAAGCCTGGCATGCTACAGTCCATGGGGTCTCAAAGTGTTGGACATGACCGAGGAACTGAACTGAACTCTACAGTACAGAGAACTATATATCCAAACTCCTGGGATAAACTATAATGGAGAAGAAAGTAAAAAAAGAGTGTGTATGTATATATGTTTACCTGAATCACTTTGATATACAGCAGAAATTGTAACAACATTATAAATACTATATGAATAATAAAATACGGTACTACACAACTTTGTTAATGTTATTCTGTAATGATTAATTTATTTTGAAAGGTACATCTCATCCCTATTTTTTTTTCCTCTCTCAATTTCTGTCTACTCTCTGTTTGTATAATAAACAAACCATGCAATCTCAAAAAGTACTAGGAAGAGACCCTGAAACATTTCTAATTACACAAGCATTTACTATGTTTATCCTGAATGCAATATAATTTCACCCCAGCCAGCCTTTATTTAACAGTATCACTAAGTGTTTCACACTTTCTACTAGTCTACAATAGTAGTTCAGTCAGTTATTAAACATTTCCTAACTCGGCCCTTAAAATGTTATACATAAACATTTCAGAAGAATTATTGCCAAACAGAAGGTAAAATATGTTCCTCCTTGTTTTAAGTCTAAATAACATATGCTTTTTCCTTTAGTAAATGTTAATATTTACTGAGAGTTACTGATCATGAACCATGTGCCATACAACAAATATAAGTGAATCAATTGAAGATTACAGTACCTGAAATATCACAGTTATTTATTCCAAATTCATAGATTAAAAGCAAATATGGAAATACTACTTTTGTTGGGATTTATACTAGTTATCTATTAGATAGATTACCCCAAATCTATTAATCCACATAACAGATTTATTATTCCATAAAATCAGTGGCTTAAAACTACAAACAATTATTATCTCATAGTTTTCCTGGGTTAGTCATCTGTGTACAGGTTAGTTCTGTCTCAAGGTCTCTCACATGAAGGCAATATGAGGACTGAAGCCTTATTTAAAGTTCACCTGCAAGCAGAATTGCTGGTAGAACTTAGATCCTCCTGGGTGCCGGCCAGTGACATCCATTCCTTGGCATGTGCACTTTCCATAGAGCATCTCACATGTCAACTCTTCCATCAGAGAAAGTGAGAGAAGGGAGAACAAGACAGAAGTCAGAGTACTTTGAGACCTAATTCCTGAAATAAAATCCCATCACTTGCTGTGTTCATTGGAAGTGAATGAAGTGAATCACTAAAATCAGGCCACACAAAAGGGGGAAAGGATTTACAAGCATTTGAAAAACAGGACTATCTTAAAGGTTGTCTATCACAGAATTGCAACAGAGAAAAGACTAGGACTGGGTGAAACTCTGAGTTTCATTTTATGAACATTTTTAGATTAACAGGTTATAAATTTTTGTCAACTTTTAGATTAACGTGAAACATTTGGAAAATTAGGATTCCAGCCAGTTTTATATCTTACCAATTTCAAATGTAGGAAACGAGGCCTTCTTAATGCTTTTCCTCTTGATTAGAAACATAATCACTTGGGCTCCAGTGATTTCCCACAACTACATGTTTCGTGTAATTACTTTATAATTACATAAAAGTAGTGAAATCTTACAGAAATAGAGCCAGAACTACAGATGATGAGTAAAACAGAAATTAATATTTTATAGCTACTTTGTAGATTCCCATCTGTTTGGTCTCTTTAGTACTGTTAATTTGTTGACTTTGCTTATTATTTGAATTTTAAAGCAAAAATTTATGCTATAGTAAGTAGGTTCTACTAAATTTTCAAGTTGTTTTCCTGAGTTCAGATAGTATTTTAGAGTTCTTTTACTGATAGTAGGATATCTAATATCTGTTTACACATAGAAAACAAAATTGTATTTACAGCTATATGAACAAACTACAAATCTTGCTGCATTTGGGAAAAACATAACTCCTATGGCCCTCTCAAAGCCCCTCATGTCATCCTGGTTCACATTATTACTCTTTTTATGAACCTATATGTGGTCCTAGAACTTTAAAATATATAATACACGAATATTTCTAATACATAATATTGTTGGTATTTTAGGTCAAAAGTTTTGCCTTGTTAGTGCTATTAAAAGTTAATGAATTTTTCCCATACTATAAAAAATCTGCATTTTTAGAAGTTTCTACTTTTGTGAAGTTTTCTAAAACTTAACAAACCTAATTTGTTAACCTATTTTTCTATATTCAAGTCTTTGGATTTGGATAACATTTTTTTTTTTTTTTTTTGGTCCTTATAACCCGAATGAAGAGTAAAAAAAATTACTGAGATTACAAAGTCCGTACACAGAACAGGCCAGAAACAAGGGCTGGAAAGGATCAGAGAATGACTTACTGTATTGAATATGAGAAGTTTATTGGATAGTAAAGTGGAGACACTGGATAGGATATTGAATATGAACATGAATTTAAGGAAAATAAATATAGGCAATTATCACCATGAAAATAAATAAACAGCCATTAGAGCTGATAGAATAATTTTTTAGTATTACTACATGTATACAAGTCAGCAAAGGGTTCACTGCCTGATGCACATAGAAGCCAATACTATGGCACTGGCTTTTAAGAAAAGAAAAGGCTTATTGAAAAACTGACTGACAAGAAGACAGAAGGCAAGGCTCAAATCCATCTCCATGGTGACAAGTTATAAGTGGATATTTAAGGGTTAGAGTTTTGAAGTGGTGAAGAAAGGAGACAGCAGTTGGTTACAAAATTCAAGGAAGTGCTGTGAAGTCCTTACACATAGGTATAGGCAGGCTTCATGCTTCTTCAAGAATCATATGTGCAAATTTAGGGGGTTGGTATTAAACATGCGGGGGAATTTGGGACAAGCAAATATATTCTGCAAAGACTTGGTTCTGACACATTGGTTCCATCCCGTTTCAGCAAGTGGAGGGGTTTTTAACCAGCTGTTTCCTTATCTGCTGTTCTGTAAGACAAGCTCAAGAATTTCTGTAAGTCACCACTTTCTGTTAACACTATGAAACATGGTTTCAACATGGGTTTTTTAATCCTGTGGGAATTGTTTCACATAAAAGATGGAGATCAACAACTAAGAGATAAGATTAACACTGTTAGAGGACTGAGAGCAGCATCTGAGAAGACAAGCTAAGGATGTGCTTCAAGGATGAGCAATTGTGGGACTTGCCTGGGGGTCCAGTGGTTAAGAATCTGCCTGCCAATGCAGGGAACACAGGTTCAACCCCTGATATAGGAAGATTTCACATGCCTCAGGTCAACTAAGCCCCTGCACCACAATATTGAGCCTATGCTCTAGAGGCCACAAGTCGCAACTGCTGAGCCTGTGTGCTGCAACTACTGAAGCCTGTGCACCCCAGAGCCCGTGCTCTGCAATCAGAAGCCTGTGCACTCCAACTAGAGAGCAGCCCCTGCTTGCTGCAACAAGAGAAAGTTCACCCACAACAACCAAAACCCAGTGTAGTGATAAACATACACACAGATAAATAAATTAAAAAAAAAAAAAAAAACCGGATGAGCAATCATATAATTTTCTACAGGTAAATAACAGGAAAACTGAAACTTGACCTTGAATATAATATGTCATTGTTGACACTGACAAAGTATACTTCATTGTTCTAATGGGGCCAAAATTCTTATTGGAATGGGATCAAGGCAAAATAAGAGAAGACAAAATAGGGACAATAGTATAGATAAATGTATTTAGGACTTTTAGTATAAAGGTATCAGAAAAAAAGAAAAGAATGGTAGTTATAGTGAGATATTTGGTTAAGAGGATTTAAGGAAAATGTCCCCTTATAGTCAATAAGATGAAAGAAATTTATTACAGTGACAGAATTTTTTTTTTAGTTCTGTGGTATTGATTAACGTGTAAATATGACAGATTCTTTTGAAATAATAAGAGTGGAGGAAAGATAGCAAACTTAGAAAACTCTTAAGGAATATTTGGGTGAGTAAATCCAAGAACTATATAATGGAGTGGACAACAGCAAAAAATTTTTTAAAAGGCTGGTTCTTTAAAACAGTATGATTTATAAACCTTGGGAGGCATTATTAAAATTCATAAGAAGAAAGAAAATATGGCTGAACAAACATCAGAATAAATAATGTAAAATAGCTTCTGACATATCAGAGATGCATAAAATGATAAAATAATACTCTAATAAATTCAATTTTTATAAATTTGCAAATATATTTGAAAGGAAAGTACTCATGTAAAACTATAAAATAGAAAAATTCACAGGAAAACAGAAATCATGAGTAAGCTACTTTTTAGTAACTAAAAAAAAATAATTAAAATGTCACCACCCCCCTTTAGTCCTGTGTGTTTCTTTTTTTTTCCTGGTAAATTTCACCTAATAGTCAAGGATTACATAAACCCACTGTATTGCATGCTATATTTTTTAAGAAGCTTGTGTAGCATTTGAGAACCATAATAAAAGTACAAGAATAGAAAATCAAAGCTTTTTTCATTTACGGACATATATTCAAGCATTTTAGGTAAAATTTTCAGTTAAGTGAATCCCATAGTTATTAAAAATACTTTGTAAATTTAAGCAGAAATCACGGGCTAAGAGAACACACCCATATGTGAAGAAGAGCAGGAAGAAATCCAGGCAGCAAATAGAGCAAATAAAAATTCTCAGTTTGGGAACACCTTAAAGCATCAAAAAATCTAAAGAAGGGAAACACAGTGCCATCTCTCAGGCACTGTGGAGTAATAAGCTTCAGGTAACTGGCAGCTTTAACATCACATTGTGTTCCATGTCTTCGATGTGTCTACATTTTTGCAAAGCAGAGTTTCGGGTGATGCTGTGATAAAAAGGAAGTATCCTGAGACAAGCAGTGTGGAAGGGGAAGTGAGAGTGGTGGCGTCCAACTTAAACACAAGACATAGCAAATGCACAAAATCCAATAGCCGCACATATTTCATTGCAGAAATGCAAAATGCTTCCAAATGACAATTCTTAGGGGTTATATATGCTCCACGTCTTCCTGTAGACTGGCTAGATTTTGTTGGTCTTACATCACAGTTACATTCTTTCCTCCATCCAGATTTGCTTTCCCCCTGCTTTTCTCTCAGGTCTTTTTTTTTTTTTTAAACATTTTAAAATACATTTATTCATTTATCCTTGACAGATCATCTTATTCCTTTGAGCAGCGGTATAGTATTCCTTGGCTGGTTCATGCCACGTTCCATCACAGTATCTGTTTCCTGGATCCAAATCTAACACAACAGGCATCAGTTTTAATATTTACGACATAAAAGAGTACCTGTTTTCCTAAGCCTCACAAAGAGAATGTGTCATCATACTTTTTACTTTTAACGACCTGTGGGTATTATTGTGTACAAACAGATATCAGGGAATTAGAGCAACTGCCAGGAGTTAGTTTTCCTAAGGAAAAAGAAATACATGTGTGTGTGAGTGCATATATATGACAGCATCTCTCTTCAGCATATTTTTAAAATCCCCTCCCAGTTCAAACTACCAATTTACAACATCTTATATTTTACACATTTCATTATAAACCATGGAGGCTTTAAACTGGCAGGTGGGAACATCCTGTTTTCAAATACAAGCTCTCCCCCAATTTGGTTCAGCACTATCATCCCAGATGTGTATGACATACCTTTGAGTTAGCTTGAATACTTTTCGTGTATCTGAGGACAAATTTTATATGTATTTTTTGTAAACTGTCTGTTAATATCAGAGGAGCCTGATATGTTTCAGTCCATGGGATTGCAAAGAATTGGACAGGACTTAGCAACTGAACAACATAAAAGAGGTAACTGAGGTGGAGAGGAGCATATTATGTTGTCCGAGATCAAAGAGCTAGTAAGTGGTAAATTCTATAATCAACACCAGTCACCCTAAGCCCTTACTCTTTCCAGTTAATAATTTCCCTTTTGAACACTATTGTTAACACAAAATCTGTCTGATTTTGCCATTCAGTGTCCCAGAAAGTGAAAGTCGCTCATTCCTGTCTGACTCTTTGAGACCCCATGGAATTTTCTAGGCCAGAATACTGGAGTGGGTAGCCTTTCCCTTCTTCAGGGGATCTTCCCAACCCAGGGATTGAACCCAGGTCTCCAGCACTGCAGGCGGATTCTTTACCAGCTGAGCCACAAGGGAAGCCTAAGAATACTGGAGTGAGTAGGCAATCCCTTCTCCAGCAGATCTTACCAACCCAAAAATCAAACAACGGTCTCTTGCATTGCAGGCAGATTCTTTACCAACTGAGCTATCAGGGAAGCCCTCAGTGTACCAAACAGATAAACCAGCACACCAAACAACAATGATTATAGGCTCAGTGTACCAAACAACAGGTAAATAAAATCTTCTATACCTGGCTGTGGAGCCTTGCTATTTTCCTCAAAAACTGGCATGATATCTGATATTCTATTGCTTGGATTATTTTCAGGTAAGGGGTGATTACTTATTTTACCCTTCTAGTGTGTATAACTTCAGATTTGAGCTAAAAGATAAGGGTTATAAGAAACTGAATTGGGTATCAAATGGTTCAATAATGATATTAAACAGCCCCATGTAGAGCCAAGGAAAATGGGAATGAATATACTAGAGGGCAAAACAGAAAGTTAGCCAGGCAGAGAGTATTTTTTCCTGGTCATTTCTTTCCCCTTGTTTATTGTGAGACACAGAGTACAGGCATAGATAAATTTCAGTTGAGTCCAGTTCAGTTGCTCAGTCGTGTCCAACTCTTTGCAACCCCATGGATTGCAGCACACCAGGCCTCCCTGTCAATCACCAACTCCTGGAGTTTACTCAAACTCATGTCCATTGAGTCAGTGATGCCATCCAACCATCTCATCCTCTGTCATCCCCTTATCCTCCTGCCTTCAATCCTTCCCAGCATCAGGGGACTTTTCCAATGAGTCAGTTCTTTGCATAAGGTGGCCAAAATATTGGAGATTCAGCTTCAGCATCAGTCCTCCCAATGAATATTCAGGACTGATCTCCTTTAGGGTGGACTGGTTGGATCTCCTTGCCATCCAAGGGACTCTCAAGAGTCTTCTCCAACACCACAGTTTGAAAGCATCAATTCTTCGGTGCTCAAATTTCTTTATAGTCCAACTCTCACATCTGTACATGACTACTGGAAAAAACATAGCCTTGACTAGATGGACTTTTGTTGGCAAAGTAATGTCTCTGCTTTTTAATATGCTATCTATGTCGGTCATAACTTTTCTTCCAAGGAGTAAGCGTCTTTTAATTTCATGGATGCAGTCACCATCTGCAGTGATTTTGGAGCTGAAAAAAATAAAGTCAGTCACTGTTTCCATTGTCTCCCCATCTATTTGCCATGAAGTGATGGGGCCAGATGCCATGATCTTAGTTTTCTGAATGTTGAGTTTTAAGCCAACTTTTTCACTCTTCTTTCACTTTCATCAGTTCAGTTCAGTTCAGTCACTCAGTCGTGTCTGACTCTTTGCGACCCCATGAATTGTAGCACGCCAGGCCTCTCTGTCCATCACCAACTCCTGGAGTCTACCCAAACCCATGTCCATCAAGTCAGTGATGCCATCCAACCATCTCATCCACTGTCGTCCCCTTCTCCTCCTGCCCCCAATCCTACCCAGCATTAGGGTCTTTTCCAATGAATCAACTGTTCCCATCAGGTGGCCAAAGTATTGGAGTTTCAGCTTCAATATCAGTCCTTCCAATGAACACCCAGGATTGATCTCCTTTAGGATGGATTGATTGGATCTCCTTGCAGTCCAAGGGCTCTCAAGAGTCTTCTCCAACACCACAGTTCAAAAGCATCAATTCTGCGGCGCTCAGCTTTCTTCACCATCCAACTCTCACAACTATACATGACCACTGGAAAAACCATAGCCTTGACTAAATGGACTTTTGTTGGCGAATTTCATCAAGAGGCTCTTTACTTCTTTGCTTTCTGCCATAAGGGTGGTGTCATGTGCCTATCTGAGGTTATTGATATTTCTCATGTCAATCTTGATTCCAGCTTGTGCTTCATCCAGCTCAGTGTTTATCATGATGTACTCTACATATCAGTTAAATAAGTATGGTGACAATATACAGCCTTGATGTACTCCTTTCCCTATTTGGAACCAGTCTGTTGTTCCATGTCCAGTTCTAACTGTTGCTTCCTGTCCTGCATACGGATTTCTCAGGAGGCAGGTAAGGTGGACTGGTATTCCCATCTCTTTAAGAATTTCCCACAGTTTGCTGTGGAAACCAGACACAAAACTTAAGTAACTATGAGGTACCACTACAGTCCTGGGAGAATGGCCAAAATACAGAAAACTGACAATGACAAATTCTAATACCGACATAGAACAACAGGAGCTCTTACTCATTGCTTATGGGAATGCAAAATGGTACAGTGCTTTGGAAGTTTGGTTCGTCTTACAAAACTAAACAGAATCTTACCATATTATTAAGTAATCATGCTCCTTGGTATTTACCCAAAGGAGTTGAAAACTTATATCTACACAAAAATGCATATGGATGTTTATAGCTGTCTTATTAATAACTACCAAAACTTGAAAGAAATCAATATGTATTTCAGCCAGTAAATGGATAAATAAATTGTGAGGTATCCCGACTTGTTCAATGCTAAAAAGAAATGAGCTATCAAGTCATAAAAATATATGAAGGAAACAAATGCATGTTAGTAAATGAAAGATCAACTGAAGAGGTTGCCTACTTAATGATTCCAACTCTATGACACTCTTGAAAAACAAAACTTTGGAGACTGCAAAAAGATCATATGTGATCCACACAGTCAAAGGCTTTGGCATAGTAAATAAAGCTGAAGTAGATGTTTTTGTGGAACTCTCTTGCTTTTCGATGATCCAGCAGATGTTGGCAATTTGATCTCTGTTTCCTCTGTCTCTTCTAAATCCAGCATAAACATCTGGAAGTTCATGGTTCATGTACTGTTGAAGCCTGGCTTGGAGAATTTTGAGCATTACTTTACTAGCGTGTGAAATAAATTTAGATTTATGAATTTAGATAAATTTAGGATGCATGATATAAGAATCAGAGATTGAGTGAAGAAGAAAATTAAGAATGAGATGAAAGATAAAAGTGAACATGTATAATCAGATGAAAAAAGACAGACATGGAGTTGAATGGATAATTTCATGGAGTTACAGCATTACAGGTTCATAATTACTAATTCTGAAATATCCAACATCTACTGTACAAGATAGGCTACTTTATAGTCATAGAATAGTATGAAACAGGTTTTTTAGAAATTATCGAACTGATTTTCACTTGCTTATGAGTGAGCCTTGATTTGACAGTTTTAGCATCCTGCCATAGTCAGTACCAAGCAATATTACAGTCCCTGTTTCACTTTTTTTGTTGCTATGAAATAATTTTTACCATTATAAAATACCATTTGCTATAAGAATGATTCTTGTTTTGCATAAGTAATACTATATCATGGGGCATACTTATTTATTGAGTTTCTTCCTAATTTACTTTCTATTATTTTGCATTCCAGAATGCTGAAAGATATGGTCCTTTTCTAATTACAGAAGTTCAACTTTCTGTTTTCTAGTGAAAGTCAGCACCAGTATGGGGATATGACAAAAATATATACAAGCAATATTATGACATAGTAACATGATTAATTGAAAGTACTGATTAATTTGAAGGCAACACAATATAAGGAACAACTGAAAAGTAGATTTAAGAGGATAATTAACAGTGAGATTCCTGAAAAAATTATCATCTTTGGAGAAAAAAAGATTATCAGAGTAAAGACTACAGAAAAATTTTCACAGTATGGAAATACATATGATACACGTCTAAAGTTAGTGAGGTTGAGAAGCTGTGTTAAAGAATTCAGACAGATGGTAATGAAGACAGTATTCACAGACACAGAAAATGACTGAGACATCAGGTAATGGAAAGAACAATTACACTTAATAGCAGACAGCAGCGTAGGCGTTAGCTGCTACTTGAACAGAGAAGAGAGGCACTATTCAAAACTGTTTTTCTAAATTGCAAAATATATAAGGAAAAAGGAAACATGAAATTTATTCTATTATAGTGAAAAATCTAATATTCAGATCAAAAGACAATTCAAGCATGGTTTATTGGAGAATCTAAATACAACTATATATTTGACATTTTCTTCCAAATGTCTATATTTTAAAGACACTACTGTTTACTATGATAATGTTTTCATCATAAATGTAACATATATTAGTGGAAATCATATATTAGAACAAAGCTTACTTCAAAAGTAAAATATAACTGAAAAATAATACAGTGGATTTCAAAGACTTAGTATTAAAAATGTAACTCATCTCACTTATAGTCTTTTTTTGACTATAAGTTGAATTGAAATTATCTTTGATATATTATGTTAAATAAAATATATTATAAAATTTAATATTATCTGTTTTCTTTTAGTTTTAAAAGTGTGGTTAACAAAAAAAAGTGAAATTAAATAGGTCTAATTATCTTTCTATTGGTCAGAGCTGATAGAGACAGTGGTTTGAAAACCATCATACAGTTTCTTGAGAAATGATTTTGTCTCAGGACACCAAATTCAGACCTTAACTATGACAATCAAGAAACTAACAAAGGCATCTGGATAATATTTTAGAGATCCATATATTAATTACATGTTTACATTCTATGCCTGTATTATTTATGTATACTATATACTTTGAGCAACTGAATCAATTAGATTTGAATTTTAGTCCTACCACTTCCAACTTCTCTGAGATTCTTAAACTGTCTAAGCCTATGAATTTGTCAGTTAATTATACAGAAAAGGCTGCTGGTATTTTATGATTGCTTGTGGAAAGTTTTAAGAATTTAGGTAATAATCAAATTGTATTACAGTTCATATTAAGAATCATTACACTGTTCACAGTTCAGTCGCTCAGTTGTGTCCGACTCTTTGCGATCCCATGAACCACAGCACGCCAGGCCTCCCTGTCCATCACCAACTCCCTGAGTCCACCCAAACCTGTGTCCATCGAGCCGATGATGCCATCCAGCCATCTCATCCTCTGTCATCGCCTTCTCCTCCTGCCCTTAATCTTTCCCAGCATCAGGGTCTTTTCCAATGAGTCAGCTCTTCACATCAGGTGGCCAAAGTTTGGAGTTTCAGCTTCAACATCAGTCCTTCCAATGAACACCCAAGACTGATCTCCTTTAGGATGGACTGATTGGATCTCCTTGCAGTCCAAGGGACTCTCAAGAGTCTTCTCCAACACCACAGTTCAAAAGCATCAATTCTTCAGCACTCAGCTTTCTTTATAGTCCAACTCTCACATCCATACATGACCACCGGAAAGACCATAGTCTTGACTACACAGACCTTTGTTGGCAAAGTAATGTCTCTGCTTTTTAATATGCTGTCTAGGTTGGTCATAACTTTCCTTCCAAGGAGGAAGCATCTTTTAATTTCATGGCTGCAGTCACCATCTGTGAACAAAGCTAGTGGAGGTGACAGAATTCCAGTTGAGCTATTTCAAATCCTGAAAGATGATGCTGTGAAAGTGCTGCACTCAATATGCCAGCAAATTGGGAAATTGAAGAAGGAAATGGCAACCCACTCCAGTGTTCTTGCCTGGAGAATCCCAGGGACAGGGGAGCCTGGTGGGCTGCCGTCTATGGGGTCACACAGAGTCGGACACGACTGAAGCGACTTAGCAGTAGCAGTAGCAGCAGCAGTGGCCACAGGACTGGAAAATGTCTGTTTTCATTCCAATCCCAAAGAAAGGCAATGCCAAAGAATGCTCAAACTACCACACAATTGCACTCATCTCACACGCTATTAAAGTAATGCTTAAAATTCTCCAAGCCAGGCTTCAGCAATACGTGAACCATGAACTTCCAGATGTTCAGGCTAATTTTAGAAAAGGAAGAGGAACCAGAGATCAAATCGCCAACATCCGATGGATCATCGAAAAAGGAAGAGAGTATCAAAAAAACATCTATTTCTGCTTTATTGACTATGCCGAAGCCTTTGACTCTGTAGATCACAACAAACTGTGGAAAATTCTGAAAGAGATGGGACTACCATACCACCTGACCTGCCTCTTGAGAAACCTGTATGCAGGTCAGGAAGCAACAGTTAGAACTGGACATGGAACAACAGACTGGTTCCAATTAGGAAAAGGAGTACGTCAAGGCTGTATATCGTCACCCTGCTTATTTAACTTCTACGCAGAGTACATCATGAGAAACGCTGGGCTGGAGGAAGCACAAGCTGGAATCAAGATTGCCGGGAGAAATAGCAATAACCTCAGATATGCAGATGACACCACCCTTAACGGCAGAAAGTGAAGAACTAACGAGCTTCTTGATGAAAGTGAAAGAGGAGAGTGAAAAAGTTGGCTTAAAGCTCAACATTCAGAAAACTAAGATCATGGCATCTTGTCCCATCACTTCATGGCAGATAGATGTGGAAACAGTGGCTGACTTTATTTTTCTGGGCTCCAAAATCACTGCAGATGGTGACTGCAGCCATGAAATTTAAAGAATCATTACTATTATTATTAAATTATTATTGATATTCATAGAAACGAGCTTTTTCTGAGCTTATGAATACCTGGAATGGTTGGCAAAGTCTATTCATGTCCTTCTTTTTATTTTTTTTCTACCAATGCTATGAAGGACACAGCACAGAAACCACCAGTTAGAGCATGAAAGTAAAGTTATTTTGTATTCATCTTCCCTTCAGGAGGAAATACTGAAATGCCAGTTTCTGTGCTGCCTGATACAGAGTGAAATCATTTACTGCCCATTGGGATTAAGAGACCTGCTGATGCATTGCCTTTTCTGAATATAATTTCCCTGAGGGAGCTGCTGCAACACAGCCATATGTTTGGGTACCATGGCTTAGATATATTTTAGAAGGCTATCTACCTTTTCCCTGATTTGTCAACATGGACACTTACGTCTATATACCAATGTATTAAAGTGTTTTACTCAGAGCAGCCAAGTCAAGAGAGCATTGGATTTAGAGTCCGAAGACCTAGTTTCTATTCCAAGCTCGGCCACTGGTGAATTCTGTGACTTTAGAAGAGTCATTTAATTTCTCCTGTCCTTAATTTCTTCATATATACAAGAGTATGAACTGAATTTTTAAAATATCTCCTGAAAATATAATTGCATAAACTTCTTTGTATGTTTGAAATGAAAATGCTGTGTTATTTTATGCTTTTTCTGTTATCTTACTGATGTTGCCTATTTTGTCTCTTTGGCATTTACTGATTGATTCAATAATTATTTGAGGGCTTGTTTTTGATAGTGCTGTTAGTATTAGGAAAATTATATTAAACAAAAATATATCCTTGTGAACAATGTAGTCTAGTGAGAGAAAAAAAACATTAATCCAATATTTACACACGGTGGTATCTATTCCCATATCCTAGGTACATAGACCCTTACTAAGATGAGGGTGCACCAGGAGAAATGTTATGTACTGCTGCAGGACAGAGCATGGAAAGAGAACCTGTCTCTGTGCCCAAGCACAGTTGTGCAGAAGCAGCTGGAAGCAGAAAGTGGTACAGGAACACAGAAAACTCTCAATCCACTTCAGGCCTAATGCTAAGCACAAGGTAGCCATAACATGTTGCTTGAAGAATTTGGACCAACAGAATGTGATCACAAGGGATGTGGCCACTTGTTAACCATAAAAACTGGCCCTGAATTGTTTTCTATTCTCCTTCTCTTTGTACTGTTTTAAGATTAAACATGTACGGTGACTCTGAAAGACACATGGTAAGGATAGTATAGGTATCTTCCATCACAACAGAATAAGTTTGGTGTTTTGTCATGTCTTGGATGAGAAGAATCAATCGACTGAAGACATAAATGAACTTCATATGAGCTTAACATAAACTCCTGTTATGACTGTGCCATCACACATTTTTGTCTGTTATAAAGCAATAGTGCCTTCTTAATTAATACAAAAATGGTAAATTGGAAGTGAAATGTTTTTACAGTATAACTATAAACTATGTGGAATTGACTTAGCAATCAGATATATATCTAAGAAATTTATATCACGGCTCATAAACATGTCAACTCCTTGGACAATGGCAATACCTCATTTAAAGCTGTTGCCCTTGATAACTTAGTAGACTGACCACATGACACTAAGTTGCAGTTCTAGGAAATGTGAAAATTAAAATGATAGTATGAATTTACTTTTATTTTCTACCTCCAGAAGATATTTTACAAAATAGATAAGATCAAAGAAAACAAAGAGTTCTACTATTAAGAGACTCTCAAAAGTTTGGAAAATTCTGTTTCTGGATTTCCAACAGTCATATTCAAGCAATAGATTTGAGCAACAGATTCTCAGGGAAACAAAATCACACAGCCTTGTGCAAAGCTCAGATTAAGAGTTTTTCTAACTTAGATAGCCCCATTACTTCAGATAACCTTGATGTTTTCAAATGTATTTGGCATTAGAGAGAGAGAGAGAGAGAGAACAAAGAATTCAGGATTAGCATTAGGAAAGAATTTTGAACATGGTTAAGTGGTTCCTTGGTACATACATGGATCTGAAGCTCAGTGTCTTTGAGGAATTTTCTTGTCAATACATCAAAGCCAATTAAAAAATGAATTGCTCGATGCATGAGACAAGTGCTCAGGGCTGGTGCAATGGGACGACCCAGAGGGATGGGATGGGGAGGGAGGTGGGAGGGGGGTTCAGGATGGGGAACACATGTAAACCCATGGCTGATTCATGTCAATGTATGGCAAAAACCACTACAATATTGTAAAGTAATTAGCCTCCAACTAAAATAAATAAATTAATAAAATAAATTAAAAAATGAATTGCTTATTTTAATCCTAAATCAATATTCCACCTCAAAATTTGAACCTGTAAGAAATAAACCTGAAAAGCTTGGCAACCCCCAAAGAAAGACATACCCTAGACGTCACTTCATATATATAGATATAGATATAGATATGCTGCTGCTGCTGCTAAGTCGCTTCAGTCGTGTCCGACTCTGTGCGATCCCATAGACAGAAGCCCACCAGGCTCCCCTGTCCCTGGGATTCTCCAGGCAAGAACTCTGGAGTGGGTTGCCATTTCCTTCTCCAATGCATGATTGTGAAAAGTGAAAGTGAAGTTGCTCAGTCATGTCCGACTCTCAGCGACTCCATGGACTGCAGCCCACCAGGCTCCGCCATCCATGGGATTTTCCAGGCAAGAGTACTGGAGTGGGGTGCCATTGCCTTCTCCAAGATATAGATATAGATATAGATAGATAGATAGATAGATAATATTGTAAAAGGAACAGTCCCGCAGGATGGCTTTAGAAGGCTTTGGAGTATAGTGTACTGATGAGTTACCCTCACAAGACAGATTTAGGATCCTGTTATGCCAAGGCTGAGAGATTTTCCACATTGGGTCAAGCAATGATTTATTACTGCAATGATTCAGTGACTACTGTGCATTTCCAAGTATTTCCTTTTATGTAGTGGTAGTTTTTTAATAGGATGAATTTTGGCCTAACTCAATTCTTTAGAAAAGATTTTTAGAAATAGTAGTTTGTGAGTTTTACTAAATTTGTTTACTGCAGTTCAACTATCTATAAAATAGATTCTTTTCTTTTTTAAATTTTAATAAAATATATAAAGCATAAAATTTGCTACTTTAATTATTTCAAGTAAACATTTCAGTGGTCTTAAATATAGTCACATTGTTTTGTTTTTTAAAAATCACTACAATCCAAGTCTAAACTTCTATCATCTTCCTAAATTTAAATTCCATAACCATTGAACAATAACACCCCCAGCGCTGGAATCTATCACTTGCTTTCTGTCTCTTATGAATCTGAGTTCTCTAAGTACCTCATGTAAGTGAAATCATACAGTATTCTTTTATGACTGGCATATTTTTCACAATGCCAAAAAAGAGTAGCTGTACCACTTCACATTTCCAGCAGCAATATAGGAGGGTTCTGATTTCTCTGCAGCACCATCAACACTTGTTATTTTCTGTTTGTTTATTTCTTTTCATTAATAGCCATCTTACTGGTTGTGAGGTGTTGTGTCATTGTGGTTTCAGTTTGCATTTTACTAGATATGTTGACATCTTTCATGTGCTTATTAATCATTTACATAACTTTCTTGGAGAAATGTCTGTTGAAGACCTTTGCCAATTTTGTAAAAGGGTTGTCTGAGATTTTTTTTTTTGATGTTGATTTTTGTAGGAGTCTCTGGATATTAATTTCTTTTCAGATACGTGGTTTGCAAACACTTTCGTTTTCTTGGTTGATATTCACTCTTTTGATAGCACTCTTTGATGCACAAGTTTTCAATTTTGAAGTCAAGTTTATCTTTTTTAAAAAAATATTGTTGCCTATGCTTTTGGTGTCAGATCCAATAAATTATTGCCAAACCTAATGTCATGAAGCTTCCCCTTATGTTTTCTCCTAAGAGTTTTATAGTTTAGCTCCTACCTTTGGGTTTTGATCTGAGTTTTTGTGTTTGTTTTTTTTTTTCGTAGATGGTTTAAGGTAAGAACCCACTTTCATTATTTTGCAGGTAAATATTCAGTTTTTCCAACACAATTTAAAAGAGTGTCCTTTCCCTGTTGAAAAGAATTGGCAACCTTGCCAAAATCATTTGGTCACATGTGCAAAGGTTTATTTCTGTATTCTGCATTCCACTCCATTGGTTCATATGTCTGCATTTATGTCATACTACACTGTTTTAATTTTTGTAGTTTTGTGATAAATTTTGAAATCAGGAAGCCTGAGATTTTCTCATTTTTTTCAAGATTGCTATGTCATTTGGAGTTCACTGAGATTTCATGTAAATGTTAAAATGAATTCTTCTACATCTGTAAAAATTATCATTGGGATTTTGACAGAGATATCATTAAATCTATAAACTGCTTTGAGTAGTACTGACATAAATACATGAAGTCTTCCGAGTCATGAATCTGTGATATCATTTCATTTATTCATTTCTTTTTAAATTTGTTTCACCAAAATTTTGTTACAGTATACAAGGCTTTCACCTCCTTCATTAATATCATTCCTAAATATTTCATTTTTTATGCTCTTATAAATAAAACTTATTTCCCTTTTGTGACTATTCTTTGACAGTATATAAAATTACAAATTATTCTTGAAACTTTGCTGAATTCATTTATTAGACCTAACAGGCTTTGTGTGGAGGGAATGAAATCTTTAGGGTTTTCTACATATAATACATCTGTGAACAGAGATAATTTTACTTCTTCCTTTTCAATTTGGATGCCATTTTATTTCTACCTCATTGCTCTGGTTAGGACTTCCAATCACATTTTGATGATAAATGGTCATAGCCAGTATCCGAGTCTTTCTCCTGATTGTTGAGGAAAAGCTTTCAATCTTTCACCATAAAGTATGACACATGTTGAAACATTATTCCTCTCCAGGAATAAATCCTACTTGGCTATGTTGTATAATCATTTTAACATGGTGTTAAATTCTCTTTGCTGGGATTTTCTTGATAATTTTTATTTCAATATTCATCAGAGGTTGTCCTCAGTCATGTCTGACCCTGCAACCCCATGGACTGTAGCCCACCAGGTAAGAATACTGGAGTGGGTTGCCATTTCCTCTTTCAGGAGATCTTCCTGATCGAACCCATGTCTCTCATATCTCCAACACTGGCAGACAGATTAGGTATTGGTCAATAAGTTTGCTTTCTTGTATCATCTTTGTCTGGCTTTGGTATCAGAGTAATGACTTGGGAAGTGTTATGTCCTCTTCAATTCTCTGAAAGACTGAAAAGAATTGGTGTTAAGTCTGTAAGTGTATAGCAGAATTCACCAGTGAAGGCAACAGGTACTGGGCTTTTCTTTGTTGGGAAATGTTTTCTGACTGATTTAATGATCTTACTTGTTGGAAGCCTATTCAAATTTTCAATTTCTTTATGGGTCAGCCTTGGTAGCTTGCTTCTTTCTAAAAATCTGCTTCATTTAGGTTATATATTTTATTTGCATACAATTATTCATAGCACTTTTAGTCCTTTTCATTTCTACAAAATCAGTAGTAATTTCCCCTTTCACTTCTGAATTTAGTTATTTGCATCTTTTTTCTTAATTTAGGTTAAAGTTTGTCAATTTTGTTGATCATTTTGTAGAATCAAATCTCAGTTTCATTAATTTTTTGTTTTTCTATTCTCACTTTTTATTGATCTGTTTTTTATTATTTCCTTCCCTTTGTAAGGATTTAGTTTGTCCCTTTTGCAGTTATTCTAGGTAAAATTCATGTTGTTGAGATTTTGTTAATGTATCAATATCCTTCCCTGTTTTCATTGCATCCTGGAATTTCTATATGTTTTATTTTCATTTGCATTTATCTCAGGATTTTTAAAACTTTCTCTTGTCATTTCTTCTTTCATCCACTGGTTAAGACTATGCATTTTTAATTTCTATTAATACATACTTGTAACTTTTCTAGTTCCCCACACATTTCAGTTTATGTCTAGTTTTATTCCTCTGAGATCAGAAAAGATACTCTGATTTCAATCATTTATACATTAAGATTTATTTAGTGACCTAACATTTGGTCCAGCTTGCACACTGTGTATCATTCTGTAGTTGCATGGAGTGCTCTATAAATGTCTATTATGTCCAATTTTTCCATAGTGTTATTTGAGTCTTCTGTTTCTTTACTGATCTTTTGTCCACTTTTTCTATGATTAAAACTAGGATACTGAAGTTTACTACTATTACTGTAGAAATGTACACTTCTCTCTTCAATTCTGTCAATGTTTTCTTCATATATTTAGGACTTCTGATATTTGCTACATATATATTTATAATTTTTGTATCTCCTTGATGGACTGATCCTTTGATATAATTGATCATTTTATATACAGCATCCATTTTCTCTCTGGAAACAATTTTTTACTTAAAGGTTTTTTTTTCTTCTGATTATAGCTACACCTAATCTCATTTGGCTACTATTTTCATGAAATATTTTTCTCCATTCTTTCACCTTCAACCTATGCATGGCTTAAATATAAAGTGAGTCTCCTGATTTCACAGATGGGGATCAAGATGCAAGAGAACATGGAGCTCACATCCTCCCACAAACAAACAAAAGTCATGTACAAGTGGGAAAAAAATCTCATGGAAAATTAATTGGAAACTGGCAGAATTATTTCTATACAAACAAAGCTGCAGAAAAGATCTCCATGTAACTGGGTAAGATGGGGGAAAAGAGACATTTTATTGGGAACTAAATCTTTGGGAGGAATATGAAAGGAAGAGAAGATCCACATGGCTGAACTCCCATCCTGGGGAGCAAGTAGGTCAAGTCATGATCTGGCATCCTGGTCCTAGGGTCCTGCATGGAAGTGACAAGCCCCCTTACCTATTGGGGTGACTGCAAGGACAGACAGAAGGACAGGCGAACCCTAGATCCTAGATCCTACTTGTGAGGTGTGTGCATACACTGGCTTGCCAACAATCAAGGCAGAGAAAGCCTTGTGTGATGGTGACTGCCATGTCACTACAATTCTCTATCCAAATGGAGTAAACATACTGGCCCTGCTCACTATACAACACAGCCTGGTGCAAAATCTGGGCCCACCAAGCCCTGAGAAATAATCTAGCCTAGCTATGCAGAGACGGACCATGGAGGCCTTGAATGTGATTCTGGTGTAGTCATAGTGCACACTGTCAGAGTGCATACAGTAGGGTACCACAGCAGTGCAAGGCTGTTAAGTGCTGAATATTGGGCAGACAGAACCTGGGAGAGGACTCAACCTAGCTTCACAGAGACAGCCCGGGAGGCCTTTGGTGTGGTCTAGGAAGGGCAAGAGTAGCCATTGTCTGCACACTTGGGCATATGCAGCAACTCCTCTCCCAGTGAGAGGACTCCAGATCTGCCATTATACTTTGCAGATGAGCACTACATTTGGGGCAGACAGATCCTGGGAGAAGACTGCCAGAGAGGCAGCCCAAATTTCTGGTGGCAATGCAGCCACCTCAGTTCTTACAGCCACAATGCCCTCATCCTCAGGCTGAGCCTCTTCCACAGCGCAGCCCTGCACTGGATCTGGGATTAACAAACTAGAGAAAGGGATGTGACCTTGGGCTTCTTATGGATGGAACTGTAGGTGTCTATACAGGCAGCACATAGTCATCTCTGATGGCAGGGACCTCACTTGCTTCCACAATTACCTTCTTGGGGGCAGGACATGCAGTCAAGGGCAAGGGAGCATGACTGAACCTGACCCTCAGGGGTTTGCTTCCAACAACTGGGAAGCAGACTGCACCCATGACACGGCAGGGTCAGTCATGGAGCAAAAAGGAAGCCTTGCATCACACATGGTACAGAAATCAGACACTCCAACAAAAACCACATCTGCTATCAAGAGGATAACGGACAGCACACCCTTAGGAAAGACCTAGCTTGTTGTCCTACCAAACGAAGCCCTCATGCCAAAACCACTGGACACACATAGTCCACACAGGGATGTTGTATATAAAGCAAATACTAACAGACATAAAAGGAGAAATTGACAATAATACAGTAATAGTAAGAGACTAACATCTCACTGACATTAATGGACATTACTGTGTCATTATCACTTGGCTTGCTTGTTACTACATACATCATCCTTCTTTTCTTTCCTTTGTAAGTGATTAGTCATTTTACCTGGAAGATTAACAGATTTCGGTTACTTTTTCTTTTAATCTATTACATTTATGTCAACATTCATCATTTTGAGTCAAATTTAACAAGAACTAAAGTGAATCCTTTTAAAATGTTCATCTTAGTTATCTTTGAATTCTAGAGACATTTCCTTGATTATAATTCTAAACATTAGTTCAGCTTTATTCCTCCATTTTCTTCACAGATATTCTCATGATACTTATGATGAGTCTTTGCTCCCTACGTTTCAAAACTATGGCTATCTCTCATGTTTTTCCTCTCCTATTGTATGTAATTATCTTCTTTATTTTTATTCCTTTCCTCAAGTTCCCTTAATATAGTTTCAAATTATTCTCCCTTGATAATTTTTAAAATCAGTCTGTTTTTATCTTTTCTTTGGATTTTTTTCTCAGACAATCTGATTTCAAATTTGTGTGTGTACTTTACAGCCTGAAGAGATAATACACCCTTTAGCCAACCATGACTATATGCCAAGCACTGAGCAATAGACTCTGGGATATGCAGAAATAAATTCCAACAAATGGTCCTTGATGCTGAAGAACTCACATATAGTTTGGAAGGCAGACATGTAAATAAATCATTATACTGTAATATTAATCATTATAGAATTTTAAAAAGAAATAATCCATACACTAAAAAATACACAAATGTAAAGTGTGTTATTCAGCAGTTTTTAGGATATTCATAGGATTCTCCAATCATCACCAGAATATAAATTCAGACCGTTTAACTCTCCCACACACAAAAAAATGTTCATTAACAGTTACCTCCCATCCATCTCTGGCCCCAGATAACCATTAGTCTACTTCCCATCTCTAAAAATTTGCCTACTCTGGACATTTCATATATACGGGAACATACAACATGTCGTCTTTTGCAACTGGCTTCTTTAGCTCAGTACATTGTTTAAGATTAATTCATGTTCCCTGTTTTTAAGCTTATTTATGAATCAATTATACTCTGAGTTGTTGACTAATTCATAGTGTTCCTTAATTTTTGCCACTGCTTATTTAATGTTAATTTATTTTATAGAGTTGTTATTATAATTTTCTTCTGCTTCATAACTGTGGCTGGTGTGTTTTCATCTACTGAAAGGTTTTGACAGTCACTTTCTCCTTGTAGTAGATTTGAAGTGGATGCTATGTGACTTTTTCTGTATATTTTTAAGGTACTTTTTATTGTTCTTAAACAATAACTATAGCAAATTGGAGGCTGAGTGGTTTCAATGGCTTGCCAAGATTCTTCATTCAAGTTTACCATATTTGTATAGCACAGTGAAGCTTCTTTACTAATTGCTGACTTTTTCCTGTATTTGCACTGGAGGTAAGAAATATAGCATCGCTTCTGATGCTGTGATAATAGTGTTTCTGAAAGTTCCATATTTGTCACTGCTTCCCCCCTCTTTATCTTTTCACTACCAAGTTTCTAATAATGCCTCCTCTTAAAGTGGCCTCTATCATCCCCTCAAAACTTTTTCACATTTTTACATTTGACTGCACATATGGTCCAGTCTTTCCTTTTGGTTCCCTAATAGTCATTGTTCTGATCCACAGGCATTTACCATGTTCCAATGTTTCTGTCACTCAGTGTCAGACTTTCTCCTTGACTATGTGCTATCTGCGTCTCCTACTGTAAAATTCTGGTGCTCAATCTATTTCACAGATGATATTCCTGCTACTCCACTTAGAAAAAAGGTTACAGAGTGGGCTACATTGGCTTTGGATGTTTTCTTCTATATGAAAATTGGACTTTTTAGAAACTATCTCTCCTAATTATGTTCTAGGCATGCATGGGTTATAAGCAGAAGTCATGTGGAAAAACTTTATATTTAGGAGGCAACTGCTATGCTATCCAATATTTTCTTTAAAATAGGATATTTCCCCTCATTTCTTTGCAAGTAAAATTAACTATGGTAAGTAAAGTAAATGATACTATAAACAATAATTTTATCTAGTTCTTCATGTCATTCCCTAGTATTTGACTTATTTTACTTTCTTAAACCAAAAAACACTAAATATCAGCTAAATTTTTGAGGTAGAGATTGCTAGTTTTGATTGTTGTATCTATTTTTCCTTTTCTTGTACAAAAGAGACTGCAGTATGATATTTATTTTAATTAGACAGAGTCATGTGATTATTTCTCATCATTAAAATGAGTCAGAGAAACGTGTTTTTTCTAGGCTAAGACAGAATACAACTCATCACAGAGTTCTATTCTCTTACTCTTCCCCTCCAAAGATGATAATAGATAAGGTTTTACCTCTAAAGAGTGGAGTCGTAAAATGGAAATTATTTGAACTTCCATTGAGCTTCCACATGGAAGACATATTTTGCTAAGAAATATCTGAAACTGCATTGCAATTAGAATGAGCAAGAAATACACTTTTGCTTTGTCTAACCACTGAGATTTGGCAGAATAATAGGTACTACAGCATAGGTCTAATTATGATGTATATAGAAGTTGAAATAATCTCCTCAGACCAAGAATAGGTATATAGGCTTCCATATTTCACAGGGAGAAAAGAAAAAAAAAACTTTAACCACATAACTCAAATAATCATTAGACTGGTGAAGTTCTTTAGTGGAAAAAGTTAAAGGAAAGTCCATATACATAACACAATTAGGAAACTGAAAGCTTCTTTTATCCTTCTGAAAGTCATATTTTTTTATACAGAAAATTTACATAATATATATTATTTAAAAGTCTTCTATTTATTATCTTAAAGGAATGAACAGCCAGCGATATTAGTAATATTTTACAAGACCTCTGCAGACACCCACATTTGTGAAAATCACTAATATATTCAAAGCCTCTCATAAAATATTATAAGAAACACAAACTGTTTCAAAAAGCAAGGCAGGAAATATTAATTGAATTGATTTGATATTGAATTAATATTTTCTTGTAAAATAAACAATATTCTGTAATTTAATGTATGATTATTATAGTTATATTAATTATGAGCTGAACTGTCAAACCTAAAACTTGCTGCTGTATCATATGTACTATGTGCTCACTACAAACAGCATGAATATATATTTAGAAACAGATTTTCTTCCATTTTTGAATGGTTTAATTCTAACTGAAATTTATTCTGCCTATGGCTCATCTTTGTATGTTAGATTTCTACCTTAGTAGGGAATACTTTCTCAGTTACATATTCAACTGATACCTCCTTTTCTATTAACTTCACATTATGCAAATTAAAATGGTTCTTAAAATTCTTGAACCAATCTTTGCTTATAGATTTGGTTGCTTCAAATACTGTGCTGGTACCAGCAGCACTTGTAGCTACATAGAAAGATTCTTCTTTTTTTTTTTAACAGGCTTCTGGCTTCTTCCTAAATTATATCTGCATTTGAGTCACATCTTCATAATACACATTATCTTTTTAACTCTCATAAATTCTTTTAAGCTATAAACAACTATACGTGCAGGCTAGAACATTTTATGAAAGAATTTCTCTATTTCTATATAGACATGAGCTTTCTGAGTCACAAAACCTTCTAGATTCTAGTTAAGAAGCTTTGTTTTTCCATTTCATTTTCATATCTCGCAAGGAGAGTATCTTGCTTTTCTAGGTAATTCGCAGAAATACATATTATTATTCATTATTTTTTACTTACAACCCAGAGAACCAAATAAGAAATGAATAACTGAATAAGCAACCTGTGATGAAACATAGATAGTATGAAGATTTACTTATTAGTTAAGTGAAATGATCCTATAATAGAGCTTCAGGTGTTCTACCAAAATTTATAAATATATAAGTATCACATTACAAACACATATGAGCACTTAAACACACATACATCCTAGAATTCCTTAGTCTCTTCTCAATACTAAAACAGTTGTTTCTATTGTTCTCAAATACCAAGAACGTATTTGTGTATTTGTATTTAATGTATTCTTTTAATACAAGCTGGGTAGATTTCAAACTATTCTCATCACTTTAACAGAGAGGGGTAAGCAAGTAGACACTTGTTTCTGTTCCTTAACTCTTGAGTCCTTCTACTGGAAGAACTGATGCTGAAGTTCCAATACTTTGGCCACCTGATGCAAAGAGCTGATTCATTGGAAAAGACTCTGATTCTGGGAAAGATTGTAGGCAGGAACAGAAGTGGGGGACAGAGGATGAAATGGTTGGATGGTATCACTGACTCAATGGACATGAGTTTAAACCAATTCCAGAAAACTCCAGGAGATAGTGAAGGACAAGGAAGCCTGGAGTCCTGCAGTCCACGTGGTTGCAAAGAGTCAGACACAACTTAGCTACTGAACAACAACAATAACAACTCTTGAGTTACACCAACCAAGGCTTCCCTTGTGGCTCAGCTGGTAAAGAATCTGCCTGCAATGCGAGAGACCTGGGTTCGATCCCTGGGGTGGGAAAATCCCCTGGAGAAGGGAAAGGCTACCCACTCCAGTATTCTGGCCTGGAAAATTCCATGGAGTATATAGTCCATGGGATCGCAAAGAGTCGGACACGACTGAGTGACTTTCACTTTAACACCCACAAAAGCTGGACTTTTACCTATTTCACATATTTGTTTTAGATAAAGAAGGGGAAACCCAACAATTAATTAACCATGGATCCCATTTGACACAGCAATGATACTATTAGTTTTTAATTCATTTGGGCTTCATATTATTAAATATTAATTTAAAAAGTAGACCTTCCTACCCTAAAATTTGATCACCAATAAGAGAGTCATAGAACTCACAATTAGTTGAAGAATAATTTTTCAAGATTGTTTTATGACCCAAATCAGGAGTAGCAATATCCTTGTTTCTTAAAATGGAAATTAAATATGTCAAGGTTTCTAAACATATACTTGATTCTAAGCTCTCTTTTATTTTGCAAACTTAATATAGAATAGATTTGAAACTATTATTTTACAGTCAAACGTTTTCAAACATGTTTAGTTATGCTATATTTTTTCTGTCTTATACAAATACATTCTTCTGCCTTCTGTAAATACATTCCAAGGAATCAAATCATACCTTCCTGGTGAGGCTTCTAAACTTTTCTCTCTCATGCAGGGTCACTGAGCTGAGCAACCTATCATCTACAATGTCTTTTCAAAATTTAATATGCTGACAATCCCATTCCCATATACTATAACAGCATTTATAAAAGTATATAAATTAATGAGTATGAGTATATCAACTAATGGATTCCTGAGAAGCTTCATTATTCATGTGAAGACTTGTCCTAAGATGTGAGGGGTCAATTACTTGCAATATATTATTCAGCCGGATACAAGTTACAAATTTGTTTCTTGGCAAAGTCATTCTCTATTCTAGACAACGGTCCCCAAACATAAACTTGTACTTATGTCAGAACCTCTATAAATATTTAGATGTTTTCCTGATTAATTATGTTTTTTATTCAGCACTTTGGCAGTTGTTTCACAATATTTGACAAGTTCTCACAAATGATTAGTTTGAAAACAAATATTTGAGAATGTTTGCTCCAAACAAATGTTAACTATCTGAGCTTGGTATCAGGAGTCAAATTTTGTTTTCTTGCATCTATCTTAGATCCCCTTTTAGCTTTTTTCCCATGGGCCACCTACTTCCGAGTTTGAGAGTTTGGCAGTTGGATCAGTAAGCAGTTTCTGGTCACTTGGTCCTTCCACACTCAGTTAAGAGGCTTCAGTGGGGTCCAGAATACTTATATATTACAAGTCCTCAGTTGAATCCTTTTGATTCAAGTATTCCAATGTTGGGGAAAGGGTGATTTTCATTTAGCCATTAAGTGCATGATCTGACTTATTATTCCTAAGATTCCCTTTGTTTTCTCAAGGCACATAATTATAAAAATTGTGTTAAGGGCCACATAAATTAAAAGGGTACATCCTCAGATTTACA
Source organism: Okapia johnstoni (assembly GCA_024291935.2). Classification (NCBI taxonomy): domain Eukaryota; kingdom Metazoa; phylum Chordata; class Mammalia; order Artiodactyla; family Giraffidae; genus Okapia; species Okapia johnstoni. The sequence goes on from CM044308.1 coordinate 58,239,611, forward strand.
AGGGCTCCTAATCCCGATGAAGCAAGTAAAAGGAAAGAAAATAGACACCATTTCACATACTATCTCCTTCACATATTTAATCCTCCATATAACCCAGTCTTTATTAACCAAGGTTTGCATTTGAGGAGACAGGTTTCCCAAGAGTATAAGTAACATCAAGTTCAAATAGTCAGTAATCCACAGAAAGGAGATGCCAACAGAGATCTCACTGATGCCACGTCCCACAGACTATCACATTACGCTGCCCTCTCCACCAAATACGGCGACAATAGGGAAAGAATAGAAACTTCGTATATAATGCTAAATTATACTCAGTATTTGACTAGTGTCTTGGTAAGAGTCATGCTATAAATATCTGGGGCTTCCCCAGTGGTTCAGCGGTAAAAAAATCTGCCTGCAGTGCAGGAGCCACAGGAGACGTGGGTTTGATCTCGGGGTTGGGAAGATCCCCTGGAGGAGGGCATGGCAACCACTCCAGCATTCTTGCCTGGAGAATCCCATGGACAGAGGAGCCTGGCAGGCCACAGTCCGTGGGGTCGCAAGAGTCAGACATGACGGAAGCTACTTAGCATGCATAAATATCTGGAATGTTTTTTAATATCAACATTAAAATCTGTAGCTATTTTATTTTTAAACTGTATCTTCACTTTTGGATTCCATGTACTAAACAATTATTTTATCATTATATTGTGTTCTCAATTTCTTAGAAGACTAAATAAGAATTTTAATATTTTAGGAAAATGCAGGGTTAGTAGTATTTCAGGAAAATTTTGAGAGATTAATTTCAAGGGAATGAATGAAATAATCTGTAAAGGATTTTCTAAAAATGGATATTCTTAGAACATTTAGAAATAAGAAAAAAAAAACCTGTTAGCTTTTATCATAAATATATAAGATTCTTCACATTCTCATTCTTCATCTATCAGACAGGCATATTCAAAATAACATAATACAAAGTTTATCAAATTATAAAATATTTATGATGTTTAATACAAAACTTGGAGTGCCTTGATAAAGCACATCTTGATATTATGTTTACTACTAATGTTCACCTAGAATTTAGTGCTATGCTTGAGTGCATCATTTAAGTCATCTCTAAGAAGAAGGAAATGGCAACCCACTCCAGTATTCTTGCCTGGCAAATCCCAGAGACAGAGGAGCCTCATGGACTATGGTCCAAAAGGTCACAAAAGAATCAGACACCACTTAGTGACTAAACAACAACAGCACTGTTTAGAGGGTTCTTCTTTAAACTCATGTTTCTTTATCATCAATACTGACACTGTGTAAGTCTGCTCAAACCAATACTTTCCATTCGTTTGTAATCCACGTTAGACTACTGTAACCTATATAGTCTTATGGTAGCAATTAGACTTAGAAGTCTAGAAATCATTGGCTTCATTCTTCCTCTGTAAAGAATTTTCATTCTCATTTCTTTTCTTTTTTAACTATTCTCTTTATCTCATTTGCTTTTCGTATTTCTGTCCACTTTCCCAAAGAACTATGCTTAAGCAAGACATTATGCAGTATTGGAAACATATAGGAATCTCTATCAGCAGACACAAAATGTACACTAGCCCATGTCAGCGCTACTCACACCATCAAGTGCAGTGCAATTACAATAATTAAATTTAAAGCACTTCAATTATAAATCCTGACAGTGATGCGAATATTGGTTTACAGAAGAAGTCTCTAAGTAGATACTTCTTGTCATAAAGGAATAATCTTTAAAAATTAAAGTTAATGATAATTTTAATGAAAGAAACTCTCTAGATACACTCTTTAACCATGTAAGTTCAATCTGGAATAAATGTGAAAGATTAGAAAATTTTCATTTTAGATTAAACTAGTCCTCTGGATTCTCTGTGATTACTGCTGTGTTTATGCCTGGTTTGGTTTCCAAACTAATTTCATCATGAGGAACTACTGTAATAACTTTTATAATGCATTTTATCACTATAGTCAAATACTAGGCTCAATAAGCAAGCAAAAGAATCACATGGAGTGTTGAGAAATTAATGGCTGTTATTTTGCAATTAATAGATTGCTTTAATATATTTTGTATTAATGTTCAGCATTTTTAATATACAATTTAAAGTAACATTTTCAGATTAACCATTGAATATAAATACAACTATCTAACAAAATATAATGTATAGAAATGTAATTTATATTTTTGTTAAAATTGGAAACAGATATTTACTTTTAGAGAAATAGGGGTCTGAGGTTCTATTACAGATTATAGTATTCTCCTCTCTACCTGCAATTTTGGGTAAGCCATCCTTTATTACTTTTTTCTAAATTCTACAGCAATAAAATGAGGCATATAAAACCTTTTTTTAAATAAAAGATACATAATTTAAATTATAAGCAGTTTGAAAAAAAAAACACTTTTAGAATGCAAATAAATCAGCCAGAAGCTAATTTCGTTCAGCTACCTTTTCTTTTGCTATTTCATTTTAATCTTTTGTTTACACAGGCAAGCACTGTTTCTATTTCTTTTGTATCTAAAGAGTGTCCATTATTGGCATAAATTTGAAACAACTCACTTGTGTGAGAAAAAGTGCAACAGAAGGAAAGCACTTAACAGCCAACATTTGCTATGCCTATTTTTTTCCCCTCTAGCATCTGGAATATAAACCCTGGCTTTTCCATGGAATAAAAGGGGAAAGTAAATACACTGTAACTTCTGACTGTTGTCTCTTATACTACAGATGTCTAATATACCATAAATCTCTCTGCTTTTGCTTATAATACCTATTAGGTCTGTGCTCATTTCTGGAGTCTCTAGGGAGGAATCTGATCCAAATTGATTCAATTGGCAGGATTAATTTTCTTACCTTCCTTACTTGTGGTAAGGACCCATTTCCTTGCTAGCTCAAAAGATCAGCAAAGGGTTGATCTTTGCTCCAAAGGCCACCCACCTTTCTCATGTTTCCATATACCCCCACTTCCTCCAAAAATGGCAGGTGGAATCTCATGCTTCAAGTTATACTCTCTTCAGGTGTACCCTTCTGATGGATTCCCCAAATAAAAGGGAAATAAGAATTTTTTTTTTTTTACCAATGTTTAGTATTTTCAGTATACAGTGTTTATATCTATTTTGCTACATTGATCTTTTGTATTTTCTATTTAAGATAACCATTTATTCGCAGCAACTATAAATTAAATATGCTCTGCTGTTTTAAGCCACCAAGTTTGTGGATATTTTTTTTTAAGATGCCGCCAGAAATTAATATATCATGTATATAAAATTCTAGAGGAGTCAAAACTAATCTATACTCACAGCAGATGTTGTATGAATCAGGGATTAGGGAAGGGTTGCCTGAAAAGTTACACACAGGAACTTTCTGGCAAGATGAAAAATGTTATATGTTTTGACTGTGGGTAATGGCTTCCCTTGTGGCTCAGCTGTGAAGAATCCACCTACAATGTGAGAGACCTGGGTTCCATCCCTGGGTTGTGAAGATCCCCTGGAGAAGAGACCAGTTACCCACTCCAGTATTCTGGTTTAGAGAAGTCCATGGACAGAGAAGCCTGGCAGACTACAGTCCATGGAGTTGCAAGAATCGGACACGACTTAGCAACTTTCACTTTCACATGGAACCATGAGTATGTTTATTTATCATAACTCATGGAACTACATAATTAAAGTTATACTAATTATACTTCACTAAGTTAGGAATATGATTCAACAGTCCAATGCTCATTTAATCTTACAGGCAGATCATCACACTGCCTCCATGCAATGTGGGTAGGACAAAATGGACAAAAGTAAGACTAAGGTTTATCTTTTCACTACAGTCAAGCCCTATAAAAATATCACAGTCTCACTATGTTTATGCCTGGCTTTATGATATATCTCAAAGAGGTGCAGCATCTGGGAAGCAGTGAGATAGCAACCCTTGGTCTCAGAGGTGCTCTATGCTGACTCCCTAGTGGGTTGCTACGTTTGCCTTAGGACTGCTGAAATTTGATTATAAATCACCCCAGCTTCTGAAAAAAAATGAAAAGTCACAAACAATAAAACATTTTCCTTGTTTTGAGTAACAGCAGATGGTCAGTCAGAGCAAGACAGTGGAGCAATAAATATGACCAACCTGTGTTACTGTGTTTTAATGTATCTGAGCATATGTACCCCGAAGAGCATAAGCAGAGCAAAGAGTGGGACATGACTTAGTGACTGAACACCTGAGCATAAGAACCTGCCTGTTATGTAGGAGACCCAGCCTCAATCCCTGAGTTTGGAAGATCTCCTGGAGAAGGGAATGGCAATTCACTCCAGTATTCTTGCCTAGAAAATTCCATGGACAGAGGAGCCTGGCTGGCTACAGTCTATGGGGTCACAAAGAGTCGGACACAACTGAGCGACTAACACACTTTCACTGAGCATAGATGAGGAATCAGTTTACTATTCTAAAGTTTTTGCAGGGGAGAGTGAAGAACTGATTCTATCAATAATTTGAGGAACATTTATTAACTTCTGAGTGCATGAAATGTCAGCATATTTGCTTATCTCTAAATCAGGAAGCCATCCAGTTACTGATACTGACTTTAACATGTGGGAACAAACTCTTATATTGGATTGTGGAGGATATAAAAACAGCACACAGACATAGATAAAATTGTGAAGGATTCTGTTAATGTTTAGAGTCACACCATATTTTGGCACACTTAGAAAAATATACATCCATATACATAATTTTATAACTTAAAGCAACCATATCATTGACCAGAACTATGAGAAATAGGAAAGTCCCATAGTTTCCAGAATTTGAAAACTGCCTTCGTAGTATAACTTTTGCTAATGATAACATGAAGACCTTTGCCCTAAACTTTAGTATACAGAGTTCAGACTTGGGCATGTGTTCACATTCATAGGCCTCTTAATATCTTGGCCCTAATATGTGTTTGTTTTTAAAGTACGTATATAATGTTGGGGAAAAAAGGCACAGGATCAAATTTATAATGTAACTGGAAAAGCTGACCAATTGGATGCTAGCTTTATGCAGAGGAACGCACTTCTCAGATTAAGTGATATATGATGAAATCATACAAGTGATTATACACGTTAGCTTAGTGAAGACACTGAAGCACACAGGTGGGTCCTAACAGAGGGAGGAGCATATTCAGAAGTCAAAAGAAATAGAGTTAAATGACTATAGTACTTTTAACCAAAAAATTCAATATTACTGAAGAACAGAGCTCTCAATGTGGAGTTTTTGAAAGATACATCTGGAAAGATATAAGAATAAGAAAATAAACCAAAGGAAAGGGTTGTGATAAGACTTATACTAAGAGCAATGAAGGGCTCGGGGGTTTTCATCAAGGCAATAAAACACTCAGATCTTTCTGTACTGGAGGAATTGAAGGACTTTCAACCTGGGGCCTAGAGTAGACTTCCTCAAATATTATTGAGTATAGGAAGCAGCAGAAGTAGACTGAAAAAGATCAAAGCTCCCAAGACTGTCAGGGGTTATGCGTACAGTTTGAAGCCAAATCCCTGAAGGGTAGGTTGAAGTCGATAAGGCTATAGAATCAGGCTATGGAAACAGTGTTATTAACTCTGAAAATTCATTATCCTTTTTCCTTATAATGAAAACCCTTTTTGTTTCAGAAAAGCTACTCATTCATTCGATAGGTAATTTACCTCAACCTACAGAAACGAACCTGAAATCCAGACTGGCCAATCAGAGTATTCATAATAACCTCATAGTGAGACATATAAATTAAGCAGTTATTTGAAGCAATTAAGATGGATACTGAGGAAGGATGTTAGCTTTTATTACTCTTTAATTTTCACCTAAAAGAGCAATTTCTGCCATAATTTGGAGAGAAATTAATTGATTTTAAGTTATTTTGAGATTCAGTGTTGTCACCACTATAAGTATCCTAACTGATGTATGTACTAATGGAAAAACAAACTTACTTGGCATCAGAATTTAATAACATTTTAATAAATTATTATAATATCTATACTTTCATATATGTATATATGTATAACTCAGTTTAACATACTTTACAACAAAAATAATACAGCATATTAACTAGAGGCAAAGTAATCACTTAGATGACATAAAGAGTATCCATAATGTACTGAAATGCAGAAACAAGATGAACTAATACATTTTGATCATTTGAATCACATTCTAATGGTATATATAAATATTTAAAGCACAGACAAAATCAATGAAATTTATTGTTGTGTGTTTATTTAAGAACCTTCATTCTTGCCTTTATACTGAAGTCCTATTTTAGCATTAAGTCAAAAATATTTTGTCCTAAGGCAGAATAACCGTTCAAATGTGTTATTTGCATTTCATATTAAGATTAATGCAGAGGCCTTAGGATTTTGAGTCTTCTGTGAAGATTGCTTTAAAAACCACTGAATTCCAAGTGACATATCTTGCTCTCATTCATGAATTAAATATTATATGCCAACTTTGCAATGAGGCATGCAGTGAATATACCTGAACAGTTCACTGTTTGGTTAGAAGAAGCACTTGGGAAATGTATGTTATGGCTGCTGCTGCTGCTAAGTTGCTTCAGTCGTGTCTGACTCTGTGCGATCCTATAGACGGCAGCCCACCAGGCTCCTCCGTCCCTGGGATCCTCCAGGCAAGAATACTGGAGTGGGTTGCCATTTCCTTCTCCAGTGCATGAAAGTGAAAAGTGAAAGTGAAAAGTGAAAGTGAAGTTGCTCAGTTGTGTCCGACTCTTCACGACCCCATGGACTGCAGCCCACCAGGCTCCACCGTCCATGGGATTTTCCAGGCAAGAGTACTGGAGGTATGTTATGAAAGGGCTCCCCAACCTCTGGGAACTAATGCCTGATGATCTGAGGTGGAATTGAAGTAATAATAATACAAATAAAGTTTACAACAAATATAATGCAGTTAAATCATCCTGAAACCATCCCTCCCACTGAACCATGGAAAATTTTTCTTCCATGAAGTCAGCCCTAGCGCCAAAAAGGCTGGGATCACTGTTTATGGTATCAACATAATCTTTTTCTTCTATTTCCCAAGAGAGTTAAATATCTTCTTCAAAGTTGCCACCACCATTATGGGCTCCAGAGGTGAACATAGGCTGCAACTATGAGATTCACGAGCAGGCACAAAGCACTGCCCCCACTAAGCCGGGAATGCATGGACAGCAGCCGCAGCCTAGGAGACCCACAAGCAGGTGCCGAGTGCTGCCCTACCATCCCAGGAGTGCACAAGGGCTGCTGTAACTGCAGACCCCATATCAAGGGGATAATGGCCAGCACACACCAAAGAGACAGTAAACCTCCAAACTAAGAGCAGCCCCTCTATTCTATAAAAGATGATGAAGTAAAATGACTTGAGCTCAACTCATCTCCCCTCAAGAAAACACCAAAATCACAACTAACTGCTGAATAACCATTATAAAAAAACACTGGAATTTATAAAAAAGAATACTTCACATTCAAAAGACAATGAAGGAGTCACAATGAGATGGTAGGAGGGGTGCTTTCACAACATAATCAAATCCCATATCCTCCAGGTGGGTGACTCTCAAACTTGAAAACAATTATATTGTAGAAGTTCTCCCACAAGAGTGAGAATACTGAACCCTATCAGGCTCACCTGAGGGTCTGGAATCAGAAGGAGGAACATCCAGATTTTGAAAGCCAGTGGGGCTTGACTGCAGAAGCTCCAAGGACTAGGGGAAACAGAGGCTCCACTCTTGGAGGGCATACATAAAATTACACAGACACTAGAATCTAGCACAAAGCAGTAACTCCATACTGTGAAAATGATTATACTATCCAAAGCAATGTACAGATTCAATGCAAGCCCTATCAAATTACCAATGGGATTTTTCACAGGACTAGAACAAAAAAAAATGTTTTTTAATTTGTATGGAAAGACAAAAGATCTCAAATAGCCAAAGCAATCTTGAGATAAAAATGAAACTGGAGGAATCAGGCTCCCTGACTTCAGACTATACTAAAAAGCTAGAGTAATAAAACAGTATGATACTGGTGCAAAAACAACAACAATATAGATCAATGGAACAGGATAGAAAGTCCAGAGATAAACCCACACATCTATGGTCACCTAATCTGTGACAAAGGAAGAAAGAATATACAATGGAGAAAAGACAGTCTCTTCAATAACTGGTGCTGGAACAACTGGAGAGCAACATACAGAAGAATGAAATTAGAACATTCTCTAACACTATACACAAAAATGAACTCAAAATGAATCAAAGACCTAAAAGTATGGCTGGACACTATAAAAATCACAGAGGAAAACACAGAGCACCCTTTGACATAAATCACAGCAATATCTTTTTTTATCTACCTCCTAGAGTAATGGAAATAATACCAAAAATAAACATGTGGGACCTAATTAAACCTACAAGCTTCTGCACAGCAAAGGAAACCATAAAACAAAAAAAATCCATACAATAGGAAAAAATATCTGCAAATGAAACGTCTGACAAGGGATTAATCTCTAAAATATACAAACAGTTCATGCAGTTCTGTATCAAACAAATAAAAAATTTTCATAAAAATGGGCTGAAGACCTAAGTAGACATGTCTCCAAAGAAGACATACAGATGGCCAACAGGAACACGAAAAACTGCTTGACATCACTAATTTATAGAGAAATGAAAATCAAAACTACAATGAGTTATCACCTCACACCAGTCAGAATGGCCATCATCAAAAAGTCTACAAACAATAAAGAGGCTTATTGGAGACGGTGTGATGGAAAGGGAACCCTCCTACCCTCTTGGGAGGAATGTAAATTGGTACAACCACTATGGAGAACAGTATGGAGGTTCCTTAAAAAACTAAAAATAGAACTATCATATAATCCAGCAATACCACGCCTGGGTATACATCCGAAGAAAACCATAATTTGAAAAGATACATGAACCTCAACGTTCATGGCAGCACTATTTACAGTAGCCAAGAAAAGGAAGTAGATTAAATTCCCATCAACAGAGAAATGGATAAAGATGTACATGTATACAATGGAATATTAGCCATAAAAAGAATGACATAATGCCATTTGCAGCAACATGCATGGACCTGGAGATTATCATACTAAGTCAGTCAAACAGAGAAAAACAAATATCATATGAATTCACTCATTTGTGGAATCTCATTTAAAAAAAATGATACAAATGAACTTATTTACAAAACCTCAACAGACTTACAGATATTGGAAACAAACTTACGGTTACCAAAGGGGAAATGCGGGGAGGAGGGATAAATCAGGAGACTGGGATTAACATATACACACTACTATACATAAGATTGGAGAAGGAAATAGCAACCCACTCCAGTATTCTTGCCTGGAGAATCCCATGGACAGAAGAGCCTGGAGGGCTACAATCCATAGGATCACAAAGAATCAGACAAGACTGAAGTGACTTAGCACATATAGATAATAAATAACCAACAAAGATCTACTGTACAGCACAAATAACTCAACTCAGTATTTTGTGTTAACCTGCATGAGAAAAGAACCTGAAAAAGAATGAATATACGTATAACTGACTCACTTTGCTGGACACTTGAAACTAACACAACATTGTAAATTAACTATACTCCAATAAAACTTTAAAAAATGATAATAAACCTATTTCTTTTTGAAAAGTCAAAAAGAGTATATTCAATATTTTGAATTACATCAAACATGATATTCTATCGAAAACTCACTAATAGTAATAAACAACAAGTAAATGTAAACAGATCTATTGAATCAATGACAGTGGGAGTCCATAAAAAATATTTACCAATTTTACTCAAGTCTGTATGGCACCACGAAGGGTAACAAAGGCAAGGAACACAAAAGCAACATCAAGTATCCTTTTTTTAACTTAGATAATCTAATCTATTTATAAGTAATTACTAATAGGACTATTACAGAAAAATAACACTGAACTTGGTTTTCTTTTGATTTTAAGGATCCATGGAATATTAACTTCAGTGGTTATGAGAATATCACACGCCTATGATTCAAAGTTCAACCAATCACAAATCAAATCACGACATCCAGAATGCGCTGGGTTTTCTGTTTGTTCAGAACGTCAGTGTCACTGGGACCCAGTCCACATCAACATACCTCTGTCCTGGTGGCAGAACCTGCAATGCCTTGTTAACTGGCTCCTGCTCTTCAGCATGGCCCCCCAGAGAACAGCTAGACCCATGGATGAGAGAGCGTTTGCAGAAGTCGAGGAATCCAGTTGAGTAGATTCATCAAACTGTTGGAGGTTAAAAAATACATATGTATGAATTTGGATGCATTGGAAAGGGAAAGAAGGACAGTTTGGCTTTACCTGCATAACCCCTCCCCCGAGGCAGCACACATTAGTGCCCAAAGAGACCACCCTGGACCGTGATTTCTCACATGGGGAAAGTGAAAGCATGAGAATGGGTACTCAGATTCCCCAGACAAGTGAGATGCAGCCCAAGACGCTCATTTCTTTTTCACCCCATCCAGAGAACTGAGTCATGAGCTGCACTACTTGGGGCAGGGAAGATGCTGGGAGAGTGGCAGAGGGCACTGAAGGGATGTGGATCCAGAAACTGTTAAATGCCTCTTGTACACCATCAAGAAGCCTGTCCAAGAGCCACTGGAGACAGCTTAACCGTGATTCCTCCCAACTTGCCCATGGGAACCCCCAGTGCTCTGTGCAACTCACCCACACCCCATCCCCCCAACGGTGTGGCCAGCTCCCTGTATGTACTCGTAATGGCAGGAAGAATAAGCTTTGGCAGATGGCTAGTAAGCATTGCAGAAAATCAGCCTGAATCTGCAAACCAGGGAGCAACCATAAATTTGAGTTTTAGCGTAACCACTGGGAAAGTCAAAGGGAAGTTGTCAGCAACCCACCTGGTGAGCTGCAAGATGGGAAAGAAGCTTAAAAATTCTGCCAAAAGAGGAAGAAGTGTGACGCAGGTGTAAGCACAGAGAGACTGAGGAAGCCTCAGAATCCCCAGTAGAGCAATGGGAAGGTATTTCTTTCCTAAAGTCAGCCAGTCAAGACTGGAGGAAGTGCCTGCTACTTCTAATGGAAGGACAGCAGCTGCAAGAACTTTAAGAAGTTAAAAAAACATGACCCCAACAAGGGATCTCAGCAATCTGCTAGTAATCAATTCCCAAAACATCCCTGATAAAGAATTAAAAATAGCTGGGTTTTTCTCTTGTGATGAGAAGATCCACACTCGTAGCAGCTTTAAGTATACAACAAGTATTAAATAGTCACCGTGTTGTACTGTCACATCCCCATTATTTACTTATTTTATAACTAGAAGTTGGTTCTGTTTCTTTCTTGTCCTTGCTCAAGTACTCGGTTGCACATGGTCAGAAGGGCCCAGGCAGCTGCTGACCCACCACGGTGCCCCGGGCCGGGAATGCAAGGGCAGGGCTTTCCACTTTCCAGTAGCAGGGGTCCCGCAGGACTTCAACCAGCGGGCGCAGCCGAAGCCCCTGCAGCCTGTAAATTGGAAGCCTGTAGGAGGGATCCCTGCCTCTGCAGCCCACCACGCTCCACTGCCCGCCCCTGGGCGGCACTGCAGCTGCCCCCCACCCCGCCCCCACCCCCCACCCCACCTCCAGCGAGCCCGTCGAGAAACAAGCCTGATCTCCAGCCCCTGTGGAACTGGAGCCTGAGCAAGAAGCCAGGCTAGAAAAGAAGGCTCCCGACGGGGCCGAAGTAGCACTGACCTTAGTTCCCCAAAGAAGCCCAAGTGCTATTATGCAGGCTGTGAGAAAGTTTGGGGGCTGAGACCTCACCACGTATAGGAATCTTTGCCTGCGGCTGGCGGCAGGAGTTCCAGAAGTTTGTGCGTCAAGAGAGTTGGCGCGGCCCCGCCTCACTGGGCATGCGCGGGACGTTGCGCGGCCCACCTGCGGGGAGCTCCTCCGAGCTGTGGACAAGTACCACCTGAGCAAGCCAGCCAGCCAGCCAGCCGCCGCACCTCGGGGGGGACCCGCACCCACTCTCTCTATTGCTGCAGCCGCTCCCACGCCAGCAGCCCCACCGTCAGCACCCCTAGCTCGCTGAGAGCACCATTCTCTCTGGCTGCCAGGCCGCTGCACTGTTTTCTTGCGGTAACACAGCCCTGCCAGTCTTTGCGAACTGCGTGGTCCCCGCCCCTCATCCCGTGGGCCCGAGGCTGGAGGCCCCTCCCCGCTTGTTGCAGCCTTGAGCGGGTGCGCTCCCTTCCCCTCGGGACTTCGTGTCTAGAGGAAAGAGAACTTTATGAAGTCAACAACAAGGAGACCATTATCTTCACCCCAGGTGTCAAAGTAAACTTGTAAAACAGCGACAACCACAGAAACTCCATACACGAATAGCACAGCAGGCATATCCGTGAAGGTGAGTCAGCCGTGTTGAACCCTGCTGTCTCAGGGATGGACATGTTCCAGAAGTCAGAGGTCAATAAGGAGACCACCCCCACCTCCACTCCACCCTTGTTCCCATCTTACTCTTGTCAGGAGAGTGTGTAATTGCCTTGGTTCTGTTCTGTCTTGTGGCAACAAAAATTTGAAGCGACAGAGCAGTGTTACAGCTCCTTCATCCCTAGCAGCTTCCGCCTCTTCTCACTCATAAGACTGCAGTCATCCTGGCTGGTCACCTTCTATTCCATGAGCCACTGCTTGTGCACCTGAAGGTAATTATCCATGTTTCCATCCAAGGCTAGCTCCAGGAGGCTGGGGCAGGTGGTGGTGATGGTGGTTGATGGTGTTATCCTCCTCTTTGGCCTCCCAGACTTTGATTACTGGCCCTTCCTGGTAACCTACCAGGGCTGACATAGTGCTTTCTATACTGCGACTTCTTACGTTATTGTTCTTTATGCTGCTGCTCTTCCTCCATAGCCACTTTTCCAGCATCTCCGTCTCCAGATGAGACTTCAGGTAGGTGATCTCCCGGAATTCATACAGCGATGTGTCCTTGGGGTCCTCATGCACTCAGGGGTTGTTCTTGATTTCCTTGTCTTGGCTGGTAAAGCAGTGGTTGGAGAGGCTCTTGTTGTAGCCAGTAAGAAACTGGCACCTGTGTGGCCACTATGATGATCTTGTCTTTGCCCCCAGGAGAGTTCTAGAACAGCCAAATCAGCTTGGTGTCCTAATAAGGGATGTGGGTGTTCCTGTTGCCCACCAGGACAATGATTACATTGCCCAGGGAAGACAGAGAGAGGTTTATTTTGGAAGCTTCCGTATGCCTTTCTCTTCCACCACCTCCACTGTCATCACCAGCCATGGACTGTATGGCTGTTTCTTCAGTTAAGTAGAGATCTGCTTTGTTCTACCTCTTGCTCCTGGCCAGGTTCAACAAGGTTGAGTTTTTTCAAACAGCTGTGGTCCTGGCCATCACAGCCACTATACCCCATGGTGGTGAGGAAGTAGAGTGGGAGCAAGAGCTGATTTCATTCATGTGTGTGTTGCCCACGACCTGAGTCTGCTCTCATATGTTCATCATATGCTGAATCTCCTTGACATTCTTGGTTATAAAGGAGGAGAGATCCTTGATGTAGATGCCTCAGCATTCTCCATCAGCTCTAGGTTCCTGCTGGTCCTTGGAGAGCAGGTCTCAAATCTCTTCTAGGTATATCTCCAGGTGGGAGGACTGGACCAGGCACTGCTGGTAGTAGGAGTGCAAGAAATAGATGAAGAAGTGCTCAGAGTTATTGGGGATGACCTTGTCCAGCCTGGATTCTACCCATGTTCCCTGCATGGTATGTCCTCCCAGTGCCTATCTAGCCATAAACAAATACCATGCCATTGAAATCCTGAAATAGTGAGTCTACTGAGGCTCTCACATTTTCATCACGTAAGTCTCTGTTTTGAGCTGGCATCATGCATGGTATTCAGAGATGGCAATGGCACCCCACTCCAGTACTCTTGCCTGGAAAATCCCATGGATGGAGGAGCCTGGTAGGCTGCAGTCCATGGGGTCACTAAGAGTCGGACGCGACTGAGCGACTTCACTTTCATTTTCCACCTTCATGCATTGGAGAAGGAAATGGCAACCCACTCCAGTGTTCTTGCCTGGAGAATCCCAGGGACGGGGGAGCCTGGTGGGCTGCCATCTATGGGGTCGCACAGAGCCGGACATGACTGAAACGACTTAGCAGCAGCATGCATGGTATTAAAGTTGAAGGTCTTGGGAAGCTATCCTGGGGCAAGGCAGGGGTTTCACAGAGTTAGCTGGCCAAGTTGTATATCCATGTCAGGGCTTCACAGCTGGCGGTAGTGGTAAAGCACCCACCTGCCAGTGCAGGAGACATAAGAGATGTGGGTTTGATCCCTGCGTCAGAATGATCCCCTGGAGGAGAGCTACTCCAGTGTTCTTGCCTGGAGAATCCCATGGACAGAGGAGCCTGGCAGGCTACAGTCCATGGGGTCACAAAGAGTCGGACAACGTCTGAAGCAACTTGGCACACAGCACAGGATCTAACAGTGAACAGCAGTCACCCCTTTAGCCAGAAGGTGGCACTGGGCCATCACTTTCAGGGTTGACCTTGGTTTTACTGGCCATCTTACTGCTCTGTCCTTTTATCGCCCCCAACCCACTCCACAGCCTGGGTGGTCCTACTGTCATCTCTAGGTCTGGATCATTGGGACTGACCCAGTGGGCTCCCTTAGTGCCAATCTTCAATCTGCGTACAAGCTCCTGCAGTGGGGATTCTGGGAGATGGCCCCACCAGTTCTGCAAGCCAGGCCGCCACAGCTCTCCAGTCCTTACAGAATTTAGCAGAGTCCATGGAAGCCACAGGAGCTGTGTTGGCTGAATGGCAGTCCCCAGAACCCACCTCATACTAGGGCAGAGAGAATGCTGCCATGTTGCCAATGCTAGTGTTGCAGTGGCAACAGTAAGATAAAAGAGAAAAATGGGATGGGTGACAGAGCTGTCCTCTCCTCCTCTCCCTCCTCCTCCTCTAAGGACCTGTGGTGGGGGCTGCTGGTTCTGGACACCTGGGGGGCACCCAAAAGACACCCCTCACATGGGCAGAGGCTCACATGGAGTCCTACCTCAAGGTGGGAGAATCATTCATTACAGTGAGCATGGCTGCTCTAACTCTGCCTCCCCTTTATCACCACTTGGAGAAGAAAGGAGAGAAGGGGATGGGGCAGGGAACAGGGGCAAGGCTAAAAAGTTCCCTAAAATCTTTTAAGGAAGTTTAGAGCTATAAACCATAAGAAAACAGAAAAAGACAATTTAATGAAATCAGGAAAAAAATACACAAATAAAAGAGAACTTTACCATAGAAATACACTAAAACAAACCAAAGAGAATCCTAGAGTGGAAGAGTACAGTGAATGAACTGAAAGATGGAAGAGAAAGCATCAACAGAAAGCAACAGAAATACATCCATTACAGTAGAATGGATCAAGCAGAAAATAGCATGTGTAATGTAGAGGATAGGACCTTTGAAATAACTAGTCAGAGGAAAATATAGAGGAGTGAGAATAGCCAGTGTGATACATGGAATATCATCAAGAGAAACAGTGAACTATTGCAGTCCCAGAAAGGGAAGAGAGAGAGAAGAAAGAGAAATCTTATTTAAAGAAATAATGGCTAATGACTTTCCAAATCTGGGGAGAGTTTTGGACATCCAATTTCATGAAGCTCATAGGTCTCCAAGCAAATCCAGTGAGAATTTTTCCAGGACACTATTAATAGAGCTGTCAAAGTCAAAGCCAAAGCAAGATTCTTAAAATTATCAAGAAGAAGCATATAACTTACAAGAGAACTCATATAATGCCATCAGCAACTTTTCAGCAGCAGAAACATCAGAGGCTGGGAGAGAATAGGATGATATATTCAATATGCTGAAAGGAAAAAAAACAATAACTGCCAACCCTGGATTCTTATCTGGTAAAGTGGACCCTTAGAAATAAAGAAGAGATGAAGACTTGCCCAAACAAACAAAAACTGGGAAATTTCATCATGCAGGCAAGGCTAGACTTGCCTTGATTGGGCTTCTCAGGTGGTGCTAGTGGTAAAAAAAAAAAAAAAAAAAAAGCTGTCTGCTAATGCAGGAGACATAAGAGAAGTGGGTCCTATTCCTGGATTGGAAAGATCCCTTGGAGGAAGGCATGGTAACCCACTCTGGTATTCTTGCCTGGAGAATCCCATGGACAGAGGAGGCTGGCGAGCTACAGTCAATAGAGTCGTGCAAGAGTCAGACATGACTGAAGCAACTTAGCATACATGAAGACTTGCCTTACAAAAAGTGCTGAAAGGAATTCTTCAGACTGAAATGAAAGGATGGTAATTAGCAGCATGAAAACATATGGAAACACAACACACTAGTGAAGGTAAATACATAGTCAAATTCAGCATACTCTAATACTATAATATAGTAGTATGGTGGTTTAGTTGCTAAGTCATGTCTTACTCTTGTGACCCCCATGGACTGTAGCCCACCAGGCTCCTTGTCAATGAAATTTCCCGAGCAAGAGTACTGGAGTGGGTTGCTGTTTCCTTCTCCAGGGTATCTTACTGACCCAAGGATTGAACTTGTTTCTCCTGCACTGCAGTTGGAGGCTTTACCACTGAGCCACCAGGGAAGCCCATATAGTAGTATGTTAACAACTTAAATCTAATGCAAGTATCTCCTGCTTTTCAAAAGCTCCCTTTACAACACTTCATTTTTATGAAAGATCTACACCTGTGTCTATTTTTTTCTAAACAAAAGAAATCCAAAGAGATAATTTCTCTTTAATGAAAAAAAAGTAATTACTTTTTCACTTTATGCCATTTCAGCTTTAAAAAGTTTTCATAGTAACATTCTACTTTTTAATAGTAGGGGAAACCTGTACAAAGATTAAAGGAAAAAATTATTAAAAATAACTACATCTACTATAATTTCTTAATGAATATACAACATAAAAAGAAGTAAATTGTGAAAATCAAAAACATAAAAAGGGAAAAGATTGGAATTTTTGTCTGTGATCAAAGTTGTTAGCATAAAATAGTTATATCTGTATGATGTTTTGTGTAAGCCTCATGTCAATCACAAAGGATAAGCCTAGAGTCAGTACAAAAAAGATAAAGAGAAAGGAATCAAAGATTATCATTAGAGAAAAGCAATAGAGGAAGAAATAAACAAGAAAATTAGAAAATAGCTAGAAACTAATTAATAAGATGTTATTAGTAATTCCTTTCCTGACAACACTTGTTCTAAATGCAAATAGATTGAGGTCTCCAATCCAAAGGATAGGGCGGCTGAACAGATTAAAAAAAAATAAAACAAGAGCCAGCTATATACCACCTGCAAGTCTCCCTTCTGCTTTAAGTAAACATAGGATCAGAGTCAACGGGTGGAAAAAACTATTCCATGCACGTGGCAACCAAACGTTAAACACTTTTTAAGCCATGCATTATATATATATATAAATAAATTTTCTGGTCTTTTAAATTTTAATTGATTACCAGATGGTAGGGTTATGAACCATATCTTTTATCATAAAAATATTTTCTAAACTCATTAAGTTTTTTAAGAAAGAGAGCAAATTCAATGCCTGCCGTTGTCAAAGGAAACTCACTTGAAATATAGATATTTTTAAATCATATGAGAATTATACCTTCTTCTAGAATATATAATTATGAACAAAAAATATTAATTATGTACCTCAATAAGATACTTTGGAAACTGTTAGTTTTAGGTATAGCTATGAAATGCTAAACCAGATAAGTAGTTTCCAACTTAGACTTAATTGTTTCTTTTTTCCCTTCATAAAATAATTGCCTAGAAACAACTGTTTCTCACTGCTGTTCTAAGTAAATGTCTCTGTCAACTCCAATGATAGAATTTCTTTCTCCAATTGAAGGATTCTTAAAATATACAAGTCTAGCTGTGTCTAAGAAATGTGGAAGAGTTTCATTTTAACCTGTGGTTCATTGCAGCATGCAGGTAGCACGTCTGTGCAGTTTTGCCTTCTTCTTTTCCATTATGTATTTCAGAATAAAATAAAAAGCAAAATAAACAGCGAAAGAGTAACTATATGCTTGTCTTGAGTACCTGAAAGGATTTAAAGAATTGATCTGTCTTATGTAGCTGATCTAAAGGTACAGAATACTAGCAAAGATGGGGAAATAGGATATCTTCATATGCAATAGCAAATTTTGCATTATGGAGAAAGTAGAATGATTCAGTATATAAGGTGACTTAATAACAGGTACTACAAAATTAGAAATACTGATAAGAATGAGTTGGCATTATTATGTATCAAAGTGAAAGTGTAAGTTGCTCAGTCATGTCCGACTCTTTGCGACCCCATGGACTATAGACCCCATGGACTATACAGTCCATGGAATTCTCCAGGCCAAAATACTGAAATAGGTAACCTTTTCCTTCTCCAGGGGATCTTCCCAACCCAGGGATCGAACCCAGGTCTCCCGCATTGCGGACGGATTCTTTACTGGCTGAGCCACAAGGGAAGCCCGAGAATACTGGAGTGGGTATGTATCAGGAGACTGCCAAATACCCTAATCCTGCTCTCAACCATTCATTCTTCCTTGTGAGCTACATATGCTCACATAGGCAGCATATGTGAAAACATATGCACAAGTATAAAGTCAAAGGCAGCTGAACAAACAGAGTAACAATTAAGTGGCCATGACTTTGGTGGCAAACTTCAGTGCAGAATGTCTTTACCTCAATTCTGTAAGCTCAAATAGTATATAATTACAAATACTGAAATTCTCCTTTATATAAGTGCAAACTAAAGTCTCCAATTATAAGTCTGAGAGATGGACACACAAAAAAAAGTATCCATTTTACCTACCCAAGTGTGGAATCAATAAAGAACCATGCACATAAGTCAAGCAGATGGCATTAGTTCTGCAACCAAGTGAATACACTCGAATCCTATGCATTTTTGAAAAAAGGGAAGTGGGGTAGTGGCTGATGAGGGGTGCTTGTACAATTCCTTGTCCCAAGAGTGAATTTTTGGCTTTTATCTGCTCCCCTTAGGATTGGCCATGTGTTTATTATTCAGGGATTTTCCAAAAGTCAGTGATATATTTGGCTTCTCCAGACAAGGAGTAAATGAAGGGAAACTGAAAATAGATTATAAATAAAGTAACACTGAATACAAAGAAATAAAAA
This sequence comes from Okapia johnstoni, assembly GCA_024291935.2. Taxonomy (NCBI): domain Eukaryota; kingdom Metazoa; phylum Chordata; class Mammalia; order Artiodactyla; family Giraffidae; genus Okapia; species Okapia johnstoni. Next base: position 58,258,719 of record CM044308.1, read on the forward strand.
TTTGCCAATTACAATAAACACCTAAGACATTTGTACAAAGCATTTAACAATGGAATCAAGGATACTCTGCCCAAGACTTTGTACCAGACTCATGTGTTTGCATAATTATTCTATCAAAACCTCAAGAAAAACATAATTATATTTCTATTCAGATTCTTCATCAGAATGCAGAAGGGACACTTTGTTTTTATGTAAATTAAGGATATCATTAATAATAAAAAATGACATATATGCAAAAGTTAATTTCTAATATAAATACTAGTAACAACTCCTAAAATAAAATTTTAGCAAGTACAATCCATTGGTATATTAAAAGAATAAAACATCGAAACCAAGATGATCTCATTAAAGGAACTGAAAATAGGTTTCAGTATTAGAAAGTGTATTAGTTTAATCCAAAGACAGAAACCACAATATTTATTCATAATTGTTAAAGATGACATTTGATACATTAAAAAATGGATTCCAAATAATATTTCTTAGAGAAAACTTCTTTTATGTGATAAATTGATAGTATAAAATTTAAACGTCTCTATGCTAAAATTATTTTTAAAAGGCAAAATATTTCCTATATATAAAATTAATGAAAGAAATATTTTTATTTCCTAGATTCCCTGGAAAATATAACCCAAGAGAAATATATAATGTGCTAGCACTTTATTAAGGGAAGGGGTATAGCTTCAGTAAAGTAGAAGTGAAGGACAGAGGGAGTGAGGAAGGAAAGGGAGGAAAACAGAAATGGGTGAGATACTAAAGAGATGGCGACTTATTAAAAATTACATTGTATTTAAAGGTCTCATGTAGTATGTTCAGAGAAGTCATACAAATTATTATGTTTTAGCTGTTTCCTTTCATTAAAAAAAACTAGTGATTTGAGATGTTGCCTTAACTATGTCTTTAATTTTCACATCTATTTTCATTAATCTCTATTTTTTATTGTGTTCTACTGATTGGCCTGCCTATTTTTGTGGTACTTGAACACTTATTTACTGATTTAATTGTGCTTGGTTATATTTGTGCTAGTCCACTGATTTTATTCTTCTTTTGAAGACCTCTGTAATTTTTTTATTTTTAATTGAGGGACAATTACAATACTGTGTTGACTTCTGCCATACATAAGATGGATCAGCTGTAGATATACATATGACCCCTTTCTTTTGAGCCTTCCTCCCCCCCTCCCACCCCACCCCACTTCCTACCCCAGCCTACCCCTCTAGGTTGTCACCAAGCCCCTGTTTGAGTATCTTAAATTGTATAGCAAATTCCAACTGGTTATTTTACATATGTTAGTGTATATCCCAAAGTTTTTGATCATTTTTTTCTAGTATGAATGTTAGTATGTACTGTCTAATTCCTTTTCCTTAAAGTTGTTTTCACATTCATTTTGGAGAATAAAGAGGACCTGAATCTTTATGATATTCTATTTGTCTGAAAGACTCTGGTGAAAATGCTGTGTGACAATTTTCCTCTCGGTTGTTTAAAACACAAATCATGTACTCTTAGGATTCTTGTTTAATGATTTTCGATTGGACTTGCCTTGCATGGCACTACACTTACTGAAATCAACTATGAGTTGTTTGGAGCAACTCTGCTCATCCTGCTTAGATAACAGTATTGGACATATGCTATTGTGTGAATGTTTCTATCCTCCAAAATTCAGATGTTGAAACTGTAATCCCCAGGCAATGACATTAGGAAGTGATAAGGCTGTGAGGGTGGATCCCTCATAAATAAGAGCAGTGCTCTTACAAGGCCCAGAAAGCTCCCTCACTTTTTCTATCATGTGAGGGTGTATAAAGTAAATGGCTGTCTATGAAAGGATAGGAGATTTCACCAGACAGTCTGCTAGTGACTTGATCTTGTCTTCCCCATCCAGCAGAACAGTGAGATACAGATTTCTGTTATTTATAAGCCATGTAGCCTATTTGTTGTTATTCAGTTTCTGAGTCATGTCTGACTCTTTGTGATCCCATGGAATGCAACATACCAGATTCCCCTGTACTTCACCATCTCCTGGAGTTTGCTCAGATTCATGTCGATTGAGTTGGTATTGCTGTCTAACCATCTCATTCTCTGCCATCCTCTTCTTCTTTTGCCTTCAGTCTTTCCAAGCATCAGGGTCTTTGCCAGTGAGTCGGCTCTTTGTATCATGTGGCTAAAGTATTGGCTGCAACAAGGCTGTGATCCATGAAGGGGCACCTAGCTTATGATATGCTATTTTAGAAGCCCAAACAGACCAACACACCATAATATTCCATTCATGAGCAGTGGCATAAATTGCAATAAGGCAAGTAGAAACATGAAAGATCACTTATCACTTACTTTCTAGGATTGGAACTAACTGTCACTTCCAGATATATGACATTTTCCAAAGCAAGTTATTCAGTTCAGTTCAGTTCAGTTGCTCAGTCGTGTCTGACTCTTTGCGACCCCATGGACTGCAGCACGCAAGGCCTCCCTGTCCATAACCAACTCCAGGAGTTTACTCAAACTCACGTCCATTGAGTTGGTGATGCCATCCAACCACCTCATCCTCTGTTGTCTCCTTCTCCTTCCACCTTCAATCATTCCCAGCATCAGGGTCTTTTCAAATGAGTCAGTTCTTCGTATCAGGTGGCCAAAGTATTAGAGTTTCAGCTTCAGCATCAGTCCTTCCAATGAATATTCAGGACTGATTTCCTTTAGGATGAACTGGTGGGATCTCCTTGCAGTCCAAGGGACTCTCAAGAGTCTTCTCCAACGCCACAGTTCAAAAGCATCAATTCTTTGGTGCTCAGCTTTTTTTATAGTCCAACTCTCACATCCATACATAACTACTGGAAAAACCATAGCTTTGACTAGACAGACCTTTGTTGGCAAAGTAATGTCTCTGCTTTTTAGGTGCTATCTAGGTTGGTCATAACTTTCCTTCGAAGGAATAAGCATCTTCTAATTTCATGGCTGCAATCACCACCTGCAGTGATTTTGAAGCCCAAAAAATTAAAATCAGACACTGTTTCCACTGTTTCCCCATCTATTTGCCATGATGCAATGGGACCGGATGGCATGATCTTAGTTTTCTGAATGTTGAGCTTTAAGACAACTTTTTCACTCTCCTTTTTCACTTTCACTAAGAGGCTCTTTAAAGCAAGTCATAATCAAGCTAGAAGACAAAGTGTAGGTGAGTAGACTATGACCACTTTGAGGCCATGGTGTAAATGCAGGAATAATTGAATATTGAATCAAAACATTCAATATACCACAGTCTGCCTCCTTGATTTCAATTATCCATGTCATTTCTACATGTAAAACACACGCATCTCCATTCCATAGTTACCATATGCCTCATACAATCATGGAATCAAGTTTGAAATCTAACATACTGTGATTCATTTTGGGTCTAATACAATTTCTCTTGGTCCAGAAGGCCTATGAACTAAACAAAAAAGTATGTGTACTATACATACTGTATATAAACTGGTATACAGGGAAAGATAACACATATGATATACACTCTTATTTTAAAAAAGGAACAACCTGAAACTCATAACAGTTGCCACTCTATTAATTTTGAAACACTAGGCAAATGTTACAAAGTAACCAGACTCATGAGTAGTGGATATTATTTGCTTAGGCATTTAATTCTGATTAAACTAGGATTGTTTCCCAGATCCGTATGCTGGAAAAATCTTCCTTTCCTACCATCTTACATGGAAACTTCTTAAGAATGCACTGGTGTGTGTGTGTGTGTGTGTGTGTGTGTGTGTGTGTGTGTGTGTGTGTATGTATGTATTAGTGGCTCTCATTATCCTCTAATTCCTGATAGTTGAAATTTTGGGTCCCAGGCCAAGAATTTTTATTTTGGAGGTCTAAACTGACAGTGCTTTGCTTATAAAACCCTCTGTGAAAACTTCGTAAGTTTTTGTGTGTCTGAGCATACCCAGGTCTGTGCCAAAAGCCACATTCACAATTTTTTTAATGTGTCTTTTTGTTGAACTTAATTATTAGTACTCTGATACTATTATGCTGCTTTGGGACTTAATGTTTTGTGGGGGGTCTGTTGCCTCTGTAAAAGAAGATAAAGTTCATTCTTATTAAACTGGTGTCTATTCAGAGTATGTTCCTATCATAGTGTTCATAGAGGGGGAGAAAGATATGTGGTCAAAGTAAATTACTAGGCCAATCACAATGTTAAAGGAGTGGAAAAGAACCTTACATTCGTGATGATAGTATGGTATAGATAGGAACTCAATGAAAGCTAAAGAATTGGTGCCAATAATTGCATAAATCATAAAGTCCCCCCCAATGTGGTAAATTTCTGATTTGTTCAATTATTCAGAGTCTTTTGCAAGTTTGTTAAAATTTTATTTTAACATATGTTATACTTTTCTTTTTGGTTTTAGCTGTAGATATTTTAACTTCTTGTTGCTATTGTAACTGGATTTTCTTTTGCTCTCTTCTACCCACTTTTGTATATATGAAAGTATTTGGTTTTTAATATTAATGTAACTCATCCTGCCCTTTATACTACCTTAAGAAGTTCCTCTTCTGCTAGTAATTTTCAGTTTGTAGTCTTGGTGTTTACAATCATATCTTTTCTATGGAGGTTATTCTCTGGTAGACATTAATACGTGAGACAGTGATCCTCAGACTTGATGCCAACTCCTATTGGATCAGTTCTCCAAACGTCCTTGGGCTCGGCATCCCAGTGCTACTCATTTCATGCTGTTGGCCCCATAGGCAAATCACTTTCCAATATTTATGAATCCAAGTATGCTGTTACTTTTATGTGTCAATCTTACTGGGACATGGCATGCCCAGATATTTGGTAAATATATGTCTGGATGAGAGTAACATTTGAATTATTAGACTTAGTAAAGCAAATTGCCATCCTCAGTGTGGAGGAAAGAATAATTCATTCTCTCTGCCTGTCTTTGAGCTGAGACATTGGTCTTATCCTGCCTTTAAACTCAGACAAAAATGTACAGCTTTGATTCTCTTGGTACTCGGGCCTTCAAACTCTAACTGGAACTATACTGTGGCCTCTCCCAGATCTTCAGCTTACAACTGCAGATCTTTAGAATTTTCAGTCTCTATAACCATGTGAGTTAAATCTCAATAACAAATATCTATATATATATATATTATATATATCAATCACTAATATATGTATATGTCATTAATATATATGTACATATTATATATATATATATAAGATTATATAATGATAAGTTAATTGTGTAATCTGAAAAAAACAAGGGAGAAAAGTTATGAGTTATGCACTAATCTTAAAACCAAACATTTTCTAATGTTAGTACAGGCCCAATAGTTTAAATGTCCAACAATGGAAAGATACAGTGATATACAAATGTTGTAGACATTTAAAATTAGAAAATCATGTGAAACACTTCCAATTAGGTAAATATTTAGAAAAAAGTAACCATAGACTAATACCATAAACACTTTAGACATAACTTTTAAGGTAATAAAAGGTATCAGAAAGATAATTTCCTTCATTATGCATCCTAAGATAATGTTTAAAGATAGGAATCATACCTGTAGAAAGCATAAAAAGAATAGTATGAAAAGCTGGCATTCCCCATCAGAATGGGGTCCTCAGTGTTTGCTAGTCATTGATGTTTCTTGTACAACAGTGTCAGGCACTGTGTCCTAGATAATAATGCACTGAAATCTTTCACAGATGCCAAATATTAATAAGTATTCAAAATTATTTTCCCTCAACTAACTGTATAATACTGTGAAGATGTCTGCCAAGGATTTGTCTAGATTTGACATGCCTTACTAAGATTAAGAGACAAGACTTTAAAATGAATTTAAAAATTTCCTCCCTGGAATCTAATAGAAAGGGATAAGGACTCAAATTGAAACTTCAGTGACAGGGTTGAAGGATGGCCAAATAAACAAAGACAGCATTGTCACTCTTTATAGAAGTCATGAAATATACCAGAAAATAATGATTTCAACACAGTTATTACTGACTTGTTTAGTGTTTTTGAGATTGAAGTCCATCATTGTGTTCACAAAAAGTCTATCATTTGGAATTTTGTATCTCAACAAAATCCATTGAAAATACTTGTTTTAGAAATGTGAGCCAATTAAGTTTTAAATGATGATCATTTAATGATTGGAAGTAATAACATTTAATTTTCAATTAAATGTTAATTTTTTGATGGAGATATAGCAAGCCCATTCACTGTCACTCAAGCATTCCCCAAACCCTCAAATTATGCAGCAAAGATGCCAGCTATAAAAATTGTTGCTGACTGAATTGGAGAGATTTCTTTCACATTATACAAGAAATATGAAAATAAAAATTGTATAACAGGGCTGATGCTTAGTTATTCATAGGTAACATTGTTTTCTTTGGATTCTTCATAAAATTAATTTTATTTGGTTTCAGTTGTGAAATTAAATCAGAACAAAATTAAAACTATTTAAAAAATTTAAAACCATTTCTGTGTATTATAAAATATATTTAAATTATCTTATAGATTTAAATCCAAAACATCTATTTCTGCTTTATTGACTATGCCAAAGCCTTTGACTGTGTGGATCACAACAAACTTTGGAAAATTCTTAAAGAGATGGGAATACCAGACCACCTGACCTGTCTCTTGAGAAATCTGTATGCAAGTCAAGAAGCAACAGCTAGAACTGGACATGGAACAACAGACTGGTTCCAAATAGGAAAAGGAGTACGTCAAAGCTGTATATTGTCACCCTGATTATTTAACTTATATGCAGAGTACATCATGAGAAACACTAGGATGGAAGAAGCACAAGCTGGAATCAAGATTGCCGGGAGAGATATCGATAACCTCAGATATGCAGATGACACCACCTTTATGGCAGAAAGTGAAGAGGAACTAAACAGCCTCTTGATAAAAGTGAAAGAGGAGAGTGAAAAAGTTGGCTTAAAGCTCAACATTCAGAAAACTAAGATCATGGCATCTGGTCCCATCACTTCATGGGAAGTAGAGGGGGAAACAATGGAAACAGTGTCAGACTTTATTTTTGGGGGCTCCAAAATCACTGCAGATGGTGACTGCAGCCATGAAATTAAAAGACGCTTACTTCTTGGAAGGAAAGCCATGACCAACCTACATAGCATATTAAAAAGCAGAGACATTATTTTGCCAACAACGGTACATCTAGTCAAGGCTATGGTTTTACCGGTAGTCATGTATGGATGTGAGAGTTGGACTGTGAAGAAACCTGAGCACTAAAGAATTGCTGCTTTTGAACGGTGGTGTTGGAGGAGACTCTTGAGAGTCACTTGAACTGCAAGGAGATCCAACCAGTCCATTCTAAAGGAGATCAGTCCAGGGTGTTCATTGGAAGGACTGATGTTGAAGCTGAAACTCCAATACTTTGACCACCTCATGCAAAGAGTTGACTCGTTGGAAAAGACCCTGATGCTGGGAAGGATTAGAGGCAGGAGAAGAAGGGGACGACAGAGGATGAGATGGCTGGATGGCAACACCAACTCGATGTTCATGGGTTTGGGTAAACTCCGGGAGTTGGTGATGGACAGGGAGGCCTGGAGTGCTGCAATTCATGTGTTTGCAAAGAGTTGGACACAACTGAGCAACTGAACTGAATTGAAAGTTGATTAAAATTTATTTTTTTAACTTGCGAGAAAAAAATAGATAAAACATTATATCTTTATGTTTCACTAATTTTCTGGGTAAAGATTTATCCCAGTCAAGAATATAAGCCTGTAAGTGCAAGAATAAAAGAAAAAGATGAGTTTAATGAGAGTATTCTCTAAAGTCAAATGAAAAAAATTTGTTTCCTTACTTTCCTTTTAATATTTACCTATTTGAAAAATTCCATTTATTTATTAATGGCAGACATATTTATTAAAAACCTTAATTAATGTATTGTTTTCCTGCTAAATAAGATCCTTGAGGAGAAAATGGAAGTGACTAATCTTAGCCAAAAGTGCCATTTGTGTATAATGATGTGATTCATGGATACTTATTGTTGTTGTCCAGTCGCTCAGGCATGTCCAACTGTTTGCTACCCCATGGATTGCAGTATGCCAGCCTTCCCTGTGTTTCACCATCTCCTGGAGCTTACTCAAAACTCATGTCCACTGAGTCAGTGTTACAATCCAACCATCTCACCCTCTGACATCTCCTTCTCCTCCTGCCTTCAATCTTTCCCAGCATCAGGATCTTTCCCGATGATTGAGCCAATGTTCACATCGTGTTGCCAAATTACTGGAGCTTCAGCTTCAACATCAGTTCTTCCAGTGAATATTCAATATTGATTTCCCTTATGATTGACTGGTTTGATCTCCTTGCAGTCTAAGGGACTATCAAGAGTCTTCTCCAACACCATAGTTGGAAAGCATGAATTCTTTGGTGCTCAGCGTTCTTTATGGTCCAACTCTCACACCCATACGTGACTACTGGAAAAGTCATAGCTTTGACTATACAGACCTTTGTTGGCAGTTTTAGTATCCTGTCTAGGTTTGTCATAAATTTTCTTCCAAGGAGCAAGCGTCTTTTGATTTCATGGCTGCAGTCACCATCTGCAGTGATTTTGGAGCCACCCCCCCAAAAAAAAATAAAGTCAGCCACTGTTTCCATTGTTTCCCCATCTATTTGCCATGAAGTGATGGGACTGGATGCCATGATTTTAGTTTTCTGAATGTTGAGTTTTAACCCAACTTTTTCACTCTCCTCTTTCACTTTCATCAAGAGGCTCTTTAGTTCTTCTTCACTTTCTGCCATAAGGTCTGTGTTATCTGCATATCTGAGGTTATTGCTGTCTCTCCCTGCATTCTTGATTCCTGCTTGTGCTTCATCCAGCCCAGCATTTCACATGATGTACTCTGCATATAGGTTAAATAAGCAGGGTGACAATATACAACCTTGACTTACTCTTTCCCGATTTGGAACCAGTCTGTTGTTCCATGTCTGGTTCTAACTGTTGCTTCTTGACCTGCATACAGGAGGCAAGTAGGCAATCTTGTATTCCCATCTCTTTAAGAATTTTCCACAGTTTGTTGTGATCCACACCGTCAAAGGTTTTAGCATAGTCAATGAAGCAGAAGTAGTTGTTTTTCTGGAATTATCTAGTTTTTCTGTGATCCACCAGATGTTGGTAATTTAACCTCTGGTTCCTCCACCTTTTCCAAATCCAGTTGTGTAATCTCGAAGTTCTCGGTTCACAGACTGTTGAAGCCTAGCTTGAATGATTTTGAGCACTACCTTGCTAGCCTGTGAATTATATTAAAACTTTGAATATTTTTAATATAATTTTCAAGGATGATGTAAGAAAATTAATTTCCCCCATATCTTAATCTAATCATTTGGTCTTAATTTGACTAGAAATCATAAAGTAGAGAGATTTTACAGATAAATCTGTCAAAAGTTATTTTTATTTAGAATTCTCTTCCAGATAAAATATTTAATTTAATAGTATTTTATTTTTTTATATATCTTAATTCAAGAAGTGTTAAAGTATTAAAAATGATATTGGGAATTAAGGAAACTTTATAGATATTTTACCTGAAATACATTGAAGCAGTCAGCTGAAAACTGAAAAATATTGTGCCAATCTGTAAATCTCAATAAATTAGAGCTAACATAGATTTATAAGTGGTAGTTGGCATCATATTCACTTGTTGTTAGATTTTTATTTGTGTTCCAAGGCACAAGCTGCTTGTCAACCCGTTATACATGATGTGTAATCAACAGAGCAAATGAACAAGCCCATCTGGCATAATGTCATAGTATCTTAAAATATATGTGAAAGTTTGGTATATAGACCATAAATATTTTTGTAGAAATGGGAAATCTGTTCTTTTTCTGACACTATTGTTTTAAACAGGATATAATAACTCATACTGTAGGAATTTTCTACTTAGCTGGAGTTATCTACCTGATATGTTTACGCTGACTGGGAGTTTGCATATTTTTAGCAAAGATGTGATACTTTGAACATCTTCTGACACAACATGCAGGCATGGATGCAGGATATCATTGCTCACTTTGTTGTAAGGTAATCTTGGAAGGGTGAAAATTCTGGATAAGTGTTTTCAGAGTAACAACATGGGCTTCCAGATACATTTAAAAATACCCAGTACTAATGATTAGAACCAGGAAAAAAATCATATTACAAAACAGGCGTACTTTCTCTAAATGGCTGGAGTTCAGGGCTGTTTGGATTAATATGCATTATACATACTCTGCAGATTAAGTTAAACCACCTGGGAAATGGATGGCCAATGAAGCACTTTATCTGCACACTGCAGGTACCTTGAGTAGTTTGCTACCTGCAGCATAATTATAATTCTGTTTTGATGTAGGCAGTGGTACAGCAGTTAAAATCATTTTCATTTCTTCCAGAATTTCCTGCAGAGAAATACAAACTGATGCAGTCTATTTTAAAACAATGTTGTTTATCTGAATATAAGCCATAAAATGTAACCATAATTGGGAACCAGCTAGTATATCCTTCAATAGAAAAGGGAAGAGTTATTATCTGTGTTGATGAACAGGTATGTAATTAAATATAAATATTGTGAGAGTCCCTTGATATTTTGTTAATGAAATTTGTTTGATGTCTTTTTATATCAAAATTGCTTAAAGGTGTTTGAATTTTTTAAATATATTTTGATTTTTCCACACATTTGAATGAAATGTTGAGTTGAAGCAATTAGGGAGTAGATGGAAAAAATGTATCTTGACATCAGTGATTTAGACATTTGGGGGAAATGCATGTGCACATGCATTTATATGAATATATGAATATATGTATATATACATGTGTAAATATTTTACATGTACTCAAATTTGATTAATTTGGATAATTTCATTTTGATTTTAAAAGTGTACTTAGGAAATTTGCTGTGTTATATCAGAATAGAGTCACAAAAATGTGTACATCAAAATCCCTAGAATATATGGATATGTTACATTATACAGCAGAAGAGATTTTACAGTTGTCATTAAAGTTATGGACCTTCAGATAGATATATTATCTTGGATTATCTCACTGAGTCCAGTCTAATCACATGAGTCCCTAAAGGCAGGTAACTTTCGAAACTGGAGTCAGATGTAGCAGGATGAATATCAGAGATACTGAAAGCAGGAGAGCAGCTTGATCCACTCTTATTGGAGGCCACATGGAAAGCATGAGAAAGACCACAGATAGTATTTAGGAGCAATGACATCTTTGACAGCAAAAGAGACAGACGGGGACCTCAGTCCTGCAGTCATGAGGAAGTAGAATCTTCCAACAACTTGAATGACTTTAGAAGCAGATTATTCTCCAGATCTTCCATTAAGAAAGGCAGCCCTGCCAACAATTTGATTTCAGCTTTATGAAACCCTGCCCCACCCTAACTTGTGACCTACAAAATCTGTGAGATAGTAAATGTGTGTAGTTTCAGTCGACTAGATTTGTGGTAATGTGTTACTGCAACAATAAAACACTAATATACATGTTTTAACCTGACAGTTGGACAGAGATGTAACTTAGTCTTTTTTTTTTTCTTTGTTTTTTTGCCTAATTTTTATTTTAGTTCCTCAGCACTGAAATGCTGAGGATATTTCATTTGATAATTACCTGTGAGAATATGGCCCAAATGAAAGACCATACTTAGTAACTACTGTTTCTACCTCTCTATTAGTTCCACCAGGACAACTCCTATACTGGACCAAGATAGGTCACTACATCACCACACTTTCTTGCCTACTCATCTTGATCACATTCTGGAAAATCTGTATATTTTTTTCAGGATGAACTGAAGGCTAGCAACAATAAGGAAGTAAACAAAAGTAAAGAAATGCATACATTATTAGGGAAAAAAATCTTTTTAAAAATTTGCCTGCAGTCTGTTTGGATGACCCTGTTAACAGAGTTTCCAGTCTTGGTTCTTTCAACTTTGAGAGTGCGTGTGTTAGCTAAAACCCAACCTTGGTTTGGAATATATGATTTCCACATATGGTAGGTTTTCTCAAATTTTGAATTTGTTTCTCATTACTCTCTTCAAGTGAGATTATTTTGTATATGTCTGCAAGGATGGTACTGTGGCCATGTAAGGCTAATTGTGTCATCTGCCCTCGAAAAAAATTATTCCCTGTCTTCCACCCAAAGATGTATCCTCTCAACTAAAGCTTATATAATATGACAGCCATAAAAGTGTGCTTTGCAGATAACTGGCAAAGAGAGAACCAATGTGGCAATGTAGCCACAGTCTCTAACTGTGATTGCGTTAAGGGTCCACCTCAGCTTATCATCTTGGCCTGTGCATCCTAGAAAGTCCTCATCAATGAAACAGCACCATGGTAGTACAAGGACTCACCATTGCTGGTCAGTTAAGGAGTTGCCAGATGTTTTGAGGCTCTTTGTACCCAATTCGCCTTTCTTTCAGCTTTGCTTTTAGAGATTGTTGTTGTTTAGTCCCTAAGTCGTGTCTGACTCTTTTATGATCCCATGGACTTTAGCCTACTGGGCTCCTCTGTCTATGGGATTTCCCAAGCAGGAATACTGAAGTAGGTTGCCATTTCCTCCTCCAGGGGATCTTCCTGACCCAAGGATTGAGCTTGTGTCTCCTGCGCCGCTGGGGAAGCCCTGCTTTCAGAGCTTATTTGCTTTCCTTGTGATCCTTTTTCCCTTCCATTTGGCTTAATCTACATGATACTACTGATCATTTGTAAGAGGCTGGTCTGAATGTTTCTGTCCCCTCAAAACTTACACTGAAATTTAATCCCCAGGTTGGTAGCATTGGGAGGTGGGAGATGATTAGTCATGAGGGTAGGGCCCTCAGGAATGTGATTAGTGTCCTTATAAAAGAGGCTTAGGAGCCCTCTGGCCCCTTCCACCCTGTGAGGGCACAGCAAAAAGGCTTTGATCATACACAGAATCTGATTTTGTTTTCGTCTTGGACTTCCTAGCATCTAGAACTGTGAGAAATAATTTTCTATATTTTATGAGCCACCCAATCAATGGTAGAAATTGACTATGACTATGACTATTTCAGGTTTTCTTTTGGGGGAAGGAGAAGCACAAAGTTGAAAATATATGTTTAATGATTAGGATCAATCTGTGCAAATATATTTTTTTTCTCAGAATTTGACTTGCATTTGGGCTTAATCATGCTAATGGTACATGTGGCCTTAAAAAAATGATGCCATTTTTCCTTTTAAAGCATGACTTTTTCACATCAGTTGCTTTCCAGCGATTAATTGCAGAGACCATGTGCACGTATTTTCAGTGGATTTGGTCCATCTTAGACTGCATTCCTCTTTGTGTCAAGATATGTCCCAATTCCCATTTCATTTCTAAAGAGAGCAAGACTGATGAGCCCTAGTCAAATTAATAGTCAAGTTAATCACTTATCTTTATCTACTCAGATAGTCCATTTTAATGTCATATGATTCATTTGTTGAGTGGAACCTCTTTTCTAAAGGAAGTAATTTTTTGACATTAAATTGTTTTGTTCTAAAAGTTAATATTGCTACATATTTCAATATCAGCAACAGACTTAATTTCTAATAATAGTAATGAAAAAACATTTTTCCCTACAACCAAATATAGTGTATAAATTATTTATAAATTTTCAATTAACAATACTACATAGCTTGTGTCAGCCCAAGTAGTATACATTAAAATCTGAATGAATATTTGAAAAGTGTGGCATAATGGTCACCTAAATAGTATAATTCTTATGTCCAAAACTATTGTATGTATTTGTGATTTCCTCAAGAAAGAGTGATCCTTAGTTTTTTTATACTTGTTGTTGTTGTTCAGTCACTCAGTACTGTCCAACTCTTTGAGACTCCATGGACTGCAGCATGCCAGGCTTCCCGACCTTCACCTTCTGAAGCTTACTCAAACACATATCCATTGAGTCAGTGATACCATCCAACCAGCTCATTCTCTGACATACCCTTCTCCTGCCTTCAATTTTCCCCAGAATCAGGGTCTTTTCAAATGAGTCAGCTCTTTGCATCAGGGAGCCAAAGTATTGGAACTTCAGCTTCAGCTTCAGTCCTTCCAATGAATATTCAGGTCTAGTTTCCTTTAGGATTGACTGGTTGAATCTCCTTGCAGTCCAAGGGACTCTCAAGAGACTTCTCCAACATCACTGTTCAAAAGCATCAATTCTTCAGCACTCTACCTTCTTTATGATCCAACTCTCACATCCATACATGACTACTGGAAAAACCATAGCTTTGACTAGATGGACCTTTGTCAGCAAAGTAATGTCTCTGCTTTTTAATACATTCCCTAGGTTTGTCATAACTTTTTTTCCAAGGAGCAAGCTTTTTTTAATTTCATGGCTGCAGTCCCGTCTGCAGTGATTTTGGAGCCCAAGAAAAGAAAGTCTGTCACTGTTTCCATTGTTTCCCCACCTATTTACCATGAAGTGATGGGACCAGATGCCATGATCTTCATTTTCTGAATGTTGAGTTTTAAGCCAGCGTTTTCACTCTCCTCTTTCACTTTCATCAAGAGGCTCTTTAGTTCCTCTTCACTTTCTGCCATAAGGGCTGTTTCATTGCTATTTCTCCCTGCAATCGTGATTCCAGCTTGTGCTTCATCCAGCCCAGCATTCACATGATGTACTCTGCATATAGGTTAAATAAGCAGGATGACAATATACAACCTTGACTTTCTCCTTTCCCAATTTAGAAACAGTCTGTTGTTCCATGTTGGGTTCTAACTGTTGCTTCTTGACCTACATACAAATTTCTCAGGAGGCAAGTAAGGTGGTCCGGTATTCCCATCTCTTTCAGAATTTTCCACAGTTTGTTGTGATACACAGTGTCAAAGGCTTTGGTGTAGTGAATAAAGCAGAAGTAGATGTTTTTCTGGAATTCTCTAGCTTTTTCTATGATCCACCAGATGTTGGCAATTTGATCTCTGGTTCCTCTGCCTTTTCTAAATCCAGGTGGAACATCTGGAAGTTCTCAGTTCATGTACTCTTTAAGCTAGCTTGGAGAATTTTGAACATTACTTAGCTGGCATGTGAAATGAGGGCAATTGTACAGTGGTTTGAACATTTTTGACATTGCCCTTCTTTGGGATTAGAATGAAACTGACATTTTCCGGTCCTGTTGCCCCTGCTGAGTTTTCCAAATTTGCTGCCACATTGAGTGCAGAACTTTTGCAGCATCATCTTTTAGGATTTGAACTATCTCAGCTGGATTCCATCGCCTCCACTAACTTTGTTCGTACTGTTGCTTCCTAAGGCCCACTTGACATCACACTCCAGGATGTCTGACTCTAGGTGAATGATCACACCATCATGGTTATCAGTGTCATGAAGATCTTTTTTGTATAGTTCTTCTGTGTATTCTTGCCACCATTTTTTCATATCTTCTGGTTCGGTTAGGTCCATATCATTTCTGTCCTTTATTGTGTCCATCTTTTCATGAAATGTTCCCTTGGTATCTCTAATTTTCTTGAAGAGATCTCTAGTCTTTCCCATTCTATAGTTTTTCCTCTATTTCTTTGCACTGATCACTTAGGAAGGCTTTCTTATCCCTCCTTGCTATTCTTTGGAGCTCTGCATTCAGATGGGTGTATCTTTCCTTTTCTCGTTTGCCTTTAGCTTCTCTTCTTTTCTCAGCTATTTGTAAGGTCTCCTCAGACAACCATCTTGCCCTTCTTTTTCTTGGGGATGGTCTTAACTACCACCTCCTGTACAATGTCACAGACCTCCATCCACAGTTCTTCAGATTTAATCCCTTGAATCTATTTGTCACTTCCACTGTATAGTCATAAGGAATTTGATTTAAGTCATACCTGAATGGCCTAATGGTTTTCCCTACTTTCTTCAATTTAAGTATGAATTTGGCAATAAGGATTTCATGATCTGAGCCATGGTCAGCTCCCAGTCTTGTTTTTGTGACTGTATAGAGCTTCTCCATCTTCAGCTGCAAAGAATATAATCAATCTGATTTTGGTATTGGCCATCTGGTGATGTCGATATGTAGAGTCATCTCTTGTGTTGTTGGAACAGGGTGTTAGCTATGACCAGTGCATTTTCTTTGGCAACTCTGTTTTACCTGAAACTAGATAGTATATTTATAATTTCAAGTAAGTAAGTCATATAGTAAAAACTAATGGAAAGTTGCATGTTGAATTTACAAATGCTTAAGTTATGAAATGTATCTCAGGTATTCTTACATATTTTTGATGAACATACCTATATGCTGTGAAGAAAATCAGATATGTAAAAGGAAATTGCTGAAGCTAACATAATTAAAAATATGTTGGAAATGTTATAATTATTATAGTTAATTATAATTAATATAATTCATTATAATTAAATGTTAGTTATTCTTTAAATGCTATTTAAAATAGAGAAAAACTCAATAGAAAAATTTGGATTATAGGACTATGTTAAAGAAACTTTACAAATTATTTTATTGAAACTTATTTGGCATATAACATTATGCAGATTTAAGATGTATGCCATGTTGATTTGATATATTTATACATTGCAGTATGATTTCTGTTGTAGAGTTAGATGGCATCTCTGTCACATTATGTAACTGTCATTTTGTTGTTTTTGTTGTGGGAATAATTAAGATCTAGTTTCTTCATAAGTTTGATGTTCGTAATACAATACAGCTGACCCTTGAATAACATGTGTTTAAACTTCAGGAGTCCACTTATACTTGGATATTTTTCAGTAGTAAATGCTGCAGTACTACATGGTAGTGGTTAATTGAATCTGAGGATGCAGAGGAACTGTGGAGAAAAAGGGTTAAGTATAAGTTTTATGCAGATTAAACCTCACATTGTTAAAGGGTCATTGTTGGTGTCTATAGTCACTGTACTATGACTAGATCTCAAGGACTATTTATCTACTAATTACAAGTTTTTGTCCCCGTAGACAGAATTTCTTCTGTTCTTCCACTCTTCAGTCCCTGTCAACTATAATTTTTCTCTATATTTAGGAGTTTAGCTTTCTTAGATTACACATGCAAGTGATACCATACAGTATTTATCTTTATCTGACTTCCCTCACTTAGCATACTGTCCTCAGGGTCCATCACTGTTGTTGCAAATGGCAGAGTTTCCTTCTTTCTCTTGGCTGAGTAGTATTCCATTGTATGTATATGCCGCATCTTTTTCTTCTTTCTTTTTTTTGCTAACTGTGCCTTGCAGCTTGCATGATCTTGGTTCCCTCCCTGATCAAGGATTAAACCCAGGTCCACATCAATGAATGAACCATGTCCTAACCTCTGGACTACCAGGCAATTAATTCCCAATGCCATTCTATTGATCCATTCATTAATGTGTACTTAGGTTGCTTGCACAATAGTTATTGTGAATAATTCTGCAATAAATATGGGAATGCATATATTTCTTCTATAACCTATTTTCATTTTATTTGTATATATATCCAGAAATGAGATTGGTGGATCATATGGTATTAATGGTTACTTTTTTGAATTTTTGAAGAAAGTCCATATTGTTTTCCATAGTGCCTGAACCGATTTACATTTCCACCAACAGTGCACAAGGGTTGTTTTGTGTCATTTTTTAATACCTGTTCTAATATTTCTTTGTTTTTCTCTTTTTGTAAAGCTTTAGGTCATGTTAAATTTTACCTGACTGAAATAACACAGATGTAATGTCTTCTAGGTTTTTTAAGAACACCCTTTACATTCATTAAGAAAAAAAATGGTGGTAATTCATTCTCTCTCTCAAATGCTGATAATTAGAAACAAATTTTTCAAAGACAGCCCTTTATATCTAGCAATCAGGACAACAGTGTTATAATAATTATTACAATAAAATTGAAAGCAATAATAAAATGTAGGGTTTAAAAATCATACCATCTTTGAAATGGAAAATATATTTCTTATATTTCCAAATCACCCTCTCTGATTACTGAATCTCTTGAGATTTTTCTTATATTTAATTGCAATAGATCACTAAGGACTTTATGTTTGTATCTTTGATTTATTGATGTCTAATTTCATGATTTCTTCCATATTAAAATGAATTGTCCAGCTAACATATATTGCAATATCAGTTAGAATCAGTCCGTAAAATCATCCTTGCATATCACAGTCACATTTGCCACAGTTTGTATCTTTTGTGATTATGCTTCTGTACTTGCATTAACATAATGGATGTGTAGCCCACTGGAGACTGTTTTAATTTATTGAAACTTGTTACCATTAACAGGAAGTGTCAGAATAATAAAGTAGCTGATTCTGCATTTTTGTAGGGACCTTAAAAACAAGGTCCTTCATCTAACAGAATAATTCATCTTATTCATCTTTTCACTAATGTCAACTTAAAAAATATTCACAACCTAAAAGTTGAGTTATGATTTATTTTCTAAGAATCTTGAGGACTTCCAGCCTGGGAGATAGCATTTCAGGTAACCCTGAGAGAAGTGCCCCAAAGAGGTGAGGAGAGGAGCCAGGTTACATAGAAGTTTTGCAACAAAGGGCCAGTAGTCTGAACATCAAAAGATTATAGTTAATTAAAGGAAATCAGACATCTCAATTTAAGGAATTTAGCTTTTCCATGTATGGGAAGATGCAGGAGTCTGGATTCACTGATATCATTCCTTTCACATCCATCTCAGCTATCTGGGGCCAGTATCTTTGTCTTTCACATCCTGAGTTACTCAGAGCTCACAGTAGGGAGTGGCTTCAGTCTGATGGCTACTAGATAGCAGGTATTCTTCTCCTTCCTAAGTGCCCTTAGGCCTTAGGAACTCACATTGGAGGGCTAGAATCACTAGCCCTGTGATTGTGGCACAAGGATGACTGTGACATCCTTGTTTACTGATATGACAGGAAATATTCCTTTTCTTACTAACATACACATTACCAAATACTTTGATATCTCTCAATATAGTATTGCAGTGTTATCAGTGGTTTCTCTTGTTATACTAAGGACACATCTTAGTGGTTGGAGCAGAGACTCAAGACACATGAAGTAGCTCAAAAATTACATTGCTACACACAATTGTCTATAAGTTTGATGTGTTGAGCTATAGAGGCATTAATAACAAAAAAAGAATAATATATTAAAGTCCCTGATTACTGTGGTGTCTACACAATGCTACAAATTCAAAACAAAAATCAATTCATTTTATAAAGATAAAAGAAAGATTTATTCTCTTCTTTTTACTTAGAACTTAGGTAACATACCTTTCAGGAAACTCACAATAAAAACAGAAATGACAGTAAAAAGAAATGATGGTGTTACCATAATATTGACTGTTTAGGAAGTTCATACTTTATCTCTTTTAATCCCATTGAGAGAAAGATTACTATTTCCATTTTAGGAGAACACTGCAGTTCATAAAGGATTAAAACTTGGGTATGGACACAAAGCTAATAACAACAGCTAAGACTGAAGCTTTGGTTTGTATGTATTAAATTATGCCATGCTACTCTGAAAATATTATTTACCTTGATTATAAGTCAAAAATTATGTAAGTTATATTATTCATCCACTTTATACTTGGGGCACTTTTAAACATTTAACGAATTGAGTTTGAACACTGTCTTTCTTCCATGAAAAATATGTAAGAGGATTGATGAAGAAAGAACTTACTAGCCTTGTAAGAAATGATAGGTAGCAAAGGACAGATAATCACAAGTTTTGAGTGTTGTATAAGTACTTAAAAGCCAGTCATTTGAAGTATGTTAAATAAGAATCAATTAGATATCTAATTTCCACAAATAAAACAAAAAATCAAAAACTATTTAATATATAAAATGATTTTAAATAGTTTTTAAAAATGTGTTATTAAAGGTAAGGACTTCTGCTAATGGACATAAAGACTTAGGGCCAGATTTCTCCTCCTGCCATAAAACTGGCGAACAAAACAAAAAACATTTGTAATAATTTTATTCAGACATTGGACAACAGGCAATGCATTAACTGTGATCCCTAAGAGAAGAGAGACAGTGTGGTAAAACCTGTAATCAGGGGGTAAGACATGGAGCTTTCCTCTTGAGGCATTTTCCAGGGCACAGTGCAAAGGGGGGCGGGGAATCTCAAGATGAGCCAAAAAGCTTTACTGAGTTGTTCAGTTCAGTACAGTTCAGTCGCTCAGTTGCATCTGACTCTTTGAGACCCCATGGACTGCAGCACACCAGGCTTCCCTGACCATCACCAACTCCCAGAGCTTACTCAAACTCATGTTCATTGAGTCAGTGATGCCATCCAGCCATCTCATCCTCTGTCGGCCCCTTGGCCTCCCACCTTCAGTCTTTCTCAGCATCACGGTCTTTTCAAATGAATTGGTTCTTCTCATCAGGGGGCCAAAGTATTGGAGTTTCAGCTTCAGCATCAGTCCTTCCAATGAATATTCAGGACTGATTTCCTTTAGGATGGACTGGTTGGATCTCCTTGCTGTCCAAGGGACTCTCAAGAGTCTTCTCTGATACCACAGTACAAAAGCATCAATTCTTCAGTGTTCAGTTTTCTTTATAGACCAGCTCTCAAATCCATGCATGAGAAACACTCATCATGAGAAACACTGGGCTGGAGGAAGCACAAGCTGGAATCAAGATTTCTGGGAGAAATAGCAATAACCTCAGATATGCAGATGACACCACCCTTATGGCAGAAAGTGAAGAAGAACTAAAGAGCCTCTTGATGAAAGTGAAAGAGGAGAGTGAAGAAGTTGGCTCAAAGCTCAACGTTCAGAAAACTAAGATCATGGCATCAGGCCCTATCACTTCATGGCAAATAGATGGGGAAACAGTGGAAACAGTGTCAGACTTTATTTTTCTGGGCTCCAAAATCACTGCAGATGGTGATTGCAGCCATGAAATTAAAAGACACTTACTCCTTGGAAGGAAAGCCATGACCAACCTAGATAGCATATTAAAAAGCAGAGACATTACTTTGCTAACAAAGGTCTGTCTAGTCAAGGCTATGGTTTTTCCAGTAGTCATGTATGGATGTGAGAGTTGGACTATAAAGAAAGCTGAACACCAATGAATTGATGCTTTGAAATGGTGGTGTTGGAGAAGACTCTTGAGAGTCCCTTGGACTGCAAGGAGATCCAACCAGTTCATCCTAAAGGAGATCAGTCCTGGGTGTTCACTGGAGGGACTGATGTTGAAGCTGAAACTCCAATACTTTAGCCACCTGATGTGAAGAGCTGACTCATTGGAAAAGACCCTGATGCTGGGAAGGATTGAGGGCAAGAGGAGAAGGGGATGACAGAAGATGAGATGGCTGAATGCCATCATCGACTCGATGGATATGGATTTGGATGGACTCCAGGAGTTGGTGATGGACAGAGAGGCCTGGTGTACTGTGGTTCATGGGGTTGCAAAGAGTCAGCCATGACTGAGTGACTGAACCGAATTGCTTTTGATTTTTGGCTACTGTAAATGATGTTGCTATGAAGATTCTTTTGGTAAACAGTTTACATGTTACTTTTGGATGGTAGTATAATGACTAGAGGTGGTATGTCTGGGATATTGGATATTCAAGCTCAGTTTGTAAAGAATCCATCTGTAATGCAGGAGACCCCCATTCAAATCCTGGGTTGGAAAGATCCACTGGAGAAGGATCGGCTACCCACTCCAGTATTCGTGGGCTTCCTTTGTGGCTCAACTGGTAAAAAAATCCGCCTGCAATGCAAGAGACCTGAGTTCGATCTCTGGGTTGGGAAGATCCCCTGGAGAAGGGAAAGACTACTAGACTGAGCAACTTTCATTTTCATATTTGTATTAGATGGTTCCTGCCAAATAGTTTTCCAAAAGGATTCTACAAATTAAAAATCTTGACTACGTGCATGGGTGTTATGGTTGTACACATCCCACTCTCACTTGATGTCACCAGTATTTTTTCCCTTTGTAGCCATTCATAAAGAGGATTCTTCTAGTTATAGTTGTAGGGTTATTTCATTGTCCCTTTAATTTTTATTTCTCTCTTATTAAAGAGATTAAACATCTTTTGATATTCTTACAGGACATTTCTCTATTGTCTTTCATAAAGTACCTGTTAATTATTTTGCTCAGTTCTTTTTGGAAGAGCAGGAGAGTTTATCTTTCATTGATTTATAGGAAAACTATGTATTGTAGATATAAGTTCTTTTTCAGACATGTGTATTGCAATATCTACTCACATTCTGTGAACATTTTCACTATTTAAAGGTATCTTTAAGGCACACATTTTAAAAATTTTAATGGTGTTCAATTAGTCAGCTTTTACATTATATGATTTTTGATTTTTATATATGGCTTAAGGAATATTTGCCTACCCAAATTCATTAAGACACTTTCCTTGTGTAATTTTTAAGAGCTTAGTAATTTTCCTTTTATATTTAGGTCTGTAACATACCTGGGATTCATATTTGTGTCTGACATGAGGTTGGGCCAAAGTATACTTTTTATCTGTATAATTTAAGTATTTAATATGATACTTCACTAAATCCACAATTTTTGTAGGGAAAAAAAAATGTTGTCTTACTGCTTCTCAGTGATACCTTTGCTATAAATCTAGTGGCCATAGATGTGTAGGTCTCTTTCTGGAATCTACAGTCTCTTCCATTTTTCTATCTGTCTATTTTTATTCTATTTGTCCCCAGATAGAGTGCTATCTGTTCTCATTGACTTAATTATTGATGTTTTGTAATAAATTCTCTAATTTTCCTCTTCATCTTGTCTCATTCCTAGGCTTTTTGCATTTCCATGTGAACTTTATAGTCAAATTGTTTATCAACTTTATAGTCAATTTTAATAATGATTTTATTTGGAATTGCTTTGAATCTGGAGAGCAGGTAACAGAAAATGAACAATTTAATCTGGAGTTCATCAATGAAACTTATGTCTGATTGAAGTAATTGTATAAATTTCTCTCAGTAATAGTAAATAGTTCAGGATATATGTCATAAAAATATTTGATAGATTTAGTAGTTATTTTGTGCTTATTGGTCTTATAGTAAGTGATAATTTTACCTGATTTTGCCTATTTTTTTGTTGCTATTATATAGAAATAAAACTGAGAATGGAGAGTTTTCTTTTTGAAAATAAACTGTAATTTGAGACTTAAAGTCTAATCAGTTCAGTTTGGTTCAATTGCTCAGTCATGTCTTACTCTTTGCCACCCCATGGACTGCAGCACACCAGGCCTCTCTGTCCATCACCAACTCCCAGTATTTACTCAAACTCATGTCCTTTGAGTCGGTGATGCCATCCAACCATCTCATCCTCTGTCATCCCCTTCTCCTCCTGCCTTCTATCCTTCCCAGTATCAGGGTCTCTTCCAATGAGTTGGCTCTTTGCATCAGTTGACAAAATTATTGGAGCTTCAGCTTCAGCATCAGTCCTTCCAATGAATATTCAGGACTGATTGCCCTTAAGATTGACTAGTTGGATCTCATTGCAGTCCAAGGGGCTCTCAAGAGTCTTCTCCAACAGCACAGTTTGATGGCATCAATTATTTGGCACTCAGCATTCTTTGTGGTCCAACTCTCACATCCATACATGACTACTGGAAAAAACATAGCTTTGACTATATGGACTGGAGAATGGAATGGCAAATCACTCCAGCATTCTTGCCTTGAGAACCCCATGAACAGTACAGCATGTTACTTTTATACATTTGTGTGCTGTAATATGATTGCCAATATAGTGAGGTTTATTAGATATGATAATTCAGAGTTGTGGGAGCTCTTAAAAAATTTATATCAATTCTTGGGGAAGTATTTTCAGTCCAAGATAAAACCTCAGTTATACCTGCAAATCCTGATCTTAAAGAAATAGTTACAGAAAATAAATAAGTACATGTTTATTAAAGCAGAAAAACTTTATTCAAGTTTAGCATGTCCCCATTTAGCAACCCTAATATAGCAAATAAACTCTGAGAACCTAAAATTTTTTCTCAAATCTGAAGCTAAAATCTACTAACTGTGAAAAGCTCTCTCCATGGCTGTTGTGGTATTTTTTATCTATTGAATATTTTATCAAGAAATCCTTTTAGGTTAGTAGAAACTTCTAGTGAAGATCTGTAACTGTACAGATAAATTATTATATCTAGGAAATTGTTGTAGATATATATCTGGCATAGTTGTAGATAACATAGCTTAAGAGCTCTTTAAACATACACAGCAAAGAAATATGATCTGTTTTGTCCATTTCTATGTTTTAATTGATCTTGTTTGAATGTTTGCAATTTTAATTGACAAGGATGGATGACATATGCCTAGCTTACACCTTCTTTGCCTCTGGTTTGAATCCAAGAACCACATGGTTAGAATGGCTTATTAAAGAATTTTATTTTCTGTACAAATTCTTCATTAATCAAATTATTGTTTTTAAAATTTTATTTTTACCACATGAGGTGTCATCTTTAGAGGATGTTGTATTCCAAGTTGTTGCTACTAGTAACTGACATTTAAGTCAGTAAACATATTGGATTGTGGAACATAATCAGCTCTCTTTGGGGAGAATAAAGCAAAGGAAGCTGATATTTCTATTAAAACAAGAAGTTTTGAATTTCTGCATTTTAGGGAGCTACACATGGCCTTGAGTAAATTATTTAACCTACCTGAATTTCAGTGACTTCATTTATAAAATAAAATTAATGCCAGTTCCATAGCTTATGTTGAGAAATAAATTAGAAAATATTTGTAAAGTGTTTACCAATTTCCCCAGCATATTTATATGCTATATAAATTTTAGCTATTATTGCAACTAACATAAAATTCTACTCGATTTAATTATTCAAAAAAATTAAATTGTTATTCTCGAATGAGCCTATATTACTTAAATCTTTTGTTACTTTGATTTGAAGATAAGAACAATTGTATTAAACAGTAGTTGAACTGATATCTTGAGTAACTAAGGCACTAAATTTTGAGATAGTAATAAAAATATATATTCTGTAATATTCAGTATGTATTATGATTAATAGATAATGTTTGTTATATTAATAAAGTAAAGCATGTGGCTTGAAAGTGAAAATAATAGCTGTTATATGTGTTTAGAATGAAATGTTCATAAAATAAACTTGGATGGAAATAGAATACTAAAAACACAGCCTTACATCTACAATCTATCAGCATTTATTTTGGAAAATAGTGAAAATGGTTATCTTAGTATGTACTAGCAAGCAATAAAATGCAGAAAAGCAATACCAGATCAGAGACTGGAACCCAGGTTTTATTCCTCATCCTTTTCCTTACCCCAAACTTTTCCATTAACTATGCAGCTTTATCATGTTCTGAAAGTGTTTTGTTTTTCTAGATTTAGTCTCCTCACCTGAAGGAACAAGGTGAAAATATTAGTTCTAAAGAATTCTAGGGTAACTTTCAGTCTAAAATATCTTTGATAAACTTTCTGATGAAAGTCCAGGCATAGATCCCAGGAGTTTAGTAAAAGTTAAAGTTAAAGAGAGATACTAGAACCAGAGAAAGACTTGCAGAAAAATTGTAATTAGGTAATTTGGGGATAGGTAACTTAACTGATAGTTTTAAAGTAAGTCATTGAGAAAAATAAATGATTTCTAAAATATTAAACTACAGGAAACAGTATCTCCAAAGCTGACTACAATTTTATACTTAATTATCTTCAGCCTATAGATAATATATAAGCTGAAAAAATAGACTAGCTTATTGACTTGGGCAATGCATATATGATCTGTGCCTCAATTCCTTTTGTGTTTTTTTTTTTAATTTTGTAGCCTTCATTAGTAAATGAGAGTGGAAGTATATGTTATTGAGTGAGCATGAAATATGGTGATGAGATGATGCTAATTTATAACATAAGAATTCAACAGCTGCTAGTTGTTACTATGTCTCTAGACTGTGAGCTTATTTTTTTAAGGGGGAAGGAGTGAGAGTTAGTTTGGTTCATCATTGTCATGGGATTTTAACCTTTCCCAGAGTAGGGACTCCGGAGAAGGTAATGGCACCCCACTTCAGTACTCTTGCCTGGAAAATCCCATGGACAGAGGAGCCTGGTAGGCTGCAGTCCATGGGGTCGCGAAGAGTCAGACACGACTGAGCGACTTCACTTTCACTTTTCACTTTCGTGCATTGGAGCAGGAAATGGCAACCCACTCCAGTATTCTTGCCTGGAGAATCCCAGGGACGGAGGAGCCTGGTGGGCTGCCGTCTATGGGGTCGCACAGAGTCAGACACGACTGAAGCGACTTAGCAGCAGCAGCAGCAGAGTAGGGACTCAATAAATGTTGCAAACTCACGGACTTGGCTCTCTGCATTGGTCGATTTTAACTCTGGTCGTGCAGCTTTTGAAATTTCCATGATTCTATTTTTATATGGAGTTGTGATTTGAGACTGTCAGCCAAGACTAATGAGAATAAGATGAAAAATTTTATTAACTTTTAAACAGGCTCTCAGCCTTTCTGGAGAGCCACTGGTGATGAGTCATCATGCTATTTCAGTGTGACTATCAAGTTTGTGTTCAGAATAGAATCTCTAGTTGTGACATGCCTCATTTTTATAACTTTTTATATAATGCTAGAATAATATTTTAATTTATATAATATCCCAGAAGAGAATACTCCTGAATAAAAGAGCAAAAGAAATTTAGGAAAAAGAAATATTACTTCTGTAAAAGAACTGCGTTGCTTCATAAAATAAATGCAGTCTTCAAAAACTTGCTGTTGAAGAAAATTATAAATTAGTCATTAGCAGACTCAGATTCTGGTCCACATTAATTTAGTAACTATCTTGGACAACTTGTTATCCTGTTAGAAGCTCAGTTTCCTTAAGAGGAAGATTTTTCAAGCCGACAGTTTCTAATATCCCTCACAGCACTGTAAGTGTGGACACTGGAGGAATTTTCACTGCATTCTGTTCTCCTTGGGAAAGGCTACCCACTCCAGAATTCTGGCTTGGAGAATTCCGTGGACTGTATAGTTCATAGCGTCTCAAAGAGTTGGACACGACTGAGTGACTTTCACTTACTCACTTACTCCTTGATATTCATGACGACTTGTTTGGTTGAGAAAATAATTCAGGCTAATGTAAAACAAATTATTAACTTGAAACATTTCTCTAAGGGATCCATGGTTATATTCACTAGGTCTACAAAACAACAAATTAAGTCAGAAATGGTATCCTCTCCCATCTGAACCCAGCTGATCACATGCCACATATAGCTATTGGCATGTACCTAATTCTGGCTGATATACCTAATTTCCTCTGCTATTCAAGAAAGCATTTTGGATGCAAATTTCTATGTTATTGTAGAAAAATAACTTCACATTTACTCTGATTTACCTATGTATTTGTTTTTGTTAGTGTATTTTTAATTAGGAGATATATGCATAGACTAGTGAGTAAAATCTTAATGAGCTAATGCCTAATATAAGAACATATAATTTACTACCATCTTGTCCATAAATTAAGACCTTTCCAATAACCCTAATGCTGTTTTGGGGGATATTTTGGTTTGGTTTTTGTGATCACATCATATCTGCCTACCACTCCTAAAAGTATTCATTATGTTGACAGTTGGATTACATTTTTTTACTTTGTTTTAGATTTACTTTTTGTATGTATATCCCCCATCAATATCTAGTTTCTGACTCAGCAGTTCGTACAAATAGAATTATACTGTACACATTCATGTTTGTCTTTTTTTAAGCTCTATTTAATATTTAATACAGCCATCTATTCTGTTATGTGACTGTTGTTCATTCAATTTCATTGTTTTAACAATGAATGATGATTATGATACTGCTCTCATATTAACTGTATATATTATTACTAAATATATCAAGTTGAGTTTATTTGAGACGAAGCTTAGATATAAATCTCTGTAATCTGGCTCCAAGTACTGCGCTCTTAATCATTTTAATGTATGCCACCTCACTATGCTATTTCATAGTAGCATGTTGCCCACTCTTTTATTGGTAGAGGCAAGTTGTTTTTGATTTTCCTGTGATGAATAATGCTGTTTTGTATACTCTTGTACAAATATCCTAGTTTAAATGTATGAGAACTTACCTAATGTATAAATTTATGACTGAAATTGATGGAATGTAGTGTATGCAAGAATGCAGATTTATTAGATGACTTCAACCATTTTCCAAAGTGGTGATAATAGTTTAGATACTTACAATAGCATATGAGTGTTTCCCTTGATCTACATTCTAGTCAAACTAGAATTTTAAATCTGTTCCCATTTGATGTATGTGGAATAGATTTACATTGGGAGTTTAATCTGAATTTTTACTGACTTGTTTACATCTTCACATTTCTTAGTTGCCTAGTTGGGTTTCCTCTTTTGTGAAGTGGCCCTTTAAGACTTTTGCCTATATTTAAATAGATTCTCTCTCACTTTTCTAATTAATTATAGAAGTTTTCAATATATTTTAATTGTCAGTATTGTAAATATTTTTTCATACAGTGTTTTTTACAGTTTTTGTAAAAGAATGATTTGTAATACTATTGAATGCATTAATCTTTATTTTATAATTGATAAATAATTGTGTTTAGTTTTAAGAAATTGTTTCTTACCCTTAAGTTATGAAAATATTTTATTACCTTCTAAAATATTCCTAATTATTCTCTTTACTTGTAGAACTCTGATACACAAAAAGTAGATTTTATGTATAGTGTATAGAAGAGACAAAATTTAATTATTTACATATATCAATATCTAGTATTTGAAGGAGCTTTTTTAAAAAAAGTCAAATGATTGCTAGTGCCTCCTATGTCATATATCAAATGACCATCTGTGCATGGAACTGTTTCTATTTATATGTCATTGTTTTTATCAGCACCTATTCTTCTCTAGGGATTCCTTGGTTATGCTCAGCCATTTTAACCACCAAATGAACTTTAACTCAACTTTTGTAGTTTTTCCAATTTACATTTTTAAATAAATATTTTATAGCATAGGTTTCATAACTATTAATATTATTAGTAACTGTATCATGACACATAATTATGGAAAAGACAAGCCTCAATATATGTCTTGGACCATTCAGAGTGTTATAACAGAATGGCATAGATTGGGTGGCTCATGAACAACAGAAATTTATTTTTCAAAGTTCTAAAGATTGGGAATTCCAAGATCAGTGTTTCAGCAGATTTAGTGTCTGATGAGAGCTTGCTTTCTTGTTCTTAGATGACTGTCTTTTCGCTGTATTCACATGGCAGAAAGGACAATGGAGCTGGACTCCCTTTTATAAGGGCACTAATCCCATTCATGAGAGCTCCATCCTTATGACCTAATAATTTCCCAAAGCCTCCACCTTCAAATATGATTATGCTGGGCATTATGATTTCAACATAAAATTTTGGGGGGGATACAAGTATCCACTCTATAGTATTATACACCAGGTCTCCCAAATCTAGTCATTCTTGCATGCAGAATACATTTATTCCACCTCAATAGAAAACTCTTAACTCATTCCATAATCAACTTTAAAGTCTTAGTCCAAAGTCTCATCAAAATATCATCTAAATCAGATATAGGTGAGACTCAATTTACAATTTATCCTGAGGCAAATTGCTTTCCAGTTGTGAACTGGTGAACCCAAATAAGTTATGTACTTTCAAAATGCAATAGTGTGACAAGCATAAAATAGGCATTCTTATTCCAAATGAGAGAAATAGGAAAAAAAAAACAAAGACCAACAGTTCCCTTATAGTTCACTAAACCTTGAGGCTCAAGAATAATCCTCCTTGTCTTGATGCTTTACTCCCCAGCCACCCTGGGGTGGCAGAACCATCTTCTGGACACTCTGCCGGGGCAGTCCTGATCATTGTAGCCAGCTGGTCATCCCTGCCCACAGATTTGGGTGGCCCTGACTCCACAGTGCCTTTGTCCCCAGGTCCTACCCCCATGGTGTTTCTCTGATATGGTCCCATTTGGAAGCAGTTCTGTGCCTGTGTTGCACATCTGTTAATCCTGGAAGCTCTATTCTTGAAACAAAGGTAGGGAGAGACATACCCACAGGAATTATGTATCTCCTTGGTGGAGAAATAATGCCACACTGAATCTACTAAAATTTGCTTTCTGCACCCTCCAGAGAGGTGGCCACTGTGGACCATCTCACAACAGGTCCTACAAAAACCTCACCTGGAGTGACCAAGGAGCATGGAACCAGAGTGCAGGGAGCCCATGATGGGATGCAGTGCCAGGCCATACTCATTGAGGTCCCACGGGCACTGACAGCCCCTCTTTGGAAACTGCTCTGCTTCTTTGTACTCTGGGCCTATGATGGGAGTGACAACTTGGGTGATCTTTGAATTGTCTTCAGGGTCATTCTTCCAAATTTTAAAGAATAACTCCTGGCTTCTGTTGATATGGCTGTTCCATACTAATCTCATTGTCAAAGGATCCTTGGGTGCATTTTTAGTGTCCTCATATTTTTGGAGTACTGATAAGCTGAGAATTTTCCAGCTCTTTAAATTTTACTTTTCTCTGGATTAAAAATCCCATCTTTAAGACATTGCTCTCTTCTTGAATGTTACTGGAGGGAGTCAGGAGAAACCAAGCCGTATTCTCAGCACTGCTTAGAAGTGCGTGCTCAGTCACTTCAGTCGTGTCCAACCCTTTGCGATCCCATGGACTATAGCCTGCCAGGCTCCTCTATCTATGGAATTCTCCAGGCAAGGATACTGGAGTAGGTTGCCATTTCCTTCTCCAGGGGATCTTCCCAACCCAGGGTTTGAACCTGCAATTCATATGTCTTCTGCATTGGCACTTTACCTCTTAAAGACCCCACCCCACTAGCACCACCAGGGAAGCCTCAGTTAAATATTCACTTTCATTGCTCACATTCTATCATCCACAAAAGACAAACACAATTCAGCCAGGTTCTTTGCCACTTTATAACTAGGATCAGTTTTCCTTTAGTTTCCAGTATCATGTTCCTCATTTTCATCTGAGACTTCATCACAATGGCATTTGCCATCCATATTACTACCATATTACTATTACTACTTAGATACTCTCTAGGAAAACTGAGGCTTTTTCTGTAGCTCTTGTCTTTTCTTTCTGAGCTCTCATTAGAATCATTCATAGCTATGTCCGATTTTTCTAGCATTCACCTCACAACTCTTCCAGCCTCTACCAATTACCCATTTCCAAAGCTGCCTACATACGTTTAGGTATTTGTTTTACAGTAACATCCCACCTCTTAGTAGCAATTTCTGTCTTAGTTGATTCAGGCTACTATAATAGAATACTGCAAACTGAGTGGCTTTTAAACAAAAGAAATTTATTTCTAACTGTTCTGGAGGCTGGGAAGTCTAAAATCAAGTTGCTAGCAGATTCAGTGTCTGATCTAGGTCATATACAGCCATTTTTTGCTGTGTCCTCACATGGCCAAAAAGTCAAGGATGTCTCTGGACTCTCTTTTATAAAGGTATGGTGGTTAAGTGTCTGACTCTTTGCACCCCCATGGGCTGTTGTCCACCAGGCTCCTCTGTCCATGGGGTTTTCCAGGTAAGAATACTGGGGTGTGTTGCCACTTCCTTCTACAAGGGATCTTTCCCACCCAGGGATTGAACCTGGGTTTTCCGGGTTTTCTGCATTGCAGGTAAATTCTTTACCAAGTGAGTCACCAGGGAAACTCTTATAAAGACATGATCCCATTCATTAAGGCTCTACTCTCTTTAAACCTTAAAGACCTCACTTCCAAATATAATCACATTTCGTATTAGGATTTCAACATACAAATTTGGAGGGGGGCAGATGTCCATAGAGACATCAAAATGAAGGACTACCTTATATAGTTAATTCTTTAGACAATCATTTAGTTCCAGTGTTTTCCCGGGCTACAGCCATTGTTTTCCTTCATACTGAATCAACTTGAAAATACAGCCTTATACATGAGAATGAGAAATACAAATGGAAAAGTGATAGAGGAGTAGTTTATGCAAAAAATAAATTCAATTTTATGTGACCATCGACTAGCACCAGGTGGCGCTACCACCTTTAACACCAGGCTAAAGAACCTGCCTGTCATTGCAGATAAGAGATACCTGTTCAATCCTTGGGTCAGAAAGATCCCCTGGAGAAGGAAATGGCTATGCACTCCAGTGTTCTTGCCTGGAGAATTCCATGGACAGCGGAGCCTGATGGGTTACACTCCATGGGGTTGCAAAGAGTCGAACTCTACTGAGCAACTAACACACACACACATTGACTAGCACCAAACTCATTAGATACACTATATTATTTTAAAGTATTAAGAGTGATCACAAAGTCTTCCTCATCCTGACTAAACAGGAGGAAGCCAGTCTCCCTTTTCTTCACGCATTTACTTTAGAAAACCTTGAAGTACAGATTCTTTCTCTATTCTTTTGAGATGTAAATGTTCTCCTAATCCCTTGCCAGTTGTACAACCCTGGAGTATGTTTCTGAAGGACCTGGGTTATCTTTTCCAAAATATTCATCAAGGAAGATAGTGCCTACCTCTTACTGTCTCTGAAGAAGAGTAGGAACCAGACTTTGGTAAGTGCCAGGTGGCAAGCGTAGATGGCCTAATCGCAGTGACCCATCTCCCTCTCTCCCCCTAGTATCCTCGAGTACTTTTTCACTAGCTCAGGCAAGCACTTAAAAGCTCATATATTTCTCTAATAATTAGTGATGTTCAGCATCCTTTCATGTGTTTGTTAGCCACCTGTATGTCTTCTTTGATGAAATTTATATTTAGTCTTCCACCCATTTACTCATTTTTTTCATTTTTTTTTCTATATTGAGATACATGAGCTGTTTGTATGTTTTGGAGGTTCAACCCTTGCCAGTTGCAATGAGTTATCTCCTCACACCAGTCGGCATGGCCATCATCAAAAATATCTACCAACAATAAATGCTAGAGAGGGTGTGGAGAAAAGGGAAACCTCCTACACTGTTTTGGGGGAATGTACAGCCACTATGGAGAGGAGTATGGAGATTCCTTAAAAAACTAAAAATAGGGCTGCCTATGATCCAGCAATATCATCCCTAGGCATATATCCAGAGAAAAGCATAATTTGAAAGGATACATGCACCCCAATGTCCCCTATAGCAATATGTACAATAATCAGGACATAGAAGCAACCTAGATGTTCATCAACAGAAATGGATAAA
Source organism: Okapia johnstoni (assembly GCA_024291935.2). Lineage (NCBI taxonomy): Eukaryota > Metazoa > Chordata > Mammalia > Artiodactyla > Giraffidae > Okapia > Okapia johnstoni. Next base: position 58,291,748 of record CM044308.1, read on the forward strand.
GTAGATGTTGTACATATATACAATGGAGTATTAATGCAGGAAACACAGAAGATGTGAGTTCAATCCCCGGGTCAGGAAGATCCCTTGGAGGATAAAATGCAACCCACTCCAGTATTCTTGCCTGGAAAATTTCATGGACAGAGGAGCCTAGTGGGCTACAGGCCATGGGGTCACAAAGAGTCGGACACAACTGACCATGCACACAAACATTACTCAGACAAAAATGGAATGAAATAGTGCCCCTTGCAGAGACGTGGGTGGACCTAGAGATTTTCATACAAAGTGAAGTCAGTCAGAAAGAGAAAAATGAATATTGTATAATATTTCTATATGTGGAATCTGGAAAAATGGTATAGATGAACTTATTTGCAAAGCAAAATAGAATCACAGATGTAGAGAACAAACTTGTGGCTACCATGGTGGGGAGTGGGACACATTCGGAAATCGGGATTAACATGTATACATTGTGTTTGTGCATGCTCAGTCACTTCAGTTGTGTCCTACTCTTTGCGACCCTATGGACTGTAGCCTGCCAGGTTCCTCTGTCCGTGGGATTTTCCACAAGAATACTGGAGTGGGTTGCCATTCCCTCCAGAGGATTTTCCTGACACAGGGTTTGAACCCAAGTCTCCTGTGTCTCCTGCATCTCAGGCAAATTCTTTACCAGTGAGCCACCAGGGAAGCTTTGTACATACACTGTGCTGTGCCATGCTTAGTCATGTCCGACTCTTTGCTACCCCATGAACTGTAGCCTGCTGGGCTCCTCTGTCCATGGGGATCCTCTAGGCAAGGATACTGAAGTGGGTTGCCATGCCCTCCTCCACGGGATCTTCCTGACCTACCATATATACAATAGATAACCAATGAGAACCTACTGTATAGCACAGGAGACTCTACTCAGTTATCTGTGGTGAACTATATGGGAAGGAAATCTAAAAGAGTGGGGATATATATATATATATTCACTTTGGTGTAAAACAGAAACTAACTCAAAATTGTAAAGCAACCATATTCCATTTTTTTTTTTAAATGGCCTGATCCCATAGACCTTTTCTTTCTATGGGATAGAATTCAATCTGTCTTCCCTATTGTGCTAGTCTTGAATAGCCAGTTTAATGTGTCTGCTTCAAATTCTCTTTCTATATATTGGAAAAAACCCTAATGCTGGGAAGGATTGGGGGCAGGAGGAGAAGGGGATGACAGAGGATGAGATGGTTGGATGGCATCACCGACTCGATGGACATGGGTTTGGGTAAACTCCGGGAGGTGATGATGGACAGGGAGGCCTGACATGCTGCGATTCATGGGGTCGCAAAGAGTTGGACATGACTGAGTGACTGAACTGAACCGAACTGATATATTCAGAGGATGTTTAATTAACAGTCATCTAATTTTGTCAGAAACAAGACATTATAGACAATTTGAAAAATATATGCATTTGCTTTAACTTAGAGAAGCAATTTTCTAGAGAAAATAACTTTGAAGTAGTTGAATATAGTTAAAATTTAAGGAAATTGAATAATGAATTTCTCTAGCTGTGACTTAACATGTTGTAATGAAATTTGTAAGACACTGAAGATAATATTAGCTCAGCAATGAATATAAGTTCTCTCCAGCACTGGAAGACTTTTGACAGCATATATAGATCTAGTTTACATTATCATGGAGTTTAAAATTGTGCAGTTTCATCAGGGTCTCAGTACTATATTTTTGTTTCTGAGGAAGCTGAAACTGGCTGTTACTAACTAAGGAGAAAGTAAAGGACATCTGTTTATCTAAGGATATTAGAAAAGAACTTAGGCACAACTGATGCAATTTTCAATTAGGTTATTTTCTTATTCACAAGCACTTTCTACAAATGTAGGAGACACACAGATATCTTTGGAATTGTCAAAATATGAGCTTGAAATAATTGCTCTTCTTTTTCTGGCCTTACTTCTTAACATATTTATTTGTGTGTCTTCATAAAGTTACACTTACTGGTGTGCTGTAAATGTTTAACAATTTGCTCTCAGGAAGGAAAAAACCCTAATTTGTAGTTTGCCAATATTCATGTTATAAACATCCAAGCTTCCAAATAGATATTGCTAATAAGGATTTAGGAAGAAATTCACAAAACCAACCCTTCCAAACTGCTGTGAGCCAATTTTAGCATACCTCTGGTTACATACTAGTTTTTAATGTTAATGAATTATCTACTCATTATCAATTAATTCTGGTTATTTTTCCTTGGAGATACTACACTCAATTGAGCTTTCTTTCCCCCTTGTGGTTCAATGAGCCATTATGATTACTTCTGGTCAGTAGATGATAGCAGAGTTGTTGAATATCACTTTCAGTCCAGATCATTTAACTGCCTTTGGAAGACCCTCCAGAACTCTCTCTTTCCTCTTTTAGATGAGCATCTTCCAGATTGTAGTTTGTCATCACCTTCAGTCCTAGAGTAAAGATGAAAAGCATGGAAGCACAATTAATGTCTGATAGACATTTGATATGAATGAGAATTATATCTTTGTTATATTGAACATAAATGTCAGGGTGTTTTGTTATTGCAGCATTACCTAACCTATCCTTTCTGATAAATTATGCATTATCAATGTTTATAAAATGTCTTTCCATTCATATACTTTAAAATACTAAATGTCTTACATCAGACATTGCAATTTGTTAAAAAATGTGTTTCCAGATTTCAGTTAGACAGTCAGCCCTCATTTTTCTCTAGAGTCAAAATGTCAGGTCAGTTTTTTTCTCTCCCTTGATTCTTGTCTTGTCAATAAAAATTTGGAATGACTGATTAATTACAGGTCAAGCAAGCAGGATTTCTCAGCTCCTGTCTTGTCGTAGCAAGATCCAAAACAATAGCTTGGTTACAACTCAGTTATAGCTCAAGGAGATCTTTTATTAAACAGAAAGTGGATAGTACACTCCTGAGATGTGGGAGTGGGCTGACCCTGAAGGAGTGGCCATGATCCGTCTTGGCTTCCCTTTTTATACTCCCTGTCTCCTCTTGGTTTTGCTCTGTGCAAAATGCAAATGGGCATACACTCAAGGCCTATCAGGGAAGGGGGCATGTCTGGGCACATACAAAATAGGGCTTTTACATATTTATCTAGGTTGGCATGGGCTGAGAGTTTTGATTGACAGTTGCAAGTTACATAACAAAAGGCTCTAATTCTGCATGTCTTTCCCATCATTCAGTCTATTATAATCAGATGTATGTATGTATAGAATATTTACGAACCGTTAATGGTCTCCTAGCTGCCTAAAGTTACCTGAGGACACAGCTGTGCATCAAGGGTACATGTGCCTGAGCTGGAGAAGCCCCTGTGTTTAGTTTCTATCCACTGCCTGCTCCTTTAGGGCACATGTGCCAGAGTTAGAAAAGTCTTTGTGGTTATTTTTGTAGCATATCTGTAAGTTCTCCCGGGCTTGTCTGGGGTGGGATTTAGAACTGCTTGCATCCTTTTCAGCTAGACCACCCCTCATTGCTCATGCCTAACTTTCTACCTAACAAAATGGCTATATCTTCAGAACCAAAAACAAAAACAAAACTTATAAACAAACAAAAAAAAAACTGGACCCATCAACAAGGGCAGTAAAAAATATTTTCTTTTCCCTTTCACATTTGTCTTTGCTGGTCTTTGAGATTTTTACCATTCCCCTAAGGAATTTTGTTTTCTTCTGCCAACATAATTAGCTTGTTTGCTTAATTCCATTTCACTTTTTCACTATTGTTCCCATTTGAAGTCAACACAACTTTTCTTTAAAAATATTTATCTTTGATTCTTAAAACAAATTTGAGTCTCAGAAACATAGTCATCTAGATGCATATATTTTATTTTTTTGATTTTCAATGTTGTGTTAATTTCTGCTATACAGCAAAGTAATTCAGTTATAGGAATTCTTTTTTATATTCTTTTCCACTTTATTTTATCATAGAATATTGAATATAGCTCCCTGAGCTGTACAAGAGGACCTTATTGTAATCCATCCTACATGTAATAGCTTGCATCTACTAACCCAAAATCCCCACTCCATCCCACTCTCTCCCACCACCTCCTTGGGCAACTACAAGTCTGTTCTCTGTCTCTGTGTCTGTGACTCCTATTTTCGATAACCTCCTGAGCCTTTGCATTTCTAATAAATTTCTAGAGACTTACTTCTTTAACTCGTAAAATTGTATGTATCTTTAAAAGATAGTTCATTCTCACACTGGCTTTATGTATTCATTGATACAAATTTTAATGCCCTATGACTAAAACCCCAGTGAAGTGAAGTGTGAAGTGAAGTGTGAAAGTCACTCAGTTGTGTCAGACTGTTTAATCCATGGAATTCTCCAGGCCAGAATGCTGAAGTGGGTAGCCTTTCCTTTCTCCAGGGGATCTTCCCAACCCAGGGATCAAACCTAGGTCTCCCACATTGCAGGTGGATTCTTTACCAGCTGAGCCACAAAGGAAGCCCAAGAATACTGGAGTGGGTAGTCTATCCCTTCTCCAGGGAATCTTCCTGACCCAGGAATCGAACCGGAGTCTCCTTCATTGCAGCCATTAGCAAATGTATCTTATAAATCTCTGGACTCCAGGCAAGTTTTACTACCACAGCTCCATCCTTAGCCTTAGATGCAGTTGCTAACAGGGAAAAGAAACACAGTTTGGAACAAGTGCTCAGGCCCTACCTATCAATAACTAAGACAATCATAAATTTAAATTTCCATTTCCCTTTCTCACTGTTGTTCCCATTTTGAATTCAATAAAAATATTCTTAAAAAGATTTCTTCTATGTATCATCTTCCTAATCTCCTACAAATTTGGAGGAATTAATTATTCCTCAAAATACTTTGTAGCTATCTGCTGAAAAAAATCTTAATGCAATAAATATCCAAGATAAAAAAAAAATATCCAAGATCGTCACAATCACTGTGACATGTACATGTCCAACAATACATGATGGATTGAAAAAAGTCATATATCCGTGCAATATTATATTATTCAGCCATATAAAGGATGAACCCTGAAAACATGCTAAGTAAAATAAGCCAGACACAAAAGAACAAATATGATTCTACTTACATTAAGTATCTAGAAGAGGCAAATTCAGAGAGACAGAAAGTAAAACAGAGATTACCAGAGGCTGGAGGTATGGGTAAATAATGAGTTACTGCTTAGTGCATATAGAGTTTATCTATGGGAAGATGAGAAAATTCTGAAAACACACAGTAGTAATGTTAATGTATTTAATGCTGTAGAATTGTATACCTAAAATGGCTAACATGGAAAAGTTATGTATATTTTACTGCAAAAAAGTATATATATAGTGGAAAATGTTTCTCCACGTCTGAACATCCCATACCACAATTTGGTAATCACTCATTTTCTTCTATGTCCTTGCAAAGTGTATTCCCCCTTTTACTTAAGAATAAACACTGTCATGTTTTAACATTAGAAAAGTAATAAATGGTGCCAACTTCAGCAGCCAAAAGAAAAAAAAAATAGAAAAGAAAAGGAAAAAATGCTCTAATATAACCAGCTATACTACTTAAGCTATGTTAGACCCAGCAGTGTCTGAGTTGCATCAAGACATAGAAACCACACAGTGAGTAAAACAAAAAGTACTTGATATAAGGAAACTCCGTTTGTTACCTTACAGCTGAGGGAGAGGAAAGGCAAAAACTTAAGAGAGAACTGACTTCCCTACTCCTGAAGGCTGGGATCCCAATTCTAGGTGTCTGAAATATTCATGGATTTGCATAGCCAGAACTAGTCTGAAGTCATTGGGCAAGAAGTAAGCAACCCTTCAAAGAGCAAGAGGGGTACAATTCATCAGTAGATGATGGTGCAGTTACCAAAAAGGGGTAGTGGTTTGGAAAGAACCCTCTGGACTGCAGGCAAGCAGTTCAGAGACATGCAGAAGGAATCAGATTGCCAGTGTGGATAGAAGGTCTCTTGGGCATTGATTTCTGTGTCAAGAAGACCACATGGAGGTAATCACTAGAACCACACTGGGCTACAGTGTCACCAAATGAGCATGCTTGCTAGTCACAGGCTTGGGCAGAACTCCACTTGATGTCTTTATCAACCCCACCTCCCCATCACTAACTCAATAAGCAACAGCTGGAAACCTAAGGCAATGCCTTTCTTTTTCAGTACCTCCTCTACTGAGAAAACTTGCTGTATGTTATGCTCACTATGAAGGAGAGATGGTTAAAGGAACTGTGTATATTATGGGAAAGTGTACGCATATACACATGAATATTTAATATATGCCTACACATACATGAATATTTCCTGGTGGCTCAGATGGTAAAGAATCTGCCTGCAATGCAGGAGATCAGGGTCTGATCCCTGGATTGGGAAGATCCTCTGAAGAAGCGAACAGCTACCCACTCCAGTATTCTTGCCTGGAGAATTCCATGGACAGAGGAGCCTGGTGGGGTATAGTCAGTGGGGTTGCAAAAAGTCAGATATGACTGAGCAACTACCTGTATATGCTATATATTATATATGTATACATATATATATATATATATATACATGTATTATATACACATGTGTATATATTATATGTGTGTGTATTTTTAGCTGAGGATCAATAAATTGTTAACTAACACAAATAATATGACAAAGCTTCCTGCAGCCACCCAAATTCAACTTAAGCACTGGGATTGTTCTGTACCCTTCTGCTCCATGAAAATATTGAAACAAAGTTTTCCCTTGCTGACTTCAAGAATCTTTGAAGGTCACATGAGTAATGAAATTCATGTGACAACCTTTTTCTATCCTATTTCTATTGTAATTTTACAAACACAGGGCTGTTTCACAGGTTTAGAATAATTCACATTATAAGGAATAGCATTTATCGTATGAATAATAATCTGAGTGGTATATATAAAGCCAGCAGTTAAAACTTTTTTTATGCTCTTATAGGAAATCAGATTCATAATTCTATGTGAAATAGAAGATACTCTTTATGATTTTTAATTGTTCCATAGCTTATAATGAGGATCTCATACATCAGGAGCTTTCTCTGTATACTTGACATGGAACTAGAAGCAGCAATTTATGAAATAGTCAAAGAAATTACGGGATTGGAAGCTAATGTGTACTGGTTGCATACATTTTAAGACATAAAAGTAATATGAACAATTTGCTCTTTTTATAGAAGTATGATTTACATAGAATAAGCATAAAATTCAGTATCTTTAGTGAATTTATAAAGCTATGTAGGCAGAACATCATTTAGTTTTAGAACATTTCCATTACCTTTAAATGTTCCCTTGTGTCTTATTTTCAGTCAGTCTCCACTCCCATCCTCAGCTCCAGGCAACTACTGTGTCTATAGGTTTGCCCATCTAGGAAGTTTCATATAAATGTAGTAAGTCTTTTGTATCTGGTTTGTTTCATTCAGCATAAGGTTTTTGATGTTTATCTATGTTAGACCATATGTCTATAGTTCCTTTTTATTGCTGAATCATACGCCTTTGCCGGAGAAGGCAATGGTACCCCACTTCAGTACTCTTGCCTGGAAAATCCCATGGATGGAGGAGCCTGGTGGGCTGCAGTCCATGGGGTCACACTAAGAGTCTGACACGACTGAGTGACTTCACTTTCACTTTTCACTTTCATGCATTAGAGAAGGAAATGGCAACCCACTCCAGTGTTCTTGCCTGGAGAATCCCAGGGACGGCGGAGCCTGGTGGGCTGCCATCTATGGGGTCTCACAGAGTCGGACATGACTGAAGCGACTTACCAGCAGCATCAGCATATGCCTTTGCATTCATTTGTAAAATTTTATTGATAGTATAAAAAGTTGTTGCAGTATAGTTTTGTTATTCCTTCTCTTTTTTGCTATCATTGTCATATAAATTACATCTTTATAAATTCCAGTCTCATCAATACATTTAAATTTTATTGCATCATGCAGTTGACTTTTAAATCAAATAGTAGAAGAAATTAATTATAAACAAACATACATTTATACTCTTATATTTGTCTATTAGTTACCTTCATGGGTACCATTAATTTCTTCTTGCAGATTTATATTCTAACTAGTGTTTTTGATTTCAGCCTGAACAATTTCTATAGAATTTCTTGCAGAGAAGCCCAAGGCAAGAACCCCTTGGCTGTTATTCCTAGAAGTCTTAGAGTTTTTCATGAACAAACTCTTATGAATTTGTTGTTTGTCTCTGGTTTATTTCCAGAGCCCCAAAAATGTCTGTTCTTGGCAATTTTGTTGAGTATTTTAGTTGCTTTGAGAAGTTAAGACACATAAATCTATTCACTCTACTGTATTCACCATATGTTTGTTTTAACCAGAATTATAATTCTAATATAAATTAAAGAAAGGGAATAAAAGTTATCCATTATACCTCTGGCTTGTAACTTTATTCCTAAACTGCTTTATTGTTGTTGGGTTTCTAGGTGATGAACAATACAATGAATAGGAACTTATGTAAAATTGTTTTCCATTTCATTCATAATGTAGTTTAACCAAAGATAATATAAAAAGCATTTCATGCTTGAATGTAGAATATTGGTGTTTGTCACCATGAGGTATAAATAATGTGCTTTGGTGAAAAAAGAAATATATATATAATATATATATATGTATATGTGAAATCCACAGTTAATTTATACAGAATTAAAGAACAAAAATACAAATTCAAATTCAGACATTTCTCAGGTATAATATTCATTATATGAGATGCAAAGCAAAACACAATAATATTCATAAATTAGTTATACAAATAATGTGGTATATAAGAAGAATCATTTTGATCATTGTTTAAAATTTTCTTAAATAGCCCTTCTAGCATAAATTTCTTCCTAAACTCATGCTGTGTTAGGTGCTACTCTTGTGTGGTATCACAATTCCCTGAATTTATTTCTATCTTTATTACAGTGCAGAGAGTTTTTAGTGTTCAATTCTAGGCTGTAAGTTCTCTGTGGGACTGTACCTTATGAAACTACTTTTCTAGTGCTTGGCAAAGTTCTTGACTCGTTAAATAATCAATAAAATTTAGATCAATCACTGAATTGCCTAGACTCAGCTTTTTTCTAGATTGTGTTTTGTTGAATATCAGTGACAGAGTATTCCAAGGAAAGAAACAAAATGGCTACATGTTAAAATATATTTGGGATAATCTTGTGTGCATGTGTGCTCAGTTGCTTTAATTGTATCCAGCTCTTTGCAGGCCTGTGGACGATAGCCCACCAGGCTCCCGTGTCCATGGGATTCTCCAAGCAAGAGTACTGGAGTGGGTTGCCATGCCCTCTTTCAAGGGATCTTCCTAGTGCAGGGATTGAACCTGTGTCTCTTAGTCTCTTGCATTGGCAGGCGGGCTATTTACTAGTGCCACCTAGGAAGCCCTGGGATAATCTTAATATACATAAATAACAAAAGTGCTTTGAAAACTTCAAGTAACAAAACTTCATCTAAATTATAACACAATATTTCACAAAAATTCCAGAGCCCATTTTGTTCTTAAATATCCAGTAAATTTTGAATAACTATGGTTTGATGGGAAATGATAATCTAGAAGATCATTGGCATCTGATTTTGGGTATTTTCAAAGATTCTACTTCTTTTGTTTTTTACTTACAAATAAGTCTGTGTTCTCCCTGAGATGCTGTGTTCTCATCTGTAAAATGAAGTTGCTAATAACTCATTAAGTTCTTATGTGAATTAAATGGAGCAATGCTGAATATATGTTAAACAACCAGTTCTCTCAAAAATACCTATGTCCAATAATGCAGGTATGATTTTGCACCCTTCCTGCATTAGCATAATTCAAGAAAAATTTCAATACATTACTGAATTCTAACAAATATAGATTTCTTAAAATCCAAATGATTCTTTCATAAATACTTTGAGGAAAGGGCTGTACTGAGTAAGAAATTTGAATTTAAAAATAACTTGTCTGTGGGAGTGGGGTTCTGGAAGGGAAACACATGTACACCCATGGAAGATTCATGTCAATGTATGGCAAAACCAATACAATATGGTAAAGTTAAAAAATAGATAGATAAACTAATTTTTAAAAAAAGGAAAAAAATAACTTGTCTGTAATCTAATATTTTAAAATTTAATACACAATATTAGAAACATGCCAGTCAGTGTTTCCTGAAGATAGTCACAGGTAAACACAGCTAATTCTTATTTTTATTTTTAAAATCAATTTTAGAGACAGTCTTATAACAGGGTAGCTTACCTAATTGTTAGACTGCTGGGTTTTAGTGTTATAATGAAAGGTATTCCATGTTCATTAATTGAGCCTAATTATTAACCTTCTCTCTTCTATTAATTTCAAAATAATCAAACAATATGTACCTTTAGTGTCAGTATGTATTCAGCTATGTAAAATTATTTGGCAGTGATTTTATTAAGTTTGACAGATTTCCTAACACTTATTCTAAATCATTTCTTTTGCTGGGTGGTCTATTAAGCATGGTAGATATTATATAATAAACTGATTTGAAGTTAAGATTCAATCAACATCTTGCAATGTTTTGTAAAATAAGATTTTGTATTATCCTTCTTTGAGAAGGTCACGTCTTACAACATCACCCTGTGACAGAGGTAAAATTGCCTTTCATTCAAGTGTGAGATCTTCCAGCTTGCTGGAAGGGCAGACTGCCAATCATAACACAAGGTTTAAAATTACACTAGAAATTACAATGTCTTTTTTCTTGACAGAGACAGCAGGGACTAATGGTTAGTTAAGACAGTGATGGAGAACCCCTGCCTATAATGCTTTTGATTGATTTTCAGAAAAAAAGAATTCTTCCTTTTAAAAAAAAAATTGACTACTGCACTCATTGTCCACTGTCTTTGCTTTATGCTTTTGCCCTTTTCTCCCCCTTATTTTTATATCTATATCCCTTTCTCTTTGGGCTCCCCAGGTGGCTCAGCGGTAAAGAATCTCTGCCTGTCAACGCAAGGGGCATAGGAGACCTGGGTTCAATCCCTGGGTTGGGAAGATCCCCTGGAGGAGGAAATGGCAACCCATCCAGTATTTTTACCTGGAAAATCCCACTGAGAGAGGAGCCTGGCAGGCTCCAGTCCATAGGGTCGTAAAGAATCAGATACAACTGAGTGACTGAGCAAACACACACCCTTGCTCTTTAACTGGGAATTTGTTCATTTCAGTTACACTAGGATATTAATTATGAAAATGCTATTAGTTAGCAGGCCCTCCTAAAACATCATGATGACTGCCTGCTATTAGGATTAACACAAAAATGTTACTAATAGTTCTGTTTTCTCCAAGAATGTGTGTTCTTCAAACTGCAAGCTCTTTTCTTCTCCTCTAAAGGAAAACACTTTTATTCTATGATATCTACAGACTAAAACTACTCAGTTTTCCAAAAATAGTTCTATCAAGTTCAACATCTTTCCTTCAAAAAGAAATCTATCAAAACATGGTACATATACACAATGGAATATTACTCAGCCATTAAAAAGAATACATTTGAGTCAGTTCTATTGAGATGGATGAAACTGGAGCCCATTATACAGAGTGAAGTAAGCCAGAAAGAAAAACACCAATACAGTATACTAATGCATATATATGGAATTTGAAAGATGGTAATGATAACCCTATTTGAGAGACAGAATAAGAGACACAGATGCATAAAACAGTCTTATGGACTCTGAGGGAGAAGGTGAGGGTGGGACATTCTGAGAGAATAGCATTGAAACATGTATATTATCATATGTGAATTGGAACACTATTCCAGGTTCAATGCATGAGACAAATGCTCAGGGCTGAGGCAATGGGATGACCCAGAGGGATGGGATGGGGAGGGAGGTGGGAGGGGGGTTCAGGATGGGGAACACATGTAAACCCATGGCTGATTCATGTCAATGTATGGCAAAAAACACTACAATATTGTAAAGTAATTAGCCCCCAACTAAAATAAATAAATTTATTAAAAGCAAAAAAAAAAAAAAGATAGATTTTAAATTGATTAAGAGTTGGCTTAAAAAAATGGCTTCCCTTGTAGCTCAGCTGGTAAAGAATCTGCCTGCAATGTGGGAGACCTGGGTTAAATCCATGGGTTAGGAAGATTCCCTGGAGAAGGGAATGGTTCCACTCCAGTATTCTGGCCTGGAGAATTCCAGGGACTGTATAGTCCATGGGGTCGCAAAGAGTTGGACACAACTGAGTGACTTTCACTTTTAAAAAAATGGAATAAAGAAAGAGTAAAATATTAAAAAAAAAAAAAGGTCTTTATCTACTAGATTAGTCACATACAGGTTAGCAATGTTCTAATAAGGATTAAAATGAAGGATATTACTTTTGAGTTCCTCTTAAAACAATGGAAAGCCATACAGGGGTGTCACAGAGTGGAGGGTGACTTACTCTCAAATGTGTGTGCAGTGCTCTAACTTCTGCCTCTTAAATACATGAAGGAATTCTGAAAACTTCTGACCTTAACATTCAGAAATGGATTATTTTGAATTACACTTTGGTTTTCCTGTGTCTTAAGTCACGTTGACCCAGCATGGAAAAATTAGCAAAATATTTGGCCTAACGAGGTAAAGCATACAAGAAAAAAAGCAAATCAGAATAAATTTAGAAGTCTTGTACCCATGTTTTCCAGTTGGCTACAAAGGCAAATAAATGTACATCAACTGTGACTTTATCTTTCTTTTAGTTAATGTATCAGTATTTCTGAGAATTGCACTTCAGAAAAAATGCATACATATTATTTCTGTTCTGCATAAACATTCTTTATCAACTTTTTATAAAGAATGAATATCACATTTCTAAATTATTTTGATAAAGTTGAAATTATAGAAGTCGATTTTTCAGGGAGAATATACTGAAATTATGGCAGGGAAAGAACTGTATCTAATTTCTATTTCAAAGAATTGTTTGTTAGGAGGGCAGAACAGCCTGTACCACATCTCTCTTCATTGCCAGATATCCATGTGATTTTCCACTAACAATTTTAATATAAGAATAGCTAAACTGACTTATCCTCTAATATGCATAAATATAGGTCATAACATCAGAGAAATGCCATATGTTATTTTTCAAATAAAATAAATATATAAATTCTGTAAACTTGGTGCTTGACATTATAAAAATGTAATTTTTCTACTCTTGAGGAACCTTGGAATTAATGACTATAACTCCTACACATGAAGGTCAAATCCTTGTTAAAGGATTTGTTAGGCATCTCCTGATAGCATTTATATTTTAATATAATTCAAATAAAACTTGGTAAAGTTTCATTTAATGTGTTAGTTTGTTCTTTTAAGCTGTGTAGATTTTATCTTGGTTGATTTTTCACAACCATTATGTTCAATTATGTTCTTGATGTTATTTTCACTGATGGATATGGAGTTAGAAGGAAAAAAAAAATTCATCATGGAGGAAAATAAAAGATTATTTTCTCATATGTTTTAATAGAGTAAAGCTAAATAATGTGGTAAATATATAGTTTTTTTAGACAAAATGTAGTTGGGATTATGTATCCTGATATGAATTAATTTTATAGATATCAATGTGTATGTGTGTGTGTTAGTTGCTCAGTTGTGTCCAACTCTTTGTGACCCCATGAACTGTAACATGACAGGCCCCTCTGTCCATGGAATTCTCCAGGCAAGAATACTGGAGTGGGTTGCCATTTTGTTCTCCAAGGAATCTTCCCTACCCAGGGATCGAACCCAGGTCTCCCACATTACAGGCAGATTCTTTACCATCTGAGCTACCAGGGAAGCCCTACAGATATCAGTAAAATTCACAAATATGAACGGGAAAGAGATCATGAACTGATAATTTAAAGTTCAAACTATTTTTTAGAATTTTTAAAGAATTAATATTTTTGAAGGAAATATTTTTATCAGATACTGAATATATTTTTATAATTACCATAATGTATGTGTATACACACACACACACACACACACATATATATATATATATATAAGCAAGAATAGAAAAAACAAATATTGTTTCAGTTAAGTTCAGTCACTCAGTCGTGTCTGACTCTTTGGAACCTCATGAACCACAGCATGCTAGGCCTCCCTAAACATCACCAACAGCCAGAGTCTACCCATACCCATGTCCATTGAGTCGGTGATGCCATCCAACCATCTCATCCTCTGTCATCCCCTTCTCCTCCTGCCCTCAATCTTTCCCAGCATCAGGGTCTTTTCCAATGAGTCAGCTCTTCACACCAGGTGGCCAAATATTGGAGCTTCAGCTTCAACATCAGTCCTTCCAATGAACACCCAGGACTGATCTCCTTTAGGATGGACTGGTTGGATCTCCTTGCAGTCCAAGGGACTCTCAAGAGTCTTCTCCAACACCACAGTTCAAAAGCATCAATTCTTTGGCGCTCAGCTTTCTTTATAGTCCAGCTCTCACATCCATATATGACCACTGGAAAAACCATAGCCTTGACTAGACGGACCTTTGTTGGCAAAGTAATGTCTCTGCTTTTTGATATGCTGTCTAGCCAAGGAGTAAGTGTCTTTTAATTTCATGGCTGCAGTCACCATCTGCAGTGAATTTGGAGCCCCCAAAAATAGCCACTGTTTCCACTGTTTCCCGATCTATTTGTCTTGAAGTGATGTGAGTGGATGCCATGATATTAGTTTTCTTAATGTTGAGCATTCAGCCAACATTTTCACTCTCCTCTTTCACTTTCATCAAGAGGCTCTTTAGTTCTTCTTCATTTTCTGCCATATGGGTGATGTCATCTGCATATCTGAGGTTATTGACATTTCTCCCAGCAAACTTGATTCCAGCTTGTGCTTTTCCAGCCAAGCGTTTCTCATGATGTACTCTGCATATAAGTTAAATAAGCAGGGTGACAATATACGCCTTGATGTATTCCTTTTCCTATTTGGAACCCGTCTGTTGTTCCATATTCAGTTCTAACTGTTGCTTCCTCACCTGCATACAGGTTTCTCAAGAGGAAGGTGAGGTGGTCTGGTATTCCTATGGTATTCCCATCTACTTCAGAATTTTCCACAGTTTATTGTGGTCCATACAGTCAAAGGCTTTGGCATAGTCAATAAAGCAGAAATAGATGTTTTTTTTGAAACTCTCTTGCTTTTTCAATGATCCAGTGGATGTTGGCAATTTGATCTCTGGTTCCTCTTCCCTTTCTAAAACGAGCTTGAACATCTAGAAGTTCATAGTTCATGTTTTGCTGAAGCCTGGCTTGGAGAATTTTGAGAATTACTTTACTAGCATGTGAGATGAGTGCAATTGTGCGGTAGTTTGAGGATTCTTTGTTTAGTAAATATAATTCTATGATATTATCATTTTTGAAGACTGGAAAGAGTTTTAAATGAAGGGACATATATACCCAGTCCAGTATTCTTGCCTTGAGAATTCCCATGGACAAAGGATCCTGGTGGGCTATAGTCCACAGAGTCTCAGAGCTGGACACAACTCAAGCAAGTTATCATTCACATGTGTCTTTATATATGTATATATAAACACGTGTATAAAATTAGGAAATTTTTATTCTTTAGAAGCTATGTCTGACTCTTTGTGACCCTGTGGGCTGCAGCACACCAGGCTGTCCTGTCCTTCACTATCTCCTTGAGTTTGCTCTAACTCATGTCCATTGAGTTGGTGATGCCATACAAATATCATCCTCCATCACACCCTTCTCCTCCTGCCCTCAGTCTTTATCAGCATCAGGGTCTTTTTCCAATGAAGATATATATATGATAAAATGAAAAAGAAGGGATAAAAAACCCAGATATTTCATAAGGAAAAATTTTAAATGAGTTGGAAATGGGTAGTGTTTGTATTGATAAAGAGTGATAATTTTACCAAATTCGTAGAAGAAACAAAACTTCACCTTGCAGAGGTTTATGAATCTTGGACACTGTAAAGTATATTAAACTTTATGCAGTAAAAGAAACAGCAGCTATTTGTAGCATTTGGACAGATATTGGTAGCATCTGTAATGAAGGAAATTAGCAAAGATTAATGTGGCTCAGATCATGAGCTCCTTATTTGAAACTTCAGACTTAAATTGGAGAAAGTAGGGGAAACCAATAGGTCATTCAGGTTATGAACTAAATTGAATCCTTTAGGATTATACAGTGGAGGTAACAAGAGTTTCAAGGGAATAAATCTGATAGAGTGTCTGAAGAACTATGGATGGAGATTCACAACATTGTATAGCGACCAAAACCATCACAAAGAAAAAGAAATGCAAAAAAGGCAAAATGGCAGGCCTCTGAAGAGGCCTTGCAAAGAGCTGAGAAAAAAAGAGAAACAAAAGGCAAAGGAGAAAGGGAAAGATATACCCAACTGAATGCAGAGTTCCAGAAAATATTCAGGAGATAGAATAAAAACTTCTTAAATGAACAATTCAAAGAAATAGCAGAAAACAATAGAAGGGGAAAGACTAGAGATCACTTCAAGAAAATTAGAGATACCAAGGGAGTATTTCATGCAAAAATGTGTACAATATAGGACAGAAAATGCAAAGACCTAAGAGAAGCAGAAGAGATTAAGACGAGGTGGCAAGAATACATGGAAGAACTATACAAAAGGGTCTTAGTGTCCCAGATAACCATGATGGTATGATCAATCATCCAGAGTGTGATCAATCACCTAGAGTCAGACATCCTGGAATGTAAAGTCAAGTGGGCCTAAGGGAGCATTGCTATGAACAAAGCTAGTGGAGGGGATGGAACTCTAGCTGAGCTATAATTTCAAATCCTAAAAGATGCTGCTGCTAAAGTGCTACACTCAATATGCCAGCAAATTTGGAAAACTCAGCAATAGCCACAGACCTGGAAAAGCTCAATTTTCATTCCAATCCCAAGGAAAGGTAATGCCAAAACATGTTCAAACTACTGTACAATTGCTCTCATTTCACATGCTAGCAAGGTAATGTTCCAAATCCTTCAAGCTAGACTTCAACAGTACGTGGACCAAGAACTTCCAGATGTACAAGCTGAATTTAGAAAAGGCAGAAGAACCAGAGAGCAGACTGCCAACATCCCTTGGATCATATAAAAAGCAAGAGAATTCCAGAAAAAAACATCGCTTCACTGACTACGCTAAAGCCCTTGACTGTGTGGGTCACAACAAACTGTGGGAAAGTCTTCAAGAGATGGGATTACCAGACAACCTACCTACCTCCTGATAAACTTGTATGCAGATCAAGAAGCAGTGGTTAGAACCGGACATAGAACAACAGGCTGGTTCCAGATTGGAAAAGGATTCTATCAAGGATTTATATTGTCACCGTGCTTATTTAACTTATATGCAGAGTACATCATGCAAAATCCCAGGCTGGATGAATCACAAGCTGGAATCAAGATTGCCAGGGTATATACCAACAACCTTATATATGCAGGTGATAATAAGGCAGAAATTCTGCCCTAATGGCAGAAAGCAAAGAGGAACTAAAGAACTTCTTGATTAAGGTGAAAGAGGAGAGTGAGATAAATGGCTTAAGGCCAAACATTCAAAAAACTAAGATCATGGCATCTAGTCCCATCACTTCATGGCAAATAGATGGGAAAACAGTGGAAACAGTGACAGATTCTATTTTCTTGGGCTCCAAAATTACCTTGAATGGTGAAACTAAGATCATGGCATCTAGTCCCATCACTTCATGGAAAATAGATGGGGAAACAGTGACAGATTTTATTTTCTTGGGCTCCAAAATTACCTTGAATGGTGACTGCAGCCATGAAATTAAAAGATACTTGCTCCTTGGAAGAAAAATTAGATAGTGTTTTAAAAAACAGAGACATCACTTTGCTGACAAAAATCAGCATACTCAAAGCTATAGTTTTTCCAGTAGTCATGTAGGGATGTGAGAGTTGGACCATAAAGAAGGCTGAGCACCAAAGAATTGATGCTTTTGAATTGTGGTGCTGGAGAAGACTCTTGAGAGTCCCTTGGACAGCAAGGAGATCAAACTAATCAATCCTTAAGGAAATCAATCATGAATACTCATTTGAACAACTGATGGTGAAGTTGAAAATCCAGTACTTTGGCTATGTGATGCAAATAGAGCCCACTCATTGGAAAAGAGACTGATGCTGGGAAAGATTGATGCAAGAAGGAGAAGCAGGTGACAGGAGCTAAGATGATTGGATGGCATCACTAGTTCAATGAGCATGAGTGTGAGCAATCTGGGAGGCAGTGAAGGACAGGGAGATCTGGTGCTACAGTCCATAGGGCTGCAAAGAGTCAGGTATGACTTAGCAACTGAACAACAACTTACTTTCAGGGCTCCCCTTGTGGCTCAGTGGTAAAAGAATCCTGCAAAGCATGATATGCAGGTTCAATCCTTATTTCCAGAAGATCCCCTGTAGGAGGAAATGGAAACCCACTCCAATATTTCTTACCTGGAAAATCCCATGGACAGAGGAGCCTGGTGGACTACAGTCCATGGGGTCACAAAAGAGTGGGACATGAATTAACGACTAAATCACCACCATTGCTAATGTTCTGAATATAATAAGCCTTTTTCTATTTAACTACTTGTTTTTTATTTAGGCTTTGATTCACTTTCTTGTAGGTGATTCATAAAATTCTGCCCTTTTTTTTCTCTCAATAATAATATTATCTCAATAACAATAATGACAGCATTTCTCTTCATTTTGCTTTCTAGAAATCTTGAAGAAAAAAAGATATCATTTGATCTAGTGGTGCTAGTGGTAAAGAACTTGCTTCCCAATACAGAAGACATAAGAGGCACAGGTTCAACCCCTGGGTCGGGAAGATCTCCTGGAGAAGGACTTGGCAACCCACTCCAGTATTCTTGCCTGGGGAATCCCTGTGGACAGAGGAGCCTGGCAGGCTACAGTCCATAGAGTCGCAAAGAGTTGGACATGACTGAAGCAACTTAGCACACATCCTTAAGGATCAGATTTATAGATCTCATTGTTATTGAAAATAGATTTTTATCATCCATTTGAAAGAGGTGATATGGATGGGTGTTATCAGGCCGTATATGATGGCCTGGTCACAATAGGTTGAAGATAATGATATTGAACTCTTGTATACAAATGCTGGGATTCTGTTTATAGTATGGTAGCTGTGGCCTTGTTATATGGTCTTTTATTATTTTTAGGTATGTTCCCTCCACACTCATTTTGCTGAGAGTTTTTATTATGAGTGTGTATGGAATTTTGTTAACTGCTTTTTCTGTGTCTGTTGAGATGGTATGATTTTTGCCCTTCATTCTGTAAATGTCTTTGTTTTTGTTTTACTGATTTGGATATTTTACACCATCGTATCATCCCAGGATAAACCGGGCTTGGTCATGACGCATGAGCAATCAATCTAATTTTGCGTTACTAATATTTTTTGTGTGTGAGGGTCATTGTATATATCATCATCGTGGATATTGGCCTGTGATTTTCTTTGCTTCTAGTGTCCTTATCTGCCTTTGATATGCAAGTAATGCTGGCTTCATAAAATTTGCAGTTATTCCCCGGTCTTCAATGGTTTGAAAGATTTTGAGAAAGAATGGCATCAGTTCTTCTTTTAAAATGTGTTAGAACTCACCCTTGAAGACATCTAATCCCAGACTTTTCTTTGTTGACAGGACTTTGATTACTGCCTCAGTCTCATTACTGTCATTATTGCTTGTTCTGATTTTCTCTTTATACCTGAATTAGTCTTGGTAGGTTGCTTGTTTCTGGAATTCATTATCCACTTCTGAACATTTCAAGGTTGTTCAATTGTTTGTTTAATATTTGTTTATAGTAGTCTTTTATAGTCTTTGGATTTTTGTCGTGGCAGTTATGATGGATCCTACTTTATTTATGATTTTATTTACTTATTTAAAGCTTCTCTCTAGTTAGTTTAGCAAAGGATTTGTCGATTTTGTTTCAAAAGACCTCATCTTTTTTCGTGTATAGTGTTAAAGAATGTTTGAATTTCATTTTTTTTACATGTAGCTGTCCAGTTTTCCCAGCACCATTTATTGAAGAGACTGTCTTTTCCCAATGAATAGTTTTGCCTTCTTTGTGTGGATTAGTTGGCCGTAGCTGCATGGATTTATTGCTGGGCTTTCTATCCTGTCCCATTAAATGACGTGGATGGACTTGGAAGACATAATTCTAAGTGAAATAAACCATACATAGAAAGACAAATACTATATATTTTCACATATACATGCAATTTAAAATAGTCAACTCATAGAAATAGAGAATGGCAGTTACCAAGGGCTGGGGAAGGTGAAAATGGGCAGTTTCAGATATTCAAGATAAGAAGTTGGCAGTTGAAAGTCTGCTATATAGCATACAACCTATAGCTAAAATTACTGTGGTGTATAATTAAAATTTCCTAAGAGATTAACTCTTATGTAAAGTATTCTTAACAAATAATAATAATAGTAGTAGTAGAGATGGGAGGAGACTTTGAGAGGTGATGAATATATATGGCCTTGATAATGTTGATGTTTTCAAGGTATATACTTACCCCCAAACTCATCCAGTTATGTACTTTGAATACGTACAGCTCTTTACATGTCAATCATACCTCAGTAAGTAGCTTTAAAACAAAAACTGTGTGACATAAGTGCAGGGATTGCCAGATTGACTGAATGAGAAAGAGCACCCAAGATCTAATTCACTAACATAAAAAGTATTTAATCAACACAGTGTGAAGATCAGTGTAAACATGTGCTATTCAATAAATAGTAGCAGCTTAATTGTTTAGAAATAAAGAAAAAATACTGAATCCTTTCTTAACTGTAAGCATGAGTATCAATTATGTAGGGGAAGACTCCTTATGTAATAATTAAAAGAAAAGTTTACCTTGGGTTAGGGAAAAATAACCCTTTCTTTTCATGAAGATATACCACATGCTATTAAAAAATCAAGTCATAAACTGGGAGAGATAGTTGTAGCAGCAATTGACAACAGATTCCTTACAGAATATATAAGGGGCTCCTAAAAAGAATAAGAACATGAAAAGAATCAAAAAGAAAAATGAACCAGAGTCTTGGAAAGGTATTTCACATAAAATTGAACACAAATAATTGTTAAACAAGGAAGAAATTCAATATTGTACACGGGATATGAACACATTAAAAAAAAGACAACAAATAGTAAAACCATCTTAGCTCAGTTCAGTTGCTCAGTCTTGTCCAACTCTTTGTGACCCCATGGACTGCAGCATGCCAGGCTTTCCTATTCATCAATAATTCCCAGAGATTGCTCAAACTTATGTCCATAGAGCCGATAATGCCATCCAACCAACTCATCCTCTGTTGTCCCCTTTTCCTTCTGCCTTCAATCTTTCCCAGCATCAGGGTCTTTCCCAAAGAGTCAGTTCTTTGCATCAGGTGGCTTTGCAAAGTATTGGATTTTCAGCTTCAGCATCAGTCCTTCCAATGAATTTTCAGGTCTGATTTCCTTTAGGAATGACTGGTTTTATCTCCTTGCTGTCCAAGTGATTCTCAAGAGTTTTCTCCAATACCACAGTTCAGAAGGATCAATTCTTCAGCAATCAAGTTTCTTTATGGTGCAAATCTCACATCCATACATGACTACTGGAAAAACCATAGCTTTGACTAGACAGACTTTGATGGCAAAGTAATGTCTCTGTTTTTTACTATGCTGTCTAGGTTGGTCATAGCTTTTCTTCCAAGGAGCAAACATCTTTTGATTTCACGGCTGCAGGAACTATCTGCAGTGATTTTGGAACCCAAGAAAATATTGTCTGTCGCTGTTTCCATTGTTTCCCCATCTTATTGCCATAAAGTGATGGGACTGGATGCCATGATCTTATTTTTTGGAATATTGAGTTTTTTAAGCCAGCTTTTTCACTCTCCTCTTTCACTTTCAAGAGGCTTTATTTCCTCTGTTTTCTGCCATTAGGGTGGTGTCATCTGCATATCTGAGGTTATTGATATTTCTCCCTGCACTCTTGATTCCAGCTTATACTTCACCCAGCCCGGCCTTTTGCATGATGTACTCTGCATATAAGTTAAATAATCAGGGTGACAATATACAGCCTTGACACACTCTTCCCCAACTTTGAACCAGTCCATTGTTCCATGTCCAGTTCTAACTGTTGCTTCTTGACCTACATTCACGAATTTCTCAGGAGGGAAGTAAGGTGGTCTGATATTTCCATCTCTTTAAGGGTTTTGCACTGTTGTGATCCACACAGTCAAAGGCTTTGGCATAGTCAGTGAAGCAGAATTAAATGTTTTTCTGGAATTCTCTTGCTTTTCCCATGATCCAATGCATGTTGGCAATTTGAACTCTGGTTCCTCTCCTTTTCTAAATCCAACTGAAAAAATGGGAAATTCTTGGTTCATGTAATGTTGAAGCCTAGCTCAAGAATTTTGAACATTTATTTGCTAGTGTGTGAGATGACTGCCTTTTCATACTGTTCATGGGGTTCTCAAGGCAAGAATACTGAAGTGGTTTGCCATGCCCTTCTCCAGCCATGAAATTAAAATTGCAGCCATGAAATTAAAAGACGCTTACTCCTTGGAAGGAAGGTTATGGCCAACCTAGATAGCATATTTAAAAGCAGAGACATTACTTTGCCAACAAAAGTCCGTCTAGTCAAGGCTATGGTTTTTCCAGTGGTCATGTATGGATGTGAGAGTTGGACGGTGAAGAAAGCTGAGCACCACAGAATTGATGCTTTTGAACTGTGGTGTTGGAGAAGACTCTTGAAGTCCCTTGGACTGCAAGGAGATCCAATCCATCCATCCTAAAGGAGATCAGTCCTGTGTGTTCATTGGAAGGACTGATGTTGAAACTGAAACTCCAATACTTTGGCCACCTCATGCGAAGAGTTGACTCATTGGAAAAGACCCTAATGCTGGGAAGGGTTGGGGGCAGGAGTAGAAGGGGACGACAGAGGATGAGATGGTTGGATGGCATCACTGACTCGACGGACATAGGTTTGGGTAAACGCCAGGAGTTGATGATGGACAGGGAGGCCTGGCGTGCTGCAATTCATGGGGTCTCAAAGAGTCAGACACGACTGAGTGACTGAACTGAACTGAACTGAACTGAGATGACTGCAATTGTGAAGTTGTTTGAATATTCATTGGTGTTGTCTTTCTTTGGGACTGGAAGAGAAACTGACCTTTTCCAATCCTGTGGTCACTGCTGAGCTTTCCAAATTTGCTTGAATATTGAGTGCGACACACTTTCACATCATCATCTTTTAGGATTTGAAATAGCTTAGCTAGAATTCCATCACCTCCACTAGCTTTGTTCATAGTGATGCTTCCTAAGGCCCGCTTGACTTTGCACTCCAGGATGTCTGGCTCTAGGTTATTTATCACACCATTGTGGTTATCTGGGTCATTAAGATATTTTTTTGGATAGTTCTTCTGTTTATTAATGCAACCTCTTCCTAATACCTTCAACTTCTGTTAGATCCTTACCATTTCTGTCCTTTGTTGTGCCCTTTTTGCATGAAAAGTTCCCTTGGTTTCTCTAATTTTCTTGAAGAGATCTCTAGTCTTTCCCATTCTATCATTTTCCTCTATTTTTTTGCATTGATCACAGAGGAAGGCTTTCTTATCTTTCCTTGTTATTCTGTGGAACTCTGCATTCAGACAGATTTATCATTTCTTTTCTCCTTTGCCTTTCGCTCCTCTTTTCTCAGCTATTTGTAAGGCCTCCTCAGCCAACTATTTTGCTTTTTTGCATTTGTTTTTCCTCCCCCTCCTGTGTAGTGTTATGAACCTCCATCCATATTTCTTCAGGCACTCTAATGGGCTTCCCTTGTGGCTCAGCTGATAAAGAATCTGCGGGAGACCTGGGTTCGATCCTTGGCTTGGGAAGTTCCCCTGGAGAAGGGAAAAGTACCAATACCAGTATTCTGGCCTAGAGAATTCCATGGCTATAGAGGCTATGGGGTCGCAAAGAGTCAGACATGAAGGAGTGATTTTCACTACACTTCAGAATGGCCTTTGGAATTTTAAGCTCTGTCAATTTGCCAACATCCACTGGATCATAGAAAAACAAGAGGGTTCCAGAAAAACATCCATTTATGCTTTATTGACTATGCCAAAGCCTTTGCCTGTGTGGATCACAACAAACTCTTGAAAATCCTTAGAGAGATGGGAATACCAGACCACCTTTTACCTGCCTCCTAAGAAATCTATATGCAGGTAAAGGAGTAACAGTTAGAACTGGATATGGACCAATGGGCTGGTGTTTCAAATTGGGAAAGGAGTACACAAAGGTTATCTATTGTCACCCTGCCTATTTAACTTCTGTGCAGAGTACATCATGTAAAATACTGGGCTGGATGTAGCACAGGCTGAAATCAAGATTGTTGGGAGAAATATCAATAACCTCAGATACGCAGATGACACTAACCTTATGGCAGAAAGCAAAGAAAAACTAAAGAGCCTCTTGAAGAAAGTGAAAGAGAGGAGAGAAAAAGTTGGCTTAAAACTCAGCTTTCCAAAAAGTAAGATCATGACATCCAGTTCCATCACTTCATGGCAAATAGATGGGGAAACAACGGAAACAGTGAGAGACTTTAGTTTTTTGGGCTCCAAAATCACTGCAGATAGTGCCTGCAGCCATTTAAAAGACACTTGCTCTTTGGAAGAAAAGCTTTGATCAACCTAGACAGCATATTAAAAAGCAGAGATATTACTTTGCAGACAAATGTCTGTCTAGTCAAAGCTATGGTTTTTCCAGTAGTCATGTATGGATGTGAGAGTTTGAGTATAAAGAAAGCTGAGTGCTGAAGAATTGATGCTTTTAACTGTTGTGTTGTAAAAGACCCTTGATTTCCTTGGACTTCAAGGAGATCCAACCAGTCAGTTCTAAAGGAAATGAGTCTTGAATATTCATTGGAAGGACTGATGTTGAAGCTGAAAATCCAATACTTTACAAAGCCACCTGATGTGAAGAACTGATTCATTGAGAAAGACCCTGATGCTTGGAAAGATTGAAGGCAGGAGGAAAAGAGGAAGACAGAGGATGAGATATTTGGATGGCATCCCTGACTCGATGGATGTGAGTTTAAGCAAGGTTCCAAAGCTGGTTAATGACAGGGAAGCCTGGCATGCTGCAGTCCATGAGGTTGCAAAGAGTCAGACATGACTGAGTGACTGAACTGAACTAAACTCTGTCTATCAGATCTAATCCTTGGAATCTATTTGAATATTAAATCCTTATTGAAAAATTAAGACTTAACTAGTAAAATCATCATTAGATAAAATTTCACAGTCCCAGACTGCCAAGTTTAAGTCTGTTTGTCTGTCATCATTATCTATATGGAGCAAGAAGACTTCCTGTTTTTTAAAGAAAATTTCTTAACATTGTCTTCTGGATCTGTAAAGTGGTAAAACAATTTTGGAACACATTTTAAAATTAGGCACAGATACACACATGCGTGTGCGCACATATATGCACACACAGTGTAAATTGTGAGACAAGCAATTCATTTATAGTTATTTCATCTATATCAACCTCTCCATGTTTACAACAATACACATATATAATGCTCATCTTATCAATTTTAGTAATTACAAATGTCCATTTATAGCAAACAGAAAAAATGCATTGTCCTTCTTAAAATATAAAACTACATAGTAAATAACTATGACCACACCATTTGGATAGATCTTAGAAACAATATTCAGTGAAAAAAACATATCTCTGAAGCATTCTTAGAGTATGATACTGAGATCTTGTTAGTCAAATTTTAAAGAAAAATAAGGAACAAGACAATAAATCATAGAGTAGTTGTTACTTTTATAGTTGGGATGAGGTAAGAGTTTGGCAGCTAGGAGCATGGAGAATGCCTTTTTTGACAGTGACACTCTGTCTTGAGTGGGTCCTGGGCTCATTGCTTCTTCTTTTATTATTTTGTTGACAGTATTTGTAATTACTGAATATTATTTTGTATGACCATTATTTTATTACTTATATTGAAACATTGTATACATAATATCTCACAAGATAATTAATCCCTTAAGTGTTTATTTACTTTTTTCTCCCTTTATGTCTTATTATTCTTACAAATGTTACTTTAGAAACTTATTTAGGTAAATCTTTAATATGAAAGATTCACAAATATTTATAAAGTAAACTTTTTATTAAAAGTTTAAAAGAAAAGAATTAATAATATACACATCAGTCTAAATGTTTGCACATATAGTGAACATTCCCATTCATTATACTTTTAAATAATTCAGGGGTATTTTATATTGTTTCCTGTAATGATTTATACATCTATAAGGATAAGCATTTTATAATTTTGTTTGTATTGTTGGGCACAAGTTACCAAATTAACTTACTTTATAATTTATTTGCTAATTTCAAATTAGCATATGCACATATGTTTAAAATGTTGGTATCCATTCAAAATTCTGAAATTTCTTATTGAGTCTCCCTCTCAGTTTATTTTCTTTATTTAAAATAACTAAAATAGTCATAAATTTTAAAATCACATTTAAAACTTAGTCTATTTACTTTCTCTGTTACTAATACAAACATGGTTGCCTAATTTTATCAGAACAGTTTTATGATATGGGTGTGATTATTATTCCATTTTCCATATAGGGAACTTGAGGTTAAAAATTAGTTTATGAATACATACAAAGTAAGATGGAGCTGGAAATAGAACACAAGTGGTCTCATTTAAAAACTCAACTGTAATTCAAAATTTATTTTTTACATGACAGGTAAAAGTATTGCCTTATTTTCAAAGTGTTTTAACTCATAATTCTATTTTTTATTTAGAACTTTCTGAAGGAGATATATACATAGGCACATACATTTACATGTCCCTATTTATAGTTTTTATTATACACCTAACATTAAATTTGATATTCATTAGAAATGCTATCTTGTTATTGTATGTATAAACCTTTTATTTCTGCTTACTGAATTATTTTCTAATTAATTAATTGTAAATTGTATCACATATGTTTGAAATTTTTATTTGGTGTAATGGTGTTATAGAATCTATTAATAAAATTTCTATAAAAACTTTTCTATCATAGTAACTTGTTTTAATATATTTCTGAATCCTATTTCATATTATATCATATAAGTTTTTACTTCTATCCACAGGAGAAAGTTGTCTATATATTTATCCCTTCCTACAGTTTTCTTGACTATATATCATGTTTAGTTTGGCTATTTCATTTAAACGAATTAGGTTCCATTATATATATTTTGGTGTATTCTAAATAATAGTCTTTACAACTTATAAATAATTATTTGATAATATTTAAAATAGTTTAAATCCAAAATATATTTACCCTGGGATCTTAATACAGACATAAAAACTGATCTAAAATGATATTTTTCAGTTTTTGTCCTTTAATATTGAGGAAACTATTGAAGCAGATTAAGGAGGAAAACCTGGTTTACTTATTTTGCCATATTTCTTTGATATTTTCAGAATTTGTAATTAAAATAACTATTTTAGTGTGCATATATCTATCATCTCTTAATGAGATTTACATGAAATATGACAGCTATCCTTCTGAACTTACAAAATTTTTCCTCATTGTGTAACCTAGATTATTGTCTCATTCATTTGGGATACTTTCTGCTTTGTAAATATCTACTATATTTAAAATGAGTCTCCAAGATCTGGACATCATATCTTTTAAATTTTATTCTTTAATTACATTTCTCCACTTTATTCTTTTGTGTCTTGAGGATTTTTTTTAAGTGAGTCTGTGAATTTCTAATTGAAATTTCTACAGTGTCAGTTCTACTCATTACTCACAATGTGGTTTTTACTTTGATAATCATGATTCATTTTATGCAGACTTCCCTTCAACCTATTGACATCACTGAACAGCTTTGCTCTTAATGGAAAGAAAAAATGTCTTCTTGTATTACATGGAAATAATTAGACAAGTATTTTCTAATGTATTCTTTTGTTTTTACATGGCATGCATGTTAGATAAAAATGATACTTCAGAATATTTTACCTTAAACTTTCATTTTTCCTTATACACTTGAAGCTGAAGGTTTTTTTTTTTCTCTATTATTATTTGGTAGTGGCAGTTTATTAGTGATTATTCCTTAAAAGGTAATTTTGACAATATATTAATATAAAATGTTCAACTTGATAACATGAAAAAGCTCATAGCTCCATTTAAATCCACAACTCTGACATATATATTTAATATAAAGTTAAAGTCAAAATAAGAAAAAGTGCACCAAGGGACATGAACCCAGAGTTAAATGCTGGTATTTGTGGGGAATGAGTATTTTTCTGGTACCCAAAGGACTCTCCATGAAGGATCCACACTACATACACTTCACTTGACAGCACAGTTGCTTTTCAAATTATGGTGATCATGTGAGGAAGTATCCCTAATAGCAGCATGATGATTGTCATGTCTAAAAATACTCAAGTGAGGATGTCTTATGTTATAGGATTGGTGAAGGAATAAAAATATTGATTTTTGTGCAGCTCTTCTGTTTGCTCTGTAACATTGTCCTTGACATGATATTTAACATTTCCTTGCTTACTTATTCAACTCTCAAATGGCAATTCATTCCAACTTAGTTTATCATGAGTTTGAAATACAAAGTTATTCAAAAAATACAGAAAATAATAGACTAAATTATTTTCATAATCTTGAGAGTCTCTGATGGTTATAAGTGATGGGTCTTGAAAATATTAACTTAACAGTGGAAAAAACTGTGACCTTAAATATTAACTTTATAGTGGAAAAACATAGCAAACCTAACCTGTTCCAGGTAATGAAAGTTAATATCACCAGTGCAATCATGTGGATCTCAATGACCTGGTTATGATATGGCTAGAAGGGCACTTCAACTCTGTTGTATTCTTTCCAAAAATCTATTGTCCTTATCTCATGATATGAAAATAACAACAAAATCCCCGGTTATATTCCTTAAAACTCCCAAGTCTATAAAAAAAATAATTAAAAACTTAGTAGGGAGTAAGAATATGTGATGATTAATTACAATGTAGTACACTGGATTGTTCCTGGAACAGGAAAAAAAATAAACAATAGAAAAGCTGCTAAAATAAAAATAAAATTTGGAATGCAGTTAAAAGTAATACACTAAAATGCCAGTTGCCTAGTTTTGACTGTGGTAATGTAAGTTGATAAGGATGTGGGAAACTGGGTAAGGAATATATGGAAACTCTCTGGACTATCATTAGAACTTTTCTGTAAATCTCAGTTTATCCTAAAAGAAAATGTTAATTAAAATTTTTGAATAGTAGTCCATTTTAAACTGCTAATGACAACACTAGACATAGATAAACATTGAAATTTTCTTTCTTATTGAAGTAGTACATCATATAACAATTCAGCACAGTTGTTTAAGGAAAAAGCAGAAGTCTGAAAATCTATGAAATGGGCCAATTTTACTTTTGCTATTGGAGAATATATAGTTTAGCTGGATATAGCATGCTAGTTGGTAGATATTTTTTTCATCACTGCCTGATCATTTAAAAAAAAATCAATTTTTAACCCATTTTGTTCTCATTCCTGTTGCTTTTTTAAATTTAAGTGATACACTCTTCATTTATTTTTATTGAAGTATAGTTGATTTACAATGTCATGTTAGTTTCAGGCATATAGTACAGCACTTTAGTTACACACAAACACACACATATATGTATTCTTAAAAGAGCACTTTTAAGGCATATTTCTTTAATTCTTTGAACCAGGTTTGCCTGTCCTTGTTAATTGTAAGAGGACTTGGTAAGAACAATTACAAAAGTAGGAATAAGTGCTGTAACAGCTGAAAAAAAAAAAAAAACCTGAACAAAATCCACACACAAACACCAAATAGGGTCTATTTAAGAAAACTATTGAATCAACTCCTTAATAAATGTCTTTCATCTATGCCAGCAAGTTCCAAATATAAATCATAATAGAAAATTAGATTATTTTCCTAGGAGCAATAAAATAATACTGTACATAATTTTTTAATCTAATGAGAAGTTCCTATGTCCTTGATGAACAAAATTTGTAAAATGATTTGAGTACATAAAATGCCTTAACACATGAAGAGATATACTCTTTTCAGGTGTAATATCTAAATGTAATATTAATTGTAAATATTTTGTCTCTCTAATCCATGAATTTACTGCCATTATAATTAAAATTATGATTGGGAAAAAAATGTCCATTTGTAGCTAAAGAAATTATGAGAGAACTCAAGAAGAAACAGACTTACCCTATTATTTCAAAGATGTAGTAACAATGAACATAATTTAAGAATATTTCCATCACATTATAGCAAATTTTCCATTAAAAAATAGCAGAGAAACCAGATATAAATCCATGGATCTAGTGGAAATTCATGTATAGTAGAGATTATATTTTATATTAGCTATAAGACAGATGATGTCTATATTTTATACTAGTCATAAAAAGACAGAATAGACATGGCTGAGATAAATGATGTCTTCATGGAAAAAACAATAATCAGAATCATGCACATACCATTTCTAAAAACAAACTAACACCTAAATGTAAAGACTGAATCTGTAACATTGTAAAGTTAATAGGAGAAATTGTACTTACCTTTTTTGTGGCCTTAACACCAGTTTATGAACATAAACTGGTATCAGTCACTGAAATTAAGTATGGTCATAAATTAAGGACTATGATATTTTTTGTATGTATCTCATAGTGTTTTAAGCATGGGTTCATATAAAACATGAACAAGTAGGTTCATTTTAACATTGTTTATGGTAAAAGGGAATTAGAGGAGCCTTATGTATCCATCATCAGGAGAAAAATAAATATTGGCCATGCAATTAGATGACATAACTTGGAAATACCAAGCAACAAAGAGATTATACAATTTTCTCAGCATTGAATGACTATGCTAGAGCTATTACAAGCTCTTTGTCATATCATTTCAGATTGTTCTTTTAGTCATAGGTCTCAAAGAAGATAGCATTGTGTCAAAAATATAAGCAAGATGATGAAAACTACAGAGAAGTACCATTTATATAAATTAAAAATAAATGTACACTCAAGTCAGTGCTATATAATCTCAAGGATACATAAATATGTAAAAATATTAAACTTGTGAGGAATGGTGGAGATGGATGGGATTGGATTGGGAGACAAAAAGTACTCAGAATAATACAAGCAGATGTGCTCTAGATTCTAGCCATTACTAAGTTCTTACTGTTATTTATTTTTCAAAGTTTAATGTATTTATCAATAATCTATTGTTAAAAACATTTTTTTTTCTGATTTTGAGAAATTCTCAGTTATTTAGCCGCAAAATTAAAAGACACTTGCTCCTTGGAAGAAAAGCTATGACAAATCTAGACAGTATACTAAAAAGTAGAGAAATAACTTTGCCAACAAAGGTCTGTATAGTCAAAGCTATGGTTTTTCCAGTAGTCATGTATGGATATGATAGTTAGATTGTAAAGAAGGCTTAGCACCAAAGAATTGATGTTTTCAAATTGTGGTGCTGGAGAAGACTCTTGAGAGTCTCTTGGACAGCAAGGAAATCAAACTAATCAATCCTAAAGGAAACCAACTCTGAATATTCACTGCTGAAGCTGAAGCTCCAAGAGTTTGGCTACCTCAGCCAACTCATTGGAAAAGACCCTGATGCTGGGAAAGATTGAGGGAAGCAAGAGAAAGGGATGACAGAGGACGAGGTGGTTGGATGGCATCACTGACTCAATGGACATGAGTTCCAGCAGATTCTGGGAGATAGTGAAGGACAGGGAAGCCTGGCGTGTAGCACTTCATAGGGTCCCAAAGAGTGGTACAGGATTTAGTGACTGAACGGTTATTTAAAAGTAAAATTAAGCATGTGTTCAGACTTACAGACATTTTAGTTAACAATTACATAAATCATGGGTCACACTATGAGTTAGGCACACTTTTATGTTTGATAATAGATAACTACACAATAGATAGCTAACTAGGCATACAGAATATAGGTAGATAGATAGAGATATAGTAATGCAATCAGTGATATACATACATGTATATATATATACACATATCCTCATTTTTTACTCAGAACATCAGTGGTATTAAATCCTTCATTTTTGTGATAAGAAAATTAAGACCATGGAAACTTAAATTGCTCCTACAAGTGTACACAGTGTGATAGGCTGAATAATGTCCCAAAGATGTTCACATTCTGACCCCTGGGATCTGTGAATATTTACCTTATAGGGCAAAAGAGTGAACATCTTATGGCAAGAGATGTGATTGCTGCTGCTGCTGCTGCTGCTGCTAAGTAGCTTCAGTCGTGTCCGACTCTGTGTGACCCCATAGACGGCAGCCCACCAGGCTCCCCCGTCCCTGGGATTCTCCAGGCAAGAACACTGGAGTGGGTTGCCATTTCCTTCTCCAATGTAGGAAAGTGAAAAGTGAAAGTGAAGTTGCTCAGTCGTGTCTGACTCTTAGCGACCCCATGGACTGCAGCCCACCAGGCTCCTCCATCCATGGGATTTTCCAGGCAAGAGTACTGGAGTGGAGTGCCGTTGCCTTCTCCCAGAGATGTGATTAAGAGTCCTAAATTGGATTCATTATTCTAGCTTATCTAGATGGACCCAAGGATTTTCATAAGACAGGAGCCAAAAGGGTCAGACAAAGATGCTTTAACAAAGCACAGGAAGAAGATGTGTTTACAGAGGAGGAGAAATTAGAAAAAGAAAAGTGAGAGATATTGGTAACGTTACACTTTAAAGAAGAAGAATGGAACCACACACCTAAGAATACAGGCATATCCTCTAACAGGGGTCCGCAACATCTGGGGTCTGACACCTGGTGATCTGATGTAGAGCTGATGTAGTAATAATAGAAATTAAGTGCACAATAAATGTGATGCACTTGAATCATCCAGAAACCATCACCTCTCTCCAGCCTTGGTCCATAAAAAATTTTTCTTCTACGAAACCAGTCCCTGGTCCCGGTAAGTTTGGGGACCGCTACTAGAAGCTGGAAATAGCAAAGAAACAGATTTTCCTCTATAGCTGCCAAAAAGAAAACAGCTCTGCTGTCACCTTGATTTTAGCCCTGCAAGTGCTACTTTTTACTCCAGAAATTTTCTCCAGAAATTTAAGAAAATAAATTTATGTTATCTTAAACTACTAATTTTGGAGTAATTTGTTGGAGCAGTTGGAAACTGACAGAACTAGCTAATGTCTCAGCTATGTTTCAATCTTACCTAATATTCTTCAAATGTACTTTCTATCTCAACTTAATAACTTGGAATATTTTAGGTGACATTATAGAATTATGAATTATCTTCTCCAAATGAAGTCCTCCAAAATCCCCTCATGACCCAAGTAAATTTGATCTTTGTAACAGACAGTGAAAGTTCCTAACACATGAAGTTGCATCACATATACGGCACAGAAATTAAAACATCTTCCATTTATATGAACCCAGGAAGCATGAACTTACTTTCCAAATTGCAGCTTTTCTCGTGATATTTGAATATGTGCTAAGGCTTGATGATGAAACCATAACCGACCCCCATGTGAAAAGATATGTAATGATACCTAAAATTACCTCAGTGACATTTCAGAATCATATACTTACTGAAAAAATTGCAAAGAAAGAGGTAATGACTTATTTCAGAAGAATATCTCCCACTTATTAGCACAATATCTGGCACATATTAGTGATTAAAATAATACTTGTTGAATAAAAATATACATGACATTTCAAATTATCTCACAGTAAAATCAATTTATAAAAATTATTGCATAAATCTACTTCATTTCCTTTGTCACATGTATCTTTTACTTCAGTTCATGTACAAGAGAAGAACATACTGTCATAATTACAGCTATTATTATAAATTTGAATGATGTTATTTTTCTTATCTATCATTTGGAGCTAAATAAAGAGCAATGCAGTTTCACTTGAGTGAGTGCTAAGGCATTTACAATAGATGAGTTTTAAGTGTTATAATATACCAATTTTCATTAAATAAGCCTG
Organism: Okapia johnstoni; assembly: GCA_024291935.2. NCBI lineage: Eukaryota > Metazoa > Chordata > Mammalia > Artiodactyla > Giraffidae > Okapia > Okapia johnstoni. Next base: position 58,325,644 of record CM044308.1, read on the forward strand.
GAGCTGCTTTAAAAAATTATTGTTATTTGAGCTAGAAATTATAACTTCCTCTGCTATATATCCATCAAACAGACTAAGTTTAGAGTTAGAAGTGATGTAATATACTTCTTTAAGCCATTTTTGAGTTTACAAATTTATTGAAATGTATTTAAACATGATTTATGAGAAGGGAATTTTGAACTGAAAAAAAAGGACACAGCCATGTCTCTGAGTATCAGCGAATACCTTTCTTATGAGAGACAATCTAGAAAATGCTCCTTTCCTACAGACTTTTCAGCTGTTGTCCTATGTCATGGATTAATACCTAGCTTTTGTACATAAATGATCAAGGTGTTTGTTGTTGTTTAGTCTGGCTCTTTTGTGACTCCATGGTCTATAGCCTGCAATGTTTCTCTGTCCATGGGATTCTCCAGGCAAGAATAGTGGAGTGGGTTGCCATTTCCTTCTCCATGGACCTTCTTGACCCAGGGATTGAGCCTGGCTTTCCTTCTTGGCAGGTGGATTCTTTACCACTGAGCCACCAGGGGAGCTCCTGATCAAGGTCATACACAATTATATAAATAGGGAGAGATGATTTTGAACTATAATTGATTTGCGATGTTGTATTAGCTACAAGTATACAGCAAATTGATTGAGTTATACATACATAAATATGTATATATTCAGATTCTTTTCCCTTATAGGTTATTATAAAATATTGAGAAACAGTTCCCTGTTATATACAATAGGTCTTCATTGATTATCTCTCCCTCTTTCCCTTTTGGTAACCATAGGTTTGTTTTCTATGTCTGTGAGTATATCTCTGTTTTTTATATAAGTTCATTTGTATCATTTTCTAGGTTCCACATATAAGTGATATCATATAATATTTGTCTTTTTCTGGTATATCACTTAGTATTATAATCTCCAGGTCCATCCATGTTACAACCAATGACATTATTTCATTCCTTTTTGTAGGTGAGTAATATCCTATTGTATAAATATACAACATCTGTATTCTCCATTTTTCTGCCAGTGTTCCATTTGTAGATGTGCTCTTGATGTACTTCTGAGAAGAGGCGAATTCCTCATCCTATTATTCTGCCATCTTGACTCCTCTCCCCAGAAAAGACATTTTTGTAGACAAAAATCAAGTAGTCTTAGTATTTGTGACTTTAGCATCAATAGTAGTAATACTTTTAAAATCACATTCCAGTTGTAGGGATTTCAAAATAGCAACTATATCCATCATTGTTATTAGGTCTACAGTGAATATTATTTATTGAATGAATAAAGAAGCACATATATAAATACATTATATTTTAATAATTCATGAATAATATTTAAATGAAACTAATTTTCTTTGTAACATCATCCATTTTGTTTTCTACCTTTAAAAACATCAATCTGAAAAAGGGTCTGTAGGTTCCAGCAGACTGTCACAAATGTCCATGGCACACAAATGTTAAAAACACATTACTATATTATTTTCATATAAATTATTCACAGCTGAATCAGTTAATAGGATATACTTATGCATATTTCTTTTGATACTTTTTCCAAAATTAATAATTCCCTTAAATTGCTAAGCTCCAAACCTCAGGGGAATGAATGTGCCAAATTGTTTCTTCCTCCAAGGTCTCTTTTCTCACTAAACAGGAGTGTTCACTATTTTTTAAATACAGCAGCACAACCAAAAAATGTGTTGTCATCACTCATTCAGCCTGTTGTGTCTTTCTTCTATTTTTTTTAATTTGTTCTGTTTTTTGTTTTTTTCCTCTAAGGATATACACACAGAGGCACACACAGTCACACATGATTCAATTACCTGTATTTTAATTGTATTATGAGGGGAAGAAGAGATTAATGCTGTCAGTCTACTCTGTTTAATTATAATTCATTAGTATGCAACTGCATGTTGCAGGCGTTTTCTGGTTTTCCATGTAAATGAATGAGCTACATTATTATTTGAAGGCTATTTAAAATTTTATAATGCATGGACCAACTTTAACTTCACCAGTATCTATGATGCACATTTATGTGGTTTCTAAATAATGCTATTTTAAAATGGTGTGATTGAATAAATACTCTTGTGCATATCTTTTTACAGTCTGTTTGTCTTATTAGTATAAATTACTAAAAATGAATTTCTAGTGCAAAGTGGACACATTTTATGTCTGGACTCACATTAACTCTTCCACTTATTTGCTCCATATCCTTGAGAAAATTTCTTAACTTTTCTGAGTATATTTTCTTATGTGCATAAAGGAACTAGTATAATTGTGTTGTCTTACTGAGTTGTTGGCATTGATTATTTGCAATAATATGCATTCATTTATCTCACATATTTATTAAATCTAGTTACTAATACTGGTAAAAAATTGGTTATATACAATAATAATAGTAATATTATTTTTTCAAATTGTGTTTCAGAAATGTTGGGTATTCATAATTTAATAGAAGTATTTGCTTTATCATATTCATCCTGGCATTGATATTTACCTATGATTATTCATGTTTGCCTCATTTTAATTCTTTTTTAGTTAGTTGCTTTTTCTACTTGCTCTATCCATTTATTCTGTTTTTTATATTCAGTTGATTATTAATATGTCAATACTCTCATATTTTTCAGTTTTAATTGTGGTAAATATTGATTTTATGTTCTTTATTTATCTTTTAAATTTTTATATGGCTTTTTTCTTTTGTCTTATGATTTTAAACTGTTAAATATTTATTTACAGATATTTTTATTTTCCTTTAAGATTTTAAGATCAATTTATAATGGCATTCCTCAATCCAAGGTTAAAAATATCTTTACTACTATTTTGTTTTTTTAGTAGTAGTAAAAATATCTTTACTACTATTTACTACTACTTTACTACTATTTTGTTTTACATTTCTTATAATTTTAAATTTTTTGAAATCATTTGCATTGGTATTTCTTCTATTATAAAGCATAATGACTAAAAGTTTATTTTACTTGTGATTCCAGATGGCATGGAAAGTTATCCTGACACCAGTGCATGGGTATTCATTCTTTCTTCCAGAAAACAGGTACTATATTTTAATCATATAGTAAATACCTCTGGTTCTGGCTTTATATTTCTGCTCTCTGTTCTGGTACATTGAAATGCAAGGAAGAAAACCTGATTTGCCTATTCAGTATCCAGCGCTGCCTTTTAACATTGTTAACATTATCTCAGTTATGGCTACAAGGAAAGGTGCTTGTGAGGAAACGTCAGGAGATGAATCATAATAGTCCTCTATCAGTACCTCTATCAGTAACTATAATTGTGTTGTTTCCCTAGTGCTTAGACAGGAAGTAAGCATGTAACATACTTCTGGTAAATAATATGTTAAGAGAAGATGTCTTTCCTGATAAGAGAAACTGATATAGGAAGATAGTTTTCTCTCCACCCATACCTTCCTTTTCTTATGGTTTATAGTTGAGTGAGGACTTGATATTTGTTGCTATAGCAAGGGTACTGCAATGATGAAGGAAAGACCAGAATAATTGCAACACAGATCTGGGACTGCTGAAAAAATTTTCAAACTGCTCACTTCGAGGCTACTCAGATAAAAAATAAAGATCATTGTCATTTAAATCACCATTCATCACGCATTCTACAACCTGCTGCCAAATTAATAGAGTTCTTTTATCTCAATGCTGATATCACACTGTTTAAATTATTAGGACCTCAATATGATTCTTATCAGATATGAATAAGTTTCTTTTTGTATCTTCATATACTTCCTAAAATTTTTTGTTGTCCTTGCTTTGCACATGAGTATTTTTTAAAGAAGGGTTTTAGACTATTTCATATCATGAAAAGTTTATTAGGAATGTGAATTACAGGGAATGCATTTATTAATTTATAAACAATGTTTTTTTAAAACATCTATATTTTCAAGTTGGCTCTTGCATGAATTAGTAAAGTTTTATACTTTCTTCATATAAGCAAGGTTGAAATATTTCTTCTGATTTTTATTTAAGTTCTAACCTTTCTCTTGACTTACTTTTCATATAGCTATTGCTTTGTTTTCTTGCATTTCATAAGCATACAAGAATAACATCCATACCTAATAATAATATTGACCATTCTTGTATAATATTTCATTTTATTCTGTTAGTGAGTACTCCCATTTTAATAGTAAATAATACTAGTGATAGATTCCAGATTTTATTCCTGACTTTAACATGAATGCTTTGATTATCAACCTTAGGCTAAATACTTTTTTGTACTGAGATTACATTTTTTAATCATTTCAAAGATATAGCTAGATAATCTTATTATAAGTCCTTTAAAAGTGTTTATATGCTTTATTGGGATGAGCATATGGGTTGTCATATTGATCTAGTAAGATCTAAGTATGTTAGCTGGGTATGGTTAACATGGCATATTAGGAGGATACTGAGCTCACCTTATCACACTGTAATCAGAACTCTTTCCAGAACAACTGTCTTTGAAATGACTTGAAGATGAACAGAAAATATTTTCCACAGTTAAAGATATAACAAGGGACCAGCAGGATGAGTAGGAGGGGGCAGAGACATACTACAGTCAGTACCCATACCACTGGGTAGTATTAGTCACTTATTCCTGTCTGACTCTTTGTGACCTCTTGGACTATAGCCCACCAGGCTCCTCTGTCTATAGGATTCTCCAGGCAAGAATACTTAACTGGGTTTCCATTTCCTTCTCCAGGGGATCTTCCTGGTCTAGAAATCGAACCCAGATCTCCCTCATTGCAGGCAGATTTTTTACTGTCTGAGCCACCAGAGAAACTCTAAAGAGGCAATAATAACAATTGTAGAGATCCACCTAGAGCAACAAAGAGTCTGAGCTCCACACCAGACTCCACAGCCTAGGGGTCTTTTGCTGGGAAGATAAGATCTGAGAATGTTTGACTTTGAAGAATAGCAAATCTTGCTTAAGAGAGAGCTGAGAGGGCTAAAGGGAACACACAAAATCTCACATGCCCTGAGTCCCCTTGCAGAGGAAGGAACTTAAAAAGAACCTGGGTATGACCCACTTGCTGATCTTAAGGGAATCTCCAGAGAGGCAGGAGGCAATTGAAACTCAATGCAGGGACATAGATACTGGGAGCAGCCATTTTGGGAAGTTTATTCTACCAGAAGGACACTGATGCTGGCAGATATAATTTTGGAGTCTTTCTTTTAGCCTGTTTTCTCTGAGAACCTACTTGCTTACCAGAACACTAGCACAAGTCCTAGGAACACCTGAGCTGCAGGGCTAGCCAAGCCAGGACCTGGCCCTGCCCACCAGTAGGTTGACAACCACTGCAGCAGGCAGGACCTGGCAGCCAACTTAGCTGAGAACAAGACTCACCTACCAGTGTGCCCAGTGTACTCAGCCCCATCACAATATAAAGGCCCACCCAGCCCACACTGGGCACCTCTGGAGTATATGTCTCTGGTGATCAGAGCAGCGTGAGTTGGGGGTCCCAGAGGATGTATTCCTACAAAAGGCCACTTTTCCACAATGGGAAACATAACTGACATACATACATAGAAATAAATACAGAGAAATAGGCAAAATGAGGAGACAGAGGAATATGTTCCATATGGATGTGAAAACCAAACCTTAGAAAAATAAATGAAGTGGAGATAAGCCATCTGATACAGTTCAAGTAATGATCAAAAAGATTCGCAACAAACAGAAGAAAAGATGAACAAGTGAAAAGTTTAACAAAATGTTAGAAAATCTAAAGAAGAACCAAACACTAAAAGGAATCAATGGCAGATTAAATGGTATATAGGGATAAGTCAGTGAACAGGAATACATAATAGTGGAAATCATCTATGATGAACAGAAAAAAAAACAAAGAAGTCTTAAAAATGAGGATAACTTAAGAGACTTCTGGAATAACATCAAGTTAACTAACATTCATACTATAGGAGTCCCAGACAAGAGAAAAAATGTCAAAAAACTTATTTGAAGAAATAATAACTGAGAACTTCTTTAACTTGAGGAAGAAGACATCCAGGCCCAGGAGGCACAGAGTCCAAAACAAGATAAGCCCAAAGAGGACCACACCAAGATACATAATTAGAATGTAAAAAATTAAAGATAAAGAGAAGCCCTTAAAAGAAACTAAAGAAAAGCAACTAGTTACATGGAAGGGAGCTTCCATAGGACTATCAGCTGACTTTTCAGTAGAAAATTTGAAGGGCATAAGGGAGTGGCATGATACATTCAAAATGTTGAAAGGAAAAAACCTATAATACAGAGTACAGCAAGGCTATCATACATTTGGAAAGACATGGAATTTTACAGACAAGAAAAATCTAAAATAATTCAGCACCACTAAATCAGCTTTATAAGAAATATTAAAAGGACTTCTTTAACTAGAAAAAAATAAAAAGATCACAACTAGAAATATGAAAACTACGAAAGGAAAGAATCTCACTGGTAAAGGCAAACATACAATAAAGACAGTAGATCAACCACTTATAAAGCTAGTAGAAAGATTAAAGACAAAAGTAGTAAAATCATCAATCTATAATAAGGAGTTGAAGATACACAAAATAAAGGAATATAAAATATTATTTCAAAAACAGTAAACATGGAAAGGAGTAAAAAGGAGGACTATTATAATGCATTTAAATGTAAGAGGTCATCACCTAAACATCATTTGTGTGTATATGTTTGTGTGTATACACAATGGAATATTACTCAGCCATAAAAGGTTGAAATCTTGCTATTATGGAAAACATGGATGGGTCTAGAGGGTATTATGGTAATTGAAATAATTCAGACAGAGAAAGACAAATATTTCATTATCTCACTTACATGTGAAATCTAAGAAACAAACAAAAGAAAAATAGAAATAAGAGATGCAGAGAACAGCTTCCCTTGCAGCTCGGTTGGTAAAGAATCTGCCTGCAATGCAGGAGACCTGGGTTCGATTCCTGGGTCGGGAAGACCCTCTGGAGAACAAACTAGCAACTCATTCCAGTTTTCTTGCCTGGAGAATGCCATGAACAGAGAAGCCTGGCAGGCTACAGTCTATGGGATTGCAAGAGTTGGACATGACTTAGTGACTAAACCACCACCACCGATGCAGAAAACAGATAGGTAATTGCCAAAAGGAAAGAGGTTAGGGTTGAAGGTGTAGGAGATTGAGAGGTCCAAATCTACAGTTATAAACAAGTCACAAGGTTATACTGTCATGAGGAATCTGGTGAGTAATACTGTAATAGCTTTGTATGAGGTCAGATGGTCAGTAGATTTGTGCTCATTTCATAATGTAGAAAAGTATCAAATCCATATGTATTACATCTGAAAGTAGCATAATATTGTATGTCAACTATATTTTAATTTAAAAAGTTAACTTATATTAACAGATATTTCTAATAGTGAACCATTCTTACATATCTGAAATTATTAAAATATACTCTTTTATTATTTATTTTGTTGCTAGTTATACTTAATATTTACTAGTTTTTGTTTATACTATTTATTATATATAATATACTCTATTAAATATTGTACAATTAAATGTATCTTATGATAGTAGCTATGGGGGTTCCCAGGTGGCTCAGTGGTAAAGAAATGCCAAGCAGAAAATGTGTAGGAGACCTAGGTTCGATCTCTGGGTCAGGAAAATCCCTGGAGAAGGAAATGGCTACCCACTCCAGTTTTCTTGCTTGGGAAATACCATGGACAGAGGAGCCTGGTGGGCTATAGTCCATGGGGTCACAAACAGTCTGACATGACTGAGTACGGAGCACACACATGTGCATATCTTGCAGCATACTTTCACTGCTTTAGAAGTCTCCTGCACTCCACCTAATTATTCCCTGGCCCCACCCTGAAACCCCTGTCAACCACTAGTTTACTACTGCTTTGTAGTTTTGCCTTTAAAAAAAAAAAAAAGCTTTTAAAAACTATTTTTACTTTTTAAAATTGAATGACATAATTTTAAAGCAAAAATTTGAGTGAAATGAGTTAATCTGAATCAAATTAAGTAGGAACTGAAATGCATATGTCTGTATAAATGTAGGAGCATTGAGTAAAGTAATAAGGCCAACAGAGTTGACCCAGTGTTCTTTTATTTTGTGGATCTGCCAACAGCTTTGGAGCTTATGCTAGAGGTGGATGAAAAATAAATTAACACAGTCATTACCATTTCGAGACTATCATGTTTCTGTTTCTCTCAAAATTTGTTAGCTGCTAGCAAAATGTATATATATATTTCAATGCTTTAAGGCCAGACTTGTAGGAATATTTGCAATTAGTAGAGATATTTTGTAGGCGTTTGTCACAAATAACTCTCCTTATTCAGAAGTAGAACAGTACATACTGAAGAGAAACCATGGGTCGATCACTGTACCAACCTGTGAAAATGAAAGGCTAGAAAGTGAAATGAACTTAAATAAATAAAATATTTGTCTCAAATTTTCTTAAGAATTTTATTACAAGTCTTTATGAGCATTCTGAATGTACCATATTTCTCTCAGTAGAATAACATCTCCATGTTTTATTCTACCGAGGGTTTTGTTTAGGTGAATTTGGTAAGATATAAAAGGGAAATGACCTAAACATGCCAATTAAATTCATATGTATGTATATGTATATATGCACATGTGTATGTGTGTGTGTATATACATAGAGAGAGACTTTCCTGGTGACTCAGATGATTAAGAATCCACCTGCAATGCAGAGACCTGGGTTTGATCCCTGGGTCGGGAAATTCCCTGGAGGAGGGAATGGCTACCCACTCCAGTATTCTTGCCTGTAAATTCCATGGACAGTGGAGCATGGTGGGCTATAATAGCCCATGGGGTCATAAAGAGTAGGACACAACTAAGAGATGAAGCACATGTGCATGCACATGCTCACACACACACACTATAAATATATAATATTTATTCTCTGATATCTATATCATGCCTATTAGAGTTTTAAATATAAAATCGAGTTTATGTTTTATTGAGAAATAAATCAGGTTTTTTTTTAAACCTGCTGCCATAATAAGCTATATAAATGAATGATTATGAAGCTTAAGGCCTAAATGATAAACTTGAAAAAATTTCTTGGAGTTTGATCAGCTAATTCCCCATACTTCATTTGCTGGAAAGATGAGATGAGATGGCTGGAGTTCTAAATATTGATTAAATCACAGAGAAAAATAGAAAGTTGATGACTCACTAACTTTCAAAAGAGCTTTCAGAACCTCATAATTTTGCCACAAAAGAGCTACCAAAACATCAATATTTTTGTCCATATTCATCCAGTCATCATAAATGCTGAAATTGAGTTTAACTGATTCTTATTTTCTAATCTTTACAACTCAAAATACTTTATTCAGAGTGAGTTGCCTCAGATATCAAGAAATTCTTGAAATATTGTGTATTAATTATATATTAGCAATCAATAATTGGTGAGCAGGAGTTTCCAGGGTCATTCAAAAACAGTAAAATAACAATATTTGTGTTTAGAAAATCTGAAAAAATTTTAAAGATCATTTTTAAATTTTCTTTTACTTTTTTGGGGCTACCAATATTTTTTCTCTAGAAATAAAACATGTCTGTTATCAATAATTGAAAATATACATTCCTATTATTTCCAATCCATGAAATCTCCAAAACTGAAATTTCCTCAAGTTGAACAGTTATTTTCAAAATAATTAAACTAATATATTGAAGGTGCCCTCTTTTTTTTTTAATCTAGAAAATTTAATGGAAAGAAATAGTCTTTAAAATACTTCCTACAAAAAAAAAAATACTTCCTACATAATTTGTCATTGAATTATTGATATGGGATTTTTGTTTATGCATTTGTTTCATGTATGATTATATATTTTGCCTCATATTTATTGATAAGGTCTCAGAAAGATTAGAGCATATCTCTTTTTTTCTAGCATAGCATAGTGTTAAACATGGACTAGATATCAAATCAATACTTGGTAATAATTTTTGAAATTTCTCCTTTTGAATGTGAAAAACATTCTTACAGTAGTTTTACTATGATATTTTTGTTTAAAGCCTCATGTACTTTACATAATTAAATCTCTTATAATTAGCATTCTATTTTCATGAAAATATTAATAGAAATTCAAAACTAGTATTATTTGCCCTTGCGGTATGGATCATAATTAAACCTATGAATCTAAGTTATCATTATTCAAAGAGAGATTAAGGCTGTTTTATCACTGATCAATGGCACTTTAGTTAAATATACTGTAGTACTAATAGTGTAATTAGTGTGTGCAGACACTGGCCTATGCATGTTACCTGGAATGTTTAAATGAGCATGCTTTAACTAGTGGTCATGAATTTAAAACGAGCCTTGACAACAGGGTTGTGATTTTCTATAGCTATTCTAAAAGCTCTTTAAGCTAAATTTATTTTCCCTCATTTACAAATGAGAAAATTGAGGATCATAAATAATTTGCCAACTTTTCTTGGAGAATGAAACTCATGCTCTTAAATTAATTAAAAGTAGTATTTTAACTAAGGATCTCATTCTCTATCAGAACTTCCTGTTTTCATAGTTCACTATTTCTGTTATCTTTTAACAACAATCCTTTGGCAATACCAGTCTGTTGTCCCTCTCTTTTCATTTCCTCCCACTCCTTTATGTCACCACTTTTTTGCTGCTCTTTAATAATCACTCTGCTGTCTCTGTCTTCAGCCCTTCAGGCCCACATGTCTCTTTGTGGTCTTGGGAAAATGCAAACCTCTGTTAAATTCAACTCTTTCTTTCTCTAAACCTAGCCCTGGAGAGCTAATCTGACAAGAGAAAATCACAACCCTATCGTCAAGGCTCGCTTTAAATTCATGACCACTAGTTAAAGCATGCTCATTGTGATGCCAGATAGTTTTATTTCTGTTTTCTGATCTATTGATCTCAAACACTTCTAAAAGTAAATGTCACATTTTTCTGTTTGATGAAACCATCCAAGCCTCACTTCATTGTCATTCTCAACTGATCATTTTTGATGCAAAAATTAGGAGCTAGTAGAAGAGAACCTTAACACAATACCACCAGTGAATTATCCCTGTACATGAATAGTCTGCACAGACAATCTGCATTCCCTTCTGTTACCAAGGATGATCTGTCTCTGCTCCCGTGTAACACAAACTTCACTTGTGCCCATGATTCTGTTATTTATTTCCTACTTAAGGACATGTGTGTGAAAGTTGCTCAGTTGTGTCCAACTCTTCGTGATCCCATGGACTATAGAGTCCATGGAATTTTCAAGGCCAGAATCCTGGAGTGGATAGCCTATCCCTTTTCTAGCGGATCTTCCCGACACAGGAATCAAACTAGGGTCTCCTGCATTGCAGGTGGATTCTTTATCAGCTGAGCTACCAGGGAAGCCCACTCAAGAACATATGTCTATCAATAATGAAAATTCCAGTAAGCAAGAAAAACACTGATGATGTACAAAAGAGACAAGATTTTTGGTAGACTCAAGGATATATATGTCTACCAATAATCTTGTCTTTTTCATACATCACCAGTGTTTTTCTTGCCTACTGGAATTTTCATAATAGCATTAAATCCTGCTAAATTTCTCAGTTAAAAAAAAAAAATTTAGAAACTCTTACATGTCCTAATTTTCTCTACAATTTACTGTCACATTTCTAGTTTCCTTTATCTCAAAATCCTCAAAAGAATCACTTGTGCTCCAAGTTCTCAGTTCCTTTCCATGCTTTATCAAAACTATTTCTAATTGACTCTTTTCCACCACTACTCTACTGAAATTGCTTTATAAACATATCAGTGGTCTCCACATTGCCAAACACAATGTTTATTGTAGCTGATATATCATTGGATTTGAAATAGCTCAACTGGAGTTCCATCATCTCCACTAGCTTTGTTCTTAGTGATGCTTCCTAAGGGTCACTTGACTTCACATTCCAGGATGTCTAGCTCTAGGTGAGTGATCACACCATCGTGATTATCTGGGTCGTGAAGGTCTTTTTTGTACAGTCCTTCTGTGTATTCTTGCCACCTCTTCTTAATATCTTCTGCTTCTGTTAGGTCCCTACCATTTCTGTCCTTTACTGAGCCCATCTTTGCATGAAATATTCCCTTGGTATCTCTAATTTGCTTGAAGAGATCTCTAGTCTTTCCCATTCTATTGTTTTCCTCTATTTCTTTGCATTTATCACTAAGGAAGGCTTTGTTGTCTCTCCTTGTTATTCTTTGGAATTCTGCATTCAAGTAGGTGTATCTTTCCTTTTCTCCTTTGCTTTTGGCTTCTCTTCTTTTCACAGCTATTTGTAAGGCCTCCTCAGACAGCCATTTTGCCTTTTGCATTTGTTTTTCTTGGGGATGGTCTTGATCCTTGTCTCCTGTACAATGTTACAAACGTCCGTCTGTGGTTCATCAGGCACTCTGTCTATCAGATGTAGTCCCTTAAATCTATTTCTCACTTCCTCTGTATAATCATAAGAGATTTGGTTTGGGTCATACCTGAATGGTCTAGTGGTTTTCCACAGTTTCTTCAATTTAAGTCTGAATTTAACAATAAGGAGTTCATGATCTGAGCCACAGTCAGCTCCCGGTCTTGTTTTTGCTGACTGTATAGAGCTTCTCCATCTTTGGCTGCAAATAATATAATCAATCTGATTTTGGTGTTGGCCATCTGGTGATGTCCATGTGTAGAGTCTTCTCTTGTGTTGTTGGAAGAGGGTGTTTGCTATGACCAGTGCGTTCTCTTGCCAAAACTCTATTCACCTTTGCCTTGCTTCATTCTGTACTCCAAGGCCAAATTTGCCTGTTACGTCAGGTGTTTCTTGACTTCCTACTTTTGCATGCCAGTTCCCTATAATGAAAAGGACATCTTTTTCAGGTGTTAGTTCTAAAAGGTCTTGTAGATCTTCAAAGAACCGTTCAACCTCAGCTTCTTCAGCATTACTGGCCGGGGCATAGACTTGAATTACCATGATATTGAATGGCTTGTCTTGGAAACGAACAGAGATTATTCTGTCATTTTTGAGTTTGCATCCAAGTACTGCATTTCAGACTCTTTTGTTGATTTTGATGGCTACTCCATTTCTTCTAAGGGATTCTTGCCCACAGTAGTAGATATAATGGTCATCTGGGTTAAATTCACCCATTCCAGTCCATTTTAGTTTGCTGATTCCTAGAATGTCGGACACGACTGAGCGACTTCACTTTCGCTTTTCCCTTTCTTGCACTGGAGAAGGAAATGGCAACCCACTCCAGTATTCTTGCCTGGAGAATCCCAGGGACGGCAGAGCCTGGTGGGCTGCCGTCTATGGGGTTGCACAGAGTCGGACACGACTGAAGCAACTTAGCAGCAGCAGCAGCAGCAGAATGTTGACCTTCACTCTTGCCATCTCCTGTTTGACCACTTCCAATTTGCCTTGATTCATGGATATAACATACCAGGTTCCTATGCAATATTGCTCTTTACAGCATTGGACCTTGCTTCTATCACCAGTCACATCCACAACTGTGTGTTGTTTTTGCTTTGACTCCATCCCTTCATTCTTTCTGGAGTTATTTCTCCACTGATCTCCAGTAGCATATTGGGTACCTACCGACCTGGGGATTTCATCTTTCAGTGTCCTATCTTTTGGCCTTTTCATACGGTTCATGGGGTTCTCAAGGAAAGAATAGTGAAGTGGTTTGCCATTCTCTTCTCCGGTGGGCCACATTCTTTCAGACCTCTCCAACATGACCCATCTGTCTTTGGTGGCTCCACACGGCATGGCTTAGTTTCACTGAGTTAGACAAGGCTGTGGTCCATGTGATCAGATTGGCTAGTTGTCTGTGGTTGTGGTTTCAGTCTGTCTGTCCTCTGATGCCCTCCCTCAGCACCTACCGTCTTACTTGGGTTTCTCTTACCTTGGACATGGGGTATCTCTTCATGGCTGCTCCAGCAAAGCGCAGCCACTGCTTCTTGCCTTGGACGTGGGGTATCTCCTCTTGATCACTGCTCCTGACCTTGGACGTGGGGTAGCTCTTCTGGGCTGCTCCTGCGCCGCACAGCTGCTGCTTAACTCTGGGAATTGTTGATGGACAGGGAGGCCTGGCATGCTGTGGTTCACAGGTCGCAAAGAGTCATACACGACTGAGGGACTGAACTGAACTGAGATCATTGGATGAAGTTGATCATCTGCTCCTCTCTGATAATTTTTTTTTTTTTTTTTGTCCATTTGGCTTTCAGGTCATCTACATTACTTTCCTCCCTCTGCTTACATGTCTCCTTTTTTGTTTTGTTTTGTTTTTTCTTTTCTGTGATCTCCTAATAGTAAAAACTATGGTTTGTCCAGTAGTCATGCATGCATTGAGAATTGGACCATAAAGAAGGCTGAGTGTGGAAGAATTCTTGCTTTCAAACTCTGGAGCTAGAGAAGACTCTTGAGAGTCCTTTGGACAGTAAGGAGATCAAACCAGTCAGTCCTAAAGGAAATCAACCTTGAATATTCATCAGGAGAACTGATGCTAAAGCTGAAGCTCCAAAACTTGGGCCACCTGATGTGAAGACCTTGATGCCAGGAAAGCTTGAGAGCAGGAGGAGAAGGGGATGCCAGTGGATGAGATGGTTAGATGGCAATTGACCTGAGTTTGAGCAAACTCCAGGAGATAGTGAAGGACAGGAAAGACTGGTGTGCTACAGTCTGTGGGGTCACAAAATGTAGGACACAACTTAGTGACTGAACAACAATGTGGAAGAATTCCAAGGCTCAATAATTAGACCTTATCGCCTAACCATCTACTTGTACTCCCTTGATGATCTCATGAAATTTTATTGCTTTAACTATCATAACTGAGCTATTATAAATTCCCTATAATTTGTATCATCCTTGAATTCTAGATTGATATATTCAAATACTCTCTTGGCATCTTTGTTGAAGTGTCTAATAGATGTTACAACTTCAGCAAGTCCAAAAGAGACTCCATTTCATCTTCACCAAATGATCCCTTTTTCCTCTCATCTTTTCCATTTCAGTTGTAGAAAGTGAAAGTGAAAGTGAAGTTGCTCAGTCATGTCCAACTCTTTGCGACCCCATGGACTGTAGCCTACCACGCTCCTCCATCCATGGGATTTTCCAGGCAAGAGTACTGGAGTGAGTTTCCATTTCCTTCTCCAGAGGATCTTCCCGACCCAGGGATTGAACCTGGGTCTCCCACATTTTAGGCAGATGGTTTACCGTCTGAGCTACCAGACTACTCCCTATTTTTAGTTGTTAAGGACAAAATTTTGATTCACTCCTGAGTTCTGTTTTTCTCACATCCTAAATTCAATCCATCAGCAGACTGCTTTACTTTCAAAATGAACTAAAAATCCTACCAACTCCCACCACTGTCATGTCTGCTTCTTAATCCAGTTCAATATAAAGTCCATCTAGATTTTTATTACAATTGCCTTCTAAGTCTTCTCCCTAGTTCTGCCCTTGCATTTCTGTATGAAACATGGTAAATAAAATGGTCTTTTACAAATTTATTTGATGTCATTACTCTTTAAGAATTTTTCCCTCTAGTGCTTTTCAGTATCAAAGAATGCAGCGACATGAATTCATGTGTAGCCTGCCCTTTGCAATACCAGTTACCTTTCTGATTTTATGCTCTCCATTTTCTGGACAACTTTGTTTCAAACATTGGTCTCTTTGCTATTCTTCAGGGCATTTGTAACTTGTATTTTCTTCATCCTGCAATATCTTCCCCTCATAAACCTAGTATATTTTATCCCATCCCTCTCTTGGTTCACTTTTCTCCATATCACTTTCAGTACATACTACATACTATTCTTGTTTATTTACTATGCAACTGCCTATTAGGAATCAGTTTTGTTACAGATGAGGCTTTGATTTGCCCACTGTAGTTCCTGAAATGTAATGCATTGTTAATATATTATGTATTCAAAAAAGATTTGCCCAGGGAATATATAAATCAAATATTGAAAGTGATAGAGAACAAATATAAATCTAAATTAATAAAATATTACCTGCAATTTCCATTTAAGTTAATGAATCTGAAGGGTTCCAGAATATGTTACCCCAAAATATGCCACTATAGCATAACGATAGTTTTAAGCTGAGGGAAACTGAAAAGAAGCAGATTCAAGAAAAACTCTTTACACTACATTCCCTACCAGGAAAGGCAAGACCATACTTAATTACCTGAGACAACTCCAGACTCATACAAGCCTGGAGTCATCACCAGAAGAACCTACATAACAAACCTTACTAACTAGTATTTATCTTCCATTAAGTATCTGCATAGATTTACCTCCCCACAATTTTTCTCCTCTAGAAGCTCAAAGTCCTTTTCTTTAACTTGTCACTCCTCTACAAAAGTATTGTTCTTTTGTGAAGATGCTATATGCAACCAAGTTCTCAGATTCCTTTGAGTTACTCAGCACTAAGTCCTCTGTTTTTTTTTCTTGTTGTTTTGTCTTTTGTCAGTCTAATTTGGAGGGCCCCAGGCAAGAACCTAAGAATAGTAAAGGAAAAAAGATTTTTATCCTTTCTTTCAAGTCTTAAGTATTTTCAAATGAGTACATATAAAAGCTATTATAGTCTTTAAACATCTCTAGTTTAATTTGGCTTTCTGACAAAAATAAATTGATAATCTCTACCTTTTTACATCAATGTTTAACATGATTCAAAACTAAAAAACGGGTTGGCTTTCATAATAACTCAGGAGATATGATTATATTGTACCTTTCATTGTATCCAATTTAATAAAGTTATCATTTTCTAAGTGTAATTACTATAAGTTGCTGATGAGTAACAGCACAAGTGCTGCATACATAACGTGAACAATGTCTTATACACCAGATCAAAGAATTACAAAATTATAGGTGTTATTTGAAGCTAGAAAATTCCTGTAAAGGAAAAAAAAGTAAGAGGAGCTCTTTCCTTAGGTTAGCAAAAGGAAAATTCTATGAAAATCCATTCATATAGAAAAGCCAATATTTAGCAGATGCAGAGAATGTTTTTTATGACATATTCATGATATTTTGTTTCAATATCAGGCAGAAAATGTTCTATATTCAATTATTATTGAATGCTAAAAAGAACATACATTAAAGTACATGATATATTTATATATTATTTTGCTTAGCATTTCTGATTATGGTGTTTTGGAAAGCTCCTAATATGGGATAAAGATATAAAATATACTATCTGTCATATAATAAAATGAATCTTAATTTTTCAACGTGGTATTCTAAGTGCCAAGTAGCTTTGGCAAATGGGATAAAGATATAAAATATACTATCTGTCATATAATAAAATGAATCTTAATTTTTCAACGTGGTATTCTAAGTGCCAGGTAGCTTTGGCAAATAGGTGCTCAGTAAATATTTGCATAAATGAAGGATTATTCTTTATATGTAAGTATTATTAACAATTATTTGCTAACTCTTGATAGAAGAACTGTATTCCTTTAATGATGTTTTAATGACATTTAAACAAGTGGACATTTCTGAAAGTATGTATAGTAAAGTAAGTAAAGTAAAGTCGCTCAGTCGTGTCCGACTCTTAGCGACTCCCTGGACTGCAGCCTACCAGGCTCCTCCGTCCATGGGATTCTCTAGGCAAGAGCACTGGAGTGGGTTGCCATTGCAAGTATGTATAAAGAGATGTCAAAAATGATGTATATACCTATCATAACTCACCAGCTCATTCAAACCTGGAATTTAATTCAAAATATTTAAACACCTGTATGATATTGGTGGAGAGCAATCAGAGTGAAAGCTTTCTATATCACTGACATCCCCATCATGTCAGGTATTAATCCTGGAACTCTACAGCATCTGGATATTGTGGGTGAGGCGATCCTCAGGATGGACAAGTAGATTGGAAAATGGAAGAAGGGATGTGAGAAAGTAGCAGACAATCAAATAAAATAGCTTACTATTTACAATAAAAATAATTTACTGTTTCAACAAAGGATATGTCAAAACCAGAGTATTCAGGTAAAATATCTGTCTGGAGATGATCTTGATCAATATGAATGACAAATTTCATGAGCATATTAATATTCAATCATTTCAAAGATAGGGAAAAAATTTCAAGCATTTGGCAGATTTTACTTTCAAATCATTCCATTTACATCAATGTCAAACGTTAAACACTTGCTCAGATGGTAGTTTTTCTCATCTTAAAAAAATAAGTACAACAAAAATGTGCTCTGAGTACTAAAGCTTTATGAGTTAATGGTCTGAAAAGAGTCTCTAGAGTTAAAATTCATGTTATTTTACTGATCTGTAACATTCTGAAAAACTTTTTTTTCCCCCTAAATTGTGTACTAGGACTAAGATGAATAATTTTCATGTGAATTAAACTGTTTTTGGAATTGTGGCAGTTTACCCTTTGTGAAATTAGCATCCAACTGCTTGCCTTTGTCTTTTAATGCAGAAGATTGCCAGCTGTTTTGTGGTGTCTGACACTAGCTTTTATATCTGTTCTTAAAGCTTGCAGTTGAATTATTTTTTAAAGTGAAAGGGTACACCCTAAAAATTAGTTTTTTTTTTGTTTACTTGAACTAACAGCTTAACTCCTTTCCTTCCTTTTGCATTTCTTCTTTTCATTCCCTTCTGCAAGTAGCTTAGAGTAGTGCTCTAGTAATCCTGAACTCTCAATGCATTTTTTTTCCTGGTAGGTGGCAATGCTTTGTTTGACCTCAAATTTAAATAGAAACTTTATCAAAAAATACCAAATATGATTGAAAATAAATAGGTGAATCATTTTCTGTTTTTCATTTGTAAAGGGAAAGGCTAGGTGAGACTATGTGCTTACAGAGAGCACCACAATATGACACTTTAACTTAGGAAATGAAATCTGCCTACTGTAAGTAAGGAACACAGTATATAGAAGAAAACATTTAGTCTTTGATGACCTGTTACATTCATACTAAAATTAATTTCATTTAAATTTGCAATGCACAATGGTCACACTTTTTCAACAGTGATCATTTCAAAATTTTTAAATTGCTATAGGATAATTAATTAAAAAAAAACATACATTACAATGGCTCTAGGAAGAAATATATTATGCTGCTGTGAACAATCAGAGGTTCATTTCCAGTAAATACATTTCTGAAATCACATCTCAAAATATCACCTCGCCATGTTTTAACATTTTTATTTTTTGAAATCTGCTCACTTATTACCACTTTGTATTGAATACAACTCCAGTGTTCATAAATCCTCTAGTTCCCTGGTGGCTCAAACGGTAGAGAATCTGCCTGCAATGTGGGAGATGCAGGTTCAATCCCTGGGTTGGGAAGATCCCCTGGAGGAGGGCATGGCAACCTACTCCATTATTCTTGCCTGGAGAATCCCATGGACAGAGAAGCCTGGTGGGCTACGGTCTGTTGGGTCACAAAGAGTCAGACACGACTGAGTGACTAAGCACAACACACAGCACACACCATTATATAAAGCAATGGCACCCTACTCCAGTACTCTTGCCTGGAAAATTACATGGATGGAGGAGCCTGGTAGGCTACAGTCCATGGGGTCGCCAAGAGTCAGACATGACAGAGTGACTTCACTTTCACTTTTCCCTTTCATGCACTGGAGAAGGAAATGGCAACCCACTCCAGTATTCTTGCCTGGAGAATCCCAGGGGACGGCAGAGCCTGCTGGGCTGCTGTCTATGGGGTCGCACAGAGTAGGACACAACTGAAGTGACTTAGCAGCAGCATCTTTCTATATAATCTCTGTAGTCAAGCTTTATATTGTTCACTCGATTTATTTCTTTTAAATTACATTTAAATTTGAATCAAATAATGAAAAAATTCTGAGGCATCAATGAAAAACACTAGAGGTTTCCTGAAACACACTTTGAAAATCTGTTGGTATGTGGTAACTTACTTTCAAAATACTTTTGTCTTTCTCTCCAGAATCCACACAATTCAATCTATGCTGTTCATCACCCTTAACTTTAGGGCTGATAATGCACTAGGAACTAAGTTCCAGTAAATTTAGCTATCACAAAGTATTTAGGATTAAATCAACTATGACTTAATTTGGTCATTATTTATATGAATGTATTAAGTTACAAAAATACTGTAATTTTCAGGTATTTCATTCTCACATGCAATATGAGCATGCAATAAACTAACAGTTTTGATTTTAGTACTTACAGTATAAAATCACAGCACTTAAGACTGAACTCTACAGCCCTCTGGAATGCAACCTACTGTCCTTGAAATATTAATAGAGTTGAAATTATAACATTTCCTTCCAGATGAGCTTTTTATATGCCTATCGAAATAACTGGGGATATGTCTTTGTTATCATTTTAGAATGCTGTGAAAATGGCCTTAAGAGGCAGATGTCTTTAAGAGGACTTCAGACCTTTTCAAGAGTTATGTCTGTGAGGTTTGAGTGGATGCAATGTGAAATAACATCCTGTTTCTGATTATTCACAAGTCCTTTCTCATCACAAAGCGCAGTATGATTTTCTTTAAAAATTCATCTCTGTAATGTCTAGAAAATAAATAGCATTTTGAATAAGTGTTTACTATTAGTGCTTTCAGGAAGTAGATTCTTTGCTGTTAAATGCTCCATCTGGCATATTGAAGTGTTATAAGAACATTGTACAAATGTTTCTGCTCTAAAAACATCCATCTTATTTTTATAAATCCATTTATAAGCAAATAATTTCTTGTAGAAATCTTCACATATATAGTTTTCATTTGTCAACTAATTCAGGTGCAAAGAGTTACCATTAATTTATTAGTCTGTCCCCCGTACCAGGTACTACTGGATGTATTCTATTTATTTCATTCTGTAGCAACAGCACTGTTATAACAAATAAGAAACTCATTTTTACATTTTTTTTGTATTAAGTACAGATTTTTAAGTACTTAGACGTAAGTGGAAAACTGAATAATTAACAGATATTCTAAGTTTAAGAAGCTGACTTCAATTTTAGCTACTCTAGGAACACTTATCTTGTTGCCTTAACTCTTTAAGTTCTAAGAAGTGGTCCTTGACTTCTGGACACTACTTTTTAGATAGTTTTAGTTTTGAGGATAATATTTTTGGAAAATTACTTATAAAAGGCTTGCAATATGAAGAAGAAGATACTGACAGTTCAAAACCCTTCATTTTCTCTTTCTTCCAGCATTTGTGAGTTCTTCTACCTTGGGTATATTATTTTCAATTAAACACTTTTGAGAATTAGCACACTGAAGAAACTATTAAAAAGTTACACTTAAATTAAAAATTGGGCAAAAGAATGACTGCACAACTTTTCAAAGGATCAAAGTGAAGTGTTTAACAATCCTATCCAAGAGTTATTTGATTTTCTAGAGAAAAATGCCTTTGATTAATTGAATATTTACCATTAACTTTGACTCAGGCTCTCCAGCACAACATGATATCTTCCATATATTTGTCTGGTAGAGATAAAACTTATTTCTGTCCTGTATATCAGATAATAGTAACCCAGAGGTTACTGTTATGTTGCCTTATAATCCTATTGACCTGTTTTATATCTCAATTGCAAATCTCTTTCTATAATTTTTTTTCAATGCTGACACATAGTCACTGTGTACCCTATACTATATATTCAGTACTCACAGCATACTATCAAAATCTCTTTTGAACTTCATTTGCCTTGTGCAGTTTCTCTCATTAAATAGCTAAATGTGGTACATATTCATCCTATATTTGTATGCATCATTTATAATGTTCTGGAAAATGTACTTTGACAAAAGCAATCAGTACATCTTTGCTATTGAAACAGAGTTTTCTTTCCTAGTACCATTTCTTTCTTAGATCTAGTATTTTGTTTTGTTTTTCCTTACAAACTCTAAACTGTAAGGAAGTTATTATTGCTTTGTAGTTGTCAGAGATTTTACCTAAATTCACTTTTAACATGGAATCCTGTGTATTAGGACTTCCCTGGTAGCTCAGCTGTTAAAGAATTCACCTGCAATGCAGGAGACCCTGGTTAGATTTCTGGGTTGGGAAGATCCTCTGGAGGAGGGAATGGCAACCCACTCCAGTATTCTTGCCTGGAGAATCCCCATGGACAAAGGATCCTGGTGAGCTACAATCCCAAGGGGTTGCCAAAAATCAAACCTGTCTGAGCGACTAAGCACAGGACAGCACAGCCTGTGTATTAAGGGATTATTCACATTGGAAGGGAACACTTTATTTCCTGCTTCTGAGACCCACAAGAAGAGGTTTCCTCTGAAACGTTGCAATTCTTTCTTTTCCTCCATACTCATGTCCACAAAGAAGTAGAGTGATAAGTTCTATCCTGGGGAAGAGTAACAAGGTTTGCTTAGTTCTACCCACATTCTCCTGGGAGCCAGCTGCCCATAGGTCACACCCTTTCAATGATATGCTCTCCCTCACCACATGGAAAGCTCATGTGAATTTTCCTTCAATAGCTGAGTGTGTAACAGCTTCCCTGGTGGCTCAGATGGTAAAAGCATCTGCTTGCAATGCTGGAGACATGGGTTCGATCCCTGGGTGAAGAAGATCCGCTGGAGAAGGAAATGGCAACCCACTCCAGTACTCTTGCCTGGAAAATTCCGTGGATGGAGGAGCCTCGTATGCTACATTCCATGGGGTCACAAAGAGTTGGACACGATTGAGCAATTTCACGATTTCACTTTAACAGTAGTAAAAGGAATATTCTGGTCATTATCTGATTGATTCCTCTTCATTCATTCTTTATTTGTTCAGAATTCTGACAGGAGAATTGTTAATCATATTGAGCGGCCCCTTCAGAGGGTCAAGTAGTTTCTAATAATTTATTCATAAAATATTGCTTCCCATAGAAAAAATAGAAAGGTAACTGTTAAAGTGTTCTCATTCAATTATATTGTTGTTAAGTCTTGAAATTAATTGTCCTAGTATTTCTTCAGGAAACCAAATGAAATTAAATCCTGCATGTATTAAAATCATGCTGTTATATCTATTGAATAAGAAATAATTACTTTAATGATTTTTTGAAAATGAAATGAGACTAAAAATTCTATAAATATTAAAGACTCTTTGTTAAACCACATTTTACTTGAATTTTGACACAATATTTGCCAAATAGTCACTGATTTGAAGTCTGTCAAAACAATTTCATTCAAAATCAGCACATTTCTGTTTAGTCTAGAGTGCAATTCTCCCATGAACAAAGAAGTTTTTTTTTTTTTTTTTTAATTTCTTTAGAGCTTTCAAAAAGATATTTCAGCACATAAAGAGATGAGGTTATATTTAGGGTAGTCAAGACTATAGAGTTATTGTCAAGTTGAAGGTTTTCCTTCAGTATGTCAGTTTTTGCAGTGTTATCATTAGCCCTTTAAAATAAAAAACTTTAAAGTCTCAAATATGCCTTAGTATAAGATTCACTTATGAGTGATGCAATATATACATTTTATCCATTCTAGAGTAACAGATATCTCATACATTACAATAGTAGCATGTTACAGTAATATAAGAGCAAATATTTTTTAGAATTTACCATGTGGCAGATCCTGGACTAGCTAGCATTCAGAGTGCTTTTAATTCTTGGAATGTTTATGTATCAAACACTGTTATTTCCCCCATTTTAAAAATGTGTATCCCAGGAAATAGGGGACTTAAGTAACTTATCCATGTTAAACAGATTTAAAGGATTTTAAACCATACATGGCTAAGTCCAGAATGTTTACCCTTAAGGATGACACCAGGCTACTTCTCTTGTACAGATTCTTCTACAGTAAAGGCCTAGTTTCACAAACATCTGCAGGAAATCATCACAATCATTACCCTTTCCCAGGAGCTGCTGAAGGGTCCAGAAAATGCAACCTAAAAATCCTGCAAGGGAGTCAACTGAATGTGGACCAAATTTTCACCAGTGAAAGTCTTGCTATAAAACTGAATTAGCAGATAAATTTTCTCTTTTCTTCCATTAAGTATTTCTAAAGATGTCCACTGAGAATTGTTTTTTAACCATTCTTGTTTTAAATCGAGGCCATTTCAGTAACATAGTTACTGATGTTTTGCATTGTTTGTTTCCATGCCTCACACTCAGTTTCTCTCACTGATATTTCTGTAGGATTTTAGTCTCCAGTAAAGTATAAGCACTTTTATGCCTCAGGCTCTGCCATTTCCAGGGAAATTGCTTTATCATCCTATCTGTATTCCACTTTACTGTATAGAGTTCAACACTTCATTAGTTATACATTACTTCTAAGAAGCCATTGTTTTTATGTCTAAACCCCAATGTAAAATGTAGGAATCCAGTTAATGCTATCAAATGAGTATTTGCATGTGCACACACACTCACTTGTATGCAAAATATAAAATGATGGATAAAACTTATGAAACCAATAAATAAAGTTATATCCATTTAGTGGTTATGTTTTATGTATATTTGATCATATTAACTATTTCACATGATGCTATTTAATTTTCCAAGAAGTAAGTAAGGGAGGTATTGAGTTATAATTTTCACCATTTAAACAGATGGTGACTAATACAATAAAATTATGAGTGTATATATCTCATAGAAATCTGGTTTTCATTTCCTTTGGGTATATACTAAGAAGTGGAATTGCTGAGTTGTATGGTAGATATATTTTTAATTTGTCAAGGAACCCCCCTGTTGTTTTCCACAGTGATTGGATCAATTTACTTTCCTACCAACAATGTATGTAATTCACTTTTCACCATACTCTTGCCAGAGCCTGTGGTCTCATCTTTATGACAATAGCCATTTTAACAGGTGGGAAGTGTTGGTCTCAGATTTAATTCTTTGAGAAATTTTCCACCCAATTCATTAGACCAAAACCAAAACACTGTTTCTACTTGTCCATTTGGCCCCATGCTTCAGCCATTCCAGTACTGAAATAACTTGTGAGATCTTTCAGGATCACTGATCTGTGTATTTTATAATTCCACACCTATAAATCAGTGCATATTGCTACATCTTCTACTTATTAGAAATTCTTTGACCTAAGAAACTCCATTGGAGAAGGCAATGGCACCCCACTCCAGTACTCTTGCCTGGAAAATCCCATGGACAGAGGAGCCTGGTAGGCTGCAGTCCATGGGGTCGCTAAGAGTCGGACACGACTGAGCGACTTCACTTTCACTTTTCACTTTCATGCATTGGAGAAGGAAATGGCAACCCACTCCAGTGTTCTTGCCTGGAGAATCCCAGGGATGGGGGAGCCTGGTGGGCTGCCGTCTATGGGGTCGCACAGAGTCGGACACAACTGAAGCGACTTAGCAACAAGAAACTCCATACATACTCTAGGGTCAATACAAGAAGACAGGGAAGAAAGCCTCTTAAATCTGTGCACAAATCACAGGAATACAATTTAGTTCCTCTATAGATATTTCCTTGACAGTGGAAGAGAGAACATGAAGCCTGGAGTCAGCCATATTCAGCATTTAGAAACTTGGTCAGAACTTAAATTCTTTGCAATATATACCAGATAATATTCTTTCAATGAATATCTAAAGGACCTATAAAGATATAATAGTTAAATTAACATAACTTAACTATAATTAAACTGTATAATATTATAAAATATATATTATAATGTTTAATTAATATATTTAAAGTCAGTTAATCTAAACCACCACCACCACCAGCAACCCACTGGTAAGAAGGTTGTCTATCTTATAACAAGATCTGGTAAAGCGTCACACTCCCTAAGTCCTCCTGGAAATGTTTATATAAATATATGTCATTTTAATCTGATTATTAAGTCAAATAATCTAGAACTTCGTTTAGTTCCAGTTACAGTACACATCAGAAAGTAATAAAATTGAAAGTCTAATAAATTCTTATTGCATCAGTTGATCCAGGTTGCTATAACAAAAGTACCATAGACTGAGGGGCTTAAAAAACAAACTTTTGTTTCTTAATCACAGTTTTTCAGGCTTTAGGTCAGAGATCAGAGTGCCAGCATGGTTGAATTATGTCTTTTTTTGTATGGGAATTAATTACTTTCCCTATGCAGGTCAGGAAGCAACAGTTAGAACTGGACATGGAACAACAGACTGGTTCCAAATAGGAAAAGGGGTATGTCGAGGCTGTATATTGTCACCCTGCTTATTTAACTTCTATGCAGAGTACATCATGAGAAACGCTGGGCTGGAAGAAGCACAAGCTGGAATCAAGATTGCCGGGAGACACATCAATAACCTCAGATATGCAGATGACACCACCTTTATGGCAGAAAGTGAAGAGGAACTGAAAAGCCTCTTGATGAAAGTGAAAGAGGAGAGTGAAAAAGTTGGCTTAAAGCTCAACATTCAGAAAACTAAAATCATGGCATCTGGTCCCATCACTTCATGGGAAATAGATGGGGAAACCGTGGCTGACTTTATTTTCTGGGCTCCAAAATCACTGCAGATGGTGATTGCAGCCATGAAATTAAAAGACACTTACTCCTTGGAAGGAAAGTTATGACCAACCTAGGCAGCACATTAAAAAGCAGAGACATTACTTTGTGAACAAAGGTCCGTCTATTCAAGGCTATGGTTTTTCCAGTGGTCATGTATGGATGTGAGAGCTGGACTATAAAGAAAGCTGAGCACCGAAGAATTGATGCTTTTGAACTGTGGTGTTGGAGAAGACTCTTGAGAGTCCCTTGAACTGCAAGGAGATCCAACCAGTCCATCCTAAAGGAGATCAGTCCTGGGTGTTCATTGGAGGGGCTGTTGAAGCTGAAACTCCAATAACTTTGGCCACCTCATACGAAGAGCTGACTCACTTGAAAAGACCCTGATGCTGAGAAAGATTGAGGGCAGGAGAAGAAGGGTAGACAGAGGATGAGATGGTTGGATGGCATCACCGACTCGATGCCCATGGGTTTGGGTAAACTCCAGGAGTTGGTGATGGACAGGGTGCCTGGCATGCTGCGGTTCATTGGGTCGCACGGAGTCGGACATGACTGAGCGACTGAACCGAAGTGAGCTGAACTGTTCGGTTTTAAACAGCATTTTCTTTGACCTTTGGTTATAATAGACCTGTTTTGAAGATAGGAGTTTGGAAAAGCAGTCCATACTATTGAAAGTAGACAATTTATCCTTAATTCAATTCCAAGATGTTTGTTTTAAATATACTCATTGTCAGTAGTTGTGGTTGTTCAGTCACCAAGTCGTGTCCAATGCTTTTCAACCCCAAGGACTGCAGCATGCCAGGCTTCCCTATCCTTCACTGTCTCCCAGAGTTTGCTCAAACTCATGTCCATTGAGTCAGTGATGCCATCAAGCCATCTTATCTTCTGTCACCCCCTTCTCCTCCTGCCCTCAATCTTTCCCAGCATCAGGGCCTTTTCCAGTGAGTCGGTTCTTCGCATCAGGTGGCCAAAGTATGGAAACTTCAGATTCAGCATCAGTTCTTCTAATGAATATTCAGGATTGATTTCCTTTAGGATGGACTGGTTGGATCTCCTTGCAGTCTGAGAGACTCTTCTGAGTCTTCTCCAGCACCGCAGTTAGAAAGGATCAATTCTTCTTTAGGATCAAACTCTCACATCCATATAAGACTACTGGAAAAACCATAGCTTTGGCTATGCGGACCTTTGTCAGCACAGTAATGTCTCTGCTTTCTAATATGCTGTCTAGGTTTATTATAGGTTTTCTTCCAAGAAGCAAGCATCTTTTTATTTCATGGCTGAAGTCACGATCTGCAGTGATTCAAGAGCCCCCAAGATAGAATCTGCCATAGCTTCCACATTTTCCCCATCTATTTGCCATGAAGTGATGGGACCAGCTGCCAATATTTTTGTTTCTTGAATGTTGAATTTTTAAGGCAACTTTTCTCTCTCTTCTTTCACCTTTATCAAGAGGGCTTTTAGTTCCTCTTTATTTGTGTCATTAGAGTGGTATTATCTGTATATCTGAGGTTGTTGATATTTCTTCTGGCAATTTTTATTCCAGCTTGTAATTTATACAGCCTGGCATTTTGCATGATGTACTCTGCATATAAGTTAAATAAGCAGGGTGACAATAGAGAGCCTTCACGTACTCCTTTCCCAATTTTGAACCAGCCTGTTTTTCCATGTGTTGTTCTAACTGTTGCTTCTTTACATGCATACAGGTTTCTCAGTAAACAGGTAATGTGGTCTGGCATTCCCATCTCTTTAAAAATTTTTCAGTTTGTTGTGATCTACATAGTCAAAGGCTTTAGCCTAGTAAATGAAGCAGAAGTATTTTTTTTCTTTTTTCTGGAATTCCTTTGCTTTTTCTATGATCAAATGGATGTTGGCAATTTAACCCTCTGATTTTTTGTAATTAGTAAATTAGAAGCCCTGAATTATCTGCAGCAATATAAAGAGCATTTAGATATTTACACATTTGAACAAGACAAACAAGTAGCTGTGAAACAAATATGTTTGTGATGCACACATTTAAAATATGTAATTAATAACAACTTACTATATAGCACAGGGAACTCTACTCAGTAATCTTAATCACCATTGTGTGAAAAAAAATCTAAGAAAGAGAGGAGATATATATATATATATATATATATATATATATATATATATATATATGTATAACTGATTCACTTTGCCACACAACAGAAACTAATACTGTAAATAAACTATACTCTAATAAAAATTAATTAAAAATACTATATTTAGGATGTAAATATTAGATTCTCCAAAACAGTCAATATAGAAGGAATGGTGATATAAAAATTGAACCTAATTCAAGTCACTTAAGTTTGATCTAAGAAGAAATAGCAAACTATAAAGAACAGTATGTGTGGAATATACCCATAATCATAGAACTCTATCTCTGAGAATACAAAATTTAATTCTGTTTGTTTAAATCTTTTATACCTATCATTTTTATAAAATCACATCTTCAAATACATAAATTGTAAATCTAAATTGATATTGTCAAATTATTATCATTAATAATGGGGTTTTATTTACACAATGAAACTAATAAATTATTACTAAGTAGTGGTAATATGAATGTTGTCACTAAACCCCAAAACACACACAAAAATGAGTTCACTTATATAGCAAGTATCCCCTTTTAAATATGTCAATATCGTATATTTCCCTTCAGTATCATCTATATAACCTACTTACGAGGGATGAAAACTATGCTCCAAAAGATTATATTAAAGCTAGGAAACAGATCCCAGAAAGGTAAACTAGAAAGTGAAGAGGTTAATCTGTGAATGTAAAGGGAAAATTAAAGGCAACATTGTAGATTTCAGAGCTGATAATTCAATAACCAAGTGTCAGATTTGTTTATATTCATTTTATAAAATCTTTCATCATATTAACAATCATTATGTTACATTCAGAGTTCTCACCTTATATCCAAGGCCCCCTCCTTTATTTGTTATGAAAGTATTATAACCCAAGAGTGGGCTATTAGGACAGAGGCAAGAGAATAATTTGTAAGTAAAGTCTTCCCTGGTGGCTCAATAGTAAAGCATCCACCCGCCAATGCAGGAGATGCCAGAGACCTGAGTTCTATCCCTGGGTTGGTAAGATCCCCTGGAGGAGAAAATACAGCCCACTCCCATATTCTTGCCTGGGAAATTCCATGGACAGAGTATCCTAGCGAGCTAGAGTCTATGGGGTAGCGAAGAGTTGGATATGACTGAGCGACTAAGTAGAAAGATAAAAACTTACCTGGGGCTAAAAATTGAGGAGTAAGAAATACCAGAAACTCATTTTTCCATTGAAGGAACAGCTGGGCTGGCATCTGTTTTAAGAATCAACATTCTGAAACTCTGGAATCTAGTAAAAGATTGATAAAAACCAAAGACTCTTTATAGGAGAAGGAAGGTAATACATTTGTGTAATATCATCTTGGCATTTTGCTCTGCTTGTCTACCATCCCCCATCTCTTTTCTCAGAGATAGCTTTAGGGATGGCAGTCCATTTTCATTGTGTGTCATGCTGGTGCCAGAGGCAAAGGTATGTATCCTTTTGTCAGTGAATTGTGCCTGTGTGTCTTATGCACCTGGCAGTGCCCTGAGGGAACACCTCAGGGTCTTATATATTATACTTTTCACTTTGGAACATGCTTAGGATTAGAGCAATATTCAGAGCAGTGAATGTTAAAAATATGTAAAGATATATATTAGTCACAGGTGCTGGTAGGACTGATCTGCTATGTGTAGAGCAACATAACTTCCTATAGCCTCAGCGTTATGTTGTGAGGAGGACATTGTTGTGATAGTAGGACCTTGTCAAAGATGGCAAATACAGAAGTGAGGGTTGTCTCCTGGGGTAATGGATATGGGGGCTTATAATGATTGCCCACATGCCTTAGACACAATCAAGACAGGCCACAAGTTTATTCATGTGAATTAGAGAAGCACAAAGATATCTAGGAAAGCTATTGACTGGTGGAGATAGGTAGGCCAAGAGCTTTAGATCACTTAGAAGGTTTAAGATAGGGAGCGTACACAGCACACATGTCTAAATTAATCAGAGGGTATTGCTGCATGGTCAATCTGATCAATGGACCACAGCCTTGTCTGACTCAATGAAACTATGAGCCATGTCATGTAGGGCCACCCAAGACCAAGGGTCATGGTGGAGAGTTCTGACCAAACGTGGTCCACTGGAGAAGGGAATGGCAAACCACTTCAGAATTCTTGCCTTGAGAATCCCATGAACAGTAGGAGTAGGCAAAAAGATAGGACACTGAAAGATGAACTCCCCAGGCCGGTAGGTGCCCAGTATGCTGCAGGAGATCAGTGGAGAAATAACTCCAGAAAGAATGAAGAGATGGAGTCAAAGCAAACACAACAACCAGTTGTGGATGTGACTGGTGATGGAAGTAAAGTCCAATGCTGTAAAGAACAATATTGCATAGGAACCTGGACTGTTAGGTCCATGAATCAACGTAGATTAGACGTGGTCAAACAGGAGATGGCAAGAGCGAATGTCGACGTTTTAGGAATCATCAAACTAAAATGGACTGGAATGCATGAATTTAACTCAGATGACCATTATATCTACTACTGTGGGCAAGAATCCCTTAGAAGAAATGGAGTAGCCATCATAGTTAACAAAAGAGTACAAAATGCAGTGCCTGGATGCAATCTCATAAATGACAGAATGATCTCTGTTGGATTCCAAGCCAAATCACTCAGTATTGTAGTAATCCAAGTCTATGCCTTGACCAGTAATGCTGAAGAAGCTGACGTTGAATGGTTCTATGAAGACCTACAAGCCCTTCAAGAACTAACACCCAAAAAAGATGTCCTTTTCATTATAGGGGACTGGCATGCAAAAGTAGGAAGTCAAGAAACACCTGGATAAATAGGCAAATTTTGCCTTGGAGTACAGAATGAAGCAAGGCAAAGGCTAATAGAATTTTGCCAAGAAAATGCACTGGTCATAGCAAACACCCTCTTACAACAACACAAGGGAAGACTCTACACGCGGACATCACCAGATGGTCAATACCAAAATCAGATTGATTATATTCTTTGAAGCCAGAGATGGAGAAGCTCTATACAGTCAGCAAAAACAAGACCGGGAGCTGACTGTGGCTCAAATCATGAACTCCTTATTGCCAAATTCAGACTTAAATTGAAGAAAGTAGGGAAAACCAGTAGACCATTCAGGTATGACCTAAATCAAATCTCTTAGAATTATACAGTGGAAGTGACAAATAGATTCAAGGGATTATATCTGATAGACAGAGTGCCTGAAGAATTATGGACGGAGGTTTGAGAGATTGTACAGGAGGCAGTGATCAAGACCATCCTCAAGAAAAAGAAATGCAAAAGGAAAAATGGCTGTCTGAGGAAGCCGTGAAAACAGCTATGAAAAGAAGAGAAGCCAAAGGCAAAGGAGAAAAGGAAAGATATACCCATCTGTTTGCAGAGTTCCAAAGAATAGCAAGGAGAGATAACAAAGCCTTCCTCAGTGATCAGTGCAAAGAAATAGAGGAAAACAATAGAATGGGAAACACTAGAGATCTCTTCAAGAAAATTAGAGATACCAAGGGAACACTTCATGCAAAGATGGGCTCGATAAAGGACAGAAATGTTATGGACCAAACAGAAGCAGAAGATATTAGAAGAGGTAGCAAGAATACACAGAACTATACAAAAAGATTTCTGTGACTCAGATAATCATGATGGTGTGATCACTCACTTAGAGCCAGACATCCTGGAATGTGAAGTCAAGTGGGCCTTAGGAAGCATCACTACAAACAAAGTTAGTGAAGTTGATGGAATTCTAGTTGAGCTATTTCAAATCCTAAAAGATAATGCTGTGAAAGTGCTGCACTCAATATGCCAGCAAATTGGGAAAACTCAACAGTGGCCACAGGACTGGAAAAGGTCAGTTTTCATTCCAATCCCAAAGAAAGCTCAAACTACCACACAATTGCACTCATCTCACACGTTAGCAAAGTAATGCTCAAAATTCTGCAAGCCAGGCTTTAAGAGTATGTGAACCAAGAACTTCCAGATGTTCGAGCTGGTTTTGGAAAAAGCAGAGGAACCAGAGGTCAAATTGGCAACATTTGTTGGATCATCGAAAAAGCAAGAGTGTTCCAGAAAAACCTCTATTTCTGCTGTATTGACTATGCTGTAGTCTTTGACTCTGTGGATCACAACAAATTGTGGAAATTCTGAAAGAGATGGGAATATCAGGCTACCTGACTTGCCTCCTGAGAAATCTGTGTGCAGGTCAAGAAGCAACAGTTAGAACTGGACATGAGACAACAGACTGGTTCCAAATTGGGGAAGAAGTACGTCTAGACTGTATATTGTCACCCTGCTTATTTAACTTATATGCAGAGTACATCATGAGAAATGCTAGACTGGATGAAGCACAAACTGGAATCAAGATTGCCAGCAGACATATCAATAAGTCAGATTTGCAGTTGACACCACCCTTATGGCAGAAAGCAAATAAGCACTAAAGAGCCTCTTGATGAAAGTGAAAGGGGAGAGTGAAAAAGTCAGCTTAAAACTTAACATTCAGAAACCTAAGTTCATGGCATCTAGTCCTATCACTTCATGGCAAACAGATGGGGAAACAGTGGAAACAGTGAAAGACATTATTTTGGGGGGCTCCAGAATCACTGCAGATGGTGATTGCAAGCATGAAATTAAAAGAAGCATACTCCTT
The DNA here is from genome assembly GCA_024291935.2 of Okapia johnstoni. Lineage (NCBI taxonomy): Eukaryota > Metazoa > Chordata > Mammalia > Artiodactyla > Giraffidae > Okapia > Okapia johnstoni. Next base: position 58,358,673 of record CM044308.1, read on the forward strand.
GGAAGGAAAGTTATGACCAACCTAGACAGCTTATTAAAAAGCAGAGACATTACTTTCCCAACAAAGGTCTATGTAGTTAAAGCTATGGTTTTTTCAGTAGTCATGTATGGATGTGAGAGTTGGATTATAAAGAAAGCTCATAGCCGAAGAATTGATGCTTTTGAACTGTGATGTTGAAGGAGACTCTTCAGAGTCCCTTGGACAGCAAGGAGATCCAACTAGTCCATCTAAAGGAAATCAGTCCTGAATATTCATTGGTAGGTGTGATGCTGAAACTGAAACTCCAATACTTTGGCTCCCTGATGCAAAGAACTGACTCATTTGAAAAGACCCTGATGCTGGGAAAGATTGAAGGTGGGAGGAGAATGGGATGACAGAGGATGAGATGGTTGGATGGCATCACTGACTCAATGGGCATGAGTTTGAGTAAACTCTGGCAGTTGGTGATGGACAGGGAGGCCTGGAGTGCTGTAATCCATGGGGTCACAAAGAGTCAGATTGCCTGATCGACTGAACTGGACTGATTTTCTGTGTGGAATCTTCCATCTAGAAAAGCTAAATATGGATGATGAAGGAATTACTGCCATAGTTGGTTATTAAAGACCAACATAAGCATGGGGAGAAGAGTTTTTATTAAGAAGTGTATGTGAATTCTACATATTTGATATTCATAACTTACGACATTTGTTCAACAAATATTCTTAAGTGCCCAATGTGTATAATGTGCTTTAATCCTAGACAGTGAAAATATGAAAAGTTAAAGTTTAGGATCTCGTAGAAAAAAATACTCAATAAGAAAGATTTACAACTGTGCATGATAGTTACTGAATAACATGCAGTTGAAACATAGATGAGGAAACTACCAAAATCATCTAGGGAAAAAGGATTAGCTTTACAGAAAGAGTAATGTTTTAAAAGATGGTATGAGCATAAATTAAACTGGACACATTCCAACACATTGCTCTGAATAATTAAAATGAATTCCATTTTGTGAAACTGGGTGAAAATATAGCTTTGTTAGAAGGTAAATAATGTAAAAGCACTTTTTACCTACCTAGATAATATACTTAACATCATAAAAAAATTCTTGTTAAAATTTAGAAAGTTCAAATATTTAAATAGTCCTAAGATCAAATATTTGAAAAATCCTAAGATTTAGAAATTCTAAGTTTAAATTTAAAAAAGTGGATGTAGAAACAGTAGAAATAAATTAGAATCAATATTTTAATAATCATTTTAGTGATTTTTGTTTCATATTCTTTTGATATTACTTTTATAATGATAGCAAACTCTTATCAAAATATTTTTATGCATTTCATATATATATATATACACAATGTTTGATATATATATATATATATATATATATATATACACACACATGTTTGATGTATCTCTGGTTGGCTTTGAATAAGAAGAGACCTTAAGTAGACATTGTACTGAGATTGCTTTCCAGGAAAAATGCGCAAAATTATATTCCTTCTGGATAGATGTTATAACATTGGCCATTGTCCAAATTCACAGAAACTTATTATCATTAAAATCATCGTCATTACATATTTTTGAACCATAAAATATATCATATAGTTTCACCTAGTATGTATTTGATAAATAGCATGATTAAAATTTTACAAATATTTATGTGCCCTTCATAATTTTCTCAATGAATGTTGCTTTACCTACTCTATACATTTTTCTATTCGAAGTAGATTTTTGTGACAGATTTTTAAATTCAAATACAAACAGCAGTCTTTACTTTTTTAAATGTTGGATTATAGAATTTCTAATAAAACGGTACAAGCAAAAATAACTTAATATAGTGCAATATCGCATACAACCTTATTCAAAAACATTTTTAGTAGCAAATAATTAGACTTTGGAACTGCATTTGCACGAAAATTTCAAGCAGTTTAAAAATTATCAACCGTGAAGAATAACACTAAAGAAATATTCAAGATACATCAAGCAAATGCACACTTTCTTTGTTCATTTTGTCTCTTTTATCACAGCTCCTGCTGTGCTTATGAGCATTAGAAGTCTGCAGCAATAACGGTTTTTTAAAAAGTGTTTGCACAGAGCAAATGATAACATGGCGGCCCTACTCAAACTGCCTTGAAAGTGAAAATATTGTGTTCATTTTCTGAATAAGGTATGAGGGAATAAATAAGAAAAAGTCTGTCAGACTGCAAAGCAGGGGGATGCTCGATCCAAAGCCAGATGAGACAGATTAGCTGTGGTGAAGGAAAAAGAAACAAAACAAACAATTCTTACTTCAATTATGGTCTGGAAGGTGGGGTGATAAGAATAGAAGTGAGCACACAGCAAGCAACACAGCCTTCCAGGAGAAGCTCCAGCGGTGTATATGCAGTGTTTGCCTCTTCTCAGCACTGACAGATGGTGGCAACTGTGGTGGCCACAGGAGCTAGACAATTGAAGCAGTTTTTTTTGTTTTAACTTTTAAGCTTTCTACTTTTTATGAGTCTTTTGGGTTATGAATAATTTGCTTGTTTTACTCTGTTCTTTGTTAGTTTTTGTTCTTTCTCTAAGATAAACACCACTTTCTTAGGAAAACAGGTCAGGTTGAAAAAACTTTCATAAAAATATCATTGTTTATGAAAGCAATGATAATATCGCTTTTAGATTAGACAATGTACCTTCTTTCATACTCTACAGCCAGTGCCTAACATAGTGTCTGGCATAGACTAGAGCTTCAATAATATTCACCTAGTGCATGAATGAATGAGTTTGAATTGTTTTAGCATGTGATAGAGCAGAAGGCCTTTCAAATGAAGAGTATTCACCACGCTATACCTGAAGTCTTGGTCCCTACAAATATATACTTATATTTAACATGCTCTGACATTGCAAAATTGCCTGAGAATATATTTGTGGGAAAACAGCAAAATTGCAGCATTATAACAGAGATAAATTATGTTTTATAATTGAAAATAATTTGTAAAATAGCTTCTTCATGGAAGTATAGATGATTTACAAAATTATGTTAATTTTTGGTGTACAGCATAATGATTCAGTATTTTTGCAGGTTATACTCCATTATAGGTTATTATAGCAAAATTGGTATCATTCTCTGTGCAATACAATATATGCTTGTTGCTTATCTATTTTATATACAGTAGTTATATCTGTTAATTCCATATACTTAATTTGCTCCTTCCACCTTTCTTCTCCTCTTTGGTAACCACAAGTTTGTTTTCTTGCACCAATTTACATTCCCACCAACAATGTAAGGCTGTCTGTTTTGCATATACATTAATTTATATTATTTTTTAGATCCCACATATAAGTGATGCCATACAGTATTTGACTTTGCCTGACATTTCACTAAGTATAAATATTCTCTAGGTCCATCCATGTTTCTACAAATGGCAATATTTCATTCTGTTTTATGGTTGAGTAATATTACATTGTTTATATATATGTCTAAGCCAGCCATCTGTTGATGGACACTTAGGGTGCTTCTGTGGGCTTTTCTAGTGGCTCAGTGGTAAAGAAACCAGCTGCCAATGCAGGAGACATGGTTTTGATCCCTGGGTCGGTAAGACCCCCTGGAGAAGGAAATAGCAGCCCACCCCAGTATTCTTGCCTAGGAAAACCCATGGACAGAGGAGCCTGGCGGGCTACAGTCCATGGGATTGCAAAAGAGTCTCACTCGACTTTGCAACTAAACAACAACATCTTGACTAATGCAAATAATGCCACTATGAACACTGGGGTTCCTGTATCCTTTTGAAGTAGTGATTTTATTTATTTTCTTAATGTAGACCCAGGAATGGGATTGCCAGATCGTGTAGTAGTTCTATTTCTAGTTTTTTGAGGAATCTTTGTACTGTTTTCCACAGTGACACTACCAACTTACATTCCCACCAGTAGTGTACAAGGGTTTCCTTTACAACACCATTGCCACACCATTCGTAGACTTTCGGATGATAGCTCTTCTGACAGATGTGAGATAATACCTTGTTTGGTATTGATTTGCATTTTCCTAATAATTAGTGATGTTGAGCATCTTTTTATGTGCTGTTAGCCATCTGTATGTGTCTTCTTTGGAAAAATGTCTAGTCAGGTCTTCTGACCATTTTCCTTTTTTTTTTTTTTTTTAATATATTCTTGCATAGGTTGTTTGTAGATTTTGTATAGTAATCTGTCAGTTGGGTCCTTTTGCAAATATTTTCTCTGCTTGTGTAAAATGTCTTTTTGTTTTGTCAGTGATTTCCTTTGCTGTGCAAATGTTGTTTTAATGTTAAATGTTTAATGTTTAAATGTTGTTTTAAAGATTAATTACATCTCATTTGTTCTTTTTTGCTTTTATTTATTTTGCCTTAGGAGATTGACATAAGAAAATATTGCTATGATTTATGCCAAAGAGTTTTCTGTGTTCTCTTCTAGGGATTTTATGATTTTAGTTCTTGCATTTATGTATTTAATCCACGTCAAGTTTATTTTTATATGTGGTATAAGGGAATGCTCTACTCTTATTGTTTTACATATGGCTGTTTATCTTCTCTAGCATTAGTTGTTGAAGAGACTGCTTTTCTCCATGTATATTTTTGTCTCTTTGTCGTAGATTAATTTATCATGAATCTGGGCTTATATCTGGGTCCTCTATTCTGTTCCATTGACTCATGTATGTCTTTCTGTGCCAATAACACACAGTTTTGATTCCTGTAGTTTTGTTGTATACTCTGAAAGCTAGGAAGGTTATACCTCCAACTTAGTTCCTTTTCTCCCCTTCAAAATTGCTTTCACAATTTGGGGTCTTTGTGGTTCCACATATATTTTAGCATTATTCGTTTTAGTTCTGTAAAAATCAGCATGACTATTTTGATAGGGATTGGGTTAAATCTGTAAATTGTTTTGGATACTGTGTCCAACTGAACAATATTAATTGTTCCAATCCAAGAGCACAGGATATATTTCTATTTATTTGTATCATGCTCAGTTTCCTTCATCACTGTTTTATAGGTTGCAAAATATAGGTTTTACAGCTCCTTGATTAAGTTTATATATAGGTATTTTATTTCTTTACATGGAATTTTAAATGAGATTTATTTTTTGTTTCTTTTTCTGATTTTCATTATTAGTGTATAGGAATACAAAGCAGTTCTGTGTATTAATCTTGTGTCATGCAAATTTACTGAAATCATTTATTAGTCTAATAGTTTCTGGGTGGAGACTTTAGGGTTCTCTATATAAACTGCCATTGTTATTGTTGTTTATTGTTTGGTCACTAGGTCAGGTCTGACAGTTTCCAACCCCATGAACTGCAGCACTCCAGGGTCCCCTGTCCTTTACTATCTCCCAGAGTTTTCTCAAATTCGTCCAGTGAGTCAGTGATGCTATCTAAACATCTCATCCTCTGTCACCCCCCTTCTCCACCTGCCTTTAATCTTCATCTTCCTCAGCATCGGAGTCTTTTCCAGTTAGTCAGCTCTTCCCCTTGGGTGGCCAAAGTATTGGGGCTTCAATTTCAGCATCAGTCTTTCCAATGAATATTCAGGGTTGATTTCCTTTAGGATTGATTGATTTGATCTCTTTGCAGTCCAAGGGACTCTCAAGAGTATTCTCTAGCACCACAGTTTAAAAGCATCAGTTCTTTGGCACTCAGCCTTCTTTATGGTCCTACTCGACACTACTTCCGTATGTGGCTACTGAAAAAAACATAGCTTTGACTGTATAGGCCTTTATCGGCAAAGTGATGTCTTTAATTTTAATATGCTGTCTAGGTTTGTCATTGCTTTCCTTCCCAGGAGCAAATGTCTTTTAATTCCATGCCTGTGGTCACCATCTGCAGTGATTTTGGAGCCCCCTCAAAATAAAATCAGTCACTACTTCCACTATTTCCTCTTCTATTTGCCATGAAGTGATGAAACTGGGTACCAGATGCCATGATCTTAGATATTTGAATGTTGAATTTTAAGCCAGCTTTTTCATACTCCTCTTTTACCATCATCAAGAGGCTCTTTAGTTAGTTCCTCTTCTCTTTCTGCCATTATAGTGGTATCATCTGCATATCTGAGGCTGTTGATGTTTCTCCCGGCAATCTTGATTTCAACTTGTGCTTCATCCCACCTGGCATTTCACATAGTGAACTCTTCACATAAGTTAAATAAGCAGGGTGACAATACATAGACTTGGCATACTCTTTTCCCAATTTTGAACCAGCCTGTTCTTCCTCCAGTTCTAACTATTTCTTCTTGACCTGCATGCAGGTTTCTTATGAAACAGGTAGGTGATCTAGTATTCTTAACTCTGTAAGAATTTTCCACACTTTCTTGTTATCCACATAGTCAAAGGTTTTAGCCTGGTCAACGAAGTAGAAGTAGATGTTTTTCTGGAATTCCTGTGCTTTCTCTAGAATCCAACAAATGATGGCAATTTAATCTCAGGTTCCTCTGCCTTACCTAAGCCCAGCTTGTACATTTGGAAGTTCACGGTTCAGCAAAACTTTAGTAGCATGTGAAATGAGTGCACTTATATGGTAGTTTGAAAATTCTTTAACAGTGATTTGCCCTTCTTTGGGGTTGAAATTAAAACTGACCTTTTCCAGTACTGTGGCCACTGCTGAATTTTCCAAATTTGCTGACATATTGAATGCAGCACTTTAACAACATTATCGTTTAGCATTTTAAATAGCTCTATAGGATTTGCATCACCTCTACTAGCTTAGTTCATAGTAATGCTTTCTAAGGCTCTCTTGACTTCACATTCCACAATGTCTGGCTCTAGGTGAGTGAGCACACCATTTTGGTTACCCTGGTCATTAAGATCCAAAACATCTACTTCTGCTTCGTTGACTACACTAAAAGGTTCGACTGTGTGAATCACAACAAACTGTGGAAAATTCCTAAAGAGATGGGAATACCAGAGCACCTTGCCTCCCTCCTAAAAAAACCTGTATGCAGGTCAAGAAGCAACAGTTAGAACTGGACATGAAACAACGAACTGGTTCAAAATTGGGAAAGGAGTACATGAAGGTTGAATATTGTCACCCAGATTATGTAACTTACATGCAGATTACATCATGCAAAATGCCAGACTGTATGAAGCTCAAGCTGGAATCAAGATTGCCAGGAGAAATATCAATAACTTCAGACATGCACTTGACAGCACTCTAATGGCAGAAAGTAAAGAGAAACTAAAGAGCCACTTGAGGAAGGTGAAAGAGGAGAGTGAAAAAGCTGGCTTAAAACTCACCATTCAAAAAACTAAGATCGTGGCATCCAGTCCCATCACTTCATGACAACAGATGGGGAAAGAATGAAATCAGTGACAGACTTTATTTACTTGGACTCCAAAATCACTATGGACAGTGACGTTAGCCATGAAATTAAAATACACCTGCCCCTTGCAATAAGAGCTATGACAAATCTAGATAGCCTATTAAAAAAAGAGAGACATTGCTTTGCCAACGAAGGTCCATACAATCAGAGATATGGCTTTTCCAGTAGTCATGCATGGATGTGAGAGCTGGACCATAAAGAAAGCTGAACACTGAAGAACTGATGCTTTCTAACTGTGGTACTGGAGGAAACTTTTGAGAGTTCCTTAGACAGCAAGAAGTTCAAACCAGTCAATCCTAAAGGAAATCAACCCTGAATATTCATTGGAAGGACAGATGCTAAGGCTGAACCTCCAATACTTTGGCTACCTGATGTGAAGAGCTAAGTCATAGGAAAAGACCCTGATGCTGGGAAAGATTGAAGGTGGGAGAAGGTGCAAGAGAGGATGAGATGGTTGGATGGCATTATCAACACAATGGACATGAATTTGAGAAAATTCTAGGAGATAGTGAAGGACAGGGAAGCCTGGTGTGCTACAGTCCATGGGGTAGAAAAGAATCAGACACGACTGAGTGACTGAACAACAAGATCCTTTTTTTGTAGAGTTTTCTGTGTATTCTTGCCACCTCTTCTTAATATATTCTGCTTCTATTAGGTCCTTACTGTTTCTGTCCTTTATCTTACCCATCCTTGCGTGAAATGTTCCCTTAGTATCTCCAGTTATCTTGAAGATATTGCTAGTCTTTCCCATTCCATTATTCTCCTGTTTCTTTGCATTGTTCATTTAAGAAGGCCTTCTTATCTCTCCTTGCTACTCTCTGGCACTTTGCATTCAGTTCGGTATATCTTTCCCTTTCTCCCTTTTCTTTCACTTCTCTTCTTTGCCCAGCTATTTGTAAAGCCTCCTCAGACAGCCACTTTGCCTTTGAATTTCTTTTATATTGGGATGGTTTTGGTCATTGCCTCCCGTACAATGTTGCAAACCTCTGTACATAGTTCTTCAGGCACTCTGTCTACCAGATTTAATCTTTTGAATCTATTCATCATCTCCTCTGTATAATCATAAGGGATTTGATTTAGTTCATACCTGAATAGCCTAGTGGTTTTCCCTACTTCATTCCAGACATCATACTCCTTGATATTTACTTGGTATTTACTACTAGGTATTGAAAACTTATGTTCACACAAAAAAGTACACATGAATATATGAAACATATCTTTGTTAATAATTACCAAAACTTGGAAGCAACTGAAATGATCTTAATTAGATAAGCAGATAAGTATACTGGTCCATGTAGACAATGCCCTATTATTTGGAAATATAAATAAATGAGCTATCAAGTCATGAAGAAATATGGAGGAAACTGAAATATATAAATATTACTAGTGAAAGAAGCTCAGTCTGAAAAGCCTACATATTTAAGTTTCCAACCATATGACATTCTGGAAAAGGCAAAACTATGAAGAAAATAGTTAACAGTATTTGGTAGTAGTAGGTAGTAGTAGGAGGGAGGGATGGATAGTCAAAGCTCAGAGGATATTTAGAACAGTGAAACTACTTTTTGTAGTACTACAGTGGTAGACACAAGTCAAAATACATTTGTCCAAACCCATGGAATGTATAATACAACGGGTGGACCCTCATATAAACTCCAGCCCATCAATCATAATACATACCCCATCTGGGGTTGGAATGTTGATAGTGGAGGAGGCTATGAATGTGTGGGGGCGAGGAGTGTATGGCAACTTAGTATTTGTCCTGTTATTGTTGTGAGCACAAAACTTCCCTAAATATAAAGTCTATTAAGAAAATGAATGTGTTTAAAACTCTCTTGGGAATCTGTAAATACATATCTAGGGATTCTGATTCAGTTGGCCTCGATAAATTTAGATCTTTATGTTTTAAACAAGCACCTGGTTAATTCTGGTGAAGGATTTCTGGCAAGCACACATTGAGTAAAGCTGCTTTTAAGGCCTTTAAAAAGGAATCTGTAACTGAATTTATTATATCTTTAAGAGTACTTGTTTTTATGATGTTGCACAATGTGAAGATTTTAATTATTAGAAGACTTGTGACCAGGAAAGAAAACTAGATCAGTCACATCATGCAAAATTTTTTTAACATGTACATTTTTTTTCAGGAAGATGATATCTAATATGTGTCAAGAAATGGGGCAGTTTTCAGTAGTATAATTAAATATTTTTTCAGTAAAGCACATTCAAGCTTATAGTTGTGAATAAAGGATTCATCAACTAGCTCTCTTGTGGCAAATGCAGCTATTCACTTGGTCTCATCAGCAAAATCGCTGCCACTGAGGTTTTTCTGTAATAATTTCAATTAATTTTTTTAACTCTTAAAACAAGAATAACTAACTGATATCTCTTAAGTATGATTCCTCTTCAGTGATATGGAACTCTTAAAAAAGAAATAATCCTTATCCTAAAAGTGGAGATAAAGGAAAGAAATTTGCTCCCTCCAGTTATGAAATTCCGGAAGCTGAAACATGCTTCGTCTTCCTAGATCTAAATATCAGTTAGAATGATAGAGTATAGTGGGAAGCATCATGAAGTTTCATTTTTTGATGGTTTGGAGAATTCAAGTTATACTACTTTACCTTGTTAAACCATTTGTGTACAAATATCACTACTATGTATATTTCATTATTTAGAATCCTGATTTATTTCATAGATCAGGGCATACTCCTTGGCATTTGACTTGGTTCTGGTCAATTTTTTAAAGGCAGCATTGTAGTTGGAAAAATAATGTAATTGAATAAGTTACATTACTGCTAAAATTACAGTTCTATTATCTATTAATGGCTAAGTAATTTCCTCACTGAACCTTAATTTTACTACCTGGAAAATAGTTGGTAATAATTTCCTGTCAGGATTACTAAGAATTATGGTGGCTCAGATGGTAAAGCATCTGCCTGCAATGTGGGAGATCCAGGTTTGTTCCCCAAGTTGGGAAGATCCCCTGGAGAAAGAAATGGCCACCCACTCCATACTCTTGCCTGGAAAATTCCATGGGCGGAGGAGCCTGATAGGCTACAGTCCATGGAGTCACAAAGAGTCGGACACGACAGAGTGACTTCACTTTCTTTTCTTTCTATAGGAAGTAATATACTTTAATCTGTAACCATAGTAAATATACATAATATATTATTTATTTTTATTGACATTAATATTTATATCATCATCCTAAAACACAATAAATGAAACAAGGCCATTAAAAGTTATTGTAGCTTTGAAAACAGTAAAGAATTCAAAACTAAATGTTATCACAGAATGTTGTATGAAATACATAGATTGATAGTTTTATATTTTCACCATGAATAGCATTGTATGACCTTATAATTTTGGTATCAATATACACATATAAAGGTGCTATACATTTGTGACTTTGAAAACTATATGGTTTTCTTTTACTCAGTTGGTGTAATATTATTTGTTTCATTTATGATACATGATATAAAATGCTTATTAGTAGCAAATGTCATATTTGACAGCTCCTGGTATACACTGTGTATTTCATGCAGTAAAATATTGGTGGGTGTAAAAATGATATAATAATTGTTTGTAAATAACTTACAGATGGCTTGAATCAGTCAGCATTCAGATAAATGCCATGATAAGGAAATAAGACAATTACTAAACTCAGTGAATTTAGATTTATTATAATAATGGGGTGAATATTTATATTTTATTCTTTAAATGCTGCCATCACCAATTAATTCACAATTTGTGGAGAAAATTATGATCTATGTCTTCACATGGGTCAAGAGATAAAACTCTATTAGCATGATGAAAAAATAAGTGAAAATAAAACCTTGGCTATAAAAAGGAACTGGCCAATATGGTAGAGCATGCTGATAGCTTACCGTGAATGATGTTGGATTCGTGAACCATTTTGGATTTGTGATCTCCGAAGAAGAAGATTTAACTTTGGGACCAGGGATCAGGCTTGATCACTCAAGAGTTTTTGTGTAGCAGAGTTTTATTAAAGTGAAAAGGTACAGAGAAAGCTTCTGACATAGACATCAGAAGAGGGGCAGAGAGTGCCCCCCCTTGCTAATTTTAGCAAGGGAATTATGTATCTTTTTAGTTAGTAGTAGTGTCAGTCACTCAGTCGTGTCTGACTCTTTGTGACCCCATGTACTGTGGCCAGCCAGGCTCCTCTGTCCATGGGATTCTCCAGGCAAGAATACTGGAGTGGATTGCCATTCCCTTCTCCAGAAGATCTTTCTGACCCAGGGATCGAACCCAAGTCTCCTGCATTGCACTGCAGAGCTACAGGGAAGATCCACTTTTTTAGTTGGTTATTACAATACATCAAAAGAATGTCTCAAGGTTATAAAGATCTTACCAGACCCACTGCCATAATATACATTCTAAGATAACAGGATTAGGCAGAAGGTTTTCAAGAAGGAGAAACTGTTCTCATCCATAGTACAGTGTTTAAAATGAGTAGTTTGTTGTGTAATCAACAGTTCCAGGCTTAAAGAAAAAAAAACGTTTTATGTGACTAAGACTAGGAATGTAGAGAAAAAAAGACGTTTGTCTTTTCCGCCTCCATGAGAATTCCAGACCACTTTCTCCTCCTCCAGCACCCCGGACTTCTTATCAACCTACCTAGGAATTGATTCTCTCAATGTGTTGTAGAAAAAATAATGTAACCAAGTGTTGAATAATAACAAACATCCTTCCATAATAAGTACAGTTCAGTTCAGTTCAGTCGCTCAGTCGTGTCCGACTCTTAGCGACCCCATGAATCGCAGCACACCAGGCCTCCCTGTCCATCACCAACTCCCGGAGTTTACCCAAACTCATGTCCATTGTGTTGGTGATGCCATCCAGCCATCTCATCCTCTGTCATCCCCTTCTCCTCCTGCCCCCAATCCTTCCCAGCATCAGGGTCTTTCCCAATGAATCAACTCTTCACATGAGGTGGCCAAAACATTGGAGTTTCAGCTTCAACATCAGTCCTTCCAATGAACACCCAGGACTGATCTCCTTTAGGATGGACTGGTTGGATCTCCCTGCAGTACAGGGGACTCTCAAGAGTCTTCTCCAATACCACAGTTCAAAAACATCAATTTTTCAGCCCTCAGCTTTCTTCACAGTCCAACTCTCACGTCCATAAGTACAGTTCAGGGAAACTTTAATTCAAAAAATGACAGTTTAGTGTATGCTTAAAGATCTCAGGCATTGCTATTCTAACGCATCAGCTCTTGATAATGTGTTTTTTAAGTTTTACTTATTTATTTATTTTCTTTTATTTCTTGGCTGTGGTGGGTCTTCATTGCTGCACGTGTGCTTCTTTAGTTGTGATGCATGGGCTTCTCATTTTGGTGGTTTCTCTTGAGGAGCATAGGCCCTAGGGCATGTAAGCTTCAGTAGATGCAGTGCTTGGGCTCAGTAGTTGCAGCTAGCGAGCCCAGAGCACAGGCTCAGTAGTTGTAATGCATGGAATTAGTTGCTCCATGGCATGTGCGATCTTCCTGGATCGTGTATTGAACTGGTTTCCCTTGCATTGCATTGCAAGGTGGATTCTTAACCATGGGGCCACCAGGGAAGCCCTTACTGCATAATATTTTAGAAGCTGAAGTTCGATGAACACAGACAAGAGCAAAGATTCTAAAATGCTCATCATTCAGTTTTTCTGTAATTAATTAGCAAGTAATTAGCAATGAATACTTAAGTACTACTTGCTCTATAGTTTCATTTTACAGCATTTTTAAGAGTTGGAAAAAAATTCAAGTCCTCTTTCAGTGGAAATAAATTTAACAAATGTGGCAGCAAAGAGGTGCACTGCTTGCTTGCTTCTTATATCAAGTGAAAAATACCTGCCATTAAGGCATAACAGTGTAATTAGCTGAGAGATTCCATCTGTTAGTGCCTTTAGGAGTTTTTTCCTTTCCTGCTTTCACGCTGATGTTACACTCTCTCCAGGAAGCCCCACCCAATCAATGACTTAGCATGCTGGGAGTCCTCAGGCCTGGTCATTCCTGCCCAACCCAGGACTTCCCTAAAGGGCAATCTGCTCCAGATCTTTTTTCCAGTTTATCTGGAACTATGGCAGTGCTGCACCATGGACTGAGCTTTTCTCTGCCCAGTCCTGCGTTCCCTTTTACAGGTGTCAGGTTCGCATGGCAATCTGAATGCTTCCATTCACTAACCATCTTTCCCCTACTCTGGTTTATCTTTCATAAGTTATAGCTTTGGGAGCCTGGTGGGCTGCTGTCTATGGGGTCGCACAGAGTCGGACACGACTGAAGCGACTTAGCAGCAGCAGCATCAAGATAAACCCTACCCTCCTAACTTCCCCGTGTCAGTTGTGAGGCAACATATCTTCATAAAATGAAACTTGTTTTATATAATTAATTTTTGGTCTTTAATACATGCAGCAAACTTTAGTCACATAGTCTGAAGAGATCATAAGATTAGAGAAACTGTCCCAGTTAATTGATGGAAAAATTCTTATCCCTTTTTTGTTGTTGTACTTTTGGTATATAGACAAAGAAAGTGTTTTAGTCCATTTTGGCTGCTATAAGGAACTAACATAAAGTGATTAGTTCATGTTAGTTTATGTTCTATAAACAGTAGAAATTTATTTCTCACAGCCAAGATCAAAGTGCCAGTTCAGTCTTGCAAGAGCCCACATCCTGGTTCACTAACACCAGTTGTTTTCACTGTGTCCTCACATTGGGTGTGGAAGGGGCAAGGGAGTTCTCTCTCTGGGGTGCCTTTAGTGTGCTCAATTGCTCAGTTGTGTCTAACCCTTTGGACCTGAGCCTGCCAAGCTCCTCTGACCATGAGATTTTTCAGGCAAGAATACTGGAGTAGGTTGCCATTTCCTCCTCCAGGGGATCTTCCTGACCCAGGGAATGAAGCCAGGTCTTCTGTGTCTCCTGCCTTGCAGGCAGATTCTTTACCCACTGAGCCATCAGTGAAGCCATTTATAAGGATACTAATTTCATTTATGTAGGCTCATGACCTAATCACCTCCCAAAGAACTTTAGAATTATGGCTTCTCACACTTCTTTTCAACATTTAACCTCATCTATACACAATATTATTTTTATATGTAATGATTTAGTCACTAAGTCGTGTCTGAGTCTTGAGACCCCATGGACTGTTGCCTGCTGCTCCTTGGTCCATAGGATTTTCCAGGCAAGAATTCTGGATTGGGTTGCTGGTTAAAAGTCATTTATACAATACCAAAACCTTCTCAAGAAGAGAAATAACACCAAGTTACCCAGATTTTGTTTCTTTTACCATTTTTCAGTTAAAGGACAGGACTCCTTGACGGAATGGCTAGTTCTAGGACTGGGCAGGAAATATACAAGATAAACCTGAGTATTCTTATAGTGTCAGAAAGTAAGGAAGTGTTCGGAAAACAACCAAAAATAATTTCACAATGATAGAGATGTCAAAGGAACACAAGAATCAACTGAAAGAGCTCCCAAAGGCCAAAGCTGAACATTCTGAGCAATAAAATAAAGTAATACTGGGTTATAAAAAGTACAAAATAATATATATGAGTCCATATTAACATAAATGATAGAATAAGGACATAAAGAGCAGGAAGAATCAAATCTTTCACACAGAAGAATTTCAGATAATTTATATAGATATTTTGCCCTTAGTGAGCTATAGAGCATGGCTCCTCTCACCTCAAGTGTGAGCTCCGTAATGACATTTTCCAAAGAGTGGAGAAGTCTAACAAAGCTACCTTTGCCCAGTGATGAGTGTTAACATCAACAATGATAAGACTTGTTCATGGTAAGCACACTTGATGTAATGTGATGAAAATGACACTTCACCTCTACTATTTTCCTTCCAAAAACATATAACCACAGTCAAATTACTAAACATAAAATCTGAAAAATCCCAACTGAGGAATATTTTATAAATATCTGATCAGTATGCCTCAAAGCTGTCAAGGTCATCCAAAACAGGAAAATCTAGGAAACTGTCACAAAGATATAAGAAGTGAATATAATGTAAGATTCTAGAACAGAAAAAAGTCCACTAGCTGAAAGAGAATTTCTTAATAAACTTGGACTTTATTAATAATGAATCAATACTGGTTCATTAATTGTAACAAATGCATTATGTTAATGTAAGATATAACAGGGAAAATAGGTGTGTAGTATCTGGAAACTCTCCGTACCATCTTCTGTGTAGTATGTAGGAACACCTCATACCATTTTTGTTAATCTATAACTGTTCTAAAAGAGTTTACCTTAAACATGAAATAAAAGGAAACATATAATTTGACAACCAAGAAGTAGAGAAAGAGTTGGAGATAAAGTGGGGTAGGAACAGGTAGCAATGTTTTCATGCATCTTTTGTTTGTAGTTCATTTAGTTACTCACTGAATTTAAGTCATGTATCTGATAGTGGCACAAGCAACAGGGATACAAAAATGAATGATCTGCTTAATTTAGGTATCTCAATAACAGGGAAAAATTCTTAACTCTACAGTCACATCTCTTCCTTAGGTATTCATCCACGCTGAAATTCTCTTAGTACTTTATGATACCTAAGCATTTTCTATGTTAAGGTTCTTCTTTCCCTGGAAAAGCATTTGACTCACATTGTGTGATGGATTATTCTTTAGATTTCAAGTTAAATGACACTTTCACAATGAGACTACTTCTTACTTTATACCGAAAGATGTCCCCTTACATTCTATCTTTGAACAGTGCTTTTATCTTTCATGGCAGTTGTCGTGTTATATACTTGCATTGATAGCTATATTGACACTTGTCAGTCTCCATATCCATGGTGAACAATGTACACATTGTTCATGACAATATTGGTAAATATCTAGTAATTTGTTGTTGTTTAGTTGCTAAGTCCTGTCTGACTCCTTGTGATTTCATGGACTGTAGCACACCAGGCTTCCCTGTTCTTCACTGTCTCTCAGAGTTTGCTCAAACTCATGTCCAGTGATTACAATGGTGCCATCCAACCATATCATCCTCTGCTGTACCCTTCTTGCCCTCAGTCTTTCCCAGCATCAAGGTCTTTTCCAATGAGTCAGCTCTTCCCATTGGGTGACCAAAGTATTAGAGGTTCAACTTCAGCATCAGTCATTACGATGAATATTTAGGGTTGATTTCCTTTAGGATTGACTGGTTTGATCTCCTTGCTGTCCAAAGGATTCTCAAGAGTCTTCTGCAGCACCACAATCAAGAGGATCAATTCTTCATTCCTCAGCCTTCTACATTTCTATACAAATATAATTTTAAAGAACTATACTAAATTTTCCTAGAAATTTATTATGAAAAATTTAAATATAGAAGAATAACAAGGAGAGATAAGAAAGCCTTCCTCAGTGATCAGTGCAAAGAAATAGAGGAAAACAATAGAATGGGAAAGACTAGAGATCTCTTCAAGAAAATTAAAGAAAATGTTATTAATGAACACTTTAGGCTATTAATGTACTCACCATTTTCACAGAATTTGAATAATTTAAAGACTTAAAGTAACTTATTAGAAGACTTATTACATTTCATTATTTTCATTGGATAGTTTAGACTGATTTTTTTGTTAATTTAGTTGTATGATGATTGAATTGCTCCTTTATATAATGGGATACAAAAAAAATAGCATTGTTCCAAATAGATCCAACAAACCCCTACAAATGACGATTTCAATTGGTTAAAGTGTTTTGTAATTTAGTGAACAGGTTATGGAACTGTTGATCTCATCTGACCTCCTAAAACTCCATTGTAAGTTGGCAATGCTTGTCATTACTAATTACTGATTTGTAGCTTGAAAGCAATAATTTAAAAGTTGGTTCTTTAATTTAAGGGCAAAAAATACAAAGAACTCTGTTACTGATTCCAAAAAGACAAACTTTAACTTGAACCTGGAAAGAAATATTTAGGTATTTTAGATCTGGTGGACGGAGTGCCTGAAGAACTATGGGCGAAGTTTTGTAACATTGTGCAGGGCAGTGACCAAAACCTTCCCAAAGAAAAAGAAATACAAGAAGACAAAGTGATTGTCTGAGGAGGCTTTACAAATAGCTGAGGAAATAATAGAAGGGAAAGTGAGGGAAAAAGGAAACATATATCGAACTGAATGAAGAATTTCAGAGAATTGCAAGGAGATATAAGGTCATCTTAAATGAACAATATAAAGGAATAGAGGAAAACAATAGAATGGGAAGATTTACAGATCTCTTCAAGAAATTAGAGATACCAAGGGGAAATTTCATGCGAAGATGGGCATAATAAAGAACAGAAATGGTAAGGACCTAACAGAAGCAGAAGAGATTAAGAAGAGGTGGCAAGAATACACAGAAGAACTGTACAAAAATTATCTTAATGACCCAGATAACCACAATGGTGTGATCACTCACCTGCAACCAGACATCCTGGTGTGTGAGGTCAAGAGGGCCTTAGGAAGCATTACTATGAACAGAGCTAGTGGAGGTGATGCAATTCCAGCTGAGATGTTTAAAATCCTAAAAGAAGATGCTGTTAAAGTGTTACGCTCAATATGTCAGCAAATTTGAAAAACTCAGCAGTGGCCACAGGAATGGAAAAGGTCAGTTTTCATTCCAATCCCAAAGGAGGACAATGTGAAAGAATGTTCAAACTACCATACAATTATGCTCATTTCACATGCCAGTAGAGTTATGCTCAAAATCCTTCAAGCTAGGCTTCAACAGTATGTGAACTAAGAACTTCCAGATGTACAAGCTGGGTTTAGAAAAACCATAGGAACCAGAGATCAAATTGGCAACATTTGTTAGATCATAGAGAAAGCAAGAGAATTCCAGGAAAATATCTACTTCTGCTTCATTGACAATGCTAAAACCTTTGACTGTGTGGATCACAACGAACTGAAAAATTCTTAAAGTGATGGGAGTATCAGACCACCTTACCTTTCTCCTGCGAAACCTGTATGCATATTAAGAAGCAGCAGTTTAAATCAGACATGGAAAAACTAACTGGTTCCAAATTGGGACAGGAGTATGATAAGGTTGCATATTATCACCCTGCTTATTTAACTTCTATCAGAGTACATCATGCTAAATACTGGGCTGGCTGAACCACAGACTGGAGTCAAGGTTGCTAGGAGAAATAACAACCTCAGATATGCACATGATACTACTCTCGTGGTAGAAAGTGAAGAGGAACTAAAGAGCCTCTTGATGATGGTGAAAGAGGAGAGTGTAAAAGCTGGTTTAAAACTGACCTTTAATAAAAACTAAGATCATGGCACCTGGTCCCATTGCTATATGGGAAATAGAAGGGGAAAAAGTGGAAGCAGTGACAGATATTATTTTCTTGGGCTCCAAAATCATTGCATTTGGAGACTGCAGTCATGAAATTAAGACACTTACTCCTTGGAAGGAAAGCTATGACAAACCTAGATAGTGTATTAAGAAGCAGAGACATCACTTTGCTGGTAAAGGTCCGTATTGTCAAAGCTATTGTTTTTCCAGTAGTTTTGTACGATATGAGAGTTAGACCATAAAGAAGGCTGAGTGCCCAAGGATTGATGGCCTTAAATTGTAGTGGTAGAAAAGACTTTTGAGAGTCCCTTAGACTTCAAGGAGATCAAACCAGTCAACCCAAAAGGAAATCAACCCTGAATATTCACTGGGAGGACTGATGCTGATACTGAAGCTCCAATACTTTGGCCACCTGATGTGAAGAGCCAACTCATTGGAAAAGACCCTGACGCTGGGAAAGATTAAAGGCAAGAGGAGAAGGAAGTGTCAGAGGAATAAATGGTTATATAGCATCACTGACCCAGTGGACATGAATCTGAGCAAACTCCAGGAGATGGTTAAGGACAGGGGAGGCTGGCATGCTGCAGTCTATGGTGTTGCAAAGAGTTAGACATGACTTAGTGACTGAACAACAGCAACGTTTTACATTTATTCTTTTTTCCAAAACATTGTTCAGAATTTGAAATACTATTTTCCCCATCTTTCCTTTTTTAAAAGAGAAATTATTTTCCCATTTTAAAAAAGTGACCAAAGTAACAAATAATAAAAAAGGGGAAAGGTGAAAATTCCATATTTCTACCCCTGAGATTTGTGTTCTGGCAACTTTATCTTACTATTTCCTACAAGAATAGACCTACCATAGGTTTCTGAAGTCTAAACCTTTGACTTCACAAGGTAAGAAGTTAAAATATAAACTGCTTAACCTTATTACAAAAATCGTAGTGTCCCTAAAAAAAAAACCAGTTTGTTTGGCTAAAAAATGTCATTTACTGAAAACATTTTCCACTTATTTTCAGGATTTAGCACATGCCTGCAAAACCCTACCCCCTCATAGTTTGTATAGTATTAGAATCATCAATATTTTATGTTTTGCAATGAATTATTCTTGAAATGGCCTAAATCTGGTATATAAAAAGATGAGTAAACTAGATTATCAAATAAAATTTCAAGTTATATTATTTACTTATATATTTCTTTTTTCAGTCAGAACTCTCTAGCATCAGATACTTTTCTAGAAAATATTTTAGCTGTGCAATGATTAGTTTCAGTGATTCTTCTGTAGCATATGCTTTCTGTGTACATGAGACATCAGTTCAGTTCAGTTCAGTCGCTCAGTCGTGTCCGACTCTTTGTGACCCCATGGGCCGCAGCACTCCAGGCCTCCCTGTCCATCACCAACTCCCAGAGTTTACCCAAACTCATATCCACTGAGTCGGTGATGCCATCCAACCATCTCATCTTCTGTCGTCCCCTTCTTCTCCTGCCCTCAATCTTTCCCAGCATCAGGGTCTTTTCCAATGAGTCAGCTCTTCGCATCAGGTGGCCAAATTAATGGAGTTTCAGCTTCAATATCAGTGCTTCCAACAAACACTCAGGACTGATCTCCTTTAGGATGGACTGGTTGGATCTCCTTGTAGTCCAAGAGACTCTCAAGAGTCTCCTCCAACACCACAGTTCAAAAGCATCAATTTTTTGGCGCTCAGCTTTCTTGATAGACCAACTCTCACATCCATACATGACTACTGGAAAAACCATAGCTTTGACTAGATGGACCTTTGTTGGCAAAGTAATGTCTCTGCTTTTTAATATGCTATCTAGGTCGGTCATAACTTTCCTTCCGAGGAGTAAGTGTCTTTTAATTTCATGGCTGCAATCACCATCTGCAGTGATTTTGGAGCCGCAAAAAATAAAGTCAGCCACCGTTTCCACTGCTTCCCCATCTATTTGTGATGAAGTGATGGGACCGGATGCCATGATCTTAGTTTTCTGAATGTTGAGCTTTAAGCCAACTTTTTCACTCTCCTCTTTCACTTTCATCAAGAGGCTCTTTAGTTCTTCTTCATTTTCTGCCATAAGGGTGGTGTCATCTGCATATCTGAGGTTACTGATATTTCTCCCAGCAATCTTGATGAAGACCTGAATACTTGCAGGTCAGTTCCACAAGTGTCCTCACACAATTCCTTGAATTTCAGGGTCTCTCCTCAAAATATTTTGCTTCTCTCAGTCACTCACTGCCAATAAAACCACCTGATAATATCCCAGATTTTGTGTATTCTTTGCCCTAGACCTGTATCTCTTCATACAAAGGAAAAAAAAATTGTATTGCTCTAATCAAGAGAATGTTTCCTCATCACCGTCCTAAAGTTTTACACTGATTTCAGCTGTAATATGATATAAGGCCTTGCATAAAATACTAACCATCTCTGAAACAGACCCCATTGTGTTCTCTCTTTCATCAACCTGTCACATTAGGTGTGAGGCCATAGATGTGAGCTGTGAGAAAGGCAATGTTGCATAGAAGATAAGTGAGTGGGGATTCTGAACCACCTTTTGTGAAACATTTAGTGTGCCCTATGGATCTGTCCAGGCCTTATATGTCATTTTCATGGAACAATACATTACTACTGCATTCCCCTGACCTTAAGGCTTGATTGTTCTTACAATACCAAGCTTCTGATAGACAATTCTAATTACATAGTCACTTATCTCCTGTAGTCAGGCATTTAGTCTCTACTAGGTGTGAGTGTCATGCCAGGAGCTTATTTTCAGATGATGAGTAATTTTCAGTCACAGAAAACACGGCATTCCTCCAGAATCCAGAACTCTCCTTTGAGGCTTCCTAGGAATACAGTATATTTGATTCAATGGATATCTTTAATACCACTGCATTTAACAGTTCATATAACCCAAGTGACAAGGCAGTTTAACCAAAGCTTGGAAAGAGTCTGTTCTCTTTTGTTTCTTTCTCAAACCTGGCAACTTTGTGAATCTTGGGCAATGTATCAGAGAAATATCCCCAAATGTTATGTATATATTATTTCCTAAATCTAAAAAAAAAAAGCTTATTTAAGTGCTCTGCCATATTTTTAGTATTGTTCTTTATTTTTATCTTTACAGAATATCTTGTTATACCCTAAATTTTAACCCTAAGTCATACATTGATGGGCATTATGCATTTAAAATATATAGAGTTTATCTATCACCATGTCACATGCATGTGTTTAACTAGGGCCATGGAAATGCTTGATACTTCCCACTTAGGCAGATCTAGATAGCATTATGTCTTCATTGAAGTGGATACCTGAAAAGACTGCAAAATGTTAGAAAAATCAGACATTCTTGATTCAGGCTATATGTGATAGCCTGAATATTAATGTAACTCTGTGACAGGTAGAGACTGCGAACTGATATTCTTCCCCGGTGAGTATGGACTACATTTTAAAATTAATTTTATTGGAGTATAGTTGATTTACAATATTGTGTTAGTTTGTGCCATACAGCAAAGTGAATCAGTTACATATATGCATACATCCACTCTTTTTTAGATTCTGTCCCTATATAGGCCATTACAGAGTATTAAGTAGAGTCCCTGTGATGTACAGTAAGTCCTTATTGATTATCTGTTTTATTGATAGTATTGTGTATTTGTCAAACCCAGTGTCCCAGTTTATCCCTCCCCCTTTCCCCCTTGATAATCATGTTTGTTTTCCACATCTGTGACTCTATTTGTGTTTTATAAATGAATTCATTTCTACCATTGTTTTTTAGATTCCACACATATTTATCTTCTCTGACTTACTTCACACTATATGAAAATATCTAGGTCCATTGCTAACTTGCATCATCTCATTATTTTTTATGACTAATATTCCATTGTATATATGTCCCACATCTTGACCTGTACTCAGAATGTGAACTAGTTTTGATCTTTGTGACCAGGATTTAAAAGAACCCTCCATGTCAAGTACCAGAAACTCTGTTGATCTATTCTAGTAAAACACTAAGTTTGATACAGTGGCTGATATTGAGGCTACTACTTGGTTCATTTAACATTAGTTCACAGTCATCCATCTGTGTTTGGATTATATCCTGGACATGCACCCTCACATTGTGGAGATTTCTGAATCTGAGTATGTTTATACAATAAATGTTATTTGATTTTTTTAGAAGATAATTTTCATAGCTAGATTTGAACTGGGACCTCTGCTTTTGAGGCAGCAACTTTGCCTCAGTTCAGATATATTTTCCCTTTTAATCAAGTTGCTTTGAATCTGTTCTGCATATTCATAGTTTATTGATCTGTCAGGATATGGGATAACAGAGATGAAGGATTCCTTTTCCAGCTCTTATCCTTTTAGGATACTCCCATTCTCTACAGCTCACTGCGTACTGGCTATAGCTTTCAGATTCTCCAAACCAGGACATCTATAGGTTTTCACCTTCACACTCAGGCCATGGTGTTTGCCATGCAAACTTCACTTAACCATTGGCTTAAAGTCACAGACTTATTTGGACAGTTCCCTGTCTCACATCCTGCAGGCAAGTATGTACTCTTCACCAAAGTCTATCTGCCTTTACTCACTATCTAACATACTGAGTGGGGGCAGATTCTATCTCAGTTCAGATCTTTGGTCTTTATTTGTATCTTTCTGCATATACAGGGTTCTGGGGAGTGAGGAAGACAAAATCCAACAAAAAAGTAACTAGCAAGAGTTTATAGAGCCTCAGTTTATTCACTCTTATTTTTGGAAATATATTCACTGAATGTAGAATTCTGGGTTGACAGTTTATTTTTCTCCCAATATTTTGAATATAGAGATTTGAATTTCTTTGCAATATGCAAGAAGCCCCAGCTGAATTGATGTAAATCTCTGGAGCTGAGATGGTCCTTTAGAATCACCCCATTCAAAGCAAACAGTCTTAGTGTCCTTTCTTGTCTAGAATGGCCTTCTGGTAGCCCTTGCAAAATATAGTAGATCTGTACAGTGGAATTCCATACAGAAATAAAAAGGAATATTGTACATTTTATAATATGGAGGAATAAAAAATAGTACATTAATATAAATAAACCCAGACACAAAACAGCATATATTATATGATTCCATTTTCATAAAATGTTCAAAAAGTCAAGTATATAGTAGAGAAAATAGAATTGTTGCCTGAAACTTGGTCAGGGAAATAGAGAATGAATGTGAAACTTGTTGGGGAGATGGAAATGTTCTAGAATTGGATTGTGGTGATAATCGCACAACTTGGCAGATTTACAAAAAAATATTAAATTAGAAAGTTAAATAGATTAATTTTATGGTTTATAAATTATATTTAACAAAGCTGTTAAAATTAAATAAAATAAGAGTTAATATAAACAAAAATTTTTAGTGGAAGAATAAAAAATCTCAGCTACTTCATGTCCATTATAAAGTGAAAGTGAATTCACTCAATCGTGTCCAGCTCTTTGTGACCTTATACTATGGACTGTAGCCCCTCAGGCTCCTCCTGCGTCCATAGGATTTTCCAGACAAGGGAGTGGGTTGCCATCTCCTTCTCCAGGGGATCTTCCAATCCAGGGATCGAATTCAGGTTTCTGCATTGCAGGCAGACTCTTTACTCTCTGAGCCACCAGAGAATCCATTATAAAGCTGTTACCAAATTCAGCAAAAAAAAAAGCAAGTGCAAGGATATGGAGAAATAGGAATTCTCTTGCATCTTTTGTGGGAATATAAAATGATTTTGCCACTACAGAAAACAGGGTGATGGTTACTCAAAAAATTAAATACAGAATTACCATATAATCCAGCAATTCCATTTATAGGTATATACACAGAAGAATTGAAAGCAGGCATTTAAATAAACATTTGTGCAGGAATGTTAATAGCATAATTCACAATAGCAAAAGATGAAAACAACTCTAATGTCCCACAAATAATGAATGCATAAACAAAATATGGTATACATATAGAATGAAATATTGTTCAACCTTAAAAATGTAGCTGCTGCTTCTAAGTCTCTTCAGTCGTGTCCGACTCTGTGCGACCCCATAGACAGCAGCCCACCAGGCTCCGCCGTCCCTGGGATTCTCCAGGCAAGAACACTGGAGTGGTGTGCCATTGCCTTCTCCATAAAAATGTAGATGAACCTTGAAAACATTTTGCTAATGAAGAAAACCAGACACAAAAAGATTGCATGATTCCACTTACATGAAGTACTTATAATAGTCAGAATTCATAGAAACAAGATTTAAAATAGTGGTTACCAAGCACTGGGGGGACAGATGATTAAGAAACTATTTGTTTTTTTTTTTTTGAAAAAATGAGAAAATAGTTTGAGAAACTTTTTTTTAATGGGTACAGAGTTTCAGTTTGGGATGATGAAAAAGCCTGCAGTTGGGTAACGATGATGCCCATGCAACAATGTGGATGCACTTAACACCTCCGAAAACAGAAACTGTTAAACCAATAATTTTATTTTATATATATTTTACCACAGTAAAAAATTAATAGGTACAACAGTGGTTCTCAAATGACCATGCTGTAGAATGCACAGACCAAGGAAGCTGCACTTTTACCAATTTGCTATTCCTGAAGCAGGTGGTCTAGAACCAGTATTTTAAGAAACACTGCCCTACAGACACAGGAAGAAAAATACTGCATGATCGGACTTACACGAGAAGATTCAGGCGCTCTCACCACATACACACACACACACACACACCCACACACACACACTCCCCTTGTGGTTATTAGATAAATAAATCTGGGGATGGAGTGGACAGCATGGTGATTATAGCTGACAAAACAGTGTTGTTATGTCTGAAAGTTGTATAGAGAGTAGATCTCAAAACCAAATCAAATCAAACCAACTAAAACAGAGACAAAATATAGCACCTACCTTCAAGAGTCCATAATCTAGTGAAGAAACAAACTAACTTTGAGTAAATGAAACCAACTCTTAGTCTCAAAAAAATCCCCCAAAGAGGTAACTATGTGAAATGATGGATATATTCATTAGCTTGACTACAGTAACCATTTCACTATGTAAAGCAAACCATCATATTGTACATGTTTTGGGAGAGAAAAGTTTGTAATTACCCATCAAAATAAGAACAAGAAATATATTAAGTTCCAAATATATTTATTATGATAAAAAGAAATACATCAAGAAAACTACAATGCATATCTACCAAGGCAAAAACATGTGAGTTAAAAAGGTAATTTAATAATGATTAAATATACTGTACATAATTAGTTTTTAATAATTATGACTTAAGCTTATATATGTATAATAACATACAGGTATTTCATGTGCTGTGCTGTGGTAAGTCGCTTTGATAAAGTCCAACTCTTTGTGACGGTTATGGACTATTGGCAACAGGCTCCTCTATCCATGGGATACTCCAGGCAAGAATACTGGAGTGGGCTGCCTTGCCTTTCTCCAGGAAGGTATTTCATAATCTCATAGAAATACAAAATAAAATTTAGGAGCGTGCATTCTAAAAGAAATATCTGTTTAAAGGAACCCAGACAAAATCAAAGAATACAGGTATTTCAAATATACATAATGTTTGGATAGACATATGAAAGCATGTATTCTAAAATAATGCATCTCTTGTTTCATCCCTAAGAATGTTTTATAAAACAGAATATGTTTTCTTTTAAAATTAAAAAGTACAAAGATGAATAAAATTGCATAGATCCCTCTCTCTGCTCATGATATAAAAGCGCCTATATTAATTTTCAATTTGGAGCCAAGAAAAATAAGAAAACTGAACACTCTCCAAAATTGTTGGTTCCAAGG
The DNA here is from genome assembly GCA_024291935.2 of Okapia johnstoni. Lineage (NCBI taxonomy): Eukaryota > Metazoa > Chordata > Mammalia > Artiodactyla > Giraffidae > Okapia > Okapia johnstoni. The sequence continues at coordinate 58,385,028 of CM044308.1, forward strand.
GGGAAAAATAACATACCTATACATGCTTAGAATATATAGGAGGTGTATTAGTTTAGGTAACACTAGATGTATAGTAATCTACCAAAAGTATTAAATTAACAATTTGAGCAAAAAATGTTTAATCCTCATTCTTGATCAGCTTAAGGATGGTGTTCTCTATTGAAACCTTCAACCTATTCAAAGTGATTCAAGGATGCCAGAACCATCTATGCTATGTTCTACCATTATCATCCAGCTGAATGAAAGGAAAGGTAACATCAGCGACACATGCCTTTTTCTTAAAAGCCTTAGCCAAGCTATGGCACACAACTTTCTCTTATTTCGACTGTGAGAATAGTCCTTACCTAACACTAAAGAATGTTGAGAAATGTTTCCTAGCTTTGTGCCAAAATAAAAAAGGAAAGGACAAAAATTTCTATGAGCAGCTATATGTCTGTCTAAACATGGCCATAAACAAATGGAATAAAAGTCAAATGTATGGAATATAGACAAAGCTGTATGTAGGAAAAATCTATACCATTAACTGAAAGGGAAATCCCACACTAATTTTCTGAATTTGCTTCCAGTAACACTTCTCACAGTTTCCTTCAATGAAATCTGTAACTCTTTCTCCATGAAGGGTACATATGTAGCAACATAAATAATAATTTTAAATAAGATAGCTGTTAAAAAGATAGTTGTTAAGCCTGTGTCAGTTCAGTTCAGTTCAGTCACTCAGTCGTGTCCAACTCCTTGCGACCCCATGGACTACAGCACGCCAGGCCTCTCTGTCTGTCACCAACTCCCGGAGTTTACTCAAACTCATGTCCATTGAGTTGGTGATACCATCCAACCATCTCATCCTCTGTTTTCCCCTTCTCCTCCTGCTTTCAATCTTTCTCAGCATCAGGGTCTTTTCAAATGAGTCAGTTCTTAGCACCAGGTGGCCCAAGTATTAGAGTTTCAGCTACAGCATCAGTCCTTCCAATAAATATTCAGGACTGATTTCCTTTAGGTTGGACTGGTAGGATCTCCTTTCTGTCCAAGGGACTTTTAAGAGTCTTCTCCAACACCACAGTACAAAAGCATCAATTCTTCAGTGCTCAGCTTTCTTTATAGTCCAACTCTCACATCTATACATGACTACTGGAAAAACCATAGCTATGACTAGATGGACCTTTGTTGGTAAAGTAATGTCTCTGCTTTTTAATATGCTGTCTAGGTTGGTCATAGCTTTTCTTCCAAGCAGCAAGCATCTTTTAATTTCCTGGCTGCAACCACCATCTGCAGTGATTTTGGAGCCTCAAAAAATAAAGTCAGCCACTGTTTCCACTGTTTTCCCATCTATTTGCCATGAAGTGATGGGACCAGATGCCATGATCTTAGTTTTCTGAATGTTGAGTTTTAAGCCAACTTTTTTAAGCCTGTGTATTCTGCCTATTATAATTGAGTTTATAGGGAAATAACCTGGCATGAAATATGAACAGGTACAATAATCCTAAGTCTTCCATGATCTCAGAGGATACTGCCATCATCAAGTAGTGGGAAAACTAAAGGTGAATAGTACCCCAATGGTGTGTAGTGTGTGTGTGTTTGTGTGTGCACACACACCCAAAAGGAGAGAGAGTATTCAAGTTGTCACAGCTTCTGTGACATATTACATGTTACATATTCCTCTTGACTCTAAGGCATTAACAGATTAGCCTTCATGGAAACTGATTTCTTCTCCATCTTAATACTGAAAAACTAAACAATAATTCTCAAACTATAGCATACCTCAGAATCACCACACAGACTGCTGGACCTTACCTTATAACTTAAAAAAAAAAGATTAAAAACAGTAATAGGCAGAATTCTAAGACATTTTGCAACAGATCTTAGTACATTTAAGTGTGAAATATACTTTTGAAGTATATATTTTTAATGCATGACATATGAATTTGCTTAAAGGCTAGTTGCATTTTTTATGTATTGTTACATCCTACATTCAGCAGATGTTATAAACAACAAATATTTGTTTATTGAATAAAAATTTCCACAATTCACAGTAAATATTTTACAGAGACATTAAGAAATGGAGAAAAATTTAGTTCCTTTCATGAGACATTTCTAATCCAACTGAAAGTTTTGTTTCGGGTAGAAATTATCCTTCATTCTATGATCCTGGAATAATAAGACATTAGAAAAGGGAAGATCTAATTTCAGTTATCGGAGAAGGCAATGGCACCCCACTCCAGTACTCTTGCCTACAAAAGCCCATGGACGGAGGAGCCTGGTGGGCTGCAGTCCATGGGGTCGCTAAGAGTCGGACACGACTGAGCGACTTCACTTTCACTTTTCCCTTTCATGCACTGGAGAAGGAAATGGCAACCCACTCCAGTATTTTTGCCTGGAGAATCCCAGGGATGGCGGAGCCTGCTGGGCTGCTGTCTATGGGGTCGCACAGAGTCGAACACGACTGAAGCGACTTAGCAGCAGCAGCAGCAGTAATTTCAGTTATACCAATGCCACTTTTTTAAGGTATAATTTTATTATATCTCCATGAATTATCTTGACTCTCAGCATTTATCAAATATATGAACACATCTGTTATATCTTGGGAATTTTATTTTCCAGCAATCCATATGCTTTATGCCAAAATACACTGAGATTTGTGTTCTACCATGTGTTTTATAGAATCTCTTCACAGACGCCATTTTTGAAGTTGAGTTCTTAGACAAGTACAGGAAAACAGTCTTTATGCTAAGCTTAAGAAGAAACTAATATTTTCCATTTTACAATAGGATGTTGATAGAAAATCAGTATCTATTGTCTGAAGCAAACCCAGGATAAACCAGCCTTTCACTCTGTTCACTTTCCCTGATTTTTCCATAGTGGTAGACACACAAAAGAGGGAAAAATATGAGCCTAATGCTGGTTCATTAGAGCAGCTATATACAGTTATTCTACTTCATTCAAATCAATATATCATTTGTGATTTCAAGCCAGATTCAGAAACCATTTGCTGATATTGAATAGAAGCTTCCATGTGGATTCATTTGAATTACAGTCTCTGCTTAATTCTTCTTTTTAAAAATAGAAGTGTCACAGGGTAGTGATGATAAAAAATAGTGATATTTGCCCTCAAATCTCACTGTTTAGCTGTGCCTTCTTTTTTATTGGCTAATATTTAGAGATGACATTTACTGGCTCAATGTAATTAGTAAAACTTTTTAAGATGGGCAAAAGAAGGACATTAAGCAATATGATTATTAATTTTCTCTGATCAGCTCAGGTATCCCAATTATGCTGTGCTGATTGCATCTAAAGTAACTAGTCATTGACTTGATTGCATACAGCAAAATAAGTGGAGTACTGAGTTGTCTGTAAGAGATGTGAATTGATTTTTTTCCCTAAATGACCTGAATGAATGCTTGGTGAAGATAAAAAAAATAATAGGCAATGCTTGATTTCAGTTGGAAAGAGAGGATTCATGCACAATTAAAATGACAATATCCTGCTTATTGTCTCCAAATGAACTTAAAATTTAACCAATTTTATTTATTTATGGAGTTAACAAACATTTTATAAATGAGGCACCAATACTTGAAGTTACCAATTGATCCAACTCACCTTCAGTTCGGTTCACTTCAGCTCAGTCGTGTCCCACTCTTTGCGACCCCATGAATCGCAGCACACCAGGCCTCCCTGTCCATCACCAACTCCCGGGGTTTACCCAAACTATGGGAAAGATTGAGGCAGGAGGAGAAGTGGATGACAGAGGATGAGATGGTTGGGTGGCATCACTGACTCAATGGACATTAGTTTGAGTAACCTCCAGAAGTTGGTGATGGACAGGGAAGCCTGGCTTACTGCAGTCCATGGAGTCGCAAAGAATCGGATATGACTGAGCAACTGAACTGAACTGAACTAAAGTAGGGAATTTACCAGAAAGAGGAAAGCAAATATTTCCCAAGCATTCCATAGCATATTTACACTTGACAGCTCATTGGTATAACTGTTAAAAATTCACTTTTCTTTACAAAGAAGTTTGGTAAAGTTATTATTCTAATCTGTGTAGAGGAAGTGGAAAAAGAAGAATTTTCACTTAGTAATTAACCAACAGTATCCTTAAAAGAAAGAAAAGATGAAACTATAATACAGGTGTGCATGCTCAGTTGTGTCCAAATCTTTGCTACCTCATAGACTGTAGCCCACCAGGTTCCTTTGCACATGGAATTTTCCAGGCAAAAATATATGTATGTATGTATGTGTATGTGTGTATATGTGTGTGTGTGTGTGTGTATCCTAACAACTTAGCTCTCACATTTAGGATAAATATTGAAACAAATATAGCTTATTTTCAAATCTAATTAGCTTTAGTGGTAACATTATTAGTTAGTATTATTAATATCATTTGGCTGCATATGTTAATATCTTAATTTACATCATAAGTAATATAAAGTGTATTTTCACTGAACCCATGAAACATCCCTGAAAGATAAATGCTGTTATCCTTATTAATGTATAATGGAGCTGAGGTTTAAAATGATTGATTATATGTCTTAGGGCCCCATGATTAAAAATGGAATAACTGTTTTAAGTCCAAGGCTATGCGACTCAAAGTTCATGTAATATGATATAGATTTAAAAAAATCTCTTAGAATAGATATTGGGAGAGATACTGCTTTGTCTTCAAAGATTTAACCCCATATTTTGTGTTAGTTAATCCCGTGTAAATAGTTTTGTGTCCTGTGCACAAGATTTAATTAAAAAACATTTGAAAATAAAAATAAACTGCATGACTGGCAATAAAGAGCAAATCCATTGAGAAAAACAATTAAAAAGAAAAAATGAAGTGAAATCATCTCTTACCACAAAATACATACAGAATTGGCTTGTTTGTTTTAACATAGGATGTGGTCAGTGGCTAGAAAATGCACTACAGAAAATGATTACTTCTTGTCACGCCTGAAGGTTAAGTATTGTCAGTAGTTTTCTGTCTTATTTCTCAAGGTCTTGCTTTCTGCTGGCAATTTAAAAAAAGTTAATAAAAGAGTTTCACTTACTTTCTTCCCTTAAGTTTGCAATAAATAATTTAGAATGATTTCCTATGGTATGTACTGTGGGTGATTTAATAATCCAGAGATAGACTGTCAATTCATGGGCCTCTGGATACATTATTCTGTGGTTTAATTTCACTAAAAATAATACCACGTGCCTGATACTGTAAGGTGGAAAACCTTGCCAGAAGACAATGGAGGAGAGAATGTTTGCAATGATTTCCTATGACAGGCCATGCCTGAACATTTAAAAATCTATAAGAAAAATAGAAATTCAGGATAGATCCTTTACTGGCAAAATGCCAGGAATTCATATTGACTGGATTGCAAGGACTATAAATAAGTTATGAATAAATATTGAGCAAGGAGATCTTCTTGGGAAGTATGGGCAAGCAATTCAAAGAGCACAAGTTCAGATATCTCTTCAAATCAATCTTTAAGGCCAAGGGGCTATATCCAAAGTATATATTCAACAAAGGAATATTTTACATATTGAATTTTTTTTTTTTCTTTTTTGAACCTCTTTAAGCACATTCCCAATTAATGTTTTTTTTCCTTCAGAAAAGCAAATTTTTGCATAAAAATGCCTTCTACATAGACTCCATACTTTTATTAGAAAAAAATAAAATTTAGTTTGCTTATTTAAAATACATTTGAACTGATAGTATACAAGGGTTCCTTTTTCTCCACATCTTTGGCAACACTTCTTATCTTTTGTCTTTTTTATAAGTCATTCTAACAGGTATTAAATGATGTCTCATTGTGGTTTTGATTTGCATTTCTTTAAGTTAATGATGTTGAACACGTTTTAATGTTCATGTTGGCCATTTGTATGATTTCTTTTGAGAAATGTCAATACAGGTCTTTTACCCATTTTTGACAGCTTTTTTTTTTTAATTTAAGCTGAGTTGTATGAGTTCTTTATGTATTTTGAATGTTAATCCCTTATCAAATATTTGGTTTGCACTAGTTTGTTCCACTTCATAGGTTGTCTTTTTAATTTGTTGATTGTTTCCTTTGTTGTGTAGAATCTTTTAATTTGATGCAATCTATTTGTTTATTTTTGCTTTCCTTGTCTGTGCTTTTCGTGTCAGATTAAAAAAATATGCTGCCAAGATCAACATCAAGAAAATTTTCTCCTCTTTTCTTCTAGTAGTTTTACAGTTCCAGGTCTTTCATTTAAGTCTTCAATCCGTTTTGACTTAAATCTTTGTATATGGTGCAAAAGAGCATTTCATTGTATTCTTCTGCAGTTCTATAGATAGTTTTCCAACACTATATGTGGAGAGACTCTCCAGTCTTTATTGTATGTTCTTGACACCCTGTGGACGATCAACTAACCATAGATGTGTGGATTTATTTCTGGACTTTCTATTTTGTTCCACTGTTTATATGTTGTGTTGATTATTGTTAACATTGTAATGTATTTTGAAATCAGACATGTGATGCCTTTGGCTTTCTTCTTGTGCAAGATTGACTCTTCAGGGTCTTTTGTGGCTCATGAATTTTAGAATTTTTCCTCTTTCTGTTAAAAAATTCCATTTCTATTTCAACAAAGATCTCATTGAATCTGTAGATTAATTTAGGTAGTATGAATATTTTACCACTATTAAGTCTTCCAATCCCTGAACATTGGATGTCTTTCTGTGCATTTATACCTTGGTTAATTTTCTGCATTAAAATTTTAAGGTTTTCATTATAAAGTCTTTTACCTTCTTGGTTAAGTTTATTCCTAAGTATTTTATTATTTTTGATATTATTTTAAGTTTCATTATTGTCCTAATTTCTTTTACAATAGTTAGTTGTTAGTATATTTAAACACAATCAATTTTGTATGTTGATTGTGAATCCTACAACTCTATAGAATTTATTAGTTCTAAGGATTTTTTTTAACAGATCCTTTAGGATTTTCTATATATTACACCTTTTGTAAACAAGACTATTCTAGTTCTTCCTTTCCAGTTTAAATAATTTCACTTACTTCTCTTACCTAATTGTATTGGGTATAACTTCCTTTATTATGCTGAATAAAAGTGGTGAGAACTGGCATCCTTTCCTTGTTCCTGGTTGTAGAGGAAGTCTTCAGTTTTTCATTGCTGAGTGTAATGTTAGCTGTAGGCTTTCATACATGGTCCTTATTAGGCTGAGGTAATTTCTTTCTATTCTTAGTTTGCTGAGAGTTTTGTTTGTCAATGGGTGTGAATTTAGTCTCGAACTTTTTCTGTATCTTTTGAGATATTCCTGTAATTTTATTTTTTTCTGTTAATGTGGTATATTACATTGATTTCCTTATATTGAATTAGTCTTGTATACCAAGAATAAATTACACTTGGTTGTACCATATAATCCATTTGATACACTGTTGAATTTGGGTGCTAGTATTTTGTTGATAATTTTTGCATTTATATTCATCATGAATAATGATCTCTAGTTTACTTGTGGTGTCTTTGACTTGGTATCAGGATAATGCTGGACTTATGAAAGTTTGTCTGGATCCTTCTGCTGTTTTTTGGAAGAATTTTAAAAAGATTGGTATTAATTCTTCTTTGAAAATGTGGTAGGAGTCACCCATGAAACCTCCTGATCATGGGCTTTTTTCTATGATGGAAAGTTTTTGATTACTGATAATTAAATCTCCTTATTTGTTACTGGTCTGTTTAAACTTTTCTGATTCATCTTAATTCAATTTCTGTAGGTTATATGTTTCTAGAAGTTTCTCCATTTCCTTTAGGTTACCCAGTTTATTCAGTTCAGTCTTTCCAATGAATATTCAGGACTGATTTCCTTTAGGACGGACTGGTTGGATCTCCTTGCTGTCAAAGAGACTCTCAAGAGTCTTCTCCAATACCGCAGTTCAAAAGCATCAATTCTTCAGCACTCAGCTTTCTTTATAGTGCAACTCTCACATCCATACATGACTACTGGAAAAATCATAGCTTTTACTATATGGATCTTTGTTGGCAAAGTAATGTCTCTACTTTTTAATATGCTGTCTAGGTAGATCATAACTTTTCTTCGAAGGAACAAGGTTCTTTTAATTTCATGGCTTCAGTCACCATCTACAGTGATTTTGGAACCCCCCCCCAAAAATAAATTCTGTCACTGTTTCCATTGGTTCCCCATCTATTTGCCATGAAGTGATGGGACCAGATGCCATGATCTTAGTTTTCTGAATGTTGAGTTGTAAGCCAACTTTTTCACTCTCCTCTTTTACTTTTGTCAAGAGACTCTTTAGTTTTTCTTCGCTTTCTGCTATAAGTGTGATATCATCTGCATATCTGAGGTTATTAATATTTCTCCTGGAAATCTTGATTCCAGCTTGTGATTCTTCCAGCCCACCATTTCTCATGACGTACATAAAGCAGGGTGACAATATACAGCCTTGATGTATTCCTTTCCCAATTTGAAACCAGTGTGTTTTTCCTTGTCTAGTTCTAACTGTTGCTTCTTAACCTGCATACAGATTTCTCAGGAGGAGGTCAGATGGTCTGGTATTCACATCTCTTTAAGAATTTTCTACAGTTTGTTGTGATCCACACAGTGAAAGGCTTTGGCATAGTCAATAAAGCAGAAATAGATGTTTTTCTGGAACTCTCTTGCTTTTTCAATGATCCAGCAGATGTTGGCAATTTGATCTCTGGTACCTCTGTCTTTTCTAAATACAGCTTAAATATCTGGAAGTTCACAGTTCATGTACTGTTGAAGCCTGGCTTGGAGAATTTTGAGCATTACTTTGCTAACATGTGAGACGAGTGCAATCGCATGCAGTTTGATTATCCTTTGGCATTGCCTTTCTTTGGGATTGGAATGAAAACTGATCTTTTCCAGTCCTGCAGCCACTGCTGAGTTTTCCAAATTTGCTAGCATATTGAGTGCATCACTTTCACAGCAACATCTTAGGATTTGAAATAGTTCAACTGGAATTCCATCACCTCCACTAGATTTGTTTGTAGTGATGCTTTCTAAGGCCCACTTGACTTCACATTCCAGGATGTCTGGCTCTAGGTGAGTGATCACACCACAGTGATTATCTGGGTCGTAAAGATCTTTTTTGTACAGTTCTTCTGTGTATTCTTGCCACCTCTTCTTATTCTGATATTCTAATATTCTGATTAGAAGTCCTCTTTTCAGAAATGACGTCTCCAATCAGTTACTTTAGAATTAACAATAATCAACAACCAATAGAATCCCTTAATTTTAGGTGTGCAGTGAATGATTTCTATTATTAACCCAAAGTAAGAAATAAAATAAAAAATATTTTAAAAACATACATTTTCATCACTGTCGTTTGAAAATAACAGAAAATGAGAAAGGAAACTGCAGTTGACCGAAATTTGATAAAAAAATTTAAAATAGCATTGGAGGACTATTTCCACATTCATCCAGATTGGATTAACATTTTTAGTGTTGCATATTTAAATGATATATTAACAAATAAAATAAGACACTATAAATATAAAATGATGCAACTCACTGAATATGTTTTGTAGTTACTGAAAGATATTGTGATTATAACTCTATAGCTGATGTCACTTTAATGCAAAAAAAGTCATTATTTAAAGATATGAAAAATCTCCTTAGCATATGTCAGTGTGCTGTCCATATTCTGGCAATTCATCTCCAGCTAAAAGGTTCAGATCCTGTATGCACAAGTCGCTTCCTACTTTAGTTTCTTCTTTTCATTTCAAAATTTTCTATAACAGGACTAGAATTTGAAGAGATTTCTGTGGTAGAGGTGGACTGATAAACTTCTTTTGCTTTGTTCACAGTATGATACCAGAAGAGATATTTCTTAAAACTTATTTACTCAAAGAAAGAAAGCTTCCTGGAGAAAATGAACATCAAGTTGAAATGCAAAGGGTGAATTAGCCTGGTGAGATGTGTGCTAGAGGGTTAGGATATCAGGGAAGAGCATCCCAGGAATATGGTATGTGAGGCCAGTGAGATACATCCAGAAAAAAATCAACACTTAGGTAAAGGGGGAAAATATAATAAAAATTAATCCTTAAACATCTTGCATAAGTGATTTGAAAAACCCTGAGTGTGCTTTAAACAGAGGATTAACGTAAAGTTAACGATAGCTGTTGGAAATCAGAGAACAAGACCGGAGACAGGAAAATCAGCAAAGGAGCACTTTTCATGACCAAAGTGAAAGTTTCAAATAAAAGAATTACAGTAGGGTTGAAGAGAGGTAGTAGAAGCCTTTGTAAAATGAAAAATAGTAGTAGTTGTGGATTATTTTTATTTTGCCCATTTCAGAATAAAAATGGTATCTGATTTTTGACTTAGATAATTAAGTGGTTGGTGGCACTTAAATACAGATGAAAGAGTAGAAATATAAGTATTTTATTCCAGGGAAAGTATAATTGCTTTCAAAATCTAGAGATACATGGATAACAAAGAAAGCACATCTTTGACATATCGACTTGAACTTCTACTTTTATAGGAACATTGAATATAAGTATTTTGAATAGTCATCCCTTGGAGAAGAAAATGGCACCTATTCCAGCATTCTTGCCTGAGAAATCCCATGGACAGAGGAGCCTGTTAGGCTATAGTTCATGGGTTTACAAAGAGTCAGATGTGACTTAGTGATTAAAAAACAAAAATAAATTTTGAATGGTCATCTTCTACATTAAGAAACAAACAAACAAACATAAAAATGGACCTCAGAAGAACCAAGAAATTGTTACACATGCTTAATCTTTTAAGTGTGTTGTGCTTATAATGCCATATTTCTTTCTTTCAGTTAGGATAGGATGCAATATTTATTTATTAATAAGTATTTATTAATGTGTTCTATCTTAAAACAATTTGAGATAGATCACAATATTCGATAAGCCCAAAGAAAACGTTAAGTAATAGCAGAGAATCATCCATGAAAGGAGGAAATGGTAAATAAAATAAGCAGAAAATCAAAGTTAGAATTATACCTCAGTATCTCTGTCTTCCTCAAATTCTATTTTTCTTCCATGTCAATCAAGAATTTTCTCCAATTAATGGCTTTGTTCTTTTTCTACATTTGGTATTTTGCTCATGTGTCCTATCAGACACTTGGTTTTGACCCCAGCACTGCTGGGAAGAAGAGATTTGAAGTCACTGCTGTGGTTTACCTCACAGGACCTTTCATTGTGGGGATTTTCTTATCAAATGTGTTAAGTATTCTGAAATAATCTCACCAGGGGATGCAGAGTCTTTGTGTTCTCAAAATATTCAGTTCTGTCCCTGTAAAAGAATGTCCTCAGAAGCACCAGATTGCATTGACATTGTTAGGATGTGTGATTGCCTTAGAATTTGAAAGTTATTTTTATGAGATATTTCAGTTCTCCCCTTCATTCTCCAAATAAAGAATTCCACCTTTTAGGTCTCCCACATATCAAGGTGACTAAGGAGCTATAATAAGAACTTGATTTGGAGAGATACAGAGATACATCTTTAAAATTTCAAACTAAATTCTAACTCTCCAAAGCACAATGTCACAGTGATGTTAGCAGTTTGCTCAAGGTCACATGTTTGTCATATGAAATAATGAAAATCATACTTAGCCTGTTCTTCCTCCAGAGCCCTGAATCTTACCATTATATTAGTCTGCCTTCAGTTTATTGTGTGTAACATTATTTTCATGAGCTGCACAAAAATTAATGGGGTTAAAACGTCTTATTTCTAAATATTAACTACCGTATCATTCTCTTAAAGATTAACATTGATCATTATTGTATTAAAATTTAACAATCCCCTGAGGACACTGCTTGTCATGTAACTGTTCAAAAGCATGGTTGTTGTTTTTTTTTCTTTTTCATGCCCTTCACATCACTGTATTTGGGATTAATATCCTCTTACTCATCCACCTTTCTTCCAAGTCATTCTTTCTCTTCTCTCTATAAAAATACAGATCTAATTTCATCAACAGTGTACATACAGATTCCAATGCCTACTTTTTGAGCCATCTACAGATTACTGGGACAAGTGTTTATGAATTCAGCATCCAAAAATATGGTGCTTCCATATTAGCCTGTATGTAATTATGCCTGCATAGAAAGCATAACACATAAGCCATCTTAGATTTACTCACTTACAGTAGGTGCTAGGGATACTCTTTGCCTTGTAAATGAGTATTGATAGATTGGGAAGCATAATATATAAGATGGACTGGTAGAAGAAAGGAAAATATATTAAATTTTAGTTTTAATACACACATGAGATCAAATCCCTTTAAAAGTATCATATCCTGAATAGTATTTTGTATCATGGGACAACTGTTCGTGTTGGGTGGAGGTTCATTTCTAGAATAACATGCATTAAATGTTCAGTGCACATTCCCATGGTAAGGGTACTCCATTGCCCCCTGACCTGAGTCTAAGAAAGACTGAATGCAGCTCTCTGGGATCTGCCCATCTTCTTTGTTTATTAGCTTAAAATTTTTCCTTTTCTTGGAATCATCTTTACTAAGTGTAAGTACTCTATTTCTTTCTCTGGTATTCTAGTAAATCATGTTACTTAATTGATCTCTGTAACATTAATGGAGTATAAGCATTTTGAGAACAGAAGTGGTGGAATTTGTTGTTGTTGTTAGTGTCATGAGCACAAAGATAAAAAAAGAAAAAAGCCTGTTTATACTGTCTTAACTGTATCTGTCAGCTAAGCTATATTATGACAACAACACATGATCCCAGCAAACTCACCAGCTTATAAAGATTCATTTCTCATAAATTTGTCACGTAAGTTGTTCCATACAACTTGCTGATCACAGATAGCTGTCACTCTAGTCCATGTCATCCTTTCTTTGGAAACTTGGATGAAGGAGAAGTCTGTATTTGAAAATGGTCAATCTTGTGAGGGGGAAAACTGACAAAGCAAACTATGAGTTCACTCTTAAACGTTCTGCCCAGAAAGTTCCACCATATTTGAATGGTCAGAGCAAGCCACATGATGATGTCTAAGTTCAATAAGGTACAGATATAGAACTTCTCCACAAGGAGAAGTCTTACTGGAAGCAAACTTGATCTCTACTTATATTGTCTAACGCAGTGACTGACAGTGTCCCCTGTGGATGTGACTGGTGATAGAAGCAAAGTCCGATGTAAAGAGCAATATTGCATAGGAACCTAGAATGTTAGGTCCATGAATCAAGGCAAATTGGAAGTGGTCAAACAGGAGATGGCAAGAGTGAACGTCGACACTCTAGGAATCAGCGAACTAAGATGGCCTGGAATGGGTGGATTTAACTCAGATGACCATTATATCTACTACTGTGGGCAAGAATCCCTTAGCAGAGATGGAGAAGCCATCATGGTCAACAAAAGAGTCCGAATGCGGTACTTGGATGCAATCTCAAAAACAATAGAATGATCTCTGTTCGTTTACAAAGCAAACCATTCAATATCACAGTAATCCAAGTCTATGCCCCGACCAATAACGCCGAAGAAGCTGAAGTTGAACGGTTCTATGAAGACCTACAAGACCTTCTAGAACTACAACTCAAAAAAATGCCCTTTTCATTATAGGGGACTGGAATGCAAAAGTAGGAAGTCAGGAAATGCCTGGCATAACAGGCAAATTTGGCCCTGGAGTACAGAATGAAGCAGGGCAAAGGCTAATAGAGTTCTGCCAAGAGAATGCACTGGTCATAGGAAACACCCTCTTCCAACAACACAAGAGAAGACTCTACATGTGGACATCACCAGATGGTCAACACCGAAATCAGATTGATTATATTCTTTGCAGGCAAAGATGGAGAAGCTCTATACAGTCAGCAAAAACAAGACCGGGAGCAGACTGTGGCTCAGATCATGAACTGCTTATTGCCAAATTCAGACTTAAATTGAAGAAAGTAGGGAAAACTACTAGTCCATTCAGGTATGACGTAGATCAAATCCCTTATCAGTATACAGTAGAACTGACAAATAGATTTAATGGACTAGATCTGATAGACGTGCCTGATGAACTATGGACAGAGGTTCGTGACATTGTACAGGAGACAAGGATCAAGACAATCCCCATGGAAAAGAAATGCAAAAAAGCAAAATGGCTCTCTGAGGAGGCCTTACAGATAGCTAGGAAGAGAAGAGCAGCAAAAAGCAAAGGAGAAAAGGAAAGATATTCCCATATGGATGCAGAGTTCCAAAGAATAGCAAGAAGAGATAAGAAAGACTTCCTCAGTGATCAATGCAAAGAAATAGAGGAAAACAAGAGATTGGGAAAGACTAGAGATCTCTTCAAGAAAATTAGAGATACCAAAGGAACATTTCATGCAAAGATAGGCTCGTTAAAGGACAGAAATGGTATGGACCTAACATAAGCAGAAGATATTAAGAAGAGGTGGCAAGAATACACAGAACAACTGTACAAAAAAGATCTTCACAACCCAGATAATCACAATGGTGTGATCACTCACCTAGAGCCAGACATCCTGGAATGTGAAGTCAAGTGGGCCTTAGAAAGCATCACTACGAACAAAACTAGTGGAGGTGATGGCATTCCAGTTGAGCTATTTCAAATCCTGAAAGATGATGCTGTGAAAGTGCTGCACTCGATATGCCAGTAAATTTGGGAAACTCATCAGTGGCCACAGGACTGGAAAAGATCGGTTTTCATTCCAATTGCAAAGAAAGGCAATGCCAAAGAATGCTCAAACTACCACACAATTGCACTCATCTCACATGCTAATAAAGTAATGCTCAAAATTCTCCAAGCCAGGCTTCAGCAGTATGTGAACTGTGAACTTCCAGATGTTCAAGCTGGCTTTAGAAAAGGCAGAGGAACCAGAGATCAAATTGCCAATATACACTGGATCATCAAAAAAGCAAGAGAGTCCCAGAAAAACATCTATTTCTGCTTTATTGACTATGCCAAAGCCTTTGACTGTGTGGATCACAATAAACTGTGGAAAATTCTGAAAGAGATGGGAATACCAGACCATCTGACCTGTCTCTTGAGAAACCTGTATGCAGGTCAGGAAGCAACAGTTAGAACTGGACATGGAACAACAGACTGGTTCCAAATAGGAAAAGGAGTACGCCAAAGCTGTATATTGTCACCCTGCTTATTTAACTTATATGCAGAGTACATCATGAGAAACGCTGGGCTGGAAGAAACACAAGCTGGAATCAGAATTGCTGGTAGAAATATCAATAACCTCAGATATGCAGATGACACGACCCTTATGGCAGAAATGAAGAAGAACTAAAGCACCTCTTGATGAAAGTGAAAGAGGAGAGTGAAAAAGTTGGCTTAAAGCTCAATATTCAGAAAACTAAGATCATGGCATCTTGTCCCATCACTTCATGGGAAATAGATGGCGAAACAGTGGAAACAGTGTCAGACTTTATTTTTTTGGGCTCCAAAATCACTGCAGATGGTGATTGCAGCCATGAAATTAAAAGACACTTACTCCTTGGAAGGAAGGTTATGGCCAACCTAGATAGCATATTTAAAAGCAGAGACATTACTTTGCCAACAAAAGTCCATCTAGTCAAGGCTATGGTTTTTCCAGTGGTCATGTATGGATGTGAGAGTTGGACGGTGAAGAAAGCTGAGCGCCGCAGAATTGATGCTTTTGAACTGTGGTGTTGGAGAAGACTCTTGAGAGTCCCTTGGACTGCGAGGAGATCCAATCAATCTATCCTAAAGGAGATCAGTCCTGGGTGTTCATTGGAAGGACTGATGTTGAAGCTGAAACTCCAACACTTTGGCCACCTCATGCGAAGAGTTGACTCATTGGAAAAGACCCTAATATTGGGTAGAATTGGGGGCAGGAGGAGAAGGGGACGACAGAGAATGAGGTGGTTGGATGGCATCACTGACTCGATGGACATGGGTTTGGGTCAACTCTTGGAGTTGGTGATGGACAGGGAGGCCTTGCGTGCTACAATTCATGGGGTCGCAAAGAGTCGGACACGACTGAGCGACTGAACTGAACTGAATTTGCCAGAACTGCATTGAACAGAACCCACTTTTTACTGTGGCTCACAAAAATTATTTTTGAAGTTAAAAAAATATGGTTCTGGAAACTATAGAAGTTTGCTAAGGCATTAAACCCTAAACGCCTGAGTGACTGAACTGAATTGAACTAAACCATAACCCCACTATCTGTATGTTCATCTGTTTTTCTGCCACTACAAATTCCCATGACGTCAAGTAAGATTGTTTCCTGAGTCAGAAAGCCATGTCTTGATTCTGTTTACCCTGGGATTTAGTATTCTAGCTCCCAACTTTTTACTTCTTGTGAATGTGAGCATTCCTGAAAATTTTCTTGTAACACTTTCCTGTAAACCTGACCTTTGTGATCAGAGTTCCTATCAGCAGACTAGAGTATGTATATTTAAATGTGAACTTTGGCTTGCTTACCAATCCTTTGACCTTGAACAAGTAACTTTACCACATTGTGTCCCAGTTTCCTTATTTGTCAAATGAGAATTGGAATAGAATATAATTATTGGGATTATTTTGAGGATTAAAAAATTCAAAAAATGTTCATTCAGAAAACATTTATTGTGTTCCTATATGTGTCAGGGAATTTGAAGAGGATTGGAGGTTCAGTTTAGGAATAAATGGATGGTATTGCTTTTGTCCCCAAGAAATTTATGTTCCTATGGGAAATATAAATAGAACATCTACCAAAATCAAAATAAATGCAGAGATATAAGTCTTACAATTATACACAGAAAAAGTACCTAACTAAGATTTGGAGAAGTGTGGTCAGTGAAGCAGATATTCTGTTTTGATACTCTCTTTAATTTATGTACCCTCAAAAACAAATCTGAAGGCCATTCAGGTACGACCTAAATCAAGTCACTTATGATTGTACAGTGGAGGTGACAAATTCAAGGTATTAGATCTAGTAGACAGAATGCTTGAAGAAATCTGGACAGAGGTTCACAACATTGTACAGGAGGCAGTGACCAAAACCATCTCCAAGAAAAAGAAACAAAAGAAGGCATAGTGGTTGTCTGAGGAGGCTTTACAAATAGCTGAGAAAAGAAAAGAGGAGAAGCGGAAGGCAAATGAGAAAGGGAAAGATGCCCCCAACTGAATGCAGTTGAGTGTTAGTCACTCAGTCTTGTCTAACTCTTTACCACCCCATGAACTGTAGTCCACCAAGGTCCTCTGTCCATGGAGTTCTCCAGGCAAGAATACTAGAGTTGGTAGCCATTTCCTTCTCCAGGGGGTCTTCCCAACCCAGGGATTAAACCCAGGTCTCCTGCATTGCAGGCAGATTCTTCACCATCTGAACCACCAGGAAAGCCACCAAGGAGAGAGAAGAAAGCCTTCCTCAGTGATCAATGCAAAAAAAATAGAAGAAAACAATAGAATGGGAAAGACTAGAGATATCTTCAAGAAAATTAGACATATCAAGGGAACATTTCAGGCAAGGAAGGGTGCAATAAAGAACAGAAATGGTAAAGACCTAACAGAAGCAAAGAAGATTAAGAAGAGGTGGCAAGAATACACAAAAGACCTGTACAAAAAATGTCTTAATGACCCAGATAACCATGATAGTGTAGTCATTCACCTAGAGTCAGACATCCTGGAGTGTAAAGTCGAGTGGGCCTTAGGAAGCATTACTACAAACAAAGCTAGTGGAGGTGATGGAATTCCAGCTGAGACATTTCAAACCCTAAAAGATGATGCTGTTAAAGTGTTACATTCAATATGTCAGCAAATTTAAAATTCAGCAGTGGCCACAAGACTGGAAAAGGTCACTTTTCATTCTAATCTTAAAATCGGGCAATGCCCAAAAATGCTCACACTACCGTACAATTGCTGTCATTTCACATGCTACCAAGGTAATGCTCAAAATCCTTCAAGCTAGGCTTCCCCAGCATGTGAATTGAGAACTTCCAGGTGTACAAGCTGGATTTAGAAAAGGCAGAGAAACCAGGGATCAAATAGCCAACATTCGTTGGACCATAGAGAAAGCAAGAGAATTCCAGAAAAGCATCTAATTCTGCTTCACTGACTATGCTAAAAACTTTGTGTGGATCCCAAGAAAGTGTGGAAAATTCTTAAAGAAATGGGAATATCAGACCACCTTACCTGTCTCCTAAGAAACTTGTATGCAAGTCAAGAAGCAGCAGCTAGAACTGGTCATGTAACAATAACTGGTTCAAAATTGAGAAAGGAGTACATCACGGCTGTATATTTTCACCCTGCTTATTATCTTATATGCAGAGTACATCATGTGAAATGCTGGGTCACCCATATTGCAGGCAGATTCTTTACTATCTGAGCCACCAGAAAAGCCCAAATGTATATTTAGTAATTGCACTATTATTCTTATATAAATACCCATGGCTGAATATCAAAGCATAGCATGATTGCATTTTATTCTTTCTTTGCCTTTCTTCCAATTAGTATTTGTCTTTTCATTATCTTGATTTCTTTGAAAGTTTTGGCTATTCATCCCACACTTTCCAATTGTACTTCAGTAGACATTTTGACGGAGAAGGTAGTGGCAACCCACTCCAGTACTCTTGGAAAATCCCATGGATGGAGGAGCGTGATAGGCTGCAGTCCATGGGGTCGCTAAGAATCAGACACGACTGAGCGACTTCACTTTCACTTTTCACTTTCATGCATTGGAGAAGGAAATGGCAACCCACTCCAGTGTTCTTGCCTGGAGAATCCCAGGGACGGAGGAGCCTGGTGGGCTGCCGTCTATGGGGTCGCACAGAGTCGAACATGACTGAAGCGACTTAGCAGCAGCAGTAGCAGCGGACATTTTGACAAAGGCCATTATAAAATGTAACCAAGCAAATCTGAGATCTCCATTCTTTTATGTAAACAGATTAGCATCTAAGACAATTTCATTGTAATCCCATAATTACATTTGTCTTTATCCTGAATGTGTTAGTTGCTCAGTCATGTCCGACTCTTTTTAACCGCATGGACTGTAGCTGGCCCCACTCCTCTGTCTACAGAACTCTCCAGGCAAGAATACAGGAAGGGGTTTCCATTGCCTTCTCCAGCAGATCTTCCCAACCCAAGGATCAAACCCAGGTCTCTTGAACTGCAGGCAGATTCTTTACCATTTGAGCCACCAGGGCAGACTTATCCTGAGTAGTTTATATCATTTTGGGGATCTCTTTTTTTGTTGTTTTATTCTTTTATTTTACTAGCACACATTCTCTGTAATCTTCTGTACGTATCTTTTCAGTTTGTTTCCCATTTAATGTTCTAGGATCACTCTTTCACTGTTTATACTAGTTTTCTAGAATTTCCATACTAAGTATCACACTTTAGGTGACTTAGTAGAAATTATTCAATCACAGTTTGGAAGCTCGGCATCTGCAATCAATGCCAGCAATATCATACTTTCTCTGAAAGTTCTAGGAAGGACTCCTTCCTTGCCTCTTCCTAAGTTTTGGTGGTTGATGGTAATCCTTGCTGTTCCTTGGCTTATAGACACATCACTCCAATCACTGCCTCAGCCATCACATGACTATTTCTCTGTGCATTTGTATCCATTTTCATATTGTCTTATAAAGACACCAACCATTGAATTTAGAGTCAACTCTAGTTCAGTAGGATCTCAACTTGGTTACATCTTCTAAGACCTGATTTAGGTACTGGCTTTTTGATGGTGTGGTAGGGTACATGACTCAATCTATAATATCATTTTTCTGAAGATTCCATTCAGTTCTGTTGGATAGCTGGTATTCTATATGTTTGCCTTTTCCTTTGTAATTTTTCATCTTTATATGGCACAATTATCAAAAGTTTCCTGAAAAAGGATGAAAATAAGCATACTATTTGAGAAATTACAGATCTGAAAATATCCCTGCTTTGATCCTGCTGGTTCATATTACGTTGTTGAGGGTCCTCAAAAATGCCATATACATTTCAGCCAAAGCATTTTTGTGCTGACTCTTTCTTTTACCTGAAATGCTTTTATCCTAAAAAGGCAGGACTTGCTCCTTTACTTTTTTCATATCTTTATGACAGATTACCTCAGTTAGATAACCTCACCTGGCTACACAATTGGAAATTTTAACCACAACCAGTCAACATTCCAAACTTTCCTTATTCAGCTTTTTATTCTCTCAACATTTAAAACCATATAACTGTTAAAAGATAAACTAAGACATATTAAAACTTCAAGAGTTTTTTTTTTTTTTTTTAACAAAAATCAATTCAAATAGACCAGCATCAACTTAGAAATTGTTAGGAATACTCTGTGACAGGTGCCAGGGGAAAGGCTTTATAGAAAAAAGTATGGCTACAGAGAAAGGGCTTTATTGATTGGGTATCATTTAAAGCCTAGTTGACATTTTGATTTCATTACTTTGAGGCATTTATAGGCTTCAATATTGGTTTGCTTATGTAGGCTACCATGACATCAGGGCCACCTCAGTTTAATGGACTTCTTGCTTAATTAAACATAGTACACTTTATATTTTGCTTATTTATCTGTTGGTGAACATAATCAACAAACAATCCACTTTAGGAATAGAAAAAGAGGTGTCCTTAAGCCAAACTGAGGACTATAACGTAAGAAACACAGATTCAAGAAGCACCTGAATTGTGTTCTACCACACTACAAAATGTGGGAGGCTTACAAAGGCAACATCTGAAAAGTTGCTTGTGTTGTCAGAGTTAGGATTAGAGCAGGCATGAAGTAAAAGAAGTAAGAGTGTTTGTTAAGCAAGGATTGCTTGGGGTCCGAAATGATTGCATAGTTACAAGGGGAGACTTGAGACCATGAAGTTTCAGCTGGTAGTTGTTAGCAGATAATGTTCTAGGAAGGGCTGGTGGTGTCTTTGATACAGTTCAGAAAATTCACGTTCTTGGGAACTTGATACAGAAACTTGTCTGAGAGCACATCTACAATGGCCACCTGCCTTCATTTTCAATGCCTGAACCACATTTACTCCATTCTGATTTTTAAATGCATTCTTTTCTTTAATTGTTAAAGCAAATGTACAATTCATGTTTTGACAGGCCATAAGACAGGCTGTTCTTGTCAGCATATAGTTCAAATCAAATCACATATAAGGTAGAATGACTTCCCCTCCCTCAATTGAAAATTTCTTCCATCATATGTTATCTGTTGTTTGTTTCATGCCACTAAAAGTTCCAGGAGGTCAGAATTTTATTTGTTGCTTTGTTTTCTGAATTTGCTTATTTGTATTTTTATCCATTGCTTGCCTCTATAGAAAAAAATTTCCTGTTGCAGAACACCAAAAACTCTCAGGCACAAGATTGCTTTTTCTTAATAAAAAAAAGTGTGCAGCTGTATAAAATTTTGACCTGTAGAGATTCCTGAATTAACGTCTTCTAATAGTAGATATTCAAAACTATTTTCATGATCCCTAAAGCTTCTCATAGAGGTTCATATTCAGAGTTCAATATCATTTCGTCAAAGAAACTAGAATACAGACAGACACTAGCATATTACATTGTGGCATATCTTGTTTTTACAATCTCTTCTATCACAGCATAATGAAGTACTGTGTCATCAAATATGTGTACATGTGTCTTAAAATTCAACCTTAGTCCCCTCTCATTCTATATTTTAAAAGGATATAACTGTGGTAATTTAATAAAGATCTCTTTGAGATATTTATCCATATATAATAACTTGTACTTTTTTTCCACAGAAATGCATTCAAATAGATAGAAAGGCATATGCATCGGTCGAAAATAAGGATAATAGTTAATAAACTGGGAGATTCAGTTTTGGTGTAGACAATCTCTAAACTGGCCCCAAATACTTTCAATCCTTGCTTCCTACTGTTCATACTCTTCTAAATATAGAATGTGTGCATTCTCAGATGCTCAGTGTCCAGTTCTGTGTGACTCCATGGACTATAGCCTGCCGGGCTCCTCTTTCCTTGGAATTTTCCAGGCAAGAATACTGGAGTGTGTTGCCATTTCCTACTTCAGGGGCTCTTCCTGTGCCTCCTGCATAGGCAAGCAGATTCTTTACCACTGAGTCACCTGGGAAGCCCCCTCTAAATAGAGGAGACACACGGCAAAAGTTATTATGTCATTTTCCAGAAGAGATCACGAGGTCTGACTTCTGTCTTAGGTACTGTCTCCCACTCTTTCACTCACTCAATCTGATGGAAGCTTTGGATTGAGTTTTGAGCTTCTCTGTGAAGAGGCCTCTGTAGCAAGGAACAGAGACCGTAGCACAGTGAGGAACTGAATCCACAATATGGATAACATTAACAATAATGAAGGTGAGGTTGGAAGCAGGGCTTCCATCTCCTACTGTAGCCTTGGCTGAGAGCTTACGGTAACCCTTGAGTTACATGCAGCTAACCAGCTCCCAGTTTCTTGACCCATAAAAACTGTGAGGTAATAAAGAAGGCTATTTAACTGCATTATTTTTGTTTCATTTAGTGAATAGTGTCCATTTTTTAAATGATTTCCCTTTTTCTATGTATCTTTAAACAACATTTATGTGCATTTACTATTTTACATAGTTGCCTTAACTATGGCAGAGAAAATTAAATAATACAAAAGGGAAGACATACAAATAATATTAAATAGTATGCATACTATTGCAACAAAGTGAAATAAGAATATATAGGTTAAAGCCAGATTCTTTAACCCATTAAAGAATAGATTTTTAACCTATTAAAACCTTTAACCTTTAACCTATTCTAAGTAGTCATATGAGTATCCAAACCCAAAGGATATATAATATGTGAAGTCTTGAGATCTAAGTGTATATTTTGTTAAAGTACCCCATAATTAGAGTTTTATTGAAAATTATACTAATGTTCCACATTTTAAAAGTAGTGCCAATGCATGGACATAAAATGATGCTCGAAATACTAAATTACATTATTTTTTAGTTTAAACTGAAAATATCTGAAAATTATCTAGAGACAACTGCATTGTGCATCTTATAATTTAACTTTAATTAAGTTCTGCCATGAAAATAGCAAAATTGAAGCTAGGAAAAATACCAACAATAAGCAAAACTAAAATTACTCAGAAGATCCTATGAAAATCTCTCCTTCGTTCCTTTTTCCTTTCTCTTTCTTTTTTTCTTCTCCTCATTTAGCTGATGATACTGGCTTAGAGGATGCTTTTTATTGTCCACCAAATTCTGAATTCCAAAATATATTTTTTCCCAGAAGTTTTGAATAAGGTAGAGTAAACCTGCAGTGTATTGGGTCAAAATCATGTTTAGGGTGGAGCTGGAGGGATAAATGAGATTCTCTTTTCTACCATTTTGGCTTAAGAATAGTTTGTCTTTCATTGGAGCCCCACATTTGGCATGACACAGGGTCACAGGCATCTGAGAGTAACTTCATATCTTCCTGTAGTTGATGGTGTGGAATAGATGAAGGATGGAATGTTTTCTGAAGGCAAAGATGTGCTGTTATTGTTGTTTACTGCTAAGTCATGTCCATCTCTTTGTGACCCCATGAACTGTAGCCTGCCAGGTTCCTTTCTTTGTCCATGGGATTTCCCAGGTAAGAATACTGGAGTGGGTTGCCATTTTCTTCTCCAGGGTGCATTCCCAAACCAAGGATCAAACCTGCATATCCTGCACTGACAGGTGGATTCTTTGCCACTGGGCCACAAGGGACTCTCAAAGATACACTGAAGTAGTGTTAATGAGAAATGTAACTGCAAAGGCTTGTGTAGATTCAAGGTACAGTCTAATGAGCAGAGATCCCTCTGCCTTCCATGGCAAAGGTAATGAAAATGAAGAAGACCATGAGGCTTTTCTTTATATAGCTGAGTCCTCTACATATGAACCTTCAAGTTACAAACTTCCAAAGATGCATGGACGTATGTTCATACGTCCAAGATTTCAGACATATGAACAAATGGGACTTATGAATGCACTCTCAGAGCAGAACTCCTTCATATGTAGGGGACTTAGTGTATTTTGAACACAATTTGAAAAAGGAGATTGGAAAGGACAAGCCCACACACACATACACATGCACACACATGGAGAGCCAGACATAACTGAGTAAGTGAGCAGGCATGCTCACACAATCAATAGATTTCAGAACAAATTTAGTGTTATTTTAAAAATCAATGTAGTACTAACATCATCAGAGTTTCTGAATTTTATTGGGATATCTATCTATAAGCCTACAACGTCTTGCGTCTCTCACTTCGCCTGAAATACCTTCCATGATTCAGTTTTAGAGTAGGAATTGATTTCATAAAAACAAACAAACAAACAAACACGGAAAGAGACCCAGGAGTATTTGACCTCTGCAGAATATCCATGAGCTGTTTTTTACTGGGGATAGTCTATGATAGACAGCGTGTAATCCAGACTTCCATAGGCTTCCTGGTGACCAAGGCTGACAGATCTGTGTTTATATTCATACTTGTGGGATGTTGGTTCTTTCCATGTAAGGAATTATTTTTTTTTTAAGTCTTGGCTCCCACTGCTGCTCATATTCCTATCACTTAGTTGCAGTGACAGCATAGCTGTGGGAAGTTACCAGCATGACAAAGCTCCACAGGCTGTGAAGTCAGAAATTTTTTTTTTATTTTTTAATGGAACCAACCGAAGAGAAAGATTTCATCTGGAATGACTTGATATTTAAGGCCCACTGTTCAAGTTTCCCAAAAGAGACATCCTCTTAGCAGCAGG
Organism: Okapia johnstoni; assembly: GCA_024291935.2. NCBI lineage: Eukaryota > Metazoa > Chordata > Mammalia > Artiodactyla > Giraffidae > Okapia > Okapia johnstoni. The sequence continues at coordinate 58,409,628 of CM044308.1, forward strand.
TGTTTGTTCATAAACACCCTCACATGTTAGTTCAGTAACAAAATGTGTTTTTACCTGATCTAGAACGAGGCCCTGAGGCAGTATTCTTCATGTGTTTATTTAAGCAAAGCATACTAAGTTTATTATTGTTAATGTAACCAATTATCACATACTTAATGGTTTAAAAAACAATTACACATTTATAATGTCACAATTGTGCAGGTCTGAAGTCCAAATTAGTCTCATCGGACTAAAGTTAAGGTGTCAGGATGACTGGTTCTGGCTGGAGGGTGATGATCTGTTTCCTTGTCTTTTTCAATTCTAGAGGTTGTTCTAGAAGCCTGTAGAGGCCAATTTCTAGATGCACCTTGAGGCCACATTTTTGGCTTGCAAACCCTTCCTTGCATCACTCCAGCATTTCTTGCTCCAGCATTATATCTGCTACCAGCACTCTGATTTCCTGTTTCTCTTATATAAGGACTCTTATGATTATACCAAGCCTACACAGATAATACAGGGTAATCTCCCCATCTCAGGATCTTTAAATTAATCATATCACAGATTCTGAGATTTAGGACTTGGATATGTTTAAGAAGCTATCATTCAGCCTACCATACAAAAAAAGCAATGCTGAATTGACGTATCAGCGTACTTTTTTTTTTCTAGGCTCTTAATTTAACCACATTTTTACGTTCTTCCCAAACAGAGTTGAGTTTAAATGCAAGTTTTCCCACTATTAGCCATGTGACTAATCTGAATTTCTGAGTCATCTAACAATCAGTTACGATTATAGAGTCATGTGTTGAACATTTTAAAAGACAATGTCTTTAGTATTTTGTAGGTGTACAATAATGTTCTCTGATATTGTTATATAAAATGTGGCAGAAACATCGTGATGTCCCTAGGAAGTGAACTTTCACAGGTTCAGAAGATAGCTTTCTAAAAGATTTTAGTGAGGAATATTTTAGGTTTTATATGCCAGTAATCTTTGTATTTAACAGAAAATTGCAGAAGCCACCTGTGGAATTCCAAGTTTAGGGAAATGGTTTCTCAGTGTAATAGCCCTTCATTCCGAGTTGCTAATTAATAACAAGTAATAAGAGTTGTTAATTAGAAACTAATTTATAGGTTTCACATTTATATATGGGCATAAAAGAGCCCATGATATTTTTTAGTGAAGAAATTAACAGTGGGACAGCAGAAGAGGAAATATATGATTCCTGGACAAATCTTCAAGCTCCTTTTCTGATCGTATCTGATCAGGAAAGGCTTAAGGGTTTTCTAATTACTGTTTTTAATGTTGAAAAAGGAAGCATGCAAAGCACACTTTCAAATCAAAATTCCAGTTGTAGTTTTTAAATAACTTGATATACGATTATAAAATTTTTGTGGTAGAACAAAGGCTTAAGAAAGACAGAAACTACCGGAAAAGAAATGTTATGTGATGGTCTTTCCTTAACAACTATCAAAACTTATTCTAAAGTTACAATAATTTTTAAATTTTTTTAATTGTATATATATTTTATTTTTAGCATTCCATATTCATATAAAATATACAAAATTTTTATTTTGTATATTTTTATCCATGATATGGATAGTGTACTGAAATTCTGTTGCTAAATTTGCTACTTTTGATTAAGTCAGTTTGGCTGTCATCATCTTACTAAGAAATTTCTTTTCAACTTTTATTCCAAACATTTATTATCAAATTTTCAAGCACGCAGAAAAGTTGAAGAATTGTATGAGCACTATTATACACACCATGTAGACTCAATAATTATTAACATATTGCTGTATTTATTTTATATCTCTATCTACATACATATAGGTATTTATTTTTTGCCATACATTGATATGAATCAGCCATGTGTTTACATGTGTTCCCCATCCTGAAGCCCCCTCCCACCTCCCTCCCCATCCCATCCATCTGGGTCATCCCAGTGCACCAGCCCTGAGCACCTGTCTCATGCTTTGAACCTGGACTGGCGATCTGTTTCATATATGATAATATACATGTTTCAATGCTATTCTCTCAGATCATCCCACCCTCGCCTTCTCCCACAGAGTCCAAAAGACTGTTCTATACATCTGTGTCTCTTTTTCTGTCCCGCATATAGGGTTATCATTACCATCTTTCTAAATTCCATATATATGTGTTAGTATACTGTATTGGTGTTTTTCTTTCTGGCTTACTTCACTCTGTATAATAGGCTACAGTTTCATTTACCTCATTAGAACTGATTCAAATGTATTCTTTTTAATGGCTTAGTAATATTCCATTGTGTATATGTACCACAGCTTCCTTATCCATTCATCTTCTGATGGACATCCAGGTTGCTTCCATGTCCTGGCTATTATAAACAGTGCTGTGATGAACATTGGGGTACATGTGTCTCTTTCAATTCTGGTTTCCTCAGTGTGTATGCCCAGCAGTGGGATTGCTGGGTCATATGGCAGTTCTATTTCCAGTTTTTTAAGGAATCTCCACACTGTTCTCCATAGTGGCTGTACTAGTTTGCATTCCCACCAACAGTGTAAGAGGGGTCCCTTTTCTCCACACCCTCTCCAGCATTTATTGTTTGTAGTTTTTTGGATAGCAGCCATTCTGACTGGCATGAGATGGTACCTCATTGTGATTTTGATTTTCATTTCCCTGATAATGAGTGATATTGAACATCTTTTCATGTGTTTGTTAGCCATCTGTTTGTCTTCTTTGGAGAACTGTCTGTTTAGTTCTTTGGCCCATTTTTGGATTGGATTATTTATTTTCTGGAATTGAGCTGCAGTAGTAGCTTGTATATTTTTGAGATTAATTCTTTGTCAGTTGCTTCATTTGCTATTATTTTCTCCCATTCTGAAGGCTGTCTTTTCACTTTGCTTATAGTTTCCTTCGTTGTGCAAAAGCTTTTAAGTTTAATTAGGTCCCATTTGTTTATTTTTGCTTTTACTTCCATTACTCTGGGAGGTGGGTCATAGAGGATCCTGCTGTGATTTATGTCAGAGAGTATTTTGCCTATGTTTTCCTCTAGGGGTTTTATAGTTTCTGGTCTTATGTTTAGATCTTTAATCCATTTTGAGTTTTGAGTGTGTGTGTGTGTGTGCCAGAGTCTAGCTCAGCAGCCAGGGAATCGCCCTGAAGGGATGAACGGGGTCGGTGAACGAAAATGATGCAGTCTCTCGCTTAAAGCACTGGGCTGCATGTTTATTTTAAGCATCAGGTTTTCTTTTATACTTTTACAAAAGTATTAGATCATAGGTATGACATCTTCAGTTTCCCCTCACCCATATTTACTGTCTCCATAAATCATTGTTGTCCTTCAGAGTTCCCTCTTAAGTGTCCTTGTGATAACTTTGTAACTCAAGTTTGTCTCTGGGCTGTATATTACATTCCTCAGTTTATTTCTTATCTCTTTAAATCCTGCTATCCCCTAGTAACTTAAGCTCATCATCTCCTAAAAAGGCTTTTAGCTGTTAGTATCTCTAAAATTCCTAGTTTCTATAAGCTATAGTAAAATATGTCAACACTACAACATACCTTAAACTTTTAGCTTCTAACTATTCTTAATTATTCCTAACCCCTAAACTCAGCAAATTTCTTTTGCCATAAACATTCCCCTTACAAGCAGGTTTCAGATAACAGTGTTTCCCATGGCCTCAAACTGCAGCCTATGTGCTCATCCTGGAGTATTCTTTGTAAAGATCCTTGAACAAATGTCAATAGTTAACTTTATGGATTATAACATTCTTTCCAGCCAACTCAACCGGAGGAAGGAAAGGACAAGTTAGAATCATAAAACCTAACTCCTTCATCCCGGGACAGTGCCTGCAGGATGAGGAGAGGGGGTTGGGGCCGTGCCTCCATTTTGTCAGTAATGCCTATGGCGGCTCCCGACATCTCCCCCTTTTTTATTTTTTAGAGCATAGGTGTGAAACTCAGTAGATAAAGCAGAAACACTTCAGTTGAGTATTCTGAAAAGGCACAGGGCTAATAGACAAATCAGACCCAACAGGCATAAGCACGTGGCTGCATTAATCATTATTGTAAAAAAGGATCCATGGGAGAGATAGCCCTCTAGATTTTTAAAAAGGGAATTAGAAAGCCATTGAGAGGAAAAGTCAGACTCCACCTGGTTCATATTCTGGATATCTTGATGTAACTTAGAAATATCAATACTAAAATCTGAGTGATTCCAAATGCCTAAAATATGGTTTCTAATGTGTTCCCAAGAATGTGTGGAATCATTCACTTGTAGAGGGGAAAGGCACATCCATTTAAATTCAGCATGTCACCTTAAAAACAACTTAATTTTTAAATTTGTAATTTCTTGCCCCACAAGCAGGACTGCTTCTTCTAAAGCATTGACTTTATTTTTTATCTTCTTATCTATAATTTCCTGTGTAGCAAGAGCTACGGAGACATTTTTGGACAGGTGATTGACAAATGAGGCAGTATGCACTTCTTTTGACAGGGCAACAGCAGAAACCGTAACTGAAGCAATTATGGCAATCAAGGCAGTTATTCCCACAATCAGAGCTGCAATGAATCTCTTAGGTCGAGAAATTAAGCCAATTAAATTCATACAAAACTTTCAACGCATAATCCTCATACCACTGTCCCTCTAATTTTACAGGAACCATCAAATATGGTGGTTGTTTTACAATCATCACAGCCTTATAATTACTATAATCGTTCCCATCAATACAATTTGATATAAAACAATTCACACATTCAACATGATAAACAGTTTCTCCTTTAAGAACTCTCAAATCATTCCGATCTTTGGCCAACAGAAAGGCATAGGGAGAATGTATGCAGGCCCGTACAATATATCTTTGTTCATTTAAAGGTCTGTGTAAAATCACAGGTGCCATAGCAGCCAATGCTCTCCATAATTCAGGTTGTATGCGACCTGTTTCATCGAAACTCACTAAAGGAGGAACTCATCCATTAACATGCCACCTAGTAATTGCTAAAGAATAAGGGATAAACGAATTATTCCATATGAATCTATAAGGTTCTTCAAAAATTAAATTTAACCATTGATCCAAAAGATAGGGGCACCCCCATTCAATCAGAGAATGTCTGGTGGCAACAATGGGAATAAATAATTTTAGGGCATACATGCATTCTTTCCAACGAGGAAAGCCAGAAATTTTGCTTATACTTTCCCAGGCCTGTAGTCCTTGTTCATCAGAATCTGGGGTGGGGAGTGCACAGCTCGGAAAGTCCTTTAAATGAGGGGCTGCCTGTTTTATGGCATCATATTGTCTTTCTTTCACCCCCAGCATCAACAGCTATAAGGACCAAAAGTCTCTCTTGCCATTGTTTCTCGGAGAATCAGTAAGCATGCCTTTCAAGGAAGTTCTAACACATCCATTCAAAACCGGAACTGATCCTGGTAAGGAGGAAGGTATGACAAAGCAAATAGGTGGATAAACGGACACGCCTGAAAAATTGAAGGGAGCGCTGACCACTGTTTTAACATTATTAGGATAGATGGAAGCCCCGCCCAAAAGATGAGTATCATTAACAAAAACACGAATGGGCTCATTCATCCAATCTACAGTCTGGAAAGAAGGTGGATTAGGCAAATAGGTCCAATGAACTTTTTCTGCGCTGGAGGGCCTCGGCTGACAAGCCAACACAACAAGCATAGCCACAAACATTACCATAGGAGTGGCCTCATATCTCTCCCTTTGTTTTAATTCTTCAGCCTGCTGAGCGAGGTGTTTCCGCTGGCCCCATGTTGGCACTGTGTTGGAGGTAGTTGCTTGAGTACGATGACGGCGACGAGGTGAAGCAGAATACTGTTGGACTCCATCAGCATGTCTCTTTTGAAGTGCCAGGTGCCTGAAGCGATGTACTAGCATTGAAGCCTCAGGTGAAGGGTCACCCGCCCTTCGGCTTTTTTTGGTTCCCTCAGGTCCGGACTCGACAAGCTTCTGATCTCTTCATTATCCTTCAGTCTCAGACTCCAGGACTCTAGGGATCTCAGCGACCTCAGCGGTCTCTGTGGTCTTGGAGATCTCATGGGGCAGGACATGTTGAATCAGTCTGTCAGGAATCACACAAGCATACCCCCTCCCACAAGTTAACAGCACATCTGGCCCTTTCCACTCTCCAGTAAGGAGGTCTTTCCACTTGACCAGGGGCCGAGTCGCAGCCCCCTCAGGAATCCAGTGTCTCATAATTGCAGTCTGCCCCGGTGTATCTACATTTAAGTGATTAATTACAAACAAAGCATGGTGTAGAACATGATGAGGAGAGGAACACTTAAATTTTACCTGTCTTAATTTAGCTATCTGATTTTTTAAAGTCTGGTGCGCCCTTTCCACTATGGCTTGGCCTTGGGGATTTTAAGGCATTCCTGTTGAATGCAGTATAGAAAATTGTTGACAAAATCTGTTAAAGGCAGCAGAAGTATAAGCTGGGGCATTGTCTGTTTTGTCTGTTCAGGGAGTCCTGTTTGGGCAAAGCATTGAAACAAGTGCTGAATTAGATCTTTTGCTGCTTCACCTGATCTGGCAGAGGCTATAATAACATGAGAAAAGGTATCCACGGTGAGATGCACAAAGGACAGTTTCCCAAAGACCGGGGTGTGAGTTACGTCCATTTGCCAGAGAGCGTTAGGCCTAAGGCCTCGGGGATTTACTCTTAGTGGTAGAGATGGATTAGATGTTGGGCAGTTTGGACATAACTTGACTGTTGTCTAGCCACCTCCCTAGGGATATGAAACTCATGCCTTAAACCAGCTGCATTTTGATGGTGAATTTTGTGAGAATTTTTAGTGTTGTCAATCTTTTCATGTAAGTTTAAGGCAATTACTTTAGTTAATGCATCTGCCAAAGCATTTTCCTCATGTAAAGGGCCAGGCAAGCCAGAATGGGCTCTAATATGTCCTACAAAATATTTCTCAACTCTATGCTTAATCTCTTTCTGTAAATCGAGTAACAAGGAGAAGATAGTAGTCTTATTTTCTGGAATATTAGCAGTCTCAATATGAGGAAACAACCCTACAATATATCAGGAGTCAGTTAAAAGATTGAAGGCATGGTCTTTCAAATGTTGAAAAGCCCAAATAACTGCTCTTAACTCAGCTCTTTGGGCTGATGTCTCTACAGTTACCTGAACATGGGATTTTTTATTAATAATTGTGACTGCTGTACCATTAGAGGAACCATCTGTGAAAACTAAAATTGCCCCTTCTAAAGGTTGAATAGAAAATTTCTTTGGAAAAATCACGGGATGTGTTTTCAAAAAATGTAAAAGGGGGCTTGAGGGTAAATGAAACAAAATCTGTCCCCTGAAATCTATCAGGGCAACTTGCCAATCATCATTATTTTGTAAAAGAAACTGCAGTTGATCATTATTGAATGGAATCACTATATTTGCTACTTTCTTTCCAAAAAATTCCACACTTGTTTTTCTACCTTTTATAATTAATTGTGCCACCAACCTGGGATAAGATAAAACTACTTTTCTTGGGGTCCCTGGTAGATGGAGCCATTCTAATGGGCCTTCTTGCCACAAGCATCCTATAGGTGTATGTTCTGTGGCGAGAATAATTAAATCCCATCCTCTGGTAATATTAATTTTAATTAACTGATCATTTAAAGCCTCATCTACTTTAACAAGAGCTGACTCTGCCTCACTAGTCAATTCTCTCTTAGAATTGGGATTAGGATTGCCCCTTAAGCAATACATAAAGGCTTTAAATCCGAAGTAGTCAGTCTTAAATGTGGGCATATCCAATTAATATCCCTTAATAATTTTTGGAAATCATTTAAAGTTAGTAAACCATCTCTTTGCAGCTGCAAAGGAGCATGACTCATACTATGGGTATTTAACACCCTTCCTAAATAAGAAAAAGGAGTATTTACTTGTATCTTATCTGGAGCTATCTTCAAACCCCAGTTTTCCAAGGCCTCAATTAATTCAGATAAGATTGGTTGCAATAAGGCTCTGTCTTTATGGGCAACCAAAATATCATCCATATAGTGTATCAAATATAAATCTTTATACTTTCCTCTAACATTTTGCACATCTTGATCCACAAATTTCTGACACAAGGTGGGGTTATTTTTCATTCCCTGAGGCAAAACCTTCCATTGAAACCTTCTATAGGGCTGTTTAAAATTAACTGAAGGAAGACTGAAGGCAAATCTTTTGCAATTTTGAACAGCCAGGGGGATGATAAAGAATCTTGTGGATCTATGACTATCACATTATATTGAAAAGGTACGGCTACTGGGGAAGGGAGACCCGGCTGAAGGCCCCCCATGCCTTCCATAGTTGCGTTTATAGCTCTCAAATCTTGTAACAATCTCCATTTTCCTGATTTTTTTTTTTTTTTTTAAAACTAAATCCTCAGCTGCCTGCAGCTTTTCAGCTGTTAAGGGTCATTGCTCCACCCATATCGGTTTATCAGATTTTCAGGTAATAGGGTCAGCAGCAAGAGCAACAGCCTCCAGGATAAATTTGAATATCTTAAACCTTTTTTGTTCTTGTTAGGAATAAATTGTTTCTAATGGAGAAACAATTCCCTGCTGATCTTTACCAAGCCCCTTGTCAGAATTATACCTCATTTGCAGCATTTGGTTAGTAAGTTTTTCATCTGGGCTATATAAAAGCATTTTCCTCTGAGATAACATATCTCTCCCCCATAAAGAAAAAGGCAGTGAAGGAATCACATATGGGTAAAAGGTGCCTTGTGCCCCCTTTTCATCTGACCATGTCAAAATTTGTGAGCTCTTAGCAACCAAGGGCATTGACCCTATTCCTACCAAGCTGGCATTGGTCAGATGTGTCAGCCAGGACGAGGGCCAGTCTTTTCCAGCAAAAGACATCTGCTCCAGTGTCTAACAGCCCTGACATTTTATTTCCTTGAATTAAAAGATTTTTTAAAGGCCTTGAAGCTGTAATTTCTTGCACCCAAAAGGCTAGATCACTAGATCCAAATCCTCTGGGGCCCCTAGCTTGAGAAGTCAAGGTTTTTCTTATCTGATAATAAGGTAAAAGCAGAAGCTGTGCTATTCTTTGACCTTTATTAACTTGCACAGTTTTGGTAGGCGGCGAGATCAAAACTTTAATTTTTCCAGTATAATCAGAATCTATTACATCAGGCACCACCAAAATTCCTTGAAGGGAAAGTGAGCCATGCCCCAGCACAAGTCTTAAAATGCCCTCCAGCAGGGGACCAGCCACTCCCGTTGGAATTGGAGCTTCCTCGCCTTCCTTTTTTGTTTTGGTAAAAACTACTGGAAAGGCCATAGAGAGAATAAGTCTCCCTGTTGTTTTATTCTTTTTTTTTTTTTTTTTTTTTAAGCCTGGGTGAGGCCCCCCTGAAGGGGTTTTCTCCAAGGAGCACGCTCTGTATATTGTGCATGCGTCTGCTTCAAAAGCTTGTTTCAGAAAACTCCTTATCTTCTTCAGCCTCAGGCAATGCTCTGGGAGGCTTTGGGGGCAAAGTGGGGAACTCCTGGGCGGCGAGCGCCTTAAATCAGAAAGTGATGGATACATTTTTAAAGGTTTGCGTAGAAGGAGGAGGGGCCTTGCTAGGGCGCTCGGCCACAGCATCCTGCAAGTCCTCTCCTTCCTCGGGAGGTTGAGCAGTCTCCCTCCTTTTCTTTGCCAGTGACAGAAAACATAATCTGCGTGGAAGGCGGAAGCCCACCATCCACCGTGGCAGCCTCTCCCATAGGCTGTGTAACAGCCTCATGCCGAGGGTCCAATAGGTCCATAATCATATTCCAGAGAGCAAAAGCATCTACCAGAACATTTTTTGGCCCATGCAAAATAAAAAACAAATGTAACTGATCTCCAACCTTAGCCCAGGTTTTCAGATTTACCGTGTCCTCCTCAGGAAATCATGGGCATTGCTCTTGGACAGAAATTAGAAGTTTAATGCCTCTTTGGACTAACATGTGAAGTAATATTTCAATAAACATTTAGAGAATACAAAAATTAGAAGTTTAACGCCTCTGTGGGCTAACACGTGAGTAACGTTTCAATAAACATTTGTCTATTCTTGGATGCAGAGAGTCCCATTTTCCTAGAGAATATTCTTACTGATTCTGTGTTCTCCTCACCCTGCCTAAACTGCAGAGGGGTCCCGGTCACCCACGAACACAATCCTACCCGTCCCGCTTTGCATTTATGAAATTGCTTAATTAATTACTTACCTATTTGATTAATTACTTACCCTTCAGGTGTTGTCTGTTCGGGCGCCACTTGCCGGAGTCCAGCTCCGGCAGCCAGGGAATCGCCCTGAAGGGATGAACGGAGTCGGCGAACGAAAATGATGCAGTCTCTCGCTCAAAGCACTGGGCTGCATGTTTATTTTAAGCATCAGGTTTTCTTTTATACTTTTACAAAAGCATTAGGTCAGAGGTATGACATCTTCAGTTTCCCCTCACCCATATTTACTGTCTCCATAAATCATTGTTGTCCTTCAGAGTTCCCTCTTAAGTGTCCTTGTGATAACATTGTAACTCAAGTTTGTCTCTGGGCTGTATATTACATTCCTCAGTTTATTTCTTATCTCTTTAAATCCTGCTATCCCCTAGTAACTTAAGCTCATCATCTCCTAAAAAGGCTTTTAGCTGTTAGTATCTCTAAAATTCCTAGTTTCTATAAGCTATAGTAAAATATGTCAACACTACAACATACCTTAAACTTTTAGCTTCTAACTATTCTTAATTATTCCTAACCCCTAAACTCAGCAAATTTCTTTTGCCATAAACATTCCCCTTACAAGCAGGTTTCAGATAACAATGTTTCCCATGGCCTCAAACTGCAGCCTATGTGCTCATCCTGGAGTATTCTTTGTAAAGATCCTTGAACAAATGTCAATAGTTAACTTTATGGATTATAACATTCTTTCCAGCCAACTCAACCGGAGGAAGGAAAGGACAAGTCAGAATCACAAAACCTAACTCCTTCATCCCGGGACAGTGCCTGCAGGATGAGGAGAGGGGGTTGGGGCCGTGCCTCCATTTTGTCAGTAATGCCTATGGCGGCTCCCGACATGTGTGTGCATGTGTGTGTGTGTGTGTGTGTGTGTGTGTGTGTATGGTGTTAGAAAATGTTCTAGTTTCTTTTACAAGTGGTTGACCAGTTTTTCCAGCACCACTTGTTACAGAGATTGTTTTTTCTCCATTGTGTATTCTTGCCTCCTTTGTCAAAGATAAGGTGTCCATAGGTGCATGGATTTATCTCTGAGCTTTCTATTTTGTTACATTGATCTATATTTCTGTCTTTGTGCCAGTACCATACTGTCTTGATGACTGTAGCTTTGTAGTAGAACCTGAAGTCAGGCAGGTTGATTCCTCCTGTTCCATTCTTCTTTCTCAAGATTGCTTTGGCTATTTGAGGTTTTCTGTATTTCCATACAAATTATGAAATTATTTGTTCTAGTTCTGTGAAAAATACCGTTGGTAGCTTGATAGGGATTGCATTGAATCTATAGATTGCTTTGGGTAGTATACTCATTTTCACTATATTGATTCTTCCAATCCATGAATATGGCATATTTCTCCATCTATTTGTGTCCTCTTTGATTTCTTTCATCAGTGTTTTATAATTTTCTATATATAGGTCTTTTGTTTCTTTAGGTAGATATATTCCTAAGTATTTTATTCTTCTCGTTGTAATGGTGAATGGTATTATTTCCTTAATTTCTCTTTCTGTATTCTCATTGTTAGTGTATGAGAATGCAAGGAATTTCTGTGTGTTAGTTTTATATTCTGCAACTTTACTATATTCATTGATTAGCTCTAGTAATTTTCTGCTAGAGTCTTTCGGGTTTTCTATGTAGAGGATCATGTCATCTGCAAACAGTGAGAGTTGTAATTCTTCTTTTCCAATATGGTTTCCTTTTATTTCTTTTTCTGCTCTGATTGCTGTGGCCAAAACTTCCAAAACTATGTTGAATAGTAGTGGTGAGAGTGGGCACCCTTGCCTTGTTCCTGACTTTAGGAAAAATGCTTTCAATTTTTCCCCATTTAGGATAATGTTTGCTGTGGGTTTCATATATAGCTTTTATTATGTTGAAGTATGTTCCTTCTATTCCTGATTTCTGGAGAGTTTTTATCATAAATGGATGTTGAATTTTGTCAAAGGCTTTCTCTGCATCTGTTGAAATAATCATATGGTTTTTATCTTTCAATTTGTTAATGTGGTGTATTACATTGATTGATTTGTGGATATTAAAGAATCCTTGCATTCCTGGGATAAAGCACACTTGGTCATATAGTTACTATAATTTTAATTGTGATAGTTGGTTGGAAACAAACAAACAAAAATAACCCATGGAACAAAATGAAGGACTTCCCAGGTGGTGCATTGGGAATTAGTGGTACATTGTCCCACCTGACAGTGCGGGAGATACAAGAGACATGTGTTTGATCCCTGGGTTGAGAAGATCCTCTGGAGTAGGAAATGGCAACCCACTCAGGTGTTCTTGCCTGAAAAATTCCATGGGCAGGACCCTGGCAGGCTATAGTCCATGGGCAGGCTATAGTCCATGGGTTTGGACATGACTCAGTGACTGAGCCCACACGTGACCACACACACACACACAAAATGGAGAGCCAGAAACAGAGTCATCTATATTTGAAAACTGTTTCAAAACAAAAGTGTTATTGCAGACCACTGGGAAAAGAAAGGAATAGTTCTGGATTAACTGGTTTATCTGGGATACCTAAAATTGGATTATTACCATGGACACAGAACTATCAATTTAAAATTAAAAGATTTTACTGTGAAATGAAAAAAAAATTAAAACTATTTAGACAAATTAGAAAATTATAGTTTTATGATTTACAGATATGAAATGATGTCTTAAACAAGGCTGAATAAGTAATCACCATCAAAGAAAGAAATGATAAATGTCATTTATCAATGAAGAATTTGAACTGATCAAAAGGTATTATAAAATACTTGATATACAAGTAATAAATCAAGAAAATTACCTGCATTGCATATAATCAAAATTGTATTGTCCTAAAAATATATAAAGAATTCCCAAGTATGTATAAAACTATCAAACCAGTAGAAAAGATCAAGACATGAACAGTCTTTCCTCAGAAATAAAATATAAATGATTAATAGCATAAAAGCTGTCCCACATCATTAATAATCAGAAATATGCAATTAAGACCACGATTAGTAACTACTGTTCTTATTTGGAATAAAAAATGCATATAGTACAAAGTATTGGTGAGTATGGAACCTAAAGAACTCAGGTAAATTTCTGGTGAAATATTAATTTGTGCAATCATTTTGAAATACAATTTAAAATGATATAACAAAGTTGAATGCATGAATATGTTATAACCCAACAGTTTCATTCCCAAGTTGATTACATGGTTACAACTCTTGAATAATATGCACTATGGAAATGCACATAATTCCTCCTGCTGCTGCTGCTGCTAAGTCACGTCAGTTGTGTCCGACTCTGTGCGACCCCATAGATGGCAGCCCACCAGACTCCCCCGTCCCTGGGATTCTCCAGGCAAGAACACTGGAGTGGGTTGCCATTTCCTTCTTCAATGCATGAAAGCGAAAAGTGAAAGTGAAGTTGCTCAGTTGTGTCTGACTCTTAACCCCATGGACTGCAGCCTACTAGGCTCCTCTGTCCATGGGATTTTCCAAGCAAGAGTACTGGAGTGGGTCGCCAGTGCCTTCTCTGTAATTTTTCCTAGTAACAGTTAAAAAAAAAACATGAAACATACTAAGTGCTCTTTAGGTATCTAATAGACAAATAAATTATGGTAAACTTATAAAATGGAATACTGTGAATAAACTACTGCCACATAAGGCAATAGAGGCAATTCGTAAATATATGTAAACAAACAAACAAAAATAAGGTTGGAGGAAGATGATAGTCTTGCTTGGTTTTGATCTTTGTAGAAACAAAACATTGTTAGACATTCATAAAAATCTGCTAAGCTATTTTCAACGAACAGGAATAATAAAAATTAAGGTGGTTAGGACAGTGTTGTCAGGCTTAAGAAGAATATTATCAGAGAGCAGCAGCGAGTTTTCTTCAATGAAATGAGCAATTTGGGAAGAAATAGCAAATAAATGTAGAAACTACCTATACCAAGCTATCTAAATTCAGTTTCTTGGTTATACTAGTCACAGTTAAATGTTTAATAGTTACATGTATTTGTTGGTCATTATCTTAGACAGAGTTATATTAGACAGCACTGTTTGCTATAACCTTCTACTGACAACTTTTACCAAGTGTACATAAGAGAACAAATACAACAAAGAAAATTAGACTAAGAGTTCTTTAAAGTGAAATAAGAATTTTGGAGTAAATTTACCATGATCTGTCGCCAGAGATCATTTCTCTTACTCCTTCAATGATTACTACTGTTCAAATGAAATATTAAAATAATTCTATTGTTATTAAAGAAGAAAAGCTTGCATTAAAGAAACTGGGGAATTTTATTTTTGAAACCTAAGCAAAATAATTTAAGAATCACCTATAATGTATAATTCACATAAACATGTACTCTGTTATTCTATTTATCTTTTTATTGTGATTGCATATATAGTTTTAAATGCTTCTTTTATCTTCTAGTTCAATAAACTATATTTAATCCTTCTTATGTATTCAGTTATTTATTCTAGATTCCTTTTTCCTCTTTGAATTTTTATTGAAACATAATACATTGATGAAAGGTGCAAAAATCAAAAATATCAGCATAATTAAATTTCAGAGATGGGGCATGCTATGTGCCCACAACCCTGAGAAGGGGAATAAATAGCATATAAGAAATGTACTTTTTTTGTGTATCTGATTATTTTTGCTTAAAGTTTGTTTTGTTAAAATAAGTCATACTATTGCATATAATATTAGTTAATTCATTCTAAATCTACTGTATTATTAATATTATACTGTGTGACAACACCATCAATTATCTATTCTAGTTTTGATGGCTCTTTGTGTAGTGTTCAGTTTTTTACTGTTACAAATTCATGACTGTGAATTTGGAGATCAGATGTATGCGTCTTGTTGAATACAGTCCTTGGAGTAGAATCGCAAATTCATAGGATATGTATATGTTCAGTTGCAATAGACACTGACAGATGTCCAAAGGAGTAGTGATGGTTTAAATTCCCACCATTTAAACGATTGTAGTGAATGATAGTTTCAGTTGCTCCACATTTTGCTAACACTTGGTGCTGCCTTGTGTTTACTTTGCATTTTCTTTTATTTAATAAAGTTGAGCACTTTTTAATATATTTACCATGTCCATTGAGTTGGTGATGCCAACCAACCATCTCATCCTCTATAGCCCCCTTCTCCTGTATATCCAATGAATATACAGAGTTGATTTCCTTTAGGATTGACTGGTTTGATCTCCTTGCTGTTTGGATAGGAAGAATTTATTAATTTGGGAACAGTCAATTGAGATACGTTTTAGCACCAGGGTCCCTTGGACTGCAAGGAGATCCAACCAGTCCATCCTAAAGGAGATCAGTGCTGAGGATTCACTGGAAGGACTGATGTTGAAGCTGAAACTCCAATACTTTGGCCACCTCATGCGAAGAGCTGACTCATTGGAAAAGACCCTGATGCTGGGAAAGATTGAAGGCAGGAGGAAAAGGGGACAACAGAGGATGAGATGGTTGGATGACATCACTGACTCAATGGACATGAGTTTGCGTAAACTCCCAGAGTTGGTGATGAACAGGGAGGACTGGCATGCTGTGGTCCATGGGGTCTCAAAGAGTCGGACGCGACTGAGCAACTGAACTAAACTGAACTTAAGGACCTTGGAATATATTCCAAACTAGCTACAAAGTAAGTGGTTCCTAGAACCTGAATAGAGAGATGACCCTGTTGAACAAAGCTGAAATGCTAGCACTGCTATTGCAGACAGTAGAGGAAGAGGTCAAGGGTGCAAGGAAATAGGCATGCTGGTATATATATAAAATATAATGCCCCAAGACCCAATAGATGATGTTCTATAGTAAGACTCAGAGATTTCACTATTTACCAAGGTCACTAAAGAATGCACCGGTGAGAGAAATAGCATTTACTAAAATATTTACTAAAGAATTTCTTGTTGTTGTTGTTTTGTCATTAAGTCTTGTCCAACTCTTTTGGGACCCCATGGACTGTAGCCCACCAGGCTCCTCTGTCCATGTTATTTTCCAGACAAGTACACTGGAGTGTTTTGCCATTTCCTTCTAAAGAAGAAGCATTTACTAAAACATTCAATGATGAGTGACAGTTTTGAGATCAGAGCTGAAGGAAAAGGAAGCTGTTATCTGACTAGGCTTACTGCCTGTAAGAATAACAATAGAGGCAATAGGGCCCTGGGAAACAGATAACAACAGATAGCAGGTGGTGCACTCAACTGCCAGGAACCAAGTGGACAGAGTATCCATGAGTCACAGGATCAGAATGGCATCCAAGGGCAACTGATCCATAGAGATTATTGATACATGGTGCTATCACAAAAGACAACCAATAAGACTACTATTAATACTTGCTTTTACTATCAGAGAAAATCAGGACAAATGACTAGAAGACTAAGAGAACGGTCCCCAGTTAAAAAGTTATATCCCTTGACTAGTTTCCGTATTTGAATAGTTTTCAGACTAGAAATACATATTCTAGAGAAGAGACTGAAATTTCCAACAGGCATACTGGACAAGCTTTTAATGCGACTGTATGCAATGATCAACCTTTATAGATCTTTATATCTGGATAGGGTTCATTTTGCTGTGTATGTGTTATATTGCAATGACACTTAAAAACAGAAAAATTAATTCAAAGTGTGCCCTATCCCACTACCATTTTTTTTTAAATCCTTCACTGGCTACAAGTTACTTTTAAACTTCTCAACAGCATTCTCTGGACTCTATTTTATTCTTTTAGCTAATCTTGTACCATTCTTCCCCTTGTGCTCTGGGTTAATGTCACCCTAGCTTTTCAAATAACATGACATTCACAGTAGGGTTTATGAACCTGCTATTTAACCAAAACACATCTATAATATATCAACATAAGCATCACATATTTTAAAGAGCTTTTTCTAAATTACAAAATCTAGGTAAGTTTCTTTGTTATTAGGTTTCAGTGAATCTTACATCTTTCATACAGAGCACTTACTTTGGTACATATTAATACTTAACTATTCATAAGTGCAGTTACAGTATATAATTGATACTTTTCTCCCCACAGTAGTCCATAAAATTATTCAGAGCAAGGGTCCATTTGCTTTTCCACATCATTGTATCTCAAGGACTTAGCACAATGTCTGGCACACACCATATGCTGGATAAATCTATTTCAAATTATAGGATAAATACATATTTTCATCATATGATTTTCCCTCTTCATTCCTAAAAGGTATTGGGGATTATTTGTTTCTTTATGTGTATTCCCATGTATATTTTAATGGTAACTATTGAATTTACTGGGTACTCCTATATCTTGTCATGTTAAACAGTCAGTAAAAATGATTTTAAACTCAATTCCTTTTCAATAATCACAAGTGTGCTGTTGTATTTATTCTGCAGGAATCACAGAATCAAATGAAATGTTAATTAACATTCAATCTGAGTCTTAAAGCACTACAAAATATAAAGTTTAAGTAATTACCATTTGAAATATTTATTAAACTTTAGATGAAGAATAATTGACACTTTACAATCTTTCTGGAATTAGAAATGACCAACCTAGGTAGTTTTGGGAAAGAATTAGGTGGTTTAGATAAACATAAAACACTAGCAAGTATAATAGTCTACAAATATTCACCATTGTTTATGTTTTCAGACTCTGCTTGGCTTAGTAGATTTCTCATTTTATGTGTTTCTCAGAGCATAACATCTAGATGGTTCAAACAGCCATCTGCTTCATTCTATGAAATTTTTTATGTCCATTTTTATCTCTCCCCATGCACATCTGGTTGTGCTTCTATTGAAACAAATAAAATATTCAGATTTTCTTTTCATATAAGCTTTAAATAATACTTACCAAGTAAGCAAGGCACTTGATAAAAGGCAAAATGCAAATAAACATCACAGTGAATTAGTGATCAGTTACCAACATTTGAGTGTAATAATCCAGATTTGACTTACTATGTTATTCATGAGTATTTAATTGCAAAAAATTCAGACTAGAGATGTGTGTGATGTAAAATTTATGGTCAAAATGATGAGACAAAACAGACTTCATTTTAATGTTTAAAATTTTGCTTAATCTACTTCTTTTATGGTGGTTAATAAATCAAGTTGTATATATCTAGAAGCCTCATGGTGAAAAGGAGACAATATATAAGTGATAATTTCTGTCATTATCCCTTGGGTACATTCTCACTGTCTGACTTCCTGTGCTCACAGCTTGATAGATAAATAAATTCTAAAATTAGACTGAGAAGGAATAAATCTTTAACTTAGAAGTTGAATACAAAAGCTTCATTGAACAGATGACTATTTCCCTAAAGAAATAAGCAGTCATGTCTGACACATGGCAAGGCCACTGATTCAATGTTTATTTAGAAATAAAATTAAATTATATGGTAATGTTTCCCAAGCACATGTGGATCTCTGCATTAACACTAACATATCAAGTCTTTTATTTTTTCTCGAATGTTATTTAATACATTAAAATTATTGCCTTGATAGATCCAATTGTTTGTGATAGAGTGGTGAGTTCAAATTATTGTTGTTATTCAATTACTAAGTCATGTTCAACTCTTTGCAACCCCATAGGCTGCAGTATGTGAGGCATCCCTGTACTTCACTATCTCCTGAAGTTTGCTCAGATTCATTGAGTCAGTGATGCTGTCTAACCATCTCATCTGTCAAGATAATTACTTTTTTATGGCTTGATGTCAGAATAATTAAATTCCCATAGCCACATTACCACCAAGCTATGTTATGCAATATTCAAAAATGCTTAAGAATGCCAAAGGACTGATACTGGCAAAACTCCTCCTACACCCTTTATCTTAGAAAGCTAGATTTTTATTTCATTAATAAAGGACTGTTTTCTGCCTCACCTCTATATTTCAGATGTTTCACATAGAGCTAGCATAATCAAGTTTCAATAATTATTTGTTAAATTCATCAGTAAAAAATGAGTAACAAGTGACATAACTAAAAGTATGATTTAATGAGATTGAAAACCCACAAAAGCTGCATTGAAAGGGAATATGTGGTGAAAAGGATTATGAAATACTTTTAAAAATATCTACTTAAAATCTCTCAGGTAGGACAAGGGGTTTAAAGTAAGAGATGTCAAGGAAAAACAATAATCTCTTGGGAATTGTCCTAAATCAAATGGAAGATGCTGGGTTGTTTACTGAACCTAGAATAGAGGTTCTAACTATATCTACACCGCTGTTCTGTTTACTTGCTCAGTCATGTTTGACTCCTTGCAGCCCCACAGACTGTGGCCTTCCTGGTTCCTCCATCCATGGGATTTCCCAGGTAAGAAAATTGGAGTGGGTTGCCATTTCTTTCTGCAGGGAATCTTCCAAGCCTGGGATCAAACCCACATCTCCTACTTGATAATTAAAGGGAAAAAACTGCCTCGTGGTTTCAGTCTCTGTGTACAGCCCCTCTTCACATTAAATAGGGCTGACATATGTTAGTATCACCAGTGTGCATGCATGCTAAGTCGCTTCTGTCCTGTCTGACTCTGTGGGACACTATGGACTGTAGCCTGCCAGACATTTCTGTCCATGGGATTCTCCAGGCAAGATACTGGCATGGATTGCCATGCCCTCCTCCAGGGGATCTTTCTGACCCAGGGATCGAACCCACATCTCTTATGTCTCCTGCATTGGCGGGAGGGTTCTTTACCACTGGTACCACCAGGGAAGCCTTAATATCACTAGGATATTGTATAAATGGTGGAGTGTGACTTCTAAAATCATCATAAAAAACACTGTTGTTTTCATCTTGTCCTCTTAAATTAAGACCTCTTGCAAATAGCCAGAGTTTAACTGAGACCTTATGCCAATAGTTACCTGGGTGATATCTTGGCAGCACATGTTCCAACCCCAGTCAAGCCTTCAGATGACACTAGCTCTGGTTGACATTTCAATTGCAACCTTTTGACAGATCCCAAGAAAGAACAATCTGGCTAAGCTGCTCCTGAATTTCTGATCCACAGAAACTTGAAATTAATAAATGTTTGTTTTTTAAAACCTCTAAGTTTTTTTAAACATCAGTAATTAGCTAATAGAACTAAACCTAGCCTGGGAAGAAAAGCAGTGGACTTTGCATTCAAGTGGACCATCTGTAATGTTTGGCAAGATATCTAATTTGGAGATCTAGTATTCAGCAAGACTGAATGTATAATATACATCAATAAATATTGAATGAAGGCTCTCCAATATGTTTATAAGTTATCTGATCTACTACCATGATGGATGTTAATTAAATCAGAACCAGAGCTGAAATCTTTTTTTTTTTTTTGAAAGTTCCTCCCCACCATTAAATAGAGGTAGGCAATAAAGATGCTTTTACACAACAACATTTCTAGGGATTAATTGCAAAAAAAAAAAGAACCAAGTTGAATTTCAAAGTTTCCTATTTTTTTTCTAACAGGAGAAGAAGGAAAGCCAGCACTCAGAATGAATTGATACGAATGATATGGTAAACTTTAGGCAAACAATTTTAACCATATTAATAATGAACACACAGAGTCGAATGTAACTGAAGCTACTTAGCACGTGCACACACATACGTCTGTACATATACACCTCTACAAGCAATCCCACCTATGCTACTGAAATACTCTGATTTTTTGCTCAGAAGGTACCTTTCTCAGAAGATAAGTGTTTGGAGACGGATACTGCAAGGAATACGGCTACAAGCTATACATGAGAGTCACTCTGCCTTGTAACTTTTATGTAGGCAGGTCGTCGTCCTTTAGTCACTAAGTCGTGTCCGACTCTTGTGACCCCATGGACTGTGGCCTGGCAAGCTCCTCTGTTCATGGGATTCTTCAGGCAAGAATATTGGAGTGGGTTGCCATTTCTTTCTACAGGGGATCTTCTTGACCCTGGAATTGAACCTGAGTCTCCTGCATCACAGGCAGATTCTTTACCAATTGAGCTACAAGAGAAGCCCCCATGTAGGCAGGTATCTGAAGGTAAGCTCAAATCTGAAAAATTCCTTTAAAGTTTAATTCTTCCCAAAGTACCTTAGATTTTTCATTTTTCTTCCTTACAGAATGACAGAGATCTTACAAAAAATGACTTTTATTTATTTATTTGAAGATAAAAATAAAAAGTGATACAATTAAAATTCATTTTAAATTATCTTGGGAAGGACTGGAAGTGGAAGTCTCTCTGTTATGTCTGACTCTTTGCGACTCCTTGGGCTATACAGTCTGTGGAATTCTCCAGGCCAGAATACTGGAGTGGGTAACCTTTCTTTTCTCCAGGGGATCTTCCCAACCCAGGGATAGAACCCAGGACTCCCACATTGCAGGTGAAACCTTTACCAGCTGAGCCACAAGGGGAGCCCTTGGGAAGGATTAGAAATTTTTAAGTAAGCATTTTATCACCATGGTTAGAAAAACAGTGGAGCCTCATCTGTCTTGCAATCACTTAATTAGCTTGGTATGTGTCCTGTAACATATGTTGAATTTGCATCATGGCTAAGAAATATAAAGGCTAAGAACTGCAGATTTTGGTGAAAGAGTGAAAAGGAATGGTTCTTCTGGGAGCTAGGTGTGCTTCTTCCCATTGACGAAAGGTGTCTTTCCCTTGTATACTCTGTGTATCACGAGTCACACTGGGGCCTTTTGAAATCAAATGCAACCACACATATGCCGTGCATAAGGGGCCCTCAGCAATAAGTTGCTGATTTTAGGTCATTATACACTTTTGGAAGGGAAGTGGGAGAGGGCTAAATGGCCAGTCAGAGAAGAGGCATTGACCTTTCTAGGGAGCTCCTTGACAAGTGCAGGCACCTAGGGAGGCTCCCTTTGAGGAAACCATAAAAGCTCCCAATTGAAAAAAAGACATATCAACATTGAGACTCTGGATACCTACAGGAAATCTGAGACAGACTATCTTGTGCTAATTAATTAAGACTTTTTCTTTCATTTAGCCCTTCTCTATATCCTCAATTCCAGTCCTAGATATGTAAGATACTGTTTTGGAAGGGTGAAGGAGTAGAAGATGACTAACTGAGAACTCAACCACGGTCCCCTTCCCCACTGTCAGATTCATGGCCAGAGGAATCTCAAAATGGCAGAAGGGACAAGCTTTCATGTTAAATGAAGTTGAGTGTTGAGATGATTAAGCTGGCCTGGCTATTTCTTTTATTACCTCAGAGTAAAAATTCATGATCACCTTTACAGCCAAATGTCAGAAATTAGTACACTGAGTAGATTTGAAGACATTGGGCTGGCCAAAAAGTTTGTTTGGCAAAACCTGAATGAACTTTGTGGCCATCTCATTATATGAGGCTGCTGCTGCTGCTGCTAAGTCGCTTCAGTCGTGTCCGACTCTGTGCGACCCCACAGACGGCAGCCCACCAGGCTCCACCGTCCCTGGGATTCTCCAGGCAAGAATACTGGAGTGGGTTGCCATTTCCTTCTCCAGTGCATGAAAGGGAAAAGTGAAAGTGAAGTCGCTCAGTCGTGTCCAACTCTTAGTGACCCCATGGACTGTAGCCTACCAGGCTCCTCCGTCCATGGGATTTTCCAGGCAAGAGTACTGGAGTGGGGTGCCATTGCCTTCTCCGTTATATGAGGCAGAGGGGGGAAAAATAAAGTTACTTTCTGATTCTAACTTATTGAATACTCATTACACAGAAGAAAAAAATATAAGCCGTACCAGGTACATAGTAAGTACTCAGAAAACATCGATTTTATTATTTATTACTTCTATTGCATAACTCTGTGTATACACATTTTCAACATTGAAAAGAAAATCTACTTTTATTTTTTGCCAAGGATGACATAGATACTGACATCAAAATGACCATGGCAAAATGTTGATGTTTGCATACACTAAACTTCATCTTTATTGTTCAAATATGTTTTTGTTCAGAAGGAAAATTTTTCCTTCTTCATAAAGTGATCATTAAATTTTTCATGGGTGAAAAAGATATAATTCACTGTAAAAGTTGTTCTGATATATTGTTTACTTACAGTAAATACAATGCAACCAAATGTGGTATATGCAAAAGGTTTGTAGATATTGAGAGTCTTGCTCCTGGCCAAAACCTAATGTGTGATATTTCAGGGCTGACCTTAAGCAATTACGTGACATTGCCTAGCAGGCCTCATGGGGGCAAGTCACTGTTCACACACTAAACTGGGCACATAGCCAGGATAATATAGGCTCTAGAAGGAGTTTCAGTCAAGGAGTCAAGGCTGCCAAGACCAGCCAAGCTCATAAGTATATTAGCATTTCTAGTCCAGGCATCTTTATCCTGAGGCCGTTTTATTACATAGCCTTGGCTAAGACACTTTTCTCCACTAGACCCTGCTTTTCTAATACTAGCCCTCACCTCTCTGCATCATCTGGCTCTTCAGGTCTATAAGGACACTTTGCAGGCATCTTTGCTCAGTGAGAAGATTACTCCAGTTTCTGCTGCAAGTCACCTGACCCTTTCCCATTACTATGCAGTGGGGGGAAATGAAACAGTTGGGAGTTGGTGCCTTTATTTTCTGCCTCTTACTTTTACTGTCACAGTAAATGAATAAAAGTTCGATTGCTACTTTCCGTTTTGCTCATTGTTCTAATTGACCATTTCTGCTCCTGGCAAACTCAACAGATGAGGCTTTCATTAGAATCTCAAAGAGGACTGGTACTCCAAAAATGATAAAGTATCTTGCTTGATGAGTCTTCAAACATCTAGAAGCTTAGCTGTGTGACTAAGAATAAGAATGGATTTGAAGAAGTCTCTCAACCATAAGGCAATGTGTTTTTCAAATACTTGTTGAAGGGATCAAAGAAGCCCTTGATCCACAATGAAGCAGACCAAGAAGCATACATAATAAAAGCTATATTTCCTGTAGTAGTAAATATGTACAAAACTCAGCTTTCTTCACATTACATTTTTTTTATCTCATCTAAGCAATAAAACAGGCCTAAAAAGTGGGTGCTATTAGTATTCTCATTTTATTGAAAACAAACTAAAGCAAAGAGTGACTGAGAAACCCTAACAGTATTATACAAATAGTATGATGTTTGACTACAAAGTCTGATTTCTTAACCATAGTATCACCTTCTATAGCAAAAATAAAAACTTCCACAAGAAGAAGAAAATTTCCACGAGAACTAATTTATCCAGAATATATCATTTGTCTTATAATTTACCTTTATAAATAGGGCATAGTAAAAACTTAATAGGTATGAGTTTTCTTAACAGTTTTTATTTCCTTAATTATCACCCATTCAGCTGCCTTCAATCCCATGAACTTGTACCAACTTTTCCACTTTATTTGATCCTAAACTACAACACCCATATATGTTTTTGTTAGGCTTGTCATATTTAGGCAAGTGAGTCACTTTTCTAGGTCATTAACTCTGATGATTTGTTTTTCTAATAGCAAAGAGTATTGTATAATCTGCAAGACACTACTTAATTTCAGAATCTTAGAGTTCATGTTTCCATTCCCATATCCTAATATTCAGTTCAGTTCAGTTCAGTTCAGTCGCTCAGTCATGGTCGACTCTTTGTGACCCCATGAACCACAGCATGCCAGGCCTCCCTGTCCATCACCAACTCCTGGACTTTACCCAAACTCATGTCCATTGAGTCAGTGATGCCATCCAATCATCTCAACCCTGTAGTCCCCTTCTCCTCCTGCCCTCAATCTTTCCCAGCATCAGGGTCTTTTCAAATGAGTCAGCTCTTCACATCAGGTGGCCAAAATAATGGAGCTTCAGCTTCAACATCAGTCCTTCCAATGAACACCCAGGACTGACCTCCTTTAGGACGGACAGGTAGGATCTCCTTACAGTCCAAGGGACTCTCAAGAGTCTTCTCCAACACCACAGTTCAAAAGCATCAATTCTTCGGAGCTCAGCTTTCTTTATAGTCCAACTCTCACATCCATATATGACTACTGGAAAAACCATAGCTTTGACTAGATGGACCTTTGTTGGCAAAGCAATGTCTCTGCTTTTTAATATGTTGTCTAGATGGGTCATAACTTTCCTTCCCAGGAGTAAGCGTCTTTTAATTTCATGGCTGCAATCATCATCTGCAGTGATTTTGGAGCCCCCCAAAATAAAGTCAGCCACTGTTTCCCCATCTATTTGCCATGAAGTGATGGGACCAGATACCGTGGTCTTAGTTTTCTGAATGTTGAGCTTTAAACCAACTTTTTCACTCTCTTCTTTCACTTTCATCAAAAGGCTCTTTAGTTCTTCTTCGTTTTCTGCCATAAGGGTGGTGTCATCTGCATGTCTGAGGTTATTGATGTTTCTCCCGGCAATCTTGATTCCAGCTTGTGCTTCCTCCAGCCCAGCATTTCTCATGATGTACTCTGCATAGAAGTTAAATAAGCAGGGTGACAATACACAGCCTTGACATACTCCTTTTCCTATTTGGAACCAGTCTGTTGTTCCATGTCCATTTCTAACTGTTGCTTCCTGACCTGCATGCAGGTTTCTCAAGAGGCAGGTCAGGTGGTCTGGTATTCCCATCTCTTTCAGAATTTTCCACAGTTAATTGTGATCCACACATTCAAAGCCTTTTGCATAGTCAATAAAGCAGAAATAGATGTTGTTCTTGAACTCTGTTGCTTTTTGATGATCCAGCGGATGTTGGCAATTTGATCTCTGGTTCCTCTGACTTTCCTAAAAGCAGCTTGAACATCTGAAAGTTCAAGGTTCACTTATTGCTGAAGGCACATGGTAATCTTGAGAATCACCAACAAATTGTTATATACCATGAATCATCACTTTTTGAAAGTGGCACTTTTTGTGCTGTATTTCATTATATTCCCTCTTTCCAAATCATTTAAAAAATTGTAAAATTTTTTATGATTTATGACTTCAGGTATAAATCAGTAATAGCTACAGAAAGAAGAGCTGTTTTGGCTTCATATATAAAACTGGGCTTTGGAATCTGATGGATGATGTTGCTAATTCTAACTCTAGCTCTGAAAAACTGCATTATTTTGGAGAGATATTTACTTGTCTTGAGTCTCAGTCTCTTCATTGTGAAAGTCGGATTACCCTCACTTTGCAGTTATTTTGAAAAGAATCTAGGTAATGTATCAAAAAATACTTGGCTCACTGCTTGACAGCAAATAATATAAAGGTCAAACCATTTTTGACATCTCAGTTTCTGTTAAGAGCTTTATACTTTTTATCTGATTTGATTTAATCCTCACTAGAACATTATGAAGTGCAGACTTGATGCTAGAAATGATGTCGTCCCCATTTCTTCATTTTCTGAATAAAGGCATATACATACTCCATTTCATATTTTATTATTGAGAGCAGTTCTGTGGACTGAATTAATATCCCTCACAAAATTCATATATTGAATCCCTAACTCCCAATGTAACCATATTTAGAGATGGGACCTTTGGGAGGTAATTAAAATCAAATGAGGGCCTGAGGGTAGAGCCCTCATGATGGCATTAGTGGCTTTATACGAATAAAGGAAGGTTGTTCTTTCTCTCCTCCGTTGGCGACACAGAGAAAAGGTGGGTCTCTGCTGCCAGAAAGAGAGACTTTAGCAAGTACCATCTGAGGACACCTTGATCGTGGACTTCTAGATGTTGATCTTAGCTTCCAGAACTGTGAGAAGTAAATGTCTATTGTTTAAGACACCCAGTCTACGGTGTTTCGGTATAGCAGCCCAAGTAGATTAACACAAGCTGGGATGTAATACCAATATACCCTTATTATTTAAAATAATAATCATTATCTGATTGCAATGTTTATTCCAGCAATTGAATTTCACTTATCAAATTGTATATATTTTAATAGCTCCATCAAATAACCATTTCCCTTTTCTCTCACGCATTGTTCTTTCCTAATAATATCATCTAAAATATAATCCCCTTATTCTGTCTTCTTTTCTCAAGAGAGACATTACATTCTTGAGGACAGAGATTTTTTTTTTTTAAACTTTTAATTTTGTGTAACCCATAGAAGAACCTTATTAAATACTTAATGGAGCTAATGAAATCATGTGATGAAAGGAGATTAACTTTTATTCTACATGCTTTGTACTATTTGACTATGTTGAGGAGAAGGATGTGTTATTTATTTACTTTATTGAAAAAAATTCATAAATACTTTATATAGTTTGAGCTCATTCATGTATATTTCATAGGTATATACAGAGAAAGTTATGTATAGATATATGTGTGTGTGTGTGTGTATATATATATAGAGAGAGAGAGAGAGAGTTATACACTCACACACGACAATATGACACATGCATGTGCTACTGGATTATGGCTTATGATATACTTTACCTTGTCAACCTCATTTGAGTCTTAACAATACTGTCTTTAAAAATTGATACTTAAAATAGGTGACTGGCAGTTTGGTCAAAATATCTATTTTATTTTATTTTTGTCTGTGACTGGTTACAAATGAATTATACATCCTTAAAGGAAATAATTCCAGCTTAACATCTTTTTCCATGATGATTCTCTTCACTCATCTTCAATGTGGTAAAGAATACTAAAAAACTGCTTTTCTCTCATAACATTTCCCAATGTTTCTCTCTCTTTACCCATATGTAATTTATCCATCTATTCTGCTTTAATAAAACATTCTATAGCATTAAATTGGGATGATGGGGCAGAGGTACCATAAATATTTCCATAATAACCACAAATGCATCAAGCCTTGAAGTTCACTCTTCTATGAACGTGAAATTCACTTTTCTGGGCTTCCGTGGTGGTCCAGTGGTTAGGAGTCTGCCTGCTAGAGAGGGAACATAGGTTCTATCCCTGGCCCAGAAGATTTCACATCGGTTCAGTATCAGTTCAGTCGCTCAGTCATGCCTACTCTTTGCGACCCCATGGACTGCAGCATGCCAGGCTACCCTGTCCATCACCAACTCCCGGAGCTTACTCAAACTCATGTCCATCGAGTCGATGATGCTATCCAACCATCTCATTCTCTGTCATCCATTTCTCCTCCTGCCTTCAAACTTGCCCAGCATCAGCGTCTTTTCCAATGAGTCAGTTCTTCCCATCAGGTGGCCAAGTATTGGAGCTTCAGCTTCAGCATCAGTCCTTCCAGTGAATATTCAGGAATGATTTCCCTTGGAATTGACTGGTTTGATTTCTTTCCAGTCCAAGGGGCTCTCAATAGTCTTCTCCAACACCACAGTTCAGAAGCATCAATTGTTCCGTGCTCAGTTTTCTTTATGGTCCAACTCTCAAATCCATACATGACTACTGAAAAAACCTTGGCTTTGATTAGATGGACATTTTTTGGTAAAGTAATGTCTCTGCTTTTTAATATGCTGTCTAAATTGTCATAAGTTTCCTTCCAAGGTGCAAGTGTCTTATAATTTCATGGCTGCAGTCACTGTCCGCAGTGATTTTGGAGCTCAAGAAAATAAAGTCTGTCACTGTTGCCATTGTTTCCCTGTCTATTTGCCATGAAGGGATGGGACCAGATGCCATGATCTTCATTTTTTGAATGTTGAGTTTTAAGCCAGGTTTTTCATTCTCCTCTTTCACTTTCATCAAGAGATTCTTGAGTTCCTCTTCGCTTTCTGCCGTAAGAGTGGTGTCATCTGCGTATATGTAGTTATTGATATTTCTCCCGGCAATCTTAATTCTAGCTTGTGCTTCATCCAGCCTGGCATTTTGCATGATATACTCTGCATATAAGTCAAAAAAGCAGGGTGACAATATACAGTTTTGATGTACTCATTTCCCAATTTGGAACCAGTCCATTGTTCCATATCTAGTTCTAACTGTTGCTTCTTAACCTGCATAAGGATTTCTCCAGAGGCAGGTAAGGTGGCCTGGTATTTACGCTCTTTAAGAATTTTCCAGTTTGTTGTAATCCACAGAGTCAAAGGCTTTGGCATAGTCAATAAAGCAGAAGAAGATGTTTTACTGGAACTGTCTTGCTTTTTTTCTATGATCCAACGGATGTTGGCAATTTGATCTCTGGTTTCTCTGCCTAAATCGAACTTGAACATCTGGAAGTCCTCATTCATGTATTGTTGAAGCCTGGCATGGAGAATTTTGAGCATCACTTTCCTAGCATGTGAAATGAGTGCAATTGTGTGGTATTTTGATTATTCTTTGGCATTGAATTTCTTTGGGATTGGAATGAAAACTGACCTTTTCCAGTCCTATGGCCACTGTTGAATTTTCCAAAGTTTCTGGCATATTGAGTGCAGCACTTTCACAGCATCATTTTTTAGGGTTTGAAATAGCTCAACTAGAATTCCATCACCTCTACTAGCTTTGTTCATAGTGATGCTTCCTAAGGCTTTTTTGACTTCACATTCCAG
Organism: Okapia johnstoni; assembly: GCA_024291935.2. Classification (NCBI taxonomy): domain Eukaryota; kingdom Metazoa; phylum Chordata; class Mammalia; order Artiodactyla; family Giraffidae; genus Okapia; species Okapia johnstoni. The sequence continues at coordinate 58,439,062 of CM044308.1, forward strand.
GATTTCTGGCTCTAGGTGGGTGATCACACCATCAAGTTTATCTGGGTCACTAATATCTTTTTTTTTATTTAAACTTTTTTATTTTGTATTGTGGTATAACTGATTAACAAAAAAAGCTGTGGTAGTCTCAGGTGAACAGTGAACTGACTCAACCATACACATACATGTATCCATTCTCCTCCAAACTCTCTTTCCATCAAGGGTGCCACATAACACTGAGCAGAGTTCCATGTGTTATGCAGTAGGTCGTTGTTGGTTATCCATTTTAAATATAGCAGTGAGTGTTTATATAGTTCTTCTGAGTGTTCTTGCCACTTCTTCTTGCTACATCTTCTGCTTCTGTTAGGTCCATACCATTTCTGTCCTTTATTGTGCCCATCTTTGCATGAAATGTTCATTTGGTATCTCTAGTTTTCTTGAAGAAATCTCCAGTCTTTCCCATTCTATTGTTTTCCTCTATTTCTTTGCATTGATCACTGAGGCAGGCTTTCTTATCTCTCCTTGCAATTCTTTGGAACTCTGCTTACAGATGGGTATATCTTTCCTTTTCTCCTTAGCCTTTCACTTCCCTTGTTTACTCAGCTATTTGTAAGACCTTGTCAGATAACCATTTTGCCTTTTTGCATTTCCTTTCTTGAGGATGGTCTTGATATCTGCCTCCTGTACAATGTCACAAACCTCCATCCATGGTTCTTCAGGCACTCAGTCTATCAGATCTAATCCCTTGAATCTATTTCTCACTTCCACTGTATAATCCTAAGGGATTTGCTTTAGGTCATACCTGAATGGTCCAGTTGGTTTTCCTACTTTCTTCAATGTAAGTCTGAATTTTGAAATGAGCAGTTTATGATCTGAGCCACAGTCAGCTCCTCATCTCTTTTTGGTGAGTGTATCTTCTCTATCTTCAGTTGCAAAGAATAGAATCAGTCTGATTTCGGTACTGACCATCTTGGGATGTCCATGTGTAGAGTCTTCTCTTGTGTTATTGGAAGAGGGTGTTTGCTATGACCAGTGGGTTCTCTTGGCAAAACTCTAATATCCTTTGCCCTGCTTCATTCTGTACTCCGAGGCCAAACTTGCCTGTTACTCCAGGTGTCTCTTGACTTCCTGCTTTTGCATTCCAGTCCCCTCTGATGAAAAGGACATCTTTTTTGAGTGTTAGTTCTAGAAAGTCTTGTAGGTCTTCATAGAACTGTTCAACTTCAGCTTCTTCAGCATTATTGGTTGGGGCATAGACTTGGATTACTGTGATATTGAATGGTTTGCCTTGGAAATGAACAGAGATCATTCTGTCATTTTTGAGATTGCATACAAGTACTGCATTTCAGACTCTTTTGTTGACTATGATGGCTACTCCATTTCTTCTAAGGGATTCTTGCCCACAGTAGTAGATACAATGGTCATCTGAGTTAAATTCACACATTACAGTCCATTTTAGTTTGCTGATTCTTAAAATGTCGACGTTCACTCTTGCCATCTCCTGTTTGACCGCGTCTAATCTATGTTGATTCATGGACCTAACATTCCAGGTTCCTATGCAATATTGTTTTTTACAGCATTAGACTTTACTTCAATCACTAGTCACATCCACAGCTGTGTGTTATTTTCACTTTGGCTCCATCTCTTCTTTCTCATTGGAGTTATTTCTCCAGTAGCATATTAGACACCTACTGACCTTGGGAGTTCATCTTTCAGTGTCATATTTTTTTGCCTTCCATACTGTTCATGGGATTCTCAAGGCAAGAATACCGAAGTGATTTGCCCTTCCCTTCTCCAATGAACTGTTTTGTCAGAGCTGTCCACCATGACCAGTCCATCTTGGGTGGCCCTACAGGGCATGACTCATAGTTTCATTGAGTTAGACAAGGCTGTGATTCATGTGATCAGTTTGGTTAGTTTTCTGTGATTTGGTTTTCATTCTGTCTGCCCTCTGATTGATGAGGATAAGAGGCTTATAGAAGCTTCCTGACGAGAGACTGACTGTGGGGAAAACTGGGTCTTGTTCTAATGGACAGGACCATGCTCAGATTTAAAGTAAATCTTTAATCCAATTTTCTGTTAAAGCTCTGATTCACTCAAATATTACTCTCTTAAAGAGCCAATACTAGAAATAAAATATGAACAAATTAAATCTGAATATTGCCCCTGTTGTTCTTTTTAGGATCCCCTATAAAAATGTAAATTCTCCTTAAGAAATAATGGATAATTATGAATAAATGGAGAGTAGCAAACTCAATGAAAAATGGGAAAGAATAGTTCAATAATTAATATTACATGTATCTTTCATCATGCCTGTACTGTGAACTATTCCAGGTCTTATTCACATAGTACAATGCCTGCATTCAATGAATAAAGTTAATCTGCATTTCTCTAATTGTATGTTTAACTATATATTTATTCTTCAATTTGAACTTTAAAACAATTTAAAAATCTTTTAGAAATAACACAGAGCCAAAACGTGTATGTGTATAGCTTACTTTGTAGCCTTAATTTAAGAGCATAGCACATCTTCATCAAATTTTATAATAACCAAAGCTCAATAGGAAAGCCATTGTATGCTCTCCTCTTCTGTATTTGCAGGCAGCCAAAAGCTTTAATTAGTGAAACATTTGGCAACTATTGTTCTCATGACAGTTTTCTTTGTGATGTCTCATTGTCTTATTCTCTGCTTAGCTGATAGTGACATGGTCATTGTGTTCATAGACATAGAGCTCCAACTTCTCTTCTCTTCTTGGGACATCCTTTGTCCATAATTTATTCATCATTTGTCTTCCTTTGTTATCTTTCCCTCTGTCTCTAGCTCCCTTGCTCTCTGTCTTCCTCGCTCTCTCTTGTCTCTGTCACTTGTGTGTCTGTCTCTATAACTACGGACACATTCATATATACATATGTCCTATTTGTTCTATTTCTATAGTGAACTCTGACTAATACAGAGATAAAATCATTATTATGATGTAGAAAAACAATTATATTTTAACAATGTTATGCATTTTTATTGGTTTCTTAGCTAATGTCAAAAATCTCCTCCTATACATTGTTATATGGTATAATAACAAAGCCCAAATGATTCACATGTGTTATACATAATCCAAGATAATATTATCTGCTTTTATATATGAGAGGATGAGGCTCAGAGAAATAAATACCTTCTCCAAGATGACGTGGGTGGTGGTCGCTGAACCACTGTTTGAGTTCAATATTGTTTTAATCTGACGTCCATTTCTTTTCTTTTTCTGTTAGATGGATTTTTCTTTAAAGCAACTTCTAAACAATTGGACATTTTTGGTAATGAAAAGACCATAAAGTGGCAACTGTATATATTTTTAACATTTTTGCTAGAAGTTTCTTCCAGATTGTGAGTGGCATCTTACATGGTTTTGCCTTCTATAGCTACATTTTCACGTCAGCTCTTGAAGCACTCGAAGCTATTTGACCCAAAATATTCTCTTTCTCTCTCTCTTTTTGTGTTTTGTCATAGGAAATTACAGAGAAGGAAAAATTCTCTCTTTTAAGTGTTTTTACTGATATTATCTCCTTAACTGTCCATTGGTCTGTGGCTTCTGGTTTCTAGGGCCAGAGAGGAGGCGTTGCAACAACTTTGTATAGACTGGGGAAAACTTCTTCAAGTTTCTACTGCTTAGCTGGAAGAAAATGAAAAACACTACATTAGATCGTTGCTCCTCAAAAAAAAAAAAAAAAAAAAAGTATAGGGGAAAATATTGTAGGCATTTAGATTTAATTACAAAGGAGGAATCTAATGACTAGAAGATGACTAGGAAAATTTAGCATGCATGGCTACACTATAACAATAATTTAAAATAAGTAAGATTAATAAAGTTATAATACATTTTTTACATTCAAGCAAAATTTTCGCTTTTTGTTATAATCAGTTTTATTGAAATAAATACACATATGATAGGCCTTCCGAGGTAGTGCTAGTGGTAAAGAATTTGCCTGCTAATCTGGAGACATAAGAGACAAGGATTTGATCTGTGGGTCAGGAAGATGTAGATTCTCCTACATCTTCTACATCGTGGGATTCTCCAGTCAACCCACTCAAGTATTCTTGCCTGGAGAATCCCATGGACATAAGAGCCTGATAGGTTACAGTCCATAGGGTCGCAAAGAGTCAGAAACGACTGAAGCGACTTAGCATGCATTGCATGCATACAGATGATAAATTACATGTATTTTGCTGGAAAGTTTGACAAATGTAAACCCTGGTATAAAGACTACCTTAACCAAGATAAAAACAGAAAGTTGCCTCATGCTTCACTGCAGACAATCTTACTCAGCCCTCTGGCCTTGGTAACTATTAATCTGATTGCTATCACTATAGATTAGTTTTGGCAGTTTTAAATTCAAATAAACGGAACCATACAGTATGTACACTTTTGTATCTGTCATTTTTCAATCAGTATAATGAAGGTGAGATTTATTCTTGTTGTACACATGGGTAGATTGTTCCTTCCAAACACTGAGCACTATTCCTTTGCTCAGTGAAGGAATTTACCAGAGTTGATTTTTTGAGTATGTTGAGGTTGGGAATGAAGTTCCTCAGTTATCATTATGGATGTCTGATGCTTTCATCACTTGTTTTATAAAAAGACTATCCTTTATCCTCTAAATTTCCTTAACAGATTTTTGGAAAATCAGTTTGTCATAGACCTGTGACTACTTCGAGATACACTGTTCTGTTTCATTGATGCTTATCTCCTTTTACCATTTTTGCACTGTTTTGATATCTATAGCTTTATACTCTTGAAATTAGATTGTGTAAATCTTTCAGTCTTGCTCTTTTCAAGTTCATTTACTTATGAACAAATGAATCTTTTCATATGAATTTTGGTACCAGTTTATCAATTTCTTCAAAAAATAATCTTGCTATTTTTCTAGAATGTATAGATTTACAGAAAATTTATATCTTAACAGTACTGAGTTTTCCAATTCATGAGCATATTATAAAATATCTTGTCCTTATTATGTTATCTGATATTTTAATACATGTTTTGAAGAAGTTATGTGCTGTTCTAATGTTTTCAGTCACTATAATGAATATTGAATTCACGTTGAATTTTTATCATGAATATGTTGACTTTTGTGTCTTCCACTAACATTGCAATATGCTCCTAGCTCTCTTTTCTGTGAAAATACCAAAATACATTGCTTCATTTTCAAATGTTTAATCTTTTGTTATTAGGATGAAATTCAATTTTACGTATTGTTAGATTTTATTTAACGGAATTTTCTTGAGGATTTTGCATTTTGTTCTCTAGGGATAGTGTTTCAATTTTATTTTGTAATGTGTATATCAAACTTTAGTATCAGACTTATACTGATATCAGTCTCTAATGATTTGGAGAATGTTCTCTCCTCTGATTTATGAAATAGTTTAAAGAAAAGTTTACCTAAGTTTTCCCTAAATTTTCTATTAGCATTCATCATATCACTCAAAATATCTGTGCCATAAAAGTTTTTTTTCTTTAAATAAAAAATTTCTTTCTTTAACATACACAGGGCTATTCATGTATAATATGGCTGTCATTTCACGTGTTCTTGAATTAAGCTTGCTGAATATATTTTTAAAGAAGTGTATCTGTTTCAATTAAGTTATTGAACATATCTTTTATAAGTTGTTTGTTATAATCTAGTTTTCACAGATCTGTAGTGTTCATTCCTACTCCATTCCTGATAATAGTAATGTGTTTTGCCCTATTTTTCCTTGACTATAATATATAGGGATACATCAACTTTATTTTGTGCAGAAAAAATAACTGGCTTATAATATTTTTATAGCTCTATATTTTGTTTCATTGATTTCTGCACCTCTCATTGTATGTAGCATCTGTATAAGGTGCATGCGTGCTCAATCGCTTCAGTTGTGTCTGACTCTTTGAGACCCAATGAACCTTTGCCCACCAGGCTCCTCTGTCCCTGGAATTTTGCCAGCAAGAATATTAAAATGGATTGCCATGCCCTCCTTGAGGGGATCTTCCTGACCCAGGGATTGAACCCATGTCTTCCATCTCTTGCATTGGATGCAGAGTCTTTACAATTGAGCCACCAGGGAAACCCAGTGTCTATAGATAGCACAATAAGTGAGTCAATTTGGTTGATAGTATTGATCATAAGTTCTATAGCCTTACAGGATTTTGCCTACTTGCTTTATTATTTACTCTGAAATAGACGTGAAAAACTCAGACCTTAAATTTTTTGAAGCTTTTGTCAAGTTATGTCTTCCAGATATATGGATGAATTTTACATTACTTCTATTTCTCAAAGTCTACTTTATATCACTTTAGTCACATAAGGACTTCCCTGGTAGCTCTGATGGTAAAGATTCTGCCTACAATGCAGGAGAACCAAGTTCAGTCCCTGGGTTGGGAAGATCCCCTGGAGAAGGGAATGGCAACCCACTCCAGTATTCTTGCCTGGAGAATTCTATGGACAGAGGAGCCTGGCAGGCTACAGTCTCAGTCAGTTCAGTTGCTCAGTCATGTCCAACTCTTTGCGATCCCATGGGCTGCAGCACACAGGCCTCCCTGTCCATCACCAACTCTCGGAGCTTACTTAAACTCATGTCCATCACATCGGTGATGCCATCCAACCATCTCATCCTCTGCTGTCTACTTCTCCTGCCATCAATCTTTCTCAGCATCAGGGTCTTTTCAAATGAGTCAGTCCTTTGCATCAGGTGGCCAAAGTATTGGCATTTCAGCTTCAGCATTAGTCCTTCCAATGAATATTAAGGACTGATTTCCTTTATGATGGATTGGTTGGATTTCCTTGCTTTTGAAGGGACTTTCAAGAGTCGTATCCAGCACCACAGTTCAAAATCATCAAATTTTCGGCACTCAGCTTTCTTTATAGTCCAACTATCACATCCATACATGACTACTGGAAAAACCATAGCCTTGACTAGACAGAACTTTGTGGGTAAAATAATGTCTCTGCTTTTAAATATGCTGTTTAAGTTGGTCATAACTTTTCTTCCAAGGAGCAAGCATCTTAATTTCATGGCTGCAGTCATCATCTACAGAGATTTTGGAGCCCCCCAAAATAAAGTCTGCCACTGTTTCCATTGTTTCCCCGTCTATTTGCCATGGAGTGTTGGGACTGGTTGCATGATCTTAGTTTTCTGAATGTTGAGTTTTAAGCCAACTTTTTCACTCTCCTCTTTCACTTTCATCAAGAGAGTTCTTCTTCGCTTTCTGCCATAAGGGTGGTGTCATCTGCATATCTGAAGTTATTGATATTTCTCCCAGCAATCTTGATTCCAGCTTGCTCTTCATCCAGTCCAACATTTCTCATGATGTACTCTGTGTAGAAGTTAAATAAGCATGGTGACAATATACCGCCTTGACATATTCCTTTCCTAATTTGGAACCAGTCTGTTGTTTCATGTCCAGTTCTAACTGTTGCTTCTTGACCTGCATACAGATTTCTCAGGAGGTAAGTCAGGTTGTTTGGTATTCCCATCTCTTTAAGAATTTTGCATAGATTGTTGTGATCCACACAGTCAAAGGCTTTGATGTAGTCAATAAAGCAAAAGTAGATTTTTTTCTGGAACTCTCTTGCTATTTCAATGATCCAGCAGATGTTGGCAATTTGATCTCTGGTTCCTCTGCCTTTTCTAAACTCAGCTTCAACATCTGGAAGTTCACCATTCACGTCTTGAGCCTGGCTTGGAGAATTTGGGGCATTACTTTGCTGGCATGTGAGATAAGTGGAATTGTGTGGTAGTTTGAGCATTCTTTGGCATTGCCTTCCTTTAGGATTGGAATGAAAACTGACCTTTTCCAGTTCTGTAGCCACTGCTGAGTTTTCAAAATTTGCTGGCATATTGAGTACAGCACTTTCACAACATCATCTTTTAGGATTTGAAATAGCTCAGCTGGAATTCAGTCACCTTCACTAGCTTTTTTCATAGTGATGCCTCCTAAAGCTCACTTGACTTAGCATTCCAGGATGTCTGGCTCTAGGTCAGTGATCACACTATCGTGGATACCTGGGTCATGAAGATCTTTTTTGTATAGTTTTTCTGTGTATTCTTGCCACCTCTTCTTAATATCTTCTGCTTCTGTTATGTCCATACCACTTCTGTCCTTTATTGTGCTCATCTTTGCATGAAATATTCCCTTGTTGTCTCTAATTTTCTTGAAGAGATCTCTAGTGTTTCCCATTCTATTGTTTTCCTCTATTTCTTTGCATTGATCATTGAGGAAGGCTTTCTTATCTCTCCCTGCTATTCTTTGGAACTCTGCATTCAAATGGGTATATTTTTCCTTTTCTCCTTTGCCTTTAGCTTCTATTTTCTTAGCTATTTGTAAGGCCTTGTCAGACAACCATTTTGCCTTTTTGCAGTCTATGGAGTCACAAAGAGTTGGATATGACTGAGCGGCTCATACACACACACACACATAGTCACATAAACATCCACGTGTCTTTTGTTTACATTTTCTATCTTTTCATTTTTTTAGCTTTATCCTATTTTTGCTTTTACATTTTGAAATACAAATGACAAAGAGTGCCTTCTTGACCAAAGTTTAGCCAGCATCCTCTGAGTTCTCTTCTTTACTAGGCCTCAGCTTTGACAGCTGCCCTGCTCTTAACCTGCCAAGTACAGTTTTAACAAAGAATCCAGATAAATCACTTTAGCAGGAATCCTCTCATCCTCGCTATTTGATTAAATTTCTCATCCCCCATTGATGTCTAGCTCTTGAGCCTGCTGTAGCTATAATCCAGTTTATACAAATTATCAAGAATCTTTCTACCCTTGAAATATCTTCCTAGTAATTTTCCTAACACTGACCACCTTGCTCTACTCACTGACAGTAAATCTTCATCTGTCTTTGCTGTACTAAAAGTTGAACTAAATTCTATACTCAAGTTATTCTCCTACACTACAACAGAACAAATAAAATAGTTTTTTCCTGTTCTAATGTCTAGTATATATATATATATTTCTTTTTTGTACTTGAACAAATATTATAGCAGGGACTTGTGTTTATGTTTAGTCTGATATTCTTGGTCTTTTAATTGGAGAATTTAGTCCATTTGTAATATAAGTTTAATAATTTCTCATATCTTTGATTTTCTTGACTTCTTTTTTGGATATCTTGGATATTTTTTGTCTTTCTGTTTTCCAGTGAACATCATATATTGACCTTTTAGCTATTATCTATCATATCTACTTATGTATCTCTCTATCTATCCTCTTTTTTTAATTACTCCAGGTATTACATGATGCTTTTATAACTTATTAGAATCCACTTAGAATTAAGAGTGTATCACTTTATCCACATCTGACTTTAATTAAGAAATTGTATATCTTATTTATCACTTTATACTAAAATCTTCACATTCATAGCACTTCAATTCAGCTCAGTCGTTTCTGATTTTTGTGACCCCATGAATTGCAGCACACCAGGCCTCCCTGTCCAATACCAACTCCCAGAGTTTACCCAAACCCATGTCCATCGAGTCAGTGATGTTATCCAACAATCTCATTCTCTGTCGACCCCTTCTCCTCCTGCCCCCAATCCTTCACAACATTAGGGTCTTTTCCAATGAGTCAACTCTTCGCATGAGGTGGCCAAAGTATTGGAGTTTCAGCTTCAACATCGGTCCTTCCAATGAACACCCAGGACTGATCTCCGTTAAGATGGACTGGTTGGATCTCCTTGCAGTCCAAGGGACTCTCAAGAGTCTTCTCCAACACCACAGTTCAAAAGCATCAATTCTGCGGCGCCCAGTTTTCTTCACCGTCCAACTCTCACATCCATACATGACCACTGGAAAACCATAGCCTTGTCTAGACGGACTTTTCTTGGCAAAGTAATGTCTCTGCTTTTAAATATGCTATCAAGGTTGGTCATAACTTTCCTTCCATGGAGTAAGCGTCTTTTAATTTCATGGCTGCAATCAACATCAGCAGTGATTTTGGAGCCCCCAAAAATAAAGTCTGATACTGTTTCCACTGTTTCCCCATCTATTTCCCATGAAGTGATGGGACCAGATGCCATGATCTTAGTTTTCTGAATGTTGAGCTTTAAGCCAACTTTTTCACTCTCCTCTTTCACTTTCATCAAGAGGCTATTTAGTTCTTCATTTCTGCCATAAGGTTGATGTCATCTGCATATCTGTGATTATTGATATTTCTCCTGGCAATCTTGATTCCAGCTTGTGCTTCCTCCAGCCCAGCGTTGCTCATGATGTACTCTGCATATAAGTTAATAAGCAGGGTGACAATATACAGCCTTGACGTACTCCTTTTCCTATTTGGAACCAGTCTGTTTTTCCATGTCCAGTTCTAACTGTTGCTTCCTGACCTGCATACAGGTTTCTCAAGAGACAGGTCAGATGGTCTGGTATTCCCATCTCTTTCAGAATTTTCCACAGTTTATTGTGATTCACACAGTCAAAGGTTTTGGGATAGTCAATAAAGCAGAAATAGATGTTTTTCCAGAACTCTCTTGCTTTTTCGATGATCCAGCGGATGTCAGCAATTTGAATTATGGTTCCTCTGCCTTTTCTAAAACCAGCTTGAACGTCTGGAAGTTCACTGTTCATGTATTGCTGAAGCCTGGCTTGGAGAATTTTGAGCATTACTTTACTAGCGTGTGAGATGAGTGCAATTGTGCAGTAGTTTGAGCATTCTTTGACATTGTCTTTCTTAGAGATTGGAATGAAAACTGACCTTTTGCAGTCCTGTGGCCACTGCTGAGTTTTCCACATTTGCTGGCATATTGAGTGTAGCATTTTCACAGTATCATCTTTCATGATTTGAAATATCTCAACTGGAATTCCATCACCTCCACTTGCTTTGCTCATAGTGATGCTTCCTAAGGCCCACTTGACTTCACATTCCAGGATGTCTGGCTCTAGGTGAGTAATCACACTGTCATGATTACCTGGGTCGTGAAGTTCTTTTTTGTACAGTTTCTTTGTATTCTTGCCACCTCTTCTTAATATCTTCTGCTTCTTTTAGGTCCGTACCATTTCTGTCCTTATTTGAGCCCATCTTTGCAAGAAATGTTCCCTTTGTATCTCTAATTTTCTTAAAGAGATCTCTTGTCTTTCCCATTCTATTGTTTTCTTCTATTTCTTTGCACTGTTCATTGAAGAAGTCTTTCTTGTCTCTCCTTGATATTTTTTGGAACTCTGCATTCATATGGGTATATCTTTCCTTTTCTCCTTTGCTTTTTGCTTCTCCTCTTTTCACAGCTATTTGTAAGGCCTCCTCAGACCGCCATTTTGCTTTTTTGCATTTCTTTTTCTTAGGGATGGTCTTGTTTCCTGTCTCCTGTACAATGTCACGAACAGGCTATGCCACTGCCAATGTAGGGGAATAAATTATAAGGAGACATGCAAACCCTGACTCAAGATATCCTTAATTTGTTACATTTCTGTCAAGGGTATTATGTCTTCCCATTGTTGCTTATCAATTTTTGTTGCTGATCAATTTTGCAGAGTATTGTGTATTTCTTTTCTTATTTAGATCTGTGCATAAGAGATAACCTAACATCAGACTGTTATTTCTATTAACTAGAAAATAGATAGCTTTTTAAAATTGTTCTTATGATCTGTTTTCCATGACTCTGGGAAGAAGTAAATAACACTCACCAGATGGCTTGTGGGCAAGGGCGTCCCTAAGTCTCCGAGATATTAAGTACTGTATGCAATTTTTAAAAAATCATGAAAATCTTATTCTCATATGAATGAAGTGGTTTGGGCCTGCCTCTTCAAGACAAGTACATTAGCCACATTCTCAATCAAACTGTTGCCTTTAAAGCCTTTCCCCACCCCACACAATAAAGTGAAAAAGAAATTCTGGAGCAGTCTCTTCCAGAAAGTGAATCATTGCATTGTCTGACCAAATTACCAAGATATTACTTGAACTCTTTCCTCAGCTCAAATCATTTTCTCATCTCCTGGGGAGGGAGATTGGAAAGTTTCAGTGTGAAATATGATTGACACCCAGTGTTTAATTTTGGTTAAAATTTTGGAAGTGAAATTACACTAAATTAACATAAAACATAATATTAAATAAGTGACTTTTGTTTAAAAGGACATGCAATGAATGATCCATTTTTATGATACATTTTGGATTTTTAATATGTTTCTTAAAAGTAATTAGTAGAGAGAATATTCTTCATATTAAAATATCAATGTTTTAATTATTTATGGAAAATACAGCAATGCTGAAAATTTAAATTAAAAAGATGAGTTAACTTGAATACATATTCTGAAATTAAAATCTCTGCTCTTAGATATATAGAAAATAATTTTAAGAGAAAGAGACTTGTTACAAATGTAAGAATATAAAAATGTACACAATTTATTAAATAAATCATAGAGTTATAGCTCCCAAAACATTAAAACTGATATAGATTTGTAATAAGTGACTAGTTCCTAAAAGTTAACATAATTTTGTTTCCTCAGATTTATAACAAGTCAATCTTATAAATTAATCTGCAGTCTTATGGGCCAGAAAGATCAAGTCAAATTTTATTTGGGCAAATATCACTCATGTTAGCTATAATCAAATCGTAGATGCTTCAAAAATTCAGGTTAAATATATTAATACTTCTGAAATCTCAGTTATGTGAATCTAAGGCTTCAAGAAGGGCTTCCCAAGTGGTGCTAGTGGTAAAGAACCCACCTGCCAATGCAGGAGACTTAAGAGATGTGGGTACAACCCCTGGGTTGGGAAGATCCCCTGGAGGAGGGCATAGAAATACACTCCAGTATTTTTGCCTGGAGAATCCCATGAATAGAGTACCCTGATGGACTAGATAGGGTCCATAGAGTTGCAAAGAATAGGATGTGACAGAAGCAGCTTAGCACAACACACAGCAGCATAAGGCTTCAAGAATATGCCTAAATAAATTTTTCTTGCACATTTTCTTCCATTTAAACATATAGCCTACTAAACAAAGGATTTTCTGTTTAGCCTAATATCCTAAAGTATATTCTACTCAGTTCATTTTTAAATACTCAAGTTAAAATACATTTCGGGAGAAATAAGTAAAAAAAAAAAAAAACTTTAAAGATACATTTTAAGTTTATTACCCTGCTATATAAAATGCTTTAGGTCAATTTAATAAATTGATTTATTTTGCAAATATGATATTTTCCAGGGCAAATGTCGTAACTCAGAAAGAAAAATCTATATATTGGGAGAAAATAGCCTTCATTCTACAAAAGAAAATCACTCTTACTAATGTTTTAAATCTTTTTTTACTATGTGATTATGATATATTCCTGAGAATATCATAAAATATTCTGTAGCTTTTCTTTTGCTTAATATTACAAATAAGCATTATACAATTTACAAACCATTTCCAAATATTATTTTAACAATATTTAACATTTTAATGCACATATTTAGTGACTACATATAATTATACACACACACTATCATTTTACAATACCCAACATTTTAAATATGAGAAGAGAGAACATTCCTTTGTTTAGGAAAAAGCAGAAACAAAACTGAAATATACAAAGAAAAAACTTCACTTTGCATTGTGACTGGTCGGAACTTTTTTTATGCAGAGAATGCAGATGGTATAAGTTTGAGAGATTCTGAGAAAGGTTCCTCTTACATGCTATCTAGAGCTAATCAGATCTGGAAACAAGCAATATTATGTACTTCAAGGTTGGACACTAAGACCTTTAATCCCCTGTCTCCCAATACATATTCTTTCAGGCACCCAATATGCTAATTTCCCCTCCTTTGTTTATTGTTTTGATTTAATGCGGTGCTTGAGCTTCCCAAGTGGCGCTGGTGGTAAAGAACACGCCTGCCAATGAAGGAGACAAGAGATGTGTGGATTCCTTACTCAGTAAATTGCCATAAAATGTATCTAAACTTCTAATCTGGTGATAGAATCCTTCAAGATACTAAAACAAATAAATAAGTGATATACAAGAAGCCGTCTTACCATTCAGAAAGAGACAGTAAATGAGTCCTTGGGCCCTTCTATGTGAGCTCTGTAATGACATCTCATCTTTCATCATTTTCTAATGTACGTAAATGGAATTTTATTCTATGTAGAAATGAAGTTAAGTGATTTTCCCAATATTCTATATCAAGATTCTGTCAAACTTTCTTTTTTTAAAATTTATTTATTTTTTAATTGGAGAATAATTTCTTTACAGAATTTTGTTGTTTTCTGTCAAAGCTCAACATGAGTCAGCCATAGGTACACATATATCACCTCCCTCTTGATCCTCCTTCCCATGTCCCTTCCTCCTTCCCATCTCCCTTCCCATCGCACCCCTCTAGGTTGATGCAGAGCCCCTGTCTGAGTTTCCTGAGCCATGCAGAAAATTCCCATTGGCTATCTATTTTACATATGGTAGTGTAAGCTTCCATGTTACTCTTTCCATACATCTCACCCTCTCCTCCCCTCTCCACATGTCCATAAGTCTATTCTCTATGTCTGTTTCTCCATTGCTGCCCTGTAAATAAATTCTTTGGTATCATCTTTCTAGATTCCGTATATATGAATTAGTCTATGATATTTATCTTTCTCTTTCTGACTTACTTCACTCTTTATAATTGGCTCTAAGTTCATCCATCTCATTAGAACTGATTCAAATGCATTTCTTCTTATGGCTGAGTAATATTCCATTGTGTATATGTACCACACCGTCTTTATCCATTCATCTGTCGGGCATCTACATCACTTCCATGTTCTAACTATTGTAAATAGTGCTTCAGTGCATAATGGGATACATGTATCTTTTTCAGTTTTGGTTTCCTCAGGGTAGGAGAGGGATTGCTGGGTCGTATGGTGGTTTTATTCCTAGTTTTTTTTTTAAGGAATCTTCATACTATCTTCCATCGTGACAGTATCAATTTACATTCCCACCAGTAGTGCAAGAGGATTACCTTTTCTCCACACCCTCTCCAGCACAGCCTCTTCAATAAGTGGTGCTCGGAAAACTGGACAGCTACATGTAAAAGAATGAACTTAGAGCACTTCCTAACACCATACACAAAGCTAAATTCAAAATGGATTAAAGACCTAAATGTAAGACCAGAAACTATAAAATTCTTAGAGGAAAACATAGGCAGAACACTTAATGATGTAAATCAAAGCAAGATCCTCTGTGACCCACCTCCTAGAGTAATAGAAATAAAAACAAAAGTAAACAAGTGGGACCTGATTAAACTTAAAAGCTTTTGCACAGCAAGGGAAACTATAAGCAAGGTGAAAAGACAAACCTAGAATGGGATAAAATAATAGTAAATGAAACAAAGGATTAATTTGAAACAAAGGGATCCTGACAAAGGATTAATTTCCAAAATATACAAGCAGCTCATACAACTCAATGCCAGAAAAGCAAACAACCCAAGCAAAAAGTGGGAAAAAGACCTAAACAGACATTTCTCCAAAGAAGACATAATGATGGCTAACAAACACATGAAAAGATGCTCAACATCATTCATTATTAGAGAAATGCAAATCAAAGCTACAATGAGATATCACCTCACAGCAGTCAAAATGGCCATCATCAAAAAGTCTACAAACAGTAAATGATTATGTCAAACTTTCTAATTCCCTTATCAGGGCTGACTCTATACTAATTCTTTCAACATCCTATTTCTTTCTGCCAAACTTATACTTCAACTATGATATATTTCTTTTAAGATTAACATAGAAATCAATATAGATGAGAAAACTTCAGGTAGATTAACTTCATGCTTTACTTACAAATACCTTTCTGTCGCTTCTCAGGAACTCTGAGTAGTGCAATTTCCAGCACCAAGATTATTACCTGTGAGTGAAGAGAGGGTAGCGGTCTGTATTAGAGAACTTGGAATTGAAGTCTGAGTTTTCCTCAACTTAGTACTGTGTAACATCAGGCAAGTCATGTAACTATGGACTTTGATTTTTTAAATACCAACTGGGAGTATTAATTAATAATCACTGCAATTTCATTAAGTGCCTATATTCTATGACTGTATGTTTTTTGTTTATTGCAATTATAACCTCTGATGTAAGTTAACATGGAGTTGTAATCAACCAAATACAAGTTTGCACTTTTTAAATTCTGAGCAAAACAGGGCTTTTTAAATTACTGTTAAAACCACTGTTGTTTGTGTCTTTGGTTAAGCGGAGGAATAAGAAGAAAGAGTCAAGAAAGTCCCCAGCAGAGTCTTTCTGTTTATGAGGTGTGAGCCTCTCTTATTTGAGCTTCAAAGGACATTGCTGCTACAACAATATTTAACTTAGCAGTCTGGAAATTTCTGATGGTTAATATATTAATTTTGAAAATTAGCACTTTAAAGTAATGTTTTATTATGTGAAAATGTGTGTATATTGCAATTAACTTGATTTGAAACTAAGCTCTGAACTTAGACTGGCTGAGATGGATCACCAAATCAACACTTTTTACAGCACAACCTTCAGTGAGATTAGAAACGCTTTTATATGTATTTAATCTTTTTATCAATTAGTCAAGTCTCCAGGTGTAATTTACAAACAATAAGTTCACACTTTTTAGATGTATATTTTTATGAATTGACAAGTGCCTGAATTCTATATCTTCCATTATAATCAAGATATACAATAATTTCTTCATTCCTCATGTTCTCTTTGTGAAAGACTCCATTCACTTAAAATTCAAAAAATTTCAAACTAAATTTATAGTTACAAAAAGCAATTCATTGGTGGCATGGAAAATGAGTTATGGTGACGGTTGTGGGACAGTACTGATTTGCATAAAGAAATAATAATGTTGGACTCCACAACTCTGCAAGTTTAGAGGTCATGGTCGTTAGAAGGAAAGTACTTCTACTAGGGTAAATAGCTAGTTAATGAACTCGGAACTCTTGCTAGCAGCTGGTCACTTCAGGCTTCTAATACCAAAAGCCACAAAACAAGGAAAGGAGTTCCTTTCTAGAAGGGGTAGTATATATATATATACATACATACATACATATATATATATGAGTAATTTATATGCATGTAACTGTATTAAAAATAAAATTAAGTTTATTAAAAAATAAAATTCAGGCAGCAGAAAATTATAGATAAAATGTTCTTAAATAAAATACAGAGTATTATCATCTGCTACCAAAAAGAAATTTAGCATAGTTACAAAGAAACCTGTCATCAAGGATTTGACATTATAGATTTTTAGTGCTACTATAAATCTTAACACATAGTAAAAAAGACATATGAACTCCCAGATTTAAACTTCTCATGCGTAATATGGAAAGTGCAGAAAAGGTCTGAAACAAATAATTCACTGTATTATGTGGGATCAAGTGAGATTTTATATATTTCTTGGTGTTTTGCTAAGATTAACTATAGTATGAGGACTTCCAGGTAGCAAAGTGGTAAACAGTCCATTTGCCAATGCAGGAGACCCAAGAGACATAGTTTTGATCCCTGGGTTGGGAAGACACCCTGGAGTAAAAAATGGCAACCTGTTCCAGTATGCTTGCCTAAAAAATTTTCATGAACAGAGAAGCCTGGTGGGCTACAATTCATGAGATCACAAATAGTCAGACATGACTGAGTGACTGAGCACAGTACATACATATATATATATGTATGTGTGTTTGTGTGTGTGTGTGTATAATGTTTGAAAATTGTGAAGTGCAATATAGATGTAAGATATTACCATCTTCCTCATTAATTAAACTTTGAAAGATTATTCTTTAACAATGAAATTCACCAAATTTTCACACAACAGCAATCAAGATTGTCAATAAGAATAGCACCAGCCATGATGATCTGTTTGTCAGTGATCCAAGAAAAGAAAAACAACAAACATTTGGGACTATGGGTATAGAATGAGACAAATACTTGATTTAGACTGACACTCGTCATTGGGCTTTCCAGGAGCAATAAAATTTGACAGCCAAGTCGTATGTGTCAACTGAAATCAGACCTACTCAGAGTCTGTGAGCATAGCTTTCTGTCAAATCATGTTTTTCTCTATGCTGTCAAATTTTCTTCCTATGTGTATAACTATTCATCATAGTCATCATTATCATCAACATTGTCATTGCCAACAAGTAATTATCACTACTATCATTTGTGAGATACCTAATTTTACATATGCTTTGTATGGATTATATAATTTTATTTCTAAAGTGACTACATGCAAGTTTTCTTAAGTTTCCATTGTTCAGCACATTTACATATATCAGACTATTTCAACCTCAATACTACTGACATTTTGGGGTAGATAATTCTTTGCTGTTGTGGGAGAGACTGTTCTGTGTCTGTAGAATGTTTAACAGAATCTGTGGCTTTGACCCACTAAATGCTATTAGCACCTCTACCAAGTTGTGACAGTCAGTAATGTCCACAGATAATGCCAAATATCCACAGGAAAGAGGGTATGTAAGTTCTAATCATCCTACCTCACACTTGGTTGGGAACCCTGCTGTAGCCATTAAAGCAACCACAACCTAATGCCAATTAGGTTTCATGAAACATATATTTTACTTTTAGTCAAAAGATCCAGGCCTGAATACCAACTTTGCCATTATAGTATCTTTTGACCTAGGGTGAATAATCAATTAAGTCCTTATTTTTTGTCTATGAAGTTAGAATAATAACATACCTTCCTGTGAATGAGTGTCATTTTTCAGTCTTAACACAAAATTGTTTATGTTCCCATTATTATTATTAAAGTAAGACTTTGCCTTTCTTTACCTATGGTCATTTTTCAGTTGCTAAGTCATATCGGATGCTTGTCAACTTCATGCACTGAAGCACACCAGGCTCCTCTGTCCTCCACTATCTCCCAGAGTTGCTCAAATTCATGTCCATGGAGTCAGTGATGCCATCCAACCATCTCATCCTCTGTCACCCTCTTCTCCTCCTGCCCCCAATCTTTCCCAGCATGAGGGTCTTTTCCAGTGAGTTGACTCTTCACCTCAAGTGACCAAAGTACTGGAGCTTCAGCTTCAACAACAATCCTTCCAATGAATACTCAGAGTTGATTTCCTTAGGGATTGACTGATTTGATCTCCTAGAAGTCCAAGGGGTTCTCAAGAGTCTTCAGCACAATTTGAAAGCATCAATTCTTTACCTGTTACCTTATAATAAATCACGATGTTTATTCTCTTTGTAAAATATTTCTCAATAGCAATTAACTTGCTCGTTTTTTAAAAATTATTTGTTCACTTGTTTTTATTAGCATCAAACACATTAGAATGTTAAATGCTTTCAGGGGAACACTGTCTGTCTAGGTAAACAGGTTGTGCACGGTACCTTACACATGAGAAGTGGTTACATGGAAAGTGCTTAATATATATTTAGTGAGTAATGACTTTTTGTGAAAATCTATGGGAAAGTAACAGAGTGCTCATTGTTGATGCTCATTAAATGGCACTTCCTTCTTCCCTTACATTTTAAAGAAGAATGTGCCTCAAAATTATCTACTTGGTAGAGAAAGTGTGTAACAATCTGGAATAGGTTATGAGTTTGTTGTTGTTAAGTCGCTCAGTTGTGTCTGACTCTTTGCAACCCCATGGACTGCAGCACACCAGTCTTCCCTGTTCACCATCTCCCGAAGCTTGCTCAAGCTCATGTCCATCTAGTCAGTGATGTCATCCAACCATCTCATCCTCTGTCATCCCCTTCTCCTCCTGCCTTCAAACTTTCCCAGCGTCAGGGTCTTTTCTTGACATGATATATGTTAGGCATATATAAATTTGTGTTGCTTTAAGCTGTCAATATTGTAATACCTTGTTATACCAGCAATATAAAACTGTAAAAGATGGTACCCAGCATCTATTTTTTAGCTTTTGTTTTTTCTTCATCTCTTCAACAGAAAATAATGCAAGTTGTAGTATATAGAAATTATAAATTGGTTTGTAATTCAATTGTGTAATGTAATCATTCTGTCCATTTAGTCAGTAAATATAGTTGAGTGATTGCTAAGTACAATCATTTACTACTTATAGAATATATAAAATATCTAAGACAGAGTCACTTTCCTTTATAAATTTGGACTCAATGGAGACAGGAAAATGGAAAGGAAATAAACATTTTAAAAGATATTTTTAAACTCTGTCAGATACAACAACAGACAAGTCCTGAAAACACTACAGGGACATATAACTTCCTCAGGACATTCTTTTAGAGAAAATAGAAATACACTGGCCCTCCATTGTAGTACATCCTTTTTAAGCTCATTGAAATGCTGAGTAAAATCTTTTCAAAGAGAATTAAATTAATTCACACAAGACAAGGAAAGAGACATCTCTTTTCAAGAGGCTTTAAGTCTACTCTCCTTAATAGAGAAACCAAGATTAAAAGAGGTGAAAAATGATGAGAATGACCTTTTCAGTTCTAATCACACAAATAAATCAGTGCAATGGTGATGAATTCATTAATTTTGATTAAACATGGAACTATGAAGTCATTTGAATTAATTCAGTAATCACCCTCAAGAAGAGGTGCTTTAGAGCCTGATATCAAGTAGTCCCTTAGTTTGCACTTTGACCCAGTCTTTGGGAAATATGTACAAAGATCTTCAAGTGAGTTGATTTTGTATACAGAGGATCAAGTCATGGAATTGAATACCTAAGGTCTGTGGTCCTGAGAGGGGATGAGTTGTTGCTTAGAAGCCTTAACCATGATTATAAACCTATTTCCTTTAGGGAAATAAAAAAATGCTTTAGGATTAAAATTTGCAGGAACATAAGCTAGCAGTAATAGTAGAAACTGCTAGCTATTTCTCATAGAATTTTATCCAGATAAATAAAAAATACTGTACTCATAACTGATATGGCTTTCCCAGTCACTATGTTGAAAGATATACACCTATTGTGCTAGGAGTGCCACAGTGTCAGAGGATTCTCACAAGTTCTTATAGCAAATCAGAATAGAAAAAGACCTAAGATGCACTTACAAAGTGTACATTTTCATCTGACTTTTAACTTCCTTGGGTTCCACTGATAAATTATCATAACAAAAAACAGAACCATAATTTCCATATTGAAGAGTGGAAAGTTTTCTATAGAGTAGTAGTTCAAAAAAGTGTAAGTTATTTCCAATCATGTTTATAATAAGACATAGAACTCTTAACTGAATATATCATGGAAAAACATTCATTAATTAAAGTACTTTATTTAATTAATCATTCAATGTGTTACCTGGTTCATAAGTAGGCTGAAATGAAGTTGAGCAGGGTATCTGCACACAATTCAAAACAATAGACCCCTTTGTAAACAATTGTTTTCAAGGCAGGATAAAAAGCACAGTAAGCCAGTGGTGTTAGGGAGTAAAGCTTTTTTTCTCTTATTCTGGAAAGCAGATTTTTGACTGTATTGCCAGGCAGAGATCACTCTCAGCAAGGCATTGTTGATTTAAGAACAAAAAGAGAGACTCTTTAATACAGGATTTTAAATAAAGTCAAATAGATTTTTAAAGACAATCCCAACTCTAAAACATTCACATACATACAACACTGTACAGCAGTGTATCCTGTTGCTGGACTGTGCAGGAATAGTGTCTGTATCAGTTACAAAGGCTATCTATTAGGGTTCTGCTATACCCTTCCAGTTCCTCAAACTAATGCACTGCATTAACCAGGGTGCCAAGCAACTAAGTAATCTCTTTTGTGATATAATCTGGACCGTTGTGTTTTCTATACCATTCATTCCATGCTGTTCTGGGCTAAAATTGTAGGTATACATTATGCTACAAGTTCTCAGTCTTCATGTACAGTTTGCATCAACTGATTTCTATTGAAGATTTTGCTCCTCATTAATACTTTAACAGAATGTATGCATATATAAGGGATTCCCAGGTAACTCAGTGGTAAAGAATCTGCCTGCCAAGCAGGAGCCACAGGAGATGAAGATTCGATCCCTGGGTTGAGAAACTCCCCTGGAGGAGGAAATGGCAACCCACTCCAGTATTCTTGCCTGGGAAATTCCATGGACAGAGGAGCCTGGTGGGGTGCAGTCTGTGGGGTCAATAAGAGTCAGACATGACCGAGCAACTGAGCATACATGAAGGTAGCCATATATATATATATATAATACTTTTTTTCTTGTTTGCTTGGCCTTTTTTACACTCATTAGGTTTAGCACTTGCTTCTTCCTATATTCTGCCAGTAAGATTTCCCTCTTATTTAGCAATGGGGTGAGGTTTATTATTTATTCCTCTCTTTCAGATGCATTCACTTCAGGCTACGAATCCTTCTTGAAAATCAGAATCCTGTTGTGCATCATTTTAATACTTCCTTTGTAACAGTTACTTTACCCATGGGAGCAATCCTTAAACCTTCACAATCCAGCAACATCTAATCCCAAGATCTTTCCTTATCAATGGGGTGAACACTTGTTTTATTTTGTGGTAAAAATTTTAAAATGTTATTGTTACATGTTCATCTATATATATATTTGCTTTCCAACTTTTAAAGAAATATTTCTAACGTCAAGGAAAATAAATGCTGGGAGATGTAACTCTAGGGTTATGAACCCTAAATAACTCAGCATAAGTAGTTCTATTATTTTTTAAAATCATGTTGCATTTTTCTCCATAAATTTTTATTGGTTTATTGGATTATCTTAGTTTGTCTTTAGTTTTTTTGAAGTCAATATGCATATTAACATAGATAATAACGCTATTAAAGGAAAATAGTCTGACACATTAAAACAGTAAGGAAGACTTTATTCAAGATTTGCAGTAGGTGTCAAGATCATCACAACAAGGGACAAACATGGGGCTCAACTCCAAGTGCAAGAACAATGAGGATTTCCAGCTGAGGAGCAGGTTGTGGGGGTCTGTGTATATAGAGTTGCTAAGAGGAGACATCAACACAATATCTAATACTGTTCTTTCTAGAGGAAGGCCAGGGTGATCAGCTGTCACTTGGGAGATTGTGGGATATGAGAAGTGTGATCATATATTAACTGTGATCAGAAATTAAATATGACAGTATTCTCTTCAAAATAATTTAGTAGGATTTTTATTAAAACTGAACTCTGGAAGGAAAAGGATGAAAAAAGAAGCTCAAATTTGAGACCTAGTTTAGAAGAGGGCTCAGAAGAGCCTGACCAAAGTTTGGTCAACTGGCTAAAAATTGTCTAAAGTCTTTGTCAGTTTAAGCATTCTTTTTTTCCTTTACCAAGTAATTTGTTTCATTATTTTCTTTCTTTTATGCTATTCAAAAAATTCTTGCTCTCTCACTACTTTTGAACATACCAGATATGCCACCTACTCAGATCCCTTTTGCTTGCTCTTCCTTCTCCTAGAATTCTTTCTTCACATATTTACATATTTTGTTCCCTTACTTCTATTGAATCTCTACTAAAATATCACCTTTCTTAGACTGAACTAACCTCAAATTACAAGTGGTTCACCTACGGCCTACACTTCTCCCTTTCTTCTGTTTTATGTTTCTCCTTAACAACTAAAATTATACATGTATAATATAATACATGTATGATATACATTTAATACATATTTATTGTATGTGTGTTTATTTCTCCTATCTTTTTACCCATTTGTGTGAAAGCATCTTAAGGGTGAAGTTTGGGACTGTTTTATTCTGTGTTGTAGTCCTAGCAGTTAGATCTGTACTTAGCACAGTCTGATAGAGGAAGTATTCCATAAATATTTGTTAATAAGTCAACAGATAAAGCCTGGGTGTTTTATTTCCTTCAGGGTAGTTATTTAGAAACTTATGCCCTAACTCCTATTATTATTCTTTTGCATAGAATTTGCTTTGGAATTGCATTCATAGACCATGCTGTATAGTTTTAATATTTAATGGTGGGGGCAATCTTCAACTCTAAAAGTACATGTACTTTTATAGAAGCCTAAAATCTAGAATATCCATATCAGATAATTAAAGCATATATTTATTCCAGTCTATATCATTTGCAAAGAAAACTCAGCATGATTGTAAAGCATTGTGTTGCTTCAAAGTGAATCACCGAGAACTAGATTTACATGATCCCTTTCATCTAAAGCTACAAAGTTTGTGATCACTGATTTACAGTCATATTTATGCACCCACATGTACCACTACTGATTCCCAAAGAACACAGTAAGGAACCAATGCTTATAAACTGTGGAAAATTAGAATGTAACCTGAAGTGTCAGTTTTTCAGCAAAAATTCAACATATACCAGAAGTTTTGTGAATTCCCTTTTGGCTTCTAGAAATGCACAGAACAAAAATATTTACATAGAATTGTGATACTCATTTTGTGGGCTCTCTGGAGAACTCAAATAAAGTGGTCATTATCTGTTCATTAACTGACAGAGGTGTCCTGATCACACTGAAGAGGAAGCATCCAGGGCTAATCTGTTCATAATTCATTTTTTATATAGGAATTATTTCTTCTTTTCCAAAACAAGATGCAAAATATTGAACAAATAGAATATAATATGTACCCTCAAATCATCTCATAATTAATAATTCAGTTTAAACTAATTAAACAAGCAAATAAATGTCATATATCTTTGGGACTTGACATATTTTCTGATAGAACAAATCTGTAAGATAATTTTATGACATTTATAGAAGCTTGTTAATTTTAAAAGATTAAAATACTCATTGTACATGTGAAATTATTAATTTTCTTACTCCTTTTTCCATTCTTACTATAACCAAAATGATACCTTATTTGCCATTGTGTGCAATGCCATCTCTTGGCAAGCTACCCTTTGAAAAGCTACTAGGGATGTTTTTAATGTTTTCCTGGGATTTCTTTTTTTTTTTTTAAGAGTGGCTTTATAAAGTGAACTTTTTTTTACAATTTTTAAATTAATTTATTTATTTTTGGTTGTGCTGAGTCTTCACTGATGCATGGGCTTTACTGTAGTCGTGGAAACAGGTGCTACTCTGTAGCTGTGGTGCATGGGCTTCTCATGTGGTGCCTTCTATTGTTGCAAAGCACGGGCTCTAAGGCAGGCAGGTTTCACTAGTTGTGGCACGTGGGCTCGGTAAGCAGTTGCAGCTCTCGGGCTCTAGAGCTCAGGCTCAATACCTGTAGTAAACGGGCTTTGTTGCTCCGTAGCAAATGGGATCTTCTCAGATCAGTGAAGTAACTCATGAGTTCTGCATTTGTAGGCAGATTCTTTACCACTTAGTCACCAAGAAAGTCCTGGGATTTCTTCTTTTAATTAGAAAAGTAATATGGGCCCTTGTTACTAGGAAAACTACAAATACACATATAAACAACTTACCAATCTTTGTCTTGTGCATATATTTAGACATAATGGGGTCAGATTCAGAGAGTGAATTTATAAAATTCAGTTAAAGAGTAATAAACAATTGATTTTAATATACTTTAATATATTCCTTCCAAAAAGGTGACAAGAATAGATACTCTCCTTTTATCAATGTATGAAAATGTTCACTTCTCTCTAAAGCAGTTAAACAGAATATTTTCATATATTGTTTGTCAGTATCAATTAATCTGAGTACTGCTGCTGCTAAGCCGCTTCAGTCGTGTCCAACTCTGTGCAACCCTATAGGCGGCAGCCCACCAGGCTCCGCTGTCCCTGGGATGCTCCAGGCAAGGATACTGGAGTGGGTTGCCGTTTCCTTCTCCAGTGCGTGAAAGGGAAAAGTGAAAGTGAAGTCGCTCAGTCGTGTCCCACTCTTAGCGACCCCATGGACTGTAGCCTACCAGGCTCCTCTGTCCATGGGATTTTCCAGGCAAGAGTACCGGAATGGGGTGCCATTGCCTTCTCCAATCTGAGTACAAATAGGTCTAATTGAGAAGAGTTTTTATTTACTGGATTTTAAATTTTAAGTGATTTTCCAGCTTACCAGTATATTTTATTTGTATTTATGGGTTAGTTTTTAAACCTTTTGAAAATATTCAAATATGTTTATCTTTTTGTCACATAACTTCTTTTTCTTTAATTTTTATTGGTGTGTGTTCAATTTACAATACTGTGTTAGTTTCAAATGTACAGCAAAATGAATTAGTTATATATCTACTCCATGATATTAAAAGATGCTTGCACCTTGGAAGAAAATCTATGACAAACCTAGACAGCATATTAAAAAGCTGAGATATCACTTTGCTGACAAAGGTCAAAGCTATGGTTTTTCCAGTAATCATGTATAGATGTGACAGTTGAACCATAAAGAAGGCTAAGCACCAAAGAATTGATACTTTCAATTATGGTGCTAGAGAAGACTCCTGAGAGTTCCTTGGACAGCAAGAGAATCAAATCAGTTAATCACGAAGGAAATCAATCGTGATTATTAATCAGAAGGACTGATGCTGAAGCTGTACTTCAATACTTTGACCAATACTTGGCCAACTGATGCATAGAACCAACTCATTGGGAAAGAGTTTGATGCTGGGAATGATTGAGGCAGGAGAAGGGGAAACAGAGAATGAGATGGTTGGATGGCATCATTGACTCAATTAACATGAGTTTGAGCAAACTCGGGGAGATAGTGAAGGACAGGGAAGTCTGGCACACTGCAGTTTACAGGGTCACAGAATCAGATATGGCTTAGCAACTGAACAGCAACAATTGCTAATGTTGGCATGCTTTAGTTATATTGTTCCTAAATATGGCATTATCAGCAATGGTCTTATAATTTACAAGTCTGGCATAGATTGGAAATTTGGAAACCATCACATTATATTAATACACAAAGAGAAGTATACATGCAACCAGTAAAATAACAGGATTGGAGAAAAACACATTGCCTAAACACTAGAATTCATAAGGAAATGACAAAAACTTCCTGATGGTACAATATCAGAGGTCAAAAGGGCCAGTTTGAGTTGACCAGATTATCACAAGGTAAAGGTTAGTTTAATACTAAGTGTAATCTTGTGAGACAGATTTGTGGCAAACAGAACTTCAGTACTTTCCTCTGGAAGCTTTCAGTTAACCACTTCTGATGCCTCATGATAATACACATGTGGAACAAAGGAGCCACTATCATCATGGCTCAAACAGTATAAATGTAATCTTAGACGAAATTATGGACTTAGTTATATACAATAATGGCTTCTAACTATGTATATCCAACCCGAATCTCTAGACAAATACAGATATCCAACAAGTTCAAATCTGTAATCTTACTATTTTCTTTCTCTCTGTACCATCTGCTCCCCCTCTTCTTCTCCCACCTCCTCCTCTTCTTCCTCCTCTTCTCCTTTTTCTTCCTCCTCCTCCTTTTTCTTCTTTCCCCTGCTTTCTCTTTTGTTTATCTGTTGGACTACTTGGGTATTTATTTACATTTTTTTTGTCTCTACAATTGTCTCATTTAGGCCATACCTGAATGATCTAGTGGTTTTCTCCACTTTCTTCAATTTCAATCTGAATTAGGCAATAAGGAGTTCATGATCTGAGACACAGTCTTGTGGCTTGGCACAAAAAGCCACAGTCTTGGCACAAAAGCCAGGTCCTGGTCTTGTTTTTGCTGACTGTATAGAGCTTCTCCATCTTTGGCTGCAAAGAATATAATCAATCTGATTTTAGTGTTGACCATTTGGTGATGTCCATGTGTAGAGTCTTCTCTTGTGTTGTTGGAAGAGGGTGTTTGTTATGACCAGTGTGTTCTCTTGGCAGAACTCTATTAGCCTTTGCCCTGCTTCATTCGGTACTCCAAGGCCAAATTTGCCTGTTAGTCCAGGTGTTTGTTGACTTCCTATTTTTGCAATCCAGTCCCCTATAATGAAAAGGACATCTTTTTTGGGTGTTAGTTCTAGAAGATCTTGTAGATCTTCATAGAACTGTTCAACTTCAGCTTCTTCAGGATTACTGGTCAGGGCATAAACTTGAATCACCGTGATATTGAATGGTTTGCTTTGTAAACGAACAGAGATCATTCTGTCGTTTTTGAGACTGCATCCAAGTACTGCATTACGGACTCTCTTGTTGACTATGATGGCTATTTCATTTCTTCTAAGGGATTCCTGCTCACAGTAGTAGACATAATGGTCAAAACATCTATTTCTGCTTTATTGACTATGCCAAAGCCTTTGACTGTGTAGATCACAATAAGCTGTGGAAAATTCTGAAAAGAGATGGGCATACGACACCACCTGATCTGCCTCTTGAGAAACTCGTATGCAGGTCAGGAAGCAACAGTTAGAACTGGACATGGAAGAACGGACTGGTTCCAAACATTAAAAGAAATATGTCAAGGCTGTATATTGTCACCCTGCTTATTTAACTTCTGTGCAGAGTACATCATGAGAAACTCTGTGCTGGAGGAAGCAGAAGCTGGAATCAAGATTGCCAGGAGAAATATCAATAACCTCAGATATGCAGATGACACCACCCTTATGGCAGAAAGTGAAGAAGAACTAAAGAGCCTCTTGATGAAAGTGAAAATGGAGAGTGCAAAAGTTGGCTTAAAGCTCAACATTCAGAAAACTAAGATCATGGCATCTGGTCCCATCACTTCATGTCAAATAGATGGGCAAACAGTGGAAACAGTGGCTAACTTTATTTTTCTGGGCTCCAAAATCACTGCAGATGGTGATTACAGCCAGGAAATTAAAAGACACTTACTCCTTGGAAGGAAAGTTATGACCAACCTAGGCAGCATATTAAAAAGCAGAAACATTACTTTTCTGACAAAAGTCTGTCTAGTCAAGACTATGGTTTTTCCAGTGGTCATGTATGGATGTGAGAGTTGGACTATAAAGAAAGCTGAGGGCTGAAGAATTGATGCTTTGAAACTGTGGTGTTGGAGAAGACTCTTGAGAGTCCCTTGGACTGCAGGAAGATCCAACCAGTCCATCCTAAAGGAGATCAGTCCTGGGTGTTCATTGGAAAGACTGATGTTGAAGCTGAAACTTCAATACTTTGGCCACCTGATGCGAAGAGCTGACTCATTGGAAAAGATCCTGATGCTGCGAAAGATTGAGGGCAGGAGAAGAAGGGGATGACAGAGGATGAGATGGTTGGATGGCATCACTGACTCGATGGACATGGGTTTGGGTAGACTCCGGGAGTTGGTGATGGACAGGGAGGCCTGGCGTGCTGCAGTTCATGCGGTCACAAAGAGTCAGATATGACTGAGTGACCGAAGCAAGCTGAACTGAATTGTCTCATTAAATATACATATTTTAAAAAATTATGTTACTGATTGCCTTAGGATTTTTAATATGTATCCTGTACTTAATCAGTCTTGCTGCTGCTGCTGCTAAGTCAATTCAGTCATGTCTGACTCTGTGGGACCCCATAGACGGCAGCCCACCAGGCTCCCCCGTCCCTGGGATTCTCCAGACAAGAACACCGGAGTGGGTTGCCATTTCCTTCTCCAATGCGTGAAAGTGAAAAGTGAAAGTGAAGTTGCTCAGTTGTGTCCGACTCTTAGTGACCCCATGGACTGCAGCCTACCAGGCTCCTCTGTCCATGGGATTTTCCAGGCAAGAAAACTGGAGCTGGGTGCCATTGCCTTCTCCCAATCAGTCTTATTTCTAGGTTATACATCTAGTGCAAGAATTTACAACATTATAGTTGCATATCTTCCTTCACATTCTTTGTGAAATTATGTATTTTATTTCTACATGTTATAAATTACCTTTTTTCAAAAATTTTTATTGAAATGTAGTTGATTTGCAATATTTTGTTAATTTATACTGTACATTAAAGTGACTCAGTTATAGATATAAATATATTCTTTCTCATATTCTTTTCCATTACGTTTTATCATAGGATACTGAGTACAGTTCCCTGTGCTGTACAGTAGGACTTTGTTGTTTATACATCCAATGTGGCTTCCTGGATGGCTCAGCAAGTAAAGAGTCCAACTGCAATTCAGGAGACATGGGTTCTATCCCTGAGTTGGGAAGACACCCTGGAGAAGGAAATGGGAACACATTCCAGTGTTCTTGCCTGGGAAATCCCACAGACAGAGGAACCTGATGGGCTACATTCCATGGGGGTCTCAAGAGCCAGACATGATTGAGCACACAACACATATAACAGTCTGCATTTGCTAATCCCAAACTCTCAATCCTTCCCTTCCCATCTCCCACCCACAGTAACCACAAGTTTGTTCTTTCTTCATCCTGATAAACAGCATACACGAAATGCTTACAACTAAGGTGATACTTAAAAGTTAAAAATTGGAATTCTTTTTCTCTAATATTGGTACGAAACATATATTTTCTCTCATTACTTCCATTTAATATTGTTTTAAGATCCTAGACAGTGCTTTAAAGCGAGAAAAAGAATAAAATCCATATACATTAGAAAGGAGTATAAAGTTGTCTTGGTTTATAGACTACTGAATAGTTTATGTGTGAAAATCCCACAGGCTTCACATAAAAAGGTACATGAGTTAGTGAAAGTATCAGTGAACTCTACTCAGTTGTGTCTAACTCTTTGCAACCTCATGGTTCAGTTCATGGAATTTTCCAGGCCAGAATACTGGAGTGGGTAGCCTTTCCCTTCTCCAGGGGATCTTCCCAACCCAGGGCTCGAACCCAGGTCTCCTGCATTGCAGGCAGATTCTACCATCTGAGCCACAAGGGAAACCCTTATGAGTTAACTAACATGAGTTAGTAGGGGGCTTTAATAAGTTGACAGAATACAAAATCAATATGTAAAGGCCAATTGTATCTATATATACTAGCAATGCATATTTTAAAATTGATATTAAAATAAATACCCTTGGCAAAAAGATTTGATAACAAACACAATGTTCTTAAAAATAATTTTATGAAAGTGTTTGTAACACCTCTGTGCTGAACACTTCCAGATTGCCAAAATAAATAAGAACAGCATAATCTGAGAAATACCAATGTGTAAGGATCAAAACATACAACACTGTAAAGCTGTCTATCCTTTTCAAATTGGTGTGTAGATCATGGACTGTAGCCAACCAGGCTCCTCTGTGCATGAGATTTTCCAGGCAAGAATGCTGGGGTGGGTTGCCATTTCCTTCTCCAGGGGATCTTCCCGACCCATGGATTGAACCCTGGTGTCCTGCATGGCAGGCAAATTCTTTACTGACTCAGCTACCAGGGAAGCCTAGATTAAGCAAGTTTGCATTTAAATTTATGGCAGGATTTTTGTAGAAATGAAGAAGCTATTTCTAAAAAGACCTTTTGCTGCATCTCTGCTTTACAACTAGGATTTTTAAGTTAATCTATTTCAATCAAGATGATTTTAAAAACCTATGTTGCATTAGTAACAGAACCTAACCTTCTGATAAAGAATAAACAGAGTAAAAGTAGTCTCATATCCATTATCCACAGGGTATATATATCAAAGTTGTGTTTTTCTACAAACACAATATACAACAACAATAATGAAAAACAAAACAGTAGGCATATAGTTTCCCCAGAAACTCATAAACATAAATCTTCTAGTAGATAGTGTCAGCAGCAGTAAAGTCAAGATTAAGTCAAGGATTTCATATGTGCCTTCAAATCTAATTGCTACAAGCTGAATAAACGTAATGCTATGGGAAGAGGCAGGGACCTTAAATACAAAACCTTACCTAAATATTTTAATATTTTTGTGGCGGTTTCAGTTATGCTTTTGCTATGCAAAGTATTTTATTTATGAGAAAATGTGCAGAGGATCCGAGGAAGATACAGAGTAAAACATGATACCCCAAGCTTTGTGGTACATTCTATTCACAAGCACACTCACAAACATCTGTAACCCAAGATGATTTTCATGAAAAATTATTTTCATGTTACAAGATTTGAAGTTTAGTGACATTAAATATATTTTCCAGACTTAGAAATGTGATGATTTGGTGGCTCAACTTTGATTAATACTTGATTGTGTTTTTTTAAACATTTTAAGTGGGTATATGTACATATGACTGTTTTTTCCAGTAGTCATGTATAAATGTGACAGTTGAACTATAAAGAAACCTGAGTGCCGAAGAATTGATGCTTTTGAACTGTAGTGTTGGAGAAGACTCCTGAGAGTCCCTTGGACTGCAAAGAGATCCAACTAGTCAATCCTAAAGGAAATCAGTCCTGAATATCCATTGGAAGGACTGATGTTGTACTTTGGCCACCTGATGCAAAGAGCTGACTCACTGGAAAAGACCCTGATGCTCGGAAAGATTGAAGGCGAGAGGAGAAGGGGATGACAGAGGATGATGGTTGGATGGCATCACTGACACAATGGATATGAGCCTGAATAAATTCCGGGAGTTGGTGATGGACAGGGAGGCCTGGCGTGCTGCAGTCCATGGGGTTGCAAAAAGTCGGACACGACTGAGTGACTGAACTGAACTGCACTGAATGTGCATATGATTTATATATGTATACCTGTGAGTCAAATTTCACAGGTTACTCAATAACAGTTTTTATCCCTTTTGTTATCCTTCAGTTCAGTTCAGTTCAGTTGCTCAGTCGTGTCCGACTCTTTGCGACCCTATGAATCGCAACACGCCAGGCCTCCCTGTCTATCACCAACTACTGGAGTTACCCAAACCCACGTCCATCGGGTCAGTGATGCCATCCAACCATCTCATCCTCTGTCATCCCCTTCTCCTCCTGCTCCCAATCCTTCCCAGCATTAGGGTCTTTTCCAATGAGTCAACTCTTTGCATGAGGTGGCCAAAGTATTGGAGTTTTAGCTTCAACATCAGTCCTTCCAATGAACACCCAGGACTGATCTCCTTTAGGATGGACTGGTTGGATCTCCGTGCAGTCCAAGGGACTCTCTAAGAGTCTTCTCCAACACCACAGTTCAAAAGCATCAATTCTTCGGTGCTCAGCTTTCTTCACCATCCAACTCTCATATCCATACGTGACTACTGGAAAAACCATAGCCTTGACTAGATGGACCTTTGTTGGCAAAGTAATGTCTCTGTTTTTAAATATGCTACCTAGGTTGGTCATAACCTTACTTCCAAAGAGTAAGCGTCTTTTAATTTCATGGCTGCAATCACCATCTGCAGCAATTTTGGAGCCCAAAAAACAAAGTCTGACACTGTTTCCAATGTTTCTCCATCTATTTCCCATAAAGTGATGGGACCAGATACCATGATCTTAGTTTTCTGAACGTTGAGCTTTAAGCCAACTTTTTCACTCTCCTCTCTCACTTTCATCAAGAGGCTCTTTAGTTCTTCTTCACTTTCTGCCATAAGGGTGGTGTCATCTGCATATCTGAGGTTATTGATATTTCTCCCTGCAATCTTGATACCAGCTTGTGTTTAATCCAGCCCAGCGTTGCTCATGATGTACTCTGCATATAAGTTAAATAAGCAGAGTGACAGTATACAGCCTTGACGTACTCCTTTTCCTATTTGGAACCAGTCTGTTGTTCCATGTCCAGTTCTAACTGTTGCTTCCTGACCTGCATACAGGTTTCTCAAGAGGCTGGTCAGGTGGTTTGGTATTCCCATCTCTTTCAGAATTTTCCACAGTTTATTGTGATCCACACCGTCAAAGGCTTTGGCATAGTCAATTAAGCAGAAATAGATGTTTTTTTTCTGGAACTCTCTTGCTTTTTCGATGATCCAGAGGATGTTGGCAATTTGATATTTAGTTCCTCTGCCTTTTCTGAAACCAGCTTGACTATCTGGAAGTTCACTGTCCATGTATTGCTGAAGCCTGGCTTGGAGAATGAGCATAGTAAGTTATAGAACTGAGTTCAGTGTATCTTTTCACTTAAATAAAAAAAAATCAGAAAGGGAAGTAGGTAGGTAGATGATAGATAGATACCTACCTACCTACATACATATATACATAAGTTAATGTAATATAGAATGAGATTTGAAGTGAGCAAGATACTGATTTTGATTATTCATGAAAGGATAAAGGAACACAAATCAGCAAAATATTATTAGTGGCTTCCACAGGGGAAGTGAAATTAAGGAGGGTAAAAAGGTTAGAGATTTCAATTTTTTATATTATATATTTCAGAGCAGATCCTATGGTTAGTCTAACTAACGGGGCAAGCAAATGTCATTGCAAATCACAAATGTCATTGCAAATCACATATAAAGGATATAAAATTATCTTACAGTAATAGAGCAGTAAACTATGAATAATAACATACAATCCACTATATAGGGAATGGTTGAAATAAGACAGTATAAAGATTGTTTTATGGAAAGTAATCTTCCTACGTAAAATTGCCATCAATGACATTATGTCATGAGATTTAGCTTACATAGAATTTAAGTTAGATGAAGTTTTATCGTTTTACTTTTTTTTCACTCTAAACTGTCTCGCCTGCCCCCTTCCTTCCTTTCTTCTTCCCTTCCTTCCTTGCTTACTTGTTTCCTTTCATAATTCAAGGTTTTATAGCACTTTGGCCTATAGCCTATGAGATTTGCCAATTTTGAATGCCTAGCACATGCCGGGCATTAGATATGTGTGTATATGTTTATATTCTTCACAAACCTAGTCTAAAACATGTGAGGGTAGCACTCCTAAATTCAAACTTTTGTCCCACAATCCTCTCTGAGGGTCTTTGTGTCTATGCATTTCTCTATAAAGTAGGCATGATATAATACCTGTTCAGAGGGCTTCTGTGGTGGCTTAGATGGTAAAGAATCAGCCTGCAACACAGGAAACCCAGGTTCAATTCCTGGTTGGGAAGATTCTACGGAGAAGGGAATGACAACTCACTCCAGTCTTGCCTGGAGAATTCCATGGACAGAAGCCCGCCAGGCTACAGTCCATGGGATTGCAAAGAAGGGGTCACAAAGAGTCAGACACGACTGAGTGACTAACACTAAAGGATTGGTGGTGGTGGTTTAGTCGCTCAGTGTCTGACTCTTTGTGATCCTGTGGACTGCAGCCCACCAGGCTCCTCTCTCCATGGGGTTCTCCAGGCAAGAACACTGGAGAGGGCTGCTATTTTTCTCCAGGGGATCTTCCTGACCCAGGGATTGAACCCGCGTCTCCTGTGCTTTCCACATTGCAGGCAGATTCTTTACCTCCTGAGTTAATGAGGAGGCCAGTCGTCAAGGTTAAATGTTAATATCAATATAAGTGATTTTTTGACATTAGTATCTGCCATATAGTAGGGAAACAGTATGTATGAGCTTTGATCTCTATCACACTATTTTTAGAGATGTAGAAACTTTTTGTCAGTGAAGTCATATAACTAATTCTGAAAGATCTGGGTTTGAATTAAAATCTAACTCCATAGTTTTTTGTTTTCTCTATGCTGTGCTCTGTTGCAGTTACTGGATACACCAAAATTTGATTGTTTTATTTAATAGAGAGTTGGTTTTATGTAATTTATTACAGTTTGGAAATTATATATATGTAAAAGTATTGAAAACCCAATAAAATGCTCTGTTTTCCTAAACTCAGACGATTTGAATGATTTTAGGGTCTGACCATTACTGTGTGGCCTAAATGCACATTGAAATGTAATATAGTATCATAATTTATAATGAACATGTTATTAATGAATAAGATATATAGAAAATTATGTTTAAAACATATCAGAGAACATATCATTAAAATATAAATAACAGTGTTTTATTTATTTGTAAAAAATATTTACATTGGGTTGGCCAAAAAGCTCATTCAGATTTTTCCATAAGATATAACAAAAAGACCTGAACAAACTTCTTAGCCAACCTTACACTTTTTTTATATAAGAACTTGAAAAAAATTTCTCACTTGAAAATTTGCATTTTTTAATCTCAGATAAATTAAAATTCATAGTAGTTACATTTCTGAAGAAAATTCAATAATATAGTGAAGATTAACTCCTAAATCAATATAGGCTTATGTTTATAGTAGTTTAAATCTTTGGACTCTTATACATAAACTTTGAATAACTTTGAATTATTATATTTAATTTTTGGTCATTTACCTTTATCTCAAATGTTCTTTCATTTCTGAAATTCAAGCGCACATCATTCCACTAATATTTATGTTCACAGTAGCCTTCTTCCTAATAGAAAGTTCGTGTATATAGGAAAGATTTTTATTCATGTAACTTAACAGGTATTTATTGCACAGCTGGTACTTGCTGACCTGCTATCTTCTAATTTCTACTGACACCTTCATCCCTCAACATACACACAATTTAGTAGCAAAAGTCAGATGTGAATTTTACCATTTTCCTTTTAGAATTTTGATTTGAATATTTCTGAACTGATTTACATGTTTTAAAAGCCTATGTATTTGAATTAACCTTTCTCATATTTCTGTACCATCTTGACATCATACTGGCCAGATGTATTGCAGCATTTTCAAGAGGCATGGAAATAAGAGAGTAATAACTTCATTCTACTAAATTCAAATATAGATCTCATATACTTGCATGCCATAGTTTTTTATTTTATTAATATAAGGTAAGCATTACCTTAATTTATTTATGTAATTATGTTGTCCCACTTCACCAAGTTGGATCCCACCAGTCCACTTGATTCTGTATTACTCCATATTAATTTTTGGAGTGTGATCCCAATGTCCTGTAAGTTCATTTTCAAGAATTATGAAAGTTCTTAATATAAGCTCTCTGCTAATGAGTCAACAAAAATAAGTATCCATGGCAACATAGCTTCCAAAGCCAATCTTGTATTTATTTGAAAAATGTTTTTAGGTATGTACCTCTGTGTGTTTAAAACTTTTGTCACACTCTCCATTTCATGATGAGAGGAGTGAAAGAAAGTGTTTATTTGAGACTTAAAGAAAGACACCTTTTGCTAATGGTGAGATTTTCTTCATGGCTGGGTAGATGATTTTCAACTTTACCATAGACAGATTTTTTATCAAATATTTATATAAAATACCACCTTTAACTAAATGAAAAATAGTTTAGGAGTCTGAGGGATTGAGTTTATGAAGAAGTCAAAAAGACTTCATGGATAAGAAAACAGGCCATCATTTAACTTATATTTATGCTTATTTCTTGGCCCCTGCTCTTCTTGCCACCTTTACTTTGGTATGATAATCAGGAGAAATATCTCAGAGTACATCATTTTCTTTGTTTCAAAGCAAGGGTATGAGTTTTTTATATATATATACGTGCTTGTCAAGTAAAGCCAATGTCCTTGACATGGCAATTTATAATTTATTGTTTTCACTGGCACAAAATTTATTTATTTATTTTTTTACTGATTCTTTTTCTCTTATTTACCTTAGTTTACCTTAAGGTAAACAATATAAGGTAAGCATTACTTTAATTTATATTAAGGAAAATTCTTAATGTATTTTATCTTACGCTAAACCTAATCTTTTTTTAATTGAAATCTGGTTAATTTTTAATATATCCATCTCTACTGTCCAGCACAATTACTTAGTTACACATGTATATAAATTCTTTTTTAAACATTCTTTTCCATTATAGTTTATCCTAAGAGATTGGATATAGTTCCCTGTTCTACATGGTAAGATCTTTTTGTTTATCCATTCTAAATGTAATAGTTTGCATCTACCAACCCCTGAACTCTCAGTCTTTCCTTTCCCTTCCTTTCTCCTACTTGGAAACCACAAGTCTTACCTCCAGTAAGTCTATTTCCCACTGAATACAGATTCTGTTTCTGTTTTGTAGATAGGTTCATCTGTGCTGTATTTTAAATTCCATATATAAGTGATAGTATATAGTATTTATATATCATACCATAGCATATGGTATTTGTATTTCTCTTTCTGACTTACTTCACTTAATATGATAATCTCTAGTTGCATCCATGTTGCTGCAAATGGCATTGTTTCATTATTTTTAACAGCTGAGTAGTATTCCATTGTATTTATGTACCACATCTTTATCCATTTATCTGTTGATGGACATTTAGGTTGTTTCCATGTTTTCACAATTGTGAATAGTGCTACTATGCATCATGTATCATTTTAATTATAGTTTTGCACATGAATGTATGCACATGAGTGTGACTGCTGTCTCATATGGTAGTTCTATTTAGTTTTCTGAGGAAGTTCTATACTGTTTTCCATAGTGGCTGCACCAACATACAGTCCCACCAACAGTGTGGGAGAGTTCCCTTTTCTCCACACCCTCTCCAGCATTTGTTATTTGTAGACTTTTTAATGATGCCCATACTGAATGGTGTGAGGTGGCACCTCATTCTAGTTTTCATTTTCATTTCTCTAATATTAATAATTGGGGCTTCTCTGGTGGCTCAGATGGAAAAGAATCCACCTGTAATGCAGGAGACCCCAGTTCGATATCTGGGTCAGAAAGATCCCCTGGAGAAGAACATGGCAACCCACTCCAGCTTTCTTGCCTGGAGAATCCCATGGACAGAGGAGCCAAGCAGGCTACATAGTCCATGGACTCGCAAAGAGCTGGACGTGACTGAGTGACAGACATTACATTACATTAACATTAATAATTAGTGATGTCAAGCATCTTTTTATGTGCCTACTGTCTGCTTTGGAGAAGTGTCTATTAAGGTCTCTTGCCCATTTGTCAATTGTGTTGGTTGTTTCTATTTGTTTGTTGTTGATTTGTATGAGCTGTTTGTATATTTTGGAGATTGAGCCCTCATCAATCAGAACATTTGCAAATATTTTTTCCCATTCTGTACCTGGTCTTTTCATTTTGTTTATGGTTAACAAAAGCTAGTAAGTTTGATTAGGTCCCATTTGTTTATTTTTGTTTTATTTCTGTTGCCTTGGGAGACCGACCTAAGAAAGCATTGATATGATTTATGTCAGAGAATGCTTTGCTTATGCTCTCTTCTAGGAGTTTTATGGTGACATCTCTTTTGTCTAAGTCTTTAAAAACCATTTTCAGTTTACTTTTGTTCATGGTGTGAGGATGTGTTCTAATTTCATTGATTTAAACACAGCTACAATGGCCAGTTAATCTTCACTAGCACAAATTTTTGATCCATGAGTTTTCATTTGTTATCATATATTTGGTACATCTCTCTTCAAAATACACTATTTGATAGTTTCCATCAAGTATCAGCTTTTAAAGTACCAAAATAAATATCATTGACGTATTTATCTTTTGTATAGAAAGTGAGACATTACATTAATACTGTCTTCTTTCATTTTTGATGCCTTTCATATGAAAGGCTCAGTAAAACGTCTGAAATATACTGAATTCCTGGCTTAACATTTAGTAAACACAGAACTGTGTGCCATTCACTGAATTTTCTCATTCATACTAGAGAATTCTAATTTAGAAATTTAGTGGCAGGTTTTACTGGCTATAAGTGATTGGTCATCCTATTAGCAACCACGTGGTCACATTAACTTGAATGAACATAGTGAGATAAATGCTGAAGTGTATAATTTATCTTATAATAATTTGTTAAGAATCATTTTTCAAAATGCACTTTGATCCAATTAAAACCTGATTCAACTTATTTTATTTCATGTATACTAATTTATTCATGTATAATTATCCTCTTTTTCTTAATTAAAAAATATATATATATAAATTCAGGATAGGGGAAGTATCAGGTTGTGAGAATGTAGAATCACAGATGTGCTCTGAAATCTCTAGTTATCACTGGGTTCCACATTCCTGGGTACCAAAAACAATGACAAAGGCTAATGATAGCCAAGCTGATGGCATTCAGTTTCTCCTTTTCTTTCAATATTTCTTATTATTGCTAAGATTCAAAAATGTAAGCTGTGTATAAGAACTTTGCAGTGTTGTTAGAGCCATACACAGCAGTGTATATTTAAGGTTCTATTATTTCTTTTACCTGCTTCATAAAATATTTATAAAATATAAATTTGGAAAGCATTTTAATTGTTGCCTTTTATGAATGTTACCTTTTTAGAGTAACAAAGAACTATATAGTCACATCTTTCTATGCATAAAATATATGTTATATATAAGTAATGAATACTAAAGGATAGACTGATTATGACCAGCATTACATTATGAAATATTAATGAAATCCCTGTCTTAGTGACATTCTGTTTTCTAGAAAGGTTTGAAAAAATCTGCTTGTTCTCCTCATACTTAGAGCACCAGTGTATCAGTAAATTTAATTTTTCAAACTTAATTAAAAGCAAACTTTAGTGTGTGTGTGTTTGTGTGTGTCGGTGTCTGTGTGTGTATGCTCAGTTGTGTCCGATTCTTTGTGATACCCTGGACTATAGCTCACCAGACTCCTCTGTCCATGGGATTTTCCAGTCAAGAATACAGGAGTGGATTGCCATTTCTTACTCCAGGGTATCTTCCCAACCCAGGGATTGAACTCATGTCTCTTGTGTCTCCTACAATGGCAGGCAGATTCTTTACCAACTGTGCCACCTAGGAAGCCCAAACTTTATTAGATATTATATTCATCTCTGAGTGAGAATTCATACTTATATGCCTAAAATAGCTCAAAACTGCATACATACCTTTGAGAATATTTTCTGACTAACCCAGAACAAAGGAATCTATCAGTATTTCCTACATTATCTATTCTGATACTTGGATGTAAAAATATAACCATTCTTGATTAACCTTGGTTTATTCATGGGAATAGCAATAAAATATTTTTATGACTTCTATGGAACAGAATGCTGAGCAAAGATATGGAGTTACTTATTAATATGAGCATTTGAATCATAATTAATGGCAATGACTTTTAAATGATATTGTGCATTTTAGAGAATTTAAGCACTTTTCCTACAGTACATTATTCTTTATATATATATATATATATGTTTTTTTTCTGCATTAAATTCTTTTTTCCACCTCAAATTTTTTTAAAAAAGAATAGTTAAATATTATTATTATTTTGTTAAATTATAAGTGGCCCAATCATCTCAGGTAGCATAGAATAGAACTTTTACACACTATGACAGATTGCTCGGAATACCATGACAAGCCCACACATGCACATGCATATATTGTCCACACATTTAGCTTGTACACATTGCTTTGGCCATGTCCTTTTCACTTAACATAGCTTGAAAATTAAATCTGCTTTGGTATCTATATTAGCTTAAATATTTTTCAATGATATATTTTATTCCATCGTATAGAAGTAAACAATTCATTGTTTCTTCACTAGTAAATGTAAATAACTATTTATATTTATTCCAAATTTTCTTCTGTTTCTATCACTGTCAGCACAGATGTCACTGCACACATGGTATTTCATGTATGAGAAATTGTCTGATACATTCTCACAATTTAATGACAAAATACCTCCAAAGAGATTGAGTCATTTACTCTTGTCTTAACCATGTCTGATAATGTTTCCTTCAGTTGTGGCCAATGTTGTGTGTTATCAAATATTTGCTACTGAGAACCATGTAGGAAAGTGCATACTGTAATTCTAAACAGTATTTCTCTTAAATATGGAGATGAAGTTCCATATGTTGAGAAATGTTTGTCTTTTTTGCCAATTATCTGATTATTGTCTTTGCCTGTTTTTCAAATTGGATTCCATATACTCATTCTTGTAAAAGCTACACTTGTAATGCATAGATTATAGCACAACATTCCTTAAGTGTCTGTGGGGTGTTGGTTCCAAGATGCCCCACAAAGACCAAAATCCACAGATTGATGTCTCTTATTTTAAAATGAAGTAATACATTCAGATGTACTTACCTGTGGCTTGTTTGAATTCATGGATAGGGAACTGTGGATACAGAGCCCTGACTATACTCAATTTCATTCTTTCAATCAAGCAAGAAATTAAAGGCACTTGAAAAGTCACACTTTTTTTTATGATATAGGAATTTTTGGAGTAAACCAACACAAAATGCCCTGTAAGTGGGATTTGGTTGATTACCTCTTGGGATTCCCTGATAGCTCAGTTGGTAAAGAATCCACCTGCAATGAAGGAGACCCCGATTTGATTCCTAGGTCAGGAAGGTCTGCTGGAGAAGGGATAGGCTACCCATTCCAGTATTATTGGGCTTCCATTGTGGCTCAGCTAGTAAAGAATCCATCTGCAAAGCAGGACACCTGGGTTTGATCCCTGGGTTGGTAAGATCCCCTGGAGAAGAGTAAGGCTACCCACTCCAGTATTCTGACCTGGAGAATTCCATGGACTATACAGTCCATGGGGTGGCAAAGAGTTGGACATGACCCTTTGGACTGCAGCACACCAGGCTTTGCTGTCTTACACTATCTCCCAGAGTTTCCTTGAACTCATGTCCATTGAGTCAGTGAGGCCATCCAACCATTTGATTCTCTGTTGCCCCTTTCTCCTCCTGCCGTCAATCTTTCTCAGCATCAGGGTCTTTTCTAGTGAGTTGGCATCAGATAGCTAAAGTATTGGAGCATCATCTTCAGCATCAGTCCTTCCAATGAATAGTCAGGGTCAATTTCCTTTAGAATTAACTGGTTTGATTTCTTTGCAGTCCAAGGGACTCTCAAGAGTTTTCTCCAGAACCACAGTTCGAAAGCATCAATTCTTTGGCACTTAGCCTTCTTTATGGTCTAATTCTCACATTGGTACATGATTACTGGAAAAACCATAGCTTTGACAATACAGATCTTTGTCGGCAAAGTGGTATCTCTGATTTTTAATAGACTGTATAGGTTGTCATAGCTTTTCTTCCAAGGAGCAAGTGTCTTTTAACTCCATGGCTGCAGTCACCATCCACAGTGATTTTGTAGCCCAAGAAAATAAAAGCTGCCACTATTTCCATTTTTCCCCATCTGTTAGTCTTCACTTGGGGATATAGTATTCTTTGATTTGTCTTTCTTTGCTTCAGTTCAGTTCAGTCGCCCAGTCGTGTCTGACTCTTTGTGACCCCATGAACTGCAGCACGCCAGGCCTCCCTGTCCATCACCAATTCCCAGAGTCTACCCAAACCCATGTCCATCAAGTCAGTGATGCCATCCAACCATCTCATCCTCTGTCGTCCCCTTCTCCTCCCGCCCCCAATCCTACCCAGCATTAGGGTCTTTTCCAATGAGTCAACCCTTCGCATGAGGTGGCCAAAGTATTGGAGTTTCAGCTTCAACATCAGTCCTTCCAATGAACACTCACGACTGATCTCCTTTAGGATGGACTGGTTGGATCTCCTTGCAGTCCAAGGGACTCTCAAGAGTCTTCTCCAACACCACAGTTCAAAAGCATCAGTTCTTCGGCGCTCAGCTTTCTTCACCGTCCGAAATCCCTAAAAGACATTCTTTCTTCAGTAATGATAAATTTGTAGGTAAACACTGGTTGCCA
Organism: Okapia johnstoni; assembly: GCA_024291935.2. Classification (NCBI taxonomy): domain Eukaryota; kingdom Metazoa; phylum Chordata; class Mammalia; order Artiodactyla; family Giraffidae; genus Okapia; species Okapia johnstoni. The sequence goes on from CM044308.1 coordinate 58,482,054, forward strand.
GAAGAAAAACAAAACCCAGGTATATTAAATATAAATTTAACAAAAGATAAACACACTGTGTGAAGAAAATTAATATGGAAGTTCATAAAAGAATAGAAATGAAGACCTAACTTTAAGAGCAAAAGTGCACAATGTTATAAAAATCAAAGGGCTTCCCTGATAGCTCAGTTGGTAAAGAATCCATCTGTAATGCAGGAGACCCCAGTTCAATTCCTGTGTCGGGAATATCCACTGAAGAAGGGATAGGCTACCCACTCCAGTATTCTTGGGCCTCCCTCATGGCTCTTCTGGTAAAGAAACCACATGCAATGATGATAAAAATCAAATCCTAATGACTTATGATAACTTACTAGTAGCAGAGTGTTCATTTGATTTAACTTTACAAGATAAATTTTATTTTTTAATAGTTAACATCTATATATTATGCAGATAATTACAGAAAATATTCTACAAAATAACTGTCTTTCTTACATTATTATATAATTCTCCTTTCTGGTAAAAATACTATTTATTTTCCCACACAGTAATTGCATCCTAAAATTTATATGAAAAAATAAAGTTTAATAGGCAAGATGATTTTGATGAAGAAGAAAAGGAGAAAAGAAACATGATTGGTTCTAACAAATAGTGAAAAAATATTATAAAGTTATAATAATTTAAAATGTGGCATTTGCTAAGTAGACAAATGAATAATTATATAAACATGAGCCATAAATATTCCCATGTATGCAACAATGGGAAAATAATAAATGATTTTATAAAGTTTGCTATTTATGATAAAAACATACAAAATAGAACTTTAGAAATGTATAAACTTGGAATTTATAACTTAAATGAAAAAGAATGTACAAAAATGAGTTTGTTTATAAAAGATATAAGTATTATCTTTCCATATTGACATATGTTTGCAAAGATATCTCGAGAAAGTAAGCAAAAAGCTAACAGTTTTTCTACTTCTTACAAGGTATAATATTTTAATAAGTGGAGGGAAAGTGAGGGAATGGTCATCTTGTATATAGTTTTTATTTTTAGCATTTTTAAATCTAGCTAATAAATATTCAGCAAATGAATACAAAATATTAGGAAATACAAGAGCGATATCTTAATACTATTGGAGAGAAAAGGTTTATTAATGAAAATATATGAAACTAGGGGAAAATATGTGTTTAAAGGATAATATACTTAAGGATAAATATGGAATTTATCTTAGTGATGGTTGATGATTTTGTTAATTGGCAGTCACTGGGCTGACTAAAATAATTCACCTGTGTGCATGCTAAGTCACTCCAGTAGTTTGCGACCCTAAGGACTCATAACCTTCCAGACTCCTTTGTCAATGGGATTCGCCAGGCAAGAATACTGGAGTGAGTTGCCTTCCTTACTCCAGGGGATCTTCCTGACCCAGGGATAGAAACTGCGTCTCTTTACCACTAGCGCCACCTGGGAAGCCCAAATTAACTCACATATGTTTCCTTAATTAATAGTCCTGGAAAGCATAGCATCCACTCAGCTTCTTTTCACTGTCTTTCAAGCACTATCTCAAAGTTTGGTTTATTTCTATCAGTTGTTCCTTTATGTTAACATAAGGTTTTTTCAAAAAGAAACTGCAACCTAAAGTGCATCAGGGTCTCAGAGGATTTGTCCTGCAGTTGAGTAATACATATCTGCTCTATGAAAAATGCATAGCCATGTTTTTTTTTTAATTTAACAAATTATGCTTCATATAGCAAATTGCTTCAAAATGAGGAATGGTTTTTTTCTATGATTATGAGAATAGATTTTATGCATCACAGACCAGAACACTTCATAATCTGCCAACAGTGCTAATTATATGATCAGGGAACCTGTACAAACCCCTGAGGAGTATTTCAGGCAATGAAGAGCAACCATAGGACATCAGAAAAATGGGGATCATTTTTCAATGAAGCAGTGAAGTATGTGGCATGCGTATTAGAGATTCTTAGAAGCTGTAAATAGTGGACACAACTATATCAACACTCATCTGTCTTGTGAATGACAGTGATTGAAGTAACTTGGAGCACCTTAATACCTTCCAAAATTTGATAAATGTCTGAGCTTATAATATCCATTCTGTTTGTAAAAGTACTTCAATGATGTCCCTCATCAATATTTAGAATATCATATGAAAACTTCTTGGCCTGTTCTATTTATTCCATCCCATATTTCCCCTTGTGTATAGTAGCCTGTCAAATATCTTGATAACTTTACCATATGACTTCCTGAATGAAATATTATTCTAGTGTAAGGGACAACTGGATTATTTCTAAGAGCAATGGAACCTTAGAATTTCAGGAAGAACACCACCACCAAAAACCTTTCAAAGATAATGTGTTTCAGAACTTTTCAAATTACTTTTCTCAGGTACCTAGGGTTTTCCAAAAACCACAATAGAGGGGCATCCTCAAAGGAATAGGAATCAAAATAGGCTGTTAGGTGGGGATGTCTGTGCCCCTCTCCTACTACCCAAACATATACACATGGCTGCTTTATCAAGAGATTCTCTGTATTTATGTTTTTATAATAATCTGTAATAAGACCATTTCTTTCGTCGAAGAATTCCTGTATTTATTAATAATCTGAATAACAGTGACCCTTAGTTCAGTCTCAGACACCGTATTTAAGGTCTCTACATCTATTACTTCATTTGGCCTCACAAGAATCCTGCAAAGTAGGTTATTATACTCAGGTTTAAAATGGTAAAATTAAGACCCACTGATAAACAGTAACTTATTAGTGGCAGAAAGTTTTAATTTTATTGAACTTCCTGATTATGCAAGGTAAATTTCTCTTTTTTCATTATTAACAGTAATACATTGTACAGATAACAGCAGGAGTCTTAAAGATAGCTGCCTGTCTTACATTATTCCTGATGTGCAGATCCCATCATCCATGATATTATAAAATAAACAGAAATTGAAACTCCTTAAAAAAAGTTAGTGATGTTTAAAATAGCTATATAATTTAATTTGTCAAAAATCAATTGCTTGGTTAAGGGGAGAATCGTAAGTTGAGGATGGGAAAACCGATGTATTCTTTTCCGAGAGAAATAAAGGGCTTATTTGAACTTTCTCAGAAAATTTAGAAATTTTACTAGGATTACTCGCTCTCTACTCCCTTCCTCTTTTATTTTGTCCCTTTATCTCTTGCTTCACTACTTTTCTGTATTCCTTTCACATTCATGTCTCTGTTTTTCCCTCTCCTCTCCCCGTCATTTTCTCCTTATCCTCTTTCTTTTGCTCTTCTTTCTTCACCCCTTGTTTTCCTTATGTTATTGGACTGGAAATGGTCAAAAGAATATAAATTATCTAGGTCCAAGATCTGATAGATTACAGTCACCTTTATCAGCAGAGGTCTCCTCAATTCCTGGTTGCTAAGCATTAGAGAACCAGCAGGAAAGGGTTCCATACTAGGATAGTTTAGGCAGAAGCATATTGGCCTAAAGTTATATATGAAATCTTGGAGGAGAGATTGAACAATTGTGAAACAAGAAAACAAAGGTTGTTCTTCCTTTTCTTTTCATTTATTTATTCAACAGATATTTTGAGAGCTATGGGGTGAACAGAACAGATATGCCCTTATGGAAAATGTATCATACTAGTGTTAATACTTAAGTAGTAACTGGTATTATTTTAGCGCCCATTTGAGACATCAGATGTGTTGTTTCACTTAATATTAACTACTTCTTATATATTCTAAGTGTGTTGTGTTGTCATGTGTATCTGAGAAACCAGTGGGTATAATTAAAAGTATGTGTTTTCTTTGACATATTGCTATAAGCCTGTACTATCTAATTCAGGAGCTACTAGTCACATGTGGCTAAAACATGCATAAAATATGGCGAGTCCAAATTGAAATGTGCTGTTAAAAAAGCAGGTTTCAAAGATTTAGTAAGAAGCAAAATGTATCTCAATCATTCATTTTATACTTATATTTTGTATAAAGGTTTAAATATAAAGACAAATTTGTTATTAAAATAGTTTCTTCTGTTTCTCTTTACTCTTTTTTTAACATAATTACTAAAAATTCAAAATGACATATTTGGCTCATATTGTACTTGTACACAGCATTGCTCTAACAAAAGCTTATGTTATCTTTTCTATTTTTGACCTCTTAGACCCCTGTAGTAAAACATTATTCTCGTCTATATCAATGCATGAAAAAATTGTCTTTGCATAGAAAATTGCCTAAGAAATGTTAAGGTCTGAGCATTTCTGCATTTATTTATGTCCTTAAATGATACTGGTAGATTAGACAAGCATGATTTCCTTTATAGAAGCAATTTTGCAATTCTTCAAGTAGGAAGCTTACTGAAGTAGAAAGGGATCTAAATCTTATTATGCATTCTACAGGCTGTCATTTAAGGACATGATGCATCCTGGTCTATAGTTCTCTAGGGCATATTTCAGCCTTTCACTTAAAATGATTCAATTTAGTCCAGAGCAATCTAATACATATTGGTTACACTTTTCACAGTTTTCAGTGGCAGTTTGCCAGGACCCCCTCCCTCCACCACCACGCCATGGGTTTCTCTTCATCTTATTATCAATCAAGAACAAATGGTACAAGGAGTACATAAGGATAAAGATATAAGTGAATAGAAATAGTTCCTTGGTATCTCCCTAGGCCCTACAGGAGGCAGAGTGGAAGTCAGTCAAACATCAAGGGCCATATCAGTATTCAGAGGTGTCCCTAAAGATATGTGAGGCAATCTTATAGTAATTTATTTTCATATCCTATTTCTAGGATGGTATACAGTTTCCACAATTTATAAAAATGCTCATATGTTTATGGTCAATCTAAAACTCTTTTATAGCAATATGTAGAATAAAAATTAGTTATAGAATTTATAAAACTAGCCACATTTGTTCCCTGTAATCCTAGATTAGATACTTTAGGGCTCTGTAGCTTTTTCAGATTGGCTTATTTCAACTAAGTAAAATGTATTAAAGATTCTTATCTTCTATGGATTAATAGCTCATTTCTTTTTTATCACTGAATAATATTCATTTAATGGATATACCACAATGTATTCTTTCACTTATTTAGAGATATCTTGTATATTTTTTTTGTTTGGGGAAATTTTGGGTCCAACTGCTATAAATATTCACATGTGGGCTTTTTATAGACACAGATTTTCAATTCATTTGGGCAAATATCTAGGAGAGCTATTTTTGAATCATATGCTAAAAATATGTTTATGTTTGTAAGAATGAGCCAAATTTTCTCCCCGAGTGGCTGTATCATTTTGAATTCCCACCAGTGAGAGTTCCTGTTGTTCTACTTCCTTGTCAGCATGTTGAACATCTTTAAACATGCTCATTTGTCATCTGTGTATCTTAATTAGTGAGGTGTCTCCCCAGATATATTGCCCTCTTTTGACTATTTTCAATTTCACTGATTTCTTATTTTCAATTTCATTAATTTTTGCCCCAATTTTTATTATTTCTTCTATTTACTTTCAGCTTAAATTGAACTCTTTCTTTAGTTTCCTAAGGTAAATGCTTGGATTATTGATTTTATATTTTTATTAATTTCTAATATATGCATTTAATGCTATAAATTTACCTCTTAGCACTACTTTTGCTAGTTCTATAATTTGACTTGTATTTTCTCTTACATCTTGTTCAGTTTTTTAAATTTCTCTTAAGGTTTCTTCTTTAGTCCATGTGACTGAGAAGTGTATTGTTTGCTTCCCAGAATATTTTGGAATTTTTTCAGCTATACTTTTGTTACTGATTTCTAATTGAATTTCATTAAGACCTCCAAACATACTTTGTATGATCTATTGTTTTAAATTTTTGGTATGTTTTACGCTCGGACATAGTCTATCTTGGTAAATGTTCCATGTGAACCTGAGACTATGTATTATGCTGTTGTTGAATTAAGTAAACTATAAATGTCAATTAAATCCAGGTAATTGGTGATCCTTTTCAGGTCAACACTAGCCTTCCAATTTTTGGCATGATTTATCCATCAGTTGGGATTCCTGGATGGCTCAGCAGGTAAAGAATCAGCCTGCAATGCAGGGTACACAGGAGATGGGAATTTGATCCCTGGGGCAGGAAGATCCCCTAGAGGAGGAAATGGCCACCCACTCTATTATTCTTGCCTGAAAAATTGCATGGACAGAGGAGCCTGGCAGGCTATAGTCCAAAGGGTTACAAAGAATTGAACACGACTGAGCAAAGCATGCATCCATCATTTAGTGAAAGAGATGTTGAAGTTTCCAAATATAATAGTATAACTTTTCTATTTCTCTTTGTTATTATGTTAGTTGTTGCCTCACACATTTTGATGTTCGGTTTAGACATATACATATGAAGGGTTGCTATGTCTTCTTGGAAATATGACTAATTTGTCTTCATGTAATGGTCTTCTGCCACCACTAGTGGTCTTCTTTATCCATGATATCTCCCTTGTTCAGAAATCTGCTTAAACTGAAATTAGTGAATCTATCTGAGCTTTGTTTTGATTAGTATTAGCATTGTATGTCTTTCTCCACCCTTTTACTTTTAACTGATATATCTTTATATTTAAACTGGGTTTCTTGAAGACCACATATGGTTCATTTTTTTTAACTACTCTGACAGTCTGTCTTTCAGTGGGTGTACTTAGACCATTCACAATTAAAGTTATATTGATAGGTTATATTAATATTTACATTAAATATTAATATTTGCATTATTTGTAGCTTTTCTATTCCATGCACTTGTAATTTGTCTATTTTCTTCCCTTCTTTTTCTGCCTTCTCTGATTACTTGAGCATTTTATCTTTTTCCATTTTTTCTCTTCTTCTAAAATGTGAATTACACTTCTTAAAAAGCTGTTTAGTGATTGCCCTAAAGTTTTCGATAAACATTTAGGCTAATCTAAGTTAACATTTAGGCTAATTTAAGTTAAATTTTATGGAGAAGGAAATGGCAACCCACTCCAGTACTCTTGCCTGGGAAATCCCGTGGACAGAGGAGCCTGGTGGGCTGCAGTCCATGGGGTCGCTAAGAGTCGGACACGACTGAGCGACTTCACTTTCACTTTTCACTTTCATGCACTGGAGAAGGAAATGGCAACCCACTCCAGTGTTCTTGCCTGGAGAATCCCAGGGACGGCGGAGCCTGGTGGGTTGCTGTCCTTGGGGTCGCCCAGAGTCGGACACGACTGAAGCGACTTGGCAGCAGCAGCAAGTCAACTTTTAAATAACACTATACAGCTTCATGAATAATGCAAAGACTTTATAACAGGTTAATTTCAGTTTTCCTCTCCTGTATCTTGCGATATCAGTGTCTTTGATTTCACTTAGTTATATCCTATAATCACTCAATATGTAGTTATTATTATGACTAAAAAGTTATCTATTAGACTATTTTTAAAAAGAAGATTTTACTTTCATTTATTTTTCTCTAGTATTCTTTCTTTATATGTCTAGGTTTATTTATCAAATTTCTGATCTGTATGTATATTCTTTTTTTTTTTTCCTGAAGGATTTTTAAAATTTCTTGCTCTTAGGTACACCAACTATGATTACTTCATTCAGTATTTATCTGAGAAATTATTTCTCCTCCTTTTTTTGAAGAATGGTATCATTGAGTATAGAAAATAGTTTGGTAGTTTTTTGTTTTGTTTTCAACATTTCAAGCATTTTACTCTACTCTTTTCTTACACTCGAGGTTTTTGATAAGGAATTACTATAATTCATAACTTTGTTCCCCTGTAAGAAAGATGCTTTTTTTCTGGCTTCTTTTAATAATTTCTCTTTTCTTTTTATTCAATTTGAGTATGATATCCTTTGGTATATATACTTTTTGGCATTTATTCCATCTGATGCTCTCTGAGCTTACAGAAACTGTGCTTTAGTGTCCACTGGTAATTTGACAACATTCTCAGGTTTTATTGTGTGAAATATTTATTTTTTATTCTCTTTCTGTTCTCTGCTATTACAATTGCCTGTTTGTTGCCTCTTTCAAAATTGTACAACAATTTTTGGGTATTCGGTTTTAAGTAATTTTATTATTGACAAACTTCAGTTTGGAAAGTTTATATTGACATATCTTCATATACCCTGATTTCTTCCTCAGTTGTATCCAGTCTTCTAATTAGTCTATCAAAGACATATTTAACATCTGTTACAGAATTTTTGACTTTTGAAGTTTACATCTCTTAAACTAACCACCTATTATTGTATACTATCTACTCTTTTGCTTAGTGCTCTAATTTATTTTAAATTTTCTGATAATTCCAAACTCTTGTGGTCATATCCAAGTCTGTTTTATATCTCCAGACTGTGTTTTTTATACATTTCATCATGCCTTGAGATTTTTTTGTTGTTGTTATTGTTAAAAGCTACACTAGATGGTGTCAATAAAACTGAGGAAGAAGCACAAGTTCACCAACAATGTGGTTCCAGCTGAAGTCTCAGCCAATCATATTGAGCTTTGGAGCCAGGGGTGTCTCTTTAGATTCCCTCAAACTGGAGCAATGAATTTGAATATTTATATTGCCACATCAATATGTAACTGACTGTGACCAGTTCCTTGAGAGGTAATATAGCCTTAGGCAAGGCAGATCTGAGTGAGAGATAGAAATTCTCTGTGAGGGATACAAATTGGAGACTTCAAGAGTAGACAATTTTCAGCATGAGCAAGATAGGTTTGTTAGTCCTGAGGAGGATATCAGAGAGATATGTGATAGTATCTGTTATATATTTTTGTATATCCTGTTTCCTTTCAGCCAAACACACCCTCCTATCACTCATGACTTCTTGATCAGACTAATCTCTATTCATTCTCTATGACCTCAGTTCTTTGTGGGCTTCCTTTCACATACTTCAACAGCATAACACAAAATTCCTAAGCCTAGAATTTACTGAACTATATAAAGATTGTCTTTTAAGGCTCTGTGGAAACATGAATTGCCTTTTTTGATTAATGTTCCCAGAACTCCAAATACCGTCTGACAATATTTGATACAAAATGAGTATATATTTCAGAGTGAATAAATTTCACATTTATTTTCATATTTTACTGGGTTCTAAATATTCCTGAAAATCACCCCAAATCAGAAAAATAAGTGAGAGATAACAAGAGAGTGGTAAGAATCTTAACTGAGTACGTTTTCCAAAAGTTTTCAGTTAATCTCTATTTCTAAATATTGCTGGCCAAGAATTTCAAATTTCTTCCTGTACCAGATTCTGGGCCTTCTATCAGCAATATCTTAGTCAATACATATTTTATTTAACTATATGTAGATTATTTTGACTGTATCAATTCTATCATATAATTTGTTAAGCTGAGGTGAAACATTAGTAAAGTCATGAATCAGTGCTTTGCTTGGTTTCTTCCTTTTCCTCTTTCCATTATGAATATTAGTCACTTAGGTTACTGTTTCCTTTATATATATTTATATAGAGTAATAATATACTTTATATAGAGTAATATACAAAAGTACCTTGGATGTCCAAGCCCATGATGAAATTATACATTCTTATGAAGTTCAAGACATATTTTTTGCACATAGATGATACTGTAGATGTTGAGGGCAAGTTTAAAACTAACTTAGACAAAAAGCAGCATGAGTAAAAAATGGTATCCTCTACTTAAGATCGTAATATGTGTTCATTTTCTATGAAATATGACTAGCTAGATGTATATGCACATGTAGCCAGAACTAGGATAATTATTATAAACTGAACATGTTAACTGATTATTAATTTTCTGAAGAGTTAAACCATGTTTGACTGCCTACTCAAACCAATACCTATCAAAGCACCTACACACTTATAAACTGTTTGTGATTAAATTTTAGGGATAAAAATCATTAACTTAAATGGTAATCAGTGATTTACTGCAAATTGCCATTGTTATTGTTTAATCACTATGACCTGTCCAACTCTTTTGCGACCCCTTGGACTATAGCCCACTAAGCTCCTCTGTCCATGGGATTTCCTAGTCAAGAATAATGTAGTGAGGATGGTAATCAGTGATTTCCTACAAATTACAATTATACTTAAATTTGTACGTGTTCATCTAAATCCAAATATTGTCTTACATTTCCAATGATAGTGAACATATTATAGTTAAAAATATGTTTTTTTTGACCAACCAAAAATTGCAAACAGTGTTTCCAAATATCAGCAGAAGGCCTGATAGATTCTGCCAATGCTACATCTCCCAACATAGCCTCAGACATTCCTGTATATAATACAACTACATGCCAGCATCTACTCTCAGCTGGGAACATTTCTAAGCAATAACACTCCAGGCAGATGGCTATTTTAAATTGTTCCTTGATTCCTCACTTGTAAATATAATTTTCTAATTCCCTTGACCCAGTTCTAACATTGCTGAACCGAGAATTGATCAGAGTGTCTTAGTAATCTAGAATTCAATGCATATAAATTGCCAACATAAAAATGATTTTATTCTTTTACCTTGCCCTGAGGTAACCTCATTATAAAATGTTCACTTCCCCACTGTCCTTGAATAATATCATTAGTATCCATAACTACCTAGTCTGCAGTCCAAATGAACAGAGTATGAGTAAGTTGGTAAGTCTATAAGGTGTTTTATTAATGGGACATTATTCAAATGCAAAGTTGGACATGACAGCATTAGTGAAATATAGAGGCATTTCAAAGTTTTATTAAACCTGTAAAGATCATATTTTCTGGAAGTTTATGTTCAGCAAAATTCATCCATCTACTGTAGTAGTACTCATTTCATCATTTTATATAATTTATATTGAATATTACTTATTTGAAGTCGAAGTTATATATATATATATATATATATATATATGTATATGTTTCTCTATTTGCCTGTAGACTACTTAGAAACATATATATGACCATGCATAGAAAGATTATGTAATTTATATAAATTCTATGGGATGATAAAACCTATGATAGGAATTAAGATGCAATAAAATCTCTATTCATGACATTCCATTAGCCAGATTTCCTCCTGAACTAGTATTTCTTGACTCACATTACTAATTAATGAGTGAATTCCTGTCAGTCATCAATGGCCATTAATGACTTTCCTTTAATAATATGAAATATTGAAATAATTTCTGGGCCTAATAAATATTATGTTTAGAAGAGATTCGTGTATTCCAGTTCTCTAAAACTTTGACATCTGTGTCCAATAGACATGAAAACTTGATTAACAAGTGTATTCATTTCTTATATGTTAAATAAATATAATGACATTGTCATAAATGTCTTCAAACATTTTCAAACCAAAGAAAAATAGGTAGGTTAAAAAAATGTCATAATAAACTTCTTATGTATTGGTTATATTATCCATTGCCTTTTTGAAGCTATCTTTTAAAAAAAATTTTACTTTATATTGTAAAATAATTGATTGGGGCTTCCTTGGTGGCTCAGATGGAAAGACTTCCTGCAATGCAGGAAACCTGGGTTCAATCCTTGGATGAGGAATGTCTCTTGGAAAAGGAATTGGCAATCCACTCCAGTATTCTTATCTGGAAAATCCCATGGACAGAGGAGCCTGGTGGGCTACAGTCCATGGGGTCACAAAGAGTCAGACAGGACTGATTGACTAGCACTTTTATTTCACTTTCATAGTTGATTTACAATGTTGTGTTAGTTTCAAGTGTACAACAAAGAACTCAACATATGCATGATAATTCTTTTCAGATTCTTTTTCCATATAGGTTATTACAGAATATTTTGTAGATTCCCTGTGCTATGCAGTAGGTCCTTACTTAATTTATATTTTATAAATAAAAATGTGCCTATGTCTTGGAGCTGTCTCAAAGCTAATATATGTGGCTTTTGTCCCAGGTCACGTGCTCGGCATTTACCCTTATCTCTATCAATACTCAAAACAGTTCTCTGAATGACATCTATTTTTCTGTTTATTCATAGAGAACTAAAGTTTAGGGAAGATATTTGATTTTACTAGTTTCACACACACAGTCCTAGAAGTTGAGTCAAAATGCATCTTACTTACAGATCTGTGCTGTTCACTAATGTGCTATGTACTATTTAAACTCATAACATGAATAGTGCAGTTTAATTTAATTATATTCTATTGAAGTTTCAATAATTGAAAATTTTGTCACACACTGATATGTTTTAAATATGCCAGCAAATCTGGAAAACTCAGCAGTGGCCACAGGACTGGAAAAGGTCAGTTTTCGTTCCAATCCCTAAGAAAGGCAATGCCAAAGAATGCTCAAACTACCACACAATTGCACTCATCTCACACGCTAGTAAAGGAATGCTCAAAATTCTCCAAGCCAGGCTTCAGCAATACGTGAACCGTGAACTTCCAGATGTTCAAGCTGGTTTTAGAAAAGACAGAGGAACCAGAGATCAAATTGCCAACATCCGCTGGATCATCGAAAAATCAAGAGAGTTCCAGGAAAACATCTATTTCTGCTTTGTTGACTATGCCAAAGCCTTTGACTATGTGGATCACAATAAACTGTGGAAAATTCTGAAAGAGATGGGAATACCAGACCATCTGACCTGTCTCTTGAGAAACCTGTATGCAGGTCAGGAAGCAACAATTAGAACTAGACATGTAACAACAGACTGGTTCCAAATAGGAAAAGGAGTACATCAAGGCTGTATATTGTCACCCTGCTTATTTAACTTCTACGCAGAGTACATCATGAGAAATGCTGGGATGGAAGAAACACAAGCTGGAATCAAGATTGATGGGAGAAATATCAATAACTTCAGATAGGCAGATGACACCACACTTCATGGGAAATAGATGGGGAAACAGTGTCAGACTTTGGAAACAGTCACTGTGATGGTGATTGCAGACTCCCACATTGCAGGCTGATTCTTTACCAGCTGAGCCACATGAACTAGTTTTTCTTGACCAGTAAGAACTTTATGATTTTTCCTTTATAATAGGAAAAGGGAATAAAGTCTTCTACAAATACAACCAATCGTATATTTTGATTATACTTAATAATAATTGCTGCACATTAAATGAGACTGAATTTTTCTGTGCATTAGATGTCTTACTTGATCTAAAAGTTATTCCTTTTCGTATCTATTAGTGTTCTTCCATTTTGATTCTTGTCAATATAGAATGAGTTAAAGTTCGTTACATTTTTTCCTGCTCAATGTTTTATTGGAATATTTTATTCTTGTATCATGTCAAATAATTTCTCTTGAGGGATTAATACAGTTACTGAGAAAATTTTGCATGTTATAAAAATTTAAGTACTGATATTGTATTAAATACATAAGAGTGTGAATTCTGTCCAATGGGCCTAAACACTTAATTGTTTAGAAAATCATGGTAAGAAAAATTGGGGGAGTTATAATTAAATTGAGGCAAAATTAGTCTATTTACTTGACAAATATTTAATTTTTAGCCTTCCATGAGTCAGACATATTTGTGGGCAAGTCAAAGATGAATAAAATTTTACACAAATTATAATTAAAATGCTGATGTCCTGTGAAGAACTATGATGTGTTATAAGAACAAAGAGAAGTAGGACATGGCTGGTCAGGGACATTAGGGAAGGTTTCCCTTAAAAAGTGACGCTGTAGTTGAATTTTGAATAATGACATATTTGTTCAGGGGACAAGAGTGTCACCATTAGGAGTTGTATTACAGTCCCGAGATATATAATAGGACCCTATTCCCACATGTGCCTTTAACAGATACCTCAGACTATAAGCTTAGCATCTTCGGTGCCTTGATTCAGTCCTGTGCCCACAAGACTAGAAACAAAAAAATATTATTTGTTAAAAAACATAGCAAATATATGAAGTAATCATGAGAAGGATTAGAAAAAATGATGGGATCACAATTGAATCATTTTTATTTTCTGTTAAACTATTTGGAGAGTTATAAAATATTTACCTCGAAGTTTTTTAAAAACATACAAATTAGGCAGAGCAAAAGTCAAGCTCTTTAGAGTAAACAAAATAATTTGAAATATGATGATAATTCTAAGCATTGTAGTAACTTAGATTCCTGATGAAAACAAGGAATATATTTCTAAAGCCTGCGTTGTCATATTCATGTATGCTTTTCATGAGTGTTGGAGAAGAAATGCCTATACTCTTCACGGCCTAATTCTTTAAATGCAGTAATAAAAAGCCCTTAGTAAGGAGACAGGCCAGTACTTTGCTTGCAAACCTAGTGGTACTACCCAGGTTGTATACACATCTGCAAGGCAGTTAAGTCTCATGGGACCTTAATTTTCTGATAAGGAAAACTCCATAATCAATCTACCTCATTGTTGTATCACATGAAATTCATGGAATTCTATGCATATATTTAAGGCATTATCTACATATAAAAATCTGTTATCATCATCTCTGAAAATGTACTGAAGAATTTATCCAGTAGTTTTTTTGACATAGGCTACTGTGTACCATTTCAGTTGTCCTCAAACTTCTCTGAAGTTGAATTTTTGCTGGTGAGAAGTTTAATCTTTATTATCTAAAACTGCAAACAATGCTCTTTATTTTCCTTCGCAAACAACAACTTGCAAATTGAAAACAAAGATAACAAAGAAAGAAAGTATGGTAGGCTAAACAAACACAAGGAAGGATTTTCTTTCCTAGAACTTACAGAAGGAACAAGCCCTGCCCTAACATTGACATTAGACCCGAGAAACTGTTTTAGGACTTTTGTCCTCTAAACTCTTATAAGGGAAAACAATCTGTTCTGTACTAATCCCTTAAGTTCATAACCTTTTATACAGCAGTTCTAAGAAGCTCATACAGGAAAGAAGGGAAGAACGGAGGGAAGGAGGGAGGAGAGAAAGAAAGAGAAGAGGAACAAGTCACAGTACCTGCTAATCTGAGAATGATATAGGCAGACCGTCAAAGAACAATTTCATGAAATTTTCTGGCTGATGACCAAGGGGTTACCTTGTAAACATCCCTTATATTTAAAATTGTAATGTATGCTATTTTAAGTTGTTTATACCTCTATAGGAAGAGAGATGGTCAAGCCCATTTTATGTTTAAAAATGAAGTTCAAGCTATTGCTTGATGGAGTGGTATCTATGGAAACAGACTTCAAAACCTAATATAAGGGAAAAAAATATTTTCAGAGAGCAAAATACTAAAAGCTAATGCTAGTTTGGGGTGTGCTCTCCTCTTTTATATTTTTTTTTCCTATTTGTACTCACTCAAAGTGCATTTTGATCTTAACAAGTGTGAATTATTCACTAAAAGGCAGAACTCTCTTTGGAGTATAAAAAAGCTCTTATTTTTTGTTAATTTTAAAATGTTTGAAAGTATTTATCTTATTCTTTCCCTCAAGACATCCTTCTACCCAAACATTCTATCCACCCTCAAAATTTCTGTAATTTTGTTATCATTAAGGCAAGGACTATTTTTAACACATAGTCTTTTAAAGCAATAGATTAACTGATATCATTGTAGAAAAGGTAAAGTTGGTATAGCTTTGCACTAAATGGAAATGGTCCTTAGCTCTTAGGTAAAGATAAAATGTCTGCATTTTACTGCACTGTTCCCATAATTAGAATAGCTTAATTAAAAGCTTGCTGAGCTCCTTATCTCTGATAACCTATGGAGCATTACTTATCTTTTCTTTTTTAGAAAAGTGTGGTTTAAAATCAGTCTAAAATGATCTTATCTTAATTTTTTTTAGTAATTATTTTTTCTAATTTAATCCTTCACACAGGTATTAATGCCAACATTTCACAACTTTGATTTTACTAGGGGGGCTTCTTTCTATGCATAGATCGTTATCATCATCACACAGACACTGCTTATTGCATTTAATTATATGAAAAACATTTTCCCCCAGGCTTTACACCCAATTTACCAATAGGTAAGTTTATTTTATAATTTTTATTTTACAACTGATAATATGGAGCAGATTGGAGAATATTTTCCCAATGTAGCATGCCCAATGTTATATAGCTAACAAATCAGTTCAGTTCAGGAATCCTCAAGAGTAAGCATCTTTTAATTTCATGGCTGCAATCACCATTTGCAGTGATTTTGGAGCCCAGAAAAATAAAGTCAGCCACTGTTTCCACTGTCTCCCCATCTATTTGCCATGAAGTGATGGGACTGGATGCCATGATCTTAGTTTTCTGAATGTTGAGCTTTAAGCCAACTTTTTCACTTTCCTCTTTCACTTTCATCAAGAGGCTCTAATAAATAAGAGAGAGTCTTTCTGATAAGAGTAACTTTTCTTCAGCTGCCACTCTGAGTTCTGTAGTTTCTATTGTGACCTGGTACAGGTAGAGGCAAAGGAAGAGTGAAGCCAGAGGGTGAGATCTTGGAGAAAGGATCGGAGCAGCATAGATGAAGAGGTAACACTGAGTGAGCCCAAGTGGGGTTTCCAGGGAAGAAAGTAAGCAGTTTTATTGTGTAAAATGATTTTCTAAGCAACCAAGACTATTTCTTTTAACATTGTTCTTAAACCTGAAAGTACTCAAATGCTACAATAATTAAAAAAAAAAATTCCCTTTTAAGGCATTTTCCAGGGCTTCTTAATATGTTCACTAGCATCTTGGAAACAATGATTATTTGGAAGGAAAAACACATGGACTAAGTTTTGCAAGAGGAGAGATCTGTATGTGGTTTGTGTTGAGTTACCTCATGTTCCAACAGTAAGTCCATTGTTTGAGAAATATAATTTGCTTTTTTCTTAAATGGATTGTGTATGTATATCATTGAATATACATTTTTAACAAATATTCTGTAACTCTTATAGCAGATTTTAAGTGTTACGTTGATTTGATCAGGTCACTTATTTTTTATATTTTCACTATAATAATTATCCAAGGATAAAAGCAATAGTATCAAAAAACATCCCCATCCATACACACACATACCACTCTCTTACCTCAATTATAAAAGCTATGTTAAGAACATTATTGATACAACAGAAATAATGCAATTCCCCTATTTTTACAATACAAACATAATGACCGTGATATGGACAGCACATTATACTATGCAAACATGTTGAGATGAATAAATCATTTCATTGTCTTCAAAACATTACACTGCAGACAGAAGGGAATATTTCCTGATAATCATTCAGTGCTGAATATGATAAACGCTACAAGAAAATATGTATATAAATAAAATCTGCAGTGGCCCTAAAAGCCAGACCTATCAACCAAAAACTTCAATGAAAAGCAGGATTAAATATATCAAAATATACAAACTCAGATGCAATGGTTCCTGATTTCCAGAACTGTTAATTTTATGATTATGTAAAGGAGGACCATATGATCCTTGCCCCAACCCCATGTCCTCTGCCTGTTTTTTGTCTGTGGGAAAAAAAAAAAAAAAAGAGTAAGTTTAATCAAGGAAGTGAGAAAATGCAGAAGCATAAACAGTTAAACAGGACAAGACAATAATAGTTTAGTTAGTAAACAAAGTCAAGGATCTTTAGTTCCTTGTCAAGATCTATAGATAATATGAACCATATCTTGTGAGCTGACTTATAGATACTAAAATCCTCACTTGGTAGAAATTAACTATATGATGACCAAGCTGTAGCCATGACATGTGTGTGCATGCTAAGCCACTTCAGTCGTATCTGAATCTTTGCCACCCTGTGGACTGTAGCCCACCAGGCTCCTCTGTCCATGGGCTTCTCCAGGCAAGAATACTGGAGTAGGTTGCCATGCCCTCCTCGAGGGGATCTTCCTGACCCAGGGATAGAATCCGCGTCTCATGTCTCCTGCATCTGCAGGCAGGTTCGTTACCACTAGCGCCGCCCAGGAATCCAAGCCATGACATGAGCTGCCACAGTTCCAAGAAATGCCCTCAAAGAAATGGGAACAAACCAACCCTGGAACTGAAGATTAACTGTACTTAAAACAAAAACGGTGTCACTGGTCAGACCACCAGATGACCGATTTTAAGATGATGTCAGAGCTCACTGCTATTTCTATATTTAGCTCCCTTTGTCTATAAAACTCTAGCCTACTGATTGTCAGTGTTGAGGGGAGTCGGCCTTTGTACAGGAGTCCACCCTACCACTGCTCACTGCCTGCACTGCTGGCATCCAAAATAAAGCAAGCTTTCCTTTCTACCCACCTTGCCTCTTTAATGCCTTTTGAGTGGCAAGCAGCTGGACCTCACCTTTGGTAAATAATTAGACCCCAGAGTCTCCTGAGTATGGAAAAAAATATGAAAGAAGTAACATTTTAGTGGCTTACAAATATTACTAGTAATAATGTAATGTTTCTTATGAACTATAAAGTCCATTTTTCTTAAGTTGATCCATAATTAGAAAAAGTGTTCATTGCTAATGGTTTAAGGTAGTGTGGTCTCAAAATATCTGAACCATCTCTTATTTTTAAAAAGAAAATTTGAGCTAGGGAAATAAAACATAAATCATATAATTCAATTTTTACTTTTTTTAAGTAAAAAGTAATATTAACCTCATTCAGAATAAAAATTTGCTTAATTTTTTAATTATTTTATTTTTAACCATAATTACTGCTGCATTTTTATAATTTTTCAAATTAAATGTATAGTAAGTTGGGATTGTAAAAATATGAATTGAATATAAGCACATGATAAAATATTTTTCATTGACTTTGAATAAAGTTGATAAACAAAACAAGACCTTGCCAGCAGAAATGTGTTTCTAAACTGCATGTGTACATGCTTAGAATAATGTTGAATTCATTTTAATTAGTGCAGACTGCTTACTCTCAAGATGTCAGATTTAAAGATTTCCACCTTAGTGGTTTACTGTGACATCAATGCTATATTATATTTTGTGCAAAAATCTGTTTTCTTAGCAATAGGAAATCAATGTTCATTTCAGGGAAATCAATAGAATTTAAAAGAAAAAAATATAGCTTAGTGTTAAATGCTATAGCTTAATATTGATAATTATACCCATAAAGAATATAGTGCTAAATTTAGAAGATTTTAAACCTCTGTAAATAGAATGTGAACTAATATACTGTATCGATAAAAAAATTAAAAATTTTATTTTAGATGTACAAAATAAAATGTGTCCCCGTACATAAAGAACTTGAAACAACAAGCATACTATTAGTTTTTAGGGGTTTTTTTTTAATTTGAATAAAAAATTTTGCAATATTGTGTTGGCTTCTGCCATACAATAATGCACATCAGCCATAACAGGTATTATTAATGAAATTGACACCATGAATCCTTGAACAAGAAAGTCATTTTGCCATTCTTAAACTATATTTCTGCCTTTGTAAAATAAATGACATTGACTAGATTGGACCTAATGTTCCCATAGCTCTCACAAATCTATGATTTAATAATTTACATCTCTCAAGTTGATTCATTAAGACTTGGCTAGACCTTATTTCTATAGATGATGTATAGAGTATCCCAGTAGGCTGAGAAACAGATCAGGTCATGTTAGTTATATGCTGCCAACATGGAGAGGCAGAATTAGTATCTACACTGACTATACTTAGATATTTTCCAAAAAATTATTGATAATGTCTAGATTTGGGGATTGACAAAAGAAGAGATAAGCAAATATATATACTACATCTTGGAAAATGTTGATATGCACAATCTAAGCCAAACATCAAATTAGATAAACTTTTGAGTTCCTAAAGAGAATCCTAAGCCTTTGGTATTGTCAATGATAAATGGAAAATCTTGGCAGTTAGTAGGAGATCCCTCCCTCTTGCATTGTATCTTGAGATAGGAGAAGAGAAAAGGGGTCATGATCCTTTGCATTTTTTACATTGATTGTGTTGTGTTATTTTGCATCTTTCAATCTTTTGTTAATTTGTATGCTTGTTTCACATTTCCATAAAAAAGAAAACTGGGGCTGCCTTGTATTTATGAGGGGTCCCTCTCTTTTGGGGGCTTCCCTGGTCGCTCAGACAGTAAAGCATCTTTCTGCAATGAGGGAGACCCAGGTTCGACCCCTGGATCGGGAAGATCCCCTGGAGAATGAAATGGCAACCCACTCCAGTACTCTTGCTAGGAAAATGCCATGGATGGAGGATCCTGGTGGGCTACAGTCCATGGGGTTGCAAAGAATCAGATACAACTGAATGACTTCACTTTCTTTTCTTTCCTCTCTTTTCTAGACAGCAGCCATTCTTTGAAGACTGGCCTCTGCAGTAGGAATAAACAGTCATCCCTACCCCACCCCATCCAACCCATAAATAAGGGGATGACAAAAGAAAAAAAATAAGCTGGTTGCAGTGCAAAATAAGCATCATTTTGCACATATCCAAACTATGGCTCAGACAATAAAGAATCCACTTACAAGGAAGGAGACATGGATTCAGTCCCTGGGTCAGGATGATCCCCTGAAGAAGTGAAGTGAAAGTCTCTCAGTCATGTCTGACTGTCCGTAACCCCATGGAGAAGAGAATGACAACCCACCCCAGTATTCTTGCCTGGAGAAGTCCATGGACAGAGAAGCCTAGTGAGCTACAGCCCACGGGGTCCCAAAGAGTTGAACACAACTGAGCAACTTGACACTTTCACTTTCAAACTAGGTAGAGAAAACCTAACCATCAAGAAGAGAAGTTGAAAATACAGTTTTGGGAGCAAAGTCTGGTAAAAATAATGTAAATTTGTGCTGCTTCTTTGTAAGGGCATGTTCTACATCAAATAAACAATAGAAAAGTTTCTGAGACTCATAAGCCTATGATAAGCAACAAATCCAATGACGTACAATTGACATAATGCCTAGCACTCATTCGATTCATGTAAGCTATTCATTAGTGTTTTTGTTATAATCGTATTAATTCAGTAATAATCATCATGATTATAAAGCACTAACCTAAAAAAATATGCTTTAACTTTGTAAATTGGCAGACAGTGGATTTGAAAGGCACCAAGGAATCCTCAGTCTCAAATATTTACTCCATTATATATCTACAGAACGATTTGTGTCATAGATTTGATAGTGAAGCCATTGGTCCTTTGGACACTTATTCATTTACTTTGTTTCTGGATTGTCTGCAACAAAATATTTATCAAACCGTCAAAGACAATAAAGTTGAATGTCCTGGTACAAGAACACAAAGAGGTTATGTAGAGGAGACAATCATTCATTTCCTACATCTCTAGAATTGTTGTTTCTAGTTGCTAAGTCTTGTCTGACTCTTTTGTGCCCCCATAGATTATAGTCCACCCGGCTCCTTCTGTCCATGGTATTTCCCAGGCAAGAATACTAGGAGTTACCATTTCCTTCTCCAGGGGATCTTCCCAACCCAGGGATCAAACCTGTGTCTCCTGCATTAGCAGGCGGATTATTTACCACTGAACCTACGCAGAAGCCCAAATCTAGGATACGGTGACAACAAAGAAAATAAAATCATCATCCAGAAAAAATGACATAAAGTTAGGAATAGGTACATGGACAAAGACACATTTTCCCTTCATTCATGAAATATCTTTCTTTTAGATAAAATGAATCACTTAGTAAGTAGGAAATATATTTTCTACTTCAGAGAAAATACCTTCAGATTTTGTAATCAGGCACTCTCTTATCTGAACTCTCCCACATGTGGCCTGAAGCAGTTATACCCATCAGATGATTCTACAGGTACACATTAGGAATAGCACAATACCACAGTAGCAGCATTCAAAGGTCTTTATATCTGGAAAGGGAAGAGAATCAAGAAGTATTAAGAGCTCTAAAATTATTCACCAACAAGGATTTTATAATTGAACATTATTAGGGTGTCACCTGCTTAAAGTTAGGGGTCTAAGGCAGAAAGGGTCTTAAAATTACTCCAAGATATAAAATATGCAAGTTAATGTTGATAGTCACTATAAAATATGAATAAAAGTGTATTGACACTTGAACTACTAGAAAGTAATATTGCACAATATGCTAGAAATATAGATGTGATTTAATATAGTTTGCCAGTCAAACCACTTAGATTAAATCATATATTAATGAGAGTTGACACATGATTTTTTTTGTTAGTATTTAATTAACCCATGTAGAGTGACTATGAAAGTTAAAAAAAAAATCTATTATTTGATTAAATGAAATTTAATAACAGGTTATATTTTGCTTGAAGTAGCCTAGGATTTGGACTATATTGAGTATTAGTCTGGAAATAGATGGGATAAGGATGGCTGGAAGAATTTGCCTATAATTTGAGCATGGAAAAATTCCAATCTGTGGTTGAAGTTGAGGGATATTAAATCCAGCAGACAGAGAAGAAGTAGCAGAGCCTTACTAGCATTTCATGCTGAAGGTTAGGGATGGTACATGCCAATCATGCTGCTACATGCAGAAGCTTCCCTGAAACCATATAAAACTGCCACACCCTCTATATCTAATTTATTTCCAATTCAGGAAAAAAAAATATGGCCCCTTTGGTAGCAATCATAGTGAAAAATCTCTGCCCAAACTTAAAAATTTGCTGATCGATATGAAATTACCAAACTTAAATCCTAATCTTCCACAATCAGTTCATTCAAAACCAGACTTTAGCCAGCAGCAGGAAGTGAAATATATCAGCTATAGAACCACTTACTCTGGGTGGCTCAGCAGCAAACTTTTACAAATCACTGACTCTAGTGACTGGACCAAAGGCAAAAGAAGGTTAAATTAGCTTTTGATATGATTCTTGTTCTCGGGACTTATGCTATGGGAAAAAAGCACTAGAAACTATGTAATATTTTCTATCCTAATAGCAGAAAGTCAGAAGTGTTAGCTACAAAGGGGCACAGATTGCTAGTTTAGATGCAGGAAAACTGATTCAGTTCAGCCTCTGATGGCTTGAGAGGATAGTTAGTATGGATTTTCAAATAAAGAATAATGTAGTTATCATTTGTGAAAATAAAAGACACTGTTACCAAAAAGTGTATTAAATAATTCCAAGTCTCAGAAAAGTTTCTATGTTAGTTTGAACCATAAAAGTAGAAGGAATCCTCTAAAAGTAATGCTGTAGAGATGGAGGTTTGTGACATTGTACAGGGAGCAAGACCATCCCCAAGAAAAAGAAATACAAAAAAGCAAAATGGCTGTCTGAGGAGGCCTTACAAATAGCTGTGAAAAGAAGAGAAGCCAAAAGCAACGGAGAAAAGGAAAGATATACCCATCTGAATGCAGAGTTCCAAAGAATAGCAAGGAGAGATAAGAAAGCCTTCTCAACAATCAGTGCAAAGAAATAGAAAAAAACAATAGAATGGGAAATACTAGAGATCTCTTCAAGAAATTAGAGATACCAAGGGAATATTTCATTCAAAGATGGGCTCAATAAAGGGCAGAAATGGTAGGGACCTAACAGAAGCAGAAGATACGAAGAAGAGGTGACAAGAATACACAGAAGAACTGTACAAAAAAGATATTCATGACCCAGATAATCACGATGGTGTGATCACTCACCTAGAGCCAGACATCCTGAAATGTGAAGTCAAATGGGCCTTAGGAAGCATCACTACGAACAAAGCTAGTGGAGGTGATGGAATTCCAGCTGAGCTATTTCAAATCCTGAAAGATGATGCTGTGAAAATGCTGCACTCAATATGCCAGCAAATTTGGAAAACTCAGCAGTGGCCACAGGACTGGAAAAGGTCGGTTTTCATTCCAATCCCTAAGAAAGGCAATGCCAAAGAATGCTCAAACTACTGCACAATTGCACTCATCTCACAGGCTAGCAAAGTAATGCTCAAAATTCTCCAAGCCAGGCTTCAGCAATACGTGAACTGTGAACTTCCAGATGTTCAAGCTGGATTTAGGGAAGGCAGAGGAACCAGAGATCAAATTGCCAACATCCACTGGATCATCAAAAAAGCAACAGAGTTCTAGAAAAACATCTACTTCTGCTTTACTGACTATGCCAAAGCCTTTGACTGTGTGGATCACAATAAACTGGAAAATTCTGAAAGAGATGGGAATACCAGACCACCTGACCTGCCTCTTGAGAAATTGGTATGCAGATCAGGAAGCAACAGTTAGCACTGGACATGGAACGACAGACTGATTCGAAAAAGAAAAAGGAGTACATCAGGCTGTAAATTGTCATAGTGCTTATTTAACTTCTATATAGAGTACATCATGATAAACGCTGGGCTGGAGGAAGCACAAGCTTTGAATCAAGATTGCCAGGAGAAATCTCAATAATCTCAGATATGCAGATAACACCACCCTTATGCCAGAAAATGAAGAAGAACTAAATAGCCTGTTGATGAAAGTGAAAGAGGAGAGTGAAAAAGTTGGCTTAAAGCTCAACTTTCAGAAAACTAAGATCATGGCATCCAGTCCCATGACTTCATGACAAATAGATGGAGAAACAATGTGGCAGACTTTATTTTTTGGGGCTCCAAAATCACTACAGATGTTGATTGCAGCCATGAAATAAAAAGACGCTTACTCCTTGGAAGAAAAGTTATAACCAGCATAGACAGAATATTAAAAAGCAGAGACATTACTTTGCCAACAAAGGTCCATCTATTCAAGGCTATGGTTTTTCCAGTGGTCATGTATGGATGTGAGAGTTGGACTATAAAGAAAACTGAGCACCGAAGAATTAATGCTTTTGAACTGTGATGTTGGAAAAGACTCTTGAGAGTCCCTTGGACTGCAGTGAGGTCCAACCAGTCCATCCTAAAGGAAATTAGTCCTGAATGTTCATTGGAAGGACTGACGTTGAAGCTCAAACTCGAATTCTTTGTCCACCTGATGTGAAGAGCTGACTCATTTGAAGAGACCCTGATGCTGGAAAAGGTTGAAGGCAGGAGGAGAAGAGAAAGACAGAGGATGAGACGGTTGGATGGCATCACTTACTCAACGGACATGAGTTTGATAAATCTGGGAGTTGGTGATGGACAGGGAAGCCTGGCATGCTGTAGTCCATGTGGTCGCATAGAGTTGGGGATGACTGAGGAACTGAACTGAACTGATTGACTTTGGATTTTCCTAAATATTCCTGCTTAATGAAAGCCTGGGTCATGTAATATTTTTTTTAACGTATTCCATTGTTATTATACTGGAGCCCTGTTAGTTTAGTGATTAGGTGGGGTGTTCAGAAAGCATTCTTTTTTTTTTTTTTTTTTTTTTTTTTTTTATTTTAGTTGGGGGCTAATTACTTTACAATATTGTAGTAGTTTTTGCCATACATCGACATGAATCAGCCATGGATTCACATGTGCTCCCCCTCCCAAACCCTCCTCCCACCTCCCTCCCCCTCCCATCCCTCAGTGTCATCCCAACGCTCCATCCCTGAGCATCCGTCCCATGCATAGAACATGGAATGGTGTTCTGCTTCACATACGACAATATACATGTTTCAATGTTATTGTCCCAGAACGTCCAACCCTCACCTTCTCCCTCAGAGTCCACAGGACTGTTCTATGCATCTGTGTCTCTTATTCTGTCTCACATATAGGGTTACCATTACCATCTTTCAAATTCCATATACATGCATTAGTATACTGTATTGGTGCTTTTCTTTCTGGCTCACTTCACTTCTCTGTATAATGGGCTCCAGTTTCATCCATCTCAATAGAACGGATTCAAATGTATTCTTTTTAATGGCTGAGTAATATTCCATTGTGTATATGTACCACAGCTTCCTTATCCATTCGTCTGCCGATGGACATCTAGGTTGCTTCCATGTCCTGGCTATTGTAAACAGTGCTGCGATGAACATTGGGGTACACGCGTCTCTTTCAATTCTGGTTTCCTCGGTGTATATGCCTAGCAGTGGGATTGCTGGGTCATATGGCAGTTCTATTCCCAGTTTTTTAAGGAATCTCCACACTGTTCTCCATAGTGGCTGTACTAGTTTGCATTCCCCACCAACAGTGTAAGAGGGTTCCCTTTTCTCCCACACCCTCTCCAGCATTTATTGCTTGTAGACTTTTGGATAGCGGCCATTCTGACTGGTGTGTAATGGTACCTCATTGTGGTTTTGATTTGCATTTCTCTAATAATGAGTGATGTTGAGCATCTTTTCATGTGTTTGTTAGCCATCTGTATGTCTTCTTTGGAGAAATGTCTGTTTAGTTCTTTGGCCCATTTTTTGATTGGGTCGTTTATTTTTCTGGAATTCAGCTGCAGGAGTTGCTTGTATATTTTTGAGATTAATTGTTTGTCTGTTGCTTCGTTTGCTATTATTTTCTCCCATTCTGAAGGCTGTCTTTTCACCTTGCTTATAGTTTCCTTCGTTGTGCAAAAGCTTTTAATTTTAATTAGGTCCCATTTGTTTATTTTTGCTTTTATTTCCAATATTCTGGGGGGTGGGTCATGGAGGATCCTGCTGTGATTTATGTCGGAGAGTGTTTTGCCTATGTTTTCCTCTAGGAGTTTTATAGTTTTCTGGTCTTACGTTTAGATCTTTAATCCATTTTTGAGTTTATTTTTGTGTATGGTGTTAGGAAGTGTTCTAGTTTCATTCTTTTACAAGTGGTTGACCAGTTTTCCCAGCACCACTTGTTAAAGAGATTGTCTTTTCTCCATTGTATACTCTTGCCTCCTTTGTCGAAGATAAGGTGCCCATAGGTGCGTGGGTTTATCTCTGGGCTTTCTATTTTGTTCCATTGATCTATATTTCTATCCTTGTGCCAGTACCACACTGTCTTGATGACTGTGGCTTTGTAGTAGAGCTTGAAGTCAGGCAGGTTGATTCCTCCAGTTCCATTCTTCTTTCTCAAGATTGCTTTGGCTATTCGAGGTTTCTTATACTTCCATACAAATTGTGAAATGATTTGTTCTAGTTCTGTGAAAAATATCATTGGTAGTTTGATAGGGATTGCATTGAACAGAAAGCATTCTATAATATTGTCGCTAAATCTCAGTCTTTTACTGGATCTTTATGTCTGGACTTTTGAAAATAAGGTCCCCCTCACTTCTTAAGTAACATAGTAAGTCCAGAGGGGACTAGAGTAGAACAAGGCTCTTCTTGAGCTTGGATGAGACTCTGGTAAAGTTCTTTTCCAAGTATTAGGACATATTTCATACTGATTACTCTTCCCTGTCCCCACCAGTACCATGAAGGAATCTTTCTTGAATCTTAACTGTGAGAACCTGGAGGGGTTTCCAGAGGTAAACCTGAAGAAACTGCAGCCTGGGATAATTTATCTAGACAACTCATACTCATTCTCCAGCAATTCATCAAAAGCACCACTTATGTGTTACTGACAGTTTATGTCTCTAATAGCTTCTACCCTAGATATATAAATCTTTGTTGTGACATTCTAGATCTGCCTTTCTTTCTATACCAGGGTAGTGGTTCCTCCAAATCCTCACTTCTCTAAGAAGTCCAAGAAAAAAGTCATTGATTTTCAGTATGTTCAGTTTGTTTGCTTGTTTTGTTTTGTCATAAGGGCAAAGTGACAACTTCCAAGCTTGTAACATGTCTGGGCTGAAACCAGAACTCCTGCCCAACTGATTCTGGGCAAAAATACAAATGTAACTCAGTAGGGACAAGATAAGACATTTCAATCAATGGTAGTGGAACAAGTGGACATTTATATACAAAGGATGAATCTTGACTTCATTCTCATATCCTACCCAAAAAGTTAACTCAAAATGCATCATGGACTTAAATGGAAAAGTTAAACTTGTGAAACTCTCAGGAAAATAGGAGAATGCATTTGTGGAGCTAGACAAAATGTCTTGACCCCAAACATATGATCTATAAAACTAAAAGCTGTCAATTGATCTCCAGTGAAGTTACAAACTTTTGCTTTTAAGAGAATGAAAAGATAAGCTGAATACTGGGATTTGAAGTCACATATTCATCAAATGACTAATGTCTAGAGTATATAAAGAACTTTCAAAGCATGATTTTTGATAAGAACCAACAATCCAATTAGAAAATGGGCAAAGGTCATGAAAATTTATTTAAGTGAATAAAATATACACATGTCAGTTAAGCATGTGAAAAAAGACATTCAACATCATTAGAGATCCGAGAAATGCAAGTTAAAACCACAAATAAGGTATCACTGCACATCCGTCAGAGCAGTTAAAATAAAAAGGTGGCAACAACAACAAAAGTTTGTAGGGATCTAAGGATCCTAGATCACTCATGCATTGCTGGTGGGAATATAAAATTGTACAGCTGCTCTTAAAAGAATTTTGGAAGTTTCTTTAAAAAGCAAAACATTCAATTTTCATAGAACTCATCAATTGCACTCTTGCAATTTTATTCCATAAAACTGAAAATGAAAATGATGTCAATATATATATACACACTAACATACGGAAATGTTAGCCTTGAACTAGATATCCTTTAACAGCTGAATGACTAGACCAACTGTGGTATATTCACACCATGGAATACTACCTAGCAATAACAAGGAATAAACTATCGATACACACACAACCTAAATGAATCTCCAGAAAAATTTGCTGACTGAAAAAAATGCAATACTCAAAAGCTGCATACTATATTATTCCATTGATAGAACGTTAGTGAAATGGCAGAATTATATAAAATAGTTTAGAACTGGAGGACAGATGACAGGGATTAAGGATAGGGCAGCAGGTGAAAAAGTCTGGTACAACTATGGAATGACATTTTGAAGGGTTTGTAGAGATGGAAAATCTCTATATCTTGACTGTATCAATGCCGATATTCTGTTTGTAATATTTTATTATCTTTTTGCAAGATGTTATTGGAGAGAATGGAGTAAGGGTCCATAGAATCTTTGTATTGTTTCCTAAAACTTCAAATGAATCTACAGTTATCTCAAAATGAAAATGCTTAACTAAATTATTTCTAATAAAAATTATGTTTCACTATCACTTTATTTTTATTTCTATAAATTATTTGGAAAAAATTCACTGGACCCAGAGGTTAAATGACAATGACCACGATTCCTGGTATACTGTATAATATAAAATGAAATTAAATATATACAATGTGAAACAGGCCGATGGTAATTTTATTCTACAGCCTGTGTCATTAAATCTTACCAATGTACTTAGAGAAACAGTTTTGTTTTCTTTGATGTCATTGATTCAAGCCGTTATATTTGTGCAGATGTTTCTTTACAGATGTTGTGAGATGTTTTCACTTCTTAGGACTTACAATCAAAGCCTGTAGAATGAAATATTTTTCTAAATCATAATCTACAGAGAAGAGAGTATACATATTATGAGTTATGAATAGCGATTCTCATATCAATGACAGACAAGAGTGTTATTTGAATATTGCTTTTAGAATATTCAGTTATTTATTTGTCATGTATTTGTTACCCAGAGGCACATATGAATCAGAATTTCTTTTACATAAGTTATGCAAATACTCTTTAGAGTACATGGACTATTATACTTCTCAGTCATAAAATTGCCTTCAGGCTTCAGGTCAGTCATCTTGCATGAAACATTTTCTTGTGATTTACAGGAGGCATCACATCTGTTTCTTTGCCTAAAACCCAAGAGGAAGTTGCTATATTAAATAAAATACATTTAAATTATTGGAAGCCTGAAAATTTCCCAGTGTAATACTTCTAGTAGTCTGAGACCATTTCTCATTTTTTATTTAAATGTAAGTTATACAGAGCTAAACTGAATGCAGAATCACATCAGCCTATTACTTTGTCACTTCTGGACACAATGAATCATAGAATTTTGATATGGTAAATATCAACTCACACATAATAATTTAATCCAAAACCCATATTTGATAACATGGGAAGCTGAAGGTGAGGGCCTATGTAGCTTTCCCAAGCCCCAGAGAAGGCAGAGTAGAAAGAGCACTAGACCATAAAGAAGGGATACAGTTTAATTTAATCAATATGGTGCATTGCAGAAATTTTCAGACCTCCTTATGGCTGAAACTAAATAGTAAAAGAGAATCTCATTGCTTGTAGTAATTTTACTATCAATTTAGATTTTATTTCATTTAAAAAGATTTCCTAGGATCCCATATGATTATATTATGTTCCCTTTAAATGTGCTTCTGTAGTTCTCTTACATAGAAATCCTGCATGGAAAATATATATTTTTTAAGAACTACTTTGCTCACTTTTGCAGTCTTCATCATACAAGTCCTTGAGGGAGATTCCATGAAATCCTTGGTTCTCCTCTGAGCCCAATTTGAAAACTACTGATCTATATTATTAAGCAATAAAAGGGCATATTAAAATTCAGCCTTAATAAAGGCAATGGACATGCATTCTATGAAGATGTAGCTTAAAATAATACAGATTAACATAGACTTTGATGACTGGAAATGCGGGGCATGGTTCATTTATTTTTAGTGGCCTGTCCAAGGACTAGGGTAGGACTCAGAAACATGTCACAAGTGTGCCAACCATCAGTTACAGAGCCTTCTTCCTTCTTGTGTTTAAGGCTTGAGAGATGTAGGAGAGGATATAATGGTTCCAGATGAGAGGGTCATGTAGAAGCTGCTCCACTTTCAAAAAAATTCCTCCACATGTACTTAAAACTGAAAGTCATTTGTGTCATTAATATTCTTTCACTTTCAACACCATTCTGTGCTATAAGAGAGTTAATTGTATTATATTTATTTGTTGAAAAATATTTTTCCCTCATACTTGAGAATTATTTAAAGCCAGAGAATTGTGTAAGTTGATTTTATATCCATAGCACATGGAATAAAATATGCAAAAAGTAAATTAATGGAAGAAAAAAATGAGCAATAAGACAGATAAAAGTGTCAGGGTTTATTATTCAGATACTATACATTCAAGGTTTTATGGACACTGAATTATTTGCACTTGGCAATCAGCATGTAGTATATCTATAACTTCCTTCCTCAATCTAGGACAAACCTTATTGATTTTCCATGAACTTGTTAATACAAATCACAACTTTTGGAAGACTTTGCTTTTGACATAAATATCAATGTATCTCTTGGCTAATAAATATGCTAGAGTTTGACATATAGCTTAATGGATTCAAGTAAAATCTAATGTGAAGTGATCACTGATATCTCTCTTTTAAATGTCTTTAATGAAGTTAATATAATCTATGTATTTAAATATGCGTGTCAATATGTGGATTTAAAAAATCATCACCCAGGAATAGGCAAGCAGGAGTGCTAAGTCTATGTTACCCTAAAATCTTTCATATCATCTCAGCTTGTAAAATGGGAAAATTTTCTTTCTCAATTTACAGATCATGTGTCAGGGAGCGTTTAACAGGAGGCTTCCTGTATGTCATGAATCCTCTGTTCCTTATTAATTCCTGGATATTCAGGAATTAAGAGGAGTGGCAAGCCGCTCCCAGGATTGAGGAATGCATGTATTTCCTTTGTTAGTTTTTCCTTACAGTGAGAAGTAACTATTTACGACCCTTTTCCTTTTTATGAATCATATGGTAAAAGTGATTATTTACAACCCTCTTTCTTTGATACGGATTGTCTTCTAGCTTTATGATTTGCTTCCTTGGTAATTTGTAAGTCTGGTCTTGTGATCCTTATCTTTGCTGAAAAGCTACCTTGCAAACCAGTATATATACACTCACACTATGTTGAATAAAGCACCCTTGTCCCATCAGAGCTTGGGTCCCCGGGTCTTTCTTTTTCTTTCTCTCTCTCTCTCTCTCTCTCTCTCTCTCTCTCTCTCTTTTCCTCAGGCTAATTCTCTGGAGCATGGAAACCCGCTGAGCTCACTTTCTTGCCGGGGCTTTCAAGACCTTCTCCAGAGGGTGCCCTGTGCCTACGTGAAGCAGCGCAAACCTTGTGTCAAAGGTTTTATTGGTTTTCTGGGTAAACCAGGGAATATCAGCCTCTTTCTCTCTTTTACTTTCTTATCGTCGACTCTGGACCACCAGGTTCTGGTCCATTAAAGAAGCCCAGCAATCATGTGTTTTGTGAATACCTATTATGTGACAGACTTCATGCTGAATGCCAAGAAAAGAAGAGAACAAAATAAAACTGGCTCATAGGGGAAGTTCTATGTTATTTTCTAAATAAGTTAACAAATATTTAAAGAGGCTGAAAATGATTAACCCTTTTATACCTCAAAGGGAGTTACTTTTATCAAATTAATATTTATTGAATAATTAACACATGATAAGATAATGCTTTATAAAATAATAGGTTCTTGTATTGAAATTCAATTAAGAAAAGAGTAACATTGAAGGCTGGGACAGCTTGGCTTAAGTATTTAACATGCTTGCACTAGCAGAGGAGAACATGAGGGCAAAGTAAAGCAAAATAAAAGAGTTGAGACAGTTATTAAACTTTGTTTCAAATTCTATTGGTAGCCCCACACTTGCAGTGATTATCTCTTGAAAAGCCAAACGTTCATAGTGTCTGGCTAAGTCTTGCCTCAAGCATCTTTCTAACTAGTTAAGGAAACACACACACACACACACACACATGCATGCATGCACACACACACAGGAAAATCAGTGCATAAATTTCTCAGCAGAGAGAAATATTAAAGCATACATGCATACATGGGTGGGCTTCCCTCATAGCTCAACTGGTGAAGAATCTGCCTGTAGTGCAAGAATCCAACTGCAATGCACGATACTCAGGTCTGATTCCTGGGTCAGGAAGATCCCCTGGAGAAGGAAATGGCAATTCACTCCAGTATTCTTGCCTGAGAAATTCCATGGACAGAGAGCTGGTGGGCTACAGTCCATGGGGTCACAAGAGTCGGACATGACTTAGCACTAAACCATACGTGGGTAATGGCTATATGGCAAGTCTCTGTATCTTCCCACTCAATTCTGCTGTGAACCTAAAATTGCACTCGGGACTTCCCTGGCAGTTCAGTGGTTAAGATTCTATGCTTCCACTGTGGGGGAGCATGGATTTGCTCCTAGGTTGGTTAACTAAGATCCCGCATTCTGCACAATTTGACCAAATCAAATAAAACAAAACTGTTCTGAAAAGTAAAAGTTTTAACAAATATAATGATAAATAAATATGGAGCAATATACTTAATATTTTAAATTGGTATGGATTATAATTTGTCATAAAAAAATGACATAAATTTTTATTTGGAAAATAGCCTTGGGTAAAAGTAATAAATGTGATGCAACTAAACATCAATAACAAAATGAGAAATCAAATCACCCTCCCCAAGACATGTACAAACAACAGTCTGAACAAAAGGCAAATACAAATTGATGTCACTGAATATCTAGTATTCAAAGTAAGATTAAAAAAATCATATCTGAATTTGTTGAATAATGCTAAAGAAGTGTTCACATGAAGATTCATAGTTTCAAATAGCAACCCATAAGAACTAATAAAGATTATTTGTATGCTGATGATTTCCAAATTTAAATCTCTAGCTCAGATCTTTGCTTGCTTTTCAGACATGCACTATTCAGTACATGGCATACTCATGTTGGTGACTGAGTCTTTCATTCTCAACACTGTTATAACCAAGATCATCATAAATCTCCCTCCCAGCGTAAGCTCTTTCTTCAGGCTTTCCCATCTCATGTAGTACACTGAAACACACTGTCTTTTAGTCACTCAGGCCTTGATTCCTTTAACCTGTATCCATCAGCAAATTTTGTTAGTTCTGCTTTCAAAACACATTCACAGTTTGACCACTTCTCAGTAAGATTGTTGTCAATTTTGTTGTTTTTTAGTCACTAAGTTGTGTTGACACTTTTGCAAACCCATGGACTATAGACTGTCAGGCTCTTCTATCCGTAGGATTTTCCAGACAATACTGGAGTGGGTTGCCATTTCCTTCTCCAGCGTTTATCATTAAGTATTCTTGATATATTTGACTTATTTTCTTTACTCATTATTTACTTCTGTCTCTATAATGCAAACCCTTTGAAGTCAAGAGATATTTTTGACCACATGTCACAGCTTGTGGGATCTTAGTTCCCTGACCAGGGATCAAACCTGGGTCCAGCAGCAAAAGCACCGGGTCCTAACCTCTGGTCAACTAGAATTTCCAAGGTTAGGAGACTTCTGTCTCATTTTCTTCACTACTGTATCTCTAGCATTTAAAACAGTGCTGACATGTAATAAGTGGTGAATGTATGTTTGTTAAATGATAAATGAATGCACCATAGAGAAGGCAGTGCACCAAATAATTGATTCTTTAAAAGTGTGGTGCTGGAGAAGACTCTTAAAAATCACTTGGACTGCAAGGATATCACACCAGTCAATCTTAAAGGAAATCAACCCTGAATATTCACTGGAAGGACTGTTGCTGAAGGTGAAGCTCCAATACTTTGGCCTCCTAATGTAACCAACTTGTTGGAAAAGACCCTAATGCTGGAAAAGACTGAAGGCAAAAGGAGAAAGGGGTAGTAGAGGATAAAATGGTTAGATAGTATTACTGACTCAATGGACATAAGTTTGAGCAAACTCCAGGAGTTAGTGGCAGTCAGAGGAGCCTGGCATACTGCACTCCATGAGGTCACAAAGAGTCAGACATGACTTAGAGACTTGAATAACAATGACAATAATCATGACAGTGGCTACCTCTGGAGATAGGATAGATGAATGTAATCAGAACATTCACAGATGCTTCAAACATATTACTAATGGCCTCTCCTTAGTTCATAGTGTTCATTATTGTTATTATTTGTACTGTACATCATATATATTATATAAATACTTTGCTTTTTAATTGTTAATAAAATAATATAAAGAGGGCATAAGGCAGGAAAGGAGTTCCAATAAAAGCTCATTTTAATATCAGCTCTCTTTACAAGTGCACAGGGCAATGATATCTAAACATTATAATTCAATCCTTGGTAATATTTAGGCAAAGATAATCTAAAAGGTAAAATACGCTCATATTACTTAAAAATAATATCAGATGGAAATTTGTATGAGCAACATTCGGTACTCAAATACAAGTATATAGATATATATGTATTTTCTATGTATTTTTTAAATATCCACAAATATATTCACCCAGAAAGCCAAACATTTCTGAAGAGCAAGTCATGTATAATGAAGAAAGGAAAAGATTTATCATTAAAACAAATAAGTGGATCACAGTCTAAGAAGGAACATGCCATGTACTGTAACACATTAAAATAAATCCGCTTAGTTATTTGGTAAATAACACTGTGGAAAATTCTGAAAGAGACAGGAATACCGGACAACCTGACCTGCCTCTTGAGAAATCTGTATGCAGGTCAGGAAGCAACAGTTACAACTGGACATGGAACAACAGACTGGTTCCAAATAGGAAAAGGAGTATATCAAAGCTGTATATTGTCACCCTGCTTATTTAACTTATATGCAGAGTACATTATGAGAAACGCTGGGCTGGAAGAAGCACAAGCTGGAATCAAAGATTGCCAGAAGAAATATAAATAACCTCAGGTATGCAGATGACACCACCCTTATGGCAGAAAGCGAAGAACAATTAAAGAGCCTCTTGATGAAAGTGAAAGACGAGAGTGAAAAAGTTGGTTTAAAGCTCATCATTCAGAAAACTAAGATCATGGCATCTGGTCCCATCACTTTGTGGCAAATAGATGGGGAAACAGTGACAAGCTTTATTTTGGGGGGGTCCAAAATCACTGCAGATGGTGACCACAGCCATGAAATTAAAGGACACTTACTCCTTGAAAGGAAAATTATGACCAACCTAGACAGCATATTAAAAAGCAGAGACATTACTTTGCCAACAAAAGTCCATCTAGTAAAGACTATGGTTTTTCCAGTGGTCATGTATGGATGTGAGAGTTGGACTATAAACAAAGCTGAGCGCTGAAAAATTGATGCTTTTGAATTGTGGTGTTGGAGAAGACTCTTGAGAGTCCCTTGGACTGCAGGGAGATCCAACCAGTCCATCCTAAATGAAATTAGTCCTGAATATTCATTGGAAGGACTGATGTTGAAGCTGAAACTCTAATACTTTGGCCACCTGATGTGAAGAGCTGACTCATTTGAAAAGACTCTGATGCTGGGAAAGATTTAAGGCGGGAGGAGATGGGGATGACAGAGGATGAGATGGTTGGATGGCATCACCGACTCAATGGACATGAGTTTGAGTAAACTCCTGGATTTGGTGATGGACAGGGAAGCGTGGTGTGCTGCGGTCCATGGGGTTGCAAAGAGTCAGACAAGACTGAGTGAATGAACTGAACTGAACTGAAATAACACTTCATAAGCTGATTTCCTCTTCAGAAAATCTCTGAAAGCAAGATAGTTTAGACCTAATGCCTCCAAAAGAAATAACTTTTAATTGTACAAAGCATTAAAATATTAAATCTAATTAAGTAATGATCAAATTAGAAATGTTCCATAATAATATGAGGAATTGCAGAGGCCTGGTTTGTGTTAATATATTTGAATGTTTATTCTTTATACAAACGACAACTAAATAGACTAAAGAGAAACATTTGATGGTGTGATTTATGCAAATTACTTGATTTAGTTTCAATTAGGTTTCTTCAGCAATTTAAGGGGCTAATTTAATTAACTGAAAGTATTTTCCTTTACTAGGATTTATGTGTACTTTGAATCAGTTCCCTATGTTAAAATGACTGACATGATTAGTAGACACAAGGAGACGCTTCTTTAGTGTTAACACCGTCCGTTTTCTGTGTGTGTGCTCTAAACTCAAGCCATGTATTATGTAACTGAAACTCTTGACATTCTATATATGCATTACATCATTTATAAATCACATTGTGTGATAGAGATTATAGCAATAGAATCATGATATAAAGGCTTTCACCTTTGGTTGAAAAAATATCAAGTTTTGATCTATTAAATCTGAAATAAAAGGAAAAGAAAGCTTTTTATTCATAAGTAATGGATCATACTTGTGTTTATACAACATATTTTTGACTACTGATATATTTTTAAAAAGAAAAATGAATAGCAGAAGAACTCCAACCTGGTCTTTCTTTTTCTGTAATGTGTTGAATATCTAAGACAAAAATCCAGCAAATATATAAAAATGTTTGAGTTTTTTAAGATAGTGGGATGATAAGATCTTTTATTGGAAAGTGTGATTGGCATCAGTAAGGTTTTTATCAGCACTTCCAAATCCACAGATTGTGTGTGATAAAGGCTGTGGGTAAAGAGGAGAAGACTCCAGAGAGCTTTATGAGTAACTATGTACCTCCTCCCTGAAAATGATTCTCAAGTAAGATCAAGAACATTTTTTTGGAAAGAGATTTTATAAATTCCTCTAATGTAATAACATCATTTTCACTTTTATATTCCATTTTCATTTATTAATTCATTTTATTATTTTGTCTTTAAGGGGAGGAGCAAGAACATAACTTTCTCACCATTAGACTCATGAGTGTACTCCTAGTCTTATCAGTTCTCTGCAATGTGCCATATCTCAAATCCACAAAACTGAGTTTGTACAAGCCACTAGGAAGAAAGAGCAAAGGGAAGGAAACAAGCAAGTGGATAGGAAAAACTGTGAGGGTTGTTTGAGGAAGCAACCTTTCCATATAAATGACTCTCAACTTTTCCTACAAGCCTTTATCTCTGAAATGCACAGGCCATCCAGCTAGTTTAAACAAAGTAGATGGAAGCTGCCTGGTGGTTCTTTGCAAGCACTTAAAGATTCATGCAAAGTAACTATTAGCATATAGACAAACTCATTAAATAACTACTGTATGATTTAATCATCATTTTTCCTGAGCTTGCTCAAAATGGCATTTTGAAATGTCACTTAAGTCATTTGGCTAATTTCAAATTATATTTTTCAAATGGTCCTGGCCACATTTATCTGCTGGGAGTTTGAACCTAAACTTTACTCAATAAATGAGTGATTCTATGCCTAATCATTTTTGCTCTTTCTTTTTTTATAGAAGGTAATTGTAATAAATTGCACAAGGTAAAACATGGCAAAAATGATGTTGCAGTTTGCCAAACATGCAATTCTGCTATTGAAAAACATACATAATTAATTCTATTTGTTACTTTTCCTGGACTAAGGGTAGGGGGAAGCAGCAGGTAAATTAAAAAAAAAAAAAGCCACAAACATAAGAATAATGAGATACCAATCTAAAGCAAATGTAGAAGATTCTGCAAGCATTGTTTTCAGGAATTTGTGTATGACTGGAGTAGGTTGATTGTTTTAAATGACTGCAGTTATATATGTTCACCCACTAGCTCTGTGACTCTGCAGCTCTTCACATGAAGAGTTGAATCTAGTTTGACCCCGTGACATGCGTTGTTCAGTAAAGTGAGGAGGAAGTGATGATGTGCTAGTCTGAGCCAAGGCCTCAATGGCCTTGAACACTTTCACTCATTTCCTAGGAAACCTCATGCTGCTGCTGCTGCTGCTAAGTCGCTTCAGTCGTGTCCGACTCTGTGCGACCCCATAGACGGCAGCCCACCAGGCTCCTCCGTCCCTGGGATTCTCCAGGCAAGAACACTGGAGTGGGTTGCCATTTCCTTCTCCAATGCATGAAAGTGAAAAGTAAAAGTGAAGTCGCTCAGTTGTGTCCGACTCTTAGCGACCCATGGACTGCAGCCTACCAGGCTCCTCCATCCATGGGATTTTCCAGGCAAGAGTACTGAAGTGGGTTGCCATTGCCTTCTCTGAGGAAACCTCATATTGACTTATAAAAGAGTCCAGCAGTTAGGGATCTGGGTAGAGGATGAGATGGTGTGAAGGAAAGCTCAGGAGCTTCAGAGCAGGCATCAAATAAACCTCAAGAAGCAGCTGATCACAATGTTAAAGCCCAGCCCAAAGTCATCAGATTTTCTCAATTGATTGCAGCCTAAATTGCCAGTCCAAAAAATTATGAGGTAAATATGTATTAGCTGTTTTAAGCTACTAAGCTTTCAAGTGGTTTGTTACAAATAATTAGTTAACTGATTAAGTGTACAGGTAATTGTGGAAGAGACTGTCTCTTGTCTATCCTTCATTTATGATGCAAGAACTCTGATTTTTAGTGGATAGCTTATCACTTAAAATAAAACCTTCTTTTCCCAGCCTCCACTGCATCTAGGGATTCAGTTCAGTTCAGTTCAGTCACTCAGTTGTGTCTGACTCTTTGCGACCCCATGAGCTGCAGCACACCAGGCCTCCCTGTCCAACACCAACTCCTGGAGCCCACCCAAACTCATGTCCATTGAGTCGGTGATTTCATCCAACCATCTCATCCTCTGTCATCCCCTTCTCCTGCTGCCCTCAATCTTTTCCAGCATCAGGGTCTTTTCAAATGAGTCAGCTCTTCACATCAGGTGGCCAAAATATTGGAGTTTCAGCTTCAACATCAGTCCTTCCAATAAACACCCAGGACTGATCTCCTTTAGGATGGACTGGTTGGATCTCCTTGCAGTCCAAGGGACTCTCAAGAGTCTTCTCCAACACCACAGTTCAAAAGCATCAATTCTTTGGCGCTATAAAGCTTTCTTTATAGTCCAACTCTCACACCCATACATGACTACTGGAAAAACCATAGCCTTGACTAGATGGACCTTTGTTGGCGAAGTAATGTCTCTGCTTTTTAATATGCTGTCTAGGTTGGTCATAACTTTCCTTCCAAGGAGTAAGTGTCTTTTAATTTCATGGC
Source organism: Okapia johnstoni (assembly GCA_024291935.2). Classification (NCBI taxonomy): domain Eukaryota; kingdom Metazoa; phylum Chordata; class Mammalia; order Artiodactyla; family Giraffidae; genus Okapia; species Okapia johnstoni. The sequence continues at coordinate 58,521,413 of CM044308.1, forward strand.
TGCAATCACCATCTGCAGTGATTTTGGAGCCCCCCAAAATAAAGTCAGCCACTGTCTCCACTGTTTACCTATCTATTTGCCATGGAGTGATGGGACCAGATGCCATGATCTTAGTTTTCTGAATGTTGAGCTTTAAGCCAAACTTTTCACTCTCCTCTTTCACTTTCATCAAGAGGCTCTTTAGTTCTTCTTCATTTTCTGCCATAAGGGTGGTGTCATCTGCATATCTGAGGTTATTGATATTTCTCCCAGCAATCTTGATTTCAGCTTGTGCTTCCTCTAGCCCAGTGTTTCTCATGATGTTCTCTGGATATAAGCATCTAGGGGTAACCATATGATTAAGTTCCAGTTGTGCATGCTAAGTTGTTTCAGTCATGTCCAACTGTTTGCATCCCTATGTGTGTAGCCTGCCTTCTCCTCTGTCCATGGGATTTTCCAGGCAAAAATACTGGAGTGGGTTGCCATTTCCTTCACCAGGGGATCTTCTCAACACAGGGATCGAACCCTCATCTCTTATGTCTCCTACATTAGCAGGCAGGTTCTTTACCACTAGTGCCACTTGGGAACCTCCATTCAATAAGATACAAACAAGAAAAATTGTAAGAAATTCTTATGAAATCTACTTTAAGAAAAGTTCAAGTCTTATATTCTTCAATTGCTCTTTCTGTTTCCCAGAATATGATTTTGATAGCTTTAATTATAATAGTCATCTGAAGCCATGAAATATTTCTGATGATGTGCTATGGAAGAAAAGAGAAGCCTAGATTGCTTATTTTATCTAAGAGTTACCATACCAGTCCATCAATATAAATTCTAAACTTTTTTTCATAAAATACAAGTAAGTTTATAGTTGGATTATGCCATGTTACAATGTCTTTCTCTTAAGCAAATAATTTCAATCATAATACATTAACGAATATTCTTATCCTGAGCATGTAAGAACTACTTGAAAAGCAATAATTAAAAGGCCAACAAAGCAATGGAAAAATTGGCAAAGATATTGAAAAGCAATGTATAGAAAATAAAAATCACTTAGCTAATATATACTTAAAAGTTATTTCACCTTAATAGATTTCAGGGAAACAAAATAGTTACAACAGAACATTATCCATTAGATTAGTGAATCTTTTTAAGTCTTGTTATATCAAACATTGTTGAGACTGTAAAACAAAATCTTTATATACTTCTTAAAGAATTGAAAGACTACTTTGTTTAGCATTTTGACAATATCTGTTGAAATTAAAAAATACATTCCCCTTTGTCTCCATAATTCTACTTCTGATAATACATGCTTATTAAAGATTTTTACACAACTAGTACTGAGGATTTATTCTCTCAATATGATTATACAACAAAACAAACCAGAAGTGATTTATTTCAGGCTGGAGCAAAGAAATTGCAAAATAATCCTAGAGCAAATTGTGGTGCCATAATGTAAGAAAGTATTCTTTTTTTTTTAATAAGGACATTATAAACAATTTAAATGGAGGTGCTGATCTGAAAGAGCTCCATATGGCCAAATCTGTAACAATTTAATTGGCAAAAATAGCAGTAATATTTGATTAGAACTCATGCAACAACACAAATATCCAATATCCATGAGTCAATACTGATATAAATAAATAATTGAATTGGTACACAGAATAAAGGACTGTCTGTTTTCTCAGAAGAATTTCAATTAATACATATACCAATGATGAAGGAAATAGAAAATTATTATTGGGAAACCACAGTAATAATTGTTGAAAACAAGACTGGGAGTATGTGCTAAGGGTGAGAGTTTGAAGATAAATAGGTTGTTTATACATTCTTAAAGTATCTTTTTCCAAGGAATTTACTGATTTCCAGAGGAATATTATGATTTGAGGGCTTCCCTGGTGGCTCAGTGGTAAAGAATCCACCCAATGCAGGAGACACGGGTTTGATCCCTGGGTCAGGAAGATCCCCTGGAGAGGGAAATAGCAACCCACTCCAGTATTCTTGCCTGGGAAATCTCATGAACAGGGGAGCCTGGTGGGCTATAGTCACTGGGGTCCCAAGAGTCAGACAAGACTTAGAGACTAAACAACATTATAACTTTACAGTTGAAATACTTGGCAGAATATTGTTGCTCTTTAAATAATCAAAGTAATATCACTACTAATAAGACATATTATTGATATTATATGCCTCCTGATATAAAATAATGAGAAGGGCAGACCAGTGTCATCCTTGCTGATAAGGCAGTTTTAATCTAATCATGAGTGAATATCAGAAAATCCCTAATCATGGGACATTGTGTCTGGCTAGTAAACTAAAAATGTTTCAAGGTCATGAAACAAGGAAAGAGTGAGGAATTGTCACAGATTAAAATCTAAGGATACATGAAAATTAAATAGGATAAGTGATCCTGGATGGAGTTCTGGGAAAGGAAAATGTAATTAGAGGAAAACACTATAGAAATTTGAAGAAGTTCTGTAGTTTGTTAACATTGTACTAATGTTAATCTGTTTGTTTCAATACTCATACTGTGGTTAGGTAAGATGTTAACATTAGGGCAAGCTGACTGAAAGGAATATAGAAACACTCTACCATTTTGGCAGATTTTCTACAAGTCTAAAGTTATTTGAAACAAAATACTAAAATTATTTCAAAATTAAATAATAACGTAAATATGAGATTACCATTGAGGCAATGGGTTGTCATTATGAACAACTCAAATAACCATCTATGAAAATGGTTATAGTTAAATATTCCAGAATAAAATATAGTAGTTAAACCAAATGAATTTTACTACCTTTATTGATATTAATATAAATAAGCCTATAAATCAGATTTGATTTAAAGATGAATTTTAAAATAATTTCATGTTATTTAATTAAAGATTATATGCTTATGTTATACATGCATACTCAGTTGTGTCCGCTCTTTGCGACCCCATGGACTGTAGCCCACCAGGCTCCTCCATCCATAGGATTTTCCAGGCAAGAGTACTGGAGTGGGTTGCCATTTCCTTCTTCAAGGGATCTTTCCAACCCAGGGGTTGAACCTGGGTCTCCCTCATTGCAGGCAGATGCTTTACCATCTGAGCCACGAGGGAAGCAATTAAAGACTGAAAATATGCCAAAAAAATGCCACATAAATATATTGTCTATGGATGGATAGATACAGTAATAGTAGATAACATGCCGGAGAAGTATAAACACCAACTTCAGCATAGTTTTTGCATCTGGAAAGAGAGAGAGGAATGTGCTAATGAAAAGGACACAAAAGGCTTACAACTTATCATTATGTATTTATTTTTAAGTTAAAAAAATTGAAACAAGCATTGCAAAATGTTAGGATTTTGCTAGGAGCTGTGTGGAAGGCACATAGATATTGCTCCTTTTATTATTTGCAAAAATTTTATGTTTGAAAATGTCAAAAGAATAAAAAAAAAGCAAAGTATAAGATGAAAAGGAATATAAGAAACTCAGAAAATAAAATAGTACTCTGAAAGATAGCTGTCATGAGTGCCTAAATTCAGCTCACTACATAGAGAGTACAAAGGTAGAATATAAAAGCAGTAAGACTTGGTAACATTATATATATGTATATAATATAAAGCTAAATATAGCTTTAATATAAAATTTTCCTAAGAGTTCAAATCTAAAGAGTTTGAGTATGCTGATAGGTCATATTGAATGACAAGAAGGGCAAATGTGATATTAGATTGTTGAATGAAGTAAGAAGAGAAAAACTGGCTATCAGGAAGTTTGAAACTTAAGATTAGACCTCATGGAAGAGATAATGAATGGACTGGAGGGGAAAAAAATAAGAATCAATGCTATAGTTTCTGCAGAGCAAAAGAATATAGAAGCAAGAACAAAAGAAAAGGAGAAGCAAACAAATGTGGGAGCAAAGGAACAGACAGAGCAAGATGAGTAAGAGAACCTGAATGCAAAGTACTGAAGGAATTGCCCTGAAGCAAACATTTTCAAGTAGGAATGATAACAGAGCTAAAGATTTGCAATGGAACCAAAAGGGTAATGGAAGAAAGAATACATGCTAAGTTGCTTCAGTCATGGCTAACTCTGTAACCCTATGGACCTTAGCTCTCCAGGCTCCTCTATCCATGGGATTCTTTAGCCAAGAATATTGGAGTGGATTGTCATGTCCTCCTCCAGGGGATCTTCCCAACCCAGGGATTGAACCTGCATTTCTTATGTCTGCTGTAATGGCAGGCAGGTTCTTTATCACAAGCTCACCTGGGAAACCCCAGAAAGAATAGGATATTTTAAATATACTTGTTTGGATTTTTGCATCTATGTTCATCAGTGATATTGGCCTGTAGTTTTCTTTTTTTTGTGGCATCTTTGTCAGGTTTTGGTATTAGGGTGATGGTGGCCTCATAGAATGAGTTTTGAAGTTTACCTTCCTCTGCAATTTTCTGGAAGAGTTTGAGTAGGATAGGTGTTAGCTCTTCTCTAAATTCTTGGTAGAATTCAGCTGTGAAGCCATCTGTCCCGGGCTTTTGTTTGTTGGAAGATTTCTGATTACAGCTTCAATTTCCGTGCTTGTGATAGGTCTGTTGAGATTTTCTATTTCTTCCTGGTTCGGTTTTGGGAAGTCATACTTTTCTAAGAATTTATCCATTTCTTCCAAGTTGTCCATTTTATTTGCATATAGTTGCTGATAATAGTCTCTTATGATCCTTTGTATTTCTGTGTTGTCTGTTGTGATCTCTCCGTTTTCATTTCTAATTTTGTTGATTTGATTTTTCTCCCTTTGTTTCTTGAATGAGTCTGGCTAATGGCTTGTCAATTTCATTTATCTTCTCAAAGAACCAGCTTTTGGCTTTGTTGATTTTTGCTTTGGTCTCTTTTGTTTCTTTTGCATTTATTTCTGCCCTAATTTTCAAGATTTCTTTCCTTCTACTAACCCTGGGGTTCTTCATTTCTTCCTTTTCTGGTTGTTTTAGGTATAGAGTTAGGTTATTTATTTGACTTTTTTCTTGTTTCTTGAGGTGAGCCTGTATTGCTATGAATCTTCCCCTTAGCACTGTTTTTACAGTGTCCTATAGCTTTTGGGTTTTTGTGTTTTCATTTTCATTCGTTTCTATGCATATTTTGATTTCTTTTTTGATTTCTTCTGTGACTTGTTGGTCAGCAGCATGTTGTTCAGCCTCCATATGTTGGAATTTTTAATAGTTTTTCTCCTGTAATTGACATCCAATTAATATTTTGATTCTTTATTTCTTATAGAAAAAAATAGATAATGCAGCTAGCAGTGAGTGCCACTCTTCTTCCAAAAAAGTAACTCACTTTTCCAAGTCAAAGAGCTTAGCATTTTTTGTATTTCTCTCATATTCCTACTGTTTCTAATCAGACCTAAGCTTTAAAACCACTTTTTCTTAAAGTAGCCTCATTTTCACCTTCTGTGTATACGTGGTACTTAGAGACAACATTTTTTAATATTACCTAGATGAAAATTCCTCTCATTTGTAAGAGGAGATGTTTCCTTTACTCTTCATCTACACAACTGATAAAATAATCTACCTGCTATTTATGGTGACGCTTGCCTGGTGGCTCAGTTGGTAAAGAATCCACCTGCCAATACAGAAGAAGAAATGCCAGTTCAATCCCTGGGCCGGGATCGATCCCCTGGAGGAGGGCATGGCAACCTACTCCAGTATTCTTGCCTGGAGAATCCCATGGACAGAGTCAGGAGGACTACTGTCCATAGCGTCGCAAGAGTTACTCACGACTAAGCCTCTAAACCACCACCACCATTTATGGTTCACCTTCTGTGCCACTGAAATCTGCAAATATGCAGGCAAGATAGAGAAATCCAGAGCCTATTGATGTCATATATGAGAGAAAGAGAATATAGCAGAATTTATAGTTTTCCTCTGTAGCCTGAATATGAATCAAATCTAATGAAGACAAACAGAATTTGAGGTAGCCAATTAAATATTTGTATTCATTTAAGTACTATCTATCCAAAAGTCCCCAAACTTTAAAATTTTGGATTTTAGCCCTGCTGGAAGTTATTTGAGGAAGAAGTCAACTTAATTTTACTCTGTATTATTGGATAAAAAATCAGATAAAATTGGAATGAGGACCGATTAAACAGACTAGGCAGCACTAGCCAACCCATGGCTAGTCAATATTTAACACCTCAGATGGCTTCTTTTTGTCTATTTTACATATTTTTACATATTTTTCAAATATATTTTATTAATTTTTAGTAGATGCTTCATCCACTTCTCAATGCAAATGGTACAAAATTACTAGCACTAAAAACAAGCTACTCACTCCTTTTCTCCCATTACTTAGTTCTCCTTAATGGAAACAAAACATGTCACTATGCCAACAGTGGGTTTTTTTTTTCCCCTACACTATCAGTAATGTTTTGTGCAGATTCAAGAAAACACAAAGACGTGCATGTATATGTATAATTTTTCCATCTTTGTTTCTAAAAATTTTGGCTTACTAAGAAAATCTTCTGCACTGTGGGGTTTTTTATTTATTATTTCATTGTGTTTTGTTTTTTACTTAAAAACATACACACAGTTTGGTTCTTTATTAATTCACAAAGACTTTCCTTACTTTTGGGCTTCCCAGGTTGTGCTAGTGGTAAAGAACCCACTTGCCAATGCAGGAGACATAAGAGACACGAGTTCTGCCCCTGGGTCAGGAAGATCCCCTGGAGGAGGGCATGGCAACGCACTCCAGTATTCTTGCCTGGAGAATCCCATGGACAGAGGAGCCTGGTGGGCTACAGTCCCTAGAGTTGCAAAGAGTCTGACACTACTGAAATGACTTAGCACACATGTTCCTTACTTTGACATAGCATATTATGTGGTTTACATGATTTATTAAACTAGTCTAATGGATTATTACTATAGTTAGAGTATTTCTAAACATTTTAGTAACCACATACATATTTATTAATATATAATTCCACACAAAACTAAATGTATTTTTAAGATAAATTTCTAGAAATGGAATTACCAGGTGAGAGAATATTTTATTTGCAAGTTTAATAGATCCTACATATTTGTTGTTGCTGTTTTTATCATTGAGACTGTACCAGTTTGTTCTCTTAACTACAATAGCTATATTTACTTCTCATGTTCAGAGGCAGAAGCTCAGAGGCCTCCTCCACATGGTTACACCATGGTGAGGGGTGGTAAGCAACTGGCAGAAAGGACTCTAGTCCTTCCAAGCTTAGATGTGGCAGAAACCTGCATGAGTTGTACATTTGCAGTTTTAGCCACTGAAAAGAGTCAGTTTATTCAAAAAGTCCAGAAACTCATTCAATATCCACATGGAAGAGGGCTTGCATCTGGAATTTTTATGAGCCATGATTTTTAATAGACATTAACTCAGCTAACAAGTAGGGATAGATGAAGGTCATGTTCTCACAACTAAGATTCACAGTTCTCTGAGGGCCAGAACAAGTAAAGTAATAGAGATGATTAGAGGAAAAAGTGTACTTTCCAATATTCATTAAAATAGGGAGAACAGACAAAAAAAAAAACCCCAAAACCTCTTTTCCCCTAGACCAAATCTTTACGCCAGAAAATGTGGTGTCAGCAGACTTGAAAACATTAATCTCATTGTACATCTCCATCAGAGTTTTTGAATGATCAGATGTATTGTCAATGAGCAGTTATATTTTGAAAAGAATATTGTGTTCTGAGTGGCAGGTCTTAACAGTGTGCTTAAAATATTCAGTAAACCATGTTGTAAACAGATGTGCTGTCACCTAGGTTTTGCTCTTCTGTTTACAGTACACAGCACAAACAGAGCAGGCTGAGCATAATTTTCAGGGCCCTAAGAGTTTGGAAATGTTAAAGGAGCATTCATTTCAACTTAAAATCACAAGCTGCATTAGTCTCTAACAAGAGTCAGCATGTCCTTTGAAACTTTGAGGCCAAGCATTGACTTCTCCTCTCTAGTTAAGTGATAGATGGCACCTTCTTATAATAAAAGCCTGTTTTGTCTACACTCCAAACCTCTGTTTAAAAGGGTAGCCACCTTCATTGTGTATCTCAGCTAGATCTTCAGGATAACTTGTTATAACTTTTACATTAGCACTTGCTACTTCACTTTGGAGCTTTCCAGATGGCACTAGTGGTAAAGAAACCACCTGCCAATGCAGGAAACATAAGAGATGTGGGTTCAACCCCTAGGTTGGGAAGATCCTATGGAGGAGGGTATGGCAATGCACTCCAGTATTCTTCCCTGGAGAATCCCATGGATAGAGGAGCCTGGCAGGCTATAGTTCAAATGGTCACAAAGAGTCAGACATGACTTAAGTGACTTAGCACACACACTTCACTTTGCATTTTTATATTATAGAAAAGGGTTCTTTCCTTATACCTCATGAATAAACCTCTGCTAGCTTCATAACTTTCCTTCTGCAGATTCCTCAGCCTTCATGGAATTGCAGAATCAGGGCCTTGATCTGAATTAGGCTTTGGCTTAATGAATGTTGTGGGCTCCCTGGTGGCTCAGATGGTAAAGCGTCTGCCCGCAATGCAGAAGACCCAGGTTCAACCCCTGGGTCTTGAAGATCCCCTGGAGAAGGAAATGGCAACCCACTCCAGTACTCTTGCCTGGAAAATTCCATGGACAGAGGAGCCTAGTAAGCTACAGCCCATGGGGTCTCAGAGAGTTGGACACAACTGAGCGACTTCCCCAAGGAATGCTGTGGCTGGTTTGATCTTCTATGCAGACCACTAAGACTTTCTCCATAGTAGCAAGTCTGCTGGCTTTCTTATCATTTGCATGTTCACTAGAGTAGCCCTTTTAATTTCCCTTAGAACTCCTTGCATTCACAACTTGACTGTTTGCAGAAAGAGGCCTAGGTTTCAGCCTATCTTGACTTTCAACCTGCCTTCCCCACTAAATAATCATTTCTAGCTTTTAATTTAAAGTGAGATACAAGCAAATCTTCCTTTCACTTGTACACTTAGAGGCCATTATAGGTTATTTAGTGGCCAAATTTCAATACTGTTGTGTTTCATGAAATGGGTTGGCCCAAGGTGAGGGAGAGACGGGGGAACAGCCCGTCAGTGGAGAAGTCAACACACACACAGCATTTACTAGTTAAGTTCACAATCTAAGATGACTGTGATTCCTGGTGCCCCAAAACAATGACAGAAGTAACATCAAAATCACTGATCACAGAGCATCACAACAAACATAATAATAATGAAGAGTTTAAAACATTTTGAGAATTACCAAAATGTGACACAGAGACACTAAATGAGCAAATGCTGGAAAAATGGTACCAATACATTTTCTTGATGGAAGGTTGCCACAAAACTTCAATTTGCTAAAAACAAAAACAGAATATCAGTGAAGATCAATAAAGCAAAAGACATTAAAATGAGGTATGCCTGTAGTGACAGTGCTTGCCATTTGAACAGGAATTAACTGGAACTGCCATGGGTAGCTTTTTGAGATGATAGCTATATTCTCTATCCTGTTTTAAGTATTAATTACACAAACATATACATATACATATATATATATATGTAAAAACTCATTTGTATAATAACTGTGCTTTTAATCATATAAATTTATGTTTCAGGGAGTTAGAGTGAGACACAGAGGCAGAGACAGACAGAGAGGGAGAGAGGGATCCTTCTGCCTCTCACTGCAGTTTTATTGTTTTGTGAGCATGCATTATCTGGAGCTGTAGCAGTATATCACTACCATGTAAGGAGTGAGCTAATGCTCTAAGGTGAGCTAGAAAAATTAAATACGTAAGCAAATGAAAGGAACAGGGACCTTAGTTAACATTATTTTGTTGCTTAACAAATCTTAAAGCTGAAGAATTCTGTAACCAATTATGTGAACTTCTTTCATTGTATGAGTTATTTTGAGTTGGGTTTTCATCTCTTAGATCTGAAAGCATACTAAGTGATACAAGTTTTAAAATATGATGAAATATATATGCATATGTAATAACCATATTTATCTACTGCTGACATAAACATAAAATGAACCACATAAAATGAAAATATTTCAGCTTTAATTTACAGACTTGAATTCAGCACTGCTTAAAATACAAGGACCACACTTCATTTTTTGCTTCTATACCAAAAACACAACTATCAAACAATTTTCTTGATGCCTTTAACTAGTTGTAAAGAATATATGGGTAACTATTATAATGCACATTAATGTCTCTGAACTATCTTCCTGATGTAGGATATTTAAGGAACTAGAAGTTCAAAGCTCTCAAAAATAAATGCTTTACATAGATACAGAGCACACTGAATTGTGTCTCCTGATAGCTCTGGCATAGTCTGAAAAGCTAGGGTGTTACAAAGAGGGTACCATCTGTTTTCTCTTTTTAGTTTCTAAATGTATTTGAAAAGATGTTTGATGACAAAGTATGATATTTGACAATAAATAAATAAATAGGAAAACATAATGCTTCTAGACAAAATATGACAAAAATATAAGTGAAATCTTTCTCTCTCAAAATACTGCCAAGAACAAAGATTTTGTACCGGGTCACGGAGTTGTATGTTGGTGCTCTTCCACTCGATAGGTGGGGAGAAAATGGTAAGAGTTGAAGTAAACAAATCTGATTTCCTGCAAATGCATAAAATATTTTAGAATAATAATGTCCTTAACCAATTCTAAATCTTAATGTAAGCAGAAGTTCCATGCTGTTTTACATTGCATTCCATCTACCTTGATTGACAAGATTATAACTTTTTGATATAAATAAAAATGTTTATTTAAATGGGTTAAGTCAAGTGAAAGCAGATGGTGCTGTGTGGCAAATTGGCTCATTGTTGTTCCAAAATTTATAAAGCATTATTTGTATTTTCTATGAATATTGATACCCCTTATGACTTTACCTGTGTAACATAACAAGAATATGGTCATGTCCATAGTTATGGCCTATAGTTATACCCCGTAGTTATGGGGCTTTCCAGGTGATGCTAGTGGCAAAGAACTCACCTGCCAATCCAGGAGACATAAGAGACATGGGTTTGATCCGTAGGTTGGGAAATATCCCCTGGAGGAGGGCATGGCAACCCACTTCAGTATTATTGCCTGGAGAATCCCATGGACAGAGGTGCCTGGAGGGCTACACTCCATGGGGTTGCAAAGAGTCGGACAAGACTAAAGCATTTTAGCACACACCCATGGTTATGGGCAAAACTGCAGCCATTGTTTTTACCTGGCACAATTTCATACATACCAGCAGTGACAGGCATGCTCTCTCCTTATGGATGTCACACTGGATGTCTCTACTTACCACCAATGAAACGTACAACCCAACTTCCCAACCAGATCAATGACCCTCCATAATCTGCTTTACTCTTTTTTTTTTTCTTCTTTTCACCTTTTAACATTCTACATAATCTACATCCTTTAATGTTTGTTAGTAATAGTGTATTTCCCATACTGTCATTCAAACTCTACAAAGGCAGGGTTTTGTCTGTTTTGTTTCCTGAATTATCCCAAATACCTTGAACGGTACTTGACACATATTGCTCTATAATAAATACTCATCCAATGTTGAATAACTGTGGTAAATTCTGAAAGAGATGGGAATACCAGCCCACCTGACCTGCCTCTTGAGAAATCTGTATGCAGGTCAGGAAGCAACAGTTAGAACTGGACATGGAACAACAGATTGGTTCCAAATAGGAAAGGGAGTACGTCAAGGCTGTATATTGTCACCCTACTTATTTAACGTATATGCAGAGTGCATCATGAGAAATGCTGGGCTGGATGAAGCACGAGCTGGAATCAAGATTGCTGGGAGAAATATCAATAACCTCAGATATGCAGATGACATCACCCTTATGGCAGAAAGCGATGAGAAACTAAAGAGTCTCTTGATGAAAGTGAAAGAGGAGAGTGAAAAAGTTGACTAAAAGTTCAAATTTTGGTTCACTGAACTGAACTTAATGTTGAATAAATGAAAAACTGTATTGTTAAGCAGATATATCACTAAAATGCATTTTTCCATGTGTGTAAATGACACTATATCCAGAGGAAAATTAATAATGGTAAATCTATATTAACATAGATATTAAGTAGGAAAAGATTGTGTTCAAAATACTATGCCATGAAATGCTACATCTCCTGGTTTGCATATTCATATGTACATGCAGAGATGTGTCTAAGAAACATGAGTGTTCACTATGCGGCGGGTCAGCTCCACACAGGTAAGGAAGGCACCTGTAGCTGGAGAGATGAGGTCAAGATTTTAATCTCGGCCCCAGTATAGATGACTATCCCTATGACTTAAACATAACCCTTCACCAGTTTGGGCCTCCTCACATGCAGCAAGTGCCCAGTATCAGTTGTGTTCTTTGTGTGGATGACTTAATAAATGAGTATTTCTTCTTCCAAAAATGAATACCGTAAGTGTAGATGATCCTGATGTCCTTTTCAGATTTGAGGATTAAGCTTTTCCCAAAACATTTTTTTTTCTGTTATGTAAGCATCTTATGTTCATGTACTGTTATGAAAGATTATTACATTGAAGACAGTATGTGATTACATTCTCATTGTAAACTAGAGTAAGCTAGTTCTAAGTAAACTAGTTCTAAGTTTTGCTCAAATTTGGCCCATTCAGAAAGGCAGAGTTCTGTGAAGAGTAGGATACAGCTTTGGAATTAGGTAGATCTTGGTTAAAAATCCACCTTTATTTTTGATCAACTATATAACTACCCTGAATCTCAACCCCTTCATTTGTAAATGACTTAATTAAGATCCATTTCAAAGGGTTATTGTGAACGTTAAATTAGATGATGCAATTAAAGTATTCAATACAATGTTTGTCACAGAGTACATGTTATATATTGTGTAAGCAAAAACTATATTTTTCCTTTCCTATATCTCTAGTCTTTTTTTCAGTTTTATTGAAATATCATTGACATACAGCACTGTAATTAGTTTAAGGTGTGTAATAGAGTAACTTGGCTTATATATATTGTGAAGTGATTGTCATAATGATTTTAGTGAACATCCATCATCTCATACAGATACAAAAATAGAAGTATTTTTTTCCTGTGATGAGAACTTTCAGAAGCAACACTCTTAGCAACTTTCAAATATATCATACAGCAGTATTAACTGTAAGAATCACTTACATTACATTTTCAGTACACTTTTATTTTATAAATTGAAGGTTGTGCTTTTTGACCATCTTCATCCTAATTCATTTTTGTGAAATTATTTATACATTTGAACAATTGACATTTAATGATTCTCAATGAAAATGAGCTATCTTTATTGAAAGCTTGAAGCCTGTCCCTAAATTACCCAAAATATATTCATATAATTAATTGTAACAAAGCAATACTTAATCAGTTCTAATAATTGTATCCTGTGCTAGGAAACACTGAATCATTATACTCCTCTTGGATGCCTTTTGCATAATTATCCTATCCATTTCAACAAGCACATGCAGACAGACATGTCGCTTCATGTGTTGACTCAATCTACTTTATTTCTGATGTACAACAAATTGGAAGTAACAACAGTCATTTTTCTTACTTATTAATGATGTAGTACCTAACATAAAGACAGTGCATGCTGATTTTGTCATTGCATTTAGACTGAAGAAAGTAACTGCCAATATTATTTTAGGCAGTTGGGAAGCTCCTTGAATATTCATTGACAGTTTTCTGAATTCTAATATAATTATATTTGCTTTTATTTGGGGGGGGCTCTTATGCTGAGTGGTTATTGATTTTTACAACATTTGCCCCAAATTTAGCAATCAATATATCTTCAATATTCTAAGTACATTTAAAATTACATTCCTACAGTATATGTCTGAGTACACAAAAATAACTATGAAAAGCATGAGAAAATTTAACATGTATTCTTTTATAAGAACATAATAAGACTGTATGATTATAAGTTAACGATTTTATGCTTTCTTATACTCTTTAATATTGTCAAGAGTGAGCACATGTTTAACGTTGTGTAGCTTACCAAACACTTACCTATCTATTACTTTATATGATTTCCGCCTCCTGAGGTACACATCATTATCCCATTTTACAGGTAATGAAAACTGACTCAGAGAAATTAAGCGACATCTTAGATTACATGTTTTATAAATAAAAAGTCAGGACTAGAGCTCTTGTCTTCAATCCACGTATTATCCTTTTTAAGTAACTCAATATTCTGTTTACCTCAGGTGAGTCTAAATAAATACAGTATATTAATTTGCATTAGTAGCCTTCTTCCATCAAATAAAAAGATTAAAAGAGACTAACGTATAGTTGTCATCACATGTTAAGACAGGAAAAATGTGCAAACTATAATAATACTGTCTCAAATGAGGAGTAAACCCATTTAAACAATAAAGCAAAATGCAGAGTCTTGTAGCATTTTGACATTACCTTTCTAATGCTTGCCATCTCAGTACAAGTGCTTGCTTTAGTTCGCTTCAAAACGCCAGTCCTTAAGAATATGCTGCCTTGATTAAAATGAAATATTGGATAAAAGTTGAATTTTAATTCTGCTGGCAGACATACTTCTGTTCCTGCCTCTAGTACTTACTAGTGAAAGAATCTTAGGCAAATTATTTGAACTCTAAGCCTAAACTTCATGTTCTATTGAAAAAAAAAAAAGAAAAAGCAATAATAAATCTATTTCTGTTAAGCTCAAGAGGGAGGGGGCATAGGTATACCTATGGCTGATTCATGTTGATGTTCGGCAGAAACCAAAACAATATTGTGAAGCAATTATCCTTCAATTAAAAATAAATAAATTTAATTATAAAAAACAGAAGAAAACCTCTAGCTAGTTTAAGCAGATAGTTTTTAAGTGTTTATAAAGTCCATTGGATGAACAAAGAAACTCTCTATTTCCTTTGAACAAGTTGGAGTTCAGGAACAAATCGGGTCCCAGAATCCTACTGTCTCTTCCATTATGAGGAAAACTGACAGAGAGCTGTAGTAAGACATGAAATCAGGAAGCATATGATCACAGAACCATGTGGTAACATACACCACCAAAATAAATGCTTGTAGCTTGCCCTTCAACCCATTTAATATAGTTTCACATTCTAGTCATGTGCAAGTACATCAAACTGGCAAACTCAACAAAATCCAGAAAACTGGACTCCAGGCAGCATCAAAAAGGTAAGATTTTAGCTTCCCAAAGAAAGCATACAGAAGGAAATCAGAATATATGTTGAGCCAGCCAGTCTATCATCTACCACAATAATAAGATATACTTCGGATTTCTGCTTGGCTACTTAAATCAGATAATGAATATTGTGTTCTTGGGCCATTGTCTATATTCAGCAAAATCTCAGCAATTGCTAGCTAGAATGATTATTGCAATAATATTATTGTTCTTAACCAACTATCTATATATGTCTTCTTGTTTTTTCTTTGTAAAGCTAGAAGAAAATACACTTTCAAAAAAACCCCAAAACTCTATGCTAAACCATAAAAGAATAGTAAAGAAGAAATGGCTACAGAGACTACCAGAAACACAAACCAAAAACAGTTTGATCCAAAAAAAGCAATGTAAACAGTAAACATTTTTCCAAAATATATAAGGAACTCCTAAACCTCAAAAGCAAAAAGCAAAATCAAACTTAGAAAATGTGCAAAGGACTTGAATATACATTTCTCCAAAGAAGACATACAAATGGCCAATGGATATTTGAAAAGATGCTCAACATCACATATTATCAGAGAAATGCAAGTTAAAACCACACTGACATATCATTTTATACTTGTTGGGATAGCTATTAACATAAAGAAAAGACCCCAAAGGTAACAAATGTTGTTGAAGATGTGAAGAAATTGGAATACTTGCACATTTTTGGTGGGAAAGTAAAATGGTACAGCCAATATAGGAAACGGTAAAGAGATTCCTCAGATATTAAAATAGAGCTACCATCAGTTCAGTTCAGTCGCTCACTGGTGTCCGACTCTTTGTGACCCCATGAACCGCATCACGCCAGGCCTCCCTGTCCATCACCAACTGCCGGAGTCTACCCAAACCCACGTCCATTGAGTCAGTGATGCCATCCAACCATCTCATCCTCTGTCGTCCCCTTCTCCTCTTGCCCTCAATCTTTCCCAGCATCAGGGTCTTTTCCAATGAGTCAGCTCTTAGCATCAGGTGGCCAAAGTATTGGAGTTTCAGCTTCAACATCAGTCCTTCCAATGAACACCCAGGACTGATTTCCTTTAGGATAGACTGGTTGGATCTCCTTGTAGTCCAAGGGACTCTCAAGAGTCTTCTCCAACACCACAGTTCAAAAGCATCAGTTCTTCGGCCCTCAGCTTTCTTTATAATCCAATCTCACATCCACACATGACTGCCGGGAGCCAGCTCATGAGATCCCACCCATGACAGAGTCATGAGGAAGAGGGTTGATCGAGCACAGCTTCTCAGACCTCAGGGATTCTCGGGAGGCTGCCTCAGCACTCACCTTAAAAGATGATATCTGTTTTTCTGACATTTGTTATAATAAACCTACTCTTATTTTCTGTGACTTAGACAAAAGGCCTATTCTGATTCCCTTCTAAAACAGATCTTTCTGAAGCCTCAATCGACAAGGCCCCTGAACGGTAGCACCCTAATAAAATTATCTGGGATATAAAGTATGCTAATATAAATTCCTCTTGCCAACATATTGGCTTGTTTAATAAATGTACTTGTGCCTTTGGAGCTAATGCGCATGACTACTCCTTAACAAAAAAACAGCATTGACAGCCTCTACACAAAAAGCCTCAATGGGCACAGAGCCCTTCGTGGAAAAAGGGGCTTATTAGAAAACATAAAAAATATTACTTTACTTAGTATATATTTACTCACTATGTTTTTATTTTTCACGTATCTAACATATAATAATAACATAATAGTTAGAAACTTATATAAGTAGAAGTTTAGCTTTAATACAAATAATAAAACAATTGTTAATTCAGCTGGTGGTTTTGCTAAGCACTGACCTTTGTGCTACATTGTCTCAGCTTGCTGTGCCATGACTTTATGGGACCACATTCTTTTCTGTTAGGGTCAAGGCGTAAGATAGATTACAGAGAAACAGGTTTTACTTTGAAACTCTGAGTTTATAAATTCTTCTTTGTCATAATCTGCTGTGCCCCTATTCTTTAAAAAATGTAACTCTGGTACTTTCTGTGCCTGATACAAAAGTGTTCTGGCTGATCAACCCTTATCAAAAAAGGAGTCACAGGATGTTAGCAGGCCTCCAGGCCCAAAGATGATGTAAATAACTTTAAACCTTTTGTAACTAAACAACACAAGCAGCGTCCTGGTTCCGATAAGGGTCAAAAACGGCTGACCCACTGATTTGATTTTGCATGACTCTACACTTTACATTTGTTTCTATGTACAACTAAAAGTATAAAAACTGTCTTGAAAACAATAAAGTCAGAAGACACTTGGAAACACCATGACTCGCTGTGTCTTCTCATTCGTATTGCTGACGCCATCCATCCTGAGGGAACCCTGTCCAGCTGGAGCAGGTCTCTGGCACATGACCACTGGAAAAACCATAGCCTTGCTTAGACGGACTTTTGTTGACAAAGTAATGTCTCTGCTTTATAATATGCCATCAAGTTTGATTATAACTTTTCTTCCAAGAAGTAAGCATCTTTTAATTTCATGGCTGCAATCACCTTCTGCAGTGATTTTGGAGCCCCCCAAAATAAAGTCTGTCAGTGTTTCCACTGTTTCCTCATCTATTCCCCATGAAGTGATGGGACTGGATGCCATGATCTTAGTTTTCTAAATGTTGAGCTTTAAGCCAAGCTTTTCACTCTCCCCTTTCACTTTCATCAAGAGGCCCTTTAGTTCTTCTTCACTTTCTGCCATAAGGGTGGTGTCATCTGCATATTCGAGGTTATTGATATTTCTCCCAGTAATCTTGATTCTAGCTTGTGCTTCCTCCAGCCCAGCATTTCTCATGATGTAGGGTGACAATATACAGCCTTGATGTACTCCTTTCCCAATTTGGAACCAGTCTGTTGTTCCATGTCCAGTTGTGACTGTTGCTTCCTGACCTGCATACAGATTTCTCAAGAGGCAAGTCAGGTGGTCTTGTATTGCCGTCTCTTTCAGAATTTTCCAAAGTTTATTGTGATCCACACCGTCAAAGACTTTGGTGTTGTCAATAAAGCAGAAGTAGATGTTTTTCTGGAGCTCTCTTGCTTTTTTGATGATCCAACAGATGTTGGCAATTTGATCTCTGATTCCTCTGCCTTTTCTAAAACCAGCATGAAAATCTAAGTTCACGGTTAAGCTATTGTTGAAGGCTGACTTGGAGAATTTTGAGCACTACTTTACTAGCATGTGAGATGAGTGCAATTGTGTGGTTCTGAGCATTCTTTGGCATCGCCTTTCTTTGGGATTGGAATGAAAACTGACCTTTTCCAGTCCTGTGGCAACTGCTGAATTTTCCAAATTTTCTGGCATATTGAGTGCAGCCCTTTCACAGCATCATCTTTTAGGCTTTGAAATAGCTCAACCAGAATTCCATCACCTCCACTAGCATTGTTTGTATTGATGCTTCCTAAGGGCTACTTGACTTCACATTCCAGAATTTCTGGCTCTAGATGAGTGATCATACCATCGTGATTATCTGAGTCATGAAGATCTTTTCTGCATAGTTCTTCTGTGTATTCTTGCCACCTCTTCTTAATACCTCTGGTTCTGTTAGATATATACCATTTCTGTCCTTTATTGAGCCCATCTTTGCATGAAATGTTCATTTGGTGTCTTTAATTTTCTTGATTATCTAAATTATCACATATCAGTGACAACAGTAATAATAACAGGACTATTAATAGCTATTATTGGGCCCTAAATACTACTTGGCACTTTTTCATAGTACTTTTTGTGGTTTACCTAATTCAGTCCATCCAAAAATCCTATGAGGCTGCACTTTTTACCTATTGAAGAAATGTACCAAAGTCATAGATTAAATAAGTGGTATTGCCATGATTTGAAAGCAAAAACTGTGTTGATAGTCTTTGTTGTTGATAGACTATGTTGAGATTGAGCTACATGATATTCTGTATAAAAAAGTTACAATATATTGTTAAAATGCATCATTATTTCAAATTTTGCAGTAATAAACTCCATTCAGAAATGCTCCAGAGGTCAGTATCTTCTAATTTATTGCCTGGAGTTTTGGTAAACATTCACTGAATAGATTCCTAGATTTTGTATCTGACAACAGAATCAGCATCTGCAGATACAGAAACTGGAAATCTGTACCCTAGAAATTCTTAAAATCAGAGAATCTGTGAAACAGTAAGTTTTAAAGTCTGGAAGAATATAATGTTTCACTTTGGCTCAGAAGCCTCAGCTCTCTACTTTGAAGCAATGCTACTCCTGCAAGTTGAGAAAGAGCATGAAATATCTATGCTTTTGACACAAACAGTTTTACTGCAAACCTTGAAATGGGAGCAGTAGAGAGAATTTCAACAAGGCACCATAAACTGGCAAGCTGGAAGGGAGCAGTGACATATTCCTTGTGTAAATGTTTTCTAAGCCTGGGGCCTGAAGGCAGATGTAGGCAGCTTACATACTGCTGGGGCCTGTGCTTCTAAAATTATGAATAAAGGTGAAAGTTGATTTTTAAAACCTTTTAAACCTTCATTTTTAAGTATAGAAACAAAGACAATTATATGCAAAAGAACAAAAACACTCAAGTTGAATGTATATAATCATGGGGCTCAAAATCCCTACATTACACTTAAAAATCCACTCCTTTTAGAGAGACTCTTTGAATATTGTTAGTCGATAATATGCTCATGATTTTTTGTGTTTTCTCATTTTTTTCAGGATTTTCCCTGGAAACAGAATATGATTGATTCATCTTGCCAAAGGGCACCTCAAAGCATCCTGCAAAAGAATCAGACCTGGACCTAAAAGAAAAGGTTAGATTTATAGAAGTTTTGAAACTTTTCTTTGTTGTGATATTGTTACTGTTGGAAATGCTCATGACATGGTGACAAGTAAATCAAGTCTCAACTTTAATGTTATAAATCAAACCCAAATTCATGTTTATCATGGGTAGAAGAGAAGGAGTAAGGGAAGTTTAAAGCTCAGAGAATCTCACAGGGGAAAATGGGCTGCTTATAGTTTTGAAATTATAGATTGGAAACAGTGACACTGTCCAGTAATTTTGGATCATTTCAGAAATTCTGTCTCTGACAATGGGAATATAGACAGTGACTAGCATCTCTGCCAAGATATAGACCAGACAAAGTGAAGTCTCTTCATAATCTCCTAATGCTATGCCTTTAAAAGCATGACTTGCATCCTAACATAAAACAGTATAACCAATTACACAAACACTTAAGGAGGATTATCAACTTTTAAACCTGAGATAAATTTGGACAGTTCTATGCACTACATTTCCAATTCTGTTAACCTCTTACATTCTAATGCCAAATTCTGCATCAATTAATCCCCTTACGTTTGCACATAATATAGGTTCCTCTCAAATTGAAATAAATAATAAATGGGTTTATTGGCTTAAATGGATATCGTAACTGGAGATCCAATTAAGGTACACTTCAGAGTTTATGGCTCCAGAAGCCCAATTATGGTATCAAAGGTCTAGTCTCTTTCTCTCTTTCTTTCTCTGCGCACATGTGTGTGTATGTGCTCAGTCATGTCTAACTCTTTGCAACCCATGGACTATAGCCTGCCAGGTTCCTCTGTCCATGGAATTTTCCAGGCAGGAATACTGGAGTGGGTTGCCCGTCTCCTACTACAAGGGATCTTTCTGACCCAGAGATCAAATCCGTGTCTCTTGTGCCTCCTTCATTGGCAGGTGGATTCTTTACCACTGCACCACCTGGGAAGACCCTAGGTGCTCTGAAAACCAAAATAAAGCTTTTATCCTAAAATGAGTTGATCTTATGCATAGGCAATGACTGTCCACTATGATTACAGCTATGGAATGAGTCATGTCACAACCCTGGAGTTAAGGGCCTATGCCCTGTGACTTAAGAACCTGTGAGTTTTAACTAGATACCTGGAAACTCATGCTTATATGCAACAGATGCACAAATCCTCTTCTTTAAATTCCAGCAAGTTAACAAATGATTATTTAACCTGATATTAGCATAATTTCCTGTCCACATCTAGGATACCAACTTCAAGGCTATAAAGACAAGAAATGCTTCATTTCTCAGGACATAACAAAGATTCATATTCTCAGGACATAACAGCTCAGTTATCTAGATCTAAAGTCATGTAAATGAAGCTGTGGAGCTTGGGGTTTGGTGGAGCAGAAGCATCAGTGTGTTCATTCTTTTTGCAATGTGTGATATCTGAGCTCTACATTTATGATGCAAATGCTAGTAGGCAAAGTGCAACTGAAATCAATATGATTTTGTTTAGTATTCATGCAACAGATGCCATCTGTACAATATTCTTTGGGATGATGTTTAGCAGAACTATGGAAAGTAATGACTGTTCAAATATAAATGATACTTTTGATTTCAGCTGAAAAGCAACCCAAAACATCAAAAAGTACCACTAATATCAGTTCTGAAGAAAATCAGCTCATTTAAGGTATCAAAAGTCTGAAGACACTGATTGACCTATGCCAGATTATAAGAAGAATGACTAACCATTATTCTACCACAACGAACTATCTATTTCAGGGATCTCCATAAAGCTGCAGAAGGAAATGACTGCCGTTAAGGAAATATTTTATATTATTTTCTAATTGAATCACCAACACTCTCTTGTTTCTAATACATGAACTCACATCCAGTTTCACTGAAATGCTAAGGATATACTAGTGTGAAGTAAAAGTCACTCAGTAGTGTCCGACTCTTTGCGATCCCATGGACTACACAGTCCATGGAATTCTCCAGGCCAGACTGGGGTGGGTAGCCTTTCCCTTCTCCAGGGCATCTTCCCAACCCAAGGATTGAACCCAGGTATCCCGTATTGCAGGTGGATTCTTTACCAGCTGAGCCTCAAGAGAAGCCCAAGGATATACTAAGATTTCTCATTTATGTATAAGAAGACAAAACAAGCAGAAAACAACAATTAAAGCAGCTATCAAGTCTTAAGCTATCCAGAGCACCAATTCTGCTACTACTTTAGGTTTATTTCATGAAATGATAGAAAAGCACAACTTCAGATCTGTACCTTAAGTTCAATATTGTGTCACACATATTCTCTGTATAGTTTCTACTGACATAAAAGAGATCAGCCAGTCTGAGAAAATATTATCCAGGACAACAGTGGGCTTCCTAACAATATTACTTTTTAGAGGGGTTCAGCAGATGGCATAAATAACACCAGCTCAGGTACACCACATGTGCTCAATCATTGGCTAGGAGTATGTGGCTCCAGCATTAACAAGAAATCTTTATTGCAGCAACTACAGATTGTCAGTCAACAAATTCTTTGCAATAGGTTTTTCTCAAAGAGACGAAAGCATTATATCCTCATGACCAACATAGTTACATGCAATGTCTCATATCAGCCTATTAATTTGGTGATTTACTAACTACTTTGTCCTTTAATGTTGTATAGATATTATCTTTGCTCACTGATTTTCTAGGACAGAAATAATTGAGCATATAATTTTTTTGTCAGAACGAATTATGAACATCATGAGTGACCTATATAATTTTCCTAGTCAAACTGAACTGTCTTTTGTCCTTTTCTTTCTCCATTCCTACCACAAGGCATACAACATAACTTATACACATCAAGTGATACACAAGAACCAATTCAATAATTCCTAAAATTTGTACAATGATGAACAATGACAAATCATCTTCCCATGATTTTGTTTTGTTCTAAAATTTAGGTAGGAAAAACAGGAAATGAAATCTGGGACTTAGCAGCCTATAAAGGAAAAAAACTCCCTATTTACTTTTCAGGAGCTTAAAGTCTCAAGAACATCTTAAAATATTCTCATATTTGATTGAATAGCAAAAAAAAAATAGATTTCCACAGGTCTACAACTTGCTGAAGCCCTTAGCTTTTTAACAGCAAGGATGTCAAAGGGAAAGTTTAAAGATTCTGGCAAGTATATTAGATAAAAGCCAGTGGATAGCTTTGCATTATATCAAGATAGACACACTGGAGATAAAAGGAGTTGACACATTAAAGTGCTTTGCTATTTCCAGCCCTATAACTAATATAAAATGTTATAATGAGTTCATTGGGTTTGGAGTGTGAACTTACTTAAAAACCACAGCCCATCTCCTGAGCTGCCTTACATTTGTGAGTGCTGTCAGGCCAGGAATTGCTTCTCTGTGTTCAGGGAAACTTGAATTCCATTTTGCCATTTAAAATCTACTTGCTAAAAGTGGCTCAGTTCAATGAGAGCAAGTGAACTCCTTGAATTGCTTTAACTTTTTAATGCATTACCTTTTAGCCCAAAGAATTAGAAAGAAATTTACATCTCTTTGAAAATATTTTTCAGTGAGCAGTGTGTTCAATGGTCGAGGCACTTGATCTTAACACATGTGTAAGCCTAACAGAAAGCAGTCTTTAAAGAATCATGAGTTGGACAATTCACTCACCTGTCATTGGTTTCTTCTTTATGTATACAGAATGGAACATGTCTTACTTCATGTTTTGTCCATTAGTTATTATTAGTTTGTTTGGAATTTAGCATATTTAAACTAAAAAGAAAATAAAAGCTAATATAGTTATTGTCTGCCCCTTAAAAAGGCAAATATCATTGCTTCTCAAAATTATAAGAAAGAATGAAATTAATGAGAATGAATTTCAGTGTAGAATGAAATTCCTTAAATATACAAAATAGATTTTTTTAACATTTTATTTTTTTTAAAAAATTTAGAGTATATTTTCTTTAAATATTGTGTTAGTTTATACTATACAGTAGAATGAATCAGCCATACATATACATTACTTTGTCAACAAAGGTCCATCTAGTCAAGGCTATGGTTTTTCCAGTAGTCATGTATGGATGTGAGAGTTGGACTATAAAGAAAGCTGAGCGCTGAAGAATTGATGCTTTTGAACTGTGCTGTTGGAGAAGACTCTTGAGAGTCCCTTGGACTTCAAGGAGATCCAACCAGTCCATCCTAAAGGAAATCAGTCATGAATATTCATTGAAAGGGCTGATGCTGAAGCTAAACTCCAATACTTTGGCCACCTGATGTGAAGAGCTGACTCATTGGAAAAGACCCTGATGCTGGGAAAGATTGAGGGCAGGAGGAGAAGGGGATGACAGAGGATGAGATGGTTGGATGGCATCACCAGCTCAATGGGCATGGGTTTGGGTGGACTCCAGGAGTTGGTGATGGACAGGGAGGCCTGGTGTGGTGCAGGTCACAAAGAGTCAGACATGACTGAGCGACTGAACTGAACTGAATTGAACTGATACATATACATACGTTCCATCCCTTTTGGACTTCCTTCCGATTCAGGTCATCACAATGCATTTAGTCGAGTTCCCTGTGCTATCCGGTATGTTCTCATTAGTTATGTGTTTTATTCTGTGCTATGTTGTGCTTAGTCGCTCAGTCCTGTCTGATTCTTTGTGACCCAATGGACTGTAGCCTGCCAGGCTCCTCTGTCCATGGGGATTCTCCAGGCAAGCATACTGGAGTAGGTTATCATGCCCTCCTCCAGGGGAATCTTCCCAATACCATGGATCGAACCCAGGTCTCCCGCACTGTAGGCAGATTCTTTACCAACTTAGTCACCAGGGGAGACCAAGAACAGTGGACTGGGTAGCCTATCCCTTCTCTAGGGGATCTTCCCAACCAAGCAACCAAACCAGGGCCTCCTGCATTGCAAGCAGATTCTTTACCAGCTGAGCTACCAGGAAAGTCCGATATGTTTTATACATACTATCAATAGTGTATATGTGTTGCTAATATTTTATGTGTCTATTAGAAGCCTAGGGTTTTCGCATGCACTGCTTCAATCTGTCCTTCTTATTTTCCAACTTCCTTTCTTCTTTCTTTCCATATTGGTTATCTATACATGCTTGGAACTGGAATTATGAGGCTACCTTCCTTCACTCAGCCTCCACACCATTCGTTACTGCTTTGGCTTAAGAAAGCAATTTTAAAATATTTTATAAGAATGATTGATTTTTAAAAGTAATTTTTAACTTGTGCACTTAAAGGAGTTCCCATATTTATAGCACATAAGCAGATATCAAGTTCTGGAATGATTTTGCATTTTCCTCTTCTATCACCTTACCCAACTATAACCTGAAGTCTCCTCCTTTAAAAAATCATCAAATTTACATTTACATGACGTTATACAGTGACTGTATATTAACTTGAAAGAATAGAATATCAAACAAATAACACTGGGTCAATTCATGAGTCAGATTAGCTTTGGAAAAACAGACAGTTTAGGTTTAATGTGAAAGGAAAGATCTATAACCTGGTGCATTAGTTTTCCATGACTAAAAACAGATTTCCATAAAGAAACTTTATGATTTAAAACAATCAGAATTTATAACTTTATATTTTCATAGATCAGGAATCTGAACATGGCTTGAGGAGATTCTCTGCTTAGGGTTTCACAGGCTACAGTTAAAATATTTGCCAGGACTGTGATTTCATCTGAGGTTCTGGACCTTGTTCCAAGAGAATGTACTTGTTGGCAGAATTCAGTTGCTTTCTACTGCAGGAGTGAGGCCATGAGATGCTGAGATCCCCTGCAGTCTTGTCCTTGATAGGAATTTCATATCATGGCCACTTGCTTCTTCAAAGCCACTAGCATTGTTTGGAAAGAGGGAGTTTTGTATAACATAATGAGGTCAATGAGATGGAGTTCCACTACCATCATCTTTTCCATATAATGTGGTTTTGTAGACAGAATTGTATCCCATTCCCCTCTGTTATATTTGGTTGTCTAGAAGCAGGATACTCTTCAAAATGCAGAGATAGTGGCAGTCATTTAGAATTATATTTATCATACCTGTTCTACAACCATAGATATTTTGGACTACCAGGGAGTGTTTGGGCTATCTACAGTAAAATCTGAGGACCAGAACAAAACTTACTTCCTTTATAACATTTGTCTAAAGTTTATTCTGAGTTTCTTCATTTCACTTTTTTTGGTGCTTTTCCATTTAAAAAGTAATTTCCAAATATTTCCTAATCTGGTTGTTCTTACTTTTCCTGTGGTGAAATAAGTACATTGTAATTTCTCTTTTCACAAGTGAAGAGACTGAGTTTCAGAGAGGATACTCACCACCTCAAGTTCTCATAGGTAATATGGGGTAGAGCTTGAAATTGATTCATATATTTTGACTTCTGTTCTTAATTTGGTATCACATATCACAAGCATAATGTCTCTATAAAGGTTGTCTTAATAGGTACCTTCCCTATTAAGGTCTATAAGGATTACCTTAGCACCTCTTATATAGCATTACATTACCATGTGGAACCCACAGCAGGAAAATTGGACTAATGTCCACAAATGCACAGAGATGCAAAAGTACTTTAACTGATATTAACTGACTATAGGGATATTGGAGAGTCACTGCCATATTCTCTTGCATCTCATAAGCTTATATAAATATTTCCCAGGGAGGCATATTTGAGATACCAATCTAGATACTGAGGTATTAAAAGAATTTCTAATAAGACCTTTGTTCTTAGTATCTGTTTTCAGGATCTATCACCAAAGCCATTATACAAATATCAGAAAATAATCAGTGTATTTCACATCTTCCTTAATAAAATATATTGAGATTTGTCATGGTGTATCCCTCACTGCTGCTTTGGGTCAACATGCCCCTTATGAATAAGTGCAAGAGTGCTAGAAAAAGTTGTTTGAAAAATAAAGAGGTCTTAAAGATCCAGAATGAAGCTGAATGTCAAAGCTGATCAGGCCAAGTATCAGAATGCAGAGGTGAGTTCTGGTGTTGTCAAGATGGACAGAGAAATAAGAAATGTCTGAAATCCTGCTTGACCAAAAGTTCTGTAAGGAAGATAGATGAATAAGAGGCAATGTCAAAGGAAAGCAAATTATCATTATTGTTGGCTATATCCATGTTGTCATATCACTAATTAGACTCCTATCAGAAGCCGAATTCTCTGGTATACCTTGCTTCATATTGAAGTGTAGATTATAGGATGGTGAAACCTCCTTAAACCATAAACCCCAATCATAATTCAGTTCTTTGTTTCTTTGTTTGGCTCCATTGGGTCTCAGTTGTGGCATGTGAGATTTTTAGCTGTGGCACGCAACCACTTAATTGTAGCATATGGGATCTAGTTCCCTGACCAGGGATTGAACCTGAGCCCCTGCATTGGGAGCATGAAGTCTTAGCCACTGAACCACCAAGGAAGTCTGCCCTGATTCCGTACTTTAAGCAGCCACATAAAAAGTGAAAGTGAAAGTTGCTCAGTCATGTCCCAACTCTTTGCGACTCCATGAACTGTAGCCCTCCAGGCTCCTCTGTCCATGGAATTTACCAGACAAAATACCAGAGTGGGTAGCCACTCCCTTCTCCAGAAGACCTTCCTGACCCAGGGATTGAACTTGGGTCTCTTGCATTTCAGGCAGATTCTTTAGCATCTGAGCCACCAGGAAAACAGCCACACAGTTCAAGAGAATGAGCCAACCAGAGTATGAGTAGAAAGAGAAAGAACCTTCTATGCTTCCAACTTTTAATTTCTGAGTGACCCTGGTCGCCAATATGAAAGTCATGTAGTCATCATTGAATATTACCAGTTGCTTTGACTCTTTCAAAGAAGCAAAGTTTGGGAATAAGATGTGAAGAAAAACTGGACAGACCTTTTCCTCTTTCCAACATGAAAAATATTTTCTGTAACATCATTACATCAAATATATCAAAATCTGAAAAATACTAAAATCAAAAGCGATATTGAAAGCAAATTTGTAGGAAAGTACTATGTTCTTAAATAAGTCTAGAAATGCAGAGTGAAACAACATTAAGCAAATATAGTTGCTGCAGAAATTCTATAGTGCTAATGTATATTTTGGCATGTCTATCTGAAATCAACTTATTTGGCCATGGAACTGCTTATTCAAGAATGATAATAATATCTCATCAAACCTCAGTATTAGGTAGTTGGAGTAGAGACTGAGGCACAGTCTCTCATTATTAAGAGTTTAACGGACAGGTAATATTTGTGAGTGGGGAGAGTGGAGAAGAAGTAAGGTTAGACAGAGAGAACAGCAAACTGCAATGAAGATGTTAGTCTTCACCAAACCACAGGCAGCTCTGGAACAAAAATTCCTTGCTTGTAAGAGTCCCATATTGGAGGGAAAATACATTGTATTTAGTGCTTCCTCCATGTTCAGTAATTGCCTGGGGACTTCCCAAGAAGAATGTGGCTTCAGCTTGAAAGCGGAGGTGATCCTGAATGCATTAATAGTGGGGAGAAGTCAGCAAACTGTATTCCTTACCACTGAATACATACCATTCTTCATGATAGGAGATCCAGGTGTTAGTCTCCAAAATTGCCACAAATGCTAATTTAAGGAAGTCAGATTGGAAAATTCTGACAATGACATATTCACATGAATAGCCCCAGTTAATCATTCAAGCAAACTTAATTGAGCACATGGTTGTGAGTGTGTGTGTGTGTGAGTGTGTGTGTGTGTGAGTGTGTGTGTGTGTGTGTGTGTGTGTATGTATGTGTGTGTGTTCTTTTTCTCTTATTAGGTAAGCAGCAAGACCTCCCAGATAGAATTCCAAAGACTTGACAGGATATGGAGCTTCCTCATTTTTATATTTGATTCTGTAGAGGGAAAATAAAGTGATGACTGATTTAGTCTTCAATGAATGCCTCCCATATTCGCATCAGATCTGAAAATGATCTCAGGATATTATATTGCTAAGATCCTTGCTTTCATGAAAATGAGGCATAATGAACCATCTTACATTGAACAATGGGTGAACTAGAAGTGAAGAAGAAGGTTTAAAGAAATACATGATACCTGAACTGGCACACATTACATCAAAATACCATCTAGGAGGGATCTTTCTTAAAATCTCCTCACAGTTCTATAGAAGTTTAAGTTTGTTCTATGATTAAAGATAAGAATTTTGTTACATTCCAGGTTTAGCTCAGGACAAATATATACCACATTTGTTTCTGGACTGAAGAAGATAGATGAGGTTTTTATTTAATCCTACCCTTAGTTTTTAGAGTTTTATTTGTAGTGACCCAGGAGTCACTCCTGGTTTGGTCCAGAGGTCAAATGAAAATGCCAACTGGAAGATGCAATTATTTAAGAGCATCACCGACTTAATGGACATGAGTTTGAGTAAGCTCCGGGAGTTGGTGATGGACAGGAAAGCCTGGTCTGCTGTAGTCCATGGGGTCACAAAGAGTTGGAAATAACTGAGTGACTAAACTGAACTGAGGCCACATTTTATGATAGTTTTGTAAGAATTTGTCTTTGATTTTTAACATAAATCAGTCATACCCAGGGACAATAAATCAAGCAATATTCTTTGTGTTTACTATACTTTGAATTTTTTATGAATATAGTATAGCACAAATGTCTGCTGTTATCTATAATGAAATAGAAACATGGATTGGTAAGATTTTAAAAAATGTTTGGGACAGAAGAGATGTGATCACTTGCTGATTTTCCAAATAACTTACAATTTTTTTAAAAAGCCCTTTACTTACAAAAATAGATGATGAGCCAAATTCAGCCTGTTGGTCATATTTACCTTCCCTTGTTGGAGAATAACTTTTAGACATTTGGAAGAAACCATGCATCTAAACTTCCCTGGCCTCTAAAAGCTTACCCTGACACATACTCTCATCTTCCACTTTCCCAGAAGCTAGCATGACAGTGGTCTGACAGTATTTAAAGATCACTTTTCAGCTACAAAAAAATCTCTTTTTTTAAAAACTGAAGTATAGTTGATTCACAAAACATATACTGGTATATACATACACATACACACATATAGAGATGATATTCTGTTATAGGTTGATACAAGATAGTGACTATAGTTCTCTGTTGTGTTTTTTTTTTTCACTCAGTTGTGTCTGACACTTTTGTCACCCACATGGACTGTAGCCCACCAGGCTCCTCTGTCTATGGGATTTTCTGGGCAAGATCATTTGAATGGGTTGCCATTTCCTTCTCCAGGGGATCTTCCTGACCCAGGGATTAAACCCACATCTCCCTGCATGTCCTTCATTGCAGGCGGATTCTTTACTGCTGAACCAGTGAGGAAAGTTCTCTATGGTATAGAGTAAATCCTTGTTTCTTCTCTCTTTTGTTTATAGTAGTTTGCATCTGTTAATCTCACACTCCTAACTTGTCCCTCCCCTCATCCATTTCCCCTTTGGTAACCACAAGTTTGTTTTCTGTATCGATGAGTCTGTCTGGTATCAATGTATAGATTTGTCTTGATTGTAAAAAATATAGATCAGTAGCTCCAGAGGTGGTCAAAGAGGGTATCCATTTTTTGCTTTGATTCATCCTTTAGTCTGCAGCTACCCCACCTCAGCAGAGATCGGGAACTCTGTGATACTTAAGCACATATTCTTGTTTGACGCCAAGGCAAAGAGGAATGGACATTGATAGAAGGCTGGGCCCATTTAATTGAAATCACTTAAGCATAAAAATAAGTTTAACTTTTTAATCTGTGACTCTAAAATCTGAAGGAAAACCTGCCCTTACAGTGTGCATGTTTGAAATCTGGAGCATAATATTGAATCTTTAGGAATAATGGTGATTTAGGACAAATCTAGCACACTTGTGTCTTCACTACATAAAATTGCAGGAAAATATGTATCACTCTATAAATTCGCTAACACTGGTGAGCAGAATTTAGAGCTCAGTATCTGTCCTTGCTCCTTGGAAGAAAAGTTATGACCAACCTAGACAGCATATTAAAAAGCAGAGACATTACTTTGCCAACAAAGGTCCGTCAGGTCAAGGTTATGGTTTTTCCAGTAGTCATGTATGGATGTGAGAGTTGGACTATAAAGAAAGCTGAGCATCCAAGAATTGATGCTTTTTTTTTTTTTTTTTTTTGAATTGATGCTTTTGAACTGTGGTGTTGGAGAAGACTCTTGAGAGTCCCTTGGACTGCAAGCAGATCCAACCAGTCCATGCTAAAGGAAATCAGTCCTGAATATTCATTGGAAGGACTGATGCTGAAACTGAAACTCCAATACTTTGGCCACCTAATGTGAAAAACTGACTCATTTGCAAAGACCCCAATGCTGGCAAAGATTGAAGACGGGAAGAAAAGGGGACGACAGAGGATGAGATGGTTGGATGGCATCACAGACTCAATGGACATGAGTTTGAGTAAACTCCAAGAGTTGGCGATGGACAGGAGGCCTGGTATGCTGCAGTCCATGGGGTTGCAAAGAGTCAGACCCAATTGAGCGACTGAACTGAACTGAACTGATCTGTGTTTTCTGGCTTCCCTGGTGGCTCAGTGGTAAAGAATCCACTTGCCATTGCAGGAGACGCAGGTTTGATCTGCCGGAGGACCCCTGGAGTAGGAAATGACAACCCAACCCCAGTCCATCGGTAGAGGAGCCTGCTAAATGGAAATCAGTCCTGAAGAAGATTTCATTGAAGGACCCATGATGCCTACAAAATAAGTACAAAGTATAAAAGAAAACTATATATTCAAGAAAAATGATTGCATTTCAAAAAATGTCTTGTAGCCACTGTATACTTTATATGCCACCTGATGTGAAAAAAAGAATGATACTGACTGACTCATTTGCAAAGACCCCTTTGGAATGCTGGCAAAGATTGAAGACGGGAAGAGAAGGGGTACACGACAGAGGATGAGATGGTTGGATGGCATCACAGACTCAATGGACATGAGTTTGAGAGCCAGACGTTATATTTGAGTAAAAATCCAAGAGTTGGATGGCGATGGACAGGAGGCCTGGTTTATGCTGCAGTCCATGGGGTTGCAAAGAGTCAGACCCAATTGAGCGACTGAAATGAACTGAACTGATCTGTGTTTCTGGGCTTCCCTGGTGGCTCAGTGGTAAAGAATCCACTTGCCATTGCAGGAGACGCAGGTTTGATCTCTGGGTCCGGAGGACCCCTGGAGTAGGAAATGACAACCCATTTTGCATTATGCAAACTACCAGAGCCAAAAGGAATTTTTCTCAATAGGTCTCTTCCTTTTGCCCACAAAATATAACCTTGACAGAAAAGAAGATGTAATAAAAAGTAAAACTTAGTAAAACCAGCCTCCCAAAAGGGAAAGTTGACCCCAAATTAATGTGTTTATCCTCCTTCTGATAAAGTACTACATAGTAGGGAGATAGACTATCTGAATCCTACATTCTTTCCTCTTCAAGGAGTGAAGAGAGGAAAAAGGTTTCTTGAGTTTCTTTAAAGATGGGTAACCAATAATCTCTGTTAATGCTAGTGTCAACTAGGGCCATTGATATTCTCTTCAAGATATAACAAGGCTTTCTATTTGAGGGCCCCTTCTTCAACCTTTTAGTCTTCTTAGTGTTCTCTATATTTTTATTTCTGAATAATGAAATATGTAAGTCAGATCCTCAAGACTTTATGAATATCTGCTTGAATTTCCCCTCAACCCATAGACACTAACAAAAATAAGCCCTATAGCAACCAATTCAAGAAAAGGCTTTACTGGTGGCTCAGTAGTAAAGAGAATCTGCCTGCAATGCAGGAGATGCATGCAGGAGATGTGGGTTTGCTCACTGAGTCAGGAAGATCTCTTAGGGGAGGAAATGGCAACCTACCCCAATATTCTTGCCTGGAAAATAAATGGGTCAACGCATGGTTTAAATTAATTTAATCTCATAGGTCAAAAGATCTTCTTAGAAACAATACCCTCATCTGTTCTGTAGCATCAGTAACTGAACTAAGTGGTTAAAATGTCCAATCAAACACTGAACAGAGATGCACGATGTATAACAGAAAGCAAACAAAGAGATAATAAAAACAATCTAAATATGACTCCCTTCTGACCATTCTAACAATTCAGGCTTCCTTCGTTATAAGCAATTCATTATGAGCTCATAATTCCTTCATTATAAGAAAAATGTAATGCTTGTGCCTTGTGCTGACAGACAGAGACCTAAAAATAACAATAGCTTTCATTTCTTAAACTTTAATCCTGAACCAGGCACTGCCTTAGTGCATAATATAAATGTCAGGGGGAAAAATACAACCAAATGTGCACTAAATGGTGGAATTTTCCAAACTCATGCTTGTTTATATTCAACCTCCTCTGTCCACCCCCAAATACAGAGACTTGATTGCATCCTTATATTTGATCATATAACTCCTCGTCTTCTAAAGCAATGGAGTAAGAGAGTAAGGCAGGACACAAGCTGTGGTCCCTGGGTCAAATCTGCCCCAGGGTCTATTCGTGTAAGGTCTGCAAAGCTAGGATTAGTCTTTACATTTAATGGGTTATAAAACAGAACAAAGAATATTATGCGATAGTGACCTTATGTGACCCTTAAAGCCTAAAATACTTATCTGGTGCTTCACAGAAAATATCTGCCAACCTCCAGAAAGCACACTGTATTAGTTTTCTACAGCTGTTGTAACAGATTATGACAAACTGGGTAGTTTAAAAAGTGTAAATGTATTATATCACCCTTCTGAAGTTCAGAAGTCTGAAATCAAGGTGTCAAGAGAGTTGGTCCCTTCTGAGGACAATCTGTTCCATGCTTCTTCCTTAGTGTTCCCTGACTTGTAGACACACCACATTCTCATCACATTCCCGTCACAGGACATTCTGCCTTTGTCTCAGTCACTGTTTTGCCTTCTGGTAGGTGCACCAGTCAGTGGGTTAAGACCCACTATAATCCAGTAGAACCTCATGGTGACTAATTATGGAAGAGTGTTGTTTCCACCTTAGGTCACATTCTGAGTTTCTAGTCGACATGAATTTTGGGAGGACACTATTCTATCCAGTATGGGCATTTGGAATTTCTTCTAGGTGTGAAAATGTGGCAAACTTCCTCATCATCAACCTTATAAAATCAAGGTAGTGCTCATCACCCTGACTTTTCCAGTGATAGCCTTGCCTTAAATCTCCACTTCCACAAAGAGGCAATCCTGATCACAAAGTGTAAAATAGCTACACACACATTCTATTGTCACCCCAAATTTCAGAACTACTAGTTGTCGTTTTGCCAAAGTGATTATTTGAATCCTGCTTTTTGCATGGAAAACGTGTATAGAATTAAATCTCTTAAATAATGGAAGGGTGCATGCATACTAAATCACTTCAGTCATGTCTGATTCTTTGGGGCACTTTTGACTATAGTGTGCCAAGCTCCTCTATCCAAGGGATCCTCCAGGCAGGAATATGGGAGTCAGGTGTCATGCCCTCCATAAGGGGATCTTCCTGACCCGAGGATCAAACCCAAGTCTCTTATGTCTCCTGCATTGGCTGGTGGGTTCTTTAGCACTAATGAAAAGGAACCTCATCAAACTCCCAACATTCAAGCTTAATGCAGTTTTATAATTTTTTATAAGGAGCTGATGATCTGAGCAGCAGTCATCTCCAGACTTTGTTTTTGCTGACTGTATAGAGCTTCTCCATCTTCAACTGCAAGGAATATAATCAATCTGATTTCATTATTGACCATCTGGTGGTGTTCATGTGTATTGTGGTATCTTGTGTTGTTGGAAGAGGGTGCTCACTATGACCAGTGCGATCTCTTGACAAAACTCTTGCTAGCCTTTGCCCTGCTTTGTTTTGTACTCCAAGGCCAAATTTGCTGTTACTCCAGGTATCTCTTGACTTGCTACTTTTGCATTCCAGTCCCCTATGATGAAAAAGAGTTCTTTTTTTTGGTGTTAGTTCTAGAAGGTCTTGTATATCTTCATAGAATCATTCAGCTTCAGCTTATTCACCATTAGTGGTTGGGGCATAGACTTGGATTATTGAGATGTTGAATGGTTTGCCTTGGAAACAAACTGAGATCATTAGTGAGAGAAATCACAACCTAAAAACACCAGATACTCCCAAAATTGGCTCCTCTGTCCATGGGATTTTCCAGGCAAGAATACTGGAGCAGGTTGCCATTTCTTTCTCCAGGGGATCTTCCTGACCCAAGAACTGCAGACCAAGTCTCCTTCATCTCCTGCAGTGGCACGTGGACTTTTTACCACCGTGCCACCTGGGAAGCCCAGCTTTAAAATCACCTCCTGTCTAAAAATATGAGAATTTTATTTTCTTCTGGATAAAATCAATTAGGAAATACAGGTAGTCACCTCTATTGTAAGTCAACTGAGGATGAACTATGTGTGACAAATGGCTTTGTTTGTCAAGTCCTCTTATTTAAAGGCTTGTTTAAATTGAAGACGTGTATGTAATGGGTGATTCTGCTCTGCTATATAAAAATGGTGTGGTTTCTTTTTGTCTTTGAAATCTCTCAGAAGGTTGCCTGTGATGCACATGCCATTCTTTTTTAATGCTTATTCAATAGCAAAACTGTTTAATTTTTCTTTCACCTTTACGAACAGATTTTCTGGGTTGAGAGGAAATTTTGTTTTTAATTTTATTTCCTCCAAAAAGACAACATAAGCAGTCCATGTACTCTCTGAATTAGTAACTTAGAGTTTGAAAGTAGTGTTTATTTTATGCTTTTAGCTACCATCTATGTTAACAGATTGCCTATTCAAATAGGATTTTAAAATGTGAAGGAGTGTAAATATCTGTTTTTTGAAGTTTGATTATATCATTCTATAAAAATAAAACTTCAGTTTGACAATATAAATGTACCATAGGATTTTATATTTAACACTTGAAAAAATATTTAAGTGGCATTTTATAAGTTTTAAGTTATATTTGAGAAAATTTCTTATTTTTTTTATTCAGTTTTGAAGCTCCATGCTTGATATATAATTTGAAAAGTATTCCTAATATTTCATGGCTTTGCTTATTAATTCTTATATTATTTTTCTTTTAGTAGTATTTGCCAGGACCAGCAAACACTAAGTTAACATGTGAACAAGTGTTCTGATCATTAATATCACAGTAACTAAAAGCATCTCAAATCACTAATAGCAAAAGAAAAATGCAATGCTGTGATGCTTCAGAAACCATTACAGAAATATTATCCTGTCTACTAGTCAGATGATAATATGCCTCCATTATTTATAAAGAAAAGAAGCAACATTAATTTTGGTTTTTCTGCAGAAGATTGCTAGCTCTGGCTTCCATGTCTCAGCAAAGTCATTACCCCTGTAAGGATCCTGTTCCCTTGACCAGTAACTGGCAAAATTACTGACAGTGTGTTGGTACAACTGTCAGATCTTCTTACCCCCATTGACTTTTATTACTCTTCCCATTTAACTAATTCCAAAATGCAGATTGGTTTCAAAGCATGGCATAGATACCTTAAAGATGCCAAGAACTGTTACACAGTTAAAAATACAGAGTAAATGAAATACAGATCAAATCCCAGCTCTGACGCTGATTAGTTATGTTAACTAGAAAAAATTCTCAACTTGTTCTTTCATCCATTTCCTCATCAGTAAAAGAGAATAATAAAAGCTGTTTCAAAAGGCTGCAATGAGGATATAATAATTGATTTCAAAATCTAACACAGTAACTGCTACATTTAAGTTCCTCACTTATGTGTTTTGCTGTCATTTTACATCGGGTGGGAAGGCTTCTTGGGCCACACACCAGTGACTGTTTATATAAAGCATCTACAAGAGACTGCTTTAGTTATGCATCAGAGTGCAAATGATCATATGAGATATTGTTATCAATATGCAAAGAATATTTAAACACCTTTTTATTCAGTTTTGCTTTAATAACTAGTTAAAATCTATTTATGCCACTGTGAATTGTGGACTTACTGATATATTTTTCAGGAAATCATCAGTAGGTGATTTTCCCTTCCTTACAATTCCAATCATTATTGTTAATCCTATTATAAAACAAACATTGTAGTTAGTAGTCAAAATGACCTCTCTATGGGCCAATGGAAAACGCCTCTGATATTCACATTGCTGTATGCCCCTCCCACCACCAGTCCCTGGGTGTATTTGGGCTTGCCCTACGTAGCAAACAAACTGTGGTGAAGTAACTTCTGAGGCAAAGTCATAGAAGCTGTGCAATTTCTGTATGAATGTCTTGCAAAACTTCTTATATAAAACTGGTGGCCTTATATTTAGTTTGACTGTCCTGAGATACTCTTCTGTGAGGAAGCCCAAACTAGTCATGTGGAGAGGCAGTATGGAAAGAAAGAGATGCCAATCAGTCTCTAGCTATTCCAGCCATCCCTGCTTAAGTGCCAGGCATGTGACTGAAAAGCCATCTGGACCACAGCCCAGTTATACTTCAGTTGATTCCAGCACAAGCCTATGGTTTCTGACTAAAATCACATGTGAACCCTGAGTGAGAACTACTCAGGTAAGTCCAAGCAACCCAGAGGACCATAAAAAGTAGTAATTTATATTTTTCAGGTAGTCTCTCACATAGCAATAGAAATAGAAATCTTTTTCTATGCTTAACTTGAAAATATGGAAAAATATACCTTTTATTGGTTATAATCTATAATTATTAAAGTTATACTTTAGCTTGAATTGTCCAAAACCATTTAAGAATGTGGCTAAATCTGAAAAAGCAAAAAAAAAAAAATAATAAACTCGTACATAGGTTGAAAATCCTACCCAGGACTTTGGGTCTTGTAACTGAATATTAGGCAGTGGCATGGGTCTTTCCCTCTCCCAGTCTGTATGTTGAAGCCCTCAGACCCTGGAATGGAAGGGCCTTTAAAGAGGTGATTAAGTTAAAGTGAGGTTGTTAGGGTGGGCCCAAATTCAATCTGACTCATGCCCTTTTAAGAAAAGGAAATTCTTACAAATGGAAAAACATTAAAGGTACCCACACACAAAAGAGAGACACTGTGAAGTTGAGGAGAAGGCAGCTATATATAAGTAAGAAGAGAACCCTCAAAAAAAATAGAAACAACAATAACCACCTTGTCAACACTTTGATCTTGGACTTCCAGCTTTCAGAAGTGTTAGAAAATGAATTTCAGTTGTTTAAGCAGTCCAGTCTGTGGTATTGCGTTATGGCAGCTCTAACTGACTAATACAGACATGAATTAAGAACTAGGAGTCAGAGTATTTCCACTGCTGATCAGAGCTGGGCACCTGCCTGAAGTCTCCAGGGTTAGTTGGGGTCCTGTGCCTGTGTACTCAGTGGGGTCTGACTCTTTGAGACTCCATGGACTGCAGGCCACCAGGCTCCTCTCTCCACGGGATTTCCCAGACAAAAACACTGGAGTGGGTTGCCATTTACTGTTCTAGGGGATCTTCCTGACCTAGGGATCCAACCCATGTCTCTTGCATTTCATGCTTTGGCAGGGAGGATCTTTACCACTGCACCACCTAGTAAGCCATGGCAGGTGTCCTATATCAACTAGCACATCCTGGGCCAGTATTAAAATCCAGATTTTTCCATGTCTGTAGTGGTTATTGGTTAAGACATTACATCCATTCTATAAACTCTTTTTAAATACTTTGAATAAATATGGTCTGTTTTCTATAGTTTGTGATTCAGTTTCAGTCACTCAGTATTGTCCTATTCTTTGTGACCCATGAACGGCAGGACACCAGGTTTCCCTGTGGATCACCAATTCCCAGAGTTTACTCAAACTTATATCCATTGAGTCAGTGATGCCATCCAAAAAACATCCTCTGTCATCTCCTTCTCCTCCCACCTTCAATCTTTCCCTACCTCAGGGTCTTTTCCAATGAGTCAGTTCTTCACATCAGGTGGCCAAAGTATTGGTTTTCAGCTTCAGCATCAGTGCCTCCAATGAATATTCAGGACTGATATCTTTTAGGATAGACTGGTTGGATCTCCTTGCAGTCAAGGGACTCTAAAGAGTCTTGCCAACATCACAGTTCAAAAGCATTAATTCTTTGGCTCTCTACTTTCTTTGTAGTCCAACTCTCACATCCATACATGACTATAGGAAAATCGAAGCCTTGACTAGACAGACTTTTGTTGGCAAAGTAATGTCTCTGCTTTTTAATATGCTGTCTAGGTTGGTCATAACATTTTTTCCAAGGAAGAAGTGTCCTTTAATTTTGTGGCCTCAGTCACCATCTGCAGTGATTTTGGAGCCCCCCAAAAATAAAGACTGTCACTGTTTCCACTGTTTCCCCATCTATTTGCCATGAAGTGATGGGGCAAGATGGCATGATCTTAGCTTTCTGAATGGTGAGCTTTAAGACAACATTTTCGCTTTCCTCTTTCACTTTTATCAAGAGGCGCTTTAGTTCTTTTTTGCATTCTACCATAACGGTGGTGCCATCTGTATATCTGAGGTGATTGATATTTCTCTTGGCAATCTTGATTCTAGCTTGTGCTTCATCCAGCCAAGTCTTTCTCAAGATGTACTCTTAATATAAATTAAATAAGCACAGTAACAATACAGCCTTAACATATTCCGTTCCCTATTTGGAACCAGTCTGTTGTTCCATGTCCAGTTCTAACTGTTGCTTCCTGACCTGCATACAGGTTTCTCAAGAGGCAGGGAAGGTGATCTGGTATTCCCATCTCTTTCAGAATTTTCCGCAATTTGTTGTGATCCACACAGTCAAAGGCTTTGACACAGTCAATAAAGCAGAAATAGATATTTTCTGGAACTCTCTTCCTTTTTTGATGATCCAGTGGATATTGGCAATTTGGTCTCTGGTTCCTCTGCCATTTCTAAAACCAGTTTGAACATCTAGAAGTTCACGGTTCACCTACTGTTGAAGCCTGGCTTGGAGAATTTTGAGCATCCTTTTACTAGCGTGTGAGATGAGTGCAATTGTGTGGTTGTTTAGCATTCTTTGTCATTGCCTTTTTTTGGAATTGAAATGAAAAGTGACCTTTTCTAGTTCTGTGGCCACTGTGGAGTTCTCCTACCTTGCTGACATTTAGAGTGCAGTACTTTCACAGCATTGTCTTTTAGGATTTGAAATAGCTCAACTAGAATTCCAACACATCTACTAGCTTTGTTCTTAGTGATGCTTCGTAAGGCCCACTTGACTTTGCATTCCAGGATATCTGGCTCTAGGGAAGTGATCACACAATCATGATTATCTTGGTCATGAAGATCATTTTTGTATAGTTCTTCTGTGTATTCTTGCCACCTCTTCTTAATATCTTCTGCTTCTGTTAGGTCGATACCATTTCCGTCCTTTATTGTGACCACCGTAGCATGAAGTGTTCCCTTGGTATCTCTAATTTTCTTGAAGATGTCTCTAGTCTTTCCCATTCCATTCTTTTCCTTTATTTCTTTGCACTGATCACAGAGGAAGGCTTTCTTATATCTCCCTGCTATTCTTTGGAACTCTGCCTTCAAATAGGGATATCTTTCCTTTTCTCCTTTGCCTTTCACTTCTCTTTATTTCACAGCTATTTTTAAGGACTCCAAAGACAGCCATTTTGCCTTTTTGCATTTCTTTTTATTGGGGATGATCTTAATCGATGTCTCCTATACAATGTCACTATCCTCTGAACATAGTTCATCAGTAACTCTTTCTATCGGATCTAATCCCTCGAATCTATCTACACTTCCACTGCATAATCATAAGGGATTTGATTTAGATCATACCTGAATGGTCTAGTGCTTTTTCACTACTTTCTTTAATTAAGCCTGAATTTGGCAATGAGGAGTTCATGACCTGAGCCACAGTTAGCTTCCGGTCTTATTTTTGCTGACTGTAGAGAGCTTCTCCATCTTTGGCTGCAAAGAATATAATGAATCTGATTTCAGTATTGACCGTCTGGTGATGTCCATGTGTAGAGTCTTCTCTTGTGTTGTAGGAAGAGGGTGTTTACTATGACCAGTGCATTCTCTTGGCAAAACTCTATTAACATTTGGCCAGCTTCATTCTGTACTCCAAGGCCAAATGTGCCTATTACTCCAAGTAATTTTTGATTCCTACTTTTGCATTCCCCTATAATAAAAAGGACATTTTTGGGGGGGGGAGAGTGTTAGTTCCAGAAGGTCTTGTAGGTCTTCATAGAACCATTCAACTTCAGCTTCTTCAGCATTACTGGTAGGGGCATTGACTTTGATTTCTATGATATTGAATGGTTTGCCTTGGAAATGAACAAAGATCATTTTGTCGTTTTTGAGATGGCATCCAAGTACTGCATTTTGGACTCTTTAGTTGACTATTTTGGCTACTCCATTTCTTCTAAGGGACTCTTGCCCACAGTAGTAGATATAATGGTCATCTAAATTAAATTCACCCATTCCAGTCCATTTTAGTTCACTGATTCCTAAATTGTCAGTGTTCACTCTTGCCATCTCCTGTTTGACCACTTCCAATTTGCATTATATCTACTACTGTGGGCAGGAATCCCTTAGAAGAAATGGAATAGCCATCATAGTCAACAAAAGAGTCCAAAATGCAGTACTTGGACACAATCTCAAAAACGACAGAATGATCTCTGTCTGTTTCCAAGGGAAACCATTTAATATCACGGCGATCCAAGTCTATGCCCCGCCCAGTAACGCTGAAGAAGCTAAAGTTGAATGGTTGTATGAAGACCTACAAGACCTTTTAGAAGTAACACCCAAAAAAGATGTCCTTTTCATTATAGGGGACTGGAATGCAAAAGTAGGAAGTCAAGAAATACCTGGAGTAACAGGCAAATTTGGCCTTGGATTACAGAATGAAGCAGGGCAAAGGCTAATAGAGTTTTGCCAAGAGGACGCACTGGTCATAGTTAAACACCCTCTTCCAACAACACAAGAGAAGACTCTATACATGGTCATCACCAAATGGCCAACACCGAAATCAGATTAATTATATTCTTTGCAGCCAAAGATGGAGAAGCTCTATACAGTCAACAAAAACAAGACTGGAAGTGGACTATGGCTCAGGTCATGAACTCCTTGTTGCCAAATTCAGATTTAAATTGAAGAAAGTGGGAAAACCACTAAACCATTCAGGTACGACCTAAATCAAATCCCTTGCAATTATACAGTGAAAGTGAGAAATAGATTAAGGGACTAGATCTGATAGACAAAGTGCCTGATGAACTGCAGACAGAGGTCTGTGACATTGTACAGGAGACAGGAATCAAGACCATCCCCAAGAAAAAGAAATGCAAGTAAACAAAATGGCTGTCTGAGGAGGCCTTAGAAAAAGCTGTGAAAAGAAGAGAAGCAAAAAGAAAAGGAGAAAGGGAAAGGATTTCCCACTTGAATGCAGATTTCCAACGAATAGTAAGGAGAGATTAGAAAGCCTTCCTCAATGATCAATGAAAAGAAATAGAAAAAAACAATAGAATGGGAAAGAGTAGAGATCTCTTCAAGAATATTAGAGGTACCAAGGGAACATTTCATACAAAGATGGGCTCAGTAAAGGAAAGAAATAGTATGGACCTGACAGAAGCAGAAGATACTAAGTAGAGGTGGCAAGAATACACAGAAGAACTCTACAAAAAAGATCTTCGTGACCCAGTTAATCACGATGGTGTGGTCACTCATCTAGAGCCAGACATCTTGGAAGGGAAAGTCAAGTGAGCCTTAGGGAGCATCACTACAAACAAAGCTAGTAGAGGTGATGGAATCCCTGTTTAGCTATTTCATATCCTAAAAGATGATGCTGTGAAAGTACTACACTCAATATGTCAGGAAGTTTGGAATACTCCGCACTGGCCACATAATTAGAAAAGGTCAGTTTTCATTCCAATCCTGAAAGAAAGGCAATGCCAAAGAATGTTCAAACAACCACACAATTGCACTCATCTCACAGGCTAGCAAAGTAATGCTCAAAATTCTCCAAGCCAGGCTTCAGCAATACGTGAACAGTGAACATCCAGATGTTCAAGCTGATTTTAGAAAAGGCAGAAGAACCAGAGATCAAATTGCCAATATCCGATGGATCATCGAAAAAGCAAGAGAGCTCCAGAAAACATCTATTTCTGCTTTATTGACTATGCCAAAGCCTTTGATTGTGTGGATCACAATAAACTGTGGAAAATTCTTCAAGAGATGGGAATACCAGACCACCTTCCCTGCCTCTTGAGAAACCTGTATGCAGGTCAGGAAGCAACAGTTAGAACTGGACATGGAACAACAGACTGGTTCCAAATAGGAAAAGGAGTATATCAAGGCTGTATATTGTCCCCCTGCTTATTTAACTTATATTAAGAGTGCATCATGAGATATGCTGGGCTGGAGGGAGCACAAGCTGGAATCAAGATTGCCAGGAGAAATATCAATAACTTCAGATATGCAGATAACACCACCCTTAGGGCAGAAAGTGAAGAAGAACTAAAGAGCCTCTTGATGAAAGTGAAAGAGGAGAGTGAAAAAGTTGGCTTAAAGCTCAACATTCAGAAAACTAAGATCATGGCATCCGGTCCCATCAATTCATGGCAAATAGACGGGGGAACAGTGGAATCAGTGAGAGATTTTATTTTGGGGGGCTCCAAAATCATTGCAGATGATGATTGCAGCCATGAAATTAAAAGACGCTTACTCCTTGGAAGAAAAGTTATGACCAACCTAGACAGCATATTAAAAAGCAGATATATTACTTTGCCAACAAAGGTCCATCTAGGCAAGACTATGGTTTTTCCAGTAGTCATGTATGGATGTGTGAGTTGGACTACAAAGAAAGTTGAGTGCCAAAGAATTGATGCTTTTGAACTGTGGTTTTGGAGAAGACTCTTGAGAGTCCCTTGGACTACAAGGAGATCCAACAAGTCCATACTAAAGGATATTGTTCCTGGGTGTTCATTGGAAGGACTGATGTTGAAGCTGAAACTCCAATACTTTAGCCACCTGATGCGAAGACCTGACACATTTGTAAAGAACTGATGCTGGAAAAGGTTGAGGGCAGGAGGAGAAGGGGATGACAGAGGATGAGATGGTTGAATTGCATCATCAACTCAATGGACATGAGTTTGGGTGAACTCCAGGAGTAGATGACGGACAGGGAGGCCTGGTGTGCTGCGGTTCATGGGGTCACAAGAGTCAGACACGACTGAGCTTCTGAACTGGATTGAACTGAGTTTGCTTTGATTCATGGACCTAACATTCCAGGTTCCTATGCAGTATTGCACTTTACAGCATCGGACTTTACTTCCGTCACCAGTCACATCCACAACTGGGTGTTATTTTTGCTTTGGCTCTGTCTCTTCATTCTCTCTGGAGTTATTTTTCCACTTATCTTCAGTAGCATATTGAGGATCTACCGACTTGGGGAGCTCATCTTTCAGTGTCCTATCTTTTTGCCTTTTCATACTGTTCATGGGGTTCTCAAGGCAAGAATACTGAAGTGGTTTGCCATTCCCTTCTCCAGTGGACCTCGTTTTGTCAGAAATCCCCACCATGACCCATCCATCTTGAGTGGCCCTACATGGCATGGCTCATAGTTTTATTGAGTTAGACAAGGCTGTGGTCCATGTGATCGGATTGGTTTGTTTTCTGTGATTGTGTTTTTCGGTATGTCTGCCCTCTGATAGAGAAGGATAAAAGGCTTATGTAAGTTT
Organism: Okapia johnstoni; assembly: GCA_024291935.2. Classification (NCBI taxonomy): domain Eukaryota; kingdom Metazoa; phylum Chordata; class Mammalia; order Artiodactyla; family Giraffidae; genus Okapia; species Okapia johnstoni. The sequence continues at coordinate 58,565,852 of CM044308.1, forward strand.
CCTAATGGGAGAGACTGACTGAGAGGGAAACTGGGTCTTGTTCTGATGGGCAGTGCCATGCTCAGTAAATCTTTAATCCAATTTTCTGTTTTGAGTGGGGCTGTGCTACCTCTCTGTTATTTTCCTGTGGCAAATTATGGTGGAGATGGTGAAGATAATGACGACCTCCTTCAAAAGTCATTGCTACACCCAGTGCCGCCAAGCCTGCAACAGGCCCCTGCTGACCCACGCCTCCACCGGAGACTCCTGGACGCTCACAGACAAGTCTGGGTCAGTCTATTGTGGGATCACTTCTCCTTTCTTCTGGGTCCTGGTGTGCACAAGGTTCTGTTTGTGCCCTCCAAACATTTGTTTCCCCAGTCCTTTAAGTTCTGATGGCTCTGCTGCTGCTGCTGCTGCTGCTAAGTCGTTTCAGTCGTGTCCGACTCTGTGCAACCCCATAGACGGCAGCCCACCAGGCTCTACCATCCCTGGGATTCTTCAGGCAAGAACACTGGAGTGGGTTGCCATTTCCTTCTCCAATGCATGAGAGTGAAAAGTGAAAGTGAAGTCGCTCAGTCGTGTCCGACTTGTAGCGACCCCATGGACTGCAGCCCACCAGGCTCCTTAGTCCATGGGATTTTCCAGGCAAAAGTACTGTAATGGGTTGCCATCTGATGGCTCTATGGTGGTGTTAATGGAGACTTCCTCCAAGAGGGCGTATGCCATACCCAGGTCTACTACCCAGAGCCCCTGTCCCTGGGGCAGTACAGTGTGACCCATACCTCTACAGGAGACACTCAAACACAGTTCTGTCTCAATCTCTGTGGGGTCTCTAGATCCTGGTGTGCACAGTGTTTGAGCACTCTGAGCATCTCTGGCGGGTATGGGGTTTGATTCTAAATGCGATTTTGCCGCTCCTACCATCTTGCTGGGGCTTCTCCTTTGCCCTTGGATGTGGGGTATCTCCTCAAAGTCACTCCAGCGCCACACAGCTGCCACTCCAGCACCTACCATCTTGCTGCGGCTTCTCTGCCCTTGGATGTTGTATATCTCCTCACAGCCACTCCAGAGCCTGTTGTTGTGGTTACAAGGACACTAACTATGAAAAATCTCTCCTTCAATATTGATGTTTAGATGAGTCACAGTAAACCACATAGTGTAAGGCATTCTCCATGAATGCCTACACATGGTCTTACAGCAAGAGGTGCTCCAGTTATAAGAACTCACTGGTGAAGGAATTTTGTAATAATTTAGGAGGATGGAGACTTCTCTCAGTGAGATGTTTAGATAGTGCTACAAAATACTAAAAATTTTAGTAATAATAACTTCTATCATTGCCTTAAACAAGAAGGGGCTGGCAAATGCTTTAAAATGGCTCTTTGAATAACTATGTGATGGATCATAACAAATTAATTGCTCTAGAATTAAGCTAATAAATTATGACATTTATATGGGTTGCTTTTAGAGAAAAATCTGTGTTTGAGTTCTGATTGCATTATCTAAAATAGATTCTTTGGTGACCTCATGTGAAGATTGACTGATTGGAAAAGTCCCTGATGCCTTGAAAGATTGAGGGCAAGAGGATAAGGGGGCAACAGAGGATGAGATGGTTGGATGACATCATCAACTCAATGGACATGAGTTTAAACAAACTCCAGGAGATAGTGAAGGACAGGGAAGCCTGAGGTGCTTCAGTCAATGGGGTTGCAGGGAGTTGGACATGACTGAGTGACTGAACAACAACAATGACAGCAAAAATATATAGATGTGGCCTTCAGTAAGTTGTCTCCCTCATCTCCAAAATAAAGATGTCACATATAGAATTATTCTAAATGTATAAAGAGAAAATATATTCCAAATATTAGTCGTGGGATTAACAAAACCCATATTTTCTTATTTTCAGGTTCACATCCCTTTCAGATATTGGGGAGGGAGGGTGTGTTTAACTAGCCAAGAAAACTAAGTTTAGTCTCTTCTCAAAGTAAACAGTCTATTTCAATATAAAGCAATCTCTTTGGGACAGATATTCAGTCAATTCAAAGTTATGTGCCTAACAAAGATAATTCTGTCTTTTCAAGCAATGGCATTTCTTTTATCCACTTACCTGAGAATATTCCTCAGTGTTAGCAAGCAAACAGGTGACCTCCTGGTAGCAAGGATGGGGCAATTTTCTCTTGTGCTGATGCTTACGTTAGCTGGTCTGCAGTTCTGGAATCCTGATTCCTCAAGAAATGTATCATCGCCTGTGTCCTTGTGTACACTGACTGCTGCTGATCCTTGCTGACATTTGTCTGTGGTAGAACTTCAGAGAACAGTTCTCTGTGAATTGTAAGGGCTGACTATCTGCCCTTCACATCACTGATTGTAGAGCTAGCAGAGTCACTGGCACTCTATTGTACCCTCTATCCCATTCCTGGCTAGGCTATCATCTTCATGGTTCACCTTCCCCTCATCACAATAATCCTACAGTGGCAGGCTGGTGCCACTCTACTTGTCTGGTTCCTCTGCTAAGAGAATGAGAGGGAGGTCTGTACCTTCCATGCCACAAGAAACCAATAGAAAGCAATGGAGTATTAATGTAGACCCTCTCTGTTATTGAAGACAGCATGCTTTCTTCACATCTTCATAATGTCCATGGTGGAGTGAATGTGACTTCAGAAATGGTCAACACACCCTGAGTTCAGAAAACTAAAAAAAATAATTTTTTTAAACATGTCTACTTTCAGCTCTCTTCCAATCTCAATTTATCTGGATTCTTTCTATTGTTCCTCCAGAAGTTCCACTGCAACATCTGACTTCTTACTTTCTCTTCTCTTTGTCTTGTTTTCCAATCTCAGTGTCTCAAAAGTGCTTTCTTTTCTCCTTCAATGGATAAGAATTCCCTTCTGTCTTATCTCAAAAAGTGAAAGTGTTAGTTGCTCAGTCATGTCCCACTGTTTGCAACCCGATAGACTGTAGCCCGCCAGGCTCCTCTGTCCATGGGATTCTTGAGGCAAGAATACTGGAGTAGGTTGCCATCCCCCTTTTCAGGGGATCTTCCCAACCCAGGGATCGAATCCTGGTCCCCTGCACTGCAGGCAGATTCTTTACCGTCTGAGCCACCAGGGAAGCCCAGAGATCTCTCTTTATTATTGAGGCTTACATAGTCCTTAGATACCCGACTTCTGATATAGCAATGAGAATATCTTTGCAAGATGAAAATCCTTTGTTTCTCTACACAAAGCCCATTGTTCAAGGTTATTATATTACTCTACACATATACACACACACATGCACACACATGTGCACACATACATTCACACACATGTGCACACACACTATATTTCTTACAAGTTAACAGCTGTTCACTGTTTTTCTCCTGTGCATTCCTACTAAGACAATTATAGTTGCCCTTCAGACACTAGGGGTTCTCTGGTGAAACAGAAGCAAGATGTTTATGTGGAAAATAGAAAAAGAAACATATTAACACAATTTTAAAATGCCATACCATTTAATGAGTAAAGGAAATACTTGTAATTGGAACTATAACTTCAATTTATACTTTCATGCACTCAGTGAAAAAGTATCTATTGAGCTCCTACTATATGCAATGGATATGTTAGAAATCAGAGAATATAACATGGAACAAAATAGAAATAGGCTCTGGCCTCCTGGGTAAAATAGTCATGGAACAAGTAGTTACAAGGGTGATAAGGATCACAAAAAGAGAAAATTGGGGTTATATGGAGCATCTTACAGGAGGTACCTCAATATTTTTTCTCCTAAATGACATTTTTATTTTTAACATTCAAGTAGATTTACCTAAAAAGTAAGTTTACAAGTATAAATTAACTTTGAAATATTTGAATGGTTCTTTTAGAATTCTGTTGAAATCTAGATATTTTATTTATTATATTATCAAAGTGAATTATAAAAATGATGACATGTAAGCACTTTTCACTGAACTAGCAACCTTGTCTATTAATGAAAAATATTTTATTACCTGAAGAAGATTTTTAAATAAAATATGGTTTTCTTAATTAGATGAATAGACATAAAGGACAAAAGCTATATGAGGAATGATTTTCCTAAATTTAACAATCCATTAATGTGGATTGAACAAGTCTGTCGTGGATAATAAATATATTTGTATTTTTATTAACTTTGTCAGAGTGGAGATAATTAGCCTCTACCAATTAAGAAAAAACTTGATTTACAGATTTATAGCCTATCAACTCTGTGATTCCTGATATTTAGACAAAAATCTGATTGCATGGCAAATGTGTTCTCCAAGGACAAAAGGAAACTGAGATATGAGAGGACAAACTAATTTTTCATCACTGGGAACATAAAGCACTTGTGTTCTAAGCTTTCCTTTGCCTAACACCATGCAAATGGATCAAACACCCAATGATGGGGTAGATTATAAGACTGTAGTCCAGCATGTCCCATCACCTCTACTTGACTGAGAATGCAGCAGTATGATAAATAATATCAGAGGACAGAAATAATTTTATGCATCATTGGTTTGATTATAGGATTCTGAGTCCCAAAAGTGCCCTAGCTCTTCAACACACAGAGGATTTCTATTTTAACTTTGATGTAATATTTAAAATATATGGGGCTTAGAGGTATTAAAAATCATTTCTATCAAGTTGGAATATATGCACATTTCTCCAGAAGAAGAATAATCCCAACTCCCATTTCCTGAATGCTCAAGTTATGCCAGGCTTTATGCTAAACATATTACACACATTCTTTCATGGAAACATCACAAAACCCTATGAGGAATTATTATTACTGCTTTTATAATGAAAGAAATGAGTTTTGAAATGTTAAATAAATTGCTGAATGTCAGAAATAATCTAATTGGTAGCAGCTGCACAAACCTTAGTCTTCTAGTTCAGATTTTAGTGCTCCTCATGCTTTGTTTTGTTTTGTTTTGTTTTTTACTCTGCCTGACATGTGGTCTTTGGTTGGAGAAAAGAACTAATGTCCTCAGACTAAAGGCAGTCCCTGAGGCAGAGTTCCAGATTTTGAGCCAGGAGACGTGGGTTTTCATGCTCTTTGAACAAATTCAAAGAATAATAAGAAAACCACATGTAAATGAGAGAAAACTCATTTTTAACATCCATGCTCCTTATCTAAACATTTCCTGCACTGTTTTTCACCAAATTATAATCCAATTTCCTGGTGCATCATCCAAACTTTTTCAAACATCTGTGATGTCAATATTTACCAAGGACCTAAATCTTTTATATTTTTAAAAGTGAGGATGCAACAGGTTTCTCTCTTTACTTCTTCATGGTAGGCTAGTCCTATGATTACTCCAAACATTTTAAGCTGTAATGAATACACTAAATAATTATAAAATGCAAAACAGCATCAAAGACTTTTCTAAAGAGAATTTTCTTCCTCAGCCTATGGGAACATTTACTGGGGCTTTATCTCTCTTCGTAAGATCAGGGTGACCTGGTCACCTTAATCTAAATAAAAAAGGTCTTTGAGTGAGGGCAACAATGACAGTAGCTTTCTGTAAGCACCCAGGATTTTCTGATTCAACACTACACACCCAATTCTAGCACAGTTTCTGGCACAAAATGGGACTTTGAGTGACAAATAGCAAAATTGCTAACAGTGCTGCCATCAGGCTTTTAAGAATAAATTTTAGTGAGTTCAGTGCATTGTAAGAAGGACAAGCACAGAACTTTCATATACACGGTGATCACCCAAGACGTGTTATTAGCTCAGTGTATGTGCTCAGTCACACCTGACTCTTTGTGACTCCATGTACTATAGCCCCCCCAGGCTTCTCTGTCCATGGGATTTTACAGACAAGAACACTGAAGGGGGCTGCCATTCTCGTCTCCAGGGGATCGTCCTGATCCAAGGATTGAACCTAAGTCTACTGAGTCTCCTGCATTAGAGGTGGGTTCTTTACTACTAGTGCCACTTGGGAAGCCCCTGTTAATTCAAAGGCGTTCACTAAGTTCAAGCTGGATTTAAAAGGCAGAGAAACCAGAGATCAAACTGCCAACATCCGTTGAATCACCAAAAAGCAGCAGAGTTCCAAGAAAACACCTACTTCTGCTTTGTTGTCTATGCCAAAGCCTTTGACTGTGTGGATCACAATAAACTGTGGAAAATTCTGAAAGAGATGGGAATACCAGACCACCTGACTTGCTTCTTGAGAAATCCGTATGCAGGTGAGGAAGCAACAGTTGGAACTGGACATGGAACAACAGACTGGTTCCAAATCGGGAAAGGAGTACGTCAAGGCTGTATATTCTCACCCTGCTCACTTAACTTCAATGCAGAGCACATCATGAGAAACGCTGGGCTGGATGAAACACAAGCTGGAATCAAGATTGCCGAGAGAAATATCAATAACCTTAGATATGCAGATGACACCACCCTTATGGCAGAAATCAAAGAAGAACTAAAGAGCCTCTTGATGATGAAAGAGGAGAGTGAAAAAGTTGGCTTAAAGCTCAACATTCAGAAAACTAAGATCATGGCATCTGGTCCCATCACTTCGTGGCAAATAGATGGGGAAACAGTGGAATCAACAGACTTTATTTTGGGGGGCTCCAAAAACAGTGCAGATGGTGACTGAAGCCATGAAATTAAAAGATGATTCCTCCTTGGAAGAAAAGTTATAACCAACCTAGACAGCAGATTAAAAAGCAGAGACATTAATTTGCCAATAAAGGTCCATCTAGTCACAGCTATGATTTTTCCTGTAGTCACGTATGGATGTGAGAGTTGGACCACAAAGAAAGCTGAGTGCCGAAGAATTGATGCTTTTGAACTGTGGTGTTGGAGAAGACTCTTGAGAGTCCCTTGGACTGCAAGGAGATCCAACCAGTCCATGCTAAAGGAGATCAGTCCTGGGTGTTCATTGGAAGGACTGATGCTGAAGCTGAAACTCCAATATTTGGCCACCTGATCTGAAGAACTGACTCATTTGAAAAGACTCTGATGCTGGGAAAGATTGAGGGCAGGAGGAGAATAGGATGACAGAGGATGAGATGGTTGGATGGCATCACTGACTCAATGGATGTGAGTTTGAGTCAACCCTGGGAGGTGGCTATGGACAGGGAGGCCTGGCGTGCTGCAGTCCATGGTGTCACAAAGAGTTGGACACAACTGAGCAACTGAGCATGTAAACTTACCTACCAACCACATCGCCCGTCCTTCTTGGTCACATCCTGGGAAGAAATTTTTGGAAAACTAACTGGACTAGGAAAAGTAACAGTGGAAGATGCTCCTGATTCAGAGAACACACTCTTATTTTTTTATTTTTCACCTGGCGCTCTTTATTGGAAAATTTTGTTATGAGGAAGCAGATGGTTTAAGACCTTTTTCCACTTAATATTGATTGAAACTATCTTGGACTTCACCTTTTCAGAAATGAGTAATAGTAGTGAGCAGTCTCAACAAAATATGAATGAGTGAAGGGTTTATATTGAACAGATATTAGTATAAGTGAGTATGAAGACACCACCACAAGTTATAAGAGTTAATGAAAAACTGAAGTGGTCTTTAATAGGGCCTGCTAATTATTGATTTTTAAAAGAGGTTTCAAGGACATACTAATTATCTGTTATTTTTACTCCAGATGGAGAAAGTTAACCATTCACCTTAGCAAATTGATGATGATGATGATAATGATGTTGATGATAAAAGAAAAGCAAAATCCTTTCACTGTTAATCATATTATTAATATTTTGCTCTTTCATTTCTAGATTTGAATATGATAATTGCAACTGCCTATGAATAATCTATGCTATAAGCAATCACAGTGCCATATTGTGGTTTTACCCTGATTACATACATAATTTTATTTTAGTGGTTGAACATAAAAATGTACATTCATTAAGTTTTAATTCTTAATTTAAAGCTACTTAAACTTAGGGAATTCCCTGGCAGTCCAGTGGTTAAGATTTGCTTTCACTGCCTAGGTTCAATCCCTCGTCAAAGAACTAAGATCTCACAAGCAATGTGGCACAGCCAAGAAAAGGAAAAATACTTCCCACTCAACCCTAAAAATATTTAGACTTATAATAAAAGTAAATAAATAAAATAATAAGATTTAATAAATTGGCTATCGGCCTTGTTTATCAAGTACTAATAGCCACTTTTGCTGACTTTTAATTGTAAATATACATTTTATTTAAAAATTTGAAGTAAAAAATAAGTAAAAGATGATATGGCTTGACTAAAAAGAGTTTGCATTTACATTGGAATAGTTCCATATATTATGAAGCAGCCTGAAAAAATAAGTAAAATTTTAGTCTTAACAATTGGCTCAACAACAGCAACAACAACAAAAAACTGACTAAAATATTTAATTTGATTTTGACCAAAGGTAACTTTTTCAAACTATATTGATTATAAAAATAAAACTGATTTGATTATACCCAAATTTAATATTCAAATCATATATTCACACTTATTTATATTTAAATTATGTGATAAACCTACTGATTCCATTTATATTATTCAAATCACCAAGACGTCATAGCCTTTTAGGCTGTTAATGGAAATTTTCTGTGTATTTTGCAAATGACTTATTAGAAACTAAAGTTGTATTCTTTCTTTAAATAGGCTTATATAACATTTAAAAAAACTTGTTAGTGTTCCAGTTTTGAGTATACACGTCAGTTCAGTTCAGTTCAGTTCAGTTCAGTCGCTCAGTCGTGTCCGACTCTTTGTGACCCCATGAAATGCACTATGCCAGGCCACCCTGTCCATCACCAACTCCAGGAGTCCACCCAAACCCATGTCCATTGAGTCAGTGATGCCATCCAACCATCTCATCTTCTGTCGTCCCCTTCTCCTCCTGACCTCAATCTTTCCCAGCATCAGGGTCTTTTCCAATGAGTCAGCTCTTCACATCAGGTGGCCAAAGTATTGGAGTTTCAGCTTCAACATCAGTCCTTCCAGTGAACACCCAGGATTGATCTCCATTAGGATGGACTAGTTGGATCTTCTTGCAGTCCAAGGGACTCTCAAGAGTCTTCTCCAACACCACAGTTCAAAAGCATCAATTCTTAGGCGCTCAGCTTTCTTTATAGTCCAACTCTCACATCCAAACATGACCACTGGAAAAACCATAGCCTTGACTAGACAGACCTTTGTTGACAAAGTAATGTATCTGCTTTTTAATATGCTGTCTAGATTGGTCATAACTTTCCTTCCAAGGAGTAAGTGTCTTTTAATTTAATGGCTGCAATCACCATCTACGGTGATTTTGGAGCCCCCCAAAATAAAGTCAGCCACTGTTTCCACTGTTTCCCCATCTATTTTCTATGAAGTGATGGGATCGGATGCCATGATCTTAGTTTTCTGAATGTTGACCTTTAAGCCAACTTTTTCACTCTCCTCTTTCACTTTCATCAAGAGGCTCTTTAGTTCTTCTTCACTTTCTGCCATAAGGGTGGTGTCATCTGCATATCTGAAGTTATTGATTTTTCTCCCAGCAATCTTAATTCCAGCTTGTGCTTCTTCCAGCCCAGCGTTTCTCATGATGTACTCTGCATAGAAGTTAAATAAGCAGGGTGACAATATACAGCCTTGACGACTCCTTTTCCTATTTGGAACCAGTCTGTTGTTCCATGTCCAGTTCTAACTGTTGCTTCCTGACCTGCATACAGGTTTCTCAAGAGGCAGATCAGGTGGTCTGGTATTCCCATTTCTTTCAGAATTTTCCACAGTTAATTGTGATCCACACAGTCAAAGGCTTTGGCATAGTCAATAAATCAGAAATAGATGTTTTTCTGGAACTCTCTTGCTTTTTCGATGATCCAGGAGATGTTGGCAGTTTGATCTCTGGTTCCTCTGCCTTTTCTAAAACCAGCTTAAATATCTGGAAGTTCACGGTTCACATATTGCTGAAGCCTGGGTTGAAGAATACACATACACACAATATATAAATTGGCATTTAACACATTTTAAGTCTTTAAAACAGATATTTAATTGGGAAAAAGACACTCAAAGAATTTAGTAAAATTCAGCTGAATAGCATGTACATTTTAAAGTCCTGACAATATTACTATATTTTTTGCAATAATCAAGAGGCCATCAAGAGTTAGACATTTTTGTGAATAAACATTTTAAATAAACATTCCAGTTTTCTCAAGTAGGAGGACTTTAGGCCAACATGAATGCTAGAACTATAAGAATAGTGTGTGGGCATATATAAAGAGTCCTCCACTTCTAAAGAGGAAAGGAATTTTCTTTACTGTCTTGACTGCAAATCAGTGCTTTTAAGAGAATGACTGAGCCAGATTGTTTAGATTTTAATCCTGGCTTTTCTACCGATCTTTTAAAAGATATACTTAACCTTTTAATGAACAGTTTCTTAAATGTAAAATGGCAATACTTAATTCCCATGATTGTTATGAGAACTAAATAAATTAATAATTATCAAACTCCTAGATCAGTGGAAAACATTTGTTAGGTTAGGTTAAACCATGAGAAATTGTCATTTTTTTATGATTTAAAAATGATTGCATAATAGCAATTTTATACATCCCAACATAACAATACTGCTATTACCTGCCTAGCTAACTACTACTTATTATTTAAGATTCAGAGCAGTGACCACTTCCTCCCAGAGCCTTCCTTATCCCCTTACCCTCCCTTTTTGTGATTAAATTCAATTTCACATCTCTTTCTTTCTCCCACAGTGCAGGATACTTACCTTTATTAAACCTTAATAATGTGTAGTCTCTGTTTTTTTCCAGTCTTGAAACACCTTTTTCAAGATCATGCTTTTTCTTTCTGTAATTCTAGCATGTATCACATATTTCGTTATGCTAACATATCAAGATTATATTAGAAGTGTCAGTAGCAATACCAGCACAGAAATGTTCTTCTCTTATTGCCATATGTTTCACACCCACCCTGGGAGCCTACCCAGAAGCAATCCCCCAGCTCAGTTTTAGGCTTTTCTCTCCACACCAAAGGACAGCCTATCAGCCACTTTGGATGCAGGGACACAACAAAGAGCAGATAGGCACCTGCTCTAAGTGAAATGAAAAGGACAATGAAAGCGAGATTGATCCTGCCCTTAGAATGGCCTGCACAACAGTCCTCCAGAATGAATTTACTATTTTCAAAAAGTAATTTTCCAGATATAAAATTCTGGCTACAGAAGTAATAGGAGATTTGATGCATGGAGAGGGAGCTCATGGATTCCTCATGCAGATCTATCATCAAAGACTGTGAAACAAACGGAACAGTCCTCAGACTTCTAATCTTGAGGATGCATGCTTGCATTTCATTCTTAAAAGAACAAAAAGCCAAAGAAAGAACACAGGGAAACAAGAAAGAACGAAAGAAAAGTAAGAAGGAAGGAAAGAAAGGAAGAGGAGAGAGGAAGAAAAACAAAAAGAAAAAGAAATATAAAAAATACATTTAAAATTAACAAAATGAAAAAGGACTTTTAAAATCATGTGTGTGTTTATCTTACCACGAACACAAATACAGTATCATTCTCAGAGACCATGTTCTTGTCATTAAAAATTTGGTTTGAATAATGGACATTTTTTATTTCTGTGATTTTTATCAAGTTATCTTGCTCTCTGCATCTCAGTTTCTTCAGTTGTAACATTGGTATTGTAATTAGAGTATCTATCTTATAGAATTGTGAAGAATAAATTAATTAATGTGTATAAATTATTTAATACAATTCTTGGTATGTAGTAACCATTCCATAAAAGTTCATTATTATTCAAAAGAGATCAGAATTAGGCATTTTATGTGTATTCATTTAAAAAATACAACAATCTTGAACGAGACTATCTTCATAGACCATTATTCAAAGGCAATTTCAAAATTAGTGGTTTTTGACAGTCCTAGCAATTATTATTTTATTTTATTATAACCAAGTAGAATTCTTACTTTAGAAAATATAAATATCAAAGAATTTAAATTCAAATTTGGTAAATGACTCTTTGGATAATGTGGAACTTTATATGTAATGCCATAAATTTGGAAGATTAAGCAAGAAAGATGTTTATTTCTCTCTTACCTAACTCTGAAAGAGAGCCAAAACTGATATGAAAGTTCTACAGTGCTGGAGACCAGGTTCTCTCAACAATGGGCTCTGCCTTTCATATGACATTGCCTCTATCCATTCATTAGTTAAGACAAGTTACCATGCATTAACAAATTAACCCTTAAACCCCAGAGGGCTAGTATAAGAAAGTCATTGTCCACTTGCTCTGTAGCATATCATCAACAAAGAGCTGTGCTCCACAGAGTCACTCAGGGATGTGGGATGATGGGGATTCTGGTCTTATGACACCAAAAAATGGAATTTGAAGCTTCACTGGTCACCACTGCAAAGGGAAAGAAATACTACAGATTAGCACTTGCTCTTTTCACTGCCTAGGCCAGGAAGTGTTAGAGGTCACTTCCTCTCACAGTTTACTGAACAGAAGTAGTCATTTGGCCTTCCCAAACTACATAGGTTTGAGATACACTGAAAATACATGGAATGTCTGGTGAATATTACTATCTCTGTCCCAGCTTACACTTCCTACATTTACCACCACAGCTTCTTTCAACCAGAAGGAAGAGATTCAAAGAGAAGTGGAGTGTATGTTCCTTTCTTTAAAAGCCAAGATCTAAAACGTGCGCTCTCACTTCAGTTCACAAGTCCTGGGCCAAATTTAGTGAGATCGCTATAAATTCTTGCAAGGAAGACTAGGGGATATTTTCTTTATTCTGATAATCACATACCTTGCTAATATTGAAGGGTTCTATTACTTAAAAAAAAAGAAAGAAAGAAAGGAGGAGAAGAAAATAAGTATTGGAAGAAAAACTGCAACCTCAGCCACATTTGTGGGCAAAATTATATAATATCAGTTAAAGTCATAATAATTCGGGAAAACGTTTGAATTTCTGGATTTGATGTAAATAAAAATTCAGAATTCAAACTAATTTTGAAGTACTTCCTGTGTGTCCCCAGAATATTTTTTTAATAAGTAGATTGAATTGTTACCTATACTCATACTCACAAGGAATTTTTTTCTGAATTACTTAGGCGGCTTGTAGTCTGCTAATGACAAAAAATCTTACAGGATATTGGTGAAATAAGGTTGAGTACAAACTTAAAAAAGCAGAAATACAGATTTATGGTTCGTGGTTTATCTTTCTGCGTAGTTTCACAAAGAGAAGCCAGTCATCCATTTAACATTGTTCAGCAAAGTTGTAATGGCTTCTTTTTTATTCCAAGAAAGGTTAAATTCTTTGAAAGAGTTTGACATTTCCAAGAACTAATGTTCCAGTCTTGTAATTTTATTGAAATAAACTTAAGAAGGACAGTTTCTAGTTGTGTTTCTCCTGCTCCTTTGGCATTATTTTTAAAGCACACAATACAACCAATTCCAGAAGTCCTATGACCAGTTGAAATTTATACTTAGGTTTCATTTTAAAATATTCTTTACCATTGGCTACCTAAGGGTTGCATAAAAGCTAATTGGTGGAAATTATATTATTATACTGACCTTTACAGCCTGAAATAATATTTCTGTCAGTGAATGTTTTCTACAATAAATCCACCTGCTTATTAGAGAGAGCAATCTTTCTCATTATAAATAAGTTCCTTGCAGACTGATTTTACCATGGACTGGCTTCCTTTAAAATGCCACCTATCCTTGGAGAATAAATAGATTAGAAGTGTGGGTTAACAAAAATCTCGTTATATAATTCTGAGGCAGAATACAGAAAAGGAGAATTTTTACACCCAGATGTTGGACCCAGTGTAGATAACTCTCCAAGTTTACTCACATCTCTCTTTCTGCTCTGTGTTTGGAATGAGCCTCCAAAAAAATCACTTGGCATTATCTTCCTTCTGATAGGTTTAATCTTCTTGAGGGGAAGTCCCTCTGAGCTCTAACGCCATCTCATGGTGTTCATGGTAATCTATCTGCTTGCACAACACTCTCAGGTTCAGACTGTTGATCTGCCATGTTGTTCATTGACACGAATAGATAGTATTTCACCTCACACCTTTACCCACATCAGTTGCTTTCTACCATGGGTTCCCTTTTGCCTCTGAGACACAAGGCACCACCAGATTTTTTGGACGTTTTCTCTGCTACTTTGAGATTGGCTTCCTAAGAAGATGTCCATGCCCATTAAGACTGAACTGAAACAAAGTGGAACTCTAGGTACAAGAGCCCTATGGAGGAATTTGGTCAGTGGGTGATAATAAACAGAAATTTTCTGCACTGGTTCTATCAGATACCCCTCACATTGAACAGTTGGCTATGCTTGCTACCTATCCACAGCCAGCTCAGAAATGCACCCTCTTATGTGAGGTCCTCTTCTATACTCATCTCATTTTCCCTACTATATTTTTCCTGAGATTTCAATCTTCCTTACCCATAAAATGTTAGCATATACATTTTCATTTCAGGCTCTATTTTAGAGAATATAAGCATCCATGAATTAACTATTCTTAAATTCTCGAGAAATTATATTTATTTTCCATTATTCTTACATCATTTCTTCTTTTCTCTTCGTTATTTCCTTTTTTTCCATTTCGTGTTAAGATTTTATAACTAAATTTTAGGCTATTCTGCAAACTAGCAAGAGCCAAAATAAGTTTACATATATTTGGAGGAAAGACAAGTTATGCTGTTTTTTTTTTTTCCTTTCAGTCAATTCAGTCACTCAGTTATGTCCGACTCTTTGTGACCCCATGGACTGCAACATGTCAGGCTTCCCTGTCCATCACCAATTCCCAAAGCTTGCTGAAACTCATGCCCATTGAGTCGGTGATGCTATCCAACCATCTCATCCTCTGTCATCCTGTTCTCCTCCTGCCCTCAGTCTTTCCCAGCATCAGGGTCTTTTCAAATGAATAAGTTCTTTGCAACAGGTGGCCAAAGTATTGGAGCTTCAGGATCAGACCTTCCAATGAACACCCAGGACTGATTTTCCTTAGGATGGACTGGTTCGATCTCCTTGCAGTCCAAGGGACTCTCAAGAGTCTTCTCCAACATCACAGTTCAAAAGCATCAATTCTTCGGTGCTCAGCTTTCTTTATAGCCTAACTCTCACATCCATACATGACTACTGAAAAAATCATAGCTTTTACTAGATGGACCTTTGTCGACAAATTAATGCCTCTGCTTTTTAATATGCTGTCTAGGTTTTTTTCCTTTGAAAGGAGATAATATCTTAAATGCCCTTCAAATTTATACACACACACACATATATGATTACTCTCCATAGAGAAAAGTAGTTGAACATTATTTAGGAATTTGTTGCCAAATTGGCCGAACTTTGGTTATGTGGTCTTGACAGCCATGAGAAGTTATAGTTAATATACTTAACACACTAATCAGGCTTTCTAGATGGCTCAGTCAGTAAAGAATCCACATGCAATGCAGAAGACCTCCTGCAAAGCAGCAGACCTGGTTTCAATGCCTGTGTTGGGAAGATACCCTGGAGAAGGAAATGGCAACCCACTCCGGTATTCTTGCCTGGGAAATTCTTGCCTGGCAGGCTAACGTCTTTGGGGTTGCAAGAGTTGGACACAGCTTAACAACTAAACCACCAACAACACTCTAATCTGTAATGAGATTTTTTAAATTTTATTTTAGCTATAAGAATTTAATTGTAAACATATAAAATGTGATTCTAGAGCTGAAAATGTTTCAGCGTCCACCTAATCCAAACTTTATCATATAAGTTTAAGCCTCAGCAAGAGGAAGTGACTTTTGCAAACACCTACACTCTCAAGTTCAGAAACTCAACTAAGACCTAGATCTTCTGAATCAAAGACCAATTTTTTTAAAGTTTGCTATAGGTCTTGGCCTAATGTTTTCTTTGCTTCCCTAGTGGCTAAGCAATAAAGAATCCACCTGTCAATTCAGTAGAGGCTGGTTCGACTCCTGTATCAGGAACATCCCCTGAAGGAAGAAATGGTAACCCACTCCAGTATTCTTGCTTTGAAAATCCCATGGACAGATAGCCTGGTGGGCTATAATCCACGGAGTTATAAAAGAGTTGGACATGACCTAGCAACAACAGCATTTTATCTACTTTGACTTTTTGAAAATAGAACTAGAAAGGAGAAATTAAATAATAAACAATAAACAAAATCTCAGTTGAGTACAGTTCAGTTGCTCAGTCTTGTCTGACTCTGTGACCCCCATGGACTGCAGTACAGCAGATTTCCCTGTCCATCACCAACACCCAGAGCTTATTCAGACTCATGTTCATCTAGTTGGTGATGCCATCCAACCATCACATCCTCTGTCATCCCCTTCTCCTGCCTTCAATCTTTCCCAGCATTGGGGTCTTTTCAAATGAGTCAGTTCTTTGCATCAGGTGGCCAAAGTATTGGAGTTTCAGCTTCAGCATCAGTCCTTCCAATGAATACTCAGTAGTGATTTCCTTTAGGATGGTCTGGTTGGATCTCCTTGAAGTCTAAGGGACTCTCAAGAGTTTTCTCCAACACCACAGTTCAAAAGCATCAATTCTTCCATGCTCAGCTTTCTTTATAGTCCAACTCTCATATTCATACATGACTATTAGAAAAACCATAGCTTTGACTAGATGGACTTTTATTGGCAAAGTAATGTCTCTGTTTTTTAATATGCTGTCTAGGTGGGTCATAGCTTTTCTTCCAAGGAGAAAGCATCTTTTAATTTCATGGCTGCAGTCACCATCTGCAGTGATTTTGGAGACCAAAAAAAAAAAAAATTAAAGTCTGTCATTGTTTCCATTGTTTCCCCATCCATTTGTCATAAAGTGATGGGACTGGATGCCACGGTCTTCATTTTCTGAATGCTGAGTTTTAAGCCAATTTTTCCACTGTCCTCCTTCACTTTCATGAAAAGACTCTTTAGTTCTTCTACACTTTTTGCCATAAGAGTGGTGTCTGTGTATCTGAGGTTAATGATAATTCTCCTGGCAATCTTGACTCCAGCTTGTGCTTCATCAGCCTGTCATTTCACATGATGTACTCTGCATATAAGTTAAATAAGCAAGGTGACAATATGCAGCCGTGATGTACTCCTTTCCTGATTTGGAACCAGTTTGTTGTTCCATGTCCAGTTCTAAGTGTTACTTCTTGACCTGCATTCAGATTTCTCAGGAGGCAGGTAATGTGGTCTGGTATTCCCATCTCTTTAAGAGTTTTCCAGTTTGTTGTGATCTACACTGTCACAGGCTTTGGCGTAGTCAATAAAGCAGAAATAGATATTTTTCTGGAACTCTCTTGCTTTTTTGATGATCCAGTGGATATTGGCAATTTGATCTCTGGTCCCTCTGCCATTTCTAAAACCAGCTTGAACATCTGGAAGTTCACAGTTCACGTACTGTTGAAGATTGGCTTGGAGAATTTTAAGCATTACTTTGGTAGCGTGTGGGATGAATACAATTGTGTGGTAGTTTGAGCATTCTTTGACATTGCCTTTCTTTGGGATTGGAACGAAAACTGACATTTTCCAGTCCTGTGGCCACTGCTGAGTTTTCCAAATTTGCTGGCATATTGAGTGCAGCACTTTCACAGCATCATCTTTCGGGATTTGAAATAGCTGAACTGGAATTCCATCACCTCCACTAGCTTTATCCATAGTGATGTTTCGTAATGCCCACTTGACTTTGCATTCCAGGATGTCTGGCTCTAGGTGAGTGATCATACCATCTAAGGAAGTGAAAGTTAGACTTTTAAAAGCCTTGTTAAAGTGACAGATGTTATTTATTTCTCCCTTTACAGAAATGGCTCATAAATTCTGTTTCTTAACTATGTACTCTAGAAGAGAAGATTGTAGCTTCTAAATTATGTATAAGACTGTAGCTTCTAAATTCATGACTTTCTGGAGGTAAAAGCTTTAACCCATAGAGAATGAGGCTATTGGCAGTAGTTGAGATATTCTGACTTACACCCCTCTGGAATATTTTAGGAAAGTTGTGTTTTTTGGGTTTTTCTGACCTATACTTGTACTCGGAGTGATAGATGACTTTCAGCAAATCTACCATATGTAGGTAATGAACCAAGAAATTAGGGAACCAAATTTCTGCTTGCTCGTGCATGCTCTTTAGCTGTGATGAGCATGTGCAACATTAGCCATATTTAAATTTTATATTGCTTATTTTTCTTTTTAAAACTAATTTTTTAATTTAAAAAATACATCATAGAAATGATATGAAAAATAGACAATACAATTAGGCAAAAAGATGAAATGGTTTCCCTGATGCTCAGCAGTAAAGAATCTGCCCGCAATGATAGAGACATGGGTTCCATTTCTGAGTTGGGAATATCCCCTGGAGGAAGAAATGGCAACCCACTCCAGTATTCTTGCCTGGCAAATCCCATGGACAGAGGAGCCTGGGGGTTACAGTTCATGGGGTCACAAAAGTAGTCGAACATGACTTAGGAATTAAACAACATCCAGAACAACAACAAATGGAAATAGTAAGAGTATCTCACCATCCAGAATTAAACAGTATTAAAATTTGGAGTGTATCTTTCCAGACATTTTAAATTCACATATATTTACTAATATTTACAAATAAGCAGTTTAAAAAAATACAGCTTTTATTCTGATTCTTTTCTTTAAAATACCTAGGGTACATAACTCCAAGTCTGAATATTCCTTGATAAATTTCTGCTAAATTTTTCAAAAATATCCCATTTTATACAGTATAGCTAAATAAAAAATAAAATATAAATAATTTGACACTGTGCTTATGACATTGAGAGCCTATCCAGAGAAACAGGATGCTGTCAAATATTTTACTTTAGATATGTAAGCTTTTTATTTAATTGGTTAAAGGGCTTTTTTGTGTAAAGTATTTCTTTTAAAAACAGTGTATGTAACAAATGTGAAAAAATGATTTCTCCATTGGAAATAATAACAATTGCTGATTGGAAATTTTTACTGTGCTAAGAATTTGAACTGAATTATCTTACTTATTCTCCAGACAACTTAATCATATAAATACCATCATAATCCTCATTTTACAGATATGGCTATCCAGTCTCAGAAAAGCTATTTTCTTCCAAAATCAAATAGCTAGATATCTAGAATCTGTCAAAATTTGCATACAGTTCCAGAATTCACTTTACTCTATAATCCATACTCTTAGTTATATGCTGCTTTTAATTAATAATACTAATACTAATAATAACAACATAATATCTTTTCAGTGAGGATGTGCTCTCTTTGCAATTATGTATACCACCCTTTCCTCTCTCAACTGTCATAAATAGTAGTTTATAATACAGAATTAATTATATTTATGTTGTATATAAAGTACATAAATCCTTGAGTTAACTTAGTGAAAAATTACTAAGATAATTTTAATGCACTATTATATTAACTTTGCAATCTGATTTTACTGCCAAAGATGGAATTTTTATTAGCACAAAAATGATATTTCAGAGAGACCCTTTTATCTTTTGCCAGAAAATACTTATAAAAACAGTTTTAAAAGGCAGTGGCCTGTTCTCTATCTTTAAATATATAATCCTAAAATTTGAGCATGCTGAATAATTTCAAGTAACGTTTCATGGTTGAAAAAAATAGATTCAACAATCTTTGCATTACATCAATTGAAACGTGTCTCAGTGCCCTCTATTAATAAAGAAATAGCTTGTTATTCTTAAGAGAACTTGAGCTAATCTGGCATGAGTAAAAAGGGGAATTTTTTTGGCTAACATAACAGAAGTCCAGAGGTAGGGTTGCCTTCAGGCAAAGCTTGATGTACTGGCATAAATGAGATCCTTAGCATCTGTTTTCTCCCCACCACTTGGCTCAGATTGACTCAATGTTTTGGTTCCACTCTCCAACAGGCTCAGAAAAACTAGTTGTGGAAGGTCAAAACTTTAGATTCTTTTACTCCAATTTCCTTAAGAAGGCACACTGTTCTCTCCATAGAATTCCCAGGGAAATCTTGTGTCTCATTGGTTTAAATTATATATAAACTCTGAACACAAACCTATGACAGGAGAATATTAATCACCAATTGGTGTAAGGTCAGGTCACATGATACACTCCATCTTATGTCAGGTTTCTTTGTGGGTGAATAATACAGTATTCCTAGAAGAAACCAGAAAGGAAGACAGGGATGGGAAGGAAAACAAGCAAGAATGTGATTTTAGGTTGGGTTATATTTCAGGAGCTGTCCAGAAAATTATGTCTTCAGTGTTTTCCTGCACAGAAAGCTAGTGTGTAGTTTATTCCTATACTTTCCAATAGCTGGTCTTGGATAAACATTAACTCAAGACCTTCTGTGCATGAGGGCAGAATGTATCCAAGGTCTTGAGGGCAGTCTCTAAAGAGGAATCTTGAGTGCAGGCCACTAGAAGCAAATGCTCGTGGAAGCCACACAGGAACACGCAGGAATTGGAAAGGATTGGAACGGTATTCCCTACAATACAAACTCCGAAGTCAAGTGGTAACTGGAGCTCTGACCCTCATGAAAACCAGAATTTAATAAGGGAGAAATTAGTGCTGAGTAACACAAAACAACAGATTCTCCAAACTAGATTTTGGAGATGAACCAGAAAAACTTTTTAGTATAATATTGGTTAATTGTTTAATGTTAGAAATCTTGATATTATATTTTAAAGGCGTGTGTGTGAAGCTAAGTCATTTCAGTCATGTCCCACTCTTTGTGACCGTATAGGCTCCTCTGGCTGTGGGATGCTCCAGGCAAGAATACTGGAGTGGGTTGCCATGCACTCCTCCAGAGGATTTTCCTGACCCAGGGATTGAAGTCATGTCTCTTATGTCTCCTGCATTGGCAGGCTGGTTCTTTACCACTAGCACCACCTGGGAAGCCCATTTTAAAGGCAATATTAGTAAATTAAGCGGCTATTTTGGAATGGAACAAGCATAACATTTAGTAAGAAGTTTTAGTTTCAGCCTTCAATTTAGAGTGTAAATTTGGACAAGTTAATTAACCTTTTTGAATCCCAGTTTCCTTACTTGCAAAATGAGAATTAAAATAAGACATCCATCACTAGCCATAATGGAGACCAAATGAGGTAATAAATGCAAAAGATGTTTTGTAACTGTGATAATGCTCAGAATGTTAATGGTTCCACCTTGCCTATTAGTGTGTAAATTTCTGAAGGCCAAGACCTTACCTCCTCAACTAGTCTCAGTGTTTAGCCTAATGCCTACACTTAATTTACACTCCTTGGAGAATTAATAAGAAAACATATATTTGATAGGCAAGATTTTTGCTTTGGTATCTATGCTTGTAGGCATAATTGTCATATACAAATAAATTTTGCTCTGATACAAATATAATAACCCATTTCATATTTTTAGAGGCCATGCTACATACTTCATAATGAAAAGCAAAAAAGATTATGAGGCAAGCTCTTTTCCTGTCTTGTATCCCCTTGTCTTAAACTTTTGTTTTATTGAGCAGGAATTAAGTAGATATAAATTCCAAACATTCAAACTAACTAGCAGCCATTTGTTGTAAGAATAGTCTGATTCCTTCAGAAAAGTGAATTTGCATGTGTCTGGAATGAAACTATCAGTGCTTTTCAGAATTAAATTTGTCATTGATATTTTGATGTCATCTCCTTTTCTTAAGGAGAGGTGGAAAATATGAGGAGTTTTATGTGTGTTTGTGAGACAGAGAGAGATCTAGGTAAAAGAGATTCCAGGATATAAGTGTGACATTGTCTAGACTTCAGAACTAGGCTATCTTGATTTGTTATTTCAGGTCTGTTCATCAATTTCCTCATCTATAAAGAAGAGAATAGTATTGCTCTCATAGTTTGTGGTCAGTACTAACTATTTTAATATATATAAAATATTTTATCAAAGCAAATGCCTTGTTTTATGCTGTTATGTTTATTGTTACCCTAATATTATCAACGTTTAAAAGACACTCAGGACATTGTAGAGAGTCCATGTATATTAACTGCAGAATATATAAGCACCTGTAAGAGTAAATATACATTAAAAATAAGAGGTTTAATGTCGGGAGCCTCTGATAGGCATTACTGACAAAATGGAGGCACGGCCCCAACCCCCTCTCCTCATCCCGCAGGCACGGTCCCGGGATGAAGGAGTTAGGTCTTGTGATTGTGGCTTGTCCTTTCCTTCCTCCGGTTGAGTTGACTGGAAAGAATGTTATAATCCATAAAGTTAACTGTTGACATTTGTTCAAGGATCTTTACAAAGAATGCTTCAGGGTGAGCACATAGGCTGCAGCCTGAGGCCATGGGAAACATTGTTATCTGAAACCTGCCTGTAAGGGGAATGTTTATAGCAAAAGAAGTTTGCTGAGTTTAGGGGTTAGGAATAATTAAGAATAGTTAGAAACTACAAGTTTAAAGTATGTTGTAGTGTTGGCATATTTTACTATAGCTTATAGAAACTAGGTATTTTAGAAATACTAATAGGTAAAAGCCTTTTTAGGAGATGATGAGCTTAAGTTACCAGGGGATAGCAGGATTTAAAGAGATAAGAAATAAACTGAGGAATGTATTATACAGCCTAGAGACAAACTTGAGTTATAATGTTATCACAAGGACACTTAAGAGGAAACTCTGAAGGACAACGATGATTTATGGAAACAGTAAATATGGGTGAGGGGAAAATGAAGATGTCATACCTTTGACCTAATGTTTTTGTAAAAGTATAAAAGAAAACCTGATGCTTAAAATAAACATGCAGCCCAGTGCTTTGAGCGAGAGACTGCATCATTTTCGTTCGCCGACCCCATTCATCCCTTCAGGGTGATTCCCTGGCTGCCGGAGCTGGACTCCGGCAGTTTAATTCTTCATGTTGAAAATAAGGGATAAGAATTCCCTCCCCTCCCTTTTCTTAGACCATTTGCTTTAGAAAATTTATAAGTTCTTTCTCTGTCTCTTTGAAATGTATGTTGTTGAGTCACTAAGTCATGTTGGGCTCTTGGCAACCCCATGAACTGCAGCACGCCTGGCTTCTCTGTCCTACACTGTCTCCCGGAGTTTGCTCAGACTCATGTCCATTGAGTGATGCTATCTAACCATCTCATCCTCTGCTGCCCCCTTCTCCTCCTGCCCTCAATCTTTCCCAGCATCAGGATCTTTTCCAATCAGTTGGCTCTTGGCACCAGCTGGCCAAAGTATTGGAGCTTCAACTTCAGCATCAGTCCTTCCAATGAATATTCAGGGTTGATTTCCTTTAGGATTGACTGGTTTAATCTCCTCACTGTCCAAGGGACTCTCAAGTCTTCTCCATCACCATAATTCATGTAAAACATTTTAAAAGCTGGTTCTTAGAATACTCAGGAATAACTTTATCAAGGACCTGGAAACCATCTCATTGAAATGTAAACACTCAAGGAAGATAGAGTTTCTCAGTTTCTATGGGAGAATAGGAGCTTAACTTCAGCTGGCTTCAAGTTGCTAAACTGTCTCCTGTTATAATGATGTGAAAAGTTCATTTTTCTTTTGATTTTATCTAATTAACTAATAGATAGTAACTCCAATTACCAGGTTATCATATTGTAGGCAGTCACACCATGTGTGACCAATGATGCTGTCAAGTCCCCCTATTGTTTATCTTGAGAATATATATGCAATGGATTGTATCTGCTTGGCTATAAAAAAGATTGAGATTTCTTTCTGTCTTGGAACCCCCTTAACAGATTGCTTGTGATACATATCACATTGTGATAATTCTTACTCAATAATAAGCTGTTTTCTTTTCTATTTATTGTATTTTTGAAGAAACTTTCTAAATTGAAAGATTTTGTTTTCAATTGTATTTTGCCAAATGCCTTCTCTTTATATGTGGACCAAGAGATACACAAGCATTTATATCTACAGAAAAAGGAAGGGTGACAACTGGTAAAAAAGTTCTTGATTTCTCCTTTACAACTAACCCTTTAATTGCTTTGAGTGTCAATTTAATCATCATTAAACTGGGGATAACAACACCCACTTCACTGGATTGTTATGCTTAGTTAACTTTGTGATGTAATGTGTTAGTCTTTTTTTCACTAACATTCTGCTGTAGACTTCCTGTCATCATCATTATTTGTTTAGTTTCAGTTATCACAATCTGTGAGTATCACCAAATTTCTTGGTTTCATTAAGGATTGTTGTTGTTTAGTTGCTAAGTCGTGTCCAACTCATTATAACCACATGGACCGTAGCCCGCCAGGCTCCTCTGTCAATGGAATTTTCCAGACAAGAATATTAGAGTGGATTGTCACTTCCTTCTCCAGGGAATCTTCCAGACCCAATGACCAAACCAATGTCTCCTGCATGGAAGGCAGATTCTTTACCACTGAGCCACTTGGAAAGATCTTCTGCTTGTAATTTATGATTGTGACTAGTCAAGGTAACACTGAAACTGTTGATAAAAGAAAGACCAAAATGAATGTAACAATTTTAAAAAGACCTCTACATTAATTTTTAATATGTCCAAAAAGCTACTTCAACAAGAAAACAAGTCTAAACACATTAGAAAAATGGACAAAGACTATGAATAATTAATTTACAGAAAAATTACAATGGCTAAAACTATATAAAAAGACAGTCAGTTCTCCTAGTAAATAGAAATGGCAAATTAAGACCACAGTGTTATATTCTCAATCAGACTGGCAAACATAGATTAAATATCAAGGGTTGTATATTCTGTGGAAAATATAGTAACCAGTGTGCATTCTGTTTGTAATGAAGATTGGTACAACTATTTTGGAGAGTACTTTAACAAAGCATAAAAAAAGAAATGTAAATATATGACCCAGCAATTCCACTCCATATCCAAACATAAATGGGCTCAAAAGGGTAATTGCAGAATGTTTGCTTCAGTATTGTTTGTACAAGCAGAGAACTGGAAACAATTTGGATGTCTCAGCAAAGAGAACAGTTAAATAAAATACAGTTGTCTTGTACTATAGGGTAGACTGAAGTAGTAGCAGTTCAATGCAATAAAAAATATTTATACACTAATACTGCCTGACTTTAAAATGCAATATCAAGATAAAAGTTTAGATATGGAAAATAGAGCTATGACACAATGCAACATATATAGAGGCAAAATATATAGAGATGAGTTAAAATTTCAGTTTCTGGAGCAAGATAATCTGAGTATGATATATTGTTAAGTGTGTAACCAAGGCAAATTACATAACTTCTCTGCATCTATTTCCTCAGTTTCCTGTAAACAGAGGAGAAAATAATAGTACCCACATCATAAAATATTGGAAAAAAGATTTACTGAGCACGACCCCGCCCATCAGAACAAGACCCAGTTTCCCCCTCAGTCAGTCTCTCTCATCAGGAAGATTCCATAAGCCTCTTATCCTTCTCCATCAGAGGGCAGACAGACTGAAAACCATGATCACAGAAAACTAACCAATCTAACCACATGAACCACAGCCTTGTCTAACTCAATGAAACTATGAGCTATCCATGTAGGGCCACCCAAGATGGACGGGTCATAGTGGAGAGTTCTAACAAAACGTGGTCCACTGGAGAAGGCAATGGCAAACCACTTCAGTATTCTTGCCTTGAGAAATCCATGAACAGTATGAAAAGGCAAAAAGATAAGATACTGAAAGATGAGCTACCCAGATCAGTAGTTCCTCAATATGCTACTGAAGATGAGTGGAGAAATAACTCGAGAGAGAAAGAATGACAGAGCCAAAGCAAAAATAACACCCAGTTGTGGATGCGACTGGTGATGGAAGTAAAGCCCAATGATGTAAAGAGCAATATTGCATAGGAACCTGGAATGTTAGGTCCATGAATCCAGGCAAATTGGAAGTGATCAAACAGGAGATGGCAAGAGTGAACATTGACATTTTAGGAATCAAGAAACTAAAATGGACGGGAATAGGTGAATTTAACTCAGATGACCATTATATCTACCGCTGTTGGCAAGAATCCCTTAGAAGAAATAGAGTAGCCATCACAGTCAACAAAAGAGTCCGAAGTGGGGTATTTGGATACAATCTCAAAAACGAGAAAACAAACTTTGTTTGTTTCCAGGGCAAGGCATTCAATATCACAGTAATCCAAGTCTGACCTGACTAGTAATGCTGAAGAAGCTGAAGATGACGGTTCTATGAAGACATACAAGACCTTCTAAAGCTAACACCCAAAAAAGATGTCATTATAGGGGACTGGAATGCAAAATAGAAAATCAAGAAATACCTGGAGAAACAGGCAAATTTGGCCTTAGAGTACAAAATGAAGCAGGGCAAAGGCTAATAGAGTTTTGCCAAGAGAACACACTGGTCATAGCAAACATCCTCCTCCAAAACAAAAGAGAAAACTCTACACATGGATATCACCAGATTGTCAATACCTAAATCAGATTGATTATATTCTTTGCAGCAAAGATGGAGAATATCTATACATTCAGCAAAAACAAGATGGGGAGCTGACTGTGGCTCAGATCATGAACTCCTTACGGCCAAATTCAAACCTAAACTGAAGAAAATAGGGAAAACCACTAGACCATTCAGGTATGACCTAAATCAAATCCCTTACGATTGTACAGTGGAAGTGAGAAACAGATTCAAGGGATTAGATCTGATAGACAGAGTGCCTGAAGAACTATATTGAGAGGTTCCTGACACTGTACAGAAGGCAGGGATTTAGACCATCCACAAGAAAAAGAAATGCAAAAAGGCAAGATGGTTGCCTGAGGAGACCTTACAAATAGCTGAGATAAGACGAGAAGTGAAAGGCAAAGGAGAAAAGGAAAGATATTCCCATTTGAATGCAGAGTTCCAAAGAATAGCAAGGAGAGATAAGAAATCCTTCCTCAGTGATCAAAGAAAAGAAATAGAGGAAAACAGGAGAATGAAAAAGACTAGAGAACGCTTCAAGAAAATTAGAGATACCAAGAAAACATTTCATGCAAAGATGGGCAAAATAAAGGACAGAAATGGTATCGACCTAACAGAAGCAGAAGATATTAAGAAGAGGTGGCAAGAATACACAGAAGAACTATACAAAAAAGATCTTCATGACCCAGAAAATCACAATGGTGTGATCACTCACCTACAACCAGATATACTGGAATGCGAAGTCAAGCAAGCCTTAGGAAACATCACTATGAACAAAGCTAGTGGAGGTGAAGAAATTCCAGTTCAGCTATTTCAAATCCTGAAAGATGATGCTGTGAAAGTGCTGCACTCAATATGTCAGCAAATTTTGAAATTTCAGCAGTAGCCGGCCACAGAACTGGAAAATGTCAGTTTTCAATCCAATCCTAAAGGCAAGGCCAAAGAATGCTCAAACTACCGCACAATTGCACTCATCTCACATGCTAGTAAAGTAATGCTCAAAATTCTCCAAGCCAGGCTTCAGCAATACATGAACCGTGAACTTCCAGATGTTCAAGCTGGTTTTAGAAAAGGCAGAGGAACCAGAGATCAAATTGCCAATATCTGCTGGATCATCAAAAAAGCAAGAGAGTTCCAGAAAAACATCTATTTCTGATTTATTGACTATGCCAAAGCCTTTGACTGTGTGGATCACAATAAACTGTGGAAAATTCTTCAAGAGATGGGACTACCAGACCACCTGACTTGCCTCTTGAGAAACCTGTATGAAGGTCAGGAAGCAACAGTTAAAACTGGACATGGAAAAACAGACTGGTTCCAAATAGGAAACGGAGTACGACAAGGCTGTATATTGTCACCCTGCTTATTTAACTTATGTGCAGAGTACATCATGAGAAAGGCTGGGCTTGATGAAGCACAAGCTGGAATCAATATTGCTGGGAGAAATATCAATAACCTCGGATATGCAGATGACACCACCCTTTTGGCAGAAAGCAAAAAACTAAAGAGCCTCTTGATGAAAGTGAAAGAGGAGAGTGAAAAAATTAGCTTAAATCTCAACATTCAGACAATGAAGATCATGGCATCTGGTCCCATCATTTCATGAAATAGATGGGGAAAAGAATGGAAACAGTGACAGACTTTATTTTGGGGGGCTCAAAAATCGCTTCATATGGTGACTGAAGCCATGTAATTAAAAGACGCTTGCTCCTTAAAAGAAAAGCTATGACCAACCTAGATAGCATATTAAAAAGCAGAGTCATTACTTTGCCAACACAGGTCCTTCTTGTCAAATCTATGGTTTTTCTCTTAGTCATGTATAGATGTGAGAGTTGGACTATAAAGAAAGCTGAGTGCCGAAGAATTGATGCTTTTGAACTGTAGTGTGGAGAAGACTCTTGTGAATCCCTTGAAATGCAAGGAGTTACAACCAGTCCATCCTAAAGGAAATCAGTCCTGAATATTCAATGGAAGGACTGATACTGAAGAGGAAATTCCAATATTTAGCCATCTGATATGAAGAACTGACTCATTTGAAGTGACCCTGATGCTGGGAAAAATTGATGGCAGAAGAAGAAGAGGATGACAGAGGATGAGATGGTTGGATGGCATCACCGACTCAATGGACATGAGTTTGAGTAAGCTCTGGGAGTTGGGGACGGACAGGGAAGCCTGGCGTGCTATAGTCCTTGGGGTTGCAGAGTCAGACATGATTGAGCAACTGAACTGAAATTAACACCATAAAAATTGTTGTAAGAATTAAATACATCAATATATGAAAACACTTTGAAGAGTGCTTCACACATATTATGACCTGAAAAATTCGTGAAACTATTATTTGTTTTAAGATGTATTTAAATCATGTGCATGTATCTATCAGTATTATATATTTTTGAAAATATCTGTTTCCCTGATAATATATGAAAGTGAAAATCTAGGTAAGGAGAGGGTGGTATAAAATAAGATAAAATTTAGAAAATAAATAAAATATTAAATTTAAGAGAAGTTTTGCAAATATTGGTTTTGATAGAATCCCATGAATGGAGGAACATGATGAACAGAACTATACTCAGTTGGAATCTTAACAAAACAGATCTGCTATTTTAACTCAACTGTATTCAGGCTTCTCCACAACTTGTCAGTTAGTTGGAATAAAATTTTTGCAAAAGCCCTTAACAGAAAAATTCACATTTGATTGTGTTTCAAGTGAGTAATATCCTAAAAGCTTATAGGAAATAATATAAAGATATTCTATCAAAATTCGATGTTCCTCAATCTCAACATAACAATATATACATAGGTATATCTGATTGCAAAATAAATTATTTTCTGGTTTGTAGAAAGGAAAAGAGAAATTGAATTTGCCCTGCTAGTGTATAGGCATCTACTCCTTTTTAATAGCTTTAACCCTAGCAAGTATAAACACACCTGGCACTTAGTAGGTTCTCAATTTTTATCTGTTGAGTTGATGAACAGTTATAAGCGGGGGGTGGATCCACCCCTCTCAGACTGATGGATTTGTTTGTGTGTTTGTTTTTTTGCTTATTTAAGAGCTTATTCTCTCCTGGGGATCCAGTGGTCATTGCTTTATGAGTAAGAAATCGCCTCCTAATTCTTGACTATCCCTGTATCTTCATGCCTGTGCTGAGTTGCCCAATAAATGAAGCCTGACAGATGCAGTTGCTATTCCTTTCTGTCCCCAGGCCAATGACAGTAACCCTGGTAACATGTTAGAAGTCTTTGGATGCAATGGACAGAATCAGCACTTTGTTTTCTGTTTTAAGCCCACTATCTAAAATGGATAAAATGAGGCCTCAGGCCTGAATTTAACTGCTCCCCACTTCCTCCTCTCTGCCAAGTGTAAAAAAAAGAGTGATGAGACTTCTACAACAGCGTTTACATTATGCCTTCATTTCATCCTGGACTCATTGGGAACTATAACAACTTATTAAATCTCCAGAAACACCTTCTCCAGGTTAGACAATATTCTATAGTCACTATGATCTTGTGTGTGCGTGTGCATGCTCAGTTGCTCAGTCATGTCTGATGTGACCCCATGGACTGTTGCCCATCAGACTCCTCTGTCCATGGAATTTCCAAGCAAGAATACTGGAGCCAGTTGCAATTTCCTACTTCAGGGGATCTTCCCAACACAGGGATCAAGCCCTCGTCTCCTGCATCTCCCATACTGGCAGACGGATTTTTACTACTGCACCACCTGCGAAGCCACTATGAAATCAGTGGGCCTTAATCTCTGCCCACCCCCCCCAACCTCATTTGTGCTTAGGGTTCCTATGGTGGATACCAGCTCCCAGACCAGTGCCATTAGATATTTAATGACTGTGAATCAGACCAAAGATTTTTTTCCCCCCACATCTTCTGTAGGTGCAGTGTTCAGGTCCTGGTGCTGTCAGTTAAAATTTTAACTCCCAAGCCACACCCCTCTTCCTGCCTGCCCAATTCCCATACTGACTTGTGATTGGGAGTCTGTGTGTAACATGACAAATTTTCTCTGTAAATGTATTTGCTAAGGTTTTCATTTAAATTTTCAAAGATAAGCAACCCCAACAGAACTCTGATTACTAATTAAAGTAGAACATATGCCAATGCATACATTTATCTTGATATGTAACTATAATAAGCAGGATTTTTTCCTAATGAGAATAATCATTGTCCCCGGTATTTGAAAGAGAAAACTTCAGAGAGTCTCCCCATTACAAGTCACTCTGATACAACATAATAATAAAATATTGCTTTGTACTGCATAAAATATGTCAACGTTAAGTCTTTTTTATCTCATCTTACTCTTCCTATGCATTTATTAAACTGTTAAAAATGGTTTTGAACCTTTTTTATTGCATAAATCTGATCAGTAATTAGATTTACCATATATGTTTTCAATATGTATATCAATTACTAATTATAGAATACTGGCAATGATAAAATTACAGTGAGAGTTAATAGGTTTTGATGTTGAATAATCATATCTTAGTATCAACAGAAAGTGTTAAAAGCGTATCTTAATTTCTCTCACAGTAGATAGTAGAATCACTTACAACTAAGGTTTGCTCTGAGAGTTTAATTTGACATGGACTAAGTGCTTAATACCCTGATGCTGGGAAATATTGATGCAAAAGGAGAAAAGGGTGGCAGAGGATAAGATGATTAGATAGCATCACCAACTCAACGGACATGAATTTGAGCAAACTCTAGGAGATTGTGAATGATGAGGAAGCCTGGCATGCTGAAGTCCATGGGTTCACAAAGAATCAAATGTGGCAGCAACTGAACAACAACATGTTATATAAAACTATCAGTGCATACTATCATGCTATACATTGTGTAAGATAAAATATTCAGAACAACTTTATGTTAAGATACAAAAGCAAAAAAAAAAAAGTGTAATGTGATGTTCACTGTATTCATTCAGTGTTGTGTATTTCATAATAGTAGGAGAGAATATTTGCAACTCCCTATGGGTTTTCATTGAAGCTGGCCATCTAAACACTCTATCTAGGAAGACACTATTTAGGGTTTTAGAGCTGACATTTCAGAACAAGATATCCTTCTGACATCTCTTGTGGTGGGCATAAAACTGGTCATAAAACACAATGCGATCACATCATGCTATGTGGAAGAAAATAGCATGTCCCACTGTTTACCACACTGGAGTATTTATTGCAGTTTGCCCTTTCTTCTAAAACCAAGGTCAACATTTTCAGTAATCAAGATGGATGTTACTTTGATATTATTTTTTCTTCTTTTCTGTTGAGAGGTGTTAAGTTGTACCTTTTATATTGATATTAGTTATACAGATTTTGTTTTGTGTACAGGAATTCAAGCTAGAAGGTTTATTTTATGCACTGGCTTATTTAATGTGCATTGCAAATTATTCTGTCACCATATAATCTACTAAATCATATCACTTGATGTTCACAGGGCACTTGCTACTCAAGATTGCAAACATATAATTCATGGGAAGTCAGGGAATCTCTATGAAATAGTACACTCAATGTTTATGAATAATGAAATTTCAAAAAAATACAGTGTTGATATTTTTGAATTTCACTCCTGAGAGAATAAAAGTCAAATGAGATTTCTTCAGGTCATTTTTAACAGATACAGTTTCATTTTACCAAAGCCAGATCTATATATCAAGTTGGAGTGCACGGTGAATTTAGAAGAGATTCTTTTGTTCATATTCTCTATATCTTCTAGGGAAGATGCTTGCTTTTCTACATAATTTAAAATATTGCAAACATCTGAATTCTTAGAAATTGTATACAGAATCTGGGACTAATTGAAAGAGCTCAGAACTGGGAACTTAAAATACACTTTACCCTATATACTAATGTATAGCAATCTAAATTGCTGGAACCATAGAAAGTTATTTCTTAAAAAATAGTTTAACAGTTTCCTGAGTCACCTCAAGAATGGTTAGAAATTGTAAAACAAAGTCTTTTTTTTTCAAATAATCATATTTAATGGTTAATTTAGATCTTGAGATAACATGACATATTGCCAAATAGCATAAGTGCAATTGCCACATCATCTGGATAATTCTAATTCACCACTGCAAAATATTTAACTTCTCTATAAATTAAATCCCTATGTCTAAAGTAAGAATAATAAAAAAAACCCAACGGATGTGCTGTTGTCAGGGTTAGGTGTGTTAATACAGGTAAACTGCATGGAAAAGTGATACTATAGAATAAGAACTCAATATAATTCACAAGTCATTATGAAAGATAAAGTAGGATAAATATGTGCAACAATATAATAATATTTTATTATACTAATTTCCCCATAAATCTATTAAAATACTTAAAAGACATCAATGGAAAAAAAAACATACATAGATAATTCAAAAAGGAAGACATATATTCTTTAGGGCAAAGGTAAATTTCATTATTAAGCAAAGAAATACATGTGGTAAGTTGCTTCAGTCATGTCCTACTTTTTGTGACCCCATGTACTGTAGCCCACCAGATTCCTCTGTCCAAGGGATTTTCCAGGCAAGAATACTAGAATGGGTTGCCATGCCCTTCTCCAGGAGATCTTCCTGACCCAGGGATAGAACCTAAGACTCTTAGGTCTCCTGCACTGGCAGGCGGGTTCTTTACCACTAGCGCCACCTGGGAAACCCCAAGAAATTCATATTGAAAAAATAAAAGTAATTTTTATTTTTTAAAGTATCATGACGATGGTGGTTTAGTCGCTAAGTCATGTGCGACTCTTGCAAGCCCATGGACTGTAGCCCTCCAGGTTCTCTGTCCATGGGATTTCCCAGGCAAGAATATTGGAGTGGGTTGCCGTTTCCTTCTCCATTAAAGCAGCAAAAATATGGAAAAATACAAGAATGTACTATACAAGAAGTTTACACTTTTAAGTTTAATGTTCTTGTGTAATGCTAGTGGGGGTATAAATTTTGTATAATCATTTTATAAATCAATTTATCGATAATTATAATGAAAGGCAAAGCTTTTTATTATTTGACCTAAAAATAATATTTTGTAATTTTTCTTTAGGTAAAATAAAAAACAACAAAACTTTAGGCAAAATGATAGTACAACATTGTTTGTAATTGTAAATTTTTGAAACCATATAAAAGTACAAAAGCATTTGCCAGTATGTTAGTTTAATTTCAATTATCAAAACATGTTTAGTGAAAAATAAAATGAATTCTGCTTATATGATGATTGAGTAATTTAAAAAAGAATACTGTGTGATGATGATCACAGTTGTGTGAAACAGGGAAATAAAAGTACACGTAGATACAAGGCTAGGAGAAAGGCATCAAAATATAATTAAAAGTTACTTATAGATAAAAAAGTTATTTGTGTACTATTAACATCTTTGTAAATGTTTTGCATATTAATGTTGAGCATATACTATTTATAAAATTTTAAAAAGCCAACTTTCAAAAGAAAACTAATATTTCATTAAAATGTAGATTACTTTAAATAATCAGTCATAATTCTTTAAATTACCAAAAAGAACTTTTGAAATAAAATTAACTCGATTCTATAGGAAATATTCAGATCTCATTTTTAATCCATATACTTATAATAATAAAAGATAATATAAGAATATCATGTCATTGATTAGAAAACACTTTTTATTCACTTCATAATGATCCCAATGAATTTCATGTAAAATATCTTAATTTTAAGACTTATTTATTCAGTTATTTATTTTCAATTCTTTTTATTGATCAGGAAGTTGAAGTTCAGAATGGTACAATGAGTGACTTCAGGTAAAACAGCTCATAAATGGTAAAACTGGAACTCAGGGGTATTCTAAAATAAAATGTATGTGTCTCGCTTTATAATATGTGAGGCACCACTCATCACTTATTTTCAGGAAATAAAGGGGAAAAGAATGGGTAATAATATCATACCAGTTTTGTTACTTACTGAAGAGGCATTTATTGAGCTTAACTTGTATCAGATTATGTGACAAATACTGACATTGAAAAGTGAGTAAATCCTAATCTCTAAATCAATGAATCTTGAAGTTACCAGGGTGACATATAAACAAATATAGAAAATGTCATCTTGGAAATAATGTGCCAAACATGTAGGAAAAGTCCTCTTGAAAATGTATGCCAAGTGCAATAAAAATACAGTGGAGACCCAAGAGTGTCTACCTGGAGAATCTTGGAATGCTTCCTAGATTATAGGTGATTTAAGTGAAATTAAGCTATATGAAGTAGTGGAAAGGGTGTTACATTGAAAGGAGGGCAAATTCATTTCTGGTCTTGACTTTGTTTTACACACAGTTATCTTGAGTCCTTTGTATGCTGGACAATATGCTAATTGGGTAACTTACAGCAATTAGCAAAAACAAATAAAAACCCTGTCCAGTGGAGCTCATAGTGTAGTAGATAACCATATGGTCAAAAGTATTTACAATACATATTATAGTAGCTAAGTGGTATTTGGGAGGGAGGGAGGTGAGTGCAGGGAACTAAGGCAGTCCTGTAGGAGATATTTGTGACATGTAAGTTTTAAATTACAACCTGCAGGAGTTAGATTTAACTCTTTAATGAGAAAGTGGAAGTTTCTGTAAAGCAAGACATCGGCATTTACAGTAAAGCCTACGGGGCATGCAAGAACATGTTGAGGTCAATAAGGCTAGAGTACCTTGAGAAGAAGTGAGAAGAGTTCAAACTGGAAATCAGAAGTGGCCAGATCAGTCACGGACTTAGAATGGAAATTAAGGGGTTATTTTTAGGCAATGGGATGCCTTTAGAGATTTTATGACACGAAGAGTGCAGTTTTGAAAGAGTTCTCATTTATGAATGTGGAGAATGGATTGCAAAAGGCAACTCTATGAAGACAATGATAAACTTATGTAGGCGTGTAGCAAACAAAGGAAAAACAAAGTGGCCTCTAGTCACTAGGATCATCGGAGTAGGGAGGTCAATTTCACTGAACCTCTCTGAACCTTGGGTTTATCTGTTACCAAATAAAGATCTTGGACTATATGGACTCAAGTTAGCTTTCTGATGAAAAAAAAATGCCCCAGAATGTTTAGCTCATGTTCTACAGTGAAAGGAGCATCTCATCCTCACATGGGCATTCACAGAGCAGTGCAATAACACTTTAACCTAACAGGTAGCTCTGGGGGACTAGGCTGCGTGAGCTTGAAAGAGAAAGATAAAAAGCAGCCACAAGAGAAATAAGAGGAAGTTAATAAAGTGAAATGTCCCCTGGGAACTGTTTCACACAGGCTTATTTGTGAAGATTCCTGGGGGAAGCAAACAAACCAGAACAGTGTGAAATTTTCATCAGAAAAATGCCAAACCACATGAAAACTGCCTCCTGCCAGGAATATGCACAAATTTCATGCCAGAAGGATTTCATTCAGATTCGTGGAATGTTTTCCCCTGAGATCAAGAACCTTTCATCAGAGCAAAAAGAGAAACCTGTAAGCCAGCCAAGAGAGGATGCTTTCTCCTAGTTGAATGTTCAACTTCTTGCTCTATGTGCTTGCAGTTCAAAGGAGTGGTGGTATACCAAGCGCAGGTGTTTGGCTTTCCTGAGCTATTGCATGGAAAATCTGAGCAAGGATTTCTTTAATATCTTAAGTAATATCCAGGTTCAAGCTGTAGTGGAGAAGGACTGGATAAGAACTGTCACCTGGCCTTTTCATTCTCACACACCTCTCCCCAGCTCTGTCCCCACTTCCATCATTTCAGTCCTTTCCCTACAGGGGCCAACGCAACTTAGTCTCCACTTGGTTGTCAGAACTGATTCAATCCCATGGTCTACTGGGCCCACGTCCTGCTCATTTTTGCCTTTTTTGCATTCTGCTATATTCATACTTAATGGAATAAGATAGATAAAATCTTGACCTTCAAAGGCCCTTTCAGTTCAGTTCAGTTCAGTTCAGTCACTCAGTCGTGTGTGACTCTTTGTGACCCCATGGACTGCAGCACGCCAGGCTTCCCTGTTGGTCACCAACTCCCAGAGTTTATTCAAATGCAGATCCATCTAGTCACTGATGCCATCCAACCATCTCATCCTCTGTCATCCCCTTCTCCTTCAAAATTTCCAAGCATCAGGGTCTTTTCCAATGAGTCAGTTCTTCACATCATGTGGCCAAAGTAGTGGAGTTTCAGCTTCAGCATCAATTCTTCAAAGAATATTCAGGACTGATTTCCTTTAGGATGGACTGGTTGGATCTTCTTGCAGTCCAAGAGATTGTCAAGAGTCTTCTTCAACACCACAGTTTAAAATAATCAATTCTTTGGTGCTCAGCTTTCTTTATAGTCCAACTCTCACATCCATAGATGACTACTGGAAAAGCCAGAGCTTTGACTAGATGGATTTTGTTCGCAAAGTAATGTCTCTGCTTTTTAATATACTATCTAGGTTGGTCATAGCTTTTTTTCCAAGGAGCAAGTGTCTTTTAATTTCATGGCTGCAGTCACCATCTACAGTGATTTTGGAGCCCCCAAAAATAAAGTCTGACACTGTTTCCACTGTTTCCCGCATTTATTTGCCATGAAATGATGGAACCAAATGTCGTGATCTTCGTTTTCTGAATGCTGAGTTTTAAGCCAAGTCTTTCGCTCTCCTCTTTCAATTTCATCAAGAGGCTCTTTAGTTCTTCTTCACTTTCTGCCATAAGGGTGGTGTCACCTGCAGATCTGAGGTTGTTGATGTTTCTCCCAGCAATCTTGATTCCAGCTTCTGCTTCACACAGCCTGGCATTCCACATGATGCATTCTGCATATAAGTTAAATAAGCATGGTGAAAAAATACAGCCTTGATGTAGTCATTTTCCTATTTGAAACCAGTCTGTTGTTCCATGTCTAGTTCTAACAGATTTCTCAAGAGGCAGATAATTTGGTCTGGTATTGCAATCTCTTTAAGAATTTTCCATAGTTTGTTGTGATCCACACTCTCAAAATCTTTGGCATAGTCAATAAAGCAGAAGCAGATGTTTTTCTGGAACTTTCTCGCTTTTTTGATGCTCCAGTGGATGTTGGCAGTTTGATCTCTGTTTCCTCTGCCTTTTCTGAATCCAGCTTGAACATCTGGAAGATGTTCAAGATTCACATATTGTTGAAACCTGGCTTGGAGAATTTTAAGCATTACTCTGCTAGCCTTTGGGATGAGTGCAATTGTGCAGTAGTTTGAGCATTCTTTGGCATTGCCTTTCTTTGCGATTGGAATGAAAACTGACCTTTTCCAGTTCCACGGCCACTGCTGAGTTTTCCAGATTAGCTGGTATATTGAGTGAAGTACTTTAAGAGCGTCATCATTTAGGATTTGATATAGTTCAACTGAATTCTATCACTTCCACTAGCTTTGTTTGTAGTGATGCTTCCTAAGGCCCACATGACTTCACATTCCAGGATGTCTGGTTCTAGGTGAGTGATTACACCATCGTGATTTTCTGGATCATGAAGATTTTTTTTTTGTATAGTTCTTCTGTGTATTCTTGCCACCTCTTCTTAACATCTTCTGCTTCTGTCAGGTCCTGCCATTTCTATCCTTAATTGTGCCCAACTTTGCATAAAATATTCTCTTGGTATATCAAATTTTATTGAATAGATCTCTAGTCTTTCCCATTCTATTTTTTCCTCTATTTCTTTGCACTGATCACTGAGGAAGGCTTTCTTATCTCTCCTTGCTATTCCTTGGAACTCTGCATTCAGATGGGTATATCTTTCCTTTCTCCTTTGCCTTTCACTTCTCGTCTTTCATCAGCTATTTGTAAGGCCTCCTGAGACAAGCATTTTGCCTTTTTTGCATTTCTTTTTCTTGGGGGTGGTCTTGATCCCTGCCTCCTGTATAATGTCTCAAACCTCCAAACATAGTTCTTCAGGCACTCTGTGTATCAGATCTAATCCTTTGAATATATTTCTCACTTCCACTGTATAATCATAAGGGATTTAATTTAGGTCATACCTGAACGTCCTAGTGGTTTTCCCTACTTTTCTTCAGTTTCAGTCTGAATTTGGCGAAAAGGTGTTCATAATCTGAGCCACTGTCAGCTCCTGGTCTTCTTTTTGCTGATTGTATAGAGCTTCTCCATGTTTGGCTGCAAAGAATATAATCAATCTGATTTTGGTATTGACTGTCTGGTGATGTCCATGTGTAGAGTCTTCTCTTGTGTTGTTGGAAGAAGGTGTTTGCTATAACCAGTGCATTTCTTGGCAAAACCCAGCCTTTGCCCTGCTTCATTTTGTACTCCAAGGCCAAATTTGCCTGTTACTCCAGGCAAATTACTTTGCCTGTTACTCCTGTTACTCTCTTGACTTCCTACTTTTGCATTCCAGTCTCCTATAATGAAAAGTATATCTTTTTTGGATGTTAGTTCTATAAGGTCTTGTAGCTCTTCACAGAATCGTTCAACTTCAGCTTCTTCAGCATTACTGGTCAGGGCATAGACTTGGATTACTGTGATACTGAATGGTTTGACTTTGAAATGAACAGAAATTATTCTATGTTTTTTGAGATTGCATCCAAGTACTGCATTTCAGACTCTTTTGTAGACTATGATGGCTACTTCATTTCTTCTAAGGGATTCTTGCCCATAGTAGTGGATATAATGGTCATCTGAGTTAAATACACCCATTCCAGTCCTTTTTATTTCACTGATTCCTAAAATTTTAATCACTCTTTAGAAATCAAATAATGAAACATCTTTACCTTATTGCTAAAGCAGCTGAGTTGTAAGTCTGTGGCATTCTCTGCTTTCTCAACCCTGTCCCAAACCAGGACTGAATAAATACAGAAAAGATGCTACATGCCAAGTTTCTCACTGTCGAATACATTTTCTTCTATTTCGTTGGTCCTTCTGTTACCATGGAGACTCTACCTTGGCCACCGTTCTGAATTTAATGTAAGGAAATACAATATTATTTCTGTTCATAAAATTTTCTAATTCATTTATTAGTGTTTTTCCTGAATTTTAGGATAAAATATACCTATGTCTTCACAGAATTTTAGCTGGTATAACCACCAGATAAAGTGATATTGTTGAAAATTCAGAAAAGCATCAGTTTTTACAAATAATAAGGGTAGTATCAATCTCTTCATTCTCTGTCCTTCATAATGCTTCATTTAGCATATTTTTAATGATTCCTTGACACTCTCCACAAATATATTTTATTCATTGCATGCTTACCTTCTTTTTATACTGTAAGCATCTATCCTGTATGCAGGGCTCATGTATTCCCTTTTTGTGTTCTAAACCTCTAAGATTATATCTAGCAAATAGAAAAGGTTGAGTGAAAAGTTGCAGAGCAAATACTTTTTTTTTTCAAACTGATGACACAGTCACCTATATTAAATAAAGCAGTGTAAAAATCATGAAAATGTACATTAATTAATGAATTTATTTCAAAATATTTTAATTTTTATGCATATTGAAAACTGACAGAAAATTGAAGAAATGACTTGGGAAACTTTTCACATGTTCTCAGTTTCTTTATATAAAACCAGGAGAGAAACAAAATAGCAAAAGAAGCAGAATCACTTAAATGGTGTATTCTTTCATTTATTAAAGGTGTTATGCAGTTTTAAGAAATACTGTCTTGAATTGATTTATCCAACAAAAGAAGTGTGTCTATCTAGAATATGCAAAGAATTTCTGTGTTTTAATTTGTATAGCACAACAGAGCATAGGCTTTAGCAATAATTATTTTACATATATCAACTTCAATGCTGACATTTCCAACTACTCTTTATTCATCCTGGGCTGAAATGAACTTGTCATTAACAGAAGTAGATGTGTAGTGAACACAGTTCTTAGATATATAGTAATATCTGTCAATATTTGTCACATTGTAATTCCAAGTCTTCTTACACTGAAATCATTGCTATTAGATAAGGAAGGACAATTTTTTTTTAGGACTGAGAAGGCAGCAATGTATCTGTCTGGATTTGGTATTATATAAAAAAGAGGCTTTGGGTAAGTGATTATTAAACCACTGACTAGTACTACCTAAACCATATTGAATCATCACATAGAAGCTGTAAAATAGAGGCAGTTAAGAGCCCCATCAGCAGATTCTGGCTGAAGTTTCCTGTAGATCATGCCAGAAAGATTTATCCTTGGATTTCTCCTTTTTCAAGGCAGCAAATAATCATCTACATTTTGTACATGTGAAAATAATATGTTTCCTCTAGCTTTGTTCCCTTTTAACAGGGCTACATTGACAAACTCAAGAGTATATTTCCATAGAAATGATCTAGAAGAGCATCTCTTAAAATGAATTCTGTGTAATACCAGTTTGATTAGATTTCCTTTTTCAAAATGAGAAAAGCATTATGTGATCAAATGGTTTAGGGAAACTGGTTAGACAGACTCTTTTACTGCTCAAATACTTAGCAGCTTCATAATGCTGTTGTGTATCATCTATCTCCAGAAAGGAGATAAAGAATATGGTATTTTCCAAACTTACTGACTCAAAGTCTTTATTCAACCCTAAAGCATCTTGTGGGAATATTGTTCTACTAAAAACACTTGTAAAATCTCATTCATGTTAATGACAACAGAAGTGGAAGGTCTATTAATTGAGAAAACTGGTATGAGTTAAACAAAGGAGACTACAGAAAAAATCAACAAAACTAAAAGCTGGTTCCTTGAGAAGATAAACAAAATAGACAAACCATTAGCCAGACTCATCAAGAAAAAAAGGGAGAAGAATCAAATCAACAAAATTAGAAGTGAAAATGTAGAAATCACAACAGACAACACAGAAATACAAATGATCATGTGACTACCATCAGCAACTATATGACAATAAAATGGACAACTTGGAAGAAATGTATGAATTCTTAGAAAAGTACAAGCTTCCAAAACTGAACCAGGAAGAAATAAAAATCTTAACAGACCCATCAAAAGCACAGAAACAGAAACTGTAATCAAAATTCTTCCAACAAACAAAAGCCCAAGACCAAATGGCTTCACAGGTAAATTCTACCAAAAATTTAGATAAGAGCTAACACTTATCTTATGCAAACTCTTCCAGAAAATTGCAGAGGAAGGTAAACTGCCAAACTCATTCTATGAGTCCACCTTCACCCTAACAACAAAATCAGACAAAGATGCCACCAAAAAAGAAAACTACAGGTCAGTATCACTGATGAACATAGATTCAAAAATCCTCAACAAAATCCTAGCAAACAGAATCCAAAAATATACTAAAAAGGACATACATCATGACCAAGTGGGCTTCATCCCAGTGATGCAAGGATTCTTCAATATTTGCAAATCAATCAATGTGATACACCACATTAACAAATTGGAAGATAAAAAGCATACGATTATTTCAATAGATGCAGAGAAAGCCTTTGACAAAATTTGACATCCATTTATGATAAAAACCCTCCAGAAAGCAAGCATAAAAGGAACATACCTCAACATAATAAAAATCATATATGATAACCCCACAGCAAACATTATCCTAAATGGTGAAAAATTGAAAGCATTTCCACTAAAGTCAGGAACAAGACAAGGGTACCCACTCTCACCACTACTTTTCAACATAGATTTAGAAGTTTAGGCCACAGCAATCAAAGCAGAAAAAGAAATAAAAGGAATCCAGATTGGAAAAGAAGAAGTAAAACTCTCACTATCTGCAGATGACATGATCCTCTACATAGAAAACCCTAAAGACACCACCAGAAAATTACTAGAATTAATCAATGAATATGGTAAAGTTGTAGGATAAAAAATTAACACACAGAAATTCCTTGCATTCCTATACACTAACAATGAGAAAACAGAAAGGGAAATTAAGGAAACAATTCCATTCACCACTGCAACAAAAATAAATAAATAAATAAATAAGATACTTAGGAATACATCTACCTAAAGAAACCAAAAGACCTATATATAGAAAACCATAAAACACTGATGAAAGAAGTCAAGGATGACCCAAATAGATGGAGAAATATACCGTGTTCATGGATCAGAAGAATCAATACAGTGAAAAAGAGTATACTATCTAAAGCAGTCTATAGATTCAATACAATCCCTATCAAGCTACCAAAGGTATTTTTCAGAACTAGAACAAATAAGTTCACAATTTGTATGGAAATACAAAAAACCTCAAATAGACAAAGCAATCTTGAGAAAGAAGAATGGAACTGGAGGAATCAACCTGCCTGACTTCAGACTATACTACAAAGCTACTGTCATCAAGACAGTATGGTACTGGCACAAAGACAGAAATACAGATAGATGGAACAAAATAGAAAGCCCCAGAGATAAATCCACGCACCTATGGACACCTTATCTTTGACAAAGGAGGCAAGTATATACAATGGAGAAAATACAATCTCTTTAACAAGTGGTGCTGGGAAAACTGGTCAACCATTTGTAAAAGAGTGAAACTAGAACACTTTCTAACACCATACACAAAAATAAACTCAAAATGGATTAAAGATCTAAATGCAAGACCAGACACTACAAAACTCCTAGAGGAAAACATAGGCAAAATACTCTCTGATATAAATCACAGCAGTATCCTCTATGACCCACCTCCCAGAGTAATGGAAATAAAAGCAAAAATAAACAAATGGGACCTAATTAAACTTAAAAGTTTTTGCACAACAAAGGAAACTATAAGCAAGGTTAAAACACAGCCTTCAAGATGGGAGAAAATAATAGCAAATGAAGCAACTGACAAAGAATTAATCTCAAAAATATACAAGCAGCTCATGCAGCTCAATTCCAAAAAATAAAATGATCCAATCCAAAAAATGGGCCAAATAACTAAACAGACACTTCTCCAATTAAGACATACAGATGGTTTACAAACACATGAAAAGATGCTCAACATCACTCATTATCAGAGAAATGCAAATCAAAACCACAGTGAGGTACCATCTCACACCAGTCAGAATGGTTGCTATCAAAAAGTCTACAAACAATAAATGCTGGAGAGAGTGTGGAGAAAAGGGGTTGGTGGGAATGCAAACTAGTACAGCCACTATGGAGAACAGTGTGGAGATTTCTTAAAAAACTGGAACTAGAACTGCCATACGACCCCGCAAACCCACTGCTGGGCATACACACCAAGGAAACCAAGAATTGAAAGAGACACATGTACCCCAATGTTTATCGCAATATGGTTTACAATAGCTAGGATGTGGAAGCAACCTTGATGTCCATTGGCAGACAAATGCATAAGAAAACTGTGGTACATATACACAATGAAATATTACTCAGCTTTAAAAAGAATACATTTGAAACAGTTCTAATGAAGTGGATGAAATTGGAGCCTATGGTGCAGAGTGAAGTAAGTCAAAAAGAAAAACACCAGTACAGTATATTAATGTATATATATGGAATTTAGAAAGATGGTTATGAAGACCATACATGCAAAACAGCAAGGGAGACACAGAGATAAAGAATAGACTTTTGGACTCTATGGGAGAAGACGAGGGTGGGATGATTTGAGAGAATACC
This sequence comes from Okapia johnstoni, assembly GCA_024291935.2. Taxonomy (NCBI): domain Eukaryota; kingdom Metazoa; phylum Chordata; class Mammalia; order Artiodactyla; family Giraffidae; genus Okapia; species Okapia johnstoni. The sequence goes on from CM044308.1 coordinate 58,609,547, forward strand.
ATTGAAACATGTATATTACCATATGTGAAATAGATTGCCAGTTCTGGTTCGATCCATGAGACAGGGTGCTCAGGGCTGGTGTACTGGGACGACGCTGAGGGATAGGATGGGGAAGGAAGAGGGAGGGGTTTCAGAATGGGGGACACATGTATACCCATGACTGATTCAAGTCATTGTGTGGCAGAAACCACTACAATACTGTGGAGTAATTAGCCTCCAATTAAAATAAATATTTTTTTTTAAGTAAAACTTAGAGAAATAGCTGATTCCAGTGAAAGTGCAAGATAATTCTGGAATAACTTATTGTGCCAGAAAGTCTGAGAACCCTCACAAATGAGGAGTCATGTACAAATTACACAAGAGCCAATTTTGACAAATTTCCCACTGTTGACCAAATTTGAGAAGTAAATCTTCAAAATAAATAATGACGGTTGAAGAATTGATGCTTTCAAACTGTGGTGCTAGAGAAGACTCTTGAGAGTCCCTTGGACTGCAAAGAGATCAAACCAGTCAATCCTAAAGGAAGTCAACCCTGAATATTCCTATGCTGAAGCTGAAACTCCAATACTTTGGCCACCTGATGGGAAGTGTTGACTCATTGGAAAAGATCCTGATGCTGGGAAAGATTGAGGGCAGGAGAAGGGTACGATTGAGAATGAGATGGTTGAGTGGCATCACCGACTCAATGGACATGAGTTTGAGCAAACTCTGGGAGATGGTGAGGACAGGGAAGGCTGGCATGCTGCAATCCATGGGGTCACAAAGAGTTGGACACAACTGAGGGACTAAACAACAACAAAATGGATTAAAACACAATAGATATTTTTAAAAAATTTTAGTTCACTTCAGTCACTCAGTTGTGTCTGACTCTATGCAACCCCATGGACTGCAGCACAGTAGGCTTTCCTGTCCATCACCAACTCCCAAATTATTGTGGAGACCAAATATATGCAGTAGGACAATGCAGATATATAGCAGTTTGCACTATCAATTAACAATGAGAATATTTTCTTGTAAAATTAATTGGGAAGAATTTTACTTGTTTAGTTGTATACAGTATACAAGTATTTTAAAAGAGTAAATGACTCACTTCATTATAATTTCCTAGATGGCCTCCTGATGCGAAGAACCGATTCACTGGAAAAAACCCTGATTCTGGGAGAGATTGAAGGTGGGAGGAGAAGGGGATGACAGAGGATGAGATGGTTGGATGGCATCACCGACGCGATGAACATGAGTTTGAGTAGGCTCCAGGAGTTGGTGATGGACAGGGAAACCTGGCATGCTGCTGCCCACTGGGTGGCAAAAAGTCAGACAAGACTGAGCAACTGAATTGAACCGAAGGATGCTGTGAAAACAAAACAGATCTGGTCACTGAAAACAAAAGACAACAAATATGAAAGAACTCATGATTTACATATTAACACTAAAAAACAAGCAAACAAATAAATTGAGGGAGAAGGGAAGGCTCTTACAGTAGAAATCTGACTGATAATTGCCAAAGAATGATAGAATACACAGAATGACTCAGAAAACTCAAACCAGGGCTCTGCAACAACCCAGAGGGGTGGGATGGGGAGGGTGATAGGAGGGAGGTTCAAGAGGAAGGGGATATATGTATACTTATGGCTGATTCATGTTGATGTTTGGCAGAAACCAATACAATCCTGTAAGGCAATTATCCTTCAATTAAAAAATAAATAAATTTAAAATTTAAAAAAGAATGACAGAAAAATCACTATTCTGCAATGTATACGGTAATGATAAATTCAGGCAAGAATGGTCTTTATAGAGTATTTTTTTCTACATTATCTATGGCTTAATTCTTTGTAAGTGAAATTTTGAGCAATAATTATAATGTGTAGGTCATGTAAGGAGAAGGAAATGGCAACCCACTCCAGCACTCTTGCCTGGAAAATCCCATGGACGGAGGAACCTGGTAGGCTGCAGTTCATGGGGTCACTGAGAGTCGGACACGATTGAGTGACTTCACTCTCACTTTTCACTTTCGTGCATTGGAGAAGGAAATGGCAACCCACTCCAGTGTTCTTGCCTGGAGAATCCCAGGGACAGGGGAGCCTGGTGGGCTGCCATCTGTGGGGTCGCACAGAGTCGGGCACAACTGAAGTGACTTAGCAGCAGCAGCAACAATAGGCCATATAAATATAAAAAATAAGATTGTATAGAAAAGTTTTATTAGAAGTCTGCATGCTGAACTGATGGTTGTCTTTTTTCATGAAACTATCCTGAATTTAATGATGTGACTTAGAATTTTTAGCAACACTTTGACCAATTATCTAAACTGGGGAGCTTAGACTTCTGTCTCTAGTCTTCAGTCATTATCTCTTTTCTTGATGAATTCTGATGCACCATATGTTCTTTTCCATTTTCATTTTTGTATCATTTCAGCTAACTGCAGCTAACATCCATGTAGAAAACTGACTATTTTTACCAACACACTCCTTGTTTTGTCTTTTATGTAATTGTTTTCTTTAGATATTTCATTGCTAACCACCTGATATGCAGTACTTTGCATCTACTTTACAATTTTAAAAACAATTGCTTATATTTTATATGTTGGTGAAAATTAAGGAAACAATAAAGACATTTATAAGAAATAGTAATAATCTTGGAAAAATTGTTAGCAGCTTTCTAAATTTATCAATTACTTTTTTCAGTTAAATCCATTTTAATACTACTAACTTAAAAAATCATATAGTTTCCACATTCTAAAGTAATGAGTGATATTTTAGCTAGCTTTGTCAAAATCACTCACAAAATTCTAAGTTTCTACAATTAATGGGACTTGTTTCATTCTTTTTTATATCTTCTTCCCTGGTTTCTAGGAAAGTACAAATATGCATTATGAGCCTAGAAGATAATTTTGACTTGAGACTAAAAACTAAAAAAAGTTAGTTATTGAAATAGAAAGTCATTTGGCAATGTTTGAAATATATTTATACACACACACACGTATATATATATATACAGTATATATGTTATTGTCTATTTGCTATAAAAAGGTTGTGGCTGCAAGCTGTGAACTATGCCAGGATTCATGGCCTCCAGAGGAGAGGAATTTGATCCAGGGCCAGAGACAAGGCTTGATCACTCATATCTTTCATTTAGCATAGTTTTATGAAAGTATAAAAAGAGACAGAGAAAGCATCTGACATAGACATCAGCAGAAAGAGTGCCACCTTGCTTGTTTTTAGCAAGGCGTTTTATACCTGCTGCTACTGCTGCCAAGTCGCTTCAGTCGTGTCTGACTCTGTGCGACCCCATAGACGGCAGCCCACCAGGCGCCCCTGTCCCTGAGATTCTCCAGGCAAGAACACGGGAGTGGGTTGCCGTTTCCTTCTCCAATGCGTGAAAGGGAAAAGTGAAAGTAAAGTTGCTCAGTTGTGTCCGACTCTTCGCGACCCCGTGGACTAGCTAGCAAGATGCTAATCAGATAAAAGAAATGCCTTAAGACTGAGAGAGTTGCACCAGGACCCTCTCCCATAATATGCACTTTGAGATAGAATGGTATAAGGGTAGTCATCTTCTGCCATAAAACAATTGAAGTGAGTGCTGAAGAAAGGCAGATTTCCAAGCAAATACATAGCTTCATTAACGTAGTTTAAGAAAACATTTCCAAGAGTAAGACATACTGGTTTGGTGTTATTATTGGCTCAAGGTTTGAGAAAAAGGTTAGTCTTAGATGAATCTGATTTGAAGAAAGGCAGGTTCCAAAGCAAATACATAGTTTCATTAACATAGCTTTAGAAAGACATTTCATAAGAAAAGAGCATTGGTTAACTCAAGGTTTGAGAAAAGTTAAGTTCAGGTGGAACCAGGTGTAGTCATGACAACACAGGATTAGAAATGAAAAAAAAAAAAGTCTGCCACTTCAAGTTTATTTCCTCTACCTCTTGGGGACCTCTGGCCTCCCTGTGGAGGCTATTAACCTTTTCATTATATCTTTGCAACCCCATGTACTGTAGCCCACCAGGCTCCTCTGTCTATGGGATTTCCAAGGCAAGGAATGGTTCTGGAAGGGGAACACATGTACACCCATGGTGGATTCATGTCAATTGTATGGCAAAACAAATACTATCTTGTAAAGTTAAAAAATAGATAAATAAACTAATTAAATAAAAAGAACAAAAACAAAAAAGAAAACAACAAAAAAATAAAGTGGGTTCCCATTTCCTTCTTCCGGCAATCTTCCTGACCCCAGGGATCAAGCCCATGTTTCCTGGTTGGCAGCAGATTCTCAGATTCTTTAATACTGAGCCACTGCAGAAGCTTATATATATATATACATATATATGTGTATATATATATGTATACACACACATATATACACACACACACACACACACACATATATATATGCAATTTTTGTACAATATACAATGTTGTATGCACAATTTTGATGTGTTACAAACCTTAGTGTAGTCAAGTATCTTGTCATAACGAACATCTGTTTTATCACTACTTAAAAATCTAATTTGGGATATCTTTGATGATGTAGATAAAAACTGACAAATAAAAAATTATCAAATAAACTTATCTCAGTATAGATGGCTATTAAAACTGCTCAGTCATTCCTTGATTTGCCAAATATTCATCTTCTCTGATATAGGGAAATCAGATGTCAAGGCATTTGACAATACTTGCTCTGTAACTAGAACATGTGTTGTAAGAAATCATATGCACTACATAACATAACTTTGTGTTCTTGTACATTAAAATACCTACACAGTGATCTAGTTTTAGGGTCACTTCTTTAAAGATATTCTCCATGGAAGAAGAATAGAAAATCTAATCACTGAAGAAAATGCAAACATTTTGTTATTAGTCTGAAGAGAAGTGAAGTGGCTCAGTTATGTCTGACTCTTTGCGACCCCATGGATTGTAGCCTACCAGGCTCCTCCGTCCATGGAATTTTATAGGCAAGAATACTGGAGTGGGTTGCCATTTCCTTCTCCAGAATATCTTCCCAACCAAGGGATGGAACCCGGGTCTCCTGCATTGCAGGGAGACGCTTTACCTTCTGAGCCACCAGGGAAGCCGTTATTAGTCTATATATATCCCAAATCAACTGGACATGAATTTAGTCCTCCTTTAAAAAGTAGTGCAAATAGTTCTGCTCTTCATGAATTAATAATTACAGCAAACATTGTTTAAGTTTAGGTCCTTGAAATATGTCAATGTTGCAAAAGACCTAGATCTTTTTTTCTCCCTTTAGGTAGAAAAAAAATTATGTCAGTTAGCTTGGCAAGATATGCAAGAACAAATTAGTCGTCTTCTAAATGGTCTCAAAGCAGTTTATTACAAAGGAAAAGCATAAAGGATAATATCCAACTTCACTGATGTGGAATTAGGGAATATTATCTGAACTGCTGAAAAATCAGAATCATTGGAAAATCACTTAATGACAATCAATTCCTACAAAGAACATAAAATATAAGGTCATTTTAAATACTGTTGCTAGATAAAAGTAGTTTACCTGGGCATGCTTTGCTGACTACATCACAATTATGATTAGATTTAGACATCAATTTCTCCTCTGTTAAAGGTAAGAACAAAGGCTATGCTCCATCTAACTTTGCATATGAGATGGCTAACTTACATTATATATGACATGAACATAATAAAACTATTCTGCATATAAATGATTGAATGAATGGCTGAATGGATAAAAATGTTTGAGGAGTTTGTTTCAATTGAGCAAGATACCCCATAACAACTAAGAGTTGTGTCCGACTCTTTGTGACCCCATGGACTGTAGCCTACCAGGCTTCTCCGTCCATGGAATTTTCTAGGCAAGAATACTGGAGTGAGTTGCCATTTCCTTCTCCAGAATATCTTCCCAACCCAGGGATGGAACCCGGGTCTCCTGCATTGCAGGGAGACGCTTTATCTTCTGAGCCACCAGGGAAGCCGTTATTAGTCTATATTAGTCTATTAGTCTATATATATCCAAAATCAACTGGACATGAATTTAGTCCTCAACTGCTTTGAGACCATTTTTCAGCAGTTCTGATAATATTCCCTAATTCCACATCAGTGAAGTTGGATATTATCCTTTATGCTTTTCCTTTGTAATAAACTGCTTTGAGACCATTTAGAAGACGACTAATCTGTTCTTGCAATATCTTGCCAAGCTAACTGACATAATTTTTTTTCTACCTAAAGGGAGAAAAAAAGGTCTAGGCCTTTTGCAACATTGACATATTTCAAGGACCTAAACTTCAACAATGTTTGCTGTAATTATTAATTCATGAAGAGCAGAACTGTTTGCACTACTTAGTTTTTTTAATCTATAATAATTATATTTTACTTAAAGGTAAAAACTTCAGTTCCATATATTGACCACTAAGAAAATTAGATATGGCTTCACTTTAGTTATAATGAGTGCTGGGAGACTATAAACTCAAAAGAATTTGTTGATCATGTGTTCTGGTTTTTAAGACAACAGTTTTATTCATTAAAAATCCTATGTTAAAAAAAAATACTTAACTGTAGTAATACTTTAATAGAAAATTTAGAAAAAGGCTCTGGGATTAATTATTTAATTCAAAATTGTCACAGAAACCATGGAGAAAAATTAAGTAAAGAGTATCAGTTACAGTGAAAAGAGAAGAAAGATGTTGGTATTTAAGTGAGTTAAGGGAAGGCTTCCTTGATAAGGTAATATTAGAACAGAGACCTGAAGAAAGAGAAGAGACTAATCATGAAGACATCAGAAGGAGGCTTTTTCAGGCAAAAGGAACAGCAAGTACAAAGTGTGACCTATAGTGTGAGTGGTATATTTGAGCCAACTGCAAGGAAATGTGTATGACTGAGGTGGGAAGACTAGGAAGAGAGTGAAAGTAGATAAAGGCCATAGGATATATAAAAATTAGATAAAGTCAATCAGTTCATGTAAGCTTGTAGGCCATTTAAGGGACTTAGGATTTTTACTTGAGAAAGATTGTTGTTGTTCCGTCACTCAATCATGTTCGACTCTGCAACCCCATAGACCGCAGCACACCAGGCTTCCCTATACTTCACCAATTCCTGGAGCTTACTCAAACTTGTGTCCATCAAGTCACTAATGCCGTCCAACCATCTCATCCTCTGCCATCTCCTTCTCCTCCTGCCTTCAGTCTTTCCCAGTATCAGGGTCTTTTCCAGTGAGTCAACTCTTCTCAGCAGGTGGCCAAAGTATTGGATCTTCAGCTTCAACATCAGTCCTTCCAATGAATATTCAGGGTTGATTTCCTTTAGGATGGACTGGTTTGATCTCCTTTCAGTCCAAGGGACTCTCAAGAGTCTTCTCCAACACCACAGTTCAAATGCGTAATTTCTTCAGCACTCAGCCTTCTTTATGGACCAACTCTCACATCCATACATGACCACTGGAAAAACCATAGCTTTGACTAGATGGACCTTTGTTGGCAAAAGTAATGTCTCTGCTTTTTAATACGCTATCTAGGTTGGTCATAGCTTTTCTTTCAAGGAGCAAGCGTCTTTTAATCTCATGGCTGCAGTCACCATCTTCAGTGATTTTGGAGCCCCCCAAAATAAAGTCTGTCACTGTTTCCATTGATTCTCCATCTATTTACCATGAAATGATGGGACTGGATGCCATAATCTTAGTTTTTGATGGTTGAGTTTCAAGCCAGCTTTTTCACTTTCCTCTTTCACATTCATCAAGAGGCTCTTTAGTTCCTCTTCACTTTGTGCCACAAGGGTGGTGTCATCTGCATATCTGAGGTTATTGATATTTCTCTCAGCAATCTTGATTCCAGCTCGTGCTTCATCCTACCTGACAATATACCTGATGTACTCTGAATATAAGGTAAATAAGGAAAGGAAAGTGAAGTCACTTAGCTGTGTCCAACTCTTTGTGACCCCATGGACTGCAGCCTCCCAGGCTCCTCTGTCCATGGGATTTTCCAGGCAAGAGTACTGGAGCGGGTTGCTATTTCCTTCTCCAGGGGATCTTCCCAACTCAGGGATCGAACCCAGGTCTCCTGCATTGCAGGCAAACACTTTACCCTCTAAGCCACCAGGGAGAAGGTAAACAAGCATCATACAATATACAGCCTTGACATACTCCTTTCCCAATTTGGAACCAGTCTGTTGTTTCATGTCTGCTTCTAACTGTTGCTTCTTGACCTGCATACAGGTTTCTCAGGAGGCAGGCAAGGTGGTCTGGTATTCCCATCTCTTTAAGAATTTTCCACAGTTTGTTGTGATCCACCTAGTCACTTTATGTAGTCAGTGAAGCAGAAGTAGATGTTTTTCTGGAATTTCTTGCTTTTTCTATGATCCAGTGGTTATGGGCAACTTGATCTCTGGTTCCTCTGCCTTTTCTAAATCTCGATAGAAGATCCAGAAGCATAGCCAGTGGGCTGCAGCCTCGGAAGGGAGTTGCAGTCAAAGATTTAGAGCCCCCTACTGGGTCATAATCTTCTCAGTTCACAAACTGTTGAAGCCTAGCTTGGAGAATTTTGAGCATTACTTTGTTAGCATGTGAAATGAGATGGGATGTCTTTAAAATGTTTTGAGCAGAGGATTAGAATGATCTGATGTGCATAGGTTTCAAAAGGGTCACTCTGGTTCCAAGAAGAGAAAAATAAAGACTCTATTCAATTCCGTTAAGATGTAATGGTGACTTACTCTTGTGAACAGAGCTTTGAAAGTGCTAGGAAGTACCCATTAACTTAATAGAATTTTATGAAAAGCCAACAATATCTGCACTTAAATGTTTGGTCAGGGATGAGCCCAAGGTTTTTAGACTGAACTGCAATCTTGAAGGCTGAAGTTACATTGTATAAAATGAAGCAGACTAAAGGAGGAACATATTTGAGAAGATACATATCAAGATCTTGGGGCAGGATTATGAGTCCCATGGGAGAACCAAATCAGGATGTTAAGCTGGCAGCTGGAGTAGAGTTCATGGATGAGATGGAAACTGGGAAGTCATTAGCATTTAGATAGATAATGTATACTAGATGAAATCACATGGAAAGTGAGTGCATTAGTAAAGAAAATAGTCTAAGGACTAAGATCTATGTACAAATTCTTATACCTTTAAAATAAAATAGAAGACCTTTAAGTTCCTTTATCAGATCTATCAAGTCCCATACTTGCAATTATTGAAAATGAAGATAGCAATAGCTGGTTATTTGTATTCATTTATGAAGTAGCATTCACTTTGAAAATGAAAGTTGCTCAGTCATGTCCTACTCTTTACGACCCCATGGATTATTCAGTCCATGGAATTCTCTAGGCCAGCACACTGGAATGGGTAGCTGTTCCATTCTCCAGTGGATATTCCCCACCCAGGAATTGAACGGGAGTCTGATGCATTCCAGATGGATTCTTTGCCAACTGAGCTATCAGGGAATAAAAAGAAATACAATATATTTTGGCTCCATAGAGAAAATTTATGTATGAGGAGTCTTGCTTCTGTTTACAAACTTATGTGTGATTTTTCAGGCCCAATCATCAGTTCAGTTCAGTCGCTCAGTCGTGTCTGACTCTTTGTGACCCCATGAATTGCAGCACGCCAGGCCTCCCTGTCCATCACCAACTCCCGGAGTTTACCCAAACCCATGTCCGTTGAGTCAGTGATGCCATCCAACCATCTCATCCTCTATCATCCTCTTCTTCTCCTGCCCTGAATCCTTCCCAGCATTAGGGTATTTTCCAATGAGTCAACTCTTCACATGAGTTGGCCAGAGTATTGGAGTTTCAGCTTCAACATCAGTCCTTACAATGAACACCCAGGACTGATCTCCTTTAGGATGGATTGATTGGATCTCCTTGCAGCCCAAGGGACTCTCAAGAGTCTTCTCCAACACCACAGTTCAAAAGCATCAATTCTTCAGCGCTCAGCTTTCTTCACTGTCCAACTCTCACATCTATATGTGACCACTGGAAAAACCATAACCTTGACTAGACGGACTTTTGTTGGCAAAGTAATGTCTCTGCTTTTAAATATGCTATCTAGGTTGGTCATAACCTTCCTTCCAAGGAGTGAGCGTCTTTTAATTTCATGGCTGCAATCACCATTAGCAGTGATTTTGGAACCCCCCAAAATAAAGTCTGACACTGTTTCCACTGTTTCCCCATCTATTTCCCATGAAGTGATGGGACCATATGCCATGATCTTAGTTTTCTGAACGTTGAGCTTTAAGCCAACTTTTTCACTCTCCTCTTTCACCTTCATCAAGAGGCTCTTTAGTTCTTCTTCACTTTCCGCCATAAGGGTAGTGTCATCTGCATATCTGAGGTTATTGATATTTCTCTCTGCAATGGCCCAATCATAGGCAATTACAAAGGTTTTAGCTGGCGGGCCTCACTGGGAAAGCTGCCTTCTGCACACCAGAATTGAAGCATAGCCAGTGGACTACAGCTTTTGAGGGAGCTGCAGTCAAAGATTCAGAGCCCCCTACCTGGTCATAATATTCTCATATTTTCCTTCTTAGTCCAGGCACCTTCTTTCCCAGGTCTTTATCTGGGGCCTTGGGTAGACCAAGGAAGGAGTTCTTTTAAAGAATGAGCTCTAAAGCAATCGAATGACCATTTTGAAGAGAGTGATCTTTCTTCAAGAAGGTCACATTAAAAAAAATGACTAAAATATTCCTGTAGTTTGGAAAACAATATTATAAAGGAAAATTCTTGACTTTGGTGAGATGTGGTTGTCTTATGACTGTTTAACATCAGCTGTCTTTGAAGTTGCTTGATGATTCTTGATTCAAAAAGTTGGGTCTTACCACCTCAAATGTTTCTACACAAATTCTTAGAACTAGCATATATTATCCTGTATCTAGAAGAATTCTTGAAATATAAATGAATAACATATTTTTCATATACTGTAAAGACTTTTGATTTTGATATTCAAGATGAGATTCAGAATACTTGAACCATATTTAGTTATTCTGAAACTGATAAATGAAAAACTCAGGTGATGTATTTAATGTGATTGGATATAGTAGATGGGTAGTGGTCTGTCTGACTCTAAAGGACTTTTGTTTGTTTCTATAGAAAGACCAGGTGTAACATATGTCAGATGATTACCACTGGCAGTCATATAGTCAGAGTTTCAAAAAACAAAAAACATTTTGAAACCTGAAATTTGTAAATGTATTCTTGGGTAAATATCCATTGAAACCCAGTGCTCAACACTTAGCGAAGGTTTTATATATATATATATTTAGAAGAATTGGAAGTTAGAAATATTCAGTAGAAAAAATGATGGTGGCAATTAGAGAAAAGCTGAGTCCAAAGTCTTTGTTTGCTTATATGTGTTGAGTGGCTTGTGACTATTAAAAGCTGTTACCAAAGAATCATATTTATATTCCAGTATATTTCAATAGAAATAAAACAATAGCAAGATTTGTCAATCACTTTGTGATTATCACAAATAGGTTATTTTCATTTTTCACAGTTTACTAGAAAAAGTTTTAGTTTGTTGTTATTTTTATGACTTTTGAAGTCTTATTTCATTGATAGCTGCTCTCATCTATCCCAAGGGCAATTTGGCTTCACTTTATTACTTTGTTAAAGTAGTTTTGAAATAATAATATGTTTATGTTTGTAGTATTTCAACAATTTGGAAATAAAATATTGTTCTGAAATATCATTTAGAAAAATAATTCATGATATTTATAATAATATTTCACATTGAGAGCCACCATTTCTAATGTTTCTGTGACTTGTTAATTTATTTTGATAAAATAAACCACATTTCTTTTATCCTTCTCTATATTAAGCCATGAAATAAGGAAACAACACACACACACACACACACACACACACACACACACAATGTATTTAGTCAGGCTAATCCAAGTTCAACTTTTACTCTGACATTTAACAACAGCATGACCTGAATAAATAACTCTAGTACCAAAACCTTCATTTGTTGTTCAGTAGCTAAGTTATGTCCGGCTCTTTTGCAACCCAACAGGCTGTAGCCCACCAGTCTTCTTTGTCTATGGGATTTCCCAGGCAAGGATACTGGAATGGTTTGCCATTTCCTTCTCCAGGATATCGTCCTGACCCAGGGATTTAACCCACGTCTCTCCTGAGTAGGAAGGAGGATTCTTTACCACTAAGCCACCATAACGAAGTTTTTCAGCACCTACTTTTCAAATAATTACCTCATAAGGAGATTGGAGGAATTAAATGAAATAATGTATCAAGCATTGCTTGATACATTTAAGCACATGTTGATACATTCAAGCACTATTTAAGCTCATGTTGACAATGAATTTTCTTCCCTGATAGGGCTCCAGTTCCTAAATTTGCCCCCTCCATGGCAAGGAATTATTCAAATGGTAGAATTAAAGCATCCATAAAATCATTTAGTAAGCTTTTCAGTTCAGTTCAGTTCAGTCGCTCAGTCGTGTCCGACTCTTTGTGGCCCCATGAATTGCAGCACGCCAGGCCTCCCTGTCCATCACCAACTCCCAGAGTTTACCCAAACCCATGTCCATCGAGTCAGTGATGCCATCCAACCATCTCATCCTCTGTTGTCCCCTTCTCCTCCCGCCCCCAATCCTACCCAGCACTAGGGTCTTTTCCAATGAGTCAACTCTTCGCATGAGGTGGCCAAAGTATTGGAGTTTCAGCTTCAACATCAGTCCTTCCAATGAACACCCAGGATTGATCTTTTTTAGGATGGATTGATTGGATCTCCTTGCAGTCCAAGGGACTCTCAAGAGTGCCCTCCAACACCACAGTTCAAAAGCATCAATTCTTCGGCTTTCAGCTTTCTTCACCGTCCAACTCTCACATCCATACATGACCACTGGAAAAACCATAGCCTTGACTAGACAAATGTACTCCATAATTGTGTGTGTGTGTGTGGCAGAGAAAAATTAAAGATGAAGATTGAATGAGCTTAGAATATTCAACTTGGAATAACTCTTCAAAAATACTATTATTGAAAACCCCTTAGTACATATACTTTTCTTCATTACTTAATATGGTTTAAATATCTTCAATAATGGTGAACTTGCCTGAAATAAATAATGTATAAATCCTTTTTCCAACTGCTATTTTTCTTGAAAAATTAAAAATATGTTTGTGTATGTGCATATTTATTGCTATAAGTTCTTGAGCTAGCAGTTTTAAGTTGTCATATGTATGAAATATCATACCAAATAGCCTGTGGAAATGGAAATTTTGTTTTAGGAAAACCCTCTGGGAAGCTATATCTTTGATCTCTGTGAAGTATTGCTGGTCACAAACCTCTTGGGTTATCATTTTGGAAGCTTTTAGCCATATGTAGTAAATAATATTCTCTGTCAGGTATGGAGCTATGATTGATGAATTTTATTTGTAGAATTTTATATAAAATATAGATAGTATATTTTATGCAACAAGTCTGTAATTTTATTTCCTTTTTTTTCTTTTATGGTTTTCAGATTTTAAAATGTATTTTCTATAAAAATCAAGTTGAGAGGTTTTAAAAACTTATCTCTTGTCTATTTCTTAAAATGTAAAATAGTTTCTTGTTAAATGTCTGACTCCACTGCCTTTCCCTCTTGATTCACATTGTTGTGGACATACCTAATACTTTTATGTCAGTCTTACCTATTTCATGTTGCCTTGTTATTATTGTGTAATTGTACAATGTATTCTAAAATGTCTCAATTATTTCCCTACTTGAGGTTTTATCTCCTTTACATTTACAACTTTGGTTACATGAGTTATCTGTTTTTTTTTATTCTCTCATGTTTTAAAAGTGATTTTTCCCTTTTACTTTGTAATTGCCTGCCTGTGTTTATCAATTCATGTTATATTTATCAATTTATATATTTTTTCTTATTATTTTTTTCTGGTTTCCCTGCATTTGTTTTATTGTTTGATTGAGCTTTTATTCAGTCCGTTTTGTTTTTACTAATTGATAATGATAGCACTAAACTGCCATTTACCTGATTGTGTGTGTGTGTTTGTTGCTTAGTCGTGTCCAACTCTTTGCAACCCCATAGACTGCAGCCTACCAGGCCCCTCCTTCCACGGGATTCTCCAGGCAAGAACAATGGAGTGGGTTACCATTTCCTTCTCCAAAAGGAACCATAGAAAGAAAGAAAGTGAAGTCGCTCGGTCTTGTCCGACTCTGTGCGACCCCATGGACTGTAGCCTACCAGGCTCCTCCATCCATGGAATTTTCCAGGCAAGAGTACTGGATTGGGTCGCCATTTCCTTCTCCATTTACCTGATTATGTATATATATATTACATTCCATATTTTTTTAAAAGAAAAATTTCGTAGATTTGTTGTAATCAATGTATAATTATGACTTCTCTTTTGAGTCTTTATTTCAATTTTTATTTCAAAAAATAGTTATTTATTTTGTCTTATGTGATAGCTGCTTTGGCCCCTGACTATCTAAAGCTATAGAGAATGATCTATTAATCAATAATAAATGTTTATTATATACTTATAAAAGCTACCACTTATATAAGTGCTACAAAGTGAATAGTTAGGGCTCAGATCAATCATATACAGAGAATAACTAGGGAGGAACCCACGTTTACTGAGTAGTCAGAGGATACCTCCTTTAGATTACAATTAATCTTAGATCTACCATATAAGAAAGGCCAACAAAGCAAATTTTAGGTGAAATGATAGCCTTAGCAGAAATAATAAATTATGCCAAGGTTCTTGTTGTGAACCCCCAGAGTCTTTGAAATGGCACTAGATTAACTTTCAAATGTTTGCAAGTCCAGATACTGCAGAATGTTCCAGGAAATAAGTAACTGAATTAAGTCCTACCTCTTAACTGAAGGAAGGTAAACAATCACATTGTAAAACAAAGAAAGAAATAAATCATATATGCTGTAAAGTGTTGTGGCAACCATTTTTGGAAAACACAATCTGCTGTGCAACAGATTCAGTAAATAATGGGGATCTGAAAATATGATTTGATACATATGCTTTCAAAGAGCAAGTCATATCTTTACTTCACTGAATATATCATTTTAGTTTAAATGCTATTCTAATTTTCATCTTGATAGTTTAAGGAAAGCAGGTCATGGTTGAAAACTACACTATTATTAAGCCCATTAGAAAACATACATTTTCCATAATAGTAAAGAAAGTGTTTCAACTTATTAGCTTTCTCTATGATGAATCACAAAATGAATCAGCTTTATACTAGGAAGTCAGCACGGCTCAATAAACTAATCAATGAACTAAGGCTTGAGCATATGGCATACACACTGTACTCCCCCTAAGATATTTTAAGCTTGTCTAAATAGTCCAAACCAGATGTAGATCCATTTTTTTAATGCAACAATAAAATTTATCCCATAAATGATTTTTTACACATCCTTTGGAGGATTTCACAATATATTCTCATGTGTTCTTGAATGTCTATTTTCATCATGGTTCAACCAATCAATCAAAATATAGTGGAAAGCAACTCTAAAAACTGAGGAAACCTGTATTACAATTGGCTCTTCATAATTATGTATTTATTGGTAGAGGTTAGAAAACTGATAAAAACATTGAATTAAGACTTACGTGGAGATTGATACCAATGCATTCATCATTAGCATATGCTCAGCATCATAGAATATGAAAAAGGAGACTTGTGAGATACACAGTTCATCTAGGCACACATGTCTGTCAATAATAATTTTCTGCAGGCAAGTCTCTTTCCTGTTTTCTTCCCTTTGCTTCTTTTAATGCTTGTGATAAGCATATACAGTATCTGGAAGAATAGAGGGTTTTTTCCCCTTTTTAAAAATAAATCCATGAGGATAAGAAATTCTGGCATAAGTAATATAAGGCTTATATGACAATTCATCAGCAATATAATCTCTACTTTTTCTGTACATCAACTTTTGCACTTAGAAGTCTTCTGTCTGAATCCAAGAAAAAGAGAAGCTGACAAAAGCTGATAGGACTATGACTGTTTGCAGATACCAGCCTAGTATATTTCTAAAGAAGAAAAAGAAAATCTTGCTAAGGGGGACACCCAGGCATTTTCTTACATCTAATTAATGAGAATTGGATCATATGGTCATCCTTAGATTATAAGAATGTATGGGGAAATGAATATCTATTTTCTTTATATGCCACTATAGTAGAGAAACACTAGAAGACAGAAAGGTATTTATAATATTTTTTTTATTGAAGTATAGTTGTTTTACAATACTGTGTTGTCATAGGTGTACAACAAACTTATTCAATTATATATTTGTATGGGCTTCCCAAGTGGCTCAGGGTAAAGAATCTTCCTGCAGTGCAAGAGACACAGGCAGATGTGGGTTCGATCCCTGGGTCAGGTAGATACCCTGGAGGAGGGCATGTCTGGAGAATATCATGGACCATAGAGCCTGGTGGGCTACAGTCTATAGCATCTCAAACAGTTGGACCCAACTGAAATGACTGAGCACACATAAACATGCATATATATATATACTTTTTCCTACTCTTTTATAATATAGGTTATGGCAAGATACTGAAACAGTTCCCTGTGCTATAGAGTAGGTCCTTGTTGTTTTTCTATTTTATATATAGAGTGATGCCTATCAGTTAATCCCAAACTCCTAATTTCTCTCCTCCACTTCCCCTTTGGTAACCATAAACTTGTTTTCTACATGTGTGAGTCTATTTCTCTTTTGTAAATAACTTCATATGTATCATTTTTTAGATTACACAAATGAGTAATATCCTACATTTATCTTTCTCTGGAATATTTCTTTGGCACTTCACTTTACAGTATCTGTTTTACATTCTACAGAGCTGGTACATTTATTATCATTCATGTTGGTCAGCTGAGAGGAATGTGGCTCAAGCCTTGAAGGAGTTAAATGGTTTTCCTAGTGCCATGTACTCAATAACTAGTGGATATGGGCTGCAAACTTAGCATCTGAATTCCAAGTCACATTTCCAGCTGCTATAAAAAGTTGCTTCCTATTAAGTTATTGACCAAAAAATCATTATTTCAAGAAATCTCCCATTCCCAAGTCTTTCCCCTCATGGAAAGATCAAGTGCAGATATTAACAATTTAGGAGCAACTGCAAGGCAAAAAATGTTTTCATAAATTATCTTTAAAAGATACTTTGAAGTATATGTTAGCCCAATTGTTAGACATAAAAAAAATAAACGAGGCTTATAAAGTTAAGTAATTTGTCCATGGCCACACAGAAGCAAGGGAAGGCTAGGATATGATTTCAATCCTGTATAACATCAAAACTGTTTCTCTTTTTTACTCTACAACACGGTTTTAATTTTCCTAATTATAATGACTATCGCTGATACCACTCACCTAGTTCTAGTCTAAAAAGAAAATTATGGAAGTAATTTATCTTCTGTATAGTTGTACATTTAGATGTATAGTCATATATTTCAGTTCAGTTCAGTTCAGGCACTCAGTTTTGTCTGCCTCTTTGCAACCCCATGGACTGCAGCACGCCAGGCATCCCTGACTATCACCAACTCCAGGAGTTTACCCAAACTCATGTCCATTGAGTCGGTAATGCCATCCAATCATCTGTTCCTCTGTTGTCCCCTTCTCCTCCTGCCTTCAATCTTTCTCAGCATCAGGGTCTTTTCAAATAAGTTAGCACTTTGCATCAGGTGGCCAAAGTATTGGAGTTTCAGCTTCAACATCAGTTCTTCGAATGAACACCCTGGACTGATTTCCTTTAGAATGGACTGGTTGGATCTCCTTGCAGTTTAAGGGACTCTCAAGAACTTCTCCAACACCACAGTTCAAAGGCATCAAATCTTTGGCACTCGGCTTTCTTAACAGTCCAACTCTCATATCCACACATAACTACTGTAAAAACCATAGCCTTGACGAGATGGACCTTGGTTGGCAAAGTAATGTCTCTGGTTTTTAATATGCTATCTAGGTTGGTCACAATTTTCCTCCCAAGGAGTAAGCATCTTTTAATTTCATGGCTGAAGTCACCATCTGCAGTGATTTTGGAGCCCCAAAAAATAAAGTCAGCCCCCTTTTCCACTGTTTCCTCATCTATTTGCAATGAAGTGATGGGACTGGATGCCATGTCCTTAGTTTTCTGAATGGTGAACTTTAAACCAACTTTTTCACTTTCCTCTTTCACTTTCATCAATAGGCTCTTTAGTTCTTCTTCACTTTCTGCCATAAGGGTGGTGTCATCTGCATATCTGAGGTTATTGATATTTCTCCCAGCAATCTTGATTCCAGCTTGTGCTTCCTCCAGCCCAGTGTTTCTCATGATGTACCCTGCTTATAAGTTAAATAAGCAGGGTGACAATATACAGTCTTGACGTACTCTTTTTCCTATTTGGAACCAGTCTATTGTTCCATGTCCAGTTCTAAATGTTGCTTCATGATCTGCACACAGATTTCTCAAGAGGCAGGTCAGGTGGTCTGGTGTTCCCATCTCTTGAAGAATTTTCCAGAGTTTATTGTGATCCACACAGTCAAAGGCTTTGGCATAGTCAATAAAGCCGAAATGGATGTTTTTCTGGAACTCTCTTGTTTTTTCAGTGATCCAGTGGATGTTGGCAATTTGATCTCTGGTTCCTCTGCCTTTTCTAAAACCAACGTGAACATCTGGAAGTTCACAGTTCACATATTGCTGGAGGCTGGCTTGGAGAATTTGAGGATCACTTTGCTAGCGTGTGAGATGAGTGCAATTGTGCTGTAGTTTGAGCATTCTTTAGCATTGCCTTTCTTTGGGACTGGAATGAAAACTGACCTTTTCCAGTACTGTGGCCACTGCTGAGTTTTCCAAATATGCTGGCATATTGAGTGCAGCACTTTCACAGCATCATCTTGCAAGATTTGAAATAGCTCAACTGGAATTCCATCACCTCCACAGCTTGGTTTGTAGTGATGCTTCCTAAGGCCCACTTGACTTCACATTCCAGGATGTCTGGCTCTAGGTTAGTGAGCACACCATTGTAATTATCCAGGTCATGAAGATTTTTTTTTTTGTATGGTTCTTCTGTGTATTCTTGCCACCACTTCTTAATATCTTCTGCTTCTGTTAGGTCCATACCATTTCTGTCCTTTATTGAGCCCATCTTTGCTTGAAATATTTCCCTGTTATCTCTAATTTTCTTGAAGAGATTTCTAGTCTTTCCCATTCTGTTGTTTTCTTCTATTTCTTTGCACTGATCACTGAGGAAGGCTTTCTTATCTCTCCTTGCTATTCTTTGGAACTCTGCATTCAAATGGTAGTATCTTTCCTTTCTCCTTTTTTTTTCACTTCTCTTCTTTTCTCAGCTATTTGTAAGGTCTCCTCAGACAGCCATTTTGCTTTTTTGCATTTCATATATTTAGCTGTGATTAAAAAAACAATAAAATTTGTTTCTTAATCTGTGTAGTTCAGTTGTGTTAACTACATATACTTTATTGTGCAGCAGCTCTCTAGAAGTTTTCCATCTTGCAAAACTGAAACTCTGTTTCCATTGCACAGTTTACAATTTCTCTCCTCCCCAAGCCTTTGTACCCTTCTACTTCTTGTTTCTATGAATTTCACTGCTTTAGATACTTCATAAAGGGGAAACTTCAGTGCACATATGCCCCACTTTTCAAAAGTTTACCTTGTGCCACTTCACTTTTATGGAAAGACCCTTATTGGTACTTGATTTTACTGAAATAAAATCCTAGGAGGATTTTCACTTTTACAAAAAAGGCAAAAAATTAAAATACTGTTCAGCATTTGTGCACCAAGCTTCTTCTCCAGGAACTACACAACATCTCAGCATCAGTCCACCAAAGCTCTCAACTATGTGAGTGTATGTACTTTACTTATTTTGAGCATCTGTTAGCAAGATGTGTCCTAAGGTAATTGTCTCCTTGCTTTACATGGTTTATCGGAAAGATTTCATAGTCATTATCTGCCTTTGGATAGCTGGGGAAACCTGTATTTGTCTGTTTATGACTGGCTTATTTCACTTATTGGCCCAAATTTTATCCATGCTCTAGCATGTGACAAATTTTTTTCTTTTTAAAAGCTGAGTAATATCCCTTTGTATGTATAAACTACATTTTCTTTATCCATTCATCTATTGATAGTTATAGGGCTTCCCTTGTAGCTCAGTTAGCAAAGAATCTGCCTGCAATGCAGGAGACCAGAGTTCAATCCCTAGGTTGGGAAGATCCCCTGGAGAAGGAAATGGCAACCCACTCCAGTATTCTTGCTTGGAGAATCCCATGGACAGAGGAGCCTGGCAGGCTACAGTCCATGGGGTTGCAAGAGTTGGACATGACTTAGCAACTAAGCCACCAGCACCATATATAGCTCTTGGTTTGCTTCCACATTTTGGCTCTTGTAGATCATTCTCTATTGAACATGGGTGTGCAAATATCCCTTTGAGTTCCTGCTTTTAATTCTTTTGGATCATTGTAGAAATAATTTTAATTAATAAAAAGCTATAAAACCTGAAATCTGTAGATTCCATTTGAATGCTTCCCCTTTTTTCTTCCTCCTTAATCCCTTCAGTCTCTTGCTAGGACAATTAACATTTGTCCTCTGACTTCCCAGTTATATATATTAATATAAATAACATTGTTCCTCCAATTTGTCAGACCCTTAGTGAAATCTTTTGTTTTTAATCACATTCTGAACATTCATCTTCTGCTATTTTCCAAAGTGATAGACTTCTCTCTCTATATATATATACATATATATATGTAC
Source organism: Okapia johnstoni (assembly GCA_024291935.2). Lineage (NCBI taxonomy): Eukaryota > Metazoa > Chordata > Mammalia > Artiodactyla > Giraffidae > Okapia > Okapia johnstoni. The sequence goes on from CM044308.1 coordinate 58,630,193, forward strand.
ACACATATATAGTGTATATATATGGCTGGGTATATATGCATGTATATGCACATATATATGTGTGTGTGTGACATCTATTCATATTAGTATGTTAGGAGTCAGGCTGAGTATGTGGATCCTGTATGCTTAGAGAGGCAATTTGTAGAGTGAGGTAGAGAACAGACTCTTAGGCTGGCATACCAGTGTTTAATCCCAGGTGTACTATTCACTTTCTCTGTGTCCTTGAACAAGTATGTCAGATACTCTGTGCCTCAACTTCCCTGTGTGTAAATTACAAATAAATTACTAACTACTACTTAGGAATGTTGTAAAACTTAAAGTAGTTAATATGTCAAGTATACATTATGTACTGGTTAAAATTACTTTTTCTTTTTTTGTTTTTGTTTTTTTTTTTAAAATTTTTTTTTCTTATTTTTATAATTTATTGCCCACTATTTTTTTTTCTCAGAAGCCATTTCCTCTCACAATTCCTCCTAGAAAAACATGGCTCATTCTCACTATATTTAGATCAGTGTGTCACCTTCAATTTCCCTATATTATAGTTATTTGTCAGAGGTAGTTAAATCAGAATTGAACTATAGTATATTTGTGTATCACAGATGTTCAATTGAAGACCAGTCAATAACATCAATATATTTTGAAGTTTCACCCTTATATGTGATTGAATTTTTGTAAATAGTTCTGGGTACATAGTGAAAACTCAGCATATGCTATTACACATTAGTTTATAACAATTATTAAAGTCAGAAAGTGTCATATTCCTTGTTGTCTTCCCAGGAAAAAGGGAAAAGCTAGAAAGACCAGAATATTGTCTTTCTTGGTCCTGCTTCCTCCATTCAAATAATCAAGAAAAAGAGGTGTACAGTAGAGACAAACAAACAAAAATAACAAACACTTAAAATAATTGGAATTTTGGTAACAAATGTCAATTGAAAAAAAAATCTATAAATTTTGCCCTTAGAACAAACATATGCCTAAAAATGCACTGTATCATTGTGTCAAAAATAATACCTACAGGTGTCAGAGAAAATAGTACTGAGGACAGACAAGCTTATTTGATGCATAGGTCAAGTTTGCCAAAGCATTCTAGTCTATCCTTGGCTAGTGACTGTGCAGTTAGAAGCACATAGCTCAGAAATTCCAGAGTCTGCCTTAACTCTGGTTTTCCAGACAGAGAGAAAATAATTATGCAACCATAAAGTTCATTAACTGTGTAATGAGTTCTTAAATTTCTCGGTGAAAAAGTGAAAGTGAATGTTAATTGCACAGTAGTGTCCAATTCTTTGCGATCCCATGGACTGTAGCCTGCCTGGCTCCTCTGTCCATGGAATTCTCCAGGCAAGAGTATTGGAGTGGATTGCTATTTCCTTCGCCAGGGGTTCTTCCCCACCCAGGGATAGAATCTGGGTCTCCTGCATTGCAGGCAGATTCTTTACCAATTGAGCCACTAGGTGTCTGAGTTGCCATTTCCTACTCCAGAGTATCTTCCCAAAACAGGGATAAAACCTGGATTTTTTATGTCTCCTGTATTGGCAGCTGGATTCTTTACCACTGCACCATCTGGGAATCCCTTTGTTGGGATTCTTAGTAGCCAATTTTTATAGCCTAGAGACAAAGAAAATTCCTATTCGAAGGGTAGTGTTAGGTGATTGGCCCGGGTGCTATAGAGTGAGTACTGGGGTGGGCATTTTTGCCTAATTTTGAGTCAGGAAGCTGCCTGGCAAAGATCAGGGGGCTTTTGGCAATGGTTACAAAAGGACTCAGTGAGTTTCAGAGGTGACTTGGTTCTAGGCTCCACACCTGTGGCCTTGGTTTAGAATGCCACAAGCACTTAACAGATGATCAGAAGGAAGAAGGGAAATGATGTTTTTCCACAAGGTCCTCCAACAGGGTTGCCACAGGTTGCCAGTGTCCTTCAACTGAAGATCATAGCACCTGTCAAACGTCCCTTTGCCTACGGTTACTTCTTTCTTGCTCTCTGCAACTAGTCCCTCCCCTCTGATCCTTTGGCTTCAGCTCTTCCTTCTGGAATTTCAAGATTCTGGAAGATGCCTAGGGACTTTCCTAATGTTCACATTTTTGTAAAGTGTCCTTTTGTTAAACCCTCCTCAAGTTACACAATTAAACAATCCCATCATGCTCCTGGGACTATGACTGGAAAACACATTAAAACACTTTAAGTTAAGAGTACATTTTTTTATTCTTAGTTTTTTAAGGAGTTTCCATACTCTTCTCCATTGTAGCTTATCAATTTACATTCCCATTAACAATGCAAGAGGGTTCCCTTTTCTCCACACCATCGCCAACATTTATTGTTTGCAGATTTTTTGATGATGGCCATTCTGACTGGTGTGAAATGAACCTCATTGTAGTTTTGATTTACATTTCTCTAATAGTGAGCGATCTTGAACATATTTTCATGTGTTTAGTAGCCATATGTATGTCTTCTTTGGGAAAATGTCTGTTTAGGTCTTCTACCCACTTTTTGATTGCATTGTTTTGTTTTGTTTTTCTGGTATTGAGCTGCCTGAGCTGCTTGTATATTTTAGAGATTAATCCTTTGCCATTTGTTTCTTTTGCTATTATTTTATCTCATTCTGAGGGTTGAATTTTCACCTTGTTTATAGTTTCCTTTGCTGTGCAAAAGTTTCCAAGTTTAATTAGGTCGCGTTTTCTTATTTTTGTTTTTATTTCCATTACTCTAGGAGGTGGCTCATAGAGGATCTTGCTGTGATTTATGTCAAGGCATGTACTGCCTATGTTTTCCTCTAAAAGCCTTATAGTTTCTGGCTTTACATTTAAGTCTTTAATCTATTTTGAGTTTACCTCTGTGTATGGTGTTAGGAGATGTTCTAATTTCATTCTTTTACATGTAGCTGTCCATTTTTCCCAGCACCACTTATTGAAGCTGTATTTACTCCATTGTATATTCCTTGCCTTTGTCAAAGATAAAGTGCCAACAGGTGCATGGGTTTATCTCTGGGCTTTCTAGCTTGTTCCATTGGTTTATATTTCTGTCTTCGTATCAGTATCATACTATCTTGATGATTGTAGCTTTATAGTAAAGTCTGAAGTCAGGAAGCTTGATTCTTTCAGCTCTGGTTTTCTTTCTCAAGATTACCTTTACAATTCAGGGGTTTTTTTTGGGTTTTTTTACACATTTACATGCAAATTGTGAAAAATTTTGTTCTAGTTCTGTGAAAAATACCATTGGTAATTTGATAGGAATTGCATTGTATCTGTAGATTGCTTTGGATAGTATAGTCATTTTCACAATATTGATTATTCCAACCCAGAAACATGGTATGTTTCTCCATCTGTTTGTGTTATTTTGATTTCTCTCACCAGTGCCTTGTAGTTTTCTGCCTACAGGTCTTTTGTCCTTTTAAGTAGGTTTATTCCTGAGTATTTTATTCTTTGTGTTTCAGTAGTGAATGGGACAGTTTTCTTAACATGTCTTTCTGATTTTTCTTTGTTAGTGTAAAGGAATGCAAGCAATTTCTGTGTGTTTGTTTTATATCCTGTGACTTTACTGTATTCATTAATTAGCTCTAATAATTTTCTGATGGCATCTTTAGGGTTCTCTACATATGGAATCATGCCTTCTGCAAGCAGTGAGAGTTTTGCTGCTTCTTTTCCAATCTGGATTATTTTTAATTTCCTTCTCTTCTCTGATTGCTGTGGTTAGGACTTCCAAAAATATGTTGAATAATAGTGGCAAGAGTGGAACCCTTATCTTGTTCCTGACCCAGCAATTCCAATACTGGGCATATGCTCTGAGGAAATCATAATTGAAAAAGATACATATACCCAAATGTTCATTGTAGCACTATTTAAAATAGCTAGGACATGGAAGCAATCTAGATGTCCATCAATAGATGAATGGATAAAGAAGTCGTAGTTCATAAATGCAGTGGAATATTACTCAGCCATAAAAAGGAATGCATTTGAGTTAGTTCTATTCAGATGGATAAACCTAGAGCCTATTATATAGAATGAAGTAAGTCAGAAGGGGTAAAACAAATATTGTATATTAACACATATATGTGGAATCTAGAAAAATCATACTGATGAACCTATGGTACTGATGAACCAGCAGTGAAGACACAGACATAGAGAACAGACTTGCGGACATGGTGGGGTAAGAAGAAGGTTGGAAGAATAAAGAAAGTAGCATTGAGACAGATACATTACCATATGTAAAGTAGATAGCCAGTGGGAATTTGTTGTATGACACATGGAGCTCAACCCTGGGCTCTGTTACAACCTAGAGGGGTGGAATGGCGTGAGAGAGGGGAGGGAAGTTTAAGAGGGAGATGATGTATATATACTTGTGGCTGAGTCATGTTAATGTTAGGTAGAAACCAGCACAATGTTGCAAAGCAATTATCCTCCAATTCAAAATAAATTTAAAGAAAAGAGTATAGGTTCTTTCTTTCCTTACTCATTCTTGAGAAGAGACAGGGAAGGTGGGAGGGATTATGCACACAGTACAGATGGCTCTAATTCTTCTGTAATGTTCCTTAAAATCCAGAGTTTACATTATAAACTTACAAGCAAAAGACTTGAACCTGACATGTGCCATGTTATCTGGGTCACCCAAGCTTATGGCTTCTAGCTGACCAAATGGAATACTTACTATTGGTTATTCATGAGGCATAAGCTTTGTTACTTGTCAGCTGAGAGCATTAATTTAAAAATGTGTAGCAAAAGAGTATTCTAATACTAATTATTAAGATTAATGCAAAGTGAGGTTTTCACAGTTTCAGAATAATCTTTTGAAAAGGCAAGCCATAATGAAGAGCTGAATTTTTTGCACAGAATTTGAAGGTAAAAAGTTAAAAATTAAAAATCTAAATCTTAATATGAATATAAATAATTTTTCAGTAGTGTACTTGAATCAGTATTCAGAGATTTGATTTATGGTAAATGTTGAATATGTCATTACTAAAGTTACCTATTATGTAGTATTATATTAAAGATGCTTTCCTATTTAGTCAGAGTATAAAACTTTTAACAAACTAAATTTTGTGACTATTGGAATTGTAAATTTTAATTATTGAAGTGCACATACTGAAATGCAGAGAGAAAGCATATGAGTAATGTGCAAAGTAAATCAAACATTTATTCCAATAAAATTATTCAGAAAGAGCTGTTCAGATTTTGATACTGTGAAAAATGTTAAAAGCAAGATAATACATTGGCACAAACAGCTTTAATGAAGAAACATACTTTATGCTGTCTAAAGAGGGAAAATATTAAAATTACTTTAGTAGTTGCATTTATCACTTTTATTTCACTTAAAGCTTCTTGTGTCAATTTTAGTGGTAGCAGCACTCTTCTCTCTAGATTAATCTACTTTATCTACTTCAGAAACATTGAAATAATTATGAAGCATACATTTGAATTAATAAAACAGATTCACAACAGTTTTTTAAGCAGATTAAAAAAAATAGATCATAGATGTAACTAATGTCTCTGAGAGGAATTGAGACTGTAAAGTACAGTGAAGAGCAATGAATTGCATTATTGGGTTGGCCAAAAACCTCATTCAGATTTTTCTGTAAAATATTATGGAAAAATTCACAAAAACTTTTTGGCCAATGCAGTATTTTTCAAAAATTAAGAAAATGCATTTAAAAACATGTGATGCCTTTTAAATAGCACAATAAAGTTATTTCAAAACAGGAGGCAAATTTTTTCCTGTAAAGTGCCAGAGGGTTAATATTGATGCTTTATGGACCACTTGATCTCTGGTACCTACTCAACTGGGCTTCCCATCTGCCAATGCAGGAGACATGTAAGAGGCGTGGGTTTGACCACTGGGTTGGGAAGATCCCCTGGAAGAGGGCATGGCAACCTATTCCAGTATTCTTGAGAATCTCATGAACAGACGAGCCTGGTGAGCTACAGCCCAAAGGCTTGCAAAGAGTTGGACACGACTGAAACACTTAATACATATGCACAGACACCACTACTCAACTCTGACAATACAGTAGAAAAACAGCCCCAGACAATACATAGATGAAGGGGTATGGCTGTGAACCAATAACTATTGCTCTGATAGAGTGCCACCTTCTTTTCTAAAAGCTAAATGTAGGCATAGCTCACTTTATTGTGCTTTGTAGATCTTGTATTGTTTACAAATTGAAGATTCGTGGCAACCTTGGGTCAAACTAGTCTGTTGGCGCCAATCTGTCCAACTGCATTTGCATATCCTATTTCTGTGACACATTTTGGTAATTTTCCCAATATTTTGAAACTTTCCACTGTTTGGTAATCTCTGATCAGTGATCTTTGCTGTTACTTTTATAATTATTTGGCGGTGCCACAAAGCATCTCAGATAAGGTGGCAAACTTGATTGTTGAAATGACAACAAAAAATTGAGACTATTACATAAACTTAGTTGACAAAGCCAAGGTAGGGTTTGAGAAGATTAACTTCAATTTTGAATGATGGTCTTCTGTGGGTAAAAAGCTATCAAATAGCACTCCCTACTACTCCCTACTACAGAAATATAATTCTTGGAAAGAAGAGTCAGTTGATATGGAGAACTCCATTTTTTGTCTTTAAGAAATTGCTGCAGCCACCCAATCTTTAGTAAACACACCCCCAGATCAGTCAGCTGCCATTAACATCTAGGCAAGACTCTCCACCAGGAAAAAGATTATGGCTTGCTGAAGGTTCAGATGATGATTAGTATTTTTCAGCAATATTTCATGTTAAGGTATGTACTTTTTTTATAAACAAAACTATTGTACACCTAATAGACTACAAGTTTAAATATAAGCTCACTATTAACTGTATTGGGAAACCAAAAAGTTTGTGTGGCTCATTTTATTGTGATATTCACTTTATTGCAGAGGTGTAAAACTGAACCCACAGTATCTCTGAGGCATGCTGTGCGGTCTGTATTATATTTGATTAGATATCAGGGTAATTTTTCAGAACACTTTAGCACCTGTTTAAAATGTTTCAGCTGACATTAAGTCCACATTTGATAAAGATTATGTTCTTACTGAATAATATAGGATTTCTGTGCCTCAAACACAATTGAGTAGTTTTTTTTTTTTAAAGTCTAAATGCCTCTTTTGGAAAGGAATCTTGTTCTAATGTTGAAATATGAACAATTATGTTGTCATCAGAGTAGTTTCTTGTAATTGAAAGAGAAGCATCTACTTGGAATTGAAGAATAATCACAAAAAAACTGTATTATAAAATGAAATAATACATTTTCATCAGGGTACAATCCTCCTACCTAATATATATATTCGTCTCATTGATTCTATGCTAAAATCATGATTACATATTGAGAACAGTGAGAATCATGCATAAACAAAAAGTGACCTCTCTGTGTCAAAGAGAAACTGTATGAAAAAATCATGATTACTACAAAAAAGACACATTGTAAGAGAATGTAATTTTTTATTTCATAATAAGTTACTGTATTTATTTGCACTTAGAATCATTAAAGGACAGAAGACTGATAAACTGAGATACTTTTGCCACACACTCACAAAATGCACCTCAAAATGATGAGTCAGAAGCTGACAATAGAAGCCATTGCAATCACAAGCCATAAAATTTTATTATACAAAGTGACTATGTATGGACACAAATAACTGTTATTACAGTGGTTTATCAAGATCTAAACCATTTATATTTAGATCATCTATATCTTAAAAGTCTTTTAATTAGTAACTCTTTTCAACTTAACTGCATTATAGTTATCACAGCCTCATCTTAACTATTCACACAGATTCAAAGGTAACAGGCACATTCCTTTGTCCAACAATAATTTATTTTGAGACAAATATTTCAGAAATTGTTTGAGAATCAGAATTCAACTTCTTGGATTTGTCTGGTCACTCAGCAGCCTTTCTATTCACACTTCTCCTCCCATCCTCTCTTTGTCCAAATATAGTATTTTGCCTTAGTTAGAAAGAAAGAAGAGAAAGTTACTTGAAGAGAAAGCCCTTTCAGTGAGGGAACAGATTTTTACAAAATAATAATAATCTGGACAGATTGTACTTCAGGAGATTATTCTTGTTTGTCATACCTAACGTGGGGAAACCTTAGATCAGTAGGAAAAATAAGCATTTGATTAAAATGTTACAAGTAACAACAAGATCATAATACATCTGAAATTACCTTGCAATGTTTTAGTGTCAGTTTACACTCACATACCTACCATGCAATACAGGATCCCCTTTCTTACACACAGCATGTCACTTAGTTAATTTGTCTGTTAATCACAGCTTCTTGTTTCCCATTTTTTCCTTTTATTTCAGGATCTATCTTTCACCCTACTCCACTGAACTTCTATTCCCAGCATACTGACCTTCATTCTCTCTCCTTCCATGTATTATAGTAGAAGCTTCCTGACTGTTTTTTCTTATTCTAAACATCACACAGCAGTAGGATGAAACTTTTGTGATATTAATAATGATGCTTCTGTACTCACGTAATATCATAAACTCTTCAAGAATTGGTATCACCCAGTTCAGTTCAGTAGCTCAGTCATGTCTGACTCTCTGCGACCCCGTAGACTGCAGCACGCCAGGCTTGTATCACCCAGCCCTCTGAAATTTGTATTCTTGCCTCTCTATCATGGGGCTAGATATATCTATCTGGCTTCATCTTTGCTGTACCTATAAGAATTTTAACCTTCAATTAAAATGAACTTTTATTTTGTACCCAAATAAAAGCAAACTTTTATTTGATTCTGTTTCTTTATTTAAGCTGTTTACTCAACTGGAAAATGTGTTCTCTATTAACCTCACCTATTGATATATTGAATTCGCAAACTCCCATTTCTAAGCACATATTCTCCAAGAAACTTTCTCAGAGTTATCCTCCCTCCCTTAAATTTTATAACTAGTCTCCTGATTATATGATAATTTTCCTATGGAAAGTTCATTTTTATATCCCCTATTGTACCTCATTACCTTATACATAGGAAGTGCTGCATAAATATTTGAATTAGGTTATTTTCAAAATGCAAACACAAGAAAAGCAGACCTGACCTTACATTGACTAGGGTAGTGTGGTCAATAGTGTCTGGAAACTCCATTTAGAAAATTTTGTTAGAAGTTTGGGAATGGTTTCCATGACTTTACTACGCTTTGTCAAAGGCTCTCCAGCAGCAAAAACCATAATGACCAATAGAAACAATAGCAAGTAAGTCTGGACTTTGTTTGGTGTGACATGGGAGTTACATAAATTTGATGATGTAAAGAAAACTAGCTTGGTCAGAAATTATTTTCAAAATGTTATTCTTGGGACAAATGCTAAATCATTAAATGTCTATGGAACCACTTACACTCCAGCACTAAGATCAACAAAATATTGTAATTGCAAATGTGGTAACTTGCTGAATTTTTAAAGAGTGAAAATAGTCACTTTGGGGACTTCCCAGGTGGTTCAGTGGTAAATAATCTGCCTGCCAATGCAGGAGACACAGGGAGTACAGGTACAGTCCCTGAATCAGACATATCCCCTGGAGGAAGAAATGAAAACCTGTTCCACATATTCTTGCCTGAAAAATCCCATAGACGGAGGAGCCTAGTGGGCTACAGTTGATGGGGTCATAAAGAGTCAGACATGACTGAATGACTGAGCAACAAAAAAATAAACTGCTGATTTTATACATGTGTTTATTTATTTATTATGCATTTATTCAATTATTGGTAATCAATTTAAATTTTAAATTCCAACATATCATCTTATCTAAATCTCTTGCATAATCAAAGTACAAGATGCCTTTCTTCACAACACACTTGACTTAAAATACAATTTCACATCTTACAGTTATGGGCCTTTGATGTGGGAGCTCTGTCAATCATTATTTTTGATGTTGAATCCTTGGAAAGGATGTAGCTCTCAATATGTGTCTTGTTATTAAGCTGAAATATAAGATATTTTAAGATTAAATTTAATATTAGAATATGGGAACACACTAAAGGGGGAAAAAACCCTGGGGGTTGTTTCTATATTTACCCACATTTATTGTGAAAAGTGAAATGTTAGTTGCTCAGTTGTGTCCGACTCTGTGACCCCATCAACTGTAGGCAGCCAGTTTCCTATGTCCATGGAATACTCCAGGCAAGAATACTGAAGTGGGTTCAGTATATCTTAGTACACTGAAATACTGAAGCTATTCCCTTCTCCAGGGGATCTTCCCAACCCCTGCCTGCAATGGTGAACGAACCTGAGTCTACCTCATTGTAGGCAGGTTCTTTACCATCTAAGCCACCAGGGAAGCCCATATTTATTGTACTTTAACCTAAAGTTAACAAGTTTTTAAAACTCCTTAATTAAATCTATATCTTTAAAATATAATGTATTCAATGAATTGTCTAATTTCTGCTTACATTAACACCTTCTATTTAGTTAGATTTATTCTTGAATTATGCCCTTCCCATACTGAATTCTCAGAAAATCTAAATTCTTTTTTTTTTTTCAGAAATGACTTGACATTTTAGGAATTTGATTTCAATTGAATCTATATGCAATTCAAAAATAGATAAAATATTTTCATGCAATCATAAATCCAAGGGAATAAAATCATGCTAGTCATGGTTTTCCTTTTCAATACTTCTAGATCCTGGAAATATATTTAGAGGATAGCGCTATGTGAATTAACACTTCTCCAAATTATTTTAAGTCCCTCTGGTCCAACTATCCTTTCTCTAACTATATCTTTTTTTTTTTTTTGGTGTGCGTTATTCGGTGTATATTTAAACAGTCAGAAAACACAAGTACCAGTGAATCCAATAAGATCAAGATGTAACTCATCTGGAGAAAGAGGAAGATTTAGTTTTTTTTAAGAATTCTTTCTTAAGATAATAAAACTAATACTTGAAAGAAGAGAGAAACAGGGGTTAGACTGCATTTCCTTTTAAAGTAAGATCTACTTGATTTCTTGTAAAAATAATCTAATTGGATCTTCTTCTCATTCTCATTTTTAGAAAGAGTAAAATTCTACACACTTCCCTGTCTGATCTGCATGTTTAAATAGAACTGCTCAGAATACCACTGGCTTTGAAAACAAATCACATGTCTTGATGGTATATACAATGAATGTATGTAGAAAAGCATCTGTCATATTTTTATCTAATTTTTATCATCGTATTTTATTTTCACTTATTCACAATGTGAATATTGTTAACAGTAAAGTCGAGTTAATAGAACACAGTGAGAAAAGCAAAGTTGTTCATATTAATTTTTAAGAATTTTGAAGTATGGTCATGCTCAGATAGACTTGAAAGAATACCAGAATTAAAACTGCCCCCCTGATAATGAGCAGGCTAGAGCTTAAAATGTGGAAATATCCATGATACATTTTAGTGAAATGATATATTCTTCATTGGTACTTCATTTTTCACTTATCTTTAAATGAATGTTTACCTTAAGAATATCTGTCAATATGCAATGTTATAAAAATGAAAGCATGAGCACTTTGTAAGTGAATATATACATGGCCAAAGTTTAATTTGGCTCTCCATTCAAAAAAAGCAGTGTCGGTGGATATTTGGGCAGTATCACTTAATTTATGGTTACTTTTCTCCAAGATTTATAAGCAAAGTGAAAAAATTCAGATGTAGGCTGTTCTTACAAAATGAAATATAATAGACTAAAAAAAACCCTATATATTCTAAACACCTAAGTATAACCATGCCAGAGCATACTCATGTATTCACTAACCACATGGTGTCAAGTGCACAAGGAAGAGCTTCCTCCACATACCATAAGATGGGTCAGGATCATCAAACTCTTTGTCCTGATAGTTGCTGTTGACAATGGAAACAATTTTTAAAGGCTACCCTCAGGATCACCCTGGTGATTTTCCAAATGATTAGGTGACAGTGAATGAATAGGGAGTTCTTATAAATAATTGATATGCCAACTAGTTACAGGAATATAGTAATTAAAGCCTGAGTTTAACTCACCTCTTAACAAAGCAGACATTTGGAAACTATTAACCAACAGGCTCTAAACTATAGTAAAATTATTTTTGTTCCTGTCTCTCAGAATTGAGAGAGTTCCATACACTCATCTTCATTAGAGGAACCGTTAGCAGAATTTCACCTTTAATATAATTTCTGTGCCTGCTCACATTTTCTAAAAAAAGAGAATGTCACTACAATTTATAACAAATTCGTAAAGCTGACCAAGTTGAAATTTAGGAACTGGAAAAGACGATATACAACACAGGCCTGAAACTGTTTCCAGAGTATTACTGGTCTGAAAAATGTTAATAGCATGTACTTAAGACAATATCCTCAAATTGAATTTCAAGTCAATTTGCTGGATAATATTCTTTAGCCACATGAGTAAATACAAGCCCTGTTCCTCAATGTTTGTTGTTGTTGTTAATTTAAGGAGTTAAATTCTGTAGAATTTAACACTTCTGTAGAAGGTTAAGAAAAAGTCACTTAATTTCAAGGTTGGTAGATATAAACATTTCAGTATTAATCTCTTTGTTCTTCACAAATGCTATGAGACAGAGAATAAAATGGTTAAATGTAATATTTTTCATTTCTTTTCACCGTTTATTTAAGTGTCTTTGATAGTTTCCATCCTAGTTTGCAAGCCACCAAACCTAAATATTTCATCAGGAAATGAACTAGATTAAAGGTAAGCTAAAAACTGGCTTTTTCTTCTTTAAAAAATTAAAATTAAAAATTAATTTGTTTGGAGGAGTAAAGTTTCTTAGAAATCAACCCAATGAAATCATGGTTTAATGTTTTCAACTAGTTATATCCCAAAGCAAGCATAAATATAAAAAGGAAAAAAAAATCAAATTAACAATATTTTCTAGGCAAAAAAGATTACATATTACTAGGCATTAGATTAGGCTACCATTACAAATGATTGGTTAAATTTAAATAAAATTTGTAATAAATTATTCCATCTTTAAAATATAAATCACAGAACTCATAAATTCAAACTCCTAATAGGATATATGCAAAAATAAAGAAAATTAAAGTACAAATATACAATACTATTTTAATAGGCTGAATTTTGCAATAATCCATTTTATATAAAGTACATTAATCTGAAAGCTGCTACTTTATTTACCTATGAAAGCCATAAAATAGGTAAAATAAATATTCACATTTAAACCATTGGTTTCTCTGCATTTTGAATTCAAACTTCATGTTATTGAAGGACAGTAGATTATATTGAATTTAGTCAGACTTCTTTTTCATTTTCCTAGTAAGTAGAATTTATAAGTAAAGATAGCCAACCCAATAAACCAGATTGAACAGGGCAAAAGCTGTTGGGAAAAATATTCGAGAATAGGAATCAATTTTGGCAATGCGTATGTGTATCCTCCCTTCCCTCCATGATCCTGTTCTGCAGTCTTCAAAGCAACAGAAGAAGCTGGCACAATCTTTGCCCTCCAAACACTGGTAGCCATAATCATCTTCTCCTTGCGGCAGAGAAAGGCTATTCATTGGAATCAGAGTAGATCCAGGATGGAGTCCAGAGGACATCTGAGTAAGATAATAAATGAGTGTTGAGAAAAAAATAGCATAAAAAAGATCAATTTGTCCCCCAAGGCAAACTCTTAAAAGTGATATGCAGTAAAAAATAATCTTATTTTTCAAAAATCAAACAAATATTCAATCTTAACATCTCTTTTAGACTATACTTTGTAGCATATAAAAATATTATTTTATATTCCAAAGATTTTGAAGGAAATAGACACTAAAAAATGAAATATATTTTTATACTTATAAAAAGATGGTCTAATAAATTATTGTTGACCATGAATCTAATTATAAAATGAGGATAACCTATATTTTTCTATGATATTTTACAGTAAAATGTTTACAATACTATAAACATCTGTTGGTTTGCTGTGGTTATTCTCTGTACTGTATTTTAGTCATAATGAGAACAAGTAATAAAGATTGACAAGTTGGTATTAATTTTCTTATCACTTAATAGTTAAATAGCATATGTTCCAGTATTAATCAGAGTGAAAGTGGTTAAAATACAAGATTGTTAGTATCTGATTTTGATAAAACAGATTTTGAGAAGGTGTAAAGGAATAAAAAATATTTCAGGTCTGGAGTTGTGGATAAGCACAAAGCATTGTGTTTGGGAGAAAGAATGTGCAGGAGTTAAAAACTCAGCTTGGAAACAACTGATATTCAAAATTTTGCTGCTTCTACAAAAATTCATCTCATTCCAGTCCTCCCCATAGCTGGGGAAGAATTACCATAATGAATGCTTAAATAAAATTGCAAGTAAATTATGAATGAAAATCGCAGTCTTTAGTAACCCTTATTCTGCAGGACATCCACGTATTTCAGGGGTTATTTTAGATATGAATCTCACAATATAGTATAATAAGTGGTTTTATTTTGTAAACACTGAATACAATGCCAAGATTATAACAATTGTTTTATCCTGATTTTAAATTCTAATGAAAATGTTTATAAAAATTTTTCATCCTAAATTCTGAAATAAATCTCAAAGCTATGAAAATTAAACACTGTATGAGAAAGATTTTGAAAATTAAGCACAAAAATGAGAATTTAAAAACATTTGGACCTATATTCAAACCCACTTTATTTTTAAAATAAACATAGAATCTGAACCACTAAATATTAAACATTCAGTAGATGCAAAAAGCAAATAATCACATTTAGTGATTTTTTTAAAAAATAAATTTATTTATTTTAGCTGGGGGCTAATTACTTAACAATATTGTAGTGGTTTTTGCCATACATTGACATGAATCAGCCATGGGTTCACATGTGTTCCCCATCCTGAACCCCCCTCCCACCTCCCTCCCCATCCCATCCCTCTGGGTCATCCCATCGCCCCAGCCCTGAGCATTTGTCTCATGCATCGAACCTGGAATGGTGTTCTGTTTCACATATGATAATATACATGTTTCAATGCTATTCTCTCAGAACGTCCCACCCTCACCTTCTCCCTCAGAGTCCATAACACTGTTCTATGCATCTGTGTCTCTTATTCTGTCTCACATATAGGGTTACCATTACCGTCTTTCAAATTCAATATATATGCATTAGTATACCGTATTGGTGTTTTTCTTTCTGGCTTACTTCACTCTGTGTAATGGACTCCAGTTTCATCCATCTCAATAGAACTGATTCAAATGTATTCTTTTTAATGGCTGAGTAATATTCCATTGTGTATATGTACCACAGCTTCCTTATCCATTTGTCTGCTGATGGACATCTAGGTTGCTTCCATGTCCTGGCTATTGTAAACAGTGCTGCGATGAACATTGGGGTACACGTGTCTCTTTCAATTCTGGTTTCCTCAGTGTATATGCCCAGCAGTGGGATTGCTGGGTCATATGGCAGTTCTATTCCCAGTTTTTTAAGGAATCTCCACACTGTTCTCCATAGTGGCTGTACTAGTTTGCATTCCCACCAACAGTGTAGGAGGGTTCCCTTTTCTCCACACCCTCTCCAGCATTTATTGCTTGTAGACTTTTGGATAGCAGCCATTCTGAAGGGTGTGAAGTGGTACCTCATTGTGGTTTTGATTTTCATTTCTCTGATAATAAGTAATGTTGAGCATCTTTTCATGTGTTTGTTAGCCATCTGTATGTCTTCTTTGGAGAAGGACAAATCCATCACACAAGTTATACTATCCATTTTAGAAACAAATTGTGCAGCCCAAAGATAAACAATGCCCTAAAAACAAATAAATTTGTGGCTGAACTTGTGCACATGTATCATGAAAAACAGAGGCAATATATTATTATATGTTAATGATGATCTTCTGAGATTGTCACTTGGGGATACTTGACTAGACTCCTAAATTTTAGTGGAGCACTAACTTATGTACAAAAATGAGACAAATTGGTATTAATTTTCTTATCACTTGATACTTAAATAGCATATGTTCCAATGTTAATCAGAGTGAAAGTGGTTAAAATATAAGATTGTTAGTATGCAATTTCAAGGCTATAAGACATAAAACATATTCCCTTTATCACTCAGAACTGCCATAAATGGAGACAGTGTGTTTGTTGGAAGATATCAATTTTGCATGAGAAGGATGATCAAACATTAAAGTGCACAAAAATGGAGGAAAATTGCAAATGTTTCACTTAAAATATGAACCATTCCCTGGTGGCCAAAATCATGGAGAACATCTATTGCAGTGACACTTCAGATTGATGGTTTTCTAGTTTCCTGCTATCTCCCTCAAAATGCCACTAATCATAAATTGAAACTATACATCATTAAATGATGAACGTGGCTTGAAGTGAATTTTCTATGTGCTGAGACAAATAGCTAAAGAGTTGATACATTATCAGTAAAATAAAATATTTGTGACATACAGATTTGTAATCTGGAACCACTGAAATGTCAAAAATATAAACATTATAAACTTTACTTATCTGAAGTACAACTGCATAGCCTACCTTATAATTTCTCAAATAAAGATCCTGATGTCCCCCCAAAATAACAAACATTGAGAATATAAAATAGATCTGTTTAAATAATATAAAGACAACAATCAAACAGAATTTTCTTTTACTTCAAACGATGTAGTTTTGAGAATATATATATTTTTGTTATTTCAAAAAAATCACTAAGAATATAGCTGAACTTAACATTTTGACATTGTATTAAAGATACATATGTATCTGGTTATATACTAAATACTCTATTACTTATAGATTAATCATATAGTTAATATACAAAATATATTTTAAGCACCAAGGCCAATACTTACTATTTAGATCATATACTACTACTATTAATAATATTAAGTATTAGCAATTGGCAGACATTGCAGATATTATTAGGTCATGTTATTGATATTATTAAATATTGACTAGTATCAGTATAATTAATTTTTCATCAAAAAGTTACACATGAGAATAATTAGTTAATTATCAGTCAAAATTTCAAATATTACGAAACCATATTAGTGTTAAAATAGACATGAGGTAGATTTTCGTCATTCTGAGTTGTCAGTCTTGGTACTTCAAGAATATAGAAGTTAATGGAAATAATTATCAGAGGAAAGTAAAAAATAGAAAGTTAAAAAAACAAACAAATAAACCTAATTCTGAGGGTTGGGACTGAGAGAGTCATTTCCTAGGCAGGTTGATAAGAAGTCCAGGGGTACCCAAGGAGAGAATGGTCTGGAATTCTCAAGGAGGAAGAAAGGACAAACTATTTTTTTTTTCCTCTACATTCCTTAGGATTATGTAACAATAATGTATCCTGCTTGAGGACAGTCTCTGGAAAAAACCTTCTGGCTAATTCTGTTATCTTAAATTGTAAATTATGGGAGTAGGTCTGGTGAGGTCTTTACAACCTCTAGACATTTTTTTGATTCACTGTAATAACTAATTTGAGAGTATATAATTCCACTGCTAACGCTAGCAAGGGGGTACTCTTTCTGCTCCTTTCTGATGTCTATGTCAGAAGCTTTCTCTATCCCTTTTATACTTTAATAAACTCTATTGCACAAAAGCTCTGAGTGATCAAGCCTTGTCTCTGGCCCCGGATTGAATTCTTCTCTTCCGGAGGCCAAGAATCCTGGCGTCTTTTCGTGGGTTCAACAACAACCTTTTAGGACCAAGGCTGCTAAGCAGAGAATTGTATTTTCACTTGTACATTTATACATTATTTGATTTGTTCATTTGTTTCAACCATACAGAAGTAAGCTTCTTACTGTATTTCAGATTTCACTAATATCAAATAATCATTCCTGGGAGCTTTACCAAATACCATTATAGGCAAGAAAGTTTGTAATCAGTGAAACTTTGTATTGATACAGCTTTTCATTATTTTTGTGCTCTAAAAGGTGGAAGATAGCTTATTCATAAAGATATGATATGTATTAGCTAAAGAATGGGATGTGGGTTGGGTACTGTGGCCAAAACAAATACACACACACAAAAATACCTTTCACACTTTTTTTCCACTCATATTCTAGTTCCATTCTCAGTAATCTATTACATCTTGAACTTTTGCAATAGTCTTTATCTCCTTGCTTCTTTTGTAATTCGAATGTATTCCATACTACTTATAATTGTCTTTCGAAAATATAGAAACAAACATGCCATCTTCCTTGAAAACATTCATAGCTTATCAGTGCTGACAGGGCAAAATCTGAATTTCTTAACATTGTGCTGGAGACTTCAACATCTTGGCGATAAACTACTTTTCTACCCTCAACTTTGTTTAATTTCTTTCCTAAGATTCCTATTTTTAAACCAGCACTGTCCAGTAGAAGTTTTTACTAGTTGTATGTGGCTATTAAGCACTTGAAATGTGACCACTGCTACTAAGATATAAATTTTAAAATTTTGGTTGATTTTAGTTAGTTTAAATCAACCTAGCTAGTGGTTACTGTATTAGACAAACAGCTTGAGAAATACAGCAGTCTGCTTTTTATTCTTATATGTAAACCTCAACCTGGATTACATCGTTCCTTCTCTCAAATGTTCTTGCTAATTTGTTTTCCTGAAAACTGCAATTTATTCTTCAAAGAACTACTTCAATGATGTGCTTTCTTTGTAGGTTTCTCTATCAAATTCCCATTTGGAAGAATTAGCTTACATACATTTTGAATAAATTATTTAGAGTGAAATGAGAGAAGCCCACCCACTGCACTGTCGCTCACAATGGTATAGCCTCTTCTCAACACTATGTGCTTATTAGTGCTTCACAAACTATATTCCAAAATGTCTCAAGGTTCCCTCTGTGCATGAGACAGCCCACTTAGTTTGGACTCTGTGGTGGCTATCTCTATTTCAGTAAGAACATCTTCAAATATTCTTAACTTATATCTGTCTTAGAAAATATTTTGCTGCTGAAAAGGTATTTGAAACCAGTCATCTAACTTCTACTTCCTTACAGTGTCTTTGTTTACTTTTGATTTTTACTTGGACTGTTATTTGTACTGTATTTCTTATCTTCTGTTTATAGTTCTAATTCATTTTGCCACGACTAGATTTAAAGATCCCTGAAAGCAGAGAATGCATTCTGTCATTATTCTCTTCATAGTGTCTTGTCCATTCTTAGTCACTCAGTCATGTCCAACTCTATGCAACTCCATGGACTGTAGCCCACAAGGCTTCTCTGTCCATGGAATTCTCCAGGCAAGAATACTAAAGTGGGTAACCAACCATTCCCTTCTCCAGAGGATCTTCCTGACCCAGGGATCTAACTTGGGTTTCCTGCACAGCATGGAGATTCTTACTTCAGAGCCACTAAGGAAGCCCATCTTGTCCATTGTTGGTGAAATAAACTTCAAGCATTTAACATTTCCACCAACTGAGAGATTACAAATAAGAAAGTTCCACCCACAAATGGATATACCAGGCTCCTAATATAGGTATAAAATAGTTTTCTGATATTTTTATCATCAAGGGCTGAATATTTGAGTTTTAAAATGAATGACTCTTTATTTGGATTGTTTATTACTATTGCTTTTCTGAGATCTTTACTTATTTCATAGGGGATCTTGATTCT
Source organism: Okapia johnstoni (assembly GCA_024291935.2). Lineage (NCBI taxonomy): Eukaryota > Metazoa > Chordata > Mammalia > Artiodactyla > Giraffidae > Okapia > Okapia johnstoni. The sequence goes on from CM044308.1 coordinate 58,649,690, forward strand.
ATAATTCAATATATTTAGCATACTAGATTTAACTGAAGATAGATATTGATACAAACAAACCTGAATCATATTCTCAATGAATAGAAATAAAAACCTAGTAAAATATATTCAGTTCAGATGCTCAGTCATGTCCAACTCTTTGTCACTCCAGGGACTACAGCATGCCAGGCTTCCCTGTCCGTCACCAACTCCTAGACCTTGCTCAAACTCATGTTCATCCAGTCAGTGATGACTTTTCAACCATCTCATCCTCTGTTGTCCCCTTCTCCTCCTGCCTCCAATCTTTCCCAGCATCAGGGTCTTTTCCAATGAGTCAGTTCTTCGCATCATGTGGCCAAAGTATTGGAGCTTCAGCTTCAGCATCAGTCCTTTCAAAGAATATTCAGGACTGAATTCCTGTAGGATTAACTGGTTCGATCTCTTTTCAGTCCAAGGAACTCTCAAGAGTCTTAAACACAACAGTTACAAAGCATCAATTCTCCGGCTCTCAGCTTTCTTTGTAGTCCAACTCTCACATCCATACATGACTGCTGGAAAAACTATAGCATTGACTAAACAGACCTTTGTTGGCAAAGTAATGTATCGGCTTTTTAATATGCTGTCTAGGTTCATCATAGCTTTTCTTCCAATAAGCAAACGTCTTTTAATTTCATGGCTGCAGTCAGCATCTGCAGTGATTATGGAGCCCAAAAAAGTGAAGTCTCTCACTGTTTCCATTGTTTCCCCATCTATTTGCCATATAGAGATGAGACTGGATGCCATGATCTTAGCTTTTTGAATGTTGAGTTTTAAGCCAGCTTTTTCACTCTCCTCTTTCACCAAGAGGCTCTTTAGTTCCTCTGTATTTTCTGACATAAGAATGGTGTCATCAGCCTATCTGAGGTTATTGATATTTCTTTGGCAATCTTGATTCCTGCTTGTGTTTCATCCAGCCCAGCATTTTGCATGATGTACTCTGCATATAAGTTAAATAAACAGGGTGACAATACACAACCTTGACGTACTCCTTTCCCTATTTGGAAGCAGTCTGTGGTTCCATGTCCAATTCTAACAGTTGCATCTTGACCTGCATACAGATTTCTCAGGCAGCAGTTCAGGCGGTCTGGTACTCCCATCTCTTTAAGAATTTTCCAGTTTGTTTTGATGCACACAGTCAAAGGCTTTGGCATAGTCAATAAAGCAGAAATAGATGTTTCTCTGGAACTCCCTTGCTTTTTCAACGACCCAATGGATGTTGGCAATTTGATCTCTTGTTCTTCTGCCTTTTCTCAATCCAGCTTGAACATCTGGAAGTTGGGTTCATATACTGTTGAAGCCTGGCTTGGACAAATTTGAGCATTAGTTTGCTAGTAAGTGAGATAAGTGCAATCATGCAGTAGTTTGAACATTCTTTGGCAGTGCCCTTCTTTGGGATTGGAATGAAAACTGACCTTTTCCAGTCTTGTGGCCACTGCTGAGTTCTCCAAATTTGCTGGCATATTGAGTGCAGCACTTTCACAGCATCATCTTTTAAGATTTGAAATAGCTCAACTGAAATTCCATCACCTCCACTAGTTTTGTTCATCGTGATGCTCCCTAAAGCCAATTTGGCTTCGCATTCCAGAATGTCTGACTCTAGGTGAGTGATCACACCATCGTGGTTATCTGAGTCTCAAAGATCTTTTTTGTATAATTCTTTTGTGTATTCTTGTCACCTCTTCTTAGTATCTTCTGCTTCTGTTAGGTACATGCCATTTCTGTCCTTTATTGAGCCCATCTTAGCATGAAATGTTCCCTTGGTACCTCTAATTTTCTTGAAGTGATTTCAAGTCTTTCCCATTCTATTGTTTTCCTCTATTTCTTTGCATTGATCACTGAGAAAGTCTTTCTAATCTCTCCTTGCTATTCTCTGCAACTCTGCATTCAAATGGGTATACCTTTCCTTTTCTCCTTTGCCTTTAGCATCTCTTATTTTCTCAGCTATGGTAATAAAGACCAAGTCAAAATGGCACTGACATTCACAATAAAAGATAAAGAAGAAAGAAATAAAGAAATACGGACATAAGAAAATGACAGAAGGAAGAAAGGAAGGACAAAAAGATAGAAGGAAGGAAGGAAGGGGGGCATGAACCTAACAGAAGAAGATATTAAGAAGAGGTGACAAGAATACACAGAAGAATTACCAAAAAAGAAGTAAGAGAAAGAGAGAAGAGGTCCATTATATAATATCACATGGAGTATAAGGTAGAAAGCATTTTTATTAACTTATATTTTTCTTAGAGGCGTCTTTGAAGCTAAAAATCTGTTGTGTTCAAGTATCATCTCTTTCTCCTGGAGGAGGGCATGGAAACCCACTCCAGTATTCTTGCCTGAATAACCCATTGACAGAGGAACCTGGACGGCTACAGTCCATAGAGTTGCAAAGAGTGAGACACAACTGAAGCAACCTAGTATGTATGCATGCATCATCTCTTCCTAAGTAAAATAAATTGAACTTTTCAGGGATTCTCAGCTAAGCAGGCAAAGAGATCTCAAGAATGGCCTTGAGTATCATTTAAAAATAGACACATTGACCTTTCAATGACTACAGGCACGATCTTTGGTCCTGGCCCATTGCCGTAAATAATTTGGTGAAGGAAAAGAAATGCTTGGTTTTAAACTTTTCACAATTTGGAACTTATAAAATAAAGTAGGGTGGTGGCAGAACAGGAGATAGAGAATGAGAAAGGAAGATAAACTCACAAACTATTGAAACAGGTGTGAAGGCAATGTGCTGCAGCACATTTCTGCAAGATTTCTGGGTCTAGGCTTGCATTTGATTCTCCTGGCTGGAACAGAAGAAAAACACGGATTCCACAAAGCCCTTAAATAGAACATTTTGAGACAACAGCAAACAGAGCTATCTATTCTTCATAAAAGTGTGTTCTGATTTACCTGATTAGCGAGACCATATGGTTGAACACTGTACTAGGCAGGGAGTCAGCTTTGATTAGTGATCCAGTTTTTCACTCAAAGTGTCATTTAGTATTGAAAGAGCTAATGAAGCATGTAACTGAACAGAAAGAGGATACTATAGAATTTCATTTTAGATGGCTCTACATATTTTTCTTCTCTAGGTAGTCAATTACATGTTTAATTTAACTTTTTGATATTTATAATTTATGCTTTTAAGCACTCATTTATTTTTCTCATTTATTTTTTATTCCTTAATTTTTCAGCTTTAGTATTTTGCTTCTAGGGCTTGGTGATATATTGTAAATATTCAACATATAGATAATTTTTTCTTAAATAACTATTCGAGAACAATACCTAGAACCTGGGTGTCCTTAATTAATATTTGATGAATGAACAAGGACATGAACATCATGATTTTAAAGCTTGCACTCCAGTGTTTCAGCTTCCTGAGTGAGGCATCTGGTAATGTGGTTGAGAGCACATGACCTGGAGTCGAACTGATTATCTGTAGTCCTACAATAGCCTTAGACAATATTAGTATCTATATTACATATTCTTATAATGAAATTCTAGAATCCAAATGAGACTGTACATTGTTAGCCTATAAAGTCAATTATTTTTATTTTAAATATTTTCATTAACAATGTTCAGAAATAAAATTGTCGAGGTAGTAATTGAGCATAGTTGTGGATAAGTAAATGATGAAATGGAAAATCCAAAGAGGATGCTTTGCTTGGATTAAAGGAAGAAAGTAGAAAACCTGTGCTTTTGTTTACTTAAAAAAATAGCAAATGGTTATTAAGCTTCAAATCATTGCCTCCTGATGCTTTGTCCATTCAGAGACCATAGTAAATCTTCTTAATAAGCTAAAATTACATCAACTTGAGAGAATCACAGGCTAATTCTGCCACATAAGTTCTCAAACATGTACCACCAACAATGTGTTCTTCCTTCTTGGAATATTGTGGGAATCTGGAAGCAAATACATAAGGCTTTGGTCCTTGGAGTACAACATAAAAAGTAAAATATTATTTTAAAGTATGGGAAAATTATATAAACAAGCTGATGAAAAATGAGGTGCAGGAGAAAAAGCATTATATCCTAGAACTTACAAATTTAGCACATAATCTAAAAAATCCCATACTTCATTATGTATCTGCTATGGTAGGTTTGGGCTTCCCAGGTGTTGCTAGTGGTAAAGAACCCGCCCACCAATGCGGGTTCAATTGACTTGGGTTCAGTCCCTGGGCCAGGAAGATACCCTGGAGGAAGATTCCCACTCCAGGATTCTTGCCTGGAGAATCCTATGGACAGAAGAGCCTGGCTGGCTACAGTTCATAGAGTTGCAAAGAGTCAGACACCACTGAAGAGACTTAGCACACACGCACGCATGGTAAATTTACAAGCTTACCTCTCATGCATAACTGTTTCATATAGTTTTCAAGTATATTGTTATTATTGAACAAATCTGCTTGGAAAACATTTAGTGAAATTAGCAAAGAAGTGTCTTATTTTTCAGAATCTTTTAAGAACAGACAGCATAAAGGAAGGGTTACAAGCTTGACTTCTGGAACCAAAAAAGACCTGGGTTTGAGTCTTGGATTCTTCACTTTCTAAGGTTGTCCTTGTGCAAAGTATTTACTAGGTGCCTATGAGCATAAATGAAATCATGTATGTAAAATAGAGGAGTTCCAGGCACACTCAGTAAAAGTTCAGTTCAGTCGCTCAGCCGTGTCCGACTCTTTGCGAACCCATGAATCGGAGCATGCCAGGCCTCCCAATCCATCACAAACTCCTGGAGTTCACCCAAATTCATGTCCATCGAGTCAGTGATACCATCCAGCCATCTAATCTTCTGTCATCCCCTTCTCCTCCTGCCCCCAATCACCCCCAGCATCAGAGTCTTTTCCAATGAGTCAACTATTCGCATTAGGTGGCCAAAGTATTGGAGTTTCAGCTTCAACATCAGTCCTTCCAATGAACACCCAGGACTGATCTCCTTTAGGATGGACTGGTTGGATCTCCTTGCAGTCCAAGGGACTCTTAAGAGTCTTCTCCAACACCACAGTTCAAAAGCATCAATTCTTCAGTGCTCAGCTTTCTTCACAGTCCAACTCTCACATCCATACGTAACCACTGGAAAAACCACAGCCCTGACTAGACGGACCTTTGTTGGCAGAGTAATGTCTCTGCTTTTAAATATGTTATCCAGGTTGGTCATAACCTTCCTTCCAAAGAGCAAGCATCTTTTAATTTCATGGCTGCAATCACCATCTGCAGTGATTTTGGAGCCCAAAAAATTAAAGTCTGACACTGTTTCCACTGTTTCCCCATCTATTTCCCATGAAGTGATGGGACCGGATACCATGATCTTAGTTTTCTGAATGTTGAGCTTTAAGCCAACTTTTTCACTCTTCTCTCTCACTTTCATGAAGAGACTTTTTAGTTTCTCTTCACTTTCTGCTATAAGGGTGGTGTCATTTGCATATCTGAGGTTATTGATATTTCTCCTGGCAATCTTGATTCCAGCTTGTGCTTCTTCCAGCCTAGTGTTTCTCATGATGTACCCTGCATAGAAGTTAAATAAGCAGGGTGACAATATACAGCCTTGACGTACTCCTTTTCCTATTTGGAACCAGTCTGTTGTTCCATGTCCAGTTCTAACTGTTGCTTCCTGACCTGCGTACAGGTTTCTCAAGAGGCAGCTCAGGTGGTCTGGTATTCCCATTTCTTTCAGAATTTTCCACAGTTTATTGTGATCCACACAGTTAAAGGCTTTGGCATAGTTAATAAAGCAGAAATAGATGTTTTTCTGGATATCTCTTGCTTTTTCGATGATTCAGTGGATGTTGGATCTCTGGTTCCAATTTGATCTCTGGTTCCTCTGCCTTTTCTAAAACCAGCTTAAACATCTGGAAGTTCATGGTTCACATATTGCTGAAGCCTGGCTTGGAGAATTTTGAGCATTACTTTACTAGTGTGTGAGATGAGGACAATTTTGGGGTAGTTTGAGCATTCTTTGGCATTGCCTTTCTTTGGGATTGGGATGAAAACTGACCTTTTCCAGTCTTGTGCCACTGCTGAGTTTTCCAAATTTGCTAGCGTTTGAGTGCAACACTTTCACAGCATCATCTTTCAGGATTTGAAATAGTTCAACTGAAATTCCATTACCTCAACTAGCTTTGTTCGTAGTGATGCTTTCTAAGGCCCACTTGACTTCACATTCCAGGATGCCTGGCTCTAGGTGAGTGATCACACCATCGTGATTATTTGGGTTGTGAAGATCTTTTTTGTACAGTTCTTCTGTGTATTCTTGCCACCTCTTCTTAATATCTTCTGCTTCTGTTAGGTCCATACCATTTCTGTCCTTTATCGAGCCTATCTTTTCATGAAATGTTCCCTTTGTATCTCTAATTTCCTTGAAGAGATCTCTAGTCTTTCCCAATCTGTTCTTTTCCTCAGCGATCAATGCAAAGAAATAGAGGAAGGCTTTCTTATCTCTCGTTTCTATTCTTTGGAACTCTGCATTCAAATGGGAATATCTTTCCTTTTCTCCTTTACTTTTTGCTTCTCTTCTTTTCACAGCTATCTATAAGGCCTCCTCAAACAGCCATTTTGCCTTTTTGCATTTCTTTTCCATGGGGATTGTCTTGATCCCTGTCTCCTGTACAATGTCAGGAACCTCTGTCCATAATTCATCAGGTGCTCTGTCTATCAGATCTAGTCCCTTAAATCTATTTTTCACTGCTACTGTGTAATCTTAAGGGATTTGATTTAGGTCATACCTGAATGGTTTAGTGGTTTTCCCTACTTTCTTCAATTTCAGTCTGAATCTGGCAATAAGGAGTTCATGATCTGAGCCATAGTCTGCTCCTGGCCTTGTGTTTGCTGACTGTATAGAGCTTCTCCATCTTTGGCCACAAAGAATATAATCAATCTGTTTTCGGTACTGACCATCTGGAGATGTCCATGTGTAGAGTCTTCTCTTGTGTTGTTGAAAGAGGGTGTTTGCTATGACCAGTGCGTTTTCCTGGCAGAACTCTATTAGCCTTTGCCCTACTTCATTCCATATTCCAAGGCCAAATTTGCCTGTTTCTTGACTTCCTACTTTTGCATTCTAGTCCCCTATAAGGAAAAGGACATCTTTTTTGGGTATTAGTTCTAAAAGGTCTTGTAGGTCTTCATAGAACCGTTCAACCTCACCTTCTTCAGCGTTACTGGTCGGGGCATAGACTTGCATTACCGTGATATTGAATGGTTTGCCTTGGAAATGAACAGAGATCATTCTGTCGTTTTTGAGATTGCATCCAAGTACTGCATTTCAGACTCTTTTGTTGACCATGATGGCTACTCCATTTCTTCTAAGGGATTCCTGCCCACAGTAGTAGATATAATGGTCATCTGAGTTAAATTCACGCATTCCAGTCCATCTTAGTTCGCTGATTCCTAGAATGTTGATGTTCACTCTTGTCATCTACTGTTTGACCACTTCCAATTTGCCTTGATTCATGGACCAACATTCCAGGTTCCTATGCAATATTGCTCTTAATAGCATCGAACCTTGCTTCTATCACCAACCCATCCACAACTGGGTATTGTTTTTTTTGGGGTCCATCCCTTCCTTCTTTCTGTAGTTATTTCTCCACTGATCTCCAGTAGCATATTGGGTACCTACCGACCTCGGGAGTTCATCTTTCAGTGTCCTATCTTTTTGCCTTTTCATACTGTTCATGGGGTTCTCAAGGCAAGAATACTGAAGTGGTTTGCCATTCCCTTCTCTAGTGGACCACATTCTGTCAGACCTCTCCACCATGACCCGTCCATCTTAAGGTTGATATAATGCCATTATAAAAAGAAATTATAGTTATTCATGCAATACTTAAGTATTTTAGAGTCAGTAGAATTAACTCTAATTTACCAACTTGATGTTTTATGAGTTAAGGTAGACATATGCTTAGGAAGGGGGAGTAAGTGAGTACAACTGTATCTGTACAAAAGCCAAACAGATATCTTTTCTATGACATAGAAAGCTGCGTCTTCCAAACACAGTTGAATACCAACGTTAAAGAGAGATATTTATCTCTAAAAATTCGGTTTGTGGGGCAACCATATTAGAAATTAAAATCCTATGACAAAAATACATTCAAAGAGAGAGCTTAAGTGAGTTTTCTAGGGGAAAGAATTTGCTACTTGTGGAAAACTTCACAGCATAATAACCACTCTTTGCAGAGGTAATTCAAAAGTACTTTCTAGGAAAAAAATATAAGTATACTTCTGCTGGTGGGAAATGTTACATACTCAGTTTGATTTTAGTATTTTTTAAATTTGTCAGGGTACCTCTAGCATCTATATCAGTCTAAGAAAATATAACATGAGAACTCAAAAGAGTATCTCCAACAGTAAGTTGTTGTTTATATGTATATATATATATATATATTTTTTTTAACATACCAAGGTCTTGATTTTTGGCTTTTTTTCTCTAGTAGTCTTAACTTTTTTGTTGCTGGTAAAATAATGCAAGGTGCCATACTCCATCAAAGCAGCAAAAACAAAAATGAAACAAACAGAAACAAAGAGGTCCATCGCAGTCACGTAAGAAACCTTAGGTAAGGACTTCCTGGCAATTGTACTCAGAGTTGTCATAGTCAGCACTGTGGTGATACCTGTGGAGGAAGGGAAGAACAATAGATGATGAAAATGATCTTAGACCATTTTTATTCTGCCATTCGATATGGCATATTGTTTGCATAAATAAACAATAGAAACAAAAGAATATGATTACTCATGATTTACAGGGGAAAAAACTCTGGTAACCATAGCTACATTGTGTTCAGTGTGTTCTTTGTATGACTTTTAATCATGTAAATTCTCTGGACTGCAAGTAGGTACCTCTCCATTCCTGTCCTAGCCTTCTTCCAGAATAATAGACTATGCAATTTTTAGCTGGCCTGTGCCTGCCTGGAAGTACACATTTATTTGGCAGCTTCCTTTAGCTATGTGTGGCCACAGGCTGAAATGTAGCCAAGAAGAATCAAGGAAAGGGCGTAAACAAGGACCAAAAGTTGTCCTTAGACATTAGAGAGATGGGAAATGCCCTTCTTTTCCTCTTTCTCAACTGATTTCTGCTGGAATATGGTGGCCAGACCATCAGAAGCCACGTTAGAACTCTGTCTAATTTAATCTACAGTGATTTCAGGTTTCTTGTCACACACAGTTAAAATTAATCCAAATTGCCATAATATTTTTATAACTTGTATTAAACCTATTTTTTAGTCTCAGTAAAGAATACGGGAAAAATGATATCATGGGACTATTTTAAAAAGACAAGAGTAAATCATATTTTGAAGAAGTCAATATATAAAGTGAGGATGTCCCCCTGGACTCAAGCCCTGTATGTGGAGCTTTGAGGTTATTTCTCTTTGCACGGCTTTCTTGTGGTTCTTACCACTGCTCATTTTAGTCCTCCTTATAGATGCACAGGCGCTATCTCTTCTTATCCAAACTGCCTTAATTCTCATTCTTTGTCTCATGAAATAGAGCACCATTAGTGGAATTGTTTTCTCTCCAAGAAGTACCAAATATAATGCCAGATGAATCTTAATTTGGCTAATTATTTACAGACTGGCAATATCTGGGTTGAAAAAAATAGCACCTCTTTTGTATGATGAAGTTAATAGTCAACTTCTTCCTTCATGTCTACATTAAAACACACCTTAATAATAATGCTTTTCATATGCCCATCTTTTTATTTTTGTCATCACTTAGGATTGAAAAAAATTAAGGATGATACAGTTATGATGGATTGGAAGTCATGGAGACAAGTTAAGTAAAAATTCTGACACTCTCACCTATTAACTCTGTGACCTCAGGGAAGTTTCTTAACTTCAGGGAAGTTTATAGTTTAATATATTAGAAATATTCATCTAACTACAGTCAGAAAAAAATGGGCAGATACTCTAGTGCAGTGTGACATTGAAGTGAATATATGTAAACAAGTAAGAAATAGAATTGTAAAGAGATGAAAATCTCAGAAATGTTTTTAATAGAGATCAAGGGAAGCATAAAAGCTAAATAAGAATTAATGCATGAAAATCATACATAATCCATGCATCTTAAATGTGGTCAGTATTGTCAATACTTTCCATCAAACTTTAATTTTTAGCTGAACCACTAATAGGCAGTATTTATTGACTAGCATGTATTTAGAAGGCTTTGAAATCCCTGCTCTTACAATGGTACTAATGAATAGTCAACTATTCCAAAGGACAGGGACAAGAAGTTTCTGGGCTTATATTATCTATAAAATGCGTTATTATTCTGTGAACTTTCGAGAGTTGCCTGTATAATAGCATTGATTAAAAGGGTAATTTGTACTTGATAAAAGAAACTTTTTCTTTCTTTCTTTAACAATCTGTTGCAATAATCAGTGTAATCAGTAATTAGGCATAAGAAAATATGTCTAATTACTATACATTTGTTTAAAAGAAAATGATAACCTAAACTCTTGTATAGATATACAAAAATAAATTATTGATTAATTGATTACTTACCCACATCAGTATAGTACATGAATCTCACTACTGATAATTGTGTCTTAAAAACATAAAAAATGTTGGGACAGTTTCTGTTTTCAAAAATAAAGAGATTTTCCTGTGGTTCTATTGCAGCTGGTAAATAACTCCATTTAGTAAATAATAAAAAAAAATTGTAAATTGTAAATTATATGTTTATAAACATGTAAAGTTGTATGACTCTATAGCATAATATTACATCATACCCAATGATGTTCTTGCAGGTACTGCATCTTTATTGATCCAAAAAGATACCCAAGAAAGTACAACTGTCAGAATACATGGAATGTACGTCTGAATAGTGAAATATCCCATCCGTCTGCTCAGGTCAAAGAAAATAGTCATGATAATATAGTCCCCTGGAAGAAAAAAAATATTTTGGCTATAAAATACAAATAAGTATAGGATTTCAAGCCATAGATTTAAATACAAATGCCACTTGATGCTAGCATTAGTCATTGATTTGTAATCCTTTCTTACCAGAGATTGTGTGAGAGATTTCAGTTGTGTTCCGTAGTCCTACAAATGCAAACTGATATAATCTCCAGTATTTAGGATCAGCCACTTCTACAGAAGGTTTTTTCCACTTATACTCAATTTCATTTTTAGGGTATCCATCTAGGTAAAAATTAAATTTATATATATATACATTAGCAGATCCAAATCTGTTACTGTTGCAATACCAACATTATCAAAAGACAAATGTTTTGAAATTCTTTCTCATTTTTATATGTTAATATAGAAAAATACTGCATAAAATTGGTGAGTATAGTATAAAGAATAATCTTAATGATTAAATAATGATAGTCCATGCTAATTACATTTAAATCAAGAAATAAAATCTTGCTAGCATCTAAGAAAAACCATGCATCCACTCCAATATAGTGTTTTCCCTCTCAACCAGAGATAACCACTGACCTGATTTATGTGATAATCCTCCCCTTATGATTTTGGTTATATATATATATTTTTGAGAGGCAATTATGAAAAATATAGTTTAGTTTAGGTTCTTTTTGAACTCTGCTTGATTTTTGCCATGCTGGATGTATTATTTTGTATCTTATTTCTTTTAATATAGTGTTTATAATCATCATTCATGCTATTTTATGTAGCAGTAGTAAATTTGCTCTGTTGTAAAGATATGCCAAAATTTATTCATCCATTTTACTGTGTCCACACTTGTAATCTTTCCTGTTGGCTATTACTAACACTTCAGTTTACAATATTACTGTACATGTCTCACAAAACATATATATGCAAAAGTCTCTCTGGTATAAATACTTAAACATGAAATAGCTGGGTTGTGGATTACATATACTTCCCACTTTATGAGATAGTGTCAATCTCTTTTCCACAGAGAATATATTAATCTCATCTCTACCAGCCAGAGTTTGAAAATGGATGTTGATCCACATTCTCATTAAAGTTTATGTGGACAGGCTTCTTTATTTTCACTGTAGAGTGTATTTTTTTTTCCTGAATACAAATAAAATCTAGAACAAATTTCACGTGCTTATTAGATTCTTGAGTTTCTTCTTTGGATAATTGCTTATTCAATTGCTCATTATTTTACTGTTTTTTTTTTTTTTCCTATCTTTTCTTGGTCTGAATTCTTATATATATTCTGCATACTAGGCCTTTGTTAGTTATTTGTGTTGAAAACATCTGCTTTCTCTATAGCTGTCTAGAATGGAAGTGCATTCTTTTAAAAAACACATGCTTTTATTTTTGCTACACGTCATAGAAATACACAAGGCTATTTTGGGCCAAGTTAAGGAAATTTGGGAAAATCCATGTTGGGTGGGCTTGTGATTAAATCTTCGCAAGGAGTTAATTCACTCAGGTATGCTGATTTAGACCTTAGTCAAATAAGACAGTGAGCTAGTTACTTAACCACTCTAAATTTCATGATTTTGAGTCTTAAAATGGGAACTATAATGACATCTTCTAAATATATTTGTTGTGAAATATTAGATGGAGAAGGCTTAATTCTCTATTGGACTCATACAGAGTGTGTGAAAAAAAGATGGTTATAATTATTATGTTGATGTTAGTGACACCCAATTGCACTAGCAGGGATAGAATATTCCCAGTAAAGACAATCAAAGCTAAAGAGATACCACACCAAGATTTTAGGCATGATATCTAGAGGAGAATATAGTATATCTTCAAATATTTGTGTATCAGCTATTCCTTGAATGCTCCTATTAATCAAATCTTTGTTGTTAATTGACTGTTTTATTCATTGAGAGGTCAATGCTAGAAAATCAAAACTACTACAATATTGTAAAGTAATTAGCCCCCAACTAAAATAAAAAAAAAAATTAATTAAAAAAAAAAAAAAAAAAGAAATCAAAGCAGAGAGACATGAGATTATGAATTAAAAAGGACATTTTAGTGAGATGAAAATTTTTAAAAGTCAAGAAAATCCTTAATAAAGGGCAACAAGAGATACATGGGAATGCTTAAAGTGAAGAAGCAGGATAAAGACTTATGGATACTCATAATCTACTGTAAGTAAATTCCAGAACAAGATATCTTAAAAAAAATCAATTTTAAAATAGGAAAATAGAATTATATCATTCATAGACATAGGCAATATCATTTTTAAAGGCATTTTATGTGTTTTAAAGACTTGCTCAATTATATATTATGAAGAAAAATATTTTTATAAAAACATATGTGAGAATAAATATGTTAATAAATATAAAATAAAACTGATATTGGCATAGAAATATTATAGCTATTTCCTTGCAAAAAATATTCAGTTTGTGTACCTAAATTATTTCTCTCTAGTAATTTCTCTTTGTTTCATTCATTCTTTTGAATGAAATAAACTTATTTCTTCCTTGACTTTTCCAATTCATTAAAGTCTTCCTAAATATTTGCTACTTATGTGGTAAAATTCTTCACCAGACCAATTAAATATATTTTAAAATACAATGTAATAAACTTAAATCGGGCCTCCTGGAAGATGAATAAAATTTCAATCAACTTTTTATTCATGGCAGTGTAAAAATATTTGAATACAAATCTATCTTCAGTAAGTTCTTTAGTTAATCAAAATAGGAAAAGGACAAGATATAATGAATATATGTAAATAATAAGATATATATATTCAGTATGCATTTATTATCACTTTTTAAAGTAAGAAATAAATGTTATTTATGAATTTATCTAAGACAGCTAAACATAATTTAAACTTCTGGTAAGTGTATAAATTATGGTTTATCTCACATCATTGTACATTTTTAAATAAAAAGGACCATTGGCTATAAAGTTCTATGAAAATATCAAGTATTTTATCACTTACAACTTGAAAATTCCAATGGACATGAATGTTCATCCATAGGAAAGTTATGAAGCTGAAGGTAACATTCTGCATTAATTGTCAGTCTATTTAGATGGAAAAATGAATATTAAATAATGAGATACAATTTCAGGCATTAAAAATATTTTCTTTAATTTTAAAACATTTCATCTAACAATAATGGACTATGATACAATATAAAATAATATTAATTCTGAAGTCTCAAAATCTTAAGTAGTAATATTGTACCATTCATAAATGATTAATAAAATTCTGACATTTTTCTCTCCAGCAAACTAAGGTGCCTCAATTAGCCCAAGTGTGGTTTCTATGTTTGTGATTAAAATTTTATACTTCAGAATCTCAACATACACACAGGCATGCATACACAGGCAGATTAACAGAGTGTACCCAGTTAAGTATGGTAATTTTTTTTCTTTGGATTATAAACACCTTTCCATTAAGGGTACGATTTATAATGCGTCAATATGTTCAAGACAATGAATTAAATAACCTGAATCTTACCTATCAACCCTCATTTAATCCTCTGTTAGGGATGTTTTACTACACCACTGAAAATCAGAGCATTTTAAAATGTTATAGCAGGGTGGACTCCTAAAGAAAATCTTTGTCAATCATTTGCCTTATAGGTTTAAAAATATAGTGTTTATGCCACAGCCTTTTCTGCTTCAAAACAGGGAAATCAAGTTTTTCCTCTTTGCTTTCAGTCCTATTCACATACTGGTAACGTCAAGCTTAAACAAGTGTTTCCACAATATTTCACCTTTTTAAATTTTAGTGTATAAAAGAAGCTTCATATTTATTACTTTGCAACTTTGAAAAAGGGAAATTTGTGAGTCTCAAATATTAATATGGAAACTAAATTAGAGCAACTACAAGATTTTTTTTTTTTAAACAGCAATACCTTAGAGTATATAGAACTCGTCCATCATTCCATATTCGAAGAAGACGATTAGGAGTTGTTATCCAATGAGCATCAGATTTTCTTGAGTTTCTGAAGAAAGTGTCAGGAATCCAAATTTTCCCAACCATATTACTGTTAAGCATGAGCACTTTCATGGTACTATTGAATTTTAGACGACTATCAAGCCAGGTTTGGGCAAAAATTATATCTATTGTGTATTCCTAAAGGATAAAAAGAGAGTAATGACTCATGATAGTAAAGCTTCTATTTTAGACATTCTCTTCAGAAGTATGAACTTTTGTATTTTAAAATTTCTGTAAGTAAATAGCACTTGAACTCAGTCTTTTCATAGAAAAGTATACGCCATTATCTTAACCTTTCTTTTTCATTGTTTTCATGAGTCACGTAAAATAAAATCCAAGGTTTCTAGCAATAACTGCTGTCCAGTGTCACTTCACATACTTTCTGTAAATTGTATTCAACATTTTATAATATGGTTATTAATATAAAGGTCAATCACTTTCATGTTAACAGCTATATTAAATTTTGTGATATTTATGAGTGATTAAGTCACACAAAAAGGCACAAACTAAAATATCAAAATTTAAGCACTCACCAAATTATCTAAAAGCCATCAGATTATCCTTTGTCCAGAAAACTAATTTCAGTCATTTAGATTCAAATGTTTTAAAGCAACCACACTCTCTCTTTCTCTCTCTCTCTCTTTCTTTCACACACACACACACACACACACACACACACACACACACACAGAAGCTCCATTAAGCACTTATAATATGCTAAGTATTGTGTTGAGTTTTGCCAGTATAAAAAATTGAGAAAGAGAGAGAGAAATAGAGTTTTGCATGTATCAGGACTTCCCTGATAGCCCAGTTGGTAAAGAATCCACCTGCAATGCAGGAGACCCTGGTTCAATTCCTGGGTCAGGAAGGTCCGCTGGAGAAGGGATAGGCTACCCACTCCAGTACTCTTGGGTTTCCCTTGTGGCTCAGCTGGTAAAGAGTCCACCTGCAATGGGGGAGACATGGGTTCTGATCCCTGGGTTGGGAAGATCCCCTGGAGAAGGGAAAGGCTACCCACGCCAGTATTTTGGCCTGGAGAATTCCATGGACTGTATGAATAGTCCATGGGGTTGCAAAGAGTGAGACACGACTGAGCGACTTTCACTTACAAGTATCATGTCATTAAATCCTTACTACAGCCCTATGAAATAAGTACTACTATAATATTTATTTTTAAGGAATGTTTATTAATGGAGACATAAAATAATTCTCCCTACATCATGGAGTAGATGGTATGAAAGCTGAGGCATTGTAAGTTGAATCCCAAATCCACATACATAGCAACCACATATAATGGTCATCATAGTGAGGTCTTATGGGTGCCATAATTAGAGAAAAGCCTCTGTTCATAATCAGAAAGACTATAAATAGGAAATTGCATGGTTATGAGAGAATTCTTAGAAGTAGGTGTTTAGGTATAACCTACCTTTGTATCCTGACACTTATGCCTGCCATATTATAAAAGTAAAAAATAATTTGATAAAATTAATGAATAAGAATGCATAACCAATGCTATTGAGAAAGGAAAGTGAGTAAGTGTATGTATGTGTGAAACTTTGATGTTAGAAGATTAGGAAAAGAGTAAACCGAAAAGTATGAAGTTTTATATGAGTCGTTTGAGGTGGGAGAGATTGCTTGCTCACTCTTGATGTAATGCTAGCTCTTATCCAAACTTACCCAGAAAGAAATATTTAATATAATAAATAGAAGTATAATTGAGAGTTTGACTAATGAAATAAAAATCTTTAAATGGTAGAGAGAACTGAACAGCAGAAACTGCTTAAGATAAAGTAAGAGGCTAACATACCCCACCAGGATTATGTATTAGCAAAGATACAACATTGGTTGGTAAAGGAAACCTTAAGCTACTTAGTAGGTATATTGGCTGCAGTATTCCTAATGAACAGGGCATTAAAAATGATACTTGAGAACTAGCTTGTATAGGGCTGGGAAACAGCCCAGCAAACAGTTGTGGATCCGGCTTTTCAGCTGGCAGTTCCTTCTTTAGCAGACCTGTTTGTGCTAATCACTGTTGGATGAGTTATGACTTCCGAAGGGTCAAATTCCCCCAAGCAGAGATTTTTGGGAAAATGGGAAGATTTTTTTTCTGCTCACAATTCCCTCAATCTAGGTTCAAGAAGAGAAAGATACAGAGCATGTGTCTTGATAATCCATCCTTCCTAAACTTTTTGCAGAGGTTAGTACTTGGAAGCTCTTTTAAATTACTAATCCTTAATAAATGCTTCACTGAGATAAGAAGTTATTCAAGCCTGTGCCATTTTATACGTAACTGAAAATTCCCATTTTATTTGCTAATTTGTATTAGTGTAGTTTCAAGAAAATGATCAAATCGTGTTCTTGTACTTCATGTTCCTATTTACAGGTTATAATTATCTACATAATAAATAATCAAAAGAAACATGAAAAGGAACTTCCAGTCACTCAGAACAAGTAGAATAGCATCTAGGATAAACATTTCAAGATGAGGAGCAGTGCATTTAGCATTTGAGATCGTATGTACATTATGAAACTTTGCCTCCTTGCAGTTAGCCCAGAAAATAGCATTAATGGGTAAAGGTGAAGAACTGAGCCCTCTTGACTTCTAACTCAATCAATCAAACCATAATTGATCAAAGTGAGTGTCATGCCCTTTTCCTACTTCACTGTCAGCTTTGCAATTATGTGCTGTGTCTAAAACTTAAATGCAGAGGTTAACTCTATCATTTTTGGTAATGAAATTAACATCATACAAAATGCAGACCTAAATAATTAACTTAGGTGCATAATTACATCATGAAATTGGGTTGATTCTCATCTGATCTTACGAACCTGGCATTCATCTCTCCCTAAACTATCGATTCACATGGCCAAAACAGTAAGATAGATCAGTGGTTAGCAGTTAATCAGATACTAAGGCTATAAACATGTAGAGAAAAGGTACAAGTGTAGCTAATCACCAGCACAAATAGCTTTAGTGATGCAAGTTCACAGGATTCTTCCCCACTTTACTCAATTATTATAAAAGCACCAACTTCTTGATACTGTCACAAGATAAGAAAAAGACTCAGTTTCCTTTTTTTAAATGGAAAAGAAAAAAGGTTTTGTCAGATACTTAAATCATTAAAGTCAGTCATCAATACATTGAAGGCCATTATGACATAAATCCTGCATTCAGTTACCAACTGGGTTCTATTTTTATGTTCGTAAATTTAGATTGCCAAAAGTACATAATGCCATGTACATTCATCAAATAACTTTTTAACAAATATTTTTCAGTGTTCAAGTTACTTCTGTATTATTCTCAGTTTACAAAGATGAATGTGAAGTTTTTCTGTTATGTATATTTACATAATAAAATTGGAAATTAATACTACTTAGGAGAGACAGAATTAAAGAGAAATAAAAACAATAGAGATTATTTTCAGCTAGGAGAAATTAATAAAGACTTCATGATGGAAATTGTATTTAACCTGAACTGACTTTTAAACAGTTGCAAACTAACATTAGAGATTTTTATCTCTAAAACAAAAGTTAATTATGCTGTCCAAGTTCAAATACTAACACAAACATAGAATCAGAGAATTTCTGACATATCAGTATGCTACTAGGATAGCACTCTTCACAGTATCACTGGAAGTGCTGGCTTCCAGTGTTTACTTCGGTAGGTTAGATCAAATCTGTACATATCACAAAATGGAGTTCTCTTTGCAGATAAAATCAAAGCCTATTGCAGGACTTGCACAGCTTCTCCTAGAGAGATTTGTCATGATTTCCATTACAGCAAAATGTTACAAGTGGAGACATTTAACAAGATTTATCTACTTCAGATTTTAATAAAACTGATGTGAGTTAAAATCCACTGCCAATCTGAAACCTAAGGTTTTCATACATTATTTAAAAGACTTTGGACTGGAAAAAAAAAAATATATATATATATAAAATAACACAACTAAGGACTAGGACATTGTCTTTAATTGTATACGTAATTTTAAATACTTTTAAGATAAACTCAACAAATACATCAAATGTGTGTTATAGTGAGAAGTTATGATGTAATCTAAAGAATACTGGTTGAATGGAGATGGGAAATCATGTCAGACTCCCAGTTCTGTGAGTTCCTAAAGTAGGAAGCTGATCAAGTCCTTTACTCTTTCTCAATGGAAAAATGAGGGCACTACATAAAATTATCATTCTTATCTCTCCTAGCTGTAAGTTTCAGTAATCATAATCTAA
Source organism: Okapia johnstoni (assembly GCA_024291935.2). Taxonomy (NCBI): domain Eukaryota; kingdom Metazoa; phylum Chordata; class Mammalia; order Artiodactyla; family Giraffidae; genus Okapia; species Okapia johnstoni. The sequence goes on from CM044308.1 coordinate 58,668,746, forward strand.
ACACAAATAAGAATAAAGGCACTATGGACATGGTAGCATCCAGTGACCTATCCTCATAAAAATACTTCTGATCTAATGGCATTGAGAGAGTCAATTCCCAGGCAGGTTGATACGAAGTCCAGGTTCCCCGAGGAGGAGATTTTTTTTTTTCTTTTTTCTCTACATTCCTTAGTGTTAGTCACATAAAATGGTTTTTTTCTGTAAGCCCAGAACTGATGATTACACAAAAAACAACTCAGTTTAAACTCTGCACTAGGGATTATATAACAACAATGTATCCTGCTTGAAGGCGGTTTCTCCTTCCTGAAAACTTTCTGACTAATTCTGATATCTTAGAATGTACATTATGGGAGTGGGTCTGGTCAGTTCAGTTCAGTCACTAAGTCTTGTCTGAGTCTTTGAAACCCCATGGACTGCAGGCCTCCCTGTCCATCACCAACTCCCAGAGTTTACTCAAACTCACGTCCATTGATCAGTGATGCCATCCAACCATCTTATCCTTTGTCATCCCCTTCTCCTCCCGCCTTCAATCTTTCCCAGCATCAGGATCTTTTCAAATGAGTCAGTCCTTTGCATCGTGTGGCCAAAGTATTGCAGTTTCAGCTTCAACATCAGTTCTTCTAATGAATATTCAGAACAGATTTCCTTTAGGATAGACTGGTTTGTTCCCCTCGCTGTCCATGGGACTCTGAAGAGTCTTCTCCAACACCACAATTCAAAAGGATCAATTCTTTAGTGCTCAGCTTTCTTTAGAGTCCAACTCTCACATCCATACATGACTACTACAAAAACCATAGCTTTGACTAGACAGACTTTTGTTGGCAAAGTAATGTCTCTGCTTTTTAATATGCTGTCTAGGTTGGTCATAATTTCTCTTCTAAAGAGTAAGCGTCTTTTAACTTCATGGCTGCAGTCACCGTCTACAGTGATTTTGAGCCCTAAAAAATAAACTCTGCCACTACTCCACTGCTTCTCCATCTATTTGCCATGAAGTGATGGGACCGGCTGCCATGACCTTTGTTTCTGAATGTTGAGCTTTAAGCCAACTTTTTCACTCTCCTCTTTCATTTTCATCAAGAGGCTCTTTAGTTCTTCTTCATTTTCTGCCATAAGGGTGGTGTCATCTGCATATCTGAGGTTATTGATATTTCTTCCAGCAATACTGATTCCAACGTGTGCTTCATCCATCCAGTGCTATTCATGATGTACTCAGCATATAAGTTAAATAAGCACAGTGACAATATACAGCCTTGATGTTCTTCTTTCCCGATTTGGAACCAGTCTGTGGTTCTGTGTCCAGTTCTAACTGTTGCTTCCAGACCTGCATATGGATTTCTCAGGAGGAAGGTCAGGTGATCTGGTATTCCCATCTCTTTCAGAATTTTCCAGTTTATTGTGATCCACACAGTCAAAGGTTTTGGCATAGTCAATAAAGCAGAAATAGATGCTTTTTCTGGAACTTTCTTGCTTTTTAAATGATCCAGTGGATGTTAGCAATTTGATCTCTGGTTGCTCTGCCTTTTCTAAAACCAGCTTGAACATCTGGAAGTTCACGGTTCATGTATTGTTGAAGCCTGGCTTGGAGAATTTTGAGCATTACTTTACTAGCATGTGAGATGAGTGCAATTGTGCTGTAGTTTGAGCATTCTTTGGCATTGCCTTTCTGTGGGATTGGAATGAAAACTGACTTTTTCCAGTCCCGTGGCCACTACTGAGTTTTCCAAATATGCTGGCATATCGAGCGCAGCACTTTCAAAGCATCATCTTTCAGGATTTGAAATAGCTCAACTGGAATTCCATCACCTCCACTAGCTTTGTTCATAGTGATGCTTTCTAAGGCCCACTTGACTTCACATTCCAGGATGTCTGGCTCTAGGTGAGTGATCACACCTTCGTGATTATCTGGGTCATGAAGATCTTTTTTGTATAGTTCTTCTGTGTATTCTTGTCACCTCTTCTTAATATCTACTGCTTCTGTTAGGTCCATACCATTATGGCAGAGACATTACAACGGAGACATTATTTGCTGTAAGGTCCATATAGTCAAATTTATGGTCTTTCCAGTAGTCATGTGTGTATATGAGAGTTGGAACATAAAGAAAGCTGAGCATCGAAGAATTGATGCTTTTGAACTGTGGTGTTGGAGAAGACTCTTGAGAGTCCCTTGGACTGCAAGGAGATCCAATCAGTCCATCCTATAGGAAATCAGTCCTGAATATTCACTGGAAGGACTGATGCTGAAGCTGAAGCTCCAATACTTTGGCCACCTGATGTGAAGAACTGACTCACTGGAAAACACTCTGATGCTGGCAAAGATTGAAGGCATGAGGAGAAGAGGCAACAGAGGATGAGATGGTTGAATGGCATCACCGACTTGATGGGCATGAGTTTTAGCAAGCTCCAGGAGTTGGTGATGGACAAGAAAGCCTGGTGTGCTGCAGTCCACAGGGTTGCAAAGAGCTGGACATAACTGAGTGACTGAACTGAACTGAACTGAATCTCTAAAATGGTGAAATATGATCCCTTTGAAGTGATCGTTAGTCCATGATAAATCATTACCTTAAGTGCTAAACTGCTTTTTCCTATTCATTGTTTTTCTGTTTTTTAATAAATATTATTAGCAACATATTACCATTTGTCACTCTTATGTAAATAAATTTTATATTAAGAAATGAAACAAAGTGGTTGCCTAATAACTTTGAATTCATCTTTGAAAACACTTGGTAGGTACCATATAACTCAATTTAAATAAAGAGGTGAAAACTGTAGACTTATAAGGTATAGCTGTATTAACTATAACATTTGACAAATGAAATAGGGCCTTAAATTAACTAGGTAGGAAGCAAATCTAAAAACCAGATTTTAACCACATTTTGACAGAACTTTCCCCCTAATCCTAACCTGAGGCCAGAATTGCCAAGCAGTACTAGCCCATTATAGAACATTCTATATCTACTAGTTCATAAAGAACTCAAAATTATAACTAACCTGGGAGGCATATCATTAAGAAGGAATTCAACATTAGACACCTCCAAAGACTGACCACAGTATTAGATAATGAATTATTAAATATATTTTAATATATGAGGCAATATTTAATGATATTTTTAAACAGGAATTAAGTGTAATAATAGTCATGATATAATACATGGAAAGATACCATGTTATAGTAAAAATATGCATAATAGTATAGCATTTGGAGAAACCATGTACGTAAAGTTATTAAAATGTTAGAATAGTAGCTAACAGTGGTGACCACTGTATAATGATAATCCATGATATTATGTCAAAATATTTTAGAAAATATAGCATAGGGTCACCATTTTCAAGTGAAAATATGTATGGATTCATAACAGGATTTTTCCTGACCCTTCCTCCTGTGTATTGATCTAATTTAATATTTTAAGCCATCCTCCCCACTAGGTTTTATGCTTCTCCAAAGAAGGCCATATATTTTCTAACTTAGTAATCAATGTATCAACTGTCACAATAGAAGTATTACATAAATAAAAGACAAATAGGATCACAGAATAAAAATTTTAAAGTGTTTTTTAACATTAAGAAATAGTATAAATTATTTTAATAATTTTTGGAGTTTTAGAGGTCAATTTAATTTCTTTATTATAAGAACTCTAACTGCCTATTCTTGGAGCAAATGAGCATTCCGCATCAAAGCAGCACAGAGATGAAAATAACACTCATTTATTTATAATTTTTAATTTTATTTCTGTTAGTGTTGAGTCAAAAGGTACCTAAATTAGAGCCAGTGAAAAGAAATTGACTTTAAAGGATATAATTAGAAAAATAAATCTTAATGTAATATGCAAAAAAAGAAATAAAAACTATGGTATCAAGCTTTAAAATAGTGTATGAATGAAACAAACAAACTTAATGTGTTGCTGTTTTATAATTCCTAAAAGTAATATAGCTGGCAAGGAGTGACTATTTCCTGTTAATACAGAAAGAAAAACGTGGGATTAATTTAATATATAGAAGCTATGTTTAAATCTTTGTTTCCTTAAATCTGGAAGCCTCAGTAACAAAAAAAGAGAAAGAAAGAAGAGGAATGGGAAGGGAAAGAGAGTAGAGAGAAATAAACCCCAAGAGAGAGAGGGGCAGAAAGAGACAAACACAGAGAAATGGAAGAACTTATGAACATTGGGTGCAGAAGAAAATGGCAACCCACTCCAGCATTCTTGCCTAGAGAATCCTGTGGGCAGAGGAGCCTGGCGGGCTGCTGTCCATAGGGTAGCAAAGAGTCGGACATAACTGGAGCGACTTAGCATGCATGCATGCATTGGAGAAGGAAATGGTGACCCATTCCAGTATTCTTGCCTGGAGAATCCCAGGGACAGAGGAGCCTGGTGAGCTGCTGTCTATGGGGTCGCGCAGAGTCGGACACGAATGAAGCAACTTAGCAGCAGTAGCAGCATGAACATTAATTCTCCCCGAGCACCAGCTTTCTCAGTATATTTGGAATGGTTAAACAGAAGTTATATGTCTAGGGATTTAATTATAAAAATTGAGTTTGATAAAATAAGGTAAAATTTTAAAAAAATCTTAAAAGTCAGTTCTCACCATTCTCAAATGAATTATTTAACTATACCTTACCCTCTAACTATACCTCATGGGCTTTCCACGTGGCTCAGTGGTAAAAAAAAAAAAATTGTGCTAATGCAGAAGCCTCAGGAGACACCTGTTCGATCCCTGTTTCAGCAAGATCCCTTGGAGAAGGAAATGGCAACCCACTCTAGTATTCTTACCTGGAAAATCCCATGGACAGAGGAGCCTGGCATGCTATAGTCCATGGGATCACAAAGAGTTGGACTTGACTTAGTGACTAAACCACCACCCTCTCCATGGTGGCTCAGTGGTAAAGAATCTGCCTACAATGCAGGAAGCCTCAGGAGCCAGGGTTCTATCTCTGGGTTGGAAAGATCCTCTGGAATAGGGCATGGCAACCCACTCGAGTATTCTTCCCTGGAGAATCCCAAGGACAGAGAGGCCTGGCAAGCTACAGTCCATGGGGTCGCAAAGAGTCAGACATGACTGAAGTGACTTAGCATGCACACAGGCACCTTCTATACAGACATCTGATGCTTGCCCATTCTGCTTAAATGATGGAACAAAACTTATTTACTGAAAAAACTCTTAACCCCCTTATTTTATTTCCATGCAATAATAATTAATGTTTATAACTTTTGTAGGTTCACCTATACTTCAAGATTATTTATAATTTTATAGGGAACAGTTGAACTTTCCTTTTCTGGTCAAAAGGGCCTGAAAGGGGGCATTATTGTTAAATATTTCTATACTGGCCAGAAAGAAAACAACTTGTCTTTTGCTAAATTCAATAAATCCCATTTGTGTACTGCTCAGACCCTGATGCTGGGAAAGGTTGAAGGCGGAAGGAGAAGGGAATGACAGAGGATGAGATGGTTGGATGGCATCACTGACTCGATGGACATGAGTTTGAGTAAACTCCAGGAGTTGGTGATGGACAGGGGACGCCTGTCATGCCCAGCCCAGGGGGTTCCAAAGAGTCGGACACGACTGAGTGACTGAACTGAACTGAACTGCCCTGTGCTGTCACTCAAGCAGGTGGTTACTCTGGAGTCTAGACCAGCTGGTGCCCTGGCTTCTTTCTAATTTGCCCTCTTTATAACTGGTGCCTTCATTCTTTGGCCCTGTCTCCAGTACCAAAACCAATAAAAATTTCAAGCCTGAAGAATGTATCCAGCTTAGGAACCATATTCTCAGATCATGTGACCTATGACCCTGGCATTTACAATGATATAAAGTTAAATTCTATAGACATGATTTAGGATCTTGTTCTTGAGAAGTTTTTTTATCACTGTTTTTCTCCCTGGTCTGACACTTTCAAAGAACCTATACTGATAATCTCTTAATATTGGGCTATATAAGGGTGTACTACTTCCTATAAGTAAACCCATGTCCAAACTATAGCTGTAATTTTCAGTGATTACTGTTCTGTACTTACTCCCCTTGTGTTAGATACCCATTATATCATCTTGGATTCACTGGAGCTTTTACTGATTTTTATTTTATTCAAGGAATTTCATAACCCTTGACTGTTATATGTGCTACCACAGGATAACTACAATTGTTTAATTATCCTGATATATTTACTCAAAAGAGTGAAAACACATAATCTCCTCAAAACCTGAAAAATTAAGAGGATGAAATGCTTTTATTTCAGTATAATAACCTCTATTAACATTTTGTGCCTTCAGTTTTTATTGTATTTTTTTTCTGCTGACATTTAGATAGTTTTAATTAGAGTATGCATAGTTGAATGGCCTTTTTCCAAGTTAGTTTTTTTTTTTTCAATTCTGATTAGTTGCACCTGATACTCACTTTTCACTCAAATTTTCAAAATAGAAATTATGGGATAATCTATTTATTGACTAATTTATTCATTCTTTTAACATGAAATTATTGAATACCCAGTGTTTGACAGTGACACCAGGATTGAATCCATTAACCTAACCTTGAATTTAAAAAAAAAAAGAGGAAAGATATATATGATTGTAGAATGATACTGTTTTAAGTCTTATCAGTAATCTACAGATAATATTTTATGCAGCCAAGTTGTAAAAAAAAAACACTTTGTATCAAACCATATTTTATTTCATTTGAAAAAGTAAAATTATTAAACCTTTATAATAGCTTTGTTCCTTATCAGTACATTAAGTTGTATATGTAGTCAAGAGGGGAAAAAAGACTTGCTTAATTCTATTCAAGTCTGCTTGTTTTATTACAGTCACAGTCAAAGCAATTCTATTCATTTTATAATAATTGAGTTCTAATGTTCCTGCATTGTTTAGTTAAAAATTTTCTCTGTAACCTGTTCCTTTGTTCCTAGTATGACATGCTTCTGTTTCAATAAACACTATTAAATATTCTAGTTTTTTTCTTATATGTGCTTTAGTATCACCAATTTTAATAGTAATTTCACTTAATTAGCTTTAAAATAAAAACTATCACTGTCCAAGATTACAAGTGTGTGATTTGCCCCACTGGAAACTAAATATTTAATACTATGAAACTTTTATGCAAGAATATCATCACAGAAGTCTCTTGATAGCTATTCTTGTCAAAGTATTTCTGGAATACTAATTCAGTCTTTAATTCTACTTCTTTTTAATAACCACATTTTTTCTTTAATGAATTCATTCAAATTGAAGACAAAAGGCTCAAATAATAAATATACAATGCAGGAAAATTTAGACTTCCACATCCCCAAATGGGTTTACCTAAGCATTAGTAGAGATTGAATATTTTAAGATTCTTTTAAAGAGAAAATTAACATCTTAGTAAGGCATTACTTTATAAAATCTTATATTTGCATAATGTTAAATTAGTACACACAGCTATATAAACTTCTTTATCTTTATGAAAACCAAGTGGTTGTATACATATTTGTTTGGAGTTAGGAGGAAAACTAAAACACTTTCAAATTTTACCTTCCTTTGCTTTATCTTCATTTTCTTGTCAACTTATCAGTTTAATTTGCTATCTCAGCTTCATCTTTCAGGTCCTTAAATGTATATATCCCTCAAGGTCTGATATTGTTTCTTTTCCCTTGTCTATTTACTTTCAGACTTTCCATTTCCTCAGAGGTTTAGCTAATCCCTGACAAATATTTGCTCCAACCCTTTACCCTGAGAGCCAGTTCCAATTTTCAGACTATCAAATTCAACTTATCCACAGCTAGTTCATATTCGTTTGCATTAAGGCAACAAAGATGTCCATTATTGTGTGGTCAGAATCCTGTCACTCTGGTGATCAATATAGGCAGCTGTGAAAGTTAACGACAATCACATGAACATCATGTTGAGTAAGAGAAAAACTGATCATGACTGTAATACTATAAGACAAAGTGCTGCTGCTGCTAAGTCACTTCAGTCGTGTCCGACTCTGGGCGACCCCATAGACGGCAGCCCACCAGGCTCCCCCGTCCCTGGGATTTTCCAGGCAAGAGTACTGGAGTGGGGTGCCATTGCCTTCTCCAATGCGTGCAAGTGAAAAGTGAAAGTGAAGTCGCTCAGTCGTGTCCGACTCCCAGCGACCCCATGGACTGCAGCCCACCAGGCTCCTCCATCCATGGGATTCTCCAGGCAAGAGTACTGGAGTGGGTTGCCATTGCCTTCTCCAATAGGACAAAGTAGACATAGATAATTGTCAGGTATATAATGATGGTTATCCAGGTATAATAAAGGGCTTCCCCATTGGCTCAGTGGGAAAGAATCGCCTGCCCATGCAGGAGGTACAGGTTTGATCCCTGGGTCAGGACTATCCCCCTCGAGTAAGACATAGCAACCCACTCCAGTATTCTTGCCTGGGAAATCCCATGGACAGAGGAGCCGGGTGGGCTACAGTCCATGGAGCCACAAAAGAGTCAGACATGACAATGACTAAACAAAAACATTCAAGTATAAAATGGTTAAGATTAGAATAAAGTGACAATTTGTTGTAATAATGAATAAGCGAAGTTGGGGAGAAAAATCATCAAAGCATTAGAAAATTATCTTTGCATGGTATTATGCACTGAACAGTGTCCTCTCACAATTTATATGCTGAAGGCCTAACCCCCTATACCTTAGAATATGACTGTTTTGGGAGACAGAGCTTTTAAAGAGATGATTAAGTTAAAATGAGTTTGTTATGGGGGACCTGAATCCAATCTGACTGCTGTTCTTATAATAAGGGAAAGTTTGGATATTTGGATGAAATTTGGATGAAAATTTGGATACACAAAGAGCACAAGGGAAGCAGATGCACTGAAGAAAGCCCGTATGATTCAGCAAAAAGAAGGACATATGCAAACCAAGAAGGGAGGTCTTAGAAAAAAGCAAAGTTGCTGACACCTTAATTTGACTTCTGTCCTTCAAAACTTGAGACATAAATGTCTATTGTTAGAGCCATCCAGTCTTTGATACTTTGTTATGGCAGCCTGAGAGGCTAACATGCTGCTGCTGCTGCTGCTGCTGCCAAGTCGCTTCAGTCGTATCCGACTCTTAGCGACCCCATGTGTGTGCGACCCCATAGATGGCAGCCCACCAGGTTCCGCCATCCCTGGGATTCTCCAGGCAAGAACACTGGAGTGGGTTGCCATTTCCTTCTCCAATGCATGAAAGGGAAAAGTGAAAGTGAAGTCGCTCAGTCGTGTCCACCTCTTGCAGCCTACCAAGCTCCTCCATCCATGGGATTTCCCAGGCAAGAGTACTGGAGTGGATTGCCATTGCCTTCTCTGGAGGCTAACATGGGTGTCCATCAAAGGAGATGAATATAACACATGATAGAACCCATTGAAAGGCATCAATTAGTCTGACTCAGAAATGGGATTATTAGGGTTTGGATCAGTACATTTTCAATCTACTTTAAATAATGTCTATGGCTTATATTGTAGGTGTTAATTATGTCTTTCAAATGGTAAGAAAAACTACTCATTCTATATGTAAGAGATAAAGCATAGTTACACACTTTTATTAGTTTTCAGCCTAAATGACCTTCCCTTGGCATTTTTTCATATTCTCTCTCTTGCCCATATTTCTCTTACACTCTCTTCCCTCTCTACCATCAACTTCTTATCTCATTCTCTTCTAAGTCAAGTTTCTTAAAATAGTAGTTATAGTGTAAGTCAATTTTCTCAAAACAATAGTTCATAAAATTAACCTGCATTCCCACTTAATCTCCATCACCTTGAAATCAGCACATGATTTCATGTCTGTTCCTGCAGAACCTGTATTTCATGGCTCTGTGACAAGAAGTTGGGTATGAGACCAATTTTGAGGCTGGAGGAGAGACATATGATTCAGCTCTTATTCTTTTCTTACTTTCAGCATTCCTCTGAATTTTATCTGAGAGAACCAGTACCATCTAACCAATCTCAGCAGGACAAATTTAATTCATTTATCATTGGATTCTCATGCACATAGACAATTGTTTATTAATTCCTTCTTCTTCATCCTCTTTTCTTCCTCAGATAATTTAATATCATCTTCTCCCTGCTTCTCTTACCCTCTGACTTTTCTATGTCCCTTTTCTGCACTTCTCTTTTTTCCCACCTGTAGTTTATACACATTGGCCTCATTTTACCATGTGATCATCAGATCTGTGTTCTTTTTAATATGCATCTCCCTTGGATCACTTCTTGAGGCTTCAAACTATATCTTATACTGCTTGTTCTTCCTCTCTTCTCAATTTATATCTATTTCCAAATCGTCTCCAAATCAACTTATTCCCTGAACTTAAAATCCAAATCATTCCTGGACAGTTCCTCCTGAATGTGCCTTTAGCATTTGAGGGCACATGTGACTATATTCCCAATCTCAAAAGATGACTCTGCTGTCCGCAAAGTCATCTCTATACCTTAGAGTCACCCTATGCACAACTGGCGAATCACTGCACCTTTTCACCCTGAACTCATTCAGAATTAGCTCTCAGAAACTGCTCACATATTCATTCTATTGCTGTGGTATGTACTCAAGAACTGTATGCAAATAAAAATTTTAATATTCATAACTCACCATATTTATGGGATCAACTGGTCCAATGCTGTTTACATAAACATCAGTTTCAATTACTGTGGGCCTCACTGCAAAATACCAATACCAAAGAATGTTCAAAGACATAATCAGAGGTGGTGTTAAACCTTATTTAAATAAGTCTTTACTAATCATTAATACTTTATCATTTTAGTTATAAAACATTTTGCACTATGAAATGAAGAAGCATGACTCATTATATAAACATAACAATCTTTTAAATCAATTATGTAACTAAAAATGACCATTTTTGACTAAAAATATTCCAGTGTACAGCCTAAAAATGTTAAAACTGTTTAAACCTTCCATGAAAATGAATAAAGTTAATTCAGTTAAAAATGTTAGATAATTTACTCTGCAACAGTTATAGAATTTAGGATCAGATGGATTTTAGAGCCTAAATATTGTTATTTAAGCCTGTGTATGTGCATATGTTCCATCACTTCAGTCGTGTCTGACTCTTTGCAACTCTATACACTGTAGCCTGCCAGGCGCCTCTGTCCATGGTATTCTCCAAGCAAGAGGGAGTGGGTTGCCATCCCCTCTTTCAGGGGGTCTTCCTGACTCAGGGATTGAACCCGTGTCTCCTGCATTGCAGGTGAATTCTTTACTTCTAAGCCACCTGGGAAACCTGATAATCTACTTAGTGCATATCAGTGGTGTGCTAGCAAATGTTACCAAGCTTACTCTTAGAGATGAGTAAAAAAGCCCTGATTTGTACCTTTTGCTGATTTTAATGTTGCAAATACTCCCACAATGACTGATGTAGAGATACCAGTGTGAAGTCACTGAGTGCAGAGTGGGGACAATATGTAATTAGTGGCTATTGTGAGCCAGTATAAGCCAGTTCCAGTAATACTAGAATTTGAAGCATAGTTATGATAATTAAAGGAGGTGATGAATGTAAAGCATCTACCTCTAGGTCTGATTCTTACGAGGAGCATAATCGATGTATTTACACCTCTTTCCTCCCTTGTTAACAATATTCCTTTGGATTGTTTATAGTTGGCTTCAAGGAAAGGTGTATTTTCATCTAATTCTCAGAGTATACTGTATAGCCACCACTGTGAACTTCATCTGTTGTGTTTTGTACACAGCCATTTGTGCTTTCTGAGTTAGTCTTTAAATGTCTACAGTCTTATATTCTATCAAAACATGTAGCACAGGTCAGCCTTTTAAACATTTACTGAATCATCTGGTTAACTAATACCTTCAATAGTGACTATATTGTGATTACTAAATAGTGGTTGTGATTTAGGCTTTCTACCGTTGTCAGGTATTTTTGGCTTCCTATAATGAGATTTACCATAGTAATGATAGTTTATACTTATGAGATTTTCTTGTTTACTATGAAAACATTTTCACATAGTTTCTTTTTATTCCCTACCCCTCCAAAGGTTCATTTATTGTTTCTACAAATACTTGTTGAGGAATACATGTAAAGGATTCATAAGTAGACAAGAAGGGAACAAACATTGTGAGAAAAAAATCTATAATAGATCTCATAGAGATTTACATAGAGGTAATGCAAATTAAAGCAGAAAAACCACTTTGTACATTAAAAGTTTCTAAAGTAAGCATGTTTCTAGTAATATTTATTCAGTCATCCTTTCTGGATAACTTTATGTGGTCCCCTTTCTGGCCCAGTGTTTATCATTCTTACAATGCAAACACTATATTAGACCTGGCAGGATGAATCTTCTCCTTTTTTATGTAGCTGAGTCTGCCTGTCTGATTCCCTAGCCTGTCCCAAATCTACCTGCCTTGGTAACCTACTCTGGCAGAGCCTCCAGGCTGGTAAGCTTCCACGGAAAACTTAAGGCATTTTGAGAAACAGTGCTTGTATTATTTTAAAACTATATTTTTAAATCTTTGGTATTATATATAGTCTCAGTATGCAAAACTATAGGTTTATGTGCTTGAGTGCTCAGTTGCTCAGCCCCACTCATTACATCTGACTCTGTGACACCATGGACTGCAGCCTGCCAAGCTCCTCTGTCCATGGGATTTTCCATGCAAGAATACTGTTCAGTTCAGTCGCTCAGTTGTGTCCAACTCTTTGCGACCCCATGAATTGCAGCACGGCAGGTCTCCCTGTCCATCACCAACTCCCAGAGTCTACCCAAACTCACGACGATTGAGTCGGTGATGCCATCCAACCATTTCATCCCCGTCGTCCTCCTCTCCTCCTGCCCCCAATCCTTCCCAGCATCAGTGTTTTTTCCAATGAGTCAACTCTTCGCATGAGGTGGCCAAAGTATTGGAGTTTCAGCTTCAACATCAGTCCTTCCAATGAACACCCAGGACTGATCTCTTTTAGTATGGACTGGTTGGATCCCCTTGCAGTACAAGGTACTCTCAAGAGTCTTCTCCAACACCACAGTTCAAAAGCATCAATTCTTCAGTGCTCAGCTTTCTTCACCATCCAACTCTCACATTCATACATGACTACTGGAAAAACCATAGCCTTGACTAGACGGACCTTTGTCAGAAAATCACTGTCTCTGCTTTTTAACATGCTATCTAGGTTGGTCCTAACTTTCCTTCCAAGGACCAAGCATCTTTTAATTTCATGGTTGCAATCACCATCTGCAGTGATTTTCGAGCCAAAAAAATAAAGTCTGCCCCTGTTTCCATTGTTTCCCCATCTATTTCCCATGAAGTGATGGGACCAGATGCCATGATCTTGGTTTTATGAATGTTGAGATTTAAGCCAACTTTTTCACTCTCCTGTCTCACTTTCATCAAGAGGCTTTTTAGTTCCTCTTCACTTTCTACCATAAGAGTGGTGTCATCTGCCTATCTACTATTTCTCCCAGCAATCTTGATTTTAGCTTGTGCTTCTTCCAGCCCAGCATTTCTTATGATGTACTCTGCATAAAGGTTAAATAAGCAGGGTGACAATATACAGCGTTGACATACTCCTTTTCCTATTTGGAACCAGTCTGTTGTTCCATGTTCAGTTCTAACTGTTGCTTTCTGACCTGCATACAGGTTTCTCAAGAGGCAGGTCAGGTGGTCTGGTGTTCCCATCTCTTTCAGAATTTTCCACAGTTTATTGTTCTCCACACAGTCAAAGGCTTTAGCATAGCCAATAAAGCAGAAATAGATGTTTTTCTCTAACTCTCTTGCTTTTTCAATGATCGATTGGATGTTGGCAATTTGATCTCTGGTTCCTCTGCATTTTCTAAAACCAGCTTATACATCTTGAAGTTCATGGTTCACATATTGCTGAAGCCTGGCTTGGAGAATTTTGAGCATTACTTTGCTAGTATGTGAGAGAGAACAATTGTGCAGTAGTTTGAGCATTCTTTGGCATTGTCTTTCTTTGGGATCGGGATGAAAACTGATCTTTTCCAGTCCTGTGGCCACTGCTGAGTTTTCCAAATTTGCTAGCATATTGAGTGTTGCACTTTCACAGTATCATCTTTCAGGATTTGAAATAGCTCAACTGGAATTCCATCACCTCCACTAGCTTTGTTTATAGTGATGCTTTCTAAGGCCCACTTGACTTCACATTCCAGGATGTCTGGCGCTAGGTGAGTGAGCACACCATCTTTATTATCTGGGTTGTGAAGATCTTTTTTGTACAGTTCTTCTGTGTATTCTTGCCACCTCTTCTGAATATCTTCTGCTTCTATTATGTCCATACCATTTCTGTCCTTTATTGAGCCCATCTTTGCATGAAATGTTCCCTTGGTATCTCTAATTTTCTTGAAGAGATCTCTAGTCTTTCCCATTCTGTTGTTTTCTTATATTTCTTTGCACTGATCACTGAGGAGGGCTTTCTTATCTCTCCTTGCTATTCTTTGGAACTCTGCATTCAAATGGGAATATCTTTCCTTTTCTCCTTTGCTTTTCACTTCTCTTCTCTTCCCAGCTATTTGTAAGGCCTCCTCAGACAGCCATTTTGCTTTTTTGCATTTCTTTTCCATGGGGATGGTCTTGATCCCTGTCTCCTATACAATGTCACGAACCTCCATTCATAATTCATCAGGCACTCTATCAGATCTAGTCCCTTAAATCTATTTGTCATTTCCACTGTATAATCATAAGGGATTTGATTTTGGTCATACCTGGATGGTCTAGTGATTTTCCCTACTTTCTTCAATTTAAGTCTGAATTTGGTAATAAGGAGTTCATGATCTGAGCCACAGGTGGCTCCCAGTCTTGATACTGTATCCCGGTCTTGATACTTGATATCCTGTTCAGAATACTGTAGGGTGTTGCAATTTCCTCCTCTACTTATAGGCTTCTAGACTTACAAAATACATGACAATGTAATTGGATCTACTAACCAACAATTCGATTTCTTAAATAAAAGTAGGTCCTATAAAGTAGAGAAGGTTTTATAGCTTAACTTAAACTGATGACTTCCAAATGAGTTCTTTTAATCAGCTACCATTAGTTTGACTAGCTATGAGTTGTAACAAATAAATATCATGTTATTACACTAATTATAACTAGATTCAGAGTGGTTTTTATGCAAGTCAATTAATAACAAGACAATAGGTTTATTAGTTGCATTTGCAAGTAGATTTATTACTTGTTATAAGCAGTTAAGTGCAGTGTACCTGTCTTATTTGATTAGATTTTTGGTTCATCTGATAAGCCAACAAACACTGAATACCTGCTCTTTATTGCATGATACTTGAGGCTGTACATAGTCTACACCAAGAACTAAATGATTCTTGAGGACGTTATTGGGCTTCCCTGATAGCTCAGTTGGTAAAGATTCCACCTGCAGTGCAGGAGACCTAGATTCGATTCCTGGGTTGGGAAGATTCCCTGGAGAAGGGAAAGGCTACCCACCCCAGTATTCTGGCCTGGAGAATACCATTGACTGCATAGTCCATGGGCTTGCAAAGAGTCAGACATGACTGAGTGACCTAACTGAACTGAACTGAACTGAACTTAGTGTTTCAAAATACAAAATGAAAATATGTGAATGTAATAGCAAAAAAAAATAAGGACTAGAGTTTATGTAGTAAATGGCTTGTGAGGTCCTTAAATCATGCTAAAGTTACTAATGTATGAGTAAATCTAATAAAGAAGGCATATTTTAATCACTAAAATTGATAAACAATTGTACATATAATAAGAATAAATAATAATAAAAAAATAAAATTAGAACTAGATGAATTCAAAAGAGGGAATGAACTGAGGGAAAATAAAATCTGGATAAAATTGAGATACAGCAAAAAAAAGAGAGCAAATATATTGGAAACCATGCAACCCCTCACTCACCAACAACCAAATATACACCACTCACAACAACGAATCCATTCAAAGTCGAGGTTTTGCTCTGCTGACATAAGAAATACCGATAAACTAGTAATCTTACAAAACATTCATAAACAGCAAAAAGAAATAGGAAAATAGCAAGGAAAGGATCCATACCAAAATGTTGAAGAAATAAGAAATCAAGATCCAATGCAAATTAACTGTGGAAAATCCCCTCAATACATATAAGCAGAAAAAAAAAAACTGTTAAAAAAAAACCCAAAATAGTTACACATAGTCAAGCAATCACTTGGGGATAAGAAAAACCTCCTTGTATCAGAAACTCAGAAACTAACAATGTGCTTTTCCCCCTATACAAACGTGTACATAGGAAGAGATAAATAGGAAATTTATTAAACTTAGGAAAGAAATGGATGACAATATTATAAGATAGAAAAATAAATAAATAATCTAAAAATAATGAATAAAAAACAAAGAAAATATCAAGAGAATATAAATGAGTTAAAGAGAGAATTCAAAGAGAATGATAGAAAATAGAAAGCTATGATTAACACACTTGTAACTGTAGTGTAAAAAGAAAACCAAAACAGTTAAAGAGAACCAATATTCAACACTATAATGTAATAAACAAATCTATCCAGAGATGAAAGAAAACCTGAAATTGTATTTTAAAAAGACTTTGATTACCCAGAAAAAATGTTACCCAAAATGAACAACTCTAAGATACATCTTAACAACAGTATCCAGCTGAAGACAAAGAAAAATCCATAAAGTCCTCTAGCTTTCATAAAACAGAGATTGAATCAATAACCAGGGCAAGAAAATTGTATTGGCATCAGATTTTCTCAAAAATGACACTACAACTCAACATCAAAAAAATAAACCTAATTAAAAAACAGGCAGAGAACCTGAACAGATATTTTTCCAAAGAAGACACACAGACATATGGAAAAATGTCCAGCATCACTAATATCAAGGAAATACAAATCAAAACCACATTGAGGTATCACCTCGTGTCTGCAAGAAGGACTTTATCAAAATGACAAAAAATAACAAGTGTTGGTGTGGATGCAGAGAAAAAGAAGTCCTAGTGTATTGGTGTGGGGGTGTGTGTGCTCAGTCACTCAATCGTGTCTAACTCTTTGTGGTCCCGTGGACTGTAACCCATCAGGCTCCTCCATCCATGGAATTTCCAGGCAAGAATACTGGAGCGAGTTGCCATTTCCTAACCCAGGGCATGTTCCCGACCCAGACTTTGAACCTGTGTCTCATGTCTCTTGCATTGGTGATGAGTTCTTTACCACTAGCACGATCTGAGAAGCCCAGGGCACTATTTGTAGGAATGTAAATTGGTAGAGCCACTTTACAGGAAAATAGTCTGGAGATTCTTTAAAAAATTTAAGATAGTTATTCTGCCCATTTTTTAATTGGGTTGTTCATTTTTGATACTGAGTTGTATGAGATGGTTATATGTTGGATACTAAACACTTATCAGTCATATCATTTGCAATTTTTTTTCCCCATTCAGCAGTTTTTCATTTTATTTTTGATTTCCTTTGCTGTGCAGAAGTTTTAAGTTTAATTAGGCCTCATATGTTTAGTTTTTCTTTTATTTCCTTTGTTTTAGGAGACAGATCTGAAAAAATATTGCTATGATTTATGTCAGAGACTAATATGCCTGTGTTTTCCTCTAGGAGTTTTATAGTTTCCCATCTTACATTTAGGCCTTTAATCCATTTGGAGATGTTCAACAGAACTAGTCATGTTGCCATTTGCAACAATATGGATAGATTTTGAGGGTATTATGCTAAGTGAAATAAGTCAGAGTAAAACAAAGTAAATTTAATCTCACATGTGTAATCTGAAAAACAGACAAACCACCCCCCCCCCCGCCAAATGCAGACTAATAGGTATAGAAAACAGTTAATCGGCAGAAAGGAGAGTGGTGGGGTAGGGACAAAACAGGTGAAAGAGATTAAGAGGTACAAACCTACAGTTATAGAATGAATAATTCATGGGTATATAATATAAAACATAAAGAAAATGATCAATAATAGTTTTACATTTTATCGGACCAGACAATTACTAAACGTATCATGGTGACCATTTCATAATGTAAAGAAATTTCAACCACAAAGTAGTACACTTGACACAATATTGTACCTCAACTATATATATTTTAAAAGAAATACACAAAGCGTGTCAGCTCTGAAACAGTCTAATAAAAGAAAACTCAGTGAAGGAAAGCCTGAGCTAAGAAGATCATATGCAGCAAATATGTTCTTCAAGCACTGGGTCAATGAAAAAGAGTTTTCAACATAGAAAAACTTCTCAAAAAAATGTACTAGATTGGAGAGAACTGGGAAAATAGCAGGAAAAAAAAATGCTAAAGGTGAGCCTTTTAACACATATCCATGCCAATCAAATACTAAAACAAAGATTGAGACAAGCATGTGAGACTAATCTACAATTGTTATATGTTGTTGTAAAGCAGAAAATATGCTAACTAAAAATAATAAAGCATTGGAGAGGAAAAATTAAAACCTAGAAAAAGTTTCCTGTTTCATGGATAATAGGTGGGAGTTAAATTATACCAAAGTCATCTGATAATAGAAAGATCAAAGACTTTTAAAAAGGGGACTAAGCCCATTATGAAAGTTAAAAATATAAAGGTAAAGTAGAACAAAAATACAAAGCTTTAAAAACACTAAAATATAAACATTATCAATTAATGTGCAAATAATTCAATCTCATAGAGAAAGACAGTAACTATGACTAAAATGTTATGACAGAATTGAGAACAAACAAACCTATCAGTCATATTGACAAATATAATGGAGTCAAATGATCTGTTGAAAGAAAAAGACCTAATTGTCTTTATCTTGGACTACAGAACAGGACCTAACGACATGGTACATACAAGAGACACAGCTAAAACAAAGTGATCTATAGAAGCAAAAATTAATGAGGACAAAAAGATACAGGCAAGTGGAAACAGTAAGAATACAAGGATTAGCAATATCTTGATATCAGATGAAGGAAAATGTAAGTCAAAAAGCCTTGTGATCTGCTGTGCTCAATCATGTCTGACTCTTTGTGACCCCATGGACTGTAGCCCATCAGGCTCCTTTGTCCATGGAATTTTCCAGGCAAGAATACTGGAGCAGCTTGCCATTTCCTCCTCCAGGGAATCTTGCCAACCCTGGCACTGAACCCATGTCTCTTGTGTCCCTTGCAGTGGCAGGCAGTTTTTATTCTTTACCACTGAGCCACCAGGAAACCCTGCAAAAACCTTATATGTTTAATGTATAAATCCACAAGTCAGTATGACAAAATATTTCTACACTAAATAAAATGCAGCTACCTTTGCTTCCCTGGTGGCTCAGCAGTAAAAGAATCTGCCTGCAATTCAGGAGATGCAGGTTCAATCCCTGGGTCTGGAAGGTTCCCTGGAAAATGAAATGGCAACCCTTCCCAGTATCCTTGCCTGCAAAATCCCATGGACAGAAACCTGGTGGGTTACAGTCCATGAAGTCACAAAAGAGTCAGACACAATGACAAAACAACAACAAACAACAACATTTATGAGGTAAAATATACAGGAGAAAAAAAAGGGAAACACAGATAGTAACACACCAAAACTTAAAGAGGGAAACTAAATCATTAAATTTCAAGATCACAAAACACAAAACAAAATAAAATACAAAATAAAATAAAATAAAGATTATAATAAAGACAGTAGGAATTATGAGATAGTTAATAGAAAACCACTGGAAATAATTTTCTATTATAATAAATGGAAATCCTGAAAAAATCCACCAGTCATAATTTTCTTCATTAGAAAAAATGGGCTAATAATACAAAATATAAAGTAGGAAATAACAAATGGGAACTAAACATTGAAGCAGAGAAAACAATGATCAAATAATTAACTATTTCCAAATAGCACAAGACCTGGATGAATTTATAATAGAATTCTACCAAATTTCCAAGAGTCAGACAATGCTACCATCTGGACAAAGAAAGTGTTAGACCTTTGTTGAGCATTTTTTCCCATGCCTCTTGGCCATCTGTATGTCTTCCTTGGAGAAATGTCTATTTAGATCTGTCATTTTTTTATTGGGTTGTTTGCTTGTTTTATATTGAGCTGCATGAGCTATTTGTATATTTTGGAAATTAATACCTTGTTGGTAATTTCATTTGCAAGTATATTCTCCAACTCTGAGGGATGTTTTTTCATTTTGTTTATGGTTTCTTTCACTGTGCCAAACCTTTTAAGTTTAATTAGGCCCCATTCAACATCATTGTTTACTAGAGAAATACAAATCAAAACTACAATGAGGTATTCTCTCACCCCAGCTAGAATGACCATCATCAAAAAATCTACAAACAATAAGTGCTGGGGATGGTGTGGAAACAAGCACATATACACTGTTGGTGGGAATATAAATTGATAGAGCCACTGCAGAGAACAGCATGGAAGCTCCTTTAAAAACTAAAATAGAGCTACCATATGATCCAGCAATCCCACACCTGGGTAGATATGTGGAGAAAAGCATGATTCGAAAAGATTCATGTAGCCCAATGTTCTAGACCATTCAGGTATGACCTAAATCAAATCCCTTATGATTATACAGTGGAAGTGAGAAATAGATTTAAGGGACTAGATCTGATAGAGTGCCTGATGAACTATGGAGAGAGGTTTGTGACATCGTACAGGAGACAGGGATAAAGACCATCCCCATGCAAAAGAAATGCAAAAAAGCAAAATGGCTGCCTAAGGAGGCCTTACAAATAGCTGTGAAAAGCAAAGGAGAAAAGGAAAAACATTCCCATTTGAATGCAGTGTTCCAAAGAATAGCAAGGAGAGATAAGAAAGCCTTCCTCAGTGATCAATGCAAAGAAATAGAGGAAAACAACAGAATGGGAAAGACTAGAGATCTCTTCAAGAAAATTAGAGATACCAAGGGAACATTTCATGCAAAGATGGGCTCGATAAAGGAAAGAAATGGTATGGACCTAACAGAAGCAGAAGATATTAAGAAGAGATGGCAAGAGTACACAGAAGAACTGTACAGAAAGGATCTTCACGACCCAGATAATAACGATGGTGTGCTCGCTCACCTAGAGCCAGACATCCTGGAATGTGAAGTCAAGTGGGCCTTAGAAAGCATCATTAAGAACAAAGCTAGTGGAGGTGATGGAATTCCAGTTGAGCTATTTCAAATCCTAAAAGATGATGCTGTAAAAGTGCTGCACTCAACATGCCAGCAAATTTGGAAAACTCAGCAGTGGCCACAGGACTGGAAAAGATCAGTTTTCATCCTGATCCCAAAGTAAGGCAATGCCAAAGAATGCTCAAACTACTGCACAACTGCACTCATCTCACACGCTAGTAAAGTAATGCTCAAAATTCTCCAAGCCAGGCTTCAGCAATACATGAACTGTGAACTTCCAGATGTTCCAGCTGGTTTTAGAAAAAGCAGAGGAACCAGAGATCAAATTGCCAACATCCGCTTGTTCATCGAAAAAGCAAGAGAGTTCCAGAAAAACATCTATGTCTGCTTTATTAACTATGCCAAAGCCTTTGACTGTGGGGATCACAATAAACTGTGGAAAATTCTGAAAGCGATGGGAATACCAGGCCACCTGACTTGCCTCTTGAGAAACCTGTATGCAGGTCATGAAGCAACAGTTAGAACTGGACATGGAACAACAGACTGGTTCCAAATAGGAAAAGGAGTACATCAAAGCTGTATATTGTCACCCTGCTTATTTAACTCATATGCAGAGTCCATCATGAGAAACCCTGGGCTGGAAGAAGCACAAGCTGAAATCAAGATTGCTGGGATAAATATGAATAACCTCAGATATGCAGATGACACTACCCTTATGGCAGAAAGTGAAGAAGAACTAAAAAGCCTCTTGATGAAAGTGAGAGAGGAGGGTGAAAAAGTTAACTTAAAGCTCAACATTCAGAAAACTAAATCATGGCATCTTGTCCCATCACTTCATGGGAAACAGATGGGAAAACAGTGGAAACAGTGGCAGACTTTATTTTTCTGGACTCCAAAATCACTGCAGATGGTGATTGCAGCCATGAAATTAAATGACGCTTACTCCTTGGAAGGAAAGTTATGACCAACCTAGTAGCATATTAAAAAGCAGAGACATTAGTTTGCCAACAAATCTCCGTCTAGTCAAGGCTATGGTTTTTCCAGTAGTCATGTATGGATGTGAGAGTTGGACTGTCAAGAAAGCTGAGCACCGAAGAATTGATGCTTTTGAACTGTGGTGTTGGAAAAGACTCTTGAGAGTCCCTTGGACAGCAAGGAGATCCAACCAGTCCATCCTAAAGGAGATCAGTCCTGGGTGTTCATTGTTAGGACTGATGCTGAAGCTGAAACTCCAATACTTTGGCCACCTCATGGGAAGAGTTGACTCATTGGAAAAGACCCTGATGCTGGGAAGGATTGGGGGCAGGAGGAGAAGGGGACGACTGAGGATGAGATGGCTGGATGGCATCTCTGATTCAATGGACATGAGTTTGGGTAAACTCTGGGAGTTGGTGATGGACAGGGAGGCCTGGCGTATTGTGATTCATGGGGTTGCAAAGAGTCGGACATGATTGAGCGACTGAACTAAGCTGAATATTCTTTTCATTTTTGTTTAGTTGTCAGGTCATGTCTGACTCTTTTGTGACCCCATGGTCTATAGCCTGCCAGGCTCCTCTGTCTGTGGGATTTTCTGGGCAAGAATAACTGGAGTGGGTTGTCATTTCTTTCTCCAGGGGATCTTCCCAACCTAGGGATTGAACTTGCATCTCCTGCATTGCAGATGTATTCTTTTACTGCTAAGCCACCAGGGAAACCCAACCCCAATATTTAGTGCAGCACTATGTACAACAGCTAGGACGAGGAAGCAGTTTGAATGTCCATCAACAGGGGAATGGATAAAGAAGATATGGTACATATATGCAATAGAATATTTCTCAGCCATAAAAAAAAAATAAAGCCATTTGCAGCAACATGGATGAATCAAAAAATTGCTATACTGAGTGAAGTAAGTCTGACAGAAGGAAATAAAGATTACATGAAATCACTTATATATGGAATCTAAAAAAAATGTACAAATGAACCTATTCACAAATAGAAATAGCGTCACAGATGTTGAAAACCAACTGATGGTTCCCAAGGGGGAAACCAGTGGGAGGGATAAATTGGAAAAATTGAAATTGATATATATACACTACTATCTATAAAATAGATAACTAATAAGAATCTAGTAAATAGCACAGAGAACTCTACTCAATACTCTGCAATGACCTATATGGAAATAGAATCTAAAAAAGCATGGATATATGTATACATACAACCGACACACTTTGCTGTACAGCGGAAATTAACACAACATTGTAAATAAACTATACTCATATAAAAATTAATTTTAATAAGTATTAGACCTTTGAGAATGAAGGAAAACACCCTTTCATGAAACAAATGTAAAAGGATAACAAAACATATGAAAATGTTACTCAAAAATAAAATGGAAGATGAATATCACTTATAAATACCAATGCAAAATACTAAATAATATATTAGCAAGCAGAATCCAACACCTTGATATGTATATCTTTAGTCCAGAATTCAAATAGTTTCAATTACTATTCTATACCATACTGATAGATTTAAGGAGAGTAAAACTCAAACTTATTTCCATAAATGTTGAAAAAGATTGAAAGATTTCAACACTGATTCTTGATTTTGAAACTAAATCAAATGAATCAAGGGATAAGTTCTTAATGTGAATATTCATATAAAGAGATACTTGAATCATTTTCATAAGAACGAGAACAAGGCAAAGTTACCCATTATCTCCACTATTATTTATTATATTAGAGAATGAGACATTGTAATGTTTTTAGACAAGAGAATTCAATTAGTTTCATATGAATTGGTAAAGAAAAAAGATTTTTTTGCATATGGTATGATAGCAAAATTTTGAAAAGAAATAATGCTTAAACTAACGAAAATTGATTAAAGTAATAATATATAAAATAAACATTCATAAATCAATAGCACTGAAATACAAAAACAATAATCAGAGGACATTATGTTTGAGGAAATATCATTTACAGAAGAAAAACTTAAATATATAGGATTCAATTTAAGAAATGTGAAAAAAATCAGTGACTAAATCTTAAAACATTCCAGAGAGATATAAAATAAGCATGGAGATTTAGAAAGATAGCCCATGCTCCTGTTTTAAAAGACTCAGTGTTATAAAGATTCTAGTTCTCCCAAAGTTAACTCACAAGTTTAACACAATCCCAATAAAAATACCAAAAAAATCTTTTTCAAGTGGATATAAACTTGTTGCTCTTATATACAGGAATAAAGCTATATACACACATATATATATACGCATGTGTGTATATATATATATATATATATATATAAAGACATATATATATGTATATATATATATGTATGTATGTATGTGTATGTATGTATATGTATATATATGTATGTATATGTATATGTATATATCATATATATATATATATATATATAAAGACACACAATAGCCAGGAAAACTTAAAAGGAAAATCAAACTAAAATGAAAATATGAGGTGGGGCAGCTTTAGGGCAGGCATTAAAATACTTTACAAGGCATTACAAGTCTCAAAATAGTGTTGAATCCCTACTGTTAATATAGTGTTGTGGCAAATAAGTAGAAAAACAAGCAAGAGAATGGAATAGAAAGGTCATATGTAACCAAAATACATAAGAAAATATACAGTTGACATCTCAAATAATGGAAGCAAAGATTGACTTTTTAATAAATCATGCTGAGTCAACAGAAAAGCCATTTGAAAAAGATAAAAATTAGATTCATACTTCACACCATACACAGGATAAAGTTCGAGTGCATTAGGGAATTAAATGAAATAAAACCATACAAATGCTTAAAGTAAATATAGATGAATTCCATTCAAAGTGGAATATAATCAGTAACACTGAAACCAGACTGTTAAAAAATGAGTAACATAACAACACCGAATGGGGATAGGGAAGAAAAGAACTAAGTAACTTTGGGGAACAGTGCTTTCATTACATACTTCAAAGATAAACACAAAAGTAATTGTACATGAAGTGTTTTATTCATGGTAATTTTAAATAAAATTATAGAGCCACTTTATGTATTTATTAGAATTGAACAAACAAGAAAATATACGATGGGAACATGAGAACCAGGTACCTATTTGTTGGAAAAAAGAAGTTACAAATAAGGAAAAGTGAAAGGTTTGGACTCATGGTTCATAATACATGTGCACATGGATACACACGGGAATGCCTATGAATGTGTAAGTAGAATGTATGTTTTCTCTGTCTATCCAATGAAGTCAAGAAGCAATGACCCTCAGTATTAACGAATATACCAAGGACCCTTGTAAGGGTGTCTGACATTGTGACCCCATGGACTTATACATTCCATGGAATCCTCCAGGCCAGAGTACTGGAGTGGGTAGCCTTTCCCTTCTCCAGGGGATCTTCCCAACCCAGGTCTCCCATATTGTAGGCAGATTGTTTACCAGCTGAGCCACAAGAGAATCCCAAGACTACTAGAGGGGGTAGCCTATCCCTTCTCCAGGGGATATTCTCAACCCAGGAATCCAACCAGGGTCTCCTGCATTGCAGGCAGATTCTTTACTAATTGAGCTATCAGGGAAGCTTCCCTCATAGCTCAGTTGGTAAACAATCTGCCTGCAAAACACGAGATCCAGGTTTGATTCCTGAGTTGGGAAGATTCCCTGGAGAAGGAAAAGGCTATCCATTCCATTACTTTTGCCTGGAGAATCCTATGGACAGAGGAGCCTGGCAAGCTACAGTCCATGGGGTCACAAGAGTTGGATGGCTTAGCGACTAAACCACCACCACCACCAAATACCCAGATCTTGGTTTTTAAATATCATTCTACAAAAAGAGGAACCAGGAATTTTTAGAGATATAGTGAATTCCATTCCTGGATCAAGATGAGCCTGAAATATCTTATGTGCTAGAAAGGAAAGGATATCCTCAGGAAATGATATAATAGTGAAAGGAAAGAGCAGTCAAATTATAGGAGGTTGTAGTTCAGTCCCTAAGTCGTATCAGTCCCTAAGTCATAACCCCATGAACTGCAGCAGGCCATCTCCTTGAGTTTTTTAAAATTCATGTCCATTGAGTTGATGATGCCATCCAACCATCTCCTCCTCTGTTGTCTGCTTCTCCTCCTGCCTTCAATCTTTCCCAGAATCAGGGTCTTCTGTAATGAGTCTGCTTTTTGCATCAGATGGCCAAAGTATTGGAGCTTCACTTTCAGCATCAGTCCTTCTAATGAATATTCAGGGTTGACGTCACAAAGGATTGAATGGTTTGATCTCCTTGCAGTCCAAGAAACTCTAAAGGGTCTTCCCTAGCACCACAATTCAAAAGCAGCAATTCTTTGGTGCTCAGCCTTCATTAGGGGGCTTCCCTCATTGCTCAGTTGGTAAAGTTGGTAAATCTGCCTGCAATGAAAGGGACCAGGGTTCGATTCCTTGACAGGTAAGACCCGCTGGAGAAGGAAATGGCAACCCACTCCAGTATTCTTGCCTGGAGAATCCCATGGACAGAGGAGCCGGACAGGCTACAGTCCATGTGGTCGCAAGAGTCAGACACGACTTAGCGATTAAACCACCACAGCCTTATTTATGGTTCAACTCTCTCATCTGTACATGACTACTGGAAAAAACATAACTTTGACTATGGGGCATTTGTCAATAAAGTGATATCTCTGCTTTTTAATAAACTGTCTATGTTTGTCATAGATTTTCTTCCAAGGAGCAAACATCTTTTAAATTTGTGGCTGCAGTCACCATTTGCAGTGATTTTGGAGCCCAAGAAAATAAAATCTGTCACTGCTTACATATTTTCCCTTTCTATTTGCTGTGAAGTGATGGGACCAGATACCATGATCTTAATTTTTTGAATGTTGAGTTTTAAGCCAGCATTTTCACTCTCCTCTTTCACCCTCATTAGGACACTCTTTGCTGTCTGCCATTTGAGTGGCACCATAGGCATATCTGAGGTTACTGATATTTCTCCCGGCAATCTTGACTTCAGCTTGTGATTCATCCAGCCCAGCATTTCACATGATGTATTCTGCATGTAAGTTAAATAAACAGGGTGACAATACATAGCTTTGTCATACTCCTTTCACAATTTTGAACCAATAAGTTGATCCATGTAAGGTTCTAACTATTGCTTCAGGCTTCACAGGAGACACGTAAGGTGGTTGGTTATTCCCATTTCTTTAAGGATTTTCCAGTTTGTTGTGACCCACACAAAGGATTTAACATAGTTAATGAAGTAGAAGTAGATGTTTTTCTGTAAATCCCCTGCTTTCTCTATGATCAAATGAATGTTGGCAATTCGATCTATAGTTCCTCTGCCTTTTCTAAATCCATCTTGTACATCTAGAAGTTCTTGGTTCATGTACTGCTGAAGCCTAGCTTGAAGGTTTTTGAGCATAACATTACTAGTATGTGAAATAAACAGTTTTATGGTAGTTTGAACATTCTTTGGCACTTCCTTTCTTTGGGACTGAAATGAAAACTGACCTTTTCCAGTCCTGTGCCCACTGCTGAGTTTTCCAAATTTGCTGACATATGGAATACAGCACTTAAACAGTGTCATCTTTTAGGATTTTAAATAGCTCAACTTGAATTCCATAACCTCACTGGCTTTGTTCATAACAATGATTCATAAGGTCCAGTTAAGTTCATACTCCAGGATGTGTGGCTCTAAGTAACTGAACACACCATAGTGGTTATCTGGGTCATTAAGACATTTTTACATAGTTATTTTGTGTGTTCTTGCCACCTCTTCTTAAACGTTTCTGCTTCTGTTAGGTCCTTACTGTTTCTGTCCTTTATTGTGCCCATCCTTGTAGGAAATGTTTCCTTGATATCTCCAATTTTCTTGAAGACATCTCTAGTCTTTCCCATCCTATTGTTTTTTTCTATTTCTTTTCATTGTTCATTTAAGAAGGTCTTCTTTTGTCTCATGATATTCTCTTGAATTCTGCATTCGTTCAGGTATATCCTTCCCTTTTTCCCTTGCTTGTTGCTTCTCTTCTTCCTCAGCTATTTGTAAAGCCTCCTCAGACAACCACTTTGCTGTCTTGCATTTCTTTTCCTCTGGGATTGTTTTGGTCTACCAGATCTAATCTCTCTATCAGTTCTAATCCCTTGAATCTATTTGTCACTTCCACTGTATAACTGTAAGGGGTTTGATTTAGGTCATACCTGACTGGCCTAGTGATTTTTCCTACTTTCTTCAATTTAAGTCTGAATTTTGCAATAAGGAACTGACGATCTGAGCCACAGTCAGTTCCAAGTCTTGTTTTTGCTGATTGTATAGTGCTTCTCCATCTTCAGTTGCAAAGTTTATAATCAATCTGATTTCAGTATAGACCAGCAGGTGATGTCCATGTGTAGATTTGTCTCTTGGGTTGTTGGAAGAGGGTGTTTGCTGTTATCAGTGTGTTCTCTTGGCAAAATTCTGTTAGCCTTTGCCCTGCTTCATTTTGTGAGCACATGTGCAGAAAAGCACAAAATATCAGTCTGTGGTATTCTTGGCAAAAGTGCATTAGCACAATTCAATAATGAAAATATCAGACAAATTGAGTGGTTTACACTGGCTAATATACTTTAAAGTTATCAAGTTCATGAACCAAAGAGAAAAACTGAGAAACTATACCAGATTGGAGGAGAGTATGGAGCCATGAGAAAAAAATGCAATGTGTGATCTTGGTTAGGGTTCTGAACTAGAAAGAAAGGTCATTAGTGAAGTATCTAGCATAATTTGAATAAGGTCTATAGATTAGTTAGTATTATTGTATTGATACTACTAATTCATTGATTTAGGTAATGGTTCTATGATTACATAAATGTTAACAGTAATTTAAAAGGTTTATAGGAATTCCATGTATAGATAGCATTTTGTTGTTGTTAAGTTGCTTAGTCATGTCTGATTCTTTGCAACCCCATGAACTGTACCCCTCCAGGCTCCTCTGTCCAAGGGATTTTCCAGGCAAGAATACTAGAATGGATTGCCATTTCCTTCTCGAAGCAATCTTTCTGACCCAGACATTGAACCCACATTTCCTGTACATGCAGGAGAACTCTTTCTACTACTGAGCCACCGGGGAAGCCCAGGTAGTATTTTACTAAGTCTAAATTCTATTTTGAAATGAAATATTTAAAACAATGTAGGAACACAGGAAATTAAACACACAGAACATTAATTAACATAATAAACAAAATAGTGACATTTAAGAAATTTTCCAACAAAGAAATTCGACAGAGCCAATATTTGATTTTATGACAAACTGATAAAAAGTTTTGAGTCCTTCAAGATTTATTCATAAGTGAAAGAATAGTTTATCAATATGAGTGACAAAGGGGAAAAATCCTTAGTGCTAAAAATCACTAAAAATATCAAAAAAGTTTTACGAAACAATTTAACATTAGTAAATTTAAATTCCTTGAAAGCCCACCAAAACTGATTATTGAAGTAATTGAACTGTTAAAAATTTTTCCTAAAATGCAAACTCTAGGTCAACATGATTTTACCAAATAATCCTTTCAAATTTCTAAAAGAAAGAGTACCCATTTTAAATAACTCTTTCAGTGAAGAAAAAAATGGGAAAACATAACTCATTTGTAGATGCTAGAATAATCTTGACTTTATAACTGAAAAAAAATTTTTTTAAGTAAAATAATTTTCTTCCTGACATATATATAAAATTCTAAAACAAAATATTATCAAATTGAATCTAGTGATATTTTAAATATCTTACCATGTCTCAACCCAGTGACATTTGTTATAAGCCTGCAAATTTGGTTGATGTCTTAAAAATCAGTCAAATCTATAGAACAAATGTTAAGTAGAATAAAGAACAAAATATGATCAATATGATTGTTTCAATAGATGCACAGAAACATTTTAAACATTAGGGAGGAAGAAAGAGCCCTAGCATAATTTTTGAAAATGAAGTAAAAATTCATTATTTGAAAAATGGACACTATTGGCAAAGTAGTCATTATTTATAATAATCATCATTCAATAAATAAATGTGACAAATTTAGCAAGGCTACTGAGGATACAATAGATAGAAAAATGTCTATTGTATTTCCATATGATGCTAATAGAAACTTACAAAATAAAATTTTTAAAAAATCTATTTATGCTTATATCAAAAACTCCAAATATAAGCAATTAAATATAGCAAAATATATTCAGAACTTCTTTCAGAAAACATTAATAAAAATAGAATACCTATAGAAGGATATATGATGATCATGAATTTGGTTTGGTAAAAATTCAATATGGTAACATTTGAATTTCCCTATATTGATCATAGATTGAATGCAATTTCAATAAAAATCTTTGCTAACTCATTAATGTATTTTGCTCCTTTGTTTTAAATTGTCACAGGAGAAACAGAAGTTAATCATGTTATAAGATGTATACAAAAATGCACAGAACTGAGACTAACAATTTTGACAAAGAAGAACAAAGTTGGATTACCTACACTAAATATACTCTCAAGGCTTATAATTCTACATTATCTAAGACAGTGCAGCAGTACTGTACAGAATTAGAACTCTTAGTTACATTTGAAATATTCTGTTTTATGAAATATCTCTTAGCATTTCATCAAAACTTTGATGGCTATTTTATCAAAACTTTGCTATTGCACCCTTTGTTGTAGCAGTTGTAAAATGATGACATCAAAAATATTTAGATATCTTTCTTTCCACATCAAACTGTGAATCTTTTGAAGCAGTACTGGTCCAACTAATAAGTGTCAAACCTAACAGTTTATATCATTTGTCAGAAAATCAAGAAATATGAGATATGATTAAAGTAATATCAGTTAAGTGTGGCTTTCATAGGCACCAAAATCCCAGAATGATTACTCAAACTTACCTCCTATATCTGGGCGAAGTTTATTGTCGTAGCCTTGAAGCAAGGAGTTGAGAATTTGTGTTATATCTCCTTCATGAATCTTTGGTGCCAAGACCCAAGTTTTGTTCACTGTTAAGTCCTCATCATCTTCATCATCTACTTTATCAACACTAAGGAATTCAAAGAAAAATTTGTATGATAATTCAGTCAAAGAAGGATTTAAAAAAATAGTTTAAGGTTGCTATAATTGTATATGGGAGTAATAAGAGGTGAAAAAAAACATTAGAAATATCTTATACTAAGTAAGCCTAATACCTAATACTTTCATCATATGAACTGTCCTGTTTCAGTAATATTCAAAAATGAAGAAATCAATACAAGGAATA
The DNA here is from genome assembly GCA_024291935.2 of Okapia johnstoni. NCBI lineage: Eukaryota > Metazoa > Chordata > Mammalia > Artiodactyla > Giraffidae > Okapia > Okapia johnstoni. Next base: position 58,699,946 of record CM044308.1, read on the forward strand.
ACCATGTAATATTAATATAATAAAATAAAATTTTTCCATCCCACAACTGTCATTTACAATGACAGAGATCATGCAGATGATAGTGTGAGTAGTGGCCACAGATTTGCACAGACCACAATCTGCAGAGTCATATAGTGATTCTAAACCAGACACTAAAATAAGAATAAAAAGGTAAATATATGTAGGAAAATTTGCAATAATTAGTCTAGTAAATGTATTTAAAATACAAGTATAAAAAAGAAGACAAGGAAAGATGAGTGAAATAGAGTTCAAAGAATAAAAGGAAGAAGTATTAAACACATCTGGTCACAGCAAACACCCTCTTCCAACAACACAAGAGAAGATTCTACACATGGATATCATCAGACAGTCAGCCAAAATCAGATTGATTATATTCTTTGCAGCCAAAGATGCAGAAGCTGTGTATAGTCAGCAAAAACAAGACCAGGAGCTGACTGTGCCTCAGATCTTGAATTCCTTATTGCTAAATTCAGACTTAAATTGAAGAAAGTAGGGAAAACCGCTAGACCATTCAGGTATGATCTAAAGCAAATCCCTTACTATTATACAGTGGAAGTAACAAATAGATTTAAGGGATTAGATCTGATAGACAGAGTGCCTGAAGAACTATGGACAGAGATTCGTAACATTGTACAGGTGGCAGTGATCAAGACCATCCCCAAGAAAAAGAAATGCAAAAAGGCAAAATGGTTGTCAGAGGAGGCCTTACAAATAGCTGCAAAGGAAGAGAAGCAAAAGGCAAAGGAGAAAAGGAAAGAAATACCCATTTGAATGCAGAGTTCCAAAGAATAGCGAGGAGAGATGAGAAATCTGGAGGTATAGGCTTCAAATGGCTAAGTAATTTTGAGGAGTAGAAATGTAATAAGTATTATTCTATTATTATTAACATTACATGATCAAAAACATTATGACACTAGGGAAAAAAGTTTTATTTTTTTCCATGTACTTCAACAACATATAAGAGAAGGAAATGGCAACCCACTCCAGTATTCCTGCCTGGAGAATCCCAGGGACAGAGGAGCCTGGTGGGCTGCCATCTATGGGGTCGCAGAGTCAGACACGACTGAAATGACTTAGCAGCAGCAGCAGCAACAACATATATGTATATCATTAAGAGATTATTTAAATTATTTAAGAAAATAAAAATAAATTCTAATTATTTGTGGTAAAAAAACTTAAAATATTTTATGTCCACAGAATAGAATAGAAATTGGATTAAATATTAATGATTCTACGATTTGAGATGTGGAATTTTAGTCTAGAAGAAAAAATAAAATATGATATATTCATCCAGTGTGAACTTTACATGACTTTCTTGATAAAGTAGAATACATAGAATCCTTCAAATTACATTAAGGTTAAGAAAATAATGGCCACAGAGAATGCTTGGGCACACAGTGCTTCATTCTTAGTTTCAAAAAGGAATATGACAAACTCCTAAATCTAGTAAAACATAGTTTGATCTGATTAGACTAGATATAGGAATGTAGAGTTATAATAGTTAATAAGTAAAGGGAAAGACTCATATCAGGATATATTTTTAAAAATTAATTAGTATAGTGGCATGTATTTAGAAAGAGAACAAAAGAGAAAATTACAAAATAAATCAGCTTAATTTTTCTTAACATCTTTGCTCATAGTTATGAAATTCTCATGGTTTAGTGATTGATCCAAAATTACTAATAATAAAACAATGTTTTGTGCAAATTTGGGATTTTTATTTGCTTTGTTTGGCACACCAATTCTATTTTCTTGAAACAGAGTTTGTGGAATTGGGAGCCATGCTTCCAAAGAATAATATTTAGGGGGGTGGTGAATACAGAGATTATAAATGTTTTTTGAGCCTGTTTCCAAGTGAATATTTTTTGGAGGAAGGGAAATAAACCATAATTTTCTTCAGTCTATTAAAAAATTACTGCTGGATTGAAAGTATATTAAAATGAACACCTAATTTTTCATTATTTCACTTTATATTCATAGAACACAACACAACATAAAATAGACTTAGAAACAATATAACTCTTAAGGACATTCACATTCTCTAAGCTTTTGATGCTCAGATAAATTATATAAGGCTGCTAAAATTTTTGCAAAATTGAGGCATAATATTGAGGGTTATTAAATTATAAAAGATGAAAAGATCTTTAAATGTAAGAAAGAAATGGGAATTTGTTCTTCTAAATGTAAAAAGCTATCCTTTTTCCTAAGTCTTGAGATCGTAAAGTAAGAGGTAAAATATTTTCACTGACTTAAGTATCCTCTCAGAACTTTCACTTGAAAAGGGAGCGAATACAAATGAGTGGAACAGAAACAACAAAACACTCTAGTCAACTACAGTTATGACAATCAGAAGGTTTTCAGAAAGAACTGTTGCTAAGGAAATGACAGGAACAAATGTACACTCATAAGTCAGCTGCACAGAGTAAGAAATCAGTTAATAGAACACAGATGTCTGATTAAAACTTAAATTGAATCTAACCAATAGAGCTACCTTGTTTCAGTCAATATGGCTCTTTAGTAGAAAAGTAATCCTTGCTCAAAACCCTCTACTACATGTGTTGGAAAATTATTCTGACAGTTATACACATCTAGGATGACTGAGAGGTGAATGACGCGCCTTTATTAAAGCAATTCTCAAATTCTGCAAGCACGAATCATGGTCCTAGTAACATACCCAATGATTAACTTGTTTTCCAGAACCTTTGATTCTAATAGTCCTATAGTTACATAGCGAACCAAATCATACCCTGATCATAACAGTGTTAAAGTTTTATATTAAACCTACTATTTTCTAATCATAAGCCTTCTGATATGCCCATCCACCTACAGGTTGAAGTTCAGGGTCTATGTTAATTTTCTTTCTATATCCCTGTGTTACTCAAAATATTTGTCTAAAAGTAAGGAGAAATGTTAAATCTCCAAATGGATTGTATTTAGGAGGAAAGGATTCCTACAGTTCAAAAATTTACTATTTAACTAAATTATATGGATTTTAATGGGATGTTAGAAAGTGAAAGTCACACTCAGTCGTGTCCGACTCTTTGTGACCCCATGGACTATACAGTGCATGGAATTCTCTAGGCCAGAATACTGGAGCGGGTAGCCTTTCCCTTTTCCATGGGATCTTCCCTACCCAGGGATCAAACCCAGGTCTCCTGCATTACAGGTGGATTCTTTACCAGCCGAGCCACAAGGGAAGCCCAAGAAAACTGGAGTGGGTAGTCTATCCCTTCTCCAGTGGATCTTCCCCACCCAGGAATTGAACCAGGGTCTCCTGCATTGCAGGCGGATTCTTTATCAACTGAGCTCTCAGGGAAGCATTGCCATTTTAATGAAACACATTCAATGACCAAAGTAAAGAATATCCTGGGAATATAATTTTCAAAAGGCTCACCAAAATGTGAGGCTATATCTCTGGCCACAGAATATAATGTTCTCTCTCTACGCATATTTTTTACTAACACTGACCTGAACTTATGTATATGACAGCTAAGAATATTAGTCTTTTCCTAGAGTTGCAACTGATGCCAGTCTCCTTAATACCTCATTATAGCTCATCTAGAATTCTGAGGAAGAGTTATAGTATTTTATTGTTTTTACTTTTATATTGACAGACCATTTCAATACCAACTACTAGAATTTAAGTCCACAGGGGGTGGGGCTGTGCCTTCTTTGTCCAGCACATATACTATCACATATATGTCCTGTCTACAATATACAAACACTACTAGGACAAAGACTATGTCTTGCTTACCACTGTATCCCAGTTCCCAGACTCGCTTAATACATAGTAGGCACTGAGTAAATATTTGTTGAATGAATGCTAATGTTTAATAACTGTTTACTGAATTAATAGCTAAGACTCTTTCCTGAAACATGGGGCTTCGGTTGGCTAAACTATTTTAGTACAGATAGAATTAGATCCTGAGCTATTTAAAAATAGAAGAAAACCCTAGATTTCATCTCCTGCTAACAAGTTTTTGCTAAAAGTCTAGTGATAAGGCATCCATTGCTTTGTTAGAAGACTTTTGTATGGATGAAAATCTGTCTTCACATAGCTTTCACTACTTAGTTATGGATTGTTTATAGCATCTATACATAGTAAAGTCAAGCATGATTTTCTCTGGCATCCTTAAGAACATAAGATGCCTCAATACAAGTTTCCTGAATTCCACATTCTTGCTTTTAACTCTATCCAGTGGGGTTTTTTTCTAGATCAAGAAGTCCAGTTTGTTGAAGTTTTTTTTCCTAAAATATTTAATGCAGCACCTCACATAATATTCTAGATTATGTGTCAGGTACGCAGTGGATGGTACCTACTGTGCCTCTCTCAATTGCACCCAAGTGTCTCCTCCCCTCTCTTCTCTGCTCTCTGCTCCTCTCTTTTTCCCTACTTTCCCTTCTTCATCCTATCCCTCCTTCCCTTGCTTTCCTCATCCACAGTTATGTTAATGGCTTTGATTTACATGGCATTTGTAACCTTAGAGGAAAGGTGATTAAAAATGCGGGTCCTGTGCAGAGAGCATGTGGATCTGAGTCATGGATTCAGCATTATCAGCAAGATGATCTTTGTTTATTTAGCTGCTCTACTATGCTGTTTTTGTTTATTTAGCTGCTCTACTATGTATTATTTTGGGCTTCCCTGATAGCTCAGTGGGTAAAGAATCCGCCTGCAGTGAGGGTGACCTGGGTTCGTCCCTGGATTGGGAAGATCCCCAGGAGAAGGGATAGGCTACCCACTCCAGTATCCTGGCCTAAAGAATTCCATGCACTGTACAGTCCATGAGGCAGCAAAGAGTCGGACATGACTGAGCAACTTTCACTTTCTTTCTATGTATTATTTATCGCCTACTTGGTATTATTTTTGGGGGCTCCAAAATCACTACAGATGGTTACTGCAGCCATGAAATTAAAAGACCTTTGTTCCTTGAAAGAAAAGCTATGACCAACTTAGACAGCATATTAAAAAGCAGAGACATTATTTTTCCAACAAAGGTCCCTCTAGTCTGAGCCATGGTTTTTCCAGTAGTCATGTATGGATGTGAGAGTTGGGCCATAAAGAAAGCTGAGCGCTGAAGGATTGATGCTTTTGAACTATGGTGTTGGAGAAGACGCTTGAGAGTCCCTTAGACTGCAAGGAGATCAAACCAGTCAATCCTGAAAGAAATCAGTCCTGAATATTCATTGTAAGGACTGATGCTGAGGCTGAAACTCCAATACTTTGTCCACTTTATGCAAAGAACTGACTCATTGGAAAAGACTCTGATGCTGGGAGAGATTGAAGTCAGCTGGAGAAGAGGATGACAGAGGATGAGATGGTTGGATGGCATCACCGACTCGATGGACATGAGTTTGAGCAAGCTCCAGGAATTGGTGATGGACAGGGAATGGATGCAGGGCGTGCTGCAGTCCATGGGGATGCAAAAAGTCGGACATGACTAAGCGACTGAACTGAACTGAATTTAGCTATGTAGTTGTGTCAAACTCTTTTGTGAACCCATGGACTGTAGCTAGCCAGCCTTATATGTCCATGGGATTTCCCAAGCAAGAATACTGGAGTGGGTTGCCATTTCCTCCTTCAGGCGATCTTTCAGACCCAGGATCAATCCTGTGTCTCCAGCATTGCAGGAGGATTGTTTACCACTGAGATACCTGGCATCTTTAGTGAGTTCCTAAAAATTGATGAGCCCTGATTTTTCCATCTGTAAAATTGGGAGAATAACAGTATCTATCCTTTATTTTCCCTTCATGCTTGATTGTAGTTCCACTAAGTATAACATTCTAGGTTGAACATGTGACTTTATTTTGGAGACATTTCCCCCATGGTTTTCTGGTATTGTCAATGAGTAATCTCATGGTGTTCTAATTTTCTTGCCTTGACTGTAATATTTTCTATTAACACCTTCTAACCTTAAAAATTTATACTCCTCTGTTTATCTTTGGAGTTAAGGTGTATTTCCTTATTTTGACTACAAGATATTTTCCTTTGAGTAATATCATAAATCTCAGCCTTAGCAGTGAGTATAACAGTAGTACTCATGTAAAATACTGGACACAAGTACTGTCCATATGGTTAGTACTCATGTCTAGTTTATTCACCACTGTAAACCCAGCAAGTTGTACTGTGTAAAGCATAGCCAGTATTCAGTAAATATTTGTTGAATGAAAGACTGCTCTTTCTCATAATTCAAAACTGAAAGTGTTAGTCATTCAGTAGTGTCCGACTTTTTGTGATCCCATGAACTGTAGCCCATCAGGCTCCTGTCTGTGGAACTCTCCAGGTAACAATATTGGAGTGGATAGCCATTCCATTCAGAATTCCAGGAGATCTTTCCAACCCAGTCTCCTAAAATGCAGGTGGATTCTTTACCATCTCAGCCATCAAGGAAGCTTTTGATGGCTTGATGGTATATCTAATTCAAAAGAGATTTAATAATATGAAAAGTAGTTTCATAGTTCAGTTCATTGTAAGATATTTAATAATAATGCCTAGGAATTCAAGGAGTTTACTGTGCTTGACTTTAACTAGAATAAATAATTCTAGAGTTACTATGATTCTGAGAATATCTGTTATGTCATTTCAGTTGAAAATTTAGGTGACATTACTTTGCACAAATTTTCTCTCTTGGTCTTAAAACAAGCTCGAAAGGTAGATGTCATTTCTGCTTTTCACACATGAGGACTCTGCCTCGAAGGTTTGCCTGAAATCACCCTAGTGGGGAGGGGAGTAGCTGAAACTAGAAGTTGTGTCTGATGATCAGGTCCAGGATTCTCAGTCGGTAGCTTGCATGTATGTGAATTCACCTCCGGAGGCCTGCAGCAGTCATTTCGCCATATTTTGATAATATCTCAAGAGCCAATTTTTTTCTTCAGTTTTCCACCCTGCTTTGCCTCCTCTTGTTTGGGACCCACCATCATTATTATTTTCTTAGATAAATCTTAATCACCCGTATATAAATATAAAACACCAGATTTGTCTATTTCATTTTTAAATGAAAAATCAGACATTTCCTTTTGTTGCTTAACCAGAAATGTGTTTCATAGTATATAATGGGATAAAAGGGAAGAAGAATATACCAAAAAGACTCTATAAACAGGGGATTTATTAATTATGCACTTGCATTTTAGCTTCAAAATTATTTTCTCTCTCATTTCTTCTTTGAATATTTAATAATTATAGAACATTATTAGTCATTTTGTCTATAAGTTTGCACCCATATTTTATTAGAGAATGAAGCCAAAAACCAAAATGTCTAAAGAAAAACCATGTATTATCATCTCCACAAAATATATTACTAAAATTATTTGAAAATAATATATTTTAAAAGCAGTTATGCTTGAATATTGTCATTTGAGCAAATGATTGCTATATTGTAGGATTATTGATTTAAGAAATTGTTTTTAAAAATAAAAATGAGTTTTATTCCTTGATCTCTCTCAAAATATAACTTCTTAGTCAAAGCTCACTGTAAATTGGTTTAGAACAGCCAAAATCTCACACCACTTTTTCAATTCTTTTCCAAAGTCTGATCATAATGAGATTGTTTTCAACATTACAAATAAGAGAGCTCAAGCTTGAGAAATTTTAACCAACTTGCCAAGATGTCATAGAGCCTCACTGAGAATAAAACACAGGAACTGTGACTTCAGGTTTTAGCTACAACAGGATCGGTTTTCATAGTTCAGCAATATAAAAATCAATAAAATGTCTCTTCTTTATACTCTTGATGAAAACTAATGAGGAGACGAGGAAACAAGCTAGTGTCTCTGATTAGATACAAAAAAATAATGGCTTCCAATTTGGTAAATTCCATAATAGGTGACTTTGAAGACTTAATTTAGAAACTGGCGTCAGACATCAAAATTCTTAGAAAGAGCCATCTGTGGTTAGTTTTAGGAAGGTCTCTCAAAAAAAGGAGAAAGGAAGAAGAAAATATGAATATAACTGGTTTATACATGTCTACATCAATTACCTTCAACTAAATATTAAAAGGGTGAAAAGTTCATCACAACTGTAGCTACTTTGAAAAGTATATACATTCTCATCATTGAGACCCTAAGAGCTAATTACAACAGCAACATATAGCTTTATTTTTCTTACTATGTATTTATTCACTGGCCAGAAAAATTCATATTCTGTTTGGTACTATGATAAAATAATTCATCTACTTTAGCTGTTAACACATTTATCTCTCTCTCACTTATCCATAATGGCAAAAAAAGTACATGACATTCCCAATTAAAATTTCCCTCTTGAAAACTACTGAGAAAAGCCAATGACACGACTGCTGAGTTATTTTGTTTCAGTCCAAACCTTGGACATATTGTATATGAAAACTTGAAGAAATCACAAATGATCTACTATTCTCCTTCTTTTCCTAAATGAAGAAACTGTGTTCAGAGAGATTAAGGACTCTTGACAGATAGAATCATGTCTCCAGACTGCCAGAGTCCATCTCTGTCTACACCACCACAAAACTCTCTGATTCTGAGCAGCTTAAAAGAGAGTTCTGGAACCTTGATAATGCAAATATCCTCAAGAAGAAAATATATTATTTAAAATCAAACATCTCTTTAGAAAGACAATATGCCCTTTAGTAAGCAGCTTGTCTATTAGGGTGCAAAAGAAACGCACTTGGAGTGATAAAGGAGCATACAGGTTGCTATTTTAGAAAACCACTGGGAAGTCTGTTTTTACTTATGAGAACACAGATTCATTTGCAATATTATGAAGATGCAGGAGAACACTGACACATGGCCTACCAAGATATCTTTCATAATTTTATAATATATTCAAAGAAATAAACCATTATGACACACCTAAATATAAGAAGCTATTAATTACATAGCATGTGCCGATACAGAACATTGAAGTTTCTAAGGGGAAAGGGTAAATAAACTAAAACCGTAATATTTAAAAAAGTGTCAAACATATTCTGGCAAGACTCACATTACTTAGCATACTTTAGTTTCTATTTTTGGAGAGAAAATACAGTTGTTCTATAGGCCAGTAGTGGCAAAAAATTCACTCTAGCTGTATGCTAAAAATAATCATCATCATAATCAATTTTAGCAATGATGCAAGTAGTTATAAAGGCATGTTTCCATCTCGATAGTTATCGCATTTTACTCTTGAGTTGTAAACACTGCCCCCGCCTCTCTCTCTCTTCCCTTTCTGTCATACACTTGCATACACACACACACACACACACACACACACACAGGACATTCACATCAACATAACACTTTCACTTACTTGTACACAGCCAATTAAAATAAAAACCATTCAAAACTGACTCAATAAATTATACACAATTAATTTCTAACAAATATAACACACTTGCAACCCTGATGGATTTTTTTAGCCATATTTATGATCTTTATTGACTAAAACTTTGCTTATTTTTTTCGAATAGCAAAAAAGAAAGGATAAGGGAAAAAGCAATGTTAGTGTATGGAAAAGCATCATACATACCATGCTGTGTAACAAGTTTCTAAAATAACTTTGTCTTTAAAATGCAGATTTATTCAGAAAGTTCAACAGTGGCATTCATTCACTAAACGCAGTTACAAAATCATTTCTACTCCCCTCCCTACTTCCAGTAACTGAGTCTTTACTAGTTTCCACTGCGCTTCAAGTCAAAACCAACTGAGCTAATTGCGGTGCTTCACACATAGGCTCATTTCATTCTATCAGAAAATGAGTATATCTAATCAAAAAATAAACTGATGGTAAAATATCCCAAATGTGCCCGGGGAAATGCAAATTATTTAACCCAGAATGATTTCTAAAGAGAACGAGGAGGGAGTGGGCAGATACCAAAGAATAGTTTGAAGTCCTTGAATTTACTCACCAGTTTCCCAGATGCACGGTCAGTAACAGGAACATCAACCTCACCGCTCTCCTTTGATTCCACAGAAGAAAAGGGGAGAAGAGAAGAGCTTTCGAAGAATCCATGGGGATGGCTTTTTCTCCTTAGTTCTCCAGCCAGGACTTTTCCTCCCACCTCAGCTGCAGACTGGTGAGTACAGAAAGGAGAAGGTGGAAAGGCTGTACACCTCCCAACCAGGTAGGATGCGACTCCCAGCGGAATTGAGCAAAGCGAGCCAATCAGACTGAGAAGATGCTGGTAGAAATTATCTGAAAAAAAGTTGGGCCAATCAACAGCCCAAGGAGGCGGAGCTTCCCCTACTAGAAATCGAGCCCAGTAGGGAAAAGGGCTCTTTTCTTCCTAAAAGAAAAACAAACCTCTTCTCCCTGGCAGCCTCAGAGAAACAGTTGAGTGGCTCTGACAGATTTCCCTCCCTAGGGAAAGGCGGCTTCCTTCTTTTCCCCTAGCCTTCCCTCCTGACCGACTCTGTTTCGGGAGTCTCTTTCCTCTCCTGCGTTTGGATTATGAATCTGGCTACCAAGAGGGATCTGTGGGGAGCTTGCCATGCCTAATTGGTTTTCCCCAGGCTAGCGAAGGTTCTGCTAATTTTGGCAATTTCTGTTGTTACTTTGCGAGGGGCAGTGTCTCATATCTTTGCAGACCCAGCATCTGGCATAATGCCCCACACAAATATGTTCTCGGGAGATGTTGAAATATATAACTGTATGAGTGAATGAGCCAGCTGGGTGCGTTCCTGGTAATCACGTTTCCTACCCACCCCTCTTCCGTTGCCGTTACAAGTGAGAGGATTTGCCGTCTCCTCGCTCTGGGCACCAAATGATACTAATAAACAATACCAGGCAGTAATTATCTCATTTTACAAAAAGATAAGCAAAAATCCGATTTTAGAGAGATTATTTTAGTCCTAGGAGCTGTAGATCGATTACATGTGTAATCCTTGTTCTCCCCTTTGCGTTTGTTGAGCTCCAGTGTTTGGTACCTAACTTCAGAGGCTCTGCTTTGAGTTTGCAGCAGAGCCCAACAGTTGCTATGGCAACTAGAAAGCCTCTGGCAGCCTGAACAACTATACAGGCTAAGACAGTGGTGGCGGTGGAAGCAGGCTCGCTCTGCCCAACCATCTTCCTCCTCTATGCCCTCCTAAATCGCTGCTTCCCACCAAACCCGTGGGGTTGGGGCCTTTGGCTGTGCCCTTAATCATCTCACAACTACCTGGAACTGACTAGATTCAGGAGTGAACTGCAATTTACCATGGAGTTACCTTAGAGTATTTGTCTCCCCAGCAAATAGTTCAAGGTAGAAGTAACAATGTTTGTGCATGAGTAGCTGTTGCTTCCCTAGCTTCTGAAATCACTTAAAGGAACCGGATGGGGTAACAAGGTTACAGATATTTTCTTGCCCAGAATAACAGATGATGAAATACAAGGGCTCTTCTTCTCTCTCTTTGGTTCTCCATCTCTTTAGTCTCCTCTGAAAATAGGTGTTGACTTCCTTATTTTTCTTCTACTACCCGTTAATTACTAAGCATTATTCTGTTTCATCAAAGCACATTAGTCAAGGTAGCTCATACTAAATAATTAGAATAACAATAGTTTCATTATAATAAATTTTGAGATGAATTGAATTTAGTTAAAAGTTGATTTCAATATGAATCTGGGTAGTAGTTGTTGTTGTTTTTCTGGCCAATTAAGAATGCACTTTGCATAGCTGGTTAACTGTTTCATTGGGTGCACACACTAATTAGTGAATTAGTTAGCCAGTGAACTTAGGAATGAATTTATTAGAAGTAAGTGGTGAATAACAAATACTTGTCTAAGTACTCTTTGCATTTTTCAAAGATTAGGTAAGTTTTCTGCATATAATCAATATGATATCAAGTTGACAATATGATATTGCATATATTTATACAATGGTAGTTGAAAGTTCTCCTATCAAAAATTTTACTCTTATTGTTCTAATGCATAACTGAAAGATGCTCAGAGCCATTGCAAAAAATTAACGGAGAGGAAAGGTGAAGGATATATCCTTAGGCTACTATACATTGTTTATTATTGTAAAAGATAAAGGACTGGAGTAATTTCCAAACTGGAAAATTTTCTGAAATACACATTTTTGCCAATTCGGGGCTGAAATATTTCAAATTTATTTAAATCCTTTCTTTCAAACAATGTCATGTGACTTTTTATTTCTATGTCTCTTCCTTTGATTTTTCTTTTCCTTTTTGTAACACTTGTCTTCTGGGAAAGAGATCCTATTCTGCTGTCATAGTTAATTATAATTCCCTGTAAACTATGTTAGAGGGATCTGTGCCCTCCAGAACCTGATTTTGTATTTCAGCCATGGCTTGACCCTGATAGTCTGTCTCATTTGATTTACTGAATCAGTTGTGTGTGTGTGTGTGTGTGTGTCCGCACACGCGCGTGGGGGAAGTGGGGGATGACACACAGTGTGAGCTCTGAAAAAAGCCAAGAAGGAAAATGGTGCTCATCAAACCAACCATAGTGTGTCACAGAGGAGCCTCATGGAGAAACAGATTAGGTGTCTTACACAAATCTAGATTAGAAGGTCAGAAACTGCTATAGGGAAGAGTCTAGACAAAACTCTCTGTCTTCCGTTAAGGCCATGATTTCCAAGCCCGGGCAGTTTTACCTCATAAGACATGTATCAGTGTCTGGAGACATCTTCAGTTGTCACAGCTTGGAGGGCGGAGTGAGCTACTGGCATCAAGTGAGAAGAGTCCAGAGTTGCTACTACACAATGTAAAATGCAAAAGAGAGCCATACCACAGCAAAGAATTATTGCATTCAAATTGTCAATAGTACCAAAGATGAGAAGCCCTGCATTATGTATAAAAATAGAGTAGACTGATTCCCTTGCAGCTGATGATTTCCTAATATTATCATTGAAATCATCATACCCCTTCGCCTTCCTTTGACGTGCATGCTAAGTCGCTTTAGTCAAGGCCAACTTTTTGTGACCGTATGGACTGCAGCCTGCCAGTCTCTTCTGTCCACAGGATTCTCTAGGCAAGAATACTGGAATGGGTTGCCATGCCCTCCTCCAGGGTATCTCCCCAACCCAGGGATTGAAACTAAGTCTCTTAGGCCTCCTACATTAGCAGGCAAATTCTTTACCACTGGTGCCACCTGGGAAGCCCTTCTTTTGACCGGCTGAGCCATAACCATTATTCATTATCTCATATCTAGTTGTAATGACTATAGACTGATGTTTCACACAATTTTTTCAAAATGTATCCAAATATTAGAATAAAATGAATATTTGAACATTAGAATAAAATGTTTGGAGTATCTACTTAAATGCAAAGACATGGGCTTCTACCCAGACCAAATGAATTAGAATTTTTAGCAAGAATCTCTGGAGCTTCTCATGTGTCAAAATGTTTGAAAAACATAATCTGATACTGCTGCTGCTAAGGCTCTTCAGTCGTGTCTGACTCTGTGAGACCCCATAGACGACAGCCCACCAGGCTCCCCCGTCCCTGGGATTCTCCAGGCAAGAACACAGGAGTGGGTTGCCATTTCCTTCTCCAATGCATGAAAGTGAAAAGTGAAAGGGAAGTCGTTCAGTCGTGTCCAACTCCTAGCGACCCCATGGACTGTAGCCTACCAGGCTCCTCCACCCATGGGATTTTCCAAGCAAGAGTACTGGAGTGGGTTGCCATTGCCTTCTCCGCATAATCTGATAATCGTCCCACAAAATGACTAGTGAGACAGTGACCTGATTATGAATGTGCAATTCTGGTCCTGGGAAAGCTAGATTTCCACATGATTCACCTGTCTGTTGTTAATATGTTCATTGAAATATTTATGAATAAGTTTTGATGTCAGACACTGTATCTGACATTAAGAATACAGTAGTGAATAAGACTTACCACTTCTTGCCTTGCTTTCTTTATCTATAAAAAGATGATAAGAATTTTTAGTCTATTGAGTTGTTTTAAAGATCAAATGGATGAACACAAGGGGATTGCTTTGAACAGTATGTGGATAATAGAGATTATACAAAAAATGTCACTGTCATTTACTTGTTGAGAGTGGATTTCAAATATAATTTGTTTACTCCAGCCATTGGTATAGACTCTGGCACAAAGCAGTATTCCTAGAATCTGCAGTCTGACAGGGACTATGGAGAAGATCAGGAGAACACTGATGTTCTCATCCTACCCCCAACATTGTCCTGAAAACTGGCTTCTCCAGAGCAAGAATACAATTGGAGTCATGTTCTAGTTCTCCTGATAACATTTTTCTTCTGATGGCCACAAATTCTATACAGTTAAAACTGTAATTGTAGCTTCCTAAACTTATCATTCAATATCATAATTTTGTGTTTGTTTTGTCCTGTCATATGCTATTCCTTCAGCTTATGGGGCCATTCCTTCTTCTTCATCTGCCTAGTCTCTCGTTATTCTTCGTGAATGTTTAAGTGTAATTTTTCTCCAGGGAGTCCTTATTGATTGTTCACTACTTGCTAGTCTGTGGCACAGTTCTGTCATCCAATAACAGTTAATGTTTATTGAGTGTTTGCTGTGTCACCAGGCATTATTCTTAATGGTACTGCATTATAGACATATATAATACTCTCACCACTTAGAGTAACCATTTCATATTTGTATCGCAGAACATAACACATTTTTTTAAATGTGTTAAAGCTATCTGTATTTCTACCCAAATTATTAATTCTGTGTTTTTAGATTTTACATATAAAAGATTTATAGTACTTCCTAGACCTGTTATTATATTATATATATTTAATATTATTATAGTTTATCTATCTTTAATATCATATGTACATTTTATCAGTACATTTCTCTCCCTAGAATTTAACTCCATGAAGTCAAAGATTTCATTTGTATTCATCACTCACTCCTTTTGTCCAAAGCAATGGCTAGTAAGTAGTTGGTACTTGATAAATATCTGTAGAATGAAAATAAGTGTTCAGAGAATAAATAAACACATGCATGGCTTTAATCCTTCTATAAACTTCTGGAGCCATTAAGGGATCTCTTTCAACAGCATAGGTTCCAAGTGCCCATCTCTAATTAGACAAAATCCAGACCTTGTTGCTTGACTTGTTCCTTCTTATCACACCATGGGAATTAATTATTTTTCTTATTTACATATTGCCATGGTAAAAATTAACAAATGTGGCACTTTAATTTATGCAATAAGATTAGTATTTAAATCAAACAGAAGAGAGGGCCAGCATACAGAAATTTCACAAAACTGAAAGCACACACCCTTTCTTTGTCAGTTTGTTCAATCTCCTTAATCCTGTACCTGGCCTCTAAAGTACAGCCAAGAGAGGGAGTACTGATCATTGGTGGCAGGTAGCCATGGATTTAAAGCTTCTAAATCCATCTCATTTTTTGGTTTCTATATTGTAATTTCTGATAACCTTTTGCCACTGGTTATCACTATTATTTCTTGTATCTTCCAAGCTTTATTTTCCAGCTGATTTCTTCTCAGAATGCAAATAGGTCCATGAAAGTGAAAGTGAATGTCACTCAGTTGTGTCCAACTCTTTGCGACCCCATGGACTATACAGTCCATGGAATTCTCCAGGTTAGAATAATGGAGTGGGTACCAAGCCTTTCCCATCTCCAGGGTATCTTCCCAACCTGGGAAGTTGAGCCCAGGTCTCCTGCATTGCAGGCAGATTATTTACCAACTGAGCCACAAGGGAAGTTCAAATATGTCCATGTAGAACATTAAACTTTGTACATATACTACATTAACCTTATTATCTTCTCAGTTTTTTATACCTATTCTTTACTCCCACTAATAGCCGTTCTTCTCTATTTTGTCACCACCCATTCACTCACCAAGCTTTGTGGTCTGGCCTCTGCGCCATGACACTGATGGCTCCAGGTTGCTAAATTCAGTAGCAGTTTCCCATACTCACCTTGTATTTCATTTCCATTGGATCCAGTTGCTTCTCTTTCTCAAAAAACTTGGCATCATGATACCATGCTTTCCTGGTTTGTTTGTTTTTTACATTCCTTTAGCTAATTTATTTTAGGCTTCTTTGCATGTTATTCTACCTGACCCCAACATTTTTAAGTTCCTCAAATATGAGTTCAACTTCTTTTCTATTTTGCATCACACTTTCACACTAAGTAAACTCATCTATTTCCCAAGCTATATACACAATTTTAAAAACTGAAGTGTATCCCCTCAAATTTAAAATCCAAGAATTTCTATTGGGCCATAGATACATATATCAAACCAACCCCAGCCAGGTAGTCAAATGAGAAACCTCACATTTTTTCTAGATACATGTATTGTCTAACCTGTCATTAACACTTCAATATTTGCAAAGCATATTTCCAGTCACATGTGAGTGTGTGCTAAGTCACTTAAGTCGTGTCCAACTCTTTGTAACCCTATGAACTGAGCCTGCCATGCTCCTCTATCCATGGGGATTCTCCAGGCAAGAATACTGGAGTGGGTTGCCATGCCCTCTTCTAGGGGATCTTCCCTACCCAGGGATCAAACCCGCCTTTCTTACATCTCCTGCATTAGCAGGCAGATTCTTTGCCACCAGCACCACCTAGGAAGCCTGTATCTCCTGTCAACCAATGTAAATAGATTGCAGTGGCCATGGGCTTATAAATAAAATAGCCTGGGTTCAAACTCCAGATCCTCGACTACTAATTGTGTAAGAATAGGAAGTTTACTCATTTTTCAGTGCCTTAATTTGCATTAGATTGATGTGAAAATTAAGTTAGTCAATTTACATAAGGGTCTTAAAATAGTGCTTGGCATATAGTAAGCGCTCAATCTTAACAATTATTACTATTGTTATTACTCTTCCTATTGTTATTATTATAATCCAACTAGTTCTACTGCCAATTAATCCAAGCAGCCATCATCAGTTACATGGACTAAGTGCCTACCATTTTCAACCTTGCCTACCCCTAGATTATTCTTTATGTAACTACCTGAATGGTGCTTTTAAAGTAGAAATCTGATAATGTTTTGCTTATACATTCAGTGATTTTCCTGTTGTACTTAGGACAAAATGCAAAGTTTTATCCTGGACTTTGAGACCCTCCAGCTTCTGGTCCCTACGTCTCTCCCTTACACCATCTTTTCAGCTCTTGCCTTCTCTCAATGTGTTCCTACCAGAATGAACTTACTTTTTTGTTTTTCCCAATGCCAAAACTCACCGTTAATTTTGGGCTTTGCAGATGTTTTCCCTTTATCTTGGTCACCACCCCACACTGCACCCTTTATCTGGCTATTCCATCACCCCCTTTTCAGTCTCAGCTTGACTGGCACATTCTCAAAGAAGCCCCGATTTCCAAATTTAAATCATGTCCTCTGTTATGCCATCTAGTAGCATTCAGTACTTTTCCTTTCTGACACTTGAAGTATAACTCACTGATTTATTTAATTCAAGAAATAGTCATTGAGCACCAAAGCTTTAAGCATTCTTTGATATATTGAACGTATCATAATAAATAAAACAGAGATTCATGTTGTCATGAAGCTTACATTTTATTGAGCTTTAATAAATGAATGATATATTTTTCATTCTTAAATATATTTTTCACAATTATTTTTTACTCTTAAAAAAATTATTTTAATTGGAGAATAATTGGTTTACAATGTTGTGTTGGTTTCTGCTGTACAACAACATGAACCAGCTATAACTATACAATCGTCCCCTCCCTCTTGAGCCCCTCTCCCACCCTCTCCCCCATCTCACCCCTCTAGGTTGTCACAGAACCCTGAGCTGAGCTCCCTGTGTTTTAGCAGCTTCCCACTAGCCATCTATTTCACACGTAGTAGTGTGTTTATGTCAATGCTACTCTCTAAATTCATCCCATTTCCTCCTTCTATCCCACTCCACCAGGGTTCACCTATTTGCAGGGCAGAAATAGAGGCACACAGACATAGAGGATGGACTGGTGGGCACATCAGGGGAATGAGAGGGCAAGACACATAGAGAGAGTAGCACTGAAATATATAAACTACCCTTTATTTAATTTTTATCTCTTATCTACACTGTAGCTCCTTGATGAAAAGAGATTTTGGCTTTATTTTTCCTTCTGTACATTGTCCCCAATGTCTGTGATTCGGCTCCATCATATCCATTTGTTGAATGAAGAAATGAAGTGCATTTCTGCCGTCTCTAAAACTCTGAGCAACACACTTTATATCTGTAAGCTTACATTTATTCTCTATAAAAAAATGTACATGATATCAGTATGAAGTTTGCAGAGTTGATGTAATAGTATTAGATAATACAAAAATGCTGAGCACATAATAGACCTCAATATATGGCTAAGATTTGGAATCAGGTGGGTAAACTCTTGTTAACATCTTAAAGTATATGATTAAATTATACTTGTAAAAGTAAGGTGTGTAGAGTCAGCTTACATAAATTTAGATCCTGTCTACACTAATTATTTTTGTGACCTTTGGCAAAACACAACATCTCTCTGAACCTCAGATTTCTCAATTACGAAGTGAAAATGAAAGCCTCTAAAAAATCGGTATGAAGATCAAATGCAATAACCTTATTATAACTTTTAATAAACAATTAAATAATGTAGAAATATTAGTTATGTTACTAACACTATCAGACAACAGTAGCGTCATTGTTATTATTCTTCGATGATCAGTACAAAATGACAGTAATTAAAGAAGCTATGACAAAGAAATGTGAAATATCAAGAGCTCACCATTTTTTAATCCACACGGTTTTCTAATAATTGGAATTCTTAATTTGGATATCTTAATTTATTAAAAGCCTGAAATAAATCTGTGAGACAGTTACTATTGTAATTCCTTTATTTTACAGATAAGGAAATCGATCTAGTAGATTTAGTAACTATCCATGTCAGACAGCAAGTAAGTGACAGAATTTGGATTTGAATCCAGGGAGTCAGCATTCAGAGCCCACATTTGAACTACTATGTGATATTGTCTTCAGCATGACAGATGAATCATGATTTCTGCTTTAAAGAAGATAATTTATATATTTGCCTTTCCCACCTCAGGTGAACCAACACTGTTATTTTAGTGACTATACCAGGGCATCACTGTCATGAAAACCTTCCATATTTTACTTTAAAGGGCCATCCCATAAAAATGTCAAAGGTGGGAAAGAGCTTTTGAAGAATGATATTTAAGCAGCTGTGATTCAAAGGAATACAGTCCTGTTCAGCATATGAGACACTTACAGGAAGAGGTCCAGGACTTGGAGATATATCAAAGCCTGACATTTAATGAAAACCATAAAGGTCTTGATGAAGCTTTATTATATCAATTACTCATTCACCTTGTATATAGCCCAATATATTTTATTTTAAAAATGTCTTGCTAGCAGGACTGGCATTGAAATAGTAGCCCCGAGGGCATCTCTGAATGTGTCCTTATCTAGTACTTAACTCACTACTCGTCTAGTTAATAGCCCACAATATGTATATTTATGTGGTTTTGACTAGCAGCTAAAGAATCATATAGTTTCATATGGCCATTATAGTCCACAGAGAGAGAACCTCCTTCTGCTTGCATATTTACTCCCTTATTTGTCTCACAGTAACTCTTGGTCCAACAAAGCATGCAGTGATTACGTGTAAGTATCAGAAAAGCATTGATAGTCCTCAAATCTCCTTTTAGACCCATTAACAGATGCCATGCATACCAAAAGAATTGTTCTTAATCACTCTGGGGAGGCTTTGTGAGAATAAATTCTAAGCCGACTAGATCAGAATTATAATGCTGAATTGTCAACATGTGTTGCAATGGATACATTCACTAAGTGAAGATTCTGGATTCAATATGTTTAATCAAAAGTGTTTCTAATAGTTGGCTTCAATGGTTGACTGATCCTTTACCCGAAAGTAACAAGCTATGGAGTTAAAATATCCATGGTACTGAAAAGTAGGTATCCAGAATTTTTAGAAGGGCCTTCTTGGGTGGCTCAGATGGTAAAAAATCTGTGTGCAATGGAAGAGACCCAGGTTCTATCCCTGGGTTGGGAAGATCCCCTGAAGAAGAGAATGGCAACCCACTCCTGTATTCTTGCCTGAAGAATTCTGTGGACAAAGGAGCCTGGCAGGCAACAGACAGTCCATGGGGTCCCAAAGACTCAGACACGACTGACTAACGCCTTCACTTTCACAAAGTTTTTAGAAGAAATGGACTTTAGCATATGGATTTGTCTGGTTTACCAACTCCAATATATAGACCCTAAATTTGCCCAAGCACACTCCCTTAATTTTAATGTATTCACTGGGGAAGATCCAGCCACCTTGAACCTCTTGGGTGGCTGTTACATGTAGGCCAGAGAAGATAGTGGGAAATGCTGCCGTCAAACTGGATTCCCCAAATCAGTGGGGATAGTGGGAACTCAGGGATTCTCTGTATTCAATGGGCTTGATAGAATTCTAGAATGTCAGGGGCCTAGTGACAACACTTAATAATCAGGGTTAAGGTGGGCATCAGTACAGAAATATATACCAGAGGCAACATAGTAATCAAGCTGGTTTGATCCGCAGAGACCTTTCCTGTTGCTGCTTTTTAGTTGCTAAGTTTTGTCTGACTTTTTGTGACCCCATGGACTGTAGCCTACCAGGCTCCTCTGTCCATGGAATTTTCATAGTAAGAATACTGGAGTGGGTTGCCATTTCCTTCTCCAGGGTATCTTCCTGACCTAGGGATCAAATCCGCGTCTTCTGCTTGGCAGGTGGGTTCTTTATCACTGAGCCACCTAGGAAGCTCCACAGAGATCTGTACTGTTAGCTAAATGGTACTGGTGTCCTTGGAACTGAAGTAGATGATCAGCCTATAGAATCTTACTGATTTGTATAATCAAAAAGTCACTAGGTCTGGTGAAGGTGTGTTTTGAATTATCACAAAAGAGTTCAAGTCCCTCAAACCTGTTTCTAGTTTTGAATCTAGAGCCTCTTAATGAAGGGGAGGTGAGATTTGCTTAAAGAAGGTTATAGATACACGTACAAAAATTCATTCTGTAAATTTATGTCCTGGCCTTCCTCTAAGTCCTGCTAACATTTATCAGAGTGACTATAGAAGCTGAATAACCAGATTCCTTGAGACTATAAGGCCCTGGTTCTAACTTAAAGCAATTACTGGAGACCCCGAATGCCACCATGGTCCAAGGTGGCCACAATAGGCATCAATAAATTATTTATAGTTTGGCTATGGTTTTTTCAGTGGTCATGTATGGATGTGAGAGTTGGACGGTGAAGAAAGCTGAGCACCAAAGAATTGATGCTTTTGAACTGTGGTGTTGGAGAAGACTCTTGAGAGTCCCTTGGACTGCAAGAAGATCCAACCAGTTCATCCTAAAGGAGATAAGTCCTGGTTGTTCATTGGAAGGACTGATGTTGAAGCTGAAACTCCAAAACTTTGGCCACCTCATGCGAAGAGTTGACTCATTGGAAAAGACCCTAATGCTGGGAAGGATTGGGGGCAGGAGGAGAAGGGGACGACAGAGGATGAGATGGTTGGATGGCATCACCAACTCGATGGACATGGGTTTGGGTAAACTCCAGGAGTTGGTGATGGACAGGGAGGCCTGGCGTGCTGCGATTCATGGGGTCGCAAAGAGTTAGACACGACTGAGCGACTGAACTGAACTGATAGTTTGGGATACTCCCAAAGTAGGCCTATGTGCACCTTAACACGTCATGTGATTTTATCCCAGTTATACAAGACATAGTTGGGAGGCACATACTTAGCAACTGGTAGAATACTGGATTAATTCTGTGACCTGTGGGGAAAAAGCCCAATTAAAAGTCACAGAACTATTTTTTTATCTACCAGTGTAATAAGGAAGATGCAATACTACATCTCTGCCACATCAAAGACATAAAAGATGACAGAGTGGTGCTTCTTACTAAATAGAAATTTAGCTTGTCTGTTTGGCTTATTCATAAGGCAGATAGATATAAGAGAATAAGAGTGGATTAGCAAAAATCTAATTGGGTAATGATTCCAATTGCAACTCTTTTCCTAGATGTGATTTCATTGCTGGAGTGAATCTCCTGATACCTGGTGTGTAGAAAATAGATCAGTGGTGAAACTCAGTAGAAGTTTACTTTCAGATGAGAGAGTCAGAATACACTGTTGCTGACTTACCTCAGGGCCAAATCAAACATCCAACCCAGTGACATAACCTAGTCAAAAGAGAGCTTCTGTGTGTGCTAGTTGCCCAGTCACGTCTGACTATTTGTGACCCCATGGACTGTAGCCTGCCAGGCTCCTCTGTCCATGGAATTCTCTAGACAAGAATACTGGAGTGGGTAGCCATTCCCTTCATCAGGACATCTTCCTGACCCAAGCATCAAACCCAGGACTCCTGAATTGCAGGCAGTTTCCTTACCATCTGAGCCACCAGGGAAACCCTTATTATATAAGACATCATTTTTTTTTCATTAAATTGATGTCACCATTCTGACTGGATCTGGTGAACAAGAAGGAACTACTCTAGACACCTTGATAAGACACATGCATACTAGAATGTGGGGAAAGAACTCCACAAAAATGAAGGGCCTTATTTACACCTTGATGAAATTACTAGGGGTTCAATGACCTGGGCATAGAGATACTCCTGTGAAGGTGAAGAAAAACTTCATGCATCAGGTCCTTTCTATTATGAAAGAAGGAACATACTGTCTCTTCGGATTTTAGAAGCAACATATCTCTTGTTTAGGTTTATTTCTCCAACCCATTTACCAAGTAACTTTAGAGTCTCTGTTTTCATTAGGGATTTTATTATTTTATTAGCACTTAAAAACAGGAAACTCTGCAATAGATTTAGACTACTGCACAAGAGCCTCTACCACTTGAGCCAAAAGTGAATGCTAATCCAATTACGTCTGAAAAGATTTTAGCAGATAGGGATACTGTATGGCACTTATGAACAGACTTCTGTTGGTGAAACACAAAGCAGACTTTTAAAATTTTAGAGCAAAACTGTACCATCCTCTTCAGATTAATATTCTCCTTTTAAGAGATAGATTCTGGCTTGCTAGAGGTCTCTAATAGAGACTGAACACTTACCGCGAGCCACCAAGTTACCCTACAAGCTGAGTTACCCTTCATGAACTGGTACTGTCAGCATGAACAGAAGTCCACGGTCAAATGATAGCAACACATAAGAGATCAGGCTTGAATGAGGCCTGAAGGCATAGATTAAGACATACAAGCAAATGGCTAAGATGTCTATGGCCCTTATTCCCTAGCTCCTTTGTGTCTCTCTCAGTCTTCCTGCTCAGGATCACTTTGTTGTTTTATTCAGTCACTAAGTTATGACCAACTCTGCAACCCCACGGACTGCAGTACACCAAGCTTCCCTGTCCTTCACTACTTCCTAGAGCTTGTTCAAACTCATGTCCATTGAGTCGGTGATGCCATCTGGCCATCTCACCCTCTGTCATGCCCTTCACCTCCTGCCCTCAGTCTTTCCCAGCATCAAGGTCTTTTTCAATGAGTCAGTTCTTCACATCAGGTGGCCAAAGTACTGGAGCTTCAGCTTCAGCTTTAGTCTTTCAAATGAATATTCAGGGTTGACCTCCCTCAGGATGACTGGTTTGATTGCCTTGCTATCCAAGGGACGCTCAAGAGTTGTTCTGCAGCACCAAAATTCAGACTTATCATTTTTTTTTCATGCTCAGCCTTCTTTACAGTCAAACTTTCATCTGTACATGACTACTGGGAAAACCATAGCTTAGACTATATGGACCTTTGCCAGCAAAGTGATATCTCTGCTTTTCAATATACTGTCTAGGTTTGTCAATAGCTTTCCTCCCAAGGTGCAAATGTCTTTTAAAATTTCCTGGCTACAGTAACCATCCACAGTGATTTTGGAGCCCAAGAAAATAAAATCTGTCATTGTTTCCACTTTTCATCCTTCTATTTGCCATGAAATGACAGGACTGGATGCCATGATCTTAGTGTTTTGAATGTTGTGTTTCAGGCCAGCTTTTTCACTCTTATTTCACCCTTATCAAGAGGCTCTTTAGTTCCTCTTCACTTTCTGCCATTAGAGGCATATCATCTGCCTATTTCAGATTGTTGGTCTTTCTCCTGGCAATCTTGATTCCAGCTTAATTAAGATACCTTCTGATTAGAGAAATGAAAATCAAAACTACAATAAGGTATCACCTCTCAAGGTTCAAAATGGCCATTATCAAGAAATCTACAAACAATAAATGCTGGAGAAGATGTGGAGAAAAGGGAACCCTCTTGCACTGCTGAGAATGTAAATTAATACAGCCATTATGGAGAAAAGTATGGAGATTTATTTAAAAACTAGGAATAAAACTACCATATGACCCAGAAATCCCACTACTGGGCATATACCCAGAGAAAACCACAGTTCTAAAAGACACATGTACCCCAGAGTTCATTGCAGGACTATTTACAATAGCCAGGACATGGACGAAAACTAGATGTCCACTGACAAATGAATGGATAAAGAAGTTGTAGTATATATATACAATGGGATATTACTCAGCAATAAAAATAAGTGAATTCAAGTCAGTTCAAGTGAGATGGATGAACCTACAGCCTATTATACAGAGTGAAGTAAGTCATAAAAAGAAAAAACAATATCATATATTAACTCATATATATGGAATCTAGAAAAATGGTACTGATGAACCTATTTGTAGAGTAGCAGTAGAGATGCAGATATAGAGAACAAGCTTGTGGACACTGCAGGGGAAGGAGATTATGGGACGAATTGAGAGAACAGTACAAAAATATATACATTACCCTATGTAAAATTAGATAGCCAGTTGGAATTTGCTGTATGACGCAGGGAGCTCAATCTGGTACTCTGTGACAGCCTAGAGGATTAGGATGGGGTGGGAGGTGGGAAAGAGGTTCAAGAGAGAAGGAATATATTTATACCCATGACTGATTCATGTTGACGTATGGCAGAAACGAACCCAACACTATAAAGCAATTATCCTCCAATTAAAAATAAATTTGAAAAAAAGAAAAAATAATATTCACCTAGAGTTTCATTAGGCATTTCCTATGAGTAGTAAACAGAGAATGAAAAACAAAATCAGGCCTTATTTACAAATGATTCTGTAGGATTGGCACTCTAAATTAGACAACTTCAGCTTAACAAAGCTGAAGTTCCAGGTCCTCCCAAATAAATTGAAAAAATCTTTTTCCAGGAGGCATAATGTTGAGTAGCGAACAGTTTTGTTGAATTTGTTTTTAATAAGAAATTGTCAGAAGTAGAATCTGCATTGATATATAGGTTGTGTAAAGTCAGAGACATGGAAAGGCCATATTTGGAAAATCAGTGACAAGAAGAATGGGGAAGAGATATTTGAATAGATCTCTCTGAAGGAACAGAATATCAAGTTATTTTTCATTCCACCTGTGATTCTCACCAAAGATACCCTCAGCAGAATAAGTCCTTTATATTCACATGAACAAATGTTGTGCTATATGACTATCAATTACCTGCTTTCTCCAACCACCCATGTTCTTACAGGCAGTAATCTTATACAAATCGATGTAGTTACACACAGATTCAATAACATAGATTCACTGAGAATGATCTAACTTGGAAATTTTCCAACCAGTCAATATCAGATGCTAATACTTAGCTCCAAACATGATACCTTTCCATGAGGGCATTAATTAGCCACCCAGAAGCAGGTGGATTGAATTGGACCCTTCCATGGATGCCATTTCCTTCAGCAAGTTACCTGAGTTTCAAGATTATAAGTTGTGAGAAACCCTAGTTTCCAATTTTTCTTCACTCTTCATCCCTTTGCAGCCAGCTTTCTTCCCAAACTGCTATCCCTGCTGACATATAGCCATTTTTTACCCACCACCACCCATGAAATTCTATAGCAGTCTGACTCATTTTGAACAAAAATAAAGAGAAGGTCTGAGAGAAGTCAAAATTTCAAAGTCTCCAAGAATATTAATGTCTAAATATTTGAGAATAAACGTGGGCTAATGTGTCAGCACAATGTAAAACATATTTTTAAATTAAATTTTTATCAACAGACCCCACATACACACAATCATCTGATATTGACATATATTTTCTGTATTTCTACACTGTGTATGTGTTCCATTTTAGCCATTAGTATTTCATATTATGGTGTTTTTCATAATACCACACAGCAAATTCTCTGTAGCAAAGACTCTTTTGTCTGTGCTTCTAATAATACCTAGCAATAGTAGGTACACTAATTGTTGGATGAAAAAGTAAATTTGTAAATTATGTCAGTCAGTCAATCTATCTAGATAACTAGCTATAGAAATAAAACTAGCATTTAAGTCAAGAAAGCATAATGAAGAATTGAAGACTTGTCATAAATTTGAGTGCATGGATGGGATGTCAGGGTTAATGCAGGGAGATATTTCTCAGTAGAAATTGAGATGGTACAAGGGTCTGGTACAAGTTAAGTCTTTCAGAATTGTGATATATGGCGTTTTTGTTGATTCAAATAAAAGTTAAAAGTTAATCAGGTGAATTGTATAATATCTCATGGGTAAAAGAGAAGAATATATTTGTCTGGATATCAAAGGTTTTGATAAAGAACAAGAGTATGGACAATTAATCTCTGAAACAAATTATGAGACACAGAAATGAGGAATAAAAAAGCAAATAATGTCAAACATAAAATATTTTACAAGTGGAGTAGATGAAGAGGAGGAAGCATCTACAAACTTACACAACACATATGCATAATAACGTAAGTATACCCACTCCAGTGTTCTTGGGCTTCCCTTATGGCTCAGCCAGTAAAGAATCTGCCTGCAATGCAGGAGACCTGGGTTTGATCCCTGGGTTGGGAAGATCCCCTGGAGAAGGGAAGGCTACCCACTCCAGTATTCTGGCCTGGAGAATTCCATGGACTGTAGTCCATGGGGTCGCAAAAAGTCGGACACAACTGAGCAACTTTCACTTTC
This sequence comes from Okapia johnstoni, assembly GCA_024291935.2. NCBI lineage: Eukaryota > Metazoa > Chordata > Mammalia > Artiodactyla > Giraffidae > Okapia > Okapia johnstoni. The sequence continues at coordinate 58,726,806 of CM044308.1, forward strand.
ACTTTCCCCAAGATTAAATATTTGGTTAATACAGCTGATTTTTAGAAGTCTTTATAACATTTTCTGTCATATTTTCACATCAAAAGAATTATGAACATCAGTGTGCTATTCTCTGAAAATGATTTTTTTTTAGTATTACCACATTATTTCTTCAAATTCAGTAGTTCACTTGGTAAAGTTTCCTTCATTATTGCTAAATTTTTAAAACTGAAGTCGCTCAGCCATGTCCGACTCTTTGCAATCCCATGGACTGTAGCCTACCAGTCTCCTCTGTCCATGGGATTTTCCAGGCAAGAGTACTGGAGTGGCTTGCCATTTCCTTCTCCAGGGGATCTTCCCGACCCAGGGATTGACCCTGGGTGTCCAGCACTGTAGACAGATGCTTTACCATTATTTTGTCATTATTGCTAAAGCCATCCATAAATATCTTTCCAAAAATAAATAATCCTTAATTATTTATAAATAATCCATATTCAATCCATGAATAATCCTTTCCAGAACAAATGTTTGAAATGGTTGTGAAGGCATGGAATTAACTACCATTGTCTTTAGGAATGAATTTGTCATCAGTATTTTTTTTCCACTGAGGAATTTTAACTTAAAGAACATGTTAGATAATTTCATGCCTTTATAAACATTGAAAAATTAGCACAGGACTTAGTAAGTTTTGAATCACATTTCCAAAGTAGGCTATTGAACAGAAAGACCTAGTGGAGGCTTTAAAAATAGAAATTTCACCATCCTATACCACATGATTCAGTTTCACTAGGTAAAATCCTGAAATTTGTATTTTTAACAAACTTCTCAAGAGATAGTAATACTGACACAAAAGATATATAGACCTGCATTGAAACCACTGATACCATATACAATTGCAAAATGTGGTCAATACATATTTGCTCACTGAATATATAAATGACCAACTTTGCAGCTTCGCTAAATGTATCACATTCCTAGGCATGTTAAAATATTTCCCAGAACTTAACAAATATTTATAAGCCAACATCATGGTGATCCTTCTCTTAGGGTTTCAGTTCAGTTCAGTTCAGTCGCTCAGTCGTGTCCGACTCTTTGAGACCCCATGAATTGCAGCACACCAGGCCTCCCTGTCCATCACCAACTCCCGGAGTTTACCCAAACCCATGTCCATCGAGTCGGTGATGCCATTCAGCCTTCTCATCCTCTGTCGTCCCCTTCTCCTCCTGCCCCCAACCCTTCCCAGTATCAGGGTCTTTTCCAATGAGTCAACTCTTCGCATGAGGTGGCCAAAGTTTTGGAGTTTCAGCTTCAACATCAGTCCTTCCAATGAACACCCAGGACTGATCTCCTTTAGGATGGACTGGTTGGATTTTCTTGCAGTCCAAGGGACTCTCAAGAGTCTTCTCCAACACCACAGTTCAAAAGCATCAATTCTGCGGTGCTCAGCTTTCTTCACCGTCCAACTCTCACATCTATATATGACTACCAGGAAAACCATAGTCTTGACTAGACGGACCTTTGTTGGCAAAGTAATGTTTCTGCTTTTAAATATGCTATCTAGGTTGGCCATAACCTTCCCTCCAAGGAGTAAGCGTCTTTTAATTTCATGGCTGCAATCGCCATCAGCAGTGATTTTGGAGCCCAAAAAATAAAGTCTGCCACTGTTTCCCCATCTATTTCCCATGAAGTGATGGGACCAGATGCCATGATCTTAGTTTTCTGAATGTTGAGCTTTAAGCCAACTTTTTCACTCTCCTCTTTCACTTTCATCAAGAGGCTCTTAGGGTTTGGTGACCTCTTAAAGGAAAAGATGAATGGGATTCATTGTCTTTGAACTCTATTTTACATAAATAATAGATATGTATTTTTTTTCTGAGAAGAAGCTCCATTTCATTGTCATTGATTCAGCAAATATTTGACTATCAATAAGGGATACTTTCTTCCATCTCCCAATGGTTAAGAACCATTGCCATAAATTATTCATATTGCTGTTGATTTGCATGCATGCTAAAATCTTTCCTCTAGGCTCACAACCAACATCATTTGAATGTTAAACAATGTACAATTACCAAGAATCCATATACCCTCAGAATAAAAAGGAAACTGTATGATCAGGAATCAAGGCCAAATAATATCATTTTTTTCCACAGTAATTTACATGTAGAATAGCCTCAGAGGTTTAAGCTTTTCATATTAGAATTCAAGACAGAAATCCTTGCTTTGAGATAACTTCATCAACCCTCTCTATAGCTCAACTGGCTACATTGCAGGAACGTGCTTCTGACAGACATAATGAAGGATCATAGCTTTGAAGTCCTTAGGGTGCATGTTGTTTCAGTCTGTTTAGTAGCTGTAGTCTGTGTGGATTTAAAGTTAGTTAGTCAACCAAACAAGGACACTATAGATTTAATTGATCAATGTCACCCTGAAAGAAAATTAAAAAGTATTTTTTGCAAGGTAATGGAAAATATGCAGCTAGGAGAAAAAGCCTTCTTATATACTGCATGACAGAATTTAGCTTTGGGAAATCTTGACACAGTTAAAATCTAACAGAGTGTAAAGAACATTGCTTATATCTCGTGATTATTGAGATATAATTTACAAGTGGTAAAATTTACCCTGTTTAGGAGTTTGATTCTGTAGGTTTTGACCCTGTCACTAGGAAGACGTAAAATATTCCCACTATCCCAAAACTTCCACCATGTTCCTCTGTAGTCAATCTATCTCATACCCAGTCCTGGTAATCACAGTCTTGATACCTATCTCTATACTTGGACTTTTCCAGAATGTCATATAAACAGAATCTTGAAGTATGCAATCTTACATTTCTGTGGTTTTCATTTAGCATAATAAATTTGAGATTCTGCTCTATTAGATGTTATCAATATTTTGCTCCTTTTATTTGGGAACAATATGTAACCGTATGGAAGTTCCAAGATTTATTTTTTCATTCACCAGTTGATATATAAATTTTCTTTTTTCCAGTTGCTCTATAAACATTTGTATACAGTCTTTTATGGACATATGTCTTTATTCTTTTTGTTAGATGCCTGGGGTGAGGATTACTGGGTTGCACATGCTACTATTAAATTCTATTATATTATATAACATAGATACATCTTATTCATTGTATAAAAACTGCTAAACTGTGCTCTAAAGCAAATGACCACACCTTTGCTTTCCTGGAAGGAGTGTATGACAGTTGCTCAGTGTTCATGTCCGCACTAGATACTGCCATTTTTTAGCCATGCTAATATATGCATAATGAAATCTCATTTTGGTATATATTTGCATTTTCCTAAAAAACAGGGATGTTGAACCTCTTGGAAGTGCTTGTTTGCCATCCAAATCTCTTTTATGGTTAAGAGTTGGTTCAAAAGATTTTTTCCCATTTTTAATGGATTTATTTTTGTTACTATTATTACTATTGAATTGTGAGAATTTATATGATTTTTAATAGATATATGATTTGTAAGTATTTTCTCCAGTCTGTAGTTTGTCTTTTTATTTCCTTCAATGTGTATTAAAGACCAAAAGTTTGTAATTTTGATTAAATACTGATATCCGTTTGATTTCTTTTATGGTTTGTGCTTTGCATGATCAAAGAAATGTTTTCTTAATCCAAGCTCAGAAAGATTTTCTCTTATGACTTTTAAAGTTTTGTAGTTGTAGTTTCTGTGTTTAATTCTATGATCCAATTAGTGTTGATTTTTATGCGTTGTGCAAAGTATGCATAAAAGTTTCCTTTTGTTCATGCAGATACCCAACTGGTACATCACAGTTTGTTGAGACGACTATTCTTTCTTGACATTGTATGACCTTGTCAACTTTTGTTGAAAATTAATTACTAACATATATGTAAACTTATTTCTGTACACTGTTCTGGTTCAATGATCCTTTTGATATCACACTATCTGGATTACAATGGATTTGTTGTAAGTCTTCAAATCAGATATTGGAAGTTCTGTTAGTTCTTGTCTTCAAAATTGTTTTGACTTTTAGGTTCTTTGTGCTGTGCTTAGTCACTCAGTCGTGTACGACTCTTTGCAACCCCATGGACTGTAGCCACCATGCTCCTTTGTCCATGGAGATTCTCGAGGCAAAAATACTGGAGTGGGTTGCCATGCTCTCCTCCAGGGGATCTTCCCTACACAAGGATCAAACCCAGGTCTCCCACACTGCAGGCAGATTCTTTACCTTCTGAGCCACCTGGGAAAACCTTAGGTTCTTTACCTGTCCATAAATATTTTAGAACAAGCTTATCAATCTGTAACAAAACAAAAAGTCAAAAATACCACTGGGATTGTGTTTGATATTGCTTTGAATCCACAAGTAAATTTGGGGATAATTGATATCTTAATAATATTGGGTCTTCCAAATCAACTTTCCATGTACTTAGGTTTTCTTTGATTTCTCTCATCGATGTCTTAGTTTTCATCATATTCATCTTTTATACACTTTGGTAGATTTTTCCCTTTTAGTGCTTCGCATTTTTGATCCCATCGTAAACAATATTTAAAGTTTTTTGTTTGTTTTCAGCTGCTTGCTGCAAGCATAATTTTTATGTCCTCATCTATTTAGTTTTTATTTTTAAAATCTTGACTACATTTGGTTAAAATTACTCCTGTAGATGTCACAGTACATGCTATTTTAAGTAATAAAACTTAAAATTCACTTTAAACACTTTATCACCAATATACATAAAAATTATTTTCAATGTACAGAAGTACATAAAAGTATGAATAAAATAAGTTTTAGTTATTTCTTTCTCATCTCTATACTTTTAGATTTTGTTTGTTTGTTTAGATTGCCTTATTTCTCTGGTTAAGACTTTTAGTATGAGTAATAATGGTTAGAGAGTACATCACTGCCTTATTCTCCATCTTAGCAGGAATGAATTTCTCGATACTATATGTATGATATTAACTGCAATTGTTTGGTAAATACCTTTAACTAGGTTGAGATTGTTCCCTTTTATTCCTCATTTGCTAACAGTTTTTATCATAAAAATCAAATTATTTTTGGAAAAGGCAAGAAATGGAGTATTTCTAAAAGCCTCTGGAGAGTGTAGTTTTGCCAACTCCATGACTTATACATAGCTCAGCTGGTAAAGAATCCACTTGCAATGCAAGAAACACCAGTTCAATTCCTGGGTTGGAAAGATCCCCTGGAGAAGGGATAGGATACCCACTCCAGTATTCTTGACTGACCAAACCAGTCAGTCCAAAGTAATCAATCCTGAATATTCATTGGAAGGACTGATGTTGAAACTGAAGCTCCAATACTTGGCCAGCTGATGTGAAGAGCTGACTCATTAGAAAATACCTTAATTGCTGGGAAAGATTGAAGGCAGGAAGAGAAGGGGATGACAGAGGATGAGATGATTGAATGGAATCACCAACTCAGTGGACATGAGTTTGAGCAAGCTCTGGAAGATAGTGAAGGACAGAGAAGCCTGGTATGCTGCAGTCCATGGGGGTCACAAAGAGTGGGACACAACTGAGTGACTGAACAACAGCAATGTTATACCAATTCACAGAGTTTAAGAAAATTAAAACAGTATATATGATTCTAATTATACACTCTCATCCATTCTGTTATTAGTCTCATAATTTTACTTTTATATACGATATAAGGCCCACATTATATTTGTTCACTTCTGCTTTAGAGAATCAAATATATTTTAAAGTATTAAGAATAAGAAGGTGTGCAATTTCTATCTGCATGGATTTTTAAAAATTTTATATCCCATATTTTTTTTGCTTTGCCTAGATTCAAGTTTCTATCTGGTATGATATTTCTTAATATGGCCTGAAAAATTTCTTAACGTGATCTGCTGGCAGTGAGAAATGTTCTTTATTTCATTTTATTTTTTATAAGATATATTCTTTGGATGTAAAATTCTGCTTTGAGTGTTTTTATTTTTCACCCTGTGGTTTGAAGATGTAAAACTGTCTTCTGGCTTGTATAATTTCTGATCAATAAGATTATTTTTAATTTTTTTGATGTGTAATGTTTTCTTTTTAGTCTGATTGTATTAAAAATTTAAAATATTTTCCCACATACTTTGACTATGATGTATCTATGTGGATAGTTTTTTGTTTGTTTATTTCTCCTTGAAAATATACAGATTAAGATTCTACAGGCATCTTGATCATTATATCTTCAAATATTTCTTCCCCACCCCATTTTTCTCTTCTCTTTCTGGAACCTTTATTATACATGTACTTGACTATTCCATGTTGTTTATCTACTCTTAAATTCTCTTTTTACTTCTTTCTCTTTTTGGGGTCCAATCTACTAATAAATCAATTAAAGGAAATTTTCATATGGTAGCATTTTTAGAACTCTAGTATTCTTATTTTTGTTGTTGCTTAGTCACCAAATCATGCCCGACTCTTTTGCAGCCCCGTGGAGTATAGCCTGCCAGGCTCCTCTGTCAATGGGCTTCTCCAGGCAAGAATACTGGAGTGAGTTGTTGTTCCATTCTCCAGGGGATCTTCCTTCTACAGGGAATCTTCCCGATCCAGGGATCGAACTTGCATCTCCTACATCTCTTGCACTGACAGGCAGATTCTTTATCACTGAGCCACCAGGGAAGTCCATTCTTACTTTACTTTCTTATATTATTCATCTCTTGGCTAAACTTCCTTCATACACATATGTTGTCTACTTTTTCCTTTAGATCCTCTAACATATTAATTTTAGTTATATGAATGTCCCTATCTCATAATCCAAAATCAGGCCCACCTCTGAGTCTGATTTTGTTGATTGATTTATTCCTCGACAATAATTTTAATTTGTGCCTTATATTTTTGAATGCCTCATAATTTTGAGTGTCAGGAATTGTATGTAAATAATAAAGACCGGGGTAAATATTATTTATGCCTGAAAATGGTCATGCTTCTTTTGTTACACTGTTAGTGTAGGGATGAGCTAATTTAGTATGTAGTTGAACTCTATTTGGGTTTTGTTGTTACTCTTATTATCTTTGGGGATACTGTGATGCTTAATTTTCTGTGTTAACTTGCCTGGGCTAAGGGATACCAAGATAGCTGGTTAAACATTTTTTCTGTGTTTCTGTCTGTGTTTCTGTGTTTCTGTCTGTGTTTCTGTGTTTCTGTCCGAGAGGATATTTTCAGAACATATTAGCGCTTGAATTGGTACTCTGTGTAAAGAAGATGGCCCTCACCAATGCATCATTCAGTCTGTTGAGAGCCTGATTAGAAGAAAGAGCAGAGGAAGGGCAAATCCTCTTGCTCTACTTGAGCTGGAATATCCATATTCCCCTTACCTACAACATCAGTGCTTCTAGTTCTTGGGATTTTGGATTCAGACTGAAAATCATACCACTGGCCTCCTGGGTCTCAGTCGCTGGGTTTAGACAGGAACTACATCAGCTTAGAGATGGCAGATTATGGGACTTCTCAACCTCCATAATAACATGAAACAATCTTTTACAGTAAACTCTTTCTACACATCTGTATGTATACACCCTATTGGTTCTATTTATTTAAAGAATCCTAACTCATACAGATACATATTCATCTAATAATGGATTGTTGTCACATTTTCAGTTCAGTTCAGTCACTGTCATGTCTGACTCTTTGCAACTCCATGGACTGCGGCACGCCAGGCTTCCCTGTCCATCACCAACTCCCGGAGCTTGCTCAAACTCATGTCCATTGAGTTGGCAAAGCTGTCCAACCATCTCATCCTCTGTAGTCCCCTTCTCCTCCTGCCTTCAATCTTTCCCAGTGTCAGGGTCTTTTCCAATGACTCAGTTCTTCACATCAGGTGGCCAAAGTATTGGAGTTTCACCTTCAACATCAGTCTTTCCAATGAATATTCAGGACTGATTTCCTTTATGATTGACTGGTTTGATCTTGCAGTCCAGGGGACTCTCAAGAGTCTTCTCCAACACCACAGTTCAAAAGCATCAATTCTTTGGCACTGACAGTTTATGTCACATTTAATGCTGATATAAAGTATGGAGTAGAGAACCAGACTTTTTTTTTAGTGTCTCTCCTCCTCTTTTAACTTAAGCCATTTCTGCAAGCCTGCAGCACAGATAGGCTTTTTCTACATGCTCTTGCCCTCCATTAAGTGTCGGACCATAGTTGCTTATTACTTAATGCTTGAACCATGTGGGATGTGAGGACAGTGATTTGCTTTTGCCTTGGTCCAGCCTGAGCCGTAGACTAACCCACTTTTGGCAGACTTAGGAATAGGACTTTCTCTGCATTTATTCTCTTCCCCTTCATGGCAGTCAAGCTCTTCTTTATGTCTTCATTAGTCTTAGGTGAAAGTTTCTAGAATATTCTAAATAACAGTCAGTTCAAATTTTAAAAAAATATTGTTTAAAATATTTGTACATACAAAGTAAGTTGCTAAAATTCAAAAATAAAAGTCAAAACTGGTAAAATAAGTTATAGCTGCCATTAGATAGTAAATTCCATAAAATTGGTAATCAGTTCAGTTCAGTTGCTCAGTTGTGTCCGACTCTTTGTGACCCCATGAATCACAGCACGCCAGGCCTCTCTGTCCATCACCAACTCCCGGAGACTACCCAAACCCATGTCCATCGAGTCAGTGATGCCATCCAGCCATCTCATCTTCTGTCATCCCCTTCTCCTCCTGCCCCCAACCCTTCCGAGCATCAGGGTCTTTTCCAATGAGTCAACTGTTCACATGAGGTGGCCAAAGTATTGGAGTTTCAGCTTCAACATCAGTCCTTCCAATGAACACCCAGGACTGATCTCCTTTAGGATGGACTGGTTGGATCTCCTTGCAGTCCAAGGGACTCTCAAGAGTCTTCTCCAACACCACAGTTCAAAAGCATCAATTCTTCAGTGCTCAGCTTTCTTCACCGTCCAACTCTCACATCCATACATGACCACTGGAGAAACCATAGCCTTGACTAGACGGACTTTTGTTGGCAAAGTAATGTCTCTGCTTTTAAATATGCTATCTAGGTTGGCCATAACCTTCCCTCCAAGGAGTAAGCGTCTTTTAATTTCATGGCTGCAATCACCATCAGCAGTGGTTCTGGAGCCCCAAAAAATAAAGTCTGCCACTGTTTCCACTGTTTCCCCATCTATTTCCCATGAAGTGATGGGACCAGATGCCATGATCTTAGTTTTCTGAATGTTGAGCTTTAAGCCAACTTTTTCTGCTTTATTGACTATGCTGAAGCCTTTGACTGTGTGGATCACAATAAACTGTGGAAAATTCTGAAAGAGATGGGAATACCAGACCATCTGACCTGTCTCTTGAGAAACCTGTATGCAGGTCAGGAGGCAACAGTTAGAACTGGACATGGAACAACAGACTTGTTCCAAATAGGAAAAGGAGTACGTCAAGGCTGTATATTGTCACTCTGCTTATTTAACTTATATGCAGAGTACATCATGAGAAACGCTGGGCTGGAAGAAACACAAGCTGGAATCAAGATTGCCAGGAGAAATATCAATAACCTCAGATATGCAGATGACACCACCCTTATGGCAGAAAGTGAAGAGGAACTAAAGAGCCTCTTGATGAAAGTGAAAGAGGAGAGTGAAAAAGTTGTCTTAAAGCTCAACATAAATAATTATACTTTTGAGTAGGATCTATGTTGTCTGTTTGCATATATTTAGCATTTCATTTAATCCCTAAAAGACATCTTCCACTTTAATATTATTATATTTATTTTATAGAGAGAGTAATGAAAACTCAGAGAAGTTAAAAACTTGCCCAGGGTAACACAGCTACTAAATGGCAGAGCTGGTATTTAAATCCCAGATCTTACCAACTCCAAAACCCTGCTGCTTTCCACTGTATGTTAAAAGAATTTAAGTAGCTGCTTAAAGCTAAAAGCATATTTGCTTCATTAAACTAATGTGCTGCTAGCAAAACATCAAAGAAGGAAGCTGGAGATTGGATACCAATGGTAAAAAAGCATTGATTTTTTTTAATCATAAAGGGATCTTAGGACTCGAATATCCAAAATAACTAAAATGACTTTTCTCACCTAAATACAAAGATATTCTCTCAGTGTTTTTCTCTTCATTCTAATTTAGCAGATGCGTGGGTTTATTGACAGTAATTTATGATTATAAATTAAACTCAGGGTATCAGAATCTATTAATGAAGAAATCAGTTTCACAAGCCTCAGCAAGTGTTTTTTTTAATCATAGTGTCTCATTAAAAAGATCATAGGCTTACTCAAAGACAAGATTAAATAATTATGATGGTACAGAAATGGACATAATTTATCAGATATAGAAGTACAAGCAGTAAAGGTGACTACTGAGAAATATTAGAAAGTAAGAATCATTCATATAGGCAATATAAGCCATGGCCTCTGAGGCTTAAAGTTACTCTTTGATAATAAAATAGATGCTTATTATTATCTCATATATATTTTAAGTTAGAATGACGTGTAACACAAAGTAGAGAAATGTTCTGTCAATTTGTGACCTCACTTCCTGATAAGACGTAATTTCCAGTGATAGGACATGGTCTCCAGTGAAGTCGGCAGTAAACTCTGATAATTTAAACTTCATAATTTGAGCTTCATCTCACGTACGACCATGTGATATTGACAAGTAGATAAGTAAAAAATTGGATCTTGAGCTATTGTTGATGATGAGTCACTGGAAGTGCATCAGTGAAAATTAGGGCTCTGTTTAAAGTTGAACCGAGCCGAAGGAACTGAAAGTGAAACCTGTCTTTAGTCACCAGGTGGAAGAACACTGATACTTTGGGAAAACATGAATTCAATGGAGACTCCAGAGATACCATTATTCAGACTGGAGATAGACATCAGTCATTGCAATTGGTCAGTAGGGGGCAGAGGGGCAGGGATATGGAGAAAAAACTTTATTAACAAGGGCCATGAAGTGAAATGTGAGAATCCCAAAATTGACCAGAAGATGTGGAAAAGAACAACATGGTGAATGCCAGGAAAAAAGCACAAATTGTATCACAGCTTCTACTTTCATAAATATTGAAAGTTAAATGTTATCAACTGTTACTTAAAAAAGAGAAACTAGAAATTAATGATAAAAGCCACCTTCCTTCAGAATCCATTATGTATAGTATAGGTAACTCTACATAGTTTTCAAAAGTGAGTGTAAATTTAGTTATGCTCAATAAATCCTTCAACTTCAAAATTTTCTGAGTTAAATGAAGAAGTGAAGAGAAGTGAAAGTTGCTAAGTCTTGTCTGACTCTTTGCGAACCCATGAACTATACAGTCCACTGAATTCTCCAGACCAGAAAACTGGAGTAGGTGGCCTTTCCCTTCTCCAAGGGATCTTCACAACCCAGAGATTGAACCCAGGTCTCCCACATTGCAGGTGGATTCTTTACCAGCTGAGCCACAAGGGAAACCCAAGTTAAATGAAAACACTTTAATATTATTTCATATTGATATAAGAAACATATGAATGTTTTCTGAACATTAGAATTAAGATTTTGGTACTTAGAATGAACAGAATGAGAAATAAAAGGCCTTTCTCAAACACTCCTGCCTTAAGTCTTAATAGTGTTTGGATATGATATACCTCATAATAGCACTTACTCTGTATTCTGAAATCTGTATTTACTGTTTGTCTCCTAAGGAAATTGAGATTTCAGAGGGAAAGAAATCATGCATTACCCATCTTCATGCCTCCAGTGCCTAATATATGCATGGAATAAAGGAGAAGCATAATATGTTTACTGAAATAAACTGAATTAAGTAGAATAAATAAAGACTAATATAGAGAGAAGAGATGTGCCATTGCATTAAGAGGACTGGTGTATGGATTAGAAAGTGATCTAAAATGGTGAGCCTGGCATTAATTAAACGATATTTAAAGGATTGAGTTATTTCAGCAAACAGTGCAGATCGTGAACTATATCAATTATTTATAAACATTTGGGTTTTGTTTTGGTTTGGTTTTGGTTTTATTTGTAGTCCTATTCTCAGATGAATACTTATCATGAATACCAATTACAAAAAAAGCTAAAAATAAATATGAACTGGATAAATCAGAGATGCAAGTTATGGAAACCTGCTTGGTTCTTCCACTGCTATTTGTTCTTATCCCATAGCATCCAACAACAGGAATCGTTAATCAATCTCCTAAAAGTGTTTTGGAAACTCAGCCTCTGTTCACCAATGCCGAATAGAAATGTGGAGACAGTTTTGGGTGAAGTAGAAAAGAATGGCTTTGATTGCTTTGCTAGGCAAAGGGGACCACAGTGGGCTGAAGCCCTCAAAATTGTGTGACCCCCACTGGGGGGAGTAGTGAAGAGTTTTATCATGTTCAAGAAGTGGGGTGTGATCAACTGGTGAGCAATTCTTGGATTGATTAACATCAAAGTGTAGTTTCAAGCACCATGGACCTTCTGGTTTTAACCAGTCTATGTACTTATGGTCACAGTTTTCATCTGGAGTGGGTCTGCTTCCTGTAAAAACAACTTAGGAACGTGTGTCAAGCCTTTATCTGTATCTCTTAGGAAACTGTGTGTTTGATAATTCTGCTATGTGACAGAGTTATAGTCCAAATTGTTGCCAGTTCCCTAGCCCAACAGCTACTCTTTGTTTCTACATCTTCATATTTCCTAATCATTAATTCTTGAGTGAACATTTTACTTCAAAAGACAAGGACACGGCAGCTTTTACGCAGTTTCAAGAGTTGAAAAGAGTAGAGTTTGAAAGCCAACAATTCGACAATGTGATCTCTAAGAAAGGAGTAGGTATAAAAAAACACTATGCATATAAATGTGTATTTGTAAATAATAAAATATATATGTGTAATACATAAATAAAATATATAGCATATAATAAAATATAAAGTAAAAATGTAAAAATAAAAGAGATAAATTCAATAAAATAGTATTTTACAGTTAAGTTAACATACCATCACCATACCCAGCTCTTGTCATGCCTGCCTTGCTATGATTGAACTATTGTCAAGACTTTCCTATAAAAACAATTAAAATGATCAAGAAGGAGTTTAGGACTAAAAGCGTTTCTCAATTTGTCTTTAAACAAATTTGTTCTTGTTCTTATAATACTGTATGACTCCTTTTAATATACTTTCTTTATAATATATAAACTAGCTCTAACTGCTAAAGATGTATATAAAAGAACAAAGGTGACTCAGTATCCTTTTTCAGGATTCTTTCTCAAGTGTGATTCATCTTAAATTCCATATTTTACTCCTCAGCTGTTTGGTAAAAAACAATTTCGTTAATCTAATTAAATTATTGCCATTCTCTTGAATTTTATGAGTGAAAAATGATATACTAAATATTTTCTATTGCTAAAACAAATTTATCATTATTTAAAATGGTATAGGTTATGTTTTACATTGTAAATATGAAAGCAATCTGATAATTACTTTGTCATCTTGGCTTGAATATTATCATACATATTTCATATTTTCTTTGTCTCTATTAGTGCTCTTTATGATAATAATTTGTCCTGATTAATATATTTTAAAAAGTGTGTAAGTTTTTATGAACATGCAAAATATAATTTCTTCTGAAATTATTCACTGCCAAGGAAATAGAATAAATTCTCTGTTGTGTGTTTCAAACCTACATTTAAAACCCAACATAGGTTTTATAATTTACACTTGTCAGTTCAGTTCAGTTCAGTCGCTCAGTTGTGTCCAACTCTTTGCAACCCCGTGAATCGCAGCATGCCAGGCCTCCCTGTCCATCACCAATTCCCAGAGTTTACCCAAACCCATGTCCATCGAGTCAATTTACACTTGTAGATAGAAACAATTATTTTGATTATTTCATACATTCCTTTTATTCTTATATGTTCTGTAAGAGAATATTTGTGTAGAAGATTAAGCCAAGCAGAAGTCTTTGCTTTTATGGAAGCTATGTATATAATATGCAGAAAGCAAAAATTCTATTAACAATAAATAATACCTTAAGTTTCTTGAATGTTTAACTTCCTCCAGTCTCTGTTCTAATATATTTAAATATGTTAAACAGAAGAGAGTTTAGTAACAGACTCACAGCTAAGCCACTTGATAATGACTCCATGAACCTCTGTCACATCAGGAAAGTAAAGGATCAGGAAGCTGCTTCTGCAATCATTAGCTCCAAAAGCGCATCATTGGTTTGCAGTTATAATCAAGAACTAGGATTCTCTCTCCAGAATGTTGGAATTAGAGTCCTATCACTAGTCCCTCAGCAGAAAAAAAAAAAGTCTTTTTAACACCTCTCACCTCAGTTAGCTCGTTTCCAAATTCAAATCTTATACTAATTCATCTGATTGGCAAAGCTGAACTCAAATCTAAGATCCTAGATTCTAAGAAATCTGTGAAATAGTTCCAGAAGAAAATTGGAATAAGAGTTCAAGTGGGCTAATCTATTAAATCCAACAACCACAAATACTATTTTTGTGTCTTAAGATTTTGAATCATTTTACAAGTTGAGATTCGTTATTTTAAGAATTGCATTCAAAAAGAGAAATTAAGGAAACAACTACATTCACCATTGCAAAGAAAAGAATAAAAACTTAGGAATAAATCTACCTAAATAAACAAAGGGCCTATATAGAGAAAACTATAAAACACTGGTGAAAGAAATCAAAGAGGACACAAATAGATGGAGAAATATACCATGTTCATGGATCAGAAGAATCAATATAGTGAAAATGAGTATACTACCCAAAGCAGTCTATAGATTCAATGCAACCCCTATCAAGCTACCAACAGTATTTTTTAGAGAACTAGAACAAATAATTTTGCAGTTTGTATGGAAATACAAAAAACCTCAAATAGCCAAAGCAATCTTGAGAAAGAAGAATGGAACTGGAGGAATCAACCTGCCTGACTTCAGACAATACTACAAAGTAACAGTCATCAAGACAGTATGGTACTGGCACAAAGACAGAAATACAGATCAATGGAACAAAATAGAAAGCCCAGAGATAAATCCACGCACCTATGGACAACTTATTTTTGACAAAGAAGGCAAGAGTATACAACGGAGAAAAGACAATCTCTTTTACAAGTGGTGCTGGGAAAACCGGTCAACCACTTGTAAAAGAATGAAACTAGAACACTTTCTAACACCATACACAAAACAAAACTCAAAAAAGGGTTTAAGTTCCTTAAAAAACTGGGAATAGAACTGCCATATGACCCAGCAATCCCACTGCTAGGCATACACACCGAGGAAACCAGAATTGAAAGAGACGCGTGTACCCCAATGTTCATCGCAGCACTGTTTACAATAGCCAGGACATGGAAGCAACCTAGATGTCCATCAGCAGACGAATGGATAAGGAAGCTGTGGTACATATACACAATGGAATATTACTCAGCCATTAAAAAAATACATTTGAATCGGTTCTATTGAGATGGATGAAACTGGAGCCCATTATACAGAGTGAAGTGAGCCAGAAAGAAAAGCACCAATACAGTATACTAATGCATGTATATGGAATTTGAAAGATGGTAATGGTAACCCTATATGTGAGACAGAATAAGAGACACAGATGCATAGAACAGTCCTGTGGACTCTGAGGGAGAAGGTGAGGGTGGGACGTTCTGGGACAATAACATTGAAACATGTATATTGTCATATGTGAAGCGGAACACCATTCCATGTTCTATGCAGGGGACGGATGCTCAGGGATGGAGCGTTGGGATGACCCGGAGGGATGGGAAGGGGAGGGAGGTGGGAGGAGAGTTCGGGAGGGGGAGCACATGTGAACCCATGGCTGATTCACGTCAATGTATGGCAAAAACTACTACAATATTGTAAAGTAATTAGCCCCCAACTAAAAAAAAAAAAAAAATCCAAATGTAAGACCAGAAACTATAAAACTCCTAGAGGAAAACATAGGCAAAACACTCTCTGACATAAATCACAGCAGGATCCTCTATGACCCACCTCCCAGAGTAATGGAAATAAAAGGAAAAATAAACAAATGGGACCTAATCAAACTTAAACGCTTTTGCACAATGAAGGAAACTATAAGCAAGGTGAAAAGACAGCCTTCAGAATGGGAGAAAATAATAGCAAATGAAGCAACTGACAAAGAATTAATCTCAAAAATATACAACCAGCTCATGCAGCTTAATTTCAGAAAAATAAGTGACCCAATCAAAAAATAGGTCAAAGAACTAAACAGACATATCTCCAAAGAAGACATACAGATGGCTAACAAACACATGAAAAGAAGCTCAACATCACTCATTATCAGAGAAATGCAAATCAAAACCACAATGAGGCACCATCTCACGCTGGTCAGAATGGCTGCTATCAAAAAGTCTACAAACAATAAATGCTGGAGAGGGTATGGAGAAAAGGGAACCCTCTTACACTGTTGGTGGGAATGCAAACTAGTACAGCCACTATGGAAAACAGTGTGGAGATTCCTTAAAAAACTGGAAATAGACCTGCCATATGACCCAGCAATCCCACTGCTGGGCATACACACCAAGGAAACCAGAATTGAAAGAGATGCGTGTACCCCAATGTTCATCGCAGCACTGTTTACAATAGCCAGGACATGGAAGCAGCCTAGATGCCCATCAGCAGATGAATAGATAAGAAAGCTGTGGTACATACACACAGTGGAATGTTACTCAGCTATTAAAAAGAATGCATTTGAATAAATTCTAATGAGGTGGATGAGACTGGAGCCTATTATACAGAGTGAAGTATGTCAGAAAGAAAAACACCAGTACAGTATATTAACACATATATATGGAATTTAGAAAGATGGTAACGATGACCTTTTATGGGAGACAGCAAAAGAGACACAGATGTAAAGAATAGACTTTTGGACTCTGTGGGAGAAGGCAAGGGTGGGATGATTTGAGAGAATAGCTTTGAAACATGTATATTACCATATGTGAAATAGATCACCAGTCCAGGTTCGATGCATGAGACAGGGTGCTCAGGGCTGGTGCACTGGGATGACCCTGAGGGATGAGATGGGGTGGGAGGTGGGAGGGGGGTTCAGGATGGGGTACACATGTATACCCATGGCTGATTAATATCGATGTGTGGCAGAAACCACTACAATATTGTGGAGTAATTAGCATCCAATTAAAATAAATTAATTAATATATTAAAAAAAGAAAAGAACAGTGAGTGAGAGTAAATAAAACTGTGTGATGTGTTATGGAGAAAAAAAAAGAATTGCATTAAGACAGATTGAGAAAATCTGTATCTCTCCTCCAAACCCATCCCCATGATTTGGTGTAAATTGTATTTTTGCTAAAAGAAAACTCTTAATAGCCCCGGAAACCAAAAGTGCATCATAAATAGGCCATGTAGTTTGAAAAACTTCTAGGAGATAAACAATATTTAGGATTATAATGATGAAGAAAGGTTGAAGAAAGCCCACCACAATGTAAAATACGTGTAAGAGCAAGTCAGTGAAAGGTTATTTTAATTTCATGATAGTTTAATAGCAAAAAGAAATAAGTAATCGAGGCCCTCCTCAGTTAATTCTCAGTGTTAGTAATTAATAATACACATTCTCCTGAAGTTAAATTTATTACAATAGCACAGCTGTTTATAATAGTTTATAATATTATGGCAGCAGGGGATTGCTATATTAGATACCTATATAAATAATTCTGCATTTTCATTCAGTAATAAAATCAATTTTTTTTTTTAGAATTGGAATATATTTAATAGACTTAGGAAAAGACCAAAATTAATGATCAAAATAACTAAACTCAAAAGAAACAGAACGAGCCAAAGAAAATTCTGAGTACTAGAAATTCTCAGAGCAGTTTTGGGGAAAAATTAAACCATGATAAACAAGGCTATTGTAAGAGAGGAGGAAATACTAAACAGCACAACACACTTGCTATTTTAAAATATAAACTAAGTAAGTTTAAATTTGGCTAAAAATAAAATTCATTGTCTAAAAAGGAAAATCAGAGAACTTTTCAGTACCTAAAAGATCAATCTACAGGATATATTTAGACATTTATGTAATGTGTTCTCTTTAAGATGAGAACAAAGAAAATGGAAGAGGATAAATGTGTGGTATTTTTGCTCATTGTCTTTATTTGTCTTTTAAGAGGGTAATTTCCCTAAAACTGGTCCTCAGATTGAAAGAGGCTATCAAATTCTGAGAAAAAATTAGTTCATTCTTTCCTTAACTCTGACCTATTAATAAACTGGCAAAATTAAAGAAATCTTAAGATAAAATTTGAAAGCTTTGAGAGGGAAAGAAAATAATATCTTAAAAAGAATAATAATAAAATTGCATTAAATTTCTATTTTTCAATATTGGACACTAGAAATATAATAATTTCTTTAAATTTCTCAGTGAAATTTATTTTCATCTCAGAGTTGTAATCACAGTAATACTTAAAATCTGGAAAATGAACATGTTTTTTAGTCAAAAATTACTCACCAAATAATGATTGGTAGTTGGTCGGTTTGTCATTTGGAGAGTTTTGAAAGAATTTTATGAGAATAGAAAGCAGAATTTTTTACAAATGTATTTAAATAAAGAGATAGATGTAGAATACAATAAACATTAGCTAAAAAAGAAAATGGCTAAAGCAATATTGAAAATCTAAATTATTTCTTATGCATAGTGAAAGACATTAAGATATCAATCAGTCTGTATATTTTAAAAGTTAATGATTATAACATGAAGTCTCAAACTGATTAATGTGATAATATTCTATGACAATATGACTAATTGCATGAACAAATTTCAAGATCAATTATCCTTCTTGAATAATGGTGAAAAATTCTATGATAATCTTGATAAGATAATGAAAAAGCATTCAAAAAAATTTAACATGCATTTGTGATTATAAATGACTAATAATAAATTTATATGTTAAAACAAATTTTAGTTAATAAGATGTATCTATCAGAAATCTATCAAAAACTTCAAACTTATTCTCAATTATAGTCAAGGACTAAACAAGAAAGACCTTATTATTCAATACTACACTACTAATTTTTTATCGACTTTGTTTTTTAGAGGAATTTAAGATTCACAGCAAAATTGAGGGGCAACTGAAAGTACTTTGATAAATAACACTCACATATTGTATCTTTTGAAAAGAAAGCCTTCTAACTGCCATTAAATGCATCACATAAGTTGGATATGTAACCTCCATAAAAGCAAGGACTATTTTGTCTTCAGAGACTAGAAATTGCATTGCACCTGAAAGAGAAAGTTGTTCAGTCATGTCCAATTCTTTGTGACCCCATGGATTATACAGTCCATGGAATTCTCCAGGCCAGAATACTGGAGTGGGTTGCTGTTCCCTTCTCCAGGGGATTTTCCCAACTCAGGGATTGAACACAGTTTTCCTGCATTGCAAGTGGATTCTTTACGGTCTGAGCGACCAGGGAAGCCATAGTAGGTACTTAATACATAAGTAATTAAAGTTGCAGACAAAATAAGGATTGATAACATACTTACACAGTGTATAGAAAAGTAAACCAAAAATAATCGTAACAAACTTATGGAAAATCTAGATATAAAGCTTATAACTGTGTAGAATCTATTTAAAGCTATTCTGACATTTTTATTAAGAATGTAAAAGAAAACTAGGATAAATTTAGAATATTTTATATTATGGAATAGGAAATGTTTATAATGTTTATAACATAAAGTTATGAATATTTATAAACATTATTAACCTTAATATAAAAAGGAAAATGACAGACTTTAAGAAAATAATTGAATATATTGAATCATTAGTAGCAGAATGTATAGAGTTAATTTTTAAAAAACAATAAGTCAATGAATGAGGACAATTCACAAATAAATAGCCAAAACGTATACAGAAATCCTCTCCCAAGTTGAAAAGTAGTAAGAAAAAGAAAGAAATGTAAATTACAACAGCAGTGAATATTGTGTTTTAAATTTAGAATGGAAAAATTACTTAAAAATTTGTTAACACTCTTCAGAGGTGAAGGCGTGGAAAAGAGTTCCAGCATGAGAATTAGAGGTAATTACGTCAGATGTCATGTAGCAAGTTTAAAATGTGTATTAAAAAGGTGGGGGGAGAAATAATGACAGGCAGCATGTATGGATCAGAGAGATGGTTGAGTATGGGCAGCAGTGGGGGCTAGATATGCCTAGAACAATGAAAACAAACAAAACTCAAAAAAGTGCATAAAACGAAGAAGTTGAAAAAGGTGCAGTGAACAGGATTAACTTTTTTTCTAAATAGAAAATCTCTTGCACATTCCATGGAAAGAACCTCTTGATCAAAGTGAAAGAAGAGAGTGAAAAGGCTGGCTTAAAACTCAACATTAAAATAACTAAGATCATGGCATGTGTTCCCATCACTTCATGGCAAATAGAGGGGAAAACAATGGAAACAGTGACAGACTTTATTTTCTTGGGATCCAAAATTGCTGCAGATGGTGACTGTAGTCATGAAATCAAAAGACACTTGCTCCTTGAACGAAAAGCTATGATGAACCTAGACAGCATATTAAAAAGCAGAGACATTACTTTGCCAACAAATGTCCATCCAGCCAAACTATAGTTTTTCCAGTTGTCATGTATGGATGTGAGAGTTGGACTCTAAAGAAACCTGAGCGCCAAAGAATTGATGCTTTTGAATCATGGTGTTGGAGACCACTTTTGAGAGTCCCTTGGACTGCAAGGAGATCAAACCAGTCAATCCTAAAAGAAATCAATCCTTAATATTCATTGAAAAGACTGATGCTGAAGCTGAAACTCCAATACTTTGGCCACCTGATGCGAAGAACTGACTCATTTGAAAAGACCCTGATACTGGGAAAGATGGAAGGCGGGAGGAGAAGGGGACGACAGAGGATGAGATGGTTGGACGGCATCCCTGACTCGATGGACATGAATTTGAGCAAGCTCCAGGAGTTGGTGATGAACAGGTAAGCCCGGCGTGCTGCAGTCTATGGGACTGAAAACAGTTGGACACAACTGAGTGACTGAACTGAACTGAATACAGTTAAATTGAAAAATGATAATATGTCACTGAGACACAGGAGAAAAGAGCCTTCCCTTTTTAGACAGCATCAGGATGACAGACTTACAAAAATAATAGAAGTAAAAATCAACCTAAAACTGAAAGGGATAATCTAAGACCAAGGATGCCCTGAATAAAAGGAGAACACAATAATGACAGTCAAGAGAACTGGAAGCCACTAAAATGAGACCCATGCCTGGGATTGATCTATGAAAGATAATTCATAGAAATTATGAGTGTTTAAAGTTGAGAAGTAAGAAGTATTTTGAAAACACATAAAAATGTTAATGTTTACATTATAATGACACACACATATATATACACTGAAATTATATATATATATATATAGTATGTGTGTGTGTATATATATATATATATATATATATGCCTGAAAGCTTTGTATTAAAAAAAAGAGAGTTTTCCCATTAAAGATGTTTACAAAAACAAAAGAGAGAAGGAAAGTAGAGCAAGAATGAGATTTTCAGAGAATAAGATCCAAATCAGTTCAGTTCACTTCAGTCACTCAGTCGTGTCCGACTCTTTGCGATCCCATGAATAGCAGCACACCAGGCCTCCCTGTCCATCACCAACTCCCGGAGTTTACCCAAACCCATGTCCATTGAGTCAGTGATGCCATCCAACCATCTCATCCTCTGTCGTCCCCTTCTCCTCCTGCTCCCAATCCCTCCCAGCATTAGGGTCTTTTCCAGTGAGTCAACTCTTTGCATGAGGTGGCCAAAGTATTGGAGTTTCAGCTTCAACATCAGTCCTTCCAATGAACACCCAGGACTGATCTTCTTTAGGTTGGACTGGTTGGATCTTCTTGCAGTCCAACAACACAGTTCAAAAAGCATCAATTCTTCGGCGCTCAGCTTTCTTCACCATCCAGACCATCCCTTAGAAAGCAACACTACGAACAAAGCTAGTGGAGGTGATGGAATTCCAGTTGAGCTATTTCAAATCCTCAAAGATGATGCTTTGAAAGTTCTGCACTCAATATGCCAGCAAATCTGGAAAACTCAGCAGTGGCCACAGGACTGGAAAAGGCCAGTTTTCATTCCAATCACAAAAAAAGACAATGCCAAAGAAGGCTCAAACTACCACACAGTTGCACTCATCTCACACACTAGTAAAGTAATGCTCAAAATTCTCCAAGCCAGGCTTCAGCAATACGTGAACCGTGAAAGATGTTCAAGCTGGTTATAGAAAAGGCAGAGGAACCAGAGGTCAAATTGCCAACATCCGATGGATCATCCAAAAAGCAAGAGAGTTACAGAAAAACATCTATTTCTGCTTTATTGACTATGCCAAA
Source organism: Okapia johnstoni (assembly GCA_024291935.2). Lineage (NCBI taxonomy): Eukaryota > Metazoa > Chordata > Mammalia > Artiodactyla > Giraffidae > Okapia > Okapia johnstoni. The sequence goes on from CM044308.1 coordinate 58,749,056, forward strand.
GCCTTTGACTGTATGGATCACAATAAACTGTGGAAGATCCAAATACAATGTAGTTATTTGTATCATAAAAGCAATAACTTGAAGAGTCCAGTTGTTGGCAGTCAGTCTTCCCACACCATCTGGCATTTATTTAGTACACAACTTTAAGTGCTGATTCTACCAGTTATAAATGTAGAAATTCAATAAATTTTCTCCAGGTACTGTTTACACAGTGTAGTGACTAATGTTTTCTGTAGATCAGATTATCCCTATAATTTAGGGCATGAATGCATGCTTAGTCACTCAGTCATGTCTGACTCTTTGCGACCCTATGCATTATAGCCTGCCAGGTTCCTCTGTCCAGGGAATTCTCCATGGAAGAATAATGTCATGCCACTTTCTCCTCTAGAGAATTTTAGGGCAAGTGGAAGTATTTGAAGCCATATTTCATTTGTAATTTTGCACATTATCAGTATACAATTGCTGCTGACACTGCCTTTTTATTTTAATATTTGTCGTTGGATATGAGTTATACCAGTAGAAAATGTGGAGATCTTTTATAGTAATATCCCTGGTGGTTCAGATTGTGAAGAATCCACCTCCAATGCAGGAGACATGGGTTTGATCCCTGGTCAGGAAGATCCTGTATAGAAGGGAATGGCTACCCACTCCAGTATTCTTACCTGGAGAACACCATGGACAAAGGAGCCTGGTGGGCTATAGCCCATGGGATCACAAAGAGTCAGACATGACTCTAAAGTTTCCATGCAACTAACATCATTCTATTTTTTAAAAAGGGCAAAAAGCAGAATTGAAATCAAGCACAATGAGGGGTTGTTTTTGAACAATCAGCTTTCTGCTTGTCTCATTTGTCTTCAGTAGCAATACTCAGTACTTGATTGGAGACCTGTTGTTACTTGATACCCAAGCCACCAACTCTAGATTTGGGAGATGACATGAAAGAGCATTTACAATTGAACAATAAGACAGGGGAGTCTAATCACAGAAGCTTTGTGGACTGGATGGGACCGGAGGAAGGTTAGCAGAGAGGATCTGCTGTACGATATAGAAATTTGACCTGGTATAAGAGGTAAAGCAAAGGCAAAAGTTAGGTTTTTAAATACTGCAAAGAGCAGGAATTCAATCTGGTAATTCTAAAGATGTAACAGCATTGTGACTGAACACTCTTTCTGAGATAGATGAAATTTGTTTGTGTGTGTGTGTGTGTGTGTGTGTGTGTGTGTGTGTGTGTGTACTGGTCAAGGGAGAATTGGGGGTTTAAACTCACCACGATTCACAAGGGGTGAATCCTGTCCTTGGTTAAAGCCAGTCAAAAGGAGATGATAAAATAAATACCTTCTCTGAAAGCATTTGCTATTGTTAGATTTAGCTCTAAACTTGTTTTTTTTTTTTTTTGGTAATAAAAACAACTTCAATTTGTTTTTGTTATCTCTCTATTAGTCTGAAAATCAGGTCTATCTTCCTGGTACCAAACATTACAAATATTAATCTGAAATGCTTATGTCTTAAAGGTGATCTGCAAGAAAGAAAAGAGCTATGAGGACATTTGTAGAATTCACAGTTTAACCTCTAGTACTTAATAAACCAAGGCAGCTATCTTTCTGCTTTCTATTTGTCTCTCAGATTTTTAGACAAGTGAAAAGACTAAATTTCTGCTCATAAAATATCTGAGACTGTAATTCTTAATTCTGCTGTTTTCTGCTTCCAACTCTATTTAACCCAATGTGTGATTTTAACTCACTACACACTGGGAAAAAAAATGGCTTGAAATTTTTTATGTTTCTTGAATTTTGTGAATTCTCCTGGTCTTTTCCAATTTTTATGTCTAAACTTACATCTCTCTATGTTTCATTAACATGAAGTTTCCATTTGCTCACTGAAAAATGCAATCTTTCACCACTTTATCTTTTGTTTGTTCTGACAGAAGAAAACATAATTCATTTTTAAACCACATTTCTCTTTTAAAAGATATTTTTGATACCCTTTTTATTCTCCTCCATTTTGGGATAATATTATCATACTAAAATGGAAGTCACCTTGCTCCAATGTTGATTTATAAATATCAAAACTGAAGTCTGGGCATCGGAAAGGAAAGACCAATTCTTTTATTTAACTATTTGGTTTTCCCCAAAAGGGATCTTAAGAACTGCTAAAAACTTCTGCATATTCAGAAATATAAAATCTTTGGCTCTTTTAAAATATCAGGACATATTTAGTAATCTCGTTTCTCATTTTTGAGGGTAATTCTCATATTCTCCCATAAATCGTTGCTAAGGTGACAATTTTCAATGTTCTTTCTTTAAAAAGTAAATTAAGTGTATCAATTTTTAGAATCAAATTGATTAAGAACCATTAAATGCCATCGATATTTTGGGACGAAAGGAAGCATGCTCACTTTCTATGAGTTTAAACTTTAGTTTAAATCAACCTGTGGACGCAATGCAAAGGAGTTAATTCATATTAATATGCAATGAATAATAAATACCAAGTGAGGTTTATAGGATGAAAGTTATTTAAGGTTTAATGAGGAAACAAATTGCTTAAGATGGAACTTAATCTGCATTGGAAAGACAACCACTGCCGGAGTCCTGCCCCAACTGGTCAGGGTTCCCTTAGGATGGACGGTGTCGGCGATACGAATGAGAAGACACAGCGAGTCGTGATGTTTCCAAGTGTCTTCCGACTTTATTGTTTTTAAGACAGTTTTTATATTTTTTGTGGTACATAGAAACAAATGTAAAGTATAGAATCATACCAATTCAGCTTAGTGGGCATACCAAGTTAGCATAATGGGCATATGAATTCAGCTTAATGGGCCTATCAATTCAGCTTAATAGGCCAGCAGTTTTTGACCTTCATTGAAACTGTTTGCCTGTTTTTAGTTACAAAAAGCCTCATTTTGTTTACATCATCTTCCGGCCTGGGGGCCTGCTAACATCTTGTGACTCTCCTATTGATAAGGGTTGATCAGTCAGAACACTTTTGTATCAGGCACAGCAGGAAAGAATTTATCAATAGAAAGTTTCAAGGTAAAACCTGTTTTTGGTAATTTACTCTACGCCTTGAGCTTAACAGAAAAGAATGTGGTCCCAGAAGGTCAGCAAGCTGAAGGTCAGCTCTAAGTAAGAATCATCAGTTAATTCAACAATTGTCTTATTATTTGTATTAAAGCTAAACTTCTATTTATATAAATTTTTAACTATTATGCTTTCATTATATAGGCTAAATACGTTAAGAGTAAGAACATAGTGAGTAACTATAGACTAAGTAACAGTTTCATAAAGCAATATTTCTTATATTTCCTAACAAGCCTTTTTTCCTGCGAAGGGTTTTGTGCCCATAGGGGCTTTCTGTGCGGAGGCTCTCAATGCTGTTTTATTACTAGGGAGCAGTTATGCACATTAGCTCCAAAGGCACAGGTACATTTATTAAACAAACTAATATGTTAGCAAAAGGAATTTAGATCAGCATACTCTATATCTCAGATGATCTTATTTAGGGTGCTACTGTTCAGGGGCCTTGTTGATTTGAGATTTCAGATTGATCTATTTTAGAAGAGAATCAGGAAAAGCCTTTTTTCTAAATCACAGAAAATAAGAAGAGGTTTATTGTAGCAAACATCAGAAAGACAGATGTCATCTTTAAGGTGAGCGCTGGGGCAGCCTTCTGAGAATTCCTGAGGGCTGAGAAGCCGTGCTCAATCAGCCCTTTACCTCATGACTCTGTCATGGGTGGGATCTCGTGAGCTGGCTCCCAGCAAACCACTTCCTGAAATACAGATCATCAACTGACCACTCTAGTGAAATAGACATAATTGGCTCATATGACTTGGATACCGGGCTTTCCAGGCGACTCAGTGGCAAAGAACCCACCTGCCAATGCAGGAGCTGCAAGAGAATCAGATTCAATCACTGGGTTGGGAAGATCCCCTAAAGGATCTATGGCAACCTACTCCAGTATTCCTGCCTGGAAAATCCCATGGACAGAGGAGCCTGGTGGGCTGCAGTTAATGGGTGTCAAAAAGTCAGACATGTCTGATTGACTAAGCACGCACTTGGATATAGAAATATGAAAGAGATTTGAAGATAGCCTTAGGGATGCTGACTCCTGGTGTTATTACACTTGTTTTGTTTCATTTGTACAGAGACAAGTTTTACTCTAATGATTTAATGCAGTTGGTAAAAGGAAGCTTCAGCTTCAATGTCAGTCCTTCCAATGAATATTCAGGGATGATTTCCTTTAGAATTGACTGGTTTGACCGGGACTCTCAAGAGCCTTCTCCAGTACCACAGTTTGAAAACAATTCTTCGGCTCAACCTGCTTTGTGGTCCAACTCTCATGTCCATACATGACTATTGGAAAGATCGTATTTAAGAGCCAAAGAAAAAATAAAACTCTATAGACTGTCTACTATGCTCTTATACTGTACTAGATGTACAGTTATTGGCAGGTAGAATTCTTTCAATGACTGTGAAGTAGATTTAAATTAACATAGCCATGATTCACAATGAGTATTTATTTTTAGGTACGATAGCACAATGCAGCATATGTCTAGCTTTTTATAAATGAAACTATTAGTTATTTTAATGTGTGAGTTTATGCTTTCAAATATGCATGCATGACTTTTGTACATGTAAACAGTATTTTTGCAGATAATAGTGTATCCGTCATAAGAGGCTAAATTGTATTGCCGAAACAAAAACAGAATTGGATAACAGGTACATTTATCAGGTGTGTTCCATGTGCAGTAAAGGTCAGCAGAGTTTCTCTGATCAATTTAGTCAGAGAACTGGACTGACAAAGACCCTATCTAGGCTCGTTCTCAAGGTTACTGTAGCAGGAGGAATAGCGAAAGTGAAAATGGCTCAGTTGTGTCTATTAGTGACCCCATGGACTATATTGTCCATGGAATTCTGTAGGTCAGAATACTGGAGTGGGTAGCTTTTCCCTTCTCCAGGGAAGCTTAACAACCCAGGGAACGAACCCAGGTCTCCTGCAATGAAGGCATGTTCCTTACCAGCTGAGCCACCATGGAATAAAATATGAATAACGATGCACTGGATTTTAAAGCTTCCTGTCAGAAAAAGCATACATCCCCTAAGTCAAATCAAGTCACACAGCTGCCTCAGACTTGGAAGGAGATTTGCATTTATTTATCCATGTTTTTTTACTTAAAATCTTTAATTTCTGTTTTCTGGCTAACAATGTAATAGCAAATAGTTTGTGATCAGGCTGAGCAACATTCTTTATCTAGTAGATTTGTCTCTCTTTGGGAAGATATGTAATATTTTCATATGGAAAAAAAAAAGATGAGTCATATTTCCATTTTGGCATGTTATTTAGCACAAAAAAAAAACCCTACAATCGCTTTCAGTTCAGTTCAGTCGCTCTGTCGTGTCCAACTCTATGCGACCCCATGGACTGCAGTATGCCAGGCTTCTCGGTCCATTACCAACTCCCAGAGCTTACTCAAACTCATGTCCATTGAGTCGTTGATGCCATCCAGCCATCTCATCCTCAAATGAGTCAGTTCTTCGCATCAGGAATCCAAAGTATTGGAGTTTCAGCTTCAGCATCAGTCCTTCCAATGACTATTAAGGACTGATTTCCTTTAGGATGGACTATTGGATAAATCATAGATGACATTTGTTGGCAAAGTAATGTCTTAATAATGTCTTAGTTTTCTGAATGTTGAGCTGTAAGCCAACTTTTTCACTCTTGTCTTTCGCTTTCATCAAGAGGCTCTTTCGTTTTTCACTTTCTGCCATAAGGGTGGTGTCATCTGCATATCTGAGGTTATTGATATTTCTCCCGACAGTATTGATTCCAGCTTGTGCTTCATCCAGCCCAGTGTTTCTCATGATGTACTCTGCATATAAATTAAATAAGCAGGGTGACAGTATACAGCCTTGACATACTCCTTTCCTGATTTGATGAATACAAATCACAATGAAGTAGTTGAATTTTTTGTAAGGAATGAGTTCTGAAAGTGATATATTGGGATATTTCCATATGCCTTACTGAGTAATACCGAAATGGACAATGTTAAGATGCTAAATTTTAGAAGAACATCTTCTATATGAATTGATAAGTACTTTATCCAAGTATACCTGAGTTTCAAGTCATCATTTTATGAATTTGTTTAACTATAATTTATGTTCTGACCTCATTTTCTCAACAGCCTAAAACTTTTGAACACTCATCCCTTTCCAAAGGTAGTTTTATTAAAAATCTGTGGGAAACATTAGCACAATCAAAATAAATATATTAATTTAAATTTGGTTCTCATTAGCTCTCTGATTCACTGTATCTATGTTTTAAGCTCTTGGCCTTTTGACATCCCTAGACGCAAATTCAAATAATTGGAAACTACATTACATTGTAATCTGTGTGGAATACAGAGAAATGCCAGGTGCTTCATGGAAATGAATAAAAGTTCTAAACAAGTGAAGTGGTTATAATTTTCAAGACACAATAGTCTTTTTCTAAGTCATTGGGAAGAAAGCTAGACAAGTCAATCAATACATAAATGAGAGAAAAGAAGAGGGAGAGAGAGAGAATACAGTGAAACTTTTGCTGTTTAAATTACCTTATGACCTTATAGTATTATACAAAGTTAAATATTATTCCATTCCAAACTTTTATTTAACCTGCACATTAAATATAGAATTCTTAATAAGAGGAAAGTGTTAATATCTAATGAGTTTCCACTATCTTCTAGATTTGATAATAGACATATGGACAAATAGGTAAGAGGTAAGATAAATGTTAGATAGATACATGCATATATATACACACATTATATATATATATATATATATATATATATATATATATATGTACTGGACATGCATGTGTGCAAAGTCACTTCAGTTGCGTCTGACTCTTTGTGACCCTATGGACTTGTAGCCCACCAGGCTCCTTTGTCCATGGGATTCTTCAAGTAAGAATACTGGGATGGGTCGCCATACCCTTCTCCCGGGGATCTTCCTGACACAGTGATCAAAACTGTATTTCTTACATCTCCTGCATTGGCAGGTGGGTTCTTTACCAGTAGCACCACCTGGGAAGCCATGTATGTACTATATACACATATATAATATAAATACATGTAATGTTTATATATACATACATACTTTGGGTAAGATGCTTTCTGGTTCGGTTTTAATTTTTTCATTTTAAGATAATAATACCTACCTTCCTGACTTATTTCAAGGATTAAATAAGGTAATTACTAAAAGCATATAAATACTCTTCTCCTTCTTCAATAAATGTCCCATTTTATGGTCATTCTTAATTCACCCCTTCAACATTGCAGTTTATTTTTTAACAGAGGCCAGTTTCCAGGTACTGTGCAGGCCCTGGGGATTGCTTGTGCAATAAAACACATACAAGATAACTGCTGTTGTGGAATTTATACACAATTGACTCCATAACACTTAAAAACAAAAGAAAATTTTCTTGTAAAACTTGTGATTTTATGGTTTCATCTCACACTGTTGATAACCAGTTCCTTGAATGTAATGTCCAAATAAATTACACTTCCCCAATCCAGCTGCCAATGCAGAAGACGCAAGAGACACAAGTTCAATCCCTGGGTTAGGAAGATCCCCTGGAGCAGGAAATGACAACCCACTCCAGTATTTCTTGCCTGGAAAACTCCCTGGACAGAGGAGCCTGGTGGGCTACAGTTCATGGGATCACAAAGAGTCAGACCTGACTGAGCATGCACATATGCTCTGGTTCAATGAAATAAGTACCATGTTTATCTTCTGCCTTTCAGAATTTTACAGATATAATCTCAGTTTAATATTGAATAATCAAGCATCCAATAGAGTTGTGGTGAAAAAAATATAGACAAGAAAATTTTCTGGTTTTGTTCATAGTTTCATCTTATTGTCCAATACAACCACGTTTGCACTGGTTATTATTGCTATCTCATAGACATAACCTCTGACTTACTGTGATTCTTTAAATCCTAAAACTCAGCATCATGTCTAGAAGCCAGAATGCAAAACACAAATCACTGTTTTCTTTAAAAGAAGAAATTAAGTTTCCAAACATTCCAGAAAAAATAATTCATATTTTTAATCCACAATTTAAAGTAATGATTCAGAGGCCTATAATTTCAGAATAGACATCAGAGGCCAGAGGCTACAGTTGGGGTCCAATTGGCAGCCTCTGTATTTCTCTCTTCTTTCCTCTGGTTTAACTCAATAGCTCATATTATCAATATTGTGAAAATAGATATATTTAATTTTTATTTTTGACTTAATTTTATTTTTTCTGGTTTTATACAGAAATAAAGACCACTGTACAAGTTTAAAGTCTATGGGATAATGATTTGACTTACATCATGAAATGACTACCACAGTAAATTTAGTGAACATCCATTATCTCATACGATAAAGAAATAGAAAAACAAAAAAGCTTTCTCTTGTGATCAGAACTATGACTTACTGTTTCAGTTCAGTTCAGTTCAGTTGAGTCACTCAGTCATGTCCAAATCTTTGAGACCCCATGGATGGCAGCACTACAGGCTTCCCTGTCCATCACCAACTCCCAGAGCTTAGTCAAACTCATCTCCATCAAGTCAATGATACCATCCAAACATCTCATCCTCTATCGTCCCCTTATTCTCCCGCCCTCAATCTTTACCAGCCTCAGGGTCTTTTCAAATGAGTCAGGTCTTCACATCAGGTGGCCAAAGTATTGGAATTTCAGATTCAGCATCAGTCCTTCCAATGAATATTCAGGACTGATTTCCTTTAGCATTGACTGGTTGGATGTCCTTGCTGTCCAAGGGACTCTCAAGAGTCTTCGCCAACACCACAGTTCAAAAGCATCAATTCTTCGGCACTCAGTTTTCTTTATAGTCCAATTCTCACATCCATACATTACTACTGAAGAAACCAAAGCTTTGACTAGATGGACCTTTGTTGGCAAAGTAATGTCTCTGCCTTTTAATATGCAGTCTAGGTTGGTCATAACTTTACTTCCAACGAGTAAGCGTCTCTTACTTTCATGGCTGCAGTCACCATCTGCAGTGATTTTGGAGCCCCCCAAAATAAAGTCAGCCACTGTTTCCACTGTTTCCCCATCTATCTTCCATGAAGTGATGGGACCAGATGTCATGATTTAGTTTCCTGAATGTTGAGCTTGAAGCCAACTTTTTCACTCTCCTCTCTCACTTTCATCAAGAGGCTCTTTAGTTCTTCTTCACTTTCTGCCATAAGGGTGGTGTCATCTGCATATCTGAGGTTATTGACATTTCTCCCAGCAATCTTGATTCCAGCTTGTGCTTCATCCAGTCCAGTATTTCTCATGATGTACTCTGCATATAAGTTAAATAAGAAGAGTAACAATATACAGCCTTGACGTACTCCTTTCCCAATTTGGAACCAGTCTGTTGTTCCATGTCCAGTTCTAACTGTTACTTCTTGACCTGCATACAGGTTTCTCAAGAGGCAGGTCAGATGGTCTGGTATTCTCATCTCTTTAAGAATTTTCCACAGTTTGGCACAGTCAATAGAGCAGAAGTAGATGTTTTTCTGGAACTCTCTCGCTTTTACAATGATCCAGCAGATGTTGTCAATTTGATTTCTATTTTCTCTGCCTTTTCTAAATCCAGCTTGAACATCTGGAAGTTCACTGTTCATGTACTCTTGGAGCCTGGCTTGGAGAATTTTGAGCATTACTTTGCTAGCCTGTAAGATGAGTGCAATTGTGTACTAGAATATAACATATATATATATAGTGTTTATAACATATACATATGTATATATGGTATATAACATATAGCAGTGTTAATTATGCTTATCATGATGTACACCACATTCTTAATGCGTATGTATCTTATAACCTGAAATGTTTCCTTTTTGACTACCTTTATCCAACCCCCCTCTCACTGTCACTGACCATGTTAACTACAAATCCCCATGCATTTGTTTTTGAAGTATAATTGATCTATAACACTGAATTAGTTACCAAAGCACAACGTAGCTGTGTTTTAACTAGGATAAGGTTGAAGCCTGTGACAGGGTTTGTAAAAGCCAACAGCAGAGAATTTCTCTAAATACCTAGATCATTCTTTCCTCTTTCATATTGTAATAAAGGTTACTAGTCCAGTTGTTTATATTGAAGATTGTCTAGTAAATCCTTATCTTAACCTTTCAGTGTAGTAATTTGAATTTTTTAATACTCTTTTGAAATATTGCTAGTGAAATAATTGCAAAGCATGGTGTTCTGATCTTCAGTCATCTTGATAATGACTGAGATATTTATTATAGCCTGGAATTTTTATAGTCACCTACTGAGACAAAAATAATTTTGCACTTCCTCTGTTTTCAATCCTTGTAAGAGGCCAAAATTGAGCAATATAATTTTCAGACAAGGAAATGAAAGTGTATAGAACCTAATCATCAAATAACTATGGTTAGTTAAATGTTAAATTTAAAGAGAGTCTCGGGTTATGAAGCAATCCATTGGAAGAATCAGTCAGTTAATACAGATTGAGTTCATTCTCAAGTACCCTTTTACTTGCTCTTTAGAGTTCTCATTTACAAATGAAAAACAATGATTATTAATTAATCTGCAGGAGCTTTATCAGCTGACTTTGACTCTATTCATCTCCTCTCCTACACGTCTTTGTCACCAGATCATCCTGTTTCTGATTCCTCACAGTCGTCTAGCAGTTTCTGGCTTTCATGCATTTGCTCGTTATCTCTGCCTTCTCAGTGCTCTCTTCTTGTAAAGCTAACAGCATTTCCTCCTTCAATCTCAGCTCAAACTTCTTTTTTTTTCTAGGAAATGTTGCCAGAATCACAAAGGTGCTTCCACAAAGCATCCATAGAACCCTCTGAATTTTGCTATCAGAGCAAAAATCTTTTAAAAATGAATCACATGACAATATTTTTGTTTTAACCACTTTGTTACAACTGTTTTGAAGGCAGATTCTGTGTCTCATTCACTGTTGCATCAATTATGCAACAAATTTAATGCTCAGCAAGGCACTAAATAAATGTGACTGTTTCGGTAGAGGGATGTTCTACCCAGTATATTTATTCAGAGAATCTGCAATACATAATTGCAGGTTCCTGGGACTAAGTTGAATAAAAGAACACACACTTTACAGTCAAATAAAATAATTCAAAAGTGCTTCATTGACTACACTAAAGCCTTGGGCTGTGTGGATCACAACAAACTGCAGAAAATTCTTAAAGAGATAGGAATACGAGACCACCTTATCTGCCTCCTGAGAAATCTGTATGTAGGTAAAGAAGCATCAGTTAGAACTGGACATGGAACAATGGACTGGTTCCAAATTGGGAAAGGAGTTCCTCAAACCTGTATGTTGTCACACTGCTTATTTAACTTATATGCAGAGTACATCATGCAAAATTCCAGGCTGGATGAAGCACAAGCTAGAATGAAGATTGCCAGGAGAAATACCAATAACCTCAGATATCCAGATGACACCACCCTTATGGCAGAAAGTGAAGAGGAACTGAAAAACCTCTTGATGAAAGTGAAAGAGGAGAGTGAAAAGCTGGCTTAAAACTCAACATTCAGAAAACTAAGATCATGGCATCCAGTCCCATCACTTCATGGCAAATAGACGGGGAAACAGTGGCAGACTTTATTTTGGGGGGCTCCAAAATCACTGCAGATGGTGACTGCAGCCTTGAAATTAAAAGACACTTGCTCCTTGGAAGAAAAGCTATGAGCAACCTAGACAGCATATTAAAAAGCAGAGACATTACTTTGCCAGCAAAAGTCCATCTAGTCAGTTCAGTTCAGTTCAGTCACTCAGTCGTGTCCGACTCTTTGCGACCCCATGAATTGCAGCACGCCAGGCCTCCCTGTCCATCACCAACTCCCAGAGTTTACCCAAACCCATGTCCATTGAGTCAGTGATGCCATCCAACCATCTCATCCTCTGTCGTCCCCTTCTCCTCCTGCCCCCAATCCTTCCCAGCATTAGGGTCTTTTCCAATGAGTCAACTCTTCGCATGAGGTGGCCAAAGTATTGGAGTTTCAGCTTCAACATCAGTCCTTCCAATGAACACCCAGGACTGTTCTCCTTTAAGATGGATTGATTGGATCTCCTTGCAGTCCAAGGGACTCTCAAGAGTCTTCTCCAACACCACAGTTCAAAAGCATCAATTCTGCGATGCTCAGCTTTCTTCACCATCCAACTCTCACATCCATCTAGTCAAGGCTATGGTTTTTCCAGTAGTCGTGTATGGATGTGAGAGTTGGACTGTAAAGAAAGCTGAGCACTAAAGAACTGATGCTTTTGAACTGTGGTTTTGGAGAAGACTCTTGAGAGTCCCTTGGACAGCTAGGAGATCAAACCAGTCAATATTAAAGGAAATCAATTCTGAATATACATTGGAAGGACTGATGCTGAAGCTGAAGCTCCAGTACTTTAGCCACCTGATATGAAGAACTGACTGATTGGAAAAGACCCTGATGCTGGGAAAGATTGAATGCAGGAGGAGAACGGGATGATAGAAGATGAGATTGTGGGAATGGCCTCACCAACCCAATGTATATGATTTTGAGCAAACTCCGAGTGTTGGTTATGGACAGAGAAGCCTGGAGTGTTGCAGTCCATGGGGTCACAAAGAGTTGGACACAACTGAATTACTGAACTGAGCTGAACTGATATGATGGGGTAAATGCAAGTCACAACTACAGCACATAAGAGATATTTCTATATCAGTTTTGGAATACAGGGAAGGCTTTGACAAGAGGGTAATATAGAAGCTAAGCTCTAACTATAGTATCACTCATGATCTCTTTTCTGAAATCCTGGAGCCATATGAATGTCTGACTTCAGAATTTTTCACATTTTAGGAAGATAAAATGGTGCATATTTAGTATAGCTTGTAGCATCTCTAGATTTGGGGCAGTTCTTCAGTATTAAAGACATTTCTATTTCAGCTGAGAAGTGTAAATATACACTTTATTTTTTAAATAACATAATGGTATCATTTTAATTCAAGTCAGATCTTATATCCAAATAAGCACAGTGTTAAGGTTGATTTTCTTGCCAAATGAATTCTAAAACTCTTTGTTTCCAGAGTTTTTCAGATTTTGTAATAAGAAATAGATATTCTTTAATCTAAAATAAGAGAAAACATTTATTGTGTTCTTACTTTTCACCAGGCACCATTGCCTTATATGTCTATGATGAAATCCCTACACAGCCTTATAATGGATGTACTACTTTATGAAGCAGAGAGGTTAAGTTCACAGAGAGACTCAATGTCACACTGCCTAACGATTAAAAGATTTGAAAGAAGGCACTCTGATGCCCGAGTCCATGCCATTAACCATAGACTGAAATGCTTCTGTAAGTTATATTTATGAAGGGAGATGACAATGGAAAAATTAGAAGGGAAAAATGAGAAGAGAAAGTAGGGCAGGACACAGTCCAAACTAATATGCCACGGGACAGGATAAAAGCCTTTCTTTATAAGGCAGGTAACAGAGTAGCATTTTGTCATGTACGTGGCATTGAATAAGCAAAAGGGCAAAGGAGTGTTAGGAGACAGAGTGCAGAAAAAGTCAGTTAACTCTATTCTGAGCATTTTAAGTTGAAGTACTTGTGCAATGTTCCAGGGTATGTGTTCCAGCACAGTTGAATAACTGTGTAACTTGGCAAGAGGGTGTATGGTGAATTTATAGAAATGAAGCTATTAAAAAAAAAGGGTGCTATTAAGTCAAGTGGTTGAGTAATAACTAGGCAAAATATAGTAGGAGAGAGGCAGAGAGAGAGGGACAAAATAGGAAAACTGATAGATTTATCAGGAAACAATGATATAAAAGGAGATTATAGAAACCTAAGAATAATGCAAAGAAAAAAAGCTGTAAACTAAAAGACTGTGATGTTCTGAAAACCTGAGAAATACAACACAGTAGAATAAAAAATAGGAGTTATTTTAGTAAATATTAAATAAAATTCCAAGTACATAATGTGAAGGTGTTAGATATATCATCTTTCTTAATTAAAAAAATTTTGGCCAAGAAAACCCTTAAAACTGCAGAATAACTAGAAAGTATTAACAATTAAGATGTTAAGAAACAAAATTATACAATAAGGCTAAAGAGTACAGTGGAAAATCTGTAGAAAAACACTCTTATTTTTATCAAAAAGTAATATTATATTGGAATCATCAAATATTGTAAAACTGATTTGTGGTGATGAATTCACAATGTGGTGAAATAGTAATTGTTGAACTTTTACACTTGAAATGTGTTAATTTTATATGTAAAGTATATGTTAATAAAAATTTAAAGCATAGCACTATGATGAAGTAATAATATAATTTGTAAGAGTTGATATTATGTTTGTAAGGCCACCCCAGACAGTCATTTTGCTTTTTTGCATTTCTTTTTCTTGGGAACGGTCTTGATCTCTGTCTCCTGTATAAAGTCATGAACCTCCATCCATAGTTCTTCAGGCACTCTGTCTATCAGATCTAATCCCTTGAATCTATTTCTCACTTCCACTGTATAATCGTAAGGAATTTTATTTAGCTCATACCTAACTGGTCTAGTGGTTTTCCCTACTTTCTTCAATTTAAGTCTGAATTTGGCAATAAGCAGTTCATGATCTGAGTCACAGTCAGCTTCCAGTCTTGTTTTTGCTGGTTGTATAGAGCTTCTCCATCTTTGGCTGCAAAGAATATAATCAACCTGATTTTAGTGTTGACCATCTGGTGATGTCCAGATGTAAAGTCTTCTTTTGTGTTGTTGGAAGAGGGTGTTTGCTATGACCAGTGCATTCTCTTGGCAAAACTCTATTAGCCTTTGCCCTGCTTCATTCTGTACTCCAAGGCCAAATTTGCCTGTTACGCCAGGTATATCTTGACTTCCTACTTTTGCATTCCAGTCCCCTATAATGAAGAGGACATCTTTTTGGGTGTTAGTTCTAGAAGGTCTCATAGGTCTTCATAAAACCATTCAACTTCAGCTTCTTCAGCTTTATTGGTCGGGGCATAGACTTGGATTACTGTAATATTGAATGGTTTGCCTTGGAAATGAACAGAGATCATTCTGTCATTTTTGAGATTGCATTCAAGTACTGCATTTTGGACTCTTTAGTTGACTATGATGGCTACTCCATTTTTTCTAAGGGATTCTTGCCCACAGTAGTAGATATAATGGTCATCTGAGTTAAATTCGCCCATTCCAGTCCACTTCAATTGGCTGATTCCTAAAATGTCGACATTCACTCTTTCCATCTCCTGTTTGACCACTTCCAATTTGCCTTGATTCATGGACCTAACAGTCCAGGTTCCTATGCAATATTGCTCTTTACAGCATCCGACTTTGTTTCTATCACCAGTCTCATCAACAGCTTGGTGTTGTTTTTGCTTTAGCTCCATCTCTTCATTCTTGCTGGAGTTATTTCTCCACTGATCTCCAATAGCATATTGGGCACCTACCCACCTGGGGAGTTCATCTTTCAGTGTCCTATCTTTTTTCCTTTTCATACTGTTCATGGGGTTCCCATGCAAGAATACTGAAGTGGTTTGCCATTCCCGTCTCCAGTGAACCACATTTTGTCAGAACTGTCCACCATGACCCGTCCATCTTGGGTGGCCCTACATGGCATGGCTCATAGTTTCATTGAGTTAGATAAGGCTGTGGTTCATGTGATCATATTGGTTAGTTTTCTGTGTGGTTTTCAGTCTGTCTGCCCTCTGATAGAGAAAGATAAGAGGCTTATGGAAGCTTCCTGATGGGAGAAACTGACTGAGGGGGAAAGTTGGTCTTGTTCTGATGTGCGGGACCATGCTCAGTAAAACTTTAATTCAATTTTCTGTTGATGGGTGGAGCTGTGTTCCCTCCTTGTTATTTACATGGGGCCAAACTATGGTGGAGGTAATGAAGATAATGGCAACCTCTTTCAAAAGGTCCCATGCATGTACTGCTACAGTCAGTGCTCCCAACCCTGCAGCAGGCCACTGTGAACCCACACCTCTGCCAGAGACTCCTGGACACTCACAGGCAAGTCTGTGTCAGTCTCTTGTGGGGTCACAACTCATTTCTCCTGGATGCTGGTGCACACAAGGTTCTGTTTGTGCCCTCCAAGAGGCTATTTCCCAGTCTTTTGAAAGTTCTGGAAGCTCTTTGGTGGGGTTAATGGCAACCTCCTCCAAGAGGGCTTATGCCATACCAAGTCTGCTGCACCCAGAGCCCCTGCCCCTGCGTCAGTCCACTGCTGACCCATACCTCCACAGGAGACACTCAAACACAGTTCTGTCTCAGTCTCTGTATGGTCTCTGGGTCCTGGTGTGCACAAGGCTTGAGCCTTCTGAGAGTATCTGGCAGGAATGGGGTTTGATTCTAAACACGAATTCACCCCCCTACCATTTTGCTGGGGCTTCTTTTTTGCTCTTGGACGTGGGGTATCTCCTCAAAGTCAGCTACCACTCCAGTACCTACCATCTTGCTGGGGCTTCTCTGACCTTGGACACACAAGGAGAGATAAGAAAGCCTTCCTCAGTGATCAGTGCAAAGAAACAGAGGAAAACAATAGAATGGGGAAAACTGGAGATCTCTTCAAGAAAATTAGAGATACCAAGGGAACATTTCATACAAAGATGGGCACAATAAAGGACAGAAATGGTATGGACCTAACAGAAGCAGAAGATATTAAGAAGAGGTGGCAAAAATACACAGAAGAATATACAAAAAAGATCTCCACGACCCAGATAATCACGATGGTGTGATCACTCAGCTAGAGCCAGACATCCGGAAATGGGAAGTCAAGTGGGCCTTATGAAGCATCACTATGAACAAAGCTAGTGGAGGTAATAGAATACGAGTTGAGCAATTTCAAATCCTAAAAGATGATGCTGTGAAAGTGCTACACTCAATATGTCAGCAAATTCGGAAAACTCAGCAGTCGCCTCAGGACTGGAAAAGTTCAGTTTTCATTCCAATCCCAAATAAAGACAATGACAAAGAATGTTCAAACTACTCACAATTGCACTCATTTCACGTGCTAGCAAAATAATGCTCAAAATTTTCCAAGCCAGACTTCAACAGTATGTGAAACATGAAATTCCAGGTGGCTTTAGAAAAGGCAGAGGAATCAGAGATCAAATAGCCAACATAAGTTCGACATCGAAAAAGCAAGAGAGATCCAGAAACACATCTATTTCTGCTTTTTTGACTATGCCAAGGCCTTTGACTGTGTGGATCATAATAAACTCTGAAAGAGATGGGAATATCAGACCACCTGACCTGCCTCTTGAGATATCTGTATGCAGGCCAGGAAGCAACAGTTAGAACTGGACATGGAACAACAGACTGGTTCCAAATAGGAAAAGGAGTATGTCAAGGCTGTATATGGTCACCCTGCTTATTTAACTTATATGCAGAGTACATCATGAGAAACTCTGGGCTGGATGAAGCACAAGCTGGAATCAAGATTGCTGGGAGAAATGTCAATAACCTCAGATATGCAGATGACACCACCCTTATGGCAGAAAGTGAAGAAGAACTAAAGAGCCTCTTGATGAAAGTGAGAGAGGAGAGTGAAAAAGTTGGCTTAAAGCTCAACATTCAGAAAACTAAGATCATGACATCTGGTCCCATCACTTCATGGAAGATAGATGGGGAAACAGTGGAAACAGTGGCTGACTTTATTTTGTGGGGCTCCAAAATCACTGCAGATGGTGACTGCAGCCATGAAAGTAAGAGACGCTTACTCGTTGGAAGTAAAGTTATGACCAACCTAGACTGAATATTAAAAGGCAGAGACATTACTTTGCCAACAAATGTCCATCTAGTGAAAGCTATGTTTTTTTCAATAGTTATGTATGGTTGTGAGAGCCCAACTATACAGAAAGCTGAGCGCCGAAGAGTTGATGCTTTTGTACTGTGGTGTTGGAGAAGACTCTTGAGAGTCCCCTGGACTGCAAGGAGGTCAAACCAGTCCATCTTAAAGGGTGTTCATTGGAAGGACAGATGTTGAAGCTGAAACTCCAATGCAAAGAACTTTGGCTACCTGATGCAAATAACTGACTCATTTAAAAAGACCCTGATTCTGGGAAAGATTGAAGGCCACCTAATGCGAAGAACTGATTCATTTGAAAAGACCTGGATTCTGGGAAAGATTGAAGGCAGGAGGAGAAGGGGACGACAAAGGAAGAGATGGTTGGATGGTATCACCGACTCAATGGATGTGAATTTGAGTAAGCTCTGTGAGTTGGTGATGCTCAGGGAGGCCTGGCATGCTGCAGTCCATGGGATTGCAGAGTCGAACATGACTGAGCAACGGAACTGAACTGAATTGATATTATATTTTAAACATCTGATTCAAGATATGGAAAATTAAGAAATAACAGAAAACCAGAAAAATATTTAATATGAGCATAAATTAAGCAATTAGATATATAAAATCTGTAGGCCAAATTTCACCTTAAGAGATATTTCTTTTAAAAGACTACAACGAATGACTAAAACAGAGGTTAACTTCACAATAATAAAGAAGAAAAGTGAAGAAATTTACAGGGATAGAGACTATTTTACTAGAATGTAAGTGTGCTCTACTTTTTCTAAAATATTTTAAAACCTGGCATGAAAGAAAAAAAAAGAAAAATACAATTTCTAAATTTAACTCTAAAAATTAAAAAAAAAAAAAAAAAAAACTGCACGGACTAATTGTCATGAAAGTAACAGAAAAAATGTAACCTTGAAATAATTCTACATCTTGTCAACCAAAGCGTGTTCTCAGAACTAGCTGAATCAGTATTATATGTAGAATCTTGGGCCTAATCTTGCACTTACGAAATCAGCCTGCATTCTAACAAAACCGTCAGTCATTCACGTTCACTGTGAGGTTCAATACACATAGTTCTAGAGCTGAGAAAAATTCAGAGGTGAATTTTACTAAATGTTCCAGGGACAGATAATTCTAGTGTCATTAAAGTGTTTTAAACCATAAAAATATATGAAAGGCTTATAGATTTTGGAATTTTATAGAAAGTTATTCTAAAAAACAGCATAACTTTTAAGTATCCCTATCTCACCAACATATCCTGATTCAAAAATTCAATATACTTTTACTAGACTATATGAACACTTTAAAACAATACACCATAGATGAGAGAAGTTTAGTGTATTAGAATATATTTATTATAACAATATGCTAGGATAAACATCTAAACATCTTCATAGAATTTTAAAATATAAATGATAAAACACAATATCAAATTCTGCTTTAAGAAAGTGCTTCTTCTCATAGGTCAGATGGTTATTTATTTGGTTTCATAAAAAATAACCTTAAATCTAATTTCTAAATCAATGCATTATTTTTGACAAATAGCACCCCTGGTAATATGATCGGTCAAGAATGTTCACTATTATTGTCATTATTTACTGTTCCTGCTTGTACTTTTCAATGTCATTAGTGAAGAACAAATTAAAAATGAATAAAATTGAAAAAGAAGGAGGAAAACTATCTTTACCTCCAATTGATTATATACTTGGAACATTGCAAATAAGTAAGGCAAAACTATTAAAATAAGATATTTAAATAATGATTCTTAACACAAAGTCATTTTGCCACAATCAGTGGAAATAAACCACTAATAAGAAAATAAAATAATTCACTTATAAAATCAATCATGAAAGTAAAGTTCAAGGCACATGCTGAACCAAATATATAAAGAACTCTGAAGTCAAAACTATTAACACTATAGTATATAAAAGAAGAAGAATTAACTAAAACAAATCCATTATGCATCAATAAAATATGCAGTTGTTGTAGTGTGCTGCTGCTGCTGCTAAGTCGCGTCAGTCATGTCCGACAGACTCTGTGCGACCCCATAGATGGCAGCCCACCAGGCTCCTCCGTCCCTGGAATTCTCCAGGCAAGAACACTGGAGTGGGTTGCCATTTCCTTCTCCAATACATGAAAGTGAAAAGTGAAAGTGAAGTTGCTCAGTCGTGTCCGATTCCTAGCAACCCCATGGACTGCGGACTACCAGGCTCCTCCGTCCATGGGATTTTTCAGGCAAGAGTACTGGAATGGGTTGCCAGTGCCTTCACCGTGTTGTAGTGTAAATCATTCTTAAATTAACATATCATATTATGATCTTGTTAAAATTACCAATAGTATTTGTATTTAGGAAAAGTTTTTGAAATATAAATAAAAAATAAACATTTGGAAGTATCCAAGAAAATTCTGAATAAAATCAAAGAAAAAAATGTATCATATTTCTCCAAGGAGTAGAATACATGTATAGGAACACAGAATTAAAAAGTGTTTTATTTTGGTGCAGAAGAAAAAAAGAATATAGGCCCAATTAAATAGAATTAAGATGTTAGCAAGAGAACGAAGTTTACAGTGTTTGTTATGTGATCAAGGTAGCATTTACAATCAATGAAGATTACTCCATGAATAGCACTAGGACAGCTAACAAAATTTCTCTAAAAAATGAAACGAAACAAAGCTAAACCAAAACCCAAACAAGAAAGCAGCAACAAATATTTAGATGTGACAAAGAATTAATATACAAAATGCAAAAAGAGAAAAAAGGAAATGAAGCTGTAAAAGCACTTGAAAAAGCATGCTAACCATATATGTCATCCTCGTATTATTAGAATGGGGAAAGCTTTATTTAACAAGGCACAAATCCAAATGATAGAAAGAAAAAGATTGATAAAATTGATTTTACCTGCAATGTTGATATATCTTTAGAAAAATCTTCCTTAACAGACTCAAATATTACACTGAGGAATCCTTGGTAAACAGAATGCTGACATGGTACCCACATCCTCTGCTCTGATAACCACAGTTATATAATCCCCTCCCCTTAAGTGTGAGTGGAATTTGTGACGTGTTTCTAACCAATAGAATGTAGCAAATGTGAACTGATATTATGAAAGTAATTAAGATCCTAGATGATTGACTTTCATTCCTACTCTTTGCTACCCTATGGACTGTAGTCTGTCACGCTCCATCTGTCCATGGGATTCTCCAGGCGAGAATACTGGTGTGCGTTGCCATGATCTCCTCCAGGGCATCTTCCCCACCCAAGGTCTGAACCCATATCTCTTGTGTCTCCTGCATTGGCAGGTGGGTTCTTTACCACTAGCGCCACCTGGGAAGCTCCTAATAAAAAGAGAGATGAACCTGTGCTGATTTTAAAGATGACCCCTTTCTTAAAAAAAAACACTTTTCCTGAAAAAAGAGACACAAAGCAGCAAAAAGTTTCCTTCTTACCTTGCAGAACTAAGCTCTAAGGTTCTGAGATACCTGGGAGAGGGCCATGTGGCAGGGACAATGGTGGTCTCCAGGATCTGAGATTAACTGATAATTTTAGTTTGGGAAATGGGACTGAGATTCTGGGTATCATGATAAAGTCTTTTAACTTATTTGAAATATTTATCATTACATGTATTACTTTTATAATGGATTAAGAAAACATAGTTGAAGAGGGAAATAACCAAAATCAGAACATATGAAGAGTGCAAAGAGACTGTGAAACTAAGATATTAGGCAATAACATCACAGAAATATGAAATTGAGGGTTTTCATCATGAGATATTTAAAAGGTACAGAAATTTTTCTATGTTTGAAAATAATAGAAAGTAGGAACAGCTGTGAAAAGAAGAGAAGTGAAAAGCAAAGGAGAAAAGGAAAGATATTATCATTTGAATGCAGAGTACCAAAGAATAGCAAGGAGAGATAAGAAAGCCTTCCTCAGAGATCAGTGCAAAGAAATAGAGGAAAACAATAGAATGGGAAAGACTAGAGATCTCTTCCAGAAAATTAGAGATAACAAGGGAACATTTCAAGCAAAGATGGGCACAATAAAGGACAGAAATGATATGGACCTAACAGAAGCAGAAGATATTAAGAAGAGATGGCAAAAATACACAGAAGAACTGAACAAAAAAGATCTTCACGACCCAGATATTCACGATGGTGTGATCACTCACCTAGAGCCAGACATCCTGGAATGGGAAGTCAAGTGGGCCTCAGAAAGCATCACTATGAACAAAGCTAGTGGAGGTGATGGAATTCCAGTTGAGTGATTTCAAATCCTGAAAGATGATGCTTTGAAAGTGCTGCACTCAATATGGCAACAAATTTGGAAAACTCAGCAGAGGCCACAGGACTGGAAAAGGTCAGTTTTCATCCCACTCCCAAAGAAAGACAATTCCAAAAAATGCTCAAATCACCGCACAATTGCACTCATCTCACACGCTAGCAAAGTAATGCTCAAAATTCTCCGAGCCAGGCTTCAGCAATATGTCAACCATGAACTTCCAGATGTTCAAGCTGGTTTTAGAAAAGGCAGAGGAACCAGAGATCAAATTGCCATCATCCATCGGATCATCGAAAAAGCAAGAGAGTTCCAGAAAAACATCTATTTCTGCCTTATTGACTATGCCAAAGCCTTTGACTGTGTGGATCACAATAAACTGTGGAAAATTCTGAAAGAGATGGAAATACCAGACCACCTGACCAGCCTCTTGAGAAACCTGTATGCAGGTCAGGAAGCAACAGTTAGAACTGGACACGGAACAACAGACTGGTTCCAAATAGGAAAAGGAGTACATCAAGGCTGTATATTGTCACCCTGTTTATTTAACTTATATGCAGAGTACATCATGAGAAACTCTGGGCTGGAAGAAGCACAATCTGCAATCAAGATTGCTGGGAGAAATGTCAATAGCCTCAGATATGCAGATGACACCAACTTTGTGGCAGGAAATGAAGAGGAATTAAAAAGCCTCTTGATGAAAGTGAGAGAGGAGAGTGAAAAAGTTGGCTTAAAGCTCAACATTAAGAAAACTAAGATCATGACATCTGGTCCCATCACTTCTTGGCAAATAAATGGGGAAACAGTGGCTGACTTTATTTTGTGGGGCTCCAAAATCACTACAGATGGTGACTTCAGCCATGAAATTAAAAGATGCTTACTCCCTGGAAGGAAAGTTATGGCCAACCTAGACAGCATATTAAAAAGCAGAGACATTACTTTGCCAACAAGGGTCCATCTAGTCAAGGCTATGGTTTTTCCATTGGTCATGTATGGATGTGAGAGTTGGACAGTGAAGAAATCTGAGCACCAAAGAATTGATGCTTTTGAACTGTGGTGTTGGCGAAGACTCTTGCGAGTCCCTTGGACTGCAAGGATTTCCAACCAGTCCATCCTAAAGGAGATCAGTCCTGGGTGTTCATTGAAAGGACTGATGTTCAAGCTGAAGCTCCAATACTTTGGCCACCTCATGCGAAGAGTTGACTCATTGGACAAGACCCTTATGCTGGGAAGGATTGGAGACAGGAGGAGAAGGGGACGACAGAGGATGAGAAGGCTGAATGGCATCACCGACTCGATGCACATGAGTTTGGGTGAACTCCGGGAGTAGGCGATGGACTGGGAGGCCTGGCGTGCTGCGATTCATGGGGTCACAAAGAGTCAGACACGACTGAGTGACTGAACTGAACTGAGGAAATGATACAATGAGAGCTCCAATAATAAAGATGTGGGTGTGAAACAGAATTGACCCTTGAATAACTTGGGAGTTAAGGATAACAACCATCTGAAGTTGAAAATCCACTTATAACTTTTGACTCCCCCAAAGCTTAACTACTAATATCATACCATCGACTAAACTACTAATAACCATATCAGTAGCATAAACAGTTGATTTACCCATATTTTATATGTTGTGAAAGTGAAAGTGCCAGTCATTCAGTCATGTCCGACTCTTTGCAACCTCATGGACTGTAGCCAATCAGGCTCTCCTGTCCATGGAATTCTCCAGGCAAGAATACTGTAGTTTGTAGCCACTCCTGTCTCTAGGGGATCTTCCCAACCCAGGGATCAAAGCCAGATCTCCTGTGTTGGAGACAGATTCTTTACCATCTGAGCCATTCAGTTCAGTTCAGTTGCTCAGTCATGTCTGACTCTTTGCGACCTCATGAACCGCAGCATGCCAGGCCTCCCTGTCCATCACCAACTCCCAGAGTTTACACAAACTTGTGTCCATTGAGTCAGTGATGCCATCCAACCATCTCATGCTTTGTCGTCCCCTTCTCTTGCCTTCAATCTTTCCCAGAATCAGGGTCTTTTCCAATGAGTCAGCTCTTCAAATCAGGTGGGCAAAGTATTAGAGTTTCAGCTTCAACATTTGTCCTTCCAATGAACCCTCAGGACTGATTTCCTTTAGGATGGACTAGTTGGATCTCCTTGCAGTCCAAGGGACTCAAGAGTCTTCTCTAACATCACAGTTCAAAGCATCAGTTCTTCAGCACTCACTTTTCTTTATAGTTGGGCTCTCACATCCATACATGACTACTGGAAAAACCATAGCTTTGACTAGATGGACCTTGTTGGCAAAGTAATGTCTCTGCTTTTTAACATGCTGTCTAGGTTGGCCATAACTTTCCTTCCAGGGAGTAAGCATCTTTTAATTTCATGGCTGAAGTCACCATCTGTAGTGATTTTGGAGCCCCACAAAATAAAGTCAGCCACTGTTTCCCCATTTATTTGCCAAGAAGTGATGGGACCAGATGTCATGATCTTAGTTTTCTTAATGTTGAGCTTTAAGCCAACTTTTTCACTCTCCTCTCTCACTTTCATCAAGAAGCTCTTTAGTTCTTCTTCACTTTCTGTCATAAGGGTGGTGTCATCTGCATATCTGAGGTTATTGATATTTCTCCAGGCAACCTTGATTCCAGCTTGTGCTTCATCCAATCCAGCATTTCTCATAATGTATCCTGCATATAAGTTAAATAATCAGGGTGCCAATATACAGCCTTGACATACTCCTTTTCCTATTTGGAACCAGTCTGTTGTTCCATGTCCAGTTCTAACTGTTGCTTCCTGGCCTGCATACAGATATCTCAAGAGGCAGGTCAGGTGGTCTGGTATTCCTTTCTCTTTCAGAATTTTCCAGTTTATTGTGATCCACACAGTCAAAGCTTTGGCATAGTCAATAAAGCAGAAATAGATGTTTTGCTGGAACTTTATTGTTTTTACAATGATCCAGTGGATATTGGCAATTTGATCTCTAGTTCCTTTGCCTTTTCTAAAGTCAGCTTGAACATCTGGAAGTTCACGGTTCACATATTGTTGAAGCCTGGCTTGGAGAATTTTGAGCATTACTTTATTAGCGTGTGAGATGAGTGCAATTTTGTGGTAGTTTGGGCATTCTTTGGCATTGCCTTTCTTTGGGATAAGGATGGAAACTGACCTTTTCCAGTCCTGTGGCCATTGCTGAGTTTTCCAAATTTGCTGGCATATTGAGTGTAGCACTTTCACAGCATCATCTTTTAGGATTTGAAATAGCTTAACTGGAATTCCATCACCTCCACTAACTTTGTTCATAGTGATGCTTTCTAAGGCCCACTTGACTTCCCATTCCAGGATGTCTGGCTTTAGGTGAGCAATCACACCATCGTGATTATTGGTGTCATGAAGATCTTTTTTGTATAGTTCTTCTGTGTTCTTGCCACCTCTTCTTAATATCTTCTGCTTCTGTTAGGTCCATACCATTTCTGTCCTTTATTAAGCCAATCTTTATATACTTAACTGTATTTTTACAGTAAAGTAGGCTAGAGAAAAAATATTAATAAAATCATAAGAAAGAGGAAATATATATATATATTAACAGAATTGCAGTCTTTATCAATACTCAATTTATGTCACCTGTTTAAAGATGAATCATCTCTCTGTCAGTAACTACATCAATATTGTCTTCTATGATACAAAAGACTGTAGATGTTACGCATATTACTAACACAAGACATCAAAAATTAAAATACAGTGTGACAATAAATTCATATTTATTTACAAGCATAAAGATTCATACATTTATAACAAGAAAGAGCTATATGATTACTTTGTGGTTGCCTAGTATAATTAATGACATTTCTTTACAGTAGCCTAGCTTATACACTAATAAATAGGCTGTTATTAAAATTTTTATGGCAATCAATATCAGCCATTTTTATAATAAAGTATTAGAAATGTTATAGCTTTTAAAAAACACTTATTTTGATGATAGGCTGATATGAACCCTCTCCAGTTACAAGACAGAGACACATACTGTATGGTAGTGTAATTGTTTGAAAACAGTTATAAAACTGTAAGAAAACTCATGTTTTAATAATTTTATAGTAACTATCACTACCTTATGCCTATGTAAGGATGGGCTATCCACTTCAATACACGTTTTGCACATGATGTTCTACATAGTGAAAACTTTGGTAATGATGGTGATAGTACCCCAAACATCTCATACAGTTTTTACTGTATGGTTACTAGATTTTCACACAAAGACACATATGTACACAATAGATAAGTTCATTAACTGTATAGCATGATGATTTTTTACTCTTTATTAATTGAAAGTGGAACATCATCCTCATCCTCATCAAACATCTTTATTATACTCATCTTCACAGTGAGCAGCCTGAGGAGGAGGGGAAGGAAGAGAGGCTAGTTTCGCTGTCTCAAGGGTAGAAGAGGTGGAGACAGTAGGGCAGATTGAAGGGAAGGCAGAAGAGACAGGCCCACTCAGTGTAACTTTGTGTCTGGATTGTTTTTTGCTTTTTTATTTTTCTAAACATGTTCATATATAGCATCAGTCCCTGATCTAGAGGCAGAATTTGAGACATTGTATTTGGGGACAAGTAGATCACTTCAATGTCTTCAATGCTGAACTCATCTGGGAGGTCAGGGGTATCATCAAATATTAAAAGGACTTTGAAAGGCAGTCCCTTAGTGGCAAGGTACTTCAGGGGCAAAACATCGATGGAACCAATGCAGAAAGAAGACTGGCAGCTAGTGTTTATCTTTTTCCTTCAAAGCTCGAGGCTTAGCAGCTCTGGAGATAAGGGCAGTCTTGATCATGAAAATAATTGCATTTGCAAAAAAGAGTCAGTTTGTCAGTCTCTCCTGCCTTAAATCCTGATGCTTGCTTCTCTTTATTTCTAATGTGTCCTTTGTGGCATTTTTTTTTCCAGAAAAGGGAAATTTTGTCTGCATTAAAAAAAAAAAAACCTGTTCAGATATCATTTTTCTTCAGTGATTATCTTAGCAGCATCTGGGTGCTGTCTCTAGGTCAGGAAAAGCTGCTTCTCCTGTTTCACTGATATTTTTAATGTCAGTTTCTTTCTGAAATTATCAAACCATCCTTTACTGACATTAAATTTTCCAGCTTTAGATCCTTAACCTTCCTTTTGCTTTAACTTGTCTCATAATGACTTTGCTTTTTCTCAAATAATATTAGAGTATATAGGTATGCCTTTTTTATAGCAATTTTGCACCTACATGAAAGCTTCATTTTCAGTAGGAGATTAAAAAGTATTTCAGAAAAGGTGCAAGGCTATTGCACCTGCTGGCATAGCTGCAGTGATGGCTTCATGAATTTCTTTTTCTTTTTGTACAGTGGTCCTTACACTGGGTTCATTGATCTTGAAATGGCAGATAACCATAGCTGCAGACCTTAATCTATGGTATATATCAAGCAATTCAACTTTTTCTTGTAATGTCATGACTTTGCTTCTTGGGAGCACTTCCAGTATCACAGATGAGACTTCGTGTGGGTCCCCTGGTGTCATTTAAGATTTACATAGTTGCACTAAATATGGTGAAAAAGATGGGAAAACCTCGAGGGATGACTTTTTACCTTGATATACAATTTACCAGAAACTACTCAGGCAGAGATGATTACATGATGTTTTAAGCAGATACACACAGCACTTGAGTTCACCGCAACAGCAACAGGAGGTGGCTACAAAACTATTATAGTAATACAATATGAATTGATACTACTGTGAATTTATGCAATTATAATTTAATACTGTATCTTTAAGTTTTTTTACATTTCTCTCGACTGAAATATATGGTCTGTAAGTGTGTGTGTTTCGGTAAATTTTAACTTTCTATAATAGATTTCTGTGTATTTTATATTTAAAATAGACCAGTATCTACATATATTTTATGCAATCATGATATAACCAACTTTTCTTAATTTTTTCAATATTTCTAGGTTACTTGGTTCATCTGTATGTTTTTGAAAATTGTCACAAATCTCCAAAAGTTTTCCATTTTTTTACTAAACAAAATTCACATGTGAGTGGACCCATGCAGTTCAAACTGGTGTTGTTCAAAGGTCAACTTTAATTCAATGCTTCATTATTTGGCAATCAGTCTTACTGCACAGGGGGAATTCACAAGACTTGGACAAATTAGACCAATGGCACACTAAACCATCAGAAGACAACATCTTTAAACTACTTTCCAACATTTTTCTGTATGCCTTGTTTCCCTTAGCCACAATGTCATTAAGTTCTTCCCAGAAATTGTAGCACTGTATAAGAAAGTCACTTACAGAGTATGTAGTCCCATGATTTTCCAGGCTGTTTTGTAGAAGGAAGAAGAGAGCCACAACTTAGACATAGTGATTCTCAAGTGAGAAGAAAGGTCAGAGGGCCAAGTAACAGAATAGAGTTGTGGGGGAATGCTCAGCAAGAAAGAAGCTACTTCAAAGAGCTTTCACATTTATAATCTAATTTTATCCTTTAACGTCCCTGAGGCAAGTAAGCTAGGGCTTATTATTTTTATATTTCAAAAGAGTATGTGAGATGCCAAAAGGTTAAGTGACCTTGCTATATGGCGTTTTCTGCACATATTTTGGTGATTTCTATCTATAACACTATGTGAAAATGAAGGGGCGTCAATGGTTTTTCTGATGATCAAAACACCTTTTGATTGTTTTTGAAAGCTTAAAAGGTTTTATACTCTCTAAACTTTCTTCTTTCTTACCATTAAGTTCAATTTTGTTTTCTGATCCCAAGACTTCTTGACAGTAATCTCTGAGAGGAAGGGATTATAGGTGATTTTTTATTTTTTTCTTCTTTATTTTACACTATAGCAGGCACATATGAGATTTATAATATCCAAATTATAATTGTTATACACTGTCAAAATTTTATCTTATTGCATTTTAAGAGAGTTCCTGACTAGACAACCATGATTAATCTAGCCTTAAAAATGTATAATGTAACATGAAATAGCTTTTTAAAAGAATGACATTTTCCTATTGAGTACCAAAGTTAACATTTAAAACCAGAGAGGAAATTGCTTAGAATACGGATTATAAGCATGGTCTCTAAAACCATACTGTTTGGGTTCCTATTCAAGCTCTGTGTAACATAACAAAACTCAATAAATATTTGCTGCTGATGACAACTAGGCAAAATGATTAAGGTGCACAAATTTTAGCATCAGTAAAATTTCTACTGAAAAATTAGCCTCATTATTCTTGAATTTATGACCTTCTACAGAATACAAGCTGAGTATTATTATGTGTAGAAGAGAAATACAGAACTTTGTTTACAAACTTTATTGAACCAACAGTGACTGCTATTAACTATTAATTAGATTGCCAGTAACTATAAATTATTTATTATTGTTATCTTTAATAGTTGCAAAATATAATTATGTAGAATAGTGATGTTTATATAGAATTAATTGTTTTACTAATTATACTGACTAGGTGATTCTCTGAACCAGCATTATCAAAATCATTAGAGATGTCTGGGATATAAACATAATTTTACTGCCTGCTAAGTTGCTTCAGTCATGTCAGACTCTTTGTGACCCTGTGGACTATAGCCTGCCAGGCTCCTCTGTCCATGGAATTCTCCAGCCAAGAATATTGGAGTGGGTTGCCATGCTCTCCTCCAGAGGATCTTCCAGACCCAGGGATGGAACCCGCATCTCTTATGTCTCCTGTATTACAGATGGGTTATTTTCCACTAGCACCACCTGGGAAGCCCAGAATACTAGAATGGGTTGCTATGCCCTCTTCCAGGAGATCTTCCCAACCCAGAAATTGAATCCAAGTATCCTATATTGGAGGCAGAGTTCTTACCATCTGAGCCACCAGGGAAGCTGAAGAATACTGTAGTGGGTAGCCTATCCCTTTGCCCGGGATAAGAATCAACCTAGGAATCACCAGGGAAGGAATCAAACCTAGGAACCTTTCCAACCTAGGAATCGAACCTCGTTGCAGGCAGATTCTTTACCAGCTGAGCTACCAGGGTAACAAGTGGATAACTCTACTAGAATCAATTAGATGTTAGAGAGACAGCAGTTTCCTTGGTCAGCCACCTAGGTACCTTACATATTTATTTAGCTTTGATGAGAAGATCCACAGCCTTACATCCTAAGGGTATTTCAGGGAAAAGATGGAGTTCATTGATCAATTTCAGAACTACTCTACATACCAAGGACAAATATAAACTTCTCTAACCCATGTATCATCACCTACTGTCTTTGTCATTCAACATATATTGACTGTATACTTACTGTATGTCAATCATTGTTTTGGGGTCTGGAACACATCAATAAATGAGCAAGACCCACATGCTCATGTGCCTTAAGTGTAGAATACAAGTGTAGACTACAAGGAGGAGAAAAAACAAATGTGTAAACAAGGTCATTTCAGATCA
Source organism: Okapia johnstoni (assembly GCA_024291935.2). Taxonomy (NCBI): domain Eukaryota; kingdom Metazoa; phylum Chordata; class Mammalia; order Artiodactyla; family Giraffidae; genus Okapia; species Okapia johnstoni. The sequence goes on from CM044308.1 coordinate 58,779,564, forward strand.
TTTAAATACCATAAGGGAAAAGCAAACAAATAAATAAATAGACTGTGACTTGATTGTGATACAGGAGCAGGGATGCAAAGCACAATATTACTTAGAATGGTCAGGAAAGACTTCTCTAAAACAATGACACTGGAGATTAGATCTATATAACAGAAAGGAAACATGCATGAAAAGATCAGGAACAAAGAACATACCAAGCAGAAAGAAACATCATAAGCAGTGTAGTGAATGAGACTGAGAATGGTATATAGTAAGACTGTAGCAATTAACAATGTTCAGATTCTGCACAGCCTTATGGAATTGGTCAAACTTGCAGGTACCTTTTCCTTTGTTTCTAAGTGGTGTAACTAGCTGTTGTGTCTGACTCTTTGTGACCCCATGGACTGTAGCCTACACAAGCATTTGTTAGAATCTCAGACTTTGATTTTTTTTCCCCCCTGCTATACCTAGTTTAAAGAGGTCAGATATTTTGCACTGATTACGCTTTATTCTGGGCTTCCTTTGTGGCTCAGCTGGTAAAGAATCCACCTGCAATGAGGGAGACCTGGATTCAGTTCCTGGGTTGGGAAGATCTCCTAGAGAAGGGAATGGCTACCCACTCCAGTATTCTGGCCTAGAGAATTCTATGGACTGTATGGTCCACGGGTTCTCAAAGAGTCAGACCCAACTGAGTGATTTTCACTTCACTTCACACTTTATTCTAAGCAAAGTGCATTATTTTAAAATTTAATATATTAATAGAAAAGAGCCCTCTTAAACTAATTTTGTAGCTTAATGACATATTTTGAGGCAAAAAGAAGTTGTATTGTTTTGTTCTAAAAACTCCAAGATCAACTATACTCTAATATAAAAAAAAACTATATTAAATTTTTAAAAAAGAACCCCATGATTTTATAATAAATACAATATTGAAAATAATATGTTGTCCTCTATTATGTTAGGGTTTAAAAATGTTTCTTTTAACAAGTAGTAAATCTTAAATTTAACTCTTTAAGAAAACTAGATTTCTCTGGAATGTCCAAGAATAACAAGAAGAATATGGGTATAGGATTTTGTTGTTGTTCAATCACTAAGTCATGTCTGACTCTTCGCAACCCCATAGACTGCATCATGCCAGGCTCCCTTGTCCTTCATTATCTCCTGGAGTTTTCTCAGATTCATGTCTATTGAGTTGGTGATGCTGTTTAACCATCTCATCCTCTGCCACTCTCTTCTGTTTTTAGCTGCAATATTTCCCAGCATCACCATCTCTTATTCTCTATTTTCTGATCCATTCAAATGTATCTTTCAAAATAAGCACTAAGTATCATAGAACGAAGACAAGAGACTATTCATTAAAACATTGGGGAGATAAAGGCAATAGGAGCCTGATTTTCCCCTCCCCACAGTTTCCCAATCTCCCAAAGCAAGAATCTCTCCAGGAAAAAGCATCATCCCTCACAGCTGTTTTTGTTAGCAATAGATGCTAGGGCTATGAATCATTTGAATCACATTTTGCTCCTAATCTCTCATTTCATTGGTTTGCTATATGTGGCTAAGTTTTCTTCCTCTAGTTATAGTAAGAACTATTAGCATGGCTATTCCTATTCTAATTCTTTCCATTGAGAGTTATAATTTGAGTTCAAGAATGTGAGAGTGATTGGCAGTCTTTTACTTCTCTATCCATGAATAATCTTAGACCACATTTCTTGATTTAACTTGCAGATAGATATGGCAATTTCACATATTGGTAGTCATGGAGGATGAGCAAAAGTGGTATGTCACTTTCTGAAGTGACCTATAATCTTCTCCTAACATGAAGTTCGTCTGCTGTTGCAACCATCAGATCGATGAAGACAAGTATAACAAATGTGAAAGGCAGAGTCACAGGTTACAAATCCTGGATACCAGATTATCTTGTAGAGGGCCATTATTGATCAAGAATATGAATTTTGTGCTTCATATGAGTAAGAAATAAGTTTTTCTTGTGTTTGAGCTATTTTTTGATACGTTGGTCTTGGCAGTTATTGTTATCTTAGGGAAACAAGTATTTTAATTCAGAAAAAGAAGACATGGAGAAATTACCTTTTCTGAGGATCAAATGAAGTGTTCTAAACAAAATCAGAAAGGGTTTCTTTTTTTATTTTATTTATTTTATTATTTTTTATTGCACTGGGTCTTAACTGTGCACAGGTTTTCTCTAGTTGCGACAAGTTGGGGCTACTCTCTGGTTGTGGTGTGCAGGCTTCTCACTGTGGTGGTTTCTCTTGTTGCAGAGCACAGGCTATAGGCACTTGGGCTTCAGTAGTTACAGCTAATGGGCTCCGTAACTGTGGTGCATCATGGGCTTATTTGCTCCACGGCATATGGAATGTTCCTGAACCAGGGATCAAACCTGTGTCACTTCATTGACAGGCAGATTTCTACCCACTTCACCACCATGGAAGTCCAGAAAGTATTTCTAAGAGGATCTGAACTGTCTAAGATATCAGACACATCATCTTTCAATGAAAGCCTTTCTTTAGGAATAATAAATCTTCCACTCTTGCTGGAAAGTCATCTTAATTATCAGGCCATGGATTTTTGAGAGATTTAACAAGAACTGATAAAACTGAGTTATCAGAAAATATAGAATAAAATTGTTAATAACATTTGTTTGACTAAATGAGAAAAATATGTTTGCATAACTAAAAAAAATATATTTTGCTTTTAACATACTTTTAAATTCATGGAATCCTGATTTTACATTTTGGGATAATAAGAGGAGTTTAAGTCATGTTTATCTGATTATATTCAATTAAATATTGCCTATGATGTTGCAGGCTTACAAGAAGTGTTTGTGATATTCATTGAGGTGCATTATATGCTTACTTATTTGGGCTTTGAATTGAATTTACTCAATATACAGCCCACACACAGTTCCATCTAAAAGCTTATATCTTACGTAAAAACAATGGAACAACGTAAGAAATCAATAGAAAGAAATGAGGGTTACAAGGAGATTAGAACCACAGACTCCAAGTCAGGCTTTCTGGAAAATATACAGAAGTAATATGGCTCTTCTTTTCTCACTAGCATGTCACAATTTCAAAGAATAGAAAAGTAAATCAAAGAATAGAGCATAATCAGTTGACACAAGATTACAAGATTATATTATTTTGTTTGGGAGAAGGACTGGTGAAGCATCCAAGAGGTAATATAGCATAGTAATTAACAAAGTTTTGACATTTCAATGGTCTAGAATTATTCTGTCTTTACCAATTTATTTCACATAATTAAAGTTTACTAATTTCATATGTAGTATTGACTAGAAATGATACATGTCTCATAATATCTGTGAGATATGAATGATAAAATGCAGGCATGATACGTAAATAACATTTGTACATTGCAAGCTATCAATAAATGTTAGACATATTTTCTAAATAATCTTTAGTTTTCTTTTTTCTAATTACAAACTTAACACAGAAAAGTTTATACAATATAAAGAATACGTAAAAACACAGTACAATGATAGCAATGACTCCTTGTTGAACATTGTCAAATTATCAGACTCTTTTTAAAAAATTTTCCATGTTTAATTCATTTAATCTTTAAAAGGTATTCAATATAAGCACTTAGTATTCATTTTTCAATAATGAGAAAACTAAGGCTCAAGAAAGGTACATTGACAAATTGTAAAACTAGTATCCAATAAATTTAATTAATGCTCAATTGTAAGCTTTTAACCAACACACCACACAACTGTTTTTCATGAAACCAATAACCAGAAATCTCACGGAACACCTACAAACACATTTGTGCATGCTAGTCATTATATACATGTGTGTGTGTGTGTTTGCACATATATATATGTGCATATATATCACTTCAGTCACATCCTACTCTTTGTGATCCTATGGACTATAGCCCACCAGGCTTCTCTGTCCATGGGATTCTCCAGGCAAGAATACCAGAGTAAGTGGCCATGCCCTCCTCCAGGGGTTCTTCCTGACCCAAGGATTGAACCTGTGTCTCTTATGTCTCCTATAGTGGCAGGCAGGTTCTATATATATATACATATGTATTTACTTACTTATATTTATATGTTTGACATATGTCTTACTAGTATTTCTTTTGGTCAGATTATTGATGATGATTTTTTAATATGCCCTTTGTGTTAGTTTCTTAGGGCTGCCAGAACAAAGTATCACAAACTGGATGTCTTAAAGCAACAGAGATATTTTTTCTCTCAAAGTTTTGGAGGATAAAAGTCTGAAATCAAGGTGTTGGTGGGGCCATTCTCCCTTGAAGCGTCTTGGGAATGGAGGATACTTCCTGCCTCTTCTAGATCCTGGTATCTCTAGACAGTCACTGCCTTATAGTAGTGTAAAGGGGCTTCCTTGTTGGATCATTTGGCAAATAATCTGCCTGCAATGCAGGAGACTGATTGTGATACAAGACACCCAGTTTCGATCCCTGGGTTGGGAAGATCCCCGGAGAAGAAAAATGGCAACCCACTCTCGTTTCTTGCTTGGGAAATCCCATGGACAGAGGAGCCTGGCAAGCTACAGTTCATGTGGTTGCAAGAGCTGGACATGACTTAATGACTAAACCACCACCACCACAAAAAGCTGCCTCAATCTTTACATGACTGTCTTCCCTCTGTTCCTGCTTTTTCACATGGTTATCTCCTCCTGTATTTCTCTCCTGGCTTCTTGTAAGGAATGATAATGTCTGTTGGATTAAGGACCCACCTCAGTTCCTTATGACCTCAACTTAGCCAATTACATCTGTGAGGATTCTTTCTCCCAAATAAGGTCACTTTCTGAAAACGTGAGAATTAGGACCTCATCATATAATTTTAAGGATCACAATTAAACCCATAACATACTTACAATAAAGTCTGAAAATACATTATTTTCTTAATTTACATACTTTAAAAGTGGTCTAAATAATGTATCTATTAGGAGAGTTAAAAAGAGGATTCTAACATTTAGGAGATTATTTTAGACTAAAAATATATTTTATCCTAAAATACATCAGAAAACAATACACTGTATTAGTGTATGAATATTTTGCTTTCCCATTTTCCTGACTTCAGCTCAGTGTAGTCACTCAGTCGTATCTGACTCTTCATGATCCCATGAACCACTGCACGCCAGGGCTCCCTGTCTGTCACCAACTCCCAGAGTCTACACAAACTCATCTCCATTGAGTTGGTGATGCCATCCAACCATCTCATCCTCTGTGGTCCTCTTCTCTTCCCACCTTCAATCTTTCCCAGCATCAGGGTCTTTTCAAATGAGTCAGCTCTTCACATCAAGTGGCCGAAGTATTGGAGTTTCAGCTTCAACATCTGTCCTTCCAATGAACACTCAGGACTGATCTTCTTTAGGATGGACTGGTTGGATCTCCTTACAGTCCAATGGACTCTCAAGAGTCTTCTCCAACACCGCAATTCAAAAGCATCAATTTGGTGCTCAGCTTTCTTTATTGTCCAACACTCATATCCATACATGACTACTGGAAAAACCATAGCCTTGACAAAATGGAACTTTGTTGGTAAAGTAATGTCTCTGCTTTTTAATATGCTGTCTAGGTTGGTCATAAATTTCCTTCCAAGGAGCAAGCATCTTTTAATTTCATGGCTGTAATCACCATCTGCAGTGATTTTGGAGCCCCCAAAAATAAAGTCTGACACTGGTTCCACTGTTTCCCCATCTATCTGCCATGAAGTGATGGGACCAGATGCCATGATCTTAGTTTTCTGAATGTTGAGTTAAAGCCAACTTTTTCACTCTCCTCTTTCACTTTCATCAAGAGGCTCTTTAGTTCTTCTTCGCTTTCTGCCATAAGAGTGTTGTTGTCTGCATATCTGAGATTATTGATATTTCTCCCAGCAATCTTGATTCCAGCTTGTGCTTCATCAAGTCCAGTGTTTCTCATAATGTATTCTGCGTATGAGTTAAATAAGCAGGGTGACAATATACGGTCTTGATGTACTCCTTTTCCTATTTGGAACCAGTCTGTTGTTCCATGTCCAGTTGTAACCATTGCTTCCTGACCTGCATATAGGTTTCTCAGGAGGCAGGTCAGGTGGTCTGGCATTCTCATCTCTTTCAGAATTTTCCACAGTTTGTTTTCATCCAGACAGTCAAAGTCTTTGGCAAAAGTCAATAAAGCATAAATAGATGTTTTTCTGGAACTCTCTTCCTTTTTTGATGATCCAACGGACGTTGGCAATTTGATCTCTGATTCCTCTGTTTTTTCTAAAACCAGCTTGAACATCTGGAAATTCACAGTTCGTGTATTGTTGAAGCCAGGCTTGGAGAGTTTTGAGCATTACTTTACTATGTGAGATGAGGACAATTTTGTGGTAGTTTGAACATTCTTTGGTATTCCCTTTCTTTGGGATTGGAATGAAAACTGACCTTTTCCAGTCCTGTGGCCACTGCTGAGTTTTCCAAGTTTGCTGGCATATTGAGCACTTTCACAGCATCATCTTTTAGGATTTGAAATAGCTCAACTGGAATTCCATCACCTCCACTAGCTTTGTTTGTAGTGATGCTTCCTAAGGCACTCTTGACTTCCCATTCCAGGATATCTAGCTGTTGGTGAGTGATCACACCATCGTGATTATCTGGGTAATGAAGATCTTTTTTGTATACTTCTTCTGTGTCTTCTTGCCACCTCTTCTTAATATCTTCTGCTCCTGTTGGGTCCCTACCATTTCTGCCCTTTATTGAGCCCATCTTTGTATGAAATATTCCCTGGTATCTCTAATTTCCTGGAAGGGATCTCTAGTCTTTCCCATTCTATTGTTTTCCTCTTTTTCTTTGCACTGATCACTGAGGAAGGCTTCTGATCTTTCCTTGCTCTTCTTTGGAGCTCTGCATTCAAATGGGTATATCTTTCGTTTTCTCCTTTGCTTTTTGCTTCTCTTCCTTTCACAGCTATTTGTAAGGCCTCCTCAGACAGCCATTTTGCTTTTTTGCATTTCTTTTACTTGGGGATGGTCTTGATCCCTGTGTCCTGTACAATGTCATGAACCTCCGTCCATAGTTCTTCAGGCACTCTGTCTATCAGATTTTGTCCCTTAAATCTCTTTCTCACTTCCACTGTATAATTGTAAGGGATTTGATTTAGGTCATACCTGAACCTGAATAGTCTAGTGGTGTTCCTTACTTTCTTCAATTAAAGTCTGAATTTGGCAATAAGGGATTCATGATCTGAGCCACAGTCAGCTCCTGGTCTTTGTTTTGCTGACGGTATAGAGCTTCTCCATCACTGGCTGCAGAGAATATAATCAATCTGATTTTGGTGGTAGCCATCTGGTGATGTCCATGTGTAACGTCTTCTCTTGTGTTGTTGGAAGAGGGTGTTTGCTATGACCAGTGCGTTCTCTTGGCAAAACTCTATTAGCCTTTGCCCTGCTTCATTCTGTACTCCAAGGCCAAATTTGTCTGTTACTCCAGGTGTTTCTTGACTTCCTACTTTTGCATCCCAGTCCCCTATAATGAAAAGGACATCTTGTTTGGGTGTTAGTTCTAAACGGTCTTGAGTTATCTGGATATATTGTCTATTTTCTCTTCGATTCTCCACCCTACAAACTTTTGCTAATAGAATGGACTAGAAACAAAACCCAGACAATGCTAATTTCTTTAACTAATATTATGAAATTAGGTATCAATCAGATTAGAAATTAAAAACTCTAGACAACTTTCTTCAACCAAACCATAGGTTGTCAAGGAAAATGAAAATAATTTGAAAGTATTTTTACATCTGTGGAGTTAAGAGAAATAGGTGATAAGGCTCTTCATTAAGCAATAACTAGTGAATCAACATTTTCAGATCAGACACTCTTTCTATTCTATATTTCTTTCATAACTTTACTGAGATGCTGTCATCTAATTACTATAGAACATGAATATCACAATAAATAAGAAATCATGATTTTTATCAGGATATAAAGATTAAGAGTGTCCAAACATTCACTGTCAATTATTTGTTAAAATCTATTAAGAATTGAGTATTATACTAGGTATGGTAGGTGATTCCAAAATTAAGAAACCTTCCTAGATCTTATAAATCTCAGAAACAAGCTGAGTAAACTTTCAGGCTTGTAACCATTGAATTTCAGAGCTCTATGCACCTGTTTAGTCGTATGCCAATTTTATAGTTTTAGTTATATATACTTTTTCAGTTATATACCATGGAGTACAAAATGAAGCAGGGCAAAGGCTAACAGATTTTGGGTCATAGCAAACACTCTTCCAACAACACAAAAGATGACTCTACACGTGGACATCAGTTAAATTCTTTGCTCCTGAAGATAGAGAAGCTCTACACAGTTAGCAAAAACAAGACGTGGAGCTGACTGTGGCTCAGCTTATGAGCTCCTTATTGCAAAATTCAAGCTTGAACTGAAGAAAGTAGGGAAAAACCACTAGGCCATTCAGTATGACCTAAGTCAAATCCCTTATGATTATATAGTGGAGGTGACAAATAGGTTCAAGGGATTATACGTGGTAGATAGAGTGCCTGAAGAACTGTGGACGGAGGTTTGTAACATTCTACAAGAATCAATGACCAGAACCATCCCAAAGAAAAAGAAATGCAAGAAGGAAAAGTCATTGTCTGAGGATGCCTTACAAATAACTAAGACAAGAAGAGAAGCAAAACGCAAAGGAGAAATGGAGAGATATTCCCAACTGAATGCAGAGTTCCAGAGACTAGCAAGGAGAGATGAGAAAGCCTTCTTTTGTGAACAATGAAAAGAAATAGAGGGAAAAATTAGAATGGAGAAGACTAGTGATCTTTTCAAGAAAATTGGAGATACCATGGGAACAATTCATCCAAAGATATGCATAATAAGAGAAACAGCAAGGACGTAACCAAAGTAGAAGAGATTAACAAGAGGTGGCAAGAATGTCCAGAGGAACTATACAAAAAAAAGTCTTAGTGACCCAGATAACCATAATGGTGTGGTCACACATATAGAGTCAGACTTCCTGAATCGCATAGTCAAGTAGGCATTAGGAAGCATTGCTACGAACAAAGGTAGTGGCAGTGATGGAATTCCAACCACAAAATTAAAAGACACTTGCTACTTGGAAGGAAAGCTATGACAAATCTAGATGGTGTATTAAAAAGCAGAGACATCACTTTGCGAGCATAGGTAGTCAAAAATATGGTTTTTCCAGCAATCCTGTGTGGATATGAGAGTTGGACCATAAGGAAGCTGAGTGCTAAAGAACTGATGCTTTCAAATTATGGTGCTACAAATGCTCTCGGGAGTCCCTTTAAGAGCAAGGATATCAAAACAGTCAATCCAAAGAAAATCAGTCTTGAATATTCATTGGAAAGACTGATGCTGAAGCTGAAGCTCCAATATTTTGGCCACCTGATGTGAAGAACTGACTCATTGAAAAAGACTTTCATGCTAGCAAAAATCGAGGGCAAGAGGAGAAGGGAATAACAGAGGATGAGATGATTGGATGGCCTCATCCATCCAATGGACATGAGTTTGAACAAACTCCAAGAAACAGTGAAGGACAGGGAAGCCTGGCATACTGCAGTCTGTGGTGTCACAAAGATTCAATAACAACAATAACAACATGCTATTTTATACCAAATAAAAAGATTTATGGAACTCTTAAAATACATATTTGTAGTGATTTATTTAAAAAATTGTCTTTGGAAAATAATCTTAAATGATATAATTTGAATACATTTTCACTTCAGTTGCTCAATCCTGTCTGACACTTTGTGAACCCATGGGCTGCAGCACACCAGGCTTCCCTGTCCACAACCAACTACTAGAGCTTACTCAAACTCATGTCCATTGAGTCAGTAATGCCATCCAACCATCTCATCCTCTGTCATCCCCTTCTTCTCCCACCTTCAATCTTTCCCAGCATCAGAGCCTTTTCAAATGAGTCAGTTCTTCACATCAGGTGGCCAAAGTATTGGAATTTCAGATTCAGCATCAGTCCTTCCAATGAATATTCAGGACTGATTTCCTCTAGGATGAATTGGTTTGATATCCTTGCAGTCCAAGGGACTCTCAAGTGTCTTCTCCAAGAACACAGTTCAAAAGCATGAATTCCTTGGCACTAAGCTTTCTTTATAGCCCAACTCTCACATCCATACATGACTACAGGAAAAACCGTAGCTTTGACTAGATGGAACTTTGTTGGAAAAGTAATGTCTCTGCTTTTCCATATGCTGTCTAGGTTGGTCCTAACTTTTCTTCTAAGGAGCAAGTGTCTTTTAATTTCATGGCTGCAGTCACCATCCGAAGTGATTTGGGGGCCCAAAAAATAGTTTGTCACTGTTTCCATTGTTTCCCCATTTATTTTCCATGAAGTGTTGGAACCTGTTGCCATGATCTTAGTTTTCTGAATGTTGAGGTTTAAGCCAATTTTTTACTCTCCTCCTTCACTTTCATTAAGAGGCTCTTTAGTTCTTCTTCACTTTCTGCCATAAATGGGTGTCATCTGCATATCTGAGGTTATTGATTTTTCTCCTGGCAAACTTGATTCCAGCTTGTGCTTCATCAAGTCCAGCGTTTCTCATGATGTACTCTGCATATAAGCTAAATAAGAAGAGTGACAATAGACAGCCTTGACATACTCCTTTTCCTAATTGGAACCAGTCTGTTGTTCCATGTCCAGTTCTAAGTGTTGCTTCCTTACCTGCATACTGATTTCTCAAGAGGCAGGTCAGGTGGTCTGGTATTCCCATCTCTTTCAGAATTTTCCACAGTTTATTGTGATCCACACTGTCAAAGACTTTGGCGTAGTCAATAAAGCAGAAATAGTTGTTTTTCTGGAACTCTCTTGCTTTTTTAATGATCCAATTAATGTTGGCAATTTGATCTCTAGTTCTTCTGGCTTTTCTAAAACCAGCTTGAACATCTGGAATTTCACGGTTCACATACTATTGAAGCCTGGGTTGGAGAATTTTGAGCATTACTTTACTAATGTATGAGATGAGTGCAATTGTATCGTAGTTTGAGCATTCTTTGGTATTGCCTTCCTTTGGGATTGGAATGAAAACTGACCTTTTACAGTCCTGTGGCCAGTGCTGAGTTTTCCAAATTTGCTGGCAAGCAAATTATAGACCTGGAAATGATTATGTTTTTAAAATTAACCAGTGCTTAGTATTATAATATTTAATAAAATTAAACAATCTACCAGTGATTTTACCTTGGTGAGCATTCATTACTGACTACTTGGCCAGCATATGTCTCAGAACTCATTAATGCTATCATTTTTGTATATTTTTAAAATAAGATCCATACATACAGGATTTTGACAAAAAATACACACACACACACACACACACACACACACACACACACACACACACACACACACACATATATATATATAGGTATAGGTATGTTTATTTAATGTAAACTTTTTTCTGAAGACTATACATACAAAGAAGCACAAATCACAACTGTACATCTCCATAAATTTTCACAAATTAAATACACCTATGTAATCAGTAGCCAAGTCACAGAGAAGATTATCAGAATCCAAGAAAACTTCTTCATATCCCTTCCAATTTATAATATCAAAAGTGTAAATACTTTTAACAAAATGAATTAGTTTAATCAATTTTAATTAATTAAATCATATGTATCCATAATGTAGAATGTAATTTTGCTTATTCTCAGCTATGTATAGTTATGTATATATTTTGTATGTATTTGCTTTATGTACAAAACATATTCTAATACTATACTACGATTATTTTATCCACTCATATTTGAATATTGAACATATTAGACCTAATGACTCTCACAGCTCTAATATTTTAAAATATTTTTTAAAAGTTAAAATATGTATTTAATGAATATTCTTAAAAACTGTAAAACCTCATGTAGGATTTAAAATGTATGCAGTGAAAATAAATGTATTGCAAATAGTGGAATGAATCTTGACAAGTCAGTATTTTGACATGTGGAAATCAGAGATCTGTTGTACAATCTTCTATTTCAAACATTTAACAAATAATTGTGGAACTTCTCCAAGGTATTCAACTTGCTTGAGTGTTAAAGGGCTTATTCTGATATCTTATTCAGAGATGCTATATTATTCATGATATGTGTAGAATTCCTTTTCTTCCCTCTGAGGGATTGTAAAGAATCATGCATCATGATTAAAGAGAAATTGAACAGTTAAATCCTTAAATGCATGTGACAAGATGTAAGACTACTCCTCTACATTATCCACACTATCTGGCTGGCTGCCAGTGATATTCAGATGGAGACTTCTGATAAGATGCATTGCCTCTGAATTATAAGATCCATATTATAGCTCATGATGAAAATACAAATGTCAGTTGAAATGATCCAAGTCTTCTACATTGCTGACATTACTTTTCCTTTATGATTCAAGTAAAATTAATAGCTCTTCATCCACTCAGTTGGGCATTGAAGACTCTTCTTTTATCTTCAAAATGCCTGGAAGCCTGCTGTAGACTGAGGAAATTGTTGTTCTTCTCATCACTTCTGGCCCATATGTCTCTCCTTTTAGGCCAAATTGGACACATCAAAGTGTTTTGCTTAAACACAAGTGCTCCATGCTCAGTCGCTAAGTCATGTCAACTCTTTGCAACCCATAGACTGTAGTCCGCCAGGTTCCTCCCTCCATGGGGTTTCCCAGGTAAGAATACTGGAGTGGGTTGCTGTTTTCCTACTCCAGGGGATCTTCCTAATCCAGGGGTTGAACCTTTGTCTCCTGCATTGGCAGGTGGATTCTTTACCACTGAGCTACCTGGGGACACCCTTAAACACAAGAACATTTAACTTAAAAGTAAATAGCACTTTCCATTAGTTCTGCAAGCTGATTACATTTAACAGTTTTAAATTGCCATTTTTCTTTTTTGCTCCTTTTCTCCATTGCATTGCTTTTCCATAATCCTTTATATTAAACAAAGAAAAAATCTATAATATAACTTAAATTCAGGCACAAAACTACTTATTGCTATATTTAAGGTTTGTTTAAAACCTATCTTCCAACCCCAGAGTTGATTTACTACTGTAGGGATTTAGTTCTGTGCAAACTTCAAAGACCTAAGAACTCCTAGAATCGTTTCCAAAATACTATAGTAAATGTATTACTTAAGAGGCCTATGATCCTGACATAGCTTATTTGTATTGAATCTCAATTATGCTATTTATTAGCTGATGACATTGGCAGATTATTTAAATTTTCTTCTTTATCTATGAAATAGAATAATAATAGTATCTATATGATAGGGCTGTTGTGAATTGATTTTTATAAAGTACTTAGTGTTTGGCACATAAGAAACACCTGTGTGTATTGATTATTAATATTATTATTATTATAAAATTATTCCTAAAAACTATGTATAAACATTTGTGCGAAGTTCCAAAATAAAAGAAAATCAGAGTAATGTGGTCTTTGAACCAAGAAGGTTTTGAATCCTACCCCCTTTACATCTGTGAGAGTTTAAGCTATCATATAAGCCTGTTGGGCTTCAATTTCCTCAATTATAAAATGGGCACATTATTCCTACCTTAAAGTATTGTCTTAGGGATCCAATGATGTACTTACAGGCATGTTCCAGAAAATGAATACACATAAAACTCCCAATAAATATGCTTCTTCTATTTGTTTTGACACCTGAGTGGGACTTATTTTTTATAGCCTATAGTCACTTGACAAGGGTAAAATAACCAATGTTCAAGGAGTTAGTAGATTAGAGGTAGAGGGACAAAATGAATTATCTCACCTAAACATGTCACATTTTATTTTACACTCCTGCTCAACAAAGCAATAGGAAAGCACACAGTGTGGGATCTTTAAAAGAATGAAATCTATTGCACAAATAAAACATGACACATTTTATTCCTGACAGTTTCTCTACCACAGCAAGATTTGTCTTCACATTCAACCAAAAAGATGGATATAACTCAGGTTGATAAGATTTACCCTGGTGAAACTGGATTAAAATAAAAGTTAAGCCATAATTTGTAATCACAAGGATTAAATGTATTTCATTTTATTTCTTTGCTGATAACTTCAATTGTTGTAAAAGATATGACTGGAGAGAGCCAAAGAATGGTAAAAATTCAAATCATATTATTTACTTTTTCTAAAATAATATTTTTAATTAAAAATACATTTCTAGACATTTCAGAACTTTTAACTGTCTAATCATTTGTTGATTATTTATGCTAAAGGAAAAGAGAGAGAATTATACCAAATATCATCTAAAACTGCATTTAAATACTAATTTTTTGCAAGAGAAATAAAAGGATGATCAAATATTCACAAACACACATTTTTGACGTTAAACAGATAAAACTGAAAATCAGGCTCTGTTGTTTTTTTAAAATTCAAATAATGAATCAATGAAAGAATGAATAAATATAAGCTGAAAACCATAACACTACTTTTCCTTTTTAATTTCTAAAATTACACCTAGTTTCATTTCTGAATGAGAGAAACAAGAGCAGGAATATCTTTGGGGCTCTGAAGTTTCTAAAGATTCTGAATAATTAGAAATCTTTACATCAAATTGCCAACATCCGTTGGATCATGGAAAAAGCAAGAGAGTTCCAGAAAAACATCTCCTTCACTTTACTGACTACACCAAAGCCTTTGACAGTATGGATCACAGCAAACTATGGAAAATTCTTAAAGAGATGGGGATACCAGACCACCTGACCTGCCTCCTGAGAAATCCATAGGCAGATCAAGAAGTAACAGTTAGAACTGGACATGGAACAACAGACTGGTTCCAAAAAGGGAAAGGAGTATGTCAAGGCTGCATATGTCACCCTTCTTATTTACCTTATATGCAGAGTACATCACGTGAAATAATGGGCTGGATGAAGCACAAGCTGGAATAAAGATTGCTGAGAGAAATATCAATAACCTCAGATTACCAGATGACACCACCTTATGGCAGAAAGTAAAGAGGAACTCAAGAGCCTCTTGATGAAAGTGAAAGAGTAGAGTGAAAAACCTGGCTTAAAACTCATCTCAAAAAACTAAGATCATGGCATCTGGTCCCATCACTTCATGGCAAATTGATGGGGAAACCATGGAAACAGTGACAGACATTATTTTATCGGGCTCCACAAACACTTCAGATGGTGACTGCAGCCATGAAGTTAAAAGACGCTTGCTCCTTGGAAGAAAAGCTATGACCAACCTAAACAGCATATTAAAAGGCAGAGACATTAACCTGATGACAAACGTCCATCTAGTCAAAGCTATGGTTTTTCCAGTAGTCATGTATAGATGTAGGAGTTGAACCATAAAGAAGGCTGAGCACCAAAGAATTGATGCTTTCTGAGCTATATTGTTGGAGAAGACTCTTGAGAGTCCCTTGGACAGCAAAGAGATCCAACCAGTCCATCCTAAAGGAAATCAGTCCTGAATATTCATTGGAAAGACTGATGCTGAAGCTCCAATGCTTTGGCCACCTGATGAGAAGAGCTGACTCATTTGAAAAGACCCTGATGCTGGAAAAGATTGAGGGCAGGAAGAGAAGGGGACGACAGAGGATGAGATGGTTGGATGGCATCACCGACTCGATGGAGATGTTTTTTAGCAAGCTCTAGGAGATGGTGATGGACAGGGAAGCCTGGCGTGTTGCAGTCAATGTGGTCGCAAAGATCGGACGTGACTGAGCAACTGACAAACAAAATATTTATCTCCCTTTTGTGAATAACATTATTCTGCCATGATAGAACCTAAGAATTCACTTCTTTCTCTGATATATTTTCTTTTGATGTCATCTACTTTTATTGTTTTAGAGAGTACTGATTTTCTGGTCATTTCCAAATCTCTAGCACTAAGATCCTTTAAACTCTCACAGACCTCAAATTTAGTAAAAACAAATCATTATCTTTCCTTTCCAATCTGTGCCCAACTCCAATGTCTTACTATTAGGAGCCCTTTCCTGAGCCTTGTTCTCCATTATCAACACCAAAATCAGTGGTATTAGAGCAGAGTGGGAAAGTTCAGTCCACAATTTGCCTTAGAGGTCTATTAAAAAGTTATTAAAATGACAGCCTAAATTTACTGTTAATTAAAGATGGCTAAAGAATACAATAAACAAAACAATAGGATGGGAAAGACTAGAGATCTCTTCAAGCAAATTAGAAATACCAAGGGAATATTTCATGCAAAGATGGGCACAATAAAGGACAGAAATGATATGGACCTAACAGAAGCAGAAGATGTTAAGAAGAGTTGGCAAAAATACACAGAAGAAGTATACAAAAAAGATCTTCACCACCCAGATAACTATGATGGTGTGATCATTCACCTACAGCCAGACATCCTGGAATGCAAAGTCAAGTGGATCTTAAGAAATATCACTACAAACAAAGCTAGTGGAGGTGATGGAATTCCAGTTGAGCTATTTAAAATTCTGAAAGATTATGCTGTGGAAGTGCTGCACTCAATATGCCAGCAAATTTGGAAAACTCAGCAGTGGCCACAGGACTGGAAAAGGTCAGTTTTCATTCCAATGTCAAAGAAAGGCAATGCCAAAGAATGTTCAAACTACCACACGGTTGCACTCATCTCACATGCTAGCAATGTAATGCTCAAAATTCTTCAACCCAGGCTTCAACAGTCCGTGAACCATGAACTTCTGGATCTTCAAGCTGGATTTAGAAAAGGCAGAGGAACCATATATCAAATTGCCAACATCCACTGGATCATCGAAAAAGCAAGAGAGTGCCAGAAAAACATCTAATTCTGATTTATTGACTATACCAATGTTTTTGACTGTGTGATTCACAACAAACTGTGGAAAATTCTGAAAGAAATGGGATTACGAGACCACCTGACCTGCCTCTTGAGAAAACTGTATGCAGGTCAAGAAGCAAGTTAGAACTGAACATGACACACAGACTGGTTCCAAATAGGAAAAGGAGTATGTCAAGGCTGCATATTGTCACCCTGTTTATTTAACTTCTATGCAGAGTACATCATGCAAAATGCTGGGCTGGGTGAAACACAAGCTGGAATCAAGATTACCAGGTGAAATATTAATAACCTTATATGTTCTGATGACACCACCCTTATGGCAAAAAGCTGAGTAGAACTAAAGAGCCTCTTGGTAAAAGTGAAAGAGGAGAGTGAAAATATTGGCTTAAAGCTTAACATTCAGAAAACTAAGATCATGGCACCTGGTTCCATCACTTCATGGCAAATAAATGGGGAAATGGTGGAAACAGTGACAGACTTTATTTTGGGGGCCTCCAAAATCACTGCAGGTGGTGACTGCAGTCATGAAGTTAAAAGACTCTTGCTCCTTGGAAGGAAAGCTATGATCAACCTAGACAGCTTATTAAAAAGCAGAGACATTACTCTGCCAACCAAGGTCCTTCTAGTTAAAGCTTTGGTTTTTCCAGTAGTCATGTATGGATGTGAGAGTTGGACTATAAAGAAAGCTGAGCACCAAAGAATTGATGCTTTTGAACTGTGTTGTTGGAGAAGACTCTTGAGAATCCCTTGCCCTTCTGAAAGGAGATCAAACAAGTCAATCCTAAAAGAAATGAATCCTGAATATTCATTGGAAGTTCTGATGCTGAAGCTGAAACTCCAATACTTTGGCCACCTGAAGTGAAGAACTGACTCACTAGAAAAGACCCTGTTGCTTGGGAAGACTGAAGGCAGGAGGAGAAGTGGATGACAGAGGATGAGATGGTTGGATGGCATCACCAACTCAATGGACATTAGTTTCAGTAGGCTCTGGGAGTTGGTGCTGGACAGGGAAGCCTGGCGTGCTGCAATCCATGGGATTACATAAAGTCGGGTATGAATGATTGACTAAACTGAAGTGAAAGAATACAAAAATCTTTGAAACTTGAAATATATTTTATTGCAAAAGAAGATTTTAATGAACAGGAGTCACCATTTTTTTTTCAACACAACAGGTAATAGACTCTTACATGATTATTTCAAGTGAGTCAAATATCATCAAGTCTGAAATAATTGAGGAGGAAAATATGTATCTATATGCACAGATATTAATTTGTACCTCTTATTTGTTAGATATTTAAATTCCAACTTCAATATTTACTAGCCCTATGAATGTAGGAATTAACTTTTAATTCATTTGATGGTCAGTTTCCTTGCTGAAAAAGCAATAAAAAGTGATAAAAAATGATAAAAATATTAAAATAAACCAGAGTAAAATATTTAAAACTCAAATAAATTTTGTGTTTGTGTTCAATTTTCAAATTATAAATGTGTCATTCATATTAGAGAGAATAATTTAATTATGAGAAAAACCAATAAGTAATGGACCAGAAATATATTTAATATATTAAATATATTAAATATATTAAATAGTCAGCAATAATTAAGTTTTGGCCATATGTTCTGCTCTACACACATTGCCTCATTTAATTCTTTCAATAATCCCATGAGGATAGATATCATTATTAACCCTATTTTGTAGGAGAGGAATCTGAGTATTCCTGAGGAATAGAGAGGCTAATTAATTTGCTCAACGTTAAACACATTAACATTAAACACAGATTAAAACTAGGAACTGTCTGAATAAAAGGTCTAAATTACTCTGGTAGATTGACAATTCCAATAGAAAAGTTTATAAAGGAAAAATTACAATTTTAAAGAATATCCCTCTTTTCCTTCATTATTTTGACACACTTCCTTGCAAATCCACAGCTTATTTAAATCCAAATCTCCACCAGGTCTACTCCTGATCTTGTGCAGCTGAATACATCCTTACTTGTTGTTCAGTGGCTCGGTTATATCCGACTCTGCAACCCCATGGACTGCAGCCTGCCAGGCTTCCCTGTCCTTCACTATCTCCCAGAGTTTGCTCAAAGTCATGTCCATTGAATCACTGGTGCCATCCAACCATCTCATCCTCTGTCGTCCCCTTCCCCTCCTGCCTTCAGTCTTTCCCAGCATCAGGGTCTTTTCCAAGGAGTCAGCTCTTCACGTCAGGTGCACAAAGTATTGGAGCTTCAGCATCAGTCCTTCCAGTGAATATTCATGGTTGATTTCTTTTAGGATTGACTGGTGTGATCTCCTTGCTGTCCAAGGAACTCTCAACAGTCTTCTCCAGCACTAGAATTCAAAAGCATCAATTCTTTGGCTCCCGGCCTTCTTTATGGTCCAACTCTCACATCCATACATGACTACTGGAAAAGCTGTAGCTTTGAATATGCGGCCTTTGTTGGCAAAGTGATGTCTCTGCTTTATAATATGTTGTCTAGGTTTGTCACAGCTTTTCTTCCAAGGAGAAAGAGTCTTTTAAATTCATGACTGCAGTCACCATCCACAGTGATTTTGGAGCCTAAATAAATAAAGTCTGTTCACTGTTTCTATTTCTCCCCTATCTATTTGCTATGAAGTGATGGGACCGAATGCCATGATCTTAGTTTTTTGAATTTCTATCAACATACAAATGTAATGAAATTTCTCCCATTATTATTTTTTTTTTAATTTTCATCTTTTTTTTTTTTTAAAGCTCCTTTTCTTTCTCTACTTGTTTATGTCCCATTGATTGGTACATTTTGGAAACGAAACTCTGACAATAGATATTCCTTGTATCCAATTTCTTCTTTAATGTTTTCTCTCTTGAATGTATTCATCTGGCTCTGATATTTCCACTCTTCAGAAACTACTTATCCAGGTTGACCATGACCTTCACTCGGCTAAATTCAGTGTCACTATATTAGACCAATCTGTATCATTTAACAGAATACTCCTTTTCTAGATAAATTGTCTATCTGGCTTTCAGGATACACCACACTCTTGATTTTTCTACTTCTCCCAACATGATTTCTTCTGATTCCCTTTGGTTGTTCTTCTTATCAGTCACTTAATGGTTGGAGGCCCCAAGGCTTAGTTTAGGAGCATTATCTTTTCTATCTAAAGTCAGTCTCTTCACAGATGCATAGAACAGTCCTGTGGACTCAGAGGGAGAAGGTGAGGGTGGGACGTTCTGGAACAATAACATTGAAACATGTATATTGTCATATGTGAAGCGGAACACCATTCCATGTTCTATGCATGGGACGGATGCTCAGGGATGGAGCGTTGGGATGACCCAGAGGGATGGGATGGGGAGGGAGGTGGGAGGAGGGTTCGGGAGGGGGAGCACATGTGAACCCATGGCTGATTCATGTCAATGGATGGCAAAAACTACTACAATATTGTGAAGTAATTAGCCCCCAACTAAAATAAATTTTTTAAAAAAAATTAAAAAAAATAAATAAATAAAGTCAGTCTCTTGAATATCTCATCTAGTCTCAACATTTATATGCTGAAGACACTCATTGTGCGTAACTGAAACTTTATGCCCATTAATTAGTAACTTCCCATTTCCCTCTTCTCTCAGCCCCTAAAATCATCCTTGTACTCTTTGATTCTATAAATTTAACTGTTTTTGATACTTCATTTAACTGAAATCATGTAGTAGTTATTTTCTGTGTCTCGCTTATTTCACTTAGCATAACATCCTCAAGACTCATCCAGATTGTCACATATTGCAGAATTTCCTTCTTTTTAAAGGATGGATGTATACATTCCATTATATGTATGTATCACATTTTCTTCCTCTGTCAACAGACATTTAGGTTGTTTCCACATCTTGTATATTATAGTGCTGCAATGGCCACGGAAAAGTTAATATTTCTTTGAAATCTTGAATTTGATTCTTTTGAATAATTTCCCAGAAAGAAGTGGAATCTCTGGAACATATGGTCATTGACTTCATTTCTCTCAAATCCAACAAGGAACCCCTCAGGAAATCCACTTACATGCACCTTCAAAATATACTCTGAGATTTGGGACCTGTGAATTTACAATTTTCATCAAACTTGGAATGTTTTTAGTCACTGTGTCCTCAAAAAATTTTTTTCTTACCCTTTCTGTTAGATTTTATCCCATAGCCGACTTCTGCTCTTTTAGTTTTTAAATTATTTTTCCTCTGTATGCTTTATTTGGGATAGTTTCCACTGCTTTGTCTTTAATCTTGTCTTCTGCCATGCCTAATTAATCCTTATTGTCCCTTAATGCTGTTAATCCCACCCAGTGTATCTTTCATCTCAGATAGATTTTTTAATACCTAGAAGTATGATTTGAATTTTATGTATATCTTCTGTGTCCCTACTTAACTATTTGACAGTATATTCCATGGACATGACAGAAAATTCCATGGACAGAGGAGCCTGGTGGGCTACAGTCCATGGGGTTGCAAAGAGTCAGACACAACTGAGCAACTAACACATACACACACCATAGTTATAATGCTTCTTTCTGCTGTTCTAAAATTCATGTCAGTTTTTATTGGTTGATTATTCTCTACACTATAGGATGTATTTTATTGTCTTGAGAAATATTTGATTGAATGCCAGATATTTTGAATTTGTTAACCAAAATTTCAGAATCAAAAACCTGATTGAAATAAAGAAGCATTTATTTGGGGGTTGTTAAGACCACAGCCTGGGAGACAAAGTTTCCAGAAGCACTTGAATTTTGTTCTGTGTTGTGCTGTTCTTAGTTGCTCAGTCATGTCCAACTCTTTGCCACCCCATGGACTGTAGCTCACCAGGCTCCTCTGTCCATGGGGAATCTCCAGGCAAGAATACTGGAGTGGGTTGCATGCCCTCCTGCAGGGGATCTTCCCAACCCAGGGATCAAACCAAGGTCTCCTGCACTGCAGGAGCATTTTTTACCATCTGAGCCACCAGGGAAGCTCAATAATGTCCTAGTCTTCTCTGACTCTTTGCGACCCCATGGAGTGTAGCCCGCCAAGCTCCTCTACCATGGGGATTCTTCAGGCAAGAATACTGGAGTGGATTGCCATGCCCTCCTCCAGGGAACTATCCAACCCAGGTCTTCCACATTGTAAGAGGATTCTTTACCATCTGAGCCACCAGGGAAGCCTAACTAGACTACAAAATGAGAAAGGTTATAAGGGAAAAAAAAAAAAACCCTAAAGCCACAATTACTTGAGTTGTGCATAATAAATTGTAATTGGAACTGGCAAGAAGTAAGAGTGCTTGTTAAGCAGCAATTATACCCATGTATGTGTGCTCACTTGTGTCTGACTCTCTTGTGACCCCATAAGCTGTAGCCCACCAGGCTCCTCTATCCATGGGATTTCCCTGGCAAGAATACTGGAGTGGGTTTCTACTTCCTTCTTCAGGGGATCTCCCCAACCTAGGGATCAAACCCATGTCTCCTGCATTGGCAGGCAAAAGCAGGAATTGGTTGCAGCTTAAATGGTTGCTGTTATGAGTCAACAACCTTGAGACCACAAGATTGCAGGTAGTAGATGTTCTTTTAAAACTGGGTGATTGCATCCATGAAATTAAAAGACTCTTACTCCTTGGAAGGAAGGTTATGACCAACCTACATAGTATATTTAAAAGCAGAGACATTACTCTGCCAACAAAGGTCCGTCTAGTCAAGGCTATGGTTTTTCCAGTGGTCATGTACGGATGTGAGAGTTGGACGGTGAAGAAAGCTGAACGCCGAAGAATTGATGCTTTTGAACTGTGGTGTTGGAGAAGACTCTTGAGAGTCCCTTGGACTGCAAGAAGATCCAACCAGTCCATCCTAAAGGAGATCAGTCCTGTTTGTTGATTGGAGGGACTGATGTTGAAGCTGAAACTCCAATACTTTGGCCACCTCATGCGAAGAGTTGACTCATTGGAAAAGACACTAATGCTGGGAAGGATTGGGGGCAGGAGAAGGGGACGACAGAGGATGAGATGGTTGGATGGCATCACCAACTCGATGGACATGGGTTTGGGTAAACTCCGGGAGTTGGTGATGGACAGGGACGCCTGGCTTGCTGCGATTCATGGGGTCGCAAAAGTCGGACACGACTGAGCGACTGAACTAACTAACTAACTAGTGTCCTTGACTTTGGTACAGTTCACAGAAAGTTCAACTTCTCAGTGGTGCAGGGACATGTCCAAGACCAAATGCTCAATGGCCATCCAACTCTGTTTTGTATTCCTGAACTATGATTACTCCATTATCATTTCAGTCTGCCTCAATTTTTACCTTGTGAAGTGCTGGATTCTTTTGCATTCCTATAAACCTTAAGCTTTGTTCTGGGATGTAGCTAATTTATTTGGACACAGTTTGATTATTTCGGGTCTTGCTTCTATGATTTGTTAAGTAGTTATTGAACATAGATCAATCTATAGCTATAATCTAAGTACTAATGCAAGACCTTCCTGAGTTCTCTATTCAGTGCTCTGAATTATGAGTTTTTCTGGTCCAGCTTCTGAGAATAGGCATTGAGACCATCCTTGTGTGAGAGCTGGGAAGTGTTCTCTCTGTCTATTTGGATCCTCAAGCTTGAGTGATTTCTCATACATTTGCTCTGATGAGTAATTCTAAGAATACTCCAGATTTCTTTCTGGAGAAAGAAATACTCTGCACTTCTTTCTCTCTGTGCAGCTCTCACATTTTTGGTAGTCTATTCTATAAGCTATAGTTAGCTTATTTTCTCTGGAATCTCAGCTCTTCCTCCTCAATTCACAGAATTCTCAAGGCTCAGTTTTAGTGGTCCCTCCTACACTCTGGCTTCTAAACTCTCTCAAAGCTGTAGAGCTCACCTCATTTCCTTTCTGTCTCTCAGGGATTACTGTCCTCCATTGCCCAATGTCTAATGTTTTCAAAAATGTTGCTTTGTGTATCTTGTCTGATTTTTTTTTGGACATTTCAGATATGGGAGCAAATCACAGCCCTGTTAACTCCAATTTCAATAGGAGCTGACATTATCCTGTGACTCTTGCAAAAAAAGGAAATAAAAAGAGGGATATAATATTTTCAAATATAGTCACAAAGAACATACATGTGTTTCTTAATACAATACAGACTTCTTGTACATCTTTTTAAATTATTTCATGTAACTTCCTTTTCATATTTATTCTTACACTGTTTATATTATTTAAATCTTTACAAATTATATCAAGAAAATTTACATTACTTTGAGTAAGTTATAGTAAATTAGAAATAAAAACAATTATATTTTCTTACCTTTATTGGATAAACCAATTACATTTGGTCCTTAAGGATAGAAAATAAATATGTTATCACTTGCAATCTGAAATATATAGATATAAATTGTTTTTTATCTTTTTATTTTATTTTTTTATGCAGAACATTTCTTTTTTCTTTTCTTTTTTTACTTTACAATATTGTATTGGTTTTGCCATACATTGACATGAATCCGCCATGGATGTACATGTGTTCCTCATCCAGAACCCCCCTCCCACCTCCCTCCCCATCTCATCCCTCTGCGTTATCCCAGTGCACCAGCCCTGACCACCCTGTATCATGCATCGAACCTAGACTGGCGATTCGTTTCACATATGATTATTACATGCTTCAGTGCCATTCTCCCATACCATCCTGCCCTCTCCCTCTTCCATAGAGTCCAAAAGACTGTTCTATACATTTGTGTCTCTTTTGCTGTCTCACATACAGGGCTATTGTTACTATCTTTCAAAATTCCACATATATGCGTTTGTATACTGTATTGGTGTTTTTCTTTCTGGCTTACTTCACTCTGAATAATAGGCTCCAGTTTCATCCACCTCATTAGAACTGATTCGAATGTATTCTTTTTAATGACATATATTCCATTGTGTATATGTACCAGCAGTGGGATTGCTGGGTCATATGGAAGTTGTATTTCCAGTTTTTTAAGGAATCTCCACACTGTTCTCCATAGTGGCTGTACTAGTTTGCATTCCCACCAACAGTGTAATAAGGTTCCCTTTTCTCCACACCCTCTCCAGCATTTATTGCTTGTAGACTCTTGGATAGCAGCCATTCTGACTGGCGTGAAGTGATACTTCATTGTGGTTTTGATTTGCATTTCTCTGATAATGAGTGATGTTGAGCATATTTTCATGTGTTTGTTAGCCATCTGTATGTCTTATTTGGAGAAATGTCTGCTTAGTTCTTCGGCCCACTTTTTGACTGGGTCGTTTATTTTTCTGGAATTCAGCTTAAGGAGTTGCTTGTATAATTTTTAGATTAATTCTTTGTCCATTGCTTCACTTGCTATTATTTTCCCCCATTCTGAAAGTTGTAGCTTTCATCAAGATGTGGACTCTTGTCACCTAATCTTAATGTCTAATATTGAATGGCACTTGGGCAATTTACCAAAATCATGCCCAATTTAAATTATTTTGTAAAATCCCAGTTGACATTGATATGAACAAATATGAAAAAGGATGATTAATTTTCAATCACCAACAATATTTAATGTCTTGCTTTATTTGTCATATTACTGACTCAAAAAAAATTAAAAATGACTTCATTTAATTTTCTTATTCTTATGTAAGAGTATCTGGAAAATTATAAAAGAACTAAACAGTACAGACAATCAAGAAAAGGAAGTTAGTTGTCTATTTTGATTGGTATTGTCAAGACAAATTAATATTTTATAAACTAAAAATGAATGCTTTCTGAAGATTCATTGGGAAGTCCACTTAACTTGAAAGAGAAAGATAAATTTGAGCACAGTTTACATTTGAGCGTTGGCAGATTACTTAAATATCCTGAGCAGAAGTATTCTCATCTATAGAATCATATTAATTGTTTATATAAATTTGATATGAAGAGTAAATGAATAATACATTTTTTAGAGCTTTACACATGCACACTGATATAATCATTTTGCGTTGTTAATTATTTCAATATTTATATTGCACTATTTAACTTTAATTAAACATACTATAAGCCTGAAAGTTTATATTTTCTGGTGAAAGATTCTCACAAAATTCCACTTATCCAGGGATAGTTTGGGACTTTGGAAAGGTCATCTATACACTGCTATAATTAAAATGTATAACCAACAAGGACCTATTGTATAGCACATAGAACTCTTCTCAGTGTTATGTGCCAGCCTGGATGGGAAGAAGATTTGAGGGAGAAAGGATATATGTATATGTATGGCTCAGTCCCTTTGCTGAAACTACCACTACATTGTTAATTGGATATACCACAATACAAAATAAAAAGTTTGAATTTCGGAAGAAAATTTCTACTTCTCCAATTAAAAACAGTTCTGTATGACATGAAGATTTAAATATAATTCTCACTGTCAATAAATAGTAAAGAACACATGTTCCAGTTTTAAACTGTCATTCGCAATTTAACAAATAAACAATATTCAACATTCTGCACTTTATATTGGAGGTTATTTAGGCTCTAAATATATATGATATATACTGCTATAAATATATTTTAAGTATTGTTGAATATTTCTAGATGCCAAAACTACAACTTTACTTGAATAGACATAAGAACCATAAAAAGAAATAATTCACAAACAAAAGACAACCTAAACAATATGGGACAAATTTGCCTGGGGATATAATCAGCTAGGGAATCTTAATATAACTAGAGGCTACATTAAACATTATTTTAATGCATATATGGGCTCCCAAGAGGAAGAAAAATTCCTATGTAATATCTTCCCTACCTGAAAAGCAAACACAAGTAAAAACCAGTAAGCTAAAAGGTGAGGTAGCTTAGAATAAATAATAATACCAACTCAGAGACTCAACATTGAATTGGGTTAAGGTGATGACACTAAACCTGTGTATTTTATATTTAGTTTCTTTAAAAGGATCAGAGTTATCTCATGAAAGTAGTATACTTGGAGGCCTGCATGAGCAAATGAAAATTTTCTCTGGAAAACAAGAATACCCAACATATGTCCTTTGTGATCCCACAGCTTAAAATTAAAATTGTTGAACTCATAACCAAAGATCACCAAACATTTAAGAAAACATGAAACTATCAGAGTCAGAGAAACAAATTGAAGAAATATTCCTATTAATTTATATTCTTATAACACTTTAGATAATAGAGTATAAAATAGATAATAAAAGTAATTAAATAGAAAGCATTCTGAAAATAAAAGATAAGAAAACACACAAAAATAAGTAGGAAAACAGTAAATAGAAAAATTCTCAGAGAGATATAAAAATTAAGCAAGAAAAATTAAAAAATATAACCCATAAACATTGATATAAAAAAAGTGAATAGATGAGTTAAACAGATACAACTGAAGAAAGCTGTAGTGAATTGAAAGGTCTGAGGAAATTATCCAGAATGCAGTGCAGAGAGGCAAAGAGAGGAAATTATGACATAAAAACAATAATGTAAAGAATAGAATGTGATATTCTATTTTATATCTAATCAGACTATTAAAAAGGAGAGTAGAGAAAATGAACAAAGTCTGATATTTGAGGAGAAGATAACTGTGTATCCTCTAGTTATGGTGAAAGACAAGAATCAATCCACAGACATAGGAAGCACAAGATATTCTAAACAAGGTTGAAAAAAAAAAAGAAAAACACGTATCAACTAGAGAATATTAAATGCAAAGAGGTGGTCCAAGAGAAAGAAGTAATATTTTAAAAAATTGTTTCATTTATTTATTTGGCTGCATAGGGTTTTAGTTGTGGCACATGATATCCTCACCATGACCTGCAAGACCTTTTGAGGCAGCACATGGACTCTCCAGTTGCAGTGCATGGGCTCAGTAGTTGTGGCACTCATGCTTAGTTGCTCTGTGGCATATGTGTTCTTAATTCCCAACAAGAGATCAAACCTGCATCCCCTGCATTGCAAAGTGGATTCTTCACCACTGGACCACCAGAGAAGTCCATGAAATAAGTAATATTGAAATCAGACTTATACTAGAAACAGTGTAAGCCAGAGAACACAGGAGAGATTATGAAAATTTGAGAAATATTTTTAAGGAAAAAAAAATATACTAATAAAGGTGATGCAAGTATATTTTGGGGAAAGTTACGACCAACAGAAATATAGGAAAAGACTTCCTTTCCAAAATTTAGAAAAAAGAGAAAATGAATTAAGATATGAAATAGATAGGAAAGAAGAAAAATAAAATGCATTTGAAAATAAAAGACATAACCTCTAAACATATAAAAAAGGAAAAGCAGAATATGACAGAAGAAAATTTTAAGTATTGCCAAAAAATAAGAAAATGGTAGAAAAGAAAAAAAAGGATAAAAGGGAAGGACAAATAGGAACCAAAAGAATTCAAAAGTAGAAATAATTTCAAATGTGTTTTTAAAACTCAATTAACAAAAATGAACTAAGTTTAATATATAAACAGATTAAAAATATCCAGCTATAAGTTGTTTAAAAGCAACTTATTTAAAACATAAAGACAGTAAAAGGTATAAATATAAAGTAAAAAGAAGAAAATGTTAAATTGGGAAACATGTTTACACAAAATTATATTAAACACAGATAGCATATTTTTAAATTTTTAATTAGAGTATAATTACTTTACAATGTTGTGTTAGTTTCTACTCTACAAAAACGTGAATCAGCCATATGCTCAAGACACCCCCTCCCTCTTGAGCCTCCCTCCTACCCCCTAAGTTCAGATAACATATTTTAAAATAATCTTTATTAGGGACAAATAAGATCACTGAAAAGTTAAAAGATGCTTTTTCATCAAGAAGATATACTAATTCTAAATCCATATGTCACAAATAAAATAGTCTCAATTAGAGCAAGGGCTTCCCAGGTGGCACAGTGATAAAGAGCCCACCTGCCAATTCAGGAGATACAAGAGATGTGGGTTCAATCCTTGGATTGGGAAGATCCCCTGGAGAAGGAAATGATGCCCAACTCCAGTATTCTTGCCTGGGAAATCCCAAGTGCAGAGGAGCCTGGCTGGCTACAATTTATGGGGCCACAAAGAGTCAGACATGACTGAGCAGCTGAGCAGACATAGAGAGCAAAAACTGATAAAACTAAAATTTTAAATGCACCATCATAATTTTCCATTACTTTTAGATCAGGTAGAGAAAACTTTTATGAATATATGTAAATTTTGAATATTGCAATTAATAGTTTTGTTTGAAAAGGTTGGACTCCCCATTTAGTATTTAAATAACATTCTTATTACACACTAAGTTATAAAGCAAGTATCAACAAATTAAAAATAAATCTATATTAAACATAATATATCTTTTCTCAGATTATTAGAAAATATTCCCCATTATTTTGTAAAATTTTGAAAAGTACACTGTTTATTAGCTATGAGCAGTGTAGACTGGGAAAGTGCACAAGCAGTGAGCGGGGGCAAACCCAGTGTGGCCCAGACACTGTGTGCACTCCCCACACACGCCAGTGATATTTGTTTGCAGTGTTTCTCCCTCCCTGCAGCCCAATTGAACAAGTTAGCCTAAATAAATGACCACCTTCGCTCCCTTGTGGCAGGGCAGAAGTTAGATACTGAAGAGACTTGCAAATAGAGGAAGCCAAAATAAACAAAGAAGAGGGAACCACTTTATAAGTGACAGGTGCAACAGATTAAAACCCTGTATTTAACACTGGCTACACTGCAAGGGACCTATAGACCTTGAGAAATAGTATAAGCTGGAACAAGGAACTATCTGAAACTGAACTGACCCCACACTGCCCTCAACAGCTCCAGAGAAATTCCTAGAAATATTTTACTATTAACATTTTTTAATTCTTTTTTTAT
This sequence comes from Okapia johnstoni, assembly GCA_024291935.2. NCBI lineage: Eukaryota > Metazoa > Chordata > Mammalia > Artiodactyla > Giraffidae > Okapia > Okapia johnstoni. Next base: position 58,809,081 of record CM044308.1, read on the forward strand.
TTTTAAGTCCTTCATTACTCTTTTAATTTATATTTTTAAAACCTATTACATTACAAAAAAGAGACCCTATTTATAAAGCAAATTTCATATATATATTTTTTTATAACTTTTGTGATTTTTTTTTTTTTTAGTATTGTATTTTTTAGAGCCTAACCTTTACTCTAGATTTTTAACCTTTGCCTTTTGGTATTTGTTATCAATTCTGAATCCATAAGAATCCAATCTTCAGTACCCATTTTTACTTATGAATGTACTTACTGGCTTGATTGCTCTCTCCCCCTTTTGACTCTCCTTTTTCCCCTCCAGGTCACCTCTGTCTCCTCCCTCCCCCTTCTATTCTCTACTTAACTCTGTAAATCTCTTTGGATGTTCCGGGCGGTGGAGAACACTTAGGGAACTGATCATAGGCTAGATTGGTCTCTCTCTTTTCGACTCCCCCTCCTCTCTTCCTGGTCACTTCTATCTCCTTCTTCCCTCTTCTCTTCTCTATGGAACTCTGTGAACCTCTCTGAGTGTTCCAGACTGTGGAGAGCAAATAGGGAATTGATTACTGGCTAGATTGCCCCCTGCCCCGTGCTTTTGGTTTCCCCTCTTCTCCTCCTGGTCACCTCTATCTCCCTCCTTCCTCTTCTCTTTTCCATGTAACTCTGTGAACCTCTCTGGGTGTCCCCCACTGTGGAGAATCTTTTCACCACTAACCTAGATGTTTTATTATCAATGGTGTATGGATGGAGAAGTTTTGAGGCTACTGTAAGAATAAGACTGAAAGCCAGAGGCAGGGGGCTTAAATCCAAAACTTGAGAACACCAGAAAACTCGTGACTCCAGGGAATATTAATCGACAAGAGCTCATCCAAAAGCCTCCATACCTACACTGAAAACAAGCTCCACCCAAGAGCCAACAAGTTTCAGAGGAAGACATACCAAGCTAATTCGCCAACAACACAGGAACATAACCCTAAGCACAAACATACAGGCGGCCAAAAGTCACACCAAACCCATAGATACTTAAAAACTCATTACTGGACACTTTATTACACTCCAGAGAGAAGAGATCCAGCTACATCCTCCAGAACACTGACTCAAGCTTCCCTAACCAGGAAACCTTGACAAGCCACTCGTCCAACCCCACCCACAGGGAGGAACCTCCACAATAAAGAGGAACCACAAACTTCCAGCATACAGAAAGGCCACCCCAAACACAGCAACCTAAACAAGATGAAAAGGCAGGGAAATATTCAGCAGGCAAAGGAACATGATAAAAGCCCACCAAACCAAACAAAAGAGGAGGAGATAGGGAGTCTACCTGAAAAAGAATTCAGAATAATAATAGTAAAAATGATCCAAAATCTTGAAAACAAAATGGAGTTACAGATAAATAGTCTGGAGACAAGGATTGAGAAGATGCAAGAAAAGTTTAACAAGGACCTAGAAGAAATAAAAAAGAGTCAATCAATAATGAATAATGCAACAACTGAGATCAAAAGCACTCTGGGGGTAACCAACAGTAGACTAGCTGAGGCAGAAGACAGGATAAGTGAGATGGAAGATAGAATGGTGGAAATAAATGAAGCAGAGAGGAAAAAAGAAAAAAGCATTAAAAGAAATGAGGACAACCTCAGAGACCTCAGGAACAATGTTAAACACCCCAACATTTGAATCATAGGAGTCCCAGAAGAAGAAGACAAAAAGAAAGGTTATGAGAAAATACTTGAGGAGATAATAGTGGAAAAATTCCCTAAAATGGGGAAGGAAATTGCCACCCAAGTCCAAGAAACCCAGAGAGTCCCAAACAGAATAAACCCAAGGCAAAACACCCCAAAACACATATTAATCAAATTAATAAATTAAAGATTAAACACAAAGAACAAATATTAAAAGCAGCAAGGGAAAAACAACAAATAACTCACAAAGGGATCCCCATAAGGATAACAGCTGATCTTTCAGTAGGAACTCTTCAAGCCAGAAGGGAATGGCAGGACATACTTAAAGTGATGAAAGAGAAAAACCTACAACCCAGATTACTGTACCCAGCAAGGATCTCATTCAAATATGAAGGAGAAATCAAAAGCTTTACAGACAAGCAAAAGCTGAGAGAATTCAGCACCAACAAACCAGCTCCCCAACAAATGCTAAAGGATCTTCTCTAGACAGGAAACACAGAAAAGGTGGGTAAACTTGAACCCAAAACAACAAAGTAAATGGCAACGGGATCATACTTATCAATAATAACCTTAAATGTAAATGGGTTGAATGCCCCAACCAAAAGACAAATACTGGCTGAATGTATACAAAAACAAGACCCTTATATATGCTGTCTACAAGAAACCTACCTCAAACCTAGGGACACATACTGACTGAAAGTGAAGGGCTGGAAAAAGATATTTCGTGCAAATGGAGACCAAAAGAAAGCAGGAGTAGCAATACTCATATCAGATAAAATAAACTTTGATATAAAGTCTGTGAAAAGAGACAAAGAAGGACACTACATAATGATCAAAGGATCAATCCAAGAAGAATATATAACAATTATAAATGTATATGTCCCCAACATAGGAGCAACACAATATGTAAGGCAAATGCTAACAAGTATGAAAGGGGAAATTAACAGTAACACAATAATAGTGGGAGACTTTAATACCTTACTCACACCTATGGATAGATCAACTAAACAGAAAATTAGCAAGGAAACACAAACTTCAAATGATACAATGGACCAGCTAGACCTAATTGATATCTATAGGACATCTCACCCTAAAACAATTTATTTCACCTTTTTTTCAAGTGCACATGGAACCTTTTCCAGGATAGATCACATCCTGGGCCATAAATCTAGCCTTGGTAAATTCAAAAAAAATTAAATCATCTCAAAAATCTTTTCTGATCACAATGCGGTAAGATTAGATGTCAACTACAGGAAAAAAAAAACTATGAAAAATACAAACATATGGAGGCTAAACAACACACATCTGAATAACCAACAAGTCACAGAAGAAATCAAAAAAGAAATCAAAATATGCATAGAAAAGAATGAAAATGAAAGTACAACAACCCGAAACCTATGGGATTCAGTAAAAGCAGTGCAAAGGAGAAAGTTCATAGCAATACAAGCCTACCTCAAGAAACAGGAGAGAAATCAAATAAATCATCTAACTCTACACCTAAAGCAACTAGAAAAAGAATAAATGAAGCACCCCAACGTTAGTAGAAGGAAAGAAATCATAAAAATTAGGGCAGAAATAAATGTAAAAGAAACAAAGGAGACCATAGCCAAAATCAACAAAACTAAAAACTGGTTCTTTGAGAAGATAAATAAAATAGACAAAGCATTAGCCAGACTCATCAAGAAAAAAAGGGAGAAGAATCAAATCAACAAAATTAGAAATGAAAAAGGAGACATCACAACAGACAACACAGAAATACAAAGGATCATAAGAGATTACTATCAGCAACTATATGCCAATAAAATGGACAAATTGGAAGAAATGGACAAATTCTTAGAAAAGTATAACTTTCCAAAACTGAACCAGGAAGAAATAGAAAATCTTAACAGACCCATCACAAGCACAGAAATCAAAACTGTAATCAGAAATCTTCCAACAAACAAAAGCCCAGCACCAGATGGCTTCATAGCTGAATTCTACCAAAAATTTAGAGAGAGCTAACACCTATTCTACTCAAACTCTTCCAGAAATTTGCAGAGGAAGGTAAACTTCCAAACTCATTCAATGAGGCCACCATCACCCTAATACCAAAACCAGACAAAGATGCCACAGAAATAGAAAACTGCAGGCCAATATCACTGATAAACATAGATGCAAAAATCCTTAACAAAATTCTAGCAAACAGAGTCTAAGAACATATTAAAAAGATCATACATCATGACCAAGTGGGATTTATCCCAGGAATGCAAGGATCCTTCAATATTCTAAAATCAATCAATGTGATACACCACATTAACAAATTGAAAGATAAAAACCAACCGATTGTCTCAATAGACGCAGAGAAAGACTTTGACAAAATTCAACATCCATTTATGATAAAAAATCTTCCAGAAAGCAGGCATAAAAGGAACATACCTCAACATAATAAAAGCCATATATGATAAACCCACAGCAAACATTATCCTCAATGGTTAAAAATTGAAAATATTTCCCCTAAAGTCAGGAACAAGACAAGGATGCCCACTCTCACCACTACTACTCAACACAGTTTTGGAAGTTTTAGCCACAGCAATCAGAGAAGGAAAAGAAATAAAAGAAATCTAGATTTGAAAAGAAGAAGTAAAATTCTCAGTGTTTGCAGATGACATGATCCTCTACATAGAAAACCCTAAGACTCTACCAGAAAATTACTAGAGCTAATCAATGAATACTTTAAAGTTGCAGGATATAAAATTAACACACAGAAATCCCTTGCATTCCTATACATTAACAATGAGAAAACAGAGAAATTGAGGAAACAATTCCATTCACCATTGCAAAGAAAAGAATAACATATTTAGGAATAAATCTACCTAAAGAAACAAAAGAACTATATATAGAAAATTATAGAACACTGATGAAAGAAATCAAAGATGACACAAATAGATGGAGAAATATCCCATGTTCATAGATTGGATGAATCAATATAGTGAAAATGAGTATACTACCCAAAGCAATCTATAGATTCAATGCAATCCCTATCAAGGTACCAACGGTATTTTTCACAGAACTAGAACAAACAATTTCACAATTTGAATGGAAATACAAAAAACCTAGAAGAGCAAAGCAATCTTGAGAAAGAAGACTGGAACTGGAAGAATCAACCTGTGTGACTTCAGGTTATACTACAAAGCCACAGTCATCAAGACAGTATGGTACTGGCACAAAGACAAAAACATAGTTCAATGGAACAAAATAGAAAGCCCAGAGATAAATCTACGCACCTATGGACACCTTATCTCCAACAAAGGAGGCAAGAATATACAATGAAGAAAAGACAATCTCTTTTAAAAGTGGTGCTGGGAAAACTGGTCAACCACTTGTAAAAGAATGAAACTAGAACACTTTCTAACACCCTACACAAAACAAAACTCAAAATGGGTTAAAAATCTAAATGTAAGACCAGAAACTATAAAACTCCTAGAGGAAAACATAGGCAAAACACTTTCTGACATAAATCACAGCAGGATCCTCTATGACCCACCTCCCAGAGTAATGGAAAAAAAAGGAAAAATAAACAAATGGGACCTAATTAAAATTAAAAGCTTTTGCACAATGAAAGAAACTATAAGCAAGGTGAAAAGACAGCTTTCAGAATGGGAGAAAATAATCCAAATGAAGCAACTGACAAAGAATTAATCTCAAAAATATACAAACACCTCATGCAGGTCAATTTCAGAAAAATAAATGACCCAATAAAAAAATAGGCCAAAGAACTAAACAGACACTTCTCCAAAGAAGACATACAGATGGCTAACAAACACATGAAAAGATGCTCAACATCACTCATTATCAGAGAAATGCAAATCAAAACCACAATGAGGTACTATCTCACGCTGGTCAGAATGGCTGCTATCAAAATGTCTACAAACAATAAATGCTGGAGAGGGTGTGGACAAAAAGGAACCCTCTTACACTGTTGGTGGGAATGCAAACTAGTACAGCCACTATGGAGAACAGTGTGGAGATTCCTTAAAAAACTGGAAATAGACCTGCCATACGACCCAGTAATCCCACTGCTGGGCATACACACCAAGGAAACCAGAATTTAAAGAGACACATGTACTCCAATGTTCATCGCAGCACTGTTTACAATAGCCAGGACATGGAAGCAACCTAAATGTCCATCGGCAGATGAATGGATAAGAAAGCTGTGGTACATATACACAATGGAATAGTATTCAGCTATTAAAAAGAATGCATTTCAATCAGTTCTAATGAGGTGGATGAGACTGGAGCCTATTATACAAAGCGAAGTAAGTCAGAAAGAAAAACACCAGTACAGTATATTAACACATATATATGGAATTTAGAAAGATGGTAACAATGACCTTTTACGGGAGACAGCAAAAGAGACACAGATATAAAGAACAGACTTTTGGACTCTGTGGGAGAAGATGAGAATGGGATGATTTGAGAAAATATCATTGAAACATGTATATTATCATATGTGAAATAGAGCGCCAGCCCAGGTTCGATGCATGAGACAGGGTGCTCAGGGCTGGTGCACTGGGATGACCCTGAGGGATGGGATGGGGAGGGAGGTGGGTGGGAGGGTCAGGATGGGGAACACATGTACACCCATAGCTGATTGATGTGAATGTATGGCAAAAACTACCACAATATTGTAAAGTAATTAGCCTCCAATTAAAATAAATTAATAAAATTTAAAAATAAAATTGTTATTCCAAAGATATTGTACTATATTATTGATAGACTTTGTAAAATATTTTACACTGTTCTCCACAGTTTTTCTTCACCTCTCATTCTAATACGTGATTTATTCAGAGATATCCTGCTGGGTTCACTCTTAGAAATTTTCTGCCTCTTCAAACATTTTTAAGCCATTTCACTTAGATATTTCATTTGGCTATTTTTTAAAAGGCAATCTTGAAAAAATATTATAACTACAAAGAAAATCTGTGATCCTGATATTTCATGCAAAACGGCTCATCAGATTTTCAAATAGCCAATATGTCAGAAGTCATTTTCAAAGAGTGGTATTTAATGTGCAGAGGTGGTCAGGTTTGGCTGAGATTGCTACCATTAATGGGTATCTATATCTCTTTTGTATTTTCCAGGTGGGGTTCATTAGCATTGCCAAGTGATTTAAATTGTATAGGTTATTATGAGCATAATTCCAGATGGTTGAAAGTCTGCAGACAAAGGAAGATCATAAATTGTAATATATGATTGTGGGAGTTAATTTCATTCCAAGTGTAATTAGGATTCTTGAAACTGACATAAGCTTTAACCGTTTGTTATTTCCATTTAAAAGAGAAGCAAAAACTCACTTCTGTATAATGTATAGATCCTGAAGAGCTATGGACTTTGAGAATTTATTAAAGGCGTGATTTAAAACGAGCTACAGAAATCACAGTCATCCGTAGGATCTTAGCCTCAGAACATTGGACAGAGCCTAAAAGATATTTAGATACAAAATGAATACATTTCACATCAATAGGCATTGTCCTGTGCTTTTTATTTATTTTTTTATTTTATTTTACTTTAGTTGGGGGCTAATTACTTTACAATATTGTAGTAGTTTTTGCCATACATCGACATGAATCAGCCATGGATTCACATGTGCTCCCCCTCCCAAACCCTCCTCCCACCTCCCTCCCCCTCCCATCCCTCAGTGTCATCCCAACGCTCCATCCCTGAGCATCCGTCCCATGCATAGAACATGGAATGGTGTTCTGCTTCACATATGACAATATACAATCCTGTGCTTTTTAGATATGATAACTTATTTAATGATATGATAACTTATTTAATGTTAATGAGACTGGAAAATCTCAGAGACAAATAACTCTGGGAAAATGTAAAAATAATTCACAGAAGAGGGTACAGGCAAAGCTGTATCTTTAAGTCTGAAAGGGGTTTCAGCAGGTAGAGATGGATAGAAGATAGGGCACCTGCCAGGGAAAAAGGAATCACATTCAACTCACAAAGAAGGAATACATAACCCATTTGGAGGTCAGGAAATTATCCACTGCAGATAGCAGATAAAGTGCTTGAAAGAAAGAGTGAAGAAAAATAGTTTAAAAAAACAGGGTCTATAATTTAGGATGTGGTCATATTATGAAGGACCTTTATGTTTAGTTTGAATTTTTTCCTTGAAATGCATTAGCTGCTAGGCAGTACTCTGACCTGATTACATTTGGATTTTAGAAAGAATCCTCTGCTGGGGAGATAGCACGTGGAGAGGAATGGAGAGAGACAAGGCACAGAATTTGTTCAAGAAGCCAAAGAAAGGAGACAGAAAACTAAGTGAAGGCAGTAGCATTGGGGGTAAAGGAAAGGGAAGGTCTGAGGCGCACTTCAGAGAAAGAAGCAACAATTTTTTTCAACGGGACTCAGGATATTTTTTTTGTTGACAAGAATTGATGATGATGTGAACAAGAGAGCAGGGAAAAAAACAGAAACAACAGTGACTAAGCATTTCCTTGACCCACTCCAATATTCTTGGGCTTCCCTTGTGGCTCAGCTGGTAAAGAATCTGCCTGCAATACGGGAGACCTGGGTTTGATCCCTGGGTTAGGAAGATCCCCTGGAGAAGGGAAAGGCTACCCACTCTAGTATTCTGGCCTGGAGAATTCCATGGACTATACAGTCCATGGAATCACAAAGAGTCAGACACGACTGAGCAACGTTCATTCACACTCACTCTAACTACTAGTGTGGGCATGGCCTTCCAGAAGGTCAGTAGATGAAATACCTAAGATATCTTTCTGAGTAGGTGGCTCTGCACTCAGGTATCTGTATTTTTTGGTGGTGAGTATAATAATTTTCATGCATTTGAAGGTATTAATGCATATATTTCCACAGAAATTTTAAAATGCCTTTCTCTTAGAAATAGCTTCTTAACAGAACACAAAATAAAACAGAACAATAAAACTAATTGGGCAGAAATAGGGTGAATACAAAAGTCACTTTACATTCACTGGCAAACCTTGGCAGTCAATCACATGTTGCTCTGGCAAATCTATTTTGTTAAATGGAGGCATTGACTATAAATATAGAGGTATTCAATGTATATGATTTCCCCCCTAAACTACACCACTATTACTTATTAACAAAAATATTTCTAAAACACTTGCCTGGATATAAAATACTGGGGATTGATCACACACATTAGTCAGACTACATCTTCCAGAAACTACCAAAATGCAAATCCTTATGAAAGAAACAACAGCCTTCTGAAATGTTTCTTCTCAGTGAATTTGGCACTATGACCTGACATTTAGTACAGACACATCAGAGATAGACATTTTGGGGTTGATTTATAAGTAAGGTGCCTCATACAATCCATCTCAAAGTTTATTGATACAAAATCAAGATGCTAGAGCAATTATTGCCAAAATCTTCAAAAAACAACTGATCAGTTCATTACTTTATGATTTTCATCTATCACAGGAACTTTGGAAATTAGCAAAATGATAATTCTACAGAGTTATGCAAATATCCCTTGAGAAGGAGAGGTCTAATGGGTGAATCATACACCTCAAGGGAACCACAAATACTCTTAGCTTATTAGTCATTTCTTTATAAGCAATTGTGTACCTGTAAATTTAAAATGATTTTTATTGTGTACTGGAACTTTTTCTCTCAATATACAACAAGATGATATTAATGAATAAAAACCAAAAAATTAGATCATCATGTTTGCATTTGTTCCCAGGTTTTGTTAACTACCATGTATCTCTGTAAATAAATCTTGAATCTACTTAAGTACTCTTTGTAACAGGAAAAAAATTTTAATAACCTCAGTGTATTTTTAAAACAGCTTCCAATGTACAGCTGAATAAGTTAGTCCCATTGAACATGAGCTGTTGTTAAACTTTTATTAAAGAGGAAGATACAGCAAAGATTATACCCTACTCAGAATCTTGGGCAAATCAGTAAAAATTATATTTCCTATGTTAAACTTATTTAATAAAGAATTTAGTACAATATGTGGTGGTAAGTATCTAGCATAAGTTGTGATTGAGTTTTAATTTGAAGTATTTAATAAGTGTTTCCTGTATATCCCTTCTTTCAGACATGTTTCCTTGTCCCCTTTACATATAGTAGATTTTATATATTCATTTCATAAGCAATCACAAAGACTATACATGGACAGAAATCCATGTATACAAGCAAGATTTTCCACCCTCAGGAAATAGTCTTTTTCTCTTCATCCACACTCAAGTTTTGGAAATTAAATTTTTCAAGATGCAATGTACAGGTGTCATTTCCACTTTCCAGTTTCCAATCAAGTTTCTGGGGAGTTCCTATATGGACTAATGATACTAGTACAGACTTTTTATTTCTAATTCAGAGGAGATTTCAGTGGTAAAAGAAAAAATGGTTTTGCTTCTACTTTCAGGTAGCAGACTTCCCATTCTGCTCTCAGGTAGTTTTGATGGAGAGGTCTTCTTGGTCTACCAGGAATTTATCTATCCCATTATTCAGCTTTTTAGGCTTCTCATTTTCTCTTCCTGTGTCCATAGTTCAATTCTTATCAACAATAGCCAACATTTATTAACCTAGAGTTACTTCAACAGTCACTTCCACAAAGAATTTTCAATCAATCACCTCATTTAATATCACAGAAAACTGAGGCAGGTACTAATATTATTCACAGCAAATAGAAGGGGAAAAGCAGAAGCACTGACAGATTTGGGTTCCAAAATCTCTATGGATGGTGACTGCAGCCATGAAATTGAAAGACACTTGCTTCTTGGAAGGAGAGCTGTGACAAACCTAGACAGCACATTGAAAAGTAGAGATGTCACTTCGCCAATAAAGTTCTGTACAGTCAAAGCTATGGTTCTTTCAGTAGTCATGTATGGATGTGAGAGGTGAACCATAAAGAAGGCTGAGCACCGAAGAATTGATGTCCTCGAACTGTGATGCTGTTGACTCTTGAGAGTCCCTGGGACAACAAGGAGATCAAACCAGTCAATCCTACAGGAAATCAACCCTGAATATTCATTGGAATGATTGATGTTGAAGCTGAAGCTCCAATACTTTGGCCACCTGATGCAAAGAGCTGATTCATTGGAAAAGACCCTGATGCCAGGAAAGGTTGAAGGCAAAGGAGAAGGGGGAGGCAGGGATGAGATGGTTAGATAGCATCATTAATTCAATGGGCATGAATGTGAACAAACTCTGGGAGATAGTGAAGGATGGAGGAGCCTGGATTGCTGCCGTCCATGAGGTCACAAAGAGTTGGACATGACTTAATGACTGAACAACATCTAACATTATTCCCATTTCACCAGTAGGAAGCCTGAGGCACAATGCAGTTAAGTATGTTCCCAGTGTCATACAATCAAGAGGTAAAGAAGGGACTTTAGCACCAGCTCTGCAGCCCTGACTATTTCCTGAGGGTGGAAAATCTTGCTTGTATACAAGAGTTGGAGAGTGATTTGATTGCCAGGGGCCAAAGCTGTAGTCAGTAAAGCCTGTGTAATGTAGCCTCCATGAAAACTCCAAAGGAGAAAGTTTGGAGAGCTTCAGGATTGGTGAACACATGGAGATTTGGGGAGAGTGATGTCCTAGGGGAGAGCATGAAAGGACCCTGCCCTTTCCTCATACCTTGCTCTGTGTATCTCTTCCATCTAGAGGTTCCTGAACAATAGTCTTTCATAAAAAATTGATAATCTAGTGAGTAAAATGTTTTATTAAGTTCTTTGAGCTGTTTTAGCAAATTAATGGAATCCATGGAGGAGGTCATGGGAACCTCCAATTTATAGTCAGTTGATCAGAAGTATAGGTAAAACATGGACTTGGACTGGCCACTGAAGTCCAAAGAGGGGGTCATTGAAAGCTCCAGTCTATATCAGTTTCATCAGAAGTACAGATGACAACCAGAGCTTGTGATTGGCATCTGAAATATGGAGACTGGATGAGGGGGCAGTCTTGTAGGACAGAACACTTAACCTACAAAATCTGAAACTATTGCTGGGTAAATAGTGTCAGAATTCTGCTGAATTGTAGGAAACCTGCCTGGTGTACTAAGTATTGCTTGTGGGTGTGTGAGGAAACCACCCCACAGCTAACTGGTATCAAACTGGTATCAAAATACCCAATTTAGTAAGGACACAGAACAAAGGAATACAATATATTGACTATTAACCTGAATTAGGTTCAGGTTGTTGCAGCCATATGACAGTAGGAATGATTTTGCCCATACTCAGGGACCAGGATATTTAGATGTATTTGCTAAGTTTCTCTGTTTTGGGTAAGAACAAGGATGTACAGATGTTTACTTCTAAAGGGTCCACTTTTGTTAGGCTTCAGTGGCCAACCAACAACACTCTGATTGAAATTTGTTATTTTGGTATGCTAAAACTAGTAATCAGGTTATATTCTTGTCCATACAATCTGAAACATATTTTGTCTCTTAAATATGAAATGGGGACTTCTTTTTTGACTTTAGAGTTTAATTCTCAGAGGGAAATTTTAATTCTTTGATTCTCAGTATCTAAGAATTTGAGGTACATACCTAATTGAGTTTTTAAATTTTTGATCTGATGCAAAAAAAAAAAAAAATTCTAGACCTAAAGTAAAATATTAAGTCAATCATCTGATTAGTAATATGCCTTTCAATTAAGAAGCTTATTGTGCCCTATGTGAATTTACTATGCAATTTTTAGAATAGCTTAAGAATAATAATTATAATCACATAAAAAGTAAAAGCAAATGCAGCTGTGATCTGCTTCCTTAGAAGCTCAGCAAGACACATCCCATTTTACTTGACTTTTAGTCTACAGTTGTTAAACCATAAATAACCTCTCTTTCTTTGTACATTAGCTTTAAATATGCGTACTCATTCATCTCATTATTCTTAACCTGCATGAACAGCTGGATTCGTTACAAAAACAGAACTCTCTTTTTCTTCTACCCCAGAATGAGACGAGAGAATAATTTAAACATTTACAACAATATTTAAATGAAATGGCAAATAGGCAAGATGTGGATGCCTTTCTGAGACTTCTATTCCAGCAGCAACTTGTTTTTCAGTCGCAGAATGCTGTGCTCCTCTTAATGAAGCCCAAGTGTTTTGTATTGCTTGCCCTATGATTTTCTGGACAGCGTGAGCCAACAGAGAACTACACACTTCATTATCTTTTCAATAGACCTTAAAATTATTTGTTTAAAAATCTTTCCCACTGTCATTTTTAGAGGTGTTTGCAAGAGTGATTGTTATAGATTTCCCTATAATTATAATTTAAGAGTTGCTTCACATTCATTCTCTCCTATATATCAGTAAGAAACTGAACTTGAGGCTTAAAAATCACATCTTCTTTGGCTTTGTTTCTTTTCCCAAGAGTAGTCTGTTCTTTATTCATCAATATTTTGGTTCACAAACTACTCCCTTCTCATGAATTCATTATTCCCTTTTCATTCTCATGAGAGCACTTCATAGTGCATCTTCTGAGGGACAGATCGTACCATGCCCTTAATTTCTCTCTTCACTACCCACAAAATCATCACATAACAGTGCTGGAAATTTATCTAGTATATACAGCATTTCTCCTGATGTCTTTTAATCTTGAAGTAGGCTATCATTCTGGGATCTTTTTTCTTTTTTGCCATATTTTGCCCAGAGTACATTTCTAAAGTATTTTGCAATTCAGTTTTCCAAATATTTCTACTATTTCAAGAGTTCTATAGAAATTCAATTATGGTCTATATATATAAAATATTTAAACCCTAGCCCAGAGTATCCAATCCCCTCTTTATTCTAGATCTACACAACTGCTAATGAAAACAACCAATTTGAAATACTGTTGATTCCTGACATCAGTATATTTTAATATCTAATACATTACTTTTTTTGCTCACCAAATAGATTCCACTTCCTGTTAATCATCTTTCCTTTCCTTATTTTTCCACAATGTGGCAGATAAAAGTTCTTTTCTCTGCCTTAAAGAATTGACACCCATCATCTCAAATCACTTTCTTTTCCATACCAATTTACATTGAAGGGTTTAAAAGGCAGCACCAAATCCATCCACCTGCATTAGGATAGCAGGAAGGCATCAGCAAATGAGTAGACATATAAGTGAAAACCTTTTTTCTGATGCTTACCAGGTTTTAATTTTCAAAAAAAAAAAAAAAAAAAGACCTGTTTGCATGAAACAGGTTTGTGATTTTTTAAAATGCTGTGTTTTATTTGGAGCAGCCTTTGTTTATACTACATTAGAATTTAATGCTTTATCAAGAATTTGGTGGAATTGTTCTCAACATCTACTCCATTATCCTCTGATCATCATTTTCAGACTCTCAACAGCTAGAGTTCTAGATTTGATTTAGATTCGGCCACCAGCAAATAAACTCACACAAGAATTGAAACCTGAAAACCAAAAGAATGAAAGACATTTCCTGCCTCTGCTGTTTATTCCAGTGAAGCACATTACAGAAGATTTGGGGGTTTTCTACAGTGATATTAGCAGTAGTCCCACTCTTCCATCTTCATAGGACTGGAAAGCGTGGCACAGATATTTTCTTGATAATGATAATAATAGTGATGATTAATGATAATGGTAGTTACTTGGTTATGATAGTTGATTGTGGTGGTGGTATTAGTTCTAGCACCTGTCGCTCTCTGATTATAGACGAGGTAACAGCTAGTAAAGTAATGCTTAAAATTCTCCAAGTCAGGCTTCAGCAATACGTGAACCATGAAATTCCAGATGTTCAAGCTGGTTTTAGAAAAGGCAGAGGAACCAGAGATCAAATTGCCAGCATCCGATGGATCATCGAAAAAGCAAGCGAGTTCCAGAAAAACATCTATTTCTGCTTTAATGACTATGCCAAAGCCTTTGACTGTGTGGATCACAATAAACTGTGGAAAATTCTGAAAGAGATGGGAATACCAGATCACCTGAGCTGCCTCTTGAGAAACCTATATGCAGGTCAGGAAGCAACAGTTAGAACTGGACATGGAACAACAGACTTGTTCCAAATAGGAAAAGGAGTACGTCAAGGCTGTATATTGTCACCCTGCTTATTTAACTTCTATGCAGAGTACGTCATGAGAAACGCTGGGCTGGAGGAAGCACAAGCTGGAATCAAGATTGCCGGGAGAAATATCAATAATCTCAGATATGCAGACGACACCACCCTTATGGCAGAAAGTGAAGAAGAACTAAAGAGCCTCTTGATAAAAGTGAAAGAGGGGAGTGAAAAGTTGGCTTAAAACTCAATATTCAGAAAACTAAGATCATGGCATCCGATCACTTCATGGCAAATAGATGAGGAAACAGTGGAAACAGTGGCTGACTTTATTTTTTGGGGCTCCAAAATCACTGCAGATGGTGATTGCAGCCATGAAATTAAAAGACACTTACTCCTTGGAAGGAAAGTTATGACCAACCTAGATAGCATATTAAAAAGCAGAGACATTACTTTGACAACAAAGGTCCATCTAGTCAAGGTTATGGTTTTTCCAGTGGTCATGTATGGATATGAAATTTGGACTATAAGGAAAGCTGAGCACCGAAGAATTGATGTTTTTGAACTGTGGTGTTGGAAAAGACTCTTGAGAGTCCCTTGGACTGCAAGGAGATTCAACCAATCCATCCTAAAGGAAATCGGTCCTGAATGTGCATTGGAAGGACTGATGCTGAAGCTGAAACTCCGATACTTTGGCCACCTGATGAGAAGAGCTGACTCATTGGAAAAGACCCTTATGCTGGGAAAGATTGAGGGTAGAAGGAGAAGGGGATGACAGAGGATGAGATGGCTGGATGGCATCACTGACTCAATGGACTTGGGTTTGGGTAGACTCCAAGAGTTGGTGATGGACAGGGAGGCCTGGTGTGCTGCGGTTCATGGGGTCTCAAATAGTCAGACATGACTGAGCGAATGAACTGAACTGAACACCTCCTTGGGCTTCACTTGTGGCTCAACTGGTAAAAAGTCTGCCTGCAATGTGGGAGACCTCAGTTCAATCCCTGGGTTGAGAAGATCTCCTGGAGAAGGGAAAGGCTACCCACTCCAGTACCTTGGCCTTGAGAGTTCCATGGATCATGTAGTCCATGGGGTCCCAAAGAGTCAGACTAGACTGAGCGACTTTCACTTCACTGCAGCACAGCTTTGAGAGAATTTACTAACCTGGGGCTTCTTTCTACAGTCTTCCATTGAGTCTCTATGCAATTCATATGTGATAAGAAATCCATTTTTTTTTCTTTGGTCTGCATCTTAATAGTGATCAATAAAACAACTTGATGGCAAGATGGTTTGAAAGTAACAGATTCTTAAGGGAATGAAAAATTATGGTTGATTAGGTGACCTGGATTAATTTTAAGCTGGCAATGTTCCTAGTAACATGAGATGGCTATGGGTAGTCTATGACATGCAATGTTAACAGGTTACTTGAATTATGAGAGGTAGTATATGAGATTGTTTGAAGTCATAAATTTTAGGGCTATATAGCTTATGTTTGAATTCAGGTTCTACCATAAACTGTCTCTGTTGTCTGCATTAAGTTATTTCATTTATAGGCATCACAATCTCCTTATCTCTATGACAGTATTAACTTAAAACTTTGTATGAAGGTATATACATATATATATATATATATAAAGTGCCCAGAAAGATGTCTGGAAGGGAGTGCTTTTTGTTATTTGTAAGTATTATCATTACTATTACTTTTTGGTAGCTGTTATTTGTCAATAATTGTGAGGTCTAAGATTATATCCTACATCCAAGCTAACAAGTTAGCCAGCCAAGTTTTCTGAAAACCAGCAGAAAACATAAGATTCCTGGGTCAGAGACAGTTTTTTACTCAAAGCAATAGCAACAGCCAGCATGTCATGATGTTTGCATGTGTTTCTTGAGCCCCCAGTTTCTACAGAACAACAAAAAGAGATTCAAAAAACACCTACACCATGGGTTACATTATAAGAGAGGAACTTCAAGCTTAGAGAAACTGAATCTTTTGTAATGGGCAATAAACCCGCCTGACTTATGCCTCAGAGAAACATATTATCTTTATCATACTGGGTTGTAAACAACTTGACTGTGATACTATCTTTATCTTCCAAGCCTGTTTGTTATACAATTGTATTTGAAAAGAGTCTAGGACAAAGACAGCCAGTGCCTTTGCTGACAAGATGTAGTGAAATGTGAGTGACTCATGGAGAATTGTTTCAAAAAGATCTGCCTTTATTTCTACACCATCTCGGCTTCTGGTAAATTTTTCCATGAGTATATGTCACTTTATTGATAAATTTAACTGATGAAGGCTTGGATTATATCTGTTCAGTTTGTCTCACACAACATTTAAGTAGGGCCATCATCAACTCCTATTTCAAGACAGAGGATGAAACAAACCTGCACTCCTGATCATAACCGTGGTCTCCCAAGTTCTCAAACACAATCACTGAACAAATCCCCAAAACCACCAAGAAAGCCAGGGATTTTTCTCTGTAAATTTTTATATTAACCTCTCCCCTTGTCTTGAGCCATTAATCTATGTAGAACAGAGTGTATTAACAATTGCACAGACTCTGGCTTAGCCCTCAAGGGGGCAGTAAATTGAGGATTACTTGAATGTCTTTTTGGGTTAAGGCAGTGTCTTTGATCATTTCAGAGAAAGTCAGGAAACAAACTTCCTACTACCTTTTCTAACTGTATGTCTCCCATTATAGGAATAAACTGTCCTCAGGGTATCTATAAATAATGAGCTGCTTATCTCTCAGGAAACCCCCGAATAATCAAGGATAACCTCACTTTGGAAAGAGCTCTATAATCTGAGGGTGAAATGATCTACAGGCAGTGTTTCCTAAAAATACTTGAAGGTCTCTAAAGTACAGTTCACCATGTTTTAAGGAGGAAAAGAAGTTAGTGTCTGGTTTCCCTACAAGAATTATAGTCCCAGAACACATTTGGTCCATTTGGAAAGAAAGTGTGATTTGTAGTTGTCAGGACAGTCCAACTGGGACCTATATAAACTGAGGGGCACAGGTTAACAATGCTTCCAATGTGGCTGAGAACAGAAGACACATAAAATGTTTAGAGGAGCAGAAAAGTTATAAATATGAACCATAGCTTCATCATCAGTTAGAAAACAATGGACAGAAATATTTATTCATAATTTCCTTCTTGATCTGTTATATATAGACATACTTTCTTGCTTTTTTCTCTTCCTTTGGTTCATACTTCACATAGCCTATGGTTGTAGGCATAGGCTTTATGTCATTATAGAAAGTCAATGTAGAATTTTGACTGTACTAATGAATATTGTGGAGAAGAAAATGGTAACTCACTCCAGCATTCTTGCCTGGGAAATCTCATGGACAGAGGAGCCTTGCGGGTTGCAGTCCATAGGGTCACTAAGAGTCAGACACAACTTAGCAACTAAACAACAACAAGCCATTGTTGGGGCTTTCCAGGTGGCTCAGTGGTAAAGAATCTACCTGTCAGGCGGAGACATGGGTTCAATCACTGGATCGGGAAGATCCCCTGGAGAAGGAAATAGCAACCCACTCCAGTATTCTTGCCTGGAAAATCCCATGGACAAAGGAGCCTGGTGGGCTATAGTCCATGGAGTTGCAAAGGAGTCAGACATGACTGAATGACTAAACAGCAAACAAAAAATGAATATTAACACTGAACACCTCCCAGAGAAAGTTTATATCACTGCTGGATTGTTTTATTTCCTTCTAGAGACTTGCTGAAAATATTTTTTCTGTTCAGTGATATTTCTTGTTTGGTCACTGAGTTGCGCCCCTTTTCGGCCACCCATCTCCTCTGTCCATGGGATTTCCCAGGCAAGAATACTAGAATGGGTTGCCATTTCCTTCTCTGGGGAACCTTCCCAACCCAGGGACTGAACCTGTGTCTCCTGCTTGGCAGGCAGATTCTTTACCTCTGAGCACCAGGTAAGTCTCTTACGTTTGATATTAGCTTATTGTTGTTTCTATTGTATGGTTTCTTTCTTTTTGTGTGTGTGTGGTAGATTTAAGTATGGAAAGAAGAATACTTTTGGAATTTGAATAGTCGTCAAATGGGTAAACTGACAGTCAAAGACTTACTATATTTTGCAAGTTTGAAAGATAAACATTATATAACTCAATTTCTGGCTGATTTAAGTTTGACAAATCAGATGCAATTCTGTGAGGTTTGGAAGACTGATGCAATCTGAGGAATGTGCTTCTGTTGTTTCAGCTGTTTCTGCTGGTAAGCAGAGTGCTAATGACAGGTGATTTTACTGTGGCAATGTTAGCAAACATCCCAGACACTAACCTCATAGATATTAAAAAGGAAGCAGGACACAGCATCAATTTTCCATTAAAGACTGTATGTGGCTCAATGTGATTCTGGACCAAGAAACATTATACTAGCTTCCTGATTGAGGTCTTCTTGATTGTGGTTGTGGTGTTACACAGGTTAGACCAGTCATTTCTTAATCATAGAAGAGACAGCAGTCTAGCTGGCCTCATACTAAAGTGAAGATATTGAAATTTTTCCTGTAAGTTTATCTCATGTTCTATTTTATTAACCTTCTAAACAAATCTGTAGCATCTTTCTAAAACTCTATAATAAATTATTACCTGCTTAAAATGGGTATAGTAGGCTGTTTCCTACAACTGAAATTTGGTTACATAATTGTTTATATTTTTTATGTAGACACCTTTAATGTCTTATAAATTGTGAGCACAGCTCATAGAAGGTAAATACCTTTCATGTTCCTGTATATTTTCTTCTAAAATAATCTGCAGTACTTCTAATTCCTTCAAAACGAAAATCAAAATAAATCCATTACATTTGACTGCTTTGAGTTATCATCCTACTCAGGCACTGGATTTTTTTTAACAGTTTCTTATTTCAGAAACAGGCACAATGCTTATAAAGACACTTTCAGTTTTTCCATGAGTAGTTAATTACAAATAATTTTTAATAGCAAATATGAATGTGATGGCCACAGCTGCATCTTGACGTATGTAATCTTAAGATGTTTTCTGTGATTCTGTTTTATTATTCGGTTGAATAAAAGAAGGCACAACTATCACAAACAATGATGGCAGATTGAATGTTGTTGCCACATCGTCAAGATGAAGACATTCCCCTCTGAGCTTTCAAGTAATATCTGGCTGAAGTCAGTTACCAGCTTTTCTTTTTAGAGACTCATTCAGTCAGGTAGTCTGTTAACATGTATTGAACATTTAGTGTATACAGAGAACTGAAGTCTGCAATAGAGCGCAGGAAAAGCAGTTATCAGAACATTGTTTTGAAATGGTGGCACTGACTTGACCATACTCTTTTTTATGACTGAGACTATATGCAGAAAATTAATCAAACAAAATCTCAGGGCAGCATCTGAGGGCATTCACTTGACTCAGATTCCCGGGGTTCCTTCCCTACTGCTCTGCCACAGAGCATGGCGTTTCATCCTGGACCTTTCCAGTGGATTAACATGTGATATTTGTGAAGTTGTACTAAATATCTAAATAATTTATGCTCATATGAATTCTTTTCAAGGCAAGATAATTATAGAATTGCTGTGTAATTTAATGGAAAGACTATGGAATTTAAAATTCAGAATATTATAAATGTGGTTTTAGGCATGTTACTTGGCCTTAGCCCCAAAGAAATTATCCAGAATGCAGCACAGAGAGTTAAAGGCATGGAAACCATAAGAGGGCATTTAAGGAAAATGGAGGATAAAGGAGGATGATATAATATGTATCTAATGGGCACTCTGGGGCTTCCCAGGTGGTGCAGTGGTAAGATAACCTCCTGCCAGTGTAGGAGGCACAGGAGATGAGGGTTCAATCCCTCCGTTAGGAAGATCCTCTGGAAAAGGAAATGGCAACCCACTCCAGTATTCTTGCCTGGAGAATCCCTAGGACAGAGGAGCCTGATGGGCTACAGTCTATGGGGTCACAAAGAACTGAAAACAACTGAGTGACTGAGCATACATCCAGAAAGAAAGGAGAAAGAGAATAGAGGAGGAAGATTGTTATTTAAACAGAGTATAATGAAAAAAAATTTTCAGAACTGATAAAAAGAAACAGTCCTCAAATTCAACAAATCTCATTGAATTTCAATTGAAAGTTTTGAAAAAGATGGGCATAATCCTCATGGATAAGAATATTATATACTAATGGGGAAAACACATATTGAGTAATCATGAGCAACATAAGAGCCCAGTGTTGAGCGCAGGGGCATGAAATCAGGCACAAGTGTTCAACAAAGGTGGCATGTATTTTCATGCAGAGTCCAGGTCAGTGGGAACAGTGTGGAAATAGTACTAGCTTCACTATATAAAGAGTAGGGTATGCAACAGGACTTCTCTGCTTCAGTGCAATGCCTATTAGCACAATAGTTGAGAAAAGCAAGCAAGAAATAATGTGGAGCTTAATTTTGCCTGATATAATTTTATAGTGTTATCAAACTTTGTCTATGCTTTGCTCAAATCAAATAATAAATTGTTACCTCATATTTCAATTCTATTGTTATTACAAAATTAGCTATAACTCTAACAAATTTAAAGTACTAAAGTTCAATATTATAGAAATTGTAATAATGTATGCTTAATAGCAAGTCATTAATAATGACATCCTGTATAAATACTCATTCTTTTGAGTAGAAAGTGAAATTATAAAATCATTATTTCAGAAATTAGTACTGTACTACTTTGAAATATGCTAATCAAATGAGCTTATATTAGATATGTAGGATGTGATCACTATTCTAGTATCAAAATTTCTTATGTGAAATTCTTTGAATAAAGAAGCAGCAATATACTAAATACACATTTAGCTATAAGATTTACATTAAGGGTAAATGGCGAGTCTTATTTTTTGGAAACAGGGAAGACCAAGTCATCAAATCTTGATTGCTATTTTTTCTTTAGTCAATTCCAGCTTTATTTCATCTATTATGAAAGTGCAAGTGTTAGTCTGTCCACAGAATTCTCCAGGCAAGAATGCTAGGGCAGGTAGCCATTGCCTTCTCCAGCGGATCTTTCAGATCCAGGAATTGAACCTGGGTCTCTTGCATTGCAAGCAGATTCTTTACCATTTGAGACACCAGGGAAGCCCTCAGCTATTACAGCTAATATTACTGTTATGAAGCATGCATTATGAGCATAACAGGTAATGAAGATAGGAATATATTCTAGTTCTATTCTTGGTAGTCAAAGGAACTTGATTTCCCTCATTTACAACATATGTTCCAATTCCACTCCAGTTCTGTTCCTCTCTTCACCCTCTTGTTTTGACCTTGTTCCTACAGGTTTGAATCTGTCCATTGTTTGTAATTGTCCTGTAATATTATTTGCCTGAATAATTTGTTTGATGCTAATCATCAGTCTCTTTCCAGTCCTGGATCATTTAAGATAGGAAACTAAGAAAGTAAAACTTCTAACTCCAGAGAACATCCTTTGAAATCTCAGTTCCTCTGTTTCTGAATCTGTTAGATTTTGACCTATATTTGGAATCTAAAAAAAATACAATGTTTTTAAAAGCTGAACTTACAGTAATAGAAATAGAATGAGGGTATCAGAGGCTTGAGCATGGTGGGAAAAGGGAAATAAAATAAATAAGAGTAATGGTTGTGAGGGGCTGGAGCTACAGTTTAACTGGCTACAGTTTCAGTTTTGCAAGATGAAAGGCATTCTGGAGATAGTGGTGTGATAACTGCACAACAATATAAAAATGTACTTAATACTGCTCAACTGTACACTTAAAAACTGTTAAGATAGTAAATTTTGTTGTGTATATTTACTCCAAATGGGGGCAAAAACGCTTATAGAATATTCTTCTCCTATACCTAGTGATGAAAACGTACTTGTTTTCACTTTTCCAATGAGTTAAAAAAAATTAAAGAATTACAAACATTTTTCTCCTCTGGTACATATTCAGTTGTCTGGAACGGATTGGACTTTGAAATAAGCCTTAGGGTGACCCTATACAGACTCATTGTGAAATCTTTCTGTAAGTTGGTTTAGGGGACAGGCATAACGACTTTTCAATATTGATAAACTCTTTCATTGTTCTATTTATCTGGCATTCTATGTGTATTTCAATTAGAAAGTAAAACTAGATTTCGAACAGTAAATGCATGAGCGATTCAAAACTGATATGCCTCAATTATCAGTTTACATTTTTTCATTATACTACATCTTACGACATGATTTAGAAATTCTCCATATTGATTTTTATTGATTCATGGAAAAGAATATAAAACCTTTTCCATCTGAGTGCAACAGTCTTCAAGGACTACCAATTTTTGAATTTTACTGCTTTGTCAGCAGTTTCCTTGATTTTACAGTTGAAAGTTAAGGCAAAACTTCTAAGAAAACCCTTTGTAATTTCTGTTTTCTGAATTGTTGAGGGCAAAGATGACATAAATGCTTCCATTTATAGCATGTTTTAATCTACACTAATTTGACGAAGCTTGGACAATAAATTGATATTGGGGAAACTAGTGAGTGGTGTTGAAGAATGTGATTTTATACTGGCTATAATTTAACTGAGATGTGAATTTGAAGGTTAAATATTCACCTCATTATTTAAGTTGAATATACTTCTTTTCAGGAAAAAAAGTTTAAAAAATGTTAGGATAAATAACTTTTAAAATATTTAATTAAAATTATATGCTGAAAATGACAATTAGAGTGTATCTTTTTAACATATATACTCAGATTGTTCATAACTAATTTCAGGTCTGCAGGGTACAAATTAAGATTGACTAATTTTAATTAATTGATTACTTTGGCCATCTGATGTGAAGAACTGACTCACTGGAAAATCCACGATGCTGGTAAAGATTGAAGGCAGGAGGAGAAGGGGATAACAGAGAATGAGACGGCTGGATGGCATCATCAACTCGATGGACATGAGTTTGAGCAAACTCCGAGAGTTGGTGATGGACAGGGAAAGGTCATGCTGCAGTCCATGGGTTCGCAAAGAGCTGGACACAACTGAGCGACTGAACTGAATTGACTAATTAATTGATTAAATAGTAAAAAGAATGAATACTTTATTACACAAGGTTTGACAGCTTCATTTGAATTCATTATATTATGTACAAACCTAACTTGTAACATTCATTAATTTTATGTTTGTTTTTTCTTTATTAATATAGATTAAACTAAAAGCTACATAAAAAACAAGCAGAAGTCTCCAAAAAAGAAACAGATTAGAAAAAGTCCATGATAGGTTTATAAAATGAAAACGTATTCATTCATGGCTATAAAGTAGAATTATTTGGATAGTTTAGAAAATTTCTCATAACCCCTTCTCTCTCAAGATTCTGACTAGGGTAGAACCGGTGTTTTTGAAAAGTCCTCAGGTAATTTTAAAGTGTGGCTAGGGTTGAGAAATACTGTATGAGAACTTACCATACTAATAAAAATTGCATTTAATTTAATTTAATTTCAGTGATATTAGCAATAATAGCAATGATTGAAAGAAGAAATAATTTCCATAATATTGCATTAAATTAAGGGAATAGATTCAACAGGAAAGCTGCAAGATTTCTGGTTAACAAACGGAATGATGAACTTGATTCTATCTAAATAAAAGAAAATCATTTATTTTGTTTAAGTTTCATGTAAATGTGACACTTTTTATGATAGAAGGGAGCTAATTATCTGGGTGAACTTTTATGCTTTCCATAGCACCACTTTCTTAAAGTGTTAAACAGATCAATGTTAACTATGCATAATCCTCCCCCCTAAAATTTCAAAGGAGATTTGGACTTTCCCTCTCACCCTATAACCTTTTTATTTTAAAACGAAGTTAAGAAACTGATAACATTTAAAATCACTACAAAATATTAGTGTTATATCCCAATATAAAAAGTCACATTTACAGTAAATTCAATTTTTGTAAGCAAACATGTAATGAATGATTAGAGTACAAAAACCCACAGTTTTCAGATCAAATATATTTAAATTAATTTTAATAAGTACAAAAAAGATAACGTTTAGCATTAATCAGCATGTGATTAATTAGGAAATTTTAAACAGCAAGCATACTGACACATTCAAATAAGGTCAAATTATTTTACATACAAAAAATAGTAACTTTTCCCAGTTACAGCAAGGTCACAAATTACAAATATTATTAGCTCTAGAATGATTTTTTTCAAACTAGAAAACCTACCATACAAGCATTTTGTCACCTTAAAATCTCAGATTAATGAATGCTCAAAGTTTAGTGTTGGAACCTTGTCATGCATTCTCTATGCATGTAGTTGTATTATTAATATGTAGCAAGAGGAAAACATTCCTTTCCATTTTGCTTTTTACTTTTCTGATTTAGCAACAAATATGAAGCTTTCTTGTTTCCATGCATGTGACCTCTAATGGGAATATTTCATGAAAGGTCACAATCCTATTTGGAACACCCTAAAACCTGAATTTTCATCTGCTCAAAAAATCTTTAAAAAATTAGATAACAATAAACTTGAAATCAGTTGTGGAGCAGGTGTCCAAGATCTACAATCAAGCACTTATCCATGGATGGTAATGTTTAATTCATGAAAATTGTAACTCAAAGTTCAGTTTCACTTAGGTCTTTCCAATCATACATTCAACGTCTTCACATATTATGCTGGGTTTGAAACACAGCCAACTGCTTCAACTACTGTGTTGAGTATTTAAAAATAAATAATTAGGGACAAATCTTTAAGTCATTATCCCTAAAGTAATTCTGTGTCTAACACCTTTGTTTTGCTTTCTTAATACCATTTGTTTTCACAAATCAATTTTGTTGGAGTTACAGTTATTTATCCAATAATATAAGCCTGCTTTGGCAGCATGTTGTGGTAAACTAAGTCTTACAAACAAAGCATAAAAAACAATTTTTTCTACCAAGCTAATTTAACACAGTTCCAACACCAACATTTATGTGGTGTCAGATTAGACTTCTTTCTATAAATAGTAATTTGCAACAAACTGATGAAATCAATAAATAATCCTTGAAGTTCAATGGCTTTGAATATCATAGAACCAATAATATGGCAAATAATGTCTCTCCAACCCCTAAAATAACTGTCATTTATTTTTTAAGAAATGAGAAAAATAAAGAAGGAAGTGCTTAGTATTTTGTGTGCTTAATCAACTTCAATCTTTTTTTATACATTATTATACCTACAGACCAAAAAAGAAAAATGCAATATATTCCCAGAAACTAAATTAAACCAATGTTAGGGAATAGCTACTTTCACAAAAAATGAATTCTTAGTTGCTTTACAATTCAAAAACGATAGGGAACTAATCAATCACATATACAGATGACTTGCTATTTGCAAATGATCAACAGGATATTAAATATAGTAGAGGCTTTAACAAACTCCCATTGAGAAAGTTGGAATTCAAAGATTTTTTATCTTATCTTACAAGCACAATTGTCATATTATTTTAAATTCAATGGCTCCAAAGAGCCAACCAAAAATACATCAGAAAAATGTTTACACCTTTGTAGAAAGGATATTTCTAACAATATATGGGGCTCAAGACTAAATTCCAGTGAATAAATTTGTTGGATCTATTGAAAAAAAACTATTGTATTGACTAAATTAATTACCAATTTAAAAAGAGCTACATTTGGAAGTACATTCATTATAAAAGAAATTGTTTCTATTTCATAAATTTGTTTAAATTTCTCAAAATATTCTTTCATACTTGGAAAATACGCACACACATACACACCCCTATTTCTAATCAAAGCTAAGGCCTTTCTAAAGGTTCTTTGAGAGTATTACTATAAACTGACACCTAAACTTATTCCTTGGCATTTCCTACTGGCAATCATAATTTATGTATTAACTTCATCATAGAGAAAGTGATTTGAAGTGGGGTATATATTATAAGTATTAAGAAAAGTTCTTTATATAAACTTGCAAAATAGAATATTTGACCTAAATAAGATTGAAACTATGATCTAAATATGTTGAATAATTAAGAATTTTTGAGAAAGTGATATAAACTTATAAGAAATATATTTTAATTACCTTTCCAAAATGCCTTTCACATGAACTTAATCTAAGTATTTTAATCATGATGCTTACCTTGATAGACTCATGATTGTTAAATATCTCTGTGTATACTTATATATGTATAATTTCTCACCTTTCTTAGGACTTAAAAAGGGAAAATGCCTCATTAGGTTTAACTAGCAATAAACATTTTTCAAGTGGGTTTTTCTCTTTGAATTTTTTTCCCTTTTTTTGAGGTCTTAAATTTGTTTTTGAATTTGATGAAAATATGAGTGTATAAATATTAATGAAAAAGATTAGTATCTTTCATATAAATGTTGAAAATGCAAGACTATGGATATTGAGTTTTATTAAATATTGAATTTCATTTTTAAAGCATGAATTCAATAGAGAAAAATATCATTATTTGTCTTATCCATACTGTTATGAGTGATTTTGATACAGTGCCTCTGGTCTCTAAGTATGCAAATGTTAAAAAATAACCATACCCCTTCCCAGTTTTAATTTTATGCTTCTGATACTTTGGATTAAGAAGAAATAAACCCAAGGTTGCCAGAGACCTAAATTAAAAGGAAAATAAGTGCATTACAGGGTATCAATCGATCAACTCATAATTTGAAATTCTGATTCTTTCTATAGGCAAAAAAAAATCTGAGAATTGCTTCAAAAATATGCAGATGGATATAGGAATGCCAGAAGACTAATAGCAGGAAAATCAATATAATAAAGCTATTAATAAGGTCCCAAATTTCAAATGAGTCATAAATATTTCGGTATTTCACAGGCACTGAGTATAATAAGTATGAAGCATTTGAAAAAAAAAATTTTTTTGATAGATGCTAAAGAACCATGACTTTTCAGAAGGTGGACCTGAGCTACTTCCCTTATCCTCACATTAGAATGATGACAGGCCATGTCCAAGTACAGCATCAACAGACCCCATACAGCTTTGGGGCCCTTCTAGGATCTATGACGTCATGGCAGAGTTGAGTTCCTTCAGCCAGCAATATGAAAAGAGCCGTATCATGAAAACTTTATATATATATGTATACATACCAAAAAAATATAAGTGAAATGATAGCTTTTGTGCTCTTTTTAAGTAAACGATGAACTATTAAAAAAAAAAAATTTGGAAATGTGGCTCTAGGGGATCACTTATCCAAACCTTAGATAAATTTGAAATAGATCCCTGAAAAGATTGCTAAACATTAAGACTGGCACTTTAAAAATCACTGAAGTTTAAAAAAATTATTTAATGGTTTTATATTAGTTCCATTTCCTATTCAAACAAATATAAACATAAGAAGAAAATAGCAAAACAGCCACCATCTTAGCATATTTGTGATCTCATATCTCATTAATCAATTTCTCAATGATAAATTAACTTATATATTATATTTGGGCTTTGATTTTAAGTCTTTATAGGAATGAGATGCACTTTGATTTTCAACTAAATTCTGTGGAAATGATATGAGTGGTATTAACATCATCCCCATGGCATGGAAAATAGTAGGAGGTAAAAAATATCTGTTGAACAAATATTAGCTTAATCAGAGAAGTAACTATACAATAATTATATCTCTATATATGTACATGTATTTATCTACATTTTGTACATACCACAACTCTTTATGTCAATATACAACTGCATAAAATAATCATGATATTATGGGCCAAAGAGACTACTGTTATTTTATTAAAAATGTTTTCTGAAGTTATTAATCTTATTTTTAATAAATCCATGTCACTTTTATTTTGTGTTTTTTAAAGGATTTATGGAAGGGAGAATAATTGTAAAGACTCTTGTTCTATAATTTAAAATCCTTTACCATGGAGCATCTTCCCTCTCTCCAGCAAGACTAAAGCTTCTTCAATTTACCTAAACTTTAAAAGGCTAAGAAGTGTGTTTTAAAAAAAAAAGAAAGATAAAGAAATAATAGAAAACCCTGATCCACATTACTGGACTATCTCAACTGTCAAGATGTTATCAGGCTCAAACAAGATTTTAACAATTGAAACTAAAAGTAAAAATAACAGTAAG
This sequence comes from Okapia johnstoni, assembly GCA_024291935.2. Taxonomy (NCBI): domain Eukaryota; kingdom Metazoa; phylum Chordata; class Mammalia; order Artiodactyla; family Giraffidae; genus Okapia; species Okapia johnstoni. The sequence goes on from CM044308.1 coordinate 58,837,778, forward strand.
GATAACTTTTTTGGTCAATCTATCATAAATTTTAATAAACAGGTACCACAATGTAGGAGCAGCCTTTTGCAAAGGTAGAGATGAGTTTTTTTCTGTTGTCCTACAGAAAATGCTATTTACAAATATTTTTACATATGTACATATTTATAAATTTATATTGTATAGTCACAAATAAAGGGGGAAATGCAGAACTTATAAGAACAATATTTTAAAATGTTTAATAACACATACCATACAAAGCATTTTTATTGCTTGCCTTCAAGCATTGTGTACGGTCTTAGACTACTGCACCCTTCCCTAAACCACCTGGAAGAGCTATGATATACTTAAATGTTTAAGAAAATAGGATATCTTCCATCGCAGTATATGAATAAAGTGCACTTTTAGAAACTATTTAGATGACCAAAAAAGTGCTTTGGAAGGGAATTAAACAAATACATTTATTGGCTCCTGTAACAAGTTTATTTTATTAAAGACTATGGATTACCATTTGTGAGGGAATTTTTAATGTCAAGGCTGTCTTCACGGCAAATTCTGTTAATAAGACACGTTTGTGACCTTGGTATTAATATAATCATGCATAGCACATAACAGAGTCACACTGAAACAAAGAAAATGAAAATATAAAAATTAAACGAGGCAAAGGAATAGCAGTTTTTGCTGTGATTTTGCTTGTTTCCATAAGATAACTCCTTTTATTAATTTTATGAACATACCTATTTATGCACTATACTGAAATACTGTACAAAATTGCAAGAAATGCCACTATTTGACTACTTATGTCTCTACAAAAACACCATCATAAAGGTGTATCTATTAGTCAAAGTCAACTAATAACTGCTAATGTATATGTGAGTCAAAAGGATTGTGAGTTTGCCCAAAATGTTGAGTCTAATAACATGAGACACAATTAATAATTTCTGTTAACATATTTCAGGGGCATAAAGAGTATTTTAAATACTAAAAGTAAAATGAATTTTGCTCATTAATAATTAGTAATTATATAAAATTGAAAACTGTGGTTTCTAATTTAGCTAAATATTTGTGTACATATCCTAATTGAGCTAATTGTGGGTGTGTGTGTTTTGTTTGTGCATGTGAACTAATCCACAATCTGTTGGTGATGCTTTAAAGTTTCAGTTTAAAAATGTTCAACTCTTACCAAAACCTCTTCTCATATACAAAGCTGCAAATTTGAGTCAGAGAAATTTAAAGTTGCAATTTACAAAAGCAGAATTTACATTAATTCTTATCTGAAAGAGCTGCTTTCAAGACAGAAAAATGTGCCAATTAACTGCCCTGTTCTTTGTAATTAGTTGGCTTCTGAGTCCTGATGAAAAGAAGCCTTAAGGCAGAATTTGCAGTAAACAGGAAAGGAGAGAATCATATAAGTGCTCATATATACTCTGTGACACCTATGAATTCTCATTGATGGGAGTTTTTGGCACAATTTTCTAATCCAATATGAATGTTGCTCCACAGCAGCCAAACTGGATATCTTTTCCAGTTTCCAGCACCAAGAAAATTTAGCTGATCAATTTCAATACAACACATACCTGGAAATACTAAGACCTATTTATCATCTTTTTTTTTTAATTTTAAGGTAGTTTCCAATGATTAAAATAATCTGGAGGATTTCAATTATTACTTTCAAATAAACTTTGATGTGAAAAATGTGATGACCATGGCATTCCAATAGTTATTAAATCCTAAGCATACCGAACATCTTGTCAGGGTGATTCATAATTATTTGAATTTGTCATGTCATAGTATGTACATGGCTATAGATACTAAACAGAGTAGTTAAAAGCTGATTTCAAATCTCTAGTTTTTCTTCAGATGTGTGCTAAGCTTCCAATTATATTAGCAGGGATTCTGAGCACTCGAGAAGGGAATTGAGGTTGCAGATAGGAAGTTCTGTTATTTAGAGGAATTCATCTTGGAAAGACAATGTTATTTTACTTTATAGTTAGGTAACAGCAGAAAATACTCCTATGTGAGACCTAAATCAAAAGGGTCCATAAAGGGTGGTATAGGATCTCCATTTTCATTGCTGTTAGAATAAGAGAAAATAAATCAGATCACCTGAAATCTACTTTAGACCAATTCCGAGGGTAAATCTTTTAAAAAGGCAATGGCTCATTGGGCATGGGGTGCCTTATGCCATGAGTTAGCAAATGCGTGTCTCCATTAGAGGTCTATAAGCTATGATGCTATATACATACTGTACATGTTGGTTCACAAATTAGCAGTTATTAGTCAGACTGTACATGGCAAAACAAACCAAGTTTAATGTTGCTGTACATCTCAAAGACAACCTGTGCGTAGAATCAAGGACTGACCCCTAATACAGGTTCTCTGTTTAAATATGTGGCCCAGTAAACTAAATTAAATGTACCAAACAAAACTGGGAAAACTATTCTAGACATTCTGTCAATTTTGCTAACGCTATTGAAGGTCTTCTTGGCTTCGGCTGGCTTGTTTTCCGGTTTCTTGTTGGGTTCTGGCGTGGTTGCACTCTTGGAGATGGTGGAGAGAACTGGGTCTTTTGAAAGATTCGGGGCATAATTGGCAACAGCCACTGCATAAGCATTGTTCTGTATCATCACAGAGGCTTTTTCTTTTTTCTATTGAAAAAACACAAGAATTAACAGAATGTGGATTAAGACAACTTCCTAATATTTTCCAAACTCCAGTTTCAAATCCTGAAGAAAAATATTTTGATAAGCATCATTATACATTAGAAAGAAGGAATTTAGGGAAATAAATGGAGTTAATTAAGTCCTAAAACCACAAGGGTGAGGAAATCCCCAGAGTAAATCAATGGTACCATTTTCCTGGAGAACCATTTCTTGTTGTTTACATAGAACAGTTAAAAATACAACTTTAAAAAAATGATACAACATTTTTGACTCTTACATGTTACTCAAATATTTGTTGAATGAATGAGTGAATGAATAAATGAAATACAGAAACAATTTAATAATAGAAATAGAGGAATGATCATCTGCAGTGAATGCTCTCAAATTTTGCATTGAAAATTTAATTTCTTTAAATTCATAATAGGTTATCTTCCCTTCATGTCAAAATCATATAGGAATGTTTTTACTCAATGGTAGAAAATTGTATCAATATACAGATGGTAGTGTAATAAATACTAAAGATATTAAAGGAAGATGAAATACAGACGTTTGGATTTCTGCCTAGCTCATCTACGTTCTGTTTCTCCTTAAATTTCCCTGTCCAGTTCTCACCCACTCTGGTCTAGGCCACAGTTTTCTCCTGCCAGGACCAAATAGCATTCCTTTGTGCTTTCCCAGTTGGGAGATAATTAGTCAAACTACAGCCCCCATGGGGATTTTTTAAGACATAAATAGGATGGTGTCATTTCTGAGCTTAAGTCTCATTTAAGAGACTGTCTCACGGAACTTAGAGTGAAATCAACACTTCCTACCATGGTATCTTTTTTTTATTCATTATACATCAGTCTCATAGAAATCACTTGTATTCAGAGGACTTTTTTGTTTGGTGCCTTTGGCTATGCTACCTCTGATAGTGACAGAGTATACAGTAAGTAATAGGGATTTACCATTTACTAGTAAGACAGGGATAAAGTAAGTAATTAAATAGCTAATCCCACTAAGGAATTGTAAGTAAAGAAAAAAGTATGAGATCCCTGAAAGTTTATGATGACTCTAGAAAGCAGGTTGGCTTAACCACAAAACCAACCAGGCTTGCTTAGCAATAAAACCAAGCAACAGAAGCATGAGACATGCCCCCAAACAATTAAACAATTGTGGCATGAGACCCACATCCTGCCCAGTGAGCTCAATAAGTTAATGATTCCTAGGACACACTCCTCTGCATACACTAAAAACAAAAATATAAGGAAAGGGTAACATTATACTAAAGCCTGAGATGATCTACCATTTTTAGCATGTGTTGCCACCTTTTTACTCATTTCCATTGTGCCATGACAATCCGGGCTGGACCATGTAGGGACAAGAAAATTCCCCTTCTTGACATGGAGGAGGAACTAATGATGGAAATATAATGTCTATTCAAAAAATGAGGAATAAGGTGGTCTTCACTCCCTCCCCTCTCTTCCTTTGATTATAAAACCATAGCCCACTAAGTTCCTGGGGTATGGTACCCTCTCACTTGCTCACTTTTAAGTCTCATGAACATCTTATTCTAATGAATCACTTCTTATCTATCACTTTGCCTCTCACTGAATTCTTTCTGCTGCTGCTGCTGCTGCTAAGTCACTTCAGTCATGTCCGACTCTGTGTGACCCCATAGACGGAAGCCCACCAGGCTCCCCCGTCCCTGGGATTCTCCAGGCAAGAACACTGGAGTGGGTTGTCATTTCCTTCTCCAATGCATGAAAGGGAAAAGTGAAAGTGAAGTCGCTCAGTCGTGTCCGACTCTGTGCGACCCCATAGACTGCAGCCTACCAGGCTCCTCTGTCCACGGGATTTTCCAGGCAAGAGTACTAAAGAACTGGAGCTCTTCAGAACATCTGAAATGCCACCTAGTGGTTTTACTTCCTCATCCTGGAATGGCTTCTCTCCATCCCATTTTCCCTATAATCAGTCTCCTCTCATATTATGGTCTTGGTTTAAATGTTATTTCCTCCAAAAAGATCCCCTAACCACTCCATATAACGCCATCCTTGCTCCCCATCTATACTCTTTCAGAGCACCCAGTTTATTTCCATCATGGCATTTTTCAAAATGAGCAAATTCTTTCTTCAATTGTGTGATTATCTGATTGACATCTTCCTTTCTTATTAGAATCTAAGGTTAGTGAAATTTGGTGCTGTATCTGTCTTCTTCACCATCATAACCTTAGCCTTACCAACTGAGCTATCAGGGAAGCCCCACGTAGTGTAAGTTAACAGATTTAGAGGACAATTCAGAGGACCAGAATTTTGAGTATCACTATTTTGAATAAGATTTCTCAAAATGTTCAAGTGAAACAACAAAAGGCCTCTGAAATTTCAGGAGGATCTGTAAACAGGCCTGCATTTCCTGTTCTTCACTGTCATCTGGTTTCTCCCTCACTTCTTTCCCATGCTGATAAGACATTCTTCCAGACTTGCTAGGAGCGTAAAAGAAAAAGGCTGAGAGATTATCATTCGTAGCTTTATGAAAGTTATAAAACAGCTTTTCCCGTGTTACATATGGGAAAGCATATAACTGTAATAAAGATAACTAACTTAACACTCAACCTGACATATCCTAGGATATGAGCACTAGGATATGTCAGGTTGAGTGTTAAGCCTAACATGTCATTGGTGACAAAATTCACTACGGGCTAAGAAACAAGTTCTATGTTGTAACTCCAAGTTACACAGTCAGAGATGGAAGCTAAAGAGGCTCTATGACAGGACCAGGTCTCCTGTCTAACAAGTGACTGAAAAAGTACACAAACTTAAATGTGTGTGGCTTCCAAGTCTGCTTTCAACAGCCTGATATGTGACTTTATCTTTGGGGAAGCTGTGTGAACCCCGGGAGTGCTTCTTCTGAAAATATTCCAACTGGAGTTTATATCAGTAGGTCAGTCTTCTAAAAGACTTTAACCTATATGTCTTTAACCCATAAAGTTCTAACATATAGTGTTTATATTATTACAATTATACCTCGGTATCATTTAAAATGACATCTAATTGCAGTTATAGAGAACTTGGACCTTGGGAATGCTTTTTTTAAACTCTGCTTGCTTCAGCTTCTAGTTTTAAAAGAGAGATAATTATAATTGTTGTGAGGATCAAATTAACTAATGTGCATTTGAATTACACTGAAAACCATAACCATTTAGTGGAGTGTAGTGCTGGTTATGGGCTTCCCAGGTGGCTCAGTGGTAAAGATCTGCCTGCAATGCAGGAGACTTGAGTTCGATCCCTGGGTTGGGAATATCCTCTGGAGAGGGAAATGGCAACCCATTCCAGTATTTTTGCCTAGGAAATCCCAGAGGAGCCTGGTGAGCTACAGTCCATGGGATCGCAAAGCATAGGACATGACTTAGCAACTCAACAACAACAAAGATGATTTTGTGGAAGAGAGATGTTCAAATTGGGTCAAGAGTTATGGTATAGGGCTTAGTCATTGATACAACAAAAACAGAAACTGTGTAATATCCTTTGTTGTAAGAGGAATCTACAGATAGAAACTGTACTAACTCTTACCAATATCATGCCTGTCCCCAACTTGAATTCCCTTCAATTGTACATAAATACACAGAAGACACTAAAAATATTTAACAAACTCTAGAGCAGAAGCAACAACAAATCAGAACAGATACTCTGACCAGTCTGAATGGACATCAGCTATAAAAACTCGTAAGGGCTGTACTAGTCTAGATCAGCCTAGTATCAGTTTTTTATATTTGTATGTTGATGTTCTTTATTTCATCCCAACCAGTGCTGGACATTAAAATAAGCAGTGTTAAAAAATCATTCTAACATACGTTCACAACTTTTCTTATCATTTCAAAGGACAGAATTTCATCATACTTTCTCTTCATTGTTCAAGACATAGCTTCAATTTCTGAATATCAGTATAAACTTCAGAGGTAGACTCTAGAGCTCAAAAAGATGATGGGTTTGGCTTCAAAATGTTCCCTTGGAACTTGGAAACTTGAGTATTTTCAAACCCAGTAGCAAGGAAAGTACAACAGCCATGAGTACTACTTCTAGTTGAAACTCAGCAGCTGGAACCTATAATTTCATACCAATTTACTGAATGAAGGTCAGGGCACCTCATAGGGCTAAACATCTATTCTTAGCCACAGCTCTGTAAAGCCTTTCTAACTCAGACTCTTACAAGATCTTGTTTTCAAGGATAAAATAACTCCCCTAAATTACATTTGAAAATGATTACCACAAATCTGTCTTAAAGCAGATTATTCCTACATATTTAAACTTTAAAACATGGGTATAGGAAAAAAAAAACTGTTAAAATCATAGGTGACTTCTACTAATTTATAACTTAATTCTCCATGTAAGATAAGTTGCTTCAGTCACATCCAATTCTTTGCAACACTATGGACTGTAGCCCGCCCAGCTCCTCTGTCCATGGGGATTCTCCAGGCAAGAATACTGGAGTGGGTTACCATGCCCTCCTCCAGGGAATTTTCTGACACAGGGATCAAACCCACATCTCTATGTCCCCTACATTAGAAGGTGTGTTCTTTACCAGTAGCACCATCTGGGAAGCCCAACTTAATTCTAAGATCTTCTAAAGCAGAGTACATAGATTAAGTCCACATAATATGTTCTATTACTGTTATTTGTAAGACACAGATCTGCTAGTAATAGTATCAAAGAATATCCATACTCTAGGCCATTACTGGTAGATATTACCTTGTCCTTTCCATTGCTAAGTGAACGTGAAAGTGAAATCACTCAGTTGTTTCCAACTCTTTGTGACCACATGGACAGTAGCTTGCACCAGGCTCCTCTGTCCATGGGATTTTCTAACTTCTATTTAAAAGAATAAAGTTTATAGACATCATGCTATGAAGTCTTCTTTGAATCTCAGGCAAACCTCTGATCAAGCCAGATGATCAGCATGCTAACTATTTGGGCCATGTCATTTTGACCCCACATACCAATTTTACTTTATTTATTTCAACCCTTGACTTATGCTAAAATCCTCAGACCTTTGAAAAGAAATAGGGCAATGAATTCTATTGTTACATTAAAATACTCACTGCTATGAGATATATTTTTAAAGCTTGTGTCCCTAGGTAAAGTTTTTGTTTCTTTTGAGAACTAGGTGAGCCCTGATAGCTCATACTATCTAATTTCTTACAGAATAATTTTACTAATTCCATATGTCTACTCTAAGGTTCTCAAATAAGTCACCTACACATTTTGAAGAATAAGGCTAGATATGGATGAAAATATAAGTAAAGAAAATAAAGTTAAGCATGAAGAATAAAACCAAATGGAAGCAGGATGAGGGAAATGAAGGCAATTTGGCACTGCTCATTTCTATTAATTTTAAGTGACTTAATTCATTTTGATACCAGTACAGGGATGATTGAATTATCTCACCAGAATTCTTACCAATTATATTTCACTAGACTTCTCCACCTATATATCCCACATATACTTAAGACATAAAATATCCAGAAATGAAATCAGGTTACTTTCACTCCCAACCTCATCCTGTACATCCTCCTAATCTGTGAATTATACCCTAAACTGTATTTCCTAACCTGTGAATGATACCACAATTGATAATCAATTGTGATAGCAGCTGATAATCAAGCCACACTGGTCCCCTAGTAGGATCTGTTTCATACTGACTCAGCTCAAAATCACATCTATTGAGACATAATAACCTACTGCAAAAGCACCTCTTCCAGGTGCTTCCACACACCTCAGTGCTTGTCTCTGTAGTGGCACCTAAAACTTTTTCACTTATTTTCCTCTTTTACTTGATTGTAAGCTCCTTGAAGGCAGAGGTTGGGCAATGCAGAGCTTCTAGCAAGTTCCTGGCACAGTGCAGGCTCAAAAAAATGTTTGCTTCATGATAAATGAATGACATCTACTGGAATGATATATATAAGTATATACAATACATATAACCATATAAAGTATTTTGTAGAGTACAATAAGCATTTATTAGATTAACAGAAATGGATTCTAATAGTGTGTTCTACAATTATAGTATCTAACTATCCCTAAAGTCCTCAATTGCACCATCTATAGATGTAGAAGACTACGAAATAATGAAATAAGCTCAATTGAAAAATAACACTCTGGAATTTCCACATATGTGTGGAAATTGTTTTACTTGTGATTAAGACATATAAAAGAGAAGTGGGAAAATATGGTTATACACTAAAGCAGTAAATGATTTATTTTTATACATTATCCAGGGAAAAAAGAAAATTATGCAGCTATAGAATCTGTTGATGCTGTTACTTAAGTGGAATGAGAAGGAATTATAACGCGTTCTATTAAACTTTCTATTTTGTAAAGGATGTTTTATAAGAATCAGAATATCTTGAGGTTATTACTTATTAGAGTGTCCAAATATATACTTAAAAGTTCAGTTTGGGAAACTGCCGATTATAAAAATCAAAATGTCTTACCCATTGTGGCAAATCAATCTCGGTTTTCTTAGAGTGTTAGATAAAATGATGCATTAGTAAACTGAGTAAATGCTTTAGCTAAAATGTAGATACCTAGCACTGAAATAACCTGCATAGAAATGAACATAGCAATCAGTTTCAGAGTCGGAAACAATCTCAGAGAGTGTCTCTTAGCAAAAGGAAATGGAGCTCTCATAAACACAACACTAAATTCAATAGTCTTTGGAGAAACCCGCAAGTTTCCAAAGTGGCAAATCTATGCTCTTTCTATATACAATGTTGCCTTTTTACAGTCATTGTGGCTACTAGAAAGCCCATTATTTGTAAAAAAAAAAAAAAAAAAAAAAAAAAAAACATGCTCCCTGATTAGATAATGGTATTGTTAATTGTCTGCTAACCATCCTAAGAAAAGTGATACTTACTTACAGAAGATTGTTTGAAGGTTATACAGTCCATCCACTTCTCTAAGTACTCTAAAGTCTTTCCTTGGATAAAACTGTGCCATGAGAAAGCTATATACTTGGACCATATTAGCTTAGCTCCTTGAAGAACTGCCTTCACTGAGTTGTAAGTTAATATAATGCCTTCAGCTTTTATTGAAGGGGACTATAAGAAACATCAATATGAAATTAATTACTGCATTTGTTGGTAAAACACTGACATTACTTGCAATAGCACCCAACTTTTTCTAATATAGTGGTGGCTTAGTTGCTAAGTCGTGTCTGACTCTTGATACCCCATGGACTGTAGTCTTCCAGGTTCCTCAGTCCGTGGGATTCTCCAGGCAAGAATACTGGAGTGGGTTGCCATTTCCTTCTCCAGGGGATCTTCCCTACCCAGGGATTGAACCCTGGTCTCCTGCATTGCAGGCAGATTATTTACCAACTGAGCTACAAGAGAAGCCCTTTTCTAATATGATACCCATATTATATTGTTTTAAAAAAGAGAATTCAGTATAGGATTTTTTTTTCTGAGAAAATTTATACTTCCATTTTTTGGTTAAAGGGAAATAAGTTTCCCCCTATGGTTCATTCTCACAGCCAACAAGCTTAGAATTTGAATTTTAGCTATTCTAGCTATGGACTGGGCTTCCTGGATAGCTCAGCTGGTCAAGAATCTGTCTGCAATGCAGGAGACCCTGATTCAATTCCTGGGTCAGGAAGTTCCCATGGAGAAGGGATAGGTTACCCACTCCTGTATTCTGGCCTGGAGAATCCTCATGGACAGAGGAGCCTGGCAAGCTACAGTCCATGGGGTTGCAAAGAGTGGGACATGACTGAGTGACTAAGCACAGCACACAGCACAGATATGGACTACAGTTAATATTCTGGCCCAAATGGTAGACATATTTGCAGTCTATTTTCCTTCATCTTGATTTTCCACTTCTATTTAAATAACTTAAGTACATACATTCTTTTGGTAGACTGTCTGAAATGCTTTTGGAACAAAGAAGGATCTTAAAAAATACAAATAGATGAATAAAAACACTTGAAATGTGATGCAATGTGATTGCCATGGAGTGAATCCCAAAATAATGGCACAGTTCATGTTAATTTGGATATTATGGTGCTATGCCTGTATTTTCAGTAATTTAATATGTATTTATTTCCAAAGAATATGCTTTTCTTGGCCAGTGTAGAACCACTGACTCATATTTAGAAGTAAAAACAGTCTTAAGAGAGTAAAGGTATATTCTAAAACTTAATTCAAAAAGCTATGTGCTAAACACTATGTTAGATATTAGCAGAGAAATAATGAATAAGACAAAAACATATTCCTCTAGATCATACAACTTACTGTTAGCTTTGTTTACAATAGAAGTATAATGTAATGAGGTTACATAAAAGGAATTTGTGGCAAGTACTGTAAAAGCATAATGGTGGGTGGCAATTACATACAATTGGATAGGTCTTAAGGAATAAGTAGTTCATCAGTTAGGAAAGAAAGGAGAGGGCATTTTACAAAGAGGGATCAACACATCTAATGTCATGGAGATGGGAAGAGGCATGGATAGTTGGGGATGTTTTTAATGACTAGAGGAAGAATATGAGCATGGACTTCAGATCTGTTCAGTCTTGGATTCACCATTTGTTAGATGTGTGATCTTGAGCAAGTAACTTTACTTGATGAATCTTATATTCCTCATTTTGACATGAAGATATTTCAAGGCACACAGTGGTAAGTGCACAATAAACAGCAAAATATTTTCTTATCATTCGTGACGTAAACTAATGTATCAGAAAGCTATATATTTGGGCCATATTAGCTGAGATGCTTGAAAACTTGCTTTCAACAATTTATTAAAGAGCTAAAAAATAAATGATCATGTTTCTGTTTTAGAAAGACACTTCTGGAACTACTGTACAGAATGGATTAAAAGGAGACATGATTAGAGATAATGAGGAGTAAACAGACTGAAAATAATGAAAGGTGGTAAGAGCATGGCCTATGGACACACACGTAGGAAAATGGACATTTGACAGCTGGTTAGATCTCAAGGGATGCTTTCAAGTTGTCGGTATATGAGACTAGGTTTTGCCATGAACTGAGATATATATGAAAAAATAGGCACTTAGGATATTTTATTTTTTGGTTGCTTGCTGTTTCTTTCATCTTTTGAAAGAGATATGCAAAGATTGAAAAATCATGTTCATGTAGAAGTGCCTAGGGTACCTGTTGGATATATGAACCTGGAAGTTAAAAGAAAGTTATAATAACTGTGGAAGGTAAGATAAAGGTGTGGGCTGTGGTTATGATTTGGTTATGCTTAGTTAATTTGCACCACATTTATTGAAAACTAATATGTATAGTAAGCTCTGTACAAAGGGCCAAGAATAAATGATTTTTTTAAATAAATGTGGTCATTGTTACCATGAACAGTGAAGGAGCTAGGACTTAAGCATGCAATTATGAGCTGTAATAAAGGATGAAATGCAAAAGAGCAGGATACTATACATACTTATAAAATGATATAATTTTTCAGGGGCCAGGGGAGCAAGTGTTCAGAAACTTCCTGAGGATTGGACTTCCCTGATAGCTCAGTTGGTAAAGAATCTGCCTGCAGTGCAGGAGACCCCAGTTTGATTCCTGAGTCAGGAAGATCTCCTGGAGAAGGGATAGGCTATCCACTCCAGTATTCTTGGGCTTCCCTTGTGGCTCAGCTGGTAAAAAATCTGCCTGCAAAGCAGGAGACCCGGGTTCGATCCCTGGATTGGGAAGATCCCCTGGAGAAGGGAATGGCTACCCACTCCAGTATTCTGGCCTGGAGAATTCCATGGACAGTATAGTCCATAGGGTTGCAAAGAGTTGGACATGACTGAGCAATTTTCACTTCACTTCACACTGGTATTTGTGCTGAAGATGAGTAGGTTTTATCTATTTAGAGATAATAAACAGTAGACAATGCATAGTGTGACTGACATTCCTACAAGTATTTTCAGTAAAACCCTTAAAATGAAAATCACATAGTAACAGCAAGAACAAAAAATAAATAAATTTAAATGACTGCCTTTGGGGATAAACAAGAGCAAATGCTGGGTAGACTGGACGTACTTCAAACTTAGGCAAAGAATCTCAAAGAATAGAATGAATAGTGGCAGCTGTCAAGATTTAAGGAAGGAAGGTGATATTCTAAGACCTGTTTTAAAGACCTGACAGAAGAGAAAAAGTTGCTGACATGGAGCTGAAATGGAGTCTTGGAGTATACGTATTCAGTGGGTTCAATGGGAATCCCTCAAGAAAAATGAAAAATTATCTGAGTTGAAAACGTAGAGGCTGGAATCCTTCAGCTATAGGACAATAAATGGAAAGATAACCTGATTATAGTGAGCTGAAAATTAAACTGAAAGTGAGAACATACACTTTACAAGCAATGCTTTCAAAAAGCTTGAATGGAAAAAGAAGAAGAATGGGGAATCTGAGGATGGGGGAATGTGTGATAGAATCTGGAAAGAGTTTTGCTTTTGCCTTTATGGTAAATTAAAGTATATTAGGCATCATCAGAAACTTACAGGAAGCAGATGAAAAAGAGAAGATGGCTTTGAAGAAGTAAGAGAAGAAAATAACTGATGGTTTAATATTGAAAAAGGAACAAGAGGAAAAGGAATCAAGAGATAAGGTAGAAGAATTAGTCTTGAGGAAGGTTCCAGAAGAATTTGGTAAGTTGAATAAATAGATACTTTCATATATGAAAGGCATAAATAAGTGAAGTTGAATTATTTGATCCTGCACTAAATTTTTGCATGGCAACCCACTCCAGTATTCACCATAAAGAGGAGCCTGGTAGGCTGCAGTGGGTTCGCTAAGGGTTGGACACACTCCAGTGTTTCTTTTCCTTTCATGCATTGGAGAATCCCAGGGTTCTTGCCTGGACCCAGGTGGAGCCTGGTGGGCTGCCGTCTGTGGGGTCGCACAGAGTCGGACACGACTGAAGTGACTTGGCAGCAGCACTAAATTTTTAGATCGATGAAGTTTTGTTAACTAATTTCACACTTGAGGCAAAAAGTAGTGTACAATCTTGTGCAAGATCACAGAGCAAGATAGGCTTTGTCTTCTAATAGAGGGCTCAAATGTAGCTTGAATATGAAGCAAATGAATTTATTTATCTGTTTGCGAAAACTAACCTTAAAGATCATCAGAGCACAATCTACATATAAACTGTATGTTAAATACATATTTCTTTTTTCGAACATACAATATTAATAAGAATCTCCAAGTGATTATCCTCATGAGACAAATTAATACTTGCCAGTTAACAAACCTTAAATAACTTTTTATATATGCTTTGGATTGACAGATCATTAAGTGCGTTTACTCATGTTTACTAACTCTAAAAATGAGGGCTTCCTCCAGTCTGGTTCAACTAAAAGCATCCCATTTGGGCCTATGGATAAAAACTTTGTATTTCAGGAAAATTACTGTTTTCCACTTAATTAAATCTAAGGAAAACTAAAACAGAGTAAATTGCACTGATTTTTTTTTTTTTTTTTTTTTTTAGGCAGATGTGCTAGTTCAAGGCATTCCACTATGTATCCTTTCAGTTTTAAGAACCTGATTATTTCCAATAGGAAAAAACCTCCCAAAATGTATTCGAATCATGAAAAGGATTGAGTACCCCCTGATAAATTTACCACTGTAAAGTATTAGAAGATCTTCCACGCAGGCAAAGAAGTCTTGTCATTGGTATTACACTGCCAGATTTAATAGCAAAAATCAATTTTTTCTTTTATTCAACAAAACTTTCTGCAGTGCCTACTAATTGCCTGACACTGTGTTTGGCACTCTAGCTATGGAAAAGTGGTTAACAACAAGCAAGGAGCCTGATGTAATGTTCCCTTTAACTTAACCACTGAACTTGAAACACTTAGAACTGAAATAATACAAAATTTGTTAGTTGTTTTCCTGCAAACTAGGTTGGAGTATAAACGATTTCAACCAAGATTTATCTTCACTATATGTGATCTGATATGTGGATAGACTTAAATCTAGTATTTGTCTCTGTCAGGTTATTGCTTTTAGAATGCATTATCAGGAATCTGGGATTTTTTTGCATTTATAGGTACTTGTATTTTCCAAGTTCAGGGGTTAAGAAGGCATATTATTTGATATGCCAAATCACAATGTCAATTTGATTGGCACCTCAATGCATTAAAAATAAAATATTAATATATTTCTACATGGATTTACATCACAAACCACTATTTATCTTTTGTAATGTATTTGCAAAGCATTTCATCTTCAAAAAATGTTAGTATGAAAGTGCATGTGTAACTTATATAACTTAAAAGAAGTAACTGCATAGATAGCAATGAAAAAGCAGTATACTATATGGGGTATGAAAACATAAATCAACAATAAAATGTGACGGGAATGGTAAAATAACCTAAAAGTTAAGCACAGAAAAGTAATCAAATTTTCTTTAATATTTACTCATTGACTATTAGTATACAAAATATAGCTTATAAAATGAAATAAATCAGCTCTTGTTAAAACTTTTACAGTTTACAAAGTTAAGGAAAAAGACTACAATATCAATGTCAATATCATCATATAAATTAGAAAAAAATTATATTCAAATAACTGAAAAGGAAAATCAGCAAGTATGCTGTTCCAAACTTAATGGAAGGGTATTCAGGTAGATACTTTGTAAAAAGAAACCCTCCAAGTAGAACTTTTTATTATTATTGAGAAAACTTTATATCTCATTGTGATGTATACAACGGCTCCTCTTAAGGCAGACTGAGAAAGGAAATGGCTATTTATCATTGCACAAAACTCACACTTCCTTCAGTACCTGAAACCTAAAAATAGACACAAATAATTCCCAAAGAAGTTAATCTTAAAGATAAATTTTTTTTCTCTTGTGGACTAAATGAGCAACTGAAAATGTCTAGGCATTCCTACCTACTTACTTATTCCATACAGCATGGGAGCGATTACAATCCTGCAAGTTCTTTTACATCTAAGCAACAGAGATGATACCCCCATCTCTGAAGGGTAACTCTGAAAAGTAACTCAGCCTACTGATTGGGCCTGAGATTCTATAATTGGTAAAATTAATGCCCACTTTTCTTTTCCAAATCTTTTTACTGTAAAGCGGTGTGGTTAAAGGTATGAACTTAATGGTCAGGCAGAACCGGGTTTAAGTAAACATTAACTTGTGTGAACTTGGGCAAGTAAATAACTTCACTAAGCTATACCTTCTTCATAAAAAGAGAGAGAGAGAATTAAAAAGAGATCCTAGTTATAAGTTGTAAAGATCATATGAGAGAGCATAGGTAGAAAACTTAGCAAGTGCTTGACACACTGTCAGAGCTCAACTGATGCTAGGAAGTGGTTTTAACAGAAGTAATAATACCAGCACTCCTAAAGGATTTCAGGCAAGAGCATACTTTAAAAGAAAGCTTTATGTTTGAATGTTCTTAATGTCAAATTTGAGGTACAGTATCTGTTACAAGCTAAATGGGTTGAGGGATTCTCTTAATCACAGTTAGAAGGAAGTTCTCACTTACCTTGTCATTTACTACACTCTTTCCATCCCAAGCCCATCCTCTTTTGGTGAAGTAATTAACCGTTGCAAATTCAATTAGGGCAGAGAACACAAATGCATAGCAAACAGCAATAAACCAGTCCATGGCAGTTGCATAAGCCACTTTGGGGAGAGAATTCCGAGCACTGATGCTTAGAGTTGTCATTGTTAGAACAGTTGTTACTCCTGCAAAAAGATAGGAAGCAAAAACATCAACAAATACCAGCACAACAACATTGGAATTGTTTTTTCAAAAGGTACTTTCACTGCCACCTTTAGCCACTAGAAAAGCAAACAAACAAAAACCTTCTGAAAGAAAATAGCACAAAGTTAATTATCATAAATGGTTATTATATTTTTTTTGAAGTGATGACTCTGAAATGCTTTTCTTTTTCTTTTTTTTTTTTGTATGAATCTCCTTTTCCTCTTAAGTACCATTGAGGTTAGAAAGACTGGTGAAACTGAAGTAGATTTCCGATGAGGAAAGCAGGTACCTGAAATTGACCCATTTCCCATTAACATTAATTTAAAAAATCCTTCACAAAGCTTCACATTAATTTGTTCATCATTTATTTGACTCATTCTAAGCAATGGACCAGTCATCCACACTAGTGATCACAACAGAACTATGATTAAGAAGTTCTTCATTCTAAGTATAGCTAGGCTAAGTATGAAATTAATTCTAGACTGGCTAGTATTATAAGGATGGAATTTCTTTAATAATGAAGTTTAGAATCTACAGAAAAATAAAACAACCAACTAAATGCTATACCTTATAAAATATTAATCACTAATTTTAAGAAGTAGTTTATAACTCCATTGGTTTAAAGAATGTCATTTGGGGAAATCACAATGGTTAAGTAAAAAGAAAGCAATAATTCAGAAGATAGTCACAACATCAGCAGTCAAAATGTCTACAGTTACCTGCTTTATCAGAGATTCAAGAGAGGATTAATTATGTACATGCATGCATGCATGCATGATAAGTCTCTTCATTCGTGTCTGACTCCTTGAGACCTCATGGACTGTAGCCTGCAAGGCTCCTCTGTCCATAGGATTGTCCAGGCAAGAATACTGGAGTGGGTTGCCATGCCCTTCTCCAGGGCATCTTTCCAACTCAGAGATCAAATCCATGTCTCTTACATCTCCTGCACTGACAGAAGGGTTCTTTACCACTAGTGCCACCTGGGAAGCTCAATTACATACACAGAGGATATATTAAATTAAAAGAATCAAAATGTTGGAGAAATGTTCATTCATATAAAGAAATTCTTTTATATTTTATTTTTTACTTTCCCTTAGGGTAAATAAAGAAGCTTCTTTTCTCACTTACCATAGAGTTAGCAATTCAAAATAGCAATAATTCTATTTAATTATGAATGAATGAATCTGGGAATATGATGGTAGTAGTAGGAATGAAAGGTAGAAAGATAAATTTAGCTAAAAATAAGTTTAGCTCACCTGCTGCTGAGTCAATATTATAAAACACATTTAAGAAATATATTCTGTTAACATGCACCAAACTGTGAAAGATTTTAGATGGTGTTTTCTTTTGAGAATTTGGTACAGTACAATAATTAAATAGAATACAAGACAGTTATACCCACACATACAAACAACAACCTATCCCCCCATGCACACAAACATATATAAATGCAACTGACATGAAAATAAATTTAACTTCATCAGCAGTCAAGGAAAAAAAGAAATAATGAGATGCTTTTAAAAACAGTATTATCAGCAAAATGTTAGCAAAACTTTGAAAGACTGATATTATCCTGGCATTGAAGATGATGTGGATCAATGAAATTCCCTTTAGGGATTACAAACTGTGTACTACACCTAAGAAATTGTTGCCTAATCTGAGGTCATAAAGATTTAAGCGTATATTTTCTTGTGAGTTTTATAGTTTTAGATCTTACATATAGGTCTTTGGTCCTTTTTGAGGTGATTTTTGTATATGGTAGATGTCCAGATCCATCCTTCTGCATATGGATAGTCAGTGGTCCCAACACCATTTGTTGAAAAGACTTTTCTTTCCCCATTAAATGATCTTACCACTGTTGATGAAATCAACTGATCAAAGATGGGTTTACTTCTGGACTTTCAATTCTTCTTTTTTTCAAGCTTGAAACTTTTTATTTTATACTGGGGTATATGCAACCAGTCCATCAATGGACATAAGTTTGAGTAAGCTCCAGGAGTTGATGATGGACAGGGAAGCCTGGGGTGGTGCAGTCCATGGGGTCGCAAAGAGTTGGACATGACTGAGCGACTGAAGTGAACTGAACTGATGCTGGGAAAGATTGAAGGCGGAAGGAGAAGGGGACGACAGAGGATGAGATGGTTGGATGGCATCACCGACTCAATGGACATGAGTTTGAGTAAGCTCCAGGAGTTGGTGATGGACAGGGAAGCCTGGCATGCTGCAGTCCATGGGGTCACAAAGAGTCGGACACGACTGAGCGACTGAACTGAACTGATAGCTGATTTACAATGTTGTGGTAGTCTCTGGTGAACATGAAGGGATTCAGCCATATATATACTGGACTTTCAGTTCTATTCCATTCATCTACATGTCAGCCCTTATGCAAAGTTCACAGTTTTGATAACATAGCTTTAGGGTAAGTGTTGAAATTGGGAAGCATGAGTCCTCCAAATTTCTTATACTTTTTCAAGATTATTTTAGCTATTCAGGGTCCCTTACACTTCCTTATGATTTTATGGTCAGTTTGCTCATTTTTTCCAAAAATGTCCTTGGAGTTTTGGTAGATATTGCATTAAAATCCTTGTTTGGGGAAATATTGCCATATTAACTACAATAAATCTTCCAGTCCCCAAATATGACATAGCTATACATTTTAATCGGACATATATATGTCATCTCCATTTATTTAGAACTTCAGTTCCTTTCAGCAACATTTTGTAATTTTCAATTTATAAGTTTTTCACCTTTAAACTTAAATTTATTTATAGGTGTTTTATTCTTTGGGCTGTTTTGTAAATAGAAATACCTTTATTTCCATTTTAGATTATTCATTGCTAGTGTATAGAAACAAAGCTGACTTTTTTGCGTATTGATCTTCTACCTGATATTTTCCTGACTATATTATCTCTAATAGTTTTTATGTGGTTTATTAAAAGTTTTCTATATATAAAAATATGTGACTGCATATAGAGTTTTGTTTCTTCCTTTCCAAGTTGGATGCCTTTTATTTGTTTTTCTTGCCTAACTTCTCTGGCTAATGCCTGTAGTACAATGTTGAATAGAATTGGTGAATGCAGATGTCCTTGTCTTGTTCCTGATGTTAGTACGAAAGTTTTAATCTTTCACCTCTAAATATCCTCTTTATTGGGTTAAAGAGGTCCTTTTCTAGGGCTAGTTCACTGACTTTTTTTTTTATCATGAAAGGATGTTTTATGTTTTTCAGAGCCTATTGAGATGATGGTGTGTTTTTTTCCATATTCCATAAATCTATCTGGGATTATTACATTGATATTTGTATGTTTAACCAACCTTACTTTCCGGAGGTAAATTACACTTGGTCACAAGTGTGCAATATTTTTATATGTGGCTGGTTTCAGTTTGTTAGTTTCCTGTTGAGGACGTTTGAATCTATATTCATAAGAGAAATTGATCTGCAGGGAATTTTTTCCTCTTGTGATTTGTCTGGATTATTGAGCTTCTTAAATGAGTTGATTTGTGTTCTTCATTAAAGCTGAAAATTTTTGACCACTATTTTTCAAATATTTTAATCCCTTTATCCCTCTCCTCTCCTTCCGTGAGTACCACTTTACATATATTGACATGCTTGATAATATGCCACAAGTGTCTTAGGCACTGATTATTTTTTCTCTTTTTTTTTTTAACTCCCCGTTTCCCACACTTAAGAATATTAACTGACTTATCTCTGAGTTTACTGATTCTTTCTTCTGATTGCGTAAATCTACTATTAAGCTCCTCTAGTAAATTTTTCTTTTCAGTTATGGTACTTTTGAATTGCTGAATTTCTACCTGTTTACTTTTTATAATTTCTATTGATTTGGTATTCTATGTTTGATGAGGCATCATTAGAACACCTTCGTTCTTTAGACGTGGTTTCCTTTGGCTACTCTATTTTATCTAATGTAGCTTATTTAAAGTCTTTGTCTATTTATTGCAACACTTGGGCTTCCTTAGGTACAGTTTCTAATGAATGTTTTTATTTTTTTAAACAGTACATACTTTTTAAATTTGCAGACCATATATTTTTGTTGTAAACAGGACATTTTGAATACTGTAATGTGGCAATTCTGGAAATTATATTCTTGCCCTTTCCAGGGTCTTTTTCAATTGTGACTTGTTGTATTTATGGACTTTGTATAGTGACTTTTCTTAACTAATTCTGTAAATTCTGTGTTCTTTTCATTTCGGACCGCTGAAGTCTCTGTTTTCGTAGCCTAATGGCCATCTAATGATTGGACAGACTTTCTGAAACACTTGAAAGCATAAACTTCTCTGTCTTTGTCAGGTGATTCTGTGTGCAGGTTGGGGTATGTCTTCAACATTCAGCCACACAGTTGACAACTCTGCCTTAGCATCCACTTCCTGCTTGTATAGAGGCTCAGGGTCAATGAGAGGGGAGGGCTTTGGGCTCTCTCAGTCATTTTTGGGTATTCACATAACTCTGTGTACACGTGGCCTTCTAGATTCTAAGAAATATGTCAGTGTTTTTCAAATCACTTATGTACAGTTGATTCCCCAGCTTTTCCTCTTAAATCTTTTTGGTTAGCCCATTGTTTGATCCAAAAGTCATCCATTGACTCTGGCATAGGCAGCTAAAATGTTTGTCTGTAAATGCTTTCAGTGGTATCCCTCAGGTAGTGATTTTGGCACTGGAGGGGATTCTGAGTCAGGTGAACAAAAAGAAGCTTTTTGAGACGATCTTCCAGGGAAGCACCATACAGATGAAGTAATGATAATTCTTTTTAAATGAGCTCCTCCTGTACCAGAAATTCAGGCTTTATTTTTAAGACTACCATTTAGGTGGGGAGTGGATATGAGACTAGGGTAAGTTTCAGTACCACAAAGATTACTATTCTTGCCAAGATTCTACAATTTTTCTTGAATAAGTGTACTCAGGGTTGCAAATTGTTGGCTGATTTCCAAAGTTCTGAAAAAGTTGATTTTAACAGTTTTACCAGTTTCTCATTGCTTTTATGAAGATGTGGGATTTTAGTATTTCTTACTCCACCATTTTTGTTGACATCACAAACGATTTGAATGGGTCTCCCCTGAGACCTAGGAATTATTTTTCTAAATGAGCCAGGGAAGGATGAAATACTGGATACCTGTGTAGTTCTGTCCTCAGAAGGTCTTACAGTCAGATTGCTGGGTTTGAATTCTGGCTCCGCTAATTGCTGCCTATGTGATCTTGAGTAAGTTTCTCAACTATTCTCCTTATGTTCCATATCTTCAAAACAGATCTTTAGACTATATCTACTTCAGGAGAATGTTGTGAAAGTTAAGTATGTATTTACCACAAAGTCTGGGACATTGTGGGAATTTACTAAATGTTATTTATTTTAATTCTCTTTTTGTTGCTATTAATACTATCAGAAACCTACCTTACTGCAGTGATAGCAGAAAAATATTTAAAAATAAATGATACATAAGGCTCCTTATTATGAACACTGCTTGTAAAAGTAAAAAGGTGGTAATGTTAGCAATCAGTGACTGGGAAATAGTTTAATAAATTTTTTAATATCTAAATTAGTAATACTACAACAGTAAAGTTGGGATAACATTGACTGTAAAAAAATCTACAATACATTTTTCTTAAAAATGTTTCATGATTCAGTTTTCATGAAAGTTCATGCACAGGAATTTGTGTGTCAATATGGATATACTGCATGAACTTAGTAAATAAAAAAATCAAAAAGGACATTCATCTTAGATTACCACGTTCAGGAATAAGATAGCATATGGTTTGGAATGATGAACTAGAAACTTTGTTTCTATTTCAAGTTCAGTTGAAATAGAAAAAAAAATCAGATTTTTTTCTATTATTTTATTTTTTAATTTTTAAATTATTTTAATTATTTTAGTGTACAATTCATTCCCCAGGTTTTCCTCTTAAATCTTTTTGGTTAGCCCATTGTTTGATCCAAAAGTTATCCATTGCCTCTGGCAGAGGCTGCTAAAATATTTGTTTGTAAATGCTTTCAGTGATTTTTCTATTATTTAATTTTTTTGGTATTTTATCAGATAAACATGAAAGGACAAAATCTCTAAGGATATTATCTAAGATAATCATATTGACATTAGGGGAATTGATATTAGGGGATATTGATTATTTGGGGAATTAACATTGAGGGAAATTCACTTTTTCCCTGAAGTGACCCTTCTTTGCTTCTGTGATAAGACAAAATGCAAAATTTTTAATTTAAACAGTAGATAATGACTTTTAATCATTTCTAATTCAACTGTGAATTTTGGGGAATGACAGATACATTAATATGGACTAACAAAGAAAACTCTACCAAAAATGCATATTCAAATTATGGCAAACCATTAATTATGATTCTGAGTCTATACCATTAGCTTAAAATTAGATTTGAGTCTAGTCACTCAAGCCAATAAAATGTTACAGCAATTTCAATATAAATTTACCATGAGGCTCTTTTTCATGATATTTAAATTACCCCGTATCTAAATTTTATTTTCTAATTTTATTTTCTTTCATCTGATTGTGGAAACTTGACATGAAAATTGTTAACACTGATTATAAGCTCTTCCTCCTTCCCTTCCTTCCTTCTCTTTTCTCTTTATACTGCAGGGATAAGATTCTCATAAGCCAGCTTTTCTCTCTGTTAGTTTAGCCTAGTCTGTCCCATTACACTGTAGATAGAAAAGCCAGGCATTCAAAAGTTGCACTTCCCTAAAAAGTTCACAAACCTCCCACATGCCCATCTCCCAGCAGTGGGCATTTTCCTGTTCCTGGTAAGGCCTCCATAAACCAGTGTTTCCACGACATTACTTTAGCAGACTGTGTCTTCCCTTATCACCTCCGGGGGACCACTGAAACTCAATGCTTCTTTGGGAAGCCTCAGTTTCTTTTACAGTAAAATAAAAGGCAAGTAGTTTATAAAGCGCTTTCAGCACTAAAATTTTATGCATATATGTGAAAAATATGTGATCATTCCTCAGACAATATCTAACATAGAGCTACTTTACACTCTGATTTTATTCTGCATAATATTTCTTATTTCAATTTGTAGGTGCTAAAAACCTCAGTTCATACTAGCTAAGTAAATGGTGTCAAAGTAAAGAAATACCATGTGTTGAGTGAAAATATACACCAAAAGGAGAAAATCAAATCAGGGAAATGATTTCACACAGAGAATGAGACTGTGGGCTCCATGGCCAGATGCCAGAATTCTAATTCTGTGACCTTAAGGAAGTTCCCTAGCCTCTTTGTTCCACAATTTCCTCATTTGTAAAGCGGGGATTAGGAGTAGTGTTTTCCCAATGTGGGTTCGATCCCTGGGTCAGGAAGATCCCCTGGAGATGAAAATGGCAACCCACTCCAGTATTCTTGCCTGGAGAATCCTATGGACAGAGGAGCCTGGGGGATTACAGTCCATGAGGTCACAGAGTCACACATGACTGAGTGACGGAAAAAGCATGCATGCTATTGTTACAGCAACCAAAAGAGTTACCACATGTAAAACAATGCCTCTTATTATAAAAAGTACCTAGTGTAATATCACTCTGAAAGGAAAGTTAGGACATATTTAAACCAGAAAAATAAAATCCTCAAATTGCAAAGAATTTTCAGCCAATTAAAAAATAAATAAAATATTTTTAAAAATCCTCGAGACCTTGATACCCATCAAATGCTTATAAGTGAGTATTTGTGGTTAGGGTACGGGGCGGAAGTTAGGAAGGAGAAATCTCAGAAACCATATAGGCACAAAAACTGCAATACAACAGAAACTTAAAATTGTTTGATACCACCTGCTGGTTGTTGGTAGAAATGGCAGAAACTACAGACATTCTGGTAACAAAATGTTGGATTCCCCACTCCACCCTCCTTCCCCTTGAGCCCAACGGACAAAACAATAATCACTCCTTCCCCCAAAAATGACAATAATAATATTAACAAATACAGTAGAAACACACTATGAAATTTATTGTTGTGTTGTCACTAAGTTGTGTCTGACTCTTTTGCAACCCCATGGACTGTAGCCCACCAGGCTCCTCTGTCCATGGGATTTCTCAGGCAAGATTACTGGAAAACTTTGCCATTTCCTTCCTTCTCCAGGCGGATCTTCCTGACACAGGTATCGAACCTGTGCTGTGTCTCCTACCTTGGCAGGCAGATTCTTTACCACTGAGCCACCTGGGAAGCCCCACACTATGAAAGATTGCAATTTTATTTTCAAGGTTGAAATTTTAATGCATAACTGGACTACTACATCTGATGGGCTTCTCAGGTGGTGCTAGTGGTAAAAATCCCACCTGCCAATGCAGGAGACTAAGAGACATGGGTTCGATCCCTGCGTCAGGAAGATACCTTGGATGAGGGCATGGCAACCCACTCTAGTATTCTTGCCTGGAGAATCCCATGGAAAGAGAAGCCTGATGGTATATAGTCCATGGGGTTACAAAGAGTCAGACATGACTGAAGTGAATAAGCACCCACACACGTTACATCTGAATAATAAAAAAGTTGAAACTTCTATATATTAGAGGCAGAAATTATACTTGGATAACTATCATTGTCATAATATCTAATTATCTCAAACTCTATTAATTTAAAATTTTTGAACTTAGAAACTATTGATTATGATCTAGAACATGTGTGAAAGGTTAATTATAGTATACATAATACTGTGAGGGATTTACAATTTTTTTCTTTATGCTTACCTGAATACATCACGGATTTAATAAATCTAAAACTCATATTCCTTTCCCCAAACCCTTTTCATCTTGATGTCCTTTCTTAGTGAAAGGCTTTTGCAATCTGAATGAAGCCATTTTTCATATTCTAGTTTGAAATGGCCATGACATGGATAGTTTGTCAGTCTGGGCAACATACGGTTTCCTTTACCTAGAATTTTTTTTCCCTTTCACACATCCTCTTTTTTATTACCAAAATCCTATTCAGTTCAGTTCAGTTCAGTTCAGTCACTCAGTCGTGTCCAACTCTTTGCGACCCCATGAACCACAGCACGCCAGGCCTCACTGTCCATCACCAACTCCCGGAATTCACCCAAACCCATGTCCATCGAGTCAGTGATGCCATCCAACCATCTCATTCTCTGTCGTCCCCTTCTCCTCCTGCCTTCAATCTTTCCCAGCATCAGGGTCCTTTCAAATGAGTCAGCTCTTCACATCAGGTGGCCAAAATATTGGAGTTTCAGCTTCAACATCAATCCTTCCAATGAACACCCAGGACTGATTTCCTTTAAGATGGACTGGTTGGATCTCCTTGCAGTCCAAGGGACTCGCAAGAGTCTTCTACAACAGCACAGTTCAAAAGCATCAATTCTTCAGCGCTCAGCTTTCTTTATAGTGCAACTCTCACATCCATACATGACTACTGGAAAAACCATAGCCTTGACTAGATGAACCTTTGTTGGCAAAGTAATGTCTCTGCTTTTTAATATGTCTTAATAAATTATTGAGTACCTACTTAGTGCCAGGTAGTTTTGTAGTACTGAGAACACACCAATAAATAAAGAGCAAAAATTCCTGCACCCAGAGAATGCACACTGGACCAATACACACAGCTCAACTTGCTCTTTCTGTAGGACTTCACCCATAAAGTCAAATATGACCTGGTCCTATGCATACCTACATCATATCACATCCTTTTTGAATTTTCTATTGGTTTACATGCCTGTATAGCCCCCCTAAAATTCAGGGATTAGAGTTTGTTTGTCATCTTCTCCCCAGAATGTAAAAGGGTGCATAGCAGAGGGTAGGAGGTCATTAAATAGTTTTTTAAAATAAACTATTTGTCCAATGATCTGTAACTGATAATCATTTATTCATCAGGATAAAAGCAAGAAATCTATTCCTTCTTTCATAAAGCAAGCAGGCATTAAGTTCCCATTCTGTGCTGGGCACTGTGGAGCTGTGCATGGAATGAGAGCCAAACCAAATCAGTTGTGTATGTGATTTTTTTTTTTTTTCAAAAGAGCATAAAATAATATAATATCACAGCTGGGTATATGATGAACTGTAACTGGGTGACCTACTTAGACTGGGAAGTTGGGTTAGGCTTTCCCAAAGAAATACAAGCATAAGTTAGAAGGATCCCCAGGCAAGGCTGAGGAAAGAATATGCACCGGAGCCCAGCCCAGAGACACGAAGAAACATGGCATTGTGAGGGATGGAGAGAATCCTGCAAGGTGGGAAGACAGAAGAGGAGGGTTTCATGAAGAGGAGGTCAAGGGGAAAGCAAAGGCCAGATCATCCAGGGCCTGCTTGATGCTGTTAAGATAATAATGACTTCTCAAGAGCACTGCCAAAGCTTTACAGAGTTCATGCTAAACTGGTTAGTGACATGGTCAGTAGTTCTTGTTTAAAAGATTACTCTGGCCATTAATCTTCCATAGTTAACTAGGCTCCTCTGTTCATGGGATTCTCCAGGCATGAATACTGGAATGGGTTGTCATGACCTCCTCCGGGGTATCTTCCCGACCCAGGGATCGAACCTGCGTCTCTTGTTAGTTCTGCATTGGCTGTCAGATTCTCTACCATTGCACCACCTGAGAAACATTCAATAGTTAAGGTGATTGCTTTTATCTTCTCTAGCTTTTTTTTCAAACATTTTCTCTTTGCTTTTAGTTTACTGCTGTTTGAATATGATATGACTAACTGTGTTTTTCTTTGGTTTGTAGATAATTATCCTTTGTGGTATCCTCTGAGCTTTGTGGACCTATGGTTTAGTCATTAATATTTGGCAAGTTTCAGCCACGATTATGTCAAATATTTCTTCTGTTCTCACTTTATTCTTCTGATATTATAATTATGACTCTGTTACACCTATTGAAATGGTAGCACAGCTGCTGAATGCTTTGTTCTGGTTTTGTTGTTATTTATTCAACTGAGTTTTTTTCTTGCTTGAATTTCAGTTTGCAAGTTGAAATTTATAATGATCACATACTAGCTAATCAATTCATACTTCAGCCTTAGAGTTGGTTGATGAGTCCACTAAAGTCATTCTTCATTTCTGTTACTGTCTTCTTTATTCCTATCATTCCTTTTGATTTTTAGAGTTTCCATTTCTCTGCTTTTATAACCAACCTCTTCATGCAGGTTGTTTACTTCTTCCATTAGAGGTACTAACGTATTATTCATAGTTACTTTAAATTCCTTATTTGATAATTCCAACGTCCCTGTCATGTCTGAGTCTCTTTCGTTGCTTTTTCTCTTCCAACTGTGTTTT
This sequence comes from Okapia johnstoni, assembly GCA_024291935.2. NCBI lineage: Eukaryota > Metazoa > Chordata > Mammalia > Artiodactyla > Giraffidae > Okapia > Okapia johnstoni. Next base: position 58,865,354 of record CM044308.1, read on the forward strand.
ATTTTTTTTATGTTTCCCTTTGGCATGCCTTCTAATTTTTACCCCAAGTATTAGTAGAGTGTAATTGACATACATCACTGATAACTTTTTGTTAAAAGCTGACCATGTTAATTTGGGTAATAGGGACTGACATAAATAGACCCTCAGGATAGGATTTAAATTAATCTGGCTAGACGGTTGTGTTTAATGTCTGCTGTCATTATAGGTGCCACACGATTCAAGGCTTTTTTGTTTTCTTGTGGCTGCCACTCTTGACCTTGGACTTTCCTAGCTACTCCTTCTCCCAGGGAGTCTGTGCCTTCAGCTCTTTCTGCTATAAGCTGCTGCTATTCTATAGGCATCTCATTGGTGCGGTAGTAAGGTGTACGGAAGGGAGACTGAACTATTAATACAATCTGATTTGATCTCGGGCTTTTAGGCAGCCTGTGTCTCCGACTGTAACATCACGAGTGTTTCTCCGCTGGTATGGTTTTAGTCCCTCTTCTCCTTCCTCTTTGCAGTGGCTGTAGCATGCCCAATCTATTTCCGTGATGCTCTGATCTCTGTTGATAATATTTCATTTTCTCACATCTCCTTAGGTGAGAAAGTAAGGCTAGTGCAGCTTGAGTGGGAGGAATGGCTTCTGTCAGCTGGGATGAGGCTCCGGCCAAGTCCCTTCCCCTGGACACAGGCTTTGGTTATGGAAAAGGTTCTGGGTATGTTTCAAAAAGATTCTTCTTCTTACCCCTACCTCTGCTATTGTTAAGAATGGATATATCTTAGATCTTTAGCCTGAGAATCCAGTGGGATTCCAAGAGGTAAAATCCCATAAATATGCGGGGCTCCTTCAAAAGTTGTGGCTTTACTAGTTTCTTACTCTCATGTGAGTACATGTCCAGTATCTAACAATTATGAAAATAAGCATTTAAATACCTCTACCAGTGTATGCTGTTTAAGCAGCATCTCTTCCAGGTAAAAAGAAAGTCTTAGCTGTGTCCCTCGGGATGTTCCTGCCTCGCCCCAGATTGGGGTGGCAGTTTGCCTATCACCTCAATTCTCCTATGAACGCAACAGAAGTCCTTAACTTTCATTGGTTTGGCTTTCTCTAACTGTAAAGACGGGCGTGACAACTTGCAAGCTCTTCACATGTCAGGGATGAAACCTGAAGCTCAGTGCCTTGATTTGAATACATGATTTTTTATAATTTCCCATGGTATTAGTTATATGTCTGTGTTTTGTTTTTCTTGTGGGTTTATGGCTGTGTCACGGGTAGTTGAGTTTGACAGTTAATCAGAACAGCTAGGTAATGTTTAGCAAAGTAATGAATCAATATAATACAGACAATCTTCTGGAAGTAAATAATGAACTAATATCAGCAGATGACTGATAGTCAACAAGGCAAATTCATAAATCTCTGCATTTGGCCAGCACCATTCAATATGAAACAGATGCTCTAACAGTTCATTGTGTTCCTGCTAACTGAATCTCGAAGGGGAAGTTTTGAAAACATGTGAAAATGAGTTATAATAAAATGACAGAGTATTGTTATATCACTGAATCTACTTTATTTAACGATAACTTTTTAAAAATAGGACAATTCAAGAAATAAACAAAGTTTTTAATTATATGCACCGGATGTATTCAGTTAGGTTGCCTAATATTTGTTCCTCTACTAACTAGCTTGATCATATTTTTGGCAAAAATATTACTTATAAAATCTGGCCAAATTATTTAATGCTTTTACTACAAGCATAAACAAAATCATACTGAAGTTTGAAAGTAAGAAGAATATTCATATAGTAATGTTATTGACCCTAATTTAACATTTGTGAAACTCATTAAATTAATAAGATATTAAAAACTTTCATGATACAGATGGAAATGTATTTGCAATCAATGTTAATGTGTAAGTACACACATATATATGGATATGAATATTCAAGAACTCTGGGAAATCAGTGGTAGAACCTCAAGCTATGGGGATCAGTGAATATTCCAAGTCTGTGTTCAATGCACCTTCTAGGTTATCAGAGAGCACACTGAATATTCCTAGACCATAACATATCATAATATATATATATATATATTTGTTTACCTTCGTTTCTCCTCAAACAGACTGTGAGTGTAGGAATCACACCATTTTTGCTTTCTTTATGTCTCTAAGGGCTTCCACGGTACCTCAGCTGGTAAAGAATCTGTCTGCAATGCAGGAGACTCCGATTTGATTCCTGGGTCAGGAAGATCCACTGGAGAAGGGATAGGTTGCCCACTTCAGTATTCTGGCCTGTTGAATTTTATGGACAGAGGAGCCTGGCAGGCTACACAGTTCATGGTGTCTCAAAGAGTCAGACATGACTGAGCGCCTTTCACTATGTCTTTAAGGTCTAGAATAGTGTCTGGCACGTGTTTTCTTATTGAATGAATTAATATAGTTTTGAAGCAAATACACGTATTTGTGTGGTACACACATGTAAATGAGTGGGTATGTTTGTGTGTGTTTTGGGTTAAATACATAAACACATAAAAATATTCTGATACTAGCTGTTTTCTCCCCAGAATTCAATGACTGGGGAAATGGGATTAAGAGATGTATGATCATCGAAACAGTTTTAAGTAAATATTTTATGTGCTCTATAAATCTAATTAAAATACTATCTGTATAATATTTTATGTATATGTATAAAGTAGTAAGTACATAGTGTATGGTGAATATATTACATATATAGTTATATGTAATATATATAATATATAGTTATAGATGTAATATATACATATATAAAATTATGTATATAAGATAAGGTTAGAGTTAATTCTTAGAAAAGGTATTAAGGTAAGCACCAACTAAAGACTATTCTCCAGAGTGAGCAGGTAGGAAAGCAGATAAGATAAAATGAAACTACCCCTTCATCCTCTCTCTTAGTTAACAATTTTGGTATAAGATATCTAAGGTTAATAAGACTACTGTGGTATCAGAGACCTAGGCTTTCTCTTTCTTGTTTTTCTGTCACTTTTTATGGTAGCATGCATGTCCTTGAGGTTGAAGAGGGCTCACCAGCACTTGGCCTGTATTCCAGCAAAAGAGAAATGAGGATGAAGAGAGACCCATACATTTACCTTAAAGGCACAAACTGAAAGTTCAACATCTAACTTTTACTCGTATGTCTTTGAGAATTTAGTCATATGGCCACATCCAGCAGTAAGGAAGGCATGGAAATGAGTGGGAATGTACATCAAATCAGTGTAGTCTCGACTTGATGTACACAACTAGAATCAAGACTTGCAGTGTTCTGTAAGTGATTAGGAAATAACTAGTCATCTCTGACAGAAGAGGCCTGTGATGGTTCAGGCACAGACTATATAAATTGCCTGAAAAACTGGGAAAACAAGAAAGGAGTGTTTTATATTAACCCTCTAAGAGAGCAAACTATCTGCTAAAACAAAACTTCAACATACCTACATACATTGGCCTCCTGGAAATCATTCCACTGTGTTTGCTATCCAAATGCAGCTTGAAGACAGTTCCAAAGCTCACTTCCCAATAGTTTGGTCCTATCTAAGTCGGGATTCTAGAGCTAGTACCTCCATGCATGTTCTGTCTTTTGACCACTCTTCTTTAGTTTTCTCAGTAGGCTGCTCTTTACCACTTGTCACTCAATTGTTCAGATTCCACAAGATAACATAACTGTTCTTCCACTCCTCTTACTTTACTGCTCTTCTGGGCAATATAGTTTATTCTGATTTCCTAATCTGTTCTCATACGATAAATATCTTTAAGGATGTATTTTATGAACTCCAGTGACCATCTTCCTGATATCTCTAACAGCTCAATATCAGTTTATTAAGCCTCTTACATGACATTAATTTTTAATTAAAAATCTATCCAGTCTTCCATATGCCTGCCACTTTGTTAGACAAGAGTATACAAAAAACATGAATTATATGCTCATGGAGAATATAATCTACTGGAAGACAGATAATTAACAGGCAAATTGCACAGATGGTGTAGTAAGTGATAGAGAAAGTACAGCTGCTTTGAGACTACCGAAAAAGTACCTATCCAAGATTTTGGGGTCAGAGAAGGCTTCTTACAGGAAGTGATATAGCAAAGGAAATTTGAATAATCTGAGGAATAGGTTTAATGAAGAAAAAACATGTTCTTGGGTCTGATGTAGGTCAGTGGACTAAAAGGTACACATTCACAACAGGTTAGGCTGGGGAGGCCCCTAGAGGCCAAATAATCATGGTAAGGGTTTCAGTCAATGACTGTAAGGTACAGTCATGGAGAAGTTTCATGCAGGAGAGGGTTATATAAGTAGAATTGAGTTTTAGAAAGATTACTTTTGCCACACTGTGTAGAATGGAATGAAGAATAGTACGACTAAGGTCAGGAAGGACAGAGAAACCTTATATAGTGACCCCACACTGAGAAGTTCCATAGAAATCTCAAATTTTAGCCTTCACAACTACATCTATAATTTAAACCAAAACTTATCACATCTCCCATAACTTTTTATCATAAAAATGATGTTACATTTATCTAGGCACTCAATAAGAAATCCAGGAGTATTCTGCAATATTTATATTTATCTCCCCTTCGGATTCACTATGTCCTACATATTCTCCCTCCCTAGCTTCTCCTAAATCCATGACTCCTTCTCCACCAATGTTCATTCAGGCTTTCATTATTTCTCATCTGGATTGTATCAATTGTCCCTTAAATAGTCATCCTCTATCACTCATACCATTTCAATCTATTTACACAGTATTTCTCATAATTGTCTTGCCTAAACTCAAAGACATCCATTTTACTGTCTCATTAAAATAATTTTCAAGCAGTTTCCCTAGCTTTTGCTGTTATTGTTCAGTTGCTAAGTCGTGTCCAACTATATGCAATCTCATGGACTGCAGCATACCAGGCTTCCCTGTACTTCACTATCTCCCAGAGTTTGCTCAAATTCATGTTCATTGAGTCAGTGATGCCATCCAACCATCTCATCCTCTGTCACCCCCATCTCCTCTTGCCCTCAATCTTTCCCACCTTCAGGGTCTTTTCCAATGACTCAGCTCTTTGCATCAGGTAGCCAAAATATTGGAACTTTAGCATATGTCCTTCCAATGAATATTCAAGGTTGATTTCTTTTAGGAATATAAGCTGTACATAAACTGGCCTCTGTTTAACTATTCTTACAAACAAAAGAATTTCATGCCTGATATACACTGAGCAATAATCTGTTATTCTTTATATGCTCTGTGTTGCTTTTGATAATCATGTACCCTCTGCTTAGAATATTGCCTTTTCCATTATACTACTTTCTAATCTTGACTTGACTTCTTCCCTGGGGGCTTCTCTGATTTTCTCAATTTTTTACTGCTTCCTTCTTTGTGCTCTCATCTGATTTTGGAATACTTCTCTCTCTTCACATGTATTTATATGTCTCTCCAACTCCTCCATACTCTGAGCAGTTTGTAGGCATCTGGAAATGCTACCACCTAACTCAGATTCTGACAAAAGTAAATACTTATATGCCATTGTTTTATCGAATGAAATAATTAAAAATCTATGAACAGTAACATTAGGGGACCATATTTACAAATTCTCGAAGAAGGAACAACAGGTTAAGAAGCTAATAAGCTTTAGAATGAAACAGAGGTTTCATCACTACATTGTACCTATAAATGGAACATAAAAATGGTATAAACTGATGCATAAATCGTGCATTCTTACATTAGTTCAGAAAGGATTAAAAAGTATCGCTTCGGAACAACTACTATAAGCCAAACATTATTAAAAGAACTGTACTAGTTTGTGCTAATTTTTTCAGCTCTCATAACAGCCCTGTGAGTTTCATATCATTATCATTCTCATTTACAGTTGAGGGAACTGAAGCTAAGTAAGGCTGGCACCTTCCTGGGGATCACAGTGTTAACAAGCGGTTGAAGTAGGATACAAACCCAGGCAGACAGCCTAAAAAGTCCACACTCTTCACTGAATTGCACTGCCTAATCCATAAATGGTCTTCTCTTTCAAAGTCAACTGTATGTCCATATTATGCAATTTTCAATATAATGAAATTAACCCTTGTGCGTTACTACTTCAGCCCCTACAGCTTTACACTTTTTAAAGCTATATCATGCATTAAAGTGTTTCTACTGCCTGAGAAGTGACTATGCTATGCACAGAGACAGTGTGCACTAGAATCAGGCACAGATTTGGATTTTGCTTCTGCCATAGCAGCTATGTGAATTGGCTAAGATTCAGCAACTCCTCCATCCATAAAATGAAAATGTTATTTTTTAGGATAGGAGGATCATTGAGAGGATAAAGTGCACTATAAATGCCTAGTATATAAAATCATCCATCAGATGTTAAATTATCCTCCCTTCTTTCTCCCTTTCCCTACCACTTTCTCTCTCTCAGCCTCAGTGGCTTTATCTCTAAGATGGGAACTATGATATAACTTGAACATTAAATGATATCTGCAAATGTCCCATTTGGAACCTGTTGAATAAAGAGCCTTATAGCTTCCCTGCTGTTTCTGAGTTCTTTAGGTCCCCATGTGTAGGTAAAGCAGCTAAGAATCCAGACCAAGGATGCAAGAGTCCCATCTAGTGGTGGTTTAAGAAAAAAAATCAAAAGACGCCTAGGGATTATAACTGCTTAAATCATTGCTTAGAAATCTTGGGCTATTTTATTTTAGTTATTCATTTCCTACTTTGAGAAATAATGTGGCTCACAGGAAAAGAGAAAGGAAAGTCTTGAAATGGATTCTTCCCTGTTCTTCCAATGTCCAAAATCTCTTCAGAATGGATTTCTGGACTTCTTAAACTCATTATCTATCTGGCTGAACTACTATGTTCCTAGATTTCTTAAAGGATATGATTTGATTCTTCATTTAGGCATGATTTGTTAACCTAATGCTACCAGATGAATTTAGTAGTGTCATTATGACTTTAAGACTGATCTTTTGCAAGAAACATTCATCAATCAAAATCTATTATATTTGAGAGATGACTTCCAAGAAATCTTGCATGGTTTATATACAATCTCAAATGTTATCAGAAATGAATTGGAAGTTCTGGTTAAGGAAAGGCTGGATTTAACAACGGTTAAATACAGCCTTTCTGGAATCTCTGTACCTCTGCTCCATTACCCAGGAAAATTCAATCTAGTGTAACTACTACATACAGTTACAAGTCTGTATGTAACTGTAAGTCTGTGTCCCCCTCCCCCAAATTCATATGCTGAAATCTAATCTCTGGCCTGATGGAGGTGGGACTTTGGAGAGGTAATGTGGTCATGAGATTAGTGCCCTGATAAGAAGAGGTCAGAGAGTTAGCTCACTCTCTTTCTGCCATGTGAGGATACAAAGACCCCACCAAGCAGGCATCCTGATATACAACTTTCAGCCTCCAAAACTGTGAGAAAGAAATTTCTGTTGCCTCTTAACCACAGTCTAAGGTACTGTGTGCAAGAGCCTAGCCTAAAATAGTAATATCCTGATTTCATAAGTTTAAAGGAATTAATATATTCAGTATGATGACAACAAGCAATGAAAGAGCAGACCACAGAAAACACTGAGCATGAACTCCCCACTGTTATCAAACCTTTTTACTATTTCAATCTTGTAATTGTATTGCCATAAAATGCATTGTGCCTGTTCAAATTTTAATAGTTTTGATGATTTCTTATAGCTCCCTGAGGTGATTTAGCTAGGGAGATATTATGCTATTTGTGATAAATAATGCATCATTAAATAATTTTTATCAAAAAAAGTTACCCAAGTAGAAATCATTTCCTTGAAAGACTAGGAGATATGTGAAAAAAATAATAGCTTTTATTTTTTGAGTGTTTAAAAATTGAGAATAAATATACACTCAAACTCTTGCTATAGTGAAACTAAATATTTAATAACCTAAACCTGTTTAAATAGTAAAATAATCATAGTAAAAAAAATCTATTGTTTTCCATTTTGTTATTTCAAAGATCAAGTGAAGGAAAAAAAACCAAACACAAAAACTAAAAAAAAACAAAACAACAGTAAAAAACCCCCCTTGAAACACCTGATATCTCCCTTATATATTCTATAAGGTTATCAAGCTTTCACAGATGAAATCCAAGACAAAGTATAAGAAATGGTTTTACAGAATACTGTCAAAATCAGTAATCAAATTCTCCACCTCCAATTAAAATTAAACAGGAGTTTCTAACGACTGAGGTTTATAATATAAGTAGTGGTGGCTCAGACGGTAAAGCATCTGCCTACAATGTGGGAGACCTGGGTTCGATCCCTGGGTCAGGAAGATCCCCTGGAGAAGGAAATGGCAACCCACTCCAGTACTCTTGCCTGGAGAATTCCATGGATGGAGAAGCCTGGTGGGCTACAGTCCATGGGGTTGCAAAGAGTCAGACATGGCTGAGCGACTTCACTTTCACTTTCACGTTTAATGGGGCTTCACAGGTGGCTCAGTGGCAAAGAATCTGCCTGCCCAGCAGGAAACATAGGTTTGATCCCTGGGTCATGAAGATCCCCTTGAGAAAGAAATGGCAATCCACTTTTGTATTCTTGCCTGGGAAATCCACGGACAGAGGAGCCTGGCAGGAAGAGTCAAACATGATTTAGCAACTAAACAAAATAAGCAACATACTTTTAAAGACCTGGATTAACTACATTAATTTTGCTTAAAAATGCAGCATTATGAAATCAGGACAGGAGTGAATTTTGAAAAGTCACTTAATGTATTAGTTACTATACCAGAGTCTGATAATATCAACTTCTGGGCAGGAAATAGGTCAAAGAATCTGAAAAACTTCAGTAAGCAGCTGCTAATACCAATAGTTAAAAAGAAAGAAAGAAACTGAAGTTGCTCAGATTTGTCCGACTCTTTGTGATTCCCATAGGCTGTTGCCTAACAGGCTCCTGCATCCATGGGATTTTTCAGGCAAGAGTACTATAGTTGGTTGCCATTTCCTTCTCCAGGGGATCTTCCCAACTCAGGTATCGAACCCAGATCTCCAGAATTGTAGGCAGACACTTTACCATCTGAGCCACCAGGGAAGATTACCAATAGTTAACTATTTTGCAAATCTGAAATTCACCTCAAGTTCTGATCTATGTTTATTAAGCCTGATTCTCAAACAGAAATTAACCATGCTTGAAGCAATCACCCAGGAGATTTCTGATTTCAAACTCTGAAAGCGAAAAGAAAAAGAAAAAGTAATTTGATGGCAGAGATCAAACCAGTCAATCTTGAGGGAAATCAACCCTGAATACTCTTTGGAAGAACTGATGCTGAAGCTGAAGCTCCAATACTTTGGCCACCTGATTCGAACAGCTGACTCATTGGAAAAGACCTTGATGCTGGGAAAGACTGAAGGCAGAAGGAGAAGTGGACAACAGAGGATGAGATGGTTGGATAGCATCACCGATTCAATGGACATGAACTTGGGCACATTTCGGAGATGGTGAAGGACAGGGAAGCCTAGGTGCTATAGTCCATGGGGTCTCAAAGAGTCAGACATGACTTGGCAAATCAACAACAACAAAAGAAAAAGTGAGAGCATTTCAATGAGAGAGCTGTAAGGTCAAATTCTTTCTTTGCTATTGACCTGCTGTCTGATAATGGAGAAATCTAATATTTACAGGTTTCAAAGTTCTTGTCCGAAAAGTGGGAATAATCACTTTCTTAGCTGGGGATAATTTTTTCAGAATTAAATACTGATTACATCAGAAGTGTCTAACACAGTATATGATCCATAGAGGTACTCTAAACACTATTGAAATTTTTTTTTCTCATCACTATGACCACATAGATTTCAGTATCAGAAATGTGATTGGATAATCTGCCCTTATAACTTGAATGGTCATAACTGTTTTGAAGTGATATTTGCATGTCCTGAAAAAAAAATTCACTGACAAAATAACAGCATACACTTTTCATTCCCTTCCTGTGCACTTAATAATAATTCATTCTCCTCAATTATGCTGAAGCAGGCTACCTATTTTCCTGAAACAACTTCTAAACCTAGCCCTAGTCTAGGACCAGCAAGGCTTTCTAAGTTTCCTTGCCATGGCTTATTAATGTATTTTTCTTCAGTCACTTTCCTAATTGGCAGTGGCTGACTGGATGAATCTCTGACAGCGGGGAGGAAGGCGGCTGGTGGGCTGGCAGCTTGCTGATTAGCATGTGCTACCTTGTGCCAAAGTCAATTCTGGGATGCCAGGTGTGCCGCCTGTTAGCACTCCACAGCCCATGCCTTGTGGAAGACAGCGATTTGGAATGAGTTTTGCAGAGGCTGTATTCACCCTGCACAGGCTTTCTGTTTATTGGTTTCATATCCTGCAACCACCCAGGCATTCTACTCCTGCTGCCACTTGCTCCCTGCTTTCCAATTAAAACTAGCCATGTCTCCTTCTAAGGCTGCCCTAATTCTTTACCCTAAATAGGCTGAAGCTATATCCAGGTGATTTTCTGATTTTTCTCTCTTTTTAACTTTTTTTCAGCTTTATTATTGTGTAACTGGAAATAAAACTGTAATATATTTAAAGTGTACAGTTGCGATTAAATGATATACATTATGAAAGGATCCCCACCATGGAGTTACTTAAACTCATCTCACATATTTACCATTTTTCTTTCTTTTTGATGAAGACACAGGTTCAATTCTCTTAGCAAATTTCAGTTACATAACAGTGTTACCAACTATAGTCATCATGTTATACGTTAGATCCTCAGACCTTATCCATCCTGTAACTGAGAGTTTGAACCCTCCTCTCAGCCTCTCCCTAGGCCCCCATCCCCTGGCAACCACAATTCTGTTCTCTGTTTTCATTAGTTTAATTTTCTCTTTGCTTGGATTTATTGCTCAGTTCTTATGGAATTCTCTTTTCTATTTCTGCATGCCTTGATCCATAGACCACTTGAATTTATACCACATTCTACAGTATCCTTGGTTCTCAGAAAGTACTGTGGCTTGCTATATATAAAACAGTAAAAGTACATATTCACTTTAAGATTTAATAAAATCTGTACACATATAGTTTTAGGGATCCTGTTAGCATCCCAATGAGGTAGACAGCATAAATTTTATATCTATTTATAATGGAGAAAATCTAGACTTTAGAGAGATAACATGCTTGTTTAATCCAGAAGTGGAATCAGGACCTGGCAGAAGCTTTTTTCCTTCCTGGTGCAACAGTCTTACAAACAGGTATTTAAGCACTCAACATTATTAGTAGTTTTATTTAATAAATTTATTTATTATTATTAGTTGCTTTATTATTATGATATTGATTACTTCAGATCATGATTACCTCTTTATTAAACTACAACAACTTCATTATTAAGTGACTGTCTACCCAGTAGGTGGCTGGGTTCTCAAAAGTTGAAGTGGAATGTTCTTATCTGCCATTTTTTTGATTGCCTATAGTATGTGTTTCATGTAAGTACACAGAACCCACTTTCTATATAACTTTCCTGGATTAAATGAAGAAGCATTTTTCACTCACCAATTTCAGCTGCAAAAAAGATAATTCTAATATTAATAGCTTGTTGGGCATGCTGGTAGAGGGAAGAAATCCCCCAGAGTAGGACTAATATTGAGACCTATGGGGAGTTAGACAATGATGAGATAAACAGGATAAAGGGAAAGTAAGCAAGGGGGAAGGGAGGGAAAAAACTAGAGATGATATTGATAAAGGTATGAAGAAAGCAGCTATATTGATAATTCAAAATGATAATCTGATAATTCTATATTTAGGATCTTGTTTTATAATGTATACTGTTAATATAAGATTTTAACCATAAGAGAGGTCAAGCCTTTGCTTTCAGCTTCTGGCACATGATTATTACAGCTAGATTGTTACACTTGATAGGAGCGGCTTTGTCGGGGGGCTTTGGCTCACTGAATAGTGACAATCGAATGTTGGCTAACCTATTGAAATGGTAAGTTTTACTTGTTTATTTTTTTTCCCTGAACCCATGCAACCTTCTTTTGGAAACAGCACTCTGATTCCTTAATTTAAAAATTAGGCAAGTAGCCTACTTACACTTTTAGTCTAGATTGCTTTGTTAACTTAACTCTCATTGAACTCACAAATGTATTTATATCTAACTATCTGGGCTTCCTTGGTAGCTCAGTAGCAAAGAATCTGCCTGCCAAATGCAGGAGACTTCGATCCCTGCATTGGAAAGATCTATTGGAGAAGGAAATGGCAATCCCCTCCAGTATTCTAGCCTGGATAATCCCATGGACGGAGGAGTCTGGTGGGCTACAACCCATGGGATTGCAAAGAATCTAACACGACTGAGCAACTAAACAACAGCAACAGCATTCTATCTATCTGAAACCATTTTCCCTTTACTTATTGCCTCAGTGTAATCTACTTAATTGTCTATCAGCTTAAAGACAGGTAAAAATAACTGCACTCTTGAAATTTAAATTCTTGTGGGAGAGACAAACTAAACAAAAATGTATTTTTCTATAAGATACTGGAAGATGATATGTGCAATGGAGGAAAAAAGAACAGGACCAGTGCAAGCAGAAGAGTCAGGACTGGGAAACAGGTCACATTTTTAAGTTATTTGTCAGTGAGGTCTCTTCACAAAGATGACAGTTAAGACAAAGCCTGAATGAGATGAAGGAATTAGCCATCTGGGAAAAGAGAAATTCAAGCAGAGGGAAAAGATAAACCTTTGAGGTGAATGACTGGTATATTCACGAAATAAGAAGGAAACCTAGTGGATGCCAGGGGAAGGGGAGGGTAGAGGAGGGGTGTGAATCTGTCCGTGATGATTGTATCAGGGGTAAGACTGTGATCCATGTAACTTACTAACCAGTAAGACTCAATTATGGGACTTGATCCACATCTTCGATGGTACAAGATCATGATTAAGAATGAAGTTAACAAAGAGGCTTAAGTCAGCTTGACTTGCATTTCACTATACCAAAATAAAGGAGACTTGATTAAAAAAACTGAACACACACTGGCATATTTCACTTACATACAGGAATATCAAAGATTATAAAATTCCCTTCAAACAAATAAACACTGATGATATGAATGTCAAAGAAGCTGGATTATTGCCCAGATAGGTGTTTCCTAAAGATTTATAGAGTTTGTAAATCCTGAAACATGCCAGCTAAAGCAAGAGCTGATGACTCTTTACATATTTATTGATATGAAGGAGAGAATTAAGTACTAGACAATAAATAGTAATAATAATAGCAATGACTTCATAGAATTTACTGTATGCCAGAATTGTTCTAAGTGTTCTGTGTGTCTATGAATGTATTTGTGGGTGTGTTAATTCCCTAAACTACCTCATGAAGTAGATAATATAATTCTAGTTCTACAGAGCTATAAAATTAAGGTACAAAAAGGTTAAAAAGACTTCCCATAACTCTCCTAATTTGGTAATAGTACTGTCAGATTTTGCACCAAGATACAAGCATTCCTTGGAGATATTACAGGTTTAGTTCAAGACTACCACAACAAAGTGTGTATCACAATAAAACAAGTCACATGGAATTTCTGGTTTCCCCATGCCTATAAAAGTTATATTTACACTATACTATAGTCTATTAAGTGAGTAATAGTATTTGTTTTTGTTTAGTCACTCAGTCATGTCCAAATCTTTCATGACCCCATGGACTGTAGCCCTCCAGTCTCCTCTGTCCATGGCAAGAATACTGGAGTCGGTTGCCATTTCCTTCTCCAGGGGATCTTCCCAACCCAGGGACAGAACCCACATCTCCTGCATTGGTAGGCAGATTCTTTACCACTGAGCCACCAGGAGAGCAATAGTATTATGTCTTAAGTGAAAAATACTATTGCTAGAAAGTGCTAAGCATCATCTGAGCCCTCAGTGAATTGTAATCATTTTTACAATAGTAACATCAAGGATCACTGATCACAGATCACCATAACAATTATAATAATAATAAAGAAAAAGTTTGAAATACAGTACAAATTACCCAAATGTGACACAGAGTGAGCAGATGCTGCTGGAAAGATGTCACCAAGGGATTTGTGTCATGCAAAGTTGCCATAAACCTTCAAATTTGTAAAAAAAATGCAACATCTGCAAAGTACAATAAAGTAAAGCACAGTAAAATGAAATAAGCCTATGCTCTGGTTCCAAAATATGTACTCTCAATCATTTCATGATCTTCATAGGAAACATATTTTTTCTTTTTCCTATTGTAGTATAAGCCACTAGCTGCCAATCTTATATTTAGTCAATCCATATTAGAACACTGAATTTATTCAAGGTGACAATTTCTCAGACTCTCTGGTTATGAGACCAAGTTAGGCTAAAAATATATGAATAGAGATTATTTGAAGGGACTTCTGGGAAAGCTCACTAATGGCAAACACAGAGCTAGAAGATGTCTTTTGCCCTTTTGGCTTACTTCTTCCTGTTTCCTGGATATGAATGTGACACCTGGACCACCAACAACCTTTTTGACTCAAGAAGAAAAACTCCATGCTAAGGATATAAAAGAAGAAAAAGAGAAATAAACTGATTGCCTATGCCTCTGGTGTTAACCATATTAGTCTTGTAGCATTTACTTGAGGATTTCTTTCACATGGAAAAAAAAATTTCTCATAAAAAGACATATTTTGGATTCTCTGACATATAAAATCAAACTGAGTCATGGAAATGTGTGATCTAAGTAGAAACATGAGCAATCCAAACATATCCTTTTTGGAGTTTTAATTATTCCAAAATTCATATAAGAGAGGAAGGTAAGGCACTTGCAAATGCAATGAACTTTGTACGTATAAACTCTGCAGTTTTAGCATTTGAACTCCCTGTACATTTCTACCAGACATACACCCTAACAGATGTTTGTTATTTGGTTCTAGATAGAAGAAAACTCTCCATTCCATACTGAATGTGATATTAAGGCAAAAATACCAGGACATATTTCTTACATATAAAGTCATTCATATACGCATATGAAAGAAAAAAGAAAGTGAAATTGAAAGTCACTCAGTCATGTCCGACTCTTTGCAACCCCATGGACTATATAGACCATGGAATTCTCCAGGCCAGAATACTGGAGTGGGTAGCTGTTTCCTTCTCCAGGGGATCTTACCAAGCCAGAGATCGCACCCAGGTCTCCTGCATTTCAGGTGGATTCTTTACTAGCTGAGCCACAGTATAGTCATATATTCATAGATAAACTTACTCAGAAATGTGAAAAATGATTTGGCTTCAAATATACAAATAATAATTGCAAACTCGTTATGATTATTCTTATTTATAGGAAGTCTTAAAGGATGTTAAGCAACTGAAAAGACCAGAAGCCACAATTTCACAAAATAAGCTATATGTTTACACAAATGCAAAATGAGTTTTGTACATTGCAGATACACTACTTAGTCACAGGAGCCTTGAAAGCATAAAACCTGAGGTTTAAGATTAAAAGTTTCCTAAGTGCTTTCTCATACGAGTGGCAACAGAGGGCAACTGTCTCATCATGAAGGGAGTTTTGTTTGTTTTTTGTTGAAGAATACCCCAAGCATCTAGAACCATGTGATAAATAAGTGCTCGGTAAGTGTTGGTATTGAATGAATTGGGCAAGAGCACTCAGAGAAAGTCAAAGGAGGCTTTCATCACCTATCATTGCAAGATATGTGGGCAGAGCCTTTGAAGAAATAGCTTTGAAAAATATCAAGCTGCCTCTACAACCACAAAATAAATGCAATATCCAAAATACTGAAGAGATAAAACCCAATACAATGGAGCAAAGATTCTAATATCAAAGTCGTGCACATTCTAATCTCAACTCCTCCACCTGCTGTCTTGTTTGCTGTTTTTGTTTTTTTTTTTAATTTTATTCATGGCATGAAACCAGACCTCAAATGTTGAGAAATTTGACATTTATCTCCCAGGGCATATTAATTTCTTAACTGTGTAACAGTTGGTTTTTTTGTTTGTTTTTTAACTTTATCCATGAATAAAAAGCTCTGGAGGCAGGAGGAGGGCAGATGATTTAACGATACCCCATCAGCTTGTAGACCTGACTGTGGCCTTAGACAGAGAAGTTTAGAGAGGGCAGATACTTGCTTAGGTAACTGCTGGGCATCAGTTAGATGATGATGTTAAAACTCAATAGGAGGCAGAAAGATGAAGGGTGACGTGAAGGACGGAATGAGAATAAGGAGGTTGACAGGCTTCAAGGATCATTCTGGACAGAACACAGGACTTGTATTGTTTACTTGCACACACATATACATGTAGGACTTCCCTGGTGGCTTTACAATAAAGAATCTCCCTGCAATGCAAGAGCCCTAGGTTCAATCCCTGGGTCGGGAAGACCTTCTGGAGAAGAGAATGGCAATCCATTCCAGTATTCTTACCTGGAGAATTCCATGGAGAGAGGAACCTGGCAGGCAGGAGTCCCTGGGGTTGCAAAAAGCTAGACACAACTGAGCGACTAACACACACACACACACATATACATGTATACACACATGGAATTATATTTATCACAAGCTTTACACAGAGTAACTCATAGAGATAATACTAAGAATGCTTTTACTACCTAACAGTTTATATTAACATGAAAATGTCTATTGTTAACCATTCATATAAAATTTACAAATTCAAATATAGCCTGGATTTTTAAATTTATATGTTATTTTTATAACCAACCTTTTGAAACTTTTGCATATTTGTTATAGTTGAAACTAACAGCCTTGATCCTAACACATTCTGTTGATTAAAAATTAAATATTTACTTATTTGTCTCTTTTCTATGCTTAGGTAGTCTTCAATTTGCATGTTTTTACCATATGCATCTATGTGATTTATGCTATGAAATCTGTGTTTATTTACCTCAATGCAGTATTTTCATTTCCTTACAATCTTTATTAAACAAATATTTCATTATTTAATTTCATTTAATATGCTGTATATTTACATATAAATTTAGATCTTCCTGGAAAATCAGTTCAGTCCTAATCATTTCTTTTCTGTTTTTAATTATTATGTAATTTTTCCTAAAAATTTATTTGTCCATCATTTGTGCTGTAAAATCATGTAACATTGTTTTTCAAGACATTTGAATGGAAATTTTCTCATATTTTTTGCCACATCCATTTTATGTCCTTGTTTCAATAATTGGCAAATTTTGAAATAGGTATAAAGAAGATTTCTAAATCCAGAGAAATTCTTGAGGTGCTCATTCAATGCTGTTTCTTTTCCAAGCCATGACTTAAAAAAATGTTTTATGGAGATAAAAGTCACATAATGTACAATTAACCATTTTAAAGTGTACAATTCAGTGACATTTATGCATTCACAGTGTACTGCAACTACCACCTTTATTCAGTTTCAAAACATTTCTAGCACCCTAGAACACCCTGTTCTTACTACATAATACAATCCATTTTACCCTGTATGTACCTACTGGCAACTACAAAATTTCTTCCTGGGTTTGCCTATACTGGATAATTCATATGAAAGGAAGAACACAATATGTGACTCTTTTCATCCACTGTCTTTAATAACATGTCTCAAAAACACACCGTTTTTGAGATTCATTCATGCTGTAGCATGCTATAAATATTTAATCTTTTCTAAATGCTGAAGAAGCTGAAGTTGAAGGGATCTATGAAGACCTACAAGACTTTCTAGAACTAACACCAAAAAAGATGTCCTTTTCATTATGGGGGACTGAAACACAAAAGTAGGAAGTCAAGAAACATCTGGAATAACAGGCAAATTTGGCCTTGGAGTACAGAATGAAGCAGGGCAAAAGCTAACACAGTTTTGCCAAGAGAATGCACTGGTCATAGCAAACACCCTCTTCCAACAACACAAGAGAAGATTCTACACATGAACATCACCAGATGACCAACACCAAAATCAGACTGATTAAATTCTTTGCAGCCAAAGGTGGAGAAGCTCGATACAGTCAGCAAAAACAAGACCAGGAGCTGCCTGTGGCTCAGATCATGAACCCCCTTTGCCAAATTAGGACTTAAATTGAAGAAAGTAGGGAAAACCACTAGACTATTTAGATATGACCTAAATCAAATCCCTTACGATTATACAGTGGAAGTGAGAAATAGATTTAAGGGACTAGATCTGACAGACAGAGTGCCTGATGAACTATGGATGGAGGTTCGTGACATTGTAAAGGAGACAGCGATCAAGACCATCCCCCAAAAAAGAGATGCAAACAAGCAAAATGGCTGTCTGAGGAGGCCTTACAATTAGCTGTGAAAAGAAAAGAAGCAAAAAGCAAAGGAGAAAAGGAAAGATATACCCATTTGAATGCAGAGTTCCAAAGAATAGCAAGTAGAGATAAGAAAGCCTTCTGCAGTGATCAATGCAAAGAAATAGGGAAAAACAATAGAATGGGAAAGACTAGAGATCTCGTCAAGAAAATTAGAGATACCAAGGGAACATTTCATACAAAGATGGGCACAATAAAGGACAGAAATAGTATGTACCTAATAGAAACAGAAGATGTTAAGAAGAGGTGGCAAGAATATACAAAAAAGATCAGAACTATACAAAAAAGATCTTCATGACCCAGATAGTCATGATGGTGTGATCACTCACCTAGAGCCAGACATCCTGGAATGTGAAGTCAAGTGGGCCTTGGGAAGCATCACTACAAACAAAGCTAGTGGAGGTGATGGAATTCCAGTTGAGCTATTTCAAATCCTCAAAGATGATGCTGTGAAAGTGCTACACTCAACATGCCAGCAAATTTGGAAAACTCAGCACTGGCCACAGGGATGGAAAAGGTAAGTTTTCATTCCAATCCCAAAGAAAGGCAATGTCAATGAGTGCTCAAACTACCGCACAATTGCACTCATCTCACGCACTAGTAAAGTAATGCTCAAAATTCTCCAAGCCAGGCTTCAACAATATGTGAACCATGAACTTCCAGATGTTCAAGGTTGTTTTAGAAAAGGCAGAGTAACCAGAAATCAAATTGCCAACATCCATTAGATCATCAACAAAACAAGAGAGTTCCAGAAAAACATCTATTTCTGCTTTATTGACTATGCCAAAGCCTTTGACTATGTGGACCACCTCAAACTGTGGAAAATTCTTCAAGAGGGAATACCAGACCACCTAACTTTCCTCTTAAGAAATCTGTATGCAGTTCAGGAAGCAATAGTTAGAATTGGACATCTAACAACAGACTGGTTCCAAATAGGAAAAGGAGTACGTCAAGGCTGTATATTGTCACCCTGCTTATTTAACTTCTATGCAGAGTATTTCATGAGAAATGCTGGGCTGGATGAAACACAAGCTGGGATCAAGATTGCCAGGAGAAATATCAATAACCCCAGATATGCAGATGACACCACCCTTATGGCAGAAAGCAAAGAAGAACTAAAGAGCCTCTTGATGAAAGTGAAACAGGAGAGTGAAAAAGTTGGCTTAAAGCTCAACATTCAGAAAACTAACATCATGGCATCTTGTCCCATCACTTCATGGCAAATAGATGGTGAAACAGTGAAAACAGTGGCTGACTTTATTTTGGGGGGCTCCAAAATCACTGCAGATGGTGACTGCAGCCATGAAATTAAAAGACGCTTGCTCCTTGGAAGAAAAGTTATGACCAACCTAGACGGCATATTAAAAAGCAGAGACATTACTTGTCCAACAAAGGTCAGTCTAGTCAAGGCTATGGTTTTTCCAGTAGTCATGTATGGATGTGAGAGTTGGACTATAAAGAAAGCTGAGAGCTGAAGAATTGATGCTTTTGCACTGTGGTGTTGGAGAAGACTCTTGAGAGTCCCTTGGACAGCAAGGCGATCCAACCAGTCCATCCTAAAGGAAACCAGTCTTGAATCTTCATTGGAAGGGCTGATGTTGAAGCTGAAACTCCAATGCTTTGGCCACTGATGCAAAGAACTGATTCATTTGAAAAGACCCTGATTCTGGGAAAGATTGAAGGCAGGAGGAGAGGAGATGACAGAGGATGAGGTGGTTGGATGGCATCACCAACTCAATGGACATGAGTTTGAGTAAACTCATGGAGTTGGTGATGGACAGGGAGGCCTGGCGTGCTGCATTCCATGGTTTCTCTAAGAATAGACATGACTGAGCGACTGAACTGACTGACTGACTGCTAGGTGAATAATATTCTACCATAAGTATTTACTATATTTTGGCTATCCATTCATCTACAAAGGATATTTGGATTGTTTCTATCTTTTGATTATTAAGAATAATGTTGCTATAAACATCTGTGTACAAGTTTCTGTATAAACATGCTTTCATTAATCTTAGGTAATACCTAGAGGTGAAATTGTTGGATCATATGTTACTTCTATGTTCAACTTTTTGAGGAACTGCCAAACAGTTGTCCGCAGAAGCTATACCATTTTATACTCCCCCTGCAATTAACAAGGGTTACCATTTTTCTGCATTCTCACCAGTACTTAAGTCCCTTTTTTCCTTTACTTTTGGTTTATTCATTATTATGACTACTCTAGTATGTATAAAATGTATTTTATTGTTGCTTTGACTTGCATTTCCTTAATGTACAATGATGTACATTATTACTTGTGTTTGTTTGCCATTTGTATACTTTGTTTAGAAAAAAGTCCATTTAATTTTTTTGTCTAAAATCAGGGTTTTGGTCATTTTGTTTTTGAGTTGTAAGAATTCCATATTTATTCAGGATATTAAACCCTTATCCGACGTATGATTTGCAATTTTTTCTCCCAAATGTAAGTTGTCTTTTCACATTTTGATGCTGTTTGAGATACAAAAGTTTTCAACTTAGTGAAATTCAATTTATCTGTTTTTCTGTGTTACCCATGCTTTTGATGTCAAATCTAAGAATCCACTGTTAGATCCAAATTCATAAAGATTTATCCTGCATTTCTTCTAATAGACCCTTTATTGTCTTCTAATAGTTTTACAGTTCTCAATTTTACATTAATGCTTTATACCTGTTTAATTGTTGTGTCAAGGAGTGAGGTAGGACTCCATCTTCATTCCTTTGCACCTGGTGGTCATCCAGCTGTCCCAGCACCATTTGGTAAAAAGACTACTATTTCCCCACAGAAAGGTCTTAGCACCCCTACTGAAAATCCATTAGCAATAGTTATTTGTTTGTTTCTGGACTCAGTTTTATTCCATCGGTCTATATGTCCATCCTTATGACACTACCACACTGTTTTGATTAATGTAGCTTTATTATAATAGGCTTTGTAGCTGGGTAGTATGAGTTCAGCAGCTTTTTTCTTTATTGATACTATTTTGGCTATTTGGAGCAATTTGCAATTTCACATGAATTTGAGGATTGACATTTCTGCCCAAAAAAGCCATTGGATTTCTTACAGGTATTGAATTGAATCTATAGATTGCTTTGGGGATAATTCCTATCTTAATGGTACTGTCTTCCAAAAAAAAAAACCATGAGATATCTTTCCATTTAGTTAGGTCCTCTTTAATTTATTTCAGCGAAGTTTATAGTTTTTAGTGGACAAGTTTTTACCTACTTGGTCACATTTGTTTCTAGATAGTTTATTATTTTGGACACCATTATAAATGAAATTATCTTTTAAATTATTCATTTCTAATATTGAGAATAAAATTGATTTTTTACCATTGATAATAAGAATAGCTAACAGTTACATACATGTATTAAATGCCAGGCATTGTTCTAAGAGCTTTACACATGTCCATGGTTTCAAAACACTATAGTCTATAAGATGCAGTTACATTATATTAACATGGCCTACAAGGATGTCTCATCTAGGCCTCAAACTACATTTCTATCTGTATGCATATCCACTGACACTCAAACAGCTCACTGTCACTGAATACACTACATCCTTTCATCCTGCTATATTATTGCATACTTTATCCTTTTTTGACTAGGATTTTTGTGCCATCTCATTCATCTGGGAATCTCCTACTTATCCTTCAAGACTTAGTTTGAATGTTAAGTCAGCTACTTAATCAGCCCCCTTAGGGAGGATCCATGCTGCTGTATTTTTTTAATGGCTTGGGTGTGTCTCTTTTATAATGCTTTCATCTTGTGTTGTCATTAATTTTCCTGCTTATTCTGGTGCTCTCCACCAAAGTAGATTCTTAGTAAAGCCTTCCTAAATGAATGAGTGGACCAAATACACAAAGTGGCCTACTTTGTTACAAAAAGTGCTCATCTTAATTCATATATCTAAAAAGCGGTAACCAAATTCCCCTGCATGTTTTAAAATCAAGAAACTTAATTTTGTTATTAAACATACTACTGATAGGGAATGAGGGATCTCTTTCTCTTTCTCCTCCCCTTCCTCCCTTATTCTCTCTCTTAAGTACCTCTCTTAAGGTACTAATGTCATCTTTGTTCATCTAAAAACTAACCCCTCCCCCAAAAAACAACAAATAAAGTAAATATAAAAGCTTAGAAATATGGTACTGTTGACCTTTATATTAAAATCTCTAAGAATATTCTTCTTATACTAACATGAAATGAAGTGTTGATAAGCAAAATGATTTAACAGAAAGAAGACAATGTATTTCAGATTTGAGAACTGTTTATATTCCTTGTCAAGAATGGGACACTGACTGTATTTTCCTTTCCTGAGACTCAGTTTCCTCATGTATAAGGCAAAGCCAAATACTCCCTGCTCTGTATATGACAAACTATTGGGGTGAAGATCAAGAGACAGAATGCTTTTGAAAGTATGCCATGAAACAAAATGTGCTGTACAGCACAGTATGTAGTTAGTCACTCACCAAACACTGTTCTTGCAGGCACAGATTCTCTGTTAAGCCAGAATGACACTTGGGAGAGAATGACAGTCATGATGCAAGGCAGATATGTCTGAATCACAAAATACCCAATTTTTCTTTTCAAGTGGAAATGAGCTGTCATTACGGTATATTCACCTAGAAGAAAAATTTAAGAAGCTTAAGAAACTGTAGCAGTCAATAGTTTGAATATTTTGGAAATGGAAGGGATTAGAGAAAAAAAGTCCCTGATTTAAAAATGCAAAGAATTTGTCCCATATATAAAATGCCTTTTAGCATAGCAAGAGTATTTAAAAGAAAATTTTCACATGACCAAGGAATTAGCATGGCTTGTATACAGTGTGGTATTTGATTTTTCTCTCTAGGTCATGCTTACTGACCAAAGGATAGAGGATTCATAAGTGCTCTCTGAACATAATCTTAGTTGCTCAGCTCCTCATCCTCTTTGGTACCACCCTCAAGCCTCAGCTTTGATTGTTTTCCAGTCTAGCCCTACTTAGGCTCTTTGTGGTATTGATCTCTGGCCACATCTCCAAGACTGATCTTTTGGCCCAGATTTTAATCCTGTCACCAATTCTGAATTTACCAATCTTAATGTCTTCTCTAATATACTGGGGTCAGTTCTGTCTGATCCTCATAGCTACCTTCCGTTCTGCTCTCTGGGTTTGTATCTGCCAGATGTGAGATCATGAGTTCATACAGCTGTGTTTTCTTAGGGAGGGTTTCAGCTTTCCCACAGAGGCTAGTAGTAATTATTTATAATCAAGCATTGAATAGTCATAACATATCCAGGATAGGGGAAAAAGAATTAGAAAATGAAGGAAATTGTAACACTGATGTAGGTAAAATTGGCTTGTCTCAAAAGACACATTAGATCAGTGTTTTTTTAAAACTTTAATGCACATCTTGGAATCTCCTTAAAATCTTGTTAAAAAGCAGATCCTGACTGAGTAGGAGTTAGGCCTGAGAATCTCAATTTCTAAAAAGCTCCCAAGCAGTCTATGGTGCTAGTTCTTAGACCTCAAGAGAAAAAGGTTTTAAGCAAACTGATACACGCCAGTGGCTTTAACCCATTAACTTTCTTAGGAATTAGCTTTTCTTTAGACTCATTTTTTACTAACCTGTACTAGATTTAATTGTCTCCTTCCCAATTGATTGGCCCAGCAGATCATATTGATTTAACCTAGAGCCATCAGGAGCAACTTGTACAGAATCAGACGCATTGTATGTCCAAATGTAAGTAACCTCTGAGGTTGTATACGCATCTGTAGGAAATTAGGGGGAAAAATCTTTTTAAGCATTTTAGTAAGAATCATCAATAATATCCAACATCAAAGTTGTATATTTCATAGAATTACTGTTTACTATAAAACTGATGTTTAAAGATCATATTTTTAGGGTAAAAAAAGTCTTTGAAATTTCAATAAGAAGGGTGTGAAGCAGATCAAGAGAGCAATCATGACCATAAGGATATTTTCACTGCAACCATTCTGAGAGATAAAGATCGAATATCTCTTTAGAACCTGCAAAAATCACTGGGCTCTGAGATGGTTAAAATGTCTTCCATATTTCCAAAGTAACAGATGAAGGCATTGCAGTAAACAGGTTACAAATACCCAAGGCCCATTTAACTAGTTAATCTAGAAACAGCCATTGCTCATGAAATAATAATTGTATTCTAAAATGACATTGTTCTCTGGACATAATGGTAACTTATTTCCATGTGAGAACAATAATGATATATATTGTATTTAAAGTGTTATCTTTGTATTAGTTTTGTAGACTTTTCTTCAAAACCTTCACCTAGTTAAGAATTAAATGACTTAGCTATCATGATACAATACATTTCATTACAAGAATGAGAATTTTGCTGAATATGTCAAATAACTCAGAATGCTATAGTTTCATAAATTGATAACATTTTAAAATTAAAAATTAATTATTACACACAGATCTCACTGGACTATACTGGCATAGCATCCTAATTAGGCTGTATATTGGCAGGAGGAGACAGATCACATACAGACCAGATATAACTTTCTGATTTACTTGGCCAAAGATACAAGACTTAGCAGAAGTGAGATGACTCTAAAGCTGGAGAGCAAGCAGTTTATCTTGTCTCAGCACTTCTCTGGCCCTGGCATTTCCCTTGCGCCTGTATGTCCTGAGGGGGAACAGCTGACCTCTACATGCAGGCAGAGTTTCTCCACAGTTGAATAAGCAGACAATTCTGGCTGTCCTACTGACCTTCCGAAGAACTATGCACTTGTGCTCATGGGAATATTTAGAAATATTAGTTACTTCTGGTCCCTGAGCAAAACTCGGCATCACAATCACATTTTCAATTGAGGGAGAGAAAGAACCAGCTGTCTCCAGCTGTCTGCCTCTAGGTCTTCAGGACACTGGAAAGCTCATTTACCTGCCACCTATACATTTTCTAGGTTAATACCATTGTTCTGGGGTGGTTCCAGTACTTACCGGGAACCAAAGTCTGTGACCACAAATCCATTCCCACTTAAGCATTAGTTACAATAAAGTTATTGTTGTGTCTTATTCACTGTGTGATCTTTCAATGACATACTACAATGTGTCTGCTTTTCTGAATGTCACTAGTAAACGTTAATATCAGTGAAAAACAAGTACACACCTACATCCACAAGTAAATTATATTATGTAAAATATTTTTCTGAAATAGCATTCTAAAACTATGTGTATTTATATTATTTATATATATATCATATCATTGTTTGTATATACATATATTTAATAGCAAATATCTTCCTATAGTTTGCATATGAATGAATTCAATTACTCAAAAATCTAAATTTCTATCAATTAATTTCAATTAATCATTGATGATTTTGTTGTTATATATAAGTAAGTAATCTTAGTAATGTGTATAACCAGCAATGCATTCTCAGATTATCAAGTGGCTTGTTTTGTTTTCCTCATAAGTGCATATAATGACCTTCTCTTCAGTAAAATTTCAAATGACACATAATTGAATAAACTGGAAAGACATCACATGCTCCACTTTATATCAGAAGGCCTCAGAGTACTCAGCAGTTGTAGATCTTAATACATATAAGGTTTTATTTTAACCAATTATAATAATTCCTCTTTTGAATTTTGATGTTTACCTTTAAACATAAATAAGAGAAAATGAAACTCTGCAAAATGGTGATATTTTGGAGAAACTAATAAGAGACTGATGGGAGGGACTCTTCCTTACTCATAGCTGTACTTTTCGCACCTGTCATAAGGAAAACGTTCTTGCTTCGTTCTTGCTAGATTAATCAGGAAACATACAACATTTTAACTTTGTTGTTTACTATTATAAAAGATGGAAATCTGGATGGAAGCTCAAGAATATTTTAAAAGGACTGATCCTTCCCATATCTTTTATAAAAAAAAATTATTTCATTTGTTAGGTAGGAATATGTTTTTTAGATTTGGGGTCTGGTGAGAAAAGAGAGAACAGAAAGTTATGCATGCAGATTTGAGGCATTTTCTGATTCACAAACACACATATAAACTCAGAGACTCTTGTGATTTTTCAGTGAAGTACAAATGGAGAAAAAGACAAATTTCTTTATAAATTGCATTTCTAGATTAGGTTCCATTATGTAATTTTACTTGATTTAAATCAATAACCCATTTTAAGTCCTAATCTGAATTAAAGAGTAAAGGCATATTAACCAATTCTTAATATTTGATAACCAAAACAATATCAAAATCATTTTAATTATTACTTTTTATCTAAAAAAAATTAAAATTTCTTTTGGGATGATGCCCAGAGTACTTTTAGATTTCAGGAAGTTTTAGATCAAATTAAATAGAAAGGAATTGTATAAAGATGTGAAGCAACAGGAAAAAAGCAAAACAAAACTGAATTAAAATTATAAGTTAGTAGAAAAGATGCTTCTTTTATTTGAGGGTAATGATAAAACTCCAGGAATTCCATTACTTGTGGGCGACAAGGAAATTTTTTTAAACAAGTGAGAAGTAAATGATTAGAAGAAAAGGTCATGGCTCCTTCTGCCAAAATTTGTCTTGCCAACATTTTAAGTTTTGGGTTGGCCTGTTGGTCCATATTCCATACTGCTGTCTATACAATTAACTCTCTATGTCTCAAGTATGTACTATTGACAAGGATAAATAAAATAATATGCAACTTTTTTTAACTCTATGTGTCAGAAAATAAATATAGAGAAAACTAAGTAAGCACAATTCAACAAAAATGCCTAACAACAAGCTCTATGTGTGGCCTGTAACACTTCTAGATACAGAAAACCATATTTGCAAGCGTACAATATTACATTTGTCTGAAGATGCATTTAAAATATTTTCAGGTGTATCTATTTCATATTCAGAATTGAGACATCACTTATGCTTAGTGTCTTAATGGCACTAACTTGTCCACTGCAAAATGCCTTTCCTTCTTAGATCATTACTGCATCTTCAATAAATACTTTCTTAGGTATCAAGGCTTTTCAGTTATCTATTTAATACAATTTATGCAATGCAAATGAGCTTTTCTGTGCTGCATCTAACGTAGTTTTCTAGCTTAATGTTTACTTGTAATAACATGATTGACTATCTCAAATAATTTTCGAAGAAGTGCTAGTACTGAAGTGATAGTTTCCATGACAGAAAACGAAGGCTTTGTAATTAAACAAAGAGGAGATTCTCAAAGAAAATTGGGAACTGACACCCTTTGTAATATAGAACAGAACAAATAAGATTGAACTTATCATTCCATAAAACTATGACCATCAAAATAATCAGAGGATTTTGCATTCGTATTGGCCATCATTCTTCCTTATTCTTCACTTGATACAGTCTGTGAGCAGAAGGTACATTATTTAGTCGTACATATTTTTAATCAGCTGAGAGAATTGCATTTCTATTCAAGAGTGTGGAAAGTCAGAAGCTGCTCTGAATGGACAAAGATGGGGTGCTAGAGAAAGCACGGTTTCTGAAAAGGTCAGGCGTGGAACACTCTCACAAAAGAGAGAAGCTGCTTATCCGTGTCCATGAATTTATCCTGAACCTGCCCTGAATGTCTTGTGGGCCTAGGGAGATGATTTGACCTTCCCTCTTTTCAATTATTCTGGGAGAGCTAATGCTTCTGCTTGACATATAAGATACAACCTCAGTGACCTAAACCACAGCCAAATGCACAGTGCCTTTTCTGAAATACTTTTTGTGCACAGAAAGTGCCCTCATGGAGCAATCTTGCTCCATTGACTCTTTCAAATTTATTTCAGAAAAAAATTCCCTCATTATTAGAAAGTAGAAAGATAATTACAGAGATCCAGCTTCTTTTTTCTTTTTTTTCACCTATTCTCTGCTGCCATTTGTGAAAGGCTGATCACTAAACAACAGAATCTATCCTTAACATTTTCACTCTCAGTTGAAAAAACCCCACTTTATGTTGCATTTTTAATGTATTTGCACTTGAAAAAGGAGGTAAACGACAATAGTCCGGACCTTCAAAGAGCTCCCACTTTTTCATATGTATAAACACATAGGGTGTTTTTCACTAGCAGTAAGGTAAATGACAATTAAACATGATAATTAAGATATAATGATATTTGAGAATACAGGAGGGCTAGCCAATTGATTACTTGAAGGAAGTCAGTATATTTTTTGTTTCTACATCTTGTTAGAAAAGCATCAAGCATCCCATCATATAAGAAGGAAGTATACAATTAAGTTGTGATGCTGACCATCTTTGATTTTATTGACTCAAAACATGTACCTCCATCCCCATACTTACAGCTGCCAAATTTCAGAGGACATGAATGGGCATCCATTGGAAAATCCTCCAAGTGCATTGGACATTCAGCTTGAACTGTAAGCCTAAAAGTCAAAATTCCACTCTTTGTTTAAGTAAATTGGCAAGTCAAGATAAATCACTCCTTATTTTGTCAATAGAATTAATGATGAATGATGAGGTAGGACCCTCATCACAGCATCTGATTAGGCTAATTCACATTTAAATATGCTTTTGTTCTTTCATATTTAGGCAATTGTTCAGAAGATATTAGCATCAACAAAATCTGAGCACAAGTAAAAAACTTAATAAAAAATACACTTTACTTAAGCATTTCATACTCTGTGGTTAGTTAAGAAAAAGTTATGTACATGTTTTTGAAGGTTAGTTTCCCGTTAACTTCAATATTAACATCTGAAATCTTAAAGAAAAAAATCTCTATCATAAAAAGAAAGCTATATTCTCCCAATGTTCCATCAATAATTATATAGCAAAACTGATACAAGAATTTAATAATGCCTTGGGGAAGCACCCTTCAAAATTAATAAATTGTAAATGAATATTATATGCTATATATAGATACATAGGAAAGTGAAAGTGTTAGTCACTCAGTCGGGTCATACGCTTTGCAACCCCATGGACTGTAACCCACCAGGCTCCTCTGTCCATGGAATTCTCCAGACAAGAATACTGGAGTGGGTTACCATTTCCTCCTACAGGGGATTTTCCCAACCCAGAGATAGACTCCAGATCTGCATTGCAGGCAGATTCTTTACCATCTGAGCCACCCAGGAAGCCCATAGATACATATATATGCTAGTCTCATCAAGATATTTCTAGGATATATATATGCATCTGTCTTTATTTATATCTGTAAATACATTTATATCTGTAAATATATCTCTTAGAAATATATTTTTGAGACTAAACTGTTAATCAAATTATGGACAGAAGTCCATAATTGTTGAATTATAAATGGTAAAGAAATATATTTTGCATCTTCATGATCACATTAAAGAGTAATCATAGCAAATTTATTATAAAGAAAATTATCGATTATTCCATTTTGCACAAAGGTGAAGTAGATAAAATAGGTACTAATTTGTAATTACAGATGAATCTCTTATGATGACCAAAACAAATGTGACCAACAATTTAATTATAATGTATATACTTCTAAGAGCTTCCCAGGTGGCTCAGTGGTAAAGAATCTGCCTGTACACCCATGGTGGATTCATGTCAATGTATGGCAAAACAAATACAATATTGTAAAGTTAAAAAATAGATAAATAAACTAATTAAAAAAAAAAAAGAATCTGCCTGGAAATGCAGGAGATGTGAGTTCAATCCCTAGGTTGGGAAGATCCCCTGGAGTAGGAAATGGCAACCCATTCTGGTATTCTTGCCTGGAAAATTCTGTGGACAGGAGAACCTGGTGGGGGGAGGGCTACAGTCCATGGGGTGCAAAAAATCAGACACGACTCAGCACAGCACAGCATACACTTTTAAGAGAGTATTTAAGTAGAACTCTATTCAATTTTTTCCAAAATCCCAAATTTCCAATTTTTTTCTTAATTCACAGGACTGATTAATGTGTAAAACCAAGCAGGATATGATATCTGTATTGCAAGATTCAACAAGAGAAGCAGAATGAATAGCTAGCTTCCATTGTAGACAATGGTCATTTAGTAATAAAACTAAAAATAAAGTTTTTTCTTTAAAGATCAGGACTGCATATTGTCCCTTCTTAAAGAACTTTCACAACTGAAATTTACCCCTTAACATTTCACATGAAATAATAATATATCAAGTGCCTGGAATACACATCTGTCTATATATAATACTGGTGAAAGTTATTTATTTATACAAAGTCTTTATCAAATTTTACATTTAGATTATACATCATTTTATTAGATTTGTAATTGTTTTCCTTGTTACATAACATTTTAAAAGATTAATTTGTGAGAAGAGTTAAAATGGAATAGTTGCTAGAGTCAACAACTATATATTTCTTTAGATAATTTTTAAGATTGTATCATCTGAACTTCGAGTTACAAGGCATCTCTGAAGTTGTAAAAGTATTTTTTCTTTCCTAAGGAGAATCAAAATAGTAAGTGAAATTTGCTAAAAAAAAGGACTTAAAATTTTGACAGAATAGTTCATGAGATATTAAAAATAAAACTTCATGCTAGTATAAAGAAAATTTTATACCATACTGTTAAAATTGTACTTAACTCCAGTGTAGTATGAAAAGTAAAATGACAAAAAAATAAAAATAAATTTTTAACAGCTAAAGCAATTTTTAAGTTTTAACACACTAAAATGAGATTCAAACTCATAAATACTACTTTATCTTTGCTTTTTAATATTCAAGCATTTACAAAACATATTCTGGTTATTGCAATAATATGTTATAAAGGTATTCAACTTGCTAGTACTTGATACCTAGTTTGGCTGGTTGGTTAGTACACAGATTCCTCAGTATTAAAAGGCAACATATCAGATC
This sequence comes from Okapia johnstoni, assembly GCA_024291935.2. Taxonomy (NCBI): domain Eukaryota; kingdom Metazoa; phylum Chordata; class Mammalia; order Artiodactyla; family Giraffidae; genus Okapia; species Okapia johnstoni. The sequence goes on from CM044308.1 coordinate 58,896,367, forward strand.
TAAACATATACCTCATTGTGTATAGCAGGGTCCCATCATCCTGGATTCGGAGAAGTTTATTTGGCATTGTCATATTGTGTGCCACTGATTTCTTCCCATTGTGGAAAAAGGTGTCTGGAGTCCAGATTTTGCTGGCCATTAAATTGTTGAGTCGAAGGATGTTCATAGGACCTTTAAATTTTAATCGTTCATCTTTCCATTTTTGTCGAAAGAAAACATCTATTGTATATTCCTGAAATAGAAAATAGAATTTTTGAAAATATTAACTATTTTAGATACAAGGGTACTATAAAATTAGAAAAAAGTAATAATATAGTTTAAAAACAGAGAAAACTATTTTGAGAAGTGAATTTTGAAAAATCATTCCTTTATATTTATCAATAATTGTTGCCACTTACAAAAGGATAAAGCATGTATATTCACACAACTAGCTACACATTATGAAAAGAAAATGAGAAACACTTTCTCTGACCTTTTTCAGTTGAATAAAGTCTTAGTCAAACTGCTTTACTGCATTGTATGATTTAAAACTACTCGGAGAAGGGGCATGCTTGGGCAGAGTCTGGATGGATTTGTCGCAAATTACTTAATCACTTATCTCAAGAATGAATAAGCAGGCAGCCTGATTCTCAGTAGCAAAAAATAAAAAATAAAAAGGAAGAGAAAAACAGAAACTCTTAAACATACACACTGTCAGATCTAAATGACATTCTCTGTTGCCAAAGAAACTAAAAAATATCTTATTGCTTTTTTAACCCTAAAAAATGATGAGATATCATATTGTTAACAAGAAATTGTTAGGAGATGATGATTTTAATAAAGTTTATTTTATGAATTAGTTGTAATGAAAATACTTTGACAAGGTATGAGAATACTAAAAATATGAGTGTTTTGCAAACAAACACCCTCAGGTTACAATGTACCTTTAAATATTCATACAGACCAACTATTGATCAATTCCTCTATTATCATTTTTCAATACTTTAAGTTGATTTATTCAATCCTTCTCTCTCTCTTTCATCCTCTCTCTTTATCATTCCCCACCTCCCTTTTCTCATTCTCTCTCTGTCCTTCTTAGGGTAAGAGAATGCATACATTTTAAATATGTACAATTCACAATTGTGATCAATACTGACAATTTATTAGATATTAAAATTTTGGTCAATGTATGTTTGTGCAAACACTTTCATGATAAATAGCTAAAATGTTCAGTTATGCCCCTGAGACTGGAAATTCAGAAACTGTCCTTTGAGCACAAAGCCACAGTCGATCACATGTTTGAAAATAAACACCTTAGCAATTGCCAATTTCACTCAACTAAAATTGTCTGTTTAGAAAAGGACATTGAAAAGGTCACATACTTATGACAACATCAAATCATTTGTAAAAACCTCACTGAAGTAAATGATTCTGAACAATTCCTCAAAAATTGAATGCATGAAGATAAGTAGTCAGCCACAGGTAATAATGTATGGACAGAAGTAAAGAGTGGCTCTGGGTCCTAAATCTTAGTAGAAAATATCATCACCTAATCTACCCTCACTGTGATTCAGTCACTTTTTAAAGTTTAATTTATAGAAATATAGCTCAATTTAAAAAAAAACTAGATTAAAAGATGAGTTTTTTAAATTTATTTATTTATTTTAATTGGAGGATAATTACTTTACAATATTGTGATGGCCTCTGCCATACATCAACATGATTTGACCAGAGGCATATATGTGACCCTGTAAGTTTTTGCTGTCTGGTATGTTTTTATGTAAATGTTTCTTTGAAAATGTGGTTTTGCCAAATCCATGTCTGATGTGAGCGCACTGGACATTTACTTGTTCAGTAAATGAGTATACTTAACAACTTTTTATAAAACTTCAAATTATCTATTTCTATAAAACTATGGGATGTTTATCTGTTTCAGAAATTCTTGCTAATAGTAGCAAACCTTTCCTATAGACCCCTCACATGGAGATACTCAAGGTTTCCAAACAGTAAGTTTCAGGTGAGCTCCTTCTGTTCTTTTTTTAACCTTTTTATTTTGTATTGGAGTATAGCCCATTAACAATGTCATGATAGTTTCAGGTGAACAGCAAAGAGACTCAGCCATAAATATTTTAAAACTATTTTTAAGAACACTGTTTTTGAGCCTTCAATGCATCCCAAGTGTACTCTGCCATCCTAGGTAGAGTGCCTGTGCATTTTTCTCCCCCTCCCCACAACCAGGCACATTCATGTTACACTCTAGGCAATTTTAACAATTCCTAACCTTGCCATTCCTCAGACAAAGCAAGCATCTACCTGCCTTGGTCAAGAACTCAACTCTCAACCACACTCCCAGTCCCGTGAACACCTGGAAGAAACACAGTCTGTTTATCTTTACTACTTCATAAAGCTTTCCATTACTACAACATCACATACTGCAGCTATACCTTTGTTATTCTTCTTATATTGAGAATCCTTATCTAAATATAAGAAGTAAATGAAGTTTTTCTAGTAAATAATATATATTATGATACTGATTCTCTCACTACGTCCACTCCCACTAAATGGATAGTCATGTGGGTAAGCCATCCTATGGGAAGAAAAGAAGCTACAATAGGCAATAGTCAAGGGATGCTGATCTCATCTACATTCAGTGTACTGTGATTTGTACTCAAGTAAATTTTCAAGTTATAATATCTAGTTTTGATTAAACTAACTCTAGTGAAAATAGACTCTAAAAATCACTGCTAAGTGATACCGTGGATTAAAGAAAACACTAATAATTATACAATCCAAGTGGACAACAAGAAAAGGGGATATCACTTCTATGACTAATATGAGTTTTTCATTAGTCACATAAAAATCATGAACTACAGAGAAATATGCAAAAGCAAATTTATAATTTTCAGTAAAGATACTTAAAATATGGGTTTAAACCCACTGTATTGAATGATGAGCTTCATCTGAAACACATGTTGTACCATGAAATACTGGTTAATGATAGCATAAGGACATTGCAAATACTAAGTTGTTTTGAAAACCAAACATCCAGAATATGAAGATGTATATCCAGAATTGGTGGATGGGTTTTATAAAAATTGGCATGACGGTTCAGTAACCAATAACCAATAATACACTTCGTAAACTTGAATTTATGTGTCTTTCTTCACCTATAGCAGTTATTGAGACAAGTATTAAAATGATATGAATTTGGAATCAGATCTTGATTGCTATATTATAAACTATTTCAGCAAGATATATAAAAATAAAGCACATTTAAACATAGTAATTGCTAAAATACTCTCAGGAATAAAAATATTAAGTAGAGTAAAAATAAATCTACTTTAATAATTACATAATGATTATTCCTGAAAATAATATATATTTAAAATTAATCTCATTTCAATTTCTAGTTTTGTGCTTCTCAGAATACTTCAATGTATTAGTACAAAAGCATATAGATATGTAAACAAATAAGTACAGTTGATTCACTAGTATTTGTGGTTTTGATTTCAAGATTAAAATAGAGGGAAAGGAGACATTTCAATTGAATAATATGTACCGCATATCCACTAAGCTACAGCAGGATTTCCAAACAAATTATTTGCATATTTAATTTGATATATATATAACTCACATATAACTCACATTCTCAGTATTTGAAAAGAATACTCTTGAAAGATTTCTTAAAATAAACCTCAAGCTTGTCATGAATATACACTAATAAAATAATTACTTGATTTGTGTGTTGCAAGAAAATTGCCAGAGAAGTACAAATAGTACAGCTTCTTGATACAAACAAGACTTGGTCCCTTGAACCAAGGTTGTAAAGAAATAAATAACACCAAGATAAAATACAAAATTGCTTAGAGAAAACACAAACAACTAAGGAGCAAATTTAGAAAGAAACGAAAAAGTTTCATAAGGACATATCAGCATGCAGCTATCCGCTGGCTGGTGTACAGGACACATAAGACTGTTAAGGGAGACGAAAGAGTCGAAGAATCCATACACTTGAAGATTTGAGAAACTCTTTAAGGGAAATTTAATCAAACATCTCTGTTTTATAGATGGATTTATAAACAAATTTAGTGACTGCCCTGTTTCCAAGCTTGTAAGGGACAGAACTCAGACAAGGATACGTTTTCCAGCCCAATATCTTTACTGCCACTAAGTATTATTTCCATCAAATGTATTGCAAATAGGATATCACTCTCTATTGCACAGTTAATTGGATAAATATGATTTCAAGGACACATTAACTTAGTGAAGATAGCATATTTCTTACTGCTTGGCTACATTAATTATAAGCCAGTGCTTGTAGCCAATTTCTGAAGAATTTTATCTACGCACTAAAACATGACCAAATTGCAGGACTGCTCTTGCAGTGATTTTTCATTTACTTTGATTTACTGAGTGTATTTTAAAGTACCAAAATTTATTTCATTATACCCTTTCACTATTAAAGGATAGTCTCCTTTAAGTTTCAATCTGTGTTTCTTTTATCATGAAGAAAAATGCGGCTTATGAGGCAGGTGTACAGCAATTAAAGAAACAACACCCTGAGACCATACAAGAATGTTCCAACACTTCCAGGTGGTACTCAAAGGGGTGGGAATTAAGAATCTAGCCTGGTATTAGCCCTGCAAAAATTGCAAAAAGTAAGAAGCTTAAGAACAGATCAGCAGTGTCAATAAACCCAATTAGTATCCATCATAAAACCTTATTATGCAAAGAAGCTCACCACAGCTACTGAATTTTTGGACTATTGTATGGGCAAGATGTCCGGGCTTTCTCTTTGGAACTAGATGCCTGGCAAGATCACAAATTAGAAACTGTTACTAAAGATTCAGATTGTAACAGTAAATGATTTAAAATATCTAATCAAAGTACTTAAAACTATTAATAGTTAAAATATGTCAATTGCAATTCATTTTGACACAATGTATTGTTTAAAATTCATTACAGCCTTATTAAATATGCAGCAGTATTTCAATTTCACAGGTAGGGAATATTTCAGAAGTCATATTCATTAAAAAAGAGAAAGAAATCTAACATTTGAACTCAAACCTTATGTTTCCTGACACTATGTTCTTTTTGTTGTACCATACATAAAAACAATCCTTGGAGGTGGGACAGAAATTTCCTTCTTTATAGACTAAAAAATAGACTCCAGTCATGTGCCATGGAAAGTTACAGGAAGAATTTAGTTGCATGTTGAGAATCAGAGTTTTGAAATTGTCAAAGTCTTATTTCCATATTTAAAACTGACTCAAACACAAGATGGAAAAATAACAACAATAATAAGCAGAGTGACATGAAATAGATGTTAAGTGCATGGGCTCATAAGTCAAGTAGACCAGGGTACTTGACCTTGAGCAGGTTACTTAGTCTCTCTTATTTCATCTGACTTATCTGTAAAAGTGTGGCAATTATACAACTTATTTCTTACAAGGATGAAGGTGGATAATACATGCAAAGTTCTTAGAAACAGTTTGGACTTCAAAGAAGGTAGCCTGGTATAGCCTAGTATAAATCACCTTTGCAGTAGCCTTCTTCCCCAACTCCCCAAACTCAAGAATAGGGTGGCCTGACAACAGAATGACACCCATCAGTAAAAGGTCACAAGGTAAAGTGCCAGAGGTAGAGACTAAGTAGGATGCCACAAGAGAACTATAAAATAATAAACCACCTGAGCTTTTGGCGTTTTGGATAATAAAGAGGTCATTGAAAGGAAATCACATGCATGCCCCATGAGAGGCCCTGCGTTTATCTAACAGCCATACAAATGTCACTGACTGCCAAGAGAGAACCACCTACAGAACAAGCTAAGTAAAAAGATATTTCCTAATCTCCCACTTTGTCCCACCCTCTGCTCCCCACCCTCATGTCCACATGTCTGTTCTCTATGTCTACATCTCTATTCCTGCCTTGGAAACAGGTTCATCAGTACCATTTTTCTAGATTCCACATAAATGTGTTAATATATGATATTTGTTTTTCTCTTTCTGACTTACTTCATTCTATATGATCAACTCTAGGTCCATCCACATCTCAACAAATGACCCAGTTTCATTCCTTTTAGTGGTGGGATGGGGAGGGTGGGAGGGAAGTCCAAGAGGCAGGGGATGTATGCATGCATATGGCTGAGTCACTTCAGAGAACAGCAGAAACTAGCACAATTTGGAGCAATTATATTCTGATAAAAAATAAACACACCTAAAAAATGTTTACCAATAAAAAAGACATTTCCTTCCTTTTTATAATCTCCCTTTTCATTGCCTCAACTCTAGAAAGACCCAGAAAGAGGAGAATAGTCGATCACAGCCCACCAGCCACTTTGCAACCCTTAACTGTGACTATGGCTGAGCAGAGGACAGAAGCTCTAAATGGCATAAAATATTGATATTTAAATTGGACTGGACTGAGAGTGAACAGAAGCTACAAGGAGCACCCTAGATATTCCATGATATCGGGAAAGAAGATCCATAGAATAAAGTGCTGTTAAGTTTGCTTTTGAATTTCTAAAGCCCTTGGGGTGAAGTCCAAAGTCTTTCTTATAGCCTCCAAAGCCCTGCAATGGTCTCTCCCTCCTTTACCTCCCCAGTCTCATGCCTAGCAATCCTCCATACACTCTGCTTATAGCAATACTGGTACTGCAGGGCCTCATGTGTCATGCTTCACCTTACAACCCAAACTCATGGAATTCCCCTGCAGGCTCTTCCCTATCAACCCCTACATCCGGCAGTGTTCACTCCACATTGAGAACAAGGACAATGACCACCTTCTTCAATGCATCACCAGTATCTAACTGCCCAGAACACAGGATATAAACACTAATTAGTCCATGAATAAACAAATGAGAGGAATCATTGGAAATTAAGTGTAATAACAAGGATCCTGGGCCATAACAGCTCAAACGGTACACAAGGAGAAAGACGTCAGCAGGGGCAGATGGTAGTGCAATCCCTTAATCCTTACATTCACAAGTGTGCAGTGTGAATGTGTATGTGTATGTATGCCTATGTGACTATATTAAACTAATCACAGTAGGCTTTTTCTATATAATATTTATGTATTAAAACATACTGACACATATCAAAAAAGCCATGAGATAATAAGATCTGTGGTAACGGAAATCTACTATGTTTCAAGTTTGATTTGGAGATGCTCTTAGGGAGTTTGGGGGCAGCTGGCTATAAGGCCCTTCATGATTTGGTTCTAAGTTGTTTTCTAGTCTCCTTTCCCCCAAATCCCGAAGAGCATTCTAGGGTGCAGTCACACTGAACTTTTAAAGTTTACTAAATTCATCAAGCTCTTTCATTTTGTGCTAAAACACTCATCCCGTTATGTAGCTGGCCAAACTTTGTCCTCCTCTGCTATCTTTTTTTCCTAGAAATCTTCTCAGATATAGACATCCTCTACCCATATTCTCACTACTACCATATCAATCCATAAATACTTCAATAAAAACATGACCACACTGTTTTAAGATTGATGATTTTTTACTTAACTGTCCCCCCATTACACTGTGAACAACACAAGGGCAGCACTGCTTATACTTAAGTATTCAGCTCCCGACACTGACAGATACAGTGTGTACTTAGCAAATCTGGTTGAAAAGACCAAACACAAGTCATGCCTTCTAGTAGCTCAGGCTGCAATAAAGAAAAAAGACATACAGAGTTTTATAATCCAGCATGCAAGTTCATCAAAAGGAGTCAAAGTCATGTTGTGGAGCATGGGGACCAGAAGGATTGACTCTGCTTGGAGCAGACTAGAAAAACATCAGGGAAGATGAAATTTGAGCTTGGCTTTGAATAAATGAAAGCTCTCCAGTTGGCAAAGCAGGAGGGAAGGCATAACAAGAAGAGGGAAAAACATTTGCAAGGCCACAGAGTTGTTAAAGATAATGGCAGGTTCTGAGAACAGCAAGGAGTTCAATGCAACTTAAAAAAAAAAGCCTGTTTGACAGTCATAGTGCCTTACAGCTATTGCCCTCTGCCTTCCCTCCTCGCCTCAACCACGCGGCTTAAAAATGTTGCCTCCGCTTTCTCCATTTCCTCACCTCCCACATGCCTCAACCCACTGCAATCTGGTTGCTTTTACCATGATCAATAAATATCTCTTTGTTCTTAATCTAACGACACAGCTAAATCCTTTCCTTGGCTTTACCATAATTTATGACACTGTTGTTTTCTCCCTACTTTTGTAATGAATGCTCTCTTGCACTGGCATTAAAACCACATTCTCCTGGTGTTGTAGTTAACCTTTGGGAAAGTGCCCATGGCACCTCAGACCTTCTGTGTTTGACAGTCATCTACGTGTAATGGTTTCTCCTGGAGAATGCAGGGATATACGCTAGTGATGGTGTCTATTATTCCTCATGGCATATAAATTCTGCAGAGTTCTCCGTAAAAGACAGGCCCCACCTTTGTAACCTTGGGAAAGAACATGCAACCACTGCAAGTTTTATTTTAAAAATCACTTCATGTTCAGAAGCCACAGTTGTTTGTTATTTAGTTTGTACAAAAGCATGGGGGACTAGAAAGGAATGCTCTCCCCAGAGGCAGTCATGTGAATTATGACTGCATGTGCTTAGTTCCTACAATGCTTCTTGCTGCAGAAAAGTAATGGCTGGAGTCAAACCACCTTTATCTACATTCTTTTCTGTAACTATTACCCTACTCCCTAAATGAGGTTTTACTAAGGGCAAAACCTATGGGTTCATCCCATTACCAAATGAACCATACCTCCTTCAGGACACAGAATCCTACCTGGACAGAGGGCTGTAACTGATACAGATACCTGACTACTGAACATCATTGCATCTGGTAAGGAAGGAAAAGCAGTGCTCTCCAATGTTGATTATTAAGGATCAAAGCACAGTCTAGTTGAGAGAAGGGAATGCTCCTCCTTTCTGACAGACATCCTTGGTTGCTCCTTCTCAGTCTCCTCCACAGTCTTTTTAATCCTCCTCTATTCTAGAGTTTCTGTAAGAGCATGATTACCATATCACTCTAATCTCTTTCCTTGTACAAGTTCATGTATACCCACGGTTTCAGCTTTCAGATGACTCCCGAGCCATCTGCACTATAAGCCTTTCTCTTAAGCTCGATCTATGCCTGCTACCTAGACATCTCCAATTAAATCTCTTACAAAGACCTAAAGCCAATATGTCCAAAACATATTCATCCCTCAGACACAAAAACAAAAGCAAACAAAACTTTTCTTCCTATGTTCCATATCCCAGTGAATGGTATCATCATCCATCCAATGCTCCCAAACCACCATCCTATATTTCTCCTTCAACCCCTACCTCCAATAGGTCGCCAAAGCTTGTCAATTCTATAACATCCTTTAAATCTTTTCAGTTTTTTTTTTATCTTCAGTCTTTCTACCTGACCCAGTCTGCAATCATTTCTTGCCTGGCAAACAGAAGCTTTCAAACAATGTTTTTCCTTTTCTTGCCCTCTAATATAAATTACTAGATCGCAGAAAATCTGACTCTTCACATGCCCTCTATATTAACCCACTCTCAGACACAAATGGAGAAGGAAATGGTAACCCACTCCAGTATTCTTGCCTGGAGAATCCCAGGAATGGCGGAGCCTGGTGGGCTGCCATCTATGGGGTCACACAGAGTCGGACACGACAGAAGCAACTTAGCAGACACAAAAACAAAAGCAAACAAAACGTTTCTTCCCATGTTCCATATCCCAATGAATAGTACCATCATCTATCCAATGCCCCCAAGCCTTCAACCCTATGATGGTTTTTGGCTTCCCTCAGCATAGAGTTGAATACCACAACCTGTTAAAAGGCATACTGTCATGGCCTACATCAAGCAATTATGATTCCACAGATCTTAGAATGAGCCTAGGAAATAACTTTTAAAATAAATACTTCATCTGATACCAACACATTTCTATGAATCTCATTATGAGGAAAATTATTAAAAACTCTAGCTAGAAGGGTGCTAAAAAACACAGCTGAATGTTGCCTAAATCTAATTGTCATGTTTCCAAAAGATCAATAACTTTACAGTAGTCAAATTCTACATTCTGGCATTAAAATGAGTACATATTATTAAATTACCTTTGATATACAGTATTTGCCACATTTTTAGCAGTTTTCCTTATTTGGACACATTTCCAAATGTCAATTTCTGATAAGGATTAACACCTTAAACTCAATATCAACTTTCGACCAAATATCAAGATGTAATCATTCTTTAACCTCCCTATGATTTTAACTCAATTCAGTTCACTTTAGTCACTCAGTCGTGTCCAATCTTTGTGACCCCATGGACTGCAGCACGCCAGGCCACTCTGTCCATCACCAACTCCCGAAGTTTACCCAAACTCATGTCCACTGAGTTGGTGATGCCATCCAACCAACTCAACCTCTGTCATCCCCTTCTTCCACCTTCAATCTTTCCCAAAATCAGGGTCTTTTTAAATGAGTCAGCACTTCGCATGAGGTGGCCAAAGTATTGGAGCTTCTCCTTCAACATCAGTCCTTCCAATGAACACCCAGGACTGATCTCCTTTAGGATGGACTGGTTGGATCTCCTTGCAGTCCAAGGGACTCTCAAGAGTCTCCTCCAACACTACAGTTCAAAAGCATCAATTCTTCAGCTCTCAGCTTTCTTTATAGTCCAACTCTCTCACCCATACATGACTACTGGAAAAACCATAGCCTTGACTAGATGGACCTTTGTTGGCAACATAATGTCTCTGCTTTTTAATAAGCTGTCTATGTTGATCATAACTTTTCTTCCAAAGAGCAAGGGTCTTTTAATTTCATGGCTTCAGTCACCATCTGCAGTGATTTTGGAGCCCCCAAAATAAAGTCTGCCCCTGTTTCCATTGTTTCCCCATCTATTTGCCATGAAGTGATGGGACCAGATGCCATGATCTTAGTTTTCTGAATGTTGAGTTTTAAGCCAACATTTTCACTCTCCTCTTTCACTTTCATCAAGAGGCTCTTTCGTTCTTCTTCACATTCTGCCATAAGGGTGGTGTCATCTGCCTAAATGTGGTTACTGATATTTCTCCTGGCAATCTTGATTCCAGCTTGTGCTTCATCAAGTCCAGCATTTCTCATGAAATACTCTGCATATAAGTTAAATAAGCAGGGTGACAATATATAACCTTGACATATTCCTTTCCTGACTTGGAACCAGTCTCTTGTTCCATATCTAGTTCTAACTGTTGCTTCCTGACCTGTATACATATTTCTCAAGAGGCAGGTCAGGTGATCTGGTATTCCCATCTCTTTAAGAATTTCCACAGTTTGTTTTGATCCACACAGTCAAAGGCTTTGGCATAGTCAATAAAGCAGAAGTAGATGTTTTTCTGGAACTCTTTTGCTTTTTCAATGATCCAACGGATGTTAGCAATTTGATTTCTGGTTCCTCTGCCTTTTGTAAAACCAGCCTTGAACATCTGGAAGTTCACGGTTCACAAATTGTTGAAGCCTGGCTTGGAGAATTTTGAGCATTACTTTACTAGAATGTGAGATGAGTGCAAATGTGCAGTAGTTGGAGCATTCTTTGGCATTGCCTTTTTTGGGGATTGGAATGAAAACTGACCTTTTCCAGTCCTGTGGCCACAGCTGAGTTTTCCAAATTTGCTGGCATATCGAGTGTAGCACTTTTACAGCATCATCTTTAAGGATTTGAAATAGCTCAACTGGAAATCCTTCACCTCCACTAGCTTTGCTCATGGTGATGCTTCCTAAGGCCCACTTGACTTCCCATTCCAGGATGTCTGGCTCTAGGTGAGTGATCACACCATCGTGATTATCTGGGTCATGAAGATCTTTTTTGCACAGTTCTTCTGTATATTCTTGCCACCTCTTCTTAATATCTTCTGCTTCTGTTAGGTCCCTACCATTTCTGTCTTTTATTGTGCCCATCTTTACATGAGATGTTCCCTTGGCACCTCTAATTTTCTTAAAGAGATCTCTAATTTTACATTCCATTGTTTTCCTCTTTCTTTGCATTGATCACTGAGGAAGGCTTTCTTATCTTTCCTTGCTATTCTCTGGAACTCTGCATTCAAATGGGTATATCTTTCCTTTTCTCCTTTGCCTTTTGCTTCTCTTCTAGTCACAGCTATTTGTAAGGCCTCCTCAGACAACCAATTTGCCTCTTTCCCTTTCTTTTCCCTGGGGATAGTCTTGATCCCTGCCTCCTGTACAATGTCACAAACCTCCATCCATAGTTCTTCAGGCGCTCTGTCTATCAGATCTAATCCCTTGAATCTATTTGTCACTTCCACTGTATAATAGTAAGGAATTTGATTTAGGTCATGATGTTAACTACTGAGCTACATAATATCCCAATAACTTCTGGGGTTTCTAAGAGATAATGTACTCTGTGGTTTCATAAGATAGACAATTATTTAACCAAGGGGATTTATATGATCAATAAACCAAGGTTACCACACCTGACTTCCTCCTTCTTAATGACCTAATGCTAAACCCTAGATCAGAAATCTTGAGATGATTTCAAAGTGTCCATTGTTTAAAATCTAACCCTAATACTTAGCAGTGCAAGAGATAACCACTTGGGCTGAGGTTCTTAGTCTAGGTTTCAGTGCAATAGTTGGTGGCTGTACCACTTATGTCTGAAGAATATGCTCACATAGTGAAAATGCTTACTAGAATGGGAAAAGACCTCCTATGCAGACCAAATAAAAAGGGAAAAAACACACTGAGGAGTTATAAATTGCTTAAATGTGCAATTAGATACTACCTACTCTGTCAGTTAGCTACTAGCACATTCCCAAGTTTACCTTCTTATTCATGATTTTTTTTTCAAAAGTTGAATTTTTGTAAAAAAATCAACTTAATTGCAAACACTGTAATTAGAATCTTTAATTATAATTTAGGTCTGCAACTTTCTTTGGGTAATTATGCTAGTTAATGATTCTGAGACAGCAGTGTGTGTGTGTGTGTGTGTGTGTGTGTGTGTGTGTTTGCTCCTTTGGGTCTTAATTCTTTTTGCTAGGCTGCTTTTTCCTCTCAGGCTAATGTCACAACAAATCTGATCACTGACCTGCATAGGCAGACTTAGGAGTTTAAGTTCTGCTACTGAATGCACACTGCATAGAAATAAGAGTACCAGCTAAGTCTCCCAAAGTGAAATTAAATTTATTCTTTACTATTTACCTATTAACAAACTGCTTCTGTAATATATGAATTAGATACCTTCATATCCAGTTTTACGTATGGGCAGTAATAACATGAGTATCCTGCCCCTCTGTATCATAATAAATTTCTTTATCTTTAGACTAGCACACGTAAGTTTCATTTCCTGACCTGGCCTTCCATGCTAACATGAATTCAAACTTTTCCTCATTGTTTTCCTCACTTTCCAACAAAATAATATCAGTTGAAAATCATTCCATGTGAGCAATATGAAGGCCAAGTCATTTCTATTTCACATGTGTTGAAATTAAGCTCTGTCTTCTCTAATAGATTTACAAGATGAGGAAGTATCCGTGTCCGTGTTACACGTGTATATAGATTAAGCAACTTTCATTTGCTTCTCTAGATTTGGACAAATATCAAACAGTAGCTGTTCAGTGATCAAACTATCTCTGGACTCTCCCTCAAAATCCTCTTCATATCACACACTATGATATACACCTATTAGTGAATGACCTTTCAGCTCCAAATTCATCCTCTTTTCCCTTTCTTTGAGACATAGGAGAAACACTCTGTACACTCTGTTCCTTCATCAGCTCATGTAAGGTTAGGCCTTGTTATTAGAGGATAGTGCCATGTTTTTAGCAAAGAAAGGGGGCTTTCTTTCCTGATTCTCTTCCTAGTTTAGCTGCATTGTTATCCTTTGGTTCAGCTTCAAAGGACTGCCATGCTGTGAATTTTCAGCCGGTAGGCACGATATTCCTCTGACCAGCTTCAGCACGTACCTTCATACGTTTCTTCCCTGGCTGTTTCTTCACCAGTGGCAGGTGTACCCTCCTCTAGCCACAAAGTCCTCTCCGGTGAGCTCTAAATCTTGGCTTTGGGGGAAAGGACTCCCTTCCAAGTCCTGAGTTCCTTCCTTGTTCATGATGCTTACCCCAGAAGCAGATGCTGCACTTTCTGCATTTGATAAATCTACATTGCTAGAGTCTCCTCTTACCTTTTTATTTAACCATTTTGTCCGAATTAATAATTCATTTTATTAAATTTTCCCTGTTCTAATTGCTGTTATGGATTCTTTCCTCTAACTGGACACTGATGATAGAGTATGTGCCCAGTTGATGGTCTCGCAATTAATTAGGCTGCCCTCAAGCCAACTATTGGTAGGAATGAGTAAACAAGGTACATAAAGATGGAAATCAAGTAGAAAATTTGGCATGACCAAAGAGAATTTTATAGGACGATGTTAGGCTAGGTGATTTGAGGACAATATATGCTAGGAAAAAACATCTAGGGCCTTGAGCAGCTCAAGAGGATGCAGAAATGTTAAATATATATTTCATTTTAGGGTAATTCATAGTGTATACAAGCACACATGTCACATACATACACACATAATCCAAAATACATAAAGAAAACAAAACAATATATGATCTTTTTTAATTTAAATGTTGCCAAATACAGTTCTACTCAACTCACTTCAACCTATAGAGTTTGCACTAAATGAGTACATTTTCACATTTAATGTAATATGTGGCAGTATCTCCCCAAATATGAAAGCTTATCTTGAGCCTGTTAATTTTTTTTTTTAATTCTTGGGCTAAAGTCACTAAAAAGACCAACGTTCTAAACTCAATTCAGACATGAGAGAGTTTAAATTTGCTTTGTTGCTAATGACAACGCATTTAACATCAGCTACCAGCTTTTATTTTTATTTATTTTTGCATATATCTTATTAATATGTATTTCATTTTTAAGAATCACAGCAGCAGACAGGACCACAAACACACAACTGCTAGATGCATGCCCGCTTTATCGTGACAGCTTCACTCAGACACAGTTGTGTTCCAGTTCTGGACACACTGTCCTTAACCTTAAGTGTTCAGCTTCACACATCAGCATTCCCTACCCTGGGTTTCAACTTGACATCAATGGATTCCTTCTGCAAATCTTTGATTCTTGTAGGACAATTAAAATGCTTTTTCCCATTTTCTTATTTGCCTTTTCCCAAAATTTAGGATTTGTAAAAATATATAAATTTACCATCAAATGTCTGGAAGGAATTCCTATGTGGAAACACTAAATGATGACAGTTTCTTTTTTCAAAAAAATTCAGCTTTACTGAAGTATGATTGACAAAAAAATATATAAGATATTTGAAGGAATCATAGTGGTAATTTGATAAACGACTCCCCCTGTCTAGTTAGGTAACACATCCATCGCCTCATATTTATTTATTTCTTTATTTGTTTTTGGCAAGAACATTTAAGCTCTACGCTTTTGTTGTCATTCAGTTGCTAAGTCTTGTCTAGACTCTTTGCAGCTCCATCAACTGCAGTAAGCCAGGCTTCCCTGTTCTTCACTATTTTCCAGAGTTTGCTCAAACTCATTTCCATTGAGTCAGTGATGCCATCCAACCATCTCATCCTCTGTCACCCTCTTCTCTTCTTACCCTCAATCTTTCCCAGCACCAGAATCTTTTCCAATGAGTCGGCTCTTTGCATTAGGTGGCCAAAGCATTGGAGCTTCAGCTTCAGCAACAATCTACTCTTTTAGTGAATTTCAATTACTCAGTACAGTGTTATCAACTGTAATCACCATGCTTTACATTAGAGCCTCAGACTTTATTTGTCTTGCAGCTGAAAGTTTATACCTTTTCACCAACCTCTCCTTATTTTCCACACTGACAACCATTTATCTATTCCCTGTAGTATGACTTTTGTATGCCACATGAAAATGATACAATGCAATATTTGTCTTTCTCTGTCTGGTTTATTCACTTAATGCCTTCAAGGTCCATCCATGTTGTCAAAAATACCCAGATTTTATTCTCCCTGTGTTATATATGTACATATATTAATATATACATATATATATATATATATAAAACATCATATTTCCATATCTTGGCTATTGGAAAAATGGTGAATAAAAACAGGAGTGCAGGGAATTCCCTGGTGATCCAGTGGTTAGGACTCAGTGCTTTTACTACCAGGGTCTGGGTTCAATCCCTGGTCAGGGAACTAAAGATCCCACAAGCTACACAGGGTGGCCAAAAACAAAACAAAACAGAAAAACTAGTGTAGATTTCTCTTGGGGATCCTATTTTGGATGTATACCAGACATGGATTACTGAATAATACAGTAGTTCCATTTTTAATTTTTTGAGGAATATCCATACTGTTTTCTATAGCAATTATACCAATTTATAGTTTCAGTAATGGTGCACAAAAGTTCCCTTTTCTCCATATCATTAACAACATTTATCTCTTGCCTTTAAGAAAAATTTTTTTGAGGTATAATTGATGTGTATGTTGATGTATATGTTTCATCCATACAACATAATGGTTCACAATTTTGAAGTTTATTCTCTATTTTAAGTTTTCATAAAATACTGTCAATATTTCCTGTGATACGCTATACAACATATCCTGATAGCTTAATTATTTTACACATTGTAGTTTGTATTTCTTAATCTTGTGCCCTGTCTTGCCGCGCCTCCTTTCCCTCTCTCCACTGGTTACCACTAGTCTGTTCTCTATATCTCTGAGTCTGTTTCTCTTCTGTTATATTCACTAGTTTATTTTATGTTATGGATTTCACATATTAGTGGATAAGCGATATTACGCTGTATATCTCTTGTCTTTTTGATGACAGTCATTCTAACAGGTGTGAGGTGATATCTCATTCTGGTTTTGACTTACATTTCCTTGATGATTATTGATGGTGAGTATCTTTTCATATACCTTTTGGTCATTTGCATGTCTTCTTTGAATAAATGTCTATTCAGTTTTTCTTCCTTATTTAAATTAGATCGTGGGTTTGGTTTTGTTTTGCTTTTTTACTATTGAGTTGTGGCAGTTCTCTATATATTTGGGATGCTAACCCCTTATCAGATATATAATTTGCAAATATTTTCTTCCATTCTGTACATTACCTTTTCAGTTTATTGATTTCTTTTGCTGTGTAGAAGGTTTTGGTTTGATACAGCAAGTCCTACTTGTTTATTTTTGCTTTTGTTTCAGGTTTAAAAAAATCATCACCAAGCCCAGTGTCAAAGGGCTTGTCTCTCATATTTTCTTCTGTGAGTTTTATGACTTCAGGTATTATAGTCGTCTTTAATCCACTTTGAGTTGAAGTTACCAGCTTTCTAAATGCTTCAGTAATCCCAAAGAACGGTCAGAACAAAAGGAGGAGAATTAGCTTAATCCACTATCACCACTGGAAAAGAGTCACTTCATAAGTTTTGCCAAAAATACATGACTGTTTGTCTAAAGCCCTCAAACAGCAAACATTATGTGTCTAGGAAAAGTATATATTTTGATATATATATTTTTTTGAGGTAAAATAATTCACTTTGCAAAATGAACAAACAAAAACTTTAACACAGTGCTGTTAGCACCAATGTCCACTACACAAAGTCGACAACCTGTTAGCACCAATGTCCACTACACAAAATCGACAACCTGTTAGCACCAATGTCCACTACACAAAGTCGACAACCTGTTAGCACCAATGTCCACTACACAAAGTCGACAACCTGTTAGCACCAATGTCCACTACACAAAGTCGACAACCTGTTAGCACCAATGTCCACTACACAAAGTCGACAACCTGTTAGCACCAATGTCCACTACACAAAGTCGACAACCTGTTAGCACCAATGTCCACTACACAAAATCGACAACCTGTTAGCACCAATGTCCACTACACAAAATCTACAACATTGAAAACTTTGGTATTTTGGGGTCCTATATCATCTGCCTTTCTGTTTTGGCTGGTAATAAAACACTAAAAAGTAACCATATAAGAACCATAATTTATATAATATTCTGCTATTCTTTCAACTGTGCTTGGCACAATTCTGATTCTCCCCACTTTGCTCCACATAGAGGTCGGGTGTTCATTATCACTGTGTCTCTAATACATGGGAGCATTTACTAAGACAAGCTGCAGAGAAATATTAGCTTTACTGCCAACTAATGTAGAAGTTGAATTTGGGGGGAAAGCACTTAAGGTTTCACATATTAATTTGAAAGAACTTCAAAGATCTACAGTGTTTGGTATCGATCACCTCCCCAAAACTGATAGCTCAGTTGGTAAAGAATCTGCCTGCAATGCAGGAGACCCTGGTTCAATTCCTGGGTTGGGAAGATCTGCTGGAGAAGGGATAGGCTATCCACTCCAGTATTCTGGCCTGGAGAATTCCATGGACTGTATAGTCCATGTGGTCACAGAGAGGTGGACACAAATGAGCGACTTTCACTTTCACTTTCATCCCTCTTGTACTTGACATCTTCAGCCATCCAAATTCATCAAGTTCTCTGACTGTGAGGTCAGAGAAGTGGCTCTGGATGGAAGAAAAACATATTTTTGTGATAAAACTGGTATAACTAACTCCAAAAGGAAAGGTAGGCATGTCCCAATAAATTGTATAATTATAGGAATGTAAATTGATGCAGTCACTATAGAAAACAGTATGGAGATTCCTCAAAAAACTAAAAAGAGTTGCCATATGATTCAGCCATCCCGCTCATGGAAATATATCTGGAAAAAAGCAAATACTCATTTTAAAAGACACATGCACCCCAATGTTCATATCAGCACTATTTAGAATAACCAAGACATGGAAACAATCCAAGTGTCTGTCAATAGAAAACTGGCTTAAGAAGATGTGACATACACACACACACACACACACACAATGGGATAGTATTCAGCCACAAAAAAATGAAATATCACCATTTACGTCAACAGGGATGGACCTAGAGAATTTTATACTAAGTATAATGTGAAGTAAGTCAGATAGAAAGACAAATACTGTATCGTATCACTTATATGTGGAATCTAAGCAATAATACAGATGAATGTATATACAAAACAGAAACAGATTCACAAACATAGAAAACAAACTTAAGGTTACCAAAGGGGAGGTGGGGGAAGGATAATTTAGGAATATATGATTAACAGAGGTGGGGGAAGGATGAATGAGGAATATATGATTAATAGGCAAAAACTACTATACATGCCATATATACGCAATGAGGATTTACTATATAGCTCAGGGAACTGTAATCAGTATCTTATGATAACCTATAATGGAAAATAATCTGAAAACAAAGTAACTGAATCATTAGGCTATACACCTCAAACTAACACAATATTGTAAATCAACTATAGTATAGTTCAAAAAAAAACTGGCCAATCTTGTTTATGAGCATCTGCAAGAAAGGAAAACCTTTAGTTTTAAACCCCTGTTTATCCAGATGGAAAACATCCACGCCTGTCATCCTTCCCCATGTGTATCAGATAAAAAGAATAAACTGGGGAGGATGACATGATGGAGGATGGCCACGCAAAGCCTGGGACAAGGGCATCTCCTCTAATTTCCATTCTCTGACAGCAAGAAAGGTGGATGAAAAATAATTTACACAAAAAACTTCTATAGTACAGCACTACAGGTAGCAGTAGAAGATGCCACAGGTAGACTAATAAAATTCTTATGCTCAACCAAGAATTTAGTGATGACTAGTCTAGTGCACTGATTTCTAACCCAACAGGCCAATCTCCCTGTTCCACTGATCTCATTTTAAAGAAAAATAAAGATCAGTTCCATAGAATTCAAGTGTTAAGATTCTAGTTTTCCTAGATTGATTTAGATGTACCTATTATAAATGAGGAGTTTTTGTTGCTGTTCAGATGCTAAGTCGTGTCTGACTTTTTGCAACCCCATGGATTGCAGCACACCAGGCCTCCCTGTCCTTTACTATCTTCCAGAGTTTGCTCAGATTTATGTCCATTGAGTTGGTGATGCTATCTCACCATCTCATCCTCTGCCACCTGTATTGTATTTATTGATACGACCAGTATGACTAGATATCCACTTTACTCAATGCCAGTACAAGGTTTCCATTTGTAACACTGATCATGACCACAACCTGTAAGAAGCAGTCATCTATGAAACTGTACAGACATATGGAAGTCAAGTAGGGGTTTTAATCTTAGAAAATGCTTCCCAGTAATATCATTACTTTATTTAAATAATTGTTTGCCACACTGTACCTGGGTAGAAAGCTTTGAAAATAATATAAAATATAAAGAGTTAATCTGACCACTTGATTTAGAATGGTGCACCATTCTACAAGCAGATTAACAGCCTTAACTCTCCATGTATTTGGGCAGACTAAACAGGCAAGGGGCTTCCCTGGTGACTCAGATGGTAAAGAATCCACCTGCAATGTGAGAGACCTGGGTTTGATCCCTGGGTTGGGAAGATCCCCTAGAGGAGGGCATGGAAACCCACTTTAGTATTCTTGCCTGGAGAATACCCATGGACAGAGGAGCCTGGCAGGTTACAGTCCATGGCGTTGCAAAGAGTCAGACATGACTGAGCGACTAACCACAGCAAACAGGCAAAACAGGCATGAGACAGATACGTAATCTATAACACTAAAAATATGTGTTTATTTTGAATTATCTCCCACACTTCCCATTATACGAAGTAAAAATATTTTGAGAAACTTACCATGTCTGTATCTGAGACAGGGCCAAAACTGGTCACATAGATGTTAGTGAAGACTTCGGTAATACTGTCTGGTGTGAGAAAAAGAGATTGAATATAGATATTATATTATGAGAATCAGAGGCGAGAGAAGGGATCAAGAACATGGCATGGTGAGAAAGTTCTGTGATAATAGGGAATATTGCTGTTTGCTTTCTTTTCAATATTCACAACCAACAAATATGGCTATATGGCTTAATTATTCCCTAGGGTCTCACAGTCCTAAATGCTAAATGCCCAAAAAAGTTATGACATTCTTTTTGGAAACTATACCTGACTAGAGCCTTTTGTTTTGAGCTCAGAATGGTTTATCAGAAACTATCTTAAATGTACCAGTATAGAAAATAAAATACACTTACTATACTTACTGTTTGATACAGTCCTAAAATTGATCATTAAACCAAATATTTCAGATAGTACTTCACGATGGTAGAGATTTAGTTTGTAGGCTGTAAACTACTGTATCTTCTCAATAACACACAAACACATTGCTAATCACTATAAATAAACATAATTCATATTAATATAAAAAGGTTTATCGTTCAGTGACACAAAAAAGCAAATCAAATTCATTAATCACAAGGATTACTTCCCAAAAAGATTGTTTTTAAATGTATTTAAGAATGCCTGAACTGCTAAAATTAAATTGAATTAGATTTGGAAGTTATGTAACTTATAAAGTGTAGCATAATTAACTGGATTGCTCTGCTAAACAGGTGGTTTAGATTTTTGATTTTTAAATAAGCCAAATGGCGATGGGGGAAAGCTCAAAGTAAAAAATTAAAAATAAAGCCCTTTCAATATTCTTATAGGAAAAAAATAACATCATTAATTTCTGCCATCATGAACTTAATGCCTCAACTGTTAAGTGACAAATGTGTAATTCTACACAAACAATATCACGAAATATTTTAACATTATACTGGACATTAATTCACAACCATAAGACAGCAAACTAAGTTTAGGATATAGCATCTACTAAAGAAAAAGTAAAAGAATTTTGAAATAACAGAGTAGACTGAATGCTTACTCTTCAAAGGTCTTAAAATATAATAAACTGCATGACAAATCTGTGAGATAGAGTCTCTGCTATCATCCCAATACACTTGAACACTGATGTATGGAAAGTTAAGGAAATGTGCCCAAGACCCACACTCTGTAGAATAGACATAGTCAGGTTTTAGGACCCACACAATCTGGCTCCTGAGTACACATGGTAAACAAAGTATTGGATCTCAGTCAAGAATTAATTTAAAACTGTTTTCTTATTAATGATATATTCTACTCTCCGCAATACTCTGTGCCAAAGCATAGTATGGTGTTCCAAATAAATATATTCATTCAACTTTGTTATTTTACATACTATTTTATTCCAAAAAATGGTACTCATGAAATTTTGTTATAAAACTCACTTGAAACTCATCTATAAAGTTAATTCTCAGCTGCCACCTGCCCCCAAACATCTGTACAGGGTCTGCTCCATAGCTATACAATTTGTGCAGTCACACAGGTCTCTGTGCTCAGAAGAGTCCTGTGCTTGATCTAATGTTCTCTTTCCACATCCCTGAAATTCTTAATTATGTTCTGAATAAAGCACCCTACACTTTCATCCTGGACTGGGTCTCACAACTTACATAACTGGTCCTGGGTCTGACTTACATGTTTTTTTCCTCTTACTCATACCAAATCAATCATACTCTCACATTTACTCAAATAACTGAATAAAATTTTAGTCATTATAGATATTGACTTAAAATGTTCCAGAGGAGAGAAATTAAAATGTAGGCAAATATCACCTATATCACCAAATATAGGCAAATGGAAGTATTCTCCTCAGTCTGGAGTTGTTAAGTTAGAAAAGAGTGGCTATAAAAATACATGAAAATATTCCTGCTAAGAATATGAAAGAATACCCACTCACATACCATATGACAAGTAAAAAGTAAGGTAGAATATGGCCATCCTAGTGAATGGAATGAGGTGCCAACTAAGAATCTAAAGAGAGAAAAATAAGATTACCCTCAAAGCTCTAAGCAGTAAGAGAAACACCTCAAGACACAGAACACAGATATGCAAAGTTATCCTAAAGAAAATGATTTCAAAGTTCATTGACTTCATAAATACAGTTAAAGAACGTACGCATTGCAAGGGATATTCTCCTGTTATGCATGTTCGAAAAAAGTAGAGGAAAATAAAGTCTCCTGAAAACTAGAGATTAGTCTTACAAAGGCAACTTACACCCCTGTGCAGAAATGAGTTATGCAGTCACTGCTGCTAAGAAATCCAGTAATCTGAGGTATGGAATAGTAACTGAAGTTAGAGACCTGGGAGCCACCAGCAAAATGAAGAATGTGTGCAGTGAGCAGCTTGGAGAGAGGGAGGTTCTAGAAGAGGAAGAGGTTGGAGTGATTTTATACACTCTTTGAGACGCTTGATTGTGAAGGAGAAGGGGACTCTAGCAACAGGAGAAGGCAGGGGGAGTGGAGAGAGTTTTCTGCCTGATGGTTTAAGGTAGAAGATAGTTAAGCATCTGCCAATGCAGAACGAAGGGGCTAAGGGAGCAGCTGAATTTTTAGAAGAGAAGATCAATAAAAGAGAAATATTCCTGAGTAAGCATGTAATGCATTCATTAAAAAGGCTCACAATATATACACGGAGGGAAGGAGGAGGGACTATCCTTAATTACGTCAAGTGAGAAGAGTGTTGAAATAAACGGAAGTAGGTTTTCAGGTCTAGTGGCAGGAAAGTTCCTGGAGAGGAGAGAAATTCTGAGTTACATGCAAAATATCTGTTCCATCACTTTTACTAAAATAAATGATGATTCCAAGTCAAAAGTTTGATAGTTTAAATAATTACATTAACAACATTTACAATAGTATACATCCATAGAAGACCAGCAGAGCATCTGCTGCTAGCCCTTTGTCCATATCCCCTTGACAATCATGATTCCTCTCCATGCTGGGATGTTCTGCTGCAAGCTCCTGTGATTCTCTGCTTGAGGGCTTTTGCTGGCTGCACAGGGCAGAAAGGAATTGTAGAAAAGTCTGTGCTCCTGGGAACAGCCATCAACCAATGACTGATGAGTTGGAGGAAATATAACTCAACTTTGTCTTCCTCTCAATGGACACAACTCTCAGGCATGCTCTACATCATTTCCCAGATGACCTCCATGGGATGAAACCCCAACTGCACTCAGCAGTCACCTGCTCGTGATGGTACCCTGCTTTGGCTGTCTTCCCTGTATCATTTTGTCCCTCCTCAACTAGTGTCTGTTGATATCACTTCCCAAATGATTGTGCATCAAACATCATTCACTTACTCTAAGAAGAAAAGATAATAATAATTAAGGACTTGGGAAAGATATTAGTTGTATTAAAAGATATTAATTAATTGGAGCTAATCATCCAAACAGCAAGCTCTACTGTCTTCACCCCTGTAATTTTGATATTAATGGTAGACACTCAACATATGTTTGATAAATACAATGCACATAAAATCAGAAAGAGTTAAGAAGAAGAATAAAATCAGTATGAACTGTGTTTTCATACAATCACTTTTCATGGTAGTTCTAAGTTTTGGTCTTTGATTCCTTGCAATGATTCGGAAACATGAAACATAAACATATATTGAATACATGAAATTTCCTCTCAGTATGAGATTCATGATGCTTTTAAATTTTCAAATTTTTATATATTCTGTTTGTTCTTCTAGTTTTGTTTATCTACTTTTATTTTTCCTCCTAATGAAAATGCATTGATTTAAAAAGTATAGCCCATCTAGGGATCCCAAATAAGAATCAAAGTCTTCCCTGGTGGCTCAGATGGTAAAGAATCTGCCTGCAATATGGGAGACCTGGGTTCGATCCCCGTGTCAGGAAGATCCCCTAGAGAAGGGTATGGCTACCCACTCCAGTATTCTTGCCTGGAGAATTCCAAGGACAAAGAAACCTGGAGGGCTCTAGTCCATGGATTGCAAAGAGTCAGACGTGACTGAGCACCTAACACTAGCACACTTAAACAAGATCAAGTTGCCTGTATGTTTATGGACAGGATACAAAGTCCTCAAAGGATAAACTAAACATACCCCATCATGACAGTCACTGATTATGGGTTTCAAATCAATCTGACTTTGATATCACTGGAGAGTTTATCTATCCTCAACAGGAAATTGGGACTGTTCTGGTCCTTAGAACCATTGACAGGTAGAAGATTTGTGTCTCTCTTTGAAATGTCTTCCTTCGATATGTAATGATTCAGCTTACTCTGGTGAGGAAGCTGAAGATATTCGTCTCTCCCCAAAGCACTAGTAAAGGAAATCAAAGAGAAAAAGGAAGAGGAGAATGAATGCACATTGATTCTCATGATTTAGTGGGACCGTTTGGTTCAGTTAACAAATAGCTACTCAGGGCTTACTAAGTACAGTCCAGAGACATCCCCTGACTGATAGACAAGGGAGAGAATGTTTCTAAAGGGAAGCTGTTAGTGGTACCAGGAGCAATTTATGTTCCTCGAGGTAATGTTTCATCAAGTCATGGCTCCATGCTTAGTTTGGGACTCTGACAAGGGAAAAAATGAAGAATTCTTGAAGTTCTCACTTCTGCTATTACATGTTAAGAGTCTCTTGTGAAGAGATTCTAGTGCCTTATCCCATACCAAGCTGTTAAGAATGGCATCCAGAGCACACGGGATGCCTTAGAACCCTAAGAGGTCAAAGTGCAGCCTGGGCACAGGGTATTAGAGATCTAGTGTCCCTGGGTTAGTTAGAAATATGGAGATTATTAATCACCAACTCAAAATCCAAAATTGTTCTCTAAGTACTAATAGAAACCAGCTTACCAACTAAGTTATGAGAATTTATAAACTATGCTGATATAAGTTTACATTTTGCTCCAATACATATTAAAAAATAAATATTCTCATGTACAATATACAATGGGAACTCCCCGGTGACTCAGCAATGGATTCTTTAGAATCCACCTGCATTGCAGGGGCTTCAGGAAATGCAAGTTCAATCCCTGGGTCAGGAAGATCAGGACATAACTACCCACTCCAGTATTCTCATCTGGAGAATTCCATGGACAGAGGAGCCTGGCGGGATACAGTCCATGGGGTTGCAGAGACATGACTGAAGCAACTGAGAATGCATGTAAGCCAATATATAATAAGGATAAGCTTTTATCTTTTTAACATAAAGAATTATTTTATAAATCAACATAAATGGAGTATTAATGCACTAAGGGCTACAATTCATATATATGTATATATATTATATATATTTCTAATACAAAGGATTCAAAGAATTTCACTATTCATTTTATTTACTATAAAATAAGGTGCTTGAGTTAAAATATGCTAGTTGACTTTTTCTTTTATGACCTTTTCACCATCCTCACAGAACACTGCTGTGTGGACAGTGATATTGTCATTTACTCTGCAAAATAATTGGTTCCTCTCTATAAAATTGTTGTTGTTTAGTCGCCAAGTCATTTCAGACATATTTGCGACTTTGAGGTAGATTGCCAGGCTTCTCTGTCCATGGTATTTTCCAGGAAAGAATGATGAAGAGGGTTGCCATTTCCTTCTCTAGGGGATCTTCCTGGCCCAAGGATGGAACTCATGTCTCCTGAGTCTCCTGCATGGGCAGGTGGGTTCTTTATAGCTGAGCCACTGGGGGGAGTCTTCTATATAAAATGTCCTCTCGTTTAAACCTTGTTCTTAAAAAATAAACTCAAATAACACTTTCTATAAAGTTGCCCTTGCCATCCCTGGGAAATTTAATAGCCTTTCTGTTGGTTCCAGAAGTTTTTACACCTTCAAATGAAAGGGTCAAATCATATTGTACCTTCTAATGCATGAGGAGTTGTTACATGGTTGGGTGTTTTCCCACTCTACTAACAACCCAACAGCTCCCAGCAGTTTGCTCTATATAAATAATAAGGACCATCATAGAGCATCACAAAATGATAATCACAGAAGATTATGATCAAGGATAAGGCCATATGAATCCTGCCATACTCAAATACGAGATAAAATATTATCTTTTACACCTGTGGATAATCTGGAACAAATTACACATAGGAAAATGATGGTAGATTGCAGAGTTAAATTAATTATAAATGGGGGAAAATTAAGGCAAGTTTTCAGATTTAAATGTTAAACGCATAAAATCATTTCCTTTTGTTTCTAATAGAGTTCAGTTCTCGTATTCAACAACCCAGTGTTTTTAATCTACAACATCCTAAAGGTAAATGCATGAAGAGACTTGTTGGCAGTATTACAAACTTTTGCTATCTTTCCCTGAATCTCTTGAAAAGTGAAAGTAAAAGTCGCTCAGTCGTGTCCAACTCTGTGACCCCATGGACTATACAGCCCATGGAATGCTCTAGGTCAGAATACTGGAGCAGGTAGCCTTTCCCTTCTCCAGGGTATATTCCTAACCCAGGGATCTAACCCAGGTCTCCCATATTGCAGACGGATTCTTTACCCAGTTGAGCCATGATGAATCTCTTGGATCAGCTTCAAAAAGAAACTCTGTACTTATAAAATGGAGCTTATTGATATTCTAATTTGATAATAGTATCAATTTCTTCTTAAAAATAAATTTGGTCTACATTAGTAAAACAGGAAAAAAGAAACCTCCTAAAGTAATTCACTTCATCACCCATCACTGGGATGCTGTTTCCTGACAATGTGTGCTTTGGAAAATGTTATGATTACTCTACACCTAACATGTAATTAGGAACTTTTAGAAATTTATATAGCAACCCTTAAGTACTCGTCCTATCACTTGAATTCCCATTGTGTGATAATAAAAGGAACTTATCACCTATTAAACATTTACTATATGCATGGACTGGGTTAAATTTTTATATATATTTTCATGATCACCCTGTGAACTGTGCATAATTATATTCATTTTACCTCATCCAAATTCAACAGCTACTTAGAGAGAGAACTATACTCAGACATTTTTTTCTGGCTTAAAAATTCCATGCTAATAACCATTCCAATAATAAAATGCCATTCAAAAACCAATGAAATAATTTTCAATTTAATTTAAGATTTTTTGGTATCTTGTGTAGTGCCAGTAGAAACACATTATATGTATTTATTACACACTTGTCATGTACCAGTCTCAAGTTACATATTTGAGGAGCTATAATAATGTATAAAAATTATAAGGAAATCTACAGTCCAGTTAAATAGTTAGTGCTACTTTTACAACATATAAAGTCGTCTCAACTTTTTATTCTGTCATATATATGTAGAATATATATGTTTCATATTAGTATGTATACATACCTGCATTTATATATATATGTGTGTGTATGTGTATGGTTTGGGTATATATATATATACATATATATATTATATATTGGTGTGTGTATATATGTGTGTGTGTGATATATGCATATATTTATATGTATGTATGTACACACACCAATATATAAATTTTAGTGTTGAACTGCCCCATATTTAAATCAAAAGCCTTATATCATTCTATCTTAAATCTGAAACTTTTCTAAAATTAATTTTTATTGGAGTATAACTTCTGAAGAGGGCTACATGTAAAAAGATACTGAGAAATTGATAAATAAATGTTCTTTCTTTCCTCCTTTCTTTCTTCCTGTTTTCCTTCCTTCAAAAAAAACTGTAATTGAGTTGATTGTTACACTGCATATTGTAACACCACATAGATAAAAGACATATAAAGGACACAGTATGTAGTCATCATGATCTTTGAAAGAAAAGAAACAAATAAAGAGATGATTGTCTATAAACAGTATAAACAGTAAAAACAATCAAGCAGCATAAGTTGTGGTGTCAGGAGGAAGTAGGTGGCTGATGGTATGAAGAGCAGTGACTCAAAACCAGGGAGCCGGAGAAGGCTTCCTGAGCTATCCTTTTATTTATAGTATATGCTTCTTTTTAAATTTTTAAAAATTTTAAAATTGCTTTATTTTGCACTCAGAATCTTTCCCTTCTATCATTTCAACTCATTTCTTATGGTTTCAACTCAATTCTCATGGCCTCACAGTTACAAGTAAACAAGTAAATAAATAGATAAATTTAATGATTATCAACTCTTATGATAGGCCCCTTTGATGCAATTATAGGAGATCTAGACTTCTAATCAGGGAGAAATTCTAAGACTACAGCATAGGTTTTAGACTTCAAAGTGAGGACAGAAATGTAGCAGAAAGAACTTAACAAAAAAGAGTCACTGGATGCAGTAGATAAGTGAAAGGTTGAACAAAAAATGATAACTATGAAATTACATTAATGATAGAAATCTCTGGTGGTCTTTCAAAACTGTTTTGAGTGATACACCTACATCTGGTCAGAAAGCACTCAATTTAATGCAAATTCTCTTGTGAATCAAAACATTATTTTACTTTGTTCTAGATCTTTCCCTGAATCCTAACCATGTTTACATATTTTTCAGAACATTAAAATGTTTTTTTTATTTTAGACATTCACTACTAAAGAAGTAGAGATATGAGAAAATTTTTTACAGTCAAAATTTTTAAAGTCATAATATTTGAAAAGAAATATATATATATATATATTTGCAAGACTAATGCATGAAAAACTGAACTTTCAAGGATAGTGATTACAGACCATATTTGAAATAAAAAATTAAATCTACTTTTTATTAATCTATAGTATACCTTTGATTGGGCTTCCCCCGTGGCTCAGCAGTAAAGAATCTGCCTGCAATGGAAGTTTGATCCCTGGATTAGAATGATCCCCTGGAGGAGGAAATGGCAAGCCAGTCCAGTATTCTCACCTGGAGAATTCCATGCACAGAGGAGCATGCCAGGCTACAGTCCATAGGGTCGCAGAGTTGGATATGACTGAAGCGACTTGGCATTGGCACACATACTTTTAATATCTCAGCTTTGATCATATCTCCTCCATAAAATATTTCATGTAAATATTCACATGGCTTCATTCCATTTTTGATTTGCATTTAAATTTTATCTTTTTTTCCTTCTCTGCCTCTCATACACTGTTATGAGTAGTTAATTTTCCCCACTGTCTTAAATTCAGTTTCCAGCACCATTTCCTATACAAGTATTTGTGATATAAACTTGTGGTTTGATACATTTGGGGTTTTACCAGAAAATGATTCCTACTCTTGTCTACCCTTTCTTGTTCCTGCCATTCCTGGTAGTCTTTTAAACTGCTGCTGCAGCTCTCCAGGCAGTTTTAAAAGGCAGCTGTGATATGAATACAATCCCAGCTCATAGCTCAGAAAAATTCACCCCATGTTTGCCTTCGTTCAGCTCACAACATGGGACTCAGCCTTTTGCTCTAAGGGAAGAGAATTATTGATAAATGAGCCTTTATACCTCATGCAAGAAAAACACATCCAGTTTATAGTCACAAGGACAGATATAGCTAAAGCAAAGTATTTCACTTGTGCCCTGATACTCCTCTCACCCAGCTCTCCCATTTGTAAGGAGCTGACACTACGTTTCTGAACTTTATTTACAACTGTTGGGTCTCAGTAGTTTGCTTATATTTGTGACTCACTGATTATGATTAAAAAAAAAAACAGAAATAGTAAGTAAGCTATGTAATTTATTTTTCCTTTGGTTCTCCCAGAAGTAATAATGTTTGCTTCTTTTCTCAGTGTGAAAGTTTTTATAATACCCATCTGTAAATGTTCACAAGAATATAAATCTGATACAGAAATGAAATATATTATTTCCAGAAAGTATTGTGGCAGTCCTTTTTAGTTTCGAAGAATATATCACCACATAAATAGCAGAACCAAGACCTTCTTTGAGGGTTCAGAAGAACTAAGCCCAGGAAAGGAAAATTTTAGACAGACATTTTGGACTTATTTAGTGAGGCAATTTCATCCATTGCCCATGTCTTTTGACTGTACAAAACCTGTCTCTGTATGGCCAGAGAACAATAAAGCCAGAGTATTACTAAGGCTGCGTAACAAGAGGGACAATTTTCGGCAATCAAGAAGGCTGTCGTGAACCATATTGACCTTGGAGAATGGCTGGAGCAGAATGCCTGGATCAGATAATTTAATGGGGAATGAAGAGGCAGGCCAGACCTAGACCAAGCTGTAGAGTAACAGAAGATATTCTCCGAAAGGTAATATTAGCTTTTGATGCCTTACTATTTTCTCTGACAAGTAGAGCTGTCCCCTTACTCCTCAAAGGTTCAAAAATCATTTATTTAGCACCAACTGGGTACACGTCATTTTTGCAGTGCTGTGGAGACTTACAAATTCTTTGTGCAAGTTACAAACACTTACAAGTGAGTTCACTGTTCTTTTTTAAGTGTATAAAGCAAAAAGCCACAAATTGTAAAATAATAATTGCTGTTCAAACACTAAGGTGTGTGAGTCCTACTCGTTGCAACCCTCTGGACTGCTGCACACTAGGTTTCCCTGTCCTTCACTATATCCTGGAGTTTGCTCAAACTCATGTCCATTTGGTTGGTCATACCATCCAACCATCTTAATACTTATGACAATCCTTGCTGATGATTTGGGTAAAACCTTGTGATTATCTTTGCCTTTTTTCTTTCTTTTTTTTTTTCTGGAATGGGTGAATTTAACTCAGATGACCATTATATCTACTACTATGGGAAAAAATCCCTTAGGAGAAGAAATGGAGTAGCCATCATAGTCAACAAAAGAGTCCAAAATGCAGTACTTGGACGCAATCTCAAAAACAACAGGATGATCCCTGTTCATTTCCAAGGGAAGCCATTCAATATCACAGTAATCCTAGTCTATGCCCCGACCAGTAATGCTGAAGAAGATGAAGTTGAATGGTTCTGTGAAGACCTACAAGACCTTCTAGAACTAACACCCAGAAAAGATCTCCTTTTCATCATAGGGGACTGGAATACAAAAGTAGAAAGTCAAGAAATACCTGGAGTAACAGTCAAATTTGGCCTTGAGTACAGAATGAGGTAGAGCAAAGGCTAACATAGTTTTGCCAAGGGAATGCACTGATCATAGCAAACACCCTCTTCCAATAATACAAGAGAAGACTCTACACATGGACATCACCAGATAGTCAACAACGAAATCAGATTGATTATATTTTTTGCAGCCAAAGATGGAGAAGCTCTATACAGTCAGCAAAACAAGACCAGGAGCTGACTGTGGATCAGATCATGAACTCCTTATTGCCAAATTCAGACTTAAACTGAAGAAAATAGGGAAAGCCACTAGACCATTCAGTTCAGTTCAGTTCAGTTGCTCAGTCGTGTCCGACTCTTTGGGACCCCATGAATTGCAGCACGCCAGGCCTCCCTGTCCATCACCAACTCCCAGAGTCCACCCAAATTCATGTCCATCGAGTCAGTGATGCCATCCAGCCATCTCATCCTCTGTTTTCCCCTTCTCCTCCTGCCCTCAATCCTTCCCAGCATTAGG
The DNA here is from genome assembly GCA_024291935.2 of Okapia johnstoni. Classification (NCBI taxonomy): domain Eukaryota; kingdom Metazoa; phylum Chordata; class Mammalia; order Artiodactyla; family Giraffidae; genus Okapia; species Okapia johnstoni. The sequence continues at coordinate 58,928,477 of CM044308.1, forward strand.
GTATTTTCCAATGAGTCAACTCTTCGCATGAGGTGGCCAAAGCATTGGAGTTTCAGCTTCAACATCAGTCCTTCCAATGAACACCAGCACTGATCTCTTTAGGATGGATTGGTTGGATCTCCTTGAAGGCCAAGGGACTCTCAGGAGTCTTCTCCAGTACCACAGTTCAAAACCATCAGGTATGACCTAAATCAAATTCCTCATGATTGTACAGTGGAAGTGAGAAATAGATTCAAGGGATTAGATCTGATAGACAGAGTGCTTGAAGAATTATGGAAGGTGGTTTGTGATATTGCACAGGAGACAGGGATCAAGACCATCCCCAAGAAATAGAAAGGGAAAAAAGCAAAATGGCTGTCTGAGGAGGCCTTACAAACAGCTGTGAAAAGAAGAGAAGCAAAAAGCAAAGGAGAAGAGGAGAGATATACCCATTTGAATGCAGAGTTCCAAAGAATAGCAAGGAGAGATAAGAAAGCCTCTCTCAGTGATCAGTGCAAAAAAATAGAGGAAAACAATAGAATGGAAAAGACTAGAGATCTGTTCAAGAAAATTAGAGATAACAAGGGAACATTTCATGCAAAGATGGGCTCAATAAAGGACAGAAATTGTATGGACCTAAAAGAACCAGAAGATATAAAGAAGAGGTGGCAAGAATACACAGAAGAACTATGAAAAAAGATCTTCATGATCCAGATAATCACGATGGTATGATCACTCACCCAGAGCCAGACATCCTAGAATGTGAAGTCAAGTGGGCCTTAGGAAGCATCACTATGAACAAAGCTAGTGGAGGCGATGGAATTCCAGTCAAGCTATTTCAAATCTAAAAGATGATGCTGTGAAAGTGCTGCACTCAATATGCCAGCAAGTTTGGAAAACTCAGCAGTGGCCACAGGACTGGAAAAGGTCAGTTTTCATTCCAATCCTAAAGAAAGGCAATGCCAAAGAATGTTCAAACTACTGCAAAATTGCACTCATTTCACACGCTAGCAAGGTAATGCTCAAAATTCTCCAAGCCAGCCTTCAACAAACAGTATATGAACCGTAAACTTTCAGATATTCAAGCTAGTTTTAGAAAAGGCAGAGGAACCAGAAATCAAATTGCCAAATCCGCTGGATTATCAAAAAAGCAAGAGAGTTCCAGAAAATCATTTACTTCTGCTTTATTGACTATGCCAAAGCCTTTGACTGTGTGGATCACAACAAACTGTGGAAATTCTTAAAGAGATGTGAATACCAGACCACCTGACCTGCCTCTTGAGAAACCTGCATGCAGATCAGGAAGCAACAATTATAACTGGACATGGAATAACAGACTGGTTCCAAATCGGAAAAGGAGTATGTCAAGGCTGTATATTGTCACCATGTTTATTTAACCTATATGCAGAGTACATCATGAGAAACGCTGGGCTGGATGAACCACAAGCTGGAATCAAGATTGCAGGGAGAAATATCAATAACCTCAGATATGCAGATAACACCACACTTGTGGAAGAAAGCAAAGAAGTAGTAAAGAGACTCTTGATGAAAGTGAAAGAGGAGAGTGAAAAAGTTGCCTTAAAGCTCAACATTCAGAAAAATAAGATCATGGCATCTGATCCCATCACTTCATGGCAAATATATGGGGAAACATTGGAAACAGTGACAGACTTTATTTTGGGGGGCTCCAAAATCACTGCAGATGACTGCAGCTATGAAATTAAAAGACGCTTACTTCTTGAAAGCAAAGTTATGACTAACCTAGACAGCATATTAAGAAGTATAGACATTACTTTGTCAACAAAGGTCCATCTAGTCAAGTCTATGTTTTTCCCAGTAGTCATGTATGGATGTGAGAGTCAGACTCTAAAGAAAGCTGAGCACGAAGAATTGATGCTTTTGAAATGTGGTGTTGGAGAAGACTCTTGAGAGTCCCTTGGACTGCAAGGAGATCCAACCAGTCCATCCTAAAGGAAATCAGTCCTGAATATTCTTTGGAAGAACTGATGTTGAAGCTTAAACTTGAATACTTTGGCCACCTGATGCGAAGAACTGATTCATTTCAAAAGACCCTGATGCTGGGAAAGATTGAAGTTGGTAGGAGAAGGGCACGACAGAGGATGAGATGGTTGGATGGCATCACCGACTCAATGGACTTGAGTGTGGGTAAACGCTGGGAGTTGTCGATGGACAGGAGGCCTGGTGTGCTGTGGTCCATGGTGTCACAAAGAGTCGGACACGACTGTATGACTGAATTGAACTGCCTTTCTCTTTCATACCCACATGCAGTCTATCAGGAAACCTTTTGGTTCTGTGATATATTCTCAATCCTGCCACATTTCAAGATCTCTACCGCTTCCACCTTGGTCCAAGACATTGTCATCCCTCACCTGGATAACAACAATAGTCTACCAGCTTCCATCTCTCTCCTCAGTCTATTTTCATTATATCACTCAGAGTGAGTCTTATAAAACACGAGAAAATGGAGTCATGCCACACTACCATTTGGAACTCTGAAACAATGACCCTCTTCACTCAGAGAAAAACCAAAGCTCCTATAATGGCCACGAAATGATGTAAGTGATGCCACCCTCTCCACCACACACCTAACTTAATCAGCTTCTGTCAACTTGGCCCCTTGTTTTAGACATACTTCCACCTAAAGCCATTGAACTGACTGCACCCTTCCCCACTGGAGAATGTTCTTTTCCCAGACATCCAATGGGTGACTCCCTCAACCTTCTTTCAGTACTAATGGAAACAGCAACATCTCAGTGAGGTCATTGTTGATGACCTTATTTTGTTGTTGTTTAGTCACTAAGTTGTGTCTGGAATCTTTTGCGACCCCATGGACTGTAGCCCACCTGGTTCCTCTGTCCATGGGATTTCCCAGGCAAGAATACCGGAGCGGGCTGTTATTTTCTTCTCCAGAGGATCTTCCTGACCCAGGGATCGAACTCATGCTTCCACCTGACAGGCAGATTCTTTACTGCTGAGCCACCAGGGAAGCCCAATGACCTTACAGAAACTGGAAAATGCTCATCTTGCCTTCGTTTTTCCCACTACTCATTTCCCTGCTTTACTTTGTGTATTTTTATTTTCTCCAGAGCATTTATCACTTATTGTCATAATACATATATTCTTCACTATGTGTATTTATTTCTGCTCTATTCACAAATATGTAAACTTAGGGGCACTCATAATATTCCATAGGATTAGAACAATTGCAGACACATACTTGACACTCAATGAAGACTTATTAAAAATAAACACATTTATGAATGAATGAACTAAAAACAGCTTTTACCAAGTATATACTACATGCCAGGGCTTTGCTATGTGTTTTGCATGTATTAACTTATCTTCTCTCATAAAACATTAGGAGCTAGGAATTACTCCAAATGCCAAAGCTGACATTTGGAAAAATGTGTTACTTGCCCAAGTAACATAGCAGATAAAGAGTAGAGCCAGGATAGAAATCCATGTCCGATTAAAACCTAGGATATTAACCACTGTAATAATTGAAAATAAACTCTTGTTTCACTACACAGTTCTGCATAATCCAAAATTCTGTTATGTGTAAGAAAAGATATAAGATTTCTGGACTGGGAGGCAGAAAGTAATTGTCACGAACTATGTTATTCCACAGTCTAATCCTAAATTAGAAAAGCTTTCAAAATAAGAAACTGGCTCATATTTTCTATAGAAAGAAAAGCAAGAAAAACAGAGGAAATGTGTGAATTTTAATGTGTTATCTTTTCATTTCATCATATCATGATTCTCAATTCTCCCCTAGGAATTACTCCTAAGTTTCTCTAATGCTTGACCTCTGTCCTTGACCTTTGATTAACACAACACTCAAATCATTTGGTAAATTCAGCATTTTTAAATAAGCTGAAAGTGAAAGTGCAAGTCACTCAGTCATGTCCGACTCTTTGCAACCCCATGGACAGTCCATGGAATTCTCCAGGCCAGAATACTGGAGTGGGTATCCATTCCCTTCTCCAGGGGATCTTCCCAACCCAGGGATCAAACCCAGGTCTCCCACATTGCAGGCAGATTCTCTACCACCTGAGCCACAAGGGAAGCCTAAGAATACTGAAGTGGGTAGCCTATCCCTTTTCCAGCAGATCTTCCCGATCCATGAATTGAACCAGGGTTTCCTGCATTGCAGGCAGATTCTTTATCAACTGAGCTACTAGAGAGCTAGGTGACTTTTAAAGATCATCAAAACTGTTTAGAAGAATGCAAAGCAGCCAACAAGTGGAACTTTAGCTGCTCTCAGTGGTCCCTCTTGAATTCAGCTTTGATCTCAAGAATCAAAACACTTGGTCTGGTCTTGTAATTTCCCTCATTCTAGGAGTCAGCCTATACTCATGCATACATTATCTCACTTCACATTTGAATCTGTCATCTAGTCTTGACCCATCTATGTCAGACCTGGCACTATTTGTGTCTCAGATTACAAAATTTCTTCGGAGGATGTCTATATATAATTAAACACACTAATTCACTTTATACACACCATACAGGCAGCCACGAACTAGGCAGACTCTTAATATGCGCATTCTGATAAAAATATCCTAGTCTACTCCCTTCCAAGGCACCCTCCACCCACGCCAACACTTCGTTTTCTCATTTGCCTGGTGAGTCATATTAGCGCTGGCAATTTATATTAAATATCTTCGATCTCAATTTCTTGTTTTCTTTTTTGCCACTATTCTGTTAACCTGAATAATCCTTGTATTTGCAACTGTTTGCTTCCTATGGTATAAACATGGAGGAATGTATAGCAATCCATAGAGTCTCAGCATTTCAATGCCCTGAACAGTATTTTTTAAAATTAAACATTCATCATGCTCTAAAAATACTCCAACAGATTGTTTTCTTAAATGGTGCCTTAAACAGCGGTTGTCCCTCTCTTTGCGAACTCAGTGAAGAGATAATATATCCTTTGGGGTCAGGCGATGCTCCATTTTCCCCCCAGTGGAACTTTTAACCACAAATAACTTTTGTTAAACGGATTCTCAAATTTCTCTTTAAATCAAAGTTATTATTAAATTAAAGAAAACAAGAGAAGGGTTTTTCATGTGTACAAAGCATTCACTTTAGGTCTTCCTGCAGGATAGCATATTTAAATGTGTAGGTTTCCTAATCCTCATTGCCAAAGATCCCCCTGGGCAAAAGAGCCTTCAAATAATAAGGACCATGTTAGGCTCAGAACTATCAGAGCATGATTGGAAGAAAATGCATTACAATTTAAGAGGCAGCACATTTTCTGCCTTGTTTATAATTTACTTATATTTTTCTGCATGACTTTGAAATCAACTAGGTTAGTTAGAATGGCAGTTCAATTGTAAAAATTCTTTTAGCCCTTTCTAAATACACACTTCATCAGTTTATCAGACCACTGGACTTAAATGTGTTTCCATTCCTTATTCATTATTCTCATGATGGCGATGTACGTATTACCTAGTCCAAGAGTCAAGAGGCCTCATCTCTGTCTTCATTGAACCTGCTGAAATGTGACATCTTTTGCCTCACATCAGGTACCAAGATCAAATAACTGGATCACAACACTCTGTCCTTCTGCCCACATCACACCTCATGAACGAACACCATTTCCTTCAAATTCATCTGTTAAACTCCTAAAATCTCTTTCTTCAATCACTGCTCTACTGTGTGCCCTGGAAAAACCTCAGTAATTCTGGAGCTCTTGGAAAATCATAATCAAGCTTTCTACTGGTCTACTTGTCATCTCTTCTCCCAAGACCTCTAACTTTATTCTCTGGTCCAGTCCTTCTCTGTGGATTTGCCAAAGTCAATCTGCTTGTCGATTTATTGACTTTCTGGAAAGCAATCACTCACGAACCTGCTTGCCTCTGCCTCTTCACATTTTTGCCCAGACACAAATTAGCTTGGCAATTACATTGGGCAGTGGCAGATGGGGAGGCAAACTCACTGAGCAGCAAGCAGCCACCGATGTTCAGCTTCCCAAATTTCTGGCATCTAACAGCTCCTCTCCTTGACGTTTATCAAGCAATCACAGAGCTCATGGCAGCTCTATCCAAGCAAGTATGCCTTTGAGGAGTCTAGAGTCTGCACATCAAAATCACTTCTGAGACTCACATAAAACCGACTGTCAAAGGACAATCAAAAACAAATCTAATGGTTTCAGAATCATCATATCCTATTATGTTAAGGAGGCAAAAGGAACTTCCACCCTGTAGAAGTTTGATCTAGTATTAGAGAGAACTCTTATTCTCCCCTGTTCCCCACAGTTTCCTGGGAACAATACTGAAATAACACTTCCAGCCCCATTCCCTACACAGTCATGCCTCCCCTGAAACAGAAGTGTGACAAGTGAGATGGGAGAAGGAACTGAATGTATTCAGCTCTGCCACATTGTTTGGTTTAAGATCCAGCTGCCCTAGGAGAGCTGTGTCCTGTGTTCTTGCTTCCTGTGGAGCAAGAGGCATCAGGCATTAGCTTGTCATCCAGAGACAGAGTTGAAAACATCCCTTTTTTGATTATACTATTGGGGTTCCACACACATGAAACTGTGACCAGAAGAATGTGTGTCTATCAGCAGACCCCAATATGCCTTGGGGAAAGTATAGGAAGGCTGACCATGACCACACATGCAAGCCACATTTTCCAATCCAGACTGGTAAGAAATAAAACTGATATTCTCATCTCCATTCATCTGCTTCCTTTGTCCAGGTTTTCTGTGACTTTATGAGGGGAATCAAGGAGTCTTATTACTGGTCTCATAGATTCTCAACAGCTAAAGATAAGCAATCTACACAGGCTTTTTTTTTACCCAAAATGTTGAGTTTCAGTTGACTAGGGCTGTGTGAAGTTTAAAGACTTTGATCTGAATCTGAATTCTATCATTTTCTCTCTGTATAATATTAGGCATGTTATTTAATCTCTCAGTACCTCAGTTTCCTCAATTGTGAGCCCAACTAATATTTAACGACCATATACTATGTACTAGGTACTAATCTAGGATCTGAGGACACACAATGTGCTCACACATGAATAAAATGTGTTCATGGAGATTTCCTTCTATAAAATTGGAAAGAGTTCAACAACATAAGGTCAGTATCAGGATTGAATGGGTTGGCATATAAGATGTACTTACAGTAGTACCCAGAGCGTAGTAAGCACTCACTAAGTGATAGTGATGATGATGACAATGGTGATCTTTGCTGCATTTAGGGAATTAATGTCAACTCAAACTGAGTAAATATTGCTATTAATACAGTTCTTTTTTCTCTATGATTGTCCCTGAGCTTCATTCAAGATGCCCAATGATGCAATGGTAATTCTAACAAGAAAATATTCCATAAATTCTGATTTCTAAATTCTACTCTCAAACCCTACACTCAGCATCTTAGAGGATACTGTTACTTAATGTGCTATACTGTGTCAGGGGGAATTGAATTTTTCTGATTTGAAAGCACAGGGCTTCCATTTTTGTGTATGTTTTGTTTGCAACATTCAGGTAAAATATCCTTTGCATATTGTATTTTCAACTGGATTGTGGTAGGCAATATGGGAAACATTATTTTCTCATGGTCTTCTATATGGCAGTAGGACATTGATGAATAAATACATCTATGAAGTCAGCAAAAAAGAATTGGTATTTCTTTAAGAATATTCTAATCATTTCTCAGCTACACATATCAGCTAGTTAGTAATTCTAGGTGCGTATGTTTGCTCAGTTGGTTCTAGTATAGAAATGGCTACACTGGCAGACTCCTGCCCCTAAGCCCATGCAAAGCCACTGTTTCCAATGCAACTGATCCAGATGCAACTCAGAGGGAACTCTTTACACACTTTTCTAACAAATTCTGTTCATCTACATTCCAGGCCAGTTATGAGGATCTTATGTACTAGTTTGGTTACTTGTTAGAATTGTTCATTTGAAATCCTATTGAACCATCTGTGACAGATCCATTTTTCATGGCCACATTAACGTTCTCTACATAAGGGCTGATGAATTGTTTTCACAGATAATGGATAACTATCAAACATAGCTCCTTATCTTAATACATTCATTCAGCTATCAAAACACATGCTTGTTATTTACAAATGTGATGATCTGCAATTCTGTCTTCACTTCAAAACAGAAAATGAAAGCCTGGAGAACTTAAATATTATAGTGTACGTGAGGTCATAAAGACAATAAGTAGTAAAGGTATTAACTAAATTATTTTCCTCCTGACCCAAAGTCTATCAAACACTGGTTTGCAAAAGTTGACCAAAAATTGCCCATTTATGTTGTAAAATCTGATAAAAGTCACTCTCTGAAAATTTATAGAGATATTTCCAAAACAAAAATCCTTATGGGGCTTGACATTTTCTGGCACACTCTTTCTACTTCTCTTGTTAAATCTAATGCAAATCACTCACTCTAAATTTTAAAAAGATAATCTCAAACTAAATTTTAATGGGACTTAACATTCTTTGAAAATTTAGGGCCCACCATCAGTTGTGGACATATGATGCTCATGATAATCACTGGAGGATCCTAGAAAAGACACTGTCGGGACCATCAAATATTAGCAGACAATTGAAAGGTGTTATATCTTTCTTTATCAGTGATGTGTTGCTGAAACAACATCTACAATTGCCTGCTTCTAGTACATTTTTAATGCGCCAAGTAGAGGAAAAAGTGGAAGCAGTAACAGATTTTAAACCCTTGTGCTCCAAATTCACTGCTGACAGTAAGTGTAGCCATGAAATTAAAAGACTCTTGCTCCTTGGAAGAAAAGCTATGACAAATCTAGACAGGGTATTAAAAATCAAAGACATCACTTTGTTGACAAAGGTCCATATAGTCAAAGCTATAGTTTTTTCAGTAGTAATGAACGGATGTGAGAGTTGAACCATAAAGAAGGCTGAGTGCCGAAGAACTGATGCTTTCGAATCATGGTGCTGGAGAAGGCTCTTGAGAGTCCCTTGGACTGCAAGGAGATCAAACTAGTCCATCCTAAAGGAAATCAGTCCTTCATTGGAAGGACTGATGCTGAAGTTCCAATATTTTGGCCACATGATGCAAAGAGCTGACTCATTGGAAAAGACCCTGATGCTGGGAAGGATTGAAGGAAAGAGGAGAAGGGGGTGGCACTCCTTAAAGCTTGAAAAAAGAAACTTAAGGTAAAAAACAAAACACTATTTTGCATAGTACTTACATTCCACCCAACAAAAAAGCATAGTTTGGAAATAGAACTAAGTGTAAAAATATGTAGATAAAATCATTGTAACAAAATCATAAAAAGCAACTAAGTACTGGAATTGTTTCTAAAATTTTAATGATTGTAACTGTCTGCTTACAGACACTTAGAGTCATTAAAAAGAGAAGAGAAATTAAAGTCTTAGCAGACTTACATGTAGTAAAGCAGTGTTTTGCAAAAGTGTAAATGATGATAAAGTTAAAACGGTTTATTCAATTACTAAACATTTACTGACTGATACTCTCTGCAGGATTCTGTTAAGTGATGTGCAGATTAAACAGTTATGACTTAGTTGCTATGATTCAAGAAATTAATAATCTACTCAGGAAGCTAAGGCATGTACAGAAAGCACAGTCATTCAGATCTTCCCTATTTAAGCAAAATTAAGCAGTTTGTACCCATTTTCCTAGGTCAAAAACCTTTGAGACGTCCCTTATTTTTCTCCTCTCGCTTCATCTTGTCTAACAAGTTATATTTCCAATACCTACGAGGCATATCCCAAAACAGATGTTTTTGAAAATGAATAAAGCTGCAATAAATAAGAGAGATGATAAGGGATAGATAATGAATGTAGGGAAGGAAAGAATAAAGTATTTCAACAAGTCAGAGAGGAGATAAGTGGCAGGGAGAATATTAAGAATTAGTACTCATTCTACATATATTACTATATATATAAAACAGGTAAACAACAAGGACCTACTGTATAGCACAGAGAACTATACTCAACATCCTGTAATAACCTACAATGGAAAATAATCTGAAAAAGAATTATCTCTCTATATATGTATGTATACATATGTATGTATAACTGAATGTATAACTGAATAACTTTGCTGTACACTTGAAACTAACACAATGTTGTAAACTAAACATGTTAAATGAGTGAAAGTGTTAGTCACTCACTTATGTCTGATTCTTTGCAACTGCATGGACTGTAGTCACCAGTCTCCTCTGTGCATGGAATTCTCCAAGCAAGAATACTGGAATGGGTAGCCATTCCCTTCTCCAGGGGATCTTCCCGATCTAAGAATCGAACCTGGGTCTCCTGCACTGCAGGCAGATTCTTTATCATCTGAACCACCAGGAAAGACCCAAGCTTCAGTTAAAAAAATAAAAAGAATTAGTGGAAACAGCTAATCAGTAAGCATTAGTGGACAGCCAGGAGATTGTCATACCTGCAGAGGTCTCTAAACTAAGAAAAGACTTTAGAAACATGTACGCACAAGGCCAGATGAACCTGGAAAAGATGAGACTGCTATAAGGAATGAAAATGTAAGCAAGAAATAGCTCCACACATTAAAGGAGAAAGAAAAGAGGTCATCGGAGAGAAGAGAAGCAGAAACACACTAATACTAACTAAAAAATACAACAAGATAATGGCCTACTTGAGAATATATAATGATATAAAACTAATTTAAAGAACAATTTAGCAATGGAAGGCTTAAAGAATAAAATTAACTTTATTATATAGAATTTCTAATCTGTAATAGTTTAGCCTTTCAGCTATAAAGTTAATATTCTGAGAATATTTCAAAAGACATTTAATAAAGATACAAGAGCAGTAACAACCCTAAAATGGTTTTAAAAGACATCTATTCAATATAGGCAAGGGTGACAAAAATAAAATTAAACATTATGAAGCTATCAATAATGTACTTTAAAAGTCATTCATTTTAGAATATGTAATTTAATTTGTATTAATGACTACTTTGAGCCCATACATGACATCTAAAATACATCCTTGGAAATAACTCAACTTTTCCAGGACAACTGTAAAGGAAAAATGCATCCACATACAATGGTTTAAAACTACAATACCCACAGCCGGTAATCTTGTCACATAAAAACTAAAATGAAATTTCTTTATCTCTTGCCAAGGGCTCATAAATAAAATATTTTGTAGATCAAGTGTCACATCAATAGCATATCTTATCCTGTAGATGGCCTGTTATCAGCTCCATGAAATGTTCATTCCTACACAATTAAGGGACATGTAAGATGTTTCCCAGGTGGTGCAGTGGTAAAGAATATGCCTGTCAATACAAGAGACACAAGAAACAAAGGTTTGATCCCTGGGTCAGGAAGATTCCCTGGATAAGGAATGGCAAACAGCTCCAGTATTCCTGCCTAGAAAACTCCATGGATGGAGGAGCCTGGTGGGCTACAACACATTGTTACAAAGAGTCAGAAATAACTGAGCACACAAGATGCCAAAACTTAGAGAAATCTAAGTTCAAATTTGAGTTATACTCTAACAATTTTGTGACCCTGTGGATAAGTCCTAAATTGTACATGCTGTAGTTTTTCTTATAGATGGGCTCAGAACTCTCATCTGACTATGTTCTTATAAGAATTACATGAAATGATGTCTGGAACATGTACTGTGCTTGGCACAGGCTAAACACTAAAAAAAAAAAAAAAAAAAAAAAGGTACATTTTAAATTAATAATAGCAATTGTATTAGTTTTATGGGTTTTCCTGGTGGCTTAGATGGTAAAGAATCCATCAGCGTTGCTGGAGACTTGAGTTCCATCCCTGGGTTGGGAATATCCCCTGGAGGAGGGCATGGCAACCCACTCCAGTATTCTTGCCTGGAGAATCCCACGGACAGAGGAGCCTGGCAGGCTACAGTCCAAAGAGCCACAAAGAGTCAGACACAACTGAGAGACTAAGCACACACATACTTCAAGCCATGTGTGGACCGTATTATGTATTCCTTAGTTTTATATTGTGTAAGGGCTTCCCAGGTGGTGCTAGTGGTGAAGAACCCACCTGTCAATGCAGGAGTCATAAGAGATGTGGTTTGATCCCCAGGTTGGGAAGATCCACTGTAGGGAAGCACAGCAACCTACTCCAATATTCTTGCCTGGAGAATCCCATGGACAGAGGAGACTGGTAGGCTACATGCTAGGGTCACAAAGAGTCTGACGCTACTGAAGCAACTTAATACACATGCATGCAAAAAACTATTACTAACTTCAGAGCTTGAAGCAACATCTGTTTAGCAAATCCAGCTTGGCACAGCTAGATTCTCTGTTTAGGGTGTTCCCTTCTGGAGACTCTGGGGAAGGATCAGCTTCCACACTCGTTCAAACTTTTGACCAAATTCAGTTCCTTGCAGCTGTAAAATAAAGGTCCCCATTTCCTGCTGACTGCCATGCCTCATCTCCTAGAGGCTGTTAACATTCCTTGCTGCATGGCCCTTCCCAGCAGTGAAGAATGTCCTTCACATCAAATCCCTTTTGTATTTCAAATCGCTCTGACTTCTCCATCTCTGACCTCTGGAACCAGATTAAAGGGCTCATATGATTACATTGAAGGATGAGATTGTTAAATAGCATCACTGACTCACTGGACATGAACTTGAACAAGCTCCAGAAGATGGTGAAAGACAGGGAAGCCTGATGTGCTGCAGTCCATGGGTTTGCAAAGAGTCAGAAATGACTGAACAACAGCAACATGATTATGTCAGGCCCTCCCTGATAGCTTCCTTTTTAAAAAAAAAATTTTTTTTTTAGCTTCCCTTTATTAAAGCAAAATGCCATATAACAAAACTTAATGATGGGATTGTTGCCTTCATAGTCCCAAGGATTACAAAGGACTTATAAAACAGGCAGCAGGAATTGTGGGGACTATCTTAGAATTCTATCTTACACAGTAGTTGTGTTAACAAGTCTTAAAAATTGTCTATTGTTTAAAACTTTCAATCATTTTAAAAAGTTATCTTTTTTAAGGTTTGAAGAAATCATATGTAATTTATCTTATGATTAGAAGCCTAATAGAAATCCCTTAAGTTGTTATACCATTAACGTTTAACTACATCTACCCCCAGGAGATACAACATATTTATGGAAGTGTGAATTTCCAAAGAAAAGTCACAAGAAAGTAGACTATAGTTAATTTGTCTACTCATGGTTTCTCAGAAACACTATATTTCCTTGTTTTGTTTTACACTTCCTCATATGTAATCTTGAAAGCTAGCTTTAATGTAATTCTAATGTGTGACAAAGAATATCATACCATTCGCAGATTATGACAAGCTTCTGCAACAAGCTGGAAAGCGCACCCCTCAAAAGGAGAAGTTTAATCATAGTTAACCTAGGGTAAGTAGTTAAAGATCACCCAATTCCATGAATTCTGTCAGAAAAAAATTACTACTCATTTCTTGTTTTTAAAGGCTCTCCCATTTAAATTCATTATTTCATAAACTGTAAGCAAATCTCCACATTATAACATATTTGTAAGAATCAAAAGGGAGCAGGGAAGTTGGCTACCATATGACACATACTTTTATGGGAACATTACACACATAATTTCCTTTGATCTTTTTAACATTCTTAGGAATGTTGGTTATTTTATACCTATTTTACCTATGCAGAAACTGAGGCTCAGAGAAGGTAACTAGTATGTACAAACACCATAGATTTTTCAGACCGGAATACAAACCTAGGCTTATCCAACTTGGTGAGTTGCTTCAGTCGTGTCTGACTATTTGCGACCTTATGGACCATAGCCCACTAGGCTCCTCTGTTCACGAGATTCTCCAGGTAAGAGTAATACTGGAGTGGGTTGCCGAGCCCTAGTCCAGGGTATCTTCCAAACCCACGGATCGAACCGGCATCTCATGTCTCCTGCATTGGCAGGCAGGTTCTTTATCACTAGCACCACCTGGGAAGCCCTGGATACACTATACTGCCTGGTAAAATTAACATGGGCCAAAAGATGAAAAGGAAAGTGCATCTAGGAGAAAGGGTTCTCACGTTTTTCAAAGCTGAAATTTATATGACTGATTGCATCATTGCATTATTAATTCCACAAATAATCTAAGTGCCAATTGATTATGCATCAAGCAATGCTGAAACGATTTATCTAAACCACATGGTCTCCTGTCGCTTTCTTTAGTTATTCTTTAGCATAATAAAAGCAAAAGCTGTGATTCACATCAAGTAAGGGGTAAACCCCAGCAGAGAGCCAAAGCTGGCTTCAATTCACCAATGTCCTAAGATTTTGTACGTTGATTGTGTAATCAATGTCCTTTCTGTCCTTTTGTATCTGAACCCAGATCCAATCCAAGGTATATGTCAAAGTCAAGGTTGTCCAAGAAATATGATAATGAGACTCCCCTAATCAAATAAATGTGTGGGATTGCCAACCATCCCTCACCTTCCAGAGGCATTTAAACTGGGCCCCAGAGCAGAGATGTTCTCCTTGCAATTCACAGCTCCGTTGGTTTTGGGGTTCTTGATTCCTGATTTATCAGATAAAGGTTCTGGAGAAACATTCATTGGTCAGAATGCACATTCTATCACAAAATAATTATGTGATGAAGGCAAATAAATTGGGTCTCTAGCTCTCATTTTCATAAGAGTAAAAAAGTGGAGATCATCAAATTACTACCTTGTGGGACTAATAATGAGTATTAAATCATAGGTAAGCTGCTTAGCTTACTACCTGGTACTCAGAACATGTTAGATATTATTATTATTGATTCATTACAATCAGGATCATTTTATAATGCTATTAGATAGTCTCTGCTAGACAACTGAACATTTTAAACCATCCATATGAAACTAATGTTGGTTTCGCATAATCTCAACATAAAGAAAGAGTCAGTTGCTCAGTCGTGTCCAGCTCTTTGCGACCCCATGGACTGTAGCCTGCCAGGTTACTCTGTCCATGGAATTCTCCAGGCAAGAATACTGGAGTGGGTTGCCATTCCCTTCTCCAAGGGATCTTCCTGACCCAGGTGACAAACTTGGGTCTCCCGCACTGTGGGCAAATTCTTTACCAGGGAAGCCCAATCTCAACACAGAAAAATATTTGTATTTATGCTACTCAGGCTTATGAAACATATATATATATATATATATATATATATATATATATGTATCTTTTAAAAAATATTATTTATTTTAATTGGAGGCTAATTATTTTACAATATTGTCATGGCTTTGCCATACATTGACATGAATCAGCCATGGGTATACATGTGTTCCCCATCCTGAGCCCCCCTCCCTATGAAATATATTTTTGTAGTTTTGTTTTTGCTTCTATCACTGGCTCATCAAGTGTTCTCATTTTGGGGTTACAATTCAGTGCTAAATGCCCTACAGACAATAGAACCTTGGTTCACGATCATCCCACATACAGTCGCCCCAATTCAGCAACAGCAAAGGCCACTAAATTAGTCCTTTCACTGTATTAAATCCAAGCTCATTCTGACAGCTTTAATTCTATGTGTTATTGAATTTAAGGTCGAGCACAGCAACTGAACCTATATATCAATCAATATTGTTTCTGAGAAGAGTGACCCATTTTAAGAAGTGCTGGAGGTCAAAATTACTGATATTTTAAGATAAAACTCATTGTTAAATGCCTAAAATGTATACCAGAACCCAAAATAAGGAGCTACCCAAAGTATTGATGTGTCTATGTATTTGTATGTATATGAGCATTGGATTCATATACATAGTCAGTTGACAAACAGTGAATTCCAGGTATTCTGCCAGGCACTGAGGACATAGTAGCAAACTAGAAAGACAAGGCCTCTGCTCCTCATCCATTTAATTCCACTCTCCCTGGCACAGATTTGAGATTGCAGGCTAACATTTCAAAGATGACCTCCTCTTAAATCCCTGCAATTCAAGCTCTGGCTTTCCAGCCCAAACAGCAAAACTCTTTATGCCTGGGAGCTGAGGAAGAAGGTTTCGAAGGTATATCAAGTCAATTTGTCAAACCAGCATAACAGTTAACTCATAAGCACGCTAAGCATATTAACCACAAAACATAGCTCCTGAATTATATCTTAAAATAAAATATGACCTGTATCACCAAGTGGTACATATTATCTGTCACTAACAAAGATGAGTGGCATCTAAGAAATGGGTACTTCTCCTTAAGAATAGTGTCTTTAAGCTGCAAAATATCTCCAATTCTTCTGCTTCTAATTAAATGGTAGAGTTGTATATCTCTGACCCCATGAAGTTAAGCATGTCTATATGCTTTCCTTTGAGCAAAGAATGGAGATGTGATTTTGTGTCACATCTGCGCAGAAACTTTAAGTGACAATTTGCTCCTGATCACATCTTTTCCCTGACACGGTGACAAGTAGTATTTTAGATGATGTAGGTCCCTCAGCCTAAGAACCTACGGGAAGATGAAGTAGGACAAGCCCAATCTCTACACACCTGTCCCACCTCAGTGGACAGCACTGGGTCATGAACAAGATAAATAAAAAAGACACAAAACATGTTTTAAGTTGAGAATTGTTACTGCAGCATAAGCTGGTTAATTCAGATTGATACACCTAATAAACAAAAGAACTCTGACCCTGTAAACTGAGAGCCAGCTCAGAACAGTGATACACAAAAGCCCTCTTCAAAGTTATTAAGGAATATGCTAGCCAGACTCCTCTGGTGATGGACCAATCTCACTACATACATTCATTCTTCTTCTTTAACCAAAGGTTTCAGGTAAAGTCCTATGAAAGAAAACAGGAAGACTAGAAACCTAAAGACAGATAACTCAGTCCAGCATTTGGACCACTTGCATCAGAATTAAGAACTGTTGATGAAATGCAGATGTCTGGGCTCAAATCAAAACTCACTGAATTTTTGAAGATTTGATAAATTTGCATTTAACAAATTCTCCAAACTGAATCCTTCAAAGCCTTCATGAGAAATCTTGGTTTAGGATCAGGGCCTGAGAACTATTAATAATAATATTCAAGTGTGTGTTGTTTGAGTTGCACAAGGTTTTGCTTTAATTAGAATTAAAATTGATCCGACTTTAAAATGAAGAAACATCCCACAGAAATTGGTATTTCCAACAACTTATTAAAAATAACTGGAGTATCCAGCAACTTTAATCACAAACTTCTATAGCAATAATAATATGAAACTCAACCCTTTTTAAACAAGTGACAATTCAGTTTTTCAGTTGTTATGATGCTAACCCATTCTTTTACCTTCCCTGACCAAGAGAAGCATTAGAGTTTGGGTCCTCTTGTTCTGGTTTCTGGAAGCTATGTTATTCATACTGGAGTTTACATTCTGGGAAGCGGGGAAAAAAAGAAAGCCACTGAAGAGTGTTAAGCAAAGTGAAAGTGGCTCAGTTGTGTCCGACTCTTTGTGATACATGTAATTCTCTAGGTCAGAATACTAGAGTGGGTAGCTTTTCCCTTCTCCAGGGGATCTTCCCAACCCAGGGATCGAACTCAGGTCTCCCGCATTGAAGGCAGATTCTTTACCAGCTGAGCCACAAGGGAAGCCCAAGAATATTGGAGTGGGTTGTCTATCCTTTCTCCAGCAGATCTTTGCAACCCAGGAATCAAACCAGGATCTCCTGCATTGCAGGCAGATTCTTTACCACCTGAGCTATCAGGGAAGCCCTAAAGTTAAGCAAAAGAATCACATAGTCAAATCTAGTTAAAAAGTAAAAATCTGCCAATATAGAGAATTGGATAACGCTAGGTTTATACACTCAAGTGTTTTAGAAGACAACACATCCTTTACTTGCCAGGCAGGTAATATAACTGAGTGACATGAGCTGAATGAGATTTCTGGCTATTAATAAATGTAGAAGACACACCTCCTTTAATAGGGGAAGTTGTTACTTAGTTCCAATTGTTGTCATCAACTCAATTTCTATTTCTGGCATCAGGTATTTTGGCCTAGGATCACCAAATCTGCCATTTTGAAAGAGAAAGAAATCCATGATTTTATTAGAAATGTCATGATTTTTAAAGGTTTTAAGCTAATTATTTCTTTAAAAACAAAATCAAGCTAAGCAATCAGGTTGGTATTTATATATTTGCAGACAGCAGACAGATACTGAAAGAGAGTAAAGAGAATTTGAAAAATCATTCTGATTTTTTGCTTTCATAGCTTTACAAATGTGGATTACCAATACCCATGCAAGAGAACCACAGAAACAAAAGCAGTTTCAGGTGGCAAAATTATGAATTTAGTTTTCAGAAGTTTGAGAAATGTATGAAAGGACACAGATCATCACTAGTCTGTTCAACTACTCAACAAATATTACGATTACTGTCTACCTTCTAGAAGTGCCGCACTTAGCACCAGGCTACAGCAACAGATAAGGAATCATAAATCTCTTATTTAGAGAACTTAGATTCAAATGCAGAGTTAGGTCAAATGCAGAGTTACAAAAAGTATGTTGATATGATGCCAAATATAGTAATGGGTGATTTGTTCAACTGAGATGTATGTGTGTGAGGGGATGGCAGTCACATAACAATCCTAGAAAGTAAGACATCTAAGCTGGAACCTGAAGAAAGGAAAATGCATTGCCAGTAGATTCAACAGCTTGTTGGGCTAGAGAAAGCCAAATGCATTAAAAAAATAAAAACAGAAACAAGGACAGTGAATCTAAGCCACTTCATGAAAGATGGCATTAAATAGTGAGTGATGAGGCCAGAACAGTGAACAGAGGCCAGAGATGTAAAGACTGCTACATTAAATGATCTGGACTTGATCCTAAAAGTAGTGAGTGGTCATAAAGAGAGTTCATCGGGCAATAACAAGCAAATTTACATCAGAAAACAGCATTGGGATGAGACAGAATCTACATATAGGTTAATATCTGTGTCTATGGAATTGAATGAAATTCTTGTGGGAAAATCATAAAGTGAAAAGCAGCAAGAGTTAACAGGGCTGACTCTTGGAGAGCACTCACATTCAAAGAGAGAATATAAAGAGGGACCAAAGACTGAAACAGACGAAGAGGGTGGAGAGACTGAGAATTAGGAAAGAGGTGTGAGTTTCAAGAGCCAGTAGATCAATGATAAACACGGTAGAGAAGACAGAGGGTGAGCTTGAAGAGATGTGGCCATTCACACCATATATAGAGCGCATGTCCAGCAATGCTTAGAACACTGGCAAACAAAATTTGGCACACTTATCACTACCTCACTTGTACCAATCACTTCCTAATCAACCTTGCTCAGCTTTAAGAGAAGCTCTTAGTTGATATTTTCATGCCCTGGAAGTACCTAGTTTTATACAAACTCCTAATTGCTAGCAGTTGGAAGATCAAGCAGCCCTTGTTCTCAGCTGGCCACACTTTTGAGGCCTAGCAGCCTTATTCTGCTAGCTTGTATTCAGGCCCATACTCTGTCTCTCTATTTCTCTACAATGAAGAAAAAATTGGCTTCAGATGTCTGTTCCAAGAACCTTATTTTCTACTCTATTTGCCTTGAAACGAGTCACAGAATCATGGAGAGATTCTACAAGGAAGGGGACTGCAGGTCATTGACAAGAGTTCTCTTACTTCCTGTTTTGGAAACTGAGGCACAGAGATAATAACTGGCCTTTTATAAAAATAAAGGGCTTTTCACCTATAAACTAGTGTGTGTATGCTCTTGTACACTGCTTTGCCCTCACAGCCTCTTCCAATCAAAACAAAGGCCCTTTCCCCTCTTTGCATCTTTAAAATTAAAATACCATTAGTTCTTTAAAAACGTGGATCTCTGGGTTATAATCTGGTCTCTGTCAGGCACTCTAATACAAACCATAATATTTTTAAAAGGAAATAACACATTTCGTGTGCCCAAAAAGATTCTGGAGCAGCTTAAATCGAATATAAAATAACTGAAAGAGAAAGCTCTATTATTTTTCCATACTTAAGATAGCAAAATATTATTTACTGCAATACTATATTCAGAATTAATTAGTTTTACAATCAATTATTTTATAATTTGAATCAGATTGTATAATCTATTATTTATACTGAATTCACTCACAAGTTTGTGTCAATAGATTTTTTTCCCACACACCTAGCTAACTGCAATATCCAACAAATTTTTTGAAACAAAGTTCAAATATCATCATGGCTTTATCACAAATTAGTTTTAAATTTTAAATACAGAGATAGGGATATATTCTTATTTACAGAGAGTGTGACAGAATTAGACTATACTGATAACTGGATATGCTTAGTCGCTCAGTTGTGTCCAACTCTGTGATCCCATGGACTGCAGCCGGCCAGGCACCTCTGTCCTTAGGGATTCTCCGGGCAAGAATACTGAAGTGGGTTGCCATGCCCTTCTCCAGGGGATTTTCCCAATCCAGGGATTGAACCCAGGTCTCCTGCATTGCAGGTGGATTCTTTACCATCTGAGCCACCAGGGAAGCCCAAGAATACTGGACTGGGTAGCTTATCCCTTCTCCAGGGGATCTTCTCAACCCAGGGATTGAACTCAAGTCTCCCACATTGCAGGTGGATTCTTTACCATCTGAGCCACCAGGGAAGATAAGTGGATAGAGAAATTGTATTTAACACTATACCTCATATCCACAGACTTTAATAGCCAATCTAGGATCAATATTTACTGGCAATTTTGTATTGACGAATGAATGAATTTATGGAATGAATAGGAATTAATTAAAAGGAATGAATTTATCTATGATTATATGCTGATAAAAAGTAAGGTTTATCATCGCAACCTTTAGAAACATAACTTATGAGTCCTAATTGGCAGAGTAAACCAGTAACAGTAATAATAAAAAGAACACCTTAACGGATAAAAATTACCACCATGATATTCTTCTTTCATGTATGTTTTATTATTTTATTCCAATGTGATGGAGCAAAGTTTCTTTTGTTCCAATTAGCATTAAATTCACACTAGGAAAAGTCATCTGGGATTACGATATCCTCTGCTGATGTCTTCAGACAGAAGTATGCAAAGCGTCACACCACCCTCTCTGAGCGCGTGGGGGAGACTGGAAAAATGACAAGCTGCAAAACAATACCCTAAAGGGAAAGAATTTGATGACGAGTCACTTTCTGCCCCGCTAACCTTCATATCCACTCACTTAAACATGCACCTGCACACTTTTCCATATCTGTTGATGGATTTTGCTTAACTTCCCAGCTGTTCCCAGGCAGCAGCAACAACAGCAGAAGTTGCAGCTGCACCCAAAACTGGTAGCAGTCAGATATCTGAGAGTGAAATGTCTCTTACTAGAAGCTGTCCCCAGAAATGACAAAGACTAGATTGGGTGTGGCAGCAGCTAAGGGAGAGTGGCAAAGGAAGGCACATCAGTGTAACAAGCCGATGTGCATCCACACATACATATCTCCAACCTGAGTCAGCACCTGAGCCTCACGGGGCTTCTCATCACCCCTATATTTCACAGATAATAATGTAAAGCCTTGGTGACCCTCCCTGCTGAGGCTATGAGTCAGACTCTCAGGTTGGTGGCAGCCAAAAACAACTCCAAGAGTTCTTCAGATTATCTGGGAGGCTTGAAAACATGAAAGTTGAAAGAATTCTGCTAGAGATGTCTCCTCACTACTTCACCTGCTTGCTGTTCTCCTTTAAGAATTCAGACACTATTATTTGGATTTACATGTTTTAAGAATGACAAATCAAGTTTTGGTATTTATTTTAAATGGCAGCATACCATAACAGTAGTACTACTGATCATATGATGCAATGTATGGTTTTCTTGCTAGTTCTCTTTGATCTTGTAATTCTGTAATCATTACTAAGACAGAAGCTACTCAAAATGATAAATGGATACTCAGTTTTAGTTTTCAGTTATCAAGGGATGTTGTTCTCTTAGTAACACTCTAATGACAACTCCTTTTAAAATAGCTCTACACTCATCCCCATTGCATTACAATATTTTATCATCTAAACCCATCCCATTCATTCTCTTAAGATTTTAGAGTTTCTCTTCCTCTAGTAGCTGTTGGAAGATTCCTTTGCTATTCTACAAAGCACAATCATCAGCCTCACATTTTTTGCTGCAGTGATTATCCTCTCACATGCCCTAGATAACTAATTAAATCTACCTTCCCATATTCCCCTCTATCCAACCTGAACACCAGCCTTACAATTCCATTTCCTTTTAATTAAGACTTCCTTTCTCTTGGTAGCCAAAACTTCAATCTTCCTTGCAAACCTGGCTGGCCTTTTAGCCCACTATTTCCTTTTTTGAGAAATTAGGGAGGTCCTCTATGCACTCATGCTAACAAAACTGAATTTGTTCCATTTACCCTAATTCTCTGCCCATGGCTGACGCTTAATTCTCTTGTAAAAGCTTCATATTATTGAAAAATGTGGACCCTCCAACCCAAATACCTGAGTAGTAACTCAACATTTTTGCTTCAAAATCCAAAATCTTCTCATGAGAAAATAGGAGTAAACTGGAAGCCTCTCATCATTTGGTAAAACATTTCATGTCATTTGTCTTCCTCCTCCAAACCACTTCTCCAATTTGTCTGGAGTTCTCTTCTGTCCGGAAAAGTTTTTCAAACACACATACCATTCTAAAAGCACCTGATCCTTTTATGTTCTTAATGGAAGTCAAATTCCCTCCAAGTACTTAGTAAAATATTTATGTACCACTACAAAACATAATCTAGACAATGGGCTTGGGAATGCACTTATGAGGGATTTATAATTTTTCTCCTTTCTTCAATCTTCCTTAACTTTGAGGTGTAACTCTATTCCTCTACTCAATAGACAAGATCCAATTGTACTATTCATTATATCATATTGCTCAAATATTCATAGAATTTGTGAATTACTAACCATCTCCACAAATAGGTGAAAATAACAGTATTTTCTTTTTGACATATTTTTTCCTGTGAATACTATATCAGAAAAAGAAAACCTTACTTTTGCTTTATTATGTTTTAAATCAACTTAGTAATATCCTGACTGAACATTTCCTGTTAAGAATGCTGAAATACTTTTAAACAGAAAGAATAATGCCACACATACTACTAGGACAAGCTTTGTGCTACATTTTGCATTTATTCCCCTAAAAAGGAACTACCATACTGAATCTTAACAAAGATAATTATAAAAAGAAAGTTCTTATAACAGAGTACTGTATTTTTTAATTTTACATGAAACCATTTTTTATGTTTTTAATGTGCATGTTTTAAATATCTAAATAAACAAAAAGGAAAGCAAAAAATAAATAAAAATTGACGTTACTGAATTCATATTAAGATAGAAATGAATTCATACTTTTACATATGCTAATTTGTTTAATTTGTTAAAAAATTATAATAATAACATAGAGAGACATCAAATCTACCCTAAAAGTTACTAAAATGCAAAAACTCAATGGAGAATTTGAGGGAATCTCTATGTCTCTTATAAATTGATAACCTTAATTTGATGAGCTTCTATATGAAATCTCTTTAGATTTAAACATTAATTTTATTCTTATGATACTTTACTACTAATAATAAGATCTGTACCTTGAGGAATGAGGGTATCGCAAGTTAAAAACAAGTTTCCAGAATTCTGTGTTGGGTCAGTAACATTAAAATTCAAAGAAAATAAACTCAATCCTCATAATATTACAACTCCTGTCATTTTTTTTTTTAATTTCACAGTTCATGTCTACTTGTTAACTCATCTGCAGCTCAAAACATTAGGATAAGGCAGAACAGTTTAAAAAGAAAACTGAGAAATATCCAGAAGTTTCGACTGGAATTAACACTTACCTTTCTACCTCTAGGAAAGCCACTCTTGCCACAAATACTCTCAGCATCCCTGTTACAGACACAGATTTTACACTTTTCTGTGGCTATCACAATTCTTAGCTTTTCAGCAAATATATCAGAAATCTCTCTTCTCTGTATGAGAAAACTTACAGTCCAATAAAGAAAAACATAGGGTGATTATTCAATATTCTTAAAAAGGAGAGAATAAAGAAACCAACGTTACGAAGACTCAAAAGGCATAAAGAGCCAAAATAAGATGTGATATATTTCTGCAAAGACTCGGTCCTGTTTGCCATAGTATTGAACACTTCCAGCGTTTCCAGCAAGACCCAGAAAATTGTTGGCCCTTGGTAAGAAACAATGGAAAGAATGAACTATGCTTACAGAGACAGAACTTGGCTAACTCCAGTTGTACAAGTAGAAGTGATTTCTTCTCTAAATTTTAATAGCATTTTCTGATAATGGAACATGTGTTTACTATTTCAAGTTATTTTGAGAATTACACTGTACGTACCTTATCAGCCCTCCAAAGGATTTCAATTTGCTAACATCCGCTGGATCATCAAAAAAGCAAGACAGTTCCAGAAAAACATCTACTTCTGCTTTATTGACCATGCCAAAGCCTTTGACTGTGTAGATCACAATAAACTGTGGAAAATTCTTAAAGAGATGGGAATACCAGACCCCCTGACCTGCCTCCAGAGAAATGTGTATGCAGGTCAAGAAGCAATAGTTAGAACTGAACATGGAACAACAGACTGGTTCCAAATCAGGAAAGGAGTACATCAAAGCTGTATATTGTCACCCTGCTGATTTAACTTATATACAGAGTACATCATGAGAAACGCTGGGGTGGATGAACCACAAGCTGGAATCAAGATTGTCAGGAGAAATAGCAATAACCTCAGATATGCAGATGACACCACACTTACGGCAGAAAGTGAAGAGGAACTAAAGAGCCGCTTGATGAAAGTGAAAGAGGAGACTGAAAAAGTTGGCTTAAAACTTAACATTCAGAAAACTAAGATCATGGCATCTGGTCCCATCACTTCATGGCAAATAGATGGGGAAACAGTAGAAACAGTGACAGATTTTATTTTGGGGGGCTCCAAAATCACTGCTGATGGTGACTGCAGCCATGAAATTAAAAGACGCTTGCTCCTTGGAAAAAAAGTTATAACCAACCTAAACAGCATATTAAAAAGCAGAGACATTACTTTGCCAACGAAGGTCCATCTAGTCAAAGCTATGGTTTTTCCAGTAGTCATGTATAGATGTGAGAGCTGGACTATAAAGAAAGCTGAGCACCAAAGAATTGATGCTTTTGAACTGTGTTGTTGGAGAAGACTCGTGAGAGTCCCTTGGACTGCAAGGAGATCCAACCAGTCCATCCTAAAGGAGATCAGTCCTGAATATTCTTTGGAAGGACTGATGCTGAAGCTGAAACTCCAATACTTTGGCCACCTGATATGAAGAACTGACTCATTTAAAAAGAACCTGATGCTGGGGAAGATTGAAGGTGGGAAGAGAAGGGGACGACAGAGGATGAGATGGTTGGATGGCATCACTGACTCAATGGACATGAGTTTGAGTAAGCTCTGGGAGTTGGTGACGGACAGAGAAGCCTGGCGTGCTTCAGTCCATGGGGTCGCAAAGAGTTGGACACGACTGAGTGACTGAATTGAACTGAAGGGATTTCATCCCCTGGAAACCAACACTACACCTTGTACACCTTTATATCCTGCAGATTGTCTGGCATGTCATAAGTCTTCAACACATGCGTTAGGGAACAAACTAATTTCATTTGTCTCTTTTCACATTAACACGTTGAGAAATAATGAGCTGCTAACTAGCCAAGCTGTTCACTTGGCCATCTCCACTACCAGTGTAGATTTCTACAACGTGATTGAGCTGTATCAATCAAAAAATAACACTAACACAAATGGATCAGTCGTGCCTATGGTCCAATTTATCCACTGTGTATTAAGGGGTGAAAAAATTAAAAACACTGATTGCACCTGAGTGTAAAAGCTGGTGAGAAAACAACACACTGAGCGAGGCATACTTGTGCTTGAAAGAACAAAAATAACAATCCCTCAAAATTATGATTAAGGGCAATGCCTTTCTAGCTGCAATAGTTGAAAGAAGCTGCTATTAACCAAAACCATTTTAAGTGAAAACAAAGCTTTAGTGTTAGTTCAGTAAAACAGAGAAAGTAGTCTCTGGGTCACTCACAAGTGATGTTGCCTTGAATTTTGTAGGAGATGCTGTTTGGGAAGAAAGTGCCACCATCCAATCTAACGCAACCCATTACTGCCATGTACTCACTCAGTCTACCTTTCCTATAAAATAATCACAAGCTATATATATATAATTAAAGCACCATACTGAGAAAGAGTTCTACAGAACCTCATTCTAACCATTTCTGAAGAAACCTGTCTTAGCACCCTTCCCTGACAGGGAGTGGGCAAGCAACACACAGCTTTAGAGTGAGGGTGTACAGATACTCAAGATGTTTCTTAGTCTGCTTCAAAATATTAAAAAGAATCCAAAAGCCTGCATATTACATGACCATGTGTCTAGTTTAAGTTAGCATACATTTGCTGGCCTGTACAATTTCTATGCAGGAGGATGAGTACAGGCCCTACCCAAAGCTGAAGAAACTGATTTTGAAAGTCATGTCCAGAGTTTTCACCCTCCCAAACAACATCCTGAAGAACTGAAGCTTTCAAACTGTGGTGCTGGAGAAGACTCCTGAGAGTCCCTTGATGAGCAAGGAGATCAAACCAGTCAATCCTAAAGGAAGTCAACCCTGAGTATTCACTGGAGGGACTGATGCTGAGGCTGAAGCTCCAATACTTTGGTCACCTGATGTGAAGAGCTGACTCACTGGAAAAGACCCTGATGCTGGGAAAGATTGAAGGCAAGAGGGGAAGGGGCGGCAGAGGAGGAGATGGTTAGATAGCATCACTGACTTAATGGACATGAATTTGAGCAAACTCTGGAGACAGTGAAGGACAGAGTAGACTGGCATGCTGTCCATAGGGTCACAAAAAGTTAGACATGACTTAGCGAATGAACAACAACAAAACAGCATCCTACTTCAGGCAGCTAGTACCTTTCTGTGTTCTATGCTTCATGCCTCCCACAAAATAATTTTCAGTAAAGAAGAAATGAAAACTTCCTTGATTTCTATCATTTATACATTGATCCAAAGCTACTTACACACTTCCCAGGTGGCTCAGGCGGTAAAGTATCTCCCTGCAATGTGGGTGGGAGACCTGGGTTCGATCCCTTGGTTGAGAAGATCCCCTGGAGAAAAGCATGACAACCCACTCCAGTATTCTTACCTGGAGAATCCCATAGACAGAGGACCCTGGTGGGCTACAGTCCATGGAATTGCAAAGAGTCAGACATGACTAAGCAACTAACACTTTACTTACACATTTACACACTTAGGTGAAGTCATCCCAATTTATTTTCATTTTATTATTCATGAAATAATCAAACACAATGTCTCCTGTGACTCTGAGCCAAACTTAAGTGGGTGGAGAAGATCTGGCGGCAGAGAGTGAAAGAGGCTTTAAAATCATCTTATGGCTGAGAAGGTTATCCTACTCCAGCAACTCTGGGGCACCTCAGAAGCCTGAGTCAGGACAGAGGGGAGGCTGGATGCTCCACTGCCTCATGCCTCTTCCAGAGCATCAGCCCCATCACAGTTGCTGAATGAGGAGGGGATGCTGAACATCATAGCTTTAAAGCAGAGGCCTGATACCTGAAGCTTACCCTGCCTCCATCTGAGACAAGAACTTCTCAAAGGCTCAATTGCTTTCTGTCTGCCCAGCTTGTCCCCTCCCCACTTCAATTCCAGATCATTCTCATTGTGCTATCTCCTAATGTCTCCACCATCCCTCACCTCTTAAATATGCTGTTAAATATCAGGCATGCACTCTGTAGCTGCAACACCCAGAGCTTGTGCCATTCAAGTTCCTGACACATCCCAGTCTAGGATCGTCGACATGCTCTCAGTTTTATGCCCCTAAAACCATCATCTGCATCATATAGTGAGGTTATTTTGTAAATATAATTTTGCTCTTACAGACAAATTCATTATCATGAACTGATGATGCCTAATTGATACATGTCATGACAACATGACATATTTCCTTTTGTGACTGGTTTTGTTTTCAAAGTTTCTGTACATATATTAATACAAAGGTATTATATAGTTTCCAAAATGAAACTAACAGCATAAAAAGCACAAAAAATACATCCTTTCTTTAATACTAGGTTATATGTGCCACACATTTATCCTTTTTTATAAGTCTCAGGTTTTATAAATTAAGGAAAATAACTGAGTGATGGCCTTTGTTGCATTCATAATAGAAGTAGAACCAACAATAACAGCAATATCTACAAGTATTGAGTTCCTAATCTGTCAGACACTCCAAAAAAGTTTACATTAAATCCTTAATAAACCAATAAGTCAGATACATTTTACAAATACAGAAACCAAAGCAAAGGGAGGTTGAGTGAAAAGTTTTGTTGTTAATATAGCGTGGCAACAGAATTCAAATTCAAAGATGTTGGTGTTCAGAGGTACTGTTCCTAAACCATTTCTTTACAAAGTAATATTATGCAATGTTGAGATCATACTCTCTCTTAGGTTCTGGGAGTGACCAGATTTTTTTGTACTAATTTTTGTCCACTGAATATCTTATTTTAGTTTTACAAATCTGAGAGTAGTAAAATGCATAGAAACACCCATCTCTCTACAGCTGGAGGAAAAATACCCTAGAATGAAGTTGGAAACTGACACTCAGACCCTAACTGTAAATCTGACAACATGTTCTTCATGGCCTTAGCATAAAGCTTCTTCAAGTTTTTAGAGGACAAAACAAAACACTAGAGAAAAAAAAAAAACACTAGAGAAAAGATTCTATCTAGACAAGCTCCTTAAAACAGCTTATCAAAATGCAGTTAAGCATGGTACTCAATCTAGATTTTCCAGACTGAATCTATAATTTAGATGCCAAGCTTTGTCATTTCTAATAGTTGTCACTGTTGAGCACTGTGAATGTTAGCTGTCATAAATATATGAGGCCTGTGTAAACATCCATCTTCTTCAGTGACCCTATAAACATGGTCCAAAAAAAAAAAATGTTGCTCCTTTGATTCAGCTAACAATTTGAAAGCCTCTTATGGAATGTGAAAATTCATAGGTGGTACCCGAGTTGTTAGCTCCAATGAGTAAAATGAAGAAAAAGGGAAAAACTGATTCAGTGGAGTTTTAGCTAATCTGAATATATGGTCTTGATAGATATGTTTTCAGATTTACAATGAAGTAAGCCAACCAAGGGGCTTCCCTGATTGCTCAGTTGGTAAAGAATCCACCTGCAATGCAGGAGACCCCAGTTCAATTCCTGGGACAGGAAGATCCACTGGAGAAGGGATAGGCTACTCAATCCAGTATTCTAGGATTTTCCTTGTGACTCAGCTGGTAAAGAATCTGCCTGCAATATGGGAGACTTGGGTTTGATCGCTGGGTTGGGAAGATCCCCTGGAGAAGGGAAAGGCTACCCACTCCAGTATTCTAGATTAGAGAATTCCATGAACTGTATAGTCGATGGAGTCACAAAGAGTTGGACACAACTGAGTGACTTTCACTTTCACTTTCAACCCAACCAAGACCTACCAATATTTTCTTCATCTGTTTTCAAGGATACTACCTTCTAAGATGACATTCTCCTTGAAGAACTCTCCTCTCTTATTCCTAACAACACTAATAGCTATCAGTTGTACCTCACATCATATTTTCTTAAAATGTTTAATTTAGTTGAACCACACCATTATCCTTGTGACATAAATAGGGTAAGTAGAGTCTCTCCTCCAATTTCACAGATGAGTAGATTAAGTCACAGATGGGATTAATGAAGTAACAGATGGGATTAATGAATCATCCAAAGACACACAGGTGGTTCAAAGCAGAATCATAACTAACATAAGGCAGGAGCTGGAATACTGGTATAGTAATTGTTTCTATTCAACAAAAAGTCAATCTAATATGCTGATGCTGACAATGAAAGACCAGAAAGGTAAGGAAATAAAACTGTTCAGATGATTTTAAGGATAAGGTAAATTCTATTGTTGATTCTTTTCATGAAAGTATACTAAGTAAAATAAAAGAATAAAATTAAAATTCATTCAAGAAATATTTAATTCAACACTTTCTATGTTTCAGGCACTGATATAGATGCTTGAGGACCAGATAACAAAACCAGTTGAAACCCCTGCCTTCATTGGCCTGAATTCTGGCAAAAGAGACAAAATAAGCAATTGACATAATGATTAAAAAATTATCTTGTGTATTAAGAAATAATAAGAGCCAAATTAAAAAAGGAAAAAAAAAACTGAAACTGAGTAAGAAGGATCAGAATTGCTAGAGGATGAACATGTTGTAGTATTTATTTTATTGGTCAGAGTAGGCCTCATTGAGAAGGTGCTGCTGCTGCTGCTCCTGCTGCTAAGTCGCTTCAGTCGTGTCCGACTCTGTTAGAACCCATAGATGGCAGATTGAGAGGTGAGATCGACGGATACCCAAGGGAGAGGAAATCGTCAGGGAAAAAGCTCCAACGAATATGCTGGTGTCTTCATGGAACAGAAAAGATGCCAATGTGACTATAGTAGTCTTAGCAAGGAGAGTGGTGTGAGGAGAGGCCAAAAATAGGAAGACAGATCATGTAGGGGGCCTTGGAGGCCATCAAAAGACATTTGTGTATTATTCTGACTGAAGTAGAAACCATTGCAGGATTTTGAGCAGTTAAGTAATGTCTTCGGACTCACAGGTTAAAGAGGACCCATAGTTTTGTACAACTTAAATGTTTATAGTGCTAGATGTAAATTATACCTAAATAAAACTAGAAGAAGAAAAAGATTAATTAATCTGCCTGCATGAATCTGCCTGCAATGCAAGAGATCCAGGTTTGATCCCTAGGTCGGGAAGATCCACTATAGAAGGAAATGGCAACCCACTCCAGTATTCTTGCCTAGAAAACTTTATGGACAGAGGAGCCTGGAAGGCTATAGTCTATAGAGCCAAAAGAAGTCAGACATGACAGAGCATCTAACATTTCACTTCATAACTGATTATTAAATATCTTAAAATGTTATCATTCAGTATATTGTATAACTTTCATCATGCTTGTAAGTCCCAAACTGATTTCTCTTTCCTATATACTCATTTACATTTCATTACTAAGGAAATATAATAATAACTGAGTTTAATTATCCAGATTATGCATCAATAGAGATGTTCAGTTTGAAATATTAAGCTGACTCAAACCCATTCCCCTCTTATTATTAATTTCTGAGACATAATTATACAAATAATTTCCTAGAACTTTTTATTTGAAATAACACATGGATGTTCAGGCTAAGAACTTTGAACAGAGAGGAAACCACAATAATAACTGAAATTTACAACACTGTATTTACTAAGGTTTTCAAAGCCTTCCAGTTATTATGTATTAACTCTCCACTGTAGGCCAGTCACTGCTAAATCCTTTGCATATATCATTGTAATTAATATTAATCAAAAGCCCTAAGAATAGTCATTGTAATCCCATTTTATAGACAACAGATGTGTCCCCAGAGAGATGAAGTACTGAAATGTCACAGGACTGCTCAGTACCTGAGCTCAAAATTTACCTAAAATCTCCACAGTTTAAAGTTATGTTCTCTTCACCAAACCACACCACCCTCCTGCAGCGTGATGCTCAACATATACCCTCAACATTCCCAACTCAAAGGTCAGCCAGATGTGAGTAATCCCATTTTACAGATGATTAACTGGTCACAAAAAAGCTAATCAAGCAATCAACATTTATTTTATGGCTACCATATGCAAATAAATATTTAGTTCCTGAGAGTGCAGAGGATTTATGATACAATATCTTGCCTCAATAAGTTTACAATCTTGTTAAGGTAACAAGAGACACATAAAAAGATAATAAATAATCCAAGATAGCACATAATAAGTAGCAAATGAGATAGAGAGCCAATGACTGCTAAAGAAATTCAGCAGAGAGAAAATTGAATCTGGGTGTTTCAATTCAATCAAGAGTGCTACTAAAAAGGACCCATGTTGAGGTGGTCATCACAGGAAAAGTTTAGATCACCAGAACGGATAAGGAAGAATGATTCCTCAGAGGAATTATTCCCCAGAAAGAGTTAATATGATGAAACATCAAGGGTGTGTTAGTCACTCAGTTGGGTCCGACTCTCTGCAACCCCATGGACTGTAGCCTGCCAGGTTCCTCTGTCCATGAAATTCTCCAGGCAAGATTATTGTAGTGGGTTGCCATTTCCTTTTCCAGGGGATCTTCTCGACCCAGGGATGGAACCCGGGTCTCGTGCATTGCAGATAGATGCTTTAGCGTCAGAGCTACTAGGGAAGTCAGCCAAGGAAGATGTGAATGGATTATCAAGAGAAAATAGATAGATGTGTTTGAAGTGCAGGATGCATGAGTGGCAAAGTAAAAATGAAGCCAGAGAAGTAAACTGTAAAAGTTTTGATTGTCAAAGTAGGAACCTGTGGAAAGAGCAAAGGAATTGATTGTGTTTAAATGCTAGTACCTGGCATTTGCTTTGGTATACACTTTTATTTATGCAATCCTCTCAATAAACCTGTAATATAGAAGGTAAATATATCATGTCATTGTGAACAGAAGGAAACAGATTACCTGGCCAAGGATGGTTTTGAGTGTATAGATGGAGCAGGAATTCTAGTCTAGACCAATGTGTACGCAAGGCCTATACTCCTTCTACTTCCCCTTCATCATTGTCTACAGAAAGCAATGGGGAGCTATAAAAAGCATTTGATCAAGATGAGAGGGGCTTCCCTGGTTGCTTAGCTGGTAAAGAGTCCACCTGCAATGCAGGTGACCCCAGTTCAGTTCCTGGGTTGGGAAGATCCCCTGGAGGAGGGCATGGCAACCCACTCCAGTCTTCCTGCCTTCAGAGGAGCCTGGAGGGCTACAGTCCATGGGGTCGCAGAGTTGGACGTGACTCGGTGACTAAGTAGGCAAGACGAGAGGGTAATATGTGAAAAGTATTGACCACCAGAAGACGAATGTGACTGTGAAATATTAGGCCAAGTCCAATGTCAGAGAAGGACTGGGGAAGGAAGTCACCAGACAAGAAGCTGGCAAGCCACTTCGTCTACTGCATTAACCTACAGAATGGGTGACAAGGATTTATATTCAAATGCTGCTAATGGAAGTAAAAAGAATGGAAGAGGTATTTAAAAAGAAATATGAAGAGATAAATGGCAATACCCATGTCCTTTAACAGGTAGTTTTTATGTTCCAACTATACGCTGATAGTATAAATATTTCTCCTAAAAACTCACAGACAAAATCCAAGATCTAGCTCAAATATTTTAAGTTTTTTTTGACAGCATATGATTTATTTAAAAATAATAAAATCTATACCTTGGAAAAAATATCCGCTTTAGTGCAATCTACCTCTCAAACAACCATCATGAACCATGACAGCCTCATGCTAGGCACACTTCTATTGTATGAGTTTGATATTAGCTCCTTGCTATATATATTAACATGGACAGTAATGCTTTATATTCATGGTCATTAGGGATGTTAATTATTAAGGAAATACTTTTTTCTATTAGTTTTTACTTTTAATAGACTAAGTGCATATTAAACAATTGAATTCTCTCTGAGAGATAGAACACACCATACTTCTGATGTTATTCCTTCCCAGTACTTCCCTCTTAAAATGCAAGGTACCACTCAGGATTCAAGTCCAAAACTAGTAGCAATTAAATGGCATATTACTTAAAACAAGTTGAATCTTTTCCAACTATTCTGACTCCTGGGCAATGAAAATCATACAATTGCCAAATATGCATACAATTAACCATCTTTTATAATTTTCAAAGACAATATTGATATGGACATCCAGGTATTTAGTCACTACACATCTTTTCAAGCAATTTAAAAAGGCAAAGTTGCCAACCAGGTAATAATCAGGCTAACTATATAAATCTTTGGTCAGTACCAAGCATTCAACTAATTTGTCTTAATTTTGAATTAGTTATTAAACTATTACACTGATTGTATAACATACATTTGATAAATGTGTGCATGCATATATCTGCACATATATGTGTATGTGTATATACACATATACATATATGTACATATACATATATATATATCACATTAGAACTGATGAGTAACAGTATTTTGACCCAGAATTCTTTTAGGAATTACACATCTACCCTATTTACACCTAATATTGTTAGTATCATCCAACTATGCTAAAGGATAATTAAAAATTAACATATTAGCCAAGCTTAATTTCCTTTACCTGTATGGAAAAAATAAAATAGATTTATGTCTCTGAGTTGAGAAAGAACATTTAAATTTGAATTCAAACTGTGCCACAGGCCAATAATTTAGGTCTACAGCTAAAGCAGGTCCAAAATATCTTTGAAAGTTTCAAGAATGCTAAACCGAAGCTGTACCTTAGAAAAGTCACGTGCATGTGTAAAGAAATACCATCACAGAATCCTAATAAGTATATCTGCTAAAATTCAACCCAGACAGTCCTTAACATTTTTATGTTTCTCATTTCTACACAACTATACCAATGTGAAAATAGGCATCCGCAAAATTCAGTGAAGGAAATCAAAGATACTGAGCAAGCGTATCTGTCCAATAATGTCACACTTTCATATACTCTAAGTTTGAAAAACTTAGCTGTTATCAATAAACTAACTTCAAAGCTATTCATGCACAAAGTCTGGGTTCTATATGACTTCAAGTATTCTGTAAAAGCTATGTTAAATACATTTTGTCTGTATAAAAGGAATCAGAGATAATGTTATTTCATATACCTCATTTTCTATTATCTGTGTTTTTTAATACATGGCAGTGGCATTCATGTATCAAATGTATTAAAATATAAATATTACCTTTAACTTTTAAAGGCATTACTTTGTGTTTAAGAAAAGGAAAACTATTTTTACCTCCCAGTCCTGGTCTAAGCCGATTATCGTAACCATCCAGAAGTCTGTCTAGAATTCTTGTAAAGATGGTAATGTTATTTTTAGCCTCATCTTCTTGGATGTTAGCCAGCACCAACCTAAACAGATAATTTTACAAGCTGATATATATACATATGTGTGTTTTGCAAGTACCAACATGCTCTTCTTCCTTGATTTGAATTTTAAGGCTCCTTAAGCTATTAGTGCCACCCATTGTCTCCTTTTTTTTTTCAGTTCTATAAATACCAGTGTGTCAATGAGGAAGGTAAACAGTCTGTCATAAATGGGTAATAAATACTAGATTATCAGAAGTGTGAAATCAAAATTATTTCAGATTCCTACCACTCAGCATACTGGGTGAACTATTCATTTCTTTCTAAAATCCATTCCCTAGGATACATTATGACTGGAGATGATCACATGCAGACAGTATTAGCAATGTTATTCTGCATTTAGAAAGGTACAAAAACCAAAGGGATTCCTGAAATAACTCTTCAGGGATCTGAATATTAATTGGAAAATAAATCACCTCCTTGGAGGCACAAAATTTCTCTATCTTCCTCAGAAATCTCTTTTCTTTTTATGTCTTTTTCTCTTTCAAAGCGAGATGATTTTCTAACTTTGGGTATACCTCCACCCAATGGCCAAGTGCAATATAGACATCAGGGAAACTCCGCTGGCTGTGTTCCAGGCTCCAGTGTAACCAGGAGGTGGAGGTGGGCTCTGAAAGGATCAGCAGAGCACACAAGAGCTGCAGACAGCCTTGGAGGAGTACCTCTCCGACTGACTGGCCTCTATGGCGAGCGAGCAACAGAGGTCATCCAAAGATTAACATGCCAGCTACTTCATGTATGTGTGTGTGTGTGTGCGCATGCATGTGTGTGAGTGATATAAATTTGCAGAAAGAATAAATGGACTTAAAATATCACCGGAAGAGGGTTAGAAGCAGTGATTCTCTCCATTATTTCTCCAACAGAAAGCCAGAGACCTGATTTTGTGACATCCAGCAATTTGGTGCAGTAGCAACTGGATGTATAAAACAGAATGTCCCTTTTCACTGCCGTTTTTTTCCCCCAGAATGATTCAGAGATTTAAATTACTGGCCCAAAAAAAGAATCATTTATATAATAGAATAAAATACTGGCATGAGCATTACTGGTCAAATATAGAACAGAAAATTAGTAGGAAAAAAATACGGTTAAGTTCTGAGGATTTTCAATGATTATTAACTGACCACGGTTTGTTCACTCCTTTAAAATCGAAGAATATATGTAATTGCATTCTGATCAAGGTGCATTGTCCAAAATATCATTGACAGAATTCATTTGCATTTAAATGATGTACAGCTAGTAGCTAAAAATAGTCTAAATAAATGAACAAATTGGTAACCAACTTCAAGCAAATATTCTCTTCAAAGAAAATATTAAAATTGTGGTATAAAGAAACATTTTTAAATTATGTAAGCAAATGATTTCATACATTGAGCCTCAAAAGTTTCTATATTGCCTTAAGCTAATTTTAAAACTAGTCAGTAAGATAATCATAAAGTTCCACTTAGAAATTTTCACTGGAATGTGTTTTTTAATTAATGTCACATTTTCTTTCTAAAGTCAATATAAAGATATTAAATGAGGAGCTATTTTACAAATAAAAATACAACTTCATAAAGAAATTTCTTCTCAAGTCTAGAAAATATTTTCATTCTTTAACAATTATTGAGACAGGAAAATTTCAATTTAAAAGGGAAATAAAAGTATTATAAAATCATAAATACTAATTTTTAAAGGAATAGTTACATGGACATTCATAAGAATCTTAGATTTTATTAACTACTCTGGTATATTGAAAACCATATCCTAAATTTAGGCAATAAATAGAAGATGCCCACTGATGATAAAAATCAGAAAAGACTGCAATTAAGATGAAGTTGTTGAAAACGACAGAAATTAAAAGTTATATTTGTAGAATATAGGCAAAACAGAATTTGTTACATTTTCAAA
This sequence comes from Okapia johnstoni, assembly GCA_024291935.2. Taxonomy (NCBI): domain Eukaryota; kingdom Metazoa; phylum Chordata; class Mammalia; order Artiodactyla; family Giraffidae; genus Okapia; species Okapia johnstoni. Next base: position 58,965,262 of record CM044308.1, read on the forward strand.
GTAGTAATGTTTATGGCAGAACCATCTCAGGAATAAAAGATCTCTAAATCAGTAACAGAAAAGTTATTAACAAATCAAGGTTTTGTTTTATTGTTTGTGATTGTGAAGTTGTATACTACCTCCACCTAGAGGTTTCAGATTCACACATCATTTAGGTTTTCTATGTTGACTAAAAGATCCAAGACCATTTAAGCAAAAAAGGAAAAGAGAGAAAGTAAAAGATTAAGTTACCACAAATCATTTAGCTTGTGCTTTTCTGTTTGGCCTAAAGGAAAATTAATGGCCTCTTTATTGAATGGTGGTGTTATTCCTTTCACATATAACAATCACTTCAACTATTTGCAAAAATATGCCATCCAAAGAGTATTCTTTTCTGTGATTTTTTTTAAAGAAAATGTTGTATTCACTTTTGTATTTTATCTCTGCAAACAAGAAGCAGCAAACTTTTAATAGTCTTTGACACTTTACAGTTCTGTTTCCTAGTACTACCTTTTTTCATTAGAAATGGTCCTTCAAATACTTCATCTCCTCAAAAGCCACCTCTGTCTGCATTGATGGCATTCAGGAAACACACCTTTACCCTGAATTTAAAATGGCAAAACAGTAAATAACTGTCTCACCTGGCTGGGTCCCACGCCAAGAAAACAAAAAGCAGCAACTGCATATTGGAACTGTTCAGTTTCGTCTTCATCACCACTCTTTGTATAATCATGGAAGAAAAACAAAATACACTTCAAATTACATTCAGCCATACCATCCAAATAGCCCAAAAGAATGTCATTTCATCTGGGAACTGTAGTTAAAGCAATAGAGATGATTCCAGTGGAGTGTGTATGGGGTGTGATGATTGAAGGATGGTTTTTTTCCCCCTTTCTTTTTTTCTCTTGACAGAAAGATGACCAAATCATCAGACTTTGCTCTGCCAGGAATTTCCCCCAGCCCCATCGTCAGCAAACGCTGTTTTGTGGTCACACACGTAAAAAGAATACACGGGACCCTGCACTGACAGACGAGCTAGAGAAAAGAATGGGTTGGAGAGGAGAGTGTAAAGCGGGAGGAGAGACGGGTGCTTCCTGCCACGATCCCCCAACCAAGACCACCCCCGCATTCACCACGAGAAAAGCAAGGGACAGCCAGCCCACTTTTTTCGATTATTATTCTTTCATTACAGTGAACTGCAGTTCTCACGACTTCACTACTTGACTCCCTTTCAAATAAAAATCGAATAAAAACACCTCTCTCCCTGCCCATCCACAGTTGCCCAAGACCACATCTTGGAGGCAGCCGGGTTCGGATTAACTGCTGCGAAACGACGCGTTTGACAGCTGCTCCGGAGCCGAGGACCACAAACCGAGCTGGAGCGTGAGGCTCCGAGACCCAACCGAGGCAGGCGGGCGGAGGCGATCACAGTGTGCAAAGTTGAAGACTATAAAAGAGCCAGGCTAACGAGCCGGGCGGCTCGGATCTTATTGGAGTTGCAAATAGGCTTCTCGTGAGGAATATCGACATTATTTTTTAAATATGCTGGGGCGGAGGGGGCGACCTGAACCTCTTCGGTTTCCAGGGAACATCGGAGAGTGGAGGGAGGGGAGATGAGCCATGCACGGGAAGCCAAAGGTAAACGGGGAAGCAAAGATCCCTATTGGGACCCGCGTGTGCGACCTTACCTGAAATGGCAAGCAGAACTGGTGTTTTTCTCCCTTTGCCCTGATCTTGAAGAGGTAGGAAACTTGAGAGAGAGACGGACTGCAGCAACCCGGCGAGCCGGGAGCGATGGGCTGGTGGAAGCAGGAGAGCGCGAGGCGAGGCGGCGGCGGCGCGAGGAGTAGAAGGAGGCGAAGGCGTCCGTAGTGGCGGTGATGGGCGGAGGAGGAGGAAGAGGAGGAGGGGGAAGCGTTGGCAGGAGCGGGCGGGGTAGGGGGAGATGGTAGCAGAGGCGCGGTGCGCGCAGGCAGCGGCGGGCACGAGCCCCACGCCTAGAGGAGGAGGAGCCAGGCCCCGGGGGAGGGCTAACGAGTTTCCCGGGAAAGCAGGGACCCCCGCCCCCCACCTTCTCCCAGATACCGGGGAGCCGCCGCCGCCCGCCGGGCACCTGCCGCGGCACAGCCCCAGGCGGCGGCTAGCGCCCGGGTGCGCCCGGAGCACCGCTCCCCGCGCCCACGCTGCGCTGGAGGAGCGGAGTCCACGCGCCGCCCAGCACTGCGCCCCGCGGCCGCCCTCCGGGGCTCCCTGGAGGCCCCGATGTTCCAGGGGGGACTGCCGGCGGGTATTGGTGCGGCGTCAGGGTCGCCGTGTGTCTGGGCTGGCCCTAGATCCCCGGGGCCTCGCCCTGCTGCCCGCCCCCCAACGTGCCCTGGCTCTGGAGCGACGTGTCTGTCTAGGAGAGGTCGGGCTCCTGCTGGAGAGCGAGGGGGCTCTTCACGCCTGGACTTGGCCATCAGCGCATCCACGCCGGACCAAGTTCAAGGCAGGTTGCGTGGAATCAGACAGCAGGAAGTTTCTTTGATTTCCCGAGCCCCCTTGATGTACCACTCATTCCTTCACACTCCTGCCATCAGGACCAATTTCCCTTCAAATCTCTGAGGGCTGGAGACTTCCCTGGAGCTGGTCTGTCAAGTTCATTTACACGTTATTGAGAAACTCGCTCACTCTCAGCGGTTCTTTTCCCCTAATATCTTCTCACAAACGTCCTCCCCACCTGGTGATCAAGCTCAATCAGCAACTCTAAAAGAAGTTTACGTTCTTCCTACCCCACCCACCTCCACCCCCAGCAAAAAATAAAAGAGAGAGAGAGAGAAAGAGAGAGAGAGACTTGTGACCTGCCGTTCTTTTGCTACTTCTGTAAATTCTTTCTGCAGTGGGGGAAAGGGGACGGGTTTTAAGGTTTTTACACCCCTTAAGGGTTCTTGCTGGCGAGAGACCTGCTGTAATTTCAGTCCCATCGTATGCTTTCAGCATTGTGTGAGCCTCATTTCCTTCTACCTTACAGTATCTGAGGCGATCAAATTCAAAGGTGCAACTTGAACAACAAAAGAGACGGTTTCCTCTTTGTACTGCACGTCAGACAGAACATTATACACACCCTACTAAGGCAAAACAGAGAGGGTGTTCGTCTTTTCGTGAAATTTTTATAAATATTAGACATTTTAAAAGGAAAAAAAAAGATAAATATGTCGATATGTTTCTGTCCTTTTGCATTCAGAGTCCGTATATGCCAAACACTTCAATAGTTAGTTATGAACCCAAAATTCAGGTGGATTTCCTAGATGGTGCGGTTTTCATAACAACAGGCACTTCTACAGTAAATTTTAGCTTTGCTTTGAAGATTATGTGAGGAGAGTAAAACCTTTACATCGTAAATATTTCAAGCTGTTCTTTTTAACCTATTAATCACCACTTTCTGAATGACCATTTAATAAGCTACAGCCTAAACAAACATTTGCTCTAGTTAGCTGCCTCTGTGAAGAATGGAACACCACCCAGCTTTCTCGTCCATCATTAATATTCCCTTCCTGACTTGCCCATTGTAGAGTCTAATTGAAATTCACAAGGATAAAAAGCATGCCATTTAAAACCTTGCAACTAGGGAATCTAAACATCTACTTGGTCTGAACACTTCATTTCTTACTGTATTTTCCTATTTTAAATTTCTATGAGTCAATCTTCATTAAAATCTATCACTTTGCCATTAATATTACTACTAAATTGCTTATATTTTAATAATGGAAGTTGAACAGCCCATGGTTTCTTTCCAACTTTAATTCCTGCGCTACAAAATTTCTCTTTCATAGACATACTATTTTTGTAAATATCTTCATAAATTATTTTCCTACTTACCACTATAGTCTTTTCCTTGGATGCTAATGATGAATTATGGATTTTAACTTTGTTTTAACTCATAATTTGTGTTTATTGAAATTTGTTGTAAAAAATAACCTTTACCATTGGTATCCTTAGTAAATTTGTAATCTCATTGCCATAAATACCCATTTATATGGAAGTTCACAGAGTTCAAGCTGTTTAGGATGATTTTCACCGTTTGCTTTAAAAAAAAAAAACTATGCTGGATCAGTCAATAGAATTGGATTTACACTTACTTGAGAGAGACTCAGGAAAAGCTAGATTCAAAAAATTCATTATAAAACCATGATTTTTAGTTCTTCCCCACAAAATGCTTTGCAATTTTATTGAAGCTGAATAGCTATGATTTAAACTTCAAAGCACGTTAAAGGAACTGAAAATCAGAAAAGCTGACTGCAAGCAGCAGACCTCTACTTTTATTGTTATATCTACCTTGATATTTCACGGTGTTACTAGTTCAGCCAAATTTATTCTAGAATTGTCCAGCTTCTACAAATATCTGACAAACCCAGCCTGATAGCTTTCTTTCCTCTCTGTGATGGAGTGAAGCTCATTGCCCAGGATTCAAGAGGCAGCCTGGATAGGTCATGACTAAGCTCTTCCTGCCCACTCATTGTGGAGCAGGTCCTAAGGCAACCAGCCCTGCAGAAGTGTCAACTAATTGGTAGCCAGTAAATCCATCCCTGCCCAGGCTAAGGCTGTGCCATACCTACTGTTTGAACGTGTTTGAGTTACTCTCCCACCAATTGGATTTAGGGGGTCACTTCTTATAGAGTTCCCATCCCTAAGAATCCAATCCCTAAGGAGATTTCCACAGAAAAAAGAAAATGAATAATTGGGAGATCATGGTGTCTGAATTTGTTTCCTGATATCTCACAATATTGTACAGTTTTAAAATTCATTTAAAATTTAAAATTCACAAAACTGTTCATGTTTTTTAGCAGATATTTTGTAGAGCTTCCTTTTTTAGGACTCAGCTATATTGAGACTTGGCACTACTGCTCCAGGGAACTACTACTCCATAATCTATATATAGGGGACGTCATGAATATTTAGAGTCTATACCATAATATGTGTGTGTGTGTATATTTATGTATATATAATACATGTGCATATGTATGATACATACAATGTGCATACAAATATACAGATATCTATCTGTAGGAAGATAGATAACTGAATTAATAAAATAAGCATACAGATTTTAATGAGAACAGCATTTATATAATACATATCCACAAAATGCTTTCAGTCTCACAACCACATGATTTGATCTTAGTAATTTTTACATACTTTGAAGAGAAGTACCAGAAGTACTTCAACAAGGATAGCATCTCACCATATTTACAAATTTTAAAATATCAGCATGTATTTCATATAATAAATTTATATACATTTTACATTCTTATGTGAGTCATTCATTCAAATGAGAATATGTATTTGTGAAAGATAGGAACTAAAGCATAGATTATCCTACTTTCACAGGATAATCATAGAATTAAATACTATTCTGTACTTTTCCCCAGAATACTTTACTATTGATTTCAGAGTGTGCTGTCTATTCTCACATATTCACCACATTATCATTCAAAAAAAAAAAAAAAAAACAACTGGTTCAAATACCCATTTGGTAATTCTCAAGTGAAAATTGTGGCTTGGTCAAGCTCCATTTTCCCTGTAAGTTGAATTTATATAGATGGTTCTAACATGTCCACTAGACTCCAAGAATTAGCAAGAAGAGACAGCTGGAAAGTGGGAGTAACTAGCCTTCTAAACAAATAATTCCAAGACTACTCTGTTACATTAATGTATCTAGGTCACATTTCATTAGAGCTAAATATATCACATATACTAGCTAAGATAAACTAAGCACTTTACCTTCTTCAAACGGAGTAACTCTGTGTTTATAAAATAATTTTACAAATTTTCTTCCAACTTCCAAATCAAACATATCATGCATTCAAGATATCCTAGTGATTTCTAAGATTTTAAAATCTAACTACTGACATCAGACACATATACAGAGTAATTTGCAAGGATATTCTTTGGCTATCCCTTTGTAAAATTATAGATAGAATTAACTTGCACGTTATACCACTGCTTCCTAAAAAAAAGGAAATGTTCCAGTAATGCAAGCCAAAAACTCCCTCATTGGAAAATATACTGGGCAGTTCACTGAAAGATAAACTGCTACATGATTTGCAGCTTTTGCCTGGGAGGCATGTTCCCTAAATAATAATCACTGTAATGAAAATAAAAGTAAACCTATAATGTCTTCATTAATACAAAAGCTTAAATCCCATTATAAATACTTTGCATGTATTTATTTAATTAATCTTCACAAGTAAGTATTATTCCCCCTTCACTGATGCAAAACTTGTGGCACAGAAAAACTAAGCTAGCTCAGGGTATTCCAGGAGGGAAGCCAGGAGTAGAGCCCAAGTAATATGTTTCCAGAGTCTCCATGCCTAATTATTATACTGTATTACCTCTACATTGGTCCTTAACAGCCAAAATTCAAGTTTCTTTTACGTAGTCTCACCACTGAAACTTTGAACAAAATACTTAACTATTGATGTGCTGATGTCTTCTTAATAGTGTAAATTTGTTAATAACAGCCATATATTCATTTAGCAAGTCTTACTGAGTGTCTACTATATACAAGACCCATTAGGAACCACTCAGAATATAAGGATAATTAAAGCATGGTCCCTACCCTCTTGGGTACTTACATCAAATTGAAAAGTCCTGAAATAATGTATGCTGTTGATAGTAAACAAATTAAAGACCAAAGCCTACACACGTACTCTAAAAACTTTATGTTTCTAAAATAATACTACTTTTACTATGCAGGGGCTTCCCTGATAACTCGGTAAAGAATCTACCTGCAATGCAGGAAACCCCAGTTCAAATCCTGGGTTGGGAAAGATCCTCTGGCTACCCTCTCCAGTATTCTTAGGCTTCCCTTGTGGCTCAGCTGGTAAACAATGTGCCCGCAATGCGGGAGACCTAGGTTCAATCCCTGGGTTGAGAAGATCCCCTGGAGAAGGGAAAGGCTATCCATCCACTCCAGTATTCTGGCCTGGAGAATTCCATGGACTGTATAGCCATAGAACCGCAAAGACTCGGACACAGCTGAGTGACTTTCACTTTCACTTTCACTTTACTGTGTAGTAACAGGCAACAGAAGAAAAAAAAAATGCAACATGGGGACTATTTCCTTTAATAGTTTACAAATAGATTCTTATTATTAAGAATATGATTAAGTACCTTTCATGAAACAAAACAAGCCACTTAAGAAGCCCTGAGGACCAAGTTTAAATCCAGAATTTAAAAATCTATTTTATATGAATATAACACCTCATCAGACAAAACCATGCAGAAGAAACCAGTAACAATAACAAAATCAGCAGATAGAGGAGTCCAGGACCTAATTTACATACATCTCAGGTAAGATAAGATTGGTCTCAACAAAGGATTTTTTCAATATCATTATTTTTAGCATCAAAGCTTTTCCATTATGAGAGGAAGAGAGGATATACATATCATGAAGAAATAAGTGTAATACAGTCAGCTATGAATATTTCATGGTCAGTCAGACTTGAAAGAGAAAATAGAAACCAGTTATTTCTAAGAAAAAGTGAATAATACCATGGCAAATTAAATACGAATATCACATAATTTTGAATAGTACTATTTAGATCATTTCTCCTTTCTAGAGATCTCTTTTATTTGCCAGAGCAACTTGCTCATAGATGCCCAATAAATAATTGCTTAATTTTTCTAGCACTTTGGAACACAAATTGGGAGCCTTGGTTCCAGAGTTTAAAATGCCATGAACTTCGGTAGTCACAGTTATAATATACTGGTAACTCTCCAAGTTCTCACCATCTCTCACAGCTCACTGTACGTCATTGTGTACACTGTACAACACTTCTCTCCTCATAAGGTCTCTTCTCTGATGTTCTCTATCTGACCACCAGCTTCCTACCAAAATCCTGAAAACTGGGATTCATTCTCAACTCTTTTTTCTCAACACTCCCCCCACACACAAGCATTTATTGTTGATGAGAAAATGCCTCCCATCTATCCCCATCATCTGATCCACTCTACCCCTTACCAATCCCATCACCTGAGCTCTGTACTTTACAGTTGCCATTTACAACTGCAGTTCCAATATGCAGTAGCCAATTAACCACTTCCTCAGCCTCCAATCTCGGTTTTCTACAGTTTGTTTTCTACAGGCCAAGGAAAGGCCCTCCAAAACCATTTTGATAGCGTCTCTCAATCATTTAAAATCCTTTGTTGATAAAAAATATAATAAATATGCAAACTATTTTGTGCATCACATCTAATCCTTCTGACCCTTGTTTACAGGCCAAGGAAAGGCCCTCCAAAACCATTTTGATAGTGTCTCTCAATCATTTAAAATCCTTTGTTGATAAAAAATATAATAAATATGCAAACTATTTTGTGCATCACATCTAATCCTTCTGACCCTTGTTTATGTCTCCAGCTTCAACTATGGTCTTTCCACAAACATCTTGTCATACACATGAGCGCGCGCACACACACACACACACACACATCCATAATTAGCACTCATTTTTCACCATCATCCCATTCTCTATGCTTCCTTCAAAGGAAAATGTTTCAATTTCTCTCAACGGCCAGTAATTTTCATGTCTTTATGTTTTGGTTGTCATTGCCCACTTCAATTGGAATGCTGGCTTCACAGTCTACCTGGTGAGAACTTCATGAAAACTATGTCTGAAAAATGAAAACTATTTCTTACTTGTCCAGATACGATTATTCATACCATCCTTCTGTGGCCCTGCTGAACTTAACACAGGCATTTTATACAAATTCTGGAATATCTCATTGGACTTATTTATTAACTTTTCTATCTCATGCCTGTGAGCCTCATCTTTATCATCTTTACCCACGCATATATAATCTTTTAGAAAATTCTTGAGGAACAAATGAAAGAATGAATCAGAGAATGAATGAACAACGCAATGAATAAATGAGAAGATACGTGAGCATCTGTGCCTTCATATGTATATCAGAGATACAATACTTTTTCAGAGGAAATGAGATGCAAGAGAGTAGTGGTTAAGTGCCTGAGACCCTGGTGCTAAGCACTTAGGTTCAAATCCTACTTCTACTACTTAATCACTGTACAATCGTGGATAAATTTCTTAGGCTAACTGTGCTTTAGTTTTCTTACCTGTAGAATAAAGGTAATTGTAGAACCAACTTCAGAGGGTCTGTGTGAGTGTTCTGAGTCAACACATGGGCACAGATCAAGACCTGGATCACTGACAACACTGCTCAGTGTTTGCTGATATCATTCATGTATTTGAAAGCCCTTTTAGTTCACTGCCTCAGGGTTTAGTAGGTGAGATGTATTGACACTCTTCACCATTGAATTGCTAAATGTTTTTATTCTTAGCTTTCCCCTGTTTGTTTCCATCCATTCTTTCTCACTATCATTCAGGTTCCCACCTTCACAGAAGATTCAATCAGAGCCCTTCTCATATACCCACATTCTCTTACCTCACCTTATTTTTGTTCTCATGAATACATGGTTTCCCTCATTTTCTCTTTTTTTCTGTTCTTTTTTTCCCCTGTCCTCCTTTTAGTATACCATGCCCTCCTTTTTATTCCAGCTCAGCCTGCACTTCCATCTTTTGTTAGTTCCCTAATGTCCCCTTTTCCTCCCTCTTTCTTGATATTTATATACAGCATAAGTCTGCTTTTGTGCACACACTTGTCTTAGCATATGGAGGAGGTGTGTTTATAAGAGTACATATAGGCAAGGAAGTGCTATTTCATCCAATGGAAATGTGAGTGTCTCTGCTACAAATGTATGGGCAACTCTATCTTTGTTTCTGTGTGTAGATCTCTATAAACCACACTATTTAAGCCACTCAAGTGAATTGTGTGAGTCATTATAGGAAGTGAATACAAAAGTCAAGTGACATTCTGTTTTGAATGGGCTACTGATTTTCCTGCAATAAAAAAAATTGCCACATGTTGGATCTTTTGTTTGAAAGAGACCCATATGTGTAACACCCAGAGAGCCAGAGACACTAATCAATACAGAAGCTTCCAGCCACCCTGCCAGTCAGACCCTAGATTTAAATATGGTTACAAGTTTCTATTCTGTTTTTGTGACTTACAGATCTCTAATATTATCATGCTACTCAGTTGGAAGAGAAAAATGAGAGACCTTTTTGAATTAGAAGTTACGAATTAGCAATTTATCCTTACATTTTCAGAGGAGCTATTTTAAAAGAGGGTTATGGCAGACATTAGTGCTGGCCAGCAAATAGTGCCAGTTTTCAGCGTAGATGTAGGAACAGACTGAATGTCCTTACTCTCCTTGAAATTAGACATGACAATGGAACTTTCTCTGACCAAATAAAGTTGAGCAAAAGAAACACGGGCAATTTTCAGATGGAGGCTGGGTGAGCCTGTGTTCATTCATTCTCCATTATCTGGTTCTTGCCAGTGACGTTCCAAATGGTAACTCAGTGAGTCCTTAATGGGGGCAACAAAGACCAGAGCTCCTAGCTGACAGACAGAGTAAACTAGAAATAAATACTTGTGTTTTAAGACTCTAAAAATTGTTATGGTGTTTAACCACAAAATAACTTGGCATCTCTTGATTAATGAAGGATGAAGAGAAAAGGACAATTTATTGTATTTTCTTTTCAATATAAAATATTGAATGACAAAATATTTTCTGTCATGGACATTTTCTTAAACCCTTGAAATCAATAATTAATTATTAATTCAAAATTAATTAATTTGAATAAATAATTGCTTAGCCAAAGTCTGAACCTGTGAATTTCTTTGGGTTTTGGTCATATTTGTTCTTTCCATCTTGTAACTGTTTTTTGCTTTCTTTCTCCACCTAAACACCCAGATGGGGTGAAACAAAGTCGGAAGTGGTTCTTGACAAATATTTCCTCTGAACCTCCGCTTCGTCCTGCCCTAGAGCAGCATGGATGCAGGAGCGCTGTTCACGGGAATGGACTGTGGTGTTCAGCAGAAGCTGAACTCGGTGGGTTTCAGTAAAAGTTCTGATAAACGAAATATTTGTCAGGTCCCAGAGATGGGATGGAAAAATGACAAAAAGAAAAGGGGTTAGAAAAAGTGGCTGACTAGGACAGTGACCGAGATAACAGTGGTTAGATGTTAACGTGAATGAGAAGAGGTGGATAAGAAAACTGGTTCTGATGAGGAATTCATGTTGGGAATCTAGTTCTGTAAATCTACTACATAAAAAAAAAAAGAAAAGAAATTGACTCTGGCCTAAATAAAGTGAGACAATTTGAAAGCCATTTCAAGAGACTTCCGAAAAGGTAGAAAAGACAAGTTAGTCACTGATCTTAACACAAATTCTTTTGTTGTCATTGTAGAATTCACTGGAGCAAACATTTCCAGGTTCAAATTGCTTTTAGCTAGTCAATCAACATCATTCAAGTAAAAACCACTGCAACAATTTAACATGCAAATCATGAAGAAAAATAAATTCATCTTGAATAAGTTCTTGAGGGACCAGAAGCTGTGATTTGTCTCTCTTTTTATCCCTCACTGTGCTTCTCATATTGTAAATGGATAAGAAGTATTAGTAGAGGAATATAAGGCTCTGCTAAGGAGTTCATATGTGTTGTTCACTGAAGCTCATCTCTTCGCCCTTTATCCATTTTTGAGCCTCATCAGCCTGGTCTCCATGCAGTGGTCTGAATGATCTGTCCAAAATCCAGATCTGGTCATGTCACTGCCTAACTTAAAATCCTTCACATATTTCCTATGAAAGTGAAAGTGTTATTCACTCAGTTATGCCCAACTCTTTGCAACCCCATGGACTGTAGCCCACCAGGTGCCTCTGTGCATGGAATTCTCCAGGCAAGAATACTGAAATGGGTTGCCATGTCCTTCTCCAGGGGATCTTCCCAAGCCAGAGACTGAATCTCGGTTTCCTGCTTTGCCTGCAGATTCTTTGCCATCTGAGCCACCGGGACAGTAACATCAAGACCAAAATCCTTATTGTGGCCAAAGTTGCTCCTAGATGCCTTGACTCTTGCCTGGTCTTGAACCGTTGTTTCCTTTGCCTCATCAACCTCAGCCTTCTTCAGTTCTGAGAAGGTGCGAGGCTCCCTACTGCCATTTTTCTTCCTGCCATTGGTCTTTGTGACAGGTATTTCCTCTGCCAAAAAGTTCTTACCCCTTCCACTCACTTGATTTGTACCAATTCATCCTTCATAAAAAATAAATAAATGAAAAATAGGAAGGACTTCCTCAAGAAGCTTTCTCTGACATAGCCTCCCCACTTCTCTCTGTTAGGTTTCTTAGTTATATGTGCTTTCTCTTAGAGAATTTGTCTTTCATATCATTATGTGTGATTATTTGGTTAAAATCTATCAACCAACCATGCTGTGGGTTCCATGAGTTCAGAGACCATGCTTAGTATTGTACCTGCAATTAGTTTACTGCCTGATGGAGACAGTTGTTGCAGCAAATAAAAGGATAAACACATGTGTAACAAACACAGGATTGGATGTACATTGTTGTTTTCAAAATCAGCATCTCATACCGCTAAAAATAAATCTGTGCTTTAGTAACTTGGATTGTTGCCACATTCACAAAGAGTCTACAGAAAACTAATAGTGCAACATCATGTCACTGCCTCTATAAATTTATGAAAAACAAGAAGAGGGGACACTTAGTGTTGAGATTGAGCAGGGAATGGGGATGGCTGAGGGAGATAATTCAATCAAGGTACACCAGAAAGATGAAATGATAAGAAAGATAACCATGTATTGGTTCCAAATAAGGCAAGCTCTTTCTGTTCATCCAGCAGCACTTAGTAGTAGTGGAAGCCAGTGGACTCCTGATATCAAAGGATGGGACCACATGTAGGATACCTAGGATCTAGTCTTCTAGGATTCATCGTCCCACCTTATCTTACCTTAGTATCGTCTACCCAGAATGGGGTGATTTATCCTTATTTAGCTTAAACACAGGACTAATTAGCAGCACCATATGAACCATCTGGATGTGGGATCTATAAGTATTCTAAAAATTTTTGCCACATAGTAGTTGTCAGTTCAGTTCAGTTCAGTCACTCAGTCGTGTCCAATTCTTTGCGACCCCATGAATTGCAGCACGCCAGGCCTCTCTGTCCATCACCAACTCCCGGAGTCTACCCAAACCCATGTCCATCGAGTCGGTGATGCCATCCAACCATCTCATCCTCTGTCGTCCCCTTCTCCTCCCGCCCCCAATCCTACCCAGCATTAGGGTCTTTTCCAATGAGTCAACTCTTCGCATGAGGTGGCCAAAGTATTGGAGTTTCAGCTTCAACATCAGTCCTTCCAATGAACACCCAGGATTGATCTCCTTTAGGATGGATTGATTGGATCTCCTTGCAGTCCAAGGGACTCTCAAGAGTCTTCTCCAACACCACAGTTCAAAAGTATCAATTCTTCAGTGCTCAGCTTTCTTCACCGTCCAACTCTCACATCCATACATGACCACTGGAAAAACCATAGCCTTGACTAGACGGACTTTTGTTGGCAAAGTAATGTCTCTGCTTTTAAATATGCTATCTAGTAGTTGTAGTGGATGGATAATAAGATGCCTTTCATTTCTTATATATCCATATATCATAAAAATTCTCATTATCTGCTAATAGACTAATTTCCCTAGGAATTGTGTTACAAATGGAAATTTTCTTCTTGTATCCTAAATCTCAAGCTCTTAAATCAAATGAACTGTTTATTTATCTGTCCCATATCCCTAAAAATTCAAGTGCATGCTCAAAGAAGTGCATTTTACATAATACAAATATAAAATGAAATTAATATTGTACATTTTATGTACATATGTTTATAGCATAATCTGAACTAATCAGTTTGGAGAAGGGAATGACAACCCACTCCAGTATTCTTGCCTGGAGAACCCCATGAACAGAGGAACCTAACAGGCTACAGTCCATGCGGTTGCAAAGAGTCGGACACCACTGAAGCAACATAGCACGAACTAGTCAGTTAAGACTCAAGAATCAGTAAGTTAATTAGCTGCTGCAGAAATCTGGCCTGCCACCTGTTTTCATATATAAAAGTTTACTGGGTTATAGCCACATCCATTTATTTAGGTATTGTCTAAGAGGTGCTTTTGTGCTACTGTGGCAGATAGAATAGTTGCAGCAGAGTCTACGTGGCCTACAAAACTTAAAAGAATTCTATCTCACCCTTTATGAGAAACCATTTTCCAACATCTGAATTAAGTCAAAGAGTTACACTTATGATCTGAGCAGCATTTTAGAAAAATTGAGCCCTGTAACAGGATGCCTCTTAGGTGCCTGTGTCCTAAGTCACTTCAGTCATGTCCGACTCTTTGCAACCCTATGGACTGTAGCTTTACAGGCTTTTCTGTCCATGAGATTCTCCAGGCAAGAATACTGGAGTGGGTTGACATGTCCTCCTCCAAGGGATCTTCCCGACCCAGGGATTGAACCCATGTCTCTTGCAACTCCTGCATCGCAGGCAGTTTCTTTACTGCAGAGCCGTGGGTGACACCCCCCTATGGCTTTTACATCCCTTACTTAAAAAATTTCTATTTGGGAAGCACTTTTCTAGCTCCTACAGGAATATGGTTCAGTTAGCATCAAAAAAATGCCTTGATGAATTGAATAGTTATACTTTTCTCAAAAGAAGAATTGAAAAATACTTTCATATACAATTTATAGAATATAAAGCACTATCCTAGATCCTATTTAAAATTAAAGCCAGAAAAAAATAAGGTGAACACCCTCAAGGATACCCTTAAGAAACTTGAAAGGACATGAGAACTGCACTGAAGACCTAAAATAAGAGGTCTGGTGTGCATCCTCCATTTAAGTGAGTGCATTTCCCCTTTGCTCCTTTATGTTCTCTTCTTGCATTATCATACTGTATCACAAAAATATGTTCACCTGTCTCCCCAAGTGGAATGTGAACTCCCTGAGGATTGGAGTTAGTGATTTATTTCTGTGTCCCATTCTGTGTAGCACAGTAATGAGTTCTCAGTAAAAATTTGTGGAAAGCAAGGATAAAATGACTTATGGGTAGATGGTTACATCAAATAAACATTGCTATTCTGGTGACTGGTTGGTTATAAGATACTGAAGCAGGTTGACCTGGAGAGGTGAAAACATGTGTTTTGTGGAGATAAACAACTTCTTACTGATGATTTTATGAACACTCATGTTGGTGTTAGCAGTTCTTGTTATTTAACAGAGGAATTTCCTGGTGTGCCAGCACAGTTTGTCTTTTGTCCCAGAATTGTCCTAAACATTTCTACTATTTAACACACAAAATGTACTGAACTAAACAATAACAACAATTTATATCAATTGAGATTTTATCAAAGTACCTGAAAGTGGAGATAAAGTGAAATTGAATTTAATCAAGAGCAGCCTGGATTCTTCATTCAGGTATCATTGCCTGCCCGACCCAGCAATGGTCTACAAAAGCAAATTCTAATGTATTGGTCTCTCTACAGATGATTGTGAACTCTTGGGTATTGACTTTTCTACTATTATTTGGTAGAAATTATGAGTCTTTGAAGGGGCTTCCCAGGTGGCACAAGTGGTAAAGAAGCCGCCTAGCAATGCAGGAGATAATAAGAGATGCATTTTCCATCCGTGATTCGGGAAGATCCCCTGAAGGAGGGCAAGGCAACCCACTCCAGTATTCTTGCCTGAAGAATCCCATGGACAGAAGAACATGGCAGCCTATGGTCCATAGGGTCTCAAAGAGTCAGACACAACTGAAGTGACTTAGCACACACACACACGTGTGAGTAACTGAACAAAACATGAAGGTGGCTATGGAAAGAGAGAGAGTTCCTTTAAATGTACAGAAGGAACACTGATTAACTGCGTGAAAATATCAGTGCCATGACTTAACTCTTCTTAACACAAGTTAAGAATAAACAAAACTTTGGGGTGCTATTTTGTTTCTGTAATATTTTTTATCCGTTATTTAACTGCTCCTGAGGGTGGATTCCACCCTGCTGCTGCTGCTGCTGCTAAGTCGCTTCAGTCGTGTCCGATTCTGTGCGACCCCATAGACGGCAGCCCACCAGGCTCCGCCGTCCATGGGATTTTCCAGGCAAGAGTACCGGAGTGGGGTGCCATTGCCTTCTCCGGATCCCACCCTAAGCTCTGAAAATAGCTAGAACAATGTAGTCTTCTGAGACCAATTTATGCAAGATATCAAGTCAATCTTGTTGGCGTTTCTGAAAACAATTTGTACAAGATACCAAGTCAGTCTTGTTGGGGTTCCATTCTGTCTATCTTTATATTATTAGTTGTAGTAACAGAGTCCTTTGGTTGAGGTTAAGTTCAAATCAATTCTTGGTTTCAGTAATTGGGAGTTACTTAATACCTAACTCCTGCTCGGGTTCCCTCTTTAATATCCCCTCTCTTTAAAAAATCAGTAACTGCCTTGTTTCTCCTAGTCTTTTGGGACTCTCGAGAGTCACCTTGGGAGTCTTTTGGGACCTCCATCACAGTCTTAAATTCTGTGCTAGAATTCTGCTGGGATCTTCCAGCTCTGTTCTCATTTCCTTATTTATTCTATTTCTTTACGTTTTCTTACGGTTTTATCTAACAATGAAAAAAGACCCGGCCTCTTAAATACAGAAGGCTGACAAAATTTAATGGATAAAGAAGTGTTCCAACTTTAGAGAATCTAGACTCAAGTGTTAACAAGGGGCCTTAAATGCTCTCTAAACCTATCCTGTCATCACCCCCTTCTACCTAGGACCATGACTGGTCTACAAAACTGAATGGCTTCAAGATTCCATTAACTATATTTATGAAGTGACCTAGGAAATTAGTGAAGAATCCTCTCATTACCATCACCCAATAAGCTGGTTTGTTCATTATATTTCCTGGTTGTGAAAGCAAAAGTGAAAGCGTAGTCGCTCAGTCATGTCTGACTCTTTGCCACCTCTTGGACTGTAGCCTACCAGGCTCCTGCATCCATAGGATTTTCCAGGCAAGAGTACTGGAGTGGGTTGTCATTTCTTTCTCCAGGGGATCTTCCCTACCCAGGGATCGAACCCAGGTCTCCCGCATTGTAGGCAGACGCTTTACCATCTGACTCTCCAGGGAAGTCCTGGTTGTAATTAACTTTAAATATTTCACTATCAGTGATATGGCATATGTGTATGGACATGTTAAATTTAACTAACACTCTAGAGGGAGTTATTTGGCCTAAGAAATGTCTCAATATGAATCAAACCCTTTGGGTTAATTAATTTGCCTTATAAAAAATAACTTTTGTTGGTGATATCAATGGGATTTGAGATGTATCAAAAGGTAAGAGGAGTTTAAGAGGAACCTATGTCCTTGCATGAATAAGACACGGGAAGGCCATGCTCAGCATCAGCAAATGCCCATGTCCCAGCGTGCCATGTCTAGGGCCTTTGACCAGGAGACATCTTCTCACTGGATCCACTTACAAAGACTGCAGATCCTGCCATTAGAACTTCTTGTGTGCCATTCAGACAGCATTTTTCATAGATGATGCTGGTCTGTGAAGCTGAGGGCTAAAGAATGAATCTCTCTTAACTGAGCTAAAGAAGTTCTGTGACTATGCCTGCTTATCAATAATATCTTCTGTTCGGCAGACTTTGGCTTGAGATTTGCTTTCATTGTGGCTTAACATCTGATGGAAAAGTTATAGGACAGGAGCTGCCTCTAACCAGGGGTAGTTACTGATGTTTATCAAAAGAATCTGACTTTATTAAAGGTGAAATTGTTTTTGACATGCCTAAGCAATTTGGAAGTGTTCACAGAAACTGTAGAGCTTGAAGATGAAAAATATAAGGAGTGAGCAGCTGGTATTTTAAGAAAATGTTGCCAGGGCTTTAAACTTGGCATAGTGCTAAACGAAGCAACAGTGACACAAATTGGCTGGAGTGGATACAGAAAGCTTACTCACATCCGAGCCTAAGCTCTTGAACTTGTATAAGGCCTCCCTGGGAAAGGGAATTTATACTATAGGTAGGAGAGCTTGGGAAAGAAAAGGTGCTTTATTTCTAGAACACTTATTGAAAATATGGAAAGTAACTCTTGAATATGCTTGTTGGTACTGTACTGTATTGTGTTTAGTCACTCAGTCATGTCTGACTCTTTGGAGCCCATGGACTGTAGCCTGCCAGGCTCCTCTGTCCATGGGAATTCTCCAGGTAAGAATACTGGAGTGGGTTGCCATGCCCTCCTCTAGGCAATCTTCCCAACCCAGGGATTGAACCCAGGTCTCTTGCATTGTAGGCAGATTCTTTACCATCTGAGCCACCAGGGAAGCCCATGAACACAAGAGTGGGTAACCTATCCCTTCTGCAGGGGATCTTCCTGACCCAGGAATCAAACCAGGGTCTCCTGCATTACAGGTGGATTCTTTACCAGCTGAGCTACCAGGGAAGACCATACTTGTTGGTATACAAGTCGAAGACAGAGATATTTTAAGTCTTAGCATCCATCCCGAGAAAAAGCTCACCATGGTGCATACTATCATGAGTAGGACGGGAACTGAAATAGTACAGATTTACAGCCATGGATCAGAGCTCAAGAGGAAGATGAAAAGTTAGCAAATCTAAGCTACTAGCCAAAAAAGTCATTAGATTCTATTAGATTCTCTACTTTCAGGAGGGCATGATTAATGAGTTAATAACCAGGGTTGAGAAGGCTAAAACATTGTAAGAACAGGAAACCAAGCACAGCCTTGTACAATCTGGCCCTGGGAAGTCTGCATTGTCCCCACTCACAGACCAATATTTACATCAGAGTCTATTTGGAGAAAATTAATGTCCAGTCTCCTCTCTTCCATCTCCTCGCTCTCCATCTTCTCTTTCTGAAACCCTCAGGCTGAAACCCTGCCTGCAACAACCTGGGTGCCAGGGAAGAGGAGATACTATGATTGACTTTATATTTTTTAGTCAATTACCTAAGAATTCTATCATATTTGACATGGTAGAAGTAAAGAGTTTATAAGGGCTTCCGTGGTGGTAAAGAATCCGTCTGCCAATGCAGGAAACACTAAGAGACGTGGGTTCAATCCCTAGGTCAGAAAGATCCCCTGGAGTAGGAAATGCAACCCACTCCAGTATTCTTGCCTGGAAAATCCAATGGACAGAGGATCCTGATGTGCTACAGTTCGCAAAAGAGTTGGACACAACTGAACTCACATTCTAAGAGTTTATGAAGTCTTTTTTCAACTTAAAACAAGTAGTATATAGTCACATTTTAAGAACTTGGTTAAAGATGTAATTTTTCATTCACTTAGTCATCCAAATTAAAAACAAATGTAAGTTGATAACTTAGTCCATGTAGTACATGGGCTCTGCATAAGTTCAGATATATGGCTGCATAGTCCAAGATATTTCCATATATTGGCTAATTAAAATAAGCAGTTAATTTATAATGTTGTCAGCCATCTTTGTAAAGAACTGTTCTTACTGAATTTGCCAAGTCTTCAATTAACTTCATGAAGAGCAATATAACAAGCAGTGTTAAAAGAAAGTTAAAGAGAGAAAGAAACAGAGATTCTTAATTCATTTTGGCTGCAGTTATGCAGCCAAGTTCTCCATTTTTAGTAAAACTTAATAATAACTCACATTTATCAAACCTCTGCACTGTACATGACACTAATCAGAGAACTTCAGATAGACCATCTCGCCAGTTTTTCATAACAGCCTGTTCAGATATTAGCTCTGCTTCAAAGATTAGGAGAATCAGGTTCAACCTGGCTAAGTTATTCTTTCAAGGTGACAGGGCCACCCAGAGTTGCGTCATGATTTTCATAAGCCCTAAGAATTTTTGCCTTTGTGGGCCCTGTCTTCAATAAAAAGATAAAATGAAATACAAATGATAGTAATAAGTTAAAAAGGAATATTTGTTAACTTAATACATAAAAAGACAATTATTATCCAGGCTGAATTCAGTACTACATGTTCATTATTCTCATATTAAATTGCTTTTGCTTTTTCTGTTTTTAAGAGTTTAAAATTAAAATAGACAGCACATCTACTGTGCCTAAAAAGTAAGTTGGCCCTGCAGATCCAAGATTCATACTCAGATCAATGGAGTAAGTTAGAAAACTGTGCTTGCACTTTTCCCCCTCATATTGATCATTATTAAATCACCAACCTTACCTTCTTTTCCATTTCTTCCAAATTTAAAAAAAAATGTGCATTAATATAACAACCTTAGGGTAAACTCTATAAGTTTGTAGAATTCCAGGTTTTTTGCTTCCAAGATATGACACTCCAAAATTAGACCGGGAATGTACAAAGAAAATTGTCACAGCATTTGCAATGCTGAAAAGTGAAAGGAAATGTTTTTTTCATAATCATTTGAACTCTTAAAGCCATAAGGAACAAAGATGACTAACCTATCTTTATCATTCATTTCTGTGTTATTGAACCAAAACTTCCTGCAGGTGCATGTAGCTATTTAAAGGGAATTGTAAAACGCTTTCTCATCTTACTAATGTAGTAGGGTTGTATAAATAGTTGCACATGGCAGATAATTAATATGCCAACACATTATTGTGCTTACGAGCATCTGGATATCAACTACTTGGCAAAGCATCCAAAAGAAGTTATTGCTAACAAACTACTACGGAATCATTTGCAAAACGCTGAGTGGTGAATATTCAAGTGACAAAAGGAAGATTTAAGTTAAATGTAAAAATTCAAAGAAAAAGTATGTTTTGCAATCAAGAGATAATGTACTTAATATTTCTTGGGACCTGTTCTGTTTTCCTTTTAATACTTTCTTATGGAATAAGAAGAGAACAATGCATACATAGAAATACACATATTATATAAACTGCACTTTTTCTACTTTACAGAAAAGGATTACAAAACATTGGAAATATTTATTCCTGGAAAAGAATACATATACACACATATACATATGTTTATTATACCATATTCTTTAAAAATTTAAATAAATTCTAGGATACATTGGCATTCTTTCTCTTGTCAGGCAGACTGAAATCTGTCTACCCACAGAGAAGGCTAAATTGCCTAAAGTCCTTATAAACTGTGGCCATTTTTCTCTATTATATCCCACCTTGGAGGTAGGTAGAACTCCTATTTGATGCTCATTGCAACATCCAGGCCATTCTCTTTCCTACTGTCCAAAAAAACCCAGCTTCTTTGAAGTTACTGTCTTCAGTATGTACCTCTTATACCCTCTTGCTGCTAATATTTCATCCCTTTTTTCTAGTACCTCAATTCCCATCATTCCAGAGATATGTAAGACCTAGCGACCCAGAAGGCAAATAGAAACTAAAGAGCCTCTTGATGAAGGTGAAAGAGGAGAGTCAAAAAGCTGGCTTAAAACTCAACATTCAGAAAACTGAGATCATGGCATTCAGTCCCATCACTTCATGGCAAATAGATGGGGAAACAATGGAAACAGTGACAGACTTTGTTTACTTGGACTCCAAACACTGTGGATGGTGACTGCAGCCATGAAATTAAAAGATGCTTGCTCCTTGGAAGAAAAGCCATGACAAACCTAGGCAGCGTATTAAAAAGCAGAGACATCACTTTGCCAACAAAGGTCTGTATAGTCAAAGCTATGGTTTTTCTAGTAGTCATGTACGGAAGTGAGAGCTGGACCACAAAGAAGGCTGAGCACCAAAGAACTGATGCTCTTGAACTGTAATACTGGAGAAGACTCCTGAGAGTCCCTTGAACAGCAAGGAAATCAAACCAGTCAATCCTAAAGAAAATCAACCCTGAATATTCATTGGAAGTACTGATGCTGAAGCTGAAGCTCCAATACTTTGGAAACCTGATGTGAAGAACTGACTCCTTGGAAAAAACCCTGATGCTGGCAATGACTGAAGACAGGAGGAGAAGGGGGCGTTAGAGGATGAGATATTTGAATGGCATTATTGACTCAATGGACATGGGTTTGAGCAAACTCTGGAAGAGAGTGAAGGATAGGGAAGCCTGTCACATTGAAGTCCATGGGGTCACAAAGAGTCTGACATAACTAAGAGACTGAAGGAAGCAGCAAACTGACCCTGGAACCATTTCATTGACCACACTTTTTAAAAATTTATTTATTTTTAATTGAAGGATAATTGCTTTTCAATATTGGTTTGATTTCTGCCATGCATCAACTCGAATTAGCCATAGGTATACATATGTCACCTTCCTCTTGAACCTCCCTCCCATCTCCCACCTTTTTCTAACCCTCTAGGTTGTTACAGAGCCTCGGTCTGAGTTGCCTGAGTTCTACAGCAAATTTCCATTATCTATCTATTTTATGTACTGTAGTATAAATGCTTCCATGCTACTCTCTCCATTCATCTCACCCTCTCCTTCCTCTCCCCAGCTCTTGTCCATATGTCTGTTCTCTATGTCTGCATCTCCATTGCTGCCCTGTAAATAGCTTCTTCAGTACCATCTTTCTAGATTCCGTATATATGCATTAATATATATTTGTTTTTCTCTTTCTGGCTTACTTCACTCTATATGATACACTCTAAGTTCATCTGCCTCATTGGAACTGACTCAAATGCATTTATTTTTATGGCTGAGTAGTATTCCGTTGTATATAGGTACCACAGCATCTTTATCCATTCATCTGTCAATGGTCATTGACCACACTCTTGACTTTTCTTACCTCACTCGGATCCCAAAATGCATCTTTATATTCATTGCCCTACCCAGATCCCTTCACTTACCCTTCTCTTATTTTGTTGAACTAATTTGGAAAAAAATACCCAATCCTGTTTGAATGCAACTCTCAATATATTTAGCGCTGGCAACTGAGCAGTTTCACATGCCTGGAGAGAAACGCAAAATGGCATGCCCGAAACCCTCAAGTGTACTCTGTTTCAGGGCAATTTTACTATATTTCTTTGGATAACTTTCATCTTTCATTCTGCTCCATGATATTTCTTACAGTCTTGTCTCTCCTCAGACACCCACAACCACTTTCTGCTTCAATCTCTGCTTGTTATGTTGCTTCTCAGGGAAAATAGAAGCAAAAAGATAAGAGGGAGCTTTTATATGCTTCCACCAAACCTAAAACCCTATATGTACTTATATCTTCCACCTGTACACCAGCCTCTGTTCCATCCTGTCTACTCAAGGATGCGACTCCAGTAAGTTTCCCCATGTGCTGCAGAGTGTGAATTTTTGCCTGAATACAGGCTCATTCCCATTATACAATCATACTATAACATACTTCATTAAAAATAAGCAGACAATAACCCAAATCCTTCTCTCTCTCTTCTTCTCGAATAGAGAAGGGGATCCTTCTCTATGCTACTACGTACTTGATGTTTAGTGGCTAAGTCGAATCTAACTCTTTTGCGACCCCATGGACTATATAGCCTGCCAGGCTCCTCTGTCCATGGGACTCTCCAGGCAAGGATACTAAAGTGATTGCCATTTCCTTCTCCAGGGGATCTTCCTGAGCCAAAGATCAAACCTGCATCTCCTACATTGGCAAGCAGGTTCTTTACTACTGAGCCACCTGGGAAGCCCATATTCTCCTATAGCTGGTGCCTAATCAATTTGCTTCTCTTTTAGCAATCAGTTCAGTCACTCAGTCAAGTCCGACTCTTTGTGACCCCATGGACTGCAGCACACCAGGATTCCCTATCTATCACCAACTTCCAGAGTTTACTCGAACTCATGTCCATTGAGTCAGTGATGCCATCCAACCATCTCATCTTCTGTCGTACCCTTCTCCTCCTGCTTTCAATCTTTCCCAGCATCAGGGTCTTTTCAAATGAGTCAGTTCTTTGCATCGGATAGCCAAAGTATCGCTTTTAGCAATGTTCTTCAGAAAAGATTCTATCCTCAAATTTTCTATTATTTGTCTTTCAGATTTTTTTCTTAATTTATTTTTTTATTGAAGGATAATTGCTTTACAGAATTTTGCTGTTTTCTGTCAAACCTCAACATGAACTGGCCATAGATATTGGACTCATACCGGCCCTTTTAAAAAGAGCTCATGTCAACGAAACCAATGGCCTGCACATTGGTATATATAAAGATTAGTTACCTCTCAGAATTCACTTCCTGCCTCAACAGCATTTGAAACTGGCTCACAACGATCTCCCTGTGATACTATCTTTACTTGACCTCTTGACAATACTTTGTCTAGTTAGTTACTTCTCTGGCCATCACTTCTTTGTCTTCTTTGCTGAATGTTTCTCATCTTGTCTACCTTCAAACTTCAGACTGACCAAGACTCTGCCCTCAGACTGTATTTCCTTACTCTCTGTGCTTACTCTGTAAGTAACCTCACCCATTTATGGCTTTAAATACCATCTACGTACTGACCCTCTAGTCTGTGTCTCTATCTTAGTACAGTTCCTGAATTCCAGACTCATATATATATATGTTTACTTGACATTTCCATTTGAGTATTCGGTAGGCACAGCAAGTCGATCATGTCCAATACTGAACTCCTGGTAATCATTCCCCAAATATGTTCTTCACATGGGACTCTCCAGCTCTGTACTGGATAAGTTCATTCTTTACATAGTTTGGATCCAAACTGCAGAGTCCTTATTGCCACGCCTCTTTCATCCAATCTATCTGCAAAACTTCTGTTCTTATCCCCCAAATATCTAGAATTCTTCCCATGCTCACTAACTCTACCGTTTAGTCTGAACTAAATTCTATTAGTTGGACTATTAAAATTGCTGGTAAGTGTTTTCTCTACATCTATCCTGGCCTCTCTGCAGCCTATTCCCTACACACCCACATCTCTGTGTAAGAGGTGCTTCTGTTTTCCTCCCAACCACTCAGAAACTAAGCTAACTGCACAACTGGATCTCAGGAGATAAGAAGTGGACCCCAGATTTCTCTCTCTGTGTGTATATATATACACACATATATACACTGGTTAAAATAATTCTGACCAATTTTGTGAATTGTTCATTTCCTAAAGTCGCTTAAATGATGTTTCCAACCAGAGTAATACATGCTGCTGTTGTTGTTCAGTCGCTAAGTCGTGTCCAACTCTGCCATCCCATGAACTGAAACAACACCATTGTTTCCTGTCTCTCACAGAGTAATATATACATTTGATTAAAACCTCCAATGTTAAAGAGATCTGTACTGAAATTTAAACACTACTTCTCACCCCTAAGTTGCTCCATCTCAGAGGCAAAAATGTTTAACCCTTTAACTATTTTCTGTAAGTTTTCCCTCTCGTTCCAGCAAAGTGTACATATTCTTATTTTCCGGTTATTTGATTTCAAATGTTATCTACAAATTTCCTGCTCTGAGGGTATAGGTCTCTTACAACTCAACCCTACTCTCTATCTAATCAGTCCTATTTAATTTTACCACTATTTCTACTTGAATGAATAAATAGTGCATACATGATTATGGCTAGGTATATATTTTTCCATAGAGAGCCAAGTAGGGTAATTCTTATTCCATTTTGTTTCTTTTACAGCATTTTCTTTTTCCCTAAAGTTTTAATTATTTTGCACTTTCTTGATTATATCCCGAAATGTTTTCTTAAACACTCACGGTGTCAGAAATTCTACTGAAGTTATCTCTCTCTCTACTTCTTTAAAAAAAAATTAGGTGTTTTCAGTTTTATTGAGAAATAATTAACATGCATTACTGTGTAAGTTTAAGGTGGACAGCATGATGGTTGATTTACATATATTGTGACATGATTACCACAATAAGTTTAATTAACATCCATCATTTTATATAGATAAAATAAAAAGGAAAGATAAAAAACTCCTTGCGAGGAGTTTCAAGGATCTACTCTCTTAATAACTTTCTTATGTATCATACAGCAGTATTAACTGTATTTGTCATATTGTACATTACATCCCTAGTATTTACTTACCTTGTAACTGGAAGTTTGTAGTTTTTGACCATCTTCTTCTAATCCCTCCTCCCCTTAACAATTAGTTCCCCTAAAGACCTCCCTGCTGGAGTCCTTATTTTCCTGTTGATAGAATTTTTAACAAAAATATTTATCTCAGTTTCATTTTATCACCTATAACAAAGAATGAGATGTATAAGAAAATACTTGATCAACTACAAAGAGCAAAAAATGCATGAAACTATTACTACTATACTAAGAACTAAAGAGCCTCTTGATAAAAATGAAAGACGAAAACTAAAAAAAATTTGGCTTAAAGCTCAACATTCAAAAGACTAAGATCATGGCAACTGGTCCCATCATTTCATGGCAAACAGATGGGGAAACAATGGAAATAGTGAGAAACTTTATTTTGGGGGGCTCCAAAACCACTGCAGATGGTGACTGCAGCCATGAAATTAAAAGACACTTGCTCCTTGGAAGGAAAGCTATGACCAACCTAGACAGCATATTAAAAAGCAGAGACTTCCCCAACAAAGGTCCATCTAGTCAAAGCTATGGTTTTTCCAGTACTCATGTATGGATGTGAGAGTTGGACTATAAAGAAAGCTGAGCACAGAAGAATTGATGCTTTTGAACTGTGTTGTTAGAGAAGACTCTTGAGTGTCCCTTGGACTGCAAGGAGATCAAACCAGTCAATCCTAAAGGAACTCAGCCCTGAATATTCATTGGAAGGACTGATGCTGAAGCTGAAACTCCAATTCTTTGACCACCTGATGTGAAGAACTGACTCACTGGAAAAGACCCTGATGCTGGGAAAGATTGAAGGCAGGAGGAGAAGGGGACGACAGAGGATGAGATGGTTGGATGGCATCACCGACTCGATGGACATGAGTTTGAGCGAGCTCTGGGAGTTGATGATGGACAGGGAATCTGATGTGCTGCAGTCCATGGATTCCCAAAGAGTCAGACACAGCTGAGTGACTGAACTGAACTGATTACTACTATCACTATTAAAGTTGTTATTCTCATGTTAAGTTATCAAGCCAGCTTCACGAATACAAGATTCTAAATTGAAGACTGCAGAGAGGGAAAACTCTTCAATCAATAATTGCCCAGCCAACCCAGATTAGTATCTGGCTGGTAGGTAGCATAGTATTTAAAGAACACAGTCTTTGTAATAGAAAGACCAGGATTTGAAACTTGGATTTTTTTCTAACTAAGATACATTAGCTGTTGTAACAAACCCAGGAATATAACAAAAATTCACCTCTAAATACTGCTTCTATTTTCTCTTGTAATTTGACTTGCATTCTAGATTGAAAAGTTCTGACTTTTTTCCAGCTAAGTATCTTGAGAAACTTTCTCATTTGGGACACTATGGGAAACTAAGAGAAACACCATCTGTTGACACTGTGAAAACAGACACCACAGGATAAGAATTTGAACATTTTCTTTTTTTAAGATTATTTATTTAAAATATTCCTTACTCTTCCTCTATCTTACTCTAGCCCCTTTGTTTGCTGAGGTATCAAGTCAAAGCTAGCACATTATGTTTGGAAAAAAATTGTTAAGAAGATTTACTTCATTAGTGAGTTCCTAAAGGATATGCTCTGAAAAAATGTCTTAAGTCCCTTCTCAAGAAGCACTTCCATAGTATTGCTGTACACTCTCGCTGCCCTAAAACTCACTCCATCATATTCACTGCTGCTGCTCCTGCTGCTGCGCTGCTCAGTAAAATGTCAATTTTAATTATCCCTAAGCCACTTCTATCCAGCTGTTCATTTTAACTCCAAATCCCTGGTGTCTTTTGCTGTTGATATAATCAAGAACTATTGAGTTCAGTGACAAATTTAAAAAAAATAATTTATTCAACATTATTGAAACGACACCAAATTTTTGTTATCTCTCACTTAGAATTATTTTTCTGTAGAAATCCATAAGTTGTGGGTTTTGTTTTGTCTTGTTTTTGTTGTTTGTTTTCAGGAATGCTATCAGTATCTCCTCACAGAGGCCATACTAAAATAAAACCAGGTATATATGCAAATGTATTTTCAAAATAGTGTTCCTATCTTTTACCTAATATTAAAATGACTCTCTGCAGTGTACATGTGATCATTTCTCTTCATCAGGAATTTTTCCTGAGTTTGGGAGGGAGAAAAAACAGCCATACTTGCTGATAGCTGGTCACTGGCACCTGTTAAAATCTGAATTGGGACTCATGGCCTCTAGTTCTCCCCCTTTACAAAAGAAAGTTGTTTGGAAAGATAATCTGATAGCTGTCTGACCCAAAGGTAAGAAGCAGAAAAAAGCAGGTCATTCAGCCTGATGGATCCCTTGCTGATAGCATGGAGGGCACAAGACAGGAGAGACTGGAGCCACTGAACAGGACTGAGGGCTGAGCAGGACTCCACTTCTTTATGACAAGCTCCTCTACTTAGCTTTATTCAACTGTTCTCCAACTTCTGTGAGAAATGATAATAATAATAAGTACTACTTGACATTTGCAAAGTACCATATTTTTTTCATTTTTCATTTTATTTGACTCATTCTGTGGAAGACAGATTAATTTATCCCATTTACAGAGGAGAAAATTGAGACATGAAAAGATGAAGTGAGATAGTGTGAGATATTTACCTGGAAGGATTGATGCCTGAGTGCTAAATCACATGAGTAATGTTCCATTCTTTGTGACTATGGCACTGTAGCCTGCCAGGCTCCTCTATCCATGGGCTTTTCCAGGCATGAATTCTGGAGTGGGTTGCCATTTTCTCCTCCAGGGAATCTTTCCAACCCAGAAATTGAACTCGCATCTTCTGTGTCTCCTGCACTGGCAGACAAATTCTTTACCACTGAGTCACCCGGGAAGGATTGATAGAAGGATTAAATAGGATAAATATAGCGCCAGGCTTAAATATTCAAAAATACTACTTTACAGGGGACTCAGATAAAGCTCAGATTGGAGCTGAACTACTCTCTTTTCACTAAACCGCATAAAACTTGGCTAACACAGATTTTCAAATTAAAAAATGTTTTTCTACACAACTATACACAAATACACTTTATCTTGAGAATTTGAAAATGAAACAGGGTCCATCTATTTTTCTTTGTAGTTCTTTCTATTTCTCTTCTTCTGAATTGATTTTTTCCCTCTTTCTAATTTTAGAAAACTTAGCTGTTTCATTTGTTTTCTAAATAAGAATTTTAAACTACATTATTTATATCATGTTTTTCAAAATTAAAATAAGAAACATCAATACTATTGATTTTATACTGTTAAAGCCAAATTCTTAAAGTGTGCCATACATATTTTTAACTTTAAACTTTATTTAAATAAATCCATAAAGACAATAATAGGATGAAAAATTCAGAAAGACACTGGTCAACTGATTCTTAAACAGTTTCATCATAATAAGTTATTTTTGTCTGGGATGTTTTGCAGCAACAATGCCCTTTTAAGATAAAGTAATTCTAACCCACAAATATATACATTCACATAAACACCACTATAATTGGAAATCAGTGCTCTGCTGTGCTTAGTTGCTCAGTTGTGTCCAACTCTATGCACATCCAACTCTTTGCATTTCCGACTGTTTGCAACCCCATGGACTGCAGCCTGCCAGGCTCCTCTGTCCATGGGGATTTTCCAGGCAAGAATGTTGGAGCTGGTTGCCATGCCCTCCTCCAGGGGATCTTCCCAACCCAGGGATCAAACCCAGGTCTCCCACACTGCAGGCAGATTCTTTACAAACTGAGCCATCAGAGAAACCCAAGAAAACTGGAGTGGGTAGCCTATCCCTTCTCCAGGGGATCTTTCCAACCTAGGAATCAAACCAGAGTCTCCTGATTTGTAGGATTCTTTACCAGCTGAGCTACCAGGGAAGCCCATAAGAAAATCAGCAGTAGATATAAAAGTCAGTTTTACAGTGCATCTAATAAAAATGATACATACAATTCTTAAATACTTTAACTTAAAAAATACATGTGCATTTACTTGCCAATATTTTGATATAGAGAGGCCAATGAAGCATTTTCTTTGAATTTAAAGCTTTATATTATCTCCTACATGAATCATATCTTCAATATACCATTTAGTTCCAACGTATCTATTTTTCTTTCTTTTTGGATTTCATTTTGTATCCCTCCTTTCTGCCTTCTTTTCCTTCCTCCAAATATAAATGAGAACTTGAAGAGACAAGTAAACTAATTTCAATTCAAAACTTATTACAATTCAGATCTTGGTTCCAATCCTTCATTAATCTTTATAATTTCACCCTAGGTTTTAGTTATCTTATTAGTGAACTGAACTCAGATCTATTTGCCTGAGTAGACAGCAAAGCCAGTCTACTGACACTTATCTACTGGCTGTGGTGAAGGAATATACAGTGTTTACTGCAGGGTGCCAAGCATGGAGAATGGGTAGCAAATGCTCAGAAGACCTGAACTCCCCAGTGGCTTTCAAGGAAGAATTTTTAAAGTCAACATTTGGAGTGAGAGCTGCAGTTCATAGACTTTCTTCTGATTGGTTGGTGGTGACATAACAAAGTGATGTTTTGGGATTTTAATCATCAACCTTCTGGTTCCAACCAGTCTGGAGACTACCTGTTCATGTTCAGTATGTAGTCACCGTCCTCCAACTAGGTGGGAGTTTTAGTTTCTGCAAGACAACTCAAAGACATGTGTCAGATTGTGCCTCTCCCCTGAGGAGAAACTAGGGCTCTGTTTCACCCCTGAACCATGTAAGCTATCATTATTTTGATTGCTGGACTGCTGCTTTTCCTTTATTTCTTTGTTCCCTTACTTTCCTAATTAGTAACTGCTTGAATCTGCTCTTTGGAACTCAGGGAAAATTATGGAGACTAAAACCCTTTTCTATAACAAGAAACAAGGAACACAGAGGGGTTTTTGTACCCTAGTGAGCCCTGTACTGTCCTGTTCAGTCTCCTCTTTTTGTGTTGATTCTCTTCAATTCTGATGGGAACGAGGTGAGGCAAGAAAAGGAATAAAGCTTTGGGTAGAGAGGTAATCATTAACTCAGCAGAGTAATTCAGTTCAGAGGACTTGATTTTAATCTCTCCAACATCAAATTATCAGAATTATTTTAGCAACCTATATTCATCAACACTGCTGCTGCTGCTAACCTATATTCATCAACACTGCTGCTGCTGCTACTGCTAAGTCACCTCCGTCGTGTCCGACTCCATTGCCTTCTCCGCATCAACACTTAGCGACCCATATTATATCAAGATTTCAAGTTAAGTATTACCCTAGCAATTGCCCAAATGCAGCATCTTAATCCAAGAAAGAGCAGAAGGGCAGAGACATTATAAAGAGAAAACTATAGCTGGAAGCAATTTCTGACTAGGGTCATGAGTATCATGAGAAATGCTGGGCTGGAAGAAGCACAAGCTGGAATCAAGATTGCCAGGAGAAATATCAATAACCTCAGATATGCAGATGACACCACTCTTATGGCAGACAGTGAAGAAGAACTAAAGAGTCGCTTGATGAAAGTGAAAGAGGAGAGTGAAAATGTTGGCTTAAACCTCAACATTCAGAAACCTAAGATCATGGCAACCAGTCCCATCACTTCATGGCAAATAGATGGGGAATCAGTGGAAACAGTGACAGACTTTATTTTGGGGGGCTCCAAAATCACTGCAGATGGTGATTTTAGCCACGAAATTAAAAGACGCTTACTCCTTGGCAGGAAAGTTATGACCAAACTAGACATATTAGAAAGCAGAGACATCACTTTGTCAACAAAGATCCATCTAGTCAGGCTATGGTTTTTCCACTATTCATGTATGGATGTGAGAGTTGGACTATAAAGAAAGCTGAGCACTGAAGAATTGATGCTTTTGAACTGTGGTGTTGGAAAAGACTCTTGAGAGTCCCTTGGACTGCAAGGAGATCCAACCATTCCATCCTAAGGGAGATCAGTCCTAGGTGTTCATTGGAAGGACTGATGTTGAAGCTGAAACTCCACTACTTTGGCCACCTCATGCAAAGAGCTGACTCATTGGAAAAGACTGTGATGCTGGGAAAGATTGAGGGCAGGAGAAGAAGGGGACAGCAGAGGATGAGATGGTTGGATGGCATCACCGACTCAATGGACATGGGTTTGGGTGGACTCTGGGAGTTGGTGATGGACAGGGAGGCCTAGCGTGCTGCAGTTCATGCAGTCGCAAAGAGTCGGACACAACTGAGCAACTGAACTGAGCTGAACTTAACTTCTTGGAAAGAAAGTTATGACCAACCTAGACAGCATAGTAAAAAGCAGAGACATTACTTTGTCAACAAAGGTCCGTCTAGTTAAGGCTATAGTTTTTCCAGTAGTCATGTATGGATGTGAGAGTTGGGCTATAAAGAAAGCTGAGCACCAAAGAATTGATGCTTCTGAACTGTAGTATTGGAGAAGACTCTTGAAAGTCCCTTGGACTGCAAAGAGTTCCAACCAGTCCATCCTAAAGGAGATCAGTCCTGGGTGTTCATTGGAAGGACTGATGTTGAAGCTGAAACTCCAATTCTTTGGCCACCTGATGTAAAGAGCTAACTCGTTTGAAAAGCCCCTGATGCTGGGAAAGATTGAGGGCAGGATGAGAAGAGGATGACAGAGGATGAGATGGTTGGGTTGCATCACTGACTCAATGGACATGAGTTTGGGTGGACTCTGGGAGTTGGTGATGGACAGGGAGGCCTTATGTGCTACAGTTCACCGGTCGCAAAGAGCCAGACACGATCAAGCAACTGAACTGAACTGACGTGTAGGTAAGTTAGTTAACAACTGATGGAACAGCATTTCTCACAATGGACCATTTAGACATCACTTTATAGGTTGTGGAGTTTGAATGTGTGAGTTCCACTTTCAGGATTTCTAAAACATAGTTTAGATAACCAGATCAATCTCATTTTGGGGGAGGTTTACATAAAATGGGAAGAAAATATTCAAACCAAAACCAAAAAAAGTTATTACTAGATGTTGCTATTTTCCTTTTTCTACTTCTCTGACATTACTTACTCCTAATTATCCTCAACAGCTGCATCCTCTTCCTGACCTGTAAATGTTGAAAAACCTCTCATCTCATGTCTCCCCTTCTTTTTCTATAGTTAATCCCTAGGCAAGTAGAATTGATGCCATGGCTTAAAGCCCTCATAACTCTCAAATTTAAACCACCAATCTTACCCATATCCCTGAAATCTAGGACATTTCATTCCAGTGTCAAATAATTATCATAAACTTAAAGCCCCATAATGAATTCATGATTCCCTGTCCACTGCAAAACCAGCTCCTCCCTGCCTTTCTCCTGCCTATCCCACAGGGCTACATATCTCACTAAATAATATTAACATTCTACCAGTTTTTCAGGCCAAAACTCATGAAGCCTCCTTTACTTTATCTTTTTCTCAGCCTTGAGCTCATCTCTCCATATTTCACATTGGCTCACCTTCACAATATATCTAGAAAGCAACCACTCCACACTCATTCTACTATTAATCTCCTAGTCCAAACTACCATCATTCTATGCCTGGATTAAGGTGATTTGCCTTTGAATTAGCCTGTTTTTACTCTTGCCTTCATCCTGTTTTTAATTTACAGAGAAGTCAGAGTAATTCTTTTAAAAATAAATCATATCTAGTCAGTCCACTGTTCAAAACCATAAGTGATTTCCCATATTAAAATAATATCCAAATATATTAATATATGGGTATGTGTGTATATGTCATAGTAAGATCCAGGACCCTTATTATTGCCTTCAAGATCCTACAATGTCAGATGTCCATAATTATTCTCACCATGCTTCCTTCTGCTTACTTGGCAAAAGCCTCAAGATTCTTCTTGCTACTTGTCAGCACACCACAAATGCTCTGTCTCCAGCTCTTGTATTTGCTGCTCTCTTCCCTGAACGTTCCTTCCCCAGGCATCCCCTGTCTCTGATCAACAATTACCATTTTAAAAAAATGACTACTTTAAAATGGAATCTCTTGAAACTTTCTGTCCTTTTATCATTTGTACTTTTTTCAAGGCAGTTTTCACTATCTGGCATTACATTACATACCTATTTGATCATTTTTCTGTCCAAATTGAATGTAAATTCCTTGAGAGCAGGATTTTATCTCTTTCATTCACAGATGAATCCCAGATTCTGAAACAGTGACTGGCATACAGTAGACATCAAATAAATATATTCTGAATGAATGAATCCAGAGATAAGAAAGAGCAGAATGTAGAGCACTTAGAGTGCCTAATTTAGACTACAAAGAGAAAAAACCCTAAACAAAATGGCCTTGACTTCCTGTTGGTATCTCCTTTCATGGAGGGTCCAGCAGAACTCCAATTCTAACCAAGAACCACAGTGGTCCAAATTAAGGAGCCAAAAATGAGTGAGGCATTTCTAATGGGCATTGAGTCCTGACTGCGAGCTGGTGTGCTGCTTTGCTCAATCGTGTCTGACTCTTTGGAACACCATGGACTGTAGCCCACCAGGATCCTCTATCCACAGGGATTCTCCAGGCAAGAATACTGGAGTGGGTTGCCATGCCCTCCTCCAAGGGATCTTCCCAACCCAGAGATCAAACCCAGGTCTAGCTGGACACTTAGCTAAATATTGAGCTCTCAGAGATTATTTAGAAATGCTTCCTGAGTTCCGAAAGTTTGTTGATGAGGAAAATATACAAATAAATATAATTTACTCTAGTAAGAAAAATAGTAGGAGAATAGCTCTATAAATATTTTATAAAGGCCCAAATTGGAAAGGGCTTATACTGAGCCAGATACAGCTTAGTTTGAGAAGACGTCAGAAAGGATTCTTGTGCTAAATTAGTCTGTTAGCTAAAACTCTGTATGTAAAGTATGTCTTTTAACTTCTCAAAAAGCGACTTAATGAAGAATAATAATTTATTCTTAGAAATTATAAATTATTCTGTAGAAAACTTTATTTTAAATAATATTCTTTCCCCTTGACATATTAGACACAAATAGTTTTCATGTTGGTCTATATAAAGGAAATGTCAAAAAAGAATAATATAGTCATTGAGGCACAATACATGTCAGAAATCTGACATATTCTGAGTTAACTTTTTTTAATGTTTACACAAAACTCATCAAGCATCTGAACAGTGACTTTGGGTGTTGAATGTGTAGTGTTCAGCTCAATTAAGCAGATGATATAGGTTGAAAGAGATTTTAAGAAAGAAAAAAAATGACTGAAAATATTTTGCTGACATTACTTTTTATAATCTTTGAGAAACTACTTTTAAGAAGTGGTCTATCAGAAACAAAATTATTTCCATGTGGCATTAGAACAACATTCTGTGTTTTTGTTAGTATATACTCACCTTAATTACTTTGTCTATGCATTTGAAGGAAAACTTCTATAAACTGATGGATGGAGATAGTAATAAACCTAACTAGGATTATAATATGAAACAAGCATTTTGAATTGTTTCCTCCATTCCACCACCCCCACCACACACACACACACACATGGTGCCCATATACACATACACACACACACACATACATTTTACCTGGTTAATTAAAATGTTTGCAGTAGCTTTAATCTTATATTGAGTAGTTTTGTGTGCCAGAAAATTCCTAAAATCTCTAAAGTTCTTGTACACATTCTCTCAGATGATGACTACAACTCTGACATGTAAAATCAGAAACCCTTCTTTCTACTATTAGAAATTAATTTTTCATTCATATATTCCCAATAGATGAACACATATTCAAACTCATCCCCCAGCACAACTGATTGGCATGAAAACTCTTCTAAGGGTAAGTTTTGACACAGTTTTGGGCCTCTGGAAGAAGTTTGAGGTCAGTTGGGTAGGTGAAAGAAAGGAACAAAAGGAAAAGGTGAGGATAACTGAGCATTAAGATCTCTCTATTTTATAAGTTGGCTAAAGAAGGCATCTAATCTAAATTTTATTACTTTAAAAAGGTGCCCTAGAGAAACCTCAGGGCTTAGTCATAGTCAATGTTTTAATGCAAACAATATATATAATTTATGGTCATTAAGACTATTAAAATGTTCTGGCAGAGGATTCCAACAACTGATGAGCTGGATAGAATTCTCCAGAGTCGGAAAATGCATTAGCCTATTCAATCTTTTGAAAACAAATAAGAGAAGGAGGCACATCGCCTACCTTTTTGAGAGGGGTCATTGCTAATGTTGTGTTTGGATATAAGGCTAACAATTGGTTGTTTGGCTAGTAGACATTTTCATTTTGAACTACCAGCAAGCTTCAGTTTTGTTCTGATATCCATTTGTTCATCTCACCTGACCAGAATTCTTTTGGAGCCAAAAATCAGTGTAGTAGTGTTACTCTTTCTTCCATTTATTGCTTTACAGGTGGACAGGCATTCTAGTTTCAACTAAGAAGACTGGAGAAGAGATCTAATAGGGGTTCTGGAAAAGTCATCTTCACTCCAAGTTACTGAAAACGAAATGATTCTTTTTCTCACACTGAACACAGGTGGTATCTTCAACAAAGAGATGAATCTTAACAGTCATTTTGCAATTAAAAAGAGACTCAGCTTGGGGGAATTACACTAGTATAGTGGGAGGCATGAGGACAGAAATATACAAGAAATTTTGCCCCAGATAACATCATTGATTTACAAAATTAACTAAATCTGAAAGCATTTGATCTCTGAACTTTTTATTTGTTTTTTGTTTGTGTTGCTATGATTATTTTCTTATTATTGAAGCCTTTTTTTGTTATTTGCAGCCAAAATCATGTTGTCTGTATAGAATCAAAGAGAAGAATCATGCACAGCAATGGCTCTAAAAATGCATTATTAAATTACAAGGCATAAAACCCAAGTTTATTCACTATGCTTCAAATTGAGAGTTCTCTTCTCCTAATTCTCACAAGCAGATAAGGAAATACACTGCAAATATATTGCAGCTGCTGAGTGACTCAGCCTGGCACGTTGCCTGTCAGGAATTGTGTGCTGCTTTGAGTACCTCTCATCAAACATTCACCCCAGAAGCCTAAGCATGTGCATTCAACAGATATTTATTAGACATTCCTTATTGAAACTAAGGATGACATGGAATATAGCAGAAATTTAAAACGAGGTCTCTGTTCTCACAATGCTGACCAGCAAGCTAAAAGAACAAGACAAGAATGAGTTAAAAAAAAAAAATACAAGAGGTTGTCAGAGATAGTACAAAGCCAAATGCTAAATAGATAATGTCAAAAATAAGTCCCACAGACTGAAAAGAGAGAAAAGTAGCATAATTTGGAGCACTCAATAGAGTTGATGGAGTTTATATTAGGCCTATTAGACAAGATTAATTGATTAATCAAAATTAATTGATTAATTGATTAGATAAGGCCTATTAGACAAAAGTTCCAAAAAAACATCTATTTCTTCTTTTAGGACTATGCCAAAGCCTTTGACTGTGTGGATCACAATAAACTGTGGAAAATTCTGAAAGAGATGGGAATACCAGACCATCTGACCTGCCTCTTGAGATATCTGTATGCAGGTCAGGAAGCAGCAGTTAGAACTGGACAAGGAACAACAGACTGGTTCCAAATAGGAAAAGGAGTACGTCAAGGCTGTATATTGTCACCCTGCTTATTTAACTTATATGCAGAGTACATCATGAGAAATGCTGGGCTGGAGGAAGCACAAGCTGGAATTAAGATTGCCGGGAGAAATATCAATAACTTCAGACATGAAGATGACACCACCCTTATGGCAGAAAGTGAAGAACTAAAGAGTCTCTTGATGAAAGTGAAAGAGGAGAGTGAAAAGGAGAGTGAAAAAGATGGCTTAAAACTCAACATTCAGAAAACTAAGATCATGGCATCTGGTCCCATCACTTCATGGCAAATAGATGGGGAAACAGTGGAAACAGTGACAGACCTTATTTTGGGGGGCTCCAAAATCACTGCAGATTGTGACTGCAGCCTTGAAATTAAAAGATGCTTACTCCTTGGCAGGAAAGTTATGACCAATCTAGACACTTGCCAACAAACGTCCGTCTAGTCAAGGCTGTGGTTTTTCCAGCAGTCATGTATGGATGTGAGAGTTGGACTATAAAGAAAGCTGAGTGCCGAAAAATTGATGATTTTGCCAACTGTGGTGTTGGAGAAGACTCTTGAAAGATCTTTGGACTGCAAGGAGATCCAACCAGTCCATCATAAAGGAGATCAGTCCTGAATATTCATTGGAAGGATTGATGAGAACATAAAGCAGAAAAGTGATGTAAAAGAAGAATCAGAAATAAGAGAGACACACAAATTTTGACTGACCCTGGAAGTCTTGACCATCAAGCTAAGAAATCTGGCCTTGACTCCATAGGTAAGAAGATTACTGGTGGTTTTGAAGAGGGAAGTATAATACCATGGTGAAAACATTCTTCTTGAAGGAGAAATCTGGCATCTTGGTGAAGGACTGGAAGGGAAGAATGAAAGCAGAATATCAGTGAATAGGCTATTGCAAAAATCTGTTCTTATGAGGAAAAGCTATACTCATAATACACATCATTAGACAATATTGTTGCTTAAAACTAAATTGACTTGAATGAGATTGGCAATTCAGTCTCAGGAAAACCTTGTGCAAGTTATTTGATACTATGGAGATTAATAACAAGATGTTGAATGTTTTTTCTCTCTTGGAAACTATCATTATTTTGATAGTGCTTCATGTTTAATGAGTTTTCAGTGATACAAAGAGGGAAATGGAGATCAATGACATATGGCTCCTCATTTCATTTTTGCTGTTAATTTATGAACGTGAGATTGCCTAGAGTAGTCATTAACCTTCAATAGCCAAGTTGGAAAACAAGGATGTCACTTCTTCCTAACAAGATTTTTGTTACTACTTATAGTCTTTAATTATGAGATTTGTTCAGCTTTTCATTATACCATCTTTAATTAAATTCATTTATTCATCCAAGCATTTATTCATTCATTTATTTATTCATTTATTTGTTATTCACAAATACTTATTGAGTGTCTCTTCTGTGCTAGCTGTTCTGTGCTCATTACTAGAGATACTTAAAACATAAATAAAATACCCTCTTCCATGTTTGGAGTTCCTGGTTTAGTTGGAAAAGGCTCCCAGGCACTACAAGCTACAATGACCATAGTCTACAGTCATACGTTTTATGATGAGATCAACACAGGCTTCACTGAAAGCACACAGGAAAGGAAATGAATCTATCCTGGAAATCACAGCAAAGGGGATATCTCTATTCTATTTCTACCACTTAACAGCTGTGTTATCTTGGGCAAAATAGTTAACCTATTTGTATCACTGTCTTCATCTATAAAACGGTACATCATTTATGAGACTGTTGAAAGAGTAAATTTCATTCATGTATGTGCACTTGTTTATAAAGACTGCTACCTAATAAGCCAATACTCAATGAATGTTAGCAAATATTGTCATTATTATTGTTATTATCATTATAGTTTTCATCACCATTATGCTGAGTCATGAAAAATGGGTAAGGCTCACTTATGAAAATGAGGCACAATGAAGCGAGGTTATTGTATGAACATGTAAGAGAGGGTCTACTGATGGGTGGGGAGAAATGAAGAGGAGACACTATGGAAAGAGGACAGTTCTTTTCAAGGAAACTGCTCATCATGAGTTTTTGTTGCAGTAGCATTTTCCCTCCATTTGCAAGGGCTTGTTGTTTTCTTCCTGTTTATTATTACGTTTCCTCTTTCCCAAGCATCAACCTCTGTGTCTCACCAAGTCCCAGCAACCAAAGGCATGCTTCATAGTGTTCACCATACGATAAAAAAGTGATTATGGTTCAAGTTTAAAATAAACTCCCACTGGGTAGAAATCTGAATGCCCAAAGCTTTCTGTATTACTTAAAAAAAAAAAAAACACTTGTGTAAATAACACATAACATATTTGTTCCAGATGTGCAACATAATACTATACTAGTATATTTGTTAAATGATCACCATAATAAATCCAGTTAACATTCATTGCCGCACATACTTACAATTTTTTCTTGTAATGAGAAATTTTAAGATCTACTACTCCAGTATTCTTGCCTGGAAAATCCCATGGACGGAGGAGCCTGGTAGGCTGCTGTCCATGGGGTCGCAAAGAGTCAGACATGACTGAGTGACTTCACTCTCACTTTTCACTTTCATGCATCGGAGAAGGAAATGACAACCCACTCCAGTATTCTTGCATGGAGAATCCCAGGAACAGAGGAGCCTGGTGGGCTGCCGTCTATGGGGTCACACAGAGTCGGACATGACTGAAGTGACTTAAGCAGCAGCAGCAGCAGCAGCATATTATCTATTACTTTTAATCAGACTACCTCCAACTCAAGCCACAAACATCCCAAACTATATGTAAATATTTGCCTATATCCAACTTTTAAAATTTTTTCTCAGGAAGAAAAAGTATTTTTCATCAGATTCTCAAAGGAGCCTTTAACCCCCCAAAATTTGCTGTAAAAGTTAACGATAACCCCGGGCCATCTTTTAATATAACTATGGATAAAGCATAGCTTTCCGGCAACTTAAAAATGATTAACATGTCTTTGATACCTATTTCAGTTTTTAAGTTTATGGTATCTTCTGGGGCACTGAATTCCACAAGGATACACTCCATTATAGAAAGTAATTATTTCTATTTTCTTGTTCCAAAATATCAAGTGTCAAGCTGTATCTACAAGTCTAGCATTACAAAATCTTGGGAATGAGTCTCCAGTGAGAAGCACTGTAGGGCATTGCTTCTCAAATTATTTGTGAGAAAAGACCTTTTTTTATTTCTTCTTCCCTCTGATCTGTTGCAGAGGTACACTGTTGTAAAACAAAATTTTTTACTGTGGCAACGTATTTCTTTTGAAAACATCTAAATGCCTACTCTTGATTTTTATACTTATTTGAAAATAAGTAAGAATAGTTCAGAGATCAGAAGCAGTCTTTGGACCACACTTTGAGCGTCACATTATAAGATCCTGGAGATAGAATGCATGCTCTTCTATGGGCATTTGTGTTTTATAGGAGAGTTGTGTAAGATTGAAGGGCTCCCATGTTTCAGAGAAGTTAGCTTTTTGTTTATTGTGGTAAAAAACACATCAGGAGAAGAGGGCGGCAGGGATGAGATGGTTAGATAGCATCACTGACACAACGAACATGAATTGAAACAAACTCCTGGGGATAGTGAAGGACAGAGAAGCCTGGAGTGCTGCAGTCCCCGAGGTTGCAAAGCACAGACATGAATAACAACTGTTAGCAACTGAACAACAATAACAAAAAACACATAACATGAGATCTACCTTCTGAACACATTTTTAAGTACTGAATACAATAATGTTACATATAAGCCCAGTGTGGTACAGCAGATCTCTAGAGCTTCTCCATCTTGTGTGATTGAAACTCTATACCCATTGAATAGCAATCTCCCCATCTTCCCTCCCCTTGGAAAGAAATTGATTTTACTGGTAAAAATTTAATCTATGAAAGAGATAAGAACAAGAGGCAAGTTCCCGGTCCCATCTTAGTGTGTTTATGGAATGATGAAGTCAGATGGTAGATATAATCAGATGGCAGGCCTCAACAAGAATAATGAATACAATAAAGTGAATTCTGTTTCTCTTCCCCTTGCATGTCTGAAAATACCATGATGATAGGAGTTGCAATGTTTTTTGTTCACATAGAAGATCAGCTATTACCTTTATGTATAGCCTTCATTTTTATAAGCTTCTTTTTCAAGACACGCAAGTGGTGAATGGGCATTCACCACAAGTCTAGCATTACAAGATCTTGGGAACGAGTCTCCAGTGAGAAGCACTGTAGGGCGTTGCTTCTCAAATTATTTGTGAGAAAAGACCTTTTTTAATTTCTTCTTCCCTCTGATCTGTTGCAGAGGTACACTGTTGTAAAACAAAATTTTTTACTGTGGCAACGTATTTCTTTTAAAAACATCTAAATGCCTACTCTTGATTTTTATACTTATTTGAAAAGACGCTCAATATTGCTAATTATTAGAGAAATGCAAACTAGAACTTCAGTACACTATGACCTCATGCCAGTAAGAGTGGCCATTGTTAAAAAAATCTACAAATAACAAATGTTGGAGAGAATATGAAGAGGGAACCTTCCTTCACTTTTGATGGGAATGCAAATGAGTGCATTCACTATGAAAGACAGTTTGGAGGTTCCTTACAGGGTTGCTATAAACATTCTTTTAAAAATCAAGATCTTAATGCAACCCAGATTCAAATATATTTCATTTAATCCTTATCTTATGATCAATACTTTTACAAGAATATGAAAAATGAATTCAGATTGCACAGTGATTTCTATATAGCAAGACAGGGAACATAAAAGTAAATCCAACACAAAGCACTGTAGAATCAGCATTTTATAAAACGCACAGAAAATAAAAATTAAAGATGTTAAGAGAAAGAAGAAATACCTTTTCCCCTAAGGATAGAGATGAAGGCTAATGTGAATAACTTTTTATTTGTGTTGCCTCATTACTGAGTTATCTTGTGTGTTGTAATCTTTGGAGGAAAACAATTTACTATTTTTTCATAATGAGACATACAACATTTCATTGTGTAATGATTCAGAAACCACAGATCAGATATGTTAAGAGCAGAAGATGAGACTGAAGATGTTAGAATGAAAAGATAACTAGGGGACCAGGTCTTAGAGTTGTTCTGGAATGGCATATTTTAAAAACACATACCTTTATAAATGGGCAGAAGAGAAAGTCCTAAAGTGAGTTATCTTAAAGCAAGGTAGAGATTGAAGAATACGAGAGGGATCACACCCATTTTCTTACATAAAACAGGCAAGGTTGAGAAATCCACCTCCATTTCCAAAAGAAAAGAAAATGTGGTAATCTGAAAGATGTGAGTAAAGGAATGGAATTGAGGAGGTGGAGAAAAGACATTTTAGAATATTCATTACTGTGAATGTGTTGACAAATCTCCAAGATATGAATGATGTACTTTTCATTAAGGACCCAGCTAAAGCCAAATAGCACAGTTTAGTCCTGGTAGTAAACAACTTTGGGGAAATTACTTGAATTGATTATGGGGAGATTCCCTGAATCATCTTCAGTGCTCCTAAGGTAACTGAACCATTCTTCCACAGATGAAACCCCACAAAATTATGCTTGCATTTCTCTTCTGAATAAACATACAATATGATTATGTAAGTGTAGGAAATGACTCAGAGCCTGTATCCATGAGACTGAAAGTCGTGGTTTTGAAATGGTTTATCTCTTTGGTTAGATTTTATTAAAGATACACTTAGAGTACTGTCTGATCATGATCATTAGTTTGATGAAAACTATCCACTGGATAAAAGTCAAAAGAAAATTAAAAATATAGTTATCTGATCAGATCTTATCATAGTCTAACTATTTACAACATGGTGAGTTGGCAGCTTACTTCTAAGCACTAAGGTCACAGCTCTGACTACTGAGTTAGTGCTACCTGGACATCCCATCAACTCTTCAAATAAAAGATATAACAAAAACATTAATTGATTATCTTCCCTTCTGCAGCTTTTTTGCTTCCTGTATTCTCAACTTCTGTTGATATCATTCTTACTCCAGGCATTCAAGCTGAAAATCTCAAAGTGATTTCCTATTCTTTTGTCTTGACATTCATAGCCAATATGCTGTCAAATTCATTTGATTTTGCAATAATAATGACAGAGAAATAAGCA
Source organism: Okapia johnstoni (assembly GCA_024291935.2). Classification (NCBI taxonomy): domain Eukaryota; kingdom Metazoa; phylum Chordata; class Mammalia; order Artiodactyla; family Giraffidae; genus Okapia; species Okapia johnstoni. The sequence continues at coordinate 59,008,712 of CM044308.1, forward strand.
ATATTTCTTGAGCACTGACTGTGAGCCAGGCTCAATGCTAAAACTTTGTATGTATTGTTTCATTAAATTCTCACCTTCATACAAATCTGTAAGCAGTAGCTTTGTTATGCTGCTGCTACTGCTGCTAAGTCACTTCAGTCGTGTCCGACTCTGCGACCCCATAGACGGCAGCCCACCAGGCTCCCCCGTCCCTGGGATTCTCCAGGCAAGAACACTGGAGTGGGTTGCCATTTCCTTCTCCAATGCATGAAAGCGAAAAGTGAAAGTGAAGTCACTCGGTCCTGTCCGACTCTTAGCGATCCCATGGACTGCAGCCTACCATGGGATTTTCCAGGCAAGAGTACGGGAGTGGGGTGCCACTGCCTTCTCCGAGCTTTGTTATATTCATTAGTAAAATGAGATGGCCAAATCTATGCAATTGGTATGGATGGTATCTATTTTCCTCGGAGGACCATGCACCTGCAAAAGCTGGAAAGTGTTGAGTGTCTGAGGAAAGGAGAAATCTTTCCTAAAGGATAGCAGGGACTGGGCTAGAAACATGGGAGTAGCCAGACTGAAAAGGAATTTGAGTCTCATGCAAATAAGTTTGACTTTTGGCCTGGAGTCAAATGAGCTTGACTTTTGGTAGAGGTGGGGGTGGGTGGAAGGAGTGTAAACTTGAAGGAGTGTAAACAGCATCCGTTTTTACAATGTTTTGATAATATTCTCTGAAGAAACAAGCTGTCTTTATTTCTGGTTTACATCAGCATGATTAAGGAAATTAGAATGCATAGCAAGATCAGATAGATTATCCTGCTTCAATAGCTCTATGGTTAATGTGGACTCTGAGACCAAAGTATTTGCAAGATTTGAAAAAGTATCAAGGTGAAGGAAGTGTCAAAAGAACTTTAAACAAAAGCTAGCAATATATAATTATTTACAAACTATAAAAGCAATAAAGATTGGCCTAGAAGTAGTTGCTTTAATGAAATATGATAGCCAAGTCAACATATTATGAATAATTAGTAGATAATTTTGTTACACATTTTGGAAATAAACAGTTTCTTATCAATCAATAATGTTTTTGATCAATCTGATCAAAATCTCTGTTCAACTTTCTTAGAAATCTCACTTTTTTAGAAAAATCCAAACATAAGATATCTTTGCTCATGTGTTATTATTTTATATAAGATGTGAAATCAAACAAAAATATCAAAATATCTCAATTAATCTGAAGCCTCACATTTTATATTCTAAATAAGGATTATTTTTCTTTTAGGTTTTATAAAAATAGTCTATATTAAAATATCGCGAACACAATGATGGGTTTTGTTGACCTTACCAAAGCAAAAGAGCTAGTTGTTATACCAACAAAATGAGTTTTTTGGGGACTAGCAGAGAAATAGCAATTTGGGACAAGCAAACTATGGGGAATTGTAGACAAGTCCAGAGACCAGAAAAAGAGTCTTGTTTTTATAAAGGGAGAGGACACTACAGAGGGTTGTGGTGGTTCTTGGGTTGCAGGCAGTAGGCAGCTTGTTGCTGGCTTGGAGCAATCACTCTTCCTGCTGATATCTGTTAGCTGCCTTGAAGGCTAGGACCCTGGGCGCTCCCCCTTCAGGGCTTCCTGACTTTATTTAAATAAGGTTTCCTTTATTCATTGTCACAGACAGCACTGAGCAACTAAGCACAGTTTCATTACAAGTGACAAAGATGTATAGAACAGTCTTTTGGACTCTATGGGAGAGGGTGAGGGTGGGATGATATGGGAGAATGGCACTGAAGCATGAAAATTATCATATGTGAAATGAATCGCCAGTCCAGGTTCGATGCATGATGCAGGGTGCTCAGGGCTGGTGCACTGGGATGACCCAGAGGTATGGGGTGAGGAGGGAGGTGGGAGGGGGTTTCTGGATGGGGAACACATGTAGACCCATGGCAGATTCATGTCAATGTATGGCAAAACCAATACAATACTGTAAAGTAAAAAAATAAATTAATTAATTTTAAAAGAAAGAATACTTTCAAAGTACCAAGTAGCTTCTATAGGGAGATTGAAAAATAACTTACATACATTACAGAATAGCAGTTCCTGTCTTGCATTCCATGCATGTGAGAAAGACATCTGAAGCCCAGAAATGCATGTAGTTGGAAGACCAAGAATTCGATGGGCATGACATTTTCTAGCCAGATAAAAATACACATGCATATGTCTGTATGACTCATTCCACACAACTCAAAATTGCTAGAGAGTGGGTGTAGCTACGAATATTACTGCACAATGTAGTTTTCAAAGAAAAAAAAGAAAACAAATTTGGCAGCTTCCAATCTTCCCGAGTAACTTTAGATTAATTGAAATTTTAATTAATAAAGTGCCCAACCTAAAATATATTAAAGACATGTCAAGTGCTGGAGAACAAATGAGGGAGAATGAATAATAGAAAACCAAAGTGATGACTGTCCCATAAATGCACATTTTTTGGTCTGTCTGTTTGACTACATTTTAACTAAGTTAGGCCATATCTCAGCCAGTAAATTGAAATAGACAATTGATTTATTTTTTGCCACTATTTCAATTTCACTGTATTTCATATTCAGATGGAAAGATCTAGATTGTCCAAATAATTTTTTCAATGTGAAACATCTCTTTGTAAATTTTGCTTGATTATTAGTTGCAAGTAAGCTAGGTTTAATAGATAAAAAAAATAATAGCAAGGGGCTTGACAGCTATTGCTTTCCCTTTGTGTTTTCATAAGAGTTTCTTTATGCCAGGTAATTTGGGAAGTGGCTTAACATGCATTATCTCTTTTAAACCTAAAATAAAAATATATGAACTTTTTATTATTTTCGTGGATAAAGAAACAAATAAACAAAGTAAACAGCGTAATGTATTCTACACAGCTAGTAAATGACATAGTCAGGATTAAGTCCTAGGTTTGCATAATACTAGATTCCTTCTCTCAACTAGTGTAATATTGAGTATCTCTAAAAATGATTGCTTCAATTTAGCAAAGACTACTGAGGATGAGGGTCACTGGGCTTCCCTGATACTCAGTTGGTAAATAAACTACCTGCAATGCAGGAGACACCAGTTCGATTCCTGGGTCTGGAAGATCCACTGGAGACGAGATAGGCTACCCACTCCTGTATTTTCAGGCTTCCCCTGTGGGTCAGCTGCAAAAGAATCCACCTGCAATACAGGAGACCTGGGGTGATCTCTGGGTTGGGAAGATCCCCTGGAGAAGGGAAAGACTCCCATTCCAGTATTCTGGCCTGGAGAATTCCATAGACTGTATAGTCCAGGGGTCACAAAGAGTCGTCGTACATGACTGAGAGATTTTCACATTCACTTTCACCCTTCTTGTAATTTTTTTGTAAAAAAAAAAAAAAAAAAATGTAGCAAAGCCAATATTATTTCATTTTTTACACAAAGGAGCATGCAAACAAAGCAATGTACAGAAGCTGTGTAGGAAGCATATTGTTAGAAAGTTTATAAGTGGACTAAATTTTATATATAACAGAGCCCAACACACAGGTTTTTGTCTTTATAAATCACTTTTTCAAAATTTTTAAAGATTATATAGTTATTAAAGATTAAGGTCAGCTAAAGCAATAGTGAATGAACCTACTTCAGGAGGCCACGGGTATGTGAGGGAAAGAAAATAGGACCAAAATATAGAAACAGGCTCCATGGTTCATTTCAGCACATCTCATTTGTCAATGCCAGTCACTGCAGCTTTTGCAACTGCTATTGATTATGAAATTGGCATCCTGAACCAGAAAGGCTTTGCTTGCTGTCCTGCCATACTTTGTATTGACTTGGGCATAAGTGAGCTTCAATCAGCAGATATTTGCTTTGTGCATGTTGAATATAGCAAAAACCAAATAAGAAAGCAACATGACCTTTCTCTAACACTGTAATCTTCTAACTTAACCTGGTAGCCTTCATTCACAAATTCACAGCTGTCTGTATATTTGTGATCTGCAAAATATTTCACACTGCTCTTACTTCTCCTGGTTTCATTAGCCGTGTGTGCCTGTAGGCTAAGTTGCTTCAGTCTTGTCTGATTCTTCACGACCTTATGGACTATTGTCTGCCAGGTTCCTCTGACCATGGGATTCTCCAGGCAAGAACATTGGAGTGTGTTGCCATGCTATCCTCCAGGGGATCTCCTGACCTAGGGATCGAACTGGTGTCTCCTGCAGATCTGGCATTGCAGGTGGATTTTTTAGTGCTAAACCACTGGGAAAGTCCCTTCACATAGCCAAGTTAATCTAAATAATGATCAAATTTGAATTCCTCTGTTGTTTCACAGTTGCTCTTCATTCCACAGATTGTAAATACTCCCCAGATTGTAAATATAAACTTATTGAGGGCATGATGGGTCATATTAATTCATTTACTTGTGCATAATAGGAAAAGGAGTACGTCAAGGCTGCACATTGTCAGCCTGCTTATTTAACATATATGCAGAGTACATCATGAGAAACGCTGGGCTGGAAGAAACACAAGCTGGAATCAAGATTGCTGGGAGAAATATCAATAACCTCAGATATGTGGATGACACCACCCTTATGGCAGAAAGTGAAGAAGAACTAAAGAGCCTCTTGATGAGGGTGAAAGAAGAGAGTGAAAAAGTTGGCTTAAAGCTCAACGTTCAGAAAACTAAGATCATGGCATCTGGTCCCATCACTTCATGGGAAATAGACGGGGAAACAGTGGAAACAGTGTCAGACTTTATTTTTTTGGGCTCCAAAATCACTGCTGATGGTGATTGCAGCCATGAAATTAAAAGACGCTTACTCCTTGGAAGGAAGGTTATGGCCAACCTAGATAGCATATTTAAAAGCAGAGACATTACTTTGCCAACAAAAGTTCGTCTAGTCAAAGCTATGGTTTTTCCAGTGGTCATGTATGCATGTGAGAGTTGGACGGTGAAGAAAGCTGAGCACCGCAGAATTGATGCTTTTGAACTGTGGTGTTGGAGAAGACTCTTGAGAGTCCCTTGGACTGCAAGGAGATCCAATCAATCCATCCTAAAAGAGATCAATCCTGGGTGTTCATTGGAAGGACTGATGTTGAAGCTGAAACTCCAATACTTTGGCCACCTCATGCGAAGAGTTGACTCATTGGAAAAGACCCTAATGCTGGGAAAGATTGAGGGCAGGAGGAGAAGGGGACAACAGAGGATGAGATGGTTGGATGGCATCATCGACTCGATGGACATGGGTTTGGGTGGACTCTGGGAGTTGGTGATGGACAGAGAGGCCTGGCGTGCTGCAATTCATGGGGTTGCAAAGAGTTGGACACGGCTGAGCAACTGAACTGAACTGATAGGCACTGTTTTATTCAAACAAAAGGATTTATTATCATAAAATTATTTACCATTAGCACATCCTTTTCCTGTTTTAAATTAGAATGAGTTACTCAACCTCCCTGCACTTCGGTTTTCTCACCTCTATACTGAAGACAAAGTGAATTATAATAATGCTGAAAATTAAATGATGGAATTTCTGAAAAGTAACTCAAACGTGGTCTGGGAGGTTCTCAGCATATGGTGGTTCCCGTATTTCTTTGAGTGAAGTCTTGGTAAATTCTGATTTGGATGTTAACAACTGGTTAGTTTTATCAACATGGCCAAATAAATTTTATGTTTAGACATAGCCATCTACTTCTTTAATTCCTTAATAAAATTGGTCTTTAAAAAATGAAAATAGATTTTGGTCACTTGATATAGTTAGGAAAAAGTATTAAATACATTGTAGAAAATACTTTTGGAAAAGGAGAGAAGGAAATGAATAAGGTTCAAGGCTAGAGGGAACATAAAACAAGTAGGACCTTGCACTGACCAGTGATAATAGTGCCACAGACTAAGAATTATGACTTATTTCATCACCCCTTTTTAAGAAATTGGGAGGGGAGAGGGAAAAGAAGCAACAACAACAAAAATACATTTATCTGGTGTGCAGGCATCAAAAAACATATATATATATATATCCATATGTGAGTAAATATAGTAAATACAGTTGACTCTAGAACAAAAAGTGTTTGAAATGCATGGGTTCACTTATATGAGAATTATTCTCAATAGTATATTTACAGTACTATACAACTGATGTCTGGTTGAATCCTTGGATATGAAAGAACAGCGGAGAGTGGGCTATTAAGTTACGCACAGATTTTGATTGCTTGGAGGGTTAGTGTCCCAACCCCCACAGAAGCCTGTACTTGTTTTTATGGAGAACATATAGTCACTCTTTCTCTCTTTCTCCTTCTCTCTCTTTGTGGTTATTCATGTTACTGTTAAGGGTGAGCGATATAGTACATTTGAATCATGGTCTTCTTTAGTCTGCACAGCTATTTTGGTCTCATTGGCACTTACCTTCTACTTTTCCTCACTCTGCAGATATAGAAGATAGACTTGCAACTCTTACTTTATTGTGCTCTAAACAATGACATATATCAACTTTATTGAGGAAAAAATGATGTTTTCTAACATGAAATTTAAACTAGAGAGTGAAATGTATAGATTCCATCACAAAGGATCATTTGCACTCACATGAAATATTTTAAATCTCAGTATATCTTTAAGATGGAAATACTTTCTTGTAAGGACTTAAGTCAGAAGTTCTAGTGGCATTCCATTACTTATCATGAAGAAAGCAAGATATCATGGAAATCAGATGATGTGGGTATTGAGTTAAGATTATTTTGAATAAAAATGAATGCATTTAATGTAAAATATGATGATGCTGCTTTGTATCTCTTTGAAGAGATTTTTAAAGCCAAACATCCATGATCTACATTGTCTATTGATAAGATTACCTCATTTATTACCTTTGTAGAAATAAAAATCATGGATTTCTACTCTACTAAATATAGTTTAAGGTATGTTCTTCAGCAGAAAAGTACTGTGTGTAGAAGCATGGTAGCAGACCTTCTCTGAGAACAGTTTCCATCATAGCTTCTTTTATGCTGCACTCTTAGAACAGAACATCTAGGGGACAAGATACTTAGAACAATGAGCAATGCTCACTGGTTCTCACATGTCAGTCAAAATAAAATCTTAAATATCCTCTTTCAGAGTGTAGAGAGATCACTCTGTGCATAGAAAATACCTTGAATAACATTCCTATAAAAATATATTTTAAAATACAGAATTTTATATTGTGCCAACTAATGGAAGAATATGAAGAGGAACTAAAGAGCCTCTTGCTGAAGATGAAAGAGGAGAGTGAAAAAGCTGGCTTAAAGCTCAACATTCAAAAACGAAGATCATAGGATCCAGTCCCATCATTTTATGGAAAAATAGAAGGGAAAAAATGAAAACAGTGATAAACTTTATTTTCTTGGGCTGCAAAACCACTGCAGACAGTGACTGGAGCCATGAAATTAAAAGACACTTGCAGCTTGGAAGAAAAGCTGTGACAAAACTAGACAGTGTATTAAATTGCAGAGACATCAGTTTGCTGACCAAGGTTTGTATAGTCAAAGCTATGGTATTCCAGTAGTCATGTATGGATTTGAGAGTTAGACCATAAAGAAGGCTGAGTGCCAAAGAATTGATACTTTTGAACTGTGGTGCTTGAGAAGACTCTTGAGAGTTCCTTGGACTGCAAGGAGATTAAAGCAGTTAATCCTAAAGAAAATCAACCCTGAATATTCATGGGAAAGACTGATGCTAAGAGCCGACTCATTGGAAAAGATGCTGATTGTAGGAAAGATTGAGGGCAGGAGGAGAAGGGGGCGACAGAGGATGAGATGGTTGGATGGCATCATCAACTCAATGGACATGAGTTTGAGTAAGCTTCAGGAGATAGTGAGAGACAGGGAAGCCTTCAGTTCAGTTCAGTCACTCAGTCATGTCCGACTGTTTGTGACCCCATGAGTCGCAGCACGCCAGGCCTTCCTGTCCATCTTGAGAGTCCCTTGGACTGCAAGAAGATCCAACATATCAATCCTAAAGGAAATCAGTCCTGAATATTCATTGGAAGGACTGATGCTAAAGCTGAACTTCCAATATTTTGGCCACCTGATGCAAAGAACTGACTCATTGGAAAAGACCCCGATGCTGGGACAGATTGAAGGCTGGAGGAAAATGGGCCAACAGAGAATGAGATGGTTGATGGCATCACCGAATCAATGGACATGAGTTTAAGCAAGCTCCAGGGCTTGGTGATGGACAGGGAAGACTGGTGTGTTGCAGTTCATTGGGTCACAAAAAGTTGGACACAACTGAGAAACTGAACTGAAATGAAAGATAATGCATCTGTACAGTCAATATATTGATTTGAGACTACTTAAGCATAAAATGATAAATTATTGTACTAGATTAACAATAAGGAATAAAGTATTCTCTATAAAATTATGATTTATAATTATACAATTATGCTGTAAATTGCAGAGCTTGCTTTATTGACTATGCCAAAGACTTTGACTGTGTGCCTTTGACTGTGTGGATCACAACAAACTCTGGAAAATTCTAAAAGTGATGGGAATACCACCTGACCTGCCTCTTTAGAAATCTGTATTTAGGTCAGGAAGCAACAGTTAGAACTGGACATGAAACAACAGACTGGTTCCAAATAGGAAAAGGAGTACATCAAGGCTATATATTGTCACCGTGCTTATTTAACTTATATGCAGAGTACATCATGAGAAACGCTGGACTAGAGGAAGCACAAGCTGGAATCAAGATTGCCGGAGTAGTATCAATAACCTCAGATATGCAGATGACACCACCGTTATGGCAGAAAGCAAAGAAGAACTAAAGAGCCTCTTGGTGAAAGTGAAAGAGGAGAGTGAGAAAGTTGGCTTAAAGCTCAACATTCAGAAAACTAAGATCATGGCATTTGGTCCCATCACTTCATGGCAAATAGACGGGAAAACAGTGGAAACAGTGGCTGACTTTATTTTGGCAGGCTCCAAAATCACTGCAGATGATGATTGCAGCCTTGAAATTAAAAGACGCTTACTTCTTGGAAGGAACTTATGACCAATCTAGACAGCATATTAAAAATCAGAGACATTACTCTGCCAACAAAGGTCCATCTAGTCAAGGCTATGGTTTTTCCAGTATTCATGTATGGATGTGAGAGTTGGACTTAAAGAAAGCTGAGTGCTGAAGAATTGATGCTTTTTAACTGTGGTGTTGGAGAAGACTCTGGAGAGTCCCTTGGACTGCAAGGAGATCCAGCCAGTCCATCCTAAAGGAGATCCATCCTGGGTGTTCGTTCATTGGAAGGACTGATGTTGAAGCTGACACTCCAATACTTGGGCCTCCTGATGTGAAGAGCTCACTTGAAATGACCCTGATGCTGGGAATGATTGAGGGCAGGAGTAGAACGGGATGACAGAGGATGAGATGGTTGGATGGCATCACCGACTCAATGGACATGAGTTTGGCTAAACTCCGGAAGTTGGTGATGGACAGGGAGGCCTGGTGTGCTGCGGTTCATGGGGCTGCAAACAGTCAGACACGACTGAGCGACTGAACTGAATCGAATTGATATTGATAATAAGTTATGTGGGAAAGTTTGCATTAATTTGTCCACAGAATAGTGAGTCTTTTTGTAGTTGATTATAGTAAGACAACTTAGAAGTTGGCATTTACTCAGCAGTCTAGTAACAATGTTTCTACACATGAATATGGAGCTCAGATGATTGGAATTCATGCATGAATATCCGCATTCACTAGACCTAAATTTAGGACCTTCACTCAGATGATTCTGGTAACCACATTTTGAGAAACTGCTTTAGAGTCGCACTCACCCACAGAGATTCAGAAAGATGAAAAAATATAAGTGCAAGTTAGATCTATCTGCCTGGATCAGATGTATATCACCCAAGTGGACAGACAGCAATATATACAACAAAATTCTAATGTATTTGTTAAAATGAAAATCATAACTCAAGCAAAGCAGTACAGTTAGGTCACTAAGGTAGGCAATTATAAACAGAAACCTGCTTAGAAACTTTATACTCGAAACAAAATATCTATGGGATTCAAATAAAATGACATCAAGGTATAGTTAATATCTCACAAAAAATCCTGTAAATTATGCAGAATGGTTATTGCCACCTCCATTTCTATGAAAAAATATGAAAATACAGGAACTTACAAAGGACACAATAATCCTTCACATTTCCATCACTCAGAATTTTATATATATATATATATATATGTATGTATATACACAGTCTACTTTCTATATCAAGGGTTCTACATCTGCAGATTCAACCACCAGAGATCAAAAATATTCAGGAAATAATTTCCAGAAAGTTTTGAAAGGCAAAGCTTAAATTTGCCACATGGCCTGAAACTATTTATAAATCATTTGCATTGTGTTAGCGTTATAAGTAATCTAGAGATGATTCAAAGTATATGGGAGCCTGTTTGTTGGTTGTATGCACATACTATGCCATTTCATATAAGGGGCTTGAGTATCCACAAATTTTAGTATACTTGGGTGGTCCTGGGACCAATTCCCCATGGAGGCAAAAAGATGATTGTACACGTATATGTATAATAATAACATGTTAAACAATATTTTTATGATTTTGAACTGTAAGGAATAGAACTCAAAGGAAATTATAATGTTGAGTTAAAGGACATTTAAAAAGAAAAATATACATAAAACAAATATGGGAAACATATACTGATATTTATAATTTATGAGTTAGTGCTCATATGCAAAAAATGACTCTACAATTATTTTTTCTTATAGCAACAGAATGAATGAAAAAAATAGATTCTCTAGCCACTGTCTATTCTGGCATCCTATGGAATGACACAGTAAGACACGCCAGGCAATAGTAATTTCAATCACTTTCAAGATTGATTTAGTTTCAATTTCAAGTTCAATCTGATGAAAGGTGTTATAACGGCAGCTTGAGATTCTGGAAGTAAAGAACATGAGAAACAGTTATTTAAAGTGTTCTACACATAGTCCTCTACCTTGAAGGAGAGAATGACTATGGGCATTCAATTGTTGGACTCCTTTTTTGTTTACACTAATGCTACTTAACTTGAATCTTGTCTGTAGAGAGAAGGGTCCTTTAAGTAATTTTTATTACACCTTCGGTAGATAAAATATATGATGCATTGTCTCCCAGTTACGATATTGTGACATTGGGCCATTGTCACCATGGCACTAGGAAATGTAAGGTGTATATATAGATGACATTATCAACAATGTGTAAAGCATTTTACCACTTTACAAAGTTCTCCACATTATTCTCATTTGTTGTTTAACAGTGTATCAATAGCAGTATGTTTATTACAATTGATTGAGTGCTTTCTCGTGACTGTGCCAAGCGCTATGTAGCATATGCTTTACAACAGAATTTATCAATCTTGGATCAAGAGTAGCATCCTGAGTGTCTTTAAATTCATACAGTACTAATTAAAAAAAAACAACTCCCATGTTATTTTGTTCATAAACAATATGAGCCTCTTCTGAATTATCTGAAAGGTCATTTGATAATCAAATACTAATGTATTTCAGGTCCTGCTTTGGAATTTAAATTTGCAATCACATATTATTTACCAAGTGAGACCCTAAAGGGACAACATTTAATATTAAATGCAATGCTTCTCAAACTGCAGTTCAAAACTGAGACATCTGTTGACATATTCCCAGAATGCTAAATGCTTGGGATTCAGGTTTCAGTTTCAGAGAACAGAATCCCCTAAAGCTAGTTTTAGCAGAAAGACTTTCAAAAAAGGGGCAAAATTCTATAGCTGACTTGCGCAATATGGAGTTTGCTTCCTTCCATATTTTTTTATTTTTCTGAATGTCTCATATCTAGTAAAATAGTTTCTCTTTGTAGCTAGATTAATATATTTTTTAAATGTCATTTGAAAATATAGTATAGAAAAAATACAAAGGAGTCAGAGACAATATTCCCAAGACTACAACTTGAGGGAGGAAATCAGGTCTTATTTTCAGCAATAATGGATTGTAGGAAACAAACTCTCTGATTAAGTCATGGAATCTTATTTGCCTTCCTCCTAAAAGTATAGAGGGCTTCCCTGACAGCTCAGTTGGTACAGAATCTGCATGCAGTGCAGGAGATCCCAGTTCTATTCCTGGTCAGAAAGATCACCTGGACAAAGGGTAGGCTGCCCACTCCAGTATTCTTGAGCTTCCCTTGTGGCTCAGTTGGTAAAGAATTCATCTGCAATGTGGGAGACCTGGGTTCGATCCCTGGATTGGGAAGATCCCCTGGAGAAGGGAAAGGCTACCCACTCCAGCATTCTGGCCTAGAGAATCCCATGGACTATACAATCCAAAGAGTCAGACATGACTGAGTGATTTTCACTTCACTTCACTTTAAAAGTAAAGTTTAGAATGCCATAGGCAAACATTTAGTCACAAAATTTTAATTTTAGTTTTGTTCAAGAATATGTAACTTTTTCCCATTATCAGTTAAGAATTTGACACATTATTCTTATAATATAAATTTGTATATTTAAATATCTTAAATCTATAATATATTGACAATAAATATCAGCTTTGCAACAGTTGTGTTTACATGTCTCCTTCATTTTCTAAATATTTCTTGAAAGCAGTAACATTTCTTACTTATCTTTTCACAAATCAGATATCTAATGAATGTATGTGGTTGATGTTGATTGGCCATATGTTCATACATTTTGTCTTTCTATCATCAGCATGTTGACAGAAAAGCAGCATTGTAAGTGGACCCACAAATCAAATGATTTTTCACAGAAATTCTTAATTATTTTCACTATACTTGCTTAGTGTGGTATATTTACCTTCAATCAGCAGTAAATCATGTCAGTTGCAAGAACCACTACTTTTTTTATTGTCACTGTCACAGATAAATTCAAAATTAAAGTATCATTAGATGACTAAAATAAAGTTAGACATTTTGCTGAGCTAGAGAGACTTTCCCCAGCAGAAAGATTTGGCTTTTCATTGAGATTGTATAAGATGTCAGTATGTATATAACATTACACATTAATATTATAATTGAAATGGTTTTTATTCATTCAGTGTATACACATGCACACACACATACATATATATACACACGCATCTTTCACCATTCTATGTCCGATATTCTAGAATACAGCGGTGACTAAAAGACTGATAAGGAGTATGCATTCATGGATTTTCAGTTCTAATGAAGTAAGACACAATAAAAATATAAATAAAAAAATAAAATAAAGCAGAAAGTGATACGTAGAGAAATAGGACAGAGAAATGTGATAAGAGACTGACTGCGGTAGTATACAACATTACACAGAGGACTTAGCAGAGCTCTCTAACGAGGTGACATCCGTGCTAAGATCTGAATGACAAAGATGTCAGCCATGTGAAAATCTGGGTGAAGAGCTCTCCAGGGAGAAGCAAGTGTAGAGGCTGCGATGACAGAATTATCTTGGTTTATTTGCAAGATTGAGAGAAAGGTAGTGTGACTACAGATTAGACTGAAGGGGTGAGGGCTGGGGGAAAAAGTTGGAAAGGAAGTCAGGACCCTATTTTTCTGTCTTTAGCAATGATCTCTTTGTCTCCTGTGCTAGGTTGGAGGCCTCCAGAGAGAAAGCAATTATCTGGAACTAATGATGTAAGAATTTTCCTAGGTATTCCACATATGAGTCATTTTTATTTTTATTAATTTCTCACAAATATGCTATCATATCTATTCATTTTAGACATTTTAGAAAATAAAAGCTGAAAATGATCTCCGATTTCAAATCTAGGACACTACTATGATGGTTTTCATTTTTTTTTACTTTTCCTAGCTATTTAGATTAAAGATCAATAAGTTCTTTTTATAAATACTTAATGAGTAAATATTTTAGGCCTTGTAGCTAATATGATTCCTGTCATGACTTCTCAGCTCTGCTGATGTATCTGAAATCAGTCAAAGACAAATGCAAAGAAAAGACCATGACTGTGTTTCAGATACAATTTTATTTATGGACACAAGTTAAATTTCATACAATTTTCATGTGTCACCAAGTATTATACAACCATGCAAATATATCAAAGAGAAGTCTCAGCTAGCTGGTTGTACAAAACAGCCAGCCAGCCAGATTTGATGACAGCCATATTGAGCCAACCCTTCGTTTAGACACATAGATGTAGATGTAGATATAGCTGTATTCATCTCTCTACATATATGCATGTCCAGTCCTGTCTGACTCTTTCAATCCCATGGACTGCAGCATGCCAGTCCTTCACCATCTCCCGGAGCTTGCTCAAACTCATGTGCACTGAGTCAGTGATGTCATCCAACCATCTCATCCTCTGTCGTCCCCTTCTCCTGCCTTCAATCTTTCCCAGCATCAGAGTCTTTTCTAACTAGTCAGCTCTTCGCATCAGGAGGCCAAAGTGTTGGAATTTCAGCTTCAGCATCAGTCCTTCCAATGAATATTCAGGGTTGATTTCCATCAGCATTGACTGGTTTGATCTCCTTGCTGTTCAAGGGACTCTCAAGAGTCTTCAGCACCACAGTTCAAAAGCATCAATTCTTTGGCATTCAGCCTTCTTTATGGTCCACCTCTCACATCCATACATGACTACTGGAAAAACCATAGATTTCACTAGATGGATCTTTGTGGGCAAAGTGATGTCTCTGCTTTTTAATATGTTGTCTATGTTTGTCATAGCTTTTCTTCCAAGGAGCAAGAGTCTTTTAATTTCATGGCCTTAGTCACCATCCAGGAGAAGGCAATGGCACCCCACTCCAGTACTCTTGCCTGGAAAATCCCATGGGCAGAGGAGCCTGGTGGGCTGCAGTCCATGGGGTCACTAAGAGTCGGACACTACTGAGGGCCTTCACTTTCACTTGTCACTTTCCTGCATTGGAGAAGGAAATGGCAACCCACTCCAGTGTTCTTGCCTAGAGAATCCCAGGGACGGGGAAGCCTGGTGGGCTGCGGTCTATGGGGTTGCTAAGAGTCGGACACTACTGAAGTGACTTAGCAGCAGCAGTAGCAGCAGTCACCATCCACAGTGATATTTTAGCCCAAGAAAGTAAATTCTGTTACTGTTTCCAATGTTTCTCCATCTACTTGCAATGAAATGATGTGATTGGATCTTTGTTGTTTGAATGTTGATTTTTAAGCCAGCTTTTCACTCTCCTCTTTCACCCTCATCAAGAGACTCAGTTTTCCTTCCCTTTCTGCCATTGGGGTGGTGTCATCTGCATATATGAGGCTATTGATATTTTTCCTGGCAATCTTAATTCCAGCTTGAGCTTTATCCAGCCAGGTATTTGGCATATTGTAGTCTGCATATAAGTTAAATAAGCAGGATGGCAATATAAGCCTTAACATACTCCTTTTCCAGTCTATTGTTCCATGTGCAGTTACTACATGGCAAGATTAGAGTAGTTTACTGGGTGAGATATCGAAAATTCGCGATGAACCCTGATGTTACAGATGGAGCTACCAGGGCCACCACATGCAATTAGATGAGTCTCTGAGTCACCACTTGCAGAGCAGATATTGCATGAATGAGAAATGAATCTTTATGCTTTGAGCTTCGGAGGTTTTGATATATTATTGCAGCAGATCCTAATCTAATACAGTGGTGTCTGCATCTGACTTTTAGCCTTTAATAATGTACTCTGAAAAATCATCTTTGAAAACATCATGTTTATGGAAATATAACGGTTCATTATACAAGTCCACTATAATATGCATAACGAATCATTTAGCTACTTTTCAGATGTAGGTTAGTTTCTGATTTCTGTCCAATCTGAACTCAGCTGTAATAAAAATATTTGTAGGTAAATATTTATGTTTTATTCTCATTTATTTATAAATTATGGAAATGTAGTCATTGAGATAAAGTGCTGAATATTTTAAGAACCATTAATATATAGTCCCAAGTTGGTCATCATACATTTGGTGACATTTAAAACTAGTCTTGGCCCTATATGTTCTACAATCATTTTATTATCATTGGTCAGTAGGGATTTTAAAACCATGCTTGATTATATAAGGAAATATTTCTTGTACTAGTTTGCATTTCTTAACTAGTAATGTTGAGGTTTTTCCACATTTCTATCAGTCCCTTGACTTTGCTTTTTCATCAATAGTTTGTTCAGTGCTTTCCCCCTTCTTCTGCTGAGGCATTCATCTGTTTCTCACTGATAAATAAAGTTATTTCTTAATCAGTAATGTTCTTTTATTTACCCTTTGCCATCTCTGTGCTGCAACTAGTCTAGGTTTTCATTTGTCTCTTATTTCACTCTATGTGGTATATTGTCCCCATGTAAGTAGAAGTTTTTAAACTTGGTTTGAGTCTGTAATTCTCTTTTTTATGACTTCTTCATTCACTTTTATGCTTATGATATTATTTCCCATCCCAAGACAGATTCATATCTGCTAGTATTTTTTCTTGTTCCTTTGTAGTTTTATTCTTACCATTTGTAGGGGGCAGAATACGGCCTCCAAAATGTACCTATGTCTCAATCCACAAACTTATGAGCATGTTATCTTAGATGGCAAAAGGGACTTTGCAGATGTGAATAAGTTAAGAATATTGAGATTGGGAGATCATTTGGATTATCCAGATAGGACCGACATAATCACAAATGTCTTCATAAGAGGGAGGTAGGAGACCCAGAGTACGAGAAAGAGATGTAATTATGGAAACAGAAGTCATAGTGAAGAGATCACTATGTCAAAAAATGTTGGCAGACTGCAGAAGTTGGAGAAGGCAAGGAACAAATTCTCCTCTAGAGCCTAAAGAAGGATACAGCTCCATTTACACCTCAATTTTCATCTTATAAAGTCTATTTCAGACTTCTAATCTCCAAAACTGCAAGATAAGAAATCTGTGTTATTTTCAGCCACTAAGTTTGTGGTAACTTGTTACAGCAGCAGTAGGAAACTAATACAGCATTTAATCCACCTGGAAGCTATTTTTGTAGATATGAAAGTGAGAGTTAAGAGCAAAAAGAAAAAAAAAGAACCAAGTGTCTGAGAAATAGCTTATACACATACAAGAAACAAAGGATTCTCTAAAGAGCTATAAATGTCTGTGAAAGATATGTTTTTAGAAAGAAATACAACAGGAATTTGGAGATTCTGGAGTATCTATACCCTGTTAGACTAGTTAGACTAGTTCAGGGACTTTAATCTCAATAATATGTAATATAGAAAGAGAGATGTTAGGAGGAGACCTCTGCCAGGTAAATCAAGTCCCGACTTGTTCCCAATTGAAGTTCTACTCTCAACTGAGGCCATTATGAAGGTGACCTGCTGACTCCTCGCCCTCTGGAATCCTTCCTTTATTCTCTGACCACCAGTTATATATTTCTACCAATGGTGACCTACAAAAGAATCTAGAAACATTAGCTGAAAATAGAGAACTCTAGAAATATGTTTCAAAACTCAATCTTATTGTTTTTTGATATCTGATAACAATATTGAAAGTTGTAGAGGTTACTGTTATTGTTTTTGGTGTCTGTACTTTCAAGTTTCTGAATTATTTGAATGTGGTATTTCTTCCTTCAGTTTCAGAATGTGCGTGTGTGTGTGTGTGTGTGTTTTGTGCCCATTCTTCTCTTACCTACAGTTCCCAGTTAGTTGAAATATTCTTCCTCAGGAAGGGAGCTGTCTGCAGTGGTCAAGTGGAATTCTAGAGTCAGAGTGTCTGGTTTGAATTTTCCTCTACTACTTAGTCTAGGACCTTAGCAATATATTGAACCCATCTGAACCTCAGTGTTCTCCTCTATAGAACAGAGACTATAATAGGAACTACCTCATGATTTGAACATAATAAGTGTAAAATATTTGGGTAGTGTCATGTGCAGAATTCCCACACCATGAATTTTGGTTATTCAGTCTTCTTTTCTCCTCATAACTCTTTCAAACCTTGTCTACCTATCAATGCCCAAACTAGCCATAATTCAAACTCACTTCTGGCCGCCATGTATCAATAACACTCCTTCATTCCTTGGAACATTTATAAACTACTATATTAAAAATCAAATATTTTTACCTCATTGGATTCAAAATAATATAGTGCTTAATTTTCTCATTTTATTTAACAAATGCATGTTCAATAACAAGCAATTGTTGGGATCTCTGTTACTCAGTGTCCTTATGTGTAAATTGGGGATATTAATAGCATTTACAGGCTTATTGTGAGAAATAAATGAGTTTATTTACATATTGTAAAATGCTCAGAACAAAGTCTGGCACATGAGAAAGGCTAAATAAATGTTATTTTTTTCTAGAATTATTATATGCAAAATACTATAAAATTATTTAATATTATAAAAAGACTTCATACTTCTTTAAAAGGCCTCTGGCCTATGCCTTCTTTATACTACATTGTAAGTTTTCAATAGCCATCAAGTCAATGAATATGATATACAAAGATGGATTGTGAAAAATTAATATTTGAATATAGAATCATTTCAGGGAAATTTTGAAACGTAATTGGACATATGAATGTGTATATATATTTCAAAAGGAAAAAGAAACTATGAAGAATGTACAAACACCCTGTTTTTTTTCTGCAGGAAACCAATTGAGAGGATTTTGGCTGCCTGCCCATAAAAGTGATAGGGTTGAGGGCAACAACAAGTGATCTATACAAGAAACAGCTAGAAGTGATCTGAAATGGCACAAGGCTGCAGGGTGTTTATTTGCATGCCCATGCTAACACTGCAACAAATTCAATAAAAAGGAAGATGTGACAGAGTTGTTAGGATTTGTGTGTAAGAAGAAATTTAGCTTGTAAAATGTGAAAGAAATTCCCATTTCTTACAATGCCATGGAAAAGCAGAAATGTCTCAGAAGCTGAGAAATTTGGCAGAAGCATAATTTGGGAAGAGGCCAGAAAAGAAGTTTTGTGCGATAACAAAGGATATCTCTGAAGCGCATGCTAATTATCAGTGCCCAGCTATTTTTAGGTGAAGTTTCATTTGGAAGGGTCTGTTCCTTTCTAATATATCTGCCAGTCAGAATGGTAGAAAAGAGAGCAATCCAGCCTCTGGGAAGTTCCCATTCTTACATATTTCGGTATGTATCTATTCTCTTGTGAGATTGTTCATCCAAGTTTATTTTCACTATCATTTATTCTTTCATTAATTCAATAAACATTTATTCAACAAGCATTGATTGAGAAAATTTCTATGACAGTTTTATGCTAGATATCCTGTGAATGTGCTTGTAGCTAATAATAATTATAATAGGAATAATGATTATTATTATTATGTTACACTTTATAGAAAATTTTAAAGAGTATTTACTGTGAATTATACTCAGGATTGTTCTGAGCACTTGATTCTCACAAACAGAAAACTACAAAACAAGCAGTAATAATACTTGTGATTTACAGATGAATAAGTACAGCACAGAGAGGTGAACGACTCTTCTGAGTCCGTTAAGCTTGTAAATGTCACAGCTGGCGTGATTCCATTCTGTCTCCTGAATCACCATGCTGAATATGCCTCTGAGATGATCTTGTATTCTCAGAAAGCTTACAGACTGGCACATTGTACATGCGAACAATTTTTATTCATAATTAAAAACAGCTAAAATAAAGTATGATGCAGGTACTTACAAGGTACTGTGAAAGCACATAGGGGAGGTATCAAACCCAGGGAGTGAGAACAGGAAAGAGCTCATGTAAACTGAAGCCTGATGCAGAAAGCGGACTAACTGGATTTTGGGATAGGAGGTCAAAATGTTGCAGGAAAAGGAAGCAGTATGAAGGAAGAAGGATCTTACTCTCTTTCCAAAGGTGAAGGGTAGTAAGATCTGGTCCACTGGAGAAATGAAGTAAACATCACTGGACCTGGAGGAAGAAGTGTTGAGGATGAACCCAACGATTTAAGAAAACAAGCAAGATGCTGGAGCTGCAGTTTCCATTCTTTACACATAGGTCTTGCCAAAGAGATGATGTCTGACTCATCTCGCAAAGCCCTGCTCATAATATAAAGTGCATGCATATTTGAGTGGGCTACTACTTTGCCAGAGAGAACCATTTTGGCCAAATTTAATAGGAAACCTTCTCTGCCTCAGCCCTTTGCCTTCTGGCAAATTTTCTTGCCTGCCTTCTCTTATAATCGACATAAAATGTCAGACAAGAATAAAATATAGGATAGAAAAAACAACATATAAAGAAGAGAAAGTTAGGGCTGTTTTTAAGATATTAAAAATAAACAATAAGATGATACAGAAAGAGGAATTAGAAATCAAGGAAATGACCTTTAAGAAAAAAATTAGAAGTCACATAAAAGAGTAGTAATGTATGCCAACACCAAGATATTAACTAAGAAGTTAAAAATTATTCTATAGCAAAAATTCAACTCAAAAATTGTACAGAGTGATTAAGGTAGAATTTGATGCTTCTCTTGGGCTTAATATTTGATGGTTTTCTGCTGAGTTTTTTAGCTCTTAAAAAAAATCTAAAATCCTTTGTATTAAAGATATATGAATAAAAAGTGAAAAGGCCAGTAAGGGAAAATACCAATAATAATTATTAGAAAAAGAAGAAAAGTGTTAAAATTTGAGACTACTAACCTACTGAACACTGATTACAAGAATTATGTAGACATCTTGCTGCAAGGGTTGGCAGACCTAGCAGAAAGCATGACACATAGGGCAATGATATGCCAGACATCCAAAAATAGCTGATGGTGAATTTCAGAAATGATCTGAAACAGGCCAAAAATAGAGAGGTGGGAAAATTATTAATTAGTTTATTAAAAATATGGCCTCGATGATTAACTATAATTCTTTCTTTAAATCTGGATCCAAAATAGCATTTGCCAGATAAGCTGCTGGAATAAGTGAGGATGTTATATATCAATGTGATCCACACTCTAATGCTCCATGGGGGGAGTGGGGGGAGAAATAAATTAATGTGACAAGAAGAGTAAGGCAAGACTACCCACATATGTTCTCTGGAGAGCCTCTTAAAAGATAACAAAAACAAATAACAAACTGGAGAGAAGACAAAGGAAAATGATTTAAAACAAAGAGATGTTATGCTAGGTTAATAAGCCTAGGTACCTTATGCAGATGATATCCTCTTGACAGTGGCAGACAAATCAAAGATAAGAATATTTAAAGTATATAAACAGTACTCCAGGAAAGCTGAAGCAGGAGGCACAATGCTATAAAACAAGACAAAGGGAGATATGATAATATTAGAGGTATCAAAGTGCAGGCTGGGCCACTGGTGATGCTTGATTTGCTTTGGAAAGGTGGAAGATGCAAAATGACATGAAGGCAATGAAAATAACAGCATAGAAGATAAAAATAAACATAGGGGATTTGAAAAGTATTAGGATGTGGGATACATGTAATTAAGCTTTGCCAATTGCCAAATCGTATTTGCACATTACAGCTCCCACGAACTGCATGCAACTCCTTCATTGATGAGTCATTTTAACATTCTCATAGAACAAGGGTAAAAAAAAAAAAAAGAAAAAACTTGACAGGAGGCTCTGTATTTCTCAGGAGAAGATGAAATGATCAATGTCAAAGCATTTTATCAGTCAACGTTTTTGTCTTTCAAATACATGAAGGCAGAATGTGGCAAAAACCGGGGAGAAATGATGAAGCACAAGCAGAGCACAGTGGGAAGGCAGCAGCCTTGGCAGGCTCAGGGCTCCTTTGACATCAGGCTTTACAATCGTCAGCTGTAAGCATGTAAGCCTGGACCAGTTACCCAAGTGGAGTCTCTGTTTTCTTTTCATCTGTGAGAAGAGTCAAACAGTCATATATCAGGATTCCAAGGTTCTAGTGGAAATTTAATGGGGTCATTATATAAAGTGCTTAATAGACAGGTGCTCAAATACTGTGGTAGATTTTCGTGTGTGTGTGTGTGCTCAGTTGTTCAGTCATATCTGATTCTTTGTGACCCCACGGATTGTAGCCCGCCAGGCTCCTTGGTCCATGCAATTTTCCAGGCAAAAATACCGGAGCAGAGTGCCATTTCCCACTCCAGGGGATCTTCCCAACCTAGAGATCAAACCTACATCTCTTGCATCTCCTGGATCAGGATATGGATTCTTTACCACTTGCACCACCTGGGTAACCCCTGTGGTAGCATTTTTAGATCCAAAGGCTCAGAGAGCAGGGAAACAGACAGCACTGAAATATGGTAGCCCTCCATATGGTGGTTCTGCATTTGCAGTTTCAACTAAACAAGAATCTGCAGTTAGTTGAATCCAGAGCTATGGAGCCGTGGACACGAAGGCTGACTGTTATACACTGTTTTATATAGAGGACTTGAGCGTCCCTAGATTTTGTTACCCTCAGAAATTCTGGAACCAATCTCCTGTGAATACCAAAGGAGGCTGTAATAAAATAAAATTGAATTGGTAATGGAGAGTTTTAGAAATGTTTCTATGTAGTGACTAGAAATTAGTGTGATATGGAATGTTTTACAAAGATGCAGAAAACACCTCCCAAGCATGAGAAACGTGAGAAAAAGAGGAGACAGAGCAACATGATGGGCATTTGAGGCCACTCAGCTATATAGGAGAAAGGAAATGGGATGACATTTCCCATCCCAATGGGATGACATCCAGTCAGAACTATGGCTTAATATGGGACATTATTAAAAGCGAATAGCCAACAAAGGTGGGAAATGTTCTCAAGTTGGGGGGATGGGGGTGGGTGGTGGTGGCAGAAAGAGTGAAATATTATTCATTCATTTATTTATTCATGAATTTATAGATTTGATGAATATTTTCTACACTTTTTGTTGTTCAGTCGCTAAGCCATGTCAGACTCTTTGTGACCCCATGGACTGCAGCATGCCAGGCCTCCCTGTCCCTCACCATTTCCTGGAGTTCACCCAAGTTCATGTCCATTGAATTGGTGATGCTATCCAGTCATCTCATCTTCTGCCTCCCTCTTATCCTTTTGCCTTCAATCTTTCCCAGCATCAGGGGAAAAAAAATACAGAGAAAAGAAAAACACATAGAAAAAGAGACTGGTGAGTAGTGCACACATCTGTTGGCATTAAATTATGATATGCTTGATGGCGACTGCAGAAGGATAAGAACCTATAGCCAGAAAATTAGGGCATTACAGATTTGTCCAGCCACGTGTGAAAATGCCAGGTCTAATTTTCACAAATTTGAGAGGATTTTGAGAGTCCAACTCAACCCATAAGTTGCGTTTGGGGAATGGGGGGGCATGCTTCATAGGTGTTTTGGATCTGCCTTTGAGCTCTTTTGCATAACCACAATTCATCTCTCTGATAGGTGAGGAGGCACAGAAATGCATGAATTTAGCAAAGATTAGTGCTCTTTCTGAACAACTTTGGAGGGGCCAGCTACTTGTGAATCATATGTAAATAAACCTTAAACTATTCACTTTACAGTATATTTTTAAAGATTTTGAAAGGTATAAATCATGAAAACTTATAAAAGATTATTATTTGCCAGGGTTTTTTGTATTTATCTGGGCATTCATAGTTACCACCAATCCAGTGCCCAGATGAGAAATGGCATTTAATACTTAGGGAATTTAGCTTTTCATGATTGTGTTTCAGTGACCTTGTTCACTTATGCCTTAGTACCATACTTAAGTGTATTTCACAGTTGCTAGAGACATAAGAGCCATAGGTTCAAAACCTGGGTCAGGAAGATCCCGTAGAGAAGGAAATGGCAACACACTCCAGTATTTTTGCCTGGAAAATCCTATGGACAGAGAGGCCTGGTGGGCTATGGTCCATAGGGTCACAGTCAGACACGACTGAAGCAACTTAGCACACACGCAGACTAATGAAGTGAAGTGAAGTCGCTCAGTCGTGTCCGACTCTTTGCCACCCCATGGACTGTACACTATCAGGCTCCTCCGTCCATGGGATCTTCCGGCAACAATACTGGAGTGTGTTGCCATTTCCTTCTCCAGGAGATCTTCCCGATCCAGGGATTGAACCCGGGTGTCCCGCATTGTAAGCAGACGCTTTACCGTCTGAGTCACCTTTAAGACTCTATTAGCTTATTGAACTCTGTCTCCACGATGAGAAAAGCAGTGCCACGCAACTGCAAGGCCCTCAACACCCCACAGCATCCCAGGGAGACACCCGTGACATAGACTAATAAATTAATAATAATGAATTAAATACCAGGGTGTTTTTTAAAGATATTTCTGGCTGACAAGGGGAAAATGAAATCATCTTTTTCCCAAATCTTTCTTTAATAGAAACATTAAGAAATTTATTCTAAAAATTTTTTAAAAAGTTGACTGGACAAAATAGTAACTTGTCAGGTAGACAGCATAGTTGAGCTGATCAAGTTAAATGTTGTTTTAAAGATTTCTTTCCACTGCAGCAAAACTAAACAAGAAAAAAAATAAAACAAATATTACTGTATTTAAGAAATATCCACAATGTCAAGATGACATACAGTTTCTGTAGTTATAATGTTGTTATCACTCAGCAAGTGGCTGAATAAATTAGAAACAGAATACAATATTATTCATTTTTAAAAATAACCCAACACAAAAGGTTGCCAAGATACTGAGCTTTTATCATCTCTGAAGCGTGTTCTCCTGGTTACTTTTGTTCTGTCTACTCTATGTGACAATGTTTGTTGCTATAGTTAAATCCAATTTTCATTTTTAGTGTTGTTGCATGCTGCTGAGATGCACAAAAGGCTAATAACACTGTCTTTAGGCAAAATTTCTCTATCAGGGTGCAACTGAAGTTTATTTTCCATAGTAATTTTTAAAAGTCTAAGTGGCATCAGGATTGCTTGTGCTATTTTTCCAGACAAAATATATTCTCACTTACTTGTTAATTGTGCTATGGGTAGAACCCTCCTTTGCACCCTCGTGGATTTTTATATAACGTGCAATACTGACCACGTATTGAAGTGCTACCTGGTAGGGCTTAATACTTAGAGGATCTTATCTTCCCAGATTTCATCTTTTATCACGGGTTTTTATAACCCTGATATAAAAAGGTATTAAAATCCTGATATCCTTTTACATATTCAAGGAACTTAAAGCATAAAGAGGAAAGGGCACCGACAAATAAATTGCAATGGCTATATCTTGGAAATGGAATTCGCAGGGAAAAAGGGAAAAAATTTTTGTTATTTATATATATTTATATTTAGGACATTGTGATATATATATATATATATATATATATATATACACATGTAATTCTGTGACATAAATATATATGTATGTATATTTCTATAGATAATTCAGATCAAATGTGCATTTCTATACTTCTAAAATTTTCTCTAATAAATTGCATTTTTTTGTTCCAGAAAAAATTTACAAATAATACATGTCAAAAATGCAGTTTGGAACTAGTATAGTAGGAGTCTAAGCTGCTCTGGAGATAAATCCATCAATATTGAAAGAGAGGGTACAAGGAATATTTCTCAAAGGAAGTAATATCTCAGCTAAAAGCTGATTTATCTTTGCTCAGTGCTTTGCATCCTTCTAACACACATGCCATTTGCTAATTCCTATCTCCATCCCTTTCTTTCTTCCATCCTGCCATTAAAAAATACTCACTTTTATTATTATAGTGTCCATCATTTTTCAAGCTTCAGTTCACAAGACACGTGTCCATCATTATTTCATGAGACAACTGGAAAGAGGAAACACAAATGTTATTTATGTCTCCAAAAGGAAAGTGCTAGGCCCACTGGGAGGAATTGATAAAAGATAAGTTCTCAGCTCACATGAAGAACTGTCTAATAATTAGAGGTGATGTTAAAAGAAAATTATTCTGACATTTGTTTAAATGGTAGGGAAGATTTTATTAAAGACTATTCCAATAGGGGAGAGAGACTGAGCTCAAATCCAAATACAGCGAAGAAAGCTGAGAATTTACAGCCAATGAGTAGAATGATGGGCATCAGTAGATAGAAAATTTCTAAGAAGGGGGTAAGATATCAGGAATAAAGGGATTCTTACTAAACTTACTTAACAGAACTTTTACTGAAGATTGACCAGAGTGATTATACATTATGAATGGGGATGAGGAATTTGACCAGCCATTGAGTCTGATCGAGTGCAGCACTTTCACAGCATCACCTTTGAGGATTTGAAATAGCTCCACTGGAATTCCATCACCTCCGCTAGCTTTGTTCGTAGTGATGCTTTCTAAGGCCCACTTGACTTCCCATTCCAGGATGTCTGGCTCTAGGTGAGTGATCACACCATCATGATTATCTGGGTCCTGAAGATCTTTTTTGTACAGTTCTTCCGTGTATTTCTGCCACCTCTTCTTAATATCTTCTGCTTCTGTTAGGTCCATACCATTTCTGTCCTTTATCGAGCCTATCTTTGCATGAAATATTCCTTTGGTATCTCTAATTTTCTTGAAGAGATCTCTAGTCTTTCCCAATCTGTTGTTTTCCTCTATTTCTCTGCACTGATCGCTGAGGAAGGCTTTCTTATCTCTCCTTGCTATTCTTTGGAACTCTGCATTCAGATGGGAATATCTTTCCTTTTCTCTTTTGCTTTTTACTTCTCTTCTCTTCCCAGCTATCTGTAAGGCCTCCAGTGGCCACAGGACTGGAAAAGGTCAGTTTTCGTTCCAATCCCAAAGAAAGGCAACGCCAAAGAACGCTCAAACTGCCGCACAATTGCACTCATCTCACATGCTAGTAAAGTAATGCTCAAAATTCTCCAAGCCAGGCTTCAGCAATACGTGAACCGTGAACTTCCAGATGTTCAAGCTGGTTTTAGAAAAGGCAGAGGAACCAGAGATCAAATTGCCAATATCCACTGGATCATTGAAAAAGCAAGAGAGTACCAGAAAAACATCTATTTCTGCTTTATTGACTATGCCAAAGCCTTTGACTGTGTGCATCACAATAAACTATGGAAAATTCTGAAATAGATGGGAATGCCAGACCAGCTGACCTGTCTCTTGAGAAACCTGTATGCAGGTCAGGAAGCAACAGTTAGAACTGGACATGGAACAACAGACTGGTTCCAAATAGGAAAAGGAGTACGTCAAGGCTGTATATTGTCACCCTGCTGATTTAACTTATATGCAGAGTACATCATGAGAAATGCTGGGCTGGAAGAAACACAAGCTGGAATCAAGATTGCTGGGAGAAATATCAATAACCTCAGATATGCGGATGACACCACCCTTATGGCAGAAAGTGAAGAAGAACTAAAGAGCCTCTTCATGAAGGTGAAAGAGAAGAGTGAAAAAGTTGGCTTAAACCTCAACGTTCAGAAAACTAAGATCATGGCATCTGGTCCCATCACTTCATGGGAAAGAGATGGGGAAACAGTGGAAACAGTGTCAGACTTTATTTTTTTGGGCTCCAAAATCACTGCTGATGGTGATTGCAGCCATGAAATTAAAAGATGCTTACTCCTTGGAAGGAAGGTTATGGCCAACCTAGATAGCATATTTAAAAGCAGAGACATTACTTTGCCAACAAAAGTCCATCTAGTCAAGGCTATGGTTTTTCCAGTGGTCATGTATGGATGTGAGAGTTGGATGGTGAAGAAAGCTGAGCACCGAAGAATTGATGCTTTTGAACTGTGGTGTTGGAGAAGACTCTTGAGAGTCCCTTGGACTGCAAGGAGATCCAGCCAGTCCATCCTAAAAGAGATAAATCCTGGGTGTTCATTGGAAGGTCTGATGTTGAAGCTGAAACTCCAATACTTTGGCCACCTCATGCGAAGAGTTGACTCATTGGAAAAGACCCTAATGCTGGGTAGGATTGGGGGCGGTAGGAGAAGGGGACGACAGAGGATGAGATGGTTGGATGGCATCACCGACTCGATGGACATGGGTTTGGGTAGACTCCGGGAGTTGGTGATGGACAGAGAGGCCTGGCATGCTGCAATTCATGGGGTCTCAAAGAGTCAGACACGACTGAGCGACTGAACTGAACTGAACTGAGTCTGATCAGGTATTAAGAGTGAGAGATTCTCACTAAACTGACTTAGCAGAATTCTTGGTAAGCCTGGAATTGGTAAAAACTGGGATTACAGAAACCTAGTTGAGAAGGGGGCTCAAAGGAGCCTAACAAAAATTTAGTTAAAGAGAGAGTCTCTCAATAATAGTAACATTATAGTGGCAATATAATTTTTGTAACTAATAATGAAACGAAGTAACTTTTACAAGATCACTCAGCTAGTGAGCAGGAATTCGAACTCATATGTAAACCATGGCACTCTTCCACCTGTTTATTAGAAGAAGCTGCTTTATAAGATGGAGAGTTTCTTCTCAGGGTTAATCTTCAGCTACAGGTCATTTAATCAATGATAGTAAAGTATTCCAGAATTGGATAGAAGGTGAAGCGGCTGCTGAAGTCTCTTTTAACTTTAAGTGTCTGTGGTTTTATGATTCTACTCTGAGGATTATTTTGATTTTTAAATAATCTGAGATTCAAGGAAACTTAAAGCAATATAACTTTAGTCCACATCCTTGCCAACACGTATATCTTGTCTGTTTTATAATAGTCATTCTAACAGGTGTGAGGCAACATCTCTTTGTGGGCAGTGGGGGTGACTGTAGTTAATAAAACTGCATTGCATATTGAAAAGTTGCTAAAAGAGTACATGTTAAAAGTTCTCATTACAAGAACAAAATTATTATTATGTTTGTTGATGAATGTTAACTAGGCTTATTGTGAGAATCATTTTTGTAATATAAACATTTTTGGAATCATGATGTCATACATCTAAAACTAATATAATGTTATACTTCAATTCTAATTCAACTTAAAAAAATCAGTACATATATAAACCTAAAAAAATCTGACTTAATACTCTCATTTTATAAATGATAAAACCAAAACTAAGAAGCATAAGTTGATTTGTTCATGATAACATAGTAGATTTGTGACAGAGATTAGGGAAATCCACTGACTGAAGGGTCTGAGATCATGCTTGTTTATTATTTCATAATGGTCTAACTCATACTCCAAACATCTTATTGACTAGCTTTCCTTTAACAGTATTTTTAACCCTTGTTAAAAGAAACAAAGCGTGGTGGTTATCTAACACATACAGTACAAAGGCTGCTTGCCTTTCAAGATCCTCAGAAGTCTGGTCTTTAACTGTCCTCAGATGAATTTTGTTTAATGTTAGGGAAAAAAATAATCTGATGGAAAGATTTTTCCCACTAAGGCAATAACACCTTAATTGTCCCAGAATATTTGCATTTAAAATATGACATATTAATCCAACTGAAGCTGAAAGAGGAGTATCTGTAGGTTAGAATTTGCTATCTAAGTAACAGGAAACATTTGGGGATAGAAACAGAAGGAAATGGCTCATTTTCTTGTACACTCCCAGGTTATAGATCCAGAAACTTAAGAACCCCATGAATTACGTCTCCTCTTCACAACTGGTTCTAAATAGGCTGAGATAATTCCAGATTTTCTAAGCTTTTCTCAAATTCAGCTCTATCTAGATTATTTTATTCTCCCAGGAGTTATGCTATGCATGCATGGACTATTTGGGGTTCCAATCAACTCTTTCAATAGGGTGATGCTAGAGTTTCATATCCAATCTCCTGGGAAGTGAGCTAGAGTCTGGAGAACCAGACTGTGGCCATAGCAGACTTCTGCGAAGATGCTATGACTCATTTGCTTATAGATGTTCACTTTTATATATTGTTAATTATGAAACCTAAACATCTAGGCTTAATTAAACAACCCAAAGGACTGCTTTTCCAATGTGAATTATGATAGTTTTTGAAACTAAATTATTTAGTAAGTCTTAGGGAAAAGAAAAATAATAAATATGACAATGAATTTCATTTTGGGGGTATTTTTTACCTAATAATGGAGAAGGAAATGGCAACCCGCTCTAGTATTCTTGCCTCAAGAATCCTGTGGACAAAGGAGCCAGGTGGGCTGCTGTCCATAGGGTCGCAGAGTCAGACACAACTGAAGCAACTTAGCATACATGCATGCATTGGAGAAGGAAATGGCAACCCACTCCAGTGTTCTTGCCTGGAGAATCCCAGGGACGGCGGAGCCTGGTGGGCTGCCATCTATGGGGTCGCACAGAGTCGGACACGACTGAAGCGACTTAGCAGCAGCAGCAGTTACCTAATAAATAATTTATCTTGTTTTGACCAAAATCCAAACATTTGGTGGTAATTTTGCAGTGCTGGACTGAAATAAACAAAAAACAATAATAATAATAATTTGTAAAATGCCTACTCAATGAATGGAAGCTGAAATGTTATTTTTAATTATAGCTTAATTTATTCCTAATAAGTTAAGCAAGAACAATACTGAAGAAAAGCTTTTACAACATTGTGACAAAAGATTACAAGTTGGGCTTTGTTAAAATATGTGACTCATAGGAACATGGGATAAATTATGCTGTTCCAACCCCAGTGATCTTCAATATCAAAGCTAAAATAATACTTTATATCTTGGGTGGAATGATGAAAGGGCTACACAGGAGTTTCTTTACTGCCTCAGGGAAATGGTTCTCAAAAGTAATACAGAAGGAAGCCTGAAGCATCCCTTGTGAACAAACTATCAATATTTCTGTGTTTAAGACAATAAGTGGACTTTAGACAGGAATGAGGAAGTCAGGAAGCCAGTCTAGATTGAGGCATATCTCTTGGAGAGTTAGATTTCTCTGACTCCTATATTATACTGTCTTCAGGAATAAAGAGAAGCTTAGAGGACTTATCAAATAAAGAGGGAAGGTTCAAGGCTCAGGAACTATCTTTGGAAAGTAATCAATAGTGTGATAATATGCAAGTCTAAGGGCTTCCCAGATGGTGCTAGTGATAAAGAACCTGTTTGCCAATCCAGGAGACAAAAGAGATGCATGTTTGATCCCTGAATTGGAAAGATCCCCTGGAGAAGGGCATGGCAACTCACTCCAGTATTCTTGCCTGGAGAATGCCATGGACAGAGGAGCCTGGTGGGCCACAGTCCATTGAGTCGCAAAGAGTCAGACACGACTGAAGCAACTTAGCATGCAAACTCGTAAGTCTAATGTATATGAATATCTAACTTCTTGATTCTATAACTGCCTACATCCTTCTGACACCTTAACCATGGCTTCTTTCTTAAACTTCCTTCATTTTCACTGTTTATTTTGTATCAAAGGACTCATTTATTTTCTTGGCCTTAGCGATAACCCCTGTGTAGATGACTCAGAAATTTCTATCATGGGACCTGATCTCTGATCCAAGCAGGATAGCTCTAACTTTTCACTGAATGGCTCATGTAAGTATAAAAAGCTAACATAACTACTCCAAACATAAAATTTTCACTCAAAATTAGCCCTCCCTTCTAATTTACCTGTCTCTGTCCATGGTGTTTCCGTTGCCCCTGATCCTTAGATTTGGAACTACGAAGTCATCTTTGACGTATTCCTCTCCTTTAATCTCTGTATTATGCCGATGACCAAGACTTCCTTATTTTTCCGTTCTGTCCAACTCTTTGTGACCCCATGGACTACAGCACGCCATGCCTCCCTGTCCATCACCAACTCCCGGGGCTTGCTCAAACTCATGTCCATAGAATCGATGACGCCATCCAACCATCTCATCCTCTGTCGTCCCCTTCTTCTCCTGCCCTCAATCTTTCCCAGCATCAGGGTCTTTTCCAATGAGTCAGTTCTTTGCATCAGGTGGCCACACTATTGCAGTTTCAGCTTCAGCATCAGTCCTTCCAATGAATATTATGGACTGATTTCCTTTAGGATGGACTGCTTTGATCTCCTTGCAGTCCAAGGGACTCTCAAGAGTCTTCACCAACACCACAATTCAAAAGCATCAGTTCTTCGGTGCTCAGCTTTCTTTATGGTCCAACTCTCACACCCATACATGACTACTGGAAAAACCATAGCCTTGACTAGACAGACCTTTGTCGGGAAAGTAATGTCTCTGCTTTTTAATATGCTGTATAGGTTGGTCACGGCTTTTCTTCTAAGGAGCAAGTGTCTTTTAATTTCATGGCTGCAGTCACCATCTTCAGTGATTTGGGAACCCAATAAAATAAAGCCTGTCACTGTTTCCATTGTTTCCCCATCTATTTGCCATGAAGTGATGGGACTGGATGCCACAATCTTAGTTTTTTGAATGTTGAGTTTTAAGTCAGGTTTTTCGCTTTCAGTTTCATCAAGAGGCTCTTCAGTTCCTCTTCGCTTACTGCCATAAGGGTGGTATCACCTGCATATCTGAGGTTATTGATATTTCTCCCTTCAATCTTGATTTCAGCCTGTGCTTCATCCAGCCCAGCATTACTTGTAAAGAATTATTTTGTTCTTCACCTTCTTCTTATCTCCATTGTTATGGGCCACATTTCACTTACAGTTAAATTACTATTAGAGCACATTTTTTTAGCTTTTCCAGGATTTATGTTCCTTCCTCACTCAATTAATTTTCCTGATTTATAACAGCCAAATTAGTTATCATCACATGAATTTTCATCTTGTGACTTCATACCTAAAACCCCAAATATTCACCAATGTTACTATAGCAAGTCTAAAAGCCTATAATTAGTTTTCAGGCTTCCTATCACCAAAGAAAACTATATACAAATGACCATAGTTCAGTTCTTTGCAACACTTACATTCTGTTCAGGCCTGACTTCATTGCTGCTCAGAAACATCTTTTATCTTTTATTTACTCACGTCTGCTATTGTTATTTAAGAACGTGTCTCTCCTTCCACCAATGAGAATCCTACCAGTCTGTATCAGTCACCTTGTCTAAGGCATGCTGTAGTAAGAAACAAATTTTAGTTCCTTATAGTTCAAACAAAAAAAAAGTTTCATTTCTCAATCAAAATGGGTCAATCTCAATATCTCTGGGATTCTCTCAATGTGATCTCTATTCTGGAACTCAAGTTGATAAAGCAGTTGCCCCTGGGACTTTGTAGAGGGCAAAAATAGCAACATGAAGCTATTGGAGCTTTTCCTCGGAATTGTAACATTTCCCTGGACAAAGTACATTGGTGAAGCCTGATATCAGTCAGATGGGAGTGAATCTTTTCCTCATATAGAGAGGCACAGAAAATCCCATGGCTAAGCCTGATGTCAGCAGAACCAGGATGTATAACACTTCCATAAAGAGGAACAGCTAATATTTTGAAAATTTATGAAGTCTACTACAGTCCACTCTCTTTGTCACAAATATTTACTTTCCTCCCTTCTGCCTACAAAATACACTCATTCCCTCTCCAAGGGGAACAACTCAGCACACGACACACAAGACCAAACACTGATCTTACAATATGCTATATCTATATCAGGTCAAAATATAACTCCTCTTGAGTTATATATTTGTGAGCTAAAAAGACAAATTATATGCCTACCACATACTCAACACACAATGCTAGTACAGGGACATGACAATAGTAGTAATTAGTCAAATTCGGAAAGAACAAGGCCAGGTGGCACATGGCAGTGATGGGTGGACAGTCATGCTCTAAAGCTGTTACAGGGATTTCTGAGAATGTTACCTGGGACAGGAAGTGTATTCTTAATCAGAGCCTAGGTTGACTCCTCCAAAGCAGTGTCCCAGTCCACTGTTCTCCCATCTTCTCCAAAACACACTGATCTTCTTTTTCTATGAAATAATTATTTCAAATTACCATTTTAAGAATTCATGGAGTTCTAATACACCTTATATATTTGTTTTAAACATTCTGATACTATTTCATGTATTTAATTTAATCCCTCCAAACAATTTGTAAATTCCCTGATTTAGGGAGATTGAATCTTATCAGTATTTCCAACAAATGCATAATTATGCATGTGATAGCAATTGGGAAAAATTATTAAAAATACCATAAGTATTTAGATACTTATAATACCATAAGTAATGAGAACCATCTGACTCAAGCTAACCTTTCACAAAGATAAGTTGGTCCACAAAAGAGATTTCAATAACAACTTTATGAGACATATATTTAACAAAGAACCTGAAATTTCACCCAATAGGATGACATTCACAATTACTTAAGTGCAGCCATGACCATCTGGATATTTACTTGATTTCATGCATATTTTATAGGTTTAGGTTTTGTTTGTATATTTATCATGGAAACATTATTGGCCCAAGGAAGTTCTTGGAGAATTCAGTAAAACACCAACAGACAGTTGTTCTAGTACTTGTCTGGCCTTCATCCTGCGATGTGACTTTGACACTGTAATAACTTTATCTAGGCCTCTTATTGTCAATCAGAAAAAAAATATACTCTGCTCTTCATTGTTCCAAGGGTGTCACAAGAATACCTGAGGTGACATGGTCAACTGTTTTGAGTTTGTAGTAAAGAAAACTTTATTCCAGTTATTCCATGAAGTAAGCAAGTAAGCAAGTATGTATTGAAGTTCTTTTGTTGCTCAATTGTTGTTGTTCAGTTGCTAAGTTGTATCTGACTCTTCATGGCCCCATGGATTGCAACACACCAGGTTTCCCTGTCCTTCGCTATCTCCCAGAGTTTGCTCAAACTTATGTCCATTGAGTCAGTGATGCATCCAACCATCTCATCCTCTGTCACCCCCTTTTCCACTTGCTCTCAATCTTTCCCAGCATCAGGATATTTTCCAATGAGTCAGCTATTTGATACTGGAGTTTCAACTTCATCATCAGCCCTTCCAATGAATATTCAGGATTAATTTCCTTTTAGATTGACTGGTTTGATCACCTTGCAGTCCAAGGGACTCTCAAGAGTTTTCTCCAGCACCACAACTCAAAAGCATCAATTCTTTTGTGCTCAGCCTTCTTGATGGTCCAACTGTCACATTCACACATGAACTACTAGAAAAACCATAGCTTTGACTATATGGACTGATGCCTCTGCTTTATAATATGCTCTGTAGGTTTGTTATAGCTTTCCTTCCAAGGAGCAAATGTCTTCTAATTTCATGACTGCAGTCACCACCCACAGTGATTTTGGAGCCCAAGAAAATAAAATCTGTCACTGCTTTTACATTTCCCCCTTCTATTTGCCATGAAGTAGTGGGACCAGATGCCATGATCTTTGCTTTTTGAATGTTGAATTTTAAGCCAGCTTTTTCACTCTTCTCTTTCACCTCTTCAAGAAGCTGCTTTCTTCCTCTTCACTTTCTGCCATTAGAGTGGTATCATTTGCATATCTAAGGTTGTTGATATCTCCCAGCAATCATGATTCCAGCTTGTGATTCATTTAGCCTGGCATTTCACATGATGTATTCTGCATATAACTTGAATAAACAGAATGACAATACACAGCCTTGACATACTCCTTTCCCAATTTGGAATCAGTCAGTTGTTCCATGTCCTGTTCTAACTGCTCCTTCTTGACTTGCACACAGATTTCTCAGGCGACAGGTAAAGTAGTCTAGTATTCCCATCTCTTTAAGAATTTTCCACAGTTTGCTGTGGCCTTTTTGTCTCTCTGTGCACTTATATAAGGTTAGAAAAGAGAGTTATTTTGTCTCCCTTTGCACTTACATGTAATTAAAAGTAATTATTGCTGGTTTTATTGGTAGGAGAGATGTTTTTGGACAAGGGGCCATTCATGACTTCCTCAAGAATACCACCAACAACACTTGACATTTAAACAGCAAAGAAAAATATCTCCTAACACAACCCTATGAGATAGATGTCAAGAATTATTAATAGTGCAAAGACCTAATATTAATCATTGGTGCCATACCATTCAGTTGAATTTAGAGTGAACCGCCCTGAAAGGCAGATGGATTGTGAATCTAAATTTTCTCCCTCTTCTTCTTTGTTCCAATTTGGTATCTTCATAAAGCTCATATCTCCTAGTTTTGTTATATCTTAATGATATTCCTCAGTTTTATTCTGATTTATATATTTATATATGCTAAGTCACTTCAATCATGTTTGACTTCTTGTGACTATGGACTGTAGCCTGCCGGGCTCCTCTGTCCATGAGATTCTCCAGGCAAGAATACTGGAATGGATTGCTGTGTCCTCCTTCAGAGGATCTTCCCTGCCCAGGGAGGACTGAGCTCATGTCTTTCATGTCTCCTGCCTTAGCAGTCAGGGTCTTAACCACTAGCGTCACCTGGGAAGCCCTTATATATATGTATGTGTGTATATATATTTACAGATATATATCCTATTATATATATAATATTATATATTATACATGTATGCATATATGATGCCTCCTACTATGTTCTGGATATTGCCACATTTTAAGAGATCATCTGGGGACATTCTAGTTTACCATCTTCTGTGGGCAAAGCATATGAAAAGTGAAAAACTTATCAAGCTGGTCTGTAACTGAAGAGTTTTGGTGTGTGCATATTACACATTGGAAAAACACATATGGACTTTAAATATTATGAGATGCCAAGCATTCTGGAAAGATTGCAGGCTGAAAGTTAATTGCTAGTACTTTAGAGTCTGAAATGCTAATAAAAAATAACACTTCCCAAGGGTTCAACATTAAACGTCAGCCTTTTGGCTAAGAACCCTAGCTGTTTCTTATAAAAGTGATACTAATAATAGCTAACATTTGTTGAAGGTTTACTATGTGTCAAGCTCAATTCTCAGCACACTGCATGCATTAACCCATTTAATCTTTATAATAGCACTATGAGGAGTGTATTGTTATTATTCTTTTGAGATGAGAAATTGAAGCACAGAAAGATTAAGTAATCTGCTCAGAGTTATTCAGCCAGTATCTGACCCATGCAGTTTGGTTTCACAGCCTGTGCATAGACCACTATGCATTATGACTTTCCAAGGGATGAGAGTTACTTTAAAAATAGAGGCAGAATAACTGCTGGGAGCCTGAATACAGTATTGTAATGGTGGCTTGAAGCTCGTTGTTATCATAATGAAAATCTCATTCTCCATGTTAGAACTAAATCTGCGGCCAGTCTGTTTGCAGGGAGCTCCAGGATTCATGGGATATATAAAATTTCCAAGAGGTCTGTAAGCCAGATTGTCTTCTTTTTGTTATCACTGGAAGCCAGTGTATAATAAGGAGGCCCAAATTGATTTGGAAAAAGTAGCTTATTATTAAATGAATTGACATTTCATTTGCCGACACATCATCATCTGAAATGTATAACACTAAAAAGCCTGTTAGTTTTTTTTTTTTTTTGTATACTTAGATGGTGAAAACTCTGCAAGGTAAATTAACAGTGCAAATTAAGTTTTAATGTGAACATTTAATACTTAGAACAGTCACATGCACATAGAAATTAAGGATCCTGATGTTAGCTATAGGCTGGTGAAAATCTTATTCCTGTTCTTCCAATATTATCACTGTCACCTAATTCCTTAGCAAATGTTTGTCCTAGACTTCTCACTTCTTCATTCGAGACTCATCTAGCCAACCTCTCACTGTGCTCTGCTCACTCAATTTATATTTGTTGCTATCTGGTAACCTGACATCCATCTTCTTTGTATCTCTGAAATATACACCTGCTCTCATTATGTTATATCTACAACCCATCTCTTGTCTTGTTATCTATTAGGATAAACTTTGCAGCCAGATTTTGCTTCTCCACTTTCTTCCCTTAAGCAATTCGTTGAAAATGTGCTTCTCAGTCAGTTTCATATCAAAATACACAGAAGAGAATATAATCTTTGTGTATTCTGGGATTATATGATAAGACTGCTTGTGTCACAGGCAGTAAACCAGGAATTCAAGTTGCCCCAGGCCATGTCGACTGACTCTAGGGCTGAGAAAATCAGTATAACATTTCACTTATAATCTATTCTTCCACTTATTAGGAAACCCTGATGTAGGGGAAAGAGTATTTTGTTTGTGACCAGATAAGCCAGAGTCTACATTTTGACTTTGCTATTCCATAGCTCTGTCATCTTGATAAAATAACAATATCCTATCTTCTGCCTTCTAAGCTATCAAATATGAGTAATAATATTGAAAGAGGAAAGGATTCTTCTGAACATTCTCCCATTAGACCTAGTCTACCTGCTCCTTTTCCAGTTCTTTTCCAGGAGAGAAGTTGGTAATTTGATTGGTGAGAGTTTTAAGATGCTCACTGGATTAGTAATAGTAGCTGAATGGAAAAGAGGAGAGGGAGGGATAAATTAGGAATTTGCAATTAACAGATACACATTAATTATACATAAAATTAAAAAAAACAAGGATATACTGTATAGCAAAGGGAAATATATTTTATATCTTGTAATAGCCTATAATGGAAAAGAATCTAAATATATTTATATATGTATAATTGAGTCACTTTTTTGCACATCTGAAACTAATACAATAAGGTAAATCAACAATTCTTCAATCAAAAAAAAAGTTTAAAATAATAGCTGAAGCCAAAAGGGGTGAACACCTCCTCTGCTTCTTGCCTCCCAATCTGTCTCTACCACTCAGGCAGGTTAGAACCTTGAAAGCTGGTCATGAAGGAGAAAGAAGTCAACTCAGAGGTCCCTTCCCCTTAAAAGCTTACCTGAAAACTGCACTGGAGTAATCTCAGGTAATCTCTTAAGAGATTACCTCTTCAAATGCCTTCTATGTTTTAATGTATTTGTGCTCAGTCACTTAGTTGTGTCCAACTCTTTATCATCCTTTGGACTGAAGCACCCCAGCCTCCTCTGTCCATGCGATTTTTCAGGCAAGAATATCAGAGTGGGTTTCCCTGTTTCCTCCAGGGGATCTTCCTGACCCAAGTATCCAACCTGCATCTCCTGTGTCTCCTGCATTGCGGGAAGCTTCTTTACACACTGAGGCATTGGCGAAACCCTTATGTAATAGACATGATCTAAATCATGGTGAATTAAAAAAATGAGTGAAATTCAGCTCTGTTTTCAATGAGCTTAGGGTACAGCAAATAAGAACAATCATTGAAATAAAAATGTAAGTGCTATTATCTAACTATGGGCAGGAAATCAGATTGGGAACGTTAGAAAAGGCAATCTAGGAGAGATGGCTACAACACCATTAAGATGGTCTAGCCTATTGCTTAGTATTTGCTCAGTCATATCTGACTCTTTGTAACCCCATGGACTGTAGCCTGCCAGACTCCTCTGTCCATGGGATTATCCAAGCAAGAATACTGAAGTGGGTTTCTATGCCCTTCTCCAGGGGATCTTCCCAACCGAGGGATCAAACCCATATCTCCTGCATCTCCTGCATTGAAAGGCAGAGTCTTTACTATCTGAGCCACCTGAGAAGCCCAAGATGGTCTAGCATGTGCTTTTAATCTCTCTCTCCCCCACCACTGATGTCTGTACCGTATTTCAGGGTAGGAGATATTTCTGCTGTTCCCTCCAAAAGTTTGAAGTGAACAGAATTCTGTGGGGTTTAAGGTAACCACTTATGCTCTCTTGGTACAATGCATCATTTGGCCTAGAATTTTAATTTTGGCTTTGTTCTCAGCTAACCCTTGGGCTTCACAGGTGGCACTAGTGGTAAAGAATACACCTGTCAATGCAGGAGACATGAGACTCAGGTTTGATCCCTGGGTTGGGAAGATCTCCTGGAGGAGGGCATGGCAACGCTCTCCAGTATTCTTGCCTGGAGAATGTCATGGACAGAGGAGCCTGGAGGGCTACAGCCCATGTTGTCACAAAGAGCTGGACATGATTAAAGTGACTTAGCATGCACACACACCGTGGAAAGTGAGGAACACATTTCCTTCAGTCTCAGATTCTTCAACATTATTTACAGCTTTATTGTGCCCTCACCAGAGGGAGAAAGGGTACAGGACCCCTCTGAGAGTCATACACCAGCAAGGTTCCATGTCCTTCATGTCTCTGCTTTCCATTTCAGGCAGCCTGGCCAATGTTATCTTGTCCCTCTGCTATTCACTGTTCATTCCAGGGACTTCCCTGGTGGCTCAGACAGTAAAGAATCTGCCTGTAATGTGAGAAACCTGAGTTCAATCCCTGGGTTGGGAAGATCCCCTGGAAGCGGGCATGGCAACCCACTCCCGTATTCTTGCTTGTAGAATTCCCATGGACAGAGGAGCCTGATAGGCTATAATCCATGAGGTCGCAAAGAGTCGGAGACGACTGAGTGACTAAGCACAGCACAGTTCATGGCATGCACATTGCACTTTGATTCCTAAAGTCTTAATGACTGGCAAGTAAATTTTAGAATTTGAAGCACTTTCAATTCTAAAATCCCAATTCTCTCAAATCAAAAAGCTCTGCTTTTTGAACGTCATTACTGAAACTCAAATGCATTCCTGTTATAAAATATGAATTCTTCCTGAGATGTTGAAATTTGAGGAGGTATCATGTTCCAGGGAAATGTGGAAGGTGAGTTTGGGAGAAAATTTTGGCTCATATTAAAGTATGCTCTCTCAGATCCAACATGTACAAAATATCACAAGTACTGCTGACCCCTAGGAAGGCCAATCTTGCAGAGCTTGACAAGTAACAAGTAACTTTCCAAGAACTGGGGGGAAAAATCAATAAAAGCGATTTTACGGAAACCAAGGCAGGGGCACTTCAAGGAGACAGTGTTCAATAGAAACAAAAAAATGGGGAGGGGCACAATGGATATAAATAGACTATTTACAAGAGAAAAAATGCAAAAGGCTAATAAGCATATGAAAAAATATTCATCTTCAGTAATAATGAAATATATCAATGAAAATAATTATCAGGAATTGCTTTTCCTCATCACTTTAACATTTTTTAAAGTATGATGTTATTCAGAGCTGTGAAATAGGTATTCCTACTCATTGTTGATGAAAAAACTGTGAAACACAGCTGCTTGGGAAAGTAGTCTGGGTAAAATATGTCCAGCCTTAAAATGTATTTAACTTTTAATCTATCTACTTTTAAATATTTGCAAGAATAAAATAACATGTCAAAAAAGAATTTTTGCATGAACATATTTATTTTTGTGATTTTTTAAAATAACACGGGAAAAAGTATAATATTAAAGTAAAAATTCAATCATTGGAACTTTTCTGATGGTCCAGTGGTTAAGATTTCATACTTATACTGCAGGGGACACAGGTTCAACCCTTGCTCAGAGAACTAAGATCCCATATGCCACAGAACATGACCAAAAATAAATAAATAAATAAATAATTTATATATATATGTCAATTTATGTAATTTTCTTTATATAAAACTGTTTAATCTATCATATATTGCATAAAACATTTCATGAATATAGCAAAGAAATTGACACAGCTTCACCAATAATGAGCAAAATGAAGAAAATTTAAAATGTTGGAAATTAATTATACAGAAAAGGGACTCATTAGATTCATATGCCAGCTGATGGTTTATTGCTGTTCTACAGTTTATTTATTTTTTTTAAAAGGCAGACTGATTTTTTTTTTTATAATTTTAATTATTGATCGATTTTTGGTTGCACTGGGTCTTTTTGTCTGTGAGGGGGTTGAGGCCTTTTTTTTAGTTGCCGCAAGCAGGGGCTACTCTCTAGGTGCTGTCTGTGGGCTTCTAGTTGCAGTGGCTTCTCTTGTTGCAGAGCGTGGGCTCTAGGAGTGCAGGCTTCAGTAATTGTGGCACATGGGCTTGGTAGTTGCAGTTCCCATGCTCTAGAGCACAGGCTTAATAACTGTGGTTCATGGACTTTAGTTGTTCTGTGGCCTGTGGGATCCTCCTGGGATTGAACCAGGGATGGAACCCATATCTCCAGCGCTGGCAGATGGACTTTTTACCACTGAGGCACCAGGGAACCTCCTATACATCTTTAAAATAAGGTTTTAATCCTATGAATTTGACCAAGAATTGTACCTGGTTTCTTTAATTCTGGACCCTTTTAAGCATCTGTCCCAGGATCAGAGTACATCAGTGTGCACAAGAAAATTCTAACCTTTAATTCAGTTCTTGTGAGTGAGACATAATTGTTCCTCAAAGGTATTCACGCTTTCACTAATGTTGGTTTGTCTGTTGTATATATTGAGTCTGCTGCCCAAATCAGGGATATGAAACTGGTAGTAAACATTACAGATTGCATCAGTATCATGAAGTCACTACTTTTGCCCATTTCATTTCAGTCTTTGATGCTGTCACTCACAAGTCTTAGGTCCAGTGTGTCGTGAGTTCCTGAAACCAACACAGTATCTTCCCATGGCTGGTCAAGAATAAGTGACTGTCATCTCTACTGGTACAGATGTATCTTCATAGACTGGAGTCTGGCAAGATTTCAGTGTTTGAGAGTGCTTTCTTCATTCATGCTGTCTGACAACACCCAGTCCAGTTGGACTTGGACTGAAGGAAAAGAGCTCGGAAGGGTCAGATGCAAAGCTAAAAGAGATTGTAACAAACTTTTTGACTGGAGTTGAAATTTCAGTTCCTATGGATTCACACTAAATACCAGTTTGTTTTGTCATTGTTTTTCGTAATCAGTTCCATTTGTGAAAAAAATTACTGACACACAGAAATCATGTTAAAAATAAACACATTTCACATTGCTTGGTGAAATATATATATAATGTCATTTTGTAGCACACTCTGAGGAAAACCAAATGACTATGTAGCAGAACAGATGTGATACTGAGGAAGATGGCTATTATTTTAGACTGGATAAGGCTATAAGTAAGAGAGTAGCAAAAGCATAAACTCATATATCAAAAGAACAGAGGGGTTCAAAACATAGATACTCACATATATGGTCAATTAATAAAGATTCCAAGGCAACTAAATGCAGAAAATGTGGTATTTTCAACAAATGATGCTGGAATAATTGGGCATTCAAAATAAACAACTCACTTCAACTCATACTGTGTACCTGATACAAAAATTAACACAAACTATAAAATAGACAAAAAAGTAAAACATAAAATCTAAAGTTTCTTGAGAAATGAGAGAATTGTTTTCAATCTTGGGTTGAAACCCAAGATTTCACAGATAAGACACCACAGCATGAATCATAAAGAAAAAAAAAAGATAAATTAGATGCAACAAACCTAACTTTCTTGCCCTTTGAAAGGCACTATTAAGAAAATAAAAAGACAAACCACAGAATTGAAGAAAATATTTGCAAAACATGTTTTATAAAAGATTGGTGCCCAAAATACATGAAGAATCTCTTAATTCAACAATAAGAAAACAAGGTCACAATTGAAAATAGGCAAAAAGTTTGGACAGATGCAAAAGAAAATATATAGATGATAGACAAGCACATGCAAAGATGCTCAACATTATTACCAATAGGGAAAACAAGATAAAACCATGATAAGGTACTACCACACATCTATGAAAGTGAAAGTGTCAGTAGCTCAGTCATGTCTGACTCTTTGCAACTCCATAGACTGTAGCCTCTGTTCATGGAGTCCTCCAGGCAAGAATACTGGAGTGGGTTGCCATTCCCTTCTCCAGGGTATCTTCCTGACTCAGGGATTGAACCCAGGTCTCCACCATTGCAGACCGATTCTTTACCATCTGAGCCACCAGGGAAACCCACTACACATCTATAAGAATGGATTAAAAAAAAATTTAATGGCAGTATCAGTTGCTGTGAAGGTATAGAAAAACTGTGATTTTCACACATTGCTGGTGGGAATTAAACATAAAATAGTCACTTTGGAAAACAAATTGGTAGCTTCTTGTATAAGTAAGTATACACTTACCATCCAACCCAATGATTCTACTCCTAAGTATTTCTCTCAGATCACGAAAACAATGTGCACTCAATGATCTGTATGGAAAGATATAGTGGTTGTAATCATAATTACCCAAAACACAAATGCACTACAGTTAGTGAATAGATGAACTGTAACACTAAATGGTGGAGCGCACATGTGCCCGTTCAGTTGCTTCAGTCATGTCTGACTCTGCGACTCTGTGGATGCCAGGCTCCTCTGTCCATGGGATTCTCCAGGAAGAATACTGGAGTGGGTTGCCATGCCCTCCT
The DNA here is from genome assembly GCA_024291935.2 of Okapia johnstoni. Classification (NCBI taxonomy): domain Eukaryota; kingdom Metazoa; phylum Chordata; class Mammalia; order Artiodactyla; family Giraffidae; genus Okapia; species Okapia johnstoni. The sequence goes on from CM044308.1 coordinate 59,052,424, forward strand.
CCAGAGGATCTTCCCCCTCGAAGGATTAAACCCACATCACCTGTGTCTCTTACATTGCAGGCAGATACTTTACAGATGAGTCACCAGGGAAGACCATACAGTGGAGTTCAGTTCAGTTCAGTCGCTCAGTCGTGTCCGACTCTTTGCGACCCCATGAATTGCAGCACGCCAGGCCTCTCTGTCCATCACCAACTCCTGGAGTCTACCCAAACCCATGTCCATCGAGTCGGTGATGCCATCCAACCATCTCATCCTCTGTCGTCCCTTTCTCCTCCCGCCCCCAATCCTACCCAGAATTAGGGTCTTTTCCAGTGAGTCAACTCTTCGCATGAGGTGGCCAAAGTATTGGAGTTTCAGCTTCAACATCAGACCTTCCAATGAACACCCAGGATTTATCTCTTTTAGGATGGATTGATTGGATCTCCTTGCAGTCCAAGGGACTCTCAAGAGTCTTTTCCAACACCACAGTTCAAAAGCATCAATTTTTTGGCGCTCAGCTTTCTTCACTGTCCAGCTCTCACATCCATACATGACCACTGGAAAAACCATAGCCTTGACTAGATGGACTTTTGTTGGCAAAGTAATGTCTCTGCTTTTAAATATGCTATCTAGGTTGGCCATAACCTTCCTTCCAAGGAGTAAGCGTCTTTTAATTGCATGGCTGCAATCACCATCAGCAGTGATCTTGGAGCCCATAAAAATAAAGTCTGACACTGTTTCCACTGTTTCCCCATCTCTTTCCCATGAAGTGATGGGACCAGATGCCATAATCTTAGTTTTCTGAACGTTGAGGTTTAAGCCAACTTTTTCACTCTCCTCTTTCACCTTCATCAAGAGGCTCTTTAGTTCTTCTTCACTTTCTGCCTTAAGGGTGGTGTCGTCCACATATCTGAGGTTATTGATATTTCTCCCGGCAATCTTGATTCCAGCTTGTGTTTCTTCCAGCGCAGCATTTCTCATGATGTACTCTGCATATAAGTTAAATCAGCAGGGTGACAATATACAGCCGTGACGTACTCCTTTTCCTATTTGGAACCAGTCTGTTGTTCCATGTCCAGTTCTAACTGTTGCTTCCTGATCTGCATACAGTGGAGTACCACTTAGCAAAAAAAATCAATAAAAAGCAGCAAACTACTGATCCATGCAATATAGATAAATCTTAAATGCATTATATAAACAGAAAGAGCCAGACTCAAAAAGTTGCATACTGTATAATTTCATTTCTATGACATTCTAGAAAAGATATAGCTAAGTAGTTGTCAGTCTCTGACTTTAGGCAAAAGAAAGTGATTACAAAAGGGCATAAAGAAATTCTTTGGGTGATGGATGTGTTGTATATCTTGATGATGCTGGTGGGAAAATTTATGCAACTGTGTACCTAAAAAGCATATATTTTCCTGTATGTCAATGATACCTCCATAATCCTGATTTAAAACAAACAAAACAGAGAAATATTTTGGAAAAGAGCAAGGAAAAACTTGTGAGTGTCAAGTGAAAGTATGGTATATTCCTTGACAACTTCAGAATACAGTTTTTATTAGTTGAAAATATTGAATAGTAAAATTGGAGCTTCATGTTGCTAGTCTCTATAGAGTTCTGGTAATCTTAAAAGTCAAGTTTCACTTACCAAAATCTAAGTTCAGTCATTTATTTGTCCTATCTTTGTTCCAATTTCTAGTGTCATTTCAAGTCTTGCCTTTCACGAGACATTATTTATATCTGGTTTAATTATTAATAGCATCCCATTTTCCTCTCCAAAGTGTCTCTATTTGAGCAATAAACTACATGGGCACCCTACTTAAATATGTAGCCTGTTAGGTAATCAGCTGATCAGTAGAAAAACAGCTTGCTCTGTTTGGAGTTGCTGGGAAGAGGTGAGGTTCACACTGAGTGCTTTTGAAAGGGAATGCCCTGTCAGACTTAAGTTTAATATTATCGTTATGAAAAAGGAAATATGCAGGGTTATGTACTCAGCATCTTTAATATGCTATCATACATCAATTAAAAGTTTGCTGAACATGCTACAAATCTTGGTCAGCACATTTTTAAAATTTTATTTTAGCATTTTGGTTACTTTTTAAAATCGGGAAATTAAGCCATTAGAGAAAATGAGGTCTGAAGTCATATTTTGTGCTGGCACCTCTCTACTCCGATCCCACAGAGCATCAGCAGAGAGCCAAAAAAAAGAAGAAGAAAAAAGCTGAGGTCAATGGTGAGCCCTTTTCCAGGGTTTAATGAGATCAAGTTACATATTCTTCCCTGTTCTTAGGTCGTTCTTCTAAGGGTAGAAAGAAAACACAAAATTAGTGTGATATTTAAACTGTTAAAAATTCCATTGAGAGAGAAGCATGGCCCCATTTTATAATTTACTCTATGTCTTAAAGAAATAAAATGAAATTGTAACCATGACTGAATTCAAATGAAGCTGTTCTGAGATTCCCAGGGAATATGACAGAAGTCTTGTTTCCTCCCCATCACTAAACTTGGTCCTAAAGACAACTGCAGTGGATTAGACATTACTCTTCTGGTGACTGGAAGCAAGATAAGGCAAATTAAACTGCTGAGGAAATTAAGGATCAAACTACATTTTTAATGACTGTTATAAGAAGTTTCTGTGTAAATATCGTTAATCATTCCCTTTCTCTTCTTTGAGTTTTATTAAACCACACATGATAATTAACTTATTTCCTTTTCTAGGATATAGCACGTCATATTAGCATGAAAAATTAGTTCTCCAAATTCCTGTGAAATCTGAAGTTTTCTATCTGTGGGTCTAAAATAGCTAGAACTCAAACTGCAGTTTAAAGAATTAAACAACCATTAGTAGAACAGTTAACACTCAGAAAGACCTGGCATAATTCCAAAGCAGTGTTCAAGTTGAAAGCTCCATTTGAAATATTTTACTCACTGTTTAGTTATTCTCTTCAATGAAGTAAGAAAGGCAATATAATTTACCCCAAGAAATACCCAAGGTGAGTCATTTTTTAGCAGGGCGGATAAGTAGTAAAGTGTTCCAGAAAATGTAGTGAGGAAGCTGGATCTTGGAAGAAAAATACAGTGGAAGACAGATTGCTGAAATATATGCTACTTCTATTAGGAAGCAGACCTTTCATCACTTAGACTCTGATACCTACTTGTGATCTAGTCTTGTAGGAAAAAAAATTGGATTCTCTATTCTACAAGAAGTGCTTCCCTGATAGTTCAATTGGTAAGAATCTGCCTTCAATGCAGGAGACCCTGGTTTGATTCCTGGGTCAAGAAGATTCACTGAAGGAGGGATAGGCTACCCACTCTATAAGAAAATGGAGGAAATAAACCAGTAATTTTTCTGCCATGTTAGTTAAGGAATGTGACAGTACTGAAAAGAAAATCAACATATTTTCAATTAATAAACTTTAGCCTTAAGTAAATTTTCCAATACTAAATATTTCATTTTTGCATAAATTTCTGTCTAAAATGACACCATACCCATTGAATCACTTAAAACATCCTTTTGTACTTTAAATAAAAATACAATATCAACATGTTGGCTAGATTCACATATAGTACCTTGAATCATTTGAATTTGTATATTATATAATGGTTAGTTTTCTGAGATTGTGGTTTTCATTCTAGAACTAACAACCAAAAAAGATGTCCTCTTCATTACAGGGGACTGGAATGCAAAAGTAAGAAGTCAAGAAATACCTGGAGTAACAGGCAAATCTGGCCTTGGAGTACCAAATGAAGCAGGTCAAAGGCTAACACAGTTTTGCCAAGAGAATGCACTGGTCATAGCAAATAACCTCTTCCAACAACACAAGAGAAGACTCTAGCATAGACATCAGAAATCACATTGATTATATTCTTTGCAGCCAAATACAGAGAAGTGCTATACAGTCAGCAAAAAGAAGACCTGGAGCTGATTGTAGCTCAGATCAAGAACTCCTTATCGCCAAATTCATACTTAAATTGAAGAAATTAGGGAAAACCACTAGACCACTTAGATATGACCTAAATTAAATCCCTTATGGCTATCCAGAGGAAGTAAGAAATAGATTTAAGAGATTAGATCTGATAGACAGAATGCCAGAGGAACTATGTTCGGAGGTTTGTAACATTGTACAGGAGGCAGTGATCAAGACCATCCCCAAGAAAAAGAAATGCAAAAAGGCAAAATGGTTGTCTGAGGGGGCCTTACAATAGCTGAGAAAAGAAGAGAAGCTAAAGGCAAAGGACAAAAGAAAAGGTATACCCATTTGAATGCAGAGTTCCAACGACTAGAAAGGAGAGATTAAAAAGCCTTCCTCAGTGATCAATGCAAAGAAATAGAGGAAAACAATCAAATGGGAAAGACTAGAGATCTCTTCAAGAAAGTTAGAGATACCAAGGGAACATTTCATGCAAAGATGAGCACAATAAAGGACAGAAATGGTATTGACCTAACAGAAGCAGAAGATATTAACAAGAGGTAGCAAGAACACACAGAAGACCTATTCAAAAAAGATCTTCATGGCCCAGATAACCACAATGATGTGATCACTTACCTAGAGCCAGATATCTGGAATGCGAAGTCAAGTGGGCCTTAGGAAGCATCAGTATGAACAAAGCTAGTGGAGGTGATGGAATTCCAGTGGAGCTATTTCAAATACTAAAATATGATGCTGTGAAAGTGCTGCACTCAATATGCCAGCAAATCTGGAAAACTCAGCAGTGGCCACAGGACTGGAAAAGGTCAGTTTTCATTCCAATCCCGAAGAAAGGCAATGCCAAACAATGTTCAACCTACTGTGCAATTGCATTCATGTCACATGCTAGCAACGTAATGCTCAAAATTCTCCAAGCCAGGCTTCAATAGTATGTGAACCATGGACTTCCAGATGTTCAACCTGGATTTAGAAAAAGTAGAGGAATCAGAGATCAAATTGGAAACATCCGCTGAATCATAGAAAAAGCAAAAGAGTTCCAGAAAAACATCTACCTCTCTTTATTGACTGATGCCAGAGCCTTTGACTGTGTGGATCACAACAAACTGTGGGAAATTCTTCAAGAGATGGGAATACCAGACCACCTGACCTGCCTCCTGAGAAATCTGTATGCAGGTCAAGAATCAACAGTTAGAACTGGACATGGAACAACAGACTGGTCCAACTCAGGAAAGGAGTATGTCAAGGCTGTATATTGTCACCCTGCTTATTTAACTTATATGCAGACTACATCATGTGAAATGCCAGGCTGAAATCAAGATTGCTGGGAGAAATATCAATAACCTCAGTTATGCAGATGACACCACCCTTGTGGCAGAAAGCAAAGAACTAAAGAGCCTCTTGAAGAAAGTGAAAGAGAAGAGTGAAAAAGTTGGCTTAAAACTCACATTCAGAAAACTAAGATCATGGCATCTGTTCCCATCACTTCATGGCAAATAGATGGGGAAACAATGGAAACAGTTACAGACTTTATTTTGGGGGGCTCCAAAATCACTGCAGATGGTGACTGCAGCCATGAAATTAAAAGATGCTTGCTCCTTTGAAGAAAAGCTACGACAAACCTAGACAGTGTATTAAAAAGCAGAAACATTACTTTGCCAACAAAGGTCCGTCTAGTCAAAGGTATGGTTTTTCCAGTAGTCATGTATGGATGTGAGAGTTGGACCACAAAGAAAGCTGAGTGCTGAAGAATTGATGCTTTTGGACTGTGGTGTTGGAGAAGGCTCTTGAGAGTCCCTTGGACTGCAAGGAGATCCAACCTGTCATTCCTAAAGGAAATCAATCCTGAATATTCATCAGAAGGACTGATGCTGAAGCTGAAACTCCAATACTTTAGCCACCTGATGTAAAGAACCGACTCATTTGATGCTGGGAAAGGTTGAAGGTGGGAGGAGAAGGGGACGACTGAGAATGAGATGGCTGGGTGGTATCACTGACTCAATGAACATGAGTTTGAATAGGCTCAGGGAGTTGGTGATGCACAAAGAAGCCTAGCGTACTGAAAAGTCCATGGGTCATAAAGTGTCAGACAAGTCTGAGCTACTGAACTGAACTGAACTGATTATATATTGAACTGTGTTTTTTCACTTGGATTTTATTATTCTGTTTTACATGCATCTTAAACTTTGAACTCTACTGACATGTATTCTATTAAGCCCATCTTTGTAAGATATAGATTGTTTTTTGTACTTAGTGAAAAATGAAAGAACACAAAGTTGAAAAATATTTAAATAAGATAATACATGAGTGATATTTGTGATAATTTTATAATCCATCTATTAACTAGGATACCAAGTGAGTTCTTTTATTCCCCTTCGCTGATTTAATTACTTCCATAGTATTCATTTGATCAATATACAGCTATAATAAAGACATGTCAGACTGTGTATCAGTATATTCAAAGCATATCAAAGCATCAGGTGATTCAAAAATCTTAAAATTCAAGATTTTAATATTTTGACTTCTGTTCAATGCTAGTCCTTTAACAAGCGACTGTGAGTTTATGTGTATATTCATGTTGTGTGACTTGTGATAGAATGCTTTTCTAGACCTTACAGTTTTATGTATTGGGCAAGTATTATCTTTTTAATCAGATCGAAATAAACAAAGGCAAAATGCCTTGGCTCTTCATGTTGGAACCTAGGCTCAGTAGGAAAGGAATAATGTTAACATTCCCAGGTCCAGAAAAATGTTTGAAGCAAGCTTCCAGCAGTAAATAAAGGCAGACAACTCAAGCAGGACAGTGGAATATAAAGGCAGCCCCAGGAGTTTAGTGGACAAAATGTCCAGCAGGTATCACAGACACAACGCCAACAGTGGGTCTCAGAGATGACTCCATTTATCAGAGGGAGGGAGGACTGGGTAAGCAGGCCCCTTGTTTTAAGAATTGCCTCAAGACAGCATACTCCAATCAAGATGGAAAAAAATCAGACAGCTATAGAAGCTAGGCATGGATAAGGAGAAGATTTTTTATAAATTCCAAATTGTCAGAGATACACAAATCCCAAATCCCCAAATTGCAGAATCATGTTCTGCCAAGAGTATCAGTTATCTCCATAGAAAAGAAAAGTAAATTATCAGTTCCATATACCTATATAGAAAATCCCTGGAAGTGATGAGAAAATGACACTTATGTAGAGGATATTATTTGCTTAAACAGTTTCCACTGGACCTATTCTCTAATCTTGGTGTTTAAACTCATTTTTCTGAAATAAGAAGGCATGTGTGTGTGCTAAGTCGCTTCAGTAAAGACCAACTCTTTGTGACCCCATGGACTGTATCCTAAAGCTTAGAGTGGTGGACCTGGACAAGTACTGAATGCCCCCATCCTAGTGCTATAGAGATTTCAATGCCTATGTCTCATACTGTAATACTGTGTGAAGTTATGAGAGAGAAATTCCTGAATCAATCCAGAAGGAGTCCCAAGAGATACATAGTATTGGAAAAAGGAGGACCTAAGGCGATAATATCTGTTAAGCATCCAAAAAAATAAACTGGTCCTGGATCATAGAGTAGGAGTTAATTTCTAGGTGGGGAGTAAACTGTTTCAACAGGGATAATTGGAACTCATTCGTTCTTTCAATTACTAACTCATTAATTGAACAAATACGTGAATGAAGGTAGACTAGTTGAAGGCTGTTGTAGTAATTCAGAAGATACATGAGAAAAGTGGAAATGGGAAGACATGATGACTTCCAGTGAAAAGGGAAGTAAAACAGATTGGACATGATAATTTTCTTTTAGGAATCAGTATCAATAAAGACTTCTACAGTTCTGACTTGAGGACCTGTTTGGAGGTAACAGGAGAATGTGGAAAATAAGAAGCATTGTGCTCACTTTTGACCACATGAAACTTGAAGTGTTTCCAAAAAATCTAAGTGTAAATGTCAAATAAGCAAATAATTGTAGGATCTATAACTCAGAAAAAGGTCTTGGCTGGATATATAAATATGAAATGTTCATTTTGTGGATGTTGATTGAAGCCTTGGAAATATATGAGATCATATGAGGCGATTAGGTTGTGCTAGTGGTAAAGAATCTGCCTGCCAATACAGGAGATGTAAGAGATGCATGTTTGATCCCGGGGTCTTGAAGATCCCTTGGAGAAGGAGATGGAAACCCATTCCAGTATTCTCGTATGGAGAGACCTATGGACAGAGGAGCCTGGACGGCTACAGTTCATAGCGTCACAAAGAATCAGACATGACTAGAGCAACTTAGCATGTATGCAGACTGAGGAAAGAAGAGGAAAATACTTAGGTCTTGAAGGAAAAAAGGGCCAAGTGACAAGGCTGAGTAGTAAAGAGATGTTAGAATGTAATAAAGCAAAGGCTCATACTGCTGAAAAAATTAGCATAGTGAATTGGGATCCCCCAGGTTTCCTTAGGCAGCAGACTTTTACACAGGTGTCTCTATCAATTTCAATTCAATACATTGGACTGGAGTGGGTTAAAGAATCAGGAAATATAAAGAAAATGAAAGTTCTAGGCAGCTCTTGAGAAAAAATGTTTCCTCTATTTTAAACATGGGAAAAAGGAGGATGGCTGAGGATTCAGGGAGGTATTTATGTTTAGTGGTGGGAGGTTGAAGGAGTTCCAAAATTCTGACTTTTATTTTCTATAGCAAGTAAGAGACTTCTGTAACTCTGCTGATTGTGGTGAAGCAAAAGAGACTGGAAGTCTGGGTGGAATAGAAAGATCTGAAATTGTTATTGTGGAATGTAAGACAATTGGCTGAATAGGAGACTATTCTTTGAAGTTTAAGCAGTGTTTGTATTGGTGAAAAAAATTGACAATAGTATCATTTCAATCTAGATGTGTAAATTCCTTTGGCAATGCTCATTTGCCCCGATGGAGATGCAGAGAATGGTTGGAATTGTTGTAGGATGTAGGAAAGTTTCAGGTTTGGAGGAGCATGAACGAGATAGAGAAATATGCACTCTAAACTGAAACAGAAGGAAGTAAAGAAGGGACGCAATGATAGCTAATTAGAAAAATGAGAAGTCAGAGTTCAAATTTCCAATACGGTCAAAGAAAAAAAAAAGTTTTTGTGGAAATGGTTAAATGAATAGTCTGGAAAGGCAAACAGTAGGGGCTGGAAAGGGGGAAGTTTTAATGAATACTTTTTTGGAAAGCAGTGAGTTGGGGTAACTACTAGGCCCACAGGTGACTGTATGAGGGTATGATTAAATGGATGAGTGATACTGAAGAAGTTATCATTTGCATTGAGATGTGGTACAAATGGAGGATACAGGGGACCAGGCACCAAAGTCTGTACTGAATATGGATTCCACAAGATGGTTTAATACTATCCAGAAGAAGGCATGCAGGGCAATCGAGCTAGGAAAATAGAGATTTCCCAAGCCCATAGGTGAGAATTAGTCTGAAGTGGAGTCTGTGTTTTGTAACTTACCTGCTTAAGGGGACTGCAGAAGAAGCAAAGTATAAGAAATGGAGAAATATAATGACTACTAAAATTGAGGCTGACATCAAAGATTTAGATGATTGTATTGTAGTCATAGGAAGTAGAATGCTCAACTTACAGCATTTGAGTCTAATTTGCTACATTTAGCCTTTGCTTATTTATGCATTCAGAATTCAGAGTAACAGAGCCAGGATCTGTATAGCTCTCAGAGACTAAGTAATCATGCGAATTTATGGAATTCCCTAATGAATGAATAAAAAGGATTTAAGTTTCAGGCAAAAATAATAATGAAAACCAAAACAACAAAAAGACACTTGGAATTTAGAAGAAGAATAAAAAGAAAGAGAATGAAGCCCAGTGACCACCATTTCCTGTGACAGTTTCTTCAAAACTAATAAAAATTAATTTTAAAAATTACATGCATTGACTTGATCTCTTAAGCAGATTCATCTTTTTGATGTTTAACACATTTGTTTTTATTTCCAAGAGTATAAGTCCTCATGTTACTCCTCTAACACATTAAATGTACTAATTGTAAAGGCAGAGTCTAATTGTTCTGTTTCTTCAAATGCAAATACTACTGTTTAATTTATTCTTCTTTCATAAACTTGGATTTTCTTAATATATGGTGATTAAGTTTATTGCAACATATTTTGTAGCATCTTCTGAAATTTTTGAACTGCAGCTCTTTGAAGCAGAACCAGGTGACATCAGCTACCTGTACATGCTGTCTTTTTCTAATGGTAGTCAAGAAGTACAGGTGCTATTCCCTTCCACTTTACTCTTTTGTGGAGGATTCATTTCAGTTTCTTGATATTTCCTTGGTATTACTTTCAGTGTGATATATACTTAATTATTTTTATAATAGTGCTATTGTTTCCAAGTTTGACAGACATGGGGGTGGGATGTGGCATGAGTGCTGCTACTCTGGAATTAGAAATTTTAAGAAAGCTATACAGACACTTGGAAATGATTCATTAAATATGATGAGAATAAGAGTTTTACATTAGTTTGGTGCAAACATAATTTTAGTTTTTGCATTGTTGAACTTTGCCATATGACATAGGAATACATTCCTAAATAAGTGTGGTTGTGTAATACATAACCATGAATCAAGGCAAATTGGAAGTGGTCAAATAGGAGATGTCAAAAGTGAACACTGACAGTTTAGGAATCAGTGAACTAAAATGGACTGGAATAGGTGAATTTAACTCAGATGACCATTATATCTATTACTGTGAGCAAGAATTCCTTAGAAGAAATGGAATAGCCCTCATAGTCAACAAAAGAGTCCAAAATGCAGTACTTGGTTGCAGTCTCAAAAACAGAATGATCTGTTTGTTTCCAGGGCAAACCATTCAATATCACAGTAATTCAAGTCTATGCCCAGACCAGTAATACTGAAAAAGCTGAAAGTGAATGGTTCTATGAAGACCTACAAGACCTTCTAGAACTAACACCCAAAAAAGATGTCCTTTTCATTATAGGGGACTGGAATGCAAAAGTAGGAAGTCAAGAAACATCTGGAGTAACAGGCAAATTTGGCCTTGGAGCACAGAATGAAGCAGGGCAAAAGCTAACACAGTTTTGCCAAGAGAATGCACTGGTCATAGCAAACACCCTCTTCCAACAACACAAGAGAAGACTCTACACATGGACATCACCAGATGGTCAATACCGAAATCAGATTGATTATATTCTTTGCAGCCAAATATGGAGAAGCTCTATACAGTCAGCAAAAACAAGACCTGGAGCTGACTGTGGCTCAGATCATGATCTCCTTATTTCCAAACTCAGACTTAAATCGAAGAAAGTAGGGAAAAACCACTAGACCATTCAGGTATGATCTAAATCAAAACCCTCACGATTATACAGTGGAAATGAGAAATAGATTCAAGGGATTAGATCTGATAGACAGTGCCTGAAGAACTATGGAAAGAGGTTTGCAACGTTGTACAGGAAGCAGGGATCAAGACCATCTCCAAGAAAAAGAAATATAAAAAGGCAAAATGGATGTCTGAAGAGGTCTTACAAATAGCTGTGAAAAGAAGAGAAGCTAAAGGTAAAGGAGAAAAAGAAAGATATACCCATTTGAATGCAGAGTTCCAAAGAATAGAAAGGAGAGATAAGAAAGCCTTCCTCAGTGATAAATGCAAAGAAATAGAGGGAAAAAATAGAATGATTAAGACTAGAGATCTCTTCAAGAAAATTAGAGATACCAAGGGAATATTTCATGCAAAGATGGGCACAATAAAGTACAGACATGGTATGGACCTAACAGAAGCAGAAGATATTAAAAAGAGGTGGCAAGAATACACAGAAGAACTATACAAAAAAGATCTTCAAGACCCAGATAATCACAATGGTGTGATCAGTCACCTAGAGCCAGACATCCTGAATGTGAAGTCAAGTGGGCTTTGGGAAGCATCACTATGAACAAAGCTAGTGGAGGTGATGGAATTCCAGTGGAGCTATTTCAAATCCTCAAAGGTGATGCTGTGAAAGTGCTGCACTCTATATGCCAGCAAATCTGGAAAACTCAGCAGTGGCCACAAGACTGGAAAAGGTCAGTTTTCATTCCAATCCCAAAGAAAGGCAAAGTCAAAGAATGCTCAAACTACTGTGCAATTGCTTTCATCTCGCATGCTAGCAATGTAATGCTCAAAATTCTCCAAGCCAGGCTTCAGCAATACGTGAACCATGAACTTCCAGATGTTAAAGCTGGATTTAGAAAAGGCAGAGGAACCAGAGATCGAGCTGCCAAATTACGCTGGATCATCAAAATAGCAAGAGAGTTCCAGAAAAACATCTACTTCTCTTTATTGACTATGCCAAAGCCTTTGACAGTGTGGATCACAACAAACTGTTAAAGAGATGGGAATACCAGACCACCTAACCTACCTCTTGAGAAATATGTATTCAGGTCAAGAAGCAACAGTTAGAACTGGACATAGGACAACAGACTGGTTTCAAATCGGGAAAGGAGTATCTCAAGGCTGTATGTTGTCATCCTGCCTATTTAACTTATGTGCAGTGTACATAATGAGAAACACTGGGCTGGATGAAGCACAAGCTGAAATCAAGATTGCCGAGAGAAATATCAATAACCTCAGATATGTAGATGACACTACCCTTATGGAAGAATGTGAAGAAGAACTACAGAGCTTCTTGATGAAAGTGAAAAAGGAGAGTAAAAACGTTGACATAAAACTCAACATTCAGAAAACTAAGATTATGGCATCTGTTCCCATCACTTCATGGCAAATAGATGGGGAAACAATGGAAACAGTGACAGACTTTATTTGGGGGGACTCCAAAATCACTGCAGATGGTGACTGCAGCCATGAAATTAAAAGATGCTTGCTCTTTGGAGAAAAAGTTAGGACCAACTTAGTCAGCATATTAAAAAGCAGAGACATTACTATGCCAACAAAGGTCCATCTATTCAAAGCTGTGGTTTTTCCAGTAGTCATGTATGGATGTGAGAGCTGGACTATAAAGAAAGCTGAGCACTGAAGAAATGATGCTCTTGAACTGTGGTGTTGGAGGAGACTCTTCAGAGTCCCTTGGACAGCAAGGAGATCCAAAAGGAAATCAGTCCCGAATATTCATTGGAACTACTGATGCTGAAGCTGAAACTCCAATACTTTGGCCACCTGATGCAAAGAATAAACTCATTTGAAAAGACCCTGAAGCTGGGAAAAATTGAAGGCAGGAGGAGAAGGGCTTGACAGAGGATGAGACGGTTGGATGGCATCACGGACTCAATGGACATGCGTTTTAGTAACCTCCGGGAGTTGGTTATGGACAGAGAGGACTGGCATGCTGCAGTCCATGGGGTCACAAAGAGTCGGACACAACTATACGACTGAACTCAACTGAAGTGTATTATACATTATTTTAACACTCAGTTCTTGCTTCATTTTTTTTTTTTTTTGCCAATACTTGCTGTTTATTTTATATTTATTTTAGTCTATGGAAATGATGTAGACAAAAAGCAAATTGGAGAGATTTTCTCATTCAAGTTTAAAATGGATCCTAAAGCAGTGGATACAATTTGCAGCCTCAATAATGCATTTGGCTCAGGAACTGCTAATGAACATACAGTGCAGTTGTGGTTCAAGAAGTCTGGCAAAGGAAAGGAGAGCCTTGAAGATGAGGAGCGTAGTGGCCAGCCATCAGAAGGTGGCAATGACTAATTGAGAGCCATCATCAAAACTGATCCTCTTTCAACTACACAGGAAGTTGCTGAAGAACTCAGTGTCAGCCATTCTATGGTCATTCGGCGTTTGATCAAATTGGAAAGGTGTAAAACCTCTATAAGCGGGTACCTCCTGAGCTGACCAAACAAAAAAATGGCATTCTGAACTCTCATTGTCTCTTATTCTATGCAACAACGAATCATTTCTCAATCAGATTGTGACGTGGGATGAAAAGTGGATTTTCTACAACAACTGGGTATGACCAGCTCAATGACTGGACTGAGAAGAAGCTCCAAAGACTTCCCAAAGCCAAACTTGCACCCAAAAAGGTCATGGTCACTATTTGGTGGTCTGCTGCCTGTCTGACCCACTACAGCTTTCTGAATCCTGGTGAAACCATTACATCTGAGAAGTATGCTCAGCAAATCCATGAGATTCACTGAAAACTGCAAAGTCTGCAGCTGTATTGGTCAACAGAATGGGCCCAGTTTTTATCCACGACAATGCCTGACCACATGTCACACAATCAACACTTCAAAAGTTGAATAATTGGGCTACAAGTTTTACCTCATCTGCCGTATTCACCTGGCCTCTCGCCAAATGACTCCCACTTCTTCAACCATCTTGACAATTTTTTGCTGGGAAAAATGCTTCCACAACCAACAGGATGCAGAAAATCTTTTCCAAGAGGTCATCAAATCCCAAAGCATGGATTTTTTTTTTTATGCTACCGGAATAAACAAACTTATTTCTTGTTAGCAAAAGTGTGTTGATTGTAATGGTTTCTATCTTGACTAATAAAAATGTGTTTGGGCCTAGTTAATAATGATTTAAAGTTCAAGGTCTGAAACCACAAGTACTTTTGCATCAACCTAACAAATGCTACAGTTATTCATAATAAAAGATTAATTAAGAAAATTTTTATTGTCCAATTAAAAATTAAAGTTAACTTTTATATTATTTCCAATTTTCTATAATGGACATCATGGGATGTACTTATTGGTTCTAAACTTCTGCTGTGTTGTACTGTGCTAAGTTGCTTCACCCAGCCCTATGGACTGTAGCCTGTCAGGCTCCTCTGTCCATGGAATTTTCCAGGCAAGAATATTGGAGTGGGTGCTACTTATTCATAAAATTATAAGATCTTTCAGATTATCTTTAAAGATTTGTTTTCCCATTGAATTATACATTTGGTTTCTCTTCAAATCCATTTAATTTAATAGAATGTTTGGAATCACACTCTGTTATAAAACAAAATAAAAACAGCCTAAACTGTAGCAGAAAAAAACTTAATTAATTCATGAATATTAAAAAAGGAAATTACTTCTGAACTTAATGGGGTTGTGTGCAAACCAAAGAAGCAAGAACATGAGTTTATGTATCTTAAAATAAACAATATACATGCATTCCATATATTCCATATATATTGTTTATATGTTGTTGCATGTATATGGAATTTGAAAGATGGTAATGGTAACCCTATATGTGAGACAGAATAAGAGACACAGATGCATAGAACAGTCCTGTGGACTCTGAGGGAGAAGGTGAGGGTGGGACGTTCTGGGACAATAACATTGAAACATGTATATTGTCATATGTGAAGCGGAACACCATTCCATGTTCTATGCATGGGACGGATGCTCAGGGATGGAGCGTTGGGATGACCCAGAGGGATGGGATGGGGAGGGAGGTGGGAGGAGGGTTCGGGAGGGGGAGCACATGTGAACCCATGGCTGATTCATGTCAATGTATGGCAGAAACTACTACAATATTGTAAAGTAATTAGCCCCCAACTAAAATAAATTAAAAAAATAAAAAATAAAAAAAACAATATAAATCTAGGCCATAAAGTGATAATCTATGTTTGAGATTCTAAAGTGTAGATAACATTTCAGTTATATTGATGTATTCAAGACTTGACTTTTTCATGTCATCATGACACCCCTCCCATCCCTCTCTGTCATCCCAACGCTCCATCCCTGAGCATCCGTCCCATGCATAGAACATGGAATGGTGTTCTGCTTCACATATGACAATATACATGTTTCAATGTTATTGTCCCAGAACGTCCAACCCTCACCTTCTCCCTCAGAGTCCACAGGACTGTTCTATGCATCTGTGTCTCTTATTCTGTCTCACATATAGGGTTACCATTACCATCTTTCAAATTCCATATACATGCATTAGTATACTGTATTGGTGCTTTTCTTTCTGGCTCACTTCACTCTGTATAATGGGCTCCAGTTTCATCCATCTCAATAGAACGGATTCAAATGTATTCTTTTTAATGGCTGAGTAATATTCCATTGTGTATATGTACCACAGCTTCCTTATCCATTCGTCTGCCGATGGACATCTAGGTTGCTTCCATGTCCTGGCTATTGTAAACAGTGCTGCGATGAACATTGGGGTACACGCGTCTCTTTCAATTCTGGTTTCCTCGGTGTATATGCCTAGCAGTGGGATTGCTGGGTCATATGGCAGTTCTATTCCCAGTTTTTTAAGGAATCTCCACACTGTTCTCCATAGTGGCTGTACTAGTTTGCATTCCCACCAACAGTGTAAGAGGGTTCCCTTTTCTCCACACCCTCTCCAGCATTTATTGCTTGTAGACTTTTGGATAGCGGCCATTCTGACTGGTGTGTAATGGTACCTCATTGTGGTTTTGATTTGCATTTCTCTAATAATGAGTGATGTTGAGCATCTTTTCATGTGTTTGTTAGCCATCTGTATGTCTTCTTTGGAGAAATGTCTGTTTAGTTCTTTGGCCCATTTTTTGATTGGGTCGTTTATTTTTCTGGAATTCAGCTGCAGGAGTTGCTTGTATATTTTTGAGATTAATTGTTTGTCTGTTGCTTCGTTTGCTATTATTTTCTCCCATTCTGAAGGCTGTCTTTTCACCTTGCTTATAGTTTCCTTTGTTGTGCAAAAGCTTTTAATTTTGATTAGGTCCCATTTGTTTATTTTTGCTTTTATTTCCAATATTCTGGGGGGTGGGTCATGGAGGATCCTGCTGTGATTTATGTCGGAGAGTGTTTTGCCTATGTTTTCCTCTAGGAGTTTTATAGTTTCTGGTCTTACATTTAGATCTTTAATCCATTTTGAGTTTATTTTTGTGTATGGTGTTAGGAAGTGTTCTAGTTTCATTCTTTTACAAGTGGTTGACCAGTTTTCCCAGCACCACTTGTTAAAGAGATTGTCTTTTCTCCATTGTATACTCTTGCCTCCTTTGTCGAAGATAAGGTGCCCATAGGTGCGTGGGTTTATCTCTGGGCTTTCTATTTTGTTCCATTGATCTATATTTCTATCCTTGTGCCAGTACCACACTGTCTTGATGACTGTGGCTTTGTAGTAGAGCTTGAAGTCAGGCAGGTTGATTCCTCCAGTTCCATTCTTCTTTCTCAAGATTGCTTTGGCTATTCGAGGTTTCTTATACTTCCATACAAATTGTGAAATGATTTGTTCTAGTTCTGTGAAAAATATCATTGGTAGTTTGATAGGGATTGCATTGAATCTGTAGATTGCTTTGGGTAGTATACTCATTTTCACTATATTAATTCTTCCAATCCATGAACACGGTATATTTCTCCATCTGTTTGTGTCCTCTTTGATTTCTTTCATCAGTGTTTTATAGTTTTCTATATATAAGTCTTTTGTTTCTTTAGGTAGAAATATTCCTAAGTATTTTATTCTTTTTGTTGCAATGGTGAATGGTATTGTTTCCTTAATTTCTCTTTCTGTTTTCTCATTATTGGTGTATAGGAATGCAAGGGATTTCTGTGTGTTAATTTTGTATCCTGCAACATTACTATATTCATTGATTAGCTCTAGTAGTTTTCTGGTAGAATCTTTAGGGTTTTCTATGTAGAGGATCATGTCATCTGCAAACAGTGAGAGTTTTACTTCTTCTTTTCCTATCTGTATTCCTTTTATTTCTTTTTCCGCTCTGATTGCTGTGGCCAAAACTTCCAAAACTATGTTGAATAGTAGTGGTGAAAGTGGGCATCCTTGCCTTGTTCCTGACTTTAGGGGAAATGCTTTCAGTTTTTCACCATTGAGGATAATGTTTGCTGTGGGTTTGTCATATATAGCTTTTATTATGTTGAGGTATGTTCCTTCTATTCCTGCTTTCTGGAGAGTTTTTATCATAAATGGATGTTGAATTTTGTCAAAGGCTTTTTCTGCATCTATTGAGATAATCATATTGTTCTTATCTTTCAATTTGTTAATGTGGTGAATTACATTGATTGATTTGCGGATGTTAAAGAAACCTTGCATTCCTGGGATAAAGCCCACTTGGTCATGATGTATGATCTTTTTAATATGATGTTGGATTCTGTTTGCTAGAATTTTATTAAGGATTTTTGCATCTATGTTCATCAGTGATATTGGCCTGTAGTTTTCTTTTTTTGTGACATCTTTGTCTGGTTTTGGAATTAGGGTGATGGTGGCCTCATAGAATGAGTTTGGAAGTTTACCATCTTCTGCAATTCTCTGGAAGAGTTTGAGTAGGATAGGTGTTAGCTCTTCTCTAAATTTTTGGTAGAATTCCGCTGTGAAGCCGTCTGGTCCTGGGCTTTTGTTTGCTGGAAGATTTCTGATTACAGTTTCGATTTCCGTGCTTGTGATGGGTCTGTTAAGATCTTCTATTTCTTCCTGGTTCAATTTTGGAAAGTTATACTTTTCTAAGAATTTGTCCATTTCTTCCAAGTTGTCCATTTTATTGGCATATAGCTGTTGGTAGTAGTCTCTTATGATCCTTTGTATTTCTGTGTAGTCTGTTGTGATCTCTCCATTTTCATTTCTAATTTTGTTGATCTGATTCTTCTCCCTTTGTTTCTTGATGAGTCTGGCTAATGGCTTGTCAATTTTGTTTATCTTCTCGAAAAACCAACTTTTAGTTTTGTTGATTTTTGCTATGGTCTCTTTTGTTTCTTTTGCATTTATTTCTGCCCTAATTTTTAAGATTTCTTTCCTTCTACTAACCCTGGGGTTCTTCATTTCTTCCTTCTCTAGTTGCTTTAGGTGTAGAGTTAGTTTATTTATTTGAGTTTTTTCTTGTTTCTTGAGGTACGCCTGTATTGCTATGAACCTTCCCCTTAGCATTGCTTTTACAGTGTCCCATAGGTTTTGGGTTGTTGTGTTTTCATTTTCATTCGTTTCTATGCATATTTTGATTTCTTTTTTGATTTCTTCTGTGATTTGTTGGTTATTCAGAAGCGTGTTGTTTAGCCTCCATATGTTGGAATTTTTAATAGTTTTTTTTCCTGTAATTGAGGTCTAATCTTACTGCATTGTGGTCAGAGAAGATGGCTGGGATGATTTCAATTTTTTGGAATTTACCAAGGCTAGATTTATGGCCCAGGATGTGATCTATCCTGGAGAAAGTTCCATGTGCACTTGAGAAAAAGGTGAAATTGCTTGTTTTGGGGTGGAAAGTCCTGAAAATATCGATTAAATCTAATTTGTCTATAGTATCATTTAAAGTTTGTGTTTCCTTGTTAATTTTCTGTTTTGTTGATCTATCCATAGGTGTGAGTGGAGTGTTAAAGTCTCCCACTATTATTGTGTTATTGTTAACTTCCCCTTTCATACTTGTTAGTATTTGCCTTATATATTGTGGTGCTCCTATGTTGGGTGCATATATATTTATAATTGTTACATCTTCTTCTTGGATTGACCCTTTGATCATTATGTAGTGTCCTTCTTTGTCCCTTTTCACAGCCTTTATTTTAAAGTCTATTTTATCTGAAATGAGTATTGCGACTCCTGCTTTCTTTTGGTCTCCATTTGCATGAAATATATTTTTCCATCCCTTCACTTTCAGTCTGTATGTGTCCCTAGTTTTGAGGTGGGTCTCTTGTAGACAGCATATGTAGGGGTCTTGTTTTTGTATCCACTCAGCCACTCTTTGTCTTTTGGTTGGGGCATTCAACCCATTTACATTTAAGGTAATTATTGATAAGTATGGTCCCGTTGCCATTTACTTTGTAGTTTTAAGTTCGTGTTTAAACATCCTTTCTGTGTTTCCTGTTTAGAGAAGATCCTTTAGCATTTGTTGGAGAGCTGGTTTGGTGGTGCTGAATTCCCTCAGTTCTTGCTTGTCTGTAAAGCTTTTGAATTCTCCTTCATATCTGAATGAGATCCTTGCCGGGTACAGTAATCTGGGTTGTAGATTTTTCTCTTTCATTACTTTAAGTATGTCCTGCCATTCCCTTCTAGCCTGAAGAGTTTCTATTGAAAGATCAGCTGTTATCCTTATGGGGATCCCCTTGTGTGTTATTTGTTGTTTTTCCCTTGCTGCTTTTAATATTTGTTCTTTGTGTTTGATCTTTGTTAATTTGATTAATATGTGTCTTGGGGTGTTTCGCCTTGGGTTTATCCTGTTTGGGGACTCTCTGGGTTTCTTGGACTTCTGTGACTATTTCCTTCCTCATTTTAGGGAAATTTTCAACTATTATCTCCTCGAGTATCTTTTCATGGCCTTTCCTTTTATCTTCTTCTTCTGGGACTCCTATGATTCGAATGTTGGGGCGTTTCATATTGTCCCAGAGGTCCCTGAGGTTTTCCTCATTTCTTTTGATTCTTTTTTCTTTTTTCCTCTCTGCTTCGTTTATTTCCACCATTCTATCTTCTACCTCACTTATCCTATCTTCTGCCTCTGTTATTCTACTGTTGGTTCCCTCCAGCGTGTCTTTTATCTCCTTTATTTCATTATTCAAAATATATTGACTCCTTTTTATTTCTTCTAGGTCCTTGGTAAACATTTCTTGCATCTTCTCAATCCTTGTCTCCAGGCTATTTATCTGTAACTCCATTTTATTTTCAATATTTTGGATCATTTTTACTATCATTATTCTAAATTCTTTTTCAGATAGATTCCCTATCTCCTCCTCTTTTGTTTGGTTTGGTGGGCATTTCTCATTTTCCTTTACTTGTTGAGTATTTCTCTGCCTTTTCATCTTGTTTAGATTGCTGTGTTAGGCGTGGCCTTTCTGTATTCTGGTAGTTTTGAAGTTCCTCTTTATTGTGGAGGTTCCTCACTGTGGGTGGGGTTGGATGGGTGGCTTGTCAAGGTTTCCTGGTTGGAGGAGCTTGTGTCGGTGTTCTGGTGGGTGGAGCTGGATTTCTTCTCTTTAGAGTGCAATGGAGTTTCCAGTATTGAGTTTTGAGATGTCTATGGATTTGGTGTGCCTCTGGGCAGCCTGTATATTGATGCTCAGGGCTATGTTCCTGCGTTGCTGGAGAGTTTGCGTGGTATGTCTTGCTCTGGAACTTATTGGCTCTTGGGTGGAGCTTGGTTTCAGTGTATATGTGGAGGCTTTTGGAAGATCTCTTATTAATTAATGTTTCCTCTGGCTTTCAGTCTTATTCTTGCAGTAGCCTCAAGACTACTCCATCCATACAGCATCAATAATAAAACTTTTAGGTTAATGGTGAAAAGATTCTCCACAGTGAGGGATACCCAGAGAGGTTCACTGAGTTACATGGAGAGGTGAAGGGGAGGGAGGTTGAGGTGACCAGGAGGAGAGGAGGGGGACTCAAACGTGGGGAGAGCAGTCTATCCAGTAAGCACTTCCCTCTGTGCTCTCCACAGTCTGGAGCCCTCAGAGAGGTTCACAGAGATACATAGAGAGGGGGGAGGAAGGCAGTAGAGGTGAGGATGAGTAGAAAGGGAGGAATCAAGAGGGGAGAGAGAGATCTGGGCAGTATTCTGTTCCCGAAGTGTTCTCCGGTACCCAGAACACCCTCAGAGATTCACAGAATTGGGTTGAGAAGAGAAGGAGGAGGGTGGGAGATAGAGGTTCCCTGGGGGAGAAGAAAGAGCGTCAATAGAGGGAGAGAGTAATCAGGCCAGTAATCACACTCTTGAGTAAAAATGGGTACTAAAGATTGTATTCTTAAATGCACAAAATTGATATCAAATATGTAAAACAAAAATTAAAAATCTGGAGTAGAGGTTAGACTCTTATAAATCATACAATATAAAAAAAAGAAAAAAGAGAAAACAGTATAAAAAGAAAAAAGACAGTAAAACAGTATAACAGTAAAAAAAAAAAAGAAAACAGGAAAAAAACAGTAAAAAAAATAATAATAAAAAAAAAATAAAAAAAATGATAATAGAAAACGCAAAAAGTATAAGATATATGTACGCAGTTTGTTTTAAAAATAGGGTTTGTTTTTTTTTTTTCAAGGTAGTGGTGGGTTATGAAAATGAAAATTAAAGGTGTAATAGAGGTCTTAAAGAAAAAAGAAAGAAAAAAAAAAAAAAAAAATAATAATAAAAAAAATAAAATAAATGATAATAGTAAAAATATATATCCCGGACTTTCTCTGGAGCAGTTGTGAGCCGTGTGGGGGTCTCTTCAGTTTCAGATAAATCCTTGTTCCTGCTTATACTTTTCAAGATCTATAGGCCCCTTTCAATGCAGTCCGTGTTAACTACAGGGATTTTAATCTGTTGGCCTGTCCCTTCCAACGCGCTTCCCTCTGTTTATTTGGCTTTTGTTTGGAGGTCTCTTCAGTGTCTAATTTCCGCCCTGCCACAAAGGGGCGGAGGTGGTCTCTTTAGGTTCACTTGCTCAGTCCTGCTGTGGGGAGAGAGGACCACTGCAACCAATATCACTGGCGTGTGTGTGTGGAGAGCTTACAGTGTCTCGGCCACACTGGGTTCACCCTCGCTCACGGCGTGTGTGCTTTCCCCGTCTACCCCGCTCAGGCTTCAGGTTACTCTGCCGGGGGGTGGGCCCAGATATGCGCGCACTTCCCAGGTTTAAACTGCTCAGGTTCAGGTTCCCGGGTACTCCACAAAGGCGCAGACTCGGTTGGGCCGGCGGTTTGCGCCGTTCCCGGTCGGAGCAGCTCAGGCAGCCGGGAGTTTGGCGAGCGCACTCTCCCCTGTCGGGGCGGGAGCGCACCCCCGCCCAGGTGCGGGCGCGCTTCTTATCACCTCCCTGGTCCCCGCCTCGGTTTTACGGTTTACGGGCCCCGCCGTCGGTTTTTACGGCTCCGGCTCCCTGTGTGCTTTGTGTCAGTTCTGGGGAGCTGGTCTCTGGCTGCGACCCTCCCGGCGGCTGTAGACCCTCCGGATCTCAGGCTGTCTTTGCTTAGAAACTGGGAGCCTGTTTGCAGTTTGGTAGGGGGTGCCCTCTCTGGAGCCGAGTTCGCCCCTTTCCGGCTCTGGCTGGTCCCGCCTGCCCGCTGTGTCCGACGGGGGATGGGGCGGTCCGCAGCCGGCTAGCTCTTCCCCTGTATCGCTCAGTCCTTTGTTCTGTGAGCGGGCCGGCAGTGCCTTAGCTTTGGGTTTTTTCGCGGGGTAGTTCTCTCTCTCTGGCTGTCCCACAGTTTAGGTTACTATCTCACGTTAGCGGCCCGGTCCTTACCCTAAGCAGTGCCGCCCGCTCCTCTCCGCCCAGCCCCCACTTGCTGGTGGCGGATGCGGGCGTCTGGGGTTCTTTACTGGAAGTTGCCTTTAGGCACGTAATCAGTGGGTTTTATTTATTGATTCTCCCGGTTATGTTGCCCTCCGAGATTCGAAATCTTCCCCCAAACCCGCCGGTGAGAAGGTTTCCTGGTGCTTAGAAATTTCTCCTCTTTTACGACTCCCTCCCCAGGACGGGTCTCCGTCCCTAACTCTTTTGTCTCTCTTTTTATCTTCTATAATTTTCTCCTACCTCCTTCTGAAGATAATGCGCTGACTTGATTAATGTCTGACGTCCTCTGCCAGCATTCAGAAGTAGTCTTGTGAACTTTGCTCAGCTTTCAGATGTTCTTTCGATAAGTTTGTGGGGGAGAGAGTGATCTCTCCGTCCTATTCCTCCGCCATCTTAGCCCCCGCCTCAGCATACATTGTCCTAGGAATGTGTGCTAAATGGTCAAGTTCAGGAGTCAGACCCTAATCTAATGGTTAAAATAACCATGAATGTGTGCATGTGTGTGCACACATATATACATACATCTATGTATATTGGAGAAGGAAATGACAACCCACTCCAGTGTTCTTGCCTGGAGAATCCCAGAGACGGAGGAGCCTGGTGGGTTGCCGTCTATGGGATCACACAGAGTCAGACACAACTGAAGTGACTTAGCAACAGCAGCAGCAGCATGTATGTATATATTTTCACAGGAAGAGTTATAATCACACATATACTCACAGAGGGTGTATACATATATATAGATAGAGAGAGAGACATAGAAATAGATATATGCACAGACATAAATATATATCTGTATGCACCTGTTATTAAAATATAGAACCTAAGTTGGAAATATTCTAAACACTTGCCTATTGTGTACTCTTTGCTACAGAGGAAGAACAAGCTTTTTAGGTAAACACACCTGGCTTTGAATCCTAGTTCTACTATTATACAATCTAACCTCCGGCAGTTTATCTTTTTCTAAGTGCCAATTGTTGTCTGTTAGTTCACATTGTGATCTACCTTTACAGATTTGTTGAGATGAATCTAGCAGATAAGCCTAGCGGAGTGTCTGATACAGAAAACTAAACAAAAACTTCATTTTCCTTTTCTTCTCCCCACCCAATTTAATCATATAAGAAAACTAGTCAGTGTAATTAATTGCATATATTCACAAACAGAAGTACATTTACTCATTTAACAAATATGTATTAAATAATGGATACATGTAGGCAAGATGAGTGACTTTCCTTTCTGTTAGCCCAAAATTTATCAAAAATTTGGACCAACAAATCTCGATACTAATCTTATGTGTAAGGGAAATCTTTGTTTATGCAAAGCAATTAACCATTAATATGAAAGTGAAAGTGTTAGTTGCTCACTTCTGTCCAACTGTTTGCGACCCTGTGGACTGTGGCCCACCAGGCTCCTCTGACCACGGGATTTTCCTGTCAAGAATACTGGAGTGGTTTCCCATGCCCTTCTTCAGGGTATCTTCCTGTCCCAGAGATCAAACCCAGGTTTCCCACATTGTGGGCAGATTCTTTACCATATGAACTACCCCAGAAGTATAATATAGCATTAATATAGAATATATTAAGGTTTATATATATATATGTAAATTTATATATCTTATTATAATTCTTATTTTATCTTTCTTCCAGGTATTTTTGTTTAGAATATAAGGCAACACAACCTATTTTTCCAAAAAACTGTTTTATTGCTAATCCTCAATTAAAGCTTATAAAAGGTAATAAAAAGAAAATTAATGCCAGGGATCCTTCAGAAGTCCACTTATGTACAATACCCAGTTTTCCCCAATTATTACCATTTACCTTCTTGTACAGAACATCCTGCAGTATTTGCCAAGTACTTTTTAGAATCACAATCAAAGAATAAAAGTAAACCTCAGTGAGTTTTGGCTTGTGTAGATAGTGTGTTCAGTAGCAGCTT
This sequence comes from Okapia johnstoni, assembly GCA_024291935.2. Lineage (NCBI taxonomy): Eukaryota > Metazoa > Chordata > Mammalia > Artiodactyla > Giraffidae > Okapia > Okapia johnstoni. Next base: position 59,077,384 of record CM044308.1, read on the forward strand.
GTGGCATTGATTTGCCCCAATGGAATGTTGTTTCCGGAAGGAGGGTGAATGAATCACTTTTATGGGCATAGAGTCTTTCTCTGCAAGTCATATTGCATTATTAATGGCTGATTCAATTTTGCTGCCTAGAATTAGAGTTCTTTCTGGGGTAAGGTTAAATTTAAGGAGCTGTCTTGTGATTTCCTATATGACTAACCATTAGTATTATGTAGACCCACATAATTTCATTTCTCTTTTCTGTGTATTTGAATATGTTCTTACTTTCTAGGTGAACTTCTGCAAATACTTTTAGCTTGGTAGTGCTGTACTTTAAGACATGGGCTTTGGAGTCAGGCACATGTGGATATGATTTCTGGATCTATCATTTAATATAATTTCATAATCTTGACAGTGTTAATATCTCTAAGGCACATTTCTTTGTTTCAAAAATAAGAAATGAAGTGACCTTCTAGTTAGAGCTATTATAATGATGCAAAAAAAAAAAAAAAGATAATACAAGTTTCTAGTAGGGTTCTTGGCGTGTAAAAAGCCCGTAATAAATGATTAGGCATAATAATTTGTCAGACACTTACATTAAGCAATCAGCAATAAACATGGCAACTATTCAAGTGCAAAAATACCAGCACAGGTCTAAATTATCATTGCACAAGGATTTGTTTTTATTTTCTTCATCTTTCAAGTTCACAGTTACATTTTATTTTTTATTTAGTGAACAGTTATTACTTGGACAACTTCTCTATGTGGCAATATTCTAAGCTACATTTTTGAGTGCATCGCATCATTGAGGGGTTTGAATCTATCTGAAACGGAAAGGTTCAGGACACACGAAGGCGTGAATAAAGTAAATCACAGACATATATGTGTTGCGCTGTGTGGTAGAGAAAACGAATGTACAGGAATTAAGAAAGAAATGGGTGAAGATGAAAATTTAATATAGTCAGGAAAGACTTGATAAAAGACCTAGGAGCTCAATTATGATCTTGAAAGGTAGTTACTGTTTCTAAAAACACAGCTCAGGAAAGGTGGATTTGTATACCTTATGAAGGGGTAAATTTCTTTGTGACTCACTCACAGAAACTTGGAGTTAAGAATATATACACACACAGTCTCCCCCTCCACTTCCCCTTCTCTCTAGTACAGAGGTTGCTTGTTCAGGTACTGAACAACCAGTCAGTGGGGAAGCTGAAATTGCTGTCTAGGTTTCCTGCTTCTGTTTCAGTACTTTTTTACTGCAATGTGTTGGGTGAGGAAGCCTTCAAAGCTTCTTGAATTATTCATATGAAATATGGACAATCCTATCTTATTGCATAAGGCCATTTCCATTTATAGATATTAAGACTTTTCTTATATTCAGCCTCTCAGTGACTAATTCCTGCACCACCAGTTTCAGTACTGCACTGGAACTGAATCCTACAAGTTCATAAAAGTCAATTATGTGCATCACTTCTCAAGTGCATGTTCAGTGATGTCACACTGATAGTTTGAACACAGCCACAGTGAGAGTATCTACTCCATGGAAACGAGCTAATGCAATAAATCAAGGCTTCTCCCCCCCTTCTGGAGAGTTGATTGATAAACATTTACCAGCACATCATTGTGTATAGTAAATTCTATACAATTTCACTATTAACGTAGTTTGTTGTTGTTGAGGTGCTAAGTCGTGTTTGACCCTTTTGCCACTCAATGGACTGTAGCCCACCAGGCTCCTCTGTCCATGGGATTTTCCAGGCAAGAATACTGGAGTGGATTGCCATTTTCTTCTCCAGGGAATCTTCCTGAACCAAGAATGGAACCCAAGCCTCCTGCATTGGCAGGTGGTTTCTTTACCACTGAGCCACCAGGGAAGCCCATTAATGTAGCTAAAAACATAAAATTGTTTTCAATTTTAAATAAATGTACTTTGGAGTAAGATGTCAAATGGTCAAAGAAATAACAGTCTTTGAATTAAAATAATAAAAATAGAAGCCTTACTAGGTTCTACCAGAAGATTTTCATAAAGATAAACGGTATTTTGTCATAAAATATATATGGAATCTGCAACATGGCAAATAGATGGAGAAACAGTGGAAACAGTGTCTGACTTTATTTTGGGGGATTCCAAAATCACTGCAGATGGAGACTGCAGCCATGAAATTAAAAGACACTTACTCCTTGGAAGGAAAGTTATGACCAACCTAGACAGCATATTAAAAAGCAGAGACATTACTTTGCCAACAAAGGTCTGTCTAGTCAAGGCTATGGCTTTTCTAGTGGTCATGTATGGATGTGAGAGTTGACTATAAAGAAAGCTGAGTGCCAAAGAATTGATGCTTTTGAACTGTGGTGTTGAAGAAGACTCTGGAGAGTCCCTTGGACTGCAAGGAGATCCAACCAGTCCATCCTAAAGGAGATCAGTCCTGAGTGTTCATTGGAAGGACTGAAGCTGAAACTCCAATACTTTGGCCACCTGATGTGAAGAGCTGACTCATTTGAAAAGACCCTGATGCTGGGAAAGATTGAAGGCAAGAGAAGAAAGGGATGGCAGAGGATGAGATGGTTGGATGGTATCACCAACTCAATGCACATGAATTTGGGTAAACTCCGGGAGTTGGTGATGGACAGGGAGGCCTGGCTTGCTGCAGTCCATGGGGTCTCAAACAGTCGGAGACGACTGAGTGACTGAACTGAACTGAATTGTAAATTTTAAGTATCTATGTAAATTTATGCAAATTAAATAGAAATAACCTACTAAAAATAGATATATTCTATCCCCAAAACCCAAAGCCATTTCTATTTCAGAAAATCTATAAATCTACTCTGGTATTAATCAATTGGTAGGAGAGCATGGCAACGCACTCCAGTATTCTTGCCTGGAGAATCCATGGACAGAGGAACCTGGGCGGCTACATTCCATGGGTCACAAAGAGTTGGTCATGACTGAGTGACTAAAGCATGACACAGAATATAAAAATAATGATTATTTCAATGCTGTGCTGTGCTTAGTCACTCAGTCGTGTCTGACTCTTTGCAACCCTATGGACTGCAGCCTGCCAGAATTTTCCATCCAGGGGATTCTCCAGGCCAGAATACTGGAGTGTGTTGCCATGCCCTCCTCCAGGATATCTTCCCAACCCAGGGATCGAACCCAGGTCTCCTGCATTGCAGGCAGATTCTTTACTGACTAAGCTACCAGGGAAGCCCAATTATTTCAATAAATAAGATAAAGCATTTGATTATAAAATCTTAGTGATTAACTACAATAAGATAATTTCATATGCAGGCTACATACAGAAAAGTTCATACTTTCTTTTATGTAAGTAAACAATAATTACACAGTATATTCTATATATGCTCAACAAAACAATGTTATTTTATATATGTAGTGATAGACCTGGAAAATTACACTGAAAACATCAACCAGATATCACATTTTATGTGATTTTTCCTTCTTTAGAATTTTCTCTATTTTTAAAGTTTCTCCACAGTTAAGCATTTAGACTAAGTAAATGTGAAAATTATGAAAAATAAATATGAGATGAGATGTTGCTCACAATAAAAACTTAAAGTATACAAGAATAGCATAAATGAGAAAAAATTTAAAGTTAAAATTAGATAAATACTAATCGTATAAGAATAAAAAGCAGGAAGAGGAAAAGGAGGAGAGAGATGAGTAATCAGAGTAACAAGTATTTAATTAGAATTAACATGGGGAAAAAGTATAAATTAAAGCCCTTTTAACAGTAGTATCTTACTGGTATGATCATACATGTTTGAGTTTTATTCCACAATACTTAATTTCCAAACTTTTTCAGCACACATAAATTATTTAATTTTATTTTTTAATATTTAAAAGGAAAAGATGTTATACAGTTTACTTTCTCAAATGTCTCAAGGATTGTGGCAGGAATATTCCCTAACACACTACATTCCCCAAACATTTCATACATGACCGATCTCCCCATTATTCAGATCTTGGAGGTGATCCTTGACTGTCCTACCTCATAGGACCCACTAGTAGTAAATACTTCTGCATTTTGTCTGTCCTACAACACTGATAAGCACATAATTATTTACTTACACACATGTTAATGGTTCTCTCTTCTTCAATTACCATAAACTCCAAGAGGGCAGTGATCGATTTTGTTTTATTTACCAATACATTGTCATTGCCTGCCATAAAAACTGGCCCACTACATTAGGCACTCAATAAATATTTTTGAATAAATATATAAACCAGGAGAATATAATTGCAACATAATTTAGGGGTACAATTGAAAAATCTATAGGTGAAAATAGAAAGTGATTTTCAAGGACAAAACACTTATATGATTGCAAATTCTATCATCATAAAATAGATCACTGGTGTCCAAAATTTTTTTTTTCTTTTTATCACTTTTTTTTGTTGTTCAGTCTCTCAGTGGTGTCTGACTCTTTGCAACCCCAGGCTTCCCTGTCTACCATCTCCCAGAGCTTGCTCAAATGCATGTCCATTGAGTCAGAGGTGCCATCCAACCATCTTATCCAGTCGCCCCCTTCTCCTCCTGCCTTCTATCTTTCCCAGCATCAGGGTCTTTTCCAATGAGTCAGCTTTTCACATAAGCTGGCCAAATTACTGGAGCTTCAGCTTCAGCATCAGTCCTTCCAATGAATATTCAGGACTCATTTCTTTTAGGATTGACTGGTTTGATGTTTGTGAAGTCCAAAGGACTCTCAAGAACTTCTCCAACACCACAGTTCAAAAGCATCAATTCTTCAGCACTCAACCTTCTTTATGGTCCAACTATCATATCCATACATCAATTCAGTTCAGTTGCTCAGTCGTGTTTGACTCTTTGCAACCCCACAGACTGCAGCACGCCAGGCCTCCCTGTCCATCACCAACTCCCGGAGCTTACTCAAACTCATGTCCATTGAGTCAGTGATGCCATCCAACCATCCAACCATCTCATTCCTTCTCCTCCAGTCTTGAATCTTTCCCAGCATCAGGGTCTTTTCCAATGAGTCAGTTCTTTGCATCAGGTGGCTTCTGTTAGATCCATACCATTTCTGTCCTTTTTTTGTGCCCATCTTTGCATGAAATATTCCCTTGGTATCTCTAATTTTCTTGACGAGATCTTTAGTCTTTCCCATTCTGTGGTTTTCCTCTATTTCTTTGCATTGATCACTGAGGAAGGCTTTCATATCTCTCCTTACTATTCTTTGGAACTGTGCATTCAAATAGGTATATCTTTCCTTTTCTCCTTTGCTTTTTGCTTCTCTTCTTTTCATAGCTATTTGTAAGGCCTCCTCAGACAGCCATTTTGCTTTTTTGAATTTCTTTTTCTTGGGGGTAGTGTTGATCCCTGTCTCCTGTACAATGTCATGAACCTTCATTCATAGTTCATCAGGCACTCGTCTATCAGATCTAGTCCCTTAAATCTATTTGTTACTTCCACTGTGTAATTGAAAGGGATTTCATTTAGGTCATACCTGAATGGTCTAGTGGTTTTTCCCTACTTTCTTCAATTTAAGTCTGAATTTGGCAATAAGCAGTTCATGATCTGAGCCACAGTAAGCTCCAGGTCTTTTTGTTGCTGACTGTATAGAGTTTCTCCATTTTTGGCTGCAAAGAATATAATCAGTCTGATTTCGGTATTGACCATCTGGTGATGTCCATGTGTAGAGTCTTCTCTTGTGTTGTTGGAAGAGGGTGTTTGCTATGACAAGTGCATTCTCTTGGCTAAACTGTCTTAGCCTTTGCCCTGCTTCATTCTGTACTCCAAGGCCAAATTTGCCTGTTACTCCAGATGTTTCTTGACTTCCTACTTTTGCATTCCAGTTCCCTATAATGAAAAGGACATCTTTTTTGGGTATTAGTTCTAGAAGGTCTTGTAGGTCTTCACAGAATCGTTCAACTTCAGCTTCTTCAGCATTACTGGTCTTGGCATAGACTTGGATTACCGTGATATTGAATGGTTTGCCTTGGAAACAAATAGAGATCAAACTGTTGTTTTTGGAATAGCATCCAAGTACTGCATTTCGGCCTCTTTTGTTGACTATGATGGCTACTCCATTTCTTCTAAGGGATTCTCACCCACAGTAGTAGATATAATGGTCATCTGAGTTAAATTCACCCATTCCAGTCCATTTTAGTTCGCTGATTCCTAGAACGTTGACGTTCATGCTTGCCATCTCCTGTTTGACCACTTCCAATTTACCTTGATTCATGGACCTAACATTCCAGGTTCCTATGCAATATCGCTCTTTACAGCATCAGACTTTACTTCCATCACCAGTCACATCCACAGCTGGGCATTGTTTTTGCTTTGACTCTGTCTCTTCATTCTTTCTGGAGTTATTTCTCCACTTATCTCCAGTAGTATATTGGGCACCTACTGACCTGGGGAGTTCATCTTTTAGTGATCTATCTTTTTGACTTTTCATACTGTTCATGGGGTTCTCAAGGCAAGAATACTGAAGTGGTTTGTCATCCCTTCTCTAGTGCACCACATTTTGTCAGAATTCTCCACCGTGACCCATTCGTCTTGGGTGGCCCTACACAGCATGGCTCATAATTTCATTGAGTTAGATAAGGCTGTGGTCCATGTGATCAGATTGGTTAGTTTTCTGTGATTGTGGTTTTCAGTCTCTCTGCCTGCCCTCTGATGGAGAAGGATCAGAGGCTTATGGAAGCTTCCTGATGGGAGAGACTGACTGAGGAGTAAGCTGGGTCTTGTTCTGATGGTCGGGGCCTTGCTCAGTAAATCTTTAATCCAATTTTCTGTTGATGGGTGAAGCTGTGTTCCCTCCCTTCTATTTACCTGGGGCCAAACTATGCTGAAGGTAATGAAGATAATGGCTACCTCTTTCAAAAGATCCCATGCATTTACAGCTACACTCACTGTCCCCAACCCTGCAACAGGCCACTGAAAAAACCATAGCTTAGGGTAGATGGACCTTTGTTGGCACAGTAGTGTCTCTGCTTTATAATATGCTATCTAGGTTTGTCATAGGTTTTTTTTCAATAACAAGCGTCTTTTAATCTCATGGCTGCAGTCACCATCTGCAGTGATTTTGGAGCTCAAGAAAATAGTCTGTCACTGTTTCCATTGTTTCCCCATCTATTTGGCATGAAGTGATGGGAACAGATGCCATGATCTTTGTTTTTGAATATTGAGTTTTAAGCCAGTTTTTTCACGTTCCTCTTTCACCTTCATCAAGAGACTCTTTAGTTCTTCTTCGTTTTCTGCCATAAAGGTGGTGGCCTCTGCATATCTGAGGTTTTTGATATTTCTCCCAGAAAACTTGATTCCACCTTGTGCTTCATCCAGCCCAGCATTTCGCATGATGTACTCTGCATATAAGTTAAATAAGCATATAATTTAAATAAAGCCTACAATATACAGCCTTAGGTACTCCTTTCCCAATTTGGTACCAGTCTGTTGATCCATTTCTGGTTCTAACTGTTGCTTCTTGACCTGCATACAGGTTTCTCAGGAAGCAGGTAAGATAGTTTGATATTCCCATCACTTGAAGAATTTTCCACATTTTGTTGTGATACACACAGTCAAAGGCTTTAGTATAGTCAATGAAGCAGAATTAAATGTTTTTCTGGAATTCTCTTGCTTTTTCTCTGAATAACAGATGTTGGCAATTTGATCTCTGGTTCCTCTGCCTTTTCTAAATCCAACTTGTACATCTGGAAGTTCTCTGTTCACAGACTCTTGAAGCCTAGCTTGGAGAATTTTGAGCATTACTTTGCTAGTATGTGAGATGAGTGCAATTGTGTGGTAGTTTGAGCATCTTTGGCATTGCCTTTCTTTGGTTTTGGAATGGAAACTGACTTTTTCCAGTCCTGTGGCCACTGCTGAGTTTTCCAAATTTGCTGGCATATTGAGTGCAGTACTTCAACAGCATCAACTTTTAGGATTTGGAATAGCTCAGCTGGAATACCATCATCTCCACTAACTTTGTTCATAGTGATGCTTTCTAAGGCCCACTTGACTTCACACTCCAGGATGTCTGCTTCTAGGTAAGTGATCACACCATCGTGTCATTAAAACATTTTTTGTATAGATCTTCTTTGTATTATTGCCACCTCTTCTTAATATCTTCTGCTTCTGTTAGGTCCATAATCTTTCTGTCCTTTATTGTGCCCATCTTTGCCTTTTTAAAATTGAGATTTGCTATTCTGAATCTTGAAACAGAGCCATATCACAGAAGAAGAGAACACATACATGATTTTGAAGTAAGGTCAGCACCAGAAGCAGAACTGGTGAATGATGCATCTAAAGCATAAAAAATAAGGAGACATTCACTCTCAGATTTGTGCAAACCCCCAACCCGAACCTGCACGGCCCTGGGAATGATGCTTCCTTGAATGTTGTACTCCATTGTTGTCCCTTGTCTCACCCTAGTAGCTCTGGTGATTGATCTATTTATTCTTTCTATAAACCTATCCTGGAAGGAGAAAGGCTTCTCCAGATTCTCTCAACTTGTAACCATATTCTTCATGAATGCCCCTCCCTCTGTATACAGATTCCTTTCCCTCTCTTGTTCTCCTGCCAAACCCACAGAACAAGGCTTCTATGTTAGCGAGAGCTATTTCCTTTCTTCCAGTATTTCCTCCAGTATTGCTAAATATGACCAAGTTTTTCAGCTACACTGTAGATTTCTGCTATTCAATCTTAGCTGGTCCATAATGAGACTGTTGCTCATCCTTTATTTTCATCACTGTTTGACTGTCAGACTAGATATTACAAACAAGAGGTCCTGGCCCTTAATGCAACATATAGACGTTTTTCTTTGTTATATGGTATTAATTTTTGAGTACTTTCCCAAATTTAAAAATGACAATTTTACATGAAAACTGAGATGCATAAAATCTCAAAAACCGAAAGCAAATCAAAAAAGGAAAATCCAGCAAGAGTACATTCTCTTAATGCATGAGTGTAATAAGCTGGAACTTTCTTACCACTCTACAGAAATGCCTTTCTTAGCTGCCAATGAGCTTACTACTGACAAAAACAAAAGTTTCTTCCCAGTCTTCAATTAATTCCAGACATCTGGAGTATTTTCCAATGATATGCAGTCCCTATATATTAAAACTCTTGTTAAATTTTCATAATGGGATGTGGGACGTCCCTCTTTTTTTTTTTTTTTAACAATGTTCTTTAAAAAAAAAAAATTATTTGGCTGTTTGAGATCTTAGTGGTGGCATGTGGGATCTAGTTCCCTGAACAGGGATCAAACCTGGGCCATTGCATTTGTAGTGCAGAATCTTAGCCACTGAACCACCTGGTCCTCCCTCTTCTTTATACCAAATATAAGTTACTGCTCGATTCATTCCAAGAAACATAAGATCCCAAGTCCGTCCACATTATTAATATAGATACACATTTTAATGCTGACAAAGTATCCCTCCAACATTCCTCACCACTAGTACTAGTATTATTACATTCATAACCCTGTAACTTCTCATAAAAACTGTCTTGTCTTCCAAAATCTCTTGTTAAATCCCCATATGTGTATCCCATGGAATCATATATTTATGTATTTTGTGGGTAACAAAAGGTGATAAATAAATTTGAGAAGATTTTAAACAAAAGTGAATCGATTTCAAAAGAACTCATCAAAGTCTTTAAAATACTACTAATTATGGGAGCATGCATGTGTGCTAAATCGCTTCAATCATATCAGACTCTTGGTGACCCTATGGACGTGTACCTGCCAAGCTCCTCTGTCCGTGGGATTCTCCAGGCATGAATACTGGAGTAGGTTGCCATGCCTTTCTCCAGGGGATCTTCCCTACCCAAGGATCAAGCAGAAGTCTCTTACATTTCCTGCATTGGCAGGCAGGTTGTTTACTGCTAGCAAAAGCTGGGAAGTTCCAATTATGGGAGACCTGGATTTGAATACTCAAATTCTAGACCTGGGATCACTAAGTTCAAGTTCCAGTTCAACTCTTTCCTTTGTGACCAAGAGTCATACTCATAATTTTTTCATCAAAGTATTTTTTTTCAACCATGTCCTTGATGTTCTCTCCAGAACATATTTTCTAGTATTTTAAAATGTGGATAGGCTGAGAATTTTCTGAATATTCATATTCTGTTTTCTACAAGTTTAACAATTCCTTCTTCAATTCATCTCTCTCCTCTTGCATTTACTAGAAACAGTAAAGAGAAGCCAAGCCTGCATGTTCAACACTTTGCTTAGAAATTTTGCCTGTTAAATATCCCAGTTAATCTCAAACAGGTTTTACTTTCTACAAAACACTAAATGAAATTCAGCCAAGAGTTTTGCCACTCTATAACAAGGATCACCTTTCTCCAGTTTCCAAAACCATATTCCTATTCCTACTTGAGACATAAGAATCACCTTGAAATTTTTATTTTTCTAGAAACAGTCCCTTTGAAACAATCTAGGTTTTTTCCAACATGCATATCAAAACTCTTCCAGCCTTTGCCCATTATCCACTTTTTCACAAATCACTTTCACATTTTTTGATATTTGTTATAGCCACACTCACTTCTAGACAACAAAATCTATATTAGTTTGCTAAGTTTACTATAACAAAATGCTAGAGACTGAGTTACTTAAACAACAGAATTTTATTTTCTCATAGTTCAGGTGCCTGAAAGTCCAAGATCAAGATGCCAGCAGGTTGGGTTTCTCCTGACAATTTTCCTCCTGGTTTGTAGAGGGCAGCTTCTTGATGTGTCCTTGCATTGCCTTTCTCTTTATGTACACATCCTTGGTGTCTCTACCTCTTTATAAGGACATCTTTCTTATTGGATTAAGGCCCCACCTTTATGACCACATTTTACCTCAGTCACTCCTGAAAGGGCTCGATCTCCAAAAACAGTCACATTTTGAGATACATTGAAGGCTAGGACTGCAGCATATGAATTTTAGGGGACATAATTTAGTCCTTTACAAGCACAGCTAGTGGAGGTGATGTAATTCTAGCTAAGCTATTTCAAATCCTGAAAAGTAATGCTGTTAAAGTGCTGTACTCAATATGTCAGCAAATTTCTAAAACCCAACAGTGACCACAGGGCTGGAAAAATTCAGCTTTCATTCCAATCCCAAAGAAGTGCAATGCCAAAGATTGTTCCAACTACCATACAATTGTGCTCCTTTCACATGCTAGCAAGGTAATTCTCAAAATCCTTCAAGCTAGGTTTCACGAATCAAGAACTTCCAGATGTACAAGCTGGATTTAGATAAGGCAGAGAAACCAGGGATCAAATTGCTAATATCATTGGATCATAGAGAAAGCAAAGGAATTCCAGAAAAACATCTCCTTCTGCTGCATTGACTATGCTAAGGCCTATGACTGTGTGAAAGTGAAAGTGAAAGTCACTCAGTAGTGTCCAACTCGTTGTGATCTCATGGACTATACACTCCATAGAATTCTCCAGGCCAGAATACTGGAATGGGTAGCCTTTCTGTTTTCCAGGGGATCTTCCCAACCCAGTGATAAAACACAGGTCTCTACATTGCAGGCAGATTCTTTATCAACTAAGCCACAAGAGAAGCCATTGTGTGGATCACAACAAATTCTAGAAAATCCTTAAAGTGATGGAAATACCAGACTACCATAGCCGTCTCTTGAGGAACCTGTATGTGGGTCAAGAAACAACAATTAGAACCAAACATGGAACAATAGATTGGTTCAAAATTGGAAAGGAGTACAACAAGGCTGTATATTTTCACCTTTTAATTAACTAATGTGAAGATATATCATCAAAATGCTGGACTGGATAAATCACAAGCTTGAGTCAAGATTGCCAGGAGAAATATCAACCTCAGATATGCAGATGATACAACTCTAATGGCATAAAGTGAAGAGGAACTAAAGAGCCTCTTGATGAAGATAAAAGAGGAGAATGAAGAAGCTGGATTAAAACTCAACATTCAAAAATTAAGATCATGGCATCCAGTCCCATTAGTTCAGTTCAGTTCATTCGCTCAGTATGTCCGACTCTTTGCGACCCCATCAACTGCAGAACGCCAGGCCTCCCTGTCCACCACCAACCCCTGGAGTCTACCCAAACCCATGTCCATCGAGTCGGTGATGCCATCCAGCCATCTCATCCTCTGTCGTCCCCTTCTTCTCCTGCCCCCAATCCTTCCCAGCATCAGGGTCTTTTCCAATGAGTCAACTCACATGAGATGGCCAAAGTATTGGAGTTTCAGCTTCAACATCAGTCCTTCCAATAAACATCCAGGACTGATCTCCGTTAGGATGGACTGGTTGGATCTTCTTGCAGTCCAAGGGACTCTCATGAGTCTTCTCCAACACCACAGTTCAAAAGCATCAATTCTTCAGCGCTCAGCCTTCTTCACCGTCTAACTCTCACATTCACATATGACCCCTGGAAAAACCATAGCCTTGACTAGACAGACCTTTGTTGGCAAAGTTAATGCCTCTGTTTTTAAATATGCTATCTAGGTTGGTCATAACCTTCCTTCCAAGGAGTAAGCATCTTTTAATTTCATGGCTGCAATCACAGTGATTTTGGATCCCCCAAAAATAAAGTCTGACACTGTTTTCATTGTTTCCCCATCTATTTCCCATGAAGTGATGGGACCAGATGCCATGATCTTAGTTTTCTGAATGTTGAGCTTTAAGCCAACTTTTTCACTCTCCTCTTTCACTTTCATCAAGAGGCTCTTTAGTTCTTCTTCGCTTTCTGCCATAAGGGTGGTGTCATCTGCATATCTGAGGTTATTGATATTTCTCCCAGCAATCTTGATTCCAGCTTGTGTCTCTTACAGCCCAGTATTTCTCATGATGTACTCTGCATATAAGTTAAATAAGCAGGGTGACAATATACAGCCCCATCACTTTATGACAAATAGATGGGGAAACAATGGAAACAGTGACAGACTTTATTTTCTTGGGCTCCAAAATCACTGTGGATGGTGACTTCAGCTATGAAATTAAAAGACACTTGCTCCTTGGAAGGAAATCTATGACAAACCTCGACAGTGTATTAAAAATCAGAGACATCACTTTGTTGACAAAGGTCCATATAGTCAAAGCTAAGGTTTTTCCAGTAGTCATGTATGGATGTGAGATTTGGAACATAAAGAAGGCTGAGCACTGAAGAATCGATGCTTTTGAACCATGGTGCTGGAGAAGACTCTTGAGAGCCCCTTAGACTGCAAGGAGATCAAACAAGTCAATTCCAAAGGATTTCAATCCTGAATATTCATTGGAAAGACTGATGCTGAAGCTGAAGCTACAATACTTTGGCAACCTGATCTTCATGAACACATTCTTTGGAAAAGACCCTGATGCTGGGAAAGATTGAGGGCAAATGGAGACAGGAGCGACAGAGGATGAGATTGTTGGATGTTATCACCAACTCAATGGACATGAGTTTGAGCAAACTCTGGGAGATAGTGAAGGATTGGGAAGTCTGGGGTGCTTCAGTCAATGGGGCCACAAAGACTCAGACAGGGCTTAGCAACTCAACAACAGCAACAAAAACAATTTCACCCTTAACACTTAACATTCTTTTCATGTAATTTTTAAAGCCCCCAGGAAATGCGGTATCTGTTTATGAACAAATCTACTCAAATCCTTGTGTTCCACAGTGAGCCCTGGTACCTAAACAGGCACCTAAGACCCACAGACCACCAGTGCTTTTGACACTGCTGTTGCCCCACATGACACAGTTTCTCAGGCCACAGTGGTGACCCCCAAATAGTTCTGCAACAGATAAACATCTTCTCATGCATGAAACAGCACTATGGTCCTCCAGTCCCTACTAAGGACTGAATCCTGATGAATCCGGTGAGATTTGTCAAAGTTGGGAAAAATTTGCTCCTCCCATAGGATTTGAGCTAGTCCACAAAGCTAGCCTCCGGAGTATGTGTCCCCCTTCATCTTGCCCTTGATATAGATTGAACTATTCTTGTCAGTTCTTCACTTACCTTGCATCTATTAATACATCCATCTACTCAACCCTACATCTTCATCCATCTCTTGGTGGGCAGGATATATTTCCCTTCCTGGTGAAACTAGACTTGGTCACATGATTTGCCTTGATATTGGCATAAGTAGCAGAGGGAGAACTGTTAAATTGCTTTGCATGGCTTGACTTGTCTTGTGCTCTGGGAATCTGCTGTGAGAAGAATTTTTCCTAGTAACTGATATGCCATCAACCTGGTCAAAGCACATAGAGTAGATCTGAGTCCAACTGATAACCTGCAGGTGGGCTCAGCTTATCCACAGCCTGAGTTAGACCACCCAATGGAGCAGCTTGGCCTGCACTCAATTTCCTGGCTTGTGAACATGTGATTAAATATTTATTGTTGTAAATCATTACATTTTGGCATTTTGTTATGCGGTGTTACTGTTGATTGGAGTATGAAATGGCAACCCACTCCAATATTCTTGCTGAAATAATCTGATAGACAGAGGAGCCTGGAGGACTGCAGTCCATGGGGTCGCAAAGAGTCAGACAAGACTGAGGGACTGAGCACACATTGTTAATAATGGCCAACTAAGTCAGTGTCTAGGGAAGGTGCACAAAATTTTCTTCCTTGAGGTCCCTTCCATTATCCTTGTAACATAAATAAAACAAATAGACACTTAGGGGCATCTCACAAATTCTTTAGACACACTGAAATTCAGGATTCCAGGAGAGCAGAATTCAAATCACAGTCTCAGGGAAGAATGCTGTTTCATGTACCTTCACTATTAAAGGTGGATTTCTCACATCTCACAAATTCATAGGTCTTATTAGGGTTAGAAGTCATAGTAAAGACTGTAACTATTCCCAATGGAGGAAATATTGGAGGTCCAGAGAGGAAAATTATTTACATCGTGTACATTATAAGACAATGGCAGCAGTAGGGCTGGGTCTCTTGGCTCCGAACACAGAATTCTTCTATTGTGACTCCCATGATTTCTCAGGATTAGGAAATTAATCCTGTGAAACATTTTTAGTGAAAGCTTTCTTAATGGTAACCAGCTTGTTCAGGAATTCCCTGATTAGATCATGTCCATTATTTTTACAGTTTTCTTCAAGGTCAATCTGAGATCATTTTGACCCAGATTTTGATGTCAAACTTAACTGAAAAAGAGTATTTTAGTGAAAGGGAGTAAGATCCATTAAGTGTGGCAAACTAGCCCAAACACTAAGATCTATCAACTACCTTGGAGCTACCTTGGAATCTCTGAACAGTCATTTACTTAAATCTGTTCAGTACTCTCCTTGCTAAGGAGTCATCTAGTAAGAGACACTAAAAGGAACATTATTAATAATACTTGCTTTCTTTACTGTGTTTAGATTTGCAGTTGCTAAGGAAAAATGCTATAATTCTAGGGGAAAAAATTGCTTATATTATTTGGAGGAAAACTTAATAGCACTTAAAAGTAATATAGGCATCCATGTGACAGAATCATATTGGCTACAATGCATGGCATGTGGGATCTTAGTTCCCCTTCCAGGGATTGAACCTGTGCCCCCACTTTGGAAGTGTGGATCCTTAACCATTGGATGCCAGGGAAGTTGCCATTTGCTGTTGCTGCTGCTGCTAAGTCGCTTCAGTCGTGTCCGACTCTGTGCGACACCATAGACGGCAGCCCACCAGGCTCCGCCGCCCCTGGGATTCTCCAGGCGAGAATACTGGAGTGGGTTGCCGTTTCCTTCTCCAATGCATGAAAGGGAAAAGTGAAAGTGAAGTCGCTCAGTCGTGTCTGACTCCCAGCGACCCCATGGACTGCAGCCCACCAGGCTCCTCCGTCCATGGGATTTTCCAGGCAAGAGTACTGGAGGGGGTGCCATTGCCTTCTCCCCATTTGCTGTTATGTTGCATTTTTCTATAAATTCTGAGCTTAAGTTTCTGGAGAACTGGTAACTGAGCAATGCCTTCAAGAAGGAGACTGCAAAATCATGCTTGTATCTGAGAAAAGCATTTATGGCTGAGGGAACAACTAACTTCAGTTGCCAAGTCTTCTCAGATGGGAGCAGAAGAGAGGAAACTGAAGCTCAAGAACATTAAGTGATGTGCTTGAGTTTGGGTGAATCTAAGTAAAAGAGTATTTTGCAGGCTGGAAAAAAAGCATGTTCAGTCCTTAGCAAACTCACATATTCAGTGTCTCCTAAGATTCCCACCAGATTCACCCTAAAATATATATATAACTTACAATAAATAATGAACTAGTTCCACTAGAGAACGTTTAAAATAAGTTGAGATCACTAGCACTGCAACATTTGAATTTCTCAAGGTTTTAGTCTTAGAGGGGAGAATCCAAATGCTCATCTGTACAAATGCTCAATAAATAGTTAACACAACCTCCCCATGCTGCACTCAGATTGTAAGATGACTCCAATTATCTCCACCTCCTCATACTCATGTCCTTCTGTATTCCTCCCCTTGAGCATGCATGGGACCTGTGACTTGCTTCTGTTAGGTAGAATACAGCCAAGATGATGGGCTGTGTGTGATTATATGTAGACGATCACATTATATAAGACTCTACTGTCCAAATCTTGTTGGAGGAATTTATCCCTTGCTGGCTTTGAAAAGGTGAGCTGCCTTGTTGAGAGCTGCCTTGTGGAAAAAGCCACAACACAAGGACAAGAGGCTAATCTTGAAGAGGCAGGAGTGAGCACAGATGTGAAACGAGCTCTTAATTCCCTGTGCAGGAATAGAACCTGAGTAGCCTGGATGAAACCCAGGAATACTAGTCACCAGACGCGCAAGGGCTAGAGGCTAGAAGCTATTTTTTCCTGAATCTTACCCCAGTGAAAAATGCATCTCTCATGGAGGCAAAAACTGTAAATGCAGGTACAAAGTTTATTATTAGAGACATAGCACAACAACAAGTAAGATACCTTGGAGAAGAATAGTTTGTTTAGTTAAGATAGAAGCAAGACAGAGATGCATACCCAGAGAGAAGGAGTGTGGTTGTCCGCCCAAATGAAGAGGAGTGTATTAAAGAGGTGGTTAACAAATTTATACAGAACAGTTCTTCTGGGTCTTTGTCTTCCCTTTGGTCAATTGTTGGCTTCATTTTCCACACCTCACCTTCCCTGGGACCCTCCCTGACAAGCATACACACCATTTTCCAAGATGGATTCCAGCCCAGAGGCCTATGGGATCACATATTAGCATCACATATTATGAGGTGGTGCCCCCTCTTTCTGACCCTCAAGGAGTCTTTCTGCACATGCGAAATGTCTCTCTTTTCCAGGGATGGAAAATATATGACCTCCTGATCCTTTACTTAAACAAGGTTTAGTCCCTCTCTGTTCCTACCATGACTGTTATCTGAAGGTGTCCATGGGAAACAAAGCCTGCTATTTATCCTGTTTCAATTGTTACTTCCATTTTGAAGAGCACACAGAAGACTGGTTGTAAATATACAATCTGGAGCCTACCTAGCCCCTGTTTCAGGTTTGCATCCTGATATTTTTCATTTTTAAAAACTTTGGATCTAGTCTTGATGCAGCTGGCAGAGTAAGCCTCAGGTTTGCTATCAATTTTCTAGGGATTTCAGATGGTAAAATCCCCAGGGCTACATCTAAGGTGAAGGCCAGTTTCCTGTGGTTTTCTTTTCTGCCTGTGTGGTCCCTGTGGACCCAGACTGCTTTTATTTTTCCTCTTTAACAGTTGATGCTACACACCCTTTCTCATGGGGCCCCTTTCCTTCCCACATTTGCCTCCTCCTCCATGGTTTATCTTTTCTCCAGTTCAACATTTTCTCGGTAGGCTCAAAGACAAGTACTTGCCTTTTTGGTTTTAAAGTTCTTACTTCAAATCCCTCTGGGGAAACAGAAGAACAAAATAACAAACACAGAGAAATTCAGAGTTTTAAAAAATCTCATGGCATTCTTAGAGTCACTGTCCCTCCCTGGTCTATTTTGTCTGCTGCTGTGACATTTATGATTCCAGAAGGCACATTAGACTCCAACTTTCTTCTTTGGTGTTTTGTCCAGTAACCATTTCTCTCAGATGCATCTTCTTCTTTTAATCTGAAGACCCTCTTCTCCGCAAGACACCTACTGCCTAGTGAACAAGGTGAGATCCCAGGCAGAAGTACAGAGGTGAAACCTGTCTATTCAGATGTCCACTGGAATCAAACATGTGCTTGCATGTAAAGAGGAATGTGCTTGTATATACATAGGAAAGGTTAAAGGTTGACAGATAATATTCTCCAAAGGTAACTGTAACATCTCTCAACCCATATAATCTTCTACATTAATAGATAAGGTGGCCACACTACCTTTGAGAAATGGATCTTCTTCCCTTGCATCTGAATGCATTTGTGACTAACTCAATCAATAGACTATGGCAGAAATGATGTTACATGAGTCCTAATCACTGCACTCTGCGAGCATCTCAGTCATGTCTTATTCTTTGCAACTCCATGCAGTCTCCTCTGTCCATGAGATTTTCCAGACAAGGATACTGGAGAGAGTTGCCATTTCCTACTTCAGGGGATTTTCCAGATGTAGAAATAGAAGCCATGTCTCCTGCATTGGCGAGTGGATTCTTTTACCACTGAGCCACCTGGGAAGTCCATATGACTCCTAATACTAGGTCCTGAAAAGCAGTGAAACTTCTGCCTTGTTGTGTGGGACATATGCTATGGCACCCTGAATGTCCACATTAAAATTCTGACTCTCCTGAGGCCATCATGGAGGGAACTTGTGACGGTGCTTCAGTTGACAAGTCTAGCTGAGGTCCTAGCCTATAGCTGACAGCAACTATCAGTTGAGAATAAAGATGCCTGCAGACAGTTTCTGCACCCAGATGCAGAGTGCCTCAACCTATTGTTGAGATTTTCCAGCTAGGGTCTCAATGTAAGGACTTCTGTCTGGATTCCTGACATGCAGAATTCATAAGTATGATAAAATGATTTTTAAACTGTTAAGCATTGGCATATTTTTTAAATGAAGGTATAATACCAGAACATGATTGAAAGTGAAAGTAAAAGTGAAAGTCGCTCAGTCATGCCTGACTCTTTGCATCCACATGGACTATACAGTCCATGGAATTCTCCAGGCCAGAATACTGGAGTGGGTACCTTTCCCTTCTCCAGGGTATCTTCTCAACCCAGGGATCCAATCCAGGTCTCCCTCATTGCAAGCAGATTCTTTACTAACTGAGCCACAAGGAAAAACATGATTGGAGCCCATTCAATTTAAATGAGATTCTTAGAAGTTATTGTTCCCACTCCTTGCCTAGATCCTGGATGCTACTCCCATTTTTTTTTTTTCCTAAAGTCAGATTTTTAGCTTTTAGTCATCTCTTGAACTCCTAATACATCATTTTTTCATTTAACTTTCTTAAGGTTACTGCAATGTATACAAGTTTATGTGTATCCCTTTATACTGATACTGTACCAATGAAATACACCAGCCAGGAAGCATCCTTCTAGTAATGGAAACAAGAGACTTTCCACCTCAAAACCTCCATCCCCTGCAGATACTAAAATTTCTAGCAAGATACAGTTTTGTTTTGTTTTTTTTTTTTTACTTTAGATTGCACAGGTAGCTAAAATAAATGAAACAGAGAACAACTGCATTTAAATGGAGAAAAAGAAAATTATTTAAAATATAAAAACAACATATTAGATATCATTTCTTGCACTTTGAATCCAATTTGCCTTCAAAGTTAACATTTGAAACGTTCCCAGACAAAATGTGGATCCACTGAGTGTGTTACAATTTTTCTTTTCTAATAAAATGAACCTGTAAATTTCTAGGTTAATTGCTATATGTGTTTTCCTTTAAAAAAAATGTCTGATGTTGTCCTGCTTAAATTATTTATTTGATATGTACAAATATAACTAGTGATATACTCACTATGCTTACTGCTGCTATAAAATTGTAAAAGTAAGATCATTTTTAAATTGAATGCAAAGAAAACTATAGGCCCAATTAAGTTTATACTGCAAATAATTAATTTAATGTGATAAATTCCGAGGATGGCACAATGTGAAATGATCTGTTGAAATAAATTTGGCCTTGTTTCAATGTGCCAGATGAAAATATAATTCTGCCAAAATACATCTTATATTTTAAATCCTTTATGTTATGTACCATGATGTCACTTTGTGTGAAAGTATGGTTTGCATATGTTGTCTTTCCCTTTTTTCTTGTGATTGTAAAAGTTGATTAATCAGTACCAATAAAGCCACATTCAAACACAGGCACCACACTTCTAATGAATTATCAAAATATGCAACATCAGTTGTCTATAAACATCCCTATATATACACATGTGTGTTATGTACGGATAATGTTTATAGTGCTGTGCTGTCCTTAGTCACTCAGTCATGTCCTACTCTTTGTGACTCCGTGGACTGTAGCCCACTAGGCTTCTCTGTCCATGGGGATTTTCCAGGCAAGAATACTGGAGTGGGTTTCCATATCCTCCTCCAGGGGATCTTCCAAACCCAGGGATTGAACCCAGGTCTCCCACATTGCAGGCAGGTTCTTTACCATCTGAGCCACCAGAGAAGCCCAGGAATACTGGAGGGGGTAGCCTATCCCTTTTCCAGGGGATCTTCCTGACCCAGGAATCTAACATGGGTCTCCTGCATTGCAGGTGGATTCTTTACCAGCTGAGATACCAGGGAAGCCCAATGTTTATAATATGTATACATATATGTATGTATGTATGTGTGCATGAATATATATTGTTGTTCAGTCACCCAGTTGTGTCCGACTCTTTGCAATCCCATGGACTGCAACACTCCAGGCCTCCCTCTCCCTCACCATCTCCCAGAGTTTGCCCAAGTTTATGTTCATTTCATCGGTGATGCTGTCTAGCCATCTCATCTTCTGATGCCCTCTTCTCCTTCTGCCTCAATCTTTCCCAGCATCAGAAACTTTTCCAATGAGTCATTTGTTTGCATCAGATGACCAAAGTACTGGAGCTTCAGCTTCAGCATCCATCCTTCCAGTGAAAATTCAGGGTTAATCTCCCTTGAAATTGACCGGTTTGATCTCCTTGGTGTCCAAGCAAATTTCAGGAGTCTTCTCTAGCACCACAGTTTGAAGGCATCAATTCTTTGGCATTCTGTCTTCTTTATGGACCAGCTCTCACAACTGTTCGTGACCCTTAGAACACCATAGCCTTGACTATATGGACATTTGTCGGCAGAGTAATGTCTCTGCTTTTCAACACACTATCTAGGTTTGTCATCACTTTCCTGCCAAGAAACAATCATCTTCTGATTTCATGGTTGCAGTCACCATCCACAGTGATTCTGGAGCTCAGGAAGAGGAAATCTGTCACTCCTTCCACCTTTTCCGCTTCTATTTGCCATGCAGTAACGAGGCCGGATGCAATGATCTTAGTTTTTTTTAATATTTAGCCTTAAGCTGGCTCTTTCACTCTCCTCCTTCACCCTCAGCAAGAGGTTCTTTAGCTCCTCTTCGCTTTCTGACATTAGAGTGGTATCATCCACACATCTGAGGTTGTTGATGTTTCTCTCGCCTACCTTGATTCTGGCTTGTAAGTCATATTGTGGTATATTTTTGGACTTAGTTATAAATATTCTTGAGATTTATTTCACAACACAGTTAATTTTAAAAAAGAAAGGTTGTCATTTTAAATCTTGATTTTAATCTTTGTTTGACAGGGCCAAGGAAACATTTATTTTAAGGCTAATTTTGCCCTATTACCGAGGCAAAATTTGTCTGAGTCCACTACTCAGTGATTCCTGAGTTTTGTGGTTTTCCCACTCTGGTTGTTGGGAACATAATTTTCCTGGCCCTTGTGAGTTCCTGTTACTGTTCTCTCGTTGTTTTGTGTGGTTTCTTTTTTTCCTCCCAGCCTTGAGCAATTTCTTCACACACATGCCCTGCTTAGAGCTCAGATGAAGACTTAAGAGTTCTGACCTTCAGCAAATCACCTCAGCTCCCTCTCTGTGCAGCTCTCCTCTCTACTCCTGTGCCCTATGAATACTACCTAGTGGTAGTGGTAGTTTAGCCTCTAAGTCATGTCATATTCTTTGCAACCCCATGGACCAGAGCTCTCTAGGCTCCCCTGTCCATGGGATTTCCCAGGCAAGAATACTGGAGTGGATTGCCATTTCTTTCTCCAGGGGATCTTCCTGACCCAGGGATTGAACCCACATCTCCTGCCTTGGCAGGCAGATTCTTTTACCACTGAGCCACCTGGGAAGCCCGTGAATGCCACCTGCTCTTCATTAAATGAGTAAAACCAAATTTCCAGCCCCACTTTCTCAATGCAGAGAGATCACAGAAAGGGGAAACCTTGTACTTCAACTAGGAAACTCCAAGCATTATCCTGGGCCAATTTTAGGTCTCACCGCACTCAAGGATCACTCTCCTTTATTGCCTGATACATAATTAGGAAAGCTGTCATTTCATATATATTGTCCACTTTTCAATTGTTTCAAATGAGAAGGTGAGTACAGTCCCCATTACTGCATCCCAGCTGGTGGCAGTCACACGATCTCAGCTTTTCAGTGCAATAGGCCTTGTGGCATTGC
Organism: Okapia johnstoni; assembly: GCA_024291935.2. NCBI lineage: Eukaryota > Metazoa > Chordata > Mammalia > Artiodactyla > Giraffidae > Okapia > Okapia johnstoni. The sequence goes on from CM044308.1 coordinate 59,099,837, forward strand.
TGATGGTAACATATAATGGCCCAGTAGTGAGCCTTGGGTATCAGCCCCACCTGGATATATTAAGTTCATCAAAGCCAACAACAGGAGTTCATTTTATACTAAGGAATAAAAGAGATGATTATTTTCATAGGTTCATTATATCTCACTCATCCAACACGAACACAAGAAAGAAGACAATGACACGGAAAAACCTTAGATCTACATTCAAGGTTCTCTTGTGCTATTTAGTAAGCAAATTTAGGTTTCCTTTTAATGCTTTTTGGTTATATTCTTTTGACTTAAATGTCTTTCATTTCACAGTATGTTTCTTCTTCATGTTTAGTTAGTTAAGTAAAACTGAATTAAACTCTAGTCTAACCACAAAGATTTTCAATCATGTTACCATTTAGCATATGCTGAAATTGATGAGAACCTACATACAGATATTATGGTGTCTAGATACACAGCATGCCCAGTGTCAATAAATAACTACTTCTGTCCCCAAAAGTAGTCCAGAGGTCACCCATAGTGTCAGACCAATAGACCATTTTTCAAAGAATTATATTCAATCCAAAAAATATTTATTTAGATTACTAGGTTGGACTCATGCACGGCATGATTTTTCTGAAAGCATCATATTCTAACTACAGAAATGATTTTACCTTTTCTTGAAAGAACAGCTAGCCAGTAGATATCCAAAGGCTGAGTCTATTGACAGTATTAAAATAAAGACAGATGGTATTTTTTACACCTCTTTAATATAAGTCTCCTTTATACTGCAGTGATTCTATTAATTGAAGTAAAGCTTTATTTTTAAAATTTAATTTCTCATAATATTTGTTCAAAGACAGTCAAAATGACTCTATAAGATAACATTTACACACATATTACAATATGGGCTTGACTTGGTTGTTAGAACAATTAGAGATATATATTCAACATCAATCATCCATTTCTAGATTTTCCTTTTATTGCTTTCATTTTCTAAGTGATAGAATCTTCCATCTGTTCCTCTGGATACTTTTCTGTGATATGGATGATTACCTCAGAATTGTTTTCTTGATTCAATGTCTAAAATCAGGAGAAGATTTTTTAAAAGTCTTAAATTCAAATGATTTTTGTTTTTAAGAAGAAGCTTGTTTACTTTAGGAGAAGCTATCTTTTAAAATTTTCTGAATTTAAATCTATAGTCTTTATTACCATAAAAATGTGAGTTACATTTGATCTAGAAATTTCATTTCCAGGAATATATCCAAATAATAATGAGCTATCATTTAGTAACAATATATGTCAGGTGCTTTTGTAAGTGGTTTGTTATGCTTAATATTCACCACAATCCCATGAGGTCAATTTTGTTCCTTGGTCATACAAAAACCAAGCCACAGAAGCTAAATGGCTAGCCCAAACTCATGTATTGAATGAGTAGTGGAGAAGAGATTCAATTCCAGGAAAACTGAGACCAAAGATCAAATACTTAACAATATATTATGCTCCTTACAAAGAAGATAATCAAAGAGGCAAATAATACATATGGAGAGGCTAGATAGGCACATCAGTAGATTGATAGATAGGTGGATTGAGCTAAAATATATAGATATTCATTGCCATGTAGTTTATAGTAATCCAAAATTAGGAAAAACAGTAGATAAAACTTCAAAAACTCAATCACCAACTTTCTTAAAATAATTAAAACAAAAATACTGAATTTCAATATTTTTGAGATGTGATAAAATTTACATGTAGAAGCTAATTCTATGACTAACACTTTTTGAAGAAAATAATTAACAATTCAGCACCAGATGTTAGAAGTAAAAAATAATTTTTAAGAAAACATGAGCAAGATAATTATAACCATAAAGGGACAAATCACTTATTTGAAATGACAAGAAATAGCAAAAGGAGCCAGTGTACAGGCTGCTGATGGGGTTAATTTCCTTTCGTAAGACTCCTACTTGCACCCACCCAGCTCTGCCATTGCCCCGATGTGCCATGCTCCAACCGCCTCCTCCTCCTCAGTAATGCAGAGATCAAGCCCTGAGCCTGTGGAGTGGGAGCACCGACTCCAAGACCCTAGACTAACAGAGAACCAACCCTAGGGAGTATCAGATAGTGAGAACGCACACAAAGGAAACCACTTCAATAAAAGATCGGACATCACCCAATCACCAGTGGCACCCTGTGCAGGATGCCTCATCTAAACAACAAAGAAAACAAAAATACAACCCAGTCATCAGCAGACAGGATCACCACCTCACTCAGCCTTGCCCATCAGAGGAAAAACAAACGAACAAAAACTCAGCACAAATCTCACCCTATAGGAAGCTCACACAAACCACTGGACCAACCTTAGGAGGGCAGAAACCATAAGGAAGAAATAATTCAACCTTCTTCAAGGAAAGAATTCAACTTTCCTTGAAGCCTGGGAAAAGGAGATCTCAAACATAATGTTATAAAAAAAAAAATGAAAAGGCAGAGAAATACTACACAAATGAAGGAAAAAACTAGAAACACAGAAGTGCAAATAAATGAAGTGGAAATAGGCAAACTACCTGTAAAACAATTCAGGATAATGATAGTAAAGATAATCAAAAACCTTGAAAACAAATTGGAGAATGCAACAAAATGCAATAATCAATTAACAAAGACCAAGAAGCATTAAAGAATAAACATACAGAGACAAACAACACAATTACTGAAATTAAAAATCTCTAGAAGGAGTCAATAGCAGAATATCTGAAGCAGAAGAATGAATCAGTGAGCTGGAAGATAAAATGGTAGAAATAACTTCTGAAGAGCAGAATAAAGTAAAAAGAATGAAAAGAACTGAGAATAATCTCAGAAACCTCTGGGACAATATCAAATGCACCAACAATCGAATAATAGGGGTCCCAGAAGAAGAAGAAGAGAAAAAGAAAGGGTATGAGAAAATTTCTGGAGATCATAGTTGAACATTTCCCCAATATGGAAAAGGAAACAGTCAATTAAGTCCAAGAGGCACAAAGAGACCCATACAGAATAAACCCAGGGAGAAACACACCCTGGCGTGACACATACTAGTCTAACTAACAAAGACTAAACACAAAGAAAGAATATTAAAAACAGCAAGGGAAAAGCAACAAGTAACATACAAAGGAAACCCCATACGCTTAACAGCTGATCTTTCAGCAGAAACTCTGCAGGCCAGAAGGGAATGGAAGGATATATTTAAACTAATGAAAGGGAAAAATCTGCAACCAAGGTTACTCTACCCAGCAAGGGTAGAGTACTTCAGTAGGGTAGAAAAACAAGGGTAGAAACTTCAAAATTGATGGAGAAATGAAAAGCTTTTCAGACAAGCAAAAGTTAAGAGAATTCAGTACCACCAAACCAGCTTTACAACAAATGTTAAAGAAATACAAGAGAAGAAAAAAAAATCTACAAAATCAACCCCAAACAACTAAGAAAATGACAATAGGAACATATATATCAATAATTAATTTAAATGTAAATGGATTAAATGCTCCAACCAAAAGACACAGATTGGCTGAATGGATATAAAAACAAGACCCATATATGTACTGTCTACAAGAAACCCACTTCAGACTTCAAGACACATATAGACTGAAAGTGAGAGGATGGAAAAATATATATCATGAAAACGGGAAGCAAAAGAAATCTGCAGAAGCAATCCTCATATCAGACAAAATAGACCTGAAAATAAAGAAGATTATAAGAGATAAGGAAGGACACTACATAATGATCAAGAGATCAATCCAAGAGGAAGACATAACATTTGTAAATACCTATGCACCCAACATAGGAGCAGCTCAATACATAAGACAAACACTAACAGACATTAAAGGAGAAATTGACAGGAACACAAAAATAGTAAGAGAGTTTAATACCCCACTCACACCAATGGACAGATCATCAAAACAAAAAATCAATAAGGAAACACAAGTCTTAAATGATACATTAGATGAGATGGATGTCATTGATATCCTCAGGACATTCCATCCAAATGCAGAAGAATCCACCTTCTCAAGTGCACATGGAACATTCTCCAGGATAGACCAATCTTGGGTCACAAATCAAACCTCAGTAACTTTAAGAAAATTGAAATTGTATCAAGCAACTTCTCTGACCACAATGCTATGAGATCAAATATCAATTACAAGAAAAAAACTGTAAGAAACACAAACACATGGAGATTAAACAACACATTTCTGGATAATCACCAGGTTACTGAAGAAATAAAAAGGGAAATCAAAAAATTTCTAGAAACAAATGACAATGAAAGCACAACTCAAAGCTATGGGATGCAGCAAAAGCAGTTCTAAGAAGGAAGTTTATAGCAATATCATCCTACCTCAAAAAGCAAGAAAAAGCTCAAATAGACAACCTAACTTTACACCTAAAACAACTGGAAAAAGAAGAACAAAAATAGCCCCCAAATTAGTAGAAGAAAGCATAAAGACCCTAGCACAAGTAAATGAAAAACAAATGAAAGAAGCAGTAGTAAAGATAATAAAACTAAAAACTGGTTCTTCAAGAAGATAAACAAAATTGACAAATCTTTAGCCAGAATCATCAAGAAAAAAAAGAGAGAAGAATCAAATCAACAAAATTAAAATGAAAAAGGAGAGGTTACAACAGACAATGCAGAAATACAGAGGATTATAAGAGACCTATGAACAACTATATGGCAATAAAATGGATAACTTGGAAGAAATGGACATATTCTTGGAAAAATTCAATGTTCCAAGACTGAACCAGGAAGATAAAGAAGTCATGAGCAACCCAATTACAAGTACTGAAATTGAAGCTGTGATCAAAACTCTCCCCAAAAACAAAAGCCCAGGACCAGATGGCTTCACAGGAGAATTCCATCAAACATTTAGAGAAGAGCTAATGCCTATCCTTCTAAAACTCTTTCAAAAAATTGCAGAGGAAGGAACACATCCAAATGCATTCAATGAGGCCACCATCACCCCAATACCAAAACCAATCAAAGACAACACAAAAAAAGAAAACTATGGGCAAATCTCACTGATGAACATAGATGCAAAAATCCTCAACACAATTTTAACAAACAGAATTCAGAAACACATCAAAAAGCTCACACACCATGATCAAGTTGGGTTTATTCCAGGAATGCAAGGATTCCTCAATATGTGCAAATCAGTCAGTGTGATACCTTATATAAACCAGGCTCCGCCGTCCCCGGGATTCTCCAGGCAAGAACACTGGAGTGGGTTGCCATCTCCTTCTCCAATGCATGAAAGGGAAAAGTGAAAGTGAAGTCACTCAGTCATGTCTGACTCTCAGCTACCCCATGGACTGCAGCCTACCAGGCTCCTCCGTCCATGGGATTTTCCAGGCAAGAGTACCGGAGTGGCGTGCCATTGCCTTCTCCGTATATTAACAAACTGAAAGATAAAAACTATATGATCATCTCAGTTCAGTTTAGTCGCTCAGTCATGTCTGACTCTTTGTGACCCCATGGACTGCAGCACACCAGGCCTCCCTGTCCATTATCAACTCCCAGAGTTTACTCAAACTCATGTCCATTGAGTCTGTGACGCCATCCAACCATCTCATCCTCTGTCGTCTCCTTCTCCTCCTGCCTTCAATCATTCCCAGCATCAGGGTCTTTTCCAATGAGTTGGTTCTTCACATCAGGTGACCAAAGTATTAGAGTTTCAGCTTCAACATCAGTCCTTTCAATGAATACTCAGGATTGATCTCCTTTAGGATGGACTGGGTGGATCTCCTTGCAGTCCAAGGGACTCTCAAGAGTCTTCTCCAATACTGCAGTTCAAAAACATCAATTCTTCGGTACTCAGCTTTCTTTACTGTCCAACTCTCATATCCATACATGTCTACCGGAAAAACCATAGCTTGAAGTAGATGGACCTTTGTTGGCAAAGTAATGTCTCTGCTTTTTAACATGCTGTCTATGTTGGTTATAATTTTTTTCCAAGGAGCAAGCGTCTTTTAATTTCATGGCTACAGTCACCATCTGCAGTGATTTTGGAGCCCAAAAATGTAGTTTCTCATTGTTTCCCCATCTATTTACCATGAAGGATGGGACTGGATGCCATGATCTTAGTTTTCTGAATGTTGAGCGTTAAGACAACTTTTTCACTCTTCCACTTTCATCAAGAGGCTCTTTAGTTATATTCTCTTTCTGCCATAAGTTTGGTGTCATCTGCGTATCTGAGGTTATTGATATTTCTCCTGGAAATCTTGATTCCAGCTTGTGCTTCATCCAGCATGGTATTTCACATGATGTACTCTGCATATAAGTTAAATAAGTAGGGTGACAAAACATAGCCTTGATGCATTGCTTTTCCGATTTGGAACCAGTCTGTTGTTCCATGTCCAGTTTTAACTGTTGCTTCTTGACCTGCATACATATTTCTCAGGAGGCAGGTCAGGTGGTCTCGTATTCCCATCTATTTAAGAATTTTCCACAGCTTATTGTGATCCACACAGATCAGCTCCATAGATGCAGAAAAAGCCTTTGACAAAATTCAGCACCCACTTAAGATTAAAACTCTTCAAAAAATGGTCATAGAAGAAACCCATCTCAACATAGTAAAGGCCATATATGATAAGTCTACAGCAAACATTATTTTCAATTGTGAGACACTGGAAGCATTCCCCCTAGGATCAGAAACAAGACAATGGTGTCCACTTTCACTACTATTATTCAACATAGTTCTGGAAGTCCTAGCTACAGCAATCAGAGAAGAAAAAGAAATAAAAGGAATCCAGGTCAGAATAGAAGAAGTAAATCTCTCACTGTTTGTAGATGACATAATTCTGTACACAGAAAACCCTAAAGTTAATATCAGAAAATGTCTAGAGCTAATCAGTGAATTTAGCAAAGTTGCAGGATACAAAATCAATACATGGAAATCACTTGCATTTCCATATACTAACAATGAAAAATCAGAAAGAGAAATTAAGGAATCAATTCCATTCACCATTGCAAAAAAAAAAAAATAATTAAATATCTAGGAATAAATTTACCTAAGGAGACAAAAGAACTGTACACAGAAAATTATAAGACCTAATGAGAGAAATCAAAGACAGCATAAACAGATGGAGAGATATTTCATGTTCCTGGGTAGGAAGAATCAACATTGTGAAAATGACTATAATGCCAAATGCAGTCTACAGATTCAATGTAATCCTTATCAAACTAACAATGGCATTTTTCACAGAACTAGAACAAAAAATTTCACAATTCATATGGAAACACAAAAGACCCCAAATAGCCAAACAGTCCTGAGAAATAAGAATGCAGCTGGAGGAATCAACCTTCCTGACTTCAGATTATACTATAAGCTACAGTCATCAAGACAGTATGGTACTGGCACAAAAACAGAAATATAGACCAACGGAACAAGTTAGTAAGCCGAGAAATAAGCCCATGGGCCTACGGGTACCTTATTTTTGACAAAAGAGGCAAGAATATACAATGGGGCAAAGATAGCCCCTTCAATAAATGGTGCTGGGAAAACTGGACAGCTCCATGTAAAAGAATGAAATTAGAACACTTCCTAACACCATACACAAAGATAAACTCAAAATGGATTAAAGACCTAAATTTAAGACCAGAAACTATATAACTCTTAGAGGAAAACATAGGCAGAAGACTTGATGACATAAATCAAAGCAAGATCCTCTATGACCCACCTCCTAGAGTAATGGAAATAGAAACAAAAGAAAACAAGTGGGACCTGATTAAACTTAAAAGCTTTTTCACAGCAAAGGAAACTATAAGCAAGGTGAAAAGCCAGCCCTCAGAATGGGAGAAAATAATAGCAAATGAAACAACTGACAAAGGATTAATTTCCAAAATACACAAGCAGCTCATGCAACTCAATGCCAGAAAAACAAACAACCCAATCAAAAAGTTAGAAACAGACTTAAACACACATTTCTCCAAGGAAGACATACAGATGGCTAACAAACACATTAAAAGAGGCTCAACATTGCTCATTATTAGAGAAATGCAAATAAAAACTATAATGAGATATCACCTCACACATGTCAGAATGGCCATCATCAAAACGCCTACAAACAATAAATGCTGGAAAGTGTGTGGAGAAAAGGGAATGCTCTTACACTGTTGGTGGGAATGTAAATTGATACAACCACTATGGAAGACGGTATGGAGATTCCTTAAAAAACTAGGAATAAAACCATCATATGACCCAGCAATCCCACTCCTAGGCATATACCCTGAGGAAACCAAAATTGAAATAGACACATTTATCCCATTGTTCATTGCAACACTATTTACAAAAGCTAGAACATGGAAGCAACCTATGTCCATCAACAGTGGTACATATACACAATGGAATATTACTCAGCCATAAAAAGGAACACATTTGAGTCCATTCTGATGGGGTGGATGAACCTAGAATATATTATACAGAGTGAAGTGAGTCAGAAAGGGAAAGATAAATATCACATTCTAACGCATACATATGGACTCTAGAAAAATGGTACTGAAGAGTTTATTTATAGGGCAGCAATGGAGAAACATAGAGAACAGACTTATGGACATGGGGAGAGGGGAGGAGAGGGTGATACATACGGAAAGAGTAACATAGAAACTTACATTACCATATGTAAAATAGATAGCCAATGGAAATTTGCTTTATGGCTCAGGAAACTCAAACAGGAGCTCTGTATAAATCTAAAGGGGTAGGATAGGGCAGGAGATGGGAGGGAGGCTCAGAAGGGAGGGAATATATGTATACCTATGGCTGATTCATGTTGTGGTTTGACAGAAAACAATGAAATTCTGTAAAGCAATTATCCTTCAACAAAAAAATTAATTAAAAAAGAGCAAGCAAAACTATCAAATGTAATACTCTAAGTGTTAAGTGATAAACATAAACCTATCTTTGAAAAGGAAAATACTACAACAAAATATTATAAATGCTAAGGAAAGCATAAAACAAGAGATATGGTGGTTAAGTGTAGGCATGGGTGTCAATTACATAGATTCATAGTGAATTTTGATATATACAAAGAATGTGATTTGGGGTAACAATTTTTCTTCATCTATGTAGCAGGGATAATAATAATAATACCTCCCTAATGAGGTTGTTTTGAGGATAAATTGAGATGACAAATAATGTTATCATTTATGCAAACAACTTGGCAAACCTTGAAGAAATAATTGATTTTCTAGAATTAAAATTGATTCAAGAGGCATAAAACATCAAGAAGCAAATAATCTACTTTTCAAAGATTGTCTATTCCCCACCTTATTGATAAAGCTTCCCATAGTATCTTGCCCACATAATCTCTTTCTCTTTTTCTCTGAATCTTCATTTAGGTTTTATGTCTAAACTATCTTTTCAGCATTTACAATAGGAAGAATAATGGTCCCCAAAGATGTCCATGAACTAATTCTTGAAACCTGTGAATATGCTACCTTACATAGCAAAAGGGAGTTTGCAATTATAATAAAGGTTAAGAACATTGAGAAAGATTATCTTGGATTTTTCGGGTGAGCCCAGTCTTACCACATGAGTCCTTAAAAGTGAAGAATCTTTCTCCTCTGATGTCAGATGAGATACAATGGTGGCAGAAGGGTCAGAGAGAAATCTGATGTTGTTAACTTGGAAGATAGAGTAATGGAGCTTCCAGCAGATGTATAAGGACAGCTCTGAAAGCTAGAAAAAGCTAGGAAATAAACTCTACCCTAGACTTTCCAGGAAGGAATGAAGCCTTAGAGATTTCTTTATTTTAGCCTGGTGAGACTTTGAAGCTATAGAACTGAAAGACAACAAATTATTGTTGTTTTAAGCCACTGTTGGTGGTAATTTGCCACAGCAGCAATGGAAAACTATTATGATATTATTACAGTGATGTACCCACACAGACACTGTGCACCACAAACAGACAATAAGCATTTCACTTAGACTACATCATTTCCGTCAGAAAAGGCACCACTGACTGATGTCAGAGAGCCATTATTAGATACCATATTGGCTGGGCTCAGAAGCTGGACTATTTATAGAAAAACAAATTACATATATTTTGAAAGAGAAACATAAGTGGCAAATAAAGATACTAGTCATAGAGCTTTATAGTGTCTTTATATCCATCTCACAAAAGGTTTGATGGCCATTTACACATTAGCATTATATATATTTGAATAAAATAATCACTATTGTAAAATTTTTTGAATGTTTTAAAATTATTTTAAGCTTTTTTTAGATAATAAAACACTTTGAAGATAGTTATAACATTACACAGTATTAAACTTGGAAGGTAATTTTGAAGTGATTTTGTTCAACCATTTAGTTAATGCAGAAATTCATTTCAGTATCTTAATAGGGTTACGTATTGTCTGTTTAGCTTTATAAAATTCCAAAAATTTGGAAATATAAATAATCCTTAGTAGTTCAGACTGTGAAAACAGAGATGGAGGAAGTTCAGAAAATAATCTTTGCTCTTTTACTTTCAAGAAATTTTATTAGGAAACATAGGGAGGGGAGAACATAGTAACTAGACACAGAGAGTGAAAGAAGGGCTGGGGAAGGTGTGAGAACATCTACATCAGTCAAGAGAGCTTGAAGTCTGTTTCTGTTACTTATTTGCCATGTGACATAGGGAAGTCACATCCTCCCTTAGATATAAAATAATTTAAAAAATTAATGTGTATTTAGTCACCCAGTCATGTCCAACTCTTTGTGATCTCATAGACTGTAACCCACCAGGCACCTCTGTCCATGGGGATTCTCCAGGCAACAATACTGGAGTGGGTTGCCATGCCCTCCTTCAGGGGATCTTCCCAACCAAGGGGTTAAACTCAGGTCTCCTGCATTTACCATCTGAGCCACCATTAATAATGGAAGTGAAATAACTTTATAAACACAATTCATCTAAATAGGAGCAATTTCTCCAAGATATTTTCTTTGTTGCTAGCGTATAAGATTTACCTTTCTTCATGTCACATTGATTTAGTCAGTATTTGTTTATTTTTGAGTGGTAAACTCTTTGCAGTATACGCTAAGAGTCTGCATTTCTTTTCAAGGAAACATAATTTTAAATTCAGCATTTAGAAATTCTGTATGTGATTTCCTAGAGAATGTCTGGAAAAGAATTAGTGAAAATAAACATTTATAAAATTTGGTTTCTAAGTTTTTAACTGCTTGGTAATGATACTACATTTGTGAATGAAGAGTTTCCATTTAGGAATGATCTATAGAATTTCAAATTGATGACAATAGTTATAGCAAATTCAAGGTATTGATAATTTGTAGAAATGACCTTCTGACATCAAAAAGATAATAAGAAGAAAAATATGAAAGCTTTATTTACTTATAATTCATTAAGCTATACATTCTGATTTATGCATTTTTCTGTATGTGTGTTACAGTCAATAAAATTGAAAGGAAAAAAAACTTTAACAACAGAGCAACTGACTATGATATTGATATATACAAAATGCCACTTAAAAATAACACTGATGTCCTTCTAAAGGACAAGTGATGAGTCTATTTGTCTTTAACATAAGAATTATAGAGTCCTAGTTTTTACAGAGTACAATCTATCCTACACAATAAACATAAACTTTTTAAGACCCAAATCAGATCTTTCCATATTCTACTCCAAATTCCCCATGACTTATGTCACTCTTAGAACTCGAAGTAGGTAAAGCTGTTCATAATCTGGCCCCTGCTCATTACTTTGACTTAATTTCTTATTCTTTGCTTTACCTTAGCACTCCAGATTCCTCACAGAACCTTAAATATACTTAGTAGGGCTCCTTTTCAGTGTCTTTGTGGTTTTTTGTTTATCCTGGAATGTTCACACCCTAGAAATACGCTCCCTTACTCCTATGCCTTATTTCCGATGTTATTCAACTGCTACTTCCTCAGCAAAGCCCATCTCTGAACACCTTATTTTATTTTTATTTTTTAAATCTTTTCATAGACATATAATTGATTTATGATGTTGTGTTAGTTTCAGGTGTACAGCAAAGTGATTCAGTTAAATTTTTCAGATTCATTTCCATTATAAGTTATTATAAGATTTTGAGTATAATTCCTTGCACTATATAGCAGGTCCTTGTTACTTATTTATTTTATGTATAGTAGTTGTGCATCTGTTAATTTCAGAGTAATTGATCCCTCCTCCTGTTGTAGCCATGTGTTCCGGGAAACAAATTCACTCAGAAGGATGGTGCAGATAGTGAAGTGCAGTTTATTACACTGGTGGGCCCAAGGCAGAGTCTCCTCTTAGCCAAGGACCCCGACCATCATTTGTGAAAATCTTTTATACCTCATGTGTACGTGTCCCAACCCACCACCCCAAATTCCTTGAGACTTACATAAACAAAGGAAGGGTAAATACAATCACAATAACCCCATCATTCATGTGTTATGTGTTCAAACAGTTAATAATCAATAAGCCCGAGGTTACATTCCAAACAGTTAATAATCAATAAGCCCGAGGTTACTTTCCTATAGATACAGAAAAATTTATGACCTGTCCTGAGGCAGGGGTGATCAGTGTATGTTTTCTCTTAGGCGATGAGTAACCTGGATATGATCTTCAAGGTTCCCCTGTCCAGAGGGGGTCTTATCCTTCTGTTGTAGTTTCCATAGGCACTAAGAACAGAGTTCAGAATCCATTGGAGAGGTAGCCGAGCATGATCAGCATGAACAGGCCCAAGATGGAGTCCAGGCCCTATGAATTCCTTCTTCACTTCGTTTCCCCTTTGGTGATCATAAGATTGTTTTCTAAGTCTATGATCTGTTTCGTAAATAAGTGAATGTTTTATTTTAAAATGCATCTCCAATCTTCTAGATACCCTCTCTTTCTTTTCCCAGATTTTTTTTTATTCTCTTATCACTTATAACTGATATTACACTGCATGTTTATTTGTTTATGTTTGCCAGCATAGGAATTTTCCTGTTTGCCCATCCTTTCCTTCGCAACATGTAAAACATGTCTGACATGGAATACGAGTAGGCATTCCACATGTTCTGAAATGACTAGATGAATGAATAGATGAATTAATGTATGAAAGTGAAAGTGAACTCACTCAGTTGTGTCCTACTCTTTGCGACCCCATGGACTGTAGCCTACTAGGCTCCTCCGTCCGTGGGGTTCTCCAGGCAAGAATACTGGAGTGGGTTGCCATTTCCTTCTCCAGGGGATCTTCGTGACCCAGGGATCGAAACCGTGTCTCCCACATTGCAGGCAGATGCTTTATCCTCTGAGCCACATGAGATGAGTGCAATGTATGAACACAATGTATTCCAAAAAGTGCTGGCAAGATTTGAAGACAATAATACAGTTCACCGATGTCAAGACACTTATGCCCTGGGACCATCAGTCTTAAATTCAGCAATGTGAAGACAATTGGTTTTCACAAGGGGAAATAAGATATGAAGTTTCTTTCTAATTGAATTTCTATGAACTACAAAACATTTCAGCCTTTGTTTACAATCCTATTGACTGACTGTTCCCATTTGTAGGTGTAGCTCACAGCATTCCCAGGAGAAAAACAAGAAAAACTTTGCTAAGGCAGGATTCTGCACAGGTTGTTGTTTACTCAACTTGATCTTCTCTGGGCCCCAGAGTCTTTATCTCCTAACCTAATTGTCTGCATTAGTCAGGGTTCTCCAGAGAAACAGAACAAAGAGGATTCTGATTGTTCTTTATTCAAAATAACCGTCTTGTTGAGGTCTGGATGCCAGGTTCTTTCATAGATTAAAGATGAGGGGAGGTGAGGAAGCAAAGTAAAAGGGCCATTCATCTTGTAAATATCTCCTAGAATGGCAAGCCTCAGGCAGGGGAGGGGATGTGTTAATTTCTTCCTTCCTACCACCCACAGATGGACAGGGTTCTGAACAAAGGCGCTTAGTTTAATAGTCAGGCAGAGGGGCAGGGTTCTCTGAGGCAAACCATTCTGTATAATTGTAACAACAAAAGCAACGAAATGCAAGTCAAAGAAACAGTTCCAACCTCGAGTCAGAATTGGTTTCTTCCCTTCAACGTGTTCAAAATTACTAACCTTGATGATCCCTGAAGCAAGAAGCAAATATTTTATCATGGACTGTGGTGGGTAGCAACAAAACTATGCACTCCAGAGAGAAGTCAGATGGGACAAAATTTGTTTCTCAATAATATGGCATTGGAGATCTCTATCAGAAATCAGGAGTTTCCATTTATTCTCCTCCACTAATTCTATGTATTTACAGCATGTCTCGATTCAATTCAGTTCAGTTCAGTCACTCAGTCATGTCCGACTCTTTGCAACCCCATAGACTGCAGCACACCAGGCTTCCCAGTCCATCACCAACTCCCAGAGCTTACTCAAACTCATTTCCATCTAGTGGGTGATGCCATCCAACCATCTCATCCTCTGTCGTCCCCTTCTCCCATCTTCAATCTTTTCCAGCATCAGGATCTCTTCCAATAAATCAGTTCTTCACATCAGATGGCCAAAGTATTGGAGTTTCAGCTTCAACATCAATCCTTCCAATGAATATTCAGGACTGATTTCCCTTAGGATTGACTGCTTGGATCTCATTGCAGTCCAAGAGACTCTCAAGAGTCTTCTCCAACACCACATGTCTCAGCTAGACATACTCAATTACAGTGTGTCCCAATTTAGGTTCAGTGATTCTCAAAAAAAAAAATTACCTTTACAGATACCTGAGTTAAAAGACACCTACAGATATTATCACATAAGGACTTTTTGATGGTTAATTTTGGGTGTTGACCTGTCATGGGATGCCCAGATTTACCATTTTTTCTGGTGTGTCTGTGAAGGTGTTTCCTATAAGATTAGCATTTGAATCCATTTGAATCACTAAACTGTCCTCCTCAAAGAGGATGGGCACCATCCAAACTCCTGATGGCTTGAATAGAACAAAAAGTGGAAGAAAATGGAATTCAACCTTTTATTTTTCTGCCTCCTGCTGGAGTGAGACATCTCATTTTATCTTCTGCTCTCAGACTGGGATTCACATTATTGACATCCCAGTTCTCAGGCTGTTGGATTCAGACTGGAAAGCACACTGGCTTTTCTAGGGCTAATAGATAGATAGATAGATACCCTCTTGGTTATCTATGGTTAATAGATATAACTAAGATATAAATATCTGGTTAAATATCTTGGTTATATTTAAAAACAATAATCTTGTGAAATATTTAGTATAGTACTTAATATATAGTAATCACTCAGTAACTATAAACTTGTACAAAAAACAAAAATGAACAACTGTATACTTATAGTATAAAATGATTTAATGTATAGTTTTATGTGCTTTTTCAACCTATGACTTTAACTATTTGGTCTTTATCTGTTAATTCCTTAAGGGAGATGATTATCTCTAGTATGCTCTGCAACTTCCTGTCTTTTACTGGATTGCTCTACATCTATCTCCAGCTACTCTCTGGCACAAAATGCTTTAAGCAATCAATAATAAGCAAGAATTTTAATTCTTTTCAAGAAATAAGAGTCTTTTCTTGTTTGGCAAAGAACTTTCCTAAGGTTCAGAGGCATTTCCTCTGTGCTACTTCCTATGTGACACCACTAAACTTTCCTCAAGAAACCATAAGTCAGGGAGTTCCAATTCCATCCTTTCAAGCTCCTTGTATGGGTTTCTTGGACACTATGTCTTCTGCTGTGCATTTATTCCAGGATAGCCATGGGTTGTTGCTACTGCACAAATTTGCCCCAAGTCTGTTATGTCTAATATATTTTGAGACTTGGAAATAGAATGTCAGCTCTTCAGCGCCAAAGGCACCACCCGAGGCTGTTGTGTGATTCACACATTTTCATCTCCTCCTGCTCTTTTGCTTTGAAATCAGTAAGGTTATGTGTAATCAAAGGACAAATATGATCACTCAAAGGAATTAGTGGCTGGTAAATTTAGAACTAACCCTTCATATGCGACTTCACACAGTGATTGTTTTTCATCTTTCTCTGCATGTCTTAGAGCTCATCTAAATGAGAAGCACAAATGTTTTCAAAGGCAATTCCACACACAGCTCTAAGCTGTAAAAATAATGGTGAAAAAGAAACCTTTGGTGTATTATCAGTTCCACTCAACTGACTTTTCATTACACTCAAGATAAATCAATAATGTTACTGGTTTTGCAATTTTTTTTAATTAACTGGACAAGTTTACATCATTTAGGAAAGAATGTTGAATATTCCTAATACTGAAATGCAGATGACACCACCCTTATGGCAGAAAGCGAAGAAGAACTAAAGAGCCTCTTGCTGAAAGTGAGAGAGGAGAGTGAAAAAGTTGGCTTAAACCTCAACATTCAGAAAACTAAGATCATGGCATCTGGTCCCATCACTTCTTGGGAAATAGATGGGGAAACAGTGGAAACAGTGTCAGACTTTATTTTTATGGGCTCCAAGATCACTGCTGATGGTGATTGCAGCCATGAAATTAAAAGACGCTTACTCCTTGGAAGGAAGGTTATGGCCAACCTAGATAGCATATTGAAAAGCAGAGACATTACTTTGCCAACAAAGGTCCATCTAGTCAAGGCTATGGTTTTTCCAGTGGTCACATATGGATGTGAGAGTTGGACGGTGAAGAAAGCTGAGCCCCGAGGAATTGATGCTTTTGAACTGTGGTGTTGGAGAAGACTCTTGAGAGTCCCTTGGACTGCAAGGAGATCCAACCAGTCCATCCTAAAGGAGATCAGTCCTGGGTGTTCATTGGAAGGACTGATGTTGAAGCTGACACTCCAATACTTTGGCCACCTCATGCGAAGAGTTGGATCATTGGAAAAGACCCTGATGCTGGGAAGGATTGGGGGCAGGAGGAGAAGGGGACGACAGAGGATGAAATGGCTGGATAGCATCACCGACTCGATGGACATGGGTTTGGGTAGACTCTGGGACTTGGTGATGGAGAGGGAGGCCTGGTGTGCTGCGATTCATGGGGTCGCAAAGAGTCGGACACGACTGAGTGACTGAACTGAACTGAAGCATGAAGAATCAAGAAGGACAAGTTTATTAACATAATATTAATTGAATATCATGTGAAAAATGTTGTGATAAGTCTGGGGGAAATATAAGAATGATGTCTTAGTCGCCTCGGGCTGTTATAACAAAATACCATAAACTGGATATCAACAATAAAAATGTATTTCCGTAGTTCTGGATGTTGTAAGTCAGATCAGAGTGCCAGCAGGTTTCTAGTGAGAGTTCTCTTGCAGGTGACTGACTTCCCATTGTATTCTCATGTGGTGGGAAGAGAGCTAGCTATCTTTCTGACCTCTTCCTATAAGTGCACTGATGCTATTTATGAGAATTTCATCCTCATGACCTAATTACCTTACAGAGGCCCACCTCCAAATACCATCACATCAGAATTAGGGTTTAACATATCAATTTTGGAGGGACACAAATATTCAGTCCAAGAGAGATGACTAAAAATAGTTGCTGATCTCAAGGATTTCTCTATTTGGTTGTAGACAAATAAGGCATAACTGTATGGAATCAAAGCCCTCCAGTAGCTTTAGGAAAACTAACTCATTTTCCTGAAACTGAGCCTGCAGTATACAGTATATCTGAGAAATATGCCATATTTACCTTTTTTAAAATGGACCCAATATAAGGTGGAAGAAAGTTTAGGGGAGAAATAATTTTGGGAATCAATTTAAGAGATTACATGTGTAAACTGAAAGTCCTGCTAAATCTCAATGTTTTACATATTCATTCTTGAAATTTACAGTCTCTGGGGACAGAGACCCTTTCCACCAATCCTACTTCCAGAGCTACTAGTGCACTTCTGTCCTTATTACGTTACTTCATTCTCACTGAGATGTGATTGTTATCTCTCTGGGAGCTATTATAGACCCCATTCCCTTCATGAATTCTCAGCTCCATGCTCTGCGCTCATGAGTGCTGCCTTTACAAGAAGTATGAATCTTAGAGCATGCTTCTATTCTATTCCTTTGTCTCTTTTCCTGCATTATTAATATTTTCTTCTTTCCTTTCCCCTTTGCTGCACAAGTGAAAAATGTAAAGCTCATAACCACATGAAGCTTTAGAAAATGCCTTTTTGGAGCTATGACTCATGACATAAGAGTTGGCTTACAGCCATGCACCTTATTCACAGACTAATATACATAAGAAGAATCCATTAAGCTCCAGTTTGTACAAATTAAAATAAAATAGGATAGTATTTGAGAGTTCTATACATATCATAAGTGTGTGCCTGGGGTGTTTTCAGATGATGGATTTTGATAATAATTAGAAGTGGCCTAAGTTTAGAAAAGAACATATGTATGTGTATATTGGTCCAGAACTGTCTTGTGGGATATAAAGAATATCAGTTAATTTATGAAGATAGATAAGGTTTAAAAATCAAAAATGATTGTGGAGGTTGTTCTAGATGAGGGAAATCTGTGATTGATGGTGTGTGCAAAATTATGAGTTGAACTCCACTGAAAATAGTGAGGTAAATGCAGCTGAGGTCTAATTCCATCAAAATTCTGGATCTAAATCTTATTCCTTTTTCTTCTGTTTGCCAGGCAAACTCCATGGTGTATAGAAAATGTGTGTATGTGTGTGTGTGTGTGTGTGTGTATGTGTGTGTGTCTGAGGGCCAATAAGTTTCTTCAGGAGGTAGTCAAGATGCTATTTTCTTGTGTGCCTCTGTGCTGACTGTGGGGATTAGATCCAATTGCAAAGTAATAAAAATGTAGAGAAAAGAATGTTGCTATATTAAAGGATAAGCTTTCAAATATATTCCAACGAACACTGTTAGGGGCTTAAGGGAAATCTCATTTCACTTGCTAACTCTTCTAAAGCAGGTCGGGTATATAACCTGTCTCCTGAGAGAATAGAGAAAGATATGCTGAATAAGGCTGAGTGAGAACAGCCCACACAGAGAAGAAAATGATGACCCTTCTCTTACCTATTTGTGTTTAGCGAGGATGTGAAGGCTAAATAGAGAGGTGTTGGTTGATATTATTGGCTCTACAAGCATAAATATTAAATGATGTGCTTGCTAGATTGTCATTCCTGGTTATTTTTACGGGTGTATATATGGCCGCTAAGGGCTATTGGTGCTGCATTTTACTGGGGAGTTTTCAGCACTTTGTGTTGATCTAACCAATTTATAACTTTGCTGTGGACAGATTTATCTTCTTCCTAATACCTAGGCATTCTGGCTCTGCTTTCTCCTCTCAACTACTTTTCAGCTAACTTTTCCTCAGTTGCTTTCTCTCCATTCCATTCTACAGCCTCAGATTTATTCATCAGTTCATTCATTATTTAGTTTTTGAGAAAAAGTGAGAGAAAACATCTTGGATAGAGAAAAGATGGTAGAATCAGGAGAAAGAAGATAGGAAAGGAAGGTGGAAATAAATAAATATTCCCTCAATCCCTTTCCCCAGGCTCCAGAAATTAAAAAAAAAAAAACTTTTGCTTTCTGCAGGGCCTTCTAGAAAATAAGTTTGAGGGTTAAAAAGCAAACAAGCTACTAATCACACTTTAACAAAAATGTCCTTATTGTCCCCTCATATAAAACAGACGGAAACATTTAGAAGTCAATCATCAAAAGTGTCAAGTAAGAGAAGTAGATTCAATACCATCAGAGGTGAGTTCTTTACAAGAGGGCTTTCCCCTCTTCCTAAGAAGTTCAGTCTTCCTATCTCCATTGCTGCTGGTACAATCACATACAGAATTAAAACTTTGCACACCCAGAACTCTGTCTTTTCACATGAATAATTGAAAGTCCACGTCGTTCTTTCGTCTGGTTTCAGTGACCCTTGAGATAGTGCGTATCTTCATGCAATAGTCAGGCTAAGCTATAGCTGCAGTTCTGCCTGTGAGTGGCACAAATGAAGAAGACAGTAATCAGAGGTGAATGACCTTCTCCTCCATGATCCTCTAGAGAATGAGATAAAAATACCAACAAATGACAGCAGAGGACCACGTGTGGGTCAGAAAAGAGACATTCAAGGGCATCAAAGGAATCTCCATCTAACTTCATGTCATAAGCCAGCAGAACATGACCCTAAGAGATGAAGTTCTATGACTTAATTTTACAGATTTCTTCCTGATTGCTGAATTGAGACCTAAATCCAAGACCCTAGCTTCCTATTTAAGTAACAAGTGAGAATTATCTCTCAAGTTTTAAGATTTTTAAGGGATAAATATATCTTGATTTTACGTCTGGTATTTCATAATTTGTTCACTTTCTACAAGAAACCCGAAAACAAGAAAGAAGTCAAAGAGCATTTTACCTAGCAGCAATGATGCAAATGATTACTGTTACTATAATTTTGATCATTTTTATCTATACTAAAATCTTTAGTCACATCACTATGGGACAGTTTTAGATGCAAGTGTCCCAGAAAATGGACACCACATTTGTCAGGTCCTTGAGCAGAACCTATCATAGGTCTAGGTTTATGGGTTATGTTAATGATGTAATACAAAATTAATAAAAATCAGCTGCAATAATTACTGCCATTCTAGAAGAAACACATAAGATAGGCATTGATGAATCCTCAAGGAAATATTGAACCACAACTTAATAACTTAACTTTTCAGAGAACTTTGAGAAATATGTTATTTGAAAACATACTTCATCTCCATCAGAGCTGGATATTAATCAGATCTATCAAGCTGAGCTGGTCCATGTGGGTCCTTCTTTGTCTGAAGTCTGTGTCTGAAAACAGAGACCTAGAAGTCATAGCAGTCTAGGTTCAAGACATGCTGCTTCTTAAGTGTATAACCCTGGAGAGTCACATGTAGCTTTTAATTTCATTTTCAGTACTGACAAAGGGGATAATAATAGCTATCTCACAGGGTACAAGAAATTTAAATGAAATGGGTGTGTATGAACACACTTTTTAAAGTCCTTGCCTTTAAGATTATTATTTTAATCATATTTTAAAAAATTTTAAGTTGATATAATTTGAAAAGCTTTAGTGACTCCTAAAATAACACTTGAGTAAGGAATATTCTAATTGCAAATAATTTCAACCATTTTAAGACACTTAAGTATGCTGCCCAAACCCCAGTGAATTGACTTTAATGATTAGTCAATGATATGAGCAAAAACACATAATAAAATTGAAAAGAATAATTCTGCCTTTCAACTTAAAATTTGCCAGTGGCCACAGAGCAGGCTATTATAGGAAATGAAATCATCTTAGCAAGTCATTTCTTGAGATATGAATAGATACATAGAATTTCATACTTGAAATGTAATCTCATAACCACAATAATGACAACTAATAAGGCTGTAAGACAGAGTTGTTAAGTTACCAGCAGACAAAGACTGCAGGTCATTGTGAAAACAGCAGGAGTCTTAGAACCAGACAACCACAGTTTCCTTTAGTGAGTTATAGGACATGGGTGTGTTATCAAGCTTTCTGGTCAGGAGGGGAATACCATTTCCCTCTCCAGCCTTCCAAGAGCAGGTATTTCCTCTTAGCGTGTTCTGGCCTTTCACCACTTCTTCATTTCACTCCACCTTAATGGAAGTGAAGTGACACAACTCATTAGTTACTTTGAGACGAGTAACTGCATGTTTGGTTCTTCTCTATTCTCTTGTACTCATGAACCTGTCCTCAAAGATCACACATTTTCCTCCAATCTATGTTGCCCATGTTAGGAGGGTAAATCTGCTTATTTCTGAGGTCCGAGATTAGCGTATTTGCCTAGCCAATTGAGAAACCATACCTGCCAACCTGGTCTCTGATAGTGTTTACTGTTGTTATTGTATTTTGCTTAATTGCTAAGTCATGTCTGACTCTTGTGATTCCAAGACTGTAACCTGCCAGGCTCCTCTGTCCATGGGATTTCTCAGGCAAGAATACTGGAGTGGGTTGCCACTTCCTTCTCCAGGGGATCTTCCCGACCCACGGATCAAACCCGCATCTCCTGTGTCTGTTGGATTTTAGGTAGATTCTTTACCACTGTTCAGTTCAGTTCAGTTCAGTCGCTCAGTCATGTCTGATTCTTTGCGACTCCATGAATCGCAGCACGCCAGGCCACCCTG
The DNA here is from genome assembly GCA_024291935.2 of Okapia johnstoni. NCBI lineage: Eukaryota > Metazoa > Chordata > Mammalia > Artiodactyla > Giraffidae > Okapia > Okapia johnstoni. The sequence goes on from CM044308.1 coordinate 59,121,838, forward strand.
TCCATCACCAACTCTCAGAGTTTACCCAAACGCATGTGCATCAAGTCGGTGATGCCATCCAGCCATCTCATCTTCTGTCGTCCCCTTCTTCTCCTGCCCCCAATCCTTCTCAGCATCAGGGTCTTTACCACTGAGCCATCAGTATATTATTTCGGCCTCCATTTTGAAGACTTGATTTTTTTCTCAGCTTCTTCAGATCACACCAGGGTGAAGGGGGACAATAGTAATTGCATAGTGGTTCTGTCAATATTCTGACATTATGTGCATCAACCAAAAGCAATGAAAATTAAAACCAAAATGATGGAACTGGGACAGGCAGCCAGAATGGGCAGAAAATTATATGCATAGAAGAGTGCTGGGGATTTAAAGATGTGTGGTGTGGGCCTTGGTGTTCTGACTTCAGTGACTTGAAGAAGCCAGTTTTAGTCTTGAAGTTTTTACCTTCTGTGATTGACTAAACTGAAATATTTTTACCCAGCTTCATGGTATTTTGGGTTGTGGTAGATAAGTTGGTGTCTCAGATGGTAAAGAATCCACCTGCAATGCAGAAGACCTGGTTTTGATCCCTAGGTTGGGAAGATCCCCTGGAGGAGGGAATGACAACCCACTCCAGTATTCTTGCCTAGAGAATCTCCATGGACAGAGGAGCCTGGTGGGCTACAGTCCATGTGGTCCTAAAGAGTTAGACACAACTGAGTGGACTGCACAATACAGCACTGTGTATTTAGTAGTCTTTTTGTCCAAAAGCAAATGCCTATTTTCCTGGAAGCAGAGATTTAAATAAAAGCCCTAGGGCTTCAAGAAAGGTTTTCAAGGAGGGATGGCAATAAGAGGGAAACTTTGAGTGATAATGTAAAATGAAGGACAGAATGTGGGCATTTTAGCCGAGCAGGATGAGGTCACTCAGCTCTCAGCAGACATGCAGAGAGTGGCAAAGACTCAAAGGGCTGGAGCCTGGAAAGGACAGAGATCCCGATTCAGGGAACAAACTGCAACCTCCTCTGTAGGCATAGCTTTTACTAAGGAGATATGGCTGAGGTCAATGCTCCATTTCTCGGAAGACAGTAGAGGCCTCTTAGATCTTAGAGGGAAACTGTATTTGCTTCTTTTAAATTGACAGATAGTGGGTTCCCTGGTCCAGTGGTCAAGAAACTGCCTTCCAGTGTAGGGGACATTGTGGGGGAACAAAAATGCCACATTCCCCAGGGCAACTAGACCCACGCATCACAGCTACTGAGCCTGCTTGCCATAGCTAGAGAGAATGAACAAAAGATCCCACATGCTACAACTAAGACCTGACACAGCCATAAATAAACAGATAACTAAAATTGCCAGGTGGTGAAGTCCTGCATAAGCTTCTAAACACCAGTGAGGTTTAGCTTTAGGAAGCTATTGCCAGACATTTCTGGACTAGATGTGCTAAATTCCATTCTGCGTATAGGGCTAAGAAAATAAGAATGGGAGAGCCAGTCATGAGGACTGTCCACAGGTTTCAAAACCATTTCCCACTTGATTGTTTCAGGGAGTTAGTAGATTGGTTAACTCTGAGTTGAGGGAGAAAACTTACCTAAGAGGCAGGTTTCTTGGCAAGAGGCACTGGAAATATCCACAACAGCTCAGGAATGGAAGTGCATACTTATAAGAGAGTGGGCCTGAGCTGCCACCTTTGCAAACGTCTAAACTGTGCAGGGAAGCTAAGTGTCACTCTTACAGGCTGGAGGTGAGGTGCGTAAATAGATTATCCCTTCACACATATGATTGTAGAGCACCAAAGTTAACTTCTTGCTAGAAGAGTCCTTCCAAGTGAGTTTAAATTCACACATCATGGATTTAGAACACCTGGAGCAGACTGAGTGGTACCCTGGCCAGACTTCTACCAAGAACATTTTCTTCTTCTCTCAAAAGGATCTTCCTCTCTGGTCTTTGGCATCATTAAATATTCGGGTTCTGATGATATTTTTTCCTGGGATAACTGTTTTTAGAAGTGAGAACTAGCTTAATTTGAAATTCCTTAATTTGAATAGTGTGATAATTTTGTGTGTCTTATTCTTTGAACTCTTTAAAAAGTGAGAGTCTACAAACTGTGGTAGAATTAACAGAACTTCTCAGACTTTTAAAAGAATTTGACTCATTCCTGAAGAAAACAATGCAAGCTGTAGTTGCTGATAGAATCCAAGTCTACCAAAGCATGAAGAGTATTTCTAGCTAGGACTGAACTGAAGAAGTTGGAGAGGATGAAATTGTCATTTCTATTCTTTTAATTTTTTATTAAAAGGGTAAGAGAGCTTAATTTCTTGAGTATGAAAGTGGGCTACTTGTTTAGTTTCTTTCTAAGAAGTCAATACTTTGCATTCAAATGTTAGCATCTGGATATTGGCATCTTGGAATATCTTAATTCATTTAATCTCACTGAAGAATCTCTAACATATCATGTTATGTGACTGGCCATATTATTGGATAAGATATCAAATATGAAGTAAGCATAGACTTTAGAGGCTGAGTGGCGTTGGGTTTAGCTAATACATGATTCTAATCCATTTTAGGACTTTGGAAGTAAAATGATTATCATCCACATCGACTCTAAGAAAATGCTCAAAAAAAGAAGCAATTAGTACACAAGAGTGACATCTTGAAAATGGAAGACTTTCCAAACATATTGCCGATCACTTCAGTGGACAGCGTTGATCACTTTGGGAGACAATTGACAAGCTCCCATTTTGTTAAACCCTATGTGTTTATAGGAATAAAAAGTAAGACAACTCTTTTCCTCACTCCTGACTTCTATAAGGAGGGATTTCCCTTGAACTTTTATCACCACTTGCACTCTCTTCCTCCTCTCTTTCCTCCCTTCAAAAAGGAATAAGAGCCATACTACCCGTGTTCAAGCCTTGCCAACACTTCTTGGTAACTATTGTAAAGAGGCAAGTTCATTAACTCCCCTGTGACTTCCATTTCTCAGTGTAGAATGTGGGGACATTAATAGTTTCCAATTTATGAAGTCACTGAATGGAGAACAATGTCTGTCCATACAAGTGTTGTATTTAAGTTTTAGCTATTATTTGTCAAGTCTGTCCAGTTCTTTTTAATGATGCTTGTTCAGACCTTTGAAGATTGCACTGCTTGTTTGAAATTATGGAAAAAAAGAGACTATTTTTTTTCTCAGTTTTGTATTCATCAGTTTTCTTTAAACCCTGTCCTAGTATAATAGTCCTTTATTCATAATCTGAATATGAGAATAAGCAACTTATATACTAGAGCATTGGTAACCAGAAAATTATAGGAATAATGAGATCTCAGTGTAACTACTCTTCCTTCCATTACCAAATCTAAACCACTCCAGATGAATATTTGGGAGAAGACTCCAGATTTGGAGCTATAGGAATAGATATGAGATAGATAAGCAGGGAAGTGATAAATGTTGACTGAATTAGGGAAATCTAGTAGGATTTCCAGGTGGCACTAAGGCCCTACTTGATATCAGTGGTCATTATAAAAAATGATAAAGAGGCTCAGAGTGGGTACAAACCATGTAAAGAGTTGCATTTATGCAGAGCAGGTGTTTTGACCGGCAAGCGTGATGGCCTTCCCCCAAAATGGGCAGAATGAAGAGTGGCCCACAGAGCCTGGGGAGACTGGAAAACTCCCTGGTGTTTGTGGTAAGTAATCCTAGTAAGACCTTCATAGCTTCTTTCCAAATCTCCTAAATTAAATACTTTCCAAATCTCCTAAATAGTAAAAGAAAACTATTCATGTATCAAAATATTATTTTACTATGACCAAGTAAGGTTAATTACAAAAATGTTGTCATAAAACCTATCAATATAGTGTACTCCATCAACATGGTTAGAGACAAAATTAATATGACTATGTGATAAACACACATGTATTAATTTTTAAGAGCTAATAAATATTATAACTAAATTTGAATAAATGAAAATTAATAAAGACTTTAGTAAAATCAACCATAGGTAAAAATACCAAAACCATTTCATTTAAACTCAGAAACTATGCAGGGATTCCCAATCACCATTATCTTCAATATTGCTTCAGAGTTTCTAGTAAATGAAGTCATGCAATAAAATAAAATATTTATAAAAAAGAAATAAGGCTCATGAATGATTTGATTTTTAAATAGACAAAAACAAAGCAGTCTTATTAAGAATAAACTCATAAGATATTCAAGTGCCTACACATTTGATAAAAATGAACAATTCAATATTGTGTCTAATTTAGCAATGAATACTTCCCTGGTAACTGAGTTGGTAAAGAATCTGCCTGCAATGCAGGAGACCAGGTTTTGATCCCTGGTTCAGGAAAATTCCCTGGAGAAGGAAATGGCAACCTTTTCCAGTATTCCTGCCTGGAAAATCCTATGGACAGAGGAGCTTGCCAGGCTACTGTCCATGGAGTCACAAGAGTTGGACACAACTTACCAATTAAATCACCACCACCACCACCACTTACAAAAAAAGAAAAAAAATTGTTTACACCTATTAGCCACAAAAATTGAAACATGCACATGAATGAATTTAAGAGTGAAGGTATAGGATCCACATGTGTAAAATCTTGTTGAAGGACATAAAATGCAATGAACCAATTAAAACCAAATCATAATGCTAAACAAAAAGTCTTACTGTTGTGAATACACTAGTTGTTAAAAAATGAATGAGTAGGCCTCTCACCTTCTGAGATGGCTCATGCTGTCTGTGGAGTGGGTTTCTCCCAAGGTCGTTCTTACCTGTTGAGATGGACTGCATTCTGTCTATTGAATGTGTATCTCTCTAAATAAATCCACTTCTTACCAATCAATTTCTCTCTCACTAAATTCTTTCTGTGATGAAACATAAAGAACCTGAGCTTCATAAAAATAAAAGAAAAAGAATGAGCAAGTGTTAATACAGTTCTAATAGAATCCCAATAGAGCTGAAATTCTGGGAAAGAAAAGGGAGTGTTTCTGAGAGCAATTGAAAAAAATAAAAACAAAAGACCTTAAGGTTTGTAAGGAAAAGAAAATGCCTAAGAATCACCAAGAACACTTTTAAAAAGAGTAGTAAACAGAAACTTTCTTATCAGATATCACAGTTTATTATAAAGCCTCTGTACTTTATACATCATTGGCATTAAGTTCAATTCAGTCTCTCAGTCATGTGACCTTATGGACTGCAGGACACCAGGCTTCCCTGTCCGTCACCAACTCCCAGAGCTTGCTCAAACTCACATCCATTGAGTCACTGATGCCATCCAACCATCTCATCCTCTGTAGTCCTCTTCTCCTCCTGCCTTCAATCTTTCCCAGCATCAGGGTCTTTTCCAATAAGTCAGTTCTTCCCATCAGGTGGCCAAAGTATTGGAGCTTCAGTTTCAGCATCAGTCCTTCCAATAAATATTCAGGGCTGATTTCCTTTAGGATGTACTGGTTTGATCTCCTTGCAGTACAAGGGACTCTCAAGAGTCTTCTCCAACATCACAGTTCAAAAGCATCAATTCTTTGACCCTCAGCTTTCTTTATGGACCAACTCTCACATCCATACACGACTACTGGAAAAACCATAGCTTTGACTCGACATACATGGCATCTGGTCCCATCACTTCATGGCAAATAGATGGGGAAACAATGGACAGACTTTATTTTCTTGGGTGCCAATTTCACTGCAGATGATGACTGCAGCCATAAAATTGAAAGAATCAGTCCTGGGCGTTCATTAGAAGGACTGATGTTGAAGCTGAAACTCCAATATTTTGGCCACCTGGTGCAAAGAGCTGACTCATTTGAAAAGACCCTGGTGTTGGGAAAGATTGAAGGCAGGAGGAGAAGGGGACGACAGAGGATGAGATGGTTGGATGGCATAACCGACTCAATGGACATGAGTTTGGGTAAACTCCGGGAGTTGGTGATGGACAGGGAGGCCTGGCGTGCTGCGGTTCATGGGGTCACAAAGAGTCGGACACAACTGAGCGATTGAACTGAACTGAACTGAATCTTTGTCGGCAAAGTAATGTCTCTTCTTTTTAATAGGCTGTTTAGGTTGGTCATAGCTCTTCCTCCAAGGAGCAAGTGTCTTTTAATTTAATGGCTGCAGTCATCCTCTGCAGTGATTTTGGAGCCCAAGAAAATAAAGTCTGTCCATTTTTTCCCCATCTATTTGTCATGAAATGTTGGGACCAAATGCGATAATATTTGTTTTTTGAATGTTGAGTTTCAAGCCAGCTGTTTCTCTCTTCTCTTTTACTTTTATCAAGAAGCTGTTTGGTTCCTCTTCGCTTTCTGCCATAAGGGTGGTGTCATCTGAGTATCTGAGGTTATTGATATTTTTCCCGGCCATCTTGATTCCAGTTTGTGCTTCATCCAGCCCAGCCTTTTGCATGATGTACTCTGCATATAAGTTAAATAAGCAGGGTGACAATATACAGCCTTGACATACACCTTTCCCAATTTGGAACCAGTCCATTGTTCCCTGTCTGGTTCTAAATATTGCTCCTTGATCTGCATACAGATTTCTCAGGAGGCAGGTAACGTCTGGTATTCCCATCTCTTGAAGAATTGTCAACAGTGTGTTGTGGTCCACACTGTCAAAGGCTTTGGCATAGTCAATAAAGCAAAATTAGATTTCTTCTGGAATTCTCTTGCTTTTTCTATGATCAAGCAGATGATGGCAATTTGATCTCAGGTTCCTCTGCCTTTTCTAAATCTAGTTTGAACATCTGGAAGTTCTCGGTTCATGTGCTGTTGAAACCTAGCTTGGAAAATTTTGAGCATTATTTTGCTAGCATGTGAGATGAGTGCAATTGTATGGTAGCTTGAACATTCTTTGGCATTGCCTTTCTTTGGGATTGGAATGAAAACTGACCTTTTCCAGTCCTGTGGCCACTGCTGAGTTTTCCAAATTTGCTGGCATATTGAGTGCAGCACTTTAACAGCCTCATCTTCTAGGATGTGAGATAGCTCAACTGGAATTCCATCACCTCCACTAGTTTTGTTTGTAGTGATACTTCCTAAGACCCACTTGACTTCGCATTCCAAGATGTCTGTCTCTAGGTGAGTGATCACACTATCATGGTTATCTGGGTCATGAAGATCTTTTTCGTATAGTACTTTTGTGTATTCTTGCCTCCTCTTCTTAATATCTTCTACTTTTGTTAGGTCCATACCATTTCTGTCCATTATTGTGCCCATCTTTGCATGAAATATTCCCTTGGTATCTCTGATTTTCTTGAAGAGATCTCTAGTCTTTCCCATTCTATTGTTTTCCTCTATTTTGTTGCATTGATTACCGAGGAAGACTTTCTTATCTCTCCTTGCTATTCTTTGGAATTCTGCATTCAAATGGATATATCTTTTCTTTTCTCCTTTGCCTTTATCTTCTCAGCTATTTGTAAGGCCTCCTCAGACAACATTTTGCTTTTTTTGCATTCTTTTTCTTGGGAATGATCTTGATCACTGCCTCCTGTACAATGTCACAAACCTCCATCCATAGTTATTCAGGCACTCTATCAGAACTCATCCCTTGAATTTGTTTGTCGCTTCCACCATATAACCATAAGGGATTTGATTGATATGGAAAAATAAAGCATTGAAATAAACTTATATATGGAGAAATGGATTCAAGTATATGTGAAATTGTTTATAATCAGCATCACCACATTTATTGTTATCCTACCATTATTATGTGATATATGTTATCATCATTATCATCACACTCTTCTAATACATAGCTCCTGGCAATGAGTAAGCTTATATTGTTGTTTGAATGGAACTGATATAAAAGTGAGGCATTAATAATTACATTTCATAAGAAAAATGAATCTGGAGAAAAATGTGAAAGTTTTTGACCAGCTGTGATGTATTTATAGACAAATGAAGTACTACATGTAAAAACTCTTTGCAGATGATAAAGTATTTATGTGTAATTTTGACATTAGCATAATTTTGTATTCTGCAAGGTCAGAGATATGAAACAGTGATTTATAGTACATATGATCCATACATTTTGGTAAACCTGCTAAATCACTGTTCTGTCTATAGGCATAAATAAGATAATTTGGTGTTTCTAATGTTCAGCCAAGTTTTTGTGGATAAGGGATCAAGAATAGGGCATTTGTTAGCATGTTAACATATTTGACTTCAAGCAACATACAAGCTCACACAAAGTGCACCTATAATGCATTGATTCTGTTACACACTACCCTGTTTCACATGCATTTTCTCAATACATTTCATCAGAAGTAACAAAAGAAAATGAAATCTGTTTTATTTCTGATGATGAATTACCCACTGTTGACTTCTTATAAACCCTGGGGTATTTTTTACAAGCTATTTTGAGCTTTTTCATCCTGTCTTAATGGCCCAAAGAGTTTAAAAAAAAAACAAAACATTTTATAGGTTAATTTACTTTGTTTGTTATTCTATTCCTCCAGAAGTCAGAACAATAGAGACATCATTTTATGCTTTAATGGAGAAGAATCATTACAGTAGTAAGGAGTGAGAAGTGAGGAAGTTTTCTAACTGTGCTCTAAGTGTCTTTAACGTTTGTGATTTCTATATCTGCATGCACTTAGTATGTCATACTTTGGACAATAACAAGAGCTTTGATTTCCTGTTTTGCATCTGTCAATGTCATAGAGAGACCTAATCTTACTGTCATTTTGAAGCCTTCATATCATCCTATAGGGCAATTCCACAGCTGCTGCGAAGGATGCTGGTTGCCTCACCTTTCTACGTAGAAGTGCTCTGCGTTTGTAGTTGAGATTACAGATCATATAGGGAAAAATAAACCTATTTTTAATTACAGACTGTGACTCAGATATTAACTACATGTTTTTAAAAATCCCACATTATTCTTCTGTTGGGTACTACTGCTTCAGACTGACTCTGAGCACAAAGATCCACACGATAAGAAATATAATTAAGTGCCCACTATGTGTCAGGTGCACAATTGTGTCCTCAGTACTAATTCCCTGTCATTTAGGTATTATGATAAAAACAGAGACTTTCAACATATGCTAAGAACAGAAACAGAATTGGAAGACTTTACATAAACATTCAAAAAAAATTGTCTGCAATTAAATCTCTGCAGTTTTTTCTGCCATAGAAAATAGGATTAGAGAGTTGTGACTTCTAAACAAATGTAGTGCCCTTTTGACGTTCTGTACTTGAACTTTAAAAATAAATAACCATATATTCATGTGCTAAAGATACTCCTGCTGTAGGAGAATATAGAAGTGTGACATATTAGTACAATATTTTACAGCCAATGCTTCGTTGTTTGTGAGGGCTCATTAGCAGTGTCTCTGCAAATTAGGGTCAGGAAAAAACGATTCAAATATGACAAAAATCTTTAAACTTCTGTAAATCTTACTTTTAGCACAAAGGAACAAAAATATTTCCTTAAGAAAATCTTTATTGTTTTGTTCCTTTTGTATCATCATCATAATCAATTAGAGCAATCCTGGTAATTAAAATATTAATTGATAGAAGCATAACAGAAATTCATTTAAACAAAAAAAAAAAATGAAGAAACTTCAAAAAAGTCAAAGCTATGGTTTTTCCAGTAGTCATGTGTGGATGTGAGAATTGAACTATAAAGAAAGCTCAGTGCTGAAGAATTGATGCTTTTAAACTGTGCTGTTGGAAAAGACTCTTGAGAGTACCTTGGACTGCAAGGAGATCAAACCAGTCAATCCTAAAGGAAATCAGCCCTGAATATTCATGGAAGGACTGATGCTAAAGCTGGAACTCCAATACCTTGGCCACCTGATGGGAAGAACTGACTTATTGGAAAAGACCCTGATGCTGGGAAAGATTGAAGGCAGGAAGAGAAGGGGATGACAGAGGATGAGATGGTTGGATGGCATCACTGACTCGATGGACATGAGTTTGAGCAAGCTCTGGGAGTTGGTGATGGACTGGGAAGCCTGGCGTGCTGCGGTCCATGGGGTTGAAAGAGTCGGACAAGACTGAGAGACTGAACTGAACTGAAATTAAGAACATATCCTTGAAAATTTCAAGAAAAATTTTCATGTGAAGCTGAATCTAGAGTTTCAAAAGCAGTCAGCAAGGCCTTGACATTTTCTCTCTATCCCTCAAGTCTACTTCCCTTATTGGCTTCATTCTCTATTTGACTCTCTTCATGTGGTAGCTAAGTTGCTTCCTGGAAATTGACGTTTAAGTGATCCTTAGCACTTTTGTCTCAGAAAAACATTTCTCACCATGTATCCATGTCAGTCTCCACAATATGATCTAATTAGAGCTGCACTAACTTCAGCTTCAACAATAGTCCTTCCAATAAATATTCAGGGTTGATTTCCTTTAGGACTGAGAAGCAATCCTAAATAGATTGCATCTCCTTGCAGTCCAAGAGACTCTCAAGAGTCTTCTCCAGCACCACAATTTAAAATCAACAATTCTTCAGTGCTCAACTTTCTTTATGGTCCAACTCTCACATCTGTATCTGACTACTTGAAAAACCATAGCTTTGACTATATGGACCTTTGTCAACAAAGTGATATCTCTGCTTTTCAAAATGCTGTCTAGGTTTCTCATAGCTTTTCTTTCCAGGAGCAAGTGTCTCTTATATTGATGGCTGCAGTTCCTGTCTGCAGTGATTTTGGAGCCCAAAATAAAATAAAATCTGTCACTGCTTCCAATTTTTCCCCACCTATTTGCCATGAAGTGATGGAACCAGATTGCATGATCTCAGATTTCTGAATGTTGAGTTTAAAGCCAGCTTTTTCACTCTCCTCTTTCACCTTCATCAAGAGGCTCTTTTTTCCTTTTCACTTTCTGCCATTAGAGTGGTATCATCTCCTTCCTATACTGTTAGTTGCTCAGTCATGCCCAACTCTTTGCAACCCCACAGACAGTAGCCCACCAGGTTCCTCTGACCATGGAAATCTACAGGCAAGGATACTGGAGAAGGTTGTCATTCCCTTCTCCAGGGGATCTTCTTGACCCAAGGATTGAACCTGGGTCTCCTACATGGCAGGAAGATTCTTTACAATCTAAGTCACCAGGGAAGCTCATCATCTGCATATAAGTTTTTGATATTTCTCCCAGCAAGCTCAATTACAGCTTGCGATTCATCCAGCCCAGAACTTTGCGTGATGTACTCTGCATAGATGTTAAATAAGCAGGGTGACAATATACAGTCTTGACCTACTCTTTTCCTAGTTTTGAACCAGTCCATTGCTTCATGTCGGGTTCTAACTGTTGATTCTCAACTGGCATACAGGTTTCTCAGGAGACAGTTTAGGTGGTCTGGTATTACCATCACTTTAAGAATTTTCCACAGCTTGTTTTAGTCCACACAGTCAAAGATTTAGCATAGTCAATGAAGCAAAAGTAGATGGATGTTTTTCTGGAATGCTCTTGTTTTCTCTATGATCCAGCGGATGGTGGCAATTTGATCTCTGGTTCTTCTGCCTTTTCTAAATCCAGCTTGTTCATCTGGAAGTTCTCATTTCATGTACTGCTAAAGACTAGCTTGAAGGATTTTGAGCATTATCTTGCTAGTATGTGAAATGAATGCAATTGTATAGTACTTTAAACATTCTTTGGCATTGACTTTCTTTGGGATAGGAATGAAAAGGGATCTTTTCCAGTCCTGTGACCAGTGCTGAGTTTTCCAAGTTTGCTGGTGTATTGAGTGCAGCACTTTAACAGTATCATCTTTTAAGATTTTTTATAGCTCAGCTGTAATTTCATCACCTCCACTAGCTTTGTTCTTAGTAATTCTTCCTAAGGCCTGCTTGACTTCACTCTCCAGAATGTCTGGCTCTAAGTGAGTGACTACACCATTGTGGTTATCCAGATCATTAACAGCTTTTTTGTATAGTTTGTCTGTTTATTTTTGCACCTTCTTTTTAACATCTTATGCTTCTATTAGGTCCTTGCCATTTCTGTCTTTTATTGTACCCATCTTTGTATGAAATGTTCCCTTGATATCTTCAATTTTCTTGAAGAAATCACTAGTTTTTCCCATTCTATTTTTTTCCTCTACTTCCTTTTACTGTTCACTTAAGAAAGCTTTCTTATCTCTCCTTGCTATTCTCTGGAACTCTGCATTCAGTTGGGTATATCTTTCCCTTGCTCCTTTGCCTTATGCTTCTCTTCTTTTCTCAGCTCTTTGTAAGGCCTCCTCAGACAACCACTTTTCCTTGCATTTCTTTTTATTTGGGATTGTTTTGGTCACCACCTCCTGTACAATGTTACGAACCTCCATCCGTAGTTCTTCAGGCACTCTGCCTACCAGACCTAATCTAATAGGGCATCATGTCCATTTTGTGGAAAGTTATCAGGTTTGTTCCAAAAAAGAACTGAGGAGAAATAGTTGTTACACAGAAAGAATAATGCTCAAAAAAAACTATGAAAGATACACATTTGAGAAAAATGCATCAAGTATTTGATCTGTTTTTGTAACAGAACTTCTTGAGTTACAGGTATAAGACTATACCTTCAAATCTTTTCCAAAGAGTTTCTATTCCAAACACCTATACCACGTTTTGTTTCCATGTGTAAATCTATTTTGGATCCAACAATGCAGGGCAACGAGTAAATCTGGTGAACCATGTGTTAGAAGAGAGGCAGGGGGAGTTGGGAGACAAAGGTCCAGGTAGTTAGTCACCAGTGAAAATATATTTAAGTTGGGTGGTTCATTATAGAAAGCTGGAGTCAGAATAGAAACACCCACTCAGTTCCATTTCGGAAGTGGGCAAGAAAATAAATGCAAATCAGAAAAATCATACTACTTTATCAAGGAAAATAAAACTGGCAATTGGAAAATGCAATGGAGTTTAGTAAGATGGTAGGAGTTTAGTGAGAGAAATTATGTGCCCAAATGAAAGCCATTTAGCAGGATCTGATATAAAGAAAGATGGGAAATCTAAGTTTGAAACTCATCAGAAAGAGAACATGAACTCATTTAATATTCATAAAAAGACTGAGGAAAAACATACTGGAGTATAATCAGAAGTGCAGTGCTCAAACGTCATTGTTAGCACAAGTTTCTTATCATTAAACACATGAAAGAGATCCTTAAAAGAAAATATGATAAGGTTCATCCTCTAAAATTGTTCTCATTTTCCCTTAGGATTTTCTTAAAGACAGAATTAAATTTTTCAGTGTCCTCAAAACTTTGCTATGCTTCTTAAAAGTAAAAATCATATTTTTCCTAAGTGACTTTTTTTCCAAAACTTTTTATGCTATCATGTGAACATAACACCAATCATTCGAGGAGAGATCACCTCACTATTGTACAAAAATTGGTGGCAAAGTTTCTATATAGTGGAGGTGCCTTCTTAAGAATCTAGATTTTCAGACAAATCTTATTTATCTAAAGAATGACAATGCCTCCACTTATTTGTGGCATAAGTGGTATATACTTAAAATGCAAAAATAAGACATAAAACTTTGGATCTTTAGCACTTTGCCTAGCATATGTGCCTTGTTTTTCACATTTAGGAAAAAGTGCCAGAATTTTGTTAATATAATTATCTCAAATATTTTAGCACATGATTTTAAGGAGCAAGCCCATGGACTTTGGAGAACTATGAACCCTTTACCTCAAGTAATGGAGGTGTTAATATTCAGGTTTTCAAATTCTGTATATTGTTTATTAAAGGGATTGGCTAAAACACAGGTCTGACTCAGTCTCTGGGTGCAGCAGACCTGGGTCACACAGCCTGTGGCAAAGGCCCTCTTGGAGGAGGTCGCCATTAACCCCACCGTACAGGTGCCAAGCAGATGACCCACAAAAGCAGAACAATTATACCAAAGAAATTCTCACAGTGTTAAGAAAGTTCTAAGACCCACAACTGATTTCCCAACCTGGGGATTTGGCAAAGAGACTGAGAACCCCAGGAAATTTGACTTAGGAGGTGAGTGGGATCTGATTATAGAACTTACATAGGACTGGGGAAACAGACTCTTGCAGGGCACAAACAAAAGCTTGTGCACCAGGACCCAGGAGAAAGGAGCAGTGACTCCACAAGACACTGACCCAGACTTGCCTGTGAGTGTATAGGAGTCTCTGGCAGAGATGTGGGTTGGCGGTGGGCTGCTGCAGGGTCAGGGGCACTAAGTGTGGCAGTGCCGGTACAGGGCCTTTTGAAGGTCACCATTATCTTCCTTACCTCCACCATAGTTTGGTCTCAGGTCAAATAACAAGGAGGGAACACAGATTCACCCATGAACAGAAAATTGGATTAAAGATTTATTGAGGATGGCCCCACCCATCGGAACAAGACCCAGTTTCCCCCACTGTCAGCCTCTCCCATCAAGAACATAAGGCTGTTATCCTTATCTTCAGAGGGCAGACAGAATGAAAACCACAATCACAGAAAACTAACCAAACTGATCACACAGATCACAGCCTTGTCTAACTCAGTGAAACTATGAGCTATGCCATGTAGGGCACCCAAGATGGACGGGTCATGGTGGAGAGTTCTGACAAAATGTGGTGTACTGGAGAAGGAAATGACAAAGCACTTCAGTATTCTTGCCTTGAGAACTCCATGAACAGTATGAAAAGGCAAAAAATAGGACACTGAAATATGAACTGCCCAGGTCGGCAGGTGCCCAATATGCTGCTGGAGAAAAGTATAGAAATAACTCCAGGAAGAATGAAGAGATGGAGCCAAAGCAAAACAACACCCAGTTGTGGCTGTGACTGGTGATGGAAGTAAAGTCCAATGCTGTAAAGAGCTATATTGCATAGGAAACAGGAATGTTGGGTCTGTGAATCAAGGTAAATTAGAAGTGATCAAACAGGAGATGGCAAAAGCGAACATCAACATTTTAGAAATCAGTGAACTAAAATGGACTGGAATGGGTGAATTTAACTCAGATGACCATTATATCTACTACTGTGGGCAAGAATCCATTACAAGAAATGGGGTAGCCCTCATAGTAAACAAAAGAGTCTGAAATGAAGTACTTGGTTGCAATCTCAAAAATGACAGAATGATCTCTGTTGTTTCCAATGCAAGCCATTCAATACCAGAGTAATCCAAGTCTATGCCCTAACCAGTAATGCTAAAGAAGCTGAAGTTGAATGATTCTACAAGACATTCTAGAACTAACACCCCAAAAAGAAGTCCTTTTCATCATAGGGGACTGGACTACAAAAGTAAGTCAGTTAAGAGACACCTGGAGTAACAGGAAAATTTGGCCTTGGAGTACAAAATGAAGCAGGACAAAGCCTCACAGAGTTTTGCCAAAGGAATGCACTGCTCATAGCAAACATCCTCTTCAAGCAACACAAGAGAAGATTCGACACATAGATATCACCAGATGGCCAATACCAAAATCAGATTGATTATTTTCTCTGCAGCCAAAGATAGACAAAACTCTATACAGTCAGCAAACACAAGATCAGGGACTGACTGTGGCTCAGATCATGAACTCATTATTGTAAAATTTAAACTTAAATTGAAGAAATTAGGAGAAAACCACTAGACCATTCAGTATGACCTAAATCAAATCCCTTATGATTGTACAGTAGAAGTGACAAATAGATTCAATGGATGTGATCTGATACAGTGCTTGAAGAACTATGGACGGAGGTTCATGACATTGTACAGAAGGCAGGGATCAAGGTGACCCCCAATAGAAAGAAAGGCAAAGAGGCAAAATGGTTGTCTGAGGAGGCCTTGAAAATAGCTGAGAAAAAAAGAGGAGCTAAAGGCAAAGGAGAAGAGGAAAGATATGCCCATCTGAATGCAGAGTTCAAAAGAACAGCAAGGAAAGATAAGAAAGCCTTCTTCAGTGATCATTGCAACAAAATAGAGGAAAACAATAGAATGGGAAAGACTAGAGATCTCTTCAAGAAAATCAGAGATACCAAGGGAAACATTTCATGCAAAGATGGGTACAATAGCGGACAGAAATGGTATGGACCTAACAAAAGCAGAAGATATTAAGAAGAGGAGGCAAGAATACACAAAAGTACTATACGAAAAAGATCTTCATGACCCAGATAACCATGATAGTGTGATCACTCACCTAGAGACAGACATCTTGGAATGCGAAGTCAAGTGGGCCTTAGGAAGTATCACTACAAACAAAATTAGTGGAGGTGATGGAATTCCAGTTGAGCTATCTCACATCCTAGAAGATGAGGCTGTTAAAGTGCTGCACTCAATATGCCAGCAAATTTGGAAAACTCAGCAGTGGCCACAGGACTGGAAAATGTCAGTTTTCATTCCAATCCCAAAGAAAGACAATGCCAAAGAATGTTCAAACTACCATACAGTTGCATTCATCTCACATGCTAGCAAAGTAATGCTCAAAATTTTCCAAGCTAGGTTTCAACAGCACATGAACCGAGATCTTCCAGATGTTCAAACTAGATTTAGAAAAGGCAGAGGAACCTGAGATCAAATTGCCATCATCTGCTGGATCATAGAAAAAGCAAGAGAATTCCAGAGAAAATCTACTTCTTTATTGACTATGCCAAAGCCTTTGACGGTGTGGACCACAACAAACTGTGGACAATTCTTCAAGAGATGGGAATACCAGACATTACCTGCCTCCTGAGAAATCTGTATGCAGGTCCATATGTAACAGTTAGAACTGGACATGAAACAACAGACTGGTTCCAAATTGGGAAAGGTGTACATCAAGGCTGTATATTGTCACCCTGCTTATTTAAATTATATGCAGAGTACATCATGGAAAACGTTGGGCTGGATGAATCACAAACTGGAATCAAGATGGCCGGGAAAAATATCAATGACCTCAGATACTCAGATGACACCACCCTTATGGCAGAAAGTGAAGAAGAACTAAAGAGCCTCTTAATGAAAACGAAAGAGGAGAGTGACAAAGCTGGTTTAAAACTCAACATTCTAAAAACAAAAATTATTGCATTCGGTCCCATCACTTCATGGCAAATAATGGGGAAAGAATGGAAACAGTGACAGACTTTATTGTCTTGGGCTCCAAATCACTGCAGATGGTGACCACAGCCATAAAATTAAAAGATGCTTGCTCCTTGGAAGAAAAGCTATGACAAACCTAGACAGCATATTAAAAAGCAGAGACATTTCTTTGCCACCAGAGGTCCATAGAGTCAAAGCTACGGTTTTTCCAGTAGTCATGTATGGATGTGAGAGTTGGACTATAAAGAAAGCTGAATGCCAAAGAATTGATCCTTTTAAACTGTGTGTTGAAGAAGACTCTCCAAGGAGATCAAACCAGTCAATCCTAAAGGAAATCATCCCTGGATATTCTTTGGAAGGACTGATGCTGAAACTGAAACTCCAATACTTTGGCCATCTGATGCAAAGAACTGACTTATTCTAAAAGACCCTGATGATGGGAAAGATTGAAGGTAAGAGGAGAAGGGGATGACAGAGGATTAGATGGTTGGATATCATCACTGATTAGATGGACATGAGCTTGAGCAACCCCCGGCAACTGATGATGGACAGGGAAGCCTGATGTGCTGCAGTCCATGGGGTCACAAAGAATCAGACATGATTGAGCAACTGAACTGAACTGAACAAAAGGTATTGGCATTTGTTATCACAGTTTTAATGATGGAAAGAATCTCTGATACTTCACTTTAATTGGTCTTAAGTCAACAGCTTTGTAATTTACAAAGCTCTCTACTAGGAAATTGAAAATAATAGAAACTATTTATATGCTTTATACAAAGAAAGAATAACATGTCTTAAGTTTCCCAGTGGTCCTTCTGTTCTAGATTTATTAATCCATTCATTCCACAAAGACTAACTTAATAACTACTATTTTCCCAGTATAAATGCCTGCAAGTATTATTTCAATACACTCCACTAAGGGAAACTGAAAGGTACACTTTAAAGGGAGGGGGTGTGTGTGTGTGTGTGTGTGTGTGTGAAAGTCACTCAGTTGTGTCTGACTCTTTGTGATCCCATAGACTATACAGTTCATGGAAGTCTGCAGGCCAGTATACTGGAGTGGGTAGCCTTTCCCTTCTCCAGGGGATCTTCCCAATCCAGAGATCGAACCCACATCTCCCTCATTGCAGGCGGATTCTTTACTAGCTGAGTTACAAAGGAAGCCCAAGGATACTGGTGTGGGTAGCCTACCAGGGGGTCTTCCCAACCCAGGAATCGAACTGGGGTCTCACACATTGTAGGAGGATTCTTTACAAATTGAGCTATCAGGGAAGCCCCAAAGGGAGGGTACTTAGGCTAAATTATTGATACTTTACTCCTTTCCATCTTCTAGGTGAGAAGAATCCTTCCCAGTATACAATTTATTCTCAAACATTTACATTTCCTTAGCTTAGAGTGGGACCAAAGGCACTTTGGCCACTTAGAGTGGCACTCTGCTTGCACTTTGACCCAAAGAATTTTGATAACTTTCTATATGATGCAAATCAAATGGATATAATTTAGTCAAGTTACACAGTTTTACCTTTACGTAACTGACAATGAATTGTTTATGTGAGTATAGACTCATATTTTGACATGTATAAGCAAGATACAAATGGATTTAATTTGAACATGTTTCCACAATAATGGGAATAGCTGACCCAATGGACTTGAATTGAAGCAAACTTTGGGAGAGAGTGAAAAACACGGAAGCCTGGAGTGTTGTAGTCCATGCTGTTGCAAGGAGTCTGACACTAGTGAGCTACTGAATAGCAACACAAAGTTACTGTTTATGTTGCTGTATTTCCAGGGGTTGCTTGTAATAAGAAGCCAAGATCCCATAGAATAAAAATCAGAAAATAAGATGAAATTTCCAAATATAAATGTCAAAAGCACTTCCTTTCCTTCCCTCATGACACTCACCATAAGAGTCCGTTATATTGATTGATGGAGGAATGAGATGAAAAGGTGACGGAGAAGATACTTTCTCTGCACAGGAGAACAGCCTGCATAGTGGAGAAAAGATATATCTCATAAATTGTGCTTGGGGTGTGCAATTTTCAGTCCTCAAGATGCCAGCAGCCATTCAGACATCTACCCTCATCACATTAACTCAGAAGCATACTGGTATCACAAAGCTTAATGTGAATGGACTCTGGGAAATAATAGTGCCTGTGAAGAATTACATGCAAAAATTAATGCAAAATAACTGACTCTTTGGGGATTAGAAAGATTTATAAGAGAAAGTACCATGTTGTTTGAGGCTTCCCAGGTGGTACTATGGTAAAGAACCCACCCACCCAATGCAGGCGACTTAAGAGACATGGGTCCAGTCCCTGGGTTGGTAAGATCCCCTGGAGAAGGGCATAACAATCCACTCCAGTATTCTTGCCTGAAGAATCCTGTGGACTGTGGAGCCTTGTGAGCTACAGTCCATAAGGTTGCAAAGAGTTGGTCATGACTGAAATGACTTCACACACATACACACACCATGTTGTTTGGTGATAAGAAGTTAAGAAGAAACAGCAAACAGGTCCAAATAGCTCACCTGCTAAGTGCATAAAGCCAAACTAAAGATAACAAGTTTCAAGATAAACAAATAATCTACATTTTCTCCTATGGATGCAAATTGAAACTTCATTTTCAATAAAAAATTTTATCAACATGATAGAAAATTGAATAAGAAAAATTTGGATCATTTCATGCAATACGCTACAATTATTAGAAAAAAATAATTTCAAGAAATCAGTGGGATAATTTGGTAGTCATTTGTAGCCTCAAGGTCTTAAAAAGGACTCATGTTTTCTGGTTTTCTTAATAAAGTCCAGTGGAAATGTAAATCTTTTTTCAGGCTGATTTACTTGAGAAATGTGTTCATGATTCTCATATAACAGTTCTCTAGTGAAAATGAAAGAGTTAGACATTCAGTCGTGTCTGACTCTTTCTAACCCCATGGACTGTAGCCCGCCAGGCTCCTCTGTCCATGGAATTCTCCAGGCAAGAATACTGGAGTGGGTAGCCAATATCTTCTCCAGGGGATCTTCCTGACCAGTGACTGAATCTGGGTCTCCTGCATTGCAGACTCTTTACCATCTGAGCCACCACAGAAGCCCAGTAATTAAGACCCTTTTGCTTTCCAACCCATCCTGCTGTCTTGAAATTTTATTTGCTTGACTTTATTTATTCTGTGCTCACAGTTGTGTCTAAGTCCTGGCCCCCAGTCACCTATCTGCTCTGATACATACCACTACATTTTACTCACCTGTTGAGTTTTTTCACTCCATTGCTTTACCTTTACTCCTGCTGCTACACTTACCTTTAGGACTGAGTGTTTTCTATGGCTCACTGTTTAACTGGGACAATAATCTGCAGAAACACATCCTATAGAACTCAGCTCTTATCTTCCACAGAATATAACTAACGGCTCTGCCTGTAGATAACATTCTCCTACATAAAAGCAACTATTTTTCAGCCTTATTACAGATTACTAAAACGTGAAATTATAGTGACCTATGAGGGCGTAATGGTTCAAACCATCCACAAGAATGTGAAAGCATACAAGATTGTAAATTCCTACATGGAACTCCAGTTTATTTGACTCTTGTGTTTCCTCTGCTGTGATTCTCACTCCCTTCATGATAGGAGAATGTGTAATCATAAATCTGTGTTGGCTGCAGTGTCAAAGCCAGATTACGCTGGGGGAAGAAGCAAGTTCCTGCTCCATTGAAGCCAACAAAGACAACAGCATCAATCTGACCCTTTTATAGCCTCATTCTCCGGGCCTCACTTCTCTCATCTCTCATGGAGAGTGTGAGCAGATCCTCCTATCATGTTTTTGCCCAATAAAGTGGCATGTGTTTGCAGAACATCTTGTTTTCCTCTTATTCATATTTTGAGTTGGCATTTATAGCAGTTGGGTGGAAAAAAAGAAAGCCACAGTCTGATTTGTCTGCAACAGACAGTCTAATTAAATTGGAGGGGAGGTGCAGATGCACAAAGCTGCTGAACTGCTCATAATACAAAACATGGCAGCTTCAGTTTGGAAAAATGTAGCAAGATGGTGCCAACAATTTCTGCTCACTGAACTAACTGAAGTATGTAATTATGTTAAGTTCTCTCATTTTAATTCCAGTTTCACATATATTGCTGATGTATTTGAAAAGAGTCTAGAAGGCCATTATTTGAGTAGTGATAGGAGACTGATAAACAGATGATTCACAAATGCTGTAATTTTTTTCAAAGTCAGAATTTTCAATATTAAAAGTGCTATTTTATAAGATAAATACACAGAGTTTTATCATCTTAAAAAAAATTTTCTCTATGTGATTCAAATCAACATCAGTTCTTTGATACTTAAGAACTCTCTGAAATTGAGAGTTCTAACTGATGTTAGTAATACTGGAAACCTGAAGCAAACCTTTGTGAATATGAACTTTTATGAACAGAAATACAGACTACTTGTATCTCTAATGACAAATCCTCTCTGTCAAGCTGTTTGACAACCTGCACTCCCACTATAACATTATTTTTTCAAATTACTATGGGCATTCATGTTGCTACTATGGGATGCTAATCTCACACTCATCTGTTTACCTATTTTATCCCATCCTACCTCAAAAGTTACAAAGGCTACAGGCATGGCCACCTTTCAGTGTGAAAGTATATTTACCTGTCTGTAGGTGAAACATGTTGTATTCAAAGTCCACTGTTTCCAAATAATTTATAAGCTTCATGACACCATTTGAATGGTAAAAGTCTCAAGAGACAAATGCTACAAAATTATAATTTTTAAAAATTTCTTTGAAGAACTGGCAACACATAGAACTCTGAATGAAACAAATTCCAAAATGCACCAAGCCCTTTATAGGAGAGAAGTTATTTATGTCTGTTCCATTCCTAGAAAAATAAAGCAAAGAGCAGCACTAACAACATCAGCAAAAGGATCACATACATCATGTGATCCATGATCAAGAGAGGAAACGGTCAATGGAAATGGACAAAGAGATGGACCAGATGGACTTTAAATTAAATATGATAAAAATTCAAAAATTCTCACGGAAAAGTATACAATACGCATGAATAAAGGAAAAAGATCAAGAGAGATATAGAAGTTATAAAAAAGGAAATATTACTTGTGATAGATAAATCAAGATAACTTATATAAGTAATGCTTATGATACTTTAAATGTAGTTCTAACATGTAATACAAAATATATTCCCAGTTAATAAAATGTAAAATAAGACACATTTTAAGTGTTACTTAAGTACATTAAGTTAAAAAAATAAAACTATGTGACACCTCATTCAAGATGACTAAGGCAACATAAGAGATATATCCCCTACTTTCTGAAATTTCATTTTAAGGATAGGTGATTTAAAAAGAGGAATAAACCCAAAGAACAAAGGGAGAAACATATTGGAATTTGAAGCCATATGGAAAAAGCAGTAAGTGATTTCATAGATCCAAGAAAACCAAATCTCAATCTAACATATTCTAACAATGAAATCTGAGAATACCTAGGAAGACCCAGTGCATTCTGAGGAACCAATGACTCAGGCATTGGTAGTATTGGGTACTTATGGAAGTTAGAATAAAAGTGGTAGAATAAAAGTAGAAAGATCAGTCAAAAGACTAATCTCCAGATCACCTCCTTTCATCTGCAGAGCTGAGAACTTGCTGCCTCCCCTCCTCACATGTATACCAGCTAGGCAGATGAATGTTGGTTCATTAATATGAGAGGGCAAATTATAATATCTCAGATCTGAGTTGAAGTTCAGAGTATTATACTAAAAAACGAGAAAATTGAGGGGAAATTTAGACACTAAATATATTTGCCACCCCCATGGACTGTAGCCCCAGGTCCCTCTATCCATGGGGATTCTCCAGGCAAGAATACTCGAGTGGGTTGCTATGCCACCCTGCAGGGGATCATCCCGACCCAGGGATCGAACCCAGGTCTTCTGCACTGCAGGCAGATTCTTTACCATCTGAGCCACAAGGGAGATCTGAGATCTTACCAGGATCTCAGAACTGAAAGTTGTAATTTTGTACTGCAAGCTACTTGAGTTTTCCTGGAAGTCTGGCCAGCCCACAGAAAAGTTCTGAAAGACTTGCCTAGGGAGCAGCATTGACAGATTACCCCACAGGAAAGCCCATAGTCTATTCCATGTGCATAGAGGACCCAATTGGATTTTTAGTGCCCCTCTTTTAAATATGAATCTACTATCAAAAATGAACAGACATTTGAAGCATATCTCTATTATGAAAGATAAAAGCCAAGATGAATAGAAATAAGTAACAGAGAAAATAGATTTCAAAGAGAGATGAAAATCACACAGACACACACACGTATACACACACAATTGGATAGATACTATCAGAGATATAAGAGGAATATGAATATATTGAAAAAAAGAAATATTCAGAGAACAAATAAATGAGTCTTTGGAAAATAGATATATGATGTTAGAAATGAAAACATCAGTTATATAAATGGGAATAAAGCTGAGGAAACTTCCCAGGAAGTAGAATAATTAGATAAAATATAGTAAATTTTTAAAAATAATAAACTAGAGGACCAATCTGGGGTTTTTAACATCCACACAATAGGTAATTCAAAAAAAGACAGCATAGAGATGGAGAGAGAGGAAGAAAAAGGCAAAACAATTCAAGAAAATGTAGGTCTCAGAGTCATGATTCCACATTGAAATACTCCCCTGGTGCCCAGTGCAATAGATGAATATAGTCAAAACAAATAGGATTGTCTTATACAGTCACACAGGTTGTAAACTGCACAACTTTAGGGGCAAGTGTCACTGTTAATATGAATGAACTTCCTTTGACGTGTGCCTTTTGCAAAGGTGCCTTGGATTTTTGTAGTGCAGCAGTTCTCAGCAATGTACCCCACACTGAAATTTTAGAAAGCAAAATAAAAAAAAAGACTCCATGAGATTTCTGAGAGAGGTAGCTGGCTTCATGTGAAGACAGATTTCTCAACAACAATACTGAGACCTAGAAAACAATGGAGGAACATCTTAAAAGACTCAGTGAAAAATGTTTTCCCAGTTACAATCCTATAAGGAGTCAAGTGATTATGCGTGACCACAAAACATACAAAGATATTTGCATTCTTGTGAGTTAGAAAGTGTGACTCCTAGTTTGCTTAAGAAGCTCTTGAGTACTGATTCAGCAAAATCGGGAAGGAAAACAGAAATATGGAAAAATAGGATCCAGGAAACTGGAGATCCAAATTGAGAGAGATTAACAGAACTTTTAGTGTGATGATGTGGGGAGATATCAATATAAAGACCATCAAACCTAGGGATGAACCAATCTAGGGTGGAACAAGAACCTTCCGGAAAGAATTTCTTCAAAATATGTGAAATTTATAGAAAAACTAGGGCTTCCTTGATAGCTCAGTTGGTAAAGAATCTGCCTGCAATGCAGGAGACCCCGGTTTGATTCCTGGGTCAGGAAGAACCCGTGGAGAAGGGAAAGGCTACCGACTCCACTATTCGGACCTGGAGAATTCCATGAACTGTATAGTCCATGGGATCCCAAAGAGTCGGATAGGACTGAGAGACTTTCACTCACTCATAGAAAAACTATGACTAAATGATATGCGTGCATACATGCTCCGTCGCTTCAGTCGTGTTCAACTCTTTGTGACCCTGTGGACTGTAGCCGACCAGGCTCCTCTCATCAGAGATTTTGAGATCTCTGATGTATCAGAGATTCTCCAGGCAAGAATACTGGAGTGGATTGCCATTCCCTCCTCCAGGGAATCTTCCCGACTCGGGGATCAAACTCGCATCTGCCTAAATCTCCTGCATTGCAGGCAGATTCTTGACCCACTGAGCCTGGAAAGCCCGCAAATGATGTGAGAGGTGTCTGTAAAATTAGGGAACAAATTGGGGCTAAATAAGTGTGTGTGTGGTTTAGCTGCTAAGTCATGTCCAACTCTTGCGACCCCATGGACTGTAGCCTGCCAAGCTTCTCTGTCCATGGGATTTCTCAGGCAAGAATACTGGAGTGGGTTGCCATTTCCTTCTCCAGGGGATCTTCCCAACTCAGGAATCAAACCTGGGTCTGATATGTTTAGAAAACTAAACATTTTCAAAGGGCAGTTATTAACTCTAAGAAAAATAAACATGCCCAAGAATGACAAGTACTCAAGGCATGCTACAGGGCTCATTTGGGAAGGCAGTCATATAATCGTAATAGTTACAATAATATGAATATTAAATATTCATCTTAATAAAATTAGAATAGAAGGATAATGGCAACATGGGGAGATAGAAAGAGAGGGAAGGGATGACAGGGTTATGCATAAAACAAAGTCAATCTTCCTCTTCCATATTGGGAAGTAAATTGATAAAGCCAAAAGAGAAAAATTCAAAATAGTAGAGATGTAGAGGTAATACTAAAAGAGTAAGAGTTGCAAATGGTTGCCTCTGAAGTGGAAAGCAGGGAGTGTGATTGTGGTACACTTGTTTTAAAAGGTCTGTGGCGCTATTGCTATTTCTCTCTTTAAAATGTGTGCACAGAGTATGAAAACCTGCTCTACAGATTGCCTGTGGGGTCTTCTAAGTAGTCATTAGTTGTACAAATTGTATTAGTTTTTATGGTAGCTGTATATACTTGCATGGATTGCTTCCTCAGTGCCTGATATGCATTTCTGTTTCTCTCTGAAAATTGTCAACTGATTGTTCAGTCAACTTGCTTAATTTTTGTTAGTCCTGGTCCCTAGGATGAGACACTGTAGCTTCAATGCACATAAATCTCTGGACCTTATTTGGCAATGTTCTATCAGAAACCACAGTGATGATACTTTAACTGATTTCAAGCACCTCCACCTAGAACTTCATAGCTCTTTGAATCCTGTCTTTTGGACTATGGCATTTTTTCAGGTAAATTTTTCGGGTATAATTTTTTCAGGTAAAAATTTGTGGAGTGGACTAGATACCTTGATTTGTGCTTTGGCTTCAGAGCTTACTTTTTCTATGATGTTTGGCCATAGCTTAACCAAGCTGAGCAAAGTTTATTGATTTTATAAGGTGATATTAGTAGAACCACCTACCACAAATGATTAAAAGTTAAATGAAATAATGCATGTAATGAGTTTATTGCAATAGTTGGCATTTAGTTAGTTCAAACGATGTATTAGCTAGCATTTCTACTGCCTTCTCAGATCCAAGCTTAAACATCTATCATTCCCTCTAAATTCCTCATCCACTCTATTATCCTACGGTACTTAGTTTCCAGGTTCACCAGCTGCCTCACATCTTAGAACTTTGGAGCTTATGCAAATAGAACCAGAGGGGCTGTCTGTGGCTTTTCAAAAGTCTTTGAAACAAGTATGCAAATCGGATTTAAACGGTCAGCTTGAATTACCTATGAGGAAAAAATTTCAGCATTCACAAACTTCTTCTGTAAAAATGACAAAGAAACAAGATCGTGATCAAATATAGTGAAAGCAAACTAAAATTCCAAAGATACATGGTGATTTAGTCACTAAGTCATGTTGAACTCTGCAACCCCATTGACTATAGCCTGCCAGGCTCCTCTGTCCATGGGATTCTCCTGCATTGCAGACAGATTCATTACTGACTGCTCTACAAGGGAAGCCCCCTCCAAAGGCATAATTTTGACTTTTAATTTAAATATATTTTGTCTCTGCATAGCATTCAGGTAAAGACACAGAACCTGAACGGAAGACAAATATATTAATACAAAGAAAGTGTTATTTGCTCAGTCGTGTCCTACTCTTTGCGAACCCGTGGACTGCAGCCTGTCAGGCTTCTCTGTCTATGGAATTCTCCAGGCAAGAATACTGGAGTGGGTAGCCATTCCCTTCTCTAGGGGATCTTTCCGACCCAGGGATCAAATCTGAGTCTCCTGCACTGCAGACGGATTCTTTACTGTCTGAGCCACCATGTGGGCAAATATACAAAGAAAATGAGAATAAAAAATTCTGCACCAATCTGGAAATGGGGAATGGCAACAAACATAAGATTTTAAGAATAAAGTTTTCCAGCTTTAAGAACAGTGTAAATCCACATACATAACTCAAACACTCACTAATAATCTAAGATGTGGCTGCAGCTTGATTATACCTACATCCTCAGAGTCCTGAAGTTTCTGAAAGTTTCTAAAATATTGATGTGCTTTGCTTCTAATTTCACTTGGTCATTGCTTTAAAAAAAAAAAAAAAGATGCTGAAGACAAGCAACGAGGAATTGTATAAAGGCAGAGGGACCATAGGTTTTATAAACACAGTTTTAACTTGGGTCAAGGTGTCTCACAGGGTATTTCTGCATCAAGATGCAGCTACAGTTTGGGATAATGTACCAATAAAAGATACATTATGACATTTTAAAGTTGAATCACAACTCATTTGTTTAATTATTTAAACACTATGCTTATGTAATGATAAAAGCACTTATTTGGTAAAATAATGTGTTATACATTCTTCTTTCCCCCACTCATGGATTGGAATCCAAAAATTAGCCTGAGACATAAATGAAAAGGGTACTTAGACTGCCATCTAGTACACATTTTTCTGTATAGCATAATTTCCAAAGCTGTTTGAATAACCTCTCTAGCATTGGAACAAACACACACTCAAAACACAATTACTTTTTTTATGTATTGAAAATTGTATATGAACCACCCTTTTTACTCTTTGACTTAAATTCTTCTCCTAAATATTAATCTGTGAGTGTGTCAATCTGTCTATCAGTTATTAGTACTTTATTCACTTGGCCCAGATAAAGAATTTTATTGTACTAAGGATTTTCTTCAAAAGGCTCAGTTGAAATATTTTTACTAACCTATTTTTTCCTTCTCTAGAAAGTATACAAGGATTTGAGCCAGGAGTCTATCAGGATTCAACATGCTTTGTTTTCAATAAAAATATTTCCCTTCTACAATGAGAAAGCATTATTTCATGGGCAAAAAGATAGTTATGCTGGTAATTAAAATTAAACGTAAATATTTTCATGA
This sequence comes from Okapia johnstoni, assembly GCA_024291935.2. Classification (NCBI taxonomy): domain Eukaryota; kingdom Metazoa; phylum Chordata; class Mammalia; order Artiodactyla; family Giraffidae; genus Okapia; species Okapia johnstoni. Next base: position 59,149,697 of record CM044308.1, read on the forward strand.
ACAGTTTTCCTAGACTATGTTCTGATATTTGCAAGCTTCCTGCCAATAATTATATGCTTACTCTATCTCTGAGGGCTGGGGCTGGAAGACAGACAGCGTGCCCAAACACTGTGTCTAAAATGAGCGTAACAGAGCAACATGTCAGGACTTACACTGACAACAGTTAAAATGGCACTAAAACTTGATCAATAAATGTTCTAATTTGATATCAGTCAAGAACAGGCTGGAATTCCAAATACATTTAAGAATAGAGCAGAAACTCCAATCCTTTTCCACACCCTTAGAGCACCTGCAGAAGAAGTCCATATTTGCTCCAAGAGATAAAACCTGACAACTCTTAACAGGTAATCTTGGTATATTCAACTCAATTTACTTGTATACATTTTTATTGGGCTACCATTATGGGCCAAAAAGAGATTTTGGAGGTACAAGATCAAATAAACCATGGTGTATCCCCTGAACAGTTTACTGTGTGTTGATGATACAAATTTCAGAATTTAGAAAACTTTCAAAAGATTAAATTGTGATATAGGTGGAAAACACACGGCTTCCCAGGTGGAGCTAGTGGTAAAGAACCTGCCTGCCAAGGCAGAACAGAGACCTGGGTGCGATCCCTGGGGAGGAAGATCCTTGGAAGAGGGCATGGCAACCCATTCCAGTATTCTTGCCTGGAGAATCCCATGGACAGAGGGGCCTGGCAGGCCACAGTCCAGAGGGTCGCAAAGAGTCAGAAACGACTAAAGTGACTTAACATGCACACACGGAAAACCTATCCTTGAAGATTTTATACTGTAGGTTGGGTAATTATTCATCAGTTACATAGCTGAAAAGATTCCTCTATTGGGAGGAAAGTTAAATATCTCAGATTCTATTTTAATGCATAATTTTCTGATTTCTTTATCAATTAGACCATCTGAATACTAAATAAATAGTCAAAGAAATAGAACATTATATTTTATTTGAAGATATAATAGTTTTACTCAATGTCGAAGCTTTGAATAATAAAATACCTTAAAATATTAATGAATCAAGAAATGAACTTAATTTTTTTTCTGTAATCACTGCATTATAGAATAGCAATGTAAAAATAAATGCCAAAATTATAACTTAAATAATTGTAAGATAACTCAAGAATACTGAACCATGTATCCTTTTATCCCTCAATGTGCTAGGCTTCTTTTTAATAACTTTTATCTGAAGAATTGATGTTTTCAAACTGTGGTGCTGGAGAAGACTCTTGAGAGTCCCTTGGACTGCAAGGAGATCCAACCAGTCCATCCTAAAGGAAATCAGTCCTGACTATTCATTGGAAGGACTGATGCTGAGGCTGAAGCTCCAATACTTTGGCCACCTGATGCGAAGAGCCAGCTCATTGAAAAAGACCCTGATGGGAGAGTGACAGAGGATGAGATGGTTGAATGGCATCTTCAGTGCAATGGACATGAACTTGGGCAAACTCCAGGAGATGATGAGGGACAGGGAGGCCTGGCATGCTGTAATCCATGCAGTTGGCGAAGGGTGGAACATGACTTGGCAACTGAACAACAATCTGATCCTGCGCTGTGCTCTGTTTAGTTGCTCAGTCATGTCTGACTCTTTGCGACCCCATGGACTGTAGCCCACCAGGTACCTCTGTTTATGGGTATTCTACAAGCAAGAATACTAGAGTGGCTTGCCATGCCCTCCTGCACGGGATCATCCCAAACCAGGGATCAAACCCAGGTCTTCCGCATTGCAGACAGAGTCTTTACTGTCTGAGACACCAGGGAAGACCAAAAACAAAAACACTCCAGGGGCTCTTCCCCACCCAGGAATTGAACTGAGGTCTCCTGTACTGCAGGCAGATTCTTTACCAACTGAGCTACCAGGGAAGCCTGATCTTAGAAAATTTAATTTGAGAAGATAAGTTCAAGATAACAATCTTGTCTAGGCCACCAAAATGATTCTAAGCCAAGCATATTACATTCTTTCAAAACCATCATTAACAACTTTCAGTTACATCTCACCTCATTTCTTATTTCAATTTAAAAAGCTTGTAAGGATTTAAATACTAAAAGAAACAAAACCAACTATTTATGTATACTTTAAGACTTATAAAATCAGCTAAAGCTAGATTCCAAGAAAAAGGAAAACAATTGCTTTAAATACGCTTCTTAGCACAAAGAAAAATGGAAATAAATATTCAATTCAATAAATATGAGTCAAATTGTCTTTTTATTCAATTAGTATAAATTTTAATGCAATTTATCTTCCTTGCTTGCAATTAGATGCTGTCTTAAGTTGATGTAAACAATTTTTTGCTCTTTCTTTTGGCCATACTGCGTAGTTTGTGGGATTTTAGCTTTGAGCCCAGGGATTGAAACCCTGAATCCAGGCACTCGGCAGTGAGAGCATGGAGTCCTAACCACTGGACCACCAGGAAATACGGTCCAAAATTATTATTTTAAATGTGTTTAAATTATATACCATTATGCATATCCATTGTTAATGATGCAAATAATTTGATGGCAAAGGGGTAGTTAAAAGTCAACATTTTATAAAGATTCTTTTTGTAAACATTTATTTTAGTTTTTTAACATTGTTTACTTAGTTTGTTAGCATGGCTGCACTGGGTTTCATTGCCACTCATGGGCTTTTTCTAATTATGGTGAGTAGGGGGCTACTGTCTAGTTGCCGTGTGTAGGCTTCTTATTGCAATAGCTTCTCTTGTTGCAGAGTACGGGCTCTAGAGTATAGGCTTAGTACTTGGGGTGCATGGGCTTAGTTGCCCTGAGGCATGTGCAGTCTTCCCAGATCAGAGCTTGAACCCATGTCCCCTGAATTGGCAGCTGGATTCTTAACCACTGGACCACCAGGGAAGCCCTATTCTTGAAACTTACTGTGGCTTTAGTAACCTTCATCTTCTAAATCTCCCCAAAATGAAAAATAAACACAATCAAAATGAGAAAATGATTTGCACTAATTCTTAGAGGTTGACTAATATCTGAGAACATGATATGAATAATTTACTTGCAAAATTTTCAAATTAGTATTATTCAGACTGCAGAGTATTTCTGTTCAATAAATAATTGAATATATATGATTCCATTTTCTATCAAGGTGTATAGGCAATCATTGATTGATTAAGGTTATTAAAGCCATGAATGTTGGGTTCATCTTATAACCTAAATACCATCATAAGATATAGTATCTAGGACACTGGAACTCTGAAAAGTATATAAGTGTGGATATAAAATAGATAACTCAGACTGGCAGTGTATTTTGCCTTCAGTGTAATTTTTTAGCTTTACAGCTAAGATAAAAAGAAAGGAATGTTAGTGGAGAATATTTATTACTTGAAAATTTTTACATAAAATTCCATTCTGTGGCTTCTTTTGAAAAATTGAATATATTACAACGGAAGTCCACTTTTCTACATGGTGACAGTCAGAGGGAACTGAATAGTCATAGCCCTATTCAGGCAGGACAAACAAGCTCACATGTCACCATCAACTCTCTACTGTATTTTCCTAATACATTCTCTCATCTGCATGGCCATATGGGTATATTATCCCCATTTTATATCTAAGGAGAAAGAAGGAAAATGTTCAGAATTTGAAATGCTGAGGTTTGGATCAAGTTCTTAGAGGAGCTGAGAATGCTGTAAGACATCAATATTGGAGGGAAAGACTAAAATAAAAATATCCACATTGATGGTCGAAGTACAGAAAGTCACTTTTTCAAGAATATAAGCAACTAGAAATAAATAGGATGTATTTTTATAGAACCTTCTAATGTTCATTTTAATTTCCTTTTGGTGTGCTTTGGTACTCAAAACATTCAGAATCTTTTACTCTTTATATTTCATTGATTTCTAAGTCCTTGAAATTGGTGGTCCATGCGGTGAACATAAAGCAACTAAGTATTGAGCAGAATATCCATTTAACCAGGAAAAACATTTCCTTAAAGATTCATATACAAAGGCTATAGTTTAAAATGATTACATAGTTCTTAAAAATCCTGTAAATTATTCTTTTCCTAAGATGTATACAAGTTGTTTATACAATAAAAGTGTCACAATGGAAGAATAATAAACTGTATCTTATGCTATGGTTGGGTTATAGAAATTAAGCTCATTATATTTTCAAGTCCATTAGAAAATATTGTGATTCAAAGTGAAAGCTATATTGCTAAAGCATTAAGTTTTCTTTAGGCTTGGAGTGAAGACCCATCTGGCATTGTCAAAACAATAAGATTTGGAAAATTCTCTTGCTCTTCATGTTTATTCATTCAAAAACCTCAAACAGAATTATTTTCCTGTGAATAAATGTTTAAATGATAATTACACACATAAGAAACTGGAAACTTAAAATAGATTTCTTAAAGAAATTATTTAATGGGAAGTGTCCCTTTGTATACCTGACATAAAAGAAATGAGTAAAGCTTAATATTTAAACAAAAGACTGTTTGAAGACAAGTCTTAAGAGTCTGGTTGAAATATGCCAAAATGACAGATGAATTTAGAAAGGAGAAATATGTATTTTCATCTGTATGTTAATTTTTACAGAGCAAAAGAAACAAAGGAAGCCAGGATATAGAGTATTCTTTAAGAATTTTACTAAATGTGTCCTAATTCACTCCTGAGTGTGCATTTGGTGATCATAAGTATATGATTAGTAAGTATATGATTCAAAAGTATAATTCATATGCCCTGATATCAAATACATATATATAGAAATCTCAGAAATCTATTTTAAAACCCAATTGCTACTTACACCTATCTTTGCACATAGTTTAATAATGTAAAAAATCCTTGTGTTGTGTGCTTATGCTTAGTCGTGTCTGACTCTTTGTGACCCCTGGACTGTAGCCTGCCAGGCTCCTCTGTCCATGGGAATTCTCCAGGCAAGAATACTAGAGTGGGTTGACATGCCCTCCTCCAGGGGATCTTCCCAACCCAGGGATAGAAGCCAGGTCTCTTGCATTACAGGCAGACTTTTTACCACCTGAGCCACTAGGGAAGCCAATAAATACTGGTGTGGATAGCGTATCCCTTCTCCAGGGGATCTTCCCAACCCAGGAATCGAACTGGTGTCTCCTGCATTGCAGGCAGATTTTGTACCACTTGAGCTACCAGGGGAGCTCCCTATCCGCCCCCCCAAAAAATGTTTAGTTGAGTCAAATTAATTCAACAAGCAGTTTTTAACTACCTAGTTAGTATATAGCAGGCACTCTATTATATACAAGAGATAACAAAATAAATATTCTATGGCATTTGTTCTCAAAGTGTTCACATTCAAAAATTGGCATCTACCAATCTGGGAGATAGTGTAGACCTTTCACTGTGAAAGCATATATTCTAAATTTTTAATTTATGTGTGTCATCATGAAGACTACAATACATCACTTTCCATTATGATACTTGTACCTATGTTCACTGCTTATCTTTTATTCTAAGTCTGCTTCTGTTGAGCATTATAGTAGGCAGAGTAAATTCTAGCAGAGGATGTGGCGTTATTTGCCAAAGGTTGCATCTTTATCTTGCTCTGAAAAGTTGAACATGATTTTCATGTAAAACATACTTAAATGTTATATTAGCATTCCCCAAATGTGTCCCCTTTTCATCTGTGTTAAGTATTCAAATGTATCCACTGAAGACATTTCTACATTATTTCTTCAAATGTGAGCCAATTTTAATTTAGCAGGCAATTATTTTGAGTGAATGGAAGTGACTTTTTACCTAATTTACTCTGGTTAATATTAATTCCTAACTAGTAATTGCTTCAGCAACTGTAAAAATAAAGGAGCTTATGGGACCCCCTGCCTCCCTACCAAACACACTGGCAGAGTAATGCTGAACTTGAACTGCCTGCCATCCTCCTGGAGAAAGAGAACTGAGACATCAATGAACTATTCTGTTCCATTCCTGTAAAATATGTCTTATTTTCTCAGAGGACTTTCTAGAATGAAGGCAGACAGTGGGATTGAAGCAACTGATAGCTGAAAATTTAAGGAAATGATAAAAGACACATTTCAAAATGCCAAATCAATGATTCATGTCTGTTACTTTTTTTAAGACATGGTCCACAATTCACCGTTTAAAGAGAGCTTTTTGTCTATCCCATCTGTGAGTAAGGTGACCTCATAGTTTATTGTCTAACTGGAATACTGTTGAGAGTGAAATAGGGCAATAAATAACAGGGCTGAGACAACAGGCATAAACCTGACTGTCCCTACTAAACTGCGATGGATGGCCTCCCTATCCATGAAGTTAGCAATATCCCCTCAAGATTCTAATAGCATTTACTGCGAGTTTTACTTATTTGACGTTCAGCATGTGCTACAGGGGGTTCCTTATATTCTATGGGTATGTTCTGTGGCCTTGACTTGTTTTATAATATCCTTTGTGAGCAGAGAGGATGGCATTTATTTGTTTGTTTCTCTAGATCCTAACACAAGCACTCAGGAGATATGTTTAAGGCAGTGTGTGAACAGAGTTAATGGTTAATTAATGTTTGTTAACGGAATCTGCATTAGTCAGGGTTCTCCAGGCACAGCCAATAGTTTCTGCTATCTATCTATATGTGTGTATATTTATATATGCTTATATATATATATATATAGTGCATACATAAAGAAATTTATTATAAGGGGTTGGCTCACATGATTATGAAGGCTGAGACATCCTGAGACCTGTAGTCAAAAAGTTAAAAATCCAGGAGAACCAACATGAAGTTATAGTTTGAGGACCAAGGCCTAAGAACAAGAACTGAAGGTATGAGTTCAAGCCTGAAACCCAGTAGAGTCAATACCCGAGAGCAGCTGAATTTTCAGTTGAATCCAGAGCCAGGAAAAGACTTTGCAGTCAGGAATTTCCTCCTACTCATGGAAAAATTGGCCTTTATGTCTTGTTCAGGCCTTGATTTTAAAGGCCTTAATTGGCCTTTATGTCTTGTTCAGGCCTTTAGCTGAGTGAATAGAGCCACTCTCACTGGGGAAACCAATGCTCATCCCAATGATTTAAATGTTAATGTCACCCAGCAGCATGTTCACAAACACACCCAGAATAACATTTGAACAAATATCTAGGCACTTTGTGACCCAGTTAAGTTAACACATAAAATTAAACATCACAAAATGTGACACATGATATCTGTAGTGATGGTGACTTCAGATAATATTATCATATCTTTACCTGTATGACGTGATTTTGGCTAGGTGTATAATGGTTTATTTCTACTACAAGATGATAAGATCTTTGCTTCCTCTGGATTTTCCCAAATTGCCTAGAATCATATTTTTTAATATTCTTAATGATAACAACTTAGGAACTGTGAATATACAGAAGTAAATTAGGGATAGTTTCTGCCTTCAGAGCCCTAAAGGCTTTATTTGAAAGAAGAGATGAATACACATACAGGATGAGTCACAGTAGAGTCAGTAAATCATGTAATATTTGTAGTACACACAGAAACTGCAGAACAATGTGGTGGAAAGTGTAAAAATTTTCAGCCTGAAACTTGCATGTAACTTTCATACTATTTCAGAGAGAACTGCATTTAAATCCAGCTCTATAATTTAACTACTGTGTGAACTCTGACATTCAGAACTTCATTTATTCTACTGTAAAATGAAGAGAAATAAAATTTTGTCACATAGTTGTTAAAATTAAATGAATCATGTGACGGGCATGTAGTACTCAAATTACTATTTTAATAATTGTTATCATCATTATGAACATTATCTTTATTATTATATAACAGCTATGAGTTTTCTAAAGAATACTAAACACAAATGATTATTGTAAAGAGTGAATGATATAACATGTTTAAGTTTTTAGTTAATTTAAAACAATAGGATAATTATTAACTGGAAGTAATATTGTCATTACTGTGAAACAGAGTGGAAATATGTTATTCTTTAATAAAAATGTGAAGAGTCAGCTCATTTGAAAAGACCCTGATGCTGGGAAAGATTGAAGACAAAAGAAGGGTGCAGCAGAGGATGAGATGTTTAGATAGCATTATAGACTTCATGTACAGGAAATTTGAGCAAACTCCAGGAGAGAGTGAAAGACAGGGGAGTCTTTTCATGCTGCAGTCCATCAGGTGGCAAGAAGTTGGACATGATTTAGCTACTAAACAGCAACAACAAATTTAATTAATTACTCTCAATTAATTCCATGTCAAATAATATTGTCAGAAAAATCTAATTTATCTAAATTTGTAAATTTAAATATATAATTTAAAATTATACCTCTCGTATATATGCATGGATATATATATCGTATATATTTGTCCTGTCATTTTTTTTTAATTTTTAACCTTTAGAATATAATATTTGGATTCAGTGTAGAAAAATAATGTATATATATGAGGATATTTGTTCAGCTATCAACTATCAATGGAATCTTGGTCTAGTCATTTTAATCTCAGGGCCTTGGTTTCTTCATGTGCATAATGTAACATTGTAACATTATTTTTCTATATTTCTGTGATTTTTCTAATAGGAGTCCAAAATAAAGGGTTTGGTCACTCAATATGTGGCTAGTGACTCACGATAGTGAAAACAAAGTGCTGTTTTAGTCCTGAATTAACCAAATTAACAATTACTAACCTTGACATTTGCTTGCGGTAAAGCCTTATAGAATCCTTCTCGTAGAGTTTTCATTAACCCTCATCTATCAATTTGAGTATATCCCTTACACACTTAGGAAATATATGAGCATGAAAGAATAAAATGATTGTCTGTTTACTTATCTAGAAAATACTTTTAGTTTCTACCACTTTCAGAAATCATAAAATTATCGGTTCCTTAATTTAAAACTCTACTCAAACCAATGATTTTAATGTGCCTAAATTCTTACTTCAAAAGTAGATTCAACATAAAACACCAAATTCTTTGTGTTGGGGAATTCTTGTTGTTTAAGAGCCATTTAGAGGATGAATTCTCATTGTGCAGTTAATGTAGATATGGTAGAAAATCAAACTGACACTGCTTTGGTGCTAGAGATATTTTCTAGACATAACTTTAAAATACATTCCTGTTATGCTTAGCTGTCAAACACATTTCTTCCAAAGTAGAGGACAGATAAAAAATTCCTGATTCCTTGAGAAGTGGCTATTTCATCATCAAGTTTACAATTCTTTCACACTTTCAACTGGTATCCCTTCAAACTCCCCTTTCTGCACATCAGCACTCACCAGTGACAAAGAATGCAGTTTCCTCATATAGCCTATTCCAAGTAATAAACTTTGCATCTAGTCTTTAGTCTTCATCTTCAAAGCACTTGACAAACATTAAATAATTAATCCACACAACACATGTGGGAAGTAGGCATATATTATTATCACCCTGACAGAACTGGAGACTCCCTGAATTTAAATAAGTTGCCCGAGGCCACACATCAAGTTATTATCAGAGCTGAAATTATTTGCTGCTTCCCATTCTCATTTTAAGACCTCACCATATCTCCTCCTGTCCTAATAAGAACCCATGTCCACTTTCTGCATAATTTTCATAAAGAATCAACAGTGTGTTGCAAATATGATTTGCATATTGGTATTAATCATTTTGGGCACACATTTGAATCAGTTTGATTCAGATTTAGTAATCAGTAATGATATGAAATAGATTTTCTTACAGTTTGTTCTGATAGTGACCAAAGGGCTTCACCTTGAAACAAGACATCAGATGATGGCTGCCCAGGAAGGAAATGATGCGATCTTCAACAAGTTAGTGGATCTCTGTTTCAAAATTCCTGTTTTTAAAATAGGGTATATCATATTTTTTATCGTAACAGGTAGAAAAGATTTTCTGGTAAGAGCAAGGAATATTCACTAAGGAAATACTTGGTAAAGTTTAAAAATGGAAGAAATATCTTCATTAGCATTTGTTGAACACCTAGTCCTTGCTAAGCACTGTATGTGGCAAAGAATTAATCATAGTATAAACCTCATGGGCTTAAGAAATAGTCTTATTAATATTCACTTGTAAATAGCTTGTACTTACTAATAAAATCCCCTGATGAAGTGCAGGTCATTCCTCCTGCAATTCCTACACTCAGTATCTCAGAATGTGTACATTCTATAAGTTCCAAGTTAAGGAGCTCTACAAGACAGAGCCATGCCCTGACATTTATCACAAAATTAGCAGAAATGAGCCCTCATCATGCCCAGCTGATAAACAGCCTTTGGTGAGCTGAACTCATGTTGCTGGTCTGCTAATTGTCCAGCTATATTCATTTGGCGTCGCTGAGCCTCTAAACAAATTAAGGTTAATTGGAATCAGGAATGGATCAGCAACCTTGGTACTCAATCTGTTTAGCAGTTCTCCTCAACTCATTACTTTTCTTCTTTTAGCTCTTGCATGACCAAAGTGCCACTCATTCTACCTGCCTCTATTGTGACCCGATCTTACTACAAAATGTTTCAAAAGGGAAATATCTGGGGGACATGTGGCAAATCACAACTCAGTAGCATCAAGAGAATCAACGCCTCCAAGATGCGCCTTGTGAATGTTGTTTTCATGTGTCTTTTCCAAGTCAGTCTCTATCTAATCCCTCAGGGCTTTTCATTTTGTCATTTGGAGTCCTCTTTTGGTAGAACAGAATCTAGTCCTAGAAAGGACTTCAACATATCCATCTGATCTAGCTCCTAGTCAAAGATTGTACTAAATCTATTTCATAGATTAAGTAAAGAAACTCTGAATGGGATAAGAAATTTTCCCAAAATCCTATACATAGGGCATTAGTATTTTGGTTTTCTGTTTCATAATTTAGTGACTTTCAACTATGCTATGTTGCCTCCGTACTTCTAATAGCTAATATAAGACAATCACTATGTTCCAAGCAATGGTGAAGTGCTTTACATGCATTACATTAATGAATCCTTACAAACTTTAATCCCATTTCAGAAGAAACACCCTTCATTGAATTAGCCTGATTGCACAGTCCCTACTACATATTCAATAACAATTATTCAACAGACAATCTGTAAACAATTCCAGAATCCACCTCCTGCCAGTTACTACTCTGAATTAAAATCGAGACTTTGAGACACAGCTCTGTGCTTTAGGAAAATTGTGTACATCCCATTCAGACCTAGGCAATGAGGAATAGTGAGCATTAATACCCATCAGAATCTCTCTAAAGAGTATATTCTTGTCATCATAGGTTCATAAAAAAATAAAAACACGGTGAGAATTACTTTATCAATTTCAAAAGTAAGAATCTGCCAAGTTATTGAAGTAATTATGATTCAGTGGGTTTTCTTGGCAGAAGGAAACTATATACACAGTAAATCCTATTGTAACCAGGTATTGGGGCTCCATATACTTTCAACAAGTCTCTTGTCACTGTGATGTTCTCCCCTCATTGCTCTCCTCTTGACACTCTTCTGTTTCCTTTACTTCCCAGATTCCTTCTTTCAAACATTTCACTTCCCTGTTCTTCTCAAGGGCATTCAATTAAGAAGCAGAAATATGAAAGCGACATCCTATATACTAATATCTTCTCTGCTCCAAACCACTTCCTTTTCCGCTACGTCGTGATGCATTTATGAAACTCTGAAAGTAATGGACTGATATTTGCCACACAGAACCTGGACGATGGGCCTCTGATGTAATTCTTTCTGATGTTTTTCCAGCACGGACAATTGTATAAAATACAAAGCAAGTGCACTCCTCTGTCCATGGAATTTTCCGGGCATGAATTACTGGAGTGGGTTGCCATTTCCTTCTCCAGCAATTCAATTATTATTCATCCTTTGAAAAACTTCTAAGCTAAAATTATGAAATTGTTAGGGGAATTAAAAGATGCTCAATTGATTTGTGCCAAATGTAAAATTTACAAAGCTTCTGACTGTCTAAAGGTATGATTCTCAAAACCTGTGTGAGTTAGAATCAGCTGGGACTGTTGTAACAAATTTCTGAACCCCACGACCAAGAGTTTTAACTAGGCTGGCTTACATCTGACAGCATCAATTTTTTAATGTACATGAAAATTTTTATTTATAGAAATATTTTTATTTTTTAAATTAAAAATCAACTTATTAAAGTAATGAATTAAGAAATGAAGATTCTATAGATGCTTTGCTGAAGTATTTGTCATTGTTGACCCAGCAATCCCACTGCTAGGCATATACACCGAGGAAACCAGAATTGAAAGAGACGCGTGTACCCCAATGTTCATCGCAGCACTGTTTACAATAGCCAGGACATGGAAGCAACCTAGATGTCCATCAGCAGACGAATGGATAAGGAAGCTGTGGTACATATACACAATGGAATATTACTCAGCCATTAAAAAGAATACATTTGAATCCGTTCTATTGAGATGGATGAAACTGGAGCCCATTATACAGAGTGAAGTGAGCCAGAAAGAAAAGCACCAATACAGTATACTAATGCATATATATGGAATTTGAAAGATGGTAATGGTAACCCTATATGTGAGACAGAATAAGAGACACAGATGCATAGAACAGTCCTGTGGACTCTGAGGGAGAAGGTGAGGGTTGGACGTTCTGGGACAATAACATTGAAACATGTATATTGTCATATGTGAAGCAGAACACCATTCCATGTTCTATGCATGGGACGGATGCTCAGGGATGGAGCGTTGGGATGACCCTGAGGGATGGGAGGGGGAGGGAGGTGGGAGGAGGGTTTGGGAGGGGGAGCACATGTGAATCCATGGCTGATTCATGTCGATGTATGGCAAAAACTACTACAATATTGTAAAGTAATTAGCCCCCAACTAAAAAAAAAAACAAAAACAAAAACAAAATAATTGCTAAGTCATGTCTGACTCTTTACAATCCCATGGACTGTAGCCTGCCAGTCTCCTCTGCATGGGATTTCCCAGGCAAGAATACTGAAGTGGGTTCCCATTTCCTCTTCCAGGGGATCTTCCCCACCCAAGGATCAAACCTGCTTGGTAGGCAAATTCTTTACCACTGAGCTACCCAGGAAGCCCTATTGAAGCATAATTGACATAAAATAAATTGAATATGTTTAAATTGTATATTAGACAAATACCCCCATGAAGCATCACCACAATCAAGATAGTGAATATATCCATCACTTCTTCTCACATTTGCCGTTCACATTTATAATTCTACTTTTCCTCTCTCTCTATGCCTCATCTCCCATTCTTAGACAATACCCCATTTGCTTTCAATAAATCAATTACTGATTTACTTTCAGATATTAGTTACATTTCTAGAACTTTATTTGAATGAAATTATATATGGAATAGGTTTTTGGGTTTTTTGGTTTTTTTAAAGGGAGAGATGTTTGGCTTTCTTCACTCAGAATAATTAATTACTTTTGGATTTATTCATGTTATTCATGTACTAATAGCTTATTCATTTTTCTTTCTGAGTAGTATTTTTACCTTGTCTGAATATACCACAATTGATTTATGCATTTGCCTATTGATGGACGTTTGGATTCTTAACAGATTTTGTTACAGATAAAGTTGATATAAACATTTTTGTACAAATCTTTGTTTGCACATATGCATTTATTTCTTTTTTGGAAATAGCTAAATGTTGTAACAATAGTCACGTGGCAAACAGGTTATGTTTAATTTCTTTTGACACTGACAAATTGTTTTCCAAAGTGATTGTACTATTTTACACCCCCACTTAGTAGTATATGAGAATTCCTTCTGCCTCATATTCTTACCAACACTTGATACTGTCAATCTTTTAAATTTTAAACTAATTGTAAGCCCAATAAGCATATAGAAGTTTCTCACTGTGCTCTCAATTTGCAATTCACTCTAATAATGTAGAGTCTTTCATGTAGTTATTTGCCAACTGTGTCTCCTCTTTATTGAAGTATCAGTTCAAAGGTTTTGTGCATTAAAAAATAGATTATTAAATACAGATTTTTCAAATATATGTCTTGGATTCTCTTCAGTTTCTAATTCATTGAGTACTTTTATAGAAGCAATTTGATTTTTGCAAATTTTTGTCTTATTTCTTATCTAATAATTGATCCGTGCCATTGTGGATCAGTTTCAATTGAGTTTTCTTTTCATTGTGGCTAGCATTTTCCTGCTTATTTGTGTATGTGGTGATTTTTGTTTGGATACCAGCAATTGTAAGTTTTACCTTTAGGATGTTTAAGATGTGCTCATGTCAATAACTTTCTTGAATTTTTTTTATGGGAAACCACTAGGTAACTTGGAAGCAGTCTGATCCTTTTGGGTCTGCTTAAGGTTTGTTTGGCAAGATCAGGGTTTCAGTTCAGTTCAGTTCAGTCACTCAGTCGTGTCTGACTCTTTGCAACCCCATAGACTGCAGCATGCCAGGCTTCCCTGGTAGCTCAGAGTATAGTCAAAGTTTCATCTTTCCCCACTGGGCTTCCCTGGTAGCTCAGCTGGTAATGAATCCACCTGCAATGCAGGAGACTTTGGTTCAATTCCTGGGTTGGGAAGATCCCCTGGAGCAGGGATAGGGTACCCACTCCAGTGTTCTTGGTCTTCCCTCGTGGCTCAGATGGTAAAGAATCTGCCTGCAATGTGAGAGGTCTAGGTTCGATCCCTGGGTTGGAAGATCCCCTAGAGGATGGCGTGGCAAGCCACTCCAGTAGTCTTGCCTGGAGAATCCCTATGGACAGAGGAGCCTGGCAGGTTATAGGCTCCTCTTTGCTTGGCAAGATGAGGCCATAGTCAAGGGTTAATCTTTCCCCACTATTGATGCAAGAACCTTCTTAGTGATCTACACCATGGGCTGTAATTTGTAAGATTTTCCACTCTGGCTGCTGGGAACAGTACTGTTCTAGACCCTGTGTGAAGTTTTTTAGTTTAGTCGCTCAGTCATGTCCGACTCTGCGACCCCATGGACTGTAGCCTACCAGGCTCCTCCATCCATGGGATTTTCCAGGCAAGAGTACTGGAGTGGGTTGCCATTTCCTTCTCCAGAGGATCTTTCTGATCCAGGGGTCAAACCCAGGTCTTCCACATTGTAGGCAGACGCTTTACCATCTGAGCCACCAGGGAAGTCCTGGACCCTGTGTGAGTTCAAGTATTATTCCTTCTGATCTTTTCAGATAGTTCTTCCTCAGCCTTGAATAGTTTCTGCATATATGTGCTGATCAAACCTCAGCTGCAAACTCCAGGGAATACCTCTCAGGGCTCTGCTTGTTTCTCCAGGCAACTCTTTTTTCTCTGGTATTCTGTCCTCCAAAATGTGGCTGCCTTGGCTTCCCTGGACACCCAATGGTGTCTCTGTAACCCAAGAAAAAGTCTGGAATGTGTTTCCCTTGGTACAACCTGGAAATTGTCTCCTGGAAGTAACCTGGAGCAATCCAAGGGCTCATCACCTCACTCATTTCTCATCTCCAGGCTCACTTGCCTTCGTTGCCTAATGCCCAATTTCTTTAAAACTGTTTTTACATCACTTGACTGGTTTTTTCATTGTTTCAGGAAGAAAAGTGTCTTTGATCCTCCACTATGCCACCTAAGTTACACATTAAACTTTCTAAGTCAATTTATAATCTTTTTCTGTAATTATAAATATAACAAATATTTAGCAATCACTTTATTTTTGTTTTATATTTTATTCAAACAATTATCTAGATATAGTAAATACTTTAAAATTTGTCGAATGACAAGATTCTTTTTTTTAGTCAATTCTATATTTATTTTTTCTATTTTTCTTTATTTATTTTTAATTGGAGGATAATTGCTTTACAATGCTGAGCTTGTTTCTACCATACAACACCATGAATAAGCCATAAATATACATAACAGTGGCTTTTGATTAATATTTTACCTAATTTACAACCGTATTTAACCAAAACATTTAATCTACATTTATCATTTTAAATATTCAAATTGCATGCTCAGTCATGTCTGGCTTTTTGCAACTCTTTGGACTGAAGCCCACCAGGCTCCTCTGTCCATGGGCTTTTTCAGACAAGGATACCGGAACAGGCTGCCATTTCCTCCTCCAGGTGATTTTCCTGACCCAGGGATCAAACCCTAGTTTCTTGCATTGCAGGCTGATTCTTTACCTGCTAAGCCATCAGGGAAGCAAAGTTTATCTATAATTTAGCTATCACATTGAGAGTATTCTCAGTGCAGATGTGAAAGCATATTGGTGTACTGTGCAGGAATTGCAAAGCTTATTGATCTCCTCTGAGCTTGGGATGGCTGGGTGGGACCTTGTGTGTATATGTGCACAAAATGGAAAACAGCAGCACAAATTCTTCTAACAAACAAAATTTTCACAAATTCTTAAGTGTTTCTTTTACCCCTTGTTGCTCAGTTGCTTGACTCTGCAACCCAATGTATTGCAGCACGCCAAGCTTCCATTTTACCCCTAGTGAATTATAAATATATTAATGGTAAATATTAAACTTTCAAAGTTATTCCCATAATGTTCTCAAACACTAGACATATTCTTATTTCAATTTAAAATCTCAACCTATAATTAATTTCTTCCTTAAACATCTTAAATTGAAATTACAACTGAGATATTATAACAAAAAAAAAGAACACAAGCACTATACCAAAAGCAGACAGATTTTTTTCCTTCACATAAAAGTATTCATACTGTAGCTTGATTTGCTTTATCATATTAACCTTTGATAAAATGTTTTTACCCAATAAAGTGGCCAATATACTTTTGGTGGCTCAGATGATAAAGAATCTGCCTGAAATGCAGGAGTCTTGCATTCAATCCCTAGGTTGGGAAGATCCCTTAGAGACGGAATGGTTACCCACTCCAGTATTCTGGCCTGGAGAATTCCATGGCCAGAGGAGCCTGCCAGGCTACAGTCCACAGGGTAGCAAAGAGTCAGACACAACTGAGAGAATTTCATTTCACATATTTTCCCAAGCAAACTGGGATTTTCCTGTCTGACAAATAAGGTTGTATATTGACTAAAGAAAGATTTGGCAGGGAAGTGGGTTTCACCTGCTTTGTTTTCTGTTTTTCTCCCAAAACAAAACTGGAAAATGCTGAAAGCCTCACTAAACAGATTCTATAGTTACTGTTGTCTAAAAAAATACACACAACGTGAAAGTAAAGAGCTATTTTATTTAGTGGGAATGTTTAGGACTCTGAGCCCAGGAGACAGCATCTCAATAGCTCGGAGAAAACTGCTCCAAGGAGGGGTTAGGGGAAGTAAGGCTATACACATGTTTGCAAGAAAGGGAGCAGGCAGTCTGAACATCAAAGATCAGGTATCAAGTTAAAGAATTTAACATTCTGTGTATGGGTACACATTAGTCTAACTAGTTCATCACATTTGAGTAGTCTACTTACTCATCCAACTTCAATATTCTTCAGATTTTGCATTGTTGGCTCTTTCTTTATATATATAATTTCATTTATTTATTTACTTATGGCTGTGTTAGGTCTTTGTTGTTGCCTGAGATTTTCTGTAGTTGTGGTGAGAGGAGGCTACTCTCCAGGTGCGGTGCATGGGCTTCTCACTACAGTAGTTTCTCTTGTTGCAGATCATGGGCTCTTGGGCACATGGGCTTCAGCAGCTGTGGTTAGTGTGCATACACCCGCCAGGCTCCTCTATCCATGGAATTTTCAGGCAAGAATTTTGGAATGGGTTGCCATCTCCTCCTCTGTGGATCGTCCCCGCTAGGGATCAAATCCATGTCTCCTTCGTTGGCAAGTGGATTCTTTACCACTGAGGTACCAGTGAAACTCTTTGGCTCTCTTAAGACATTTTATTTTCTTCAAATCTGAAGAAAATTCCTCAAATTTCCAAAGACACCAAAATCACATGCCCTTGAATAGTTCATGCAATGCTTCCAAATTTTATATTTTACCATCTGAACTGTGTAGATGGAATTTCATATTGTATGCTTCTTTTTTGTCATCTGGAAGTACCATTTTATGTATATTTTAAATTAGTTCCTATTGGATTTTGGGTGGCATCATGGCTTTCTCTGATTCTAGGGTACTTTACTAAAATTATACTAGCCACAGTGCCTAGGAAGCTATACACTTTAAAGAATATTAACAAGTGATTCTGTATCTGTTTTTTCTGATATCTCATGATTGTACTTTAAGGCAAAGACATATTAAACCCTTAGAAATACTCTGAGTTCCATACTGCAATAATATGATTGGTTACTTTTATATATTGACTACCCATGATTTTTATTTAATTATTTTTGAGACATTTTGTGTACACAATTTTCAAATATAATCAATACTGTACAAATACATTGTGTACACTAAACATTTCTTCTTTCATGAATTTAACAACAAAAAAGATACTACTGAGGGAAATAGGTCTTGGAGGGTTTTTTCATGGGGAAGGATTAGAGTTGTTTTGCTTTAACTTATGTTCTTTTTCTTCCCTTTTCATATAGCTAACCTGCTCTAAGGCAGAAAGAAAAAGAGTATAGATGAACTTTCTCCTGTATTATATCCATTTCTATATCATTTCCTCTTTCCTATCTATCATATTCAGATCATAGCTGTATCATTTCCTCTATCATATCCAGTACAAAGCAAGACATTAGCAGCTTGACATCAAATGAGGACCTAAAGATATTTTGTAGCTGTACTTTTAATGGAATAACAGACTTAAGAAGTTATTCATTTTAATAATTAATATCTATTGTGTTACCAGCCTTCATAAATAATTTCTTGGGTGACTTTTGGAAAGTTCACTTATGTTAAGAACTTGGTGTATACCAAATGTATATGGATTCATTCTTGGTGTGTGTGAGTGCATACATGTGTGGTGTGTGTGTATATGCATACATGTTGTTCTCTATGTTTGAAAACACTGAAAAAGTTAACTTGATTCATCTCAAGTTTTAACTGAGTCTCTTCTTTTAATTGAGTCTCTTGCAGAAAAAACTCAGTAAAATTCTGTGATATGAAAGAATTAAAAAGTCATGTATATACTCCTGTTTATAAAATAGATGACTTATAAGAACCCACTGTGTAGTTCAGAGAACTCTACTCAGGGCTCTATGGTGATCTTGATGGAAGGGAGATCTAGGAGGGTGGGGATATGCGTATATATATATGGTGGATTCACTTTGCTGTGAAGAAATTAGCACAACATTGTAAGTGACTATACTCCAATAATCTTTTTTTTTTAAAGTCAGTCACTTGCCTCAAGACCATATTATCTAGAATAGACAAAAAGAACAAATCTGGAAAACAAAAAGAATAAAAGTGGTTTGTAATTAAATTCCACATAAGTAGAAGTCATAGTTCAGCTTTGTTTTTTATCCTACAATTTGAACAAAATAGGTGGCAGGAAAATAATTAAAATAATTCATCAAACACTACCCAAACAAAATATACCTAATCGGAGGTTATTCCTCAAAATAATTTTTTAATAGATTATACACATTTCAGTGGCTTTGAAAATTCTTTTTATTGAGGGGGATGGAGAGTCTCTAGGGATATCTTAGAAATGAGTTTTGTTATTATATACTTATATTTTAAAATCAAATTATTATTATTCAAACTATTCAAAAGACTTTGCTTAGAGAATCAGGCAGACTCCTGTGGCTTTGGGCAACTTATTTTAACTCCTCCAAGCCTGTTTCCTGAACTAAAAAATATTAGATATACTTAGCTCATTGGGTGATTATGAAGACTAAATATGATAATGTTCATTAAGCTTAGTACAGGGTTTGCTACACATTGTAGGTACTCCATATTGTTGTTAGTGTTATTATTTTTATTATGTATTTTTCAAGAAGCATGTGTATTTAAATGCACTCCTGAAAAGATGATTTTCCTAGAGAAGATATGTAAAGTTTCGAGGTAATTCCTAAAGAGGAAATCTAAAAATATGAGTATTGGCAGCATTGTCATAACAAGAGTATTGCGTTTCCAAGGCACCTGCTTCCTAGGAGAGTGGGTTTTGTTTATATTCAATACTTTTTAAAACATCTGAGGTAATACTTAATGGTCTTGTCACTGTACCTGGATACGCTGGCAGGTTAACTTGATGTTTCCATCAGATGAACTGGAATGTCCGTAAAATAGCTATCTAGTTTACATCTAATTCATTATCTACTGTGTAAATGATTCCCAATCTCTAGTACTAATCTGAGACTCTCTCTGAAACTCCAGACTCCCCTAACCTTCTTGCAAATCTACTCCTTCCTATCTGTCTCCTAGACAGAGCCATTCATCCAGTGCTTCACTTCAGAAACCCTAGAGACGGCTTAGATAATGTTCTATGCCCTATCTATCAACAAGTCATATCCACTCTATTTGTACCCTATTTATGTATCCATCTAATAAATATTATATGAACACCAGCATTGTTCCAGATTCTTCTTCATTCATACTAACAGAACTTTGGTGAAAGTTCACCAAACCTACCACCATAGACTCCCCCTTAGTGTCCCTTGTTTTCTTGTTCCTCATCCAATATACACATCACAATACATGCCTCCTTTATAATACAAATACTATGTGCCTCCATGTACTTCTGCACAGATTTCACCTATGCTCCTTCTTCAAATGTCATTTCTTGTGGTCTATGTGGATACACTATCAATTAAACTGCCATTGTGAAATGATTTCTGTATGTAGGAATGGATTTTATTTACTATCCATGCTCTCTTGTCTAGGCCTACTAAGACTAAACTAGTATATTTGTTAGTCTAATACAACCTTGGGTCTGACTGCAGAAAAAATTGTGGGTTTTTTGGTTTTTATTCTTGTTTTTAGAAAAAGTTTTTTTAACTAAAAAAATGTGATTTTATGCATGGTTTTGTTTAGATACTGTGGAAAGTAAATTGTATCACAGATTGATCTAACATAAGAGAAAATGAAATTGTTAGTCACTAAGTCATGCCCGACTCTTTGTGACCCCATGAACAGTAGCCCACCAGGCTCCTCTGTCCTTGGAATTCTCCAGGCAAGAATACTGGAGTGGGTTGTCATGACCTCTTCCAGGGAATCTTCCCAATACAGTGATTGAACCTGGGTTTCCTGAATTGGCAGGTGGATTCTTTACTGTCTGAGCCACATAAAGGTTATATAAATTCTTTATGACATTTTTTAACCAGTATTTTTTTAACAAAACTAGGAAATAATGACAAAGTGTCTTCAGATAGATCAGGGTTTCTCAGCCTCAGCCCTGTTGACATTTTGAGACATATAATTTTTTGTTTGGATGAGCAGGGTGAGGGGTGAGAGGCTTTTCTGTTCATTGTAGGATTCTTAACAACTTCCCTGGCCTATACCCACTAAATCCCAGCAGCCCCACCTCAACTCCATTCGATGCTAACAAAAATTGTCTGCAGACACAACCAAATGTCCCCTGGAGAAAAAAATCACTACACCTGAGCACTACTGGTCTAAACTCTCAATTCTCCAGATTTCCAGGATCACATTTTCTTGAGTACACAAATAAATATTCTCAGCTCTTATCCAATTAAGTATAGGCTTTACTTGGTAGTGGACCTTTACACTGCTCCTATGCCATCCATGTGGCAGCCTGAGACTCACCTGTCATGTGGCCCCTGCAATTGTCTCAGCCCCTATGCTTGTCCACATTAACTTCTTTCATTCTTCGCCCCCCAAAAAAACAATCACTAAGCCAAAGGCTCATGTGGTTGCCCGACTTTATACAATGTTGATAAGTGTAAGAGAATAAATACATCAAAAGTCAAGTAACAATTTTACGTTCAGCATCAATCATTACTGTGTCTGCAAAATTATGGACTATATCCCCCATTAGGAATTTCTCCCTGTATCTTTCTCTGTGTTCCTTCTAATATTCTGTTATTGATAGGTCCTCATCCGCAGGCCCTCCCACGTTATTTCTCTTTCATACTTTTCCTTTATTGTCACCTCTTTCCTCATTTCATAATCTCAAACTCCTATGTTGACATGTAGAGCAACTATACATTGCTGCTTTTTCACATTCCCCCATTTGAGCAATCAAAAAAGCCCATTGAGACCTACCAGGGTGTTTTTCTAAATACTAGAACCTACTGACCAGTGGATGAATTATGGCCTTGCCCTAAATGTTTAAATAGCATTTCTCCCTATAGAATGTGTGCCAATTGTTCACCTTACTCTGCTCTTTCAGATCTCATTTTAAATATCATTTCCAGAGAAACCTTTCCTGACTCTCAACAAAATAATTCCCCAATGAAGCTACTCTCTCTCTTAGCTGCCAGCTCTTTTACTTAGTATCTCTTATTAGGACCTGTAACTATTAATATACACTGAAATGAAGTGAAGATTGCTCAGTCATGTCCGACTCTTTGCAACCCTGTGGACTATACAGTCCATGGAACTCCCCAGGCCACAATATGGAGTTGGTAGCCATTCTCTTCTCCAGGGGATCTTTCCACCCAGGGATCCAACCCAGGTCTCCTGCATTGCAGGCGGATTCTTTATCAGCTGAGCCACAAGGGAAGACCCATTAATATATACGCCTAGGTGTAATTTTTATGCGTGTGTTTTTGTTAATCTGTAAGCTCCATAGGGGCAAGCATACATTTGGCCTTTTCAACTATGTGCAGTGTCTAGTACTTAATAACAGTGTTTTTTTTTAATTTAAAAAGTTTAAAATTTTAAATAAGAAAGTGAAGAAGTGAAGGTTACAGAGGTAGCAGTGGGAAAAAGGGAACTGTAAAATATACTCAAAGATTAAATGTAAGCTTTAAGACAGAATTATTGGGCTCAGAATATCAATTAAATAAAGAAACTTTGTGACCCATGGCTTGTAGCCCTCTAGGCCCCTCTGTCCATGGAACTTTCCAGGCAAGAATACTGGAGTGGGTAGCTGTTCCCTCCTCTAGGGGATCTTCCCAACCCAGGGATCAAACCCAGGTCTCCCACACTGCAGGCAGATTCGTTACCATCTGAGCCACCAGGCAAGCCCAAGAATGCTGACATGAGTAGCCTATCCCTTCTCCAGTGGATCTTCCCTACCCAGTAATCGAACCAGGGTCTCCTGCATTGCAGGCAGATTCTTTACCAGCTGAGCTACCAGGGAAGCCCTGAAGATAAATCTAAAGTGGCCCAAAGCAGGAAAGATCAAATGACGACCCAAAGGGAATTCAACAGCTGTATAGGTACCATCCCTTTAACTGCAAAGAATGTGATAAAAGCTGCAATGCATGCTCTTTTACCCTGTAATTAATTACTAGGTTAGAAATCCTTTTTAGCTCCAGCAAGATATACAAAGGAGATTTCTAAAACTACCTATTTAAAGAAGCAATGATAATTCTTCAAGAATTGATTGAAAATACAAACAATAACTCTGTATTGCATAGACTTTCTCTGAAATCAGTATTTAAAAATCTCTCAAAATGTGAATGAATACCAAGGGGGAAAGAAAAAGAGAAATAAGGGAAGAGGCAGTCAGCGGCCTTGCCCAGCAGAGGAATCAGGTGAGGCAGAAGCTTCAGGCTCCCCCAGGGCTAGAAGAGATGGTAGATAAACATGCAAAACGGCTTCTGGTCAAACAGCATCCCCCCTCCCTAGTACATTTCGACAGCTCTGCCAACACAAATAAATAGGCCAAAGCTAAATTCATTCTGAAAGAACCATTTAATTTCAACATCAGAAATAATGTCTTCTCTAAAGATAACTTTTCCTTCAGGAGTCCCCACTTATATAAACAACAGAGATACACAGG
Source organism: Okapia johnstoni (assembly GCA_024291935.2). Lineage (NCBI taxonomy): Eukaryota > Metazoa > Chordata > Mammalia > Artiodactyla > Giraffidae > Okapia > Okapia johnstoni. Next base: position 59,173,295 of record CM044308.1, read on the forward strand.
CAAAGACACACAAGCACATAACATACACACACAGGCACTTGAGCTCACCAGTAGCTAAGTAGTGCTAGCTCAGGTGAAGCTTAGAAACATAGGCTACTGGAACTATAGGCTCTTTAAGGGTTTCGTGGGATTTGTTTTATACAAAGCCTCCAACCTTTATTTTTAAAATACAGAGAAAGTGGGCCTCAAAAAACTGGAATTGCAAGCCCAAGGTTACTCACCAAGACAAAGGATATGCTAGCAAGAATTAGAATCCTAGGCTTGAAGTCCTACAACCTGGGCTCCCATTTCCCACAACACTTACAAAGGAAGGGTTGGCATAACCAACATAACGTGGTTAACATTGAATTAATTGACTTCTTTTCCTCATATTTGTATTACTACCCTGTGATAACTAGTTCTGAACTGCAACTGAAAATATTGGAACTTAAAAGGGGATTTATAGCTTGGTGGTGGGCATATAGCTATCACAGAGGCAGAGCTAGAATGTGAGCACAGATGTCTGAATAAACTCACATTGTTCCCAATATTAAATTGTAAGGGACAAAATAAATAAGATGTTAAGGACCATGTCCTTATAGAAATCCTGTTTTCTGTTCAAGATATTATCCTTGCCTGAAATAACAATATAGAAATATTAAACCAAATTTATAGATTCATAGTAGTGTGGAAAGTCAAGGGCTGAGTTACCATGTAACAAGGGCTTGCTGGAGGAGCCCATCTGAAAATGGCAGCCTGAAGAGCTGAGACATCTGGAACTTTCTATGTTTGGAAAGAGGCTCCCAAGCTGAGAGTCCAGGAGAACTCCAGGAGAGTACTAAGGTAGGAATGACTGGGCTCTGAGAAAAGCAGCAAGTTTGAGACGGAATGCCAAGTAAGTGATAGAAGAGTAACAAGGCTCTGAAGAAAAATGTTCATCAGAAATTAGAAATGTACATCCAATCAAACCACCTTCAAATGCAATGGCACTGAATATACAGAGATGCTGTTAGACATTAAAGAATTTTAAAAGTTTAGTATCCACAAATTTATTCTGAAAAACTTCTACATCTATATATTTCAGCAAAATTTTTGAAAAATTAACAGAATAGTTGAAAAAAAGTGAGTAGACAAAAATGTACTACAGACACACAGATCAACAGAATGGAATTTAGAGCCCAGAAATATACTCACATTATATAAAGACAATAATTTACAACGAAGGAGCACAGACTATACAATAGAGAAAAGATGCTGTGCTGTGCTGTGCTGTGCTCAGTCGCTTAGTCGTGTACAACTCTTTGAGACCCCATGGACTGCAGCCACCCAGACTTATTGGCCCATGGGATTATCCAAGTAAAAACACTGGAGTGGGTTGCCATTTATCTCCTCCAGGAGATGTTCCCAACCCAGAGACTGAACCTGCATCTTCTGCATTGGCAGGCTTATTCTTTACCACTGAGAAACCTGGGAAGCCCAAAGAAAGGATAGTCTCCAATTAATAATGTTAAGAAAACTGGACAGCCACATGCAAGAGTAATACTAGACCAGTATCTTATACCACATACAAAAATTAACCCAAAGTAAATTACAGACTTGAATGTAAGACCTGAAACCATAAGATTCCCAGAAGAAAACAGAGGAACATAGGCAGGAACTTCATTGACCGCAATCTTAGCTGTGTTTTTGTGGATCTGAGTCCAAAGGCAAGAGAATCAAAAGCAAAAATAAACAAATAGAATTGTATCAAACTCAAAAGCTTCCTCACAGTGAGGGAAGACATCGTTGAAGCAAAAGGGCAAGCTACTGAATTAGAGAAGATATTAGAAAATCATATGTCTGATAAAGAGCTAAAATTCAAAATATGTAAGGAACTCATACAATCCAACATGACAAAAAACTTGATTTTAAAAATGAGCAGAGGATCTGAGTAGACATTTTTCCAAAGGAGACATGCAGATGGCCAACAGGAACATGAAAATGTTTTCAACATCATTAATTATTAGGGACATGAAAATTAAAAACACAATGAGATGTCACTTTACACCTGTTAAAATGGCATTATTGAAAAGAAAAACAAACAAACAAACATTGGAGAGGATGCAGAGAAAAGGCAACTTCTATCTACACTGTTGGTGGGACAGTAAATTGGCACAGCCACTATGAAAAGCAGCATGGAGTTTCCTCAGAAAATTTAAGACAGAACTGACATATGACCAAGGTACTCTACTTCTGGGTATTTATCTATCTCTGGGTAATTATCTAAAAATCAAAAAACACTAATTCAAAAAGATATATGAAACCCAATGTTCATTGCAACATTATTAACAATAGCCAAAACATGGAAACAAGCTACATACCCACAGAGGGATGAATGAATTAAAACAGATGTGGTATCCATCTGCAATGGAATACTAACCAGACTTACGTTCTTATAAAAGAATAAAATCTTGCTGCTTGTGACAACATGGATGGACCTGAAGGATATTATAGTAAGCGAAATAAGTCATGGAGAAAAAGACAAATATCATATGAGTTCACTCACATCTGCAATCTACAAAAATAAACTCATAGATACAAGGCATAGATCAGTGGTTACTAGAGGAAAAGGGGCTTCCAAGGTTGCACTAGTGATAAAGAAGCCACCTACCAATGCAGTAGACCTAAGAGAAATAGGTTCGATCCCTGGGTCGGGAAGACCCCCTGGAGAAGGAAATGGCAACTCAGTCCAATACTCTTGCCTGGAAAACTCCATAGACAGAAGAGCCTGGCAGGCTGTAGTTCATGGGGTCTCAAAGAGTCAGACACGACTGAAGTAACTTAGCACACACACAGAGGAAAAGGGGGTTGGAGAGTGAACAAAATAGGTGAAGGGGTCAACTATATGGTGATGAATTGCAACTAGACTTGTGGTAGTGATCATTTTTTAGTGTACATAGTGTGTGCAATCTTATGCACCTGAAACTTAATATAATAAAAATAATGTATATAGAATCATTATTCTTAATAGTCCAAAATGAAATAAATACTCAGGTATCCATCCTCAACTATAGAAAGCATATATTCATTGAAGAATGTTCATTCAAATAAATCATATATAAGGTATACATCACTCTTACATTCAACAATATATGTTGAATAAAATGAACTATAAACAAAAATAAATACACTATCATTCCCTTTACATAAATTTCTAAAATAGGCACAATTAATTTATGTTAGTAAAAATCTTGATAGTTTAATAATGGTTATCTTTGTCAGGGTTGATGACTGGGAAGGACCATAAGAGTTGCTTCTGGGCAAAGGTTAATGTTTTACATCTCAAACGAGGTGGTCATTACATTAAAATATAGAGAACTAAATGGAAATATGTAAAGCAAAATAGCCATATTTTTTATGAATTCCCTTTGTGATCTATTGGTCTCAAGATTCCTGGAACATAAAATAAATCCAATGAAATTATTGCAAGGCAATTTAACTTCACATTTTTTTTTCTTTCTGGATGAGTCATTTATCTTTAAGATAGGGATAGCAAAGAAAAAAAAAAGATAGGAATGGCATCATGGCTCATAAATTATTGGCTGATAGTGGGAAGTCGGCTTTTATGAACTAAGGACTATTAAGATTTCCGTATAAAGACTGCAGAGTGTTCTCAGACTAGAGTTTCCAGGTAGAAACACAAGTTGGAATAAAGTAATATATTTGTTAGGCAAATTAATTAAGAAATTTTCTTTTTATCCTAAGCTCGAAAAGTTCTTTATCCTTCAAGATACTGCTTAAATGATATTCTTTGAGCACAAATCTTGCACATTGACACACATTTCTCTTTTCAATCCTACTTTGGACAAAATCAATCAACACCACTGCTACTTGCCTACTGACCAAGTTCTTACCTTGATTTTAAACATTCGTTAATTGTATGTATCCATCATACAAATTATGTCAAAAACTTCCCTAAGAACAGGTGTTGACAAGAGAAAATGGAAGGGAAAAAAAGAAAAACTACCAAGCATGAATGTAGTATGTGTGGTAGATGGAAAGAAACTTGAACAGAGAAAGTCCCTTTAACAAGGACACTGAGAGCAGTAACACATTTAGGTGGAAAGACAGCTAGTGTTTACTGAGCACCTACTATAAGTTTTCATAGACCTCTATTTTACAGACGATGAAACTTAGGCTCAGAAAAGGCCAGAAATTTACCCGACTTCACCTACATATCTAGACATTAACAGATAACTCTAAACTTCTAAAGGTCATCCTTTTTTTTACATATGTAATTCTCAGCTAGAGCACATAAATGTAAAATGTAAAATTAAGACTGTACTTGAGTCACTTGTTTTCAAACTGTGCCTTGAAACATGCTGTAGTGATTTAGGCAGTCAGTAACCTCTTTTTCAAATGGATTAATGTAGTTACAAATTTAAGATGAAGTTTGGGTCAGATTTGGCACATGAAGTATGTATTTATTTTTGCAGAGATCGAGTGGGGATAAGACAGCAGCACACTACTTAAAGAATCTATCAGGAAAAATTCTGGGTCACTTTTGCAATGTCACACACTTCTAAATATTTTTGTGTCATGCATAAATACCCCAACCCATAAGACCCAACTGCTTTAAAGAACTATTGTCACTGGTTGCTTTGTAACTTAGATTCAGTGTTTTGTGGTACAAAGTGTTGGAAAACCTCTGCCATAAAAAAACAGATTTTAGAACTCCTATCTGTAATTTAATTTTGTTTATTTCAAAATAACCACCTTTAACAGCCTGTTACATATTAGGCTGGATACTTTCAATGCTAGTAAATCTTCCAAGGAAAGGTAATTTAGGTTTCAGAAAGAAAGAATAATCATTCAGAACCATTTTTCATTTGTCTCAAGAGGCAAGTCCCTGATGTTGATGTGTTCTTGTGGCTGGAAAAATAAAAGAAGTTCATTCTAAGAAGTAAGTCCAGCCGTGAGTTGAGTAATGGGCACATTTGGAACTTCTGCTTCCCTATTTTTGGAGAAAGAACAATAGTGTCCCCACAGAGAGTTGCTTGTAAAGATTCAGTTCAGTTCAGTCGCTCAGTCATATCTGACTCTTTGTGACCCCATGGATTGCAGCATGCCAGGCTTCCCTGTCCATCACCAACTCCCACAGCTTACTCAAACTCATGTCCATTGAGTTGGTGATGCCATCCAACCACCTCATCCTTTGTTGTCTCCTTCTCCTTCCACCTTCAATCATTCTCAGCATCAGGGTCTTTTCAAATGAGTCAGTTCTTCGCATCAGGTGGCCAAAGTATTGGAGTTTCAGCTTCAGGATCAGTCCTTCCAATGAATATTCAGGACTGATTTCCTTTAGGATGGACTGGTTGGATCTCCTTGCAGTCCAAGGGACTCTCAAGAGTCTTCTCCAACAGCACAGTTCAAAAGCATCAATTCTTCAGCACTCAGCTTTCTTTATAGCCCAACTCTCACATCCATACATGACTACTGGAAAAACCATAGCCTTGACTAGATGGACCTTTGTTGACAAAGTAATGTCTCTGTTTTTTAATATGCTGTCTATGTTGCTCATAACTTTTCTTCCAAGGAACTTGTAAAGATTAAAAACATTAAATAAGATGGTTAATGTAAAATTATGGGCAGTACTTCAGGTACAAAGGAATTGCTCAGTTAATCATAGGTAAGGTTGAAGTGGATACCCACAATTTAATGGTATGTGATACATAGGAAAGCATTGGAGGTCTGAGGAAAAGCCAAACTCTTTCTTTTAAGACAATTCCAGAAAAACGTAATCAGCTTACTACATAAATGATGAGTGATTTGTCAGTTCAGTTCAGTCGCTCAGTCATGTCCAACTCTTTGCAACCCCATGGACTGCAGCACACCAGCCTTCTCTGTCCATCACCAACTCCTGGAGCGTACTCAAATTCATGTCCATCATATCAGTGTTGCCATCCAACCAGCTCATCCTCTGTTGTCTCCTTCTCCTCCCACATTCAATCATTCCCAGGATCAGAATCTTTTCAAATAAGTCAGTTCTTTGCATCAGGTGGCCAAAGTATTGGAGTTTCAGCTTCAGCATCCATCTTTCCAATGAATATTCAGGACTGATCTCCTTTAGGATGGACTGGATTGGATCTCCTTGCAGTGATTTGTAACCGAATACGAATGAAGAAACACATAAAATAAAAATGGCTAAAAAACTTTAGATGTTACAAGATGTAAAAATGTTATAGTTCTATTTTGTTTAATTGTATCTCGTGAAGTATTTCTAGCATCCTGAGTCATGTTTGCTTTTATCTCAAGCCATCAGGATTGGAAATTCAAGAATCTCTGATTTATATATTTCTCCTTCAGCTACCACCACAGCCAACTCATCGCACTTTATGTGTCTCTAATACCTTCATCCTTTACTGTTCCCTCTGTTACCAGCCTAGTTCAGGCTTTCGTTGCTACCACCTAGATTACTGTAACATCTCCTGAGAGTCCGCCATTTACCATCTCCAAACTGTCCACCCTATATCATGGTGTCATATTAATCTTCTTGCTGTACAACAACAAGCATATCACTCCCTTGCTCAACGACCTTCAGTGCAATGCCTTCAAGTTCCCAAATAAATCAACTCCCAGTTTTGCACTGTGGCATGCAAGTTCTCCAAAATGTAGATCCAATATGTCTTTCTGTCCTTGTCTTCAACCATTTCTACACAAATACTATAAATATTGGCTCTCTATCTTGCAACCTACCCTCTCTTTAATTCTCATAATAGCACTGATCAGGTATCAGCATTTCCAATGTATAGAAGTATAAAATAATATTTCTTAATGTTACCTAATATTATTTATTGTTATATGTTAACTTTATATTTCTATATTTCTTCTTGTATCTCTTTATATTTTTATAATTAACATTAACTTGACCAAATCCCACAAAGAAAAAACGTTGCTATGATTCAGATTTAGCTTTTCTAACACCAAAGACTCTCTTGGGGCAGCTCCAGATATCCAAACTAAGATGATTTAGTTTCCTGTTTTCATGTGTTTCCATGAGAATTTTTTTAAAACCCAAAGCATTCACCCAAGTTTATGTCTCTTACAGATGTTGACTCTGCAAAGAGATAATGAAGTCAACACAATTCTTCTGTTTACATCTACTAATTATAAATTTTTAAAGGAGCTTTATATAGAAAAGTCTGTGGTATTCTAACATTTTCTTACTCTGGATGTTACAAATATATTTTTTAAAATCTGTAAGACTGTGCTTATCCCTATAAAAGTCAAATAAAAAGAAACGACATTGAAATCACTTAGGAAAATCCAATTCACTCACTCGGTCATTAAAAAACATTTATTTGATGCCTAAAGTTTGTTTTGGAGATACATTTATGTCTGTATATATAAAAAATTGTACTACCTCCCTAAAGGTAGAAAATATGAATAAGTGAGCTAGACTTCACACCAATCTAGCTTGTTAAAGGGAAACTGGGTCTAGTTGATACTGAAATCCTTCCTGCAGCAAGCAAGCAAACATTCTCCTTGTGCGTGTGTGTGTGTGTGTGTGTGTGTGTGTGTGTGTGTATACACATGCACAGATTTGAATTTGCAGTGGAGCACATCTGCCAGACTATAGCAAGGACAGGATCCAGTAAAGACTAATTTAGAGTTAATGAGAGTGAAGCTCAGCAACATCAGAGAGAGAAGTGGTTGGAATCACCTGAATAAGTGATTCAGAGAGATGCAAATATATGGGGACCTTCTGGACCTTCAGATCTCTATCAACCCCATCATCTGTAGCATGGCAGGATTGTTGGAGGAAAGAAAACAAGCAGGTGAGGTTTTGAGGGCTAGGAGTTGTAGTTGAGAACAGTGTCTTAATTCCTCAGCACTTGGCAGCAATCAATCCGCAAGGTAAACAAATCAAGGGCACAGAAATATTCCCCCAGAGAACCTCAGAAATACTGAGAGAAAGGATCCACTAAATAAGCCCAGAATTGTGCTGATAAATGGGTAGTAACTCAAAGCCATTGGAATTTGGTACGGTAATGTCCATGTCATCTCATTTGTAACCAGCGCTGGTGAAGCTCAAGGCCACCCCACAGATAACACAGACCACATCAAACACTCCACTGTTGTCCATCTTCTCTGCTCCTGTTTTCACTGTGTTCTCTAATTATATGGCTGTCTAAACCCTGGCCAAGAAAAGATATTTATCCATTTAGTTCACCTCACCAATAACCTTCTACTTAGTTTGACTCCATAACCCACCACCAAGATGCAAACAGATAATTTCAATTACAACTGCAGTTTAGCCCAGGCACTATTCTAGGAGACATTGTGGACTAGGAAGTTCATTTGTACTATCCTTTCCTCTGTTCTCTTTTTAAAAGTCTACCTTACCTTGGGTTCACTGTGATTTGTGTATTTGTTTTATTCTCTCTTCTGCATAGTGAATTCTTTTAGGACACAGTCTGTCTTGTTCATATTTGCACCTAATTGAATGAAACTGAATGTTTGCATGTATGCATACCTGATGTGGTAAAACCATTTTTCTGGAAGGATGATTCAAAAGCCCGGCAAAAAAGATACCTTATTTTCAGGACACCAACAAAAGCCGACACCATAGAGCTATCCCCATGTATTAGCCTACGCGAGAGAAAGCCAGAAGGTTTCTGCAGAAAATCCCCAAGAAAATCAATGTAGGTAGACTTAAGGCTTTGAAACATTGCTCATATAGAATATATTTTGGGAAATGGAATATTAAAACGTCTTTATTGAAAGAATTAAATAAAAGTGACACTAATATTATAGGATAAGACTGAAGCTTTGCTAAGGAAAACTCTGAATAACAGGACCAAAAAATCATGTGGAAGGGAGAACTTTGGCCCAGACTGACAGGTAGTGGGTGAAAAGAAAAGCCACAGGGTAGGATGAGATATTTTCAATTCTGAATCACCTTCCAAATAACCAAGTCCTTGTCTCGGGTTTTGCTATTAGGAGAACCAAACTAAAGCAGAATGGGATCAAGAGTGAAGGCCAAAAAGCAGATAATGACTCTTCAGGTGGTGCTCGTGGTAAAGAATCTGCCTGCCAATGCAGGAGATGCAGATATGGGTTAGATCCCTGTGTAGGGAAGATACCCTGGAATAGGAAATGGCAACCCACTCCTGTATTCTTGCCTGAAAAATTCCATGGACAGAGGAGCCTAGCAGGCCTCAGTCCATGGGGCTGCAGAGAGTCAAACATGACTGAGTGACTAAGCACATAGTAGCACTTGAAGATAAAAGAGAGAGAAAAACACAATGTGGTAGGCTTAAAAATAGCTTCCCTCCAAACAACAACAACAACAAAAAAATTAAAAAATATACTCACGTCAAATCTTGGGAACATGTGAGCATTACCTAATTTGGAAGAAGAGTCTTTGCAGATATGATTATGTTAAGGATCTTGAGATGAAAAAATTCTGGATTATCTAAGTAGCTCTAAATGTCATCATGTGTGTCCTTATGAGAGAAAAGCAGAGGGAGGTTTGACACAGAAACACAGCAAAGAAGAAAGCAACATGGAAACTAAAGCAGAGACTAGAGTATTGTGGTCACAAGCAAGGGAGCTGGGAACCACCAGAAGCTGGAAGATGCAAAGAAGAAATTCTCCCTTAAGCCTCTGTAGGGAGTTTGACATTACTGACACTTGATTTTGGATTTCTGGCCTCCAGAACTATGAAAGAATACATTTCTGTTGCTTTAAGCCTCCATGTTTGTAAGGCAGCCCTTAAAAATAAATACACAAGAATCGAGGTTTGTTAAGACTACATGTAGGGAAAGAAGTTAAAAGTGTCCTTATCAGGTGGTCTGATCTCTTATTAAAATAAGAATCAAGTATTAAGTGAGTTTTAGAGTCTTCTTGTCCTCTAGAATTGATGTAAGAGCCTTTTTTGAAGAATTTGGGAAGAAATGACTAAATACAAGAGAAAAGATTTCTGAGGAGAATCAGGTTAAAAGTCATAAATGTGTAATGTATTGATTGTCATCTCTTGGGACTTGACAGTTAATAACAGGGATGCTGTTTAATAAGCAGAAAATATCATTCCAGTGTCTTGTTGGAGTTGAGGGACTACATTAAAGATCCTGGTAAAAACAAGGCAAGATTCTAGTTCTGAGCAGGGAATATGTAAAGTAAGAGTGCACAAATATGAACACCTTCTAAGAGTTGAGAATTTTAGGGGAAGTCAGTTTTCTAGAAGTAAAAGCCTGGTTAACAAGAGAGGGCACCTGCTGAAGACACATTAGCATCAACTGTTGCTTAGTACAGGAATAGGATCTGCTTACCATGTCTCAGTTCAGAAGGAACCCCAGACAGCTGAGTTGAGCTGAATGTGCAAATGAGGACTCAAATGGCCTTTCCTCTTTGTATAACTGGCATTTTGGATGTCACAATCTTCTTGCAGTTTTTTCATCCATTTCTGACTTTGTTGATCTTCTTTTTCAGCCTAAAGATTACTTGGGAGACAGGAAAGAGGAGAAAAACAGCAAAAGAAGAGGAGGAGAAGGAGCTGGAGGGAGTATCTTTACAAATATCACCTCATACAAGTCTCATGAGCACATAATGCAGGTATTATCATATTTTAGAGAGAAGGAAAGTGAGATTGGAAATTAGGCAGCCCCAAGTCACACAACATTTAACAGATGAAGCCATAATTCAAATCCAAGTTGGACTATTCTATATCTGAAACAGCCAGAGTTTATTTACCCATTCTCCTGCTGAAGGGTGTCTTAGTTACTTTGAAGTTTTGGCAATTATGAATAAAGTTGTTACAAACATTCATTTGCTAGTCTCTATGTTGACCAAAGTTTTCAACTCATTGGGTTAAATATAAGGAGAGCAGTTGCTGGATTGTATGGTAAGGGTATGTATAGCTTTGTAAGAAACTGCAAAACTGTCTTCCAAAGTGGCTATATCATTTCATTCCCATTAGCAGTTCCTGTTGCTTCATATGCTCATCAGTATTGCTTGCTTCGTATTTTGGCCATTCCAATAGGTGTGTAGTGGTATCTTATTGTCTTAATTTGTAATTTCCTAATGACTTAACGATGTTGAACATTTTTTCAAATGATTCCTTGCCATCGGTTTATTTTCTTTGGTGGGTTTTGATGTTCAAATCTTTTGCCTATTTTTCAATTGGCTTGTTCATTTTCTTGTGTTGATTTAAAAGTACTTTGTGTATTTTGGATATAGTCCTTTTTCAGATGTGTCTTTTGCAAACGCTTTCCAAGTCTTTGGCTTGTCTTCTCATTCTCTTGACAATGTCTTTTGCAGAGCAGAATTTTTCAACTTTAACGAAGTCCAGCTTATCAATTCTTTTTTTCATGGATTGTAATTTTAGTGTTGTATCTATAAAGTCATTACTAGATCCAAGATTATGCAGATTTTTTCTTATGTTCTAAGAGTTTTATACTCTTTGATTTTGCATTTAGTTTTTGATCCATTTTGAGCTATTTTTGTGATGGATATAAAGTCAGTCTCTGAATTTTTGTATGTGCATGTCCAGTTATTCTAGCACTATTTGATGAAAAAACTCTCTTTGCTCTATTATATTTGTATTTTTTTTTCCAATACCTCATCATTTTGGTTACTATAGCTTCATAGGAAGTCTTGAAGTTGAGCTGTGTAAGTCCTCTGACTTTGTCCTTCTCTTTCAATGCTGTGTTGACTATTCTGAATTTTTTGGTCCTCTACAAAAAATTTAGAATCAATTTGTTGATAGCCACAAAATAAGAACTGACATCTTGACATATTGAGTTTTCTTATACATGAACACGGACTCTCTCTCCACTTCTTAAGGTCCTTAATATCTTTCATCAGACTTTTGTAGTTTTGGAGATAAAAGAGGCATATTTCAAAATAACTCCTTTTCTCTTTCTCCACTGGAAGCAGGAGGGAATTTTTCTCCACTGCAAGAACCTGATGGGGCTCCTGGAGTTAAACTCACAGAAGTATAGGGGCCCCCTGTGACTGGGTCCCCTTGGAGTTTTTCTATCTATCGTCTCCACACTGCCATGAAGTTGTGGGACTGGATGCCATGATCTTAGTTTTTTGAATGTTGAGTTTTAAGCCAGCTTATTCACTCTCCTTTTTTACCTTGATCAAGAGGCTCTCTAGTTCCTCTTTGCTTTCTGCCATAAGGGTGGTGTCATCTGTATATCTGAGGTTATTGATACTTCTCCCAGAAATCTTTGTTCCACCTTGTGCTTCATGCAGCTCAGCATTTCTTGTGATGTATATTGGGGCTTCCCTGGTGGCTCAGAGGGTAAAGCGTCCACTTGCAATGCGGGAGACCTGGGTTCGATCCCTGGGTCAGGAAGATCCCCTGGAGAAGGAAATGGCAACCTACTCCAGTACTCTTGCCTGGAAAATCCCATGGACAGAGAAGCCTGGTAGGCTACAGTCCATGGGGTCGCAAAGAGTCGGACACAACTGAGCGACTTCACGTTATGCATATATAAGAATTCTAGCCTTTTTTTTTCCTGACCACTATTTCCACAAGTGACCCTACAAAGAAAAATAACTATGTACAATCAGTTATTCTCTAGCAGTCCTCATTCTTCTGGGTTTGCTTCTGCCATTAAATAAGTTTATCCATTCATTCTCTCAAAGAATGTAATTTTTGTGTGAGTTTGAGATTGTGTAATAGGAGATAACTGTGGGATGACTAAAGATGGTAGGTTCAAATTGTATCCTATTTTATCTCTCTCTAAATTGTGGCCCATTATTCCTTCCTGCAGGTGTGAGTGCTCAGTCTCCAAGTTGTGTAAACTCTTCGGAGTTCATGTAACCCTCCAGACTCCTCTGCCCATGGAATTCTCCAGGCAAGAATACTGGAGTGAATTGCCATTTCCTACTGCAGGGTATTTTCCCGACCCAGGGATTGACCCCACATCTCCTGTGTCTCTTGCATTGGCAGTCAGATTTTTTATCACTGTGTCACCTGAGAAGTTCTTATTCCCTCCTACCTCTGGCTTTTCCCAGTGATCTTATTTAAATGGTAAAGCAATAGATATCAAATTAAAACATGGGAAATGGTTGCTTAATAGGCAACTTACAATATCTAGTATACTTGTGGAAGAATTAGCAGTTTCAGATTAACTCAAACTATTTCTACCATAATAAGCACTCACAAATTTCTCTGTAAAAATTAAGATAATGAGTCTGTTCTGCCATTTCCAAGTTTATATACATTGGTGAAATGTCACCTAAAAAGAATAAAAGTGGGCCATTTTCAACTTTACTTTGCCACTTTTAGTCTTTGAATTTTTATGGTTTCCTAATGTCTTCTGCAGTTGCTTAATTTCTTCACGCTTCAGAGGTCATGGTTAATGCATGTCACATAGTTGTTGGGAATGGACTGACCTGAAAACTGCCCAAGTCATTGAATGAAGAGTAATTCTGTAAAGACAATTAAATATCAGAGACTTTTTCTCAGGGAGGGTTGAGTTAAGGTCTTCTACAGTGCCCTTGTAAGTTTAATTGTTCTTGGCATTCCAATGTCACCTAACTTGAAATGTGATGGGGTGTAGAAACTCTTTCCTGTGTGCACTGTATTTACATTTTTTTCAAAACCTTCCTCATAAATCTAATATGCTCTGTTTGGAGGTGCTTAGCCATCGTTATGTTGGTGAATTATTTGCAAAATGTTTTTCTTATCTGTAAAATATGTAGGTGGCACAAGATCCTCATGAAGTTCTAACATCCTGCCAGAGCACAGGTTGCTAAAACATGACAATCATCATATTATTCCTGCTTAAGAAGCTGGCTTCCAGGTACCTGTGGTACAAGATGAAATCCCTTTATTTGTATCTCAAGATTCTCCACTTTCTACAATTGCTCTCCTTCATGTTAACCTCATATCTCTGATACACACACATGATCCACATTCATGGGGTGGTTCAGGATTTGGTTTACCTTTCAGGAACCATAACTAAGTGACACTCAAAATGTGGCCCATGTTCCTGGGCTGATCCATGAATGATTTCTTATAGGCTGTGACAATGTAAGTTGAGGAACAAAAAAGGATTCAGACATTTTTACAGTAATTTGGCATGGTCATGACATTTGAGCACATGATCAGTGCATTTGTCTTTTTGCACAGTTTTCATACTTCCAAACTGGCTCTATGGGTAGCATAAAGCAGGACGTGCAGGCTGGTCACACTCACTCAAACCGCATTACAGTATGTAACTACTGAGTTTGACCAAATTTACAGAAATATATGAGAACATCTCAATGTATGTTTATATTTTTAACATTTTTAGAATTGTTTTAATTTTTAATCAAACCTGGTTTCAGATTTCAGTTTAATATTCTTAGCTAAATTAGGGAAGAAAATTATCTGTTATTTTAAATTCTAATTTAATTATGGTGATGCAGGACATCAGACATTTTTGTCAAGATACACCTTTTCAAAATACAGCAACAGTCATAAACTAAATCCTGGTTGTGAAGAAATGAATACCAAAAATGTTTACATTATACTGTATATATATATTATTATTATACGACATAGTATACTAGTTCTATAAAAAAAATAGTATTGAGTTTAAAAGGTGATGGAAAAAATGTTTAATATTTTATATGTAACCATTAGTGTTTTGTGAGCTTATCATAAGTAGCTTTGTGAGTTGCTAACACTAAAAGCATATGTATACTTAACTGCTGAGTTTTTAATACAAGATCACGCCTCAAGCATTAGCATGAAAAACAGTGGGTGTAACTTCAGCAAAGAAGATAGTTCAAGTACAAATTTTCAGTGACGCTATACATCAACTTAAGAAACAAACTAATGACATGGAATACTAACCCAGAGGATAAGTAAAGCTAGTAAAGTACTTTTTACTGCAATTTTAAAAATCCAGAGATATTCTTAGCATGGCAGTCTTTTCAGTATAAGTGCAATTTGCCTGAACACTTTTTAGTTTCATTGTTAAAAAACACAACTATACATGAAGTGCATAAAAATAGTTTGGAGTTCAAGTCTTGTGGAGGAATATGCTCTTGCTACAGTTCCAAAGACAAGAAAGCATTCTGGAGTAATTAGCCAGTTTTCTGGTTCTAGAGTATTAATCCCCACAACTTCTTACTTCAATGGAATGTTTTGATATTATAAAAGAAAAATGTTAACTCCACTAAATAATGTGTTTGCATGTGTGCGTGCTAAATCGCTTCAGTCATGTCTGACTCTTTGAGACCTCACGGACTGTAGCTGTTGAAGCTCCTCTGTCCATGAAATTCTCCAGGCACGAATGCTAGAGTGGGTTGCCCTGCGCTCCTCCAGTGGATCCTCACAACCCAGGGCTCAAACCCGCATTTCTTATTCTCCTGCATTGGCAGGTGGGTTCTTTACCACCAGTGCCGCCTGGGAAGCCCAAGTAATGTGTTTGCTGCTGCTAAGTCACTTC
This sequence comes from Okapia johnstoni, assembly GCA_024291935.2. Lineage (NCBI taxonomy): Eukaryota > Metazoa > Chordata > Mammalia > Artiodactyla > Giraffidae > Okapia > Okapia johnstoni. Next base: position 59,188,711 of record CM044308.1, read on the forward strand.
AGTCGTGTCTGACTCTGTGCAACCCCATGGACTGCAGCCCACCAGGCTCCGCCATCCCTGGGATTCTCCAGGCAAGAACACTGGAGTGGGTTTCCATTGCCTTCTCCGAGTAATGTGTTTAGGATGTAGTAAAAAATTATGACAGAAGAAACTGAAATTTCAAATTTCAGATTATTTTCTTTATTAGGAAATAATATGAAAGCTGATCACAAAGTATTGTTGCATTTTTGAAGTATAACGGCCATCAAGGAGAAAAGCTCTGTAGAAAATATTTGGATGACAGCAAGAAACAGTATACACTACAGAAAAAAAAAAGTTTAATGTCAATATATTCAAATCATAAATTGAGCCTCAAGACATGTTACTTGTTTGGAATTTGGCGCTTTTAGTGATCTTAATACATTCATGCAATGGAGAAATGCAATATGTTTTTCATGGCAGATAAGTCTTATAGGTAAAAATCAAAGGTGAAAATCTTTGAGAAAAAAGTGTTATTATGTGGTCCAGCATTTAATAATTATTATTAAGTAAGCAGGGAATGATCTTGATAAATTTTATCTGTGGAAAGTTATCAACAAGGGCCTTATGAATTTGATAGAATGATATAAATTAATTTTCCATCAAAAGAATGTTCACTTAACATATATTAATGGAATCTAAAATCAATTTCTTTCACCGTAAGTTAAATTAAGTTTGGCAATAACTTGCAGGATAAAATGTTGGCACTGGCTGCTGATGAAGCATTGACGATGAGTTTTGAAAATATAGCATCCTGGATAAAAGTTAAAAATGCATACCTTGAGCTTGCTGAAATTACTTTAAAACCACTTTCACTGCTATCAACATATTGTTGTGAGTCTGATTTCTCCACAATGAGTTTATTTATTTATTTTTAATTTTTTTTTTTAATTTTTGTGGCCCTTTGTGGCTTGTGGAATCTTATTTCCCTGACCAGGAATAGAACCTGAGTCCCCAGCAATGGAAGGGCAGAGTCCTAACAACCAGACTGTCAGGTAATTTCATCTACAATGAGTTGATAAAAAACTGAAATAGTTTAGATATGTCTTTCTCTATAAATAGAGCTGTTTTTGAGAGAACCTGTATTTGATAAATTAATAAGCAAGGAACAAATTTATTGTTACTGTAAAAATGTTATATTTTGATGTGTAGGATATTTCTTCAAAGTGTGAAATAGGTACTCAATGCAGAGAATTTCTATTTTACTCATAACTTTTAATTTCTGTTATGACACTACAGGTTCAAGTGTAATAGTGATTTTCTATCTAAATTACAGGGATGCAACTTTCAATGAACAATGTACATATTTTTAATTTTTTTCCTTGTAATGTTTGTTTTGATTGTATTTGTTAAATGTAATTTTTCTCTTGAATATAATAACAGCTTGGCTTGTATTGGTTTTAATTTCATTTTCCTAGTAATTTATTTTATTGAATTTTAGAAAAGTATAAGTTTGCAACAGAAACGCAATTTTTCAAAAACTGAACTTTTTTGCTCTAGATAATTGAGCAGTGTCCTACATTTCTCTTCTTACCATGAATGATACAGTGCTGGGAACACAGGAAATGCTCAGCAAATAACTGTAAATATATAGATTTATATCAATCAATTGGGTTATATTTTCTAAAGGGAATAAGTCCCCCTAGTGGATAGCTGTACTATAGAGAGATTCTTTTTCTCTGTCAGTTTCCAGCGCTAGGCATCATTAAGGTACACAACAGGAATCTTACCATTGTCTCTGCTCTATTCTAATGCCTCAGCAATGTCAAGCTATCTATTTCTTTCTGGACAAAGTACTTAAGGCAAGCCACAGCATCAGGCTTCAAGCAGGTGGGAAGAACAGTATTTGGTAACTCTTAATAGGGACATGGATAGGTGTACCTGGCCTATAATATCTTAACTGTGATAGTGACCAACAAATTTCAACTCTGGATCCATGTAAGGGTTTGGCTCTTTAAGAAACCCTATCAAAATGAAAATAACTCTGAACACTTAGCTTGTCATGGTTTTATGATTTATGTAACTGTATGGGGAAAAGGGGAAGTAGGGTTTTAGAGATAGGATTCATCAGCTCCATAATTTCTTTGTGAAAGTATATTACCTCCCACAGAATCATATGGCCTGATCTCATCTACTAATTCTATCTGTACTACACAATGAGAGGGGAGCTCCCTGTTTCTTTTTACAGCTGCCTCAATTATTTGTGTGAATCTCCTAGTTAAAACCAAAACAAAACTGTCAGGATAAATCATATACATAGATACATGTATATATGCATGTGCATGCTCATTTGCTTCAGTGTGTCTGACTCTTTGTGAACCTATGGACTATAGCCCACCAGGCTCCTCTGTCCATGGAGATTCTCCAGGCAAGAATACTGGAGTGGGTTGCATGCTCTCCTCCAGGGGATAGTCCCCATCCAGGGATCAACTCATGACTTCTGCATTGCAGGCAGATTCTTTACCACTGAGTCATCTGAAACAACTGTAAAAAATAAACAATCAAATAAAAGTTCACTTCAGTTCAGTCGTTCATTCGTGTCTGACTCTTTGTGACCCCATGAACTGCAGCATGCCAGGCCTCCCTGTCCATCACCAACTCCCGGAGTCCACCCAAACCCATGTCCATTGAGTCGATGATGCCATCCAGCCATCTCATCCTCTGTCGTCCCCTTTTCTTCCTGCCCTCAATCTTTCCCAGCATCAGGGTCTTTTCCAATGAGTCAGCTCTTCGCATGAGGTGGCCAAAGTATTGGAGTTTCAGCTTCAACATCAGTCCTTCCAATGAACACCCAGGACTGATCTCCTTTAGGATGGACTGGTTGGATCTCCTTGCAGTCCAAGGGACTCTCAAGAGTCTTCTCCAACACCACAGTGCAAAAGCATCAATTCTTCGGCGCTCAGCTTTCTTTATAGTCCAACTCTCACATCCATACATGACTACTGGAAAAACCATAGTCTTGACTAGACAGACCTTTGTTGGCAAAGTAATGTCTCTGCTTTTTAATATGCTATCTAGATTGGCCATAACCTTCCTTCCAAGGAGTAAGCGTCTTTTAATTTCATGGCTGCAGTCACCATCTGCAGTGATTTTGGAGCCCAGAAGAATAAAGTCAGCCACTGTTTCCACTGTTTCCCCATCTATCTGCCATGAAGTGGTGGGACCGGATGCCATGATCTTAGTTTTCTGAATGTTGAGCTTTAAGCCAACTTTTTCACTCTCCACTTTCACTTTCATCAAGAGGCTCTTTAGTTCTTCTTCACTTTCTGCCATAAGGGTGGTGTCATCTGCATATCTGAGGTTATTGATATCTCTCCCAGCAATCTTGATTCCAGCTTGTGCTTCTTCCAGCCCAGCGTTTCTCATGATGTACTCTGCATATAAGTTAAATAAGCAGGATGACAATATACAGCCTTGATGTACTCCTTTTCCTGTGTGGAACCAGTCTGTTGTTCCATGTCCAATTCTAACTGTTGCTTCCTGACCTGCATACAGGTTTCTCAAGAGGTAGGTCATTTATTTTAAATTTCTGATACTCGTGATAAGCCTTAAACCTGAACAAAACTCATATTTGTGCTTATTTTTCTTTTAGATTTTAAGCATCATATTATATACTAACATGCTGTATTTCATATTAGTCTGATATAAGACAAAGATTCATTCTCCTTCATAGTAAATTTTCACCTTTTTTCTTGAAGAATTGATTTCTTTCCCAGTGGTTTGTGATATTTTCCTACAACAAGTTGGAAACTTGGACCATGTGAAAATGTTCTTATGAAAATTTGGGATTTCTCATATTCATGAATTTAATTTAGCTTTGCTAAATTTAAGAGAAAAATTTTTGTTCTTATCACCAAGGACTAATTCCTGGGTTATTCAAGAGCTGGGTAGCTTTTGCCTTGAGAGACTGTAATATTGGTATAAATTTTCCAATTTGTGTCATGTCCTACAACACATTTGACGTCACAAGTCACTGTCTATTTTTACTGCCAACCATGTTGCAATACTGGAAATTATAATACCAAGACAGATGTAGTAAAAGATACCAGTGCGTGAATAAATCTCAGAAAGCTAGGTTCCTCTTAACCCTCTGGTGAACAACGCAGAGTACTTCTAAGCAAACGAGTGGGATCTGCAAGGATAATGTGGATAATTCTTCATAAATTCAAAAATGTGAATGAGCATGATGTCAAAGCAAACTGTACAGAGTTCCATATTCCTCTGAGTAAAGCAAGCACAGTTTCTTCTTTTCTCTAAATCCTTATGCAACTAAAGCAATACCATAGAATATCTGAAAAGTGTCAAAGATTGTGATGTGACCAGAACATTTCTTAAAAAGAATAAAAGCATATAAGAACCATGCTGCCTTTCGTTTTTGAAGATTTAATGTTAGGAAACAAGTCAAGCTGAGATTTCGCTTGACCAAAGGTAAACAAAAGAATATTCATGAAAGGGAAAAATGAAACAATATTCCAAGTCTCTGCATTTAATTGTTAGTTTCATCCAGAAATATAAAGTCGGGGTATCCCTATGGAAGTTCATCGGGGAAATGGCAAAAGCAAACTGAAAGAGCTGACCATCCTTGATCTCCTCTTTAATACCTATATTACATATAATGTCTATACTCCAATATTTGGGAGTTAGAGAAAACTTTTGCTTTAGACACTTTTGTGTGTGAAATCAGTCTTAGAGAAATCACTTTCTGGTCTAGTCAAAGTAAGAATTACTCTTTGTCTTTAAGACTTTAAGTGACTAGAACAATTCTATCGCATAAAATTTTAATCAAAGTCAGCTCTTTTACATAAAACCTTTAATCAAAGTCTTGATGTATTCGACACCCTTGGGTTATTTCAGGGCTCCTATAAAGGACAACTGAGCATGCTCATTTGCTTCCTGAATTGACGAGGTAGATGCCATTACTATTCCATAGATTTCTTACCTTTCTTTTCCAATTGCATGAACCAAGTATGCACTTTTTCTTTAACTGTGAATAGTTATTATAGTGAATTTATTTGTGTATGTGCATAAGCGAATTACACATGGTTTTCAATAACCTATCAATCAAATTCCTTAGGGAATGGGATTCGTTCTTTTTCTTAATTGTTCAGTTCAGTCACTCAGTTGTGTCCGACCCTTTGTGACCCCATGAACTGCAGCACGCCAGGCCTCCCTGTCCATCACCAACTCCAGGAGTCTACCCAAACTCATGTCCATAGAGTCGGTGATGCACTCCAACCATCTCATCCTCTGTCATCCCCTTCTCCTCCCACCCTCAATCCTATCCAGCATCAGGGTCTTTTACAGTGAGCCAACTCTTCGCATCAGATGGCCAAAGTATTGGAGTTTCATCTTCAGCATCAGTCCTTCCAATGAACACCCAGGACTGATCTCCTTTAGGATGGACTGGCTGGATCTCCTTGCAGTCCAAGAGACTCTCAAGAGTCTTCTCCAACAGCACAGTCCAAAAGCATCAATTCTTCAGCTCTCAGCTTTCTTTATAGTCCAACTCTCACATCCATACATGACTACTGGAAAAACCATAGCCTTCACTAGACGGACCTTTGTTGACAAAGTAATGTCTCTGCTTTTTAATATTCTGTCTAGGTTCCTCATAGCTTTTCTTCCAAGGAATAAGGGTCTTTTAATTTCATGGCTGCAGTCACCATTTGCAGTGATTTGGAGCCCCTCAAAAAACGAAGTCTGTCACTGTTTCCATTGTTTCCCCCGTCTATTTGCCATGAAGTGATGGGACCAAATGCCATGATCTTAGTTTTCTGAATGTTGAGTTTTAAGCCAACTTTTTCACTCTCCTCTTTCACTTTCATCAAGAGGCTTTTTAGTTCCTCTTTGCTTTCTGCCATAAGGGTGGTATCATCCACATATCTGAGGTTACTGATATTTCTCCCAGCAATCTTGATTTCAGCTTGTGTTAGAATAGAAATGTATACTTCTTTCAGAATTATGAATTATGAATATCTGGAAAAGACATAGCAACTTATGTCTCAGTCAGTAGTTAAACTGATATTCTCCTAGAATTCAAGATTAGCATCCAACCTAAACAGCTGATACTCATGCTGACCTCTTATTAAATATTTTGAATGCTACTTGTGGCCAGTGGTGTGTATCTACTTCAAGTTAATAAAAAGCAAGTAAACACTAAGCATGTCTTAGTCCAAATAGTCCCTATACTCCATTCTTCCTCAATACCAAGGTCACCAAAATTATCTCAAATATATTCTTATAGTACTTGTATAACTTTACCTCTTTAAGTTTAGATTTTTGATCCGCTTTATGCTAATGAATTTTGTATATCTGTATGAGTCTATGTATCAAAGTCCTTTTTGTTTGTTTTTGCATACTGACATTTTGATACCCAACTTTTTTTTTTTTTCTAGCATCAGTTGCTAAAAAGATTCTTCTATATTGAATTACCTACAAAACTATTGCTCACTTTGCTTTAGATCTTTGGGATTGCTATGGCTCATGATAAAGTGTGCTAGCCATAAAAACATCTTTGACATAATATTTCACAGACATAAACTGAAGATAGATCTATATCTGCCTAACTGTCATTCTTGAAGAATTAAAGATATGCAAAAACAGCACATTGTCAGAGTGACCTCCTCTTTGCTCTTTTGTATATTTTATAGTTCTGCCCTAACTGGTAAACTACACAGTTGGGACAAATTGAAAAATAAAGTGTGACAGATAAAAGAGACAAAGATTAGAGTGCAGTAGTCTGTATGTGTTCTGTCCAATATAATCTTAACCTTATTAAGTAAGTTTATTAGCAATTTGGAGATCTATGGTACACTGGGGAAAATGGCACAATGTAACTCAACAGGGGAAGGAAAATTTTCTTTGACATTTTCTAAGGGTTATTTCCCATTATATTAAGAAAATGTGGCAGCATTTTATTGTAACAGCAAAAGAGGTAAATTTTTGTGTGAAACCCCAATCTTTGGTCCCGGAAAGGTCTTTATTATTTAGCCTTCAAGAAAATGAAAGTGACAGATTGCAATTGTCAGTAGATACTGACTGCCTTTATGTTCCCCTACTCTTCTTTTTCCCAGTAGGATAGAGAACTGATTAGACTCTGACTCCAGAATGTGAAACCAAGAAGTTTCACAACCATGTGGGTGCCTTTAGCACCCACGGTTGCCATGGAGATCAGAATTTCTTGAACTTGACATTATAATCTGCATTATCGTCTCTCAAGATGGTTAAATAGCTGTAGTATCAGAAAACTGATAACTCCAATTGTATGTTTCAAAGCCTATAATTCACCCAGATTTTTCAATCTTCTTAAATTTGGTTGGCTGTTTCTGTTTATTGCTACAGTGTTCATTAGAGCAGGCATATATATGTCAATCTCATTGTCCTTGTTAATAGGTCAGCAAATAATTTTTTATGGGTGTCATCATTCATTTCAGAGGATTCTAAACCAGAAATCCCTGGTATCAAAATAACTGTAGCTTAACTAAAAAATTAGCAATAGGTCAGGCAAAATTATGGGACACTCTTAAATGAAGACTTATTCATGCTTGAGGGCATTTCTTTCTTTATTTTTCCTTCTCAAGCTCAATTCAACAACCAAATCATATTACTACTCTACTTCCTGTCTATTTCTGAAGGTTTCAGTTGGAGAGCTTTAGCACCTCAATGCCTCTGAGATTAATTTTGACAAGTGTTTTCAGGCACACCTTCCCACGGTCATTGGGTCAATCAGGCAAGCATCTAAGGGATATGTAAGCACACTATATTTGACCCTGGGATAAACAATCACAGTACACCTGGCTGTGAAGTTACTCATTAAAAATCTTTACCTTCCACCCTAATCAACATCATGACTCTTCTTTGTAGCTCTTTGTGTGCTTAACTCTCGTGCAGATAAGAACATTTTAACATAATAGGATTCTTTTGAAGATGCTTGGGTTGAACAGGGTTATAGTTTTACTACACAAATATAGAATCCTTTGATTTTTAGAAGAAAAAACACATTTAAAAGCCATTTCTAATCAACTGATTATGACTGTCCACTGGTCTATTTCTGTATCCAGCTCTCTGTTCTCATGGTATAACTGTGTCAGATTACTTTTCTTCATGTGATTACCCTTCATTTTTATTTCCTGTCTAGATTCATAAGTTCTGTATCCTTACTGTTTACTTTATCCTTTAGTGAAAAAAATATATCAGGAAGTACAAGAAACTTCTCTATTTCTTGCTTTTCTTTCTGTACACACTATTTTCTGAATGGAAAGACAGGAAGCCACATTTCAAATACACGCCCAACTGTAGAGTATAAACATTCTAGGTCATAGTATTTTAAGGTTTCCATGATGTCTTTACTAAGATTCATTCCATTTGGTTCATAATTGGTATTATGCATCTTTAAAAAACTTTACTGAAATTTGGATGCAAGTGGGCCTTCAAGCTTCAGTGATGACTTTGGTTCTTCTGTCATGTATTGCTATGTTTGAATCTTCAGTATTGATTGCTTAATGACAAAGACAGGAAATTATGGGAAGAATACGACTGACTAAAATGGATCTTGCTAAAATCTTTTTTTCTTGTCTTGTTATTCCAGTAGCAACTTCTGGAAGAACTAGAAGTTCCAGGGCATAACCAGTAAAGATTTTCAGAAGCATAGGTATTGATTTTAGCAAAATTAGCAGAAATTCCCCTGAAAATATTGGGACTGTCCTTATATTCCAGGTACATGGGAATATTATTTTATGTTCGGATGGGAAAATATTCTGACTCTAGCTGCCTGGAGCTATGTGTTTCAAATGAGGCCAAGACTTCAACTAGAAGGGTGCTCCACTGGTTCTCAAAGTGTTGTCACTGATCAACTTGTTAGAAATGTGGATTCTTGTTGCACCTTCAGACTATCAAATCAGAAACTCTGGCACTGGAGACTTAGCAATCTGTGTTTTAACAGGCCCTCCAGGTTTCCCATACATGCTAAGCTTCAAGAACCACTGCTCTAACCCATTCATTATTTCTGCTATGTGTGTGTGTGATGATAAACCAATATACACAATGGAATATTATTCAGCCATTAAAAAGAATACATTTGAATCAGTTCTAATGAGGTGGATGAAACTGGAGCCCATTATACAGAGTGAAGTAAGCCAGAAAGAAAAACACCAATACAGTATACTAATGCATATATATGGAATTTGAAAGATGGTAATGATAACCCTATATGCAAGACAGAAAAAGAGACACAGATGCATAGAACAGTCTTTTGGACTCTGTGGGAGAAGGTGAGGGTGGGACGATTTGAGAGAATAGCATTGAAACATATATATTATCATATGTGAAACAGAACGCCAGGCCAGGTTTGATGCATGAGACAAGTTCTCAGGGCTGGTGCAATGGGATGACCCAGAGGAATGGGATGGGGAGGGAGGTGGGAGGAAGGTTCAGGATGGGGAACACATGTAAATCCATGGCTGATTTATGTCAATGTATGGCAAAAACCACAACAATATTGTAAAGTAATTAGCCTCCAACTAAAATAAATAAATTAATAATAATAATAATAAAAAGGCATTTGCCTGTCTGGGTTGGAAGAAATAAAAACAGTGACATAGTAAAGAATCTCTAAGCCACTGAAGTTTTAAAAAGTCTGAAATATTTCACCATCGGGAGCTTTACATTGTGATATTCAGTGAATTTTAAATGAAATAAAAAAAAGAAAAAAGCTAGAGCAATAACTAGTGAACAATTGCAGTAAGAGCACTTACTCTTGTCCACACTCTCTTCTTTCTTAGAACAAGCCCTCCCTACTCCATAACTCTACAAAGGCTATCATTTGAGGCCCAACTATTTTAAAAATTGGTACCAGGAACACACTATCCCAAGAGATAGACAATGAAATAGACAAGTTGCATTGGTACAGAGTCCCATTTTCCTGGCTGAAATTTGACAAAGCTTTCTTAAGTGGCAGCAAAAATTGTGTAATGTTTTATCTGTTGTATAAGATCCAAGCTCCATGCCTATGAATGGCAGAATTTCAGAAGGCTTAGCAGAAATACATGAGTATTAGAGTGTGCTGTTAACTTCTGGCAGACATCAAGAAGATTTTAGGAGAAGACTAGATTATTTTATCTAAGGTGGGAAATTTTTAAACAGAGATTGTAGCATGCAGCTTGTTGGGTGAGGTAATTGTCTTCCTATAGTTAGGGATGGCTGATGGCGAGGATTCAGATAGTCATGTATTTTGTGGGGATGCATGTGAAATCTCCATTTCCAGTAAAAGTTAATGCCGGCAAAGTCCAGTAAATGGGAATGTTTGGTTAACAACAGTGGAAACCAGGGTCTTCACTTAGAAAGCTCATTCCCTAGATGTTTGTATATTCTATCCTTCCTCTCCACACCCTGACTCAAGTGCCAGCCTCCCAGTTAGGCCCACTGAGATTGTCCCATTTATAATTTTCATCAACCCTAGACCCCCATCACCTCTTATTTCCACTTAGCCTGCTCTGTTGTTTTCCATATCACTTAGCACTTTCTAACCTGCAATAAAATTTACTTGCTTCTTGTGTCTACTATTTTTGTCTATTTTGTCTGTGTTTCCCAGAGAGAATGTAACTCTTCTAATGGCAGTGGGTTTTATCCATTTTATTAATTTATGTATCCCCTAAGCCTAGAAGTGTACATGGTACATAGTTGGTGCTCACTAAGTAGTTGTTGCGAGAGGGCATCAGAGGGCAGAAACACTGAAACTAAAATTACAGAAAACTAGCTAATCTGATCACATGGACCACAGCCTTGTCTATCTCAAAGAAACTAAGCCATGCCATGTGGGGCCACCCAAGACGGACGGGTCATGGTGGAGAGGTCTGACAGAATGTGGTCCACTGGAGAAGAGCATGGCAAACCACTTCAGTATTCTTGTCTTGAGAACCCATGAACAGTATGAACAGGCAAAATGATAGGACACTGAAAGAGGAACTCCTCAGGTCAGTAAGTGCCCAACATGCTACTGGAGATCAGTGGAGAAATAACTCCAGAAAGAATGATGGGATGGAGCCAAAGCAAAAATGATACCCAGCTGTGGATGTGACTGGTGATAGAAGCAAAGTCCGATGCTGTAAAGAGCAATATTGCATAGGAACCTGGAATGTTAGGTCCATGAATCAAGGCAAATTGGAAGTGGTCAAACAGGAGACGGCAAGAGTGAACGTCGACATTCTAGCAATCAGTGGACTAAGATGGACTGGAATAGGTGAATTTAACTCAGATGACCATTATAGCTACTACTGTGGGCAAGAATCCCTTAGAAGAAATGGAGTAGCCATCATGGTCAACAAAAGAGTCCAAAAGGCAGTACTTGGATGCAATCTCAAAAACGATAGAATGATCTCTGTTCGTTTCCAAGGCAAACCATTCAATATCACAGTAATCCAAGTCTATTCCCCGACCAGTAATGCCGAAGAAACTGAAGTTGAATGGCTCTATGAAGAACTACAAGACTTTCTAGAACTAACACCCCCAAAATATGCCCTTTTCATTATAGGGGACTGGAATGCAAAAGTAAGAAGTTAAGAAACACCTGGTGTAACAGGCAAATTTGTCCTTGGAGTACAGAATGAAGCAGGGCAAAGGCTAATAGAGTTCTGCCAAGAGAACGCACTGGTCATAGCAAGCACCCTCTTCCAACAACACAAGAGAAGACTCTACACATGGACATCACCAGATGGTCAACACTGAAATCAGATTGATTATATTCTTTGCAGCCAAAGATAGAGAAGCTCTATACAGCCAGCAAAAACAAGACCGGGAGCAGACTGTGGCTCAGATCATGAACGGTTTATTGCCAAATTCAGACTTAAATTGAAGAAAGTGGGGAAAACCACTAGTCCATTCAGGTATGACCTAGATCAAATCCCTTATGAGTATACAGTAAAAGTGACAAATAGATTTAAGGGACTAGATCTGATAGACAGAGTGCCTAATGAACTATGGACAGAGGTTCGTGACATTGTACAGGAGACAAGGATCAAGACCATCCCCATGGAAAAGAAATGCAAAAAAGCAAAATGGCTGTCTGAGGAGGCCTTACAGATAGCTGGGAAGAGAAGAGAAGCAAAAAACAAAGGAGAAAAGGCAAGATATTCCCATCTGAATGCAGAGTTCCAAAGAATAGCAAGGAGAAATAAGAAAGCCTTCCTCAGCAATCAGTGCAAAGAAATAGAGGAAAACAACAGATTGGGAAAGACTAGATATCTCTTCAAGAAAATTAGAGATACCAAAGGAACATTTCATGCAAAGATAGGCTCGATAAAGGACAGAAATGGTATGGACCTAACAAAAGCAGAAAATATTAAGAAGAGGTGGCAAGAATACACAGAAGAACTGTACAAAAAAGATCTTCACGAACCAGATAATCACGATGGTGTGATCACTCACCTAGAGCCAGACATCCTGGAATGTGAAGTCAAGTGGGCCTTAGAAAGCATCACTACGAACAAAGCTAGGGGAGGTGATGGAATTCCAGTTGGGCTATTTCAAATCCTGACAGATGATGCTGTGAAGTGCTGCACTCGATATGCCAGCAAATTTGGAAAACTCAGCAATGGTCACAGGACTGGAAAAGGTCAGTTTTCATTCCAATCCCAGAGAAAGTCAATGCCAAAGAATGCTCAAACTACTGCACAATTGCACTCATCTCACATGCTAGTAAAGTAGTGCTCAAAATTCTCCAAGCCAGGCTTCAGCAATACGTGAACCGTGAAATTCCAGATGTTCAAGCTGGTTTTAGAAAAGGCAGAGGAACCAGAGATCAAATTGCCAATATCTGCTGGATCATTGAAAAAGCAAGAGAGTTCCAGAAAAACATCTATTTCTGCTTTATTGACTATGCCAAAGCCTTTGACTGTGTGGATCACAATAAACTGTGGAAAATTCTGAAAGAGATGGGAATACCAGACCACCTGACCTACCTCTTTAGAAACCTGTATGCAGGTCAGGAAGCAACAGTTAGAACTGGACATGGAACAACAAACTGGTTCCAAATAGGAAAAGGAGTACGTCAAGGCTGTATTTTGTCACTCTGCTTATTTAACTTATATGCAGAGTACATCATGAGAAATGCTGGGCTGGAAGAAGCACAAGCTGGAATCAAGATTGCTGGGAGAAATATCAATAACCTCAGATATGCAGATGACACCACGCTTACGACAGAAAGTGAAGAAGAACTAAAGAGCCTCTTGGTGAAAGTGAAAGAGGAAAGTGAAAAAGTTGGCTTAAAGCTCAATGTTCAGAAAACTAAGATCTGGCATCTGGTCCCATCACTTCATGGGAAATAGATGGGGAAACAGTGGAAACAGTGTCAGACTTTATTTTTTTGGGCTCCAGAATCACTGCTGACGGTGATTGCAGCCATGAAATTAAAAGACGCTTACTCCTTGGAAGGAAGGTTATGGCCAACCTAGATAGCATATTGAAAAGCAGAGACATTACTTTGCCAACAAAAGTCCGTCTAGTCAAGGCTATGGTTTTTCCAGTGGTCATGTATGGATGTGAGAGTTGGACTGTGAAGAAAGCTGAGCACCGCAGAATTGATGCTTTTGAACTGTGGTGTTGGAGAAGACTCTTGAGAGTCCCTTGGACTGCAAGGAGATCCAACCAGTCCATCCTAAAGGAGATCAGTCCTGGGTGTTCATTGTAAGGACTGATGTTGAAGCTGAAACTCCACTACTTTGGCCACCTCATGCGAAGAGTTGACTCATTGGAAAAGACCCTAATGCTGGGTAGGACTGGGGGCAGGAGGAGAAGGGGACGACAGAGAATGAGATGGTTGAATATCATCACTGACTTGATGGACATGGGTTTGGGTAGACCCTAGGAGTTGGTGATGGACAGAGAGGACTGGCATGCTGCAATTCATGCGGTTGCAAAGAGTCGGACATGACTGAGCAACTGAACTGAACTGAAGTAGTTGTTGAATTAAAAAAACCTATGTCCATCTATTACAGGACCTTCAAATTGCTTTGCAATAGCTTGGGAACTCTGACCGCAGTAAAAAGTATAATACATCTTTAAAAATGTATTTGGCTTATATACATTGTATACAAACACTATGCCTGATACAGGGATGTGAGCATTCCCTTCTCCAGAGATTGAACCCAGGTCTTCCACATTGCAGCAGATTCTTTACCAGCTGAGCTACCAGTGAAGCCCTTAAAAGAAGATATTAGGGCACAGACATGTATAGTCAATGTCAAGACACAGGAAGTAGACAACCAACTATAGGCCAAGGGGAGAGGCTTAGAGCAGATCCCTTCCACATGGTCCTCAGAAAAATTCATCTTCCCAGCAACTTGTCCAGACTTCATATTTCTGAGAAAATAATTTTCTGGGTGCTTAATTCAACCAGTCTGAAGTGTTTTGTTACAGCAGCCCTAGCAAACTAATATAGCAAGTTTACATATAGCATTAGAACTGGGGAAGATTGATAAATCTGCCCAGGATAGAACATATTTTAAGTTTTTACACAACAACGTTAGACAAAATATTGATTGGTACATAACACTTCTGTTTAGAGTTCTCCCATGTGTGAATTTTTGTCTCTAAGATCTATGTTCAGGTTCTTCTGTTCTGAGGCCCATACCTTTCTAACAGAAATCCTAAATCACCCATAAGAGGAAAACTTCAGCAGGAACTCAGTGTTCACAAGTTGAATTATGAACTGGCTTTGACCTTCCCCACATGCATTCAAACTCTGCTTGTACCTATAGAGAGTAGTTGTTATGGGTCACCTAAGACAGTACTAATTATAATGGTTCTTTTTAACCATAATAAGAGCAATCAATAAGAATGATTACAACAATTACAACAAGCAAACATAAAACATATTAGTGGTATTGGGCTAATAATTAACCTACGTTTATGGTTCAGTTATCAAGAAGAGTAAATGAGTAGGCTACATACATTATTGAGAGTGTCTGCAGATTGGAAATGGCAACCCACTCCAGTATTTTTGCCTGGAGAATCCCAGGGATGGGGGAGCCTGGTGGGCTGCCGTCTATGGGGTTGCACAGAGTCAGACATGACTGAGTGACTTAGCAGTAGCAACAGCAGATTGGTTTACTTGTACTTGTATTTATATGGATTAAACAGGCTGAAAATTCAGTGGATTGGTTAACAACTGACCAAAGGGTCTTTGCCTTAACAAAACCAAACGCACCCTTGCTGATTTGGTAAGATTTTCTCACTCACTCTGTCTTAGCAGCCAAATAGAGAAAACATCTCTGCTAGAGCAAAGACCTTTGGCGATGGAAAGGATTTTCACCTCAACTACACCAAATCAGCTCATTTGTAAACTAAGCATCTTCATCACAAGCTCAAATATGTCTCATCTTTCCCTGACAACAATGGATCAAGAAAATATATGACAAAGGAAGGGATCTACTCAAGAGTCCTTGACTTAATCAAGAGGATTCTAAGAAGAAAGTTACTTGGAGATACTTCATCCATATTCATATTGATGTGCTGCTCTGCTTAGCGAAGTGCGAAGAGGGCTCCTTTAACAGGTGTTTGCGTGACTTAAACTGCTGGTGCAACTGAACAATAACCACAACAAACAGCAACTGAACAACAACAATAAACTGTTGGTGCAGTAAGATGAGTGCATAGGTGTCTAAACACCTATAAGAGGTGCTATATGTGAGTGCATATGTGAGTAAAATTGAATATTTATTCTATTGAATATTAGTTTTATCTGTTCAGTGGTATGCATGAATTTAAGCTTTTTTCGAAGTACTCTCCATTATAAAACTATTTCTCTCTTTTTTAAAAAACAAATTTTATTTCTCTCACACATGGAAAACACCAAATGTTTGTATTCAGAGCTGTTGAATGTTCCTTGGTCATCAAGTTTTTTTTGTTGTTTGGTTAGTTGGTTGGGTGTTTCTCTTTTTTTTGGCAAGGGCTGGGGGGCATGTGGCATGCCTTTTGGGATCTCAGTTCCCCACCAAGGATCAAACCTGTGCCTCCTAAAGTGCAAGGGCAGAGTCTTAACCACTGGACCACCAGGGAAGTCCCAAAACTATTTTATTTTACATAGCTACTTACTCTGTGTCTTGGGTTGTCCATTTGCTTTAACCTTCCAGATTTCCTTCTCTGGCTCTGGCTTTCTATTCATTTTATACACAATTTGCTCATAGCCTGATGTATTTTAGGTAAATATATTTCCTCAACTTAGCATGTCCCCACTCTTATTGTTACTGTCAGTTATTAGCCCTGTAAAAAATTTCATTATATAAAAGACGTCTCTCTCATTTTTCTACCTATGTCCAAGGCCTTCAAAAATTTTATCTCTAAAAATAGATATCTATATATAAACTTTTCATTATTATTGACATTAGATAGATGGAAAGGTAGCTAAGTAATGAGGTAGGTAGTAGATACATGAAAAAAATCACGTACACATATATATAATATAAATTAGAAAGGTATTTCATATTTGTTTGTGTGTTGAACATTTTTATAATTTTTGTATTGAGACTCTATCAAGAGCTAGAAAAATAGATCAAGAAAGGGATTCAGATATAACCTGAACTGAGCATACTGTACTCTCTGGACGTTTGCCTCAGTCTAGCAAAGACACAGGCAAATGGTAATGGCTCCAAAGGACTCATTGGTGTTGATGCTAGCAGTGCGTTTTTAGAAAAAGTAGTCAGGGTTCATCATTGACTCATTATCATGCTAATCCACAAAGACCAATTGGAACTGCTATTGCTCTATGCTTTAACATCATGAGTGCTGCTGCCTAACACTCTGCCAAATGGGAGAAATTTTAAAAGGGAGGAGGAGGGAGGGGAGAGTAATAAGCCAGGTTAAGAATTTGAAATAAACAAATAAATAAGCCTTCAAGTGATGGTGTAAAAGCTATAAATATGTAATAGAAGGAGAAAAAAATATCACTATCCTATTTCCTATCCTCCCCCTTCAATAAATCTATACTTCAACTAGATAAGTAAATCGACAGCTACCAATAAATCTACCAATAAGTCTACAGAAGATTGAAGTCAAGGCTTTAAAAAATTTTTACCATTTGCTAATTACCTATGAAAGAAAGAAAGTGTAAGTGAAAGTCACTCAGTGGTGTTCAACTCTTTGGGAGCCCATGGACTATACAGTCCATGGAATTCTCCAGGCCAAAATACTGGACTGGGTAGCCTTTCCCTTCTCCAGGTGATCTTCCCAATCCAGGGATCAAACCCAGGTCTCCCACAATGCAGGCAGGTTCTTTACCAACTGAGCCACAAGGGAAGTCCAAGAATACTGAAGTGCGTAGCCTATCCCTTCTCCAGGGATATTGTCCAGCGGATCTTCCTGACCCAGGAATCAAACTGGGATCTCTTGCATTGCAGGCGGATTCTTTACCAACTGAGCTATGAGGGAAGCCTTAAATCTTATAGGATTTTCTTTTCTTTATTCTTTATGATGTTTGAAACATTTTCTACATCATAGTTTCCAAGTCTAAACTCATTGTGATGCTTACTTTCATTTCTTGTTCTGGGCCTATAAGCAGAATATACTGTTGTGAGTTGATCTCATCCATCTCAGTGGCTTTAAATACTATCTATATACTCCTTCACTTATATAGTGATATAAATGAATCCAAAATGAATATCACTAGCCCCTACCATTTCTTGGGATACCAGTGATATATATACACAAATGTTTATTATTTATTTAGCATCCATATTTAGATGTTTAACAGGCACCACACACTTAATGCCCCAAACTGAGTTGTTGATTTTAACTTGCTCTATTTCCAGTGTTCCTTGTATCAGCAAATGTCATGACTAGATCCCTAAGATCAAAACTTTCACTTTCTCTCACATAGAAAATCCAGTTCACTGCAAATCCGACTGAGTCTCTTGATTCTACATTCAAAATGTGTCCCCTCAACAGCTAGTCCCCGAGTTCACAATTCCTGACCTCCTAATTGACCTCCTTGCTTTCACTCTTTCCCTCACTACAGTTTGTTCTCTAAACAGCATCAGCAGAAATCTTTTTATTTTTAATATTTATTTATTTATTTGGCTGTGCCAAATCTTAGTTGTGACATGTGGGATTCTGTTCCCTGACCAGAGATTGAAACTGGGCCCCCGCTACATTGGCAGTGCGGTCTTAGCCACTGGACCACCAGGGAAGTCATGTGGAATCTTTTTAAAACGTAAGTCTGATTATGCACTTCCCAGCTAGTAGCTCTACATTTGCTTCTCATCCTACTTAAACTCAAAGTTAGAAACCATACAGAGGCCCACAGAGTCCTGTATGATCTGGCCCCTGGCTACCTCGCCAGTTTCCCTTCTGTCCCTCACACTGCGCTCCAGTCACACCGGCCTCTGCTTTTCCTTAGCCACACATGTGCATCTACCTCAAGACCTCTGCCTCTGTGGTTTCTACTGTTCCCAGTACTAGCACGGTTCATTCACCCTACTCTGATTTTGCAAATGTCACTCCTTCCCAGACTCCTTTCCTGACCACCTCATCTAAAATAGAACCCTGCTGATCTTTAATCTTATTCTAAAATATGGTGTATTGAGGTAACAGAGAGGCCAACAGATCAGCAGACAATTACCAGTGAAAAGATAGTTTATCACTCATAGTTCCCATGAGAGGGCATGACATGAAATGGGTGGGCTGGCACATGGAGAGGCACCAGGGTTGGTCAGAAAACCAAGGGAACAAGTTGGGGGAACTGTGGGCAAATGCCTTTACTGTGGTTTTCTCAGGAAGGAACAGGTGAGACAGGGTAAGCAGATTTAGGATTGCCTACTTTGAATAATTTCAGCATCTCTGGGGCACAAGGGCTGTTCCTAACTGCCTGGTACCTGGCCCTGAGCTGATTAGGGCAGGTGGATAATGGTCCAGAGTGAGAACCCCACAGAGAAAGTACTTGAGGGTGAGGCTCTCACTGTTTAGTTTGCATTTAAAAACACACTTTCCAGCAAGTTGTTTATACCGCTAAAACTGGCTAGCCCTAGGAATGACAATCACTCCAGGGTTAGAAATTCTCAGATGTGAAGATATTAGAATGCAGAAAATAAAAAACATTATTAATATAATCCTCATACTAACTTTATTTTCTTCATATCATCTCTCACTACCTTACCTTATATTATGGATTACTTTATTTATTTATTCTATATTTATTCTTCCATAATATAAGCTTTGGTAAGGTAGAGGCTTTTCTGTTTCATTCACTGCTGTGTTCCTAGTGCTAGAACAGTGCCAGTCATGGAGTAAACATTCAATATCATTTTTAAATTGCTTCACAAATGAATGGGTGGAAGTTGTATGTCAGGTCCTCCACCAGGGGTGATTTTATTTCCCAGGGACATTTGGCAATATTTGGAAATAATTTTCATTGTCACACTAGGGACAGAGGAGTCCTACTGGCACAGACAGGTAGAAGGTAGGTATACTGCTAGCGTTCTACAACGTAAGGAGAGCCCCCCACAATTTCATGAGTGCCGAGGCTAAAGATTGTGCTGTAGATAAAGCACATTAGTGTGATGAATCTCAAAAGCTGTATCTTTTTAAAACCACAGCAATAACTGTTAGAAGTGAATGACTATGGTCACAGGAATAAGTAATTCAGGACCAACCTCTCGCATGCAATCATAATGTTCATAAACTTTTATTAAATAGGCAAACATAATCATTAACTGCTGTTACTACTTATTGTATTTAAATAAAAATTAAACCATGAAAGGCAATGCATTCATTTGTTGATTTTTTATGTGTATTCTACTTCACGCAGTAAAACAAAAAAGACTTATAAGAACATATTCTTGCTATGTTCTCACGTGGCAGAAAGGACAAAGGAGCTTTCAGTTCAGTTCAGTTCAGTGCAGTCGCTCAGTCGTGACCAACTCTTTGCGACCCCATGGACTGCAGCATGCCAGACTTCCCTGTCCATCACCAACTCCCAGAGTTTACTCAAACTCATGTCCATTGAATCAGTGATGCCATCCAACCATCTCATCCTCTGTCGTCCCCTTCTCCTCCCACCTTCAATCTTTCCCAGCATCAGGGTCTTTTCAAATGAGTCAGTTCTTCGCATCAGGTGGCCAAAGTGTTGGAGTTTCAGCTTCAACATCAGTCCTTTCAATGAATATTCAGGACTGATCTCCTTTAGGATGGACTGGTTGGATCTCCTTGCAGTCCAAGGTACTCTCAAGAGTCTTTTCCAACACCACAGTTCAAAAGCATCAATTCTGCGGTGCTCATCTTTCTTTCTAGTCCAACTCTCACATCCATGCATGACCACTGGAAAAACCATAGCCTTGACTAGACGGACATTTGTTGGCAAAGTAATGTCTCTGCTTTTTAACATGCTGTCTAGGTTGGTCATAGCTTTTCTTCCAAGGAGTGTCTTTTAATTTCATGGCTGTAGTCACCATCTGTAGTGATTTTGGAGCCCAAAATATAAAGTCTGTCACTGTTTCCATTGTTTGCCCATCTATTTGCCATGAAGTGCTGGGACCAGGTGCCATGATCTTAGTTTTCTAAATGTTGAGTTTTAAGCCAACTTCTTCGCTCTCCTCTTTTACTTTCAAGAGGCTTTTTAGTTCTTCGATTTCTGCCATAAGGGTGGTGTCATCTGCATATCTGAGGTTATTGACATTTCTCCCGGTAATCTTGACTCCAGCTTGTTTTTCATCCAGCCCAGTGTTTTGCATGATATGTACTCTGCACATAAGTTAAATAAGCAGAGTGACAATAGACAGCCTTGACATACTCCTTTCCCAATTTGGAACCAGTCTGTTGTTCTATGTCCAGTTCTAACTGTTGCTTCTTGACATGCAACCAGATTTCTCAAGAGGCAGGTCAGGTGGTCTGGTATTCCCATCTCTCTAAGAATTTTCCAGTTTGCTGTGATCCACACAGTCAAAGGCTTTGGCATAGTCAATAGAGCAGAAATAGATGTTTTTTCTGGAACTCTCTTACTTTTTCAATGATCCAACGGATGTTGGCAATTCGATCTCTGGTTCCTCTGCCTTTTCTAAATCCAGTTTTAATATCTGAAAGTTCACAGTTCATGTACTATTGAAGCCTGGCTTGGAGAATTTTGAGCATTACTTTACTAGCATGTGAGATGAGTGCAATTGTACGGTAGTTTGAGCATTCTTTGGCATTGCCTTTCTCTGGGATTGGAATGAAAACTGACCTTTTCCAGTCCTGTGGCCACTGCTGAGTTTTCCAAATTTGCTGGCATATTGAGTGCAGCACTTTCACAGCATCATCTTTTAGGTTTTGAAATAGCTCAACTGGAAAGGAGATTTATCTCTTTTATAAGGGTATTAATCTCATTCATGAAGGCTCTGCCTTCATTCCCTAATCACTTCCCATATGTCCTACCTCCAAATATCAACTCGTTTGGAATTAGGTATCAAAATATGAATTTTGAAGCAATACATTCAATCTATTACAACACTCATTTCTGTCTTAAAGGGAAATAGTTCAAACCACCATATAGTTACTGAATCCAGCTTGAAGTCTAGGCTCTTTAGGTAATATGTATCTTTTTTTTAATCCTAATGTGTTTCCCTGTGGGAGCCACAGCATACAAACTAAAATGACAAACTTGCTGCATCTCTACCTAATACAAATCAGCCAATATACAATGATGGAGCAGGGGCAGGGTATGCCTGGAACAAGGACAGGGTGTGCCCAATAAAAACTTCAGATCAAAAAAGTGAAAATGGGAGACACACAGCAGTTAAGGATCTATGGCAAAGACAGAATTCTGCTGAGCAAGCAGTTTGAAGAATCTTCCTCTGCTCTTTGCTTAGACTTGGATTGGTTACTTTGAAGGAACCAACTGTTCATTGTATTCTATAACTCTTAGCTCTGCTCACTGAGCATGCAGCAGAGTTGGCCTTAGTTAGGGAATTGTGGAAAGTATAGCTTTTTTATTCTGCTTCCTAACAAGGTAAGTTGGAAGTGTGGCCTAAGAGTTGGTTCAAAGTCAACAGTTATTTTTGGCTGGAATCATAGTATCCTTAGCAGTACAGTTTTGTCAAAAAAGAGCTTCCCTGGTGGCTCAGACAAAAGAATCTGCCTGCAGTGCAGGAGACCCAAGTTTGATCCCTGGGTCAGGAAGATCCTATACCATATTGAGGCCTGTTGGCATAGAGTGAAAGTCAATCCCCTTAATTTTATATGGTCTGAAGCAACAGTTAGAACTGGACATGAAACAACAGACTGGTTCCAATTTGGGAAAAGAGTACGTCAAGGCTGTATATTGTCACCCTGCTTATTTAACTTATATGCAGAATACATCATGAGAAATGCTGGGCTGGATGAAGCACAAGCTGGAATCAAGATTGCAGGGAGAAATATCAATAACCTCAGATATGCAGATGACACCACCCTTATGGCAGAAAACGAAGAAGAACTAAAGAGCCTCTTGATGAAAGTGAAAGAAGAGAGTGGAAAAGTTGGCTTAAAACTCAACATTCAGAAAACTAAGATCATGGCATCTGGTCCCAGCACTTCATGGTAAACAGATGGGGAAACAGTGGAAATAATGACAGACTTTATTTTGGGGGGCTCCAAAATCACTGCAGATGGTGACTGCAGCCATGAAATTAACACACTTACTCCTTGGAAGAAAAGTTAGGACCAATCTAGACAGCATATTAAAAAGCAGAGACATTACTTTGCGAACAAATGTCCATCTAGTCAAAGCTATGGTTTTTCCAGTAGTCATGTATGGATGTGAGAGTTGGACTAGAAAGAAAGCTGAGTGCCAAAGAATTGATGCTTTTGAACTGTGGTGTTGGAGAAGACTCTTGAGAGTCTCTTGGACTTCAAGGAGATCCAACCAGTCCATCCTAAAGGAAATCAGTCTTGAATATTCATTGGAAGGACTGATGCTGAAGCTGAAACTCCAGTATTTTGGCCACCTGATGCGAAGAACTGACTCATTTGAAAAGACCCTGATGCTGGCAAAGATTGAAGGCAGGAGGAGAAGGGGATGACAGAGGATGAGATGGTTGGATGGCATCACTGATTCAATGGACATGAGTTTGAGTAAACTCTGGGAGTTGGTGATGGACACAGAAGTCTGGCATGCTGCAGTCCATGGGGTCGCAAAGAGTCGGTCACAACTGAGCGACTGAACTGAACTAAACTGATGCCTCAATTACATTTTTTTCACCTGAGAGCCCTAGATGGTCTTTATGCTCTCAATGCCTTTTCAATCTTATTTTCTATTATTTGAACTCCAGAAACTATTAGCTTTTATCATCATGTGAAATCAATGTGTTATATTCTCAACTTGAAAGCTAGTCAATTACTGTTCTAGGAAGAATTAAGCAAAATATTCTAACTATCTGGGTATTTCTGACAATTTTTCTAAGAGCTACAGGCTTAGTAGGCACTTGATCTACCTTCTAGGTCATCCCAGGTGACAGTTTTATCAAATATTTGCCATGGTAAATGGAGATCGCCAGCTCTCTAGCCACCTATATTTGCTACCCACAACCAGACTGCTAAGCCAGTTCAACAAATTTTAGTGTTTTTTTAATAGTAGCACTTCACTCCTGGTATAAATTTGTATATTAGTTTGGGTGACCTAGCTGCAGTTATAAATAAGAACCAAATTTTAGTGTCTTAACAGAATGTAAAAGTATTTCACAACTGTATAGCAGTTCTGCACATACATCCCTGTTGCTTTCTTCTATATGATGAATCAGGGACTCTGGTTGCTTCCATGTCATGGCTCTGCCTCTTCCCAGGCCTTGGAGTCCTCTGCATCAAGTTTGTGGATAAAGAAGGAGTATGAGAACTGTGCACAGAAGAACAAAGAGGTCAGCTCTTTAACTTCTTTGAATTTTTGATAACAGTATAAATCATAGTTGTCATGATTATAACTTTTACAGAAGTTTCTCTTCATACTAATCTCCTGAATTATGTGTAACCCTATTTGTTATTGATGTTACTTGTTTTCCTGTTGAGGAATAAAACAAGTTAAACATTAAGCTGCAAGTGTTGCCTCTTGATGACTTAAAACTATGATTTAAGAAAAGATCTGACTCTGAGCTTTCCAGGGTGGTTCTCCTTTCTCTGTGCCTCACTTCAATATCAGCTGCTACTGGCCTACTTTTACTAAAGCTTGGCAACTCTCCTATATACTTAGTGCCCAGTTTGTCTTATCCTAGACTCTTCTTTATTTTTACACTGCATGAAATTTTGTGACTCACCTCTATCTTCCCCAGCTTTTTGCCCTCCATCTGTATTTAACTTTGCTATCTTTATGTTAGGGTTATCATCTCAAAATAAGTCTATCTCATTATAAAACATAATAGATGATAGTCCTTCAAACCACTCACTTTTGATCAACAACCTTTTAATAATGATTCCTATTCTATTGCATTTGGCAACTTATTCTGAGTCTATTTGATCTAGAAAGAAACCATTAATTTGCATCATCCCAGCTATACTAGAGAAAAAACTTTTATAATTTATGCAAATGGAACTGTAAAAAGTTAATAATCAGAAAATTAAAGAATGTCACTTAAGAAGAAAGAAATATAAAAACCTAAATATGTCATTGTTCCTTTGAACTGTAAGTCACATTTCAGATCCCCTGGTAGCCCAATGGCAATGTTGTGAAAACTAATATTTTAGCAAGGGTTTATATACTCTTGAGTAAATTGCTTCCCCTTCCAATGATCTGGATGAGCATTTACTGCATCCTTCAATGCCTAACATCTTCACTGGGGGTGTTTCAGAGCAGTAAATCTTAATCTTTTCAGAAATGTGAACTGGTTCAGATCCAATCACCAAAGTATCAGCTCTGAAAGAACACAGAATGTAAGCACACTTAAAGAATTTAGAGGCTCACCTCCATTTTCTTGCCTAGTGAATCCCACGGACAGAGGAGCCTGGCAAGCTACAGTCCATGTGATTGCAAGAGTCAGACATGACTTAGCAACTAATCTACCACCACCACCATCACCTCCACTTTACCAATATGATCCAGAGCCTTATTACTCTAAGTGTAGCCCACAGACAACAGCATCTGGGAATCATTAAAAATGCCAAATTTCAGGCCTCACTATATGCCTATTGAACAAGAATCTCATACCTATTGAACAGGCATCTGTATCTTCATAACATACTGGATGATTTATAGGACAGCAAAGTTTAAGAAACACTAGTCTAATAAAATATATACTCCAGTTCAAGGTCCAACAGCTGGTGTCAGAGACTAGGCAAGATCCAGTCTTTATGTCTCTTTTCAAAACATTTCCCATCATGGTCTACCCAACCTCACAATGGCTCCTGGGTCTTCCTTTTCTACCACATTAATTTTGTGCAAGATCCAGAATCACTGGTAGGCTCTACGCTGGGAGGCCACACCTTTTCAGAGAAACTAAAACAATGTTCCAGAGCACAGCTTGGTGAAGTTATTATAAACCAGCTTGAAAGGAAGCATAAGACTTTCCCATTGCTCTCCACATAGCCTGTAAACACAGGATTTTAAATAGTCAAGATGTCAGGGATATATAACTCTTTGAATAAGTTGGGCTCTATTTGTTAATAAGGCCTTAGTTAATGGTACAGAAACCATTAAAGGACAGAAATGTTATGAATTTAACAGAGGGTGAAGATATTAAGAAGAGGTGGCAAGGCAAGAACACACAGAAGAACCATACAAAGACGATCTTAGTGACGGAGATAGGCAAAATGGTGTGATCACTCATCTAGAAGAAGACATCCTGGAGTGAGAAGTCAAGTGGGCCTTAGGAAGCATCATTATGAACAAAGCAAGTCAAGGTGATGGAGTTCTACCTGAGCTATTTCACCTCCTAAAAGACGATGCTGTAAAAGTTCTGCATTTAATATGCCAGCAAATTTGGAAAACTCAGCTATGACTGCAGGACTGGAAAATGTCAGTTTTCATTCCAATACCAAAGAAAGGCAATGCTAAAGAATGTTCCAACTACTGCGCAATTGAACTCATCTCACATGCTAGCAAAGTAATGCTCAAAATTATCCAAGCTAGGCTTCAAAAGTATGTGAACTGAGAAATTCCAGATGTTCAAGCTGGATTTAGAAAAGGAAGAGGAACCAGAGATCAAATTGTCAACATCCATTGGATCATTGAAAAAGCAAGAGAATTCTAGAAAAACATCTACTTCTGCTGGATGAAGGCTGGATGAAGCACAAGCTGGAATCAAGATTGCCGGGAGAAATATCAATAACCTCAGATATGCAGATGACACCACCCTTATGGAAGAAAGCAAAGAGGAACTAAAGAGGCTCTTGATGAAAGTAAAAGAGGAGAGTGAAAAAGCTGGCTTAAAACAACATTCAAGAAATTAAGATCATGGCATCTTGTCCCATCACTTCATGGCAAATAGATGGGGAAACAATGGAAACAGTGACAGACTTTATTTTGGGGGGCTCCAAAATCACTGCATATGGTGACTGCAGCCATGAAAGTAACAGATGCTTGCTCCTTGCAGGAAAAGCTATAATAAACCTAGACGTCATACTAAAAAAGCAGAGACATTACTTTGCCGACTAAGATCCATCTAGTCAAGCTATGGTTTTTCCAGTAGTCATGTATGGATGTGAGAGTTGGACCATAAAGAAGGCTGAACACTGAAGAATTGATGCTTTTGAACTGTGGTTTTGTAGAAGACTCTTGAGAGTCCCTTGGACTGCAAGGAAATCCAACCAGTCAATCCTAAAAGAAATCAGTCCTGAATATTCATTGGAATGACTGATGCTGAAGCTGAAACTCCAATACTTTGGTCATGATGGGAAGAACTGACTCACTAGAAAATACCCGGATGCTGGGAAAGATTAAGGGCAGGAGGAGAAGGGGGTGATGCAGGATGAGATGGTTGGATGGCATCACCAACTCGATGGACATGAGTTTGAATAAGCTCTGGGAGTTGGTGGACAGGGAAGCCTGGCATGCTGCAGTCCATGGTGTCTCAGAGTCGGACATGACTGAGCGCTGAACTGAACTGATCTGCATGGTACCGAAAAAATTAATAACGGATATATGCAAAGAACAGTCAATGCCTTGAGGGAAAAGTCTAGTTGAGGGAAAATGTAGAATAAAGCATTCTAGGGATTCTACCAGGAAAAGAGATAGGAAAAAAATAGATCTGGATACAGTGCGTGCTAAGTTACTTCAGTCTTGTCCTACTCTTTGTGACTCTATGGACTGTAGCCTGTCAGGCTCCTCTGTCCATGGGATTACCTAGGCAAAATAATGGAGTGGGTTGCCACTTCCTCCTCCAAGGAAGCTTCCCAACCTAGGAATCGACCCCGGGTCTCCTGCATTGGTAGGTGGGTTCTTTACTACTAGTACCACCTGGGAAGCCCCTCCTGGTACAATAGACCCTGAATATAGATAACAATTGATTGAAAGGAAATAGGCATTCATAAACAAATTTGATGGAGGAATTAACTGTAAAATCTAATCTTAGAGTTCAGTTGAATAGGACTGAGAACTGTTCTTGTTCTCTGACATGTTCAAAATAAATCACATAGCACAAAAACAGAAAAAAAAATTATGGACTTTGTGGCAGTATCAGAGTTCAGGAAGGTAGTATTTAGTATGATACAGCAGCAACAGACTCTGCTTTGATATGAGGTCACACATTGGTTGTCCTGGTTTGTAGGTTTGAGATGATACCAAAGAGAGTTTTCAATGTCTTCCAACATTGTTCAAGATCTAGTTGTTTTTTTGTTCTGTGCCTCTTCTATCCTTATTAATTTGTTTTTTTATCATAATATATGCAAACCTTTCTATGTGCCTGGTTCTATGAGGGTCTATTAGGAAAAGCTTAAAACTTTTAAACTTTCTCTCCAGTTTTAGCATCCTCATATCTACCACAGACTGTGTATAGATATAAAGAAAGTTATACAAAAAATGTTTTTGTGTTTCTCAGAATAAAACGTTCTATACACTGAAAGCATTATGGAATCCAAAATTTTGAAGCATCTGAACAAGTGATCAGCTCTGACATGATCTTTTTCCTCATGAGTTTAATGTTCTATTTTTAATAGAAACAAGAAATATACTTGTTTTTCTTTCTATATTCAGCTGAGCAAATATTAGACCATTTTTTTCTCACTTCAGTAATGCATGGAGTGTTTTATAGTTCCACTCATACAGAGTAGTCTTAAAATACAATAAAGGCGGAAATTGCATGTGTTCATCATATAGTATGCATACTGTTTGTGCCAACTTGTGGGCACACATTAAATTGAAATAATTTTTTTAAGTTGACTTTTACAGAAGCATCATTTTTCTTATTCTCCTTGAAGTAAGTCAGATTCTAGCTTTTTGAAATTAAAAATGAATTTTCTCATCCTTCCTTTTCAATAGCCCTTAAACAATAACTGTTGAACCTTCTTTTTACTCAATTTACCCCAGGGGTTTAACAATATATTTAATATTTCTTGTGGAACCCTTATCTCTCCTCTACATTTTAAACAATACAAAATTCACATTTTGCATTCCCTGTAATGCTGTTTAAGTTTTTATTCAATTGTTTATTTCAAATGTAGCTTTTCTTTTGTAATAGCTAAACACTTGGAAATTGTTCACAATTACTTCCTTTATAATTTCAAACCCCAAATGATTGCTTTTTGTCTCCCAAATGTATTTCAAATTTTCCTATGTGTTGATGTGTTGAGTGAGTCAGAATACTGTAAGACAATTGACTATACCTTTGCATAAACACATGATTTTTGTAATTAGAAATTTAATTCCACTTTCCTTTTGTCATTATCTGCCAATTGCAATACATTTTTATTATTTCATAACCCTTGTCCCAAGGGATGAAGCCATTATCTCAAATTCTATCTTATTTCTGTTTTACTGCTAAAATGTCATTGTTTTTCCTTTTCTTCATGTTAAATTCTAATCATTGTTATTTATTTCTTTTTAGAAATATGTATCCAAGGACATTTGTCCTAAGCCTAACAAGTCTATGTTCCAGCTACATAATATAGTTTTTAGGAAGTCCAATAGTGACGGCCTCTTATTCAGTGTTCCAGCTCTCCTCAGATCATTGTTTTTGGAAAATTTAGCTCCTTCAATTCTGCCTCTCCCTTTGTGGAAGTCATGTTATACATCTCAGACAATCTGCGGTTTCTCCAGCAAAGCACAGAGTGGCTGACATGCCATCTCCCATTCTTGTTGATTATTTCTTCACATCACAAAAGTGGCAACATCTTTCTATGTGCCTGGTTTCAGTAAAATTCTATCAGAAAGAGGACATAGTTGAAATCTTCTCTTTAGTTTTAGTTTCATGATCTTCGTAGTTTGTATCTTTGGAAACACCGCTCAGAGATCTGCCTGATTCCCAAAATATCTTCCTGGGGCACTCAAAGTAATGTCATTTTGAGCCTCACATAAAATATGCTGTGAGGTGCATTATTGCAGCATTTATTGAGCTTCCAAAACCAGAATGAACCTTTTGGCCAACCCAATAATTATCTTTTCTGGACCTAAAACAAATGGTCTAACATATCTCCCAGATATCTCTGCAGCAAAGACGATTTTTTTTTCAGGATCACCAGAGAATTGCAATCTTGCACCTGCAATCATAGTGAACTGCATGTGAGTGCCTGGCAAAGGAAGGAGGGCACTTTATAAAAGGGAAAGGAACTTGGGAGGGCTATAGGAAACAGAGTCCATGGGTTTTCATTTGGCAGAGTTATTGCCAGGAAAAAAGGAAAGTCTTTCTTCTTCCTTTTGGACTAAGCTATCAATGCAGTGGGGGAAAGCGACCACTTCCAGTCTCCCAGCTCTATTTAATTTGGATTTCTATTAATTTTTTTTGTGTACTTTTCAGAGTCTTAAAATGCAATGTTTTCTATCAAAGTGAAATAACAGCTTAAGAGAAACTGCTAAGTTGCTTCAGTCGAGTCTGACTCTGTGCGACCCCATAGACCCACCAGGCTCCACCGTCCCTGGGATTATCCAGGTAAGAATACTGGAGTGAGTACCACATGAAAAACAGAACCACTGGCTTTGGGTAACATTCAATCACAATAATTAAATAAATTAAATATATCTGTGTCTTATATTTTACACCAGATAATTGGAAGTTTCCTAGGTGGCAAGAATACACAGAAGAACTGTACAAAAAAGATCTTCATGACCCAGATAATCACAACGGTGTGATCAGTCGCCTAGAGCCAGACATCCTGGAATGTGAAGTCAAGTGGGCCTTAGAAAGCATCACTACGAACAAAGCTAGTGGAGGTGATGGAATTCCAGTTGAGCTATTTCAAATTCTGAAAGATGATGCTGGGAAAGTGCTGCATCGATATGCCAGCAACTTTTGGAAAACTCAGCAGTGGCCACAGGACTGGAAAAGGTCAGTTTTCATCCCAATCTTAAAGAAAGGCAATGCCAAAGAATGCTCAAACTACCGCACAATTGCACTTATCTCACACGCTAGTAAAGTAATGCTCAAAATTCTCCAAGCCAGGCTTCAGCAATACGTGAACTGTGAAATTCCAGATGTTCAAGCTGGTTTTAGAAAAGGCAGAGGAACCAGAGATCAAATTGCCAACATCCGCTGGATCAGCGAAAAAGCAAGAGAGTTCCAGAAAAACATCTATTTCTGCTTTATTGACTATGCCAAAGCCTTTGACTGTGTGGATCACAATAAACTGTGGAAAATTCTGAAAGAGATGGGAATACCAGACCACCTGACCTGCCTCTTTAGAAACCTGTATGCAGGTCAGGAAGCAACAGTTAGAACTGGACATGGAACAACAGACTGGTTCCAAATAGGAAAAGGAGTACGTCAAGGCTGTATATTGTCACCCTGCTTATTAACTTATATGCAGAGTACATCATGAGAAACGCTGGGCTGGATGAAGCACAAGCTGGAATCAAGATTGCTGGGAGAAATATCAACAACCTCAGATATGCATATGACACCACCCTGGTGGCAGAAAGCAAAGAAGAACTAAAGAGCCTCTTGATGAAAGTGAAAGAGAAGAGTGAAAAAGTTGGCTTAAACTCAACATTCAGAAAACTAAGATCATGGCATCCAGTCCCATCACTTCATGGGAAATAGATGGGGAAACAGTGGAAACAGTGTCAGACTTTATTTTGGGGGGCTCCAAAATCACTTGAGATGGTGATTGCAGCCATGAAATTAAAAGACGCTTACTCCATGGAAGGGAAGTTATGACCAACCTCGACAGCATATTTAAAAGCAGAGACATTACTTTGCCAACAAAGGTCTGTCTAGTCAAGGCTATAGTTTTTCCAGTGGTCATATATGGATGTGAGTTGGACTGTGAAGAAAGCTATGCCCCAAAGAATCAATGCTTTTGAACTGTGGTGTTGGAGAAGACCCTTGAGAGTCCCTTGGACTGCAAGGAGATCCAACCAGTCCACCCTAAAGGAGATCAGTCCTGGGTGTTCATTGGAAGGACTGATGTTGAAGCTGAAACTCCAACACTTTGGCCACCTCGTGCGAAGAGTTGACTCATTGGAAAAGACCCTAATGCTGGGGGCAATCTTGATTCCAGCTTGTGCTTCATCCAGCCCAGCGTTTCTCATGATGTATTCTGCATATAAGTTAAATAAGCAGGGTGACAATATACAGCCTTGACATACTCCTTTTCCTATTTGGAACCAGTCTGTTATTCCATGTCCAGTTCTAACTGTTGCTTCCTGACCTGCATACAGGTTTCTAAAGAGGCAGGTCAGGTGATCTGGTATTCCCATCTCTTTAAGAATTTTCCACAGTTTATTGTGATCCACACAGTCAAAGGATTGGGGGCAGGAGGAGAAGGGGACAACAGAGGATGAGATGGTTGGATGGCATCACTGACTCGATGGACATGGGTTTGGGTAAACTCCAGGAGTTGGTGATGGACAGGGAGGCCTGGTGTGCTGCGATTCATGGGATCACAAAGAGTTGGACACGACTGAGCGACTGAACTGACCTAATCATCATGTATCTTTAGGTAAATGAGAACCAACTGCTCACAGCAAATGCACAGATGGAATTTTCTAGTACTAGTTTGAGATTTTGAAGAGTAAGGACACATGTCTTATTCGCTTCTATATTAGTTCCTACCAGAGTGCCTGGCATCCAAAAATATATTTATTGATTCAAACCAACATTATTTATGTCTTTAAAATGATGATCCCTTAAGTTCAATGGTATGATTTTTGCAGATATTAATTATGTTTAGAATTTTGTACTATAGTTGCTGCACATAATTCTCAGTTGTCTTAATGTTTTAAATCATTATGTAAGTAAGATAGCAATGAAGAGAGAGAAATATGGAGCAGATGTTTTGCTTAATAGTTCTTGACTTAACAAATAAAGAAAGGTATCATAAGTGAAAACTTAAAAATATGAAACTAGCTGTATTTGACGTTTAAAGCATTACATTCAACTGAAAGTTCAGCTTCAGCCAAAATTTTATTTATTTTTTGTTTCCAAATTACTTTTTTTTATTTTTTAGAAAGAGTGTATTTTTAAGAGCAGTTTTAGGTTTTGCAATAAAACTGAGAGGAAGGTATAGAGATTTCCCTTATGTCCCCTGTCCTCACACAAGCACTTCCCAGAATGGTACATTTATGACCAAGGATGAACCTACACTGACACATCAGCATTATCCCAAGTCCATAGCTGACTTTAGGTTTCACTTTTGTTGCTGCACATTCTACAACTTTGAACAAAGTATAATGACATATACTCATCATTATAATATTATACAAAGTATTTTCACCGCCCCAAACTCTCCTGTTCATCTCCCATCACCCTGCTTTTTCCTAGCAACCACAGATCTCTATATTGTTTCCATTGTTCTGCCTTTTCCAGAAAGTCATATAGTTGGAATCATACAGTATGTGGCCTTTTCATATTGGCTTCTCACTTAGTAATATTTTTGTTAATATGGTAAATCCTTTTAAGAAGTCATTACAATAATATTGTCTTTTCTTTTCAGTCATTCTTATGTGTTTTTACCTCAATATATTTTAGATTTCACATGAGAAACACTTGAGACACCCGTCGTGGTATTTGAGCATGCTTGCAAAGTGTTAAGCCTCAGTGAATATTCTGCGATTTTTGAAATACTCCGGAAGAATGGAAATCTTCCATCTCCCCAGTCTGAATGGCGCAGCAGTAGCAGTCTCCATGGGGGAGTTGAAGAAGCAATGAACTGCAAAGTGTGAGCTCAGATGGTTGGACCTGGAAATCAAAAGGTCTCAGCTTTGAAATGTAATATATCTGCTCATATTCCAGTTCAAACAAAAAAGTAGAAAGTCTGACTTACTAGACATTTATTAATTAAATGGCACGCAGCATAATTACTCATAGAAGTACTCTCAATGCTGGGTTACTTCAGAAGTTACCTCATTTAATAATCTCTAAACTGGGAAGCAACCATAGTTCAAGTAGGTTAAATAATTTGATCAAAGGCACCTAGCCAGTGATAACAAGAGGTGAGATATAATTGTAGACCTAATTCAAAAATGAAGCTCTTTATCGTGTGTCATGCTATCTCTCAGTTAGGACATATGCAATTGTCATAATTTTTGCCTTTTTTAACTCCCCATAAAAGCCCTGGGCTGAACTCAGGAACACTGAATTGCAGCAAGCCCTCTGCTAGAATTTGCTTAACGTTGAGCAAGTTAGTTCACACCTTATTGTTTCCTCATTTGAAAAGTGAGAGCCTGAACTCTATAAGGACTTTAAAGATTTTTCCACCTCCAACAAGATGTATTGTAACTTTGGAGAGGTGAGTCAACAATCAATAAGGACATAAGAAAAAAAAAGGATACTTTTATAATGCAATTAAAGATCAACTATTTTCAGGAAAAAAAACATAAATATTTAATTTTATCCACTATCTATCTCAAAACTCAAAAAAAATTTCCTTTACGCATTTAAAACATGTTATTTAATATGTATGTCCATAATTAAGGAATTCATAATTATTGTAAAAAATAGAAATTCAATACAGGATCTTCATGACCTTAACTTACTCATTTCCTCAATTGTTTATAAAGCATATTAAGAGGAAGTTTCCCTATAAGTATAATAATAATACAAGTCTATGATGACGAACTGAATGTTCCCTCTTTTAGACTTTTCCTAGGATGCAGACGCATTTTATCCATAGGAAGTGAATTTTAGGATTGCAAAGGGACCATAGTGTTCATTACCAGAATCGCCTGTGTTAGATGCACTGCTGCTGCTGCTAAGTCTCTTCAGTCATGTCTGACTCTGTGCGAACCCCATAGATGGCAGCCCACCAGGCTCCCCCGTCCCTGGGATTCTCCAGGCAAGAATACTGGAGTGGGTTGCCATTTCCTTCTCTTACCATAATTATAATCTGTGTAGTAATTAATTTGATCTTGCCCCAAACACTCTTGCTTTTGTCCCAGGGTCCTAAAAAGCAATCTCTTAAACTCTTGGAATTTCTCAAGTGGTAAGAATGTTTTTGTTATGTATGATGAGCCCCTTGGATTACACCTGATAGTTTATGCTAAATATTAGGTGACTCATGACATGAAGTAAAGAAGCATTTATAAATAACTTTTATGACTCTGCCTTAATTTTTCAATCTATTGACTATCTCTGGTCATGAGTGTATCAAATAATAAAGTTTCTACTCCATACAAATCCATCCCTTCTCCAAAAATTAAGAAAAAAAAAAAAAAAAAAACCACTATAATTCCAATATCAAGAGAAAAGCACCTTAACATTTGGATAGAGAAAGAGAGACACAGAGGAATTAATTTGCATCTTCTAATTTAAATATAGAATATAGCCCAGTGTTTTAATGGATGTACTAAATTTATAATAACACATCAATGATCTCATGCTTTGAATGCTACATGAAAGGCAATTCCTTTGACATCTGGGGATTTTGAAGATGAGTAATATGCAATACCTTACTTTGAAAAACAAATCAAATTTGAGAGCAAGGATGTTTTCTTAAAACACATTTTATTCATTTCATAGAATGTATGAACACCTACTATGTGCTTTGTTCATCTTGTCACTGCAGGTAGAACAATAAAACAAGACCAGCAGACACAATCCTCACACTCACATTTTATTTTATTAGATGAAATCAACAAGAAATATAATTAAACAAGAATAATTTTCATAGTGGTTAATAATATGAAGACAAATATAATAAAAATAAATAGTGTACTATGACAGAGAGTGACTGGCTTGCTACTGTAGATTGAATGATGAGAAAGGGTATGGGGGGTAGAATTTGCCACCCCAAAATGTACCTCTTTGGCAAAGATTATTTTTAGCTGCTGATTTTGAATAAATGACAGGCACTGGAGAAGTTCTGAAAACCAAGAGGCAAGTTACTCTTTGTAAGAGACGTCTATGTTTGTAAGGGAAATCTTTGCTTGTGAGGGTGTCTCACTCACCGTGCCAGGAAGAGGGGGATGACTCAATCTCTAGAAACTCCTGTCAGTGGAGAAGGCAAAGGCTTCAATCCATGTACACCTGTGCTGCTGCTGCTGCTAAGTCGCTTCAGTCGTGTCCGATCCTGTGCGACCCCATAGAGGCAGCCCACCAGGCTCCCGTGTCCCTGGGATTCTCCAGGCAAGCACACTGGATGAGTTGCCATTTCCTTCTCCAAAGCATGAAAGTGAAAAGTGAAAGTGAAGTCGCTCAGTCGTGTCCGACTCTTAGCGACCCCATGGACTGCAGCCTACCAGGCTCCTCCGTCCATGGGATTTTCCAGGCAAGAGTACTGGAGTGGGTTGCCATTGCCTTCTCCACCTGTGAGGGTTACTTTAATGCTGACTTTCAGATGATAAGTAGATAGCAGCCAGGCAAGTTATTTGGGAGGAATATTTCAGATATAACAGATAAATAGGGAAAATGCCATAATGTAGGAACAAACTCAACGTATTTGATAAAAAGAAAGTCAATTAGGCTAGAGTATTAACAACTGGTAGGAGAATGTATGAGATGAAGCCTGAGAAATAAGAGAACCTGATCAAATAGAGAGCTCAGCTTTTAAATGTGATGGGAGCCATTCGGGCATGAAGAGTATGGTATTTCAGTAGCTTTTAAAATTGTCCCACAGTTTTTTGAGTGTTCTGTTCTGGGTGTTTTATTTGTTTATATTTGCATTTCAGTTTGGAAATTTCCTCATAAACTATCTTTAAAGCTCACTAATTCTTTCCTTAACTATGTCAGTTTACTGATGAGCTCATCCAAAAGCAAAATTTGTTTCTTTTATTGTGCTTTTGATTTACGACATTTCCTTTTGCTTCTTTGTTAGAATTTCCATATCTATGCTTATTTCTCATCTCTTCTTGCATGTTGTCTATTTTTTCCTTGAGAGTCCTTAACACATTAATGATAGATATTTAAATTCACAGTTTGCTAGTTCAAATACCTATGTCATATCTGAGGCTGGTTCTGATGATTGCTTTGTCTCTTCAATTCTTTTTTTCTTTTTTCCTTTTGCAGTCCTTGGACATATCCATTGTTGTTGAAAACTGGATGCCTTGTACACAATAATAGGAACTAAGATAAATATGTCTTTACGTTAATCTGGCTAGGAATTTGTTGTTGTTCAGTCACTCAGTTGTGTCCAGCTTTTTGTGACCCCATGGACTGCAGCACTCCAGGCTTCCCTGTCCTTCACTATCTCCCAGAGCTTGCTCAAACTCATATCCATTGAATCAATGATGCCATCCAACCATCTCATCCTCAGTCTCCCCCTTCTCCTCCTGTCCTCAATCTTTCCCAGCATTAGGTCATTTCCAATGAGTCAGAAGTATAGAGGAGGCTTGAGTTTGAGGAGTACCCTTCCTCCAGTGGAGATAAATCGCTGGCAAATGCTTTTCCTCCTGAGGGAAACCTTTGTTATGGAGAAAGCTCTAGATATTTCACAGTGATTGCTCTTGTAGGCCCCTTAGCAGAGCTGGGAGGGGATCTTCTCCAACTCTTCAATATGAGAGCTTGATGGATTCCTACAGGTTAAAACTCATGAAAATCAGAGGGTCCTTTAAGACAGAAGCTCCCATAGTTTCTCACTCTCTTGCTTGTTGCTGTTCAGCCACTCAGTCATGTCCAACTCTTTACGACCCCATGGACTACAGCACGCTAGGCTTCCCTGTCCTTCACTGTCTCCCAGAGTTTGCTCAAATTCATGTCCATTGAGTCGGTGATGCCATCCAACCATCTCATCCTCTGTTGTCCCCTTCTCCTCCTGCCCACAGTCTTTCCCAGCATCAGGATCTTTTCCAGTGAGTTGGACAGGACCTAGCAACTAAACAACTGATACCAAAAACTCAGTCTCTATACACCAATGTCAAATCAAATCTCACAGAGTTTTGGGTGAAGTAGAAAAGAATAACTTTATTGCTTTGCCAGTCAGTGGGGGACACAGCAGGCTCCGCCTCTCAGAAAATATGTGTCCCAACCTGGGAGGACTTGAGGAAGGGTTTTATAGCAAGGATTCAAGAGTGGGGTAAGATTAGGCTGTGTGCAGGGCCTCTGCTCCTCTCATCTGGTCTCAGGTGACCAGAGCTTCTTGATGAGTTACTCTGGTTCCTTTCATGTAGACTAAGGTGGTCTTTCTCTGGTATGAAAAAGGCTGACATCTTAAAGAGAGCTTAGGACATTTTTATTCCTTGAAGTGGAACCAGGACCCTGGCCCAAGGCTATACTATTGCTTCCTTTTCTTTGCATCCCTTCCCTTCCAGGAGTGTTGTTGTTGTTCAGTCACTCAGTCATGCCCAACTCTTTATGACATCACAGACTGCAACACGTCAGGCTTCCCTGTCCTTCACCATCTCTGGGAGCTTGCTCAAACTCATGTTGAGTCTATAATGCCATGCAACCATCTCATCCTCTGTTGTCCCCTTCTACTCCAGCCTTCAATCTTTACCAGCATCAGGGTCTTTTTCAATTAGTTGGCTTTTTGCATCAGGTGGCCAAAGTATTGGAGCTTCAGCTACAGCATCAGTCCTTCCAATGAATATTCAGGGTTGATTTCCACTGTTTAGATCTGTCCTTTGGAACTCAGGGCAGGTCATGGAGGCTGGAGTGAAAAAACTGGGGACAGAAAGGCTTCTGTGCCCAGGAGTCCTACAGAGTCCTACTTGGTTTCAATATTAGTTTATGGCTCTAGCGGTTTCCACCTCATATAAGGAGAGTTTGTCTGTGATTTTCTGGTTGCACCTGTCTACCCAGATTTTGGCGGAGAAATTTACCTTACAACTTCAGCCTTGTAATGAATTTTTAAAAATTATTGACTTTTCATCTGTTCAGTTTTATTCTTATTGGAAAGAAAAATAACCACTTCCAAGCTATTTTCATTTCAGAACCAAAATTGGAAGTCAAGAAATTTCACAACAGACTCTTAATAAATTCTTTTAAATATGATGCTGACTAAAGAATTTAGCTAACTTAAAAAGGAAAGAGCAAACTCTCCAAAATTAAAAAAGCGATCCTTTTTATCTGATTTCATACTATAAAATCCTTAACTAAATGAGAAACATTTGCATACAGAGAAATGGAAATTTGGGAGAATAATTCTTCAAGACTCAAATGTCAAAATTCACACCATCAGCCCTTACTACTTTATCTTGGCTCTCCACCCTTTCTCCTCTTTTGCTCCTCTTGCTTCTTCCTGAGGACCAGAATGGGTTAGCACTTCTAGACGTGACTTGATCCACACTGGGTGTTTCCTGTCTTGGTTAAATACCATCAATATCTTCAATCATTATGCTTCAAATTAGAGATATTTCTTTATAACTTTCCTAAATCTCTATGCCAAACTTGTCACTAAGCTCTTTTGTAACATTCTGATTCTATTTTTGGTGTTTGACCACTGACAGTTTTCAAGCCCCATCTATTTCTGTCTCTTGCCCCACAGCTAAGAAAATCAGTAAGAAAGACTTCACTCACCTTCCCTTGGCACCAGCAGGACTTTGACCTATGCAAACCCAGTCCACACAGAAACTCTTACTCTAGATTTCATACTCTAACCAAAATAAAAACAGAAGTCCCCCCCTTTGCTCAAGTTATTGTACCTGACTACTATCAACAGATAGACCCACTAAATGCACTAAACCTTTTCATAACTTCTTAGCACATGTGATATCACCAATTTAGACATACTAACCAATTTTGTTGGGGGCATAGATGGGTAACTACAAAAAAAAATCTTTCCTTTTTACGTTTTCAAATTCTTCCTTGTATTATCTAATATTTTCTCTCGCCTCTTTTAAAATAAAACTCTTCACTGTTCCAATTCATCTACTCCCATTATCTCTTGAATGCAATTCAGAAATACTTTCACTCCCACCTCCACACAGAATCTCTTCTTGTGAAGGTCAGCAAAGATATTATTATTTAATCCAAAGGTCAGTTTTTAAAATTCTTGCTTGAAATACCAGCTGTGTTTGATACAGTTGATTACTCTTCCAACTTTGAAAAAAATCTCTTCTCCTGGCTTTTAAGATATTGTAATCTCTATGTTTCCTCCTATCTCACTGGTGCTTTTTCAGTCTCTTTGTTCCTCCTTGTCTACCTTATGGCTTCCCAGGTGGCACCAGGGGTAAAGAACGTGCCTACCAATGCAAGAGACACAAGAGACTCGGTTTCCATACCAGGGTGGGAAGATTCCCTGGAGAAGGAAATGTCTTGTTTTTGAAATGCTGCAAATGTCAGTCCCTAAGATGCTTCTCTTCTCTCTCAAGACTCTTTCCTTAGTGATCTCATCCATGGAACTGAGAACTGCCAAATTTCTATTCAAGGCTTGACCTTTCAAACTCCAAAATTATAGGATTCAACTTCTTACTCAACATCTTTACTTCGATGCCTTAATATCCATTTCAAATGTAACCATGTCAAAATTAGACCCCTGATATTCTTCCCCCCAATTTTCTCCACCTGCAGTTTGACTCTTCTCTTTTAATAACCATTCCATCTTTCCTGAAGACATCCTTGAGTCCTCCTTATCATTCATACATCACATCCAATTGTCAGAAACTTTAGTTGTCCATATCTTCAGAATAGTTTAAGAAACTGATAATTCAAATTATTTCCATTGCTATCACACTGTCCAAAGGATCACTATATGAAACTGGGTTATTGCAATATTCTTCTAACTAGTCTTTCTCTTTCTCCCATCAACGCTGCCCCCAGGTCTATTGAAACAGCCTTCAGATTTATCCTATTAATACATAAAGCACAATGTGTCTTTCCATTTCTCAAAGCCCTTCTTGGTTTTCTATCACAGTCAAAAGCAAAAGCCAAAGTTCTTATAAGAAACTACAGATTTCTAAAGTCAAGCATCCCATTGTTCATCTCACCTAACACCCTACTCCTCTCCCCATTACTTCTTCCATTCCAGCTACAGTATCACGCTTTGCTATTTCTAGGACACTTCCATGCTTTGATCTTTCTATTGATATGTTACTCTCTGTCAGGAACGACTTTCACCAGATAACTACATGGTTTGAAACTTCACCTCCCTCAAATTTATTTAAAATATTACTGTATCAGTAAAACCATCCCAAATCATCTTATTTAACCTCTCTTTCCACCTGGCACTGTATGTCCCCTTCACTGCTTTTTTTCCTCATAGCACCTAATCTGTCAATCTTTACCTATATCTATCTATGTAAGTAATATGTTTATTGTATGTCTTATAGCAATAAACTATAACCTCCACAAGCATAAAATTTTTTTTTCTGTTTTTCTTTTTGCTGTATTCACAATACCTAGAACAATATCTGCTTACAGTAAGCATTTGGTAAATATTTATTGAACCATTGAGTCTTCCTTGTCCTTCCAATTCTCATGCCATCGTCCTAACTTTGACCCTCATTAACTCTTTCTTGGCCATTTGCAATCATCTCCTAACTTGTTTCTCTGTGTTAAGTCCCAGATTTCAGAAACCCATTATTTCCTAAAGTAATCTTTCTGAAACATATCTCTGCTTAATACTCTTGTGCTCAAAACCCTTCATCAACTCTCCACTGCCAAAGATAGTTTCTTCCAAATACTGAAGTGCAACATCATCAGTTGATTCTTCAAACTACAGATTCCAAGGTCTCATCCAAAATCTTTTAAATAAGAATCTTTACAAGAAGAACAAGATACCTTAAAAAAAATTAAATAAAGTAAAATGTGAAGCACAACACATTTCAAGGATCACAGGGCCAGAAATCCTAAGAATGCCTCCAAAATAATTCAGAAATTTGACCTCAGCCTTACCTTTCTAATCTTCTCTTTCTTTCTCTCTTCCATGTTATCCACTCAGTGCAAGTATAAGTAGCCAAGCAATGCGTGCCTTTGAATTATATGTAGAGATTTTTACATATAGTAAAATTAAAAAAAAGCAAAGAAACTATAGAAGCTAATTAAAAAATCAAAAAAAAAAAAAAAAAAAAACAGGAAAGTGAAGCTTGTTTTCTGAGAATAGAAAATCATACATGATCTTCAATATTTATTTTGTCTAACTAATTCACTAACTCCAAAGGGATAATTAGATGAAAAAAAATCCCGGTGATAAAAGCATGTTTTCATTAAAAACTATGATTATGGTCAATATTAAGGATTGGTAAAAGTCAAATTACTTTAAAACTACACACATGAAAAGTTTTCAATCTTTAGTGAGAGAATTCTATTATTTGATGTGAGTACCCTGATGCTGGGAAAGATTGAGGGCAGGAGGAGAAGGGGATGACAGAGGATGAGATGGTTGGATGGCATCACCAACTCAATGGACATGGGTTTGGGTGGACTCCGGGAGTTGGTGATGGATAGGGAGGCATGGCATGCTGCAGTTCATGGGTTCGAAAAGAGTCAGACACGACTGAGCGACTGAACTGAACCAAACTGAATCACTCTCAACTATCAACCACTAAATAGTTCAATTTTAGATGGTGAAAAGCAAAAGTGGTAAGGTATGTAATCAGTCTTTATTCCTTCCATTGTTAAAAAGTGGTTAGAAAGGTAAATTTAAAACTTCATTTTTAAGATAGGAAAATCTATATATTTCTAAATTTGAAGCTTCCTATAGTAAAGATAAAAGCATTTAACAAGAGATTCGTAATTGGACTAAACAAGATGATATTACTAAGCTTACATATGGGGGATTTCAATTTTTTATTCTATGAAAGAATTATTAAAGTTATAACACAATGTTACTATGAAGTCTAAAGGTAAGATATTCATCATAAAACTAGTGAGGAAGCAAAATTTAGCACCCTAAAATGTCTGTTTGGCAAGAAGGCTGATTATCTTTGAGAAACAGAAGACCCAGGAAATCTTTCTTTTGTCTAAATAATTTAGATGAAGGGCCTCTTTCAGAATAGCGCCATCACCAGAGATACCTGCAAAGAATGTGGTCTAGATGTGGTGGAGGAGACTTTGCTTTTCCATCTTCATATCAAGTGCCTTCCTCCTTTCTGAAGTCTCAAACCACCTTCTGCAACATCCTCTTTTCTCTTTGGCTGAAGACAGTATATAATGTGAGAATTTTGGCTACTTGGGTGAGTAACCCAGTTTTCCTGGGTCTTTCTTACAAATACACACTATGAAACTTTTACTTGATTTTCTCCTGTTAACCTCATGTCAATTTAACTCTTAGATCTCATGTCAATTTAATTCTTAGATCAGCCCAAAGAACTCAGACTGAGTGAAAGTCACTCAGTCATGTTCACTCTTTGCCACCCAAAGGCCCATACATTCCATGGAATTCTCTAAGCCAGAATACTCGAGTGGGTAGCCTTTCCCTTCTCCAGGGGATCTTCCCAACCCGGGGATCAAACCCAGGTCTCCTGCATTGCAGGCAGATTCTTCACCAGTT
The DNA here is from genome assembly GCA_024291935.2 of Okapia johnstoni. NCBI lineage: Eukaryota > Metazoa > Chordata > Mammalia > Artiodactyla > Giraffidae > Okapia > Okapia johnstoni. Next base: position 59,231,602 of record CM044308.1, read on the forward strand.
GAGCCACCAGGAAAGCAACTTAGAAGGGCAGAGAAAATTTTTTTTTCTGTAACATACCCAAGGCACTTCTAACGAACTGGGTATGTATGATTTCTCCTGGGTAGTCCTGTCTACTTCTTTCCCTATGACATACTACCTCACTGCAGGAGGCATTTTGCTCCCTCCACGGGTTCTACATTTTGCTTCCTGTTACTTGCAATTTCATCAATTTATGTTTAAATTTTAATCCCATTCTCAAGAGGCCATTTATTTCCCTTCTGGTATTCCCTCTGTAATCTGGGTGCTTTGTCAGTACATGAATCACCAGCTCTGTTTAGGGTGTTATGCCTCAGCCAATCTGGCTTCTTCTGAAAATGCTTCATTTGACTGTAGTATCCACCCAACCTTTATATTTTAACTCAACTATTCAAGAATCCCTGACAAGGGCCTTTCCATGTAGCATGTGCCCATATATTATCTAACCATAGATGAACAACTAGCAAACCATTGGCCCCAGATGATTTTATCCACAGGCTGGGCTACCCATTAGATTTCTTACCTTGGAATTTGAAGTTTGAATATTGAGAGACACTGAGACATCAGTTTCCTAACATCAGTTAGGAAACAGCAGGTGGGGGATGCAGATTCAGTAAGTAGAGATAAGTGAGCATAAAGTCAGAGAAACCCGAGTGAAGGCCTGCAAAATCTAGTTGGTGGGCTCCTGGAGCTAAACCATTTTTTCTTTTATTATATAAGGCCTATTTTTTCAGCATTTGCAGATTTTTTGAAGATGCAACCTCCCCCTTCATTTGAGTAAGCTTGAGTGGACGCCTGTTCCATATCAACCATAGATCAACTGAAGGATCCAAAGAACCTAAACTATCACCTGTTCAATTATCCTGTTGTGTTTGTGTGTGTAGTGTATGAATATTTTTGCTATATATTTTCGTATATTTTGAATACCTCTATACCTTACAAAAATAAAAATTATTATATTTAATTAAATGAGCAGAAATAGCAAATAGTACAATCAATGTAGTAAGTAATAAAATTTTACTGTTTATTTTTGTTGTTGCTCTGGAGTTTGTGTTAATTAGTTTATTTTTTTGCTTTAAAAATATAGTGTCATTTGGTACCTTTTATAGCATATTAAAATATTTTTAGAAAGCCTGAGCTTCTCCTAAATTGACATAATAGAGTTTGTTTTATATGTCAATTCCTTTGTGTTTTATTGATACTTATCTCTTAAGTAATCAATGGCTAGAAACAACCTAACTGCAAAGCCTGCACCACCCCAAACAGGCACTAGGTGATGGCCTATAATTGAAATCACGGTAATTAAAAATGATAAAAGGAAAAAGAGATGTCTTATAGCCAAATCCTAAAGTCAACTGTCTCCTGATATCTATAAACCTTGAGCAGTTTCTCTTAAAACAAGAATATTCTAAAACAAATACCTTTGGTTAGCATAGGATCTGTCAGTTTGACTTGTTTTTAAATTATTATTTCAACATTTCAATTAAAAATACAATCTCACTCCCAGTAATTCATGTAAATAAATCTTGTCAAAAGTAAAATGTAGAGTAATCAAAGCAATTGTCTACTTGATACCATATATTTGGATACCTAAAGTTAGGTATAGAAAACGTCTACCAAATAACTAACATTGTCACTTTATATTCAGAGTGTTATGTAAAAGTATCTCCATGTATACTGAAACTGTAAAAAAAAATCAGTGTAAATGTAATCATACTGCTTATCTCATTTATTCATTGGTATATTATTTCAATAATTATTCTAATGAAAGGGATTCTCAATGTGTGGTCCCTGGACCAACTGAATCAGTATCACTTAAAAACTAGTTCAAGATAAAAATTCTGTCTCTACCTTAAACTTAACTGAATTAGAAACTATGGGGTCAGAGTTCAAAAATCTTTTGTTTTTTTAAACAAGCCTTTCAAAGATTACAATGTAGCCAACATTTGTGAAGCATTGCTTTTAGAGAAAGATTGCTGAATAATGCATATTGTACCAAAATATAGAAAATCAAATAATTTACAATATAATATATAGTCAAACTAAAAGGTAGTATGAGGTCATCTTCCTGTAGAAAAACTCGTTTTTTGGAGTTCATTTGGTGTTTTTAGATTGAGTGCTGCTCTGATGACGTACAGCTGTCCTTCACATCATGATCTATGTGACTGGTCCCTCCACACATGTAGAGATGGCATAGTTCAAATGACAAAACACTGGACCTGGTGTGAGCAGTACTTCACGAGCTCCATTCTTGACCTCTCTGAGTGAGGCACAGTATTAAACAACAACAAACTGTGATACACAGATGTGACATCATGTCATGTAATAGGTTTATTCTTGTTCAAAATTTTAATGCTAAGCCTGCTTCATGTTGGACTTCCCTGATAGCTCAGATGGTAAAGAATCCACCTGCAATGCATGAGACCACGTTTTGATTCCTGGGTAGGAAGATCCCCTGGAGAAGGGATAGGCTACCCACTCCAATATTCTGGCCTGGAGACTCCATGGACTGTATAGGCTATGCGGTCACAAAGAGTTGGACATGACTGAGGTCTTTCATTTGGAATCCATACACTCTTTCATTTTGAATCCATATGTGTTAATTTGTGTGCAACTATCAGGTATATATGCTGTGTGTTGTCTGTGATGTATGTATGTTCCTTAAGTATGGGTTACTGAAAGTTCTTTTCTGTCTTAAACATTTGGTAAGATTTAAAAAAATACTTCATGTGACTTTTTATTGTTTCTGTTTTGAGTATATTTTAGAATAACAATCAATTTAAGGGAGTGGTGGAGTATGTTACAATAATCTATAATAGCATTCAAATAAGCCTTGGAATTTCTACTTTCTCTCAATAACAGTTTGGTGAAGACAGGATTTGGCTGCAGACTCCAACACTCCATATGTTTGATTTAGAATATTTTCCATGTTGTCACTATTTTTTCACAGATACACAGATGAAAGGCAAAGTAGATTAAGCTGCTATAAAATACTAAGCTGTATTTTACAACAACCACACAATGATTACCAATGAATCCCTGCTGAAAATTGTCATGGGCAGGCCCTTCCTTTTTGGCTCTCTATTTCAGTAGCATAGAAAGAAAGTGTTGGCAGCCACCCAGAGAACTTTTTCAGCATCTTATCCTATCTCCAACAAAGCCTATACTTTGATCAACTCGACAAGAAAGTTAACTTATGCTTTTGCTTTGAAGTACACAAAAAGTAAAACTTTACAACATTACAGTTGAGAAGTACTTAATTTGCTTTCACACCTATTGTTAGCCTATGCTGGGAATGTATAAAGGAATTGAAGTCATGGTCCTTGTTCTTAAAAATCTTATAAGGGTCCCAAATCACACTTAGGTAAGAACAATGAATGCCAAATGCTTTATACATTAAAGGGAGCTTCACAACAATCCTGTAAGATAGGTGTTATTATTATCCTCACTTTAGAGAAGAGAAAACTGATTTTCCTAAATATACATAACTAACTTTGCAGAGTTGAGATTTCTATCCAAGTATTCTCATTTTAAGGCTCATTCTTTCTTCTCTACTCTACATTTCAACTTAACTGATGCCACCACTCTTCCTGTTTTTCACAGCACCAAAGATGAGCAGTGAGTTGGGTCTGAATACCAGCATGAGGTAGTAATAGTTCTTGGGTGTGTCTGACTCTCCAAATGTGACTTCTGGAGGCATAGAGTCTAAAATATTCAACAAAAACATATACAATTATATAACTGAAGCATGATCTAATCCAGTCTACCTCCTGAACTCACAGCAGACGTTGTAATCAAGCCCAGCTTAATTAACTAGATGGGAAGACTCCTTTCACAAAGAATGCGTTTCAAATCATGATGTGCACTTTAAATATCTTACTATTTTGTTCATCAATTGTACCTAAAAAATGCTTTAAAAAAATCCAGAAATTTATATCCTCAAATCCTTAATTCACAAGGAGATAATGGTGGTCTTTACCAGAGCTTCCAGGTTAACATATGAAATGAAAACTGCTATGCTTAGTCTAGTCTAAACCTTATGTCCCCGGGTTTATGGTTAAACTGGGCTTCCCTGGTGGCTCAAATGGTAAAGAATCTGTCTGCAATACAGGAGAGCCAGGTTTGATCTCTGGGTCCAAAAGATACCCTGAAGAAGGAAGTGATAACCCACTCCAGTGTTCTTGCCTGGGAAATCCCATGAACAGAGGAGCCTGGTGGGCTACATACAGTCCATGGGGTCACAAAGAGTCGGACACAGCTGAGGGACTAACTCTTCACTTCATAGTTAAACTGAGTACACTACAAATCCATAGTAAAGCCTTTAGTATTATATGAATATTAAGTTACATGGCCTCTAGAATTTATTCTCAACTCACAGCTTCTTTGTTTTGTTGTAGAAGAAAATAATAATGGTATCATAAAATAAATTCTTCGGGAGAATTTCCAAAAATAAGTCCTCCTCTGATCCAAGTAGCCTTCTATCCTTCCTTGTCTTGGAGTGGATAATTTCAACAAGAAATTAGAAGTAGAATTTAGGCCTCATCAGATTGAGCCACACGTAGTGGTTTGGGGGACAGAAGTATTGAGTACGGACAATATTATTCTATTTAGATACTTTAATCAGAAACTCTATTTGGAGGTGAACACGCACAACACAGGTGTGAGTTTATCCAAGAATAATCAAACATAAGAAATGTCACATTTTGAAGCAAATTACCCTGGCTCACCGCCTTCCACAGGCATTTTGCAGCTATCCCCCACTGAAATCCTGCCAAATTGCAGAGTATATTTGCATATAGGAAACTGATCTCCAGCATCCTTTAATCCTCACCGTCTGAGAATCTCGTTTTTTTTGCCCAGATCAGGCTATCCACCTCTCTCATCTCTGTTCTTACAACCTAGTGCTGTGCTGTGCAGTACAATGACCATTATCTCCATACACATATTAAGTGCCAGTATGAATTAGGTGTTCTGTAAGAACAAACAAACAAACAAACAAAAACCTGCATTTCAAAAACATCCTGCAGAAATTAGTCTTAAGTATGTCATTAAAATTTTTATATTGATTATATGTTGAAGCAATATTGGGATATATTAAGTTAACTGAAATCTATTATTAAAATTATGTTTACTCTTTCTCTTTACTTTTTTAAAAAGATCGTCACTAAAATATTTAAAACTACCTGTGTGATTCACATTACATTTCTGTTGGACAATGCTGCTCTAAGATAATTTCCACTAAATTGTTGATGAACTTGTAATACCCTGGATTATTACTCATTTTAGAGTGTTACACCAAACAAAGAGAATAAATTATCATACATCCTCTCACCCCTAGAAGAACATAGAAAGACACAATTTTGGCTGTCCCAGGAGAGGCAAAGAGAGAAAAACACTTATTTCTCTTTTTTGCTTGAAGAACTGAGAGAAGTACACACGATTTCTCAGTTAGAAGTGTCTCAGAACTATCAGCAACACTGTGAGACTGCAACATGGGTCCAAGGTAAGAAAACTAGTTTCTCCCTGTGTTACAATAAATTATGTGGCTTCTGTTCCGAGTGACTCTGGGTTTCAATTTCCATGTCTCAAACATGGAACAAGTTGTTAAGCTGTTTCCTGTCCAGATCTCCTGTGTTCAATGAAAACTATGATTTTCTCCATGACTTTAAACAGAGAAATAATCAGACTGTCACAAAGAGAACCAAGTTTTAATCTTATAACCTTGTAGAAAGTTTAACTTTCTATCCTATTTCTATTTCTAACAAGTTACCACACACCACATCTAGATATATTGGGTGGGTGGATTAGGGCAAGACTAAATTACTAAATTACTAGACCATCGGTCGTTAGTTTCATCATTCAGAAAAGGCTTCCTTCTGTTTCATTTACATTTTAATCTCCTTCGCTTAGAAGAGGGCTCTGCTTTGTACCTGACTCACCGGGTATCATTTCAAGCCAGTGATCTTCACATCTCTGGTTCTACCTGTGAATTCTGTGCTCTCTTGGGTCTCATAAAATGCTATGATGTTTGTGATCTGGGTGTTGCGAAGCACAATGTTATGATCTGTGCCAAAGTTAAATAGTATGGAAAACGATTCTTTCATGAGATGGTTGCTTTTCTTCACAACTAAATTTGATGATAATTTTAATTGCCATCAATATAAAGTCGATACTCACTTTTTGAAAAACAAATAGAAATGGCTTTTCATTATAATTAGAAATGCTTGAAAAGTTTGATCTTAATTGATGTCTACAGTCTTTTAACTTATGCCTGAAAAAATATGCCAGAAACCAATGTCTTGACTACATTTCATAAGATCTAGGTAAAGGTTTTGATTTTAATTTGTTTTTAGTGCTTAATTTTCCAGAAAACATTAAATTTTTAAACTGATATCCCATATCGAAAACTGAACCAAAATTGACATGACTAGCCGCAATTCAACAAAGTAAGATGCTATCCAAAAATTTCCTACTCAGGAGCTCTACAAAAGATATATGGCCCTCCATTAAATTCAATTGTCTTTGTTTTTTCTTCTGGCAAGTGTTTATAACTGGATAGTTGCATTAGCTTGTTTATTCATGTTTTATTTATCAACTCTAATGTAAATTTAATTCTAAAGATGTTTATTGTTTAGATATTGGCATCTTTCTATTAAAATATTAAGGTCAGAGGTTATTAGTATTTCACAATAAAGAGAGGTAACACGAGAAAAATCTTCAATTTCAGGAGGGACTAATATAATCTTGAAAAAAGTCTTCTGCCTTGGAGTTATATTAGAGAATAGGAGTGATTATACAAAGGCCTCCTCTAGCTATATTTAAGAATCAAGTGGGTGATTGGGTTTAAGAATAATCTTGAAGAAAAATATTTTAAATCTGTCCTCCATTGCTTCACATTCCATAATTTAATATCAAAAATATGAAAAATATACTATGCTGTGTCCAAACAAAAACAAACTAAACAGTATTTTAGTCAATAGATTGATGAATTATGCAGTTTTGTCTGAAATAAATAATATATTTATTAAAGCTTCTAAATAGAATAATCTCTACTTTCTACTCAATATTTACCAACTGTTGCATCTGCCCCTAATCCTCTGATGAAATTATTTACAACAAGACCACCAAGTCCCCATGACAGAGGTCTGGCTGCTCTTGATCCCCGCAGTATTCCCCGCAGAAGTATCAGCAAGGTGATTTCCTCTAGCTTCCTGACAACCAAGTTTAGAATGCCTTAGAATCTTAATAATCGCCAAAGATTCGGAAAAGTATTGAATCCCCAAATTCCTGAGCACTGGAGCTATTTTTAATTTCATTTCTCCAGAAAATAAGAAAGCCATGCTGCTTCCACAACATTCTAAAATCATGAGCTACTCTGAGAGTATACCTGCTATCAGTATAAATACTGGCAGTTTTGTCTTCACCTGTGTAAGACTGTATAATTTGACCTGTTGAACCTTTATTTATGGCTTTATCTAGCCATAGATAAAGATGTTGCCTCAACAACAATGTCAAAAGGATTTACAATAGTACACCCAGTACAATATTGCCATTGTCACCTTTTGAACAAGAACCATCAGTGAACAACGAGAAGTCAACTTGACCCAATGAAATTTCCTGTAGATCATTATGAGGAGTCAGGAAGTGATCCACCAGAGTTAAGCAGTTGTGATATAGTCCTTTGGTGGCAGAGGAGAGAAAAGTAGCCAAGCTGAGGTTATTAAAATGTAAAATAGTTATCTGAGGGTCGGTTAATAAGAAAAACTTCATCGGAGGTAAGGTGGCTGGCTGAAAAATGTTGAGTACGTTGAAAATTCAGGAGAGTTTCTACTGCATGAGGTACAAAAATGATTCAAGGGAACAACAATTTTCTCTTTGGTCTTAACCAAAAGGGCAGTGGCTGTAATGTCTCTAAAGCAAGTGGAGTATCCCTATGCTACAGGGCCCTATGGACTGATGGTGGTCTCCTGTGTTTTGGGGTATGTACCCAAAGGTATTCCCTTTATTTTCACATATAAAAAGGGAAAAGGTATCTAATAATTGGGATACCCAGGACAGGTGGGTTCATCAAACTCTCCTTTAAGGCCCTGTAGGCTATGTCATTCAATTCTTCCCATAAAATTGGATCAGACTTGTTATTGTTGAGTCAAACATAGAGGTTTAACTGTAAGAGAAAAATTTGGGATCTAATTTTGGCAATAACCTACTACTGCTGCTGCTGCTAAGTCACTTCAGTCGTGTCCGACTCTGTGTGACCCCACAGACGGCAGCCCACCAGGCTCCCCCGTCCTTGGGATTCTCCAGGCAAGAACACTGGAGTGGGTTGCCATTTCCTTCTCCAATGCGTGAAAGTGAAGTCACTCAGTCATGTCCGACTCTTAGCGACCCCATGGACTGCAGCCTACCAGGCTCCTCCGTCCATGAGATTTTCCAGGCAAGAGTACTGGAGTGGGGTGCCATTGCCTTCTCTGCCTAACAAAAACTCACAGTTGGCATTGTTTTGAGTTTGGAGAAACAGGACAACATGAAGTCTATCTGGATCTAGGTGTAGACTTTGTTCTAAAATTGCCCTAAATATCAAACCTGAGTTTGTCAAATAGCAATTTTTCCTTGGTGGCGTTATAATTTTTAAGACTAAAAGTTAGCAAGTGGATGCAGTCTTCCTGTGAGGAAGTTTGAGAAAGAAAGCAAAAAAGCAAATCATCCATATACAGCAACAAAGTAGAACCTCTAAAGAACTCTTTGTCACCTGGGTTAGCCTTCAGGATTTGCAAGAAATAAGAACTCTCAGTAAAACCCTGAGGCATTACTGTTTCCTTCCAAAATGAAAGCAAAAAGGTATTGTCTAGATTCATCAACTGGAATACTACAAGACTGCGCTGCATGAATCAGTTTAAAGAATTTACTTCCAGTAGGAATGCGTTGTTAGTAACATATAAAGATTAGGAACAACAGGCTATCAAAAGATAACAGTGTTACTCATTGCTTAGAAGTCCTGGACAAATCTCCATTATCAGCCCTTAGGTTTTCTCACTGGTAAAATGGGAGTGTGTGTGTGTAGGTGGGCAGTGGTTTCATTTCGGAGCCTTCATTTACTGGAGTTGAAGAAGAAATATTTTTGTGATTTTCTTTGGCGATAACTCATTTAAAGCTCCAATAGATGCAAAGAGCCGACTCACTGGAAAAGGCCCTGATGCTGGGAAAGATTGACGGCAAGAGGAAAAAGGGGTGACAGAGGATGAGATGGTTGGATGGCATCACTGTCTCAATAGACATGAAATTGAGCAAACTCCATGAGATAGTGAAGGACAGGGAAGCCTGGCATGCTGTACTGCATGGGGTCGCAAAGAGTAGAACGTGTCTCAGCTATTGAACAACAGCAACATCTAAAGTACAAGAGAGTTAGTTTACCAGATGAACTAAACCTGAAGTAGACATAATTTCCCATTTTGCCCTGGTCCTTTTCACTAGAGGGGAAAGGTCTCAGTCCATTCCATTAATAAACATAGAGTTGAAAGTTACTTGGGTGGAATAAGCATTTGAAGGAAGATCAGAATTTTCTTTAAAAATAATCTGAAGTCAATTGTAACAGTCATGACTATATTCATCAGACTTTTGTGTGCAGGCCTGAATTTTGTCCCAATCCCCATGCTTTGGAAAAGCTCTAGGAATTTCTTGATGAAATCATTCAGTGCTTGCCTAAGCCTGATTTTATAAGTTAGTCAGCTGGCCTCCCTGTTTTAATTCCAGAGACCTTTCAGAACTTTCCCAGTTAGTGGTTTTCATCCAGTGCTAGACTTGGTCTTTCAGACTAGTGTATGAATTAGCTGATATAAGTCCGAGAAAAGAAGCTGATAAGTTTGAGTGACTGTGTTAAATTCCTCAGAAATCTGTGAAAATCTTCTATTACTTTGGGAAAATCCTTGACTATGGCTTATAGTTCAGCTTTAGTCTGCGGAATATGAGAAATTAAGAGTTTAGTCTCTGGAGCCTCAAAAGGATTAACTTTAAATGAATAGGTTCTGACAATTCAGAGGAAAAGGGAATGGGGCAAGCTCCAAGGAAAGGGGAAGCTTAGAGAGATAGTTTGGAAGTTTTTATGGGAAAATAATGGAAGCACAGGTGGTATAGAAGGAAAGGAAGAAGATGGTGTCAGCGATGGTTTCAGGCCGAGAGAGAGACAAGATGGTGCTGGAGACAGAGCCTGAGACGAAGAAGCCGGGAAAAGCCAATCTGAGGCTTCAGGACTCATTCTACCTTTCTTTACTCATTTGTTTGCCTCAGTTAATATTAACACCTTATTTTGCAAAGAGGCAATTTTAGACTCTTGATAATGTTAGGAAGTCTCAAAATACCAATCACAATAAGCATTCCACTCAGTTCTGGAAATTTTTCAGTCACTGTGGTTCAATTAAGTATTAAGGAAATTAAGTTTGGGGATCACAAAATTCCCCATAATGACCAGTGATATTATAAATTGCATTTGGTCAGGTTGGTCCATTTAGTTAGAAATGCACGTAAGGAAGGACCACAGTTTTTAAGCATAACGTTAGCCAGAGACTTTGTGGTGGGGTGGGTGGGGTCCTCAAAATATTTAGATAACTGGGGCTCCATTTTCAGGGTTTTTTTTCTTCTAGAGTAAAAACAATTTTCAAACAGCTCAAATAGCTTACAGCACAAATGACTCAGTTGAAACAGCTTGCAAGTCAACCCCAGCCAGTCCTAAGAAGACATCTTGGTCCAGGAAGAGCCAAGGCAAAGGCTGTTTTTTATTTTCTCAGTCTGCAGAGAATAGTCTTTCCAAAGGAATAGTCTGAAGGCTAAGAAACTCAGCACAGTTTCTTTTGAAGCAGTTTCTTCCTAAAGGAATTGGGCCAACAGCAATTCCAACCACTATCAGTTGAAACAGTCTGATCTCAAAATCAGATGGAAATGCCAAACCAGTACTAGGACACAGAACAAGGTCTTAACCAGAAAGTCAAAACCCTTAAATAGACCCCAAATAACACCTGGAGCGCTTCAAACACAAACAGGTTGTAAAACTTAGATCCAGGAGAAACACATACGTTTGAACCCCAGGGTTGGTAAGAAAAGCAATGAGTGACAAAGGATTCAGATCTGCTCACCAGTCCCAGGGCCCTCAGGGGTCTTCTCTAGTTCCCAAATAGGTGACCAAAATGCTGATCTGAAACAGATAGGCTGCCAGATAGTTCCCCAGCAATGGGGGGTTTATGCAGGATCAGCAGAGATTTGTAATTCAGGTTCTGCAACGTGGCAAGCCACGTACATGTTCCCACAGGGCAAGGGAAGGAGAACACTTTTACAGAGGGAAAGAGGAAGTTCAGAGAGCTCTAGTAAATAAAGAGTCTGTGGTTTTCATTGGCTGAGTCCTTGCCAGGAAAGATGAGTCCTTCTTCTCCCTGTTGGGCTCTGCTTTCATAGCACATGAGAGCTCCCTCTTGTGCTTTTTTGACTCTGTTTAGTGAAGGTTTCTCATTATTATTATTATTATTGTTTTCTTTTTATTTTCTTTCTTTCCTTTGTTTTATTTAACAGCAGACAGAAAATCAAGGATTTCTGGTTAAAATTAACAGAATCAAAGGAAGAAAGTGAAGTCACTCAGTCGTGTCCAACTCTTTGGGACCCCATGGACTGTAGCCTACCAGGCTCCTCCGTCCATGGGACTTTCCAGGCAAGAGTACTGGAGTGGGGTGCCATTGCCTTCTCCAGGAGATCTTCCCAACCCAGGGATTGAACCCAGGTCTCCCACATTGTAGGCAGACACTTAACCATCTGAGCCACCAGGGAAGTCCCTTACAAACGCGCACACACACACACACACAGGTCTACAATTCAATTATCCCTAGAAATAAAGTACTCTCAAATTGGAAACTATATACATATACGTAAAGGACTAAATTTTGAGTTGCCAAACTTTTCTAATTTGATAGGTAAAGAATGGAATTTCATGTTAATGTTCATTTTGGAGTAAGGTTGAACACTATACTTATATTTTTTTCCCTGTAAAATATTTACTGGCTTACTTTTCCATGTTTGAAAAGAGCTGCTGGTATTCCCTCTTACTTATGAAAACATTTCATGATTAAATAAACCTTGTCAATTATGTTGGAAACACTCCATCCTGCCTGTTACCAGAAGAACAGATCACTAGTTTTTTCTTACATATTCTTTCAGAAATCTTCTAACCATATAGAGCCAAATTGGTGTGTGCCAATTTCATGTGAGATGTATACTCTTTAATATACAGAGGAGCTTACAATTCTTCTGTATTTGCTTATATCATTAAAAATTTTTTTCATTTATAATATATTTTCAGAATATTTTTCCTTGTCAATACATATTTAAATCACTCTTCTTAAAGGCTGATAAAATTGCCTTTGTATGTATGTAATATTTCATTTTAAAAGTTCCTTTACCCCTGATTGTTTATTTCTGGTCTTTTAATATTGTACATATCACACTGTACTTACATTTTTTTAATGTATACCAGACATCTGTAGGAGATTATTGGGTTGAAACATACGTGCAGTTAGACTCTTGAGAGTTCTTATCAAGTGGTTAATCAAAGAAAAAGTGCCAGTTTACATTCCATTAACAGTAAGGGAGTAGCTGTGTTAATCAAACATTTTCACTTTTGCCAACATAATAGACCAAAAATGGAACATCATTGTAATGTTAATTTGCACATCTTTGATTATGACTGAAGTTGGGCATGTTTTAAATTTTCATAAGGCATTTGCGTTTCTTTTCTTATATACTATCTGTACATAAACTTTGCTGGTTTTATGTATATTTGTGTATAGATATGTGTATTTATATAAAATATACGTTATAGTTTTATCTACATGTTTCATATTTCAAAACTTTTGTTCACTTGATCTTTTGTGGTGTGAGAAATGTAGACAGATCAAAGGAATAGAGTAGAGAGAGCAGAAATAGAAGCAAATGCATATGGGGATTTAGCAAACAGCTAAATGTGGCATTTCACTTCAATAGGAAAAAGATGGATTATTTTTCTTTCTTAAAGTGTTTAGAATGACTGCTAGTCACTAGGAACAAACAGAGCTATATCTCAACATTATCATTTTTAACAAAATATATTTTAGATATATCAAAGTAGAAAATATGAAAATCTCACAGGAGATAGGAAAAGATGAGCATATTTATTCATTATATTAGAGTTGGTTATTACTTTCTTCATGAGATACACTAGAGAGGAAAGGACTACAAAGAGAAATATTGTTAAATATTTTAATAATATTGAACAATTTAGAAGAAGCTATAGAGGAAAATGGGTTCCCTGGTGGCTCAGATGATAAAGAATCTGCCTGCAATGCAGGAGACCTGGGTTTGATCCCTGGGTCAGAAAGGTCCCCTGGAGAAGGGAATGGCTACCCACTACAGTATTCTTGCCTGGAGAATTCCATGGACAGAGGAGCCTGGTGGGCTACAGTCCATGGGGTCGCGGAGTCAGACACATCTGAGGGACTAATGCTTTCATAGAGGAAAATGTTGTTAAAGTTGTATATAACAAAATTATGAAATATCAGTCCAGGAAGAATATTATGAAAAGGTAAACATAGCAAGTGATAAAATAAAAATAGGGCTATGTTTCCAGAAGATATAAAACATTTCTACACATTAGAAGAAAAACTCAATAACCCTACAGATACATGTGTAGATTATATAGAGAAGAAATACCAACAATTTATAAACCTCTTTCATAATCAATAGGATGCACTTTAAAACAAAAATTTGATACCATCATTATCTCCCAAGATGAAAAAAGTGAAAATATTTATGAATATTCATCTAAAAATTTCAAATCCTGGTGAAAATTGGCCATGTCTCTTTGGAGAACAATTTGGCAATCACAAAATTTTAAGGGCAGATATTTTCTGATTTAGAAATTTTACTTCTTGGAATTTATTCTTACTTATACATGTGCACACAAACGTATGCACTGACATTTATTAACAATGTTGTTTTCTTTCAATATGTTGTTAGTGAAGAAATTAAAGCATTGACCAATAGGCAGGGAAGGTTCCTGTTTGTGTTGATATGTGGGACCCTGATCTAAATTGGAATGGAAAACTTCTTTCATTGCACATGTGTTCAAATGTTACCATTTGAATTTATTTAATTATCAATAATGCAGGTAATAATAGGACTTTTACTATTTAATATCCTGGAAATTCATTTTATGATGCGTTGGACTGATAATCCAGGAGTACTGAAATTTTAGCCTACACTATATCACCCTTCTCATGAGGCTATACACAATGAACAATGACAAATGGGAAAAAGAAGCTTTGGGCAAAAGCTATATTTGTCCCTAAACCTCAAAGTTTGTAATCACTTTATATTGAGACTTCTGAAGTTTAACCTGTCACCTTCTCTATTTCAAACTCTCCTCCCACACATACCTCCTCAACCTAAGGAAGATTTTCAGTATTATCACATTCTAAATTCATGGCAGGAAGATGTAGAAGATATTCAAAGAAAGAAAAAGAAAGTAAAGTAGGCTCCAGGGTTGTTGAAATGGCCAAGTTCCTGAACTCTGAGTTGAGGAGGCATGAGAGAGATTTCAAAGGGAGCTAGCCATTTAACCCGCAGATTAACTTTACTCATTGCTTATTATGCCCTTTTCAGTATCTGACTTCTGATAAGCAGATTTCTCCTCCAGAAGAAAAAGAAGAGCGTGAGGGTAGAATCGTGAAATCTTCCTTTTCCACCAGAAACTACAAAGCTAACAGCTCTTAAGCCTATATTGCAGATTCATTCCCATATTCAGAGGCCCAGACTACATTTCTAACTCAGCTAAATTTCTTAGTTTGACTATCCCACCATCTCAAAATTAACGTGTCCCAAACTGAACCTATAATTTTCTCCTAAATCTGTTCCTCTTGCTCTGATAATCCCTGTCCTGGTTAAGAACCCAGCAGAAGCCTAGACACTTAAGGTAAAAATGTCACAGTGGTCCTCCAAGCATCACTGAACCAGGGCAAGAGAAACATTTATTCTGACTCACCCACTCCAGTATTCTTGCCTGGAATATTCCATGGACAGCAGAGCCTAGTGGGCTACAGTCCACAGGGTCGCAAAAAGTCAGACACGACTAAGTGACTGAGTACACATACCTTTAAAAAAAATTCCAGGTTCTCTCTCTCTCTCATGCACAAACACTCTCTCTCTCAAGGAAGTCATGGGCATCTCTGTCTTTCTGGGTCTGGCACGCAGATTGGCACAAGCTAAATTGTGCCACTCATATCTTTTCTCTTGGCTAGTACCCTTCAGTTTCCATGACAACGTTTCACATATCTTTTGCCCTATATTCTTGAAATCAAAGGGAATTACTTCTGAATGATGGGAAGGTGTGAGAACTGTGTCACTACTAACTTCAGAAAGGGGCCTTGCCAAAGAGAATGATGAGGATTTAAGCTGTGGACGTGCTAAGGTAAATGAAAAGACAAATTGATGAACTTGTCAAAATGTTCCTTCAGCAGGCATGGGTACAATGAATTCTTGCAATAACTTCTCAGGCTAAGCATCCATTTTCATGTTCTCTTCATGTTCCAATCTGTAGTTCCAGAGGTGCTCAAGCATTAGTATGGTGTTGCTCACTGTTCAGTGGAGACTGTGGAACATTTATCATTGTTAAGAATTCTTAATATTAAACTTGTATGAGTAAAGGTCTGGAGGAAACAGGCATGAAGTATGATACCGATTCTTCATATCGGCAACCAGGTCGACATTAAATACTAGAATTGATCTTACATAGAATATTCTTTATAATTTACATTTCACATCTTAATTTTAATAGATGATTGGGTTGCTTTAGGTGAAAAAGTCATTCCCCAAAATATGAAAAGTAATTTTTTTAAGTTTATAATTTTATCAAAAACATATTAAATTACATATACTTTGGGCACAATTACATTTTAGCTTTTAATCCCTTAAGCCATCATTTTCATGAAAAAGTGCTGACAAAAACATTCATATATGCACTATGTAGTAATTAAATTAATTATCATTGATATTTTACCAACATTGTTATATAAAAATCATAGATTAACCCTAGTTAATCTGTCATTACAGATTTATGTTTTTCAAGATGAGAGGACAGGACCTGTTTTAATTACTGGATTGTCAACTTAAATAAATTTTAAAAACTTGTGCTTATGTTGACCTACATTGACTCATGCACTGGGACCTAAATGTCAGAGGCCGGTCTGTTCTTTCCAGTCCCCTCCTATTCTCTCACCAGCACCTCACCAAGTCTTGCAGGTCCAACTCCTTATTGCTTCTTGAATCCTTCCCCTCTTTTTGTCTACACACTCATGAGTTTAACTTGGGTGATAATAATAGTTCTCTAATTTATTTCATTTCTGCTACTCTCATTCTAATCAAATCTACTTTTCGCAATATCAAGAGTGCACCTTGACTAGATAAGGGCCCACACAGCAACAAAGATCCAACAAAACAAAAAATAAATAAAATGCAAAATTAAATAAAATTAAGTTGGTAAACTTTTTTAAAAGATATCATGATTACTAGAAGTCAGTGCAAATAGATTTAAGAAAAAAATATGACAAACCTGTGTGGCGTGGCATCATGCTCAGTCGTGTCCATATCTGTGCAACCCCATGGACTGTAGCCCACTAGGCTTCTCTGTCCATGGGATTCTCCAGGCAAGCATACTAGAGTGGGTTTCCATTTCCTACTCCAGGGGATCTTCCTGATACAGGGATTGGACCCATGTCTCTTTCATCTCTTGCATTGGCAGATGGATTCTTTACCACTGCACCACGTGGGAATCCCATGACAAACATAGACAGTGTATTAAAAAACAGAGACATCACTTTGCCAACAAAGGTCCATATAGTCATAGCTATGGTTTTTCCAATAGTCATGTATGGATGTGAGTGTTGAACTATAAAGAAGATTGAGCACCAAAGAACTGATGCTTTCTAATTGTGATGTTGGAGAAAACTCAAGAGTCCCTTGGACTGCACGGAGATCAAACCAGTCAATCATTAAGGAAAGCACCACTGAATATTCATTGGAAGGACTGATTCTGAAGCTGAAGATTGAGGGCAGGAGGAGAAGGGGGTGACAGAGGATGAGATGGTTGGATGGCATCATTGACTCAACGGACATGAGTTTAAGCAAACTCCAGGAGATAACAAAGGACAGGAAGCCTGGCATGCTGCACGCCATGGGTCATAAATGAATCAGCCATGACTTAGCAACTGAACAACAACAAACCAATTTCCACTGTAGCAGTTGTGGTCATGGTTATATGGATGATGGAACTATCTTCTGTCATTTTTCTCATAATTTCTCATAATTTCTTGGTAATGCTAGATTTCACCCCCCCACCCCCAAAGGCTCTATTTTTTACAACAGTTTAGTTTCATAGAAAAGTTGAGCAGAAAGTACATTCCTATATACTCCCTGACCACACACATGCATCGCCTTCCTAGTTATCAACAACCCTCACCAGAGTGGTACATTTGTTATAATCAGTGAACCTACATTGATATATTATTACCACCCAAAGTCCATAGTTTACATGAGAGCTCATTCTTGGTGTTGTACATTCTAGGGGCTTTACAAACATACAGTGAGAAGTATCCAGCTTTCTAGTATCTTATGGAGTAATTTCATTATCTAAAAATCCTCTGTGCTTTGTCTACTCTACACTGTCTCTTCCCTAATCCCTGGCAATAACTGATCTTTTTACTCCCTGCATTGCTTTGCCATTATAGAATGTCATACAGTTGCAATCATACAGTATGTAGCCTTTTCTGATTGGCTTCTTTCATTTAGTAATATGTATTTAAGGTTCCTACATGTCTTTTCATGGCTTCATTTCTTATTTCCTTTTTAGTCCTGAATAGTATTCCATTTTATAGATTTACCATAGTTCTGCCTGCAATGCAGGAGACCTGGGCTCGATTCCTGGTTTGGGAAGATTCTCCTAGAGAAGGTAAAGGCTACCCACTCCAGTATTCTGGCCTGAAGAATCCCATGGACCGTATAGTCCATGGGGTCGCAAAGAGCCGGACACGACTGAGTGACTTTCACTCACCATAGTTTATTTATCCATTCACTTACTGAAAGACATTTTGGCTACTCCCAGATTGTGACAACTGTGAATAATGCTGCTATAAACATTTGTGTGCAAGTTTTTGTGAGCATGTTGTCATCTCATGTGGGCAATAACCAAGGGATTGTGACTTCTGAATCATATGGTAATAGTAAGCTTAGTGTAAGGTTCCCCCTAAGTCTGGGTCTCCTTTAGTTTTTAAATCTCAGGCTTGCCTACACTGAAACTCTAGCATTTTGTCGATTATAGTTTAGATTCATGCTCTAATAAATTGTGATTTTCTGTGTCCTGTTGTCTATCCTTCTAAAATGTATGATATCTTGATAAGAACTGGTTGTATTTGCCTCATTCTGTTTTAAAGCATTCATACCACTTTTGAAAACATTATCAATAAATGCATCACCTTGGAGTGTTGTGGATATGATTATTTTCATCAGTATAGAAAAACTGGATCAAAAGGAGAGTTACTTATCAAACCATAGGAAAGACTGAAAGGAGGAAGAGATGCCATCACCAGATGTGTCTTCAGTCCTCTGCTTGGTCCTATTCCCTGACTCATTCATTCACCAAATACGTATGTGGGGACAGCCTCTAAGCAGGCACTACAGTAGATACTGCACTTCTTTGCATACTTTGCAATTGTCTTCCCTATTTCTCCTGCGCTAATAATGTAAATGGGCTTCCCTAATGGCTCAGGGGTAAAGAATCTGCCTGCAATGCAGGAGATGTGGGTTCAGTCCTTAGGTCAGGAAGATCCCCTGGGGAAGGAAATGGCAACCCACAGTGCTACTCTTGCCTGGGAAATCCCATGGACTTGGCAGGAGCTTGGCAGGCTACAGTCCTTGGTGTTGCAAAGAGTTGGACATGACTTAGAGACTAAATAACATTAATAATAAAACTATTATTATCCTTGCTACAATTTTCTTTCCTTCATGCTTCTATTGTGTTTATGATTTAGTTTTAAAATTTGGCAACATGCAAAGCCGTAAGTAGATAACAGTATTCACAGAAAGCTAAAAATTGACTGGACATTCTAGGCACAGTCTACACTACAAAATTTCTAAAACAAAACTAGTGGTATGTAGAAGTAGCTTTGATATGGAACACCTCTTGATTTATTACAAAATTCTAAAATGCAACCATTACATATCATGATTTCAAAAATTAGCAAAGGATCCAAGCAGATAACTTGTGAGAAAAGAAACAAAAATAGACAAATAAAATTTTAAAAATTCAATCTTGTTAATGATGAAAGGAAAGCTAAGTAAAATAAAATGCAGCTTGTATGTACAAAATTGGCATTTACAAAAAGTTAATATCATGTTATGTGGAGACAATGGTGTGATAGGTCCCTTACATACTGCTGGTGAATACATTTTTTGGTAAAACAATTTGGCACATGAATTGTGAAATTTAATATTTTTATAGACTTTGATTCAGAATTTTTACCATGAAGATGAAATCCAAAGAAAACAATGAAGAATGGGGCAAAGATTATGTAAAGAATTCTCACTGTAGCATTATTACAACAGTGATTAAGGTGAAGGCATTTTACACTGTAACCATGAGGGATTGGTAAATTATATTATAATATATTCATGTACACAATGGAGAATTTTTTCCTTCAAAATTTGTTTATGAATAATTATTATGTACATGAAAAATCATTAACATACAATATTGTGATCAAAATTGGGCCAAAGCTACAGTACAGCTATAGATACAGAAGTAAAAATATAGATTTGCAAAAAAGTAGCAAAATGTCATTATAACAAATAATGAGATGATTCTTTATGGTTATTTCCTTCTTTCTATGTTCCTGAGTATTACGAGTTTTCTTCAATGATTGCTGTTGTTGTTCAATCGCTAAGTCATGTCCAACTCTTTGTGACACTGTGGACTGCAGCACACCAGGCTTCCCTGTCCTTCACTATCTTCCAGAGTTTGCTCAAACTCATGTACATTGTATAAATGATGCCATCCAACCATCTCATCTTCTGTTGCCCCCTTCTCTGCTTGCCCTCACTCTTTCCCAGCATCAGGGTCTTTTCCAAAGTGTTGGCTCTTTGCTTCAGGTGTCCAAAGTATTGGACCTTCAGCTTCAGCATCAGCCCTTTCAATGAATATTCAGGGTTGATTTCCTGTAAGATCGACTGGTTTGGTCTCCTTGTAGTCCAAGAGACTCGCAAGAGTCTTCTTCAACACCACAATTTGAAAGCATCAATTCTTCAGCTCTCAGCCTTCTTTATGGTCCACCTCTCACACCCATCCATGACTGAAAAATCCATAGCTTTGACTATATGGACCTTTGTTGGAAAACAGTGTGTGTGTGTGTTAATTGCTCAATTACATCCGACTCTTTGCAACCCCATGGACTGTAATTACATTATGTTCCTCTGTCCTTGGAATTCTCCAGGCAAGAATACTGGAGTGGGTGGCTATTCTCTTCTCCAGGGGATCATCCCAACTCTGGTATCAAACCAAGGTCTCTGGGATTGCAGGCAGATTCTTTACCATCTGAGCCAAAGTGCTTCCAAAGTGTGTTGGCAAAGTGATGTCTCTGCTTTTCAATACACTGTCTAGGTTTGTCATGGTATTTCTTCCAAGGAACAAGTGCCTTTTAATATCATGGCTGCAGTCATCATCTGCAGTGATTTTGGAGCCCAAGAAAATATAATCTACCACTGTTTCCATTTCCATTGCTTCCCCATCTATTTGCCATGAAGTGATGGGATTGAATGCCACGATCTTAGTTTGTTGAATGTTGAGTTTTAAGCCAGCTTTTTCTTCAACGATTACTTATTTGTTTTTAAAATAAAATGCAGTAAAATTTATTTTAAAAAGTAACATGATTTCTGGTTCAGGACAGCTGATAAAATGCAAACAGTTTTCTTCTCTTACCTTAAGATCTTCAACAAAGGTCAATAGAGAGTGCAAAATATATGGGTGACTATAATAAAGTGAGATAAGAGCTTCAGCAGACAGATTTACCAAACATGGACAAACAGAAGAGGACACACTCACCCTAGAATTTAAGAACCCAGAAAAGCAGGGAGCTGACCTTCTAAATACAACACCTCAGTGTTAATTTTTAGAAAAGTCAAAACAGTCCTCATTTATCCTGACTTCTAAATAAAGCAAAATCACCCAAAGTGTTGGGGTTAGGAGGAAGAGCACTTCATTCTAATGAAACTGAAGTGGCTGTCTGTGGGCAAACTGAGATAAGTGGGTATTCGCCTCAAAAGCAAAATTGTTCAAATTTTACTATTCAGAAAAAATTCCAGTTCCCTGCTCAATTATTCAAAATGAAGTCTGCCAGTTCACAGGCCCCAACCACACACCTTACATTGACAGTCATGCTCACTATGAAAGAAATATGCTAGAAATTGAAGAAAAATCTGTAGAAAGGGAAAGATCAAGCTAAATAAATTTGAAAAAGTTACCAAAGGAAAAAGATCAATTATAAGGGAATTGAGGTGAGTTTTTTAAAAAAACAAAGAATTTTAACCCTAGTTACACAGATTTGAAAAGATTTTCTAGTCCCCAAAATGAGAACAGAAAATATTGCTAGATACTCATTTATCATTCCCAGGTGACTTAGGGGTGAGGAATCTGCCTGCCAATGAGGAGATGCAGGAGATGTGGGTTTGATCCCTGGGTCTGGAAGATCCCCTGGAGGAGGAAATGACAACCCACTCCAGTATTATTGTCTGGAAAATCCATGGGCAGAGGAGCCTGGTGGGCAACAGTCCAGAGTCGGGGATGACTGGGCATGCACAGCATCCATCATACAAAGATATGCAGAGACAAAGGCTGAAATAAATTAATCAAGAAATATCAACGCAAGTTTATGATGTAGAGCTACAAGAAAAATCAGCAAACAGAAAAACAATTAGAAAATGGTAAAAAGGTTCTAATGAAAGAGAAACTGAAGATGGAAGGAAATTGTGTGGGAGACTACTTTTTTTTTTAAGCCCTCTACATTGCTAGAGTTTAAAAAACCATGTACTTGTACTACTTTGTTACAAGTAAAAAATAATGTTAAAAATAGGAAGAAATATGTTTCAAAATGTTCCTTCTCAAAATAACAAGATTTCCAAACAAAAGTCAGGTTTATAAATTCACACTTGTTTTAACTCTCATTCTGAGTAGTGAAAACAGAAATGGAGAATCATCTCTGAAGTTTTAATGGGAATGATTTATTTTGTTGCCGTCACTGAAATTCTTTAGTCAAATATGTACTTGATGTGAGTTAAATATTGGGATTTAACTTTGGAATTGCAGTGCTTTAGATAAAGCTATGTCTCTGAATGAAAATCTCCAAGCATTTTGCTAAATATCTCCTATGCCATCGTTAAAGACATGGTATGGGGTGGGGTCTGGCTGCTCGCTGCTCAAAATGCCAATAAACAGGCCAAGTTGGTTGAAATGAAAGTTTGCTTTATTTCAAGTGCTGGAAACTCAGTGGGGAGGGGGAGGGCGAACATCTGTCTAAAGGCTGACTCCCCCTCTCCCTGGTTAGGGGGCCACATGCAGAAACAGCACACTCATCTCTAATAGTCATCTTCCAATTGGTCATCAGCGGTCTGACCAGTGTCATCTTCATGTTAGGTACAGTCAGTCTTCAGTTCCAGGGTCCAGTTGTTCCCAATTCTTGCAGCCAATTCTCAGAATTGTGACAGCTCACGTCCTGGGTATAGTCTAGTCAACAGGTAGTTAACTTCTCCATCTGGTGTTTTAGTATCTACAGGATAGCTCACAGGATATGGTTCAGAATATTATCTAAAGGTCTTTGACTATGCTTAATGACCACATTATTATTATGTAGTCTCCTTGGACTGTTTTCCTTTGTTTCCTCATTTCTCACTTCTCTGATTAAACTTTTTCTTTGACTAGTTTACCACAGACAAAAGGAAGACAGCAGACATGGGGCAGGTTAGAGGGGCAAGGACCATAGGATCCTGCTCCATTTCAGCAATGCCAACAAAAAATTAAAACTTGCTTTGAAAATGTTGATTTTTTTCAATTATTTCTCCTCTTTTCTACTAAGAACCTATTTGTGTCCAAACCAAGTGCTCACACTGAAAGGCACTGGTGATTCTCTCCTCTCAAGCTGGTTTCTGCAGCCTTTAGACTAATAATGCTCCTTGGCTCAAGGCGAGGAACTCCCTGCTGAGATCAGGTTCTTTGACAGCCAGGATTCTTCAACCAATTCAGACTACAAAACAGCCTTAGAACAAGTTGGTCCAGCTCTGCACTGCCTAGAGAGCAGGTGTTACAACAACGTTTTCCCAGCCTAAATTGGAAAAGAGCTTGGTAGATTCAAGGTTCTGAAAGGAAGTCAGTTGACTACAGCATTTTGGGCAAAGGGGAGAATAACGGCTCAAAACCAAACCAACTAGTGCACAAGTCTGTGATGTTTCTTATGTGATCCCCAAAGACTGTCCAAGTGAAAAAGCTCATTGGAAAAGGTAAAAAGAAATGATTGATTAAATGATTACATCAAAATTGAAAACAATTACCTGTCAGAAATATCGTGAAGAAATATAAAGAGCAAACACTAAAGTAAGAAAATATTTGCAGGACATATGACGAAAATAACTGGTATTTTATGATTATCAGAAGTCTTAGAATTTAAAAAGACAAGAATGTCAGTCAAACAAACAGAGGCTTCCTTGGTAGCTGGGTGGTAAAGCATCTTTCTGTCCATGCAGGAGACATGGGTTCCATCCCTCATCTGGGAAGATCCCTCATGCTGAGGAGCAACTAATTGGCATATGCCACAACTACTGAGTCTGTGCTCTAGAGCCCAAGAGCCGCATCTACTGAGCCCACAGGTGGCAAACACTGAAGCCAGCGCTCCCTAGAGCCTATGATCCACAATGAAAGAAGCCACCATAACAAGAAACCCACACACCACAAGTAGAGAGTAGCCCCTGCTCACTGCAACTAGAGAAAAGCCCATGCAGCAACTAAGACTCACCACGACCAAAAATAAATAAATATATTAAAAAAAAAAACAGATGA
Source organism: Okapia johnstoni (assembly GCA_024291935.2). NCBI lineage: Eukaryota > Metazoa > Chordata > Mammalia > Artiodactyla > Giraffidae > Okapia > Okapia johnstoni. The sequence continues at coordinate 59,255,777 of CM044308.1, forward strand.
AGGAAACTAATGGACAATACATATGTACACATAGTCACATAATACAAAATTATCTTACTTTAAAATGTCTTATACTATCAAAGAAATGAACTGTCTCATATATATTTTGCTTGAATCAAAATCCAAGGAAGGTCCATACATTGCAATTTGCAATTATTTTGTCTCAAGTTTCACTTTATATATTCCCACCCACTCCCTCTTTTTTTTCTCCCTCTCTCTCTTTTTTTTTTTCCTTGCCAATTATTTGCAGAGAAAACTGGATATTTGTCCGAGTTTCCCAGTCTTGATTTTGCTTAGCGCATCTCCATGATGTTGTCCAAAATGTTTCTCTCTCTCATTATTTCCTGTAAATTGGCAGTTAGAATGACAGTGAACTCAGGGAATTTTTTTGGCAAGAGTAGTTCAGAGATAGTGACTGTACTCTCACAAGTAGGTATATATTGTCTGACTTTCTCTTTTTTTGTGATATAGTAGTCACTAATTACTTTGCTTAGATACATTTTTCACTGGTTATATTCTGACTCATTTTTTCTTTACTCATTAGCTAGTATCCTAGCTATATATATATGAAAAGAGACTTCTTGCCATTTGTTTATCCATTAATTGAGTTCATAGAGAAGAGGCAGGATGAATACTAAAATTTTTTATTTCCAGTTTTTGGAAATAATGAGATGGTTTCCTAAATTCTCCAAAGGGAGCATTTAATTCCATTTTAGAGGTTTCTAATCCTCACAGAGGGACGTTTATTATGCTATCACAGATATGGAGCAGCACAAGTCTGCTGGTCTCCCCTCATTGGAGATCTGGATGCCAGCTCCACAGGACTCCAAGATCAAAGATGCCAGTGCCATCCAAGTAGTGCCCTTTCTTTAGATGTCTAAGTACCAGTTCTGCTACCTCACTTTTCATGCTTTCAAATTCTCATAACTGCAGATTATTCACCCCTTTGTTTCCCTGGTCATAGGTGTTGTTATCCCCTGTAGTTACTACCTGTGTGACACATAAGTGCTCCCATTTTCATCTAGTTATACAATTTCATTTTTAAAATATTTAAATCTCAGAACAATCTGGAATCAAACCTGTGGAAAGGGTCATAAATAAAATCAGTTTTATCTATTTTTCCTGTGGTTAACCAGCTAGTCCAACACAATTTATTAAAAAGTCCAGGTTTTCCTGGATATTATTTGTTCTTCCAAATGAACTGTATTACCAACAAGTTAAGCTTCAGACAAAGCATTTACTATGTGATAAAGGCAGCATTTAAATCAGTGGGGAACAAGTTCTTGTTGTTAGAGTGAAGAAATGTTGCTGTTGTGACACTCAAAGAAACTGGAGGCAAAGCATCTTTTAGATGTTTTGGAAAAGTTAGCATTCTTTATTTCTTTTTCTGAGTTTCTGTTTATTATAGTGTCCCCTGCAGGCAGAGATGAACAGAAGCCATGGAGCAAACAGAACTGTGGTCAACAGAGGCCCAGACTGCAAACCTGGTCAGTTATACAAGTGTGGATTTTGAAGCTGAAAATAAATAAATAAGAGTTCAATAACAGGCTATTTTTTTTTCTCTTTCAAAACTGTTGCCATGAATAGCATTCTGCTTATATTTTTTCATGTATTTGTCAGTGCATTTTGAGATCGATTTCTAGAAATGAGATCTCTGGATCAAAAGATAAATGGAAAATATAGCTAAATTCTCCTTCAGGGAATGTTACCATTTTCAATTCCCAATAGCAATCTATGAAACTGCTTGTTTTCCCTCAACCTCATCAACGTTTAGACTACTTTGGGATTTTTGTCAATCTGATTTATGAGAAACAGTATCCCAGCTTAGCTGTAATTAGCACATTTCTCTTATGGAAAGTTGTGAATATTTTCATATATAAGAGCTATTTGCATTTCTTCTTTTGCGAACTATCTATTCATATCTCTTTTGTAAACTGGCCTTTTATCTCTCTTTCAGAAGACTTTTATCTTTTAACTTTTTATATTGAAATATAGTTGATTAACAATCTTGTGTTAGTTTCAAGTGTACAGCAAAGCGATTCAGTTATATGTACACATGTATCTATTCTTTTTCAAATTATTTTCCCACTCCGCTCAATATTATGTAACAACCAAAGTGAGCAGAAGGCTTTTTTAGGGATAATAACTCTTCAAAATGACATAATTTTCAAACACTTTTCTCCTATTTGTCATTGCAATTTTTACTTTACTGGATTGTTTTGCAATGTAAAAAAGTTATTTCTTTATATGATTAAGTTTTTCTCATTTTTTCTCATTGTATATGGATATTGACTTATAATTATGAAACTTTTGTCACTCATAAAAAATTTTCCACGTGTTTTCTTCTTGTTTTATACATATATTTGTATTTAGAGATCCAAACCAGTTAGAATTTATTCTGTATTAAGTGTCAGAAGTGGACACAATTTAACCTGTTCTTGTGAGTGACTAGTTCAGTTCAGCTCAGTTCAGTCGCTCAGTCGTGTTCGACTCTTTGCGACCCCATGAACTGCAGCATGCCAGGCCTCTCTGTCCATCACCAACTCCCAGAGTCTACCCAAACCCATGTCCATCGAGTCGGTGATGCCATCCAACCATCTCATCCTCTGTCGTCCCCTTCTCCTCCCGCCCCCAATTCTACCCAGCATTAGGGTCTTTTCCAATGAGTCAACCTTTCGCATGAGGTGGCCAAAGTATTGGAGTTTCAGCTTCAACATCAGACCTTCCAATGAACACCCAGGATTGATCTCTTTTAGGATGGATTGATTGGATCTCCTTGCAGTCCAAGGGACTCTCAAGAGTGCCCTCCAACACCACAGTTCAAAAGCATCAATTCTTCGGCGCTCAGCCTTCTTCACCGTCCAACTCACATCCATACATGACCACTGGAAAAACCATAGCCTTGACTAGACGGACTTTTGTCGGCAAAGTAATGTCTCTGCTTTTAAATATGCTATCTAGGTTGGCCATAACCTTCCTTCCAAGGAGTAAGCGTCTTTTAATTTCATGGCTGCAGTCACCATCAGCAGTGATTCTGGAGCCCAAAAAAATAACAAAAAAATAAAGTCTGACACTGTTTCCACTGTTTCCCCATCTATTTCCCATGAAGTGATGGGACCAGATGCCATGATCTTAGTTTTCTGAAAGTTGAGCTTTAAGTCAACTTTTTCACTCTCCTCTTTCACTTTCATCAAGAGGCTCTTTAGTTCTTCTTCACTTTCTGCCATAAGGGTGGTGTCATCCGCATATCTGAGGTTATTGATATTTCTCCCGGCAATCTTGATTCCAGCTTGTGTTTTCTTCCAGCCCAGCGTTTCTCATGATGTACTCTGCATATAAGTTAAATAAGCAGGGTGACAATATACAGCCTTGACGTACTCCTTTTCCTATTTGGAACCAGTCTGTTGTTCCATGTCCAGTTCTAACTGTTGCTTCCTGACCTGCATACAGGTTTCTCAAGAGACAGGTCAGATGGTCTGGTATTCCCATCTCTTGAAGAATTTTCCACAGTTTATTGTGATCCACACAGTCAAAGGCTTTGGCATAGTCAATAAAGCAGAAATAGATCCCAACACTATTCATTAAAAACTCATCTTCTCCCCACTGTTTAAATGCTACCTTTGTCATATATTACATTTCCACATAAAAAGTTTATTTATGGATTCCCTATTCCACTATATTGGTCTAGCTTTCATTTAAACACAATGGCACAGTGCTTTAGAGATAAAGACTATGAAAAATGTTTCAATAACTAAGGGAGACAGTCATTACTTCCAGGATATTCATGTGTCCTGATTATTATTTGGTCTGCTAAATGAATTTTATAATTAACTTGCCAAATCCTACAGAAATACAGTTTACTAATATTTCCTGGAAAAGCTTTAATGCTAAAATTATCTCAGGAAAGATTAAACTCTATATGACATTGAAGTTCTCTGTCCAGGAACACGGTATGTGTTTTCAATCGTTCATACAGACACACATACATATGCTGTACATTCTTCTACATGTAAGTGTCTATGTGCTCGTTATTTTTCCTTGGTAAGTGGAATTGTCTCACTACATTATCTTTTTGAATGTTGACTCTATGATTTTATAATCTGATCTCACCTGGAATTCTTTTATTGTTTGTAGTTATTCCATCAGTTTTTTTTTTCTCCATTTTCCACATACACAATTCTGTCATCTGCAAATAGGAGTTAACTCTTTCCAACTCCTATGCTTCTAATTGCATTTTTACTGACTAATTGTATATGCTACTTCCTGTAATTAAAATGTTAAATAATAATAGAAGTTTAGAACATATGTACTTTTTGCTTTGTTTTAATCAGAATGCCCCCAGTGCTTTTCCATTATGTAAGATGCTGGGATCAAGGGTTGTAGGAGTGTGTGTGTCTGTGTGTTTGTGTGTGTTGACACACATGAATATTTGTATTTTTTTAAATGAAAAAAAAATTTATACATTGTTAAATATCATCATACATCTTTGAAACTGAAGGTATCATTTACCTCCCTAGTTCTATTAATATAATGGGTTATATAAAGGTCAATATTTAACTATCATTGCACATTGCATTCCTGGAATAAATCCACATGATCATTGTGTATTACTCCCATATTGACATTGAGATTGAATTTTAATTTAGGTACATTCTTTTTTATTTGGGGGTCTGTAATAACTCATTTATTTCCTATAATGAATTTGGAATTTTCCTTTTTTCCTGTTCTGTAATAGTTTAAATAGACTGAGGATTTTCTTATTTTCAAAGTTTGGCAAAATTCTCAACTGGGCCTATTCAGGGTTTTCTTTTTTTTTTATTGGAGTCATCTCTTTATTCTGAGGTAATTGGTCTGTTTATATATCCTTTAGAATAAACGCACTTTTATAAATTATATTTTGTTAGAAAATTATTCTTTCATCTACACTTTTAAATATATATAAATAATTATCTATAAATATAAATAATATATACACAAACAGAATATAAATAATCTGTTATATTTTTTCAATTTGAATAAAACATTGCCATTTCTAAATTTCAGTATTTGTGTCCTCTCCCACACATTTTTTAAAATTAATACGATTATTTATTGATTAGTGATTGCTTATTGTGTTGCTCATTTCAAATGAGTGAATTCACTTTTAGATTATTAGTTTTTAATGATGTTTCATTATGTTTCAGTTTTAGAGTTGATTTAAATCTTCTGATTTGTTTTGAGTTTTATATAATTCTTTCTAAAGTTTCTCATTTACCAAGCTGCTAGGTGTTTAATTCACTTTTCACTTTTATTTTTACAGCTATTTAATCTAAAAATTGTCATCGAATACCTAATTTAGCTGTATCTCATCAATTCTGATACACTGTGTTCTCTTGAATTTTGAGGAAAATCTGAAATTTTGGATTCTACTTCCTCTTGAAGCTGAGCAGGACCCTATGATCCTTGCCTGCCCCCCCCCCCCCCACATCCTCTACCTGCCTTTTGTGGAAACCGTTAGTCAAAGAATAAGTTTAATCAGAGGACTGAGAAATATTGAAACAAAAGAAAACAGTCAAAAGGGACTAAATAACAAACATAACATAAACATAGTCACTAAACATAGTCGGGGACCTTTAGTTCTTTCTCAAGGGCTATAGATAATATTCTGAGCCATATCCTGTGAGCTGTATTATAGATACCAAAACACCAGGTGGAGAAGTTAGCTACATGAGGACCAGACTGTACCCAGGACATGAGCTGCCACAATTCAGAGAATTGCCCACAAAGAAATGGGAACAAATGGACCCTAGAACTGAAGATTGTTTAACTGTACCTGAAACAATGAAGATGATGCTGGTCAGATCACCGATGACCAGTTTGAAGATGATGTTAGAGATGATAGTGTTGTTTCTGCACGTACCCCCCTTCCACTCTGTCTATAAAAGCTGTCACCTCCTGCTTGTCAGGGGCGAGTCTGCCTTTGGACAAATGTCTGCCACCCTCCCCCACCTCCACCCCAGTTGCCAGCATCTGAAATAAAGCAAACATTCCTTTCCACCAACCTGACATGTTCATTGCTTTTTGAGCAGCGAGCAGCCAGACCCCAAACACATACTCTTTCAGTTAATGCTCTTTTACCCATGAGCTGTGTGTAAGTTAATTTTATGTGCCTAGATATTTGGTCAAGTAGCATTATGGTAGATGTGAGAGGGTGTTTTAGAGTGAGATTAACATTTGAAATTCACAGATTGAATAAAACTGACTGCCCTCCTTAATATGTGTGCCCTCATCAAAGCAGTTGCAAGTGTGAAAAGAATAAAAAGCTGAACTTCCTGCAAATAAAAACTCCTCTTGTTCTTTGAGCTGGGACACTGGCCCCTGGAATCAGACTGAAATATCTGTTCGCCTTGCGTCTAGAGACTGCCTGACTTTCAGACTGGAAATTACATCATTAGCTCCGCTGGTTCTCAGGCTGTTGGACTTTGACAGGAATTACACTTTTGCTTTCCTGAGTCTCCAGCTTGCCCACTCACCCTTAAGATCTTGGGACTTAGCCTTCATCATTGCATGAGCCAAACTATTCAGTTCAGTTCAGTTCAGTAGCTCATTCGTGTCCAACTCTTTGTGACCACATGTACTGCAGCATGCCAGGTTTGACTGTCTATCATCAACTCCCGGAGCTTACTTGCCGGGAGCCAGCTCCCGAGATCCCACCCATGACAGAGTCATGAGAAGGAGGACTGATTTGAGCACGGCTTCTCAGCCCTCAGGGATTCTCGGAAGGCTGCCTCAGCACTCACCTTAAAGATGATATCTGTCTTTCTGATGTTTGTGACAATAAACCTCTTCTTATTTTCTGTGACTTAGGCAAAAGGCCTTTCCTGATTCTCTTCTAAAATAGATCAATCTGGAATCTCAATCAACAAGGCCCCTGAACGGTAGCACCCTAAATAAAATTATCTGAGATGTAGAGTATGCTGATCTAAATTCCTTTTGCTAACATATTGGTTTGTTTAATAAATGTACCTGTGCCTTTGGAGCTAATGTGCATAACTGCTCCCTAGTAATAAAACAGCATTGAGAGCCTCTGCACAAAAAGATGAATTCTTTCCTGCTGTGCCTGACAAAAGCGTTCTGACTGATCAACCCTTATCAATAGGACTCACAAGATGTTAGCAGGCCCCCAGGCCGGAAGATGATGTAAACATAAACGTATCAAACGTCGACGCAGCACTGTCCCATTAAACTGATCTGGCATGAACCCCACTGATAAAAGCTGCTGGGGACTGGACTCCGGCACTATACTTAAACTCATGTCTATTGAGTCGGTGATACCATCCAACCATCTCATCCTCTGTCATCTCCTTCTCCTCCTGCCTTCGATCTTTCCCAGCATCAGGGTCTTTTCAAATGAATCAATTCTTTGCATCAGGTGGCCAAAATATTGGAGTTTCAGCTTCAGCATCAGTCCTTCCAGTGAATATTCAGGAATGATTTCCTTTAGGATGGCTGGTTGGATCTCCTTGCTATATCAAGGAACCAATCTATACCTGATAATAATATATATATATATACCAGGTGGGGGAAGCTTTCTGTTTTAAATTTTGAGGAGTTTTTGTTTGTTTGTTTTGGTTTTGATTACAGTATGGTCATAGAATTTATATTACTACAATCATGCACACACACACACACAATCTTCCTGTTTCTATAACCATACTATTTGGGGAGAAAACAGGGAATTTGAACTGCTTTGGTGTAAGAGGTGTGTTAACCTCCTTCTTACTGTGAATGCTTCCTATTTGTCCTCGAATCTCCAGTGGCTTCTGCTGTTGCTATGGTGTTGCTTACTGCCCTGAACTGTTTGCCTGCCCAGAACTGCTAAATCAGAGAGATACAAATTTCAATTTTCTTGAAACTGCATTCTTTAAGCTTAGCCTTATTTGATCTAACTAACTACAGACAAATTCACCAAGTTTATAAAGTTTATCTCTGAAGAGAGATTGGCTTAGTGACAGGTAACTTTACAAAACGGTCAGTTCCAACTAATGCAAATAAAGTGTGGCAAGTGTTTTGGACTAACTCATAAATGAAGATACTTCTATTTATTACTTTGCCACTCTCTTTCCCACAATCATCTCAAATGCTAATAATTCTGCCCTACAGACTATTGAATTATATTGTATTCTGAGGAGATTTATAGTACAACCCAATAAATTAATAATTTTGAATGAGTAAAATATACAAAAAATTTGTCTTAGTATATTTAGGCTACTATAACAGAATCCTGGAGACTGAGTGGCTTATAAACAGCAGCAATGCATCTCTCATGGTTCTAGAGGCTGGGATTTCTGAGATCGAGCTGCTGTCAAATTCAGTGTCTGATGAAATCCTGCTTCCTGATTTAAATATAGGTTCTTCTGGTTAAGTTCTCACATGTCAGAAAGGCAAGTAAACTCTTTGGGATTTCTTTTGTAAGGGCACTAACCCCATTCACAAGGGCTTCATCATTGTAATCTAATCATTCCCCCAAGATCCCTTTGCCAAATACCATTACATTGGGAATTAAGTTTCAAAATGAATTTTGGAGAGATACAAACATTCACTATGATAGTCTATTAATTAAAGAACTATCACAGTCTTGTTATGGCAAAGAAGCTTGTGTAATGCAATGAAGCTATGAGCCATGCTGTGCAGGGCTACCCAAGACAAACTAGTCATAGGGGAGAGTTTTGACAAAATGTGGTACACTGGAGGAGAAAACGGCAAACCACTCCAGTATTCTTGCCATGAGAATCCCATGAACAGTATGAACACAGAAAAAAGATATGACACCAGAAGATGAGCCCCCCAGGTTGGAAGATGTCCAATATGCTACTGGGGAAGAGTGAGAGGCAATAACCAATAGCTCCAGAAAGAATGAAGCAGTTGGGCCAAAGTGGAAATGGCACTCAGCTATAGATGTATCTAGTGGTAAAAGTAAAGTCTGATGCTGCAAAGAACAATACTATATAGAAACCTGGAATGTTAGGATTATGAATCAAGGTAAATTGAATGTGATCAAGCAGGAGATGGCAAGAGTGAACATCAAAATAAGTGAACTCAAATGGACAGGAGAGGGCAAATTTAATTCAGATGATCACTATTATACTACTGAGGGGAAGAATCCCAAAGAAGAAATAGAGTAGCCATCATAGTCAACAAAAGAATGTGAAATACAGTACTTGGGTGCAATCTCAAAAACGACAATGATCTTGGTTCACTTCCAAGGAAAACCATTCAACATCACAGTAATCTAGGTCTCCAGGCAAGAATACTGAAGTGGCTTGCCATGCCCTCCTCCAGGGGATATTCCAGACTCTGGGATCAGACTCATATCTCTTGCATCTCCTTACAGGCAGATTCTTTACCTGTTGAACCATCAGTGAAGCCCATAAGACCATTTAGAACTAATACACACAAAGATATACCTTTCATCATAGAGGATTGGAATGCAAGAGTAGAAAATCAAGAGATACCTGGAGTATTGAGGCAAGATTGAGTTTGGAGTACAAAATGAAGCAGGAAAAAGGCTAACAGAGTTTTGTCAAAAGACACTGGTCACAGCAAACACCATTTTCCAACAATATAAGAGATGACTCTACACATGGACATCACTAGATGGTTAATACCAAAATCAGGCTGATTATATTCTTTGCAGCCAAAGATAGAGAAGCACTACACAGTCAGCAAAATTAAGACCTGGAGCTGACTGTGGCTCAGGTCATAAACTCCTTATTGCCAAATTCAGACTTAAATTGAAGAAAGTAGGGGAAACCACTAGCCATTCAGTTACAACCTAAATAAATCCCTATAAGTATACAGTGGAAGTGACAAATAAATTCAAGGGATTAGACCTGCTAAACAGAGTGCCTGAAGAAATATGGATGGAAGCTCATCCAGGAGGCAGTGACCAAAACAATCTCAAAGAAAAAGAAATGCAAGACGGCGAAGTGGCTGTCTGAGGAGGCTTTAAAATAGCTGAGGAAAGAAGAGAAGCAAAAGGCAAGGGAGAAAGGGAAAGATACACCCAACTGAATGCAGAGTTCCAGAGAATAGTAAGGAGAGATAAGAAGGCCTTCCTAAATGAACAATGCAAAGAAATAGAGGAAAATAACAGAATGGGAAAGGCTATATATCTCAAGGAAATTGGCAATATCAAGGGAATATTTCATGAAAGAATAGGCATGATAAAGGACAGAAATGGTAAGGACCTAAGAAAAACAGAAGAGATTAGAAAGAGATGGCAAGAATAAACCAACAAACAACAACAACAACAAAAAACTGTACAAAAAAGGTCTTAATGACCCAGATAACCATGATGGTGTGGTCACTCACCTAGAGCCAGACGTCCTAGAGTGTGAAGTCCAGTGGGCCTTAGGAAGCATTTAAACAAATAAAGCTAGTAGAAGTGATGGAATTTCAGCTGTGCTATGTTAAATCCTAAAAGATGATGCTGTTAAAGTGTTGCATTTAATATGTCAGCAAACTTTGAAGCTCAGCAGTGGCCACAGAATTGGAAAATGTGTTTTCATTCCAATCTCAAAGATGGGCAATGCCAAAAATGTTCAAACTACCATAAAATTGCACCCATTTCGCATGCCAGTAGGGTTATGCTCAAAATTCTTCAAGCTAGTCTTCAGCAACATGTGAAACAAGAACTTCCAGATGTACAAGCTTGGTTTTGAAGAGGCAGAGGAACCAGAGATCAAATTGCCAACATTCACTGGATCATAGAGAAAGCAAGAGAATTCCAGAAAAACATCTCCTTTTGCTTCATTTACTACATGAAAGCCTTTGACTGTGTGGATCACAATAAACTATGGAAAATTTTTAAAAAGATGGGAATACCAGAACACCTAACCAGTCTCCTGAGAAATTTGCATGCTGGTCAAGAAGCAATAGTTAGAACCAGACATGGAACAACAGACTGATTCAAAATTGGGAAAGGAGTATGTTAAAGCTGTATATTGTCACCCTGTTAATTTAACTTATATGCAGAGTATTTCATGTGAAATACTGGGTTGGATGAATCACAAGCTAGAATCAAGATTGCCAGGAGAATATCAACCTCACATACGCAGATGATACCACTCTAATGGCAGAAAGTAAAGAGGAACTACTTAAAACTCAATATTCAAAAAACTAAGATCATGGCATTCAGTCCCACCACTTCATAGCAAATAAATGGGGAAAAAGTGGAAGCAGTAGTAGATTTTATTTTCTTGGGCTCCAAAATCATTGGATGGTAATTGTAGCCATGAAATAAAAAGATACTTGCTCCTTAGAAGGAAAGCTATGACAAACCTAGACAGAGTATTAAAAAGCAGAGACATCACTGTGCCAACAAAGGTCCGTATAGTCAAAGCTATGGTTTTTCCAGTAGTCATGTATGGATGAGAGAATTGGACCATAAAGAAGGCTGAGCACCAAAGAATTTACGCTTTTGAGCTGTGATGCTAGAGAAGACTTTTGAGAGTCTCTTGAATAGCAAGGAGATCAGACCAATCCTAAGGAAATCAACCCTGAGTATTCATTGGAAGGACTGATGCTGAAGCTGAAGCTCCAATACTTTGGCCACATGATGTGATGAGCCAACTCGTTGGAAAAAGACCCTGTTGCTGGGAAAGTTTGAACACAAAAGGGGAAGAGGGTGGTGGAGGATGAGATGGTTGGATAGCATCACCGACTCAATGGACTTGAATTTGATCAAACTCTGGGAGATAGTGAAGGACAGGGAAGCCTAGCATGCTGCAGTCTATGGGGTAGCAAAGAGTCAGACACGGCTTAGTGACTGAACAACAACAACAACATAAATATGTGACATAATTAAAGACAAAGCAAATAATCTTGTTTAAAATTTTTACATAATATACCAGAATAGTTGTGTAAAATATAAAACTCCTCTTTGCCCAATTCTCTTGGAAACTGTCTTTTAAAGGCTATTAATAGCATTTTCTTTTCATTTTACAGAAGTGAAAAGTGAACCTATTAGTCGCTCAGTCCTGTCCAACTCTGCGATCCCATGGACTGTAGCCTGCCAGGCTCCTCTATCCATGGGATTCTCCAGGCAAGAATACTGGAGTGGGCTGCCATTTCCTTCTCTAGGGGATCTTCCCAACCCAGAGATCAAACACAGGTCTCCCGCAACTGCAGGCAGACACTTCACCCTCTTAGCTACCTGGTTTCTTCACTTGTCAGGTAATAACTCAAGAATTGAACACTGAAGTTGGATAACATTTAGCAAATAAAGAAAAGTATTTTTTTCTTGTTAGTTTGATTCTTTAATTAGTCAAGTTGTAATGCTGTTTGTTCCAACACAGCAAAGCTAAATTATTATTATTTTTTAATTTATGTAATAATTGTCATGCTCAACAAATCATTCCATGTTGTCAAATTAGGAAAATAACAAATTTATTTGTATTTAAGTTATAATATTGTGAAAATACATTGAAGATTAATTTTCATTCATACATGAAGTGGGTAGTTTCTTACTTATAAACTTAATTTATAAGTAACTTTTTAAAAATAAGTGTACAATCAGAGGGCTTCCCTGGTGGCTCAGTGGTAAGGAATCCACCTGCAGTGCAGAAGATTCAGGAGATGCAGGTTCAATCCCTGGGTCAGGAAGATCCCCTGGAAAAGGGCATGGCAACCCACTCCAGGATTCTTGCTGGGAAAATCCCACAGACAGAGGAGCTTGGCAGGCTACTGTAAACATGGTCACAAAGAGTCAGACATAACTGAAGCAACTGGGTATTGACTTATGGTCAGAAGCCATTCTATTCCACTGGGGATAACAGCTTTTAGTGCTTTTCAGTATCATTAGAAAGTAATTTTTAGAGCTATCAGAACAGAACATTTTCTTGATTTCACAATTTAGAGAATGCATAAAGTAAACAAACTTTGGCAGGATGTCATATAATCCTAGCCAGCATTCTCATAACATTAGGTGATATAAAAATTAAGTAATGTCTTTATTACTAAAGTCCTAAGAGTTAAAAACTCAGATTCACAAATTATTTAGTAGGTAGGGGAGGTAGATATATAAAGAAAAAGAAAGAAATTGGAGTGGATTTAAGATTTTCCTAGCATATGCCTTTTACACATATTAACATGTGATTTATTTCATTGAGATAAAAAGGTGTGTGGTCAAAGGTAATGCACTGGAAATTGTAACATAACTGAAAGCCTATCTTAACCTAAAGTAAGCAAAATTTTTTAAATGTAGGTCTTTAATATACATGCTGCTGCTGCTGCTGCTAAGTCGCTCCAGTCGTGTCCGACTCTGTGCAACCCCATAGATGGCAGCCCACTAGGCCCCGCTGTCTCTGGGATTATCCAGGCAAGAACACTGGAGTGGGTTGCCATGTCCTTCTCCATTAATATACATGAGGTAAATATAAATTATTATACAGCTTATGCATATTTACTTATTTCCTTAAAAAGTTTGATCATTCTATAATCAATGAAATTGTGTGTGTTTAAAATACTTTTATGAATATCCATGACTTCTTAACTGACTTAACATGCATGCTCCTTTTGCTTTCCTTATTTTTGGAAAAATAAAATTCTGAATACACCCATAGAAGTTTGTTTTATATACTCAGCATGTGTTACAGCAGAGAAAGTTTAAAAGGTGCTTAATTTTAATATTGCTTCCATGGTAATACAGTGGAGTCATATCATATATGTGTTTAATTTAACCAGATTCAGCTTATAGGCTTGGAGAGAGAAACAGGAGGACAGGAAAATGGAAAGAGGCATTGGGAGAGATTAAAGAAACTGGAACATAGATACAGAATGACAGACACAAACAAATATAGTGAATACAGAGCAGAACAACCCATCTATTGTTCTGCTCAGTAAGTTTATGTGTTTCTGACTGTTTTTTTGGTTTCACTTTGCTCTCATAAAAGGAAGTGCCCTCACACTCTATAGGGGTATATTGTACAATTATATTTCTCATGTATATGTCTTGGCTAATGTGTGTTACAGTGTATATTCTTTATATAACAGACCACATTAAATGGATACTGAATTTTATGTGTAATTTAAGATAGTTTGGAAAATACGATTTTAACCTTACGGGCTTATTTTAGGGCTCACTCCTATAATATGATGAAGTCCCTTTTCCACCTCATTCATATGACCCAAGCTCCAAACAGCAATCTTAAAAATAATTTTTTGGAGATTATTCAAATTTTGAATTAGGAATAGTCATTGTATTATTAGAATTAAATCATAGTCAAAACTCTTGACATTCCTATTTAGTCTCTTTCAACTATTTAGTCTCTTTTCACCTTTCATCTCTTTACCATTCATTAAAAGGCTGACATAATCCTCAATCTCACCCTCATCAATACTTCCATCACTCATTTATTCATTTAACCAGATAAAAATTCATAATTGCTTACTAAGCATTTAGCATAACCCAGTAGCAAACAAAACCTGTAAATCGGGTATTATTTCCCTCAACTTTATAATAAAAAAATTAGGAGTGAGAAGCCAGACAGCTAAAGGGCAGAGTTATGCTGTGAATACAGATCTTTCTGAATTCGAAGTCTATACTATTTTAGGACGTTGCCTTTTATGCAAAAATCTAGAAAGAACAATATTTAAATAGAGTGACAGAACATTGTTTTCAAAACTGTATTTTTATTTCTGTAGTTGGTATCACACTTACCATTTAAATGTCCTCATTTATGAAGTAGTTTTAAAACTCTTCCAAATGTATTATCTAATAAAAATATCCGCGTACTTTTTGTTGGTGGTGGTATATTTGTCAGACACCCATCAGTTATGGTTGTGTCTGATTGGAATACCCTTCATTTCAAGAAAATGTGAAATGTTTCCATGGAGATCAGCTTGAGACAGCCCAGTGACGAACTTCTTAGCTGTAATTTCGCATTGGTTTCTATGGTTTCCAGATAGGAGAAGAAAATGAAGTTGCAGATTTTTTTTTTGTAGTAATGTAAAAGGTTATTGGCTAATAACAGATAACTGCTCAAATTAATGTACCCCCCCAACTAAGGAAAGCGACTGCTGTTATTGCAAAACATGAAAGATTTTATGATGTAGGTCGAACATCTATGTCATTCTCTATGCTTGTAACAAGTGAGGAACTAACATGATACTTAAAACAGTTCCAAATTTAGCAGAAATTTCCCTTAAAAGGGGGAATTTTTTACTGAAATCTGTTTTAAGAATAGCTGCTAAGAACTAGCTTGTCGTCTCCACTTCATTTTTCTTATGTCACATCTTTGAAGATGGCACACATTGCATCTGTTACATCAATTAATGACGTGAGTGAAAAATTTAGCACACTTATTTACTTATTGTTCATACTTTTTGGATAGCTTCTGTCATTCCTATTAATCAGCAAATGCTGGACCTCATATTCAAATCACATTAAAGTGTGTGGGTGCACATAAATTGGACTGATCACACACACACACCACCCTTTCAGTCCTGTTCTCCAGCCTGACTCTAACTTGCCAATCTTCCCAATAGTGGCATGCAGCCACTCCAGTTACTTATCAATTTATCATCATCCCAAGGGATGAGATCAGGGTTGTCTTTTTTTAGAAGCACGTGAAATTCTAATGGAACAGTAGACCAAAGGCCAAGAGATGTGGGTTCTATCTCTGTGTTCAATTTTGGATGGCATCCAAACTTAACCAACCCATGGCTAATCACGGATATACATTTATTCAATAGGATACATGGCCAGCTTATGTATTCTATAAATTTCAAATAAGAAAAATATTCAAAGCTTCAACAACCATAAGAGCATGTAGATATAGAAAGCTTTCACTATTCTAGCTCCACTTATTATTCATACTTAAGCCCAGTAGCAAAGTGTAGCCTCAGTAGCCCAGTTTTTCAAAATAAAGAGAGAATGTGTCAGAATGAAGTTCTCTTCCTTTGATGGCAGCAAGCGAATATATTCAGTAATTTCCAAGTAATATTTTCTTCATAATAATATATACAAGATGGTGGAGTAGAAGAATGTGTGCTCATTTTCTCCTGTGAGAACACAAAAATCGCAACCAGCTGCTGAACAGTCATCAATAGGAAGATGTTGCAACCCACCAAAAAAAGATACCCCATGTCCAAGGACAAATGAGAAGCCACAATGAGATGGTAGGAATCACATTAAAAGCATGTTAAAATCAAACCCCATATCCACCAGAGACGCTTGGAGGACACAAACAAAACCTAGTACTCACCAAGACCCAGGGGAAAGGAGCAGTAACTCCCACAAAAGACTGAGCCAGACTTGCCTGTAAGTGTTTGAGGGTCTCCTGTGGAGGCGTGGGTCAGCAGTGGCCTGCCGCAGCACAGGAGCACTGGCAACAGCAGTCCTAGGAGGGTTGGTGTGTTGGCATAAGTCCTTTGGGAGGAGGGCACCATTAACCCTACCACAGAGCCTGAAGCGCTATCATAGAGCTGCCAGGTTGGAGACTCATAAACTGGAGAACAATTATACTAAAGATGTTGTCACATACCTGAAGTAACAGGCAAGCTGGCCTTGGATTATAAAATGAAGCAGAGTAAGGGTTAACAGAGTTTTGCCAAGAGAACACCCTGGTCATAGCAAACATGCACTTCCAACAACACGAGAGCTGACTCTGCACATGGACGTCATCAGATGGTCAATACCGAAATCAGATTGCTTATATTCTTTGCAGCTGAAAATGGAAAAGCTCCATACAGTCACCAAAAAACAAGACCTGGAGCTGACTGTGGCTCAGATCATGAGCCCCTTGTTAATAAAATTCAGACTTAAATTGAAGAAAGTAGGAAAAACCACTATGCCATTCAGGTATGATCTATATCAGATCACTTAAGATCATACAGTGGAGATGACAAATAGATTCAGGGGATTAGATCTGATGGACAGAGTGCCTGAAGAACTATGGACAGAGCTTCATAACATTCTAAAGGAGGCAGTGACCAAAACTATCACAGAGAAAAAGAAATACAAGAAGAAAAAATGGTTGTCTGAGGAGGCCTTACAAATAGCTGAGAAAAGAGAAGTGAAAGGCAAAGGAGAAAGGGAAAGATATACTCAACTGAATGCAGCATTTGGGAGATAAGTAAGGAGAGATAAGAAAGCCTTCTTTGGTGAACAGTGCAAAGAAATAGAGCAAAATAACAGAATGGAAAAGACTAGACAGAAATAGCAAGGATCTAACAGAAGCAGAAGAGATTAAGAAGTGCAAGAATACACAGAACTGTACAAAAAGATCTTAATGACCCAGATAACCACAATGGTGTGGTCATTCACCTAAAGCCAGCCATCCTGGAGTGTGAAGTCAAATGGGCCTTAGGAAGCATTATTATGAACAAAGCTAATGGAAGTGATGGAATTCCAGCTGAGCTCTTTCAAATCACAAAAGATGATGCTGTTAAAGTGCTGCACTCAATATGCCAGAAAATTTGGAAAACTCAGCAGTGGCCACAATACTGGAAAAAGTCAGTTTTCATTCAAATCTCAAAAAAAGGCAATGCCAAAGAATGTGCAAGTGAAAGTGAAAGTCGCTCAGTCATGTCTGACTCTGCAACCCATGGACTGTAGCCTGCCAGGATCCTCTGTCCATGGAATTCTCCATGCAAGAATACCAGAGTGGGTAGCATATCCCCTCTCCAGGAGATCTTCCCCACCCAGGAATTGAACCCAGGTATTCTGTATTGCAGGCAGATTTTTTTATCATTTGAGCTACCAGGGAAGCCTAACAATACTGGAGGGGGTAGTATATCCCTTATCCAGGGGATCTTCCCCACCTAGGGTTCGAACCAGGGTCTCCTGCATTACAGACAGATTCTTTACCAGCTGAGCTACCAAGAATGTTCAATCTACCTTACAACTGTGCTCATTTTACATGCTAGCAAGATAATGCTCAAAATTCTTCAAGTTAGGTTTCAACAGTAGGTGAACCAAGAACTTCCAGATGTACAAGCTGGATTGAGAAAAGGCAGAGAACAAATCACCAACATCCATTGGATCATAAGAAAAGCAAAGGAATTCCAAAAAAAGATTAACTTCTATTTCATTGGCTACACTAAATCCTTTAACTGTTTGGATCACAACAAACTGTGGGAAGTTCTTAAAGAGATGGTAATAGCAGACCACCTTCCCTGCCTCCAGAGAAACCTGTATGCAGGTCAAGAAGCAACTGTTAGAACCAGACATGGAACAACAGACTGGTTCAAAATTGGGAAAGGAGTTTGTTAAAGCTGTATATTTCACCCTGCTTATTCAACTTCTAGGTAGAGTACATCATGTGAAGTGCCAGGCTGGATGAATCACAAGCTGGAATGAAGATTGTCAGGAGAAATATCAAAAACCTCAGATATACAGATGATACCACTCTAATGGCAGAAAGCAAAGAGGAACTAAAGAGCCTTTTGTGAGGGTGAAAGTGAAAGTATTAGACACTCAGTTGTGTCCGACTCTTTGCAACCCCATGGACTTTAGCCCACCAGGCTCTTCTGTCCATGGAATTCTCCAAGCAATAATACTGGAGTGGGTTGCCATTTCCTCCTCCACCTTGTTGATATACTCTCTTGATAATGTTTTTCACCCCCATGGTTTTCACAACAATCCATGATAACTCCCTATCTTCTCTAGCTCCAGCCTGAGTCCTTCTCTGTAACGTCCAAGCTGTACACTTGAAGAAACATTGAGAGACAGTGTAACTTGGAAGTAAAATAACATATTCTAAAGTTTAACTCCAGGTTCCACTGTTTACACATTGTAGGTTTGGGAAAGTCTCATGTCACTTCAAAATCTAGGATTTATAGGTTCATAAGCCATTTGAAGGAGGAAGAAAGAATTCAGATCTGGTTCTACAAAATATGCTGGCCCTACCTGAAAGCAGACAGCTTCAGCAATATAGTTTAATTATCAACTGTCCCTGAAGAAGGGAAATCTTCTTGGTAGGCAGTACATGAAATAGTACACAGAGTTGTTGCTTAGTTGGAGGTACAACCATACACCTGGTCATGGATACCACCTAATGGTTTGGCAAGCTGGTCAGGAAATTAGAAGCAACACTGTTGGAAAATTGGTGACAAGTCTGGGAATGGATTATGTAACAGATTTCTCTAAATGAGCACAGAATAGGAAGATATTCAGGTCCAGTATAAATGCTCACCAAAAGGATACTTATCAGAAGTGTATCTATCTTAACGCTCAGGTGGACAAGACGACTCCTTCTTGTGGCTATCACACTCAGCCACCCTGTGCTTTCACAATGGCTCAGAGACAAAGTGGTCATGAAGCAGGTAGAGAGACTGTGTGTGCTCAACAATGTGGACTTGCACTCATCGAGGTTAGTCTAGCTATAGTCACTGTGGAGTGCCCAATCTATCAAATGAATAGACCAACACTGCACCTTTATTGGACACTAATTCCTTACAGGAAAGGAAGGAGTCAGCTAGCTATCAGTGCTAGGTTGATTTCATTAGACATTTCCATCATGGAACAGGCAAGATTTTGTTCTCATTTCAATACACACTTACTAACAATGTAAATTTACCTCCTCTCCCTGTGACTGTTCTGTGAATACCATCATCCATTAACTTACAAAATGTCTTACTTAGTACCATAGCATGTAACACAGCACTGATTCTGATTAAGAAGCTTACTTTATAGCAAATGTAGTATAGCAATAGGCCACCTCATGCGAAGAGTTGACTCATTGGAAAAGACCCTAATGCTGGGAAGGATTGGGGGCAGGAGGAGAAGGGGACAGAGGATGAGATGGTTGGATGGCATCACCGACTCAATGGACATGGGTTTGGGTAAACTCCGGGAGTTGGTGATGGACTGAGAGGCCTGGCATGCTGCGATTCACGGGGTCGCAAAGTGTCGGACACGACTGAGTGACTGAACTGAACTGAACTGAATGGGTTTATGCTTCTGGGAGTCACTAGTATTACCACGTTTCGTTTATTACTTATAAAATGGTAATGGGACATTTTTGAAGTGTTAGTGACTGCAACAACTGGGCCACACTACCTTGCTTGGCTGAAGTAATGTCTCCCAAGATGTTGGACTTGCTCTAAATAACCAACAAATATATGGTGCTATTTCCCAGAGCTGAGATTCACAGGCCTGGAAATCAAGAGGTGGAGATTAGAGTTGCTTTTCCACAATCACCCCTAACATTACACTAGAGAAGCATTTGTTTCCTGTCCCTGTAACTTTAGAGTTTTGCTGGTCTAGAAGTCTTAAGTTTCCAGTAGAGATCACAGCAACAGTTCCACTAAACTGGAAATTGAGGGTGCCACCCTGCCATAGATAAAGGGTCTTTGAGGTGTCCTCTTTTGAGGATAGGATTAGTGTATTAGTTTTAAGAGAGACAGTTGCATTGTGTTAGGTGAAAGCTTATTTTTGCTACTGTCTTTATTTGAAATACAAGTACTAGCATGGATGGCAAGTTGACAAGTGGTGGATTACTGTAGCTTTTTAAATGTCAACTTAGCTAGGATTGAACTACTTTTTCCAGAATCCCCTCCCCTCTATGGATTCAAGTTAGGACTGGCTACAAGAGAGATGCATGAGATAGGGATAGTGGACATGAACCAGCATCCATTTTACACTTGGAAGATTGGTGTAGAGCAAATCCTGAAAGATGATGCTGGGAAAGTGCTGCACTCGATATGCCAGCAAATCTGGAAAACTCAGCAGTGGCCACAGGACTGGAAAAGGTCAGTTTTCCTTCCAATCTCAAAGAAAGGCAATGCCAAAGAATGCTCAAACTACTGCACAATTGCACGCATCTCACACGCTAGTAAAGTAATGCTCAAAATTCTCCAAGCCAGGCTTCAGCAATACGTGAACCGTGAACTTCCAGATGATCAAGCTGGTTTTAGAAAAGGCAGAGGAACCAAAGATTAAATTGCCAACATCCGCTGGATCATCGAAAAAGCAAGCGAGTACCAGAAAAACATCTACTTCTGTTTTATTGACTATGCCAAAGCCTTTGACTGTGTGGATCACAAAAAACTGTGGAAAATTCTGAAAGAGATGGGAATACCAAACCACCTGACCAGCCTCTTGAGAAACCTGTATGCAGGTCAGGAAGCAACAGTTAGAACTGGACATGGAACAATAGACTGGTTCCAAATAGGAAAAACAGTACGTCAAGGCTGTATATTGTCACCCTGCTTATTTGACTTATATGCAGAGTACATGAGAAACGCTGGGCTGGAGGAAGCACAAGCTGGAATCAAGACTGCTGGGAGAAATATCAATAACCTTAGATATGCAGAGGACACCACCCTTATGGCAGAAAGTGAAGAAGAACTAACTATCCTCTTGATGAAAGTGAAAGAGGAGAGTAAAAAAGTTGGCTTAAAGCTCAACATTCAGAAAACTCAGATCATGATGGCATCTGGTCCCATCACTTCACGGCAAATAGATGGGCAAACAGTGGAAACAGTGGCTGACTTTTTTTCTCTGGGCTCCAAAATCACTGCTGATGGTGATTGCTGCCATGAAATTAAAAGATGCTTACTCCTTGGAAGGAAAGTTATGATCAACCTAGACAGCATATTAAAAAGAAGAGACATTACTTTGCCAACAAAGGTCCATCTACTCAAGGCTATGGTTTTTCCAGTAGTCATGTATGGATGTGAGAGTTGGACTATAAAGAAAGCTGAGCACCAAAGAATTGATGCTTTTGAACTGTGGTGTTGGAGAAGACTCTTGAGAGTCCCTTGGACTGCAAGGAGATCCAACCAGTCCATCCTAAAGGAGATCAGTCCTGGGTGTTCACTGGAAGAACTGATGTTGAAGCTGAAACTCGAATACTTTGGCCACCTCATTGGAAGAGCTGACTCATTTGAAAAGACCCTGATGCTGGGAAAGATTGAAGGCAGGAGAAGAAGGGGACGACAGAGGATGGGATGGTTGGATGGCATCACTGACTCAGTGGACATGGGTTTGGGTAAACTCCGGGAGTTTGTGATGGACAGGGAGGCCTGGCATGCTGCGGTTCATGGGGTCACAAAGAGTCGGACATGACTGAGCAACTGAACTGAACTGAACTGAACTGGTCCTGCACTGTGGCAGCTTGTGTATGCTGTTACTGATTTTCTGGCTTGATTGATAAGAAACAGCATCTGGGCCCTTAGCTACTTTAATGCCTACCTGTTTTCCTCCAGCTCTTTTGAGTCCTGAGCCAGGTGAATGTGCAGTTCCACTGTGAAGGGCTCTAGCTTCTCCCATAAGTCATCCTTGTCATCTCAATTAAGAGACAGTGAGAAAGAGGCAACAGTTTCCCATTTATAGCCATGGTTCCACTGCATCCTTCTCATTCCTGTTGGCCCCAGCACTCCCTTAACTGACGTTCAGCTTTCCTCCTTTACTGAGAACTTGTTCAGTACAAAAGACAACAGCCTTGTAAAAACTTCTCTTCTAGCTCCTAGAGTCTATACTATTCACACTGCTTCTGTCTCTCTGATTCAATCCTAACTGATATAATCACTAACAGTATGAAGAATATACAAAATTTTCTACATATGATTAATGTAAATAATAGAAAAATGGCAAAAAGGAACATATAGAAAGTTTACATACACAAAAAATCCCAAACACAAAATGCTAACACAAGATGTTTGACCTCATCAATTATCAGGAAAACATAAAGTATGAGCTATGATTTCATGCTCATCAAAGTAGAAAATACTCAATGTATGAAAACTCTAAGAGTGAGTTTGGATGTGAAACAAGAAGTTGTACATATCATTGCTCAGAATGTAAACTAACAACTTTGGGGAATACTTAGTAATACTGACAAAACTGAAAATGGGCATTCCCTAAAGACCTATAAATTACATACCTCAGAAAGATTCTAGAAAACCCTCAAATAGTAATAATGGGGAGGAATATGTCCTTTATCCAGAGAATAATGATACCCATATGTATTTGAGCTTGAGGAACAGTACACTTACCTTGAAGTTGATCATCCAGGAGCAGGAGGTGGTCGGTCTAGTCACTCTAAGAGGTGGTCGGTCTAGTCACTCTAATAGGAGGTATTAAGTCTCTCATAAGATAGTTTCAGTGATCCTTGCCTTGAGGCAATCACACCCTTGTAAATTTCCCTCCCCTTTTGCACAGCCTTGATTTAGTGTTTCACTTCTAATAAACAAAATATGGTGCAGGTGATGGAATGTTACTGAAGCTTCTGTCTTGGATACCCTCTCTTATTCTGTTACATTATAAGTTCTATGGAGAGGCCGACATGACAGGAAACTGATGTGTCCAGCCACAACCCAGTCAGGTCCTCAGACCAGTAAACAGCCATATGAGTGAATTTGGGTATGGATCCTCCCTCAGTTGTGTCTTAAAATAATAACAGCCCTGTCTAATACTTTGAAGAAGTGTAAGATCCTGGACCTGAGATATCCAGCTAAGTCATACCCAGATTCTTGACCCACAGCAACTGTGAGATATCGTTTCAAATCACTAAATTTTAAGGCACTTTGTAAAGTAGCAATAGATACTACTAAAATCTCCAATAATCACTGCAAACCCACAGTGGTAAACAAATGTATTATTTCAGACTAAGAAGAAGGACTTTGAATTATCTCAAATCAGTCATTAATTCAACCAGTAATTACTTAAGACCTAATTTATCAGGTCCTATTGTAGGGATAAAGTTATGAAAAAAAAAAGTCCCTAACCTATGTATTTATGGAGTTTTATACACAAACAATAAATAATAAAATATATCTTATGTGTCAGATGATGAAAATCCTATAGAGAAAAATAAAGCAAGTAAACAGGATAAACAAAGCCTGGTCTAAGCAGGGTTTGCAATTTTCAAAAGTGTAGTCAGAGAACTCCTCTGAAAAGACAGTATGCAAACAAAACCAAGGCAATGTGTGATGGAGTGAGTCATACACTCCATCAGGGAGTGTAGGAAATGCGTTCCAGGAAGAGAGAAGAGCAAATGCAGAAGTCTTGATGCAGGGGTGAAACTGAGCAGAGCAGCAATGAAGGTTCTGGGTACTCTGGAGGGAAGGGGGAAGCTGCAGGGTTTTGAAGAAAGGAGTTAATACCGCTGTGTTCTGCTTTGTCGCTCAGTCGTGTCCGACTCTTTGTGACCCCATGGACTGCAGCCTGCCAGGCTCCTCCATCCATGGGGATTTTCCAGGCAACAATACTGAGGTGGGTTGCCATGTTGTCCTCCAGGAGATGTTCCTGACCCAGGGATTGAACCCAGGTCTCCTGCATTGCAGACACATTCTCTACTGTCTGAGCCACCATGGAAGCCCAACTAGACTAATGTTTTAAAATGATCATTCTTGCTGTTGTCCTTAAAATAGTGTGTGACTGGGTTGGGGGGTGCAGGGCAGACTTGGGGGTCATCAAGTGTAAAGAAAAGGAGACAGGCTAGGAAGTTTTTATAACAATCCCAGTGAAAGTACGGTGGTTCAGATCAGGGAAGGAAAAATGGTCAATTATGAATTGTTTTAAAGTAACATTTAATAGGATTTGCCAGACAATTAAATTTGTAAAGTGTATGTGTGTGCTCAGATGCTCATTCATGTCCTACTCTTTTGCGACCCCATGGACTGTAGCCCAGCAGGCTTCTCTGTCCATGACATTCTTCCAGCAAGAATACTGGAGTGGGATGCCATTTCTTCCTCCAGGGATCTTCCAGACTCAGGGATCAAACCCAAGTCTCCTACAGGTCCTGCATTTGGCAGGGAGATTATTTACCACTAGTGCCACCTGGGAAGCCCCTTTGTAAAGTACCTATGTATGTATATCTGCTGAAGGATATGTAAATCATTAAACCAGAAAAGTACACGTTTCATTAATTCTACTTTCAAATATTTATTATTCATAATGCCCTGGAATCTATACACACCACTACTGCCTTGCTTTCACACACAATAATGACTATTTTCAATGACTTTTCAACAGTTTCACACGTATTTCTTCAATTATGCTATATTTTAATGAGCAGCAGAGTGCTTAAATAACAAGCTGATTTTGAAACAATTCTGTATTACAGTAACTGTGATGGCTACTCTTCATTCCACTCTTGTGGGGTGACTCTGCCAACAGGGGAACGGCCCCACTGTATGCCAATCTGTGTGACTAGAAATGCCCATGTAACAAAACAGAAAGAGGCTCCACTGGCTAGTAGGATATCACCATATTTGTCATGAAAATCTGGTGAGTGTTTTGAGTGACTTTGTCTAATTTGTTGAATCCTTCGGATTCTGAGACTGCTTAGTGCACTTCTGACCAAGGGAAACATCGTGAAGGTATGACAGAATTGAAGTTGATTGAAGCTGCTGGTCTATTTCCTTGCAAAGAAACCTGCAAAAACAAAAAATGGACAGTGACGTCTGACCTACATTTAGTTCTTCCCAGTTTGAAGGTTTTATCCACACCACCTCCTGCAGTGTGGCCAGAGAGCTGAGTTTTGATATCATGGTGTCTGGATCTGAGTCTTAGCTCTGTCACTGATCAGCTATATGAACTTGGGCAGTTCATATAGTTCTTTTTGCCTTAATTTCTTCAATGGAAAACTGAGACAAAAATGTCCAGCTGATAAAATGGCTACTAAGATTTCCAACATGCCCCACTTGTTCAATGACCTGCCTATGTCTACAGTAAACTCTAGTTTCACTCAGAATTACAAGGCATTCACAAGTATGTCATACCTCTCTTTTTCTTACTCCTTTCCTCCCTTTTAAACCTGCTCCTCATTTCTTCACCTCTACCTGTAATTCCTGCCTTGCACTTCCCTACAGGGCAACTTCTATTTACCTTTAAATCCTGGTCTGAAAGCCATCGGTTCTATGAAGTCTTCTTGAACCCCGCCCTCCCAGGCTGAATAAGACCCTCTTCTCTGGGCTTCTACACTTCTTACAACCCTCCTTTCATACCATCTGGGATGATGCACTGGTTTAATCATTTTTAAAAACAAACTTAGTTTCTTTAGTTTTAGGTTCACAAAAAATTGAATAGAAAGTATAAAGTCTCCATACAATTCCTGACTCCACACATGCATGCCTCTACCATCCTGTACCAGCATAGCACATTTGTTTTATTTGTTGCAATGAACCTACAGTCCTTTATCATATATGTCTTTTGCAAATATTTTCTTCTGGCCTGTGGCTCGTCTTGTCATTCTCTTAAAGAATTATCTTTATATTCTCCTCCAATAATATGAAAAATCGTCAAGAGCAAAGAATGTAATTTTGCATACCCAGTAGCTGACACGAAAATTAAGAAAGAACATTTTTGAGTCAATCTGAAATATAAATGAACATTGGTATTCTCATAAGAAGTTAAAGCCAACTAAGAACAAGACCCCAAATCATGAAATCAGATGTACATGACCATGATAGCCCTAATAATTCTATTTTTCAAACAGATAGTTACTCTGAACAAGAGATATAGAAGCAGAAATGCATGGAGGAGTCCTTTCTGTTAATTTCTCTTCTCTGTGCAAGCTGTCAAACAGTGCTCAGTCTCTAGCAATGACATATGTTAACTGTACCCCAAACACAGGCAACATGGATACAAAAGGGCCTGAGGTCAGTACTTGTAAACTTTTAACTGTTCACTGAGATTTTCCAACTCAAATTATTTTATTCCCAGCTTAGAAAACAAGACCCTAAGGTTCTCTTTTATTTCCTACCAGATGGTAAAGTGGTACTCTTCGTGATTGTGACAAACAGGGTAAAAACAGAACCAAATGCATTTCCTCTGATGTTTGAAGCATTCATAGCTTTTTTTTGTTGTTGTTAGTCATGACTCTCTTCACCAAAAAGCACTGCAGTTTTAATCTGAATGGCGTTCAGAGAGTTGGTTGAAGGTGAAATGGATCAGAGTATGACAGGTGCAGCCTTAATCCAATACAAAAGCACTTGTGCCACACAGAGCTTTCGGTCTTTAAGGAGGCATGGAACCAGAGAATAATTCGTGATAATAGCGATCTCCTGTGGGTCATCAACTCATGCCTGCTGCTTTATGACAAATTGGTTTCATTATTCCTATTCTCTCAATGTTAAGTTGAAACTCAAATACTTTGTCTCTAGTGACACTGGTTGCATTCCTTTGCAGCTTAGTTCATCCTTTGACTATCACCATATCTGTGAAACTTTTTTCCATCTAGTCTGAATTTTCTTGTACCAATAAGTGTCCATTATTAAGAATTTCATATTAGGAATGCTTTCTGTAGCTTTATGTAGTTACAGTCATTTCATTCTATAATAAAAAAAACTACCACCTTTTCATTCCTTTTTTGTTTTTCCTTGTAAGCATCAGCTTACAGAATCAGAATCAGTTGCTTTCATATCTACCTTTGATCTATTTTTGCTTATAAAACACATGCAAGAGCTAGGAACTCACTGATTAGAAATTTTCCATCTTGCTGAACTCCACTTTTGTGTTATCTAAGAACCTTAAGCCTATTACCCAAAGAACTGAAGCTATAGATTCTAATAACTGTATGAAAGCATAAAAAAGGAAAATTCAATAATATAATGCAGGTAAAGAAAATGCTTCTTAAAGTAGATGCTTTTTGATGAAAATGCACTACAAAGAGAAGGAAGAAGACCGATTTTTCTAGGTAATAAGAACAAAGTAGAGGTTTTCTCATGCCTGTGGCAATAAAAGAAAAAAAATATGTTCTGAATAAATATAAATAGTTAAAGGGAGTGAGGTATCCTATGAGGATGAAAAGGAAAGATGGATCATCCCATCTATTTTATACAGTAAAGGAGAAGCACAGTTCAGGGAAAAATAATACTGGACCTCAATCTAACTGCAATAAGGAGGTATATAAATTTGAAACTTCACTGGTAACAATAATAATTTTAAATAACTACAGC
Organism: Okapia johnstoni; assembly: GCA_024291935.2. Classification (NCBI taxonomy): domain Eukaryota; kingdom Metazoa; phylum Chordata; class Mammalia; order Artiodactyla; family Giraffidae; genus Okapia; species Okapia johnstoni. Next base: position 59,283,668 of record CM044308.1, read on the forward strand.
CCATAAAAAGAAGTAAAGCAATAACATAGGAAAGAAACTAGTATTTATTGCATATATGCCTGTTTGCCAAATATTATGCCAAAATTTTGCACATCTGCAAAAAGAGTGTGAGATGGTGATTATATCCATCTTACACACAAGAACAAATGACAGGGCAAGATGTGAAATCAAGACCTTTGATTTTAAATACTGTGCATTTTCAACTATGCCATGTTTTCTTAAAGTACATTCAATTCTGAGCATTGGAAACATACATACAAAGAAACAAAAGCTAGCCTGGTTACCAGAGATGGGTCTTCAGTTGAAAATGGGTCACTTCAGCTTACTGAATACATACATACATATATATGCATTTCTGGAGTGATTTCTGGTGTGACAGGACATGGGCTAGTGGTACCATCCCTACCCTTATGGTAGCTCTGATAGAGGGAGGGGATGGACAGAGCACTGCCACAAGGGAGGAGACAGTTTAGGGAAGGCCACTGGGTACCCTTAGTCCACAGAGGAGAGGTACATTTCACCCTGGGGTTCTAGAAATGGTTTTAGAGGAAAAGACACCAAGGCTTGATCTTGAAGGATGATTAAGAAACATAAAAACAAAACTGGTAGAAAAAAATGTAGACCAAGTACCACAAGCAAAAGCACAGAGAGGTCAAATAGTATGGGAGCAGGGCAGTCTGATGAGCTCAGTAACACTAAGTAATAAGTACTAAAACACCAAATACCATGGATGAGCCTGGAGGGATGAGAAAAGAACAGCAGTGGATACTGAAGACTTTACATGCCTTGCTGTGGCATCTGGACTCAATTCTATAAGTCAGTCTTTCCCATTGTTGAGGAGACAGTGCTCAAACACAAAGCCTTTCCTGTAAATTAACAAGAATTCTTAATTCTGTGATTTTTCCCTTTATAATAATACAATATAAAGAAATACAATAAAATAATATGAGAACTGGCTGATGTAGCTTATCAATTTCAAGTACTGGGTTTATCCTTGTTTTGCATTTCTATTGCACTAGTGTACATTTATCTGTCCTGGGCTAATATGAAAAGAATAGAGGCAGGTTTTATATTTAAACAATGCATTGATTTCAGGGACAGAATAAAGAATTAGATGAACAGAGTCACGCCACAGCTTACCATATAGCACAGGTACTTGAAAATAACGAACACAAGGCCACCGAAAGCAATGTTATAGTTTTGGGACAATATAACACTGAGTTATATTACAAATTTGAATTTTCTTTGTTGAATAGTTTGATTCATTTTTAATTGGAAAATTTGTTTTGGTTTCATAGTTGTGTTAAACTTTAAACATAAAGAAGAATTTGATTTTATGTTTATACATAAATACATGTGATTTTACAATCAAATAATTTAAGCAGATACAAGTTGAGATAAAATGATTTCTTTCCTCTTTAAAAAGATTCCATATGTAATCCACAATTGAGAAACATTCTATTGATGGGGAGAAACTACCTATTGGTTTAATGAGGAAAATTTTAAGGTGGGGGAAAATCTGGAGGAAAAAGCACTTTACAAAATAGATAGGTGAAAAAATGGTAAGAAAACAGCAAAAGTGGCAGAAAAATTAAGAGGTTAGTTAAGTGTTTCTTTCAATGGTTTACTAAAAAGATGATGAGGATCTGAATTAAGTACTGACAACAGAGACAGAGAGGAGATAGAATTGAGACATATTAGGAAAAAAAAATCTTACTGATTTGAAAATAAGTTACTCTAAGTAAATTGTGCATTCTATTCACTTAGCCTTTAGGTTAAGATTATGCCCAAAACTGTCTCAATTTCTGTTAAAACTCAGCAGACATTGACACTGTAGCTTTTAGCTGATCCCATGGAATTAGAATTTGGGTGATCTAGATACAGAATTCAGAAAGGTCAAAGCAGACATAATTGAGGAGTGCTAGGAATGACAGGTCTAGATATTTGAGTAGACGAAAGAGGAGGAATCCTAAAAGAATTTTACTGCATGGTCCTAAAAAAAAAAAAAAAAAAAACCCAATTTCACCCAGCCTAAGAATAGCCTGACATGGGTCAATAAATGACCTGCTTAACTTTGGTATAAGGCTTTCTATCTAATTTCAGGAAGAAAATTGGAAACTGTATCCTACTTCTCAAATGTGCCCAGATAGGACTATTAAATATCTCAAAGGGAGATAATGCTCAAGAAGCAATTAATACCAGGGCTTCCCAACTTGGACACTATTGACATTGTGGTCCAAATAATTCTTTGCTGTAGGAGGATGTCTTGTGTGTGGCAGGGTGTTTAGTACCTCTTTTTCTTTAGCTGTGACACCAAAGTCTATCTCCAGACATTGCCAAATGTCACTTGTGGGGCAAAATCATTCACTGTCGTATACAGAGTCAAGTGTCTTCCATCACTACTGTCAAAATTTTCTAAAGAGCATTGTTCTATTCAATATAGAAGGCTTAAATTATAAGAAAATACATTTTCTACTATGAGATGCATGTAAGTTGCCCATCACAACTTTTTTCTTGAACTAATCTCAATTTTTCAAAATATTCTGTGCAGTATAACCTAGATGAATCATTTAATCTATCTAGGCATCTGCTTCTTCATTCATAAAATTAAAAAGTGGAACTAACTTGGCTTTTAAGGTCAGGAAGCAACAGTTAGAACTGGACATGAAACAATAGACTGGTTCCAAATAAGAAAAGGAGTACGTCGAGGCTGTATATTGTCACCCTGCTTTATTTAACTTATATGCAGAGTACATCATGAGAAACGCTGGGCTGGAAGAAGCACAAGCTGGAATCAAGATTGCCAGGAGAAATATCAATAACCTCAGATATGCAGATGACACCACCCTTATGGTAGAAAGTAAAGAGGAACTAAAAAGCCTCTTGATGAAAATGAGAGAGGAGAGTGAAAAAGTTGGCTTAAACATCAACATTCAGAAAACTAAAATCATGGCACCTGGTCTCATCACTTCATGGAAAATAGATGGGCAAACAGTGGAAACAGTGTCAGAATTTATTTTGGGGGGCTCCAGAAGCACTGCAGATGATGACTGCAGCCATGAAATTAAAAGACACTTACTCCTTGGAAGGAAAGTTATGACCAACCCAGATAGCATATTAAAAAGCAAAGACATTACTTTGCCAACAAAGGTCTGTCTAGTCAAGGCTATGGTTTTTCCAGTAGTCATGTATGGATGTGAGAGTTGGACTATAAAGAAAGCTGAGCACCCAAGAATTGATGCTTTTGAACTGTGGTGTTGGAGAAAACTCTTGAGAGTCCCTTGGACTGCAAGGAGATCCAACCAGTCCATCCTAAAGGGGATCAGTCCTGGGTGTTCATTGGAAGGACTGATGTTGAAGCTGAAACTCCAATACTTTGGCCACCTCATGCGAAGAGCTGACTCATTGGAAAAGACCCTGATGCTGGGAAGGATTGGGGGCAGGAGGAGAAGGGAACGACAGAGGATGAGATGGCTGAATGGCATCACCGACTCAATGGACATGAGGTTTGGGTAAACTCCGGGAGTTGGTGATGGACAAGGAAGCCTGGCGTGCTGCAATTCATGGGGTCACAAAGAGTCGGACACAACTGAACGACTGAACTGAACTAAACTGAACTGAAATTCGCCTTAGTTATTTGGAATCTTCATTACAAAATGTAGATTCCTGGGCCCCATGTCAAATATATTGTAACGAAGTATCCAGGGAAGAAGCCTGAGAATCTATATTTTTGAAAACAAGTTCTCAGGAGAATCTTGTCATCAGACAAGTTTATGGAACACTGAATCAGATAATCTCTAAGGTCCTATTCAGCCCTAACACTCTAGACCTTTCCAAAGAGAAAAACATTTTAGGAGGACCATTTATTCTTTTAGGCCACTGAAAGAGTACAGTAGTAATTGAATTCACCACCATGGTAATTTAGAAAGCAGTACCTGAATGACCTGAAAGAGTTATAGGGAATCCCTGGGAATTAGTCAACGAAACATTTGGCAGCATTTAAAAACATTAAAAGCACTAGTAACACGGGTGTTCTGCTGTATAACGAACAATATTCTTTCAAAGCTAAGGCTCCTAGACTCCATTACTCAACTGCAACACTTTTATTTCCACCTTTTATTTCTACTCTTCTTTGACAGCTTCAGCAAAATAAGAAACAGTAAAAAGGTAATCGTCTTGAAATGAAAATGCCACCAAATCGGCAGTGTCTTCGTTCATTTATGTATTTCTGAGAAAATCAGGCTGCTCAAGGAGGGATTAAGTGTACACGATGTGGTGTCTCCCATCAGAACTACTTGAGCCTTCAGCCTTTTTGTAACAGGAGATCTGGGAACCCTGCATGAAGCAGTGCCACTGATGGAAATGCTGAAGGACAGTTCTACTTCATATGTAATGATATCGTCTCCTAAGTCACTCAATTGATGGATGGTGCAGCCATTTGCTTAAGGGTGTGGATTATGTCACTTTACTAAGCCTAAAAGTGACACAAATGGATGTCACCTGAACAAATACAAAGGCAGATTACAGTGGTGGATTATTGTGCCAGGAGGGAGAAATGACAGACCGGACAACTTGCCAGTCAATGCCCTCAAATGGCAAATGTTGCTTGAAGAGTGAAGGGATAGAAGGTATGTATTCTCCCTCAGGTAGTTCTTCTCACAGCTAAAGTGAACAGACTGTTTCTATCTTATATAAAATGCTGAAAGGATTCAATTCTATCCGTCCTCAGAATAATCATAGTGTTCATTCAGGCAATTCCTTTTATGTAACTGATTACATTAATGTGTTTCACTCCTGAAGTGCCCTTTATATTTTCTTTTTTTTTTTTTTTTTACATTTTCCTTTATATTTTCTTTAGTCACAAAGCACTCTCAACTATCCTCATTTTCTCCCTTTCTGATAGTTATGTGTAACAGAACAAAACTGTTACAGAGAGGTTGGGGGCTCTTCTCCAGGCCATACTACAAGTCAATGGCATGATTGTTCTCTGTTAAACTTTATCTTGTTTTTTATTAAACTTTAGTAGGTTGCGATTTCCTCCTCCAGGGGATCTTCCCAACCCAGGGATCAAATCCAAGTCTGCCACATTGCAGGAAGATTCTTTACTGCTAAGCCACCAGGCAAGCCCTTAAACTCTAGTAGATCCAGCAAAGTTCCATGTTATTTTTATATTACGATCCATTTCAAACATTAGAATACGTGACCTTGCTATTTCAGGCGATGTATTAATGTCAGAAAGAAGGCTGCTGTGCTTACTCCCAAAAGATTTTATATTAAGTGCATTCCAAGGCTTGTAGGTTGTTGTAGAGTCAGGTCCAGCTAAAAGTGTCTATGGATTCAGTAAATCGAAACATCTGGAGAAATGTGTAGCATTTCTCCAACTTGGAAAAGAAAGAGTGGTTCCTTTTTAAAGAAAAGAAACCACTTTTTTATGTGGTTTTAATAAATTCCAGAAACTTTGAAAATTTTATCTAGAAAATGAGCCATTGAGAGACATTAAGGAACACGAGTTATGGGGTCAAATTTGCACCTTAGACGTTACTCTGGTGTGGGGAAGAGTTTGCAAGGGAATAATGCAAATGTTAATGACGAATGATTAGAACTTGGACAGTTCACCCAATCAAGATCTTAAAACATGTCAGTCCCTTGTTTCTGCAGTCATCAAATTTCTGCATCCAATCCTTTGCTCTGCAGTGCTAGACCACAATTCTTTTGGTTGCAAAGGCATGTAAAGATGAGCATCCACCTCATGCCACTGGAACTCTCAGAACTTGACATAGAAACCGGAATGTGAGAATTTATTTTCTAAACTTTAAAAGAATATTCCAGTCCAGTGACTGGAATACATAATTTATCTTTTAGCTCAACTTGCCTGACACTGATTTCAGTAGTAAAGTGACCTTCTATCAGCATTTCCCCAAAGAAATGCCTATTTCAGTAGCTCTGTTTGATACTAGTGAGTGTTATTTATTTAAACGACTTCAGTGTCATCTAAGTTTGGTAAAAATGCAGGTAATAAAGTCAAACTGTTTTTTACTGAAGTATTTCCCAAACCTATATGATGGTAACACATACAGTGATTCTCTGAGAGGAACGCCATGTGGAGATTTCCAAACTTAGCTGAGCCAGCCATGCTTTCTTCCTCTGGAGCATATTTCCATATTAGTGTTTTCCAGAACACACTTTGGGGAATACGAAAGGATGTCTCTGGTTCTCAATGCTGTTACATCACTGTACTCATTTTAAATGGTTTAATAGCTACAGGAGGCATCTTGCAAACTAAATCACTTCCTTGTGGAGACTTGCAACATATAACTAAGGGAGTATAGAGTGTGTGGTAAGCCTGGGGGTATCTTAACACTCTCAGCAATTAACTCTAGCCTTCACTATGTGAGTCTGACTTCTGCAGTTTTAGTATTTTGTGTGTATATTTTTCTCCTTTCTACATCTACCTTTATTCATTAAATGTTCTATGAGCAGAAAGATTGTATGATTCTTAAATGGCCATTAGAGTTGCATCAATGACCCCTCTTTGCATAATGTGAAATTTTCATTTAAATCTTGAAATAAAAACATGCAAGGTACTCCTGTCTTTAAGTATTTATTCATATTCACATAAAAGTAGAGAAAAAATTAAAATAATAATATTTAACTTTTAGATATCAACCACATTTTAATTTTGAAAGAGTGTCTCTATTTTTCATGAAAATTGTTTTCAGCTACCGGTCAAAAATTAGGGCAGTAACGGTCTATTCCAGAAGTTAATTCAGATCAAATCCACATTTAGATTGGAATATTGAGTGCTGCAAAATAATCCTTTCATTCTTGTTTCTGAAAAATCCAGATTTTATTTCCTACTTGGACTATCTCTGTCCTCCTAAACTCTGTTCAAAATATATCTGCAAATAAAACCTTTATGAATAAGACTTTTGTTATTGCCATCACCTGGGCAACTTATGGAGCATTTGCAGAGAAATATCATTTGATGAGAAGAGCACTTCACAGCCCTCAAGTAGTAACTGTGATCACTTTGCAAGTTGTTTTTTTTACCAGTTCTTTCAGTATAATTTATTTTTTTATTTTTGCTTTCATAAAATTTTGGAAACTTTTAACAAGATGCTGGTATTCTTTTTTTTCTTTCCATTTGGAATTCATTATTTGTAAGTGAGAAAGACTTTGGCCAGAGGGGCTGACTTTAATAAACTGACTTTTTTTTCCCTTGTAGATGCCTCAGAAGACACAGTAAGATGGGATGCACTTTGCCAAACCTTGGGGCAGGGTGCCTGCTTTAGTGAACTGATATTTCATTTTAATTTTTCTTTTAAATCCCTGAGGGAAAAAGGCTAAAGAAGAAAGCAAGTCTGAAGAAGGTTACCCATCTAAGCACATGCAACAGAAATTCAGAACACAGATTCTTGTTTCTAAATCTTAAGGTTTCCAATTAGAATTCTGGTTTCAAAGAAGTTACTTTCACTTTCTTTTTCTTTAATCTAACAGAGTCTAACATTTCATAGACTAAAAAGGCATTCTTAAACTAACCTGGCATAATTAAATCATTTGAACATTCGTTAACTTGAAAAATAAGATTAATATGCAAGTAGGCCATAATTTGATTATACATATAATTTATGTGGGCTTCCCTTGCGGCTCAGCTGGTAAAGAGTCTGCCTGCAATGCAGGAGACCTGGGTTCAGTTCCTGGGTTGGGAAGATCCCCTGGAGAAGGGAAAGGCTATAGACTCCAGAATTCTGGCCTGGAGAATTCCATGGACTCTATAGTCCATGGGGTCGCAAAGAGTTGGACAGGACTGAGTGACTTTCACTTTCACTTTCATAATTTATATATAGCTTAGAACTTAGCTGATGGGGATCTGTGGGCTTCTTATATAGACTATGTACTTTATCACATTCATTGAATCCAAATCATAAGATCTGAAAGACCCAGACATCAATTTAAATTGATATTTAATGCTTATATAGTCAGCTTTCGGTGACTGGTCTTTCATGACTTCAGTTCAGTTCAGTCGCTCAGTCGTGTCTGACTCTTTGTGACCCCATGAATTGCAGCACGCCAGACCTCCCTGTCCATCACCAACTCCCGGAGTCTACCCAAACCCATGTCCGTCGAGTCAGTGATGCCATCCAACCATCTCATCCTCTGTCGTCCCCTTCTCCTCCTGCCCCCAATCCTTCCCAGCATTAGGGTCTTTTCCAATGAGTCAACTCTTCACATGAGGTGGCCAAAGTATTGGAGTTTCAGCTTCAGCATCAGTCCTTCCAATGAACACCCAGGACTGATCTCCTTTAGGATGGACTGGTTGGATCTCCTTGCAGTCCAAGGGACTCTCAAGAGTTTTCTCCAACACCACAGTTCAAAAGCATCAATTCTGTGGCGCTCAGCTTTCTTCACCGTCCAACTCTCACATCCATACATGACTACTGGAAAAACCATAGCCTTGACTAGACAGACTTCTGTTGGCAAAGTAATGTCTCTGCTTTTCAATATGCTATCTAGGTTGGCCATAACCTTCCTTCTAAGGAGTAAGCGTGTTTTAATTTCATGGCTGCAATCACCATCTGCAGTAATCTTGGAGCCCCAAAAAAATAAAGTCTGACAGTTTCCACTGTTTCCCCATCTATTTTCCATGAAGTGACGGGACCAGATGCCATGATCTTAGTTTTCTGAATGCTGAGATTTAAGCCAACTTTTTCACTCTCCTCTTTCACTTTCATCAAGAGGCTCTTTAGTTCTTCTTCGCTTTCTGCCATAAGGGTGGTGTCCTCTGCATATCTGAGGTTATTGATATTTCTCCCGGCAATCTTGATTCCAGCTTGTGTTTCTTCCAGCCCAGCGTTTCTCATGATGTACTCTGCATATAAGTTAAATAAGCAGGGTGACAATATACAGCCTTGACATACTCCTTTTCCTATTTGGAACCAGTCTGTTGTTCCATGTCCAGTTCTAACTGTTGCTTCCTGACCTGCATACAGGTTTCTCAAGAGACAGGTCAGATGGTCTGGTATTCCCATCTCTTTCAGAATTTTCCACAGTTTATTGTGATCCACACAGTCAAAGGCTTTGGCATAGTCAATAAAGCAGAAATAGATGTTTTTCTGGTATTCTCTTGCTTTTTCGATGATCCAGTGGATATTGGCAATTTGATCTCTGGTTCCTCTGCCTTTTCTAAAACCAGCTTGAACATCTGGAAGTTCACGGTTCACGTATTGCTGAAGCCTTATGCATTCATGACTTAGTACTATATTGCATTCATGACTTAGTACTATAAATAAATGTTGAGGAAAAACATGGGTAGAAATAGGAAGACAGAGTAGAATAAATACAGAGATTAAGCTACTCCTTTCCTGAATTCACATTCTAACTGAGGGAGAATCAAACACACGTATGTATTTTTCTAATGTAAGCTAGTTACAAAAGAGGCACAAAGATCAAAGTATAGAAACAGGTAGGAATCCTTTGCCCTCCCTTAGATCAGGACACTGAATAAGCATTGGGATGCTGTTACCAGAAGTAGGCGGAATGCATACTGAATGGACAAACAAAACAACAAACAAACAAAAACAAAACCAGGAAATATCTCCACTATACTGAGAGAAAAAAACTGATCCATATACAAGTCCATTGGAGAGGGAGTGGAAACACAGCAATGCAGTCATTAAATGACACGGATCCATAGACTAGATTCTCTCTAGCTTTTTCCATCTATAACATTTTGTTTCTATTATCAAAAGTTTCAAATAAATGTGTTGCACTGGCACAGAGAAGTCAGTAAAAGGAGCAATTGAGACTGTGTGAGGATGGGAGCATGTACACTCTTCTTTTTGCTGCTTATTTACAGAACTGAAAATTTCCATTTCAAGATTTCTGCATAATGAAATGATCCTCCAGAAAATCCTAAATAGTATTATGATTATTTTGTGCTTAAATATGATTCAATTAAGCTCCTATTATGTGACTGCAGCCTGCTACACACTGGAGTTACAAAAATGGGTCAGAAGGGTCCATTCTTCCCAAGAACGCTCAGTGGGAAAGACAGATAATGATAAGGTTTCAATATGAAAAGTTCTATAACAGATATGATCAAGATGCTAAGCCACCAAAAAAAGGTATCTACGTCAGCCAAAGAGCTCACTAAAAGCTTCCTGGAGTAATGGATGAGTGAGCTAAAATTCATAAATAAGCTCAACTAGATGTAAAGGAATGGTGGTGGAAAGCTTTATTGAGGGCTTTTCTCCAACTAGCAAGACTAAAATTTAGTTTTCAAACATTTTCTCTTTAAAGGTGATCTACAGGTCTGATCATGTACAGATTAAAAGGATCTCCTTTAATGTTAAATTTACAACAACAGCACTGGTAATGGGAGCACATAAACATCATAACAGAATGAAGTCCTTCTGACTTTTTGCCAATTCTATAATACATTTTCATCTAGACTGAACATCATATTGTAATCATCATAAAAACTTATTAATGTTTCTGAGAAATAACAGCAGATAAGCCTGAGAGACTTGAGAACAAATGCAGGCAATTTATAAGACTTGATAGACACAAAATAATTAGAATTAAGATTGTTGGAATCTAATTGTGTTTTGAATTAATAATATCCAAACTGAAGCAAGTCCTGCTTTTACTTTATAGTTCATGATTTTTCAGGGTCACCTATAACTTCATAATTTATATTAAAGAGCCAGAAAGAATAAGAAAATCTTGCAATTGATACTGGGAAAATAAATGATAGCCATGCTTCATAGGCACTTGCTTCATCCAGGAATGAATTTAAGCTAGATTGTGAAGGTATTCCCTTTAAGTATGCCTAACATCCAAAGTCACACATTAGGTAAGTGCTCAAAAATGGTATTTGTCAAAATATTTGGAAAATTCAAAATTACTCATACACCCAGCAGCTAGATGATGCTGGGGATTTCCTACATAAAACATTCATTTATTTGACTGTAGAAAACAGTCCCAGAACAACAACAAAATGTGCTGTGCTTAGTTGCTCAGTCATGTCCAACTCTTTGTGATCCCACAGACTGTAGTTCGCCAGGCTCCTCTATCCATGGGGATTTTCCAGGCAAGAATACTGCAGTGGGTTGCCACACCCTCCTTCAGGGGATCTTCCCAACCCGGGGATTGAACCCAGGTCTCCCACACTGCAGGCGGATTATTTACCGTCTGAGTCACCAGGGAAGCCTTAAGCCAAAACAGCGATTTACATTATGTGAATTTATACATATTTGAAGGGCTTCCCAGGTGGTGCTGTGGTGTGCTGTGCTTTAGTGGCTCAGTCGTGTCCAGCTCTTTGTGACCCCATCGGTTGTTAGCCTGCCAGGATCCTCTATCCATGGAATTCTCCAGGCAAGAATACTGGAGTGGGTAGCCATTCACTTCTCCAGGGGATCTTCCCAACTCAGGGATCAAACCCAGGTCTCCCACATTGCAGGTGGATTCTTTACAGTCTGAGCCACCAGGGAAGCCTACCTGCCAATGCAGGAGACGTAAGTGATGTAGGTTCAATCTCTGGGTTGGGAAGATCCCCTGGAGGAGGGCATGGCAACCCACTCCAGTATTCTTGCCTGGAGAGTCCCATGGACAGAGGAGCCTGGTGGGCTACAGTCCATAGGGTCGCACAGAATCGGACATGACCGAAGCAACTTAGCATACATGCACGCACAGTGTAAGAATGTATAGAAGGACACAATTCCATGGAAAAGAGATCTAGTTTCAAACAATTAATGAACCCTGAAAAACTCCTGAGTTTCCAGTTTTTTCTCTTGTACTCCATCCAGTTTCCCCTCATTCAATATAAATCGATATTACAAAGAGCAATAATGGCTCCTCTGTCTCTAAAATGATATAGTAAATCCCTTTTCTTGACTTTTCTGCTACAATAAAAACCAATGATGCACCCCTCTTCAGAATACCTTCTCTTCCATTAGCTTCTATGATATCTCTTAAGTTTTCTTTCTATTTCTATGGCTATTTCTTCTTTACAAACTCGTTGTTCTCTAATAGGTCCTTAGTGAAGGAGTACTTCAAGGATCTATACGCTCTCTCTCTCTCTCTGGGTACTCCTAGGCACACTAATAAACATACCATCAATGGGCAATTAGATGACTCCCAAATTATGTCTCCCCATATAAACTGTCTTCTTAGATACAGGGCAATACATTAAACTGCCTTCTTAACATCTCTCCTAAGATAATTCAAATTCAAAGATATCATGAAATAATCCAAAAATAATTTGATGTCTACAAAATCAACAGGTATAAGTGCATTCTCTTCCACACTCAAACCTGGTCTTTATTAATGCATCCTAACCTAGCAAAGATTACTAGGTGGAGCAACTTAAACTTAGAAATGATTCTTGATAACTTCAACTCCCTTGAAACATTTAATACAGCACTGGATTCTTTTAAATTTTCATCCTAAAAACATCTCAAATCCATTAATTTCTTTCTATCCAAACTGCCTCTATCATAGCTTATTTTCTTCATATGATTTCCATAAATGATGTCTCTACAATGCCTCTGCCATCCCACATTCTCTATCTATTCTCCCAACTGATCATAAGTGATTTCTTTTTGCTTGATTTTTTTGTGATTTTGTCTTCCCCAGTTTTATGAGGTATAAATGACATATGGCATCGCATAAATTTAAGTTATATAGTGTGACAATTTGATGTATGTATACTTTGCGAAATGAGCTAAAACAATGAAGGCTGTTAACACATCCATCACCTCACATAGTTGTCATTGTGTGTGTGTGTGAGAGAGCGAGAGGAAGAGAGAGAGATGAGGGCATTTAAGATCTACTTTCAAATTTCAAGTTTACAGTACAGAATTGTTAGTATATACAACAAGCTATCAATTAGAGCTCCAAAACTTATAACTGGAAATTTGCATACTTGAATACACATCTCTCAACTTCCCCCATCCCCTGTTCCTGACAACTGCCAATCTACTCTCTGCTGCTATGAGTTCAGTTGTGGGTTTTTTTTTTTTCCCCCAGTTTCCACTTATAAGTGAGATTATGGAGTATTTGTTTTTTTCTCTCTGACTTATTTCATTCAGCATAATGCAGTCTAGGTTTATCCATGATGGCCCAAATGGCAGAATTTCCTTCTTTGTTATAGCTGAATATATGCCACATTTTATTTATCTATTTTCAACAGAAGAGTTATTTCTACCTTTTGGCTACCATGAATAATGCTATAATAAACATAGGGGTACAAATACTTCTTCAAAATACTAACTTTGTTTCCTCTGGATGTATACCCAGGAATGGGATTTACTGGATCATATTTCTATTTTTATTTTTTCAAGAACCTCCATAGTGTTTTCCAACCCAATTTATATTCCCACCATCAGTGCACTAGTGTTCCCTTTTCTCCATATCTTCCAAGACACTTGGTATCTGCTGCCTTTTTGATAGTAGCCATCCTAACATGGGGCTTCCCTTGTGGCTCAGACGGTAAAGCGTCTGCCTACAATGCAGGAGACCCGGGTTCGATCCCTGGATCGGGAAGATCCCCTGGAGAAGGAAATGGCAACCCACTCCATTACTCTTGCCTGGAAAATCCCATGGATGAAAAATCCCATGGATGGAGAATCCTGGTAGGCTACAGTCCATGGGGTCGCAAAGAGTCAGACACAACTGAGATACTTCACTCTCATCCTAACACGTGTAAGGTGATATTTCATTGTGCTTTTGATTTGCATTTTCCTGAGTAGTGGTGTTGAACACGTTTTCATGTACCTACTGACCATCCGTACATCTTCTTTGGATAAATGCCTATTCCAATTCTTTGCCCACTTTTCAACTGGGTTATTTATTTGCTATTGAATTTTATAAATTCTTTATATATCCTGTATATTAATCCTGTATCCTGTATATTATCCCTTATATATATCCCTTAGATAAATGGTTCTCAAATATTTTCTCCCATTCCATAGGTAGCCTTTTCATTTTGTTCCTTTTGCTTTGCAGAATCTTTTTACTTTGATATAGTTCTATTTTTTTTATTTTGTTGCCTGTGGCTTGTTGTCATAAATTTAAAAAATCATTGCCAAGACCAACAACTTGGAGCTTCTTCCATATGTTTTCTTATAGGAGAGTTTTATGATTTCAGGTCTTACACTTAAGTCTGTAATCCATTTTAAGTTAAATTTTACGAGTGGTATAAAATAGGGTTCTAGTTTAATTCTTCAGCATGTGAATATACAATTTTCTCAATACCATTTATTGAAGAGACTATATTTTCCCCAGTGTGTGTTTTTTGTGCCCTTGTCAAAATTATTTGACCATATATGTGTAGGTATATTTCTGGATTGTAGCCCACTAGGCTCCTCTGTTCATGGAATTTTCCAGGCAAGAATACTGAAGTGGATTGACATTTCCTACTCCAGGGAATCTTTCCAACCCAAGGACTGAATCTGTGTCTCTTGCATCTCCTGGATTTGAAGGCAGATTCTTTACCAACTGGCCATCTGGGAAGTCCTTCAAGGACACCAGCTTTATCATATGAGGGCCCCACCCTTATAACTTGATTTAACCTTTCTTACCTTACAGGTCCTATCTCCAAAAACAGTCAAATTGAGGGTTAGGGCTTTCATGGGGCACAAATATTCAGTTCATAACGACGACCTATAAGGCTAGTATGATCCTTGACTATTTAATCAGCACCATTTCACACAAATCTTCTATTCACTGCTTGCATTCCAGTTACACATAGACTTCTTTCATTTTTTTGAAACTCCTATTCATTCTCTCTACTGAGTTTCCTGATTTTTCTCCTCTTACTTCAGGTAGCCAGTTTTAACTCATCCTTCTGTTATAAACAAAGTATCCTCAAAGAGACCTTTATATTTTCTCACTGACCATTTCAACTACTTAAAAAAAAACTAGCTCTATGATATGACTCATTTGGAATTTTATTGAAGCACACGTATGCATCTGTAATTGGTGGTGGTGGAGTTCATGGCAGGCCATTTAGTGTAGACATACAAATATGTCTACTTTAGAATCTACTTCTTATGCCAACATTTTAACTTCCATTAGAAAATGTGAAAGTTAATTATTACTATCATTTTAGAGCATATAAAACTGAGATTTTATGCTATGCTGTTATTTGTAAATTTGAGCATTTATTGAAATACCAGTAAAAAACTGGACACATTCTCTGGCCTCGAGGAGCTTACATAGGTCAGTGGGAAAGAAAATCATTAGACAACCACAATCAGATATGATTTTGATATATGATGGATCCTACAAAAATGCAAAGTATTAATAACTTAAAAGTTATTTTAAATCGGTGGATAGGAAAGATACCTGAGCAAAACACATTTATTGTGAGACCAGACAATGACTAGAAATGTTCCAGTAGAAGAGAGGCAAGGAAATTCTAAAAAGGCTCAACACACATGGAAGCCTAAGGTGGAAACTGAAAGTTCAGTGTGACTCAAAGATTGTTAAGTGAGGGAAACTAGCACGTGAAAGTTAAAAAATGTTGGTAGAAGCCAGTAATGCAGAACTTTGCATGCCTCAAGGAGGCACTGAATTTAATTTATAAGTACAATATTTTATTTTATAATGTAACCATTTGCTATAATATTGTTCCCCCAAAAATGAGGTACTATTCAATCAGAATTCAGTGAAAATTTTCACATAGCAATTAAGATAATCTAGTCTAAATATACTGCTATCTAATATTCTAAGTTGAGAGTTATGGCGCACAAAATATCTAGAGAAGTGGGTGGCTGTCAGGGCACCTGGAGACAGTCAATCTCCTTCTCTTTCTCAAGAAAGCCATTATCTCAGTCATTTATTAATATTTGCCAGGAATTAGATAACAAGTCCATTCATGTCTCTGCATTCAGGCAAATGCCTAAACATACAACTAATTTGTATGTATTTTCTGATGAAACATTAATATATTCTCATCTCCAGAAGTGGAGATAACAAAACTGAAACTACATGAAGGAAAGAATAATGAAATATTCTACCTCAGCAAAAGAAAAGGAAATTATAAAAATAGCTGCATGTTGAGTTAAAATCTCTTTCACAGAGTTTTTTAATTGATTCATGTTTTCAGTAATATGGCAGGATACATGGAAATGTATATGATTCAAAGCAAAGGTTTAGTGATGAAGGAACTCAGTCAAATAAGCACAGGAGGTTGGCCAGCATTTATTTTGAGATATTTTCCCCAAAAAGTGAATTTAAATTTCAGTTTTTATGGGTTCACTGTGTATGGAAACTAATATTCAAAGCCCAAATCTGTCCCAGGCAGAAATTTATCTTCTTACAACTGAGATTCTAAAGGGTTTTATATTCAGGGAAAGGGTAGGCCAGAAATAATCCACACTGCTGAAAACTAAAAGAAAACGAACTCTCTTAAACCTTGAAACTAGAAGGTACTGGTTAAAAATGGTGATTAAGCTTTTAGAACCACAAACTGGTTTCCTGCAGGTTTATAGCCCAATTTCACATGGTCTTGGTAGTCTGAAAACCCACAAACTGAGGATTAATTTAGAGAGCCTAGACTCACTCCAGTACTCTTGCCTGGAAAAATCCCATGGAAGGAGGAGCCTGGAGGGCTGCAGTCCATGGGGTCGCTAGGCGTTGGACACGACTGAGCGACTTCACTTTCACTTTCATGCATTGGAGAAGGAAACGGCAACCCACTCCAGTGTTCTTGCCTGGAGAATTCCAGGGACGGGGGAGCCTGGTGGGCTGCCGTCTATGGGGTCGCACAGAGTCGGACACAACTGAAGCGACGTAGCAGCAGCAGCAGACTCACACAAGTAAATATAAATCCTTTCTGGAAGAACACACATCTCTCCCAGATCCCAGAGGTTTTTCACAATTAAAAGTCTAAGGAAACTGAGGAGTTCATAAACAAGTACAAATCACAAAGGAAACAAGGAATCACAGGCAAGAACCACAAAAAATGATAGAAGAACTGACTCATGAGTACTTCAGATGAGGGAACTATCAGAGACAGTCTCCACGGTAAACATATTTATAACACTCAAAGAATTTTTTTGAATCTTCAAGTATATACTGTGAAAAAGAAATTATATATTGTAGAATGACTAAGAAGATTTGAAAAGAAACCAAAAATAATTTCTAGAAGTATAAATGATTAAAAACCCAGTGTATGGATTTAATGGCAGTTAGTCACAATTAAAGAGAAAATCAGTGAACAAGAAGATAACTATGAAGAAATCATTCAGAATTCAGCAAAGAGAAACAAAGTAAACAGTGTGAAGAAAGGCTTTTTATCTGTTCAGATGCCTAGAAGAGAACTAAGAACCACACTGGGGAGTGTACAAGCAGCAAACTGTAGTATAATACATCTTCCAACTTGACCTCTCAGAAATTTCCTCCTTCTTTTGACCCTTAACGGAGAAGGCAATGGCACCCCACTCCAGTACTCTTGCCTGGATAATCCCATGGACGGAGGAGCCTGGTGGGCTGCGGTCCATGGGGTCGCTAAGAGTTGGACACGACTGAGCGATTTCACTTTCCCTTTTTGCTTTCATGCACTGGAGAAGGAAATAGCAACCCACTCCAGTGTTCTTGCCTGGAGAATCCCAGGGATGGCGGAGGCTAGTGGGCTGCCGTCTATGGGGTCGCACAGAGTCGGACACGAATGAAGTGACTTAGCAGCAACAGTTTGACCCCTAAAATCACTCTGACCCTGACCCTTAATTTCTCAGTCACTTGACCTGCTTGCAAATCAAACACAGGAAAACTTCTTGGAAGGCAGGTGAGTTACTTATATAGCAAGCTAAGTATTCTCTTAGCAGGGGCTTTCCTCAATAAAAGCTTTTTTTTTTTTTTAGGGCTTCCCTTGTGGCTCAGCAGGTATAGAATATGCCCACAATGCAAGAGACCTAGGTTCGATCCCTGGGTTGGGACATACCCTGGAGAAGGGAAACGCTACCCACTCTAGTATTCTGGCCTAGAGATTTCCATGGACTACAGTCCATGGGGTCGCAGAGAGTCAGACATGACTAAGCAACTTTCACTTTCACTCTTTTTTTAAGTGACTAGAAACATCACTACGAACAAAGCTAGTGGAGGTGATGGAATTCCAGTGAGCGATTTCAAATCCTCAAAGAGGATGCTGTGAAAGTGTTGCACTCGATATGCCAGCAAATATGGAAAACTCAGCAGTGGCCACAGGACTGGAAAAGGTCAGTTTTCATTCCAATCCCAAAGAAAGGCAATGCCAAAGAATGCTCAAACTACTGCACAATTGCACGCATCTCACAACGCTAGAAAAGTAATGCTCAAAATTCTCCAAGCTAGGCTTCAGCAATACGTGAACCGTGAACTTCCAGATGTTCAAGCTGGTTTTAGAAAAGGCAGAGGAACCAGAGCTCAAATTGCCAACATCCGCTGAATCATCAAAAAAGCAAGAGAGTTCCAGAAAAACATCTATTTCTGCTTTATTGACTATGCCAAAGCCTTTGACTGTGTGGATCACAATAAACTGTGGAAAATTCTTCAAGAGATGGGAATACCAGACCATCTGACCTGTCTCTTGAGAAACCTGTATGCAGGTCAGGAAGCAACAGTTAGAACTGGACATGGAACAACAGACTGGTTCCAAATAGGAAAAGGAGTACGTCAAGGCTGTATATTGTCACCCTGCTTATTTAACTTATATGCAGAATACATCATGAGAAACGCTGGGCTGGAAGAAACACAAGCTGGAATCAAGATTGCTGGGAGAGATATCAATAACCTCAGATATGCAGATAACACCATCCTTATGGCAGAAAGCGAAGAAGAACTAAAGAGCCTCTTGATGAAAGTGAAAGAGGAGAGTGAAAAAGTTGTCTTAAACTTCAGCATGCAGAAAACTAAGATCATGGCATCTGGTCCCATCACTTCATGGGAAATAGATGGGGAAACAGTGCAAACAATGTCAGACTTTATTTTTGGGGGCTCCAAAATCACTACTGATGGTGATTGCAGCCATGAAATTAAAAGACGCTTTCTCCTTGGAAGGAAGGTTATGACCAACCTAGATAGCATATTGAAAAGCAGAGACATTACTTTGCCAACAGAAGTCCGTCTAGTCAAGGCTATGGTTTTTCCAGTAGTCATGTATGGATGTGAGAGTTGGACGGTGAAGAAAGCTGAGCGCCGCAGAATTGATGCTTTTGAACTGTGGTGTTGGAGAAGACTCTTGAGAGTCCCTTGGACTGCAGGGAGATCCAACCAGTCCATCCTAAAGGGGATCAGTCCTGGGTGTTCATTGGAAGGACTGATGTTGAAGCTGAAACTCCAATACTTTGGCCACCTCATGCCAAGAGTTGACTCATTGGAAAAGACCCTAATGCTGGGAAGGATTGGGGCAGGAGGAGAAGGGGACGACAGAGGATGAGATGTTTGGATGGCTTCACCGACTCGATGGACATGGGTTTGGGTAGACTCCGGGAGTTGGTGATAGACAGGGAGGCCTGGCGTGCTGGGATTCATGGGGTCGCAAAGAGTCGTACACGACTGAGCGACTAAACTAAACAGCTTTAAAAAGAATACTATGGCAACAGAAGCCAGAGCTCCCTGAAAAATAGCCCTTCTTTCTATGTGCACAACTTGCTTGTCATCAGAACCAGTAGCAGGGGGCCACCTAAATGGTAGCATCTGGAGTGCAATCTAGTTCCCTGCTGCTTTCATGCGGCCATGGTATTCATTAAAGATCTGGCACAGCTACCAGAGGCACATTAGAAATGGCCTTTACTAAATACACAGTCTCCTCTTCCTTCCACATATAGATTACATTGCTTTAATTGGTCAATCATTCCAACTGTGTCCTCCTGGTCCCAAAGAGGGGAGAGAGATGAACTGTTTCTGTATGTGTTCTCGTACCACTGCTTCTTGCTGAGAAAGTATGAATAGAATTAAGGCTGAGAATGCATTTTCCAGAGACTATTAGTTCCTTTTAGTTTTACGTCTGAAATCAGAATGCTTGGACTCAGTATCTCAAGCAGTTTGAAACTCAAAGGTTCACTGCTTTGCCCCAGGGAAATACGGATCTCTGCTGGCCCATATGATGAATTGCTTTCTGTTATGCCCTTCTCAGACCTTTGGAAGCATTCAGGATTAAAAATCGAGAGCGCCCAGGAGAGATCAGAAATTCTAACTATAGGTCAAAGTTGTTGAGAAGAGTGAATTATAAAAGACCTAAAAATTCCATCATTTATTAAGGCACCTTACTGATATCTTTAATCATGACTGTCATATATTTATCTACCGTCTATTTTTTTAGACTATCTTGCTGAGACTGCACATAACCACATGAATAGTATGATTCTGGGTGCAGGATTCAGGAAATTCTAGTCTCAACTCTGTAACTTTATTAACTATGTGACCTTGAGCAGGTTGTAAACTTTCCTTGCTTAATTTTCCTAGTATATAAATAAGGATAATAATAACTGTTGCAGTCTTAGGGGAAAGAGTTTGTAAGAGGTTTAATTAGTGTAGAAATAGGTGACAATGGAATACAGTGTCCAACAGATAACAAGAAGGCTCTTAGCTCTATAGTTACACATTCTAAACTTTATTAATAAGGCCTGCCCTCTGATATTTTCCCACTTAATAATAAACTTACTGATAATAGGTAGTTTTCAACTCGCATTTGAATTAGTAGCACCTACGGAGTATCTTGCATATAAAAGTTCTCAATAAATCCTTGCTGAGTGAATAAATTCTGATAGAGTTAAGTCAATAAATGTGTCCAACTCTAGCACCTTAACAGAAATGACAAGGAAGTGGGGATGCATACATCACAGTTTTCATGCCACATCAGGAAAATGGAAACATATACATACAGACATATATAATAGCTTGCTTCAGTTTCCTTTTTCTATAAAGGTTATAGTTTCATGAGCTTAAAAAACACGTTCCATTTCCCCCTTTTTGTGCATATGTGATCCTTTATATTAAATGGTCTTAGCGTAGACCCAAGGACAGAATCTTTTTCCTACCAACAGTGACTGAGGTGGTCTAGCTGGATTTCAAATTGTCTTTGATATATTTTCTAAAGGACTACAACATTTAAATCTTCAAGCACAAAATAAGGTCTTTCACCCCGCTCCTGACTATTTCTATCAGAGTTCATGAACATAATCTTAATTCAACCAAATTTCACCCTAACTTAATCAGACTCTATGTGTACCTCAGTAACTATGTCTCCAACCCTGCCAAATCATAGGAACTTAAGAGGCAAGAGATCCAGCCCAAGGCAGGTATGAGGTATACACTCTATATGATTTCTTAAGTGGAAAATCAACATTTCAATTATATGAACTAACTATGAAGCCATCAGAGAATTCAAATATCATTTATATTTGAAGTTACACCCATATATGGGTTTATAGATAAAATATATTAATATATGCATCTACGTATACAAACAAAATAAGTAATGACTAAAGACATCGGCAACAAATTGATTCTCTATCCAAGTTATACTTGAGTGACTATCTGAATGTCTTCACGTAGTCTGAATATAATTTGGCTACACAAAGATAGTAATTCAAACACTTGTGGTATGTTAGGGAAGACAAAATAGTTTGGAGATAAAAATATGGCCAATGATAATATCTCAGGTCAGCCTTACTCAGGAGTACGTAACCATCTACATAATTGATTTGAAGTGGTCTGAAAGATTACCTTTCCAAAAAATGTTTCCTTTTTCTAGCTGCTGCTATGTCAGAATTCTTTAGCATTTTTTTTCTTACTATTTAGGATCTTTAATTGTATATATTAAGGCAATGAGCATTTTTTAAATTTCCTCTTTGCTTTGATGGTCATCAAATTCAATAACAATTATTTAAAGATTAATAAACAATATTGCTACATCACATGTACACACTGATGTTCAGATAAACTAATTTCAGAAATGTTGACATGCAAAAAATTCAAAACATAATATGCATTTTTTTCACTTAAAGAAATATCAAGGAACAGAATAACATTCAGCTATATTATGTGCTTAAGTGGAGTGATCACAATCCAGTGCCTTATTTTAATTTGCACAGAAGGTCTTTTTTTTCAACAACGTATGCAGATTGTTTAGGTTTCAGATGTTCAGGATGATTTATCGCCAGTGCTTCCTTAGTGCACTATTTAGAGTACCTGACTCAAGGACACCGAAATTACCTAATGACTCTATGTTGTGAACTTTAAGTAAGATTGTTTTTTAAAACTTTGGACTATTGAGACCACTATACAAGGCATAGGCTTAAATGTCCACAGAAGCTAGAAAAATAATGGAAACATGGCACAGGGTCTAAAGGTTTTCGTACAAATTAGGCAGAACATTTTTACATTTCAACAAAAATAAATGTGGTGGTGGTGGTGGTTTAGTCGCTAAGTCATGTCCAACTCTTGCAACCCCATGAACTGTAGCCCGCCAGGCTCCTCTGTCCATGAGATTTCCCAGGCAATAATACTGGAATGGGTTGCCATTTCCTTCTCTAGGAGATTGTCCTGCCCCAGGGATCAAACCCATGTCTCCTGCATTGCAGGCAAATTCTTTACCACTGAGCCACCAGGGAAGCCCCCCAAATATATGTATTCTCCGTTTCCTTATAACATATGAAATATGATGTTGATGTTTACACTTATTAGATTTTCCATTCTAGATAGAGATGCGGGGACAGAAAAATATTTCTATACTGTCACAAAGAAAACCCACGGTGTGAGCATGATTAAAATTGAGAACTGACACCAAGTTTTAGTGTTGGGGAAAAATAGGCTATGTTGGAAACTATGGTAAAGTAATGAAATCAAATCCTTTCCACAAATGGAAACTGTATTTCACTGTTGCCTTGTTAGGACTTGAGATGGTTTTCCAGATCTCACTTTTTAAAAGAGAAGCTGAACATCCAGATTATGAATGTGAAATATTCTGACTTTCAAGAGTTGGTTTAATTTTTTAAAATAAGGTGTAGGGCAAACAAAATGCATTTGCGGGCCATATTCAGTCTATGGACTGCCTCTGTAAGACCCTATCTAGAGGAAAGTTGTTATGGTCTATATGCTTGCATAACCAAAAATTTCATGTTGAAATCCTAACCCCCCCAAAGTAACAGTATTATAAGATAGAGCATTTTGGAGGTGCTTAAATCATGAAAGTGGAGCCCTCATGAATGGGATTAGTACCTTATAAAAGAGGCTCCAGAGAGATCCTCAGCCCTTTCAATATTTGAGGACATAGCAAGAAGCTTGTAGTCTGCAATGCAGAAGAAGGTCCTTACCCAACCATGCTTGCACCCTGATCTCTTACTTTTGACCTCTACAACTGTGAGAAATAAATCTCAGAACTTCTGGTCTCCAGAGCTATTGTTTATAAGCTACTCCATGTGTGGCACTTTGTTATAGCAATCCGAGTAGACTGAGATGGATGTTTCAGTCAGACAACGAATAAACTTACTTTCATGATCCTGAGAAGGCTGTATTTCCTATAGTAACTGGAAACATGTACCCTCCAAATTCCCTCATCCAGTTTTTCTCTTTGAACTGACCTGGATATTTGCTCTTAAGCATTGCTCTTTCAGGAATCTAGCCCATTAACAGTTTCTAAAAAGTCTGTTACAGATTTGGTTGGGTTATGCTTTTCATGGCTGTTTTTCAGTTAAGGCGTTCGCCTTTTATTGTTTTCAATAGCTCAGATAGCCAATAATCCCTTCCTGAAAGATGTCTCCAATTTTTGCAGATGATTTTCTTTAAAAATGTATCCTTCCTTACTTGCACTGGCTAACCATACAATTATAACTCATTATTTTAGGACTTGATTCTTCTATTAATGACTACTTTCAAAGATTCTGCACTCGATTTTAAATTTGCCTGACCATGTCCTCATAGCCAGAGAAATTATACTAACTCCCCATTAGTCTATACTCAGTACTGCTCCAGTGCTTTAGTTTTATTAATTTTTCATGCCTATCACCAATTTTCCACTCTAAATCTTTTGTGGATAGTCTTATTATGTTGGCACAAAATGGAATACTTGACTTTAGGAGGAAGATGATGTCTATCTTACTCTTTTTCCATTGGTAGACTATTATCTGTTTCTCCAAATTCCATGTGAACTATGGTTTGCTGGACTGATGGCTATTGAGAGTTATCTACGACTTCTCTTTCCTCCTTTGTTATATACCCTACTCTTCTTTCACATCTCCATCTATTTTGAAAGCTCCGTTTTTACCTGAGCCTCTCCTCCTCTCAAATCTTATCCCTGGTGAGTAAAAACAGTAGCTGACAATAAACTCTTTTGAGAACAGTGAAGGGACTATTTTTCCCAAGGTTGATCTTGACTCCAAAAGGAAAACAGTTTAAAGGCATCAGAGATTTAACTACAAGTAAAATTTACACTTTGACTATTCAATTCACACAGCAAGTTATTCACTCAGAAACACAAGGGATTATATAATAAGACAGGTTATTTTTACTTGGAAATATAAATCAAGAGGTACCATTTAACTGTCAAATAGGCAACTGATGTTTCTATATCTTTGAAATAAAATTAGACTTCTGCAACTTTAAATATTCTGATTTGTTACCTCAATTACATAATTAGCCCTACTCTAGATATTATACATTGGAGAAGGCAATGGCATCCCACTCCAGTACTCTTGCCTGGAAAATCCCATGGATGGGGGAGCCTGGTAGGCTGTAGCCCATGGGGTTGCTAAGAGTCGGATATGACTGCGTGACTTCACTTTCACTTTTCCCTTTCATGCACTGGAGAAGGAAATGGCAACCCACTCCAGTATTCTTGCCTGGAGAATCCCAGGGACGGCAGAGCCTGGTGGGCTGCCGTCTATGGGGTCACACTGAGTCGGACACGACTGAAGTGACTTAGCAGCAGTAGCAGATATTATACATAATAACGCTTGATACTTAAAAATATACAGCAAATATACATGGTTTGCTAGTCATTCTTTATTACTATTTAAAAAAATGACTAAGAAAAGACAAGCTATATTCTTTATAGGAAAGTACAAAGAGGACTTCCAGTATGTTATGCAAAGCTTATCTTATAAGACTGTATTTTGCAAACCGGAGTATTGGGCCTTCTGGAGCCAAATTTTAGCACTATAGTCATGTATTGTTAAAGGGATCATCTCCAATCAGTTTGGTGCTCTAATGCGATTGCAAAAAGTCACTGTACTTTAGGATGACTTTAAATTTTTCATCATGGAAATCCTGTCCACTTTTCAGAATCTTACATTTCCCTCAAATATACTGCACATAACTGTGCACTACTTTTATTAGCATAATCTCTTACTGTTCAGTGATAAATATGTTATTTAAATGCTTTGGTCTAATTGGGTCATCCTGCAATGAATAGCCCCCTGCATTATGTATTGATGTATAATACGAAGCTCCTGAATAATGTCATTTTCTCCACATACAAAGGAAAATCTGTTTTCCTTTGCAAAAGCAAGATACATAGAGAGCCAAAACCTTCCGCTACTTACGAGGTTTGCAAAAACAGTAGATGGGGTTCAATGGGGAAAAAGTAAGACAAATTAGAACAGAACTTTAGAGATAGATTTGGGCTCAATACAAGGAAGAGGATTATAAACATTAAAGCTGTCTTATGAGGAAACAAGAACCTCAGGAGGCAGTGAGATCCCTGTTTTCTGAGGTGTCAAAAGAAACCTGAAGTTGATGGAAAATCCGAGCACTAACTAGGACAATGGCTATCATTATTTCCAAGTTGTTGGCAAAAGACAAGATGCAATTATTGCCAATTTTAGAAAAGACAGTAGAATATTTATTTTAACTGGAAAAAATTTATCCAAAGATATATGTATTTCCTATTAGGAATTCTCCTGTGCCCTGAAGATAAAACAGTGCTACAAAAAAGAATGTGAAACCTTGTTGCAGGGACACAAGGAATGAGTGATCGAGTGCAACAGTATAGTGTATCACAGATTATATATTTGTGTTTAAAAATCAAGACTACATGAGATCATCAAATGAGTGTAGCAAAAGAAGAAAAATTATTAAGAACTGAGCCCAGGCTCATTTTAACATTAGAAGGATGACCAGATGAAGAAAAACTGATAAAAGAGACTAAGAAAAAGCTACCACTAAATAACAAAATAGAGGAGTGTATTCAACTGGAAGCTAAGTATAGAAGGAATTTCAAGGAGAAGAGAGTTATTGTTTGTGCCAAATGTCAATAATAAGCTAACGGAAACTGACAAATGACAACTGGATTTAGGAATTCGGAAGCCTTTGGACTTAACACAAGGAAACTTCAGTGTGAAATAAGAGTGATAGCTTGAATGTGATGGCTTTAAGAAAATGTGGAAGAACTGCAACTGAATACAACCTGCATGGATTACTCATGAGAAATTCTGCTTTTAACAAAGAACAGATAAATGAGTTAGTAACTGAAGGGTAACCTGAGGTAAAGAGAATGTGTGCATGTGCATGCATGCACACAAGAGCAGAGGGATCCTGGGTATAAATGGAGAAATTGGCTCCAGAATGGCACACAGAAAATTCATCTGTATCATAAGAATGCAGACAGAGTATGCGGATAACAGATACTGGCAGAGAGAAACTTCAGTATTCTCAAGAAATGAACAGGGCTGTAAAGGAAGAAGCAGTAGACTAGGAAAAACAGAATATCATGGTAGAGCAAGACATTGCAGGGCTTTTAGTTTCTGGGTTCAGTCCTAAAATAGCCACTGACTAAAAGATATGCAGAGCACATCATGAGAAATGCTGAGCTGGATGAAGCACAGGTTGGAATCAAGATTGCCAGGAGAAATATCAATAACCTCAGGTATGCAGATGACAGCACCCTTATGGCAGAAAGTGACGAAGAACTAAAGAGCCTCTTGATGAAAGTGAAAGAGGAGAGTGAAAAAGTTGGCTTAAAGCTCAACATTCAGAAAACTAAGATCATGACATCTGGTCCCATCACTTCATGGGAAATAGATGGGGAAACAGTGGAAACAGTGACAGACGTTATTTTGGGAGGCTCCAAAATCACTGCAGGTGGTGACTGCAGCCATGAAATTAAAAGATGTTTGCTCCTTGGAAGAAACGTTATGACCAACCTAGACAGCATACTAAAAAGCAGAGACATTACTTTCCCAACAAAGGTCCATCTAGTCAAAGCTATGGTTTTTCCAGTAGTCATGTATGGATGTGAGAGTTGGATGGTGAAGAAAGCTGAGTGCCAAAGAATTGATGCTTTTGAACTGTGGTGTTGGAGAAGACTCTTGAGAGTCCCTTGGACTGCAAGGAGATCCAACCAGTCCATCCTAAAGGAAATCAGTCCTGAATATTCATTGGAAGGACTGATGCTGAAGCTGATACTCTAATACTTTGGCCACCCAATGCGAAGAACTGACTCCTTGGAAAAGACCCTGATGCTGAGAAAGATTGAAGGCAGGAGGAGAAGGGGAGGACAGAGGATGAGATGGTTGGATGGCATCACTGACTCAATGGACATGAGTTTGAGTAAACTCCAGGAGTTGATGATGGACAGGGAGGCCTGGCGACTGCAGCCCATGGGGTCACAAAGAGTCGGACACAACTGAGCCACTGGACGGAACTGAACTGAACTGTAAAGCATATTACCAAAGTGTTAGTCCTGCCATCATTCCTACTCTTTGGGACCCCATAGTACAGCTACAGGCCCACCAGGCTCCTCTGTTGAGGGAAATCTCCAGGGTAGAATATTGGAGTGGGTAGCTATTCCCTTCTCCAGGAGATCTTCCTGACCCAGGGATCAAATCTGGGTCTCCTGCATTGCAGGAAGATTCTTTACCATCTGAGCCACAATGTTGTGGGGTATTTTTTAAACCTCAATTTCTTCAATGGTAGATGAAGATAATACTGGAACCAAATGAATAAAGCTGAAAAGGATTAAATGACATAGCAATCTATTTTTTAATATATTCTCAACAAAATATAAGCTTTGTGAGGACATGAATTTCCATCATTTTTCCTTTTTTATGTTATATTCCTAGTTCCTAAATGTCCAAGACTTAGCAGGCACAGAACTAATAATGAATAAATAACACCTGAAAAGTGCCTACATAGTACCTGACACACAATAAGTATTCAAAAAGGGTGACCTATTACTCTTACCACCAGTTACTAATTTTAACACTATCTTCATTGATTCAGAGTGAAGTGATTCCTTCCCACAACAAAGACAAGGGACCTTCCCTGTGGTTAAAGTGGCTAGGAGGTGAGGAGACAGCAGGTGTGAGAGATGTGATCTACAAATCAAACTCTGTAATAGACTGAAAAGGTCCAGATTCTTTCTCGGGAGTATCCATGAACAAGGCTAAAACCTTTCCTATCACTATCCTTACTGTTTGCATTTCTTCTAAAGGGATTTACAAAATCTACTATTTTCATTAATTTTTCTCTCTCAGTATAAAGTAACCATGACAATAACATGCATTTGGCAAAGCGAGTTGTATTCTGAATTCTCTACACTATCAGTATTTTCTCCTAGTAATACCATAGTTACAGGTAAATGCGTGCAGATCTTAAGTTTCATTATTTTTCATGACTACCCTATCAAAATATCTGTTGACTAGTATAACAAGAAAAATAAGCACTATATATCAAATTCAATTATGAATGACATACTTAAACAGTTTGCCACTGTTACACTCAAATTTAAAAATGTGTGGTGTTAATGTGTGAGATGAAGCATATAGAATTAGTAGACATTTTTAAATATCACTTACATCTTGCATGTTTAACCACATCAGCTGATAATCCATTGAATAGTTTGATATATCAATTAGCTCCATCAGCATTAAGATATTTGCTACTATTTATAGCATCTGTTAATTCAGCTAGCAGGATAATCAGTGAAACCAAACTTTCACTGTAGTAGTTCAATGGTCCCTCTGCCTATTTTACTCAATTACAAGACTCATTCTTCTTACGTAACAATATTTTATGCAGTAGGCATGTGTTCTTATTCAATAACACTGTGTTTTTATAATTGCATACATTCAAAAATGCTATATCAAACACAAGATAATACTCTTGCATTGTAGATACTGGAAATATTTACATTCATTGATACAATTTTTTAAACCAAAACAAAACGGCTTTTACCAAGAAGAATTAAATAACCATTCACTTAAGAAGCCAAAAATGTTTACTGGATAACCAATGCTACTAGCTATATTTCATCTCAAATTTATATGTCAAAACTGTGATTAGAAATTTATTTACATTACCACATCTAATTCTCACACTACCCAAAGAGGCAATGTTATTCCCAGATCACATATAAAAAAGTAATAAGCATGATTAGGGTCAACAATTTACCCCTGGTTACATGGCTCAAATATGGTAAATCCAATTATCAAACACAAGATAATACTCTTGCATTGTAGATACTGGAAATATTTACATTCATTGATACAATTTTTTAAACCAAAACAAAACGGCTTTTACCAAGAAGAATTAAATAACCATTCACTTAAGAAGCCAAAAATGTTTACTGGATAACCAATGCTACTAGCTATATTTCATCTCAAATTTATATGTCAAAACTGTGATTAGAAATTTATTTACATTACCACATCTAATTCTCACACTACCCAAAGAGGCAATGTTATTCCCAGATCACATATAAAAAAGTAATAAGCATGATTAGGGTCAACAATTTACCCCTGGTTACATGGCTCAAATATGGTAAATCCAATAATCAAACAGCTTTCACTAAAGCCAAAACATATGTGCTATGTCTGTGACCATTATGTTCTGTGTTGTCACGTCCCAAACTAAAGAGTAGATTATGAGATATAGAAATGAATGACACAGTCTCTGCCTCACCATGTGATGGGGGACAAAGAACATAAAAACCAAAAATTTCAGAACTAATATAATAAATTACTCTAAGGAAAAAGTACAGCATTATTCAGGCATACAATCTCTGGCAGAATTTGGTTGGTTCCCTAAGAATTAAAACATCAGATCTGTGATTACCTATACCTGAAACATAAATACAACCCTAATTGTTTTGACTTTTTTTCTTTGTCTTCAGGTTAGCATGCTTACACACCTATGTGCTATATCGAGATCCTCTTTTGCTTCCATTTATCATCTAGCTGAACTGCAAAATCTTTGTTTATACACTATAAGTAATTTGGAGACAATCCATACTCACCTTCTCTATAAAACTGATAAAAATAAAATAGTGCATTACTCCACAACTCCGTATCATTTTTATTATGTGCATTTATAACACTTAGGAAAATAAACTTATAAGACATATGAAAATATTTTTACTGTAAATTATCCTTGCAAAGGAGATTTTATAGCTTATGATGAATTTCAATGATAGACAGAAGATGACTATTATCATTTTGAAATTAGAAACAGTCACCCCAGTAAGAGCCAGATTTGCTTATCAATAGCTAACTAAGATCATATGTTCAACCATATAGCTAGGAGAACAGACTTTCTATTATTAAATGGTAGGCAGCAGGGAAAGGAGGGAGACACAAAGGAAACATCCTTAGGAAGCAAAAGTAATAGCTACTACAGTTCAGATCTTCAGTTCAGTTCAGTTCAGTCGCTCAGTTCTGTCCGACTCTTTGCGACCCCATGAATCATAGCACGCCAAGCCTCCCTGTCCATCACCAACTCCCGGAGTCTACCCAAACCCATGTCCATCGAGTCGGTGATGTCATCCAACCATCTCATCCTCTGTCGTCCCCTTCTCCTCCTGCCCCCAATCCTTCCCAGCATTAGGGTCTTTTCCAATGAGTCAACTCTTCGCATAAGGTGGCCAAAGTATTGGAGTTTCAGCTTCAACATCAGTCCTTCCAATGAACACCCAGGACTGATCCTCTTTAGGATGGACTGGTTGGATCTCCTTGCAGTCCAAGGGACTCGCACGAGTCTTCTCCAATACCACAGTTCAAAAGCATCAATTCTTTGGCGCTCACCTTTCTTCACCATCCAACTCTCACATCCATACATGACTACTGGAAAAACCATAGCCTTAACTAGATGGACGTTTGTTGGCAGAGTAATGTCTCTGCTTTTCAACATGCTATCTAGGTTGGTCATAACCTTCCTTCCAAGGAGTAAACATCTTTTAATTTCATGGCTGCAATCACCATCTGCAGTGATTTTGGAGCCCCAAAAAATAAAGTCTGACATTGTTTGCACTGTTTCCCCATCTATTTCTCATGAAGTGATGGGACCAGATGCCATAATCTTAGTTTTCTGAATGTTGAGCTTTAAGCCAACATTTTCACTCTGCTCTTTCACTTTCATCAAGAGGCTCTTTAGTTTTTCTTCGCTTTCTGCCATAAGGGTGGTGTCATCTGCATATTCTGAGGCTATTGATATTTCTCCCGGCAATCTTGATTCCAGCTTATGCTTCCTCCAGCCCAGCGTTTCTCATGATGTACTCTGCATATAAGTTAAATAAGCAGGGTGACAATATACAGCCTTGACGTACTCCTTTTCCTATTTGGAACCAGTCTGTTGTTCCATGTCCAGTTCTAACTGTTGCTTCCTGACCTGCATACAGGTTTCTCAGGAGACAGATCAGATGGTCTGGTATTCCGATCTCTCTAAGAATTTTCCACAGTGTATTGTGATCCACACAAAGGCTTTGGCATAGTCAATAAAGCAGAAATAGATGTTTTTCTGGAACTCTCTTGCTTTTTTGAATGGTGTGAAATTCAAAATTCACTGGAATGGGTGAATTTAACTCAGATGACCATTGTATCTACTACTGTGGGCAGGAATCTCTTAGAAGAAATGGAGTAGCCATCCTGGTCAACGAAAGAGTCTGAAATGCAGTACTTGGATGCAATCTCAAAAACGACAGAATGATCTCTGTTCGTTTCCAAGGCAAACCATTCAATATCACAGTAATCCAAGTCTATGCCCCGACCAGTAATGCTGAAGAAGCTGAACTTGAACGGTTCTATGAAGACCTAAAAGACCTATTAGAACTAACACCCAAAAAAGATGCCCTTTTTATTATAGGGGGCTGGAATGCAAAAGTAGGAAGTCAGGAAACACCTGGTGTATCAGGCAAATTTGGCCTTGGAGTACAGAATGAAGCAGGGCAAAGGTAATAAGAGTTTTGCCAAGAGAACGCACTGGTCATAGCAAACACCCTCTTCCAACAACACAAGAGAAGACTCTACACATGGACATCACCAGATGGTCAACACTGAAATCAGATTGATTATATTCTTTGCAGCCAAAGATGGAGAAGCTCTGTACCGTCAGCAAAAACAAGACTGGGAGCAGACTGTGGCTCCGATCATGAACTCCTTATTGTCAAATTCAGACTTAAATTGAAAAAGTAGGGAAAACCACTAGACCATTCAGGTATGACCTAAATCAAATCCCTTATGATTATACATTGGAAGTGACAAACAGATTTAAGGGACTAGATCTGATAGACAGAGTGCCTGATGAACTATGGACAGAGGTTCGTGACATTGTACAGGAGACAGGGAACCAAGACCATCCCCATGGAAAAGAAATGCAAAAAAGCAAAATGGCTGTCTGAGGAGGCCTTACAAATAGCTGGGAAGAGAAGAGAAGTGAAAAGCAAAGGAGAAAAGGAAAGATATTCCCATTTGAATGCAGAGTCCCAAAGAACAGCAAGGAGAGATAAGAAAGCCTTCCTCAGTGATCAATGCAAAGAAATAGAGGAAAACAACAGAATGGGAAAGACTAGAGATCTCTTCAAGAAAATTAGAGATACCAAGGGAACATTTCATGCAAAGATGGGCTCGATAAAGAACAGAAATTGTATGGACCTAACAGAAGTAGAAGATACTAAGAAGAGGTGGCAAGAATACACAGAAGAACTGTACAAAAAAGATCTTCACAACCCAGATAATCACGATGGTGTGATCACTCACCTAGAGCCAGACATCCTGGAATGTGAAGTCAAGTGGGCTTTAGGAAGCATCACTATGAACAAGTTAGTGGAGGTGATGGAATTCCAGTTGAGCTATTTCAAATCCTCAAAGAGGATGCTGTGAAAGTGCTGCACTCAATATGCCAGCAAATTTGGAAAACTCAGCAGTGGCCACAGGACTGGAAAAGGTCAGTTTTCATTCCAATCCCAAAGAAAGGCAATGCCAAAGAATGCTCAAACTATCGCACAATTGCACTCATCTCACACGCTAGTAAAGTAATGCTCAAAATTCTCCAAGCCAGGCTTCAGCAATATGTGAACCGTGAACTTCCAGATGTTCAAGCTGGTTTTAGAAAAGGCAGAGGAACCAGAGATCAAATTGCCAACATCTGCTGGATCATCGAAAAAGCAAGAGAGTTCCAGAAAAACATCTATTTCTGCTTTACTGACTATGCCAAAGCCTTTGACTGTGTTCAGTCCTTGGATGCCTAATATTTAATATACTTCTTTCTTCCCACATTTATCACAGGAGTAAGCACAGACCCAAACTAAGCCAACCAGATTCTCCCTTCCAGAAATGTTAGTCTCTGGAAAAACACACACAGAGAGAAACCAAAGTTAGAACTGAGTTTCTGATGACAGTGCCTTAGAGATTCAGTCAGCATCACCTACCGTAGACAAAAACAGAACTGCTCTAGTTTCTGAACATCTCAAGGCTTGTTTTTCAAGTCTTCCCTTCAATCCTTTCCTACATATTCTGTGTTCAGTTCAGTTCAGTCAGTCAGTCATTTCTGACTCTTTGCGACCACATGGACTACAGCATGCCAGGCTTCCCTGTCCATCACCAGTTCTGTGTTCAACTTAGTTCTTTTTGCACTACTAAAATAGTTATAAGTTCTAACCTGTACCTCAAGTGGGATTCATGAAAAGACTAGGGAACCCAAGGTCTTGGTCCACTACATCCCTTGTTCCACTGTGAAGTGAAACAGAAAATGAAAGATGATTTGTGTGGAATATTTTGACAATATTTAGAACATTCAGGAAATCCATGAATAATGGATCTAACAGAAACACTACAGGTAGGAAAACAAAACCAAATTCAAAATATGTATTTTTGAGGTTGTAGACTGCTGGCATTTTAAAATGAAACAAATTCAATGTAGTTGACCCATAACTAGGTAGTTGGCTGATCTCCTAGAAATATCATTTCATATTAGGGCCCTGATGCTTGTCAACAATTTGGGAAAATTAGGGACTCTCAGTGGATGTAGCCAGGTCAGTCTTGGTAAGGGGGAATTCCATATTATTGAGCACATCAGCATCTCCATACTCATTCTATTTTTCCACTTTGTAAATGAGCCTACTGAATAAACCCCGAGTTGACAAAGGAAGCAGAATGACTGCACCTACAAAACAGGTCATTCTATTTACCTTTCTTTGAAGCAAGGTCTTACTAATGAAAAGTCACATATATTGGGCATATTTGATGAGGTCACTCACATTTTGTGTGTAAATAACATGAAACAAGCTAAAAACTAAATTACCAACTTACTTAACTGGGAAGGTTAGAAATGCTACCTGTATCAGACATAGAGTGATAAGATTGAAATGCTGGGATTTTGTGTGCAAATAATATGAAACAAGCTAAAAAATAAATTACC
The DNA here is from genome assembly GCA_024291935.2 of Okapia johnstoni. Classification (NCBI taxonomy): domain Eukaryota; kingdom Metazoa; phylum Chordata; class Mammalia; order Artiodactyla; family Giraffidae; genus Okapia; species Okapia johnstoni. Next base: position 59,318,279 of record CM044308.1, read on the forward strand.
AATTTACTTAACTGAGAAGGTTAGAAATGCTACCTATATCAGACATAGAGTGATAAGATAGAAATGCCAGGTCTCAGAATTTGTTAGCTCTGCTTCTCTCCTTAGTTTCCTCATCCTTTATCTTTTCTACTAATGGCTGGAATCCTCTCTTTGGCAGAGGACATGACTGAGACAATATCATAATTTATCTTCTATTTCCCAGTGTTTGTATATAGTATTTCATTCAATGTTAAAAATGTCCTCATTGTAATCACAGCCAAATCTCCAGTACCTTACAAGCCTCCTACACTATCAAATTACCTTGGAGAATAGCAGTCCCCTCAGAACCTCATGGAGTAGAGGAGTGGTCAAGTACAAAGAAGATAGTACTAGTATTAGCAAAACTGATACTGGGTAGACAAAAATTGAACTGTGGATTAAAAAACATACTACATTGCAAAGTATAAAGTACCATATAAATTTAGGCTTACTCTCACACCCATCCATGACTACTAGAAAAGTCATAGCTTTGACTATATGGACCTTTGTTGACAAAAGATGTCTCTGCTTTTTAATACACTGTTTAGTTTTGTCATAGCTATTCTTCCAGGGAGCAAGTGTCTCTTAATTTCGTGGCTGCAGTCACTGTCCACGTTTATTATGGAGCCCAAGAAAATGAAATGTGGAAGGATTGATGCTGAAGCTGAGCTCCAATACTCTGGCCACCTGATGAGATGAGCTGACTCACTGGAAAAAACCCTGATGCTGGGAAAGACTGAAAGCAAGAGAAGAAGGGGGCGATAGAGAATGAGATGGTTGGATGGCATCACTGTTGTTGTTGGCATCACTGTGAACAACAACAGCCATGTAAATTTAGGCTTAGGTAGTAAAGATGGTTAGCATCACTGACTCAATGGACATGAATCTGAGGAAACTCCAGGAGATAGTGGAGGACAGAGGAGCTGCTGTGCTGCAGTCCATGGAGCTGCAAAGAGTCAGACACAGCTTAGTAACTGAACAAAAACAGTAAAGACTGAATAGACATAAAACGAGCTATGTGAGTCAAGTGAATGATCTATTTCTACATATTAAAAACCAAATGGAGTGAAATTTTCAACTCCAAGATCTACGTTAGATATATAAGGATCAGTTAGTCCATGACAGGTTGTAATTCTCATGACTCAATGGGTATCTTATCCATATGTGTTCCCTTCTCCAGGGGATCTTCCCGACCCAGGGATCGAACCCAGGTCTCCCGCATTGCAGGCAGTTTCTTTACCATCTGAGCCCCCAGAGAAGCTCAATATAATATGCTTATTAAGGTACATGAAAAGAATTTGGCATAAAATTGTAAACATAAAAGAAATTTAAAATATTGCAATAAATTTTCAGAATCTATTACTCTGATTTTTAAAAATATATTTCAGTAGCACTAAAAATCATCAGTTAAGGCACATATTTTATCACTTTATGTCTCACTGCTTGTGCAGCTTTTTGATTCTCTGATTAGTAGAGCTTCACTCACATGCCCATTAAATGAGTGGATGATACACTGTAAAGGAAAGTTATACCCATCACTGAGATGGAAAATACTACCAAAGGTGTAGAACTAACATAATGTTGCTTTCCTGAGAAATCTATCCTCTTGCTGGGAAACAAACATACATAATTCCATAAAATCTAATGCAGCCATTTGTGTTGAAATTCCTCCACAGTTAAAATTTTTAAAAATCAGATTTCTTCTTCTTACTCCATACTTAAAGTCCATTTACTCTCCTTTCATCACCATATTCTACCCAAATTACAGCAATAGCAAGTATGTTAAGATGATAATCATAGAGAAAGGAAAAAAGAAAGCCTTGGGTGGAGGGTTCTTCACCTAACCACATGGATGGAGCAGAAGAGGGGTGGCCTGTGAGAAAAGAGCCTGTTACTACACAGCAACTCTGCCCAGAAGGAAACAGGGCTTTCCCACCTACCAATCTGATTAACACTTCCACTTCAAGAAACAAATAAAGGAAACAAACAGGAAAAAATTCCATTTTATACCAATTCTTAACACTGGGGAGAAAAATAGAAATAATGTATGTAAAGTGCCTACCAAAGTGACCACAGACAACAAACACTTACTAGATGGAAGCAATTAGATCTTCTTGAAATCCAAAACTGTTCATCAGTTTTATTTTCATGGTTAAGAGAAAATACACATTCCTTGGATTAAAATTTTAAAATGCAAGAGAACAAAAAAGAATAAAGCTGAAAACTATTGAATTCCCACTAAATGAACTACTTAGTCATAACCACTGGTATAACATGGGTATGTATCTTGTCAATCATATTCTTTGTAAACTGTATTTTGCATCTAAATATATATTACATTTTCTAGTGTCAGTATCAACATCATTTTAATGCCCATGTACCCATGCAGTACATCCTTTTACAGATGTAACTATTTGAATACTCTCTCATTACTGAGCACTAGTATCTATGCTTTTTTTCTAATAAGTGACTCTGTGATAAGCATGCCAAGCCATGTGTGCTAAGTCTCTTCAGCTGTGTCCCACTCTTTGTGACCCTATGGACTGTAGCCCACCAGGCTCCTCTGTCCATGGGACTTCCCAGGCAAGAATACTGGAGTGGGGTGGTAATAGACATAAATGTAACTAAATACTAATGTGTTTGATTGTTTGGGGGAAATAAATCCTCCAAATTTATTGGGTAGCTGTAACTACAATTATTTTTCTCATCTATAATAGTCATTTGTTCAATATCTGTCTGGCAAGTAAATTTTTGAGAACTTCAGGTATATTTTCTCTTTTCCCTTCCCCTATTTTACTGAGATAATCTGGCTTTGTAATTCTTCCCCTCAGGGTTTACAGCTGGATAGGAAGTAGAAGCAACCTAAGAAGGCTGTCCTTTATAAAAAGCCTAAAATCACTGAGGAGACTATATGAGATAGCTTAGGGTGGAAAACATTAAGGTAAGGATACCTGCTTGTAGAAAAAGCTGTCTGTAGCCATGAAATTAAAAGATGCTTGCTCCTTGGAAGAAAAGTTATGACCCACCTAGACAGCATATTAAAAAGCAGAGACATGGCAAACAAAGGCCCGTCTAGTCAAAGCTATGGTTTTTCCAGTAGTCATGTATGGATGTGAGAGTTGGACTCTAAAGAAAGCTGAGTGCCGAAGAATTGATGCTTTTGAACTGTGGTGTTGGAGAAGACTCTTGAGAGTCCCTTAGACTGCATGGAGATTCAATCAGTCCATCCTAAAGGAAATCAGTCTTGAATATTCATTGGAAGGACTGATGCTGAAGCTGAACTCCAATCCTTTGGACACCTGACGCGAAGACCTGACTCCTTGGAAAAGACCCTGATGCTAAGCAAGATTGAAGGCAGGAGGAGAAAGGGAGGACAGAGGATGAGGTGGTTGGATGGCATCACCAACTCAATGGACATGAGTTTGAGTAAACTCCAGGAGTTGATGATGGACAGGGAGGCCTGGCGTGCTGCAGTCCATGGGGTCGCAAAGAGTCGGACACGACTAAGCGATGAGGTATCTTTGGTATTACAGACCATAGTTGGTCCCCAAGGTGGCCATATCTAGGAGGGTATTGTTGCAGGATAGCATATCTTAGAATCTTAAATCCTTGAAAAATATATGAAAACAGATAAAGTTTCTGGATTTCAAGTGTTTGCTGTGGACTTAGAAAAGATGATGATACTAACAATCATGACAAAGAAACCAGTCAGAAATCTTCCATTTTCTAATAAGTGCAAATTCTCCTTTTTGATACTAGGAGGGAACAATGTGCATGCGTACTCAGTCATGTCCAACTCTTTGTGATCTTATGGACCCTGGCCCACCAGGCTCCTCTGTCCATGGGATTCTCCAGGCAAGAATACTGGAGTGGGTTGCCATTTCCTCCTCCAGGGGATCTCCCCAACCCAGGGATCAAAGGTCTCCTGCATGGCAGGTGGATTCTTTACCACTGAGTCATCTGGGAAGCCTTAGGAGGAAATGGGAGACCAATAAAAACAGACAAGGTATTTCCTAGCAGAAAGTCTGAAACACTGTAGCCACTCAATATTTACTAAACCGAATTAGAAAGTAAAAATACAATGGGAATATTGGTGGAGTATTGAGGGGATATATTAATTGTAGCTTGTGGGATACCAAAGAGACTTCATTGAAGAGAAACCATCTGAGATGAAAACCCTAGAAGACAGTGTCTGGCTGAGCCAGACCTCAATATAAGTAGGACTCAGTGCCTGCTCAGCAGGACTTCATTAAACTGCAAGGAAGCTAGAAATTAATTCTGAAATTACTTTCATGTCCTGTGTTGGCTCTATGTACTTGGTGTTCTCCCTATTTTCTTTCCTGGGATTTTAGTTCACTCTAGTTTTAGTGGCTTCAACCTAGCCAGTTCCTGACCACCCAGGTAATTCCATCACTCGAAGTGTATCTTTCTCACTCCAAGACTCTTGAATGGCTTTTTAGTCCTGACATGTGTGACCTGTGATCCCCAATTCACTTTTTTTTAAATTCTCTCCCTCCTGCTTTTTAAAAACTACTGTGCTAAGAATATTTAACATGAGATCTACCCTCTTAACACATCTTTATGTGTACCACACAATATTGTTTAAATATGACATCAACTCTATTCTACAGCTATCTCCCTTGTAGCTTAGGACTTCAGAGACAAGGCTTTCAACAAATGGAGCTGGGTACTTGGACTTAAGAGAGACGATGCCAAAATTGCAAAAACAGTACAAACAAAAGCCCAGGAAAGAAAAGTAAAGGAGAAGTTGTAGAACAACACTGTAGAACAAAATATCCAATAAGAGAGAAGCCCCCAATCCATAGCTTAACAGGTTCCATATTCTTGGTCACTTATATTCAGTCTCTGTTCAGTTCATTTCAATCACTCAGTCGTGTCCAACTCTTTGCGACCCCATGAATCGCAGCACGCCAGGCCTCCCTGTCCATCACCAACTCCCGGAATTTACCCAAACTCATGTCCATCAAGTCGGTGATGCCATCCAACCATCTCATCCTCTGTCATCCCCTTCTCCTCCTGCCCCCAATCCTTCCCAGCATCAGGGTCTTTTCCAATGAGCCAACTCTTTGCATGAGGTGGCCAAAGTATTGGAATTTCAGCTTCAACATCAGTCCTTCCAATGAACACCCAGGACTGATCCCCTTTAGGATGGACTGGTTGGATCTCCTTGCAGTCCAAGGGACTCTCAAGAGTCTTCTCCAACACCACAGTTCAAAAGCATCAATTCTTGGGTGCTCAGCTTTCTTTATAGTCCAACTCTCACATCCATACATGACTACTGGAAAAACCATAGCCTTGACGAGACGGACCTTTGTTGGCAAAGTAATGTCTCTGCTTTTTAGTATGCTATCAAGGTTGGTCATAACTTTCCTTCCAAGGAGTAAGCATCTTTTAATTTCATGGCTGCAATCACCATCTGCAGTGATTTTGGAGCCCCCCAAAATAAAGTCTGACACTGTTTGCACTGTTTCCCCATCTATTTGCCATGAAGTGATGGGACCAGATGCCATGATCTTAGTTTTCTGAATGTTATATTTAAATCAATATAAATGAAACCAAGCAAGGCTGGATAGTACATAATACTTAAAAACTGAACTGAAAAACCAATTTTATTTCTATGTCATACAATAAAAACATTATACATAACAGGATAACAAAAGGCAAAAGATGCCTTTTGAGAGTTTTGATGAGATTAGTGGGTCCTTAAAAAGATTTCTCTATTTTTTAATGCTATTTTTTAAATACCAAAGAGTCATTTATTAGCTAAAAAATTCATATCAAGTGAAATGGCTGTTTTTAAGGAGTCAAAAATCTAAAATAAGGTGTCAGAATTTCAAAACAGAATTTCTAACCAGCATGTTTTGACCTAAATGATACTTTTTTGGATTCTAAGAATCACCAGGATTGATTGATTGTCATGTAATTAATAAATAAAATTTACTAACAAAGTCACAAAAAATAATCTATTAGTAATCCATTAATAAATTCATATTGTTCCAATATAATCTAAATTCCAAATTGATCCAATATATTCCAACTATAGTAATAAATTCATATTGCTACAATTTACTGAAATGATGCCCCCCTCCTCCAATGCATTCATGGAGAACATGATTTTGCCTATTCCCAGGTGGCGCTAGTGGTAAAGAACCTGCCTCCCGATGCAAGAGAGACATAAGAGATCTGGGTTTAATCCCTGGGTCTGGAAGATCCCCTGGAGGACGAAATGGCAACCCACTCCAGTATTCTTGCCTGGAGAATCCCAGGGACAGAGGAGCCTGGTGGGCTACAGTCCATCAGGTAGCAAAGAGTTGGACACGACTGAAGTGACTTAGCACACGTGCAAGCACAAAGCAGAGAAAAGTGTTGACCTAAGTCAGCCCACAAATGATCCATGGAACAAAATTATTTATCCTCAGGATTGTAGAGAGACTTAGGTGTGGAGGCTACCATTTCTAATAAGCACTGTGTTGACTCAGCTAGTTTCCCCAAATATCTGCTCTTCTATTTTCTGCTTTGGGTCCTAAGTCATCTCTGGTGTGTTCTAAATTAGTATTTGATTTCTGAACTTCACAAAGTTTTTTACTGGGAAGCAAAAATAAGTTGAAGTTTAGTTAGATAAACTTTACAGGACTCTATTTCACACCCTGTGAATCTAACCAACTCTCAAAAATTAGGTGGATGATTAGCTAGTGTATGGATTATCAAGGCCATTTATTTCTCTTCCTCTGGTTGCCTCTCCTTTAAGTATTCAACAGTCTATTTGCATTTCTACCAGATAAGACCCAAATACAGAAAAGTCCAAAATAAGTAAACAAGACAATTGAATCAAAACACAGATCAATACTGTGCCTCTCCTACCTGTTATGTGGTGGTGGTGATTTAGTTGCTAAGTCGTGTCCGACTCTTGCGACCCCATGGACTGTAGCCCGCCAGGCTCCTCTGTCCATGGGATTTTCCAGGCGAGAATACTGGAGTAGATTGCCATTTCCTTCTCCTGGGGATCTTCCTGACCCAGGAATTGAACCCAGGTCTCCTGCATTGCAGGCAGATTCTTTACCGACTGAGCTATAACTACTGTTAAAAACAATCATTACAAAAAGCAAAATGTCACAACAGAAAAACAGGTTTAAAAACTGTATTCTCTAGGAATGTGGAAATTGTTTATTGAATAAGAAGACCCTTTTGAGTTATTTGTCAATCTCATTGATCTAACACTGTTTACCATTACTCTGAAAACTCTAGAATGAACTATTGCCAGTGGGCATATATTACTGTTCACAGCATTAATAGTGTCTTGATCCTGAAACACTGGGGAAAACTACATAAAGAAATAAAACAGTGTGTTTCATCCAATCCAAGGGGGGAAAACTGTCATCCAAATGAACCACTGAAGCTTAACCCCCTCTCTTTTTCCTCTAAATATTAAGCTGAGCAAAGGAAGACTTGCAGTTTTTCAGTGTTGTTGGTTTTTTTTTTCCTCTCTCTCTGTACACCCTGAATTGGTTTCTGTAATACTCTAGGGAAATTGCTTTTGTAGATCCAATTAAAGGGCATCCTACTAGTAGAAGTTCAGGTTTAGCAAGTGTAAAAGTGACACTTCTTGAAATTTTAAAGAAACATGAGGAAAGTGAGACCCTCTGTGGAACTGTCTCTTGGTAACTAAAATAAACAAAGGTTATCATATATTTTGCATCTAAAAACTATTTTTTAGGTTTGTCTTAAAAGATGTAGCAAAAATACATATTGGTTTGGACCAATACCATATCTTAAAATCAGACGTACTTTTGGTGAAAAGATGTAGTGTCTTTAACTTTTATGTCTGTTATCTAAGCATACCTTTATACATTGTCTACTTACAATCAGGAAACACTGGGACATTTGAGGTAGAAACAGAGTAAACAATTTATCTGTCTTAGGTGTGTTCTTTGCAATTCTATTAACTTACTCTGCAAATATTTATTAAGCCCTGGCCTAAGGCTAAGCTCTATAGATGACTCATAGTTTGTACCCTAAATGTATGGGTTTATTTCATTTGGAGGGGGCAGCTAAATAGCCCCTGAAGAGCCAGATTCCTGAGTCTTCTAGGTATATATCTAACATCTGTAGTGTTTTGAATAATATTTTGATCAGTAGTTCGGTGACCTCATGTTCAAAATTCATATTACATATATATTATTTTATTATTGCTATGCTTGTCTTATTTTTGCTCCTCTTTCACTGTCACTACTTGATCTCAGATCAAGACTGTGCCATTTCAGACAAAGACAATCAGGGTCACCCCAAACGATATTCTCTGCCTTTGGCATCCCACTTCCCAATACATTTTAATTATTTTCATCCCATGTCTGTTCTAGTTCCCTATATCCTCCTGGAATTTCTAATAAGCTCAGACTCTCACTATTCCTGATAAATCTGTCCAAAGAAAGCAATGCATTATCAGTCTCAATAGGGTCTGCTGAGGTACAGTCTACCAGATGAGCTCTGGGCACATGCCTGACCATCTATTATGGTTCCATCTACCATCTGGAACCATCTATTATGCCCCCACTCTGTTTATTAAAACACCCCATTTTTGTGTGGGAGACCTGGGTTCAATCCCTGGGTTTGGAAGATCCCCTACAAAAGGGAAAGGCTACCCACTCTAGTATTCTGGCCTGGAGAATTCCATGGACTGCATAGTCCATGGGGTTGCAAAGAGTCAGACATGACTGAGTGACTTTCATTTTTCACTGTCATTCTTGTTGCTTATTAAGCATCAAGCCCTAGCCTATTCTCATTTTTCTGTTCTTTTTTTTTTCCCTGAATGTCCTCAGTGAGAGTGGAATTCCATTGTACAAAAAAAGTTCAGTTTGTTTCAGAAGGATACTTCATCTCACCCTCAGTCCAATGGAAAAAAATAGTGAAAAGTGTTAGTCTCTCAGTTGTGTGAAACTCTATACTATGTATTAATTAATTACCAAGTTTTTTGAGTAAAAATGCTTCCCCAGTGGCTCAGCAGTAAAGAATCTGCCTGCAATGCAGGAGACACAGGAGACGTGGGTCTGATCCCTGGATGGGGAGGATCCCCTGGAGTAGGAAGTGGCAACCCACTGCAGTATTCTTGCTGGGAAAATCCCACAGAGGAGTTGAGCAAGCTACAGTCCATGGAGTCACTAAGAGTCTGACAAACTGTGTGACTGAGTACCTTTTCGAGTGGAAACAGTTATCAGGAAATACATATAATATTTTATAATTCTAACAAAATGATACTATTTTGAACAAGAGTGGTGGATTTTAAGTAGATTTGTAGGTGAGTCTTGACTAACCTGCAGATATCCATTTGTCTCTTTTACTTTGTGTTAGATAGGATAATCTAGTGAATGACACTGGGAGGTTCCTCTAGACTGCTTTGCAGTTAGTTAGCTAGGACCAAGTAGCTCTTCTTCTTCCAAATTAAACTCCCAAGGGGACCAGGAGCTTCCTAGATCCCAAAGGGCTGGGCATCTGGCTTTCTAACACTCAATTAAATGTCCAGCACCTAAGCCCAAATTGTCCATTTCTTCCCATGCAAAGCTGTTCTCACATTTGCCTTATTGAAAGAAAACAACAGCTGTTAAGAGTCCCTCTCCTGGAATCCAAACCCAAAGAGCATTACAGCTGCACTCATACCCAAGCATTCCTTTCCACAGGACTCTGTAAGAACAAGGGACCTCTCTATCTGCTGACCGTCCTGCCTGAATTCCAGCTTGCACCCAGGGATGGTTATTGGTATCCACCCAAGTTTTAGACAGTGCAAGAAAAGACGGTATGATAATTAACAGCTGTTTTTAACTCTGACTTTAGAATATACCAGTGAAATGCAATAACACTGTTCAAATGCATACAAAGAGCACCTGAAATTCCCCCAATATTTCAGCTATCACAAATATCCAATGAAACATGCCTGATTAACTTCCAAAAGTAGATTTCAACATGAGAGTCAGAACTCCTATGTGTGCTTGATAGATCAGGAATCCTTTAGGAGGGCAAATACGTTGCTTAGAATCTTCCAGTTTCCCAATCAGATTGCGTAAGACTGTGACCTTCAGATACTTAAGCAAGAATCTAGTAAGGGTCTTGAAACTATACTGACCCAGAGGAGATGTCATTGAAGTTGCTTCTTTATTTTTTAAACCAGGTGTTTTTGCAAGACATTCCCAAGACCGATTGTTCCTATTCCAGATTCTAAGAAGCCAAAGAGAATATGATTTATTAGACATTGTAATCTTTAATATATTGCATGCATGCATGCTATGCATGTATGATAAGTCACTTCAGTCATGTCTGACTCTTCACAGCCCCATGCACTGTAGCCTGCCAGGCTCCTCTGTCCATGGGATTCTCCAGGCAAGAATACTGGAGTGTGTTGCCATTTCCTCCTCCAGGGAATCTTCTGATCCACAGATCAAACCCACGTCTCTTACATCTCCTGCATTGGCCGGCAGGTTCTTTACCACTAGTACCATGTGGGAAGCCCCATGTTTTAATATATCGCATAACCCAAATGAAGCATTTGGCACTGCCATCACCCAAATCAGATTTTAAATACTCTTAACATCCATTGCTCTACCAGATATCAATGAGTTAGAGTCACTTTGGAAGTTTAGTGAATTTTCTAACCTTCACCATCCCATCTGACATAGTCAGTTTAGAAGGCTGAGGAACAACCCAGGCCCTAAATGAAGTACTTAGTACTTTCACTGTGAGTTTCCCATTTGTTTTCTTAACATAAAAGTATTGGGGCCTTTGCCAGGAAGATCAAAGAACTCATACAAAATCTGCCTCAGGAAGCTCTGAATATATCCCTTGTATGCACAAGGTCTTTAGAGCTTAGAGCGGATATATTTATTCTAAGCACTGTGAGTTCCATACATGATGTTAATAGAGACAGCCCCTTTCTGAATATAGTTCTTTCCTACTTTAAGAGGACCTCTTGATAGAAAACAACCAGCATAGGAGTTACCTCTGTATTAGAGTTGAGAGTTCAGTCTGAGATGGTTTCCATTCATTTGGTTAGAATAAACCAGGCAAATGTGTCAGTCTAAAGAGGCAGTGCTTAGATGAAGAGGAGAATCCCAGGAGCTCAAATGATTGTTGTTGCTGTTTAATCGCTAAGGTCGTGTCCAACTCTTTTGTGACCCTCATGAACTATATAGCCTGCCAGTTTCCTCTGTCCATGGAATTTCCCAGGCAAGAATACTGGAGTAGGTTGAGATTTTCTTCTCCAGGGGATCTTCTTGACCCAGAGATCAAATCTGCTTCTCCTACATTGCAGGCGGATTCTTTACTACTGAGCCACCAGGGAAGCTCAAATGATTGCTAGGGTTATATTAAGTGGTTTTGGCTACATGTTACAGGGATAAGTCTATTCATTTAAAGGAGATATGCAGGAGTAGACAAGGGAATTAGGTTGAATGTGCATGAAACATATTGGAAGGTGTCCTTCAATATGACAAAAACTTGCTAATTTTAGCTAATTTCTATGGCTTCTTTCATGGAATGAGTAGAATGGCTTTATGGAAGTGCTGACATTGAAAAAAATCATGCATAATAGAAAATTTTGCAGGACATTTTAAAATGCCCTTTTTCGGGCACATGGCTTTAATTATAAGTCAGATATTCACCCCACCCTCATGCCCAGCAACATTACTATCATTTTATATAAGTTATTCAAGCAACAAAGAATGAATTACAGTTTGCAATCTATTGAATGGAGAGGGGAATGGCAACCCACTCCAGTATTCTTGCCTGGGAAATTCCACAGACAGAGGAGTCTGGTGGGCTCAGTCCATAGGGTCTCAAAGAGTCAGACAGGACTTAGTGATTGAACAACAACAATCTATTTAAGGGATTCCTACTTTGAGTTAGTTCTTCAAAGGTTAGCCACAAGAGCTTCTAACCCCAGGAGAGGCTGAAAACTAGGCTGTCACATTTACAAAATGTCCCATGCTTGGGTTATTTTGTAAAGTTGTGGAAAAGGAGACTGGGGGGGAAATGGGACTTGCTCAAATTATCCCCACAACTATCTGTAGTGAAGTTACTGGAACTTCAGGGATCGATGAGCTGAAAAATTTAGTCCCATAAAACTGTGAAGGGATTACACCTCAGGGGAATTCCGGTAAGGCTTAAAAATAGGCTTCCAGAGCAAACGGGTACCTGGAAAAGTTTATCTTCCATTCCCACAAGCACAAGAAGGATGAATTTTAAATGGTTTTGAATCATCTACAATAAAAGAGAATCCATAAACTTTCTTAGCAACCAATAACTGTGGCAAACAACTTTCTATATCATTATGTTCTGTCTTGGAGAAGCCAAATCATTCATTTTCCTCTTAAAATTAAGGAATTTTCCAGATTTCACATAGGAGTTCCTTTCAATTTTGTGATTCTATGGATTCTAACTTAATAATCTTGAGAAAACCCCTGAGGTCTAGTCTGAAAGTAGTGTTGGGCTGTGCTGTGTTGGTAATTCCTTTATTCCCTATTCCTTGTAATAATAAGAGAGGGGGAAAATTAACCCAGAGAGTCATTGGGAAAAAAAATGTCTAGATAGAATATCTTATATATACTTTCTAGATAGAATATCTTATATATACTTATATTAAAAAATTATTCAGTTTATCTAAAATTCAAATTTAACCAGGTGTCCTGTATTTTGGGGGCTTCCCAGATGGCTCAGTGATAAAGAATCTGCCTGCCAAGCAGGAGACACAGGTTGGGAAGATCCCCTGGAGAAGGAAATGACAATCTCCTCCAGTATTCTTGCCTGGGAAATCCCACAGACAGAGAAGTTTGGAAGGCTACAGTCCATGGGGCCACAAAGAGTCAGACATGACTGAGCGAGTGAACATAACAAATGACTTTAACTTAAGTTCCACTCAGTAATGATATTAACAATGTGACCTTTACTTGAGTACTTCTAGAGATACTTCCTCTACCTTCTAGGCTAGACCATCAGATTTTCAGTTACTGAAAATTTATACCATGTTCCACCTTTCATGGGCCTCTTTTGGGTTCTACTGGTTCTACTGGTGCCTCTTTCTACTGGTTCTAAATATGCTCTGTGGAGAAAAGGGATTCTATGTTTCAACCACTTCCTACTTATTGGAGAAGATGGAATTCAAATAAAACCATGGTGTTATGACTTCTTGCTTCATGTGTTAACATCATGACATTCATACCTAGAGTTAGAATCCTGTCCAACTTTTCTTATTACAAATAAAATTTCCTGCTTCTTGTATTTAGCACTTTTCTCAAATTGCAGCTCATTCTGAGCTGTTTGGTATTCTTTCACGATACTGTGTGGTTAACTGAGCCTCCTTTCATCTTTTCTCTGGATCTTTATTAAAAATATGAGTTCAATTACAGTTACTTGTCCAGTTACCATGCTTCCCATTTCTTCATCAAATATTTTATTTCATAAGATTCAATAATTTTAAGATTCTCATCTGACTTGAGCCAGTGTTCCTTTAAGATCTGAGACAATGCAATCATTTCTTTACCTTTCCTCCCACTACCCCCTACTCCAAATATGTTTAGCATTTATAAATACAGTACATATCTTTATTCTCAAATAGTTGGACACTTTCGTTCCATTTTCTTTCTTTCCCCAGTGCTTTCAAATCACAATCATTCTTGCTCTTTGGCCAAAAATTAAACCTCATTTACTTCACTGCTTTTTCTACTTTCTAATATATAATGCTGTCCACAAAGTCAAGTATTCATTATAGTTTACACGCCCCTCATTAAAAAAAAAAATCAGAATGAGACTTTCTTAAGCTATCTTCCTATGAATCTTGCCTTTGTGCTACCTTGGAGGTCTCTGTTAGGAAAATATCACTACACTCCTTCCAAAGAAACTCAAAATGTTACATGTTAAACAAATAATATACTCCAAAACCTATGTATGTAAGACTATGTTATAGGTTGTAAAGTTCTTTCACACCCTTTTCCTATTTTACCTTCATTACAATCCTAAAGATAAATACATCAAGAATTCTGGTTTCTTTTTCACAGATAGGACTACTAAAATTAAGAATAGTGAAATCAAAGGTAATATGGCCAACAAATGGAAGATGTAAGGGCTAAGCCTAGATTTTTTAAGACTTCAAATATTACAATGGGATATTACTCAGCCACAAAGAAAGAATGAAATAATGCCATCTGTTGCAACATGGATGGACCTAGGGATTATCATACTAAGTGAAGTGATCCAGACAGAGAAAGACAAACATCATATGATATGCTTATATGTGGAATCTAAAAAAGGTAATACAAATGAACTTATTTACAAAATAGAAATAAGACTCACAGACATAGAAAACAAACTTATGGTTATTAAAGGAGAGGGCGGGACAAATTAGGAGTTTGGGATTAAAAGACACACACTACTACATATAAAATAGATGAAAATCAACAAGGACCTACTGTATAGCACAGGGAACTACACTCAGTATCTTGTAATAACCTGTAATGGAAAAGAATGTAAAAAAAAAAAGATATATATATATATATATATGTATGTGTGTATATATATATATATGTATATAAAATTAACTTGGTGTACCCTTGAAACTAATGTCTGAAATATGGTTGTAAAACAACTATATTTCAATAATTTTTTAATTTAAAAAAGACTTCAAATATAATATTTTAATGATGTCACTTTTGTTTCCTTTTCCTTTTTTTCATTTCATGTCATCTTCATTTATCTTCTTACAATGTCCTCTTTCCACCCATATTTTCAGCCACTTTGTAGATTTTCATAGGTAAATAAGATCTTTCATATGTTTTTACTCTTTTATGCTTCTGTTAGATGTTGTTTCAAAAAAAATAAAAGAAAAAAAAAACCTTCCATGTCTTCATGTAATCTTTAAATATTTGAAGGAATGAGAAGATACAAGCTCTTTACCAGATGTCTTGAATAGCCTTGTAATTTATCACCTGGAGTCCTGATCTTTTTCTTCCTCTTCCTTTATATTTCTAATTCTTCATACAGCGTGTATGCTTAATCAATACAGACAGGTAGGTGCAAGCATGCACATATCCACATGTACACACACATCTCAGAGGCATTGTCTGTGCCTTTGTAATTTGCCTCATAAGAAATACTTGTTTGGTTCAATTTCAATCTTCTTGTCATTGTGTATTCACCTTATTTCTTTGCTGCTATTTTATGTTACATGGATTTATGCTGGTCCTTAATGTACTGGCCCTAACTATGCTCTTGCAATCATTCTCCTTTTAGTCATCTCAATTTTAACAGATTATCTATATTTTAATACACCATTTTAATATTTCATGTTCTAATAACCAACCAAGTCAAATGACAAGAAGCATGGCTTAGGGCCTTAATTGGAAAAATAAAATCACAGTGCTTATGACTGACTTTCCATATCATGAAAAATAAAAGGAAAAGTAAGAGGAATACCCTTCCATATTTTCATGTAACCATCATGGGTTAGTTCCATTTGTTGTTGTTGTTGTTGCTGTTGTTGCTCCTTTTAATAAATGTGGACTTAAACTGTACAGCTCCCCTAGCTTCAGTACTGAACCAGAATAACATCCTATTTAATTACTATAATACATATTTATGAGTTAGGACAGTCTAATGGCTATAACAAATATACTCCAAAATATAGTATGAATGAAGCATATTAGAAATTTGTTTCTTGCTCACTTAAAAGCATTAGATGGGTAAACATTAGGGCTGACCTCCCATGCAAAATGGAGTCTCAATTCCAGGCTGTTGACCAGGGTCATAAACAGGAAAGAACAAACATGAGAAGTTTCATTTCACTTTCAAGTGAGTTAAGTGGCATGTTTTACTTCTGCTCCCATTCCACTTGGTGGCATTCAGTCACATGGCATGCCTATTCACAAGAAAGTAGCAAACACTACCAGTGTGATTAGAAAGACGATTAAAACATGGATTTTGATAAGCAAAAGCAATGTCTATAACAGTATCATTAGCCACATGTGAATTTGAGGTTAATTTGATGATATTTCTTTAATCATATGACAAACTTTTAAAAATATTTATTTGCCTATTAGTCTGTCATGGGATTCCAAACTTATAGCATTGCAGATTTCAGAAGGAAACTTCCATTTTGCTTTCTGTAGTTCACCAGAGAAGTTGCCGTTTGCAAAGAAATACATCATCTGTTTTCCTTTAGGTGGATCAACCTGGGGAGAGTGACATGTACTATGTATCTTTAAGTGAATCCTTTCCTGAACAGAATCATCTTCCTACTGAAAAATTACTACTAAAAATGTATCGTTGATTTCAGTGCAAATTATGGAACATTTATATAATAACATGTTTCCTTTAGGAAATGAACTAAGCCAATAGCAATTTTTCAATAAAAGCAACTTTAAGAGCTTCCTTCTTTAAAGGTATGTATATGTAAAGTTCAGTTCAGTCATTCAGTCATGCCCGACTGTTTGCGACCCCATGGACAGTAGAACACCAGGCTTCCCTGTCCATCACCAACTCCCAGAGTTTACTCAAACTCATGTCCATTGAGTCCATGATGCCGTCCAACCATCTCATCCTCTGTTGTCCCCTACTCCTCCCACCCTCAATCCTTCCCAGCATCAGGGTCTTTTCCAATGAGTCAGTTCTTCGCATCAGGTGGGCAAAGTATTGGAGATTCAGCTTCAACATCAGTCCTTCCAATGAATATTCAGGACTGACTTCCTTTAGAATGGACCAGTGGATCTCCCTGCAGTCCAGGGGACTCTAGAGAGTCTCCTCCAACACCACAGTTCAAAAGCATCAATTCTTTGTCACTCAGCTTTCTTTATAGTCCAACTCTCACATCCAAACATGACTACTGGAAAAACCATAGCTTTGACTAGACAGACCTTTGTTGGCCAAGTCACATCTCTGCTTTTAAATATCCTATCTAGGTTGGTCATAACGTTTCTTTCAAGGAGTAAGCGTCTTTTAATTTCATGATTGCAGTCACCATCTGCATCGATTTCAGAGTCCAAATAATTAAAGTCTGCCACTGTTTCCTCTGTTTTCCCATCTATTTGCCATGAAGTGACGGGACCGGATGCCATGATCTTGTTTTTCTGAATGTTGAGCTTTAAGCCAATTTTTTCACTCGCCTCTTTCAATTTCATCAAGAAGCTCTTTAGTTCTTCTCCACTTTCTGCCATAAGGGTGGTGTCATCTGCATATCTGAGGTTATTGATATTTCTCCCGGCAATCTTGATTCCAGCTTGTGCTTCATCCAGCCCAGTGTTTCTCATGAGGTACTCTGCATATAAGTTAAATAAGTAGGGTGACAATAGACAGCCTTGATGTACTCCTTTTCCTATTTGGAACCAGTCTGTTGTTCCATGTTCAGTTCTAACTGTTGCTTCCTGACATGCAACCAGATTTCTCAAGAAGCAGGTCAGATGGTCTGGTATTCCCATCTCTTTCAGAATTTTCCACAGTTTGTTGTTATCCACACAGTCAAAGGCTTTGGCATAGTCAATAAAGCAGAAATAGATGTTTTTCTGGAACTCTCTTGCTTTTTCGAAGATCCAGTGGATGTTGGTGATTTGATCTCTGGTTCCTCTGCCTTTTCTAAAACCAGCTTGAACATCTGGAAGTCCAAGGTTCACATACTGTTGAAGCCTGGCTTGGAGAATTTTGAGCATTACTTTACGAGTGTGTGAGATGAGCGTTAACTGTGCAGTAGTTTGAGCATTCTTTGGCATTGCCTTTCTTTGGGATTGGAATGAAAACTGACCTTTTCCAGTCCTGTGGCCACTGCTGAGTTTTCCAGATTTGCTGGCATATTGAGTGCAGCACTTTCACAGCATCCTCTTTTAGGATTTGAAATAGCTCAACTGGAATTCCATCACCTCCACTAGCTTGTTCATAGTGATGCTTCCTAAAGCCCACTTGACTTCGCATTCCAGGATGTTTGGCTCTAGGTGAGTGATCACACCATCGTGATTAGCTGGGTCGTGAAGATCTTTTTTTGTACAGTTCTTCTGTGCATTCTTGCCACCTCTTCTTAATATCTTCTGCTTCTGTTAGGTCCATACCTTTTTTTTTATTGAGTCCATCTTTGCATGAAATGTTCCCATGGTATCTCTAATTTTCTTGATGAGATCTCTAGACTTTCCCATTCTATTGTTTTTCTCTATTTCTTTGCACTGATCACTGAGGAAGGCTTTCTTATCTCTCCTTGCTATTCTTTGGAACTCTGCATTCAAATAGGTACATCTTTCCTCTTCTCCTTTGCTTTCACTTCTCTTCTTTTCACAGCTATTTGTAAGGCCTCCTCAGACAACCATTTTTTTTTTTTGCATTTGCTTTTGCATTTGCATTGCTTTTTTGCATTTCTTTTTTGGAGGGATGGTCTTGCTCCCTGTCTCCTGTACAATGTCACGAACCTCTGTCCATAGTTCATCAGGCACTCTATCTATCAGATCTAGTCCCTTAAATCTATTTCTCACTTCCACTGTATAATCCTAAGGGATTTGATTTAGATCATACCTGAATGGTCTAGTAGTTTTCCTTACTTTCTTCAATTTAAGTCTGAATTTGGCAATAAGGAGTTCATGATCTGAGCCACAGTCTGCTCCCGGTCTTGTTTTGCTGACTGTATAGTTTCTCCATCTTTGGCTACAAAGAATACAATCAATCTGATTTCGGTATTGACCATCTGGTTATGTCCATGTGTCATAGCAAACACCCTCTTTGCTATGTCAAGTTATAGTTATACTAATGAATGATGATGTGTTACGAGGTTGTTGGCAATGAATGATTTCAAAGATTGTATTGTAAGTTTTGTCAGTCATATTTTATGACTGTGTATTACTGATGTACTGACTGCCACTGGATTCTTTCATTGAAGAGATATCAGCATGAGCTATGATTTCCTATAGTAGTTATCATATTTTAGACGCTAGGGAATTTGGATGCATTCGTAAAACCAATTCTGCCAATCCTATCGTTCTTCTATTTATTAGTATATAATTTGGTTTTTAAAAACGTCATTGAGAGGCACATAAATTATTCAGATAGTGAATAAAAATTATCTCCAGTTGAGGCTACAGGTAGACTCTTCTTTTAAATGATAAATAAATGGTCAATTGATGTTGTAGAATAAGTATGAGTGAATTTATGCCTATTAAAGTGAAAACTGCAGACTCTATTTAGATATCAATAGAAATAATGATAGTCACATTATGGTTTCCAACGTGATCATTAACAATCCTACTTGCTAGCAAGTCTAATACAGCCCTTCCTATTTATAGTGTACATTTTGTATATTTTAGATCTGACTTCCCCATGCCTCTCTTCAGTGCTAACCAAGAAAATTTCAGAGCTTAGTCCTTGAAATTAAAGGCTGCCCTGACTCTAGTAAAAGAAATCTCAGCAAAGTAAGAAAACGGACACGTTCTGCCTTCACTTACAACTTCAGAAATGCAGATTCAGTTCTGCTTAAACAGTGAATTAAGAACTTAAAAATTTTACTTTCTTGTTTAGGTGAGAGGAAGTAATCATGTTCTTCTCTGAATTCTCATAGTATGTTATTAGAAACTTTAAAATGATCTAGTCTGGATTACAATTATTTAATAGTTATCCTGTTACTATAATCACCTTGAAATCATGTTTGGTATCTGGACATTTTTTAATCCTCTGTGAAATATCCTGTACATGGCAGAAATGCAAATCAAATGTTGAAAATATTATTTAAAGAAATATTTAATTTCAAAATAATATATTATTTTCATTAGGATGATTTTCCACAACTAGAAAAATTAGTTTATTGTATAATAATAAAAATTCATAAAATAGCATAGTATTCACTTTCAGTGAAAGTGAAAGTGAAGTCGCTCAGTCGTGTCCGACTCTTGCCTGGGAGTTTCCAGGCAAGAGTACTGGAGTGGGGTGCCATTGCCCTCTCACTTTCAGTAGAATACTTCACATCTCACTAATTGGTTTTTACCATAACCCTGGCTATGTGCAGGCTAGAAGTGGACCTTCATATGAGGCATCTAGTGGATTATTTGCTGTGCTGTTGTCAATTTATTGGCATCCTACTTTGAATATCTTACGGCTTTTTTTGAGCCTCTGAGAATTTTGTTTTTTAGATGGGGGTTAGATTCAAGATTTTGCTTCACTTTGCCTTTTAGATTTAGTGTATGGAGAGAGAGAGTGATAAAACCTCAACTCAAGGCTTTAAGCTCATAACATAAATGGGAGATTAAAATGAGACAAGAAGAAAGGGGATAGAGGGGAAGCAAGTAAATTTTAAACCTCAACTACACAGATTCAGTGGTTAACTAATAACACGTCATCATTCTTTGCTACAGTCTATCTCTGTGTGGAAAGAGAAGTAAAGTAAGAATCAGAGAAAAGTTAACACATTAGATATTAGCAAGAGCCAGGCATTCTGCTGAGTGATTTACATGAATTAGTTTATTCCATTCTAATATCAGATAGAATCATTTTCCTTCTTTTCATTGTTGAAGAAACTGAGGCACTAGGGATTTAAGTATACCTACAAGGTGAGTAGACAAGCCAGGTTCACAGTTCATCCCATCAGTTCCTCAAGTTTATGATTTCTCTACTATAGTATGCTGAAAAACTCAATTACAATCTGAATATTGACACTTTCACTGTCACTGTGCTTTTTTTTATTACTTCTCTCTGGCATTCTTTAATTGGGTGACTCTAATTCACTAACTGCAAACTCTAAACATTCTGAATAATCACATAATCAAAGCATAATCCTAGGTCACAGAGTAAAAAGCACTTTCTGAAATACCTTCCCATCTTGAGTAAACAGGATGAAGTTAAAAAGCCTCAAAGAGGCTTAGGTTGCAGAGTCAGGCTCAATGAAATTTAAAGAAAACCAGGAGATGGGGGGAAAAGCCTCAAACTGGGGCAGCTGAAAAAGCCCAGACACTCTAATCATCTCAGTAGATTAGAGTTTCGGTAGTGAGCAGAGTTGGAGGGTCACTTTATTGAGATCCTCTTCAAACACATTTTATCCCTCAACTTCAGAACTTGCTTTGCACATGAGATGTCTGAATAACTCTCTGAACCTACGCATTTCTCAGTAGAACAAAGAAAAAGAACTGATTAGAAATTTAAATTTCAGAAAAATTCAAAATTGCAGAAGATAGACTTCTTCCCAATAGTGTGCAGTGGCTTCCAGGGTCTTATTAAGCCCCTTACATTCTGTGCCAGAATGGACTGTTTGAAAACATCCAGAAAGTTGTACAAGTGAGAATAAATAAAGAGAAAAATTATGTCATTCTCAAAGTATTCGATGATCTTGTATGTACTCAGTAACCTTCTCCAGGTGATCTTCCCAACTCAGGGACTGAACTTGCATCTCCTGCACTGGCAGGAAGATTCTTTACCACTTAGCCACCAGGGAGGTCCTTGGGAAAAATACAAGAGCATAAGGCTCAGCGATAAAGAATCTGCCTGCAGTGCAGGAGCCACAGGAGACATGAGTTTCCCTGGATGGGGAAGATCCCCTGGAGGAAGAAATGGCAACCCACTCCTGTATTCTTGCCTGGGAAATACCTTGGGCAGAGGAGCCTTGCAGGCTACAGTCCATGGGGTTGCAAAACAGTCAGACATGACTGAGTAACTAAACAACACCAACATTCTTTACAAAGTTCACTGGAATACTCTGAACAGAGTGGAACTCCAGTAAAACAAAACATAAAACAAAACTGACCCTTCCTACCTTCTGCTGGAAGTGCAAAGGATTAATAAGACAGTAAGTTCAATAAAGGTTACTGAGTACTACAAGATCATTGAATATTTGAGAATTGACATAATTTTTCTCTTTACTTCCTCTCACTTGCACAACTTTCTGGAAGTTTTCAAACAGCCCGTTCTGGCATGAGCACCAGTGCAGGAGAAACCACATGGACAGAGGAGACTGGTAGGGTTGCAAAGAGTCAGAAATGACTAAAGACTTAGCAAAGCATGGCAGACTTTAAGCATCTTTCAATGTAATGGAAAACCAAGTACACAAAAATGTTCTCATTATTATAAGCAGTCCTCTTAGACATGGCATACATATGTGTTATCATCTGTGTGAAGTAGACCACAGATTCCATATCTGTCTTATCTATGCCATAAACTTGGAGGCTCTGTTCTGTGATACTTCATATATCTCAATGTTGCAGAAAGCCCCTCCTTTGTTTTACCTATTCATTTGGCTGTCTTTCTTCCTCGAAACACTGTAAGCTTCAAAAACGAAGTGACCATTATTTCTACCTATTAATTTACATGTGTTGATTTATATAAGTGCTCAAAACCTCTTTTTTAATGAATGACTGAATAAAATGAATACAATGTCTTCAGAGTCACTTTGACATGTTCACAATCACTTCAAATTTTGCCCTTTTTAAAACAATCCTTTTTTCAAAGCATGTTGGCTTCTCTTGGCTGACAAGTGACAAGAGTTTCTTGCATAATAGGGATTATTTAATGAGTATTTTTGATAGAAAAAAACTGCAAAATGAGGGCAAATTTGATTTGGAAAACTTCTTGATTGAACTTTTCATCAGAAATCCCTTTAGTGGTACCATTTCAGTCACACTTTATTCATTCTTTCTACATATGGAATTAAAGCTCCCATCCTAAGGGCTGAAAGGAGAACAGTAACAAATACCTCACTCTCAGAAATTTTACAATCCACAAGTATAGAAACGAATTAAAGCAACAAATAAGAGTTACAAACCTTGATTAAACGCTAAAGTAAAGCAGAGTAGTGACAGGAAATTATGATCTAGTCCCAGATAGAAACTAGATCAGGGCAGAATTCTAGATCTTTCAACTGTCTGCATTTCAAAAGGCAATTGCACTGTTTCTGCAAGATTGATTGCTAGGTATTCAGCTTAAAATAATTCTTTACCTAATCTGACAACTTGCTTTTTGCTTACTTGCTTTTAGCTTGTACAGAAGAGTAAGTTAGTGCATCTCTAAAAGGTAAAAATTTAGATGCGATAGTCCATCACAGAAAGCCAACCAGAATTACTACAGTTGAAGGCTAGGAATCTGAATTTTAACAGGTCTGTCAATTAAGTTTTCCACATACTAAAATTAGATCTACTACCCTATGCTGACTTTGCTTACTTAAAAATCACCTCTGAGTTTCATACCTAGTTGTTCTTGTTGAGGTTCTTCTGCTCTGAATTCAACTCAAATATGGATTTCTAATTATTCTTTAACAAGATGTCATAAATACAACAGGAAAATGTGAAGTCAAATTCATGAGAGACACTTTGAAAACTGTACCAGACAGAATTCAGTCACTCTTATCAAAAAAAGTAATATCAGTTAGCATAGATAATTCCTTCTGACAGAAATTACTTTTCCAGAAGAAAATATGAACTGCATTTGGCAGAAACATTCTTTGAAGTTTTCAGAGAATCCTTGAGTATTTTTGACTCCATGTTATAGCTTATATGTAAATGGACAAATTAAGACACAACATAAGCAGCAAAGAAGGGTATTCACATGCAGTGGTCTTTTCAACAATACCAGGACTGGGTTTGGAATATGAGGATCTGGTGGTTGCTCTACCATTTACTTTTTTATGTTAAGGAGATCATTTAATCCCATCTGAGCATCAGATTCTCTAATCTGAAATATGTAGACAACAGTATCTTAGCTCACACTTGCAGAAAAGAGAATCAACTGAATGTATAAGTAGTATAAAATCTGAAGTGTTATTTAAATGTAGAAGCCGAATAATAATCACCAATATTTATTATCAAGGTCAAATACTTGGGATGATAATGGAATATGGAGGGATCTCTGTTGATTAACCACATGTGTGTGTGCCAAGTCGCTTCAGTTGTTTCCGACTCTTTGTGACCCTAAGGACCATAGTCTGCCAGGCTCCTCTATCCAGGGGATTTTCCAGGCAAAAATACTGGAGTGAGATGCTGTGCCTTCCTCTAGGGGATCACCCAAACCCAGGGATAGAATCCACATCTCTTACATCTCCTGCATTGAAAGGTGGGTTCTTTACCATTAGTGCCACTGGGCAAGTCCATAAACTAAGCCTAGGAAACAGAAATCATGAACGATGTCTCTCTTACATTGCCAAAATAGATGTCAAGTGGTTAATATACTTAAAGAATTCAGTTTCTCCTATTTTTTTGAAAGAAATTATGAGTGATTCTGTCTTTCAAGGAAAAGGCCACTAACATGAACTAGATCCCATTCACAAAAACAACATGGGATATGCTTCAAAAATGAGAAGGAAGGATTAAAAGAACCCAGAATATAGCGTGAAAAGTACAAGAAACACCTAGGGAGACAAAAAATAACATGAAGGAGGTGCAGGTGGAGAGGGGACTATGGGGGGATAGGGAGAAATATCTATTTATGTGTTATTTTTCTTCCTTATGATGAAATTTTTGCTCAACCCCATCATAGGCAGGAAAACAGAAACACTGTGCAAAATTGTAACAAAAATAGAAAATCTTACACAAAATGAAATTTTATTAAAAGGAATGTCTTCCCTTATAAAAATTTAAAAAATCCTAGATTTTCCACAATCATATTGTTTTTAAAAACAAACAATATCTATGTCACATAAATTCCTACAGAAAAAAAAAATGATGCTACCAACTTATATTATGGAACGAGCTGTAGCCATGAAATTAAAAGATGCTTGCTCCTTGGAGAATAGATATGACCAAGCTAGACAGCATGTTAAAAAACAGAGACATTACTTTGCCAACAAAAGTCCATCTAACCAAAGCTATAGTTTTTCCCATAGTTATGTATGCAAGTAAGAGTTGGACTCTAAAGAAAGCTGAGCACTGAAGAATTGATGCTTTTAAACTGTGCTGTTGGAGAAGACTCTTGAGAGTCCCTTGGACAGCAAGGAGATCCAACCAGTCCATCCTAAAGGAGATCAGTCCTGAATATTCATTGAAAGGACTGATGCTAAAGCTGAAGCTTCAGTACTTTGGCCACTTGATGCAAAGGACTGACTCATTGGAGAAGACCCTGATGCTGGGAAAGATTGAAGGCAGGAGAAGAGGACAACAGAAGATGAGGTGGTTGGATAGCATCACCGACTTGATGGACATGAGTTTGAGCAAGCTCTGGGAGTTGATGAGGGACAGTGAAGCCTGGCACGCTGCAGTCCATGGGACTGCAAAGAATCGGACACGACTGAGCGACTGAACTGAACTGAAAATACATATTCTAAAACAGGATAAGGAAGGTATTTATGAAAGCACAGATTATTAGATAACAATCAGTTCAGTTAAGTTGCTCAGTCGTTTCCATTGTTTCCCCATCTATTTGCCATGAGTGATGGGACTGGATGCCATGATTTTTGTTTTTTGAATGTTGAGTTTTAAGCCAGCTTTTTCACTCTCCTCTTTCACTTTCGTCAAGCTCTTTAAATCCTCTTCACTTTCTGCCATAAATGTCGTGTCATCTGCATATCTGAGATTATTGATGTTTCTCCTGGCCATGATGATTCCAGCTTGTGCTTCATCCAGTCCAGCATTTTGCATGATGTACTCCACATACAAGTTAAACAAGCAGGGTGACAATATACAGCCTTGACGTACTCCTTTCCTTATTTGGAACCAGTCTGATGTTCTCTGTCCAGTTCTAACTGTTGCTCCTTGACCTGCATACAGATTTCTCAGGAGGCAGGGAAGGTGGTCTGGTACTCTCATCTCTTGAAGAGTTTTCCAGTTTGTTGTGATCCACATAATCAAAGGCTTTGGTATAGTCAATAAAGCAGAAATAGATGTTTTTCTGGAACTCTCGTGCTTTTTCGATGATCCAATGGATGTTGGCAATTTGATCTCTGGTTCCTCATGTCTACAATACAATTAACTCAAAAATTATAGTAAAATTAAATAGCCCTATATATACTAGGGAAATTGCACTTGTAACTTAATCAGTTCAGTTCAGTTCAGTAGCTCAGTCGTGGCCGACTCTTTGCGACCCCATGAATCTCAGCACGCCAGGCCTCCCTGTCCATCATCAACTCCCGGAGTCTACCCAAACCCATGTCCATCGAGTCGGTGATGTCATCCAACCATCTCATCCTCTGTCGTCCCCTTCTCCTCCTGCCTTCAGTCTTTCCCAGCATTAGGGTCTTTTCCAATGAGTCAACTCTTTGCATGAGGTGGCCAAAGTATTGGAGTTTCAGCTTCAACATCAGTCCTTCCAATGAACAACCGGCACTGATCTTTAGGATGGACTGGTTGGATCTTCTTTCAGTCCAAGGGACTCTCAAGAGTCTTCTCCAACACCACAGTTCAAAAGCATCAATTCTTCGGTGCTCAGCTTTCTTCACCGTCCAACTCTCACATCCATACATTACCACTGGAAAAACCATAGCCTTGACTAGACGGACCTCTGTTGGCAAAGTAATGTCTCTGCTTTTCAATTTGCTATCTAGGTTAGTCATAACCTTCCTTCCAAGGAGTAAGCGTCTTTTAGTTTCATGGCTGCAGTCACCATCTGCAGTGGTTTTGGAGCCCCCCAAAATAAAGTCAGCCACTGTTTCTCCATCTATTTGTCATGAACTGTTGGGACTGGATGCCATGATCTTAGTTTTCTGAATGCTGAGCTTTAAGCCAACTTTTTCACTCTCCTCTTTCACTTTCATCAAGAGGCTCTTTAGTTCTTCTTCACTGTCTGCCATAAGGGTGGTATCATCTGCATATATGAGGTTATTGATATTTCTCCTGGCAATCTTGATTCCAGCTTGTGCTTCCTCCAGCCCAGCGTTTCTCATGATGTACTCTGCATGTAAGTTAAATAAGCAGGGTGACAATATACAGCCTTGACGTACTCCTTTTCCTATTTGGAACCAGTCTGTTGTTCCATGTCCAGTTTTAACTGTTGCTTCCTCACCTGCATACAGGTTTTTCAAGAGGCAGGTCAGGTGGTCTGGTATTCCCATCCCTTTCAGAATTTTCCACAGTTTATTGTGATCCACACAGTCAAAGGCTTTGGCATAGTCAATAAAGCAGAAATAGATGTTTTTCTGGAACTATCTTGCTTTTTCGATGATCCAGCGGATGTTGGCAATTTGATCTCTGGAATTCCCCACAAAGACTACTACAGGATAAACTGATTTACTGACAATTTTAACAAACACATAAAAAATAAATAATAGCAACTCTGCCAAAACAATATTACAATGAGAGGAGGAAATACATCTCTGCTCATTTTTTGACTGTAGAATTATCTTGAAATCAAAAGTAGATTAAGACATTATTAGAGGGAAAAAAAACTACATAAAAATCAACATTAATACTTTAACAATATATCAGTCAATCAAATCTAGAAATATATAAAAAGGGAAACAAATCATATATAAATAGATTTTATATTTGAAACCAACCAATGTAATGCACAATTATAAGATAATAAAGTAAAAAAAAATTATGTCATTAACTGAAGACAAAGCCAACAGACTAGTAAAAAGCTAACAGAGCCCCAGAATCTGAGTATAAACTCTGTGCAGAAGATCTTTGATTAATTGCTAAACTGCATGCTCAGGTTACAGCTGGGAGGCTAGACAAAAGAGGAAAAAAGAAAAACGAAGGAAGAGAAAAGGAAGAAGAAGAATAAGGAGAGTATAGGAGGACAAAGAGGCAGTAACACCAGCTAGAAGCTAAGAAAAAAATCAGCTGCTGCTGAACATTGAAGGAGAAATAGATTTCAAAATTTGATTGGAAACAAATTAACTTATAAGGGCTTTCTCCATTTTTTATGATGAACAAAATCATAATCACCATCATCATCATCAGGGAAAGAAAAAAAGGAGTTTCTGAGTCATTAAAGCATATTACTTACAATGTCCACTTTTCTACCAAAAATTAGTAGGCAAGCAATAAAGTAACAATAAAAACAGGAAACTGTAACCCTTGTTCATGAAATATTCATCTAGTATAATCTGACTTTGAACAGGCACAGATGCTAGACATACCAGGCAAAGAATTCAATGCAGCTATCACAAACATGTTCAAAGAATTAAAGAGAGATATGGTAAAGAATTCACCTTCCAATGCAGATGTGGAGCACACAGGTTTGATCCCCGGGTGGGGAAGATCCCCTGGAGAAGGAAATGGCAACCCACTTCAGCATTCTTGCCTGGGCAATCCCATGGATAGAAGAATCTGGCAGGCTACAGTCCATGGGGTCACAATGAGTCAGACACGACTTAGCGACTAAACAACACCATTCAAAACTTAAAGGAAAACGTACTTCAATGTGTGAACAGATATGGAATCTTAGCAGAGAAATAGAAACTATAAAAAGAATGAGATGGAAATTCTGGATTGAAAAGTAAACTGAAATTTAAATTTTACTAAATGTGGTCAACACTAGTCGAAGAAGAATCAATCAATTTGAAAGTAGATCATTAGAATGAATACAATTTGAAGAAAAGAGACCAAAACTTTAGAAAATAAATAAAGGCTCAGAGACTCTGAGTGAGTAAGTGAAAGTCACTCAGTCATATCTGGCTCTTTGCGACCCCATGGACTGTAGCCCACCAGACTCCTTTGTCCACGGAATTCGCCAGGCAAGAATACTAGAGTATACAGCCATTCCCTTCTCCAGGAGATCTTCCCAACCCAGGGATCAAACTCAGGTCTCCTGCATTGCATGCAGATTCTTTACTGTCTGAGCCACCAGGGAAGCCCCAGAAACTCTGGGGTAAAATCAAATGATTCAATGTACCAGGGGAATAGAGACAAAAAATGAAAGAGAAATATTTCAAGAAATAAGGGCTATAATCTTCATAAACTTAATATAGAGGAAAAAAGAAAGAAAAAAGTAATATTAACTTACACATTCAAGAAGTTTAACAAACTCCCAGTGGGGTAAACACAAAGAAAATCAAACTCAGGTACTGCATAGTCAACTTCTGAAAGCTATAGATAAAAAAAAAAAGCTCTGGAAGTAGGGGGAAAATTGACACATTACATAGATGTTGATAGTGATTCAATCAATAAAGGGTTTTATATCACAAACAGTGGATTCCAAAAGAGGATGATGTGTCTGAAGTACAAAAGAAAAAACAATTCAGCTAAGAACTAATCTATATCCAGTGAAACTACTCTTCCAAAATAAAGCTGAAAAACATTTTTAATGAGTTAGCAACAGATGTTCACTAGAAGAAATGCTAAAGGATTAAAAAGAAATGATATGTAAGATACACAAGAAGAAATATAAATTGTACATATATGTATAGTATGTATACATCTAACTGTGTATGTATACACATATATATGTATGCATGCATATATGTAGAGATACATTTTCTTTTAATTTCTTTAAAAAACATTATATTCAGTATAAGAAGTGAAAAAGAATGTTCACACTGCATGATCCCATTTATATGATATTCTAGAAAAAGCAAAACTAATCTTTAACAACAGAAAAGAGAACATAAGTTGTCTGGAGCTAAGACAAATGGAAGAAATTGACTGCAAAGGGTCACAAGGGCAGTTTCTGGTGTGATGGAAATTTTCTATATCTTCACTGTGATGGTAAGCACACAGATGTATATACTTGTCAAAATTTTCATACTGTATCTTCAGCATGGGTGCATTTTACTGTATATAAATTATACCTTATTAAGATACATATAAAGCAAAAAACTACTGAATTTGACAAAACATGTAGAATTTCTGTTCAGTGAAGAATACTATAAGCAAAGTTAAAAGATATTAAAGACTAGATGTTTCAAAGTATTGAGAATATATAAGAAGCTCCTAAAAGTTGTCAAGGAAAACATAAGAAACCCAAAAGAAAGAATGAACAAAGGCTGCATATGTGAAAAAGAGGCCATCTTCACTATTAAGTAATACAAATTTCAAAATACCAATTTTCAAAGTGACAAAAATCAGGAAGTTGCATAGTACAAATGTTAGAAAGTATAAGGGTGAAGTTAAGCTTCTAGGTTTTACTGCTAGGCCTATAAACTATTTCAGGAAATCAATCAGGAAGTACTTAGTAAAATTATAAGCACATGTGACCTACAGAATCCTCTTTTGGTAGAATTCTCTATACTACATTAATAACATAATGTGGCAAATCACACAAAGGTAATATCGGAGAGTCCCATTACAAACACCTATGGCTCTTAATCCTCACCCCTTGATAGTACTGTGGAATGAGAACTATGCTTCAGGGTAAATTTTCCAAAGGCAAACAATTCAATTCTGATTACATTAAGGGAGAGCAGATAAAGATAACATTTTACTGATGATAAAGTTGTCAACAATGACTGAGTCATAAAGGACATTTAGCTCAACTTTTATCAAAGATCCAGTTAAATTAGAACAATGTCTCTCTAGGCATTCTGCTTAATATTTTCCATATTTAATTTTAGCTATAAGATATATCTGCAACTACATTTTCCAAACATCTATTTCCTAATGGATCATCTTTTCTGTAATGCCTACTATTGGTCGTTTGGTTACATTCTTTATTGAGGCAGCTTTAAGTTTAGTAGTCAACTTTTAGTTAGAAAAAGGTATTTAAATTTTCAATTTGTTTCTGGCTTCCAAATCATACCATATTAATCTGTTCAGGCCACTGTAACACAAAATACATAGACTGGATTGCTTGAACAATAGAATTTCTCACTTCTGGAGGCTGCAAAGTTTAAGATCAAAGTGCTGGCAGATTTGGTTCCTGGTGAGAGCTCTCTTGCTGGCTCGCAGTGTATCATGGATTACTGTGTCCTCACACAGAGCGCTAGTCTCTTCCCCTTCTTATATTAATTATATTGATAATCCTCTAACATCTAACATTGTGCCCACTATGGGGTCTCCACTCTCATGACTTCATCTAAACTAATGACCTCCCAAAGGTCCCACCTCCTAATACCATCACATTAGAAGTTAATGCTTTAACAAATGAATTTTGGGGGAACACAAACATTCAGTCCACAACGCATGCTTTGCAATTATATTTAACTTAAAGTCAACACAGAAACCTTAAACATATTTTTAAGTATCTTCTCATTATAATAGTCATCACTCTGCATACTTTTATTGAGTATTTTAGAATGTTCTTATATACTGGTGTGCATCAGACTCGCCTGGGGAAGCCTGTGCAACATAAAAATGAGATCCAACCCAAACACACAAGTAGAGGCACAAATAAATGAAAACACTAACTTGGGTTTTCTATAGGTGAAAACTCTTGAAAGAAAAAAATATCTTCCTATATAAATAATCTAAGGAAGATACTGAGAAGTTAAAAACAAAACACCTCTTTAAATAAAACTTCTTTGCAAATTCATAATTAATTCCTGATTATTATATGACCTTGATCTCTTTTGGAAATCTAACATAATTTTCAAGTTATATTCATCAAATATTAATGACTCACTATAATCATAACCTTGTTTATCAAAATCAGGAATATATAATTTGGAGATAGGTTTCATCAACAGGATGACACAGTGCTCTTAGAAAAGTAATGATGATTAAATATCCACCAAGAGTTTTTTATAACGTTCTGTTTTTTGTGTTTCTATATAGCCTCATGGGTTCCCAGGTGGCTCAGTGTTAAAGAATCCACCTGACAATGCAGGTGATGCAGGAGATTCAGGTTTGATCCCTGGGTCAGGAAGATTCCCTGGAAGAGGAAATGGCAACCCACTCCAATATTCTTGCCTGGAAAATCCCATGGATAAAGGAGCCTGGCAGGCTGTAGTCCATGGGGTCACACCACTGAGCAACTGAGCATGTATGCACACATACAGCCTCATGGTGTTTGCCACATTTCAGAAATACTAAAAAGCAAGGTAAGGTTTGGTTAAGGACAATAATAATAATAAACCATAGAACAGATTTATAAATGAAAAAGATACCAAAGGTCAAAACTCCTCATTCTGAGACTGAGGTTGAAATAACTGAAGCTACTGCAAAAAAAGAAGACATGAATAAAGTGAACACAGGCATTTACTGAATTCTAGATGCCTAGAACATAAATCTAGAAAACAGTATACTCTTTGAAAACACATTAATGTTTCACAGATGAAACAAAGCAGCCTGCCAACTATAAGCAAAATAGTTCCTAGAAAATTTAGATGAATTTGCATATTCTAGATAAGCATCAAATTATGAAGAAAAGGTAAAAGGTATTTAGGTCAAGCCCTTATTCTGTGGCATTTGACATCATGCAAAATAATCATGCTTCCTCAGAGGCAGCAAGTACTTTAAAGTTATAAAAAAACAAAATCATGACTGAACTATCTATATGTCTTACATTAGAAATAATTTAATTTGTAATAAATGATTTAATATATTTCAGATATAAAAATATATAAAAATGAAATATATATATACACACACACCAGAAAATCACTCTTGATCAAATCTCATTACACAAGGTAATTAGCATCTTTCATTAGATGAAGAATGCAGATGCAATAATGGTCATAGAAGCCAAAATATCTGTTATTTTTGTAGTTATCCTCTTTTTTCTTTTTCAGAAAGACTGGAATTGTGCCACAGAAAAGTGTCTATAATTTTCTATCAGACCCTGGGAATCATCCATCAAAGCATAACTTGGTCCATTAATCCTGAGTAGAGCAAAGGTATGGAGTATTCTGTGATCACACAACATGTTCTGTTGCCTTATTGGTATTCATAGCTTCCCTCAAGTGTGTGGTAGACCAGAGATGGCCAGTCCTTACTATTCAAACCTGGATCACTGGCAGCTCTCCTCTCATCTTCTGGGAAAACCCTGTGTCACAGTTACAAGAAATAGTAGCGTGCTCAAATTTCCTTCTGTAGTTTAGCCCAAGACCTGAGAATTCTGAATGGCATTTGGCCCAAGCCTAGAAATTTTATTCCACATTGATTTTTGCCTTTCCTGAACATTTTTTTCATTTCAAAATCTGTACCAAAAAAACATCACTTCAAGATCAAGCACTGAAATCAATGCCAATGTCTCTGAACTCTCTTTTTGAAGCAAGTTCTTTGAGTGCTTAGTGCTTTTCAAAACACTGACCGATTAAAATTTTTATGCTCTATTTTGAGACCATTTTCTCATTTTAACTCCTTTGAGTTGCTGTTATTTTATAAATAGTGTCCTTATTATGATCTGCTTCTGGCTTTCCTCACAGACTTTGCTGAGAGTCCCGGAGAAGAACAGCCTATTTTTGTGCTCTCTTGAGGAGGCTTGTTCCCTAGCCCTCCCTCATTGTGAGTCTGTTCCGGGCTGTTGGCTGCCTGATGTTTTGATGTCTCTCTCCATTAACTAACTCTTGCCTTTCAACCACTGAGCTTCAGTTCCTTGTTTACTGCCATCCTGTCACAGCTCTTGGCTTACTATCCTGTGTCAACAGAATCCTTGGCAACTTCCTGTGTCATTTCTTGCCCCTCCTTCTCCAGATTGCTTTTCACCAATTTGACCTTCCAAAGATAGCTTGTCAGCAATTCAAAGTGTGGATTTTTACCTCTGGTTTCATAGACTGTGTTAATTTTAATTATTAGTAACAGTCAGAAGGCAGACACATAAAGGTAAGTAACCACCCACACTGTCCTGTCCAGGGTACCTGAAATCCCAGATTAACAGGTTCATTTCTCTGATTTCAAACATTGCAGCTTTATTTTTAGGAGAGCTTGATCAAATTGTAAATACTGTCTTCTGTATACACTTAGGCTTTCTACACATACTGCTGAGGTGTTTACCATATTATATATTCTATTTCATACTCGACTGTCATTATTCATCATAGTTCATATATAATATCACAATTAATTTTTTGTTTCTATGCACCTATCTGCATAGGAATGGTGTTCTAGACCTTATATGTTAGTGTCTAGGGTAGTATATGATGACAATAGGTCTAAATACATGGCTGCTGAGTTACCAGATACAAAACATATGTGGAATAGGTGAAAAACTTATACTACTAACTTCTAATGCATTCATTTCAACTGTAAGAAGTATCAATTTGGGAACTGAATCAGTTGATGCAACAGAAAATTCA
This sequence comes from Okapia johnstoni, assembly GCA_024291935.2. Classification (NCBI taxonomy): domain Eukaryota; kingdom Metazoa; phylum Chordata; class Mammalia; order Artiodactyla; family Giraffidae; genus Okapia; species Okapia johnstoni. Next base: position 59,352,339 of record CM044308.1, read on the forward strand.
AATAACAATGACTTAAACACAAAATGGTGAAACTTGTCTCGCATAGTAAGCTCAAGGGAAGAAAATTACTGATATTGACTTGGAAGTTCAAGTAAGTCATGGCTGAAATTTCAGTAATATCCCTAATCTGTCAAGGTAGCAAGGTTCCAGTCATCATGTGCACCTTCCAGGAACAAGGAAGAAAGAAAAGGCCAGAAGGAAGACAAGATAACATCAACATCAAGAACGCAGAAATTTCTCAGGAATTCCATCAGATTTCTGTTTACATTTCATTAGACAGAATTATGGCAGATTGTCTCCCACAGCAACCAGGAGAATGAGATAATGGGGAATTTGTGGGGTTTTTTTCTTTCTCTTGACTCCACAAGTAAGAAGAAGAGAATGAATACCGAACAAGTCACAAAAAAATTGCTGGCACACAGGGGTACTGAGAAGTGCATGCGTGCTGGGAAAAAGCCAATTTAAGTGAAAATGTAAAAGATTCAACGTAAATGAAAGAGAGCACATAAAGTCAGCTGACAGCTGCTTCACTATCCTGCCTGGCTGACAGGAATCAATCAGATCCACAAGCCTGAAAACCTGACTGAGGCGTGGGATCCTCATGGGAATCCTAACAGTGTTTATTTTTCATCAAACTTCTTCATGGACTTTATAAATAAAGTTGTCCTGAGCATTTTCTAAATATCTGGCTCTGGGGTATGTTGAATAATATAACACAACACTTGCTTTTAAAGCTGCCCACCTTAATCTAAACTTTGGTAACAACAGAAGTGAGCACAGGATCTTGCAATAGTCCACTAAAGAAGCACTCAGACTTGCTTCGTGCTTGTGGGGTGAGTTTTGAGAGGGAAGGGCTGTCAGAGAAGAGAAACTGGAGCTCACCAGACGAAATGCAGAAGGGTGTTACCAGCATAAAGGCAAATGCATTAGTGCATAAAGGTTCAGGAAGACAAAGAAAGTGAAAAGCATTCTGGGATGTGTAATGTTTTTAGTAGTACAAAGCACAGAATTCAAAGGGTAAAGACAACGGTAGTGAGGCAAATCAGAAGAGAGGTTAAGCAAGAACCAAAGATTCTTTTTGAACAATGAGACAATGAATAATTCTAAGCTGTTACTAGCTCTAAGTTTTAGGAAAATTATTCTGGTGCTACTAAGGACAGTTTATTGGAGATAGGTAACACTGGAGAGAGAATTCAGTTACAGGAGTATTCCGATTGCTCCAATGAAAAACGATTGTTCCAATGAAAAATATGAAAAATAAAGGAGTATTCCAATTGTTACAACAAAAAATATGTTCTAAAACAATATCAGAGGATTTGGGGAAAAAAAGAGACTGTATTCCATGAACATTAAACAAGTCAAAGAACAAACTCACCAAATGCTGTGTGTGTGTGTGTGTGTGTGTGTGTGTGTGTGTGTGTGTGTGTGTGTAATGGGCAGGCAGGGGACTAAATTCAGAAATGGGACAGAAATGAGGATAGAAAACTAAAACAATTCCCATTTCTTCACTCATTCATGGATTCAATAATGATGATTTTCCTAGAGATAGTGTTTCAAAAGAACAAGCCTGTTCACACCATTTCCTTAGTGAGTTATTTAGTAGCCTTCAAAACAACTTATCAGCAAAATGAGAAACTTATATTAGCTTCTGTAGCAATTAAAGAATAAAATCTGGTATCTAAAACATGAGGGAAAATTCTTAAACCATAAGGAAAATGATGCAGCCTTCACAAAGCCATTCCTAGTAATTAGATACTTAAATACTAATAAGAACAATAAGGCACAAAGGAATAGATTATGGTTCCAGCTCCAGAGAAAACCAGCAGAAATGGTGAGTTAGAAGCATGCAACAGTTCCTAAAATTAGCATTTATTACTTTATAGTAGGCATAAAAGTACCTTAAGGTTCACTAACCCAATAGTCCTTGTCACTACTATCAGCTCAACCATGCTAATAACCTGCCTGGATTGAAACAATTGTGTAGAATAACTCCCCAAAGTAATTCTGTTTTCCAAATATGAAGAGCATCCATATTAAAAGATCCAGCTCTTCTTTTTCAAAAGATTGGGTTCTTGTACGTTTGTATATTGGGAGATAATTTGACCCTAAGGACAATAAAATCAATGAATTAACAGAAATGAGTTAAGTGTGATTAAAACAAACACAAAGCATAGTGTTTATAAGCTCATTTTCAGTCATAAAGACAACAATAGAAATCTTGGCCTAAGCCTCATCAATAACACAGAAATAATAGCACCCACTTCACAGAATTATTTTGAGAACGAAATGCTCACGAGGCATCCAGCCTCAAATCTGGCAGATAGTAAATCTTAAATGCATATTAATATAAATGATGAATTAACAATATTCTGCAAAGTAGTAATTTGCATTCCCCTTTTACAGAGAGATTAAGGCTCTGAGATGGATACTGACTTATTCAAGGTCACAATGCTAGTAAATTTCAACAACAGATTCAAATACAGGTCGACTATCATAGGTTGACTGTTCTGATTTTTTTTATTCTATATTTTATAAAATATCCTTTTAACAGGACAGGACATAATATAAATCATGTGCTGAGCTTATGACTTCAGAATTCAATGAAAGAGGTACCATATGAAAGAAAAAGTAAAACCAGTCTACTCCAAAGAGTTCAGTGTGACAGCCCTGTAAATGATCATGTTTGGAACACAGAACCTACAAGAAATGGTTAAAATCATCATGATAATTTAAGTTTGGAGAATAGACAGTAGGGGGAATATAACTGCAATTACCAAATTTACAGAAATGTAGTTTAGAATATTATACACATTTTCACTTTGCAAGGATGGTTTAATTATTCCCTAAGGACTAAATCAATCCATCCTAAAAGAGATTACTCCTGGGTGTTCATTGGAAGGACTGATGTTGAAGCTGACACTCCAATACTTTGGCCACCTCATGCGAAGAGTTGACTCATTGGAAAAGACCCTGATGCTGGGAAGGATTGGGGGCAGGAGGAGAAGGGGACGACAGGATGAGATGGTTGGATGGCATCACCGACTCGATGGACATGGGTTTGGGTAGACTCCGGGAGTTGGTGATGGACAGAGAGGGCTGGCGTGTTGCAATTCATGGGGTTGCAAAGAGTCAGACACAACTGAGCGACTGAAATGAACTGAACTGAACTGAACTGAACTGAAGGACTAAATATTAAATGCAAGGAAAAATGAAGAGATAAAATAGACACTTTGCTGCCACATTTGAATGATAATTTACAGGAGTGAGGGTGATTTCAGGGGATGGGTAAGAGTTCTGTTTATGATTCAAAGATGAATTATTATGTTTACATTTGGAATTTCTGTGGTTATAGAAGGATGCTGGAATATAAAAAAAAACTTAGAATTTAAGATCAATCTTTTCACACAATGAATATTTCAAAATCAAAATGTAATGTCTTAATTTTCATTTTTAAATATTAAAATGTTCATGAGTTTACCAAAAAGAAACTGTTCATAGAAATTTGGCACTTAACAAAGCTATCACCATCAAAGATTTTGATTATCCTGTAAAATTTTATCTCAGTATATATTTCATATTTACCAAAGCATATATTACTGATCATTAACTTTAACTTAAGGAGTTTATGGATTAGTATTCCCAAATTCTACATTCAGGTTCCACACTGATTCCACATATAATAATGGATAAGGGCAAGGAAAAAATTAAATTCACATTTCTTCAGATAGTTACACACCATACTGGTCTGGTTGGCACAGCAGGAAAAGAAGTGCTATCACCATATAACAGCAAAATGAGATTTAAAAAACAGTATATAAAAAAGGTAACAAAGGATATTGTACAGGACACGGAATTATAAGTTTTATGTTTTAATAACTTATAATGGAGTATAATCTACAAAGATTCTGAATCACTGTACTGTATACTTGAAATTAAGATAATATTAAAAATCAACTATGTATCAATAAAAGAGTATTCAATAAAAATGTTTTAAAATGAAAAAACATAGTGCCTAAATTTCTCATAAGCATGATTATACAATCACACCAGGGGGCGCTCTTAACACTGAAATGATGGATGGCATTTTAAAACAAATGGTCTTAGCTGGCTAAAAAAGATTTTTCTAAGCCTGTACAGTACTTGTAGTAAGTGTTTACCTCTGCAAAATGTTTGCTGGCAGTAAACATATTTCATTTTTCATCCAACTGCTTACATTGTTAAGATTATCAAGTTAGTATCTCAAGTAAAACATTTTTGATCAATAGGAAATATCTTATTTTGAAAACATTTACCTATTGCATATGCCCCATTCTTTCTGTGGTCGGACTAATTCTGAATAATAAATACACTGCTTAGGAGTACATGCAACTTTTTACCCCGGCTTTGCTGTCAATTTTATTTTTTTCTAATTTCTTACTAGCACTTCAGCTTTTTTTCTTATTTTTCATAAAAAAATGAGTTCCTCAAAATTATCTAAAATTGACACTCATAGTGAAATTCTAATCTTGGCGCTATGGGCCTGTCCCATATCTTATCATTACCTGACAGGAACACCGAAGCTCAGATGCTCTCCTCAGCAAGTTCAAGATTCGGATTCCTACAAATATAATTAGAGAATTAGTGTGAGGTTTCAAGGAAACAGAAAAAGGCAAAAAGTAAAGAGTGATCTATATTATCCAGAGAAAATAACCATAGACTACTCCACCAACAATAAATATTTTACAGAAGTGACACCTGATTAAATAAACTTGAAAAAATAAAGTACAATAAAAGAACTGCAAAGCATATGAAAGGAAGGGGACAGGGTTCCTATCTTCCTATGGAGATACAGGAGTCTGTAAAATTTTCTAAACCCATGTAATCGAGATCACACTCTTTTACCTGTCAGCCCTCCATGAGTCACCATTTACCTGTGTCACAGCTGAAATAGACAGAGTTCTCATCAAGGTTCACCTAATATGTACAGAGTATAGGCAGCTACCTCATCCATGCGAATTCAAGGAAACAATTATGAAAGTCTCTAATGTTTGTGCCCTAAATGAAATTCACCATCACGTTAATGACTCAAATTCTAGTCACAGGAACACTTTTTTTCTATTCTATAAAGTAAAAATACACCTAGAGAAAATGATATATTTATTCACTACTTTCAACCAAAGTGTAAGTGGATGATGGGAAGCCCTACCTAACCAGAAACAGATAATCACACAGTTTTCCAAAATGTGGGTATGAAAGAAGAACAAAAAGAATATTGGAAGAAAAGCAGGAAGGCCCAAGAAGAGAAAACCCTGCAGAGAGAGTATGTTAAGACAGGAGGTATGTGACTCCCATTACCTGCACTTCCTACTCTTTGTACTGAGAGCTTCATTAAGGCACAAGCAGACCTGTTTGGTGAGAGGCAACTCTGGCATTTTGTAAAATCACAATAGTTTCCATCAGCAGCAAAGTCAGAAAGCTGAGGGGTTGGAGTATCACCTGGTCCATCCTGGTAGAAGCAGGCACTGAGCTGGCTGGTAGAAAACAGAGATCGAGGTTACTTCTCCTTACAACTCCAGTTGCCAGAGTCGCCAAGTGACCTATATTTTAGATCAGGTCCCAGTGCTACCTCAGCATAAGGATCAGGTCCAACTATTTGTGACCCCATGAACCGTAGCACATTAAGTTTCCCTATCCATCACCAATTCCCAAAGCTTGCTCAAATTCATGTCCATCAAGTCAGTGATGCCATCCAACCATCTCATCCTCTGTCGTCCCCTTCGCCTCCTGCCTTCAATATTTCCCAGCTTCAGGGTCTTTTCCAATGAATCAGTTCTTTGCATCAGGTGGTCAAAGTATTGGAGCTTCAGCTTCAGCATCAGCCCTTCCAATGAATATTCAAGACTAATTTCCTTTAGGATTGACTTGTTTGATCTCCTTGCAGTCCAAGGGACACTCAAAAGTGAAAAGACTCTTCTCAACACCACAGTTCAAAAGCATCAAACTTCAGTGCTCATCTTTATGGTCCAAATCTCACATCCATACATGACCACTGGAAAAACTACAGTTTTGACTAGACGGATCTTTGTCAGCAAAGTAATGTCTCAGCTTTTTGATATGCTGTCTAGGTTTGTCACAGCTTTTCTTCCAAGGAGCAAGTGTGTCTTAATTTCATGGCTGCAGTCACCACCTGCAGTGATTTTAGAGCCCAAGAAAATAAAATCTCTGTTTCCATTGTTTCCCCATCTATTTACCATGAAGTGATGACACCAGATGCCATGATCTTAGTTTTTTGAATGTTGAGTTTTAAGCCAGCTTTTTCACCCTCCTCTTTCAATTTCATCAAGAGGCTCTTTAGTTCCTTTTCACTTTCTGCCATAAATATGGTGTCATCTGCATATCCGAGGTTACTGATATTTCACCCTGCAATCTTGATTCCAGTTTGTGATTCACCAAGTTCAGCATTTCACATGATATGCTCTGCATATAAGTTAAATAAGCAGGGTGACAATATACAGCCTTGACATACTCCTTTTCCTATTTGAAACCCGTCTGTGTTACACATCCAGTTCTAACGGTTGCTTCTTGACCTGCATACAGATTTCTCAGAAGGCAGGTAAGATGGTCTGGTATTCATCTGTTTAAGAATTTTCCACAGTTTCCTGTTATCCACACAGTCAAAGGCTTTAGTATAGTCAATGAAGCAGAAGTAGATGTTTTTCTTGAATTCTCTTGCTTTTTCTATGATCCAACAGATATTGGTAATTTGATCTGTGGTTTCTCTGTCTTTTCTAAATCCAGTTCGAACATCTGGAAATTCTCAGTTCACGTACTGTTGAAGCCTAGGTTGGGGAATTTTGAGCACTAATTTGCTAGTGTGTGAGACGAGTGCAAGTATAAGGTAATCTGAACATTCTCTGGTATTGTGCTACTTGGGTATTAGAATGAAAACTGACCTTTTCCAGTCCTGTGGCCACTGCTGAGTTTTCCAAATTTGCTGGCATATTGAGTGTAGCACTTTCACAGCATCACATTTTAGGATTTGAAATAGCTCAACTGAAATTCCATCACCTCCACTAGCTTTGTTCATAGCTTCCTAAGGCCCACTTGACTTTGCACTCCAGGATGTCTGGCTCTAGGTGGGTGATCATACCATCATGGTTATCTGGGTCATGAAGATCTTTTTTGTATAGTTCTTCTGTGTATTCTTGCCACCTCTTAATATCTTCTGCTTCTGTTAGATCCATACCATTTCTGTCCTTTTTTGTGCCCATCTTTCCATGAAATGTTCCCATGGTATCTCTGATTTTCTTGAAGAGATCTCTAGCCTTTCCCATTCTATTGTTCTCCTCAATTTCTTCTCATTGATAAGGATACTAATCAAGAAAACGGCCAATTAAAAAGTAAAGAGATTTAATAAATTGGGTCTTGGATAAGAGAGAAGAAGAGTCAAAAATGACACAAGTTTCTTGATTAGGAACTGAAAGCATAGAATATAGCTGCCATTTAGTGGGACTGTGAAACCACTGGTAAAGCAGGTATTTTTACTATTAGGGGAAATAATTATTTTGACTTTGGATATTTGAATTTTGAGATATCTATCAAATATACTCAAGAGGAACAATATAAAGAATGCAGTGTCTTATCAGTGTGGAGTTTACAGAAGGATTTGTGTGTGCTTGTGTGTGCCAACTCAGTCACATTTGGCTCTTGTGATCCTACAGACTGTTAGCCTGTCAGGTTCCTCTGTCCATGGGATTTTCCTAGTGAGAACACTGGATTCTTTACTGCTGGGCTACAGGGGAAGCCCCTTACAAAAGGATATCAAGTTTTAAATATAAAACAGGGTTGTCAACTCACTGATAGTAATAAAGACATGAGACACAAGAGGAAGTGAGTACAGACAGAGAAGAAAGATGACAGAGACTAGCCTTAGGGGTGAGTAGATTCTTAAGGTGCCTCACTCCTTCCTGCCTCCTGGGGATCATGCTCTGTTTGATCCCCATTCCCTAGAATGTGGGCAGGACCTGTAATTTGCTTCTAACCAATAGAATACATGACAGCATGCCCATGATTCACACTATGATCACAGTATTACAATAAAGTATACAGTGCCCACAATGTTGGAGTTTTTCCCTTGCTAGCTGATTTCTGGAAGGCAAGAGCCATGTTGGGGAACCCACTAGGCAAAGAACTGAGGGCAGCCTCTAGCTGGCTTCTTGTAATGTCTCTAAACTTCAGCAAAGAAATGGAGACCTCACTTCTATAGCCTTAAGAAAATATATTTTGCCAACAACCTGTTTAGCTTGGAAATAAATTCTTCTCTAGCAAAGATTCAGATGATACCTCCACACCAGCTGACATCTTGTCTGCAGTCTTTCAGAAGACCTAGTTAAGCTGTATCTAGACTTCTGATCCAAAGAAACTGTGAGATAATATATGTGTGCTGTTTAAAACAATTGGAAAGTGTCAGTTGCTCAGTTGTTTCTGATTCTTTGTGACACAAAGACCAAGGACCCTAAGCAGGGCCCACCACGCTCCTCTGTCCATAGAGTTCTCCAGGCAAAAATACCGGAGTGGGTAGCCATTCCCTTCTCAAGAGGATCTTTTCTACCTGGGGATCAAACCTGGGTTTCCTGCATTGAAGGCAGATTCTTTACCATCTGAGCCAACCTTGAGGTATTTTTTATGCATCAGTAGAAATTTATGCAAGTCCTGAGTTACTACAAAATTCAGAGGCTAGGGAGTTATGACAAAGCCAGGGAAAAGACCAAGGAAGAGAGACCAGTGAGGTAAGAGGAAAACCAAGAGAAAAGCATTTCTCCAAGCGAAATTTCTCCAGATTCTTCAGACAAATCTGACACAAAGATAAAGAGCAAAGAGAAGGTTGAGTCCTCTGACCTACTAGGGGTGCAGGGGTAATCACCACTTATAGGAACAAGGGAACCAGGTGAAGCCATCTCCATTCCAGCCTTGGAATCCTCTTCTTAACCCCTTGCTGGCAGAAAGTAGGAAGAGGCAGTGATTCTGCGTGGACATTGGTAGAAGCCAGTAAACAGTCAGTTCCTTCTGCCTTAGAAGGTCATTCACTAAAAATACTAGTCCTTTCAATGAAAGATTAACAGTTTTTTAAGCAATGATGAGTGTCCCTGCAGATGTTTCTGAGGAGGTAGGTCTTAGTGTTCTAGCCAGCTTATAGGTGATCACCACTAGAAGGGACACAAGAAGCCAAGTCCCAGCCACCTTCACTCCAGCCTCCTTCTGAGGAGAAAGCGCTAAGTAGCATTGCTAAGTAAAAGACATTCAGCCTTATTAGGCTCCCAGGAAGACACAATTAGTGCCAGAGTTGTGCTACTTCACTGTTTATAAGGCTTTGGAAGTTGGTGTTTCAAAACTGGTTAACACTTAATATTAATCAAAGTCAGTTCATTTTAATTACTAAGTAGCTAACATAACCTATTTTTAAACTTTTGTTTTTAGACATGCTTAGATTAGCTTTTAATGTGCATTTTTTTAAAATTAATACAACCAAATCTAATGAGCATGTATTCTATGAAAGGCCCTGAATTAACTAGGTATGGCTCAGTGAAAGAAGCTGCCCTGCCACTTTTTGAACATCTATAATTTGTATGCAAACTTACACTATTTATAAAACAATGTCACATAATCAAAGCCTATGTTGTGCCCTAGTGTGATTAGTATTCAGCTTTTATCTACATTTATCTACAGTGAGCATCCTATTTTCTTATAATGCTTTGAAAGCAATTTCTTTCTTGTTCATTTATTCACTGAAGATATATTGAGCACTTACTTAGTTAAACAGAGAGGCAAACTGCATAAAATATACACAAGTAGTCACTATTCCTGTTTTATTAGAACAATACTATCCAAAATGTGCAAAATGTTTCCCTTTTCTTTTATATATTCAATATGTGGTACCTATGTATATGTGTGTATACATGTGTTATGTGTCTATGTATATTATATAGAGTTGACTCTCTTAATCAACACAGGAGTTAGGGTGCCAACCATCAGCACAAGTAAAAATTCTTCTATACCTTTACAGTCTGCCTTCTGTATTAATGGTTCCACCATATTCTCAATTCGACATCTGTGGATTCAACCAAACTCAGATTATATAGTATTATAGCATTTATTATAGAAAGAAATCTGCCTATAAGTGGATCTGTGCAGTTGAAATATGTGTTGTTCAAGGGTCATTTATATCTGTAAACATATGCATTATATATGCATTTACTCTGCCTAACCTACATATATATATATATATATATATATATATAGTGTGTATATACACATGTATGTATGTGTATATTTATTTATAGCATATTTCTCTATAGATATTCTGCTAAGCTAGCAATACAAGTCTCCACCTTGCACCATCAGCTCTCCCCAAGGTTTTACTCCATTATCAATGCTAAAAGTTAAATCAATTGCCGATATACTTCATTTTGTTCAGGTTAGCAGGTTTCATTATTCTCAGTAATGTCCTTGGCACCATGAAGCAAAGGGAATTATACCATGGCATGGAGGAGTTTTCAACTTATTTTATTACCAATAGTTTTCCTAATCTTTTTTTGTCCAATCCTCACTAGAATGTATGGCCCTCCATAGTATTTACTCCTATTAGCTTTCCATTGGAACACTTTTGAACACACAGTATGCGCTCAATAAGATTTACTTGACTGGAAAACTACTTTCCAAAATGACTGAGGTGGCTTACATGAAAATGGAAATACGCATTTACACAAGCAAATGGAAATACATCATTAGATAATCATATACAAACTACAGCTAAATGTAAGGGCCTACAAAATGCTTAACCCATAGTTTTGTTCACTCAATAATTTGTCTAATGAATTGAAGACAATAATTGTTTTTAAAAATATGCCCATATAATTATATCTGAAAATTAAATCCAGCCCTGTGCTTTCTCACAGCTATTACAAAGACAGAAATACAAGTTCTGTAACCTTATTTTCAATAAAAAGAAGTATTTCATTTTATGAAAGAAAACATTTTTCCCTAGGTGATTAATTCCAGAATTTACTGCAAAGATAATCAGATTAAAGCAAAAATCAGAGCATGTCTTCCTTAATGATCTAAAGAAAGATGGATAAATGGACACAGCATTGTTAAAATGAAGATGTTGAATTGAGTAGGTATATAGCTGTTTCCAGAAATTCTATCAGCTATGTGATTATATCAACTATCATTCTTAGTGTTAATTATTCCTACATCCAGGGATAATTATTGTTTATTAGAACAAGTTAGTGAGCATTTTCAAGAAAAAAAAAAAAGAAACATTGCTAAATGAACATAAGTATATTGTAAATTTCCCAAATATGGAACAATTTGTATAGTATAGATATCATACATGGAAAACATATCTCAATATTAAGATCTGTTTTCTATTCTCCTAAAATGTAATATAAAGTATCACATGAAATTATATAAGTGAACACAATTTTAGCCTATGAAACACTGCAGAAATGTAAATTAATTACTAACATTGTAAAAAAAAAAAGTATAGTTATTTACCAAGTCATATATTAGTGAGAATAAATTACTGTTCTCCATAGGCCAAATGCATTGCTTGCCAGTACCATAGCAAGCTGCTGAAACCATTATTCCTGATGAGGGAAATTATTAGGCATCCAGGCTTTCTACCACATTTCCATGTCCCCATAGAAAGAGAAGTCAGTGGACTTGGGCTAGGCATCTAATCCAAGGGCAGTGAATCCACTGAGTTGGCTTGTGACAATAAATGAGAACTGGTTCAAGTTTAAAAAATGCTGGAGCCAATGTACTTCTTTCTCTTTGGATTCAAACTAAGAAATGACAAGGAGACTGAGCAGTGACGGAATTGAAAATGACAGAGGACTAAAGAGGCAATAAATGTTACTTGGGAATATAGGCAGTGAGGATAGTAGAGTTGCCATTGGAGGTGTTTTGGTTTACAACAGGATCCAAGAACGTAGGTAGCCCCCAAGAGCACCTGCTTTGCAGTTCAATACAAATTCATCTGTGTTCTAATAAGAAGACACCTTTTTTCCCCCAGCTTTAGTGAGATATAATTGACATATAACAAAATGTAAGTTTAATAGCTACAATGCACCGATTTGATAGACACATATATTGCAAGCCTGGTGTGTGCAGAGTCGGAGATGACTGAGCAGCTGAACAACAACAATATATTGCAAAATGATTACCAGAGTAAGGCCAGTTAACATAGCCATCACCTCACATAGTTATATGTATGTAGGGCAGTATGGGTGTGGGTGTGGTGAGAACATTTAAGATACACCCTCAGCAATTTTCAAGCACGTAATACATTATATCCCCCTAATTTACTCATCTTATAACTGGAAGTGTGTACCTTTTGACCATTATCACCCAATTTCCCTCTCCCCACTGCAACTCTACTCTGTTTCTGAGTTTCTGAGATCCTTCAGTATTGGTCTTTCTCTGTCTGACTTAAGTCACTTAGCCCTCAAGATCCATCCTTGTTGTTTGAAATTGAATTTTCTTCTATTTATGGCTGAATAACAGTGAATAATAGTTTATATTATTTAGAAAATATTATACAATAACCATATTACACATCAATGTTTATATATTAATTATGAGTATCAATAATCAACATACTATATTAGTGTATGCTGTGTGCTAAGTCGCTTCAGTTGTGTCCAACTCTGTGCAACCCTGTGGATTGTAGCCCACCAGGCTCCTCTGTCCATGGCGTTCTCCCGGCAAGAATACTGGAGTGGGTTGCTATGCCCTCCTCCAGGAGATCTATATCCTGCTATTTCAAAGGTTTGCTTTACACTACTTGGCTTTTAGTACTAGTTTTTGTTAGTTAAAAGAAATCCAGAGAAGACTTTTCACATATATGAAAAAAGGCAAAAAGTGAAAATAGCATTCAGCATCTGTTTTGCACTAAGGCTGTTATATAAATAGTGTGTACCTGCAGCAAGAGTGGCACCACCAAGCTTCTTCCCCATTAACTACACTTAGTATCTTAGCACCAAGTCATCATAGTTTGAACTGTGTTTGAGCATCTGTGCTTTATCTAGATTTATTTCATGCATCTGTTAGTGAGATGTGTGTATCATAAGGTAATTGATGCTTCACTTTAGGCCATTTCAGCTTAAGAAAAGTTTCACAGGAACATTTTGCTTTCGAGTAGTGAGAGAAACCTGTACAGGATATTATCCTTATCCATTCATCCATCAACAGATACTAATTTCCATACCTTGGCTATTGTAAATAATGAAACAATGAACATGAGGGTGCAGCTATCATTCCCTATGGAAATGATTTCATTCCTTTAGAATATACACCTAGAAGTGGGTTGCTGGATCATGAAGCGAAGTGAAGTGAAGTCGCTCAGTCATGTCTGACTCTTTGCGACCCCATGGACTGTAGCCTACCAGGCTTCTCCGTCCATGGGATTTTCCAGGCAAGAGTATTAGAGTGGGTTGCCATTTTCTTCTCCAGGGGATCTTCCCAACCCAGGGATCAATTTTTAATTTTCTGAGGAATTGCCAAACCTTTTCCATATGGCTGCACCATATCCAAAGATAAACTCAAAATGGATTAAAGACCTAAACATAAGACCAGAAGCTATAAAATTCCTAGAAGAAAACATAGGCAGAACATTCTTTGACAAAAACTGCCATAATATTGTTTTGGATCCACCTCCTAAGGCAAAGGAAACAAAAGCAAATATAAACAAATGGGACCTAATCAAACTTAAAAGCTTTTACACAGGAAAGGAAAACATCAACACAACAAAATGACAAACTACTGAATGGGAGAAAATATTTGCAAATTATATAACTGATAGGGCTTAATACCTAAAATAAACAAACAACTTATACAACTCAATACCAAATATAAACAGAAAAAAAATCGGCAGAAGAACAGAGACATTTTTTTCAAAAAGGACATGCAGATGGCCAACCAGCACATGAAAAAATGCTCAATATCACTAATCATCAGAGAAATCAAATAAAACCACAGTGAGGTATCATCTCACACCTGTCAGAACGGTTATCATCAACAAGAATACAAATAACAAATATCAGCTACGACATGGAGACAGGGAACCCTAGTACACTCCAAGTGGGAATATAAATTGGTGTAGCTACTATGGAAGACAGTATGGAGGTTCCTCAAAATTTATCTACCATAAAAATGTAGCTATCATATGATCCAGCAATTCCACTAATAGGTATATATTTGAAGAAAATGAAAACACTAATTCAAAAAGATACATGCACTCCAACGTTCTTAGCAGCGTTATTTACAATTTCCACCATATGAAAGCAACCTCAGTTTCCACTAACAGATGAATGGGTAAAGAAGATATGAGATATATAAAATGAATATTATTCAGCTATAAAAAATAAAATTTTGCCATTTGTAACAATATGGATGGAACTGGAGGCATTAGTCGCAGTGAAATATGTCAAGAAAGAAAGACAAGTATTGTATCATTTATATGTGGAATCTAAAAAATAAAAAAAATAAATGAATACAGAAACGCAAAACAGAAACAGAGTCACAGATATAGAGAACAAACTAGTGGTTACCAACAGGGAGAGAGAAAGGGGGAAGGGGCAAGATAGAGATACAGGACTAAGTACAAACTGTTATCTACAAAGTAAATAAGATACAAGGATATAATGTATAGCACAGCACATATAGCCATTATAATAACTTTAAATGGAGTATAATCTATAAAATTATTCAATCACTATGTTATACAACTAAAACTAATATAATATTATAAATCAACTGTACCTCAATTAAAAAATGAAGAGAGAAGATGTAATAGCAGAATAACAATACACTAATCATCACAGAAGAAAACATGACAAAGGCATTAAAACATCCTTTTGAGCAATACTAAATGTATGCAAACTAGTCATGTATTTCATGCTCCTCTGACTTCTGGGTTAAGTGAGAAAAAGTGAACTAAAAATAAACATAAACAAACTGTACATAAACAATACGATCCTAAATTTGTTGAACATATATAATATAAAGGCAACAAAGAGGTGTTTAAACAGTTAAGCACATAGACCTGGAAAAATAGATAATTAACTGTTTACAGTGGATTTCTCTGGGTGTTGGATGATGATATTTTTCTTCATACTTTTTTAGTTTTTAAATATTCACAGTTAAGTCTGATTTTGTTTTCTAGTCAGAAAAATAAAGTGTAACAAAAAAGATAGCCCAGAATCTGACTTATGTGCCTCCTCCAATTTCTTACAGATAAGTGAGAAATGAAAGCCAGGCAGAGGATATGACTACAGAACCAGAACCGGATGGTACTTTTTTCCAAAGCCCTTGATTAACATCACCTGACTCAACTGTGCTTCACTTCATTTACTCTCTTTAGCTCAGCCCTAGAGGACTGGAACACTGACTTTCACTGCTCAGGGTCACCTTATATGGATTTAAGTTATTTAGCCAGTTGTTCATATGTTTTAATTCTCAACTGTGAAGTCCAACTTCCAATCCTTTGGTCTCCTACATAGTGCCTCATCCAGCACTGGATATAGCTTTTGATAAAATGAAGACATTAAAAAGTTGAATGAAAAACCCTCTCTTAAATAGAAAGTACACAGCTTTTCATCCCATCAGGCACTCTTTACATAAAAAGGGTGAAATTAAAAGTTGAAGATCAACACTATCTCTACAGGAAATGAGATTTTTTGAGCAATCGAGAAAAGGCTTGAGGCATACTTATTAAAAGAATTATTTTGCTCATCCAAAGTCATCATAGCTGAAGTGTTTTTGCTTGCTTGTTTTTAAAGTGGCAAACATCAGTAGAGATATTCGCAGAGGAAGAAAATTACCACTATAGCAATTTCAAAATTTCACAGGTGAAACAGTAGAGATACAGTTTGATAGAACTGTGTAATGAAGGTAGAAAGTTTTAACTTTAGAAGTTAACATTCAAACAGTCACAGATAGACTGAAAACCTGGTCAACATTATATCAGTTCTTACACATGGACATGACAAATGCAAGGCAGAATAGAGAAAATAAGCACATAATGACAAAGCAAGTGGCCTAATGGTTACAGACATGGAAGCTGAAGTCTGATGGCCATAATGGAAATCTCACATCCACCATCACTAACTGTCTAACTCAAAAAGTCACTCAGATTTCCCTGCCATAAGATGAGATAATAACAGTACATATCTCATACAGCTCTTATGAAAATAAAACTACATAGTAAGTTTAACAAATACTAGTTGATTTAGATTATGAGGATTGAAAACATAACTATTTCAGTGAAATCCATTTTATTTGCTTCACATCATCATAAAAAGCTAAATTATTATTTAAAATTTAAACATTAGTTGGAACAGGAGTCATGTATGCTGGGCCCTAGTTGAGGTTCTTCAATCTAGAGGTGAGCTATGGACATTTTCTTTCCAGAGCCCCAGTGGTGCCATGAGGAGGTCTGCTGGATAAGGTTTACATTCTCTGGCTGCTTTCAAATTCCTATGATCTATACAGCTGAGAGGAAAAAAAGTGTTTTAATACTGCTGCTTACAAAATATTTTCACAGTAGGAACTGAAATAGTGGAGCATTTCGACATATTTATGTAACAGCTAAATTAAACAAAGAGCAAGTACAATTTCCCAGTGGGAGAGCTACAGAAGTAAAAACTGATCAAAACAAAGAATTTTCAGAATGTATGCATACTAAAGTTTCAGTGAACAGAATAAAATCCCTGAAAAACCAATCCTGGTGCTGGAAAGAGAAAAAAATAAGCTTTTTTCCCCCTCTGCATGTATCCTCCTTCATAGTCTTATAGAGAGATGGAAGGTATATTGATGATAGATAAAATTAATTCCACGGACACATTACATCTTTACACCTTTTAACCTTATACTAGAATTTAACCAGTATTTATTAACTTATGATGTGACAAACAACTAGAAGCTGGTAGAGTTTTGAAGATTTTTTAAAATCACATATGTGCCATCTAGGAATTTATTTATATACGTCTGTGTGCTAGTCACTCAGTAGTGTCTGATTCTTTGCAACCCCATGGACTGTAGCCTGCCAGGCTCCTCTCTCCACTGGATTCTCCAGGCAAGAATACTGGAGTGGACTGCATTCCCTTCTCCAGAGGATTTTCCCGACCCAGGGATCGAACCCTGTGTCTCCTGTATTGCACGCAGATTCTTTACTGTTTGAGCTACAGGGAAGTCCTTAAAGTTGCTCAGTCATGTCTGACTCTTTGAAACCCCATGGACTGTACAATCCACGAAATTCTCCAGGCCAGAATACTGGAGTGCGTAGCTGTTCCCTCCTCCAGGGGATCTTCCCAACCTGGGATCGAATCCAGGTCTCCCACATTGCAGGCATATTCTTTAGGAGCTGAGCCACAAGGGAAGCCCCAGAATACTGGAGTGAGTAGCCTATCCCTTCTCCAATGGATCTTCCCAACCCAGAAATCAAACCAGGGTCTCCTGCATTGCGGGTGGATTCTTTACCAACTGAGCTATCAGGGTAGCCCCATTTATATATTTATAATATATAATAGGATAAGGCATACAATATACATTATATATAACAAGATATATTAAAATATATGGTATTTTTATACACTATAGACTATGATGGGCATCACCGGTGGCTCAACAGTAAAGAATCTACCTGCAATACAGGAGACCGGGGTTCAATCCCTGGATCGGGAAGATCCCCTGGAGAAGGAAATGGCAACTCACTCCAGAATTCTTGCCTGGGAAAAGCCATGGACAGAAGAGCCTGGTGGGCTACAGTTCATGGGATTGCAAAGAGTTGGACATGACTGAGCAATTAAGCATGCATACATAGACTATGAAATATATATAAACATATAGTTAAAGATGACAGGTAGAATATATTCAAATACAAAAATACATGGCTTAACACCAGGATAGCAAATTCAAATGATAATCAGACCCAAGAAAAGCAAATAAGTAAGTGCAATGGGCAAAACAGATACTGAGCCACACTGAAACATGTTTTCTCATAAAAGCTACCCATGGGTTACTACTGTTCAGTAACAGAGGTCCAGGGTTCCACATCTTCAAATTTTCTAAACGGAAACAAGAATTTAGAGGTTTATTTAAAATATCAATATTTTTCTAGTGTTGGAAACTAATGTAAACATCTTAAAATATGGGTAAATCAAATAGACACAACTTTGAGGCTTATGCAACTTGTGAGCTACTACTTTGGATTATTAAATGTTAGAGAAAAATATGTTAACACTTTATGAATCTTCAGAGGTTTAGCATGTTATCATATTTTTCTCATAAAAAGTGAGGCAATTAATTACACCAGTTTTTATGATTTTACCGGGAAATGGAGGATCAGGAAAGCTAAAATTGTCTACACAGGCACACAGATTAGCAGATTTGGTTCAGCTCAGTCATGTCCAAATCTCTGTGACCCCAAGGACTGTAGCACGCCAGGTTTTCCTGTCTATCACCAACTCCCGGAGCCTACCCAAACTGTCCATTGAGTCAGTGATGCCATCCAACGATCTCATTCTCTGTCATCCCCTTCTCCTCCTGCCTTCAATCTTTTTCAGCATCAGGGACTTTTCCAATGAGCTCTTCTCATCAGGTAGGTGGCCAAAGTTTTGGAGTTTCAGCTTCATCATCAGTCCTTCCAATGAATATTCTGGACTGATTTCCTTTAAGACGGACTGGATGGATCTCCTTGCAGTCCAAGGGACTCTCAAGAGTCTTCTCCAACACCACAGTTCAAAACCATCAATTCTTCAGTGCTCAGCTTTCTTTATAGTCCAACTCTCACATCTATCCATGACCACTGGAAAAGGCATAGCTTTGACTAGATGGACCTTTGTTGGCAAAGTAATATCTCTGCTTTTTAATATGCTGTCTCAGTTCAGTTCAGTTCAGTCGCTCAGTTGTCATTCTGGAGCCCAAAAAAATAAAGTCTGACACTGTTTCTACTGTTTCCCCATCTACTTCCCATGAAGTGATGGGACCAGATGCCATGATCTTCGTTTTCTGAATGTTGAGCTTTAAGCCAACTTTTTCACTCTCCTCTTTCACTTTCATCAAGAGGCTCTTTAGCTCTTCATCACTTTCTGCCATAAGGGTAGTATCACCTGCATATCTGAGGTTATTGATATTTCTCCGGCAATCTTGATTCCAGCTTGTGCTTCTTCCAGCCCAGCGTTTCTCATGATGTACTTTGCTTATAAGTTAAATAAGCAGGGTGACAATATACAGCCTTGACGTACTCCTTTTCCTATTTGGAACCAGTCAGGTTTTCCATGTCCAGTTCTAACTGTTGCTTCCTGACCTGCATATAGGTATCTCAAGAGACAGGTCAGATGGTCTGTTATTCCCATCTCTTTCAGAATTTTCCACAGTTTATTGTGAGCCACACAGTCAAAGGCTCTGGTGTAGTCAATAAAGCAGAAATAGATATTTTTCTGGAACTCTCTAGCTTTTTCGATGATCCAGCAGATGTTGGCAATTTGATCTCTGGTTCCTCTGCCTTTTTTAAAACCAGCTTGAACATCTGGAAGTTCACGATTCACATATTGCTCAAGCCTGGCTTGGAGAATTTTAAGCATTACTTTACTAGCATGTGAGATGAGTGTAACTGTGTGGTAGTTTGAGCATTCTTTGGCATTGCTTTTCTTTGGGCTTGGAATAAAAACTGACCTTTTCCAGTCCTGTGGCCACTGCTGAGTTTTCCAGATTTGCTGGCATATTGAGTGCAGCACTTTCACAGCATCATCTTTCAGGATTTGAAACAGCTCAACTGGAATTCCATCACCTCCACTAGCTTTGTTCATAGTGAGGCCTTCTAAGGCCCACTTGACTTCACATTCCAGGATGTCTGGCTCTAGGTGAGTGATCACACCACCGTGATTATATGGGTCGTGAAGATCTTTTTTGTACGGTTCTTCTGTGTATTCTTGCCACCTCTTCTTAATATCTTCTGCTTCTGTTAGGTCCATACCATTTCTGTCCTTTATCGAGCCCATCTTTGCATGAAATGTCCCCTTGGCATCTCTAATTTTCTTGAGAGATCTCTAGTCTTTCCCATTCTGTTGTTTTCCTCTATTTATTTGCATTGATCACTGAGGAAGGCTTTCTTATCTCTCCTTGCTATTCTTTGGGACTCTGCATTCAGATGGGAATATCTTTCCTTTTCTCCTTTGCTTTTCGCTTCTCTTCTCTCCCCAGCTATTTGTAAGGCCTCCTCAGACAGCCATTTTGCTTTTTTGCATTTCTTTTCCATGGGGATGGTCTTGATCCCTGTCTCCTATACAATGTCATGAACCTCTGTCCATAGTTCATCAGGCACTCTATCAGATCTAGTCCCTTAAATCTATTTGTCACATCCACTGTATAGTCATAAGGGATTTGATTTAGGTCATACCTGAATGGTCTAGTGGTTTTCCCTACTTTCTTCAATTTAAGTCTGAATTTGACAATAAGGAGTTCATGATCGGAGCCACAGTCTGCTCCCGGTCTTGTTTTTGCTGGCTGTATAGAGCTTCTCCATCTTTGGCTGCAAAGAATATAATCAATCTGATTTTGGTGTTGACCATCTGGTGATGTCCATGTATAAAGTCTTCTCTTGTGTTGTTGGAAGAAGGTGTTTGCTATGACCAGTGTGTTCTCTTGGCAAAACTCTATTAGCCTTTGCCCTGCTTCATTCTGTACTCCAAGGCCAAACTTGCCTGTTACGCCAGGTGTTTCCTGACTTCCTACTTTTGCATTCCAGTCCCCTGTAATGAAAAGGACATCTTTTTTGGGTGTTAGTTCTAAAAGGTTTTGTAGGTCTTCATAGAACCGTTCAAGTTCAGCTTCTTCAGCGTTACTGGTCGGGGCATAGACTTGGATTACTGTGATATTGAATGGTTTGCCTTGGAAACAAACAGAGATCATTCTGTCGTTTTTGAGATTGCATCCAAGTACTGCATTTCAGACTCTTTTGTTGACCATGATGGATTCTTCTTTTCTTCTAAGGGATTCTTGCCCACAGTAGTAGATATAATGGTCATCTGAGTTAAATTCACCCATTCCAGTCCATCTTAGTTCTAGTTATTAGTTTTGTTCTTCGTTCTTAGTTATGACCAACCTAAGCTGTCTCAGTTCAGTTCAGTTGCTCAATTGTGTCCGACTCTTTGTGACCCCATGAATCACAGCACACCAGACCTCCCTGTCCATCACCAACTCCCGGAGTTTACCCAAACCCATGTCCATCGAGTCGGTGATTCCATCCAGCCATCTCATCCTGTGTCGTGCCCTTCTCTTCCTGCCCCCAATACTTCCCAGCATCAGGGTCTTTTCCAATGAGTCAACTCTTCGCATGAGGTGGCCAAAGTACTGGAGTTTCAGTTTCAACATCAGTCCTTCCAATGAACAACCAGGACTGATCTCCTTTAGGATAGACTGGTTGGATCTTCTTACAGTCCAAGGGTCTCTCAAGACTCTTCTCCAACACCACAGTTCAAAAGCATCAATTCTTTGGCTATCAGCTTTCTTTACTGTCCAACTCTCACAGCCATACATGACCACTGGAAAAACCATAGCCTTGACTAGATGGACCTTTGTTGTCAAAGTAATGTCTCTGCTTTTATATATGCCATCTAGGTTGGTCATAAGGTCATAACTTTTCTTCCAAGGAGCAGGTTTTAATTTCATGGTTGCAGTCACCATCTGCAATGATTTTGGAGCTCCCAAAAGTAAAGTCTGTCACTGTTTCCCCTGTTTCCCCATCTATTTGCCATGAAGTGATGGGACCAGATGCCATGATCTTAGTTTTCTGAATGTTGAGTTTTAAGCCAACTTTTTCACTCTCCTCTTTAACTTTCATCAAGAGGCTCTTTAGTTCTTCTTCACTTTCTGCCATAATTGAGGTGTCATCTGCATATCTGAGGTTATTAATATTTCTTGCAGCAATCTTGATTCCAGCTTGTGCTTCATCCAGTCCAGCATTTCTCATGAGGTACTCTATTCATGAGGTCCTTTAACATATAAGTTAAATAAGCAGGGTGACAATGTATAGCCTTGATGTTCTCCTTTCCCGATTTGGAACCAGTCTGATGTTCCATGTCCAGTTCTAACTGTTGCTTCTTGAGCTGCATACAGATTTCTCAGGAGTTTGTCCACCTCTAAAGTCCACATCCTTTCTAATAGGCAATACTTTATTAAAAAAAAAAAGATGCATGAAAAAAGAGAACTTTATTTTGGATCTTGGAGGATAGGAAAGATCTGGGTACCCAAAGGGGAGATACGAAATGGTTTTAGTTATAGGCAATATGTGAATACTGGAGGAAGGAATGAGCATGGTATTTTTAGAGATAAACTTGGAAACTGGACCTGTAGACATTTCATAGTTGGAACTAGGAAAAGTAGATTATATATAATACATAAATAACATTTAATTTAACATTTGACACAAAACAGAACATCAAATGCTAATAAACTTAAGTTATTCTTTTCTAGTCCTGAAAAAGTTGGCTTTAAAGATCAACGTTCAGAAAACTAAGATCATGGCATCTGGTCCCATCACTTTATGGGAAATAGATGGGGAAACACTGGAAACAGTGTCAGACTTTATTTTTGGGGGCTCCAAAATCACTGCAGATGGTGACTGCAGCCATGAAATTAAAAGATGCTTACTCCTGGGAAGGAAAGTTATGACCAACCTAGACAGCATATTAAAAAGCAGAGACATTACTTTGTCAACAAAGGTCCGTCTAGTCAAAGCAATGATTTTTCCAATGGTCATGTATGGATGTGAGAGTTGGACTATAAAGAAAGCTGAGTGCTGAAGAATTGATGCTTCTGAACTATGGTTTTGGAGAAGACTCTTGAGAGTCCCTTGGACTGCACGGAGATCCAACCAGTCCATCCCAAAAGGAGATCAGTCCTGGGTGTTCATTGGAAGGACTGATGTTGAAGCTGAAACTCCAATATTTTGGCCACCTGATTCAAAGAGCTGACTCATTTGAAAAGACCCTGATGTTGGGAAAGATTGAAGGCAGAAAGAGAAGGGGACGACAGAGGATGAGATGGTAACTGATTCAATGACATGAGTTTGGATAAACTCCGGGAGTTGATGATGGACAGGGAGGCCTGGCGTGCTGTGGTTCGTGGGGTCACAAAGAGTCGGACATGACTGAGTGACTGAACTGAACTGAATTCCTGCTAATCTTCAGTGTCAAATAATGATCAACAACAACTTTTAATGTCATTACTATTCTAAAGTTACATTTCTTAATTTCATCTAGAGATTACTCAGTCTCCCTACAAAGTGTCTGACACTGGTATATCAAGAGAGTATGATCTGTCCCCAGCCAGAAGTTTAAGAACTGCCTTGATCTCCACAATGAAACTAGCCTATTTTCTTAAACAAATAATGTTAATTTCAAAACCACAAAAAGAAGGCACTGATCCCTTTAAAAATCAAATTATACTATCTTCCTTAAAAATACCTAAACTTTGTGGGAAAATCTAAAGTAATATTCTCATGAGTAAGGTTATTTATCTCAGATCTAGCCTTGGAGAGATAGTCCAGTGTTGTTAGAACTTTTGATATTCTTCTTAAAAAAAAAAAAAAAAACTGGAATGCTGGGGTTTTTAAACGTAAAGTCTCAATTTTTAAAATCTTGGCTCAGTTAAGAAAATAACTTATAGGGTTAGAAAAATCAAAAACCAAAAGTCTGCAGACCCCCTAAAGGAAATTCAGAAATTAGCCATGGTTGGGTCAGAGCAGGGAAGATAAGGAGTAATGTTCAAGCACTACTACAGGAAACTTTGTGCAGGAATGGCTTATGCAAAGGTGAGGAGGAAAGAGACTGCTAATTACATCTGGGAAACAGAAAAACCACTTGTTAAGTTTCTTTAATACAACACTCTTTGCTCCTCTTACCTAATTTCCCATCAAAATGAAGAAAATAGTGTAGCATCACTTAGATTTTAAGATATTTTAATAAACCAGCCCAAGCAGCATGTGGGTTTCGGGCCACTTTTCATTCATAAAAAGGTTAGCTCTGTATTAATACATTTAAAACAGAGAAAGAGAAAAGATATAGACATTATTCTAGAGCTTTAAAATACTGCATCATGAATAGAAAAGCAAGACTCATACATATGATGTCTACAAGAGACCCACTTCAAGCCTAGGAACACATACAGAGTGAAGGAAAGAGAGTGGAAAAAGACATTCAATTCAAACGGAAGTCAAAAGAAAGCTGGAGAAGCAATACTCATATCAGACAAAACAGACTTTAAAATAAAGACTGTTGTAAGAGACAAGAAAGGACACTACATAATGATCAAGGGATCAATCCAAGAGGAAGACATAACAATTGTAAATATATATGGATCCAACATAGGAGCACGTCACTATATAAGACAAATGCTAACAGCCATAAAAGGGGCATTGACATTTATACAAATGGAGACAGCAACCAGACAGGAATTTAATAAGGAAATGCAAGCCTTAAATGATACATTAGATCAGATAGACTTAATTGATGTTTATAGGACATTCCATCTGAAAGCAGCAGAATACACTTTCTTCTCAAGTGCACATGGAACATTCTCCAGGACAAATCACAGCTCCAGGATAGGTCACAAATCAAGTCTTGGTAAATTTAAGAAAACTGAAATTGTATCAAGCATCTTTTCTGACCACAACACTGAGATCAGAAATCAATTATAGGGGGAAAAAAATGTAAAAAAACACAAATACATGGAGACAAAACAATATGTTATTTAATGATCAATGGATCACTGGAGAAATCAAAGAGGAAATCAAAAAGTACCTAGATATGAATGACAATAAAAACATGACAACTCAAAACCTATGGGGCACAGCAAAAGTAGTTCTAAGAAGCAAGTTTACTACAATACAATCTTACCTCAAGAAACAAGAATAGCAAATAAACAACCTATCCTTACACGTAAAGCAACTAAGGAAAGAACAACAACAAAAAACCCAAAGTTAGTAAAAAGAAAGAAATCAGAGATCAGAGCAAAACTACAATGAAATAGAGATCAAGAAAACACAGCAAAGATCAATGAAATTAAAAGCTGATTCTCTGAGACAATAAATAAAATTGATAAACCTTTAGCCACTCATCAAGAAAAAAAGGGAGAGCATCCAAATCAATAAAACTAGAAATGAAAAAGAAGAAGTCATAACAGACACAACAGACATACAAAGAATCCTAACAGATTACTACAAGCAACTATACGCCAATAAAATGGACAACCTAGAATAAATGGACAAATCTTAAAAAGATACAACTTTTCAAGACTGAACCAGGAAGAAATAGAAAATATGAATACATTCAATCACAAGTATGAAATTGAAACTGCAATTAAAAATCATCCAACAAGAGGTTCTCTGGTTGCTCAGTGGTAAAGAATTCGCCTGCCACTGCAGAAGATACAGGTTCAGTCCTTGATGTGGGAAGATCCCAAATGCTGTGGAGCAACTAGGCCTGTGTGTCACAACTATTGAGCCTGTGCTCTAGAACCCAGGAGCCGCAACTACTGAGCTCATGTATCACAACTACTGAAGACCGTGTGACTAGAGCCCATGCTCCGCCACAAGAGAAGCCTTGGCAATGAAAAGCCACACCACACAACTAGAGAGCAGCCCCCACCGGCCACAACGAGAGAAAATCCCATGCAACGAAGACCCAGCACAGCCAAAAATAAATAAAATTATTTTAAAAATCTTCCAACAAACAAAAGTTCAGGATTAGATGGCTAGTACAGGACTACATGGCATCACAGGCAAATTCTATCAAACATTTAGAGAAGTTAACATCTACCCTTCTGAAACTCTTCCAAAAAACTGCAGAGGAACACTTCCAAGCTTATTCAACAAGACCACCTTTGCCCTGATACCAATACCAGACAGAGAAATCACACACACAAAAAAAAATTTGCAGGCCAATGTTACTGATGAACATAGATGCAAGAATCCCCAACAAAATACTAGCAAACTGAGTACTCCGTTCTCCCATATTTCAGGCAGATTCTTTACCATCTGAGCCACTATCAAAGCCCAATTATATCTAACAACACATTAAAAGGATCAAGTGGGATTTATCTTAGTGATGCAAGGATTCTTCAACATACACAAATCCATGTGATACAGCACATTAACAAAGAGTATGGCACTGGTACAAAAACAATGGAAGAGGATAGAAAGGCCAGAGATAAACACATGCAATTATCATCACCTAATACAAGACAAAGGAGACAAGAATATACAATGGAGAAAAGACAGTCTCTTCAATAGGTGGTGCTGGACTGGACAGCTGCATGTAAATGAATGAAATTAGAACACATCCTAACACCATACACAAAAATAAACTCAAAATGGATTAAAGACTATATAACACTTTTAGAGGAAAACAGAGAGAACGCTCTCAGATATAAGTCACAGCAAGATCTTTTTCAATCCACCTCCTAGAATAATGAAAAAAGCAAAAATAACAAACGGGACCTAATAAAACTTAAAAGCTTTTGCATAACAAAGGAAACCATAAACAAAACGAAAAGAGAACCATCAGAATGGGAGAAAACATTTGCAAACAAAGGAACTGGCAAGGGATTAACCTCCAAAATATACAAACACCTCAAGCAACTCAATATCAAAGCAACAAACAACACAATCAAAAATAGTTGGAAAATCTAAATAGCCATTTCTCCAAATAAGATACACAGATGGCTAAAAAGTAATCACTAATTATAAGAGAAATGGCAATCAAAACTACAATGAGGTATCACCTCACACAGGTCAGAATGGCCATCATCAGAAAGTCTACAAACAATGAAAGCTGGAGTGGATGTGGAGAAAAGGGAACCCTCCCACACTGCTGGTGGGAACACAAACTGTTACAGCACTGTGAAGAACAGTATAGAGGTTCCTTTTTGTTGTTCAGTAGCTCAGTTGTGTCCAACTCTTTGCAACCCCATGGACTGCAGCAGGCCAGGCTACCCTGTCCTTCACCATCTCCCAGAGTTTGTTCAAACTCATGTCCACTGAGTCAGTGATGCCATCCAACCATCTCATCCTCTGTCATCCCTTTCTCCTTCTCCCCACAATCTTTCCCAGATCAAGCTCTTCTCTAATGAGTCAGCTCTTCATATCA
Organism: Okapia johnstoni; assembly: GCA_024291935.2. Classification (NCBI taxonomy): domain Eukaryota; kingdom Metazoa; phylum Chordata; class Mammalia; order Artiodactyla; family Giraffidae; genus Okapia; species Okapia johnstoni. Next base: position 59,379,527 of record CM044308.1, read on the forward strand.
GGTGGCCAAAGTATTGAGCTTCAGCTTCAGCATCACTCTTTCCAATAAATATTCAGGGCTGATTTACTTCAGGGTTGACTGATTTGATCTCCTTACAGCCCAAGGGACTCTCACGAGTCTTCTCCAACATCACAGCTTGAAAATACCGATTCTTTGGCACTCGGGCTACTTTATGATCCAGCTTTCACATCCATACATGACTACTGGAAAAACCATAGCTTAGACTATCACTATAGATAAACTAAGTTAAACTATGGCTTAGACTATACAGACCTTTGTCAGCAAAGTAATGTCTCTGTCATTTAATATGCTGTCAAGGTTTGTCATAGCTTTTCTACCAAGGAGCAAGTGTCTTTTAATTTCATGGCTGCAGTCACCGTCCACAGTGATTTTGGAGCCCAAGAAAATAAAGTCTCTCACTGTTTCCATGTTTCCCCATCTATTTGCCATGAAGTGATGGGACTGGATGCCATGATCTTAATATTTTGAATGTTGAGTTTAAGCCAGCTTTTTTCACTCGCCTCTTTCACCTTCATCAAAAGGCTCTTTAATTCCTCTTCACTTTCTACCATAAGGGTGGTGTCATCTGCATATTTGAAATCATTGATATTTCTCCCGGCAATCTTGATTCCAGCCTGTGCTCCTCCAGCCCAGCATTTTGCATGATGTACTCTGCATATAAGTTAAATAGGTAGGGTGACAATATACAGCCTTGACGTACTCCTTTCCCAATTTGGAAGCAGTCCATCGTTCCATGCCCATTTCTAACTGTTGCTTCTTGATCTGCATACATATTTCTCAGGAGACAGGTAAGGTAGTCTGGTATTCCCATCTGTTTAAGAATTTTCCATGCTTTGTTGTAATCCACACAAAGGCTTTAGTGTAGTCAATGAAGCAGAAATAGATGTTTTTCTGGAATTCCCTTGCTTTTCTATGATACAACGGAGTTGGTAATTTGATCTCTGGTTCTTCTGCCTTTTCTAAATCCAGCTTGTACATCTGGAAGTTCTCAGTTCAAAAAGCTAAAATTAGAGCTACCATAAGGAATTGGCAACCCACTCCAGTACTCTTGCCTGGAGAATTCCATGGCCAGAGAAGCCTGGCGGGTTTGCAGAGTTCATGGGTTTGCAGAGTCAGACACAACTGAGCCATTATGACCTAGAAATCTCATTCCTGGGCACATACTCCAAGAAAAACCATAATTTGAAAAAATACATGCACTCCAATGCTCACTGTGGCACTATTTACATTAGCCAGGACATAGAAGCACCCTAAATATCCATCAACAGAAAGAAAGAGAAGTTGCTCAGTCATATCTGACTCTTTGCGACCCCATGGACTGTGGCTGACCATTCTCCTCTGTCCGTGGGATTTTCCAGACAAGAATACTGGAGTGGGTTGCCATTTCTTTCTCCAGGGATCTTCCCAACCCAGGGATCAAATCCGGGTCTCCCACACTGCAGGCAGACTCTTTACCATCTGAGCCGCCAGGGAAGACACCCTCAACAGAAGAAAAGATAAAGAAGACATGGTACATATGTACATACGATGGAATATTATTCAGCCATAAAAAAGAACAAAGTAATGCCATTTGCAACAATATGGATGTACCTAGAGATTCTCATATTGAGTGGAGTCAGTCAGACAAAGACAAATAGCACATGACACAACTCAGATGTGGAGTCTTAAAAAAGGCTACAAATGAACTTTCCTACAAAACAGAAACAGAGTTAAAGATGTAGAAAATAACCCTACAGTTACCAGAGTTATGGTAGGGACTGATACATTGAAAGACTGGAATTGACACATACACATTACTATATATAAAATAGGTACCTATTAAGAACCTACTGTATAGCACATGGAACTCTACTCAGTACTCTGTAATGGCCTATATGGGAAAAGAATCTAAAAAAGAGTGGATATATTTATTTGCATAACAGATTCACTTAGCTATACACCTGAGATTAACACAACATTGTAAATCAATTATACCCCAGTAAAAATTTAAGAAAATATAGAGCTAAGAAAAAAAAAATACTACATCTCAAAGTTATCTAGTTATTTGGTTTGGTATAGTTAGACATGCTGTGCTTAGTCACTCAGTCATGTCTGACTCTTTTGCGACCCCATGGACTATAGCCCGCCAGGCTCCTCTGTCAATGGGGATTTTCTAAGCAAGAATACTGGACTGGGTTGCCATGCCCTCCTCCAGGGATTGAACCCAAGTCTCCTGCATTGCAAGCAGATTCTTTATCAACTGAACCACCAGGGAAGCCCACAGTTAGACATACCCAAGAGGAATATCTAAGAATTTTCTGGGACCAAGAGACTTTGCCAAACAATACAGCTCTGTTTCCCCCAATTCTTGAAGATTCTGATGGGTGTCCTGTGTGTGTGTGTGTGTGTACGTGTATGTGTGTATGGGTACCTTTGTTTGGGTTCTGGAGGTTGTAAGGATTGACAATCACTGTCCTAGACTTAAGCTAGTCATGACAACAACTAATATGTATGACATGTTGACAACTTTCCTAAAGTCATTTCACAAACATCACTGATTGCTCCTTACTTCAACCTTGAAAGATGAATGCTGAAAAGTGTGCGTTTATGATATTCCTCATTATTATACAGTAACTGGCAGATTCAGAACCTCATCTTAGATCTGCTGACTCAGGGTGGAAAAATACTCGTAGAGTGTGTTGTCTTTAACACATGTGGATGAATATATTGAGGAACGCACGGTTAGATGAATTAGCCCTCACGCTGGACTCTATAAAAGAGTGAGATTACTAAAAGCCCCTGTCTCACCAGAAATGTCTCTTCCTGCCAATGAGGTTGTCTCCACCCTAACAATCCATATTCCAGATCTACCAACTTCCTCCTTTTCCTTATTGCCCTTGCCACAGATACAGACAGCATCTTCCCTTTTTCCTAAATCTTTATTCAGCTCCCTTTCTTTGGACTCACAGGTTCCTATCAAAAGGAACACAGATTTCTGGAGTCAGAGGTCTGTGTTTAAATTCTGAATCTGACATTTACAAGCTCTGTGATCCTGAAGAAGGTATATAATGTATCTGAGTTCTAGTTTCCTCATCTGGAAAATGGTGTTGAGGAAAGAAAATAAGTAAAAAACTCTTAATTAAGTATGATAACCTTAAGGTATGTCTAGTAGCTATTGCTATTATATTCTATGTCTTTAATGACATTTCGTATCCTCAAGTTATCGATTCTAGGTAATACATATCTGTGTTTCTTATCTCTATCTCAGAAAGGTAATTCTTCACAAATTATGTCAAACAGAGAAGTTCTATAGTGTGAGAAAAGGAAATGAACTCAGAGGTCAGAATGTCTGTCTTCACCTGCTTCTAGCTGTGGAAACTTGGACAATTTACTGACTCACTCTGTGCCTAGAATAGCAACAGCAATGCTACCCACCTCATAGAGTTTTGGTGTTAATTTAATTAAATAGAAAATAAAATAGCGCTTAAATTATGGTAAGAATTCAGTACGTTTTGGTATTATTTGTTAGCAGAGATATTATTTCCTTGTTTATTTAAACCACAGTAATATCTTTTTGGTCAGATTATCAGGAGACTGATACCCAGTTAGTAAGTAAATTAAAATATTATAAACTATAAAGAGAAAAAATATATTTTCCTTTCAGATTACATTTACTTTGTGTCCCAACTCAAACAGAAGCAAGTCTTTTCTTAGTTTGGAAACTGTAGCTTATCCATCTATTTTGTTGCTTAAAAACAAACAAACAAACATTTGGCTCATGTTTCAGAGAAAACTAAATTCAATGCATAATTTACAATCTACATCCAAAAGCCAACATTTAATTTTATATTTTATTCAAGTAAGAGCAACAGACCTGGAAGGGGGGAAAGGTTGGATTTGCTTAAATTTGTGATACTTTCAAGATTCACAAAATATACTTAAAGCAAATACGAGGTTATTTTAGTTGCAGTCAAGATACGACAAAAACTGAATGAAATGCAGCAGTGAGTAGAATTTCACCCCTAAAATCTTCACTGAGAATATATTTTTTTCAGTTGCAACATTCAATATAAACTAAAAAACAACTGAAAACTAACTAGACTTCATTTTATGTTTCATTTTATAACTACCAAATAATATATGACCCATCATAATGATTCTTTGGGTATTATTTTCATTCCAAGAATAGAATGTATTTTCAGCTATATTAATATTTCAAAATAAAGGTTATGCTTTGATAAGTAGGTTTTATATAGTCTATGATGCCCTCTGGAACCACAGTATTTTTTGTCTATGTAGACTTTTATACGATGCTTAACAGAAAAAAAAAGAGAAAATCGTAAACTTGGCCAAATATCTGCAAATGAAGATGTTTCTTAGATTTTCTCTCAACACTGATATTTTTCTGTATTTTGTAAGATTGACACACGCAATTCTATGCTGGTTGCTTCTCTTCTGTTATGTGTTTGTTTGTACATAGATACAATCATATTACCATTTACCAAAGGCCTCCCGACCTGATATATCAGCTGGTCTCCTAAGTATTCTCTGAAAATTATGGGTTCAATCCTGCCTCCAAATGCTTACTAAAAATATTTCAAATCTGCCATCTGCTTCCAAGACTATGGCTGGGAACTATAAGATGCATAATATATCTTGAACACATACCTCCTATGGGTAACTGCTACACTGCATCTAGATACAACTTCTGTTCATGTATGTGTTTTGGATCATTCATTACCAATTTTTTTTAATTTTCCTATTTTGCTTTTTTAAATGAACATTCTGCAGATTTTCTGGAAAGTCATGGGTTAAAATAATTACTAAACAAGGAAATTAAAGAAAAGCATTTAAAATCCAATAGCAAGCGCAAAATGTTAGATGTTAATGTTTCTTTCAGAGGATGCACTGTCCACTCATTTTGCCTGATGTCTTCTGAAGACGCTCTTTACCCTTCATTTTTCCGTTTGTTTCACTGTGTTCTCAGTTGTTCTTGAAAAGAGCTCTGAGTTGTTTCATCTTTTCCATCCTCAGTCTCATGGCTGAATTTTAGGCTCTGGACATTCCCAATTCATTTTTAACTGCCTAAGTGACAATTTTCCCCAACTCTAATCCACACGAGGCAGAAACAACCTCTAGATTAAATTTCCTAAAACACAACTTTCATCATGTGATAATATTGCTCAAGATCCCACTGTGGGGAAAAAAAAAAAAAAAGATCCCACTGTGGTTCTAGTGATTATGAAAAAAGACCATGCTCTTTATACCGACAGGTTCCAAGGCCTGGGAAATAGCCCCCATTTTAGTTATCAATCTAACCCCCTATGACTTCCTCCTTTACCGTTGCTCCCATCAGAATAAATTTCTTTGCATCCCCCATGCGCCATGCTTATTCTACCTGTGATTTTCCTGATGTTTGCCTCTTCTTTTTTCCCCATCCATTCATCTATCCGAATCCCATTTACTGTTCATGATCAACTGAAGTGATGACCCTTTAGACATTTCCTATAAGAAAATTCAACTGCTCCAGGCCACAAGTCATATTTTTCTTAGAATTTACACCATACTTACCAACTGACTAAGTTATTCACAGAAGTTTATATGTTGTGCTGTCTTCTTTATCCTTTGGAACTATTGCTAATCCAAAAAGATCATAAGCAACTTGAGGTGATGAGATAGTACCCTATGTCATCTATTACCAATTTTTCTTTCATTGCTGGAAACACACTAGATATATGAGAACACAAAGTGGACATGACATCATCATCTTTAAAAAAGGTTTACAAAATAAAATTCTAATTGTAGTGTTACTTATGGATTAATTAATGATTGCATATGATATGTGAATGGGGAAAATATACATTCTCTGAAAAAGATTAAGTAGAAATCACATTTTTATAAACAGAAGAGGACCACCTGATATCCAGAGTTTCAAACAGGTTTCAGTCCTGTTCTCTTAAAAAAGAAAGCTTTTTTATTTTTAAAAGTAGGAGTTAAAAAAATGATACAAGAGGAGAGCAAAATATTAATAGACATGTCTGCCAGTTGTGAGAAGTGTACCAACAGAAACCCAGAGCAGTGGGTCAGAGCATGAATGAGAAGCAGGGATATCCACAGAGAAAATCTTCCTCTGACGGAGTATCAGAGTCTCATGTGAGGAGGGCCTCCCTCATGGAATAGCAACCTGGAGTGAGTTAGGGAACATCCAAACAAGAGAGAAGAGGAGAAGCCCAATGCAGGCACTCAGAACCAGAGTTAGCAGTGACTCTGGTGGGAAGTTGACCTGACATGAGATGCCAGCGTCAAAGCAGAAGAGGAGGGTATCTCTTCATGGGCATAGCTTTGTGTGTCATGTCAGAGCTCCAGAAGAGTGAAAAGGATCTTTCTGTATAGAGACTGGTCCAACAAGGAGAACCAGGAGCCCAGATGCAGAGAGGAGAATATTTTTAAGTGAGGGCAGTGTAGCACTGGATGTCAGAATCCAAACGAGGTGGTGAGCTCCTTTCAGTGAAGAGTGATGTAGGATGGGGTATAAGATCCCTAATGATGTGAAGAGGACATCTACACGTGGGAGTCCCAAGAAGATACACAAATGGCTAACAGGTATATGAAAAGGTGCTCAGCACCACTAATCATCAGGGAAACACAGATCAAAACCACAGTTAGATACTTCAAACCTGTCAGAATAGCTGTTATCAAAAAGTCAAAAGATAAGTGTTGGCAAGGATGTGGAGAAACGGAAATTTTTATATACTATTGGTGGGAATGTAATTTGGTATAGCCATAAGGAAAACAGTATAGAGGTGCCTCAAAAAATTAAAAACAGAACTATCCTATGAGCCACCAATTCTACTTCTGGGTATATATCTACAGGAAATAAAATTAATATCTCAAAGAGATATCTGCACTATCATGCTCACTGCAGAATCATTTACAACAGCCAAGACATGAAAACAACCTAAGTGTGCATCAACAGATGAATGGATAAAGAAAATTATATATATACATAAAAAAATCAAATTTTCTATATCCAATCATATATATATTATATACAATGTATAAATTTATCATAAATATATATTTCATATATAAGTATTATTATTTATATATAATATACAAATACATATAAAGATATGCATATCCATGCAATGGAATGGTATTCAACATGTCACCATTTCTGACAACATAAAGAAATCTTGAGGACACTATGCTAACTGAAATAAGCCAAACACAGAAACAGAAATACTGCATGATCCCACTTATACATGGAATCTAAAAAAAAGTTGAATCCATAGAAACAGAGCAGAAGAGCGGTTACTGAAGCCTGGGGGTTGGGGAATATGGGTAAATATTGGCCAAAAGGTACTTTCAGTTTTAAGATGAATAAGTTCAGAATGGTGACTACAGTTAATAATAATGCATTGTTAACTTGAAATTTGCTAAGGGAGTAGATACTAAGTCTTCTCACCACACACACACACACACACACACACACACACACAGTTAGCTGTGGGGCAACAGATATGTTAATTTTCTTAACTGTAGTAATCATTTCACATGGTATACATATACCAAATCATTGCATTGTACACCTTAAATGAAAACAATTTTTATTTGTCAGTCATAGCTTCAATAGAGCTGGAAAAAAATTTAAAAGATAAGTCACAAAAAGGAAGTGCTCAAATAATGTGCATATCCTAAGAAAAAAGAAGCCAGCTTAAGTGGGCTACTGCTTGCCAAATTGGGACAATTTGAACACAAAAATAAAACAGAAAGTCTCTAGTTTATATTGACCTAAAATTAACAAATTAAAGAATAGATTTATGAGGAACAGGATATTTACCCAGTTCCAAAGTAACTTCCCACAAAATATAAACTACAACAGGGAAAAGAGTTGCTTTATAAAAGTGAAGGAATATAGCAGATACTGCATTAATCTAGTAATCAAGGTGAATATCAGGAGTAAAGGGTAAAACTGAAATCATGTACCACCTGATAGGATGCAATGAAAAGAGGGAAGTATTTCTGTGGTTTCTGATGAAGATTTCTAATCTGAATCTAATCATGAGGAAACATCAGGCAAATTCACATTGAGGGGACATTCTACCAAATAACTAGCCTGCAATCTTCAAGAGTGTTAGGGTCATATCAGTTCAGTTCAGTTCAGACACTCAGTCGTGTCTGACTCTTTGCAACCCCATGGACTGCAGCACATCAGGATTCCCTGTCCTTCACCAACTCCAGGAGCTTGCGTCAAAGAAAAATTCATGGAAATGTTTCAGAATAAAGAAGTCAAAAGAGGCAAAACAGCTAAATACAATATGAGAATTTTAGTCGGATTCTTTTGCTGGATGCATTTAGGTCAACAGGCAAAATCTGAATGGAATCTGAGATTTCTCTGGATGTACCAAAGTTGATTTCTTGATTTTGAAGGTAGTATCATGATTATGTGGGAGAATGTCCTTCTTCATAAGGTTTAAACACTAAAGTATTTGGGAATGATAAAGAATCAATTCAGTAACTTATAAATGGTTCAAGAGAAGAAAGGAATTACTGTGCTTCTAATTTTTCTAAGTTTGAGATTCTATAAGAAAATTATTAACAACAGATGCTTTGGAAAAAAAATTACAATGTTTTAAAACAGGTTATTGTAAACCCACATGTATATAAAATAAATTAGAGCATGGAAGTTTGATGTAAGTACCCAAAAGGGTACTTGTGAAGTTTCATCTATGCTGAAAACATATCTGACGTTTTTACTCTGAAAAGTCACTACATCTAGTTAAGGTTAAATGCAACTGATTTTTATTGGAAAAACTTTCGTTGTTCCAAGTCTATTTGTTCAATCATCTCGGAAAGGCAGTTAGTCTAGCCTGGTAATGACTGGCTAAGGTCCAAATATGGTGGGCTGATTTTGTCTTCTGCTAACTAGAAGAGCCATAAAAATTTTTTTAGATAAATAAAATACCATAAAAATATACATTCTTGATCTAACAAGAAATATTATAAAAAAATGGAGCAGTTCAAAACTTCAGACCAGCAACCAGATATAGAAATCTCTTAGCAGAGATTCCACGTCTAATGTATAGAAAGTTTCTCTCCTTTCCTTCCAGTGTCATGGACATAATTGATCAAGAGGTGTTCTGAAGAAGCAGCTGGTGCAATTGATTGGAAGCTATGCAGAAATTTTTTACAGAAAAGTCCCAGAATTTGAGATGTATGTATCCCAGCATAATAAAAATATCTCTTTGACAATCGAAGCTCTCTTCTTTCTAAACTCTGTGTGTTAAAAATAACACCTATGTGAAAATTGAGAGCTTATCCCAAGTCACTCTAACAGAAAGATGGATTCCCAGCTTACTTGGCTTTCATTCAGCACTTCACCTGCCACACATCTCAAAGACAAAAGAGACTAAAGGATGACAAGGATTGATTTCTTTCCTCAACTCAATGTGTATGTGGTCTATATGACACTATGCTAAGTCACTTCAGTCGTGTCCAACTCTGTGCGACCACATTAGATGGCAGCCCACCAGGCTCCCCCGTCCCTGGGATTCTCCAGGCAAGAATACTGGAGTGGGTTGCCATTTCCTTCTCCAACGCATGAAAGTGAAAAGTGAAAGTGAGGTCGCTCAGTCGTGTCCGACCCTTAGCGACCCCATGGACTGCAGCCTACCAGGCTCCTCTGTCCATAGGATTTTCCAGGCAAGAGTCCTCGAGTGGGTTGCCATTTCCTTCTCCGCATATGACACTATAGATTCTGCCAATAGATATAAAAATCTGATAAATTACTCGAACCATAAGCCATTTTAATGGGTCCAATCGAACCTGGGTTGTAATTCAACTTCAGTAAACTTACACATTAATATCGCAAGAGGAGTCTTTACAGAAAGCCTGGAGCTGCTACTTTCTCTGCTTTTACAGTACAGCTTGAACAGGCTATCTTGTAAGGTGAAGTCTTCCCAATGTAGCATGCAGATTTGCAAAGCCCAAAGGATATTAGGTAGAGTCTAATCTTTTGAATAACACATGTGAAAAATTCTTAAAAAGATAGGAATACCAGACCACCTTACCTGTCTCCTGAGAAACAGGTACACTGGTCAAGAAGCAACAGTTAGAACCAGACATAGAACAACAGACTGGTCCCAAATGGGGAAAGGAGTATGTCAAGGCTGTATATAGTTACCCTGCTTATTTAACTAACATGAGAAAGGCTGGACTGGATGAAGCACAAGCTGGAATCAAGATGACAGGGATAAATATCAATAACCTCAGACATGCAGATGACACCACCCTTATGGCAGAAAGCAAACAGGAACTAAAGAGCCTTTTGATGAAGATGAAAGAGGAGAGTGAAAAAGCTGGCTTAAACTCAACATTCAAAATATTAAGATCATGTCATCCAGTCCCATCACTTCACAGCAAATAGATGGGGAAACAACGGAAACAGTGACAGACTTTATTTTCTTGGGCTCCAAAATCACTGCAGATTGTGACTACAGCCATGAAATTAAAAGATGCCTGCTCCCTGTAAGAAAAGCTATAACAAACCTAAACAGCATATTAAAAAAGCAGAGATATTACTTTGCTGACAAAGGTCCATCTAGTCAAAGCTATGGTTTTTCCAGGATGTGAGAGTTGGACTATCAAGAAAGCTGAGCACCGAAGAATTGATGCTTTTGAACTGTGGTGTTGGAGAAGACTCTTGAGAGTCCCTTGAACTGCAAGGAGATCAAACCAGTCAATCCTAAAGGAAATCAGTCCTAAACATTCACTGAAAGGACTGATGGTGACGCTGAAGCCCCAATACTTTGGACACCTGATGAGAAGACCTGACTAATTAGAAAAGACCCTGATACTGGGCAAGATTGAAGGTAGGAGGAGAAAAGGATGACAGAGGATGAGATGGTTGGATGGCATCAATGACTCGATGGACATGAGTTTGAGCAAGCTCCGAGAGTTGGTGATGGACAGGGAAGCCTGGCATGCTGCCCTTGATGGGGTCAGAAAGAACTGGACACAAATGAGTGACTGAACTGAACTGAATCTTTTGAATGCTTTTGATATAGTGGCCTGCGGTGAAGAGTAAGAATCAAATTGTAGACTCTGTTCATTTCCTTGAAAAGTCCCATAACCTTGGTTCTTAATCATTTTTTGTATGCAATTATCATTATTATCACATATCTGTACTATTCCTAGTTTTGCAATGGGGAAAAGATGTCTAGTAAATATCCTTTACTCAGGGTTTTAAGGGCTTCCCTGGCAGCTCAGACGCTAAGAATCCGCTTCCAATGCAGGAAACCTGGCTTCAATTTCTGGGTTGGTAAAATCCTCTGGAAAACGGAATAGCAACCCACTCCAGTATTCTTGCCTGGAGAATTCCATGGACAGAGGAGCCTGGAAAGCTACAGTCCATGGTGTCCCAAAGAGTTGGACACGACTGAGTGATGAACACTTTCACTTTCACTTCACTCAGGATCCTGGGCAGCCAAATCTGAAGGCTATAATAGTATAAAAAATAAAGTCAATTTCCTCTTATTTTTGATAGGTAGTAGGAAATAAAATCTCTATTTTAAATTTTTGGTAAAGAAAAAATCAAGCTGTATTATATTTTCATATATAATTTCATATATTCACAGTTGAATCCTAGATAAGGCTAGTACCAATCTTGAGTATAATTAAATTGATATCACATCTGGATTAAAATTTTCAATTCTAGAAGAAAATGTTTAACCATGTGAAAGATGTTATCAATTGCTCTGACAATTCTGATTGTTTATTTTCTTCATGCTTTCTTGAAATTACTTCATAGATTTAATATCTTGGCATATATCTTGGTTTTTTTCACTTAATTTAGAAAATAGTATCTCAGATTTGTTTCTTTCAGAATTCCTTATCATTCCACATTTTTTCACACTAAAAATTTTCTCTAAAAATAATTCTTATCTACCAATTTATAAACATTTAATTACATTTCCTGAATATCAGTTTAAAATTCTTGTCAGGATGTGTCTTAGCCCATTTGGGCTGCTACAACAGACTAACATAAACTGGGCAGTTTATAAACAATAAACATTTATTTTTCATGGTTCTAGAGGCCAGAAGTCCAAGATCAGGGTGCACAGCTGGTTGAGGGTTCTCTTCCTGTTACAAACTTCTTATCGTATCCTCACATGGTAGAAGAGGCTAGGGAGCTCTATGGGGGTCACTTCTATAAAAGCATTAATCTCATTTATGAAGGCTCCACCCTCATGACCTAAGCACCCTGCCTAAGGGCCCCACATCCTAATACTTTCACATTGGGCATTAGGATTTCAACATATGAATTTGAAGGGGACTCAAACATTCAGATAGTATAAAGGTCTCAAAATTTAAATCTGCTTTCAGAATGAAGTTTCCAGCATTATCTTTTTTCTTCTCCCTGTATCATCCTAGAACAGGATTATCATAACTAGTATGGAGAATTTTCCAACCCCTGTCCTTACAAGTGCTTAAAGTATAGGAAGACAATTTCAGTGTTATATAAAAGAAATCAGAAGAGCTAGGTTTGAATTATTTTTGTAGCATATTATTGGATAATTTATATAATATCTTGTTCTTGATTATTTCTAAGCATTGTCAGTCCCATTTTAGAAACTGAGAAACCTGAAGCTCCAAGAGGTTTAATGACTTGTACAGGGTCAGGCAGCTAATAAAAGGAGTCATGAGTCAAAACTGTACCTGCCTGTCTTAAATATCTGTGTGTGGGTTTAAAAAATATTCTGTTTCTATAATGACATCCTTAATTATTCTGCTTAATAGAAGGTTCTAATTCAAGTAATTTCAATTTTTGAAGTGATAGAACACATTCTGTTCAGCTATACCTCCATGTTTGATATCAGATACTCAGATAAATATAAAGATGAATAAGATACAACTCTTTTGACAAATTTATAAGCTAGTCTAAAAACAGCAAAATTGGTCTTGATTATACAAGAAAAAGGTTGTCTTTTCTTTTTCTACTTATCTTTGACATTTTAATCTTTCACTGGAGGTGGAAAGATATATACATATGTAAAGGCAATGAATTACTAGAGAAATTTGGTTTCGGATCACATGCTATCCTCACTGGCTCAGTCACAGAGAAATAGCACACAAAGGTTACCTAAATGAAGCTTTTCCTAAATTGGATTTCCAGATCAAAAGATTTCTCCTTCATGTTGACATAAAAGTATTAAATAAACTACTGTAATTTTCATGCATACAACATCTGTGTCTATAAGTACATGATATGATAAAATTTTCAAAGAACAAGGTAAGAATTTAGGGACAAAGAAAGACATAACTTAAAATGAGAATTTGCACTTGTCTCAGAGGCCATAGAAAAACTGCCAAAAACATCTGACTTCAGATCAGCCTAGAGGTAGTAACTAGTGAAAGTTTCAGGGACTGGCTTAAAAATGACCCATGTGCCAGATTTCTTGTTGAAAAAACCATTATAAAAAGTATTTACTGTAAAACAATGTGAAGAAAACAACTATATCACTATAAAGTGATTTATTCTCATAACAAACGTAAGTATTAGTCCTTGGTGTCAATTTGCATTGATCATACATTTGTATACTGTGGTGAATATAAGCACAGAAATGCAGTTTAAGAGAATCCACTGAATATGAAGTTTAGTTACTGCAAAGAAGTTCTGACTTATAAATAAAAAATGTCAAGATATGGACCAAAACAAAAATGAAATTTAAAAAAATAACTAAAGATGAAGTCATTTTTCAACAGGAATAGGCAGTATACCAGAATCTATTTTCAGCCTTTCAGAAAATAAAATGGTGAAATCAAAAGTTCAATATGAGGAAATGCCTTTTCACAGACTTAGGAACACTTGATTAAAGGAAAAAGAAAACCCCTATATGTGCATGAAGGAGTCCACCTACTGGACAGAACTGTTAATTGGTGTGGGAAAAAAACTCACAAGCAGGTGTCTTATACTCTAGGCAGAAATCCTCTCAGCAACATGAAAATATAATTGGCTTTTAAAAAAACAATTAGCATTACAATTCTAACAAGAGGCAGGAGCCATTAAGTGTACCTCAGTCTAAGAGGGTTTAATATAAGTCAAACTGAAAGGAAAGAAGAGAGGAAGGGAGGAGAGAGGGAAGGAAGGAAGGAATCTCATCTCTTTTTTCTAGACTGTTCATGCTTCATTTTGTTCATTTTTTGCTGAGAAGCATTTTAGGGAATAGATTTTCATGTGCATTTTCCACAGAAAGATACCATGTCCTCCCAGCCCAAGAGTATTAACAAACAACAACATCAAAATGCAAATACATTCATTTAAGAAGCAAAATTTCATTCTAACCCTAACCAGTTTGATGTTTATGAGAAAAGGTTCTTATGTCCTTCATCTGTACACTGTCTGCCACCTAGGACTCAAAGGTTTCGCCTAAGATCATGTGTGTAAAATTACTTTACAAAGTAAATATCTCATACAGACACAAGACAGTTGAGGCTTGTATGACAATTTTTACCAGTTAGGAAAGCAGTCTTACTATCTATTCCCTAATTGCCTCACCAGAGCAGAGTTAGCCTCTGCACACTGGAGGCAGCTTGAAGAATAAAAACAAAGACATGTATGTTATCATATGTGAACAGAACACCATTCCAGGTTTGATGCATGAGACAAATGCTCAGGGCTGGGGCAATGGGATGACCCAGAGGGACAGGACAGAGAGGGAGATGGGAGGGGGGTTCAGGATGGGGAACACAAGTAAACCCATGGCTGATTCATGTCAATGTATGGCAAAAACCACTACAATATTGTAAAGTAATTAGCCCCCAACTAAAATAAGTAAATTAAAAAATAATAATAATAAAATGAAAAAAAAAAAAAAAAAAGGAAGCACTTAGCCTGGTCCAGGGATTCTTTTGCCACCTCTTGGACACAGCTTACCTCTGTCTGCAACTATTAATCAGGCCAGAACCAGTAGGCTGCCGACCCCTGCAGAAGGCATTGATGTTCCAAAAAGGAAGGCCTCCTTGCTGTGCTGACACCACTCCTAATGACTCAAACATCTGGAGAACAACATTTCACAGTGACAATAAGAGTTTCTCTGATAAGCAATAACTCACATGCTGGGTACTGTGCATTCAGAGCACAATGCGAGTGACAAAGTGGCCCCTTAGAAGGGGCCACAAGAGCCCATCGGTTTCCTTTGAGGCAAAGACTTAGGTATCTCAGAAGGGTGCCCTCAGGTATTAGATACTGCATTCCACTAAGATTTCAATGAATTCTTTTAGAATTATAGAAAATAAGTAGCATTTAAATTCTGGTCTATTTCCAGCTTGTTAATGACAGTTTATGAATTTAAGTGTTTTCTTAAAAGTAATAGATTTGACTCAAATCAAAAAAGTAATACGTAACAAGTCAAGTAGCAGTGATGGACAGGTTACTATATTTGTAAAGATGACAGATTACTATTTCTTTCTGAATGATTATATTGCAATGATGTGTTTCCCTATTCATTTCTTATATACTGAAAGTGAAAGTCGCTCAATCATGTCTGACTCCTTGTGACCCCACAGACTGTAACCCACCAGGCTCCTCTGTCCATGGACTTTACCAGGCAGTAATACTGGGGTGGGTAGCCATTCCCTTCTCCAGGGGATCTTCCTGACCCAGGGATCAAACTTGGGTCTCCAGCATTGCAGGCAAATTCTTTACCATCTGAGCCACCAGTGAAGCCCTACTTCTTCCAATTTCCAATTCTCACTTTCTCTAATCTCCACCCTAGACATCACTAATATCACAAAGCAAGCACCAAAAGATATTTTAAGATAAGTGGACAGCTACTTAACTGAGCTTTCTAGTGTTTCTATAATGATCATATATTAATTTAATAAACCCAAGGAGAAAAGTCCATTTGGTAGAACTAGTTCATCTACCTCTATAAAATGTCCCCACATCTCCATTATCCATTATGTTTACTATCTGCATTCTCTCTGGCTAGGACTTCACATCTTCTTTGTTAGGTCTGGCCTTAAACCTACTATCTGCTCCCTGAATTTAGGTTCAGTCACAAATATTCCTTAACATTCAACTCTTCCCCATATCCATCAAGCCTGACACCACAATACTACTTGACCCTTCTTCAAGTCAATGACACTCTCACATACTTTTCTCTTGTTTTCACTGGAATTCTGTTTTCCAACACTGCTCCAACATATCTGAGCAGGCTTCTAGAGGTATTACCTCTCAGAGCGGGAGAGAGACTAGATAGACAGATAACAAAAAGGACAAATGTACATTCAGCACAGGGTAATGGTAACATGGAAAGACTGAAGTCTAATTTCATGTGAAAGGAATGCCTCCTAAAGAGTAACTCATATTGAGGACAGAAAGTCAAAACCCCTCATTTTTTTTATTAAGATCATTAGGACAGGGACAGAAGGCTCTGAACAAAAATGTGTGTGTGAGTCACTCAGTCGTGTCCAACTCTTTGAGACCCCATGGACTGGGGCTTGCCAGGATCCTCTGTCCATGAAATTCTCCAGGCAAAAATACTGGAGTGGGTTGCATTCCCTTCTCCAGGGGATCTTCCCAACCTAGGAACTGAACCCAGGTCTCCCGCATTGTGGGCAAATTCCTTACTGTCTGAGCCACCAGGGCAACAGATAGTGCTCAATAAATACTGTTGGCTTACCCCGACTGTGTAAACATACATACATACATACACACACACATGAATATAAACAGACACTAAAATAAAGTTAATGAGAAACACATCAAGTAGTGGAATTTTGAATAATTATTTCTCTACTTTTTTCTACAATTCTTGTTTTGCCAATGTTTCCTCATTCATCTAGTCAATGTTACTTTTATTACAAAGGAAAATTGATTTACACAAAGGAATAAATCCCAGCAGCACTTCTTACAGAAAGTCACCTAAGCCTTGAAACCTCCAACCAGCACAGCCAGCTGTCCCTGCTCTGAAAATTAGACTTCTAGCTGAAGATAGTAGGACAGCAGACTTAAGCCTCCATTAAGAAGAATCTGTAATGAGCTCTGAAGCTTTATGTTACTCTGGTGTGTCTGGGCAGAAATGTAGCCTAAGTCTAGGCCTTCCTTAGTGCATGCCATGTTTTCATAATCACAAGGATTCGGCATCTGTTCTAGTAGAGATTAGCTACTAAAAGCCAGGACTGGAAACTGGCTGGGAACTATAATGGACCTGACTACAGAACAGAAAGGATGCTGCTCTAATACAAATGGAGCCCCCCAAGAACATTAATGATGATTTATTCATTCACTCTCCAAATATTTACTTACTGACTACACTATGCCCAGACATCTGACACTTTAGGCATATAAAAGAAGACAAATCAGACCACATCTCTTTCCACGTGGATCTGACATTCTACTGGGAGATGCAGACAATAAAGATTTAAAGAAAAATAAGGCAAGGTAAAGCTGCTTCTTTGAGCAAGACAAGCAGTGAAGTTTTCTCTGACAGGCTGACAAAGACTGAAAGAAATAAAAGAGCAAACCACATGGACTAAGATCATTCTTGACAGGAGAACAGCAAGTGCAAAGGAGCAGCAGAGCTGCTGGAGAACAGGAAGTAAGGACAGAAACTAGGGAGTCTGGAGGCACATGATGTAAGGCCTTCGGGTGAATAAGGATTTTCTACTTCATTGAGTATGATAGCAATGCACTCAAGGGCTTTACTCAGAGGGTCGTAGCATATTTACATTTTAAATGGAACTTTTGGCAATGTAAGACATATAGCTAAATGGAGGCAAGAGAAGACATAAGCAGTAGGAGGATTAAATAAATGTCCAGGCAATAGATGATGGTGGCTTGAATGAAAGTGGTGACAATAGAAATGGAGACAGGTGGTCAGATTCAAAAGTGTGCAACCAACAGTTTTGCTGATGTGGGATATGAAACAAAGAGTGATGTCAAGGATGATGCCAAATTTTTTGACCTGAGCAACTAGATATTATCATTTGCTTGAAGGGGAATACTATGAGAGAAACAGAGTTGGTAGAGAAAAATCGAGAATTCAAGTTTGGTTACATTAAGTTTAAGCAGACATGTGGATATGGGGCTGAAAGATTCAGGCCAGAGATGGAACCTAGGGAGCCTTCAGTGTCAGGGTGGTAATTAAAAGATCACCTAGGGAGTGAACGTGTCTAAAGACGATGTGAGGTCGAGGGACAGAGTCCTGGGACACTTCAACATGTAAGGCCAGAATGAAGAAGAGGATCCATCTGAGAGGACTAAAAGGGAACAGCAATGAGACAAGGAGAAGATTAGAAGATGCCCCTAGAACCAACTGAAAGAGTCTTAAGAGAATGCACTTTGAATAACACAACTGTGTAAAACTCCGTTGTCTTGTCTCTGATCTCAGAGCCTTGGAGAAAAAGACAGTAGTTTACATCAAGTCTCAGTTTCCCCCAATTCTTTGAAATCTATGTAGTAGACTAGTAAATACTGTGCCACCTCATTACGGATTAGTTTGCTTACTCTGAGCCCACTCTTCTTTCTTTCCCTTCCCCGCCTGCAACTAGAGAATGACTCTGGATTCAGCAAAAGCTGAAAAGACCACAGATTTTTCAGAATAACACATCCTGAAAGCCGAGCTTGATTGTGAGCATTGTAAAATCAAATTAAATTTCAGGCATGTTATTCTGATGCAGTGAAGAGAAAATGAATCTCAGATGTAAGTAGATTTCTTTTGTTCCAGCTCTGTGTAACAGACCTCTTACGTATTCATTTTATTTTCTTACTCTTTCACCCTATTCAGTTAAATTTACTTTTAGCTATTGTTGGGCATCCTTTAGGAGAGGCAAATACTAAGGATTATAATTGAATACAACCCAAAGGTTCCAAGGAATAGCCTACTTAATGCATCAATGTCAAAGGAAAGAATATCTTTCCTCTCAGGAGGGTCAAGGACTTCTCGCTAACTCTGGTGGCCTGTGAGTCTTCTTCCTGAGATTGATATTAACTGCAGGGACTGTTGGTATTACTGTTACAGATTAGAATATAGGCTAAAAAGAAAAGAAAAGCAGTATCACATGTGGTATCGGACTTAAGTGATACTTTTCATAATGTTACTGGGAGAAGTCTATCAGAAATGCCACATATAGGTAAAAAGTATAGGTAATCATCTTTGAAATCACTGTCATGTTATCTTTATTTCTATAGTCCTTTATGGACTTTATGATACATCTTACAAGCTGTGTTTATTGGCTTGGCCATGATTCAGGAAGTAAGGCAAAGACATGCATTCCTTGCACAGGAGTTACCTTGGGGACTTGCCATCAGCTTATATGAAAGGTAGAGCTTAGCGCTCTTGAAGAGATGACTTACTCAATGGTGCCTGACTCATCCCAAACTTTACCCATCTTCCCCACATCAGTTTCCATTATCAGAAAAAAATGACTCATAAGGAGGAGAGAAAATCAAAGTAGTCCCTACATCTTCAGAAAATCAGAATAGGTCACTGTATCCCAAGACCACTCGTTATTTTGGGAAGGTATTCTTATTGTTGTTGTCGTAGAAAACTTTTTATGGACAAATTATGCTTGGTGAATGCCCAGTAAAATTTATTTTTCTGAATTTTGCTGTATTTGTCATTTTTAAAGTGTAATTATAAATATTCACTTTCTTACCTAAATGTATAGACACAGTTTTGTATTTTTCAAAAAAGAGTCCTATAAATTGCAAGCTCAGGCTGTACCAACATCTCATCTCCCTGAGGTAGACATTATTCATTAAAATCACATAGATGGAAAATAATAAAAAAAATGGACTTGAAACTAGGGCTGCTTGGTCTCATAGAGCCCTCTTCATCATTTAAACCCCAGTGTTAATGCACCTCATCTCCTCTTGAGAATAAATAATTTTGGAGGGGAGAGAAAATAAATGAGCCTTCTGGAGAAGGAAATATTAGTAAGTACACAAAGAGGAATCTAGAAGCACCTAAAATTCAACTATTCCTACTTCAAAATTTTGCCTAGACTTGTGCCACCCACCTATTAACAGGGCTAGCAATAAAGAATTATTTTGAGTGTGCATGAGTATGAACTTTTATTCTGCCCATACCCATGCATTTCTATAAATTTGACTATGGTTTTGTTAGGGTAAGCACACTGATTTGTTAGGTAGTTAGAATAGGAAACAGGAGTCCAGAATGGCGGTGGCTAAAGACAAGAAAGGGGAAAGCCCGTGAAAATGGAACAAAGGAAGGTCTGAGGACCGGAGTGAGAACTTCAGGTAGAACAGCACTCCTGGCTAAGCCCAATTTACATAGGGCAGGCTCAGGGGGAGGAAAAAAACATATAAAAAGCTGAGCCAAAGCGCTCTCTCTCCCTTTTTTCCTCTCCTGCGCACTGGAGCGTTCTCCTCTTCGTGTCTTTGGGCCAACGGTCGGTCAGCAGGCCCTCATGCTTCAAGGATGGATTTTCCTGCTATCATCTAAATAAAATAGAGCTGTAACACTGAGCTGTAACACTGATTCGTCTAAGAGCTATAATGGTCTGTCCAAGACCAGAGAGCCGTGACCCGCCGAGGGCTCTAATGTCCGTCACTCCAAATCTTTGCTGTGACGTGACAAGAACCGAGGAGCGTACACTCGCGTGACAGGTTGAAACAGCCCACCCTGGCCAGGCACCATAGTAACCATTAGCATGAGCTGTTTTATGACAGGAGATCCTGTTAAGGAATATGGAACTAATAAGCCACCACCAACAGGAAGAGTTCAGGAAAGGTCAAAAGGAGACACTGCGTGTCCGTCCACTTCCCAGAATCCCTCTCGCTAGCATCCATCTCGGCTGAGCGATGCATGCACCACCAGGAATGACTGAATTAGAATGATTGGCCAAAGACCACCTGGAAACTAATCCCATCACCATAAAACCCGAGACTGTGAGCTACGAGGCAGACCTGTTCTCCTGAGTTCCCTTACCCTACTGCTCTCTACCCGGGTGCCCTTTCCCAATAAAATCTCTTGCTTTGTCAGCACATGTGTCTCCTCAGACAATTCATTTCCAAGTGTTAGACAAGACCCCAGTTTGGGGCCCTGGAAGGGGTCCCCCTTCCTGCAACAGTTTCACAATCATCATGCCCATGAGATTGTCTGATGGGGGAAAAGAAAAATCTGCAGTACGCCCTTTGTTTATGTAACTCTCTCTTGGCACCAACCTACTTTTATTTTTGGATACCTTTTATTATTGTGGTGGTTGTGCTATTGGTAAACGTAACCAGTGGCAATTTCATGACTTGCATACCCAATAAATGCAATAAATAATTAAAGCTAGCATTAAGCATGCTAATAAATTTACAGGTTTGTTTCCTAAAATAATTACACCAGTAAATGTAAAAAGGTTACAGTGAGCAGATAGGCAAGGCAATCATATTTGAGATCTAATCATATTTCTAGAAAATTCACAGTAGCTCTGCTATTAAAGCTAGTGGGAAAACCTTCCTCTAGGGACTATTTTCGTGGTTCATTTTGCACCAGGCTAGCACTAACCAAAAAAAGGACTAAAAGCACAAGGTTCTGTAATAGGAATAAACCACAACACACCTAATACATAATTTTGGGCAACTGAATATTGTACATTTGCCCTTTTTGCTTTTATTAATGCAGTTCAGCTGATATGAGCAGACAGAATTGAAAGAGAGGAGAATGTGCTTTATCATCTGTTGCCAAATTTCAATTTTCTCTTTCAAGTACAGTTGAATGCATTTTCTTTGCAACCCCAAGACAGAAGATTTTGATTACTGTTGCTAGAATAATCTCAGCATTTGTGTGAAGACGAAGATAGGGAAAATAAATAGTCTCTCTAGATGATGTGTCAGCTTGTGAACTTACAAAACAAGATATATTCTTGGAGGCAGGGAAATTAAATTAAGGTGAAATGGTAGACCCATTAAAATGACAATTGAAGGCTTATTTTGTGGGCCAGGGCTGGCTTCCCAACTGCCCTTTGTCCTTAGCCTCATCCCAGGGGCACAGACAAACCAGAAACAAACAGGTCAAGACAGGGCAACTGTCTGGAAATACAGGTCACTCAAGCTGTGGGCCCTGTTAAGAAATGCTAGCTTTTTTGTAAAATTAAGTTTCCAGCCCATTTCTCCCCTGCCTTCACCTACCCTCATGCTTGTTTCAGGGCTTTAAAAAGAAAAGGAGGTGATATCTCTCCTGGTTCAGTTGGCATTCTTTCTCTCTATAACAAGAAAATGCTAAGGCAGAAAAATACCACTTGGACTTCTGCTAAGAAACAAAGTAGTTATTTACCTCCAGTAGTACTAGAAGACACTAATTTAGGAACCAGTCTGTTAACTGTCCACTCTCAAGTAATGGGGTTCAAGGCAGGCCACCCCAAAATATAAAATTAAATTTTATAATTTTAATTTTTATAACATTTTTAATATTAAAACATTAATATTTATATAGGGATTTTTCTCCTGTATATAGGCACTGACCAATATCCAAATGTATATCAAGATGAACTTAACTACTTCTCTTCCAAATTTCTATACCTTTTTACAAGTCCTGAAGCTCTGAATTACCTCTTCCATTCATACATTAAACCTAAAAGAACTACTGATTCTTCTGAATTCTCTGCTGAAAACGTCAAAATTTAATTAGGTGTTATTATCCTTTATTGCTTAGATTATTCTACTATTTCCCTAATTGGTTTTCCTGACTTATGTCTCTCTCCATTCAATTTACCAACGACCAAATTTCCTAAAGTACCCTTTTTCATTCTTTCACTTTCTGGTTTAAAATCTCTATTGATCCTACATAATGCATAGCATCTGTCCTAAACTCTGTGGTCTAACCTGGTAGGTTCATTGCTGACAGCATATCTCCTTTGTTCCCTAATCATAGGAGTAATCAATGAATCACAATGGATTGTAAAATTACCATACTGTAAAATCAAGGAAAAGGGGCTGTTCATCACTTGTTTATTGCTATATTTCTCTATAGCTGGAGGAAAAAGTTATTATATGTTCAAGAAATGGCTTTAATTCATATTAATATCCATACTCGATAAGCTTTCTTCTTTTTTTACTTATAAAAAGCAAGGCCCAAATCCCGTACCATCTCCTCCAATAAATATTATCAATACTTCAACACGTATTTATCTTTCTCTTTTTTCAACTACTATAGCCTTACAATATCCTATATTGCCTCACCTGAAGTAGCTTTGTTTTTATCCTATTCACCTGAAGTAGCTTTGTTTTTCTAGCTGGACATTATAGTACCCTATTTGAAGAGTTGTCATTGTATTACACAGGGAATAAAACGAACTTGAATCCTTATAAGTAGAGTTTAAAAAATCAGTTAAGAAAGGCAAGTGAATAAGAGATCATCTCCCAACTATTAGGTTTAGCTACCAGTAGGGAATAAAGTCTCAGTGCCTTAGAAAGCATAAAATTCATTGTGATTAAGCTGCGGAAAGAACAAAAACCTAAGTGCACTTGAAGGCATGCCCATGTGTGTATAGGTGTGTATGTGACATTTGTACCCATATGTATGTTTGTGGGGGTGGGGATACTCTTTTACCAAGGAGAGAAAGTGAGCTGTGAACCAAACAGCTTTCTTCCATGAGGAAAATGTTAATTCCTTTCTACAGATTTCAAAGCTCATGATAAATACCATCCCACCTAAATTTCAACCATAAATTCATTTTTTAACTGAAATAAATGACTTTAAAAGTTATTTTCATTTTAATGATTCCTTCGGCAACATAGATATAGGCATTTTTAAGATCTCAAAATAATAAGCATAATTATTCTAATAGCTATCATTTGTGAAGCATTTGTTATGCCCCAAGCACAGTATTAACATCTTTATCCAGCAGAAATGACAGAAAAATCATGTAAGGGATGTATGGGGAAATAAAACATTCATGGATTTCTCATTTTTCCTATGAAAAGTCCAAGCTTCCTACAACATGAAAATGAATTCACTATGAAGTTAGAGAACCTTCTTTCATTTTTCCTAGAAATATTTTCATAAATCATAGGATTAAATCTGTAGCCATTTGTTCCCCTAATGATGGTACTAAACGGCCCTTATCCAGAAGGATAATAACACTTATCTTCTCCAAAGCCAAAGGTTACATCATAGGATAGGTAAGTAAGTACTAGATGAAAGTACTGTGGGGACTACTCCTAGGTATTTACATTTCAAGGAGGAATGAGACCTACTACTTAAGAGACATTATCTCTATGTCTGAGCTGTACAAGGCTATCTGACTTCTGCAGAGATTTTACTGACAGACTAGTGTTTTATAGTTGAGTCAGGCCCAGTAAGTTTTCCAAGGAGACTCCTTTAGAAGGGGAGGAAGACAGCTACTTCCTTACATCTTAATAAGTAGAGAAAAAAACATCTTTTCATGTTCTTCACCTACGGACAATTTGGTGACTTGACTACAACAACTAACTTGGCTCTTACTGTGTCACAAATGTTAAGGTCAGGGGTAGGGGTGGTGCTTTTATTATTTACAAAAATCTGTCACTGATGAAAAACATCCAAGTGCTCATTCAGAACAATTAATAAAGATGAATATTAAAAACCCAAAACACAACATGATGTGACTTCATAGTCTTGGCAGTTCCAAACACACAGGTGTACAATATATAACTTACTTTATTTCTACATCTCATTATTTCTGCTTCTGAGAATGTAGCTGAACACAAAACTCAATTTTGGTTTTTAAATTTAGACTTTTCTGTTATTTCACATTTCAGAAAAACTATATGCAACATTAAGTCATCAAGGCTGGTATGCAGATGACCCTTGCTCATTTTTCTATACATATCTTACGGAGATATAATTCACATATATTCCCTTCACACAGCTATTAAACAGATTGCTACTGAGCACGTATTGAGTATACTGAATGGTGATGTCCTTGCTGACTTGATTCTCAGTTCAATAATGAGGCAAAATCCAGCATCTGAAATTTCAGTTCAACCATCTCATTGTCCTTATCATGGACTGTTCACCTTGATGGAGTTGGAGGTGAGGAAGGTCAATAATTGGCGTTCCTACTCAGTTTTTGGAGAATTACAAAATGGCTTACTGAATTGGCTTAATTGAAAGATCCAAATATTACCTTTGGGTCTGATTAAAGCAGATAGTGGAAACTGCAGTTTATCTATTAATACGTTTTCTAGTACTGAATCCAAAATTATGCTGTTTCCCTTTTAGTCTCAGTAATAAGGTATCGGTGACAGTCCTTCTTCCACCCTTGTAAAACAGGAGAGCAGAGCAGCTTCCTGAGGACTCAATTCCAAGAACAAGTGAAAATAAAGGGTTCCTAATTTCTCCTTCTCAATTCAACAATCAAATAACTCCCTGAACTACTTGGGTAGAAGTTAGGTTGAAAGGTCAGACATGTTATAACAATGGATCTTACACAAAAAGGAAACATCAGAGGTGGGCAGGAAGCATTCTACGGTCCCTCCCATACACCAATATTCTACAGCATTCTGTTCTTTCTAAACCTCTAAGCTTAATCATTAGGCTTCAGCTCAGCTAGAGAAAGGAATGAGTATCCTAACAAGACATTACTGCTCCCACCATTGAGTCACCCACTCCAACTATGACTTTGGGTATCTTTCTAGAGCCACTGTTGCCAGTTTAGATTTTCAAGCCCAGAATCCTTCAAAACAGGTCAAAAACCTCATTAACTGAAGTAAATCTGTAGTCATTCTAAATCTAAAGCTGAAAATTTAATCCCAATTCTATTTCTTATCCCAAATTTTGACCAGCATATTCACCATTTTCATCAGCAGTCCTATAATTATATCAAAAGGCTTAAATTCTAAGAATAAAATTCTGACATTATAGACATATTCCAAACTTGAAAATAATCTCTTTAAATTATTAAATTCCCAAGGATAAATTAAAGTCCAAAAGTTAGATCACCTTGAAAGTTTAAATACAAGAAATTTTAAGGTTCAAAGAAATTTAATGTTTATGGTCAAATTCTCAGGCTTTGGGAGCTGCAGTTTGAAAATATTAAAATCAAATCGTTAGTAGAAAATCTAAAACTCATGTTGATGAATTTCTTCCACTTTTTCTCAGTCAGAGGTATTCTCAGTGTCTGAAATGGGTATAGTTTCTTCAAGGATTCATAAATTGTATCATGTCAAAGACAGGCAAAAAGACATGTTTTTAGTACATACATCTTAAGGAGTCCAAAAAGTAGTCATCCGAAAAAAAATAAAGTTGAATCTGTATCTTACTTCATGACCACTGACAAACTCAAAAAGAATCAAAGATTTAATGTATAAAGGAAAAAAGGCAACCATGAAAGTACTAAAGAAAACAAATTTCTTTATAAACTTGGAGAAATACATTTCTAAATATGATTCAAAACTCATAAAAGAAAATAGTGATATATTTTACTACATTAAAAAAATAAGTAAGGTCAAAAGACAAATGACATGGGAAAAAACATGTGGAACTTACATCAGAGACAAAAGTAACATCTTCTTCATATAAAAAGAGCAGCTGGATAGCAAACAGAAATAAAACCCTAAGGGTTCCCTAGAAAAAGGACAAAAACCGAGAGCCAGTTCACAGAAAAATTCAAGTGCCCCTTAAACAAATGGAAAGATATCAAACTCATTTGTGTCCTATTATTATATAATGAATGCAATTAAAACAACACTGAAGTAACATTTTTCACTTATCAGATTGTCAAAAATCTCAACATTTCATAATACTGTTAATGAGGCTATTGTGAAGCATATTAGCAGAATGCAAAATGTAAAAGACTTATGAGATTTGGCAATATATAAACAATGCTATCTACTTGAAAATACTGTAAGAACATCTATGAAATATAATTTTATTGCTCAGACTTCATGAGAAAAGTTCAACAGTGGTCTATCAGACAAAAAGATTCATGTGAAGAATTGGATATTAAGTGCTTCAGTGTTGACAATATTGGTCTCTTGAAATGGAGAGCATTAGTTTCTGAATAAAATTCCATACATAAGATTTGGATGAATGTGGTAGCTAAATTTAACATATATTTGATGAATAATGGAACCTGTAACTGATTAGATATATGGTCTATTGGTAATATTTGAAATCATTTATTCGTAGCTCAGTCGGTGGGGAATCTGCCTGCAATGTGGGAGACCCGGGTTTGATTTCTGGGTTAGGAAGATACCCTGGGGAAGGAAATGGCAACCCACTCCAATGCTCTTGCCTGGAGAATCCCATGGACAGAGGAGCCTGGCAGGCTACAGTCCACAGGGTCACAAGAGTCAGACACAACTTAGCGACTAAACCACCATCACCAAACAATGTTATATATGCATTTAACTTTTGATCCAAAAAATCAAGTCTCAGAATTTATACTGTAGAAAACTTGCCAAAAATGACAAGTATATAAGCTTATTACCACACTACTATTTTTAATTGCAAAAGAAAGGAAATCACTCAAGTGTCTATCAACAGGGGAATATTTAAATAAACTATGATACATTCACATAGCAAATATTGATGCTACAGCTTTATTAATATCTTATACCATGAGAAAGCAGCTCTCTACCTATTGATATGGAAGTATTTCTAGAATGAGCAATTAAGGGAAAAAACAAGGTGTAGAACAGTGTATAAAATTTGATGACGTTTGTAGAGAAAAGTCAAAATTAAAAATACGTATTCATATATGCATGCATTTGCATTTAAAAAATGACACAGGAAGCATACATAACACAGGACCTAATAAAGAGTTTAGCTAACTTGTTGTTGTTCAGTCACTCAGTCATGTCTAACTCTTTGCAACCCCAGGAACTGTAGCACACCAGACTTCCCTGTCCTTTACCATCTTCCAGAGCTTGCTCAAACTCATGTCCATCGAGTCAGTGATGCCATCCAACCATCTCATCCTCTATCGTCCCCTTCTCCTTCTGCCTTCAATCTTTCCCAGCATCAGGGTCTTTTCTATGAGTCAGCTCTTTGCATCAGGTGGCCAAAGTATTGGAGCTTCAGCTTCAGCATCAGTCTTTCCAATGAGTATTCAGGATTGATTTTCTTTAGGATTGACTGCTTTGATCTCCTTGCAGTCCAAGGGACTCTCAGGAGTCCTCTCCAACACCACAGTTCAAAAGCATCAATTCTTCGGCACTCAGCTTTCTTTATAGTCCAACTCTACATCCATACATGACTACAGGAAAAACCATAGCCTTGACTAGACACAATTTTGTTGGCAAAGTAACGTCTCTGCCTTTTAGTATGCTGTTTAGGTTGGTTATAGCTTTCCTTCCAAGGAGCAAGCATCTTTTAATTTCATGGCTGCAGTCACCATCTGCAATGATTTTGGAGCCCAAGAAAAAAAAGTCTCTCACTGTTTGCATTGTTTCCCCATCTATCTGCCATGAAGTGATGGGACTGGATGCCATGATCTTAGCTTTTTGAATGTTGAGTTTTAAGCCAGTTTTTCACTCGTCTCTTTCATCAAGAGTCTCTGTAGTTCCTCTTCACTTTCTGCCGTAAGGGTGTTGTCATGTGCATATCTGAGATTATTGATATTTCTCTCAGCAATCTTGATTCCAGCCTGTGCTTCATACAGCCCAGCATTTCACATGATGTCCTCTACATATAAGTTAAATAAGCAGGGTGACAGTATACAGCTTTGATGCATTCCTTTCCCAATTTGGAACCAGTCTGTTGTTCCATGTCCATTTCTAACTGTTGCTTCTTGACCTGCATACAGGTTTCTCAGGAGGTAGGTAAGATGGTCTGGTATTCCCATCTCTTGAAGAATTTTCAGCTAACACTACTCTTTCTGCCCCCTTCTGATGTCTATGTCAGAAGCTTTCTCTATCCCTTTTATACACTAATAAACTCTATTGCACAAAATCTCTGAGCGATCAAGCCTCTGGCCCCGGATTCAATTCTTCTCCTCTGGAGGCCAAGAATCCCGGCGTCTTTTCGTGATTCAGCAGTAACCTTTCATCTTGGGGGCTCGTCCAGGATTCTTCAGGACAAGATGGGCCTGATAATCTATGTGAGCCTACTTCTGCTGACTCCAAAGTCCTGATTCTGCCATTTAATCCTCAAGACAATGCCTTCCTGTCCTGGGCTCACTCCTACACTGTACACTGCATTCCACAATCAGTCTAACTGCTGGGTCTGTGGAGCATTCCCCTCGTCATCAGTGGAAGGCTTCCCGTGGTGGACATCTCCACTTCAAGGAAAAAACTTTCTCCAAGTCTGCAAATACCTTCGACAACAATCATGTGTGATGCCTCTTCTTAAACTGATGACATCTAACAACTTTAAGATGGACTAATGTAACTATGGACATAATGTGACTTTTCATTTTGATTTTAACTTGGTTTAATGACTTTTGCCTTACATCTGTAACTGTATAATGGGGTTTTCTGACCGTCTAAAAGCTTTTAAGTTACAAATGGTTGTCCAAGCTCCTATGAGTGCCACAGCCTCCTCCAACTATTACTTGGGGGCCCTGGATCAGAGACCCTCAATATGAGGGTTAGGAGAATATGTTGCCTCAACAATTTAGGGACCATGCTCCTAAACAGCAGAAGTAGTTATGGAATGAAAACGACGCCCCTTTCCCTCTGCAACATAATTCTCCTAAAAGAAAAGGGGGAAATGAGAGAGTCATTTCCTAGGCAGGTTGACAGGAAGTCTAGGGGTCCCCAAAGAGAGAGGGGTCTGGAATTCTCAAGGAGGAAGAAAGGACAAACATTTTTTTCTTCTCTCTCTATTTTCCTTAGGATTATATAACAATAATGTATCCTGCCTGAGGACAGTCTCTGGATTAAACCTTCTGGCTAATTCTATTATCTTAAAATGTAAATTATGGGAGTAGATCTGGTGAGGTCTTTACAACCTCCATTCTTTTGATTCATTGGAGAGTATATAACTCCACTGCTAACACCAGTAAGGGGGTACTCTTTCTGCCCCCTTCTGATGTCTATGTCAGAAGCTTTCTCTATCCCTTTTATACTTTAATAAACTCTTTTGCACAAAAAAATAAAAAAATTAAAAAAAAGAATTTTCCACATAGTCTGACTCACACCAAACTGCCTGGGTCTGTCTTTCGCACTTACAAATTAATTAAACTCTTTCAGACGATTTATAAAATGGGAATTGTAGGAATTCTTACTTTATGGGATTGATGCACAAAAATAATGAATTAACAACTGCAAAGTACAAAGGACAATATTGGGCATTTACTAACAATTATAGTAATGTGTGTTAAACAACTGCTGCTTCGGTTTAGTCGCTAAATTGTGTCTCTTTGCGACTCCCTGGACTGTAGCCTGCCAGGCTCCTATGTCCAAGGAATTTCCCAGGCAAGAATACTGGATTGGGTTGCCATTTCCTTCTCCAGGGCATCTTCTTTACACAGGGATCAAATTAGGGTCTCCTGCTTGGCAGGCAAATTCTCTGCTGCTGAAGCACCCGGGGAGCCCATGTTAAACAAGTAAATATCAATAAGTACAACTTGCAAGGAATATAACAGAAATTAGATTTATCAATGTGTATTTTTTTAGTTTTTGAATTACAAGTTTTTGAGTTTGGAATGTATGGTTCAAAAACAATAGTAAATTAACATATAAACTTAAAACTGGCCCCACAGCACTAAAATTTAAATATAAGATACTCCCGGATTCTAGACTAGATATCCCCCTAGAACACTGCGTTCTAAAAAATCAATTGGTGGCACAAGTGGTAAAGAATCCATCTGCCAAAGCAGGAGACACAAGAGATGAAGATTCAGTCCCTGAGTTGGGAAGATCCCCTGTCACAGGAAATGGCAACCCGCTCCAGTATTCTTGCCTGGAGAATCCCCTGGACAGAGGAGCCTAGCAAGCTACAGCCCATAGGGTCACAAAGAGTTGAATAGGACTGAGCGACTGAGTATGCATGAAAAGGAAGAAGTATACCTGGAAATATTCTTGGTTTCAGCTTCATCTGGATGCTTGTAAGTCTGTGCGAGCAGTACAGATTCCAGAAAACTATTAGTACGTTAATTATGACACTATGGACTCATCAATCTAGGCACAAAAATGCATTTAGCATACCACTGCCTCTCTTGGACTGACATCTGAGACATTCCTGACTTCCAGAAAAGTTTAAAATTCTGCAATCAAGATCACCAGATTTTATTTGAAGTAAAATTTTTCCCTCTGCAACATATTTTTAAAACCTCTTCATTTCTGTTCTCTCCTTTAACTCTCAGTTTTTGACACTCTGTTACTACTGGAAGTGGAAGCTCTATCTCATGAAATAAGCTCTGCTATCTCCAGAAAGCAAGTAATTTCAATCCTATATGACACTGGCTCTTTCCACTGCCTCTTGCCACGGAATGGCTTAGCTGGTGAAACCTGTATCTCAGAGAGGGTTTCCTTTTTATCTTATTTATTTTGGCTGAAAAATCACTCTCAACAGTTGATTCCTGAAGTGAAGCTGAAATTGATGCTTCTGAAGCCTGAGAGCCTAGGGGCCCACTGAGAACTAATAGCCCTTCCATATGCTCCTGCGGGCAGTGTCTTTCATCACTGAGGTGTACAGGCCTTGAATAGCATTTTTCTTTCTGCTACACATTTTTCTACAGCAATAAAATATGCCTCTACTTTGTATTCTCCTATACCTTTCAGAAAGTTGCTGTTGTTAACCATTTAATCTGTTTCAAAAGTTGAGTTTCTAACTGCTTAACCTGCTTATTAATTTGGTCTCTTCTCCAAAATATAAAGGATTATTGCTGTTTGCTGGAAATGAATACTTGCCTTCCTTTCTAACTTTTCTAGACATCAGGGTTTGTCTTTTTTTTCTAATTTCTTCCTCCATTTCTTAAATTTCAGAATCATTTCAACTATCAATGATGAAATCACTACATTCTGAGTTTACTAAAAGTATCTACTGTTTAAAAAAATTTCTTATCCCCCACTTCTCTGAGATGGATAATGCCACAAAAAAAGACTTTCCTCCCATCAGACTAATATCAAGCCCATGCAAGCTTAAATTTAACTCATGTTCTTGCCTTGCTCTTTGCAATATGCTTTATCTTGCTGAGCCTTGTCTTGAGTCCTAATTCGTGGGCATATTCCTTTAAGGCAGAAACTAAGTATATCTCTCCGTAAACCTACAAAGACCATAGTTCCTGAAAATCACCTAATGATACTCTGTATGTTCTACAGATCTTCCTACTCTTCTCACTGTTTAAGATTCTGTTCTAATGTACATCATTTTCTTACCTCAATTGTTTCCTGACTCTCTTTGAAGCAGACATTCCATTTGAGACCCTGCCTCTTTCTCTTTTTGATTAATTTGGGACCTGGGGACCTATTTCAATCTAGTAACAACTAAACACCTCTCCCTTTTCCTATACTCTGTTGAACAGCATTTACATCCCCTTGACTCTCTATTTCTCTCTTATAGATGTCTACTGGAACTTCAAAGTGTTATTTTCTATGTCATTTTTGTCAATTCACTCCATAATTTCTCAAGTTTTCTTCTAAGATAAGTTTTATTCTCCTCCAGTTTTTCTTTTGTTTCCATTGTTTCCATTTCCATAAAAGTCATGGTCAGACTGTATGAAATTACCAAATTTAGGGCCACTTGAGATCAAGAGATAAGTGGTGGTGGTTTAGTCACTAAGTTCTATTGTATCTCCCTGAAGAGATAGGAGCAACTGTTAAACATAGGAACAAGTCACATGACTCCTAAATTTGTCCGTTTCCTCTCTTGACTCTGAAGGGGACTCAAAACAATATAAAAAATTACCAGAATTTCAGCATATTTTCTCTGCCACAACCTAAGCCTAGCACTAAATACATCCTGCAGATACTGCTGATTACAGTAGAAACACTTTGAGACCTAAAAAAGGCTGGTAAACGAAAACACTATAATCAAACCCTTGTCTCTGACAAGGCTACTTAGAAATAATCAAATATGCAGAATTTAAGGTCAAGCAGCAGCAACTATTTGGCTAGGACGCATCTAATAAGGATATCTCAGTGGTACTGCTCAGAGTTTCTTGCTGAGCCCCTGAAAGCTTGCCTACCTTTGCTTACACCCCAAAGTATGCAGACTTGCCCGCTACAGAAATCGGCATCTGCTTATATAAAAACAGCCACTCTCCTGTAAACAAAATTTCCATAAGCTGGAACAGCCCCTTACCACTGAAAATACGTGGTCACAGCTCCCTCCAGCTGAAAACATGTGGTCAGTGCCTACTCCTGCTGCTACTGCTGCTAAGTCGCTTCAATCGTGTCCAACTCCGTGCGACCCCATAGACGGCAGCCCACCAGGCTCCGCCGTCCCTGGGATTCTCCAGGCAAGAACACTGGAGTGGGTTGCCATTTCCTTCTCCGGTGCCTAGTCCAACACCGTCCAATAACTCCAACCCTCGGAGTAGGCAACGGCGCCTCACTCCAGTACTCTTGCCTGGAAAATCCCATGGACAGAGGAGCCTGGTGGGCTGCAGTCCATGAGGTCGTCAAGAGTTGGACACCACTGAGCGGCTTCACTTTCACTTTTCACTTTCATGCATTGGAGAAGGAAATGGCAACTCACTCCAGTGTTCTTGCCTGGAGAATCCCAGGGACGGGGGAGCCTGGTAAGCTGCCGTCTATGGGGTCGCACAGAGTCGGACACGACTGAAGCGACTTAGCAGCAGCAGCAGCAACCATGCCATAAGCATGCGCCCGAAGTGTTACTCCATAAACATTCTAAAACACAGAATTTCTCTTATTCGTTTTCTCTTTACTCCCACTCTATATTCTAGATGTCTGGATGTGAGAAGGGTCCGGTAAGTAACGTCTCTCTCTTCCCTTGAGAGAAATGAAGAAAAAGAAAAAAAAAGCGGCAGGAAAACCAAAATATTTCCTTACAACTGCTAGAGAAGGTACTTAACTAAGCGTGGCTTATAATCTCAGGCTTACAGATACTGAACTCCAGAATTAGACTTACCAACCACTTCCCAGACAGTATCCAACGGAAGATGGCGCAGAAGCAAATTCCCCGCTTGTCAACTTTACCGCCTGGGAGTCCAGGTGCCGAGTGAGGTGGGCACCTACTCGTGATTGCTCCTCCTTAAAAGGAAAGGAAGGGGCGGGTCACATCCCGACTTCCTCTTTCAGAACTGACCAATCAGATAGCTAATTGCCGGAAGCTATACAGGAAGAAGTCCAAAGATAGAGAACCGTTAAGGGTGTTGTTCTTGTATGTGTCCCTCCATGGTAAAGGAAACAGCATTGGGACAGGTGTTCCTGTTCCTCAACATAATGCATGGTCTTTCCGGTGGGAATCTTTTCCTTCTTTGTCACAGCGATCTTCTGGCGAACTCTCTGGCTCTTTCTTTCGGTTACATCTTAATCCCACCTGGCTGTGAGGGAAATTTGAAAGTACCTGTAATCAGAGAATGAGCCACAAGTCTTGCAGTGTATCTGACCTCTCCTAAGCATGCCAGGTTATTAATTATGGTAACCATATGTTTTCCAAGCTGCTGCTGCCAAGTCACTTCAGTCGTGTCCGACTCGGTGCGACCCCATAGATGGCAGCCCACTAGGCTTCCCCGTCCCTGGGATTCTCCAGGCAAGAACACTGGAGTGGGTTGCCATGTCCTTCTCCAATGCATGAAAGTGAAAAGTGAAAGTGAAGTCGCTCAGTCGTGTCTGACTCTGCACAACCCCATGGACTGCAGCCCACCAGGCTCCTCCGTCCATGGGATTTTCCAGGCAAAAGTACTGGAGTGGGGTGCCATTGCCTTCTCCGGTTTTCCAAGCTAGGACCCCTGAAAGTGAAAGGGGACAATAAAATAAATTAAATTTATAAATTTTTGAGATTTTATATTGGTGAATTTAGTATAGAGAGCAATTCAAAATTCATTTTGTAAAATAAAATTATTTCTCAAAGTTAAACTATATTTAAGCAAAAACTTTAAGATGTCTTCATTATAATATGAACATTAAAAATTGCAAAATGGTAATTCTTGGCAAATCTTAATGTATTTTAATTAGTTTCAGCCTTTATTGTCTGTAATACTGTGCCACTAATATTTTCCTGAAGAATACATTAATATGGTGTTACTGTTTTAAAATTTTTTAAATTGCCTACAGTCTTGTCAAGTATGTATTTTATGGTTGGTATATGGGAAATTTTGACATCTTTAATTTACTCCTCACTGTAGATAATATTTTAAATTTAGAAAATGAACTCAGAGAAATTATGCTAAACAGAAAATCTCATTTCCAGCTTTTCTTAAAATATATAATTTTCAGTCCAAATATTTTCCCAAGTACTGTCTTTTTTGCCTCTACTCAAAGTAACAGTCTTCAGCAAACATTTGTATGACACAAGTTTCATAAAATAAGTTTTCCATTATTTATGATCTTTTTGAAGGTTTTGCCAAACTAAGATGCTACAAACTGGAAAGCCTCTTAAATTTCATTTACTTTTCTAAGAATGTAAATTTATCCTGTTTTAATAGGCACTCCATCAAAAGATTCTTCATATGAGTTAAAATATCCCAAGGAATAACTATAGAATGTCAAAATTAAATCTTATATTATACATCATTTAAAATTCATGTGAACTTGATTAGGTTATTCCTTTATTTTGGAGAGGTAAATATAAATGTCTTTCTTGTGTCACAGCTCTTTTTCAATAACTGTAATATCTTCAAAATCTGAATTCCATTAGCACAGTTTTTGAGCTGTTTAAAATTTCTAAATGAATTAAACAATGCAACAAAATTTTTAAATTTGGTTTATAAAAATTTGAGTAGCTTTGTAGATAATTACATTTATTTAAAAATGTATTTTTAAAGAATTAAATGTTCATAAAATATTATTTAGGAGAAACCAAAGAGAGAAAACATGTGCTATTATGTTTGAGTCTTCTTTTTTTTTTTTTTGGTAACCAATTCTGGTTTTATCACAAAATGTTTTGTAGTTTAATTCATCAAACTGTTATATACAGTAGTAATTCATGGATGCTCTAGTTCCTCATATAAAATCCCAGAGTATATGCATATAACCTAACCTATGTACATTCTCCCATATACTTTAAACCATCTCTAGATTACTTATAATATTTGAACCAATGTAAATGCTATATAAATAGTTACCTGTGTACCACAAATTTAAGTTTGCTTTTCATAAATTTCTGAAATTTTTTTTCAAATATTTTCCATCTGTGGTTGGTTGAATCTGTGGATGTGGAATCTGCAGATACTGAAGGTCAACTATATACAGGCATATCTCAGAGATATTGTCAATTCAGCTCAAGACCACCAGAACAAAGCAAATATCAAATAAATCAAGTTACACAAATTTTTTGGCTTCCCAGCACATATAAAATTTATGTTTAAGTACTTTGTAGTCTATTAAATGTACAATAGCATTATATCTAAAAAAGACAATGTATATACCCTAATTAAAATTTAAAAATATACCTTAATTAAGAAATATTTTATCGCTAAAATATGCTAGCCATCATCTGCGCCTTCAGCAAATCGTAGTAGTAATATCAAAGGTCACTAATCCAGATCGCTATAGCAAATATAATAAAATGAAGAAGTTTGACATATTCCAAGAATTACTGAAGTGTGACACAGAGACATGAGGTGATTAAATGTTGTTGGAAAAATGTCTCCAATAGATTTGCCCAAAGGAGAGTTATCACAAACCTCCAATTTGTAAAAAACTCAGTATCTACAAAACAAAATGACGTGAAGCACACACACACACAAAAAAACCCAAAGTATATCTGTACCTAACAATATTTGTGAAGTTTGACACTTAACAGCTTACAAGTCAATTGCAGTTTGGATACATTTATGAATTATGTACATACCACAGCCAATTCTGAGGATGTAGTCATTGCATATATTTCTCAGTAAGAATTTTATCTTTTACTATGATCTTATGACCTGCCCAATTTAAATTCATATCACTGCAGATAATTTTATTTTAAATATAATCCTTTTAACTTAATATAAAATAACATTAACAAAAATAGCAGATGTTTTATTTTTGAGGAATGAATTTTCAAGTTTTAATGTGACTCCACAAGCTGAATAGTAAAGAAAAAGCATGGGAATTTACTTAGTTTCTACTTGAAGCACCAGATAGCAATATAATACAAAACCAGCCTTAGGTAATAGCCAGTATCTCAAACTGCATGCACTAAAAAATTTGGAATTAAAAATAATAAAAACTAACTAGATAAAGAGTCATTTGCTCTAAAGGAAAATACCTATTTCACAATGAAATGTGTACATGCACCTTCCGTAGCCATGTGTGGGTTAATTTCTTATCTTCCAGTACAGTCTTCTTAAAATAACAACTAACCTTTGAAGTAAATGCTGATGAATCTTTTGCAAATCTATCACTTCTGGCTTTGGTAGTGATATCACTAATGTTCTCATTATGGATGATAAATGGTGACAAGTATTTTGTGTACTTAATATTTATGAACTTTCTTAAAAACAGAAATTTAATATTTAAAATCTCATTTAATATGCACTTTCCTTTTTTAAGTCTGATTGTTTATGAAAAGGCTTATTGCAAATTAAAATTTTACTGAAGTACTTTATTATAATATATAATAAATGACAAAACAACTGTAACAAGAAAATTCAGCTTATTATGCATGAGCTCAAGAGTAGTATAAGTAGTATAAGTAGTATAAGTATAAGTAGCCTCAGTTGCCCAGGCTTGTTTTGTGTACCTTATCTGCAATGTTTCACTGAGTACATCCTTTGGCATCTAAGGGAGGACCGCTGTCTCTCAAAGGCCTGTTGAACCAGGTCACAGCAGGATGGTACCCCAACAGGACAGTAAGGAGAACAGGATCAGAAAGCTTGCTCACCATGACCCAGGACTAGAAGAAGTTAGTTCTCTTGGCTGCCCTGAGCTGCTAGTGTCCCAGAACATGTTGCTTTATTAGTATCTTACCTAACATTCTTAATGGAAAGATGTTAGTTATATTGGGTCTGGAAAGACAAGAACCAGAGACAATCTACTGTTGGTTGTTTCTGAGGTTTGATCATGCATAACAAACAAAATCAGAATTTTGTTTGTTATACATGTTTCACATTTCTAAATGAGACCATGGTAGAAGTCACAGGAATAAGGCTAAGATCTAACAAATTGCTGACTTATTTTAGTACAAACATAAAGACTAATTTTTATTCAAAAATTAAAAATCTGGGATAAATACTATTTTGGACAAGATGCCAAGAAATGAGATATACAATCTTTTCTGTGGCACATTTCTGTGAGCCTGACACTTTCAGAAAGTCTTCAGAAAAGGTGTGGAAGCAATCCCCTTTGAAAAGATCTTCTCCAACTCAACTACATATATTTTGTGTACTATCCTTCCTTTATGGTTATTTCTAACCATGTAGATTTTTTTTGTTCCATCATAGAGCTTAACTTTAGAAGTGAAAATTGGCACTCTGTATTAGCTCTCTTCTTTTCCTACATTTTTCTCTTCTCTATCTCTGAAAACTGATCACACTACTCCTATTTCTAAATTTAGATCCATTCAGAATCCAAGTTGGGGAGAAGGAATGATCAGAATTCTCTAAAGAAAATTTTGTCAATTGCCTGATTGATTATTGTGTTCATAAGGGAATATGTTGTTGATGTTGTTCAGTCACTCAGCCGTGTCCAACTCTTTGTGACCCAAGGGACTGCAGCACACCATACTTCCCTGTTCTTCAATATCTCCCGGAGTTTTCTCAAACTCACGTCCATTGAGGCGATGATGCCATCCAACCATCACATCCTTTGTGCTCCTTCTTCTCGTGCCCTCAGTCTTTCCCAACTTCAGGGTCTTTTCCAGTGAGTTGGCTCTTCACATCAGGTGACCAAAGTGTTGAAGCTTCAGCTTCAGCATCAGTCCTTCCAATGAATATTCAAGGACAAAACGTAGTCCACTGGAGAAGGGAGTGGCAAATCACTTCAGTATTCTTGCCTTGAGAACTCCATAGACAGTAAGAAGAGATAAAAGATATGACACTGGAAGATAAAGCCCCCAGGTCAGTAGGTGTCCAATATGCTACTGGGGAAGAGCAGAGAAATAGCTCCAGAAAGTGTGAAGAGGCTGAGCCAAAGCAGAAACGATGACCAGCTGTGTTTGTGTCTGCTGGTGAAAGTAAGGTCTGATGCTTTGTTTTAAAGCACAATGGAATATGAAGAAGAAGCAAACTAGAGAGTTAGGCA
Source organism: Okapia johnstoni (assembly GCA_024291935.2). NCBI lineage: Eukaryota > Metazoa > Chordata > Mammalia > Artiodactyla > Giraffidae > Okapia > Okapia johnstoni. The sequence continues at coordinate 59,418,771 of CM044308.1, forward strand.
GAAAGCTGTAAAAAATGAGAGGTGAATAGGTCCTTAAGGAGGCGTTTATAAAGACTTTCGGAGGCAGGGATATGGGAACGACCGTGGAATATGGGGAAATGGATAGGACATAAGAGGAGATTTTAAGTGTTCATTTTTATTATATGCATACACTTCAAGGTGTTTAAGAAATCCAAGTGAATAAATTAATTTACTTGGAAATTGATTTTTGATTGCTGTGCTATGATTCTACAACCACCCTACTCCAAGTGTATGATTTCAAAGTTTCTTTTTTTTTTTAATGAAACAAACAATGGAATTTAGTAGGAGATGTCATAAAATAATATGTCTTGGTCAAGAAGTGGTTCAGGTTAAAAATAAATACCTAACTACAATAGTACCACATGAATGCTTGAGAGACTATGTTTCCTGGAAAGTTTTTATTTTTATTTTCTTTATAGATAATGCTGTGCAGGATATTTGACAGAAATGACTTCTCCATTTATTTAGGTCATTTGAACTGCCTGTCTAAATTTGTGATACTGAACCTCAAAACATGTAACAGACTGGTTCCAAATGGGGAAAGGAGTAGGTCAAGGCTCTATATTGTCATCTTGCTTATTTAACTTATATGCAGAGGACATCATGTGAAATGCTGGGCTGGATGAAGCACAATCTGGAATCAAGATTGCAGGGAGAAATATCAATAACCTCATATGCAGATGACACCACCCTTATGGCAGAAAGCAAAGAGGAACTAAAGAGCCTTTTGATGAAAGTGAAAGAGGAGAGTGAAAAAGGTTAAAACTCAACATTCAAAAAACAAAGATCGTGGCATCCGGTCCTGTCACTTCATGGCAAATAGATGGGGAAACAATGGAAACGGTGGGAGACTTTATTTTCTTGGGCTCCAAAATCACTGCAGATGGTGACTGCAGCCATGAAATTAAAAGACGCTGGCTCCTTGGAAGAAAAGCTATGACCAACTTAGCATATAAAAAGCAGAGACATTACTTTGCGGACAAAGGTCCATCTAGTCAAAGCTAGGGTTTTTCCAGTAGTCATGTATGGATGTGAGAGTTGGACCATAAAGAAAGCTGAGCACTGAAGAATTCAAGATTTTGAACTGCGGTGTTGGAGAAGAATCTTGAGAGTCCCTTGGACTGTAAGGAGATCTAACCAGTCAATCCTAAAGGAAATCATTCCTGAATTTCACTGGGAAGACTGATGCTAAAGCTGAAGCTCCAATACTTTGCCCACCTGATGGGAAGAACTGACTCATTGAAAAGACCCTGATGCTGGGAGAGACAGAAGGCAGGAGAACTGGACCACAGAGGATGAGATGGTTGGATGGCATCACCCATTTGATGGACATGAGTTTGAGTATGCTCTGGGTGTTGGTGATGAACAAGTAAGCCTGGCTGCTGCAGTCCATGGGGTCTCAAAGGGTCTGACATGACTGAGTGCCTGAACTGAACTGAACTGAATCTCCGAAACTAACTTAAACATTTCCTTGTTTCAAATTGCCACTTTAACTGGCTCACATGCCAGTTCACTAAGGTCTGGAGTCAATTAGCTAAATAAAGAGATGGTTAAGGGTATGGCTCAACAGGAGCAGAAAAACATATCTCCACTGTCACAATCCCAAACTTTGAAGTCCCTTTACTTAAGTGTGCTGCCATTTTTAGCTAAGATTTAGGAAGAAGCCACCCTGCCCCAGTAATTCTTTTCCCTGGAACCTGAATGACCTCTAATTTTTATACCCTGTTGAGAGCAACATATGTGACCCAATTCTCTCACAATCTTGTTTCATGTTTTAAAACAGAGATATGTATCCTCGATGGATTTTATGGAAGAACAAATGTTTCTTCCTCCATGTCCTCTCTGAATTGATCTTTAACTATTAGGTAATGGTGGTATATACAACAGCACTCCAAATCATGCAAGCCAATGGGGAATAAAGCTGGGGTTGTCTTTTTCATAGGTTGGAATTGCCCACTGATTATAATGCTAGTTGTTCAAATACCTGTTTTTTTTAACATTGTAATATTGGGAATCTAGGGCAAATGTATCTAAATTCCACAGAGGTCATCAACTGCCAAGAAGTCATGAAATGTTGGTATTCATTAAATAGGCCACTGAATAAGTTAATATATGTGACAGATTAAAGATGGTTGTAATCCTTTGACACACCTCCCACTGAGAGGTAAGATTTGAGTCCCCTCTTCTTGAATCTGAAAGGACTCCACTTTGACCTAGAGAATATGGCACAAGAACCATATTTGTGCCAGTTTGTAGGATGGACATTGATAGACTTGCTGCTTCCACTTCTTATCTCTTGGAGTGTTTGCTCCAAGGAAAGCTAGCTGCCTGATATAAAATCTGATTTATGAGACTACCCTGTCATGGGAAGGCACAAAATGGCCATATACAGAGAGGAACCCTCAAATAACCACCATAATTGTGGGCCTCTCAGTCAAGGCATTAGTTCTGTGAGTATAAAAACTTTCCTATGGCCCCATCTTCACCTGCCATTTGACCGCAACTATATCTGAGACTGCAAGTGAGAACCACTCAGTTGAGCCAAAAGAACAACAAAGGTAAATAATACATTGATGTTTTTAAGCCACCAGATGTCAGGGAAGTTTGTTAGCCTCAGTTGATAGCTGAGAATAAAACCCATCATTTATTGAGCATTTAACTATGAGCCAGATATTTTTCAAAACATATTCACATGAATCAACTCATGAGGTGAGTTGATTCACATCAAAATCACTCTTCAGGTGATTATTCTTATTTGACTGCTGAGGAAACTAAACAGCAATGAGATTAAATAATATGTCTAATGTCACACACTACTAAGTGATCTACGAAACTAGAGCCCCTGAACTAGCACTATATCAACCTACTTCTAGGTAGTAGATTGTCACCTTAAATATCTTAGCTTGTTGTCTCTCATTTACAATATTGTGTCTGTATGTATATGTGCGTACCTGCTTAATTTGTGCCAGCATGCACTGACTTAATTGAAAATATTTTCAGCTTCATCATATCAGATGACAATACATATATAAACTCTGAAGACACTATAAATCTTAAATTTAAAAGTAAAATCAATAATATTCATACAAAAATATATCTATATCATACACATGTTTCCATTACTTACATAATACCAGACATGTTTCTTTCCTCAAGTGAGTAAAGTAAGTGAATAAAAATCACGGGCATGTAAGCACCCATCCATCCATATATCATGTAGACTTAAAAGTAACATTAATACATTGAAAGTAAAATACTGGATCAGCCTGGCATGCTACAGTTCATGGGGTCACAAAGAGTCAGACATGACTGGGAAGCAAACATTTCATTTCTTTTTCATCTCTGCCCTTACTCTGTCTTTATCTCTACAGTTTCTTTTCTATTTTTGTGTTGTGTGTGCTCAGTCATGTCTGACTCTTTGTGACACCATGGACTGGAGCCTGCCAGACTCCTGTCCCTGGGATTATTCTGGCAAGAATAATGGAGCAAGTTGCCATTTCCTTCTCCGAAGGATCTACCCAACCCAAGGATCAAACCTGTGTCTCTTATGACTCCTGCCTGCATTGTAGGCGGATTCTTTACCAAGAGCCTCGGGGGAAGCCCAGTTTTCTATCTTTAAATTGTCGTTACATAATAAAATAAAAATCAATTTGTGTTCTTTGAAAGTCATTTCTTGCCAAGCAGGCATCAGGTTGGAGAAACGATTGATTTAGTTTTCCATTTATATCCACAAAGCCAACAACACCCAATACAGGTAGCTAGATCAACAACAATTTGATTTTTCCACACCACTAAACATCTATGTTTCTGTGCAAACAATTCAGAAATAAGAACAACAGCAAGCTTGAACATACATCATGTTATATTACCTGATAAAGACTTCTCATTCTATCTTCTCCAACTTATTGCTGTGGCCCAAGGTTAACTTTTAATTTTATAAGATTTGAAAACTGTTCTAAAAGTAGTAGAATGGCATCCCTGCTTTGTAAAGTATTTCATTCTGCTCCTGGCCAATTTTAAAAACTATTGTTGAACTTCTTTCAGAATGCTTCTTACAGTGTTTCTAATTTTTTTCCACTCTCTTACCTCTTTGATACCACTTTTCTCATCCTATTCTCATTATAGGAAGGAATTTGGTACACTCAATAAGTAGTGCACTAAAGTAAGGTTTTCACAGATTGACAATGTATGTCAGTGTTCTACTTCTAAAACCAGTGGAATCAACCCATTCTACTGTTAGTTAACAGAACATTTATGTGTGTGTGCATGCTCAGTTGCTCAGTCATATCCAACTCTTTGTGACTCCGTGGACTGTAGGCTGCCAGGCCCCTCTGTCCATGGGATTTCTCAGACAAGTATACTGGAGTGAATGGCCATTTCCTTCTCCAGGGAATCTTTCCTACTCAGAGATGAACCCAAGTCGCCTGCATTGCAGGCGGATTCTTTGCCCCTGTGCCACAAGAAATCCCATTAAAAGTTTACAACCAAGAAATGAGTGTGAAGCTGATCCTTTTTATTTTCTATACCTATTATTTTAAAGTGGCAAGTGGAGAAAACAACAGTCAAGAACAGTAAAGCTATATTTATTATTAAATGAAAATATACAACCCAACAACAATTTTGAAATATATAGGTCTGAATCTCAGCCCAATTTCTATCAACTACATGTCAGAATTACACTGATAATTATAGAGTCATGATTATGCCTTTAGTTAAAAAGAGCATTAAAAATGGTTGTTTAGACTCTTTTGCATGTATCTCTCCAAAGTGGACTACTCTCTTACATCATGCACAAAAATAAATTCAAACAAGATTAAAGACTTAAATGTAAGACCTGAAACCATGAAACATTTGGAAGAAAATATAGACAGTAAGATCTATGACATCAGTCTTAGTAATAGGTTTTTAGGGTTTTTTTGTATCCTCAGGCAAGGGAAACAAAAGAAAAGAGAAACAAATATGACTAAATCAAAGAAAAAAGTTTAGCACAGTGAAAGTAACCAACAGTTAGGCCACTTACTGAATGGAAGGAAATATCTGCATGTAATATATCCAATAAATGGTGAAAATCCAAAGTATACAAAGAACTACTATAAATTAACATCAAAATAGCAAGTAATTCAATTAAAAATGGGCAGAGGATCTGAACATTGTTTCAAACAAGATATACACATGGCCAACAGGCACATGAAAAGATGCTCAGCATCACTAATCACCTTCACTAATCACCTTCACTTCACCTTCAGCCTTTACTAATCACCAGGGAAATGCAAATCAAAACTGCAGTGAGATACCACCTCATACCTGTTAGAATGACTATTGTCAAAAAAAAAAAAAACAAACAGACAAAAAGTGTTGACCAAGATGTAGAGAAAAGGGAATCCTCTTGTTGTGTTGGTGGGAACATAAATTGGTGCAGCCACCATGGAAAACAGTATGGAGACTCCTCAAAAAAGTAAAAATAGAATGACCATATGATCCAGCAATTCCACACCTGGGTATTTATCCAAAGACATGAAAACAAAAATTAGAAAAGACATACACACTCCTCTATTCATTATAGCACAGTTTATAATAGCCAAGACATGGAAGCAACCTAAATGCCTATCAACAAACAAATGGATTTAGAAGATATGGGATATGTAATTATATATAGATACATATATCAATACACACACAATGAAATATAACTCAGCCATAAACCATAAAAAAAATGAAATATTGCACTTAGTGACAACATGTATGGACCCAGAGGATAGTATGATAAGTGAAGTAACTCAGACAGAGAAAGACAAATACTATATGATCTAATTTATATGTAGATTCTGAATGACAACGCAGATGAAAAAACATAAAAGAGAAAAAATGTTGTACATACAGAGAACAAAAAGGTGACTGTCAGAGGAGAGAAACATGGGGAGAAAGGTACAAATTTCCAGTTGCAAAATAAATGAATCATGGTTATAAAATACACAGTATGGGAAATATAGTCATTAACTTTGTAATATCTTTATAAGGTGACATATCTTAACCACACTTTTCATGCTGATTATTTTGAAATGTATAGAAATATCAAATCATTATGTTGTATAATAGAAATTAACATATTTCAGGTCAATTATGCTTTAAAACAAGACTGAGAAACAAGATCAAAAGAAGGCAGAAAAAGAGGTCACAGTTGTGGTTACCAGGAGTGGAGAGTGCGGTGGAGTGAGAATTGGATGAAAGCATTCAAATGGTACAAACTAGATACATTATAGAATAAATAAAATAAGTAAGTACTAGGGATATAATGTAGAACATAATAAATATAATTAATACTGCTATTATTTCACTATATTTAAAGAAAATTCTTAAAGAGATGGGAATACCAGACCACCTTACCTGCCTCCTGAGAAACCTGTATGCAGGTCAAGAAGCAACAGTTAGAACTAGACATGGAACAACAGACTGGTTCCAAATTGGGAAAGGAGTACATCAAAGCTGTATATTGTCACTCTGCTTATTTAAATTATATGCAGAGTACATCATGCAAAACGCAGGATGGATGAAGCCCAGGCTGGAATCAAGATTGCTGGGAGAAATATCAATAACCTCAGATATGCAAATGGCACCACAATTATGGCAGATGGCGAGGAAGAACTAAAGACACTCTTAATGAAAGTGAAAGAGGAGAGTGAAAAACCTGGCTTAAAACTCAACATTCAAAAAACTAACATCATGGCATCCAGTCCCATCACTTCATGGCAAATAGATGGGGAAACAATGCAAACAGTGAGAGACTTTATTTTCTTGGGCTCCAAAATCACTGCAGATGGTGACTGCAGCCATGAAATTAAAAGATGCTTGCTCCTTGGAAGAAAAGCTATGACAACCCTGACAGCATATTAAAAAGCAGAGATATTACTTTGCCAACAAAGGTCTGTCTAGTCAAAGCTATGGTCTTTTCAGTAGTCCTGTACGGATGTGGGAGTTGGACCATACAGAAGGCTGAGTGCTGAAGAATTGATTGCCTTTGAACTGTGATGGTGGAGAAGACTCTTGAGACTCCCTTGGACTGCAAGGAGATCAAACCAGTCAACCCTAAAGCAAATCAATCTTGAATATTCATTGGAATAACTGATGTTTTAGCTGAAGCTCCAATACTTTGGCCACCTGATGCAAAGAGCCAACTCATTAGAAAAGACCCTGATGGTGGGAGAGATAGAAGGCAGGAGGAGAAGGGGATGACAGTGGACGAGATGGTAAATGGCATCACTGACTCAATGGACATGAGTTTGAGTAAGCTCTGGGAGATGGTGAATGACAGGGAAGACTAGCGTGCTGCAGTCAATGGGATGGCAAAAGTCGGACATGACCGAACAACTGAACAACACTGCTATTTGTTGTAGATCAACATTGTTAAGAGTTCTCATCACAAGTAAAAATATCTTTTATATTTCTTCAGCTTTGTGTCTTTATGAGATAATGGCTATTCACTAAAATTTTTCTGGTAATCATTTAATGGTGTATGTAAGTCAAATCATTATACTGTACACCTTAAATTTATACAGTCCTGTACATCAATTATATTTCAATAAAACCTGGGGGAGAACTTTTCAACATTAAAAAAGGGTGTTTTCATCATAGTACACAACCTTAAGTTTGGATTATATGAAGGAATTCATTTCATCCTACTTTTTTTAGATAATTAAATATTTTATCATTATGTATATAAAAAGTGAAAGCTATTGTTGGCCTACTGTCCTCTTTGGCAATCAACTAATACAAATTATTGAATGAAAAAAAAAACCTATCAATTGCTGAGAGGAGTGTTGGCAAATCCCAAGGGTCCAGCAATGACTTCAGCCTCTGAAGTTTGAGGAGTTTGGCAGACACCAGAGAAAAGATCCTTTCATCTGTTAATTTGTTTGAGTGCTATGGCAACTGCAGCCTCAAAAACTTGAGAGTGAGGTGTGTTTTATGGCCCAGAATATGTCTATCTTGAATCAAGCCCTGAGCCTGTGGAGTGGGAGCACTGACTCCAAGACCCTAGACTATCAGAGAACTAACCCTAGGGAGTATCAAATAGTGAGAACTCACACAAAGGAAACCACTTCAATACAAGACCCGGCATCACCCAACCACCAGTAGCACCCTGTGCAGGACTCCGCATCTAAACAACAAACAAAAGAAAAATACAAACCCAATCGCCAGCAGACAAGATTATCAGTCTTTCCCATCATAGGAAAACTAAACAAACAAACAAAAACTCAGCACAAATCTCACCTTATATGAAGCTTACATAAGTCACTGGATAAACCTTAGGAGGGCAGAAACCAAAAGGAACAAAGAATGGAACTTTGAGGCCTGGGAAAAGAAGACGTCAAACACAATAAATTTAAAAAAAACAATGAAAAGGCAAAGAAATACTACACAAATGAAGAAACAAACTAGAAACACAGAGTCCAAATAAATAAAGAGGAAATAGGCAAACTCGATGAAAAAGAATTCAGAATAATGATAGTAAAGATGATCAAAAACCTTGAAAACAAAATGGAGAAAATGCACGAATCAATTAACAAAGACCTAGAAGAATTAAAGAATAAACATACAGAGACAAACAACACAATTACTGAAATTAAAAATACTCTAGAAGGAATCACTAGCAGAATATCTGAAGCAGTGGAACGAATCAATGAGCTGGAAGATAAACTGGTGGAAATAACTACTGAAAAGCAGAATAAAGTAAAAGAATGAAAGGAACTGAGGACAGTCTCAGAGACCTCTGGAACAACATCACATGCACCAACGTTTGAGTAGTAGGGGTCCCAGAAGAAGAAGAGAAAAAGAAAGGGTATGAGAAATTTTTTGAAGAGATTATAGTTGTAAACTTCCCCAACATGGAAAAGGAAATAGTCAATAAAGTCCAACAGGCACAGAGTCCCATAAAGGACAAACCCAAGGAGAAACACACCAAGACACATACTAATCAAACTAACAAAGACTAAACACAAAGAAAGAATATTAAAAGCAGCAAGGGAAAAGCAACAAGTAACATACAAGGGAAATTCCATATGCTTAACAGCTGATCTTACAGCAGAAATTGCAGGCCAGAACGGAATGGCAGGATACATTTAAAGTACTGAAGGGGAAAAATCTACAACCAAGATTACTGTACCTGGCAAAGATCTCATTCAAAATTGATGGAGAAATCAAAAGCTTATCAAACAAGCAAAAGTTAAGAGAATTCAGTACCACGCAATCAGCTTTACAACAAATGTTACAGGGACTTATATAGCCAAGAAACACAAGAGAAGAAAAAAGATCTACAAAATCAACCCCAATTAAGAAAATGACAATAAGAACATATATATCAATAATCACTTTAAATGTAAATGGATTAAATGCTCCAACCAAAAGACACAGACTGGCTGAATGGATACAAAAACAAGACCCATATATATGCTGTCTACAAGAAATACCACTTCAGACCTCAAGACACATACAGACTGAAAGTGAAAGGATGGAAAAATATATTCCATGCAAATAGGAAGCAAAAGAAAGCTGGAGTAGCAATCCTCATATCAGACAAAAGAGACCTTAAAGAAGATTACAAGACATAAGGAAGGACACTACATAATGATCAAGGGATCAATCCAAGAGGAAGACATAACAATTGTAAATATCTATGCACCCTACATAGGAGGAGCTCAATACATAAGACAAACACTAACAGACATAAAAGGAGAAATTGACAGGAACACAGTAATAGTAGGAGAATTTAACATACCACTCACACCAATGGACAGATCATCAAAAGAGAAAATTAATAAGGAAACAAAAGTCTTCAATGATACATTAGATGAGATGCATCTCACTGATATCTTCAGGAGATTCCATCCAAAGCAGAAGAATACACCTTCTTCTCAAGTGCACATGGAATATTCTCCAAGATAGACCACATCTTGGGTCACAAATCAAACCTCAGTAAATTTAAGAAAATTGAGATCATAACATGCATCTTCTCTGACCACAATGCTATGAGACTAGATATCAGTTACAAGAAAAAACTGCAAGAAACACAAACACATGAGATTAAACAACACATTTAAAAAAAACCAACAGGTTACTGAAGAAATTGAAAGGGAAATCAAAAAATTTCTAGAAACAAATGACAATGAAAACACAACAATTCAAAACCTATGGGATATAGCAAAAGCAGTTCTAAGAAGGAAGTTTATAGCAAAACAATCCTCCCTAAAGAAACAAGAAAAATATCAAATAGACAACATAACTTTATATCTAAAACAACTGGAAAAAGAAGAGCAAAAAAACCCCGAAATTAGTAGAAGGAAAGAAATCATAAAGATCTGAGCACAAACATCTGAAAAAGAAATGAAAGAAACAAAAGTAAAGATTAATAAAACTAAAAACTGATTCTTCGAGAAGATAAACAAAATTGACAAACCTTTGGCCAGACTAATCAAGGAAAAAGAGAGAAGAATCAAATCAACAAAATTAGAAATGAAAAAGGAGAGTTTACAACAGACAATGCAGAAATACAAAAGATTGTAAGAGACTATTATGAACAGCTATATGGCAATAAAATGGATAACCTGGAAGAAATGGACAGATTCTTAGAAAAGTTCAATGTTCCAAGACTGAACCAGGAAGAAATAGAAATCATGAACAACCCAATTGCAAGCACTGAAATTGAAGCTGAGATCAAAAATCTCCCATAAAACAAAAGCCCAGGACCAGATGGCGTCACAGGAGAATTCTATCAAACATTTAGAGAAGAGCAAATGCCTATCCTTCTAAAACTCTTTCAAAAATTGCAGGGGAAGGAACACTTCCAAACTCATTCTACAAGATCACCATCACCCTGATACCAAAACCAGACAAAGACAACACAGAAAAAGAAAACTATAGGCCAATATCACTGAGGAACATAGATGCAAAAATCCTCAACAAAATTTTAACAAACTGAATTCAGCAACACATCAAAAACTCCAACACCGTGGTCAAGTTGGGTTTGTTCCAGCAATGCAAGGATTCTTCAATATATGCAAATCAACCAATGTGATACACCATATTAACATATTCAAAGAGAAAAACCATATGAGCATCTCAATAGATGCAGAAAAAGCCTTTGACAGAATCAGCACGCATTTATGATTAAAACTCTTCAAAAGATGGGCATAGAAGGAACCTACCTCAACATAGTAAGGGCCATAGATGATAAGCCTAAAGCAAACATTATTCTCAATGGTGAAACACTGAAAGCATTCCCCCTAAGATCAGGAACCAGACAAGGTTGTCCACTTTCACCACTATTATTCAACATAGTTCTGGAAGTCCTAGCTTTGGCAATCAGAAGAAAAAGAAATAAAAGGAATCCAGATCAGAAAAGAAGATGTAAATCTCTCACTGTTTGCAGATGACATGATACTGTACATAGAAAACCCTAAAGATAGTATCAGAAAATTACTAGCGCTAATCAGTGAATTTAGCAAAAGTTGCAGGATACAAAATCAATACACAGAAATCACCTGTATTTCTATATACTAACAATGAAAAATTAGAAAGAGAAGTTAAGGAATCAATCCCATTTACCACTGCAAAAAAATAATAATAATAATTAAATATATAGGCATAAACTTACTGAAGAAGACAAAAGAACTGTTCACAGAAAATTATAAGACACTAATGAAAGAAATCAAAGACAACATAAACAGATGGAGAGATATTCCATGTTCCTAGGTAGGATGAATCAATATTGTGAAAATGACTATAATACCAAATCCAATCTACAGATTCAATGTGATCCCTATCAAATTACTAATGGCAATTTTCACAGAACTACAACAAAAAATTTCACAATTCATATGGAAACACAAATGACCCCAAGTAGCCAAAGCAGTCTTGAGAAAGAAGAATGGAGCTGGAGGAATCAATCTTCGTGACTTCAGATTATACTACAAACCTACAGTCATAAAGAGAGTCTGGTACTGGCACAAAAACAGAAATATAGACCAATGGAACAAGACAGAAAGCCCAGAAATAAACCCATGCACCTATGGGTACCTTGTTTTTGACAAAGGAGGCAAGAATATACAATGGGGCAAAGACAGCCTCTTCAATAAATGGTGCTGGGAAAACTGGACAGCTACATGTTAAAGGATGAAATTAGAACACTTCCTGACACAATACAGAAAGATAAACTCAAAGATGGATTAAAGACCTAAATGTAAGACCAGAAACTATAAAACGCTTAGAGGAAAAGAGAGGCAGAACACTTGATGACATAAATCAAAGCAAGATCCTCTATGACCCACCTCCTAGAGTAATGGAAATAAAAACAAAAGTAAGCAAGTGGGACCTAATTAAACTTAAAAGCTTTTTCACGGCGTTTAAGCTTTTAAAAACCTTGCACACCTACAAGCAAGGTGAAAAGACAACCCTCAGAATGGGAGAAAATAATAGCAAATCAATCAATGGACAAAGGATTAATTTCCAAAATATAAAGCAGCTCATACAACTCAATGCCAGAAACACCAACAACCCATCAAAAAGTGGGGAAAAGACCTAAACAGACATTTCTATAAAGACATACAGATGGCTAACAAACACATGAAAAGATGCTCAACATCGCTCATTATTAGAGAAATGCAAATCAAAACAACAATGAGATATCACCTCACACCAGTCAGAATGGCCATCATCAAAAAGTCTATAAACAGTAAATGCTGGAGAGGGTGTGGAGAAAAGGGAATGCTCTTGCACTGTTGGTAGGAATGTAATCTGATGCACCAACTATGGAAGACTGTATGGAGATTCCTTAAGAAACTAGGAATAAAACCACCATATGACCCAGCAATCCCACTCCTAGGCATATACCCAGAGGAAACCAAAACTGAAAAAGACACATGTATCCCAATGTTCACTGCAGCACTTTACAATAGCTAGAACGTGGAAGCAACCTAGATGCCCATCGACAGATGAATGGATGAAGAAGTTGTGATATATATACACAATGGAATATTACTCAGCCATAAAAAGGAACACATCTGAGTCAATTCTAATGAGGGGATGAAACTAGAACCTATTATACAGAGTGAAATGAGTCAGAAAGAGAAAGATAAATACCGTATTCTAACACACATATACAGAATCTAGAAAAACGGTACTAAAGAATTTATTTACAGGGCAGCAGTGGAGGAACAGACATAGAGAATAAACTTATGGACATGGGGAGAGGGGAGGAGAGGGTGAGATATATGGAAAGAGTAACATGGAAACTTACATTACCATATGTAAAATAGACAGCCAACGGGAATTTGCTGTATGGCTCAGGAAACTCAAAGAGGGGCTCTGTATCAACCTAGGGGTGTGGGATGCGGAGGGAGATGGGAGGGAGGTTCTAGAGGGAGGGGATGTATGTATATCTATGGCTGATTCATGTTGAGGTTTGACAGAAAATAACAAAATTCTGTAAAGCAATTATCCCTCAATAAAAAAAAATAAATTAAAAGAAACAAAATAAAAAACCTATGAATTCCCAAGCAGTATGCTATGATCCTGTTTGTTATAAGGCAATAAGTGTGTGTGCATGCTAAGTTGCTTCAGTTGTGTCTGACTCTACTACCACATGGACTCCTTGCCAGGCTCCTCTGTCCATGGGATTCTCCAGGCAAGAATACTGGAGTGGATTGCTGTGCCCTCCTCCAAGGGATTTTCCCGACCCAGGGATCGAACCTGCATCTCTTATGCCTCCTACATTGGCAGGTCAGTTCTTTACCACTAGTGCCACATGGGAAGCCCATAAGGCAATATACACATTAACTTTAATCCTGTTATACGATGAGATAAGATTGAACTTGTGATCAAGGAGCAGAGCCCCTTCAACCATTATCTAAATATAGTTACTTTATAAATTAAACACAGAAATTAAAAGCAAATATTATCAAATAATCATAATTTCATATGAAAGTTACTACAAAAATAGATGTAGGAAATACAGGGAAGTGCTATGAATTAATTCTACTAATGAGAATGAGAAATGGACTTCCTTGTGTTTCCTACATCTATTTTTGATGTTAGAGCTATTACTTATAAGAGGTCATCAACAAGACAAGAGCATAAGAAAGGCAATCAGAACAAAGGATTTAGGTTGAAAAGACACCATTGCATATATGTCCAGAGAATTCCATGTTGTCCTGGGTGGCTGGATGGTAGGATAGGTGGAAGGAGAAGATAAAGGTGACATGAGAAATGGATCCTGAATGTCATGGTCAAGATTAATATTTTATCACATAGGTGATGAACCAACCAATAGAAACTTAAAGTGAAGTGAAAGTCACTCAGTCATGTCCAACTCTTTGCGACCCCATAGACTTTATAGTCCATGGAATTCTCCAGGGCAGAATAATGGAGTGGATAGCCTTTTCCTTCTCCAGGGAATCTTCCCAACCCAGGGATTAAACCCAGGTCTCCCGCATTGCAGGCGGATTCTTTACCAGTTGAGCTACCAGGGAAGCCAGAGGTAAGTGTAAAATGAGCTGAAATATTATGACATTAGCATGTAGAAGGGTGAGACTATACAGACATTACAGACTATACAGACATTAATATCAAGGAGCTTAAATAAGGCCATCACTTAAGCAGAAATGCAAGGAGTAATTGTGTAATGAAAAATGGATTACATATCACTCAACTTTTATGATGAATGCCAGCATTTTAGATCTGCTCTTTAAAGGATATATTTGAATAATTCAGTTAGTACAAGTCTCTACAGGGCATTTTCAGTTCTATGGTTTATTCTTAGAGTGGCCAGAAGGTATTATTCTATTCACAATGCAACCTTTTCCAAAATAAAAAGCAATAGCTTTTTCCCTCACATTTGCTTTTCTGCTAAAAGAAACATTAAACCAAGTTTTACTTCGGAGTAAGAATGTATTGTTCTCATTTATGGGGGAGTATTATATGATGTATTGGTTTAAAAATTATGCACACAAAAATAGAATGATGCCTATACCCTTTCCATTTTGCATTCAGGAGAAAAAGATATTTTTTTTAATCTCTTCTCTCTATGACACTAGTAGAAACACCATGAACTATGAGGGAAGGAGTTTGGGTACCATAAGTTTACAGTAATGAGCAGGGAGGCAAAATGTAGGAGACTGAAGGAAGAAATGGAAATGTATCAAAATGTTGGAGTAAATGCCAATTCAGATATTTCCTTCTATTAAAAGTACCTATGTATCAGTCTGTTTAGTTTTCAGCTGATAGATGCATGTGGGCATTTTAACAATATTATTATTCCAAAAGCAGACATAAGGGTCTTACTTAATAAATGATACCACTGATTAGCATTTATCTTAATGCTGATGATACAGATTTCTGAATTCATTTGCTTAGAATACCAAGTTGATGAATGTTACCCTGAAGAGTTTTTAAATGAGAACATAATCCAAAGCAACATTAAATGAATGACATTATTTTACATCCTCTGGAATAAAATGAGAGGGATAACATTTAAGAATTCACATGATGGATGCATATTTGACATCAAGAAAACATATGAGAATATAATAGCAAGAATTTAATATAATTTTCCTCAGGAGAGAGATTAATTTTCAAAATGCACAGAGAATATTAATACAGATTAGGTAATATTGTAAACAAGCTCACAATTACTGAATTGCCCCAGGGTATATTTTCATATCCACGTGGCCAGCATTGAGCTTCTGCTTCCAATTAGTCAGAAAGAAAATTAACCTTTAAATATAAGCTATGTAGAAATTATTCATAGATGATTAAAACAAACAAAATTGGTATAATTTAAACAACTGATGCCATAACAATTGAAAAGTCATAAACTCTATACGTGGCATTATCACCTTGTGTTCCAGAATAGCTTTGTTTGTTTGATTTTGACTTTGACTTTCTTCTACATTAGCTGTACTTCTCTATGATCAATATTAACTACAAAAGGCACGTATTTTCTAATGAAAATTCATTTCAATTGGAAATAGGATCTGGTGATCAATACAACTTTCAGTTTATTTTTTAAAAGCAGAACACAAATCACTACACAGTAAAGGGGCTACATATTTAAATATTGGGCTTCTCCTTCAGTAGTGAAGGATCCACCTGCCAATGCAGGAGATGCAGGAAACACGTGTTCGCTCCATCCCTGTGTGGGGAAGCTACCCTGGAGAAGAAAATGGCAACCCACTCCAATATTCTTGCCTGGAAAATGCCATGGACAGAGGAGCCTAAAGGGTTACAGTCCATGGGGTTGCAAAGAGTTGGACATGATGGAGCGACGGAACACCCACTCACACATATCTACATATTAAACATTTAATAGATACATTCTCCCAAGAGTAAGGAATTGCCTTAGTCAGACTAGGCAGCCATAACAGAATAACACAAACTGTATAAAGAATCTGCACACAATGCAGGAGCCCCGGATTTCATCCCTGGATCCCCTGGAGAAGGGAATAGCTACCCACTCCAGAATTCTTGCCTGGAGAATTCCATGCATAGAGGAGCCTGGCAGGCTGTAGTCCATGGGAGTCACAAGAGTTGGACATATTGAAGGACTAACATGTGACAGACTGGGTAGCTTAAACAACAGAGATGTATTCCTCACAGTTGAGGAGGCTGGAAGTCCATGATCAGGCGCCCACATAGTTCAACAGACTGCCAAATTCTTAATGTATCTTCACGTAACAGCAGAGAGAGGAAGCAAACTCATCTGACTCTTATAAGGGCACTAATCCCATTCATAAGGGTTCCATTCTTACAACCTCGTCTAAGCCAAATTCTCTCTCCATAGCCCCATCTCCTAATACCATCACATGGAAGGTCAAGGTTCAACATATGCATCCTGGCTGACACAAATATTCAGTCCACAACAAGAATCACATTTAACTGAATAAATGCAGTTAAGTATGAAGGGACTACAGTAACATCTTGTAAAAGTGAACAACCAAAACAAAAATACTGCGTAATTTATTAGTATGCATTCAGATATGCACATGTGCTTGTACATCGTGGAAAATCTGTGGTCAACTTATCTCTCAGGTGTGTTCTCCTTTTAAAAGGTATAATTCAGAAAGCTGAATTTTTCTTCAGGAAACAGTTGCTTTAGAGTAAGAAGGGTTACATAAAAAATGCTTCAAAATACATTATATTTTGAAAAAATTTTCTTAAAGATCAGAATGTTCAAAGTGCTTCATCTCATCAAAATAATTACACTATTATTCTGAGCTAGATATTTAAAAACATAAACACACACATTTTTATAAGTTAGCATTGTTTAGTTTCTCAGAATTTTGCTTTGTTTTCACAAGTTAGGATTAAATCATAGATAGCTATACTTTATTTTGACTTATCAGAAAAGTTAATACCTCTTTAATCAAAACCAACTAGTTAAAGGCTTTTATTGTGCTATATCCAATCTCATGGGCCTTATAAATTTTCTTCAACCACATCACCCCCAAAGAAATTCCCTAATTATGAGAAATTGGTAAAACTACAACTTAGATGATGGTATGGGTTATGCAGGGAATTAAAGGTAAGAAAAACTAGAAATACTCATGATACAGGCAGGGCTTCAAAAGTGACATATCATGTCACTAACGATACTGTGACCAACTTAAAGAAAAGATATTTACAAACAGAAGAAAAGTTCTTAAGCACCCCCCAAATATTCCAAAGATATTTATATTTATTGTTTTAAATTTAAATAGAAAACTGCATTAGAGAGATACAATGTTTGCATTTTGGTGATTCCAGAGTTCAGCTCCAAAGTATGTCTCTTAAGATATAAGTATCTGTGATCAAATTTTATGGAAATTTTAATCCTTAATATTTTAAATACTCACTCTCCAGTGGAAATTGAAAACTGAATTATTCTCCATGCCATGCTCAGGTATATTGTTTTTAAGAAGCAAAGGAAAATTACCACTAGTAACAAGTTAAACTTTGAGAAGCAAGGGAAGTTTGCTTAAAGAGAGTTTTAAATAACTCATCTCCTGATGAGTTATTTAAAACTACTAAACCAATATTTGATATCCCCTTTTTCAAAAGAAATCTCCCCAAACAAAATCATAATGACTATGTGCTCTTCCCTGTATTGTACTCATTAAAATATATAATACGCTTACAGGAATAAAATCATCAATTTCACAGGGGCAAATGTGGTTGCTATAAGCTCCAGAACAGTGTACTTTGTAAGAAAATTGCATCCCCATGAAATCAAAACATGTGTATCTATTACAGAATTTTGAGCTGTTTTAAATACCACACTTAACTATCTGCTATTCTGATTAAGAAAGAATAATGAAGCTCAAAGGAGGACAAATTTAGTTTTTTATGATAAAATAAAATATGTATTATTACTGTTCTTTACTTTCATGATAAGGAATATTTTCAATTGTACAATTAAGGAAACAAAATCATTCAGAGGACAAGCAGATAAGCTTTTATTCCTCAATTTGTGCAACATTCCAATTGAAAAACCAGACAGAATACTTAATTTCTTCTTTAGTGAATGGCTAAGAGGTTTTCATCATTAAGGATAAACCAACGGAAAATTTAGCTTCTTATTTACTATGGCCATTCAATGTCTTATCACATAGAGTATGGTTTGGCATGAACACTTTGGATTTTAACTCAATTTATAGTAACACTTCCTTAAAATCATAGACCCTTACTTCATCGACCAATACTAATTTATATGTATGTTAAAAAATGAAAGCTCTGGTTTATTGTATATTAAAATGGAACACAGTATATGGAATCAGTAAAATGACAACAAACATGTTCCATTATATCAGCAAACATCTGCAAAGCTGGAATGCAGACTACTGTTCACAAATATAGATGGCTGAGAAAGAATATATCAGTCAATGGTTAACTGCAATAATATTTATTTTCTAGTACTATAGTTTCTTTTCCTTCCTCCAAAGGGAAGTGTTTTCTATCAACACTGTCATAACTGATTTAATATAGGTTGAATACCTGATTCCAATGACATCTGATAAGCAGAAGGCAAAAACCAGGTAGCTCTGGTTGTCAGTAAATGATATCAGCAAAAGATAATCTGGTCAACCTTGATCTAATGGAAATAAAAATGATAGATGGATTCAATTTAAAAGGGTGAAATACAGATATTTATAATGTGCTTTGCTCCTAAGAAATCCTTCCAAAAATAACATAATAATGAAAAATTGGGATGAAAACCATGTCTATAATTACAAGTAATTGACCATAAACTATCATAAATAGCTTTCAAATGGAGAGATATTTGTACTCAGGAGAAAGCATATTGACTGGCACACATATCTTGATAGGATGTGGATTTCACTGAATGTTACAGTCCTACAATGTCCTCCAAAGACTAAAGTCACCATAATATGGAGTGTGAAAAGGTAAGAGAAAAACAGTCCTGTCTTCATAAGTTTCCAGTTGTTTATGCCCAGATGGTAGAATATGGGGATAAAGACAAAATTGCTGGTAGACTCTGATAGCTGTGACACAGACTGCAGCATAATATGGACCACTGGCATCACAGTGGGAAAGCCCGGGAAAGCAGCAATAACCACTAAAACACTAACAACACAGAGAAAGTAAAACTGAGAGCTCTGCACGATGAGCCACATTGACCACTCAAAATGTCAACAGCAGAGAAACAATATGGTCTCTAGGCAGAAGATAAAACAAATCAGGGAAGATGGGCTTGAAATCTGAGATTTAAAAAGCTGCTGTGGGCTAATCTGATTCATTCTCCCACCACTTCCCACACTATAGTTTGGTAAATAGCTGACTTCATTCAGTGATTAGCAGAAATCAGCCCAGAAGGCAAAGAACAAAAACACAATGAAAATGCAGATGAAGTTCATACTAGAGAAAACATTTTTGAGGTGGAAATGAAGGGAAAGTTTATATAAATAATTCTCTATAGCCTCAAATAAATTGTAGACATGATCTCATTAAGACAGTCAGAAGCTCAAAAAAAAATTTTTTTAACAGAGACTACAAAAACAAGAGAGAAATGAAAAAAATGAAATGACACCGAGTGGGAAAGGAAGGGAAAAGAAGAAAACCAAAACCATTATGAAGTTGAAAATTACAATAGAAGGTTAAAAAACAAACACAAGCAAAACTAAACACTTTGAGAGAAACAAAAGAACACTTCGAAAAAACACGATTTAGACAAATAATAGGGGTCAAAATCCTGAAATAAAGGCTGCAATAGGGTAAAACGATATGGTATCTCTCAAATCATTTGCTTTGACTATCCAAATTTCAATAATTTCTTCAGTTGTATCCTTGTATTTCTATCTTAAGTTGAGATAAAGATAAATGGGATATTTTAAAAATTATTTAAGACCATTCATTTATGGAACATTTGGCTCAAATTTACAGAATTCTGTTTTTTAATCAGTCAATCTATTCTTCAATACAAACACTTGTACAAAAGTATCTCACACAATATTCATGAAATATTAACAATTTCTCTGCAGTGGGATTTTGAGACGGTTCATAATTTTCTGATACCTATATTTATTTTTTAAAAATCACATATTTTTACGAATGACAATGAACTCTTTGGGGTAAAAAAAAAAAGAATTAGAAGACAAAGATTGAGAGAGAAAAGAAAAATGAGATATCACCATTCTGTTACTAATTCTAGATTTATTGCCATCTATTCCATAGCTCATACGGCAATCAGACAATTTCTCTGAAACAGAAGCATAGCATGTTCATTTTCATCTTATTATCTTGCAAGATTTTCATTAAACTGCCACTAATCCAGGATCAAATCTATTCTCTTTAGTAATTTACACAAAACTCTCTCTATCCCAGCAGGTCTTTCCAACATCAGCAACTCTCACTTCCTCGTGTTTACCTTGCTTCCCAATACTGTGAACTATCTGTTGAAAGAGTTTCCTCTTGAAATTCAAAATCTGTATCTCTTTTCCTGCCTCAGATGCTGGTAAAAATATGCTTTTGTTGTTTGTGGGAGTAGGCAGAGGGATAAGAACTCCCAGTTATTCTACAAAACTCAGTTTAAGATCTCTGTGAAGCCTTCCCTGCCATCACTCTCTTTTTCTCCCCATCAAGTCATACAATTACATGCATTCTTTTCTCACCGTCTATACCAGTGCCATGCCAAGCAATATTAGAGGCTGATGCAAAAGGAGAAATTATTAATACTGATCCCATATTTATTTAAAATTTAGGCATTCTGTTCATCATCAAGTTTTGCATTACTTTGATTTTAAATGATGGAAAAATGACTTTTCAAAGTTCATTCCAGCTCTTTGCTTTTATCTTGGTCACTAACTTCTCTGATTCATGTCCATTTGTGAAAGAGCGTAACTCTACTCTCTGTCAACTCAAATTCAAGGTTTGTGAGGTTCAATTTAAAGTGCACATTATTCAAATACTCTGTATATACATAAAATGCAAGCCCTTTTCAACTGTGGATTAATCATGTAAGTATATTATCATCCCTAGTCATACCTGGAAGTTGGAAGTAATTACGTACCAGCTAGTGAATATAGATACTGGTACTGAAGGAAACAATTCTGAATTTCATCTTTAAATGATAGAGACAAGTACTTCCTTGGTGGTCCAGTGGTTAAGAATCTACCTTGCAATGCAGAGGACGTGGGTTTGATTCCTGGCTGGGGAACTAAGATCCCACAGGCTGAAGCGCGATGAAGCCTGTTTGACACAACTATATAGTCTATGCATTGCAACAAAAGTTCCTGCACAATGCAATGACGATCCTGAGTGCTGCAACTAAGATGCAGCCAAAAAAAAAAAAAAAAAAAAAAAGAGAGAGACATAAAAATGTACCATTTATAGCCATTCTTTTTCCACAAACTGCCAGGATTTGGGCTCTCCTAATAACTCTTGTAATATTTTCTCATGGTGAAACATGACTGGTTCTTCACAAAAGTGTTCCATTAATGCAGCTCTGAGTTATTGAAAAGATAAAAAAGATAATTTTACAAAGTTAGCTTTGAATTAATTTGATGGAATTGAGTTAAGGAAAACAAACTGTATATTTTTACTACTAACATTGTGGGCAATAAAAATAATTCCTTTTCATAGGAATGGTTAAACATTCTGGTCAATTTATTCTTCCATTTAACAACTAAGAATCCTTGGTTAGTTTTGTCCTTTCTCTTTGCTTGGCTAACTGAGTTATTTTAAAAATCTTCTTCACATACAAAGGTAAAGACAAAATTATGAATCCAACTCTATCACTGATCTACAAATCTAAAATCATTTCTTTTTATTCCCTAAAAATCTGCAAGAATTTATAGGAGAAGAATTTCTTCTAAAAAAAGAAAGCCAATGAACTATTCTTACGAACAGGCCAACAGACAAGTAAGGAGCATTTTCCTCACCAAAGAAATAAGGTCATTTTGTTGGAATAAAGAACAATCATAGCTTCTGACCACAATTTCAAACATCATCCTGAAGGCTAGAAATCTACTCACATTCATGAAATAATTTATTATCAGCTTTTTTGTTATAAGTATTCTTTATTAAATATATACACATATACAAATTTTACTGGGCTTCATACTACTGGCATCAATTTGTAAATGAGGAGTTTGGATTGGATCATTTCTAAAGTATTCGTCAGCCTTAAAATTATTGATGATTCTAAGAAATACCTAGAGACATAGCCAAGAAGGAATTCTCAGATATGATTCAAATTAATATTCAGTATTTGCACGTTTTATAGGTCTCATATACAACCATTTCAAGGCAATTCAACAACTAAAAAACTAATGCCAATTAATATATATTTTTTCTAAAAAAATAAGAAATGCTGTTGACAAGGTGGCCATTTCTATCAAAATATTCCCAAACATCCAGAACACATTCATTCACATACCCCAGATCAGGAAGAGAGAAGTACAGAAGAAAAATCTTGGAAGTAATACAACAAAAAAAACTAGGCCTAGATTTAGAGGCATAGGACTGCTGAAAGAAAATTAATTAAGCTGTTAAGCCTACCTAATAAAAAAAGGGAAAATCAGCACATGAAAATCCTGATAAACTGCATAACAGACTCAGTAGCATCCTACCTCCAGTCATGATTTTTTTTCCTTTACTCCATTCTTTTACTGTTCTTATAATTTTAAAATACTCACCTTCGTTATGAAACAGTACAAAAACTCCCCCAAGAATAAACATAAAACTGCCCAGAAATATGAACTATGGACACAAAAACTCCCTAGAAGCTTAGTATTTCACCAGCTGATATAGCTCTATGTTGGGAAAAGCATCTAAAAGGCTTTGTACTGAATTCCTGATTCTGATGATTCTGTGATTCTAATCAAATTCTATTCTGATTCTATTCAAATTCTATATGTGATTCTGATCAAGTTTGAGACAGGTAATCTATAAGGTCTTACAGTGCCCAGATTACTACTTTGAGTAGTGCTTTTCACTAAGAGAACAATCTTTACCACATTTTCATTATACATTGAAGTCACTTGCTGAAGTTGTGTTAATGTGTACTAATCTCAAAAGTGGCTATGTGAATAATACACTTGTTATCCTCTAGCAATATAGCAGAAACAAATATTATGTCATCAGACTCTAAATAAACCTCCTCCACTAAAGAATGCAATGTCCTCTGCTAGTTGATGGTTCATTAGCATGCATTCACTCTCCTATTTGAGTAAAAGTGCAGGTAAAGGTGAAAGAGCTTTTCTAGAGAGACAGTGTCTAACATAGTGCCTGGAACATGGTAGGCTCTGAATAACTATATGTTGAAAGGATATATAACTGAGTGAACTATTATCAAAAGGAATTCATACAATAAGTTAAACTTTGACTCAAAGTACAAATTTTCAAGTCAACTGTTAACTCTTGTTTAGCCAACACATGGCAGGAACACATTTCTCCTGGTCTCTGTCTTTGTTGCAGCAGAGGTTTCTCTCTATTGGTCAGTATTTGTTGTGCTCCATTTTCCTTTTAAAAATGTTTCATAGAAGAGGAAAAGTCCTTTTCTTGAAGATACCAGGAGGATCTCCAAAAGTTACTGTGGCATATCATATCCAAAAATTCTGATTAAGAGCAGTGCCACTGGGAAATTTAGGGTGGTTGGTTGATATTCATAGTGTGTATTAGAAAATATCATAGACTGTTTTCAAAATTCAATGCATAAATATGCACCATGGATCTCTAATAGCCCTGTTTCACTTGTCCCAACTTTTCAGGATAGTCTGTATTCCATCTAATTTGAATGCTGAATTGATTCTATTTAAATCATCTTTCTGAAATGAAAGATGGCTCACTTTCCCTTCACTAAGGAATTAATTAACTCTCTCAATGACTGGCTTGAATTTTTTAAATGGAAAAATTACATGGAATTTTTATTTTGGTAAAGAACAATTGCTTATCTTTAAAAACATTTAAAAAGACATTCTGTGTGAAGTTCATCATCTTTTAGGAAACTACTATAGCAACAAAATTACATTAGACTTTCTGATTTCTCCATAGTGTCCTTAGATAAGTAAACAACCCAATAGACCATATTAAATGCCCCAAATGTTACTGGAAAGAGAATGCGGGCATATTTGTCTATTTTACTTGTGCCAGATCCAGAAGGTGGTGGAGCAGAGGGAGTAGCAGTGGCTGACAACTTCCCAGAAGTCCCTATGCTATTAACTGTGGTCTTAATTCGCTGCAGTCTTGATCCAAACACATGCTGGGTAGAAGCAGATCCAACTGGGACTTGTCGGGGCACATACCCAGTTCTACTAGGAGTAGAAGGAAGAGCAGATGGAATTGCTCTTGCGGCAGATATAGTTTCAGCTGCATTTGCACGGCTAAATGGGTTTGGACTGGAAGCTAAGTAAGACTGTGGTGTGGCTTCAGAAGATCCTTGAACAACCATGGAAGACTTGCTAGAATGGTTTCCCACATCAGTTCTGCTGCCAACATCAGATTCAGAGTGAACCAAGGCGTTGGCTCTTTTTCTCATGTTCAAATTGGCATTTGTGTTCTGAAAAGGTACATCAAAAATTATATTGGTTACATAATTTTATGCAGTTATAAAAATTTTAATGGATCAAATACTTACAAATTAGTTGTTTTCATAAGCCTTTATTAATGTGCTACAGTCTTTCAGCTTTTTGTGAAAGTTTAAGAATATCTAACTTAAAAAGGACACATATATATTTGAAACTCTGAATGCAGCATCTTCTATTTCAAAATATTTTCCATTCTTATATAATTAGAATTTAAATCTATGGAAAGATTAGGCTTTTAGAACTTTGAACTTGAGTTATACTTGATTTTACTTTAAGGGTTCATGATGATAACTGTAAACATCTTTCTCCAGTTTTACTGATATGCTGTATACATTTCAATGAGTTTAGTAAATGTTTGCTTTATAAACAAGAATGATATCTATTTTTGTGCACAGAATAAAAACAATAGCCATCTATATGTGTATAGCATTCCTTTAAAAAGATAGGAACTCTAAGACCTTAATTTCTAAATCCCTGGGAATTATTTTCATAATCTTACATTGACATTATTATATAAAATCTAGAAGTCTTAATGCATTTTAGTTTTTCACCACAATTAATAATGTGACTAGAAAGGAAAATCATTTTTAAATAAACTGTTGTATTATAATATAAATATCATCACCATATCATTGCATAAATATCTGAGTTCAAACTGAGTTTAAACCAATAGTGTTTAAATCAAAATGGAATTCACCATTTTCCATAAAATGATTTTATGTATAGAACAAGACTGTATCTGAATACAGATGGTAAGCATTAAAATTCTTATATTTTGACAGGCATGATAAATAACCGTAGAGCCAACTATAGATTGTCCATACTAATGAAGAAAAGCAATTGCTCAAACGATTCCCAAAATAATCATGTCTATCTTTAGAAGATACTGTGACTTTTTGCAACAATCTTTCCTCTTTAATTATGTTATTCTAAGTTATATTAAGGGTATATTGTAATTGCTTTTTCCACTCTCTTTTCCCACCATTTTACGAAATAAATGGTGGGTAAGGAGATGGAGAAGTACAGAGGAGAGAAAGACATGATGAAGAAAAGCTCACAAGTGGATGATTAGAAGGAGCCAACTTGCAAGGAATTTTATGGATAATGTTGTACACAATTACTTGTGAGCTCCCTTTACAGAGAAATGTTTATTCTACATGTAAAATACTTTTCTGATACTACATTTATTGAATAGGTTGAAAGTGTTCAGTCCATATATATCTCGTAGACTTGTGAATTATGGCCTCAAGTTCCCTGAGTAGAGAGAAAAGAAAAAGCCTTGCAACATGCAGGGCCAAAGCAAGATCTGAAAAGGTTTAGGAAGTATTTTTCATATCAGCCTGGAGTATTCTTCTAAACAGGTTGCAGCTGAACTCACGAGAAACTGTAGTCTCACATATGTCACATAATTTGAGTGGAAACAAGTGAAACCAAAATTAACATCAACCTAAAAGCTAAAGGTATCATTATTTGCCTTGTACTTTTCCTATACAAAGTACATTATAAACATCACCTGATTAATCCTCAGATTTTGAATCCCTCTTTACAGAATTAATTTTAAGATGTTATATTCAACATGAAAAATATAAAGAATGATAAGGTATATCCACAACATTTATAGAGTTTACACTATCATTGGGAAGATAATATGCACTCCCACACACATGATGCAATCAAAAATATAACAAAAAGTAAAATAGAATGTAGGGCCAAGCTGCGGCAAAATATTAAATATACTAAGAAAAGAAGGGAAGAAAGTAATAAAGCGCTGACTGGATAAGCAAGAGAGAAATACATGTTTTCAAATACAGCATATTTCCACACTGCCTTCTTCCACCAAAAGTTGGGTTGCCCATAATCTTTAGAAACTCCTATTTTCCCTCAGACTAAATTCTAAGAATTGGAAATTTCTGCTTCTGGCCAAAATGGAGCAACAGGAACTGAATTTACTGTCTCCTAGGAAATGACAAAAAAAAATTTGTAAAACAACTGCTTTTTAAGAGATTGAGCATTGGAGAACACAGGACACAACGACTGAGAGAGAAAAAACAAAGCTCAGTTTGCATGCTGTGGTGGAGGAAAGGAGAATACACGAGCAATCTGACAGACCCCCTAAATTGAAGAGATAAAGCTGAGAACGTGATGAAATCAAGGTGGCTAGAGTTCACAGGAAAAAATATCAGAGAATTTGATACTGGGAAAGAAAAAAAAAAAGCCAAAAATTCTGAAGAGTCCTCAGTGAGAATTTTGCTATGCACAGATCCACTTTTGAGTATGAGTTAACTACCCAAGGCAAAAAGAACCACCTGACAGGATTAGAAAAAACAGTGCCCAGCACATACCAAGCCAAGAATAGTGCATGTTCCCTCCAGACACAGTGGAAAATCTCAACATTTATGTAGCATTTGGTGGAGTCCTCAGAAGAGCCTTGCCTCAGTAATATGGAATAGTTAGCTCCACAGACTGTTCCAATCCTGCCTAATGAATTTTAAAAGTGAGACCTTAAAAGACGAAACTATAAGTGACTTAACTGTGCCTCAGAAGGAAGTACAAGAACAATTGTAGGACTCTGTCTTCCTTTCTTCCAGATTAGAATCCTTCTGAAATATTCTGAAATACCAACTGTGAGTTATGTTCTAATATAATTGATTGCTTCCCACATGGCACGAGTTGTGAAGAGCCCGCCTGCCAATGCAGGAGACGTAAGAGATGCAGATTCAATTCTTGGGTTGGGAAGATCCCCTGGAGGAATAAATGGTAACCCACTCCAGTATTCTTGCTGGGAAATCCCATAGACAGAATTGCCTGGGGGGCCCCCGTTCATGGGACATAACTGAGCATGCATGCAGCTCACAGCAGTAGAGAAGAATGACAGAAGAAGGGTTATGGTGGATGAAAGTCACAGAGTGAATGACTGAGTGTTCTGTCATGTTGTACAGCCTCTGGATACTCAAATATGGGGGAGACATTAAAGAACTTCATAAACTACACCTATAGGAGTCAGTCAAGTATTTGCAATAGTCATGTATATTGTTTAAAAATTATTCAAGACTGGGAAATCAGAAAGGAGGACAGCATGTCCCTGCAATGTCATTGTGGAGCATGGTTTAAAAAGTCTGCCCAAGGATTATCAAGTCTCTAGGAGAATATACTTGAGTTTGATTTTGCTATTTAATATTGGATTTGAACCCAAACACTGTGAGTTACATATTAACTTATAGATTACTGTTCAGTAGAAAGCAGCACCAAAGGTTATGGTTTTGACTTCCTGAAGGATATTAACTACTTCTGTATCTAATCTAGTAGTCTCATTCTAGTATTCTTTTCAAATAATAATAATAATGGTTACTTATAGGCATTCCCCCCCAAAAAATTTTGAGCCAGTTTTACTAATAAGTAGTATCCTCCTTGGAGAAGGCAATGGCACCCCACTCTAGTACTCTTGCCTGGAGAATCCCATGGACGGAGGAGCCTGGTGGGCTGCAGTCCATGGGGTCGTGAAGAGTTGGACACAACTGAGTGACTTCACTTTCACTTTTCACTTTCATGCATTGGAGAAGGAAATGGCAACCCACTCCAGTGTTCTTGCCTGGAGAATCCCAGGGATGGCGGAGCCTGCTGGGTTGCTGTCTATGGGGTCGCACAGAGTCGGACATGACTGAAGCGACTTAGCAGCAGCAGCAGCAGCACTATCCTCCTTAATTAATGAATTAGACAAAACCTTGACATAGATTCATTCCATATTTGTATGACTTACATTTTTGACGTTTTGAAAATTATATTGACGCTATCCACTACTAGGAAAGTTTTAAATATCAAAGTAATGTAAGCACAGACTTGAAAAATATGTCTGGAGAAAACAGTGACTTCAAGTCAAAGAGGCAGGATCAGTCTGTGATTGGAAAAAAGAATCAATGAAGCATGAGACTTTATGAAAGTAGAGGGAGCAGTATGAAGTATGCCACTAGGATTACCATCTGAAAAAAAAATCAAATCTTTTTATTCCCGGTTTTACAGTATTAGTGAACTTCTAGGATAGAAAGCTATCTTATTAATCATAGTAGGCTAATGCACATAGCAGGCATCTAATTCATTTTTTAATAAATTTCACTGAAATGGATATAATACAGAGCCAAGTTTCTTTTTCAGATTAAAGAGGAAGTTTCAGAAACTTTCTATCTGACCTTCAGATGACTATTTCTTTGTTTATGGACATACATCTAGAATATTGCAGATAACACCTAAGGTATATAAATTATCTGGACTTGAACCCAGGTCTGACTAAGAATGCGTAAGAAGTCTCAATACTCTAAATATCATAACCTACAAAAGCAAGAGAAGAATTAGACTGATTCAAGGCTTAAATCTTTGTTTTTGCCAGGCAGTCAAATGATACTGAAGTTATTTTACATTGATGTCTCAAGGTCGTCTATGTAAAAAGTAGTAGTCATTTTCCCTGATGACAAACTTTAAAAGGATTGAGAAATCTGACCTAACTGGCACAGGACTCACTAGGAATAATATCCACACAGCCTTCAAGTTTTGGAGCCACTAATGTGTCAGTCAGAGTGGTGTTATGTTTCATACACAGGGTTGAGTACCTCCATCAGTATTCAGCAGATGCACAGTGGTTACAAACAAGAAAAGCACCTGAGCTTCATTTGAATTTTAAAAAATGATTTAGTTTGAGATCATTTTGTCATTAGTCACAATAGCCTGAAGCAAGGGAAACTGTCGGATAGAGATGCAAGGTGGCAGATTTAAACATTACCGACAAATTAAAGCAGCAACAGGCAAACAGGAGCAAATCCAAGCAATTTGTCAATCATGACTGTGATCTGACATGATTTCTAAAGAAGTATTACCAACTGCAAAGAGAAAATTCATCTCAACTCTAGCAGCAATGAGATAAAGTGACTATGCAGAACGCAAGCTACATTCATCTTGCTTATTTGAAAAGCTAATGAAGTTTAATAAAATGTAATTTAACCCTTCTAAATTAAAAACAAACAAGGCTAATAATGAACAGGTTTATCTTCTAGAATATCAATGAGTCACGTTTCAAAAAATAAATCCAATAATGCAAAGACATTTATTCAAGGCCTGTTCTGACAGGGCTTCAGGGGTTAGACACACATCTTATTTAATAAGGAAATAAACAATAAATGGTAAGAGCAGATGAAAAACTAAATCCCAAGGTAAAGATTCACGTAAGACCTTCAGTAGTGTTTTTTTTTAAAATGTTACCAAATAGGAATGAAAAACATTCCCTACAAATAAACATGCTAAATATTTCATCAGTTTTTACCAGGGGACTCCAACACACAGAACAACAACATGTAGAAATGAAAATGCCGAGTTCTCTATTTATTGTATTTCATTTCCTCCCAATGTTAGCTTTTAATTCAGTGTTTGCATTTCCATAAGCTGTAGAAATATTACTTTCAATATCAGGCACTGGGATAAGAAATTTATGTCTTCAATTTGGAATTACCAGAGAACACAGTCTTACAGAATTCATTCATTTTGTCTTGCATATTTAGAAGTTGAAAGAAGTGGGGTTTCTTGAAGATAAGTGATCTTTGGTTAGTTTTATTTCACAGTGATTCCTAGTGCTTCTTTTTATTTGCCAAGACTTTGTAGGTTAAATAGATGGCTGTAGGAGAGGAAATTTCTTTGTCAGACACTTCACCAATCAGAGCAGAAGTTCTCTGCTTGATCAAGTGGTCTTGGACTTGACCAGAATGCTACCTGGAATTGCTCCAGGAGATGCGTTCATCAATACTGCCAACATAAAAGTGGAGAGGGTAGAGGGCAAAGCATCATCCACTCACTTTTTCCAAATGCAAACACTGAACTGGATAGATCTCCCGCTCAACGATGAAATTAGCATTAAAATCACTCCAACTGTTCATAGGAATAACCTGGGATCTGGATAAAAACTCAGCATCAGGCTCTATTTGAAGGAAGTGTTATTTATTACTTATGCTACTGCCAGTCATCAGGGATCAGAAAATGGGAAACGTTGGCTAAACTGAATTTGAGCCATCAAATCAGACTGTCCTGTCCTGCCATGTATCAGCTGTGGGATATTTGACAACTTACTAAATCTCTTGAAACCTCAAAGTTCTTATTAAAACAGGAATAATAACGGTACTTCCTCATAAGGAATAAACAAGATAATGTATGCAAGGCACTCAGTACCTAGTAGGCATCAAAGGATATTATATAGAAATAATCCAGAAGGCAAATAACAAGATCCTGTCTCTGCAATAAAAAGATATATCATTCAGGAACAAATCATTACAAACAACAAGATTTTAGAAAATTTTTTCTATGTTTCTATAAGAATAATGTGCCTGCTTTGAATAATCAGAAAGGTAGAGAGAGCTAAAGACAGTCTGTGATGAGGTCAGCCACGAAAAGGATGTTGCTGGCAAAAATAAGAACAAATACAAGGAAATATATAATGCAATAATGAAATTAAAACACATTTTAGACATAATAAAGGTAAGAATTAACACTAGAGTAAATCCTATGGTGTAAGACAAATATAGAAAGTTCATCTAGGAAAACAGCAACAGCAGCAATAATGGTTAATTTTTACTGAGTGGTTCTTCTGCACCTGTCATTTAGCTAACATGCTTTTAATTAACCAACTACCACAACCAATCCTGGGCTTCCCCGGTGGTTCAGACAGTAAAGAATCTGACTGTAATGCAGGAGGCCTGGGTTCAATCCCTGAGTCAGGAAGATCCCCTGGAGAAGGGAA
The DNA here is from genome assembly GCA_024291935.2 of Okapia johnstoni. Classification (NCBI taxonomy): domain Eukaryota; kingdom Metazoa; phylum Chordata; class Mammalia; order Artiodactyla; family Giraffidae; genus Okapia; species Okapia johnstoni. The sequence goes on from CM044308.1 coordinate 59,450,631, forward strand.
TGGCAACCCCCTCCAGTATTCTTGCCTGGGAAATCCCATGGACAGAGGACCCTGGTGGCCTACAGTCCATGGGTCACAGAGTCGGACATGACTGAGTGACTCACACTTACAAAACCAATCCTAAAGGAAATCAACCCTGAATATTCATTGGAAGGTCTGATGTGGAAGATGAAGCTCCAGTACTTTAGCCACCTGATGCGAGGAGCCAGCTCACTGGAAAAGACCCTCATGCTGGGAAAGATTGAAGGCAGGAGGAAAAGGGGGCAACAGAGGATGAGGTGGTTGGATGGCATCACCAACTCAATGGACATGAGTCTGAGCAAACTCTGGGAGATGGTGAGGGACAGGGAAGCCTGGTGTGCTATAGTCCTTGGGGTTGCAAAGAGTCGAAAACGACTTACTGACTGAACAACAACAACCACCACAACCATATGTCAAAGCTATATGTAAGAAAAACAATAGCCACAAGTATTTCAATGTCCCGAAAAGATGTCAATTATATTTTTAAAAAGCATGTCATGTATTAACATATCAGTTCACTGATCTCTTTCTGGAGCTTTCCAACTACCAGTGAAGTCTAGAAACTTGTAATCAGGGAAAAGACTGGAGGAACTGTTGTAATCCAACCTATAGGATGATACTCATACTTCATTATGCTATGAAAAGACATACCCAGAATGTTGGCTCACAATTAGAACTTTGGAAACTCAGTTTGGCCGGCCCACTTTCTCAATATAATGGACTATTGAAAAGAGTTGTATCTGTGGAAATACTGGTCTGGCATTATAGTATCACTTTTTATTTTATCTTTTATTTCAATGACAGTAGCCAAAGGACTTTGTTCCACATTTAAATTAGAAGAAATGAGACAATGAAAGACACCAAACTGGAGATAGCAGAAGGCAACAAATGTCAAAAAAGGTAAAGAGCGAAACATTAAAAAGTTTTAATCATTGCTATGGACTGAATTATGGCCCCTCAAAATTCATATGCTGGAGTCCTAACTCCTCAAGGTGCTATACTGGAGATAGGATCTTTAAGGAAGTGATATTAAATGAGGTCATAAAAATAAAGCCCTGATCAGACAGAACTAATGTCCTTACGAAACAGGAAGAGACAACAGAAAACCCTTTCTCTGTGTCATATGAGGACACAGCAGGAAGGCAGTTGTCTGCAACCAGAAAAAGAGCTCTCATCAGAAACCTGAATGGCCAGAACCTTGGATTTTCTAGTCCTTAGACATATGAGAAAATAAATTTCTGTTATTTAAGCCAACTATTCTATGTTATTCGGCTATGGCAACCTCAGGAATCTAAGACAATCATCTAACTTTAATAAATTTAAGACATACATCTTAATATTTTTTAAATAATGAATGTTAACTTTCTCATAAAAAAAAAAATAAACAAAACCGAAACAATTCTCTCTTCTCAGGTATTTTGTTTCTAGTCTGTTCTCTCTTCTCCACTGAGTGAGTATCCTCTTTTGATAACCCCAAAATCCTAAGTTGAGTTAAGATACTAGATATGTAGAGAAATTGAGATGCTTTTAACAGGAATTAAGCATCAATTTCTTTGTAACATTTTTAATTTTGTCCTTAATGAATGAAAACACTTCCATATATCCACCAAGGGGGCATCTACATCATCTTTCTAAACCGTTGAAATTGCTTAGATAGGAGTTTTGCAGGATATCTCTTGAGTTCCTTTCAGTTTTCCTTTATTTTAATCAGAGGACTTGAGTCAACCAGGATTTTCATTTAAGCTTGTAACTTGGACTTAGCTCCAGGTCCTTCTTTAACTACCCAATATTTTTCCCTAAATATTTTTGCTTTCCTTTCAGATTATGATTTTCATGTGAAACTGTATGTACATATATCATGGATTTCAAAACATACATTTATTTAAGTATTGAAAAAAATGTCAAAAATAATTTATAACTTTTGCTCATATTTTATATTAAGGATATTTTTAATCCTTAAAAGTAAAGGTAATATATGTAGATATCTGATAAAATATTGCAAAAGAAATCTTACCATGTTTTTTAATTCCTAACTTGGGTGTCCAAACAAATTCATTTTTTTAATCAACCACATCATCCTATGGAAATGAGTTGTTTCAGCTTGAAAATATTCAGAAAATTGTATTTGAACTTAGAAAACATTTGGACAATGCTTTTCTTAATATAGACTTCATATGATTTGATCAAAATGAAGTTGTGCTATAATAAATAGCCATGCAGAAAAATTCAGATCCCTGCCAACCCTATAGGAGGCTGGCATAGCAAGCAGCCTGAGTCACAATTTTATCTGCATCAGCAAAGGCAACAGGGGCAATGTCTAAAAAGAAATAATTTATCAGGACTAGATCTGCAGTATACTTCTGCTTGGGGAGAAAGTTCTAAAGCTGAAGAATTAGCAGCCAAGTCATTTTGTAAAATCACAGCTATTCTGAATTAAGGAAGCCTTTGATGAGCCAAGAGCCTTACCTAAAGCAATCCGACTTTCTTTGAAACATTAGATAATGTTTACCCACTGAATCTAAACATTCACCATGACTTTAATAGATTTATTTTTAGGAAAAAAGGCTCAGGTTGCACGCTTCCTCTCTTGCTGGAAATGAGTAACAAAATATCCACATTTAAGTTGAAAAGCATTGAAGGACTTATTAAATGCACTGATTTACCCAATTCATTCATTCATTGAACAGTATGTATTGAGTGTCCAATCTTTCAAGTATCTTGTTGGGCATGGGGAGTACAGAGATGAAAAGGCACAGGCCTTACAACTTCTACCAAGAATTATTAAGAAGTTGTAATAAGCAATAAGTGTTATCAAGGAAACTTTTTTAAATTAGGGAGTACATTATGTAGCCTGACTGTTGGGAAAATCTCTTTGTGAAAGTAACACATAAGCTGAAATTTAGGGATGAGTAAGTCTTAACCACATTCCTAGATGGCAGTTAAGACTTGGAAAACTTTGGTAAGCAATCCATCTGTTAATGCAGGAGACGCAAGCTCAATCCCTGGGTTGGGAAAATCTCCTGGAGAAGGAAATGGCAATCCACTCCAGTATTCTTGCCTGGGAAATCTCATGGACAGAGGAGCCTGGCGGGCTACAGTCTAAGGGGTCGCAAAGAGTTGGACAAGACTGAACACACACGCACGCACAAGTATTAACCATAGGGAAGAGGGATGCTAGAGATAAGGAACAAAGTGCCTGGTAGCAGGAGGACAATTTTCAAAGATTTCTCTCTATGGTATAAGGATCAGTTCAGTTCAGTTCAGTCGCTCAGTCGTGTCCGACTCTCCGCAATCCCATGAATTGCAGCACGCCAGGCCCCCCTGTCCATCACCAACTCCCGGAGTCTACCCAAACCCATGTCCATCGAGTCGGTGATGCCATCCAACCATCTCATCCTCTGTCGTCCCCTTCTCCTCCTGCCCCCAATCCTACCCAGCATCAGGGTCTTTTCCAATGAGTCAACTCTTCGCATGAGGTGGCCAAAGTATTGGAGTTTCAGCTTCAACATCAGACCTTCCAATGAACACCCAGGATTGATCTCTTTTAGGATGGACTGATTGGATCTCCTTGCAGTCCAAATGGTAAGGATAAAGAAGGCCAATAACCTTCTTTGTCAGTTAAAATTGGAAATCCCTTGAGGATATTCTAGAATCTTCCTTTTCTTTTTTTACCATTGTATTTTCTCAAAATAGACTGTTAAAGCAATGCTTCACATTCACTGGCTACTCTAAATAATTAATGTCGGATATTAGCACTTGCCAAACAGAAATCTTGAATCTTTATCAACATCTCTACCATGTATTGAGCACTTACTATGGACCAAGCCCTACACTAATAACCTCACACATTATCTACAACCACCCAGGTAATAGTATTAATATTCTTATTTTCCCAATAAGGACACTGAAGCCTTGGAAAGTTGGTTACTTCTAAGACCAGACAGTTAAAATGAGCTACAGTCATAATTTACATCCCAAACCAACAATTTTAGCCACTTCAGGAAGTTGCTTACAGCATATATGTTAATTTGCCATGTTAGAAAGCTACCTTAATGGAGCTGAAAGAAAGCATAACTTACCTGAGATGTGTGCACACAATCCAAACCAGGTTAAGCGACATTTATAAACAGCTTGGTTTTTCAGATTTGGATTTTAGTTACATTAATCCAGTTTCTATTCTAAGATAACTACTGTACTAATGTCTGACCCACATTATCCCACAAAAAAATCTTCCTCTGATTAATCCTTCCTTTCCAGTATATGTAAAAATTTTAAAATTCTTATGAATTTTTCTGTTCTTCCTAATATTTGCCTTACTTCTTTGGTGCTTAGTTGTCATAATACGCTTACAGATATTACTTTGTTTCCCATATATCTTCTACAGTCTACAGTCAGACCTAAATAAATATTTACAAATAGGTCCACATTTAGGTGATTTACTGTACAGAAAATTTTATCTTAACCACAAAGGTAAACCTGCAGTGCAAAGTTTCTTTTTAACTGAAGAAAACTTCTCTTTGGGTTGTGTGAAAAATGAATAATCACTATCATTCAAAATACACATCTTCTGTATGATGAACCATTTTTATGAAGTTCTTCTGCAAAAAGGAAGCTGTGTTCCAACTCCCTTCCATAGACTTAACCTTCGGTTTGAATATATAATTTTCAAAAGATGCTTATAAAATTGCTACTCAAAATTATGGAAAAACTAAAACATCTCCCCCTCAGGTTCACTGGCCACTGCAATTTCAACTTTAATTGTAATCCAGGGAAGATATCAACATAAACACTAGTTCTAGTTTCTGACTTGAAAATGATTCTTCAAACTGTGCTTAGTTACTCAGTTGTGTCCAACTCTTTGCGATCCCATGGACTGTAGCCTGTCAGGCTCCTCTTGTCCATGGGGATTCTCTAGGAAGGAATACTGGAGTGGGTTGCCATGCCCTCCTCCAGTGGATCTTCCCAACCCAGGGATCAAACCCAGGTTTCCCATGTTGCAAGAGAATTCTTTACTGTCTGAGCCACCAGGGAAGAGAACATGTAATTATCTGCAAATAATTAAAGTAAATGAAGTTCAACAATGCATGTGCTAAATTATATATAAAGTAAATGTGTGCACACGTGTATGTAGCAGAAAAGGACTCATTAAGTATCAGTTGCATATGCTCTTGTATTTTAAACATCAATCCCATTCCCTAGACTTTACGAATGGAAGCACAGTCAATTGGTCATAAAGCATATGTTGAATTACCTTTTTAACACAATTCATTACAAATCTCCATCTACAGTAAAACAGCATATTCAGTCAGCAGAACAAATTGATATTCTACCACAACACCAGTTGTCAAACAGATAACCCCACAAATCGCTGATACCACTTTGACTTTCTCCAGGAAATAATGTGACTTGTCCTGAAGAGGAAGTGCCATGCTATTACCTGTAGTTTCCAATGAGGCATTAGCAAGACCATTTGGTGTTTAATAAGGCTCTCATGTTGAAACAGCTGTTCATCCAAAGTGAAAATTTAAAACTTTCTCTGAGCCTAGATAATCTTACTTGAGCTAAAAAATAAGGTATTAGACTCTTTTGCATGTTCTACCACTTTATGACAAGAAAGCCAATTTTGCACTTCAGTAAAGGCAGATTGCAAATTTAGCAGGAATTAAACCAGTAGCTGAGTTGCAATTTATGGTAAATGGCTCATCAGCACATTAATGTATATCACCAACGTAACCACTTCAGCCTAGCAGGCCAGAAACTAAAAGACACAAATATCTAGTTGGCAGCAAGGGAAGTGTGCCCTTTATTTGCTGTTGTTTAGTTGCTAAGACGTGTCCAACTCTTTTGGGTCCCCAATGTACCGTAGCCCACCAGATTCCTCTGTCCATGGGATTTCCCAGGCAAGAATACTGGAGTGGGTTGCTGTATACTTCTCTAAGGGATCTTCCTGACCCAGAGTTGGAACCCATGTCTCCTGCATTGGCAGGCAGATTCTTTACCACTGAGCCACCAGGGAAGCCCTTGTCCTCTACAGACATCTAGAAAATAAATTCTAAAACTGAAAGCTGCCAAATATCTATCTTCATTTTTATCCTTGTTGGCAGTATATTGAAAGTTAAAAACCAATGTCAGAACTGTAGGTTCTAAACTCAGGTAGATTCAAGTTTGGGACTCTGCTAAATACTACCTGTGTTAACTTGGGGAAATTATTAAGCCTCTCTGTGCTACATATTTCTCCTGGGGAAAATGAAGATAATAATGATAACTTCTTAGAGTTATTGATGGAGTAGTATTCATAAAGTGCTTAACACTTTAACTGAAGTTAGAAAGTGGTCAATACTTATGAAATATCATTTTAATATTGCTATTCATATTCTAGAACAAAAATGTAGATAGTCCCTGTGAAATAAATTATTATAATAGAAGTTTTCATTATTTCTACACTCAGATATTCATTGTATTTTTTTCAATAGAACTAAATGCTAAATGAATACTGTAAATATCTACCTCAGAAAATGTTGGTAATATATGGGAACACTACATTTGGTGTTCTCTTCAAAATTCATGTTATTTCCTATTCCTCGGTGAAGACAATCAGCTCCATTCCTTGGAGCAATGATAAAAACCAGCTAAAACCCAACTTACCTAGATCTGACAGTTGTAGGAAAAGATAAGTAAGGACACCCATTTAAAAGGTTTTCTTCTGGGCTGATGGATGTTTGAGGAGAGCATAAAATCAACAATCCTGGGAATATTGTTTGACTTAATCATGCTAGCAGTTAAAAAATATTTGCACTTTGCCAACATAGAACATACTAAAATTTCTCTCATGTTACAAAGAAGGGGATGAAAATATCAAGTCCCACAACTCCTTAACCTTCGATCCCTTCCAGCTTTCACTCTACCATTGCCAGTTTAGGGAAACATCGTCTACACTTCATGTTTCCACTTCTCCCTGGTCATTTACTCTTCAACCCACTGTTTATTTATTTCCCTTCCCATCGTTCCCTTGCAACTTTTTGTGTTTTAATCCAATAAGAATTTAAAAAATCTGCATCTTACATACTGTCTTGGCAGCATCTAACACTACTGATTATTACTTCTTCCATTAAATGGGTCCAATAAATTCCACAATCCAGGCATGTTCCATTTACCTACTCTCTCCAGTGTGGAATGCTCTGCCTCTACCGAATCCTAAAATGTTACCTTTCCATAAGGCTCAACCCTCAGACATTTCAGTTCTTTCAGTCTTCAAGTAAATAAATAACTTGTCCAGGGGCTCAGATTACCATCTTTATATCCGTATCATAAAATCAATGTCTACTTCTCAAACTTTTCTCCAACTTGAAGACCCATCTATCCAGCAGACAGGCACCAAGAGAATAACAGTTTCAACTTATTCATTCATATATTCATACAATTAAGTTCAATTCAGTCACTCAGTCATGTCCGATTTTTTGCGACCCCATGGATTGCAGCACACCAGGCCTCCCTGTCCATCACTAATTCCTGGAGTTTACTGAAACTTATGTCCATTGAATCAGTGATGCCATCCAACCATCTCATCCTCTGTCGTCCGCTTCTCCTCCCGCTTTCAATCTTTCCAAGCATCAGGATCTTTTCAAATGAGTCAAATCTTCGCATCAGCTGGCCAAAATATTGGAGTTTCAGCTTCAACATCAGTCCTTCCAATATTCTATACTGATTTCACTTAGGATGGACTGGTTGGTCCTCTTTGCAGTCCAAGGGACTCTCAAGAGTCTTCTCCAACACCACAGTTCAAAAGCATCAATTCTTCGCCACTCAGCTTTCTTTATTGTCCAACTCTCACATCCATACATGACTACTGGAAAAACCATAGCCTTGACTAGACAGACCTTTGTTGGCAAAGTGATATCTCTGCTTTTTAATATGCCGTCTTTGTTGTCATAACTTTTATTCCAAGGATTTTGGAGCACCAAAAAACAAAGTCTGTCACTGTTTCCAATGTTTCCCCATCTATTTGCCATGAAGTGGTGAGACCAGATGCCATGATCTTAGTTTTCTGAATGTTGAGTTTTAAGGCAGCCTTTTCACTCTCCTCTTTCACTTTCACCAAGAGGCTCTTTAGTTCTTCTTTGCTTTCTGCCACAAGGGTCATGTCATCTGCATATATGAGGTTATTATTATTTCTCCTGGCAATTTTGATTCCAGCTCATGCTTCTTCCAGCCAGGCGTTTCTCATGATATACTCTGCATATAAACTAAATAAGCAGGGTGACAATATACAGCCTTGATGTACTCCTTTCCCTATTTGGAACCAGTCTGTTGTTCCATGTCCAGTTCTAACTGTTGTTTCCTGACCTGCATACAGGTTTCTCAAGAGGTCAGATGGTCTGGTATTCCCATCTCTTTCAGGATTTTCCACAGTTTATTGTGATCCACACAGTCAAAGGCTTTGGCATAGTCAATAAAACAGAAATAGATGTTTTCCTGGAACTCTCTTGCTTTTTTGATGATCCAGTGGATGTTGGCAATTTGGTCTCTGGTTCCTCTGCCTTGAACATCCGGAAGTTCACTGTTCATGTATTGTTGAAGCCTGGCTTGGAGAATTTTGAGCATTACTTTACTAGTGTGTGAGATGGGTGCAATTGTGCAACAGTTTGAGCATTTTTGGCATTGCTTTTCTTTGGGATTGAAATGAAAACTGACCTTTTCCAGTCCTGTGGCCACTGCTGAGTTTTCCAAATTTGCTGACATATTGAGTACAGCACTTTCACAGCATCCTCTTTTAGGATCTGAAATAGTTCAACTGGAATTCCATCACCTCCACTAGCTTTGTTCGTAGTGATGCTTTCTAAGGCCCACTTGACTTCACATTCCAGGATGTCTGCCTCTAGATGAGTGATCATACCATCATGATTATCTGGGTTGTGAAGATATTTTTTGTATAGTTCTTCAGTGTATTCTTGCTACCTCTTCTTAATATCTTCTGCTTCAGTTAGGCCATACCATTTCTGTCCTTTATTGAGCCCACCTTTGCATGAAATGTTCCCTTGGTGTCTCTAATGTTCTTGAAGAGATCTCTAGTCCTTCCCATTCTATTGTTTTCTTCTATTTCTTTGCACTAATCACTGAAGAAGGCTTTCTTATCTCTCCTTGCTATTCTTTGGAACTCTGCATTCAAATGGGAGTATCTTCCCTTTTCTCCTTTGCTTTACACTTCTCTTCTTTTCACAGCTATTTGTAAACCCTCCTCAGACAACCCTTTTGCCTTTTGCATTTCTTTTTCTTGGGGATGGTCTTGATCCCTGTCTCCTGTACAATGTCACAAACCTCCATCCATAGTTCATCAGGCACTCTGTCTATCAGATCTAATCCCTTAAATCTATTTCTCACTTCCACTGTATAATCGTAAGGGGTTTGATTTAGGTCATACCTGAATGGCCTAGTGGTTTTCCCTACTTTCTTCAATTTAAGTCTGAATATGGAAATAAGGAGTTCATGATCTGAGCCACAGTCAGCTCCCTGTCTTGTTTTTGCTGACTGTATAGAGCTTCTCCATGCTTGCCTGAAAAAGAATATAATCAATCTGATTTTGATATTGACTATCTGATGATGTCCATGTGTAGAGTCTTCTCTTGTGTTGTTTGAAGAGGGTGTTTGCTATGACCAGTGCATTCTCTTGGCAAAACTCTGTTAGCCTTTGCCCTACTTCATTCTGTACTGCAAGGCCAAATTTGCCTGTTATTCCAGGTGTTTCTTGACTTCCTACTTTTGCATTCCCGTCCCCTAAAATGAAAAGGACATCTTTTTGGGGTGTTAGTTCTAGAAGGTCTTGTAGGTCTTCACAGAACCGTTCAACTTCAGCGTCTTCAGCATTATTGGTCAGGGCATAGACTTGGATTGCTGTGATATTGAATGGTTTGCCTTGGAAATGAACAGAAATCATTCTGTTGTTTTTGAGATTGCATCCAAGTACTGCATTTCAGACTCTTTTGTTGAACATGACGGCTTTTCCATTTCTTTTAAGGGATTCCTGCCCACAGTGGTAGATATAATGGTCATCTGAGTTAAATTCACCCATTCCAGTCCATTTTAGTTCGCTGATTCCTAAAATGTTGACGTTCACTCTTGCCATCTCCTGTGTGACCACTTCCTATTTGCCTTGATTCATGGACCTAACATTCCAGGTTCCTATGCAATATTGCTCTTTACAGCATTGGACTTTGCTTCTATCACTAGTCACATCCACAACTGGGTGTTGTTTTGGCCTTGGCTCTGTCTCTTCATTCTTTCTGGAGTTATTTCTCCACTGATCTCCAGTAGCATATTGGGCACCTATCAATCTGGGGAGTTCATCTTTCAGTGTCCAATCTTTTTGCCTTTTCATACTGTTCATGGGGTTCTCAAAGGAAGAATACTTGAAGTGGTTTACCATTCCCTTCCCCAGTGGACCACATTTTGTCAGAACTCTCCACTATGACCCATCTGTCTTGGGGGGCCCTACACGCCATGGCTCAGAGTTTCACTGAGTTAGAAAAAGCTGTGGTCCATGTGAACAGATTGGATTGTTTTCTGTGATTGTTTTCAGTCTGTCTGCCCTCTGATGGAGAAGGATAAGAGGCTTATGGAACACAAGAGGCATTGCATGCATGCTAAGTCGCTTCAGTCGTGTCCGACTATGTGTGACCCTATGGATAGCAGCCCACCAGGCTCCTCTGTCCACAGGATTTTCTAGGCAAGAATACTGGAGTGGGTTGCCATTTCCTTCTCCACAAGAGGCATTAGTCAACAAATATTTAAGTGCCTATTTTATGTCAGGCACTGTTCTGACTCTGGTGGTACGAAAGTTGGAGAAAAGCCCCAAATTCTTACCTTTTTTTAAAATATAAATTTATTTGTTTTAATTGGAGGCTAATTACTTTACAATATTGTATTGGTTTTGCCATACATTGACATGAATCCGCCACAGGTGTACGTGTGTTTCCCATCCTGAACCCTCCTCCCACCTCCCTCCCCATCCCATCCCTCTGGGTCATCCCAGTGCACCAGCCCCGAGCACCCTGTATCATGCATTGAACCTGGACTGGCGATTCGTTTTACATATGATAACATACATGTTTCAATGCCATTCTCCCAAATCATCCCACCCTCGCCCTCTCCCACAGAGTCCAAAAGACTGTTGTACACATCTGTCTCTTTTGCTGTCTCGCATACAGGGTTATCATTACCATCTTTCTAAATTCCATATATATGCGTTAGTATCCTGTATTGATGTTCAAAATCTTACCCTGAAGAAACCCTCTTGACCAAAGTCAAACTTAGGTACAAATTTATTCATATCCAATGAGTTCAGTATATTTATCCAAACAAACACAACCTTCCTATTCTATGCTAGACCTTAGAGACTAACACACAATCCAGTTAACTTTGCAAGCCACAAAACTTTGATTTTTGCCTCTCTCTGAGTTATTCCTTTCCATTCAATTTCCTCAGGATTTTTCCAATCTGCCTATTCTTCTTCAAAGCCACAGAATGGCATTCAACATTTTCTCACTTAGCTACCACACAGGCTATTAAAGTTCTCAGAACTAATATCCTTATGAACCTACTGTTTTCCTGAAACATTCACACTTATGTAACATAACATTCTCCCTGACCTGGTCCTACCTCCAAGTCCAGGTACGTCTCCCTATTTATTCCCAAACCCTCCTCTGGACCCACTCCAGGGATCCTGGTGTAGCATAGGCTACGAGTGCCTGCTCTGTACTCGTCTGGTTTACCCAGACATCACTGATGCCTTACTACCTTTTTCTGCTCTAAGTAATGCTCTGTCTACAGGAGCTTGACTGGAATGGGAGAGAGGGTTTTACCAGAAGTAGAAGAAAGTTAATATCTCCTGAATAAACTTAATGAACAAGAGGCAAGAGCTGATAAATAAGTACCTCAACTTCTCTGCCACCGAACAGGACAATTCTGAGGCATGTTCCACACATATTCTGGGAGAGCCTCTGGTGTGATGAACACACAGTGGTAAATCTGTTCATTAGTCATACTTTATTGGATTGTCTTCCTTGCCATCTCACTTTCCTTGCAATGCTTCTTGGGATCACCTCAAATATGAATTGCTTGCACACAAATTCTTGAAACAGAGTCTGCTTTGGGGGAAACCCAATTAAAACACCTGGGTTCTAGCCAGGATGTCTTCATTTAGTTCTACAAGAATGAGCTGTATTGTCTTGCTTCTGGGTCTCGGCACGTTTTCTTCTCACTCTGCTTCCTCATCTCTTTTGCCTCCATTCTGTGTTTTCTGACATCGTACTTAGTCATTGCTTCCTGTGGGAAATTTAACCTGACAGCCCCACCACCCTCTTCAGAATCTCCCACCACAGAGATGGCTCATCTGGGCTGTGACATCTTCACACAGCATTTGATGCTTCTTCCCAGCCTAGCAATGCAGCATGCTGTATGAGAGCCCATCTCTACTGTTTCTTTGGGGTTGCAATACTGTCTTATCATTTTCTTCCCCCCAGTGACTAGCACAGTACCAAGCACTATGAATATTCAATAAAAATAAGTCCAATGAAGAAATAATAAATAAATAATGCATAAACTGTGTTGAAATAAGTCAACAACACAATCATTCCCTGCTGTACACTCAAAACAGCAAAAATGAGTCTCACACAATATGTCTCGAGAGATAAGTGGTCGGCAAAGCTATATAGCCAAAAGCAGCCCGTTTCAATCCACTTGAAAACCAGATGACAGTCATTTATTCTATCCAGATTATACTTCTTGGGCCACTACAGTAGTTAATGGACTGCTTAATGAGTCAGTCCTGGAATATTAGCTGATAACCAGAATTAAATGCCTTTCCTCTCCCATTTCATGAATTTGCCTGTTTAAAAGTATGGCTGAGTGATTACCATGGAGCAGCAGAGTCATCTCCCAGATCCAGCCTCACCTTCTTCTTGCCCTCTGCTGCCACAGAGAAAATGCATGAGGGCCATGGGCACCGACCTGCCTCTCTGGGAGCAAAGTGATGAGGTATGTGAGCCTCTCTTTCTTCAAACGGTTTGAAGCATGCATCCAGTAGCTGAAATAGCTTGTTTAACAAGGACTGGATTTTTCCTCTCAATCACGGTTCTAAAGCTATCAGTTATTGAAAAGCTGATTTTCAAAGCACACACGAGAACAGCTTTTCTGTACAGCTGCAATGCTATTTAAATCTTCCATGAATATATCCACAAATCCAAGAAAATTCTAAGCTAAAATATTGCTCTTAGAGAGGACATAGTAAAATAAGACCCTAGGGAAGAAGAATCCAGGAAGTGAAATCTGGTTTTTAATTTTAATGCTGAAATTATAAAATCAGCCATATGGCTTCGACTCCTTAGAGCTAAAAGAACACCTGAAATCAGTATTTAGTATAGTCAGCCTAGAAGGCTTTTCTCGTGAGACTCTTTGGTGGACATTAGCTGTCTATTTCATAGTCATTCTTTAATAGGTCTCAGAAATGTGGATAAATGCCTCACCTTCTGCTGTGATGAGGTAGGGAGTGAATATAGAATTAGCAGGAAAGGCCACGTTCTGGAGATACTGGATAGATTAATGAAAAGCAAAATCATCCTTGGAAAGAACTGACTCTGGAATCCAGGTTTCTGTTCCACAGTCCTTCTCTCCAGAACCATTGTGGACAAATTCCTAGGAGCCCCTTGGTGATCCTAGCAGCATCGATGTCAGGCTTTAATCTCATGTCACCAGTATATCATTCTCCTGCAGTGATCAAGCAGTCCACTTCAACTGTGTTGGCTGCCCCTGTAACATTCTATAATGTTGCTACCTCTTTGAATTTCATCAAGGTGGAAACTATGACTCTAGCCAGCTATATTTCAATCTGAATTTCCTTCATTTAAGACATTCAATTTCATCAAATTACCTACCAAATGAAATTATATTGAGCAAGAGTCACCATCATAAATATTTTGGAGACATTCACTTGGAAGTTGGTGATGAAAACAAGCTGACTGCACCTAGGAAACTTCCCCGAAATCACTGACCAAAGAAAAGCCATGATGAGATCTCATCAATAGTGTGAGGTCATGTGGTTCATTTCTGCTATCTCCTGCTGCTGCTGCTGCTAAGTCGTGTCAGTTGTGTCCAACTCTGTGCGACCCCATAGACGGCAGCCTACCAGGCTCCTCCGTCCATGGGGTTTCCCAGGCAAGAGTACTGGAGTGGGGTGCCATTGCCTTCTCCGTCTGCTATCTCCTAGATCCTATGTAATAATAAGCTCTCCAGGCTGAGGCTAAATGAATGATGGCTAAAATGCTGGCTAAATTATTGAGTCACTTCAAACAAAGAACTACCACCATATCCCGTGAATATGGCAGGATAATGTCATAAGATGTAAGGCAAGGGGTTTATGGAGCCTCAGTACCCAGCACAATGTGTGGCACAAATTAGACACTCCACAAATATTTGTTGAATGAGTAGATAAGTGAACATGAATAATGCTGACATCCTAATGTTTATGAAAGACTTACTACACACCAGGCCATTGAAAGTTCTACACAAATGTTTGGAGTCATCATTTGATCACAAAGCATGAATAAAAAGTTCAGTGTGGTCAAAACAAATTTGGATCTCACCCATGTTCTAAAGCACCAAGGAATTAATAAATGAAAAGGTAATGCCATTTTGAGTTCTGGTTCTGCTGTGGAAGCCTGCTGGTCCCTCAATTTTAAAATACTTTCTCAGCATACTAAAATCAGAACTCTTCTTCTCATGTTGTTCTTTCCTTTGTTTCCATAGGAGACAGTAACTTCCAGGCATCCGCGATGACACAACATAGAGTGCCAAATTGCATGCCACCCTGCAGTTGCCAAGGAGATAATGTATGTCATTCCTACAAATAACATGTTGCTCATGCCTTCATTTCCTTTATCTAGCTTTTTAAGATATTCTTTGCCTGAACTGAATTCAGATAACATTCACTGTGAACTGATGGAAACATTTCTTTTTAAAAAAAATGTGTTTACCCCACTCCCCCAAGGCACTTGATCATACCACACACACTGTCTGTGGAAGGTCTGAGCATATTTTCTGCCAATTTTGGAACCGGTGATTCAGCAGTTTTCACCAAAAAAAAAAAGAAAAATGCATCCTGAATTCTGTCTGCTTGCGTTTTAAGTAAGGGTCCAATTAAATCCACACCTGGCACTAAGATATTCCAATCTAAAATGGCCTACCACCAAAGCAGCTGCACTCTGTTAAATTTACATGGGAAGGAAGGGAAGGAAAGGAGTAAGCAAGCAAAAAGGAAAATATGGAAGGAAGACAAGAAGGAAGGATGGGAAGGAGGGAGAGAGGGAGGGAAGGAGGAAGGGAGGGAAAGAAGGGAGGAAAACCAGAAGGGGGGGATGGGGGGGAACGCGTGTTCATTGAACACCTGCAATATTCCAGATTAAACATCTGTAACAGGAACAAAAAGAATTAGAGAAACTTGAGATCTTGGCTGACACATCTCACTAGCAGGAAGTAGGGTCAATATTCAAACTTGAGTAGGTCTGACTTAAAAGCATGTGTTTCCCAGCCATCTAGTGCTGCATAACAAATCACTCCAAATGATCATGTCTTTAAACAACGGCAAGCATCTTAACACCATCTTTCACAGGTTTGGAGGTTGGCTGGAGTCAGGCTGCTCTCCATCATTCAGCATCTCTCACCTGGTTTCAGTCAAAGCAGCTGGTACTAGAGTCTCCTTCCTCACATGTCTGGCCACTGATGCTGGGACTGTCAGCTGGCAGACCCTACCTGTGCTCTCTGCATGTGGCCTGGATTTCCTTACAGCACAGCATGTTGGCTGGATCCAAGAAAGCAGTACCAAGACAGCCAGCCTCAGAGTCATAAAGCACCACTTCTACTGTGGCCACAGGTCCACCCAGGTTTTAAGGGTGAGGGAACAAAGAGCCCACCATACATTGTAAGAAATGCACGTGGGATGGATGGCCAGTAGCGGGGGTGGGGAATGGGGTTCTCATTACAACCATCTTGAAAAATGATTTCTGGCCCAACACAATTTTTGCAATATTCATTAATGTCTCAAAAAGCCTGGGAGTGAGGCTTCACAGGCTCTTTTTGTCTGCATGGTGGAGTAATTAAGGACAGAACAGTTAAAATGATCAGTCTAAAAAGAGGCATGGAAAAACTTTTAATGCCATCTTGATGAATTATGGGGGAAAAAAAAGCTGAACATTGAAATTAAACTTTGGAATGAGTTTCTGATTAATTTTTTGTCCTTAAGTTTCTTTTTGCTCATGCATTGTCAACTTTCAAAGCATTTGGATATAAACACTAACTGCATTAAAATTATATTGTGGCATATTTATATATGTTAACACTCTACGGCATTACCAAAAAGTTGCTTTTACCTAATTTAGCTTTTTGGGCTTTTTGGTACCTGAATAGATGTGAGCTTACTACATGAATTATGGGTATAGCTGCTTGGCATAGGGCTTTCCTGGTGGCATAATGGTAAAGAATCCTCCTGCCAATGCAGGAGACACAAGAGATACAAGTTCCATCCCTAGGCCAGGAAGATCCCCTGGAGGAGGGCATGACAACTTACTCCAGTATTCTTGCCTGGAAAATGTCATGGACAGAGGATCCTGATGGGTTACACTTCATGGGGTTGCAAAGGATCAGACACGACTGAGCAACTGAGCATGCAGGCACTGCTGAGCATGGGAGTGCATCCATGGGAATGGTATCACCAAATGAACTGTTACAAAGGATAACACAGTCCACTTGGTCATTTGTTCTTGTCATCTTAATCTATCGTCTACCATCAATATGTCAGGAGGCTTCTAGCTATTGTCTTTATCTTTTCACTCTTTAATATTACTCTAATAGCGAACCTAGCTGGGTTTAGGCCATGAACATATCCATGATCTAAAACAGCCATAAGACTGCCACTCAACACCAATTTGTACTTGAACCATTAAAGTATTCACATTTGTTTATCCTTTAGAAACCTAACAAACTATTATCATAAATAAAGAGAACCTCAGCCAGAAAATAAGATATTAATGACACCAAGAATGAACACCATGGAGTAAACACAATAACTAGATTGCAGAAAGCATTCGAATTGGAAAAGTACATTATGGCAAGTTAGTGAAAAAACAACAACAAATTCTGTATCATTGCTTGTCTTGCTGAGAGTATATGATTGTGCTTGCTTTACTGTACTTGTAGATTGGCTGAAAAAAAAACATATACAATGTTCATATTTAACACTGTTATTGCTAAGATGAGCAGCTCTATAACTAATCAGGCTATACTACTCAGTGCAAACTCAGGTCTACCTGACAGAATCCCAGAATCCCAAATAACAGCAGTGTTCTATCCAGAACATGACAACTGGATCTGTACCTCTCTCTTCCCAGTACAAGTCCAGCATTCCATTCTCATTCAGGTCAACACATATGCTGAAACTTTAGGATTTCCTCAGTTAGTGCTTCACGGGAAAAAAAAAAAAACAACTGAAAACTGAAGTGCTCAGAGGGTAAAGCGTCTGCCTACAAAGCAGGAGACCTGGGTTCAATCCCTGGGTTGGGAAGATCCCCTGGAGAAGGAAATGGCAACCCACTCCAGTACTCTTGCCTGGAAAATCCCATGGACAGAGAAGCCTGATAAGCTACAGGCCATGCGGTCGCGAAGAGGTGGACACAACTGAGCGACTTCACTTACACTTTAGGTAATATATGGGCTGCAGAGCCCAGCAAGTGAAACAGAAGAGAAGATATTTTATTCAGTATTTCTCTTCTAACTTACATACTTCTGATTTCACCCCACATATTTCATCGAAAAAGCAAGAGAGTTCCAGAAAAACACCTATTTCTGCTTTATTGACTATGCCAAAGCCTTTGACTGTGTGGATCACAATAAACTGCAGAAAATTCTGAAAGAGATGGGAATACCAGACCACCTGACCTGCCTCTTGAGAAATATGTATGCAGGTCAGGAAGCAACAGTTAGAACTGGACATGGAACAACAGACTGGTTCCAAAGAGGAGAAGGAGTACATCAAGGCTGTATATTGTCACCCTGCTTATTTAACTTATATACAGAGTACATCATGAGAAACGCTGGGCTGGAAGAAGCACAAACTGGAATCAAGATTGCTGGGAGAAATATCCATAACCTCAGATATGCAGTTGACACCACCCTTATGGCAGAAAGTGAAGAGGAACTAAAGAGCCTCTTGATGAAAGTGAAAGAGGAGAGTGAAAAAGTTGGCTTAAAGCTCAACATTCAGAAAACTAAGATCATGGCATCTGGTCCCAACACTTCATGGCAAATAGATGGGGAAACAGTGGAAATAGTGTCACACTTTATTTTGGGGGGCTCCAAAATCACTGCTGATGGTGATTGCAGCCATGAAATTAAAAGACGCTTACTCCTTGGCAGGAAAGTTATGACCAACCTAGATAGCATATTAAAAAGCAGAGACATTACTTTGTCAACAAAGGTCCGTCTAGCCAAGGCTATGGTTTTTCCACTAGTCATGTATGGATGTGAGGGTTGGACTATAAAGAAAGCTGAGCACCCAAGAATTGATGCTTTTGAACTGTGGTGTTAGAGAAGACTCTTGAGAGTCCCTTGGACTGCAAGGAGATCCAACCAGTCCATCCTAAAGGAGATCAGTCCTGGGTGTTCATTGGAAGGACTGATGTTGAAGCTGAAACTCCAATACTTTGGCCACCTCATGCGAAGAGTTGACTCATTGGAAAAGATCCTGATGCTGGGAAGGATTGGGGGCAGGAGGAGAAGGGGACGACAGAGGATGAGATGGCTGGATGGCATCACCGACTCTATGGACATGAGTTTGGGTAAACTCTGGGAGTTGGTGATGGACAGGGAGGCCTGGCGTGCTGCGATTCATGGGGTCACAAAGAGTTGTACACGACCAAGCAACTGAACTGAACTGAACTGATTTCAGCTCCAAATTTTACATCTTTCTGCATCTTTTTTTCCCCTAAAAAGAGAAATATACTCTGATAACAAAATCCTTGAGATTAAAGCCACAGTGCCTTTTAGGACAATTTTAGGACAATTCTTACCTACCTTGCACCAACAACGAAGATTTGAGATTTTTTTCCTCTGTTTTCTTCAATTCTTAGTTCTTGGAACACTGATCTAAGAATTTACATCACTTAGATGCTGAGTGGCTAGTTCCACTTAATGGCTTTAGAATGACTGGATGGTAACCAACAAGTTAACTGTAGCCAATGATTATCTCAAACTGTCTCATCAGATTCTGAAATTCCTTAAGAGTTGTAACTTTAAACTTTAACTCCATTTTAGCATGCCTATTATACTTGTTATACTGCAAGATCAAACCAGTCAATCCTAAAGGAAATCAATCCTGAATATTCATTGGAACGACTGATGCTGAAGCTGAAGCTCCAATATTTTGGCCACCTGATGTGAAGAGCTGACTCATTGAAAAAGACCCTGGTGCTGGGAAAAATTGAAAGCAAAAGGAAAAGAGGGAGACAGAGGATGAGATGGTTGGATGGTATCACCGATTCAACAGATATGAATTTGAGCAAACTTCAGGAGACACTGAAGGAAAGGGAAGCCTGGTGTGCTGCAATCCATGGGGTACCAAAGAGTCAGACACGACTTAGCGACTGAACAACAAAATACTTAGTCAACATATGTCATATATACTAAGATTGTCATTTGGAAATATTTAACTGAAATACTTTACAAGTTTTCAATGCTAGAGGAAGACTGCTTTTTATATTTGGTCTATCATTAGGGTAACTATCCACTCTATTGGACAAAAGCCAGGATATTTCTGTCCTGAACAAATGTCAGCTGGTAGGTCAAAAGGTATAAACTTGGGTAGTTACAAGCAAAGACAACCTACCCATCATAGGTTAACTGCAAAAAATAATCAAAAATTCCAATCTGTCACATAGGAACTTGAAGGTCACACAGGAAATAACTGCAAGTTTCACTTAAAAAGTTATTTTTAAGTCATCCCAAATTTTATCTAATTTGGTGTTTCCATAAACATCTTTAAAGTATATGTAATAATGAATTTGATCAAATAAATGTGGCTGTAGTACAAACCCATCACACATGTGCAAAAATGAATGACTTATGGAGTTTTGAAGGATGAATGCAATTCAATAAAGAAAACTGAAAAAATAAGAAAAAGACTTAAATATTGAAAGCTACTAAGGGAGAGAGTCTTTGTTTAATCAAAAAAAAAAACCAAGATTCACCACATAAAAATCTCTTCCTATTTTTATGAATTGCTCAGGGATACTAATATAACTTCCTGTCAGCAGATCAAGTCTCCATTGACCATAATCTATTTCAGTCCTGAAACGTATTCTTGTTCTATGGATAATAGGTAACCTCCTTGGTGCCATTTTTAGATCAGCCCATTGGCAAACATTAAGCAGAAAGCATGTTAACATTTTTCAGGATCAGCTAAGGCTTTAGCAAAGTGGTTTCTTGCTTGCAGAAGCAGCCAGAGTGAGTTCAGCACAGGGGAAAGTGCCTGTTGAAGCTCCTCCTCTGCACAAGCCTGAACGGCTTCAAGTCAAAATCAAATAAACAAACCAACAAAACAATCCTACTGAGAGCATTAAGATGCCCATAGAAGATGTGTCCCCATAAGCCCCAGGCACACCGAGTACAGCTCCAACGTTTAGACATCCTTAGCTCCAAACTCAAGCTTTGTCTTGAAAACAAACTAATAAATTTTAAAATGCTAATCACCACAATCACTAGCACAATTTCTTATTAATTACCTGTTTTGCTGTCAGAAAGAGACAGCTGGTAAAGGAAATTAAAAGTCAGATCTTGGCCTCATCTTCACTTCAAAAGATCATTTTTGACTTGCTAAAAATCGTTCTTTTTTTTAAATTTATTTTTAATTGAAAGATAATTGCTTTACAATATTGTGTAGGCATCCCCTATACAACAATGTGAACCAGCCATAAGTATACACACATCCCCTCCCTCTTGAGCTTCCCCCAACCCCTCACCCCATCCTACCCCTCTAAGTTATCACTGAGCACCAGGTTGAGCTCCCTGTACTATACAGCAACCTCCCATCAGCTGTCCACTCCACACATGTTATATGTTTCAATGTTACTCTCTTAATTTGTCCCACCCTCTCCTTCCCCAGCTGCCTCCAAAGTCTGTTCTCTGTGTCTGCATCTCTATTTCTACCCTGCAAATAGGTTCATCCGTGCCATTTTTCTAGATTCCATATATATGCATTAATATAGGAAATTTGTTTCTCTCTTTCTCACTTACTTCACTCTGTATAACAGGCTCTAGGTTGATCCACTCATGAGAACTGACCCAAATGTGTCCCTTTTTATGGCTGTAAGTAATATCCCATTGTATGCATGGATCCATAACTTCTTCATCCATTCATCATCCATTGATGGACATCTAGGTGGCTTCCTAGATGTCCTAGCTATTGTAAATAGTGCTGCTATGAACATTGGGGTACCTGTGTCTTATCTCAAGTATGGTTTTCCCAGGGTATATGCCCACAGTGAAATTGCTCGGTCACATGGCAGTTTTATTCCTAGTTTTTCAAGGATTCTCCATACTGTTCCATTCTCACCAAGAGGACCCTCTTTTCTCCATACACTCTCTAGCATTTATTATTTGTAGATTTTTTTTGATGATGACCATTCTGACCAGCGTGAGGTGAATCTCAACATAGTTTTGAAAGCTATAGCAATCAAAAACACAAACACTGGCACAAAAACAGGACTACAGATCAATGGAACAAGTCAAAAAGCCCAGAGATAAAGCCATACATCTATGGGTACCTTATCTTTGACAAAGGAGGCAAAGATATACAATGGAGAAAAGATAGCCTCTTCAATAAGTGGTGCTGGGAAAACTGGACAGCTACATGTAAAAGAATGAAGTCAGAACACTTCCTAACACCATACAGAAAGATAAACTCAAAATAGATTAAAGACCTAAATGTAAGACCAGAAACTATAAAACTCTTAGAGGAAAACAGACAGAAGACTCGAAGACATAAATCAAAGCAAGATCCTCTATGACCCACCTCCTAGAGTAATGGAAATAAAAACAAAAGTAAACAAGTGGGACCTAATTAAACTTAAAAGCTTTTGCACGGCGTTTAAGCTTTTAAAAACCTTGCACACCTACAAGCAAGGTGAAAAGACAACCCTCAGAATGGGAGAAAATAATAGCAAATGAAACAACCAACAAAGGATTAATTTCCAAAATATAAAGCAGCTCATACAACTCAATGCCAGAAACACCAACAACCCATCAAAAAGTGGGGAAAAGACCTAAACAGACATTTCTCCAAAGAAGACATAAAGATGGCTAACAAACACATGAAAAGTGCTCAACATCGCTCATTATTAGAGAAATGCAAATCAAAACAATGAGATATCACCTCACACCAGTCAGAATGGCCATCATCAAAAAGTCTACAAACAGTAAATGCTGGAGAGGGTGTGGAGAAAAGGGAACACTCTTGCACTATTGGTGGGAATGTAAATTGACACAGCCACTATGGAAGATGGTATGGAGATTCCTTAAAAAACTAGGAATAAAACCATCATATGACCCAGCAATCCCACTCCTAGGCATATACCCAGAGGAAACCAAAATTGAAAAAGAGACATGTATCCCAATGTTCATTGCAGCACTCTTTACAATAGCTAGAATATGGAAGCAACTTAGATGCCCATCAATAGATGAATGGATAAAGAAGTCATGGTGCATACACACAATGGAATATAACTCAGCCATAAAAAAGGAATGCATTTAAGTCAGTTCTAATGTGGTGAATGAACCTAGAACCTATTATACAGAGTGAAGTTAAGTCAGAAAGAGAAAGATAAACATCATATACTAATACATATATGTGGAATCTAGAAAGATGGTACGATGAAATTTATTTGCAAAGCAGCAGTGGAGAAACAGACATAGGGAACAGACTTATGGACACAGGGAGAGGGGAGGAGAGGGTGAGATGTATGGAGAGAATAACATGGAAACTTACATTACCACATGTAAAACAGATAGCCAATGGGAATTGCTGTATGGCTCAGAAAACTCAAAGAGGGGCTCTGTATCAACCTAGGGGGTTGGATGGGGAGGAAGATGGGAGGTTCAATAGGGAGGGGACATATTTACACCTATGGCTGATTCATGTTGAAGTTTGACAGAAAACAGCAAAATTCTGTAAAACAATTATCCTTCAATTAAAAAATAAATATTTTTTAAAAAGAATGAAATTAGAACATTTTCTAACACCATACACAAAAATAAACTCAAAATGGATCAAAGACCTAAATGTAAGACCAGAAACTATAAAATTCTTAAAGGAAAACATAGAACACTCTTTGACATAAATCACAGCAATATCCTCTTTGATCCAACTCCTAGAGAATGGAAATAAAAGCAAAAATAAACAAGTGGGACCTAATTAAATTTAAAGGCTTTTGCACAGCAAAGGAAACTATAAACAAAATGAAAAGACAACCCTCAGAATGGGAGAAAATGATTGCAAATTAAACAACTGACAAAGGATTAATCTTCAAAATATACTATCAGCTCATGCAGCTCAATACTAGAAAAGCAAGCAACCCAATCAAAAAGTGGGAGGAAGACCTAAAGAGACATTTCTCCAAAAAGGACAAACAGATGGCCAATGAACACATGAAAAGATACTCAACATCGCTTATTATTAAAAATCATTTTAAACCAAGCAAAAATGTTGCTTTTACATGGTTCAAACAAATAAAACCTGGATTTTCTCAAAACAAACCACAGGCTCATTGTTTCATGGAAGAGACAGCCAGGGAAGGTCAAGTGCCCAGCTGTCAACTCATTGCTGCTGTTAATGCTACTTTAGTTAAGGATCAGCTCTGAGACTATAGCTAGCAAGTTTCTAAATGGTTGTTAGACTATTTCTCACCTTCCAGAGAAGTACCTTCCAAGCTCCACAGAAGCTTCCTTTTATCATTTTCCAAGCAAGATGCTCTTCCCAGAGCTTCTCCATTTAAACCAGTTCTCAGGAGAGTATTGATTATTCCCTTTTTCCATAGGCAACCAGAGAACATGCCTTATATAGCCTAAACAGCAGAGTTGAGCACGATTCTCATCTCCCCTCTAGCAGCCCATCTACATTAGGACACAAAGATAACCCAACAACAAAACCAAGAGTCAAACGAATGGACAATTAAAAGGCAGGGATAGGCAGCTCCTTCACAGGGAAGTTCCAAATAAACCAGGTTGTTTGAGGTTAAGTGTTATACAGATTTCCTTCAGCAATCCCAAAGCTCTGTGTGAACCTCAAAAAATAAAAAAGCAATGCTGGGATGGGTTTATGGGATTTTTCTCTATTATTGTTATCATCTAGGACTTCTCTTTCCTATCTTTACTAGTAGTAACAGTATTTTGTAGAGACTATATTGCATGCATTCTTTCATTCATTAACTCAGTATATGAATGTTGGAGGGTCATTTACTGGGTGCCAGGCTCTGTGCTAAGAATTTGCCTTATGATTTGTATTCTTCAAATTGCTTCTTTAAAAGAAAATCTGTTCAATAGACTAATCCCAGATGTACACAAATGTCCACAGTTTGATAAGCTGGAGAGGATAACACACTAGTTTTATTTATGAAGAGTTGACTTTCTGCTCTTTGGCTACAGAGATCTCACCACCTTTGGCTAAGTCCTCTTTGGGAATGTTAATCCAGAATCTGCCTGCCAGTGCAGGAGATGCGGGTTCAACCCCTTTGTGGGGAAGATCCCCTGGAGTAGGAAATGACAATCCAGTCCAGTGTTATTCCATGGAAAATTCCATGGACAGAGGAGCCTGGAGGTCTACAGTCCATGGGATCTCAAAGAATCAAACAGGACTGAGCTCCCACGCATGCCAACAAACTGGCCAAAGAGGAAATGCAGATCTCCTAAACAGTGGGGTACTCCCTCCCTCTTCCCTTTGTCTAATATTTTCATGGTACTTGATTTTCTACTTTCAAGTGATCCCTTGATATCCATACTAAACTGCCTGGACTCAGCAAAAACTTTTTAAGGAGGCAAAGATAGAAGCACTCTCAGGGAAACTAACCCCCATCCTCATTTGCAAACCCCTAACCTTCTTTTTGAATTCCTTATAGGCAGACTTTTCTCTGACTATGGAATCTACAACTGCTTTCAATTAGCCAAACAAAAGTAAGTTAAAAAGTTGGCTTCAGCCAAACTCCTCCCCAAAGAGGGAGAGAGTTGGAGAGAGAAGCAAAATTCACTGGACTACATTGTTAGGGAGTCATGAGACTGGAGGGGATGAAGAAATGCCCAAGCTAGTTGTCTACATGAAAACATTAGATTTTTAAAAATCACTTAAGTCATAAAAAAGAACAAAATAATTCAATTTACAGTAACATGGAGGAACCTAAAGACTATTATACTGAGTGAAGTAAATCAGACACAGAAAGACAAGTATATATGATATTGCTTATACCTGGAATCTAAAACAAAGTGTATAGATGAACTTATTTACAGAACAGAAGTAAAATCACAGATGTACAAAACAAACTTAGGTCACCAGGGGATAAACAGGGGAAGGGATAAATGGGGAGTTTGGAACTGATATATATACACTATTGTATATAAAATAGATAACTAATAAAAACCTACTGTATAGCACAGAGAGCTCTAATCAATACTCTGTAATGGCCTATAAGGGCAAAGAATCTAAAAAAGAGGATATATATATATATATCTGGATATATCTGATTTACTCTGCTGTATACCTGAAACTAACACACCATGGTAAATCAGCTATAATTCAATACGAATTAAAAACTAAAATAAAATTAAAAAACTAAAAATTAAAGATAGAGCAAATGAAGGGGAAAGAATAGATTCTACAGAATAATTAAGCAAGAGGAATGTGAAACTTCAGGCTCACTAATAAAAGCAGCTAAGGAGACATTGGGAAAGAATTTGACACATTATTCAAACAAAGAAGTTAGGTAGGGTAGGAGTCTCCTGGAAGATGAGATAGTAGCAAATATTAAGAAAAACACGCCATGCCACACAATCTGAATAGAAAATGCCCCCTCCTTTAATTGGCCAAAATACATAACAATTTTCCTCTACCAAAGGCATTTATATGCGTAATATCCTCTCGTTTATTTAAATGAAACTTCTAAATTATCAGAGGCTGAGAGAAAAGCTGGAGATTTAGCGATGTATATTATGTTGTGGGAAAATTAGCCCCTCAAAATAGCAGAAGGGAAATTGGCAGCTTAGCCAAATTAACCAGAAGGAATGAATACTCTTACTCAGTAGCTGAGGCAAGAGAACTTGCTGGATAATATAGCCAAATATTGAGGGAATTTGTTTCCAGCATCTGCATATTTTTGAAGCTGACAATGTTCCCTCCTAAAAAGAAGTGCTGGCCCACTCGCATAGTAACACAGAAAAAGATCCACCAAGTTAATAATAATGGGAAACAACCATTAAGAAAAAAAACTGATAGCAAAAATTTCACCTGGGGAAATGAATGGTTCCTTCATGTATAGCTCTCCCTGACAACTGAGCACTTACATCAGTTATATGAGGAGTGAAATTAATCAGTAGCTATTTCTTGAGCACCTGCTAGATTCTTAGCAAATCTGTGCCAGATGTACTGGAGAAGGAAAGGAGTAGATAGAGAAGTAATAAAAATATCAACAACGTGACAGAAGTTTACTAATTATAGAGCAGTTCTACAGTGATCCTTAAGCTAACGCATAAAAATCACAAACCAAACTAATGATCTTTATAGTAATGAGGTGGCTCATTTCCTTGATACTCTCCTTTATCTGCTGACCATCAGTAAAATACACCTCACTGCCAGGCTAGGTTCTCTCACAAGTCCCTCCCAAAATTCACCACGTTTTTTACATCTCTTGGTCCCTACAGAATACCTATGCTGTCACCTGACATAGTATAAATTCAGTAAGGGCAAAAACTCTCTTTTAAGATCCTTTAAAATTTTCCTCTCCACCTTTACAATAGAATTCTTTTGAAATATATTATAAATAAATATTGTTAATTGAATGTACTAGTACATATCAGGCAGGTTATTTCAAACCAACAATTCAAGACATACCTTTTAACATTTTTCAGATGTTTAAAATGTCAAAAAATTGGGAAAACTATGGATTGGTCTATAGTCAAAATGACTGAGCTAAATCAACTGGTGATTTTTAGCATTGAGGAAATCCGCATATATTTTATGCAAAGCTAGAAATTTGGAGAGTGTGGCTAATTTTCTGAGACTTTAGCTTCTACGTAAACTGAACTGCCAGCCCTGAACTGCTTGGGTTTCGTTATAAATGGGATAGAGTTTTATAGTATGGCTTACCCTTTCAACAATATAAACATTGACAACCTTCCGAAAAATGAGGAATGGGGTGGGGAGGGAGGGTGTGGGGGTAGGCACAGGAGAGAGTCACCAGTGGTGGCATTTGGTTATAAGAGACGGGAAACAATTTATACGGGTTGTAAATCTAGACTTTGGAGCCAGACTATCGGGTTTAAATCCTGGCTCAGTTATTTAGGAGATGTGTGCTTGGACAATCACTTCTGCCTCTCTGTGCCTCAGTTAGTCATCTATAAAAGAGGATGAAACTGGAACAGGATTGTTATGCCAATTATATAAGTGAATATATGCAAAATATTTAAAATACTCTCTGGTGCTACTAAACACAGGATCAGTTGATGTTCTTACTGCTGTTGGAACGGTATGGACTTTTTGCTATGTATGAGTGCATAAAATAACCTGAATATTTAGTTTGACCTGACTCAGTGAACCCGAAAAGAACCATCCTTCCTTGCAGCCATGCTTATGAAAGTAAAACATACGTTAAAGAGTATAAAGCAAGCTAGCATTAGTTATAGATACAGATGAGTTTGTAGTAACAGGTTTTTAAATTGGAAGGGAATTTGGATATAATCTTGGTTAATATCATCAGGTAACAGACAGAGAAATGTACGCTCAGATATTAGGTTGTGTGATCAAAGAAAAACTGGAAACCTGAGAGTAGAGACAAAAATTCCTCAACACCTGCCTGTTTTCTCTAGGTGAGAGACAGCATAGTGCATCTGAAAGCATCCAAAACACTTCACCCAGGCTCAGTGCCCTCAACCATAAACCTGTATATGTAACAACACGACTTATCTCGGGGTGTTTTGTGGAAATCAGAGATAACACACGTCAAGTAACTAGCACAATATATATACACGGCATATGTGTGTGCGTGCTAAGTCGTTTCAGTTGTACTCGACTCTTTGCAACTCCATGGATGCATCTTTTATGTCTCCTGCATTGGTAGGTGGGTTCTTTACCACTATGGCCACCTGGGAAGCCCTATATGGCACATAGAAGTAACAGTGATGGGGATTTCCCTGGTGGTCCAGTAGTTAAGAATCCACTTCCCAATGCAGGGGATCTGGTTTTGATCCTTGGTCAGGGAACTAAAGATCGCACATACCAAAGGGCAACTGAACCCATGTGCCACAATTAAAACCTAACACACCAAAAATAAATAAATAAAATTTTTAAAAAGAAAAATTAAAAAAGTAACAATGATGATTATGATGGTGACAAGCTACTTACTAAATCCCCAAATTCTACATACTACGAAAATATACTTCCAGCTTCTTCCTTTGTCATATTTGCAAATATAGAATACATGAAAATAAATGGACAAGTTTACTAGTAATCTATACATCCATACCACATACACACACTCCTACACTGTATTATACTAGGTTTACAAAATACTTAAATACTTAAATACTAGCTAACATATTAATATCTAGCCTTCCTGATGCAGCATTGAAATTACGGCATTTCCCCTTCTGGAGGAGAAAATAGCCTAAATTTTCAATTATGATGCTAATGTTGGCATTTTTCTTCCCACGTGATGTTATTACAAATAATTACCAAGATATGCACAGTATTACTTCAATAAGCTACTAAAACTGATCGCTTTTCCTCCCTTTGTCATTTTGAATAATGTCTCTTACCTTGTCACTTTTTGCATTTCAAAGCCTAATTTGAAGTCTCAGCTTAACTCTCTCTGATATAATTTATCATCACCCTCTTAAACATCCTTCAAAGCATTTTTCACATTTATTCATTCACGTTCACATTCATTTATTCACATTCACATACATATCATTATTTAAATATTCGAAGTTAAGTGTTGAATGTCACCCTCCACACTACCCTCAGAGTATTCCCAAACTACTACACTTAACAAGTGTTCCATTAATATAGCCATAAATAAATAGGCTCCCAGTGGATAACTGAATTCATAGATCCATATTCCAGCACATAGGTCTAAGGTAGCAGTGAATATTTGAGAGTAAACTTATACTACTATAAACATACTTGAATTATTCTATAACCAAGATTCTATATATTGCATATAGTCAATTATAAGAATAATATTCTGTCTCCTTCACTTTAAGACTATGCTCCCAGATTTTCTATTCTTTGACTCCTCAGCACCTTGCATGATGACTAGTGCATAGTAGTTGCTCTGGAAACACTCGTTAAATTGCTAACTGAGATTTGGCTCTCTTGCTTTAGCAAAATGACAATTCTTCATGAGTCAGCAATGACACATAATAAAAGTAACAGATGAAAAACATGGTTGGAAATTAAACATAATTCTGATACTCATGACACTTAAATCATCCAGTTTAATTGTAATTGTGGAAAGAGCATACTAACTACATTCAGTACAGAAAAAAAAGTATGGCTAAACATTACTACACTTGTAATCACAAACTTAACAGACAGTAAAATCTTCACATCCTTGTTCAAACTGCCACGGAAACAGATTTTAAGGATTAAGAAATGTACATAGAAAACAAGTGGGTTTTTTTTTTTTTAGCATGCAGTCCTCTAGAGAAGGGATAGGCTACACACTCTGGTATTCTTGGGATTCCGTGGTGGCTCAGCTGGTAAAGAATCCACCTGCAATGCAGGAGACCTGGGTTCGATCCCTGGGTTGGAAAGATCCCCTGGAGAAGGGAAAGGCTATCCACTCCAGCATTCTAGCCTGGAGAATTCCATGGATGGTATAGTCCATGGGGTTTCAAAGAATCGGACAAGACTGAGCGACTTTCACTTTCAGTGAAAGAGATGACAAAAATGATCCAAGAACAACAAATTGTACTCTTCTCATAATGCATGTCTGCACTTACAGATTTACAGAGACTTTTCATTTTGCTTGATTTTGTTTTCAAAGTGTCCTCCTCAGTTCCATATTGTTGTAAGTCCAACTGTTGACATGCATGTCTCAGAATGACTATCTGCTGTTCCTGATCCTCACAATGACCTGGTTCTAGCTCACCACTTAACATCCACCTAGAGTTCACACTTACTGTGGTAAGGAGGAATGTTACATAAAATGCAAGTGCTTTTGGAAATTGGTGATAAGTGTATTGGTTTTTAGAGGCCCCACATTTCCCATTGTCTGATTACTATAGTTGGCTGATTATAATAAACAACTATGACTATTAGACACTATGCTATGTGCTGCATAGGAAGACAGAATGAAGCCATAATCAATTTTTTTAAGGAGTTCACCATCCATGTAGGTAAATAGGGCAATCACACATGAAACAATTTATTCAAAATACTTTAGAATATTATGGATGATAAATTATATGTGGTGCATGTGTTAGATGTCAAAGATGCTTCAAGGAATAAACAATAATAATGATCACAGCTACTGTGACCATCAGGGAAATGCAAATCAAAACCATCTGAGATAGCACCTCACACTTGTCAGATGACTATCATCATAAAGACCACAAATAACAAATGCTGGAGAAGGTGTGGAGACCCTGTACAGTGAGGGGTCCTGTACACCTTTGGAGGGAATGTAAATTGGTACAGCCACTATGGAGAACAGTAAAAAGGTTTCTCAAGAAACTAAAAATAGAACTACCATATGATCCAGTAATTCCACTCCTGAGTATATTTCCAAAGAAAACAAAAACACTAATTTGAAAAACTATATGTACCCCCATGTTAATTGCAGCTCTATTTACAGTTGCCATGATATGGAAGCAACCCAAGTATCCATCAATAGATGAATGGTTTAAAAAGATGTAGTATATATGTGTATGTTTATATATATATACACACACAATGAAACACTACTTAACCATCAAAAGAATGTTGCCATTTGCAATAACATGGCTGGATCTGGAGGGTATTCTTAGTGAAATAAGTCATACAGAGAAAGACAAATAGTTCCTATTTTTCTATTCTTTTTTCTATTATTCTGTTATTACCCCCATTTTGTAAATGTGGACTCTTGCCGCCATGTTCTTGAGATCCTTAAGGTTGGTCAAAATGATCCTCATCTGGAAAATAGGGCTAGAATTTGACTTTGAAGAATAGATAGTAAAGAAGGAGATTTTCAAAAATGCCCTTGAATTACTAAATACAAGGTGAATCTTGAATTATTTATATACTCTTTTAATATCATCTTTTTCTTAAAGATTCGAAGTGGAGCAAATAGCTATTTAATTTACAAATATCCTTGTAAAAATCTATGAGCACTTTAACAGCAAAAAGTCCATGAAGAATAGCTACAGTGAAATGGAAACAGAAAAGTAATTAGGTAGAAGGGACAGGAAAGGTGCGCAGTGGAGAAGAATGCACTTGTATCGCAGAAAAGTATCCATTTACATTCCCTCCTATCGTGGGATAGGAGAAAATGTCCCGCTATGGAAAAGTCCACCTATCTAAACTTGAACTAATTAGCTTCTTCATTAAACATGCTTCACTGCTCTTCTCTGTTCTAATGAATGATGCCACCACCATCTATCTCGTCCTTCATTTCCCTGTCCCAACATCTAATCAGTCATTAAGATGTGAAATGAGAAGTTTGAGGTTTGCAAGCCCAGCCCTGCCACTTACCAGATAAATAACTTTGGGTAGACTGCTTGATCCCTACCTATCAATATCCTCATTGGTAAAACATAGACAAAAATAGAACATATTTTATAAGTTGTTAGAATTAAAATGTATCTACAATGTCTGTAAAAGTTCTTACTAAAAGCATTTGGAATACTTTGCTGTTGTTATTTAGTCACAGAAATTCAAACAAAAGACTCTGTGTTAGGCCCATCGTTTCATCACACGTTTTATACACACACACACACACACACACACACACACACATTCTAATGTCTATCTGTATAGCTATATTATAAATTAAATACTATAAAATAGAATTTGAGAAAACAAACCCTACACTCAGATACAGCTAAATTAAGCTAAATATTGGGTCTGCCATTTTCTAGTTGTGTTATCTCGAATACATCACTTAACAACTTCAAGGATCACTTTCTTCATCTGTAAAACAGTTATTGTGAGCTTGCAATTAATTAGCACATGTTAAGCATATCACACAGTACCCGACACAATGTAAAAGTCCAAGGAATTTTAGTCATTATATCATGGGATTTTTTCACAATATACAACGTGCATACATTAATGTATACTTTCTGACTGAACAAGAACTGCTGAATATATTTTAAAATAATTTTTAAAATATGATTTTATTAAGAAATCTCCACATTTTATAGTTACTTATTTTCCAAACCATCCTATTAATCCAGATCACCTGTGTCAGTAAGCAAGTAGGTACTCTGAAGCAGTAAAGGTAAGGAAAGATAGAACCACAGAAATAGAGCTCAGCTTAAATACTGGAAGGGCAAAGTCAAAGCCAGAATTATAGAAATGTCACAGAAGCAAAACAGCTACTTTCCCTCCTGAGATGCCTAAAAACATACTCAGGCTGCCCGTAGCTGCTCTTAGAGTCTGCCAATCAGCCTTTTCTCCTTGCTTCATGAATATTCCATAAACCATAAGCTTTCCAATTCCCAAGAAAAAAAAATGGTAACCGTAAAACTGCTAGGCCATTAACAGTCCATAGGTCACATATAGTGACAATGAATCAAACGACTAGTGAGCTTACCCAAAGGACCAGTGAATTATCAAATATTGTGCAGACTGAAGGCAATTTCAAGTAAGGAGTTTAAACACATTTTAAACAAAGGAGGCATTATTCAAATAAGCAAATAGCTACACAAGTTGGAACACATTAGAATAATAAAATTTCAACTGTTTGATTAAAATCTATACTGAAAATCCAAACTTTTACTAAGATGATTAGAATATTTCCTTCCAGCAACTATTTTAAAATTTTGCTCTTAACACACTCTTTCCCCTTCTTGATTTCCTTCTCCTTATTTATCTATGTTTTTTCTCTGCCTCCTTCCCTTCCTCAATTTTAATGCATTCTCAGCCTTCAAAGCTAAACTTAATACTGAAAGTATTCAATGACAACTGAAGCCCCAAAGCCAAGTGTGTTCTGGCAGCAATATGTACTCTGGAGGATGGATGGCCAACTCATTAATCACTGTCCTTAGAACACAGATTCTTCAAGGAAACTGCTCTGGAGATCTAAGTTATAATACATACACGGTTACACACTGCAGAGGACATGAAACATATATTTTGATGAAATTTATTATAAATTTCTTCCAAACCTGTAAAGACCATGACTCTATGCCCTTCACAAACAAATTTCATCATCTTATTCTTTGTTATGCCATTTGCACACAGCATGAGGCCCATGCTGCCAAGAGGAGTTACTGAATCCAAGCGTCTTAGCCAACTGGATGCACCAAACCTAACATTCATCACTGATAACAACTGTTACAGTCAAAAAATACATTTCAAGGAGGTATTAGTTCCCATCCCACCTTTGGAAATTCTGCAGAATAGTTTTATGCTAGTTAAGCAGTTCTTTCAAGTATACATTATAATCTATGCATTATAAACAGAAAAAAACTATATATATATATGTGTGTGTGTATATATATATATATATATATATATATATATATATATATATAATGTCTCCAAATGCAGAATCTTTAGACTTTAGCAATCCTGGGATCAGGGGAAGTTAATAGCTACAAGGAAAAGTCAATATATTTAATAACTTCTACAATATTAGAAAATGATAAGTTGAAATATGTTGCTTTAAAAGTTAAAGATAAACACTGGCTATATAATAATAGGACAGATAGCTTTCAAAGTATATGAAAAAATAAAGAATGTGAAAATTTAGCAATAAAAATGCATTGCAAAAGTTAATATTAAGAAAGAATATAAAAGTTAGTGAAATCAGACCAAGTAGAATTCAAGGGGCATTATATGGAATCTCCTCAAAGAGGTTATTTTATGATCAAATTCACAGAGTTAAATGAAAATAGAGCTGTTATAAATATTTACGTGTTGAGTATCATAGCATCAAGATGTAACAAACAGTCAACTCCTTAATTTCCATCAAACATTTATCAGCTTTAGTATAATTCAGACCACAATGAAAATATCAATAACATTCAAATCTATACAGGTAACATTTCTGAACGTAAGGTGGTTCAACTAAAAATACAATGAAGCTAGATAAACAAACAATATCCCATTTGGAACTTACAATATTATCTTCCAAATAATTATGAGCTAATATAGAAAAATAGAAGCATATTGCAGAATATTTAGCAAATAATTATGATAATATATCATAAAAAAATTACAAATTTTTGCCAAAGCTGTATGCAAAGGAAATCTCGTTGCAATAAAGGAAACTTTATTATTAAATAAGAAACAGTGAAAACAAATTAAGAACTAAACTCAAAATGCTAGAAAAAGAGTAACAAAATTAACCTGCAGAAAGATGAAATTAAAATAAATCTTAAGTCAACAATAAGAATAAAAAGCAAACAAATAAACACAGGAAAATTTTTTAAAGGAACAGTAGATAGAATTATTGTACCAAGGCCCCAATACAACAAAGCAAAACAACAAACACAACAAAACAACAATAAAAGGCAGAAAGGACACAAAATTACTTATGGGGAGGGGAAAGGGAATAAAACTGTTGATAGTGAATTTTTTATCTGACAATAGTAAACAAAATTCATTCTAATAATTTTGAAAATCTTGATGAAACTGATTTCTTTAGAAGAAAAGCTATCCAAACTTACTTTAATGGAACGACAATAATTTTTCTATCAGCTCATATGTCATTCTTAGTGAACCAGTGTCCATATCCCTGCACTGGGAAGGAGAACTATAAAGTGAAGGACCCTTAACAGTTCATATCTACTAGGGTAAACAGCTAACCTAATTTGTTCTACTGGCATCTTCTCTAGGAGGACTTCCTGACTGCCTGGTCTCGAAACTGAATTCCACTATTGTCACAAGGCCCTAACATTTCCTTCCCACTTTGGTGAGTCAGCACTATCAAAGCAATGCACCATCTAATGTACCCGTTTTGCTATATATATACATTTTTTTGTAAATATTCTGTCTCCCCTGTCCTACATACTTAAATGTAAGTCCATGGAGTAAGATAATTGTCAGAGGGATTTGTATGCCCTTGTTCCTCAGATCATCAACAGTGTCTGGTGCATAGTTGGTACTAAATGTGTAGTTGGTGGATGAGTGAAAAAAAGAATGAATGCATGTTTGAATAATTAAGGGGATGAGTTATTACCTATAGAGAATAGAGTTGGTGACTTACATACACTTTGATTTGGGCACATGCAGACAAAAGGAGCTTTAGACTCATCTGTGGCAACTACAATAAGGCTGTGTATAACTGACCATAGATACTTCTTTGATTCAAGAAAGAAAAAGAGAGAGAGATAGTGGAGTATCAGAGGAGGAGGAGGAGAAAGAAGAGAAGGAGGAGGAGGAAGAGGAGGTGATGATTGCTTGCTTTCTCATTTTCATGATGATTCGCTATTTTTGTACAACTGGTATCCGAAAGTCACTTTTTAATTTTTTTTAATTTGCAGAATCACTTATGTGCCCAATGTAAATTACAGTAGCTCTTATATACTTTCATATCCTTTTAGATCTGTCTCTTTAGGACAAGAATTCTCAATCTTGGATGGATATCACTTGCACCTATAAATCTTCTTGTTTATTGGTTTTCTTTTCTTTTTTCATACAAGGGCACAGCCCCATGGGGGCAGTTCTAATGCGGAGCCATGCTAAGAATCGCTGCTTTATTTTGTTCAATGAACTCTACTAAGATGCTTTTCCAACCTACTTAAGGGTATCCACAGGTTTCTCCTAAGTGCATACATAAGATTTTGCCCCCTAAAAATTAAAAACTTTTAAATTCTGAACTTTCATTTGAACCAGCTCCGTGTACATCTATCTCATCCAGAGCTGTTTAATTTTTAAGCCATTAATTATAGTTTCAAAGTTGAAATTTATGATTATCCTTTAACATTTTTTTTTTGAATTTTTAAATGAGTTACAAATTGTCATTGGGATTTTCAACTTCCTAGCTTTCCCCCTGGCAATGGAAATTTGACCAAGCTGCTGAAATCATGAGCTAAAGGATATTAAGTCAAATACCTGCAGAGGTGTTTCAAGATGCTTCTCTCTCAGCACTGGAGCAGCTGAAATTTCCTGGGGGGCTTTTGATGTCTTCCTTTTGGCTTTTTCCATTTGAACATTAGTAAAGTAGTTGACGGCAGCAAACTCAATAAGGGCCGAAAATACAAAAGCAAAGCAGACAGCTATGAACCAATCCATGGCAGTTGCATAGGACACTTTGGGTAAAGAATGCCGTGCACTGATGCTCAGTGTGGTCATGGTCAGGACTGTGGTTATTCCTTAAAAAGGAAAAGAGCAAAGAGACAAAATACTTTATGGTTACTTCTATGCAGAAAAAACAACCAAACAAAAAGATCTGGAAATTTGGTGGAGTGGCAGTAACAAAGTTTATAATAACTCAAAACAAACCATCTTTGATATGATTCCAATCCTAATGGTTCAGTGAAATTAGCACAGGCTTTGGAGTGAGAGACAGATGTGGTTCAAATACTGACTCCTCCAGTCACTGGCTCAGTGTGAGTTGGATTAAGTTAGGAAAACACACGGGGTTTCACTTGATACCCACTTACTGAGCTTACTATGAGATTTAAAGTATGTAAGGCAACCAACATATATTGGGTTGATATTAGAACCCAGGCCAATATACCTGAGACACTCAACACCTAACAGGAAGTGTGACTCACTGAAGCACTGACTCTCAACCAGGAGTGGGAAGATGGTAGCACTGAAAATTAAAGTATCAGAATTTCATGCCTAGGGTAGGCATGGCCCATGTTATTGAAACCCTCTATCAGAAAAATCACAAGTTATATACACTCAAAATCTTTACCTGAATATTACCTATTGAATTAAAATAATAAATGTACTAGTTATAAAATAGCTCAATTTATATAAAACAGAAGGAATGCTCCCAAGGAATATATTTCTAGAACAATTGGGTTTTAAAAATATTGGACATCTCAGTTCAGTTCAGTCACTCAGTGATGTCCGACTCTGAGACCCCATGGACTGCAGCAAGCCAGGCTTCCCTGTCCATCACCAAGTCCTAGAGCTTGTTCAAACTCACGTCCATCGAGTCGGCGATGCCATTCAACAATCTGATCCTCTGTCGTCCCCTTCTCTCCCTGCCTTCAATCTTTCCCAGCATCAGGGTCTTTTCTAATGAGTCAATTCTTTGAATTAGGTGGCCAAAGTATTGGAGCTTCAACATCAGTCCTTCCAATAAATATTCAGGACTGATTTCCTTTGATTGGACATCTACTGCCCTTCAGTTTATGGTTGGCAGGAAAATACTGGTAACAAGAATAACAGTACTTCTCTCCCATCAATAAGTTTCTGAAGCATATCATCTCCAGAAAAACCTTTTCTGCAGAGCCTGGAAAAATGTCAATCCCCATTCTCAATGGAAAAATCCCACTTGCCACTGAAACTATAGAGAAATGCATTATTTAAGGATGTTAAATATTTGTACAATTGCCCCTTTATGCATCTTTGTTTCTCTGTGAATCTAATCCATGTTATGTAGTTAAGTTTGGAAATTTATTTGGAGATTTACCATATTCATTTAAATCATTCTATGTAATACCTAGGAAATCTCCTGAACTGATACATTCAGATGTTTGGGAATGATGATGATGAAGACAATAACAATGATGAAGGCATAAATTATTTATTCTAATCCATGCCAATCCCTAGCCGAAAGTCACATGTTAAACTGAAGGGACAGTGAACCCCATGCAATAATGAAGGAATAAAAATATTTTGATGCAGAGAGAAATAACATTGTCTCTTCAACTCTGCACTTAATTATATTCTACCTTGTATTGTTGTATCTACCTTGTATCTACCCTAATTGTTCCATTTGTGTGAGCTTTGTTTCCACAACTTCATTAAGCATCGACTTCTTAAGGGCAAAAATGTTTAACACCGCTTTGGGATTTACCATATTTCACATAGTGCCAAGCACATGATAAATGTGTAGTAAATAAAAACACATTTTTCAGCTCTTCACCAATCCATTTTCTTTCTAATCCTTTCTGAATTGTCAGTTTTAAAACATAAGAAATTAGAACAACTGTGTAGCTTCTGAGCTATGGATCATTCAAAAATATTCCATAAACTATACAGAGGGAACAAGTTGAGAATTTGGTTGTATTCTCTTTAGAAAGAAATTTTTGTGATATTTTTAACATTTTATAAGTTTAAAACAGACTTAAAATATGTTTATTCAATCAAATATATAAATACCTAAATGCCTATGAAAATGCAATATTGTGAATTTATTAGACTTTGTTTCAGAAAGAGACCTCAGGACTTTTAGGCCTCTAATTGATTTTATTTTATTTTATTTTAGGCTTCTATTTTAAATCTCAGGAAAATGGCACCATCCCCATGGTCATTCTGAGATAGTGAATAAACCCTAAATTAATTCTGAAAACTTCTAGCTGCAAAATTTAAATATAAATCAAAGTTTTTCTTCTTATTCATAGCAAGTTAAATGGCCTATTGAGAATTCAAAACTGTTCTACAACTTTATTAGGTATATTTCCTCTAATAGCACAGAAATTATACTGAAAGAGCTTGAAAAAAATATATAAACAGTGCCATTTAAATAAGAATACTACTGAGAAATCAGAAAGTTTTACAGAGACCATAATGTAATCAAAAAGGAATCTGAAACTCAAATATAAACAACTTAAGATTATCCATGTTGCTTTGAACATTTTTTTGGTAATAGAACAATTTCTCCTGAGGATAAGCAGTAACAGTCTTTTTCTCTTCTGCAGTATAAGAAGAAATTCCATCATTAATGACAAGTAAGCAGAATATTAATGCAATTATTGAGCTGTGAATACAAAAATGATTTTCTGATTGTTAAGGAGGGTAGATCACCAAGTTTATGAATATGTTCAACGATATATGGCCATATGGCTGCTTTGCATTTCTTTTTTATCGTCTAGAGTACAAATGATTTAAAAGTTTGCAGAAAGGTCTTTCAGATATTATGGTTCCTATTTTATGACTGTTGGCAAAATTAAGAAAGTAACTGGCATAAACAGTTGGCTGAGTGTTTGAAATTGCCATCCCTTTAGACATTAAAAAGTTTCTCTGTCTGGAGTTCAATTTTAAGAAAGAATTAGCACGACAGGAATGGGCTTTTTACACCTGTGTCTAGGTGAAGCAGTTGGTTAAATGGACACCAACAAAACAGCAAACAGATGCTAACCTCTCAGATAAGAAGCCATGCTTCTTCTGCATCTAGGAAGACAGTACATCTGCTACCACATCTACCCTGAAAATACTTTAATAACCATGGAACTTTTTTGACAAGTTCAGATATTGATGCCAGGCTCTGTTTTTAGAATGCTGAATAAGAACCATATTGGCTGGCCCAGGAGCTGGAAGAGGACATTTAAGACTAGGTTAAGACTATACACAGGAGTGAATTTTGGGCTAGCCACTCCTAGAAAATGAACTAGTAATGATGTAGATATGCCAGCTGGCATTTACTCAGATTTCATGTTTTACTATACTGGAATAACTAGAAAACTTAAGAGACATGCATCTTTAGAGATAGACCTTTCCAGAGAATTTGGCACACTCTACTTCTCATATTTACACTAATTTTTATTAGTTTTTGTTTTTGCGTGATCTCGAGGGACATCTCTTACTCAGCAAATTCTTTCTTGAGTAAAGAGAAAAATGAGAATTGGGACAGAAAAATGCTAGCCAGAATTATTTCTTTTTATTTGAATCTCATATGAAATAGACTGTTCACCCCGCCTACATACTTAAAACTTAACTTCTTTAAGAAAATACCATCGAAAATCTCAACAAACAATGAAATCGTTACCAATTCAGACAAATCTTAGGTCTTAGAAGACTTCATTATTGGGCATAATTTTCCTGGTCAATCCAAACCGGTATCTTGGTGCCTGAGCACAATCAGAAGCAAACGGAAGAGTTCCCACAAAGTATGCAGAGGACACAGCCATACACATCCACTCAGCAGCTCTGAAGACATCCACAAGCTCCCAGGTCCCCAGACTGCCTCCCCTACCCCTACCCCCCACCACATAAAGACAGGATGGCAGAGTGGACATGAGGGAGTTCTCAAAGTTAGGCATAAATCATTTTGGGTTTATCACCTCCATATATGATTTTATATATGTTTTTTAATCTCTTTGTGTCTATGTCCTTAACCATATAAAGTTACTAATGCCTAACTTTCTGAGTTATTCTGAAGATTAAATAAGATGATCTCTATCAGTACATGGCAAATTTTATTATCAGTATTATTCATGTTACCAGTACCCTTACTGTATGATACATAATTTCCTTACACTAGCTTATCTGGATAGGAAATATTGGATGGATACAGCTATAACCAATGCTCTCCCCCCCACATACCACTGGAAATTTCTATTATTTGGGGACAAATGAGACAGAACAGTGGCTATGAGTTTGTAATCAACCAAGAAAGTATTCAAACTCATCGACCAATCACAATAACTATAAAATAAAGAGAACATTCACATGATAGTATCAGGTAGCGAGTCTCAAAATGAGAGAGAGCAGCACGATCTGTCATAATAGTCAATGACACTAAAAATAGTATTCACTGTGGTAGCCATTGTACCCAATTAACTCATTGAATCCTCACAGCAACCTTATGCAGTAGTGACAATTCATCCTGTTGTTAACACTTGAGGAAACAGGCAGAAATAACTCACTGAAGGCTCACAGCTAATAAATGGTAGACGTTAGGTTACAACCTAGGCCATCTTGCTCCAGAGTCTGCACTTTTGACGTGGATGCCTCTTAATCAAAGGCATCATTAATGATGAAAAAAAGATCTTCACGACCAGATAATCATGGTGGTGTGATCACTCACACTCACCTAGAGCCAGACCTCCTGGAATGTGAAGTCAAGTGGGCCTTAGGAAGCATCACTACGAACAAAGCTAATAGAGGTGATAGAATTCCAGTTGAGCTATTTCAAATCCTGAAAGATGACACTGTGAAAGTGCTACACTCAATATGTCAGCAAATTTGGAAAACTCAGCAGTGGCCACAGGACTGGAAACGGTCAGTTTTCATTCCAATCTCAAAGAAAGGCAATGCCAAAGAATTCTCAAACTACCACACAATTGAACTCATCTCACACGCTACTAAAGTAATGCTCAAAATTCTCCAAGCCAGGTTTCACCAATACATGAACTGTGAACTTCCAGATGTTCAAGCTGGTTTTAGAAAAGGCAGAGGAACCAGAGATCAAATTGCCAACATCCGCTGGATCATTGAAAACGCAAGAGAGCTCCAGAAAAACATCTATTTCTGCTTTATTGACTATGCCAAAGCCTTTGAAGGTGTGGATCACAATAAACTGTGGAAAATTCTGAAGGAGATGGGAATACCAGACCATCTGATCTGCCTCTTGAGAAACCTGTATTCAGGTCAGGAAGCAACAGTTAGAACTGGACATGGAACAACAGACTGGTTCCAAATAGAAAAAGGAGTACATCAAGGCTGTATACTGTCACCCTGCTTATTTAACTTATATGCAGAGTACATCATGAGAAACACTGGGCTGGAAGAAGCACAAGCTGGAATCAAGATTGCCAGGAGAAATATCAATAACCTCAGATATGCAGATGACACCACCCTTATGGCAAAAAGTGAAGAAGAACTAACGAGCCTCTTGATGAAAGTGAAAGAGGAGAGTGAAAAAGTTGGCTTAAAGCTCAACTTCAGAAAACTAAGATCATGGCATCCAGTCCCATCACTTCATGGCAAATAGATGGGGAAACAGTGGAAACAGTGGCAGACTTTATTTTTCTAGGCTCCAAAATCACTGCAGATGGTGACTGCAGCCATAAAATTAAAAGAAGCTTACTCCTTGGAAGGAAAGTTATGACCAACCTAGACAGCATGTTAAAAAGCAGAGACATTACTTTGCCAACAAAGGTCCATCTAATCAAGGCTATGGTTTTTCCAGTAGTCATGTATGGATGTGAGAGTTGGACTACAAAGAAAGCTGAGCACCAAAGAATTGATGCTTTTGAACTGTGGTGTTGGAGAAGACTCTTGAGAGTCCCTCGGACTGCAAGGAGATCCAACCAGTCCATCCTAAAAGAGATCAGGCCTAGGTGTTCTTTGGATGGACTGATGTTGAAGCTGAAGCTCCAATACTTTGGCCACCTGATGCAAAGAGCTGACTCATTTGAAAAGACCCTGATGTTGGGAAAGATTGAAGACAGGAGGAGAAGGGGATGACAGAGGATGAGATGGTTGGATGGCATCACCAACTCAATGGACATGAGTTTGTGTAGACCTCGGGAACTGGTGATGGACGGGGAGGCCTGGCGTGCTGTGGTTCATGTGGTCGCAAAGAGTCGGACATGACTGAGCAACTGAACTGAACTGAACACGATTTTGCAAATCAACTGTACTTCAATTAAAAAAAAAGAATTTAGCAGAGTGTATCACATTGCATAATGGAAAGATGCATATTTTCTCTTAAAAACAGTTAATAATCAAGGCAACAAAATCAAAACAAAGTTAATCTCCCCTGTATAATAGAGCATCTGGGAGTAACAAGTATGTCTAAGTGTGCCATATACCCTGTAATGAGTACCACACATTATTCTAAATATTCACTAGTCTAGGAAGGAGAGATGTGTTATCACAATTTTATGGATGGAGAAAATAAGTGGCAAATGTGGGTTTTAAACCCTGACCTACTGGAAAATAAAACTTCAATATGTTGTTTTCTCTCTTTCATTTTCCCATCTATTTTCAATAGCTGAATTTTTTCAACACTTGCAATGTGCAGTTATTCTTTAATTGAACCCTCGCAACTCTATGAAGTAGACAGTCCCACTACACCTGCTCAGTGCCTTCTTGGGGTCACACTCTGCCCAGAGCACTAACCCTCCTCTAAAATTTTCCCCAGTAGGATTCCAAAACCTTCTTGAGTGAACCTAAGATTAAAGCAGTGGGGCTGTCCGTGGAATATGTCCCCACATTCAGGTGAACTGAGAACACTAAGATGGCCCTCATGAAAAAGTCTCTAAATGGATCGGGGTGGGATGAAAAGTTGCCACTCTCTTCAGTTCCTTCTTACCAGTATTCTTTCAGCTTTTGTGTGATGAGGGGTATTATATCATGGCTTCAATCTGACTTTCTACCAAAGAGAAAAAAGCAATGGGAAGTCCCCATCTCTCATGAGGACTATACCTCCATTCCAGAGCAATTCTGACCATTTTCATTCTTGTCCTACAACTGAATGCCTTTTCCACTCACAATCAATAAAGAAAAAAATAGAGAAATATTAAATTAAATATCATTATAACTAATTAGTTCACAATAAAGGAAATCTGATGGGGACCCATTTGGACTGTTTATGTTACACTGTGATTAAGTAATTTAGTAAGTTGGGCTATAATTTTATAAAAATTCTTGCAGTGCTTTCTATTTTAAAGATCTAATACTGCAAAAGCAATTAGACTTCATTTTTAGCATTTTTAAGAGCAGAATTTAGAGTCAACTTTTATGGAAAATCACTAGGAAAAAACATGAAAATACACACACCTGTACGAAAATATAAAGCCTCATTTTAGAAAGAATTGTAATACTCAGCTATACATTATATATACATACATGCTTAGAGGAAGGTTGCCTTATTGTCTTAGTTTCAGGAAAAAGCTTTCTTTCTAAATGTGATATATGTGAAAAAAAATATAAAGAAACACATATAGACCCATCCATAACATCCCTGAGTTCAGGCATGTTTTATTAGCATTTAGACAAAAACCTAAAAAAGATAGTAAGTAAATATATCATAAGATTTCTGGTAGCTCTTGATAACATTTTTAATATTACATCTGAAAATAACATATTAAGAAAGTAACTCAGGAATCAGTAGCCTTATTCTCAGAATGAAGACTCAAATCTTCCCAAAACATATTTTAATACGACTTACAGGCTGGAAAATAAATGTTTTCAAAAAATATTTTTCCTGGTGATACATATACATAAGGAATAGTTTAAGAACAAGCAATAATCAGCTATTTTTCTCCCATTGAATATGACAAAAACTAAGTCCTATAATTCTTTCCATTCACATCCCCAAAACAAAT
Source organism: Okapia johnstoni (assembly GCA_024291935.2). NCBI lineage: Eukaryota > Metazoa > Chordata > Mammalia > Artiodactyla > Giraffidae > Okapia > Okapia johnstoni. The sequence continues at coordinate 59,495,331 of CM044308.1, forward strand.
ACAGACCAAGAATCCTCAATAATAACCATCCATCTACTCACATGACAGCTTTAACATACCCTTAACATATTTTATAATTGAACTTTATATTTTGCCTCTACTTTTGAAAAGAGGGTAGAGTAGCACCACAAAAATTGGGCAAGATGAAAAAAAACAGATTTGGGGAAAGCACTAAAAAACAGAGAAAATTCAGTGTTCAAAAAATCAATGATCAGATTTCCTACCTCAGAATTCTGTTGAAAATAGTTTTGATATATTTGATCATCGACTTTTTTTCTGAAAAAGAAAGCCAGCTCATTTCTTGCATCTCACCAACTCAGAATTTATTTTAAACTAAAATAAGATTTAAATATAAATAAAGAGAATTCTCAACTGTGAGCTATGCATCAACTCTATTTCTGGAAACTTTTAGCTGGACCCTGAAAACACAAGATATTTCAATGAAGAAGCTAGTGCCAAGTTGCATATTGGTTTAAATTATTGAATGTCTCACCTGTGATGGATTTGATAGTTTCACTTGATACGGTTTGCCCAATCAAGTCATACTGAACTAAGCTGGAAGACTCCTTTGGAACTTCTACTGATTTCTCAGGACCTTTTGTCCAGGTATAAATCATCTCACTCTTCGGATAGGCATCTGGAAGACAGCAGAGAAGGTGGTTAGAGTCAGGGCTCCTTTTCCATCAGCACTGACAGTCAATGATTAAGAATATTATACATGTTCAAGAAAGATGGAATAAATGAAAACAAGAATCATTATGATTTATTCAAACAAACATGTTTAAGACTGAGAAAACTGTAGAGATCAAATAAGCAGTCTTGCAACTGGGCATATTTCTCATTTTATGCCAAAGATTTACAGGAGGAGAGACTAAAACTAAGGCAACTAAAATGCGATCTATGCATCAGTGCCCTTGGATATGTTTCCATACTAATCGGATAAACAGGTGAAAAGCAGAAATAATAACCCCCACCCAAAGTACTGTCCAACTGCTATTCCTTCCCCTTCCAACTCACTTCTAATACTTGACCAATATTGACATCTTCCTTCCTCATGCAGCTCTCTCAATTAGAAACATACCAGATGCTGCCTATAATAATACAACAACAAAAACAAAAAGCAAATCCTACTTTGGAAGCGCTCACCATGGGTCAGCTATTCCAGACTCTGCCTCTGGGCAATACCCATGCTGTTTGGGAACCATTCTGCGGGTGACAACTGGCTATGCAGTTTGTAAAGCTCTCCAGGGAACGTACTTACACAACCAATTCCACTACCTTTAAACTCTCACAATCAGAACATTTTCCCTTCCATCTTCAGCAAATCCCTCCCAGCGGCAATTCAAGCCCATTTTCTATTATTTGGTGTTCAGTGCACATGGAGGCCAGCTGCTTGCTTACCAGCCTACCCAGAACAGATAGCTTGGCTCACACACAAATGAGTTCAAAAGAACCAAGATGAATTGTGTGCTGCCCTCTGCAAAGCTTCCTAAAATGGCTAGAGCACAGTAGGCCCTCAGTGAAAATGTTTAATTCTACAAAAGGGGTTGGTACCTAGGGAGACCATCTCTACAAACGACTTTGCAAAACAAGCTGTAACGCTTGTGTTGTCATTTAGTGGTGTATAATCAGGTCTCAAGGTTTATCTTCCGAAGTATATTCATGCTTAAATCATACATTTAAAGTCTCAGAATGCTATGACCCTGTCCATGATATTTTAAGTCAGGTATCCTTTCTGTCAGCGTATTTTTCTGTTTTTATCTTTTCTCATCAAATCACTGGTTGGAGAGCAAAGGACTCACTCTAGTTTCAAGTTAACCCAACTTGAATACTGTGATTACTGAGCGTTATAAAAAGAATGGTGACTGCCAAGTCTCATTAAGTTAAGCAATAAGCAATAATAACAGCAGGCAACAGTTTCACAATCACTGTGACTGAGAATCTGAAGCAATAGTAAAAGTCAGCATCTATTTTTGGTAGATTCTGATTGAGTCAAATATTTGAGGCAGACGTGAGAAGAGGCAAGCACATTTTGCTGCCATCTCTGAGAGGGGAGCTTGGGTAAAAGAGATTCCTTATTCTGTCCTACCCATTCATTTCATCCTTTTGCCTTCACCACCACAAAATATCCCAAATTCACGTGTCTTACACCTCCTCTGATACTATAATCTAGTCTAAGTCACCACCATCCGTCTATTAAGACACACAGCCTCCAGCTCTTCTCCATTTCTAACATCTCTACAATCCATTCTCCCTGGAATGAACAGAAAGCGTGATCTTACTGGGGCGAGAACTGAAAACTATTTGTACTATAATAATTTAAATTTCACTCAAGATAGCTCTAAACTAGGTAAAGTCCTTTCTCAACCACCCTTAGTAAAACCTTCCAAAGGCATCCAATAGCACGTAGAATAATATCCAAACTAATTAATGTAGTCCATAAGATATGATACTATCTTGTTTTGCCTACATATCAAACCATCCCTCCGAATCTGTGTTGGTCATGCTTCAGCCATTTTCACACTAACAGTGCTGCTTATGTTATTCGAACCCATGTCATGTCAGGAAACCCTGAACCTTCTTTTGCTTTTTTCAAGTCTGCCATAAAGGTTTCTGCTAGTAACAGAAGCTGTTAAATTTAAAAAATGAAAAAAAATCATTTACTCTTTCTCTGATACACTACCAACACAAGGAGTTCAGTGGTCCCTAAATTTCACCACTGATCACCAACCTATTAATTATGACTCAATCTACCTAGGGTATCTAGGTAGCAAATAGAAATAATTTTTGCTTCTGGTGAGAGAAAAGGGGTTGTTTTTACCTCTTAATTTAAATATATTAGGTAATAAACTGTCTCCTACAAGTCAAACCTCGGACAAGTCATTGTCATGGACAATAATTTAAATGTTAGACTATGGAAAATCATGAACATTCAAAAACATCTGCTTGCATGAGGTAACCATAAATCCTAACCACAATCTGATTGTAACTTACAACTCCCAAATTTCAAAGGGCAGGCATGGCCATCCATGGGGAAGTCCACCAATCTCATGGGACATTCTGCACTTATGGTGAGTCTATGATCGAAAAAAGGCAATTAAATAAAATCAAAACTTTAAAAAAAATAATTTTATAGATTCCTCAATGAGGAAGAAGGAAGAAAAGAAGGAAAAAAGAAAGACAGGAAGGAAGGAAGGGAAGAAAGAAAAAACAGTTAAAAAAATTTAAAAATGACTACCTCATTGTGTATAAAATTGTGCCATTTCTCATAATTCTAAAAAGCTTATTTGGAGCTGTCATATTATGTGAGACAGATTTCTTTCCATTCCTGAAGAAAGTATCAGGAGTCCATACTTTTGTTACCATCATATTGTTCAATCTCAAAATTTCAATGGGGCCATCATATTTTAGTCTTTTGTCAATCCATGTCTGTCTGAAGAACACATCCATTGTGTATTCCTAGGGAAGTTAGTTTGTGACATATTCAATCACAAATGATTACACATAAATATGCAGAAAAATGCATTAAATTCTAGATTTGCTCTCAGAAAAGACTACTCCAGATAAAAACAAATAGGAGCTAATTTTTTTTAACAAATCAGTGGAGCAAAAGGAGTGTCAGCAATTAAAGCATGTTATGTCCATCTGATACGTTAGTCTTCTACATTTGTTAGATAAATAAATTGTCATACATATTAATCATTCAAGAATAATTACTCTAATTTAATAAAACTGCCAGCCACCAGGTAATCACAGTTGTACTTTGTTTTAAATCAAGTGGCAAAATTAGTTAATGTGTAACAAATAACACTGCATAATTAATCATAAAATTGTAGGCATCTCTTTAAGACAAAGTAAAGTATGTAAAGTATGTAAAAGAGAAATCTTATATCCACAGAATTTATTAACGTTCACCTAGGGTCATTTCTTTGACCTGGAAACTGAAAATATTTAATATTAGAAAGCAAAACTGAATTTATCCTGACCAGGGCTTGATGTTCCACGGAAGTGGGAGGAGGGGTGTTGAGCAAGTGGGCCAACAAGGAATTCTAAATGCAATTAGGACTACAATATAGTTTCATACCAAAACTAATTACACTCTCTAATTTTCTCCTCCTCAGTAATTTTCTAAGGGAAAAAATATTACATACAACATTGTATTGTGGGGACAGAATGTTCTTTTCTTTGTTGAGAATGACTCCAAACCAGAAAAAACCTCAAATATTACAGCTGAAATGCAAATTAAATGTCTCACTTTTTTAAACTTTTTAGGCTGTTCTTTCACTTTCTAGCTCTGTGTAATTGATTACAAGATAAATCTTAATTGCCCTCTTTTCTGCATGTTTTCTTCAAACCTCAAAAAGTACATTTAATTTCCCAAATACCTACCATTTCAACATCAGAAACAGGTCCAAAGCTAGTGACATATATGTCAGTTTTCACTTCTGTAACAGGACCTAGTAGGCGTGAATTAAACAAGTGTGAAAAGATAATTACCAATCCTACAGGCAAGGAGGGTTTGATAATTTAAAAGTAAAGACAGATAAATCATGATTTTACAAGCATCTTATGTTTGCAGTGTGATTATGCATCTCTCAAAAAAATGTAGACAAAAGAACAACAAAACCAGAAAGCAATCTTTACTTACAGGCAAAAAGAAACCCCAATTACTTACCGCGAATCTTAGTTCTTCAAAGATACATCACCCCTGGGCACTGTTACAACAGGCAGTGCAGGGAACAAAAGCTTTAGCCTTTGTGATTTTTTTTATAGCCCATCATCTGATTGGCTTTTAGAAAAGAAGTGAGCTGTTAAAAAGAGGGAATTTAACCACAAGAGTGAGGTAGAGAAAAACCATAATGGCTGTAAAGAAGACATCTTCAGTGAGTTGAGGATATTGGTAAATAAACACAAAAATGATTCAGGTCACTTTTAACAACAGGAAAATCATCCACTGGTAATTAGGATCAAATGTGTGATTTTGGGCAAGTTACTTAACTCCTCAATGGCAGGAACCTTACCTATCAGACAAAACTATTGATGGGGATCAGATGAAATTTCTCCTATGAGACCCTGAACACAGTTACACTTTCATGAAAGTATTTATCAAGTATTAGCTTTTCTTTGCTATTGAGATTCTTTCCTACATCTAAATAAGCCTGTTTCAGGAACAAGTGTATGGATGTGTTTGGCAAAAGCAAAATATGGGAGCATCATGACAATAAGGTTGACACAGATTTTAGACAGAGGAAACTGCTGCAATCCAGGTTCAGCATGTTGCTTAAAATGATAAATTTCGGAGTTCAAATTCGGCTCTAATAGATTCTAATTGCATGATCTTTGTCAAATCATATATCGTCAGATACAGAGGAGGTTTTAATGGGTATTAGCTGAAATAATACATGTAAATCACTTGTCCCAGTCTCCAGAACATAACATGCTAAATAATGATAGTAATTATTATTGTACATAATAGCAATTTTAATTACTAATAAAAATTTTAAATTGTTGCACTCTTGAACATCATTTCTTATATGATGGTTTATAACACTGGTTGGCCAGGGGCTACCTATTCCATACTGGAAAGAACAACATCTGTTATCAAGATGGACTGTTTCTCTTGAATACTGGGTTGGCAATTGGATTTATGCCAAAAAGGACGCAGAGCAATTGGAATAGCTTTATGCCCTAGGTCTAAAGTTATCCTCATAAAACACATGAGAATATTTCTCCCTCTACATGGTGAAGATTGAGCCACCGAAAGAAAAGTAGTCTGAAGGAGAAAGAAAATTCTTTCTTGAATAAGTATCCTAAGAAAAATATACCCTTTGGAAGTACAGTGAGAGAAAAAGTATAAATCAGGCTGATCTGCCATGAGCTTTCATTTTTTTAAAATAACATTTTCTAAAATGTTTAAAAATGCTTTCATTTTTTAAAAGTAACAAAAAAACCAGAGAGAATAAGTGTGAAAAGTTGACTGAATTTTTATTTGAATGAGAAATTGAAAACAGCAACAACAAAAATACGATAGTAATAAGCTTATGAAAGCCAAAGTGGTTCAGGAATAGACAGGTAATCCAGGAAGCAAATAACATGTGTCAAACCCTAGTAGATGGAGATTTCATTCAAAAAAATTCAAAAGTGGGAGAAATCACTCTGCTAGCTTCTTCAGGACAATCGCTAAAGTGTTAAAAACATTACTTCAGTGCAAGTCAGGACAAGGAGTGATAAGTTACCCAGAACAATTAAGGCTGAGTAGATCTTGACAATGAGACTGTGTGATGGGAATCTTGAGAAATTCATTACTTTGAAGATCAAATTTAGGAAACTGGTTCTCAAACTTTAACTGGATCAGAACCACCCAAAAAGTTTATTAAAGCACACATTGCTGGAGCCTACCTCAGACTTGCTGTAGAGTAGGTCTAAAGTAGGGCTTGAAAATTTACATTTCTAACAAGTAACTAGGTGATGCTGTTCACTTTAGCTCACAGAAAATGTTTATGTTTCCTAGAACAGTATTTATTTAGCTAACTGTCCTGTAAAATATTAATACCACAAGTGTTCTATTGACATGCAGGAAAGGTAGAAAAGGGAGGGATTAAGCCAATCATTTTTCCTTATACATTTATTTTAAGGCATGTGGGTTTATGCTAATTCTCAAAGTTATAATGATTCCATGATAATAACGAATCTTTTCAAATTCTGACATAACATTGTTACTTTTTCAGTGATTCTTGAAAAATGCTTTATGTTCAGAATTATAACCTTGATTATTTGTGACATTATTCAGTATTTACTTTACACAATCAAAAAGGTCTTTGAGATTGAATGAGAGCCTAAAAATATATAATTGGTAAAAAAATTGCATTTGGACACCCATTCATTCAACACTTATTGAGTAACCACCTGATGTACACCATTTCATGCTAGGCTCTGGTGTTACAGTGGTAAATCAGAAGTTTCCTGCCTCAGGCACTTAACATGGTATTGGGGGAGTCAAAGAATAAATAATAAGGAAATGAATTAAATGGAAGAATGCTATCATTCATAAGAGAAACAAAACAGGCTGGTAATAGTCTGGGAAAGCCACTGTAGTTTTTTAGCCACTCTTCAATGCAGTGACTTATTTTTAATTTCTAAATTCTATTTTTCTATTAAGGTATAGTTGATTTCCTATTTAGTGGGCTTCCCTGGTGGCTCAGATGGTAAAGAATTCACCTGCAATGCAGGAGACCTGGGTTCGATCCATGTTGGGAGGATCCTCTGGAGGAGGACATGACAACCTGCTCCAGTATTCTTGCCTCAAGAATCCCCATGGACAGAGGAGCCTGGTAGGCTACAGTCAATGGGGTCACAAAGAGTCAGACATGACTGAGCGACTAGGCACACAGCACATAGTTGATTTACAATGTCATACCAATCTCCAAAGCAGTGACTTTCAAACAGATCTGAAGAATGATCACAAGACATTGGAAACGCTGAGAAAATGCATTTCAGGTAGAATTTCAAGGGGAAAAACTCAGAGAGAACACCTCCTTCGCTGTCCATATTCTGAAAGTGGTATCTTTTAAGCAACTTATTTATAATATATGTTAAGTTCACGGTTTTAAACTGTAGAAATCCCAGTGAAAGAGATTGTTATGAGCTGAATTATATTCTCCTAAACTCATATGTTGAGCATCTAGTACTTCAGAATGTGATTATATTTTGAGATAGGGTCTTTACAAGGGGAATAAACTTAAAATGAGGTCATTAGGCTGGGCCTGATTTAATATGACTGGTGTCCTTATAAGAAGAGGAAATAAAACACAGAAACACACAGAAGAAAAACCATGTGAAGATACAAAGAGAAGACAGCCATTTACAAGCCAAGGAGACAGAGCTTAGAAGAAACCAACCTGCTGACACATTGATCTTGGGCTTCTAGCTTCTGGAATTGTGAAAAAAATGAATTTGCTGTTATTGAAGCCACTCTGTCCATGGCACTTTGTTATGGCAACCGAAGTAAATGAATACAGAGGTTAATCATTTGTCCTGTTTTTTTCCCCCAAGTTTTCTCCCTCTGATAGACAGTCCAGCTCTGCCTCTGTTTATAGGCTATGGTAAGAAGTTTGATTTGTATTCCTTAATCACTGGGATACCATTGAAAAGTTTGATGTAAGGAAAATATATGATCTGAATCACTCTGGCATTGTATGGACACTGAATCATAGGGAAGCAAGAGTAGAAGAAGGTTTCCCCGGTGGCTCAGACAGTAAAGAATCTGCCTTCAATGCAGGAGACCCAGGTTCAATCCTGGGATCGGGAAGATCCCCTAGAGAAGAGAATGGCAACCCATTCTAGTACCCTTGTCAGAGAAATTCATGGAAAAAGGAGCCTGGAGGGCTACCGTCCATGGGGTTACAAAGAGTTGAACATACCTGAGCGACTAACATACACACAACCAGCTGAAGAAATCTCTTCTAAGAGGCTGCTGTACCAAGTCAGGTGACAGATGACAGTGTCCTGGACAAGGGATGTGGCAGTGGGGATGGGGAGTGGACGATCAAGAGGCATGTATATGTGGAACTGCTCCCAAGCAACGGGGCTGTTCCCAAAGAACAATAAGCAAAGATACTAGTATTTATTTAAGGCCTGCTATGTGCCAGTGGGCTACCCTGGTGGCTCAGCGGAAAAGAATCCACCTGCAATGCAAGAGATGCAGGAGATACTGGTTTGATCCCTGGGTCAGGAATATCCCTGGAAGAAGGCATGGCAACCCACTCCAGATTTGTTACCTGGAGAATCCCATGGACAGGGGAGCCTAGTGGGCTATAGTTCGTGGGGTCACAAAGAGTCAGACACAAATGAGCGACTGAGCAGGTATGCCTGCATGTGCCAAGCAGTGTACTAAATTCTCCCCATATGCTACTTCATTCAACCTCCATAATATTCTCCAGGAATGATATTTCAAGATAATTTTATGGATATGGAAACTGAGCTCACAGAGGTTAAATGTTATATTCCAGAGCCAGAATTATAACCTCCCTGTGTTGATCTATAAGACATATTCTAGATTTACTATGTTAATGATGTCATTAAATAGTAAATCCACCTTTAATAACATACATGTAATTTTCTACCTAGTACATAACATGCCATACCTACCTTTCTTGTTTTGTTTCATGAGTAGTTTCTGAACTATATTCCTGCAGCTCTTTGTATGCATTTGCTCTTCTTCTTATTACAGCCTGCTTGAGTCTTTCTCTCCTTAACAGCAAAGGTGAATCTTAATTCTCTTGGAAATCCCAAAAAGCACAGTACTTTTCACATACTAGGTGGTGAATAACTATGTGTTTGATTGTGTTCCCAATATCACCCTAGTAGTGGTTTTAAAATTTCCCCAAAGAAAAAAAATTCTGGAATTCATTTGTTACATCAGCTAAGCTACAAATATTTCCTGATTAAAGTAAAATCCATGTTTTATTTATATCTGTATCCTCTTCCTGAACAAATTTTAGGCCTTAAATGTAATAGATTTCCAATAAATCAGTTCTCAATGAACAACGGTCGCTATGCAATTAAGAATAATTCTTAGAGACACTTCCTCTAACACTGCTGTTTAGGATGTTCAAATCAACTTTCCTAAGAGTCTAATTACATAGAAAGCAGATAATTTTGATCTTGGAAGGACTTCTCATAATTTTATATGCATTTGTGTAACATAAAGAAATCTTTTGTTTTAAAATCTTGCTTCTTTGATAATAAGTAAATAGTTTTTAATCCCCCCAACATAGTGGACAATTCCTAGGGCAAAGGGATCTTCAACAGTTTTGAAAGGAACCAAGACCACCAGGATCAAATTCATAGGAATACTACCATCTTATTAATGAATCTAACTTGCTTGGAAAGTGGGAAAGCAATTAACAATGTCTTAGACAATTTCCCACTCTTTACTTTAGCTTTAGAGACCTGGACAAAAATATCCCTTTTTAATTTCTTCCAACTGGGTCCCTTTCTTCCAAAGGGTCCAATTTGCTGTCACACCGAGGAAAAAAAGACTTAAGCTGTTTTGCAGATACTGAAACGAGTCAACTCCTGTCCTCCAAATCGCCTTCTGAGCTATACACTTGAAAGTTTTCTGGGTTTTCAGTCACCTAAATCCGTGCATTCAGCTACATCTCATAAAACACTATTGTCTCCCCAAATCAAGAGACTTAAAATATTTAAGATGTATGATAACAACAATGAATCTTGGTATAATATGTAAAGAAATCGCTAATTCTCTCTGTCACCTACAAAATATAGAAAAACTAGCCTTCCTGCACATTAAAGAAGGAACAGATGTCTATTGATACTGTTGAGAAAGCAAACAAGTATAGAGCTTTACTTAGATGACATTAAAGATTAGTGCCTCCTTTACACTATGATCTTTCTATGAATCCAGCTCTACTTTTTAAATATTAAAGCCATCAAATAAACAAATAAGAACAGTACCTAAACAACAAAATACATGAGGAAAAGATGAAAATGCTAGTCATAGAAGGAAAATTCTTGTGAGCAATAAAATTTTGAAAAGACGTTCAGAGTAGAAATCAGAAAAATACAAGTCATTTCACATTAAAATACCATTTCTTTTCTAAAGTGTTGAAAGGTTTGTGGATCCTGAATCTCATATTCACTGTAAATGGGTTTGAATTTGTAAAACTACCACAGAAAACAGTTTGGCATTATCTCATCAAATTGAACTCCCACTTACACTAAGATCCAGAAAAATCCACTCTTGGATACATATGCAAAAGCAACTCTTGCACATTTACAGCAGGGAATTTGGGCCAGAATATTCACAGAAACACAATCTTGGAAACAAGCAAAATGCCTACTGCCAACAGAGCAGCAGATGAATCAGCTAGTTCCTATGCAATGGGAATATCACACAGCAGTTAAAATGAATGATCTATAGCAAGACACGACGGTAAGAAGAGATTTTAGAAATACACAAGTGAAAAAGCATCAAAAGATAATAGCATGTTCAAAACAAATGAAATTTTTTAAAACTTCAATGTCTTTATTAAAAGAGTAAATCTGAGCTAAAGCAATATTCAAATACAGCTATGCAATAACTTAAAAAGGCCTCAGAATCATGGTTACTTTGGGTGGGAAAACAGGCAAATAGGATGAGGGAGAACATACAGAAGAGTAACTTATCAAGGTTGTGCTGTTTAATTATTTAAGTGGGTGTTTATTTTATTATAGCAAATGAATGAATAGATGGATAGATACAAAGAAGGCTATCTGTGGACCAATAATGGAAATATGTCATGAAACAGGATTATTAATCCAGAATCTAATTCTGTAGCAGAAGCTTTTTAAAACAAACACATAAAAAGGCCTAGACAATAAAGCAGTTATTTGCTTAATGATACACAAAATGCAAGTTGATGTAATTTTTCATCTAACAGAAAATGAACATCTCAGTGAAATATCATCTAAATGTCCACCAAGTTATTAATAACCAGATTTTTAGTGCCTATCTTAGGAAACAAAAAAATACATTTTGCATATTCTTGTCCTAAGGAACCTATGTGTATATTAGCACCAGTACATCTTTTTTGTTAAATCAAGAGCATAAGAAAGTAAATTTGTGATTTGTATTCTACAGTCTCTTGCTGTCTCAAGGGCATCTTTCTTTCAGTTATCCCTTCCCTCCACTCTAATATTAAACTATTCTCTCCTTGTCTGTTTCCAGTAGTACACAAACAGCTTATGGTATTTCTAATTCTTTGGAAAAGGTAACCTTCCCTCTTCCTCTTCTCTTTCATATGTAAACTTTGAGGGGAAAAGAAGGCTATGCTGACTGCCTGGAATTTTCTTTTTATTCACTCCATCATCTATTACAATCTAGTTTTCATGTCTAGGATCCACTAAAATTCCTCTTGTCAGTATCATCAGTTTTTTTTCCCTATCTACAGCATCGTTCCCTCAAAGTTTTAAGATAATCTCATTTCTTTCATTTTTAAAAAAGATCTCTTGATGCTACTTCTCCCATTTACCAGCTCATTTCTCTGCTACCCTGTACAGATGCCCAGAAAGAAACTCCTCTCATTCTTTCCAGAACACACGCAATCAGACTTTCACCTTCATCACATCACCGAAGCTGCCTTTGTCAAAATCACTGGAGATGTAGATATTGCTAAATCTAGCAGTCCACTTGATGTTCTTACCTTTCTCTATCTGTCAGAAGCATTAGACATAATTGATCAATCTTGCCTCCACTTTGAAATACTTTTCCTTTACATTCACTCTAAACACTCTCTTTGATGTTTTCTTTCGACCTCATAGGCTATTCCTTTTCAGTCTTCCTGAGACAGAAATTCCTCCTCCTCTTCCCCTACCTCTTAACACCGGGGACTTCGGAGCTCAATATTTGTATTTCTTCTCTATCACCATTAATTCCTTGGTTTTCTCTGTAATCTTATGGCCTTATACACCATACACATTGACATATCCAATATCCCTACATTCCAAGACCATCTTCACTTTGCATCCAATAAGCAGCTCAAATGTAACATACCCACATGCAGATTGTCCAGCTCCATCCCCAAGCTGCCTCAGCCAGTTTGGGCAGCTCCATTTTTCTAGCTGTTCCAGTCTAAAACTCTCGAGTCAGACCTGATGTCTCCCTTTTTCTCACATCTCATAGTCTAGCTGTCACCAGTAGACTAGAACTTTGAAAAACAGCCAAAGCCAACCATTTCTTACAATTTTACAGGCTTCTCTGCCACCAACTTGGTCAAAATGGCCATCAGTTTTTGCCTAGTTGATCAAAAAAACCTTTCTGCCCTTGACCCTGACTTACTGTTCTCAATCCAGCAACTGAGGTGAGCATTTGAAAATTAGCCAATTCAGGTCTCACCCCTCGTGGAATCTTTCCAATTACTTCTGATACGATTCAGAGTAAAAGAAAAGCTCTCACCAGTCTGCAAAGCTTTATACAACCTCGTCCTTGTATCACATTGACCCCTTCTTACTCCTCAGCCATGTTATCTTCATGCAGTGACACTTCCATGTTCAGCAAGTCCACATCCATAGCTCCTTCTCACCAGAAGACTCCACCTAAAGACAACTTAGGCTCTTATCTACTTAGGAGCATAGTTCAAATATCCACACATGATCTCTAGATTTCACCCCTCTCCCCTTACTGTTCCTCCTCCAACTCTCTCCAATTTAAATAACACTATTCTCTGTCCATTTTCTCAAAATAAAAAATCCAGGACTCATTTTTTTATTTCTCCCTTTCCTTTACCACCAATATAGGAATCCATCCCCAATTTTTTGTTGAATTATACCTCCAAAATATATCTCACCTTTATCTATTTATATTCATCTTTGTTGCATCTACCATTTTATTCCAAGCCACCATTAACTAAATGGAGACAACCAGGGAATAAAAGGGTTTTTTCTTCATTGGTCTCCTTGCTTCTAATATTGTCCCAACTCCGTATCTAGGCTTTCTTTTTATTATGCAGAAGCCAGAGATATATTACAATCTAAGTCATACCATGTCATTCCCTCTACCTAAAAAACTCCAGTAGCATCCAGGTTCATAGAAGAAAATTCCTTTATGAAAGACCTTGCATAATCTGACCTCCTCTAACAACATTAAGCTAGGCCTATGAGATTCTTCCTCTTGCTTTCTGACTACAGGCACACTGGACACCCTTCACTGTCTGAATCTCATTAATTTATTACCTAACTTAGAATCTTTGCATTTGTTTTATTTTTCTGCCTGAGACAAGTTTTACTTCCTCTTCCCATGTCTGTCACCTTTAGGTCTCAGCTTAAACATCTACCTCATCCACTGTATCTGAAATAGATCTCTCACCCAATTTATTCTTTATCTTAGCATTTGGATTGTTCCATAGCATTATCTTTAAGTATTTGTTTCCCTGTTATTTTTATCTCTCTACACTGCTTAGCCTGTGTCTGATTCAGAATTATATCTTTACAACTTTACATTGTACTTAGCACGTAACAATCTCTCACTATCTATTGATTTAACCAATGAATGAAAGTGACAAGTTTGAAGAGAATGAAGCTTTATTTTTCTGTTGCCCTGTGGACTTCAAGTGTTCTTTTCATCTATATATTTTTAAAAATATATTCTCTGTCAACATTCAATTAATAAAGCTGACATGACATATCAATTTAACTTTTAGCTTGAGATATGGGGTTGCAGAGTCGGACACGACTTACCAACTGAACAACAATAGATCATTTTAAAACATTTCAGGGGTATTTGCATTTCTGTGGGAAAATTATTCCAAATTTACCTAGTGTATATCAATCCTAAAGGATATCAATCCTGAATATTCATTGGAAGGACTGATGCTGAAGCTGAAGCTCCAATACTTTGGCCACCCGAATCAAAGAGCCGACTCATTAGAAAAGATACTGATGCTGGGAAAGACTGAAGGCAGGAGAAGGGGAAAACAGAGGACAAGATGATTGGATGGCATCACCAACTCAATGGGTATGACTTTGAGCAAGCTCCAGGAGATGGTGAAGGACAGGGAATCCTGGCGTGCTTCAGTCTGTGGGGCCGCAGAGTCGGACACGACTGAGTGACTGAACAACAACAATATATTCCCCCAGTGTTTGCTTTTCCATTTAGAAATGTTATTAAGTCTTTAAAATAAAAGTTCTCATTTTACTCCTCTGGGGGAAATGGCATTTTGCTTACTGTAATGACCTACTTAGTAACAGGAAGGTATGTTCATGAAAATTTGACTCTTGGTCAACAGAAGGATGCAAAAAATGTCTTAGAAGTGGTTGAAGCAAAAGACCAGCTGCCTGACTAAGGTTTTAAAGAGTAAAGTGTGAGTTCTGGTCTTGTTTTGTCAATTAGAAGATGCAGGATTCTTGGGTAATTCATTGCAATTTTCCCAGCCTCCTCTCTAAGAGAAGAATGAAGCGTGCCCTGCTTATATTTTTGCATTGTTGTGATCATCTTATTAGACATCGTATGTGAAAATGTTTTCAAAACTGCAGAAAACCCTACTCAGGTGAAGTCCTACAGTGTTGGTGAATAACCTTGCAAAACCCTAGTGCTCTACTGCCATTTCAGAGAGATTGTGGAAGATGAGCCAAGGCAATTATCTCTATCTATAAGTCTCTGGAAGCATTTATTATTCCAGATCATGTGCCTCAAAAGGCTGAGATGCACAAATAGATTGTGTAATCCTTCGATCAATGGAAGTGGATAAGGACTGGCTTCCTAGGCTATCTCCATGTAGTTAGTACCTTAGCTATGCATTTTTAAGAATGTGTATAACAGTGTTGAACTGGATAGAGGCCCAGGGGATGGCTCTCTAGCTCCTTTGTGGAATGGTTTACTGTGTGCTGCTTCTAGGTTGGTGCAAGCTCCTTCCAGATGGCAGCAGGCTGGAAGAACTCCACCTTTTCATATGTCCCAGTCTAACTGCCCTCACTCTGCCTCCATCCTTCCCTTCTCACCTTTCCCCTTTCCTCTTCCTACAGAGACAAGGGAGAGGGGATCCTGGAGGGATGAAAAGAAAGAACCATTTCAGTTCCTTTTACTTCCCCATTGCAAGCTGTGCTGCTGAGTTAAAAATATGTAATTTCATTTCCAAGTCTATTTCAACCCTTGCCTGGCCTACTGAGCAATCACAAACCTTCCCATTTCAATTCAGATCTTTGCTTTTAGCTTTATTTTAAAGGGAACACTGCTAAGTTGTATAAACAGATATAAAGTAAATGATCTACAAAGAGCAGAAGTAGGATTAAGGGAACCAGGAAGTAAATCTGTATTTATAGCACATTGGTCAAAATCTGAATTATTTTCATTTCATTTCAAAAATGCCAAATTTTCCACAAGATATAAAATGTCAAGGAAGGCATCAAACCTGTGGCATTCAAGAGTTTCTGCTAACAATGAATGTTCTTATTTTCAGTGATGCTCACTTATAACATCATGTAAACAGTTTACACATTTTTCTGCAGGTGAGAATTACTGTTCCTCTGTTACATCTGGAATACTACATATTTACAAATGACCCACTTCTAAATAATGAATCACATTTACCACAAATATTTATGAGCAACAACCCCCAAAATTGTGCTACATGGTAAATTATTAATAATGAATCAACTACTAACACTAAAAATAATGTGAATTCAACCCCTTCCCATAAAGCTATAAATGAACCTCCAAGTGGGCAACAAATATCACTTGGCAGAGACAAACAAGATGATTAATGCCCTTGAAACATTTTAGCAGTCCTGAAGAAGTGAGGTGAAGTCGCTCAGTTGTGTCCGACTGTTTGCAACCCCATGGACTGTAGCCTACAAGGCTCCTTTGTCCACGGAATTTTCCAGCCATGAGTACTGGAGTGGGTTGCCATATCCTTCTCCAGGAGATCTTCCCAACCCAGGGATCGAACCCGGGTATCCCGCATTGCAGGCAGATGCTTTACTGTCTGAGCCACCAGGGAAGCCCAGTTCTGCAGTTAACCAAAATCCAGCAATAGCTTCTATAGGTGGATTTCATTTATTTTATTGTCTATATACTATCATGGGAGAAGGTAGTTGGCAAAAATTGATGCATCTACAACGGATCCCTTCTTCCTTTTGAATTATAACTTGCATTACAACCAACTGGGCAGATGTGATTTTAATTTTCCACGTTTAATAATAAAATCATACAGTTTCAATAACTTTTTGCTTTAATTTATGTTCAGGGACATCAATTCACTAATGAATATTTAAACTACATGTGATTTGATACTTCTATTATTTTTTTCCTTTACTTAAAATGTCAAGTTTAAAAACCTTATGGGCAGATAAATCCTCTTTTATTGATATAATACAGCCTAAAATGGCATCACATCATCTGAAACCTTCTCCACACAGTTATTTTTGATCTAAAGTGATAATTTCCCAGTCACTAGAAAGATCGTGCATTGACAAATGATTCATTCTGTAAGGAAGCCTTTTTTCAGATTTGCAAGAAGGCAAATGCAGGGCTAAGCATCCTACCCCTAGAGAGGCAACACAAGAAGAACTGGGAGAATCTTTCACCCTCTCATCCATCTTTATCACTGTCAAAATAAATGCAAAAAAAAAAAAAAATTAAAATCTCTCAATGGCTCCCAGTAACTTTCTCAATAAAATCCAGGAATAAGGAATAAAGGGGGCTCCTGGTTCCAGAAGACTGGATTCCAGTCTATCATTAATATGCTATGTTAGTCATTCAGTCTTAACGAACCCAAGGACTATAGCCGGCCAGGCTCTTCTGTCCATGGAATTCTCCAGGCAAGAATACTGCAGTGGGTTGCCATTCCCTTTCTCCAGAGGATCTTCCCAACCCAGGGATCGAACCTGAGTCTCCTGTGTCCTTTGCATTGCAGGCAAATTCTTTACCACTTTCTCTTTCAAACATTCTCCTTTGTTACATGAGAAGAACAAGACTGGATAGACTCCTAAAACTCATCCAGCTCTAACCCATCCAATTCTCTTTTATTTTCAACAATTCTTTCTAAGCTGGGATCAAACACCTCTGGAATAATATCTAATTCTATTCTTTTTCCCAGGAACATCCTGCTCCCTTTTACTTTCTACACTCCCCATCCTTATCTCCTAAAACCCTCAAAAGGAAGCGCAAATGCCTCAGTGCTTCTAATACTACGATATTCATCAGAGAGTATCTGACAGCATCCCAATCTTTGTGGGTTTGTTTTTTAAGTACACAACTTGATCTGGGTTCCAACATTGCCCGTGCCGTTTATTAACTGTGAACTTGGACTAGCTGGTTATCTTCCCAAGCCTCAACTTCCACGTCTGTAAAACAGGGATAGTAATACCTTTCTCTCGGGCTTGTTGTGAGGTTAAACAGTAAGGTTCCTTATCCTTTAAGGTACAGCCTATGTCTTATTCGACTCATTTCCCAAGAAGCAACTAGATCAGAGTAGTGAAAAAAACAGGAACTTGGTGGTCAGGAGACATGGGCTGAGGCTTTAGGTGAAGACCTGTTCTCACTGAACTGGACTGAGAAGGTTTTTGAGGTTAAGAATAGTATCTTGAGATTTCTGTGAACCTGGGGCCTAGCACAATGCTTGAGATTCTCATTACATAAGCAAAGGGACTATGAATACGAAAAAAAACAGCAACAATGCTGTGAATGGATGTGCCTCTATTAGACCCTTTATACATATTTACTTAAGGAAGAAATAAAGCAGAAACATCCCTGACTTCAAAGTCTTAGGAGGGAAGTAAACAGCCACCTCTCCAAGTAAAGTAAAATTTGATCCCAGGGTAGAAAAGAATAGGCACGGACTGGGTTCTCTAGGAGAGCAGACAGCTTCGTGCCCCAGATTCATGTCCCAGGTAGAACAGGGTCGAGGTTTTGGCTGAGGAGCTAACACCACGTGGGCAGACAGGGGACTTAGAATCAGCTGTCCAAGTGCAACCTGCTCTGAGCAGAGTGGCCAAGTTGGGAGAAGTCCATTCTCAGGGCGCAGAGCAGCTGGCCAGTTGAGCCCCAGGTTCCCATTTTTGACTCTTTCCTTTCCCCCTCCCCCGCCCAGCAGTCAGCTCCCAGGAGGTAATTAGTGTGGGGGAGACGCAAAGCTGCTGAGGGGGCAGGGAGATGGGAAAGTACCGGTGGGGGCGGTCTTCTTGTCAGAGGTCTCGTCAAACGAGCTGAGAGAGAGAGAAGAGACGGAGAGGGAAGGGCGGGGGGGGGGGGGGGAGGAGAGAGAGAGACTAACAGATTTTTCATTTTTGCATTCCAGGCATACCTAATGATATTCCCACAGACAGACAGGCAGACGCAGAGAGAGACATACACAGGACACACTTGCGCGTTTGAAATCGTTCATACCCCCAAATCCAGGACGCAGCCTGTTGTCATAACCATCGAGTAAACTGTCCAGGATGCGGGTAAAATTTTCTGGGCATAATTTCTCCTCCTTTTGGTTCTGTCCTGGGGATTCGTTTAAACTGCAAACGCACACACATAACATACACACACAAGAAAAAAAAAAAAACAGGCGGAGGGGTTATTTTAAGAATTGATCAACGAACAGGTGGAAACAGGTTTATGTTCTAGGAAAAGAGTCTCTTGCTCCAAACTAAAGGAGTCAGGGCTGAGGGATAGGGGAGAGAGAAATGGTCCGGGGAGGCGCAGCCCGCGCACACGGACCCCAGTATCCACACTCTTCTCGGACCCCGCGCCCCTGCTGCTCTAGGCGTTTACGCGGTCAGAGCAAAGCCGGGCTCCGCGCCCCTGACGTTACAGCGGAGACCAGAGGGTCTGGTTCGCCTTGGGAGGGACGGGTGGCCAGAGGAGACCCAGAACTGGCCCCTTCTTCATCCTCCCCTGGCCCCCAGTACCCCGGGGAACTCACCAAGCCGCCAGGCACAGGAAGTGCAGGAGGGCGAAACTGACCCCGAAGGACATCGCGATCGCGGGTACCTTCTTGGCAGAAACCATCTTTGCAACATGCCATACTTTAAGCCTGTTCAGGTTTCCAGGCTCTCCAGATGCCCTGAGCAGGGTGCGAGGCGAGGGCAGAGGCTCTCCGCGGCGTGCGCACACTCGCGCTCACACTCGCCCGCGCTCACACTCGCCCGCGCTCAGCCAGCCCCAGCCGCGGTGGGCGCGTGTGTGCACGCGGGCCGGGGAGGCGGATCTTGCCTTTCTCGCCCCCTCCTTTTCTCTCCGAGCTCTCCAGTGCATGGAGAGCTGTGTATACCGCTCACACTCTTTCTTGCCCGCACCCTGAAGCGGCCAGAGTTAACACCTGGGGCACTGATACCGACAGGCTGAGCCGAGTTCTTTCCGACGTTTAACTCCTGGGCGTGAGACGGGCTGCAGCCTCTTCTCGAGCTCTCGAGCCCCGGCGCCAAGTGTGTCCCCGCCCACGGCTAAGCTTCGCCTCCACTTCTCCCAGCCTTGGCATTTGGATTTAACCCCTGAAGCTCTTCTCTCTTTAGGTTGTCCAGGACCTGTCTGTACCCATTTTCAAGGCTGGAGGTGGAGAAAAGGCGAAATGGATGGGCTTTCTGGGCGAAGTGTGGAAGATCTTTATGGGGGGAGGAAATCAAGTCTGGACAGAAACAACCTCTGGGACTCTCCCCTTCAGGTGTTGTGGGGCGGCGGAGGAAAGAAGAATCTTCCCGGTAAAAGGGATTGCAACTCACTGGTGCTCTCTCGCCAAACTGTTAGGAGGTGGACTTGAGCCTCATTGTGTTGTCAACTCCTTTGCCAAGCTGTTGCTGCAAAGATAACAAATTCCTTTATGCTACCCGCCGCCGCCTGGCACGCGCATGTCCCCTGCTTTGCTGCTCCATCCTTTCTCGGAAGGGAAGAGAAGAAGTGGAAACAAGGGACAGCAGGTCAAAATCACTTTCACTTTTTGAGACACTTGACACTCTGCTTTCACAGCAGAGCTGACTCCATATCCAGAACGCGTCAGGGAGCAGGGAAAGGATGTCCTGGAAAAGGGAGAGGAGAGAGCAGGAAAAGGACGAGTGAGTGAGCGAGTGAGTGTGTGTGGCTGAGAGAGAGAGCCGAAAATGAAAGAGACGCCACAGAGTTCACTAATGACTTGAAAGGAAACACTAGGCAGTATAACTTTAGTGTTGTATTGAACAGAGATAAGCACTTTCAGTAGAACTTCTAAAAACTTTATTGATTCCAAGGAGAAAAGGTGTCTTTCACCTTAATAGTGATTACTATGGAAATACTTATATGTTGGATCAATGACCTAAGTAAATTTCTGTATAGGTCCCTAGAATCACCAATAATTATGTTCTGTTTAGAACTTGATGGTTTGTTCAAAATTTGATGACTGGTGGACTTATTTGATATGGAAACAATCAAACCAAGAGAGTTTGAGGGGGGGTGGTTTATGTGTGTAAAATGAAAATTTTTCCTTCCATATTAATCAATAAGAAATGTCACAGCCATCGGCGACTTCTGTCCTCCAAATGTGAATGCAAGCTCTCCTAGCTTCAAGCCTTTGGATGCTGCCACCCCCAGGGTGATTGCTGAGGAGCTGGAGGAATGCTAGAAGCAAGGTGACCTAGGAAAACAGGATTGGTTCCAGATAGTTGAGGTGCATATGAACAGAATGAATTCAAGGAGCCCAGAGGGTTGCATCTTCCTATACATAGAATGCTAAATTCCTTAATACCTGATCTTTGATGTTCAGGTTGCCTGCTCTTTTTGTTGCAAACTAGTGTATAGACTGACTTCCCCCCTGCCCCTTGGAGCAGTTTTCTCAGAGCTACTGAGACGCTCTCTCCTGGACTCAGAGTCCTAAACATTCCCACCATATAAAATAACTCTCTAGTTTCAGGTTGTGTTTATATCTTTTAGTCCACACTTGTTTGTTTCAGTCTCCCAGTTAAATTTTTTCTTACAGAGAGGAAGACTTTTCTGATTGCCAAAAATGCATAAGAGCCAGAGGTATGCACTCTCACTATATTCTGTACTACTTCCTTCCTGGCTTCTATTACATCTCATTCTAATTCAGTCTGTATCTTTCTCTTAAAGACTGTAATCTCCTGGAGGTCCTGAGCTGGTAACTTTTCTTATCTGAGTTTACTTTTTTCTATTACACCTAGTACAAGGACAAGAAATATTTATTGAATGAGCAACTAAATTAATGAATAGTTTGTTTCCAAGTCCATCTTAATTAACTTGGATGAAATTCAAGTTCAAGCAAGCTCTTGGGGAAAAAAATTGGAAATACACTAGTATTTCCCAAATAAGCCATGAAAGCATTTGTCTCCTCAGATTATCCACATAAAAGATGCTAATACATTATATTATTATATCAAACTACACTATTTCTCCAATCTTAGTGCTGTCTTACACTTTCTAAAATCTAATTCAGTATTTTCTAATTTTCTTTACAATTGCCATTAAATATGTATATACACAACTACAAATGTAATAAACAAGAGAAAACTATGGCCTTGGGGAAAAGAAGATGCATATTGTTAAAATAAATTATCTTTAAAATATTAATTTTAAGTATGTAAAACTAAAACCTCACAAAGCATAAAAAGATTTCTCCCTTAATATAGCTATTTCCAATTTTATTTTTGCTAACTGACATCTAGCACTTAAAATCAACTGAAGATAATAGTAGAGACATTTATATTTCTCTTTTTTACATCACAGACTTTTATTTATGTTATCTAAGGGCTTCCCTGTTGGCTCAGACGGTAAAGAATCCGTTTGCAGTGCAGGAGACCTGGGTTGGATCCCGGACTTGGGAAGATCCCCTGGAAAAGGGAATGATTACCCACTCCAGTATTCTTGCCTGGAGAATTCCATGGACAGAAGAGCCGGGCAGGCTACAGTCCATGGGGTCGCAAGAGTCAGACATGACTGAGCAACTTTCATTTTCACCTATTTCATATATTATTAAAGAAGTTGCATGTTGGATTTACAGTCTAAAATGTTTAAAAAGTATGTATCTATACACATGTACGTATCATCAGTTCAGTCGCTCAGTCGTGTCTGACTCTTTGTGACCCCATGGACTGTAGCATGCCAGGCTTCTTTGTCCATCACCAACTCCCAAAGCCTGCTCAAACTCATGTCCATTGAGTCTGTGACGCCATCCAACAATCTCATCCTCTGTCGTCCCCTTCTCTTCCCATCTTCAATCTTTTCCAGCATCAGGGTCTTTTCCAATGAGAAGGTCCTTCCTTTAGGATTGACTGGCTTGATCTCTGTGCAATCCAAGGGACTCTCAAGAGTCTTCTCCAACACCACAGTTCAAAAGCATCAATTCTTCAGGGCTCAGTTTTCTTTATAGTCCAACTCTCCCATCCATACATGACTACTGGAAAAACCAAAGCTTTGACTAAATGGACTTTTGTTGGTAAAGTAATGTCTCTGTTTTTTTAATGTGCTGTCTAGCTTGATCATAGCTTTTCTCCCAAGGAGCAAGCGTCTTTTAATTTCATGGCTGCAATCACCATCTGCAGTGATTTTGGATCCCCCAAAACAATAAAGTCTGTCACTGTTTTCATTGTTTCCCCATCTATTCTCCATGAAGTGGTGGGACCAGATGCCATGATCTTCGTTTTCTGAATGCTGAGTTTTAAGCCAACTTTTTCACTCTCCTCTTTCACTTTCATCAGGAGGCTCTTTAGATCTTCTTCAGTTTCTGCCATAAGGGTGGTGTCATCGGATATCTGAGGTTATTTGATACTGCTCCCAGCAATCTTGATTCCAGCTTGTGCTTCATCCAGCCCGGCATTAAATACATATTGTATATATTGTCGTGGTCCAGGGGCAAGTTGGAAAAGAATTTCCAAACAATAGACAGAATGAGATGGAAATAAAGTTTATTACAGTGGGAGACACTATTAGAACAGTGGGCCAGCTCAAGGGAGAACTGATGTTGAACAGGGGTCCTTAATCCACTTTTATACCCAGGGTACAAGAAGTGAGATAGGGGTCTTGTGGGTCATTTGTTAATTGGTTGAGGCACATATCCTGGGTTGAAGGGGGAGAGTAAGGCAAATATCTTCTCCCTATGGGGTAGGAGGCGAGACAGGTTATACTGCTCAGGAGAACCTGAAATCTGTTAATAGTGACAACATGGGGGAGGGAAGGACAATAAGGGTCTATTTTTCCGTTCCTGCATTCCAAGACCCTCCTTGGTTTTATCTGCTCTTTTGTCCTTGGGTCATCACATATATCTTGTCACTATGAACTTTAAAATAAATCCAGTATTCAAAAATTACAATTTACTCCTACAAATATCACTCAATATGCTATTCTTTGGGGCTTTTCTGTTAGCTCAGCTGGTAAAGAATCCTCTTGCAATGCAGGAGACCCTGCTTTGATTCCTGGGTCAGGAAGTTCCCCTGGAGAAAGGATAGGCTGCCCACTCCAGTATTCTTGGGCTTCCCTGGTGGCTCAGACAGCAAAGAATCTGGCTGCAAGGTAGGAGACCTGGGTTTGATCCCTGAGTTGAGAAGATCCGTTGGAGGAGGGCATGGCAACCCACTCCAGTATTCTTGCCTTGAGAATCCCAATGGACAGAGGAGCCTGGAGGGCTACAGTCCACAGGATCACGGAGAGTCAGACATGACTGAGCAACTAAGAACAGCACAGCACATGATATTATGTGCTATATTATGAACATGATATAATGTTCCTATCCATTATGACCCAGGCTGTGAGTAAATTTTTCGTGTAAATAGCTGTGTAGAAATATGAAGAAATTAAAATTATACCCATAATTTCTTTCTTTAAAGTTAACCTAAGTCTCTTATTGCTATATTCAAAAGCACTACCCCCAAACATCATGACGTTAAGCCAGCAACATATTATAAATGTATCATAAAGGTTTAGATTTGGTATGGAGGGATGCAAATAATGCATATCACCTTATTGCTTAAGTCTTAGGATGGACACTTGGTCTACTTGTCTAAAAAATATCTAGAAAATTAATACAAAATTTTGTATTCATGTAAATATGTGCATTTTTCTGTGTGCTCTTCATAACTTTCATTAGATTCTCAAAGCCTGTAAACAACTACAGTATGGACTAATATTTTCACATAAGAGATGACATATATAATAGAAATATCAACCAAAGAAATGGATAACCATTTGTAAGTAATGTGTGACAAATATCTCTACCTCATTTGATAAACAACAACCAGTTTCTGTAGACTATTATATAGACTTTGAGTCTACAGTGAAAGTGCTTGGCCCAATTTTTGTCATTTTATTCAGTGGTCAACTAAATTGGTACACAGAATTTTGAGCAATAATAAAATGAATGATTTGAAAAGTTTCAATCTGTTTTTCTTTCTTTCCATTAATTATTTCTGGTAAAATATTGGACCAATTTAAATTATTTGAAGAGGGTAGTGGTGTGAATTACTCTAAATTCTGAAGGAATGGATATCCACCTAGCTGAAACATTTCAGTTCTGAGAATATAAAAGCTACTGACTATTTTTACATTAATTCATTTCTTTGCACTAAATATTTAGGATAGGTGAGAATAATTGTTTGATGCTCTCTGGTCATGTCTTTCCTTATTTGTATTAAAACAATGATTTTACAAAAATTGACCTGCATGCTGGCCTATTGTTATTGTCTAGTTGTAGATTTGTATCTCTGCTCTTAAGGCATCTCAAAACTGTGTCTATTGTTTTAATGGTTATTACTTTAAAAATGGCATAATCTGGGGCATTTTGACAGAATCTATTTGAACAAATATGTCATAAAATTAGTTGATTATTTCTCCCAAAATGTTTATTTTTCTTTGCCATATAGTTAATACAGATTTAGTTGTTTCAATGTGATTACTTGAAAGAGAAAAAAATGTAAGCAATATGTGTATCTTATCTGAATAATTTCTATACATGAAATTTGGAAAGTCAGCTATTATATTAAAATTATAAAATTATTGATTAAATATTTTTGTGATTGTCCATGATGAAGTTGGACATTGAAGAAAGTATGCATGCATGCATGCCAATTTCTTTAAACCTGTCCCACTCTTTGCGACGCTATGGACTATAGCTGGCCAGGCTCCTCTGTCCATGGGATTCTGTTGGCAAGAATACTGGAGTAGGTTGAGGTGCCCTCCTCCAGGGGATCTTCCCAACCCAGGGAGATCAAAACTAAGTTTTTTGTTTCTTATGTCTCTTGCATTGGCATGTGAGTTCTTTATCACTGGCGCCACCTGGGAAGCCCATGATAGTAACAATTAGTTATTAATAGCTAATATTAAAAAAAAAATTATGGTTAGGTATTACTTCCCACATCTTATAGATAAGGAAACCAAAGCTTAAAAATGCTAAAAAATTTTGCTTGTAGTTACATGGCCAGAAAATGGAAAGGTCAAGATTTTATTCTATTTCCTTGTGGAACTACTCAATAAAATTGACTTTTGTTGTTTTATTTGATATATGCGTATATTGTAAAATGATTGCCACAATGATGTTAGTTAACACATCCATCACCTCACACAGTTACCTTTAGTGTGTGTGTGTGATAAGATCTACTCTCAGTAAATTTAATATATACAATACAGCACTGTAAATCATAGTTATCACACTATACTTTAGATCCTTAAAACTTATTTTTTCAATTGAAAGCTTGAAATCCCTTTGATCAATGCCTTCCCATTTCCCTCACCCCCAGCCCCAGACAGTCACTAATCCACTTTGCTCCTATGAGTTCGATTTTTAAATTTTACATATAAGTGAGATTATACAGTATTTGTCTTTCTCTGTCTGAATTATCTTGTTTCAAGAGTAACACAGGATTAATGCAACAAATTTGGGAAGTCACTTGGTAATACATATACACACATTGAACATGATCATAATGTATGATCAGGCCATCCCATGCCTATTTTATAGCCCACTGAAGCCGTGTGTATCACAAAAAACTGGAAAATTCTTAAAGAGATGGGCTTCCCTGATAGTTCAGATGGTAAAGAATCTGCCTGCCAATGCAGGAGATGCAGGTTCAATCTCTGGGTCAGGAAGATCTCCCAGACAAGAGAATGGCAACCCACTCTAGTATTCTCCCCTGGACAATTCCATGGACAGAGGAACCTGGAGAGGTATAGTCCATGGGGTTGCAAAGAGTCAGACAGGACTGAGTGACTAACACTTACCTGTTTCCTGAGAAATATGTATGCAGCACAAGAAGCAACAGTTAGAACTGGACATGGAACAACAAACTGGTTCCAAATTGGGAAACAAGTACATCAAGGCTGTATATTGTCACCTTGCCTATTTAATTTACATGCAGAATATATCATGTGAAATGCTGGCCTGGATGAAGCACAAGCTGGAATCAAGATTGCTGGGAGAAATATCAATAACTTCAGATATGCAGGTGACACCACCATTATGGCAGAAAGCAAAGAGGAAACTGAAGTACCTCTTGATGAAGTGAAAGAGGAGAGTGAAAAGTTGGCTTAAAACTCAACATTCAAAAAACTAGTATCATGGCATCTTGTCCCATCACTTTGTGATAAATAGGTGGGGAAACAATGGAAACAGTGACAGACTTTAATTTGGGGGGCTCAAAAATTACTGCAGATGGTGACTGCAGCCATGAAATTAAAAAACGCTTGCTATGACAAACCTATTCAGCATATTAAAAAGCAGAAACATTATTTTGCTAACAAAGTCCGTCTAGTCAAAGCTATGGTTTTTCCAGTAGTCATGTATGGATGGGAGAGTTGAACTATAAAGAAAGCTGAGCCCCGAAGAATTGATGCTTTTGAACTGTGGTGTTGGAGAAGACTCTTGAGAGTCCCATGGATTGCACAGAGATCAAGCCAGTCAATCCTAAAGGAAATCAGTCCTGAATATTCATTGGAAGGACTGATGCTGAAGCTGAAGCTGCAATACTTTGGCCACCTGATGTGAAGAACTGACTCATTGGGAAAGACCCTGATGCTGGGAAAGATTGAAGGCAAGAGGAGAAGGGGACGACAGAGGATGAGATGGTTGGATGGCATCACAGACTCAATGGACATGAGTTTGAGCAGGCTCTGGGAGTTGGTGATGGACAGAGAAGCCTGGCATGCTGCAGTCCATGGGGTCACAAAGAGTTGGACACAATTGAGTGACTGAACTGAGCTGAAGCTCTCAAATGAGACCTACAAAACAGTATATTGTTTGTAAAAATGAGGAGTGTTAAATGTTAGTTGTTCAGTTGTGACTGATTTCTGCAAGCCTCATGGACTATATAGCTCGCCAGGCTTGTCTGTCCGTGGAATTCTTTACGAAAGAATACATAAGTAGGTGGTCATTCCCTTCTCCAGGGAATCTTCCTGACCCAGGGATGGAACCCAGATCTGTATTGAAGGCAGATTCTTTACTATCTGAGCCATGAAATACCAACTAATTAAATGTCCTTTAAGAGGGAAATGGACACATTATATTGTGGTGTAAATGAAGCACTATAAAGCAATTAAAATTAAGAAAATCAGGTGCATATATATATATATATGTAAATTTAGATATATGCCAAGAATATGTTGTATGCTGTTTATGAGTATGCATGTAGTGATAAACTTGCATGAAAAAATAAATACCAAATTAGAGATAATGGCTGTCTGTGGAGAAGAGAGGAACAGAATAGAACATTGGCTACTTCAATTATTTATCTAATGAAGCACATATGGCAAAATGTTACATACTGACAAATTCAGTGGTAAAGACCTGAGCCTTCATAATATTACTTTTAGGTATTGTTCTGACCATCTATTGCTATATAAAAAACCATTACAAAACTCGCTGATTTGAAACAAGAATTTATGACTGTCTCTCAGCGTTCATGGTATGATCAGGCTCATCTGGCAGTTCTCCCAGAACAACTGGCACTTCTGGAAGTGCCTCACCTTGTTGCCATAACTGGGGCTGCAGTTAGATGGTAACTGGGGCTGCGGTTATCTAAAGGTGTGACTGAGCTGGCTATGAAGATAACTTATGGCTTCACGTCACTGACACAACCTCCAGGATACCTGAAGCAGTTGGAGGGCTGACTGGATCCCTCTCTTCCTCTGTCTTTTGCTTCATTACTTACTTAGCTTGGATTTCCCCACAACATGATGGTCTCAGGACAGCCAAACTTTTTTACACGGTAGCTGGCTGCTGTGAGACTTAAAAACAAGCCTTGGAAGACAGACTGTCACCACAATTGCATTCTATCGGTCAAATCAAGTTACAGGACCAAAACACATCATGCAAATAATTATACCCATGAGAGGCATGGATCATTGACTGGCCATCTTTGAAGACTAGCTGTCATATATACTTTTCTCTATGCCTGAAATAGTTCATGGAAAAACCGAATACCATTTTACACCAGTTGTGTGAAGGTTAATCTCATGTGTCAACTTGGCTTAGCTACAGTTCCCAGATATTTGGCCAAAAATTATTCTATATGTTTCTGTGAAAGTATCTTTTAGATGAGGTTAACATTTAAATCAAAAGTTTTGAGTAAATCATCCAATCATTTGAAAGCCTTAAAGTAAAAAAGACTGACCTACCTAGAGGAAGAGAGGATTCAGCCAGAAGACCTTCAAATTTAAACTGTAACTCTTCCCTGGATTGCCAACTTGCCAACCTATTCTATAGATTTTGAACTTGCCAGCTTCCATTATTATGTGAACCAATTTCTTAAAATCAATCTCTCTCTCTCTCTCTTTCAGTTCCTATTGGTTCTGTTTCTCTGCAGAACTCTAATCTAACACAAGTCGTATGGTGATATAAGACTAAATGCTTGTTGAACCTTTGGGGTATGAGAAATATTTAATGTTGTATCCATTCAACAAGTAAACACATTCTTGCCTTTCAAATGCCACTAGATCCTTCCCCAAATAAGTAGTATGAAATGATTGTAGAATCCTGAATATTATCTTATAATAAGATATCTTGCTGCCATTGTTGTTCTTAGAATGGACAGGTTTTTTCTGGCACAGGTAAGGGTTCACTAGTGATATGTGAACACACATAAATCTTAAACATACATGAGTCATAACTGAGGCTCTAGATAAATCACTCTATTTGCATTTTGTCTTTTTGATTTTTATATCAGTCAAATAACACATGTTCATTATAGAAATTCTGGAGAATGCAAAAACTAGCAATCCCCCCCAAATTATATAAAATATAATTATTCAAATAAAGCACTTTTTAACTTTCTTTAAGGAAAAAAAGTCTTAACTCATTGAAAAAATATTGCCATCTGCTTTATAAACTTTACAAAAACCATATATAGTGAATATATTTGGCAACTGAATAAGTCCAGGTAGTAAAGATGGGGAATACATTGTGTATCTTATGCCATTTATTGTACGTATCTACATTATTTTTATTTTATCAATTTTTTTTACTAGTGATATGAGGAGACCCCTTATTTAAAATGTATTCATAACTAGAAGAAAAATTAAATTAACCTAAAGGATGTATTTATTTTCACTAATCATTGTAGACACAAATATTTTAGCCTTTTAAAATGCTTAATACCAAAAACTTTGAAGACAGGCATGTTGGATATTTGTATGTCTTTTTCAGTGCTTTTTTAAACCTCAATACACAATCTAACACATAAATCAGATTCACACAAAGTAAACAACTAAAGTATCACAGGTGTACACTGATTGACCATCAACCCAGCATTTGGAGCTAAATTTTCCAAGCAAACCTAGGGACGCATAACATGACACAATAGTAATATTACTATATTTGGTCTACAGAAGACTATGAAGCTAGACTGCT
The DNA here is from genome assembly GCA_024291935.2 of Okapia johnstoni. Taxonomy (NCBI): domain Eukaryota; kingdom Metazoa; phylum Chordata; class Mammalia; order Artiodactyla; family Giraffidae; genus Okapia; species Okapia johnstoni. The sequence continues at coordinate 59,525,627 of CM044308.1, forward strand.
CTTCATTACCATCTGGTGGCTACTGCATGGAGTGGCATTAACCATAATTTTAAAAGAAAGTTAGAAGAACTAAATACTTTAGAACAGAGAAAACCTTAGTATTATTGATGATTATTAAGAATGAATGAGGATAAAAACCAAAGGATTTGGAACTTTCTTTACAATAAAAAAGTATACCACAAAAAGTTATTTTTTGGAAACAATCTATAATGGACAAAAGTCGAATATATGACAAATAATACTTTGAACAACATAAGAACTCCGTATCACCCAGTTGTTTTACAACACAAAAGACAACGCAATTTTTTTCTTCTAGTGATAAATTAGATGTAATCATTTTTCTGAATTTACTGAATATTTTGGTCATCCATATAGCTTCACATGCTATTTGCCAAGAAATACTTGTCTATTTTATCTACCTGGTAAACACTTGTATACCTTTAGAAATTTAGCTTACATGGTACCCCACTTGAGAAGTCTATCTGTGCAGTCCTAGTTGAAGGTTCAGTTATCCATCCCTAGAAACTGTTGTTGCTAGTCTGTTATCATTTACGTAATGTTTTTTATTCATGACTGGTTGAGTTCCTCAGGAGAGGTGATGGTGCCCTAGTTCTCCTTTTAAGATCTGAGTTCTACGCATTTAATATGTATTTATGTAAGGAATAAATCCAGGAAGTTCATTGTTCTTTAGGAAATTTAAACCAAAGGAAATCTTCCACATTTTACACTTCACAGATGAAACAAGGACAGAAGGAGATTTTGGAGAAAGTAAATGGGCATATTGACATTTGAAATTTCCCACTTTCATCGCAGAATCACAAAGCCAAATTAGAACCAGAAAATCACCTAATTATGTAAAATTTTAAGTATGAGACTGAGGTTCAGAAAGAATATTGGACTTTCCCAAGTTTCTTCAACAAATAACTACTGGAATTAGTATTTGGACCCCCTATCAACTGACACTTCATCAGTGAGGTTTTTACTCTACTGGTTTAATCCCTGACTGCTTTTAGGAGAAATCTTGGTTCTAGAAAACTGGATTGTAAAAATTAAATACTCTTTTAGGGATCTGAATTCTGTACTTGATCCATGACCTGCGCTGTGCTGTGCTTAGTCGCTCAGTTCTGTCTGACTCTTTGCGACCCCATGGACTGTAACCTGCCAGGCTCCTCTGTCCATGGGGATTCTCCAGGCAAGAATACTGGAGTGGGTTGCCATGCCCTCCTCCAGGGGTCTAACCCAGGTCTCCCGCACTGCAAGTGGATTCTTTACCATCTGAGCCACCAGGGAAGCCTTGATTCATGAACTAAACTATACATATTTACAGGCAACTTACAAAATCATTAATTATGTTATACGACAATATGAAATTCAGCTGAACCTTGAACAATATAGTGTGAACTACACAGATTCTATGCAGACTTTTCTCCCGCAAATACATTCTATAGTTCTACAAGATCCACAGTTGATTGAATCTGAAGATATGGAACTGCCATATAGGAGGGTTGACTCTAAAGTAATAAAGGAATTTTTCACTACGTGAGGGTGTCCATGCCTCCAAACTTCTCTACCTCATCTCATTGTTCAAAGGTCAACTGTATATTTAAATTTCTTGAAGTGCTTGGTTTTGTGACAATAGTTCTGGGAATTTACCCTAAGGAAACAGCAAGTCATGCATGTCAAGATTATGAGCATAATAAGCATTAGGATATCATCATTATTAATACCTTTTTTTTTTTTTTTTGGCCCTACTGCACAGGATGTAGGATCTTAGTTCCCCAACCAGGGATTGAACCGATGGCACTAGAGTGGAAGCATGGAGTCTTAACCACTGACCCTCTGGCTAAGTCCCCATTATTAATATTTCTGAAAAATATAGACTCCCTAATGTAATTTCTGGTATCTTTCTCTCACTATTAAGGGATATCCTTTAGAGCTGAGTAGGAGGTTTTCGAGATTCTCCAAACATACCTCGCTTTTTCTAAATTTTATTTTATTTATGCATTTATTTTTGGCTGCACTGTGTCTTCCTTGCTATGTGAGGGCTTTCTCTAATTGTGGCAAGCTGCCCCATGGTATGTGGAATCCTCCTGATTCAGGGGTCAAACTTGTGTCCCCTGCATTGGGAGGCCAGTTCCTAACCACTGAACCACCAGGGAAGTCCATACCTTGTTTTTTAACCAAATCCACAGAATGTCACTATAAAAATAAATGACATAGTCTTTTAGAATGTGTTTTTAATAAGATATGCTGGTTAAAATCCAGAATCAGTTTACATCTTTGTATATTTGCTGCCATATCATCCAGTTTTTTTTTTTTTTTATCTTCAGAAATTATATTTCTAGGGAAAAAATGTTTTGGCATTTTCAGCCTTAACATTTATAGTTTCACTAATTTTGGCATTTCCCATGGTGTCTGGCACACAGTTATTTGTAATTTCTGTTAAAGCATAAACATAAATAGTGGATGCTGAGAGGCCAGGAAGCAGGCAGAGCCAGTCACTAGGTTGGTCTAAGCCAAGCATAGTCCTCAGCTGAGGCCAAACACCATCTGGCTTTGTGGTGACAGGGGTTAATATCTCACAGACAGAAACACTCCCCAAGTGATTGTAAGTAAAAAAAGTGGTTCTTGGTAAAGAATAAAATCCAGTAAGATTTTAAATTTTGGTGAATGCTAGAAATGTAGCAAATGTGATTTGAACAGAATCTCTGGGAAGGACTCCTTTGATACTAAAAGAAACAGGAAAGTGAAAGTAGTGAAGCAGTGCAAACATTCGGTATTTATAGAGACTAGCAATGGTCCAGAGAAGGCAATGGCAACCCACTCCAGTACTCTTGCCTGGAAAATCCCATGGATGGAGGAGCCTGGTAGGCTGCAGTCTATGGGGTCGCTAAGAGTCGGACACGACTGAGCGACTTCACTTTCACTTTTCCTTTCATGCATTGGAGAAGGAAATGGCAACTTACTCCAGTGTTCTTGCCTGGAGAACCCCAGGGACTGGAGAGCCTGGTGGGCTGCCGTCTATGAGGTCGCACAGAGTCGGACATGACTGAAGCAACTTAGCAGCAGCAGCAGCAGCAATGGTCTATCTTAACTTACGCTGTGTTGTGCTGTGCTCAGTCACGCAGTCATGTCGGGCTCTTTACGACCCCATGAACTGTAGCACTCCAAGCTCCTCTGTCCAAGAGATTCTCCAGGAAGAATACTGAAGTGGGTTGTTATTCCCTTCTCCAGGGGATCTTCTCAAACCAGAATCAAACCCAAGTCTACTGTATCTCCTGCATTGGCAAGCAGATTCTTTACCTGAGAACCTCTATCTTACCTTATAGTCAGCTTTTGAAAGGCTTTCTAAGGATACAAGAACTAAAAGTGCCTTTTTTAATTTTCCGTCAAAGAGAACTTTTCTTCTGCCTCTACAAATTCTCTAAAATTAGGAACCAATGTCTCTGTGATGACTTTCAGTTCTTCTACCGAAATCTGATGGTAGGCGAGCTGTAGCATATAGAGCTCAGTTAAGGGATGTCGTCATTTAATTTGACCTCTACTCAACTTATTTGGGGCTTCTCAGGTGGTGCAGTGGTAAAAAATCTGCCTGCCAATGCAGGAGGCAAGAGACATGGGTTCAATCCCTGGGTCAGGAAGATCCTCTAGAGTAGGTAATAGCAACCCACTCCAGTATTCTTGCTGGGAGAATTCCATGGACAGAGGAGCCTGGCGAGCTACAGTTCATGGCGTCACAAAGAGTCAAACACAACTGAGAACACACACACACACACACACAAAGAACTTATTTAGAACTGCATTTTGGTTTTCTAAGAGTAAGGCTGGCTTAAAACTCAGCATTCAAAAATCTAAGATCATGGCATCTGGTCCCATCACTTCATGGCAAATAGATGGGGGAACAATGGAAATAGTGACAGACTTTATTTTCTTGGGCTCCAAAATCACTGCAGATGGGGACTGCAGCCATGAAATTAAAAGACGCTTGCTCCTTGGGAGAAAAGCTATGACCAACCTAGACAGCATATTAAAAAGCAGAGACATTACTTTGCCAACCAAGGTCCATCTAGTCAAAGCTATGGTTTTTCCAGTAGTCATGTATGGATGTGAGAGTTGGACTATAAAGAAAGCTGAGCACCAAAGAATTGATGCTTTTGAACTGTAGTGCTGGGGAAGACTCTTGAGAGTCCCTTGGACTGCAAGGAGATCCAACCAGTCCATCCAAAGAAAATCAGTCCTGAATATTCATTGGAAGGACTGATGCTGAAGCTACAATAATTTGGCCACCTGATGCGAAGAACTGATTCCTTGGAAAAGACCCTGATGCTGGGAAAGATTGAAGGCGGAAGGAGAAGGGGACAACAGAGGACAAGATGGTTGGATGGTATCACCGACTCAGTTGACATAAGTTTGAGTGGGCTCTGGGAGGTGGTGAAGGACGGGGAAACTTGGCGTGCTGCAGTTCATGGGGTCGCAAAGAGTCGGACACGACTGAGTGACTGAACAACAACAAAGAGCATAAATGTTCTCTCCTTTCTTCTTGCTGTTTTTTTTTTTAATTATTTGAAACTTGAAGTATCTGATTTGGGGAGACTTTTGTTATGTTTTTTAAGTCATCTAATAAAGAAGTAGTGATTTCTTTTTGTCTTCTCCTTCCTGGATAAAATCAAACTATTTTTTTGACTCCCTTAGATGTTCTTTGAAATGGAATCCTTTCAACTGAGTTGTTTACAACAGAATTATAATAAAAGCTGTGTTATTGCTATTCCCTTCCGTATCAAATAATGACCATACATTTTGATTTTAGGTCAGAATTGGCTTCCAAAAATTTCATAAGTCTTCCTAACCCTCACAAACAGCTCCCTCATTGTATTATACTGAAATAGTCTGGCTCTTGGAAAAGATATTTAACGTATTATAATTTATTTCATTATTTCAGAGTGTATATTCCCACAAAGTTTGCAGTAAAAAATTAAAAATGTATAAAAATTACCCAGTAATAATCATAAAGATAGAATCCTGTAATTTTACGGGTCTACTATAACTATCTACCATATCTATGCTTTGGCTTAGATCATGAACACAAAATCAGCCCCAAATCAAATTGCTTCACTTGGTTTTGATTACAATGACTTTAGTTATGATAAAGCCTGTATCCTGTAGGCAAACTGCTTCTAAAATACGGAATTATAAAGGCTAAGTTTTGAAAAGTACTATATACGTGTTTGGCATAAGATTCTATAGTTAATATGTTGTTTTCAGCATATTTGACTTTGCTTGTAACACAAAATTTTGCGACATGTGAACCCAAGCAGAAACATACAATATGTGAGGCAAATAGAAAAGGCAGTAAGACGTTAGATTTTAACCAAATATTCCAACAATTACATTAAAATTTTAAAGTAAATATTGTAACTAAAAGACAAAGGTGTTGATTCATGTTGATGTATGGCAGAGGCCATCACAATATGTCATTATCCTCCAATTAATACAAACAAATATCTTTTAAAAAATATAAAAGTTGCTAGACTGAATAACAAAAAAAGCTTAAGTGGGTCCCACTTGAAAAAAAGTTTACTTTGAAAGTAAAAACACAAATAATTTTAAGGTAAAGTATACTCCCATGTTTTCAAGTGTCATACCAAATAAAAGAAATCTAATCTCCAATAAACATTAGAAATAAACGTGAATGTTTCATATTGAAAAAAGACATATACACACCAGAATGATATAATAATTCTGAATTTGTTTGTCCTTCAATTTATAGGCTTAAAAACACTATAGGAAACATTGACAAAATCAAAATTTCCAATCATAGTGGGAGATTTTAACATACTTTCTCTCCAAAACTGATGAAACTGAAAAAATGCAATAAACATATAGATGATTTCAATAACAATATTAAGAAACTGGATCTTATAAACATAGGGGACTGTTTCACCTAACAACTGCAAAGTATATATTCTTTTCAAATGACATGGGACAACACCCCCTGTGGCCACACGCTGGGGTTTAAAGCAAACCAAAACAAATGTCAAGGGACTGAAATCTTATCTACTGTACTCTTTGATGAGTATGAAATTAAGGTAGAAGTTAATAGTAAATAGATAACTAGAAACTCCATCTAGAGAAAGGAGGAAAATTAGGGAGATGGAACAAGAAGCCAGAGAGATGGGCAGAATCTAGATTATAAGAAGGTTTAAGTCATCCTAATGTGTTCATATTCTAACAGCACTGGGAGAGCAATAAAAGATATATATCTTGGGATTGATGTAATCAAGTCTGCATTTAAAAATGGTCATTCTGGTTATGTCTGTGTTGATGGGAGGTGAGGACAGTTAGATTGAACAACGGTTTGGAGTAAGGAAATGCTAGAGACCAGAAGGCCTGTTAGGGGGTGCTTGCTATACTATATTTAGATGAGGCTGGTTTTCTGAACTAGAACAGTGGCATTGTACACCTCTCAGCATGATACCTTGGACTTTTGATGCTGCTTGCCTTTCAGCCTCACAAGGATGTACCCTGATCACTTGTGTGAGCACACTCTTCTTGATGTTAGCTTTCACTAAGATGCTTGGTATTGCTCTTCACTGAGACTAATTAGTTCTTTACAGTTCCTGATCTCCTTGTCCTCCTCCTGGTATCTGGGTCTTCTTTCCATCTCTGCCCATAAGCCTATTTCCACTTCCAAGGTTTCTAAACTTTGATACTTCATTGCTGCCAGGTGAGCTATTCTTAGCCCTTTCTTCTGGCTCCAGATGCCTCACATCTGTATACACACCATTCTTTCTAGAACTGAATCAGACTGGAGTCCCTGTCTGAAGCAGAAGTACTGTTCAACAGGTATTAGGACTCACGAGTCAACTCACAACCAGCTGAATTATAATAGAGCTCAAAACTAAGACACTGAACAGTGGACATTAGGTGTCCCTAATTCTTTCTATTTAATATTTAATATGTGATCAGATGATTGTTACTAGAGCAACAGGCTATAATAAAATATAGTCAGAAAAACTAACAAGACCCTTTCACAGACTACTAGAGCAGAAAGAACTTTTAAAATTATCTACATGGATTCCCTGTGTTCTGCTCCAGTATTCCTTTAATGATTACACAGCAATCATTCTGTTGTATACTCACAAAGGAAATATGATAAGCAATAAAGAAATGATCCTTTTTGTTAGTATAAGTAACTAATCACTTGAAATATTGGTTCATTTCCCTCACACCACTTATTGTGGTGAAATTATCATGCATCACCATATTATCATCACCAGATGGTCAATACCAAAATCAGATTGATTATTTTCTTTGCAACCAAAGATGGAAAAGCTCTATACAGTCAGCAAAAACAAGATGGAGAGCTGACTGTGGCTCAGATCATGAACTTCTTATAGCCAGAGTCAGATTAGATTGACGAAAGTAGGGAAAACCACTAGACCATTCAGATATGACCTAGATCAACCCCCTTATGAGTATATAGTAGAAGTGACAAATAGATTCAAGAGACTAGATCTGATAGACAGAGTGCCTGATGAACTATGGACAGAGGTTCGTGACATTGTACAGGAGACAGGGATCAAGACAATCCCCAGGGAAAAGAAATGCAGAAAAGCAAAATGGCTGTCTGAGGAGGCCTTATAGATATCTAGGAAGAGAAGAGAAGCGAAAAGCAAAGGAGAAAAGGAAAGATATTCCCATCTGAATGCAGAGTCCCAAAGAATAGCAAGGAGAGATAAGAAAGCCTTCCTCAGTGATCAATGCAAAGAAATAGAGGAAAACAACAGATTGGGAAAGACTAGAGATTTCTTCAAGAAAATTAGAGATACCAAGGGAACATTTCATGCAAAGATAGGCTCGATAAAGGACAGAAATGGTATGGACCTAACAGAAGCAGCAGATATTAAGAAGAGGCAGCAAGAATACACAGAAGAACTGTACAAAAAAGATCTTCATGACCCATATAATCACGATGGTGTGATCACTCACCTAGAGCCAGACATCCTGGAATGTGAGGTAAAGCGGGCAAGGAAGCCTTACTATGAACAAAGCTAGTAGAGGTGATGGAATTCCAGGTGAGCTATTTCAAATCCTGAAAGATGATGCTGTGAAAGTGCTGCGCTCAATATGCCAGCAAATCTGGAAAATTCAGCAGTGGCCACAGGACTGGAAAAGGTCAGTTTTCATTTAAATCCCAAAGAAAGGCAATGCCAAAGAATGCTCAAACTGCTGCACAATTGCACTCATCTCACACGCTAGTAAAGTAATGCTCAAAATTCTCCAAACCAGGCTTCAACAGTACGTGAACCATGAACTTCCAGATGTTCACGCTGGATTTAGAGAAGGCAGAGGAACCGGAGATCAAATTACCAACGTCTGTTAGATCATCAAAAAGGCAAGAGAGTTCCAGAAAAACATCTACTTCTGCTTTATGAACTATGCCAAGCCTTTGTGTGGATCACAACAAACTGTGGAAACTTCTTAAAGAGATGGGACTACCAGTCCACCTGACCTGCCCCCTGAGAAATCTGTGTGCAGGTCAAGAAGCAGCAGTTAGAACTGGACATGGAACAACAGACTGGTTCCAAATCAGGAAAGGAATATATCAAAACTGTATATTGTCACCCTGCTTATGTAACTTATATGCACAGTACATCATGAGAAATGCTGGACTGGATGAAGCACAAGCTGGAATCAAGATTGCCAGGAGAAATATCAATAACCTCAGATATGCAGATGACACCACATTTATGGCAGAAAGCAAAGAACTAAAGAGCCTCTTGATAAAAATGAAAAAGAAGAGTGAAAAAGTTGGCTTAAAACTCAACATTCATAAAACTAAGATCATGGCATCCAGCCTCATCACTTCATGGCAAATAGATGGGGAAGCAATGGAAACAGTAACAGATTTTATTTTGAGGAGCTCCAAAATCACTGCAGATGGTGACTGCAGCCATGAAATTAAAAGACGCTTGCTCCTTGGAAGAAAAGCTATGACCAACCTAGATAGCATATTAAACAGCAGAGACATTATTTTGCCAAAAAAGGTCCATCTAGTCAAAGCTGTGGTTTTTCCAATAGTCATGTGTGGATGTGAGAGCTGGGGTATAGAGAAAGCTGAGCATCGAAAAATTGATGCTTTTGAACTGTGGTGCTGGAGAAGACTCTTGCGAGTCCTTTGGACTGCAAGGAGATCCAACCAGTCCATGCAAAGAAAATCATTCCTGAATATTCTTTGGAAGGACTGATACTGGAGCTGAAACTCTAATACTTTGTCCACCTGTTGCGAAGAACTGACTCCTTGGAAAAGACCCTGATTGTGGGAAAGATCGAAGGCGGGAAGATAAGGGGACGACAGAGGATGAGATGGTTGGATGGCATCACCGACTCAGTGGATATGAGTTTGAGTTAACTCCTGGAGTTGATGATGGACAGGGAGGCCTGGTTTACTGCAGTCCATGGGATCACAAAGAATCAGACATGACTGAGCGACTGAACTGAACCATGTTGTACTTTTTATGTAGCTAAGTTCCTGTTTCTTCTTCCCCAAAGCTGGAATATTATTATATGGTATTTTCTAATCTTGACTCCCCTATTCCCTAACAGTTTGACCTTGGGAACATTGCTTTACTACTCTTGGCTTCATACTCAATCATTTGCAAAACAAGGACAATGATGGTGCCTATTTTATTGCTAACAAGGATTAAATGTGTTAATACATGTTAAAACAATTCAAAGAGTGTCTGGAACATAGCACTAACAAAGTGTTAGCTGTATTAATAACTAACATTCGATTTTTGAAACTGACAGTTTTTTTTTTAAACTCATTACCACTGATGGAGAGAAAGTCTTTCTACAACTAGAGGTCAAAAGCTTAAAAGTGTTAAAGCATTAGGGAGTTAACACATTGGTGTGAATAAGTTTTAGTCAAAGTGAAAATGAGGGCATTAGACAGTTTGCAGTTTCAATGGTATATGGAGTTCAAAGGTGGCCGAGGCACCTACAAAATGAAAGGAAATGAAACTGGGTGGGAAAAGTTTCCAAAGGAGGATGTGGGAGGCTCAGGCAAACTTCAAAGACTTTGCAATTTTTTTGGAGGAGGTCATGGAGAGGACAGGACCGCCAGTTGACCCAGGCTCCTCACCCCCTCCCTATCCTTGAAATGTACATTCTGCTCACTATGCCCACACTGGGAAGTGTTTCTAGGACATAGCCTTGAGAGAGTAAGGGGCTGTTGAGAACTTTTCGATGGAATATGTGACTGAACCCCATTAAGAACTCTATATAAAGCTTTATGATTCTCGGGGAGGGGGTTGTCTTGTATGGAAATCGACTCATTTTGCAGCTAGACGAGTTTTGCAGGTAAGTTCCCTTGCTTATTCACACTGTCATCTACCAATCTGGAGTGGTCAGCATTTTCTCCAGTCCCTCGTTGCCCTCCTTGTATGGGGGCCATGAACCAACATAATTGTGTTCATTGCTGCTGCAGGAATAAACCCAGAGGTGTGATTGAGGTACGTCTTTCTGGCTTTTTTGTGAAAACACACCAAGCCGGTAACTTTGGTCCTGCCTGGATCTGAGGAGGCTGAGATAGACATTCAGCCCAGCTGTGAACTGTCTGGGCAGCAAATACTAAGAAAACTGGCAGCAAGACAGATGTGGGGCTGAGCCAAAGACATCTGTGTTATGTGCTGCTTGCCCGGGGCTAAAAACTAGGTGAAGGAATGGATGCGAGTAGGTTCTAGATAAGACCAGATGGTCAAGCTTGACTGGAAAGCAGAGATGTCCCAGACACTGGGGCCAGACTGTTCCCAGGGAGATCTGTTTGGGGCCCGTATACCTCTCCTCCGTGGTGAATGTGTTCCAATAACTTGTGCTGCGGTTTATGAATTTGACTAATGGTTGCTTCACTTTGTATTTTCAAACTGTTCTAATTCTGAGGCAGCTCACAGGTTTATATTTATTTTCTAAGTAAAATACATTTCTCAGTAAAGGGAAAAGACATTGCTTTTTCAAGCTTTTTGCTTAAACCTAATTTTACATGTTTGATGAATATGTGCAAATTTTCTCCCCAACTATTTATGATTTATAGACTTCTGTCTAAACTCCTCAAAATCATTACATGTTCATTTTTTGATATTTCAAAATACAGGGGAAAAAATCACCAAAAAGTAGTATAACAAACATCTACTGTATTCAGCTCTGTTCTAGCATTTTGTCAAAACTGATTCAGAACTTGTAAAATAAAAACAAAATATTACAGAAACAATCAAAATTTCCTGGGTACTCCACCACAGTAGTTCTTACATTTTTTAAGTGCAGTCATCTTTCCACGAATATTTGTGTATTGTTATATATGTATACAAAATAACTATTATGCTTTTAACATTTTATATATAGTAAATTATATATATAAATTTGCTTTTATATTAACATTATGTTTTGGAAATTACTCATTTTTATACATTGTTATGGTAATTAACCCAAGTTTCTATAAGAAACAATACTCAGCATGATCTGTTGCTGCTGCTAAGTCGTTTTAGTCGTGTCCGACTCTGTGCTCTGTGCGACCCCAGAAATGGCCGCCCACCAGGCTCCCCCATCCCTGGGATTCTCCAGGCAAGAGTACTGGAGTGGCTTGCCGTTTCCTTCTCCAAGGTATGAAAGTGAAAAGTGAAAGCGAAGTCGCTCAGTCGTGTCCGACTCCTAGCGACCCCATGGACTGCAGCCTACCAGGCTCCTCCACCCATGGGATTTTCCAGGCAAGATCAGATAGAAGTTAATTTCTCCCTCAGGTAAGACCCAATGTTGTTTACTCATTTAAACTCTGAGTAGATTTTCTCCAAGGACTGACAGGGATCAGAGCTTCTTCCATCATGTGACTCCTCTATCTTTGACTTCTGCTTTCTCTAGCTTCACTGAAGTGGGAGAAAGGGAAAAGGAATGAAAAGCACACAATTTATTTAGCCATCTTGGCCAAAAAGTAACCCCAAACTGTCTTCTTGACATTCTATTGCTCTGAACATGTGACAGTCACACTAATTTCAAGGAAGATACTGAGTTGCAAAAATGACAACAAACAGTTTCAGAGCATTAGTCAGGAAATGTTGCCATTAATCGTGTGCTTTAATTTGTAGAGGTCTGTCTGCTATTTATCAACATGCTATTATTAGGCATTGGTTAGTTTTGCAACATTTTTACTCTCTCTGAGGAACAAGACAATGCATTAAGCTTTTCTACTTTATTTATTCATTCCATTCTTCATTTGATCTCCTGCAATCTACCAGGACTTTTTTTGCCATATTCCATCACAGATAATTTTCCTAAAGGACACAAAGTAGCAGAGAAAATTTATATTCAGCTACCTATAGAACTATGGGGAAAATGTTCCAATAGAGGTTTTAAGCGCTGCTAAAAAGCCTGGAGTGTTAGGGAGAATTACACCTTGACTTTTTCAAGGATGAGATGGACAGAGAAGTGCTTCAGTGATAGAATCCAGCATGAAAGTCTTGCTTCTGTTTATACAGAAAATGGGAACAGTTCAGCATTAATTAAATATCAAGTACAGAGTGATGAAGTGCAATGAAAGTAAAACAATTTGAATAATATAGGTAAAAAGGTTGTGCATGCAGATATAGCATGTGGTCTTCAATGATATATGATCTAGATTGCAAAGTAAAAGATTCTTTTAAAACACTCCACATTTTGCCCTATAAAAATTCATATTCCTGACTACTGAGTGACAAGCCAAGCCTATTATCTCTATTATTATTCCACATTGTTAAAAATGTTCAAACTCTTTCATAATGGTTTAATAGAAATTTTTGGAAAATCATGATCAATTCAAGCCACTTGAATTGACCGCTAAGGTAACATAGTGACACTTAGTGAATTACAAAACTGCTTAACGGTTTTCTGAAGAAAAGGAAAGCTGAAATCAGAAATTTACCTTTTTCTAGGTGACAAAATTTCTATTATGCAGACAATTTGATGAGCCAAAAGATGTTTCTTGGTTGATGTGAGAATAGAATCAGTTTTAAAACCAGGTGTTAAAATATCTGACCTGTTATTATTAGAAAATTTAAATCTTAATAAATAGCATGTTCAGTTTTAAAAGCAAGATTGAGAAATACCAGAATTAGTACAATTTTTGACTGGAGGAAGATGTTTGGAAAGAATGATGATTGAAGTTAACTCATCTTGAATGAAATTCTAGGTCTACAATTTACTAGATGTGTGGTCTTATGCATGTCATATAGCTTCTATATATCTCACTATTTCTCACCTTAAAAAGAGAGTGTTAGGTTAGACTCTTAAATTCCCTGCTGGTGTTAACCTCCAGTGAATCTAAAAGGAGTATTTGGCATCATGCTCTAGATATGACATAACAGTCAGAGAAAAATTTTATGACTCTGGCAATTATTCAATATCATACACATCTTCAATGATACTTTCCTAACTATGATGCATTGCGTTTCATTATTCATGCACTTACTCAAAATCCTAGGAGAATTGTACTGTGAAAACCACTGTAGGAATATACCTAAGGGCTAAATACAAAGAAATAAATAAGAACCAGCTAGACACAAACAGTAACATGAATATGTAAAATAGGAAAGAATAAATGTAAATAGCAAAAAATAAAAACCTTTCAGTTCAGTTCAGTTCAGTCGCTCAGTTGTGTCCGATTCTTTGTGACCCCATGGACTGTGGCACGCCAGGCCTCCCTGTCCATCACCAACTCCTGGAGTTTACCCAAACTCATGTCCGCTGAGTCGGTGATACCATCCAACCATCTCATTCTCTGTGGTCCCCTTATCCTCCCACCTTCAATCTTTCCCAGCATCAGGGTCTTTTCCAAGGAGTCAGTTCTTCGCATCAGGTGGCCAAAGTATTGGGGTTTCAGCTTCAGCATCAGTCCTTCCAAAGAATATTCAGGACTGATTTTCTTTGGAATGGACTGGATGGATCTCCTTGCAGTCCAAGGGACTCTCAAGAGCCTTCTCCAGCACCACAGTTCAAAAGCATCAATTCTTCGGCACTCAGCTTTCTTTATACTCCAACTCTCACATCCATACATGACTACTGGAAAAACCATAGCTTTGACTAGACAGACCTTTGCTGGCAAAGTAATGTCTCTGCTTTTTAATATGCTGTCTAGATTGATCATAACTTTTCTTCCAAGGAGCAAGTGTCTTAATTTTATGGCTGCAGTCACCATCTGCAGTGATTTTGGAGCCCCCAAAACAATAAAGTCTGTCACTGTTTTCATTGTTTCCCCATCTATTTGCCATGAAGTGATGGGACCAGATGCCATGATCTTAGTTTTTTGAATGATTCAATTTAGTCTGTCCCAAACCAACTTATGACAAAACACCCATTCCCGAATTATCCTTCCACACCTTCCCTGTCTTAGATAATGGCAACTCTTCCATCCTCTCAGCTCAGAGACTTTGGAGTCATCCTTAATACCTCTCTTTCCCTCACACAGCATATCTAATCTGTCAGAAAGTTCTGTTAACTCTAGCTTCAAAATATATCCAGAATATGACCACTTCTCATCACCACCACTACTACCATATATTTTCCACCTGGATTACTGATGCAACTCCCTCTACCCTTGCCCACCAGGTGTCTACATTCCAGAGTAGCTAGAGTAATTTCATTAAAAAGCAAATGAGATTACATTATTCTCCCCATCAGATTCTTCCTTGAATTTCTGTCTTACTCAGAATGTGTCCTATAATTCTATAACTCATCTCCTGTAGCTTTTTCTGCCTCTCACTCTGCTCTAACAGCTCTGGCCTCCTTAAACATATCCGATACTTTTTCACTTCAGTATCTTTACACTTGCTATTCTCTGTTGGAAATGTTTCTCCTCTCTAGATTTACATCTGGCTCGCTCCATCTCTATCTATAGCTCTCTACCCAAATGTTATCTTTTCAATGTGATCTTCCTTGACCACCATTTCTAAAGTCTCAGCAAACACTCCCCCTGCCAAATTTTCATTTCCTGGTTTACTGTTTTCCCTCCTATAACTAACTGTCTAAATATACAGTATACTGTACCTTTTCACTTTGCTTATGGTCCATTTTCCTCACCAGAATATAAATGCTAAAATAGCTAAGATGTATTTTTATCTATTCAGAGCTGTACACCCTGTATTTGGAATAATACTCTTGGATCATATTAGACAGTCAAGAAATATTATTGAGTTTATTTATTTTTCCATTCATTCAGCAAATATGTATTATATATATGTTTCATGCAGACAAGATTCTAGATAAGGGATATACACTGATGAATTAAAGAAAAAGCTTATTTTCCTCAGAGAGGAATGGACATCATAGAGATGAACACAGAAATCTCAGCCACAGTACTGGGCCATGTGAGCCTACAGGAAATGTTGAAATCCACTAGTAATAGCAGATACCATAATGAAGTTGGAAATGGAAAGAATTCATGGCAGCTCACAAATATGGCAGTATTTTTAGTTCCTCTGCAGGTGTGTAGATCTTCAGTTATGTGCAGGCTTATCTCTCTGTGTCTTACCCTCACTATTACTCAACTACTATCTCAGTTACTGCTCCTCTTCTAGGGGAATTCTTCATTATCTGTCTACCAACTTCTGGATGTTTCACTACCTATGCTCCACCTTTTCTCCATCAAAAGCAGGGTAGAATAGCAGCGAATGATACTGGTTTTGAATTTTGACTTTATAAGCTTGAATTCTGGCTCTGTCATATCTAAGCTATATGGCCAACAGCAAGTTGCTTTTCCCGCCAAAAAATCTGAAAAATGAAGACAGTTTTACCAGAGTTTAAAGATGTCAGGTATAAATGACTTAATAAAAGACTTACCACAGTGCCAGACACATAGCAAGCATTAAATACATTATAAGTTGATTTTAATTCGTAAGTTTTTAAAATAAAGCTTATTCAAAATATCTACTCCTTCCTATTTCATCACAACCAGTCAATGTCACAGCACCTTGTCTAATTCATAAGTGTTTAATTTCTGTACCTTTTGCCTATAGCTTCATAATAATTTCCTAACAATTGCTTTCAATTTCACTGCATTTAACTTAAAAATTAAATAATTTTTTATTCATTTATTTGCATATCACTTCATTTTATGTCCTAATTGCCTCATCTTCTATTGATGTTTTGTTTTGCTGTAGTCATCCTCAGGTACTTTCTGCCTAAAGGATTTGTAGGGGCAAACTTACCAGTCTTTCTATGTCTAAAAACAAGTTTGAATTCTCAACACAACTGAATGCTAGTTTGTGAGAGTACAGCATTCGCACTTGAAAATCTTTTTTTTTCTGTTCAAAATTATAAAAACATCGCTTCATTGATTTCTGGTACTCAATTTGTTGATAATAATTTCATATGTACAGGTTACTAAACTTCATTTTTATCTTATTAATAAAGAATATCTGGTACTAAATTTGCTGATAAGAATGACAAGTTACTCTCTTTGGTATGAAAATAATATTGCTTTTCGTAAGACAGTTTTGAATTTATCCAAGATGTTCTGAAAATTCACCAGAATAGGACTAATTAATACTGTTTAACATTTAATAAGCTTGTTCAATCGTAAAACAAGTAATTTTTGTCACTTCTAGGACATTGCTATTTCTTTAACTGTTTGTTGCTCTTCTTTTTCTCTATTCATTTCTTATGTAACTTCTGATTCTCTTTCCAATGATTCTTTTGTCTTTTTGCAAGGAAATCTTGATAATTACCTGATTATATTATCTAGTCCACTAATAAAATTTTCAGTTGTGTCATTCATCTATCAAATTTTCTTTTAAAATTTGAAATTACGTTTCAAATTCCTAGAACCTCAGTTTTTTTTGGTTGTTGTTGTTATCTTTGTTATTGTAGACCTTTGTTTTCCCCTAACAGTTTATTCATTTTATTGGGTATTCTCTCTGTACTTAAAACTTCTCAAGCAATTATATTATAGTCTTATTGCCCACTAGGATTTAGTTTTCTGCTTATGGAATTTATTCCTTTTCCCTCATGATGTTGATTTCTTTCAAGATGGGCTGCCCTTTGATTATCTGTCCACAGTTATATGTGAGGATCCATATTAAACAGTCTTTCATTTCTGAAACCAACAATAGAACTGTTTCATGTATATGGTTAGCACGTTTCTGATTACAGGAAGTGAAGGAGGCCTGCAACCTCCAAATACCCATCCTACATTCATTCAGTTTTAGCATAGAGTTGAAGAAACTTTTTGACTGAAGAAGTCATCTTGTTGCTTAAAATGTTGAATGATTTAGACTTTATCTCCAAGAGTGAAGGAGTGAAAGTGAAAGCCACTCAGTCGTGTCTGACTCTTTGTGATCCTATAGACTATACACTCCATGGAATTCTCCAGGCCAGAATACTGGAGTGGCTAGCCGTTCCCTTCTCCAGGGGATCTTCCCAACCCAGGGATTGAACCCAGGTCTCCCACATTGCAAGCAGATTCTTTACCACCTGAGACACAAGGGAAGCCCAAGAGGGAGGGAGGGCTGTTGTAAATTGTTTTTTTTTTTCACTCAGAAAATGACCCTTTAATTCACAAACGACAGTCACTGTTTCATTTGATGATTAGCCCAAATGTCTAGATTTTCCCAATTTTCCTTCAAATTTCTCTTAAAATAATTGGAAGAATCTTGATAGTAACAAAATAAAAATGATAGGTTAGTTATGTTTTGATCTCCATTTAGTAATGGCGAGTGTATTTAATATGGGGCAGAAAAATAGTTTTATTTTCTAACCATGTCTCCTTTTTTTCCTGGTCTCTTCCTCCTTGCTTCATTATCCCTCTTGTCACTCCACTCACTCCACTCAATGTTCAAATTATCCCTGAAATACTACCAGTTCCTTTACTGCCATAAGTTGTGTAACTTGAAGTCTTTGTTTTTGTTTTCCACCTGCCCTAACTTCTCCCAAGTGAATTCAAGGTCTAGCAGAAAGTTTCAACTTCTTTGAAGTGTCTTCCCTAACACTACAAGGTAGTATGAAATGCTCTTTTCTCATTTGTAGCATTTTTGATATTATATACTAGTAATTCATATGTGTTTACCTTGCTAGTTTTTTTTTTTTATCTTGTATTGTTTTATAATTCTGAAGATATTTTTTGAGTAAATGAATGAACCCTAACACTATACATTTAGGTAGAAAATTGTTCACTTGGATAATAACCTTGCTATTTTTAACCCTTTTGTCCTTTAGTTAATTCCAGATACATTTAACCTATGAAATAAGATGAAAAGTATAAACAGTTCCTACTAAAAATACTGTAAAGCTCTACATATAGCAAAGTTATGAATGGCAACATTTTTAAATGATAGTTTAGTATAAGGCAATATCTCCCTGGTAACAACATAATAGTAATTCTCTTTGATCTTCTTCTACTCACAGGTCCACATTAGTTAGAGGTCACAACATGCCAAGCACTTCCAACTGACACTTTACAACATACCACTTGGGAAGCACAGGTCTGTGGTGCTTAAAGAAAAAAATGTCTCTAATTCTGTCTTGTTCTAAAAATGTAAATCACTCATAACATAGAATAAACCTGAAGTGCATTTAATTACATATAAGAATTTGCAAAAAAAAAATCATGTAATTATATCAACAGAGGTTAAAGTGGCAACATTTTTTCATAATTAATAGTGTACTGGTAAAAAGTAGTATGGAGGGCTTCCCAGATAACACAGTGGTAAAGAATCCAACTGCCAATACAGGAGACACAGGAGATAGGGTTCTATCCCTGGTTTCAGAAGGTCCCCTAGAGAAAGAAATGGCAACCCTCTGCAGTATTCTTGCCTAGGAAAATTCCATGGACAGAGGAGCCTGGGGGCTACAGTTCATGGAGTTGCAGAGTTAGATACAACTGAGGGACTGAACATGCAAAGAGTAGTATAGACTGCCATCAGACTACCTAAATTTGAATTCTGTCTCTATTGTTTCATTGTTTGACCTTGGATATACTGTTTGACCTTGGATATATTAATGAACTTTCTCTGTCTCAGTTACTTTATCTGTAAAACAGAACTAATCATAGTATCACTACCTCAGAAGAATACCTAAAATCATGAACAATGTCCAGTGTTTAAAATAAGATTGGTAAGTAATAAGTCTATAAACATGTTTAACTATTCTTATTAAGCATATAAAATTAGTGTTTTTAATAAAATCAATAACTTGGAATAGCTCTAATAATAAGATTTTTTTAAATAAGAAGTCATATATTTGAGTAGAATTCCTTTTAAAACAAGAAAGGAATACCCTTAGAGTATTCCACTCTCAATACTGGAAATAGTAGAAATATTGGAAATAGCAATCTGAGAAGAAATTTTTAAAAAGTATAAGTGTAATAAAAGGGTAAAATATTAATTTATTTACAATAGCATAATTTATAAAATTGTTAGGGCATGATGATTAAAAAGCAAAATGAAAAAGAGATAAAAATATACCTGGCTGTATCACATGATATAAGATTTATTCTCAGAAGTCCACATTATAAAATATCAATAAGAAGAGTGAAAAATACAAAGTAGAAAAAAAAGACATTTTTCATATTAGCAGCTAGAAATCTGTTAAATAACTGGCTAGTAATATAGCCTGAAACACAAGACATTTTTATAAGACAATAATAAACTTTTACAGAATAAATTTCTATGCAAAAATGAAATTAGACTATTTGCATTAGCACAGATAAAAATGATACTTGTTAGTTAATAGATTTATTGTAATAACAAAGTTACACAGATTTTATAATCTTAATAAATTAATATGTTAATCTACAAAATAAAGTGTGAATGCATAACAAGGGATATATATTTCATTAATAGTGTGACTACCTTATTATTGTTGTTCAGTCACTAAATCGTGTCCAACTCTCTGCAGTCCAGTGGACTGCAACATCCCAAGCTTCCTTGTCCTTGACTGCCTCCCAGGGTTTGCTCAAACTTATGTCCATTGAGTTGGTGATGCCATTTAATCACCCCCTGGAGCGTGATGTACTCTGCATATAAGTTAAATAAACAGCGTGACAATATACAGCCTTGTTGTACTCCTTTCCCAAATTTGAACTAGTCTGTTGTTGCATGTCTGGTTCTAAGCGTTGCTTTTTGACTTACCTACATGTTTCTTAGGAGATAGGTAAGGTAGTTGGTCTGGTATTCCCATCTCTTTAAGAATTTTCTACAGTTTCCTGTGATCCATACACTCAAAGGCTTCAGAATAATAACAAAGTAAAACATATTTTATAATCTTAATAAACTGGGCTTCCCCAATAGATCAGTTGGTAAAGAATCTGCCTGCAATGCAGGAGACCCTAGTTCAATTCCTGGGTCAGGAAGATCCTCTACAGAAGGGTTAGGCTACCCACTCCAGTATTCTTGGGCTTCCCTTGTGGCTCAGCTGGTAAAGAATCCACCAGCAATGCAGGAGACCTGGGTTCGATCCCTGGGTTGGGAAGATACCCTCGAGAAGGGAAAGGCTACCCACTCCAGCATTCTGGCCTGGAGAATTCCATGGACTGTATAGTCCATGGGATTGCAAAGAGTCACAAAATAAAGTGTGAATGCATAAAAAAAGGATATACATGTCATTAATAGTGTGACTACTTTATTATTGTTTTTCAGTCACCAGGTCATGTCCAACTCTTTGCAGTCCCATGGACTGCAGTATCCCAAGCTTCCTTGTCCTTGACTGCCTCCCAGGGTTTGCTCAATCTCATGTCCATTGAGTTGGTGATGCCACTCAATTATCTCTGGAGCATGATGTACCCTGCATATAAGTTAAATAAACAGGGTGACAATATATACAGCCTTATCGTACTCCTTTCCCAAATTTGAACCAGTCCATTGTTTCATGTTTCTCAGGAGACAGGTAAGGTGGTTGGTCTGGTATTCCCATATCTTTAAGAATTTTCTACAGTTTGTGGTGGTCCACACATTCAAAGGCTTCAGCATAATAATGAAATAAAACATATTTTAAAATCTTAATAAATTAATGTTACTCAATCTACAAAATAAAGTGTGAAAGCATAAAAAGGATATATATTTTAAAAGTAGTGTGCCTACTTTAGCAAAATTCAAACCTTACTAATAATGACTGTGATAAAAATATGTCATAAATGAAAATTTGGACCCTTTCACCAGTTGTAAGATGAGAAAAATCTGGGAATACAATGTACATCATGGTGATTTGCTGTTGTTACTCTTCAGTCACTTAGTTGTGTCCACCTCTTTGCAAACCCATGGACTGCAGCACACCAGGCTTCTCTTGTCCTTCACTATATTCCCGGAGTTTGCTCAAACTCATATCCATTGAGTCGGTGATGCCATCCAACCATCTCATCCCATGTTACCCTCTTCTCCTCCCCCTCTCAATGTTTCCTAGCATCAGAGTCTTTTCCAATGAGTTGGCTCTTTGCATCAGGTGGCCAAAGTATTGGAGCTTCATCCTCAGCATCAATTCCAATATTAACGGTTGATTTCCTTTAGGATTGACTGGTTTGATCTTATTGCTGTCCAACAGACTCTCAAGAGTCTTTTCCAGCACCACAGTTCAAAAGCATCAATTTTTTGGTGCTCAGCCTTCTTTATAGTTCAACTCTCACAACCGTACATAACTACTGGAAAAACCATAGGTTTGACTATAAGGACTTTTGTCAGCAAAGTGATGTCTCTGCTTTTTATTTTGCTGTCTAGGTTTGTCATAGCTTTTTTTCCAAGGAGGAAGTGTCTTTTAATTTCATGGCTGCATTATACATAATAATCATTGCATACTTGAAATCTAAGAGATTATATTTTAAGTGTTTTCATTACACCTACACACAATAAGGTAACTATGTGAGATGATGGCTATATTAACTTGGTTGTGATAAGCATTTCACAATGTATACATATATTAAATAATTATTAAATATTATAATTGAATGTGATATATGCATAATAAGTTAATAGAATGTATTTGATATATGTGTGTGTTTGTGCTTAGTCACTTAGTCATGTTCGACTCTTTGCAACCCCATGGACTGTAGCCTGCCAGACCCCTTTGTTCATGGGATTCTCTAGGCAAGAATACAGGAGTGGGTAGCCATTCCCTTCCCCAGGGTATTATATGATATGCACATATGGTATATATATATATATATATATATACACACACACACACACACACACACACACACACTTTAGGTTAAATGAGAAACACTGATCAATTAAACAGAATGCAAATTCCACAGGTAGATTTAGAAAGTTGCATATTGTATGACAATATTACAAACTGTCCTTTAGGATAGATTGTGGTAATTTATCCTGCCCCCAAATTGTATGAAATTATATTTCTCCAAAACATTCATGATACTTGAGGCTAAATCTCTTTTAAAATAGCAAACTAGTGAATAAAAATAGTACTTCGTATATTTTTAAAAATTGTATTAATTTGGTTATTACCAAGGTTGATGTTTTTTAATATTATTTTTGAAACTTTCTTTTGTGAGAGTCCTGTTAAAATAGTTTGCCCATTTACTTATTAGGTTTATTTCTTTCCCTTATTGATGTTTCAATATTTTAATAATATATATTGAAGATATATCTTCCCAATTCATTACTTATTAGTCTTAATGAATTTTTATAGAATATTTAAAATACCTAGAAATATAGAGAGAGCAGAATCATATCTATATATATCTCATGTTTTGATTAATTTGCTTGAGATTTTTTTCTTGGATTAAGTATTATAGATAGAGTTGAAGCATGTTTTATATCCTAAAACCTAGTACCCTTCCTATTTTGTTATTTATCTTTACAGTATTTGTTATCCAAAATCTGTATTATATGCATAAAGTAATATATATTCTGATTTTTTTCTCTTAATGTTTTTAACTTTACTTAATGCTGTCAATTCGTTTCATTCCATGCCTAGCTCTTTTTATTTTGTTTTGTTTTTGCTTAATGTTTTATGCTGGGATTTATCTGTGTAAAAGCATATTGATTTTTTACATATTGAGGGTTTTCATTCTATTATATAACTATATATTTATTCCCAATAGATACATATTTAGGTTGCTGCCAATTTCGTACTATTAAAAGCCACACTGCAATCAACATTCTTAGATTGCGTGAATGTATCTCTAGAGTGTGTTCCTAGTGCTGGAAATTCTGAGCCAAATGGTGTGTGCATCTTTGACTTTATCAGACATGCACAAATTTCTTTATAAAGTATTCAGATCCATTTATATCCCTCCTGAAAATACTTATATGAGCATCTCTAACCAATATTTGACATTCTTAAATTTTTCATATCTGATATATTTGGAATGGTATATCATTGTTTTAGGGTTTCCCTGGTGGCTCAGTTGGTAAAGAATCCACTTGCAATGTAGGAGACCCTGGTTCAATCCCTGGATCAGGAAGATCCCCTGGAGAAGGAAATGGCAACTCACTCCAGTGTTCTTGCCTGGAGAATCCCATGGACAGAGGAGCCCAGTGGGCTACAGTCTATGGGGTCACGAAGAGTCAGACAGTACTTAGAGACTAAACCACCACCACTACATTATTGTTTTAATTAGCAATCCCTCATTTAGAGAGGCTCTTTGTCTTTTTTTTTCTTTCTCTTTTATTGACTTCTAGAAAATTTTTCCTTTTTTAAATAATTTCTTCATACTAATATTTTGGCAGTTAAATTTGCTGAAAACTCCTTTTGGTTGACTTCTCACTATATTAAAGGATGTTTTGATTTAAAGTTTACATTTTCTGTAGTTATCGCTACTAATCTTTCCTTTTATAATTTATCTTAATACTTTCATTTATCTTTAAATCTTTGTGCTCAAGTGCTCAGTCATTAGCACTCTTCGTGACCCATGGACTATATAGCCTTCTGGGTTCTGCTGTCCATGGAATTTTCCAGGCAAGGATACTGTCCTCCTCCAGGAGATCTTCCCAACCTAGGGATCAAACCCATGTCTCCTGAGTCTCTTGCACTGGCAGGCAGATTCTTTTACCACTGAGCCACCTGGGAAGCCCCTTTTAAGTCTTTCCCTGAACCCAAATCACAAATATATTTCTTATAAGATTTTCCAAAGTTTTGGTTTTATATTTCAGTTATGTATTCACCTGTAATACATTTTTGTGCGTGCAATGATGTAAAGGTTTACATTTTTCCCCCTTATGAATAATAAATTGTCCCCATAACATTTGTTGAATATCTCATCCTTTCCTATCTTTCTTAAAACAGAAGAATATTTTTATGCTGTTTATTTGGCTGTGCTATTTTCTGTTTTACTGTATCTAAATGAATTTCAAACTAAATGGAAACTGTTTTAATTTCAATGTCTCAAAAATCTTGATATCTGAAAGTCAAGTGCTCCTATATACTTCTTTTTTTCTTCCAAATTTTGTCTCTTTTTTCACTCTTTACTCTTGCATTTTTCACTCTTTACTCTTGCATTTATATTTTAGAACTGATGTCTTAATTTCCCCAATAAATGTAGGAATTTTAATTCAAATTGATTATATTTCTTACATTGGATAGAATTAATATCTTTATAATATTGACTGTCCCCAGCCACATAGTTTTCATTTAGCTAGGTCTTATGTCCTTCAAAAATATTATATAGATTCTCTATAAAGCTCTTACATTTTTTTCTGTTATTCCTAGATATATTAGAGTTTTTGCTATTATTGTAATAGAATGTTTCCCATTTTATATGTCTTTTTGGTAGGAGCTACATACAGGAATACTACTAATATGTATTTAATGTGATTTGATTTTGAAGTTAGAAGTCTGGTTTAACTCACTGTATTCTTATATGTTTGGAGACTTCATTGGATTTTTCTCTCTAGATAAAATTAACATGTGGATATAAGGATAGCTTAATTTCTTCCTTTTTTTATTCTTTTTTAAAAATTATTGTCTCATTGCAATATCACACTTCTACTATAATTAGATTGCAATATCATATCTTTATATAATTAAGTAGTCCTATACTTCAATTGAAGTACCTCTTAAGTATCATGATTAATTACTTTACAAGTATATGTTTTAAAAATAACTCTAAAATGATATATTCAGCTCTAGCAACACTTTCTTTTAATTATTCTGCTTTTGTAAGCATACATCAAGAGAAAAGATGTTTAGTAATCATTTTGTAAATGCTGAATGATTATATTATAGGTACTTATCCATTATTTTTGACCTTTTGTCAAATACTGCTAAATAAAATCCCAGTTATTATTCAAAAATAATGATTGAGGTTTATAACCAACTGGAAAACATGTATCCCTGTAAAAGCTATATGAATTTTAAAAATATAGCAAACACCTAGCCAATAACATCTTTTACAAATTGAATTTGACTACCAAGGATAACAATTTGCAACTTCCAATAGATGGGTCAGCTAACAAATTCCATGTGGAAGGAGATGCTGTGTGCTTTCTTTTCAGCTGTTGTACCACCAGTATACAGTCTGACACTTAGTAAATGTTCAATAAATATTTGATGAATAAATGAATGAAATAAACTCTCCGTATATTTTATTTTCTCCAGTGCAGCTTTTGCAAAGAGTTGTGCAGCACAGAGAGGTTCTATGCTTCAACAAAGACCTGTAGCATAAACAAATCTTCTCTTTTACCCATTAAAGGCAGATCCACATGAATTAAAAAAAGGTAGACGACATACTTTTAAGTCAATTAAGAAAACTGAGTTAATGCTGGCCCCAGAAGAAAAGGCCATAGTGTTTAAAGTTGTCATGAGCCTCAAAGAAAAAAATGAAATTAATGTATACATAGAATGTCAAGATCTACACATGTGCAAATGTATGTAAAATTGTTTAAGCCGCTTTCAAAAGTGCAAATCCTGACCTTCACAACTACTTGATGATTCTATTATATTTCTGAAAACTTGTACTGGTCTATCACCTCCTCTCTATGCTAAACACTATCTCACTTCATTTCCTTTTGCTTGGGGTTACCGTAATAATTCTTCTTCCTTGTTTTCAGTATCTCTGGTCCTATCGTCCTCTTGGGATCTATGTTTCATAGAATACAGCAGATAGGTCCATAGATTCTGAGTTAAAATGCTGATTTCATCATTTATTAGCAGTTTGATATTAAACTAGTTATATTACCTTGATTTGTTCTTAGTATCATCATCTATAAAAATTATAATAATAGTAATAGTAATAACATTTGGATTACTACAAGGTTTAATGAGATCATCTATGTAATGTGCATGATAACCAGCAAATAGTCCACAACTGATGAAGGTTAATCATTCTTATCATGTTTATTCTATCAGAACATTTTAAAACCTAAATCTGACTCTGACCATTGCTACTTAAAATTGTCAGGGATTTCCATAAGCTTAAAAGTGCCTAGTGGAGAATGTAACTTCCCTTGTAGTCTAGCCTTGGTTTCCCTTTGCGCCCTCACCACCCTCAGTCCCTCCCTCCCTCCCTCCTTCCAGCCTTTTATATTCTGCTCAGTCATTTCAGGGTTCAGCTATTTAAGCAGACCACAGGCTTTCAAGTCTCATAGTCTGTCACAGTCTCTTTCAAGTCTCTTTGACATATTCTCTTCCTTCCTTCTGGAATTACCCTCCCTCTCTGCTCTGGGAAAAAACTTTTTCCAGAAACCCTATCTGCTTCACTTTGGTAGAATTAACAACCCTCTTCCCACTATGTAAACTATATAGAGATATATTGAATTTACATATATTTACATCCATCTTCCCCAACAGCCTGTGAGTTTCCCAATGTCAGAAATCCTTTTTAAGTTGTCTTTGAGTCCCAGAATTCCTAGAACATAGTAAAAGATTTAATATATGAACAAACGCCTAGCAAAGGGATTCCTGCCTAACATATGCTCAATGACTTTTATCGAATTGTACTGACTGAATTGAATTTAATTCAAATAGCTTTTGTTTCTACAGAACCCCAATCTACTAGTAAACAGAGGTTAGACCCTCTCGGTGTTTCAGGGTCCTGTTTGGGGTTACTGACACAAGCTTAACACTTGGCAATAAAAAAGATGTTTTCTTTACTAGAACCTAGAAGAAAATGCAATCAGTGACTCTAGAAAAAGAATTGCCTGTCCGAGGTGCTGCCTCATGGCTGGCTTCTCTCACCTCTCTTGTCTGGTGAGATACGAAAGAGGGAGGGAAGACAAGTCGGGGAGCGGGAGAGCAACTGCAAAAGTCCACCAGCTCCTCTTCCTCCTCCTGGAAAAGAGAAAGAGGACACTAACCCAGACATCCTAAGAAGCCTTTCAAGAAAACCAGAACAAATAAGCCTGAGTTTCCTTCTCTGGCTCTCCCTCTCCACTCACTTCGTCCCCCTTACTCCCCTCACCCCATCACTCACACACACGCGCGCACACGGGCAACCAGAGAACCACCTCTCCTCCAGACGCCCAGTTCTAAGATTACCGTGACTGTCAACGAAATATGCCAATCACAGGCAGCCTAAACCAGATCCCTGGGAATTGAGTAAAAAAATAGGTTTGGAGGCAGAAAGGAAATGAACATAGCAACCTCCAATGCACAAAGAGCGATTCATATTCATATGCACGTAGGATCTGAAGCAAAGAAACAGCAGGATATCTTTTACTATCGGAGAACGCGGAGCACCACAAACAGGAACTTTAAAGGAATTGAAATCTGTTGCCTGTTCCACTAGGAATATTGTTTGCAAGGCACAAGGTGTCTTTTGGTAGTGAGCACCCTCTGCGCATGCGCAAGTCCATTCGGGAATTACTGCCCTGCCGCCGACTAAGTTGCATTCCTTGAATCTTCGCAGAAAAGACAATTCTTTAATCAGAGTTAGTAATGTGGACAGTACAAAATCGAGAGAGTTTGGGGCTTCTCTCTTTCCCTGTGATGATTGCCATGGTCTGTTGTGCACACAGGTGAGCAGCTGTTGTTGAATGTCTCTTTTTTTCCCTAGGTGTTTTCTTTTTACATGCTTGCTGGATCATGTAGCTCGTTATTTGGGGGGTAGGTGTGCCTGTCTATTTTTATGTCTGCTCGCAGTTTGTGCTCATTCTGAATCCGGTCCCTACTTCTTCCCTTCAGCGCCAATGAGCCCAGCAACATGTCATACGTGAAAGAGACAGTGGACAGATTGCTCAAAGGATATGACATTCGCTTGCGGCCGGACTTTGGAGGTAATGCTTAATCTTTTTTTTTCAACCTGTAACCCATACCTAGTTCTCCTTTCCTGTCGAAGATAAATGTCAAAAAAAATTAGAAGGAGAAGCGTGTCATTTTCGTAAGCGTGCACTACGCCCTATGCTCTGGCCAAACACGCGCGCGAGCGCACACACACTCACATTCACACACACGCCGGACCCCTCGGCTCAGGTGGATGAACCCCAGGCAGAGCCGACCTTCCCCCGGCTCGACACACCCTCTGCACAGTCACTGCATCATGCGTGTGCCCACACCTGTTCTCTCAGCCTGTCCCCTGCAACGGGGTGGAGGGATGGGGGTGGTGGGAGCCCATTCAGAATGTAGTAAGCGCAGGGAAGCCCTCTGCCCCTCCCCAGCCTGTGGCCGCTCTGAGATTATGTCCACAATGTTCCCCTGTCCCCCGCAGGGCCCCCCGTGGACGTCGGGATGAGGATCGATGTCGCCAGCATAGACATGGTCTCCGAAGTGAACATGGTGAGTGGCCTCTCGACTGGCCCGGCGGCCGCGCTTACGCAGATGCGAAATGGACCGGTCCCCGTGCCCTCTGCGTTTGGTTGGCGGTCACCTCGCCCCGGCCCAGGGATCCCGCTCCAAGCGCGCTCCCTACTCTGGCACGCACGCCCTGCTGGCCCTGGTTTGTATTTTCGACACACACACGGGCTACTGCGGTGTTCAGGAGGAAACGTGCTCCGCACTATTTGGGGAAGGACGGGTGACTGTGGCGCCGGCGGAGCGGGTGGGGCGGAGTCAGCGGTACTTTCGCAGGGTTTCCTTGGGTGTTGCGAGGCGCAGGGCACCATCTGCCGGCGGCCGAGTGGCTTGCACGCGCGGGCCCCGCACCGTGGTCCGCAGCCACCTCCTCGCCAGTCGCGATCCCTGCAGCGGACAAGCCAGACCCACCCAGGGCCCACCACCAAGCACCCAAGCACAAACATCAGGTTTCCTAGTGTCCTTTCCCTTTCCAGGCCCTAGCACACGGAGTGGCAGGAGCAACAGGCTGAGACCTCGGTCCCTGCCGGCTAGCTAATACGAAAGTACTCAAGCCAGCTTCTGGGGGAGAGGCTTGCATTGTTCCCACGTTGGGGTTGATGAATTTGTCTTGCTGCATCTTGCGAGTTTAAGTTGAAAGCAAACGGTTCGAGTTATTGCTTTGTTTTGCCTTAGACACCGAAGCATGCGGAGGCTTAGTTACGGTGGAAAAGGGAGAGCAAGGGAGAGGGCGATAGTAACGTGTAGTGAACATAGCGCAGTCTTTTCATTGCGAAGAGTTAACATTCTTTTATTTCGTATTGCCTCCTTCCTTCTGAAGCTGTTTCAACATCGATTGAAATCACAGTGTCTCTTTGTCTATTGGCTGTTTCCAACCACTGTGGGGTAGCAGTTTTCTAGTTAAGAGTTTCTAACTGTTGCTTCTTATAAGGCAGGGGGAAAAGCCTGTTGCTTTTCTAGAACAAACCACCCAGCGAACAGCTAGATCTACCTGAGAAAAATGCCATTTTCATTCCACTTACAGGAAAAAAAAAATGTATTGTGGCAGTGGAAATTTAGATAGCCTTAATAATTTAAAGACTAAAGCCTTTGGGGATTTTATCACTGTATAGCTGTAAAGGCTATAGAGTGATAGGCTAAATGGATTGTCAGTTCATTTCATTACTATTGTGTCATTTTATTTTAGCATGTAAGGCTTAAGAATTTCTTTTTTTAGGGTGTGTCATGGAAGAAATACATATATTTAAACTATGTTGAGTTGGAGTAGATTAAAAAGTGTGATTATTACATTTTGTATTTTATAGTTTTACCTTTTCCTGCTTTAAGTAGTTTATTTTAAACAGTATTTTAATCTGATGGTGGCATTAGAAAAACAATTTTGAAATATCAATGCACAATGAATATTCTCTGACTTGGAAAGAGTTTTTAATAGACTCATTTATATATTTATACTCATTTATTTATATATTTATTACTCATTTATAATATTCTCTCACATACATGTCCCTACCACAAAGCACCCCAAATGAACTATTTACAGACACGGGAATGTAATAACATGGGCACATATACAAACCATACCCAATCCATGCCATTGTGACTGGATAAATTAGGCAATGAATTAGTTTAACAAGCTGTTTGTATCAGGTAGATAAATGATGAAAATATTTTCCTTTTCAGTCATTTATTTGGCACCTTGTGAGTACCCACACAGATAATTTATAATATAGGAGAAGACTGGGAAAGCTCAAAAGACAAACAATGCCTTTGCTAGTGGTCTGCTTTTCAGAGTACTATGCTTTTCAGAATTTTTAAAATGTGTAATTTTGTTAACTCTGTTTACAAACAACTTTTCAGTTTAAAAACATAAAACTGAACTGAATAGGGAAGTTGTTATTTAACCAAAACAATCCCCATAACAACTGTATAATCAGTTGTTCAATGGAATTTGTACAGAGGCTCCGGAAAAAAAATATTGAATTTAATTGCTTTACCATTGGAAATAGCTCTTTATTATGGAATAATATTTTAAGAAAATCTATTTATTTACTGTACCATGTGTATATGTACTTGTTTTTTTAAAAAAATATTCACCCAACAGATAAACCCTTAAAAAATATATGCTACCAAATTACCCATTACCTTTCCACAATGGTGTTAGAGACATGATAGGAAAATAGAAGCAACTGAACATAGAAAAATAAACCTTCATTTACTTAATTTTTCTTCTGTCATCTATGACAAAACATTGAAATGCATAGATTGCAAATAACTCCCCCCAAAATGGAAATAAGGATGAGTTTAGGATGAAGCATTCTATAGAAACACAATCTGGATAGTTAGCCCTGATGAAGAGCACTGTCTATGATGTGCTTTGATTTTTAGACAAGACAGTAGAGTTGAAAAGTCAATGAGAAATAAGACTTATTGCTTTTATATTGAGCATGTTTCAGAACCCTGATAGGCAATAACTTCTGAGATTATTTAATGGGGAATTTTCAACAAAATTAACAACAAATAAGAATGGATATTGCATATAATAAAAATAGTTTTAAAGAAAATTCAGATTAAAATCCATTGCTAAAACATTACTCATTTTTATATTTTTTATTCATTACCATTATTACCCACCCATTTCCACAACTGGGAAAATGACATAGCTGTACATTACATTAATGCTTTTGAAAACTATGTTCTGTTTTGAAAACTAGGTTCTTTTAACTTTTATTCTTTTCTTATGCTATGCTAAGTGAAATATAATTCCAGATTTGTTTCTAACATTGTCTGTTTTATTAAAGACTAACGTCACATCAGGAGTATTTTTGATTCATGTCCTTCAGGATTTAAAAATATTTTTCCTAAATTTAAAAAAGAGAGAGAGAGCTCTGTTAGTCAAGAATCTCTATAATCAAGAATTGTTGGTTTTGAACAGTGAATGGAAAACCTCTGAAGAATAATTCTGATGCAGGGGAAAAAATCTATACTTGAGAGCAGGACTTTTCTTTTCAGGCAAAAATATTATTGATTAAATCAGGAAGGACTTTTTCTTTTGGCATCATGGAATAGATTGTGCTTGTGATAGCAACTACAATACTGTTATTTTCTGAAGAGTCATCTTTAAAAAGCTACTGACTTCCATGTGTTTTAAATTAAATCTCTCAAACCTTTTTTTTTTAACAATTTCTGTGAAATTCTATACCTACACACATACACAAACACATACACAAAAGGCTGATCAAAGAGGAATAAAGAGCAGTTGGAACAAAAAGAGACAGTAGCCCTCAGAAACTGCCTTGAAGCAACCACTACCATCTACTAATAAAAGTCCAATAAGGCACAGATAATAATAAGCAAGTCTTAGAGCAATTGATTGGAAGGAACATGATATTAAATACCTGTAGCAAAAGGTTGAACCCTTGTATTTGATTCCAATGACTAGCTGTTCCTTCTTATTAAAGAGGTAGCTCCTAATCATCAAAGAGGAGCTTCAACCATGCAACTCTCTGTCTCCCATCGAAAGACATGGTGGTCTGAGAGTGGCCACCCCCAGAAGATTTGACATCTCTTGAGCCCTAATCCAGTGTAGGTCTCAACCCAAGCTGTTCCCAGGATTGGATACCTATCATGTGTTCATTGTTTCCTTCCTTCATACATACATAGATGCCACAGTGAATGCTCTTATAGACATTAAAATTGACATTAAGAACACCTCCTCAAAAAACTAAAATGAGTTTAATTGTCTAAATAATACCCCAAAGAAGAACAAACTTTGTTTATGAAATACCCTCTATTGTTAAATCCCACTGTTATTTTAATAGTTGATTCCAGACGTTTCTGGTATACACTTCATTTCTGTCTCACTTATGTCTAGTTACCACCCTCCTGATGACACCAAACAGTAACCACCTGTCAGAAATCTCCCTCCCCCATTTCTCTAAGCCAGTGCTTCTCCTTCTTTAATGTTTATCTGAACCACTCTGGGATCTCAAAATGTTAAAAAGCTGTTTCTTATTCAGAGGCCTGGGGTGAGGTCTGATATCCTACATTGTTAACAACTCCCAGATGCTGCCAATTGCTGGTACATAGACAGCACCACAATTTCCCTGGTGCCTCAGACGGTAAAGCGTCTGCCTACAATGCGGGAGACCCGGGTTCAATCCCTGGGTCGGGAAGATCTCCTGAAGAAGGAAATGGCAACCCACTCCAGTATTGTTGCCTGGAAAATCCCATGGATGGAGGAGCATGGTAGGGTACAGCCCATGGGGTCGCAAAGAGTCGGACACGACTGAACAACTTCACTTTCACTTTCAGACAGTGCTTTGAGAAGCAGGATTGCAGTACATTATTCCAAGGCCTAGCATTATTAAGAAATGAACCTTTTTTTTCTCTTAAATTTCTCTAAGGATGGTACTTTTCCAAGGTTTCAAATTAATTTCTGGGTAGTTAAACAGGTAGCTGTGCTCAAAAGCGAAAATTAGTGTAGTAATTGATGATAAGGAACAGGATAAAGACAAGAGCCTTGTTGGTAGGGCTTGACTTAAAACTGATACGCAGTCCTCCTGTGTCAGGACTTATGAGTCATCCAACCTTAAATGATGGCTATGAAAATGTTACCAAGCAGAGCAACTTGCACAACACTATCCTTCGACTTTACAGAGCACCAATGACTCTTCTTTTTCAGAATAAAGAACATTGCAAACTGGGTTTCCCCCCACTAAGAGCCTGCAATAGCTTTATAAAGTAGCCTAAACATACTCCTGCTGCTGTCGGTAAATTTTCTGAGGGTGTAACAGAATTCCTTTGCAAATAGAGTAAATAGGTCAGTACTATTTAAAGGCATGAACAGATATCAGCAGTTAAAGATATAAATATATTTTTCTCTTATTAATGAAGTCTCGCTTTTAGGTGCTGGGTTACAATATTGTACCATCTAGATAAGTTCAAAGAGAAAAAACTTCCCTTTACCTTTCTGTTTGGAGATAACAGATCTTTTTATAGTCTAAACCACATCAAAGCAAACTTATCCAGATTTTTTAAAGTTTGAAGTTACATTTGAAATACTATGTTCCTAGGGTTACATGGCCAGACTAGGAATTAAAGTGTGTAGTATAATGAAAATAGTGGCATTTGTTGAATGCCATTTGTTGAATATCTTATGTAGAAGACATGGTTATCAAATCCTTTTATTAGTGACTCATTTTGTTGTTTGTTGTTCGGTTGCTAAGCCGTGTCCAATTCTTTGTGACCCCATGGACTGCAGCATGTCAGGCTTCCCTGTCCTTCACTGTCTCCTAGAGTTTGCTCAAACTCGTGTCTATTGATGGCTCTATAGTCACCACCCCCCATTATAGATGGAGAAACTGAGGTTGAGAGAGGGAGAAAGTTAGGTTGAAAGAGGTTAACTAACTTGCTCAGAAGTTACAGATCTGGTCACTGGCAAAGCCAGGAGCCCCGGCAGCCTGATTCCAGAAGCTGGCTCCTATCTGTGAGGCAAGTAAGAAAACACTGCTGATATTTAGCTTTGGGACTTTGAGTAAGTCACTTGACTTCTCCAGGTCTCAAGTTTTTCTTCTGTAAAATGAAGGTAAATGACCCAGTTACTAAATCTTTTCCAGTTCAAATATCTACTGTAAAACTTAGACTCGGTCAAAATGCAGATTCTTCCTCTCCACTGTATTCTCCTGTTAGATTTCATCTTATTCCATTTTGTTCTTTTGTTAGATGTGTCAGTCAACAAGCACTTATGGAATTCCACTGAGTGCAAACTCCAGCTGTCTCCTGGGAGCATTGCTGTAATGATTGTATGCAATCTGGGGCCCCTTGGATTACTGTTTTAATTGGTCATGGCATAATCATCCATTTTTTCCTAGTTAAACACATTCCTAAAGACAACAACAAGAAATGTTGAATCAATGGTATTCAAAATGAGATTTGAATGATGCTGGGTTTATATTATATTGCACTTTGGAGCCAAGACTGTATTTGAAGTGTTTCCATCCAGTGAGTGCTGTCCATTGTATTCATATGGGGAACTTTGCTCAACTGTTGCCAAACTAACACATGTTTCAGCACAATGGGAAACAGAAGGATAGCTTTAGTTTCCAAGGTCTGGGGATCCCAAAGGATTTACCCAAATCACCAAAAATCTTTCTATCAGGTGGTCTGGGAGCAAGAGGTGAAGCCACGATATCACCTTAGCTAAACATCACTTAGTATCAATTCTATAAATATTTGGTGTTTTTGTTACGGCAGACCCCCTAAGTTCTTAATAGCACTCTCAAAACACACATGAATCAAATTTTGCATTATCAGGGAAGGTAAAACATGTCTAAAGAAAAATAAGTGATATTAAATGTTTTTAATTGATTTGAGTTTTAACAACTCAAATGACCATTATCATACTTGAGGATAGTGGAAAGATAAATGCTATACCCTTGCAGCTAATTAAATGTTAATACAGTTTCCCCATGAACTTTTTCAAAACACTGAATCCTATTTTTCATAATAGCAGGATTTACTTTTTGCATTTTAGAATACTCTGTTTTCAGAAGATCATGCATTTCACGAAGTCTCTTGACTTCTAGTTGTTGAAAGAAGTTATAGTCAGTAGCATAAAACAATCTCTTACTCAGCACTTGACAGAAATGCTCAAGAAAGGTTTTAAATTAATTCCTATCAGTGGTGATAACAGGAAAAAAAGACTTGTCATAAGATGAGTGAAAGATGAATAGGTTTTCTTTAGTGAACTCAGTATCTCCTTCTTAAAATCCTCATATTCCTCTCTGTTTTTATGCTAATAGTTTTTTTTTTTTTCTACCTCTCCATTAAGTGCTGAGTGTATTTTGTCTCTTACAATCCCAATAAAACTGTCATTGTTTTGCATATTTAAGATTAAAGGCCTTTTCCCAAAAGCACGCATTCAACCATTGTAGTGATTAAAGCAGACAAGGTCTGTGTCTTTGTGGAGTTTATAGTCTTTAAAAAAAAAAAAACAAACTAAGATCTCTATACTTGAAGTAATTTTTTTTTTTTTTTCCTTCTTGGAAGATTTTGAAACACTCATAGTTATCTTGATTGTGGGCTGTTTTGGTTTAGCACATACTGAAAAGTTAGTCTTTTATCGTGTCATGAACTCGGTGTTAGGAATGGAAAAATGACTAAGACGTGTTCCATATCTTCAAATATTTTATAGTGTAGAGAAGAATGCAGAAATAGTGATTTTAAAACAATATACTAGGGGCTGTGATAGAGACTTGCATGTCCATGTCCTATGGAAGCATGGAGAAGTAGTTTCTAAGGAATGGTGAAGGGTTAATACTTGGAGTGAATCCTAAAGAGAACTAGTAGTGAGCGCCCTGTGTAGGCTGCAAATGAGAAGAAATACTTTTCAAGCAAAAGGAAGGGCATAAGCATTGGCAAGTGTGCCTGCAAACAGCATGGAGTGTTCTGGGAACTACAGGTCATTCACTATTGTGAGAACTTAAAGGGCACAGGGAAGATTGTCAAGAGATAAAACAGGAAGCTCAAAGCAAGATGTAGGACAGTGTTATTGAATGTTCTCACTTATGTAAAAAGAAACCTCTTCAGAAACATGTGTGTGTGTGTGTGTGTGTGTGCACGCGCGTATGCTGCTGCTGCTGCTAAGTCGCTTCAGTGGTGTCCGACTCTGTGCAACCCCATAGATGGCAGCCCACCAGGCTCCCCCGTCCCTGGGATTCTCCAGGCAAGAACACTGGAGTGGGTTGCCGTCTCCTCCAATGCATGAAAGTGGAAAGTGAAAGTGAAATCGCTTAGTCGTGTCTGACTCATAGCGACCCCATGGACTGCAGCCTACTAGGCTCCTCAGTCCATGGGATTCTCCAGGCAAGGGTACCGGAGTGGGGTGCCATTGCCTTCTCCGATATATATATAGTATATGCACTGACCATTCTGGAAGAATACTCAAGAGATGAGTAACAGTGACTGCCTCTTGGAAGTGGAACCAGGATTAGGAATATGACTTGGAGGGATACTTAGTGTTCTTTATATGCCCCTTTGAATTGTTTGATTTTTAAAACTTTTACACGTTTTACATTTTCACTATAAAAACACAGAGAGAGAAAGAGACAGAGTTACGGAGGCAGAGAAACAGAAAGAAATGATGGAATGTGTGCATTAAGGAAATGAGTCCTAATTCTGAAACACAGGAAACCTGCTACAGATTTTAACAGGTAGCTACATTTTATTTTTCAGATAGATCATTCTGATGGCTTCATGGAGAGTAAAGCAGAGAAGGCTAGAACAGGGGCAAACATTTCTAGTTAAGAAGCATTAGAGGGTGTTTTCAGAGAAGGCAATGGCAACCCACTCCAGTACTCTTGCTTGGAAAATCCCATGGACGGAGGGGCCTGGTGGGCTGCAGTCCAGGGGGTCGCTAAGAGTTGGACACGACTGAGCGACTTCACTTTTCACTTTGATGTATTGGAGAAGGAAATGGCAACCCACTCCAGTGTTCTTGCCTGGAGAATCCCAGGGATGGGGGAGCCTGGTGGGCTGCTGTCTATGGGGTCGCACGAAGTCAGACACAACTGAAGTGACTTAGCAGCAGCAGCAGCAGCAGCAGAGGGTGTTTTAAACTTCATATGAGATGGTAAATGCCTTAAGTAGAACAGTAGCTTTAGGAATGGAAAGGAAGAGGAAAAAAAAGATTCAAACAGAAGTCAATCAGAGGGATTTTGTGACTGGTTAGATATTGGAAGTTAGAGAGGCAGTGAGCCTAAGATGCCCTATGGCTTCCATATTGAATGATGAGCACATATGGCACCATCTGTCCAGAGAGGGAAACAGGAAAGGAAGTACCAGCCATCTTGTTCACCACTAAAGTAGATGTCTTTACAGATTTTTTTTAGAAAAAAATATCAGAGCATGTTGTTACAAGATATTGTGGGAACATGCTCAGTCACTAAGTCGTGTCTCTCTCTTTGCAACTTCATGGACTGTAGTCCACCAGGCTCCTCTGTCCTTGGGATTTCTCAGGCAAGAATATTGGAGTGGGTTGCATTTCCTCTTCCAGGGGATCTTCCCCACCCAGAGATCAAACTCGAGTCTCCTGCATCTCCTTCCTTGGCAGTCTGCTTCTTTATTACTGAGCTACCTGGGAAGTCTCTCTTGTGGAAATACAGAGGTAGAATATTTTGGAGATTGGCCTATCCTGAAAAAAACTAGTTTCTTGGTGACCCTTCCAGTTCAGTTCACAAATAAGGCAACTTCTACATGGAAAAATTATGAGCCCATACATGTAGTGGCTGAAATGACCTGGTTAGAGATTTGGAGAAAGGGTGCTGGACAAAGACAGAGAATGTTCAGTGTAGTCAACTTTAATCTGTAGCAACATTGTTCTTTATCTAGGAGGACCCAGACCCTGATAAGATTGAGAACTTACTTTTCAAAATGCCCCAGAGAAGTGACCTTTGTATGCTGTTTCTTTTGCTTTTATAAAACCCTATGCTGCTGCTAAGTCGCTTCAGTCGTGTCCGACTCTGTGCGGCCCCATAGATGGCAGCCCACCAGGCTCCCTGTCTCTGGGATTCTCTAGGCAAGAACATTGGAGTGGGTTGCCATTTCCTTCTCCAATGCATGAAAGTGAAAAGTGAAAGTGAAGTCGCTCAGTCGCATCCGACTCTTCGCGACCCAAGGACTGCAGCCCACCAGGCTCCTCTGTCCATGGGATTTTCCAGGCAAGAGTGCTGGAGTGGGGCGCCAT
This sequence comes from Okapia johnstoni, assembly GCA_024291935.2. Taxonomy (NCBI): domain Eukaryota; kingdom Metazoa; phylum Chordata; class Mammalia; order Artiodactyla; family Giraffidae; genus Okapia; species Okapia johnstoni. The sequence goes on from CM044308.1 coordinate 59,564,064, forward strand.
TGCCTTCTCCGATAGGTGGGGAAAAAAAAGATTTGTGCGGAACTCACTTACACAGCATCTGCTGCCTTCTCCATCGAGTCCCTAGAATGATTCAGAGTCCTTCTGGAACACTGTGTTTCCATGGGAAATCACATGAAAGCAGCGTGAGTTCTTGTAGAAAGTGCATTTGGCACTGAAATGAGACGGGGTATAATAGACAGCACAAGTGGGGCCAGCAGAAGTGAAGCTTCACTGCCAGAAAATTCAAAAATGACTCCCAGGAGCTTTACAGAAGAGCAGAAACATTTGAATGGTTTGGTGAGGTTGATTTTAAACAACCTTGTTGAAACAAGGTTTCAACAGAGCCCTATCCCCACAAATGGTCTCCTGGCAAGTGGATACCTATTTAAGCAAAGGCGTATTCATAGATTGTGTCATTGAGTTCAGAGAAAGAAGGCAGAGAAGCAGATAGAGAAATAGACTTAAATAGAAGAGGGTTCAGACAGAAGGTAGCTGTTAGCAATCCCTACCACAGTGGAAGGAGTATGGGTTAAGGCCCTTGGGATGCAACCAGAAAGTTACAGGCCCAGAGTTTTGTTCTGGTTGCTGAATGGATTCATCAGGGAAGTTGCTAAGAGAGAATCCTGTTTGAATGAGAAGGTTTATTTGGGAAACTTCTTGAAGGTAGAGGAATAGATTTGTTGAAAGTTCAGGATCTCTGCCTACTCTAACCCTCTGTGACTCATGGGGAGGTTTTTTTTTTTTTTTTTTTTTTGATCTATTATTTTCAAGAGAATGCTATTCAATTCTCTAGTCAAGAGAAACCCCTTTGTGGTTTCCATAGAGACAGTTCAATGACATTTATTTGAAATCCTACCTGTGCCTAGAACATTTTCTCATGTCAGAAGCCATCATTTCTCCTTTCTCCCACCTGTAATCTCTTTCCACCCAAATGCATCTAGATCTACTTCAAAATCCACAAGAAATCGTCTTTCTTCTATAGTCTTGTCTGTAGCCACATGGAAGAGGAAGCTGCTGGAGGAAGAATGTCTAGGGCATAGAAGCAAACCTCTGAAAGTCTGAGACTCTGAAAAGACAAAAGACCCAATATAACATAATGATTTTCCTTCAGTTCATATAAAGTTTTTATTAGCCTTGTCTTCTACCTCCTACTCCCAGTACTATGTTAGCTACAGGAAGTTTAGGATTATACTCTTTATGCTCTGTAGGTAGTTCTTAGCATATTATAGAGACTTAATAACATTTATTAGGATTATAAAAGAATTTTTCTAGACATAAAAATGTGTTAGTAATAATGGCATTTAAATTTTCTAATTCAGAAATTAATAGTTCCTCTGTCAAGTCTACCTTATACTTTCATATGTAATTTTCTTTTATGTTGATCATGAATCATGAGCCATTTCCATAGAAACAACTTTATCAGGTGGCATAGCCAATTTTAGAGACACAAAATCATTTCATGACAAATCTCAAAATACATATATATGCATATATATGTATACACACTTAAGTATTCATTGTCTTTAAAAATTAGTGAACTCATTTCATTTTTCAAAATGTGATCTGTATGTTGGTACCTGGACTTTTAATATTTCTGGAAACATTTAAGAAATTACAAAGAATAACTGGACTGATGACGACAAAGTGAATAGCATTTAAATAGAAGAAAAGTAAAACATAAAAGGAAGCATATGAAAAAGGTTTTCTCAGGCATTTGGGGTGATTTTGGAGGAGTCAAGTTAAATTTTAAATGATAACCAAGGAACTTAATCAAATTTGAAAATATAAAGTAAGTGATATACCTAATTCAGAAATATATATTTACTATGGAAGCATATACCTATTATATCTATCTTATCTAGTCATATCTGCTGTAAATGTATCCTTACCCCAAACATGAATGTTTGCTTTGAAACATCAACTTTTGTCTGAAACTTCTGCACCCACACAGTCATTTGTCATAACCAGTAAATGTGTTAAATCAACTACCACATTAAATGGAGATAAGAAATTTTTTTCCCACTGACATCACCACTTCTCTGCTCACCCCCATTTGCAACACACACACACACACACACACACACACACACACACACACACAGAATTCAGCACATCCCGAAAGAACAATCTAGAGAACAAAAATCCCAGTTCAAATTGACAATGGAGTTGAGGCTGATGAGAGGAGACAAAGAAGATTCACTATGAAGATTCATGTTGGTCAACTGAAAACTTTTGGCTAAATGTGGTGGGAACTGATTTTCAGAAGTTTTAAAGTTAGAAACAGAAGGAGGAAGACAGGATGAAAAATTTGAAGGGTGAAAGGTACTCACAAAACTGGAAAGTCATATCCAGTTTTTGGTGGGTTATTGGTGCATATCTCCTACATCCATGCCTACTCTACTTTGGGAAACACCCCTACAAGCTGTGCTATCATGAAGTATGAAGAGAACTTTATGCCTGGTTCTCTGAAATTGTGGAAGGGAAAGACTTTCGAGATATTATTGACATCTGCCCCACTGTGTTAAAAATCCCTGTCATAGAACATAAGCATAACTTGGTGAATTATAGTTTCACCTCATTCAGTTTCAGTTTAGTCGCTCAGTCATGTCCGACTCTTTGGGACCCCATGGACTGCAGCACGCCAGGCCTCCCTGTCCATCACCAACTCCTGGAGTCTACCCAAACCCATGTCCATTGAGTCGGTGATACAATCCAACTATCTCATCCTCTTTCGTCCCCTTCTCTGCCTGCCCTCAATCTTTCCCAGCATCAGGGTCTTTTCAAATGAGTCAACTCTTCCCACCAGGTGGCCAAAGTATTGGAGTTTCAGCTTCAGCATCAGTCCTTCCAATGAGCACTCAGGACTGATCTCCTTTAGGATGGACTGGTTGTATCTCCTTGCAGTCCAAGGGACTCTCAAGAGTCTTCCCCAACACCACAGTTCAAATGCATCAGTTCTTCGGTTCTCAGCTTTCTTTGCAGTCCAACTCTCACATCCACACATGACTACTGGAAAAACCATAGCCTTGACTAGACGGACCTTTGTTGGCAAAGTAATGTCTCTGCTTCTGAATATGCTGTCTGCTGCTGCTGCTGCTGCTGCTAAGTCGCTTCAGTCGTGTCCAACTCTATGCGACCCCATAGATGGCAGCCCACCAGGCTCCGCCGTCCCTGGGATTATCCAGGCAAGAATACTGGAGTGGGTTGCCATTTCCTTCTCCAGTGCATGAAAGTGAAAAGTGAAAGTGAAGTCGCTCAGTCGTGTCCAACTGTTAGCGACCCCATGGACTGTGGCCTACCAGCCTCCTCCGTCCATGGGATTTTCCAGGCAAGAGTACCGGAGTGGGGTGCCATTGCCTGCTCCGAATATGCTGTCTAGGTTGGCCATAACTTTTCTTCCAATGAGTAAGCGTCTTTTAATTTCATGGCTGCAATCACCATCTGCAGTGATTTTGGAGTCCGAATAAATAAAGTCAGCCACTGTTTCCCCATCTATTTACCATGAAGTGATGGGACTGGATGCCATGATCTTAATTTTATGAATGTTGAGCTTTAAGCCAACTTTTTCACTCTCCTCTTTCACTTTCAACAACAGGCTCATTCTTCACTTTCTTCCATAAGAGTGGTGTCATCTGCATATCTGAGGTTATTGATATTTCTCCCAGCAATCTTGATTCCAGCTTGTGCTTCTTCCAGCCCAGCGTTTCTCATGATGTACTCTGCATATAAGTTAAATGAGTAGGGTGACAATATACAGCCTTGATGTACTCCTTTTCCTATTTGGAACCAGGGTGTTGTTCCCTGTCCAGTTCTAACTGTTGCTTCCTGACCTGCATACAGATTTCTCAGGAGCCAAGTCAGGTGGTCTGGGATTCTCATCTCTTTCAGAATTTTCCACAGTTTATTGTGAGCCACACAGTCAAAGGCTCTGGCATAGTCAATAAAGCAGAAATAGATGTTTTTCTGGAACTCGCTTGCTTTTTCGATGATCCAGTGGATGTTGGCAATTTGATCTCTGGTTCCTCTGCCTTTTCTAGAACCAACTTGAACATCTGGAAGTTCACGGTTCACAGATTGCTGAAGCCTAGCTTGGAGAATTTTGAGCATTACTTTGCTAGTGTGTGAGATGAGTGCAATTGTGTGGTAGTTTGAGCATTCTTTGGCATTGCCTTTCTTTGAGATTGGAATGAAAACTGACCTTTTCCAGTCCTGAGGCCACCGCTGACTTTTCCAAATTTGCTGGCATCTTTCAGGATTTGAAATAGCTCAGCTGCAATTCCATTACCTCCACTAGCTTTGTTTGTAGTAATGCTTTCTAAGGCCCACTTGACTTCACATTCCAGGGTGTCTGCCTCTAGGTGAGTGATCACCCCATCGTGATTATCTGAGTCATGAAAATCATTTTTGCCTCATTACCATAGAGCTTTCACACATTTTAAAGGATTTGTACTTTGGCTTCTGCAGAATGGACAGAGATATGTGAGCCCAACCTCAAGCCAAACAAATTCCACTATTTTTTTTCAATACTATTCAATCTCACTGAGTGGAGGTTTAGTTTTGAGTGGAAATGTGTGATCCTTTCAGTAGCTGGGTAGGGAACACCTATGGAAGGTGGTTTCAGAAGCTACCTCCTTGAAATACCATCATCAGATCTCAATATCCTCTGTTTTGATTCCTGGTGAAAGGAAATTAACTCCCAGAGAGGCACTAATCATGCTAGTTTTTATTTCTTGTGTTTGCACCAATGTGTAAATGAATGATTGAATGACAGATCAGGTTTGCTTAAGAGAAAGACTAGAAAAGAATAGGAGAAAAGTAAGGAAACAGAACTTACTTCATACTTTCCCAGAATCAGCAGTTTCCTTACTTTGGGAACCAATACAAAAGAGTTCAACACAGTTGCAGAGTGAGATGTGCTGATCCAGCATTTGTGCTGTCCACTCTGCACTCAGAAAGAATTGTGATTTATCTGACAGTGATACTCAACATTCTGTAGCCCAAGATGTGATATCAACAAATTCACTTCCATTGTCTGAAGGCATAGTATCTATGCTGACTGGACCAGGTGGCAATAATATCTCACAGTTTTAATAACCTGATGAACTGCATAGTTAAAATCAGTGTCTAGTGGGCAGCACACTGGCAATTTTTTAAGTCCAGACACTCCCCATCTGGTGTACATAATTTTGATTTTTCTCCTTAAGTACATTCCCTTTGAATATGCTTCTGTCAAGTTATATTTAAATAATTTAAATCACTTTAAAATGTCAGGATGAGATTGTATTCTAATTTATACTCTCAAGTATGAATCTCATGACTTACTTAAGCCCTTTGATTCTCAGTTCCATGTAAAATGGAAATAATAATGTCTCTTCTACTTATTTCAGGGAGCAGGAAGAATCAAAAGAGATTAAATCATATACAAATATGTGCTCTGTATATATGATGTAAAACTGTAAACTACTATGAATGTTAAATACTGGTGTTTTTATTGTTTTACTGTTATCTCTTAGGCTGGTAATGAATTTCTCCTGCTTCAATGCTAGGATATCAGGAATAACATTAATTCACATCTTGCATAATCAAATATAATGATATTTTTGTTCAGTGCTGGGATTTTCATCAGGCAGTTGAAATTCACAGTATTACTTCTAATTGTGAAACTATTCTATGACATGTGACAGAAAAAAGAAAAAAATGGAAAGAGTTTCTCACACCTTTCCTCCTGATCATTTCCTCTTGGTTCTCACTCTGAGACCTCTCACATTTTAAAATTGCAACCTGTGTATGGGCCCCCATACCTCTCTAACTTTCACATTTTGTGTTACTTCCTGGTCTGTGAAAGAAATGGGTTATGTGGTTTTCCATGGGCTGAGCCGAAGGGATGAGGGTTCTGGAGTTGACGTGGTTTTAATTGCAGCCCCTGCACTTACAGGCCCTGTTACCTTAGTATTTTTTAATTCTAGGATAATCATATAATTGATTGTCCAAACATGAACCGTTGAGAATGAAAAGGAGCACTGTTGATAATACCTGGATCAAGAAGTGCAAACCAACACTGTCTTGGGAAAGCCAGGATTTATGATCACCTGATGCTACTCAAAACCTGAATTTCTTCATCTTTAAAATGGGGATAAATTATATTTTCTTCTTAAGTCATTGAAGGCTTAATGAGATAATATGTTGTCTGATTTGGGGAAAATATCAATTACTTTCCTCTTTCTCGTTTTCCTTTTCCTCCCTCTCCTCTTCTCCTTCCCCTTCCTTCACTGAACACACATTATGACCAGTCACTGTTATGAGCACCTTATATGAACTTCAACAATGGACATAAGGTAGAGTAGATAACCTAATTAGAGTTTTTATACTAAAGTTTGAGATAATCAGGGAGATAAAAATATCATCTAACAGCTCACCTTTGTTTATCAAGAGTATTATAAGAGCAAAGAGATTTGCTAGTAATTGGGAAGTGTTATTAAAAATTGTAGGATTTACTTTATTCATTCAAGGAACAGCCAAGAATATCATTGAGAAAGTAAGTTATTAAAAGATAACAATCTTCATGGGGTCATTATTGACCACAATTAACACTAAAAAAGGGCCCTAATGATGAGATCTTGACGATACCAAGCTGAGATGTTCAAGAGGAGAATAATCTAGGTAGGAAGGCGATGGGTATTCCACATAGGGAAAATAGTGCAAAGAAGTTTGTAGAGATAGTATTACCAAGACTAATCAGATGTGAATCTTAAGGCCTAGAAAATAATCTTGGAGTCTTAGTAATAATAATAATACTTACTGAGTACTTCTACAAAGCAGGTACCATTCTAAGCATTTTACAAATATTAACCCACTTAATCCATAATGCAGCCATATGAAGGATGTATCATTATTATCTCAATTTTACAGGTAAAGAAACTGAGGCATAGATAGAAAAGTTAAAAAAAAACAAAACTTGCCCAAAGTTGCACAACTAGTAAATGATAGAGCTGTCATTTGCACCCGGGTAGACTGACTTCAGGGTCTATGTGTGGTAGTTAGGTCACTAAATCAATTAAATCATAAAACACTGTTATTTCTGATAACATTTAAACTAGAGAAGTTTTGAAGATTAGGAGGCACTAATACTTGACAAAATGGGTCCTAGGATGAAATGTGTTAGCAATTAATATTATTATTTAGTCTAGACTTAAACTTTGTATAGGTTAAGGAATAGCTTGATTAATGTCTTCAGGTTTACAAAAGCATTTGATCTGTTAACTGATTTAAATTCATTCAACCTATTTGCATGCAAGATATTACTTAAAGTGCTGTGTTAGGTAACCATTGAAAATAAGAAGAGAGCATGGATTTTATGCCTCTTCTGAGAAAACTCTTAACTTGAAGGAAGAAGCAAAGTTTAAATTGGACATAAGGAAGAACATCTTGACTGCAATGAGTGAGAAGATGCTGGAAGCAGTTATAGAGAGTATCTGGGAAGTGTCCATCCTTAGAAAGCTTCAGAGCAAGAAAAGATAATTATATCTGTCCTAGTTGGCTTATAGAGCTCTTCTATCCAAAGGCAAGAGGGTGACCAGAGAAATAATACTTCACTAAGAGCCTTCACAATTGAGGGATTTGAACTTCTAAGACTTTTACTTGATATTAACAATCTATTGTAAGATTTTCAAAAATCCCCACATTTTGATCACCTGCTTCCCTGGTGGCTCAGATGGTAAAGCATCTGCCTGCAATGCAGAAGACCTGGGTTCTATCCCTGGGTCGGGAAGAGTCCCTGGAGAAGGGAATGGCAATCCACTCCAGTACTCTTGCTGGAAAATCCCATGGACAGAGGAGCCTGGTAGGCTACAGTCCATGGGGTTGCAGTGTCGGACATGACTGAGCAACTTCACTTTCTTTAGAGTTTATATGGGTTCTTCCCTGGTGGCTCAGTGTCTGGGAATCTGCCTGCAATGCAGGATCCACAGGAGATGTAGGTTCGATCCCTGGGTCTGGAAGAGCCCCTGGAGGAGGGCATGGCAATCTACTCCAGTATTCTTGCTTGCAAAATCCCAAGGACAGAGGAGCCTAGTGGGCTATAGTCCATAGTGTTGCACAGAGTTGGACATGACTGAAGCGACTTTTGAACTGTGGTGTTGGGGAAGACTCTTGAGAGTCCCTTGGACTGTAAGGAGATCCAACCAGTCCATCCTAAAGGAAATCAGTCCTGGGTGTTCATTGGTAGGACTGATATTGAAGCTGAAACTCCAGTACTTTGGCCACCTGATGCGAAGAACTGACTTATTTGAAAAGACCCTGATGCTGGGAAAGATTGAGGGCAGGAGGAGAGGAGGACGACAGAGGATGAGATGGTTGGATGGCATCACCGACTCAGTGGACATGGGTTTGGGTAGACTCTGGGAGTTGATGATGGACAGGGAGGCCTGGTGTGCTGCAGTCCCTGGGGTCGCAAAGAGTCGGACACGACTGAACAACTGAATTGAACTGGAAGCAACTTAGCACGCAAAGTATATATAATTCAAAAAGAAGACTACAATCATACACTTAGAGATAGTGATGGGGCACTTGACTGGGCTATCATTAATTCAGTGGCTCTTTCTGGAGCAACTAACTTATTGACATTATACTGGGCTTCTCCTTGGCTCAGCTGTAAAGATTCCGCCTGCCAATGTAGAAGACACAGGAGACTTGTGTTTGATTCCTGGGTTAAGAAGATCCCCTGGTGGAGGGCATGACAACCCACTCCAGTATTCTTGCCTGGAGAATCCCATGGACAGAGGAGCCTCTCTGTTCCATGGGATCACAAAGAGTTGCACACGACTGAAGTGACTGAGCTCACACATTGACCTTATCCCACTCACACTTATATCTCAGAAAATTTGCCATATCACTAATCTTCATGGTGGTTAATGAAGAGGAGATTCAGGAGACATTATATCCTCAAATGCCAAGGGTGTTGTGTAATGGGAGTGTCTTGAAGACTTTGCCTGATAAGTGCCTTTTGCGTGGGGTAGGCTGTGTAAAATCATGTTGAACTGAATTTAAATGTAATGCATTCAATTTAAGTCTGTGTTTACTTCTGTACTTTGTACAGGAAAAAAATCTCTTAATGTCAAAAATAGAAATAGTTATTAAAATATAATGAAATGTATTATGTATCAGGTTCCAAAATAAATACTTGACATCAGCTTTTACAAGAGCCACCTGGGATAGGAATATCTAATATCTCTGTTTCACAGATGGGACTTCCTTGGTGGCTCAGATGGTAAAGAATCTGCCTGCAATGCAGGAGACCCAGGTTTGATCTCTGAGTAGGGAAGATCCCTGGAGAAGGGAATGGCAGCCCACTTCAGTATTCTTGCCTGGAGAATCCCTTGGACAGAGGAGCCTGGCAGGCTACAGTCCATGGGGTCAGATAAAGAATTGAGACCAGGAAAGTTGATTTGTTTTAGAGTTGTTTTTAGAGATCAAGCCTGTTTAAGAACCATACATCTAACTCCCTCTTTTGGGTCCTGGGACTTAATTCCAATGTGTATGTATGGGGGGAGGGGACTGGGAGGCTCCCCAACACATACAACATGCAATATTCTGAACACCAGCCGAGTGTGCTACAACACAATTCAATTCTGACACTGTTTATCCAGAGACAGCATCAGATTCCACAGGTTAAGTGTTCAAGTCTATAAGATGTCCCCTTCCCCACTTCAGATGCCAGCTGCAAGACCAGGTTGTTACCTGTACCCATGACTAACTGGCTGTAAATCAGAGGTTCCACCTTGGGTTTGATTATATTTTGTTAGAGCAGCTCACAGAACTCAGAGAAACATTTTACTGACTAGAGCACCAATTATTATAAAAGGATATAACTCCGGAGCAACCGAATGGGAGACATACATGGAGCAAGGTGTGGGGAGTGGCCGCAGATCGTCCACACTCTCTCCAGGTCCACCCCCTTCCCCTATTTTCAAGTGTTCACCAACTGGGAAGCTTTGAATCCCTTTCCTCTTGGATCTTTATGGAAGCTTCATTACATAGGCAGGATTGATTACATCATTGGCTGTTGTAGATTGAACTCAATCTCCAGCCCCTCTCCTCTCCCTGGAGGTCAGGGGAGGGGACTAGAAGTTCCAGTCCTCTAGTTACTCAGTTGGCTGTGCCCATCAGTCCCCATCTTTAGACACTTTCCCAAAGTCATCTCATTAACATAACAAAAGGCATTGCCCCCCACCCCACACTTTCCTTATTTTTTTTTTACTTGTTGTCACGTGGGATCTCATTAGTTGTTCTCCCGGTTGGACCCTGCGCCCCCTGCCGTGGAAGCCTGGAGTCTTAACCACTGGATCCCCAGGGAAGTCCCTCCCCTTGTCATTTTATCCAGCAATCATTTCTTTCCATTTCAGAGTTGACTCTAGTCTGAATTGTGCTGTTAAGAGACATCTTCTATTTCTTTTAGGAAGAATCCCGCCAAAAAGAATGGAATTTTGATTTCAGGCCTCAAAACAAGCAGGAGCATGAGGGGTAGTTGGTATTCTTGCTCCAGTTCTGTGGAATTACTTCCCTGGACAGAACTTTACCTCTTCATGTGTTTGTGATGGAAGATGAAAGAATAAAAAGGACTCTCACCAGAGGAGAGGTTGCTTGGTGGGAGCCCGGGTTCTTATTTCTCCCTCCATTGCTCTCCTTGTCATGGTCCATAAAACAGGCAACACAGCGTTTCTCCCGTCAGGTTTGCTTGCAGAGGGGATTTGTTTGTTGGAGTCCAAGACACAGACTCAGAAAATCTAAAATCTGTTATTTTTCAATTCACGAGATTTCCTGCCAGTGAAAAGAAAAAATTGCCCTCCACTTCGGAATTCTCTAACAGGGGCAGGCATCAACCACAGGAAGGGGGAAACATGCCAGTTGTTTCTTGGTGGGAAGAGTAGGGAAGCTAATTAAACAACCCGTTTCTGGGTAGAAAAGACGGAAGAGGCTCAGGTATATTTAGCTTTTCTTATTTTTCAGACTGAACACTGAGAGAGAAATCCAACAGGAATGTGTAAAGGTCACATCATTTCATCACTGTCCTTTCAGAACTGGGAAATTACATTATGAAATGCAGATGGCATCCTGAGGTTAAAATAGCAAGTTATTACTATCACATCGCTTACAGGAGAGATTTTTCATTTTTCTGTCTCCTCAAGGAATATACATTTTAAAACTTTATTTAAAAAAATTAAAGGCGTGTATTAAAAAATTTTAAACCTTTGTTTCTTCTGGCTTAGTTGGAATGATGGCAATATAACAATCACTTAGCTTGCCTCTATAGGAATAAAAAGCAAAGGATTTACTGCTGAATGACAGTATATTTATAAAGTAGAAGACATTCATGGGACATTGTTTAGGGAGAAGCAACTTGCTGGAAATAAACTATCTTGCTGTATTTCAAAAAATGCAAAGTGAGGCTGAGAGACCACTAAATTCTGCTAAAGCCATTACAGGCTTTAATTTTTTTTTTTTTTTTGGTGTATACTACATAAGGCATGGTACTGCTGATCACCAATATAGATCTTGCTGCATTTGTTCGTTCCTGGGGCTTCCCCTGGTAGCTCAGACGGTAAAAGAATCTGCCTGCAATGCAGGAGACAGGGTTTGATCTCTGGGTTAGGAAGAGCCCCTGGAGAAGGGAATGGCTACCCACTCCAGGAATCTTGTCTGGGAAATCCCATGAACAGAGGAGCCTGGTGGGCTACAGTCCATGGGGTCACAAAGACTGGGACATGACTGGGTGACTTTCATTTTTTTTCACAGGTAGAGAATAATCTGCTTTTACATCTCAGTGGGGAGTTAAGCAGTTAACTGTCTTTGTGCTGTCACTAAAGACTGGGTCCCACACAGGCTCAGCCACACACAGGTCAGGTCAAATCAGAACTTTATTATCTTTGGTTAAAGGATAAGACTAAGTTCTGAATGTAGAGGGGTCCAGCAACACAAAGTGGGCTTCAAGAAAAGTTGTAATTTTAGCATCCAGTATTGTGTGCTTTACTGAGATCTGAAAATACATGATTTCAGAATGGCTTTCATAATTGAAATCATCAGACCAATACATTGTTTTGTAACTTCTCAACCCCTTTAACTTCTGATTTTATTGGAGATTTTGTAGAAAAGAAAGATTCATGTTAGTCAGTAAATATATGTATTTTTTAAAAGATGCTAATTAAAGCCCCAAGAGGTTTGTTTGTTTGTTATGGACATTCAGACACAAAGGGAAAAATAAAGGCCAATGAAAAAAAGTTCAGGGAAGCAAAGAATAATTTTGATGAAATTTAATTTCAAGAAGAATCTAGAGACACTTGCCCGTCCTCATTGTTGGAAAGCTGCTTTGGAAATGCCTTGCCAAAAGTAGGTATTTACCACTGGAATAGAGGCAGTTTTTCCCCAAATTGGCTCCTTTATGTTGAGAAGCAAATTAACGGCAAATGCACCATTCTGTCTCCTGACTCCTCACATTCTCTGCTTCTTACTATACATTTAAAAAATTAACATTTCCATCACAAACTCAATTTCAAGATCATTGATAATTCCTCTTTCTTCTTCTACCTTTTCTTCCCTTCTATCCTCTTTTACCCCATATTTCCTTGATTTAGCAGTGAAAGGAGACTCCTCTGGCCACCATCTGTTCTGGAAAAGCAGCATAGTGGAAAAGGGATGGATCATTACTTGGCATGCCCTGATATGAATGCTCTCTCTGTTAATATCCTCATCTCTGATGTTGGATCAAGAGAAAAAAAAACATTCACATTTGCAAGCCACCTTCTTTCTCAAGCAGGGAGGGAAAATGTGTTGGTAGGAAAATAAATCTTTGGGCTGCCCTTTGCACTTGCTGAGACTGGAGGGGAGTAGGCGAAGAGAGATTGGCATTTTAAAGGCTCTACCAATTACTCCCTGGTGGCTCAGGTCATATAGACTCTACCTGCAATGCAGGAGACTCGGGTTCAATCCCTGGGTTGGGAAGATTCTCTGGAGAAGAGAATGGCAACCCACTCCAGTATTCCTGCCTGGAGAATTCCATGGACAGAGGAGCCTGGTGGGCTATGGTCCATGGGATCACACATAGTTGGACATGACTGAGCGACTAACACCAATTACTCTGTGATGCTAAAGGATGAGACCCAGAATAACTGGCTCTTTGTTTAGGGGAAATATTAATGACTTTTAGGAATATATCAGATGTCTAGATTCAAGAAGGGAAAAAGAGCTAAAATTCTCGGAGTAATAAGTAATACAAGGAGAGTTGAGGACAGAATAGATAATAGAGGACTAGTATGAAGAGGAGGAGAAGGCGATAGCAACCCACTCCAGTACTCTTGCCTGGAAAATCCCATGGACAGAGGAGCCTGGTAGGCTGCAGTCCATGGGGTCGCTACGAGTCAGACACGACTGAGCGACTTCACTTTCCCTTTTCCCTTTCATGCATTGGAGAAGGAAATGGCAACCCACTCTAGTATTCTTGCCTGGAGAATCCCAGGGACAGAGGAGCTGGTGGGCGGCCGTCTATGGGGTCTCACAGAGTGGGACACGACTGTAACAACTTAGCAGCAGCAGCAGCAGCAGCAGCAGCAGCAGCAGCAGCAGGATGAAGAGGAAGACCGGAACCAAAAATGCTGAGAAACTAGACAAAAAGTTGAGGTTCTTAGCTAATAATTCCCAATATTAGAGTGGCTGAGGAACTCAAAAACAGGGATTTTATTATTCAATATTATACTATTTTTCATTATTTTGATAGAAAATATTATTGCTTCTTCACTTTTTTCAAAAAAGCCTATTATTTATAGAAATATTTTGTTGGAGGATATTATAGTGCCGAGTTCCACATCTGGGTCATCATGGAGTATAAGGAAGAGAACAGCCAGGTACTTAACAGCAGAATGATGATAAGAGTTCAGAGGAAACGAGATCTGAGCCAGAGGTGACCATGAAATGTACCTGGACATGTACAGAAAACCCAGGGAAAACATTGGACTTTGAATAGTACAAGGATAAAGGGCTTGGGTTAATTGATTTCATTCTCAAAGGATGCCAGCTGACATCTAGCTATACAGAAAATGTCATTAAAACCACCATATGGGAAGCAGAAAACCTGGTATCTAGTGGGTGCTGAATAAACCTGAGGCCTCTTCTTTTCACAGAAATAATATGGAAACCATGCCAATATGGGGAAGGAATATGGGAAGACTTGAGTTAAGGGCAAAGAAGGACAAGAGCATGGTAGTAAAGCATGATCATTATTTCCTCCTCCAGCTTCCTACCTGAACTCCAACAAAGGCTATAGACTCGTGGGTGAATATGGATGTGCCTATTCAGATGTGGGGCTGAAGGGTTAGGGAGAGGGGCTATCCAGCAATTCAAACCCTGTAGCATATGCACAACTCATTCAAAACATATGCACCACCAATTAAAGTTGTTTTGCATAATTCTCAGAAGCACAGAGCTTCTATTCCCACAGTATGCCTTAAGACCCAGGGGCTTCCCAGGTGGTGCTAGTGGTAAAGAACTCACCTGCCAATGCGAGAGACATAAGAGACATGGGTTTGATCCCTGGGTCAGGAAGATCCCCTGGAGGAGGGCATGGCAACCCACTCCAGTATTCTTGCCTAGAGAATCCCATGGACAGAGAAGCCTGGTGTGTTATAGTCCGTAGGGTTGCAAACAGTTGGATACAACTGAAGTGACTTAGCAGGGCACGGCACGGCCTTAAGACCCAGTTTGTGCTGTGGTCTGGTACTTAAAAAAGTACCAGAGGTGGTGAAGCAGAGGAATTCTGAACCAATGAGTGCTTTGAACTCATCAGAGGCACGAACCCTGTCCCTGGACTCTTGCTGGTTCTGCTGATCCTTCTGATTGTATTCTGTGCTTTCTCTTGTTGAGCTCAGTTCTCTCACTGTCTTCTCTTACTTTATCATAGCATTATGAATCTTCCTGTCAGTGTATTTTTCCCTTTATGGATTAGCTTCCAAAGCATTCAGTGGACTTAAATACCATGTGATCAAAACTAGCTATCCTGGTGGAAACATAGCAGCTGCCCTGTGCCACCTTTATTGCTGAGCGCTGAGTCCCCTAGCCAGATAGACAATGTTTAGCATAAAACAGCTTGCATCATTCATTAGGGGATATGCATGTGGACAGGAAGATGCAAAATGTTAAGATAAATCAAGGGAGGCAAATGAGAGAGCTAGACAGAACACTTTCATATATAAACTGAACTAAATTGAGATGTCGAGAGAAGGCAAAAGAAGGGGAGGCAGAGAGAAATTTGGGACCAGGGTGAGTTTAGAGGGTGCAGTTAACTCTGGTGGAAATCAGAAGAAATTGGAATATGAGAGCAAGAAGAATGAGAGGAGTAGGTCACCCTTGGGTTCTCCTGAAACAAGGAAATGGAAATTTCTGTGTATGGGATGTATTGAAGAGTGCTCCCAGGAACAACTTCTGTTGGGGAGTGAGGACAGTAGCATTGATCAAAGGGAGAGGTGAAACCTTGAATTGAATGAAGATGTCATTGCTGCAAACGGGTAACTAACCCTGAGGAGAGCTCGGGGGCTAGAATTATCCTTCAGAATGATCTAGAATTGAGGCATGTGGCCTGGGTCTTCCTATCCTACCCCCAAACGTCCACTCCAACATCAACCAGCCATATGATATGGGCTGTCCGTGAAAAAGAGATGTGACTGGCCATGAAAAGGGCCAGTCTCCAGCTGGGAGACTGCTGAAGAGGGACTCAGCTAAGAACATCAGCCGCCACTCCTGGAAGCTGGAGGAATGAGTGTTTCAGCCCTGAAAGGGATGTGAAATCTGAGCTGAGTCTCACAGCATCTCTCTCACAGCCCTAGAGTCCAAACGCAACTGAAACAGCTGACCTAAAGTGAATTCCCCTCTGAGACTCTATGGAATTTATTCTCACACTGTTCACTGATTGTTTCATGTGCATTGGGCTTGTCTTTTTACCTAAACTCTGAGCATTCTGAGTGCCAGTATCACATTTCACATATTTGTTTTTTTCTATCCCTTAATAATTCCTTTAGCAGAGTAATTGGCCTAATCTAAGATTAATGGAAAAACAAGCCCAATGGCCTGTGGTGTAATAAAATGATACTGAAATAGTAAAAAATTCTTTCCTCCGTATTTTGGAGAAAATAAACTTGCCCTCTTGTTTACCACTTTTTTCCTGTCATTCATGCCTACAAATGTTTTCTGAGTGAGCTGTTATGAAGCTCTGTAACAGTTACAGGCAGTCCTCATCTTGAAAACGTGAAAGACAAGGCAGGGAAGACCTACAGAATGTGGGCGTAAAAGTAAGAATGTAGGTAATTCAGTGGAAAAGGTACTAGACCAGAGTCTGGAGACTGGCTTCTGTTTCTTGCTGTCCTGTTCCTTCCATGTGATCTTGAGAAAATCAGCTGAGCTCTTTGAGGGGCACTTCTTTTTTCATGTAATGATTAGGCATAACTTGTTTGTTGTACCTTCTTTGATAGAAGTGGGTGTTGTGCTGAAGGACTTGATGGGAATTGATAGATAATGCCTGCCTTGTAGGTTTGCTGTCTAAAAAGCCATTCAAAAGGAGCTTCGTTTTTTTTTCAGTAATTACCTTTTTATTTCTAGTACATTTTTATTATTAGCAGTTTATAGATGACATTTCTAAAATTTGTTTCACACATTGTATGGTATTAGGTGATTTGAGTTTTTTTTTTTAATCAATGACTATAATAGAGGAAATATACATAATTCATAATGGTTGACTCTGAACTGCTACACTGGCTTTTAGATTCTTCATTTCTATAGTGAAGGATAGGATGAATAAGATGATCTCATATATGTTTGGTTTCTAAACTTCATAAACATGTGTTTTCAAAACTGACGTTCCCACCCATCAACTAGGGGAAATGAAATATTGATGCTTCTTGTGTCTGTTTAACAAAGTGAATTGTTTGTGGGGAAAAAAAGTGTTATAGATGAATATAAAGCATAGAATCTGGAACAGAGATGTTTGGGAATAATTTCAAAATGTTCAAGGAAGAAAGGCTAACCTCAAATAATTTCAGGCTGCCAAACTTCATTATGGGCAGGAATTAAATGTTCTCTGTTAATGCAGTTATCCATCAGTTGATTTTGAAGAAACTCAGTAGTGGGCTTTTTAATGACCTGTTTTGGTGTAGAAGGCACTCAAGTGGTAACCAAACAGACATCATTTACATGGGCATGTACTTTCTCTAAATATTGTTTAGAGTACTAATTACTTTCCCAAAATGGAATAACTTTTTTTTCGCTGATCTTAAGTTAAAATACCCCTCTCCACCACATTCACATACCCCATAGCAAAGACAGAGATGCAGGGAGGAAGGTGAGAGTCTCATGGTGGCAGAGCTGGCGTCATTGTTAGCATCCTAACAGATACCATTTGCCACAAGTCAGGAAAATTACCAGCTAGAAATCAGGTGACCCTTGAGCACAATTCTCTTTTTATTCCTACTTTCTGTTACCTGAGCTTGCCCTTCCCGCCCTTCTGAGGGCACCCAGAGTTTTCATATTTTTATACCCAGTCTTCTATTAAAGAAAAAATAAAAGCCTGCCTCCAAGATTGGATATGAAACTCATTTATAACCATATTCAACGCACTGAGAAGGTTTATTCTATGAGTCTTCCTAAGGGCATTTGGCTCTGACACAATGCAAAGGCTGAAGTCCAAGAATGGGTTTTTAATAGTGAAATTTCTAATATTATTGAATTGTAGGCCGAGGAATTCAAATCACTGATGAACACATCTTAAGTATCTTCCAAGGGGATGGCATTGACTATGCTCTGTTGACACATCTAGATTCCATCTCTTATTACATCCATGACTAAGCCTGGGAAACAATGGTGGCATTTTTTAAAATTCTACCTAATCCCTACTCTTATTGAAAGATAGAGTTTAAATTGATTGGAAATAAAGCCATGGAAACATAGGAAGAACAATTCCCTCAGAGGCCTTCAAGTCTGTCTCCTTTATTTTGTTGAAGGAAATTTAAAATCAATAGTTTTCATTGTGTTCTTTTGGGAAGTCACCCTCTAACTCTTTTTAGAAAAGCATGTCTTCAAAATCAGTGTTTTTACTTCCCTTGAGTCCAGTTGGACTAATCGATACTGTATTTCCCAACCTTTCACAGTTGGGTTTCTGCAAGACTCCTGAGACCCTAACATGTCAGGGGGTTGAGTGAGGAAGGGTGATGTCTCTGATCACAGATGAAGATCCACATGCCAACCAATTTCTTTCTCCTCACTTTAATCATCCAAGTCAAACATGATGAGAAAGGAAACGAGAGGAAAACACATTCAAAATGGACATATTACTTGGGATCAGTGCCCAGGACACTCAAGCTTCAGTATAAACTGATAAGAAGGAAGGTTGCTGCTTAAAATAATTCACTGAAGAACTGAAAGGAAAGAAAAAGATTTGAACTGGTATCCTAATGTGGTCTGAACCAATTCTGAACTGTCTGAAATGAAGGCAGAAAGGGGAAAGAGGGGGATGGAATAGAGACTGAGAAGTGGTTTATATGAGTGTAAGGCATGGTCCAAAACATGATTCTTTGTTCTGCTTTTATCTCCAATGACAATAAGAGAGAGATGAAATGAACTAAGGAACATCCTTCTCTCCCATTGTGTGTCTGATGAGTGTTCAACCTGGGAAGAAAGGATATGATTCCTTAATGATTCTAGCCCACAGATTTCTCTATTAAATAGTGGTCATTTGTGGACTTTTTGAAAATACCATGCAATTCATTGAAGAAAGTTATTTGTTTGTGGGGAAAAGAGATAATATAAATGAATATGAAGCACAGAATCTGAAAAAGAGATGTTTTTAAAGAATTTCAAAATGTTCAGGGAAGAAAGGTTAGCCTCAAATAATTATTAAGATCATGATTATTACCACTTAAAATGATTTCTCTAGAATGTTGAGGTTAGATTCAAAACAAAGGATTAAATATGAACATCTTACATAAACTTAAAATCATGAGAAAAGAACCTAGATAGGACAATTCTAGCACATTTAATGCTTAGGCTAATGATGAATTCCTTTGCATATTAACATAATTGGGATTTTTCTGAGAAAGTAGCATACACAGTGCACATCCAGTAGAACTGAAATCCAATAAATAATAAGTTTAGGTATACAATTTGTCAACATCTTGCACAACCACCCTGGCTAACTGCATCATAATTAAATTTCCAGAATCAATCTACATTCTGTCCTCATCTCTTATGATGAGCTGTGAGTCTGAGGCCACTCCTGAGAGAAGTGAGTACCCTTTGTGTAAATAAGGTCAGCAGCTTGGTGATGGTCTCACCCAGCAAGTGCAATCGCTAAGAGGGAAGTTATGCATGGTGTTTTTGCACAAGTGTGCCACCTGCTGGAGATCATATGCAGAATATCAAGGACTGAAGTAGGTTCCTGATAGGGAGTGACTAGCTCTGGTGGGAAAGTGACAAGATAATGATCAAAGGCAAAAACCTGAGCAAGAGACAGGAGTCTGGAACCCACACAATGCACAGCACAGATGTTTCATGAAAATAAGCAGCAGTAAAAACTACCACCTGAAAAAACTACACAGAGCTGTAGGCAGGTGACTCATGTAGGATATAGCCTGTGAGGTTAAAGAAGGCTGAAGATTCATGAGACATGAAATGCTGATAGGATCTAGAGTTTCATTTAGAAAACAAAACATTCACTTCTGTGCAGAAGGGTCCATCATCACTAAACAAGCTCTTATTAATCACTCACCCGTACATAGAGGCAGGTCATTGAACAAATGAGCAAATAAGAATCTATCAGGAAGAAGTCTATACGGTTTCTATAAGCAGAAATCACACCTGACTAAGCTTGAATTTTTCTTAGGCATAAGCAGATCTTTTAAAAAATAAACAGATGCCTTGGAGACAAGGAAGTACCAGTGGAAGTAATTTAATTAGACACATAAAGCCTTTGGCAAGGTAGACCTTGAGAGATACGTCACTAGAGGGACTTTCAAAATGTTGGCTGTTCATGCATCCATGCTGGGGGATGATTCACATGTCCAGTAGAAGGTAATATTACCTAAGAATGTTCAAACTACATCCTTTGAATTTTCATGGATTTGTCCTGTCTGCCATGCATGGCCAAGGAAGGTAATGGTGGATGCTACTTCAAAAGGGCAGTTCTAGTCTTATTTTATCAGAGAAGGCAATGGCACCCGACTCCAGTACTCTTGCCTGGAAAATCCCATGGACGGTGGAGCCTGGTAAGCTGCAGTCCATGGGGTCGCTGAGAGTCGGACACGACTGAGCGACTTCACTTTCACTTTTCACTTGAATGCATTGGAGAAGGAAATGGCAACCCACTCCAGTGTTCTTGCCTGGAGAATCCCAGGGATGGCGGAGCCTGGTGGGCTGCTGTCTGTGGGGTCACACAGAGTCGGACACGACTGAAGCGACTTAGCAGCAGCAGTAGCAGTCTTATTTTATACATTCCAATTTCTACTAAGCTTTCATTCCAATGGCTTGAAAACAACTCTATCAGATTACCTTTGAAATCTCTTCTACTTTTATGAAGAATCTGTAATTGTCATTTTTATCTGTCCCAATGGATATACATTTTTATTCACCAAGGAACTTGGATAAATTTTTGAAACAGAAAGCTGTATTTAAAGCAGGAAACAAAGCATAGTAATAAGTGGCATATTTTCTAGGTAGAAAATAAATAAATGGCAGTGCCTTCTTAAGACCAATGCTGAGGTCCCTCTTCTTAATTGATTAATCAGTTGTTTGTTGTATAGTTGCCAAGTCGTGTCTGACTTTTGTGACCCCCATGGAGTCTCTGTCCATGGGATTTTCCAAGCAAGAATACTGGGGTGGGTTGCCATTTCCTTATCCAGAGGATCTTCCTGACCCAGGGATCAAACCTGTGTTTCCTGCATTGCCAGGAGGAGTTTTTACCACTGAGTCACCAGGGAAGCCCAGATTAATCAATTCAATTGTATTCAATGTGAAGATTGCAATATTCAGTTTTGAAAGTAAAAAAGCAACCCCATGGGCAATATAGTCCATCGAATTCTCCAGGCCAGAATACTGGAGTAGGTAGCCTTTCCCTTCTCCAGGGTATCTTCCCAACCCAGGTCTCCTGCATTGCAGGTGGATTCTTTACCAGCTGAGCCACAAAGGAAGCCCAAGAATACTGGAGTGGGTAGCCTATCCCTTCTCCAGATGATCTTCCCGACCCAGGAATCGAACCAGGGTCTCCTGCATTGCAGGCAGATTCTTTACCAACTGAACTATCTGGGAAGCCCCATTCAGTTTTGAAGCTGAGTTTAATTTATCTTGGAGAAAAGTGTCAGTTCAGTCCCAAATAAATGCCACTTTAATATTTATGCTAAGCAAAATCAAGGAAGAGTGCTAGGAGCTAATTTGTAATGTAGAGCTTAAAGTTCCCTACATTATGGAAGATTTAGGACTACTCTAAATAGGAATCGCTTCCTAGTCCTTCCACAGTGCAGTTTTATTCACCTGTGACTGACTGGGGTGAGAGAGCATACTATTCATCCCTAAGTTTGCTTTGCGGTATCTGACATCCTGCATTAAGACCGAAACTTTTCTCTATTTTGTGTGGTAAGTTCCTAATGTGTGTGTGTGCGTGCTAAGTCGCTTCAGTCGTGCCCGACTCTGTGTGACCCTGTAGAGTGTAGCCTGCCAGGCTCCTCTGTTCATGGGATTCTCCAGGCAAGAATACTGGAGTGGGTTGCGATGCCCTGCTCCAGGGGATCTTCCCTACCCAGGAATCTAACCTAGGTCTCCTGCATTGCAGGCAGATTCTTTACTGTCTGAGCCACTAGGGAAGCCCAAGTTACTAGATTTTACTTCTATTAGTGTAGTTTTCTGCTGTTTTAGATCTAAAAGCTATTTAAGTGTAGAACCTTTTGTGTTGTTCTAAAAATATTTTCTCAGTGCAACATAAAAACCCAATAAAACATACAAGAAATATCATGCCAAATAAAATCTATGATACATCAAGCCCAGTTTTCTGTCTCTGATAGCCAAAGATAAGTTGTGGAAGGCTAAGTCATCCCTCTGAAATATTCATTTCAGTTATCACATCCAATTGAAAACTTACAATAAAATCTGTGTGCTGGTGACTTACAATTATGTAGCTCTCACCCTGACCCATCCTTCACATATTTAGTCCTTTTTTCAGTTCCCTGTTAGTCATTTCCAATTGTGAAAATGGCCAATTCTCAAATGTGTTATTCCACAAATGGACTTATAAGCCTTTTTTTTCCAAATTAGCATTTCCAGTATTCTCAGTTTCTGTTAATGGCATTGATCAAGCACCAAAGTGTGGGCTCATTACTGATTCCTCACATATGTTTTTTCTACTATCTTCTGCTGTCTTCCAATAAATACACTTCAGTGACAACTCTCTGGGGTCAGCCCCTTAGGAAATGGTTCACAAGCTCTGTGCTCTATAATTAATGAGTTTATATTTGCCAGAACTGTCTTTAAGAAATAAATATGACCTCAGTGGTAAACCTATAGTCTACATAGGTGACAATCTATAAACCAAATAGAACATCATGCAGAAAATAAAGAAAGTGGAATATAAATACAGGCCCACCAGACTCTGAATGTAAGACTACCCCTAAAGTCATCATCACATGCTGAATCGCAGAGCAAATAAACTGTTGTTTAGTTATCCAGAAGTGAAAGGGAAAAAAAAAACCCACAGAAATATCTCAGCTTCCAGGGGTTTGCCTTATAATTACAGAATGAAATCAACCTTTTGAACACTTCTGCATATACACTGGTGAGGATTATTTCTTTGTCTCTCAGGGGAATTAATTTCCATATGTCATTTTCAGTTATACAAGAATTATAAAGAGGGTTTGCAGTTTGGTGGAATACATTTCTTCTTTAGACTTTTAGGTCTCTCCTGAAGCCAGTGGCATGCTTGTGACCCTTCAGAATTTCCCACCTTAACACTCATCTCTACAGGGGGCAAATTGCCAGGCTGGCATTAGTGGATTCAGCATCTTCAATTAATTTCCAATATGGAAATGTCTTAGAATGAGTCGTGTAAGCTGCACAAGAAAGATGGCACTTTAAAATGAATGTCCATGGTTAGCCCTCACCATTTCCCCATTTGTTCTTCATTACATTATTCATAGTTGGTTGGATAAATCATACTATTATTCATCTTAAATATTTTGCTGTTAAAAGTAAATGTCCAATTCCAGAATTTTATGGTTTCAATCGAAGAATTAATGTCCCATGGTGAATCTACAATAAACATATTTAATCTTGTCTCCCATCATTATGAAACACAGATTACTAAAACATAGCTATAAAATCCATTTATTCAAAAATATTTTGCTAACAATATAATAACGCTTCATATATGCCTATTTTTCAAAAGGGTCTGACGTGTGATTTGAATTTCCCTTTGGGTTGGAACTCTGTCCATCAGTAATTGAACTGTCAATTTTCCAGGGTAAAACTCGATTCTGAAAAAAATGACTTTTTCCTTATTTTTCCCTATTCCATTCATTCTAAGGAAACTAACAAGTGAACTACATGTATAGAGCTTTATTTGTTGGCTTATTGGCCTCTCCTATGAAAATAATCCAAAGGTTTAAGAAGTCTTGTACGCAAGATAAAGAGTTGACTAAAATTGTTACTTTTTGTTTGCTAGACTCAAACTGTAATGGAAAAGGGAACACACTGGAATTTGGAAGCAGTTGGGCTTTCTTAGTAGATCCTACCAAGAAAATAAATTGTTTTTTTGCTACTAGCTGGGTGGATTATCTGGAGTTCCTCAGAGTTTTGATGAATAAACTGAGCTAAAAGAAATGTCATGTCTTGAGCAATGTATGCATGCATGCTAAGTCACTTCAGTCATGTCCAACTCTATGCCACCCTATGGACTGTAGCCTGCCAGGCTTCTCTCAAGACCCAGTATAAAATGCCTTTTATTCATTCATTCAGGAGCTACATAGAAAGCATTTAACCCAATTCTGGAAAACACCTCATCTTCAGAGTAATTCCTCTGGGGAGGTAGTCTTCTTAGAATCTAATCTATAAACCCATGGCTTCTCCCCAAAATGGTCATCAGTCTGTGACTATGTTGCAGATAATTTCTTCTGATTCATTCTGTAATGTGTGCCAGTGAAATTTGTTACAGGAGACTGGTTTCAGTTTAGCCCCTCTCAACTCTCAAATGGTAATAGCCATTCTTATTTTTCTTTCCCATGTTGAATTCTGCATTCTATAATAGTGACAGATATATTGCTGCCAAGGTAGATCAGAGTCATGTTTATCTTCTCCTTGGAGACCTTATTGCATTAGTATTATGATGTCTTTTCATTTCTGCTGCTTTGCCCCTTATTGGGTCTCAAAGTCCAGGCCAGTTCACCCCGATCTAATGTGACACAGCTGATAACATTTGAACTGCATCACATTAAGGCGCACTCATAAGCCATTTATACCAAACTCCACTAAGAATGGAGCAAAACCCAGACAGGGTCATTTTCACAAAAGGATTTTTCCAGTCCTGAGCTATTCCCATCAGATTTCCAGTGACTCCTTCAGGTCAAGCTTAAAGCAATGTCTTTTTTTTGACAAGCCAGAGATTAATTTAGTGCTTGGTGTTTTTGCTGACATGATGGAAACCTGCTTCCACCAGAAAAATACAAAGCCTTTCTTTGGAAATTTGGCCTACCTAGAACATTCTTTGATGGCATGGAAATTTTAAATGTCAATTTATGAAAATAGATGAAACAATTTATTATAAATTAATTATGTGACATGTGTGCTTAGTCCGACTCTTTGTGATCCCATGAATTGTAGTCTGCCAGGCTCTTCTGACCATGGGATTTCCCAGGCAAGAATACTGAAGTGGATTGGCATTTCCTCCTCCAGGGGATCTTCCTGACCCAGGGATCAAATGCATGTCTCCTATGTCTTGCACATTGGCAGGCATATTCTTTACCAGCAAGTCACCTAGGAAACCCAGATATATGACATAACTTGATTTAAATATTCAAGCATTGTATATCCTAGGAAGAGTATAATATTTTACTTTTCTTCCTCTAGAGCAAGATATTCTCTTTCCATAACGTTCAGGAGATTGCCTTTTTATCTTTCTAATTATCATAGAAATTGTGCATAGAAAGAGTACTCTGCTCGAAGTCAGAAGACTTGGTGTTCTCAGAGTAAGCAATGAGCCCATGCCATATTTCTTCAACTCTGTATAGGTTTCATGACCTACCGATAGTCTTATCCAGTCCATGTCTTGAAATATCAACAGGAGTACATTGATGACAAAATTTATGAAACCAATACCTTTTGGGTGTATGGAGAACATTTCCAATTTTATATACACAAAATCTTGAGTTTACTCCAAACTTCGTCCTTCCTTACTTCAACTTCTTCAATTTGAAATTGTTTTCAATTTCAAAATATGGAACCACCGTTGGCTTTGTGACCTAGGCCAAAAATCTTGGGAGTAATCTATGACTCTCTCATACTTCACATCCAACCTGTCAACAAATTCTGTCTGGTATGCTTTCAAATGTATCTCAAATTTGACCACTTTCACCACATTCATGACTACCACTCATATCAAAGCCATCTCATATCCTTCCTGAATCATTGCAAAGTCGTTTAACTGGTCTCCCAGATGCCAATCTTGCCACCCTCAAATTCATTCTCTGTATAGAATCCAGAGGGCCATTTCCAAAACACCATTCATCATATATCCCTTCTATCTATTTTTTGGGAGTCTTTTTTTATTAAATGAAAGACTTTAAATTCTATACTGCCTTACAGTTTTCAAAAGTTTCACACACATGATTTCTTATAATCCCATAATAACCCGTTTTACATCCACCCTTATACTGCCCCTGCCCTTTCCCTCTCACCACTGGTAATCTCTGGTTTGTTCTCTATATCTGTGTCTGCTTCCTTTTTGTTTTATTGTAAAAAGAAGGAAATGTTGCCTTTTGCAGCAACATGGATGCACTTGGAGGGCATTGTGTTAAGTGAAATAGGTCAGATAGAGAAAGACAAACACTGTAAAATGACATCACTCAATAAGTAAAAGTTACTCAGTCATGGCCAACTCTCTGTGACCTCATGGACTATAGAGTCCATGGAATTCTCCAGGCCAGAATACTGGAGTGGGTAGCCGTTACCTTCTGCAGGGGATCTTCCCAACCCAGGGATTGAACCCAGGTTTCCCACATTGCAGGCGGATTCTTTACCAGCTGGGTCACCAGGGAAGCCCAGTATTTAAAGGTAAATACTGCAAAATAGTATCACTTATTGTGAAATCTAAACAATATCACTTCCCTATTTAAAACCCTCTAATGGCTTACTCTCTTACTTAAACCAAAACCCAGAAGTTTTATACTACTTTCTAAGACCCTAAAAGGAATCTCTCTGGCAACCTCTCTCACCTCTCATCTTTCTCCCTCTTACTCACTTTTCTCTAGCCCTGTTGATCTCTATCTGTGTAGGTGTTCAATGTGCCAAGCACACTCCCCATTCAGGATCTAACAAGTGCTGTGGGCCTGACACAGACAATTTGGGTGATGCTTTTTACATGCTTTTTGTTTAAGAAAAAACAAAAATTAGACAAAAAAGTGAATATTTAAAATAAAAAATAAATCACTGCAATTTACAAATTTGATTAAGCTTACAAACACCCTATCAGTGTTTTTATTAAGTAGCTGGCTGCTATCCCTCAGTACAATGGATGTAGAGGTTAACTTGGATTCCTACAGGGGGAAGTTAAATATAGCTTATATCAATACTTAAATCAAAAGTGACTGCAAACCACATGAACCCACTAAAATCAAGCTAAATTAGTCTCCTCAGGATCCCAGCAATGCTACTGGCTACTCTAACACTACCTGACAGGAAGGAGGGGAGGTAGAAGTAGAGATAGGAATCCAGAGACAGCAAACATAATCCATGTGGTCCACATTCTGTATTGTGCAAATCTCATAAGAAATATAAGACCCTGTGAACAGTAGGCTAGGGCCCTTCCCAAAGCGTTGGCAGCAGTATAAAGTATTAGTCGCTCACGCACGCATGCATGCTAAGTCGCTTCAGTAGTGTCTGACTCTGTGCGACCCTATGGACAGCAGCCCACCAGACTCTGCCGTCCACAGGATACTCCAGGAAAAATTACTGGGGTGGGTTGCCAGTCCCGTCTCCATAATGGTATATTAGCAAGTAAAAGGAAAAAGTCGCTCAGTCGTGCCCGACCGACTCTTCGTGACTCCACGGACTGTAGCCTACCAGGCTCCTCAGTCCATGGAATTTTCCAGGCAAGAACACTGGAATGGGTTGCCATTTCCTTCTCCAATTAGTCGCTCAGTCGTGTCCAACTTTTTGCGACCCCATGGACTGTAGCCCGCCAGGCTCCTCTGTCCATGGGATTCGCTAGGCAAAAATACTGGAGTGGGTTGTCATTTCCTCCTCCAGGGGACCGTCCCAGCTATACATAAAGGAGACTTCATTAATGTGCATTAGAGGATACCCCAAGTTAACCTGTCATAGAAAACTGTCTCTTGAGTCTTTAAATTTTATATCAGTTCTACACCTCTGGTTGGCCTATTGTTTGTTTCTTTATTTAGGTTTTAAGGTGAATGACCTGGGGCTATTCGTTTCCATCAACCTGATTGTGAATCTAAAGAAACAGTTGAAATGTCTATTTTCCTTGCTATCCTCAGAAGAGATTTGCTGCAAATCTACTGTATGAGTCTCATTCTTTTCAGTTTACAACACAAATAGCTTATTATTTTTTGCAACCTATGTCTTATAATAAAGCAGTGCTGAAAAATTAAATAGAAGAAAGTTCAGTTGCCATATAGGCTACAAAAATGATTTGCTGGTGGTGATTTTTAAGTTTGATTCTAAATAGATTTACGAAGAAGGGCACTTGGAAGACGTGGTTCAAATTTTGCTATTTAAAGTATCTTGAAATCATAGGCTCACTCTCCCTAAAATTCCAAAAAGTGTAGAGCTTAGGCTCTTAAGGGCATAGCAGTGATAAAAGCTTTCATAGTCATTTCTACAAAGCAGCACTTCATAGTTTTCTCTCTCCAATGGTTCTCTAATATACTTATAGGAGGAAGGCAACAGAAAACCAAAAATAAGATGAGGGGGTCTTAAAGCTTCAGCTCATTAGCTTGAAGGTGGGTCTGCATCTGGCCTCTGGCATTTGCTTTTTCCCTTCTTGGAATGGAATGCCTTCATTTAGTTCTCTCTTTAAATTATCCTAGTTAAATGAGGACTTTTCGTCTTCTAACTAAAGCAGCAAGCTCTGTCACTGTCTCTTCTTTTCCTCTTCCTTTTCTTCATAGCATTTGTGTCTACTAATACTATTATACTATGTACCTACTTGCTTATTCACTTATAGTTTGCTTCCCCTGCTAGAATGGGAGCACCAAGAATGCAAAGACAGGTTTTGGCTCACAGATGTATCCCCAGAGTCTAGAACAGTGTTTGGTATGTAATAGGTGTTCAGTAAATATCTATTGAGTGAAATAATGGATGCATTATCTTTCAAAATACTTGTGAAGACCAATGGGATTAGGGTATTTGAAAATGGTATGAGAACAGAAAGGTCTCATTGTTATAAAGACATTAGTGATTCAGTTTTGGCCTTGCCAGAAGCCTGCTTCCTCCCAGAAAGGATATTTAATTGGGAAATACATAAGAAGGACTTTGGCAGTGCAAGCAAAGATTTGGCTGAGTTTTAATTATGAATTTGTTAAAATTGGCTTGTACTCTGTGAAGTGGTTAGAATGCCGTTCCCATGGTTTTACCTAGCCACTGGGAAAAACTGGTGACATTTTAAATGGCAGTAGATGTTGGAAGGACAAATGGCACATTAAAACCCACACACCAGCGAGCAGTGCTGCCTCCAACCAATAACAGCCCTTAGTAATAACAATGTTTCATCTCTTGCATAATGATGATTATTTTTTCCACTTGCACTCAAATGGACACTGTCTAGTTCATGCAGACATGTGATTTTTTTTGTCCCTTTAGCAATAGTTGGAAAACTGCCTCCTTGTTGAAGCTATGCAATTTCTCAGTTCTCCTAGGATAGCTAGGCAGCTCGTCACTCATGATGATAGCTCCATTCACAAACTGACATAATAAAGACATGAAGGAAGATAAAGAAAGTATTGTACAAAGAACTTTAAGCCAAGAGAGAAATAAACCCCTTGGATATTTCAGAACAGAATCCCAATGTACAGTGAAAGGCAGTGTCTCAAGTAAGATTCTCCTGTTTTAAACTCCTGTTGATATGAGAAATCCAAATTGTTGGATTCAGTCAAAGTCTACCAGTCTTCCAGTTAGCCAAATACTGAATGACTCTTCCAAACCAAATATCTGAGGGTTTTTCTGCTTTGTTATCTCTAGGCTAGAAATGAGGGAGGAAAGGCTGGCCTCATTAAATTACCTGGAAGAATGAAGCCATTAATGAACCAGGGATCACACAGTCATTTAGGCTTTTAAAACTAGGTTAACCCAATTGACATTGAAAAAGTTATTTGTTAAGTAACTTTTGTAGAGAAAACCACTAGACCATTCAGGTATGACCTAAATCAAATCCCTTAAAATTATACAGTGGAAGTGACAAATAGATTCAAGGGATTAGATGTGATAGAGTGCCTGAGGAACTGTGCACAGAGGTTTGTGACATTGTACAGGAGGCAGTGATCAAGACCATCCCCAAGAAAAAGAAATGCAAAAAGGCAGAATGGTTGTCTGAGGAGGCCTTACAAATAACTGTGGAAAGAAGAGAAGCGAAAGACAAAGGAGAAGAGGAAAGATATGCCCATTTGAATGTAGAGTTCCAAAGAATAGCAAGGAGAGATAAGAAAGATTTCCTCAGTGATCAATGCAGAGAAATAGAGGAAAATAGAATGGGAAAGACTAGAGATCTCTTCCAGAAAATTAGAGATACCAAGGGAACTTTTCATGCAAAGATAGGCTCAATAAAGGGCAGAAATGGTATGGACCTAACAGAAGCAGAAGATATTAAGAAGAGGTGCCAAGAATACACAGAAGAACTATACAAAAAAGATCTTCATGACCCAGATAACCACGATGGTGTGATCACTTACCTAGAGCCAGACATCCTGGAGTGCGAGGTCAAGTGGGCCTTAGGAGGCATCACTACGAACAAAGCTAGTGGAGGTGATGGAATTCCAGTTGAGCTACTTCAAATCCTAAAAGATGATGCTGTGAAAGTGCTACACTCAACATGCCAGCAAATCTGGAAAACTCAGCAGTGGCCACAGGATTGGAAAAGCTCAGTTTTCATTCTAATCCCCAAGAAAGGCAATGCCAAAGAGTGCTCAAACTACCACACAATTGCACTCATCTCACACACTAGCAAAGTGCTAATGCTCAAAATTCTCCAAGCCAGGCTTCAACAGTACGTGAACCCTGAACTTCCAGATATTCAAGCTGGTTTTAGACAAGGCAGAGGAACCAGAGATCAAATTGCCAACATCCACTGGATCATCAAAAAAGCAAGAGAGTTCCAGAAAAACATCTACTTCTGTTTTATTGACTAAGCCAAAGCCTTTGACTGTGTGGATCATAAAAAACTGTGGAAAATTCTTAAAGATTTGAGACTAGCAGACCACCTGACCTGGCTCCTGAGAAATCTGTATGCAGGTCAAGAAGCAACAGTTAGAACTGGACATGGAAAACCAGACTGATTCCAAATCAGGAAAGAAGTACATCAAGGCTGTATATTGTCACCCTGTTTATTTAACTTATATGCAGAGTACATCATGAAAAATGCTGGACTGGATGAAGCACAAGCTGGAATCAAGATTGCCAGGAGAAATATCAATAACCTCAGATATGCAGATGACACCACCCTTCTGGCAGAAAGTGAAGAAGAACTAAAGAGCCTCTTGATGAAAGTGAAAGAAGAGAGTTAAAAATTTGGCTCAAAACTCAACATTCAGAAAACGAAGATCATAGTATCTGGTCCCATCACTTCATGGCAAATAGATGGGGAAACAATAGAAACAGTGACAGACTTTATTTTCTTGGGCTCCAAAATCATTGCAGATGGTAACTGCAGTCAAGAAATTAAAAGACGCTTGCTCCTTGGGAAAAAAGTTATGACCAACCTAGAAAGCATATTAAAAAGCAGAGACATTACTTTGCCAACAAGATCCGTCTAGTCAAAGCTATGGTTTTTCCAGTAGTTATGTATGGTTGTGAGAGTTGGATTATAAAAAAAAGCTGAGTGCTGAAGAATTGATGATTTTGATCTGTGGTGTTGGAGAAGACTCTTGAGAGTCCCTTGGACTGAAATGAGATCCAACCAGTCCATCCTAAAGGAAATCTGTCCTGAGTATATACTGGAAGGACTGATGCTGAAGGTGAAATTCCAATACTTTGGCCACCTGATGAGAAGAACTGACTCATTTGAAAAGACCCTGATGCTGGGAAAGATTGAAGGCAGGAGGAGAAGGGGACGACAGAGGATGAGTTGGTTGGATGGCATCACCGACTGAATGGACATGAGTTTGAGTAGGCTCCAGGAGTTGGTGATGGACAAGGAAGCCTGGCATGCTGCAGTCCATGGGGTTGCAGAGTTGGACACGACTGAGCGACTGAACTGAACTGAACATTTAATTATCTTTTAAAAGGGGGATTTTGGTTGGGAAGGGAAACACAACATGTTCCAAATCATTTCTTAGTTGTGTGTCTCTACTCTGTGTTAGGGTAAGCATGTTAAGTGGCTGATATTTGTATCTCAACAGAGTGCCTTCTGTTTTGATTCACCCTATTTAATAAATCAGCTCTAAGTTTTATGGGTCAGCTGTCAAGGCTCTGAGAGCTGTTGCTTAGGCTCCCATAACAAAGAAACCCTAAATTTGGGAAGGTGAAGCAATTAACAACAGAGAGAGATACTGAGCCTGGCTTTCTTAAAAAAAGAAAATCACAAAGATTTCTCCAAGTTTACCTTCTTATCCCTCTGAATTTTTGTTTCAATCTATCTCTTTTCTAAATTTTGTCTTCTTTTCTCTCATCTCTATTTTTGGAGTATGCATAGAATCTCCCTATGTAGGATTAATTTAGATCAGCTTTGAACCAGGAAATCTGGCATGAAATAGAGCTCCACTCTTCCCAAACCCATATTTTCCTCTTCTGTTACCCAAGTTAAAAGCATTAGCAGTATTCTTAAACCCTACAGAAACTTTGGTCTTGTCATCAAACTCCTTCTCCTTTCAAACTCTGCTTTCTAAAATTTTCTCAGATCTGTCCTATTCCTGTCTCCTAGTTGAGGCTTCCATTCCTCCTCTTCAAAAATGAAGTCATTTTCTAATTATTTCCATACATTCTATTCATTCCTCCTATGTACTTTCCAATCCAAATAGTCTTTCAGAGTCGCCATTAAAAATGCACACCTGTTGAAAAATCTCTGCAGAGTCACGTTACGTCACTTATATGCTAAATTCCTTAGCCAATATTCAGTTGTTTCTACAATTTGACCCTCACCTACTTTCTTGGTGTTATTTTTTTCTTCACCTCCGTTCATACCCCCAGGAACCACACTCTCTAGACATGTATGTCGGGATGTTCCTAAAATATTTTTGTGCTTTAAAGATGCTCTTCTGACTAGAAAGTTCATCTTCCCAAGCCTGTCCGTCATAATTCTTCATACTGGGACTTCCCTGGCAGTCCGGTGGTTAAGACAGGGAGCACGGGTTAGATCCGTGGTCAGGGAACTAAGATCCCCCATGCCTCATGGCAGGGCTAAAATAAATAAATTAATAAGCCCATAATCCTTTGCATTGTCACCTTTTTATAATATTCCATTTCTACTCTAGGGCGGGGGTGGGGAACTTCCCTTCCCCTATTTTCTATGGTAACTTTTATCTCTAATATAGTCCCACATCTCTCTTTCTCTTTACAACAAAAAAATCTTAAATATATTGACTATACCCACTACCTCCAATTTCTCCCCAAACATTTCCTTTTGAAGCTCTTGAAATTACTCTGCTATTCCAAGACAATTCATATCTGGATCAAGAAAAACACCCACCCTGCTGTACCTAAGCATAAGTTCCAGGACATCTTCTTCAGCAAGAACATTGCATTTGCCCTTCTTCTTGAAATATTTTGTCCACTTGCCTTCCAGGATACCACTCAACCTAGGTTTCTCCCTACCTTGTCAACTACTTCTTTTCAGTTCCCTTTGGTGTTATTCATTATCTGCCATTTTCCAGATCTTTGCTCTTTTCAGCTTACTTCACCTAGTCTAATAGCTTTAAATATCAACTTCCACTCTAAGGACTCTCGAAGTCAGAGATATTAAGCATGAGTTCCAGACTTTTTACTCAAGTACCATTTGATATCTCCATGTAGAAGTCTAATGTGCATCTCAAATTTAACATATTCAAAAACAGTCAAGATCCACAACCCCCATTGTGACCTAGACTTCTACTCCTGCATGAGGGTGAAGCTCCAATACTTTGGCCACTTGATGCAAAGAGCCAACTCTTTGGAAAAGACCCTGATGCTGGGAAAGATTGAAGGCAGGAGGAGAAGGGGATGACAGAGGACGATATTGTTGAATGGCATCACTGACTCAGTGGACATGAGTTTGAGCAAGCTCCGGGATATGGTGAAAGACAGGGAAGACTGGCGAGCTGCAGTCCATGCGGTCACAAAGAGTTGGATATGGCTGAGTGACTGAACAACAACATTTTTTAATCTCAGAAGCAATGCCATTCTGAGCAATTCAAGCAATTGCTCAGATCATCCATGGAATGAGATCATCCTTTCTTCCACATCCTGTATCAGATCCACCTGTAAGTCTTAAATGCTCTGCTTTCCTACTGTGTTCAGAACCTGATTAGTTCTTACATCTGCTGTTATTGTGAGTCCTGGGCTATGACAAAAACTTCTGAACTAATTTCACTGCTTCTATACTAAACCTGCTGATAGGTAGGTTGGTAAAGAATAGCTGATAGCTCAGTTGGTAAAGAATCCGCCTTCAATGCAGGAGAGCCCGATTCGATTCCTGGGTCGGGAAGATCCACTGGAGAAGGGATAGGCAACCCACTCCAGTGTTCTTGGGCTTCCCTTGTGACTCAGCTGGTAAAGAATCCACCTGCAATGTGGGAAACCTGGGTTTGATCCCTAGGTTGGGAAGATCCACCCACTCCAGTACCCTGGCCTAAAGAATTCCATGGACTGTATAGTCTGTGGAGTCGCAAAGAGTTGGACACAACTAAGTGACTTTCACATACTAAACCTCCACAATCCATAGTACTACACAAAGCAGCCAGAGCTATCCTCTTAAACTCCAAGTCAGGTGATTCTCCTCTTCTGCTCCCATGTTTCAATGATTTCCCTTTTCTTTAAAAATAAAATCCCAAACTTTAATGTAGCCAACAAAATCATTCTGGCCTCACCTGACTTCCTAATATCATGTTTTCCCACTCTTCCCTGTACCCCTGTGGCCCCAGTCATACCTGCCTCCCTTCTGTTCCTCAGACATTCCATATACTCCCCTCACAAGGCCTTTGTGCTAGTTTTCTCTGTCAGAAATATGTGTATTGGATTCTTGAATGATTTTCTCTCTCTTTTCCTTCAGGTTTCTGTTCAAATATCACTTTCTCAGTGAGGCTTTCCCTAAGTGCACTGTGTAAAATAGCACATGCTCCCCACTCAGCACCCTTTGAGCCCACCCAGCACTCCTTATCCTCATTATCTTGTTTTTACAATATCAGTGGAACTTACCATCACCTGAAATGTTACATATTTGCATCATTTACCTGTTTTCTTTTCCCATCTCTCCTCAGTAGACAATGCTAGCTCCAAGAGGGCAGGGATTTGTGTCTATTTGGTTCTTTGTTGTATCCCCAGTGCCTAGAACAGTGCAAAATGTATGGGCGGCACTTACTACGTATGCATTAAATGAACTCTTTTCCATTTTTAAATTCTTAACTTTCAAGCCAACTAGTGGAAACATAATACATATATAACTGACTTTTCAACAAAGCATAAAATTCCTGTTCTATGTTAATTGGGGATGATGAAGCTGAAGTTAGACTATCTTGACAACCACTATGTGATTTTAAATTGCCTTAAACAGTTCTACAATGTATGCAGGAAGTGAAGTCATAATCTCTCAGTCATGAGTATTTTTTTTAAAAAAGCAAGTTGAAGTAATACAATACAAAATGTCATCTTGACTGGAGAGAAACAGAACATACTTTCCTGCTTTGAAAAAGATTCCGATTTCTTTTTTAAGTTGCACTCTCTCAAACTATGACTCTCAAGTATATTTATTCAATCAAAAAGATGGCTATTACATTGTAGTACTTAAGGGTAGTATCTTCCTATGGGTTTTCCATTTTAAGTAACTGATGACATTTACCATAGAGATTACACATGGACGACAATTCTGGAAAATAGGTTGTTGAGGGTTTCCTTTGGTACCACAGTCTAAGAAGGAAAGTTAAGAGTTTAATATTTTATAACTCACAGTAGGTTACATGGTCAAGCTAAACTTGGTTTAGTAACAATGCGTCAAGCTACCAAAGGTTATTGCTACCAGAGAAAAAGAAAATGTTAGTTTGCTACTATGACTCCCAGCAGAATCTATCCTATATAAGCAACATCATAAACGAATATGTTATTTTATTCCTATAATGTTTAGCTAAGTACAACTTTTGTTCAGTCACTCAGTCATATCCGACTCTTTGCGACCCCATGGACTGCAGCACCCCAGCCTTCCCTATCTTTCACTGTCTCCTGGAGTTTGCTCAAACTCATGTCCATTGAGTCAGTTATGCCATCCAACTATCTCATCCTCTGTCACCCCCTTCTCCTCCTACCCTCAATCTTTCCCAGCATCTGGGTATTTCCCAGTGAGTCGACTGCTTGCATCAAGTGGCCAAAGTATTGAAGCTTCAGCTTTAGCGTCAGTCCTTTCAATGAATAGTCAGAGTTGATTTCCTTTGGGATTGACTGGTTTGATCTCCTTGCTGTTCAAGGGACTCTCAAGAGTCTTCTCCAGCACCACACTTTGAAAGCATCAATACAACTTTTATTATGTGACATCATATTTGATAATATTTGTCTAATGTTGGAGAAGACTCTTGAGAGTCCCTTGGACTGCAAGGAGATCCAATCAATCCATCCTAAAGGAGATCAATCCTGGGTGTTCATTGGAAGGACTGATGTTGAAGCTTAAACTCCAATACTTTGGCCACCTCATGCGAAGAATTGACTCATTGGAAAAGACCCTAATGCTGGGTAGGATTGGGGGCAGGAGGAGAAGAGGACGACAGAGGATGAGATGGTTGGATGGCATCACTGACTCGATGGACATGGGTTTGGGTAGACTCCGGGAGTTGGTGATGGACAGGGAAGCCTGGCGTGCTGCAATTCATGGGGTCACAGAGTCAGACACGACTGAGTGACTAAACTGAACTGAAATGAACTCTAATGTCTACCTGAAAATATAAGTTTGCATAATTATCAGGCAATGCCATAAATTTTAATCTACTCATAAATTGGTTTCTAAAAATAGTATTTCTGCAGCACTTGGGTGTATATTGTATCACATAAAAAAAGAAGATGGATTTAGTAAGCTGGTTTCTGCTTTCTCTTTGGTAGGTTTCTTGAAATCTGTGTTATTTATGTGTTGTCACCAATTTAATTAAATTAACATTAAGAAATTATACAGCCAATTTGGCAGTGCTGAAAGTTGATGTAAAAATTTATCTGGCATTGTTAATGTGCTTTTAAAGGCTGAGATGGCACCATTATTGAATGTTTACTAAACATTTCTGTGGTTTAGCACACTTACAACATTTTGTCTTTTTAATGTTCAGTTCATTTCAGTTCAGTTGCTCTGTCGTGTTCAACTCTTTGCGACCCCATGAATCGCAGCATGCCAGGCCTCCCTGTCCATCACCAACCCCCGAAGTTTACCCAAACTCATGTCCATCGAGTCGGTGATGCCATCAAGCCATCTCATCCTCTGTCATCCCCTTCTCCTCCTGCCCCCAATCCTTCCCAGAATCAAGGTCTTTTCCAATGAGTCAATTGTTTGCATGAGGTGGCCAAAGTACTGGAATTTCAGCTTCAACATCAGTCCTTCCAATGAACTCCCAGGACTGATCTCTTTTAGGATGGACTGGTTGGATCTCCTTGCAGTCCAAGGGACTCTCAAGAGTCTTCTCCAACACCACAGATCAAAACCATCAATTCTTCGACACTCAGCTCTCTTCACTGTCCGACTCTCACATCCATCCATGACTACTGGAAAAACCATAGCCTTAATTAGACGGACTTTTGTTGACAAAGTAATGTCTCTGCTTTTTAATATGCTATCTAGGTTGGTCATAACTTTCCTTCCAAGGAGTAAGCGTTTTTTAATTTCATGGCTGCAGTCACCACCTGCAGTGATTTTGGAGCCCAGAAAAATAAAGTCTGACACTGTTTCCACTGTTTCTCCATATATTTGCCATGAAGTGATGGGACCAGATGTCATGATCTTAGTTATCTGAATGTTGAGCTTTAAGCCAACTTTTTCACTCTACTCTCTCACTTTCATCAAGAGGCTTTTTAGTTCCTCTTCACTTTCTGCCATAAGGGTGGTGTCATCTGCATATCTGAGGTTATTTATATTTCTCCCGGCAATCTTGATTCCAGCTTGTGCTTCTTCCAGCCCAGCGTTTCTCATGATGTACTCTGCATATAAGTTAAATGAGTAGGGTGACAATATACAGCCTTGATGTACTCCTTTTCCTATTTGGAACAAGTCTGTTGTTCTATGTCCAGTTCTAACTGTTGCTTTCTGACCTGCATACAGGTTTCTCAAGAGACAGGTCAGGTGGTCTGGTATTCCCATCTCTTTCAGAATTTTCTGCAGTTTATTGTGATCCACACAGTCAAAGGCTTTGGCATAGTCAATAAAGGAGAAGTAGATGTTTTTCTGGAACTCTCTTGCTTTTTCTGTGATCCAGCGGATGTTGGCAATTTGATCTCTGGTTCCTCTGCCTTTTCTAAAGCCAGCTTGAACATCTGGAAGTTCACGGTTCACGTGTTGGTGAAGCCTGTCTTGGAAAATTTTGAGCATTTGCTTACTAGCGTGTGAGATGAGTGCAATTGTGCGGTAGTTTGAGCACTCTTTAGCATTGCCTTTCTTTGGGATTAGAATGAAAACTGATCTTTTCCAGTCCTGTGGCCACTGCTGAGTTTTCCAAATTTGCTGGCATATTGAGTGCAGCACTTTCACAGGATCATCTCTAAGGATTTGAAAAAGCTCAACTGGAATTCTATCACCTCCACTAGCTTTGTTCATAGTGATGCTTTCTAAGGCCCACTTGACTTCACATTCCAGGATGTCTGCCTCTAGTTGAGTGATCACACCATCGTGATTATCTGGGTCGTGAAGATCTTTTTTGTACAGTTCTTCTGTGTATTCTTGCTGCCTCTTCTTAATATCTTCTGCTTCTGTTAGGTCCATACCATTTCTGTCCTTTATTGAGCCCATTTTTGCATGAAATGTTCCCTTGGTATCTCTAATTTTCTGGAAGAGATCTCTAGTCTTTCTCATTCTATTGTTTTCCTCAATTTCTTTGCATTGATCACTGAGGAAGGCTTTCTTATCTCTCCTTGCTATTTTTTGTAACTCTGCATTCAAATGGGAATATCTTTCCTTTCTCCTTTGCTTTTCACTTCTCTTCTTTTCACAGCTATTTTTAAGGCCTCCTCAGACAGCCGTTTTGCCTTTTTGCATTTCTTTTCCACGGGGATGGTCTTGATCCCTGTCTCCTGTACAACGTCACGAACCTCTGTCCGTAGTTCATCAGGCACTCTGTCTATCAGATCTAGTCCCTTAAATCTATTTCTCACTTCCACTGTATAATCATAAGGGATTTGATTTAGGTCATACTTGAATGGTCTAGTGGTTTTCCCTACTTTCTTCAATTTAAGTCTGAATTTGGCAATAAGGAGTTCATGATCTGAGTCACAGTCAGCTCCCAGTCTTGTTTTTGCTGACTGTATAGAGCTTCTCCATCTCTTGGTAAAACTCTATTAGCCTTTGCCCTGCTTCATTCTGTACTCCAAGGCCAAATTTGCCGCTTACTCCCGGTGTTTCTTGAGTTCCTACTTTTGCATTCCAGTCCCCTATAATGAAAAGGACATCTTTTTGGGGTGTTAGTTCTAGAATGTCTTGCAGGTCTTCATAGAACCATTCAAGTTCAGCTTCTTCAGCGTTACTGGTTGAGGCATAGGCTTGGATTACCATGATATTGAATGGTTTGTCTTGGAAACGAAGTGAGGTCATTCTGTCATTCTTGAGCTTGCATCCAAGTACTGCACTCTGGACTCTTTTGTTGACCATGATGGCTACTCCATTTCTTCTAAGGGATTCCTGCCCATAGTAGTAGATATAATGGTCATCTGAGTTAAATTCACCCATTCCAGTCCATCTTAGCTTGCTGATTCCTAGAATGTCGATGTTCACTCTTGCCATCTCCTGTTTGACCACTTCCAATTTGCCTTGATTCATGGACCTAACATTCCAGGTTCCTATGCAATGTTGCTCTTTACAGCATCGGACCTTGCTTCTATCACCAGTCACATCCACAACTGGGTATTGTTTTTGCTTTCGCTCAATCCCTTCATTCTTTCTGGAGTTATTTCTCCACTGATCTCCAGTAGCATATTGGGCACCTACCGACCTGAGGAGTTCCTCTTCAGTGTCCTATCTTTTTGCCTTTTCATACTGTTCATGGGGTTCTCAAGGGAAGAATACTGAAGTGGTTTGCCATGCTCTTCTCCAGTGGACCACATTCTGTCAGACCTCTCCACCATGACCCATCCGTCTTGGGTGGCCCCACACGGCATGGCTTAGTTTCATTGAGATAGACAAGGCTGTGGTCCATGTGATCAGATTGGCTAGTTTTCTGTGATTATGGTTTCAGTGTGTCTGCCCTCTGATGCCCTCTCGCAACACCTATCGTCTTACTTTGATTTCTCTTACCTTGGATGTAAGAGACTTAACACATGTATTAAAACACAGACATATACAGTTAATCTCAAGTGTCCAGAATTGAATTAAATGCATGCATTTGATGGCAACAGCTGTTTTAACCACTAGACTGCTTCTTTTATCCTTGTTTTCTTTGAAAATAGATATCTCTGACTCTTTTATTTTGGGGTTATTATTAATTTTAGGCTATCATTGGATTATTTCTCAATTACATAGACTATGTGTAAGATAAAACTTTCTTCAGATATAATCTTATAAACAACATTGTTCTTGTCAAAGATTTTTTAATGGTATTTTAACAACAGTCTTTTCTGCAAAAATCAGACAATGAATACATTGCATAGAAATGCATCTTTATAAGCAATATGCTAATAGTGTATTTTTTAAAACAATAGTGTATTTTTTAAAACAATAGTGTATTTTTTAAAATGCTGGTATAAAAAACCAAATTAAAGAACATATACAGTATGCTCAAGTGTATCTTTGAAGCTTGTGTCTAAAAGTGGCACAATTTAAAGAGCTTAAAGTATTTCGTAGCTCCTGGAAAATAGATCCTCCATGTAGCATGCAAGGCTAATGTTGGATTTCCTCACATTAAATTTTATAAAATACTTCCTGAAAGATATCAAATAAGGAGTCAGGGACTTCCAGGGCAGAGAAGTTGGAGGCAAAGCATTTTCTATAAATTAGGGCTACTAATACTACATTTCTCATAGAATTCTTGTGAAGATTAAGCCATATCATGGCTGTAAAATGCTTAGTATGGCTCTTGGTACATAAAAAGGGCTCAATAAATGTTATTATTGTTATTACTGGGCTTCTTAGGTGGCTCAGTGGTGATGAATCCGCCTGCCAAATCAGGAGATGCGAGTTTGATCCTTGGGTCAGGAAGATCCTCTGAAGAAGGAAATGACAACCCACCCCAACATTCTTGCTGGGATATTCCCATGGACAGAGGAGCCTGGCAGACTACAATCCACAGAATCACAAAAGAGTCACAAATGAGCTAGCAACTAAACAACAGACAACAACTGTTATTATTACTACTGTTAACAGGACACATACACCATGCAAAAAAGTCTGTGAGGCAGGAGTAACTAACAGAAAGAGGACTTCAGAAGAGGTGACATCTAAGTCTCATCTATATCATGAATATATATATAGCTATCATGAAGAGATGGAAAGGAGCTAATGCTGGAAGAATTATAATTACCAAAGAGGATGCAATTGTTAATTGAATTTAAGCCACTTATCTTTTCTGTGCATTGTACCTAAAGTAACTAAGTGGCAGATGTAGCACTGGGAAAATCTCAGCATTTAAGGGCAAATCACTTAAAATAGCTACCTTACTGAAATGGAGGAATTTCCTTCCTCTCTTGCCAAGGTCTGGTGAGGAAGAGCTGTTTTTAGATAAAGTTTCTTCCAAAATTAACAATGGCTTCCATGAGGATTTTTGCTGCCAGTATGAGGCTATATAAGTCATTTCTGTTTCACCGAGGAGCCACTAGCTCGCGGAGTGAAATCTGTTGAAATCAGAGAGCAGGGAAAGCTATTTGGGAATGTTCCTCTTGTGGCAGCAAATCAGAAGCATCCTGTGATTTTTTTCCTCCCTCTGTTTCAACCAAAGCAACACCCAGATTCCACAGGTACCAGCTGAATTAAGTTTTACAAATGTTATGAGAATTTAACCTTAACTCTGAAACATACAGAAATTGGAGACAATACATGATGCTGTAATAGTCATTAATTTAGTAGTGCGATGGGAAATGAAGCCTGCAATCCAAGTACAGTTGTTTTCATGAATGCCAGGGGTCTATGGTTGGTCTTTCTGTCTGTCACAACAGGTGAATCAAACAAGGGAATCATGTGTAAGTCTCTCCAAATTAATCAGGAAAGGTATGAAGCTTGCACCCCATAATCTGACCAGCATGTTTGTGATATATAGACATTTCTTTTGGGTGTTGTATTTTATGGCTGTTTTAGTAACAAGGGAGTTTATCTTTTGAAAGATGTTTGTTCGCAGAAATCCCTATGTGCCACACCAACATGGGGTCCTAGGCAATATTAAAAAATAATGTGAAAACAGCCTAAGTTAAAATGGAGGGGAAAGTCAGCACTTCCATGGAGGCATCTACTGGCAGTGGATAAGTAATAATATTGGGGTTGAGACTTCCAAGGATTTGTCATCTCCCCTTTCCAAAAAATGCCAGAGTCACTGCGACCTGGCAACCTATTCCCCATGGAGCCTGCCTGGGTCAATCCAGAAACTATAGCTGCAGATAAAAATCCAGTAGCCAGTGAGGTCTGAAACAAATTTTAACTTCTCTAGTCTTTGTGTGGAGGGAGGAGATAACTCTGTGTTCTTGAGTATTTCCCAAGCCATAAATTTGTCCTCGTCTTTATTCTGTTTCCTTGATGAGATGCAGCCTTGCATTGCTTGGTGCATTCTGATGCTCCAGGTGGGACTGCCTGTCTCCTTCAACTGACTCCAGCAATGTAATGGACCCTGACCTTCTGTCTGGGCCTGGTCCTCCCTTTCCTACTCAAAGGCAGGTGTCGGTCCTTGTTCCTTCAGCCACTGGTGGAAATGCTCCTAAGAAGCTTTTGACCCAATGACCCACTTGTCTGGAAATTTCCACTGCTTTGTCTCCTACTTTAGACTGACTAGATGCCCCTTGAATACAAACCAGTTTAGATCAAATAGGAGTTCCATATGTTCTTTCAAATATGAACTCAGGCTGCTCCCTTTGGGATTCATTCCTACAACTGCATTGGTTTACCAGCCCCAGTTTAGGCTGTTGGTGTCCAGCCTAGACCCCTTGTAGGTGTGCTGGTGTATTCATTCCCAAGCAGCCATGAATGTCGCTGTGAAGGCTCGCAGCACCTCCTTTCTCTAGAAACTTGCCCTTGCTCCAGTGGGATTCTTGCTTGAGAGGTTACCCACCACCATCCCTGAAGCCAGCAGTCCATAATTTTTAAAGAGGAAATTTCATGGCCTCAAGGTGGGACCAAATGTCTGGTGTAATTTGTGTTCCAGGGTATGGGGCAGACTAAGGCTTTTCTCCACCAGAGATAACACATTTGCTTAGCTATTCTTTTTATCAGTTCCCTGTTTTCATTGCTTCCTTCGTCTTAAAAATTTTTCTTTCCAAGAAGCCCCATTTTAGGTTCTTTGCTTTTAAAGCAGACCAAAGACCACTTTCCTTTCTGTTTGGGCCAGTGCTGGGATCCCAGGCTTGAGTCAGCCACCTCTCAGGTCATAAGATAGGCTTATAAAATTATCTCATTGTGGCATACCATCTGCCAAGCCCACCAAGCCTGTTCTTTTTCTCTCTAAATATCGCCTCCTCT
This sequence comes from Okapia johnstoni, assembly GCA_024291935.2. Taxonomy (NCBI): domain Eukaryota; kingdom Metazoa; phylum Chordata; class Mammalia; order Artiodactyla; family Giraffidae; genus Okapia; species Okapia johnstoni. Next base: position 59,607,529 of record CM044308.1, read on the forward strand.
TTACCCACTCCCCAAGCAAACCTTGCACAACATGAAGCTTGTTGTATAAACCTAGAAGTACAATGGAATTCTATCAGAAATTGAAATGTATCCGGGTCCCAAGGGTGTATCTTACCAAAGGCATCACTGGATCCTTGTTTAAAGAACTGAGTTTCTGGAGTTAATATTGGCTCACTTATTCCTTAGCTTGTCAGGAGCTATATTTGTTTTTTGAATAGACTGGTCCTTGAAAGACTTTAGGCCACCAATTGTTCTAAGAAGTTTTACACATAAGATGCATTAATCTGTCCACATTGCAAGAGTGACCTCCTTACTACCCACCTGGAGCAGGGAACATGGACTCATGAACTAAAGTAGAACATAAAATATCTATAAGTTCAGTTCAGTCACTCAGTCGTGTCTGACTCTTTGCGACCCCATGGACTGCAGCAGGCCAGGCTTCCCTGTCCATCACCAACTCCTGGAGCCTACTCAAACTCATGTCCATCACATTGGTGACGCCATCCAATCATCTCATCCATATAATAGTTATTTTCTTATCCATGTCATCTCTATTATGTCCCTTTGAGGCAAATATATTTTGAGTAGAATGTACAATCAGCAAGTTTTCTATTATTTACAAATTGCTGAATATATCCTGTCAAAACACCGACTAAAAATACTTCACATTCTCTCAATCATGCTAAGAAAAACACAATCACTCAAGGAAGAGTTTGCCTACAGAATATCACACCCTTCTAAATAAATTTTTAGAGAAACCATGTGAGATACTTCGCTCCACTTTCTCCTTTTGTTAAAAATTAGCTTATCGAAGACCTGCAGAGAAGTTTTTTCAAAGTCTTATTAGCTCATGTTTTTATTAATGATTAGACATATTGCTGTATTATCAGTCACTGGAAAAATGTAAGAGATGCATGACTAATTGCACGTATAGGTGGCTCTTTACCTTTTTTTTCTTCCACATTTTTCTCTTATCTCATATTCTTACTCTTTCCTATCAATTGCCACTTCCACACCTTAACTTTTCACTATTTACATAGAAAATGATCTTAATTTAAATCCTTTCTAAAATACTATCCTTGAGCAAAGTTGTAAGGTGGGTGAAAGAGGGCAATATATCAAGCTGGGAAGCCTGATTTTTATTTCCGTTCTTCTTTCCTTCCTGCATGCCATCTGGTTTGCTTCTTAGTCTTTATTACAGCCCTCACTTGGATCATCTGTAAAATGAATTGGTGAGACCAGAGAGCCTGAGAATACCTTTCAACTCTAACACCCTATGATACTATAATTTCATCTCTGGATTCTCCTCAGAGAGGAGAAGACTATTGAGAGTCCCTTGGACTGCAAGGAGATCCAACCAGTCCATCCTAAAGGAAATCAGACCTGAATTGGAAGGACTGATGTTGAAGCTGAAACTCCAATACTTTGGCCAGCTGATGCAAAGAACTGACTCATTTGAAAAGACCCTGATGCTGGGAAAGATTGAAGGCAGGAGGAGAAAGGGATGACAGAGGATGAGATGGTTGGATGGCATCACTGACTCGATGGACATGAGTTTGAGTAAACTCTGGGAGTTGGTGATGAACAGGGAGGCCTGGCATGCTGCAGTCCATGGGGTTGCAAAGAGTCGGACATGGCTGACGGACTGAAATGAACCGAATTGTACCTCTCCTCCTTGTCATCCTAGATCCAGCTTTTCTTTGTCAGTGACTTATCAGTCACTTGCTCTGGCCCGAAGTCTCTGCATGTTTTTTTCCTACAGCTCATCTTTTCCATCCTAAGTGTCCAGAGTTCTATTTCTTCAGGGTACCTATTCTCTGCACAGAAAGAGACATAGTCTCTCAATAGAGATCTAGGGCCCTGATTAGCTCCGCATACATGGCAAATGGCAGACACATCCTGCTCCCATGTGTGAAATGCAACTAATAATAGTATCCTGTCAATTTTGAAATGTTAGGAGTTTAGATGATGAGAGAGAGAAGTGAGTGTGAAGTATTAAAGTGTCATAGAAATGCAGTGTATCATGAAAAATGAACACATTAGCAGGGCCTGCTGTGTAATCTCTCCTAGGTAACTCTTGTTCTTTTTTAATAAGACCTTCAAGAGACAAATTTCTTAATCAAAACCAGTGACCCTGAAGGTCTTGTGAGTACTCTACCATTCTGGTGGAGGAGATGTTTAGGCTACTGGAGGAGCTGGAGACATCTCTCCATGGGAGTTGTACTCCCATTTACAGTTTTGTGGTTAAACACAAAGGAATTTGCCTAGATGTCTGTCTTTATGGATCAAATTGCTCTAGCTATACTTAAAGTGAGTGTGAAACCCACTCAAAATGCAAAATCAGCACATCAGGTGGGCATATCATTATAGTTTGGACTGTATCCAAAAGCCGGGATGAAAGAGAACAGGATTTAGCTCTAATCCTTAAGATTATGTTTTACAATGAATGGTGATCCTGAGGTATGAAATATTGTGAATTAAAAATCATCGCAGCTTAAGATGACATAAGGCAGCCTTTGATACCTCTGAAAAACTGTCCAGAACTAAGACCCAAAATATTTAATGGATCAACCATAGCCAAAAAAAATCAGATTTTTCTTTCTTTAGATCATTATGGAGATAGAGCCATGGGGCCATGTTCATGCAAATATTGAAGCACTATTCAATAGATCTTAGGCCTGGCATTTAAATTTATTTTCTTCATTTGCAGAATTAAGATAACCTTCAATGAGGCAATGCATATTAAAGAAGCTTGTAAAACTTGACACAAGGCAGATGATTAGTCCAATTCACACATTTATTATTACACATAAATATTTTAAATTTTATTTATTTATTTTTGGGTGTGCTGGGTCTTGGTTTCTGTACGAGATTTTTTTCTAGTTGTGGTGAGTGGTTGCTACTCTCTAGTTTTGGTGCACAGGCTTCTCACTGCAGTGGCTTCTCATTGCACAGGCTGTAGGGCGCGTGGGCTTCAGTAGTTGAGGCTACCGGACTCTAGAGCACAGGCAAAATAGTTGTGTACAGGCTTTCTTGCTCCTGGGCATGTGGGATCTTCCTGGACCAGGGATCAAACCTGTATCTCCTGCATTGGCAAGTGAATTCTTTACCACTGAGCCACCAGGGAAGCCCTATTATTATATTTGTTTCTATTTATTCTCTAAATTTTATGCAATATATTTTCTCTGTGCAGTTCTATAAATATTCCAATAAAGTGCATGATTTTTGTGGTCAACAATCACAGGGTGAAAGCCGCTCTCATTATTCCAGAAGTTGTGCTGACATAGTCTCACTGCCCCCAGAAGTTGGTCAACATCAAAATTCTCCTGTGCAGGGTATGTTCACCTTCCAGAAACCAAGCAAATAAACAAACCCAAATAAACCTGCCCATGATGTCATGGTCAAAAAAGAAAAGAATAATGTAATATTTAAAAAAGTATTGAATATATCTGTTCTTTAATCTCCCTCTTACTCAATGGTTGATGAATCTCATTTTCAACCCATTAAAATCCAATTTTATGGATTGAGTATTTCAGACAGAATGTACTGTTATGGCTTTTTCCTGGTATTAGACATTAGAACACATGAAAATTCAACCAATAGCTGCTGGCTCTTTTGTATAGCAAACTTCCCATTTTCATTGAGTGATGGGACAAGAGACCTTCTGCTACAAGAGTAGGCTATGTGCCAGGCAGAATAACCTCTGGAGGAAATGAATTTAACTTTTCTTGGGGCTCTCTCATTTATTTGTTTAGTGATCATATACAAGTTGTTTTATTTATCTTCCTTTATAAAATAGAGATGCTAATGTTTGCTTATTTTATGAAATTATTAAGTAGATGCAAATAACTTTAGATAGTATATGAAGTTATTATAAATACAATAATTTATAAATTTAAAGTTAGCAGTATAAATGATATTGACATATATGGTTTCACTTAAGTCATCTGATGTCACTTTCATGATCTTTGCAGTGGCTGAGGATCACTTGAGCCATTATTTACATAATATTTTATATCAACTCTATTTTGTTATCAAAATTAATTTATTTTTAAAAAGAGACTTTATATTAATATTACCATTGTAAATGGAAAATACCACTTTGAGAACTAGAAGATGACTTCAAAAATAAATTCAATAAAAAATACTGTCATTAAGTTCTAGCTAGATGCTGCTGCCTACTATGCCTCTGGGGCTTCCCTGGTAGCTCAGCTGGTAAAGAATCCACCTGCAATACAGGAGACCCCAGTTTGATTCCTGGGTTGGGAAGATCCCCTGAAGAAGGGATAGGCTACCCACTCCAGTATTCTTGGGATTCCCTGATGGCTCAGATGGTAAAGAATCCACCTGCAATATGGGAGACCTGCGTTCGATCCTTGGTTTGGGAAGATCTCCTGGAGGAGGGCATGGCAACTCACTCCAGTATTCTTGCCTGGAGAATGCCCATGGGCAGAGGAGCCTGGTGGGCTACAGTCCATGGGGTCACAGAGTCAGACATGACTGAGTGACTAAACTCAGCATGCATACTGTGCCTCTGACCTATTCTCTTTATTAAAATTAGCTATCACAGAGCCTGAAAACCACACTCGTTTTACACAGAGGCTTTCTACTAGATGTAAACCAGAATTGCAGACTATTTAAAAAGAGTAATTTTCTGTGTCATTCTCTGCTGTTACTTAAATGACTTAAAGTGATCTTACCACCTATCTGTATGGCATGCCCCTCATTTGGAGGGAAATTAGTGCAGCAGGAAGTATAATGAGCGATAGCAGTCTGTGCTCTGCCCCAGAACTTGGCATGTCACTAATATCTGTGAGCCTTATTTTCTGAATTTCAAATACAGGTGTTGAGATAGAGTATTTCTGAAGTTTCCATTCCATAAAATACTGTGCATTATCCTTCATTTGTACATGCAGAATAGATAGCACATCATTTAGTAAATGTCTGAGAATGTCTAGATTCTCATTACTAAAAGAATGATCTTGTTCATCACAATGTTCTATCTTTATAAATAAGGTCAGTCTGACCTTCTATTGACATCGTCAATTCAAAAGATGGTCAAGCTTATGGGGAAATCGGGGAATTCATTTTAGTATTGCCTGTAATGGAAGATTAGGTGCAATAGAGTATGTGAAATTATCAGATATTCATGAATAATAGGCTACTCTAATCTCTCCTGCTAAAGTGCTACAGAAAAGTCTTGATTGATAGTACACTGTTACAAAGGAAAAGAAAAAAAAAAAAAAGACAGATATTCCTGCTTCCTACAAGTCTTTTGAAAGCACACCTGAATAAATACAGCCCTAGATGAAGTGAGGAGACCATTAGTCTTGCCACAGATGGATTCTCAATGATGTAATGATGACTCAGGCCATGATCCCTGGAGAAGGAAATGGTAACCCACTTTAGTATTCTTGCCTGGAGAATCCCCATGGACAGAGGAGCCTGGCAGGCTACAGTCCATGGGGTCGCAAGAGTCGGACATGACTTAGCAACTAAACCACCGTGGGCCATGATAATGTCCTCACCTCTGCACAGAATAGTGGGCAACACCAATTTATGCTTCCCATTGCAAGTTTTACACTTTACATTTTGAAGACTATCATTAATTATACACATGAACACACACACATGATTATGTATAACTGCAAAGGAGTAGTAACTTGTGATTTGTAACTTCCAGCATTTCTTAATGTCTTGTCTTTTGAAATATATGCTCTTCTAAAGCTGATGATTATATATGCCACCTGATTTTCCCAGTGAGTATCATAATAAAGTAATGAATGTGCATCAAAAGCTTCACATTTAAGTCCTGAGATTAGAGACTTACCCAGGCCAGCTGATCAAGAGCTAAAGTGGGGCTGTCCTCTCTCAGATCTTCACTGTGTCTTTGGTCAGGTACGCCAGAGTTGGCCAGTGCGGCTTCATCACATTGCTAGCTACTCATCTTTACACAAAATTCTTCATCTTCTTGCTTGAAACCAGAACTTACTAAGAGCTGGCTTACTTGTCCTTTGAAATTTTGGATCCCACCCTGGGAATCTTGCTGCCCTGTGCTCACTCATACTACTTACCACTCAATAATTGTTCTGGATTTTCCCTAGGCCTCTATTCATCTAGTCTTATTTTTTGATCAGCGATATACCTCAGTAGAGAGTCTGCACAGCCAGCCACCTGCTTTATGTCTCCAGTCAATTCACTCTTGTCTCCCAAGCCCAGAGTATGGAGTGTAACAATTTATTGTCTCATAGGAAAAAAAATATTGGCTATAAAGGAGAAAAAAAATTAGAAAAGGAATACAGTTTGACTCCTTTAAATTAAAACTGATTATTTTTTAATTAAAAGGAATTCTTAGAGTAAGTTATCAATATATATGTAAAGTAACTAAGGTTTCTTTCATGGAGGATAAAGTAAATTAAAAGTCTCAAGGACAAACATCAATAACAGCTTAAATATATAGAATGTGTTGGACTGAAATGTCATGCCGTTTCTATTTCAGTCTTCTGTGGGAATGTTTCTGCCAATATGTGGTTTTGGCTTTAAAAGGCAAATACAGGGAGGCTGGTTTTGTTTTCTAGATCTTTAACTGGTTATCAGTATAACCTAGCATCACTGAAACCTGATCACTCTCTATTTTCACATATGCCTTCAAACTAGACTTCCCTATTTCTGCATTTCAAGGTCAACATCCCATAAAGGTAAATGCAAGGTACCAAAACATCTCTGATGCCTGTTCTCTCTCTCTCTCTCAGTGTGTTTTAATGCACTGAATAACCAGATCTGACATCAATAATCTTTCCCTAGAGTCAGTTTATACAACTCATAGAAGCATTTAGCATAGCACTTGGCACAAAATAGAATTTTGTGATGGTAGCTATGATTAGTTTGGGGCTTCTCACACTGACTGATTCTGAGCCTCTCATCCCTCAGGCTTAACTGTTTTCTTGTTCTAAGGGATTTAGAATGAGTCATAAATAGCATAGCTCAGACACCCAGAGTGTTCCCTGGCAGAGCCAGGAAAAGTCCCCTTCAAGATGAGGCAGGACAGTGGCCCTCCATTTACACCTTTAAACTGGCCTCTGTGCCCTTGGGTTCTACATGGACAAAACTGATTTTAGCTGGCATTGCCAATTACCAGCTTTGGGCAATTTATAAACAGTGGGTAATTTATAAATCCGTGAGTCTCTGCTTCTCTTCCTTTGAGATGGCTATAGTAACTTATTAGATGATCTGGGGTTAGATGCCTAGCTGACTCTTCCTCACTTTCCTCATCACTGAAATGCAGTTGGACTTGTCACTATTAGATAATCTCTAAAGTTACATCTAGATCTAAAATTTTGTTTAATTTTTATTCACTGTCAGATGATTAAAAATACCTGTAATAAAAGTCTGTCAATCAATTATATAATATTTTTCCCCTCTTGAGATTGGAAGTTTAATGAAAATAATCTATGGTAATATTCTGTATTAGATTTTGTGGCTTTTGTGTATATTTTAATCTATGAACACTTTTTTGGCTTCCAAAACAAGTGAAAATAAGATTCACAAGTAGACAAAATTCATTCTATATTAATGCAACACTTAATTTTCTGTGTTGCTTGATTCACAGATCTCTTATGACAATAAAAGCAGTTTCCATATTGGCACTTGAGAGAGATGGAAACAGTATATTGAACTAGTGTAAATAGCAAATTCAGAACAGCAGATCCTTTGCAAAAAAGAAAAAAAATTCTCACTTCTCAGATGTTATTTTTCAAGGGAAGGACAGATTATGTTGAATTATTTTAGTTATTGTTGCTGCATAACTGTCCAAAATCTGGTGTCTTAAAATAATAGTTCTTTGTCTCAAGGTTCTCTGGTGGGTTGGTGATCTGGGTAACTCTTTGGCTGATCTAATCTGGAGTCACTCCCTTGGCTGCAGTTACCTGATGACCGAATTGAAGGGTTTATCCACATTTGCAATTTGAGTTGGCTCTACCTGTCACCTCCAGCTGGCCTGTAACCTCCACAACCTGGTAATCAAGGGTTCTGAGGAGGCTAGAGCAGAGGCTGCAAGCTCTCTTAAGGCCTAGGGGAGCTTGCATTGTGGCTTCTGACACATCCTATTGGTCAAAGCAAATCACAAAACTAGCATGCCAGATACAAGAAAGTGAAGAAATAGACTCCAGATCTTTATGGGAGGAGTAGCAAGTCACACTGTCAAAGGATGGGACACAAGGAGGAGTCATTTACTGTAACAATCTGTCATGACAATCTACTGCTTCCATAAAGACAATTTGGAAAGAACTCTTTTATCCCCATGGTCTTAGTACCCTTGATTTTACATACTATGTTAAATGAACAAGAGTTCTTATCATTAGCAAAACTCAAATCTCAGACCACCTTATCTGACCATCTTACCTGCCTCCTGAGAAACCTGTATGCAGGTCAAGAAGCAACGTTAGAACTGGACATGGAACAACAGACTGGTTCCAAATCGGGAAAGGAGTATGTCAAGCCTGTACAGTGTCACCCTGCTTATTTAACTTATATGCAGAGTACATCATGCAAAATGCCATGCTGGATGAAGCAAAAGCTGGAGTCAAGATTGCTGGGAGAAATATCAATAACCACAGATATGCAGATGACACCACCCGTATGGCAGAAAGCGAAGAGGAACTAGAGTCTCTTGATGAAGGTGAAAGAGGAGAGTGAAAAAGCTGGCTTAGACACTCAACATTCAAAAAACTAAGATTATGGCATCCAGTCCCATCACTTCATGGCAAATAGGAAACAGTGGAAACAGTGACAGACTTTATTTTCTTGGGCTCCAAAATCACTGCAGATGGTGACTGCAGTCATGAGATTAAAAGACACTTGTTCCTTGGAAGAAAAGCTATGACCAGCCTAGACAACATATTAAAAAGAAGAGATTACTTTGCCAACAAAGGTCCATCTAGTCAAAGCTATGGTTTTTCCAGTAGTCATGTATGGATGTAAGAGTTGGACCATAAAGAAAACTGAGCATCGAAGAATTGATGGTTTTGAACTGTGGTGTTGGAGAAGACACTTGAGAGTCCCTTGGAAATCAACCCTGAATATTCATTGGAAGGACCGATGCTGAATCTGAAGCTCTAATACTTTGGGCCACCTGATGTGAAGAGCTGACTCATTAGAAAAGACCCTGATAATGGGAAAGATTGAAGGCAGGAGGAGAAGGGGATAACAGAGGTTGAGATGGTTGGATGGCATCACTGACTCAATGGACATGAGTTTGAGCAAGCTCCAGGGGACTGTGAAGGACAGGGAAGCCTAGTGTGCTGCAGTATCTGGGGTTGCAGAGTCGGACATGACTGAGTGACTGAATAACAACAACATATTCAGATAACAATACAGAGACATATTAAAGATAACTACTTTCCATTTTTCAGATGTTGAGGATTCTTAGTCAGACATTTATTTGCTTCAAGATAAATTTGTGGTCTTTGGGAATTGGCTAGTTGTTCTCTTGTATTGTAAATGGAATTTCCTTCCCCAAAATCTTTTTTAGTTTCCTTCAGGAAGGTCATTGGTTACATAATTCTTAAGCCATGTTATCTAAAACAGCCCATATTTTAAAAAGAAAATTAAATCTTTAATACATTCTTTTGTATTAGAAGACTTTTTTGTGCTGTGTACTATTCTTAGTTGCTCAGTTGTGTCTGACTCTCTGAGACCCCTTGGACTGTAGCCTTTCAGACTCTTCTGTCCATGGGGATACTTCAGGCAAGAATACTGGACAGGGTTGCCATGAATCCTTCAAGGCATCTTCCCAGGCCAGAGTTCGAACCCAGGTCTCCCTCATTGTAGGTGGATTCTTTACCGTCTGAACCACTAGGGAAGCCCCAGAAGATTTTTTTTTTAACACATATTTAAAAGGCAAACAATACAGAAAGGATAGTATTGTTGAAAATGATTAGTTTATAAATGGAAATTACAAGCATGTAGCTAATCAGAACTCTGAACTCCATCAATGAAGAAGTCAAAAGTCTTTGAAGTATCAATAATGATGTGCTGAGCCAGCCTGAAAACTAGGGCAGAAATTTATAGCGCAGGTCTATGGATTGAATACGAATGCTTGTGTACCTGTCATATTATACCATGCTTAATTCTCCAGCTCATTACCCACCTCTGTGTTGTGTGATGACCTGCAGTCCACAGGGGTGTCTCACGTCATCACTCAAATAGGTTCTTATTTCTTTCAAGACAGACCTCTTAGTGATCTTTTCAGAAAGGAGACATTTCCCCTCTATCTCTTGCTTTCTTGTGACTGGACTAATAATAGAATTGACATATGACAGAGTAAAAGAAACAAATTGTATGTGTGCATGGTGGTCTCATAGAAATGGGAGCAAAGAAGTAGGCAAAGCAGGTAGCTTTTATATTTTCCAACAAAGGAACAATACAGGAACTGAACAGACAAAAAAGAAACCTGAGTTTGGGGTAGTTAATTTGTGAAGAATGCAAACAGTATTTGGGCTTAGGGTAGTAAACTAAAGGAGTAATAAATTCAGCCCCCAGTCCCCTATTTGTGGTGGTGAGGGTGTCCTTCTGCCTCCAGATGCAGGAAGTGCACCTGTCATGTGAGAGACTTGTTTCCTGCTTTTAAGGAGACAGGAAGGAGGTTGCCTCTTGCATTGGCTCTTAAGTAACTAATTCAAAGTAATCAATAGCTCTTGAGGCACATTTTGGTGTGCAGCCTGCTCTGGGTCCTATAGTCCTCAGTGCCTGGGAGCCTACTGCATTAGCCTCAGTCCTGCTTCTAACACCGGCATGGCTTTCATATTCAAAGTGCCCAAGTGTTCCGAGGTTTCCCTTTGTCCTTATGGTGCTGGGACCATGCTTGATCCCACGTGGAAGTGCGCAAATGCTGCTTGCATAGCTCATAAAACACTTTATGGATTTTCAAAGTCACTTCAATATTAGTTGTATTAATTCTCTCCGAGGGGTTTATACTTAGTCCATGAGGATGGCATAGGGTCATTGTGTTAGTCACGGTTCTCCAGAGAAACAAAGGAAAGAGGATGTACATACATAAAAGTTAGAGGATATTTCTCGTAGGAATTGATTTGCACATCTATGAAGGCCAAGAAGTCCCACAATCTGTCGTCTGCAAACTGGTTTGGAGACCCAGGGAAGCTGGTAGTAGTGTAAGTCAGTCTAAAGGCCTGCGAACTAGGGGAGAGCCTTGTGTAAGTCCCACAGCTCCAAGGCTCAAGAACCAGGAGCTCAGATATCCAGGGGTCGGAGATGGACAGTGCAGCTCAAGAGGAGAGAGAATTCTCCCTTTGCCTTTTTGTTTTCTTGGGGCCCCCAATGTATTGGATGATGCCTATCCACATTTGAAAGGGCAAATCTCTTTACTCAGCCTACTAAATCGAATGCTAAACTCTTCCAGAAACTCCTTCTCAGGCACACCTAGATGTTAATATAACACCTCACCAGCTCTCCAGGCATCATGAGCCCAGTCAACTTGACACCGAAAAGTAACCGTCACAGTAATGAAACCAGGCTCTTGTTCCCATTGGCTATTTTAATCTCTAGGAAGCACACAAGAAACCCCTCTTCACACAAGCAAATTTCTTTACTGGAAAAAAGCAGGTAGATTCTTCATAAGAAAAGAGACATTGAGGAAAAATGATTACTGGTGACCTCACCAACCCATGAGATGTGCCAGAATTTATCTGAAGTTCATTCAGTTTAGGCTCAGCTAGAACACCAGACATATAACTGTTCTCCACAGTGGCTGAACCAATTTCCATTCCCTCCCACAGTGTAGGGAGGATCCCTTTTCTTCATACCCTATTCAGCGTCTATAATTTGTAGACGTTTTGATAATAGCCATTCTGACCAGTGTAAGGTGAAGCCTCATTGTAGTTCTGTTTTGCATTTCTTTAACAATTAGCAGTATTGAGCATCTTTTTGTGTGCCTATTGGTCAATCTGTCTGTCTTCTTTGGAGAAATGTCAATTTAGGGTCTTCTGCCAATTTTTTGATTGGATTATTTATTTTTTTGATATTGAGTTTTCTGAGATGTTTGTATATTTTGGGAATTAGGCTCTTGTTGATCACGTTGCTGGCAAATATTTTCTTCCAGTCTTTTCATTTAGTTTATGGTCTCCTTTGCTGTGAAAAAGCTTGTAAATTTGGTTAGGTCCTATTTATTTATTTTTGCTTTTATTTCTTTTGCTTTGGGAGACTGATCTAAGAAAACACTGCTATGACTTATGTCAAAGAATGGTTTGCTTATGTTCTCTTCTAGGAGTTTTATAGTTTCATGTCTTGTATTTAAGTGTTTAATCTTATATTTAAGTCTTTAATACTCCAGCTTTTCTTTTTGAGGCACAAAGCCATTTTTACGTGATTGATTCACTACTAATCACACTGATTGATAAACACTGGGATGGGGAAGAGGTAAAGGAAAGATCTTTAAAAACTTAGATGTTTTTACCCTCTGGCGATCTCTGGTCACCAGCTGCTTTTGTACTACTGAGGTTCTGAGATGATTCAGTGGACTGTGTACTTAGATTTTATTTCTGAAAGTAGAGCTCACCATTCACCCTTCTTGCCTTAATAAGTCTCCATAATCTTATGGGGGAAAGCTTTGACTTTAGGAACCAAAGAGCTGTGCTGTAATTCAGCTTCACTTCAAAGTGCCAGTCAGAAGTGGGCTATCTGTAACTATTTGAGACTATTTTCCCATTACAAAAGTGAGAATAGTAATCCCTAATCTTTCATAAACTTTGGAAGGAGAATATGTGAAAATTATGTATATATATATATATAATTATATATATATATATGTTAAAAATATATAGCATTAAGAGGTTTTTAACAGAAGCTCTGAAGCATACAATATTTTATAAATAAAAGAAAAAATTATGAATTAAGAGTTCCAGTATTACTTATAATCAGATAGTCAACAATGAGATACATGATCAATTTTGTCTGATGGATAAAAAAGAATTATTACTATATATACTATGGGGTTTTTTTTAATACTATTACAATCTGGGAGGATGAGAGAAACTATATGGAAGTGTAGGTAGTATAAAAATGAAACTGTATTTGTAATTATAGTTAAAAAATATATCCTAGGCTCTTTTCAATCATAATAAGGACAATTGAAAATATCCCAATTGTTATCAAGTTATTTGCAAGTAGTGAATTTAGAGAAGAAACCGCGTTTCTCCCTTTGATAATTCTAAAGAATAACTTCAGCATAATGTCATTTTAGTTCTGTCGTATTTGTGACTGTTACTCCTTCAGTACATTTTTTCTCAGGAAGGTGCTAATGTTATCAGACTTCTTAGTTGAACATAAAAAAAAATTACTCCTATGACTGGGAAAGTTATTATTGCCATACATGACCCATCTGGGGTATAGGAAATTGAAAATAAGTTGTTTACTTTTATATCCTGTTAGCAAAGAAGTTTGAATGACATGCTATTAATTTTATGAAATAGAAAATGTCTAATACAATCAATTGTAACCAGCCTTTCCCACAATAGACTTATCCCATCCTATCTATTTTAAATTACAAAATTGCATAAAATTTATCATACAAGGTCATTTTACAGTGTTTCCTTTTAGTCAATGGAAACAGTAAAAGCCAGGAATTGTGCAGAACTGGAATCTGATGGTAGGTAGACAAGGTAAAGTGAAGAAGCTGGGTGAAAATCAAACTGATGGATATTTCTTGCAGCTGATCTGGACAGACACAACGCTGGGCAAATTATTGAAGTATTATACATCCCCAGTGGCTCAACGGTAAAGAATCCACCTGCAATGCAGGAGATGTGGCAGGAGATGCGGGTTCTACTCCTGAATTGGGAAGATCCCCTGGAGTAACACACAGCTTAGTAAACTAACAACAACAAATTATATAGCCATAGAATATTGAAATATTTTGGAGTTGGTATGACCCTGATTATCTTTTCTCTCCCTGAAGAATTAAGGACAGAAACATTGGCTTGTGCTGACCCTTTCTATTTTTTTTTTTTAAGTTTCTTTTTCATTAAATTTTTAATTTTCTAAGAAAAGGTTTTGACCTTGCCAAGCAACACGTGGGATCTTAGTTCCCCAACCAGGGATCAAACCCATGCCCACTGCATTAGAAGCATAGGGTACCAACCACTAGACCACCAGGGAAGTTCTTGACCTTTGCCATTAATCTCAAGCCTTTAGGGAAATAAAAAGTTCTGTCTCACTAACTATTAAAAATTAGAGAATTTAATACAATAAAAGTGTGGATATAAGCAAACTTTACCAGGGAACCTCCAAAAGATGAGTGGATGGAATTGAAAGTATGGACCAGTGACTACTCACCCCTATGTAGTCAAGCATTGTAAATCAACTGTTAATGTTGTTGTTCAGTCACAAAGTTGTGTTCAGCTCTTTTCTGACCCCATGGATGACAGCCCACCAAGTTTCTCTGTCCATGGGATTCACCAGGCAAGAATACTGGAGTGGGTTGCCATTTCCTTCTCCAGGGGATCTTCCAGACCCAGAGATCAAACCCAGGTCTCCTGCATTGGCAGGCGGATTCTTTGCTACTGAGCCATCAGGGAAGCCCATATATCAACTATATCCCAATATAAAATAAAAGTTTTTAAAAAGAAACCTTTCTTGTGACTCTCTCCTCTAATTAGGCTTTTGGCCCAATAACTGGCACAACTGTCCATTCATTCTGCTCCTCAGGACTACACCTAGTCACCATGGTCTCTTCTCATTTCCCTGTTTCTAGTTCCATACCAAGTCCTGCAGATTTGTCCTGCTTTCCCCACATCTTACCTACTAGGCATAAATTATTTTTTTCCTCTGGATTTTGGCTGCAGTTAGGATAAAGACTAAATTCTTCCAAGGCATTTCATGTTATTTTCATGTTCCCCCCCTGCTTCTCCACAAAGGAAACTATAGGCAAGGTGAAAAGACAGCCTTCAGAATGGGAGAAAATAGTAGCAAACGAAGCAATAGACAAACAGTTAATCTCAAAAATATACAAGCAACTCCTGCAGCTCAATTCCAGAAAAATAAACGACCCAATCAAAAAGTGGGCCAAAGAACTAAACAGACACTTCTCCAAAGAAGACATACAGATGGCTAACAAACACATGAAGAAATGCTCAACATCACTCATTATCAGAGAAATGCAAGTCAAAACCACAATGAGGTACCATTTCACGCCAGTCAGAATGGCTGCTATCCAAAAGTCTACAAGCAATAAATGCTGGAGAGGGTGTGGAGAAAAGGGAACCCTCTTACACTGTTGGTGGAAATGCAAACTAGTACAGCCACTATGGAGAACAGTGTGGAGAGTCCTCAAAAAACTGGAAATAGAACTGCCATATGACCCAGCAATCCCACTGCTGGGCATACACACTGAGGAAACCAGACTTGAAAGAGACACGTGTACCCCAATGTTCATCGCAGCAGTGTTTATAATAGCCAGGACATGGAAGCAACCTAGATGTCCATCAGCAGACGAATGGATAAGGAAGCTGTGGTACATATACACAATGGAATATTACTCAGCCATTAAAAAGAATACATTTGAATCAGTTCTAATGAGGTGGATGAAACTGGAGCCTATTATACAGAGTGAAGTAAGCCATAAAGAAAAACACCAATACAGTATACTAACACGTATATATGGAATTTAGTAAATCAGTAAAGATAACCCTGTATGTGAGACAGCAAAAGAGACACAGATGTATAGAACAGTATCTTGTACTCTATGGGAGAGGGCAGGATGATATGGGAGAATGGCACTGAAGCATGTAAACTATCATATGTGAAACGAATTGCCAGTCCAGGTTCGATGCATGACACAGGGTGCTCGGGGCTGGTGCACTGGGATGACCCAGAGGGATGGGGTGAGGAGGGAGGTGGGAGGGGGGTTCTGGGAGGGGAACACATCAGTGTATGGCAAAACCAATACAATATTGTAAAGTAAAAAAATAGATAAATAATTTTTTTAAAAAAGAAATTTTAATTCATAATGCACATGCTGAAGTTTCTGGAGAACTTTTTCTTAAAAAGATACATGTTTCGATTCCATTGTAGAGAAGCTGAATTTTTTCTCATTTCTGGTGTTAAAGAAAACGTGTAATAATTTACCTGCCTTACTTTAGAGACGTTAGTAAGAAACCTCTGAAATAGATTCCACAAAGTCATCTATTTCTTAATCAAAATCCCCTTTATAAGAAGTAAAAATACTTCTTAGAGTACCTCCTGCATAAAATACTATAAGTTAAGTCATTTTTATTTATCATATTTTGCTATGGCCGCCCATTATTTTCACATTACTTTTCAGGTCATCATTTGGCAATGTTCCTCATAATCAGTACTATCATCTCCCCAATGCAAAAAACAACAATAACAACAAGGCTATAAGCTTGACCTTTAGTTTTAATTCCACATGCTTCCATTTGCTAATTGTGGGAAATTACAAAGTTGTAGGCAGTAATTATTTGCACCACCATTTTTGCATGTGTACAAAAGAAAAAAAAAATCTCATGTGTTATTACTTATCACAGTTCCAAATTATCACTTAATTGAAAAAAGCAAGGGAATCTAAGACTCAAACATGACTTCCTAATCAAAAAGTAGGAAAACTGGAGGAAAAATAATTTGTCTTTTAATATGTATATTAGAACCTTAAGAATTGATAAGCCTTTGTAGTGTCACAAATGTGCATTAATGATTATGGTAAAATTTCTCTTAAGATACAGATGAAATAATTCTATGAGACAATTTTATGTCCTAAAATTCCTAATGGTAATAAAAAGATCTTCGTGTCATCTTTTTTTAGTAGGGATACATTCCAATGAAAGAACAGCTTTATACATTTGCCACCATTTCTACCTTGATTCAGAAGCTATTGAAAAGTAATGATCAAATTGTCTTCCATCTGTCCCTAGTGTTTTGTAGTGTCCCTGGGAGGATGTAGGTCTGAGAGGGAGAATGGGTGAACACACCAAGCAGGCAAGATCTCTGTCCCAGCCTTACCTCAACCAGAGGAGTTCAGTGCACTGTAGTTGAAAAAACCTGCTAGGAAACAAAACAATTTTTAAACACTGTTTTGAAAAAGTAGGAATGAAAAAATGTTTTATTTTAACCCCATCAGTGTTAAGACTTCACTGTTTAATTAATCTAAGTCTTTTACATGTATACAGGTCCAAGCTTTAGCCTAAATTGTAGCTCCTAGTAGGACTGAAAGTCTGGAGTACCTCTGCTGAACTGGGAAAACCACACCTGCTCATTCAGTTCAGTCACTCAGTCATGAGCGACCCCATGGACTGCAGTACATCAGGCTTCCCTGTCTGTCGCCAACTCCTGGAGCTTGCTCAAATTCACGTCCATTGAGTTGGTGATGCCATCCAAGAACACCTGCTAGAGGTTACCTTGAATGAGGATTTGAGAAAATGCTTCAAGGAAAAAGAATATTAAGCAGAAAAACTTAGCCTAGAAAAAAAGAGTCCCTGATAGATCACAGGGGTTTGTCTGAGGGTTTGGTAAAGAATGGATTTGCTAAATGTAAATTTTAAAGTCATTCCACTAATCAAAGTAAGACATGGGGCACAATGCTGTGGAACCCCTGAAAAAGAATATTTAAGAGAGTTTACATAA
Organism: Okapia johnstoni; assembly: GCA_024291935.2. Lineage (NCBI taxonomy): Eukaryota > Metazoa > Chordata > Mammalia > Artiodactyla > Giraffidae > Okapia > Okapia johnstoni. Next base: position 59,625,178 of record CM044308.1, read on the forward strand.
AAAGGAGGAATAAATGCAATTTCTCATTTTGATAGAACTCCAAACAACTCTAGGAACTTGAATGTCCCAGAAGCGATGGTGGGGCTAAGCAGGTGCCAGCAGAAGTGACAGACCAACAGAGCACGACAGGAACCTGCTGGCCATACCTGGCAAGGGCGACAACAGTCTGTGGATGGGACAACATGTGAACAATTCTACAGTTCCCGGAAAAGAGGACCAGAACAAGAGAAAAGGAAAAGTACTGTGCTTAATAAATGAAGACTATAGCTGAGAAGCCTGGTTCAAGTGCATGTGTGAAAACTATTTAAGGGAAGGGGGGTGTCATGTACATGCAAACAGGGAGCAAGAGCCTTTGGAACATGATGACTGCTATGAACCATTTGTACCTGCAGGCTGGCAAGGCCTGGGGGAAACACTGCGCACATTGATGAGTCATGAAATTCATAAACTGATTCTTGATTCATACTTATCTTTTAATCTTCACATTCTTCAGTCACTTTCATTAGCTGTCACTGTTGAGTTACCCTCTCTTGAAATATCACAGATGTGGATATTAATGTATTCTTTGCAAATTATGCTTAGTCTTCAGTGGAAGTGACTATTATCTTTGATAACTTAATGAGAACCTTCATTTCCAAGATCAATCACATGCATCAAATTCCATAAGCCATGGGTCATCCGAACCTGGAATTTAAATGAGAATCCTTACTTTATATAAAAGTTTATCCTGGGGAAATAAAAACATCTGATAGACTAACCATATGTTTGAGGAACAATGAAAAATCTTTGAAAATATAAAATGTTTAGAGTAGACTAATGACTAGTATTTCGCTTTGTTTTTATTGAGCCCATTTTTATTCTATTTAAGGGACTTTTGTCATGGAGTCATAGAACTGGAAACATATCTCCATATGCCATATAGTCTATCCTCCTGCCTTCACACAGATGGTGGTCTAGCTGACATTCAAATATCTTCAGGGATCCCTTTCTATGCTCCTGCTAGTGTGAATATAAAAATTCCTATTCATGGAGAGTAAATATAGTCTTTTATATTGATTTTAGACCCTAGAAGTCGCTGTGGTGGCAGTGGTTTAGTCATTAAGTCATGTCCAATGCTTGTGACCCCATGAACTGTAGCCTGCCAGGCTTCTCTGTCCATGGGATTTCCTAGGCAGGAATACTGGAGTGGGTTGCCATTTCCTTCTGTAGGGGATCTTTCTGACCCAGGGGTTGAACCTGCAGCTCCTGCATTACAGCAGTCTCCTGCATTGCAGGTGGCTTCTTTACTGCCGAACCACCAGGGAAACCCAAAAGTCTTTGAGATGCCATTCTTATCCTTTGTTATTATTATCCATTGTTTTCCCTTCCCACTGATTAGAATGGAAACTCCAAGCTAAGTAACAGTGAGACAGGCTGGCCAAGAAGGGACAAGGCAAGAAACAAGATATGGATACTGAGGTGAGATAGACCCACCAAGTCTAACCCTGCAGAGAATGAGTGGCTTTGTAAAAGGAACAAAGTACACGCACACATAAGAATAATATAAGCAAAAAGTAGATTGTGGTAAATGTCTGTGGTAGGTAGGATCATGTCTCTCCACCCTGTTTCCTAAGATGGTGAAGTTTGAATCCTTAGAAGCTGCAGATATGTTACCTTAGGTGGCAAAAAGGATTTAGCAGATTAAGTTAAGGACCTTGAGATGGGGACATGATCCTGAATTACCCAGAAAATGCAGTCTAATCACTGGATCCTTAAAACTGGAGAACAAGAATGATCAGAGTGAGCTATCAAGAAAGATACAGCTTTGCAGGCTTTGAACGTGGAGGAAAGGTCCATGAGCCAAGGAATGAGGGCAGCCACTCGAAACTGGAAAAGACCAAGAAATGAATTCTCCCCTAGAGCTTCCAAAAAGAACCAGCCCTCCTGACAACTTGAGTTTAACCCAGTGAAATGTATGCAGACTTCTAACCTACAGAACTGTAAGATAATAAAACTGTACTACATTAAGCTATTAAGTTTCTTGCCATCCATTTAGCAGCAATAAAAAAACCAATGTGACTAATAAGTTTAGGTCCCCCTTATTCTGCCCTTGATTGCTTACATTCTGTTCTCAAAACAGCATCCAGAGTGATCCTATTAAAACAAACAACAGAGCAAGTCTCTTTTCTGATCAGAATCCTCCAGTGGCTTCCAGTCTCAATCAGAGTGAAAACAAAAATCCTCATCATGGCCTCCAAGGTCCTATGCCTTCTGTCCCATCATTTACTCTGACTTTATCCCCCACTGTTCTCCCTCTTGCTTGACCTCTTCCCGGAACTCACCTGGCATACTTCTGCTTTAGGACTTTAGGACTTGGAACTTGGTATCCCAGTGATTGAAAATCTCCTTTGATAGCCACATAACTCACTTTTATACCTTGTTTAGGCCTTTGTTCCAATGCAACCCATGGAGAGAACATTCTGTGATCACAAATAAATTGGATTTGAAACCTCCCACTTTCACCCATTTCAATTTTCTTGCTTTATTCTTTGTCACATCACTTTTACATATAATATACAAAACCATTCTACATATATTGTACTTATTTACATTGCTCATTACCTATCTCTTTCCATTAGAACTGAAGACCTATTAGTTCATGGAGTTTTTTTCTATTGTATTCATCCAGTGCCTAGGATGTTGTCTGGCATGGAGTTGGTGCTTAATACATATTTATTAAATAAATGAATGAAAATAATATTAGAATTAAAAGAAGGAATAACTTTAGATGTCTATTCTCTTCTTGATCTTATAGAGACATTTATATTTGATGGAACCCAGATAAAAGATTTTTAAACAACTTATAACTCTGTACACAAATCAAGAATTTTATAGTTTATCTTGGGTTACTTAGATTTAGGATTAGTGTTTATCTAATCCAAGATATCTCAGTACTTCCAGCTTATTTCTCAAACTTAGCAATGCACTAGTGACTCTGATTATGAAATTTGCCTTGGCACACTGTTTGTATGACTCATTTGGTTTTGTCAAACTGGTTCTTATGCTTAGTGGCACATGTGCTGTATTTCCACAGCCTCTTCTTAAATTAAAATACATTGGACACAACTGCTGTAACTCATGTCTCTATCACTAGAAATTAGCATGGTAATCTAGAATGTAGTTTGTCAGCATATACACATGCACATAGAATTGTTTTTCAAGTGAATTTCTTTCTTCCTTCTACCTTTATTTCCATGTAAGCGTCATTAAAATTTGCCAAGCCTTTCCTGGAGTTGTCTCCCTGTCTCACCCCAAATCAATAACAGGTACCATTTACTTTGGGGGGCAGGCTTATTGATTCACTGAACCTAGTTCAAAGGATTTATTACTAGGCTGGCATTTTATCATAAAACTTTGCTTAAGTGAATGTTGTCATCCTCACAGAGGAATAACCCCAAACTTCTCTGCTATCTGCCATTTGGAACTGTTTCTTTCCCTAATTAGGTTTTCTACCAAATGTTTTTTTATTGTTTTATTTATTTTTTCCAAGTGAGAGTCCTAACAAAACAAGGTATTGATACTGATTTTGTAACATAAGGCTGAAGATTAATTTTATTTCTTTTTAATTTTTGTTCTCTTTTGGCCACACCACCCAGCATGAAGGCATGTGGGATCTTGGTTACCCAACCAGGGATGGAACCTGAATGGCCTGCCTTGGAGGCATGAAGTCTTAACCATTGGACCACTGATGCATTATATTCCATAGCATCCAATGGGACCAGCTTCCAAAATGAGCATTAATATTCATTATCTCACACTGTACAGGCATTGTTGTTGTTGTTCAGTCATTAAGTCGTATCCAACTCTTCTATCCCATGGGCTGCAGCACGCCAGGCCTCTCTATCCTTCACTATCTCGCGGAGTTCACTCAGACTCATGTCCATTGAGTCAATGATGCCATCCAACCATCTCATCCTCTGTCATCCCCTTCTCCTCCTGCCCTCAATCTTTCCCAGTATCAGGGTCTTTTCCAATGAGTCAGCTCTTTGCATCAGGTGGCCAAAGTATTGAAGCTTCAGCTTCAGCATCAGTCCCTCCAATGAACATTCAGGGTTGATTTCCTTTAGGACTGACTGGTTTGATCTCCTTGCAGTCTGAGGGATTCTCTCTCTAGAGTCTTCAGCACCACTTTGAAAGCATCAATTCTTAGGCACTCAGCCTTCTTTACGGTCCAACTCTCCATCTATATACATGACTATTGGGAAAACCATAGCTTTGACTATACAGATCTTTGTCCACAAAGTGGCGTCTCTGCTTTTTGATATACTGTCTAGGTTTGTCATAGTTTTTCATCCAAGGAGTGAGCTTCTTTTAATTTCATGGCTGCAGTCACCTTCTGCAGTGATTTTGAAGTCCAAGAAAACAAAGTATCTCACTGTTTCCATTTTCCCCCATCCATTGCCATGAAGTTATGGGACTGGTTGCCATGATCTTAGTTTTTTCAATGTTGAGTTTTAAGCCAGCTTTTCCACACTTATCTTTTACTTCATCAAGAAGCTCTTTAGTTCCTCTTCACTTTCTGATGTTAGGGTGGTGTCATCTACATATCTGAGGTTATTGATATTTCTGCCAGCAATCTTGATTCCAAGTTTGAGCTTCATCCAGTCCAGCATTTTACATGATGTACTCTGCATATATAAGTTAAATTAGCAGGGTGACAATATACAGCCTTGATATAGTCCTTTCCCAATTTGGAACCAGTCTGTTGTTCCATATCCAGTTCTGTTGCTTCTTGACCTACAGGCAGGTTTCTCAGGAGGCAAGTAAGGTGGTCTGGTAGTCCCATCACAGGACTATACAAGCATGTATAGGTTAAAAAATTGACTGACTCACTGTGAGTCAGATTTATTTAAATTGATTAAGGTTAAATAGGTCTTCCCTGATAGTTTAGTAGTAAAGAATCGTGTTGCCAATGCAGGAAACATGGGTTTGACCCCTGGGTTGGGAAGATCCCCTGGAGAAGGAAATGACAGCCCACTCCATTATTCTTGCCTGGTAAATCCCATGGACAGAGGAGCCTGGTGGGCTACAGTCCATTGGATCTCAAAAGAGTCAGACATGACTTAGTGACTAAACAACTAAACAACAACAAAGTGAAAAAAATTGTTTAAGAATTTGATGTGATGGTGAGGGAGGTGAGGTACTGTGATGTTGTATTGTATTTTGGCACTTAGTATTGTGATACCAATCTGGAGTTTCCCAATGGGCCATGTTCTTTTTCTATAATTACCCCAGGCAGATGTCACATAGTATCTTCCTATCCATTTTCATTGACAGACAATGCAACCATACAGAAGCAATTCTTGCCATTATTGCTTGGTCTTATTGTGGAGCAGCTTTGTATATTCATGGGGAAAAAAGCTAAATTCCAGTGCTTTTCATTGACTGCTTCTAGTTCTGGCTTCTGGGGCAACCCAAAGTATTAATACTTTCTACTCTCCTTCACATTTGACAATATCGGTAAAAAGACCATCTAGGTACAGCTATGTTAAATAATCTCCATCATGGTGTGACAAGTCCATCAAAGAAGAAAACATTTAAATAAATTATAGAACGATGTTTCTCAAGTAGTAAGAACATGCCAACATCATGATCTCAAGCCACTCTGCTAATGTGCTCAGTCGTGGCCGACTCTTTGCAACCCCGTGGACTGTAGCCCACCAGGTTCCTCTGTCCATGGAATTTTCCAGGCAAGAATGCTGGAGTGGGTTGCCATTTCCTGTACCTGGTGGGAAAGAGGTTGGTCCTATTCCTTGGGTGTATTAAATAGAAGAAAGAGTGAGGGTCGCTGCTATAGTGAATGATTTCTATCTCTCCAAGGACAGAAGATGAACTATATTGGAATCTTCATTACTCTGATTTTGAGGGCTAGCAGAAATATTTTTGAAATGCTCTTGATGGCAAGGTATTGCTACCCAGTTCCTTGCTCTTTCCTTGAATTAGACAAAGATATTTACCTGCTGATGGAATTTCATAAGGATCATTAAAACTACTTCTCCTGTTTTGTGTTTATTCTTATTTATTTTTTTGGCTGTGCTGGGCCTTCATTGCAGCGTGCAGGCTTCTCTAGTTGCAAAGTGGAGCCTTCTCCACTTGTGGTGCATAGGCTTAGTTGCCACGGGGCATGTGGGATCTTAGTTCCCCAACCAGAAATCAAACCTGAGTTTCCTTCCTTGGAATGCAGATTCTTTACCACTGGACCACCAGGAAAGTACCCACACTTCTCCTCTTGAATACAAATAAAGTTCATGATAAAAATAGACTAAGAAAGGTTTTTTTGTGTGAATGGATTGTTCTTTATCTGAGGCTCTCAGAAACCTTTATCCTTTAGATGCTACAGAAGCAAGAAATATTTCAGAGCTAGATTTTTAAAAAAAACTTTCACTCACCACACCTGCAGAAACATTGCTTAGGGTTTCTGGGTAGTTTTTGAGTAAGAAACTTGAGGAAATCACTGCAGGATGAAGAAAGAATTGTGCACACCTCTGCAAGTGTGTCCAAGACTGAGATATCTAGTGCTTACAGAGTGTCAATACTCTGTATTTATTTTTAAAAAGTCAACCAAACACTTTTATGTAAATAAAATTCTAAGTTATATGCCTTATTTAGTGATTACAAAAAAAGCATTTAGTTGTAAGTTCACCTATATGGTTTGATTTAATAATATTTACATTCTATTTGGCTAAACAGCGACAACAACAAACATTCTATTTTACTCTGGAAACCACATTTGGAGATTATGAAAAGATAAATCTGTTAAAGAAAGAGGATTGTAGAGATTTATTTCTGTAATATTTTGTATTAAGATTATATGCTCAGTTTCAAAGACTTAAGAGACCATTCAAAAGACTGCTATTTATATTTTGTTTACTATTTTCAGAGAATGGGGCTTATTTCTAATTAAAGTGCAATAAAATCATTTCTAGATGATTTTTTTTATTAAAGAAAACATTTATTTAATAACATTTTAAAGATAACTCATGCAGGATCATGTCTAGTGTCTATTATTAATTTATAAAGTATATCTAAGAGCCTAAACCCACTGATATAGGTTTAAAATATGTTCTTATTTCAGGAGGCTGTTTAGCTCTTTAAGATACAGGGTCTGAGCAGAAAAATGTCAACAAAGAAATGCTGGTTCATGAGGAAAAGGGGAAATATAGTGTCATTTTCCTGGTCTTTTAATTAATATCATAAAGGAGTCCGAAATATTTTGATTACCTTTGTATACAAATAATTTTGGATTTATTTAAAAATTTCGGTACAATTTTATGTGAAATAGGTCCCTTCCTCTTTGAAGGATTTATTAATTCTTCTTCTAGAATCAATTATTCATTTCTATGCCCCTGTAGCATTTCATTGATTTAAATAAAATTTTAGTTAGCTCTGCACTTTGTTTTTGCACCATATGTCGTGGAAATCAGGGATGGGAAGAGTAAGGGAAAGAACCAATTAAAAATATATATTAAAGTCTATACATATAAATAATTACTTGTATATATATATAAATAATTACTGTATATATATAATTACTATATATATAATTACTTATAGTAAAGTATAGCAAAGGATAAGAGAGAGAATCAAGTAAATATTTATTACAGTACATATATAAATATATATGCATATTACAGTATTTATAGTAAAATAAATAGCAGAAAGATGAAAGTGAAAGAGGATAGTGAAAAAGGTGGCTTAAAACTCAACATTCAGAAAACTAAGATCATGGCATCTTGTCCCATCACTTCATGGCAAACAGATGGGGAAATAGTGGAAACAGTGACAGGCTTTATTTTGGGGGGCTCCAAAATCACTGCAGATGTTGACTGCAGCCATGAAATTAAAAGACGCTTGCTCCTTGAAAGAAAGTTATGACCAACCTAGACAGCATATTAAAAAGCAGAGACATTACTTTGCCAACAAGGTCTGTCTAGTCAAAGCTATGGTTTTTCCAGGAGTCATGTATGGATGTGAGAGTTGTACTATAAAGAAAGCTGAGTGCCGAAGAATTGATGCTTTTAAACTGCAGTGCTGGAGAAGACTCAAGAATCCCTTGGACTGCAAGGAGATCCAATCAGTCCATCCTAAAGGAAATCAGTCCTGAATATTCATTGGAAGGACTGATGCTGAAGCTGAAGCTCCAACACATTGGCCACCTAATGTGAAGAACTGACTCATTGGAAAAGACCCTGATACTGGGAAAGATTGAAGGCGGGAAGAGAAGGGAACGACAGAGGATGATGAGATGGTTGGATGGCATCACAGACTCAATGGACATGAGTTTGAGTAAGCTCCGGGAGTTGGTGATGGACAGGGAAACCTGGCGTGCTGCAGTCCATGGGGTTGCAAAGAGTCAGACACTACTGAGCAACTGAACTGTACTGAAATGAACTGATAGTAAAAGTGAATAGTATAAAGTATCGACTCTTAGCTATGGGAATACTCAACCACTCACGGCCTCTCGAGGCCAAATCTACCTAAAGATCAAAATCAAAAAAGAAACCATAAAAGAGTTGACACTAAGTTCAGTTTAGTGTCATATTTCAGATCTTAGTTTTCTGAATGTTGAGCTTTAAGCCAAATTTTTCACTCTCCTCTTTCACTTTCAAGAGTCTCTTTAGTTCTTCTTTGCTTTCTGCCATAAAGGTGGTGTCATCTGTGTATCTGAGGTTATTGATATTTCTCCCATAAATCTTGACTCCAGCTTGTGCTTCATCCAGCCTGGCATTTTGCATGATGTACTCTGCGTGTAAGTTAAATAAGCAGGGTGACAATATACAGCCTTGATGTACTCCTTTCCCAATTTGGAGCCAGTCTGTTTTTCCATGTCCAGTTCTAACAGTTGCTTCTTAACCAGTGTACAGATTTCTCAGGAGTCAGGTCAGATGGTCTAGTATTCCCATCTCTTTAAGAATTTTCCACAGTTTGTTGTGATCCACACAACACAAAGTCAAAGGCTTTGGTGTAGTCAATAAAGCATAGATGTTTTCCTGGAACTCTCTTGCTTTTTCAATGATCCAGCGGATGTTGGCAATTTGATCTCTGGTTCCTCTGCCTTTTCTAAATCCAGCTATGTAGGTATTATTGTGGACACAGCAGGGAAAGGAGATGATGGGATGAATTGAGAGAGTAGCACTGAGATATATATATACTACCATGGGTAAAACAGAGAGCTAGTGGGAAGCTGCTGTATAGCACAGGGAGCTCAGCTCAGTGCTCTGTGATGACCTAGAGGGGCAGAATGGGGGTGGGGGGTGGGGGTCAAGTCTCAAGAGGGAGAGGATACATTTACAGTTATAGCCGACTCACACTGTTGTACAGCAGAAACTAATACAACATTGAAAGCAATTATCCTCCAAATAAAATAATGAGACTAATAATAAAGAAATAGGTCTTAAAATATAATACAGGGCGCTTGCAAGTATTTCTGAGACATGCCAGATTGCATAAAGTTATAGAAGCATATGTATATGAGGGGATCTAAACATCGGACACTATATCTGTAACATAGATACATACAGGGATGGAGTTAAGTCAGGTTCAAAAGTTAGGCTGCAGTAAAGTTGTTCACAGTTTCACACCCCATGCTTAGAAGTTTAGATTTAATCCTGCATATAAGGAAAGTTTTACATTGTATTCACCTCCAGTAGAGTAGACTCCCTTAGGGCAGAGACTGTCTGAACGCACATGTTTTTGAGATCAACACCATGTCCCAGCATATAACTCAATGCACAGCATGTGATTAACACCCTGTAAATATTTGAATGCATGAATTGTGCACAAAACTAGATTATTGCCATAGAGTTAAAAGCCAGATTGCAGGAGCCCCAGACAGGAGGAATAAAAATGCAGAGTTAAAAGAAGTTTTGCTTTGTAGGTGATTTTTATGTGGAAAAAGGGGGTGACTAGAAAAGGAGCTTTACATGGAAATTACCGTGACTTTGTTACATTTTGGTGGAATATGTAAAATACACAGGGGCTTCCCAGGTGGCCTGGTAAGGAACCCACTTGCCAATGCAGGAGACGCGGGTTTGATCCCTGGGTTGGGAAGATCCCCTGGAGGAGGGCATGGCAACCCACTCCAGTATTCTTGCCTGGAGAATCCCATGGACAGAGGAGGCTGGCAGGCTACAGTCCATAGACTTGCACAGAGTTGGACATGACTGAAGCTACTTAGCATGCATGCACACACATACAATATACAATTTCTGTAAGCTGTATTTAATTAAGATGAATAATACCTTTATTTTAACCTCCTTTCTTTGGGCTAAATTTCTCACTGCCACGGAAACTAACAGCTTCATTTAACAGTAGAACTAAAGAAAAAAAATCACTTCTGACTGAGATCATCTCTGTTGACCCCTATCCGCGATGTTTAGCAGCTATTGTTTGATTCTCTCTAAATGCTGTATGTGAAAAACCACGCAGATGTCATGGCAGCAAGCATCACAGCAAAATGAAGACACATTTCTGTTTTGAGAGCCAAAATAACAAATCAAATGATGGACAAATGTACAGGTATAGAGTGTTTTATATTCTGGTTTTGAAAATTTGGTCCTTACATATGGAATGCTTATTTCTGAAAGAGAATGAAATAGCAGATGGGTAAACTTTTTTTTTTGCTTTGAAGTTAGGGAGGCATTTTCACAAAAGCACCTCCTTCATCTCTGAAGTGTATTTCTAAACAGGAAGAGGGAGAATGCATTTCTTTGTAGGAACTGCAAATAAACTCCAGTCTGCCATCTTAATTAACAGAAAACCTAGCTTTTACTGCAGAAATGGAAAAAATAAAATTCTCGGGAGACAACCAACACTTGGCAAGTTGTCATAAGGAGTTGGCTATGAAGGTACATGATAAAAGAACTCCACAGTTTCACAAACCTTGCTAATCTGCATTTACAAATAGGGTTGGCAGTTAAGGGAAGCACATAGGGAGGGAAAATTTGGGATTTTAAGTCAAGGTATAAAATTTTGCTTCTTTTGTGTGTTATTCAACCACAAACCATTAATAACAATTAACCACGTGGTATTTACCCTCAAGGATACTCTTGCAAGAGATATAAATCTAAGAATGAACAAGATCTCACCCCTGCCCTCAGAAAGTTTAAGAGATTCTTATGGAGATGAGCAAGTTAATAGGTAAATTAGATTGCAGAGTGAATTACAATAAGAGTCAAGATTATAGAGAACCACAGGAGTCACTATAAAGAGTCAAATTGTCTCAGCCAATCTCGGTTAAAAGGTCAGGGGAAGATGCCAGAGAAGTGAAGTCTAAGCTGAGTCCTAAAAATGGGTTGGGATTATCCCTTTGAAAGAGGGGAACAATGGAATAGCAGATACGAGTGAGAAAATGGGAAGCTCTGAGAACTTCAAATTGTAGAAATGAGGCAGAAACATAAAGGGTCAGAAAATGCCAAGAGATGAGAGTCAAGGAAAAAGCAGTACATGGAGGACGAGCAGCTTAAACATCAGAGTAGGATAATCAAATTTGTATTTAGCTATACTCCTAAGACTGGGCTGAAAAAGGCCAAGACTAGGGTCAAAGAGGGTCGAGAGATTATTGCAGTTGCTTAAAGGAAGAATGATGATTCTCAGTCACATCCATGGTGAGGAGATCTGCAAAAATATGAGGTACCTTGAGGCAAGGGAGAGTAGAAGTTCAGGATGACTTCTAGTTTTCCTTTTGACAACTAGGTGAGTGGTTGTATGTTCCTAGAGATCTGGAACAAGGCGGATGAGCGTGGAGGCTAGTGTGTGGAGGTGGATGGAGATGAGGAGGGAGGGGATTAGCTGAGTTTGTGAAATCTGTGGGATATCTGATGAAGAAATTCAAGACAATGAGTTTAATGTAAATAGTTTATACAGACATATGACTAAATATGTAGAAACAAATGAGGGAAAGGGTATTCTGTTTTTTTCTAAAGTTAATTAATTTACTCTTGGCTGCATTGGGTCTTCATTGGTGTGAGTGGGCTTTCTCTAGTTATGGTGAGCAGGGGCTACTCTGTTGCTATGCATGGGCTTCTCCTTGCAGTGACTTCTCTTGTTGCAGTACACGGGCTCCTGGGAGCATGGGCTTCAGTAATTGTGATATGTGGGCTTAGTTGCCCCATGGCATGTGGAATCTTCCCAGACCGGGGATTGAATCTGTGTCCCCTGCATTGGCAGGTGGATTCTTAACCACTGGACCACCAGGGAATTCCAGGGTCCTCTGTTCTTGATATTCTAGAGTCATTATTATTACTTATGTGTCAGTATCAAATGTGAAAAACAAACCTATGGCTTCCAGGAATATTAAAGAGGTATTTTATTGTCTTTTAGTGCAAATCTTTTCCAAAGTTGTAGCTTTCTACAGGTATCTTGAGAAACTATGATGCAACTTTATTTCAGCCCAGATTATTTTATTGAACTCATTTTTTTGTGTTAAAACTGTTGTGCAGTGAGTTTGATACTTACACTCAAAAATAATTTTATTAGATTATTTTGTTACTCTATTTAGCTATATCATTGTATGTGTGGTTAAAGCAATTATCTTTGTACAACACAAGACAGTTTACTAGTTCAAGCTGTTTACCGTAAAATTCAAATCATATTTTATATTTCTATATAGAAGCTAGTCAATGGCTAAGACCAAAAATCATATGAATTAAATTGAAGTAGTAATAGAAGTGTTAAAAAAATATAATTTGTTTAGGGTATAAAAGAAAACTTGAAGCAATTGTACATAATTACCTTTGCAACTTCCCTGGTGACTCAGATGGTAAAGAATCCTCCTGCAATGTGGGAGACCTGGGTTCGATCCCTGGGTTGGGAAGATCCCCTGGAGGAGAGCATGGCAACCCACTCCAGTATTGTTACCTGGAGAATCCCCATGGACAGAGGAGCCTGGTGGGCTGTATAGTCTATGTGGGTTGCAAAGAGTTGGACATGACTGAGTGACTAACACACACCTTCGCAACTATAACACGTAGCACATGTGCAGAGAAATAAGCCAAACTTCTGACTAGTGGTCATCCTACTCCTTGTTATGTCTTCTATTCTCTGTCACACAACGGTGATTGGTTGCTTTTTAGTAGTCAAAAGACCTTCCTGCTGGAATATTACTGGGAAAAATCCTCCCTGCGGCAGGAAAATCAAGTGTCGTTTACAAACTAAAGAGCATGTGCGGAACTCTAAGCTTTTCAAGGCAGCCCATTGTATGTACCCCACAAAATTTGGCTCGAGAATATCAGCTCAACAGAGAGACAGAATATTCCCTATGTCTTTTACTTATTATGAATTCTTTATGCAGCTGACCATCATCAAAATTTAGTGAAGTACTCATAATCTTAGTTTCTCAGAGTCGGATAGAGCCCGTAGGACCCTAACTACACCAGTTCTCCTGAGTTGATGTCTAGCGTCTACCTGATGCCTCGCTCAACTACTCATCGACTTGATTAATTGCCTCTGGACAAATTCCAGTGTATTTGTTCCACTGAGATTATCAAAATATCAATTGCACTCATTTAAGTTAGGAAAATTAATAAGGAATAGTATTTTCAATGGGTTCATTGTTTTCAGCTTAACTATAATGACATCTTGACTACAGTACTTTCTAGTGGTGTGACATTAGGAAAATTACTTAACCTGTGTTTACTCATCTATGAAATGAGTCAATGATATTAGTTCAATGCTTATAATAATACTTTAAGTTTGTTGTAGGAAACAAATGAGTTAACATAAAGCCTTTAGAACAATGTCTGGCACATAGTGATTTAGAAGAATCAGCAAATGTTTGTGGAGTAGGATGCAAATCAATCTGGAGAAAAGGCATAAGTAGTAGCTTTCTATCAGTGATTCCAAATATCCACAGATTTTTTTCTTAAAGCTTAGAATTTTCAAAAAACTGGAAAGACACCAAATTTCATAAGAGAATAGCTTTTGGGTAGTATTGTTTTATCTTTGAAAATAACAGAGGAAACTAGAAGAAAATTAATTAAACCTGCTAAAGGTCGAGATATTTATGATCAGTAATATTTTGTTTTTGTTCTTATTTTCCACTATCTGAAAACCAGAAATTGTGTTTACAATAACCCAAATCTCCTCTCCTTTCCAATTTAAATGAACCCACTTTGAATCCACTTCAGATGCTTGGTTTTATAATTTTATATTCACGACATGTTATTCATCTTCTCTGAACTTGCCTCACTACCTCTGACAATCAGAATCCCCTCAGATGAATTTCACAGACACTTGAAAATTAATTCTGCAAAAAGGTTAAGGAGGCCATTGACTTTTTTAAAGAATACTTTTAACTTAGATCTCAGTAGTCATCTGAATAATATCCAGGCTTCTTTCCCAATTTTTGAATAATAAGTGTATCCATGAAAGAGATGGGAAAGGATCAATAGAGAAGAAACTTTGAAAAACCTTCTGGAGTAGATGCCTCATGGTTTTATGTTGAAATAATTCTAAAGCCGTCAGGTAAATACAAATCTGATAAGAATCACGTTGGCATAAATAGTAGGCTATGGATTTTTGACATCTCATTGCTTCTTTAATAAAAAAAGCATTTATGTTTCTGGCTATGATTTTCAGAGATTCATGCAGTTATAATTATTAATTACAAAAAAAAAGCTAAGAGAATTTTCCGTCTAATAAAATTTTAACAAATAATCTGTTACTCTTCAGCCATAGTGTCATATTAATTAGTTTAGAATTACATGTTATAATCATTGTGATTATTGCTTTTGGCTTGGATGAGGGACCTTTTTAGCAAGTATTAGTTTTTTTTTTTTTATAGAAAGTAGTGAAACAATGACATGATTTCCTTTTAGGTGTTACCTTAACAGTCTTATTTTTTGACAAGTTAAATTCTGACAAAATGGATGCATTCCTATAGTCAGGATTGTGTGAAAAATAAACATCATTTCTCACAGAGTTCAAATGATCTACCTTCTCTATTATCTGGAGAGATTAACTTAGCTGCTGGAGTCAAGTCTGACTGGCTTTTTTAAAAGCATTTGCTTTCTGATGTGTCAGATGTGAAGAAACTGTTTATGTCTTTGAGCTACTTTGAGTATTAAGATTGCTGAGTGAAGATTCCAATGAAATAATATGTGAAAGCTCTTTGTAAACATTAATGCACTCAAAATTGCAGTTTTTGTTGGCTTATGGTATATCATTAATATTTTTAGCAAAGTGGTGATAAAATCAGATTTATTTTTGGATTTATATGAATGTAGGTTAAAGGATGTCCTATAGTGAGGGAAGACTATAGTCTGGGTGATGAGATAGAAAATCATTTGTAATAAAAATTATTGGCTTGTGAGCAAATCAATGGCAACAGAAAGGACAGGACAAATAATATGGAGGTAGGGAACTTAGGTGGATATTAAAGTTCCTTTTTAACATTAGCATTCAATTAGAATTTGATAAAAAAGATAAAAATATGGATGCCTTGCCATATATATACACATAATCTTATATGATTTTATCTGAAACTTACAAACACCTAAACTTCAAGTAGAATTGGAGAGAGGGAAATAGTAGATGACCCAGAAGTTTAATTGCAGGTTGCTTTGGAAAAATGATGTCTCAATAAAAATAGGGATTTACATTTCTCAGAAAACAAAAAATAGAGCTACCATATAGTAGTTCTATATGGTATAATTCAGCTATTATATTATCCAGCTATTTGACTTCTGGGTATATATCCGAAAAAAAACCCCAAGAACACTAATTTGAAAAGACACGTGCACCCCAGTGTTCATAGCAATATTATTTATAATTGCCAGGATAGGGAAACAACATCCATTTATCTATTAAGTGTCCATTAACAGATGAATGGATAAAGAAGTTGCGGTATATAAATATAACAAAATACTACTCAGACATAAAAAATGAAATTTTGTAGCAACATGGATGGACTTGCAGGGTATTATGCTAGGTGAAGTAAGTCAGAAAGACGGATCCTGTATGCTATTACTTATATGTGAACTTTAAAAAAATACAACAAACTAGAGAATATAAAAAAATAAGAAATAGACTCACAGATAATGAAAACAAAGTGGTTACCAGTTGAGAGAGGGAAGAGAAGAAGGACAATATAGTGTTAGGGGAATAAAAGGCACAAATTATTAGGTACAGAATAAGCTATAAGAATATATTGTAAATATTGAGAATATAGCCAATATTTTACAATAACTATAATGAAGTATAAACTTAAAAAATTTTGAACTACACAACTACATTATATACCTGTAACTTACATAATATTGTGTCAACTATACTTCAATAAAAACTAAAAATTAAAAATAGAGACTTACAAGTGAGGGTTTGGGGTGGAATGTAGGGAAAATGTGATAAATAAGATTTCAGATTTTTTTTTTAATATTAGAGGCTAAAAGGGTATAAAAGGGGAAATATCTATCAGGCATCTTGCTCGGGGCCTTGAAGCTTATGAGGATGGTAGATTTAGAATGAACTCTAACTTTTAGAATTGTCTGCCTACAGAAGATGAAAGTTGGGATTTGAAATCTTTTGATCTTTTGAGAATTTTATTTCTTTCAAAACCAAGAATAAAAGTGGGGCTTTGATTGTGCATTTCTAGGTCCTTATTATTAGTGGCATACTAGTTTCCAGAGCTCGTGTTGATGTGCAAGGCCCTGTGAGCTGAATTAGAGCAGCCAGAAGCAACAAAAGAGTTAGTGCTGCAGTGGAAGAAGGAAGCAGGAAATCAGAGGTTAAGGACCAACAGAAAGATTCGAAGTATCAAGAAAAAAGCTGCTAGTTAAGATATAAAACTGAAATTAATTAGTTCAGTAATAAATGGGAACCCAAGGGGTCTGTAGGTTGAGGTTAATGATTCTGGACTACTTCTGGGAACACAGCAGGTTGCTAGGAATCACTTTTTAAAGATAGTGGGCCAAATCTAATAGTATAAAATATTTACCCAGATAATCAGCCAATCTTCCATCTTCCCTATGTTCCTCTTCAGTGTATCCCTTAAATAGAGTGTGAATTACGTACAAATTTCAAGAGACACTGCTAACCTTACCTACTCTTATCTCAAAGCCATTTTCCAAAAGTAGTGGTAAATTCATTTTCCTGAACACAGACTATGCTCTTTTCTTTTGTTAACTGAATTATAATACAACAGGAAAGAGGTACAAGGCCTAAGTGTACATATTTCAAATAATATTTTTGATACATCTTTGTCAAATCTTTGCTTAATCAAAAATTTTTTTAAATATTGTGTTAATTAAACAAGTTTATTATAGTCAATTGTAGTAAACCATAGTGATATATTTTGTTCCATAAAGCATTAAATGGAATCTGTTTTATAAATGAGAAATATTTTTGTTCATTGTAAATAAGATAAGATTTAATGTTCATTCAATAAAAAATATTCTAAAGTATTAATGAAGGACAAGTTTGGGAAATCATATCTGCTTAGATACTGGTAGAGTGATGGTTTATTAAATATAATCAGTTTTATCAGTGGAATCTAAAAGATGAAACAACATTAATTCCTTATTTAGAGAAACAATTGCTAAAATATGAAAGTATGTTGAGTTTCAATTTATTCAACAAATATTTGCTGAGCTCTCACCATATGTCAGGGACTTTTTAACCTATATTTCTCTGTGGAAGCTGGGTGAGTTTCAATTATGAGGCAAATGAATTCTGACTACAAATGCAAATAAGGTTTACAATAAAAGATACTATAACATGAAGCAAAAATCTTTTATTCTAATAAGAACAAAAATAGATTGGATCTAGGTACAGATATTTCTCACTATGATTTGAAAAAAATGATGTATTTATTTCCAGTTGTTCCTCAAAAGATTGTATGTCTGAATACTACACTAGAAGAATTTCTAGGTAAAAATTAGTTTTTCGTTTAGTGTGTGATCTTACAGCTCTATGACTTAAAGTGTGGTGGTTTAGTGTTCGAAGCTCAGTCATGTCCAACTCTTCTGACCCCATGGACTGTTGCCTGCCAGGCTCCTCTGCTCCTGGGGATTCTCCAGGCAGGAATACTGGAGTGGGTGGACATTTCCTACTCCAGGGGATGGTGGTATAACTGACAGAAGAAGAACACTTTTCACAACTTCTCACAAATGATTTGGCTTTATTAAAAGTTTCTGGGGGAAAACAGTGCAAAGTGAGATATGCTCATTTAAAAAAGTAAGTTGTGGGCTTCTCTGTGGCTCTGCGGTAAAGAATTTGCCTCCAATGCAAGAGACACTGATTCAAGGGATCAGGGAAGATCCCACATGCCTAGAAGCAATTAAGTCCATGTGTCACAACTATTGACCTTATGCTCTAGAGCCCAAGTGCTGAAACTACTGAAGCCTGTGAGCCCTATAAGCCATGCTCCACAACAGAAGAAGTCACCATACCAAAGTCACCCTGCACAACAAAACTAGAGAGCAGCCCCTGCTCTTCACAACTAGAGAAAAGCCTGAGCAGCAATGAAGAGACAGTGCAGTCAAAAATAAATAATTAAATTAAAAAAAGAAAAATAGAAATTGAAGATAGAAATAGAAATGTAATAGAATATGTCAAAATAGAAATGTAAATTCCTGAGACACACAAATTCATGTTTTTAACAATTTATATCAGAGTTGATTCCAAATTAGAATTAATCTCTCTGAATCTCAGTAAAGAAAGTGGCAACAAAACTGTACACTTGAAATTGGTACCTAGGCTGGCATTCCATTGCCCATCATTTCCTCCTTAGAAATCTAATGCAATTGAACAATCCCAGAGGGTTTTTACTTATAGATAATTTGAAAATTATTTGGGATATTGGATGTCCTATTTTCTCTTGCTTTCTTCAGTGAACAGTATACTACTATTTTATTACTACATAGCAGAAAGTACATGACCTTCGAAGGGTGTCAGGCAGGTCTTATTTGGATTGTAAGATCCTTCCTGTGATCTTGGTCCAGTTATTTAAACTCTTGAAGTCTCATTTGTTTAATAAATACTCATAAGCCTGAGGATGAAAAGGAGAAATGCATAGTCCATAACAATGTCTGTCAATTCCTTTCCTTTTCTGTATGGGGTATCCAGTATCCATGATTCATCTATTCGTGTATCTATTTAACCAAGGAATTCAATTTAATCAATGAACATTGATTAAAGGCACTGAATTAAGTATTGATATTTAAGGACTTCCCTGTAGCTCAAATGGTAAGAATCTGCCTGTAATGCAGGAGACCAGGGTTCGATCCCTGGGTCAGGAAGATCATCTGGAGAAGGGAATGGCAAGCCACTCCAGTATTCTTGCCTGGAGAATCCCATGGACAGAGGAGCCTGTCAGGCTACAGTCTGTGGGGTTGCAAAGAGTTGGACACAACTGAGCGACTAACACACATTAGGTATTGAGGAGGCAGCAGTGAAATTTAAAAAATCCTACCCTTATGGAACTTATCTTCTTACTTTCGAAATGTAACTGCATCCTTATTAAGAAAGTTAATTGCAAACTTGCTTCTGAATCTATAAACATGTACAATTATATAAGTTAAAAAAATCCTATCTCTGTATCCACCTTTCTTTTATCTCTTACTCCCTTTCCTAGATTTAGCCCTTTCTGTCTTCTCTCCAACTACAAAACTTTTTCCAGTGTCTACCTCCAAATTAAGTTTAGATGGAGCTGGAGAGGTGCGGGAGCAGGGAATACAGAAGAGAGAATCCCTATCCTAAAAGAAGGTGAATGTCACAGCAAGGAAAAAAACCATAAAATTGTGAGTAGTAGCCTCATCAATCCACATGATAAAACATAACCATATATTAAGTGATAAGTGGCCATAAAGCCAAGGAAAATTCAAAGAAAGGAGAAATAATTCAGCAAAATTTGTCAAAATGATCTTCAAAAAAAGAGGTGAAAATTAAGCCAACTTAAAAGATGAGTAAATTTTAATGACACGAGGAAAAAATAATCATGAAAGGGTAAAATTTTTTTTCTCAACAGCAAATGCCCAGGTTCTTAACTAGTATCGTTATTCTAGTTGTGACAAATTTCAGGTTAATTTTTTTAAAAAGCTTGTAAATTTAGCAAAGTACAACCTACAAATCAGGATGTTTTGTTGGCTTAATCAGTAAATCCATATTTCCCAAGTATCATTTGTGATTACTTAATTTATTCACCCATAGAGGAGAGAGATACCTACAGTTCTGTTTTTCAATAACAGAATACATAGAGTGTCCTTATACCTCCCGTGGTCAACAGGATTCACTCTCCTCTACTCTCTTTTCCAAAGAGTAAGGTCCACAGCTTTTTGGCAATTCGTTCTGACAGCCTTCAGTGTCTTCTACTTCAATGGTTAGGGTTGTCTACCTGAGTTAGAGATGCACATGCAGTTTGCAGTTATTCTTTCATTCTGAAACACTCTACCCCATCTCCCCAGCAGCATAGAGTGTTCCCTGTCATCTTTACCCCATCGGCAATGGTTTCCTTAGGCTAAGCCATCCAGGGTGTACAGAAGAGGTGTCCACATCTCTCTTGCCACCCTCTACTTCCAACACAGGTCATTCTCAGAAGGCTTCTGGAGTACACACAGTGTTTGGGAAAAACTATTTGGCTCAGAAAGTGTAGGCTCTGGCTTTAGTTCATTTTAAAGGTAGTTTCTAAATATTTAGGGAGAGAAGGCCTGTTTCTCTCTAGTCTCGTCAGTCTCTTCTTACCAAGGTTAAGTACTAAAGTGTCAACCAATCAAAATGTTCATCTCTATCCCCATCTATATTTTCTGTGACCATCTGCCTGACCATAATTCTGGGCACTCAATGTTAGGTATGTTGTCCAAGAATGCTTTTCTATTCATCTTCATCAAGGAGGCAGATAATTGAATTTCTGCCAAGATTTTTGGCATGCGGCTTTTCTTCTTTATTTTGTCCCAATATTGCCAGTTTTTTGTCTGTTTTCTTGTAATCGTAGGTATTTTCATGAGAATTCTAGGAGACATTGATCAGTTCCTCTCCGTCCTGACTGGGAAGTTATTCCAACTTTGCTTTTTAAAACTGGACCAGATACATAATTTGCAAAGGCCCGATGTAAAGTGAAAAATTCAGGGTCCCTTGTCCAAAAATTCTTGACAAAAGACTATGAAAACAGAGTGTTAAACCAAACAGGGCAACGTCTTAAGTGCTAAGTGAGGCCTGCATGACTCCGCATATCACATACCCATGAAGCTGGCCCTGATGGAAACTTTCTCTAACTTTGAGTTTGATGACATTGCTGGCTCCTGATGTTCCTTTTCTCTCTCCTAGAGCTTCTCTATTACTTGACTAATTCTCCCATCTTCTTTCTTAAGCCCTTTAAATAAGAAGAAATCCAAGATTATGTCTTCAGTTCTCATTCTTTTTCTGCTATGTAATTCTCAGAAATCACCACTATTTCAGTGATCTCAATCACTCCTTTCTGAAGATGGCTCTCAGCTTACTATTAATATTTCCCATTTTGATGGATCTTATCTTATTTGAGGTACAAATCTCTAATTGCAAACAGACATTTACGCTAATAGCTTATACACCTACAGTGGAATCTTTCATCTCATCTCTCAACTACTAACACTTTCATGTGAATTTTCTTTACTCTGACTCTTTGATTATTTCCTCTCCTTGGCTTCACAAATCTAAGTGACTGTTAACCTTTGATTTTTTAGAAATTGGGAGAATTAGCTGAATTATATATTTCTAGACATTTTTCACTTATTTTATTTGTCACATTGTTGGATGCTGTAAATACTTTTAATCTCTCTCTTTTTGAGAAGGAGGAAGATAAGACTTCATATAAATAAGATCTTGACAAAAATGAGTTGGAAAAATAGATTAAAACATCAAAACTACTGCTTTTCTTGAAGAGATGTTTAATTTACATCTTCTTTGCTGCTGCTGCTAAGTCACTTCAGTTGTGTCCGACTGTGCGACCCCATAGACTGCAGCCCACCAGGCTCCTCTGTCCACAGAATTCTCTAGGCAAGAATACTGGAGTGGGTTGCCATTTCCCTCTCCTACATCTTCATTAAATCTTGACAAATACACCTGATTTTCATTTTTGGCATTAAATTCTAGGAAACACCCCTGTAAAAAAAAACCTGAAAATTATTTTCACATAATGCTCTTTTTCATATGTTGAAAAGAAATTTCATAATTTTTATAATGTATAAATAGTGAACTGGAAAAGGCTCTTTCAGATATATCAAAAATTTTTAAGCATGCAAAATTACTGTGTAAACAAGATGTCATAAAACAAAGCTGTAACAAATGGAAATTTCTCTGATTATTTGGGACAAGAATATCATTTCTCATTTCCTTATATATTTGATCCGATTTCAGGTTAATGCTGAAACACGCCGCATGGTACTATGCCTTTATTTGTGTTGTACATTCTAGCTTCTTGTTTTGTTTACCTGATTTTATTCTTACTGTGAATGACCATAATAATTGGTACGTGTCACTTTGCCAAGGACAACTTCAAAACATTTTCTACATTTAACCACTCATAACACTGGTGGTTCGTCTTGCTAATTTGACGAAAAGCAAGCATCAGCGTATGAAAATATTTTTGCAAGGTTTTTATTTTTATCTTTTACCTTTTTATCTTATATTGGAGTATAGCCGATTAACAACGTTGTGGTAATTTCGGGTGGATAGCCAAGAGCCTCAGCCATAGGTGTATATGTATCTATTCTCCCTTAAACTCTCCTGCCGTCCAGATGGCCACAAAACATTAAGCAGAGTTCCCTGTGCCATAAAGTAGGTACTTCTTGGTTATTCATTTTAAATATAGCAGTGTGTACACACTTGTCAATTCCAAACTCCCTAACTATCCCTTCCCCCGCATTCTTCCCGCTGGTAACCATAAATTCGTTCTCTAAGTCTGCGAGTCTGTTTCTGTTTTGTAATAACTGTTAAACTAATTTGAGCATTTTACGACAAAATGAATTGGCTGGGTTGGTATATTCTACAGCTAGTTACTTAAGGCAGTCTTTATGGTCTACACAAAGACAACGGTTTGCTTTGTCTTCCTAAGTACTATTTTTCTGTTCTGCTGATGAAGTGTTTGGAAGTTCATTTCTAGCCCAAGACATTCATCTCAATTATTTGAATTGGCTCCCTGCAGATAACCCTTAATATGGAATATCATTCACTCACAAAATAGTTGCCACAGACATGTGCCAGTGCTCAACCTGGCAGCAAAGCTGTGTAAAAAACTTTTCAAATTATGTCTTTGGAATATATCAAAGAGAATATCACTGTAGTATAATGTTTAGTGCACTGATATGTCTCCATTCAATCTCTCTACTTATCTGTTCTCCAAAGTCAGCAGAATTATCACAGCTAAGTATTTTGAAACACATACTAGTGAATTAGTTTGGTTGGTAAAGTTGGGAGGCTAAAAGATACACATTTACTAATTTTTCCTTGGATTTCTAATTAGATATTATGACTCATTGGTCCTATATTTCTTTCGATGCTGATGTTCTAGAACCTTTATCTGGACAAGTAGAATCAAATGTAAGCTGTTCAAAAACTCAGAAACTACTGCTTTTGTCTATTTTGGGAGATCACTAAAATTTTTTTATGTTTTTATCTTATGAGAGAAGCAAGCTCTCTGAGTTTTATAGAAAAATAGTTGTGTTGCTTTTAAAGTCCATGGGCATCAAAGTATGCACGTTAGAGATGGGGCTCAGTCATACAAAAGTGCTTAGAGACCCCATCTGACCTGCCGCATCAGGTGTCCAGGTCTTCCCATGAGTAAGCCTTTCTGCCCTTGAGACTTTCTGCTGTTTTTCACTGGATGCATCATTCATCAAAATTCTGTTCAGATACATTCTCCTATATTGAATATAAATATCTTTTTATAATCTACACATTTCAACTCTCAGACTTTTATACAGTAATCTACTTAAGATCATCTTGAGCTCAGGCAGTGACAATAGTTTTGCAATATCTCTGGTTCTACCACTGAATAGCACTAACATTAGTAGCTATAGGGTTGCTTTTCAGTGCTAGGCTCCAGGAAACATCCCTGTTAAAGAACCACGTGATAATTCTTCTTAAATAATTAGAGTTCATTATGAAATACTCTTGGATTATGAAATACCTTTTATATAATAAGGTTTGATTATGAAATGCATTGGGAGAAAATTATTTAGACTGCTTATGTTCCAGATTCATCATTTGTATATTAAGGGGAACATATGTATAGGATTTGGAATATTTTAGATTAAGAAACATCAGAAAGCTTCTAGCATAATCAATGAATGTTCACTATTACAAAGTCATCTACCACATAGTCTAGGTATTTGTTTCCATTTCTTGTGAAATTCATGAGGTGATCTATGACTTACTCACCTATATATTCCGTGCAACTAGAACAACACCTGGCAACCAGGTGATGCTAAATAATACTTATTAAAATAAAATATATAAGATATAAATTATAGACCATAAGTAGTTAACTTTTTTATTACTGATTATGGGCTGAGTACCAAAAAGATGTTTTAAATTTAGTCTTGGTATTTAAGCTTATGTGAAAAAGGATGAAGATGAGTTCATAGTCAAAAAAATCATAGAGTTAAATGCCAATGAGTTTAAAGGACATTGAGCCCTTTAAAATGTTAGTTTGCTTTCATGTTCGCCTACTAACTTCAGTGACTATAGCTAAAGAAACTCATCATTCATGGGACTCAATGAACAATTCATTGATGGAAAGGATTCAGCCTAAGGTCATAAAATGCTGTGCTTCCTGCAGTTATGTAAGCAACTTCATTCCCTTTCATGTGATGAAAGTATTTGGCATTTTAAAAATTATTTTTGCTGTTTTTCAAAATGAATTAAAACCTTGTCAAAAATATTATTGATTTGCCAGTTGCTATATTGTTCTCTCAGATGTAACAAAAAATACTTTGTCTGAAATAAAAGCAATATTCAGAATTCTGTACATAATTTTTAGTTACACACATGTGACCTCTTATGAAATACCCACCCAACCTTTTCTAAGAATAAATGTTCTATGATTATTGAAGTAGTAGCCTCAGAATGCATGTAAATACACACACACATACACTCACACAATCACACACCCTAAAGTATACACAAAAATATATGCATATACCTGTCTCCAAGTACATCCAGAAATAAGGATCAGAAACTTGTGCCAACAGACTGACTTGCTGAACAGAAATATGCCAGGTGAATGATGCATTTCTAAGTCAAACACCTGCCTCAAATAATTACCAACCACAAGTTACAATTTGGGCAGGTGTCATATATACTGAAAGATAAGAAAAGAGAGAGGTTAATAAAAATAAACCTGGAATTGTGTGGAGATGAAATGGCTAGATAAGTGTTTGATAAAAAGTAAGCTTCAATTTTTAGTAGCCCTTGTAAGATGTAAAG
Source organism: Okapia johnstoni (assembly GCA_024291935.2). Lineage (NCBI taxonomy): Eukaryota > Metazoa > Chordata > Mammalia > Artiodactyla > Giraffidae > Okapia > Okapia johnstoni. The sequence continues at coordinate 59,650,612 of CM044308.1, forward strand.
GCATAAGAAAACATGTACTACCAGATTTTAAAATTTATAAGATTTCTGAACTAAGACAGTGTGATATTAATCTCAGAAGAGGCAAACCAAGGAATGAAAATATTTGTATATATAAACACATTTATCTACACATTCTTGGAAATTTGTTATAAAATAAAGATATCATTACAAATGAAAGAAAAAAGATTGAGTAATAAAAGATGCTTAGGAAACTGATTATAAATTTGAGATAGTATAAAATTCTATTTTAATTCATGGTGTGTGTGTGTGTGTGTTGTGTTTAAATGGCCAGACCAACGCAAAGCAATCTAGAGATTTAATGTGATCCTTATAATTTACCATGACATTTTTCACAGAACTAGAACAAATAATCCTAAAATTTATATTGAACCACAAAAGACTCAGAATTAACAAAGCAATCCTGAGGAAGAAGAACAAAGCTGGAGGCATAATCCTCTCAGACTTCAGACAATACTACAAAGCTACAATAATCAAAAGAGTGTGCTGCTGGCACAAAAACTGACATGTGGATCAATAGAATAGAGAGCCCTGAAATAAACCCACATACCTATTATCAATTAAGCTTTGACAAAGGAGGCAAATATATAATGGAGAAAAGTCTCTTCAGCAAATGGTTTTAGGAAAGCTGGACAGCTGCATGTAAATCAGTGAAGTTAGGACAAAAATAATTCAAGACATACAAATACCATTAAGCAAGATGTACTTAGATATTTGTCTATGAAATATATGTTGCATGTAGAAATGTTGCACATAGAAATTTCATCTCCAAGGATGTATTTGTTGTTGTTCAGCCACTCAGTCATGTCCAACTCTTTGCAAACCCACGCACTGCAGCATGCCAGGCTTCCCTGTCCTTCACCATCACCTGAAGCTTGCTCAAACTCATGTCCATTGAGTCAGTAATACCATCCAACCATATTATCCTCTGTCATCCCCTACACCTCCTGCCTTCAATCTTTCCTAGCATCAGGGTCTTTTCTAATGAGTTGGCTCTTCAAATCAGGTGGCTAAAGTATTGGAGCTTCAGCTTCAGCATCAATTTTTCCAATGAATATTCAGGACTGATTTCCTTTAGGATTGTTTACTGATTTGCTCTCCTTGCTGTCCAAGGGACTGTCAAGATTCTTCGCCAACACCAAGTTCAAAAGCATCAATTCTTTGGCACTCAGCCTTATTTATGGTCCAACTCTCACATCCATGCATGGCTACTGGAAAAACCATAGCTTTAACTATATGGACCTTTGTAAGCAAAGTAATGTTTCTGCTTTTTAATATGCTGTCTAGGTTGGTCATAGCTTTTCTTCCAAGGAGCAAGCATCTTTTAATTTCATGGGTGCAGTCACCATTTGCAGTGATTTTGGAGTCCAAGAAAATAAAGTCTCTCATTGTTTCCGTTGTTTCCTCATCTATTTGCCATGAAGTGGTGGGACCTGGTTGCCATGATCTTAGTTTTTTGAATGTTGAGTTTTATGCCAGCTTTTTCACTCTCTTCCTTCACCTTCATCAAGAAGCTGTTTAGTTCCTCTTTGCTTTCTGCCATTGAGGTGGTGTCATATGCATATCTGAGATTATTGATATTTCTTCCGGCAATCTTGATTCCAGCTTGTGCTTCATCCAGCCTGGCATTTCCCATGATGTACTCTGCATATAAGTTAAATAAGCAGGGTAACAATATATAGCCTTGACGTACTCCTTTCCCAATTTGGAACCAGTCTGTTGTTCCATGTCTGGTTTTAACTGCTGCTTCTTGACCTGCATACAAGTTTCTCAGGAGGAAGGTGAGATGGTCTGGTATTCCCATCTGCTTAAGAATTTTCCACAGTTTGTTGTGATGTATATACAAATCAATTACCTAAAGTGTATAATATTTAGTTATTTTATGTACTCCAAGAAACAGTAGATTTCTTACAGTAGCTGTTTCCCCATGCTTTGACTTCTGGGTCTCAAAGCCCTAAATCTTAGCATTTTGAATATGTGAGCATCCTGGTCACTGTAGGCATATTTCTCTTCTCTGCCCCAATGATGCTGTACCCACTCCAAAATCACATAACTGGATTTATGCTTGAAAATGGAATCATTAATGGGCAAGGAAACACTGTTGTGCAGAGAGGTTTAAAATTTTAGTTGACAATGTTGAATCTCAATTTGTTGAACTCTTTCTGGGTGAAATAACTTTCAGACTGCTTGATTATTCATTTTTTTCCAGTCAAAGTCTTCCTTTTGAGTTTGATAATTAGGCAACTGAAAGAGTAAAAAGAGATTTCTAAGATATTATGAATGTAACAGTTTCAGGAGGCAGCTATTACCCTGAAATACCCAGGGTATAAATACCCAGCTATTACCCTGGTTGGTGAAATAAGGGGAAAAGTTGGAATTATTAAAACTCAAACACTTGGAGGAGGAGTCCCATGGAACTGAAACTAGGGCTTCTGAAGAGCAGGCCCTATTCAGCCGGAGCTGGTTTTTCGGAGAGGGAGCATAATAAAGCAGGTTCTACAAGTGTTGGAAAAACTACAACAGCTGCTGTCACAGGACAAAACCATCACTGCTGGAGTGAAAAAGTCTCACTGAGGTGGGGCTCAGAGGAAACAGAGTGGACAGGGAGATCACAGGAAACCCATAAAAAGGACACATTTTTCTTTTCCTGTCTTGCAGCCTCTCTCTGGCTGTCTCTACTGGCAGAGCTTAAGATGAATGCGCTGGCCATGCTGAAACGTGTTTAGTGGAGTCACAGTCTTAAGTAAGGAAAGTTGGGGTGGGAAGCCCACTACATACTAAACCCAACATCTATCATACTGTCCTTATCAACATACCAAAGAAGGAGGCTGTCATTCCACAATGGTCTGAAAGCCAATGGATGGATTACCCCGAATTCTCCTGACTTCTTCAAATTCTTTGGACATCATAAGCATCCCTTGGGGTTATTTATTCAATAAATCCCAGTATTTTTTCAAATATGTGGTCATTTATTTGGACGCATCAGGTCTTAGTTGCAGCACATGGGCTTCTCTAATTGTGGTGCATGGACTTGGTTGTCCCATAGCATGTGGGATCTTAGTTCTCCAACCGGGGGTTGAACTAGCATCCCCTGCATTGGAAGGCAGATTCTCAACCACTGAACTACTGAGAAAGTCCCTAAATCCAATATTTTTTAATTCACTTTTTAAAATGAAATTTATTTACAACCATTTTACAAAAGACATTATTCTGGGCTGAAGATGCAATAAACTGATTTCCTTTTTTCAAAGAATTTAAAATGTGAAAAGCAAGATAAAAATACATATGTATAACTCAATAGGAAAATGAAAAGCTATACAATCTAACCACACAGCCTAAGATCACAAGGGCTTCAACTAGGTCTATCAATTCTTTCAACTAATTAATAGAAGAGTTCAAAAACCTCAGGGGTCAGTTGTAAAAGACTTTGTTGAAGAGACCACATGGTCTCGATGAGTGGGTAAGAGTCTAAAATTAGCTGTTGGCATTAGAAAAGCTTTACAGAGAGTGGCAGGTTAAATCTGGACTGGCAGGAAAGCAAAATTTACATTTTAAAATGGCAAAAATCACTGGATGCACATTGACTATGGTGTTGATGTAATAGAATATTGAAAGAGAAGTTTGGAAAGGAAATTAAGAGTCAGACTGTGGAGCTTTTTAATGCTATGCTAGGAAGTTTGTTATTTATTTAGTGGATAAGCTCCTGGAATTTCTGAGCAAATAGGTAAAAAGCTTCACAAGATTAAGCTAATGGCTGTGTACAGGTTGAGTCAAAGGAGGAAGAGCACACTGGCAAATATTGCAGGAAGATCAGTAATGAAGCTGAACCATCAGAAAGGAGGGAATAGGGTTCTGAACAAAATATCAGTTTCTTTCCACCTATTTTTTTCTACAGTGAGCTTCCATTTCTGCATAAGCTAGATGAGATGCTAAAAATGTTTTCTATGTAGGTGGTTAGCCTCTGCTTCCACATTCAAAATACAGCTGTCCCTTTCCATGGTATTTTTAAGAATTATAAAAATAGGCCAAAATCAGATACAGTTTGAGTAGAAAGAAAAAGAAGCATAGGAATACCTTTTTATATTGTCTCATTTCCTAATTACAGTGTCTTGTATGGATTAAATATTTATAGTATTAATTATGAGAATAGTAGAGTGACGAACTTTATCTCATTCAAGCATATAGGGATGATATCCATTGTTCATATTGATCATCTTTTATAAAGGTCTAGAACTGGACTAAAAAAGACTACAACACAAATAAGTATGGAGATATGTATAAAATCATTTAGTATTAGAATATTTGGCTATACAAATTAAATTGGCCTCAACTAGTTTCTGTGACCAACATTGCCCATAAAGATAAACAGAAATATATTTAAGGAAATGTTTTCTTCATTGGTATCACAGTTTCTAAGACCCTATCTTTTCTTTATGAATTAGTTCATTAGCCATGAAAGTATTTTGCTATGTATTTTCTTTCCTCTACTGTTGCTTATACGTATTTCCTCACTATCCCTTTGCTTCTTTGCTGTTCTGCACATAAATTACCCCATCTAACCTAAACTCTATTTTTCTCTTTCAGTATTTTCTTTTCCTCTTACAATCTGTATGATCTTAAGCAAGTATATAAAGCTTTCTGTGCCTCTAATCTGTTCATCTGTAAAATGAGATTTAAAATATTGCCTCCCACTGTGGCCAATTAAAGATGCACATTATACTATACAGCATCTTTATAGCAACCAATAAAAAATTAAATGAGGATGACTAGTTAGTAATACAATACTGAAATTAAAAAAATAGAATACTAAAAATTTAATTAATTAATTTAATGAAGGCAGGAAAAAAACAAAGAGGAAGAAGCAAATAGAAATCAAATAGCAATAAGATTGATTTCTACTTAACCATATCATTAATTACATTGAATATAAACCATGTAAAAACATGCCAATGAAAAGGCAGAGAGTTTCAGAAAAATCTCTGTGAGAAATCTATTTTAGATGTAAACATACAAACAGGTTAAAGGAGAGTAATGGGAAAACATTCAACCTTTGCACTCTAAAAGTAACACATCCAAAGTAGTTGTATTTTAGACTAAATGCAAATGAAAATTCCACAAATCAAAATTATTAAATTAGCTAGAGTAGTGCTGAAGGGGAAATTTTAAGCTTTAAATTCTTGTATTGAAACAATAGAAAGATCTTGCATCAGTGATCTAGGCTGCCATCTTAAGCAGCTAAGACGAGAAGAGAAAATTAAACCATATAAAGTATAAGAAAGGAAATAATAAAGAGAAAATCAGTGAAATAGAAAAATAGTCTGTACCCAAACTAAGCTACCTAGACTAACCAAAATGAAAGATAAGACACACATTATAAATGTTAGATAATAAAAGAAGATCCATTACTTTGTCCCCAAAACATGCTGAGCAGAAGAGGCAACACAAAAACTAGGTATTGTATAATTCCATTTATATTAAATTCTAGAATAGGCAAATCTAATCTAGTGTATATAGAAACCATGCCATGGAGCTGATTTCATGAATATGTTTCTTGTTTTATCGTATTTTAGATAGTTATCATATTTCAATGCTTTCTCCCTTCTGGGATTGTTCAGACATAACTGGGGAGTGGGGCAAAAACATTTATTTCTTGGAAAGGGGAGCAGTGTCACAAATTAGTTCTTTCCATCACTATGTGGGACTCACTTTTCTTTCTCTGTTGATCTTGACAGTTTCAAGTCTTTCATCTGCTGTTTTAGTCTGCATCACACCAGAGAGGTTTTGATTGTATTGACTTGATTAGGTCAATTGCTTGAGTACAAAACTGTACACTGGTGAAAAATAACCTACTGGCAAAACCTAAAGGTTTTTTCTTTAAGTTTCCTTTAATGAAAAATAAATGACCCAATCAAAAAATGGGCCAAAGAACTAAACAGACATTTCTCCAAAGAAGACATACAGATGGCTAACAAACACATGAAAAGATGCTCAACATCACTCATTATTAGAGAAATGCAAATCAAAACCACAATGAGGTACCATTACACACCAGTCAGAATGGCTGCTATCCAAAAGTCTACAAGCAATAAATGCTGGAGAGGGTGTGGAGAAAAGGGAACCCTCTCACACTGTTGGTGGGAATGCAAACTAGTACAGCCACTATGGAGAACAGTGTGGAGATTCCTTAAAAAACTGGGAATAGAACTGCCATATGACCCAGCAATCCCACTGCTGGGCATACACACCGAAGAAACCAGAATTGAAAGAGACGCGTGTACCCAAATGTTCATCGCAGCACTGTTTACAATAGCCAGGACATGGAAGCAACCTAGATGTCCATCGGCAGACGAATGGATAAGGAAGCTGTGGTACATATACACAATGGAATATTACTCAGCCATTAAAAAAATACATTTGAATCGGTTCTATTGAGATGGATGAAACTGGAGCCCATTATACAGAGTGAAGTGAGCCAGAAAGAAAAGCACCAATACAGTATAGTAATGCATGTATATGGAATTTGAAAGGTGGTAACGGTAACCCTATATGCGAGACAGAATAAGAGACACAGATGCATAGAACAGTCCTGTGGACTCTGAGGAAGGTGAGGGTGGGACGTTCTGGGACAATAACATTGAAACGTATATTGTCATATGTGAAGCGGAACACCATTCCATGTTCTATGCATGGGACGGATGCTCAGGGATGGAGCATTGGGATGGCCCAGGGCGATGGGATGGGGGAGAGGTGGGAGGGGGGGCACGTGTGAACCCATGGCTGAGTCATGTCAATGTATGGCAGAAACTACTACAATATTGTAAAGTAATTAGCCCCCAACTAAAATAAATAAATTTATTAAATAAATAAATAAAAATAAAAAAATAAAAAAATAAAATAGTGTCAGCAATATTAATATACTTAATTAACTAAGACTTCTAATGCACCACAAAAATGCTGCAGTACATTTTTCCTAGCATTTGGGAACAGAGATTGGGTCAACTCTTCTTAGACTAGCCATAGAATTAATGATTTCCTGATGCTGGTCATGAATTTCCCCAAACATAGAATATGCTTTAATAGAATAAAATATCATAGTATATTTCTCACATCTCTTATAAATATGTATTCAGTGTTGTTGTGATGGATTTTATAGCAAAAAAAAATACTGATTTCTCATATTTTTAAGAGGAAAGTCATACATGAATGAAATCTGCCTTACTCCAATAGAGGGTGACTCTGGGGGTCCTTTAGCTAAATTTTAACTCTTAGCACAATCATCAGTTTCTGCAAAATAACCACAGCATAGCAGCAGCCCTAGTGTGTGACAGTTAAAGATGGACTATCTCCAGAAGAGCTAATATATCTCATAAACTTTAAGCCTTAAGCAGAGCTATTGGTAGTGATTGGATTTTCCATAAGGGTAGTTTTGCCAAAAAGCAGATCACAGGTATACAATGTCAAAATCACTCCATAGAAAGTGAACTTGAAACATCACTTATTTCCAAATATATTATTCTTACCCACCTACTGCTCTCTCTCCTCTCCCACCCAACAGTACAGAAATTAAATATCCTCTTCAATTAACTGCGGGTCCATGCCAGTCTGCTCTCTGGAGTAGGCACCTGAAAAGAAGCATGATAGACAATCACTAGCAAAGCAGACTCAAAATAGCTCAGTTGGTAAAGAATCTGTCTGCATGCAGGAGACCCTGGATGAATCCTGGGTCAGGAAGATCTGCTGCAGAAGGAAAAGGCTACCCACTCCAGTATTCTAGCCTGGAGAATTCCATGGACAGTATAGTCTATGGAGTTGCAAAGAGTGGGACATGACTAAGTGACTTTCACTTCACTCACCAAAAAAACATAAACCAAATACTGATATTCACTGTCAAAACTCCAGCTATTTCAAAGATAAATGTGGATTTCAGTTCAGTTCAGTTCAGTCGCTCAGTCATGTCCGACTCTGCAACCCCTTGGATTGCAGCAAGCCAGGCCTCCCTGTCCATCACCAACTCCCAGAGTTTACTCAAACGTATGTCCATCGAGTCGGTGATGCCATCCAACCATCTCATCCTCTGTCGTCCCCTCTCCTCCCACCTTCAATCTTTCCCAGCATCAGGGTCTTTTCAAATGAGTCAGCTCTTCTCATGAGGTGGCCAAGGTATTGGGAGTTTCAGCTTCAGCATCAGTCCTTCCAATGAATATGCAGGACTGATTTCCTTTAGGATGGTCTGGTTGGATCTCTTTGCAGTCCAAGGGACTCTCAAGAGTCTTCTCCAACACCACATTTCAAAAGTATCAATTCTTCGGTGCTCAGCTTTCTTTTAGTCCAACTCGCACAGTCATACATGACTGCTGCAAAAACCATAGCTTTGACTAAATGGACCTTTGCTGTCTAGTTTGGTCATAACTTTTCATCCAAGGAGCAAGCATCTAATTTCATGGCTGCAGTCACCATCTGCAGTGATTATGTAGCCCCCCAAAATAAAGCCTGTCACTGTATACACTGTTTCCCCATCTATTGGACATGAAGTGATGGGACCAGATACCATGATCTTAGTTTTCTGAATGTTGAGATTTAAGTCAACTTTTTCACTCTCCTCTTTCACTTTCATCAAGAGACTCTTTGGTTCTTCACTTTCTGCCATAAGGGTGGTGTCATCTTCATATCTGAAGTTATTGATATTTCTCCCAGCAATCTTGATTCCAGCTTGTGGTTCATCCAATCCAGAATTTTTATGATGTACTCTGCATGTAAGTTAAACAAGCAGGGTGACAATATACAGCCTTGAGGTACTCCTTTCCTGACTTGGAATCAGTCTGTTGTTCCATGTCCAGTTCTAACTGTTGCTTCCTGACCTGCATACAGATTTCGCAGGAGGCAGATCAGGTGGTCTGGTAGTCCCATCTTTTTAAGAAGTTTCCACAGTTTGTTGTGATCCACACAGTCAAAGGCTTTGGCATAGTCAATAAAGCAGAAATAGATGTTTGTCTGGAACTCTCTTGCTTTTTCTATGATCCAGTGGATGTTGGCAATTTGATCTCTGGTTCCTCTGCCTTTTCTAAAACCAGCTTGAACATCTGGAAGTTCATGGTTCACGTACTGTTGAAGCCTGGCTTGGAGAATTTTGAGCATTACTTTGCTAGCGTGTGAATGAGTACAATTGTGTGGTAGTTTGAGCATTCTTTGGCATTGCCTTTCTTTGAGATTGGAATGAAAACTGATCTTTTCCAGTCCTGTGGTCACTGCTGAGTTTTCCAGATTTGCTGGCATATTGAGTGCAGCACTTTCAAAGCATCATCTTTTAGGATTTGAAATAGCTCAACTGGAATTCCATCACCTCCACTAGCTTTGTTTGTAGTGATGCTTCTGAAGGCCCACTTGACTTCTCATTCCAGGATGTCTGGCTCTAGGTGAGTGATCACACCATCGTGATTATCTTGGTCATGAAGATCTTTTTTGTACAGTTCTTCTGTGTATTCTTGCCACCTCTTCTTAATATCTTCTGCTTCTTTTAGGTCTATACCATTTCTGTCCTTTATTGTATCCATCTTTGCATGAAAAATTCCCTTGGTATCTCTAATTTTCTTGAAGAGATCTCTAGCCACTTCACTCACCAAAAAAAAAATAAACCAAATACCTATATTCACTGTCAAAACTCTGGCTATTTCAAAGATAAATGTGGATTTAGTCACTTCAAATAAGTTTTATTGTATTGCATTCATTTAACAAATAAATAATTTTCTTCATTTCTATGAGAGGCTATAAGTTTGTAATATAAAATGATTATAAAATAGACATCGTTCTTGCCGTCAAGACACTTACAGCTCAGTGAGAGAAACTAGAATTAAATGAGCAATTATAAGTAAGCCCCATGACCTATCTGGTGCACTGGGAGTCACCCTGAGTGTATTCAGTAGCTACCTTGGATTTTGAGAGTCAGTTTAAGGCTCCTTGGAGAAAGATGTCGACTAAAAAATTATAGTCATGACCTGGAAGTAGAGAGTTATTTTATTTGGTGGGAATGTTTAGGACTCTGAGCCCAAGAGACAGCACCTCAGTAGCCCTGAGAAAACTGCTCCAAGGAGGCAGTGGGGAAGATAGGCTATATACAAGTTTGCAACAAAGGGAGCAGGCATTCTGATCATCAAAGATCAGGCATTAAGTTAAGGAATTTAGCATTCTATGTATGGGAAGATGCAAGCCTCTGGGCTCACTGAATTCATTCTTTCATATGCACCTCAGCTAACTGGGACCAATCCTGTTTCCTTGTTCACCTTGCTTCTTGCATTCACCAAACTCATCAGTAATCAGCATGGGGGGGTGGCAGCATCTGCTGGATCTTAGTTTTGGGAGCCCTCATTCAGGTTTGGAGGCCAGAAATTGCTGATGGCTGTAACATTTCTTGTTGATTAATATGGCAGGAGATATTTTCACTTCACAAACAGAAACTTAACTAAAAGTTTTCTCAAGTGGCGCTAGTGGTAAAGTACCCACCAGGCTATGTAGGAAACATAAGAGACTCAAGTTTGATCTCTGGGTCAGGAAGATCCCCTGGAGGAGGAGGGCATCATGGCAACCCACCCCGGAATTTTTGCCTGGAGAATCCCATGGACAGAGAGGCCTGGCAGGCTGCAGTCTGTGGAGTCGCAACGAGTTGTACATGACTGAAGCAACTTAGCACCCACCCAGCACACAAAGAGTGATTAAAAGAAAATTTTTTTCTTGGAAAAGGATACACGAAGTGTTGTTCAAAGACTCACTCAGATCCAAAGAGAGATAATCAACCTTCTAGGGGTGGAAAAACATACAAGAAAAAAAAATAATTAAAGCAGGGAAATAAATGTAGAAATAGATAGGTGAACAGATAGATATAAACAGTCTAGCTTTACTTTTCAAGTGTATAAATCATTGTCTCATTTTTAAGCATCTGATTTTTGAAAAGTATATTGAAAAGCCTGCTAAAATTTTTACATCTCTTGCCTGGGTGATTGTTTCCTATATAATCTCTTAACTGATCTCTTATACCTCTTGTTCCCCTACAGTCTCCCCCTCCACACCAAGCTATGGGTTTTCTTTCAAAAATCCAAATTTGATCATATCACTCCGCTGATTAAAAGAAGCCATGCTCTCAGGATAAAGACCACAAATCTTAACCAGTCCTGTGTGGACTGGCCCCTGCTCATCTCTGCAGCCTCAAGTCACTGCATGTTCTTTTCCCCATGATGTCTGGCTCTACCTACTATGGCTTTTCTTTCAGTTTCTGGGAGATGTAACGCTCCCTATTGCAACTTGGCTTTTGCACAACTTGTCTTTTCAGCCACAAGCCTCCTTCTGCCTTACTTTTATTTACTCTGGCTCCTGTCAAATATGCCTTCTTTGTGAAGTCTTCCTAACACCCACATCCCAGACCAGGAATGATCAAATCCTCCCATTATATGCCTTTCTAGAGGCATACAGCTTCTCTTTCATGACACCAAGTACCATTTCATTTACCTATTTAGCTGTGTAATTATTAATTAGTGCTCCTCTCCTGCAGTAGGTCATGAGTATAATGAGGGCAGGGACTCCATATGCTCTAAGGGCCAAAAGGACAAGGATTGTTTTATATTTTACTCATTACTGTATCCCCAAAACTCAGCACTGTGCTTAATTGTTCAGTCGCTAGGTTGTGTCCAATTCTTTGCAACCCCATGGACTGCAGCACGTCAGGCTTCCCTGTCCTTTATCTCCTAGAGTTTGCTGAAACTCATGTCCATTGAATTGGTAATGCTTTTTCTATGAACCAACAGGTGTTGGTAATTTGATTTCTGGTTCCTCTACTTGGTGCTCATGTTCACTCACTAACTCGTGTCCGACTCTTTGTGACCCCGTGGACTGTAGCCCATCAAGCTTCCCTGTCCGTGGGATTTCCCAGGCAAGAATGCTGGAGTGGGTTGCCATTTGCTTCTCCAGGGGATCTTCCTGACCCAGGGATCGAACCTGTGTCTTATGCACTGGCAGGTGATTCTTTACCAGTGAGTTACCTGGGAAGCCCCCTCTACTTGGTGCTGTCAATGAAGAAGAAAAAAAGGTTACCTGGTCTTTTCATTAAACGCAAGATGTTACAGCTATCAGGCCTTCACATTACAGATGCTCTGACGGTGAGCCTTGAGGGAGGTCAGGATAAAAACAGGATGCTCACCATCTAGCAGTCATTGTTGTGACCACCCCCCCACCTCCAGTGTGCACCCTGAAGAGACCCATGATGAGAAAGCTCAGGATACTGGCCCCAGATGGCTGAGGTACATATCAAAGGAATGAGTTCAATGATCCCAGCCTCTTGCATCTTCCCATACAAATAAAAGTCTAAATTCTTTAACATGAGATATCTGGTTTTCTTTAATTAACAGTAATCTTTGATGTTCTGACTACCTGGTCTTTGTTGCAAACACTCCTATATATCCTGGCTACTTCCTTCCCTCTTCAGAGCAGTCTATCAGAACTATCAAAGAGGTGGTATCCTGGGCTTAAGTCTTCAGTTTTGTTGGCTGAATAAAACATCATGCTTTTTTTTTTTCTGTCGACAATATGCAGTTGGGGCTCAATAAATATTTCTTGACTGAAGGAATTAGTGTCATATTCAAGAAAGTTAGTTTTAATTCAAGTTTTTAATGTCCTTTAGGATAAATTACAGGAAACAAGGTTGACCCATGGTCAGGCTGACAAGTGACCTAAAAGCAGAGCTGAAGTTCTGTCTGCTGCTGCTGCTGCTAAGTCACTTCAGTCGTGTCCGACTCTGTGCGACCCCACAGACGGCAGACCACCAGGCTCCCCCATCCCTGGGATTCTCCAGGCAAGAATACTGGAGTGGGTTGCCATTTCCTTCTCCATCTGTTTCTGCAAAACCAGCTCTACTCCCCTGGTTAAAGCCTCTGTGTGCTCACATTCACACAAAAACCCTGCTGTCCTTGGCCCTGGAAGAAGACTGAGAGGACTGTTTTCTGAGTGTTTGAGTCCAGTATTGCTTCTGGAGAGTCTTATTATTTTTGAGAGCAAGTCAGTTTTATGTAATATATCCATTACTTGTGATTTCATCATTACCTGTCTCTGAAATGCTAGGGAGAGAGTAGGCAAATTTATCAGAGTTTGGATGTAGAAAATATTTATTATTTTCAAATAGGTCGTGTGGTGTTATGATACAGTGAAAGAATCAATACCTGGGGTTTGATGGCCCAGTTTATATTGATATTTCCATTATGCTACCAAATCTCCAGAAGCCTGTGCAAATTACTGAACTTTCAGATAAGGTTAACTATCAAGAGGGATTTCAGGCCACTGCCTGTCTTCAAGTTGAAAAGTGCCATAACCTGAAAACCATTACTGATTTCTCTGACAGAGCAAAACAGTCTTATAGCTCACAGAATCAGAATTCCATATTTAGATAAATGGTTTTCTTTTTTCTTTTTTTTTTTAAAGTTTATAATTTGATTTGACAAACAGCCTCGGACTATTGCCTCAGAAATAGAAGTTTAATGAGTTTTCATATATTTGGAAGTTAGGTTTATTTTATTTGCTTTGATTTATTAAATCATATATTTATCGAACCTTTAATTATGATGATATTGAGTAAGGGTAAAAATTAGTTTATAAAACATGTCATTGAGTTGATTTCATTGAGAAAGTACCATTCAGTTTTAATTCTTGCTTTTTAAAAAATTTGTTTTATTTCCTTTTTGACAATATGGATCACTGTTTATACATTATATGCTAACTTTCTCTCTTGATATTTTCCCATTGATGTGAGAGATGGCTTAATGACACAGATCCTCAACTTAGCGTTACTATTAAACCTTACAATACCCTTAGGCTGACTCAGAATTTCATGTAAGTGTTGCCTCTTTTTGGTTTGTTTTGAAATTGCTTTTAAAAAAAGGATTAGACCATTTTAAGAAAGGTTTTAGGTTTTTAATTTAGTTCAAGATGGTAATCTGAGCCCACTCTGTTCCTAAAGAGTTCATTAAAAATTTTTATAAACTAAAATTTCATGGCAATGAACAAAGAATGGAGTCATTAATGAACTAAAAACTCAACAAAGTTCTGGAATGAAGGAAAGTACATGAATAAGAATAGCTAATGAAACTAGATGGAAATAGCCACCATCTAGAATATTTTCTGAGGACCCCACCACTGAGTAGGTGATCAGCATGCCTACAGAACTGTAGAGAGATTCCAAGGCAAGAAGGAGAAGTGTCTATAACTCCTTCAGGGAAAAATCCCATCTTGTTTTGCATTCTTGATCCGATTGCTTACCACATGCTTCCTTTTAATATCTTTGTGTCTACCTCAGTTCTCTCAAGTCCCTATCCAATACCATTCTGTCAGAGATATTCCTTAACCACTTTATCTAAACAGCAACTATCTCTAGCCTTTCCCTGAAGCCTGTCACTCTATATCCCTTCTACTCTGCTTTGATTTTCTTCACAGTACCTAGTATGTTCTAATTTGCTCAATGCTTCTTTTACAAAAAAAGTAACTTTGATAAAAACAATTTGTCTGTTTGATTAACTAATTATAGACCATTAGTACCAGTCTGGGGATTGATTAAGTGAATGAATGATTGAACCATGGCTATAAATTTTTGTTGTGATCTTCACTCACCCCAACTTCATACTTTTCCACTACAATATTTAGAGTATTTAGTAGCCAGATATTTACTCCTGATTTGGCTGTGTGAAGAAAGGGACTTCTCTAAAACATGAATAAACTGTCAAAAGCAAACTGGCCACTAGTGTTGATGTTTGTGTTTTGTGCATATGAGAATTTTCCAACACAGTGGCCAACTCCTCATCAATTTACCAAAGTCCACCATTGTCCTGTCATCTTATTTACCTCATTCTTAAGCAAAACAGTCAAAATTTGCTGTATAATTGAAGAAAGGATATGGGATAATAATGATCAAGCAAAACAAACAGAAATATCTTACTCTAGAAGAAACAAAGAAAATAAATTAAAAAATTTTAACAAAAATCTAACTCATATCCTTAGAGAGGTTTGAGAAGATATTATTACATCCTCAGAATTAAGACAAAATTCTGTGAAGGAACAAAAACAATAACAAGCCCTTAGTAATTAAAAATTGCCTGGAAAGTCCCATGGACGGAGGAGCCTGGTAGGCTGCAGTCCGTGGGGCTGCTAAGAGTGGGACACGACTGAGCGACTCCACTTTCGATGTTCACTTTCATGCATTGGAGAAGGAAATGGCAACCCACTCCAGTGTTCTTGGCTGGAGAATCCCAGGGACGGCGGAGCCTGGTGGGTTGCCATCTATGGGGTC
Source organism: Okapia johnstoni (assembly GCA_024291935.2). Taxonomy (NCBI): domain Eukaryota; kingdom Metazoa; phylum Chordata; class Mammalia; order Artiodactyla; family Giraffidae; genus Okapia; species Okapia johnstoni. The sequence continues at coordinate 59,665,946 of CM044308.1, forward strand.
GCACTGAGTCAGACACGACTGACGTGACTTAGCAGCGGCAGTAATTAAAAATAAATCCGCTATAATTTAAAAAGAAAGCTAAAACAAGGAAAAACATAAAATCAAAGGAATCCCCCAAAATATAGTTAAGAAAGAGAGGATAAAAGGTAACGAAGATTAGCCCAGGAGATTCAAGTTTCAACTATTAAAGATTCCAGAAAAGAAAATGAAAGAAATGAGATTCTTAATTTGCAAAATTAACATTCTAGAAATGAAGAAAAGCACAGACCTTTAAATCAAAAAATACTAATATATATAAAGAAGAAAAAATACAAAAGTATCATATGTTAAAGTAGCATGTGGAACATAACTGTGAAATTGCAAAACAGTAAGAATAAAGAAAAATTCTTCAAAGCCTCCAGTGATGTGGAAAAACAAAACAATGCTAACAATTAAAAAAAAAAAAGTGGTCATCACTAGAGAATGGAAATCATAAGAAATCATAAAATTCTCTTCAACAGCACAAGATTCTGGCATATATAGATAATAGACTGTACAAAAAAATACAATGCTAAAATAAAATTTGGCACAATTTTGAGTTAGTGGTGCTGTGTTGGAAAGGAGAATCCATTGAGCATTCCTTTGAACTGTGGAGATTTGGTATTTGAACATGAGATAGGAAATATAACCATAGTACACTACTTGCCTCTGTTTTTCCTTATACTCATGAAGGAAAAGGCACTGTTTATCAATTTTTAATGTTTAGATTCAATCCATAGACAAAGTAAAAAGATTTAATGATGTCTACTGAATGTAATGTAAATAGAATCAGATCAGCCCTGTCGAGGGCGAGCAAAAACTACAACTGACAAAGATTGGAAGGTAGAGAGAGGCGACATGGAGATAAACACAGTATATAAATATCCCTATTTTACAAAGTGGAGTCAAGAGACACTGTGTAGAAAGCACATAATAGAAATATAAGAAAACATTTCAGTTTCAAAGATTACTAATAGAAGAAAACTATTTCAAAATTACATTGTGAGGAAGGGGACACAAATGTGAGCTAAATCTTAATCTACAATGGCAAGAAGCCTGTAGAGGGCATCTAAATTGATAAATTAAGAGAGGAAAAAGATAGGCATATTATTTAGAAATTAGGAAGCATCAACAAAACTAAAAATTGAAATGGTTAAAAATTTGGGAGGAAACAAGACAGGGAAAATGCTTCCATATTCAAAACTTATATGGGTACATTTTAAATGTATTTAAATTCTGTCGACAAATTCTAGTTAAAGTAAAATACAAACAAATAAAGCATGCAAAGACCTTTCACCAAGTGCTAGACTACTAGAAAAAGCTAACATTCTTTTAAAAATAAAGAGAAAAATTATGATACATAAAAGGAAATATATTTGTGTAGATTTTTTATTTTGATATAATTTCAAACTTACAGAAACATTTTGAGAATAATACCAAGAATTCCCATTTTGTTTACATTTTGCCTATCTCCTCCATTGTTTGTTCTTTACATGTACATGCACACATACTTTTTCTGAACCATTTGTGAATAAATTTCAGACATTGTGTTCTTTTACCCCTAAACACTTCAGTGTATATTTTTCTAAGAACAAAGATATTTCCTTTCATAGTCACAGTACAACTATCAAAACCAGGACATTTAACATTGACATCTTGCTGTTATCTATCCCAAAGGTCATATTAAGTTTCCTCAGTTGTCACAAGCATTCCTCAATTCAACTGTCGTTCTTTTCTAATTATATTTTTTGCATTCTAGTTTAATCGAGGATCACAGATTGCAGTTAGTGATCATGTCATTTTAATGTGGGACAGTTCATCAGTCTCTGTATTTCATGATCTTGACATTTTTCAAGAGGCAGGCAAGCTACTTTATCTCTCACTTTGAGTCTGTTTGATATTTCCTCAATATTAAATTCAGGTTATTATTTTTTTGGCAGAGATGTTACAGAAATAAGATTGTGTTCCCAACAAGCTCCTACTGTATAGCACATGGAACTCAGCTCAATGTTATGTGGCAGCCTAGATGGGAGAGGGTTTGGGGGAGAATAGATACATGTATGTGTATATCTGAGTCCCTTTGCTCTTCACCTGAAACTATCACACTGTTTGTTAATTGGCTATATCCCCAATACAAAAAAAAAATTATTTATTTTAAAAAATTACTTACAAAGTTATTTATTTTACAAAATTACTTACAAAGTAATTTATTTTACAAAATAAAAAGTTAAAAAAAATAAAAAAGTCTGTGTTCTCATTGCATCCCATCTGAAGGCACATGATGTTTATTTGTTCTATTACTGGTAACATTATCTGTGATAATTTGGTTAAGGTAGAGGACTCCAGATTTCTCCAGTATAGATTAGATTTTTCCTTTCTGCAATTGCAAAATAGTTATTTGACACTATATAAATATCCTATTTCTCATCAAATTTTTATCTACTAGTTTTAGCATGAAAAATGTGGTATTTTACATGGAAAGAATGTAAAAGAATGTTTGAGAGAATATTAATCTTTGATTTTTATTTCTGTATTCAAGAACTCTCAGCAAATGTCTCAATACTTCAAGAAAATTGTAGGGAGATTTAAAACCACCAGTGTTGATTTCACATATTCATTGCAATTTGTAATTTTTAAAAGGCATTTCTTCTACATGTATATTTAGTAATTTAGGGTTTTTCTAGCAATAGGTTAATAATCAGTTGTTTTTAATAATACTCCACTGAATCACTACAAAGCTGAAAATAAAGGTTATATTACAAATTTCATCTGTACTTTGGAAAGGATTAGTGCTGTTTATCTTATCAGCACAAGCACTGGGTAATTGTATTCTCTATTTACTAATAATTAGGGGGTAGATTTATATTACAAGAAATATACACAATAAAACAAGCCATCACTTAGCTTGGCTTGTGAAAAAAAAAGAAAGGAAAACAAGATAATAGATTGATGTCACCAATGTATGAATTTGAGAAAAGCAATGGCAATTAAAAATAAAATTCTCAAATACAAGCAACAAAACAACGATAGATGTCTTTGGAAAAAAGAACAAACAAAATTTAAATATATAAAATCAGATTTATTGTACACACACAATTGTATTAGATTCTTTTAGTAAGCAAACATCCTACAAACTTTAAACTATTTTTTCAAATGTATAGATAGATATGATTTGACATCTTAAAAATTTGGAGTTGCCATGAAGTAGTAATACAAAGTTTTCCATTTTCCTAGTGTACAACACACCATGTAGAAAAGGGCAGAAAGGGACATTGGCAAAAGGATTTGGCTGGAAATGCAATGAAGGACAACTAAGGCTAGAATGAGTAATAGGTGTAATGAGTAAAGGCATGTGTGTGCATGCTTAGTCATTCAGTTGTGTCAGACTCTCTGCGACCCTTTTGACTGTAGCCTCCAGGCTGCTCTATCCATGCAATTTTCCAGGCAAGAATACTATAGTGTGTTTCCATTTCCTACTCCAGGGTATCTTTTCAACCCAGGGATCAAACCTGTGTCTCCTGCATTACAGGTGGATTCTTTACCCACTGAACCATCAGGGAAACCAAAAAAGAGCAAAATATCATCATTCTGGAAAAATCTAGAGCATGACTGTTGGATTATTTTTTTAATGGTAATGGTGAGATGTTACTTTTAAGGGGGAAGGTGTTGAGCTTCATTTTATCATGGTAAGCTTCAGAAATTGGCAGCACAGTCCTGCGAGGTAGCCTGCCAGCAGCTGGTTAAAGAGACAGAAAGATTAGTCCTATTAACACTGAGTCATTTCTGTGTGTGTGTATGTTTTTTTTTGGTTTGTTCATTTCTTTATTTCACATGTATCCATGCTTTCTTAGATTCTTTTCCCATTTAGGCCATTACAGAGTTCCCTGTTCCATAGAGTAGGTCCTTGTTATCCATTTTATATATAGTAAAGTGTAAGAAAAGAGAATATCCACAGTTATCCGAGATGGCTATTTAAATACCTCTCCCTTTGCCAACTATCTTGGTGAAGCCAAATTTTCTTCAAATAATTCAACCAAAACAATATAGTACAACACACCAAATGCAGAAAAAGAGATGAGAACCCAGTTTTCCTTTATTTAGCCAGAATTGAAGACACAGGCAAAAATGTAGAACAGTGTCAGTCTTCTCACTATTTTGGTTCATTTTTTAAAGTATAGCTAGTTTTCATTAAAAAAATCTAAAAAAACACTAAGTCATTTTTCATGCAGACAAATCTATGGCAGTCCAGACAACTTCCAGGGGAAGCAGACACAGAAGGAGGGCACACACCAGGGATTTCACTTTCTGCACAGCTAGTCTACGTGTAGAAAAAGAAGAGAAGCCACTGGATACATTCCAGTGGTTGGAAGAGAAGTAAGTCAGATCTTCGGTCACTAAAGTCCAAATGATATCCCTTCTTGTATCTCTCTTATCTGTCTCCTTTCTTCATCCTTACTCCCTATTCTTTGGTGTAAGCCTGAATCATCTCCTGACTCAGTCAACTAGTGGTCTCTGCCTCTAGCTTCTTTGACCTCTCTCTCTAATCTATTTTCTGCCCCACTGTGCTACCACAGTGATCTTTATAAAATGTTCAGCTGACCAAAGCTTTCCTCTGATAAAAATTATTTACTAGCTCTCTTATGCCTGCAGTGAAAGTGAAGTCGCTCAGTCGTGCTCGACTCTTTGTGACCCCATGGACTGTATAGACCACCAGGCTCCTCCGTCCATGGGATTTTCCAGGCAAGAATACTGGAGTGGGTTGCCATTTCCTTCTCCAGGAGATCTTCCCCATCCAGGGATCGAACCCAGGTCTCCTGCATTGTAGACAGACGCTTTACCATCTGAGCCACTAGGGAAGTCTCAGATTTAAATCTAAATTATGATTCAAACAAATTTACTTCTAAAAATTCTCAAGTTTCCTCTGTCATTAAACACACTGGCTCTTCTAAAAATGCTTTACCTGAAACAGCATCTCCTCTCTTCCTCACCTTATTAATTCATACTTAATTGCTCAGGCTTACTTGAGGATCAAATGCCCCCTCTAGAAAGCCTTCCTCTTCCCTAAAATAGGTGTCCTTCCTAAGTGTTGTTGTAACTTTATAGGCTTTCCTCTGTCCTACCTCAGTCACACTGTGATTACCTTGAGTGACTTGCACAGCCTGAAAAATAATAATTCTCAGTAGCCTTGTTGACTGACAGAGGGAAGCGAAAAAAATAAAAGAATAGATGAAGGCAATCTTAGGGGGGGCCTGAGAACAGAGGGTAATTCTGTGTTCCAGAGATTAAAAGTAAAGAAAGCCGATTAAAACAAAGAGTAAATCAAAATGACTGCTGAATTTATCGAGAAGATCAGGGAAGACTATTAGAGTTTTTCTGAGATGGAAAGTATAGCGTATTCTAGGGAAATAAAAAAAGAGAATATATATGCCATTGCCTTCTCCGATATATATATATATATATATATATAATTGATCTGCATTGATTTGTGGCAGAGATCATTACAACATCGTAAAACAATTATCCTCTAACTAAAAAAAAAAAGTGTGCTAAGTTCCCTCTGATATGGCTCAATCATAAAATCTTGTTTAATTTACAGATTCTTTTATACTTGTAATAATATCACACATAGTAGCCATATGGATATGCATAGACCCATCTGTACATACTTTATCTCTCCAAATTAAAATATCAGAGCTATTTTAATCTGGTCTTCTGTGTTATCAAGCAATTGGAAATGAACAAAAAATGTTTAGTGTCTATATACATATAAGATTACTAAGAAGTATATCATGATAGTAAAGCCTAGAGTGTAGAGGGCAAAGTTTCCAACCAATTTTAATCAACCACCTGTAAGGAAATAATCTAAAATTATTATGCAGAGAGAATAGGATTAACTTTATTATATAAAACATGGGAGAAAGGGATACAGGAGGTTAACATGCCATGAAGGTAAATTTATAACCAAGTCCTGCCCTAGGGTTAACTTGGAGAGCCAGAGCTTGGTGAACCATTCCAAAATGACCTTAAGAAAGATGAGAGAAGGAAAGGTTTCAGATAGATATCAGGAAGCGAAGTATGAAAATGTAGGCTAACCAGGGATCAAAGAGCTAGGGGAGAAGAAGGAACAGCAGGAGAGAGGGATCTGGAGGTGGACTGGTGAGTACCAGGGAGTTTCACGAGTGTCCACTTCAAGCCTCTGCTTGGTTTTAAGCATGATGGCTGTGGGCTGACTGGACCATTTAAAGAACTGCAGTCAGAATGGACAGTTGATGAGGTATCTCAAGTAAAATAGTAGATTTTGTCAACTAGAATGGAATGTTATATTTATTATTGTTTACCAAACTGTCCATCAAATAGAGAAGTCTATGTCCTATTGAGATGCATTAAGTGGGCACCATTAACTAGAAGTTGTCATGAAGATGATTGCCTCTCTACTTTGAATCATTTAATGCTATTTGGAAATTAAACAAAATTCTTTGCTAATAATGAGAAACAACGTTTGATTCCTAATTCCAAATAGGCTGTGACATCCACCAAAGGCTTGTCAACCTTTCTTACTTAGTGACAAGAATTTAATGCATTTGGTTATTTGACCAATCTTCTTGCAAATTCTACTAAAATTTGAACCACACAGTAGTATGTAACCAGTAAATCAAACAGAACTTTGCAACCGAAATGAATTTAATCTATTTCAGTTCAATATATGTATATATAAACAAAAGAATGCAAAAACTAATTTGGCTCAAAAAACTACAAGAATAGAAATATCAGTATATACCAAAGCAACTGTGAATAAATTAGCCAGGTCCATTGTATTGAAGTGAGTTGTCCAGAAAAAATATTGAAATGTTCCTGGAACATAAATGGTATGTAGTCAGTATGGATTGAAGTTTGCATGGATAGTAAGTTGCAACTTACTATTGATTCTCTATGAAACAAAATTGATGAGACTTTATGGTCTTCAGTTTTTAATAAAATCCCTGCTGGGCACTTACAGAAGAAGTAAATTTATGGATTCAGGCCACTGGAGTAACACAGATGATGTTTCAAAAGTAAAAGGAGTGTGTCCATTAATCTGAGACTGATTTGGAATCAGTGTCTTGAGGGTGACCTTCATCGATTAGTATCATATGATATTGAGCCAGTTCCACTGCAGTTGACATACCTGTTTATCCTAAACTCCTTGGTCTTGGAGTCCTGCCCCTCTGATTTGGTAGTCCTTTTTGTTTTATGTGGTTTTAATAGGGCTGACAAGGTAAGGTTTGTCTCAGACCTGACCAATCTGAGTTCTTTCTCAAGCTGACCAGAGTGATTGTTGGAGACATCAGAGTATAGCTGAAGATGGACAAGTGAGACACTTTCTAGGGACTTTTGCCAGAGCTGTCGGGAAAAACACTCCTTTCTTTGGGAATCACAGGCTATAAGGACTTCATATTGCTGGTGTTGCCAGAAGCCATCTTTCAAACATATGCTGCTGCTGCTGCTAAGTCACTTCAGTCATGTCTGACTCTGTGCGACCCCAAAGACGGCAGCCCACCAGGCTCCCCTGTCCCTGGGATTTTCCAGGCAAGAACACTGGAGTGGGTTGCCATTTCCCTCTCCAATGCATGAAAGTGAAAAGTGAAAGTGAAGTCGCTCAGTCGTGTCCAATTCTTAGCGACCTCATGGACTGCAGCCCACCAGGCTCCTCTGTCCATGGGATTTTCCAGGCAAGATTACTGGAGTGGGTTGCCAGTTCCTTCTCCGTCAAACATATGAAGTGCTGTCATTTGAGACTGAAGACAAGCAGAGATGAGCAAAGCTGAGAAATGGAGCAAGGCCAAAGTATGACATCATTTGATACCTAAATCTAGCTGAGGTCTACATAGGAAGAAATTCCTTTTGGTCCTCTCAGCCTAGAAAATGGGTGAATTTCCTTATTTAAATTTAAATGAGTTTGAATTGGATTTCTGTCATTGAAATTAAAGGAGGCCTGACTAATTCACCACGAATGGCTAAAATCATGGCTCCCAAACATTTATAGTAGAACAATAATAATAATTCAAAGACCAACTTCCTTGTACTTCATCTTCTGAAAGTGTAAGTCACTCAGTTGTGTCCAACTCTTTGCGACCCCATGGACTGTATCTCACTAGTTTCCTCTGTCCATGGAATTTTCTAGGCAAGAATACTGGAGTGGGTTGCCATTCGTTTCTCCAGAGGATCTTCCTGACCCAGGGATCAAACCCAGGTCTCCTGCATTGCAATAAGATTCTTTATCATCTAAGCCTGCCCAACTATTTCTATTCCTTCATTCACTTGTGCATCTGGTGTCTCTGCAAAGGTAAATTAATGTTTTCAGTTGATCAGGATTGTGAATCTATCATTTTCCCCACAGACTCTGAATCCTTCATGCAGACCTGGAAGTATCACTGAAAATGGATAGTCTTCAAGACAGTGATGATTCTAAAACAGTTCCCAACAGTAAATAAGTACATCAGGTCTAACATCCCTCACTTAAGGAAATCATACATGTAGTAAAGGCCTGAGACAATTGTCTCTATCACTTATAGGGTCCCTATCATCTCAGTCTTTTTGTTACTGAGCCCAAGTTTACTCTGCTCACCACATTATGAACAAGTGAATCAGAGACAAGATGTTGAGGCAAGGAATACGACTTTATTCAGAAAGCTGGCTGACCGAGAAATTGGCCGACTAATGTCTCAAAATAACCATCTTCTGAGGTCTAGATGCCTGGTTCTTTTACAGAACACAGAAAGGGAGAAGGTGAGGAAATAGAGTTAAAAGGCCATTAATCTTGCAAATATCTCTTGGAATGGCTAGCCTTCAGGGGAGAGTCTGTTAATTTCTTCCTTCCTGTAGCCATCTACAGGTGGATAAGATCTTGAACAAAGGCATTTTGGCTTAACCCCCAGGTAAAGGAGCAAGGTTCCCAGGGGTAGGCCATTATGGGTAAATGGTACCCTTTTAGTAAACAAAAGCAATGGGAAATAAAGTTTAAGTAAAAGAAGCTGATCCCACCATGAAATCAGTTCTTCCCTGTAGCACTTTTGCTTATAACTCACCACCAATTTATATATTTACACTATTTATCCACCTCTATTTATCCATCTTAGAAAAACTGAGGAAACATTATAGTGGTTGACATGAAGTCCTTAAGTGGTTGACATGAATACATAAGGTATTTTGACAACATATCCTTGAGAAAGCAAAGATCTGTTAAGGCTTAAGCCTGTGTTTCAATCCCAGTCATCAGAAGAACTTAACAAAATGTAGACTCCATGGTCTCAGTCTGGCCCTGCTGGATCAAAGTCTTTGAAGCTGAGGTCTAGGAATTTTCATTTTTAATCAACTCCCCACTTGGCTTAAGTCCATAATTTGAAACCACCAGTACTGAAACCAGTACATAACTTTGACCACCAACTTAGATAAATTCAAGTTAGTTTATTCCTAATGCTCTACTTAGATATTTTCTAATTTTAATGTCAATATGAAACAATTGAATCTTGTTACAGTGCAACAGGTGCAACAGCTCTGAGGTAGGGCCTGAGATTCTGTATTTTCAACAAGTTCCCAGGTAATGCTGATAGATTTTGTCTAGGGATATGAAAAGAATCAACAAAAATATATACAATTGAAAAGAATAAGTAGCACTACTGTTTGGGATTAACATATACACATAACTATATATAAAATATATAACCAACAAGGACCTACTCTATAGCACAGGCAACTCTACTCAATATTTTGCAATAACTTATAAGGGAAAATAATCTGAAAAAGAATATACAGATATAGATATCTGAATCACTGTACTGTACACTATAACTAACACAACACTGTAAATCAACTATACTTCAATTAAAAATAAAGAATTAGTAAATCTGGCCTGTGGAAAATTAAAGTAGAACAAAGATAAGAATATCACATGGAAACACAGTTTTCCCTCACGCTATGCAGTTGTAGAAGAAGACTATTTTCCTGGCAATTCTATTTTCCTGGCAGCTAAGTCAAATAAGAAAAAACACATTCTTACATTCTTCCCAGGATGCATAAAAAGCAAAACAAGCCTTAAAAAGAAGCACACATTCTGTGAACACTGTGAGGTGCAATGTATATAATTCTTTTGTCTCCCTTTTTCTTACTTTACCTTTCATATCAGGTCTCAGGGCATAATAAGGAAATGTAATTGAGAAAGAGTAGTTCTATTGGAGCCAAAAATTTCTGATCAAAATATTAATTCTCTGGTGGCTTTGCTTCATACAAATGTAAAATTTATAATAGCTAGAGAAATGGATGGGAATGCCTTCCAAGCAGGTTAGGTGCCAGGAAAATTTGGTAAATCCCAAAAGGGCTATTAAACTCTTTTTTTTCTACCGTGAAAAAGAGGACAGAATTGTCTTAGCACATTTGGTCACATTTGCCCAGCCCAGTATAAGGTAAAAATAGTACATTGGCAGTGACACGTAAAACAAAATGGGCAATCAGATCACACAAGCTTTAAGTTATTTAGCTCTGACATTCAAGTTTCCCACTGCTTTTTTTCTTCATTCACACCAAGAGAAGGGACCGCCCTCCTCTTCCTCTATTTTGGGTCATGTATACATTCCCCTATTATTTATTTTATCTGAACTGTATGATTAAGAGATCTTTTGTTCTAAAAAACCAGAGCCAACTTAAGCTAGTTTATCAAAAAAGGGGCTATTTTCTATATGAATATAGAGACATATCTGCTATTCAAATTATTTTCACATCCTTGTTCCGTAGGCTATAAATCAGAGGGTTTAACATGGGAATCATAAGGGTGTAAAACAATGAGGTCATTTTGTCTTGATCTAAAGAGTAGATTGAACTTGGCCTGAAGTACATAAAAAGCAGAATTCCCCCAGCCTTCTTTGCCTAGAGACTAAATAATCCTCTAATGATTGTATATAAAGTATTTCATCTTCAATTCCTCAGAGTGTTTGTAATAAAGATATTTTTTTAAATGAGCAATACTGGGGGGTAGAAAGCATTGAAAAATGAATACAGCATGTGTGCCAATCACTTTGAATGAGCTACAGTTGTAAACAAACTGAAATTGATGCACTGGTGTATTCAGGAGAACTCCAGCCTTATGAAGGGATATCAGATGCTCACCACGACTGGGCCTCCAGGAAGGAATGGAATCTGGTATTGAAAATCCATCAGGCCTCCTGCTTTATTTCTTGTATTTGTTCCTGTCCACCTGCCTTCTTTTTTTCTTTTCTGTCTATATAAGTTTCTGCTTCTTAGTCTGCAAGACAAGTAGAGGATGAGCATGCACACATTCTCAAATTAAAATCTCCCACAGAACAATAACTTCTTTATTCAGATTCAGAATTCAGAAGAAAGTAGTTGGTCATCCTTGCCTAGGCCAGATGATTTTCTCTTAGTCCAGTAAAGTGTGGCTAGAGATGCTGATCATATTTTATTTTTAAAAAGGCTACAAAAATTTCAAGTGGTTATTATGTATATTGTATTCTACATACCATGAAATGTATTTCTTGGCCTATTTTTATTTACTTCTTTTATCTTGATTTATTCACAAGCCTATATTGTTATTTTATAAAGTTCTACAATCTTCCCTGATTTTTCTGAAGTTGGTAATAATATCTGAGAAACACTTCCTGTCTTTGTTAGTAGCTTTTAGGCTAAGACTGAAGAGCCCATTTTCTCGAATACATGTGAATCTCACATGACATACACGTTAATTTAAGTAAATACAAATATCTGTCACACTGGAAAGCATCCCAAGACCATGTGTTAATAAGTTACCAATCGTTTAAAGATTGTCCTGAGCCTATAACTCAGACAACACAGGAACAGACTCTGTGACCATCTGCCCCCTTAAAAAATGACTTGTTTTGTTTGCCTGACTCATATCCAAGTTAATTCAGGAGATAGTTCTTGAGGACGATAATTATGAGCTAAGCATTGGTTAGATGTTAGAATGAATGGCAGTAGGGGAATCTATATTATAGACAGAAGACATTAAGGAACTAGGTAATTTCAGTAAATGTGATAAATGTAAAATAACATTAAGCACGGGGTATTATAAGATCTCCATTCTTGTGAGGTAAAGATGTTATCCCCATCATCAATTTAGGACTAAATGATGGGAGATGGCGATGAGGCACAGAGTGTAGTTCAGGGTTGGGGCAAAGGCAAAAAGAAGTAGAAATGCTAAAAGATGTGTTCAGAGTGTTAATGAATGGAAACAGGACAGAGATGGTATAAGAGCATGGTCCATTCAATAGATAAGTAAGATTTCATGACCAGAGAGTAGAGTTCACGATGGAGAAAAAATTGAGAGATGAGACTGGGCATATAAATAGATCATACATGGTCTAAGAAATCATATCAGGACATTTGAATTTACTCCTGAAGGCAACGGGGAACCATATGAGAAAAGTGAGGACCTGATTGATTCTCATTGTAGAACACGATTACTCTGACAATAATGTGAAAAAAGAAATGAATTTGAAAGATGGGTGAATTGAAGGCAGGAAACCAGTTAGAACTGTACAGTTATTCAGAAGACAGGAGACTGTGGCCTGAATCAAGATTTTGGCAGTAAGTAAGAGAGGAGGGGATAGTTTTGAAGTGTACAGTTGATCTTTCACAACATGAGTTTGAACTGCATGGTTCCACTTTTATGTGGCTTTTTTCAGTAGTAAATGCCATGGTACTACATGATCCAAGGTTGATTGAATCCAAGGATGCAGAATGTGGATACAGAAGAACCTTGATACAGAGCATAGAATATAAATTATATGCAGGTTTTTAATTGCATGGAGGGTCAGCACCCCAACCCCCAGTGTTGTTCAAGGGTCAGCTGGGTTTAGAAGTTGTAAGTGAAATAAATTCATAATTAATTGGATTAGTGGGTGACCTGAATGCAGGAAGAGAAGACAAAGTCAAGGATGATACCCAAGTAAATTGACAACAAAGATGGTGCCTGGGATGTGAAAGGTAAATACCTACCATGTGATACATTGATATTCAGTCTTCTTAGTTAGCATTTGCTTGTATATTATAAGAAAATACATTTCATCTTTATCAATTTCCTCCCATTAAAATCATCTCAGCTTTGTAATGACCTATTCCTCGTGGAAAGCATGATTTCTTTGACCTTCCTGATGGGAGCCAGAATTGCAATGTATTTTTCATTAAAAACTGAAAATATGCTGTGAACTGCATTCAGAAAGTCTGTACAAATACTTTTAGTAGCAATAACCTGATTGGATTTTTCTATGATGCCATGGAATAGAAGAACCAGCTAAAATTCTTCCTCCACCCAGTGTCTGGCAGGTCAAAACAGGAAGTAAGGCAGATGTCACTAAAAATAAGGATTCCACATTTTTCCTCTTTTATTTTACCTTGTCAACTGAGTGAGCCATACCCTTCCAGCAGTGCTTACCTCAGGCACAATGTGAATTGTATAAAATTTGTCTTCCACAGTAGCACTCATTTTCTTTGTCTATATTATTTTCCTTCCTTTTAATTTTTCTTTCTTTCTTTATTTTTAATTGAAGGATAATTACAATATCGTGTTGGTTTCTGCCATACATCAACATGCTTCAGCCATAGGTATACATATGTTGCCTCCCTCCCACCTGCCACCCAATCCCACCCCTCTAGGTTGTCACAGAGCCCCAGTCTGAATTCCGTGAGTCATACAGCAAATTCCCACTGGCTATCTATTTTACATATGCTAATGTATATGTTTCCATGTTACTCTCTCCATTCCTCCCTTCCCTTTTAAAGTGTCCTGTTCTAAAATGTCAAGGGTTTCTTTTGATTGCTCTATCTGGACAGGAGGAACACATTTACATACAAACACTTTTAGGTAAAGATTTTAGAGTAAACCATAGGGACAAAATAATGTAATTTTGTATGTCCATCTTTACTGTGATTTTTTTCCCCCTAGAATACTACATATAAGGTGGATATACACATGTACATGGCACATGGATGGAGAAAATACTTGGAGATGCTTGCCACATCAGACCCCATAAGCAATCACCTAGTTCATTGCGGCATCAGACTGACCCTTTTTCTTGGTGTTTGCAGTTGCATGTTGAAACAAAAATTAACATTGGGTTATGGACATGAGTTTGAGCAAACTTAAGGAGATGATGAAGGACAGGGAAGCCTGATGTGCTACAGTCCATGGGGTTGCAAAGAGTCGGAAATGACTGAACAACAACAACATTGGGGTTTGGTCAATAAATTCTAAATATACCACTTACATGCTAGTTGGGTGAAAAATATTAACAATAACAATAATAATGTCAACTCAAATCTATTGAAAGGTTTAATAAGAGGGAGGTCTTTTTTTGTTCCTCTAGCTCACCAAGCTTGTTTCTGCTTTAGAATCTGGAACTAGCCATTTTCTCTCTGTAAACTCACTGAGAATAGGGAAGTTTTCTATCTTGTTTATTGCTGCTTTAGCACCTAAAACTATTTTTGCTGCATAATACATACTGAGTATATATCCCTTAGAATATGAATGAGTACTGTTCATTCATTGTTTTATGTGTTTCATCTTTTCTCTCTGACCACACTGAAGGTAGGGACACAATAACTTCTATATTCCACATAGGAGCTAAAATTCTAGACCCTAAAACTCTAAGTACTAAAATATTACTGGTGAGGCTGACAGAATGACTGCATATATTAGTGAATATCCAAAAAATATACAAAATTCAAAAGAGCAGATTTAGAAGGTATGTTAGTTTCCTACACCTGCCATAATAAATGACCACAATTCAGGTGGCTTGAAACAACAGAACAACTCTCAGGTCTGATGGCCCAAAGCTTGAAATCAAGATGTCAGCAGAGCTGTGCTCCCTCTGAAAATTCTAGGGGAGAATTCTCTCTTGTCTCTTTTGGCTTCTAGTGGCTCTAGGCATTCCTTGGCTTGTGGGTGCATCACTCACAGCTTGGCTTTTATCCTCACATCACCTTTTCCTCTTCTCCCTTGTGTTTCTCCCATGTATGTCTCTTACAAGGACACTTATTGTTGGCTTTAGGGACCATTTGAATAATCTAGAATGATCCTGTCTCAAGATCTTTAGTCATATCTGTAGTATCCCCTTTTCCAAATAAGGTTACATTCTCAGGTTCTGGGAATTAGGAAATGGGTATATCTTTTCCTTTGTCACCATTCAACCCACTGTAGCAGGGAGGGTGTAGTAGAAAATGCACAACCTTGATGTCAGGCGTGAAAGTCACTCAGTCATGTCTGACTCTTTGCGACCCCCATGGGCTATACAGTCCATGGAATTCTCCAGGCCAAAATACTGGAGTGGGTAGCCTTTCCCTTCTCCAGGGGATCTTCCCAACCCAGGGATCAAACCCACGTCTCCCGCATTGCAGGTGGATTCTTTACCAGCTGAGCTACCAGGGGGGTCCTGGTGTCAGGCATACGTGGATTCAAACTGAGCTCAGACATTTACAAGTAGCTTGTTAAATCTCTCTCAACCCCAGTTTTCATTATCATTATATCTGCTTTCACGAGTTGCTGAGACCACTATGTGAGATATTGTATACAGAGTGAATAGCTAAGTATCTGATCCACTGTGAATGCTGAAGACATGTTCCCATTCCTTCTCACTTTGTAAGCTCCTTAACCAAAACTACTTACCTAGTTTAAGGCTTTCTTCTAAATACCAGTTGTAGCTTTTACAGTTCTTTACTGAATATTTCTATTGTCAAAATATTCTCAGAAATCCATTCCCTATTGAATCTTAGAATCAAATTTGTCAAATAATACAATCTTACAATGAAGTACAACAAAAGCCCTTTGTATGTATGTATGTATTTGTCACTCAGTCATCTCCAACTCTTTGTGACCCCATGGACTATAGCTTTCTAAGCTCCATTGTCCTTGGAATTCTCCAGGAAAGAATACTGGAGTGAGTTGCCATTCCCTTCTCCAGGGGATCTTCCTGACCCAGGGATCAAACCCAGGTCTCCCATACTGCGGACAGATTCTTTACCATGTGAGCCACCACAAGTTTGAAATCTACATTCATTTTCAGATACCTGAAGAGAATTACAAGGGGTGAGGTTGGGCCATTGTTCTTTGATGTTGCTGAGTAGAAAAAGGATTACAAGTGTACGATAAGTACATCACTGTGTCTTCTAAGGCAGTGTTTCAAAAGAATAGTTTCTGTGAAATATCTGGGATGCTTGCCTCAAGTCCTCATTTTGACTATGCAAAAAAGTAAAGTCTGTTACAGACTTTACTTAGAACAAAATTAAATGAGTATTAATGAGGTTAAAGGCTTCAGTAAAGGGGCATGATATGGAACTCTCAGACACATAGAACTTCAAAAATCCTAATGTAAATGCCAAATCAATTAATATAAGAGCTTGGGTGGTGGGGGAGGGGTGTGTGTTCACAACTTTAAAG
Source organism: Okapia johnstoni (assembly GCA_024291935.2). NCBI lineage: Eukaryota > Metazoa > Chordata > Mammalia > Artiodactyla > Giraffidae > Okapia > Okapia johnstoni. Next base: position 59,682,405 of record CM044308.1, read on the forward strand.
CCAGAAATAAGATAAGCTAAATCTTTATAACTGTCTTCAAAAACTTACATGTGTCACTAAGGAATCACTCAGCACTGTTTGATCAGTTTATTCATCAATGCAAACATTCAAGATTGTTAAATAATACCTATTCTATTCTGGACATTGTGCATGATGTGGTAAACACACACACACACACACACACACACACACACACACACACAAACACTGCCTTCCTGGAAGGCAGCGTCTAGGAAGGGGTACAGATATGTACATAGAGAAATGCCTTGTGGTATATTAGGTTTAATACTAAGGCATAAGAGGAGCATAGAGGAAAGAGGGAGCAATTCCCTGGGGTTCCAATGCCTAGCAGAATGGCTGGCACATAGTAACTATTCAAAAAATACTTCATAGATGAAAAAGTGATTGCCTTCAGGTAAGTTTCAAAGGTAGACATGTCTAAATCAAAAATTTTGAGATCCTAAGTGAGGAACATTCAGGCTGTGAAGAGCTGAGTTCCTGTTATTTGAGTTGATAACATGTGGAGGCATCTATAAGAATTGATAGCAGTCTTAGCACCCACATAGTTGGGCTTCGCTGGGAAAGAGAACCCAGTTCAGGATCCACAATGAACTCCAGAGATCTCCAGCAACATTTTTCAAGGGATTCAGCTGCATGATGTCTTTGCTTTATCTGTAAGCACTGCTTTCACCAGCAATTCTTGCTAGTCTCTTTTATCCCCTGCATACTGCTTCCTCTCTGTATGTCTTTGTTTCTGCTCCATGCTACTGCCTGTGTCCCTTTCTGTGTGTCTTAACTTTCAAACTCCAGAGACTCTATCCAATACAGAGTATACATAATGTGCAGAATGAATATTCAAGGACATTTCGTAGTCCACTGCCCAGTCTTTTTAAGTCTTTCTTTGCATCAGAGTGTTGTGGCTAGCCTGGGGAAGTCTTGTGATCAGAGTATGTTCAAATAAGTATAAAAAATAATGGCTATGGACATGACACACCCTCAGAAGACTATTTTATGCACAGTATAACAATTACAAAGGGGTATCCAGTGATATTGTGGAAACAGTTGAAATAAAACAACCTCTTGGGGGGATCTCTAAGTTATACTTGCAGTAGTTAACTAATTGTTGAATGCATAATTGTACATTAAGTGCTGTCATAAACCTTTCATTTTACTATCTCAATTAATTCCAAACTCATGGGGAGAAAGCAAGACCTCCGAAGATTAAGTGAACTGGTGAGAGCTAGTAAAAAATAAAACTGAAATTGAATTGAGGTCTATTTGACTCCAGATCCTATGTTCTATCAAATAATTGTGATACTACATAACTATAGTTTCTAAAAGTGCAACTCAGCCATGGATTTTAGAAAAAACAATCACAACTGACAGTACATCATACTTAACTCAAAAGTGGAGTACTCATACAGAGTACTGTGCTGTATGAGTACTCCTAAAGAGTACTCACAGACGCCAGCCTATGCACATTATGACTGGTTTGTTATGTCATGAGCAGCCAGAACCCCAAAGCTCCTCAGCTGGCTGTTTTCCTGAGTGAGCATTATCTATTCAGTTCACATTAATATATTTAAATCTAGTAAACATCTGCTGGTGTCTACGTGCTAGATACTGTGGGCATACAAAGATGAATGAGACATGGGCTACACCCTCAAAAGCATAGACTTGGATACAGGTGAAAAAGTCAAATTATGACCATTCTGGGTAAAAAAGGTAAATGCTGTCTGTAGTAGAAAAGTTAACAGAGTAACAAAGAACAGAATAAGGGGAAGATTAATTTGCCTTGGAGAGGGGATTAAGGAGTTCTTTGTAGAATTCAACTAGTATCAACTTGGGTCTTGGAGATAAGTAGGATTTTGATTTTTAAGAAGAGGAAAAAGCACAACCAAAGACAGAGATATGGAAAAATACAAGAATATTAAGGAAATAGCCTTTTGTGTCAGCAGGAGGATACATTTGAGTGGGCAGGTAGTCAAGGGACAAATGATTTTGGAAAAATATGTTGAGACAGATTACTGAGAACCTTGCTTGACAGAGTCTTGACTTCTGTTTTGAGAGGTATGGCAACTATCAGCAATTTTATTCTGCCAAACAGATCTTCCCCGGAATATGAATCAGGAAACCTCACAAATCCTTCCCGAGGTGACTCCATTCTCAACTACAGCATTATCTGCCTTCATGTACAGTTGCAGTGTGGCAACCTACTAGTATTTTCAACCACTCCCTTGGAAACTGGAGCTTATGACTACTGTCTAGAGTATCCTTTTTAAATATTTCAAATATGAAGGCCACAGATTATACACATACATGCACATACACACTTATACCTAAGAAAGGGGATGAAGAAAGAGAGAGCGAGAGAGAAAGAGATGTGCTGTGAGCACAGGAAGGATTTTTATATGCTTGTCTTTCATCTTGCAGAAGAAACAAACGTGATGTAGCATGTCTATTTATAGATCTCTAAAAATGATTTCTAGTCAGGTAATCTTGCAAAATCAGGGAATGCATACATAACATAATGAATATTTAAATGTAATGGGAACTTCAGATCCTCTTGAAACTAAGGTATTTCAGTGGCAACATCAGAAAGGACTGATGCCAAGGGGATGAGAATCGTTACCATGGCAACTCCCAGGCTGACTCACTCATAGATAACGCCTTAAACTTGTGACATGAGAGAGATTGCTTGAGGATTTTTAACACTGTACTAAAATACACATTGCTTCATGCAGATGAGAAAATATTTCAGCATAGCATTTTCCCCCCAAAGGCTTTCTATGACATTTCTAGACAAGACCTCTCTTGTCCTTCAGTCTCTCCGTGTTTTGGATAGAGAAATGGCTCCAGAGGAGGTGTGGAGAATTGAGGGAAACTTAAACTGCTCTTCAGAAATCAAATTCTGCATTCTGCTGGCAGATATCACTTTAGTAGTCATACTCCTTCTTGATCTTTGATTTCCACTCACATCTGAGCTGGGGATTTAACTTCCAATATACTTCAGAACTACATGTTGTAGAAACAAATGTGTGAAGGCAGAAGTCAGTAAGTTGGAGGGATAGGAAAACATGCAGTACCAGAAATTAAAGATAATAGAACTCTCTCTCTCCCTATTCTTCTTTTCCTCCTTTAGTATTCATGAAAATATTTTTATAGGCAACAGTAAGAGAAGTTTCCCAGTTTACACTCCTTTTGCTGCAGTGGAAAGAGAGGACTGTAGGAAACTGACTAAATATAAAATGACATTCATGGAGTCAGGAACAGATTTTATAGACCTAATGAAAATATAGATATTGTTCATTTAGGATTTTGAAGAACACAGAGGGAATATCCAGGTGACTGTTTCTCAAATTAAGATCTGAAAATTAACATAATAATCTCCTTGAAACCGTCATCAAAAAAATGTAGGTTTCAGAACTGTACTCCTCAGAAATCAAACTCAGTGATCCAAGCAGTCATGGTGGTAATTATGTACACTGAGTGTGAGAATTGTTCATCTAGTCAACCTATTCATTTTACTGCATGTAAAAGCTCCCTGTCTGAGAGTTTGATTTGCCAAAGATTATCCACAGGTCTAAAACTCACTTCTCCAAATCCTCAGATTCATTTTCATTAGTAAACCAAGTTTCCCATATGAATTTTTTAAGGAAATGTATTAAATTTTAAAATTTTTATTTTAATTATTTATTTTTAGTGAAATATAGTTGATTAACAATATTGTGGGGGCTTCCCTGATGGCTCAGATGGAAAAGAATCTGCTTGCAATGAAGAAGACCTGGGTTCAATCCCTGAGTCAGGAAGATCCCTTGGAGAAGGAAATGGCTACCCATTCCAGTATTCTTGCCTGGAGAATTCCATGGACAGAGGAGCCTGGCTGGCTACAGTCCATGGGGTCACAAAGAGTTGGACATAACTGACAACTAACACTTTCACACTTTCACTTTTATTTTACAACATTGTGTTAATTTCAGGTATACAGTAATATGATTCAGCTTAGATAAATAGATAGATGGATAGATAGATGTAAATATTCTTTTTTGAAATTTTTTATTGTAGGGTATTACAACATAATGTTTTTAATAATATAAAGCTTATTATATGACTGCACTAATACCCTTTAAATATCCTTAAAATGAATGTAGTGGAGTGTGATGCCACAGTTTAAATAGAATTTTGATTGGGTAATGAATTATTCAAGATTTCTTTTTGGGGTTCATTTTATTGCTGAAGACTAACTTTGAAATACATACATCCCCTAGTGGGTGGATAAGGCACACTAAAAGTAAATAAAATAGTATAGTTTAAAAAGTGAGTCTTACTAGTCATTTGCATCATATTTTAAGTAAGAAAACAGTTTTCACAGCTAACGATTGAAAGTTCATTATAATGGTTTGGGGGTTCATCAGTAGATTTTGATAGAGACTACTCAGTGTCACTAATACCCCATTCCCTCCTTTGTGTGATAATGGATCAATTGCTTGGATTCATACACTGAAAGAGCATTTTGATTCTCAGCCAGTGCAAAAAGACTGATATGCACTAAGCTTATGTCTTAGGCCCTTGTCTTGCCTCAACCTTTGAATTTACTTTGATAACCTCATTTAATCTCTTAGCCATGGTGTTGATGAGGATTCATTAATCTATATTCTCTATATCTTTCTACAACTTTGTATCAGCTAATACATCTATATCTGCACTTCAGGGACTTCAGAAAAATATCCAATCCAAATACATCAATTTTCCCCTAAATTCCAGTACTTTTGTAGTGTTTGCCTTTTTCCCTCATCTCCCATATCTACAACAATGAGTTTAAATCCATTCTCTTTCCTTTCAATGTTTTATCTCTACTCCTCTTTTCACCCTACCCCTACATTTTCTGCCTCCATTCAGGCTCATAGTATGTTCCACTTGTACTGCAAAGTTTAATTGTTTTGTAACTTAGCTGCCTGCCTCAGGCTTTTTCCTCACTCCAATCATTCAAAAAGTAGTTGTTGGGTACTTACTTACCTGCTGGAATAGGAAATGGTAACCTACCCCAGGATTCTCGTCTAGAAAATTCCATGGACAGAGGAGCATGGTGGGCTACAGTCCAGGAGGTCACAAAGAGTTGGATACAACTGAGTAACTGAGCATACACTCACTAATCCACAGGCCCTGTACTCAGCACTAGAGGATAACCAGATAGATATGCCCTCATGAGACTCATAGTCTAGTAGTGGAGGAAATAGACAGGCACCAACCAATTTCCTTGTAGAATGATTCAGGCTACAATGAGAAGGGGCTATGGGAGCAGATGGCAGGGGAGTGGCAAACTCAGACTTCCTGGCTCCTGATTAGGGAGAAAAAGGTGTAATTTGGCTTCCAATCTGAGACCTACATCAGTTGGGGATAGTCAGGCAAAGAAAAAAGAGAGAAAGAGTGAGTGTTCTAGGCCCAGAAGAAACATCATGTGTCTGGACGATAGAGTCAAAGAGCAGTCAAGTTAGAAGTGTGGCTGGAAAGAGAGGAACAGATGAGGTACATCATTTGCCCTTAGGGAATTTTTACTCAAAACATTGAGGATCCATTAAAGTTTAACTTGGAGCAATATAATCATAATTGTAATTTTTTAAAAAAAATTTGAATATCCATTTATCAGCCATACAACAAATGATCTAGAGAAGAGCTAAGTGGAGATGTCTAGTCAGGAGCCCTATTGCAGTAAATCAGGTAAGAAATGATAAAGGCCAAGCTAGATCATAGCAACTGTAAACAGAATATAGAGATATTTTTTATGGAATAGGAGGACCAGGTTTTATTGATTTATGTAATGTGGAAAGTGAGGAAGAGAAAAGAATCAAGACTCCTTCTAGCTTCTGACTTGGTCCACAGGATAGATGACTGTACGATTCACTAGGAATAAGAATGAAGATGGAGGACCAGATTTAACTGTGTATGGGCATGATTCTACTGGAGACCGTGGATGGTTCTTTCATTCAGCATCTTCTCATCTTGGTGCTGGAAACGTAGAAGTAAACCATAATATCTCTATTCTCAACCAGTTTATGCTCCCCTTCTCCTAGAGGGTTATCATGAACAATGTTAAATAAAAGATCCTTAACCTGCAGGTAATACCCATGTTTGCCTTTCATCTTACTGTCACTTAGAAATAATTTCTAATTTGGGAAATACGTTTCTGTTGTTGTTGTGTCCAACTCTTTGCAACCCCATGGACTGCAGCACACCAGGCTTCCCTGTCCTATCTCCTGGAGTTTACTCAAACTCATGTCCATTGAGTCAGTGATGCCATCCAACCATCTCGTCCTGTCGTCCCCTTCTTGTCCTGCCCTCAATCTTTCCCCACATCAAGGTCTTTCCCAATGAGTTGACTCTTCACATCAGGTGGCCAAAATATTGGAACTTCAGCTTTAGCATCAGTCCTTCCAATGAATATTCAGGGTTGATTTCCTTTAGGATTGACTGGGTTGATTTCCTTGCTATCCAGGGAACTCTGAAGAGTCTTCTCCTGTACCAATTTGAAAACATCAATTCTTTGACACTCAGCATTCTTTATGATCCAATTCTCACATCCGTACATGACTACTGGAAAAACCGTAGCTTTGACTAGATGGACCTTTGTTGGCAAGGTAATGTCTCTGCTTTTCAATACTCTGTTTGGGTTTGTCATAGCTTTCCTTCCAAGGAGCAGTTCAGTTCAGTCATTCAGTTGTGTATGACTCTTTGCAACCCCATGGACTGCATGCATCATGCCAGGCTTCCCTGTCCATCACCAACTCCCGGATCTTGCTCAAATTCATGTCCATTGAGTCGGTGATGCCATCCAACCATCTCATCCTCTGTCATCTCCTTCTCCTGCCTTCAATCTTTCCCAGCATCAGGGTCTTTTCCAATGAGTCAGTTCTTCATATAAGGTGGCCAAAGTATTGGAGTTTCAGCTTCAGCATCAGTCCTTCCAATGAATATTCAGGACTCATTTTGTTTAGGATGGACTGGTTGGATCTCCTTGCAGTCCAAGGGACTCTCAAGAGTCTTCTCCAACACCACAGTTCAAAAGCATCAATTCAAAGAGCAAGTGTCTTTTAATTTCGTGGCTGCAGTCACTGTCTGCTGTGATTTTGGAGCTGAAGAAGAGAAAATCTGCCACTGTTTCCATTTTTGTCCCATCTATTTGCTATAAAGTGATTGGACCAGAAGCCATGATCTTAGTTTTTAGAATGTTGAGTTTTAAGCCAGCTTTTTCACTCTCCTCTTTCACCCTCATCAACAGGCTGTCTTCGCTTTGTGCTTTTAGAGTGGTATCATCTGCATATCTGAGGCTGTTGATATTTCTCCCAAGAATCTTGATTCCAGCTTGTGATTCATATATGTGGGAAATAGAGCTGCTACCATAACTCATGACTTTCTTTGGAAGTGGTAAAATGCTTTGGCAGGCTTTTGAATGTGAATGCCATCCCACCAAAAGAAAATTATTCTATTTCCTGTACTTGAGAATTATTATGGAATAAACATGTTGTCTTTCCTTCAGCTAACATTTGAAGACTCATCCAGGGAAGCGATGAATGATTGACTGTATTTAGCATTCCGAGGGGTTTTCAACAGCACACAGATAAGAGTATGGCACCTGTGTTCATTACCCTCGCCAGCTGATGAAGGGGAGTTCATGGATAAAACATCAGAGAGGGCTGGAAAAGTCTACATTTGAATTGAATGTTAATGATTAATAGGTATCCATGAAAAAGAGAGGCAGAAGTTAGGCTTAGGCAAGAGATAAAAACCTTGTCCTAGGAGGAAAATTTTTTGTGCTTGTAATGCATGTTTAAGCCCTTGTTTATTATGTGATACAGTGGAAAGAACTAGGAATTTAAAGTCAGACAGATTTGGGTTCAAATTACTGCTCTAACTTTTTCTAGCAGTCATTTTGGGCATCCCTTAAACCCAGAGTCTCTGCTTTATAAAAAGGGAATATTAATTTCAACTTCATAGAGTTCTTAAGAGGTTTAAATATTAACATGTTGAAAGCACCTAGGCAATTGCTGGTCTTATAGCTAAACATTTGGTAATAGATAGCTCTTGTTATTCAGTATTTAGTGGAGAAAAAATCAATAACTTAGTTAAAGAGAAGAAAAATATGTCATAGGCATTGCATTGTCCTATAACCTGCTTTAGGCTACTTGATTTTCCTTGTTTATTCAATTACAGTTTTACAGTTTTCTGGGACTATTATATACATTATTTCAATTCATCATTTCAACAATCTTGTTGACAATTTTCCTGCCCATCACACAGGTAAGGAGATTAAGTATCAGACTAGCTGAAAAATTTGCTCTAAGGTCCCAGGACTAATGAATCTTTAACTAGATTCCAACTTTCCCAATTCTGTTTTACTTGTAGACTTAATTGATAGCTCCATTTGTTTTAACATGTTGTTAGCCTATAGGTTTTATTCCTGAATGGATCTAGTCTATATCCTGAATGCAAATCTACAAAGATATGCATGTTGTTATAGGTCCAAGAATGATTTTGAAGCTATATAAGAGGAAAATTAAGCTTATCAAAATTATTAGCTTTAAAATTTACAAACTATTTTTTCTGCACTGCCAAAGAAATTCTCTAAGTGTTTTTTTGGTCATTATGTGGTACAAGGTTGCTAATGTCTTCTGCAGCAATATGTGCCAAGTTACTTTTTAGCCAGATCCAGTCAAAGATTAACAGAAGTTTGAACAGATGCTCAATGAGGTTAAGCCACTGGAGGTGGCCAATATGGATATTTATGTAGCTCTTGGATTCTGTAGACCTGACTTTAAGGCCTTAGTTAATGCTTTGTATAAGTTTAAATTTAATTCAATATTTAGAAAATTATTGTACCAAAGGAACAGTCTATGATTTTATTTTTATTTACTTTAGCAAGTTATTATATTAAGCTCCAGAGTATGGCATCATGTAATACAAACGATGCAGTAAAACACCAGTACTTGTGGTATTTATGTCTCTACTATCTGTCTATCTATCTACAGAGAGAGAAGCAACACTATTTTTACGTTGTAGAAGAACCTGAAACAACTTCAATTACCATTAACATAATAATGACTAATATGTTATTCTATACTGTGTAGCCACTAAATGGAATGAGTCATATCTTTACCCATTGATTTGGAGGAAGTTTTGAGTTGTCATTAAGAAAAGAAGATGCAATAAGCATGGATTGATTTCAGAGAGCTTTCATAAATATACGTTTTAGGGAATTGAATTAATGGCATAGATATCAAAGGTAAGTTGTTTTGATTTAAAATATTTTTTGTCAAACTGGATCAGGGAAAGGAGAGCCAGCTCTCTTTCTATTTTTACCTGCTCCTTGAAAACTCATGGATTCCAGTTACCAGGTCCCAGAATTTAACAGCATACCATTCAACCATCTCAACTAATTTGTGGGTAAATTAACTTTTGAAGACTGACCTAGGAATACAACCACTCATTACTATGTTATCACTACAGAGACACTAATGTCTGAGGTCTACATAATCTATTTACAAATTCCATGTTACAATATTATAAACAGAGCACCAGGGAAATTTGTATAAAATACAGTTTTTGCACTGCACAGGCACACCTTGTCCAGTGGGTGAATGATGTGGAAATCTAATCTTTGATCGCCACCCCCTCAAGCTCTTTGTCCTACTGTGGGGCTGAGATAGCAGGACGAAGAAGAGCTATTGTGTAATTCCTACAAATAGGTTTTTTTTTTCTCAGTCTCCATAAAGGTAGATAAATGAGTCAAAGTATAATGGAGAGTCATGGAATAGCAAAAAGCTAATTGGGAAAGAAGACAAAAGCAAAATCTATGCTTTCATGAGGAAAGGCAGATACAGATTATGATGGCCTTAAATCAGTGGTTATCAACCAGGGGGAATTTTACCTCCCCTCCTGCCATCCTGGGGACATTTGGTAATGTCTGCAGCCATCTCTGATTGTCATGGCTGAGGGGCTGGTCCCGGAATCTAGTGAATAAAGGCCAAGGGTGCAGCTAATGCTGCATCCTAGAATACACAGATGTAGCCTCCTACATAGAGTAAGTATTCAATCCAAAATGTTAATAGTGCTGCAGTTGATAAGCCAAATTCTAAATGAACACACACTCTAAAAAGAGAATAAAATGTTAGGAAAGATTGAAAGGAGATTGACACTAAAATTGCATCTTGTCTGATGCATTATTCTCCCTGAAAGTTAAATATTTTATTATTAGAGCCATTGTTTCTTGCTTCTCAATAAGCTGCCAAGTAATGTGTTTTTAATGTGGAAAAAAAAAAATGTCTCCTAGTTCCAAAATTTTTCTTTCTCAAAAGTAACCTGTTTTATCTGATTTGAACTATTATGTGCCATTTTCTAAGATTTCTGCACAAATAAGAAATCTAAATCTTTGGAGAATGTTTTCTTGATATTTTGTTCCATCTATTATTTATATAGAATTGTTACTGAGAACTCTTTTCTGAACTTCTAAATTTCAAAATTTGGAAGTCACAGAGGATGTTGTCCAAAGATTTTCAGTTTCTTGTACAGACGCAATGAATGTTTTTTTTAAAAAAGAAAGGTTCACAAAAATGAATATAATATAACCCTACTTTTTAAAACAATGACAAAAGTTCTGAAGTCCCTGGAATAGGAAGTAGCAACTCACTCCAGTATTCTTGCCTGGAAAATTCCATGGACAGAGGCGCCTGGCAGGCTACAGTCCATGGGCTACAGTCCATGACTGAGCAACTGAGCATGCATGCATGTATATATGTTCCTAGATAGCTGCATCAGCAAACATAAAATGTTGCCCACCAAGTTACTAATTAGGGAAGGAAAGTACAATGGAGGAAGCAAGATTGCTCAACAATAAATAGGCAAATAAATAAATAAATAGCTGTGGAAAAGGTAATAATGTTTATGATAAAAAGCAGGTTATATAGAATGATTTTTTTTTCTTTTAAAGCAAATGGAAAAAAACTAGATACCAAATGTTCATGGTGATTATCTCTGAATGGAAAATTAAAACAAACAAAATCCAAAACACTAATATGGTACAGAAAAAAGAGGATGGAACAAAAGAATGAATGTGATAAAGCTGACATTTGGGCGTTATAATTGGCTACCTATTCTATTTTGAGAGTTCCCCAGGGACTCCCCAGAGATCATTACCTACCATCTCTTTAAGATGATAATTTTATGGAAATCAATCTTCCTGTTAGAAAAATCTAAAAGTAAGGTTTCTGAGAGTGTGCTAAGGATTCCTTTCCAGGAAGGTAAATTAAAGTTTTAAGAGATACCAGAAGTGCTTGATTCTAGAGATATTACTGTAGCCCTTTTAAGAATCCCTCTTATTCCACCCTATTAAATTTGAGCTAAGAGTTCCTAAGATCTCATTCTCCTCCAACAAAACAGTACCAGACCTAGATTTTTTGCTATTAACTGTGCCCTTTACGCTCTCTATATATTACAAGATCACAAATTACAAGAGAAAACTGCCTTCCTAGGCTAGAAAATGCTTACAATTTTTTTTCTCATCTCTTCTAAGTCATGTGTTCTTGATAACATCTTGGTTTAATCCCGATTCCCATATTCTTTCACAGTTTAGCTCACTTCATAGCTCGACTTTTTCAAGTTGTCATGCATACCACATGTTGATTTCTATTCTGGTCATGGATTCATAGTCCAGCTCAGGATGGTCAGGCAAATCCACCACATTCTGCATTAGATCCTCCATGGAACTGATTTTATTTCTACTCTTACTTCGATATTGTAGAAAATAGAAACAGTAATTCTCTTTGAACCTCTGGAACTCAAGAAATTTGAAAAACTGTGTCATAACTCATTAATTATGTGGTTTTAAATGTCAGTGGTTTATGAATCATTCTCCTGATAAATTAATCATTAATCTAATATTTCACTGAGAATTTTGAATACTGGCTAACTTGTGAATGAATTTGAAAGTTGTTCTGAATAGAGATCTATTTTAAAAGCTTTAGTATATATAGGCTTATACTTCCAAAATGACTTTGTGATATAATTCAAAATATGTCTATTAATACTTTGTAGAAAGTCACTATTAATTCATTCCTAAAGAGTAAGTTTGTTTCAAATGCCATATGCTTTTATCATCTCCCAGAAATTCATCAGTTTCTAAATTTGTGGGAATTATGGGCTCACCAGGGAAGCTCACTCCATGGTCAATCTTGAATGGTTAGAGAATGGAAACTCTGGGTTATTAATTATTTTGCCTAACTGAGAGTCTCCACGTACTTTAAAAGATAACCAATATTCCAAAATTTAAGATGAGTTTGCACTAACATACTTAGTGCTGATATCAAGTGCCCCAAACAGCACTACTTAATTCATATTCAGCTAATATATTTGAGCTCTTGCTATCATTGGTGCACTAAGCTGAAACCTAAAAATATAAACTTTTGCCCTTGGGGGAGTTCAGAATCTAGTGGGACTGAGAAATAATTACAATATAAGTACTACAATCAAAGTCGAAGAGGAGTGTTCTGAGAACTCAAAGAAGGATTAATCCCAGAATCAGATTTCCCAGGGGTGCTGTCCTCTTCTCACCTTCTACTGTCTCCGTGGTGCGATAATCCATTCCCACCGCTGCATCTATCACTCACGACTCACTTAGCTTTGTTCCTCCCTGAGCCTTGCCTTCCTGTATTTTTTGGCTCATAACTACTTACTCGGCACCTTTACATGCAACTGCCACTGACACCCACAACACAAAGTAGCCTGTAAATGAGTAAATGAATCATCCTCAGTCCCAAATCGTCACTTCTTACTATTTTTATCCATGTCCTCATTTGGGTCAGAAACGCTATAGTCATCCTTGGTGCTCTCTTTCTATCCTCCCGTATCAATGTCACCAAATTTTGCCTAAACCATTTCCATTTTCTTTCCTCCACCTCCCTGTTAGTACTAACTCTGACTTCACTATTCTCTAAGCAAATGCCAGAGCTTGTAAAACTGATAACCTCCTACTCAATAATCTTGTCTCCAGTGATAGGCTACTGCCAGTGAAAAGAAGTGGAGTTCTCTGAGTATCTGAGGTGGAAGGAATTTCATGCAGGGAGCTGGTTACAGAGGTGATGGAAGGACTAACAAGCCTATGGAGGCCAGTGCGATAGCTTGGTAATGAACGATGCTCAGTCTCACCTTCTGGTTTAGGAGTTCTTTGAGGTAGGCAGGTGAAATGTATTACACATGATTTTCTCCTCAGCATCTAGCATAATACAGTATTTTCAATCTGTCAACAATGGCAAAATGTTGACAGAATGAATTAGTCATTCTCATAATCTAAGATCTTTTGACTTAGAAGTTTCTAGCAAACTTTCCCTGCTTTAGGCCCAACATTTCAATATATCTTACCATGGAAACAACTTGAGTTATTTGTTCTTCTGATTAATTAGGTTCTAGATAAGACATTTAGACTGTCACTGGATGAAATACAAATTTTATATCGTTTTTAGGAAATCGAGTTCATTGTAAAGAAAAAAGTCATTTTTTTAAAAATAATCTTTACAGCTTATAAAGTAGATATTAGATCACAAATGCTGAGATTTTTAAATTGTACAGTCTCAGTTTTGTATAGTGAGAGTCTCCTGCAGTTCACTGCATTGGAACACAAGTTTGTACTCCGGTTGTCATGTTAGTGTCCTATGTGCCCATGTGACTTCCTTAGATGACTCTCATTGGTATAAACCTACAACTCTTAATGTTTTTGTTCACCTAGAAGATCAGTTCATTCCCAGATTGTTCAGAACACTACACAAGACTGACAAAAATCTGACTACACAGATGGATAAACCAAATGGGGCTGTTAGGATGAGACAAAGGTAAAAGAAGATTATGTTCTCTGAAACATAGTACAAGCTGCAGTTGTTGGAAAAAATCAATAAAAAGAAAAACATGGGCTTTGAAAAAATGAGATTGCATGTATTTTAAAGATATTAAAGCAAAACATGACTAAGGGGTTAGCACACCAAATATGTATTAATAGTTAGCATAATACTAGATGATAAGATGAAAGATTAGAAATGAGCAGAAAATCTCGAAATACAGTGATGCATTTCTGCTGCAGAATGTGCTTAATGGTGACACTGATACACAAAACATTCATTTAAGCAGGAGTCTCAATTAGAAACAGATGTTGTGCAATTCTTTTCAATTACAACCTAAATTGGCTTATTTATCAGGCAATGTTTCACTAAAGTTTGTTGTTGTGAGATGAGTTTGTTTTGTTTTCTCATGCTTGTAAGAAGTACTGTTTGTTGCCATCTTATGCATTTAGTCTCCAGGTTACATTTCTTGATAATTGTCATTGTGTTTGATAGAGAATTGTCTCGATAGAAGTAAATATATCTTCCTTCACTTTTCTTGCTCTCTTAGTTAATAAACAATATCAAATATGTCTCTTCTTCCATTTTGCCAGTCATTTAACATCTCTGAGTGTCAGATGTCTCATAATACCTCCCTTTTTCAAAATCAAGGAGATGGGCCAAATGATTTTGATTTTCTTGGGTTTTTACAATATGTATAATTATTGCTTAATGAAATTCTCATATGGACATCAATCTGCATAATCATTATGGCTTTTTTTGGTTGGAGAAAATAAAGATGGAATCAATTTAGCACAAGGAAAGTGAAGTTTGTTGTAATAATACAAAGAAGGTTTATAATGAGTATAGAAGTTTATATATAAACTTTATATAAGAAGTTTATATTGAAGTATAGAACATTTCCAGACCTCAGGAGAACTAGAAATAGGAAGCAGGAAGTTCTTTATGAACTTGGCCATTCGTTCTCTAACAATGTCAGACTCTTTCTCCTATGGCTCTTTTCTGCATCTTTCTCCATTTTTATTTCTTCTTTTGCAAGCTGGCTTCCTCATTTTTATTCAAGCTCCCCTCTCTTTTACCTCATACTAGCAGTGTAGCCCTAGTTATATGTCATGACCTTTGCACTTGGTACTACAGCTGCTGTATCAGATCCTTTTGTAGTTGTTGAGTCACTAAATCATTTCTAATTCTTTGCGACCCCATGGACTGTAGCCAAGCAGGCTCCTCTGTCTATGGGATTCTCCTGGCAAGAATACATAGAAAACTATACAAAAAAGATCTTCATGACCCAGATAACCACAATGGTGTGATCACACACCTAGAGCCAGACATCCTGGAATACGAAGTCAAGTGGGCCTTAGAAAGCATCACTACAAACAAAGCTAGTGGAGGTGATAGAATTCCTGTTGAGCTATTTCAAATCTTAAAAGATGATGCTGTGAAAGTGCTGCACTCAATATGCCAGCAAATTCGGAAAACTCAGCAGTGGCCACAGGGCTGGAAAAGGTCAGTTTTCATTCCAATCCCAAAGAAAGGCAATGCCAAAGAATGTTCAAACTACCACACAATTGCACTCATCTCACATGATAGCAAAGTAATATTCAAAATTCTCCAAGCCAGGCTTCAACAGTACATGAACCGTGAACTTCCAGATGTTCACGCTGGATTTAGAGAAGGCAGAGGAACCAGAAATCAAATTGCCAACATCTGTTGGATCATCGAAAAAGCATGAGAGTTCCAGAAAACCATCTACTACTTCTTTATTGACTAAGCCAAAGCCTTTGACTGTGTGGATCACAGCAAACTATGGAAAATTCTTCAAGAGATGGGAATACCAGACCACCTGACCTGCCTCCTGAGAAATCTGTATGCAGGTCAAGAAGCAACAGTTAGAACTGGACATAGAACAACAGATGGGTCCCAAATTGGGAAAGGAGTACGTCAAGCAGGTATTGTTACCCTGCTATTTAACTTATATGCAGAGTACATCATGCAAAATGCCAGGCTGGATGAAGCACAAGCTGGAATCAAGATTTCTGGGAGAATTATCAATAACCTTAGATATGCAGATGACACCACCATTATGGCAGAAAGCAAAGAAGACCTAAAGAGTCCCTTGATGAAAGTGAAAGAGGAGTGTGAAAGAGTTGGCTTAAAACTCAACATTCAGAAAACTAAGATCATGGCTTCTGGTCCCATCACTTCATGGCAAATAGATGGGGAAAAAATGGAAACAATGACAGACTTTATTTGGAGGGCTCCAAAATCACTGTAGATGGTGACTGCAGCCATGAAATTAAAAGACGCTTTCTCCTTGGAAGAAAAGCTATGACCAACCTAGACAGCATATTAAAAAGCAGAGACATTACTTTGCCGACAAAAGTCCGTCTAGTCAAGGCTATGGTTTTTCCAGTGGTCATGTATGGGTGTGAGAGTTGGACTATGAAGAAAGCTGAGCAGCAAAGAATTGATGGTTTTAAACTGTGGTGTTGGAGAAGACTCTTCAGAGTCCCTTGGACTGCAAGGAGATCCAAACTGTCAATCCTAGAGGAAATCAGTCCTAAATATTCATTGGAAGGACTGATGCTGAAGCTGAAACTCCAATTCTTTTGCTACCTGATGCAAAGAACTGACTCAATGGAAAAGACCTTGATGCTGGGAAAGATTGAAGGTGGGAAGAGAAGGGGATGGCAGAGAATGAGATGGTTGGATGGCATCACTGATGCAGTAGACATGAGTTTGAGTAAGCTCCGGAAGTTGGTGATGTACAGGGAAGTCTGGTGTTCTGCAGTCCATGGGGTTGCAAAGAGTTGGACACAACTAAGTGACAAACTGAGCCATTCCCTTCTCCAGAGGATCTTCCAGACTCAGGAATCGAACCTGCATCTCGTGTATTAGCAGACGGATTCTTTAGTACTGAGCTACCAGGCAAGCCCATCAGATCCTTTATCCAATAGCAAATTCCTGGGAGAGGATTCTGATTGGCCTGTCTCATCTTCTTGAGTCAGGCACAAGTTTATCACCTGCCTATAAATCATGTGGTCTTAAATTAGATATCTACTTTTCATTCCAAAGGTGGGAGGAGGGCAGAATCGTGTGATATAGAACATGGTCACACTCAGTTAGCAGGAACTGTAGGCAGGGCAGTTTCCACCACAGAAGTTTCTGTAGAAGTGATGCACAGCTCAGCTACAATCAGTTTTGGGGAAAAGCAACCTAAGTTTTGGAAAGAGTGGATCTCAGAGTTCAACTAAGATGGCATAAAAGTTTTATAAGGAAGAGAGGTGTGCTTGGGACCCCTTATGATGCATAATGTGCAATCAAATCAATGAAATATAAAATACAAATGTGTGCAAGGGCTTTGGTTCTTAAGTTCTCCCTCTTCACAGTTTGAAAAGGAGGGATTGCTAATATGACCCTTCTGAGTAGATGCAATATTATTAGATGTTAAATCAGTATTTTGTCTCTTCACTATTGAATTAGTTTGAGTTGTGTGCTGATTGTGGAGGCAGCTAATAAGAGACTTTCACTTTTCCAGCCCACTATGCAGTCTTCTTAGAGCTCATTTTGTTAAAATATATACCTCAATATATTTGCAAAAACCATATAACTTTTTCACTCTTCTGATGCTAGATAATTAAGGAATTTCTGTCAATGTTTTCTTATGTTAAAGTGGCAAATTATAAAACATCTAGTGTTAGCATTCCTCACACAAAGTTTTAAGGAACATATTAAAAGTTTGAGTAGACATCTTGAAGATATTATTTTACTGATAATAAAGTTATCTCACTGATACTAGAAAGGAAGATATTTTCATTTAAGGCAGAGTTCATAACCTTGACACTATTGACATTTGGAGTCAGATAATTCTTTGTTATAGGGGATGCATGGTGCAGTGTATTAGGCTGGGGAGCATACCTGGCCACTATCCATAGATTCTAGTGTTACCAAGTCCAAGTTCTTACTGGTCACAGCACAACAAACCAATAAATCAAAAGGTGAAGTATTAGGGCAAGGAATAGTGGCTTCATTCAGAAAGCCAGAAAACTGAGAAGATGGCAGACTACTGTCCCAAAGAACCATCTTATTCAAGTTAGAATCCAGGCTTCTTTTATAGTAAAAGGGGAGGCAGTGAGACTGATTGTTGTAGACTTCTTGATGCCAGAATCCTTTGCTTTTTTCAGCTGTCAACATAGGTCTGGTCACCATGGTTCCTGTAAATCTCCAACAAGACAATTGTTATGCTCTGCTCTGCAACTTTTCATCTCAGTATAAATGGAAAAGTGTTAAACCTTCAAAGGTCAAGCCTATGAGGCAGATCATGAAGAAGGGCTATTATGTATGTTTCATGCTATAGGAAACAGTCTTTTACAAAGGTGCAGAGCCAGCATGACTAAGCACCAGCAGCAGAGCACAAAGATTAAAGCTGAAAGAATAGATCCCATATGGAGTCAGGCTTGTTCTTCTCTGTGATACTAGCTGCACACACAGTACTCTCAGTTGTGACAACTAAAACTGTCTTCAGACATTGTTAAATGGTCTCTGGCTGACAAAACCATCCAGAGTTTAAAACTACTGCTCTAAAATGAATGTTACCCTTTTCTGTCTGACTCATTTCACTAAACATAGTACCCTCTAGGTCCACCTATGTTATAAATGGCAAAATTCCATTCTTTTTATGGCTGAGTGACATTATATATATACATATATATATATATATATATATATATATATATATATATATATATCCACGTCCATATCCATTTATCTGTTGATGTACACAAGTTGATTACATATCTTGGAAAGACAAATACTGTATGTTGTCACTTATGTGTGGAATCTAAAACATAAAATAAATGAATATAACACAGCAGAGACAGACTCACAGAGATAGAGAATAAACTAGTGGTTACCAGCAGGAAGGGAGAAGAGGGGAGGGGCAAGAAAGATAGGTGTAGGGGATCAAGAGGTACAAACTTCTGTGTATAAAATAAATAAGATACAAGGATATATTGTGCAGCACAGGGAATATCACAAATATTTTGTAATAACCTTAAATGGAGTATGTTGCTGCTGCTAAGTTGCTTCAGTCTTGTCCGACTCTGTGCGACCCCATAGACAGCAGCCCACCAGGCTCCGCCACCCCTGAGATTCGCCAGGCAAGAATACTGGAGTGGGTTGCCATTTCCTTCTCCAATGCATGAAAGGGAAAAGTGAAAGTGAAGTCGCTAAGTCATGTCTGACTCTCCGTGACCCCATGGACTGCAGCCTACCAGGCTCCTCCATCCATGGGATTTTCCAGGCAAGAGTACTGGAGTGGGGTGCCATTGCCTTCTCCGTAAATGGAGCATAATCTATAAAAATTTTGAATCATATGCTGTAAACCTGAAACTAAATTGTGAATCAACTGTACTTCAATAAAAATAAGTACATAAAAGAATATTACCTTTATTCTCCAAAAGGACCGCTTTCATTTATTAGAAATATTTTCTTATTTCTTTAAGCATTTTTAGATTTAAAAAGGATAGGTTTTGGAAATTATTGATTTGATATTGTTTATCCTGCTTTTCTTCAGTCAATCAAATTCTCTTATGCCTGAATTAGCCTGACCAATTTCGTTAGGAATCTCATACCAGTTAATCCCATTAATTTGCTTCAGTGTCAAAGAATCTCCTATGGCCCATGGTTTCTAAATATGTCACACTCTCTGTCAAGGAGTAGCTTGCACACTTGAGAAAGGTAGTTGAACACATATCATACACCTAGAAGAAAAATGATTTTAGAGTTCTTGGCCAAAGTATCAAAACCTTTCATTTCTTTCTGAAAACTTTCCATCCTCCCTGGAGTGCTTGCACTTTGACCTAATGAAGAATTAGTAGAAAATCTGTTGTATCAGAGAAAAAAAAACAGCAATTTTAAGCCTTCTTTTCCATCTAAAAAATAGAATACACCAAAGGATATCTTAGGCTTTATTATATGCAGATATGACTGTTAATATTTATACTAAAATGCAGATGAGAAAAATAATTTATTTAAAATTCAGTAAGTAGTTTCCTAGAGATGTAAACATAAACTCTCTTAGGGAGAATTTGCCTATCTCATGAGGTGGTGAGAATGAAATGTAATAATAGATATGAAGCTCTATGGAAACCACAGAGTATATAGCATTTTCTAGAAGGAAATTATTATCATGCTTGTGGTAAAACATGCATAGGAAAGAGATATTACTCTGTTTTAAGTCTTTCCATATTGTGCATCATTATCATCACAATTATAATTAGTTTCAAAAAGTTTTTTGAAGGTTATCAAACTCATGGGTCCATATTTCCATTTATCATAGAATCAGGTCCTACATGGGAGAAGGAATGGCACCCCACTCCAGTACTCTTGCCTGGAAAATCCTGTGGAT
The DNA here is from genome assembly GCA_024291935.2 of Okapia johnstoni. Taxonomy (NCBI): domain Eukaryota; kingdom Metazoa; phylum Chordata; class Mammalia; order Artiodactyla; family Giraffidae; genus Okapia; species Okapia johnstoni. The sequence continues at coordinate 59,702,691 of CM044308.1, forward strand.
GGAGGAGCCTGGTAGGCTGCAGTCCATGGGGCTGCTAAGAGTCAGACATGACTGAGAGACTTCACTTTCACTTTTCCCTTTCATGCACTGGAGAAGGAAATGGCAACCCACTCCAGTGTCCTTGCCTGGAGAGTCCCAGGGACAGTGGAGCCTGGTGGGCTGCTGTCTATGGGGTCGCACAGAGTCAGAAACAACTGAAGCGATTTAGCAGCAGCAGCAGCAGCAGGTCCTAGATTAAGATGATAACCCTAGAAATGCATAAGAAGAAAAGTCCTAAAAGGTATTTGTTTTGCCTCACCTATTTCCTAGAGTAATATACTAGCATCCATGGACCAGAAAGAAGAACACTGAAGCTGAAGCACTGAGCACTGAAGAATTGATGCTTCCCAACTGTGGTGCTGAGAAGACTCATGAGTGTCTCTTGGACTAAAAGATCAAACCAGTCAATCCTGAAGGAAATCAACTCTGAATATTCACTGGAGGGACTGATGCTGGAGCTGAAGCTGCAATACTTTGGCCACCTGATGCAAAGAGCTGACTCATTGAAAAAGACCCTGATTCTGGGAAAGATTGAGGGCAGGAGGATAAGGGGGCTACAGAATATGAGATGGTTGGGTGGCATCACTGACTCAATGGACATGAGTTTGAGCAAACTGGGAGACAGTGAAGGACAGGGAAGCCTGGAGTGCTACAGTCCATGGGGTCACAAAGAGTCAGATACTACTGAGCACCTGAACAACAACAACAAAGATTTCCACTGAATGATTTCTTATTGCAAATAGAGTAAATTACTGCTTTAATTGGGAAACATGTGTGATATTTAGTCAATATTTATTGAAAACAGAGTGAGTTATATAGAGCAAAGATCTCAGTACATGTGTATATTTCTTTCTTTATAGGAAACAAAAGAGTTTCCAGAAAGGGAAAGGGAAAAGTACCCCCCCCCACACACACATGCATTTAATTTATGCAGAGGTTACTCAAGTTGATTTTTTCTCCTTCCACTCTCCATTGTTTACTTACCACAAGAGTATTTTAATTATAACATTAGTTAATAGAATATTATTTGTCATTATAATCATTTGTGCTTTACAATAAGTTTTTCTTCATCACACATTAAAACTTCTTTTAGTGAGGAGAATGTAGTGTAAGGATTTTGCCTCATAGTCTCATTGTGAGGAAATCTTCTGTGGCACTCAAGAGAGCTGGAGGTTAATGAGTATTCAGCTTGAGGAGTGAAACATGTAACCCATTGCTGGTCATGCTGATCCCAGTGACAGTGTTTACAATAATGTATCTTGAGATAGTTATTAATTTTATTACATTGGCTGAATTACAAACAAGACCCCAACAAGACTTACAACACAGACAAGTGCTTATTTTCATGGTTACTGGGGTCCTTCTGCCTACAAGTTCTTTTATAAACATCTCTTTAAAAATAGCAATGCCTATGAAAATAAATATGTACATTCCAAGTAGTTTGGAAGTATTATATTAATCTTTAAACAGCAGTGAACAATTTTGAAGATAATATATTTGTTTAGCATGCTAGTTTCTAAAATACCTGCACCCTAATTTTCCTAAGCAATGTTTTCAATAAGCCAGTAAAATGCTATTATTTTTATTTCAGAAGTGAGACATTGGAGATAACAATAGGTTAAGTTAGTAGCTCATGGTTACATAGCTCTACAAGTGGTAGATTCTGGCATCAAGATGTTTTAGAATCTAAGGCTCAGAATCTGTCCAATCCATTGTACTCCAAAAAGGTATGATGTTTACAACTTGAAGAGGATGCAAATGAGAATGTTAGCAATTGAGAAGAGAAGTGTACATAACCCTGTGGGTTCCCTTTTTCTGTTAAGTGAAGGTAAGGTGGAAGGAAGTTTCAGACCTATAAAAGGGATATTGTATGGTTAATAGTGAAGAGCAAATGTCCTTGTCATTGAACAAGAAAGAATTAAATTATTGTAAGTTTGTTTCTGAGTAAACAGTGTAAAAATTCTTGAATATAGTGGTTAAAAGACATTGGAACTCATTGTCCAGAATAAATATTGAAGACAATATCATTTAGGATATTTCAGAAATGCATTAATATCCATATAGGGATCTAGATGAAGTACAGTTTACCCAGATGTAAGACATGAGCAGAGTCAGTGAACCAGTGAAGTTGCTCAGTCGTGTCCGACTCTTTGCAATCCCATGGACTGTAGCCTACCCGGCTCCTCCATCCAACTCTCACATCCATACATGATCGCTGGAAAAACCATAGCCTTGACGAGACAGACCTTTGCTGGCAAAGTAATGTCTCTGCTTTTTAATATGCTGTCTAGGTTGGTCAACTTTTCTTCCAAGGAGCGAGCATCTTTTAATTTCCTGGGCTTCCCTTGTGGCTCAGCTGGTTTCTCAAAGAGTTGTGTGTGTGTGTATATATATATAACAATGGCAGTACACAGAGTTATGCAGGAGTTATGTTGTGTTTTCTTAATTGTCGCTAATACATTCAGCTAAAGCTATTGACAGATAAACGTCCTTTAAAAGAAGAAGTGAACCATCTTTTTAATGATATTGGGACCCACAACTTAAGCCTTTATGATGTTACTGTGACCTCTTATTCTTTTAATGGACAGTTTCCCTGGTGGCTCAGATAGTAAAGAGTCTGCCTATAATGCAGGGGACATGAGTTCCATCCCCGGGGTTGGGAATATGCCCTGGAGAAGAGAATGGCAACCCACTCCAGTATTCTGGCTTGGAGAATCCCATGGACAGAGGAGCCTGATGGGCTACAGTTCTTAGGGTGGCAAGGAGTCAGACAAGACTGAAGCAACTGAGCAAGCACACACACCACTCATGTCCGTTCTCAGGCCAAATGAGTATCTCCATCCACATGTTCTACATAAACTACTTTATACGACTGATAGACAAGTCATAATTTGCTAGAAAAATCCAGATAATGGAAACTGATAACCTTTATAAGGCAAACAACGCTATTCATTCAGAAGGTATTTGCAGTTTAGAGCACATCTTTTCCTTTTAAATGCACCCATTTTTAGTTATTATTTAACAAACATACGCCTTCAAAATAGTAGTATAAATACAATGTCCAGGGGTAGATATCTGTGAACATAAATCTCTAAGTACAACTTCCCTTTACGGCCTTCTCCATGATTTCATGACCTTAACTTCAAACGTTAAAATTCAATTAAATGGATTTACTCTATATTTGTACAAATGCTTCTGCATGCTCTAGTACTTCTAATCTGTTGGTTGCCTTATACTTGGAGGTGCAACTCACAACATATTCAAATGTAACCTCATAGCAGACGTGCGGAATGCTGAGTGTCTGGGCATCCACAGTACCACATACTATCAGGTTCTTAACAAAAAGCCTTTTAGCTGAAAATGATGATGATGATGATGATGGTAAAATTCTTTTTTTGTTTGTTTGTTTCCTTTCTTTTACAGGATTATACTCTCACCATGTATTTCCAGCAGTCTTGGAAAGACAAAAGGCTATCTTATTCTGGAATCCCACTAAACCTCACACTAGACAACAGGGTGGCTGATCAACTCTGGGTACCAGACACCTACTTTCTGAATGACAAGAAATCCTTTGTGCATGGGGTTACAGTGAAAAATCGCATGATCCGCTTGCATCCTGATGGAACAGTTCTCTACGGACTCCGGTAAAGAGCTTTGTGTTTCATATTTTATTGCTGTTGTGCATGTCTTTGTTTAACTTTTGCTTTTGGAAATAGGTAAATATGTGGACTCTCTAATCTTGATAATAAAATTATATTAAAGTTCAGAAAAATCTCTTTAGAACTATTTGAGCTAAAGATAGACAACTTTGTCCATCAAAGGTAAATGATTTGCCCTTATCTTTAAATAATAAACATAGTAATAGGAATATGTTTTTGTTAGACACATTTCACATCTAGTTTATTCTTGGTTACATCTTTTTTAGGCAGTTGCTTGATTATCTCAGGTCTACCAAGCCTCAATGTTTTCTGGGTATTCTGTGTAGCTACTTGATTATGAAATTATTATGAATTGGGAAACAATATTCTGAATAAATTGGAAAATATTTTGTTGGTGACTCTGAGAAGATTCATAGTGATTTCATTCCCTTAAATTTATGTGTTTTCACTTTTTTTTTCATATATATGATCCACTTTAAGTTAATTGTTCTCTTATGAGGTAAGGGTTGAGGTTCATCTTTTTTCCATATGGCTATCCAGTTATCCTAGTCCTATTTATTGAAGTCTTTGCTGTTCCCATTAGATTGTGTTGGTACCTTTGACAGGATGAGTGGGGTCGATTTTTAGGTCCTATTCTGTTCCTTTGTTCTCTTTGTCCATCCTTAGACAGTATCACATTATTTAATTACCATATCACACTATTTAATTACCATATCTATAAGGTAAGTCATGAAGTCACATAAGTCTTTCAATTTTATACTGACTGTTTAAGCTTGTTTTGTAAATGCTAATACCTTCGCATCTCACTATATAACTTCTAGGATCAACTTCTCAATTTCTATCCAAAAAAGTCTGCTGGAATTATAATTGAGATTGTATTGAATCTCTACATCATTGCAGAGAGAATTGACAATTTAAAGTTATGAAGCTTTTTAACCCATGAATATATCTTTATTTATTTATCTTTAATTTTTCTCAGCAATATTTTTCATAACACTGTGTTTGTTTATTTTTTTAAGAATCAAGTATAAAAGAGGTATTGTACACTGATAGAGGTCTATTACTAACCTTCACGTAGTTAAAAGTTGACTAAAACTTTTAGGCTACAATTCAAATAAGCTTCCAGTTTTACCAAAAAATATCTGAATTGTAACATATTATTGTAGGATATGAAGTGTGGTGGTTCTTTAACCTTTGTTGTCACCTTTTGTGATCCCTTTGAGAAGCTGATAAAATTCTCCTATTGTTTTAGAGTGGTCATAAGCCCCCTAAAATCCTTTTATATAGCATCAATACCAAGCTAAAACTGTAGTTAAGGGTCAAAAGTCTACAATTAACGTGTATCTGATATCTGAAAACATATGCAAGTGAAAAGAATGCATCTGTGATAAAACATTTGAACTTAACCTAATGGTTAGTTATTTAGTTGATAGCTTTGGTCTTCCTTTGCACAGTGACATAGTATCAGTTGATCTTGGCAAAATGATCTTTGGAATTTTCCCACCCTTTCAGTACCCAGTTCAGTTCAGTTCAGTTCAATCGCTCAGTTGTGTCCGACTCTTTGTGACCCCGTGAATCTCAGCACACCAGGCCTCGCTGTCCATCACCAACTCCCAGAGTTTACCCAAACTCATGTCCATCAAGTTGGTGATGCCATCTCATCCTCTATCATCCCCTTCTCCTCCTGCCCCCAATCCTCCCCAGCATCAGGGCCTTTTCCAGTGAGTCAACTCTTCACATGAGGTGGCCAAAGTATTGGAGTTTCAGCTTCAACATCAGTCCTTCCAATGAACACCCAGGAATGATCTCCTTTAGGGTGGACTGGTTGGATCTCCTTGCAGTCCAAGGGACTCTCAAGAGTCTTCTCCAACACCACAGTTCAAAAGCATCAATTCTTTGGCGCTCAGCTTTCTTTATAGTCCAACTCTCACATCCATCCATGACTACTGGAAAAACTATAGCCTTGACTAGATGGACCTTTGTTGGCAAAATAATGTCTCTGCTTTTTAATATGCTATCTAAGTTGGTCATAACTTTCCTTCCAAGGAGTAAATGTCTTTTAATTTCATGACTGCAGTCACCATCTGCAGTGATTCTGGAGCCCCCCAAAATAAAGTCAGTCACTGTTTCCACTGTTTCCCCATCTATTTGCCATGAAGTGATGGGGCCAGATGCCATGATCTTAGTTTTCTGAATGTTGAGCTTTAAGCCAACTTTTTCACTCCCCTCTTTCACTTTCATCAAGAGGCTTTTTAGTTCTTCTTCACTTTCTGCCATAAGGGTGGTGTCATCTGCATATCTGAGGTTATTGATACTTCTCCCAGTAATTTTGATTCCAGCTTGTGCTTCTTCCAGCCCAGCGTTTCTCATGTTGTACTCTGCATATAAGTTAAATAAGCAGGGTGACAATACACAGCCTTGACGTGCTCCTTCTCCTATTTGGAACCAGTCTGTTGTTCCATGTCCAGTTCTAACTGTTGCTTCCTGACCTGCATACAGGTTTCTCAAGAGGCAGGTCAGGTGGTCTGGTATTCCCATCTCTTTCAGAATTTTCCACAGTTTATTGTGATCCACACAGTCAAAGGCTTTTCAGTAACCAAGGAACTGTCAACTCCAGTTAAAAATCTCTGACCTAAAATCCTCTCAGAAAAAATGATGACATAAACTAACAAGTCTCTTGAATATATTGATATTACTACAGACAAAATCTACTAATGCAAGAGCACAGTGGTAGTCATTAGTGATGGTCATACAATGGAAATCAGTTGTGATTTTTCTATTACCTATGTAGCTTCCATCCTATATAACTAAGATACTAAGTGATGAATTATCCTTATAAAGTTTTCTGGGAGAATAATTGTATAACCCATGACCCAACTTAGTAGGCCGATGGGTCACAATGTGTATATTCACTGTATGTGATTTTTCAACCGTATATTAAAAGTTTTTTTGTTTTGTTTTTTTAAAAAGCAACTAGATTTTTTGCAAGTAAGAATGTGGGTGGCATTCTTGGTTTACAGAGTCTCACTTTCAAATTTTTTCTAAATTATTGGCAGTGTCTACCAATGGCAGTGCTGCAAAAGAAGAAAAATAGTTGAGAACCATGAAGTTGAACATTTGAACCTCATTTTAAATTAAGAAAACTGAGGCCCAAAACGGGAAAGGGCCTGACCTAAAGGACAACAAATGATAGAATTAGGATTAAAGTCCAGATCTTGATTCCCATAAGAATGGTGTGCTTTTCTCACCCCACTGTCTTTCAGATACACTTAAAGTCAATACCTTCTTCCAAGTTGCATAGCGTTGCTTTCTCCTCTTTGGAGCCAATCCATGACTTCGTAGCTAGGATCCCAGCAACAGATCTCTCAAAGAAAACACAAATCCTTCATCTATTACCTGGTCTCTGATCTCTTTCTGGCATCAGTTTTCTCTGTAAAAGCCTCGCATGAGTTCTAATATTTTCCCCCTCCTCTGTCTTTCTATCTCTTCCCTCACAGATTAGGTTTTCTTTTCCCTGGAGGGTGTAAATGTCCTGGAGAAACCATAAGGTATAACAAAGAAAACATGGCAATCTGGAGTCAGAGGATCAAAGTTGGGTTCATTCTCTGACTGCTTGACCCTAAGTTATAAACTGAGCCTTACTTAGTTTTATCAGGTGCAACAATGGGCTAATAACATTTGATTCATTATTGGGACGTTTTTATGAAATAATGAATATGTTAATATATGTAAATACTAAGCTATATTTCTTCAAAGTTATTGTGCCTGATATAGCCTTACAATGTTACAAGCCTTAGTGGGAAAGCTGTATAGTAAGGGTGTTTCTCTAACTTCGTGTGTCAGTGACAGAGATACCGTTGTTCAATTAAGAAAGCAATCACTGAGTGCCTAGTATATACAGTATACCTATTATTCTGTCCCTGGGAATAATTATCCAGAAACTGGGTAGAAATTTGTCATTGTGGCAGAGTGGAGGCACCTGGGACTTTGAGTCAAAGACACGTGTGGCCTGACTGGTTTGTACCCTTCAATAAGCTATTTCCTCTGTGAGTTTCAGATTACTCAGCCTTAAAGAGACAGGAATTGGACAAAATCATCCCTAAATTCTCTTTCAAATCTCAATTTCATTGCTTCTATGATTTTATATCGTGGCTTATTCATTTTCAATCCTCTGATGTAACATTTCCTAGGCTTAGACAGGACAATCTTCACTTTTCTCTTTGTAGTTGCCTTTTCAGGAATAATTGCCACTGTCACTTCCTAAGCCCATGCACCAGAAAATCCTTATAGTATAACAGGTATTGACATAGTTATGACCATGCTGATTCTAGAAAAGAATCAGGAGATTGAAACTTCTTGCCTTATCCATAAGTCCAGCTATGCTGCTGCTGCTGCTGCTAAGTCGCGTCAGTCATGTCCGACTCTGTGCGACCCCATAGACGGCAGCCCACCAGCCTCCCCCGTCCCTGGGATTCTCCAGGCAAGAATACTGGAGTGGGTTGCCATTTTCTCCTCCAGTGCGTGAAAGTGAAAATTGAAAGTGAAGTCGCTCAGTCGTGTCCAACTCTGCGCGACCCCATGGGCTGCAGCCTACCAGGCTCCTCTGTCCATGGGGTTTCCCTGGCAATAGTACTGGAGGCGGGTGCCATTGCCTTCTCCGAAGTCCAGCTGTAGTCATCATGAGTTGAGATCATGTATCACTGGGTTTTTTTAAGCAAGTATGGTGTCAGTGGGATTTTCTGAATGTACTTGAAAGGCCCTTTAATCAGGAATTCCAAAGTCATAAGACCATATCATTAAATGGAATCCACATTTTGCTATATTCAGATTCAACGTGAGATGCTCTAACTTAGTTTATATAAAGACATAAGAATAGAGTTAGCTGTTTGCTATTTTTGTGAACCATGTCAAATCATATTTTACACACCAGAGATGGCACACAGTTCTGTAAAAACTCTAAAATAAGAGAGTAGTGTCTGAAGAGGTCTGGTGCTACTGTGCAACAAGCATTCAGCACAGAGAAGAAAACTACATTCTGTTGTGCTTCTTAAGCTCAGATTTCCCTAGCTGCAACAAAATGTGTCATACCAAAAAATAACCCTGCAATCATTATTACTTCCTCTTCCACTTTGCCAGGAATCCATATAAAGGATGGACGTCTGTGATGTGCTGTAAGATGTGGCAGGCGATGGGATTTATGTCCATGAGCCATGAGCCCTGCACCCTGCTCCTCTCAAGGCATATAATGTCACTTCCTTTCTTACTCAAAGTGGAGATGAAACATCAGCTGCCTCAGTGTCACAAATCAAATCCTTAAAATTCTGTCTATCCTCCCTTTCTTTCATTTAACTCTGAGGAAGTTTCTATCTTCTTTCTAAGGCTAATCTCTCCACGTCCACATTTAATCTTATTGTTGGATGCTCTTCAGATTTTGCTCTCTTCTTTATTAAATCTTCCCCTGCTGGCGCCTTCACTTCTCTTTTCTCTTCAAGCACGACTCCTTGAATAGCTTTGGTTTCCTCTATTTCCTCAACCTCCATCTATTCTGTAGTCTCCAAAGGCATGGCTGCCACCCATGTTCTGTTCTTAAAACATCTCTGTCAAAAATTACCAGAACTATTGCTCGTTCTCAGTCTATAGTATTGACCTCTCTGGATGATTTTAAGAGTATTGATTGACCTTGACTTCAGAATTTCCAAGCACGAATTTTTTCATTATTCTTGTTCTTCTGTCTTTTTGGTGTTCTATCAATGTTTTTTGTCTCTGGTTGTGAACTAGAGGGGTTCCTTGAATTTTGAGCAACTGGTTGAATTTAACAGCTTAAATACCTATAATATGAAATCATTGAGATTAGAAAAATATTTTTAATTGTTTTCCAAGCGTCTGTATGTGGAGGCTTGCCCTGACAGTTATTACTGACATGACCCCTATTTTGCATTATCTGTTTTCCCTAAAATCAGCTCTTCCTCCTTACCCAACTACTAACAAAAGACATCAGCCTCATAGTCAATAGACACAGACGTGTAGGCATCTTTGACTCTCGACCTCTTTTATGCAAAGATCCAATCTGTTGCTTCCTCTCTATCTAGATCATTGCCATGTCCAAACCACTTTCATCATCTCAGTTAACAGCTCCACTCTCTGTTACTCCCTGGCCAATTTCCCATTTTAATTTTACTTGTTCTCATCATTTTCATCATATTCTTCCTGCCGTGCATGTCAGATCATATCAATCCCACATTAAAAAAAAAGATAAAAATGAACCAAAAATATCTCTGCAGTCCCCATAAAACTAAGTTTTCATTCTACTGTCTGGAAGCTGAGACCCTCTGCATATGGCCAAAATGTCTTTCAAACATTTCCTTTCTTTATGAAGCCTCAACTTTTATAAAACAACTTATTTCTCTAAACACATCTAGTACATTTCAAATTCACATAGATCCCAAATTTTTTATAGATCATACTTACACTGAAACTATTAGTTCTTGACTTGAAATTCACACTTAACTGGGCATCCTGTATTTCATGTGGCAACCCTCCAGCCCTGCTGAAATGTCCTCTCTTCTTTATTCCCACATAGCTTCCCCTACTCCACCACTTCCTCATCTCTCTTCTTTCCTTAGGAGCCTCTTTCAAACCCCATTTTTTTCACAAGGACTTTTACAGTATTCTCAACCAGATAAAAACTTGTTCTCATCTGATACCTTACTTCACTTTAATCTCCTAGAGGCCCATGAGATTTATAACTCTCTTATTACATATTATCTCTCCGTGTCTTAGAGTTATTTTCCTGTGATGCAAACAAGATTGTATATTTGTTGAAAATGTAAACTGTATTTCTTTCACCTTTGCATCCTCTTTCTCAAACCAAATAAATGTTTGAAAAATTGAAATGAAAATTTGCAGGATGCAGTGACCTAACTCACAATTGTGGTCAGCTGCAACATTTCCTATGTCTGAATGATGGCTTTTAACCAAAGAGCCATTATCACTGTTAATGACCAGATGTGTTCTGCCTCTTGTCCAAACATGATCCAGCTGGCTGACAAGCACAGATTGTCTCTGAGGTCTCGCCCTGTGGGTGCTGAAAGATTGTGTTTATCTTTCCTCAAAGATGGAAGGCATGGAACAACCTAATTCTCAGAAGACATTTAGTGGTATATTTAACTGCTTTAAAATGCTCTTTGCCTCCCTCTCCTAACCCTTGCCTTGGCTTTTCTTTCAGACTTCCACAGTGTTATTTTCCTGCATCTCTTATCAAAGGTGACCTTTCAAGGGCTACATGAGAATGAGGAATGGAAGGGGTAGTTTAAAGTCTTCCAGCTCAGTGTTGGCACACACTGAGACTACATACGTTGCAGAGTGTGTATGTGGGCTTGTGTGCACCCACCGTAGGCACATACAGAGTAGGATGTGCATGTCACATCATTCTAACTAATACTGATAACAGCTGTATCAGGAATTCAATGAATACCCAAGTATATCAATAATTGAAATTATCCTATACATCAAGCCCTGTGCTAAGTGCTCTACCTATACTGTCATATTTAATCTTTACCATAACACTAAGAACTTTGTACTATTATTATTTTAACTTTACAAATATCAACAGTAGGAGAGCGAACCTAATTTTTCCTGTCTCATAATGTGTTATTAACTTTTTAAAAGCAGGTCCAAACATGCACACACCTTGCATTTGGCTGGTAAATTTATCTAAATTTTCTTTTGCTCTGAATGTTTCCTATTCCTTTATTTTCTCCCTAGAAAGTTTTTTCCTTGAAGAACTGTGCTGTTTTTTGTGATTGCTTCCACTTGTTGTACATGTGTTCTTTTATGCCCTATCAGTTCAGTTCAGTCACTCAGTCGTGTCCGACTCTTTCCGACCCCATGAACCACAGCACACCAGGCCTCCCTGTCCATCACCAACTCCCAGAGTTTACCAAAACTCATGTCCATCAGTCGGTGATGCCATCTAGCCATCTCATCCTCTGTCATCCCCTTCTCCTCCTGCCCCTAATCCTTCCCAGCATCAGGGTCTTTTCCAATGTGCCAGCTCTTTGCATGAGGTGGCCAAAGTATTGGAGTTTCATCTTCAACATCAGTCCTTCCAATGAACACCCAGGACTGATCTCCTTTAGGATGGACTGGTTGGATCTCCTTGCAGTCCAAGGGACTCTCAAGAGTCTTCTCCAACACCACAGTTCAAAAGCCTCAATTCTTCGGGGGTTAGTTTTCTTCACAGTCCAACTCTCACATCCATACATGACTACTGGAAAAACCATGGTCTTGACTAGATGGACCTTTGTTGGCAAGGTAATGTCTCTGATTTTTAATATGCTATCTAGGTTGGTCATAACTTTCCCCATGTATGAGGCTTAATCAGATCCAGATTAGTTATTTTGTTGTGCTTTGATGAGACTGCTTCATAAGCCAGGCGTATTATGTACTTTTATCAGAAGACACAAAATGCCTGCCTGTCACTGTTTTTGTGATGTGAATGAACTTTGGTATGCTGATTTAGGCAATGACAACCTGATGTATCCATTATCAAACTTCTGTTAATTTTATATAACAGTATTTGTTTGCTAGGGCTGCTGTAACAAAATGAGTGACTTAGAAATTTATTGTCTCAAAGTTTTGGAGTCAGAAGTGTTGTTTCCTATCAAGGGCTGGGAGAGATGGATCTACTCCAGGTCCCTTGCCTTGGCATACAGATGCCCGACTTCCACCTGTGTCACTTCCATCTGGTCCCACCGTGTGTCCTTTTTTCTATAAGGATGTCACCAGTCGTATTGGATTAGGGCTTACCCTAGTGATCTACTTTAATTTGACTACCTCCGTAAAGACCTTATCTCCAAATAAGGTCACACTCTGAGGTCCTGGGGATTAGGGCTTCAACATACAAAATTAGGGGACACGATGCAGCCCATAACAGTAACAGTTTTAGCAGCCACTGATAATCTTTGCCCAAACCTATTTAGAGCTTACATAATGACAATATTCTACCACTCTTTCCTTATTTATTAACTTGATTATTCTCTAAAGAACTTCCTCTCACCAACTGTTTGACGGTCTGGAAGTCAAGTTGGTTCAGTGAAGGTAGGATCAATGCTTGATGGCTCCTTTTATTTAGCAGTTTTCAAAACAAGTAGTTTCTCTAAAACTCCCCACACATGACCACTAGGTGTGGCAATTTGTTGTTTGTGTGTTCATCACTATGAAGTCACTGGTAATAACAAGTATGTCTGTATCAGTCCACTGCAGCTATTGTTATTTTTGATCCTGTTTGTCTTACCTTCGGCCCGCAGCAGCCCCTTTGAGTTGGCACCTGCATTCTTTCAACATGACCTCAGTAGTCGTGGATAGCTTCCTTGCCTTCTGGCACATCGGCTTGTATTGATAATTCTGTGTCCCAGAAGAGGATAAAATACATCAGGAGTTCATATTGATGTTGCTAATTCAAATTTAGAATTTCAGGGCTTTTATTCAGCCTCTTTGATTTTATTTTTTGTTTCTTTTTTCTTCGTTGAACACATTGATTCTTAATGTAATAGCATGATTATTTACTTTGTCCTGCTATTTGTAATTATATCTATATATGTATGAAAGTGAAAGTTGCTCACTTATGTCCGACTCTTTGCAACCCCATAGACTGTAGCCCACCAAGCTCGTCTGTCCATGGAATTCTCGAGACAAGAATACTGGAGTGGGTAGCCATTCCCTTCACCAGAGGATCCTCCCTCCAGAGGCTCTTCCCAACCCGGGTCTCCTGCATCGCAGGCAGATTTTTTACCATCTGTGAATAGCTAATAGTATGTATAGTAGCTTTTAAACAGAAATATCAATTGTTACTGTCATGTATTTAGCATTTTTTCCTGAAGATCATTTCTAGGAAGACAGTTGTCCATAGAAGATGCTTTTGTTCCTTGCCATCGTAGAAATGAAAATAATTAGAGGGGGCACACAGCATAAATGGGAATAGCTCTGCCAAGTATGTGCACTTTATGAAATGTGCACAGCTTTGTCGGGTTCTCTCATACATACCAATGACTCCAAATTCCAAAGAGATGCTTCTTAAGCTTCAGGTTTCAGAAATGAATCAAATGTTTACCCAAAACTTGTGGCCTGATGGGGATTTTGAGAACTCCGTTGCTGTATTTGCTTACTAGCTCTACTCTGAATCGATTTTTGTGATGTTCTTGACACTCCCTGACCATGAGCTGTGCATGAGAGTAAAATCAATGGCTACGCTTAATGAATATAAAAGAAAAACAGGGTTTCCAAATATTCCTTGCGGGATCATCTCTTCCTGCCTTGTTTTTCATGATAAAGCCAAGTGAAAATTAGAAGCAATTATCTTGATAATATAGATTCAAAAAACCCCCACTACTATTGATTTTTAAAGCAGTTTGGGGGTCCTAAATGTTTCATATTAACTTTCTATATTGATTGTACGCCCTGAAAAAAAAATCTCTTTCTTATAGACTTTCCATGTAGAGACCATTATTATTACATTCCAGCCTCCTGGGTAGATCACACAGGGCTGACTGTGAGATAGGCTTGGAAAACATACTGTTGAGTCGACTTCAGGGAATAAATATTTGGGCTGATGCAGTGTTTGCAGAGGAGGACTGGTGATATTGACAAATGCGTTCTGTTAAGAGAAAGAAACGTGTTACTTCAAATGGAAGAGAGAAAGAGCAGGGCATGCATAAAGAACAGGTAGCTCACTTTATTAGAAGGAATGCCTGCAGACTCTATAATTCCCAACAAGGAAGGCAGTATTGTTATTCCCCTCACAATGTGGTTGATTTATATTTTAGAATTTCATCAGTGGAGTACAGAGAAAGCTATTTAAAATGTTCTCCAGTGAATAGGCTGTTATTTTTGTCTCTCGAAGTTTTTATTTTTAATACTCTTTATTCACTTATATATGAAAATCTTTATGATTCAGTGATTTTTGTTAGGGTCTCCTTTTTAATAAATATGGTATTATGACTAATTCAAATACTAAATGAGCAACTTAAAAAATTATACACTACTGATACTATTTTGTGGTCATGTGACCTGTGGATATGCCATTATGATTAAACCTCCATCATTAAATTGATGGAAAAGATTAAGTAAAAACAGTGACCATAAATTATCTAAAAAAGAACTACATCTCCTTAAAGTCTTAATCTATTAATGTGGAATAATGTTAAATGTATATGCTCAGGGAAGAAGAAAAAATGAAAGAAAGAATGAAGGAAAGGGGAAGGAAGAAAGGAAAGACGATAAGGGTAGGTGGGAGGTTGGAAAGGGAGACAAAAAAGGCAAGCAAAACCAAATATCTTAGAAATATGTTATGAACTTTAGATTTTTGCTATAATGTTACCAATGACACCATTTCCAAGAATGGTGGAATATTAGACTTTGACAATCACGCTTCATTTGCTTTGGAATTTTCTACCTGGTTTCTTCTATTCTCTTCTCTTAATTCTATCCTGCAGCCCACTAGCAGATTTTTTTTTTTAAATAAAGCACCATTGTGTAACACCTTTCTCTTGCTCAGGAACTTATTCACTTCCAGTTACCCACCACACCAACGCTTCTCTCCAGATACTCGTGACACTTTACAATTAGATTACCCTTGCCATACAGCCTCATTTAAGATCTTGCCCAACCATGAAGCTTTATACTGCAGTGTGGGCTTCATTTCACTTTCCCTAATTGTTAGACTATTCTTATTTCCTAGCCTCTGGTCAGTTGTTCCCCTTCTTTTTAACTCAACAGTGAAAAGTATTTCCCTTTATTTTAACTGTATATTGCTCATAGTCCAAGACCCAATTGAGAGATCACTTTTTTCTTAAAATCTTCTCTATTTTAACCCTCATAGGTCTTCTTCTCCACAGTTATACAGACCTTGGCAGCTACTGCTGCTAAGTCACTTCTCCAGGCAAGAACACTGGAGTGGGTTGCCATTTCCTTTTCCAATGCATGAAAGTGAAAAGTGAAAGTGAAGACGCTCAGTCATGTCCGACTCTTAGCGACCCCATGGACTGCAGCCTACCAGGCTCCTCCGTCCATGGGATTTTCCAGGCAAGAATACTGGAGTGGGTTGCCATTGCCTTCTCCACAGACCTTGGAACCTCTTTCAATATAGCGATTATGAAATGTCCTCTCCAATTATCCATTGTTTCACATGTGTTAATCTCATCTCCCCCCAAGCTGTGTAATATTTTTTTAAATAGTCCATTTTTTATATTTGTTTCCCCACAGTGCATACAACAGTTAGCATATACTGAGGTGGCTCAGTGGTAAAGAATCTGCCTGCCAATGCAGGAGACTCGGGTTCTATTCCTGAGTCAGGAAGATCCCATGGAGAAGGAAATGGCAATCTACTCTAGTATTCTTGCCTGGGAAATCCCATGGACTGGCAGAAGAGTCTGGTGGGCTACAGTCCATGGGGTTGCAGAAGAGTTGGACACGAATTAAACGACATCAGACTAAATGGTACACTTACCATTTTACTTATTTATTTTTAAACCTCAATCTTGCTCTTAACAATATATCTCCCTAACTATGGTTATTGTGTAGTCAGGTTTGCTAAATTTTAAGGAGAAAGCTTACCCCTTATATGAAACAGTATGAAAATGAAATCTTTACATGAGAAAGGTTAATTCTAATGCTTAAGATTCTGCTGTACCTCATGTGTAGAGGGCATCTGGCTAAGAGTGAGTGTAAAGCATGTTGCGATATGAGGAATATATACAATATAATGGGTGATATGTATTTCTTATTGCCGACCGATAAGTATGTGCCTGGATGTTTTCTCTCCAGAATATTTCTTTTAGAAAGCTATATGTTTAGTCCATTCTAAGAAAATAGTCAAAGTATTTTCACAACTTGTCTTTAGGAATTTAATTTGAATCCTTGTCTAAATTTAAAGTAGTAGCAAATCATTACCTTGAAGGTGATTATTAGAAATAAATAAGAGTTGGAAATAAGTGAAAGTGGGGCTTCTCTTGTGGCTCAGCTGGTAAAGAATCCACCTGCAATGTGGGAGACCTGTGTTCGATCCCTGGGTTAGGAAGATGCCCTGGAGAAGGGAAAGGCTAAAAGTAGTAGCAAATCATTACCTTGAAGGTGATTATTAGAAATAAATAAGAGTGGGAAATAAACTTGTGAACAATATTGTTGGTCAAAGCTGGGTGATACACACACATAACCAATTTTTCTTGTATTTCATTAAATAGCTTTAAGTAGCTATATTCCAAATGAGAATTGAAAAGTGTTTTTAGCTAAGGAAGTACGCAAGTCAAGTAATATTGTATTTCATCAATGGGATCAATTTTTTTGAACTTTTAATTCTATATTTCAGTGGTAAGGAACACACCTGTCAGTGCAGGAGACATAGACACTTGGGTTTGATCCCTGGGTCGGGAAGATCCTCTGGAGGATGGCATGGCAACCCACTCCAGTATTCTTGCCTGGAGAATCCCATGGACAGAGGAGCCTGGTGGGCTATGGTCGATAGGGTTGCAAAGAGTTGGACATGACTGAAGTGACTTAACGTGGACACACATAGCTGATTAACAATGTTATGACAATTTAAAGTGAACAGCAAAGAAACTCAGCCATATATATGTACATGTAGTCATTCACTCCCAAACTCTTCTCCTATCCAGGCTGCCACATAACACTGAGTAGCGTTCCCTGTGCTATACACTAGGATCTTGTTGGTTATCCATTTTAAATATAGCAGTGTGAACATGTCAATCACAAACTCCCTAACTATATCAATAGGATCATTTTAAGAGTCTAAACTTATCTGTATTTATTATACTTATTCTTTGCTTCCCCAGTAGTTCAGGTAGTAAAGAATCAGCCTGCAATGCAGGAGACCCCAGTTCAATTCCTGAATCAAGACGATCCATTGGAGAAGGGACAAGCTACCCACTCCAGTATTCTTGGGCTTCCTTGGTGGCTCAGCTGGTAAAGAATCTGCCTGCAACCCAGGAGACTGGGGTTCGATCCCTGGGTTGGGAAGATCCCCTGGAGAAGGGAAAAGCTATCCACTCCAGTATTCTGGCCTGGAGAATTCCATGGACTGTATAGTCCATGGGGTTGCAAAGAGTCAGACACGACTGAGCAACTTTCACTTGCACACTTTCATACTCATTCTTTAGCTCACTTGATGTAATATGACCAGAACCAGATAGAACTATTCAACTTCTACCTTACTTCTATCCAATCAGATAAGATAACTACTAGAAATAGCAACTGTTATAACAGAAATACAGGGTTCAGCACAAGGTCAAGTCTCATCTAGACTATTTTTTTCAGTCCTCAATAATTCGTTTCGAGAACAACATTGTCAATCCAGAGAAACAGAACTAGGATGGCAAAGGCCCTGGTACTCTGTCAATATGCAGATAATGAGGTTTAAATATGCTTTGAAGGTTATCACTCTTAGATCTTTTTATCTTCAAAGCTATAGATGAAATGTTAATATAGTCACTTGTGTTTAAAAATGTGAAAACACAGAAACTATGGTTTTAAATAATATGTGAAGAAAACAGGAGGAAAACATAGAAGGAACTAGGGAGGGAACTCATTTCACCCACGCTGAAAACAAGCCTAGATAAGGAAGAAATATGATAACACACCTGAAGTATTTGAAAATCTGCTATTTCAAAGAAAGCCTAAATTCACCATGTATTGCTTCCAACAGAAGATCAATGGCCAACATGTGAGACTTTCAAGGAACATGGCAGTTCTATTCGCCTACCTTTGTGAGCCTATGTGGAAAAAGTTCACTATAAGCATTTATCTTATATTCAAAAATGGAATTAATGCCATGTTACTAGTATCTCTTCAGAAGTAGGTAGGCTAGTGGAAGGAAAAGACCTTGAACTTTAGAATCAGAAGAACAAGCCTTATCGTTTACCGATTGCATGCCTTAGGACCACTTATCCAACCTCTTTGAATCTCTTAACTTCTTCATTTGTAAAATGTCTGTGGTGGTACATCTTTCAGATTTTTGTGAGAATGAATATGTAAGGTGATACAAACAGTGTGTTTTTTTTGTGTGTGTGTCTATTTTGTTTTTCTCTTTCCCTTTCTCACACCAGCGCCTCCATTACTAAAAATGTTTAGACAGAGCTAAAATACAGAGCTAAAATAGAGTATAAATACATGTCAAAGATACTACAACTGGGGTTCCACCCTGAATGTGAGATTGATTAAGTGGATTACTAGGTATATTATAACTCCACATTGCTATAGAACTAAGGGAAACATTATTCATAGAGATTAAAAGCGTGGGTGCTGGAGACATGCAGTCCTTTGATAGAATCATGTACTTCTCCTCACTATTTGACCTTGGACATGTCAATCTATGCCTATGCCACAGTTTATCCAACAGAATTATAATATTTCCAATGGGGCATGATAGCTGATATAATTAAATGAGAAATGCACTTAAAATGCATAACAAAGGGCTTGTCATATAATAAGCACTCAATGCAAGTGAAAGTGGCTCAGTCATGTCTGACTCTTTGCAACCCATGGACTGTAGCCTGCCAGGCTCCTCTGTTGATGGAATTCCCCAGCCCAGAATACTGGAGAAGATAGCTGTTCCCTTCTCCAGGGCATCCTCCCAACCCAGGGATCAAACCCAGGTCTCCTGCATTGTGCTGACCCACCAAGGAAGTACAAGAATACTGGAGTAGGTAGTCTATCCCTGCTCCAGGAGATCTTCCCGACCCAGGAATTGAACTGGGGTCTTCTGCCTCTGTAAAGGTGGATTCTTTACCAGCTGAGCTACCAGGGAAGCCTGAAGCATTCAGTAAATGGTATCTGTTCCTATGCAGGTTCTTTACCACTAGCGCCACCTGGGAAGCCCATTCCTATCCTTAGGGACTGCTCCATGGGCTAAGAACCTATCTCTTTAAAGTCTTGTCCCATTTTCTTGGGAGATGCTGCTGCTTTTGTGATTAAAGGGAAAACTCTTTCATGGCCCTAATAGAATCATTTGGATTAACTTTAGTGATATCTAGTCCTAGCCCTTTAGAATCTAGGTTTGTTCAAACTGGACAATGAAGAGGCATTTAATTCTTTTCTATGCTCTGAGTTTTTTGAGTCATTGGATTAGTGGAGCCAGAGAAGAATGAAGCCATTATCTTCGTGCAGGAAACTGTTATTGCTCATTATTTTCAAGTATTATGTACTTTACTCTTTTGTGTCACAGGATAATTCTGTACCAAGGATACTGTATGTGCTGAAAATATAGAGTCACTTTTATTCACCCCATATAAAAAGGCAATGAGGGATGCTATTTTTAGAAAAAGATAATCTTTGAAGATCAGCCTCCTTTGTGTCTTTTATCTAGAAATACACATGCCAAATGAGATGCCAAGAGATTTGGTTTCTGCTAAGAAGCTTAAGAAAATTAGGCACTACGGTTGAAAATATATAGCATTTATGGTTTAATAACGGAGAAAATGTAGTATAATGAGTCGCTTTTTCCACGCTCCACATTCATGTTCAATTTGTATCTCCAACTTTATTGTCAAGAAATAAATTAAAATGTTACTACTACTTCATGACTGTGAGAAAATAGACCATACCCTTGTCGTTTGCTTTCTCTTAAATGGATGTTTTACTTGTTTTCAGTGTCTGAGGAGGAGACAATAGCAAAATAATTAGCCCATATTATATGCCTTAAAGAAAATAGACAACTAACATTCAGTCAAGTAGGTGCGGTGCTAACAGAGCCATCTCTGGAATACCCCAGGATCTGAAATGGTTTTGACCTTTAGGAGCTGCAAGAACAAATTTGGGAAGAGGTACCTAAATGCTCACCAGTCTGTGCACTGACTCAGTTCCCTGGTTGTCTTCCCTTTCCCTAGCTCTATTAAGGCAATCAAAAGCTGACATTGGGATCAAATAAGCCTAGACTCTGAGCCATGGTGCATCTGCTAGGACTTTGGTATCAATCCACTAAGGGAAGATCATGAATTCAATTTCAAGTTTGGAATTTAAGGAGATTTTAATCCTCCTCTATAAGCCAGAGCCACTGATGAACACCTGGAACACAGCAAAACATGTTCCCTCCCTGTTGTATATTCTGTATTTTCTTTCTATTCGAAATGTTATAGAAGCAGAGTTATAGATCCTCATTGTTCTAGCAGCGCTTCAGGAACAAAATCATAGGTACCGGTAGTAGTAATGCGGCTTCCTCTGGAATTACAATAGAACACCACAACTGGTATGGCAAATGAAGTTGGAGGTAATTAAGTTTTCTGGGCCTCTGGGGGGGACCATGCCCCTGTTTATTGCTATGTGCTTACTTTCAAGAACTGGGAGGGCAGCATTCAGCAGTAGTTACAAGTAAACCCTCAGCAGAAGACACAGAAAGGTTTGACCTGGCCCTGCTGCAAGCTAGGTGATCAGCTTTTGGCAATATTCTCCAACTTTATGAATCTCATCTTTCTGCTTTGAAATGTGGAAATTGAAAATAGCAGCTACTTCTTAGGGCTTTCCAGAGAATTAAAGGTGAAAATGCATGTGAAACAGTATATAGCCTGGAACGTTAGTAAAAATTCAACAAATGAGTATTGTCATTATCATTAGCAGGTTTATTATTTCCATCCTAAGACTGTTCAGTAGAAGTAAGAGATATAGTTTATCCATTAGCTAGTCAGTTAACCTATGCGTTCGTTTAATACTTCACTCTCCAGATACTGTTAAGAAATCACTGTACTAAGTGCTGTCATAACAAAAATTTCAAGATCATTAAAAAGGAGAGGAAAAAAAGAGTGAGGCATCTTGTTTCTAGGATGCCTCATCATCCATCACCCAGCAGCATAGGAGAGATGCTCCTCATGGTTAAATCATCTCTTCCCCACAAGGAAAATGCATCGAAATCCCAAGACTGGCATTAACATGTCTGATGCTCTGAACAGATCGTCTACTCCAACTCATGTAGTAGAGGGCAAGAACTTTTATATCATTTTTTTCTTGAGAGTTCAGGTGCTAACAAAGAATGGCTAATCACGATAGTGTGATCACTCACCTAGAGCCAGACATCCTGGAATGTGAAGTCAAGTGGGTCTTAGAAAGCATCACTACGAACAAAGCTAGTGGAGGTGATGGAATTCCAGTTGAGCTATTTCAAATCCTGAAAGATGATGCTGTGAAAGTGCTGCACTCAATATGCCAGCAAATATGGAAAACTCATCAGTGGCCACAGGACTGGAAAAGGTCAGTTTTCATTCCAATCCCAAAGAAAGGCAATGCCAAAGAATCCTCAAACTACCATACAACTGCACTCATCTCACACGCTAGCAAAGTAATGCTTAAAATTCTCCAAGCCAGGCTTCAGCAATAAGTGAACCATGAACTTCCAGATGGTCAAGCTGGTTTTAGAAAAGGCAGAGGAACCAGAGATCAAATTGCCAACATCTGATGGATCATCGAAAAAGCAAGAGAGTAGCAGAAAAATATCTGTTTCTGCTTTATTGACTATGCCAAAGCCTTTGATTGTGTGGATCACAATAAACTGTGGAAAATTCTTCATATGATGGGAATACCAGACCACCTGACCTGCCACTTGAGAAGCCTGTATGCACGTCAGGAAGCAACAGTTAGAACTGGACATGGAACAACAGACTGGTTCCAAATAGGAGAAGGAGTACATTAAGGCTGTATATTGTCACCTTGCTTATTTAACTTATATGCAGAGTACATCATGAGAAATGCTGGGCTGGAAGAAGCACAAGCTGGAATCAAGATCGCCGGGAGAAATAGCAATAACCTCAGATATGCAGATGACACCACCCTTATGGCAGAAAGTGAATAAGAACTAAAAAGTGTCTTGATGAAAGTGAAAGTGGAGAGTGAAAAATTTGGCTTAAAGCTCAACATTCATAAAACTAAGATCATGGCATCCGGTCCCATCGCTTCATGGCAGATAGATGGGGAAATAGTGGAAACAGTGTCAGACTTTATTTTTCTAGGCTCCAAAATCACTGCAGATGGTGACTGCAGCCATGAAATTAAAAGACACTTACTCCTTGGAAGGAAAGTTATGACCAACCTAGATAGCATACTAAAAAGCAGAGACATTACTTTGCCAACAAATGTCCATCTAGTCAAGGCTATGGTTTTTCCAGTGGTCATGTATGGATGTGAGAGTTGGACTATAAAGAAAGCTGAGCGCCAAAGAATTGATGCTTTTGAACTGTGGTGTTGGAGAAGACTCTTGAGAGTCCCTTGGACTGCAAGGAGATCCAACCAGTCCATCCTAAAGGTGATCAGTCCTGAATGTTCATTGGAAGGACTGATGTTGAAGCTGAAACTACTTTGGCCACCTGATGCGAAGAGCTGACTCATTGGAAAAGACCCTGATGCTGGGAAAGATTGAGGGCAGGAGGAGAAGGGGAGGACAGAGGATGAGATAGCTGGATGGCATCACTGACTCGATGGACATGGTTTGGGTGGATTCTGGGAGTTGGTGATGGACAGGGAGGCCTGGCGTGCTGCGGTTCATGGGGTCGCAAAGAGTCAGACACGACTGAGCAACTGAACTGAACTGAACACATTTTAAAAGGATCTCATTTCACAGATACACACAACAATAGCACAGAAGCACAGGGGTTAAGTCAAGTTATTTGTTCTGCTTAAAATTTTTTTATGCAAAGAAAGAGACTCGCTGATAGAGGGAATGTACTTTTATACAGGTGTGTTGCAGTCACAGAGCTGCTGACCTAGTAGAAAAGATGTCTTCCAGCAAACACTGTTCCCAAGTAAATTTCTACTGTGGATACTCTGCTTTCTCATTGACTTACTTGGCTGGAAATACTTTTTGGATGTAGTAAGCATCATGTTAAAACTGAAGCGACACATCAAGATGGTATATGTTCAAATGGAGAAAAATACTTCTTATAAAATAATATTAATGTTAAAAAATGACAAGACCATCATAAGGTATTCACATCACAAGACAAAAATAATAACAAATATCCTCCGAAAAGTAGCCATTTGCCTCATATTATTTTCCTACTCTTTCTATTCTAGAGAAGGCAAACCTCCAAACAGTTATTTGGCTGTCTTTTAAATTCTCTTTGAATCAACTTAGCATTTGGAAGTTTACATTTAAATGGGTTTATCTTTCAGAGATTTCATTTGAGCTTTATGATATCTTTCTAAATATTAAGTTCTCTATAGTTTTGAATGGGAAGTAATAGCTATTACAATAGTAACAGCTACTTTTATTAAGTGATATTAATTTCAAAGCACAATTATAATTTAGTTAATATTTGCACCAGTTCCAGGAGGCAATATTTTACTTCCTGTTACAACAAATGAGGAAACTAGAGTGCAAAAAAGTTACATAATTTACTCAAGGACACTTTACTACAAAGCCCACGAATTTTACCAGAACAGTATCTGCTCTTGCGTTGGAGGTTTACCCCATTGTCTGTGAAAGTATCATTACCGGGCTATCAGCTCGTATACGTCTGAAAGACTACAGACAAATAATTTATCATAGATATCATCTGCTCTCTTTCTAGTTTAGTTATTAAGATATTGACCAGTATTTTCATCAGGGATTGTTAAGACCTCACACATTATTAATCTTATCAAAGTTCATT
This sequence comes from Okapia johnstoni, assembly GCA_024291935.2. NCBI lineage: Eukaryota > Metazoa > Chordata > Mammalia > Artiodactyla > Giraffidae > Okapia > Okapia johnstoni. The sequence continues at coordinate 59,727,031 of CM044308.1, forward strand.
TCATTGAAGGACATTAGCCAGCTTCTAGAATTTGTCTGTGATCAATCACTCCAAATGCTACTAGTCATGTGATTTGGGCAGTGCTGACCCTCCTTTTAGCTCAGAATCCTGAATTAAATCATCCAAAACTAAGTGTAAAGTGTTCAAAAAAAGGCAGTTTATACACTGTATGTCAAACTCTCAATACTCTGACAAACAAGTCTCTTTTGATTTTAGGAAAGTTTGTGAAAATAACAGAGTTTTCTAATGTTCACTTTGTAAGCATCTGTGAGTGAGACATTAGCATAGTAACTGTCCTAAGATCACTGAACATTATTTGTTATATTATTACTAATTTATGTTGTGTTCACTCTTGCTTCTTTTAATCTCCAGCTTCCCTTTCATCTTCTTTTTCTTCTTGCTGGAATATAAGCAACAAGAGTCTGGTTTATACATCAGGGAATGTCTTTATTTCATCTGGTTCCTTTGGGTATAGAATTCTACTTTTAAAGATAATTTTTCTTAGCACTTTAGAAGTTCTTTTCCTCTGTCTCTTAAATTGTATTACTAATTATTTTAAAAGAAAGCCTTATTCTTTCTATTATACTTCAGAATTTTCTCTCTGTCATTGATTCTACACTGCTTTGACTACAATGTGCCTTGGTGTTGGGGTTTTTTGGTGATAATTTAATTCTTTTTAAGCATACTCACATTCTAAGATATTTTATTTGTATTGAATATTTTATTAATTCTAGTACACTTTTAGTTATTTTATCTCAAAATATTAGTTTACCACTACTCTCTTCATTCTCTCCTTCTATAGCTTTTATCAGGCTTATGATGGAGTTTCTGAATCTATTCTATTTATGTTTCTTAATATTTGTATTATTTCTGTGCTTCTATTTTTATACTGAATTCTAGAGCATTTCCTCAACTCAGTTTTTTAATTTAACAGTTCAGGCCTCAGTTGTGTTCAATGCTCTTTGGCTCATTATTTGGAACTGTCATTTAAAAAAAAAACCCATATTTTTAATTTCCATTTTTTCTAATGATTCTTTTCCATAATACTCTAAATAATTTTTATTATTCCATCTATCCTTTTTCTCTTTTACCCATTTACAGTAATAATTATATATATATATACTAATTATATAAACGAAGCCCTTTCAGATTGCAGTAGAACACAGTGGCTAAAAATATGAACACTGGACTTGGATGCTGCATTCTAATCTTGGTTCCACAGTTTAGAATCTTTCCCATCTTGAGTAGTTCTCTTTCAATTTCCTCATCTATAAGAGAGTGAAAGTAATATCTATCTCATATTGTTGGTAAGACAAGGACACACACATACACACACATTTATATATACAGTACAGTGCTTGGTGCATAATTAGTGCTCACAACTAGCTGCTATTGTGTTTATTATGGGGTTGCAAAGAGTCGGACACAACTTAGTGACTGAAGAACAAAAATTGTGTTTATTATTATGGTTATGGCTACTGTTTCCTCAAGTGTAATCTATTTATACTATTTACACATAGTATTTGTTTTCTCTGTGTTTTTAGTTAAGTTTCATTGTTGGCTCATCTTTCAAGGAGGAGTACTCCTTTAAGCATCCTGGGTTTGAATGACCTCACAGAAGGAGCGGCATGTGGAAGCTTCAGTCCCAGACTTAATAGAGGGGAGTGGCTATATCCAGAAAGTAATCACCTTTCCCTCTGTCTTCTGGACCAGGCACAATCTGCTTCTCCTCTAAAACCATGGAGAAGAGGCAGATTCTTATTCCATTCATTTCTTTCCTCATTCTCCTAAACTTTGGAAATGGAGGGCCATGGAAATATTTTCCTTTCCCCCAAAGGCTTCTTCTAAATAATTGGATGGCTCCTCTCTTTCTATATCTGTCTATACCATCTTTTTTCAGTCCTTACTGGCATTGACTTATATCCCCATGAAGTTACGGATACTTTCCAACACAACTCACATAATTCACAATTATGACTTTTCATTCTATTCTACCTTCAATGCAATGGGTTCTACATCCAAATAGATAATACTATGGACCACTTAACTCCTAAGTTCATTGATCTCCACCTCAGCTCATATCAAAAGCATACCAGAAAGTCTATAATTGATCTACATCCCTTGTTACTTTAATCTCTTCACCCAGTTTTCTACAAGTCCTCAATTGGAAGTTCTGCCATAATAGTTACTCTAGTTCTTGGTCCCTTCCTGATTACATCAGACTCTTATTCAGCAGTATGCCATAATTCTCCACTAAACCTTCTACCCTATCCAGAAGGTTAGTGGCCAACCTTGGTTACTCTAATAATCTACTTCTTTTGTTTCCATTCTTAGACACCAAACCAACATTGGAGGAAACCACTATTTATCATCCACTTTTTCTGTAACTCCCCCACTCTACCAAAACAAGAATCTGTTTACTCATTAGTCATCTCATAATATGTTATGTCTCCAACTAGATTATCCAGGTTACTGAGAGCAGAGACTCTAACTTTCACACATCTCTATCTCCTTAAGAATTGGTATATTAAAACAGATAATATTGTTTTTAAATGAACAAATGAATGGTTACATGGATGAATGAATGGTTGGATGGTCAGAGGAATAATTGGATTTTCCTCCAAAACAATAAGAACTTTGATGTTCTACCTCACTGTGAGTCATGCACAGTAGTGGAAGAACAGCTTTTAGTCCTACACAAAAGCCACGTCAAGCCGTGCTCAGCTCAGTCCTTCCTCCAATTTAGTTTGGTTCCTTTTAACAACTTTGGTTGACTTCTGTGAACTAGATCAGACTGCAGAAGCCAGTCCCAGTTCAAAGGGTCATATAAAAAATAAGCTATACTCAGCTGAGGTTACCTTGACTTGGTTTTGCTCCTTGATCAGCAGACCTTGAGGATATGGCTTGGTATAACCATGGCTCCCAGGTGTCTCCCCCAACCATTACAATGATATAAAGTTTGGTGGCCTCAGTGGTCCATGATGTAGAAGGAAACATAAGACTAGAGAATCCCAGACATGCAGGGTTTTTAAATATTACATCTCTTAGGCAGTGTAGTTGGAGAGCATGTTAGGACTTGAAGATCCATCCTGTTACCACAAAATAATTACTTTCCTGCACTGTAGTTATGTGTTTCACTTTTTACTTCTTCCTGAGCCATAGCTTGAGTTACAGGGCAGACAAACAGACCTGCTTTCATTCCTCTAAGCATTAGATTTCTTTTTAATTTGGTTTATTTACATGGTGTCTAAAAAAATGTTCTGCTTATGTTCATAATGTTCTTTTCATTTTCTTTTGCTGAGAAGTCATTTTCTTAGTGCTTATCTCTGTGCATCTCTAATGATGACCAGTCCTTAGAACATAAAAGTTAACAAGATCCTTCTATTTTTCCACTGGGCACACTTCCTCACAAGACCATTCACACTGCAGAGCTCCTCCAGCTCTTGCAGGAAAAAAAGGGTTATCTTCCTTATCTTAACCCTGTTCCTTCCTAAGTAAAGTGCTAGAAGGAAGTAAGAATACTGCTTCTTGGGGAATATTTGTACCTCCATTCCACTGTGGAGTAAAAAGTCATGACTTCCGTGAGATCAGTCATTTAAAGGAATGAATTCAATTTCAGTCTCAAATATAAAGAGAAACATTGAAACTTCCTGATAATATATGGATATATAAATGGAATCACCCACTGTTCACTCTTCTTGGTGTAAGAGACAGTGTAGTGTATTACTAAGCACCATGATAGAATCACATAAAGCTGTGTTCAAATTCTAATTCTTATTACCTGTGAAACTTCTGAGCACAGGTTTTCCTGCTTTCTGAAAGTAAAATGATCCTATGAAATCTCTCATAAACCAGGAATCAATTACCTTAGGACACATCTTGCTAATGGATGCACAAAATCAATCAAGATAAAGCACAGATGTTCACGAACACAGTTAAAAGCGATGGCAGCCTGATGCTGAGATGCTGAGTGTAGTTCCCAGGGAAGGGGCTTGGTGTTACCACTCTCTCTACTTAGATGTGGCTGCCTTTATAGGCTGCTGAAAAACCTTTGCTGAATGCTGTTTTATCTTTTTGCCTTTTGTTTGTAAAAGCAAAAATCATCTTCAAATTTCTTTTGGTTAGTGAAAATAGGAGTTGATGTAGATATTTCATGAAGTGGCATAAAATGAACCTTGAAAAAGTGGGAAATACCTGTATTCATTCTCCCAGCACTTCAGTTTTCTCATCTGAGGATGCTAATAACATCAGATCACAAGATCTTATGTCATGTATCATGTTCCTTGGGAGAAAAGCTATGACAAACCTAGACAGCATACTAAAAAGCAGAGATATCACTTTGTCAAAAAAGGTCTGTATAGTCAAAGCTATGATTTTTCTAGTCGTCATATATGGATGTGAGAGATGGACGATAAAGAAGGCTGAGCGTTGAAGAATTGATGCTTTCCAACTGTGGTGATGGAGAAGACTCTTGAGAGTCCCTTGGATAGCAAGGAGATAAAACCAGTCAATCCCAAAGGAAATTAACACTGAATATACATTGGAGGCAATGGCACCCCACTCCAGTACTCTTGCTTGGAAAATCCCATGGACAGAGGAGCCTGGTGGGCTGCAGTCCATGGGGTCGCTAAGAGTTGGACACAACTTGAACGACTTCACTTTCACTTTTCACTTTCATGCATTGGAGAAGGAAATGGCATCCCACTCCAGTGTTCTTGCCTGGAGAATCCCAGGGATGGGGGAGCCTGGTGGGCTGCCGTCTATGGGATCGCATAGAGTCGGACACGACTGAAGCGACTTAGCAGCAGCAGCAGCAGCATACATTGGAAGGACTGATGTGAAGCTCCAATACTTTGGTCACCTGATATGAAGAGCTGACTCACTGGAAAATACTCTGATGCTGGGAGAGATTCAAGGCAGGAGGAGAAGGGGACAACAGAGCATGAGATAGTTGGATGGCATCATCAATTTAATGGACGTGAGTTTGAACAAACTTCAGGAGATGGTGATGGACAGGGAACCCTAGCATGCTCCAGTCCATGAAGTTGCAGAGATTTGGACATGACTTAGTAACTGAACAACAACAACAATCATATGTAAAACATCTGGCAACTAGTAAGAGTTCCATGAGGGTAGTTATCAACCCCCTTTAAAAAAAAATGTCAAGGGATGAAAACAGTGATCAAAAATTGGCCTGCAAATCCCAGCTCTTAAAATGACGCAGCAGAATTCCTGAGAGCTGACAGCAGAAGCTTGCTGATCTCTTTGGAACATGGTCCTTCTGTTCAGATGTCTCAGAAAGGAGTGTCATGCATGACTATGCTGTACTTAACCAAGGGAAAGCATCAACTGGTCATGACTGGCTTATATATAGCTTTTTACAGTAGGTCCCCAAAGTATTTAACTGAATGTCTTCTCAAGTACTGCATGAATCCCTAATATTGCACCAAAGCTAAGCATATCTCTCAAAATTTCATAATGAAAGGTTGTTGCGGAGCTATGAAAGATGCTGGGATTCTTGGCCTCTGGAAGAGAGGAATTCAATCGGGGGCCAGTGATGAGGCTTGATCGCTCAGAGCTTTTGTGTAATAAAGTTTTATTAAAGTATAAAAGAGAAAGCTTCTGACATCAGGAAGGGAGCAGAAAGAGTGCCCCCCTGCTCATCTTTAGCTGAATGTTGTATAGCTACTAGCAGGCTGCTAATTAGAGAAAGGAAATGTCTCAAAACTCAGAGTGGCACCAGACCCCTCACCCTCAACATGCATTTTGAGATAACATTGGCACAAGGTAAGTCACCCCGGGCTATAAAATGATTGACATGAATCTTGAAGAAAGGCAGGTTTCCAAGCAAATATATGGTTTCATTAACGTGGATTAGGAGAACAATTGTATGAATGAAACATACTGGTTAGTGAAGTCTGTTCTGAGTCTTAGGCGGAACCAACTTGAAGACAGAGTCTAGGGTAAATACTTAGTTCATCAACATAGCTTAAGAAAAATATTTCCATAAGAAGAATGCATTGGTGAGCTCAAGGTTTGAGAAGAGTTAAGTTCAGGTGGAACCAGGTGTCATCATGGCAACACAGACTTTTAAGAGAAACCTTATAATTTTGTATAGAGAAGGGAAAAAAATCTGACACTTGTAGTTTGTTTCCTCCTGCTGCTTAAGAGAGAGATAAAGAAAGTCTGATGCTTGCAGCCTATTTCCTCCGTTTGGAGATCCCTAGCCTTCCTGCCTGTTATCCTCTCAATAACAGCATTAAATTCTATTCCAACAGTAGAATTTTTGACCAACAGTTCCTGCATGTACCTTCAATTTTACAAAACCAAATAACTCACTGGCGGGAGAGTGTTTCAAAACATACATCATTAAAGTAAATCTGTTAAGTCAGTTCTGACCTCTCTCTTGTAATCACTGCACTTAGATGATGGTTCAGTGGTCTGTCAGGAAGTCTTGTATCCTGAGCACACCAGTTTGCATACTAACCATCGGAACATGGATCCCAAATTACAGAAAGGTCCCTCTTTGTAATTTTCAATTTGGCTAAAATTAGAAAGGTTTTTTGATGCAGGAAATTTGTCTGAAAACTTTTTGGTGGCCTCAAGTGTACTTGAAAAAAATTCCTAACAATTCTGGGGGTCTCACGTTTAATAACAAGAAACATCAGTGAAAATGATGCAGATATTTTGGAGGTCTCATGAAATTATGCATATTTCTAATCAAGTTACTTTTATGAATCTTTAAAGAACCCCACTTTCCCCAAAGTAACAGTTATACACAGGCAATAACCATGGAGCTCAGAAAATTATCTATCATGGAAAAGTAACTTAAAAGTAACATCCTACTTAACAATAACATTTTAACTAAAGAAGACAATATTAACTCTTTTATATTACTTATAGCAAGTCCCCTCATTAGAGAGACACTTTTGACATGGTTGTTGATTAGCTCTTAGAGATACTTTATCCAAACTATGAAAGCATAGTAGCTAACAACTGAATAAAATGTTAGAATTTATAAAATGCTTGCCATATGCCAGACACTATAGAAAAGCATTTATTTATTGCATTCGCACAAAATTCCTCTGAGGTGAACTAATATCCTTACTTTAAATGAGGAAATAGAACGTATCTACGAAACAGGAAAAGACTCACACACATAGAAAATAGACTTGTGGTTTCCAAAGGCGAAGCAGTTGGCAGAAGGATGGAAGGTTGGAGATAGTAGATGTAAACTATTACATATGGAATTGGAAAATAGCAAGGTCTTACTGTATAGCACAGAGAATTATTTTCACTGTCCTCTTATAAACCATAATGAAAATAAAATTAAAATAAGAAGGTATATATGTGTATAACTGAATCCTTTCCTGTATCATAGAAATTAATATATTACAAATCAACTATAGCTTAATAAAAAAAATAAATGAAGAAGTAAAGGCTAGAGGATTATTAAATAGCTTTCAAAGGTTGTACATATGTGCTAAGTTGCTTCAATCGTTTCCAACTCTTTGCAACTTCATGGAGCCTCGTGTCCCACCAGGGTCCACCGTACATGGGATTCTACAGGCAAGAATACTAGAGTGGGTTGTCAAGCTCTCCTCCAGGGAATCTTCCCGACCCAGGGATTGAACCCGTGTCTCATGTCTCCTGCATTGACAGGCAGGTTCTTTACCACTAGAGCCACCTGGAAAGCCCCGAAATTTGTACATGTAGTAAATATTGGAAACACTACTACAAAGATGTAGGAACTGTGTGATTCCAGTGCTTTCAGCACTGCATTCAACCTCTATACTAAACAACTTCTCCAGTCGACAAAGCACACTTACTGTAGGTTACACATGTTCCTCATAACAGCCCAGTTTATAGAAAAGAAAGTTTATGTCAATGGATATTAGGGTCACACAGGTTGCCGGGGTGAAGATGGACCCAAGTCTAACTTTCACTTCAAGTCACTCTAAATTATTTTTTTTGATTTTTTAAAAAATAAATTTATTTATTTTAGTTGGGGGCTAATTACTTTACAATATTGTAGTGAGTGGTTTTTGCTATACACTGACATGAATCAGCCATGGGTTTACATGTATTCCCCATCCTGAACCCCCCTCCCCCCTCCCTCCCCATCCCATCCCTCTGGGTCATCCTATTGCTCCAGCCCTGAGCATTTGTCTCATGCATCGAACCTGGAATGGTGTTCTGTTTCACATATGATAATATACATGTTTCAATGCTATTCTCTCAGAACGTCCCACCCTCACCTTCTCCCTCAGAGTCCATAAGACTGTTCTATGCATCTGTGTCTCTTATTCTGTCTCACATATAGGGTTATCATTACCATTCTTCAAATTCCATATATATGCATTAGTATACTGTATTGGTGTTTTTCTTTCTGGCTTACTTCACTCTGTATAATGGGCTCCAGTTTCATCCATCTCAATAGAACTGATTCAAATGTATTCTTTTTAATGGCTGAGTAATATTCCATTGTGTATATGTACCAGAGCTTCCTTATCCATTTGTCTGTTGATGGATATCTAGGTTGCTTCCATGTCCTGGCTATTATAAATAGTGCTGCGATGAACATTGGGGTACATGCAAGTCACTCCAAATTATTAAGAAATTGGACTTCCCTGGCGGTCTAGTGGTTAACACTCTAAGCTTCCACTGCTGGGGGCTTGAGTTCGATCTCTGGTTGGGGAACTAAGATCCCACATGCCTCATAGTGTGGCCAAAACATTATTTTTTTTTTAACTTAAAAAATAAAAAAGGAACACCTTTAAGAAACAAACAAGCAAAAAAACAAGTTATTAAGAAATTAAACTTACTAAATCCACAACCCGGGTGTTCTGCATCACAGGCAGATTCTTTGCCATCTGAGCCACCAGGGAAGCCCAACTAAATCCGTACTAGGAAATAAATGCTTCTTTTTAGTGAGACCCACTGCATATACACATTAAGGATGACTATAAATTAAGTATATCCTGGAAAGGATTGGGGGCAGGATGAGAAGGGGACAACAGAGGATGAGATGGTTGGATGGCATCACCGACTCGATGGACACGAGTTTGGGTAAACTCCGGGAATTGGTGATGGACAGGGAGGCCTGGTGTGCTGTGATTCATGGGGTCGCAGAGTCAGACACGACTGAGCGACTGAACTGAACTGACCTGAATGAATCCATCTACATGCTGTCACCTATCTTGTTAGTCTCGCCTTGTTAGAACCACCATCATTTCTCACCTGAACATGGCTGCCACCCTACAGCTGCGCTCTTTTAGAGCCATAGATACCTCTGAGAAGCTGGTATAAGAAATAAACTTGGCCCTCCGTGACAATAAATGTTTATGCATTTTCACATGTATAGGTGTGTTCACAATGTAGCATGGCATTTTATGGATCTTCCCCAGAGGGGGCTCCTCCTTGAGGATTTCAGCCCCCCTCCATCATCTATTAGATGTACAGCCGCCATGGTGATGCTTGAAACGGAACTCATTCATGTCATTTCTCTACTGAAAACCCACCAATGACTTGCCTCACTCAGAAAAGAATCCAAAATCAGACACCACATAAACTCCACATTTCCTCATTTCCTGGTCCTTTCCTTCAATCACTTTACTCCAGTCACAAAGGTCTTCTTGCTTATATACATCAAACTGACTCCTGATTAGCACCCTGGCTCTTAGGGTTCCTTCTGCCTTGAAGGCTCTTTCTCCCACAAAGCTGGCTCCTTCGTCCAGTACCCCTAGTTTCATCTGATCACAGAGGTCCTCTAATCACTCTCTCTCCCTTTGTCTTGATTTTTTTTCTATATTAACAATACAACCATTTTTCAAATCATATCCTTGTTTCATATTCTGATCTTTGTCTCTGTACACTAGATGATCTGTACCCTGAGTACACAAACTTTGTTTTGTTTACTGCTGTAATCCCAGTGACTAGATCATGGTTGGTATATGTTGAGCACTTGTGAAGTATTTGTTGGATGAATCATGAGCTGCATAAACAACTTAATAAATAAATATGACACAAAAAATGAATATAAAGGAGCATCTTCACAGCCAAGTTAGCCACACTTTCTAAAAAGACACTGTTATGTATTTATCTTCAAAACTAGTTCAGAATTGGTTCACAGACCATTCAATAAGGTTGATTTTGTTACTTTATAGTCACCTTTAGAGTTCTCAAAAAGTGTAAGATGGTATTTTTTTTCAGATTGATAACCCGTTTTACTCACCAGGTGTGTGTCTGGTTGATTTTTCACCTGAAATTTAATTGACCTAAAAAGAATATTGTATTTGGGGTACCTGGTTAAATTACACTGTGCTTGTTGGACTGTGATCAGTAGTTCCCTCTGAAAATTCTTATATATCAAAAAACATTGTTACTCTTCGAGTTTGATGTTTGTCAGAAATTCAATATACTTTAGAAGGAAAATCAAGAAATCATTCCCTCTGTTCCCTCTGCTATGATGTGTGACATTGAAGACTTATCCAAGAGTCTCTAAAAAGTATAAAGTATACTATTGAGCCAAGGTAGACTTCATCAAATAATAAAATTTCATCAATTAAACATGTTTAAAACTCAGTGATCATACCAAAATAAAATATTCAAACTTCCTTTATGCTGAGATCAGTAACTTTCTCACTTATATAAATTCAACGTGCTTTGTGTTTAGGGGTTACAATGTGTCGATCTATATCAGGGAAATACCCTATGTAGTTAATCTCTGGTTATCCATCCAACAAACTTATGGAGAATCAATTGTGTGCCAGCAGCATTTCCAGTGGCTAGATATACAAAGCTGAGTGATACACATATTTTAGAGAGAAAGAGAATCTAAAGATGAAATAACTGAAGTGCACTGTCAAAGTATCCTGGAAATGGAAATGTACAAAATAGAATAGGATCACAAACAAACAGGAGCCCAAGTCTTCCAAAGGAAATGAAGAAGAGCATAGAGGCTTTTAAAGAAAGTAAAATTTGAGCTTAATTTTGGAGGATGCTGAAAAGCTTCCCCCCAAAAGAAGAGGTCAAAGGAAGGAAACAGCTGTCCAGGCAATGGAAGTGCTTGGAAAATCTTGGAGGAAATGGAGAATACACTGAGTGGGTGAAGTGCAGGAGTCAAGCCTATAAGGAGAAGTGCTGTCCTTATACAAAGTGTTCTGGCCATGATGAGCAATCCAAGTTGAAGAAATAGTCTAATGACTGTTTCTGAATCATTTTTGAACAAGGTCCTTTCTGGGAGCAACATGGACGATGCAGTATAGGAAGCGCAAGACTTCGTTGGAGTTTTAGTAGTCATCTTGCGTTTTGAAATACGAGTTTTGTTAGGAGCTAGACATTTTTATCCACAGACTCAAAAAGGTCTGCCTCCTGTAAAACATTAGATTATAAGTTCTTCATGGTAGAGTACCTGGTCTTAGTCACCTTTCTTTCCCCAGAACCTGGCAGACAGGAACCATAGGTGCTCAGTAAATAAATTTTAGTTGAATCAGACTGTGTTTTGTTAATGCAGCAAGCTTTCAGGCTCTGTTGTATAACACATTCTAATGCAAAGATGGAGATATCCGTAAGCCTTTCACTGGTGTCCAATGGCCTATCTTTGGTAAGAAGGTCTCTGCTGGCACTCATGATCCAGGACAGCTGCACTGGAAAATGCAAGAAAGCACTTCAGTCCAACTCGCTCTGCTCTCCCTTCTCCGTAGGATAAAGCAAGAACAAATGTTTCAACCAGAAGCAACTTTGATTTCCTATTTGAACTGAATCCCTTAATCTTCTCCATTTACTATGTTCAAGGAATAGAATAGCATGGATATACCTGACAAAATTTCTTCAGAAAAGCAGCTTGAGTCATCATTGGGAAAATTTAGTTAAAAAAATAATTGTATGTGTCATATGGTACTTCTTCCAGCAGCTTACTGCAGCTCAACAGCTGCAGTAGTAAGTACTGCCCACCCATTCTTTGCTAACCCTGTTCAACTCTATCTAAATTAGTTAAACTGATAGTTAATTTTTAATTGATTTAGCAAATAAGAAACATTTAACTATCATGTATTGTGCACATGCTGTAAACCAACATACATTATGTGTTAATAGTTTTATGCACGTTATCTTATTTAATCTTTCCAGCAGACTTGATCATTGTCAGTGCCCGCACATATTCCCCTGTGTATGCTTTTGAAAGCCATCACAACCATTTTCAAAGGCTTTTAAATCCGTTAACTTTAAAGCATAGTGAATATACTCTCTTGAGAACAAAAGAGAAAGGATATGAAACTATAATTTAGAAAGATTAAGGTGTATAAGGCCACCTAGGTGGTAAAAGTGGGACTAGGATTTAAACCCCATCCAGTCTGACTCCTGATTCCCCTGGTTCTCAAAACTTACCTTCTTTCTCAGTTTTACTGAGAAATAACTGACATATAACATTATATTAGTTTGCAGTTGTTGTTTTTGTTCAGCTGCAAAGTTGTGTCCGACTCTTTGCAACCCCATGGACTGCAGCATGCCAGGCTTCCTTGTCCTTCACTATCTCCTGCAGTTTGCTCAAACTCAAGTCCATTGATTCAGTGATGCCATCCAACCATCTCATCCTCTGTTGCCTCCTTCTCCTCCTGCTTTTAGTCTTTCCCAGCATCAGGGTCTTCTAGAATGAGTTGGCTCTTCGCATCAGGTGATCTAAGTATTGGAGCTTTAGCTTCAGTATCAGTCCTTCCAATCAGTATTCAGGGTTGATTTCCTTTAGGATCAAGTGGTTTGATCTCCTTGCTGTCCAAAAGACTCTCAAGAATCTTCTCTAGCACCACAGTTTGAAAGCATCAATTCTTCAGTACTAAGCCTTCTTTTTGGTCCACCTCTCACATCCATACATGACTACTGGAAAAAAAACCATAGCTTTGACTATATAGACCTTTGTCGGCAAAGTGATGTGTCTGCTTTTTAATAGGCTGTCTAGGTTTGTCATAGCCTTTCTTGCAGTGAGCAAGCATCTTATATATGATGATGTGATATTTGAATACATTGTAAAATGATTACCACAATTACTTTACATCCATCCGCTCATAATGTTGCAATTTTTTTCTTGTGATGAGAATTTTTAACATCTACTCTTCTAGAAAGCTTCAAGTATACAATCTAGTGTCGTTAACTATAGCAACAATGCAGTACGTAATATCATTAGGACTTACTTATTTTATAATTGGAAGTTTATACCTTTGACCACCTTTAGCCCCACCAAGAACCCTGGCCTCTGGCAGCCTCCAATATATTCTGTTTCTATGAGTTTGGTTTTTGTGCATTTGAATCACCTCAGGATCTTGTGAAAATACACATTTTGACTTAGGATTGCTATGAGCCTAAGGCGAGGCCAGAGATTCTGGGGACCATATCTTGGTTATAAATACTAAACCACTATGCTTCTAAACTACACTGGACTTGAGCATAGAAAATTCAACCTGGGCCAATGCCTGTAACAGATATTTGATTGTTAGCTCTGCAAGTTCTGAATTTATACAGGTCTAATTTATACATGCAGGTTTTCCTTGTTGCAACGTTGTATATTTTATTCCCTGAATTTTCAGATTTTTAAAACAAAATTCAGGTCTTTTTGAAGCATTAAACTCTCAGCAAAATATGATCCACTTAATGTTCTTCTACTCTCCTGGAAGAAGAAAGTGTTTGCATAGAAGACAATTGGAGAATTAAAGAAAAGATGATCAGATAAGCAATTTCACTGTTGGGTATATAGCCAAAGAAAATGAAAACATGAATTCCAAAAGATACATGAACCCCAATGTTCATAGCAGCACTATTTACAGTTGCCAAGATATAGAAGCAACTTAACTGTCCATCAACAGATGAATGGATAAAGAAAATATGGTGCACATATACAATGAAACATTATATACATATATACATAAAATGCAATATTACTCACCCATAAAAAGAGATGAAACTCTGCCATTTGCAGCAATGTGGGTGGTCCTAGAGAGTAAGTACTACGTTTAGTGAAATAAGTCAGACAGAAAAACAAATGTTCTGTTATCACTCAGTGTTCGTTGCTTCTGTTTTAAAGAAAAGAGTCATTAACTAATTCATTAATTTAGTAAGTGAATATTAATTCATTTAATTTTTATAGAAATCATACGCTGTGAGTATTAGTTTTATTTCTGTTTTACAGATAAGAAAAATGAGATTAAAAACAGTTAAATAGCTTCCAGTTTACATGGGTAAGAAGCAAAGAAGCTAGAAAGTCAAAAGGGGGTGCTAAGGCTTCAGAGCCCACATGACTAACCATGTAGGGAGGAAGTTTGCAGTCCACATGGTACCAGCATGGCATAAAGAAAAATGAGCTTTTTATGCAACTTGTGATGTTATCCCATTTTACAAATGAAGAAATTAGGACTCAAAGTCAAGTTCCATACAATCTGTTAGCATTGACAATTATTCTCTCAAAGGTTCAGTTTCCTCATTTGTAAAATGAGTTAATCTCAAATAACTCCTAGAATTTGGAAGGAGAATTAAAAGAAAGTATATATATATATATATAAGGTGTTTACCAAGTAATAGATTCTCTCTATATATGGCCTTATATTGAAGGTGTTATCTGAGTGTCTCCCCAAGAATGTCTTCCTCAATGACCTGGGAGCCATCCCTTTGAAACTGTAATCATCCAAGAAAGAAAGAATCCACCTGCAATGTGGGAGACCTGGGTTCGATCCCTGGGTTGGGAAAATCCCCTAGAGAAGGGAAAGGCTACCCACTCCAGTATTCTGGCGTGAAGAATTCCATGGACTGTGCAGTCCATGGGGTCGCAAAGAGTTGGACATAAATGAGTGACTTTCACTTCACTTGCCTTCACTTCACTTCACTTTAAGAAAGAGACGAGCCCTATCTCCCAGTCTCTGTGGGAGGGTGAGAGCTTATGTAACTTCCATAAGTGTCAATTAGGAAACACAGATGGCTTAAACACCTTAAACAACCCCGCCAAAAAGGTCCTCTCTTACTTTTCCACTGATTCACCTGGTCACTTAAAAACTCTCCCACCTTTTCTTTCGGTGGAGTTATAGTCAATCTCTCTCCCCATTGCAAAAGTATTGAATAAAGTCCTCCTTGCCTGTTTAAAATCAACCAACCAACCTAAGTGATTTTCATGATGAAATAGTCGACATTGAAAGCATTTAGACTATATCAATATAATAGTTTGTACAAAGGGGAAACTGAGTGTGTGTGTATATATATATATATGTGTGTGTGTGTGTGTGTGTGTGTGTGTGTGTGTGTGTGTATATTTGTATAGTTAAGTTAAATTAAACTATCTACCTCTTCCACATTTTTTTCATTAGAGAGTTAGGATTTTCATCATTTGACCATGATAAGGCAAGATTATGCTAAACGTGATTGGTATCTTAGTGCCATTTTTATGACCAAGAAAAGGTCAGCAGCTCCTTTTTATCAGCTAAATTCCATGTAAAAATGCATTATTTCACTCACAATATTCAGGAATGAGATACAACAGATGATTACTTTGAAAATGACAGCATTAAACTGCACTCATCTTCTCTTAAATTTTCACTAGTTTCATTAACTATGAAATGACTTCTGCTTTGACTCTGGCACTCTCATCTCAAGCTCATTAATATACTTCTTTTATTTCTTGTAAAACTCATGTCAAACTGATTAAACCAGGACATAAGTTCAACAATGCAGAATAGAATTGACATCAATTTATCAGATGGCCTCCTTGCCTGGAATGAGAAAAAAGCCTGAGCCATATATTCCAAATTTGGGATGTGTTTCATTAGCCAGCCTTAAGACCACACAATAATATGCATATTCTTTTAAACACACCTACACTTTTTTCATTGGCTAAACTCTATTTAGAATAAGTAGTTGTGCTAGTCTCCTAGTTTTGCCTTTCCCATCTGCCATTTCTGTCATTAGAAATGAGTGAAAATAGATAAAGCTGTCATATGTATTTATTGTATCTCTTCTCCTCATTCCAGAAATGTTGTGTTAAACTTCTAATTTTCCTTTGGCTTGCTTTATTTTAATAATACACTGAGAATTCTAAGTTCTTATGGCAAATACTATTTTTCCCATAATGAGTCATCAGGTAGGTGTTATTCAAACCAGCACATCAATGTACAAAAGTTACCAAATAGAAGTGTACTCTTAAACACTTAATAAAAGATATTTTATTGAAGATTTGCTCAAAGAGAGCCTTTCCAAGAGTCTCTGTAGAACTTAATAAATATACTCCAAAGAGAGAGGATTTGGTGTGAGAACTTGACCTGTAGTCCTTTAATATGTGATATGCTTAGCATCTCAAGGATATAGAGATCTTTGAAAAGCCACAGACACAGACTAAGAAGAAGCTTGAGACTAGGGCAGAGACATAGCTAGGCTTTAGGAGCCACAAAGTTGTACAACTTGATACATAACGCTAGGCTCTTTCTAGGGTGTTAGAAAGGGTCCGAAGAAAGTGAGCGACCTTAAGTGGTAGTTTCATTACTTTCACTGAGAACCTATCTCTTGATTCTTTACCATCTGAACCACGAGGGAAGTCCAAGGTGGGCAAAAGTGGGTGGTAGTTGTGCCTCACCTACATAAATTAATATCTCAAATTATGATTCTTCATTTTTAAATATTCCCATCACTTCCTGCTTTAAATTGTCTAAATGTTGGTAAAAATTAAAATTTTGGATCCTAATATTTAGATTCCAATATCCTATATCAAAGATCTCTATATACTTGAGATGCTAAGGGACTATTCTCATAGAATTCTATATTCACTAGGGCTCAAGCCTCCAAATGTAACACAAAGATTTCATATATTTTGCATGTATGCACTTATTTATGCATACATACCAACAGTGCAAGCATTAAACACTTAGTAGATTCAAGACATTGTCAAAGACTCTACCAAATTATTTCATCTAATTCTGTCAGCAATAGATGAAGAAACATGATTTTTTAAATTTTATTGTTGAGAAATTAAGACTAACAGTTTAGGTAATTGCTTGTGGTCACCAGTGATTCGATGGCAAACTCTGTCTAATGTCAAAGTCTATGGTCATGCCTTCTCTGGCCCAAAAGGCAATAGTGTTTCTGTAGTACAGAGTGAATAATGAAAGTAAAAGCAGACGTTGATAGACATTCCTAGTTGTGTGGAAAGCTCAAGACGTGTAATAGTAGTGAGTGTTTTAAGACTTATAGAACAAAACTGATGGCATTGACAGCTGTTTAGGGCTTCCCTGGTAGCTCAGCTAGTAAAGAATCTGTCTGCAATGCGGAAGACCTGGGTTAAATTTCTGAGTTGGGAAGATCTGCTGGAGAAGGGAAAGGCTACCCACTCCAGTATTCTGGCCTGGAGAATTCCATGGACTGTATAGTCCATGCGGTCTCAAAGAGTTGGACACAACCGAGCGACTTTCACTTTCACCAAATAACAAATCCTAAGAGATTCCCCACCCCACCTCAAACTGGGATGTAACCTTGGAAAGCAGGGGACTATGGATTTAAATAATTGGGATGATAAACTATTAAATATTCATTCCCTAAGAGATAATTCTTAGGTTGAAAGTAGATGTTTTGTCAGACTGAACAACTCCTAAGTGAAATTTAAGTGACTTCTCATAATCTGAGTTGTAAGATTAGCTTCTCCAACAGTTTATTTTCAAAGACTCTCAGACGTGCACAGAGTCTATCTAGACCCAAGAACTTGGGGCTGGGTCTTCACAGGCTTATACGCTAATCACTATGCCCACAGCAGAAGCATCCGGGAGAACTAGTACTGGTTAGATCCAGCCTAGAATCTTGCAGGCTGACACAGGAACAGAGCAGGTGGAGCATGGAGGGCTCTGTGCATATGCAAACAAGAAAGCAAAATGGGCACAAAAGGAATAGTGGAGAAGATCTCCTTTCTCTCCCAGAATAGACCCAGATATTTCCCCCAAATCCCTTGGGATTCTAGCTTAGCAAAGAGGTATCTTGGGGAGAAAAGGTGTGTGTATAGGGACTAGAACAAAGTTCAGATATGTTATTAAGAGTTCTAGGAAAATATATGCCCAAATGAGTAAAAACTGAATATTATTATTAAACATTTTTATCAGAATGCTGTTATTTAAATAAAAATTTAAGTGCTTTTAATCTACTAGATTATGGTACAGTCGGAATAAATATACTCTCAGTATTATTTCTGTACTTGGTACATAGATTTTACATAAAGCTCATTGTAGAGCATTTCTTTGTTTCTTTGTTTTCACTCCCATAGGAAGTCCTTGAGGGCAGTGTTCACAACTCCTTATTTATAGCACTTATATCCTTCACATGTAAACTTTCAGTGTGTTCTTGATGAGTTACAGGCAAGAAACTGAGGCACAGTGATATCTAAGTAATTTATTAGGGGTGGTACTTGTTAGAACAAAGCTTATGACTCTTGGCCTGGGCTTAGAAGAGTCAGATTATTAGAAGATGACCTGAGGAAGGAGCTGGCTGTCCTCTCGAGGTGGCCAGATGTCACTAAGAAGAGCTAGCATTATCTGAAAAAAGTGAAAGTGAAAGTCGCTCAGTCATATCCGACTCTTTGCGACCTCATGGACTATACAGTCCATGGAATTCTCCAGACCAGAATATTGGAGGGGGTAGTCTTTCCCGTCTCCAGGGGATCTTCCCAACCCAGGGACTGAACCCAGGTCTCCTCTATTGCACGTGGACTCTTTACCAGCTGAGCCACAAAAGGAAGCCCAAGAATATTGGAGTGTGTAGCCTATCCCTTCTCCAGTGGATCTTCCCGACCCAGGAATCAAACAGGGGCCTCCTGCACTGTAAGCAGATTCTTTACCAACTGAGCTATCAGGGAAATCTGGGGCAACCAGCATCATGAAATGTGGAAACGTTATGTACTGTCTTCTACGTAGTTTTGTTTCGCTGCAAAACCTATGACTTTCTGTATTCATGCTTCTTTCATAGTTGGTTTTGCATCATTTGAGTGTATGTGTTCATTGGATTTTATTCTTCCTGAATTACTCCACAGGCTCTGATTCCTTCCACTCTGTCGCCAATTCATTGATGGCAATGTGGCACAATGAATATGCCCCATCTGCTGGCTGATTTTTGTTGACCTAACGGAGAGGCTCATTAGATCTGTTGATGGTCCTTAATATTCACAACTTAATCCACTGAAGGCAAATCATGCTAAATTGTTCATTTTCCCAGGCTGAATCAATAGGGCTGCTGCCATATTACAGGCTCTAGGCTCATAACTCTATCACAGTGCTTTCCAAGTTATATTATTGATACCATATGTCTGAATATAAAAGCTATAGTTTCCCCGCTAAAATATAAGCTTTTGTGAGGTAAGAGGTCATGTCCTGTTTACCTTATTATTCCTAAGCACTAGCCTAATGCCTAGCCCATAACATGTATTATGTGTTTGTAGAGAAAAATTAATATCTTACTATTTTGTCCATTTATATGGTGTGCGCGCATTCATAATAAGTTGTTTAAGTCATGTCCAACTCTCCAACCATTTGGACTGTAGCCTGCCAGGCTTCTCTGTCCATGGGTTTCTCTTTGCAAGAATACTGTAGTGGGTTGCCATGCTCTCCTCCAGGGGATCTTCCTGACTCAGGGATTGAACCCTCATCTCTTAACGTCTCCACTTGCCAATGGGTTCTTTACCACTAGTGCCACCTGGGAAGCCCTTACATGATGTAATTCAATACAAAAGCCTCCTATAATCTTATGAATGATTTTATTTGTGAAAGAATTTGTGATATTTTTCTCATTCTGGGTATGTCACTCAATGTGCCTGTCTGTACCCTCAAGCGTTAATTTTGTATAGCATATATTTTCCAATATAAAATGTCACCATTAATAAACTTTAATCACAGCACATCTCAACTCTGCTTTTTTCCCCTTTCCCAGCCTCCTATTCACATAAATCTGAATATATGAGAAGACATAAAGAGATGTTATTGAGATCAGAAATATTGCCTGGACAAGAGGGCAGGATAAAGTATATAAAAATCTCTATCTTTGTGTCACTTATATTCTGTTGGAACGGTTATGTATTAAACTAAATAATAAAGCAATAATATTTTGTATAATACATAGGAGTAAGTGCTCAGGAGAAACATAAAGAAAGAAAACTTGATGATAGCTAGAAGCATGTTTATTTTCAAATGGCAACATCCTGATTCTAAAGGAAAAACTGATGATGGAGGAAAAATAAGGCAGTAATGTCTTCACTGTAGGTGAGGAGGGCTGGGATCCACTGCTCAAGTCTTAGGTTGCTGACAAATACAGATCATCTGCAGTTAGGAGGTGAGATAAAGTCCATGGAACAGAAGCAGGTGAGAAGGATATGTGGTCTGAGAGTGTGCAAGTTCTCTTCTGATGGCTTCTAGTTACCAGGTGAATAGGTAGGTACATCATCAACTGAGAGAAAGAATTGGAGGTGAACTTTCAATGTTGAGAGAATGAAGCAAAAAAAAGTTTGAATCATCCAGAAAAAATGGAATGTACTTAGAGTAGATAAAGAAAGGAGGATTGGTTAGGCAGCATAATTAGGCCCTGGTTAGGCAGTATAATTAGGCCCATTCTGTCATCACGAATTTGAAAGGAGATTGATCAACTTGGTTGTTTTTCTTTCTTTTTTTTTTTTTTGGCTGGTTGTTTTTCTCTATCCATTTTTTGCTGCACAGAAGGATGCATGGAGTTAGCAGACAGAAAGCTTTAACCAGAGTTCTACTTGAACCAATGCAATTCAACAAAGGGAGACATTGGGAAGAAAATTTGAGATGTATGTAAAAGAATGATTATAATGACTGAGCTTAAAAATTAAGCTGAGCAGAGAGGAAAATGAAGACATGGGGGAAAAAACATACTGAAAAGGATTAGAATATTGTTGTCCTGGTGGGGTCAAAGAGTTGTTGGGTGCTTCCCAGGTGGTGTAGTGGTAAAGAATCTGCCTACCAGTGCAGAAGATGCAAGAGATGTGGGTTTGATCCCTGGATTTGGAAGATCCCCTGGAGAAGGAAATGGCAACCCACTTCAGTATTTTTGCCTGGAAAATTCCATGGACAATGGAGCCTGGCTGGCTGCAGTCAATGGGTCTAAAGAGTCAGATATGACTGAGCATGAACATCACATCACATCAAGTGGATAGTGGATATTTAAAGAATATGGAATTTGAGTCTTACTTAGAAAGAGTTTAACAGGAAGCAACAGTTAGAACTGGACATGGAACAACAGACTGGTTCCAAACAGGAAAAGGAGTACGTCAAGGCTGTATATTGTCACCCTGCTTATTTAACTTATGCGCAGAATACATCATGGGAAACACTGGGCTGGAAGAAGCACAAGCTGGAATCAAGATTGCCGGGAGAAATATCAATAACCTCAGATATGCAGATGACACCACCCTTATGGTAGAAAGTGAAGAAGAACTAAAGAGCCTCTTGATGAAAGTGAGAGAGGAGAGTGAAAAAGTTGGCTTAAAGCTCAACATTCAGAAAACTAAGATCATGGCATCTAGTCCCATCACTTCATGGGAAATAGATGGGGAAACAGTGGAAACAGTGTCAGACTTTATTTTTTCGGGCTCCAAAATTACTGCAGATGGTGATTGCAGCCATGAAATTAAAACATTTACTCCTTGGGAGGAAAGTTATGACCAATCTAGACAGCATATTAAAAAGCAGAGACATTACTTTGCCAACAAAGGTCCATCTAGTCAAGCTATGGTTTTTCCAGTAGTCATATATGGATGTGAGAGTTGGACGGTGAATAAAGCTGAGCGCCAAAGAATTGATGCTTTTGAACTGTGGTGTTGGAGAAGACTCTTGAGAGTCCCTTGGACTGCGAGGAGATCCAACCAATCCATCCTAAAGGATATCAGTCCTGGGTGTTCATTGGAAGGACTGATGTTGAAGCTGAAACTCCAGTACTTTGTCCACCTCGTGCGAAGAGTTGACTCATTTGAAAAGACCCTGATGCTGGGAAGGATTGGGGGCAGGAGGAGAAGGGGACAATAGAGGATGAGATGGCTGGATGGCATCACCGACTCGATGGACATGAGTTTGGGTAAACTCCGGGAGTTGGTGATGGACAGGGAGGCCTGACTTGCTGAGATTCATGGGGTCGCAAAGAGTCGGACACAACTGAACGACTGAACTGACTGACTAACGGCATTCAACACTGTGCAGCAAAATGGCTTGTCTTTGACTCACTTTATTTACAATTATTACAGCCAAAAACCAAAACAAAGCTTTATATCCATAGACTTTATATTGCAGGAATGACTGCGGGATGAATACCATTAATAATGGAAGAATCACCCTTGAATTCAGAAGCTCTTTCCAAACAGTTGGATGCCCAGAGCTTTATACAATGCCAAGAAGTAGTAATCCAATGAATATGTGCTATTTTAATAAAAGTATGTATGATGTACCGAAAGTCTCAACTTTAGCTAAATTTATCTCATGTTAACCACATCTTTAGAAAGTCATCACTAGTACATTAATTTAACATAAACAATTTGCATAATGCAATGCACATACTTAATTTCTCCCTGTGACTTGCATTTCAAGCAGCTAGGCTGGTTAATAATGTATTAGTCAGCTAGTGTAGTCATTCGTTTTGTCATTTAAAATCATGTCTATAATTAGACATACTACATTTCAGCAAATATAAGTCACTGATATTTAATTAGAGAAATGTTTCTCTTACACTGAATAAAGTTGATAGGTAATCATTCTTCATAAAATACATCTGAAATCACCTGCTCTAAATCATACAATGTCTTTTAAATATGTTAAATCTTATGAAA
This sequence comes from Okapia johnstoni, assembly GCA_024291935.2. Lineage (NCBI taxonomy): Eukaryota > Metazoa > Chordata > Mammalia > Artiodactyla > Giraffidae > Okapia > Okapia johnstoni. The sequence continues at coordinate 59,749,865 of CM044308.1, forward strand.
ATGAAATTATGCAAATTTTGGAAGGGTTATAAAATACTGAATAATAAAGGGGCCATCTCATACAGCCTATTATCTTGTATTTTTGAGTTGAATTTATCAAACAGCCAATAGAAAAATTTTTTTAAAGGCATTAAAGTTTAAAGAGAAACTCCATCTGCAAGAAATTTAAAGTTAAGTCTGCTTTTGGACACTCACTGCTTTTGCATAGCAAAGATAGCAACATGCTTATCTGAATTGACTGTCGCTACAGATTGAAAAATTGACACTTTTTAACATAGAGCCAGTGAAATATCATTTATTCTTCTGTATTCTTTCCTATAGACCAGAATAATGAGGAAAATAACATAGAACACACTCCTCCTGATAGTTACCTCTTAGGAAGAGACAGTGGGCTCACACAGGTGGCTTCAGTCAAATTGGAAGTTTGCTGTTTCTTAAGCTGGGTTATGGGTATAAATGTTTTATTGTTATACTAATAATACATAAATGTATAAATAATAAATAAAGTATGGTTTGTTATAAATATTTTAAAATACATGAATTATTTCATAATTTAAAATTGTAAAAACAAAAATAATGTAACTAAAACCCTAGACATAATAGATCAAAGAGGAAAAATACTAACCAAAAATAGCATATATACTTGTTTGTGGTGGCCTATAATAGTGCCCCTCCTGTCCTACCTGTTTCAATCTTTTGGAAGAGTATAAGCATCTTCTGCTTCATCCTGTTTTAGACTAACTGGCATAGAAGAGTATTCTTGTAGCCTTGAAGTAATTGGCATGGGTCCTCCCATCCTAATCTAACATGTAATGCCTTCATTCCATTAGGGCTGCTCTGTCTCTAGTCTCTCTATCTACTCTCAACACCTTGGGTTCAAAATAGGTGGTAGAGATCGTGACTCAACCTTCATCCATTTAATAAATATTTATTGAAAATCTCATATGAATAAGTAAGCACAAGTTTTGAGATCCTTTCCATCTTATGTGGATAATCCACTTTGGGTTTAATGAATATATAAACTATTTTAGCAGCCAATGGATTCCTGCAGAAAAATGGGACAACTGGAATACATTCTGAGAACAGAACTAGTGACAGGAAAAACAAGCACAGAATTGACAAACTGTGTCAAACAGGTCATTTCCTGTGGGTGAGGCAAGCACTTAATTTCCAAGGAGCGGTCTGCACAGCCTTCTCAACCAGTGTGAATAAAACACTTTCTCAGTAATGGAAACATCCTATCTTAGAACTCTCCCAGGAACTCGCAGTGCTACATCAACACTTGTTCTTTTGAACTGGCCACCTCTTTACAAAAAGAAAGGCAGACAATGGCTGACTGGTGGGGTGTCTGTCCATGTGAACGGGACAAGCCCATAGTGTCCATTAGTACCAGCATCGAGGGCCCAGAGGACAGTTCCTCTCCTCCTTCTCTCCCTAACAGGACACATGCCATTGGTCTATGAAGTGGGCACACACAAAGCTTGGAACAGAAAAGAAATGAGACCTCTGCTCATGTGGATACCCTCTAAGCAGACTTTCCTAGAAAAAACATCCTGGTCCTGTAAATATGTCATCCATAGGCACTCCTTGGCAGATTATGTCATTTCAGAAAATAAACAACCCCAAACACTCCTAACTACGGATAAATTATTTTCTCTGCCTCCCCACTCCAAGTCCTTTAATGAGCTTCAAAATCTACCCCCTGTCTTGCCCTCTCACTACAGGAAGCAATTTGTGTGCTTCTCCTTTTTAAGGAGTTGCTCCATCTATAAAGTTATTGTAATGCTTCACATCTGTTGGTCAAGCGCCACTAAGTGCCTCTCCCTAAACCTGATCAGGGATGTCTATCATTGTTATTATTTCAGTCAGTAGCTGAGTTCTCCAACCCCAAATCCATTTCTTTGCTAAATACCAAGACATGTACAATGATGATGGGGTGGGGGCAGGAGGATGAGGAGGAATTTTTGAAGCAAGTGAAGAGAGAGACAGGTAAAGAAACGGGAATGTCTGTTTCTGCTGTTACAACCATCATTCCTTTCCTTCAGTGACTGTGTTGATACAGAGGTGCCCTGGTTGCTGGTGGCAACCCTCCTTTATGACACAGTGATGGCACGCAGCGTTATCTTCCCTCCACAGTCCCATGGGCACAACACCAGATTGCCATACATATTGATTTTTCTCTCATCCCATGGAGACATCGCAGCTGCCCCCTCAGAGTGTAGGTTGGAGGCAAAACCTCATTCCCCAGCAGGACAAATGCATGCTCACAGCCCTGCTTTTGGAACATCTCCCTGCTGCTCTGAGTCTTTTCCATTCGCTTCTTCTGTGGTTGAGAAAATGAAAGCAAAGACCTCAGAGGACCTTAGACAGGTCTGAAACATAAACTAAACAGCTGGGTTGAAACCAGCTCACTCATGCATCAGCACTTTGGACTCTCCTCTTGAAACTGTGGCTGTAGAAGACACTGAGAAAGAGAAAATGGAGTGTGGCCGTGAGGTTCAAAGGAAGCAGATGCATCTGAATTTAAGGGGTAAATCACTGTGGGCTTCTTTATGAGATGACTAAATTATCCAAAGTGGATGCTTACATAGTTAGTGTTAGAACATGCCAGGCCTGGATCTGGGGTTGCATGCTTGGCAGCCATGTGGTCTTGTGTCTCTGCTCACAACTGGCTGCATATTGTGATTTCTGTGTCTGATTTTGAAGATCAAGATCAGAAGCACAGGCAGGGAATATGGTGGCAAATGGTACTGATTGGTCAAGTCTTTTAGCCTTTCCAGGACTACAAAGTCACAGTGATGTTTGGACCTCAGACCACAGATCAAATATTTAAAATTATTTTGGGGTAGTTTTACCCTGATTAAAAGGGATCTTGAGAGGCTAATTCTTCTCACTCTCCTCCCATGAGAAGTCCCCAAGTATATTCAGCAAGAAAATTGTTCATCTCATCAAGCGCAACAAATCAAGCAAGCCCTTCTCTTATCTCGGACTTTAATCTGTTGATAAATCAATAGCCTCACACATAAGCGAATAAATGAAGTAGATGAGCACCTGATAGACTTTAGGGACAGTTTCTCTGCATTTCCTCTATTCACCAGTTTCCATGCACACAGATACATGTGTACACACTCTCAGGCACACAAAGGCAGTGTTGTTAGGTTGCTACTGTATGAAATCCCTTACCAGGGGGCTTTCCAGGTGGCCCTGGTGGTAAAGAACACACTTGCCAAAGCAAGAGACGTAAGGGATGCAACTTCAATCCTGAGTCAGGAATATCCCCTGGAGGAGGGCATAGCAACCTACTCCCTCATTCTTGCCTGGAGAATCCCATGGACAGAGGAGCCTGGCGGGCTACAGTCCATAGGGTCGCATAGAATCGAACACGGCTGAATCAATTTAGCATGCACACACATTCATATGAAATCTCTGTAGTTATAGAATCTACTGTTTATTCCAAGGCTTAACTTCTAGATACTCCTGAGAAAGTTAATGCAAATTTTACACTGATTGATACTAGATTCATTCATGAGAATAGTTTTTATAGAAAGAAGGCTCCAAGATTATAACAGGATAGAGAAAAATGTAGCAGAGAAGATAAAAGCTATTTCCTCATTTTCTAAGAAATACACAGCTCCAAGAAACTCTGATCAAGTCACATGTCTAGATTTGGTTTTATGTCATTTTCATAAAGTATGTTGGCTTGTAAGAATTACGAAACATCTTTGATGTCTAAGTATTCAATTTTTCCTCAACTTTTTTTTTCCTTTAATGGTTTTGTGCAAATCAAACACTTGAACACATCTTGATACTACTTCAAATTTTAACAAGAGATCCAGTTTAAGGTTTCTGTATGTTCTGAAATATTTCTTAAATTCTACAAAATGTTTTGTGGGGATGATTCTGGAAGTTGTGCTCTGAAATTTTGGTATTATAGCCTCTTGACCGTTTTCAAACCCCAATTACCATGTAGAACAGAGGCTAGCAGTTTGCTTTGTCCATTATCACCCAGTTCTTCTTTTCTTTTTGAGCTTCTGCAGTTTTGAGACCAGGAAGAGTAATGTTAGAAAAGAAAATATCTTCTAGTGTACAGCTAGGCCAAACACTTTTAAAGGAGTTCTTTGAGGGAAGTTTGCTAAGCAAAAGGTATTTGGGGGAGATGAGTGATTTTGATTAGAAGTGTCTTTACCGTTCTCCAGATTTTTGCTCACTTTATCTGTGACTGCCTCAAAAGACTAGCATGGAGCATATTCCCAAAGCTAGCTAAGATCTTGTAGGCTTAACTATAAAAGAAACTTGGAGATTTTCTTTATAAAAGACCACGTGTGAGCATTAGGGTCACAGGATGAAAAAACAACAACAACGTCTTAAAATCATGAATTGACCTAGAGGCTATAGGCTTTCGCTTTGTCAGGATGGGGCTCGTTCAATCTTTTTTTATTCAGACAGTCTGATGGAAAAAAAAAACACAGCTAAGAAAGAAGGATTAGTTAACCTGGCAGGTGTGAAAGAGGTAAGGTGAAAATGCTTGGTGCTAGGTTTTTGTTCATTGTTTCTTTTAAAATTCTTGGAGGCTCTAAATCCTGTCACAGCCTATAAATAATTCTAGTACAGAGTGCCAAGGGTAGAAATGGATTTCTCTACATAGAAGCTGGTTGGCATTTGATCCTTTTAAATACACAATGATCTCACATGTCTTTCAAAGATATATCTAGTCCTGTTTAACTTTTACAACTATGTTTAAAGACCATGGCCAATAAGATATCTAAAATACATTTATTTAATCCTTATTTTCAATGAATATTACCACTGAAAAACAAAGTAGCAAACATTGTTTTTACTGCTTCCTGGGTGCTTCCCAGGTAGTGCTAGTTGTAAAGAACCCATCTGCCAATGCAGGAGACATAAGAGATGTGAGTTCGATCCCTGGGTCGGGAAGATCCCCTGGAGGAGGGCATGGCAACCCACTCCAGTATTCTTGCCTGGAGAATCCCATGGACAGAGGAGCCTGGCGGGCTACGGTCCACAGGGTTGCCGAGTCAGATATGACTGAAGTGTCTTAGCATGAATGCATGTGTATAAAGCATAACCTTTACAACACCAAAGATCTAGGTTTTTATTATTTTTCTCATTTAACTGAGGAACCTGAAGGATTGGGGTTACTTACCCAAAGCTGCAGAGCTAGTGAAGAGCAAATATACCACCCATACCGTCTAACTTATAACCAGACACACAAACATTTTAACAGAGGGCCAAATATTCCACATTTTAGTGCACTAAGAGAATAGATTTTCGTTTATTGAATTGTAATTTCTATATATGTACTTCTCAGGTTACAACAGAACAAAAAGCATTTTGAATTTAAAATTCTATTCAGAAGCCTGAATGGCATTAGGCCACCTTGACAACATCTTCTGTGAATTGATTTTCCATCTTCCCAGCAACCTGTGATTCTTTGAGATGAATTCAAACCTAACTCTTTCTTGACAGGGAAAGAAGGAACAAGGTTTTAATAGAGTTGATTAGAGTTCACTAGAGTATACCAATTTTTTTGACAGGACATGCCAAAATTTGTTGCATCCTGACGCAATTTGCACAAAGCCCATGTAAGTTTAGATCATGTATCTACCTAGGCAACCCATTAACTTGATGTTAATATGGCATTACATCAACTTGTGCTTTTTTTCTCTCTCTTTTCCTTAAAATGTCAGCTTGTGAGTTTGTTTCCTTATTAATATGTGAACCTTGATTAGGTAATAGGAATAAAAAAACTATGCCAAGATAATGATTCTCCCAAAGTTAGTTGCTATCATTTACTTTTGCCATAATATTCTGCATCTTATACAAGTGAGAAAAGCAAGTGTATTTCTAAACTGTATGAGCTTTCACAATTCTCATACTGTTAAAGCTTTTTAGGCTCTACATACAACTGACTAAGAGCTTCCCAGGTGGCTCAGTGGTAAAGAATTCGTCTGCCAATGCAGGAGACGTGGGTTTGATTTCCAGTCGGGAAGTCTCCTGGAAAAGGAAATGGCTACCCACTCCAGTATTCTTGCCTGGAAAATCCCATGGACAGAGGGGTCTGGCAGACTACAGTCCATGGGGTCACAAAAGATTCAGACATGACTTAGTGACTAAACAATAACAGCTGACTAAAAGTTGGCTAGCAGCCAACCTTTGTTTTATAAAATCTGGGTATTGCAGTTATTGAAAGTATTTTGCTGATGTTTTGATCCTGTGATTTCAAATGTGTAGTATTTTTACATTATGAAAGTATTCACAGCAGCCTGTTATACACATTGATTTAGAAGGGGTCTCTCTTCACCTACTTGGCCAGATATTAAACTGCATTTATGCAGCTTTCTACTATAGGTCACATCTCTGTAACACATGGCACTCTAACCCATTTTGCCCCAAAGGTACCCAGGTAAATTTAATTGTGTATTTAACCCAAAGAGGTCAATCAGGTTGATAAAATGGAGTGCAATAGAGATACAGTCTTCAGATACTTTTCCTGGCTATGCCTCTTCAAGGACCTTGAGAGAGTTACTTAACTCTTAACCTATCGGGCTTCCCTGGTAGTTCAGCTGGTAAAGAACCCGCCTGCAATGCAGGGGACCTCGGTTCAATTCCTGGGTCAGGAAGATCCCCTGGAGAAGGGATAGGCTACCCTCTCCAGTGTTCTTGGACCCCTGGTGACTCTGACAGGCTACAGTCCATGGGGTTGCAGAGTTGGACATGACTAAGCATGCACACATGCATAATCTGTTAAATCTATAGATGTATGTAAGTAATTGGATAATGACTATAAAAATGGATTGTTCTGATTTGTACAAAAACATTAATAAAATATTATTCACAAAGTCCAAAAGATAAAAACAACCCAAGTATCCATTAACAGATAAAATATGGTATATATGAACCATGGAATATTATTCAGCCATAAAAAGAAATGAAGTTCTAGTGCGTGCAACAACATTATGAGCTTTGAAAACATTATGCTAAATACAATAACCCAGGCAAAGAAAGACAAGATATTATATGATTCGGTTTCTACATTAGGCAAATTTATAGAGACAGAAAGTAGATTAGGAGTCATCAGAGGCTGAAGAGAGTGGGGAGTGAGGAATGCAGACTTAATGCTTAATGAGTAGAGTTTCTATTTGGGATTATTTAAAAATTTTAGAAAACCATGGTGATGGTTACACAAAATTATGAATACAATTTTATTGTCACTAAAGTATACACTTTAAATACCTCAAATGACAAATTTTATGTAATGTAACGTCTTACATAATTTTTGTCACTCCAAACACTTTTAATTTATATTACAAATGTTAATATCCATCACCAATCAGTGTTTTAGTTTCAGAATTAAGGAGCAAGACAATTAAGGCTTTTTGTCTCTGCAGATAGGAATTTTCTTTGGTTTTAACCCTAGAGAGTTCATATCACTTTTTTATGTCCCCTTGGATTGAATGTACAGTTTTCCCACACAAATATTTTTTATCATTGACCATACTGCCTCTATTTTTAAAAGTTTATCCCTAATCTGATTTTTTTTAAATTAATAATGTCATATGCAAGCACTTATTGAATTCTACACTTAAATAAATGAATTTATGGTATTTTGTATCTCAGTAAAATGCTTAAAATACCAAAAAATGTATAGTTCTAAGGGTCAGGTGAATGTCAGCCACTAAAAGAGTGAGAGAGGATGAAACGATTTAGGGACCACATGGAGAGGTCGAATTAGTACTTGAGTGAGAGCTGACACAGTCGTAATCCCATAAAAGACTCAGGTTTGCCTCCAGCTCTTTTCTGGGCATGCTTTATATTTTTGTGGCATCTTCATATCTACCATCGAGATAGGGCCATTCTGGGGAGGCAATCATGACCTAATGGCTTAAGACCAACTACTTTGCTAAGCTCTTGGTACCATCCGTGTTATACCTAATTAAGAGTTGAGGAATTGACTCGATATTGACACCTCCTATCTCCTGAGATGTAACTGTCCTGAAAGCAAGGATAACATTGCTCAGGCTTGCCTGCCTGTCCCATCAGTTATTCAGACCTCACTTCAGACCACAGACAGAGTTGACCACCATCAAAACCTTGACAGCATTTGTTATTATTTTTAGACCTCTCCATTTCCCCCCTTAACTGAAATATCCCTGGATACTTTATAACCTGACAGCTTCAACTGTTTTCACTAAAGAAAGAAAATGTCCAGAGCTATTAAGTCTAACCTCATATTTTATGCATTTGGAATCAACTTTGATTCTATATTCGAAGTTGTTCAGTAATCCATCGTTGTTTCTAAGTTAACACCACCTCCTGCCACTCCCTTCATTAGAGTATTTCTATACCATGTAACATTCACAATACCATCATAGTATTCATCTCATTGCACAATTTTTGACATATCTGTCGGTCTCCCCAGCAAACCATGAAATTCACAATGGCAAGGCCCATTTGTTTTTTATCTTCTCCCTTGAGAGTAATGGGTCTGTAGTAGTTGAACAAAAAAAGTGTTAGCTAAATGAATCAGAAGTGATTCAGTAAATGAATGATATTGAAAGAGCACAGTAAATAAAATAAATCCTTTACTGATTTAAAAAAAAGGCATTTCAGTGAAAAATGTGTTCAATTTTGTGACTAGTAAGACCTTGGCCTTCAGTGGCTTAGAGTGGGACTTGGGTTCCTAGCCAGAGAATGGGCTGGGTCACAGCAGTGAAAGCAGCAGACCCTAGCCACTAGACCAGTGGTCAGTGACAAAGGCCTTTGGCCCTTTGGTTTTTCAGAAAAGAATTTCCACAAACTGAAAAGTAGGGAAGCAAGTAAAGTATCTATTAGGAGGGGAAAATGTATAGTACGTGTGGATAGACACAGAGGCAGACTCAGAGGGAGAGTCCCTGAGTCGTGGCGGTTTGAATTACTTTTATGGAGTACTTCTCCCAGGTTTCCTTTGGCCAATCATTCTGACTTGCCTGGTTTGCAATCCATATTTGGTATATCTCAGGATCCTCCCATGTGTGTGCACGCATCTCTTAGCCGAGATGGATTTACCGGAAAGGCATATGGGTAGGGAACATCTCTTGACATAACTCTCCTTTGGTTTCCAAGGAGTTTTTCTGCATATGTGTGGTTGGGGAGATCTTCTGACTTCAAAAATAAGAAATATGTGGTCTGGGTAGGGCCCAGCCTCTTCCCTTAATTGTCCTTCTACTCTCATCTTGGAGTTTCAGTAGGTAGGAAATGAATCCCCAATCACTTTACCCCGAGAGGGCCTGTCTACCTTCTGCCTCAATTTCCTAGGACAATCATCAGTCACATGTGTAGAGATGTATATGCTTTCCTGGTACCCCTTGCAGCCTCTGTAGCTACAATATGCCTTCCTTACTGGTTGTGTACACAAATTTACAGTCCAAAATTTGCAGTCATATTAAGTAAGAGCAAAGCATTGTCTTTCAAAATAAGTGTAATTTCCTGCTAATGGCATAACAGAAGTGGATCAAAGTCTAGTTAACTACTTTTTTCTGGGTCCATTAATGGTGTTTACCATACTCATTTAAACTATTACTCAATTAATGTGCCACTAAGTATAAACCAGGAAGGATAGAATGCAGAACTCCTGATAAAACGCTTAAAAATTCTGTCACTCTTGTCTAAGAAATACTGCATATTAACTATGTGCTCCAGATTTTTGGCCCACTTAATTCCAGTAGAAAATCTATGCAAGTTATTCAACCTTCTAGCTCGAACATTAACTAAAGCCAAGAGCTGAGATATACACAGAGCCTGTAAAACATGTGAATGAACCAAAGCTGGAATGTATTTATAGAATGACAAATTATCCACATTAAATTTAGATAGCGGAAGGGGAGTCTCTCAGGGATCTACAGATTTTAGATTTCATATGAGCATTTGTTTAATTCTGATGTCGGGCTGTTCCATTTAAGGTAACTATTTTTATAATGTGGCATTTCCCCTGTATTATTTTTGTTCTAAAGTCTTGAATAAGACTACTGGGGACTATTAAAAGCTGTTAATGTCAACTCCTGAATGAATAAAACTTAATACTGGGAATAGTGATGCTTATTGCGTAAACACTGATTAATACAATAATGATATAGATTTAACTTTAGATGTTGCTTATTATTCACTCACAAAGAATTTATTAAATATTTATTGAATCTATTTGCAAAGCAGAAATAGAGACATGGACATAGCAAACAAATGCATGGGCACAAATAGGGGTAAGGGGGGTTGGATAGATTGGGATTAACATATACACACTACTATGGGGTCGCTGAGAGTCGGACACGACTGAGCGACTTCACTTTCACTTTTCACTTTCATGCATTGGAGAAGGAAATGGCAACCTACTCCAGTATTCTTGCCTGGAGAATCCCAGGGACGGGGGAGCCTGGTGGGCTTCTGTCTATGGGATCGCACAGAGTCGGACACGACTGAAGCAACTTAGCAGTAGCATGTATAAAATAAATAATGAGAACCTACAGTATAGCACAAGGGAAAAAAGAAGGTATCAATACAATTTTTTCATAAGACATATATTAAGTTAACCTTAAAAATACATTCCAATATACTTTAGGTGCAGACAAATACCATTTGATTCCACTTATACAAGGAACCTAGAACAGTCAAATCCATATGGAGTCAGAAAGTACATTGATGGACACTAGGGGCCCAGGGATTGGGAGGGAGGGTGGGGTAGTTAGTGTTTAATGTGGAAAGAGTTTCAGTTTAGGCAGGTGAAAAATTCAGGAATGATGGTAAGAGTTGCACAACAATGTGAATGTACTTAGTGCTCCGAACTGTACAGTTAAATATAGTTAAAACAGTATGTTTTATATTGTATGACTTTTACCACAATAAAAAATTATTTATTGAGACTTTACTATGAACCAGACACCATGTTAGGTGTTAAGGACATGGAGATAATGGACATAGTTTTATTCTGAAAGAAAAGAATTCACAATGTACTGGAGAGAGACAGGTAAATTAATAGACAGTTCCAATATTTGATCAGCAAAGTGGAGAAAATCACAGGAAGACTAATAGAACATTGCAAGTGGACACCTAATTCAACCTATGGATCATGGATGGCTTCCAGGAGGAGGTGGCAAATAGGAATTAGGATCAGAGAAGAAAGCAAGGGCATTCTGGATAAAGAGACAGCATGGCAGAAACCCAGAGACATAAGCAAACCATCCCCAGTGGTGGAATATGATCCTTTTGGTCACTCAAGAGGTTCTTAGTGTCAAGCATTAGTTAAATCAGCTGCTGTTTTCTATGCTTGGGCTTGATTTCTTTCCCACATCATCAGATTAATTTGCCTTTTCAGGTTTGTCCTGAGAGTCTTACTCAAACCTATTCTTGTGATTTGGATCTGGGCCTAATATGAGCAAATGACACCTTTATCTATTCACTCTAGCTTGATTATCTATTCCAGGTGACTATCCAAGCAAGTGGCACCCGACAGTATGAAGCATGCAAAACATTTTCAATTGAAAAATCTACATTACTTTACAACTTTAAAACATGTGCTTACCTCATCAACTCATTTGCCCTCACAGCCATCTTGTGTGATAGGTATTATTAATGATAATACCCACTTTTAAAAGGGAAGAAAAAGGAAATTCATAGAGGTTTCTGACAAAAAACACATGGCACATTCAAACTGGGTAAATCAAGATAGTTTAACACAAAGATTACTTATCAAATGTGGACGAAGTTTAGGATAACCAACAAGGGAGGGTGTGCTACCCTTGGCTAATGAAGCCAGTAGGGAGCCTTTATTACCCTAAGCCTGGGTATTAGTATCCTACTGCTGCTGTAACAAATTACCACCAATTTAGTGGCTTAAAATAACATGAATTTATTATCATACAGGTCAAGGAATCAGAAATACAAAATCATCATGCTGAGTCATGAGGTCGACAGAGACGAGTTGCTTCTGGAGGTTCTAGGAGAGAATCCTTGTTCTGGCTTTTTCCGGCCTTTAGAGGCCACCTCCATTCCTTGGATCAGGTCCACACATCACATCCTCTTTTCTCCCTGTTTCCAGGTTTCCATAGTTTCTATGGTACAGCAAAGTGAGTCAGTTATACATGTACATATATCCTCTCTATTTTTAAATTTCTTTCCCAGTTAGGTCACCACAGAGCATAGAGTAAATTTCACTGTGTTGTACAGTATGTTCCCACTAGTTATCTATTTTATACATAGTATCAATAGTGTACAAAGTCCCTTTTAAGGTACAAAGCAATGGTCATGGGTTCCAGGAAAGAAGGTTATCTTGGGGGGCTGTCGTTCAGCCCCCATGACCAGAGAGACAAAGGAAGGGAAGGTGATCAGAGCTCAGAGAGAGCTATGCAGAGAGCTTACCTGATCTATGATGTCTTTCTTCTTCAGAGAGACACAGCTGAACATGCAGACCTTCCAAGGAGGACCTTGAAGAATTAATACCCTGTCTTCGTGTGCTCCCACCTCTGACCTTCCTGGGTCTCCCGTTGGCCAAGCTCAATCAGTAGCCGGAAGGCAGTGAGAGTCCGCTAATGACACCTGTGCATGTCGGGCTCTCAGATACACAACCCGGTGGAGCAGAGCGAAGAGAGGTCCTCAGGGCAAACGAAAGACATCCAACAACCTTCCTTTTGTTAAATGCTTCTTAATTTTTATTTGCTCTTATAAAAGATACATGTGCTCATTAATTCAAATGCCTAACAGTAAAGAAGTATAAAAAATAAAATAGAAATCTTACCCCCAAACCTACACCAACATCCTCCATACTCACTTCCTAACTCAACCTCCAGGTGACAAGAGACACAGATGTCTGTGTCAGAGGAAGAGTAGGTGTGAAAAAATTGATTACATACATAAAATCTTCTTTCACCTTTTTCCTGATGCAAAATATGCAACAATGCTATTCTTTCTGCCTGAAATTCATCCCTCTTCATTACTGTCTGCTTAATTCCTACCTGCCTCTCAGCTCTCATCTCAAATAGTGCTTCTTCATGAAAGCTGTGCCTAACTTCCCAGTAGAGACAGCCCATCCCTATACACTTTATACTCTTTTTCAGGATCTGGGATTTTCCTTTAGTCCATAAGGGTACTTTTATTTGTCTGTTTAATTGATTAATGCAAGTATGTTTATCTCCCCATCGGTTTCTGAGCTTTAGGAGGCCGATACCCTGTAGCACCAGCAGTGGTTGGCACATACTAGAAATGAAATGCTTTATGTCTATGTGTGCACCTTAACTTAAAATTTCAACAGCAAAAGTTCAAAGTTAAGTACAAGCAAACTCATCAATATCTCACATATTTTCACATCTGTTCTCTCTCTGTCTGGCTTATCCCCTCTTCCTCTTCCTCCCTCATTTTTGTCTCCTTCTCTCTTTTTCCCTCTTGTTGATTTATGTTATAAATATCTTGATTTCTAACTCATACTCTACTTTGACATCTGAAAATGTTAAATAATACTTAACTCAGGCTGGGGAATTTTCTGACTGTTTTCTTCTGCTTCATGGTGGGTTTTGGGGAGACTGTTTATCAGCTGACATTGTATGATTCACATTTCTGTTTTCTTCTTATGTTAGCTTTGATTGCCATCTTCTGTTCATTGCAAAATGTCTTCTATTTTTCTGGACCAGAGAAATAGTGGTGTGGGTGGCTGAGCTGAAGAGAGCTTTTTTCTGTCAGTCTGAGGAAGCACAGTTTCTAAAATCAATAGTGCTTCTTTTGTTCTTTATGGAAAGTTTCAGTGTATCTTCTTACATTGTGCTTCTTTTATATTTTGGTAAGACTCTTGATTTTCACTGGTTTTTTTCCCTTTTTTCTCTTCATCAGCAAACCTTCAAGGTTGCTCCTCATCTGCAGCTAGTGTCTTAATGAGACTTCAGCCTCCAGTCTTGTATATACTTTTGAGCTCCTTACCTTCAGTGCTCTGAGCTATCAAGTCTTGGTCCTGTCCTCAATATTCCCCCTCTTACGACGGGACTCCTTTTGTCCAGAGTTAATGATATTTGTGTTCTGTCAGCCCTATGCCCCTGTTACCTCCTTCTCTCTTCCTTGCAGCATTCACATGACTCTCAGTTGCAGCACGGGCTCTGTTGCTGGTCTGGAGCTATTTCCCTACTTACGTGTAAATTGTGGTTGGGGTGTTCTCTGTCTCCAGTCAGATTATAGCCATAGATTCTGAGTAATTGTCTCTGTTCTCCTTGGGAATCTCTATTGCTTTTTGTAGAATATGTGGAGAAATTTGGATTTAGAAGCACTCCTTATATCATGGGAAATGAGAATTTCAATTGTGTTTTGAAAAAATAGATATTAACAGCTGCTTTAATGCCAAATATGACCATGAAATCAGACTTCCCTGATAGCTCAGTTGGTAAAGAATCTGCCTGCAGGAGACCCCGGTTTGATTCCTGGGTCAGGAATATCTGCTGGAGAAGGTATAGGCTACCCATTCCAGTTTTCTTGAGCTTCCCTTGTGGCTCAGCTGGTAAAGAATCCATCTGCAATGAGGGAGACCTGGGTTTGATCCCTGGGTTGGGAAGATTCCTTGGAGAAGGGAAAGGCTATCCACTCCAGTATTCTGGCCTGGAGAATTCCATGAACTGTATAGTCCATGGGGTTACAAAGAGTTGGACACAGATGAGTGACTTTTACTTTCAAACAGCCAGGGAAGTATTCAAGTATCAGATATTGGGTTAACTCATATTTTTATTAGTAAATTTAAAAAACCCTTTTCCCCAAATTGATCTCTACCTAAAGGCCAGCCACATCAATAGCAGTATCTTCTCCTACCCTTTATTTTTCTCCAACCCTTACAGAATTTCTCTGTAATAGTAAAGAGCTAATCAGTGTTGTTGTTGAGACTTGTAAAAGTCCCCACATATCTGTTCTTTACTTCCTCTTTGGGAACAGAAGCCTGTTTTAGCTAGGCATATGTCTGTGCTAAGTAAAGACTACACTTCTTAGCTTCCCTTATAGCAACATAGGATCAAAGAACATGTACTCAATGGTATGTAACTGAAAATATCATGGTGTGACTTCTGTAGAGATCCTGAAAAGAAATGGGTACACTCTTATTTAGCTTTCCTCATTTCTGCTGAATGGAATACCAACATAATGGTTGGAGCTCAAGCAGCCATCTTAAACTAGGAGGTGAAAATCTCACATGTTCAATACAGAAGAATTACAAGATAGAAATAACATGGTTCATTGATAATTGTAGAGCTTTCATGTCATTTTAGGAATGCTAAATTGTAAATTGCATTTAAGGAAGGGAAAACTAAGTATCTGTGATTTTAAGCCACTGTAATTTTGTATTTCCTGTCATTTTTAGCAAGACCTAATTCTAAAAGTAAGCTGGAAATCTAAAAGTAAGCAGATATAGACAACTGCTCTGTATCAACTGTAGCTGCTAAATATAGTACTAAAATTACCTTTGGCTCATATAAGTGTAGTTCATTTTCGAGTCATCAAGAATAGCATTGCTTCATCTATGCATGGAACTATTTACATTATGTATCAATTTTCTCCATCTTCTTGTTTATGAAATTGATTCTATTTTATAAGATAGACCTATTATCTTTAACTTATAATTACCATAATTTCTCCAACTTTGTTTCTTTAAAAAGATCATGGATATTTTGTAGATTGAGTCTTAAGTACTTTATAGTATATGTTTCCAGTGAAAATGAATGCTTTTTTCATCTATTTTATAATTAGCTACTTATTGCTGTTGCCTTGTATAAGTTGGTTCAATATACAACAACCTCGTTAAACTTTCATATTAATTCTAAAAGTTGCTTGTAGATAACTCAATTCTGTTTTTAAAGTGTTTAGGAAACATCACTGTAAATTTATTTACTGTGCAACAGCCAGTCCAAAAGATTAAACTTGGTCAATGGAGAAAATTAAAAGATGGATAAGTAAACAAGGTATACCCTGAATCAGTAAAAAGTTAATATACTTTAATGCACCATAAGATATTGAATTTCTCTATTTTTATAAATGAGCATAATAGTAAAAGAATCAGTCATGTCCTTAAAATAACCATTAATTTTTATTCCTCATAGATTTCAATAAACAGATCAACTTAATTTTTGGACTTCCTTTAGGTCAATATAGCAGCTTATTCAGAGGGAATAAGCCCACTTTAGAAGTTTTGTTGACACTGGATAGATGCTCAAACAGCCTAAAATAGTCTTGGTGAAGGAATGAATACTAACGCTTCAAAAGCCAGCTCAGTCAAATTTTTCATTCATATTGGATGACACAGTTCCTCTAAAATTACTCACACAGGAGATTTGCAACAGCATAAATTATTTTAAGTGGCTGATATCACATTCTATGAAATCTTTTACCTTCAATGAATGGCTGGTGTGCCTGTCTGCTTTTGACGAATGAGAATGGAATATATTAGTCATAAAGAAGAATAAGCTCTCCAAGTTAAAAAATGGAAATAAATAAGAAAAGCAAATCATGAATAAATAGCAAGCTTTGAGAAGAAAGTTGAAAAACTCTGCCAGATTTCATGAGAAACTTTTCTCTGTTTTACAGTTCAAAACAAGTCTTTTCAGTGATTCAATTGTTTTTCACCCTTTAACTCATTCAGAGTCCATTTTATCATCTTATATTGTTAATTTAATTTTACTATATTTTATATTTTAGCATTGCTCTAGCAGAGAGGAAACGGTATCTTTGGCCTGTGTCTGAGACCAATCATAAAGTGACATACTATTGTTTTATATTCCATTAAGAAAAAAAATTATGGTGATTGTATAAAACATGTGATGGAAAGTAATCACTTATCTTCTAAAGCAATTTTCCTTAGAATTAACCTCGGTGATAATGTTGACCTGCAGAGGAACCACCTTGAGCCTCATTCAACATCAGTGTTTCTTGTAATGTGTAATCTGCTGCTATTTTTATTCATATAAATAATTTATTATAATAATAACTGTGATCAGAACTCATATCTAGGTCAAGAGTCAAAAATCACTCATAGATTTCTAATGAAAATTAGAGAATTCCAATGGCAGGTGGACACGCAATAAGAAAATCAACTCTGCTGGTAATTGAGGAGTTGACATTTTACACCTACTTGACTGATAAAGTTTTTGAAAAGTCTGACAAAACTATGTTGGCAATAGACACTCTCAGGCATTACTGAAGGGGATGTACCTTTGGGACAACCACTTTGATTAGCAGCTAATGCATACCTAACAAACTGAATTTATGCACTCAACCCATGAATTCTAGCCCTAAATTTGTATTCTCACATATGTTTAAGAGCAAGTGCAAAAAAATGCTTATCATCAAACTGTTTAAATAGTGAAAAAAAATGCAAACAACCTAAACAGCCATCAACAGGAGACTGGAAAAACAGAAATGTGATATAATCGTACAAAAACCACTGCACTGAATAATACATGAGCCTAACAGATAAAATAAACAAGCCAGGTTTACACATGACGATATGTGTAAATATTATTTTAAAAACTCATTGTAAAGAATATGTATTATATGAGACAATTTTCATATAAATTTTAAAAGGTAAACAACACACTATAGTTTATGATTGTATAACTTGAAAAATGAAGACCTTCTAGAAAATTAGAGACACCAATTCCAGCAATGGATAAAGAACTGCAGTGTGATAGAAAACAAGTATACAGGAATTTTCAACGCCTGTAGTATTACACATCTGATATGACAAATGAATGAATACATGCCTGTTTTTCTCTATAATTCCTCATATTTGATTATAATTATAATAATTCGTATAACCTTTATGCCTCAAGCTGATAAGAAGCAGTATACATCTCAGAACCTTATAACCCATTGAGTAGGGTATAGGGTTTCTTTTTATTCTAATTAATTTTTATTGGAGTATAGTTGCTTAATAATGTTGTGTTAGTTTCTACTGTACAGAAAAGGGAATCACCTTCTTTGGATTTCCCCTCTTCTTTGGATTTCCTTCCCATTTAGGTCACCACAGAGAACTGAGTAGAGTTTCCTGAGCTATACAACATGTTCTCATGATTTTTCTATTTTACACGTAGTATCAATAGTATATATATGTCAATCCCAACTTCCCAATTCACCCCACTCCTTTCCCCTCTTGATGTCCATATATTTGTTCTCTACATCTGTGTTTCTATTTTTGTTTTGCAAATAAGATTATCTGTACCATCCTTCTAAATCCACATATATGCATTATTATGTGACTTTTTTTCTCTTTCTGACTTACTTCACTATGTATGACGTCTCTAGGTCCATCTACATTTCTACAAATGATCCAGTTTTGTTCCTTGTTATGAATGAGTAATATTCCATTGCATATATGTACAACAGCTTTATCCATTCCTCTGTTCATGGACATTTCGGTTGTTTCCATGTTCTGGCTATTGTAAATAGTGCTGTAATGAACATTGGGGTGCATGCGGCTCTTGGATTTATGGCTTTCTCTGGGTGTATGCCTAGTAGTGAGATTGCTGGATCATGTGGTAGTTCTATTTTTAGTTCTTTAATGAGGTCTCCTGAAGACCTCCCCCTGGAAGATGAGAATTCCCAGAGGAAAGGAGGGGATATCACTTATTTAGACTCTTCTACCAGTTCAGGCCGCACTCTAGAATCTACCTAGAAACATGACTTAGAAGCAACATAGGAACACCACAAATTCCATGCTGAGTCCTAAAGCTCAAGCATTACTTCTATAAGTAAATAGTAGGAATTTTTCCCATGCCTCTCTGTATTTCCTCATTTCCATCTCTGGATAACTTGCTTTCGTATCTGCTTTACTTACTTTGACAGGAAAGAGTGGCTTCTGTTTTCTCTATAGATGTGATACGTTTGGGCATAGAGAAACTTCTGTCTTTGTCCACTCTATTTTCTAATGTAGAAGGAAAGTAGAGTCTATGGTCAGTAGAACTGGTTTCAAAACTTGGTGCTATATGTGATTAACGAGCTGAGTGATTTCTGAAGTTTTTAACAATGTCTTATCCTGCTTCATTTTACAAAGAAGAGTAGGAAACTCTACTCAGTGTTCTGTGGTAACATATATGAGAAAATAATCTGAAAAAGAATAAATGTATGTATAGGTACAACTGAATCACTTCGCTATACACCTGAAACTGCCACAACATTGTAAATAAACTATACTCCAATAAAATTTTTGAAAACTTAAAAGGAGTAGTATTTGTGGGATTCTTATGAGAATCAGAAGAAATTAAACAAGTATTTATTAGAGAATATATTTTAAAATATTTTATGATACCTTATATAGTTGTGGTGACCATGTTAAAATCTGATGATATAATATTAAAGTTCAATTCACTGAACACAATTTTATAAAAATCCAGCTAAGCTAATAGTCATATAGCTTTCCAGAGTTCCACAAATATGACGCTCCCATACTCCCTGCAGATGTTAGGTACGTAAGTACTTAGCCTAGTACTCAACTAGGTACAGAGGTACCTAGCTTGAGCTATGTATTCCACAGATGTATTATAAATATGAAGCACAAAAAGAAGTTATAAGTTGTTATTATATTCATTCCTCTCACTTGCTCCTATTAACTGCCTTGTAAACCTTGTGAGCTATCATGCCTGAACTCATTCATTACAATCAGCCACTGTAAAATCTTTTGGATTCAGTGTTGATCACTTTTGGCTTATGATCCTCTCCTCAATTCTCTTTCAGTTGTTGTCCTTTACTAATGGTTTTAATGACTTCAGCATGTATGTTGTAACCATCCCTAAACCCTGATCTCAAGTTCTTCAATCTAGTGTCTGTCATCTCTATCTTATTTTATATGCACATCAACATACCTGGAATTACTCTACTTCCAAAATCAAAACCTAAGAAGTCTCCTCTCTGAGTCAACCCTCAGGCTATAGTTTTTATTTCTTTTTCTTGGCCTCACTGAATCTACTCCTTATCCCCAGTGTGCCTTTGATCTGGGTCTCTTTCAGTTCTTTCAGACTCTCCCATCCATCAAGAATTACTTGTCTTCCTACCCCAGCCTCAGTTTTATGATCAATCATTTCAGAATTGCTCTCATCAGAAACATAGAGTTCTTTATAATCTTCAATTTTTGTCTTGCCAACTTTCCACTTCCTAAATTTTATTAAACCCATTATGTTATTCATCCTCCTCTGTCCCCAAACCACGAAATATATCTTCTACCCTGCTTCTGAAGGAGTCACTTTCCTAAAGAAACTTCCTCAGTTGAGCTGCCATATCGTCTTTTTTATTAGACACCAAATATTTCTCAACCTGTTGCAATCTGACCTCTCACTCCAGTATTCTTAAGCCCACTTCTTTATGGTTTTCAAAGACCTTGTACTCATCCAGTCTTTCCTGGGTAAACTGTTATAACTTGACACTTTCCTACTTTTTGGCTGTCTTTTACTTTGATGCCTCTATTTCACATTCTCCTGCTTCCTTCTGTTCGGTGAAGGCATTCTTTATACATGTACCCTTTATCCTCTTCTGCAGTTGCTCCAGTTTTGCAGATCATCTGTAATCATGGTCTCACTAACTGCCTCTCAACAGATGGTTCCCAAATCTCTGCCCGCAGCATAACTTCTAAATTTCCTACTTCCTGATGATTCTCTCTTCCTAGAATTCTACTAGCAACACAAATAAGCATCTCCCTCCAGATCCTGAAACCCTCCTAAAACCTTATCTTCCAAACTTCAGTAAATGCTGAAGTTCAGCCTGTTGTTCAGATGAGCCCAGAGCCTCTTGTTTATCTTTTATTACTCTCTTATTCTACCTTTCATCCTCAGTTTGTGCATTAAAACTCTCCAATGCCCGTGGAATTCTCACCCTTCTTTTGGGTTCTAATGCCCCTTTTATCTCTTTATCTGGCTCTTAGGATAATATGCTGTTTACTCTTTTCCCTGACCCTCTTGTGGAAACTTCTCTCCAATTACATCTAATCCAACCTCTGCCAAAGGGAAGTTTTGATCAAAGCATGGCTCTGATTAGATTACATCTCTACTCAGAAATCATCAGTTGTCTATGTATTACAGTTGACTTTATTAAATATGGAATTGAAAACCCCTGTGATCCAGGTCCAGCTCATCTTCTCTGACCTCCTTATGCAACTCCTCTCTGAAGTTGTTGTTGTTCAGTCACTAAGTTGTGTCTGACCCTTTGCAACCCCAAGAACTGCAACACACCAGGCTTCCCTATCCTTCACTGTCTTCCAAAGTTTGCTCAGACTCATGTTCACTGAGTCAGTGATGCCAACCAACCATCTCATCCTCTGTCACCCCCTTCTCCTCCCACCCTCAATCTTTGTCAGCATCAGGGTCTTTTCCAATAAGTTGGCTCTTCACATTAGGTGGCCAAAGTGTTGGAGCTTCAGCTCCAGCATCAGTCCTTCCAGTGAATATTCAGGGTTGATTTCCTTTAGGGTTAACTGATTTGATCTCCTCACTGTCCAAGAGATTCTCCAAAGTCTTCTCCAGCACCACAATTTGAAAGCATCAATTCTTCAGTGATCAGCCTTCTTTATGGTCCAACTCTCACATCCTTACATGACTACTGGAAAAACCATAACTGACTAATGGACCTTTGTCAGAAAAGTGATGTCTCTGCTTTTTAATACACTGTTTAGGCTTGTCATAGCTTTCCTTCCAAGGAGCAAGGATCTTTTAATTTTGTGGCTGCAGTCACTGTCCGCAGTGATTTTGGAGCCCAACAAAATAAAATCTGTCACTGTTTTCACTTTTTCCCCTTATATTTGCCATGAAGTGATGGTACCAGATGAGATGATCTTAGTTTTTTGAATGTTGAGTTTTAAGCCAGCTTTTCACTCTCCTTTATCACCTTCATCAAGAGGTTCTTTTTTTCTCTTCACTTTCTACCATTAAAGTGGTATTGGTTTCAGTCTTGGCTCTACTACTTCACTGTTGTCTTACATATTGATCATATTGATCAACTCCTTATAGTCCTCCAGAAATTATTTGGGGAGCTGGAAATACATAGGTGAGTGAGAATACAAGGTTCCTGCTCTCACAGAACTTGTACATTCTTTCAATAAGTATTCATCAGGAATCTACTGTGTGCCACAAAGGTCTATTGCTATTTGGGTACAGGGGATACAGCTGTGAATAAAACAGACAGATAAGTAAACAAATAAATGAATGGCTGAATATACAAACACAACCATATAATGTATAAATAAAAATCATTATAATTAGTTTCAAGATTTGATAGGCCATTTAAGGAAGGCCTATCCAAGCTGCTTACACTTGGGTTGAAAGCTGGGGAAAGACATTCCAGAAGAGGGATTAGCAAGTGCAAATGCCCTTGGCAAGAATGTCAAGAATGAGCTTGGACTTATTAGAGAAACAGGAAAGGATTATGTGAGGGAAGGTGCTGTGACTTTAGGCAAGTTATACCCTGTCTATGCCTCAGTTCCTTCACCTCTGCAATGATACTGTACTGAAATGATACCAATACTGTACTTCATCATTTTTTAGTGAGGATAAAATGAAATAATACACCTGACATGCTTAAAAGATGATATTAACTCCTCAGTAAGTGGTAACTGTTACCATTTTTGATGCAACCACTGCACTAGGACTTCATGATACAGTCACCCCTCCCATGTGCTCCAAACTTCTCTCCCCATTTCAGCATATCTTTTGTTCATGATGTTCCTTTTTTAATACAGAAATTTCATTTCCCCTCGACTTTATTTATGAAAGTACCATCCATATTTCAATGTCATCTCTTCCATGAATCCTGCTCTGGTTTCACCAGCCAAATGCATTTATCATTTCTGGGCTTCCTTAATACTTTGTGAACCTTCTTTTCTAGCCCAAATCACATTCCCCACTGCCTCACTTCCTTCACTGGATTCTGAGCCTCTTTAGGATAAAACCAAGTGTTCAATGTTGTCCCTAGCTCTAACACCTACACATGACATTACTTTGCCCAATTTTGTAAATGCCTCATAAATATTTATCAAATTGATTTGAAATTGAACTAATTCAATTCAATTTGGGCTTGTGACTTGATCTTTTTCATTACTGCTTAATTTATAAAAAGTGATTTATGATTTCTACTTTTCTTAGAAATAATATAGGCACACTACTCTACACTAGATAGGAACTAATACACTGTTGTGTATTGTGAATCCTCATTGTTCATGGTGGTTATGTTCTGTAAAGTTCTACAAATACCTGGTTAGCAAATACTGAGTCACTGCTCCTAGAAGTAATACAGCGTTAGGCTCTTGTGAATCTCTAGCTACAAACTTTTCGTCAGCCAGTTAATGCATAAACTTATTTAATGTGAATTGATGATTAAAGACACCATAGTGAATATGTATTATTGGCTCATTAACATTCAACTCACAGCCAACAACACTATAATGCATGCCTGGATGAAGTTTCTCTAGAGCACCTATTTTTTCCATAAAGCACCTCACAGCCTTCTTGCATTTAGGATTACCAGACAGCAATTCAGCTGTATGATTGAGGACCATGTTAAACAGCAACATCACCAGTGAAACACAAAAATATGAAAGATATGACACTAAATATATTACAAAAAAAAAAAAAAACACTTGTTTACAGTATGAGCTGAAATGAAAAGACAGTTCATCGACTTATTGAACCTAAGCTGGGACTCAAATTTTTCTCTATTCTGCACCAGTCCACAAATGATCATGAAAACACTGTGAGTTTTGATTTGGGGGTTACAAACACATTTTTGCAAGTAGGCAAGTTCACAAATACAAAATCCATGAAAAATGAGGTGTGACTAGATTGCCTCTGTGGTGTGTTGTTACAGCCATGGTCCCACATTAATTCATGTGAAGAAACCAGGACTATTGTGCTAGAGAGGAAGGGCAGCATCCCCCGCAAGATCACAAAGTGACTGCAGCATGTAAGTCACTCCAGGACACTCAGTAAGAAAGTTGACCAGCTCAGACCATTGTAAATTCCTGAGTCACAGACTGTAAGCAAATAAAATGGTGGGTGCTTTAAGCCATTAACCATTGCAATAAGGTTTAAAAATTGTTTGTAATAGATATCCTGTACAGCCTCTATATTCCTCAAGTCTATAATTTTAAGAAGATCTTTTAAATTGCATATTTCAAAGAAATCTGGTTTATTTGCAAACATCTCAAATAATCTTAAATAATTTACTTCTCTCATATGTTGCATATTAGGATGATTCCTTCTTGATTTTCAAAGAAATCAAATGACATCTTGCCATCCAGATTCATCTTAAGCAATGCGATTGCCCAGGTTTACCATAGTTGGCAAGGAGAGCAACATCCCCAAGGCAATCGCTTATTCTTTGATATCTCCCACTGGGAGCATTTCTGCAGTAAGACTGCATCCACCCTTCTTCCTTCATTCTTCCCTCCCTCCTTTCCTCTTCCTCCTCCTCCTTCCCATCTCCTCTTCCTCCTTATACTTCTCTCTCTCTTTTTCTTTCTTTCTATCTGCAACAGTAAGCCAAGCCTCTCTGACTTGTAAGAGCTTTTCTTTTTTAACTTTCTTAACTCTCATCCAAGGTAGATTGTTAATTATAGAACTAAAAATGTCTTATTTTACAATAGGACTTCCTGCAGTGCCTACACTAATGTTTTTCGTTTGTTATGGATGCATGTGCATGCATACACAATAAAAGTTAAGAGGAAAAATGATCTAGGGCTTCCTTTCAAAAATGGAATTGGAATATAGGTAGATAAGAGGCATTGTGACATAAAATATGTACATCTATATCTGACCATAATAGTGAACTGTTATTTAAAATCTTGCTTGTAAACTGTTCATAATATTTTCTTTATTTTGACTTTTAAAAACTCTTTTATATTAAGCCTGGCAAACTACAAACTGTAATAAAGATTGCTATGTTTTTATGCTCATTTCTTGTAAAGAAAGAGCTATGAAGGGAATTTAGAAGGAGATGACGTTTGGAACACTCAAGAACAGACTTGTAGACTTTGGAATTTCAGGACTCTATAAGAAAATGCCCCTGGTATAGGAGGTTGGGGTTCTAGCGCATGTAGTTATTCATTTTTCTTTTAATACTCTGTGTGTTTAGACTATGACATTTGGAAGTCAAGTCATACAGAGAATGGAGAAGAGTGAAAAATTATGGAAAATAAAAAGTTGAGAGGTCTGTCCCTGGCAGGAGTTTCCTTTCTAGTAAAGCAAGAAGTGACGTTGTAATCCATAACAAATTTCTTATAAATCTCTCCTCTTCAGTCACTATCTTATAGTTTTGAGAAGAACATATGAGACTTAAAAAAAATATATCCCCACATAATTTCTTCACAGATTGGCTAAATCTGTAAAACTTGGCCAAATCTATAATACTGAAAGTTGAATTCTCATAGCAACAATTTAAAGACATCATAAATTGAAACTATTAAACTGTACGTGAGTCCTGTACTTCCAGAAAAGAACAATCATTGAGAAATCTCCCCCTCATCATTTTTCCTTCCAAACTCTTCTCACCATTCTTTGCTTCAGGAAATGGTCAATGATAAAAAATCTCTCCCCATGTGACTCAAATAAGACTCACTGTCCACTCTTTCTCATGACTTCCTAAATACTCCAGATGACTCCTTGTTTATCTGCCTATTATTAAAGAAAAAAAATTTCTTACACTTATTAAGATAAGACTTTATCACAATAGGAGTCAACTTGATTGTGATAAGGAAGAGAGATTGTGCTCAACTCCAATTCCAACAAGGATAAAGGGAGATTTGTAGCCAACAAGCACGGTGAGGGTATCAGTAGATGTAAAATTACTAAGAGGAAATACCATGGTTAGGGGGATTCATGGGGAAAACTGGCCTAACAGTATTCTTGCTAAGAACAAAATAATGATTTATGCATCAAAGGTGGGATGAGAAACTTGATCAGATATCAAGGGTGCTCTGATATCCAGGTTGAGATATTCTGCTTAGCTGACTTAGCAGGATTCTTACTAAAACTGGACTCAACAATAGCAAACACAGAGGCAAAGGTCAAGAGTCTACTTAAGAAGAGGGCTCAAGGGAGCCTAATTCAAGTTTGGTCAAGCAGTATCTTTAACACCATACAAAACTCCAGACTCCTTCCTTTTCTTTGAGGCATATCTCATTAGCGAAAGTTCTCTAGGGTATCATAACCTGAATAAAACCATCTCCCTGATCTTTCCATTCCCTTTGTCTTTAATGATAACATTGGCATGTTTATCTGTTTGTATGGGAGCATCTTCACCTTGGAGCAGAGGTTCTCAACTCCAGCTCATAGATAGGCTTCAGGAGTCAATGGCTGCTGGAGTTGGAAACTGAACTATGTGAAGATGCAAATTTGGGGCAGTAAAGATGTCATGCATAGTGTTCATCAAATTTTCAGACAAATGTGTGTCTCCATAACAATTTAAGAAATACCGATAGATTTTTTTTTTTTTATGTTTTGGTTTGAGTGTGGGATGGAATTAGTTCTGTGTGACTTAACTCAGAATGGAAGAGATGGATTCCCTTTCTCCTTAGCAAGGCTCAGATTCACAGGTATCTCCTTTCTCTTGTATGGAGGAAAAAAATTGAAACATTGGGTAGGAAAATAAGTTAATTGCAGAAATTCTAGGTGTCTCAGGCACGGAATTAATGTGTATGCTTAGTCACTCAGTTGTGTCCGACTCTTTGTGACCCCATGGACGGTAGCCCGCCAGGCTCCTCTGTCCATGGGGAATCTCCAGGCAAGAACGCTGGAATGGGTTGCCATGCCCTCCTCCAGAGGAATCTTCCCAAACCAGGGATCAAAGCCAGGTTTCCCACATTACAGGTGGATTCTTTACCATCTGAGCCACCAGGGAAGCCCAGAATTAATAACTCTGTGCTAATTCTAGGAGGTTAAATAATCCTCAAGAAACACAGTTTAGGTGAAGTGAAGGTGAAAGTAGCTCTCTTCAGGATGCTAGACAATAGAATTTCATTCCATGTGTATGGTTATCATCACCCATTTAAATTCTCATTGGCCCTGTTAATTTCTGTGAACTCTTTCAACACAATTTAATAGTTCATGCAAATTTATTTCACCCTTCCACATAAGGTTCTCCAACTCAATGTTTATGCAGTGGGTCTCAGTATACAACCACAAATATTAATCATCAAAAATTTTCAAATATTTTGTTTTCTTTAAATCAGGATAAATCTAATTCAAACCCCTATCCCAGTGGGCTGGGTGAGGATTCAGTCTTGTACATTTCCAGGGCTACTCTCACTCCCCAGGGATGGACAACAGTGCAGGGATTATGTCCATTCATTCAATATCTGCAATTAAGACTGCTACCAAATATAATGTCATCCTCACTATCCAGCATTGCATGTTCATGAAATACTTTTTCTCTATGGCATTTATTTCACTTTGACAATACCATAAACTTCATTTATTTTTATGATCTATTTCCGCACTCTTGAAATGTAAGCTCTTGAGACGAGAAATGTTTCTTATTTTACTTTCCATTGTATCCACACTACTTGGTAGCAGGCTTAATAGCAGGTATTGAATGAATGGGCATAACCCCTGCATTGTTGTCCATCCTTGGAAAGTAGAGATGGCCCTGCAAATGTATGAGTTTGAATTCTTACCCAGAATCTGACTACAAATTCAGTTGCAATGGAGTAATTAGTTCAGCTCACAGAGCCCTGGAATTGAGATGGCCCTGAGTTCAGATTTGTCCAGAGTCATACCAATGGCTTTGGGCCTTTGTAGCCCCTGGTAATTGAAAGACAGATGGTGTCTTAGTTTGCTAGGACTGCTATGACAAAGTACCACAGACTGAATGGTTTAAATAACAGAAATTTATTTTCTCACAGTTCTGGAGGCTGGCAGTCCAAGGTCAAGGTGTTGGCAGGTTCGGTTCTTCCTGTTGCCTTTCTCCTTGGTTTGCAAGTGGCTACCCTCTTACTGCCTCTTTACACGGTTGTACCTCCTGTGCACATACATCTCTGTGTGTGTGTGTGTGTGTGTGTGTGTGTCTGTCTGTCTATTATAATCTCTTCTTCTTTGCCCCAGATTGGGTTAGGGCCGACCGTAATAGCCTCATTTTAAAATGATTACCTATTTACAAACCCGACCTCCCCAAATAGTCACATTCTGAGGTACTGGGAGTTTAGGGCTATGACATAAGAATGTGAATACAACACAATTCAATCCATAACACTCAGCCATGTGTACTCCCCCAATTCACATCCTTCTCACATGAAAAATAAATTCATTTTATGCCAACAGCCCAAAATCTTAACCCATTCCAGCAACACCAAGTCTGAAATCTCACCTAAATATCTAAATGGAGGATGAGAGAGACCCATGATTCCTCTTGAAGCAACATTCTCCAGCTGTGAACCTGTGAAACCAGACAAGATATCTGCTTCTAAAATACAATGATGGGAGACAGTCTCACTCCAAAAAGGAGAGACAAGAGAAGAAAAAGGGGCATGGGTCCCACATGTGTGGAATATGTCACCTCTAGAAGGCAGGAAAACCTACCAAGTATTTCCGTTCTTTCTCAATGATGAGAAATGTGAAATGAATAATCCCTCTTAGGTTGGAGGGGATGTCCTTGCATACTAGACTAGTAGACCCTTAAAGCTTCACTGATGTGGTAGCTCCCTGGATATTTGTAAGTCTGTCAATGACCCTTTGAAGGGTGTGTATCTTATGAAAGTCTCCAAAGTACTCGCTACTTGTCACTGGTTAACATGATATCATAAAATAGGACTGGGCAGAGGAGCGAGTTGAACTGTGGGGCAGTTGCTAGAGTGGCTTCAGCTAATTCCACAGGGTAATCAGTGTTGTGTGGGCCTTCAGAATTGCCCTTGTGTCTTCCCATGGTGTTGAGCAGTAATTAGAGGCTCCTGGTGAGGGGGGTAGAACCTTGGGTCACCCAGTTCACTTTGTGAAGATCAGTTCCTGGTGAGGGACCTGTGGATGAGTCCCTTGGTCCTTAAGGAAGATCTCTGTGATGCAAATGTATCCACTACAACATGGATTCATGCTCTTACTCTTTATGGTCAATGTGAGATAACAAACCATCATTTTAGTGAGGCTAAATAATTTGTCTCAGGCTATGCAACTAGTAATTGGAGAAGGAAATGGCAACCCACTCCGGTGTTCTTGCTTGGAGAATCCCAGGGGCAGGGGAGCCTGGTGGGCTGCCGTCTATGGGGTCGCACAAAGTCGGACACGACTGAAGTGACTTGGCAGCAGCAGCAGCAGCATGCAACTAGTAAATGACAGAGCTGAAATCAAGCTAGGAGATTTACACAAGCTTCATTACCCCTGAGCCTTCCACTCTAATACCTGAAAAAAAAAAAGAAAAAGGAAAACAGAACAAAGAGGGTACAAGGATCAGGTATTAAAAGAAAAAAAGAAAAATGAACAGAATATTTGTGTGTGTGCCCAGTCATGTCCAACTTTTTGCCACCCCATGGACTGTAGCAACCAGACTCCTCTGCCCATGGAATTTTCCAAGCAAGAATACTGGAGTGGGTGCGAAGCCTTCCTCCAGGGGATATTCTTGACCCAGGGATTGAACTTGCATCTCTTGCATTGGCATATAGTTTCTTTACCACTAGTGCCACCTAGGAAGGCTCTCAAGGAGGGTACAAGGACCAGGTATTTAACTGGAAAAAAAAAGAACAGAATACTTTCTACCTATTCCTACCATAGTGTTTTTACTATGATGAATCTTTTTACATTATTTCTTGTCCTACCTGAAACCCAAGATCCTTTTTCAGATTGAGGTTTAGGGCTGAGCTAACATGTTTCTGTTGTAGACATGGTTTTATTAAGCTGTATCTCAAGACAGGGAACACTGGAGATCAGAGGATCTTCCTTCAAGCCAAGAAATCATCTGAAAATACAAAGCCCCTGCTCTACCCTCTGGAGCAGCAAACACTTAGTACTTAAATGTTCTGTGTCAGTAAAGATAGGAAACAGCACATTCAATATAAGTTATTTGTAGAGTTTAATTGAGGGACTCTTCAAAGATGAGGCAGAGTTAAGGAATGTGTTAGTCGCTTAGTTGTGTCCGACTCTTTGTGACCCCATTGACTGTTGCCTGCCAGGCTCTTCTGTCCATGGGATTTTCCAGACAAGAATATTGGAGTGGGTTGCCACTCCAACTGGAGTGGGTAGCCAGTTCTTGCCACTCCAACTGGAGTGGGTTGCCAGTTCCTTCTCCAGAAGATCTTCCCAACTCAGAGATCTTCCTGACCCAGGGATTGAACCCAGGTCTCCTGCATTGTAGGCAGACACTTTACCATCTGAGCTACCAAGGAAGCCAAGAGTTAGGGAAACCAACATGTAAATAGTGCTGTGCCTGGCATTAACAGTAGTGGGGACCTTTACACTTGAAGGATGAGGTGAGGGAGAAAGTGGCTTTATAAGAGGGCCATCTGACACCATCAACCAGGGAAGCCCACAAGGAGGGAGCTGGAGTGATACATACCCTGGCTTCACTGCCCTCTTCCAGCCTCCTGCTGCTGCCACCCCTTAACCAGACCCAAAAAGAACCCCAAGGGGCATGGGTGCCCTCTGAACAGTTCATACAGGGTAGCATCCTGGAGCATGGAAAAGGGTAACAACTGGGTTTGGAGGAGCAAATGGAAACTATCAAACACACTTTTTAACTCTATGATAATGTGCCTTAAATATCATCAGTTTGGTCATAATGGGTCTTACAAGCCTAGTCCAAGTGGAGACACACCTAGAATTTTCTTACAGCCAGCATAGGTATATGTGCATGGAGTGTGGTAGGGGAGGGAGTGTAGGAAGTATGAAGGAGATGAAGAAGAGCAAAAGGAGACATCCAAAACTCAAATACATTATACTAAGAAGAGTATTGAGATCAATGTATGCTTAATTCAAGAACAAATGTCTGATCGTTTTTTAAGGGAATTATCCTTGATCAGAAATATTTATGTAACTCTGTGATATTATATGATATAATGTAGGTTCTTCTGGTCCTTGCACTGCAACCCACAGAAACACCCTATCAGTGATGTTGAGTCTTAATGAGATTCTTCTGGAGTGATGCAGTGAACAGAGCAAAGGCTTAAGGTAGACACATCTGGTAAAATTTTTAAGGTAAAATTAAACAGATCACTTAACCCCTCAAATGAGCCTAATTCCTTCTCCAAATGAGAGTAATAACAGCAGTCACCATTTATCTGGCAGAGCTAGGCACTTTGCTGGAGGAGTGGATGTTCATATATTCACCTTACACATGAGAAAACACACTTGCAAAAGTGAATTAATTCTCCCCTGGATAGTAAAGGGTGGAGCCAGGATTTGAATCCAGTCTGTCTGACTTCAAAACCCTAGACCTTTTTCTTTTTTAATTTATTCATTTTAATTGGAGGCTAATTATAATATTGTGGTGGTTTTTACCATACATTCACATAAATTAGCCATGGGTGTACATGTGTTCCCCATCC
The DNA here is from genome assembly GCA_024291935.2 of Okapia johnstoni. Taxonomy (NCBI): domain Eukaryota; kingdom Metazoa; phylum Chordata; class Mammalia; order Artiodactyla; family Giraffidae; genus Okapia; species Okapia johnstoni. Next base: position 59,781,369 of record CM044308.1, read on the forward strand.
TGAACCCCCCACCCATCTCCCTCCCCATCCCATCCCTCAGGGTCATCCCAGTGCACCAGCCCTGAGCACCCTGTCTCATGCATCGAATGGGACCTATAATTAAACTTAGAAGCTTTTGCACAGAAACTATAAGCAAGGTGAAAAGACAGCCTTCAGAATGGGAGAAAATAATAGCAAATGAAGCAACTGACAAAGAATTAATCTCAAAAATATACAAGCAACTCCTGCAGCTCAATTCCAGAAAAATAAATGACCCAATCAAAAAATGGGCCAAAGAACTAAACAGACATTTCTCTAAAGGAGACATACAGATGGTTAACAAACACATGAAAAGATACTCAACATCACTCATTATCAGAGAAATGCAAATCAAAACCACAATCAGGTACCATCTCACGCCAGTCAGAATGGCTGCTATCAAAAACTCTACAAACAATAAATGCTGGAGAGGGTGTGGAGAAAAAGGAACCCTCTTACACTGTTGGTGGGAATGCAAACTAGTACAGCCACTATGGAGAACAGTGTAGAGATTCCTTAAAACCTGGAAAACCCTAGGTCTTAATTGCTATGCTGAACTCTGGTTCAAATGGCTTTGGGGAAGATTAAGTGAACTAAATTTTTTCAAGTGCTTGACTCAAACCTGACATGTGATTGATGTTCAATACATGTTTGTGAAAAGAAGTTTAATAAATGAATGGAACTCATACTGAAAGCCCATTCAGTATTGTTATAGTTTATTCAATAGGAAAGGTCTGATGCATGACAAGGAAAGTAGGTAGAGAAAGTAATGTTTATTTGCCACTGATTGTACCACATGCATTAGATATGTGCAGTTTATTGAAAGGTTGGTGTGACTCAAGTGTCAAATAATTCTGTATTGATTTCTGGCAAGAAAATGAGTATGTCCAAGTAAAAATGGACTTTTGGTAACCGTTATGTCTGTGGTAGGCTGCAAATAATGCTCCCTCAAAGATACAGTCACTTCCCAATCCTCCAACCTATGAATATTACCTTATATGGCAAAAGAGTGAATATCACCTTATTTTGCAAACGGTGTAACGAAGTTAAGGATCCAGAGAGAAATTGTTTATCCTGGATTATCTAAAGTGGGCCTGAAATGCTATCACAATGTAGCCTTATAAAGAAAGAGACTGGGAGTTTTGAGATAGACACACAGAGGCAGTGTGAAGAGAGGGTGATGATACCACAAGTTAAGGAATACTTGACTCCAAGAGCACCAGAAACGAGAAGACATAGGGAATGAGCTCCGCACTAGAGCCTCAGGAGAGAGTATGGCCCTGCCACCACTTTCATGTCGAGATTCTGGCTTCCAGAAAATGTAAGAGAATAGATTTCTGTTGGTTTAAGCCACCAAATGTGTGGTAATTGGTGATCACAGCAGTAGGAAACTAATACACTATCTTTACAAGTGATTAGACTGTGCTAGCTTTCAAAGGTAATATTTGGCAAATTATTGTCACTATAATAAAAACTGAATTCTTCAGAAAATATATTATTAATTGCTAAAAAAACATAGAAAACCCGAATATTTTGTTGAACAACTGCTTTTCATTTCCCCAAAGCTTTGAGGCTAACTGAGAGAAAGAGGGTGCTACCCATGAATTACATAAGTGTGTGGTATGAGGGAGGCTTAGATGACAGAAAAGGAGGAAGTTGAGTCATTAAATCTTTCCATAAACCACGGCCATGAGCTCAATGCTGTGGTTATCTGTGGAAAGTGACAAAAAGATATTGGTCCATAAAACCAGAAATTTCCTGGTTGATATCTGAAACTAACCCCTCGACATGGTAGGCAAGGAGAGACCAAAGAGAGAAAGAGGTAGACCACTTCAGATTGGTAGGTGACAGTGTTAATAGCAAGGAAACTTACTTACAAAGCTTGTCTTGGACAGCCACAAAGTGAGTAGATGTCTGCACCTGTCCACCAGAGTCTTAAACATTTGTACAGAGGTCTTAACTGGGTTCAGTCATATATTTAGTCCAGATGGTCCCAACAACTCCTTGCTCTCTCAAGGCTGCATCTTTGAAAATGCAAATGGTGAGAAGAACAAGCATTTCAAGGATGGGGAGGGGGAGGAGTCTCTGCATGCCTGGGTCCAGTTCATGGGCCAACCAGCAGCCACATCCTCTCAATGACTTCCTCCAACAGAAGACCACCCAAATTCATGCAGCGATAAGAAGAATCTCAAGCTTTTTAGTGATGGGGGATGGGAGCTTGGGGAGATACTCTGTCAGTGACTCTGATGACACAGTTTTAATTCTGATCTGAGCAGAGAGATACCATTTGGAGGAAGTTGACCAGGGGCACAGTTTCATGGGTCAAATCAAAGAAACTATGTATACCAGTGCTTAACACTGAACTTGCTGAGTATTTTCTCTCATGAGCCTCTTTATCCCATATCAATGTGAGGACTGCCCTCCATTCCACTGGTTAGACATAAAGTGAAGTGAAAGTCACTCAGTTGTGTCCAACTGTTTGCGACCTCATGGACTGTAACCCACCAGGCTCCTCTGTCCATGGAATTCTCCAGGCAAGAATAGTGGAGTGGGTTGCCATGCCCTTCTCCAGGAGATCTTCCTGACCCAGGAATCTAACCCAGGCCTTCTGCATTGCAGGCAGATTCTTTACCATCTGAGCCACCAGGGAAGCCCTGTTAGAAATACGAGTGTCTAAAACAAGGCTTGGAACCTGTAAGCATTCATTAATTATGTGTTGATGGAATGAACTTCCAATGGAATCCATCTTGGGAATTTGTGTTACTGGGATGGGGGAGGAGGTTCTAAAAAGAACCTCAAATGAGGGACCATTATCTAGAATCTGGCCTTTATTTTCTTAAGAATACCTTCTGAATGTTCAATGGAAGGCAGTCAAAGTGCTGTCCAATTTCATATAATGGACCCTCCTTTTGACGGTTTTGTCAGACTAGGACTCATCATGGCTAGATTTATAAGGTAAAAAGTCTTTAAGATTTCCCATTCCTACCAGTTCAGTCTACTGTTAAAAAACAGAATCTCTAGAACCAGGGATAAGCATCAGAATGCTGAACCAGAAGCCAAAGTTCTTGAGTCCCAATCCTTCACTCCGTTCTACAGCCACATTGGCATTGGTGAGGCCTTAGAAGCTCTTGGAAAATTACTATCAATTTACTAATAATTAAGGCCTTTTATGTTAAAACAACAGGGCGTGATGTTTAGTAAAACTGATTTTTTTCCATAAGAGAAGTTTAAAATAAATCAGATACTTCAAGAGACCCATAGAAATATTGTATACTTAATTCATATCACAGTAATGCTCTGTGTTAATCATTTGATTTCTTTGGATCTCAGTTCTTTCATCTATAAAATAAGGAGGTTGAAAAAATAATTATAGCCATGTTAATAGTTGCCAATGGTCTAGAACCTATGACTTAATTACTAAAAGCTGGAAATATTTTGCTTTTATGATGATAAATCACTTCCTAACTGCTGTAAATATACTTAGAAGGAAATCAGAATTTCTTGGATGGCAGTGGAAATTAGTCCTTTATGTGGTGCTTTTTATTATTTAACAACACAAAGTGACAAAGCAAGAGTTATGTGAGAGGTGTAAGCCTGGGAGACGGACAAATCCAGTGATTTGGGGGACTGGATTAGCTTTTCATATTGACCAGAGGAATACCATGAGCTCTTTGAGTACCTGAACCATGTCTGCAACATACCTGAAACATAGTAGCAGATATACTCATGCTCACTATGAAAGCCTATTGTTAGATTTTATTTCCAGACACAGGCATGATAAGAAAAACTATAGTTTCTTACAAATTTTTGGCATTGTATCCATTCACTACTCTGTTGTAATAAAGGTTTTCCATGGCAACACATTAGGTCTTCCCTGGTAGCTCAGCTGGTAAAGAATCCACCTGCAATGCAGGAGACTCCGGTTCAATTCCTGGCTTGGGAAGATCCACTGGAGAAAGGATAGGCTAACCACTCCAGTATTCTTGGGCTTTCTTGGTGGTTCAGCTGGTAAAGAATCTTCCTGCAATGAGGGAGACCTGGGTTCGATCCCTGGGTTGGGAAGATGCCCTGGAGAAGAGAAAGGCTACCAACTCCAGTATTCTGGCCTGGAGAATTCCATGGACTGTTGCAAAGAGACATTGATGATGATCATAATTATAGCACATTGTATTTTTTAAATATTGCATCCAAGTTCCAAGTATCTTCAAGCTCTGTGTGTAGAGAATCTTATTTTCCAACAATTACCAGGAGAGTAATGGGTATTATTCTAGTCTACAAAAATGGAGGAATCAAGCTTCAAACAGAACTGTGAATTTAAGTTTTGTCTATGGTGCTGAAGTTAACTGAGCTCTCATCTGTTACAAAGGCATCAGTGCTAAGGGCTCTCCTGGTGCTTTCACCAAACGTTCAGCTCTAAGACACCAGAACCAGAACCACTTTCCTCCAACCTTTAACATAGTAGTCATCAGCTTGGTCCTTAAAATGTGATAAGATTGACTTTTAATAATTCTTTCACTGAGGTCACCAGGGACTCTTAGTTTCCAATCCAGATAACTATTTTTAGTTCTCATTCTTTTAGGCATATTTTAGACATTTACGTATTTATCTATTTTTACCATTCTTTAGCTTTTGAGGTAGAACTCTCCTATTTCTCTTCTTTACTTTATTGCCTAGTCCTCATCCTCTAACAATCCCTCAACTGTTAATCTTCTCCAGGTTTCTTACCAACCCTCTTATCTGAGCCCCCTACAATCACTCACTTCTGTGACTTTAAAAATCACCTTTTTGCTAAAAATTCTGATCTGTCATATGAACCCCAAACTTAATACGCTATCCGCATCTGGACTCCTTGAATGCATTGCAGATTTAGCACTTGATGTACATTGTAAGTTCCAAAATGAAACTCTTAAGTTTCTCCTGCAAGCCTGCTCCAACTCCAGCAAAATACACTTTTAATATGAGTACCCACCTCTATCCTATCTTCCAGACATCTTCATCAGAAAAACTCAACTCCATGGCACATCCCATAGATAATCAAATTCTTCAGATTCTACCTCAAAAATTCTTCTCAAATTACTTTTATTGTCTCCATTCCCACTTCCTCTGCTATAACTCAGATTACCATCTCTGTTTTTGTTTTGATAATCCCTGTCTTCTTCCCATTCTCTTGCTATACTCTTGACAATTCTCCACACTGCTTCCAGTCACTGTCCTACAAAATGAAGCCAATGGCATTAGTCTCTTACTCAAAAGCATCAAAGAACCTTCAATAATTTGGAATAAAACTCTTCAGCTCTTGACATGTGAGGGGGTTGGCAATCTGGCCTCACCTCTTTCTAGCATCTTCTTTTGCTGCTCTGTCAAACGGAACCACTAAGATTGCACTTCTTTAACTTTCCACTCATATACCAACTTTTTCAGGGTTCTACTTTTTTGAACAAAGTCTTTGTTCATGATGCATCTAACTTCTCAATAGAGAATTTTCTTATTATTTGGGGAATGATCAGTTGCTTCTCTAAGGTTTCAGAGCTTTTTTAGCTCTTAAATGTATGTAAGTGCCAACTCACCAAATTTTACTATAATTTCTTCATTTATGTCGACTCACATGACTAAATACTGTTAATTTATCAATGTCTATGTACAAGATTCTTGGCAAATCTAAAAAGTAAAATTGGATCTGCAGTATCTTTTAGAAATTACATGCTAATTACATTTTATGGTGTTTTAAAAATACTATGGTTTCAAATGGGACCTGATTGAACTTAAAAGCTTTTGCACAGCAAAGGAAACCATAAATAAAATTAAAAGGCAGCTCACAGAATGGGAGAAAAATATTTGCATACAATATAATCCATAGGGGTTAATTTCCAAAAGATACAAACAGCTCATATAATTCAATATAAAAAAAGTGAAAAAAAATGGGCAGAAGACCTAAATAGACATTTTTCCAAAGAGCACAAGCAGATGGCCAATAGGCACATGAAAGATGACCAACATCATTAAATATTAGAGAAATGAAAATAAAAATCACAATGAGGTCTTACCTCACCAGTGAGAATGGCTATCATCATAGCATCTACAAATAATACTTGCTAGAGAAGATGTGGAGAAAAAGGAAACCTCCTATTCTATTGGTGAGGATGGAAATTGGTGCAGCCACTGTGGAAAACAATATGGAGGTCCCTTTAAAAACTAAAAAGAGAGCTACCATATGATCCAGCAATCACACTATAATCTGAAAAGATTCATGCACCTCAGTGTTCATAGCAACACTATTTACAACAGCCAAGATATTGAAGGAAACTCAATGTCCATTGACAGATGAATGGATAAAGAATATGTGGTGTATATACATATAGATGTATATATGTGTGTGTGTGTATATATATATATATATATATATATATATATATACACACACAATGGAATATTCAGTCAGTTCAGTTCAGTTGCTCAGTCATATCTGACTCTTTGCAACCCCATGGATTGCAGCATGCCAGGCCTCTCTGTCCATCACCAACTCCCAGAGCCTACCCAAACTCATGTCCATTGAGTCAGTGATGCCATCCAACCATCTCATCTTCTATCGTCCCCTTCTCCTCCTGCCCTCGATCTTTCACAGCATCAGGGTCTTTTCAAATGAGTCAGCTCTTCACATCAGGTGGCCAAATTATTGGAGTTTCAGCTTCAACATCAGTCCTTCCAATGAACACTCAGGGCTGATCTCCTTTAGGATGGACTCGTTGGATCTCCTTGCAGTCCAAGAGTCTTCTCCAACACCACAGTTCAAAAGCATCAATTCTTCGACACTCAGCTTTCTTTACAGTCCAACTCTCACATCCATACATGACTACTGGAAAAACCATAGCCTTGACTAGACAGACCTTTGTTGGCAAAGTAATGTCTCTGCTTTTAAATATGCTGTCTAGGTTGGTCATAACTTTCCTTCGAAGGAGTAAGCGTCTTTTAATTTCATGGCTGCAGTCACCACCTGCAGTGATTTTGGAGCCCAGAAAAATAAAGTCTGACACTGTTTCCACTGTTTCCCCATCTATTTGCCATGAAGTGATGGGACCAGATGCCGTGATCTTAGTTTTCTGAATATTACTCAGCCATAAAAACAATGCAATAATGCTATTTACGGCATCATGGATGGACCTAGGGAATATTATATTTAGTGAAGTAAGTCAGACAAAAACAAATATCATATGATATGACAGTTTTATGAAATTTAAACCATCTTATTTACAAAACAGAAATACTCATAGACATAGAAAATAGACATAAGATTTCTCTGGTGGCTCAGTGGTTAAGAATATACCTGTCAATGCAGGGGATGCAGGTTCAATACCTGGTCTGAGAAGATTCCACATGCTACGGGGCAAGTAAGTTGTGTACCACAACTACTGAGCCCGCGTGACCCACTACTAAAACCCATGCACCCTAGAGCCTGTGTTCTGCAACAAAAGAAGCTCCCGCAATAAGAACTCCATACACCAAAACTGGAGAGTCACCCGTGCTTGCCACAATAGAGAAAGACTAAATGCAACGACAAAGACCCAGCATAGCCAAAAATAAATAACTTGAAAACAAATTTAAGATTACCAAAGGGGAAAGGTGGCAGGAGGGATTCATTAGGAGTTTGGGATTAACATATACACACTACTATATATAAAATAACAAAGTCCTACTGTATAGTCCAGGGAATTATAGTATCTTTTAATAACCTATAATGGAAAAGAATCTGAAAAAGAATAGAAAACTGAATCACTTTGCTTTATAACAGAGGCTAACTCAACATTGTAACTCAGCTGTGTGTGTGTGTGCATCCAGCTATATATCAACTTAAAAAATACTATGTTTTCAAATAGTGTAACTAATTTATTAGACATTTATAGCTTATAAACCTCAGACAAAAGTATTTTATGGTTAATCAAGAAATTACATTTAACATTACTAATGTACTCTTAAAGAATAAACTCCATTATCTTCTTTTTTTTCTGAAATATTTACTTTTTGAAACCTATAATTGCTACAAAATACTACTTGAAGTGTGACTTAATAATAACATTTTAACCATAGAACATCTTATTCCCTGGTTTTGATAGAAGATTTCTTTGAGAGTTATAAATTACTTTGAATGCTAACTGCAGTTATTCTTAAGAACATAATAAAACTAAAAGTGCTAAAGCATAATGCAATGCAATGTGTCTTCACTCTAAAATATGACAGTAACTCCATCATTTAAGGTTTGCTTTGCTTCTCCAAGTTCAAAAACAAATACTCTATTTAATTAATAGGCTTCATTGTTGTTCTTTTTAAAAAAGAAGTCCATTTTCTATTTCTGCAAAATTTTTCTTGCTTTTTCTATTTTGTATGACATTGTTGATGGTAAAATTGCCAGTTTACCCGTAAGTTACCTAATTCAAAGCATTTGAAAAGGAAGAAAAATTTTCCCTTTACCCCCATTAACATCTTAGATTGGAGAATGTGTTTTGATATTGCCAGACAGACATCCAAAGTCACCCACAGATGACTGACGATAGATTGACTCTTAATTTTACAAAATATCTCAATATTGTAATAGAACCCTTCATGCTGTTAGACTTTAAAAATTAAGAGGAAATGTTTAATGGAATAAGAATCAATATTTTAAATATATTTATTCTTTTATGAGCATTTCAGCAAAATTAACATAGCAGTGAGTAATATTACTTCGTAGTTTTTCTGTAATTGAATATTCATACGGAGAGTAATTAATCTGGATTCATATTTCACATCTTACGTTACAATAAATAACAACTGAATCAAAAACATAATTAATTTTGTAAACTGTAGAGGGAACTATAATAGCATACCTAAATGATAACAGAAAAAAGAAAACTCAGTCTATGCCAGACATGAAGATTATTAGAGGTAAAATTTCTATGACTGTACATATAAACTTTTTGTAAGGCAAAATGCCATAAGATAAAATAACAGAATGAAGAAATCATAACAGGTAAACATAGTTGGCAAACTTTCACTATTCAAAGTATAGAGAAAACTGAGATTAATACGTGTGGTAAAAAGAAATCTATTTAATAAATGATCAAAAATAGTACATTAATGAGAAATACAGAACTGTAGCTTATAAATTACCTATGACAGCGTGAATAGAGCCTACCCTTTAGAAGTGATATAGCGTTAAAACAGACTCGCAGAATGCACCTATGACCTTTGTCTGAATAGCTCTATGTCAGAGAATATACACCTAAAGAGATAAGCTGAGAACAGAAAACCAATGGCATCTGTTTATTGTGAATGAAAAATTGAAACATTCTAATAATAGAATGGTCAAGTAATGCATAAGAATGTGTGTGTGTGTGTGTGTGTGTGTGTGGCATGTGCACATATAGGTATGTGCACACACATATATGTACATAGATATACATATATATTTGAAAACAATTATTTTAAAGAATGTCTATACACAGAAATAGGCTTCCCTGGTGGCTCAATGATAAAAAAAGAAATCTGCCTGCCAAGCAGAAGATGCAGGTTCGATCCCTGGGTCAGGAAGATCCCCTGTCAAGTATTTGGCATGAAGCAGCTTTACAGATGCAAATGTCCATATATCCACACTCAGATCAAGATATTGAATATTTTCAGCATTGTAGAGCATGCATGCCTTGTAACCCTTCCCAAACAATACTCCACCCAAAGAAGTATCTACTATTTTGACTTCTGGTACCATCTGTTGGTTTTACTTGTTCATGAGTTACTTAAATGCAATCATATAGTCATTAATCCTTTGCATTTGTTTTCCTTCAAATCAGCATGTCTGTGAGAGTCATTCATATTATTGAATGCATGAGTAGTTCATTCTTTTTTGTGGCTGTTTAATATTTCATGACTGTGTATGAATATACCACGTTTTAATTATCCACTTTACTATTAGTGAACATCTTTGGGTTAGTTCCAGGTTTTGATAATTATGAACAAATCTGCTTTTTAAATGGCTTTTGGTGAACATAAATACATATCTCTTGGATATTTACTTAGGATATGCTTAGGAATAGAATAGCTTAAATGAGAGCTAGGTGTATGTTTTGATTTAGTAGTAACTGGTACATTGTTTTAGGGGAAATAATTACCAATATTGCTAATAAATCAATTGCTAATGGGGCCCATTGCTAACTGGCATTTATTTATTTACAGGTTTCTTTTTAATAGTTTACTTATATTACTGGATCAAAAAGGCTTTGAGCTTGCAATTCCTAATAGAAAAATAATTTAGCACACTGATTCACCTGAAATTATAAGCATCACATTTTCAGTGGTAATGGCTTGTAAGTGCTTTAGTTTGAGAAAAGTGAATTTTTCCAAATGTAGTCAATCCATCTTCTTGGGAGCAAGGTTACCTCAAAGACAAGAGCAATTGTTGTTTTCACGTTCCCAGCGATGCGCACAGAGTAGATGCAGTCCTGTGCTCTAGAGCCAAGCCTTCCTGCGGCAGCTCAGCCCTGGTCCTCACTCTGTACTATGGCACTGCCTGATGAGCCAGCCTAATTGGTCTTGCTCACTCTGTACTGCCACAGGGCTCAGTGCTTAGGCCAAGGCAATCATCTTTGTGCACATTGCTACTGCAAGGATCTTTCCTTTTCTTGTATTTCACTTAATAAAATTAGTCACTACATATGGTGGATTATCAGCAACAGCAGCTCTGCTTCCTTGGATTTACATGAATTTATTCTCAGTGGAGAGATCAAGAGGCAATTTATCCCGTTCTTGGCCTTGTTAGGAGCTGTCATCATCCAACCCTGCAACTCTGTCTGACTAGCACGTTTGTGATTATTTATTATGTGGAATGATGATTCCCACTTTATCAGGCAATCGTTTCCAGATCCTAAAATTTTCTAAGCTATTTTTATCAGAGGAAGAGGGAGCAAGAGCGTAAGAGGGAAAAGTTTTAAAGAGTGGGCTAAAATGTCAAAAATTTGATCCTAAAGCACTTCTGGAAGTCTCTATTTTTGCCTAAGTGACTATCAAGATATTTCTCGGAGTGACAGGAGTTGTTTTCAAATGGACCGTGTCTATACCTCATGCATGAATATTTAATAAATAGGAAATTAAGCTTTTCAAGAATGGCAGATGTAAGTATTGTATAGCTAAAGAAGGAGCAGCCTCCCTGAATGTCTACAGCAGATAAGAACTAGATGGGAAGGAAAAGGTGATAGAGCATTCCTCTCCTTTCCTCTTGCACACCTAAAGATATTTCTGTAGTGACAAGAGGTGAATCCAGAACCACCAAGGACTAGATTATAAAGGTGCCTCTCCTTTCACAACTTTAGAATATAAAGGGCAGGCAAGTAATTTAAATTTTGGTGCCTTACTCTTCTTACATGTATGTATAGAAATAATACCAACCCTATAGAACTGATGGAGGTTAGATGGGGTCAGGCCTTTTAAGGGCAGAGCACAGGCCCTGGGGCTTAGTATATTCATAGTCTAATATTCAGTAATGTTAGTTGTCACTGTTCTTGTGACTATAATTGTCCTTGCCTTTCTTTCCCACCCCTCCCCCCATTTGTGGTCCTCCTCTTCCAGTCTCCAGTTCCTACATAAAAGAACCATGAATTGTCCATACTCATTAGAAAGGTCTGTATGACTACAAAGAGCCATGGACAACCCAGATATATAGACTATAGCTTTGGGGGGTATATAATGAATCCAAATTCTTCATACCCTTTCTAATCAGTTTCAGACTTTTGCAGTTCAGAAAACTGTTACTTTCCTTCTTGTGTTTTAGCTCTACAGCATTATTTATGGTTTTACAGATTATCTTTCTAGTGAAAGGGACTGATAATCTGTATACAGTGATTCTGGTGGTGGGTGGCAACAATAGAGCTTTCATGTTGAAAATGACATTTCATTTTTCAAAAGTAATTTGGGCTAAGAGGAAAAGTGCTAAAATGATGTAGGATGGCATTGGTATTTTCATTCCTTTTCCCTTCCCCTTAGAGTGTGTTAACCAATTTAAATGATTATTGTGTGCTTAGCCCTGGCTAATGAGAGGAATGTTCAATGGTACAACCTTGGCCACAACGCTATGGAGGGGCACATATGTCCCCACCTGACTGTGAAGTTAGCAGACTGGCACACGATAGGTCTGACCTCACCTTGATGCTCACCATCTCTCAGGCTTCCTCTTTTATCTTCATTACTGTATAGTATATTTGTTTAAGAGTACAGAACCTGAAGCCACACAAGTTCTAGTTTCAAATCATGGTTCCTGGCTTCCCAGGGGTGTGATTGGAGGCAAGCTATTTAACCTCTTTGTGCATCACTTCGCTTATATGTAAGTGAAGATAGTCATTGTAAAACTTTCTGAGGTTACTGTGAGGATTAAATAGTCAATGTATACTATACTAATATATACTAAGTGCTATGAAAGTGTTTGCTATTATTATTTTTTTTATGACATTGTCTTTGAGTTTCTCCAAGTGATTTCTAAAAATCTCCCTTTTTAAATTTTCAATAAAAATAGTATGTGGACACGGTAAGCAATTTGGACAATAAAGAAATATGCACAATTTAAAGCAAAGGCAACTACTGGTAATAGTTTCTCAGATATTCTTCCGGAGTGTTTCTGTGCTACCTTTTCCTTCCCTTCTGCCTCCCTTCCCTCCTTCCTTCTTTCTTCCCTCCCTACATCTTTCCCTTCCTATCTTTTTTTTTCTCCTTCTCTCAGTAATGGAGGTAAAAGAAGACTAAAAGGTGGCGATTTTCATCCTTATGCACATGAGGAATTTAAAGGGGAAGGAAAATTTATTGGCTGTTTTTGTCCACAGAGAACTGCATTTGTAATACATGGGCTCTAATTAAAGCATAAACAAATGAATTTTATGTATGAAAGAACTTGTCAGTTGAAGAAACTCTGGAATGGCAAACCAAGAAGGTGACTTTGAAAACATAGCTTTTTTATTATTAAAAAAAATCTCTGTAGAGTAATTGCGCTAATTAAACTGCCCATCCTCACCATTATCATTGTCTTTTGGGGGAAGCAATGTGCCTCATCTTCAAAGTTCATTTCCTTAGGTTTATTTACAAATTGTTCCCCTCCAGTGATCAAGTGTATTCAAATGCCTTAAGGGATAACATCTCGAACACTACCCACCTTACTTTATTATAGAAACAATTTCATTTCATTGGTCCCATTACTCTTGCAAGGATAAAACTAAGATGACTAAATAAAACATGTAAAACAAAATCATTAGGGTAATCTATGTGAAGTACACACAGGAAATCTAGTAAAGGGATATTTGAAGCTCACTTTTTTAGGACACAATTTTCCAGTACATAAGGAAAAGCCTACAATAGTCATGTTTTCAAAAAACATGTCATAATGAAATTTATTTAGTAAAAGAGCTAATGGAGTAGTCATTGTATGCTTTATTGAATATACTTCTCATTAATGTGAGCCACAAAATGAATAATATCTGACTTTATTGAGATTTGAGTAGTGAATGAGCTAACAATGTTAAATAAAAACATAGACTATTGCGTTGACAATCAGTTCAGTCACTTAGTCGAGTCCGACTCTGCAACCCCATGAACCGCAGCACACCAGGCCTCCCTGTCCATCACCAACTCCCAGAGTTTACCCAAACTCATGTCCATTGAGTCGGTGATGCCATCCAACCATCTCATCCTCTCATTTCGTCCCCTTCTCCTCCTGCTTTCAATCTTTCCCAGCATCAGGGTCTTTGCAAATGAGTCAGCTCTTTGCATCAGGTGGCCAAAGTATTGGAGTTTCAGCTTCAACATCAGTCTTTCCAATGAACACCCAGGACTGATCTCCTTTAGCATGGACTGGTTGGATCTCCTTGCAGTCCAAGAGTCTTCTCCAACACCACAGTTCAAAAGCAATTCTTCAGCTTTCTTTACAGTCCAACTCTCACATCCATACATGACTACTGGAAAAACCATAGCCTTGACTAGACGGACCTTTGTTGGCAAAGTAATGTCTCTGCTTTTAAATATGCTGTCTAGGTTGGTCATAACTTTCCTTACAAGAAGTAAGTATCTTTTAATTTCATGACTGCAGCCACCATCTGCAGTGATTTTGGAGCCCATAAAAATAAAGTCTGTCACGGTTTCCACTGTTTCACTATTTGCCATGAAGTGACGGGACCGGATGCCATGATCTTAGTTTTCTGAATGTTGAGCTTTAAGCCAACTTTTTCACTCTCCTCCTTCAACTTCATCAAGAGGCTCATTAGTTCTTCTTCACTTTCTGCCATAAGGGGGGTGTCATCTGCATATCTGAGGTTATTGATATTTCTCCTGGCAATCTTGATTCCCGCTTGTGCTTCTTCTAGCCCAGCATTTCTCATGATGTACTCTGCATATAAGTTAAATAAGCAGGATGACAATATACATCCTTGATGTACCCCTTTTCCTATTTGGAACCAGTCTGTTGTTTCATATCCAGTTCTAACTGTTAGAAGGCATCTTTTTTTAGAAAGAATAATGTATTGAAACTCTAAAGTTTTGCAAACATGATAGATCATTTCCTCTTCTGATTTTCTCTAGAGCACATGGTCAAGATGGTTGAGTCATGCCATTTCTGCACCAGAGAAGGTACTATCAGAGAATCTCCCTGCCTTTAGTGAGAAAATAAAACTGAGCAAGGTTTTCTCTATAACCCTGACATCCCTGACCTCCACCCTATTATATACTCACTGGTTCTGTAGCATCATATCTGACATTTTTCTCTTGCTGGAACAAATGAATGATGGATTATCCATATCCATAGTGATGGTGCTGTTCCTATGCCCACAAATTGGCTGTAATTTTAGCACGATAGTTGACCCAATACCTATATTTCCAACTTCTCTTTCTTCCTTTTACAAAAGCATGTTGAAATGCAAGAATCTGGGAAAGACATTATTTTATAGATAACCTTAAATCCTTCTCAATGTATACAAGGATAAGTCATAAACAAAATCTATTATTTTAAATCTTTTGTGTAGGAAATCTTGCATGTAATCATTTGAAAGAACTAGTCTGTCATGACACTGAGAGAGAACTCACACTAGACCACATCTTAACAAGTTACCATTTGCTTAGTGATCAACTGGAACTATAATCCATTGCCTGCAAGAGAACAGTGTTCTCCTTTCTCTCTCTACTTTGCTTGAATTAAAAAAAGGAAGCCTTGAGAGAAAAATGGAGGCAATCTCTCTCTCTGTATTTCAAAGATAATGTGTTTAAATACCTGATCTTGGAGGTCAGAATACTTGAGTTCCAGTCCTAGCTCTGCTGCTTGTTAGATTTGTAATTCTGAACAAGTTACATAACCCCTCTGAGCTTCAGTTTCTTCATCTATAAAATAAGGCCAATTAAAGAGAGTTCAAACCATTAACTGTTATTAGTAAGAAAAGGAGTAGTTATTCATCATTGTCTGGCATGTTTTCAGAAGAAACCTGATTACATAAAAGCTCCTTCCTTTTTCCTAACAAATGTATCAACGCTTCTGAATAAATATTTGTACAAAACTAGTTGCTTAAAAAGTTACCATAAGAGTTAGGCTCATTCTTTTTAAGCACAAGCATTATCTGAACAAGTTATTTCGATTCAAGGAAACTAACATTAATTTGTTACCAACCAATGAATAAGTCAATCCTGGAGTCTTTGATATCTGAAATAAGTCTTGAACCTGGAGTAAGCAGAATAGACATTCCAAGAAGAGATTACGAGCATGACCCAAGACATGCCAAGAGGCATAGCAGAAGCTCTTATACCCAAAGGTACACGGGAACCACCTGAATGGCTTGTTATAACACAACTTTCTGGGCCTCTTCTCCAGAGTTTCTGACTTAATAGATTTTAGATAGAGTCCAAGATTTTACCACTCTAACACTTTGTAGTTGATTTTGATACTGCTGGTGGGGACAACACTCTGAGAACCACTGGAACAGGATGATGCATGGGGGACTGCTGGGACTGCGGTTTGTTACTGATGAAGTAGTGCGGTGAGCACACAGCCAGAGATGAGCTAGAAAAGAAAGGACCTAGATCATCAAACAGCTGACTGAAATGGGTGTAAGTTTAATCCAGTTTAAAAGGATCAGTACTGTAGGAATGGATTGGGGAATGGGAAGTTGGAAATCCAATTGACCCATTGAGAAGTGGGTGTAATAATCCAACGGAGAGATGACAGAGACTTAAGTCCGAGTGGGGATGAAGAGGAAAAAGAACTTGATGATGTATGAAGTAAAAGGATGGAAGAAACATAGCTTGAAGATGCTCTTCAAGGATTCACAGTGGACTCAAAATCTATAATAAACCATATTAACTATAAACTTTCTAATATACATTATACATTAAAATTGTGTTGAATTATTTCCCATATTTGAATTCATAATAAAATAGAACAGGTTTGAAAGAATTTATTAGGCGCCAATCAACTACTGACCACTTTGATAACATTTATCCATTTGGTAAAGAATTCCCAAAGAATAAGAATGATAGTTAATGAGAATTCAGTACTTGCTTTGCATTAAGAATCGTACCAAATACTCTAGTCTTAGTATTTTACTTAATTCTCATTTTATAATGTAGGTCCTATAGTTAGCTCCACGTTACAGACAAAGAGATTTCCCTTTGGCTCAACTGGTAAAGAATCTGCCTGCAGTAAGGGAGACCTGGGTTCAATCCCTGGGTTGGGAAGAGCCCCTGGAGAAGGGAAAAGCTATCCACTCCAGTATTCTGGCCTAGAGAATTCCATGGACTGCATAGTCCATAGGGTCCCAAAGAGTCAGACGTGACTGAGTGACTTTCACTTCACTTCACTTCACTTACAGACAAAGAGACTGCGACTCACAGATTAAATCATTTGCTATTTCTTCCACTTGTCCTTCCAGATACACTTTCTGTTTTTTTCTGCCTGCTTTCTGCTTCAGGAAGCTGACCTGTGTGGTCAAGCTTCCAATTGGATATAGCCAATGAGAGAATGCAGCAAGAGACTAGAGGTAGGGAACAGAGAGAGATCAAGTTTTATTTCCTCCTCGAATGTTGTCTCACACTGGCTATGTTACTCAGTAAAATGTCATGGAGCCTCTGTATATAGCCCTGTCTACACAGCTTTCTCCTTCCTAGTTCCAGGAACCAACTCTTTCCCTCCAGTGACATCTCTTCTGTTACTAGGACTGAGGTATCACTATCTCTCAGTTTCCTTACAAGATACTTATACTTTTAGTATCAGTCCCTTTATGAATTTCTCATCAAACTATTCTACTTTGAGCTTTGAGTGTATTATCTCTTTCCCACTGGAAGCCTGCCTGATGTAATTGCTCAAAGAAGACAATGAAAGGGTAGGGGAAATAGGAATTAGAAATCTCACAGTCTAACTCTGGACACCAAGCTTCGAGCAGTCTGAATGGGGGACAGGGGAGAGGAAAATTAGTAACTCTCCCCTGTTTTGGAACTGAGTGCAGAGGAGAGCAAAGAAGAATCATCTAGCTAAATGGATTTCTGCAAATTAAGAAAATCTAAGCTTCTGAAAAGATACTGGTGAAAATCCTCTTTTTGACCTCTTGACCGGTTCATCTTAACTGGGAAAAAAAAAAAAAAGAAGACTCTGTGCTCAGTCCTCAACACCTTTATATGAGAATAACAGCCTGTTTAAAAATAGATAGGGTCTAAAGTACTGCCACTGGGAAGATAATAAGTGGTAGCCCTTGCTTTTCTCAATCTCACACTTGCTCCGGTGCCTGCCCCTTCCATCAGCAAGACAAGCAATTAAAATAGTGTGGTGAGCAAAATGAGGCAGGATAGAGTCAAAGCTTCTGTGAGGTTTTTGATAGGGCTGTTTAAACTAACAACCTGTATATGATGTAGGTGATGATTTTTTAATGGGTGGAAGTACAGTTAGAGGATGAAAAGCAGCACTCTGAATTATATCCTTTTATTCTCTCATGTTCATGTCCTGTTCAGTTCAAAGAGCTCATTTTCTTGCAGTGTGTGGCATCTTATTCTAGATTATGGAGCATCACATAGAGTGATATATACAGTTATATGGAACAAAAGTTAATATACACAAAATCATCAGAAAACAGATGGATGTTCAATTTTGCAGAACTGATTAGAACTGTTAATCAGAGTTCAGAGAGGAGTGAAGGCAGTCTCATCTAAGATAACAGTTCCACAGGTTTGTGATAGGTTTCCTAACAATATAATCATGTTCAAGCCATAGATAAGTTTAGGTTATATGCCTACCATTTTACATTTAAATGTATTAGTTCTTTAAGCTATGAGGATGTTGCTGTAAAGTTAAAAGTTATTGTTGAAAAATGGCAATCATGACCACCATGGAGAAAATGATAAGGACTTGAGAAAATGAGAACAGATGAAAGTTACTCGATGTAGATAATATAATTTTTCTAGGAAAATTGTGAAGTGACAACAAATGTATATATGAAAGAAGTTCAAAAATTAAAAATTCAAAGGAATGGCAATTTACTAGTCGAAACGATTTCCTAATGAGTTACAATATTTAGCACATTTGTGCACAAAAAATTCAGTTTTCTACAAAAACGCTGTGATAATCTCTATATATATGTATATAGTCACAAATAGTACATGTAAGTATATAGTCATAAATAGTTCAGTGTTTTTTTTCTCAGAAAGCATCTGGTTAAATTGGAAATGAGTGATAACCAGTGTACCGTTAACATCTAGATCTAGATCTCTTGCTTTCTATTCTATTTCTATTCTAACAGATAACACAGAAACAATTAACAAAATGTGTTGGTTCCCATATTTTACTTAACTTTCTGCCTGCTCCCCTAGTTCTAATCAAGTGAATCTATTCCAGGTCATGCCCATATGCCACTAGCTTAAGTGGACCGCAGCCTTGAACATGACTTTCATTGCTTTCAACAGTGTGATCGGTTCACTTCCCAGAGCCAAACTGATCATGTAGCAATGGACATCCATCTCTGAGATAGTCACATTTAACACCTCTAGCATGCCTCTGTTTACTCTCAGCCACAGATTAGTCTGACCCTCACATTGGGCAGGAGGTTTATGTAGGCAGGAGAGAGAGATGCAGAGTTACCCCCAAATTCTGAGGTTAACAGTTTGGGTGATCTGCCATGTTTATAAACATAAACATGGCAAATGAGGGGGAAAAATGCGAAAATTGTAATAACGGTGAGCAAACCAAATCTGGTCTCTGAAGTAACAAGTAATTTTTTTCTGCAAAACTTGTAAGGTATGTCTGTACATTAGAAATAGCTAATATATAATGTACCCTTTTGGGGGAGTTTTGTTACTTACAATCTTATTAAATTTTCTCAACATCCTAATGTTTTTCATTATTTCATTCAGTCTGCTCAGCATCCTACAAAGGAGGTATTATTAGCACCAATGTATGTTGGGGCTAATGGAAGGTTAAATAATGTGCTCAAGACCACATAACAAGTGACTGGGACTGGATTTAAACCCAGGTCTGAAAGGTCCCAGAGCAACATGGGGTTTTAGTACTGCAAACCTCCCATCATAACTGAGGTCACCATCACTCCCACTTGTGGTGACATACACACCACTCTTTGTGGCTCACTTTCTTAACACACTCAACTCCAACTCCTACCAAACCTTGTAGAAAGGTTGGAATTTAATCCAAATTTTAAATAATGAGGAGGAACATAAATGATCAATAAGATTCAAATTTTTAAGGCAAAATTAAATCTGATATGAAGTATGGATAGAGAGATTTAATGGAGGAAAGAAGGATATCCTTGAACTGTTAAAATGCCCCATTGGGTTGTCTTCTTCTCTGGTATGAGAACAAGTAAAAAGGTCACCGGGAAGGGAGGATAATTAATATTTTCTTAAAAGGACAGAGAGCAGTAAATGTATGTTTGACTCAGCACTTCACTTTGAAGATGTCCTAAATATCAAACTACTTTTCTTGTTCTTCAGTCACTCAGTCGTGTCCGACTCTTTGAGACCCCGTGGACTGCAGCACTCTGGGATTCCCTGTCCTTCACCATCTTCCAGAGCTTGCTCAAACTCATGTCCATTGAGCCAGTGATGCCATCCAACCATCTCATCCTCTGTCATCCCCTTCTCCTCCTGCCTTCAATCTTTCCCAGCATCAGGGTATTTTCTAATGAATTGGTTCTTAGCATCAGGTGGCCAAAGTATTAGAGCTTTAGCTTCAGCATCAGTCTTTCCAATGAATATTCAGGACTGATTTCCTTTAGGATTGACTGGTTTGATCTTGTAGTTCAAAAGACTCTCAAGAGTCTTCTCCAGAACCACAGTTCAAAAGAATCAATTCTTCGGTGCTCAGCTTTCTTTATGGTCCAACTCTCACACCCATACATGACTACTGGAAAAACCATAGCTTTTACTAGACAGACCTTTGTTGGCAAAATGATGTCCCTGCTTTTTGATACACTGCCTAGGTTGGTCACAGTTTTTCTTTTTCTTTTCTTTTTTTTAATAAATTTATTTATTTTAGTTGGGGGCTAATTACTTTACAATATTGTAGTAGTTTTTGCCATACATTAACATGAATCAGCCATGGGTTTACATGTGTTCCCCATCCTGAACCCCCCTCCCACCTCCCTCCCCATCCCATCCCTCTGGGTCATCCCATTGCCCCAGCCCTGAGCATTTGTCTCATGCATCAAACCTGGAATGGTGTTCTGCTTCACATATGATAATATACATGTTTCAGTGCTATTGTCCCAGAACGTCCCACCCTCACCTTCTCCCTCAGAGTCCATAAGACTGTTTTATGCATCTGTGTCTCTTATTCTGTCTCGCATATAGGGTTATCGTTACCATCTTTCAAATTCCATATATATGCATTAGTATACTGTATTGGTGTTTTTCTTTCTGGCTTACTTCACTCTGTATAATGGGCTCCAGTTTCATCCATCTCAATAGAACCGATTCAAATGTATTTTTTTTTAATGGCTGAGTAATATTCCATTGTGTATATGTACCACAGCTTCCTTATCAGTTTTTCTTCCAAGTAGCAAACGTCTTTTAATTTCATGGCTGCAGTCACTGTCTGCAGTGATTTTGGAGCCCAAGAAAATACTAAATCATTTCAAAAATGTGGATTTTTCTTTAAAATTCTGGTTAAATATGGAGAATGAATACTTGAGTCTACTTCTGTCCTGCTCTTTTAATATCACCAAAATGAAAGAGGAGAAATAAAAAAGTAAAAATCTTAAATGACAAAGCAATAAAAATCTGGAGAGGAGACAACAGCAGGAAGGAAGGAAGGAAGGAATATGGACGAATATTTTGTAGGTAGGAAGTTGATGAAAGATAGTTTACTGGCTTAGCTGAGAAGAGAAAGCTAAACTCTGTGTGTCTATACATGGAGATAATGATGAAGCAAAATATACAAGCCCTCAGAACCCAAAATGGAGCTCAGTGTTCCATTAAATGTCAGGTAAAGCTTAGAGCTGAAGAGACCAGAGTAGGTGGAAAGCTTTCCTAAAAAGCTAGACCTAGATTTCTTCCTGCAACTTTGGCAACCAGGCAAATATTCATTCTCAACTCTCAAAGACCAGAAGAGTTTTAGTCCCTCAAGCAAATGAACCAGAGAATTTAGACTCAATCCCTGTGTGATGCCATGATGCTGCTGCTGCTAAGTTGCTTCAGTCGTGTCTAACTCTGTGCGACCCCATAGACAGCAATCCACCAGGCTCCTCTGTCCACAGGATTCTCCAGGCAAGAATACTGGAGTGGGTTGCTATTTCCTTCTCCAATGTATGCATACATGCTAAGTTGCTTCAGTCATGTCTGACTCTGTGCGACCCCATGGACGGCAGCCCATAGGGCTTCTCCATCCATGGGATTCTCCAGGCAAGAATACTGGAGTGGGTTGCCATTTCCTTCTCTGTGTGATGTCCTAGTGAAGTACTAAACAGAAATCAGGGAATTAAAATGAAAGTCTCCATAGCTTCATGCTGGAACTCCCAGCTCCATTCTCATACCTCTGCATCCCCAAGTATATATACTGCTTAAGAATTCGTCTCTGAAAAAATTCAAAGAAAACTTACAATTAGTAACATGTAGGATGGTGTCTGAATCCAAAAGGCAAGTCTCATATGTAGACCATTTGCTGAGAAGCCATGGTTTTAAAATGAACAAGCAGCAAAGAATAAAAGAGCAATATGAAGAAATTCTTTTACATCAGAGACAGAAGAGAGAAATGGAATTTAGAAGAAATAGACAGGACAAGGGACAGAAAATAGTTACAAAAAGAGAGGTGTTTAAGAAGAGATTGAACTCATAAGACAAGAATGGGGTGCTATTTTTTAAAGAACAAAAAAAATAGCTAATATAAAAATTGCACAATTCTTGGGAAAAAATACCAGTAAAAGAATAGAAAGAAAATTCATGAAAATCTCAGAGAAAGTGGAATACAAAGCAAAAAAGAAAAGGAAAAAATGGACAATAAGACAAAAAGAAATTCAAGTGTTGAAGCCAATCATCAAAACAATCATTCCATAGAGAATGAAAAAAAAAATAGAATGAATAAAATTATCAAATTAATTCAGGAAAGTTTCAAAGACTAGAAAAAAATAGTTTTCAGTTCTCCCAAATTCCCAGATCAGTAAACAAAAAAAGACGCATTCCAAAGCCCACAAGAATGAAATTACAGCCTCCTGGAGCTAAATATAATCCCTGAAAGTTCCCATAAAGGAAGTTTAAATCACATGCAAAGAATAAGAATCAGAATGACATTTGACTTCTCATAGGCAGAACTAGAATCTAGAGTTACTAGTGGAGATGTACCTTAAAGATTCTGAAGGGAAATGATTTCAACTTCTCTGTATAATAAATCGTCTCTCAGACATAAAAGTAGAAAAGCCATATTTTTTGATATTCAAGACCTAGAAAAATTTAAGTTCATTTGTATACCTTTTTAGACAGTTGCCATGGCTCAACAGTAAAGAATCTGCCTGAAACTCAGGAGACCTGAGTTCAATCCCTGGGTCAGGAAAATCCTCTGGAGAAGGAAATGGCAACCCACTCCAGTATTCTTGCCTAGAGAATTCCATGGACAGAGGAGTCTGGAGGGTATAGTCTATGGGGTCGCAAAGAGTCGAACACAACTGAGCTACTAACACTTCAACTTTCTTTAGACAGTTGCTATAGCTCCATGCATGCATGCTAAGTCGCTTCAGGCCTGTCCAACTCTGTGTGGCCATACTGACTGTAGCCTGCCAGGCTCCTCTACCCATGGGATTCTCCAGGCAAGAATATTGGAATGGGTTGCCATGTCCTCCTCCAGGGATCTTCCCAGCCCGGGGATCAAACCCTCTGCATTGACAGACAGCTTCTTTACCACTAGCACCAGCTGGGAAACCCTAAAGCTCTTGCTATGGCAAAGTGAAATATCTAAAATAATAAGATAAAGTACTACTACTAATAATAATAGCAATAATTGTAAAAAAGATAATAATAATTTAAAAGAAACACTGCCATATAAGTGAGATAATAGAACCTGATAGGAAAGACTAAATGAAGTGTGAGAAGTCTGAAGCTGACTGGTTTGTGCCAAACCTGGAAAGCAGTTGGCCTACACTGAAACAGAAAGAGCTGTGAGAGGGGCTGACTGGGATGTGGGCCTGCAGAGGGAAGTGCTGTTTGAGTATTTAAAAATAGTATAAATATTCATGGGACAAATAGTAATGGAATTTTAAAAAATATAAAAGCAGAAGAATTTTTTTTAAATGAAGCAATTAATAAATCAAAGAAGAACACAACTTGTACAAGTAAAGAAGTGAACAATATTTTTATAAAAATAATAATGCACACTAACCTCTAATTAAAACATATATATATATATATATATATATACACACACACACACACACATGATATATGCACATCAGTTTAAAAACAATGGAGGTGGGTATAAAAGCTATATAGTCAACTATGATAAAAGGAAGGAAATAGAAAATCAAATAGTATAAATATATAAACATATATCATGTAAGTACATAAAATAATAGATAAACATGTAAATATAAATATTCAGCCAGTAAAGAATCCGCCTGCCATGCAGGAGACTCTGGTTCGATTCCTGGGTCAGGAAGATCCCCTGGAGAAGGGACAGGCTTCCCACTCCAGTATTCTTGGTCTTCCCTGATTGCTCACGGAGAAGGCAATGGCACCCCACTCCAGTACTCTTGCCTGGAAAACCCCATGGACGGAGGAGCCTGGTAGGCTACAGTCCATGGGGTCGCTAAGAGTCAGACATGACTGAGCGACTTCACTTTCACTTTTCCCTTTCATGTACTGGAGAAGGAAATGGCAACCCACTCCAGTATTCTTGCCTGGAGAATCCTAGGGACGGCGGAGCCTGGTGGGCTGCCGTCTATGAGGTCGCACAGAGTCGGACACGACTGAAGCGACTTAGCAGCAGCAGCTGATTGCTCAGATGATAAAGAATCTGTCTGCAATGCAGAATACCTGGGTTTGGTCCCTGGGTTGGAAAGATCCCCTGGAGAAAGGAAAGGCTACCCACTGCAGTGTTCCTGCCTGGAGAGTTCCACGGACTGAGGAGCGAGCCTGGCAGAATACAGTCCATGGAGTCGCAAAGAGTCAGACATGACTGAGCGACTGTTCGCTTCTTCACTTCAAATGATAGAAGTGTCTTTTGAAATTCATATAAAGCCTTTTTCACTCACCCCTGAGTTTATGCTCAGTAGGCAGATTTCCTAAATAGCTTCGAGATGGGGGTGGTTGGCAGAAAAAAACAGCTAAGTAACTAGAGCACTAGAACTTTCACTCCCATCTGATGACCTTCAGAAACAGTTCAATCACATGACTAGTGACATTAACCGATCATGCTTCATAAGAAAACTCTGATAAACACTCTGGTCAGTGAGGCTCAGGGAGCTTCTGGGTTGGTGACCACATGGATGTGCTGGGAGGGTGGTATTCACAGACTCCATTAGAAAAGGGCATGGGGGATCCGGCGCCTCCTTCCACAAGACTCTATCTTATTCATCTCCTCCATCTGGCTATTCTTGAATTGTATCCTTTATAATAAAGCTGAAATTGTAAGTGTGACGCTTTCAGTCAATTCTATAAGCTATGTTAACAAATTTTCAAATGTAATGGAGAGTTACAACACTCTCAAATTTGTGGTCAAATAGGAAGAAGTGCAGGGGACTTGGGGACATCTGCAAGTGGGAGCAAGTGAGAGCAGTTGTGTGGGACTGAGCCCTTCAACCTGCATTAATTCCAGATTTAATTGAATTGTGAGACATTAAATCAATGTCAGAGAATTTCCTTTGGAAATGCAGTGGTAGAAGTATAATGTTTAGGATATGAAAGTTAGCACCAGAAGAAAAAGACAAAATGGTTCAAAGTAATCTCTCTAGAGAGATGAGTTAAAGGATGGAAAAGAGTGAGCAGGGGCTGCTTTATTTCCTCAAAATCTTTAAATTTGTTTTTACTATGTGTATGTATTACATTGATAAAAAGGAAGTTTGATTTAAACAAGAAGTGAAAGTATCATTTCTAAGAAGTGAGAATATCATTTTATTATTCACTAAGCTCAAGTCATAATGCTTATTACATAGCCTTGCATTCATTCATTCATCATACCATATTTACTACCTGACATTCTGTGCTCAGTGGGAATAAGGAGAGTTGAGGAATGTGTAGTTTGATTTAGAAGAACCATGTGAAAAAAGTAAGAGAATAAATGCAGAGTATATAATAAATTATATACTATAATATTATAACACATTATTACCATTAATTGTTATTATTATTAACACATTATCAACTGCCAGGAGTAGGCATTTTTTTCTACCTGGAAAACTTCCCTAACATATATTGGCATACCGTGATTGATTAAGTCATGAATAAAATTTGCATTATACAGATTATAATTTATTATTATACAAAAGTCTTCAAAAATTATCAAAATGTGTTTATGAAAAATCATTTTATGAGTGTAGGACAACTTATGTTTCATAAAAATCATGAAACCAAGCTATTTCATTTTCATGCCTAGATCCTCATTTGGCATCCACTTTTTAGTTTTATGGGCTTCCCTCATAGCTCAGTTGGTAAAGAATCCGACAGCAATGCAGGAGACTCCAGTTCGATCCCTGGATTGGGAAGATCCCCTGGAGAAGGGAAAGGCTGCCCATTCGAGTACTCTGGCCTGGAGAATTCCATGGACTCTACAGTCCATGCGCAAAGAGTCAGACATGCCTGAGAGACCTTCCCATTCTTTTAGTTTTATATTGAAATTGTGATTTGTGTTACAATTTGTTTTGATGGTTTCCAAAATCATTGAATTTGATCTGGTTTTGTGCACTCTTCAAGGTTACTCACTGACATTTATGTTGCTTTCTTTTTCATCCATTTGCATCAGTCAGTTTATTACATTTAGCTTGCAAGAATGTACAAATGTATTTTTCTTCACTGTTTAAACTCCCAGAAGAAATACAACACCGTTATGACAAGGCTGAAACTCCCTAATCCCAAATCTCTTCTGCCCTATTGAACCAGTGGTTTTTGCTATGCTCTTCTTTATCACCTCAAGGTGTCTTTGGCAAGAGTACAGAACATTTAGGAACACAAAGCAGATAATGAAATAATGGGTGATAATTAGATAATAAAAACCACTGTGTTAGTTCTACAAATTTTGTCAACTTGTCTCATTTACTTGCATCCAGTAAGAGATGGGATACAGTGGGGTCTAGAGCTGGGGCAGAAATTTGGGCAATATCCAATAGTTGAAGTACCTGGTAATGACACTGCCTTATGGCAAGATGCACCTCATTCTTCCATGGTCCTTTCCCCCTCTTTGTTTTCAATACTATCTTTTATTCTTCTTTGTTTCCCATTACTCCTGCCTTCCCCATCCCCTATACCTTTATCCTGCCAAACATTTATTTAGTATGTATAATGGTCAGGCTGATAAGGAGTATATATGTATTAACTTATTAATCTTCACTACAGCCCTATGGAATAGGTGTTATCGATTTTCCATTGTACTGATGAAAACAAGAGATGAGATGAACTCCCCAAATTCATGTAGCTGGAAATCTCACTTTCTTGATTATCATGTGTGTGTGTGTGCTCAGTCAGGTCTGACTGTTTGTGACCCCAGGGACGGTAGCTCGCCAGTCTCCTCTATCCATGGAATTTTCCAGGCAAGATACTGGAGTGGGTTGCCATTTCCTCCTCCAGGGCATCTTCCCGACCCAAGGATCAAACTTGTGTCTCCTGCATCTCCTGCACTGGCAGGTGGATTCTTTCATTGTTATTTATACACTGCTTAACAAGCCAGATATTGTAAGGTACCCTTTCAGCTCCTTCCCCCATATATACACAAGGCTTTCTGTGTCTGGTGACACTTACAGAAGCCCAACAAATTCCAGTTTTAACTAATTCACTCAAAGTGGTCAGTCCTTTCCTGCAGTGCAGTTGTTAGTTTTCCAATCTGTCTCTGGATTTTTAGACCACTTCTATCTTCCGAAGCAATGTGATGAGCTATTACGGACAAATAAGAAGTCAGGTTTGCTGAATCTGAATTTACCCATGTGACGTGGCTGTTTTGGTTTTAGCCTTAGGGTGCCTATTTCCTAAAGCTTACCTGTGCTTTATAAGCTAGTGTGGGCAGACTGTTGCTCCTAAAATGAGGAATAATTCCTGCCTATTAGCAAGTGAGTTTACCTCCAGGAAATCATTGAAAGTCAGTACAAATCAGAAGAGTTTTGGCAGGAGCCTAAATTAACCTGCAGGAATCTTTGAGTGCTGTGAGCATTATTACTCCCAAGCACAACAAGGTCAGCCCAGTCATGATTTTGACTCTGCTTCTAAAGTGGGAATGGTTTTTGAAAGAGAGCTTGCCTGTTGCTTTATGTTGTGGAAAAGAAAAAAACATTAAGAACATGTGACTAATCAAGGGCTAGAAGACTTGAAAACAGAAGTTTTCTGATTACTGATGCAAAGCTGGAATCCTGTCTTTTTGTATTTGTCAAAGTGGGAAACACAAAATCCTGATAACCTATTCAGCTAGCTAGAAAGGTTTCCATGACAACTGTGGGAACGTGGAACATTTGGTACTCTTGTCTTCAAAAATAACCTTTCCGTATAGGCAAGAGACTGTTAAAACCACCAACCTGCTTCACCTTTCTAGTCCAAGGTAACTACCTGACCATTACATTGGTCTCTTCCTACCCTGGAAAAACTTCAAATGTTCTGTTTGCCCTCCAGCACAGGGATAAAAATTCAGATAAGTATCGCAGGATAAACTGAGTTTGATCTCAGCAGGTTATAGCCTTTTATGATGCACTCATTAGTTTTTCCAGGGGAAAGTAAACTTAATTCTGTGCAAGGTGTTATAGATATAAAGGTTGTTCCTTCTCTCCTTTTAAAGTCAATCAAGTTGAAAATAGAAAATATAGTTATCTCTTATAAAAACTTTTTCCTGAAAAACCAGCAATATATGCTCATGGTAGATAATATAAGAAATATAGAAAAAAGCTAAGGAAAAAATAAACCACCCATTCTTTCACAACCTAGAGAGCCTAACCATTGCTAATTTTTTTACATATTTTCTTTTAGTGTTTATATCATACCTCTATTTTGCTTGTTCACTGTTTTAACTGAACTGTTCTTTAAGTTAGACCCACAGAGATAATGGAGGGTTTATTGCAAAAACAGAAAGAAACACATAATAGATGGTCACTTGGGTGGCAGTGCCTCTAAGACTGACTCCTCAAAAAACCAAACCAATAGCTTCATGAATACTCAGATGTAAATAACGTATCTTATCTGAGGAATGGCATTCATATTTCTCTAGAAACAGGTTCTAATGGTCCATTGGCTATTATCCAGTATGCACTACCGCTCTCTTTAGTTTATTCCATCCTTGCCCAGATCACGTGTTCAGTTTCAGATATCACAAATGGCACAAGCTCCAGACAACTCATGGACCGTTTCAGACTTCCTCATGCAGAAGGGAGACTCCAAGGCCCCTTACCAGTATATCTTATATACAATTTTATATCCCTTTCCCCCCTGAGATCTATCATCAGTGGCATTTCAGGAGGGCAACTGTAGAAGTGGTTCACTCCAGGTCCAGGCAACAAGGGGGTAGGGGGGCATAACAGAGAGATTAAAATTAATAATTAATAAATAAAACCTACTAAAGTTTCAGACAGTTCAGTCGCTCAGCCATGTCTGACTCTTTGTGACCCCCATGGGCTATAGCACACCAGGCTTCCCTGTCCATCACCAACTCCCAGAACCTACTCAAACTCATGTCCATTGCATCAGTGATGCCATCCAACCATCTCATCTTCTGTCGTCTTCTTCTCCTTTTGTCTTCAATCTTTCCCAGCATAAAGGTCTTTTCCAATGAGTCAGTTCTTCGCATCAGGTGGCCAAAGTATTGGAGTTTCAGCTTCAGCATCAGTCCTTCCAATGAATATTCAGGACTGATTTCCTTTAGATGGACTGGTTGGATCTCCTTGCAGGCCATGGGACTCTCGAGTCTTCTCCAACACCACAGTTCAAAAGCATCAATTCTTCAGCGGTCAGCTTTCTTTATGGTCCAACTTTTACATCCATACATGACTACTGAAAAAGCCATAGCTTTTACTAGATGGACCTTTGTCAGCAAAGTAATGTCTCTGCTTTTTAATATGCTGTCTAGCTTTGTCATAGATTTTCTTCCAAGGAACAAGCATCTTTTAATTTCTTGGTTGCAGTCACCATCTGCAATGATTTTGGAACCCAAGAAAATAAAGTCGGTCACTGTTTCCATTGCTTCCCCATCTATTTGCCATGACATGATGGGACCAGATGTCACGATCTTCGTTTTTTGAATGGTGAGTTTTAATCCAGCTTTTTCACTATCCTCTCTCACTTTCATCAAGAGGCTCTTGAGTTCCTCTTTGCTTTCTGCCATAAAGGTTCTGTCATCTGGGTATCTAAGGTTATTGATATTTCTCCCTGGAATCTTGATTCTAGCTTGTGCTTTATCCAGTCTGGCATTTCGCATGATGTATTCTACATATAAGTTAAATCAGCAGGGCGACAATATACAGCCTTGACGTACTCCTTTCCCAATTTTGAACCAGTCTGTTTTTCCATGTCCAGTCTAACTGTTACTTCTGGACCTGCATACATATTTCTCAGGAGGCAGGTAAGGTGTCCCATCTCTTTAAGAATTTTCCACAGTTTATTGTGATCCACACAAAGGCTTTGGCATAGTCAATAAAGCAGAAGTAGAAGTTTTTCTGGAACTTTCTTGCTTTTTCAATAATCCAATGGATGTTGGCAATTTGATCTCTGGTTCCTCCGCCTTTTCTAAATCCAGCTGGAACATCTGGAAGTTCTCAGTTCACACACTGTTGAAGCCTGGCTTGGAGAATTTTGAGCATTACTTTGCTAGCGTGTGAGATGAGTGCAATTTTGCCGTAGATTGTTTCTGTCCTTTATTGTGCCCATCTTTGTATGAAATGTTCCCTTGGTATCTCTAATTTTCTTGAAGAGATCTCTGGTCTTTCTCATTTTATTGTTTTCCTCTATTTATTTGCAGTGATCTCTTAGGAAGGCTTTCTTATCTCTCCTAGCTATTCTTTGGAACTCTGCATTCAGATGGATATAGCTTTCCTTTTCTCTTTTACCTTTCACTTTTCTTTTCTCAGCTATTTGTAAGGCCTCCTCAGACAACCATTTTGCCTTTTTGCATTTCTTCTTCTTGGGGATGATTTTGATCACCACCTCCTGTACAATGTTATGAACCTCCATCCATAGTTCTTCAGGCCCTCTGTCTATCAGATCTAATCCCTTGAATCTATTTGTCACTTCCACTCTATAATCATAAGGGATTTGATTTAGGTCATACCTGAATGGTCTAGTGGTTTTCCCTAAAACTTAGCCTGCTTTATATTATTACAATGATTCAGCAATTCTAAATATCAGGAATAAAATACTTCTCCAAAAATATGTTTTGTTGGCCTAATTTCTAAAGAATTAGTGAAGACAAGGATGGATTTTGCTTATATAATATATACTTAAGCTTCAGATTATCACATTTTAGTTCTTACACTTTAATTAACTTTGTGATCTACATGGGAGTTAATTCAAAGGATTCCCTGTGTGGTCACAGGGAATTAGCTACTGTGTTCCTCTCCTCTCAAAAATAATTCTATAGTGTTCATAATCATTCAAGCTCACTTGGAGGGCAGTTAATATATCCAAGTCTAATGCCTTGTACACCTCTTCATTCAGTAAATAGATTTAAAGTTAAAAGTGGTAGCATAGTGGCTGTAAAAATAAAGTAACAGAACTTAAGTTACTTCCAGTCTGCCATTCTATGTGCAAATCATCCCCTGAAACAAGGAATTCAACCTTCTGGAAGTATTTCTCCATATACTTTTGCCCACTTCCTTCCAAAAAATAAAGCTTTAAAATTATTAATTTATTAATTTTTCTTCTTTGAACTATAATATTCATTTTAAATTATATTTTACTCTGCTTTCTACATTGGGGTGTAATCATATAAGTGTAAATATTAGAAGAATTTTACTATTCATATTTCTGGCCATTGTTACTGTTTGCTACACTTTATGATTATTACTGAAAATACTTTTGTCCTGTAGAGGAGGAAAGGTATTTAAAATGACTCACTGCAGATGTCAAGATATTCCATTTTCTATCATATTTTAAGCATTTAATCATATTAGGTTTTCATTATAAACACTATTTTATTATAATAATATTCCTTTATCCAGAGATGCCAAAACTTATTTATTAATAACAGTTAATTTATTATTGGACAATTAGCTTGTGTCCAGGTTTCACTTTTATAAATAGTGCTATATTGAATATCTCTGTACACATTTTATTTCTACCTTCTGCCTTTGCCTCAGTCTAATTTTATGGACTGCTTATAGACAGTAAACAGAGCCAAAAACCAGGACAAGAGCCCCACAATCGATTATCCTCAAACTAGATGATGTGACTCATAACTGCAGTGAACTCTAGCTTATTCAATAGTTAATTATCCACAAGCTGAGTATCCATAATTCATATGACCTACCTACAGCATCCTAGAAAACAGCAAAAATACAAAAACAAAAAATCTGATGGTGTATTGTCTTTAAAAAGCCTTAAGAATCTCCCTTTTTTGTATACACATCTATTGTTTATGTGCAGTATTCTTGGACATTTCCATCTATCATGTTATGCAGAGATTCTGCCGAATAAAATCCTCCCAGGCAGCTCCTAGTCATCTAGGGCATCCTAATCTGCTCTATTTATTCATGTTTCGATGCACATGCTAAATAAGAAATTGGCAAGATGATGCAAGGAGCCATGGATACTTGGCTTTGTTCTTACGCTCAGAGTCAGGCAGCATTTCTCTGGGTAGTTTATTCCCTACCAAACTTATGTGAAGAATATAAGGAGAATCTGATTTACACCCACACCAAAGAAGCAGCCGTGCCCTAAAATCACTATTCAGTGCATTCAGAAGAGGACTGCTCTGTGACAGACATGGCAAAGTCATGGGTATGAGTTTGGCTCTAGTGCCAGACTGCCTGAGTTTGAATCCCATGGGCTGGTTGGGTGACCTGGGCTGGTCAGGGGCTATACTAAGCTCTGGGATAAAAGAATAGACAAGTTATACTCCTTGCCTGATGGAAACTTACAGTTTGGAGAGAGAGTCAGACAATTAAAAAGATCATTATATAAGAGATTGCAGTCATTTCATCCCTCCAGACTCAGGATATCTGCTGGTATTATTATATTATCATTGAGATTGATGTTACCATCCACAGAAGATTAAATCTCTTTGAAAGCAGACCATAGATTCACAAACACTGAAGATAGCTCTCCTCTCTCCCTCTTTCCATGTATATGCTGTGCTTAGTTGCCCAAACTCTTTGCAGCCCCATGGACTGCAGCCTGCCAGGCTCCTCTGTCCATGGGAATTCTTCAGTCAAGAATACTGGAGTGGGTTCCCTCCTCCAGGGGATCTTAACAACACAGTGATTGAACCCAGGTCTCCCACACTGCAGGCAGATTCTTTACCATCTGAGCCACCAGGGAACCCCCAAAATACTGTAGCTGATCCCTTCTCCAGGGAATCTCCATGACCCAGGAATTGAACCAGGGTCTCCTGCCTGGCAGATGGATTCTTTGCCAGCTGAGCTATCAGGGAAGCCCAAACTGGATTCGGTATTCATTCCCTTCTCCAGGGGATCTTCCCAACTCAGGGATTGAACTCAGGTCGCAGGAAGATTCTTTACTGTCTGAACCACCAGGGAAGCCCTGAAGCTCCGTGTGTATAATTATATATGTATATATACACACATATATATATGCTTGTGTGTGTACATACATACATATTGAAGATAGAGTCTCTCTAGATGGGGAAACAGTGTCAGACTTTATTTTTGGGGGCTCCAAAATCACTGCGATGGTGATTGCAGCCATGAAATTAAAAGACGCTTACTCCTTGGAAGGAGAGTTATGACCAACCTAGATAGCATATTAAAAAGCAGAGACACTACTTTGCCAACAAAGGTCCATCTAGTCAAGGTTGTGGTTTTTCCAGTAGTCATGTATGAATGTGAGAGTTGGACTGTGAAGAAAGCTGAGTGCTGAAGAATTGATGCTTTTGAACTGTGGTGTTGAAGAAGACTCTTGAGAGTCCCTTGGACTGCAAGGAGATCTAACCAGTGCATCCTAAAGGAGATCAGTCCTGGGTGTTCATTGGAAGGACTGATGTTGAAGCTGAAACTCCAATACTTTGGCCACCTGATGTGAAGAGTTGACTCACTGGAAAAGACCCTGATGCTGGGAAGGATTGGGGGCGGGAGGAGAAGGGGACGACAGAGGATGAGATGGCTGGATGGCATCACCGACTCGATGGACATAAGTTTGGGTAAACTCCAGGAGTTGGTGATGGACAGGGAGGCCTGGCGTGCTGCAGTCCATGGGGTCGCAAAGAGTTAGACACGACTGGGCGACTAAACTGACTGACTGACACATGCACATACACATGTGCACATTTATATACATATACACATTTATATGCATACAAGTATTTACATAGATACAAAAATGTTTTTTTTTCTTTAGGAAAAATGGATGGATGTTCCCACCATCCCCCTTTACTATGTGACCTTCTTATTCGTTATTTTTTTCCTTCTTGCTCAACCAAGAATACCTGACTCAAATCCAAATTCGGCCTCTTGCCAGTTTTCTGACTTCTGCTAAATTTACATGACTTTACAAAGCCTCAGTTTCTCCATCTATAAAATGAAGATTAAAAGCAACATTATCTCATAAGGATTTAATAGAGATTAGAAGCAATAATATATATAAAATGTTATGCGTAATGCCAGGCACATAGTTAAGAATTCAACTGATGTTAGCTGCTTTTACAATTAGTATGTAAATTACCTTAGTCAGTATAAAATCATCCATAGACTTGGGCTTATTATTATTACCCTCCCTCTGGGGCCTTACAGTTATTAGGAAATAGTTACTGAGCATTTAGAGGGAATATAAAATTATCTATGCATGGGGGGGATTATCCTCAATGATTGTTTATGAATTATTAGATGTAGCACACTGGTTCCAATCACTGTACGTTGCCTAGACAAGAAGTTTGTTTCTCCACGCAACTTCATCACCCCTGTGAGTGTCACTTAACGTCAGTGCTCAATTCCAGCACGTGGAGAAGATTTTCACCCACTCAAGTTAGCCAAATGGAGGGGTGAACACATCTTAGGCACATAGGCAGGCATCGCTCTAACAGGAAATTTAAGCCACTACGCTGGCTGCTCTCTCTGTGGAATTCTCACCCGTGGGAGATGAGAAGAGGAACTGAAAGCCTGGGTTTTGTCCATGTCCACTCACAAGGCCATGGAGTCTCATTGCCAGTGCTGCTGGCCAGCTGTACCCACTATGCAGAGTTGGGGGATCCTTTCTTTTGGACTCACCAAATGGCTACCCTCATTCAGCCAAAGAAGACTGCTTTTTCATTCTGAGGGAGAAGGTCAAAAACTAGATTTTTGTTTTCAAATAAGTTCTCAAATCGTTTTCATGTCGTACTTGAAAAAAAGTCTTTGAAAAGTCCAAGAGTTAAAATTTATGCAACTTTGTTCTCTGGATCTATTTTGACAACTTCCTTTAAAACCAATGAGTGGTTGACATCCAGCTACCTGGCCAGAGAAGTGAGGAAGGGTTAGGGTACAATTCAGTGAAGCATGAACAGAAGAAACCACGAAGGGTACTATTGGTGTTTATTTCCTCTTCACATCTACAGTTACCCTTTGTAAGAGAAGCAGTCACTCCAGAGTGGTTGAGCCCCTTGCACCCTTAGCCCAGCTGCAAATGCAGTACCTAAATAGACACAGCATTGCTGGGGCAGGGAAGAGACATAGGGTGAGATTAGGAGAGGTGGTCTCTAGTAGTGGCTAAGACCATATACTTTCAAACCAAAAAGATCTGGTTTCGAATCCTCCTTCAGCTACTTACAAACTAAGTGACCTTGGGCAAATTACTCAACGTCTCTGAGCCATGGCTGCCTCAGTTGATAAAGTGGTGATAGTTCTGAGTTCACACGGTTATTCTGGGAACTAAATAATCATAAAATCTTGGCATAAGGAAGCCATCAGCAGATGCTAGCTTCTGCTACTCTTTAGGGAGATAGAGGGAGGTTAAGTCAAGAAAACTTTGCGATATCTGTGCTTGGCTGTGTCGACTCTGTGTCATTAAGTTTCTGAGATTAGGAAACCACTGGATGCCTTGTCTAATGTCAGCAACTCATTTTTGTTGTGCAAAATTCACATTTGCAGATCTCCCAGAAACCTTTACAGAATGAAGCACATAAAAGATTCATGCACGTTCGGCAGTTACCTCCCTGATAACACTTCTCAGGGGATTGATTAAGGAATTTAATTTAAACCAACAGAACCAGTAGTATTTCTGTTGATCCCTGTGTAACTGTGTTAGTGAACATAAATATACATGGACAGGCTTTGGGTAGTCTGTGATTCTTACAATTATCTAGTTCAAAGGAAAGCAAACTGATTACCATATGCATGAAAGGGAGAAAGAGAAAGTTGTGTTCTGTGTCAGCAGTAGGGGAAAAAGGTGGTTTTGAAATATGAATGTCTTGCTACTTTTATTTGATGTGTTTCCAGTACTTGTAAAAGAAAATAATCACCAAAATATTACACATGGAAGCAAATTCAGTGAGTAGTTTTCTTCTCAAGTTGCTGTGTTCAAACTTTGACCAAAAGTAATGCTAGTTAACGTAACCCTTGCAATAGTATGTGCATCCAACGGATTAAATGCTAAATAAATGATCCTTTTCTTATATTTGGTTATCATGATATATTTCATAATTATGTCTAGCATCATATTGAAAATAGTTTTTCAATAATATCTTTCACAGAAGCGTAATACATAAAATTTTTAAATAGCAGAAATTCTCTTGTTCAAGTGTAGGTTAGAAGCCTGAAATTCTGGCCTTGTAGCCTCCCCATAAGTCCTCAGCAGTTTCCCCTGAAATGACCCCGTGTGATCCAAAGACTCAAAAGGACATAGTTTGAAAACAACGTGAGTGATGCATTACTTTATTACACACCTTCACACAATTTTATTTTAAACTCTCAGAAGTCCTGTGATATAAATCTTAACACCCTCATTTTACAGATCAGGAAGCCAAGATTCAGAAAGGAAATATCTTTCAAAATCACTCATTTTATGAGTTGCAGCATTTAGACTCAAAGCCAAATCTTTATGGTCTAAAGCATGCTTGCCACTGGATAACTCTATGTTCTATGGGGCTGTTCTGCACATCATAGAATACTTAACACCATCCTTGGCCTCTACTCACTGGAAATCAATTGTCTGCTATTCCTGAAATGATAATCAAATATGTCTCCAGACATCACCAAAGGTCTCAGACACTGGGATGAGGGGACAAAATGGCCCCATTGGAGAACCAACACTCTTAATCTAGTGTGCACAGACCCTGGAAGAGCCCATGGATAGGACTCTAGGGATCCTTGAACTTGGAGGGCAAGATTTGAATTTTATTTTCACCAAACTTTATTAGAAATTTAATATTTCTTTCTATAATATATGTAAGTAACAGACCTTAATATTGAATTATCAAATATAGAATTATCAGTATATGTGAGTTTTAGCCAAATAGAAAGCACTAATACACCAGATTTTCTGTCTAACTACCATTAGTACAGGTAATTCAAAATATCATTGAAAATTGGGGTAAATGTCATGACATATTCAGTGGAAAAAAGCAGTTTTCAAAGTATACTTTAAAAGCATTTAGTTTAAAAAAAAATCCTAGCAAATTATACAGCAGAGTGTTAATAGTTTTCTCTGAAAGATGAGATCATAGATAAAATTTCCAACTTCAAGATTTTTGTTTTGCTTGAACTTTAAAAAAGAATGTATTATTTTAAGTGTGAAAAATCAGTAAAATATTTCTATTTTTTAAAAAAGAAAATTAGGCTTAATGGCTCTAGTTACTACTTCAAAATTTTGCTAGATATTTGACCCTCTGCCTGATCTTATTTAAAATATTACCAAAGAAATACATATATTACCATATTTCTTAAACTTTGCTAATTATATTTTCCAATGATTGTTTTGTAGTTCTTTCTTTGCATTTTTGCACCTATACCTTTTCTGAGAAGGTGTCCATAGGTTTAACTTGACCATGAATAAAGTCCACGACCCAGAGTTTACTAAGTCCTACTCTAAAACTTCTGCACTTTACCACTTATATTTGGGAAGACATGTGGCAAAGTTGTATAGTGGCTCAGAGCACAGACTCTGTTCTTCCTCCACTCAAATTACTGGCTGTAACCTTAACCAGATTAAGTAAGTCTCTAAACCTCAGTTTCTTCATCTGCAAAATGAGATTAATACTAGTATGTGCCTTATACCGGCTTTCATAAGGTTAAGTGTTTAGTAACACTGCCTGGCACATAGTTGACACTTAATAACTGCAAGTTATTATTATTACTGCTTTAGTATCTTACAACATGGCCTCTTCAGAAATAATTGTCTAGTAAGTATTTTGCCAGAGGCAGAGGCATTGACAAAGCACAGAAATCTCTTAAATATATGCCATGGAATATAAAATACTTAGTCTCTCTCCTGGCCAGTGGTGCTTAGCATTTTTCATTTGTAGGAGATATATAAGAAATTCATTTTCTTTAAGAAGGATTTGAAAGTGCTCAAAATTTCATTTGTTCCTGGACACTGTGAGGATGGAAACAGCATTTATTTCACAGTGTAGGGCTTGAAGGGTAAGAATACAGCAGGAACAATGAAGACAGAAGTCAGCTGGGAATTGCTGGACTGGGTGGCGCTTCAGTCCCCAGGTTTCTGCCTTTTACCTGCCCCTCAGTGCCAATTACCAACAAATCCCCACTGATCACACTTTTCCATCCCTGCTCAATTCACACTTGAAAGAATTTCTTTTCCCATGTGATGCCAATTCATGATAAATGCTCACAAAGGCATGACAATTTCAATTGCCAGACCATCTGGCTACTGGATATTTTACCATGGTTTTTAGAGCCAAGAGCTTTACCAGTTGCCCTGTTTCTAAGGAAACAGAAGCTATGGTAACAATTCGTGACTTAGATGAACTGTCTCATTGCTCATTAAAGACGGCCTCTGGGGGTCAGCAAACACAAGCTGTACTCGTGTTCCTGCAGCCAGAGCACAAGGTACTATATTGCTCATTTTCACTATTCTTATTTGCATCTTCTTTTCTGAATCACTTGCAGAACCAAGCTGAAGTGTGATTTGAGCATAGAAAAGTCCATATTCTACCCACTTTTTCTGGGATCTTTGGTTGGGTGGATGAATAGATGGATGGAAGGATGGATGGATGGTTCAAATATCATTCATTCAGTCAGTCAAAAAACAAATACTGAGCATTTGAGTATCAGGTCACTTCTATGCTTAAACATTTCAGGGTGAAAAGTCCAAGTTTCTTAGTTTAGTAATAAATAAACAAACAAAATCTAATGTGGGTCAAAATGCAGCCACTCATTGATGAGTAATACTAATTTAGTCAGTGATGAGAAGCATTTTTACAAATGAGTGAAATAGACTAGGACAGAATAGAGCAAAATGCATTGTAAGTATTAAGGGTAAATGTTGCTTCATGAAACTTTTCTTAAATATGTTTTGTGTGTTTTATTGAGTTGAAAAGTAAAATGCATTTCTTATTAGAGAGGCAAGTTATGAAAAAATTTGAAAGTCGCTGACTACAAAAGCCCTTTTACCTACCTTCCAATCCCATCTCAATTGCTGCATCAAAATTCATTTTCTAATCATGTTGCACTGCTCCACTTCTCTAAAAGCACACTTTTTTTTTCTTTTGTAAATCTCTTTGATGTCCATCTTAATAGAATATGGTTGGATTCTCAAACTGCTTCTGCTTTTTTAAAAGTTATTTATTTATTTGATTTTTAAAAATGTGTTTTATTGAAGTATAGTTGATTTATAATGTGTTATTAATTTCTGCTATACAGCAAAGTGATTCAGTTTTACATATATATATATATATACATATATATATATATATATATACTCATTTTCATATTCTTTTCCATTATGGTTTATCACAGGATATTGAATATAGTTCCCTGTGCTATACAGTAGGACTTTGTTGTTTATCCACTTCATGTATAATAGTTTGCATCTGCTAATCCCAACTCCCAATCCATCTCTCCCCCATCCCCACCTCCCTCCCCCTTATCTGTTCTGTATGTCTGTCAGTCTATAAAACCACACACTCTTGTGTGGTTCTAGATGCTTGCATAGTGCACTTTTACTTTATGTTACAGTGTATCCACCAGTTCCTGCCTCATTGTTCTTTGTCCCACCTACAACCTCCTCCAGGAAGCCTCTCTCACATACTGCTTCCCCTCCACCACCCAGCCAGGGTCAAGTCCCCATCTAGAAGTTTGTAAGATCCTCATGCATACCTTATGACTGATGTTGGCTTGTCTTTCATCTTTTCAACTGTATGTCTCTTAGAGATCACAACTAAGTATAATTGGTTGTTATAGCTGCAAATTTTAACTTCCAAAGGTGACCTAAAGCGCAGACAAGCCTGAGAGATAGTATCCAGTTCAATGTTCTCAAAGTGTCAGCTGCTTGTTAGTGGTGGATGACACTGCATGACTTTAGTCTGGAGAGTGAATTCTAGAACATTAAAGGACAATAATATTAAATAGTATTGAAACACTCAGTGAGGAAATTTTCCCTTTGCAAGACGTACCCATCTTTCTGATAACAAAAGGGAGAAAAATCTGTTTGATGTGTTGAAGGACAGATTTTGTAAAAAGTAAAATGATGACTCTTCTACCAATATAAATGATGCCTTCGAACTGTGTGCTGAAGACTCCTGAAAGCCCCTTGGACAGCAAGGAGATCAAACCAGTCAATCGTGAGGAGATCAACTCTGAATATTCACTGGAAGGACGGATGCTGAAGCTGAAGCTCCAGTATTTTGGTCATCTCATGTGAAGAGAACTCATTGGAAAAGTCCCTGATGCTGGGAAAGATTGAGGGCAGAAGGAGAAAAGGGCATCAGAGGATGAGATGGCTGGATGGCATCACTGATGGAATGAAGATGGACTTGGACAAACTTCAGGAGATGGTGAGGAACAGGGAGGCCTGTCGTGCTGCAGTCCAGGGGGTCACAAAGAGTCAGACACGACTGGGCAACTAAACAACACCACCACCACCACCAATATAAAATGAACGTATGTGAAAGATTGAACTTATTGATTAATAAGGGAACCAGTCAGATGCTATAACCAGTTCAGAGGAATGTTCAAAGAACTCCCCATATATAGACAAATAAGGAGTGCTGAAATGAAATTAACAAGTAGAAGCAAAATGGGTCTGTTCTGTAGGCAATAATCAATTTCGATTTGCTTTATACAATCAATTTGTGTTTCTGTGAATCAGAAT
Organism: Okapia johnstoni; assembly: GCA_024291935.2. NCBI lineage: Eukaryota > Metazoa > Chordata > Mammalia > Artiodactyla > Giraffidae > Okapia > Okapia johnstoni. The sequence goes on from CM044308.1 coordinate 59,822,445, forward strand.
CATTTGCATTATCATCACTTTCTACAACTTATTAAGTTGTAAAGTAACTGAAAGAACAATACAAGGCTGAGATAACACAGAAAGGCTATCTTTTTGCCCCATTTCAGTCTTTTGTAATTTTTCCCAACCTTTCATCTCCCTCCAAGAACTGCTAATCTTTGTAATATGTAAAAAGCAAGCCACTCTCTCTGAGCCTTTGGTATATAGCATTGACTAGCTGCTGCTGGTGAAGATTGAAGGCAAAAGGAAAAGGTGACAGAGGATAAGATGGTTAGATAGCATCACTGACTCAGTGGACATATATCTAAGCAACGTCCGGGAGATAATGAAGGACAGGGAAGCCTAGTGTGCTGCAGTCCATGGGGTCTCAAAGAGTTAGACATGACTTAACAGCGGAACAACAAACAACAACAATTGACTAGCTGGAATTGGATCATATCCTTATTTTTATTATGATCACCTTACACTTACCTCGTATTATTTAAACTAAGTTGTTTTTATTCAGTGTAATGGTTGAATTTTTGTTAAAAATGTATTAATATAATCAGTCTATTAAAGGAAAATAATGAGAAAATCACAGCACAGTGATACAAATATTAGGAGGCCACATATACACTGGTTAGGACAGACATTTCAAATCAAACTCTCTGGGATCAAGTAACTTTAATAAGTTATGTAAACTCTCCATGCCTCAGTTATTTTACCTGTGAAATGTATTTATCTGTAAAATGGACACAATAATAGTATCGACCCTGGTAGCTCAGCTATTTAGGAATCCGCCTGCAATGCAGGAGACCTCAGTTCAATTCCTGGGTTGGGAAGATCCCCTGGAGAAGGGAAAGGCTACCCACTTCAGTATTCTGGCCTGGAGAATTCCATGGACTGTATAGTCCATGGGGTCGCAACAAGTCGGACACAACTGAGCAACTTTCACTTTACTTTCATAACATTATGGTGAGGATTAAATTATTTAAAGTTTAGAATAGTATCTGCATATAGCAAATACTGAATACAAATTATCACTATTATTATTTTTATTATTATAATTATATGGCAAAAAAATGTGAAGATAGTATGCATGTGACTATAGTTTGGGAAATACTGGTATCTATAGCAACAACCAGTTTATAGGATTTTGTCTCTACCTGAGAGTGCTTCTGAAGGGCATCAAACTTCTTAGAGTTTCTCTCTGCTAGTTAACAGAGTCAGTAACCTTATATCTCTCTAATTCCTCCCAGCATTCCAATAAAAATTCTTCAGTAATCAATCCCATTGGCCTTCAAATTCATTGACCCTCCTCCCAACAATGAACTCAATTTGCTTCTTACCAAGCTTAGAATTCATTGTTTATCACTCTGATCATTCATTTACATATGTACTCAACTGCCTTATTCTTGTTCCATAATATTTGCCTAGAAACATCTCTATCCTTGAATAAACATGATTACCCCACACCGGTATGAATGAAGAAACATAATTTAGAGGGAAAACCTAACAGTGATAACCAAACTCTAAGAAGCCTTCAGCACCATCCAGCAGTCCTACTACTTTTTTAAAATGACTCTTCATTGCTCTGAGACTACTATTTCATATCTTTTCTTCTCTAAAGTCTTCAATATTCACCCACTTGTAATACTTCTTCTTGCCTATATTTCACTAATAAACGAAGTTAGAAAACAGTGACCACATTTTTTCCAGCAGCAAATTTACCAAGTCTCTGAAAACATCCACACATAGACTGACACCCTACAATTATGAGGGATGAAGCGTATGGGCTTCAGTCATCTAAAGACAAGGGCTCTACACAGGCACTGGCTCCTATCCCCTCTGTGTACTCAAGGACTTTGATTCTACAGTACCCTCCCTCTACATCACCAACTTTCCCCTTTTCCACTGGACTACACCTTACATAACACAAAATGCTGTGAAATATTTTTGACTGCCTGCATACTTCAACTAGCACCCATACCGTATAGCCAAAACCAATGAAAGAGTTGCTTCCACTTCCTCTAGATACTCTACTCACCCACAATCCACTTGTCAAGGTGATAGTGAAACTTCATCTTGCTAATGTCAGTGGAATGCTATCCATCTTCTTACTAGACCTCTGAGGAGCATTTATTCAAACTCTTTCTCTTAAAACATTATATTCTCTTGCTCTAAGGATGTCACACCCTCTAACCTTTAATTCTATCTTTCTAACTAACTGACCACTTCTTCTCAATATCCTTACTGATTCTGTGTCCTCTTCCAGATCTGTGAATATTGAATTCCCCTTCAGTGCTAAACATTGTTCTCAATCTATAACCGGTTCCATTCATGGCTTGAAATATCATCTATATGCTGATTTTTTCCAAATTTCTCTCTCTAACCCTCACCTCTCTCTGAGACCCAGATTAGATGATTCACCAGTTTATCTCAAATCTCCACTTCAGTGTCAGTAAGCACCTCAAATAAATATGTCCAAAATCGTCATCATCTCTGATTAATAAAGATACAGATTAGACTGATCTATCAAAGAAACTCAAAAATATACTGCCTTAATCAAGAGAAAGTTTATTTGTCTCTCACATAAAAGTCCAGCTAGGTGATGATGTCAAACAAAGTATAAACAAAGTTATGAGTATTTGGGAATAAGAGGTTTATTAAAGGAATAAGACCTTACTCATTTCAGAGAGATCGGGTGGAAGTCAGATTCCAGATGGGAATGCTGGAGCATCACAGAAGTCTCTAATAGGGTCTCCTGAAGCACTACTAGAGTTGACAAGTTGAAGATTACTGGGGAATCTGGGAAGCCAGATACTTTCAGAAGCCAATGTGGGACAATGAAGAGGAGCTGGTGAAAAATGAGATTGAAATATGTTACTTCTGCCAAGATATTACTTCTGTAGTTCCACACACAAGTATTTAGTGGTGGGCCTGTGGCCACTATTGGTAAATATAGACATTAGTCAGGAAGAATAGCCAAATGCAGGGCAGGGGAGAGCAAGTAGACAATCAAATCTACCATTACTTAGAGGACAGATGTGTACAGGATGAGCAGTGGGCCTAAGAGGACACTGAGGGCAATGTCATCACTTGAGGAACAGACAAAACAGAGTGAGTTCACTGAAAAAAAACAAAGAAAGGGGAAAGTAAGAAAAATGGGAGGAAAACAATAGGAAAGCAGTAGAATGTAAACCAAGAGAACTGAGCGTTTTGTGAAGCAGTGAGTCATCAAGCAAGTCCTGTCCTTCAGAGAGATTCATAAGGTAAGAACTGGAAAGTGGCCTTGGATTTGGCAGTAAGACAGTCACTGGTGACCTCTGAGTGCAGAAGGCCAAGTGCAGTGATTGAGTTTTGTGTTAGGAGAGCTACTTCTTCCGACTGAGAAGACAGTCTTCCAAGAAGGGTAGGAAAGAGAGAAGGCAGCAGCTAGGACAAGAGGCATGGCCAAGAGAATAGTTTTGTTATCATTATTTGCAGGTGTTTGTGTGTCGCTTTGCTTATATTGCAAAGCCTGGAACATGTTTACAGGATATAATGAAGGAACTATTTCAGAAAAGGGCAAGTAGAAATCTGAAAGACAGGATAAATCATTGACTGATTAAAGCCCTGGCATTGGTGAAAGGGGGTAAGAATCCTGGAAACAATTGAGGGTTTTACCTCAAACAAAAAACTAAAAATGAGTATGCAAGCATTGTAGGGGAAGGGAAGAGGATCCCTTTTCTGGTTGAGGTTATCTGATAGGCAACATCCAATATGTAGTGGCTATCACCCAGGGAATTTAAGAAGAATAAAGAAGATATGGAATAGCCGCTTGACTTCAGTAGGAGAGAGTTCACCAGACATAACTGAAAAGAGTATAGAATGGATTCATGGTCTGTCTGAGGTTGACAAATCTGTAGTGGAACTGAACTGAATAATTGTGCCACACTGTCCTTCAGTATTTGATCAAAGTGTACAGATGGATCTTCATCCCAAAACTGGTGTTCTTCTCATGGTGGGTTCAGTTAGGATGGATTCTTCTTGCTAGAAATAGAAAATTGAACTAGGTTTTTAAAAAAGTGAGTCTGTTTTTCTCACACAATAAATCCTAAAGGTAAATGGCTGCAGATGCTGGTTTAGCAACTCAGTGACAGTCCTACAGCTGTTCTCTGTAATTCTTTCTCTTTTTTGACCACACTTTCATTTGATCCAGTAGGAAAAGAGTGAGGGAGGTTGGTGCCAATTTATCAGTGCCTTTTATTAGGAAGGCAAAACTTTCCTAGAAGGCCCAGACTTGCTGCATCTCACTGACTCTCTTAGAGGAACTAGAGTACCTCCAGCGAGTCAGGGAGAAGCTAAGGCAACAGGCTAAGTATGTACCACCAAGAAGTGTCTACGCTAGGATTCAGAGAGGTTGATATCAGATGAAAAAGGTCATTCAAATGATAAGTCATAAGATCTGGATAAAAAGAGAGGTGGGCAGGACCTTAACCAAGTGATCTCACTTAGCATCAAAAATAATAATATAAATTTAAACTAAGTGACTTTTAGTTTGAAGCAACAGGAAGTGCATATCCCTCAAGCTGTTTTCTTACTAACGGTGTAAAAGCTACATGTAATTTTGCAAAACAGTAAAATCAATCCAGATTGTGAGACATTGTATAAAAAAGCTGACCTGAACTCGTCAACTATGCCAATGTCCAGAAAGGAGAAAAAAGGGCTGAAGTCTTAAACTAAACTAAAAAGACTAAATTGTCATGGCAATAAAATACAATATCTGGTCCTTGATTCAATTCTGAACTGTTCAAAAAAGCAACAGTTATTAAAGTTTTGGAGTAACTGGATAATTTTTAGTATAGATGAAACATATTCAAAGTTAAATTTCTTGGATGTAATAATGGTTGTATTATTTTGTTATAATATGAGATATATTTATTCTTAAAGGATTTGTGCTACTGCATTTAGGAGTAAACCATAATGAACACTGCAATTACTTTCAAATTGTTCACAGAAATACTGTATATATTGTATGATTATACACACACACACACACACACACAGGCATAGAGAGAAAGAGAATGAGCAAATGTGGTAAAATGTTAACAATTGTTGAATCTAAGGGAAGAGAGCAGGTGTTTGTTGTACTGTTTTTTCAACTTTCATATAGCTTTTTAATTTCTCTAAAGAAAGCTAGAGATAGAAGAAAAGAGCATTTTGGAATTTCCAATTTATTATATGGAGTGCTACTTGAATTATTCTTGTTGTGAGCATGAGTGTGAGTGGTTTAAAGTAGAAGTAAGTGTCAAGAGCATTTATACAAAACATACTCAGACCATAGGTCTTAGGTTCAAATCCTGGTTTGGCAACTCGTGGTGCTGGGAAAACTGGACAGCTACATGTAAAAGAATGTGATTAGAATATTTCCTTACATCACATGTAAAAATAAACTCAAAGTGGATTAAAGACCTAAATGTAAGACCTGAAACCATAAAACCCCTAGAAGAAAATAAAGGACAATCTTTGACATAAATTGTAGCAATAGTTTTTTGGATTTGTTTCCTAAGGCAAAAGACATAAAAATGAAAATAAACAAATGGCACCTAATTAAACTTAAAAACTTTTGCACAGCAAAGGAAACCAGGAACAATAAGAGAAGACAACTTATTGAATAGGAGAAAACATTTGCAAATAATATGACCAATAATGGTTAATATTCAAACTATATAAACAGCTCAAAACAAAACAAAAACTGATTTAAAAAAAGAGCAGAGAACCTGAATAGACATTTTTCCAAAGATGATATACCGATGGCTAACGGACGTTTAAAAATATGCTCAACATCTCTAATTATTAGAGAAATGCAAATCAAAACCACAGTGAGATATAACCTCACATCTGTCTGAAAGGGTATCATCAAAAGGAAAACAAATACCAAATGGTGGTGAGGATGTGGAGAAAAGGAAACCCTTGAATGCTGCTGGTGGGAATGTAAATCAGTGCAAGCACTGTGGAAACCACATGGAGGTTCCTCAAAAAACTAAATGTAGGACTACTATAGGGAGAAGGCAATGGCAGCCCACTCCAGTACTCTTGCCTGGAAAATCCCATGGACAGAGGAGCCTGGTGGGCTGCAGTCCGTGGGGTCGCGAAGAGTCGGACACGACTGAGCGACTTCACTTTCACTTTTCACTTTCACTTTTCACTTTCACTTTTCACTTTCACTTTTCACTTCATGCATTGGAGAAGGAAATGGCAACCCACTCCAATGTTCTTGCCTGGAGAATCCCAGGGACAGCGGAGCCTGGTGGGCTTCCGTCTATGGGGTTGCACAGAGTCGGACACGACTGAAGTGACGCAGCAGCAGCAGCAGCAGGACTACTATATGATCTAGCAATTCCACTTCTGGGAATATTTTTTTAAAAAACCTGAAAACACTAATTTGAAAAGATACGTGTACCCAATGTTCATAGAAGCACTGTTTACATTTGCCAAGATATGGAAGCAACCTGACCTAACCTCAACAAGATGTCTGTCCGTCAAAGATGTTGTGTGTGTGTGTGTGTGTGTGTGTGTGTGTGTGTGTGTGTGTGTGTGTGTGTGTATGCAATGGAGTATAATTCAGAAAAAAATGAAATTCTGCCATTTGCAACATGGACACAGTAGAGAGTATTATGCTTAGAAATAAGTCAGACAAAGAAAGACCAATACTGTAGGTTATCTCTTTTATGTGGGATCTGAAAAATAAAACAAATGGCTGTATATAATAAAACAGAGACAGACTCACAGATAAAGAAAACTAACTAGTGGACACCAAAGGGGAGAGAGTAGAAGGGGCAGGGGCAAGATAGGGGTATAGGATTACGAGATACACACTACTATGTATAAAATAAATAAACAACAAGGATACACCATAAAGCACAGGGAAATATAGTCATTATTTTGCAATAATGGAGCATAATCTATAAAAATGCTGAGTCACTGTGTTGTACACCTGAAACTAATATTCCAAGTCAACTATACGTCAATATAAAAAAAAACAGTGTCAGATTTATAATACAGTAAGTTATCCATAACTGTTGCTAAATTCTTATTTAAAAGGTCCCAACTGTGAGGTCAGAGGGTAAGAAGTGACCTTAATGGAATCTTGTGACAGGCTGCATTATAACTTTCACAAAGACATCTAGGTCCTAATATCCATAACTTATAAATCTAGGAATAAATCACCTTACATGACAAAAAAGACTTTATAAATGGAGTACAATTAATTTTGGAGAAAGAAATGGCAGCCCATTGTAGTAGTCTTGCCTGGGAAATCCCATGGACAGAGGAGCCTAGCAGGCTACAGTCCCAGGGGTTGACAAGAGTCAGATGCGACTTAATGATTAAACATCAACAGTGACTGAATTCAGGTCAGTATTCAACCTGCAGAATCCATGATGATGGTGATCTGTTTGTCACCCAGTCATGTCCAACTCTCAAGACCCCATGGATTGTAGCCTGCCAGGCTCCTCTATCCATGGAATTCTCCAGGTAAGAATACTGGAATGGGTAGCCATTCCTTTCTCTAAGGGATCTTCTCAACACAGGGTTCGAACCCAGGCCTCCTGCATTGAAGACAGATTCTTTACTGTCTGAGCCACCAAGAAAGTCTCAAAATTCGCACCAGTCCTCAACACCCTACTATGTAGGCAAGAATATCTATAATTTTTATTTCCTTTCTTCCAAGCAGGAACTTATTTTTCCCTTTTGTCTGTATAGCATTTGTATCATATAATTCTGGATGACTAATATTAATTTTCTTGTACCATTAATGTTGCTTTTTCTAAGAAATTCTGAAGACCAGAGGTACAGTGGTTTTCCAGCTATTTTCTTTTGTCAAGATCTTACAACCTAAGCCAAAGAACAACCATACTTGGTACTCCCTCTTGTTTCCTGTCAGTTCTTTGAATCTAAATCCCATAAAGATTGGATCGTGAAAGCACAAAATAAACAGTCTCATAATTAAACAAAAATATTCTTAGAGTAGACTGCTCCCAAAGGATAAATAAAACTTTTATTTTGTAATGAAGAAAAGAGTTAATTGGCTTCAAAAATACTTAACCAAAATATATGAAACAATGGCACTTTGCAAGATGTGTCACATGGTAACATTTTAGGATGGACAACAGAATCTGGAGGTTGGCATCTCACCAGACAAGGATTTCTACCATCAGCGTGTGTAAGTAGGTCTGTCTCTTTCTGAAAATATCTTGTAAACATTCTGACACAATGTAAGAGTAGCTGCAGAGAAGATTTTGTTCTAGGGACTAAAATAAAAGTAGCCTAGGTTTTTTCTTTTTAATTGAGATTATAAGGTCTTCCGTAATAGCTCAGTTGGTAAAGAATTCGCCTACAATGCAGAAGACCCTGGTTCGATTCCTGGGTCAGGAAGATCCCCTGGAGAAGGAATAGGCTACCCACTCCAGTATTCTTGGGCTTCTCTGGTGGCTCAGCTGGTAAAGAATCTGCCTGCGATGGAGGAGACCTGGGTTCAATCCCTGGGTTGGGAAGATCCCCTGGAGAAGGGAAAGGCTACCCACTCCAGTATTCTGGCCTGGAGAAGTCCATGGACTGTATAGTCCATGGGGTAACAGAGTCAGACATGACTGAGTGACTTTCACTTTCACTCTCAGGGAAATAAATGACGTACAGTAAAGCCTGAGACTCTCCACAGCATAAGAATTGTAGCTGACTGGTGTGCTGTGCTCACTACCATCCAAAACCCTTGGCTTACACAGGAGACAAATGGTCCCCAGTTCTTAGAAAGATAGAAATTTGTTTTTCTTCAGATCACACCCCTGTAAGAGTCTCATGTTTACTATGCATAGCTTTCTCACAAGATTTTAACTGAAGTTCTTAGCTCTTAATTTACAGATTTTTTTTATTGCCTCGGAATTCAATAAGATGGCTTTAAAAATCAATGGTTACATTTCCTTACACAGCATATAAAGGATTATTTCACAAGTATTTATAAGCATCTTGTTAATTTTACTTTGGTCTTTCAGTTTATACAAACCATTTACTAGCTAGCCACCAACCATCACTTTCTTAGACCTCTTCACCTTCTCTTCACTTCCACTGCCAGCACCAACTGTGGAAGGTTGTGTTGCACAGGAATTAAGGGCTAGCCTATAGCATCAGACTAAGTCCAAATCCCTACTCTGGCATTTCCTGATTCTGTGATCTTGGCCAGTTCACTAGATCTTTTCCATCTTCAGGTTCTTCAGCTGGTTGTGAGGATTAACAAGATATACAACATCTTAATACACCTGGTACGTAGTTAAAAAGTGTTCAATGTTTTTGGAGGTCCATCTTTTACCTACCCATCCCCAAAATAGTTTTGCTTTACTTCAGTGAAAATAGTACTTTGCATTCAGATTCCATTGCTAGGAGAAGGAAGAAGTAAACTAGTCATAGTCACTACTTAATTTACAACACACATGACTTAAATTCGGGCTAAGTTAGAAATTAACAACTGGAATAAACCCTTGTTATTTCTGGGGGAAAAAAGTCAAATTCCAAAGAAAACATAGGTAGAAAACCATGATGGAGCAAATAAGAGGGTTATTTACAGAAAGAAATAGATAGAAAGTTTTGATCATCAATTGACAACTACAATTCCCCCAAATTTGCCACCATTAACACTCTAAACACTTGTTTTGGCCTTACATGTGGTCTATTCAAGAAATACAAATAAAACTCATGGCTGGCCAACAAGCTAACTGCCATGACATGGTTGTAGCAAGACAGAACCATGGAGATATATATGTTCTGTATCTCTCCCTCTATCTCATTGGCCCAGAGTACCTTCTGAGGACTACCTTGCTTGTACCTCAACTCTGTTCCTCGTAGTCACACCACTAGTGGAGGAATCTGAGGTGGCAAAGAGAGAGGGTATATATGAACATTATATGTTCCATAACTCAGATAGTGAAATTCTTACACTTACTTACACTTTAAATGTAGGTTGCCCCATTTCTTTCCCCATGATTTTCACTTTTATTTTAAATTGACTTAATATGTCATGTAACTCAAGTATTTTAATTTAGCTATTTCATGACCTCTGGGAGGTTTTCTTATTAGCAAATGTCAAGATAATCCCTCACATGATATCTGATCACATAACATTCTTTCATATGCTTTTGTGAATATTTTATTCTCAATACTAAAATGCTTCTCCCCTACATCTCTCTGTGAATAATAACACATGCTTTAAAACCCAGATCATACTGGTCTTACATTTAAAGTCTTTCCAGCTCTGATTTTTGTTTCAGCATTGTACTCTGTGCAGACATCCTCTAAAAGGAATCTGAGTGAGTCTCATTTCCTAGTAATTCACATCATGTATAATGCCCTTCCCTTGAGTGTGGCCCTACCAAGTAACTCATGTCAAAGATAAAGAACATAGCAAAAGTGATAAGATGTAGGTTTCAAAGTAGGATTCAAAAAGACTTGCTACTGTCCAGCTGGCCCTTCTTGCTGTTTCTCACTTGCTCTAAGGAAACCAGTTGAGAATTACCTCATGGAAATGTCTTTTTGACAAAGAACTGAGGGAGCACTCCAATGAACAGCCAACAAGGAAGAGAAGCCCTTGATCCAGGAGTATGTGAGGAAACTGAATCCTACCTACAACAAATTGAGTTAGCTTAGGAGTAGCTCCTCCTTCAGTTGAGCTTTCAGAGAAGACCAAAGTCCGAGCCGGAACCTTTATTGCAACCTTGTGAAAGGCCTAGAAGCAGAGACATTAAGCACAGATTTCTGGCCCACAAAATCTGTGAGATAGCAAATGTTTGTTGTTTTAAGCAACTAAGTTTTGGGGTAATTTGCTATACATCAAGAAATAGCTAATATATTCCCTATGCAGCAGACCTGGGTATGGCATAAGCCATCTTGGAGGAGGTCAACATTAACCCCACCATAGAGCCACCAGAATTTACACAGGACTGGGGAAACAGACTCTTGGAGGGCACAAACAGAACATTTTGTATACCAGGACCCAGAAGAAAGGAGCAGTGACCCCACAAGAGAATGACCCAGACTTGACTGTGAGTGTCCAGGAGTCTCCAGTGGAGGCATGGGTCAGCAGTGGCCTGCTGTAGGGTTGGGGGCACTGAGTGTAACAGTGCCTACATGGGACCTTTTAAAGAAAGTTGCCATTATCTTCATTACCTCTATGATAGTTTGGCCCCAGGTAAATAACAGGGAGGGAACACAGCCCCACCTATCAACAGAAAATTGTATTAAAGATTTGCTAAGCATGGCCCTGTCCATCAGAACAAGTCCCAGTTTCCCCCTCAGTCAAATCTCTCCCATCAGGAAGCTTCCATAAACCTCTTATCCTTCTCCATCATAGAGCAGACAGATTGAAAACCACAGTCACAGAAAACTAACCACTCTGATCACATGGATCACAGCCTTGTCTAACTCAATGAAGCAATAAGCCATGCTGTACAGGGCCACCCAAGACGGATGGGTCATGATGGAGAGTTCTGACAAAACGTGGTCCACTGAAGAAGGTAATGACAAACCACTTCAGTATCCTTGCCTTGAGAACCCCATGACCAATATGAAAAGGCAAAAAGATAGGACACTAAAAGATGAACTCCCCAGATTGGTAGATGCCCAATATGCTACTGGAAATCAGTGGAGAAATAACTCCAGAAAGAATGAAGGGATGGAGCCAAAGAAAAAACAACACCAAGTTGTGGATATGACTGATGATGGAAGTAAAGTCTGATGCTATAAAGAGCAATATTGCATAGGAACCTGGAATATTAGGTCCATGAATCAAGGCAAATTGGAGCTGGCAAGAGTGAACAGTGAACTAAAATAGACTGGAATGGGTAAATTTAACTCATATGACCATTATATCTACTACTGTGGGCAAGCATCCCTTAGAAGAAATGGAGTAGCCATCATGGTCAACAAAAGAGTCTGAAATGCAGTACTTGGATGCAATCTCAAAAATGACAGAATGACCTGTGTTCATTTCCAAGGCAAACCATTCAATACCACAGTAATCCAAGTCTATGCCCTGACCAGTCATGCTGAAGAAGTTGATGTTGAACAATTCTGTGAAGACCTACAAGACCTTCCAGAACTAACACCCAAAAAAGATGTCCTTTTCTTATAGGCGACTGGAATGCAAAAGTAGGAAGTCAAGAAATACCTGGAGTAACAGGCAAATTTGGCCTTGGAGTACATACAGAATGAAGCAGGGCAAAGGCTAATAGAGTTTTGCTAAGAGAACACACTGGTCATAGCAAACACCCTCTTCCAACAACACAAGAGAAGACTCCACACATGGACATCACTAGATGGTCGACACCGAAATCAGATTGATTATATTCTTTGCAGCCAAAGATGGAGAAGCTCTATACAGTCAGCAAAAAACAAGACCGGGAGCTGACTGTGGCTCAGATCATAAATTCCTTATTGCCATATCCAGACTTAAATTGAAGAAAGCAGAGAAAACCACTAGACCATTCAGGTATGACCTAAATCAAATCCCTTATGATTATTCAGTGGAAGTGAGAAATATATTCAAGGGATTAGATCTGATAGACAGAAGGCCTGAAGAACTATGGACAGAGATATGTGACATTGTACAGGAGGCTGTAATCAAAACCATCCCCAAGAAAAAGAAATGCAAAAAAGTAAAATGGTTGTCTGAGGAGGCCTTACAAATAGCTGACAAAAAAAGAGAATCGAAAGGCAAAGGAGAAAAGGAAAGATATACCATTTGAATGCAGAGTTCCAAAGAATAGCAAGGAGAGATAAGAGAGCCATCCTCAGGGATCAATGCAAACAAATAGAGGAAAACAATAGAATGGGAAAGACTAGAGATCTCCAAGAAAATTTGAAATACTAAGGGAACATTTCATGCAAAGATGGGCTCAATAAAGGACAGAAATGGTATGGACCTAACAGAGGCATAAGATATTAAGAAGAGGTGGCAAGAATACACAGAACTACACAAAAAAGATCTTCACAACCCAGATAATCACAATGGTGTGATCACTCACCTAGAGCCAGACATCCTGGAATGTGAAGTCAAGCGGGCTTTAGGAAGCATCACTATGAACAAAGCTAGTGGAGGTGATGGAATTCCAGGTGAGCTATTTCAAATCCTAAAAGATGATGCTGTGAAGGTGCTGCACTCAATATGCCAGCAAATCTGGAAAACTCAGCAGTGGCCACAGGACTGGAAAAGGTCAGTTTTCATTCCAATCCCAAAGAAAGGCAATGCCAAAGAATGCTCAAACTACTGCACAATTGCACTCATCTCACATGCTAGCAAAGTAATGCTCAAAATTCTCCAAGCCAAGCTTCAACAGTACGTGAACCATGAACTTTCAGATGTTCAAGTGGGATTTAGAAAAGGCAGAGGAACCAGAGATCAAATTGCCAACATCTGTTGGATCATCAAAAAAGTGAAAGAGTTCCAGAAAAAGCATCTACTTTTGCTTTATTGACTATGCCAAAGCTTTTGACTGTGTGGATCACCAACAACTGTGGATAATTCTTAAAGAGATGGGAATACCAGACCACCTGACTTGCCTCATGAGAAATCTATATGCAGGTCAGGAAGCAACAGTTAGAACTGGACATGGAACAACAGACTTGTTCCAAATCGGGAAAGGAGTACATCAACACTGTGTATTGTCACCCTGCTTATTTAATTTATATGCAAAGTACATCATGAGAAACACTGGGCTGGATGAAGCACAAGCTGGAATCAAGATTGCCAGGAGAAATATCAATAACCTCAGATATGCAGATGACACCACCCTTATGGCAGAAAGTGAAGAAGAACTAAAGAGACTCTTGATGAAAGTGAAAGAGGAGAGTGAAAAGTTGGCTTAAAACTCAACATTCAGAAAACTAAGGTCATGGCATCTGGTCCCATCACTTCATGGCAAATAGAGGGGGAAGCAATGGAAACAATGACAGACTTTATTTTCTTGGGCTCCAAAATCACTGTGGATGGTGACTACACCCATGAAATGAAAAGACACTTGCTCCTTGGAAGAAAAGCTATGACCAACCCATACAGCATTCTAAAGAGGAGAGACATTACTTTGCCAACAAAGGTCCATCTAGTCAAAGCTATGGTTTTTCCAGTAGTCCTGTATGGATGTGAGAGTTGGACCATAAAGAAATCTGAGTGCTAAAGAAATGATCCTTTTGAACTGTGGTGTTGGAGAAGACTCTTGAGAGTCCCTTGGAGAGAAAGGAGATCCAACCAGTCCATCCTAAAGGAAATCAGCCCTGAATATTCATTGGAAGGCCTGATGTTGAAGCTGAAACTCCAATAATTTGGCCACCTGATGCAAAGAACTGACTCATTTGAAAAGACCTTGATGCTGGGAAAGACTGAAGATGGGAAAAGAAGGGGACGACAGAGGATGAGATGGTTGGATGGCGTCACTGACTCAATGGACATGAGTTTGAGTAAACTCCAGGAGTTCGTGACGGACAGGGAGGCCTGGCATGCTGCAGTTCATGGGGTTGAAAAGGATCGGACACGACTGAGCGACTGAACTCAACTGAACTGATATACATACCCACTATAATACTAATCACAGAGCACTAATGTGATATGGCTGTACAACCTATGGTATTATTTGTACCCCAAAGCTAGGATTTCCATCTTTGTGATATTTTCTTAGGGTCTAGCAGTTCCTGGAATGTATTAGGTCCATGACTGAGATGTTTAATGATTTGGAAGCTCTTTGTGGTAAGTAATTTAATCATAACAACAATAACAAGTATTTATTGAGTCCTTCTAGAAGAGGAAATGACAACCCACTCCAGTATTCTTGCTTGGACAATCCCATGGACAGAGGAGCCTGGGAGGCTACAGTCCATGGGGTCTCAGAGCCAGACATGACTGAGCGACTGAGCATGCACACACATTCAGTCCTTGCCTTTCAAGGCAATTCATTAAATATTCTACAAGTATCATTTATCTGATCCTAATATTAAACCAGCTTAAAAAGAAAGAAATGGAGTCACAGAAAAGTCAGGTAAATTGTAACTGTCCCAGCATCAAAAGCTAAAGGAGCCTAGCTGTAAAATAGGCAATCTACCTAGAGTTCACATTCTCAACTACAAAGATTACATAGATATCTTATATTTCTAATATTATATATCCTTTGTATACATCTTACATGTTTTTATTTCACACACATTCACCAGCACAATGCCTTGCATGTGTGCTTGTGCTAAGTCACTTTAGTCGTGTCCGACTCTTTGCGACCCTGTGGACATTAGCCTTCCAGGCTGCTCTGTCCATGGAGATTGTCCAGGCAAGAATACTGGGATGGGTTGCTATGCCCTCCTCCAGGGGATCTTCCTGACCCAGGATGAACCTGAGTCTCTTACATCTCCTGCATTGGCAGATGGGTCCTTTACCACTAGCACCATCTGTGAAATCCCAATATCTTCCATAGAAAGGATCAATAAATATCAGTGAGTGAAGAAATCAGTACCAGAGGTTTTCTTTTCTGGCTAAGTTTTTACCTTCTGAGCCAAGGAGACAAGCACATCAGCCACAGAGGAATTCTCTGACTGTTCCCTGAGGATCCATTATCAACTGTGATGATGTGAAATACAGACCAGTGGTCCACAGAGACCCTTTCAATTCCCCGTTCTGTCTGAATGGAAAACTAGAGAAATGCTACATTTTTTCACTAGCCTTTATTTCTGCTCATTTTCCATCCTGAGACCATTGCTTTAAATGAACTCATTCAGGAAAAAAATAAATAAATAATGCATTATCTCTGAAAAAAGATGCAAGTGCCATGTAGCAATTTCACTGCATCACAGTTATAAGTCAAATCTGAAGTGGTGGAAATCACAAATCGAAAACTTTTGCTGTTACTGTTCGGGATGGGGACAGTTTCTCGTAGATTGTAACAGACCGAATGATGTGTGCAACCTACGCATTCTGTTCTCAGCCTTCATTCTGGTAGTCTGGGAAATTAAACTCCATCACAAAGAATTCATTTTCTGTTGCTCTTTTATCTGTGATCACTATGGTAAATTGGCTACTGCCTAAAAATAGTATATGCCTTATTTTTAGTAGTTTAGTTTACCAATTAGTAGATGCAACTGTCAAAATTATAGAGGAATACTAAGTGAGTGATGGAAGTCTCGCTGTGTCATATGACAGTTTACTGGCCTTACTGCTTCTCTACATGAACTAGGTCGGTGGGTTAAATCATAACAAGAGACAAAGTAACTGAAAACCTGACCCCACCGGTGCTTTAATTCTTTTTGTTTTGAGGTTTTTTTTAAAAGATATCCGATTTAAACTATGTTACAGCTTTGCATTACCCAGAAACAGAAATGAGACATCAGTGAATATTGGGAGCCTTCAAGGAATGGGACTCAGTTGTGCTGAGATTGGGATGATCTGCCTGGGAGGTATCTGGCCTCCAAATGCAGTGGGAAATGCAGAAAGACTGTCATCTCTGCTTGACAATTTTGTCTAGGAGAACATAACCATAGCACGTGCAGAATCAGAATGAGACCTTACTGTCTACAAGATGCTTGATTAAAATTAATGAAGGAAGACTGTGGAAAAGTAAACACTTGTAAATAATACCTGAAATTACGACAGAAAATACTATACTTTTGTTGTTTAATATCTTCAGGCAAAGCACCATCAGGACTCTGGTAAAAGTAGGAAAACTAGAGAGAGCTGTTTGGTAAGAGTTTTAAGTAGTGTTTCTCCTGTGGTTGATATATATTATGGTAAGTGCTGCTGCTGCTGCTGCTAAGTCGCTTCAGTCGTGTCCGACTCTGTGCGACCCCATAGACAGCAGCCCACCAGGCTCCTCCGTCCCTGGGATTCTCCAGGCAAGAACAATGGAGTGGGTTGCCATTTCCTTCTCCAATGCATGAAAGTGAAAAGTGAAAGTGAAGTCGCTCAGTCGTGTCTGACTCTTCTCGACCCTATGGACTGCAACCTACCAGGCTCCTTCATCCGTGGGATTTTCCAGGCAAGAGTACTGGAGTGGGGTGCCATTGCCTTCTCCATATGGAAAGTGAGGGCACTGACAAATTTCCAGGGTCTTACTGTAAAGCCTGCACTTTCTGAAATATTTATAGTAATAACATTGTATCTGTAAAAATTTAATTGGGGGCAGAATAAGAATATCCTGTTACTTGACAACTCTTCACATGTGATTCTTAGAAAATTACTCGTGGTTTTTTTCAGAGGCCCTCTGGGGAAACAAGATAGTTCTGCATGTAAAAGATTAGATACAGATATAGAGGATATAGATATAGACTAGTTTACATTATGTAAAAGGCATTAAATCAGTAAGTCAAGTAAGCAAACCCATCAAAATCAGTCAAACTGCTAAAATTTTATTACAGACTTAGGTATTATGAATAAAAGCAAATAAAATTCACTTTTTGAGTTTTCATGCTCTTTCATTTTCTGGAATATACATAGAACTCACTTTAGTATGGTGTTTCTTTTTTTGTTTGTTTTTTTCTTATTTCTTTTTTATTTTTTTGAATTATGAAAGTAACATAACAGATACTTATCAAGAGACTTGGAAAATATAGAACAAAATTACATGTAGTTCCACTATGCTGCTGCTAAGTCGCTTCAGTCATGTCCGACTTGTTGCGACCCCATAGACGGCAGCCCACCAGGCTCCTCTGTCCCTGGGATTCTCCAGGCAAGAACACTGGAGTGGGTTGCCATTTCCTTCTCCAATGCATGAAAGTGAAAAGTAAAAGTGAAGCTGCTCAGTCCTGTCTGACTCTTCGCGACCCCGTGGACTGCAGCCTACCAGGCTCCTCCATACATGGGATTTTCCAGGCAAGAGTACTGGAGTGGGGTGCCATTGCCTTCTCCCAGTTCCACTATATATGACAGTTATTTTTTAAGTAGATTAACTAAGAGTTTATAGTTGGAATTTTAATATCAAACTCTCAAAAATTAATAGAATGAATATACAGAAAAATAGAAGAATATAGTAGACCTGAAAAGCACTATGAACCAATTCAACATAATTAAGATTTATACCGTTTTCACACAATAGTATGATACAAATTCTATTCAGGTTCCCATAGACTGTAAGCCAGAAGACACTGGAACATATCTGGGAACGTGAAAGAAGTTGCATAAATTTCATGGTCTAAAAGTATTGCTGGAAAAGGAAATGTCAACCCACTCCAGTATTCTCGCCTGGAAAATCCCATGGACAGCGGAGCCTGGTGGTCTACAGTTCATGGGGTCACAAAGAGTCGGACATGACTGAGTGACTGAGCACATGAAAGTACTGAAATCATAGAGTGTTCTCACTGTGGAATTATGTTAAAAATCAATATCAAAAGATATTTAAAAATAACCCACGTATTTTCAAGTGCCGTGTGACATTTACCAAGAGAAATCTTTGACTTTACCATTGAAAGCCTCAATAAAGTCAAAAGAATGAAAAAACACAGAGGGTGATTTCAGAGAAGAAAGCATTTAAATGAGAAATTGACAACAAAAATACTTTAAAAACTCCATGTATTTGGAAATTAGATGTCCACTTTTAAATGATAGGTGTATCTAAGAAGCCATAGCAAGGAAAATTAGAAAACATTTGTAACAGAATAAAAGTGAAAAGAGAATTTATGAGAATTTGTTGTAGCTGAAGATGCTCAATGCAAATAAATACAATGTGGAATCTTGACTAAGGTATGAAAACATATAATGGACCCTAGCATATCACTTTGTGAAATTTGAACAAAATTAGTAGAGTGCTGCTTTATCAAGAGGTCTATACAGTCAGAACTATTCTCATAATAACACTAAAATTTTAACATGCAATACATTCATCATTGCTCATGAATCAGTAAATGCACATTAAATTTTTCTTCGTTTTAATTTCAACTATAGTAAATATTGATGACATTTAAGAGTGTAAATGGATCAGGAGACCAAAAATTTGAGTACCATGGCTTTAGGATAAAACTAATTTTTTCTTGAATAAGACACACATATACAAGTGTATTTCTTTGTCACTATTATTCCTAGAATAGTCTCAGAAATCCCTATAAATTATAACTTTTAACTTAAGGAAATGAGGTTGTATGTCAAAAGGAAAAGTAGGGAGTGGAAAATTGACAGCTGTGTGTCATTTAAATGACTCCAGCAGAGTAGCAGAGCTCATAAACACATATAATACAACTTTTACAGACATTTACATTCTCTTAACTTATTTTTAAAGTGACAAAAATGAGCACATTTATTAACATCCCCAAATCTATAGCCACTCCAATGCACACACACAAAAAAATACGAAGCAAAGGTATATGCTGTGCTGGGCTGCACTGTGCTGTAAGTCGCTTCAGTTGTGTCCGACTCTCTGCAACCCTATGGACTATAGTTCAACAGACTCCTCGGTCCATGGGATTCTCCAGGCAAAATACTGGAGTGGGTAGCCATTTCCTTTTCCAGGGGACCTTCCCAGCCCAAGGATCAAGCCAGTGTCTCCTGTATCTCCTGCATTGCAGGATTTTTTTTATCACTGAGCCACCAGGGAAAGCCCTACTGCTGCTGCTGCTGCTAAGTCGCTTCAGTTGTGTCCGACTCTGCGTGACCCCATAGACTGCAGCCCAACAGGCTCCCCCGTCCCTGGGATTCTCCAGGCAAGAACACTGGAGTGAGTTGCCATTTCCTTCTCCAATGCATGAAAGTGGAAAGTGAAAGTGAAGTAGCTCAGTCGTGTCCGACTCTTCTCGACCCCATGGACTGCAGTCTACCAGGCTCCTCCGTCCATGGAGTTTCCCAGGCAAGAGTACTGGAGTGGGGTGCCATTACCTTCTCCAATGTTTAGGGAAGCCCTAAGCAAAGGTATATAAATTTTAAATTATGCTTACTAACCAATGTTTAGGTATTTACTTAGAAATTATATGGGTATTCAATGATTACTCATTAATTAGCTCAATTTAATATCAATCCAAGGTTTTAAGCTAGATATCATGAAAATGATCTCCAAGCTGATATATTACAGAACATAATGACTGTTGAAGTAAAGTTTGTCAGAATAACGATACAATTTATTTGAACACAAATTGCCATTTTTATAATCATGTTTAAGAAGTACTGTGTATGGTTAATGTCAGCATATTTGATCTGGATAAAATGTATACTTGTGTTATAGTTAATACTGATAAATTGAAAAAGACATGGCTGTTTTATATTAAACTAAAGTTATTAAACTAGGTCTGTTTACCAAAGATTTATCTTAGTTAGGTGAACTTGCATCTTTAAAATGTTTCTAAGTTAGCTTGTATAAGAAAATATTTTATTTAAGTCAAGAACATTTAAAATATTTGAAGTACACTTTTCGTTTCTTCTGGGAATTTAGGAGCATTTGATTTTTATTAACACTTACTTATCTAAGCAAATCAATTAGAATAGAACACTATCATATCAAGACTTTGTACCCTAATTTATTAATACTCTCATGCAGTGAGCAATAAAGCCCTTTCTGAATTATAGGCACAAAGACAGAGTCTTTATTAATTCAGATCTACACTTTTGCCACAGGTTGAGAGCAAATATAGAAACACAAGAAGTCATGTCCAGATATCAAACAGCTGCTTTCCATTCCACTGGGCACAATACTCTTAATTGACTTGAGCACAAAATGGACAAATAGATAAAACAAACAAAAAAGACTAACAAACCAGACTCTGTGTCATCCCTCATCCAACAGAGTATAGAACTCTAACTCTATTATTCATTAGCCTATTTACAGAAATCATTGAATGGTCAGACCATGAAATCAAATCCTCAATCATTGCTGTCACCAGTGGGGAATAACTTACTGGCTGTAAGCGAACTAGAAACAAAAACATCAGTAGATGGGGGTGGGAGGGGAGAAAAGTATCAGAAAAGTTATCTGC
This sequence comes from Okapia johnstoni, assembly GCA_024291935.2. Taxonomy (NCBI): domain Eukaryota; kingdom Metazoa; phylum Chordata; class Mammalia; order Artiodactyla; family Giraffidae; genus Okapia; species Okapia johnstoni. The sequence continues at coordinate 59,843,376 of CM044308.1, forward strand.
TTGGGTTTCACCTTAAAATCAATCAATAGATACTGAAATTACACCCCTGGGAACAAAGAAAAGACATGCCTAAGCTTAAGTGACCTATAAGGTACACTTTTCTGGCAATTGATTTTCAGTTCAGTTCAGTCAGTCAGTCGTGTCCGATTCTTTGTGACCCCATGGACTCAATATATTTTATCTGCGTCTATTAGGTAAATTCATCGGGCATCGTGATAGATTATCTCCAAAACTATTTAACGGCAATCATTCAAAAAACAATAAAATCATGTAAAAATATAAAACAAACGTAGATCAAAGATTTCAATAACTCATTAATTAATGAGAGAACTAGTGAGATGTTGTAACTAGTTTCAAGGAGAATCCAAGGGGTGAAAGTGAAAGTAAAAGTGAAGTCGTTCAGTCGTGTCCGGCTCTTTGCGACTGCATGGACTGTAGCCTATCAGGCTTCTCCGTCCATGGGATTTCCCAGGCAAGAATACCAGAGTGCGTTGCTATTTCCTTCTCCAGGGGATTTTTCCGACCCAGGTATCGAACCGGGGTCTCCCACATTGCGGGCAGATGCTTTACCCTCTGAGCCACCAGGAAAGCCCTGTTAGAAGCCCTGTTAGAAGCCTCTGGAGTAGATATACTGAAAAGGCATAATATAGCGAAACTATATCACAAATAGATGTAAACTGGCAAAATTGGTCAGTATCCACAGGGCAATGTCAATACCACTGCAATTCTGTGAGTAAGAATTATTTGCGTTACCATCATTTTTCTACAGTGCACAGTATTGCAAAATAGGTCTCAGAGGATGAAAGGTGAGATGACCCTAACCACTAGGCAAAACTTCCAGTAATCTTTCTGATTCATTTCAAGTGTTAGTCACTCAGTCATGTCCAGCTCTTTCTGACCTGAGGGACTGTAGCCTGCCAGGCTCCTCTGTCCATGGATTTCTCCAGGCAAGAATACTGGAGTGGGTAGCCTTTCCCTTCTCCAGCAGCTATTCCAAACCCAGGGATTGAACCCAGGTCTCCTGCATTGCAGGCAGATTCTTTACCATCTGAGCCACCAGCATTCATTTCAAAATCTTTCACAATTTTCTCTACCAAAGGAGAGGTAAAGTCCTTTCTGAATTATAGATACAAATACACAGAGTGCTTATAAATTCAGATCTACACTTTTGCCACAGGTCAACAATAAACTTAGAAACACAAAACTATGGTCATAATACATTTGCCTCTTTTGACAGAACAGATTTCTCTTCTGAACCCCAAACAATTCCCAACATAGAGGGATACTGTGAAGACCTGAAGAGACATATATGCAAGATGGCTAGTGCTGTTCCTTACACTCTCATATTTCTATTTTCACTATTAAGTGTGCATTAAATTTCTCTATTAAAGATAGCAATTTACTTGGGGAAACTTGAAAGTGAAATTTAAGAAATGATTCTTAAGAGGGAACTGTTACTTATACCATCTTCTATTTACTTTTGTTGTTGTTCAGTCACTAAATCATATTCAACTCTGCGATACTATGGACTGCAGCACACCAGGCTCCCCTGTGCTTCACTATCTTCCGGAGTTTGCTCAAACTCATGTCCTTTGAACTGGTGATGCCATCCAACCATCTCATCCTCTGTCGCCCCCTTCTAGTGGGCTACAGACCTGTGGGGTCACAAAGAGTTGGACATGACTAAGTGACTAACACTTTCATTTTCTGTTTACATAAGTGATATTAAAAGTTGTGAAGGTTTTCAAATGCACCACTTACTATGTTATTGATAATTAATTAGTACAAAATTCAGAAACAGTAAGCCAATAAACTGCATTCAAACATTTAAAAATATATAAAATTCAAGAATTGTTTACTATGAGGCATCATGTTGCCTAAATCTGTATTATTGTGCATATGAAATATTCAAAATTAGGTTTTATATGTTTATTGCACAATATTTTCTTCATAATCAGAATTTAAATACAAGATTTATTGGGTGTAGCATTTTGAGTTTACTCAATAGGATAATGGTCTCTACTAAAATGCAGTTCTAATTTACACAGTTTATAATAGGGATAATAGGGCTGTACCATTTATTTATTCATTTAAATGGTCAAGGTACCAAAACAGCCTTTTGTTCAGAGTAACTAATTACCAAAGTTAAATGGAACACTCAGGTTTTCCATAAACCTGAAAATGGTCATAATGAATTTCATTATTCTCAAGGGTAATGGTGACAGGAATTACTTTGTTTAATGTAACATAGGCAAAGCTCTATATATCAATTCCCTTGTTTAGGAGAATATATTTTAACTTCAACAATCTATATATATGCTCGTGTATGCTTCCTGAATAAAGTGTATTTAGAGGGGTTTTGTTTTGTTAATTTTTAGTTTGTGGGGTGGTGATGGAAAAGGAACGGTAAGAAGAAGTTTACGTTTATTTACTCTGAATTTCTAGTGACTAAAACTTTCTGTGCTTAAAAAAGGACTACTCTAAAAATATAGGTAATTCACCGAATTATACAGTTTGCTTATACCTGCCTTAATTTAAGTATGCTTCAAGTAGCTTCATAACCCTAGAAATTACCCAACTGACAATAGCCTGTGGCTGTTTTTCTAGCAAATGCACTCAAGGTAATCTCTAGTAATAAACTGAATTAGGTGGAGGAAATGGATCTTTATCTTAAATCTATATTCCAAGCAACACTGGCATAGTTTTTTAATAAAGGCTGTTCTTTTTCTGTCTTCTATAGGGAAATAATGATTTCACTGCTTCCTTAAGTTACATATTAATATCATTAATTTACACATTAATTCTATGCTAGACACTGGGTTGGACACTGTAAATGGCTCATTGTGAGGTTACTTCTCTTGCAGTACTTACCATCTATTCAAGAAACACACAAGAACAAGTTATCAAACAAATATATGTATAGTTGTGATGAGAAATGTATATATATTTCTATATATATATATGTCATTTATAAGGAATGATACATATATATATGAGGAAATATATATCATTTTCAAATACCAAGATCCATCCTGTTTCAACAATTTAGGAATAAACCTGACCAAGGAGGTGAAAGACATATTCATGGAAAATTATAAAACAATGGTAAAGGAAATTGAAGATGATTCAAAGAAATGGAAAGACATTTCATGCTCCTGGATTGGAAGAATTAATAATGTTAAAATGGCCACTCTACCCAAACCAATCAACAGATTTAAAATAATCCCTATCAAAATACCCGTGACATTTTTCACAAAATTAGAACTAATAATCCTAATATATAGAGAGAAAGACCCAAATTGTCAAAACAATATTAAACAAAAAGGACAAAGCCAGAGGCATAACCCTTCCAGACTTCAGACATTATTACAAAGCTATAGTAATCACAACAGCGTGGTATTAGTATATACCATACAGATCAATGAAACAGAATAGAGAGCCCAGAAATAAACCCAGATATCTACAGTCAATTAATCCACAAAAAGAATGCAAGAATATAAAATGGAGAAAAGCCAGTCTCTTCCACAAGTGGTGCTGGGAAAGCTGGACAGGTACATGTAAATCAATGAAATTAGAAAATTACCCAACACCATATAAGAAAATAAACTCAAAATGGTTTAAAGACCTAAATATAAAACATGACACCATTAAACTCCTAGAAGAAAACATAGGCAAAATATTCTCTGACATAAATCATAGCAATATTTTCTTAATCTCCCAAGGTTAAAAAAAAAAAGAAAAAATAAACAAATTCGACCTAATCAAATTTCAAAGCTTTGCACAGCAAAACAAACCATCAACAAAACAAGGAAACAACCTGCAGAATGGGAGAAGATATTTGCAAACTGATGAAACGGAAAACCCCTTAAATGTCCATGATGATGTAGTTTTCTACTGAAAAATGTGCAATCCTGACATATCAAGATTCAAAGGGAAGAAGAGAGAACCCTAAACAGTTAAAAGCATACAAAAATCCCACAGCCATTGGGAAGGGGCAATGAAAGTATATATACCACAATGCTGTTGGTAGTCATATTAGGAGTAACATTTTCCTACTAATTTCAAAATATTTTTAATGTTTACTTGTTTAAAAAGAAAAAAAAAATGATCTCACAAGCCCTGCTCTCAGTCTCACAGGGAGCTGGAAATTTCACACAATTTATGCTACTGCCTTACTTGTATTTATGTGGGGTTCTGTTTTGTTCCTCTACAAAAAGCCATTGTCCTAAGACAATGCAGTATTTTAATGCTCTTTCTCTCTTGAATCTTATTTCACTCCTTCAATAATATTTGGAAATTACTCTGATTACCTTTCAGTAAATGTGTCAATTCTTTGTTCTGAGAGAAATCGTCATGTGGCAGAGCAATAGAGCAGTTTTGCAAATAAGCCAAAAAAATGAATAGCTGTAGAAGACCCATATATTTGCTTTATCCCCTAATTCTGAGTCATTATTTAACTATCCTGCACTTATTGATAACCAAATGATGGCATTCCATCAAAAGTAAATGTTTTCTTTGAATTTTACTATAATTTCTAAGTCTATTTCACTTGCAATTTAAGGGCTTATTATTTTAATTGCTCACAGTTTGTCCACTACAGATATTGCTGATGATCAAGATAATGACAATAAAGATGTTCTAATTTAGAGGAGGTGACGTTTTTTCTGCCACCTAAGACATATCTCAGCTAACTGTTACTAGGAAACATTAAGCATAGTAGAAATTTAACATATGGCTTTATACTCCACAGATATGTGAATATAGTGATATAATTTGGGGCAAATAGTCTATTTTGAATTCAGCAAGACATCTATGTAAAACATAACTGAGATTATCACTGGGTCCTTGACAAGGGTCTATTAATTACTATTGCCCTGTGAGTACTTTCTGTTATTGCTGTTCCCCTGCCCCAGGCTGCTCTGATTTATGAACAGCTTTTCATATTCACAAAGAGGCTCATGAATCACTCTGGCCCAACAGAAATGAATAAAAATGAGCCCATTTACACAACATTTGGTATATAGCTAATTACCTGACAATGACTGCTTGGGATTGCGCTGAGAAGAGTGTCATCAACATTCAGCACAAAGAGTACAAAATGGAGGGAGAAAAGAAAGCAGAATCAAAAAAATAAAAATACAAGAGGAGCAACAAGAATGCTGTTGACACAGTGTAAGTAAAGTAAAAAGTGTTAGTCACTCAGTCATGTCTGACCCTTTGAACTGTAGCCAGCCAGGCTCCTCTGTCCATGGGATTTCCTAGGCAAGAATACTGGAGTGGGTTGCCATTTCTTTCTCCAGGGGATCTTCCCCACTGAGGAATCGAACCTGCGTCTCCCACATTGCAGGCAGATTCTTTACTGTCTAGCCACCAGGGAAGCCTTCAAAGCATCACCAAAGAGTACCTAATGACATCATCCAAGTGAGGAATGGTTAAGCAAACAGCAGTAAATGTAAAGGTCAAATACAGTGTAAGTTCAACTTTATTAAACAATATACTTAGAAAAAAGGAAATTACTAATCAGATTGTGGCGATGAGACTATGGGTCATCTTTATTCTGTGTATAGTTTTCTGTGTTTTTCAGATGTCTTACTATGTTGTTGTTTAATCACTCAGTTGTGTCCAACTCTTTGCCACACCATGGATTATAGCCCATCAGGCTCCTCTGTCCATGGGATTTCCCAGGTAAAAGTACTGGAGTGGGTTGCCATTTCCTTCTCCAAGAGATCTTCCTGACCCAGGGATCGAACCCACATCTGATGCTTGACAGACAGATTCTTTACCACTGAGCCACCTGAAGTCTTTTGTTTTACTATAACCCTGCATTAATCTTACAATGTACTTGTGTTAGTAATCTTACATATTATTGTCGTTGTTCAGTCACTAAGTCATGTCTGACTCTTAGAGACACCATGGACTGCAGCATACCAGGGTGCCCTGTCCTTCACTATCTCCCAGAATTTGCTCAAATTCTTGTCCATTGAGTTGGTGATGCTATCTAATCATCTCATCCTCTGCTGATCACTTTCTCCTTTTGCCTTCAATCTTTCGCAGCGTCAGGGTCTTTTCCAATGAGTCATCTCTTCGAATCAGGTGTCCAAAGTACTGGAGCTGTAGCTTCAGCATTAGTCCTTCCAATGAATATCTTATATGTATGTATGTATGTATTTAGAAGCATACAGTTTAAAAATAATAATGGGGCTTCCCTAGTGGCTCAGAAGGTAAAGAATCTGCCTGCAATGCACAAGACCCAGGTTTGATCCCCGGGTCAGGAAGATTCCCTGGAGAATGGAATGGCTACTCACTCCAGTATTTTTGTCTGGAGAATTCCATGGATAGAGGAGCCTGGTTAGAGTTAACTGAGAGATTATTATGTACCAAGCATTGAACTTGATTATGCATCTTCTTGCCTGTTCCATTCTATATTCACCTAAATAATACCTCTGTTTGTGGAATACAACAGACTTAAGGCATCCAAAAGCTAACCCAAACACACCAATCAAATAAGAGTAGGATTGAACAATCTCCTTCCTGAGTGATTGTCATGCTTTTGTGATAATGTATATATTTGTCTAAGGTGATATATTTGTATTTCTAGAAAAATGGCAGAGCTAGTAGTCCCAGTTGAGACATAAGCATATTCTCCCTAGCGATTTCATTAAATCAATAGACAAAGGTTCTGTCTTCCATCTTCTGCTACCTGACAGTATTGAAAAACAACAACAAAAAATTGTGACAGCAGAAAGGTGCAGCTGGATATTTTTAACTGCTGTAGCTTCCATGCTTACAGGATTGCCTGATTCCTACTAAGTCTTCTATCATTTTTATACCCATTATTGAGTGGATAAAAGATGCCCTAAATTAGTGATAACTAAATGAACACTAAAAATAAATAGTAAGGTCAACTCTTAGTTGTTTAATATGTTTTACTGCTTATAGGAGAAATTTTACTGAACCGATTGTTCTCTGCTTAGATTTATCTGGCCTGAATATAATAACAGGAAATATAATAAAATTTAGCTCCTGAGTCTAGAGTATCTGAATTTGAATCTCCTTTACAGACTGTGTCAACTTGGAAACATCTTCTAACCTCATCAGATATCAGTTTCCTTATCTTTGAAACTGGCATAAAATGGCATCAACATAATCAGGCTTTCATAAATAATAAATTAAATAATGCTTATATGTTAGTCAGAATAACAGCACTCTAAAGAAGTCTATGTCCTAATTCTCAGGACTGTAAATATGTTTCCTTAGGTTTCAACAGGGATTTTGCAGATAGGATTAATATAAGGATTTTGAAACAAGATTATCTTGGATTATCAGGAGTGAGCCCAGTGTAATCACAAGAGTTCTTATACAAGGAAGGCAGGAGAGTCAGTGGGTAAGGAGATGTGAGGACCATTGAAATGATGGAGGAAGATAGAGGAAAGGGGCCTGAGCCAAGGATGCAAAGCAGCCTCTAGAAGCTGGAAAAGGCAGGGAAATGGATTCTCCTGGAGAGCTTCCAGAGGGAACACAGCCCTATGAAACCTTGATTTTAGAACTTCAGATCTCTAGAATGTAGGAGCATAGATCTGCGCTGTTTTAAGCTACTAAATTTACGGTAACTCGTTGCAAGAGCAATAGGTAAATAATACAGTAAATATAGTGCTTAGTACAGTCCTGTCATAGAGGATTCTAACATAGTATTATCTAAGATCACTCTGCCTCTTAAAATCTAAATAAAAGTAGTTTAAACACACAACACATTACTTGTGGGAGTCTAACACCTTCTGCAGGGCTGCTGAGGCTTTCCAAAGGGCTTCCTGATTTGACCATATCTGGCTTTGAAGTTCTGATTTGGCTGAATTGATTTAGTTTATAGAATAAAGTTTCATGAATGTTATCAAGATATGGAATTATTCAGTCACTTTACAAGAATGAAAATAAAACATTCACATAAGACTTTACTGGGCTAGGAGGTATTGGGGAAAACCTTTATTTAGGTAGATAGAGAAAAAGTTTTATTATAATAGCAATGTAAAAATCTTAAAGTTGAATACTGTCCTACCAAATGCTCTGCTACTCCATCATTTTGCTTTTCCACACCTAAATTCCTCATAAATCTCACAGTAGTTTACCTCCTTTTGTTTCTTTGTCATTTATGTCTTTTTTTCCTCAGGATTTCACCTTTAAACACCAAGGTATTTTCCTAAACATAATAGCTTACCAAAAGCAAAATTTGGTGGCAGTTATGAAGATAATACATATTCTTTTCACCACTCAGTAAGTGTTAGCTACAGGAAAAAAAATCTATGCACACATTGGTCATGACTTAGGCTAACCCATCCAATATCTTTCATTGGTTTCTTTGGGTGATGAATCTAGCATGGACTAAGGGTACAGCCTAGAGCCCAGGGGCAGCCATGGGACATTCTCCAAGCAAACTTTACAGATGGATACTGATATCAATTTTATACTGCTACTCAGTATCAATCTCAACAATCTTAAGAGTATGATTAGGAAACAGAATTTTCAGGCTTTTTTCCTCTCTACTTTTTCATATTCCTTTTATATGTGCATGCTAAATCACTTCAGTCAGGTCTGACTCTTTGCAACCCTGTGGACTACAGCCCTCCAGGCTCCTCTGTCCGTGGGATTCTCCAGACAGGAATACTGGAGTAGGTTGCTATGCCCTCCTCCAGGGGATCTTCCCAACCCAGGGACTAAACCCGAGTCTCCAGCATCTTCTGCACTGGCAGGTGGGTTTTTTTTTTACCACTAGTGCCACCTGGGACGCCTCCTCTTATATAGATTATGTTAAGTTGTACAGTTCTGCTCTACAGAGTTCATGTTTAAAACCTGGAGCTCCTCCCTATAAGATTGAAGATTATAGGAAAATCTCAACATAATTCATTCATTTACTTAAGTCTCCATTCTTATTTGCAAAAATGTGCACTCCATATGTATATATGTATACATGCTTGTGTGTGTGTGTGTGTGTGTGTGTGTGTGTGTGTGTGTGTAACTAGGTTTTAAGCTACTTAAGGACCAAGACTTCTTGGATGTCTTATCAGCAATGAGAGTCATGCTGCTCTTAGACATCAAATATACATGAATTGTGACTACAGTGACTCTTAAGGTAAATGACCATGCAGCACACAACTTAATACATAAATACTATAGCAACATGATTTCTGTTCATTCCAAAGTATCATGGGACCATAGTTTCTAACTAATAGCCTATTATAGTGTTCTGACCTAACCTTCAAAACGTCAATAAATTGGATTTTATTGTAAGTCATTCGAAATGTCTTTGAAAGAAGACAGATGAGTGTTAATGCCATCATGAATCTGTACCTCTGGAAAGTCTGAGTTCAGAAAAAACAATCATTTGATACTTTTGCCTTTTGCTGGTTCTACCCTATTGTACTTTCATTTGCTGGTAGCCAATAGTCATATCTTCACATACTGAGAAAGAATGACTGAGTGTGAACATGTAAAAAAAATTCAAAAAATGCTTCAATTTCGAAGCCCTCAACCTATCCAGTTTTGTGATCTTTGGTACTGTTAACTCCATAGAAGATTTTTAATATCAGACTGCTTCAGCCACAATGTTGGGAACATTTCCATGAGGATGTGTTAATTAGTTGTAGAGGTGACTTAACCACTAAGCAATCGCAAACAAATGGAAACACAGAGAACAGTCATTCTTCAAGATGTTCATTGTTGCCTCACACCCAGAAGACAAGAGCCAGACAGCACTCTGCCCAACAAAATGACATCATTTTGTTGATGCTCCTGAGAATTCTTGCTGAGAAATTTTTCTCACAAAGAGCTCAGGATAGTCAACTCTCTTAGCTATATGTACTACAAAATCTAGAGACACCAAACTCTTAACTTAGCAGAGACCGACATTCTGTTGCATAAATTTCTATGAGTCACAACATGAATTTGTGAGTACCTGCTTGTATAGGGGTCCCTGTCTGAGTTTTAGTAATTCCTCTCTTCTTAGGTGAGAGACCCTTTCTGGTCCCTGGTGACAATATTTGTTTGTGCCTAGCTTTCTTTCCTGCCCTTAACAATAATTTGGGGAGTGTTGGCACATAATCCAAGTTGAGCCAGTGAAATCCTCTTGAGAATTCAAAATTTGGAACATCTAGATTCAAAGAAGGAATTTGTTTCACTAATGTCAGTGCTCTGTAGAGAAAGACAGGAATTTCACACAGCTCGAGTTCTGGAAGCTGCCTCGATCACCTCTCTTTCTGAGTTGTGATGACTCAGTTCCCTTTGGTATCTTAATGGGATTTGGGGCAGGAGAAATGAACTCACCCAAGCAATCACAGTTGAAAAATCATCAGGTTATAGGCAGAGTTCTGGTGTGGTATACAGATTTCCTGCTGCTGCTGCCGCTGCCAAGTTGCTTCAGTCGTGTCCAACTCTGCGTGACCCCATAGACAGATTTCCTAGGCGATATCAAAGAATTTCTCATATTTATTGATTGCTGAATGGATTGATCAAAACAGATAGCAATGGTCAATTCAATTATGCTTTCCAGAAGCTGTTTTTGTTTTTTTTTTTATCACTCACAACTGTAGTACCCATAAGCATGAGACATGTTATTCATTTTACCGATAATGCTTTGTTGGCTTTTCAAATTGCTTTGTAAAAACTCCACAGCCTTACAATGTGTGAATCAGTAGTTCAGCATGTCCTGGTGTTGATATGATGTGGTAAACTAACCATATAACATGTCGAAAAATGATGTCAGTTAAGTTAGAAAAGCTGACAAGGAGGTTCATGTAGTGTTCTTAAGTATCCCAAAAATTGCTTAATTGTTCCACACATATCTTATTTTAATTGTATTTAAATATTATATTTATTTTAAACTATAAGCATGTACACTGTAATGCCACATTTTAATGCATTCAAGGCCATTGTAATATCAACTTGCACCGCCAGGTTAGTTTACACGGAGCACGTAACAACAAGTAAAGTTTCCATTTTTTATTAATTGGAGGAAAATTGCTTTACAATATTGTGCTGGTTTTTTCATACAAGAATGCAAACCATATATATATATATGCCATCCCTCTTGAGCCTTCCTTCCCTTCCTCCCATCCCACTCCCTAGATCATCACAGAGCACTAGGCTGGGCTCCTTGTGATATACAGTAGCTTTGCACTAGCTACCTATGATAGCTATTTACACATGATAGTGTATATATGTCAATGCTACTTTCTCAATTCATCCCACCCTCTCTCTCCTTTTAATCAATTGCTAAGTATCTATTAGAGATCAACCACCTATGAATGTATCTAAAACATCTGCAAAGGTGTCATTGATTATAGAGGTGGTTACAAAGCAAATGGATATTTTTTCTCCAAATTCAGGGTAGCCCATGACTGGTCATGTAAGATGTTAGAGGCAAGTGTTTCCATATTTGTGAGGATTTTCTCAATACCACACAAATAAAATACAAAACAAAAGTAATTGGCACTGAGGAAGACCGAAGACCATAATTCTCATCATAATTCCTGCATTAAGATAGATGTCAACATTTGAACTTATATAATAAATCTGCATTAACAACATATGGCTTCCACTTATTTCATTTGTATTTTATATATTGAGGTTCTCTGTAAGTTTCCATTTTGTTAAAAGTTTCCTTAGAAGAAAAATGTTTGAAACCACCATTGTATCAGGGTTTTTCCACTGTGGCACTACTGACATTTTGAAACAGATCATTGTTAATTGTTGGGGCAGTCCTGCGCATTGTAGGATATTTAGCTGCATCCCTGGTCATATCCCTACTAGATACCAGTATCAACCCTCCACCCCAAGCCTGATAATCAAAGCTGTCTCCAAATGTCGAATGTCCCCTGTTGGTAAAAACAATTCCTGGTTGAAAATAATTGGCTAAGTCATGGGATCATAAGGATGGCTGCACTTTAGTAATTCCTAGAGAATATTCACATTTTCACAATCCTTTTTATTCATAAGCAGTAGCTAAACAAAGAATATGGTAGAGAGATGATGTTTTTAAGTGCTTTTAAATATTTATTGTGTTGTCTTATGGAGGATGTTTGAAACACTAAGTGTTAGTTTCTCAGTTGTGTCAAACTCTTTGCAACCGCATAAACTATATCCCCCAGGCTTCTCTGTCCACAGAATTCTCCAGGCAAGAATACTGGAGTGGGTTGCCATTTCCTCCTCTAGGGGATCTTCCTGCCCCAGGGATCAAACCCCAGTCTCCTGCATTGCGGCCAGATTCTCTGCCATCTGAGCCACCAGGGAAGCCCCCATTATGCAGACCAAAAAAAGAATGTGGGGGAATTGTATTTTCAGACAGTGAAAGCTATTCATGATATATTGTGAAATGAGAAAAATCAATCAAGTCACATGATTATGGGAGCAGAAAGCAAAAGGTAATCTAGTAAAACCCTTTTATGTGCTAATTCTAGAATACAACCAATCTTTAAACTTTTGTAAAACATTTGAAACGCTTTAAATTAAACTTTAAAATTCCTTTTATTCTTGCCTAATACTCAAATAAATCTGATTAACTGACCAACATCTTATCTAAGAGAGGCTTAAAAAGAGAATCTTCACTTTTAGCTTTCACAAAGAAACCCAAAGAAAAATTAGGAAGGTCTAAGGTTTCTGCCTAATACTGTTTTTAGGAAGAAGGTGCCTGTTAGTTTAACACAAATCACCAAAACAATAACTTGCCTTGACAGCTTCACAAAGCATAGGTATGAAAAGAACTTTGTCAAATTTACGTACACCGTTGATGAGCAGCAATGTTGCAAAATTTAAAACACATATACCTTTTTTTCTAACAATTCCCTTTCTAGAAATAGCCAGTCAATGTACTCAAGTATCGTAGAGTGTACCAGTATATTCAGAGCATCTTTATTTATAAAAGTGAAAGATATTAAACAACATAAATACCCACTAGAGGGTGATGTGGAAAATAAATGACGGTATTTCCATACAACTCAATACATTGTAGTAAATTTTTTACAAATGGCTTATTATTGACTAATATAGAACCAAATCCAAGATGCGTCATCAATGAAAACATGCTAGGTTCAGAACAGGGTGTGCAGTGATCTTCTAACAAAGAAGTTCCCCCATAAGAAGATATAGTTGGACTTCTATTTCTATTTGGGAATTTTCCAATGCTGTAGCTCCTGGGCCTTAAGGTAAAAAGGAAGCTTATTATTAAATTTGAATTTTGAATTTTTAAAAAATTATTATTACACATTATTTTGTGAAAGAGGACAAGGTGATTCGCTTTTTTAAGAAAAGTATTTTGTCAATCCCAAAATGATATCGAATGTTTGTGTGAGTGGACTAGACATAAGATTTAAGTTCCTCTCAAACACTCAGCACAGTCCAGGAAACCAGCCCAGCCATGAGAGAATGGAGGGATCATGGAAGCCCAGGTAGGATATCTAGAATCAAGATCCCTGGGTTTGCATAAATACATAAGCCATACTATGGTTGATAAACAGGGTGTAAGCACTAGGATAGTATTTCTTTACTGGCTATATGCTATGGGCTAGGGACTCAGAGATGAATCTAACAAATCTCGCTAATTGTGGGGAGTGTGAGGCATTGAAAGTCATGAAGGACAAATTTTGCTGTTTTTGTTGCTTTTGCTGTTTTATCATTAGGTTGTAGCAGGAGAGGGAGGTAGGCTCTCATGCATAACGTAAATAGATGTTCTCCTCCTTGTAAAGCCAGCCTTGCTGCAGATATTGACAAAGACATTGTAGGATGCTAGTGAATATAGGAAGGGCTGAGGGATAATTTATAGCTATAATAAGGGCCATCTTTCACGGGGCACTTACTAAGTATGAAGCACTGGGTTAAGAGCTTCATACCCATTATCTCTTTTAATCCTCACAGCCATTCTATGCAGTAGGTGTATTGATGGGTGGATTGAGGCTCCTAGAGATATATTAACTAGCCCAACCTCACATGGCTAGTGAGCAGCAAAGAAAGACTCAAATTCAATCTGCCTGTCTTCAATTTTTATCTTTTATTTACTTTTATTTTAGATCATTTTAGTACATTTCTTTTTTTAATTTTTTAATTGGAGGATAATTGCTTTACAGTGTTGTGTTGGTTCCTGTCATACAGCAACATAAATCGGTCATAGCTATATACATAGAGAGAGAGAGAGAAAGAGAGAGAGATCCCCTGCCCCTTGAGCCTCCCTCCCACCCCATCCTCATCCCACCCCTCTAGGTTGTGACAAAGCACCAGGCTGGGCTTCCTGTGTTATATAGAAACTTCTACTAGCATATATATGAAATCTAGAAAAATGGTACTGATGAACTTATCTCAGGGAATGAATGGAGATGCAGATTTAGAGAATGGACTTTTGGATACAGAATGTGAGGGAGAGGTTGGAACAAATTAAGAAAGTAGCATTGCCTGTCTAATCACAAAGCTTTGATGCCATCTAGTAGGCATGATTCGGGGCTAGAAAGCCTGGAAATGAGAGGCATCATCTTTACGATGTTCTTTTCTCTCTCTCACCCTGACAGGATCACAACCACAGCTGCGTGTATGATGGATCTACGAAGATATCCTCTGGATGAACAAAACTGCACCTTGGAGATTGAAAGTTGTGAGTTAACTTGGACAGGGGGACAAAAAAGAGGGATGTTTGCTTGACCTAATCAAGTGCAACCTCATACTGAGTAATTGGCACCGGGATATTTTCAGTTACACTACCCTGCCAACTTTTCAAAGGGTTCACAGCCTAGTAACATTTTCCTCTGTATTGGCAATTGTCTTTTTGAGTTATTAAGGAAAGTCCACTCCTTTTAGCTGGACAATTTATGAATTCATGCTTTCTCCTTCTCAGAATCAAGTTTCTTCCAAGACCTTCCAATACTCAAGCTGCATTAAGAGAGGGGAAATATTTAGTTTGAAAAGACTTTGTGAGATTGTCTTTGGTTTTATAGTCTGTCTGCCTGAAGGACTGTAAATTGTTGTCTAGAAAAACACTATGGCAAAGTCTTTCTTCATGGAAAAATGAGATGATAAATGGTATTGCCCATTTCTCATCTTGTGGCTTGTAGTTTAGGTTTGTCCTCTTGGGCTATTTTTCACTGATTAACAATTAGAATATTTTAGTCACTAAGATTTAATCTGATTGATTATCTTTATTTCATTGTTTCTGAGTCATCAACACGCAGACATTTGATCCCATTTGTTGTGAATACAAGGCCAAGGCCATTTCCTGGTTTTCAGGGGCAGAGAAAGTGCAGTAGGTAATTCAGAGCATTGTAATACCACTTAATGTAATGTAAAAATAGACAGATATTTATTTAGATCATTTAAAATGCTTTCCAAATCTAAACTTCAAAATGATAAAGAAAAATGGGAAAATTCCAAGTGATGCTCTAGTATTATTGAACAATAACTGTATTCCCCATTGTCTGACTATTGAGTAATTACATTCATTTTCTCGTTTTACTGAATACAAACATAGAACTAGATAAAGAATGCTTATGTAGATATAGATTCAGATGTAAACATTGATCTATTACCCCTAGAACCTGGAATGAATAACATTCATCAGCTATTCTTTAATTAATATTCTAATTTTTAAATATATTATATAAATATGTTGGCTGAAAGGTATTAATATATGAAAGTATTAATAGTGACTTTTGGTTTAAATGATAATGACAAGCAAATTCAAACTATAGGAATGAAATATAAACCCAGTCATTTGTTATTGGCTAATAATGTTTTACAAATAAGACAGAACTTTAGCTAAGCAAGTAAACTGTTAGCTCCTGGAACTGACATGGAAAGAGAAAGATGCTTATTTATATAGGTAGCCTTTTACCCTCAGTCTCCTTCCACTGATTGTGATTTTTTTACCTTTGCTTCTGCTGGACCAGATTAGGATATGACAATCAGTTAAAATTCTAACATCTTATGTTTACAGCATGCACTTAAAGAAGCAATGAATTTTGACAAGTACTGGAATTGATTCTGTGGATAAATTGCAAGTGCTAAAATTATCAACATTCTCTCCCAAAAAGTATATTTTATTTTATAATGCATATTGAGTCTTTCTATTATTACAAGTTTGCATTTTTCTTTAAGTAGGCAATTTCCTTTATTCCTATTTAGAAAATAGATTACTTTTAGGACCACTTATCATATCATACAACAAGCCAAACCAAAACTATAAATGAGGCAGAATTAACCATAACTTTTTTGGGGCAAGGATTGGGGAGGCCCAAACAATCAGAGAGTCCAAAGTTACCATAAGATATGATGTCAGGCAATAAGTAGTGACCCAGGCATATGATAAGCATTGAGGCAACTCAGTAAGATGCAATCAGTTGTCTGGGTAGATGGATGAGGCATGGTAACTGGGACCCTAAAATCAGTTAATATATAGGACTGTACAGAATTACCATCATCAAAAAAATCTACAAACAATAAATGCTAGAGAAGATATAGATAAAAGGGAACCCTCCTACACTGTTGGTGCAAATGTAAAGTGATACAGCCATTTGGAGAACAGTATGAAGATTCCTTAAAAAACTAGGAATAATCTACCATATAACCCAGCAACCCCACTACTGGGCATATATACCCTGAGAAAACCATAATCAAAAAAGACATATGTACCCCAATGTTCATAGCAGCACTATTTACAATAGCCAGGACATGCAAGCAACCTAGATGTCTCTTGACAGATGAATGGGTAAAGAAGATGTAGTACATATATAAAATGGAATTATATACATATATACTCAGCCATAAAAAGAATGAATTTGAGTCAGTTCTAGTGAGGTGGATGAACCTAGACCCTGTTATACAGAGTGAAGTAAGTCAGAAAAAGAAAAACAAATACAGGATATTAACACATATATATGAAATCTAAAAAAATAGTATTGATGGACCTATTTAGAGGGAAGGAATGGAGATGCAGATGTATAGAACGGACTTATGGACACAGTGGGGGAGGGAGAGAGTGGGACCAATGGAGAAAGTAGCATCAACATATATATACTGTCAGGTGTAAGATGGATAGCTTGTGAGAAGTTGCTGTGTAGCACAGGAGCCCAGTCTAGTACTCTGTGACGATGTAGAGGGATGGGATGTGGGAAGGAGAGGGAGGCTAGGGAGAGTGGGGTAGGTGTATATAATTATGGCTGATTTGCATTGTTGTATGGCAGAAACCCGGCTTCCCAGGTGGCGCTAGTGGTAAAGAACCTGTCTCCCAATGCAGGAGACGTAAGAGACAGGTTTGATCCTTGGGTAGGGAAGATCTTCTGGAGGAGGGCATGGTAACCCACTCCAGTATTCTCACCTGGAGAATCCCATGGACAGAGAAGCCTGGTGGACTACGGTCCATAGGGTCGCAAAGAGTTGGATACGACTGAAGCGACTTAGCATGCGTGATGGCAGAAACCAACACAACATTGCAAACAAATTTTTAATATTTAAATTAAAAAATAGAAAAAAAAAACAGAAATAGAGTCACAGAGGTTAAAAAAATAAAAAGCTTAAGCTTACCAAGGGCAAAAGAGGGTTAGGGATAAATTGAGAGACTGGGATTGACATATACACACTACTATATGTAAAATAGATAACTAATAAGGACCTGCTGTATAGCACAAGGAACTCTGCTCAATACTCTATAATGACCTTTATGGAGAAAGAATCTTAAAAAAAAAAGAGTAGATATATGTATATGTATAACTGATTCACTTTGCTGTACAGTAGAAGCTAACTCAACATTGTAAATCAATTATACTTCAATAAAATTAAATATACACATATAGGACCGTGTGGGCAGACTGTGACCATCATAAAGTGATCCAACAGCAGATCACAGAACTCTAGTCCCTAGAGATATTTACCTAAAGCAAAGAAGTAATTCAGTCCTGTAAGAATTTGTGTAATGAGGAGTCTATGAAGTCAGGAACTTGGGAGAAAGGGAAAAAGACAGGGGACTGCTTTCTATTTGCCAGGCAAAAGCTAGGCATTAATCTAACACCTCCATAGCAGAAGATAGACCTATTATCTTAATGAATAAAGGTCTATCTCTAACAACATTTGAGAGATAATGTGAGTTTCAGAGAAGTCAAATAACTTCCCCAGGGCCATAAGGCAAGGATAGTGGTGAAATGGAAATTCAAACCCAGTAATCTATTCTCTATAATAGAATCCTGCAATTAACAGCTGAGCAAGGAAGCAGAACATCAATGATTAGAAGTATAGCACCAGTCAGAACCACTCTCAGTTAGACTGCGGGTGCTAAATCAACCAAAGAGGGGTCGAAATTATCCCTAATAAAAGTTAAAGTCGATTCCAGAAGCT
This sequence comes from Okapia johnstoni, assembly GCA_024291935.2. Lineage (NCBI taxonomy): Eukaryota > Metazoa > Chordata > Mammalia > Artiodactyla > Giraffidae > Okapia > Okapia johnstoni. The sequence goes on from CM044308.1 coordinate 59,861,730, forward strand.
GAAACAGAATTTAGCTCTTTGGTCAAGGGTCAAATGATTGCAACTGCGGAGAAAGTGTAGGCTGTGGATACAGGAAACAAAGTACTCCTGATTCCACTGGTGTTAACCCCCCAAAAAACTAAAAGCCTCAAATGACAACATTGCTTAGCTCCAATACTTTCCTTGAGATGTATCTCTTCTTAACAATAGATAAACATATAAAGAGATCTTAAATCTTAAGAGGAATAATGCCCAGTGACAAGGTAACATATGACAATAACACCAGAGTCCAAATGAGCTTTGCTTGTTCCTGCCATAAGTACATAATCAATATATGCTAAGTGTTAATAAATACTGAATCTATTATCTATTTTTTAACTCTTCAAGAAGAAATATGTGTTACATTATTTACTGAAACAGATCTCCCTGAACTGTCATTTTATGAAGACCATAACTGAGCTTTATTTATTTTTTAAATGTAACATTGTATTTACTTAAGTTATTAATTAGTATCAATGATAATAATTCCTTATATTCTTAGATATCCAATAAATTATTCATTTCTCCTTTGGCTGATATATGGAAAATATCAGAGGGACAAGTTTTTATGTAGTGACTTATAGGAAAAATAGATTATTCATTTGGATAATAGGTGAATGTTAAACGGAGGCATTGTTGCTTCACTGTTTATTTTTCCTGATGGTTTGTTAAGTTTCTTTACTGTTCCTTTTTTTTTTTTAACAACTTAATGTCTTCATGTGAAGTTGAGGGTATAATGAGTGTGAATTTCAGTATCTTTACTGGATATGTTAATACCTTAAGTGGAAGTTCAGCTCATAATAATTTATGTGGCCTCTTCTACTTAACTTTTCATATGGGTTAGTGCATCATGAAGCTAAGTAAAGAATTAACAATTCCTTCTTAGAAGTCACAAGTGATTTGTTTTGCTTATTAAAAGTAAGTCTACTGCTAAAAAATTGGGATACTTAAGTTATTGGTCCCTAAATATCTTTCCTTGAATATTAAAATCTACTTATTTTATGTCAGCTTCTTTGACAAATCATTTTCTGTTATCTTTAGTTTTCTTCACTTCCCAATGTGTTCCATTTATTCATTCACTCACTGCATTACAAAAGGTGTGATCAAGACTACTAACACAGATAAACCATTCAGTTTGAAGCTTCTATTTGCCAAAATAAATCACTGCAGATGGTGACTGCAGTCATGAAATTAACAGACGCTGCTTACTCCTTGGAAGAAAAGCTATGACAAACCTAGACAGCATATTAAAAAGCAGAGACATCACTTTGCCAACAAAGGTCCAGATAGTCAAAGCTATGGTTTTTCCAATAGTCATGTACAGATGTTAGAGTTGGACTAAAAAGAAAGCTGAGCACCAAGAATTGATGCTTTCGAGCTGTGGTGCTAGACAAGATGCAAGATCACACCAGTCACTCTTAAAGAAATCAACCGTGAATACTCACTGGAAGGACTGATGGTGAAGCTGAAGCTCCAATACTTTGGCCACCTGATGCGAAGAGTTGACTCAATGGAAAAGACCTTGGTGCTGGGAAAGATTGAGGGTAAGAGGAGAAGTGGGCGGTTATCATCTCATGTACATTAATTTGAGCAATCTCCAGGAGATAGTGAAGGGCAGGGAAACCTGACGTGCTGGAGTCCATGGGGTTGCAAAGAGTCAGACACGACTTAGCAACTGAACAACAAAAATGCTGCTTGCTTCTGATATTTCAGGGGCTTAAGCCAGAAGAAGTCCAGGCTTTATGACAAAGAAACAAATAACCTAGCTGTAGATCTTGTATTCTCTAGTTTATGGTCTTGTAGTCATAACTGAGCTTTAAAGTGATTACAAATGAAAGGGTCTAGTGTCAGTTGGGGAACATGAATGATAAAGTAAGACATTTCACCAATGTAAGATTGAATTAATCATACTTTTATGACCAATAGAGTAGAAATTTTACCTACCTTACAACATTTACTAGTTTGAATTTTCTTCCATTACAATCTCAAAGATGAGGAAATATTTTCCTTGGTTAGGTCCTTTGAGACAAATTAAAGATGTTTTGTTTTTCTTTAATGTCATCTAATCGAGTAAAATTAGGAAAGCCATAAAGCCTTGATAGATTTAAATTTTATTTGAACTTGGAGCACATTAATGAGCTCATAGCCCTGGGATGCTTCATAGCCCTGGGATGCTACAAAATGAGTTAATGGCACATGGGAAAAATCAAAGAACTTAGTATTAGGAGGATTTGGAATTTGAAATCAATAAAGCTATCGTGAAGGTTTGAAGCCACATGGAAATATAGAAAGACTTTGGGACAACAGTCATGAAGGTATCTAATGCCTTTTGCAATACATTTTTGGCAGCAACTGTTGAAGAAAATCAACCCTAATCCTACCCTCTCTCTGTCAGCAGATAGTGCCAACTCTCACTACCTGCCCTCCCACCCCAAATAGAAGCCATTTCGGGTCTGAAATCTCTCAGCAGACTCACCCCTTTTTCTAAATGTCCTTATATCCTCACCATTCTAAGTTAGCCCCCTGTATTTAAGTGGAAGAGGTATTCCTCTTTCTTTTACAGACTGATCCTGGCCCCTGTGCTCAGGACTTTCATTTCTTTCTTCCTCCTCTGGTAAATGATTTTCTCAAGTTAATACACACCTCCACCCCTGATTTTTCAGATCCTCAGTCTCACCCTGTCTGCTACCTCTTTTTTCACAGCTTAAAATACAGGCTGAAAACTCACAAAACACAGCTACTCTATCTTCACCACTCCCCTTAAGCTTTTCCCAATCTTTTACTTCCTTTTTCTCAAAACTACTTGAAAGAATGGTTTATCTCTATTAAGATAATAGGTCCTTTATTGAGCCCATCTTTGCATGAAATGTTCCCTTGGTATCTCTCATTTTCTTGAAGAGATCTCTAGTCTTTCCCATTCTATTGTTTTCCTCTATTTCTTTGCACTGGTCACTGAGGAAGGCTTTCTTATCTCTCCGTGCTATTCTTTGGAACTCCACATTCAAATGGGTATATCTTTTCTTTTCTCCTTTGCTTTTTTCCCTGAACTTTAGATTGAGACTTTCAGTTGTAAAGTTGGTATTTCCACCGAGAAGTCTATTTAGGATGTCTAAAAACTTTTCTGTGCTCTACCTGATGCTGTCCTCAATTCAGTGGATGGCAAGTCCATGCTTCCATTTTCTTAGAATTTTGATTCAGAGAAGACTATTTACTTATAAGGGTAGATCTTTACTGTCTAAGAAAGAATGTTCCACAAAAAAGATGCTTCTCATGAGAATTCTTTGGGGCTGATATTTAAGTCTCAGAGTTGGTGTTCTGCGTTATCTTTGTCACGTTTAAACCTTCTGTGTGCATTCATGCCTCCGGGTGTACTCAACATACTGCTCACCCTGACCCAGGTGGACTGCTTTGTTCATGGTCTAAATTTTGGCAAGTGAATGTAGTATCTGAGACATACTGTCTCAGCACTCTTTTGCTTTATATCCTAGCACTTCTAGTCTTATTAGTAGTAGTAGTAATCATTACAGTATTCAGTTATTATTATCCTTTGATTATTATTATAGTTCAGCCCCAAGTGGAACAAAATATGGAATTTTAAATAGTGTATATGCATAAAATTCACTTCAAAGCAAAATTTTAAGAAGAGTAACTATGACCAGGTATCACAGTAGCAAAAGGATACTTCTTCCTAACTTCATGTGACCCAGGAAGAAAATTTAATTTTATTATAACTCAACAAACTGGTTAGGAAACTGAAAATTTACCAAACTCAGTCTTGACCCTTTGATTATGCTATTAAAGTTTGAAGTAAATAAACAGGAGGAAAATTGGCAGAGTATTATTTTACATTTCTTTGGCGAGACACTTCCTAAAACTTCCCCTCTACAGTCAGATGACAATTATGCAAAATATGTTCCCTCTAAAACAAACGTACTGTTTTGGCATATAGAGCATGTAAAAATTCAAAGAGGAAGAGGAAAAATAATGGCAGCACCAGTGAGAATAGGATATTAAATGTAAAAAAACCTGTGTAACTCAGTAAGCGGACAGTCCATGAATGCAGATGACCTAAGAACGCATCACTGTGGCAGTCAGGATGAAGGAAGGTGATGAAGGGGTGACACTGAGGACTTAGTTAATGGCTGAGATTTTGAAGTGAATGATTCACAAAGAGCTATTACTGATCCCTAATGAAGAGGCTATGTTACCTAAAATGAGAACTCTGCAAGGAAAATACATTTTTGAGCTGTAAAAATATGCCTAATTGACTAAAGATGTACTTTTTTTATTGACACTAATTATGTAGAATGGCGCCCTCATCACCCCATCAAGGAAGACACAAAAAGGTAGGTCTTAAATTAAGGTCATGGTGAGGATCAGAGTCCAAGTCCTTATAACTCCTTTTTCTTGAGATGAAATTAGAGCTTCAGCACATCATAAAAGATAATCAGTTATGAACCCAAATCATCAGAAAAGAATAAATGACTTTAGAACTCTCTACTGGGAAAGGTTTGCCTCAAAATAATTAAAATAAAGTCTAGCAAACTTGGGTTCCTCAGGATGACTGGTTAAATCTCAGATCTCTAGACAGTAAAGGCGTAACTACATGCTCCTTCCATGAAAACCTCTAGTTTGTAGAAATGAAAATCAAATAGAATAGATGTCATCATTTTTTCCTTCATTAAAATTAAATCCTAAGTAAAAAAAAATATTCAACAAATTTTATTTTTAATGTGGGCTTAAAAGTGCTAATGACCTATTACATCTGGGGATCTTCCATATATTAAAGAGTAAGCCAGGAATGTTACATGCCCAGGGTGCCTACCAGCAACTAAGCTGTTCAGATTTCAGTGTATGGGAATTATTCAGGTCATCTGAAAATGACTTTTCTGCCTCAGCTCAGTTCAGATTTCCTTTAGGATGGATTGATTGGATCTCCTTGCAGTCCAAGGGACTCTCAAGAGTCTTCTCCAACACCACAGTTCAAAAGCATCAATTGTTCTCTGCTCAGCTTTCTTTATAGTCCAACTCTCACATCCATACATGACTACTGGAAAAACCATAGCCTTGACTAGATGGACCTTTGTTGACAAAGTAATGTCTCTGCTTTTCAATATGCTGTCTAGGTTGGTCATAACTTTCCTTCCAAGGAGTAAGCGTCTTTTAATTTCATAGCTGCAGTCACCATCTGCAGCGATTTTGGAGCCCAGAAAAATAAACTACAGTGGGTTGCCATTTCCTTCTCCAGGGGATCTTCTTGACCTAGGAATTGAATCTGTGTCTCCTGCATTATTGGCTGGAGGATTCTTCACCAATGAGCTACCTGGGAACCCCATTTTATACATAGCAGTGTGTATATAGGACTTCCCAGGTGACGCTAGTGGTAAAGAACCACCCCCCCACCCGCCAATGCAGCAGATGCTGGAGACTTGGGTTCAATCCTTGGGTCAGGAAGATCCCCTGGAAGAGGGCATGGCAACCCACTCCAGTATTCTTGCCTGGAGAATCCCACAGACAGAGGAGCCTGGAGGGCTACAGTCCATAGGGTCGCAAAGAGCTGGACACGATTGAAGTGACTTAGCATACAAGCAATGTGTATATATATTGCTCCCAATTTCCTGATTCATTCTGCCTCCCCTGCCTCTCTGGGTATCCATAGTTTGTTCTCTATACTGATATCTCTATTTCTGCTTTGCAAATAAGTTCATGTGTACCACTTCTCCAGATCCCACATATAAGCAATATTATATGATATTTGTTTTTCTCTTTCTGACTTATTTCACTGTATGGCAGTCTGTAGGTCCATTTATGTCTCTGTAAATAGCACAATTTCATTCCTTTTTATGACTGTAATATTCCATTGTATATATGCACCACATCTTTTTTTTTTTTTAATTTACTTCAGATTCCTACTACTCAAAGTGTGGTCCATAGGTCAGTAGCTCTAGCATTACCTGGGAACATGTTAGAAATGCAGACCCTCAGGCCTCAGCCCCAGCTCATTAAACCAGAATGCATCTTAACAAGATCCCTGTAAAGGCATGGCCATTTGACAAGCACCTCGGGGAGCATATCAGACAACAGATGGATTTCCACTCTGACAATTTTTACGGTAAGAGCAGGCAACCTTTTGGCTCTACTGAGTGAGACTGCTTGTCTGAACTGTAGGTTTACACACTCTCAGTACTTGGGAATACGGTCTATTTGGAATCAGGGCAGTCATCTAGTGAGAGCTCTGTGACAAATGTGCTTGTTCACACAATCAAATGAGGACAGTCAGTGCCTGTGAGACGGGCTGTGGGAGATGAAGATGAACACCAAACTTGTTATTTCATTTTTTAAGTTTGAAAGAAATAGACCTTGCTCAATTTTGGTTTGCTAAAACCATTCCTGTAAAAATCACCATATGATATTGCTTATCATGTAAAATCTAAAAAGGAACAACAAACTAGTGAATAAATCAAAAAAGAAGTAGACTCACAGATACAGAGAACAAAGTAGCAGTTACCAGTGGGGAGAGGACAGGAAGAGGGGCAATATAGGGGTGAGGCAAAAAGGGTTATTATGAGATTATGTGAAATCATGTATGTGAAACTTTTGAAAATTTTAAAGCACTACAGAATTTTAAAAAATCTTTCAACTGATTAAAAGAATAAAGAACAAATCAAAAAACTGTTTCGTAAAACCTGTTGCTATGTATTCATTCAAGAGTAAATTGTGAAGTACTGTAGCTTATCTTTTGACATGATTGATAATGTTATGAAAACAGCTGATGCCCATGCATCTCTTTCCCAAGTAGATAATTCCATTTACCACAGCATCATAATACAAATTAAAGTTTCAGTGATTGCATTTGTATCAACATGTGGTATCGATATATCAGGGCTTTTAAAATAGAGTAGCGTCTTGCAACAGCTTATTATTACATGGATTTGAAAAATCTGATTGAAGCACTTAATTCCAGTGAAAGGCACGGTCTATTCATCTACCTGTTTATTTTAAGGCACGTACTTTGAAAGAACAATACTGGAGCCTATGCCTGAGGGAATAAAGGAAAGAAAAGTTTAAATTTTTTCCTTTGATCATTTCAGTGATTTTTTTCCTTTGAAAGAAATTGTGCTATTTTCTGTTCTTTGCTGTACTTTCTTCTTCCATTTCTCTGTTTCCTTTCTGTTTCCCATTTAGAGGACTGGGTCCACTATAAGCGATGGTGAAAGAAAAAGAAAAGCAAAAATTTAAAGCATGGCAGCCTTAAAGCAGTGACTGTTATACATGGGGAAAATTAAAATTAAAATCACCTGGGGAGTTTAAAAAGTGCTGGCAGAAGGGCTCACCTTCTATAAATTCTGATGTTACTGGTCTGGGGTGGGGTCATAGTATCAATAGTTTTAAAAAATCTCCTTTCTAAAATCTTTGATCTTAAGAATAAAGCAATTTAAACATGGATATTGACACTGAAGTGAAAATTAAGTTACCTGTATTGACACGGGATTTCTTTATGGATGTGGTTCACAGAACAAACCAAGTCAAGACCTCTCAGGAGAATATGTCCATTTTCAAGATTATAGATGTTCATGCATCACACAATTATGAGTAATGAATGGACTTTTTGAAACTACAGCACCAGTGCAGTCAGTCAAGCCTAACAGTGTACTAAAATGATTTGGGGAGGAGTATCTGTAGCCATTTGGAAGAGCAAGGATCTGACTATTGTATGATCTATTGCAATTTTAGAAGTGACCTGGTAAAATAAGAGTTGTTCTTAAATTGTATATCAGTGTTCAGTTTCATTGGCAGGAATGTCAGAAAATAAATGCTCATGAGGAACTGAGTTTAGACTGATTCAGTAGAGAGGGGAAGGACCAATTAAAACCTGCTTTGTTCTCAGGTGTCTGCTTTGCATTCAGATATAGCATACTCCCAAGTCACCCAACTCTCACATTTTGGAAGTTAGAAGATGAATACAAAAATTATTTCATTTTTCTGTTCTGAGGACACTATGGGGTGGGGGGGCTGGTAAATCTTAGAGGTTCAAGTCAGAGTGCTGGAGTTTAAATTCCTTTTGGACCACTACAGTTTTGTGACCTGGGTGAGTAACTACCATAGTCCTTTGATTTTCTTCTCTATAAAATGGAGTGAAGCAATAGGGTTTTGGTGAATATTCTATAGGAAATTTCTGTTAAGTGCCTGGCCCGTAATATATAATCAATAAATATTAGCAGTCATTATTATCAAGTTTGGATCCTAAGTGAACCAAAGCCTTAGGTTTAGCATGGGTGTTCAGTTCTAGAAGATCAAAGTTCCATTCAAAATTGTGTCTTTAAGTGTTTGGTTAATACCTAAAGCCTTTAGACAAAACAATGCACTGTATTTTGACTTCCTCTAAGGAAGTTGGAAGCAAAATGGTCATCCATCAGAGCATCAAGAAGAAACTTACGGAAATCTAACTGTAAATCCAAGATCTCCTCATCTACATAACCACTTAGCTATGCATGGAAAATAAATGGTCTGTAGGGTAGTGAACAGCTATAAGGCTAACTTTACAGACAAGTTGATTGTGAAACCAATTTTCATAAAAGCAAGTCCACTTCCCACTGCCTTTTATTTTCTAACTTTTAAAGATCAGAGAGTTTTCAGAAAGACTGCTTTTGCACAGTAATGTGATTTATTCATTTTCAGGGAGATATCCAATGCTACTAATTTCCTTGACAATGAGGACATAAAGCAAAGGAAGCCATGAATCATTCATGAAGTTCAATTTACTTCTGTTATTTTGGGTGTTTAGCATCCGTGAATATACAGTTAACAGCCCTCTGCATTTTATAGACTGGGTAGTGTGGCCATTTACTGAATTAATTAACAGATTAAGACTGGTCTCTGTGTCTCTGTAGGAGGGGAAATCTTTCTTAAGGAGGGACTATTTCCATGAATGGGACCTTCTGCTCATTGGATAGAATTTCTCTTTAGTTCCACATCTACCTTCTGGCCACTTCCGTTACCTGTCAGCTTGGTTGCTGCTGTATTACCAGCACTTACTTATTTGCATATAGAGTGGCTTGTGGTCACCACTTAAAAAGTGCTATTTGAATTGAATGGGTTCAAGTCTGGCACTCTGGGTGTGATGATTCATTTTATATGTCAACTTGACTGGGCCACAGTATGCCCTGATATTGGTCAGGCAATATTCTGTGTATTCCTGTGAGGGTGTTTTTGGATGAGATTAGCATTTAAATAGGTACACTGAGTAGATTGCCCCCCTAATGTGGGTGGGCCTCACCCAGTCGGTCAAATGCCTGAATTAAAAGGAAAAGACTGACCCACTACAGAGTAAGAGAGACTTCCTCTTGCCTGTCTATCTTTGCATTGGGACTATCAGCTCTTTCCTGCTGTCAGACTCAAACTGAAGCATCCACTCCTCCTGAGTCTCAAGGCTACTGGCCTTCAAACCTGAAGTGTATCAGCTCTTTAGTTTGCTGACTCATCCTGCAGATTTTGGGGCTTATCAGCTTCCATCATCACATGAGCCAATAAATCTTGTTTTCTCTATATATCCCATCGGTTCTTTTTCTCTGGAGAATCCTGACTAACACACTGGAAAACACCAAACATAAGATTTCTCTTTTATGATAGCATTTAAAACATTCAGAAATGGTTATTATGCCTCCCTAAAATTTTCTTCCCAGATATCTTGGTCTCCTTCTCTGAAGCGAATTATCTTTATATGGCATTACATGTGGGTTTGATCCCTGGGTTGGGAAGATTCCCTTGCAGTAAGAAATAGCAACCCACTCCAGTATTCTTGCCTGGAGAATTCCATGGACAGAGAAGACTGCTGGGCTCGAGATAATAGGGTCACAAAGAGTTAGACAAGAATTAGCATGCATGCATGCATGCACACAAGAAAAGGACACAATTCTCCATGTGTGACTTTACAAGGGCAGACTTTTGTAGAATGGCTCCTGCCTACTATCTGGACACTATACTTACATTATTTTCAGGTGATAACACAACACATTATATAAATAAAAATTAGCATTTCAACTCTATAAATAACATTTTTTTTTCCAGAGAATTTTCTATAGTTAAGTTAGACCTGTTTTCATTCTGATCCCAAAGAAAGGCAATGCCAAAGAATGCTCAAACTACAGCACAGTTGCACTCATCTCACATGCTAGTCAAGTAATGCTCAAAATTCTCCAAGCCAGGCTTCAACAGTATGTGAACCATGAAATTCCAGGTGTTCAAGTTGGATTTAGAAAAGGCCGAGGAACCAGAGATCAAATTGCCAACAACCACTGGATCATTGAAAAAGCAAGAGAGTTCCAGAAAAATATCTATTTCTGCTTTATTGACTGTGCCAAAGCCTTTGACTGTGTGTACCACAACAAACTATGGAAAATTCTTAAAGAAATGGGAATACCAGACCACCTGACTTGCCTCATGAGAAATCTGTATGCACGTCAGGAAGCAACAGTTAGAACTGGACATGGAACAACAGACTGGTTCCAAATTGGGAAAGGAGTACGTCAACACTGTCTATTGTCACCCTGCTTATTTAACTTATATGCAAAGTACATCATGAGAAACACTGGGCTGAAAGAAACACAAGCTGGAATCAAGATTGCTGGGAGAAATATCAATAACCTCAGATATGCAGATGACACCACCATTATGGCAGAAAGTGAAGAAGAACTAAAGAGCCCTTGGTGAAAGTGAAAGAGGAGAGTGAAAAAGTTGGCTTAAAGCTCAACATTCAGAACACTAAGATCATGGCATCTGGTCCCATCACTTCATGGGAAAGAGATGGGGAAACAGTGGAAACAGTGACGGACTTTAGTTTTTTGGGCTCCAAAATCACTGTAGATGGTGACTACAGCCATGAAATTAAAAGACGCTTACTCCTTGGAAGGAAAGTTATGACCAACCTATACAGCATATTAAAAAGCAGAGATGTTACTTTGCCAACAAAGGTCCGTCTAGTCAAGGCTATGGTTTTTCTAGTAGTCATGTATGGATTGAGAGTTGGACTATAAAGAAAGCTGAGCACCAAAGAATTGATGCTTTTAAACTGTGGTGTTGGAGAAGACTCTTGGACTGCAGTCCCTTGGACTACAAGGAGATCCAACCAGTCCATCCTAAAGGAAATCAGCCCTGAATATTCATTGGAAGGCCTGATGTTGAAGCTGAAACTCCGATACTTTGGCCACCTGATGCGAAGAGCTGACTCATTTGAAAAGACCCTGATGCTGGGAAAGATTTAAGGCAGGAAGAGAAGGGGACGACAGAGGATGAGATGGTTGGATGGCATCACCAACTCAATGGACATGAGTTTGAGTAAACTCTGGTAGTTGGTGATAGACAGGGAGGCCTCACATGCTGCAGTTCATGGGGTCGCAAAGAGTTGGACACGACTGAGCAACTGAACTGAAAAGTTCAGTGTAGGACTGAAAGTTGAACTGAAAACTGAAAGTTTGGGGGTAGAGATCCTATCTGGAAATGTAAATTTATAATTCATGAGCTTCTAGATGTTTTAAAGCCATACATCTAGATGATATCACCAAGGTAATTAGTGTAGCTAGAGAAGAGGTCCAAATGCTGACCCTTGGCCAAATTAATACTTAGAGTTTAGAAAAATGATATAAACACAGGTATGGCAATTACTATGTGCAAATACACTGCATATAATAATTCATTTAATCTCAACCATGACTCCTTCATTAGGTACTATTATTGTACCCATTTTACCAATAAGGAAACTAAATCACAGTGGCATTACCTAATTTGTCCATGTTCTCATCTAGTAAGTGGGAGAACCACATCACTAAAGGAGACTAAGAAGGGTGATCAATGAGGCAGGAGGAAGCCTAAGAGAGAAGAGTGTTCAGGAATGGAAGTAAAAAGTATTCTAGAAAAAAAGAGGTGATCATCAGAGTCAAATACACATGATAAAACAAGCTAACTAAGAACTGAGAATGGACTATTGCGTTTGGCAACATGAAAGGCTGGGACTGAAAATCTAAATGCAGTAGATGTAAAGGAGTATAGGAGAAGAGAACGAGACCTTACATGTAAAGTGCTTGGTACAGTGCTTAGCATAGTTCTACTACTCAATAAACAGTAGTCACAACCATCATCAAAGTACAGAGCAATCAGCTATTTGCTCTCAGGGAATTCTGAGCTGCTCCAACTTTTGTATCAGTTTTAAATATTCCTCTCTTCAGTTTTATCACATCTGTCATCACTGTTGTTGTCAAAGTCATCATCACTTTCCCTTCTTCATTTCCAACCATTTTCTCCCATTTCTTGGTTTTCACCTTAAAAGCTGATTTTGTACATCACTAGCCAATCAAAGCTCTCTTCTCCTCTCCTCTTGAGCTGATTGACGACAGATTGCCAGGAGCAACTTCTTGTCTCACTCTTTTTTTTTTTTTTAATAAATTTATTTATTTTAGTTGGGGGCAAATTACTTTACAATCTTGTTTCACTCTTGTTGGCTCTATTTGTCTCTTTCTAGGTTCCTAGAGGTTTCTGATTCTTTCATCATATCCAAGTGTTTATGGTTCACATACCATTCCTGACACTGTCAGTACTTCCGGGATGGCAAGAAGACTATGTCATAGTCCCCCAAGGCTCATTCCTAAAGTAGCATTTGTATAAAGCCATGAATGCGATTCTCGGGAGTTTTAGATTATTAACAGAAACTAGATCATTCACCAGCAACATTCTGTTGCTATTCTAACTTAGCATCAAAGTCCGATGCATTTTTTGTCAGATTCATTGTCCAATGACTCAATTCCTTTTAGATTAAGTTGGGATCACTTGAAAAGACTCTGTGGGCACCTCTCTTACCCTAACATTGGCAGTTTAAACACAGCTACTGGTTTCAGCATACCCCTGTGCACCTCATCGCTAAACAGAACACTTTTGAACATTCTTTTGTGTGAGTTATGGAGCACCATACAGATGATTTCTCAGCCTGCTTTACAGACAAGGAAGTGATGTGACAAAGAATTTGGCCCACAGTTCCTCTCCCTAATTCTCAGGAAGGAAATCTCCATTATCTGTAGCATTTGAAAAAATGTGGCCCCTGTACAACTATAGGTAGAATCTCCATTTCCTTAAATGAATAAAGGGGTGGCCCAACCACTGGTAAACTTTCCAAAAATGTCTCTTTGTTGGTTTAATAGTCTTTACCTAAATGTTTGAGGAATCAAGCAGAACATCAAAAACACTAGGTTAATAATTCAAATGTTTATTCACCCACACACTTTCATCATTAACTATCCCAGGCAGAACAAAGTCTCTGTCCAGATGTACCTTATAATAGATTACAGAAGGATACGGAAAAAATCAAAACAAATCACAGATATAAAATATAATGCAGGAGTATGATATGCTGTGACAAGTATGCTGAAGAAGAGAAAGATGGGGTGGAGGGATGGAGAGACATGTGAAGAGAGGCAGACACATACACATGCTGTTTGTGGATCAGGAGTTATGCAAATCCAATAACGTTAGCACAAGGAAAAATAAGCCAGAGTGTATCTACATTTCATAGGCACAGGTGTTGAAAGATCTGTTCAATGCCAACAGACACACAGCCATTACCAACCATGGACTCTTGTCCATTGCCCTGTCTTGCCTCAGTGCAATAAATTAACAGGGTCCACTTTTAATGAATCACATGTGTGAAATCCTAATCTTGATCATTCAATAACTTCAGGATAGCATAATTGCCAGTAAGGATAGAAAATTAAAAGTTATCTCAGTGGTTTTGGGAAGCTGATTTGATGTCTTCCTTCCCAATACTCAAGATCAAGTATGACTGCCGCAGTGACCTTCTGAGTGGAGAACAGTTTGCACCTCCATTCTATGGGGTCTGAAAACCATCCTTTGCTGAAGCAATACAGATTTTCTCAGTTGTTCCATGGAGTCCCAGCCCCACAGTATGAAACCCTCTCTCAGTCACTGCCCTGTTTGTTGACAGCCACATTGGGTTAAGTCTCCCAGAGGTGGGTGTACATATGATCACCATAGTTACACTCAGGCATAGTAGAAATGCTTTAGTTCTCTGGAAGTTACTTTTATTGAACGTTTATCAATCTCCATTATTATTTGCATTTGACTAGTATGTGAACGTGAGTCTAGAGAATAAAAACATATATACACAATGCTTTCATACATTTTCATTTGAGTCCCCCAAAGACTACATTCCTAAAGTAGCATTTGTACAGATGCCTGAATGCCATTCTCAAGGGGTCTCAAGAAATATAAGATAAATGTCACGACTCCCATCATGGTGATACACTCACCAAGCCCAGGAGAAGTTAAATGAATTCGCCAAATATGCAGGGCTAAAAAGCAACTGAGTCCAGACTAAATTATGGACAATATGAGTTGAGAATCTGTTCTTTTCACTCTAGGAAATTGTGCCCTTTTGAACCGAGTTCTTCTAAGAGAGCAAAATAAGACACTGGAAAACTTCATCAGCTTTCTTAGGCCTCAAAGGTATTGCTGAATGTTGCAGAGCAATTGTTTACTAAATAATGCCTAGTGCTCAGGTGCTCAGTCAGGTCCATCTCTTTATGGCCCCGTGGACTATTATAGCCCACCAGGCTCCTATGTCCATGGGCTTTTCCAGGCAAGAATACTGGAGTGGATTGGCACTTCCTGCTCCAGAGGATCTTCCCCACCCAGGGATTGAACCCACATCTCTTGCATCTCCTCCATCGGCAGCTGGATTCTTTACCACTAGAGCTACCTGGAAAGCCCAAATGATACCTATATTGCTTGTTTTAAAAAAACTCATGGTTTTCCCCCAACGTGCTAACTACGTTTATAATTGCATTTAGTTGAAACTTGAAAGTGAAAGTGAAGTCGCTCAGTCATGTCCAACTCTGCAACCCCATGCACTGCAGCCTACCAGGCTCTTCCATCCATGGGATTTTCCAGGCAAGAATACTGGAGTGGGTTGCCATTTCCTTCTCCAGGAGATCTTCCCAACCCAGGGATTTAACCCGGGGTCTCCCACATTGTTGGCTTTACCGCTTTATTGTCTGAGCCACCATTCTTAAATTTAACATTTGAGATTCTATTTCTAGTCAAGTTTCTATCAAGAAAACAGAAGAGCTATTCAATGTATTCAAGATAACGTAGGTTTTAACACAGAGAACTAAGAGCGTACATGAAGACTGGGAAAGCTGGTGAGCCAAGGTGAAAGAAATCAACTGCAGCAGTTTCAGCCTGGAGCACCCAAGCAGAAGAAGGTTTTGCAAGACTCAGGATCTCTAGGAAGACCCCGGATCTCTAGGAAGACCCCGCCAATTATCTCTGACTCTTTATCAAAGTAGAGGTACTCAAGAGCTCCCCAGCAAGTCACTGAACCTCACATCTACCCATGAATCTAGCAGCAATTGTCCCCAGAAAATAATGGTCTCTCCTCCTCCGTCTTCCAATGCTGGCACGAATGCCTCTCTTTGGTAAACTCTAACCTGGATAAGAAGATTCTGGGAAAATTGTTCTAGCTTCTCTTCTATGATACTTGGCGTTATGATGTCAAGTTGACAACAAAGGAACAAACACTGGCATTTCAAAGTGATCTCAGAATTCTGTGTCTCACTATGTATAAGTTTTCTGAAACACAACCTGGAATCCTATGCCCTAACTGACATAGGAAAGGAGCAAGACACACAGCTGGAGGGTACCTCATCATTCATCCAGCTTCCCCTCCATGTAATCAACAAATATTTGACTTGATCTTTTATGTCCAGTGAACAAAATAGACATGGACCCAGACCTTGTGGTGCTTATATCTTGATAAGCCTTTGTCCTCAACTCCACTGAAGTTGCATTGGGAAACGGAGAGATTTATATGTTGTTGAGTCATTCACAAATTTGGGAAACACCAAGAATCTGAGATTGGCTCAGCCATCTTAACCAACTTTGCAAAATCATCCAATTTAGTCATAAAAGAAATCCAAAAATACTCACTGAGTCATCAGAGGTCATCTCTTGACTCATGGCCATGCACACACATACAAATGTATATAGCATTCTGTACTTATTGAAAGGGGTTATCTAGCGTTGTCTTGCTTGACCCTCACAAATCATCTTGCAGGTATAGGCAGATAATTTTTCTCTTTTCATTACTGAAAAATCAAGGACACAGGCAATCCATTGTTTCTTTAATTAATGACCAATGTTGGTCTTGAAACTAGGTCTCCAGTTAGGGTCCCTCTGCAACATCCCCCTGCCTCTTTTCTACTAAAAGAACTGGAATCTGCACTTTCTAGGTGTGAAACTACAGAATTAAAAATGGCTAGGCCTTCTAAATCACTTTTATTACCCATTTATAATTGTTATTCCAGCTTAAATTCTGAACCAAAGTGTCTGAAAGTGTCCTCTTCTTTGTTAATGAAAAAGTGAGTAAATCTCCCTTAGACAGAGCCCTTCTCTTTATGGACATCTTCTGCAATAAATAGGTCACTTGGTCATATCCATATCCGCGAGTAGTTTATTAAGTCGGCTCTGTCTTAAAATATCTTGTGTCAAGAACGTTTTTTAAGAACTCACGCAATTGTGACAGAATCTTAGGACTAGAAGAGGGCATTGAAGATTATTTCAGGCCAATTCTGTCAGATACAGATGAGGAGAATGAAATTCTGCAAGTCTCAATGACATTAAGGTCAAGATCACACATCTAGTTACCTAGAAGCAGACCTTTATCCATAAGTCTGATTAAAAGATTCAATGAGCATATGCTATGCTGCCAGTGTGTGGAGGGGTATAGGAAAATTTTAAGAATATAATCTGGATTAAAACTAAGTTATGGAGACATAAAACAATGATAGAAAAATACAAGTCAGGAAATAATTGAAAAATAATGACCTGTGAGTTACAACTGCTATAATTCCCTAGAGGAACAGATCAAGAATTTATTTTTAATCTCCACCTTATTCTACTAAAGATATGAGGCACTTAACAAAACATATTTTTGGTGTAAAAAGATTAGAGTAAACAGCTGTGTTGACCAGGACAAAGAGAAACTATGGGTGGAAAAAAAATAAAGCAAAACTTGTTACTGAGATGGACCATACAGTTGAGAGAAATGAACCGCAAATTTATCAGTAAGTTTTTTAATGGCCAAAGCAAGGAAACACAATCAACTTATAAATTTTAAATTGTCCATAAAACCAAACCTAATTTACTATTCTGTAGTATTTCTCCAGTAGATATTCAGAACAGGGGCTCAGAGATTTATCTAGTTCTTTCTTATGCAATCCATCAGTGTGGTCTGCTGGCATAACAACAAAGTACAACTCAGTAAGGCAATTCTATTATATCTAAATGATGCTGCTAAAGGAACCAGCAGTCTTGTGGTGTGGCTTGATTCAAAGGCATCATTTAGGACATGTAGAAAAATGGATCAATTACCTGACTCCGTAGTATTTCTTCCAAAACATTATTTATGTGATATGGAAAGCAGAGAGCTTATGTTGTATATACTATTTGTCAAGAGCCATTGGTGTGTTTAGTCTGTAATGCTGGTTGATGGATGCTTCATAAGCTAGTTAATCAACCAAGCAGAGTTTAGTGTCATTAAGAGCATCTGTGAAAATGGAAGAGACGAATTATGTTTAATGCCTTGTACACAGCTAAATAAAATCAAAACCACACTTAGAAAAAGATATATATTTATTACATTATAATATATTATATATATATATGTATATATACACACACACACACATTTATATAAATGTCCTGTTCTAGGTCAAGAGCAAAGCAGACCCGAGACCAGGGATTAAATAATTTAGGAATGGCTTACTAAAGGAAGTGGGACTTCAGACTTGGATGGACAGAGAGGAAAAGTGAGGAAATTTTAGACTGAAAGAATCACATGATCACATGGTGAAGGGGTTATAGATAGGAGATGAGTTGACTTGCCATCAAAATTTGTGACTTTAAAATGTAGCAACAATAGTGCCAATCTAAACATAATTTAGCTTCATTTTTTATGGAAATACTGTGAGTAGAAAGTGCTTTAATTTAATACGACAGCACTGGTTTGATAGCATGTCAAGCCAATGAATTCAGTAAGTGGGTTTATTTTGATGACCTTTGCTAATTTGTTGAATGCCGTGAAAAATCCCCTGCACACTTTCTAATGGTTCCAAAGCTGAAAATAATGACCTCACTGAAGATTCTGTCAGCTCCTCTGATTCACAGAATGGCTGAGAATGACCAATACACTCTGGTTGCAAAATGAGGCTCAGAAATTTGCAGCCTGACACAACTTATGGATACCAGAAAATGAAGTCTGTCTTACTGGAGAGCAAACATAGGGTCAGAGGAGCCATAAGCACTATCTCTTTTAAATAAAAGTTGTAATTACATCAGTGCTTCATTATAGACCGGCTCTGTACCAAGTATTGGGTTTCGCGTGTATTACGTATTTCATATTATCCTCACAATGTCTCCATGAAGAAAGAAACATCACTAGCTTCTAGATGTGGTAACAAAGATTCATAAGCTTTAAAGTAACTTGCTTAAAATTACACAGCTCATTAATGCCAAAGGGTTTGAACCCAGGTCTTTCTGATTCAAAAGCTAGTGTTTTTCACCTCTACATAATATAGATTCTCAGTCTTGTATGGGTTGTTGCTTTAGATTATATAACTAGAGCACTTTGTTTGGCAGTGTAAGGCATAAATTTAAAAAAAAAAAATCAAATCCTTGGTGAAGAATCAGGGAATTTGAAGGTTAACTAAGGGCCTCTAGAATCATTAACACAATCCTCTAATTTGGGATTTGAGACACCAAAGGGTTAATACCCAGTGTTAGCTGTCAAGAAATGTGAGGGCATTTCCATTTCTAAATGGGCTTAGGAGATTCACATGCTTCATTTCCAAAATGTTTCTGCAGAGATTCAGTTGACCTAAAAAAGATGGCAGAGTAGAAAGACATGTGCACATATTCTCCTGTGAGAACTCCAAAATTGCAACTAACCACTGAACAACCATTGACAGGAAAATATTGGAAAGGAAAGGAAAGAAGTCACTCAGTCATGTCCGACTCTTTGTGACCCCCATGGATGGAGGAGCCAAACAGGCTCCTCCATCCATGGGATTTTCCAGGCAAGAATACTGGAGTGGGTTGCCATTTCCTTCCCACCCAAAAAAAAAATCCTACATCCAAGGGCAAAGGAGAAGCCCCAACAAGACAGTAGGAGGAGCAAAATAGTGTTTAAAATTGAACCCATACCTTCCAGAGATGCTCAGAGGGCTCAAAGAAAACCTTGTGTGCACCAGGAACCCCACAAGAGACTAAGCCAGACCTGCCTTTGAGTGTTTGTGTGTCTCCTGTGGAGGCACAGGTCAGCAGTGGCCTGCTGTGGGGACAGGGGCTCTGGCTACAGCAGATGTGGGAGGCGTGGCATGTGACATAAGTCCTCTTGGAGGAGGTCGCCATTAGTCCCCACAGAGTCACTAAGCAGACGACCCTCAAACTGGAGAACAATTATACCAAAGAAGTTCTCACACTATTGCAAAAGTTCTAGGGCTCACAACAGATTTCCCAACCTGAGGATTCAACAAAGGGACTGAGAAACCCCAGGGAATTTGACTTTGAAAGCCAGTGGGATTTGATTACAGTACTTCCACAGGATTAGGGAAACAGATTCTTGGAGGGCACACCAGGACACAGGAGAAAGGAGCAGTGACCCACAAGAAACTGAATCAGACTTGCCTGTGAGTGTCCTGGAGTCTCCAGTAGAGGCATGGGTTGACAGTGCCCTGCCTTTGGGTCAGGGGCACTGAATACAACTGTCCTTGGAGCCACAGCATGCTGGCATAAGTCCTTTTGAAGGAGGTCGCCATTACCACCATTACCCCTACCATAGTTTGGCCTCAAGTCAAACTACAAGAAAGGAAAAGAGCACCACCCATCGATAGAAAATTGAATTAAAGATTTACTGAGCAGGGGCCCACCCATCATAGCAAGAACCAGATTCACCTGCAGCCAGTGCCTCCCATCAGAAAGCTTCCATGAGCCTCTATCCTTCTCCATCAGAGAGCAGAATGAAAACCACAATTACAGAAGACTAACCAAACTGATTACATGGATCACAGCCTTGTCTAATTCAATGAAACTATGAGTCATGCCACATGGGGCCAAACAAGACGTAGGGTCATTTCTGACAAAACATGGTCCACTGAAGAAGGGAATGGAAAACCACTTCAGTATTATTGCCTTGAGAATCCCCAAAACCATATGAAAAGGCAAAAAGATATGATACTGAAAGATGAACTCCCCAGGTCGGTACGTGTCTACTATGCAATGGGAGAAGTGTGGAGAAATACCTCTAGAAAGAATGAAGAGGCTGAGCAAAAGCAAAAACATCGCCCAGTTCTGGATGTGACTGGTGATGGAAGCAAAATCCAATGTTGTAAAGAACAATATTGCGTAGGAACCTGGAATGTTAGGTCCATGAATCAAGGTAAATTGGAAGTGGTCAAGCAGGAGATGGCAAGAGTGAACGTTGACATTCTAGCAATCAGTGAACTAAAATGGACCAAAATGGGTGAATGGAATTCAGATGACCATTGTATCTACTACCGTGGGCAAGAATCCCTTAGAAGAAGTGGAGTAGCCCTCATAGTCAACAAAAGAGTGCAAAATGCGGTACTTGAGTGCAGTCTCAAAAATGACAGAATGATCTCTGTTCGTTTCCAAGGCAAACCATTCAGTAACACAGTAATCCAAGCCTGTGCCCCAACCAGTAATGCTGAAGAAACCGAAGTTCTATGAAGACCTAAACAAACTTCTAGAACTAACACCAAAAAAAGATGTCCTTTTCATCATAGGAGACTGGGATGCAAAAGTAAGATGTCAAGAGATACCTGGAATAACAGGCAAGTTTGACCTTGGAGTACAAAATGAAGCAGGGCAAAGGCTAACAGAGTTTTACCAAGAGAACGCACTGGTCATAGTAAACACCCTGTTCCAACAACACAAGAGACGACTCTACACATGGACATCACCAGATGGTCAATACCAAAATCAGATTGATTATATTCTTTGCAGCCAAAGATGGAGAAGCTCTATACACTCAGCAAAAACAAGACCAGAAGCTGACTGTAGCTCAGATCATGAGTTCCTTATTGTAAAAATCAGACTTAAAGAAGGTAGGGAAAACCACTAGACCATTCAGATATGACCAAAATCAAATTCCTTATGATTACACAGTGGAAGTGACAAATAGATTCAAGGGATTAAATCTGATAGATAGAGTGCCTGAAGAACTATGGACAGAGGTTTAAAACATTTTCCAGGAGGCTGTAATCAAAACCATCTCCAAGAAAAAGAAATGCATAAATGTAAAATGGTAGTCTGAGGACGCCTTACAAATAGCTGAGAAAAGAAGAGAAGTGAAAGACAAAGGAGAAAAGGAAGGATATATGCATCTGAATGCAGATTTTCAAAGACGAGCAAAGAGAAGTAAGAAAGCCTTCCTCAGTGATCAATACAAAGAAATAGAGGAAAACAATAGAATGGGAAAGACTAGAGATCTCTTCAAGAAAATTTGAGATACCAAGGGAACATTTCATGCAAAGATGGGCACAATAAAGGACAGAAATGGTATGGACCTAACAGAAGCAGAAGATATTAAGGAGAGGTGGCAAGAATACACAGAAAGTGAAAGTCGCTCAGTCATGTCTGACTCTTTGCGACCCCATGGACTGTACAGTCAATGGGATTCTCCAAGCCAGAATACTGGAGTGGGTAGCCTTTCCCTTCAGAGGATCTTCCCAACCCAGGGATTGAACCCAGGTCTCCTGCATTGCAGGCAGATTCTTTACCAGCTGAGCCACAAGGGAAGCCGAGAATACACGGAAGAACTATACAAAAAAGATCTTAATGACCCAGATAATATGATGGTGTGATCACTCACCTAGAGCCAAACATCCTGGAGTGTTATGTCAAGTGGGCCTTAGGAAGCATCACTACAAACCAAGCTAGTGGAGGTGATGGAATTCCAGCTGAGCTATTTAAAATCTTAAAAGATGTTGCTGTGAAAGTGCTGCACTCAATATGCCAGCAAATTTGGAAAACTTAGCAGTGGCCACAGGACTGGAAAAGGTCAGTTTTCATCCCAGTCCTAAAGAAAAGCAATGCCAAAAAATGTTCAGACTACCGCACAATTGCAATCATCTCATACGCTAGCAAAGTAATGCTCAAAATTCTCCAAGCCTGGCTTCAACAGTATCTGAACTGAGAAATTCCAGAAGTTCAAGCTGGATTTAGAAAAAGCAGAGAAACCAGAGATCAAATTGCCAACATCTGTTGGATCATAGAAAAAGCAAGAGAATTCCAGAAAAACATTTATTTGTGCTTCATTGACTACACTAAAGCCTTGGACTATGTGGGTCACAACAAACTGTGGAAAATTCTTCAAGAGATGGGAATACCAGACCACCTTACCTGCCTCCTGAGAAATCTGTGTTCAGGTCAGGAAGCAACAGTTAGAACCGGACATGGAACAATGGACTGGCTCCAAATTGGAAAAGGAGTACATCAAGGCTGTATATTGTCACCCTGCTTATTTAATTTGTATGCAGAGTACATCATGCGAAATGCTGGACTGGATGAAGCACAAGATGTAAGCAAGATTGCCAGGAAAAATATCAATAACCTCAGATGTGCAGATGACACCACTCATAACAGAAAGCAAAGAGGAACTAAAGAGCCACTTGATGAAAGTGAAAGAGGAGAGTAAAAATGCTGGCTTAAAATTCAACATTCAGAAAACTAAGATCATGGCATCCATTCCCATCACTTCATGGCAAATAGATGGGGAAACAATGGAAAGAGTGACAGATTTTATTTTCTTGGGCTCGAAAATCACTGCAGATGGTAACTGCAGCCATGAAATTAAAAGATGCTTATTCCGTGGAAGAAAAGCTACAGCCAACCTAGACATCATGTTAAAAAGCAGAGACATTACTTTGCTGGCAAAGGTTCATCTATCAAAGCTGATTTTTTCCAGTAGCCATGTATGGATGTGAGAGTTGGACCATAAAGAAAGTTGAGTACCCATGAATTGATGCTTTTGAACTGTGGGGTTGGGGAATGCTCTTTGGAGTCTCTTGGGTAGCAAGGAGATTCAACCAGTCCATCCTAAATCAACCCTGAATATTCGTTTGAAGGACTGATGCCGAAGCTCCAATCCTTTGCCCACCTTTGTGAAGGACCAACTCATTGCAAAAGACCCTAATGCTGGGAAAGATTGAAGGCAGGAGGAGAAAGGGACAACAGAGGATGAGATGGTTGGATGGCATCACTGATTCAATTTACATGAGTCTGAGCAAGATCTGGGAGTTGGTGATGGACAGGAAGCCTGGCGTATTGCAGTCCATGGGGTCACAAAGAGTTGGACACGACTGAGTGACTGAACTGAACTGACTAAACCGTCCGGATTTCTGCAAACTGGTTAATCAGGCCATCAAATTCACAACACAGTGCTCCTGATGACTGCCCCCTGCTGTCTACTCTTGCCTGGAAACTCCCATGGACGGAGGAGCCTGGTAGGCTGTAGTCCATGGGGTCGAGAAGAGTCGGACATGACTGAGCGACTTCACTTTCACTTTTCACTTTCATGCATTGGGGAAGGAAATGGCAACCCACTCCAGTGTTCTTGCCTGGAGAATCCCAGGGACGAGGGAGCCTGGTGGGCTGCCGTCTATGGGGTTGCACAGAGTCGGGCACAACTGAAGCGACTTAGCAGCAGCAGCAGCAGCTGTCTACTCTGCAGCAGGTCAACAGTAGTAAAACATGAGAAAAGAAATGAACCTGAGTATAAAGGGAAATCTAAACTTTTACCATACTCAGATGCCAGTGTCTAGTATTATATGGTTAGAGTATTATATGGTTTTTATATGGTTAGAGTACTACAAGTTGGCTTTCTGCTTTTTTACTGAAAACACCCTGAGGACCCAGAGAATACTAAAGGATAATTGTTAATAATTTGGGCTTGGGGGGAATTCACATACAGAGAATCTTATATAATCAGGTTAAAATCGAACTTACTGATCTGCTTCAGGCCTCCACGTCTTTGAACTCAGCAGTGAACATGAGCATAGGTGCTAATTTTCATGGTTGGACTGAAAAATTCTTAAGATCTTCTTAAGTGTCAGTAGGGTATCTCCAACCTGCTCTTGTTACTCAGCATTCTTATAAGTGTAACCCTCAGTATGTATATAGTCTTTCAGTGCCTGATGAAGCTTTTGTCTACATTATTAAAATGTACATCTGATCTTACCAAAGTACATGACTTCCTTCCTTCTCTGAACAACTGAATATCTTCTCTTAGAAACATACATAGTTTCTAGAGTTGGTATCAAACAATCAGAAATGTTTGGTTACCTAGTAAATTATTTCAGTAATCCATTCAGCAAGTACATCGCAGCCTGGGTGGTACCCAGCACTGTGCTAGATGATATGTGCCTGCTAAATCACTTCAGTCATGTCCAACTCTTTGTGACCCTGTGGACTGTAGCCCACCAGGTTTCTCTGTCTATGGGATTCTCCAGGTAAGAATACTGGAGTGGGTTGCCATGCCCTCCTCCAGGAGATCTTCCTGATCCAGGGATCAAACCCACATCTCTTACATTTGTGGTGAGCAAAAGTAAAGAGGCTCCCTACCCTCCCTAATGGAGCATCCAAGCAGGGGAGGGAGAAAGCAATAGTTAGTTTTATTTCTGTGTTTGGTAAATGTCTGTGCACTAGTGGTACTTTCTGTTATTAGAGGGCAAATGAGGGGGGATGGACTTATGAAGGTCAAGAGAGTTTCCTTGAAGATGTGTCTATTGTTTATAGGCTGAATAAGGAAATAACAAGGGTTTCCTTGGTGGCTCAATGGTAAAGAATCTGCTTGCCAATGCAGGAGACACTGGTTGGATCCCAGTGTCATATTCAAAACTCTGTAGCTGGAGGAATCCTGGAAAACATGGTGCCCAGAAGTACATTTAATGTGGCTGTAGCAGCAAAAGAAAAAAAGACCACAGTATAAGTGGAAGCTGGAAATGTAGGTAGAGGACTTACCTTATATTAAAAAAAAAAAACAAAAAACAAGTTTTATCTTTATCCTAGGAACAGTGGATCACTGGTGGATTTTTGACCTGGGGGAAGGAGGGCTGATATGGTAAGATTTGTGTTTGGAGAATCACTCTAGCTGTAGTATTGAGAACAGACTGATGCAGGTAGAGAAAGGAAGTGTACCATTTTGAAGACTATCAGAATGGATCAAGGAGAGAAAAATGCTAGTTTGGATCAGGATAGAAGTGGAAAAGAATAGATGGTTGCAAGGGAGAATTAGAAGGAAAAATTGGTGGGATTTAGTGAAAGAGTCGATATGAATGAGAAAGAGAGGAATGAAAAATGACCCTTATGATTTCCAAGGACTTTTGCTTGGATTAGTACATAAATGAGGATGTCATTCACCCAAAATGAGAAGAATGAGAATGTTTTAGGTTCTGTGCATGTGCATGAGTGCTCAGTTGCTTCAGTCGTGTCTGACTCTTTGCGACTCTATGTACTATAGCCCACCAGTCTCCTGTGTCCATGGGATTCTCCAGGCAAGAATACTGGAGTGGGTTGCCATGCCCTCCTCCAGGTGATCTTCCCAACCTAGGGATCGAAACTGAATCTCCTGCGGCTCCTGCATTGCAGGCGGATTCTTCCCATCTGGAAAGCATTTAGATTCTGAGTAGGGGGCAAGGAAGAAATCACAAGTTTAATTATGATTTCCTGATGTATGATACAGGTCTGGAGCACACAGAGAGCTCTACTCTGAAGATATAAATTTGTGAATCATTTGAATATTTTGATAATTGTAACTATAGGCATATGTGAATTTCCATGAGTAGTTCATGCAGAGTAAGGAATGAAAACTTAGGATGCCTGAGAAGCTACAATATTTAACGACTGGGTAGAATAAGATGTGAACAGAAAAGAGACAAGAAAGGAACACCCAGAAAAATAGGAGGAAAAATATGGAATGTAGAGCTGCAGAAGCCAAAGAAAGGAAGGAAAGTAAAATCTGGGTTCAACAAACTCTAATCTCAAAATATATATATTTATATGATACATATGGCTTTGTCTCATAAGGAATGCTACACAAACTTCTAGTCAAGTTCAAAGTGGAATAGAGCAAAGAGGGTGGATTTTTAATTCCAGTTCTGATACTCTCAGACAATCCAGTCTTTGTGATATATTTCTCTCACTGGAATTATGAAATATGTCAGAATATGTTTACCCAAATGCACACACCTTATACTTCTCTCACATGTAGTGATCTTTGCTTCTGTAAATTGTCAACTTTAGAAATACTTCTGAACTTGTGTCCATGAAAGTGCTAAGGATGGAATATAATAAACTATACCTTTCAGAACATAAGAAACTCTTCTGCAAGATGACTGCAATATGCTTCATTGGTCTTACCTAACTTAATGCTTTAAACAATATATTTTATTTATTACTTTATATCAGTTCTTCAGTTCAGTTCAAATCAGTCGTTCAGTCATGTCCAACTCTTTGCGACCACATGAACAGCAGCACGCCAGGCCTCCCTGTCCAACACCAACTCCCAGAGTCCACCCAAACCCATGTCCATCGAGTCGGTGATGCCATGAAATCATCTCATCCTCGGTCATCCCCTTCTCCTCCTGCCTTCAATCTTTCCCAGCATCAGGGTCTTTTCTAATGAGTCAGCTCTTCCAATCAGTGGCCAAAGTATTGGAGTCTCAGCTTCAACATCAGTCCTTCCAATGAACACCCAGGACTGACCTCCTTTAGGATGGGCTGGTTGGATCTCCTTGCAGTCCAAGAGACTCTCTCCAGCACAACAGTTCAAAAGCATCAATTCTTTGGCACTCAGCTTTCTTTATAGTCCAACTCTCACATCCATACATGGCCACTGGAAAAACCATAGCCTTGACTAGATGGACCTTTGTTGGCAAAGTAATGTCTCTGCTTTTCAATGTGCTATGTAGGTTGGTCATAACTTTCCTTCCAAGGAGTAAGCCTCTTTTAATTTCATGGCTGCAGTCACCATCTGCAGTGATTCTGGAGCCCAGAAAAATTAAGTCAGCCACTATTTCCACTGTTTCCCCATCTATCTGCCATGAAGTGATGGGACCAGATGCCATGATCTTAGTTTTCTGAATGTTGAGCTTTAAACAAACTTTTTCACTCTCCTCTTTCACT
This sequence comes from Okapia johnstoni, assembly GCA_024291935.2. Lineage (NCBI taxonomy): Eukaryota > Metazoa > Chordata > Mammalia > Artiodactyla > Giraffidae > Okapia > Okapia johnstoni. Next base: position 59,889,012 of record CM044308.1, read on the forward strand.
TTCATCAAGAGGCTCTTTAGTTCTTCTTCACTTTCTGCCATAAGGGTGATGTCATCTGCATATCTGAGGTTATTGATGTTTCTCCTGGCAATCTTGATTCCAGCTTGTGTTCCTCCAGCCCAGCGTTTCTCATGATGTGCTCTGCATATAACAAGTAGGGTGACAGTATACAGCCTTGACGTACTCCTTTTTCTATTTGGAACCAGTCTGTTGTTCCATGTCAAGTTCTAACTGTTGCTTCCTGACCTGCATACAGGTTTCTCAAGAGGCAGGTCAGGTGGTCTGGTATTCCCATCTCTTTCAGAATTTTCCACAGTTTATTGTGATCCACACAGTCAAAGGCTTTGGCATAGTCAATAAAGCAGAAATAGAAGTTTTTCTGGAACTCTCTTGCTTTTTCAATGATCCAGCGGATGTTGGCAATTTGATCTCTGGTTCCTCTGCCTTTTCTAAAACCAGCTTGAACATCTGGAAGTTCATGGTTCATGTATTGCTGAATCCTGGCTTGGAGAATTTTGAGCATTACTTTACTAGCATGTGAGGTGAGTGCAACTGTGTGGTAGTTTGAGCATTCTTTGGCATTGCCTTTCTTTGGGATTGGAATGAAAACTGACCTTTTCCAGTCCTGTGGCCACTGCTGAGTTTTCCAAATTTGCTGGCATATTGAGTGCAGCACTTTCACAGCATCATCTTTGAGGATTTGAAATAGCTCAACTGGAATTCCATCACCTCCACTAGATTTGTTTGTAGTGATATTTACTAAGGCCCACTTGACTTCACATTCCAGGATATCTGGCTCTAGATGAGTGATCACACCATCGTGATTATCTGGGTCATGAAGATCTTTTTTGTGCAGTTCTTCTGTGTATTCTTGCCACCTCTTCTTAATATCTTCTGCTTCTGTTAGGTCCATACCATTTCTGTCCTTTATTGAGCCCATCTTTGCATGAAGTGTTCCCTTAGTATCTCTAATTTTCTGGAAGAGATCTCTAGTCTTTCCCATTCTATTGTTTCCCTCTATTTCTTTGCATTGATCACTGAGGAAGGTTTTCTTATCTCTCATTGCTATTCTTTGGAACTCTGCATTCAAATGGGTGTATCTTTCCTTTTCTCCTTTGCTTTTCGCTTCCCTTCTTTTCACAGCTATTTGTAAGGCCTCCTCAGACAGCCATTTTGCTTTTTTGCATTTCTTTTCCATGGGGATGGTCTTGATTCCTGTCTCCTGTACAATGTCAGAACCTCCATCCATAGTTCATCAGGCACTCTGTTAATCAGATCTAGTCCCTTAAATCTATTTGTCACTTCCACTGTATAGTCATAAGGGATTTGTTCTTATGGTTCTTAGGTTTTCACTTAAAATGCTTCCCTGTTGGGCTTAGATTACATATATACATTATGTATTCTAGATTACATTACATATATATATGGGCTTCCCAGGTGGTGGTGGTAAAGAACTCTCCTGCCAATGCAGGAGACACAAGAGGCACAGGTTTGATCACTGGGTCAGGATGATCCCTTGGAGAAGGAAGTGGCAACCTACTCCAGTATTCTTGCCTGGAGAATCCCAAGGAGAGAGGAGCCCGGTGGGCTACAGTCCGTAACATCATGAAGAATCGGACATGACTTAAGCGACTTAGCAAGCATACACACACACATGTACATATATATATATATATATATATATATATATATATATATACATATATACATATATATATGTGTAAAAATGAGGTTTTAAGGCAAGAGTATATATATCTAAGTCTTTTAAAGATAGGGTTTTCAATATATAGTTCTTTTTTTAAAACTTTATTTTATATTACTGGGTTTTACTTTTGTGCTCACTTCGACAGCACATATACTAAAATTGGAACAATACAGAGAAGATTAACATGGCCCCTGCTCAAGGATGGCATGCACATTTGTGAAGCGTTCCATATCTTGGGGGCTTCCTTTATAGATAAGCTGTTAAAGAATCTGCCTGCAATGCAGGAGACCCCAGTTTGATTCCTGGGTCAGGACGATCCACTGGAGAAGGGATAGGCTACCCACTCCACTATTCTTGAGCTTTCCTGGTAGCTTAGTTGGTAAGAATCCACCTGCAATGTGGATGACCTGGGTTCAGTCCCCAGGTTGGGAAGATCCCCTGGAGAAGGGAACGGCTACCACTCTAATATTTTGGCTTGGAGAATCCCATGGACTGTATATCCATGGGGTCGCAAAGAGTTGGACACGACTGAGCGACTTTCACTCACGTAGCCAATTAACAATGTTGTAATAGTTTCAAGTGGGCAGCAAAGGGACTCAGCCATAGGTATACATGCATCCATTTTCCCCCAAACTCCCTTCCCATCCAGGCTTCCACATATCATTGAGCAGAGTTCCCTGTACCATATAGTAGGTCTTTGTTGGTTATCCATTTTAAATATAGCAGTGTCCACATGTCAATCCCCAATTCCCTAACTATCCCTTTCCCCCACTTCTTCAACTAACTTAAACTTTTGTGTATAATTTCAACGTATCTGTGCTTAATTTATTACAAAGATCACAAGCCCTACAGGCCAACTCCTATAGAGCATATTAGAAAAGGCATGGGGTAAGAATCAGAAATCACTGGGTTTCAGCCCAGATTTGCTACCTGGACAGGTTGTCAGTATACCACTCTGTGTACCATTTGCTTCTTCTGTGAAATATGGACAATAACACTCACCTCATGAGGTTGCTGTAAAAAACTGTCTACTACAAGTACTCAATAAATGTTCATGCCTTCTTGACATCACAGTGATAATATGGTGCTAGAGTAGTTGCCACCTGAAATCATAACAAATTATGACTGTATTGTAAGCTGTTGAACTAGCATACATGTCATCCAGAAAAACAATCACATGCTTTTCAATATAGTCAGAGTGCTATGAACTCTGATGACATAAAAATAACAAATCAACCCTGGGTTTATGGTCATCTCATAGCTTATGAATTGAAACATTTCATGATCCTTGTCAATGTCGAGAGTTAACTTCCCTATGATTTGAAAGAAAAAAGAGATTTCTCCTGTACTCGCTTATAGTAAAAAGATGCCCAACTAAGAGGCTTTCACAGAGAATTCCTTCAGTAATGATGTGCTGAGTGAATGAATAGAGTAAAGTAGAAGGAGATAAAAGTTCATTTTCATATTTTAAGAAATGTATTGAAATTAGAGACTATAATGATTTTTGCAAATTAACAGTTCTCTGGAGGAATTAGTGTTATGCTGGGCGCTGCAGTCATTTGTTTACTCAATAGATAAGGTACTTTACTATGTTGCTGTGATGTTAGGTGCTATGATGGTCAGGAAAAGAGTCATGTCTATAGATCACTGCCCTACAGATTTACAGTGCCAGATAGGAAAATCATGAACCAGAAAATCATGAGATGATTTCCAAAACTAGTCAAATAAAGTAGTCCCCTCATCTAATCTTCATCTAATCCTTCTATTTAGGCCATGAGTGTCTACTGTGTTCCCCAACAAAACAATATTCAATCCAACCAAACCAAAAGTCAAGATGAATTGTTGATTTTCTTTCTTTTAACTTCACCATATGTATCATCCTCTTTAAAATATAGTTTTCTTCTAGATTCTGAGCATATACGTACATTCTAATTTGTCTCTTGCCTAGCTGTTATATTTACATTCACATTTTTTTGGCTTGCATGTTTGTAATTGCTTATTTTGGATATTTTGTTTATTTTATTATAGTAGTAAGGGTTTAATGGGGAGAAAATATAGTTGGTTCAGAGATCTTTTCTGTCATACTTCTCAAACCAGTTTCTTTTCAATGTTTTTTATTTAAGCAAAAACTACTAAAAATATAAAAATGTAATAAGGAATTCCATCAAAGTTCCTCCCACTTAAATATTTTTTCCCAATAGTGAGATGAAAATACATTTCGGGAGGTTTTATGTTAAGTGATTCCTTTGATATATCCATCACAGGAACATAGCATAGTTATTACTAACTTATTTTAAGGTGAATCAAGATCAATCAAGTGAATGCTTTTGTAAGCCTTCTTGATATAAATGCCTTGAATTTGTCTTCTAATATGTAAAAGAATATTCCCTTTCCTGCCTTTATTGTCAGTAAAAATAAAAATCTGTCTGCACTACTCTATCTTAGGATCTCCTTTCTGATCATCCTAAGGATTTCTTGTCTGTCTTTTGCATGGGAGCTTCTGTTTGAGTTCCACAGCATCTTCTTCCTTAATGTACATCTTAGTGGAGCCTTCCCCTGTAGATTCCTGTGCGTGGCTGAGGGAAGATAAATGTTTTGAGATCTTGCATGTCTAGCAATGCCTTTATTCACGCTTGACAATTGAATTTTTATGTATATATACTCCTGTGTCAGAAAACAATTTCCCTTGGGTTTTCTAAGGCAATATTTCAGTGTCTTCTAGCTTTGGATATTGCGCCTGAGACGGTCAATGTTATTCTGATGTTTGAATTTGTATATATGAATAGTTTCTGCCTTTGTGACATTTTGGGATATTCTCTGCTTCCTAAGAATCTAAATTTCATAATGGTAAACCTTATTGTGAACCTTTTTGATCGTGTTAAGTATCAGATTGGACTTCCAGTGTTGACACATCTAAAATGTCATATGCTTGGAATCATAAACATTTTAGTCCTTTGTGTTGCTTTAACAAAATGCCATAGACTGGATGGCTTATAAGCAATAGAAATTTATTTCTGACATTCTGGAGACTGGGAAGTCCAAGATCATGATGCCAGCTAATTTGGTATCTAGTGAGGGTCTGCTTCCTGGTTCAGGTGGCTATCTTCTCTCTGTGTTCTCACATGGTGGTAGGGTCAAGGGAGATCTTTGAAGCATCTTCTGTAAGGGCACTAATGCCATTCATGAGAACTGTGCTTTCATGGACTAATCACCTCCCCAAACTCGACCTTCTCATACCATCACATTGGGCGTTAGAATTTTAACATATGAATTTTGCAGGCACACAATCATTGAGCCTATAGCAATATAGCATGTAGCTTTTCCAAATCTGCTTCTTTCACTTAGCAATATTGGCTTGACAGCTCATCTCTTTTTAGCACTGAGTAATACTCCATTTATGAACATGCCACAGTTTATCCATTTACCTACTGAAGGACATCTTGGCTTCTTCCATGTTTTGCAATTACAAATAAAGTTGCTATAAACATATGTGTGCAGGATTTGTGTGGACGTAAGTTTTTAGCCCATTTTGGCAAATACCAAGGAGTGCAATTTCTGGATAGTATGGGAAGAGTATGTTTAGTTTTGTAAGAAAATACCAAACTGTCTCCCAAAGTGGCTGTACCGTCTTGCCCACTAGCAACGAATAGAAGTTCATTTGCTCCGTATCCTCACCAGCATTTGGTGTTGTCACTATTTTGGATTTTAGCCATTTCAGTAGGTGTGCAGTGGTATCTCACTGCTGTTTCAATTTGTAGTTTTCTAATAACATATGATGTTGAGCATCTTTTCATACAGGGCTTCCCTGGTGATATAGATAGTAAAGAATTTGCCTGCAATGTGGGTGACCCAGGTTCGATCCCTGGGTCGGGAAGACCCCTGGAGAAAGGAATAGCTACCCACTCCAGTATTCTTGCCTGGAGAATTCCATGAACAGAGCCTGGCGGGCTATAGTCCATGGGGTCACAAAGAGTCAGGCACAACTGAGCATGAAACTCTTTATCTTTTCATACATCTATATGCCATCTGTGTTTCTTCTTTGGTGAAGTCTTTGAGATCTTTTGCACATTTTTTAATTGAGTTTTCTGCTTTCTTAGCATTGAGCTTTAAGAGTTCTTTATGTATTTTAGACCACTCCTTTATCAGTAATGTTGTACACCACTTTATTTTCAAAATTTTAAAATAGTAATGCATTTACATAGCTAAAACGTAAAAATGAAATTAAAAGGTAAATATTGGGAAGTCCAACTGCTCCCACTCCTTCCAAATTCATCCTTTTCCGTCACCATTTTTATTTGTTTCTGATTTATCCTTCTCAGGTCTCTTTATATTGTGCTGTGCTATACTTATTTGCTCAGTTGTGTCCTACTCTTTGCGACCCTGGGAACTGTAGCCTGCCAGGCTCCTCTGTCCATGGGGATTCTCCAGGCAAGAATACTGGAGTGGGTTGCCATGCCCCCCTCCTCCAGGGTGTCTTCCCAATCCAGGGATCGAACCCAGGTCTCCTGCACTGCAGGTGGATTCTTTACCGTCTGAACCACCAGGGAAGCCCTCTCTTTATACAAGTAAAAGCAAATACAAATATACGGTTTACTTTTCCCTTTTCTTAACAAAAGTGGCATTTCATGTACATTATTTTGAACCTTGATTTTTCACTTAACACTGTATCGTGGATATCTTTCCATATCTTATCATAGAGCTCGTCCCTATTTTTTTTTAACAGCTGTATAATGTTCCATTGTGGGGATATACCACAGTTCAGAAATTCCTTGTTGCTGGACACTTATCACCCTGACTTTTACAGGTGTCTGGTGCTCTCAATCTATGAGATTTTTAAGGCTCTATAATGAAAACTGGGTGCTTTTTAACTTTCTTCCATTGCTACCCTAGGTTCTGGTTTCTTGCATGTTATAGGACACTTTCCACTTAACTCTCTGCTTTATAGCTTCCAGAATTTATTTTGTTTACCACTTAGAAGCATAGCACTATCATCTTCAAACTGAAGGAACAATTCCTTGATTGTCTAGTCTATAAGTAAGTCCTCTCTTACCTTGTATACTTCTGCTGTACCTTTCCAGACTTTAGTCACACTCTTTCAGAATAAAGACACTCAGTTTTCACAAATGAAAATAACCTTGGAAAGAACTAGAAGGTGGGGCATAAAAATTGTTTCCTTTTTCAGACCCCCTCCCTCCCCCCAAAAAAAAAACCCAACAAAACAGAGAAACAGTATGGTCCAAATTCTTCTGGAATCATTTAATAAGGCAATGAATTTCTATGGTTTTTTTCTCCCTTCTATGGCAGTAACTATTACAAAAGCATTTCTGTCCCTGGATTTCAACTTGGTAGGCCTGATGACTGTTTTCCTAATTTAAGACACCATTAGCACCATCAGTCCTGGTACATCAAGAGTCAGCAATTCTCCTGCTGTACACTTCAACTGATATAGTCATTTGTTTCATCAACTGTATGAGTCACAAGATGGACCTCTCTTGTAAGGCTGTAAAGCAGTGATTGAGATTTGTGCCCTTCACTCAGAGAGAACCCACAACGATTCCACTTTCTAGTTATGTAACCTTCAGCAAGCGAGTCAACCCTTCTAAACCTGTGTTTCCTCATCTATAAAATAATGTGCACTTCATAGGTTTGTTGTAAATATTAATCACATATAAAACAGCTAGTACAGAGTCAAGCAATTTTTCCAACACCAGCCAATGTCCTACAACTCAATTCTGACACTATTTCACTGGAGATGCTGCAGATCCCACAGATGAGGAGCTCTGCTCTTCAACACCAGTCCTTTCATGTTTTTTTAGAGGCTTCATTACATAGGCATGACTGATTAAATCATAGGCATTAGTAATTGATCCAACTTCCACCTCTTCTCTTCTCCCCAGAGGTGGAAGGATGGGACTGCCTGAAATCTCCAACCCACTAATCTCATGGTTGGGCTTCCCTGCTGGCTCAGATGGTAAAGAATCTGCCTGCAATGCAAGAGACTCGCATTTGATCCCTGGGTTGGGAAGATCCCCTGGAGGAGGGCATGGCAACTCACTCCAGTATTCTGGCCTGGAGAATTCCATGGACAGAGGAACCTGGTGGGCTACAATCCATGGTGTCACAAAGAGTCAGACACGACTGAGCGACTAACACTTTCACTTTTCAGTCTCATGGTTGGCTTCACTGGCAACCAGTCTCCATCCTTAGGTGCTTTCCAAAAGGCAGTATGTTAACAAGAACCCAACTTGAGAACTGTCTTTTGTAAATAAGACACTCATTTCACCTCTAGGGTTCCAAGAACTGAGGAATAAACACTAATTATTATAATAAAAGATGCTCCCATGACTCTTATCACTCAGGAAACTCCTTGGCTTTGGGGAAGTATGAGCCAGATGTGAACCATGAACCATGACAAAAAAATATATAAAATATATTTTTGTAATTTGAATGATCAAATATGCATTTCTTATAAATAACATTATTGCCATTTTTTCCCCGACTGGTCTAAAAACTCTGTAAATAAAGAGATGCTGTCTGTATTCCTCCTTTTGTCTCCCAGGTGCCAAGCAAAGTGCCTGGTTCATAGAAGAAATTGACAAATACTCATTAATGACTCTTTCAGTAAAGGAATGAGTAAATAGATATGTCTTGTTCACATTAATTCTCAGGATAAAAAAAAATTTTTTTTCAAGAAAACTATGGAGTGCATATATATATTTAAGAAAGTTAGTTTGCTATTATAGGAAGATCTTTTATTCCCCCAAATTTGGTCTGCAAACACTCTTCCAAGGAGTAAATTTTAAGGAAATATTTCTTGACCGACCATGGCCTAACAGTTATCCACTTAGTCTTGTGTACCATGTCATCTCTAGCTGCATTTATGCCTAAGACAAAAAGAGAAGTGGGAAAATGCTGTTTTTAGTAGTTGGAAAGTATCTATCATAGGTAAGATGACCTTTGTGCTGGTTTGACTTGGCAGGGGAGAGTGGGTCATAAACCTTAATAAAAATGCCTTGGGAGATGTTAATCAAAATGTTGATCATTTATATTTTAAATGGGATTTTTACCCAGAAAGATTCCATCATGTAATGTTCAATAATAATGCCATCCAGAAAAAAAAGAAACCACTCAAAATAATTGACATTTATTTGTCCTTGTCTTGTGGGTAAAAATCTGATAAAATCAGATTAAAAATATTGTTTCATTGGCCTTTTTGATACCCCTGAAGGCTGAAAATCATTACAATAGGTCCTGTTTTTGCCCAGTCCTACACTGCACGATTATGTCTAATTCTCACAAACATCCTTCAAGATCAGCAGTTTACTGTTATCCCTGTTTTACAAATGGAGAAATGGAGACCCAAGGTTAAAAAACTTGCCACTAACCATTATAATGCTAAGCAGAAAGGCAGGATACAAACCCTGTTCTTTCTGACTCCAAAACTCATGCTTTTCAATACTTTCTCTCTTGCAGTGGGGTGTTTTTCCCTAGCAATCATAACGAAATATCTTCATAGGCCATAAAATAATGTAAGACCCCTTCATGTTACCATTATCACAACAAATTTCCTAAGCCAAGTCAACACATACAAAAAAGGTAAGTTTAGGAGTAAGAGTTTGGGAGTTGTCATAGGTGGTAGTGGTTATAGAAGGAAACAGAGAGGATTACAAAAGCATTGTAACAAAACAGAAGAGTTTCCATGATTAGAGGTCACCTGATTGTAATGTCCATTCATATGTGGTGAATATTGGTCACTTTTTGAATATCCAGCATTCCTATGTCTTACGTATCCCCGCCTCCTGTGTATCAAATAGAGCTTGTCTCTCACTATCAAAACAGAAAACACCTGATACTTTTCCAGGACTCCTTGCATCTGGGCATGAGACAGACATAGGTTCTACCATTCATTCACTCATGCTTGTGGCAACCATCAAGTCAAAAGTTAGTGATGTAGAGAGGAAAGGAGCACAGAGAAATCCATCATGAAAAGACTGGCACCGTAACACAGCTGATGGAGTGGGTCTGGTCTCCAGGCTCAGTGCTGTTGACTGTAGGAGTGATGTCGGGGTAGAAGCAGTGGGGCCTCAGAGAGTCAGTTCTACAGCATCGATTTTGCCAATGGTTTCTAGCTTTATGACCTCAGAGCCTGGATCCCTGATACTCTCAGGCAACCTGTGAGGTTCCCATCATTCTTTCACTAAATTACTTTTCATTTAACTTAGTTCCTACTGCCTGAGAATCCTGACTGGAAAAAAATGTATAAATAATAACAATAGCATGTAACTATAACTAGCATATCTTGAGAGTTATGATTTAATTTAATTTATGATTTAATTCTGATTTATGATTTAATTCTGCTAAATGCTTTAAAAAACCTTTTACTCCTTAAATCCTCACCACAACCCACTAATTCCTATATTACAGATAAAGAAATTAAGAGATTAAGTGGCTTGCTCCAAGACCTCTTGCTGGAAAGTGGCAGTCATGATTTGAACCCACCATCTCCATCCCTGGGTCAGGAAGATCCCCTGGAGAAGGAAAATGGCAAAGCACTCCAGTATTCCTGCCTGGAGAATCCCAATCCACGGGGTTGCAAAAGAGTCAGACACGACTGGGCAACTAAACATCAATTATAGCTCCAAAACCTAGTCAGTCAACCACTAAATGAATGTATAATTTAGGAGTAGTTCGTACTGTGTGTTTGTTTTAGAATAGAAACATCCAAAAGTAGTTGTTTGAAGGTTTTCCAAAGAAAATAAACTGGATGTGTGTACATATATAAAAGAAAGAACTGGTTTATGAAATTTTGAGGGCTATCAAGTGTGAAATCTGCCAGACAGACCAACAAGGCCAAGGCCCCAGGGGAGGACTCATATTGCAGCTCAAGTCCAGAGGCGGTTTGGAGCAGAAGCCCCCTGTAGGTGTCTATATCCAAATCCCCTCTTTTTAGGACATCAGTCCTATTGGATTAGGATCCACACAAATGACTTCATTTTAACTTAGTTACCTCTGTAAAGACACCTGTCTCCCAAATACAATCACATTCTGAGATACTCAGGGATAGCACTGAAAGATATGAATTTTAGAGGGGACATAATTCAGCCCCTAACAGTAGTAATTTCAACACATTTTAGAAAGTGCCCTGTATGTACAGGTAGTCTCAGGGAGTTTCTAAGTTTGTATGACACATCTGTAGAGCATTTGGGGCCCTCTTCAATTTTTAAAATGCCAGTCCTGCCCATACCCAACATCAAAATGGTAACCATAATATTATGTGTAACCAAAGTCTCTTATGTCTTAGCTTAAAGATGATGATACCCAGCTACAAGGAAATTTTAGGTTGTGTTTTCCACCAGAAGTACAAGAACTGGTTGCACTACAGTTTCCCCGTACTTAAACTCATCAGAAGAATCAAATGAAATAAACTGCTCCCTGGTAAAGTGAAGCAGCTCCTAAAAATATTCTTCTCCTTCAAGGACTGATGGCTTTTGGCTGTACTTACAGTTTTTGCAAAGATTTCGAACCTCGAGGGGGCCAGACAGCACTGTGAGGTATGCAGTGCGCCTCTCAGCAATGAACATCATAATGGGAACACTTGTCTTTTTTTTCACCTGGAGATTTGTTACTCAATGGTTGAAAGTGAAGGTGAGTGCTTGGAAAAGCCAACTTAACTCCTCCATCACTTATTTAACAGCAGTCACACCATCTTGCATTTGTAGAACTCTTTGTACTTCTTAAAGTACTTGTACATGGCTTAGTTCATTTCATCTAAATGGTCCTTGATTGGCCTAAAATTTAAATCAGCTTCCCAATGTGCCTAGCAATCTTAGAGAGTACTTTATGAGCTGAAAAAACATGGCCCAAAGTGGAGCAATTGCTCCGAAAGCATCCTGTAAAATCAAGGCACCGTTGTTCTACACATTCATAAATAGTGAAGCTAACTGAGTTAAATCCTTAAAGGAACTGTGAGGATTATCCAAAGATTTTCAATCCTTTACAGTTTACTTTGTTTTTAACACCACTTTCTGTAGGACTGAGCTCCGAAATCCAATGTTACCTTATTAAAAATTTCAGACAAAAACATGCCTCCATTTTCATTCTGTCTTTCTCTTGAGTCAAACCTACATATTCCCTTTAAAGAAAAACTGAAGGTAACTTGTTGTCAAAAGATCTTGAACTAAAAATACATGTCACAATTAGACAGGGCCTGAATAGTTCTCCCTACACAGAGCAGATGGTAATCTCTTTTTGAAATAAAATGGTGATCTGTGTTTCTGACTGTGTGCCTTCTGCATCAGGCATGAAGTAAAAATGAATTTCTATTTTGTTTCACTCTGGGAGCCTATTACATTGACCAACATGGGTGGTGGGGAGGGAGGGAATCACCTAATTTGTTCAAATATAATCACACAGTGACAACAAAAGCATTGGCTGCTTCGACTCTCTGCAGGAAAGCTTTTTTAAAAAATGAACAGACGCAGAATAATCTTGAGAATCCTCTTGTTTTTCTACTGGTAATGTCTGTAGTTAAGGAGACATCTGTGATGGGGGATAAAGATCATTTTCTTTTCTGAAGTACAAAGTGTGGAGTAAAAATATCATTTGGAGGGATTTAAAACCTAAGAAATAATCTGATTCTTTACCTATATCTTTTTTAAATGATTGATTGTAGGAGTACTGCAATTCCGAGTTGATTTTTTCCATTTATTTTGTGTTAGAAAATAAAAAATGAAACTCAATCTCCTAAAATATGTAAGGAAAGAGCTAAGTTCATAAAAGAAGGTGGAAGACATTGCCTGTGCTAATACAATATAATGATGTATATAATGTTAATATAATATGGTGGTGGTTTGGCTGCTAAGTCCTGTCTGACTCTTTGTGACCCCAGGAACTATACCCCACCAGGTTCATCAGTCCATGGGATTTTCCAGGTAACAATACTGGAATGGGTTGTCATTTCCTTCTCCAGGGAATCTTCCCCACTCAGGGATTGAACCTGGGTCTCTTGCATTGCAGACAGATTCTTTACCAACTGAGCCACCAGGGAAGCCCATAACATAATGACAATAAGATAGTGATAATATAATGTGTCTCTAATCCTGGTTCTAAATTAGGGTGTGCAGCTATATTTCTATTGAGGCAGGAGTACAGACATAACCTTGCTTCAAAGATATTTTCTGCTTGTGTTTTGATTATACAGTTCTATGGAGCAAACGATAATGCCTTTACAGTTAGTCCTACAAATAGCATTTGTACACATTCATAATACCAATTCAAAATACCTATTCATAATACCTACTCAAAATACCTATTTTTTCATTTTTATTGGAATATATTTGCTTTACAATGTTGTGTTAGATTCTTCTATACAGCAAAGTGAATCAGTTATATGTATACATATATCCCTCTTTTTTAGATTTCCTTCCCACTTAGGTCACCACAAAGCATTGAGTAAAGTTTCCTATGCTACACAGTGAAAGTGAAAGTGAAGCCACTCAGTCGTGCCCGACTCTTTGCGACCCCATGAATCACAGCACGCCAGGCCTCCATGTCCATCACCAACTCCCGGAGTTTACCCAAACTCATGTCCATCGAGTCGGTGATGCCATCCAGCCATCTCATCCTCTGTCGTCCCCTTCTCCTCCTGCCCCCAATCTTTCCCAGCATCAGGGTCTTTTCCAGTGAGTCAACTCTTCGCATGAGGTGGCCAAAGCTATACATAGTACTATTGTGGGGAGAGAGCGAATTACCCAAGATGGTGTGTTCAGGCTCTCTTGCCCCATGTTTTGTAAATAATGACCATGTAACAGCTGAGATCACTGATAGCACTGCACATGCACATCACAAGATACTCACTTGGTCATGGGTTACTTTGTCCAGTACACATATGGGAGTTCCACCTAGAAAATGGTGGCATTACTGCTGCATCATGGTTGTGTCCATTGGCTCAGCCATGAGAGGAGAGAATACTGCTACGGCTGCTGTGCCAGCCAGGAGAGAATAAATGTGTCTGCAGTTCCTATGGCTCTTTGTGTCTTCTTCCAACCTCTTAGCTCACGCATTGCCTACCCTGGATTCAACAGTGTGCAAAGTGTGAGCAGCAAGACAGTTGGCATCATGAACAGGATAAGCAATACAAGCATATATATGTCAATTCCAATATCCCAATTCATCCCTCCCCTTACCCCACTTGGTATCCATAAGTTTGTTATCTATATCTGTGTCTCTATTTCTGCTTTGCAAATATGTTCATCTGTACCATTTTTCTAGATTTCACATATAAGTGATATTATAGGATATTTGTTTTTCTCTTTCTGATTTACTTCACTCTGTATGACATTCTCTAGGTCTATCCACATCTCTGCAAATGGCACTATTTTGTTCCTTTTTGTGACTGAGTAATATCCCACTGAATGTATGTATCACATCTTCTTTATCATTCTTCTGTTGATGGACATTTAGGTTGCTTCCATGTCCTGGCTATTGTAAATAGTGCTGCAGTGAACACTGAGGTGCATATATTTATTTAAATTATGGTCTTCACCCAGTATATGCCCAGGTGTGGGATTGCTGGGTCATATGGGAGCTCCATTTTTTAGCTTTTTGAGAAACCTCCATACTGTTCTCCATAGTGGCTGTATCAATTTACATTCCTGCCAACAGTGTAGAGGGTTCCCTTTTCTCCATACCATCTCCAGCATTTATTGTTTGTAGATTTTTTTGATGATTGCCATTCTGACCAGTGTAAGGTGGTAGTTATCACATTGTAGTTTTGATTTGCATTTCTCTACTAATTAGTGATGTTGAGCATCTTTTCATGTGATTGATGTTCATCTATATGTCTTCTCTAGAGAAATGTCTATTCAGAGTCTCTCTCCATTTTTTTATTGGGTTGTTTGGTGTTTTTATTTTTCTTTTATATAGAGCTTCATGAGCTGTTTGTATATTTTGGAGATTAATCCCTTGTCAGTTGCTTTATTTGTAAATATTTTCTACCATTCTGAGGGTTGTCTTTTTGTTTTGCTTATGGTTTCCTTTGCTGTGCAAAAGATTTTAAGTTTAATTAAATCTCATTTGTTTATTTTTTTGTAATTTTTATTATTCTAGGAGGTGGACCAAAAAAGATCTGCTGCAATCTATGCCCAAGAGTGTTCTGCCTATTTTTTCTTCTGAGTTTTAGTGTCCAGTCTTACATTTATGTCTTTGATCCATTTTGAGTTTATTTTTGTGTATAGTGTTAGGAAGAATTCTAATTTCATTCTTTTACATGTAGCTGTCCAGTTTCCCACACCACTTATTGAAAAGACTGTCTTTTCTCCATTTTAATTTTCTTGCCTCTTTTGTCATGGATTAGTTGACCTTAAGTGTGTGAGTTTATCTCTGGACTTTCTATCTTATTTCATTGATCTATATTTCTGTTTTTGTGCCAGTACCATACTGTCTTGATGGCTGTAGCTATGTAGTATAGTCTGAAGTCAGGGAACCTGATTAGTCCAGCTCCATTTGTCTTTCTCAAGATGGTTTTGGCTATTTGGGCTTTTTGTGTTGTCATATGTTGTCATACAGTTTGCAAAATTTTTGTTCTAGTTTTGTGAAGCATCTCTCCTATCTTAATATAAAATATCTATCATTACAATAGGGAATCAAATGTATTTCCTTAGAAGCTGAATTTAAATTATCAAAACTATTCATCAAATACTGTACATGTTATTACATGCAAAGTATAAAAGAGCTTTGAGCCAAGAATTCATGCATTAAAACCCAAAAGTCATTTTCACATGAAGCACCCTGGCAATTCAAGCTGTGCTGATACAGTTCAGTCACTCAGTCATGTCTGACTCTTTGCGACCCCATGGACTGCAGCACATCAGGTTTCCCTGTCCATCACTAACTCCCAAAGCTTGCTGAAACTCGTGTCCATCGAGTGGGTGATGCCATCCAACCATCTCATCCTCTGTCGTCCCCTTCTCTTCTTGCCTTCAATCTTTCCCAGCATCAGGGTCTTTTCAAATGAGTTAGTTCTTCGCAAAAGGTGGCCAAAGTCTTGGAGTTTCAGCTTCAGCATCAGTCGTTCCAATGAATATTCAGGACTGATTTCCTTTAGGATGGACTAGTTGGATCTCATTGCAGTCCAAGGGACTCTCAAGAGTCTTCTCCAACACCACAGTTCAAAAGCATCAGTTCTTCAGCACTCAGCTTTCTTTATAGTTCAACTCTCACATCCATATATGACTATTGGAAAAACTATAGGTTTGACTAGACAGATCTTTGTTGTCAAAGTGATGTCTCTGCTTTTTACTATGCTGTCTAGGTTGATCATAGCTTTTCTTCTAATGAGCAAACGTCTTTTAATTTCATGGCTGCAGTCACCATCCGCAGTGATTTTTGAGCCCCCCCCAAATAACTTCTCTCACTATTTCCATTGCTTCCCCATCTATTTGCCATGAACTGATGGGACCAGATGCCATGATATTAGTTTTCTGAATGTTGAGTTTTAAGCCAACTTTTTCACTCTCCTCTTTCACTTTCATCAAGAGGCTATTTAGTTCTTCTTTGCTTTCTGCCATAAGGGTGCTGATATGGGAAATATCAACTGATATACTAAATAATAAAACTACTAATTTTTATTAAGTACTTGTAATACATCAGACACTATTTTAAATGCTTTATATCTGTTAATGTATTTACTTCTCACAACAACCATTTGAGAATAAATATTGTTTCTGGGCTTCCCAGGTAACTCAGTGTTAAAGAATCCACCTGCAGTGCAGGAGATGTGGGTTTGATTCCAAGTCAAGAAGATCCCCAGGAGAAGGAAATGGCAATCCACTCTCATATTCTTGCCTGGACAATCCCAAGGATCAAGGAGCCTGGAGATCTACAGTCCAGAGGGTCACAAAGAGTAGGACAAAACTAAGCAACTGAGCACCCACTCATTATTATCTCTATTTTATAAATTAGAAAATAAAATCATAGAAATATTAAGTAACTTGACAAAAGTCAAACATCTAGTGAATACAGAAGCCTGAATTCAAATCTAGTTAATTTAGCTTCAGAACCCAGGGCAGTAACCAGTACCCAGTACAGACAATGTGAGAAGCTAGTGGCAGCAAGTAAACATGGAACATTACATGATTCATCATGTCTGCAAGATTAAAATAAAACAAGGATATTGAGAGAACTCCTGTGATTTGGGGGAGAAGAGGGCTTAATAGCCAAAGAAACTTCTCCTAGGGACTTAATGAAAACTTGCCTATGAAAATATCTTATGGCCTGATAGTAACCTAGCCAAAGTGACTAGTGAAAATATTCCAGATTCAGGCATAAATAACAGCATGTGCAAAGGACCTGTGGCAAGAAGAAACATGGGTGTTTGAGGAGCTGAAACTGAAGCCAACGTGGCTGGAGGCTGAGTGAGGAGAGCCTTAGGAAGAAGAGACTGGAGAAAGGGGGAGCATTTAACTAAGGGATTTGGGGGCTAAGTTAATGGCCTTGGTCTGTGTCCTAAGAGAAGTAGGAAACCACTGAGAGAATTTAAGCAGAGGGCTGAAGTGAACAGATGTGTATTTGAAATCAGTCACCTGGCTGCCACCTTGGAAAACAATTTGGAGAAGTCTAGAGTAGAAGTTGGACTTCCCTCATAGCTCAGTTGGCAAAGAATGTGCCTACAGTGCAGGAGACCTGGGTTCAATCCCTGGGTCGGGAAGATCCCCTGGAGAAGGAAATGGCAACCCACTCCAGTATTCTTGCTGGAGAAATCTACGGACAGAGGAGCCTGGCGGGCTACAATCCATGGGGTCACAAGAGTCGGACACAACTTAATGACTAAAGAGAGAGAGAGAGTAGAAGCAAGTAGACCAGTTTAAAAATATTGCAGTAGCATTAGCTAAAAATAATAAAAGCAGAGGTATCAGTGGGGATGGAGAAAACGGAACTGGTTCAAGAGATGTTCCTGTGTTAAAATTTTTAAATGATGACAAATTAGATATTGGAGATAAGGAGGAAAAGGTCAAAGATGACTATCAAATTTATGACCAGTGCAACTCTGTGGATGATAGGTTTAGATGAGGAGACTAAGAGGTCCTATTGAAGATACTGAACTTGAGGTGGCTTCAGTTATCCAATGAAGTCAAGTTCACAGTGAGACTATAGGTCTAAAGCTTAGAGGAGAGGTCTAGGCTGTATGTATACATTTGGAGGTTATTCAGGCAAAGAGAATTGTAAAATCCCCTGGCCTGAATACCTCGTCCAGGGACAAAATACAAAATAAGTGAGAAGAGAGAAATGCCTAAGCCCCATTGTGGGGAGAAGATAAGTCTACAAAGAATTATAAGACAGAGCTTCCAGATAAGTAGGAGCATGACTAGCAGAAATGGCATCAGGGAACTTAAAGAAGTAGAATTCCAAGAAAGAAAACAAAAACAATGGGGACAAATGCTGCTAAGAAATCAAGTAAAAATGAGGACCTAAAAACTGAGGGTAAGGGTCATGGTTGTATTAACATAAACTGTTTGGAGGTGATGAAGCTGGAGGTCAGACCAGAGTGGGGCGAATGGAAAGTAAAGCAATGCAGGACAACTGTGGACAACTCTAGAAATTCTGCTGCGAAGCAGAGAGAGGTATTAGAGTGGCAGCAAGAGAGAGATAGCCGGATACAGAGAATGACCGCAGACATCAAATGCACATCTCTAATGACAGTATCTCAGAGTCTGCTCACATATCTAAACTATTGATTAAACACATATTTGTAATAATTGAACATCTTCAAAGAAAGGAGTAGTTTAAATGACTATACGTTTGTATAGGGTCCTAGGAGACTCTTTTTCTTTCACATAGAGATCTACTACCTTGGAGTTTGTTTTGGCTACAGAGAAGTCCTACCTACTTAGATACTCAGAAGCCAGAACAGGGTGCATATAAAAGTTTAGGTTACTGGCCATCTGTTGTTTAGGAAGTAAAAGGAAGAATCTTTCCATTGTTGTTGTCGTTCATTTGCTCAGTCATGTCTGACTCTTTGCGACCCCATGGACTGCAGCACGCCAGGCTCCTCTGTCTTCCACTCTCTCCTGGAGTTTGCTCAAATTCATGTCCACTGAGTCGGTGATACTATCTAATCATCTCATCCTCTGCCATTCCCTTCTTCTTTTGCCTTCAGTCTTGCCCAGTATCAGGGTCTTTTCTGCTTCATTAGCTACGCTAAAGCCTTTGACTGTGTGGATCGC
Organism: Okapia johnstoni; assembly: GCA_024291935.2. NCBI lineage: Eukaryota > Metazoa > Chordata > Mammalia > Artiodactyla > Giraffidae > Okapia > Okapia johnstoni. Next base: position 59,907,939 of record CM044308.1, read on the forward strand.
AACAAACTGTAAAAAGGAAGAATTTTCCCTTAGACGTGGTTATTTAAACGTCCTCAGGCATCAGCCAGTCATCATCAATTTTTATTAAATATTTATCAAGCAACACGGTGTATCAACTCTTGTGTTTGATGTTGAGAATATAAAGGTAAAAAGATATAGTTCCCAACCTCAAGATGTTTATCTAATAACAGAAAAAGAATATGTGTAAACAGATGTCACTAGTACACTGTAAAATGCCATATAGAAATATATGTACAGAATGCTATGTAGAAGGGGTGAAGAAAAGGGTATGTGTCTAAACACTGTTGTGTGTATGTGTCCATGGGGGTCATTCATGGAATATTTCTTGAAAATGAAGACTCCTGAACTGTTTTAAATAATATTGAGTTTGTATTTATTGAGAAATTATCATGTGTCAGGTAAAGTGGTAAGCACTTTATAGCCTAATAAATTTATTATCCTTATTTTAGAGGTAAGGAAGTGGAGGCAGAAAGAGTTAAAATAACTTAACTTGCTCAAAGTAGCACAATCTAAAAAGTGTGAGAGTTCGGATTCAAGCCCAGGCTCCTCCTCCAGAGCCTATTCTCTGACCATCACATCATATACCGCACACTATGGATCACCGTTTACCATGGCATATAATTAGAGAGTAGCCAAGCTGTGTGTATCTTGGTAATGGGGGTGGCAAGGGCAGATCCCAGGCCTAAAAATCAGTTCATCTTACTCTTCTCTGTTTTCTAATTTCATGCTGACTGCAGGGTGCTGAAACAGGTAGCCCAGTGTTCAAATTGATACGATCAATTTCCCAGGTCAATTTTAGGACATCAGTAAGCAGAAATGGGCCTATGATGGTATAATCTATGATTCTGGTCCCAAAACTACCAACATTGAATAGAAATAGAATAAACACATTCTGTACATTTTAAAGTAAAGTTTGACTGAACAGAGTTTTGTCTTTTCTAATCCTTATTAGACTACTGATTTAAAGAGAGAAAAAAGCCAACTCTGTAGACACTTTCAGAGTTTAGTTTTATAATAAAAACTGTTTGAATAATTAGACCTTTACATTCCTGAAGATAAAATAAACATGTAATCTTTTATTTTGCTCAATAAAATTGTTCAGAAGATCAAAAAAAATAAATAAATAAAATAAAGTAAAGTAAAGGATGGCCTGGAGGATAATTTTAGATTTAGGTTAATAAGCTCTTCTTGAGAAAAAACAGCTCACAGAGAAGTAATGCTGCTCCCTTCCTAATAATTCCAGGTTAGACTCTGTCAGGCCACCTAGTAGTCATGACACTGAGGACACCAGAGATGAAATATACCACTGTAGGCCGTAAAGAATGCATAACAAGGTCATAAGAAAGAATGTGTCTTCACATTGACAGGGGCAGGTATACATTAGGATCAGTCATGGATAACTTCCAAAACACTGAATCAAGACACAAAATAATTCTATTTTATGATGAGAGCACCTTTGTAACAGTTTTGAGATCATCTGAGGTCAAGGGAAAAAAGAGGCTAATCACCTTATCTGTGATTGTCTTGTACTGTGGTGTTGGAGAAGACTCTCGAGTCCCTTGAACTGCAAGGAGATTAAACCAGCCAATCCTAAAGGAAATCAATCCTGAATATTCACTGGAAGGACTGAAGATGAAGCTGAAGCTCCAATTCTTTGGCCACCTGATGTGAAGAGCCAACTCACTGGAAAAGACCCTCACACTGGGAAAGATTGAAGGCAGGAGAAGAAGGGGACAATAGAGGACAAGATGGTTGGATGGCATCACCAACTCAATGGACATGAATTTGAGCAAGCTCGGGGAGATGGTGAAGGACAGGGAAGCCTGGCATGCTGCAGTTCATGGGGTTACAAAGAGTCAGACAGGACTGAGAGACTGAACAACAACAAAATCACCTTATCACCAAAGATACTCTAATCACTGGAGATAAAAAACGGTCTAAAATCACACAGTCCAAATTGCATGTGTGAAAAAGGAATATGACAGAAGCTTTACCCTTTTGACTTGCAATGGACTGGATATTTATGTCTCCCCCCAGAATCCATATATTTAAATCTAATCCCGTGTCATGGTCTTAGGAGGTGGAGCCTTTGAGCAATGATTAGATCATGAGGGACAATCCTTAATAAATGAGATTCATTTCCTTATAAAAGAGACCCCGGAGAGCTTCCCTACATCTTTCACCATGTGAAGACATAGCGAGAAGCTGGTCAATCAATGTATGATACAGGAAGCAGGCCTTCATCAGACACCAACTCTGCTAACACATCCAGAAATGTGGAAAATAAATATTTGTCTGTTGTTTATAAGTCACTCAGTCTATGGCATTCTGCTAAAACAGCCCAAAATGACTAAGACAGGACGATAACCACCAGAGAAGGGACCAGAAGAGGCTCTACTGATGTAGATTGTTTTCTTTTTGAGAATTCATTTAATGAACTGAGAGGTCATTAAGGGATGTTACTAGAAAAGCAGCTGCAGGACAGGTGCAGGGAAGAAAACCATTCAATTTCGTCTGTGAGTTTTCTCCATGTTGCCAGGCTTCTTGCCTTCTTGTGATGACAAAAGCAAATTACAAAATAAAGTAAGAGGAAAAAGAGGAGGAGCAAGAGGAAGGGGGAGGAAGAAGTTGGAGAAGAAGGAGAAAGAGAAGAAGAAGAAGGAGGAGAGAAGAGGAAGAGAACTGATAACATTACAGTAAAATGATGAAGGCAGAGAAGAAATTCCAGGGGCAAATCAAAGCATGAAATTAAGTCTAAGAACAAAACTAAAAGAATAAGATAAAGAAAAAATTAGCCTAAACGATATAAAGTTCAACGAAGATTAAAGGCTAAAAGGAAAGAAAACCTAAAACCAGGGCGATTTAAAAAAAAATCAAAACATGAAAATAAGAGGGATAAAAGATTAAAAATAAAACCAACATAAATAAAAAACCTAAAAGGGCTGGAGCCAGTGAGATGAAAAGCTGAAAACATGAAAGTCAGAGAGTTGAAAGATAAAAGCTAAGACAAGCAAATCCAAGTTAAAAGGATTACTTAGAAGTTGAGCATAAAATTCTTTTAAAGACTGTTGAAAAGTTGTTTTCTTCTTAGAATAGAAAAAAAGAATTTGAGATAGAAAGTGAAGACAAGGGAAAAACAAGAAACCTAAAGAATTAAGCAAAACAAACTAAAATAGAAATAGGAAAAAATTAAGTAATCAACATATACCATGGCAACAAGAAATTCTAAAATAATATTGAGATGCTGATTTATATACCTCAGCATATGTTCCTGATATAATAAGGAAATAAAAGTAACCGGCCAAAGAGAAAGAGGTGAACTTCTATAACCACACCTCTGAAAATTTATTCTTGGCTCCTGTCCATTCCTCCACCTCTCTAGTTCTCATCTGAAAAAAAAAATTACTATTTTTCTTTATTCTTCAGCTCAGCCTTCACATCTGCTTACAGTAAGAAGCACAGGGTGTGGAAGTATGGCTAGCCCTAGAAAAATTGCGGAAAATAGAATCTGTTTTGTTTTTTGCTTGTTTATACTTCCAGAACCCTCCAGTCCTTTAATCTATTGTTCATTCACTCATTAATTACCACGTAGCTTGAATTACTTTAATTCTATCATTTCCAAGATAACTTTCACTTTAAAAGAAGGCCCACTGGATAGATATTTTGGACAAGTATCCTTCCTTCTTATCCTGGTTTTTGGTGACTAGCAACACCACAAAGATTTATGTTAGATGTCTTCCCTTTTACTTTACCCTCAACACCCACTCCCACCTCCCACTCTGCTCTCTCTCTCTCTCCCCTTCTCCACTGTACTGTGTGTTCTAGGAGATTGACTTTTATGGACTGTTTCCATGGATTTGCTTACTCTCAGCCTTCTGGTTGAATTTACCAATGGGAGGCATGGGCAGGATATCAGAGAATGACAGGAGAGTGAGATGGAGGTATTTACTCCTGTGGTTCCCTTACTGCCACGGATTGACTCCATTCTCCTGCAAGCCCACAGCTCCTGCCTCATAGCCTTTCCCTACAGCTCCTCCCTCTGGATTCTACTGCATTATCTAGAATGTGTCTGACTTCCTCCTCCATCTAGATTCATCTGTACATGCGTGCTAAGTCGCTTCAGTCATGTCCAACTGTTTGCAACCCTATGGACAGTAGACTGCCAGGCTCCTCTGTCCATGGGGTTCTCCCAGCAAGAATACTAGAGTGGGTAGCCATGTCCTCCTCTGGGAGATCTTCCCAACCCAGGGACTGAACCCACATCTCTTACATCTCCTACATCGGTTCTTTACCATTAGTGCCAGCTGAGAAGCCCCAAAACTTATCTGTATATTGAGCCATTTTCCTAAGACCCATATCTCTTTGGCATGTAAGCTGATAAATCCATAGAACTAATCTCTGACAGAAAATGAATTATCTCTTACCCAGGTAAGCAGAATGTTTCCTTAATGGCCTTCAAATTACCTCAGAGTGAATTACTGCAAAAAATTTTAACTAGCATTTCTTCCTCCAGTTTTGTCCTCCACTCCTTTATTCTAAGCAGTGAAACTGGATTAATTTCTCTATAAAGACATTCTCATTATGCTCCCCACTGATTTTAAAAGCCTCAATTGTTTCTTATTGTCCATGGGATAAACTCAAGCATTTAAGATCCACGGTCTGGCTCCAACCAAATCTTCAACTTCTTCCATCACCACAGAGCATCCTAGTGTGTACTCTGAATAGAACAAGGTGGGGATAGGAAAGAATCTGAATATCACCCCAGTCCCCCAAAGTGTTTTCTCCTTGTTTTCTTCAATAACAGAAGAATAATTATGTAGCAGGGTAGACTCCTCCATGAGATGGCATTCATAATTTTTCTTTGACTTTAGTTTCTATCATGAAGAAAAGTTGTAAGGTTTATACTGCCATGGAGCAATAGTACTATGTCTTATGCTTCACAGTTTATATAACTGATTCCATGTACTATCAAGTTCCAAATTATATTGCTTTTTAGACTGTTTTTTGTTAAACTGTTTTCTGAGATTTCATGACATTAGGTTGGCGTTATAAGGGAATTATAATCTGTGATACCAAGGTTGTGTGATGTCTCCCAAACCCACCACTGCATGAAGTCTTCTTTCAGCAAAAGCTGGACATACCTACTAGGTACATTCTGACATCCTTCCTTCCAAGACCTGACTTGTATTATCTACTCCTCAGCTCCGTGGGCTCAGGCCTATAACCACAGAAAGGCCTATAACACAGGCCTATAACCACTCCAGGCCTGTTGTTGCTCAACCAGAGCACTTTTGCGTGCTGCCCCCACCCCCCGCCACCCCCACCAGGGGACATTTGACAGTGTCTGGAGACATCTGTGGTTGTCATAACTGGAGAAGGAAAGTACTACTGACCCAGGACGTTGCTACTACACATCTTACCATGTACAGGAGAGCACACCCCTCCCCACAACAAAGACATATCAAGCACAAAATGCAGTGGTGTCAAGGCTGAGAAAACTTGATCCTTCTGATCCTTCCCTGAAATCTTACAGGGAGCCAGGCCCATGTTCCCAGCACTGTAGATTCTTGTAGCTGGCAATGTGCTTTTTATCCACAGTATGGCCTGCTTTTCTCACCATACATTGCTTCAGACTTTCAGTGTAGGTTCTCACAAAATCTAATAATCTCAGTGGTCTACAACAACAACTATAGTGTTTAAGTACATCCTTTTTAGTGAAATAAAATTGTATTATCTTTTAACGAATGTTAAAATTTGTCCTTGGGGCTAACAAAGAAGGAATAACAGTTTGGTTAATGGATAGAGCACAGGTCTGGGGGCCAGGTTCTTGAACTTGTTCTTCTATGAACCAGCTAAGTGATCATGAGCAAAGCGTAGTCCTTCTGAGCTTTAAGTTTTCCCTTTCAGTGAAATGAAGGGTTGGACTCATTTAAGACATCAAATTATTCTTACAGTGTCTAGTCCCTAGTTGCAATAATTACCTCTTCACTTCTCTTTATTTTCTATTTACAAACACACACACATCCTCTTTTCTACAAAAGAGGTTAATTTCTTCAGTTAAGTTTACATCCCCTAGAATTAAACCAGCAGCAGTTTGCAACAACAGTTATTAAGGCAACAGGCAAGGCCACCCATATCCTCATCTGATTTTTCTATTTTTCTAATTTCAAACTTACCATTCCTTAATTTAATTGTGTGAGCTCAGTCAAGTCTTAACTCTCTCTGGGCCTTGGCTTCAGTGAGAGATTTAATTTCCAAATTCCCTTCTAGTTCTAACATATTTCTCCTACCCAGAACTTCTTCTGGCTTAACCTTGCACCCTCTTAAGTATGTGTGATGATTAGTGTCATGAAAATATAATAACACAAGTGAATATAGCAGCATTTTATAAAATGGTAATAGAAAAAAATGCTTATTTTTCATAACTTTAAGAACAAAGACTGATCATAAGCAGGCAAAAAGAGGTAGCTATTTTGTGACTTGATCTTTTCAGTTTTTATTTTCCTTTTTACTGTATTTTACAGCACACACTAAAGAAACAGCAAAAATTCAAATTTGAGTACAGATATATCTTAGAGATGCTTCTCTTCAATTTCCTAAATAACTCACCCAGAACTGATTTCCTGTATCATAAAAAATGACACATATATAATTTTATTTTTGTCCTCAAGCTACACAAAAACAGTTGTTTCAAATTTGGAAAATAAATCTTTCTGCATCTCAATAACTCCTCTTTAGTTTAAAGCTATATCACCAAATCCCTGGGTTGGGAAGATCCCCTGGAGAAGGGAATGGCAACCCACTCCATATTCTTGCTTGGAGAATCCAGAGGAGCCTGGCAGGCTATATAGTCTGCTGCTGCTGCTGCTGCTGCTAAGTCGCGTCAGTCGTGTCCGACTCTGTGCGACCCCATAGACGGCAGCCCACCAGGCTCCTCCGTCCCTGGGATTCTCCAGGCAAGAACACTGGAGTGGGTTGCCATTTCCTTCTCCAATGCAGGAAAGTGAAAAGTGAAAGTGAAGTCGCTTAGCCGCGTCCGACTCTTAGCGAGCCCATGGACTGCAGCCTACCAGGCTCCTTCATCCCTGGGATTTTCCAGGCAAGAGTACTGGAGTGGGTTGCCAGTGCCTTGGGGTCGCAAAGAGTCAGACACGACTGAGCGACTAACACTTTCATTTTTCATATCACCAAAAGCTTCAGGTGATACTAGGAATAATGATTAAGTAAAGGTTAAACTGGCTAAAATTAAGGCTAATGACAAAAGAAATGTTACAATATTTGTGACATCTGGGTTTCTAGGAGGTTTCTGGGTACATCTGGTAATGAGCAGGTGTGTTCTGAACTCCAAGGTGGATAAACATCTGGGACATTACAAACAGACAGCAGTGCTCAATAACTTCTCTTTCAGCTTGTCTTGGTCCAGTAGAATTAGGTTGTTGCCTCTAAATCTGGAGGCTTGACCTCCCAAGAACAACAGCAAGCTGCTTAGAAGTGGGTCATAATCAGTGAACAAGAATGAGTTCTCAGATGTTTCCCTAAGGAGAAGACAAAAGTTTCTCCCACATTCCACTGATTCCATTAAATGCACTTCATGTGACACAACCCAGGCTATCACTTTAAGTCTGCTTAGGTGCCTAGTTAGATGAACAGACAGAACTTAATTGGATACAAAGGAGAAGTTCTATTTCTCCCCCCAGTCCTAGCCCCCTGCATGCTAATAAAGCTCTCTTTCCTATTCTTGCATCTCAAGCCAGATCCGTAATCTTCTGGCCACTTTCAGTCATTTACCAAAAAACTCAGTCCTGTATAAAATTCCAATTCTCTTCCCGCTCACCCCACTTTTGCATGCTGTAGCTCAAGGAACTGCAAGAGGGAAAGGGGTGAGGTCTCAGCTTGCCTTCCTCCCAGGACTCCAACTGTTTGCAGTCTTACTCCAGGCAAGAATACTGGAGCCAGTTGCCATTTCCTACTCCAAGGGGATCTTCCCAACCCAGGGACTGAACTCTCATCTCTTGTGTCTCCTGCATTGGCAGGCAGATTCTTTACTACTAGTGCCACATGGGAAGCCCCAGAGGAAGACAACAGCCATTGCTTAATGGCTGAGTGATTGCAGTACTGTGCCAAACATCAGTGCTTCTCCAACTAACCCTGTCTGGTCAAACATGCCCTTTGTATGGTAGGCACCCCAGGACTGGATCTGTCTTTAGGTATGTGAGTGAGGTCTGGGGAGGTGTGCGGCTTCCTCATTACACAGTTTCCTTATATGAAGATAAACAGCTATTGCCACCAACTACCACCTTCTCCAACCTACTCCCCATACACACTCACACACACAGACACACATACACACTGACTCTAGGAATCACCAAACTTCTTTCTACTGTGTCCACTTGCCCTACAGGGCAACCTTCATAGATGGACCATTTAAGCTGCTAGAAACCTAACACTGCCGAATAGTGGAGGGTAGGCTTCTCCCCTGCTGACCCTCTTTCTTTCTACCAGGATAGCAAGCTCACAGCCTTTTCCCTGCTGGCACAGGGGCATATCAGCGAGTCTGTGCCTAAGCAAACAATCACTACAGGGAAATAAGGTGCAGAGTGTCCCTGACTTGCAGGTATTCCCAATCTTTAAATGATTTTCCCTTTTCTTTCCTTAATGAAGTGAAGAGAAAGCCAAAACTTTCTTTACTAGCTAACTCACACTCTGATGATTTTCTCAGTCTTTCCTTTCCTCCTGTACTTCCTCTCTCTTCATACCCTCTTTCTTTTTCCTTCCATTCTATTTATTTGAGCTGGTGCAGCTATGGTGATTAAAATTACAATCAGCTGCCTCCCAGGAGACCCAGGAATGGACTTGCAGTCCCATGTGCTTGTGGTTATCTTCAAAATGTAAGATCCTTTGTTCCTCTTTTTGCCCCAGTTTCAGATTCCATTCACCAACTTGGGGACAAAGGGAAAGTCTCATTTGCATGAGTTTTATTCTCACGTCACCAAACCATTTCTCACATCACAGACTCAGTGACTGAGCAGTTCATCCATCTACATATAAAGACGACAGTCTCAAGGGATATACCTGGGCCATGACCCAGTTCTACCTCTTAACATGTTGTGTGGTCTTAAGGCAGATTGCTCAATTTAGGTTCAAATTCCTCATCACTAGAACAAGGGACAATACCAACCTTGTGGAGCCTTGAGCTGTGGCTTGTAAAAGTGCTCAAAAGATATGTTATTTAATATTTTTATCAGATTCACAAGCAGCATTGCAGCAACAAGGTGCAAGCACTGGGTAAGTAAGGTCTGGTGTCTGACATCAAGGAGTTCACATTCTAGTATAGAGACCAACACATAAAGACACAGTTACAATGAAATGTGGTAAGTCTAAAGTAAGATACATACAAAGTGCTAATGGGGCCAGACTGAACTAGGTATGAAATAAGATGTATAGGACGGTCTGTGTTTTAATCGCCTCCTATTCATTCTGTTGGCAAGGGAGATATTCCTGCACTAGAGTGTGAACATGTGACACCTGACAGAGGGCTGGAGACATCAGCAGCAGTTGATCAGTCACATAGGGGAGGACACCGTATGCCATGCAAGGCTACATGAGGATTTCCCTCAGGAGCACAGTGACCATCAGGGTCTGTGGGAAGCAGGCTTTATAGTATTAAGAGGGTGAGATGCCCCTGGTTTCCACAGGGTGGGATGGACATGATTGGCTTGTTTGAACAACTCCACAGGCTGGCAGGGAGCCACAACCCATTACTCAGGGATGTGTAGGACCTTGCCTGGTCCCTGTGATGAAGGGGACCTTATCCACAGGAGCAGATCAAAGCCCTCCTGATTTCATGAGATGTCAAGGCAACACACAATAATTTTAGGTCTTACATGACATCTGCCTGCAGCCAACATCCTCTAAACTCAGTATGAAAGACTAACCGTGAGATATGTGAGTGACTGGCATGGGGTTGGGGTCACCATATTACAGTTGAAGTAAATAGCACTGCCAAATGCAGACTTCTTCCATGGACAGTGTGTGCAAGATCTGTACACAATTCAGTGTTGCTGAAACATAAACGGTGCAGCAGAAGGTGGTAGAAAAAAACCCTCAAGGCACAGACAGAGGGTGATCATGAAAAGCCTTGAAGCCAGGGAAAGAGCTTAGATAATATTCTGCTACTGTGATGCTAGAAGGTAGCATCATTTTAGAATGATGCTAAATACCAATCTTGTGGAGCCTTGAGCTGTGGCTTGTAAAAGTGCTCAAAAGATATGTTATTTAGAACATAAAATGACTTCTAAAATGACTAGGGGTCCCAAAATTGGGGGAAAGGACTATTGAAAACAAATTATACTGATGTCTTACTTCATGATATTTTAATATCCTACTGCAGAACATTTGTAAGCCTCTAAGATGATGTGCATTACCACACAATCTTCTTGAACCTGGGGACATAAGTCTTTTAGGAATTTTTTTTCCAGATACCAATTAACTGTTCCAGGGAGCAAACTTTTTAAATTACTGTTATAGGTAATGAGGGATCATTAAAAGATTCAAGCTGCAAATGACATTGTCATATTTGTATTTCAAATTAAGCACCCTGGTAGATGTGTTGAAGATGAATCTGAAAGGATAAAAATTTGACTATTTAGTGAAGCCAGCTAGAAGGCTGTGGAAGCTATCCAAGAAAGCAACCATGAATAGAAGTAAGATAATAGAGACAGGAGAGGAGGAAATTTGAAAGAAGTTTTTATGTATCAGATGAGGTAAATGTATCAGTGGGAATGTATCAGTGGGAAAGCTAGGTCATGCTGCAGTCAGAAACACTCAGCAAAATTTCAATGACTTACAGCAGAGGCCTCTACTCTGTTTACATTGTCTCTCATAAATTGATATGGAGGAGGGGTTCTGCTCCCCAGAATTACTCAGGGACCCAGCTGATGGAGATTCTATAATCTTGTAGCAACACCATCTTGAAGAGAATGCTTCTTGGGTCATTACAGAAAGGGAAAGACCATTCAGACATTGGCTTTGGCCTGAAAAAAACGTATCATCTCTTTGTTCTTGTTGGTATAGCCCACTGACTAGAAGTAGTCACGTGGCCCTGACTAATTGCAGTGGGTCTGGGAAGTATGATCTTCCATGTGTCCAGGAATGAAAACAAACAAATATTTGTAGGATCATTCACAGTAAGTGACAAAACAGAATCAAATATGGCTCCCACAAGTGACAGTTGAGTGACGGTGCCATGAACTGGGGGTGTGGGGGGTCCCAGAAGAGGGACAGAATGTTTAGGAGAGGAGGTGATAAACATTTTGAGTTTTATGGAAGGAATTCTCATCTGAGGATGACAGGTGGATTGTTGGAAATTTGAAGTCTCAAATGAGAATTATATCCTAGAAATATTTAATGTTTAGAAATCATCATCAGTAGTTAAAACCAAGAGTGGAAGTATTACCCAAGAAGACTAGGATGTTCCCTAACGAACATCACAGCTTTTGCTTTGAGAGAAAACCCCAAGAGGCAGAGAAACTGTCAGAGACAGACAAGAAGAGAGCACAGAAATGTTCTTTAAAAAAATTGAGAAAAGGTGAGGTTCTGAGAGAAAGTAATCAGGAACAATAAGTATACCTAAGAGATCAGGTAAGATAGAAGCTTAAAAGGGCCCAGTTGATTTGGGAGTTAAGCCATTAATTCCACATGTAAGTGAGATCACGTGATATTTGTCTTCCTGCGTCATTATTTCATTTAGCATAATGTCCGGCAGGTTCATCCTGTGCTCACAAATGGCAAACAGTATCTAGGTATGTGTGTGTGTGTACAATGAACATGGGAATGCAGATATCCCTCTGAGATAATGAGTGCATCTGCTTTGGATAATACCTGAAAGTGAAATTGCTGGATTGTAAGGTGTTTGTTTTTTTTTTAATTTTTTGAGAAAACTCCATAATGTTTTCCATATCATATGTATCAATATACTTTCCCATAAAGAGTGCACAAGAGTTCTTTCCCCCTCCCCACATCCTCACCAAAATGTATCTTTCTTTTTGATAATAGCTATTCTAACAGGTATGAGGTGGTATGTCCTTCTGATTTTGATTTGTGATTTCCTGATAATTAATGATGTTGAACACCTTTTCGTATACCTGTTAGCCAATTCTATGTCTATGAGAAAATGTGTATTCAGATTCATTGCACAATTTTTTAATTGGATTATTTGGCATTTTGCTATTGAGTTGTATGAATTCCTTGTATATTTTGGATATTAACCCCTTCTCCAGATATATGATTTGTAAATATTTTCTTCCATCCTGTAGGCTGCCTTTTTTGTTCTTTTGTTTTCTTTGCTGTGCATTTGAAATATTTTCCAGTCTTGCCAGTTTAAAATCGTACCAGGAATACATTTTTCTTCTTTGTTGAAGTACCATAAAACATAAAACAAGCTATTGCAGAAAGAAGTTCATGAGAGGAGGAGAGAGACGCCAGTTAGGCTGACATAATTTGACTAGTGAGAAGGCAATGAGGATATGAAAGAGGCAAAGAAAAGTTTTATTCCCAATCTTCTTCTTGAACGTCCATGAATCCTTCATTTATTCAACCAATATTTAGTAAAAAGCTTATTAGAGTATGAACATTCAAAATCACTGCAAATGGTGAATGTAGCCATGAAATTAAAAGACACTTGCTCCTTGGAAGAAAAGCTATGAGAAACCTAGACAACATATTAAAAAGCAGAGATATTACTTTACCTACAAAGGTCTGTCTAGTCAAAGCTATGGTTTTTCCAGTAGTCATGTATGGATGTAAAGAGTTGGACCACAAAGAAGGCTGAGCGATGAAAGATTGATACTTTTGAACTGTGGTGCTGGAGAAGACTCTTGAGAGTCCCTTGAACTTTAAGGAGATCCAACCAGTCAATCCTAAAGGAAATCAGTCCTGAATATTCATTGGAGAGACTGATGCTAAAGCTGAAGCTCCAAGACTTTGGCCACCTGATGCGAAGAACTGACTCATTGGAAAACTCATTGGAAAGACTGAAGTCAGGGGGAGAAGGGGACAACAGAGGATGAGATGGTTGGATGGCATCACTGATTCGATGGAGATGAGTTTGAGCAACCTCCGGGAGTTGGTGATGGACAGAGAAGCCTGGCATGCTGCAGTCCACCGCGTCGCAGAGAGTTGGACATGACTGAGCGACTGAACTGAACTGAATGACACGTGAGCTTTCCACGCTCAAGTTGCTCTAGTGGATGACTGTTACATTTCCTCCTTGCTGCTTCTGTAACATTTTGTACATTCCATTATTTTAGCACTTTTAACATTATATTGTATTTATTTGTTTATCTTATCTCTGAAAGTGATGAACTCCATCAGGATAAAAGGCAGAGTAAAGATTTTATTGATCTCATCCCAATACCTGGGCATAGTAAGCATGCAATAAACACTTTTGTTTTTAATTAAATTATTCAGTCCTCACAGCTCTGTGAGGTCATTATGATTAGCCTCATTTCACAGAAAAGGTAGCTGAGACTCAGCATGGCTCCACCTTAGGGGAGGTCAGAAGCGGTAAGTGGCAGAGCTGAGACCAGAATTCCATGTCTGTTTCTCTCCATCACTTAAGAACTGCTCTGACATCTTTTCCTTCTGGGGTGATGGATTCAAAATGACTTACGCATATCTTTTCAATTCCTCATTCTATTCAAGATTACAGATTAGCAGTACAATCTGAGATACGAATGGGGTAATAGATCAAAACCACTCCACAGACGCTCACATTGTTTTAACTGAACTGAGCCACTGCATGCTGTACTATAATAAGATTACACACATGAAATTGCTGGCTTTGGTCCGTAAAAGGTCAAATACCAGCACTTTCATAAGCTTCAACCTAGTAAAGTACAGAGTCGTTCTTTCTACAGCATATAACTAGAAGTATGAATTAGTAGTATAAATTAACAAGAATGAAACTAGTCAGTGTGGTAGGGAAGAAAGATTTTAGAAATGCTGCCCTAACATAGTTTGTGACTGTGTTCCCTAAACAGACTAAACCTCAGCGTCCTATTGATTACTATGGAGATAATAATTTCTTCTTAACTGGCTGTTGTATGGGTTGAATGACGTGTATTTCTTGCCTCAGAATTAAAAGGTCTTACTGCATGGAACATCTAATCAAGTATCAACAAACAGTTGCCTACTAATACTTTTTTAGTAAAAGGTAATCTTCAACAAGAAAGAAATAGGCAAGCTGTGGGGTTTTAAGATGAATACTGATATGGAATTTCTCAAAGAATTCTCAAGAGGATAGACTGGTTTCATCTCTAGAAAAAACAACCCAGCTAAAGACTTCCTTTAGAATGAAAATTAATAACCAGAATACCTGCTTAAAAGCAATCTAGGTCAGTGGACACCATTATCTTCAGTTTCAGGGTCCTTTGGGCAGCATCATGTGGATTAAACCAAAGTATGGCTGAAAAATCTGAAAGTGTAGCATAAAAAGACTATGCTAAAGGAGTCTTCTAGTACAATTTTAAAATACATATTTTGATATCATGAACTTCTGGAAATTGAGCACCAATTCATAAGATTGAAAGCATCTAAATGGAGATTCCTTGGGAAGAAAATTTCACCCATTCCACTCTTACAGCCCCAGCTATGTTGTTTTATGAGATGCTAACTGTGCATCTTTTTGCTCAAGTTCTAATATGCCCTTTAGATATTGTGTAGAGAGTAGGAGCAAGATGCTAGACTTCATAATCTCTGTACTTTTTTTCCCCATAGATACAGCTAATACAGGTAAAAATTTCAATCTATAAACTAAAATGTATCCATTTAATTTTAAACTGTGTAAATTTAAAATTTTAATTAAATTTAAATTACTCTCGTAATTTCTACATAATCTCTCAAGTTCAGCACTTCCTCAGACACTCAGGTGTAGACCAGGAACACCAGGACTGTTTCTTTCTTCCTGCTCTTCCCTGGATGTTGACGGCGAGCTCAGAAGACACCAGAGTAAATGCCAGGGGAGGGAGGGGATGTGACTTGGTCTATCGGCAGTGTCTCTCTTTTGTGCCACTCCTCCCCTGGGGCTGATCCTAAACTCTGGAAGTACTTAGGGTACATTGCACAAGGGGGTCAGAGAGGAGCTGTTCTACTTTCATGCTCCATTCATTGGGTCCTAGGCCAGCCTCTGACCACAGGTGAAATCAGGTCTCCCTGTAATGGCAACTAGGCATTCTGTGGGTGCCAGCCCAGGTCCCACTGAATGCTTACAGCACTATTGATGTGCCCAAGACTTAACTGGGTCTTTTGAGCCCTGTCCATGCTGTATCCTTCCAATGAGGTAACACTGAGATGTCTTTCTCGATCACAAGTTTCCTCTGGAATCCTCCCTCGCTATTAAAAATCCACAAGAAACTCAGATGGAGCTGTCTCTAGCACTCTGAAGCTTTAACAAAGCAACTGTTGTCATAAATGGTGGGATAAATAATGCTTTCTGCAATACTTGCTTGCCTTCAGCATAAAGCACAGGCTCCACTCCTATCCAGAACTTTAAAGCAGCTGTCTAGCATCATACCCCCACCATAGCATGAAGGGGCAGAGGCAGCCAGGGCTTCCCAAATTCACATCTGATTCTTCTTTCCTCTCTGCTCTCTTCCCCCTGTTCCCTTCCCTGAAGTGTCTTTAAATTATGTTATGTGTTGGGAGAGTTGAGGATGAAAAGAATTCTTCAGAAAGTTTGTGTATATGGACATCCTTCTTTCAGGCTAGTATCTTTTAAACCAAAGAGCCAAGAATTTGCCATGCTTGTTAGTCAGATTCCCCAAGGGTCAATTTTCCCTCTACCCAGCCCCTGGTAGCATGTAACCACAATCTTACTGTCTTGGCCTGAGGCCCTGAGATTATAAGAAACTCTATTTGTGATTTGAGGACAAAACAAGTCTATATCTTCCTTTCATGAAAGATCTGTCTGCTTAGAATGAGATCTAAGTAAATTATGAACCACTTGCCTTATCGCCAATACAAATAGCCTTTTCTTTTTTGACCTCTTAAGAAACTTTATTATTAGCTATGTGCTGGACAGTTCTATTTTTTTATTCCTTTTCAAATCTTTTCCCATCTAAGTTAGTATTAATACATAATGTTGAGCAGAGTTCCCTGTGCTATACCGCAGATCCTTTTGGTTATTCATTTTAAATATAGCAGTGTGTCCATGTCAACCCCAAACTCTCTATCTATCCCTCCTCTCCCCCATAGTCTTAATATGACCTTCTACCAAACACATTCTACCCTCTAGCAATGGACCAAAGTGTCCCAACATCAGCATTACTGGCATGCTGGGCTGGATAATTCATGCAGAGTACTGCCCTGACTATCACAGAACATCAAGCATCATCCCTGGCCTCTAGTCACTAGATACTAGTAACATCCATCCCCCAAGTTGCGACAGCCAAAAATGCCTTCACGTGTCGCCACATGTCCCCCGGGCAGAGGAAGCCACCCCTGGTTGAGAACAAGGCTACAGACCTATCCAGAAGCAACAGGTGATGCCTGTGTAATGCTTGTAAGTATTTTGAAGATAGATTGCTTCTAAGAAGCACTCTGTAGCTGTAACTTTGCAAAAGCAACCTTTTTTATCTTCCCTCTGAGTCAGGTACTGCAGATTATTGGCTCCTTTTCCACAGATAGAAACTTGGAAGCATTCAGCTTTCCTAATCAGATCATGGAAATCTGTACTTTCATTTCCCTCCTCTGAAAATGAAAATGATACTCACTGTTTTTCTTCCCTGGCCTGAGATCAGTCAGTAACATTAGAACAATGCCCTCTCCTAATTGCTGTTCTCAGACTTCTACACCAAGCATCTTCAAAGATAAATTTATATTTGCCTATCTCCCTATTTCATGGACATCAGAAATAAAGCCCTCAACATAAATAAAATGGCAGCTAGCCACATGTTTCCTCAGTGTAACTGCCAAGTTACAGGGAGTGAAAAATCAATTCCAGCAAAACCAGTAATAATCTGATAGGGTTTTTTTTTTTCATCATCATGCCCAGACACAATGCAATTTTTAAAAAACAGATATTAATGTGCCCAACAAGCCTACCATAATAACCTCCATGACACCAATCTAGCACTTGGGATTGAGCACAGATAAACTGTAGATACAAACAACTGTGAACTGTCCGCTCTTCAACATTCTATTCACAATGATTTCAAAAGCCAAGAAATTATACAAAAACGCATAATACTTTGTGAGCCACAAAAGCACACGGCCTCCTAGTTGCTAGCGCTATCCAACTTGATCCTAAAGGAAATCCAAAAGAACACGGGATATCCAAAAATGGTTGAGAATTGCCAGAGAAAAGCTATCTTGTTGGAAAATAAAACCAACCACTTTTAGATACTAGAGCTTGGTTGTTGTTGTGGTTGTTGTTGTTCAGTCACTCAGTTGTGTCTGGCTCTTTGCAACCCCATGGACTGCAGAATGCCAGGCTTTCCCTGTCCTTCACCAACTCCCGGAGCTTGCTCAAACTCATGTCCATCGAGTTGGTGATGCCATCCAACCATCTCATCCTTAGTCGCCCCCACCCCCCCATGCCTTCAGTCTTTCCCAGCATCAGGGTCTTATTTCTAAAGAGTCAGCTCTTCACATCAGGTAGCCAAAGTATTAGAGCTTCAGCTTCAGCATCAGTCCTTCCAATGAATATTCAGGATTTATTTCCTTTAGGATTGATTTACTTTAGGTTTTCCTTTAGGATTTATTTCCTTTAGGTTTGATCTCCTTGTAGTACAAGGGACTCTTCAGAGTCTTCTCCAAGCCCATAGTTCAAAAGTATGAATCCTTCGTCACTTAGCCTTCTTTACGGTCCAACTCTCACATCCATACATAACTACTGGAAAAAACATAGCTTTGACTAGATGGACCTTTGTCAGCAAAGTAATGTCTCTTCTTTTCAACAGCTGTCTAAGTTGGTCAAAGCTTTTCTTCCAAGGAGCAAGCACCTTTTAATTTCATGGCTGCAGTCACCATCTGCAGTGATTTTGAAGCACGAGAAAATAAAGTCTGTCACTGTTTCCATTGTTTCCCCATCTATCTGCCATGAAGTCATGGGACCAGATGCCATGATCTTTGTTTTTTTAATGTTGGGTTTTAAGCCAGCTTTTTCATCTTCCTCTTTCACTTTCATCAAGAGGCTCTTTAATTCCTCCTCACTTTCTATCATCTGCATATCTGAGGTTATTGATATTTCTCTCAGCAATCTTGATTCTAGCCTGTGCTTCATCCAGCCTGGCATTTTGCATGATGTACTCTGCATAGAAGTTAAATAAGCAGGATGACAATATACAGCTTTAACGTACTCCTTTCCCAATTTTGAACCAGTCTATTGTTGCATGTCTTGTTCTAACTGTTGCTTCTTGACCTGCACACAGATTGCTCAGGAAGCAGGTAAGGTGATCTGGTATTCCCATTTTTTAAGAATGTTCCACAGTTTGTTGTGATCCACACAGTCAAAGGCTTTAGCATAGTCAGTGAAGCAGAAGTAGATGTTTTTCTGGAACTCTCTTGCTTTTTCTAGGATTCAATGGATGTTGGCCATTTGATCTCTGGTTCCTCTGCCTTTTCTAAATCCAGCTTGAACATCTGGAAGTTCTCTGGTCATGTACTGTTGAAGACTAGCTTGGAGAATTTTGAGCATTACTTTGCTAGCATGTGAGATGAGTGCAATTGTGGGGTAGTTTGAACATTCTTTGGCATTGCCTTTCTTTGGGATTGGAATGAAAACTGACCTTTTCCATTCCTGTGGCCACTGCTGAGTTTTCCAAATTTGTTGACACACCGAGTGCAGCACTTCCACAGCGTCATCTTTTAGGATTTGAAATAGCTCAACTCCAATTCCATCACCTCCACTAGCTTTGTTCATAGTGATGCTTCCTAAGGCTACTACATTTATTACTGTATGTTGTGTGCAACACATTTGTGAAAATCCAGGCAGGGACTACATAATTTTCATTCACAAATGTAGAAGGCATCATTTAGAAACTGAATGTAATGGGTCCCAATAAATGGTATCTGAATGTGATTGATAGGGTATATGAGACTAAAAGACATAGCTTATAGATAAAAGAAATTAGGAACTAGGCAAGTTAGTTAATGTAAATTAAAATTAACTTTGACCTGATAGAAGGCTGATTTTTTTGTTCAATGCATTTCATTTCTACCAGTTGCATAATAATACTAAGAGACGTGAAGGGTGGGTCCATCTTCTATACATAAATGTTTGTTAACTCATGTGCATGGCTAAACTAGCGTAGTCTATACTTTTGAAGATGTAGTGAGGTTACAACTTAACCATTAAATATGCCAAAACAAGTCATTTGTTATAGTCATTCTAGTAACAATTAGAGTCGTATGTATTTAAATACAAATAGATATTTCTAGCTAAAAATATGAATCTGTGACTAGATATATTAATCAGAATTGTTCTAGTGTTATTTAACATAAATGAATTTTAAAATAAAACCTTGTGGGAATCAATGATCCAAAGCTAAAATAGGAAAAATGTAAAACTTCTGCAATTGAAAATTATAAACTGTTCAGACAATATCCCATCTCTGCCTATAAATCTGGAAGGTCTTGACTGCCCTCTACAGGGCGTACAAATAATTTTCGCAGATTTGAACTTACGTTTAGGCATTTTCTAGAACATAAAAAAAAAAAAAATAATTTACTGGGGTTCTATTTTTAAAAGAGTTTTACATATTCACCACATAAATTTTTTAAAATAATCCATGGTAATCACATAAAGAGATACCACTATTAACTAAATTGAAATTAATGTAAGTTAAAAAGAGATGGATAAGACTTTTTTGAGATATAAAATATTCTCCTTTGACTATTAAGACAATAAAATGTAGATGGCTAGTAGTTGTTTGTACTGAGTAACTTCCATTGGTAAAAAAACATATAAGACAAACACTTAATAGTAAGATTTTAGCATTTCCAGGTGTGATTATCTTTTACTTCACCACTGATTTTGGCCATACAGCAACCCTGATTCTGATCTTTAACCAATAATTTGCCTAAAACCTATGTGCCCATATATATTAATTCATTATAGCTCCATTAGCTGGACACTGTGAAGGGAAAGTTATTATCATGAGCCTACACACCATTAGTACACTAAACAAGTATTAGTGTTGACAGAATGGAATACACCACTCCATGTTCCAGAAGGTTAGAAAGAGAAATTCAAAGACACTTAGGCTGATGAGGCTGATTCAGTCTGGGAAAGATTCTAGCCCTGGATCCCATAGAAAAGTTCTCAGTAATCCACAGAAGCAGCTTGATTCCTCCAAACACAAGTCAAAATAGACTTGATACTGATACATATGGAGATATAGACTCAAAGCTAAAACCATTAGGTGAATATTAAATGAACAGATAGATGATGGTGCCACCCTGAAAAATGCTGATTAAAGATTTTTTATATCAATCTAAAGGAACATTGCCAAGAGACTATAACAGAGCTCTGTCTTTGTCTCTGACATCCCACATTTGTCTTAATCAAGAGAATAATGATAAAAGGCATTATTTTTTAACAAATTGTTTATCAAATTTGAAGAGAACATGAAGCGCAGGTGAGCAAATAAAGATTAAAAAAAAAGTCTCAACAGCAAGTCAAACTGAATTAGATAACATTTAATGGAGACTATATTAGATCCTATGTTTCAATCCAAGGGAAAAAAAATAATGTGACTGTCAAAAAGCTCATTTGAACATGTGCTGCTTTAACAGGGGACTAGAATAATAAAAGTATTGCTCGTTGCTAGCTAGCTATACCAAAAATACTGTGATTTGAACAGGTATCGCAGAAAGCATGTAGGAACTTCATCAGTATGAGGCCAGAAAAAATGGTAAAGGAGGTCAGACAGGGTGAGACAGAGGCTCAGCCTCAGAGAGGGCACCTGAATAACCCATGGGGATGGCTAGTGCATGCAGTCCAACCTGCCAGACAATTTCATCTTGAGAAATTCCAGGTGGGAACCACTTTAGAAGTCAGGACAAGCCACAGTCAGGATCAGAAGATCTGATGATGGCAGCAGAATTGCCACCAGTGGTAAATTTAGGAGAAACTGGATATATTTCAAATAAAGAAAGCATGGAAGGAGATCTTAGGCAGTATACTAAAGCCCAGTCAGTATCTAGGCTCCAGCAAAATCGTTTCACCATCAAGCACTATAAGCAAAGTGTCTACATACTATGAGTTTATCAAGGATCTTAAATTATTGGATCCAAAATACATAAAGGAAAAATGAAAGTGAAAGTCACTTAGTCGTGTCCAACTCTTTGCTACCTCATGGACTATAGAGTCCATGGAATTCTCTATGCCAGAATACTGGAGTGGGTAGTCTTTCCCTTCTCCAGGGGATTTTCCCAACCCAGGGATCGAACCAGGTCTCCTGCATAGTAGACAGGTTCTTTACCAGCTGAACCAACAGGGAAACTATAATATTAAAGCAAATATAACATGATGTTAAAAGTCAGCTGAATTCCAGTACTTTTATTCAGTTCAGTCACTCAGTTGTGTCTGACTCTTAGCAACCCCATGGACTGCAGCATACCAGGCCTCCCTGTCCATCAGCAACTCCCAGAGTTTACTCAAACTCATGTCCATTGAGTCAGTGATGCCATCCAACCATCTCATCCTCTGTTGTCCCCTTTTCCTCCCGCCTTCAATCTTTTCCAGCATCAGGGTCTTTACCAATGAGTCAGTTCTTTGCATCAGGTGGCCAAAGTATTGGAGTTTCAGCTTCAACATCAGTCCTTCCAGTGAACACCCAGGACTGATCCCCTTTAGGATGGACTGGTTGGATCTCCTTGCAGTCCAAGGCACGCTCAAGAATCTTCTCCAACACCACAGTTCAAAAGCATCAATTCTTCGGCGCTCAGCTTTCTTTATAGTCCAACTCTCACATCCATACATGACCACTGGAAAAACCATAGCCTTGACTAGACGGACCTTTGTTGGCAAAGTAATGTCTCTGCTTTTAAATGTGCTATCTAGGTTGGTCATAACCTTCCTTCCAAGGAGTAAGCATCTTTTAATTTCATGGCTGCAATCACCATCAGCAGTGATCAACCTAGACAGTATAGAAAAAAGGAGAGACATTACTTTGCCAACAAAGGTCCGTCTAGTCAAGGCTATGGTTTTTCCAGTGGTCATGTATGGATGTGAGATTTGGATGATGAAGAAAGCTGAGCACCGAAGAAGTGATGCTTTTGAACTGTGGTGTTGGAGAAGACTCTTGAGAGTCCCTTGGACTGCAAAGAGATCCAACCAGTCCATCCTAAAGGAGATCAGCCCTGGGTATTCATTGGGAGGACTGATGTTGAAGCTGAAACTCCAATACTTTGGCCACCTCATGCGAAGAGTTGACTCATTGGAAAAGACCCTAATGCTGGGAAGGATTGGGGGCAGGGGGAGAAGGGGACGACAGAGTATGAGATGGTTGGATGGCATCACCAACTCGATGGACATGGGTTTGGGTAAACTCCGGGAGTTGGTGATGGACAGGGAGGCCTGGTGTGCTGCGATTCATGGGGTTGCAAAGAGTTGGACACAACTGAATGGACACAACTGAACGACTGAACTCAACTGAACTGAACTAGGTTGGTCATAACTTTTCTTTCAAGGAGTAAGCGTCTTTTAATTTCATGGCTGCAATCACCATCTGCAATGATTTTGGAGCCCAAAAAAATAAAGTCTGACAGTGTTTCCACTGTTTTTCTGTTTATTTGCCATGAAATGATGGGACTGGGTGCCATGATCTTAGTTTTCTGAATGTTGAGCTTTAAGCCAACTTTTTTACTCTCCACTTTCATTTTCATCAAGAGGCTCTTTAGTTCTTCTTCACTTTCTGCCATAAGGGTGGTGTCATCTGCATATCTGAGGTTATTGATATTTCTCCCGGCAATCTTGATTCCAGCTTGTGTTTGTTTCATCCAGCCCAGCGTTTCTCATGATGTACTCTGTATATAAGTCAAATAAGCAGGGTGACAATAGACAGCCTTGACATACTCCATTCCTTATTCGAAACCAGTCTGTTGTTCCATGTCCAGTTCTAACTGTTGTTTCCTGACCTACATACAGATTTCTCAAGAGGTAGGTCAGGCGGTCTGGTAGTCCCATCTCTTTCAGAATTTTCCACAGTTTGTGGTGATCCACACAGTCAAAGGCTTTGGTGTAGTCAATAAAGCAGAAATAGATGTTTTTCTGGAACTCTCTTGCTTTTTTGATGATCCAACGGATGTTGGCAATTTAATCTCTGGTTCCTCTGCCTTTTCTAAAACCAGCTTGAACATCTGGAAGTTCACAGTTCATGTATTGCTGAAGCCTGGCTTGGAGAATTTTGAACATTACTTGACCAGCGTGTGAGATGAGTGCAACTGTGTGGCAGTTTGAGCATTCTTTGGCATTGCCTTTCTTTGGGATTGCGATGAAAACTGATTTTTCCAGTCCTGTGGCCACTGCTGAGTTTTCCAGATTTGCTGGCATATTGAGTGCAGCACTTTCACAGCATTATCTTTCAGGATTTGAAATAGCTCAACTGGAATTCCGTCACCTCCACTAGCTTTTTTCATAGTGATGCTTCCTAAGGCCCACTTGTCTTCACATTCCAGGATGTCTGGTTCTAGGTGAGTGATCACACCATCGTGATTATTTGGATCACGAAGATCTTTTTTGTATAGTTCTTCTGTGTATTCTTGCCACCTCTTCTTAAAATCTTCTGCTTCTATTAGGGCCCTACCATTTCTGTCCTTTGTTGAGCCCATCTTTGCATGAAATGTTCTCTTGATATCTCTAATTTTCTTGAAGAGATCTCTAGTCTTTCCCATTCTATTGTTTTCCTCTATTTCTTTGCATTGATCGCTGAGGAAGGCTTTCTTATCTCTCCTTGCTATTCTTTGGAACTCTGCATTCACATGGGGTATATCTTTCCTTTTTTCCTTTGCTTTTCACTTCTCTTCTTTTCCCAGCTATTTGTAAAGCCTCCTCAGACAGCCATTGTGCTTTTTTGCATTTCTTTTCCATGGGGATGGTCTTGATCCCTGTCTCCTGTACAATGTCACAAACCTCCGCCCATAGTTCATCAGGCACTCTGTCTATCAGATCTAGTCCCTTAAATCTATTTCTCACTTCCACTGTATAATCATAAGGGATTTGATTTAGCTCATATGTGAATGGTCTAGTGGTTAGTGACACATAAATTAAGTTTAACATGGAATGTGAATACATTTTAATATATTGAAAATGAAGTGGGAAGCTGTCTCCAAAAGCAAAGGTACTTGGGATCTAAAAGTTCTTAAAAGGAGATGATCGAGTATAGACAGCATTAATGGATTACGTGGTATTAAGCAATCAGATTTGAAGGAGCAGGTCTCTTAGAAAGTCATTCTAGAAATTTACACATTGGGCAAACATAGGAACTGGCCAGGTTTGACCAGCATGAGAAGAAGACTGAGAATCCTGACTCTGCTTCCTGTGCATCTTAGATCTGGCTGGAAATAGTGGAGGACCTCACAAGGAATGCTTAAGAAACCAGCAAACATGCCTGGACTTGAAGATTTCAAATCTAAGGATGTGACATAATTCCAAATCTGATGCTGCTGAATTTCTAAATCACTCAGGAGTGGCTCAATGACCAGGGCAGGTTTAATCTTGGGGGTGAGTCAGGACAAGAAGAAAAGTTGCCAGATAATGCAAAAGGAGGGGTAAGGGATGAGGTAGACATGGCCACCTCTCAGTCTGGGGTTCCCATGGTTCAAGGGGTATATCAGCAACCTGGAAACTACTGACAGGAGAAGTTTCACAGATTGAGCATATCCTGGGAAGGACCAGAACCTAAAGAAGGAAACAATGAAAGGGGTGACAAGATGTGTGCTCAAACCTAAGAGGTACTGTCATGTAAGAAATGTACTTGGCTTGTTTTGTATTAGCACAAGGGGTAGATAAAGATCAGATGGTGAATGCTCTCAGAAAAATGAATTTTTACTTATTATACAGACATATTTTCTAATGATTACCTAGAAATCTAATTAACTGTTGAGTTGACTAAGAAAATAGCAAGAGGGCCATCCCTAGGGACAGAATGACCACTCAAATGGTGAGTCATCAAGTAGGAGTCAGTTATAAAGTGGCTTGTTGCCTAGATTTGTACCTACAGTTTCTTAATACTTGTGAGAATGCTTTAAAAATCTGGCTCCTGTGGTTGCTTTACTGCTTCTTAGGATACAGAGATAAGTGAGAAAGGAATCCCAAGTGGCCTTTAGAGTAAGTGCTACAGAAGACTTGGAGCCACTTAAAGGATTAGATCCAACTAGCTTTCTAGTGGTTTAGATGGTAAAGAATCCACCTGCAATATGAGACCCTGGGTTCGATTCCTGGGTTGGGAAGATCCCTTGGAGGAGGGCATGGCAACCCACTTAAGTGTTTTTGCCCATGGACAGAAGAGCCTGGCGGGCGATGGTCCATGGGGTCGCAAAGAGTTGGACATGACTGAGCAACTAAGAACACAGACAGCTTTCTTATCTGCTTCAGAAATGCACCATTACAAATATCTAATAACTCTGTAACAGGAAGGATCTACACAGCTCCTAGACCAGAGGTATTGATAAATTCCTAATATTTTGGCCCTCATGTGGAAGGTAGCAGAGAGGGGCAGACTACTAAATCTATTTCAATAGGTCAACTAAAATCTTGATCATGAGCAACTTCAATTCCGTGCTAATAATGATTGGCATAAAAAAGAAGGGAAGAAACGGCTTTTATAGCTAGACTGGCCACCCTCCACTGAGCATTTCTTGTTTACCTACAGCTAAAAGAGAAAGGGAGAACTTTTCTTCTCCAACTTTTAAACACAATCCCTAGCTTTCTCTAAGACAGGACCAACTTGGGTCACATGCCTATTTCCAAGCAAAAAAGGTGGCCAGGAGACTGCTATAACCTAATTGTTTTAGACATGACTTATTGCTTAACCCTGAGCCAATCACCATAGCAAAGAGGATGGAGTTTTAACAATTGGCTTAAACCAATCAAGCCCCACACTGTGAAACTTGTGTTAAGGCGATGGCCACGACACAGAGGGAAATATGTTTACTTATATCCACTTGTGGATTAGAAGCTGAAATCTCTCTATTCGCTAAAACACAGTTCAGTACAATTTTAGACCATCCTCCCAGCTCTATTAAGCACAGCAGGGAGTAATTTTTATTTCCAAGTTAGAAAATGCATCCAAAATAGAGTGTTTCAAGAAGTAAAGAGGAATACTAGCATCCAGTTCCTTGTACATTTGTACTAGCTCCATGCATCTTTATCCACTGACATCAACTTAATTTTATCTGTACTTTCTGCACCACTAAGAAGTCCCCAGGGGCTAAGAGGAAATTTTGAGAGCTTCTGTGTAGTTATTGTTGCTAGGAAACAATATCCTTGGTATCCAAGTGTTCAGGCTTTGAGACACTGTGTGAAGTCACTGGTTCATAAAGGGAACCTTTGGTAAATAGGTTGTTTGGGTGTGAGTAAATTGATGTTCGCTCTCTGTGGCAAAATGTTCTTGTGTAATCTTGGAATAATAGTTTATTTCTAGGCCTCTCTTCTTTCCTTTGGATCCAGCTGCCATTACTGTTCCCATGAGAACTCACACTTCTAGCTAAAATGGAGTG
Organism: Okapia johnstoni; assembly: GCA_024291935.2. NCBI lineage: Eukaryota > Metazoa > Chordata > Mammalia > Artiodactyla > Giraffidae > Okapia > Okapia johnstoni. Next base: position 59,934,681 of record CM044308.1, read on the forward strand.
AGCATTATTTTTTTTCCCCAAATCATCTGTAATTATCTCAGTGCCTTGAACACTAAGCCTACGAGGTTTTAGTTAAACAAAGTCAAGTGAGCTTGAGAATACAGACCCAGACCACTGACTGTATAAATCATTAAATCCTATTAAAATTTATAGTTATTGACAGCCATACTCCTGCTCTGCTGTTGGGCATGACACTGAAGGGTTCTGCTGCCCTGCAGAAGGGGGGGCAATGAGAAGTTTTAGGCTCACTACTATCTTCTCCCCTCTCAATCCCAAACTGAACCATCTCTGGTCCTTCAACTCTAGATATTGCTTACATATTTCTCCCATAGAATCCCACAACTTGAAGATCAGCCTGAGGTTGTAATTTATCACCTTGTTACTCAGTAAGCTTAAAATTAATAAGCAGCTTTTTCCATTTCCTTGGGGCCCAGACCCACCTGTAAGTCTCCTGTAGGCAGAATCACTGTAATCAAGAGTGTATCTGGCTCAAGAATGCTACCAAATAAATTATATATCAGGTTATCAGTTGGAGACAATGAATTCAGACCCCTAAGCAGCAAACAACATTCATAAATTCATTTATTCACAAATACATATATCAGATGCATAACTATGGGCAAAATATGTTCTAGGCATAGAGAATTGTCTTAGTGAATAAAAGAAGGTCTTTGCTTTCAAAAAGTATATAATATAATGAGAGATGGAGGAGACAGAAGGCAGAGATAAACACAAAACCATGTAAACAGATAAAATATTTGCACAATAAGATGTACTATGTGTTGACAGAAACTCAGGGGGAAAGCAGAAACTACTCAGGGTTTTTCAAAAAGGGAATGAAGTGGATGAAACCGGAGCCTATTATACAGAGTGAAGTAAGTCAGAAAGAAAAACACCAATACAGTATATTAACGCATATATATGGAATTTAGAAAGATGGTAACGATGATCCTATATGTGAGACAGTAAAAGAGACACAGATATAAGGACAGACTTTTGGACTCTGTGGGAGAAGGTGAGGATGGGATGATTTGAGAGAATAGCATTGAAACATGTATATTATCATATGTGAAATAGACCACCAGTCCAAGTTAGATGCATGAAACAGGGCACTCAAAGCTGGTGCCCTGGGACCACCCAGAGGGATGGGATGGGGAGGGAGGTGGGAGGGGGATGCAGGAGGGGAGTCAGGATGTGGGACACATGTACACCCATGGCTGATTCATGTCAATGTATGGCAAAAGCCACTACAATATTGTAAAGTAATTAGCCTCCAAATAAATTAATTAATTTTAAAAAAGGGGAACTTAATAGAGAGAATTGATTACAAAGACTGGAAGAGCTGGAAAAGCAAAAGAGAGAAAGAAGAAAAGGATGTTAAGGGAGCAAAAGCCAGAAGCAAGCACCCATGAGCCTGAATTTGTTGGTTCCTGTTAGAAATGCTATGCTGGTTGTTTGTGGAGGTGCCAAAAGAGGTGCCGTGCGAGTCTGGAATCACCCCCACTGTCCCAGCAGTGACTGCCAGCAACAGCAGCACTGCCACCTTGTCAGAGACAGAATCAAGGGCCTTGCCTTCCCCTTCTACCTTCTAGTCTTCAGCCCGTTCTTCCCAGGGGCATCTAAAGGAAGCCAGAGAGACCGAGTCCAGCCGCAGAGGTACAGAACAGAGTTCAGAAAGCAGGATGTGAGACACAGAAACAGCAAATGAATGGCCAGCAGAGGCCACAGCAGAGGTTTTAATGGAAAGCTCTGGCAATCCCAAATCTAGAGGAAATAATTCTTCCCTAGAAGAGAAAGACAATATATCGATCTAGATTTTTGTTGCAGAATTGTTATAGAAGCCCATTTGGCTATAAGCAGAAAGAGATTTAATAAGGAAGTGCTGCTTACAAAATTAAAAAACGGAAGTAGTAGGCTAGTCTAGACCGGGCAACTAGAAATGACTCCCCAGCACCACAGTGCAGACTGGCCCTACCATGGGGACTGAGCGCTTCACCGCAATCAGGAAGCTGGTGATCAGATAGCTCCCGCCATCATGTTGACCCCAGGACCACAGAAAGTTAAAACCAGGATTCCTGGTTCCAGAGCCCCCTCTATAATGTATGAGCTGCACCAAAATGAGTGCTCAAATATCACCTTTGACATCACTTAACTTTATTTAATAAGGGTACCTAAATCTTTACCCTGGGAACTGTAGTTTTTAGCTTTCCTAAATATTAGAACACGTACTGAAGGAAGCCAATCCGCACAGAAATATTTAGAAAGGAATTTTGTGGTGAAATATGTAACATTTTACATGAAATATGCAATCTGCAACAGGGCAGGAGCCATGTCAGTCTTACTCACTACTGTAGCCATGGTAACTTTCCATTCCCAGCACATAGTCTGCACTCAATAAATGCCTACTCATCCAATGAGTAACACACACACATAGGTTAGTGCCTGGTTGTCAAGCTAAGGTTGGTAGCACAAAGCCAAGAGTCTTAATTTTTACAGTTGTCTTAGACTGTCTAATCCGTTTATTTTAATTTTAGAATCACTTTTGTCTAGTTCCGAAAAAAAAAAAAAAGCCCATTGGTATTACTAGGCAATCACATTAAATTATCAACGAACTTATGATGTTAAGTCTTCCTATTTGAAATATGGTATGCCTTTTTATTTGTCCAGGGCTTCTTTTGTGCTTTTCAAAAGTGTTTCAAATATTGCTTCATGTAAGTCTTTGCCTGTTTCTAAGTTTATTACTAGATATTTCTTGTCTCTATTTTAAACACAGTCATTGTAAATTTTTGTTTTTATATATGAAAACCACTCATTTCTGTGTAGTAATTTTGTACCCCATAATCATACTGATTCTATTGTTTATAATAGTCATTCAGTTAATTCTTTAGGGCTTACTGGATATGCAATTGTATAATTAACCTTTATACTTTAACCAGCAGTTTTCCAACTTTATAGTTCAAAATTTTCTTTCACTTACTTAATGGCTAGTGTTTCCAGGACAATGTTAAAAATAATAGCAATGACAGTGGACACTCTTATTTTGTTGTTAACTTTCCATGGAAATAGTCCACTATCTCCACAATAAGCATGATTCTGGCTTTGAGACCGAGAAAGTTATATCTTACCACTTTATGGAAATATCCATATAGTCATATTTATTGGGTGGTGTTATTTGTTTTGTTAAAAAAAAACAGACTGGCTATTAAATTTTGTCAAATGCCTTTTTAGCACCTGTGTATATAACCATATGCTTTTTTTCTCCTTAGATCTGTTAATATAATGAAATATATTACTAGATTTTTCTAATATTGAATCATTTGAACTCCTAGAATAAACATCTTTATTTAATTATGTTATGCATTGTTATTTAATGTCCTTCTGGATCTTGTTTCACTAATATGTTCTGTTTATGAAAATAATTTGGAAGTTTTTATTCTTAGCTTATACTTTGGAATTGTTTAAGTAGAAATAGAATTATCAGTTCTTAAATGTTGGAATATGGTGCTTGTTTGTAAGGGGTAACATCAAGCTCTTTGTTTGTTTGCTTAATTAATTTTTTTAATTTTATGTTGGAGTATGGCTGTGATAGTTTCCACGGACAGCAAAGGGACTCAGCCACACATGTACATGTATTTTGATCTTCTGTCTCTCCTGATTCAAGCTTTAGCAAATGCTTTTATTATAAGAAAATTATCTGTTTTATTCAAATTTTCAAATGTGTTTCCATAGATTTGAGCAAAGTTGTCTTAAAATTCTTCCCAGCCCCCCTGTTTCCAAAGTGCTTTCCCTGATGATATCCTAGTTATCCATCCTGATTCCTTTGTTTGACTGGAGTCCTCTGTAGAATAGTTTCCTCAAATAGGTCCCTGGGTAATGTTCTCAGATCTTTATATATCTTCTCTGGAAGAAGTGATATTTCAGCAGAGAATGGGACTCTTGAGTTTCTGAGTTGCTGCCCTTTTGCTTTTACTCTAGCTGTTCTGAATTGTTATTCTATAATCCCTTCCTTTCTAAAGCTGTATATCTGAAGTCCAATAGCTTTTCCTGTGAAAACACCCTCTATTTTGTGTCTGGAAGATTGTAAAATTATTCTTTACCTTGGAGTTCAGGAATGATATCAGGGTTGCCTGATATAATGAGCCCCTCAATAGGCAAAATAGTTTAGCTATTAAATTCAGGGACATTTCTATTTTGTTTTTGTGTGTTACAGCTCCTTTTCTTTCACTCATGCTCACTGTTCATATATTAGCCCTTATATTTTCCACTTCTCTATAATTTGTTCAAACTGTCATCCAAGCCACTAATCTGGCCTCATCAGTGGCATCTTCTCGTCAATTCATCTAACACACATTTTTATTAAAACCTATGCGTTTCAGAACAAGGAATTAAGGAACTTTTTCCATGCTAATCATATATCCTTTTGTGTTCCCAAATTTTGAATAAGGGTGGGAAATGAGAAGTTCATACTCTTGTCTGCTTTCTCCAACATTTCTTCTCATGAGAGAACATCTATTTTGAATGTTCTGCTTGTTTTGCTTCCCTAAGATGACTGGGTTTTCTTACAAATATTGCTGTGTTTTTCTTGCATATCCCTTGGGGTTTGGACCCAATAGCCAGAGCACCATAAATGGAAACAGTGTTCTAGGTGGAAAGCATGGTGGGCTCCAGGCAAGCTGTCATTCCCCTACTGATGCACAGGAGGTAGTCATCTCTCTCTCTCTCTCTCCACTTTTAAAATTATCCTGCAACTTATTAAGGGAATGGCTCAAATGGTAAAGAATCTGACTGCAATGCTGGAGACCTGGGTTTGATCCCTGGGTCAGGAAGATCCCTTAGAGAAGGGAATGGCAGTCCTCTCCAGTATTCTTGCCTTGAGAATTTCATGGACAGAGGAGCCTGGCAGGCTACAGTCCATGGCATTGCAAAGAGTCGGACACAACTTAGCAAATAACACGTTCATGTTACATCTTATTAAGGGCTTCCCAGGTGGTGCTAGTGGTAAAGAACTTGCCTGCCAATGCAGGAGACATAAGAGATGTGGGTTAGATCCCCGGGTTCAGAAAATCCCCTGGAGGAGGGCATGGCAACCCACTCCAGTAGTCTTGCCTGGAGAATCCCATGGACAGAGGAGCCTAGCAGGCTATGGTCCATAGGGTTGCAAAGTGACTTAGCACACACACACATCTTATTAGAGGACTGTGAAAGCAGCAGTTACTCTAAATAGTCACACAAGTGGTAGCAGCCTTCATTAAATAGGCCCTGCCAAATCCCCGTACCCAGCTTTCTTCCTTAATCTCACTGTTCTAACCCCCATCCAAGTACCCAAGCTTCTAGTCCCCTGGTTCTCTCCTTTCTAAATGGAAAAGAATTTGATGCTTTTTTATTTTAGGTGAAGATAAATAAAAAATAAACTTAGCAGGTAAACATTTATATGCAGACCCTTCCTCACCAAAAAAAGCTCAGAAATTGCCTAATTAAATAGCTTTGGCAGGAGGGATGAAGGTGGGACTATTAACAGGAAAACAGAGAGTCTAAGCAATTAAATCTCCAGACCCCTGGTCCCACACCTCCACTCCACGAAGACTGGAGGCTTCTTCTCCAAAGAGGGGAGAATAGCAGGTCTTTGGGATAGGTGGATATCAGTGCAGAGCTTGAAGATAAGGATATAGGCTGAAAACAACAGGATTGAACAAAAAGGAAAAGAAACTTAGAAGGACCCTCCTTGTCTCTAGAAGATAGAAAAATACAAATATAGCCTTCTCTATGTCTTAAGTGAATTTTAGACTTTTGGATATATCAACTCCTTGTTTCTATGCAAGCTATTCTAATATATGATAATATATGTCTATTCTATAACCTGAACTAGACTACTGGCAAGTGGGAGCAAAAATAAAAAGGAGAATAGATTTCAGGATAAATCCTTCTGCCACAATCTACAATACTCTTCATATTCTCCTTAAATTACTTAAAGCTCACTCTCATAAGTATTAAGATATAAAAATATCATCAAAAAATCATATAGTTCCTAAAATTTTCACATATATATTAGCTATAATCAAAAGATATAAATAGAAGCTTGCCTAAGTTTTTTCTTTTAAAAAAAAACACTGCTATCTTGAATGTCTTGATCATTTAACAGATCTGTACCAATTTGTTCTTTCATTTTACTTCATCCGTTTATTCTTTCTGTTGCTCTCTTAACAAATATGTGCTCTATTATTATACTTGTTGTGATTAAATGTTGTTCAGTCACTAAGTCGTGTCCAACTCTGTGACCCCAGGGACTGCAGCACACTAGACTCTTCTGTCCTTCACTGTCTCCTGGAGTAGGCTCATATTCATGTCCATTGAGTCGGTGATGCTATCTCACCATCTCATCCTCTGCTCTCTCCTCCTGTTGCCTTCAATCTTTCCCAGCATGAGAGTCTTTTCCATTGTGTTGGATCTTTGCATCAGGTGGCCAAATCATTGGAGCTTCAGCTTCAGCATCAGTCCTTCCAATAAATATTTAGGGTTGATTTCCTTTAGGATTGACTGGTTTGATTTCCCTGCAGCCCAAGGGACTCTTAAGAGTCTTCTATGCCAAGACACCTAGAATCCAGGCATCCTCCAATCTAATCAAAGAATTCCCATTGGTAGACACAATGAAAATAAACATGCAGCTGTGATAGCAGATATCACTGAATGATCACAGAGCTTATGTTCACCAAGGCCAGCTGCGTCCATCTGCTCAATGCAACCACAACCAGCCTATCAGAAATAGCACTCAACAAATCTCTTTTGTCATCCTGACATAAAACATCATCTTATCATCAATCGCTGCGAATTTTTTCTCAGATCCCCAATTGCCTTCAAAGTGAATTTCTAGGCCAACCAAACTCTATCTAACTATGCTGTTTCTTCATTTCAGATGGCTACACCACTGATGACATTGAGTTTTACTGGAATGGAGGAGAGGGCGCAGTAACAGGAGTGAATAAAATTGAGCTCCCTCAGTTTTCAATTGTTGACTACAAGATGGTGTCCAAGAAGGTGGAGTTCACAACAGGTGAGAAGTTTCCCCCCAAATGTACTGGGGGTTCTGAGAAAGAAGATGGAGCCAACCAAATGACCATCTGATTTTTTTTTGTTTTTTTCCATTCAGGGGCATACCCACGACTGTCACTAAGTTTTCGTCTCAAGAGAAACATTGGTTACTTCATTTTGCAAACCTACATGCCTTCCACACTGATTACAATTCTGTCCTGGGTGTCATTTTGGATCAATTATGATGCATCTGCAGCCAGAGTTGCACTAGGTAATGCATTCCAGCACCCCAGAGGGCTGGTGGGATTTCGCTTCAAATAACAACCAATGAGAAGCATTATGGGCAAGGGCTTCTCACATAGAGAGCCAAAGGATGAGGTTACCCTAGGGTGCTTGGTAATAAAACATCTACATGTAAGTACTTAACAGAGTGCATGTTTTAGAACATAATGTCTTTTTATCACTTTACCAAAATTAAAAAAAAAAAAACCTTGTAGTGCATTCAACCCTATATAAGTGCTTCTTAGAGCATATTTTTAAATTCTCATTACACTAATTTTTACTAACTATGTGATTTCTTCCTTGGTTCCTGCTTTCTTTGGTGGTGAACATTATTACATTATTCTCAAATGGACCTAAAGGAAGCTAAATCTTGTAACCATTCACAAGCTATGTCAATACTATCTTTTGAATATTAAATGTAGTTAAATTGTATCTATATGAATCTCCCTTAAGTGGAGCTTCTTGCACTTGAGAAAGGTAGGGATATTCATCAGCTGCATTAATGATCTGTGATCAGGACAGAATAAAAATGGTTTCTTTCCTGAAGAACAAAATTCAGAATTAATCTTGCCATGACTGAATAATTGCTGCAAGCTGAAGGGCTGTATTTAATTTTAAAGGATTCCTTGGAAAGTTAGAATATGTAAGATCTGTCTGATGAATCTGTGTATGTGTGGGCCAGCCTCATTATTTGACCCAGAGCCATTTCATTTATCATCTTGTGGGATTATTCATGCACACACACACACACATATGTGCATGCAAAAGAGCATCATTTGTGACTAAGCTAACATACCTAGGTCTTCCGAGACTACAGAACTGGATTAGATAATCAGCATAACCTTTCTTCCCTAGACTAGTCATCATGTCTACAGCTCATTTCTATTGGTTGAGTATCTAAGGCTCACAAAGTCAAGCGCTAGCAGCCCCTTATCAACCTTTGAACATTCCAAGACTAAGGAAACTAGACAAATAGTTTATCATATCATACATATGTATATGCACATATTATTTGATTATGAACATGACTATATATATAAGCCATGGTTAAAGAAAAACATTGGACAATGTCCACAGCAGGGAATATGAACCATCAAGGTCATGAATTGCAGTTCTTTTTTACACATCTATCCTCAAAGCTAATAATATTTTGATTAGAGATGTCAGCATATAAAGATAATGAATAAAACTGTCTTTTGAAATGTAAAACCTAAGGTAGTTTAAAACCTACTTAAGTAGAAAAGAAATTTATTTACCAGCCCCCCTTGCTTAAATAAATTTAAGCCAAGGAGTAGAAGCAGAAGTGGAATTGATGTATTTTAAATGAATTGTTTTTTTCTGTACCAGAGGTTAGGTAGAATTATATTACGGGAAATTTAAAATTTTTTTCAAAAAAGTAAATAGGACCACTCATGAGGGCATTTCATATCAGTCCAGACATTTAAATCCATCACTGATGTCAACCATTTAAACTTTTTGTACAGTAGTTCTGACTACCTCTGGTCTCCTAAAGCTGGGCGGTCAAATCAGGGAATCCAAATAGAATAATCTCACTAGCAAATGAGGTTGAAACTATTTTATTCCCTTATCATTTTCAAACTTCTATTCCCTTTGCCAGTTCTCCTTTGTCTTTAGTATCCATTTTACATTTCTTGTCTTTATTTTTAAGGAACTCCATCAAGTTTTAGGTTTTGCTTTTATTTTAAATGCCTTTGTTTCATACCTCCTTGCCTTTTTGCCCCTAGCTCAGTGATCTACAGTAAAATAGCTAATCTCAGAATCTCTGTTTACTTAGCTATAAAATAGGAACAATATACCTTCCCTATCCCACTCAGCAGGCTGTTATGACTGCATAGAATTCAGAGATGTGTTCACAACTGTAAAATCACTATGTGTGTATATTAGTCATGCAGTCATGTCCAACTCATTGTGACCCCATGGACTGTAGCGCACCAGGCTCCTCTGTCCAGGCAAGACTACTGAAGTGGGTAGCCATTCCCTTCTGCAGGGGATATTCTCGTCCCAGAGTTCAAACTTGGGTCTCCCACATTGCAGATTCTTTACCGTCTGAGCCACCAGGGAAGTCATACAGGTGTGTAATATTAGTATTACAGCACAGTTTAGGATTCAATAGGAATATCACTTCTTATTTTCCCCAATCATCATTTCATCACCATCATCAACACAAAATGTTATACAGACACACAAAGATTATACTGTTAAGAATGATACATTTAACAAAGTAGACAAAGCAAAAATCTTCCTTCTAAAAGACTACAGTCTTAAATTTCTTTAACAAGTTGAATTTTTAGGAAGTTTTTTCCTGACTCCAGGGAGCTAACTCACTGTAGTCTCTGGAATCAAGGAACTAGAGGTAATATTTGAGGGGGGAAAGTCAGTAAGATTTTATTATATTTTAAAATACATATATCAAATACTTGATGCAAATCGTGAACTTTATTAGTTTCTTCTTTCCATGTCAACTCACTATGAATGTTGCATTATACTTTTAAAAAGCAATATTGACCCTATGACCTTGGGGTATTAGAGTTTCATGCAATGAAATGGGTCTCCTTAAACTGGTCACTGAGTTTCAGTTCAGTAGTGGCTGTTGTGAGAATTAGTATTACAAGAACAGATGTAGGATGGACATGACAGATACTGAGAGAAGGAAGGAAAGAAGGTGGCATAGAGCAGAATGAGGGACGTGTGACAGTAAACAGTGGGCAAATCAATGGCACTTTAATATTTCCATCTACCTTTCTTTCTCCTTTGTGCATTATTTTTTAAAACTCGGTTTTCAACCCAACACTCACAAAGCATCTTATTTTATGATTCACTCATGAACCATGTAAGGAGCCTGCAGCTTTGTCTTTTAAATGGTCTGCCCTTTTCGCCCCGTGGTTTATTGCATCACTGCCATCAGTCTGGGATACTAACAAGAGAATGGCATCTGTCATCTGTCTTCAACAGGAAACTTAACCAGTGCATTCAGCTAAGCTGTGTTTTTCTGTTTCATAGGAATCACCACAGTGCTGACAATGACCACCATCAGCACTCACCTCAGGGAGACCCTGCCAAAGATTCCTTATGTCAAAGCGATTGACATTTACCTGATGGGTTGCTTCGTGTTTGTGTTCCTGGCTCTGCTGGAATATGCCTTTGTAAATTACATCTTTTTTGGAAAAGGCCCTCAGAAGAAAGGAGCTGGCAAACAAGACCAGAGCGCTAATGAGAAGAACAAACTGGAGATGAATAAAGTCCAGGTAACCTATTAAACAGGGCTTCCCTGGTAGCTCAGCTGGTAAAGAACCCACCTTCCATGCAGGAGACCCTGGTTTGATTCCTGGGTAGGGATAATGGATAGGCTGCCCACTCCAGTATTCATGGGCTTCCCTGATGGCTCAGATGGTAAAGAATCTGCCTGAAATGTGGGAAACCTGGGCTCAATCCCTGGATTGGGAAGATCCCCTAGAAGAGAGCATGGCAATCCACACCAGTATTCTTACCTTGGGAGTCCCCATGGACAGAGAAGCCTGGCAGGCTACAGTCCACGGAGTCGCAAAAAGTCAAACGTGACTGAGTGACTAAGCACAGCATGATCTATTAAATAGTCCTAACAATCTTATTCTGCAATTTAGCAGCAGTATGGTACTCAGAGCTCCCACGACAGAATAAAATATCATAAAATATTACTTTATCTTTAATAAGGCTCAAACTGTCCTTCATGTTGCATAACTGGAAACTGAGAATCAGAGATGTTAGGTGGAATTTTACATAAATAAATAACATACATGGGCCTGCAACTCAGCTGCAAGTCCATGATTCCTTATTCTAAACTATATGCAAAATAATTCCAGATCTAAAGAAGTAAGAACAAACTCTTACTCCTAAGTGGCAATGAGGCACTACAGCACAGCAGTTACAACCACAGAATGGAATCAAACTGCTTGAGGTTAATTCCCAGCTCTGCCACTTACTGGCTTTAGAACTCCAGGCAAGTCAACCTATTTTACTCCTTATCTAACTCCTGTTCTCGATGTTATCAAACAGAAAATGATGACTATAATATACCTATCTCTCAGTTACCGTAAGGACTAAATGAGTTTTGGTATATTTTTTCAAAGTCTAGTATTTGATAGTTTATATTCTAGTATTTTTAAAGTCTAATCTAGTACACAGTAAATACTCAGTAAGTATTAAAGCTCCAATACTTTGGCCACCTGATGCGAAGGGCTGACTCATTGGAAAAGGTCTTAAGGCTGAGAAAGATTCGGGGCAGGAGGAGAAGGCAGGGAGAGAGGATGAGATGGCTGGATAGCATCACCAACTCAATGGACAAGAGTTTGAGCAAACTTCAGGAGATAGCGAATGACAGGGAAGCCTGGCATGCTGCAGTCCATGGAGCTGCAAATAGTCTGATACTACTGAGCAACTGAACAGCAGCAATTATTATATTCAAGATGCTGTCAATATTTGTCCTTTGCTTTTCACTGGTAGATCCTATGACCTGTGCTCTCACTGTGTAATTAAATTGAAAATAATGCTTTGTTTATTCCTTTGAAAAATCCCTGTAGTCCCTGCTTTTATGCCATTTATCACTAAAACCATTTGACAATTATATGCATTGAAATACTGGATCCATGACAAATTGTTTTGAAGATGGCACACAGGGTGACAACTCAACATTCATTCATGGTTCTGAGCATTGAGGATACTGCTCTTAATGAGAGGAGTTTCCTTGCCCTCCTGGGGTTTAGATGCTAATACAGGAAGACAGGCAGGAAGCAAACAACCAACTATTGAGAGAATAATTTCAGGTAAAAGGAGGTGCTACAAAGAAAGTAAGCTTCCCTTGTGGCTCAGCTGATGAAGAATCTGCCTGCAATGCAGGAGACCTGGGTTTGATCTCTGGGTAGGAAGATCCCCTGCAGAAGGGAAAATCTACCCACTCCAGTATTCTGGCCTGGAGAATTCCATGGACTGTATAGTCCATTGGGTCACCAAGAGTCGGACACGACTGAGCAACTTTCACTTTCACGAAGAAAGTAAAACAGAGTAATGGGCAAGAGAACTTCAGGGGTCACATTCAAGGGAACAGGAAATGTTGATCAGGTGATCGGGAAAACCTCTCTGAGGAATTACCATTGGATCTGACAGCTGGGTGATGAAAGTGGCAACCATGCCATGTCCATTCTAGGCAAAGAATTGCATGATGTGTGAAAGTACTGAAAGAAGACCAATGTAGCAAGAGCACAGTAAGTGAGGGAGAAATAAATGTGCTGTGGCTGAAGAATCAGGCAGAAGTCAAATTACTAATCTTCAAGGTGCATCTTCGTGCTCTTTAGTAGGATATCAAAATTTGACAAACACTGTCAAGTAACTAGAAAATTAGAAATGAAGAAAACCTACAGATTCAGCCAAATGGTCAACATTCAAAGCAACACACTCAAATAAAATTTTACTCCTGTGTAAAACACTGTATTCAATCCTACAGGAAAAGGGGTTGTCATGATACTTGCCCTCGAGAATCTTCTGATCTGGCTGGAAAGAAAACTATTGTTGAACTATAAAATAAGACAGGAAAGCATTTATCTTGGATATATCTGAAAGGAAAAGCTTCCTATTATCTGATTGTTGCCAGACCAGCTTTAAAAGTATCTTAGCAGTGGTTTTGAAGGCCACCTCTTTTCTACTCCCATTCCCACATCAGTTACTTCTAACCTACTGGTTGGTCCTCTGCAGAGCTTGAAATGTGTGTGAACTGATTTATCATGAGTAAAACCCCTACATAGATAAAATGGTAGAGATTCCTTTGTAGGAAAGTTCAGAAGATATGAACTGGATGAACACTCAAAGGTACATAGCATTTGGAGTAATAAAAAGAAGAAAACAAGGTCTTTCAATTGGCTAGAAAAGCAACATTCTCTAGAGAGAGTAACTAGATAGATAAGTCAAGCAACCTGAAGTCAGATTATTCAGATAAAAGAAAAAGATTATAAAACAAACTTTAACCACACTCTGCCTTGATTCTATCCCAGGATATCAAAGAATTTTCTAAGGTGCTAAGTCTTCCCAGGTGGCTCAGTGGTAAAGAATCCGCCTGCCAAGTAGGAGATATGGATTCAGTCCCTGGGTTGGGAAAATGCCCTGGAGATGGACATGGCAACCCATTACAGTATTCTTGGCTGAGAAATCCCATGGACAAAGGAGCCTGGCAGGCTACAGTCCATATGGTCTCAAAAGAGGCAGACACAACATAGCGACTAAACAACAACAAATGGACAAATAAAGGCTGGCGGAAAGGCTCATATGCCATATCAAATCTAGAGGTATAACATATATTGCTCTAAAGGGGACTTACTGAGTAGCTAATAAATAAGTAAAATGTTCCCATCTAACTGATCTTTTTCTCATAAGCAGGTGTTTTGAGCAACACTGGGCTTAAACAAAGTAGCGTTTCATTGGATCTCAAATCAACAAATGTTTATTTGATTTTTAAATTGACTTTTTAAATTTGACTTCCAAGAGAAATTACAGAAAAATCCCTCAGTTGTCAGAAGACGAAACATGTAAAGAAAATAAAGATGTATTTTTATCCATGGAAAGCTAGACTTGGAATGCCATATAGATGCTTTTCATAGAAACACAAGTAAACACATTTATGCCGAAATTCAAAAACAGATCATCTTAAGACATGGCAGAGTTGTTTAAATCAAACTGACCCTTTGATAGATTAAAAACCATAAATCCTGGGAAAAAAATTTTTTTAAATCTGCTTGAAGACATGAGAGAGTAACTGAAAACAAACAAAAACTAGGAGAGAATCAAACCCCAGTGAAGGGAATCTCACTGTGTAAATGAGCATTGATACAGCTTCCTCCCCGAGGGCTACTCCCCAGTCTGGAAGATGCAGGGCAGGCAAATAGCAGCAAAAACCCTGCAGTTTTGTTGATCTGATAAATCAGATGGAGTTTGATGTTTCCAGAGTTCCTAGAAATTTTAGGAAGAAGTGAAGCCACAAGAGAAACTCAAAATCTAATATAAGCTTCCCATGAATCCTTGGATGATCCTTGAGTTACAAATATAGGTAAAATGCCAAGAAAGCCAGAGAGAGAAAAAAACAGCTGAAAGGCTAGGAGAGGGGGAGAGATGAACAGAGATTTCAGCTGTTATCTGCTGTATGGAAGTCAGGTTGGAGTCTGAATCCAGCCCTTTAAGGCAAGTTGGTAAATACATTAAGCTTTTCATTAAAACCCCTAAAAAGATCACACCTTAGAAGTAAAGACTAAGTCACAAGAATAAGAAATTCCCCTTGAGTTAAGGGAAAAACTAAAATAGACTCACTTTAACAACACATAAAACCAAGTCTACACCTTTTAGGGGATCTGTTAGTAATTTAACTTAATTTCAAAACAAAACTCAAGATTTGTCAGGGAAGATAACAAAATCCAGTCTCTATGGTATATCACCAACATGTCTAGTTTAACAATAAAAGATTTCTGGACATGAGAAGAAATAGGAAAATAAAAATGCCCATAGTCAAGAGAAAGAAACTTAGTCAATAAAACAGACCTGCACATATCTCAGATGTTGGGTTAAAAATAATGGTTATAATTAATAACAATAATTAATATATTTAGAAGTTCATAGGAAATAGCCAAAATATCCTATAATAGATAAATGGTTGGGCTTCCCAGGTGGCACTAGTGGTAAAGAACCTACCTGCCAATGCAGGAGACGCAAGAGACGTGTGTTCGATCCCTGGGTCAGGAAGATCCCCTGGAGGAGGGCATGGCAACCCACCCCAGTATTCTTGCCTAGAGAATTCCAAGGACACAGGTGCCTGGTGGCTACAGTCCATAGGATCGCAAAGAGTTGGACACTGAAGCAACTTAGCACGCATACAGGTGAATGGTTAAACAAACTATTACACATTCACACTGTGAAGTAAGAGCCCAATAAAAAGTAATGAATCATTGATACAGGCAACAACTTGGCTGGATCTCAAAGCCATTATGCCAAGTGAAAAAAGCCAATCTTAAAAGATTACATATGTATGATTGTATTTATATAATACTTCTGAAATGACAACGTTATAGAGATGAAGAACAGATTAGTGGTTTCCAGAACTTAGTGACAGTGGTGGGGAGGGGTCAATGGATGTGACAGATTATAAAGTGGGAGCAGGAGGGAAACCTTTGCAGTGTAGAAGACTTTTGTATCTTCATTGCAGTCATGGTTACATGAAACTAATGTGTAGTAAAATTACATAGAACTATACGTACTTTATATTAATATCAGTTTCCTGGTTTTGATATTTTACAACAGTTAAGTCAGATGTACTCAGTGGGAGAAACTGGGTGAAGAATACACAGGATCTCTCTGTGCTATCTTTGCAACTTTCCAGAAATCTACATAATTTCAAAATTAAAAGTTTAAAATAAGGGCCATAGGAAAAGTTTAACATAATACATGAAGAGATGAAAAGTATAAATTTCTCAGACTCTTTTGTGACCCTGTGGACTGTAGCCCCCTAGGCTCCCCTGTCCATGGAATTTTCAAGGCAAGAATACTGGAGCGGGTTGCCATGCCCTTCTCCAAGGGATCTTCCCAACCCAAGGATCGAACCCAGCTCTCCTGCATTGTAGGCAGATTCTTTACTGTCTGAACCAAATAAAGAGATGGGAAGTATCCAGGTAGGAATTAGTTTATATTGGTACCCTTGTGATTTGTTCTCGTGACATTCTGTGCTTTTCCACCTTAAGACTTACCACAATATTGAGTATGTGTACAATTAATTTATTTGTGTAATTATTTTTATAACTCTCTTTATTAGACTCCAAGCTTCCCCAGGATAGACACCAGGGTCCAGTCTGCTATGTTTATTGTTCTTTCCTCAGTGGCTAGAATTGAGAAAATACCAAATAAGCACTTTTTGAATGAATGACTGCCAGAGAAGCCTTTTCCAGTCAAGATGAGTTCTTAGTTACCACGCAGGGTACTGAGTGTTATATCACAATGTTTTATAAAATTCTTATGTGTTTATAATAAGCAAGAAAGAGACATCATCTATGGTTCATTTTAGCTTCTACTCCAGACTTACTGTTTCTATCAGTTGGATTTTTAACATTTCTTCAAGTGTACTTTCTATCAACCTCTGCTATTCTTTCTGAATCACAGTGATATAAATCAGAAAAATAGAATCTTCAAAGGAGCGTTATGGATAAGATTTTATAAACTTCTTCAGATTTAAGTGGAATAATAATAGGCCAGTAGTATCTCAAGGAAACTATAGGCATCCCTGTGGCTACTTGGGTTTTCTAGTTCCTGACTTCCTTGTCCTCTTCTAAAGTGGGCACAGGCAGACAATGTGTCAGTAACAAAGCAAGTGTATCACTTCGTCTGTTCAGTGCATCATCTCCAGCAGTGATGTTAATAATACAACCTGTATGGTATTTTAAAATGTTACCCCCAGTTAGATTTAAAAAATAGAAAATATTAGATTTTTCCTTTAATATCATGGTTGGATGATCTCCTCCTTTCCTTTTAGATGCTTATAAACAGTTGCATTCAAATGAAATATATATTCTAGTCCCAGACAATTTTTATTTAAGGAATCCCGAATAATGGCCTTGGTACCCTAGAGCATTGACAGGCATTGATCATTTATCACACATTACTGTCAGAGTCTTGGCTGGGCAGTACTGTCAAGGAATATCTGTATTGAAGCTTCAGAAGTACTTGCTTTATCTTGATTTATATCTCTACCACTGAACTGAAAAGCATCTTTTCATGTGAGTACAGATGCTCAATCCAGACATTAGGAGAGTTTCAACCTGTTAGGTGATAAAGACTGCAGATTCATAAACCCCTCAGGCATCATTTGAAACAAGAGATGGTATTTAGAGTTTTGAAGGATAGATTTCTCAGTACAAAGAAGTTGTAAGTAAACTACTTCAGAGCCACTTTTACACTAACTTGGAACAAATACAGTTATATTGCTAGCCACAGTGCCCATTTGCAAATAGATCCACCCAAGATGGAATGACTGCATGGGTGGTCTTTGATCAAAGACTGATTCAGAATCATTCTAAGTCATGGAGGACACTGATGGAATCTGTCAAAGAGTCATGCCCAATGGGCAGGTGGAACCCTAGTCAAGAAAGAATTTTTCCCTTCACATCCAGATGTTGATACTGTAATCTGGCTTCTTTCCTCCCATTACTATTCTCTACAGTTAATCATCTACACTTGCAGACCATTTTCTAAATGTAAATAAGCTCTGTATTGTGATTAATTCCAGAATATAAAATGCATGTGAAAATAGGCTTCATAAAGGTAAACAGCTCTCCTTGGACCAGCTTGATATGCATATATTAGCCTTTAAGCCAGGGCCCTGCCCCACATTACTGCTTGCCCTCAGCCTTCAATGAAAATTTAACCATTCCAACTTAGCAGCTTGGATTCTAGAGAAATCCAGACAGGGCCTTTGATTTCTGACAGTTCGTATTAGCAGTTCACAAACTTCTTTAGCCCTCAGACCCCTGCCCAAATCTGGTGTGGTCCATATTTTGTTCTCTAGTTTTGACTTGACATACCTGATCACCAGAGTCTTCAGCAGCTTAACAGTCTAATTTTCTTTTCCAGAAATCTCAAAATTCTCTCTCACACACACCATCATTCTGGCATCTAGCCTCCAATTTCTTCTATACTCAAACAGCTAGGATTCTTCTGTGAATGAGAGAGAAATCTAACTTACTGGCTTAAGAAAATCTAACTGGCTTAAAAAAAAAAAAGAGGTCAGAGGACTTGAGGGGCCCACACAACTGGAAGGTCCAGCAAAGGTTTTAATTTTACATGTGGCTAAGTCCAGATGTTTAAACAATGTCATCAGACAGCATATCTCTTCATATCTTAATATTTCTTTCCTTTATGTTAGTTTTATTTTAGTAGATCCTTCTTTCGTGGTGTCCCCAAAGTTTATAGTATCAAAGATCAACCTCAGTGCAAAAGTACGTTCTTATACCAAATAGTTCCAACCAAAACAAAAAATCCCAGGATTGAGTCTTTGGGGACCAACTTGAGTCACATTCTCATGCAGAAATCAGTCCCTCTGACCAGGAAGATAGAAAACTAAATACCCAGGTCTAGGTCACAGGTGTGTCTCCAGAGCCTAGAAGATGCAGTTAGGCCCTCCTCAGTCAAATGCAACAAGCTAATGTCCAGGCAGTGTTGTCATAGGAAGGTGGAGTGGACTCAACAGGTCAAACCTACAGGCATCCAGCAGACCCATCCAGACCCTTTGCCTAAAGAAAATATCCAGACTCCTCAAAGTGGAGTCCAAGGCCCACTGTGATCTCCTTCTGCTTTCCTCCTCTGCCAGACTTCTCTTTCCTCTCCCTTTCACCAACACACTCTTTGCTCCAGAAGTACAGCTCACAGTTTTTCCTAAATGCCATATTTTCACTCTTCAGAATCTCTTCGTGACTTGCTCCCTAGTGAACTCTTGGCAGAGGTTTTTCCTCATTCCTCAGGCTGAGTTGGTTCTCCTCTGCTATCTTTCCACTGCACTTTATGCTTACCTATTTTTTAAAACAAATATGTTTTAAAACATATGTTTTATTTAATGACTTTGTACTATATGAATATTCTGTCTATTGGGGATATAGTCAGCAATGAATAAAACAGAAGCCTACATTTGGATGAGGGAGATAGGTAATCTCATACACACGACTGTATCACCCATCAACAATGAACATTACACACATATAAAAAAACACACATAATGCCAGGTAATAATAAATGCATAAAGAAAAAAAGTAGGCCTTGATGCAGATACTATGTCTTCTACTTTTGATATTCCAGTGCTTGTCACAGAACCTGCACAAAATAGGCATTTAAATGACTTTTAAAATAATAAGTAAACTAATAAATTTATTTTAAAACCAAATAGGCATGACCTTAGAATTCATGTGTAATTGGTAACTATTTTCCTGTTATATTCCAAAGACTACAAAAACAAAAATTTAACCCTTTCCCAATATGAGCACTACTTGGTACTTTGTAGAATTTATATATACATACATACATATATGTATGTATGTATGTATATAGTATTTTTTAATGAAGGACCTTTATTCTAATGAGGGACTGTTAGTGGTAACAATAATGTATGGTATCAGTGGATAGTATGGACCTGTGTTGATACTTTAAGTGGCCCTAACAAACCTTTTCCCAGCAATTTCCTTCTCCTGAAGTCCTTATTTAGAATCCAAGCTGACTGATAACTCCACACTGCCTTTCTTCCATTGTCTTCTCTGATTGGGAGGAATAAAGTGGAGAAGCAGTGAGTTGATTGCCTTAGGCAGCCTTGGCTAATGCAGTAAGAAGATTCTATCTGATGAGATGCTTATCCACTTATCCACTTAGATGTCATATCCACAAATCCCAAGATGTTCACACACATATGGACATTACACACTCTAAATATTTCCTTTACAGCTGTGTGAGAAACAGTTATTACTCTGGCCAAAATCACTCAATCACTCTCTTCTATAACTGAAGAGTAAAATACTACCCTTGACATTTTAAATGAATATCTAAAGGGGTTTCACTGAAGATGAATTTAAAAAATGGCCCTATTTGCATCATTTGAAATTGACTGAATTTGCTGGTTATTAATAATTTTATATTTAATTGTAAAAAGCAATCATCTCAAATATTGGGCCTCCCTAAGCAATCAGTGAACGCTTTATGTAGGTATAAAGTGCTTCCATGTATAAAATAGTTTCTACTTTCTTGTTTCCATCATTTTCCTCTCAAAGCTCAATAAATTCCCACTAACATCAACTTAGGAAATCAATCCCCAACCTTCATGTCACGTATCCCTCAGGCTTGAACCATGCATGCATGCTGCATGCATATCTGCATGCTAAGTCACTTCAGTCATGTTTGACTCTTTGCGACCCTATGGACTGTAGCCTACCAGGCTCCTCTGTCCATGGGATTCTCAGGTAAGAATACTGGAGTGGGTTTCCATGCCCTCCTCCAGGGGATCTTCCCAACCCTGCGATTAACCCATATCTCTTATGTCTCCTGCATTGGCAGGTGGGTTCTTTACCACTGGTGCCACCTGGGAAGCCCACTGAACCATGCATATTTGTAATTAATTCCTGGTCACCTGGAAATAAAATAGCTTCTGTGGATTATCTATCTGCCAAGACTTCAATTAAAGGCAGGTACACAAGAGCTAACTAGGACCCTTGAAATGTGTGTGTGAAATGCAGATTGGGAAAGTCTTAGTCTAGAACAAAATGAGCTCAGACTCATAGTCTTAACAAGTGTCCCAATGGATTTGGATGCACAGTAATGTCTGAGAACCACTACTCTAGAGATTCTAGCCACTCAGGTGTCCTTACCCACTGAACTCAAACAGAACTCAGAGAGTTTCTCATTCATTTACCCAGCCCCTCCTTAGGACTATCTAAGGTTCCGTTGTGAAAAAGCAAGGAGGATATACAATAGTGACCAATAGCAACAAAAAAGCAGCTGTTCTCCTAGAGCTTACATTTCAACTGAGATTACTGACAAATGTGTAAATAAATGCATGATATAATGGCAGATGATAGTTATGGTGAAGAAAATGATGCAAAGCTAGCCAGGTAGCAATCTAAGCAACAGCATGCTAGGAGGGAGGAACAGCAGGTGACAATGGCCTGAGGACTTAGGAGCGTAAACAGCAGCCAGCCAAAGCCCAATGTGGTTGGAGCAGAGAGCTAAGAAGCAGAGTAGCAGGAAATGAGGACAGAGGTGCCTGTAGTAGCCAAGTCACACGGTGATTTGTGGATTTGGATGAGAAAATTGGATTTTATTCCATGACTTGGGAAGTTGCTAGAAGATTCAAATAGAAGTGAAGTTCTGTTTTACATTTAAAAGGATCACTCCAGCTGCTATGTAGAGAGAAGACCACAGGGTTTTGGTCCTGGAAAAAAGGAAGATAAATTATGTGGCCAGAGGTGATGTGGAAAAGTGATCAGAATTAGGATGCATTTAAAAGCAGAGCCATTATGACCTGCTCATACGCTGGACGGAGAAGGCAATGGCACCCCACTCCAGTACTCTTGCCTGGAAAATCCCATGGATGGAGGAGCCTGGTAGGCTACAGTCCATGGGGTCACTAAGAGTTGGACACGACTGAGCGACTTCACTTTCACTTTTCCCTTTCAGGCACTGGAGAAGGAAATGGCAACCCACTCCAGTATTCTTGCCTGGAGAATCCCAGGGATGGCGGAGCCTGGTGGGCTGCCGTCTGTGGGGTCGCACAGAGTCAGACACGACTGAAGCGACTTAGCAGCAGCAGCAGCGGCATACGCTGGATGGGAGAAACAAGGGAAAGGAAGGAATCGAGGATAAAATTTATCAACTGAGTAATGTTCTGGGAACTTTGCCAATTGTTTCATTTGATCCTGATCTTTTCCTTTCTCCATTTCCTGAATTACACAATGTTTAGATTTATGTAGGTTCACACCTAACCTTCTATTGCTTCTTGAAATGATGTTTCCACTTCTGCCACTATATCATCAGAAGAAGCAGAGAGATATGCAGATCATCTCCAGCAAAGCTCCCATCCCCCAGCTCCCCTCAAAGAAAAAAAAATGTTACAGGAATTTGAGACGGAAGGACTGGGGTTTGGCAGCTCTGGTGAGAGCTAATGGCTGACAGCGATACCATAAATGCAGTTCATTATGTGAGTGGGATCAGCGATGGAGGGTGTGGCTGTGTGGCTCTCCGTGCTCTGCAGGCGAAGGCAGCCCAGCACGCTGGACAGCTTCATTCAGTCGACTGTAGGCTTCCAGTGGGCAGCCCACTCTGTGACCAGCATCACTTCTCTTGGCTTCCTCCCCTGTGCTTCAGAACCTCTCAGTAAATGGAAATCTAACTGAATTGGTTAACAGTAAGGAAATCACTTTCTGTTTGCAAAGTAGATTGAACCCAGAGGTATTTCTTAAAGGAGGTTTTAAAATTGCCACTGAAAACAAGATTATACTTTATTCCAATTACACTTAATGAGTTCACCTATTGAAAATATCCTGAACAGTTCAATTCAGTGAGTGGCAACATTTTTAACGGCCCAAAGGACTCTTTGGGAATGTTGGGGGCAGAAGGAAGCAGAGGGTGAATGAGATGAAAGGGGTGGGACAGAGGTTAAACCCAAACTAGAAAATAAATGTGTACATTCGCTTGGGGTTCGTGCTGAGAGAAGAAACACAGCCAGCATGTCAGTGTTTCGACCCTCCTGATTTTTGTCATCCCTTTCGTATCAGTCAGGGTTCTCCAGAGAATTGGAACCAATAGAAACAGAACCAACATACTTGCAAAAAGAGATTTACTTTAAGGAACTGGCTCATGAAATTGTGGAGATCGGAAAGTCCAAAAACAGTAGAGTGTGCTGAAAACTCAAGCGGGATTTCTGTTTCAGGTTTGAGACAAAATTTCTTCTCTGAGAAACTTCCGTTTTCACTCTTGAAACTTTTAAGGGATAGGATAAGGCCACCCAGATCATCAAGCTGAATCTCCTTACTTAACAGTAGCTGGTTGAAAATGTCAATTACATTTACAAAATACATTCACAGCAACATCTAGACAAGTGCTTGATCAAATACTGGGCACTATACACTGGTCAAGTTGACACGCAAAATTAACCATCAGGACCTTTTATCCCCTTTACTATTATCCATTCATTCAGTAGATATTTACTGACCATGAGTATAAATGCCAAGCACTTTTCTCAAGTCTGGAGAAATAGTAAATAAGACAAAGTCCCTTCCCTCCTGGAGTGATATTCTAGTGGGACATTGGGTGGGAGGAACCAGTTGGATAAGAAGAGAGAGAATCAAGAGTTCTGCTCTAGCCTAAGATGCCTTTGAAAGTGAGAGTGGAAGTCGCTCAGTCGTGTGACTCTTTGCTACCCCATGGACTATAGAGTCCATGGAATTCTCCAGGCCAGGATACTGGAGTGGGTAGCCTTTCTGTCTCCAGGGGATCTTCCTAACCCAGGGATCGAACCCAGGTCTCCTGCATTGCAGGTGGATTCTTTACCAGCTGAGTCACCAGGGAAGCCCAAGAATACTGGAGTGGGTAGCTTATCCCTTCTCCAGCAGATCTTCCTGACTCAGGAATCGAACCGAGGTCTCCTGCGTTGCAGGTGGATTCTTCACCAGCTGAGCTATTAGGGAGACCCTTTAAACATACATAAGCTGCCCTATGAGGAGAGCCTGGCAACCCACTCCAGCATTCTTGCCTGGAGAATCCCATGGACAGAGGAGCCTGGGCTACAGCCCATGGTGTTGGACACGACTGAGTGACTATCACTTTCACTTCACAGGAGATGGGGGCCAGTCACAGGGTTTGTAAAGGAGAATACAAGATTAAGGAGCTTTATTAGTAAAGATTTTTATTAGCAAAAGAATCTTTATTAGTAAAGATTCTAAAATGTGGGGTGTGATGTTCTATTGCTTGTGGAGGAACTGATTCCTTCATCAGTGTCTGGAATAGTGCCCAACACAAAGTAGGCACTCAATAAACATTTATTAGATAAAGAGCACAGTAATGTTGATTTAACTATATAGTAATGAAATCTGCTTTCAATGGGTAGCTACAGAAATGGACTCAATATTTTATATGTCAAACCACTTAAAGCTATGATTTCTAGTCAATAACAGAATACTTAAGGGATTTGCACAAACTAATAAACCTCATGCAATTTAAGTGTTAATACCTTTGAGTATGCACCAAGGTTAACAAAATAACTTAATAAAATGTACCTTGTTTGCCAGGACTTGTGCATCTATATGCTTCACTGGCTGGTTCTAAATTCTGGAAACTTGTTTACTTTAAAGGGATTTCATAATAATGTAACTTAATGATGCATACAATACAGATCAAGTGATTCCATTTTACAAAAAAAATTTTTTTAGAATACTGTGTCTTCTGCCTGGAATATTCTCCATTATCAAAGTCTGTCAAAAATTAGAAACAAGCCCTGAGAAAACCTAGTGAAAACCTCTCATTTATGGATGAGGAAACTGGGTTAATAACAAAACCAAGATGAGAACAGTTTTAAACTTCTAGTCCTTTGTTCTGTCCTCTCCCCACCTTTTAAGATTCAATACAAGCCCCAAGTCCTCATGAAGCCTTCTGTGAACCTCAATCATTTCTCACTTTTATGAGCCCCTAATCATGGTCTATATTATACCATTGAGCATTTGCTTAAAAACTCATGCACTTTCAATATCATGTCTTATTCTTGTATCTCTAAGGAGGTTATTATCTCAAGGACAAAATACATGTTTGATGATTCGCTTGACTGTTTCACAATCAAATCACATGCATTACCTTATCTTCTAATGTACTTGTCCCTTCTTTAATGAATCCAAGACTTTTCTCCTTGTCACTTCAACCCTACTATCCTCTTTAGTATCAGAAACTTCCACATGCATGACTTTTTCAACCATAAATTTACACTATATTATATATATATATATGTGTGTGTGTGTGTGTATACACATCCTTGACACCTAGCACTATAGCTGGCACATAGTAAGCAATCAATAAAGGTTGGGAGAGAGCGGGAGAGAGAGAGCATTCTTGAGGTTACTATCACAGCTACACAGAGGAAGTAAAATTTAAATTGAGCCTTGAAGAAAAGAGAGTTGGACATGATTTTGTGACTGAACAACAACAACAATCTGAGAAGAAGAGAAAAAAAAGATATTTGAGATAAAGAGTATTATATGTTTTAACTCCAGTTCAGTTCAGTTCAGTTCAGTCGCTCAGTCGTGTCTGACTCTTTGCAACCCCATGAACCACAGCATGCCAGGCCTCTCTGTCCATCACCAACTCCCAGAGTCCACCCAAACCAATGTCCCTCGAGTCAATGATGCCATCCAGCCATCTCATCCTCTGTCATCCCCTTCTCCTCCTGCCCCCAATCCTTCCCAGCATTAGGGTCTTTTCCAATGAGTCAACTCTTCACATGAGGTGGCCAAAGTACTGGAGTTTCAGCATCCACATCAGTCCTTCCAATAAACACTCAGGACTGATCTCCTTTAGGATGGACTGGTTGTATCTCCTTGAAGTCCAAGGGACTCTCAAGAGTCTTCTCAAACAACACAGTTCAAAAGCATCAATTCTTTGGCTATCAGCTTTCTTCACAGTCCAACTCTCACATCCATATATGACCACTGGAAAAACCATAGCCTTGACTATATGGACCTTTGTTGGCAAAGTGATGTCTCTGCTTTTTAATATCCTGTCTAGGTTGGTCATAACTTTCCTTCCAAGGAGTAAGCGTCTTTTAATTTCATGGCTGCAATCACCATGTACAGTGATTTTGGAGCCCAGAAAAATAAAGTCAGCCACTGTTTCCACTGTTTCCCCATCTATTTGCCATGAAGTGATGGGACTGGATGCCATGATCTTAGTTTTCTGAATGTTGAGCTTTAAGCAAACTTTTTCACTCTCTTCTTTGACTTTCATCAAGAGGCTCTTTAGTTCTTCTTCACTTTCTGTCGTAAGGGTGGTGTCATCTGCATATCTGAGGTTATTGATATTTCTCCCAGCAATCTCGATTCCAGCTTGTGCTTCCTCCGGTCCAGCATTTCTCATGATGTACTCTGCACAGAAGTTAAATAAGCAGGGTGACAATATACAGCCTTGATGTACTCCTTTTCCTATTTGGAACTAGTCTGTTGTTCCATGTCCAGTTCTAACTGTTGCTTCCTGACTTGCATACAGATTTCTCAAGAGGCAGGTCAGGTGGTCTAGTATTCCCATCTCTTGAAGAATTTTCCACAGTTTATTGTGATCCACACAGTCAAAGGCTTTGGCATAGTCAATAAAGCAGAAATAGATGTTTTTCTGGAACTCTCTTGCTTTTTTGATGATCGAGCAGATGTTGGCAATTGATCTCTGGTTCCTCTGCCTTTTCTAAAACCAGCTTGAACACCTGTAAGTTCATGGTTCATGTATTGCTGAAGCCTGGCTTGGAGAATTTTAAGCATTACTTTACTAGCATGTGAGATTTTTTGTTAAATCTTAGGCAATTTAACCTAAGTCTCAGTTTCCCCATCTGCTGAACTAGGATAATGTTATATATTTCATAGTGTTCTGAAAAATACTGAGATAAGTTATACAGTCGGATTTAATAAATAATGGTTACTAACAACAATATCAAAACATAATAATAATTCCTTGAATAAAGAAACTGATAGATGTCCTGGGTGAGGGCATAGTGGGGAGCCTCATTATACTATAGCAAAAAGCTTCACAGAGAAAAGTGATGACAGATGAGAATGAGAGTGAAACAGAGACCAGATTCAATCACCATTTCTCTCTCCAACCAACTAAAAGCTTAAATCTATCAACTGCATCACTAAACTCAATGCAGGATGTGATGATGACCAAAGACTGTGAAGTGGCTCATTTTCAGCAAAAACCACATGAACTTTGAATCAGACAAAACATGGGTTGTAATCTCAGGTCTGGCACCTACCAGGGTGTAAAGTTGAGACTGTGTGTTGTTGTAAGACTAAATGAGTAATATATGTGAAGCATCTACCATAATGCTAGGCACATGGTGGACACAATAAATCTTAGTTATCTTGCCTGTGATACACCACCATCACATCTCACCTTTTGTACTTTTCTTTCTCCTGTTTCTCTCTGCCTCTTCCCAAGGTTTTCTCTATCTCTTTCTTTGTCACCAGTTCACTGCTTGCCTACTAAAACCTTTCAACAGTGTTTACTGAGATCAATGTTATTAGAAAGCATTTATAGAGCACTAACTGTAAGTCGGGCACTGTGCTAATAACTCTAAATTTAGAGTTTTTATTTATTTATTTATTTAATTTATTTACCCACTATATTGTCCTTGGAGGTACTTTAGACTCATCTGCATGAATGAGCCACATCCCCTTCAGGTAAGTTAGTTTGCCAATACATCAGCTTGAAGTTAAAGCCACAACATGTTAGGCCAAAGGTACTCACAATTCCTGTAGTTCCAAAAGTGTGTGTCTGGGCATAGTATAGGGAAAAACCAGGAAACCTGGATTAGGTATCACTGGAATGCTAGTAAGCAACAATGAACAACAGTGGAGAGATAAAAGTCAAAGTATAGCCAAGCATATCCTTTTGACCACTGAATCCATTCCACTCTGGCAATTTAGTCTGAGGAAATAACAATGGGTATGAACAAAGATTTAGCTAAAAGGTGTTCTTTGCAGGCTTATTTTTATTTATTCATATTCTATTGGAGTATAACTGCTTTACAGTGTTGTATTAGTTTCTGCTGCACAACAATGTGAATCAGTTAAATGTATACATATATCCCCTGCCTCCTGAATCTCCCTCCCAACCCCCCAACTATCCCAACCCTCTAGGTCATCAAACAGCACCGACTTGAGTTCCCTGTGCTATACAGCAGGTTCCCACTAGCTATCTATTCAAGTTTGTTTATTTAACAGTATGAAAGCAAAGCAAGCCTTAACATCTAAAAATAGATTGATTCAGTTATGGTTTATCTATATAGGCTATGAATACATATGTCACAGAGGAATATTTATTAACATGAAAAGATGACCAGGTTGTACTATTAACTGACAAAAGTAGATTACAAAACAAAATATACTAGCTGAGCTTGTATCTGTAAGCATAAATGGATAAAAAAAACAAGACTAGAGGTTTAGCAAGATATTAAAAATAATGGACACTGAAGGTGAAATTAAGAATTTTTAGTTTTTGTTTCCTGATTGCTTTCTAGTTTTGAATGTTTCCATGTATCACTTTTGTAACAAGGAAAAATGCCATGTATATATACACATACATGGTATTTTTTCACATACATATGGCATTTTTTGTTATATATGTAGTGTATTTTTATGGATTCAATGAATGGTAGTTTTGAAAAACAAAAATTACATAATTTATATGTAGTATATAAATTATATATAATATATATTCTATACACACATACTGTTTTGTGAGTGCAGATAAAAGATGGATGGATGGATGGATTAAATTAATCATAGATGCATGATGGATCATAGACAAACTGTAGATTAGATCGATAGATGATGGATTAGATAAATAGATGGTAGATAGACAACAGGTAGGTAGATAAATGATAGACAGATGTGCTAAATAGCTTCAGCTGTGTCTGACTTTTACAACCCCTTAGACTACAGCCCACCTGGCTCCTCTGTACATGGAATTTTCCAGGCAAGAATACTGGAATGGGATGCCATGCCCTCCTCCAGGAGATCTTCCTGACCCAGGGATCAAACTCGTGTCTCTTAAGGCTCTTGCATTGACAGGCGGGTTCTTTACCACTAGCGCCACCTGGGAAGCTTAGATAGATAGATGAATGAATGGGATGGATGGATGGATGGATGGATGGATGGATGGATGGATGGATGGATGGATGGATGGATGGATGGATGGATGGATGGATGGATGGATGGATAGATAGGTAGGTAGATAGTTAATAGATAGATAGCCAGAGGACATGCAGAACCAGATGTCTAGCAAGACAGCGTAAAGAGCCCGACGCAGTATCATCAGTTACAGGTTAACCAAAACAAGCGAATGTCCTGGCAGCTGTGCCTGAGACTTTTTTTCTCGGTCAGGTCGACGCCCACGGCAACATTCTCCTCAGTACCCTGGAGATCAGGAACGAGACGAGCGGTTCGGAAGTGCTCACGGGCGTGGGAGACCCCAAGGCCACCATGTACTCCTACGACAGCGCCAGCATCCAGTACCGCAAGCCAATGAGCAGCCGCGAGGGGTACGGGCGCGCGCTGGACCGGCACGGCGCGCACAGCAAGGGGCGCATCCGCAGACGCGCCTCGCAGCTCAAAGTCAAAATCCCCGACTTGACTGACGTGAATTCCATAGACAAGTGGTCCCGAATGTTCTTCCCCATCACCTTTTCTCTTTTTAACGTCGTTTATTGGCTTTACTATGTACACTAAGGTCTGTCCCAATGGTTCCTAAACGACTTCTTTCCTCTTCTTTTGGTTTTTATCCCCACAGTCCCTAGCAGCGATACTGCTGTGCTTTTTGAGGTAAGAGATTCAGCCATCCAATTGGTTTTAGGTCTTGCATATCAATTTTATTACTGCACCATGTTTACTTCAAAAAGAAAAAAAAAAGAAACAAAAACTATTTTTTTCCAGTCTACTGTGGTCCAGGTTCTTGGCTCGTTCAGAGCTTTGTTAATTGCCATGTTTACAAACAAACACACACAAAGAGAGAAATTAGGTAGATCTTTAGCAGTTCTAGTCGCCCTGGATTTTATTATTTTTTAAATGCAAATGAAAAGAGGGCTTAGCTCTCGGTGTGCATGGCCTCCTGGTAAACTGTAACAATCTCATGCTGCCAAAAAACAATACAATTTCCAGGATCTCAGAAGAAAAAAAAACAAAGCCATTGATAAGTTACAGATTTCCAGGAAGAAGGGAATACAAAAAGGAGCCTAGAAGAAGAAGGAAGATTCCTTTCCACTCTCCATCTTCCCCATGTCCATTGTAGGAGTCCCTGCCCCACAGAGAAAGAGGGAGAGATAGGCAAGCTGGAACCCAGGTTACACAAACTCAGCTTGCCATCCTCACCCCACCCCTTAAAAGCTGGATATTCTGAAAAATGCTTCTTTCTCAGACTTCCAGGGAGATTTTAAAATTAACATGAGAATCCAACCTGGTAGCCATTGGGAACATTTTTCTTCTCTTGTTAAGAATGAGTTTGGGGGTCAGTGACCAATTTGGTAAACTATTTCAAATGAGCAGCCCTGAACTCAGTTCTTTAGCCTGGAATCACTTGACTTCATGCCATGAAGCCATGGCATCACATTGTCCTAGTTCCTCCTTCAGAGATTAAGAGAAAGGGGACTGGGGCAGGTGGGCTTTGAAGAACGGGGTGGTAAGAATTTTTGCTTGAGAAAAATATTGCCCTTTCCATGAGGAAGGCAAGATTTATGTGCTGTGAAAAGGGTGCCTGGGCAGTTACCTGAACTGCCAAATCTTTAATCAAATAGTATATATTTCTTAGCCTTCCAGAGAGCAGTATCTAATGGTGACAAGCTAGTTTCACAGCGCTAGTTTCTCAGCTAGCACAGTATGCCTCTGCTCTCTGAGCTCTGCATTCCAACATATGAAACGAATGCTTCAGGAAATGCACATATACCCACTTTAGTATCATTCCCCTTCAAGGCCAGATTTCTGTTTTAAAGAAAACCTTCAAAACAGCAGAACCACAGATAACAACATCACTGAGCCTTCAGACATTTACAACATCCCCTAAATGACAGCCCTTCTCTACCATCATTACTGCTTCTGCCTTATCTCTGCTCATGGGTTACTTTGCTCATCATAGAAGGAGTATTCCCTCAAGAGCTCAACACACAATTCTAATCAAATCCAACCAACTACAGTTGAGATTCATCTCATTTATGTCATTAAAGCCTCATTATTTTTGTGCAGTGTGTGTTCAGCCTGAGTATGTATATAAGAATTCTATATATTCATTTGCAAGACTGAGTGAAACCCAAAGTTGACCGACTAGTTATAAAGGCAATTTGGGACCTGATCTACGAATGTGGTATGAGTTGAGGTAATAATAGGGAGGTTTGCATCATTTGATGACCTGGCTTTCTCCCTAAGGTTGATGAGGGCCCCTGTTTACAATATCAGCTGCTAGAGATTATAATCTTAATTGAAAAGAGGAGGCTGAATTTGCACTGATAAATCCAAGGAGAGAGAGTTATGAAGTGTTCTTTTAGAAAGCAAGAGGAAAAGAGAACCCTCAAATAAAAAAATGGTTATGCTATAGATAATATATGTTAGTAAGAAAATAAAAACACTGCTTTAATTGGACAGATCATTTCAGTGGTTTCATGAGAAATGAATCAGGCATGGGGACCAAACTTCATTTGTTTTCAGTTGTACAATCATAGTTCCCTAGTCAAGGAAATCTCCATCCTCTGGGGATGAAGAGATCCATTTCAGAACTCTGATTAGTTAGTTCCTTGACAGGGTGAGATGCTTTTCCATAGTGAAATGCCCAAACAGAGTGGGATGTAGCCATACCAGTGATTGTAAGGTTAGTATTCCCAATGACCACCCAGGAACCACTATGTAGGCATTTATTTTAAACACAGGAAGGAAGACTTTTGGCTGATACCTAACAGGAGTGAATCATTTTGATGTCAAATTATTTTTAAAAGTGTTTAAGGATGAAATGCTAATTCAGAAATGAAGTATCTGTTGATCCGTGTTCCACAGCAAAACAATTTCTCTTTATTTACTTGTGTAGCTCACTCTTCTTGGAAAAGATTAAGTAATTTATAATTTTATTATTATTATCTTGCCTTAAAAGTCTGAAGAATTTGATGCTTGTAGTTTTAGATGCTACAAGCATTTAGATGCTTGTAGTTTTGATGCTTGTAAAGCATCTCAAAGAGAAAAAGAACATTTTGAATTCTTATCTCTTATCCTTTGTAAAATGTAAAACAAGTAGGCCTGAATCCATTATCAGGCACAAAATGGTGTCACGGTATGCCCTTCTGGAGGTAGACAGGCACAGCGAGTAAGACACAAATCCTGTTAAATATCTCTGATTTTAGAGGCAATGGCAGCCAGAAAAAATTGAAAAGCTGCCCTATTTCTAATTACTAACCTCTGTCCCCACTTCCTTCATCTGGATACTTCCTAGCCAAACCCTCTCCTCCTTGGCCCCCACCCTCTTTCCAGGCTGAATAGTACACAGAAAAAAATTCTTCTCTGCCTGTCTGCCTTGTCTCGCCCAAACTGATGGATGTAAAACATAAAAGTTGCTAGACTTTCTTAAGTATCCTCAAACTGGTCCCCATTCCTGTCAGATCATTACCTTTTAGAGGTGTTACTGTTTAATGGTTGCTTTCTTTTAGCCATGAAAATGGCCATAATCTCCTAAGTTATCCAAGTGACAGTAGAGGCTAAATATTACATGGACTCACTCTCTCATGCCACAGTCATGTCCAGGGGACCCCATGTTCACAAACTATGATAGAAACTGTCATAGACTTAAGCTGTGTGGATCCAGCAGAAATCTCATCATTCATTTGACATTGATGACTACACACTCATTTCTACCAGTCAAGTTTCTTGACTTAAAACACCAGGGGTGACATGTGCATTATACTCACCAGCTCTGTGAGGCAAAGACCCAGGTAAAGACGTATTTTGGGCTTGAATTATCCAGGATTGTTGCCTCCATCTTCTCCATTGCCAAATAGAAACAGCAGACTGGTTAGTAATTCTGTTGACTAAATGATATGTGTTTTCATATATGCCATATTTATTGTGCATTACAATCAATGGAGGATCTTGAAAATGCAAAGAGAAAATGTGGTGCAGAGAATAAAGTTTGGTTTATGGATCCAAGGATAGGCTTTCCTTAAAAAGCACTATGTACAATACACAGAAATGTTGACTAAATTCCATCTTTCTATAATCAATGACTACTTTATAAATATTCATTTCAGAAAGAGCTCAATCAAAATTTGCCAAGTGAAACGAACAAACTAAAAAAAAGATCTATTTATAATGCTAGAAGGAAAAGATCTCCAAGATTTCTTATATGGACCATTTTGAATAGTATTTTACAAAGGGTGGTGTGCCACAGTTGTTTTTTCCTTTTCTGAACAAAATGTAATCAAATATTTATCCCAGGAGCTAGGGTAAAGAAACGGGCAAGCATTTGTTCATGTTGGTTCAATCAGCAGTTACTGGGATGAGGAGGACAGAGAAACAAACAACAAGATCAGATGCTTGAAAGCAAACAGTCAACACAGAGGTGAAGTTGTTAATGGAATGTAGAATATTATGTAAACTTCCTTGTAAATTCTGTACATAGTTCATTGAACTGTTCCTTGTGGCGTGGTGGTCCTCTGCTTCTGGGTGGATGTCTGAAAACTCTGAGCATTGTAAATAATGTCAGCTTAAAAGGCACTTGCTTTTTTTTCATGAAGTGAAATGACTAGTGATTTGGGCCCAAACCAGAATCCTTTTAGCTCTTGCTCTTTCTCTGCCATTGTGTGTGTGCAGTTGTGTAATTCTGCTAGGTGTCTCTGATCACTGCCTCATGCTCCAACCCCACTGAAAGGGACTGGAGCTGCCAAGAAGGCTGCACCCCTGTGGGCCTTGGGAACAGCACACCAGCAGAACCTTAGTGAGCCACTCCTGGAACTATGCCATGAAAAGTAGACGTGTTTTTATCACTCATCCATGGCTACTCATATATTCAGATGCTGAATTACCCAAGCTCTTGAGGGGGTCAGGAATGGAAGATGTGGTCAAAATCTGCAGGGAATCCAAAGCTTCATTTGTACCAATAGCTTTAGTTTCTACCTTCTTTCCTTCTACAAGGTTTCCCAGAACTTTTAACAAGAATATAAATGGATGGATGGTTGATCAGGGTAAACCGTCAAATGTACAAATGATGGGAAGGAGAAAAGGAAGAGATAGCCAACAACATTGATAACACCAACTGGCTGACTCAAGCCTGAAAGATCCAGAAGTAACCATGTCACTGTTTTTGAAAGGTAAAAAGAAATTCTGGTATAAATGGACTGGGTATTAAGACAAGTCTTTTTCAACTGGGTGTCAAAGATATGTTTGGTATGTGCTAGTCAAATTTAAGAGAGAATCTGGTAATTAAATTTTCTCAAATATATTTCTCCCAAGTCCTGGTATTCTTGAAAAAGCCTTCAGAATGGTGGTATATTATGCCATAAGATGTGTTTCCATGCAAACTGGCAGTCCCATAAAGGGTGATGGTATCTTCAGAAATTCCGAGCAAGGAGGGGCATAGATTGGTTTCTTGGCAATATTTGAAGGCAAACAACGTTTTTCTTGCAGGTAGGAATTTAGCAAGGCAGGGCTTTTATTGGCAGCATTTTGAGTGCAAGTAGCTATCATGAGACATTTTGGCTCTAAAATGTGCCGCCTAGGATCCACCATCGATGGAGTAAGAAAAATGCCCTATTGAAACTAATCAAGTCAGTTTCTAGGTCCAGAACACATTATGATTTTGCCTAAATCCTGCTTTTTCCAAATAACTGAAATCAACTGAACTGTCAGAAAACTTCATTATTAGAGGCTGCAATTTCACAAACATTTGAAAGGAAATCCTTTTCCACAGACAAATTGCAAACTAGAAAATACTAACTGCCTGCAAGGATAAGCATCATTTTGTGTTTGTTTTTGTTTTTCCAAAGCAAGAATTCCCTTATTCAATCTGAAGAAGTCTAACAGTTCTTTGTTTTGTTTCATTTTTCCTACTTCAAAAGTTCTTGGTACATCAAGGGACTGGCAACCATTCCTAGTTGGCCTCTGTACTTTGCACACCCTAGAGCAATTAGCACTCATCACCAAGGCTTCAGTAGGAATTCAGTGTGGGGAAAAAGGAAGTATGTTTCTCAATCAGTTGGGTTAGAAGCCAAAGGATAAATAAGAGCAATCAGTATTGCAGTCTGGCTCCTACTTCTCCCTGGGTTTCCTTTTGAAGAAAAGCAGGGAAGGGGGAACATTTTCTACTATAGTTTTTTAGAGGTGAAAATTATTCAAATATGGTATGTTTATGCATTTTGTAAGTCTGGCAATGAAAAGCAGATTACCTCTTTTGTGTCCATTCCTTCCTGGTGCCATTTGCCATCATGCTGCATGCCTTAACCCAATGAAATCAGTTCATTTATTTTTCCTTTTTCATTTCCAAATCCTCATAAGCTGTCTTGTCCGTAAATAGCAGAAAGGTTAAGCTTCTTTGGACTTACACTGCATATCTTCAATGAAATCTACAGAAACAATGAATGTTAATAATTTCCCCAAATTCTGACTCTTATTGCTTTTGACAGGGCTGTAGAGGTAGGCTGCATAATCACAGCAGCCTCTCCTGAAATGCCTTGGATCATTTCTCTTTTCTGCTTTCCTGCCCCTTATATGAAGAGTACACATGTTAACCTAAACCTTCTCTCTCCCAGGCTGATTTAAAATAAAATGTAAATAAAGATCATTAGCTCAAACCTAGAAAAATTATCTACACCAAAGTTTGATGATAAGACCATCTCCTTACAGTTGTAATGTGATGAATTCACACTGTATCAATTCTTTTTTTAGTATTTATTTGGCTGCATTAGGTCTTAGTGGGCAGCACTCAGGATCTTTGTTGCATCATGCGGGATCTTTCACTGCAGTACAGGGACTCACTGGTTGTGGCACATGCATTCAGTAGTTGTGGCATGATGGCCTAGTTGCCCACAGGCATGTGGGATCCTAGTTCCTGGGCCAGGGATTGAACCCGCGTCCTCTGCGTTGCAAGGCAGCTTCTTAACCACTAGACCACCAGGGAAGTCCCTGTATCAATTGTTTTACACCAAACTTGTTTATTCATGTACTTCTTCGTCTTAACTGTACACCATTTAAAAATCTATTATTATTCCTCCCAAAATGTCTAAACATTTACATAGCATACCACCAGTTACAGGCTATTCTCTAGGAACTTGACCTACTTCCTCCCTTCTGTATCTGATTCCCATTAGATTTCTACTTCTATGTATTACCCTACCTGCAGCCTTCTAGCAGACATTAAATATAGTTAGTAATTGGGCAGGTCATAAGGCAAACTGTCTAAAGTGGCCTGATAAAATATGTAGAAGATCTTTTTCCTCCAGACAACATTTCTTCATTTCGAGAACAGAAAGTTCTCCAAACATATACCAAGTGATGTATAGCTTAACATTAAAAAGTTAAGTACAAATGAGCTGTATGGTGGGGAGAAGGAAATTATAGTGAACAGAAAATACCTTGGAATTAGGATTTTGTGACCTTGACTTTATGCTGTCACTATTACAGCCCAGTAGTGTAACTTTGGACATATCACCAGATGACTTCCAATTCCCCTTCCAGGACTATATTTCAAAGGGAGTTTTAGGGAGGTGAATTTGTACAGGAAGTTACCAGAAAGAGAGAGGAGTCCCATGGCCCCTGCTAACACAGCCCCACAAATTTAAAATATTTAAAAATATTTAAAAATATTTCTTGTCTCATGTCTTTGGGAGTAAGCCATCTGGTGTAAAGTGAACTGAATTCAAAACTTGTTTATATTCTTCTAAATATATATAGAGAGGAACTATACAGTTAAATTTTCAGGCAAGTGGCAAAAAAATATTTTATGATTTTAGTAATGATCTACACTACAATATTGCCCTTTAATAGCACTGGAAAGTCTCAGATAACATCAATCACCATGGTCTCTATTTTCAGATATCTGGAAGATGTTGACTCCTTAGACCATTCTTTCTAATTCAGTCAGGAAGTGGTCATGAAATGCCCCTCCTGAGTGGAAAAGCCAAATTCTAAGCAGCATCTGAGCAGAAATACTGTTACAGTGCCCATCAGTGTCCCTTCCCCTCCTAGACACCATCACTGTCCTGTAAGGGGAATAAGCAGATAGGGCTGAGTTCTCAGGCAAGACACAGCTGCTCATCTGTTGGAAAAGATTTCAGGTCTGTTATCCACTCTCTTCGGAGAAGGCA
Source organism: Okapia johnstoni (assembly GCA_024291935.2). Taxonomy (NCBI): domain Eukaryota; kingdom Metazoa; phylum Chordata; class Mammalia; order Artiodactyla; family Giraffidae; genus Okapia; species Okapia johnstoni. The sequence continues at coordinate 59,971,618 of CM044308.1, forward strand.
ATGGCACCCCACTCCAGTACTCTTGCCTGGAAAATCCCATGTTCAGAGGAGCCTGGTAGGCTACAGTCTATGGGGTCGCTAAGAGTCGGACACGACTGAGCGACTTCACTTTCACTTTTCTCTTTCATGCAGTGGAGAAGGAAATGGCAACCCACTCCAGTATTCTTGCCTGGAGAATCCCAAGGACGGCAGAGCCTGGTGGGCTGCTGTCTATGGGGTCGCACAGAGTCGGACACTACTGAAGCGACTTAGCAGCAGCAGCAGCATCCACTCTCTTTGCCCCAATTCTCTCACTTCTTCCCATCCCCCACTTAAATTTGCCAAGTGTTTTAGGCACAGCCATGGCAAAACTGAAAGTTTACTTACTGAATTGCAATCAGCATTTCTAGCTATTCATATTTTTCAGAGCATGCATCCTCCCCATTCCAATCTCTGAATGAGATCCTCATTGAGCTTTCTGCACCAGGCTGTTCTTAACTTTTTTTTTCCTATTTTATAACTTTCCACCTCTCAACTTCCCTGATTCTCCTGAGAGCCCCTGGCCATTTAAAACTGTTAAGACTGCCTAGAAATTCTTCCCTTCCATCATAGGCCAGTCTATGAAGGAGACAGTCTCTTTTTTGTAAAGTTAACTTAATATTCTGCCTCTCGACCTCACATACCCTATAAAAATTTCCTATGAGCAGGTGTACTCATTACTGGGGCTTCCCAGGTGGCTCAGTGGTAACGAATCTGCCTGCCAAGCAGGAATTGTGGGTTCAATCCCTGGGTCGGGAAGATCCCCTGGAGATGGAAATGGCAACCCACTCCAGTATTCATGCCTGAACAATCCCATGGTCAGAGGAGCCCGGCGGGCTACAGTCTATGGGGTCGCAAAAGAGTCAGACGTGACTTAGGCACTAAATAACTACAACAACTCATCACTCCTCTTAAAGAAGTGAGCAAACACTACTTTTTCTGGTTTCCTTACTTTTTACCTAGAGATGGTTTCATATTTAATTTTATCTTTTTCAAAACAGAGAAGCAATCCTAAATCTTCACATTTTCACCAAGTTGAGATTAGTACTTATTAACATGTATATCAAGTAGAATTCATTCAGAAGCAAGTTAACAAAAGATACTAAAACTAATTTTAGCAATCAAAATGTTACCTCATATAACAGTAAGTTAGAAGTAGGGTAGTTACTGCATTCAATAGCCCAGTGGTGTCATTTAGGACCCAAGCCTCTTCCCTAACCAGTTCTTCTTAACCCTGTATGTTATCAGCACCCATTATGGTTACAAAGTGGCTACACTCATGCACTCATCTCAAGTGGAAGAAATACAGGAAAGCTCTGCTTTGGGTTTCTTTTTAAAAGCAAGGACATCTTTCCCAAAACACTCCCCCAACAGTTTTCTCTTTTGTCCCACTGGCCAGGGTTGGAGTACACACTCATTCCTGGACCAGTCTCTGGTAAAAGGAATGGGATTATCATGACTGGTTTACAACATTAACCACCTCTGCTCCCACCCACCTCACCCCCCCAACCCACACCCACCCCCCCTACCCTACCCCCGTCTGGTGCCTGGGGCAAAGGAGTGGGATGGAAAATATTTAACAAAAAGATGGAAGAATGGCTTTTGGCTAGATACCTAATGACTGTCACACACAGGTCTAAGGCATCAGAAAATACTTTCCCACCCATAATTTCCTAATATGACCTTCACTACAATGTTGTGAATATGATGACAATACCAGGATCTGGAAATAGAGGCTCAGATAGGCTAAGTGATTAGCCCAAGATCTGATAACTAGTTACTGATGGAGTTAGTATTCAACCTGTTTTTTTTTGGCTCCAAAGGCAAAGATTTTTCCACTCACTACACTGTCTGGAATTAATCTTTTTACCATGATGATCCAGGTTGTGGGCAGTCCAAAGATAGTGGAGAATAGGGGAAAAAGAGAGTAATTTCTCCTCTCAACAGCTCTATACTATGCCCAGTAGACATTCTTGCTCTTTTTTTTTTTTTTAAATCCTTCTCCTCTGTCCTTCCTCCATCCCTTACACAAAAGACTTTCATTATTCTCTTGAGGGAATGCAGAAGGACTAGTTTGTGCCACAACTAAGTAGCCTGAAGTGTGCCCATTTGCCTGAGATAGTGCCAGCGTATAATTATCAATAGATCATTTCACTCTCAAAACTGTCCATTTAGATGAGCTATATAGTCATACTAATTATGAGGTCTCATAATTCCCACATCTGGGGGATATGGGAAATATTAATGTTAACATTAACACCTTGGAGAAAATGTCCCGGCTCCCTATGAATCCTTTGTTCATGATCGGCCTCAGTCTTCCGCATCACTCATGCTCATTTCATTTCTCGCCATTCCCCTTCCCCAGCTTCAAGCACGTTAATCCTCAGGCCTTCCCTTCCTTTCCACAGCAACGGTCACCCGTCACCCCAAATGTTCTCGTTGCTGCGCCTGCACTTTTACATTTTGCCTCCAATGCCCAGATTTGCCTGCTCCCAGCTCCTCCCTTATGTTGGAGTATGAATCAGGTCAACATAATCCCACCATCTGTCCTACCGTCTGTCCATGGTCAAGTCTGTACCTGCTGATTTAATAACTTATGTTGCTAAATGCAGCCATAGAGAAGCACATTTCCATAATGGATGTTACTTCCAGATTATAGACAATACCTGTGAGACGGGTGTCCCCTACACCCTCCCCAAGTTATTTTTAGTCCCATAGAGCCTATGTCTACAACCTCTAAATGGATTTTTTTAAATGCAGTCAAAACTGCAATTGAATCCATGTTAGGGTCTGTGCCAAGTGGTCATTGAGATGTTTTTCATTGCTTATGACTATACAAATCCTAATACCACCATTCTCGATCCTGCCAGTCTAGCAAATCTTGACTTCCTAGGCTAATTACTGCTGCTTTTCCTTTATGGAAAAAGAAAATTTTCGAAGTTTCATTTTCCCCTAATTTACCCAAGCCTGGCTTATTAAAATCTTTGAATTTAGATTCTATGAGGTGTTTACTCTTGAAGCTGGGACTATACTGCATAATCAGAACATTCCAGTGTGAATTCTAGAGAATCCTCCCAGAGTATGGCATACCAAATTCCAAGAAATAAATAGAAGGTTTAAAACTATCTAAGGGTGATGGGCAGTTCTTGACATGCACCACTGTCCCTCAAAACTGAATAAAATAGATGTACAGAGAAATACCTTTTTTGCCGCTCTCCTTTCAACTGTTAACTTCCCTGGTCTCCTGTTACATATAGTATTTACTTATTTGCATAAAAGTATCATCTGCAAGCCTTACCTCAGAGTGGCAACCAGCCATCCCAGTTTTACCAGATAATGTATTTTTCCACTTGATACTTCCCCAATTACATTGGATTGCAGTATATCTGCTTTTTTTTTTTTAAAGCTAATCAATTTCATGTGCTATGTTTCCTACATCTTTTTGAAATACTCAGTGGATAAAGCTTGAACTATTTTCTATTTTGCAACAATGTCCCCAAGACACTTTGGGGGAAGTCCCTTGATCGTGCATATATTCACTGACTGTCTTGCTCAACTCCTTATTTTAGAGAGGACCAGTAACTCCCTTCATAAAAAGAAAGTGGCATTCTTAGAAAGTCAAGACTGCATGAGGGTTCTGGAAATCCCAAATGATATTAATGTTTACAGGGACTTTTTTTTTTGACATCTTTAAGTAAGCTTTTTGTTTTTGACCACCAGGCAGCATTTTGTGCCATTGTGATGGAGTCCTACTAACTAACGTGAAATAATGTGTCATGTCATTTAAAAGGTTAATGAAAATGTAAAGTGGAAGCTTTAATACTGTCTCAATACAAATAAAACTGTTTCTGAGAGAAACTCTTCTGGGTTAGGGTGGCTTGCTTGAAAATTCTCCTGGCTGTCGATCATCTCTGAATAATTATTTCACTTCTCTGATTTTACCCAAGGAAACTCAACTTTGAGGCAAAGATCTTTATATGATGATTCAAGAGGTTTGGGAAAGCAGGACTCACTAGGCTAAAGATTCGGAAAATTACTATCTTGCCAGCAATGGAACACCTCTTTGGCTACCACCCTACCTAAAACTTGATTGAATCCAAACATGAGCTGAACTATCCTGCTATTTTAATTCACAGCACACTGTACTACATAACTGGATCTTTCAAAAGCAGGTGCTACATGTATACAGAAAGAAATGCATACCTTCTGTTGCCTCTCAAAATCCATTATGCTAAACTCACCAAATATATTAGAAGATGTTAAATGTTTTGTTCCTTGTGTTTTTTTAGTCTCCACTAATCATTTTGCTGAATTGTCTACTACCCTCCTATTGAACAGGAATTAGCTAATTCATTTCCTGAATGGTATTACAGTTCTTGTAAATAACCCCTTTCTCCATCTCTATTTTTCAGCCGGCAGAACTTTAATTACAAAGGTATATAAATTATACTATTTTAACGTTCTTTTGCTCTTTTGACATAAGCATTTGCTTTCATACATAAGCAGATATTTTGTATACCTACAAGACCACTAAAAGGCTAAATAGCAAGAATGAGTATTTCTGGAAACTTATAAAAATCTTAATGAGACAGGTTTAACCAATGCCAAGAAAGAAAAGGTAGACTCCTTACTTTTATAATTCAACTTTCTATTTTGTATCAGTATATGCTGTATTTTCTGACTGAAACTGCTGTTCTAATGAAACTTGTGATTTTCTGTAGTTTGCTTTATACATTTGAAATCAAACTTTCATACAGTGTGCTTGATTTGTACCCTTTCTGTTAGGAATTTGATTAAATATCCTAACCATTTCCTTAATTCCTCTTTACATGCTTAAAGTATTTGACATTAGGCTCTCTCAAAAATGATCTCTGGACAAAATCCATGAAGCCTGTAGACTGTGATTTATACACATGGAAGAAATAGGTTTTCCTCTTAGCAGTGAATCAGTGACTAAGAAGCAGTTCAGTGTCTTCTGATTCCTGACCCTTCTACCCTTCATGGCCTTTTTTCTATTCATCACTCATTGAGTAATTGTGTATTCTTCTAAAATGCAAACTCAACTTCATGCAATCAGGTATGGACACAAGAAATGCTTGTGCTCTCGATTTCAGGACTAACAGTCTCATACCCTAGCAGTAACGGGACTGTAGTTTACTCAATATTTTGCTAATAATGTGGCTTTGCTATAAAATCAGTTGCTGTTTCCTTTGCTTTGGTACTACAAGATTTTCAACGCTGCAGCAAATGAAAGGAAGAAAACGTGTTTGAAGGCTGGTGTCAAAAACCATCAGCTACACTTAACAAAAGCCGTTGTGCAGCTTCTGAAATGTAGTTTACTGCTGTAAATATGTACAATTTATGTTAGCCTGTTAATTCCTAAAACACAAATAAAACTTTTTTTATTAAAAATGCCTACATATAAAAAGTTTACTTTGTACTGTTTAAACACATGCAAGATTTCAGGCATATCTTTTTATATCCTTAAAAATGTTTAGAAGTCTGAATCTATTGTTTGGGAGCTTTTATTATAAAATTTAATACAAAACAAAATCCCTTTATTTGGAAGAAATTATTTGCAGTATTATCCGACAATTGGGGGAAAAAATACCAGCACTTTTCCAGGAGCTTATTTCTATACCACTTTGATTTTTTTTTTTTAATATTCTTTAAGATAACATGCCTTACAAACATTTGAACATATGAAGTGTTTATATATTAGGGAATTAAAAAGAAGAAATGAAGTTTCCTTGTATTTAAAAAATGATGCCTAAGATGAATTTTAATAGCATCCATTTGTGAGGTGCGTTATGTCATTTTTCTTTTAAAAATCTCCACTGTAAATAAGAATGGTAGAGTCGGCCTATTTGTCAGTCTTTCCTAATTTGAAGACTTCCAACCTCTGAACTCATTCTCTCCCTTCACAAACAATAATATGTTGACAATAAAATAATGAACTGACAAAAGGTGTGAAGCTCATTTATCCATTAATTGGTGATTAGTAGAATAGCTTTTCAGTACGAGTCTAAATTCCAGCCTAGAGATGCCTTTAACTTCCATGCAGCAAAAACTGAGAATCTGCACTTGTATCATCAGAGATTTGACTTGCAGAGTAACAGGGTTTAGACATTCAACACTTAGCCACTATTTCCTGAAGACGACGTAATACAATGGGAGAAATAAATGGCCACCCAGTTTTAAACTAGAAAATAACAAACATATATGTAGCATGTTTAGGAGTTACTATAAGGATTATAGATATAAGAAGCTAGTGAAAGGTAGGCATTTGTGTGTGTGTGTGTGTGTGTGTGTGTTGTCATTAGTACCAGCCAGGAATACAGAGAAATGGAACTCTTGTGTACTATTGATGGCAATGTAAAATGATGTCATGGTTATGGAAAACAGTATGGAGATTTCTTAAAAATAGACCTACCACGTCATTCAACAATCCCATGTCAAGGTATTTATCCAGAATAACTGGAAATAGGCTCTCGAAAAGATACCTGTACTCCTATGCTCACTGCAGCATTTGTCACAATAGCCAAGAGGTGAAAAACCATTTAATTATCCATTGATAGACTAATGGATTTTTTTTAATGTGGTATATACATATAACAGGATATTATTCAGCATTTCAGAAAAGAAGGAAATCCTGGGGACATTTATGGTAAGCATCTGAAATATGCTAGCTATAGGACAAAGGCTGCATGATTCCACTTACATGAAATATCAAAAGTAGTCCAATTCTTGAAGCAGAAAGCAGAATGGGGATTGATAAAGACTGGAGGAGGGGGAAATAGGGAGTTGCTGTTCAGGGATAGTGTTTCAATGCTGCACAGCAATGCATGAAGAGTTAACAATACTGTCAAAAAGTGAGTCACTCAGTCATGTCCAACTCTTTGCAACTCCATGGACTGTAGCCCACCAGGCTCCTCGGTCCATGGAATTCTCCAGGCAAGAATAATGGAGTGGGTAGCCATTCCTTTCTCCAGAGGATCTTCCTGACCCAGAGATCAAACCTGGCTCTCCCACATTTCAGGCGGACTGTTTACCATTTAAGACATGTATTGCGAGCTGAAACATTTGTTAAAGAGAGTAGACTTTTTCTTTATGATTTTTATCACTATTTAAAAAAAAGAAAGAAATGCAAAGTGGTATGGCCACTTTGAAATAGTTTGACAGTATCTTACAACATAAAATATGGTTGTGCAAAATGGTCCAGCAATCACATTCCTGGGTATTAGTTTGAAAACTTATGTCCACATAAACACCTGCCTGTGCATGGTTACAACAGCTATATTCATAACTGCACCCCAAATGAAAAGAACCAATTTCCTTCAATAGGTGAGTATAAATGGTGGTATATCTATACAATGAAGTATTATTCAAAAGGAAAACAGAAATGAATTATTGAGGCAAAAAGACCTGGAAGAAAAGCATACTGCTAAGTGAAACAAGCCAGTCTGAAAAGACTATACACTAATGATTCCAATTACATGACATTTTGAAAAAGGCAAAACTATAAAGACATTAAGAAAAACCACTAGTTATCTGGGGTGCAGAGGAAGGTGGAGAGGGATGAATAGATAAAAGCACTTTTAGGGTGTTGAACTATTCTGTAGAGTCAGAACATGTGTTGGTTCACAACCTCAGGAGTTTCCCAAGTGCAATCTGAAACCAGCCCCCCAACTCCCATCCACTTAGGGCAAGGAGAGGACTAAGAAAGACATGAACCGCTCCAGAGTGGCAGGTGGTGGCTTTAACAAACAAGGCAATTTACGAGACTTGTCTTGGGCAACTAGATCTCTGCAACCCACCCAAATCTTAAAAGTTAACACAGAAGCTTTAACTGAGTTTAGTCACATATACCATCCAGGCAGTCTCAATACCTCATTATCATCTCTAGGCAGGATCCTTGGGGCAGCTTCTGGGAGTGGAAAAAGCAAGCAGAATGCATATTCCAAGGGCAAGGGTCGGGGTAAGGAGCCTCCTGCTTCCTGGGGCCAGCTGTCAGGTCAACAGGTGGTCACATCCTCTTGATGACCTCCCTCAACAACATGACATCAGGCATTTGTCACAACTCAGAACCATTCAACACAAAGAATAAACCTTAATATATGCAAATTTAAATTTAAGAAGTTGGAGGATCCCAGTAAAGATAGATAGATTATGGCCAAAAAAAAAATCTAACTGTATTACAAATGTATACAACCACCTCGAAGGCAGTGGGGAGAAAAGGTATTGACTTCAGTGACTTAGAAATGAGCGAAGTCTGTAAGACTCAAGGCAAAAGGAGTATATCCTTCTAAAAAGTAGTTCTCCCCACCAAAGGGGTACAGATTAACAATTTGGATAGTGCTATGTACATTCTGGAACTGAACAACTAAGCGAATGGCTGGTGGATGGTGGGAGTCAGGTTTCTCACTGCTGGTATGTGAATTTATAGATAAGGAAGGGTAGCCAACTAGAACCATCCCTGTGGTAATGAATTAGAGTTGGAGGCATCAGGGTGAACTCACATGCAGCTTAATATACACATGATTAAATAAAGAAATATTTCTAGATGTGCGCATATACATAGGTTAGTTTACATGCGTGTATTTTTTGTTCGTCAGCTGAGAGGACCCAAAAGAAGCAACAGTGAGCACACACCTAGTTTGACTTCTAACACCATTCTTCAGTGAACTGAACCAGTGCTTTTGGAAGAAATGGTTGATTCTGGGACTGCACAGGACATTGACAAGATGAATGTGGAGCACCTTGTATTGCCAGAAAGTTAAGGAGACAATATAAAACAAATAAATAAAATCTACTTCCACTGACAGGAGTACGTCAAAGGGACAAAGGAACCAAGTGACGAGCTCCAAATGGCCAATGCTGGAACAATTTAAGTAATAAGTAATACCAGATTATAACCCAAAGTATAAAATAAATACTCATGAGTCCATACTATATAAGTAAATGATCAAATTAATAAATAGGAGAGAAGAGACAAATCTATGTAGAAGAAAGCCAAAAGATTTATGTAAATATTCTGACTCAAGGAGAGGGAGCCCAATTCCTTTAGTTTGAGCAACAGTGACTTCCTTCCAAGAAGATAGTATGGAAGGAGGAGAAATAAAGAATAACTTAACAGTGAAAAAAACTTATCAAACACTACCTCAGCCAGGTGATCAAGGTCAATGTCAAGTAGATATTATTAAGAACAGGTACCCTTGAAATGATGTGATGTAAATGGCATTTTACCTCTGTGATCTTCCTCCCCAAAACCCATAACTGGAGTGTAAATAGGAGAAAAATTTTAAACTCCAATAGAGAAGCATCCTGCAAAGTATCTCAGCCACATTCTTCAAACTGTCAAGGTTATCAAAAACAAGGAAAGTATGGGAAATTATCACAGCAAGAGATGCCTAAGGAGACATGACAAACATGAAATCGAATTCTAGAACAGAAAAAGGACATTAGGTAAAAACTTAGGAAATCTGAATAAACCATGGAATTTAGTTAATAATAATGTATTGGAGAAGGAAATGGCAACCCACTCCAGTATTCTTGCCTGGAGAATCCCAAGTACAGGGGAGCCTGGTGGGCTGCCGTCTATGGGGTTGCACAGAGTCGGACATGACTGAAGTGACTTAGCAGCAGCAATGTATTGATATTAGTTCATCAACTATAACAGAAAGTGAAAGTTGTTCAGTTGTGTCTGACTCTTTGTGACCCCATGGACTATACAGTCCATGGAATTCCCCAGGCCAGAATACAGGAGTGGGTAGCCTTTCCCTTTTCCAGGGGATCTTTCCAACACAGGGATCGAACTCAGGTCTCCTGCAATGCAGGCGGATTCTTTACCAGCTGAGTCACAAGGGAAGCCCAAGAATACTGGAATGGGTAGCTTATCCCTTCTCTAGAGGATCTTCCTGACCCAAGAATTGAATCGGGATCTCCTGCACTGCAGGCAGATTACCTGAGCTATCAGGGAAGCCCGACTATATCAAATGTACCATACTAATATAAAATGTTAATAACAGTGGAAACTGGATGTGGGGTATATGAGATCTCTTTGTAATATATGCTTGATTTTTCTATATATCCAAAACTATCCTAAAAAAATAAACTATTAGAGAACAAGATGGCGGAGGAGCAGGTGGATGTGGAGTACATCTCTCTCCACGGATACATCAGGAATACACCTTCAGACACAGAAGTGCATGCATAACACCAGCTGACAGAGGGCAGGAGTACCTGACCAGAGGAAAAGAATATATAGAACCACGCAAAACTCGGTAGGACAAAAGAACTAGGGGGAAAAACAGGAGTGTTACTAGGACTGGACCTGCCCTCAGTCGGTGGAGGAACTGAAGCAGGGGTCCGATCCCCACATCAGGGCAACTGTCTGAGTCAGAGGAGAAACATTTAAGGCTGAGAGTGAAACAGCTGATCTGTGGCAGCCTAAATGGAATGAGAATCAGACAGTCCTTGCCACAGCCATATGCACCCAGGGATGCAGGGCCCCTAGAAGTCACAGTGGCTGGGAGCTGGAGCTTAGGGATTGAGGAGCAATCCCAAGGCAAGGGATACTGTTGACTGCTGAGAGACGGACCAAGGGGATGTGAGGGAGGAGACTGTGCAGGGAAATGGCCTGTGGAGGAAACCAGGCAGCCAAGGAAGCAAGGCAATACTGCTAAGTCACGAGTAGACGGTAGAGCCATCACCATAGCCTCTCTGTCCCTACACGCCAGCACTGGCAGCTGAATAATAGAGGTTGGTCCATCAGGTACCTGACACACCCAACTACAGACTAGGACACCACCCAGTTTAGTTCAGTTTAGTTGCTCAGTCGTGTCCAACTCTTTACCACCCCACGGACTGCAGCACGGAGGATTCCCTATCCATCACCAACTCCCAGAGCTTGCTCAAACTCATGTCCATCTAGTCGTTGATACCATCCAACCATCTCATCCTCTGTCCTTCCTGTCTCCTCCTCCCTGCAGTCTTTTCAAGTATCAGAGTCTTTACCAATCAGTCAGTTCTTCGGATCAGGTGACCAAAGGACTGGAGTTTCAGCTATAGCATCAGTCCTTCTAATAAACATTCAGGACTGATTTCCTTTAGGATTGACTGGTTTGATCTTCCAGTCCAAGGGACTCTCAAGAGTCTTTTCCAACACCACAGTTCAAAACCGTCAATTCTTTGATGTTCTTTATGACCCAACTTTACATCCATACATGACTACTGGAAAAACCATACCTTTAACTAGACGAACCTTTGCTGGCAAAGTAAGGTCTCTGCTTTTTAATATGCTGTCTAGGTTGGTCATAACTTTTCTTCCAAGGAACAAGTGTCTTCTAATTTCATGGCTGCAGTCACCATCTGCAGTGATTTTGGAGCCCAAAAACATAAAGTCTCTCTCTGTTTTCACTGTTTCCCCATCTATTTGCCATGAAGTGATGGGACCAGATGCCATGATCTTACTTTTCTGAACGTTGAGTTTTAAGCCAACTTTTCACTCTCCTCTTTCAATTTCATCAAGAGGCTCTTTAGTTCTTCTTCACTTTCTGCCATAAGGGTGGTGTCATCTGCATATCTGAGGTTATAGATATTTTTCCCAGCGATTCCAGCTTGTGCTTCACCCAGCCCAGCATTTCACATGGTATGCTCTGCATATAAATTAAATAACCAGGGTGATAATAGACAGCCTTGACATACTCCTTTCCTATTTGGAACCAGTCCATTGTTCCTGTCCAGTTCTAACTGTTGCTTCTTGACCAGCACACAGATTTCTCAAGAGGACGGTCAGGTGGTCTGGTACTCCCATCTCTTTCAGAATTTTCCAGTTTATTGTGATTCACACAGTCAAAGGCTTTGGCATAGTCAATAAAGCAGAAATAGATGTTTTTCTGGTACTCTCTTGCTTTTTCGATGATCCAGCAGATGTTGGCAATTTGATATCTGGTTCCTCTACCTTTTCTAAAACCAGCTTGAACATCTGGAAGTTCACGGTTCATGTATTGCTGAAGCCTGGCTTGAAGAATTTTCAGCGTTACTTGACTAGTGTGTGAGACGAGTGCAATTGTGCAGTAGTTTGAGCATTCTTTGGCATTGCCTTTCTTTGGGATTGGTATGAAAACTGTCCTTTTCCAGTCCTGTGGCCACTGCTGAGTTTTCCAAATTTGTTGGCATATCGAGTGCAGCACTTTCACAGCATCATCTTTCAGGATTTGAAAGAGCTCAAGTGGAATTCCATCACCTCCACTAGCTTTGTTCGTAGTGATGCTTTCTAAGGCCCACTTGACTTCATATTCCAGGATGTCTGGCTCTAAGTGAGTGATCACACCATTGTGATTATCTGGGTTGTGAAGATCTTTTTTGCACAGTTCTTCTGTGTATTCTTGCCACCTCTTCTTAATATCTTCTGCTTCTGTTAGGTGCATACCATTTCTGTCCTTTATTGTGCCCATCTTTGCATCTAATATTCCCTTGGTATCTCTAATTATGTTGACAAGATATCTAGACTTTCCCATTCTATTGTTTACCTCTATTTCTTTGATTGATTAATGAGGATGTCTTTTTTATCATTCCTTGTTATTCTTTGTAACTCTGCATTCAGATGGGTGTATTTTTCCTTTTCTCCTTTGCCTTTTGCTTCTCCTCTTTTCTCAGCTATTTGTAAGGCCCCCTCAGACAACCATGTTGCCATTTTGCATTTGTTTTTCTTGGGGATGGTCTTGATCACTGCCCCCTGTACAATGTCATGAACCTCTGCCCATAGTTCTTCAGGCACTCTGTCAGATCTATTCCCGTGAATCTATTTGTCACTTCCACTGTATACTTGTAAGGGATTTGATTTAGGTCATAACTGAATGGTCTAGTGGTTTTCCCTACTTTCTTCAATTTAAATCTCAATTTCATACCCTTTTAGAGCACTATTATTTCCTCCTGCCAAGCAGCCAACTCCCTTGAATACCTAGTGCTGCTAGATCCCCTGAGACCCAAGGAGCTGCACCACCTCCGCACCTGGCCTTCACTGGGGCAGACCCAAGTCTTCCAAGGCAGTCTCTGGAGCAAACCCCATTGGACGACCCACATGCAGAGGTGAAAATAAAACCACAACTGAAACCCAGGTGTAGTGTGGCTAAGGAAAGAGACCCAAAACCTTCCCACCAGCTGTACAAGCTACAGATTAAATCCACATGATCAACTAGGCAGACTATGTTTACAGAATATATAAAAGAACATTGAGAGCTCAAACAAAAGAAAACGCACTAGTTCTGATAGCTATGCCCATTGGAGGCAAGAACACACAGGAGTAGGACCGGATTAGAATCTGAGCTGCCCCCACAGCAGGTCCAGAGACCAGCACAGTGTTGGAGGGCATCCTAGGGAGGTAAGGTGGACTGTGACTTCCAGCAAGGGAAAGGATCCTGACAGCAGTGACTCAAGAAAAACATTTACTATTCTTTTGACTTGTTCTGTAGTTTCTTTTGGATTTTTTTTTTCCTTTCCCCCCACCCTCTCTGTTGTACTTGTCAATTTTATTGGCACCATGAAATCTAATTGAGCTTTTGAGCTTTTTTTTCTTTCAATCACACGTTTTATTGTTGTTATAAACCTCTGCCTCTACATTGGGCTTTTGTACTTTTGTGGAGTTTTCCTTTTTTTCCCTCTCTCTAATTTTTTTAACCTATTACTTTTTTACATTTATTCTTTTGTTTGCTTTTCCTATTGTTCTTTTCCCCTTGCAGTTAATCTTTTGTGTATATAAATCTTTATCTATTTCTGTTTAACTTTGCATATCTCTTCTTTCTTTCCTTTCCACTCAACATATTTGTTAGTTTTGCTTTCACTGCTTTATTCCCCACTCAGCACCTTGCTTTAGTTTTGTTTTCAAGTTTGTGCTTTAGTTAGTTTTGTTCTCAACTGGTATATGTAAATTTTGGTTTCCTTTGTTTGCTGGGTCAATCTATTGTACTTTATTTTTGTTGGATTGTTTTAATTCTGCTTATGGGTGTAAATGTGTATATTCCATTATTTTAATTATTATTTGTCTGATTTTGTAACTGTCATTTGTCTGGGGTTCATCTTTGGTTTCTCATTTTTGGGTATTTGTTTTAATGTCACTTAATGCCATAACAAAGCATTTGTGGAATCTTCGTACCTGACCAGAGATCAAGCCCTGACCCTTTGGAGTGGGAACACAGACTCCAAGATCCTAGACTACCAGAGAACTAACCCTAGGGTGTATCAAATAGTGAGAACTCATACAAAGGAAACCACTTGAATACAAGACTCCGCATAACCCAACCACCAGTAGTACTCTGTACAGGACACCTCATCCAAAGAACAAACAAAACAAAACTACAAACCCAGTCAGCAGACAGGATTACCACCTCACTCAGCCTTGCCCGTCAAAGGAAAAACAAAACAAAAAAATGACTCAGCACAAATCTCACCCTATACGAAGCTTACACAAACCACTGCACCAACCTTCAGTTCAGTTCACTCAGTCAGTCATGTCCGACTCTTTGCGACCCCATGAACCACAGCACGTCAAGCCTCCCTGTCCATCACCAACTCCCAGAGTTTACCAAAACTCATGTCCATTGAGTCAGTGATGCAATCCAACCACCTCTGGATTGCAGAGGTGTCCCCTTCTCCTCTGTCGTCCCCTTCTCCTCCTGCCCCTAATCCTTCCCAGCATCAGGGTCTTTTCAAATGAGTCAGCTCTTCCCATGAGGTGGCTAAAGTATTGGAGTTTCAGCTTCAACATCAGTCCTTCCAATGAATATTCAGGACTGACTTCCTGTAGGATGGACTGGTTAGATCTCCTTGCAGTCCAAGGGACTCGCAAGAGTCTTCTCCAACACCACAGTTCAAAAGCATCAATTCCTTGGCGCTCAGCTTTCCTTATAGTCCAACTCTCACATCCATACATGACTACTGGAAAAACCATAGCCTTGACTAGACGGACTTTTGTTGGCAAAGTAACATCTCTGCTTTTTAATAAGCTGTCTAGGTTGGTCATAACTTTCCTTCCAAGGAGTAAGCATCTTTTAATTTCATGGCTGCAGTCACCATCTACAGTGATTTTGGAGCCCGCAAAAATAAAGTCCATCACTGTTTACACTGTTTCCCCATCTCTTTCCCATGAAGTGATGGGACCAGATGCCATGATCTTAGTTTTCTGAATGTTGAGCTTTAAGCCAACTTTTTCACTCTCCTCTTTCACTTTCATCAAGAGGCTCTTTAGTTCTTTGCTTTCTGCCATAAGGGTGGTGTCACCTGCATATCTGAGGTTATTGGTATTTCTCCCGGCCATCCTGATCCCAGCTTATGCTTCTTCCATGCCAGCATTTCTCATGATGTACTCTGCATATAAGTTAAATAAGTAGGGTGACAACATACAGCCTTAACATACTCCTTTTCCTATTTGGAACCAGTCTGTTGTTCCATTTCCACCTCTAACTGTTGCTTCCTGACCTGAATACAGGTTTCTCAAGAGGCAGATCAGGTGGTCTGGTAACTTTGGTCTGAAAATTCTCTTTCAGAATTTTCCACAGTTTATTGTGATCCACACAGTCAAAGGCTTTGGTATAGTCAATAAAGCAGAAACAGATGTTTTTCTGGAACTCTATTGCTTTTTTGATGATCCAACAGATGTTGGCAATTTGATCTCTGGTTCCTCGGCCTTTTTTAAAACCAGCTTGAACATCTGGAAGTTCACAGTTCACATATTGCTGAAGCCTGGCTTGGAGAATTTTGAGCATTACTTTACTAGCGTGTGAGATGAGTGCAACTGTGCAGTAGTTTGAGCATTCTTTGGCATTGCCTGTCTTTGGGATTAGAATGAAAACTAACCTTCTCCAGTCCTGTGGCCACTGCTGAGTTTTCCAAATTTGCTGGCATATTGAGTGCAGCACTTAGACATCATCCTTCAGGATTTGAAATAGCTCAACTGGAATTCCATCACCTCCACTAGCTTTGTTCTAAGGCCCACTTGACTTCACATTCCAGGATGTCTGGCTCTAGGTGAGTGATCACACCATCGTGATTATCTGGGTCATGAAGACCTTTTTTGTGCAGTTCTTCTGTGTATTCTTGCCACCCCTTCTTAATATCTTCTGCTTCTGTTAGGTCCCTACCATTTCTGTCCTTTATCGAGCCTATGTTTGCATGAAATGTTCCTTTGGTATCTCTAATTTTCTTGAAGAGATATCTAGTCTCCCATTCTATTGTTTTCCTCTGTTTTTTTGCACTGATCACTGAGAAAGGCTTTCTTCTCTCTCCTTGCTATTCTTTGGAACTCTGCATTCAGATGGGAATATCTTTCCTTTTCTCCTTTGCTTTTCACTTCTCTTTTCTTCCCAGCTATCTGTAAGGCCTCCTCAGACAGCCATTTTGCTTTTTTGCATTTCTTTTCCATGGGAATAGTCTTAATCCCTGTCTCCTGTACAATGTCACAAACCTCTGTCCATAGTTCACCAGGCACTCTATCAGACCTAGTCCCTTAAATCTATTTGTCACTTCCACTGTATACTCATAAGGGATTTGATCTAGGTCATACCTGAATGGACTAGTGGTTTTCCCTACTTTCTTCTATTTAAGTCTGAATTTGGCAATAAGCAGTTCATGATCTGAGCCACAGTCTGCTCCCGGTCTTGTTTTTGCTGACTGTATAGAGCTTCTCCATCTTTGGCTGCAAAGCATATAATCAATCTGATTTCGGTGTTGACCATCTGATGATGTCCACTTGTAGAGTCTTCTCTTGTGTTGTTGGAGGAGAGTGTTTGCTATGACCAGTGTGTTCTCTTGGCAAAACTCTATTAGCCTTTGCCCTGCTTCAAATACCAAGACACATACTAATCAAACTAACAAAGACTAAACACAAATAAAGAATATTAAAAGCTGCAAGGGAGAAGCAACAAGTAACATATAAGGGAAACCCCATGCACTTAACAGCTGATCTTTCAGCAGAAACTCTGCAGGCCAGAAGTGAATGGCAGGATATATTTAAAGTACTGAAAGGGAAAAATCTACAACCAAGATTACTCTACCCAGCAAGGATCTCATTCAAAATTGATGGAAAAATCAAAAGCTTTTCAGACAAGCAAAAGTTAAGAGAATTCAGTACCACCAAACTAGCTTTACAACAAATCTTAAAGCGATTTATATAGTCAAGAAATACAAGAGAAGAAAAAGATCTACAAAATCAAAACCCCAAACAATTAAGAAAATGGCAACAGAAACATATATATCAATAATTACTTTAAATGTAAATGGATTAAAATGCTCCAACTGAAAGACACAGACTGGCTGAACAGATACAAAAACAAGACCCATATATATGCTGTGTACAAGAAACCCACTTCAGACCTAGAGACACATATAGACTGAAAGTGAGAGGATGGAAAAATATATTCCATGCAAACGGAAAGCAAAAGAAAGCTGGAGTAGCAATCCTCATATCAGACAAAACAGACCTTAAAATAAAGAAGATTACAAGACATAAGGAAGGACACTACGTAATGATCAAGGGATCAATCCAAGAGGAAGACATAACAATAGTAAATATCTATGCACCCAACATAGGAACACCTCAACACATAAGACAAACACTAACAGACATAAAGGGAGAAATTGACAGTAACACAATAGTACTAGGAGACTATAACACCCCACTCAAACTAATGGAGAGATCATCAAAACAGAAAATTAATAAGGAAACACAAGTCTTAAATGATACATTAGATGAGATGGACCTCATTGATATCTTCAGGACATTACATCCAAATGCAGAAGAATCCAGCTTCTTCTCAAGTGCATATGGAACCTTCTCCAGGATAGACCACATCTTGGGTCACAGATCAAACCTCAGTAAATTTAAGAAAACTGAAATTATATCAAGCATCTTTTCCTACCACAACGCTATGAGACTAGATATCAATTACAACAAAAAGACTAAAAAACACGAACAGATGGAGATTAAACATTTCTAAATAACCAACAGGTTACTGAAGAAATCAAAAGGGAAATAAAACAATTTCTAGAAACAAATTACAATGAAAACATGACAACTCAAAAACTACGGGATGCAGCAAAAGCAGTTCTAAGAGGGAAGTTTATAGCAATACAATCCTACCTCAAGAAACAAGAAAAACATCAAATAGACAACCTAAATTTACACCTAAAACAAATGGAAAAAGAACAAAAAAACCCCCAAAATTAGTAGAAGGAAAGAAATCATAAAGAGCCAAGCAGAAATAAATGAAAAAGAAATGAAAGAAACAATAGTAAAGATTAATAAAACTAAAAGCTGGTTCTTTGAGAAGATAAAATTGACAAACCTTTAGCAAGACTCATCAAGGGAAAGAGAGAAGAATCAAATCAACAAAATTAGAAATGAAAAAGGAGAGGTTACAACAGACAATGCAGAAATACAAAGGAGTATAAGAGACTATTATGAACAACTATATGGCAATAAAATGGATAATCTGGAAGAAATGGACAGATTCTTAGAAAAGTTCAATCTTCCAAGACTGAACCTGGAAGAAACAGAAATAATGAACAACCCAATTACAAGCACTGAAATTTAAGCTGGGATCAAAAATCTCCCAAAAAACAAAAGCCTAGGACCAGATGGCTTTACAGAATTCTATCAAACATTTACAAGAGAGCTAATGTCTATCCTTCTAAAACTTGTTTAAAAATTGCAGAGGAAGGAACACTTCCAAACTCATTCTACAAGGCCACCATCACTCTGATACCAAAATCAGACAAAGACAACACAGAAAAAGAAAACTACAGGCCAGTATCACCGATGAACATAGATGCAAAAACCCTCAACAAAATTTTAGCAAACAGAATTCAGCAACACATCAAAAAGCTCATAAACCATGATCAAGTTGGGTTTATTCCAGGGATGCAAGGATTCTTTCATACATGTAAATCAATCAATGTGATACACCATATTAACAAATTAAAAGATAAAAACCATATGATTATCTCAATAGATGCAGAAAAAGCCTTTGACAAAATTCAGCACTCATTTACGATTAAAACTCTTCAAAAAATGGGCACAGAATGAACCTACCCCAACATAGTAAAAGTCATACACGATAAGCCTACAGCAAACATTATTCTCAGTGGTGAAAAACTGAAAGCATTCCACCTAAGATCAGGAACAAGACAAAGGTGTCCACTTTCGCCACTATTATTCAACATAGCTCTGGAAGTCCTAGCAACAGCAATCAGAGAAGAAAAAGAAACAAAAGGAATCCAGATGGGAAAAGAAGAATTAAAGCTCTCACTGTTTGCAGATGACATGATACTGTACATAGAAAACCCTAAAGATAGTATCAGAAAATTACTAGAGCTAATCAGGGAATTCAGCAAAGTTGCAGGATACAAAATCAATACACAGAAATCACTTGTATTTCTATATACTAACCACAAACAATAAGAACAAGAAATTAAGGAATCAACCCCATTCACCATTGCAAAAAAAAGAATTAAATATCTAGGACTAAACTTACCTAAGGAGACAAAAGAACTGTACACAGAAAATTATAAGACACTAATAATCAAAGAAATCAAAGATGACATAAACAGATGGAGAGATATTCCATGTTCCTGGGTATGAAGAATCAATATTGTGAAAATAACTACACTACCAAATGCAATCTATAGATTCAATGTGATGCCTACCAAATTACCAATGGAATTTTTCACAGAACTGGAACAAAAAAAATTCACAATTCATATGGAAACACAAAAGACCCCAAAGAGCCAAAGCAGTTTTGAGAAAGAAGAATGGAGCTGGAGGAATCAACCTTCCTGACTTCAGATTATACTGCAAAGCTACAGTCATCAAGACAGTATGGTACTGGCACAAAATCAGAAATACAGACCAATGGAACAAGATAGAAAGCCCAGAAATAATAATAAGGTACACCTATGGGTACCTTATTTTTGACAAAGGAGGCAAGAATATACAATGGGGAAAAGACAGCCTCTTCAATAAATGGTGCTGGGAAAACTGGACAGCTACATGTAAAACAATGAAATTAGAACACCTCCTAACACCATACACAAAGATAAACTCAAAATGGATGAAAGACCTAAATCTAAGACCAGAAACTATAAAACTCTTAGAGAAAAACATAAGCAGAACACTCAATAACATAAATCAAAGCAAGATCCTCTATGACCCACCTCCTAGAGTAATGCAAATAAAAACAAAAGTAAGCAAGTGGGATCTGATTAAACTTAAAAGCTTTTTTGCACAGCAAAGGAAACCATAAGCAAGGTGAAAAGACAGCCTTCAGGATGGGAGAAAATAATAGCAAATGAAACAACTGACAAAGGATTAATTTCCAAACTATACAAACAGTTCATACAACTCAATACCAGAAAAACAAACAACCCAATCAAAAAGTGGGAAAAGGCCTAAACAGAAATTTCCCCAAAGACATACAGATGGCTAACAAACACATGAAAAGATGCTCAACATCGCTCATTAGAGAAAAGCAAATCAAAACTACAATGAGATATGACCTCATACTGGTCAGAATGGCCATCATCATAAAGTCTACAAACAATAAATGCTGGAGAGCATGTGGAGAAAAGGGAATGCTCTTGCACTGTTGGTGAGAATGTAAATTGATACAGCCACTATGGAAGACGGTATGGAGATTCCTTAAAAAACTAGGAAGCTGTGGTACATATACACAATGGAATATTACTCAGCCATTAAAAAGAATACATTCGAATCAGTTCTAATGAGGTGGATGAAACTGGAGCCTATTATACAGAGTGAAGTAAGCCAGAAAGAAAAACACCAATACAGTATACTAACACATATATATGGTATTTAGTCAATCGGTAAAGATAACCCTGTATGCGAGACATCAAAAGAGACACAGATAAATAGAACAGTATTATGGACTCTGTGGGAGAGGGCGAGGGCGGGATGATATGGGAGAATGGCATGGAAGCATGTAAATTATCATATGTGAAACAAATCACCAGTCCAGGTTCAATGCAAGATACAGGGTGCTCGGGGCTGGTGCACCGGAATGACCCGGAAGGATGGGATGGGGAGGGAGGTGGAAGGGGGGTTCTGGAAGGGGAAAACATGCACACCCATGGTGGATTCATGTCAATGTATGGCAAAACAAATACAATATTGTAAAGTTAAAAAACAGAAAATAAACTAACTAAAAAAAAACTAGGAATAAAACCACCGTAAGACCCAGCCATCCCACTCCTAGGCATATACCCTGAGGAAACCAAAATTGAAAAAGACACATGTATCCCATTGTTCATTGCAGCACTATTTACAATAGCTAGAACATGGAAGCAACCTAGACATCCACTGACAGATGAATGGATAAAGAAGTTGTGGTATATATACAGAATGCAACATTACTCAGCCATAAAAAGGTACACATTTGAATCAGTTCTAATGAGGTGGATGAACCTAGAACCTATTATACAGAGTGAAGTTGGTCAGAAAGAGAAGGATAAATATTGTATATTAATGCATATATACAGAATCTAGAAAGATGGTACTGAAGAATTTATTTGCAGGGCAGCAATGGAGAAACAGACATAGAGAACAGACTTATGGACACGGGGAGAGTGAAGGAGAGGTTGAGATGTATGGAGAGAGTAATGTGGAAACTTACATCACCATATATAAAATAGATAGCCAACGGGAATTTGCTGTATGGCTTAGGAAACTCAAACAGGGGCTCTGTATCAACCTAGAGGGGTAGGATGGGGAAGGAGATGGGAAGGAGGTTCAAGAGGGAAGGGATATATGTATACCTAAGGCTGATTCATGTTGAAGTTTGACAGAAAACAACAAAACTCTGTAGAGCAATTATCCTTCAATTAAAAAATAAATAAATAAACTATTAAAAAAGAAAAAAGATAAGCCACAGATTAGAATACTTCAATATTTTCAAGGCATATATGTGACAAAATTTATATTCAGGCTATATAAAAAAATTCCCCAAATTCAAAAATAAGAAAACAATCAAATTTAAAAATGAGCAACAGATCTGAACAGAGACTTCACCAAAGATGTACAGATGACAAAAAAGCACATGAAAAGACATTCAACATCATTAGTCATCAGGGAAAAGAAATATTATTAAAACCACAATGAGATACCATAACACACCTATTAGAATAGTTGAAATTAAAAAGACTGACCACACCAAGTGTAAGCAAGGAGGTGGAACTCTCACAGACTGTGGCATGGAATGTAAAATGGTAAAAACTAGTTTGGAATAGTTTGGAAGTTTCTTGAAAAGATAAACATACACCTACCACATGACCCAGCTATTTCATGCCTAAGTATTTACTTCCAAAAGAAAGCATATGTCCATACAAAGACACATACAAGAATGTTCACAGCATTGTGTGTATTTTAACAGCCAAAAATTGTAAACAACCAAAATATCCATTAACAGGTGAACAGATAAACAAATGATGGTGGAATTCTGCAACAGAATAGTTCTCAACAATAAAATGGAAATCAACTACTGATAAATGTTGTAATATGGATGAACTCAAAATAATAATGAAAGCAGCCAGATTACACACAAAAAAGAACATGCAGTATGATTCCATTTAAACTCTGGAAAATGTGAACTAATCTCTAGTGGCAGGAAGCAGATCAGTGGTTGTCTAGGAGCAAAGTGGACAAGAAGCAAGGATTACAACGAACTAGGATGACACTTTCAGGAGTGACTGGTTGCTCGTCATCTTGACAGATGTGATGCTTTCCTGTGCTCAGGTGCTCTGTCATCTCCGACTCTTTGCAGCCCTGTGGACTGTAGCCCACCAGGTTCCTCTGCCCATCGTTATTTCCCAGGCAAGAATACTGGAGTGGGTTGCCATTTCCTACTTCAGATGCTTTCCTTAGTATGTATATGTCAAAACTGCTCAGACTGTCCACTTTAAATATGTGTAGTTTATTTCAATCATATTTCAATAAAGTATTTAAATATGCTAATCTAGTGACAATGTAGTGAGAGAAGGACTAAGAAGAGTAAGGTTTTTTCCTTCTCCAAAGGAAGGACTGTGGGGAGTGTTGAGATTCAGAAGGACCCTAGATCAGTCAGTATTATTGGAAGTGCTTGTCTGCAAGCTGTTACTGGTGGTGGTGGTGCTTTAGTCACTAAATCGTATCTGACTTTTGTGACACCATGGACTGTAACCCACCAGGCTCCTCTGTCCATGGGATTCTCCAGGCAAGAATACTAGAGTGAATTGCCATTTCCTTCTCCACTGTTACTGGTACACAACAACATAAGGAATTTGCACAAGAAGGTAAATCAGCTACTACCTCCCTAAGCACACTGGTTAGTTCAGCTCATTTGTTTTTTTCACGGCCAAAATTTCTCAATGAAAAAAGCAGTATACTGAAGAACATTCTGGCACAAGCTCCACATCTAATCACCAAGCTGTAACAAACAGTTCACAGAGCGGCATTATCTAGACCACATTCACATTTATTAATCTCCCTAAACCTATATACTCATCTGTATGAGAATAATAGGGATTGCTCTGGACACCTCATATAACAGTCTGATGCTCTAATGAGTTATAAAGCTTGCAAAACAGCAGTATGATGCATCATACTGCATTATGTAGGAATTAATTTGAAAATACAGCAAAACATAAAGATAATATATTTTTATTTGCTCAGAATGCTTGTTTTTAAAGGTCACTGAAATTAAAAATGGTTTGCTTTCCAATGAAGCTGTTAACATCCAGAATTTCATTAAGTTTACAACAAATTAAGAATTTACAATAAATAGGGACCTATATAGTCTTAGCAGATATTGGAGTAATAAGGTATATACTATACAGTGACACATATTCTTTTTATCAGCTCATAGTCTCCTGAACAGACACAGAAATACAGAAGTAAGCAACAGTGTTGTTTGCACTTTTATCTATGCTCGAATATAATATTTTAGTTTCTAGAATTCAAAATTCAAAATTGTTCACCCAGATTTTGTTTTTTGTCCTTTCAGTTCAAGTCTGGAGAGCTTCTCTATAAAATGCTACATTTTATAACTTTTCTTTTGAAATATGAGAAAAGCATGGAATCTCCTGAGTTAGATGCAGCTTATACATTCTTTAAAAATTATTTTTAAAAAATATCATAAGTGAACTACCACATATATCCATAATCAACATCCTTGCTATTCACATAGTTCTTTAAGCAATATTCAAGTATATTTGTGCTTGCATGTTTACTTTAGAGCCTATTTTTAGCTTACCATAAAACTGTATCTATAAAGACTTTTCAAATATTTAATAAATGAAGCAGTCATTATGAAAATATAAACTGTGTTTACAGCCTTTTCATCTTTCATGTTTTTATGCATTTCCTGTCAACCATATAATTTCCTTTTCTTTAGGGATGCTGATAAATTGTTGTCTTTGTAATCTCAACACTGCTGCTTTCTCAGCTGGCCATTCAGATTTTCTGAACACATGGTATTCTCTCTGTGCATCAGTTGTACCAATGGAATCTGATAATGTTGGTATTCATCATTTCCAGTTATTTCAACTGCAGGACCACCTTCAAACACAAAATGCAGGAAGGGCAGCAATCAGATTATACCAGAAGGATGCCAGTATATGCTGAATGAGATGCTTTGAAATCTCTGAAGAAGGGCCTGGAGAACTGACAAGAACAACACAAAAAACACAGGCCTGCAAGGATCCACAGTTCAGACTCATTCAACATTTACACCAGGACCTGCGACACACCCCTTCAGGCACACAGCCCCATCAAAAGGCAAGCCAGGCTACCCGTTTATTACCAGGCACGTGGACGAGGTATCAAGGCACTGTGATGCCCGAGTGACTGCAGAAGATGAAGTATACCAGGGTTTCAAAAAGATGGAGACAAGATGGGTTAGTGTCAAGAGAGGTGGTTAGCCCATGAGACACAATCACTAGATGATGCTCAGCAACAGGGAAAGGAACATACATAATACAGATAATTATTTTTTCTGTCTTCTTCACAGCAGCGGTTTCAACTGTTTAAGTATCATTTTTCTCATTAGTTAAACACTCAGAATTATTACTGTTATTCAGCCATTCCTTTGTAAATGCAAAGCTTTTGGTCCTTCATTAGTTTGTCTCAAACTGATATTTTCATAACTACGAATGGTATTTTGTCTCCCGAACTTAAAGAAATTTTCTACCGTTTGTCCAGTTAAATAAAACAATCTTTCCTTCAAAATAATAACTATTTTTAATCATTAAATCTCTTCAGAATTAGCTAATTTCACAGCCCCAAGATAAAAAAAAAAAAAATTTATCATTAATGGGGACTAGAGCAAAGCAAAGTTAGCTCTTATTCCTTAAAATATAACTACTTGACAAATTATGTTCTATTAATGCAAATCAATAATAAATCTAGTATCTAAAATGAGAGATGCAGGACATATCAACAAAGCATCTTCTGTGCTTGACATAAAATATCAGGAACAAAACAAACTTCAAATGTAAATGATTAGCTTTTCTTATATTGCCCCAATGGCATCAATCAAAACTTAAATATTTTGAAGCACACAACAAAATAAAACACATACCTTATTAGCTGCTTCCAAGGAATTTATTAGATTCTGTAGCTCTTCTTTACTCATTTCAACAGAATATGGCTTGACTTCACCATTTTCTTTTACATCTAGATGAAGGCTTAAAAATGGCATTTGTAACGAAGCAATCTTGTCACTAGAAAGTGCAAGCTGTTTAAAATGAGAAAAATAGTATTTAATAAGTAGTTTTAAAAAGGAATATACTAAATATGCATCAGAGCTTACGAACAACACATTAAAGAAAAAAGAGTACTCTTGTTTGCTATGAAGAACAGGTCAATAGGATAGGAATAAAAGAAATTAAACTCATGCCACACCAGCATATATCTTAACAGAAAAAGAAAGGAGAGTGAAAGAAAGCAAGAAAGTAGTTTAGGGACAACTAGTTGGGATTCTGTAGTAGGAGTAGATAGCTAGAGCAGCGCTGTGGCTCGGAAGTGCCAAATGGGTCCAAGACACAGAGAATTCTTAAAGAAGTGTAACGACACCAAGAGGACAAAAATCCACATACAAAGGTAAAACTAAAAACATGGTGCGGCTCAAAAATTAAGATGCCTAAATAATGAGCAGTTAACTCTCCATTCAACTACTGACAAATGTTATCAAGATAACACCTTCAATTAGAGTCGGTCAACAAAAACATGACACTTTTCCCTCTTACGCTCTGTCTAAAATCAGTAGCTGAGAGGAAATGGAAGAACCAGATGTTTATGATACTAAAGCTTTTTGAAACAAGCATCACAGCTTCACTGGCAGATGGCAAAGAGAAACTCAATTTTCCTGGAATTTGAGCCAGGAACCCCATAATAACTGAATTTTGGAGTGCACCACTTGTAAAAGTTGACTGGGGCAATGGTAATGGACTCCTTCTCTGTGGTACATACACTACAGGGCCAAACAAACCTTCATACATCTCCTCCATTCTCTCTCAAAAATACAGGACTCACCATATCTGAGATTTGAAAGTATCACCTTCAGGTTGCCCACCTCATTGTTAATTCTCTTCAGTATCTCCAGTAAGTGGTTTCTTAGCCTATGCTTGCGTACCAGCAATGAGGAGGAGTGTGCTAACTCAAAAAGAGGTTAGAATACTTTTCAGACACTCATAGGGGTTAGATTGTTATTTCTTAGGTTGAAATTAAACCTATTTCATTGAAAATCATATACTTTAGCCTTGTCCTATCCCCCAAAGCCACAAAGCACATATCTATTCCTTCATCCACATGTCTTAAAACTTCAGTTAATTAAATTCATTATAATTGTAATGTTATTACACATGGTTTAGATGTCTACAGTGTAAGTTAACACAAAAGGTGTAATTTTAATTATCTTTGATACATTTTTAAGAAAATGTATCTCAAAAACACATTTTAGATATATAATTTTACAAAGAAATAATGTATTCAAAAAGTGAAACCAAAAGTATTCTCCTCCTGAAAACGCTCCTGTCTGACTCTTTGTTGACCCCATGGTCTGTAGCCCACCAGGCTCCTCTGTTCATGGGATTCTCCAGAAAGAATACTAGACTGGGTTGCCATTCCCTTCTCCAAATAAAAAATATAAATACTCGTAAATAAATATATTCTCACCTTTAACTGCCAATCAAAATCCTGTAGTTGTGCAGAGGAAATATCAACTATTTCTTCCAACAGAGTCTGCTTGATTTCATCTTTCCTACTTTTTAAGCATTTCATGATAGCTTCTTGATGAGATGGATTCAACTGATTCAACTGTTGAGATATCTATGAAAATAAAAATAAATGGTTAGAAAATAAGTGAAAAGGCCTTTCTGTTTAAAATGTAAACAACAGTTACATAATCCTTTCATATAACTTTTAAAATGGTAGTAAATGGAGAAAAAAAATACTACTGTAACTATAAAAAGAATAAGATGAGGATGCATAACCAGTAAATAAGAAGTTTTACCAAAGTTTTACAAAATAGAAAGGAAAAAAGGCTGATTGATGAACCAACATGGGAGTGAATACACTGGAAACCACTAAAGCTGATTTACCTACATTAATATATTAGACAAAACAGAATTTAAGGCAAGACGACTTACAAGAAATAGAACAAGATAGTAAAGGGGTTGTTCAACAGAAATACACAACAATCATAAATTTGTGTGCACCTAATAACATGGCTTCAAAATATATAAAGCAGTGAAACTTGGCAGAAAAAGCAAAATGGGTAAATCAACTTTCATAAAGATGCTAACACACCTGTCAGTAATGGATAGAAAGAGAAAGCACTGTAAAGATACAGCACTGAGAAACACTTTCTACTTAATCTAACTACACATAGAACACTACACCCTACAACTGAAAAATACGTATTATCTTCAAATGTATATGGAACATTACCCGAAAATGAACCATATGCTGAGCCATGTCACAAATCACAACAGATTTCAAAGAACTGGAATCATATTAATTATATTTTTGAGTCATTGTGTAATTAAATCAGAACTGAACAAAACTTTTCCAAATATTTGAAAACTAAGCAACATGGTAACACAGCACTAAGTGACAAAAGAAGTAAATCTTCCATAAACTCTTTCATAGAAAAAGGAAAAGAAAAGAAAACGAACAACAAAAATAACAACTTCCTAATTCATTCCACAAGATGGAAATAAAATTTGATATTTTTACAAAAACATTATAGGCAAAAAATTATGGGCCAATATTACTCAAACATAGATGAAAAAAATCCTAATGAAATATTGGCAAAGCAAATCAAAAAAGAATACTATATCATGACCAAGGTGGATTTATTTTGGTAAGGTTAGTTTAACATTCAAAACTCACTGTAAGGCATCACATTAACAAAATAAAGGTGAAGATATAAATACAGGAAAAAAGAATTTTATAAAATTCAACACCTATTAATTCTCAGCAAAGTAAGAATCGGAGGAAGCTTCTTTAATCTAATCATTGATACCTATAAAATCATATGGCTAACATATTAAATTGTGAAATAATGAACACATACGTTCTCCCTAAAGTCAGACAAGGCACTGCTTTTTTTCTTCTTTTCTTTTCTAAAACTGTCCTGAAGACATTAGGCAGTGCAGTAAGACGGAAAAAAGAAATAAAAGATATTAAAATTGAAAAAGAAAATGATTGCACACCAAGAAAATTCCCCCCAAAGTTTATAAACCATTATATATAGTAGATAGGGGCTTCCATGGTGGCTCATATGATACAGAATCTGCCTGAAATACAGGAGACCTAGGTTCGATCCCTGGGTCAGGAGGATCCTCTGGAGAAGGGAATGGTTACCCACTCCAGTATTTCTTGCCTAGAGAATTCCATGGACAGAGAAGCCTGGTGGGCTACATACAGTCCATGGTGTCGCAATGAGTTGGACAAGACTGAGCAACTTACACTTCTAAATAGTAAATAAACTTAGAAAGATTGTTGGACACAGAGTAAGTATACAAAAACCAACTTGGGTTTCCACATACTAGCAACATGCAATTGGAGAACAAAATTTAAGAACATCTGAAACATCAGTTACTTAGAAATAAATACAACAAAACATTTGTGAGACCTCTACACTGAGAACTACAAAATATTGGAGAGAAACTGAAGCTAATCTAAACAAATGGAAGGTAATACCAAGTTCATAGATCAGAAGGCTCAATACTGTTGTCAATTCTCTCCAAAATAGTCTAGAGACTCAGTGCAACCTACACTATGGACTTAATGTCCCCTCAAAATTCATGTTAAAACTCTGACCCTCAAGATGATATCTAGAAATGGGGCCTCTGACACAAAATCAGGCTTAGATGAGGTGATGAAGGTAAGACCCTCATGATGGGATCAGTGCCCTTATAAGAAACACCAGAGAGTTTGCTCCCTCTCTCTCTGCGCCTGCCCCCGCCCCCCACAGCCATCAGAGGACACAGTGAGAGGCAAAAATCTTCAGCAAGGAAAAAGCCCTCATCGGGGACCAGAATCAGCCAGGGCCTTAATTCTGTACTCCCTAAACTCTAGAACTGTGAGAAATTACTTCCTGTTATTTAAGCTACCCATTTTAAGGTATTTTGTTGTGGCAGCCCAAGCTAATACCCTCCATCAAAATTCCAGCAAGTGTTTTGGTTAAAATTGACCGATTTTAAAATGTACCTGAAATTATGGAGGATATAGAAAAATCAAAGCTATCTTGAAGAAATACAAGGTTGAAAGTTTCTACTATCAGATATCAAAATTTAATGTAATGCAGCTCTAATTCTACAGTAAATTAAGCCATTGTGATATGGGTAAATACAGGCAAACAGACTAATGGAGTAAAGAGTCCAGATACAGACCCAAACATATATGGTCACCTGCATTTCCAAGAAAGGCTGCACAGCAATTCTATGGGGTAAGGATGGTCATTTCAACAAGTGGATAAGCTATGGAAAAATCTCAACTTGATCCTCACTCCATATACAAATAGTAACTCAAATATATCACTGACATAAAGAAAAGCTAAAACAATCAAACTGCTACAAAAAATATAAGAAAATGTTTTCATGATTTTGGCACAAACATTCCTTAAACACAGTATTAACATCACTAACCATCAAAGGAAAATATTGACAAATTGGACTTGATTAAAATTCAGAACTTCTATTCACCAAAAGACACTATTAAGAGACTAAAAAGATAAGAAACATAACAGAAGATATTTAAAATACATATATCCAAGAACTCATATTCAGAATATCATCCAACTCAAAATGATAAATATATATAACTTCATTTTTCCCCAAGTGGGCAACCTACACAAACATGCCCAAATAACTTTTGACAAAGGTACAAAAGCAGTTTAATGGAAAGATACCCCATGACCCTGCAGTTTTACTTTAAGATGTCTATTCTAGAAATGCTGACCAATTTGTGTTTAACAAGACACATACAAAATGTTTGCAGCAGCACTATTCATAATAATAAAAAAGGCAATGATCCAACTGGTCATCAGTAGGGAGACAGAAAAATAAGTCTTACTAATGCCTATCATCAAATACTACAAGGAGATGAAACACATTAACCAGATCAATATTTTTCAGCATTGATAAATCTAAAACACAGTATTGCTGAAAAAATTATAAATGGATACATACATTACCATTCACAAGTTACACATTTAAACAGCTCAAATAATTGTATATATAGCTTAAAGATGCAAACATTCATACATTAGAGAATACAAAACATGCATACAAATTCATTAGTGGTTTTTTCTACTGGGAGGGTGATATTTACGTGTATCTATAATGCCTTGTTTCTAAAACACACACACACACACAAACCTGAAATACATAAAGTAAAATGTTAACAATTGTTTAATTGTGGTAATGGGAATATAGGTATCAGTTATATACCTTTTAATTTTCTTCCACATGATTTAAATATTTCACAATTTACAATAAGACAATCAATCAGAAACAAAAGTACAAAAACCCAAAACCTCCACAGATTTTTCCACTTACTCACAATTATTAGGTTTTTATTGCTATCGCAAAGAATCGGACACTACTGAACGACTGCACTGAACTGATTTTATACACTTGGGCCTCCCTGGTGGCTCAGATGGTAAAGAATCTGCCTGCAATGAGGGAGATGTGCGTTCAATCCCTAGGTCAGGGAGATCCCTTGGAGAAGGGAACGGCCACCTACTCCAGCATTCTTGCCTGGAGAACTCCATGGACAGAGAAGCCTGGCGAGTTACAGTCCATGGGGTCGTAAAGAGTCAGACAGTACTGAGTGCCTAACACTCTCACTCTTTATTATACACTTACTGAGGATGTATTACATGGTACCCTAAACACCAAAATAATAAAAAAAAATCTAAACATGAATTATCAAGGTATCTAAATCTGGAGCAAAGTTACCTCTTCATCAGATAAATTTTTACCAACTACAGCTTTGAAAAAGGTGGTAATGTCTTCTAGAACATGCATCCATTCTGTTGAATCCCAAACACTGTGATAATCCTGGTAGAGAGGATAAGTTCGGCCACAAATGCCATCAATGATTTTGTGAAGAAGCTAGAGAGAAAAAAAAAAAAGAGACAGAGAGTAATACATGTAATTATAAGTAAAATTATAAAACAGATTTATCTTTCTTGTAGCAAATGTTATTGGCAGAAGTTCATGTTATCTGCAGAAGCAGCTGAGGCTGAAAAGCAACTATCTTTAACATTTTATTAACTAAAAGTTAGAGCTACACACACACACACACACACACACACACACACACACACACACACACACACACAGACTTTCTATAATTTTGTCCACCTTCAGAAACTAGAATAATTTTACAGATATGCTGTTGTTTCTCCAGTGTTCCTAAAAGGAAGATGGTGAGTGCAGCAGTTTCTCCTTGGGATTCCTTAGACTTCATATTTATACCAACAACCAAAAAAAAAGGTATGAGTCTTAGATCAAAGTCTTTCAACTGTAGATCTACAAACCCCTTCTCTCCATTTTCCATAGCATCCACACTTACTTCCTCCGCTCCACTCCGAAAAACCCCTCATTGACTTACTTTTTTACATTTCTTTCTCTCTACCCTACCTTAATGCCAGCAATGGAAATCCTAACACGTATATAACTGAACATGTGATTAAGTCTGTGACTTCTGGAGCAAAACTGGCCAGTCTGAATCTTATTCCCACTATTTACTAGTTTTGCCAAGTTACTTAAAGATTCTTTGCTGGTTTCCTCATGTGTAAAACGAGGACATCACCTATGCCCATAATGTTGTTTTAAGGATTGAAGAAGGATACATGCAAATCACTTGGCACACTCCTAACATTAGACATTGCTTCCCATTGTTATCCTTCTTCTTATTCCTAGTTGTAATTATCATCATCACTATTACTACTGGTACTATGTTCCACGCCTCTAACATATATTAACTGAGTACCTACTGTATCAGCACTACTCTAGGCAAGTGCTCAATACAGTTTTCTTTCTCAAGAGATATTTGTGTGTTGTAAGAAGAATACCTGAATCCAAATAACTTGGAAATGGATTTAAACAGCAAGGAGGCTTCCAACTCTTTTCTCCTGGATATGTTCCAGTGCATTTTAAGCAAAAACTCTTTCTCTGTAATGCCATACATATTGGAACAGAGACGAGTGATTGATGACTCTAATTAAAAATGATGGCTAATGCACTATGTGAACAGAACTTTTATTTACCATAAATTAACCAACATCTTCAATTTGAAATCATTCAAAATTCTCTACCTACACTTCACCTTATCTCAAACTGTCCCCAATGCTAAAGTAAAACCCAGAACTCAAATTGAAAACTAAGAGCACTATGTTTTTAGAACATAGTCTTTTTAAATTAATTCACAAATATGTAATGAGCACTTCATTCCAGTTTTTAAACAGGTTAATGTAAATACAAAAAAAAAATAACTGTAATAGCTAGCATTTATAGAGCCCTAATTAAATACCAAACACTGTGCTGATCTTCACTACAACCCTGTGAAGGAAGTCTTGCTATTATCCCCATTTTACAAATGAGGAAACTGAGGATAAATAAGATAAGGTCCTATCATATCAGAGCCTCAGGCCATTAGAGAAAACTAATATAATCAATAAGTATATGCAATTTAGGATGACAGGAGTTATAATTAAAGTTTCAGTTCAGTTCAGTCACTCAGTTGTGTCCGACTCTTTGCAACCCCATGAACCAAGGCATGCCAGGCCTCCCTGTCCATCATCAACTGCCAGAGTCTACCCAAACCCATGTCCATTGAGCCAGTGATGCCATCCAACCATCTCATCCTCTGTCGCCCCCTTCTCCTCCTGCCCTCAATCTTTCTTAGCATCAGGTCCTTTCAAATGAGTCAGCTTTTTGCATCAGGTGGCCGAAGTATTGGAGTTTCAGCTTCAACATCAGTCCTTCCAATGAACACCCAGGACTGATCTCCTTTCGGATGGACTGGTTGGATCTCCTTGCAGTCCAAGGGACTCTCAAGAGTCTTCTCCAACACCACAGTTCAAAAGCATCAATTCTTCAGCGCTCAGCTTTCTTTATAGTCCAACTCTCACATCCATACATGACTAATGGAAAAACCATAGCCTTGACTAGATGGACCTTTACAGAGAGTACAAAGGCACACAAAAGGGAAAAGTATGTCTTAAAAGAATGAATAGTTGGCCAAACAGGAGCAGGGTATTTCTAGTCACAACAGTCGCACGTTGACAGGATAAAAGTGTAAAACCACATGGCGCGATTTGGGAGATGACAGCATACAAAGCTGGAGAGGTGGCAGAGACCAAACCATACAGGGCCTTGTATACAATGCAAAAGAGCCGAGACTGTAATCTGTGTTCAACAGGGAAGCAACCTATTTACATATTTGCATTATGTTTCCATAAATCTGCCAACAGGTCAGGAGATATAAGGAAAGAAAAGGGCAAGAGGGTGAGTCCAAAGACCGCCCCCCCCAACTTCCATTTACTTACCAGCAAGAGATTAAAAGGGAGGTGATAAATTGTTAGGGACACTCAAACTGGAGGCAGTAGAGAGGTAAAGGAGATCTGAAAAGGATGATACTTGGAATTTTAGGTTGAATGACAGGAAGTGGTGGTATCACAAACCAAATTTGAGGCTACAGCCACAGAAGGAGAAAGTCAGGGAGAAAGACACGGAGCTAAGCCAAGTATATACTGAATTTGAGGTACCTGTGGGTGTATCTAAGCAGAAGCCTGATACTCAGAAGAGATGACACACACCTGGCAGTGAAGGTTAGGGGCCTATCTAAGTAGTATGCAGGTAGGACGAACACAGGAGCAGAAAGCTAATACAAGACTCAGAGTCAACAGATCCGAGCATCTGTTTCCACTTTGCCACTTACTAGTTTGACAACTTTGGGTACATTACCCAAACCCTCTACAGACATTTCAGTTTTCTCATTTGTAAAGTCAGAGAAAAGTTAAGATCTTTTTTTTTTAATCCTGGCAAGATAAGTAAGTTTATTACTTTCTATCTCCTCCACACTATTCCCATTATAAATGGAACAAAGAGAAAAGAAAGGCGGAGATCTGGGGCTTCTAGAAGCTGCCTTCCACATAGCCCTCTGTCACATTAGCGGGCTGAGCCCTCGTCCCCAACCTTCACTGTAAATGAAACACATTTGGGATTTATTCAAAATTACATATCATAGAAACTTTAGCCAGCCCACCAGAGCCTGGGATCCAGATCTTGGCCGCAATGATAAAGCTGAATTTAGTAAACATTAATTGATTCCTTCCTTTAGCAAACACTGATTGAGAACCCACCTCAGGCCAGACATAATTTTCAAGAACCGGGTATATAAACAAAGTATCTACCCTGAACGAGTTCAGAATAAGAGAGACTAAGTGGCAAGAGGACCAGTTAGGAAGTTGTGTTCAAGGAAGACTTGATTAGGCTGGAACTGCTGGGAAACAAAAAAAGATGGGAGTAAGCACAGTAACATATTAACTATAATATAAAGCATTAGTCAGTTCTTTGAAGTCAGAGGGCAAAGGATCACAGCTCCTGGAGCTCCAGCTGAAACTCTATTTTGCATATGTTGCCTTTTTTTTTTATAGGGCTGGCAAATTTCTTTCCAGTCTCATACTTGGGGTGCCAAGGGTTTTTTAACTTGATAGTTCATGGGAGGAAAAACACTTCTCATTAGATTTTCCTCTTACAGTAACCATTGGGTTTTCTTCCTTTCACAGTTCACAGACAAAATTTTGTATGTATTTACTGTCTCCCCATTTCTCTCACCCTCAAACTAAAAATCTGCTGCTGTCAAAAACAATTATAAACTGCCAGTATCTTTGGTATTAAAGCTAAACCCAGGAGTACAGTACACAGAGGCTCCTGACTGCTCCTCACTTGTTCAGCCACAGTCTCCCTGCTCTACGTCTCACTCTGAACTTTGGCCTCTAAAGCTAGAGCAGGTCCTAAAGCTCCCTGGGGCTGCCTTTCTTCTAAGTCTTCATAAGTGCTGTCCCTTGGCCTGAAACACTGTCTCCCCTCTAGCCCATCTGGTTCCTACTCATCCTTCAGAAACTCAACCTAGAAACCCAAGCAGATGCTCTGGAAAATGTTCCCTTGCCCCTTCAAACCGGAGTTGCTACGTCTCCTACAAACTGATTATGGGATAATTTATTAATCCAGTTATCCATTTATTCAGTTTGGTTTCCTCATTAGCTGACAAGGTCCACCAGGGTATGGGCTGTCTCATTCACCATTTTACCTTATCCCATAGGGCATTAAGCACATAGTTCACTTTAGAGTTGGCTGAACAAGTGAATAAGGCTGCTTTTTTCCAGATTCTCATAATCCAGGTTCCTTCTTAGACTGGAGGGGCCACCGTATATGTCACGTCTTGAAGTAAGGTCCACCTTGGACCACCCTACCTGTAAGTCGCCCAGTTTTGGGTAACACTTATCAATTTTCTTCTGCTGCCCACAAAGAATTACGGTCTGCCTCACTACGTCACCAAGGTACTCCCATCATCTAGCACCAGTGTTCCTGGTGCATGGGGAACATTGTGGAGGTTTTGCTGAAACAGTGAATGAATGAATGTACAAGAGGTTGTAAACCATCCCCTCCAGCTTTCAAGCTGGCAACTCCGCACTCCTCAGTCCAGGGTCACTTGGTCCCGGCCGCTCCCGGGAGCGGATAGGTGGTCCCGGCTAGGGGACGGGCGCGGCGGAGTCTCCGTGCAAAACCCCTGGAGGGGCCGCTGGAAGCGGGAGCACGGAGGAGGCGCCCCAAGCCTCGGACTTCTCCACTCTCCAGAGAACAAAGGGTGGGGCGAGGGAGCACCCAAAATCACACCCAGTCCCCTTCCCCTTCCCAGGCAGCCGGCGCGAGCCTCCCAAAGGCATCGGGATGAGGCCTACCCCGCACACCAGGCCTTCCAGGAGCCTGGCCCGAGCAGCCAACCCCTGCGCCCTCCTCACCTGCAGGCCCCGCTCTGCGGGAAGCTTCTGCAGCCGCCACAAGGGAGTCCCTTCTTCCGGCTCCATCCCGGCGAGAAGCTAGGGGCTGGGTCACATGACCAGCCCCGGCGTCAACAGTGCCTCCGCTGGTCCACGTGACCAGCCGAGCCGCGTCGGCGGGGTGGGCTCGGAGACACCGGCGCCCTTGTGCGCGTGCGCAGAGTTGGAGGCTTCGCTTTCTCCGTAATCGAGGAAAATCCTTTCCGCCTGTGGCAACATTCTCGTATTACAATGAAGGTGCATTCGCAAATCTCTGAGAGCAATTTGGCAACTTTATTCAGAGTTGTATTAAACTTTCTGTGCACACGTAGAATGCAAAATAAGGGTGACTACGTTTTGGGTGCGTGGGGGCCATTGTTCTGGAGGTTTGGAGAAAGTTTTAAGTCTCCTGATTTGGAAGGCAAATTGATTTGAAAAGTATCCTGATTTGGAAGATCAATTTGCCTCCTACCGTGCGCGAGGTTCTTTATAGATTATGCTATGAAGTTACTATTTTCATCCTTATTTCCAAATAACAAGACCACAGAAGTTACTTGGGTTGTCAGATTTAGCAAATAAAAATACAAAATTTCCAGTTAAGCATGAAATTTCAGATAATATTTTCTTATAAGTGTGTCTTAATTATTGCAAGGGACATACACTAAAAAAGTATTCTTTATCTGAAATTCAAACTTAACCAGGCATCTTGTATTTTATCTGTCAACCCTATAAGTCCCCGCAAAACCCGAGCTAAGAGCTCGGCCTGAAGTAGATGAAATCAGAGTCTAGAGCCAGACTCGAAGTTGAACTAAACCTAAAACCCAGAGCGCCTGTGATTACTCTCATTATTATAGCTTTTACTTCAATCAGATGCTGGAGAATTTGGTAATAAATAAGATAGCCTCTGCGAGCCAGAAGTTTCCAGGAGCACAGTAAGTAAGAGACAGAAACAGGAATTACAATCTGAACAATAGTAAAAGTGGTGCAAGCTGCTAAAGCATACCACCGGAAAGTATTTTAATCTGTGGATTATACAGAAAAAGAACTAGTCAATGACATCCTTCAAAGGTTAGCACAAAGGCTCTTTCTCTACTTTATGCCCACCTCTTGAATTTCATGGCTGTATCTCTCTTTCAAAATTTACCACGTTCTAGTTCTTAATATAGGTAGACATATATAACCTTCATTGTCCTAGCTGAAACATAATTATCTTAACACACTTTGTCTTTATGTATAGGTGCTCCCCAAGTAATAGTTAATAAGTGAGAAAGAATCTGGAAAATGGCCTCATATATGTCAGTTAGTAAATCTCCTGAGGGTGGGGGGGGTCTGTTTTCTAAAAAAAAAAAAAAAGACAATTTTATATGTTGTAACAGAATAAAAATATTATCAAGCATCTACTACATGCCAAAAAAATTAAATATTTCATCTTATTAATCTTCCCTACAACCTTGTGTTATCGATATTCTCCCAGTTTTAAAAATGAGGACCCAAGATTGGTGACATAGTATCAACCCTGTTCAAGGTCACAAAGGTGGTACTCATGACCTATTTTGCATCCATGGACTGATAAGTCCTATGACCTTGAGTTATAATCCTAATGGCAAAGAATAAAAGGCAAAATTATAAAATATCAGTGAAACTTTGAAACAGCATTCCCACATATTGCTGTTGAAAATACAGAATAGTAACATTTTTCTGGAGGGTTGTGATTGCATATATAAAGCCTTCAAAATGTACTTACTCTTGGACCCAAGAATTCCAGCTTTAGAAATATAAGACAGAATTGTTTCACTCTGAGGATATTGGTCTGTTAGTTACTATGGTAATAAATTATTGGCCTAATAAATTACAATACAGCATCAAAATCCACAAAAAAAGTGATTATGTAGAAAAATATTTGGTAAACTTGCTTGCTCTACACTACTGGGAAAAAAGTTTAGTTTCAAAACTACTTGTACTGTACAATGGTATAGTATGTACTGTATATGGTATGGAATGGATACTTGTAGTGTATAAATTCCCAGCATAGGAGTATACTAAATATTAGTTATGGTGATCTTTCATTTGGGGTATTACAGGTGACTTTCACTTTTAGTTTTTCTAAACTTTTATTCAAAGTTTTATTTTAAACGTTTTAATGGTAACTATGATAAATTATAATTTCATCTATTCCCTTTAATTTTGGCTTGAAAATTAGCCAAATCTTAACGGAACTTATCCTCTTCTTTCAGCATCTTGCTAAATACCACCAAGATACTTTGATAATAATGTTTTCCAATCTCATTGCCTAGAACAGTCTCAGTTGGCTCAGATTTTGCCTTCCAGATTTTCAAAGGCACTGCATAACATGACGGAGAAGGCAATGGCACCCCACTCCAGTACTCTTGCCTGGAAAATCCCATGGACAGAGGAGCCTGGTAGGCTACAGTCCATGGGGTCGCTAAGAGTCGGACACGACTGAGCGACTTCACTTTCACATTTTCCTTTCATGCACTGGAGAAGGAAATGGCAACCCACTCCAGTATTCTTGCCTGGAGAATCCTAGGGACGGCGGAGCCTGGTGGGCTGCGGTCTATGGGATCACACAGAGTCGGACACGACTGAAGCGACTTAGCAGCAGCAGCAGCATAACATGAATCGTAGCTTTTCCGCCTGCCACCATCCACTAACCATTAATTGCATATTCTAGCTTATGTTACAGTACCTCCGAGGTCTTTCCAGGTGGTTCTAGTAGTAAAGAACCCACCTGCCAGTGCAGGAGACAGTAAGAGACTCAGGTTCGATCCCTGGGTCAGGAAGATCCCCTGAGGAGGGCATGGCAGCCCACTCCAGTATTCTTGCCAGGAGAATCCCATGGACAGAGGAGCCTGGCAGGCTACAGGCCATAGGGTCTCAAAGAATGAGACATGACTGAGCGACTTAGCACACACATATAGTACTTCCCACTCCTCATACCAATTTCTGCCTTTGTCAGAGTAGGTTAATTAACAAAACAACACCAGAATTTTAGTAGTTTATCATAATATTTATTTATTTCTTCCTAAGTGTATGTCAGTTTAATACAGGTATAGGTGGTTAGGTGGCTCTTTTATTCTCCAAGACCTCAGAGTTCTGTCTATTCAGTCAATGGGGAAAGAGATAACATATGAAAGATCATAAAGCAAATTTTTATGTACCAGATTTAGAAATGGGAAACATCATTTCTACCCGTTTCTATTAGCCAGAACCCACCCAGTTTCATGGCAACAGTTAACTGTAAGAGAATCTGGAAAATATAGTTTAGCTGTGTGCCCCAAAAGAAAAAGAAACAAAGTCTAGCAAATAAATTTCTTTCTACTACAATCATGCTTTTTAATAGACAGCTGAGAATTTCTAATAGATATATCAGCAGTGTTATCATTCTTCTTCACATTTTTATTTGGAACAATCATGCTTAATAGCTTCCTCTTAAAGTGGAATATAAAACCAGGCTCCAACTGGCATCTTTACCTGCCTCACATTAGTATGGATTTAGGTTCATATTAAGAGGAGGATCTGAGAGGTTAATAATTCAATCGACCCCTTTTTGTGTTATTGCCACAATCAAGTTAGATTAAAATCTGTGATTCTAGAAGTTATATCTGAGAGAAATAGAGGTGAAACTGACTAGTTGGCTATTAAGGTAAAGCTCCGGGTTATGCTTATTTTGAGTTATTTCAAGAAAAGGTCCAGTCTTTGATTTTTTTAGGTCCCCAGACTGGATTTTGTCTTTTCACTCAGAAGATACTGACTTACTCTAACTGAACTCTCAAGAGACTGATAAACCTGAATGTTACACAATAGGAATTCCTTCTCCTAAGTGTATTCTCTCTTGAAAAGAAATTTTTTTTCTTTGGATCTTCTTTCCATTAAGTGCCATACCCTTCTCATTGCTTGTTATAGACTTTTAACCAAGGTTTAGGAAATACTCTGTTCTGAAGTTTACTCTGGGAATTTTTATTCCCCATCATTGTGGGGCAAATCTTACTGGTAAATTTCAAATGATAACTTTCTATTGTCCCTAAATTCTGAGCTCCCTACTTTCACCCATGAACTAACATTAGCTAACTAACATTAGCTTCAATAATTACAATTTCTGAAAAATGTTTGAGGAATCAAGAAAAGCAATTCACTTGTTATCCAGAGTTGAAGGCATCCTTAACCTTTAATAAGAGACATTGTCATTTTCCACATCTATTTCTCAGCTCATACCTGCTTTTCGAGTTATCCTATGCCTTGAAGTTGACTAATTTGTTCATCTTAATTAAACATGTTGCAGTATAGATGTGCTTAGTGATTTGCATTGCAATCTGTGTAAAATTATTCCTGTTCATAAATTGCTGAGAGCAAAGAGGCTTCACGTTTAAATAAGTTTAATTACTACCTGATAACTATACAGGAACTATTTAACTGTTATGTTGGTATTGGTTCTATTACACTGAAAGAAGTTATAGATAGCTAATTTGTAAAGATTTGAAAGATATTGGGTTTCATTTTGTCTCTATAAACTCAGATTTGTCTGCCTAGAAAAAGTTTCTTATAAGTCAACTCAATAAATGTCTCACTTCATTCTGGTGAATGAGCTTAATAAATGGAAAGTGTTTGTCTTTCTTTTTGACCTTTATATAATTAAGAAATGCTTTTGTGTGTTAGTCACTCAGTCTGACCCTCTACAACCCCATAGACTGTAGCCTCTGTGCATGGAATTCTCCAGTCAAGAGTACTGGAGTTGATTGTCATACCCTTCTCCAGGGGATCTTCCCCACCCAGAGATTGAACCTACTTCTTTTATGTCTCCTTCCTTGATAGGCAGATTCTTTGCCACTAGCACCACCAAAGAAATGCTTTTGTGTGTTAGTCACTTAGTTGTGTTCAACCCTTTTCAACCCCAAGGACTGTAGCCCGCCAGGCTCCTGTGTCCATGGAATTCTCCAGGCAAGAATATTGGAGGGGGTTGCCATTTCCTTCTCAAAGAAATGCTTTTAACACTTCCTTATAACATATTTATCAAAGAAATATTCTTGTAACTTAAGCCATCTGAGTTCTCCATTAAAGTGATCTTTGAAACAAACAGACATTTCATTTGAAAAAGGGCAATAAAGATTGCACGTAACAGTTATTCCAGTGTAGCACTAAAGGATACAGTAGACTAAAAGCTCTGAAATTATTCTGTTAAAGTGAAATATTTGAGTGAACTGCAATTTTGGAACTTAGACATAATATACTGTAATCCACGCTTTGTCCTCAAGGGTTGGCAGTCTTAGAATGGCATGTCAAGTGCTCCATTAGTCTCTGATGAAGGTTCTATGCCTGCAAGAGCTCCCTCTTCTCAGTTGCCACCTCTTTTAATCACTGTGCTAAAAGCCTCCACATCTGTGAGCTGTTATGATTTTAGCCAATGGTTCTTAATCAAGATAGCTCGTTAGAGTCACCCTGGAGAATTTTCGAGTGATTGATTTTTTACTTTAGATGTGCTATACTTTTGTTTTTGAAATAGCTTTGTCATTTACATACCATAAATTTTGCCACTTAAAGTACAGTTCACTGGGGCTTTCCAAATTTATACAGGTCTGCAATCATCACCACAATTATGTTGAGAAGACTGCCACGGCCCCCCAAAATGTCCCTTGTGCCTGTTTGTAGATAATCACATCCATGCGAGCTCTGCCACTTCACCCTGAGCCGGATTCCAAGACGGACTCTTTGTGACCCCATGGACTGTAGCCCACCAGGCTCTTCTGTCCATGGAATTTTCCAGGCAAGAACACTGGATTGGGTTGCCATTTCCTCCTCCATGGGATCCTGCTGACCCAAGGATCAAACCCTTGTCTCCTGTGTCTCCTGCATTGGCAGGCAGATTCTTTATACCCAGTCATCTGGGAAGCCCAGATAATAGTGTGAGGGCTTTCAAAAAAATAATAGCCAAACCTAACCCCTAGACCAACAACATCAGAATCTTTTTGTGGGTAAAACACCAACATTATTTTTTTGTTACAAAACACCCAAAATTATTTTAATGTAAATCAGTAAATCCACTGATTTGAACAAAACTTAGTAGAAGAGGTAAGGAACTGGAAAATGTAGTGCATACATGCATGCTTAGTCACTTCGGTTGTGTTCGACTCTTTGCAACCCTATGGACTGTAGTCCCGCCAGGCTCCTCTGTCCATGGGATTTCTCAGGCAAGAATATTGGGGTGGATAGCCATTCTCGTCTCCAGGGGATCTTCCTGACCCAGGGATCGAACCTGGATCTCTTCCATTGTGGGCAGATTCTTTACCATCTGAGCCACCAGGGAAGCCCCAGAAAGTGTAGACATGACCCCATACTAACCCAGAGATCTGGCCAACTTAGACCAATGTTGTCTCAATAAAAGCAGCAGCACAGTAGCAAAAACTTTTAGAACATCAAGGGACAGGTGGTTTTTTTTTTTTGATCACTCTGGTTTTTTTTTTTTCCTATTGTTTAGTTTGCTTAGAATCTTCTCTCCATCCACCTGCAGCTCCCTCCATGCATATTTAAGTGCACAAGATGAAGTCAGACACATTCCCCAGAGAATTTTAATTGCTACC
Source organism: Okapia johnstoni (assembly GCA_024291935.2). Taxonomy (NCBI): domain Eukaryota; kingdom Metazoa; phylum Chordata; class Mammalia; order Artiodactyla; family Giraffidae; genus Okapia; species Okapia johnstoni. Next base: position 60,014,831 of record CM044308.1, read on the forward strand.
TCACCTGTGTTTCCATAACTCTCTTAACAAACTTTGATTATCGTCTTTTGCATTGCAGTGCAGCTGTTTGTATAGAGTCTGCTTCTCCCATTGTTCCCAGAGCTCCTTGAAAAGCAGAGGCCATGACACATTCATTTCCATATTCCAGACAGTGTCTGGCATGAAGCAGACTCCCCATAAGTGTTTGCTGAATTCAGAAATAGAAGAGCAGATTAAAAAGAGAAGGTGCGAAAAGCTGAGGCAGTGATTCAAGTGAACCTTGACTGCAAATTAGAGTCAACTGAGGAGCTTTGCAAACTCCCTGCACCCAGACAATTAAGTCAGAATCTCTAGGGAGGGAACTGCCTGTTCCCCCAGCAGTATTTTTTTCAGCTGCCCATGTGATTCTCCTGATGTGTAGCTGAAATTGAGAACATAGGTTAAAGACTTAAAGCAGCAGTCCCTAACCTTGTTGGTACCAGGGACGGATTTCATGGCAGACAATTTTTCAATGGACCGGGGGTGGGTGGAGGGAGATGATTTGGGGATGATTCAAGCACAAAATATATTTACTGTGCAATTTGTTTCTATTATTATTACATCAGATCCACCTCAGATCATCAGGCATTAGATCCCAGAGGTTGGGGACCCCTGCCTTAAAGGAGAATCCAAAATTGCCCCCTTGACCAAAATAGTCTGCCACATTGCCTGAGATGCTTAAATTATTTGCTGCTAGTTTACCAGAAGAGAGCTCAGAAATATAGGTGAGTTAATAGATATCTGTTTAAAATATATAAAAACCTCTAGCAAGCCAAAGAAAGAACACTGGGATTCATATAAATCACTTAAGTTTGAGTACTTCCCACCTGACATCTCAAGAACCATCATGAGACATATAGGAGTCAACTTGGGTAGAAAACTGAAAGTGTCAAAGCAAAAACTGCACCGAACAATGTTGAGCAGGCAAGGAAGACTTTATTCAGGGCTCTTACAATAGGAGAGGGAGAAACCAGAGTTCAGCTCCACTGACACAAAGGGCAGGAGGATGTTTAAGTGCCGGAGTGTGAGTCAGAACACACAACATCTGTATTTGCTAACGGGCTTTACCCAAAGGAAAAGTAAACTTTCTTGTATCTTTGCTACAAGAGGCAGTTTTTGAAATTGGGCTCCTACCCTTTTACAGAGAAGGAGAGATAGTAATACTGTCTCTTTTAATGATTACATCCCAGAGAGATGGCTCATAAGCTCTTGAGAAAGATATTCCTAACATGTAAAACTGGCAAGAGACTTTTTCTTGTTTTTAATTACGTCTCAAAGGGAAGAGAGAGTAACTATAATAAGTTTTCTACAGAAAATTCTCTCTAAAAGTGGAAGTCAGGGGCTTTGTCAGGAGGAAGCCTCTCTCAAGCTTAACCAAGCTGGGAAATTTTAAGGCAGTCTTGGTCAAAAGACGAATAGATCACTTTGAAACGTGGAGAGCGAGAAGCCCACAATGGCTGCCTGAGAAATGCCTCCACACAGAGCTTGCGGCCGCAAAGTGTAGCAATGGGAGTGAAGGACAATCGGAAGAACCAGGGGAGGTTCCCTGGTGGCTTAGACAGTAAAGAATCGCCTGCTTTGCAGGAGACCTGGGCTTGATCCCTGGGTTGGGAACGTCCCCTGGAGGAGGGCATGGCAACCCTCTCCAGAATTCTTGCTTGGAGTATCCCCATGGACAGAGGAACCTGGTGGGCTGCAGTTCATGGGGTCACAAAGTGTCAGACTCCTCTGAAGTGACTTAGCACACAAAAGGAAAAGCCAGAAAAGGACTTAGGAGACTTTTGAAAACAAAATGTTTACAGTTTTCCTCTCGCTAGTCTGGTTAATATCCAGCAAATGCAAAAGGAAATGCTTCCTTCATCACCTCCATCTACTTCTTGAAGGAACTCTCAAGTTTACATTCCACCCTGCCCTTCAGCTGTGCAGGATAATACCCACAGCTGTAGTCACCAACTAACCTGAAAAGGTCATTCTAGCTGGTTAGTTGGTTTACTGGGTGCTGCTGCTGCTAAGTCGCTTCAGTCATGTCCAACTCTGTGCAACCCCATTTACTGGGTGAGGTCCATTCAAATGTTGTATCTGTCCCCATACTCATTCCAAGCTTGGTTTGACAAAAGAGGAAGCCATAGGGAAGTCTGCTCTACACTTGTTCCAACAGTGTGAGCTGTTGTGGAGACTAATTTTGGTTTTATCCCAGAATCATTGAAGCTTTGTTTTTATTTTTCGTAGGTTCTGATTTTTTCCCATCTTCTGTCCTCTTGCTTCTCCTTCCTCATGGATGACTCATGATACTACCGATACATACTCTCTTCTGAGTACATCAGTTTTTAACCTTTAATCAGCTTAACTCAGCGTTCCTCAAACCCAGTTGTATGTCTTCAGGTATATAAGCTTTTAAGCCAATTTACTATTCTTCTTATTTGCACTTAAAGATATTTTCTCATGTTAGTTCAAGCTAGATTTAGTTAGGGATTCCCTGGTGGCTCAGTGGTGAAGAATCTGACTGCCAATGCAGGAAACGTGGGTTTGATCCCTGAATCAGGAAGATCCCCTGGAAAAGGAAATGGCAACTAACTGCAGTATTTTTGTCTGGGAAATCCCATGGACAGAGGAGCCTGGCAGGCTACAATCTATAGGGTCAAAAAAGAGTCAGACATGACTAGCAACTCAACAACAACAAACAACAAATTTAGTTAAGGAAAACACTATTTTTGTTTTTCTTCCTGGGAAAAATAGATTATTTAGCATATTTTTAAAACTCAAGGAATTTCAGTAGGGGAGTTTTTGTTTTGCTTTGTTTTAATGAACTAATTACCACAATGTAATGGGCATTTCATCAATAGAGGAATTATAAATTAAATAATGTATAGTCATACACGAGAATGCTGTATGCACTTAAAAAAATGAACTTATTTATTACATCAGTGAGAATAGATGTAGATTTTAAAAATATAATGTTCAGTTGAAAAAAAAGGATGTGGACCTTGTTTACATACCAATAACCATCATTTACGGTAAAGTACAAAAAAGTAGCAGCATATATAGATAGATAGATATATAAAAGGATCTGGAAGGTTACACAACACATACACGTAGCTTCTGGAAATTAGACTTCATGTAATGTTAAAAAGGACTTTAGTGATCACTGTGACAAGAACCGAGATTGGAAACACACAATCCAAAATGGTAATTGTAATTCATTCTGAAAGGTAGGATAGGTAAATTTGTTCTACAACCTTTGTATTTTTCTAGATTACTTAAATTTTACAAAAAGAAAACCAAAATGAAAACAGAGCTCACACGATAGATCTAAGCCAGGAGACATTCTGGTAATGGAATAAGCAGGATTTGGAAGATGGATTGACTATCCACAGGCAGAAATGGATGAACACAGCAATTTGGTTGCAAGGAATTATACAAACCAAAAAGGCAGATAATAAAATCCCATGTCAGCCTATATCCAAAAATTAGTAATTTGTAAATCAAAATGTGATACTAAAAATAAAGAAATTTCTATATAGAGTATTAGGAATATTTAGGTCCAAAGTGAAGCAGATAATTTTCTAAGCTAAAACTTCTGTTGGCATTGTGGCTACATTATAGAGCAGAGCAAGAGGAAACAAGAACTCAGATAATTATCGTGTTAGAAGCCAAACTAACCTTGGAAGGCATCTAATTCAACTTACTTTTACAAAAGAGGAAATGGAGGCCTTCAGAAGTTCAAATCACCAGTGGTCCAGCCCAATACAGACTCTAACTATAACATGAACATCAACTGAACACAGTTCAGTAAGGCTAATCATGTCTTGACTGTCTTTGATGGTAAAGCAGTTATCTGCTTGACATGCTGGAATGTAGGGAGAATGATGAGGAGTAATTGTAGTGTATGCCATAGACAGTAAGTTTTAAAAGTTTATGGATAAAACACACTTTTATAAATTCATTTTTGTTAAATTCACTTTAATCTATTTTAGGCAAAGAAAGACCATTTTAAAATTCAAAGAGATTTTAGCATAAATTACGTAAAATGGGAGAGAAAAAAGGGTCATAATATAAGCCCTCTGTTTTAGCATCTATAAAAGCTCTTATTTAATGGAATTGTGTACATTACACAACATTTTGAAGAATTCTTATAAAAATCCTATACTAATGACAGCGAATGGATTTTATGCAAACAGTAATAACCTATCACAGCTTTCCTGGTGGCTCAGTGGTAAAGAATCCACCTGCAATGCAGGAGTTGTGGGTTTGATACTCAGGTTCGATCCCTGGCTCGGGAAGATCCCCCTAGAGAAGGAAATGACAGCCCACTCCAGTATTCTTGCCTGGGAAATGCCATTGACAGAGGAGCCTGGCGGGCTACAGTCTACGGTGTTGCCAAGAGTCAGGCACAACTTAGCAACTAAATCACCAAATAACCTATTGAGGGACCATGTAAAAGATCGCTCAGAACCTAGCAGGCCTGAAAGGCACACTGCACATCATTAGTGCCTTCAAGAAAAGAGGCATTTAAAAATCTAATATTGTAATAGGATTCATTACCAGGCTACTCTAGTAATGAACTTCTCTAGGGTATTTGAAATAAAATTTGACATATGGAAATTCAATAAACACAATTTTTAAGAAACATTGTTTTGGTAAAGAAATAAATATTTATCTTGCTCTGTACTCACTGTGGGTTCAGTATGTGTCTGCTTGATGACAGATGGTTCAAATTAGTCTAACATTAAACACTATACCCTGGGTGGACTTAAGCAGTAATCATTTTCAGAGGAGTCATCAATGCCAGCATGTGTCAACAGAAGCTGTCTCAGGCCCAGCAAGGGAGTGAGCCCCTTGACGGCCTGCTGCCGCTGCTGCTAAGTCGCTTCAGTAGTGTCCGACTCTTAGCGACCCCATGGACTGCAGCCTACCAGCCTCCTCCCATGGGATTTTCCAGGCAAGAGTACTGGAGTGGGGTGCCATTGCCTTCTCCTTTGACGGTCTAGCCAGCCTTCTTTCTGCCTCTCAGTTCTACCTGTTTGATCTACAAAGGCAATTGTTAGAATATTTTTTAGATTCTTCCCTTCCCTTCCACTAATACTTCAGCAGATGCCCTGAACTTCCAATTGGTAGCTCATTAACAACCTTTTGAATCAATTAGAGATAAAATAAGGGGCCAGATCCAGCATGTGAGAATAGAATAGGCCTGCCTATACCTTGCTCTTCTGTTTTAGTAGTGCTTGTTTACATATCTGATCCCCTTGCATTCCACAGGCCCTTGATTTGCGAATCTTTCAAGTCTATTTTCTTATTGTTGGCCCACAGGGGCTCTCACAACTGTCTTGGTCAACCTTAAGATCTTATGTTCCAAACTGTAATCTTAGTGTCCAAGAGGAAAAAAGATACTGATTTTGTTTTACTTGTTAATGTATATTTACAGTGTGAAAGCAATAATAAAAGGAAGACCCATATACCCACCAGTTATGGTAAATTTTATGTGTCAGCATGGCCAGGCCACAATACCCAGATGCTAAGTCAAACATTATTCTAGGTGTTTCTTCCAAGATTATTTTTTAGATTTGATTAACTTTAAATCACCTTACTTTGAGTGAAGCAAATTAACCTCCATAATGTGGGTGAGTCTCATTCAATCAATTGAAAACCTTAAAAGAAAAACACTGGTCTTCTGCAAAAGAGAGAATTCTGGAAGCAGACTGCCTTTGGAATCAAACCCCAACATCAACTCTTCCCTAGATCTCTAGCCTGCCAACCTACCTTGCAGATTTGGGATTTAACAGCCTCCACAATCATGTGAGCAACTCCTAAAAATCTTTCAATCTCTCTCTTTCTCTCATTATGTATTTATACCCAGTGTATTGGCTCTGTTTCTCCCAAGAGTCCTAATACAGCACCACTGAGTTAAGAAACAATAAAACATCCTCAGTACCTTTGAAGTCCACTGTGTGCCCTCCCCCTGCCCCAGTTTTATTGACTTTCTGTTGTAATTTTGCTTAGTAATGGAAATTTTTTTTTTAATATATTTAATTTTTGGCTGTGCCGGGTCTTTGTTGCTGCATGGACTTTTCTCTAGTTACGGCGAGTGGGGGCTACTCCCTAGTTGTGGTTCAAGGGCTTCTCATTGTAGTGGCTTTTCTTGTTGCAGAGTACGAGCTCTAGGGCACAGAGGGCTCAGTAGTTGCTGCGCGTGAGCTCTGAAGTTGTAGTTTGCAGGCTCTAGAGCACAGGCTCAGTAGTTGTGGTGCACAGACTTAGTTGCTCCGTGGCATGTGGAAGCTTCCTGGACCAGGGACCCAATCGGTGTCCCATGCATTGAAAGACAGATTCTTAACCACTGGCCCATCAGGGAAGCCCCATTAATGGAGATTCTTGATCAGCAAAATCACTCAAGGAAGGAACTTGCTATTTTATCCAGTAGATGACAGGACTGTCACTTGCACTATTTAACAATATTGTGTTAGTTTCAGGTGCATAGCAAAGTGATTCAGTTACACATATACAAGTATATATTCTTTTTCAAATTCTTTCCCATTTAGGTTATTACAGAGTGTTGGGCAGAGTTCCCAGTGCTATACAGTAGGACCTTGTTGGTTATGTATTTTAAATATAACAGTGTATACATATCAATCCAAAACTCCCAATCTATCCCTCTCCCCAACTTCCTCCCCCCTCACCATAACCAAGTTAGTTCTCTAAGTCTGTGAGTCTGTTTCTGCTTTGTAAATAGATTCATTTGTATCATTTTTCTAACAGATTCTGCATATAAGCAATATCATATGATATTTGTCTTTCTGTCTGCCTTATTATAATAATCTCCAGGTCCACCCATGTTGCTGTAAATGGCATAATTCATTCTTTTTAATAGCTAATACTCCATTTTATGTATGTACCACATCTTCTTCATCCATTCATCTGTTGATGGACATTTAGGTTGCTTCCAGGTCTTGGCTATTGTAGACAGTTCTGCAATGAACATTGGAGTGCGTGTATCCTTTTGAACCATGTTTTTTTCCTGATAATAATGTCACTTTTTAATCTCCACTTAAGTTGTATATTATCTGTCAGACCAAAAATTCAGCAGCTAGGATTCTGCTTGTCGGCCTGCCCAGGTTGGGGTTCTTCCCAAGGGCTCAGGACCCTTTGAATGACCCCATTACTCAGAGCAGTATCATTCCTGCAGGCCACACAACCTCGACTGTCAGCTGAAGCTCTGCTCCTTCTCATTTTTCTTATAACAAGAAAGATTGGACCATGCAAAGACTCCTGAATGCACCACTTCCTTTCCATACCACTTCCTTGTTTCAGGCCTCCATTTCATCTCTCTCACTCTGCAGTATCTCTCCTGCCCATCACTTTTAGATCAGCTTATTATAGCACAGGTGTGACCACATCACTCACTCTTCTTGAAACCTTCAAACTAGAGTCCTAATTCTCTTTCTCTCCTTCTCTACTGGTCATGTAAAACTTAAAAAAACAAACAAACACGCGAATGTGCCACATATGCCATTGTCTTTGTGTTTTCCCTCTTGTTTGCTTTGTATTTTGTCAGAGGCGGCATTCCAACTCATGATATCCGTTCAGATGATATCCCAGATAAAATTTTTGCTAGTTCCCTATCATTTACACTCCCATAACACCTGAATCATACCTCCGTTATAAACACTTATTCAATTCAACTCAATTCAGTTGCTCAGTCGTGTCCGACTCTTTGCGACCCCATGAACTGCAGCACGCCAGGCCTCCCTGTCCATCACCAACTCCTGGAGTCCACCCAAACCCATGTCCATTGAGTTGGTGATGCTTATTCTATTAGCACCTTGCAAACTGGTGTTAAAGTTCTATGGTGGCATTTAAAGGGTGAGGGTAGAAGATGACTGTTAACGAAAAACATCATGCTCTACTTGGAATTATCCAGCCCTTACAAGAGTTTATTCTATTTTATTTTTTTCTAGGCCAATCAAGTGGGCCTGGGGTTTTCTTTTCTAATGATTAGTCCCAAGAGGTTCTAGGGTCTCTTGCTAATCAGCTTCTAGTGTGCTGCCCCGCTAGTTGCCAGAGCTGCCTTGACATGAGTGAACCCCAGCTGTGGGCATCTCAGAGCCTGATGGAGATATGGGAAGGAGAAAGAAAAGCAGCAGGGTAGAAAGAAGGGGACACAGCCTTGGAGGTACCAGGATGACTTTGCCATCAGGAAGAAGTGGTGGGTTGACAACTGGAAATGTACATACAAGGCTCAGTAGAGGGCAAAAGAAGTTTGGAAGTCCTCAGCCTAGAGACCAAAACTAAATTCATGAAAATGAGTGAGATTATCAGGGTAGTCTTTAGAAATATCACTTTGTTTTTGTTGTTGTTTAGTTTCTAAGTCCTGTACGACTCTTTGTAAACCCCCATGGACTGTAGCCCACCAGGCTCTTCTGTCCATGGATTTCCCAGGCAAGAATACTGGAGTGGATTGCCATTACCTTCTCCAGGGGATCTTCCTGACCCAGGGATCTAACCGAGTCTCCTGGACTGGCAGGCGGATTCTTTACCACGGAGCCAACAGGGAAGCCCCAGAAATATCACTTATATCTACGGTAAAAGAAGATGAGCCAAACAAGTCTAACTTTTTTCTTCAAAGCCAGAAAGAATACCAGAAACTCCTTGGGGGAGGAGTTCCTGTAACATGGAATGGTTATCAGTGAGTTCTGACAATGGTGACTGCGAGAAAAACAGTGAATTGGACAATTGGAATTGTGACCTTTGACAAGTTTCAGGGGAGAAAAAAGAAACCAGACCACAAGGGCTTAAGAAGTTAGTACGTCTTTAAGACATGTTCCAGTGAACTTTGGTAAGGTAGTAAAGAGATTAAAAAAGGAGATAAAAACCATAGTTTGTTCTGAAGGAACAGCAGAATCAAGAGAAAGATTTTTTTTTCTCTCTTCTTTCTTTTAATAAACTTCCTGCCTTCTCTTCTTTCTTTTTTTTTTCTTTTTTTTCCTCTTCCTCCTTCCCCTCAGTGTAGAGAACATATATATTCTACCTCTAAATTAAATATTTGTAGGCTGGCAGGAATAATCCAGAGAAAAAGTAGTGATTGAAAGAGAGATAATAGATGATAACATAAATCCCTGGCCAAGAGCTGGCAGCCAGAGATAATTGACTTCTTTCTCTAAATAAGGAAGGATGCCTTACATTGAAATCTAGGACTCAGCAAGATTCATACACCAAGGTGTCTTAGATAAATTTCAGTACGTTGCATAACTTCCTGTCATGAATGAGGGTGGTGAGACTGGGTTTAGACTGGTGCCTGACACTTGATGGTGCTCAGTTAATATTTGTTAGAAGAGGAGGGCTTGGCTCAGAATATGATAAGAAATTGTTTAAAGATAAAAGCAAAACCAAAAGAGTGTGGATCTATTGAGTTACTAAAGTTTTCAGAGGAGCCATTTGACTTATTTTCATCACATTCTCCTGCAGCACAACCCAGAATCATACAGGGAAAAGCAGCTGGTAGAGTATCCCCAGGGTTGAGGACTGACAAGTTAGATTTGTGTCAGAGAAAAGGGGTAGTGGAACCAGGAGCTGACTGTGATCCTGTAGGAAGTCCTTGGGATATGCAGCCAAAACTGTGAAACCATCATGGAGATGACCATCTTTGTCAGACCAAAGTCACCAATACCTGTAAAAATCTCCATGCTGATCACGTGAAGATAAATGGAAGTCCTAAATATGATAGCCATTTAACCTACTGAATGTTTCTGCTATCTGAAACACTTCCTCTTATTTCTCCTTTCATTTGGCTGATTTATTTGCCTCCTGCAGATATCAGATTAGGTATCATTTGCTCCAGGAAGTCTTACCTGCCCATATCTAGCACATAAACTTTTCCCATCATAGCAGTTTTCATAATACGTTACGATTGGCTGACAATTGCTCTTGTTTTTGATGAGGCTACAAGCAAATGACATCAAAGACTTCTTTTACTCTTGGGTCCTTAGCACCTAGCCAGCTACATAGTAAGCTGTTGGTAAGTATTGAATAAGTGTACAAAGCCCCTGCACACTTTTTGCTAGCTGGAAAAGATAGTCAGTGCTAGGCTTCCAGAGAGGGAGATATTCTAAACCAGGGGTAATTAGACAAGAATTATGAGGTTTAGACATCCTCCTGGACTGTGGCTTAGTCTCTGGCAGTGTAAAAGAAGACCTCTTCCAGGGTAATAGACTCCAACCTAGAATTGTATAAAAGAAGACCACTTCCAGGAGGTCTCCAACATGGAATTGAAGTCCATTTTTCTATTTGCAAAGTGCCCATCTCCCAGTGGTAAGTATAAGAGCTTGAGTTTGAAGAACAGGGAATCCTTGTTAACCTCCCAAAGCTTCAGCCTTGTCAAGAAAGCAAGGGATATGGCTGAATTTGGTCAGCTTTCTCTCCTGCTAAAAGTGGGATTACCTTGCTATACCTCATTTTAAAAAATTCTGGTATTGAGGTATATAAATATAAGTCAAAATGTATCTGGCCCTCTGTTTCATTTCTGAGCATCTAACTTTTAAAAAAAATCTCAAGATGTCTGAAATCTACATTTGTCTCCACAATACTTGTACTTTGAATGTGTCATCAAACTGCCTGATGAGTGTCTAGGCCGGGAAGCAAGTGAGGTTCTCAAAAGGTTAATAAGGGAGCAGGATATACGAATCTGTGACTACAGAGGGTGATTTTCAGAGTTCCAGAACTTGGATCTTTCTGCCTCCAATATTGACAGGATGATGTAAACTAAGGCATACAAGGGTGACACTTCTGCAAACTTCACTTTGAACTTTGAAATCACTTTTAAATTTTGGTATATTTTACAAGATTCAGTAAAGATAATAGGTTTAGTTGCTAAGTCATGTTCGACTCTTGCAAATGCATGGACTGCAGCCTGCTAGGCTCCTTTGTCCATGGGATTCTCCAGGCAAGAATACTGGAGTGGATTGCCATTTCCTTCTCCAGGGGATCTTCCCAACCCAGGAATGGAAACTGAACGAAACTGAATTTCCTGCATTGCAGGCATATGCTTTACTGACTGAGCTATGAAGGAAGTCTTAAAGATAATTAAAGATTGAAGTATTTCTTAACTTACTAAAGTATATCAATGAGAGATAGAAAGCAAAGTAAAAATTCATAACTATACAATAGGCAATCCCAGCTGGTGACATTGCCTCATGTTTGTCATCTTTTCTCTGGTCGCCTCCTCTCAGGCATAGACATTCCTCTTTAATTCCCCTGATTCTATTAAAATAAGCCAGTGAACATAACAGACTTTTTTTTTAAATAAAGGTTGGAGGATAATACAGTACAGATTTTTGTCACTTTTCATGTGTTGCACACACAGAAAATAATAGTTGTACAGCCTAATGAGATAAAATAATTTGATCTACAAAGGGCTTGGTATGAACTTCCATTGCATTTTAAACCATAACAGAATCATAATAGACTTTAAAATTCCAAGTATTGGGGAAGATTTTTAAGACTTTGACTTTATAAAAAATTTTTATGAAACATTTAAAATTTTTATTGAGCATCTCTTGCTTGATTTGAACCTTTTTTCCCTTGTAGTTTTTATTTTTTTAGTTGGGATATAATTCAGGTAATATCAAATTCACTTGTTTAATGTAAATATCCCTTTTAAGTATTTTTAGTAGACTCATACAATCACTATCACTCTCTATTTTCAGAACATTTTTTTCACCCCAGTTAGAACCCTTGTAGTCATTAGCAGTCACTGCCTGTTCTCCTCTCTTCCCAGGCCCTGGCAACTACTATTCTACTTTCTGCCTATGTGGATTTACCTATTCTGGGCATTTCATAAAAACAGAATCATACAATATGTGGCCTGTTATGTCTGGTCTCTTTCTGTGAGCATTTTTACAAAAGGTTTTCTGTTTGAAATGGTTACATATAATTTTGGGTAAATGTACAATTTCTTCAAATTCTTAGTAATTGCCATCAGTGAGAAACTATTTTTAAAACCATATCAGAATTTGTAAGAGTGGAAATTATATTTCAAGGCACTGATAGTTCTTCCTTTAATTAGTCTAACCATACGAAATTGATATTTTAGGATGTCAAAACTGGTTGAATATTGGCAGTTGCATATGGATCAACCTAGTATTTCACTGGATAATATAATATTGAAATTCTTTGTGATAATGTGAATGGATTTTGCATCCAGTTCAGTTTTTCATGTCAAGCTCTAATTTGCAGAACATACGTCTTAAGGACCACATGGGCAACAGCCTTGTCTAACTCAATGAAACTATGAGCCATGCCATGTAGGGCCACCCAAGATGGATGGGTCATGGTGGAGAGTTCTGACAAAATGTGGTCCACTGGAGAAGGGAATGACAAACTACTTCAGTATTCTTGCCTTCAGAACCCCATGAACAGCATGAAAAGGCAAAAAGATATGACACTGAAAGATGAACTCCTCAGGTCAGTAGGTGCCCAGTATGCTACTGGAGAAGAATGGAGAAATAACTCCAGAAAGAATGAAGAGGCAGAGCCAAAGTGAAAACAATGCGCAGTTGTAGATGTGATTGGTGATGGAAGTAAAGTCTGATGCTGTAAAGAGCAGTATATCACAGGAACCTAGAATGTTAGGTCCATGAATCAAGGTAAATTAGAAGTGGTCAAACAGGAGATGGCAAGAGTAAATAAACATTGACATTTTAGGAATCAGTGAACTCAAATGGATTGGAATGGGTGAATGGAATTCAGATGACCATTATATCTACTACTGTGGGCAAGAATCCCTTAGAAGAAGTGGAGTAGCCCTCATGGTCAACAAAAGAGTCCAAAATGCAGTACTTGGGTGCAATCTCAAAAATGACAGAATGATCTGTGTTCGTTTCCAAGGCAAACCATTCAATATCAGGGTAATCCAAGTCTATGCCCCAACCAGTAATGCTGAAGAAGCTGAAATTGAACAGTTCTATGAGACCTACAAGACCTTTTAGAAATAACACCAAAAAAAAAGATGTCATTTTCATCGTAGGGGACTGGAATGCAAAAGTAGGAAGTCAAGAGATACCTGGAGTAACAGGTAAATTTGGCCTTGGAGTACAAAATGAAACAGGACAAAGGCTAACAGAGTTTTGCCAAGAGAATGCATTGGTTAGCAAACACCCTCTTCCAACAGCACAAGAGAAGATTCTACAAATGGATATCAGCAGATGGTCAATACTGAAATCAGATTGATTATATTCTTTGCAGCCAAAGATGGAGAAGCTCTATACAGTCAGTGAAAACAAGACCAGGAGATGACTGTGGCTCCGATCATGAACTCCTTATTGCCAAATTCAGATTTAAGTTGAAGAAAGTAGGGAAAACCACTAGACCATTCACGTATGACCTAAATCAAATTCCTTACAATTATACAGTGGAAGTGATAAATAGATTCAAGGGATTAGATCCGAAAGACAGAGTGCCTGAAGAACTATGGATGGAAGTTCCTGACATTGTACAGAAGGCAGTGATCAAGACCATCCCCAAGAAAAAGAAATGCAAAAACGCAACATGGTTGACACCACCCTTATGGCAGAAAGTGAAGAGGAACTAAAGTGCCTCTTGATGAAAGTTAAAGAGGAGAGTAAAAAAGCTGGCTTAAAGCTCAACATTCAGAAAACTAAGATCATGGCATCCAGTCCCATCACTTTATGGCAAATATATGGGGAAACAATGGAAACAGTGGCAGACATTATTTTCTTGGGCTCCAAAATCACTGCAGATGGTGACTGCAGCCATGAAATTAAAAGATGCTTGCTCCTTGGAAGAAAAGCTATGACCAACCTAGACAGCATATTAAAAAGCAGAGACACTACTTTGCCAACAAAGGTCCATCTAGTCAAAGCTATGGTTTTTCCAATAGTCATGTATGGATGTGAGAGTTGGACTATAAAGAAAGTTGAGCACCAAACAATTTATGCTTTTGAAGTGTGGTGTTAAAGAACACTCTTTAGAGTCCCTTGGACTGCAAGGAGATCAAACCAGTCAATCCTAGAGGAAATCAGTCTTGAATATTCATTTGAAGGACAGATGCTGAAGCTGAAGCTCCAATACTTTGGCCACCTGATGAGAAAAGCTGACTCACTGAAAACAACCCTGAGGCTGGGAAAGATTGAGGGCAGGAGGAGAAGGGGACGACAGAGGATGAGATGTTTGGATGGCACCACCGACTCAATGGACATGAGTTTGAGCAAGCTCTGGGAGTTGGTGATGGACGGGGAAGCTTGGCGTGCTGCAGTCTATGGGGTTGCAAAGAGTTGGACATGAATGAGGGACTGAACTGACTGATACCTTAAGCAGCTATGGGCCTCCACATCTGAAGATGGAGAGAGGTATCAAAAAAAAGAACTGGGAACATGGCTATGCTTCCTTACCCTCCTCACCAGCATGACCTAACATTCCCTGAGGCCAGCTTCTGTGTTTTTTGAACCTTGAAAACAGGTTACCCTTTCATCAGCTCCATGGGTTCCTGTTTCATGATGAGTTCAAGACCCCATATGTCCCATGGAGCTGCTCAGGGGCTGAGAGATTATCTTGCAGTACAACCATAGCCTATTGTCTGGGGAGCTCTGATTTGTAAGGTATGTAACACTACAGCAAAGAAAACAGCTTAATAGTGGGTTTTAGATATCACTTTCTTAGAGTCCGTCAGTCATAGCTGCTCAGGGAATTTGTCATTGGCCTTCCTACACATCTGACTCAAGATTGTATGCCATCCCTTAGACGCCAGATCCTGTGTTCTTTCTCTCTGGGGAGAGTTATTGCTTATCCTCTTCTCTTTCCAAAGCCCTCACACTCCTACCTCGTCTGGCCAGTTGGGGAAATACATCATATTTAGAGAAATGTGTATGTACTTCTCTATCTCAATTACATCTAAATTCAGAATAAAGCTCTGGAGCCAACCTTTGTCTAACTGAGAAACTGAGGAATTGTCTTTCTCCTGGATTGCAGGTGAATTCTTTACCACTGAGCCGCCAGGAAAGCCCATATTATCTTTCTTAAAGTAAAAGGCCATCAATCCATGTGAGGAATTCTGCTACCATCCTATCAGGCACTTATCACATTACAAACAGGTTCCAGAAGGAGTTAATGGACATATCTAGAAGTCTGAGACCAGCTTGAATCTCTGCCATTATGGAGAATCCCTTGTTGATATTATGTGTGATCATTGCATTTCAAGGGTTTTTCTAAGATGAAAAGCCAGTGTTCTCATGTGGAACAAAGTGATTCAGCTGATGAAAAGGGAAAGTGAGAGTGTTAGTCGCTCAGTGGAGTCTGACTCTTTGCGACCCCATGGACTGTAAACTGCCAGGCTCCTCTGTCCATGGGATTCTCCAGGTAAGAATACTGGAGTGAGTTGCCATTCCTTTCTCCAAGGGACCTTCCCCACCCAGGGATCGAACCAGAGTCTCCTGCATTGCAGGCAGATTCCTTACCATCTGAGTCACCAGGGAAGCCCATGTAAAGGGAAGGAAATTTAATTCCTCTTTTTAACAAATGCACAAATATAAAATTAAGGCATAAGTTTACAATTAGTAATAATGATGTATATATTCTTGTTTCTTAAAAATATAGAATTTCTACTCTCATCAAGGCAATTATAGTCATAGCATTGTTTTTACCTCTCTCTGTCCCCCAAAATCGGTTAATATGCACCTTCCTAGTTTACCGAATGTTATGCTGAATAGTCCAAAATAGAATATGGGTTCTCCAACCTTTCACTTACTAGCTTTTCTGTCTTCGGGAAGTCACTTTATCTCTCTGTACCTCAGATTCTTATCTCTAAATAAATGCTGAACTCATAGGGATAATATGAGGATTAAATGAGATAGTAGATGTAAACTCTTGAGAAGGGTGCCTAAAAATTGTTTTTACTAGTGCTCAGCAAATATTAAGGAAAGGAAAAAAGAGAGAAAAAAAATCTGGTGATGATGTTACCAAAATCAGGGCTCATCTATGAGGCATAAGCCCTTATTGCTTGAGGCATTGAACTCTTTTTTTTTTTGTTTGGCCAAAAGTTGGAAAGCCAATCCTGGGAAATACTCATCTGTGCTTGAGTCATACTTTGTTAATAAGATAAGTAATACAGAGAAGAAGTGGTTGATGAATTGTGAAATATCAGCTGTGTCACTTTAGGGAACACTATTACCTGTAAAATATTTGGAAGCAAACAAAAAAGAACACACACAGTTTCATGTGTTACATGTTACAGTAGTGGTCTGAAAGGATAAATGTTTCTCTTTCACATCTATCTGGATAAGAGGTGTCATCAGTCATAGGAAGAATCATGATTACTGTTTTGTTAAAAAAAAAATATGTTTTCTGATAAAAAGTCAGTTCACTGCTGCCATGGTAATCTTTGAGTACATTTAAGAGGGGAAAGTAGAAGTCAGAGAATTGATAACTATCATATATTACATTCCTACTTTTTGCTTTACACAGTGATAAGCACTGCAGCTATATGACTTGATATAATCTTACACTGAGGTAGGTATTATTGGAATCATTTCACCTGTGGAGCTTAGCGATGGTACCCAAGAATATATATCTAAGATTAACAGAGCTAAGATTTAAAGCCAGGTTAAACCTAGGCACTTGACTACTATGCCATGTTTCCTACTGGCAGTTAGTTACAAAGTTGTTGATATTGACATACTACTAATTACAAATAATTTTCCAGTTGGAAAAGATGAAATTTCCTTACATCCATACTATATATTTTGAATATTTTCTCCTAAAACTTCATGAGGAGATGGGCACATAAAATTTGAAAATATTTCTGAAATTAAAACAAAATAAACATTTTAAGTTTAGCAATGGTGTATGGATGAATACTTACATTTTGGTAGCCAACATATTTAAACAAAGATTTTATGGAATTTTTCAACAAAATGGAAGCAACCCTATGAGAAATGTTAGATACTAGAGGAACATTTGGAAAAAACAAACTGAAACTTACATTAATAATGGTTATTTGCAAATATATTCATTAGTATTGATTTCTTCTTCCAATTTTACTGAAGTACAATTGACATACAGCATTGTATAAGTTTATGGAGAAGGAAATGGCAACCCACTCCAGTATTCTTGCCTGGGAAATCCCACAGAGCAGCCTGGTGGGCTACAGTCCATGGGGTCTCAGAAGAGTCAGGCACAGACTTAGGGGCTAAACAACAACTGTATAAATTCAAGGTGTGCAGCATGATGATTTGACTTACACACATCATGAAATGATTACCACAGTAAGTTTAGTGACCATCCATCATCTCATATAGGTAGAAAAATACAAGAAAAAATACTTGTTTCTTGTGATGAGAACTGGTAGGATTAGCTTTTAACAACTCTCATATATATAACACGCAGCCATGCAGCCCTGTTACATGTATTAATCATGTTGTTCATTACAGCCCTAGGACTTAGTCATCTTATAATTGAAGGTGGTACCTTTTGACCACCTTCATCACCATACAAAGATATTACATTATTACTGACTATATTCCCCATACTGTGCATTTCATCCCTGTGATTCATTTCATAACTAGAAGTTTGTACCTCTTAAATTCCCTCAACCATTTCACTAAAGTACTAATTTTTAAAACTTAATTAAATACATTTAAATCAAATGGGACACATGCTCCTTGCATTCAGTCAAATGTTATAGAAACAAAAAGAAAGCTGGTAATGTCCCCTCTTCTACTTCCCCTCATTCTTCATCCTTTCCCTCTGAGTAAACAATTTTGTGTGTCTTAACATCATATTTTATGTTTATATTAAGTTCCATTTAATATACATTTATTATACATTTTATATTTAATGTACATTTAAATTAAATATATAAATATATATGAACAAATTGTATTACAACATGTTTTACATTATCCTGCTACTGCATTTTTTAACTTAAATATAATGTAGATTTTCATCTAAGACAATTTAAATCTAAGCAGGTGATTCTCAACCTTTGCTGCAGATTAGAATCACATGGAGAGCTTTAAACAAATAAAAGAGATTGCTTGAAGTCCATCCCCAGAGATTCAGGTTTAATTGGCTTGGGTGCGGCCTTGGCATCAAGCTCCTCAGTTGACTCGGATGTGTAACTTGTTAGAACCCGATTTAAGCAATCCAAACTGGCTGCAAATACAAGCTACCTGCCTGAATTGTCCTGGTATGCATCCTCTCAAGAAAGCCCTCCAATGAGGTTATTTCAGCATCAGTGCTAAGGAGAAATTATGGAAAGCCCATCTTAAACTTTGTCTCCCCAGGAAGTTTGGCTATCAGATGGGAAAATTGCTTTATCTTTTATATCATTTAGCGAGAGTCTAATGACTGTAAAAAGGGTTACCAGAGCCAGGAATTTCAGAGACCATGAGATTGACACACTGCTCTACTAGGCTAGGCTTATCCCAGAACTGACAAAACTTGCCTGCAAGAAAGAGTTTCCTTAATTGGCCATCGCAGGAAGCCACACCCAGAACTTGTTTCTCCTTGTCTGAGAGAGGCACCTACTCTGTAGGTGCAGGAACTTGTTTGGCCTCTCCAGCTTGACTTTGCAAGTCTCCTAGCTCCATGGGTCTGTCCTGATGGGCTCTTCACTATTAGCGAAACGTTCCTACTATCATTTAGTTTTCTTCAGTCTTGCCACATATTTAAACATTTGAGAAAATGGAAGATAAATACACAAAAAAAGTTGTGGAGAGATTTGCCCCTCTTTATCTTTGTGGGATAAAACAGTCGGCAGCCAGTGATTCTAACTATTTGGTCTGAATTATTGCCACTGTTGGTTCTGTCTTCTCTGTATGCCTTTTCCCTTCCTCAAGGCACTTCGCGGGTGAGAAGTGTTGAGAGAGTAGATTGGTTGTTGGAATTTACTTAGAAGTAAAATATTTTTTAAAAAGCTGTGAGTTTTAAGCTAGCAGACCATGGCAGCACAGAGCTACGTCATTCTGGGTGAAGAAAGGGATACAAGGTCAAGGAGGGAGAAAAAAGACCAAATCAGAATTTTTTTTTTTTCCTCAATCTCTTTTCTAGTTAACATCAATATTAAGTATTTAGATTTGACCCTTTAACCCTCCAAAAATAATTACCAAGAGTTTCAAGTTTAGGTAAATGAATGAACTGTTAAAACAGAATTTCAGCGATACAAGAAGGAACCGAACACCCAAGCAGGCAGGTTCTGGGTTACTGGGAGACATCTGCATCAAGCAGACAGGAAGCTCCCGCCAACAGCTGAAGCTGGGAACCCCCTCGGCGGCCAGGCCCCGCCCCTCGAACCTGACGTCACGAGAGGTGGGGCGGCGAGCGATTGGCCTTCCCCGGAAGCTCGGGCCACTCTGCATCCCGGCGGAAAGGGGAGGCGGAGCAGCGGGGGCGGGACGCCGGGAGCAGAAGGTTGCCTGCTCGGCCCGGGCTGGGCTCGGGGTTTGGCAGCTGACTTTGAGAGCCGTCTGAGAAGTGTTTTTTTGTTTTTTTTTTCTTCAAAGTCAAATGGCTGGCGTAGAAGCATAACCCGTCTCCTCTCTTCGGATCTGTACTTGGTTCTTCTCTTGCATCTTGGGACTTGTGACCATCATGCTGTGATGTGTGCCCAGAGAGAAACTGGTAAGGGTGAACCAGCGAGCCTCTTTGACGGTTTCCCTGCCTTCCTTTTCACTACTCTTTTCCTGTCTGTTTCTTTACTCTCTCTGTCCTCTGCTTCCCGCAATAGTGGTGTTCAAATTGGATGAAGTACCTCAAAACTGGACTTTGTGGCTTTGTTAAACTTTAAAAAGAATCTTACACCATTTTCAGTCACTTGATTACAGGAGAGGGATGACTATCTTTTCTGAATGCTGGATTTCATGAAAAGATAAGTTATGCATACACACCCTTTGTCATTTCATTGTGAAATCGAACCGTTTAAAGCAATTTTGGCTCTGTTTCAAACATAATGAATAGACTAGGGGTTGAAATTTTTACCCAGTAGATAAACCACGGATTGATTCCTTAGGAAGAGAAAGGTGTTTGTGTTGAAGCTTGCTCAGAAATAGTTTTTACAGGAGCCCTACCAAAAAGTCCCCAATTTTCCGTGCAAACACTCATTTTGCAGAGCTTCATTGTTGTTTGGGGCACCCTTTACTTTACATTGTAAAACCGGTAATTTTACTTTATACAGCAGAGAGACATCTGGTTGGTTAGTGAGACCCTCCATTCTGGAAGGTCGAGCTCCCTGTGCCTTCAGAAATGATGTATTTAAACTACTCATAATCATAAGGGCACGTCCACTTGGGTATTTAGAGTGTTATCTAAATAAAACCAAAGATTGTTCTTGCTTCTTTTCACATAAGTTCTTTTCAAGGAGAAAAACAGTTCCGTAGTCTGAGGGCAAGTCTCTGACTCTAATCAACCTTGAAAGATGACCCACAAGGATAGGGGACTCCTTATCCACCAATGTTACTGTATCCGAAAAGTAACTCCAGAGTAGATAATTATTTTGAAATTCGGCTAGGTCACCTTTTCTGAAAAGAGTACCACCAGAAAGAGATATTTGGTGGCTTGTTTAGAGCCAATATGTAACACATGATCATTGTAACGGTAAATTCATTCAGTACCCAGGTGTAAGCACTCACTCCAGTTTACCCCACAAAGTAATCTCTCTCTTTCTGAACTCTTCTGTCCATGATACAGATATATATTACCTACATTGTGATAGTTTATCAAAAGGAGATCATGCTGTATAATTTGAAAAGCAACTCTCTAACATTCAAAAACTTTTAGACAGTTTTAAAAAAGTAACACTGTAACTGCTAAACATTTGTTAAGTTGTATGAAAAAGATGGAGAATCTGAGCAGTCTAAAATAGGATGTCAATACTGTTTGACCTTTGCTTACTAACTGAATATTTGTTCAAAACAATTGCTTAGTGACTAAATAGAATTTGAATGGGATATCATTTATTTTGATGTCAGTAAATGGAGGAGATGCTTAGAATTTGATTATAATTTGTAATAGAACAGAGATGACTCATCTGTTAGACAAATGTACTTAGAATTAACTTGAAAAATTAAGAGGTTAAAAAATGTCCACATATTCAAGCCGTCTCTACAGGCCTTATCGTCTGATCTAGTTGAAAGTAGTCTTTTTGATGAAGCAAAACCAAAGAAAATGCTACAAACAAGATCACTTGGGGATCCTCAAAACCCAAAGCATTAGCATCTGTGCAGGTTTTCTTTTCAGCCGAAAGAGGTTTGTGAGTATATTCTCTTAAAATGTCATTTCCTTCCTTCCTACTGTGAAAGAATTTCAATCCGAAATTGATAGAATGAATGGTCTCCCTAGTGTGCCTTTAGGAAATTGAAACTTAAAGACTGGGGGACCAATTTCCCATAAATGCATGATTTACAGAGGGCTTCCCTGGTGGTTCAGATGCTAAAGAATCCGCCTGTGATGTGGGAGACCTTGGTTTGATCCCTAGGTTGGGAAGATCCCCTGGAGGAGGACATGGCAGTCCACTCCAGTATTCTTGCCTGAAGGATCCCCATGGACAGAGGAGCCTGGCAGGGTACAGTGCATGGGGTCACAGACACAATAGAGCGACTAAGCGCACACACACAGAAGTCGATAAATTGGAATTTTCTTAAATGTCAAGGAGTTAATCAGAAGTTTTACCTTTTATCTGTATTGGAAAGATTTTGCTTATGATTTCCAGAGTAAGAAATAAATTACCCAGGTCGGGTTGGTGTCCAAAAAATGAGCTATGTTGTGTTTCTCTTGTATGATTAGACTGGTCTTATCTGCTGAGGGAATTTTCAAAGCAGGTCTCCATTTATTTTGACTTTTTAACATATACTCACTGAACTCTCCCCTTGTTACATGCCCTGCCCATAAACACAGCCTATTCCAAACCCTGCTGGCTTCCCCAGTGGCTCAGTGGTAAAAGCCTGCGATGCAGGAGATGGCAACCCACTCCAGTATTCTTGCCTGGGAAATCCCATGGACAGAGGAGCCTGGTGGGCTACATTCCATGGGGTTCCAAAGAGTCGGACATGACTAAGCTCCTAAACAACAACATTCCAAATCCTCAATGAACTCACTTCTGGCTTGCTGTAGTTCAGGTGTCCCAAATTGTAATTCCTCTGTTATTCCCGAATAAACTCGTTTCTTTGAGCATGCCTCTCAATTTACCTCTTTACTAAGATGGACATTTCTGCTGTAGATGGATTTATTTCATTTTAGAAACTATCTTAGTCATAGAAACAGTACTTTCCACAAAGCTAGTATCACAGTTAGAGTAAAAGTAATGGTGGTACTGGTTTTATAAAAGAGTGTGTCCCTATGGACTACAGCCCATCAGGTTCCTCTGTCCACAGGATTTCCCCCCTTAATTTATTTTGCTAAAATCTACTTACTCCATTTAAGGCCATTCTGAATGAGGAAGATGGGTACAACTACATTTCTGTTACAAAACAAACTTACAAGATTTCAACTCTTTATGTAGGATAAATAATAAAAAAAATCTTATTATCGTGGTTATAAGGAAGGTGAAAATTAGCTTCAAATTATCCAAAAATGTGAAGTCTTTCTTCAGTTTAGTGAGTGAAGTCACTCAGTAGTGTCTGACTCTTTGCGATCCCATGACCATAGCACACCAGGTTTCTCTGTCCGTGGAATTTTCCAGGCAAGAATACTGGAGTAGGTTGCCATTTCCTTTTCCAGGGGATCTTCCTTACCCACCGATCAAACCCGGGTCTCCCGTATTGAGGACAGATTCTTTACTGCCTGAGCCACCAGGGAAGCAGTTCAGTTTATAGTACTCGTAATTACTTAGCACTATGTTTAAAAATTCGCATTCCTCTTACAGACTATAATAATATATAGAAAGTTCTACTAAAAATCTTAACTGTCCTTTCTTCTTTGCTAAAGTCTTCTATAGAGAGGTATTCTCAGATAGTTTAATGACACATTCTACTAATCTGTGATGCCCTTCAGCCAACATATTAACCTTGCCATGTTAGAAAAATGCCTGTCTTTTAAAAAACTTTTATTGAAGAATAGTTGACTTGCAATATCACTAGTTTCAAATGTGCAGTATAATGATTCAATATTTTATGCATTATGTATGAAGTTATTACAATATTATTGTTTTCTCTGTGCTATGCATTATATCCCTGTGACTTATTTATTTTATAACTGATAGTTTGCACCTCTTAATCCTGTTCACCTGTTTCATCCATTCCCTCTTCCTTTCCTGCAACCACTAATTTGTTCTCTATATTTGAGTCTGTCTCTGCTTTGTTATATTTGTTTGTTGCTTTATTAAATTTCATATATAACTAAAAACATACAGTGTTCATCTTTTTTCTGACTTATTTTACTAAGAAAAATAACCTCTAGGTCCATCCTTGTTGTCACAAATGGCAAGATTTCATTATTTTTTTTATGGCTGAGTAAACTTCCATTGTGCATACATACCACATCTTTTTTATTCATTCGTTTATTGAGGAACACTTAGGTTACTTTCGTATCTTGGCTATTGTAAATAATGCTTCAATGAACATCAGGGTGTGTGTATCTTTATGGATTAGTGTTTTAATTTGGGGGGATAAATACCTAGAAGTGGAATTGCTAAACATACGGTGGTGGTTGTCGTTCGATCATGTCTGACTGACTGTGACCCCATGGACTGCAGCATGCCAACCTTCCCTGTCCTTCACTATCTCCCAGAGTTTGCTCAAACTCATGTCGATTGAATCGGTGATGTCATTCAACCCATCTCATCCTCTGTCACCTCCTTCTGCCCTCAATCTTTCCCAGCATCAGAGTCTTTTCCAATAGAGTCAGCTCTTCTTATCCTCAAAGTGTTGGAACTTCATCATCAGTCCTTCCAATGAATATTCAGGACTAATTTCCTTTGACTGACTGGTTTGATCTCCTTGCAGTCTCAGGGACTCTCAAGAGTCTGCTCCAACACCACAGTTCAAAAGCATCAATTCTTTGGCTCTCAGGCTTCTTTATGGTCCCAGTCTCTCATGCATACATGACGACTGGAAAAATCATAGCTTTGACCAGATGGACCTTTGTTGGCAAAGTTATGTCTCTGCTTTTTAGTTCTATTTTTGAGAAGACTCTGTATTGTTTTCCAGGGTGGCAATGACAATTTACATTTAAATTAACAGTGCACAAGCATTCCCTTTTCTATACATTCTCACCAATACTTGATGTTTCTTTTTGATGATAGCCATTTTGATAGGTGTGAGGTAATAGCTCATTGTGGTTTTGATTTGCATTTCTCTTCTGAGTAGTGCTGCTGAGCATCTTTTCAAATGCTTGGTTATCCATCTGTCTTCTTTGAAAAATACCTATTAGATTCTGTGCATTTTTTAGTCAGACTGGCTTTACTTTTTGATGCTGAGTTGTATGAGTTTTTTTTTTAAATATATTTTGGATATTAAACCCTTGTCAGACATATCATTTACAAATACCTTCTCCCATTCAGTAAGTTGTATTTTCATTTTGTTGATGATTTCTTTTTTTGTGAAATAGCTTTTTCATTTGATGTGGTCCCACTTATGTTTGCTTTTTGTTGCCCTTTCCTAAGGAGACATATCCATAAAAAATACTTCTAGGACTGATATAAAAGTATACCGCCTATGTTTTTTTCTAGGAGTTTTTGGTATCATGTCTTAGTTGAAGCCTTTCACTTTTCAAGTTTACTTTTGGTTTATTTTTCATCCTTTTACGTGTGATTGTCCAGTTTTCCTAACACAACTTATTGAAGAGGCTGTCTTTTCCTCATTGTATATTTATGCCTCCTTTGTCATACATGTTAAGTCGCTTTAGTTGTGTCCAACTCTTTGCCACCATTGTAGCCCACTAGTTTCCTCTGTTCATGGGATTCTCTAGGCGAGAATACTGGAGTGGGTTGCCATTTCCTCATCTAGGGGAGCTTCCTGACCCAGGGATCAGACCCACGTCTCTTACATCTCCTGCATTGCCCAGCAGGTTCTTTACCACTAATGCCACCTGGGAAGCCCCCTTTGTCATGGAGTAATCAATTGACTAGATGTGGGTGGGCTTCTTTCTGGGTTCTCTATTCTGTTCCATTAATCCATGTGTCTGTTTTTGTGTGAGTACCATACTGTTTTTATTACTATAGCTTTGTAGTATAGTCTGAAGTCGAGGAGCATGATGCCTCCAGTTTTGTTCTTTTTCTCGAGATTGCTTTGGCTAGTCAGGATTTTTTGTAGCTTCATAGAGATTTTAGGATTACTTATTCTAGTTTTGTGAAAAAATGATGTGGATGAATCGATAGAGATTGCATTGAATATGTAGATTGTTTTGGATAGTACGGTCATTTTAACAATATTAATTCTTGTGATCCATGAACACAATGTATCATTCCATTTATTTGGGTCAACTTCAGTTTCTTTTATAAAGGTCTTATATTTTTCAGAGTAGAGAGTCTTTCATTTTCTTTGTTGGATTTATTCCTAGCTAGTTTATTCTTTTTGATGCAATTGTAAATGGGATTGATAGCTCATTTTTATTGTGTAAAAATGCAACAGATTTCTGTATATTAATTTTGTATCCTACAATTTTACTAAATTTATTCTAGGTTTTTTTTTCTTTTGGTGGAGTTGTTAGAGTTTTCTGTATATAGTATCATGTCATCTTCTACTAGTGACAGTTTTACTACTTCTCTCCCAGTTGAATATCTTTTATTTTTCTTTTCTGATTGTGGAACCTAGGACTTCCAGTACTATGTTGAATAAAAATGGGAGAGTGGTCATACTTGTCTTTTTTGACAAGTTTTGAGAGCTTCCCTGGTGGCTCAGACGGTAAACCATCTGCCTACAATGCGAGAGACCCTGGTTCAATTCCTGGGTTGGGAAGATCTCCTGGAGAAGGAAATGGCAACCCACTCCGGTATTCTTGCCTGGAAAATCCCATGGACGGAGGAACCTGGTAGGCTACAGTAAATGGGGTCTCAAAGAGTCGGGCACGACTGAGCGACTTCACTTTCACTTTCATACTTGTCTTATTCCTGATTGTAGGGGGAAAACTCATAGCTTTTCACTATTAAATAGGATTAGCTGTTGGTTTGTCATAAATGGACTTTACTATGTTGAGGTATGTTCCCCCTATACTCAATTTGTTGAGAATTTTTATCATAAATATATATCTTTGATAATATCCTATTCCTTTAAATTTAATTGTTTCATCTTAGTAGGTTAAGACTTATTACTAGATATCCATCTTACTTTCTCATCACCCCTTAATTTGTACTTGAAACGCAAACCATATTGAACTACAGTGTTATGTAACACTGAGTTACAGGGTTTTCCAGCTGCCTTACCTTTATTCATATTTTCTTTTCTAAAATTTACAAATCTCATATCTGACTCTGGACATTTCCCAAGACTCAGTTAAAATTCTGTCTCTTGGGCAGCCTACCCTACTTTTCTGTCTTCCAATCTCGTGTATTCTCATAAGATGTTCTAGTTCCATAAAGGTATGTACTGCATGATTACCCTAGTGTTATTTATTTATTTTATTTTATTTTTGTTGAATTGAGTATTTTGACTGGTTTTGGGCATGTTTATTCATTCTCAAAGTACCATCACTGTGCCTATAAGACAAGGTAAAGGAAATGAACACTCAAAGGTAAGCTCCTAAAAGACAGAGACTTTTGTCTGTTTTGTTCTCTGATTAATCTGTTACCTGTTATAATGCCTGGCATAATAGTGGAAGCTCAGCAAACATTAGTTGGAAGAATGAAGCTGAGCACTTTCAGTGTGCTGGACAAGTACTGGTACATTGATTTCATAAACCTCCTTTTAAAACAGTGTGAGGCTGAGTAGTATTCCATGTACCATAGTACCACATAAAAAGGAATGCATGTGAGTCAGTTCTAATGAGGTGGATGGATCTAGAGCCTATTACACAAAGTGAAGTAAGTCAGAAAGAGAAAAACAAATGTATGTTAACACGTATCAGTGGAATCTAGAAAAATGGTACTGATGAACCTGTTTGCAGGGCAGCAGTGGAGACACAGACATGAAAAACAGACTTGTGGACACAATAGGGAAAGAGGAGAGAGGGTCGAATTGGAGTAACACTGAAACATGTACTTTACCATACGTAAAATAGATAGCTGGTGGGAATTTTCTGTATAATGTAGGGAGCTCAAACCTGGTGCTCTGTGATAACCTAGAGGGGTGGGTTGGGGTGGGAGGAGGGAAGGAGGTTCAAGAGAGAAGGGACATATGTATACCTATGGCTGATTCATGTTGATGTTTAGCAGAAACTAACACAATAGTGTAAACCAATTGTCCTCCAGTTAAAAAGCAAAAAATTGTCATTTAAATGAAAAAAACAAAACAGTATGAGGTCTATGATATTTCCATTTTACAGATGAGGGAACTGAGGCTCAGGCTAAGAGCTTGTGATACTGACTGAGAATCTGAGTATCAGTACCATTGGAACTTTTTAGAGCCTGTGTTCTTTCTACTAACTGCAGATGCATGTGCTGTTTTGAAAACAGCTGATTATAATATCACTTTTAATTCAAATGGATGTGTTTTGGAGGGTGGAGAGCATCTAGTAATTATTGGAATTGACCACTTATCATGAATCCAATTTATAATTCAGTGAACATCATCTGCTTCTTTTTAATACCATTTGTAGTTTTCATCTATCTCTTATTGCTATTTATATACTGTACTTAATAACACTTAACTTGCAAGCTTTGGGGACAATTTAAATACAATCATCCCTCCCTGCCCTTTGTGGCTCAGACTGGAAAGAATCTGCCTGCAATCCAGGAGACCCAGGTTTGATCTCTGGGTTGGGAAGATCCTCTGGAGAATGGAATGGCAACCCAATTCGTACCTGGAGAATTCCATGGATGGAGGAGCCTGGTGGGCTACAGTCCCTGGGATCGCAAAGAGTTAATCACGATTGAGCAACTAACATTTACTTACTTATCCCTGCCTATCCGTGTGGGGTTGGTTCCACAACCCACTGTGGATATCAAAATCCACAGATGTTCAGAACACAGAGTTGACCCTTCATATCCTCAGTTCCATAATTCAGCGAGCCATGGTTGGTGTAGTACTGTATTTATTGAAAGCAATCAGCATATAAGTGGACATATGCAGTTCATACCCATGTTGTTCAAGGGTCACGTGTATGTATGTTGGGATAGTTTAAGTAATTTACATATGTAATCTGTGCTTGTGTTACTTTGTTATGGGCTGAAGTAATTTTTATCCATTGTGAAATTATCTAAGAAATATTTACATCATATTTTAAGTGACCCAAATACTTCCAGAATTGAATCTTAAAAAAAGGTTCTAGAAATGAATTAAACCTCTTGCTCATTATACTGGAATATTCTTTTAATAATTCAACTAAAATAATACCTGTCTTCATCATTTATCCAGTAATGCCACAAACTTAAAAATTAGTCTTTGATGTGTTTATTTGGTTTATAATTTAATAGCTCATGTTAGTGATCTGCAAGAGGCCTTTGGAAAACATCTGTGGTCTGTTTAGTTTTATGAGTATATACATTCTTTCAATGCCTAAATTCTTTCCATTTTAGCTGCAAATAACTCCACTTCCCAGTTTATGCTTTTTCCCTCTTATTATTCCATATTCTTTTAAACGTTTTATTTTCTTTTGCTTTTTACAAATTTCCATGATGACTAATGCAGAAAATAATTGCCCTACTTTTTGTGTATAAAAAATAGTTTCACTAATTATTTAAATAATATATGCATCATTGGGGAGTAAATGAATAGTTGCATAAAAATGATATTTAATAGTAATGAATCCATGGATAATATATACTTTAAATTAAAAATAAGTCTCTCTAAAACAGTCACAGATATAGAAAACAAACAAACTCATGGTTACCAAAGGGAAGGAGTAGGGGGAGGGATAAATTCCATAAATTATGGAATTAGCAGTTACACAGCACTCCATATAAAATAGATACACACGGATTTACTGTATAGGACAGGGAATGATATTCAATATCTTGTAATAACCTCTAATAGATTTTTAAAAAGGAACTATATATATGACTGAGTCACTTTGTTATACATCTGAAACTAACACAATATTGTAAATCAACTATATTCAATAAAAAATAAATTTTTTAAAAGGTACAAAAAATAAATCTCTTCAGAGCAAATTTGGGTTGTCTAGGCTCATGGTGTTAAGTCTGGTCCCCAGAGAGACAGCATCAGCATCACTCGAATTTATTAGAACTGCCAGTTAGTTCACAGGCCCCGCTGCTGACTGACTGAATCAAATTGGGGCGAGAGTGTGTGTGTACCAGGTGGAATCTGTGCTTTCACAAACTTTGCAGTGATTCAGATCTCTGGCAGTTTGAGGACACAGACTTAGGCTTAAGAATCTTAAGATTTCTTTATTCTTTATTTTGTTACTTTATTTTAAAATTGTTATTTGATGTACAGTTGATTTATAATATTAGTTTCATGTATGCAACATAGTGATTCAATATTTTTTATAGATTACACTACATTTAAAGTTGTTATAAAATGTTGGCTATATTCCCTGTGCTGTACAGAATGCCCTTGTAGTTTTTTTATCCATAGTAGTTTCTGCCTCTTAATCCCCTATCCCTGTCTTGCCCTTTTCCCTTCCCTCTCCCTACTGATAACAACTAATTTGTTCTCTATAACTGTGAGTCTTTTTCTGTTTTGTGATATTTGTTTTTTTTCATTGTTTGGATCTATGTATGAGTGATAACATATAGGATTTTCTCTGCCTGACCTAATAGCATAGTAACCTGTAGGTCCACTCATGTTGTGGCAAATGACAGAATTTCATTATTTTTTATGGCTAAGTAATATTCCATTGTGAGTGTGTATATGTGTATGTGTACCACATCTTTATCAGTTTATCTGTTGATAGGCATTTAAGTTAGTTCTATATTTTAGCTATTATAAATTCTACAATGAACATAGATATTTTTGAATTAGGATTTTCATTTTCTTCAAATATATAGTCAGGAGTGGAATGGGTGGATCATATGCTAGTCTTTTGAGGAACCTCTATACTGTTTTCCACTGGGGCTGCACAAATTTATATTCCCACCGAGACTGTACCAGGATTCCCTTTTCTCCACATCCTTATCAACATTTGTTATTTGTAGACTTTTTGGCAATAGCCATTCTGACAGGTGTAAGGTGATCGATACCTCATTTTAATTTATATTTCTCTGATTAGTGATGTTGAGTGTCTTTTCATGTGCCTGTTGACCATCTTTGTCTTCCTTGGATTTCAAAAATCAGATGGAATTGACCAAGTAGAATCACACCAAAGCACCCCACTCCATCATTCAACAATACTTTTTTCCACACTTTTTTGATTGCTTGACTCTTATCCTCTTAAAAATCAATTTCTTTTTTGATGAGTACTCATTCCCTGGATGCCTAGTGTATCACAGTGAACCTGACTGGACATTAGTTTATTTTAAAAAATATTTATTGAGTACTTGCTATGTGCTGGGCATTGTCCAGTTACTCGTTAAAGCAGTGTACCAGATGGTCTCATAGAGGAAACAGACATGAAAATAATAATTATAGCTCATTCCTCTTTCTTTTGAATAATCTTTTAAAGCTTATCTTTACAATCACAATACAGTGTGTTTATTATGTTTTACACACACACACACACACAAATACTTTATCACATAGAGCTGAGGGTTACAGTCTTTGTATGAATGAATAAAGATAACACACTAGGAAATTTGTATTCTTCTGCCAGTTTAAAAAGATACTTTGTAGTTTTCAAAATGAGCACTTATCTGGAGTCTAGCTCCCCTTCAGAACTTACTTATCTATTGGTTAGTGTTTTAATGCTCTCAGTATTTGCTGTTCTGAAGCTTGGCCATAAACATGTCAAAGTTTGTCTCAAGGAAATTGATCTCTGAAGTATTTCAGGCAATGAGGGAATCTCATGAACTTCCTGCCGGATCCCTCTCCTGGACTGTGTGGTCTTTGAAAACAAGAACCACAGAGTTTACACATAACTTTGCATCATTTTGGTTGTAATGCCTGGACAGTACTATGCTGACACATGGTAGCTTTTCGGTAGCTATTTATTAAACAAATGTAAGGAAAAGCAATCTCTGAACAGTGAGAATAGGTTTCACTAAAATAAGTCTTCTGTTTCTATACTTCTGCTTCCTGAAGACCACTGAGGTGGTTAATTCAGTTTATTTGTTCTAAAGTAGTTGGAAATATGAGTTCGGATTTCATAAAGGCAGATATTTGGGCAGCCAAGGGAGACACAAACCTATGAAAATAGTCATGAACATTCAAAACAAGGTCTTCAACTGCTGGTTGAAAACCTATAGATATGCCTCTGAAGACCCTGAAGGCATCACTATATAGAGTACTTTGCAGTAATTGGTGCTTTGAACATTTTGGTGATGAATTCTTAGAAAGAACACCTATTTAAAATGTTGTATAAAATGTAGGAAAATTGAGAACACACAATGATTTCTATCATGAAGTTATTTTGATATTTACGGGATAAACTTTAAACCTCTTGAAAAAAATAGGGTACTCAGAAGAACTTCCTGAGAGTTTTAGAACAATGAAATTCAAATACCTCAGCTATTTTTAAAAATAGATTCTATTTGTTTTATTTCCCTTTTATGTCTTTTTTGTTGCAGAGTATTATTAGCAGCCATTTTAGGGTTACCTGCTAAAGATCTTCATTCAAAGTATAATAATTTTAGCATATAAAATAAAAGCTATAATATCATGAGATAACTAAGCTTATATTACTTCTAGAGTTGGTGTGTGTAAGATTGTTAGAGGTATTCTGGTTGCTACTGCATATAAGAGAGGTGTTGTTTTAGTCATCCATTCATATGTCTGTTCCACAAATATGTGTTGGAAGTCTGCTCTGGGTCTGATACTGTTCTAAGCGTAGGTTACATCAGTGGACAAAGGAGATAGAAATTTCTACTCTGGAAGGGGAGACAACAAGAACTAAAATAAAAAAAAATTACAGATTGTTAGAAAATGACTTAAGTTTATGAAAAATAAGAAAGGGAAAAAGTATGAATTGCTGAGATAAGGCTGTGTAAGGAGTGGAATGAAGGAGGGGCGGAGGAATAGGTTGGAGAGGACATTGGGAGGTAGGTGTGTGTGGCCCTGCTGGCTGTTATTATAATTAACATGGGAGCCTTTCAGTTCAGTTCAGCTGCTTAGTCGTGTCCGACTCTTTGCGACCCCATGAACCACAGCACGCCAGGCTTCCCTGTCCATCACCAACTCCCAGAGCCTCCCCAAACTTATGTCCATTAAGTCGGTGATGCCATCCAACCATCTCATCCTCTGTCGTCCCCTTCTCCTCTCACCCTCAATCTTTCCCAGCGTCAGGGTCTTTTCAGATGAGTCAGCTCTTCGCATCAGGTGGCCAATGTATTGGAGTTTCAGCTTCAACATCAGTCTTTCCAATGAATATTCAGGACTGATTTTCTTTAGGATGGACTGGTTGGATCTCCTTGCAGTCCAAGGGACTCTCAAGAGTCTTCTCCAACACCACAGTTCAAAAGCATCAATTCTTTGGCTCTCCGCTTTCTTTATAGTCCAACTCTCACATCCATACATGACTAGTGGAAAAACCATAGCCTTGACTAGACGAACCTTTGTTAGCAAAGTAACATCTCTGCTTTTTGATATGCTGTCTAGGTTGGTCATAACTTTCCTTCCAAGGAGTAAGCGTCCCCTTTAGAGAATTCTAAATTGCGGAAGAAATTTTAGGTTCCAAATGAAGTGTCAACAGGGCAAGTTATAGTGTTGGACTCAGGTGATAGTGGTGGAGTGATGCCAAGTGGTGAGAATCCAGATATACTTGGAAGGTGATGGTGGTGGTGCTCAGTCATGTCTGACTCTTTGCGGCCCCATGGACTGTAGCCCACCAGGTTTCTCTGTCTGTGGGATTTCTCAGACAAGAATACTGGAGTGGGTTGCCATTTCCTACTCCAGGGGATCTTCCCAACCTAGGGATTGAACCCACGTCTCTTGCGTCTCCTGCATTGGCAGACGGATTCTTTACCACTGAGCCATCTTGGAAGCCCCTTATTTGGAAAGTAGAGTCAACAAAATCTACTGACTGTGTGGGTTGTGAGACACAGGACCCTGGGTGATCCAGAGGCCTTTGGGCTCAGGGTCCTAGAAGGATGGAGCTGCATTCAACTGACTGACAAAACTAATCTGTGGAATAAGCAGGTTTTGGTGGAGGTAGTATCAGGAGTTCCATTTTGCACATGTTACCATTTGATGATGAGCCCAAATGGAGATGAGCTGCCTAGTTGGCAATCAGAAGAACATGTCTGGAAATTAGGAAGAGATCCAATCTGTGCTGGAGGGTGGTTATGTGGTGGGGAATCTGCAGAAGTTCTCTTCTGAGGGCTTTGACTTTCCCAGTAAAATAGAAATATGGTCTTCAGCAGAGAGGGAGCTGTTGGAAATTAGAGGAGAAAGTCTAAAACAGTTGTCTATAAAAGTGGGAAAGTGAAGAGACTAGAAATGCTGTATGATTGCAGTTGGCATGTCTGGTCAACTAGTAGTTCATGGTCAAGAATTTAAAGTAACATTAAGCCTGCTTATTTGCCACCATATCTTTACACAAGTTCTTACTTATTTCTAGTCCCCTGGCATTTTTATGAGAATATTGCTGCTATCACAAAGGCAAAACATAACAAAAAATAGAGTGACACTCTTCAGGGACCATGTGTATTTCTCTTAGCCACTTTCAACTTGTCAGTATTGGAACAGAGTATGTAGAAATTTAGATCGAACTGATTTGAGTTGGCCAGGAAGTTCATTTGGGTTTTCTTTAAGCTGTAAACTGGGTAAGGGTTTGGCCAATAAAGAAGTGAAAGAGGAACTAAGAGGCTGAGAGAATATACAAAGAAGTGATAGCAGTGTTGACCAGACTAAGTAGGGAATTCAGACTAAGTAGGGAAGTGTGGCCACGTAAGAATGAAAGGCAGTGAGAAGGTGCTTGAAGCTGCTGCTTGAAGGTCCCTGTGGGGTCAGAGAATATGGAAGGCAGGATAAAAATGAATCGTTTATTTTAAACACATGTTATTTGTATATAGTGAATCGTATTTCAAATATGTGGAAAAAAACTTTCTATTGAAGGCATCTAATGAATTTTTTAAACTTAAATACAAATATTTGAATATGTTAACTTCAGTTTTTCGAATGAAGTATGCCTTTAGTATTTTTTCCTTCTAAGTGACTTTTCCTTATCCTAGTCCTTTTCTTCCCACCCTCACATTCTTTGGAGATGCTCTGTGCCTTCTGCCAACTTGTTGCTCAAGTGTTTTTGCCCTGTGTCAGAGCCTCCTAATAACTACAGAGGCTTACTTGGATTAAACTTGGGTGACCACTTACCAAGCTGTGTCGCTTGGGTGAGTTTCTCACTCTGAGCCTCAGTTTCCTCATGTAAGTGGGGATAATAACTTGTACTTTATTGTAAGAGCTAATGTTAATGTGTATTTATCCCTTGCACAGAACATGGCATGTCTTTATAAATGGGAGACATTGTTATCATCTTAGGCTTATTGAAGGAATCATTTTATTGGAGTTGAATAACCGAATCTCAAAAACATGCTGTTCTGTCATTTCAGTAACATGGTATTTTAGAAGCATTTAGGATTATCAGTGTCAAAACATTGTATTAACGATTGCTATCATTTACCTTTTAAAAATTATTTTTAATTGGAGGATAATTGCTTTACAGTACTGTGTTGGTTTCTGCCATACAGCAACATGAATCAGCCATAGGTATACATATGTCCCCTCCCTCTTGAGCCTCCCTCCCGCCTCCCATCCCAACCCACCCCTCTAGGTTGTCACAGAACACTGGGTTTGAGCTCCCTGCATCATACAGCAAATTTCCACTGGGTCTCTGTTTTACATATGATAATATATATGTTTCAATGCTACTCTCTCAAATTGTCCCGCTCTCTCCTTGCCGCACTGTGTCCACAAGTCTGTTCTCTGTCTGTCTCCACTGCTGCCTTGCAAATGGTTCATTTAGTACCATTTTTCTAGATTCCATATATATGTGTGTTAATATATGATATTTGTATTTCTCTTTCTGACTTGCTTCACTCTGTGTAATAGGCTCTAGATTCATCCACCTCATTTGAACTGACTCAAATGTGTTCCTTTTTATGGCCGAGTAATATTCCATTGTATATATGTGTATATATGTACCACAGCTTCTTTATCCATTCCTGGGTTGTTGGGCATCTAGGTTGCTTCCATGTCTTGGCTATTGTAAATAGGTCTGCGATGAACATTGGGATACATGTGTCTTTTTCAGTTATGATTTCCTCAGGGTGTATGCCCAGTGGTGGGATTGCTGTGTTGTATGGTAGTTTTATTTCTAGTTTTTTAAGGACTCTCCATGCTGTTCTCCATAGTGGCAGTATCAATTTACCTTCCCACCAACAGCACAAGAGGGTTTCCTTTTCTCCACACTCTCTCCAGCATTTATTGTTTTTAGGTTTTTTGATGGTCATTCTGACCAGTGTGAGGTGATGCCTCATTGTAGTTTTGATTTGCATTTCTCTAATAATGAGCAATGTTGAGCATCTTTTCATGTGTTTATTAGCCATCTTTATGTCTTCTTGGCTTCCCTGATAGCTCAGTTGGTAAAGAATCCACCTGCAATGCAGAAGACCCCGGTTTGATTCCTGGGTCAGGAAGATCCACTGGAGAAGGGAAAGGCTACCCACTCCAGTATTCTTGGAATTCCCCGGTGGCTCATCTGGTAAAGAATCTGCCTGCAATGCAGGAGACCTGGGTTTGATCCCTGGGTTGGGAAGATCCCCTGGAGAAGGGAAAGGCTACCCACTCCAGAATTCTGACCTAGGGAATTCCATGGACTGTATAGTACATGGGGTTGCAAAGAGTTGGACACAGCTGAGCAACTTTCACTTCACTTCATGTCTTCTTTGGAGAAATGTGTGTTTAGATATTCTGCCCATATTTTTATTGGGTTGTTTATCTGGTATTGAGCTGCATGAGCTGCTTATACATTTTGGAGATTTACCCTTTGTCACTTGTTTCATTTGCTGTTGTTTGCTCCCATTATGAGGGTTGTCTTTTCACCTTGTTTATAGCTTCCTTTGCTGTGCAAAAGCTTTTAATTAGGTCCCATTTGTTTGTTTTTATTTCCATTACTCTAGAAAGTAGGTCATAGAAGATCTTGCTGTGGTTTATGTCAAAGAGTGTTGTGCTTATGTTTTCCTCTAAGAGTTTTATAGTTTCTGGTCTTACATTTAGGTCTTTAATCCATTTTGAGTTGATTCCTCTGTATGGTGTTAGGAAGTATTCCAGTTTCATTCTTGTACATGTAGCTGTCCAGTTTTCCCAGCACCATTTACTCAAGAGGCTGTCTTTGCCCCATTTTATATTCTTGGCTCCTTTGTCAAAGATAAGGTGCCCATAGGCACATGGGTTAATCTCTGGGCTTTCTATCTTGTTCCATTGGTCTATATTTCTGTTTTTGTGCCAGTATCATACTGTTTTGATGACTATAACTTTGTAGTATAGTTTGAAGTCAGGGTGGTTGATTCCTTCAGCTCCATTCTTCTTTCTCAAGATTGCTTTGGCTGTTTGGGGTCTTTTGTGTTCCCATACAAATTGTGAAATTTTTTTTTTTGTTCTAGTTCTGTGAAAAATAGCATTGATACTTTCAGTTGCATTGAAAGTATAGATTGCTTTGGATAATATAGTTGTTTTCACAATATTGATTCTTTCTACCCAAGAACATGGTATATCTCTCCATCTGTTTGTGTCATTTGTGATTTCTTTCATCAGTGCTTTATAGTTTTCTGCATACAAGTCTTTTTTTTTAGGTATATGTATTCCTAGGTATTTTATTCTTTTTGTTGCAGTGGTGAATGGATTATTTCCGTAATTTCTCCTTCTGATTTTTTTGTGGTTAGAGTATAGGAATGTAAGGGATTTCTTTGTGTTAATTTTATATCCTGTGACTTTAATACATTTATTGATTAGCTCTGGTAATTTTCTGGTGGCATCTTTAGGATTTTCTATGTATAGTATCATGTGTAGTATTACTTCTTCTTTTCCAGCCTGGATTCCTTTTATTTTTCTTCTCTGATTGCTTTGCCTCCAAAACTATGTTGAATAATAGTGGCAGAAGTGGACCCACTTATCTTGTCCTTATTAACCCTTTAATGTATGTTTATTTTTTTTCAGCTTTAAGAATAGTCTAAGACAGAGTGGGAACTCACTATGAATATAGGTGAGGTTTTTTTTTTTTTTTTAGTTCCCAATAACAAAGGTACATGGATATAGTTGGCATCACTTCCCTGTAGTTTTGCTAGCTTAATTCAGTTTTGAGTCAAAGCATCAGAGGTGACTCATTTAGATGTGTGTTCCCTTCAAAAAAAGTTGAGGTATATTAGAGTAAATATTTAAGTGTCTATATATTGACATATATGTTTCAATGTCTATATATTGGGACATATATATATGTGTGTGTGTGTTTATAGGCTTTATTCTCACACAAGAGAGCTGAAGAAACTCTTTATAGTTAATATAAGTTTGGAACACTAAGAATGGATAAATTTTCCTGTATAAAAACAATGCATCTGTTTACCCCAGTTATATTTTATACTGCTGTCTTCTTTCTGGGGCTTCCCTCAAAGCTCAATTGGTAAAGAATCCACCTGTAATGCAGCAGACCCCACTTCAGTTCCTGGGTCAGGAAGCTCTCCTGGAGAGGGAACCCAAATAAACATGTTGTATTTGAAAATTCTAATTTGACTCATCAACAATGATATAAGCCTGTCACTTTTTGCTCTATTTGGTCCCCTCCCTTCTGGGCTAGAGGCTGCTTCTCTGATATAAATAGAACAGTATTTTCTGTTTTTGTCTCCCCACTATCAACCATTGAGTCTATTTTTCAGGCCATGGTTGTTAAATGAATTGGGACTGAGTGAGGTTGATTTAAGCATTCTCTAGAAAGGGGTATGTTATTAAGTAAAATGGACTTTTTCCTGTTTAGCATCCTAAAAATGATAGAATTGTCACACAGATTTTTTAGTGGTCAAAGTGAAAGATACTGACTTAGTTTCTTATATTCTCATGTAGCACTTCCTTTCATGATACTAACCACCAGTTATCAAAAGTAATAGTTCAGTGCTTTTGGTGATGTATTACCCTTGCCTGACCTTTTGTTTATTTCTGAAATATAAACTGTGTACTTCTACTGAAGATTTAGTTCAAGAAGTTCAATTAACAGGACATATTAAATAACATGCAGAAATCCAAGATGATTTTTTTGGCAAATCTGATTCCTCCCATCTAATAAATGTGATAAGTCACTTCAGTTTATGACTGCTGACTCTTTGCTACCTCAAGGACTGTAGCCTGCCAGGCTCCTTTGTTCATGGGATTTCCCAGGCAAGAATACTGGAGTAGGTTGCATTTCCTTCTCTAGGGGATCCTCCTGACCCAGGGATTGAACTCAGATCTCTTACATCTCCTGCATTGACCAGCAGATTGTTTACTACCTGCGCTACCTGGAAAGCGCCGTTTAATGACTAACCCTGAGTATTATATAACTTTACTATTCAAGAGCTACACTTTTTCCACTAAATAAATTGATCCTTGTCACCATCAAGGCCTATGTTAGATACATCCAACAGTTCATATTTATCTTCTTTTCCAAAGATTATGTGGGTTGAAGAAAAACACTTTCTTTTGTAGATAGCAGGAAAATAGTTACTAAAGGAGCCAACATGTCACCTTGATACGTGATGCAA
Source organism: Okapia johnstoni (assembly GCA_024291935.2). Classification (NCBI taxonomy): domain Eukaryota; kingdom Metazoa; phylum Chordata; class Mammalia; order Artiodactyla; family Giraffidae; genus Okapia; species Okapia johnstoni. The sequence goes on from CM044308.1 coordinate 60,053,715, forward strand.
CAGAGAAAACAACAAAAATACGAAATGCCCTTGCCTCCATCATTACTACCTGTCAGATAAGGAGTCAGTCTCCCTTAGGTAATAAGCCTCTTATGAAGACAGCTGGACAAGTCAGAGGTAACCCAAGTTGGAAACAGCCCAAGTTTTTTTTTTAATTAATTAATTTATTTTAATTGGAGGCTAATTAATTTAAAATATTGTAGTGGTTTTTGCCATACATTGACATGAATCAGCCATGGGTGTACATGTGTTCTGCGTCCTGAACCCCCCTCTCACCTCCCTCTCCATCCCATCCCTCAAGGTCATCCCAGTGCACCAGCCCTGAGCACCCTGTCTCATGCATCAAACCTGGGCTGGCGATCTGTTTCACATATGATAATATACATGTTTCAATATGCAAGACAGCAGAAGAGACACAGATGTGTACAACAGTCTTTTGGACTCTGTGGGAGAAGGTGAGGGTGGGAAACAGTCCAAGTTTTATTAGGCCTCACTGTGCTTCAGGATTATCTATGGCATACAGGTCAAGGAGATGTTCATATCTTGAGTCTACTGCAAAACAGTTCCTGTCTCATTCTCAGAAACCCATAGCTGTAAAATTTGTTTTTTATTGACCTTGATAAATAAGTTCTCTTCCTTCCAAAGTTTGGAGCAATAGGACCTATGATATTGTGTTAGTGTTTCCTCATCTTGGTTGAGAAGGTAATAAATCAAGGTCAGGACCCATTGTTCTTTTTGATGAACTTTTAGAAATGTTGGTTGAAACAGATTATAACTGTATTAAATCTGCAGGAAGAATCAATCTTGAAGGCGTCATCACTAACACTGGGGATTTTTTTGCGTAAACTAGACCTTCACTGTTTTAGTTAATTGTAGCCTCAGCAGAGATGGTCTTTTGTATCAGCTGTCAAGTCATTGGTACGAACCCTTGGTCTAAACTCTGAAAGGAGATGGGCTTCCCCAAGCCAGGAGTAATATCTAATAAACTAGTAACTCTTAATTTCAGCTTTAAAATTTGAAATAAGGTTATTTAGCATATAATTCAGTTCAATTCAGTGGCTCAGTGGTGTCCGACTCTTTGCGACCCTATGGACTGCAGCATGCCAGGCTTCCCTGTCCATCACCAACTCCCAGAGCTTGCTCAAACTCATGTCTATTGAGTTGGTGATGCCATCCAACCATCTCATCCTCTGTCGTCCCCTTCTCCTCCTGCCTCAATCTTTCCCAGCCTCAGGGTCTTTACCAGTGAGTCAGTTTTTCCTATCAGGTGGCCAAAGTATTGGAGCTTCAGCATCAGTCCTTCCAATGAATATTCAGGACTGATTTCCTTTAGGATGGACTGGTTTGATCTCCTTGTAGCCCAAGGGACTCACAAGAGTTGTCTTCAACACCTCAGTTCAGAAGCATCAGTTCTTCGGCCCTCAGCCTTCTTTATGGTCCAGCTCACATCCGTACATGACTACTGGAGAAACCATAGCTTTGACTAGACTGACCTTTGTCGGCCAAGTAGTGTCTCTGCTTTTTAATATGCCGTCTAGGTTGGTCATTGCTTTTCTTCCAAGGAGCAAGCATCTTTTAATTTCATGGCTGCAGTCACCATCTGCAGTGATTTTGGAGCCCCTCAAAATAAAGTCTGTCACTGTTTCCATTATTTCCCCATCTATTTGCCATGAAGTGATGGGACCAGATGCCATGATCTTAGTTTTTTGAATGCTAGGTTTTAAGCCAGCTTTTTCACTCTTCTCTTTCACTTTCGTCAAGAGGCTCTTTAGTTCCTCTTCACTTTCTTGACTTCACACTCCAGGATGTCTGACTCTAAGTGAGTGATCAGACCATTGTGGTTATCTGAGTCATTAAGGTCTTTCTTTGTCTTTTGGGCTCTAAAATCACTGCAGATGATGGCTGCAGCCATGAAATTACAAGACACTTGCTCCTTGGAAGAAAAGCTATGACCAACCTAGACAGTATATTAAAAAGCAGAGACATTACTCTGCCAGCAAAGGTCCGTCTAGTCAAAGCTATGGTTTTTCCAGTAGTCATGTATGGATGTGAGAGCTGGACCATAAACAAGGCTGAGCACCGAAGAATTGATGCTTTTGAACTGTGGTGTTGGAGAAGACTCTTGAGAGTCCTTTGGGCTGCAAGGAGATCAAACCAGTCCATCCTAAAGGAAATCAGTCCTGAATATTCATTGGAAGGACTGATGCTGAAGTTCCAATACTTTGGCCACCTGATGCAAAGAACTGACTCACTGGAAAAGACCCTGACGCTGGGAAAGATTGAGGCAGGAGGAGAAGGGGACGACAGAGGATGAGATGGTTGGATAGCATCACCAATGTGATGGACATGAGTTTGAGCAAGCCCTGGGAGTTGGTGATGGACAGGGAAGCCAGGCATGCTGCAGTCCATATGGTCTCAGAGAGTAGGACACCACCACTGAGCCACTGAACTGACCTCTGTGTGTTCTTGCCATCTCTTCTTAATATCTTCTGCTTCTGTTAGGTCCATACCATTTCTGCCTTTTATTTTGCCCATCTTTGCATGAAATGATCCCTTGGTATCTAATTTTTTTGAAGAGATTTCTGGTCTTTCCCATTCTATTGTTTTCCTCCATTTCTTTCCACTGATCATTTAAGAAGGTGTTCTTCTCTCTCCTTGCTATACATTGGAACTCGGCATTCAGATGGATGTATCTTTCCTCTTCTCCTTTGCCTTTTGCCTCTCTTCTTTTCTCAGCTATTTGTAAGGCCTTCTCAGACAACCATTTTGCCTTTTTACATTTCTTCTTGTTGGGGATGGTTTTGGTCACTGCCTCCTGTGGAGTGTTACAGACCTCTGTCCATAGTTATTCAGTCACTCTATCAGATCAAATCCCTTGAATCTATTTGTCACTTCCACTGTATAATCATAAGGGATTTGATTTAGGTCATACCTGAATGGTCTAGTGGTTTCCCCTACCTTCTTCAATTTAACCCTGAATTTTTCAATAAGGAGTTCAATGTCTGAGCCACAGTCATCTCCCAGTCTTGTTTTTGCTGACTGTATAGAGCTTCTCCATCCTTGGGTGTAAAGAATAAAATCAGTCTGATTTTGGTATTGACCATGTGGTGATGTCCATGTGTGGAGTCGTCTCTTGTATTGTTGGAAGAGGGTATTTACTGTGACCAGTGCATTCTCTTGGCAAAACTCTGTTAGCCTTTGCCCTGATTCATTTTGTACTCCAAGGCCAAACTTGCCTGTTACTCCAGGTATCTCTTGACTTCCTACTTTTCATTCCAGTCCTCTATAATGAAAAGGACATCTTTTTTTGGTGTTAGTTCTGAAAGGTCTTGTAGATCTTCATAGAACAGTTCAACTTCAGCTTCTTTGGCATTTGTGGTTGGGGTATAGACTTGGATTACTGTGAATAGAATAGTGTTAGAATAGCATAGAAAGGTGTTTCTCAAAGTGGGTCCCAGGACTAGCATACCTGGAAACTTGTTAAACGTGTAGATTCTGGATCCCCACCCCAGATTTACTGAATCAGAGACTCGAGGGTGTGTCTCAAGACTTTCTGATGCATGCTGGCATTTGACATCCACAAAGAGCATCTTGAAATGACTATGCACAAACATGTTTTTCTTTCTAGGATGAGTGAGCTCGTGTATATATTTCAAGTTGTTTGTTGGCTGGTGATGGGATGACCTCAGAAATTTTAAAATACCTACTGGACTCAAGGGAGTTCATTATCCTGTATTTACCTTTGGTAATCTGCCCTGCTGCATGCTTCATTAAGCATTCATTAAGGGCAGCGGGGTTTTTGAGAACTGACTGCTATCAAGTACATTTATGTACAAGAGGGAACACAGTATGATTTGTTATTTTAGGTACGCTCTTATTGAATGACTGTAGCTTTTATATCGTCTAGAAAAATATACCCTGGTTAGAAATAATTTAGCTTAAAATGATTATATTTGATGATTTTTAATTTTATACGTAAGTAGGATTGTGTAGTTGGAAAGGCGTGCCTTTGGAATCAAAAATTGCATGCCTTGAGTTCTGGAAACCTTCCTTGACTTCTTGTTTCTTCTTCTGAAAAATGGAAATGAAACTCCACACCACGTTGTGAAATTTAAATGACCTGCAAAATGTATTTCATAAGCAGTAATAATCACTGCAGAATTGCTTGTACTTATTCTCTATGCAGATCTTGGTTTATGTTTATTTCTGAACTTAATTGATTTTAGGCTTAAAATTGATAGCTTGTAATTTTCAGAACTTTGTTTATTTTTTAGCCTCTGTGAGTAAAAAGAATATCGGCTCATGTAGCATCATTCAGGCCTAATGTTAAGCGCAGCTGCTTTGTTGTTTAGTCACTCAGTCGGGTCTGACTCTTTTTAACCCCATGGGCTGCAGCACGGCGGGCTTCCCTGTCCTTCACCATCTCCCGGAGCTTGCTCGAACTCATGTCCATTGAGTCGGTGATGCCATCCAACCATCTCTTCCTCTGTCGTCCCCTTCTCCTCCTGCCTTCAGGCTTTCCCAGCATCAGGGTCTTTTCCAGTGAGTTGGCTCTTCACATTAGGTGACCAGAGTACTGTAGCTTCAGCTTCTGTATCAGTCCTTCTAATGAATATTCAGAGTTGATTTCCTTTAGGATAGACTGGTTTGATCTCCTTGCAGTCCAAGGGACTCTCAAGAGTCTTCTCCAGCATCACAGTTCAAAGGCATCAGTTCTTTGGCTCTCAACCTTCTTTATGGTCCAACTCTCACATCTATACAAGGGCAGCTTTAGACTGTTCCATAGCTATTATTTACAACTTCTTCCTTCAAAAAGTTTAATTAAAAAAAATATTTTTACTTCAAGAAAATTAGAGATACCAAGGGGACATTTCATGAAAAGATGGACACAATAAAGGACAGAAATGGTAAGGATCTAATAGAGGCAGAAGATATTAAAAAGAGGTGGCAAGAATACACAGAACTATACAAAAAAGATTTTAATGACCTGGATAACCACGATGGTGTGATCACTCACCTAGATCCAGACATATTGAAATGTGACGTCAAGTGGGCCTTAGGAAGCATCACTAAAACAAAGCTAGTGGAGATTATGGAATTCCGGCTGAGCTCTTTCAAATCCTAAAAGATGATGCTGTGAAAGTGCTGCAGTCAATATGCCAGCAAATTTGGAAAACTCAGCAGTTGGCCCCAGGGCTGGAAAAGGTAAGTTTTCAATCCTGAAGAAGGGCAATGCCAAAGAATGTTTAAACTACTGCACAATTGTAGTCATTTCACATGCTAGCAAGGCCATGCTCAAAATACTCCAAGCTGTGCTTCAGCAGTGCATGAACCAAGAACTTCCAATTGTACAAGCTGATTTAGAAAAGGCAGAGGAACCAGAGATCAAATTGCCTACATCTGCTGGATCATAGAAAAGCAAGAGAATTCCGAGAAAACTACTTCTGCTTCATTGACTATGCTTAAGCCTTTGACATGTGGATCACAGCAAACTGTGGAAAATTCTTCAAGAGATGGAAATACCAGACCACTTTACCTGATGCCTGAGAAATCTGTATGCAGGTCAAGAAGCAACAGTTAGAAATAGACATGGAACAATGGACTGGTTCCAAATTGGGAAAGGAGTACATCGAGGCTGTCTATTGTCACCCTTCTTATTTATCTTATATGCAGAATACATCATGCAAAATACCAGACTGGATGAAGCATAAACTGGAATCCAGATTGCCGGCAGAAATATTAATAACCTCAGATATGCAGATGACACCATCCTTATCACAGAACGCAAAAGGAACTAAAGAGCCTCTTGATGAAGGTGAAAGAGGGGAGTGAAAAAGCTGGCTTAAAACTCAACATGCAAAAAGCTTAGATAATGGCATCTGGTCCCATCACTTCATGGCAAACAGATGGGGAAACAATGGTAACAGTGACAAACTTTATTTTCTTGGGCTCCAAAATCACTGTCAACAGTGACTGCAGCCATGAAATTAAAAGATGCTTGCTCCTTGGGAGAAAAGCTGTGAGAAACCTATGCAGTGTATTAAAAAGCAGAGACATTACTTTGCCAGCAAACGTTCATCTAGTGAAAGCTATGGTTTTTCCAGTAGTCATGTATGGATGTGAGAATTGGACCATAAAGAAGGCTAAGCACCAAAGAATTGATGCTTTTGAACTGTAGTGTTGGAGAAGACTCTTGACAGTTTTTTGGACTGCAAGATCAAACCTGTCAATCCTAAAGGAAATCAATCCTGAATATTCATTGGAAGGGCTGATGCTGAAGTTCCAATCCTTTGGCCACCTGATGCGAAGAGTCAATTCATTAGAAAAGACCCTGATACTGGGAGAGATTGAAAGCAGGAGGAGATGGGAACGACAGAGGATGAGATGGTTGGATGAATCACCAACTCAATGAACATGACTTAGAGCAAGCTCTGAGAGTTGGTGAAGGATAGGGAAGCCTGGTGTACTGTAGTCTATGGGGTCACAAAGATTTGGACACGACTGAGTGACTGAACAACGTCACATTTTTACTATAACAAAAGGACAGTTAACAATTTCTGTTTTCTTTTTATTCCCTCCTCGAGATAACCAATATTAATAGACTTGTGTGAATTTTTCTGTACTTTTATCCATGTCCTTGCAAATGTGTATGAACATGCACACATTCAGGCAGTTTGTGTTAAGGCTAGGTCAATGGAAGATTCAGTGATGCTGTAAGAAATAAAACCTAGACCTATGGATCTGTGCTGCAGGAGGACCAGTCCTTGGTTACTAATCAGTAGACTCTTGTGTGTCGATGTGACCCTCTTCCAGCCTAAGAAATCGAAAAGGCTTGATTCCAGGTTGTTGTTTCTTGATGGGCTCCTCATTCTCCACAGTTGACAAAGCTCCTAAGGAGTCATAACTTCATGAGAAACTAGGCAGGTGATAGGAGCTACAGCCACTCAGGTGTATCCTAGATCTTTGCAGATCCTGTTTACTGATTAGGGCAGTAAACCAAAGTGAAGCTTGAACTGTGTCCAAGTTCTTCTCACCATTCTTTGAACGTAGTTCTTTCCTATTAGTCTGTTCTTCATTCATTTTTACAAATTTTGGATTATTACATTTACATTTCTCTGTCACTTGTTTTATTCCTTTTCTGCTTTAGTACCTAATAGTTATCAGTCCAGGTCAATGGTTAGAGAAATGTTAGTTTTAATAATGCATAATATCCCATAATGTGGATGTTATGATCTAGTTAGCTGTTCTCCAGTTGACTTTCATGATATTTCCAGGTCGTTAGTGCCAGAATAACCCAACTACAGTATACATTCTTGTAGGTAAGACTCCCCAAAGTGGGCTTGCTCTGTCAGTTGCTGGTATTGTTGTTTAGTCATTCAGTCATGTCTGACTCTTTGTGACCACTTGGACTACCCCATGGACTGTAACCTGTCAGGCTCCTCTGTCTATGGAATTTTCTGGGCAAGATTACTGGGGTAGGTTCCATTTCCTCCTCCAGGGGATTTTCCCCACCCAAGAAATGAACTTGCATCTCAGAGTCTTCTGCATTTTACAGTGGATTGTTTTACCACTGAGCCACTGCGAAAACCCATTGCTCCGTCAGTATTTATATGTATTTAAAATCTTAAGAGATACTGTCAATTTGGGGGGCATGAGAGGGTAAAAGAGGAGGAAGATTGTAGCAGTTTTCACTCCCATTGTCCAGGGGTTTGTTTATACCTATCTTCACCAGCACAGGCTATAATTATTTTAATATTTATCAGTCATATGGATAAAAATAGCATCTCCATTATACCTTCAGTTTGCAACCTTCTGGTGACTAGTGAGGCTTAAGAATCTCTTCATATTTATTGGCCCTTTGAATGTCCTCTTTTGAGAATTGCTTATTCATATTCCTTACTCAATTTTATTGGTTGTTTTATTTTTCTCATAAATTTGTATGACTGATTTGGTTACTAGGAATATTAAGAGCTTGCCATCATTATGAGCTGCACTTGTGTCTTGATTTTATTTATGATTTTTGCTATATAAAATAGATGATAGATAAGTGAATAGTTAAATCATTTGTTTTACTAACTTCTCTATTGCTTTTGAAAGTTTTTCTCAGCAAACAGTAATAAAATGTCATTCTAAATTTTCTTCTGGTAAATTTATTGTAATTTTTGTATTTAAGTTTTTAATCTAGAGATTTGTTTTTAACTTAAAAGTTGTTAAATTAAAAATTTATTAACATTTTCATAAAAGATATATTTTTAATGTGTAGAGTAGGAATTTAGCTTTCTTTTTTCAAGATGAATGTCATTTTATTCCAGAGTTGTTAAATTACCATTTTCCAACTTGAAATTCCACTTTTCCTTATGTTATCTTCCTGTTTATAAAAGCATCTAGTTTGGGGCCTCTGTATTAATTCTCTATAGATTACCACAGTACAGTGCTTAAAACAATGCCAGCTTATTAGTGTATAATTCCATAGAGCAGAAGTCCAGGAACAGTGAGGTTGGGTTTGTTGCTCAGGTTCTCGAAGTCTAAGGTTAGGGTGGGGAAGGAACCACTTACAGCCTTATTCAGATTGCTGGCAGAATCAGTTCCTATAGTTGTAGAACCTAGGTTTCTGTTTCCTTGCTGGCTGTCAGTTAAGGATGCTGTCAACCCTTTGAGACCACCAGCAGCTGTTCTTTTGAATTGTATTTCGTTTGCTAAATTTTGTTGTTTCCCCATCAATACTCATAAGGGAAAGTGGTTTATAATTTTCTTGTGGCAGTTATAAAGTTTATGCATACATATTTTAGTACATACAGATATTTATATGATGGTGATAAATCATTATTACAATAAAACTTTTTTTTTCCAACCATATGAAGTAGTATTGCAAGTTGGGTATATGTCGCATTTGTTTTGTATTCATCTCATGCCAAGTCCTCTCTCCTAGTATTAACATGTATTAAGAATCTTGATCTTTAGGCTCTATGGTCATGTTAATTAATTTTTAAATCCCAGATAAAATGCTAATGTGTTACTTAAAGCAAGGCGTACAGAGTCAGGTGGCCTTTGACTCTGTATTTCTGGGTAATATTAGGCTTGAAGTGGCCATACTGAGCCCAGGAACGCGCAGTCCTTTTCATATAGTTAATCTTTTTAAAAAAATTTTATGTGTTTTTAATTGGAGGATAATTGCTTTACAATATTGTGTTTGTTTCTACCATATATCAATATCAATCAGCCATAGGTTTGTTTATGTATGTCCCCTCCCTCTTGAACCTACCTCCCACCCCATCCCACCTCCATATAGTTTAACTTTGAGTGGTATTTTTCCATCACTAACCATCAGCAAGTTTGTTGTAATCCATTTTACAACAAAACTACTACTCATTTTCATATAGTAGTAGTTTGCTCTTAAACTAAAAATGAAGTTAGAAATGGAGATTTTAATAAAACCTATGTAAACTATAGTTTTTTTTTTTCCTTTTTTAATGAAATACTCAATCTTCTATCTTTTAAGGACAGAAGCTCATTCAGGAGTGATGTATCAGATCTAAAACGTTCTTTCTTGTTCCAAGTGATGATGATGGCACCTAGTTCTTGGTATGTTTAAAAAATTGTGTTAATTTTCAAGGGTTAGTGGCAGAGGATGAGGTCAAATAAAGCATGGAGCCTTTTGGTTTACAAGTGGAAAACCATGACCAATCAACTCTTCATGGAGTGGGAAAAGTCTTAGAATTATGAATGATGTTCTTGAAAGAGTCTGAAAATGCTTCACATGAAGTCGCTCGTTAGAGCTTTTGTCTGTCAGAGTGCTCTCTTTATCCTTTGGGGATAGTTGAGAGCGTGTTGCTCTCCTCAGCTAGTTGGTTGCCTGGCAGACTCTCCAGCTTAGTGAAGAACTAAGCTGCTAAAGCTGTGTGACCAGGTGGTTGAGGGTGAGTTATGTGCGCTTTAAGAAATGAAACATCAATGAGTAATTTAGTATAGTGGTTACTATCAATACTATACATAACATTCTCAATTAACACTTCTGAAAAAATACTATGGTTGAGAAAACATTTCCCAGATTATCACTACAGTTGTTAATCTTTATTTAACACTTACATGGTTGCCACACTGCTCTAAGAGCTTTACATATATTAACTCACTGAATCCTCACAACAAGTATTTAACTGAGGTTAGGTGGCAAGTGGAGATGCCAGGAATTGGTGTCTGGCTCCTGAGTCTATGCTCTTGATCACTATTATACACTTACTGATCTCATAAATCTAGTAGGATAGAATGATTTCCTAAAAAAAAGTTCTTCAGACCTGGAGAAGCAGACTCCTTCTACTAATAAAGACAGAATGATGCAGTCAAAGCCGAAGTGAATTACTTCTGTTGCCTTAAACTTTCATCTTTTCCCTTTGTGTAAGGAAGGCCAGGCTGGGCCATGAGAGGAAACAATGTGTTTTTGTTTGTATTTCCCTTCTATTACTTCTCTGTAAACTAAAGTGATCAGCCATTTGTTGATATCTCACTTTGACCAAGCATTAGTTCGACTCTGTGGAGTCTGGAAAGGACTTAGCTGTGTTCCCTGACTTTGAAAAATGAAGCTACCTGCAGCCCACTGTAGAGATTGCAGTGCCTGAGTCGTGCTCAGGATTGTAATGGGAGCAGAGAAGGGATCAATGTACCGTATCTCCTATGTGGATCCTTCTCCATCTCTCCCTCTCTAAGGTAAAGCCAAAAGTCTAGAGGGTGAAGAGAGGCTCATTTGGTGAGTTGGTATATGATTGATCAGCCTGCCACAAAGAGAGGGCAAATTTGCAAAGGTGCAGGGTGTAGGTTATACTTGGCAACCTCCTTGATAAGTCACCTGGGTACTTATTAAATTCCACATTTGTGGGCCCCATTTGATAGCCTCTGAATCAGAATCTCCAAGGGAAAGGCCTAGGGGATGCTGATTAACAGGGCCCCCAGGGCATTCTTGTTGGGGGAGCTTGGAAGACACCGCAGGAGTGGAATACAGTTTGTTCACAAACATAAAATGAATTGTAGAGTTAATGGTTGAGGATGAGATCAGATGATATAAGGTCATTTTATGTCTTGCCTGTCTTTTGTGATTGGATCTCTATTTGTATCCTACTGAACATTGCTTACTTTGCAAGTATCATTAGATATATTGAACAGAGCATTTATTTAGACTTGGACAACCTTAATTTGCAAGCAATATGTTGAAAGTTTGGACTTCAGCCCAATTTAGAGTTTGCAACCTTGACTTATGTTGAGAAACAACCAAGGAGAAGGGTGGGGAAAAGAATGAATATTGTTAATCTACTGTGTGCCCCATGACACTTCATGGTGCCTCCTTGTGTTCCTTATCCAGCTGAGGCTAAGAGGTTAATTATGTGGACCACATAGCTATTAAGTGATGCAACTGATATTCAAACCTGGGTCTATAGAGGAGAAATTTAATTTGTCAGAAAGTGATGATCAGAGTGTTCATTCATTCAATTAAAACTGGTGAACCAGAAAAGGCAGGGTTAGGATGAGGAGCTATGGTAAAAAATTTCGATGTTTACTACCATGTGAAAATATATGCCCAGTGTTCTGTACTTTTTTCTTTTTAAAAGAAGTTAATTATCAGTATTTTATGTGAATTTCTCTATTTTAAAATTTTAGTCGTATATTCTAAAAGTGTAAAACAATGTGTTTGCCAACACCATGATACAGATTATATCATTAGGTAGAAATTTGCTTAGGAGCTACTGGTTTGTGACTTCTCGATTAAATAATCTCTAAAGTCTAAGCTTTAAAATGTCAAGATTCTTGCTGATTCTTGATGAGATATGATTTACTGTGATTTGCTTTCTGGAGAAGGCAATGGCACCCCACTCCAGTACTCTTGCCTGGAAAATCCCATGGATGGAGGAGCCTGGTGGGCTGCAGTCCATGGGGTCACTAAGAGTTGGACACAACTGAGCGACTTCACTTTCACTTTTCCCTTTCATGCACTGGAGAAGGAAATGGTAACCCACTCCAGTGTTCTTGCCTGGAGAATCCCAGGGATGGCGGAGCCTGATGGGCTGCCGTCTATGGGGTCACACAGAGTCGGACACGACTGAAGCAACTTAGCAGCAGCAGCAGCAGCATATCTTAAAGAAAAAATTTCCTGAACATTTATGTGAAAGAATAATGAAGCCTTTTCTAAGTATCTATATGCTTTTAACTTTGCTGAGGTAGGTGGAGAAAGATGAAAAAGCTACTTCTGGCTTCTTGCTACTGGGGAAAGTATTGCCCTCTCCTGGGCCTTTAGTCCAACTACTGTGTTTTGGTTGCCTTCTACCATCAGAGGAGCTAAAAATGATCTATCTATTCACTCTTCCATGTCTGCCTTCAACCCATGAGGAGCCACGTGCAATCAGTGTCTTTCCAAAGTGTATAGAGCAGCATATTAGTGGACCTTGAAACCAATTCAGTGCCAGCTTGACCAGTATTAAAATGAGAGAGATTGAGAGAGAAAGAGAACAGAGTAGAATAGAAGATGCTTGCATGGCAAGTAGGAAGGGCAAGAATTGCTTTGTAGTACTTTTGTTTCAGCTGTATATGTGTATCTGTTGCATAATAGAATGCATTTCCCACTGTCCTAGCAGTTAAATTTTGAAAGCACTGAGCTAGAGTGACTAAGTAGATTCCTTGGTCATTCCTCCTGAATCTAAGATGGTATAAATTCAAAGCTGGAAATTTGAAAGGATTTTCACCACATGTTAATTACCTCCACACTTGTGACTCCATGGACTGTAGCCCACCAGGCTCCTCTGTCCTTGGGATTCTCCAGGCAAGAACACTGGAGATCAGTTCTTTAATCCAATCATTACTTTTCAGACAAGAGTGGCAGTGCCGAAGGGAAGGAGGGTCATTACAAGATGAGAAGTCACATGGCCTTAGAGAGTAGGACAGAGACTCCATGACAGAGAGGATGCTGAGAAGGGCACTGAGCCAGTCCCAATTCTGTGTTTACTGCAGTTCCTTGAGGATGAAAAGGAGGGAGATAGTATGAGTAAAAAAGAGGACCTAATGCAAGTTTAAGGGCACTAAAGAGGCTCGGAGGAAGGTGGACCGGGGGATACTTTGGCAATGAAACATTTTCCATTTGTAGAATCGCCTCTTTGGAACTGAGTGAATGGGGAAAGGTGACCTGAAGTTAACACTTTTCACGTGTTGTATTTGCTTCATCATTTCTAAGTTTGCATTCTCAAGAAACTCTATTCTGAAATTTAAAAATCTAAGTAGAATCTAGATTGTTGTATGAGATTGAGGGCCCTAGCAGGATGCACACTCCTGTGTCTTAAGAGTTTAATTGTAAATGCAAACTCTTAAGGTTTCCAGAAATAATATAAAGTTGTATTAGTTTCAACCTTCTAAAAATTAAGTTTTGTCATAATGGTCACCTGATGGGATGAAATACATTGAAAGTGTTTAGTGCTTATATTAAGTATTTTACATTATCTATTGATTCCTTGATAAAGCAGTATCTTACAACCTTATTCTGGGAAGATTTCTGGATATCTTATGAACTACTTTAAACTCTCCAAGCTCTCATTACTACTTATAGGTTAAGAAGCTAATTTATATACAGTTGACTCTTGAACAATGCAGGTTGGAACTGCAGGGATCCACTTAAACTAGGATATTTTTCAGTAGTAAATGTTTACAGTATTACCAAATCCTGGCTAGTTGAGTCTGCAGATGCCTGGAAACTGGAAATGCAAGGCCAAGTACAAGTTATGTGTGGATTTTCTACAATGAGGAGGGTGGGCACCCAAGCTCCCATATTGTTGCATCACCTGTACTGAAGTGAAAAATAGGCTTTTCAAATTACTTCAGAGATAGATTGTTAAAACATTCTATTAAAAGAGGACTACTTTGACCAGTCAGTGTACTTTGATTTAGCTTTGTGGACAGATATTTGAGAGAGCAAACTCCAAAGGACAGCAAACTGATGGGGCAGAACTTTTTTTGTCTTGTTTCTATTCCTAGTATACAACTGATGAAACTGACTTTTTGGCCATTTTCTGTCACTGATAGTAGATGCTGTGTATTATGGGTCCAATATCCAGGCACAAATACACACATTTGGAGGCTATTGTGTTCTTCCCATTAAAGGGGAGTTTCTGCCTCTTACTTGTGTTTATTGTTTTAAGTTTTAAAGATCTGATGAATTCTTGTGAGATTATTTGTGATTCAATTTATTTTCTGTAAGTACAGTAATAGTGATACTGCTTACCTGTAATCCCTTGGATTGCCTAAGGACCCATATAGAGTAAATAAGTTTATTAGCTGAATGGATTATTAAAAATATTGATTCACTAGAATTACTAGAATAGGACCAAATCTTCTAGTGCTGCTATGTATTGATTTATGATTTCAGATCCATGAAAGCTGGATATAATTTTAATATGCTTAGGGGGATAATTTCTATATCTGATTAGTTATATTACTTTAGAGAAAATAATAGACATGTAATAAACTTAAAATGAAGCTTAGGAAGGAAGGAAGCTTAAAGAATTTGCCCAAACTACTTCATTACCTTGAAGACTCTTTTGCACTTGGGATTGCATTTGTATATTTACATACCTATTGCTTCACCTAGACCCTGAGATTCTGGAGATGAGGATCCAGGTCTCTATATTTCTAACCTCATGTACTTTCTACCACGTAACCTCGTTTTTCTGCAGATGCAGTCATGAACCACCTGAATCTGATTCATCAGGGGAGTTTTATTACCAATACAGATTATCAGGACACACCCACAGATTTACTAAAAATCTCCAGAAGTGAACTCTATCCTAAAATGATCAAGTAAATGCAATGATATTGATAATGCAAGAATAGACAGGGAGGCTTCCAGACCTTGCCCTCTACACTCCTCGTCTACTCAGTGAACTTTTACTGGCCATCTACTAAGCGCCAGCTACTCTGGATGTGAAGTTAAATGAAGCACATTAACAGTTAAAAACAGAATGAGTTGGAAAGATTTGATTTGAATCAACCTTACCTACATGCTAACCACATAAATTTCAGCAAGTCACTTAACTTCCCTAAACTATTTCCTCTCTTGTGAAGTAGAAATAATGACTGACATAAGATTAATGTAAATACTAAATAAGATCAGTTCAGTCGTTCAGTCGTGTCTGACTCTTTGCGACTCCATGGACTGCAGCACGCCAGGCTTCCCTGTCCATCACCAACTCCCAGAGCTTGCTCAAATTCATGTCGCTGATGCCATCCAACCATCTCATCCTCTGTCATCCCCTTCTCCTCCTGCCTTCAGTCTTTCCCAGCATCAGGGTCTTTTCCAGTGAGTCAGTTCTTCGCATCAGGTGGCCAAAGTATTGGAGTTTCAGCTTCAGCAGCAGTCCTTCCAGTGGATATTCAGGACTGATTTCCTTTAGGATGGACTAGTTTGATCTCCTTAAATACTTTTTGCAAAGTGCTTGGAATAGGGTGTGCTCTTAATGAACATTCGATTTTTTTTTTCTTAAATTAATGAGCTCGTGTTCTAAAAAGGGCTGAATTTTTTGGAAAATAAACACTTGAAAATAGGGAAAATAACGGAAGAGATGTAAGATTTTGTTTTCTATCAAACCACCCCAAAACTTGGTGGTATGACTTTCACTGACTCACAGTGTGGTGGGTTGGCAGTGGGGTTGAGTTCAGTTGGAACAGCTCATCTCTGCTCTAGATTGTATCATCTGGGCACACTCAGGTGTTGATGGTCTGCTGGCATTCAGTGGCCTCACCCCTATGCTGATAGGAGCAATGGTTGCTAAGTGGGTCATGAGTACTCATCATCCTGAGTACTACCAGCCTGGGCTAGACACATGGTAGTGGCCGCAGGGTTCTCAAGAGCAGTGGGAAAGGAGTTGTTAAGGGAGTCCCATGAGCAGGCACTTTGCAAGCCTCTGCTTGTATCAGGTTTACTAATGTTTCATTAGTCAAAGCAAGCCACGAGACCAAGCCTAGATTCAGCAGATAGAGAAAGACTTCACCACTTCATGGGTAAAGAGATGTGACTACAGGGATGGAAAGCATTTGTGGCTATTTTTGTAATATGCACGGGCTTTACTGATTGCTTCCTCTGTATCAGACTTCATGCTAGGTGATTTATATGTTATTCCCTTAATCCTTCCAACAGTCTCCTGACATGTGACAATCCCATTTCAAGGATGAGAAAATTGATTAGATAAATTGAGACTTGTACACATTAAGCACAAAGTTTTTGCCTCAACTTATGGAGTGGCCTTTTGGGGCTATCTGTTGTTGCTTAGGTGATCAGCCTACAAGGAAGAAGGTGTATGCTCTGTTTCGTTAAGGTTTGGTTAAAATGGAGTTTCAGTGACTTGTTTTACTCTCATATTGATACCTTCTAGACTAAATAAGGCTTCTCAGGTGGCTCAGAGGTAAAGCATCCACCTACAATGTAGGAGACGTGGGTTTGATCCCTGCGTTGGAAAGATCCCTTGGAGGAGGAAATGGCAACCGTCTCCAGTAGTCTTGCCCAGAAAATCCCATAGACAGAGGAGCCTGGCAGACTGCAGTCCATGGGGTCGCAAAAGAGTCAGACACGACTGAGCAACTAAACAACAAAACAATACTAAATAATCTGTTGAGTCATTTGTTTGTTTAGTATAGAAAAAATTTAATCTTACTAACATTACTGTTCTTTAAGACTTTCCAGAAGTTTATGAGGATTGTTTTAATGGATTTTTCTTGGTTTTGCCAGATCACCTATGCAACCTAGATCTTACCGCATTTTGGACATGACCGAGTCTCTTCAGTGGGCCAGGTATCACTGGCAGCGGCTGATTGGCCGTACAAACACAGAGGATGACGAGAGGCCATATAGCTATTCCTGTCTGTTTGCCTGCGGGGGCAAGTCCTCCCAGACCCCCAAACTGGCAGGAAAGCATCGGGTGGTTGTTCCCCACCTCCAGCTCTTCAAGGAGGAGTATGAAAAGTTCTCTGGAACCTATGTGAATAACAGAATACGGACTACAAAGTACACGCTGTTGAATTTTGTGCCAAGAAATTTGTTTGAACAATTTCACAGGTACTTTTATTTTTTGGGGGAAAAAAACTTAGGATTTTCTTTGTCATTCTGATTGATATATAAGATTTTTCATTTTCATAATATTGTCTGTTACCTAAGCCTAAGGCTTGAGACATTATCTTTGACGATTCTGGTAGGGTCCATAGGACTAATAAAATGCTTTCTTGTGAAAAGAAAAGATATTGTTATCTTCGTATTACAGATGAGGAAACTAAGTTTGGCCCTGTAGTTTAACCAGTGTCCTGCCAGTAGTGAACAAGGGGCTGTGACCTTCAGTCTACTCACTCTTGCTTTTGTGTTCTTTCCATTAAAAGAATGCTAATTCTGCATTTTAATTTGACTTATAGCCTTTTCTTCTTTTTTAAAAAATATTTATTTATTTACTTCTTTGGCTGCTCTGGATCTTAGTTACAGTATGTGGGATCTTAAATCTTCATTGTGACGTAAGGAATCTTTAGTTGCAGCATGTGGGATCTTGTTCCCTGACCAGAAATTGAACCTGGGCACCTTGCACTGGGGAGCAGGGAGTCTTAGCCACTAGCTCCTAGCTTTTTCTTCCTGATAAAGGGAGGAAATAGAGCTCTGAAGTAAATACAGATGTAAGCTGTAAGATTAGGTGTAGCAGATATAATTCAGTGTAATATGTATTTGTTGAAGTCCTTTCATCAGGTTAAGTATTGAAGGAAATGCAAGGTTACATGAAGATTCTTTCCTTATGGAGCCTTATATTTAGCAAGGGCAGCAAGATGTGTATATAATGAAAAGACACAGTGGATGTTATGAGTGCTATAAGGTGCTGCCAACTAGGATGGAAGCCTCAAAAAGAGAAATACTACTACTAGCCAGAGCAATAGAAGGAAAGTGGCATGTGAACTTAATTATGAAGGTTGCAATTTTCAAGGCAGAGATGTCTGTAAAGCACATTTCAGATGGAGGCAGGAATACAAAGAAAAGCAGAATGGCAATGGCATAGAAGATTTGCTGGAGGCCTGGGAAGTAGTCCTCTGTGACTGATACTGTTAGAGGCTAATTGAAAGCAGGACAGAACATTTAGGAAGATGTGCATATATCTTGGCAAGCTGTAATAGAGACCTGAACTTAGAACAATGTGGGGATGAAAAAGAGGCTAATCTATTACAGATACTATGGATAGATGTAAGGAATTAAGTGAAAGGAGTGAAAAGATGATGTGAGCAAATTGAGTTATGATGACCAGGAGGATTAACAGAAAAAGGAAAGACAGGAATAAAAAGAATATTGGCTCAAAGGTTATGTTGTTTTTGTAAATGTTGAGTTTGAGATGCTAACGTGAGTGTAGAGATTCTCAGCGTTTATTGTTATTTTTTTCCAGTATTATTCATTTCATATATATTCATCCTCATTTTTTATTCTCTGTACATTCCATGCAGTTATGGAACAGTGGATATAGTTAAAGTACAGATATGAATTTGTCAAATTAATGGTTTTAACTACTATGGATGTTTCTATCTTGTATAGAGTTGGCAGTTGTGCCCATGATAGAATTAGAACCTGGAACCTGAATTGAATTCAGGTCCCAGCCCTATAGATATAGATGCAGTTAACCTGGTATGCTGCAGTCCATGGGGTCGCAGAGAGTTGGATATGACTGAGCGACTTAACTGTATATGCAAACTATTGAAGCCACAGAAGAAGCAAAAAGGGTTGCGAGTAGCAAAATGGTTGCAAGTAGCCAAAAATTTCAGTGTAAGAGGAATTGGAGGTGAGAAACGAGGAATACGTGTGGATTATTTTGAGAAGTTTGGCCGTGGGAAAAATATGTGATTAAAATTCAAGGGACCATGCAAAATTGAGATTTAGTTTGTTTCTTTTAAGGAAAGGGGCTGCTTGCATTTGCCTTAGGGTCAAGTGGGAAATATTTGATTATATAAAAGAGAGAAGTAGTTCCTTAAAAAGTAGTTCTCAGTAATGTGAAAGCAGAAATGGAAGCGTTGATCTCAGGGAAAAATAAACCCTCAGGGTTTTCTAATTATTTTGAACCTTGTTTGAATCTAATGTTTGGACAATCAAGTTAACTTCTGAAAGTTAGAGTTGATTTTTTGTTTTTGCAATGCATTAACTTTGAATTTCCTCGTAGGTTTTTTGAACTTTTTAAAAGAAAGTAGTACTTCCTATTGTGCTTTATTATGTTACACAACTCAAAATGGTCATACTGCAATATTGACTATAATATATTTAATAAATGATACCTCACATTTATTAGAGTCCAACCAGATGTCTGCAGGGATAATAAATGGTTCATTCAGATTTGTTAGATTTCAATAGTTCTGTTTTGTAGCATCCAAAATCAACTGATAGAAACTTGTGGAAAAACACCATCAGGTCTTTTACCTCTTTTGTTCCAGGCTTTGCTTTGTTAACACCTCCTTGTGTGTGTTTGGGTTTCAGAGTCGCCAATTTATATTTCCTGTTTCTAGTTGTTCTGAACTGGGTGCCTTTGGTAGAAGCCTTCCAAAAGGAAATTACTATGCTGCCTCTGGTGGTTGTCCTTACAGTTATTGCAATTAAAGATGGCTTGGAAGATTACCGAAAATACAAAATTGACAAACAGATCAACAACCTAGTAACTAAAGTTTATAGTAGGTAAGTGTAACAGAAGCTATGCTGGGGAATATACATGCATCATTTAGAAACATGCAGAATGTTACTCTCCACCCCTTAGGTGTGACTAGGACACTTTTGGGGGTGGGATGGTGTTTTTAACTAATATTTATTAAAATCCTAGAGTGCATTTAATTCAGGATCATAGGAAAACACTAAACACATTAAACCATTGTCAACCCAGATGTTGATGAAGTAAAAGCTTCTATAATTTAGGTATAAGTAGAGCTGAAAGAATTAAACTTCAAACCATAAGAAGGAAAGCAAGCAAATAGCTTTTAGTTAGTTAGTTAGTTCAGTCGCTCAGTCGTGTCTGACTCTGCGGACCCCATGAATTGCAGCACCCCAGGCCTCCCTGTCCATCACCAACTCCCAGAGTCTACCCAAACCCATGTCCATTGAGTCGGTGATGCCATCCAGCCATCTCATCCTCTGTCGTCCCCTTCTCCTCCTGCCCCTAATCCTTCCCAGCATCAGGGTCTTTTCCAATGAGTCAACTCTTCACATGAGGTGGCCAAAGTATTGGAGTTTCAGCTTCAACACCAGTCCTTCCAATGAACACCCAGGACTGATCTCCTTTAGGATGGACCCTAGATATTTACAATTTGGGATTAAGAGGATGGGATATGAAATATATGAATGAATATAAAAAACAAGATGGGATATGATAGAAGGTGAGTTTCTTGTGGAGGAAAGGGATTGTGAGATACAGAGAAGTGCATTCTTTTTTGTGAACAAAGCAAGAAGCCTATAAAACCCTTCCTGTTGCAGCAGCAGCTGAGGGCATTCGTAATAGGAGGACTTATAAGGAGCATACTTGCTCTGTTGGAGACTTGTATTTCAAGTATTTATGAAATAGCCTATGTAGCCAAGAGTGACGTCCATTAAGGTGAGTGTTTAACTGTGCTGTATATTAATGACTACATTTACAAATTTCAGTGCTAGTGTCCAGAGACAACTATTTATACTGTTGTGATGTCCTTGAAGTCATACATATTGTGTGTGGTAGAGAAATGTGGGACCATTTACAAAATTGGGATTGTGCTACATATATTGTTTTTATTCTTTTAGCCTAATTTACATCATAAACATTTCCCATGACTTTATCCATCAAGAAAGCACTTTTAATAGCTGCATTGTCTGCAATTAGACTCTAAGATAATTTAAATGTTTCCCATATTTATATAATTTTGAGAATGTATCAGTGAGTATTCTTATACAGAAGTATTGAAGATCTATGAGTATTTCCCCATTATAATTAGGAATGGAATTAATATATCAAAGAAAATATATTTTTTATTAAAGTATAGTTATGTTAATTTCTACTGTACAGCAGATTCAGTTATACATATATATACATTGTTTTTCATATTCTTTTCCATTATGATTTATTATAGTGCTTCCCGTGTAGTTCAGTTGGTAAGTGATTTATTATAGAATATTAAATATAGTTCCCTGTGCTACACAGTGGGACCTTGTTATTTATCCATTCTATAAATAATAGTTTGTATCAGCTAATCTCAAACTCTGAATCCTTCTTTCTCCCACCCTCCTCCCCTTTGGCAACCACAAGTTTGTTCTCTGTGTCTGTGAGTCTGTTTCTATTTCACAGATAAATTCATTTGTGTTATATTTTAGATTCCATATATAAGTGATATATCTTTCTCTTTCTGACTTACTTCACTTAGTATGATCTCTACGTGCATCCATGTTGCTGTAAATGGCATTATTTCATTCTTTTTTATGACTGAGTAGTATTCCATTGTGTGTATATGTATGTGTGAACATACATACTTTACCTTCTTTATCCATTCATTTGTCAGTAGACGCTTAGGTTGCTTCCATGTCTTGGCTGTTTTCAAGAGTGTTGCTATGAACATTGGGGTGCATTGTATCTTTTCAAATTACTATTTTCTGTGGATATATGCCCAAGAGTGGGGTTGCTGGATCATATGGTAACTCTCTTTTTAGTTTTTTAAGGAACCTCCATACTGGTTGCATTAATTTACATTCCCACCAACAGTGTAGGAGGGTTCCCTTTTCAAGGAGCAATATTTTAAAGTCCTTATTCATGTGGCTTTTGTGAATGCCAATTACAAAGTTTATAAGGTTAATTCTCTGAAGTTCCTTTTCATGAGAAATGTATCTACTTCTTAAAAAGTTATCATTAAGGATAGATTTATGAAATTCTCATTGTGTTTACTGCTTTACAAATAAGGTTTTGGTGTCTCTTTTTTTCGTTGCAGAGTTTGGAAGGTTTATGGAGTATTCTGAGGATAATGAGTATGTTAATTTGGCCTGAGGGTAGTTGCCCAGTAAAAGGGCTATAATTAGAAATAAGGGGATCCGCTGGTGACTCGGTGGTAAAGAATTCACCTGCCAATGCAGGAGATGTGGGTTTGATCCTTTGGTCAGGAAGATGCCCCAGAAAAGGAAATGGCAACCCATTCCAGTATTCTTGCCTGGGAAATCCTATGGACAGAGGAGCCTGGCAGGCCACAGTTCTTGGGTTGCAAAGAGTCAGACACAACTTGGCGACTAAACAACAACAATAAGAAATAAAAGGGGAGCTTGAGGCCTGCTATGGAGAGATGTCATGCCCAGGCTACTGCTTACACGCTGAATAAAAGAGCTCTCTAGAGAAATACAATCAACAGGAATAAGATTTATTATAAGGAATTGGCTCATGGGATTGTGGAGGCTAAGAAGTCCCTTTGTGACTCTGCGACTCCATGGATTGTAGCCTGCCAGAGAATTGTCTGTCGTGTAGTTTGAAGGCCAGAGAGTGATGGTGTAGATTCCAATCCGTGTCTGTAGGCCTGAGAACCAGGAACTTTCAGGGCAGATCAGTGTACCGAATCAGTCAGGCAGAGAGTGAATTCAGCCTTCCTTCGCCTTTTTGTTCTATTCAAGCCCTCAACAGATTGAATGATGCCCACCTATACTGGGAAGGGCCATCTGCTTTACTCAGTTCACCAATTCAAATGTTCATCTCTTCCAGAAACACTCCCAGAGACACCTAGAAATAATATTTAACCAGGTACCTGGGTATCCTTTCGACCAGTGAAGTTGACTTATAAAATTAACCATCACAGATATTTTCCTTGAGTGGTACCGAATCTATGTTTTGAGCCAAAAAACAGCATAGTAAAAGTTGTGTTTTAAGGAATATTGGTCAATTCAGGTCATAAGAATGGCTTCTTTATGGATTTGCCTCTACTAATCAAGCCAGGGCACTACCAGGAGTACGTGCTAAGTGCAGGATGGGATTCATAGAATAGATAACGGTGAAGAAGGGCCCAATGGAATTTGGTGAACTTTTGTGATTTTTTTTCAGCTTTGTAGGGTAAAAATACCACTTATAGAAATAGGGAGCGTTAAGTTCATCTAAGGTAGAATGAACTAGAAATGATAGCAAGACAGGGATCCCAGAGGATTGTCCAGTGGGCAAATAGGAACATATGACAGAAGTTCTGGAAGGAAGGAAAGGCTGCAGAGAGAAATTTCAAAGTCATCAGTCCATTTAGAGGTGATTCTGAAGTTAGGAGTTTGACTTAAATCCTCAAGGGAGAACATGTGACAAGGTAAAAGACTGAGCTTTGAATTCAAAGGTAGGCACCTTTTTCAGCCTTTGGAGAAACTTCACAGGCTCTGTTTGACAAGTGCTACTCTTCTGAGATCCCAAAGCATGTGGCATATTTCTTGGGTTGACTTCAGTGCTCTGATACAGAGCCAACTTTCATAAGACAGTAATTCCTAATCTGTCAAATTTATAAAATAACCTTCTGTTATATTTTAGTTTGCAAGTCAGAATAAAAGATATCTCGGTTTAAAAGTCTAGTTTTATAATAAAAAGAAGTATGTTCTGAACAAATTTAAGGCTCACTTGACTAGGAATTCAACCAGATGACATAATTTTCTTTTGTTTTGGGAGAAAAATAACTCAAAGCCTTGTCCTGATAATAGAGCTGTCTTTAATTTTATATGAGCAAATGATTAGGGAAGCCTTCTCTGAAGGAAGTGATACTTAAGCTGATATATGTAGAAATCTGAATTTTGTTTGTTATTAGAATTCTTCAGTGGCTTTCCCAAAATTTGTTTTAAAGACTTATTGAGCCACACAGTCAAAGGCTCTGGCATAGTCAATAAAGCAAAAATAGATGTTTTTCTGGAACTCTCTAGCTTTTTCGATGATCCATCGGATGTTGGCGATTTGATCTCTGGTTCCTCTGCCTTTTCTAAAACCAGCTTAAACATCTGGAAGTTCATGGTTCACGTATTGCTGAAGCCTGGCTTGGAGAATTTTGAGTATTACTTTACTAGCGTGTGAGATGAGTGCAATTGTGCTAAGTTTACTCAGTCAAATTTTGCAAATAGAAAGAATATTTCTTATATATTTTTAAATACAAATTCTTGTACATAAATTCTAATTTTTAGTGTGAGTTTAGAGTTGATATTGTATGTTTGCTCTTTTGGGTTGCTCTAAAAAGTTCTGATTCTCATACTGAGTAGCTGTGTAGTCTTGGGAAAAATTATGTAAACTAACTAAATTCCAGTTTCTTTCATTATAAATAAAATAGTATCAAACAGTAAGCATAGCACCTACCCCTTTCTAAGTGCTAAGTAAGTGTGCTCAGTCATTTGGTTGTATCCGACTCTTTGTGACCTCATGGGCTATAGCCCGCCAGGCCTCTCTCTCCATGAGGATTCTCTAGGAAAGAATACTAGAGTGGGTTGCCATGCCCTCCTCCAGGGGATCTTCCCAACCCAGGGATCGAACCCAGGTCTCCTGCATTGCAGGCAGATTCTTTACCATCTGAGCCACCAGAGAAGCCAGCTAAGTAAAAATTAGCTATTATACTTATTGTAGGTTAATAATAACTACAAGCTAGAGTCTATATTTGTTACATGATCAAATCATTTAATCAGTAATTGAGAATTTTTTAAAACACTGTGTGTGCTTGGTCTCAGTGTGTTCAACTCTCTATGGCCCCATGGACTGTAGCCTGCCAGGCTCCTCTGTCCATGAAATTTTCCAGGCAAGAATACTGAAGTGGGTTGCCATTTCCTCCTCTAGGGAATCTTCCCAAATAGGGATCGAACTCGCGTCTCTCTCATCTCCTGCATTGGCAGGCAGATTCTTTACCACTACACTACTTGGGAAGCCTTTTATTACACTTTCCTAACGGGAGACATGGTATAATTTTTTTCTCAGGTGTCCTTTGGATCTGTTTTAGATGATTTGCATATAAACTTGAAGATGAGAGGCAATATTCTTTGCAGTTGTTTTAAAGTCTAGTCCGAAATATCATTTTATGATTGCATTTCATAATAGAATCTGGTAATTCTTTTTTATTTATTAACTGTTATTCTGTGTAATTTGCCTATTTTTTGGTGTTGTAGAAGAAATAATGCTTGCGTCCCAATGCCTACCCCTCACTGTTCTTGGAACAAATTATAAGAATATAGAGAAATAAAGATTGTCTGTTTATTGTTATTCATTTAAGTTAATGTACTAACTTAAATTCCTGTGAAATACAAAGAAATTACTTTAAAGTACTAATTATTTCTCAGTAAAAGTAAGTTGAAAATATGGGGTCATTAAACTTGGCAAGCTTTTGCAAGAAGCATTAACATTTTTATGCAGATAATTTGGTTCTTATTTGTGAAAGACTGTGGTCTTTCACGCGGTGCTTGATTTTATTTGGGAAAGTATCATTGGGAAATAACAAGTGCTAGAACAGAAAGTAAACATTTAAACCCTATTACACCTCAATTAAGTTAGAATGAACTATTATCAAAACCCTCACATTCTTAAGATTGCCTTTAAAATGGCAGCCATTTGGTAAGATTTTAAGATTTGTTTCAAGTATATTAGAAGTGTGTTGAAAATAAAACTATTAATCATCTGAAAAATTTAGGTGCCTCTGTGTTGCAGGCACTGAGAGATTTAGAGGTTTAAACAAAAAACAAAGTGCCTGCCCTCCAAGAACTTATATTGTTTTCTGATCTTTAAAAATCACCGTATTGTTGGTGTTTCAGTGTGTGTGCTTCAGTTCAGTCAGTTCAGTTCAGTTGCTCAGTCATGTCCAACTCCTTGTGACCCCATGGACTGCAGCACACCAGGCCTCCCTGTTCATCACCAACTCCCAGAGTTTACCCAAACTCATGTCCATTGAGTCAGTGATGCCATCCAACCATCTTATCCTCTGTCGTCTCCTTCTCCTCCTGCCTTGTCTTAGTCGTGTCTAACTCTTGCAACCCTTTGGACTTCAGCCCTCCAGGCTCCTCTGTTCATGGGATTTTTTTCAGGCAGGAATACTTGAGTGCGTTCCCTCTCCAAGAGATTTTCCCAACCCAAGAATCAAATCGGCATCTCCCATGTCTCCTGCATTGCAGGCAGAGTCTTTACCCACTGAGCCATCTGGGATGTTGGGAGTTTAAAAATACTAGCTGATGTTAATATTTTAGCATTGTCTCATAAATCCATGGTATTTCATTATTCTTGAAACTAAGTATTAGTGGCCTTCTAAGGTATTAACCGTATTTATGTGTGACATTTTCTGAAGTAGTTCTTGAAATTCACTTTCTAATACATAGTTAATCCGTATTCTATTTGGTGGTCATTGGTAAGTTGTTATAACTGGGAGTAAAATCTAGTATTTGAGAGGTGGACTCTGGAGCTACTTGCCTTGTTTTAATCCCAGAAATACTAGAAACTGTGTGACCTTGAACTAGTTACTTAACCTGCCTAAGCCAGTTTTTCTCATTTGTAACAGGTGGGGCATGGGGCATAGTGCATTCATAGTACCAACTACATAACATTGATATAAAAATTAAATGATTTATGAATTGATAAAGCCTCTGGTAAATCTGGCTAGGTTGGTCATAACTTTCCTTCCAAGGAGTAAACGTCTTTTAATTTCATGGCTGCAGTCACCATCTCCAGTGATTTTGGAGCCCCCAAAAATAAAGTCAGCCACCTAGACAGCATATTAAAAAGCAGAGACATTACTTTGTCAACAAAAGTCCATCTGGTCAAGGCTATGGTTTTTCCGGTAGTCCTTTATGGATGTGAGAGTTGGACTATAAAGAAAGCTGAGTGCCAAAGAATTGATGCTTTTGAACTGTGGTGTTGGAGAAGACTCTTGAGAGTCCCTTGGACTGCAAGGAGATACAACCAGTCAATCCTAAAGGAGATCATTCCTGGGTGTTCTTTGGAAGGACTCATATTGAAGCTGAAACTCCAATACTTTGGCCACCTGATGTGAAGAGCTGACTCATTTGAAAAGACCCTGATGCTGGGAAAGATTGGGGGCAGGGGGAGAAGGGGATGACAGAGAATGAGATGGTTGGATGGCATCACCGACTCAATGGACATAGGTTTGGGTGAGCCCTGGGAGTTGGTGACGGACAGGGAGGCCTGGTGTGCTGCAGTTCATGGGGTCACAAAGAGTTGAACATGACTGAGCGACTGAACTGAACTGAGTCAATAAATCTGAGCTACTCTGTGCCAGTGATATTCATTGTATAAATTGTTTTTAGTGTTTTTTTCAGAGAAGTACTAATGAATGTCAAAAAGAAAAATGCATTCATAATCACACTCTTTCTTTAGATTTGTTAAAGTAGGAAGTAGCAGTCCACATTTTCCACCTTTTCACCTCTCTGCAGCCAACTCCCACCAGTGGAATTACTATTAATAATCGAATATATTCTTCCCAATTTTCCCCAGTGCTTATGTATTGACATAAAAGCTGCGTGACATTGAACAAAATGGGTCTAGAAGCAAAATGGGTAGCTTTCCTCAGTGATCAATGCAAAGAAATAGAGGGAAACAATAGAATGGGAAAGTCTAGAGATCTCGTCAAGAAAATAAGAAGTACCAGGGGAACATTTCATGCAGAGATGGGCACAATAAAGGACAGAAAAGTATGAACCTAGCAAAAGCAGAGGATATTAAGAAGAGGTGGCAAGAATACACAGTAGAACTACACAAAAAAGATCTTCACCACCCAGATAATCATGATGGTGTGATCACTCACCTGCTGCTGCTGCTGCTGCTGCTAAGTCACTTCAGTTGTGTCTGACTCTGTGCGACCCCATAGACGGCAGCCCACCAGGTTCCGCCATCCCTGGGATTCTCCAGGCAAGAATAGTGGAGTGGGTTGCCATTTCCTTCTTCAGATCACTCACCTAGAGCCAGACATCCTGGAATGCGAAGTCAAGTGGGCCTTAGAAAGCATCACTATGAACAAAGCTAGTGAAGGTGATGGAATTCCAGCTGAGCTATTTCAAATCCTAAAAGATGACGCTGTGAAAGTGCTGCACTCAATATGCCAGCAAGTTTGGAAAATGCAGCAGTGGCCACAGGACTGGAAAAGGTCAGCTTTCAATCCAATCCCAAAGAAAGGCAATGCCAAAGAATGCTCAAACTACCGCACAATTGCATGCATCTCACGTGCTAGTAAAGTAATGCTCAAAATTCTCCAAGCCAGGCTTCAACAGTACATGAACCGTGAACTTTCAGATGTTCAAGCTGGATTGAGAAAAGGCAGAGGAACCAGAGATCAAATTACCAACATCCGCTAGATCATCAAAAAAGCAAGAGAGTTCCAGAAAAACATCTACTTCTGCTTTATTGACTATGCCATAGCCTTTGACTGTGTGGATCACAATAAACTGGAAAATTCTGAAAGAGATGGGAATACCAGACCACCTGACCTGCCTCCTGAGAAATCTGTATGCAGGTCAGGAAGCAACAATTAGAACTGGAATTGGGACAACAGACTGGTTCCAAACTGGGAAAGGAGTACGTCAAGGCTGTATATTGTCACCCTGCTTATTTAACTTATATGCAGAGTATGTCATGAGAAATGCTGGGCTAGATGAAGCACAAACTGAAATCAAGATTGCTGGGAGAAATATCAATAACCTCAGATATGCAGATGACACCACCCTTATGGAAGAAAGCAAAGAACTAAAGAGCCTCTTGATGAAAGTGAAAGAGGAGAGTGAAAAAGTTGGCTTAAACCTAACATTCAGAAAAGTAAGAGCGTGGCATCTGGTCTCATCACTTCATGGGAAATAGATGGGGAAACAGTGGAAACAGTGTCAGACTTTATTTTTGGGGGCTCCAAAATCACTGCAGATGGTGATTGCAGCCATGAAATTAAAAGACACTCCTTGGAAGAAAAGCTATGACCAACCTAGACAGCATTTTATAAAGCAGAGACTTACTTTGTCAGCAAAGGTCCATCTAGTCAAAGCTATGGTTTTCCCAGTAGTCATGTATGGATGTGAGAGTTGAACTATAAAGAAAGCTGAGAGCCAAAGAATTGATGCTTTTGAACTGTGGTGTTGGAGAACACTCTTGCGAGTCCCTTTGACAGCAAGGAGATCCAATCAGCCCATCCTAAAGAAAATCAGTCCTGAATATTCATTGAAAGGACTGATGTTGAAGCTAAAACTTTAATACTTTGGCCACCTGATGCGAAGAACTGACTCGTTTGAAAAGACCCTAATGCTGGGAAAGATTGAGGGCAGGAGGAGAAGGGGACGATGAAAGGATGAGATGGAAGGCATCACCGACTCAATTGTCATGAGTTTGAGTAAACTCCAGGAGTTGGTGATGGACAGGGAGGCCTGGCATGTTACAGTCCATGGGGTCGAAAAGAGTTGGACATAACTGAGCGACTGAATTGAGCTGATTGAGTTTGCCTGAAGGATGGTTTATAAGTGCTATATCCTGACCAGTGAGAGTAATACAGCAGCAACAAATAACAAGTAGATGCAGGAAATTCTAGCTGTATATTTAGGCTGTGAGAGAAGAAGAAAGTTTCTACTAGCTTTAGTTCCATGTCTGAGAAGGAAATACAGCCTCAGTTTGAGTCTACCACATTGATAAATTCTCAAAGCTAGTTAAGATTGGCAATGAACATTGTCACTTAGCTTGCAGTTTTAAAACATCGTACACGCCCATACCCTGTGGCGTTATGCCTCCACTGTCACTCTTGACAGTAACACTATCCCACTTTCTTCACATGACTCACTCTAGATCATCCTGCAAGACCCACTCCTCAAGCTCCTCCAGAGCTAAATGTCCCAGCTATTTGCTCCCCAAATAGCCTGTGCATACCCATCTTACAAAATTGCTGTTTGTGTCTCTTTTTCACATTTTGACTATAGCATTCTAAGGGAATGACCATAACTTAATCACTTTTGTATTCTTAGCATCTAACATGGTAACTGGCATAAATTAAGATCAGTATGGCTCAGTGGTAAAGAATCTGCCTGACAATGCAGGATACCCAGGTTCAATCCCTCAGTTGGGAAGATCCCCTGGAGGAGGAATTGGCAACCTACACCAGTATTCTTGCCTGGAAGATCCCACGGACAGAAGAG
Organism: Okapia johnstoni; assembly: GCA_024291935.2. Classification (NCBI taxonomy): domain Eukaryota; kingdom Metazoa; phylum Chordata; class Mammalia; order Artiodactyla; family Giraffidae; genus Okapia; species Okapia johnstoni. The sequence continues at coordinate 60,083,833 of CM044308.1, forward strand.
CCTGATGGGCTCCAGTCCTTGAGGCCTCAGAGAATCGGATACCACTGAGCGACTGAGCACACACACACCCAGCTATTGGGGAGATTAGCCACTTTTTAAAATCTAGCATGAACTCCAAATGGGGAATAGTGAAGTTAATTCAGTTATAAAATTAACCTCATTTGGATTTTGTTCCAATGTAGAGTGGAGAGTAAATAAACTTATCCCTTAGAAGAATTCTATTTATTATGTTTGAAAGAAAAACAAAATCCTTAACCCTAGTATTCAAGTCTGTCTTCTCTCCCTACTTTCACAAATTCTCAGCAACTTTCCTTATACCTTTCTTTATAGAAAAAGTAGAGGTCATTAAGCATGAATGAGGTATCTCAGTTCCTTCTTATGTCATCTTCACCTGCTTTCTTCTGACTTTACATGAAGCAGTAACTCCCTTCCTTGTAATAGTAGTCCTTTCATCTGTGTTCTTAAGTCCATTCCTTGCTACTTCTCAATAGCTTCAACCAACACTCTCCATTCTCTCTTCTCTCCCCTCCCTTGCCTTCTCCATGGGCTTCTTCCCTGCATGCTGTGTGTGTGTCCAGTTCTCTTTTTTCTTGCCCAGTTCTTTCATCCTTACTGTCCTTTGCCTTCCCTTCCCTTGCAGTGGCTACTTTCACCCTTTATTCCTTTCAGAGCTAAACTTCATGAGATAGACTCCTTCTTCAACTTCTAATCATGCCTTAACCCACTGGAGGTCTCACTTTCTTCTTTACTCTCCATGTCAACAATTTCATATTCTCTACTTAAGAGCAGACATCCTAATAACCACATACCACAGACATGATCCCTTTGTGGCTTTTGTTACTCTGATGACTCCCTTTTTTAAAAAAAATTATTTTTAATTGAAGGATAATTGCTTTACAGAATTTTGTTGGTTTCTTCCAGACATCAACATCAATCAGCCATAGGTATACATATGTCCCCTCCCTCTTGAACTCCCCCCACCTCCCTCCCCATCCCACCTCTGTAGGTTGTTACAGAGCACGTGTTTGAGTTCCCTGAATCATACAGCAAGTTCCCATTGGCTATCTATTTTATGTATGGTAATGTAAGTTTCCATGTTATTCTCTCCATACATCCCACCCTCTCCTTCCTCCCTCCCCCCGCCCACCATGTCCGAAGTCTGTTCTCTATATCGGTATCTCCACTGCTGCTCTGGAAATAATTTCATCAGTATCAGCTTTCTAGATTCCATATATATACATTAGTATACAACATTTATCTTTATTTTTCTGACTGACTTCACTCTATAACAGGCTCTAGGTTCCTCCATTTCATTAGAACTGACTCAAATTGTTCCTTTTTATGGCTGAGTAACATTCCATCGTGTGTATGAACCACAGCTTCTTTATCCATTCATCTGTTGATGGACATCTAGGTTGCTACCACGTTCTAGATGTTGTAAATTGTGTAAATATTTTGAAATTTCCTTCTTTCTTGATTTCTCTGACATTTCCTCTTGGATCTTACTTCACTTCTCTATCACCTTGAAGTCTCTTTCCCTAAGGGATCTAATATTCTTACCTGATGTCAGCTGCTCTCTTTGTGCCTAGGACTTGTAGGCACTATATTTCTACTTGTGAACTTCTGATCAGAACCCTCAAAATGCTGGACCTCTTCAATTTTATATCCTACTTAAAACTTTTCAAACTAGATTTATTATCTTCCCCATGATACATCCAGTTACTTCTAAAATCTGGGACATGGTAAAACATACCATTCACCATGAAGGTTTGAAACCACAGCATCATCGTTGATAACTTCTTTGTGTATAATAAGTCAGAATACTTGTCTCTAATACCCAAAAATTTCTTGACTTAATCTCACTTTATCCATCCTTTTTGCTACTGTCTTGATTGTAACCATCTTTATCCCTCCCCTGAATTATTTCAATATCTTTCCATTGGTTTCTTGCCATTCCTTTTTCTAACCAGCCTGACACCCAACAGTCCATCTATTACTCTGTAGCAGGATTTAGCAAGTAGAAATAGGCTCATATTCTTCTATGAACCTCTAGAGATTTTCCATTCTTTTTTTTTTTTTATGAAATGAAAATTCTTATTTCTAGGAATGGCAGTAGGACTGAACCTTCAAAATATGATTCCTGCCTACCTTTTGGGTCTTCTGTTTCTTCCCTCCATGGAAGAGTAAACTGATATATTCAGACACTAAAGAAAAACTGTTAAACCATTGATTTATCTTTCATGGTAAACTAACAAACTCTTTAGGTAATTAAGGAATTCTTTTAGTTGGATTCAACTTTGTATATAAGGTATTTTGGGAGAATATATCCTGAAAATATTCTTCTTAGGTAGCCCTTTGGATGAATTATTTCTTGAAATAACGATATAATTCTGTGTAGCAGAAGTATATGAGTGTTGGCTTGACGTGGCATTTCTATTTAATATGATGCATTCATTCTTAATATATAGGTCATATAGCTTTTAGAATATAGCTATCTCCTAAGCTTCTTGACAACAAATTTGAATATTTAGCTCTATAATAGAAAATATTTACTTTAAAAATAAGTGCCTTTTTATGACAAATACTAGTTCTGTACAGATACATGGGAGACAATAAGGAAATGAGACAGGTCTAAGACCTTGTTGGAATCATTGGATGCGAAATGCTGCTTAACTAGTTATATGGTTTTCTATGATACAAATTTCCTATTCTACTCCCAGGAAAATGCTTTGTGGAATCCAATTCATGCCATTTTTTATGAAAAGCCATGAGAACTTTGGTAAAACTTTAACACAAAGCAGGGCATTTAAGGCAAATCAACCTCAATTAATGTGACTTTCTTTTAAAAATAATTGAATATATAGAATGAAAAAACTGCACTTTCAAAAAGGGTTAAAAATTTTCATTTTCCTTTCTAGGGATCAGCTATAGCCAACTCAGAACTGTTTTAACCAGTATTTCTATTAAATGATGATTAGGGGTGTTAATGGGGTTTCCCAGGTGGCTCAAGTGATAAAGAATCTGCCTGCCAATTCAGGAGATGCAAGAAAACCGGGGTTCAATCCCTGGGTCGGGAAGATGCCCTGGAAAAGGAAATGGAAACCCACTCCAGTGTGCTTGCCTAGGAAATCCTATGGACAGAGGAGTCTGGCAGGCTAAAGTCCATAGGGTTGCAAAGAGTTGGACACAACTTAGTGACTGAATACATACAGTGCAGGTGTTAATATGCTGGTATAATGATTTTTTAAATGTCTGGGTATTTATTTTACTTCTTTTGAGTTCATTTTAGTCATCCTATCTACCATATGAGAAGCTCTCCAAGAACAGATAATGTGTCTTGTGCACTTTTGGATCCTTGATACCTGATATGGAGAGCATGCAGGAATTGCTTCATTTATGAATAAACCCATCCAGTGTTAATTTTAATTTTATTCGAGAATTACTCAATTAACATAATGGTTCAAAATCTCACAGGAAAAAAAGAATTGAAAAAATATCTTTTGGATGCTTCTAACTAAATTTTCAGATGAAGCAAGTTGTGGAATTTTAAGTTTTACAAATTCTCTGGCTTCCCCTTTTAGCATTTAACAGATTAAAATCACCCTAATACTTTAAATTATAAACTAAAATAAAAAAGAAACCTATTATGTGAGTTTTGGGCTTGAGATTCTTTTTAAACTTTTTTTTTTTTTTCAATTTTAGGAAAGAGAAAAAATATGTGGACAGATGCTGGAAAGATGTTACTGTTGGGGACTTTATTCACCTTTCCTGTAATGAGGTCATTCCTGCAGATATGGTTTTACTCTTTTCCACTGATCCAGATGGAATCTGTCACATTGAGACTTCTGGTCTTGATGGAGAGAGCAATTTAAAACAGAAGCAGGTGGTTCGGAGATATGCAGACCAGGTAAAAAATGTGTTCTCCGTTGGTGATATTAACATTTTCTTTTCAGAAGATGACTGAGCTCATTTTCACATGTACAGATAAAGAGATGTTTCAAATTTATTTTTACCTTTACAACATAGAAGTCTCGAGGGCTTAATGTAATTCCAGAATCAATAGAAGTGTGCCATATTTTATAGATAACAGGATATAATGACTTCAGAGTTCAGACATTACTTTCTGACAATCACGTATTTCTGGGAATTGAATTTACAAAACCTAACAGTTTTGGAAAATTCTTTTGTAATAGAAATGATGATCAACTTCTATTTTTCTTAAGCTTCTATTTGAATGTTGTTTTATTAAAGCTGGAGATATCATTTGGTCATTGTTCCTAAAATCTGATAATTACTTATGTATCAAGGCCTTTTAAAATGTTCATAACTTCTCACGCCACAGTGCTCTGACTCTTGATGTGCTGTGGTGAGGGAAATAAGAACTTTGAATTTATATTAACACAAGTTCCAGTAAAACTCCAACAGTTCTCTCATTCAATTACTGTGTGGTTTGGGGGAGGTCACTTAAACACTTTATGCCGCAGTTTATTTATCTTCAAGTGGAAATGATGACACCTCCCTCATAGCCTTGTTGTATGAAGTAATGTATATAAATGTTTATAAATGAAGTAATGTACATAAAAACACCATGCAAAGTGACTATCAGTTTTCCTTTCCTTTCTCTGGAAACACTTAAAATGAGGTATTTTAAAATGTAACTTTTTTTTTTTTTTTTACTTGAATTACTATTAAGTCAACTTTCTTACAAACCAAAAACATTGTAACCTCATAGTATCCTTATCTTTGGTAAATTTGATCCTGTTACATTAAGTCCATCTTCCTACCTGTAGATAAATTTAGATCCTCTATGATTGTTATGCCTCTCAACTTCCTGTCATTGTCACATTTGTAAACATTTTCACACTTAACACATTGGTAACTATCCTCTACCACTTGGAAATTACATACCACTAAATACCTACTCTGAGGGTGATACCAATTGATTAATCAGCATACTTTACATTCAGTTAAGGGTAAGCTTGACAGAATGTGGTCCACTGGAGAAGGGAACGGTAAACCACTTCAGTATTCTTGCCTTGAGAACCCCATTCTGCTGCATCACTTCAGTCGTGTCTGACTCTATGCGACCCCATAGACGGCAGCCCACCAGGCTCTTCCGTGCCTGGGATTCTCCAGGCAAGAACACTGGAGTGGGTTGCCATTTCCTTCTCCAATGCACGAAAGTGAAAAGTGAAAGTGAAGTTGCTCAGTCGTGTCAGACTCTTAGCAACCCCCTGGACTGCAGCCCACCAGGCCCTTCCGTCCATGGGATTTTCCAGGCAAGAGTACTGGAGTGGGGTGCCATCATGAACAGTATGAAAAGGCAAAAGATAGGACACTGAAACATGATCTCCCCAGGTCAGTAGATGCCCACTATGCTACTGGAGATCAGTGGAGAAATAACTCTGGAAAGAATGACGGGATGGAGCCAAAGCAAAAATAACACCCAGTTGTGAATGGGACTGGTGATGGAAGCAAAATTTGATGCTGTAAAGAGCAATATTGCATAGGAACCTGGAATGTTAGGTCCACGAACCAAGGCAAATTGGAAGTGGTCAAACAGGAGATGACAAGAGTGGACATCGACATTCTAGGAAATCAGTGAACTAAGATGGACTGGAATGGGTGAATTTAACTCAGATGACCATTATATCTACTACTGTGGGCAGGAATCCCTTAGAAGAAATGGCGTATCCATCATAGTCAACAAGAGTCCGAAATGTAGTACTTGGATGCGATCTCAAAAATGACAGAATGATCTCTGTTCGTTTTCAAGGCAAACCATTCAATATCACGGTAATTCAAGTCAATGCCCCGATCAGTAATGCTGAAGAAGCTGAAGTTGAATGGTTCTGTGAAGACCTACAAGACCTTCTAGAATTAACACCCAAAAAAGATGTCCTTTTCATTATAAGGGACTGGAATGCAAAAGTAGGAAGTCAAGAAACACCTGGAGTAACAGGCAAATTTGGCCTTGGAGTACAGAATGAAGCAGGCAAGGGCTAATAGATTTTTTCAAGAGAACGCACTTGTCATAGCAAACACCCTCTTCCAACAACACAAGAGAAAACTCTGCACATGGACATTACCAGATGGTCAACATTGAAATCAGATTGATTATATTCTTTGCAGCCAAAGATGGAGAAGCTCTATACAGTCAGCAAAAACAAGACTGGGAGCTGACTGTGGATCAGATCATGAACTGCTGCTGCTGCTGCTAAGTCGCTTCAGTTGTGTCCGACTCTGTGCAACCCCATAGATGGCAGCCCACCAGGCTCCGCCGTCCCTGGAATTCTCCAGGCAAGAATACTGGAGTGGGTTGCCATTTCCTTCTCCAGTGCATGAAAGGGAAAAGTGAAAGTGAAGTTGCTCAGTCGTGTCCAACTCTTAGCAACCCCATGGACTGTAGCCTACCAGGCTCCTCCATCCATGGGATTTTCCAGGCAAGAGTACTGGAGTGGGGTGCCATTGCCTTCTCCAGTCATGAACTCCTTATTGCCAAATTCAGAATGAAATTGAAGAAAGTGGGGAAAACCACTAGACCATTCAGGTATAACCTAAATCATATCCCTTATGACTATACAGTAGAAGTGAGAAATAGATTTAAAGGACTAGATCTGATAGACAGAATAGCTGATGAACTATGGATGGAGATTCGTGACATTGTACAGGAGACAGGAATCAAAAGAGGAAAGCACAAGCTGGAATCAAGATTGCCGGGAGAAATATCAGTAACCTCAGATATGCAGATGACACCACCCTTATGGCAGTAAGTGAAGAACTAAAGAGCTTCTTGATGAAAGTGAAAGTGGAGAGTGAAAAAGTTGGCTTAAAGCTCAACATTCAGAAAAGTAAGATCATGGCATCCGGTCCCGTTACTTCATGGCAGATAGATGGGGAAACAGTGGAAACAGTGGCTGACTTTATTTTTCTGGGCTCCAAAATCACTGCAGATGGTGACTGCAGCCATGAAATTAAAAGACGCTTACTTCTTGGAAGGAAAGTTATGACCAAGCTAGACAGCATATTAAAAAGCAGAGACATTACTTTGCCAACAAAGGTCCGTCTAGTCAAGGCTATGGTTTTTCCAGTGGTCATGTATGGATGTGAGACTTGGACTGTGAAGAAAGCTGAGCGCTGAAGAATTGATGCTTTTGAACTGTGGTGTTGGAGATGACTCTTGAGAGTCCCTTTGGTCTGCAAGGAGATCCAACCAGTCCATCTTAAAGGAGGTCAGTCCTGGGTGTTCATTGGAAGGACTGATGTTGAAGCTGAAACTCCAGTACTTTGGCCACCTGATGCGAAGAGCTGACTCATTTGAAAAGACCCTGATGCTAGGAAAGATTGGGGGCAGGAGGATAAGGGGACGACAGAGGATGAGATGGCTGGATGGCATCACTGACTCGATGGACATGGGTTTGGGTGGACTTAGGGAGTTAGTGATGGACAGAGAAGCCTGGCGTGCTGCGATTCATGGGGTCGCAAAGAGTCGGACACGACTGAGCGACTGAACTGAACTGAAGGGTAAGCTCCAGACTCTGATGGCCTCAAGTATAATCCTGGCTCTAAAAACCTTGTTTTGAAACCTTTAGCAAATTACTGGTCCTCTTTGTGTGTCTCTTTCCTCATCTGTTAATTAGGCCTAATTATAGTATCTAGTGAAGAAGAAAATAGTTAAGTGTTTAAAGGGCCTAATATAGATTCTAACTCATCAGAAGAACTCAGTAAATATTAATTATTAGCAAGCCAAATCACACGATCCTATGACTCATATTTTTCAAATGTTTGCTGATACACATATCAATACTTTGAGAAAATCAGTAGCATTTATCTTATTATCCAAAAACTGTATTAAAAGGAAAGGACCTAGGTTGATGTGGCTTGTTCTTAGTGAATCCATGCATTATAGAAGCCATGCCTATCTTCTATAAGACACTGTTTATTCACTCATTGGTTTCATAAAGCATTTTAAAATTATTTTTTGACCTATTAGAGAATTTTGTGAGATACATCTAGATTTAATTTTTTAAATAAAATTTGCTAAGATTAAATGCATGCATACTCAGAATACTTATATACATGTATGTGTGCATCCTAAGTCACTTAAGTTGTGTCTGACTCTTTGTTACCCTGTGGACTGTAGCCTGCCAGATTCTTCTGTCCGTGGGATTCTCCAGGCAAGAATACTGGAGTGGGTTGCCATGCCCTCCTCCAGGGGATCTTCCTGGACACAGGGATTGAACCCGTACCTCTTATGTTTCCTGCATTAGCAGATGGGTTCTTTACCACTAGTGCCACCTGGGAAGCCTATGTTACATATATGTATGTATGTGTGTGTGTGTGTGTATGTGTATGTATACACACTTAATCTCATAAACTACCTATATGGTTAAAGAACAATAATAAAAGTATTTTCAGCTTTTCAATGTCTTCCTGATAAAAGAGTGTGTACTATAGGAGAAGCTGCCTCCTACAGGGAGTCCTGCATGCATTTCAGTGTACGGTTCAGGCATTCTCATCACCTGAAGATATTTATTAATGCTCTAGGACCATTCTCATCTTATTTATTCATTCATAATTATGTGTGTGCTTTCCTTTATTTGGGCAATTTGTGACATACATTTTGGGACATGAATACCTTAGTTTTATCTTAATAATTGATGAAAGGATAAACACTTAAATCTCAAGATTTAACCTTTAATTTTTGTGTGGTAATTTTTCAAATATATATATTTTTAGGACTCTGAAGTTGATCCTGAGAAATTCTCCAGTAGGATAGAATGTGAAAGTCCAAACAATGACCTCAACAGATTCCGAGGCTTCCTGTGAGTGATACAAGACTTTCCTTTGTGGGTGTGAATGGAAGTGTATGTTGCAGTTATATTTAACTAAAAGAAAAAAAACAAACGTGTACTTATAGCCAAGTTAAGTCACTAAAGGCTGACAGTTAAGCCACCTATAAATTTGGCTTATTTTAATTATTTGATAAATATTTACCTATGTATATTTTTTAAGACAACAACAAAATCTTGTTCTTAAAATAACCTTAGAATCTCTTTCAGTGATATATGAATGATTTACATGAGCTCCATGTTAAGCCCAAGACATGTTAGTTATTTGGAAGGAAGTGTTTGGACAGACATGGCAGTTTAAGTGACATGATAGGATGGTGTCCTTCTATCCTGTTAGAATTAGAGTAGGTGGGCAACTCAGCTGGTAAAAGTTAGCCAATGACTTTGAAACACTTTTAAGAAAAAGTATGGGAATCCACAACAGCGTCCATCTGGAGACTTCCTATGGCATTTACATCCCTTTCCAATGGAAGCTAGAATTTAGGGTCTTACCTGATTCTGGCTGGCTTCTGCCACTTAAGTGCTTTATTTTTTGATCCAAGTTACTGACTCTCTTTATCCTTCCTGATGTTTAAGAGAAGTCAATTAGACCTACTTCATAGTGGTGATCTTGTGAGAAAATGGCAGAGAAAAAATAAGTTCCAAAGTCATCTTTTGAGACCAGAGTCATCCTGATACCATTACTTGATACCAAAAGAATACAGAGACATTTAAAGGAAGATTTATAGCCCTCATGAACATAGTTGCAAAAAATTTACACAGATTAATAGCAAATCAAACCCAACAATATATAAAGAGGAAAGTAATAATGACTCAGTGGACTTATACCAAAAATGCAGTGTTGGCTTAACATTAGAAGATCAAACAATGTAATTTATAATATTAGCAAACCATAATTAACAAATGAAGAAGAAAAACCAGGTGAGAACCTCCTGGACATAGAAAAACTTTGACAAAATCTAACTCATTTTTGCAAATTGAAAATAGAAGGGAACTTTCTCTTCTTAATAATGGGCATCTATGAAAACCACACAGCTAGCATCATGCTTAATGTGCTGTGTGCTCAGTTGCTCAGTCATGCCTGACTCTTTTTGAATCCACGGACTATAGCCTGCCAGGCTCCTCCATCCATGGGGATTCTCCAGGCAAGAATACTGGCGTGGCTAATTGTGAAGGACTAAACATCTTTCCCCTAAGATCAAGAACAAGACATGAATATTATCCTTTACCACTTTTATTCAAGACTGTCCTGGAGATCCTAGCTAATGTAAAGAAAATGAAATGAAAGCAGCAAGTGATAAAGTAGTAAAACTATCTTTTATTCATTGATGATATGATGGTCTTTGTAGAAAACCTGATGAAATCTATTAAAAAGCAACTGGAATTAATAACTCAGTTTAGCAGCCTTGTAGGAAATAAGATCAATATAAAAATATTAATTGTATTTCTGTACATAGCAATGAACATTCAGATATCGAAACTTTTTAAAGAATCAATTTACAATAGCATCAGGTAGGACTTGTGTTCAGAATATATGTCTTTCTTTATTATTAAATAAAATGTCTATTATTTGCTTATTGTTCAATAAGCAAATCAACAATACAATTTTAAAATGATCGAAAATATTGGACACTTCACCAAAGACAATACATGGACAATAGATATCTGTGTGAAAAGATGTAAGTTAAAGCCTCAGAACATTAAAAGGACTGACTATACCAACTTTTCACAAGAATGTAGAGAAACTAGAATATGCATATACTGCTACTGGAAATGGAAAAAGCACAATCACTTTAGAAAATAGTTTGGAAATTTCCTAAAAAATTAAATACACACCTACTGTATGATCTGGTTGTTCTACTCCTAAGTAGTTACTTAAGGGAGAACATTTATCCATATACTAACCTGGACACTAATTTTCAGAGCTGCTTTATTTGTAATAGCCCCAAATATTCCATCAACAGGTAAATGGATAATGATAGGCCATACAATGAATAGTACTCTGCAGCGAAAAGGAATTCACTAGTGATATATGCACCAACATGGACGCATCTCAAAATAATGTTGAGTGAAAGAAGCCAGACAAAAAAGAATATATACTATATGATTTGATTTATATAATTTCTCAAATAAAAAAGCTAGCTCATAGAGATAGAAAGCAGATAGTGGGTGCCTAGGAGAGACAGGAGAGGAAGAAAAGATTACAGAAATACATAAGGAAACCTTAGGGAGCAATGGATATGTTCATTTTTCTAATTGTAGTGATGTCTTCACAGGGGAAACATGTCAAAACATCAACTTTAGCACTTTAAACGTGTACAGTATATGTATTACTGAATGATTCTTGTTATTCTTCAATCAAGTTGTTTAAAATTTTAGAGAAAGAATTGTCAAAATGGAAGTTTAGAACAGAGTGGTAGCATCTTTAAGTAGCATCTGATACAGATGGGTGTTGGGGCAGGGACAGGAAGCTATGCAATGGGAAAAGGGAATGGATTTAGTCCAGATAAAGATAATGCCAGACTCAAACCGTCCAAAATAAGATACCAGGCAGACAGCTAAATACAAAGAATTACTGACATTCTAGGTTAAGGGACCAACACAGGTAATGACATAGGGGCCTGAAACCACAGTGCATTTATGGAGTCATAAGTGGTTTAAGTATGTTTGGAGGGTAGGTGAGCTATATAGTAGATCATAGAGAGGCGAGATGATGTAGGGAAGTTAGCAGATGCTCCTGCCATCAGAAACGTGCATAAGTTTAAGAAGAATCATTTTCTAGGATTATTTTCTCAACTGCTGACTATTTATTCAATTTCCTGTTGTAATTGGAAGATTTAGGGGTTGTCATTTTTTCTGACCTGGACTTCCAACACCCGAGGTCCAGGTCAAAAAATACCTTAGAGTCCAGTGTGTACAGCCCCTCACTGGGAACACTGACTCCCCTGACAAGCTCAGACTAGGTTCTGGCACAATTCTGGACAGAAAAGAATAGAACTTTAGTCTGTTTCTTTGTGGTCTGGAATACAGTACTCTGCACAGAATCTGAGTCAGAGCATGCATATTTAGTAGAGTCAGCCCAGGTGGATACAGTAATTTTTTGTGAAATAGTTTTCATCTGCTGAACTAGATCCTTACATTTTTCCTGCTGTGTGGCCTATTTTCTAAAATTAACAGAAACTGAGATGTTCAGGCTCACTCTCTATATTATTGATGACTTCTCTGATCTTCTTACTCTCAGGTAGCACTGACTTTTCCCTGTTTGTGCCCATGTTGTATGCTGAATATCAGATTTCTATCATAATAACTATACTATTGTTATTATACTTAGACATTTCTGTATGAATCACCTCCTGTTAAACCACAGAGGCCAAGACTATCTAAGTTTGTTTTTCTGTTCTCAGCATTCAGGTGGGTGTGCTGGGCATATGGTACCTATTATATAGGCTATTGAATGGATGAAGGCTGTAATCAGACAGTCCCTGTCTTGCACGGAATCTGAAGGTCCCATATCATACGTGCCAAATATACACTCATCGAGTGCAGGATGTGTTTAGAATTTGGTGCCAGGACAATCAAGATAAAAATTGGGCTTTGATGTAAAGGTGGTAAACTAGAGTGATGTAATGGTGAAAAATGAGGATCCCAGGGTAAAAATTTTAATACACTAAGAAATTTTGTAACTGATGGTTTTGTATATTGTATCTGTTCCTGTAAAGGTTCTAGGAATCATAAATGCTATGTTGTTGAGGAGCCTAATCAAGCCTGGGATATGTGCCTGAGAAAGCTACATGGGAATGTAAATATTGGGATTAATTTCTTCATCTGTAAATCCAAGCAGTATTGATAAAATTAGGTTAAACCCAAGGACACTGCTGGTTCTGACTATGACCCCATGGGTCTCTGTGCATAAACCCATATATATATGAAGGAATGTAAACACACACCTCTTAAAAGAAAATGCTTTGCAAGTTAGAGGAGTAAAATGACAAAACAGATTTGTCTATTTTCCTCCTCATATGAAGAATAGGAAAGCTCTTCAAACTTCTCTTGAAGAGCTTTCTTTTTTCTTTTCCAGCAAGACAACGTGGATAGCAGATATAATGACAATTTCCCTATATATAATAAAAAGGAAACAACTCATAGACTGAAGTCTGTTGCTTAGAAAATAAACTAACCTTAATGCTGAAATTTAATATGCATTTTCACAAAATATGTGAAATACCTGACTTTTTGCTTATTTTTAAAAATTTTTCAATGAATTTGCTCTGCATTTTTACCACTATAGTAATTTAATCAAGTGATTATGTTGATTATTTTAAAACTGTTTATTACAGAAGATTTCAAATGTGCAAAAGTATGAAGAAAAGTGTAATGAACACCATGGGCCCTCAACCAGTTTTAGCTATTTTATAATTTGCCAACTTTGTTTCAATTATCCTCCTGCTTCCTTCCCTGTATACCCCTGCATCACATCATTTCACTGTAAATACTTCACTATGAATATACAACAGAAAAAAAACTTTATAGAAAAATAGTCATAACATCATTATAACATTTAAGTAAATTAAGAACAATTTCTTGGTAGTATCTAATACCTAGTCTTTGTTTAAATTTCTCCAATTATCTCAAATTTTTTTATAGTTAATATATTCTAAAAGATGCTTACTCCTTGGAAGGAAGGTTATGGCCAACCTAGATAGCATATTGAAAAGCAGAGACATTACTTTGCCAACAAAAGTCCATCTAGTCAAGGCTATGGTTTTTCCAGTGGTCATGTATGGATGTGAGAGTTGGACGGTGAAGAAAGCTGAGAGCCGAAGAAGTGATGCTTTTGAACTGTGGTGTTGGAGAAGACTCTTGAGAGTCCCTTGGACTGCAAGGAGATACAATCAGTCCATCCTAAAAGAGATCAATCCTGGGTGTTCATTGAAAGGTCTGATGTTGAAGTTGAAACTCCAATACTTTGGCCACCTCATGCGAAGGGTTGACTCATTGGAAAAGACCCTAACGCTGGGTAGGATTGGGGGCGGGAGGAGAAGGGGACGACAGAGGATGAGATGGTTGGATGGCATCACCGACTCGATGGACATGGGTTTGGGTAGACTCCGGGAGTTGGTGATGGACAGAGAGGCCTGGCGTGCTGCAATTCATGGGGTCGCAAAGAGTCGGACACGACTGAGCAACTGAACTGAACTGAACCAGGATCAAAACAAAGGTGTACATGTTGCCTTTAGTTGATATGTCTCTAAATTTCCCTTCCCATTCCCTCCACCACTTCTGCTGCCCTCCCCCAGCTCCCCCCTCTCCCCCCACCCCCCACATGCCACTCACTTGTTAAATAGACCAGATCATTTTGCCTGCAGAGGTTACCCCTGCAGATTTCATAGATTTGGCCAACTGCATCCTTGGGTGATGGGTAACATGTTTTTCTGGCCTTGTTTCCTGAAAACTCTTCACAGACATTTAGAATCTGATGAACAAAATACTGTCTAGAAAATGACAAATGTATATGAATGTACATACATAAACACAGGGAAATATTGTATACAGTTTCAAAGGCTTCACAGATCCCCTGATGCCACAGACCCCTGTTTGATTCATCCTCATAGAAGCTTGATTAGATTCCCAGGGGGATGAGCAGTTTCTGTCCCTAAACTTCTGGAGGCCCTGATGTCCTGTAGTTATGTTAAGATTAGTATTGTCAGCCTTACCCTTTCATTATAAAGTTCCCCACCAGCATTCTATCTAATGATTTTAGTAGCCACTAACTATTATTGCCCAAGAATGATCCTTGATTTCACCAGGGCTGAGATAGTAATTCTCTAATTCCGTTAAGAACTTTTCCCTTATCATTAATAACTTTTCCCTCATCAGCTATTAAGTTACTCCCAAATACAATTTCTACTATAGAAAATAGTTTTCTTATTTGGATTGTCTTTTAGTTTTTGTAGTACTGCTGCTAAGTCGCTTCAGTCATGTCCGACTCTATGTGACCCCATAGACGGCAGCCCACCAGGCTCCTCCATCCCTGGGATTCTCCAGGCAAGAATATTGGAGTGGGTTGCCATTTCCTTCTCCAGTGCATGCATGCATGCTAAGTCGCTTCAGTTGTGTCCGACTCTGTGCGACCCCATGGGCAGCAGCCCACCAGGCTCCTCCATCCACAGGATTCTCCAGGCAAGAATACTGGAGAGGGGTGCCATTTCCTAGTAGTTAGCAAACAATGAGTGATAGAAAACAGTGTTAGAAACCTGTTGTGTCTTTTTTCCCAGCCAAAGTGGGAAATAACTAGATCAAGTACATCAAGATTTGAAACTTTTCCTGTGAACTGCTTAACTTTATACTCTAATCAAGAAAACTCAAAATTCATAGTGTTTATTTTTACATTCCCATTTTTGCTATTTAAAAATAAATCTATATGCTGTCTTTTTTATAGAGAACATTCCAACAAAGAACGCGTGGGTCTCAGTAAAGAGAATTTATTACTTAGAGGATGCACCATTAGAAACACAGAGGCTGTCATGGGCATTGTGGTTTATGCAGGTTGGTTACACTTCTGACTTTTCACCATCGTCTCCTCTGTGCTTTTCTGCAAGTAAACATTTTCCACTTATTCAAATGCAGTCTCTAGCAGCAGAAAGGAAATTTTGTCTTGATAATCTTAATGACTGGTCTCTGTTTTTCTAAATGGATCACAAACGGAAACTAAATTTAACCAAGTGTATTACATAACTACTTTTCATTAAATTGTCTGCTGGAGAGATTTAAAAATATGATATTTGCTACTTGGTGTTAATTTCCACATTTTATGAATATTGTACTACCCATATAGGCCATGAAACCAAAGCAATGCTGAACAACAGCGGACCAAGATATAAGCGCAGCAAATTAGAAAGAAGAGCAAATACAGATGTCCTCTGGTGTGTCCTACTTTTGGTTATAATGTGTTTAACTGGTGCATTGGGTAGGTAGAATTTGATTATTTGCTGACATCTTTCCCTCAAGATATTCATTTTAAAGTATTATATTTTCAAAATGATATTTATGAATTTAAGTTTGACTCCAGTAAGTGGGGGTGATCATTTGCCAATAATTATTTTCCTCACATCTTCATCTCTCTCATTCTCTAATTTGAAAAGCATTAATATTGATTACATGTGGCCACAGTAGTAAAGGGACCTGGGAAGAGATGTAAAGAGAGAGAGACAGAGGCAGGAGAACATGTAGTCTTTTGAATTTGAATTTGTTTCTCAAACAGCTGGCATTCGACCAAAATATATACTGTCATCTCTCTTTCTTTAGAAATAAAGTTTTGTATTTGCATAATATATACATAGCATCCTTTTGATGTCTGTGCATTTTTTGAAAGGTCATGGAATCTGGCTGAGCAGATATGAAAACATACCCTTTTTTAATATCCCTGAGCCGGATGGACATAGCATATCACCAGTGTTGGCAGGTTTCTATATGTTTTGGACCATGATCATTTTGTTACAGGTAATTTCTATTGAGCTCATCATACAATTTTAAGATCTTTGCTACTTATCCAGGTCTGTATGGCTTTTCATCCTTTCTTTTCTCCCTTTAATGTTTTTAAATTGTTTGGTTCTTCTTAGGTCTTGATTCCCATTTCTCTCTATGTTTCCATTGAAATTGTGAAGCTTGGACAGATATATTTTATTCAGAGCGATGTGGATTTCTACAATGAGAAAATGGGTTCTACTGTTCAGTGCCGAGCCCTGAACATCACTGAGGATCTTGGACAGATTCAGTACCTCTTTTCTGATAAAACAGGGACCCTCACTGAGAATAAGATGGTTTTTCGAAGATGCAGTGTGGCAGGCTTTGATTACTGCCATGAAGAAAATGGTGAGTGTTGAGTTTCTGTGAAAATCAGCCTTGAGGTTTGCTTTTTTGCATCCACTTAACAGTCTGGTTATTCTGGCACAGAAGTGCGATATTTAATCATTGTGTACTTAATTCCTCCAGATGCTCATGGAGTTTCATTATTGTCTCCTTAAAAGTTAGTAGGTCAAAAGTTAGTCAAGAGTTGGTGGATTAAAGTCAAAGAGTCTGCTTCCGTGATTTTTTTTTTCTTTTGACCATGGTTTCTCTGAAAGGAAAGGAAATTGCTAGCAATTGTAGAAGGTTTGGGGTTAGATATGGTGTCCGTGATACTGTGTTATAGATATTTTTGAGAATCTGATGAAACTCTATGGACCATGTGTGTGTTAGTCACTCAGTTGTGTCCACCTCTTTCTGACCCCATGGACTATAGCCTGCCAGGCTCCTCTGTCCCTGGGATTCTCCAGGCAAGAATACTGGAGTGAGTTGCCATTCTCTTCTTCCTATGGACCATATCCCTTAAAAAAATATTTTTAAAATAATTCCAAAAGGGACGACAGTCTTCCCTTACCCCATCACTCAGCCCATAGGTAACCATTGGTCCCTGGCTAAGAATAGCTATTTTAAGAAGAAATAAGATGAGTAGAACTTTTGAGGCTAAGGAAGTAAATATGTAAATTGCAATTTTTCTTTTAAGAATTGAACTTAATTAATTTTATTATTTACAAAAGTAAATATACTCTTATAAAAATAATTCTGAGAAGTGTCCAAAACAGATTAACCTAGAGGTGAACCACTGTTAATAATTTGAATATATAACCATCCATTTCTTTATGTATATTCTTATATATGTGAAAATAAATATTTGCACATTTCTTTTATAAGTTATGTAATAATATTGCTTTGCAATTTGCTATTATTATTCCTCAGTATCTCATGGGCTTTTTTCTAAGTCAGTTCATGAGTTAACATGAAATTCATAGTATAATGTATGTGATCAAGCTCAGTTTACTATTATAGCTGTGTGTGTGTGTGTGTGTGTGTGTGTGTGTGTGTAAGTCTACGCAGTTGTGTCCGACTCTTTGTGATCCAATGGACTGTAGCCCTCCAGGCTCCTCTGTCCATGGGATTCTCTAGGCAAGAATACTCATGTGGGTTGCCATGCCCTCCTTCAGGGGATCTTCCCAACCCAAGGACTGAACCTGTGTCTCTTATGTCTCCTACATTGGCAGGCAGGTGCACTCAACCGGTAATGAATCCACCTGCAACACAGAAGAAGGGTTCGGTCCCTGGGTTAGGAAGATCCCCTGGAGAAAGGAAAGGCTACCCACTCCAGTATTCTGGCCTGGAGAATTCCACAGACTGTATAGTATAGTCCATGGGGTCACAAAGAGTTGGACACAACTGAGCGACTTTCACTTTCTTTACCACTAGTGCCATCTGGAAAGCCCATTATAACAGTACTTGCAATTAACATCACTTATTCATTCAATAAATATTTTGTGAGCTCCTAACATGTGACATGAGTTTCTGATGTAGCTTAGAGTTTAAGGCAAGAAGATAGACAAGATGAAAAATTATAATGTACAAAATAAAATTCCTCATGCAATACCCATTTCTGTACACATAGCTAAAATTGGTTTTGCTAGATCCAGAAGTATGCTCATATAGAATTTTTATAGATCTCACAAAATTTATCTCTAAAGCATTGTGCTAATTTACATTCTCACAACCAAGAAGAAGAATATCTGTTTTTCATACCCAACCATAATGGGATGAAGCTATTCTTTTTAATCTGTGAGTTTTGTAGATACAGTTAGCGTTTCAGTTGTCTTCATTTTTCTATGATTAGCAGTGAGATGCTAATTTTTTATGTTCTTAGCCGTTTGAATTTCCTTGACAAAGCCTTCCTATTTTACACGTCTTCCTATTTTACAGATGAGTTTTTTCTTCTTAGTAGTCTGCAGGAGGATTTATCTATTGAGGCAGGTCGATGTCCGGCCTGTGTGCCCCTGTCTAGGTTGTCTCTGACCAGTGTCCGTTTTCATCTGTGCCCTTGTATTGAACCTTTGTTCAATAATTTGAATTATTTGAAAAACAGTAATTTGAATACCGATGCTGACATAATTCTTTTCTTCTACATGTGGCAAATACTTCTCTGGTTGGTTATTTATCACTGTATTAGTTTTCTATTGCCACATAACAAGTTACCACAACTTTGATGGCTGCAAATAACATACTGTCTTATAGCTTCTGTGGGTCAGGAATATGGGTCCAGGTAGCTATGTCCTCCCTGAGTCTCTCAACAGGCTGATATCTAGGGGTTGGCTGGGGGTGGCTGGGGCTGTGATCTTATCTGAGGCTCAGGGTCCTCTTCTTAGTTCCCTGGTTTTGGAATTATCAGAGTCTTGAGGTTGTAGGACTATGGCCCTTGCTTTCTTGCTGGCTGTCGACTTGGGTCTGTTCTGAATTCATGGAGATAGCCCATCATTCCTTGCCCTGTGACCTCTCCACAGCATGAAGTCGCTTCTTCAAGGCAAGCAGCAGAACCTGTAGTTTTGAATCTCTCTGACCTCAGGGATGTTCTGACACCTCTTTGTACTTGATGAGGTCATACCACTCTGAGTGATACGTTACTACTAGTAACACTGTAGTGCTTTTCTTTTGAGTCTTTTTTCCTGTAAACATTAATATATTTTTTTTAAACAGACATCACAGTGTGCTTTGACTTTTATAACCATTTGTCTTGAGACTTCATCATGATTGCCTTTCCATTCTCTTCTTATTTTTCTAATGGTTATGCTGTATCACATTGTAATAATTGCCACAATTTATGTAACTGATCAATCATTAGTTTAGCTTGTCAACAGTCATTTGCTGTAGTAAACGATACTGCAGGGAACATCACTGGAGTTAAACCCCTATGTCCATTTGTGAGATTAGTCTTTTCCGAAATTATCTGACTATAAATCCCTATTTTGGGGAAGTATCTTATAGCAGTAATGTTTCACAAAACATATGGTGGGAAACACTGTATTATTTTTTGTATTTGTGGGATTTTAATTTTATAGCATCTAGGAGAGCTGATACCAGCCCTCTCTCTCCCTGTCCCTCAATATATACACTGCTGCCCAGTGAGTACTTCTCTTCTGTGGCCCCTTGTGCAGAGAAGGTGCTGAGTGACTGAGAATCAAATGCTACCAGGACTGAACTGTAATTGGTAAGATAACCTGTCTGTGAACCAGAGTGTTACACCACCTCTGGGAGGTGTTGACAGTGCCTGTCCACATGTTTCTACCATATATACATTCAGAGCTCCTAGTCTCTTGTCTGTGAAAGTGAAAGTCACTCAGCTGTGTCCGATTCTTTGTGACCCCATGGACTAGACAGTCCATGAAATTCTGCAGGCCAGAATACTGGAGTGGGTAGCCATTCCCTTCTCCAGGGGATCTTCCCAACCCAGGGATTGAACCCAGGTCCCCCGTACTGCAGGCGGATTCTTTCCCAGATGAGCCACAAGGAAAGCCCAAGAATACTGGAGTGGGTAGCCTATCCCTTCTCCAGATGATCTTCCCAACCCAGGAATCAAACTGGGGTCTCCTACATTGCAGGTGGATTCTTTACCAACTGAGCTATCAGGGAAGCCCTCAAGAGACAAGTCTCTTGTCTGTAATGGTTTAAAAACAAGCATATGAAAAAAAAAAAAAACCAAGCATATGCATACAAACACACACTTTACTCTCTCTCAGTGCTGAAAGTGATAATGATACAGACTAGTTTTCCCCAGAACTTAACCCTGAGGTTTTATTTTCACTGAAATGAAAATTAGTTAAGCCTTCAGGATTTTCTGTCAAAAGAATTGCCTACGAGATATTTCCATTGAAAATGTTACTGTTGGGAAATAACCCCTTACTCTTATGCAGTTGAACTAAATACATTTGATGAACAAAATACCATTTCTTGTTTTAAAGCCTTGCAACTTATAAATTTGGTTCATGGATTAAGCATCAGCAACACCCAGGTGTATCTTAGAAATGCAGTCTCGGGCCTCTCTTTAAAGTTTCAATTAAAATCTTCATTTAACAATACCTCAGGTGACTTGTATGCATATTAAAATTTTTTAAACTCCTTTAAAAGATTGCCGAAAAAGAATGTTAATAATAAACATTTTAGGTTAGAATGGTTTTAGATTTACAGAAAAG
This sequence comes from Okapia johnstoni, assembly GCA_024291935.2. NCBI lineage: Eukaryota > Metazoa > Chordata > Mammalia > Artiodactyla > Giraffidae > Okapia > Okapia johnstoni. Next base: position 60,104,735 of record CM044308.1, read on the forward strand.
TTATAAAGATATTGTGCATTCCAGTATGTTCCTCCTGCCCAGTTTCCCTTGTCTTAACATTTTACATTAGTCTTAAGATACATTTGTCACAAATAATGTGCAAATGTTATTTGCATGTTGATACTTCATTGTTAACTAAAATCCAGACTTTATCGGAGCTTCCTTAGTTTTTACCAAGGGTCTTTTTTGTGTCAGACCCTTTCCAGGATACCACGTAACAGTTAGTCATCATTTAGGTGCCTCTAGATTTTGAGTTTCTTGGCCTTTCCTTTTTTGGATGACTGCTCAGATGGTAAAGAATCTGCCTGTAGTGCAGGAGACCTTGGTTGGTTCAAACCCTGGGTCAGGAAGATCCCCTGGAAAAGGGAATAACTACCCACTCCAGTATTCTTGCCTTAGAGAATTCCATGGACAGAGGAGCCTGGCGGGTTACAGTCCAGGGGGTCGCAAAGAGTCGGACACGACTGAGCAACTAATGCTTTCACTTTACTTTTCATTTCAAGAATTCTGAGGGGCACTCTTTAGGGATTTTGTAGGATGGCCCTCAATTTGGGTATGTCCGCACAGTACCTTTATGATGAAGCTTGTAAACCTGGTGGACGTAGTGGCAGCTTTTAGTGGTTTCTAAGAACAAGGATTTTGGAATCAAGCCTCCTAAATCTGACTCCCATCTTCACTGCCAGCAAGCTGTGTGGCTCTGGGCAAGTGATATAATTTCTCTGGGCTATGATAAAAAAGGATTGGTGATATTAATAGTATCTACTTCATGGGGTGATTAAGAGGATAAGAGAAGGTAAATTATGAAAAAGCACTTGGAGACTTCCCTGGTGGTTCAGTAACTAAGACTCTGCACTCCCAATGCTGGGAACCCAGCTTCAATCCCTGGTCAGGGGAGCTAGATCCCACATGCTGAAACTGAAAGATCCCATGTGCTGCAACTAAGGCCTAGCACAGCCAAATAAGTAAATATATTTTTTAAAAGGCACGTAGAGCATAGCACAGAATAAATTCTTTATAAATATTAGTTGCTAGTATTGTTGTCATACCTGGAGGAAGAAATGGCAACCCACTCCAGTATTTTTGCCTGGAAAATTCCATGGACAGAGGAGCCTGGCGGGATGTAGTCCATAGAGTCACAAAGAGCCAGATACCACTGAGCAACTGAGCACATTGTTGTTGTAATGATTGTTGTCAAAATAAGAGATAGGCTTGTCTGTTGAGAAGCTCATGGTCCAACGTGGGAGGGACACCTGGAAACATAAAAATACCTTTTTAAATGTCGTAGGTTTAGAGTCGGTGTTGCCTTTCTATATTGTTTTGATTTTCAAGCAGTCAGTTTTGGAGGTGGATTTGCACTGATCAAGGTTTGGGGCTTTGAAGATATTGACCTAGAAATTCTTGGAATGCTGGAAATATGAGGAATGGGAATAAAAGGCTTTGTGTCAAGGCTGTGTGGATGATACAGTTGAAAGAAACTCAGCTGAGTATGCTGTTTACAGCAGGTGAAAGTTGGAATGCTGGAAATGTTTGTGTAATTAGTTCATAGCAAAATGTTCAATGGAGGATATGGGGATGATGTAGTTGAAAGAAGTTTATTCGAGTGTCCTATGCTTTTCATCCTTGTGTTTGGCCCTTTGGAGAGCACGTTGAAAAGTGTGATAAATGTTTTGTTCCATAGGCTAATGCTCACTTCTTCCAGGTATCACATAAATGTAAATAATAGGCCGTGAATAAGTTACTGGATGTTTGCACAGGAGCATTGGAGAGAAAAGAGATTAGGATTAAATAAGAGAGAAAGAAAGGAGTTAATGTAATGTCTAACGTAGTACCTACCTTGAGACAAAGGAAACATTATGGGTTTCGTATATTTTCTCTTATGAGCTGGAAGGCGAGAATTCTCTTGCCACTTTGAGGTGTTCATGGAACTTTTAGAGTCTCCTTAGGAGACATAATAAAAGTCTTGATGATCATTTGGATAGATTTTGTTTACCAGTATAATAATAAACCTTTGCTTATCATGCTCAATTTTTTAAAAAAATTTCAGAGTCTCAAAGTATGGCTCTTAGTAGCTTTGTTTTCTGAATCACATTGTAATTTTACTGGTCTATTTATTTCTCATAGGTTCCCACAAATGATTAAAGATTGAGTTGCTCCATTTTTTTTTTTTTTGGTTCACTCTTACAGTTTTATCAGTCCCTATTGCCTAGAGAATCCTATGGACAGAGGAGCCTGGTGGGCTGCTGTCCGTAGGGTCGCACAGAGTAGGACACGACTGAAGTGACTTAGCATGCATGCATTGAGCAAGTTCATCTTACAGGAGCAGCTCAGCTATCAGGCTCTATACTAATTCCACAGTTCCTTGATGACTGCTTTCCCTAATGATGACTATGAGAAATTCCTAAAGTATAACCTTCATGTTTATATATGTTGTATAGTATTTTAATTATTTAAAAACAGTATCACATTGTCAATATGTAAGTTTTTTTAGCTACTCAAGCATTTATCAACCTAGCACTATTGACGTTTTGGGCTGGATGACTTTGTCTTAATGGGGAGTTGTTTAAGATATTTAGAAGCATTCTTGGCCTTTGCCCACTGCATGGCATAGCACTCCTCCCGAGATGTAATAGCCAGATTATGAACAGGCATTGCCAAATGTTTGCTAGGGGATAAATTTGACCCTCATTCAGAATCACTGAGCTAACCTCTTGTATACAAGTAACTGTGTGCTGTACTGCGCTGTACTGTGCTAAGTCATTTAAGTCATGTCTGACTCCTTGCAGCCCTATGGACTGTAGTCTGCCAGGCTCCTCTGTCCATGTCATTCTCCAGGCAAGATTACTGGAGTGGGTTGCCATGACCTCCTCCAGGGGATCTTCCCAACCCACATCTCTTATGTCTCATGCATTGGTGGGTGGGTTCTTTACCACTCGTGCCACCTGGGAGGCCCTATAAGTAACTGCTAAGGACATACAGCAGATACTTGCCTGACTTTGGAGTCATGAAAACTCAAATTCAGATCCCAGCTCTACCCACTCTGAACTGTTTACTGTCTTACTCTCCTTAGTTCCAAAGTGGAACAGAGGTAATTTCTAGCCAATAACTTTATTTTAAAGGTAAAATATATATAGATACAGCTATATGTAGTTGTTTATATAAAGGATGTAGCACAGCATGTACAATCACAGGCAGTGGCCCTGGCAAGGTGGCCAAGGATCAGCAAAGAAAGCTAGAGAAAGTGTGAAAATGGAAGGGAAAAAAATAATAATAAAAATATTAAAGAAGAAAAGGACCTAGTAAGATGCTTGATGAAAAGGAGGTACTCAGTAAGTGCTAATGCTCTATCCTTCAGTAGATTTTCCCTTGATGCTAGGGATGTTATTCGTACGTCTGTTCATACCCTTATTCATTATTTATATAATATTTAAACTACAAAACATGGACTCATTGAAGTCAAGCAGGGAACATTGACCATTTTAATTTTTTGGCTATATTTAGAAGACTCATAGCACTGGCTATGGAGTTTAATAGAACTGGATATAAAACTGATCTGTATCCCTCTCATGAGATGGGGAAACTTATTGAATTTTTATTTCTTTATTTATAAAATGAAGGTATTGATAATATCTACCTTAGAAGGTTGTTACAGTGATTAAATGGGACAAACGACTGGCACATAGTAACGTTTAGCAGTACAGCTAAGCTATAAAGTGGTACCAGTGAGTGGGATGAAGCCGAGGTCTTCAGTGAGGAACTAGGACTGAGGTAAGTAGAAAGGAGGAGAATGGCTATCTTCAGCAAAGGCACGGGTAAGAATGAAGAACCTCAGAGTATTGGGGATGCAATAAATATATCTTTTTTTGAAGTTCAAAGGACATATAGGGAAATAGTCTGTATTTTTTTAGGCAGAGAATATAATAAACTTAACAGAACTGCAGAATTGGAAAGGATCTTGAAGTCATTGAGTCCAAAGCGTGCATTTTTCCAGTAAGAAAACAGAGGCCTAGAAAGGCAAGTGATTTGCTGGAAGCCACTTACTCTTTGAAAGAGTTAGTCCTAGAACACAGAATCACCATGTTGCCTCTTAGTCTCTCCTTGTCCTTAAAAACATAGACAAAAGCTATTAAAATAAATAGAATATCCAGATGCTCTTTATTTTATAAATTAACTTCTTGAAAGCCAAACCTGTTCAGTAGCTAGAATTGGCATGCATACAGATAACTAGCAATCCAAACAAGCATGTAGTTTTTGATTGTCTACTCTCTATTCCAGACAGTGGACATAATGATAAACAAGACAGACAAGGCCCCTCCTCTCATAGAACTTTTGTTGGAGAAAATTATCACAAGTTAATTAATTTTTAAATAAATAATATTAAATATTAGAAATTGTTTTTCAGAGAATTAAAATGGAGTGATTGGGCTTCCCCAGTGGCTTGGATGGTAAAGAATCTGCCTGCAGTGCAGGAGAGCTGGGTTTGATCCCTGGGTTGGGAAGGTCCCCTGGAGTAGGAAATGGTACCGCACTCCAGTATTTTTGCCTGAAGAATCCCATGGTCACAGGAGCCTGGCAGGCTACAGTCTATAGCGTCTCAAAGAGTTGGACACGACTAACATTTCCTTACACTTTATGATACAGAATGAACAGAAGGTGTACTTTGAATGGGTTGGTTGAGGAGAGCCTCTCTAGGGGGGATATCAGAGCCTAGATCTCAATGGCTTGGTCTTTGAATTCAGGTGTAAAAGCCTTCCAGTCACATGGAGCAGCTAGTATAGGGGCCCTCAGACAGAAATGAGCTTGACAGTTTTCAAAGTAGAGAAAGAAAGGCCAGTGAGGCTAGATTTAGTGTAGAAGAGGGGCCAGGAAAGTTAGGTCATCAGGGGCCAGATCGTTTTGAGTTATGTACACCAAGATAAGGAATTCAGATTTTATTCCAGGTGAACTGTAAAGCCACTGGAAAGTTTTGTGTGGGCAGTAGTCTGATCTGCTCTGTCTTTGGAAGATCACGCTAGCTACTGTTTCAGGAGTGGAGTACATAAAGCAGGGAAGCCAGTCAGGAGCCTGTTGTTCTGGTCCATTTGGGAGATGATGGTGGGTTGGATTAAGGTGATGGAGATGGAGAGAAGTTTAGATATTTGGGATATATTTTAGATGAATAATAGACAGCTGTTGGTGATGCTTTCAATACTAAGGATACGGAAGAAAAGAGAAATCAAGGATAATCCTAGATTTTTGGTGTAAATAGCTAGGTAGATATTTAGGTGCCATTTACAAAGATGAGAAAGACCAGAGAAAGAGTGATTTGAGGGGAGCCTGGGGGAAGAGAAGGAGCAGTCTACATTTACCATACCAGATTTAAGATGTCCATTATTTATTCAACTAGTGTTTTTTGAGTATCAACACCTGCCCTGGGCTTTAGAAATATCACATTAACAAAAGGCAAAATTTTCTGCCCTTTTGTAATTTATATTCTAATGGATGATTTAAAGAATTAAAAATAAGGTCTATGATGTATAGATAGTGGTAAGTTCTGAGGTAGGATATGTAATGAACAGTGTGGTTAGATCTGAGAAGTTTTCACTGACAAAGGGACATGACTTCAAGGAGACTTGAAGGGGGTAAGGGCATGAACCATGCAGGTATGTGCCAAAAATGTGCACAGAGATAATAGTTTAAAGATGGAACCAGATGACACCACAAAGGAAGAGTATGTAGGTGGTGAAGGAAGGAATTCATGTGGCCTCTCTCATTGCTGCTACTTTTCTCAGTGATACACGTTCATTAACTCAGACTATTGGAGTTTGGAAGCCAAGTTTAAAAAAGGAGGAGATCATGTGAAATAGCTATTTAAGAAAATGCTTGATATATTCGACCTGTAAGTGTTTCATCTCAGGGAATGACCCAGTGTGGTTTTCTTTCCTTCAGCCAAGAGGTTGGAATCCTATCAGGAAGCCGCCTCTGAAGATGAAGATTCTGCCGACACTCCCAGTGGCTCCCTCAGCAATATGGCGAAACCGAGGGCCCAGAGCTGCAGGACAGTTCACAATCGGCCTTTAGGAAGTATCTCCTCGAATCATCTAACTGGGAGCTGTTTCGCTCTAGAAAGTAGAGAAGGAGCCAGTGAAGTGCCTCATTCCAGACAGGCTGCTTTCAGTAGCCCCATTGTAAGTGTGAATGCGTGACTTGAAACTTGTCTATCCACGATGAATAATGAAAGAACATTCTCATAATTATAATAGAGCCACACACTGTTGTCTTTTCTCCCTGAGAAGAGACTGTGTAAGTTCAGTGTGATTGCCACATATTCACAATATCTTAATTTTGGAGATAGTTCAGTGTCAAGAGATATCGTATACCATTTCTGAAAAACATGTTTCTGGTCAAGGTCAGTCACTTCTGAGCCTGGAGAAAGCTGCCTTGCTTTAATGATCATGGCTCACTTTCAGCACCACTTACTGGGGGTATCGCATACACTGGTAAGTGTGTCTAATTGATGGTGAAATTCAGAGACTTTTCAGTATCCTCCGAGGCCTTTTTATCTCTTTGTAATCCTCCCTGAAATCCCACCAAATCTGTGTCCTCTTCCCCATTCCTAGTCCTCAGCAGATCATTTTCTAGTGTTTCTATACAGAGCTCAAGAGGGTGTGTTCTTAAGTCCTGAGAGGAAAATATGGAGGAAGAACCATGTGGAAGATGGGAAAGAGGAAAGATGCTTGTGGGAAGGAATTAGAAATCAAAACTTTTGCTGCACTTAAAATCACTTTGATAAATTTTCAACTGCCTTCTCTGCCCTCCACATTTCATTAACTCTTCCTTATCCTCATTCAAGATGAGGATTCCCTAGCCATGAGACTGGTAAACAGTTGGTGATCTCTGAAATAGGTGACATAACAAGAAATGAACAGTTTGGGGAAGACTTTTGTTTCTGCATTGAATTTATGTAGACTTTCATAGTAGAGATGTGATCTGAGTATACCCCAGGGATCTCATTTGTCCTGGAAAGGCCTTGAGGGGAATTTGGCTCTTTTCAAAGTTCCAACAAATAGGGCAATTTAGAATCTAGGAAGATCATTTCACTGAAACTCATCCAATGCTTTTCTTTAGCTCTAAGGATATAATACCTGTTATATCCTATCATTACCATATGTCAAACTATTCCAAACATCTGGACTTAATTTTTTTCCAACCTCTGAGAAAAAAAAAAAAAGGTAAAGAATGCATACAACCTCTTCTCTGTACTCACTTTCAGGCTATATCAGAAGTAGATATCTGTTTTCTTCTGTTTTATCAATTTTGCCCATTACTCTGCTGATCTTTTACCTTTTCCAGCCACCTGCAGTTAACCACACGTTGACTCATGTTTGCCCGGAAGTCAAGGATACTAACGACCAGGTGGAACTGTGCCACGGCTTCCCCCTCAGTTTCCCGATCCAGCCTCACTCTTCGTGGAACAAAGGATTATTTCCTAATTTGGAGTCATTATGGTTTTTGTACCATTTCCCCTGTCTAAAATTCATTCTCCCCTCACCACCTACCTCTGTCTACCAGATCTGATGAAATACTTCTTTAAATATCATTTCTTGTGAAGACTTCTCAGACTCTGTTTCTAAGTTCTGTTTACACAGTCCCTCCTGCCCTTCAGTCCCTTAGTCCGCATGGCATTGGCCTTATTTCTGCCTCTGATGTGGACCTTGCTCCTTGACAGCAAGGACTTCATCACCTTGAATCTTTGGCATCTAAGGTCAGAGTCTCCCACGTCTGCTGTCAGTAAAGTATCATTATTTGAAGCCGCTCAACAGGCTCAGTCATCCTGTTCAATCTGTTTTGTTTTTACTTGCCTTGTTACTCCAGTTCCACGTGTTGTGCTGATTATACAGCTTCTCTGGGGTTGCTGCTTTGTTTTGTGTTTTGAATACCAGACCCTTACATATAGAATGACGAGGTCTTCCTTGAGATACGAGACCATCTCTCGTGCTTGCTCTAAGCAAGCCAATTCTATCCCTCTTGGAGACTAAAGATTATTTTGAGAAAACTATAGATCCTTTAACCTGAAAAGCTGACATCTGTGAAAATTGTACATATGATACTAAAAGTCTATTCATGTATCCCAGATTGTAGAACACCAGTGTGAAAGCACAGTGAGGACTGTGATGTCTGGAAGTGAAAAGTTGTTAAGATGGTGCCCTTCATGGGGGAGGCAAGGGGAGAGTCAGAGAGTGAGGGTCCAAGGCAGAGTGCTGGCAAAGATGTGCCAGCTTCAGGAGTTAGAATGACATTGAGGACTTTGAGTCCTGGATTCACATGACCTACTTTAGAAATAGAAACCTTGACTTTGTGAGTCAGTGTTTATGCTTCTTTAATCCTCTAGAAGTTTTCATTCAGCAAGCATGCTCTTCATTCTACCTGGAGTGCTATCCTCCTCGATCTTTGTATGGCTGTTTCCTTTCTTTTCACTGAGGTCTCGGCTTAGATGTCACCTCCTCAGTAAATCTTGTTGTTCAGTCGCTAAGCCATGTCAGACTCTTTGTGACCCCATGAACTGCAGCACGGCAGGCTTCCCTGTCCTTCACTATCTCCTGGAGTTTGCTCAGACTCATATCTATTGAGTCAATGATGCTACCCAACCATCTCACCTCTGTCATCCCCTTCTCCTGCCCTCAATCTTTCCCAGCATCAGGGTCTTTTCCAGTAGTTAGCTCTTTGCATCCGGTGGCCAGAGTATTGGAGCTTCAGCATCACTCCTTCCAATGAATATTCAGGGTTGATTTCATTTAGGGTTGACTGGTTTGATCTCCTTGCTGTCCAACAGACTCTCAAGAGTCTTATTCAACACCACAGTTCGAAAGCATCAGTTCTTCAACATGTTAGTAAGATTCAGTAAATCTCACTGACCACCCAATCCAAAGTATGTTCCATTTCCTGCACAGTTGTCTGGATCTAGAACCATCTATTTGTAGGTTAATTTATCTCCCCTACCTAGGATGTCAGTTCCATGCACCCAGGATCCCGTATGTTCTGTGCACCCCTCTTTCCTTGAGGTGTTGCTGATACCATAGATCAATAATAAATATTTATGGAGTAAAATATTCCATAAACGGAGGAATATTCCATTAATGGAGTAATAGAAGACAATGACATAATACTAGAGCCTGGGATATAAAACAGATAAGACACATCCCCAGCTTTCAGCTTTGCTCTTGATAGAGGAGGCAGACATATAAGTAAATAGAGGTAATCCTGTATTGAAGATGCAATAATGGCAGTTAATCCATAGTATTAAAAAGGCACAAAGAAGAGAATCATCAACTCGCTGGGGATGAGAAGGGATCAAGAAAAGCTGCACAAAAGAGGTAAAACTTATTTTATGATTAAACTAATGAGTAGAGGGTTACACAGTAGAAAAGGAAGGGAAAGCACTCAGGGCAGACAGTATGTAGTGTGTGCAAAGGCTCAGAACCACACAACCGGGGAGAATGTAGCGGGGAGGAGGAGCTGTGCATGTGTGGCTATTGGCCTTGGTTTTTTCTTTTAGGTCTTTGGTATTTAGGAATCTGAGGCAGAAGGCATTTGTATCTATATTTAAGCCAAAGTTGTCCAGATGGAGTGGTGAGTCCCTAAGATTGGAGTGAGGGTGGCAGCAGGAATGAGATAAAAGCCTCAGGTACAGGTGACAGTAGAGGAGGAGTAGAGTGCAGTGTTGGGCTTCCCAGGTAGCTCAGTGGTAAAGAATCGCCTGCCAAGCAAGAGACATGGGTTTGATCCCTGGATTGGGAAGATCACCTGGAGAAGGAAATGGCAACCCACTCCAGTATTCTTGCCAGGGAAATTCCATGAACAGAGGAGGCTGGCGGGCTACAGTCCATGCAGTTGCAAAGAGTTGGACACGACTTAGCAACTGAACAACAGGGCACAGTGTTAGATCTTGGTCAACGTTATCTCCCACGTGGAGTATCTTTGTTCATTATTAAACTTTGGACATTTTGGATTTTGCATAAACAAAGTGGGTCCAAGTCATTCTCCGTTTGAAAACAGAGTTAACATTCAGTACGTAGTAAGACTACGCAAAAGCTTTGGCAGACACTTTGAGAGAGCAGAGAGAAGTCTTGGCCAGTGTTTGTTTTAATTGGGTTTGCACGGGGGGGTGGGGGAAACAGAAAGAAATGAAGAAAGGAAAGTAGGAGAGGGAGGGTGGGGAGGGAGGGAGAGAGAGGGAGAAAGAAAGATGAATGTGAAATCTGCAGCCTGGTAAGAAGACATTGTATGAATCATGGCACCAAATATAAGGTTTCAAATAGCCAGATGCCATCTAAGATTAGGACTAAGATGTTGTACTCCCACCATGAAACAGATAAGGCTTACTTTAAATATGGGAAGCTGTCTGCATCGTGTTCTGTAGTCTCTAATTAAGAGTATACAATTTTTTACTGCATAAAAAAATGTCTATTTGAGGTCAAGTGGGAGGGGGTTATGTCTTTGTTTTCTAAGAAGAACATCTTTTTAATCTGTTATCCTCCCACTTTATGGAATATAAAACCAGCAAATGTTTGTTAGTAATGTACAGCAATAAAATTTTATAGCTTATCCATGTGCCAGGTGCTGCTGACACAGGTACCGAGTTAGAATCTAAAAATCTATAAGATATGTTTAAAACAAATCCATAAAAAATAATGAAATAATGCCTTTTGCAGCAACATGGATAGAGATTATCATACTAAATGAAGTAAGTTAGACAAAAACAAATATCATATGATATTACTTATTGTTTAGTCGTTCAGCTGTGTCTGAGTCTTTTGTGACCCCATGAAATGTAGCTCGCCAGGCTCCTCTATCCATAGGATTTCCCAGGCAAGAATACTGGAGTGAGTTGCCATTTCCTTCTCCAGGGGATCTTCCTAACCCAGGATCAAGCCTGAATCTCCCGCTTGGTAGGTGGATTCTTTACCACTGAGTCACCAGGGAAGCCCGATATCACTTACATGTGAAATCTAAAAAAATGATGCAAATGAGTTTATTACGAAACACAAATAGACTCACAAAGGTAGAAAACAAATTTATGGTTACCAAAGAAGAAAGCAGGAAGGGATAAATTAGGAGCATGGGATTAAGAGATACAAGCTACTATACATAAAAAAAAAGTTGTGGTTGTGTTAAGAGATACACACTACTATACATGAAAAGGTCTTGGAAAAGACCCTGATGCTGGGAAAGATTGAAGGCAGGAGGAGAAGGGGACAACAGAGGATGAGATGGTTGGATGGCATCACCGACTCGATGGACATGGGTTTGAGCAAGCTTCGGAAGTTGGTGATGGACAGGGAAGCCTGGCGTGCTGTAGTCCATGGGGTCACAAAGAGTTGGACATGACTGAGCAACTGAACTGAATACATAAAATATATAAGAAACAAGGATTTACTGTATAGCTTGGGGAAGTATATTCAACACCAAATAATAACTTAGAATGGAAAAATTTTGAAAAAGAATAGATGTATATATAACTGAATCATTTTGTTGTATACCTGAAACATTGTAAATCAACTGTCCTTCAATTTTAAAAAGTATGCAAAAATCTATAAGATATAGGTTCCTTCCTTTATAGGAACTTACCCTGTGGGGAGAGAAGTACATATACATGGTTAAAGCTGGATGGTGTGGATTTGGTTCTTGGGTTAATTGGAGTTCAGAGAAGACAGGAGCTGTCCATCACAGACAAAAAAAAAAAAAAGCAAAAGTCAAGTTTGAAATAGAAGCTATCCATGAGGAAGACTTGGATCTCAGAAGGAAAAAAAAACCATCTTATACATAATAATTGTGTGTGATAACTCTGTACTTTCTCCTGAGTTTAGGAACCGAACACCTTAGTCACTCAGGGTTAACTTGTTAGAGACACCAACTAAAGGGAAGAATATTTTGTTCCTGCATCTTCATTTTGACCTGGCTCATTCCTTAAATCTTCTGGGTTCTTCTTTATAATATTATTTTTTTTTTGATGCTTTTAGGGTCTTGTATGATCCTGAGTTCCTCACATCTATTTTGACAGTTCTTTTTGTAAATACAGTTTCCAATCGGAGTCCCAACTTTGGTCAGGTCCATGTCTTCTTTTATTCTCGTGGCCACAGCATCGGTTCTTAAATTCCCTGAATGACACATTAGATTGACTTATGTCAACAGTGTTTGTCACCAAGACGGAACTTACAAATCTGTCATTAGTCTTAGAATAACTTCAGAATGAAGTAGAGTTCTGATGTTCTGAAGCCAGTTACTCATCAGTGTGGAGAGCATCAGTACAATAAAATCACTGTTTGCTTCTAAGGTCTGTAACTCAATCCTGATCGTGTTCCAAAGAGCAAATGTCTCTAAGAGGTAACATTGCCAAAACCTGCATACTGGCTTCTTCTTGGAGATTCCTGGTACCTTTTAAACACTCTTAGAAGTGCTACAATAGAGAGACCTATTTAAACATTTCTTAAACTTATTTTAGTATGGAACTCTTTGGGGTTTTGCTTAATATGCATAAACATTTTGAGAAAGATGCCTTTGGAAATACTGCTCTAGCCTATGGCATCTCTCACACTCACTAGATGTCAGTATCATCATAGTCTTCATCAATTCCATGCAACAAGGTTCCCAAGCATCAGACCTTGCCACTTTCTTGTAACTAACTTTGGCAAGGGGATCCTCAAGGAAGGAATGGTTCTCCAAGTAACTGAGGGCACAGCACAGACTCTTGCTGGCTCTGTGTTACTGTGTGAGACTTGAGAGGGAATGTGGCCAACTAGTTAATGAGCAATCGTCAGATTACAAACATTTACAAACTCTATCAAACACAACATGGTTCAAATTTTGCCAAGTAAACCATCACAGAAACTATCATATTCATCTGGTATGAATCCCAGATATCTATCATATCACAGATGCTGTCTTTAGATAGAATTTTAAGAATGTCTTTGGACAGCAGAAAACTGGGACTTTTGAAACCCACTTCAAGCCAGGTAAACTGCCTGGAAATGAGTGTGTCATTCCAGAAGAAAAAGGAACATAAAATTATTTCAGTTTCTGTTGTGCTGGTCTTGTTTCACTTGTTGTCTCATTTACTTTATACAGCCACCCTCTGAGGTAGGTGTACTTTTTAAGATTATTCAGAAGAGGGAAATGAAGCCCAGAGGGTTAGTTAAATAAGTAAGTTGCCTGAGGCTCCTAGAGAGCACGTAGTAGATCTAGAGCCTAAACCCAAACCCATATGATTTCCAGCCTGTGCTCTTTGCTTGTTGAGCCTGTGTTAAAACTTAACAAACTCCTAAGTGTAAAACACAAGTCATGATCACCAAGTCTAACATCAAGCATCTCGTTATTCAAGTCTGTTCTCTCCATCACCTCTCGTGGCTTTCCTGAAGTCAGTACGCTTTGCCAGCATCCTGGATTCCTCTAGGATACAGTGGCACTTTTTTGAAAACTTGATTCAGAGATGATGATCCCTTTCTTGAATCATCCAAAAAATTTCCAATTTCTAGAGCAGTTGATTACATATTACAAAATTATAAAGAGATATCTACAACAGTATTCTTATATTGAAGGTGGTACTTCTAAATAAGTGTGAAAAGTACTGTGTTAAACAGAATGAAGTATTTTCCTCCAGTAATCAAACTTCTTAAAGCCAATTTGTAAAAGGAATTGTACAAAAGAGAAGGGCATAGGGCACAGTTGCCAGATATATTTGATAATCAGAAATCTCCTAGAGGGACCCTTGGATGTTCATCGCTGATTCTGTCTCTGGGTCGGGAAGATCCCCTGGAAGAGAGCATGACAACGCACTCCAGTCCTCTTGCCTGAGAATCCCATGGACAGAAGAACTATGAACAAGGGGGTGCAGTCCATAGGGTCGCTAAGAGTTGGACACATCTGAAGCAGCTTAGTGTAGCAAGCATGGATGTTCATGTCTTGTAAGGTATTACTAGGGAAATACAGATAAACTCTGTTAGCCTGCTTATAGTAGTTTTTATTTTGGAGGGTTGGTTTTTAAACAGTAGTAGTGACTTGAGCCATAAAATATTTGTTAAAATAACATGGTATGAATAACCTGCCCACTTTTAAAAGAATTAATACTCATCAGTTGCTGTTGGATGAATCTCTGCCCAAAGTAGAATCCTACAATAAAATGTAGCTCTGCACTGTGTATTTCAAAATAAGGAAACACTCATTCAATTCGAATTTGGTGAAAGGTATTGTCTCTGTCTCTTACTTTGTTTAATAGTCAAGGTAATCTCCTTTCATATTATGCATTCTGGATTTTCCATTTAATTTTTTTCTTTTCCTTTTTTTCACTTCCCATGATACCATGTACGTTAAATTATTTTAAAAAACAATGGTTTACTGTCTCATGTTTCATGGATTCTGGTTAGAAATCATGATGCTTGTGTAGATTTAAAACTAATATTTTAAGATGCTTATTGTAACCACACTTTGTCTCATTGGATATTCAGGAAACAGATGTGGTACCAGACACCAGGCTTTTGGACAAGTTTAGTCAGATTACACCTCTACTCTTCACCCCAATGGATGAGACTATCCCAGATCCACCACTGGAGACTATGTACATCATTGACTTCTTTATTGCATTGGCAATTTGCAACACAGTAGTGGTTTCTGCTCCTAACCAGCCTCGGCAAAAGGTAAGACTCTAATGCAAATAAGGGTCACCTTCCAGAAGAGAAATTTGGGTTTAAATATATTTGTATGTGCTCTTACTGTGCATGTGTGCCAAGTCGCTTCAGTCATGTCCAACTCTTTACAACTCCATGGACTGTAGCCTGCCAGGCTCCTCTGTCCATGGCGATTCTCCAGACAAGAATACTGGAGTGGGTTGCTGTGCCCTCCTCCAGGGGATCTTCCCAACCGAGGGATCTAACTACTGGAGTTTCTTACATCTAACCTGCATTGGCAGGTGGGTTCTTTACCACTTGCACCTCCTGGGAAGCCCCGTGGTCTTATATGGATTGTAATTAACAATGGTAACAGGTAACATTTGTACATCGCTTAACCTGTACTCTGAATTTATGGTGTTCTAAGTGATTTATTGGTATTAGTAGGTTTAATACTCCCAACATTCCCATGAGTTAGGTACTATTACTCTACTACTCCTCATTTTACAGGTAAGCTTAAGTAACTTGCCCAGGGATACAGACCAGTTTGTTGGGGAAATAGGATTAAACCCAGGGAGTATGGATCTATGCTACTACACTATTTTGCTTCCAGGAGGATAGCTAATGAGAGCAGTTCTTGGCAAATGTCTCTCTTCATTTTGCTTTACTTTGCCTACCAAGTTGAAGCTTTCTGTGAAACTTCTGAGACCTCCAACATATGCACTACATCAAGCAAAATATAAAGTATTAGATTCATTTTCATGTTTAATGATAATAAACCGTTTCATATGCCAGTTGGGCATATGATGTAACGTAAACTCAATCAGTGGAAGATGCAATACATCTATAATATACCAAGGTTCTGCTGTTCCCACACAAGCTGAATCTTTAAAGTCTCTTTGTAGCTTAGAATTCATGGAAAATTCATTTTCAATTAAAAAGGAAAGCTTGCTTTAGAGATTGGTGATTCACCACTCACTGTGCTGTCTTCCTTGAGTATAACTATTTCCCCTTTTGCATGCATCCACTTAAAATTCAATTTGCAGTACAACCCAATTAAAATTTCATTTTCTATTAGATCATTTTCTCTTGGCAACTTCAGAGGTGGTCAGTTTTAACATAAAAATAACTTCTCATTAAGCTTTCATTTGATCAGAAACTGTATTTTTATAAGGTTTCAATTAGAAACTTGCTCTGAAGTTATCTAGTTAGAGGATAAATCACTGGTTATTCTGTTTTTCTCCTCATATAACACCTTTTGATATATATCTGTTTCCAATGCAGACATCTTTTGGTGTTTTCTGCTTAAGAAATATAGTTGTCTTATCCCCCAAAAATGTAATATTCTGTGGCCTGAAAGAAAATCTCTGTAGGCATATAAAAGCCTAAGCCTCATGATATTTTAGGAGAAGGCAATGGCACCCCACTCCAGTACTCTTGCCTGGAAAATCCTATGGACGGAGGAGCCTGGTAGGCTGCAGTCCATGGGGTCGCGAAGAGTCGGACACAACTGAGCGACTTCACTTTCACTTTTCACTTTCGTGCATTGGAGAAGGGAATGGCAACCCACTCCAGTATTCCTGCCTGGAGAATCCTAGGGACGGGGAAGCATGGTGGGCTGCCGTCTATGGGGTTGCACAGAGTCGGACACAACTGAAGCAACTTAGGAGCAGCAGCAGCATGATATTTTAAGGTAGTGATAGCAAGGCAGTGAATAAACAACTCATTGGAATTCATGTGTAATACAGCAACGTCATCTGTAGTTGAGTTCACTTTTCATTTTTGAGTTGCCAGCAAGTTTGCAAATTGACCAACAGAGTCCCTCAAACTATCATAAGATAAATAATTATTAGAAAATTCTTTAATTCCTTGGACATTTCTAATGAGAAAATTTTAGAGTTCAATTAATTGTTCTTCCCAATTAGTATTAAATTCTAAATTGAATCACTGATAAGAGTTAAGATCATTTTCTCTTGGCAACTTCAGAGATAAGAGATAAGAAGAAATCAGAATATGAGCAAGAAAGTTCTATAAAAGTAGAAATTTGAATTCATATTATGATGTTGATAGTCTTCCATAAACTACTTTATTGGCCTATTTTTCTTAAGTCAAATTAACAACCTTTTTTAGAATCTGAAAAATGAAAGAAAAAACACATTTTGTTAGTCTTTTGATTTACTTTCTTCTAGTGTTTTAAATGTGTATTACTCATTTGTTTTTCTGCTGCTCATACTATTTTTATAGCTTTTTCAGTATGGCCCTGTAATCTTTATAAACTTGATATTTAAATATTATATAACATTTTAAGAAGATGTTTCTAATTTGTTATTATTGAATACTTATAATTTTTAAATTGTTATTGTTAAGATGCATATAATAAAGATAATTTTTTTACATTAGGTTATTTTATCAGGAAAATTTGCTAAAAGTATGCCCACTGCTACCAATATTAGCACACTTTATATCTTTTGCTATGAGCTGTCAAATTTCTTCCTAAATGGTTGTAGAAATTCACAGTGCTATCAACATTAGCACATCTTTTTCATAATGGCTGCTTTTATTTTTATTAATTGTTTTGCAGCATTGTTAAGTATGAAACAGTCTGCTATATAAGAGAGTAGTAAATTTTCTTGTCCTTTTGTCCCCTAGTTTGACTTCATAGTTGTTATCAACTGCTTTTGACTGCTTTATTGAGACCTTCTCATGTTATCTTTCCTAGGTCGGACTCTCTTCTCTGCGTGGAATACCCATTAAATCTTTGGAAGAGATTAAAAACCTCTTCCAGAGACTGTCTGTCCGAAGGTCAAGTTCACCATCTCTTGCCAGTGGGAAAGAGTCATCTGGAGTCCCAAACGCCTTTGTGAGCAGACTCTCTCTGTTTAATAGAACGAAACCAGCCTCACCTGTAGAGGAAGAGATCTCCCAGACGAGTGAGAGCCTCCAGGGCTCTGATAACTCAGCTTGTCCCACAGAAATTGAGAAACAAAACAGCAATGCAGGCATCGCAAATGGCAAGGTGGAACCCCTCCCTGGACAGCCCTTGACCTCCAGCCTGTGTTATGAGGCCGAGAGCCCCGATGAAGCCGCCTTAGTGTACGCTGCCCGGGCTTACCAGTGCACTCTGCAGTCCCGGACCCCAGAGCAGGTCGTGGTGGACTTTGCTGCTTTGGGACCATTAACATTTCAACTTCTACACATCCTGCCCTTCGACTCAGTAAGAAAAAGAATGTCTGTGGTGGTCCGGCACCCCCTTTCCAACCAAGTGGTGGTGTATACAAAGGGCGCTGATTCCACAATCATGGAGTTGCTGTCCGTGGCTTCCCCAGGTGGGTTCATGCAGGACTGAGAGAGAAATGATGGGAAAGGCTTGGTGATCACAGGGCCACTCTCAATGGTCTTGTAAAGGCAAACAAGCAGATCTGTGAGGATCCATCACACTTGATGAAGCAGGGGAAGCTGCCTAGGATTTGGTGAGAAAGCACCTAAGTTTTCAGGTTCCATAGACCAGGGTTCAGATCTGTATTCTTTTTTTTTGAAAGTAAGAATGTTGCATAACTTATGGCAGAGGACAAAGACATTTAAAACAATAGAAGTTACACTCAAGTATAGGGTTTCACATTTTTATATAATATTTATGCAATATTAGGGTTCTCAAGTATAGGCTTTCACATTTTTACAAAAACAGATAACATTTGTCCATAGTATAATCAGCAGATAATGGATCAAAGGGATATACTATATGTAATATATGCAGTGCCTCTGCTCAGTTCAGTTCAGTTCAGTTCAGTCGCTCAGTCATGTCCAACTCTTTGCGACCCCATGAATTGCAGCACACCAGGCCTCCCTGTCCATCACCAGCTCCCAGAGTCTACCCAAACCCATGTCCATCAAGTCGGTGATGCCATCCAACCATCTCATCCTCTGTCGTCCCCTTCTCCTCCCACCCCCAATCCTACCCAGCATCAGGGTCTAGAAAATGGTAAGTGCTCAATGGAAGACAGCTAGCATCATTATAATCATTGTTAGTGTCATTATCACTGTTGTGGGAATGGTATTTGTATTAATTTGGGGGACTTTTTCTCCCCAAGGAGAAAGGAACAAGGGAAAGATTTATTCTGAGGGGTTCCCTTTTATAAATGCACATTTAGGATTCAAAACTATGAGGCCTTTTGTTTGTTATGGATTAAGCTTCCATTATTTTTTTAAAATGTCTGTCATTGGATAAACTGGTAGGAGCACTTGTGTTTTGTCAATTATTTCAGATGGACCAGATCTGGAAAAACAGCAGATGATGATTAGGGAGAAAACCCAGAAGCACTTGGATGACTATGCCAAACGAGGCCTGCGCACTCTGTGTATAGCAAAGAGGGTGAGGCTGCTTGGGGCACCCACTGGCTTCCTTCTTTCCTGTGTTCGACCATCATTTAATGAAAACAAGCATGTATCAAACCCTGATCCAGACATCTGAGAAAGTTCCTGGGCCAGTGGCTTTCTTTTCATATAGCTTCTTTATTCCTTATATATTAGTTGGTTGGAGTTTGTTCTCAAAGTATTTTTCCAGAAAAGTTTTCAATAGATCTGAGTATTTTCATTTGCAAACTGCAGTATGGCTGAGAATAAAAATCCCTGGGTCCTACTCTGTTGCTCTCAGTACCTTGTAAATGTCATTCCTCTGTCTTGTAGCATTAAATGTGCCTTTAAAAGAATGAGGCCAGAATCTGGCCTTAATTGTCCCCTTAGAAGTTCTTGATATTTTTTCCTTGTTTGCTTGTACATCTTTGTCTGTAAATCCAGGTAAATTCCCTAAATATTATCTAAGTTTTGATTATGTAGAATAATCCTGAGACCTACTTTTTCCTTTCTACATAAAAAATTACGTAATAAGAAAGTAGAGAGAGTTCCAAGAAGTGATTTGAGGGGTGTTACTACCAAAACCATCCCTGGGAGCATGGGAGTAAGCAAGATACAGAGTCTTTTAAGAGTAAAGTCATCAAGTTTTTTTGTGCCCCTTGGCCAGGGGGGCATGGCTTCAGTACTGACCAAGTCCAGCTGCTCAGCTGTAGCATGTGCTATGTGCTAAGTTGCTTTAGTTGTGTCTGACTCTTTGCAACCCTATGGACCCACCAGGCTTCTCTGTCCATGGGATTCTCCAGGCAGGAATACTGGAGTGGGTTCCCATTTCCTTCTCCAGGGCATCTTCCCGACCCAGGGATAGAACCCGCATCTTTTTATGTATCCTGCATTGGCAGGTTCTTTACCACTAGTGCCACCTGGGAAGCCCACTCAGGTGTAATAAGCCTGTGCAAAGCCTTACACCCTTAGATTCCCCTCCCTTATTAATAAGCCAAGACATACCGAGTCCCATCCCTACAACTGTATCCCCAAATGCACACCTAGGTAATGTTCCTTCCTTCAGTGGAGATTCAGCTAGCTCATTGATGAGAGCCGTGGCAGGAGAAGATAGGGAAGTCTACCTAGGGTAGGGAAGGAGAGTCTAGTAAGGCCTAGGGCAGGGGAAGGATGTACTTATGGGGAAGGGAACGGAGTCTGCTGTCAAGATGTAGCTAAGACTTTGTTCCTTGTTTCTTGTCCTTCAGTGTTTTATCTGTCAGCCCACACAGGGGAAATGCTGGAGGAGAACCAAGGAGGCTGCTCTTGCCAACTCTCTGTCTTCTCCATAACTACCTCCCACCCATTCTGTCGTCCTCTCCCTCCCTGGCTCTGAGCCCTGCAGTTAATTTTTGCTGTGTTAGAAGCCAGAGTGTCAATTTTCTGTCCCTCATTGTGAGCTCTAACTAGTAGAGAAGATGGAGAGAGATGTGTAGATCAAAGTAACCATAATTCCAGTAATTCCTAAACCATAGAGCTCCTGAGAGAACTGCAGACTGAATTGGAGTCTTAACTGAATTGGAGACTGTAACTAGGTCCTGAGACCAGTGCAGGCATCTCTCATTTCTTTTCCAAATTCTAATTCTTGGGAACTGCCTTAGGGAAAATAGCATATTTTATAGACTCTGAAGCACTTAATCAATCAGCCGCAAGGGTAATCAAAAGCCTGTCTCACACACGGTTATAAGAGTGAAGAAGGCAAGATCAAAACAGAGCTTCTGCCTTTTCAGTGGAATGATTCTGTCCTAATAAAGATAGAGCCCAGCAGATGTCACATTCTCCCAAATCCAATTACCTTGTGGGCAAGAATGAGTAGAGAAATTGGCTCACCCCATCAACTCCATGCTGCTTTATAAGAATTGAAAGTAGATTTCTTCTCTATAGCAACCTGAAGACAAAGGAAAATGTTATCATCGGTTCTTTCTCTAGGAATTCCACTTAATGTTTTGTTTGGAAGAGAGCTTTCTTACTTCACTCATTTGGCTTCCTCTTTCTTTTAACCCCTATGAATAACTCACCCCATAAACCAACCATCAAAAGAAATCAAAGGTGGGACTTTCCCAGTGGTCCAATGGTTAAGACTGCAAGCTTCCAATGCAGGGAGTGTGGGTTTGATCCCTAGTGGGGGAACTAAGATCCCACGTGCCGCATGGTGCGGCCAAACAAAACAGTGCTGCTGCTAGCTGTGTAACACCTGAAATTGCGTACCTGACACCACGTTTTCAACTGCACCATTAGAATCACCCTGGATTTCACTTTCAAGTGGCTCCTTTCTCCTTTCTCTCTGCATAGTTCCTGGTTTAATTAAATAGATTAACCCACTTTCATCTTATGAGTAGAATTTCCCAGAGATAACTGAGCTACAGGGTCCATCCATCCTCAGGGTTATACTAGTCTGATCACAGAACTTGGGAGGTTATGGTATTTGGACCTGGCCTGAGTGAACCCAGAAAGAGGTATACCTAAATGAGTTCATGGTTTGATATTTTTCTAGGGTGGGTCTTGACAGGTTTATCACATAGCCTGCCTCATAGCTTTTTACCCCCCATAGGTCATGAGTGACACTGAATATGCAGAGTGGCTGAGAAATCATTTTTTAGCTGAAACCAGCATTGACAACAGGGAAGAATTACTCCTTGAATCTGCCATGAGGTTGGAGAACAAACTAACTTTACTTGGTAGGTGGACTACGGTGTGTTGTCTTAATGGAGAATTTTTTAAATGCTTAATGTCTCTGTATTAGTTTTCACCAGTGCCTTTTTCCCCCCCTTTGATCTAGTAGATATATGTGGTTCTATCCACCCTGTCCAGTTTGATTCCTACCCAGCTTCCAATCCTTCCCAGTCCATTTTCTACCATGGTAAACTTGACTTCATTTGTGGTAGGGTCAGGGTGATCATCCTTAAGATCATTTAACAATTCAACACTTAACATAGAGTGTAAAGCTGAATAAATACCCTTGTTCAAGAGAAGAAGGCTAGAGTTGCTTGCCAGGTATTGGATAAGGTTTTTAATATATGTTGTCTTTTTGAATCCACACTACAGATCTGTTTTACGTAGAAGAAACTTGGGGCACAGAGCAGTTTAATGACTTGTTCAGAGTCACATTCTAGTCACCGGCAGAGCTGGGGAGAAGCTCAGAGCTATCCATCCCTCACTCTAGGGCCCATATTCTTTATTCTGTGCCTGCAATTGGACTAAAAATTTTTTTCTCTCTCTTAAAGCCAAAAGTTGCACACCTGACACCTCTTGTTTCAGATTGAACTGCATCTTAAAATCTCCTGGAGCAGTTTAAATAATACCAGTGCCTACCCACAGAATCTGATTCAATTGGCCTGATATGTGGCCTGGGTATTTGAATTTTTCAAAGCTCCCCAAGTAGTTCCCAAGAGGCAGTCAAGGTTGAAAAACACTGTCTTAGAGTCTGGACCTCTAGATACTAATATAAATGCTAACACACCAAAATACCAGTCTCTAAGCTCCATTCCTCAGGTTCAGAGAAAAGCAATGATCTGTCTTGGTCTCTAGCCAGTGGAGTAATGATCTTCCTCCCAAGTCATTTCTCCATGGCAGTGTGAGTGGTCTATAATAGATCCACTTTTCCTCGTCTGCAGTCCCAAACTCAACAGCTGTGTGGGTTTAGCTCCAAAACTCGTTTAGTGGCAAGATCAGGCCTGATTTGATAAGACAGTTTAAAGTATTTATTATCCTAATTAGTGTGATTATTGTGATTTATATAAGTTTTGCTAAAGAAATATTAAAATGCTTGATACCAGATATTATAAGATATGACACAGGTACCATGTTACCTAAAAATCTGCAAAGCTTTTGAGTTCCAAAACATAGCTAGTCTCAGTTGTTTTAGAAAAGTGAATTATGGACTTATAATATGAAAGAGCATTAAAAATAGATTGTGGGTTACTGACCAGAACATTCTTTAAAAGCCTGTCTTTACCCTTGGGAGTATCATAGAATTATAAAATTGGGGAATAAGTTTATATAAGTAACTGAATGAAATCCCCTCAATCCCCCTAGAAGAAAGCTAGCCAGAAGGAAAGCAAGTGAGTTTGATAAACTCATTGATTGCTAAGGCTTTCCTCCCCCAGTATTTCTTTTTTGTATATGATTTTGGTCTGAGGGGGCCAGCATTTCATTTGCGCCCCTTGAAGCTACTGGAGTAGTTCGCATAGTGCAGGGCAGGATCAGCTAACAGGTAGGGCTCCATCACAGTTTAGGCGCTTCAGCCGGCTTTTCTTTCTTACAAGCCCTGTTGAACTCCGGTTATTTTTTAGGTGCTACCGGCATTGAAGATCGTCTGCAGGAGGGGGTCCCTGATGCTATAGAAGCCCTTCACAAAGCTGGAATCAAGATCTGGATGCTGACAGGGGACAAACAGGAGACAGCTATCAATATTGCTTATGCGTGCAAACTCCTGGAGCCGAATGACAAGCTCTTTATCCTTAATACTGAAAGTAAAGTATGTACCCTGAGATTAGCCCAGTCTCCTTTTTTTATTTTTCCAAAGCTAGTGGAATACTTGTGATTTCATGACTGTTAGGAGAAAGAAAACCCGATAACCATTAGCTCGATAATTAGTTCTTCTGTCCAGCAGTGGGATTTCCCTGGTGGCTCAGTCGGTAAAGAATCGGGCCTGCAGTGCAGGCGACCACCTGTAATGCAAGAGCCCTGGGTTCGATTCCTGGGTCAGAAAGATCCCCTGGAGAAGGAAATGGCAACCCACTCCAATATTCTTGCCTGGAGAATTCCATGGACAGAGGAGCCTGGCAGGCTACAGTCCATTTGGTCAGAGGAGTCGGACACGACTTAGCGACTGTACTGCTACTACTATCCAGCAATGTAGCTTGTTTAGTTATTTTAAAGGCTCGGAAAATATAATTATTCAAAGGAAAAAATTTCAATTAAAAGAATTTCCAGTGTATTTGCTTCTCCCTTACCCCATATTGAATTATCACTGCGTTGACCAGATTTAGCCCATGATGACAAAATATGTCAAACTGTGAGGCAGGCATCTACCTCCCTTTCAAGCTGAGGGGAAGTGATTTCTGGTGTAATCCTGTGAATATTTTCCTGGTAATTCTAAAATTAGGCTCAGAGGATAATCTTGCCCTCTAGTGGCAAATCTTAGATAGTGCACCTGAGAATATCAAAAGTTGAAAGAACTTGAAGGGAAAAAAGTTTTTTCTTCTCCTTTTTGAAGGAGAAGGAATTTAAAAGCTTTGGATTCAGCCTATATTTTCCAGTACCCTCTTCCCTCCAGCCATGTGACTAATCTCTAACACAAATAATCTAATTAGTTAAACAGGCATTTTATTGAAGGTTCTTAATACTGTGATACCAAGATTTGTGCATGTTGTATAATTTGCTTGGAAAACATTCCTCCTTCCTTCCTAAGTTGTCAGACTCTATCAGTCACATTCATTTTGTCATAGCAACCTGCCTCTCAGAAATTCTCTGGAACGTGTCACCCGGATCATGTCTTGGGTCTTGGTCACAGGCTACCATGTTTGATTAGCCATGTTTTTATGCTCAGTTGTCAGTCAGTACCCAACTAGATGGTACATTTTGAGGGAAGAGAATTTTCCTTAATACAGACTTAGTTCTCCTTGGCAGTGTACAGTGACCCAGGAACCCATAAGCAAAACTAGCTGCCAGATCCCAGTATCAGCTAGGGATTTAGCACCAGAAAATGCCTGGTCATTTTAGTCACTAAAACGGATGTGCCCTTAAGTCTAGTAAGACCCGGATTCAAATGCTTAGCCTGCCAGTGACCAGGTGTGTGACCTTTGGGAGTTAACCACTTGAGTCATTTTCCTTACCTGTAATGTGAGAGTAATGCCTATTTCATAGCATTGTTGTGCCTATTAAATGGGAAAATATAAATTGTGTGATACGGCCCCTGGCAGATGTAAGGGCTCCCCTGCTGCTTCAGTGGTAAAGAACCCGCCTGCCACTGTAGGAGATGTGAGTTCAATCCCTGGGTCGGGAAGATCCCCCAGAAAAGAAAATGGCAACCCACTCCAGTGTTCTTGCCTGGGAAATCACCTGGACAGATTGGGTCTGGCGGGCTACAGTCCATAGGGTTGCAAAAGAGTTGGACATCACTTAGCAACTAAACAGCACACAACAGGCTAATAGACATCTTGATTTTCAGTGACTGCAGAGTATGTTACCTTCCAAATGTACCATTTTAATGTAACCAAACTCCAGAGGGTTTTTAAAGATAATTTTTTACTATTACATTTTGAGCCTCTAATGAGCGTATTTGATTCACTGGGGACATTTGAGGTGTGTGGGATCAGATTTGTACATGGTAAAGGTTGCCAGGTAGCTCCATCTTGAAGGTGAATCTCTTGGTTATTGTTTATGTGGTTGTTAAGTCTTTGTTGTGTCCATGTGTGCCTACATATCCATACCTACTTTTCATCTGTTTTATTGTGGGTTGAGAAGTACTTGATAAAACAGCATTTGAAATAAGAGAAAATAGCGTCTGAGTGAAGGACTCTTGCATGAATAAAGTGTTTTAGGCTGAGTGTATAAACTGAAACGCATTGCTCTAGGCTTTTGTTTGGCTCTGTCCTTTGGGTCATTTGACACTGTAATTCCTGCTTAAGTTATTGTTCATGTTGTGAGTAGAATTCATCAATGAATATTTTCTGAGTGACTAACTTGGTCCTCTTTTAGGCTTTATGAAGGTTTCAAAAGTAAATTTAAAGCGCTGTCAGTCTTCAGAGAACTTCCTAACAAGCCTGGGGTGAGGAGAGTGGAGGGATTGTATGCAAACCAACCGTGATGAGGCCGCTGAGAACAGGACCAGAATGTTAGCTCGGTGAGGGTGGGGACTTGGCGTTCATTGACTTGTCCCCAGCACCTAGAATTTTTTCAAATATAGAGTAATTTCTCAGTAAATAGTAAGTGAATGAGTGGATAAATTTGTTGAATCAAAAAGAAGAGAAAAATAATAATTACTGTTTTAAATTCCAAGTATTATGCTTTACACTAGGAGCTTTGCATGTATTATTTCACTTATTCCTCACAACAACTTTATAACGTAGACATTTGTATTTTTCAGATTAGAAAGTTGAGGGTGAGAGTGGTTGTGTAATATGCCTAAAGTCAACACATAGAAAATGGAAGAATGAGACCAGAGCACACTTGTGATTTATAGTTTGAGAAGTTAACTGCACAAATATTTGTAAACACAACTAAACAAATTTTACACCTATTTCTCAGTTGTACAGTTGGAAGTGAGATGTTCCTCATCTATTTATCCCCTTCCCACATACACACAGAAGTCTCTGCGGAAGAGCTGTGAGGTCTTCAAAAGGAACCTGTTATTCCCTCCCTGGGGTTGCCTGGATGCGGCAAAAGTTAAAGAATAGCAGTGATAAATTTAGCTGAATGTGGCCAGCAAGGGAGCCCCGAGGCTAAATGTCTGTGCCTCTTGTTTCAAGAATGCCTGTGAGATGCTGATGGATACAATTTTGAAAGAACTTCAGAAGAACCCAGCTTCTCCAGAGCAAGCATCATTGAGTGCGAGTTTATACCGGCCTCCTCCCACCCTGCAGGGCTCAGTGCTGCGGGCTGCACTCATTATCACAGGGAAGACCCTGGAGTTTGCCCTGCAGGAGAGTCTGCAGAAGCAGTTCCTGGAGCTGACTGCTCGCTGCCAAGCTGTGGTCTGCTGCCGAGCCACCCCCCTGCAGAAGAGCGAGGTGGTAAAACTGGTGCGCAGCCACCTCGGGGTGATGACGCTGGCCATCGGTGAGTGGGAGTAGAACCCAGCCCCATGCTGCTCCCTTTCATGTCACACCAAAGGCTGATTCTTCTGTTTGTCCTTTCTTCCATACATCCCTTTGCCCTTCTGTGAGTCTGTCCTCCTCCTCCCTTCTTTCTCTCCATCCCCCGACTCCCTCCCCTTTGCCCTCCATCACCTGTTTGGCCCCCTGTTATGAATCAGGTGGTAGAGATGTGACATAGAAAACAACGTAATAGGAGTCTGTGTTACATATCAGATCACCTGGGTTAGGAGGGTAATGTAGTTAAACATAGACCTGATAAGTCCCTGAGTTCTACCTTCAAGAAAGTTAAACTCAGGAAAATTAAGTTTGTTTATTTATTCGTTCAACAACTGTTTATTGAGTGCCTTCTATGTACAAGGCATTTTCCTAGGCAGTGGAGAAAGACAAGTGTACAAAACCAACAAAGTACCTTTTCTTAAGGAGCTTATATCTAGGAGGAGGGCAATGCAGTAAAAAGTGAAACAAAACAAAAAGGTATCAAGATTTAAGATGTCAGATAGTGACAAGTGCTATTGAAAAAATTAAAGCAAAGTCAAGGGATGAAGAGCACTGGGGGAGGCGGAAGGGGCTGCTATTTTAAATAGGTTTTTCAGAGATAGTCTTACTGATTAGGTGGTTCGTGAGCAGAAACTTGAAGGAGATGATAAAGCAGCCATAGGAGATCTGAGGGGGGGAAATTTCTGGCAGAGAAGACGGTGAAATGTCAAGACATGGACCATGCTCAGTATGTCAAACCCAAAGCAAGTTGAGCAAAAGGAAGTGTCTTCTGCAGGTTAATGAAGGGCAGAAACGTGGCAGGCAACCAGATCATGTAAAGTCTCGGAGACCATTAGGAATTTTGGCTTTTCTACAGATAGGGAGCTACAGCGGGACTTTGGGCAGAGGAGGGACATGAGCTGCCTTAAGTTGAGAAGAGTCACGTTGGCTGCTGTGTTGGGAGTAACCACTGGGTTACAAGGACATAAGGAAGACCAGTTGAGCAGCTATTGGAATAATTCAGGGAGAAGATGACTGTGGCTTGAGCCCAAGTGGGAGCAGAGGAGGTGGTGGGATGTGATCAGATAATGGACATGGTTTGAAGAAGAGCTGGTAAAATTTGCTGATGGGTTGGATATGTTGAAGAATAGTAGGAGTCAAGGGGGAGGTCAAGGGTTTATCTCTAAGAATATAAAGGATGGAGCATCCATTTACTGAGATGGAGTCAGGGGAAGCAGGAGTTGGGTCTTACACACATTAAGTTTGAGAAATCCATTAGATGTCAGCAGTGATGTTAGGTAGGCAGCTGGAGATAAAGTCTGAGATTTAGCAGTGAGTAATTGGCTAGAGACAAAATTTGGGAATTGTAAGTCTAGTGATGATATTTAAAGCCTTGATATTAGATAAGATCACCAAACAATGAATATAAGTGGAAAAGAGAAACAGGGTGAGATTAAGTTCTGTGACACACCAAAGTTCAGACATTAGCGCAATGAGAACTCAGTCTTCCCTTATAGTCTCTGCTTCTACCTGGATTATTTTCCGTCTCAGGCAGCCTCTCCCCTCGGAATGCTGTTCTAGCCACTGAAAATTCCCACCTTTATATCTCATCATATTAGCAACCTGAGAGAAATGATAGCACATGTTTTCAAGTTGCTGGAATAAAGTATCAGGACTAGGGTGGAATTCTGTTCAACTGTCCTGTTGAAAGAGCATATAAATGAGTGAATTGTTCAAGGCCCTGGATCCATATGTTCCTGAAGCTAGAGCCTTGGACATGTCAATTATATCAATTAAGTTGAATCATGTACCCATCTCTGAACCAATCACTGAGGCCAGGTAACAGATGATGCTGATTCCCCAGGCTTGATTCAGTTGCCCATCCCAAGTCTGGAGATTTGGGTTCATCCTAACAAAACAGATGGACTCAGAGTCCCCAGGAAAAGGTAAGATACTTTCTTAGAAAACAAGTAAAGTTTGCTGGATAGTTGGGAACAACCAATGTTCATTACCAGTGGGAATGTAATAACTCCTCTTAAGAAGCTTCCCCTGTGTTGAGACAAGGAAATCTATAGCAACCATAATACCATGTGACAGGTTTACTAGAGACACACTCAGTGGTACTTGAAACCTAAGGAAGGGGCATCAGAGCTAAAAGAAATATGACGACTTCCCTGGTGATCCAGTGGCTAAGGGTCCACCTGCCAATGCAGGAGACACAGGTTTGATCCCAGGTTCAGGAAGATTCCATATGCTGTGGGGCAACTAAGCCAGTGTGCTGCAGCTGTTGAAGCCATGCTCAATAGAGCCTGTACTCCACAACAAGAGAAACCACTGCAAAGAGAACCCCACGCACCATAACTAGAGAGTAGCCCCTGCTCGGTGCAACTAGAGAAAGCCCACACATAGCAACAAAGACGCAGCATAGCCAAAAATAAATAAATATTATTTAAAAGAACTAACACCCAAAAAAGATATCCTTTTCATTATAGGGGACTGGAATGCAAAAGTAGGAAGTCAAGAAACACCTGGAGTAACAGGCAAATTTGACTTTGGAGTACAGAATGAAGCAGGGCAAAGGCTAATAGAGTTCTGCCAAGAGAACACACTTGTCATAGCAAACACCCTTTTCCAACAACAGAAGACTCTACATATGGACATCACCAGATGGTCGACACCAAAATCTGATTATATGCTTAGCAGCCAAAGATGGAGAAGCTGTATACAGTCAGCAAAAACAAGACTGGGAGCTGACTGTAGCTCAGATCATGCACTCCTTATTGCCAAATTCAGACTGAAATTGAAGAAAGAGGGGAAAACCACTAGACCATTCAGGTATGACCTAAATCAAATCCTTGTGACTATACAGTAGAAGTGAGAAATAGATCTAAAGGACTAGATTTAATAGGCAGAGTGCCTGATGAACTATGGATGGAGGTTCATGACGTTGTACAGGAGAAAGGAATCAAGACCATCCGCAAGAAAAAGAAATGCAAAAAAGCAAAATGGCTGTCTGAGGAGGCCTTACAAATACCTGTGAAAAGACGGGAAGCGAAAAGCAAAGGAGAAAAGGAAAGATATTCCCTTTTGATTGCAGAGTTCCAAAGAATAGCAAGGAGAGATAAGAAAGCCTTCCTCAGCGATCAATGCAAAGAAATAGAGGAAAACAGAATGGGAAAGACTAGAGATCTCTTCAAGAAAATTTGAGATACCAGGGGAACATTTCATGCAAAGATGGGTTCAATAAAGGACAGAAATGGTAGGGACCTAACAGAAGCAGAAGATATTAAGAAGAGGTGGCAAGAATACACAGAAGAACTATACAAAAAAGATCTTCACGACCCAGATAATCACGATGGTGTGATCACTCGCCTAGAGCCAGACATCCTGGAATGTGAAGTCAAGTGGGCCTTAGAAAGCATCACTACGAACAAAGCTAGTGGAGGTGATGGAATTCCAGTTGAGCTATTTCAAATCCTGAAAGATGATGCTGTGAAAGTGCTGCACTCAATATGCCAGCAAATCTGGAAAACTCAGCAGTGGCCACAGGACTGGAAAAGGTCAGTTTTCATTCCAATCTCAAAGAAAGGCAATGCCAAAGAATGCTCAAACTACCACACAGTTGCACTCATCTCACATGCTAGTAAAGTAATGCTTAAAATTCTCCAAGCCAGGCTTCAGCAACACGTGAACCGTGAACTTCCAGATGTTCAAGCTGGTTTTAGAAAAGGGAGAGGAACCAGAGATCTAATTGCCAACATCTGATGGATCATCGAAAAAGCAAGAGAGTACTAGAAAAACATCTATTTCTGCTTTATTGACTATGCCAAAGCCTTTGACTGTGTGGCTCACAATAAACTGTGGAAAATTCTGAAAAAGATGGGAATACCAGACCACCTGACCTGCCTCTTGAGAAACCTGTATGCAGGTCAGGAAGCAACAGTTAGAACTGGACTTGGAACAACAGACTGGTTCCAAATAGGAAAAGGAGCACGTCAAGGCTGTATATTGTCACCCTGCTTATTTAACTTATATGCAGAGTACATCATGAGAAATGCTGCGCTGGAGGAAGCACAAGCTGGAATCAAGATTGCTGGGAGGAATATCAGTAACTTCAGATATGCAGATGACACCACCCTTATGGCAGAAAGTGAAGAAGAACAAAGAGCCTCTTGATGAAAGTGAAAGTGGAGAGTGAAAAAGTTGGCTTAAAGCTCAACATTCAGAAAACTAAGATCATGGCATCTGGTCCCATCACTTCATGGCAGATAGATGGGGAAACAGTGGAAACATTGGCTGACTTTATTTTTCTGGGCTCCAAAATCACTGTACATGGTGATTGCAGCCATGAAATTAAAAGACACTCCTTGGAAGGAAAGTTATGACCAAGCTAGACAGCATATTAAAAAGCAGAGACATTACTTTGCCAGCAAAGGTCCGTCTAGTCAAGGCTATGGTTTTTCCAGTAGTCATGTATGGATGTTAGAGTTGGACTATAAAGAAAGCTGAGTGCTGAAGAATTGATGCTTTTGGACTGTGGTGCTGGAGAAGACTCTTGAGAGTCCCTTGGACTTCAAGGAGATCCAACCAGTCCATCCTAAAGGAGATCAGTCCTGGGTGTTCATTGGAAGGACTGATGTTGAAGCTGAAACTCCAGTAACTTGGCCACCTCATGTGAAGAGCTGACTCATTGGCAAAGACCCTGATGCTGGGAAAGATTGAGGGCAGGAGGAGAAGGGGACGACAGAGGATGAAATGGTTGGATGGCATCACCGCTCAATGGACATAGGTTTGAGTGGACTCGGAGTTGGTGATGGACAGGGAGGCCTGGCGTGCCGTGGTTCATGGGCTCGCAAAGAGTCGGACACGACTGAGCAACTGAACTGAAAAGGAATATGAGAAGGACTTCCCAGAGGAATTGATATCTAAGCTGAGAGAGAGGCTGCTACTGATTTGCAGTTTGCATCTTTTCTTTGCTCCTCATCTGTTTCTCTTCTCCTGTCTCACAAAGGTGACGGTGCCAACGATGTCAGCATGATTCAAGTGGCAGACATTGGCATTGGTATCTCTGGGCAAGAAGGCATGCAGGTGAGTGGATGTTGCACACCCAAATACCATAAACTTGACCTTCCCATCCAAAGGCAGCCTTCTCCACAGTTATGTCTCTATGGTAGAATGAGGCTGTCTGCAGCTAGCTCAGAAGTAAGTGACAGGGCATTTATCCATTCATTCATTCAGTGATTATTTACTGGGTGAGCATTATGGTATTTTCCTGGGTAATTTTAACTCACTTGTTCAGTTTTAAAAATATAACTTATCTAAATCATAAGAAGATATGTTTTATCTCTGCAATAACTATGGCTTGACACTGAGAGCTACTAAGGATTTGAATAAAAGACCTAAAGATCCTAAAGAGAGAAGGAGAAGCGAAGAGAAGATAAGAGAGAATGAGGGAAGTGTGATTGCCAATTTTTATGTGTGCATGTGTTATGCATTGGATAGTGTTGTAGGCACAAAATTCAGATAGAGGCTTGGACAAAAGAATGCTTGTCATGATTGGAGCAAGTGCTATCAGAAGAAAGTGGGATGTGAGGCTTAGGGTTTCCTGAGAATTGTAAATTATGATGTCTCTACAAAAGATGAGAAATTCAAATACCTCCTTTGCCTACTGTGTTATTAATAGTCACATGAAGTCATAACTGTATACTTTTATATTCTCTTCGTTGAGAAGAAGCAAATGTTCCCTCAGAGTTCTTTCTAAGGGAGCTGCTTTCTAGGGAAAGCACACTTGCTAAAATTACATCATGAATAGTAGACCAGAGAAGTCTTGTTTCATTGGATCATATTGGAAAGCTTAGTGGTAACTCCAGGCAACCTATTAAGGCTCTCTATGCATGGGTTTTTGCTTGTTTGGAGAGGGGTTTTTTTTGCGGGGGCGGTGGGGGGGTGGTCTGCATATCTTTAAAAATTTTTATTTGAGTATAGCTGACTAACAATGTTATGTTAGTTTCAATTTTATAGAAAAATGAATCAATTATACATATACCCAACTGTTTTTAGATTCTTTTCCCACGTAGGCTATTATAGAGTATTTAGTAGAGTTCCCTGTGCTGTGCAATAGATCCTTATTAGTTATCTATTTTATATATAGTAGATATGTCAATCCCTATTTCCCAGTTTATCCCTGTCCCCTTACACCCTGGTAACCATAAATTTGTTTTCTACATCTGCGACTTTGTTTCTGTTTTGTAAATAAGTTCATTTGTACTCTTTTTTTTTTTTTTTTTTAGATTCCCACATACGTTTGATATTTGTCCCTGTGTGATTTACTACATTTAAACCACATTGTGACCAGTCTGAGCCTGCTGGAGGTCAGGCTGCCATGCTATCTATGTCTGTTCTAACATGTTTTGCTCAGGGTGACATTTTCTCCATTGTCTCCACAGGCTGTGATGGCCAGCGACTTTGCTGTTTCTCAGTTTAGACATCTCAGCAAGCTCCTCCTTGTCCACGGGCACTGGTGTTATACCCGACTTTCCAATATGATTCTCTATTTTTTCTACAAGAACGTGGTATGTAGCTCCAGAGAATTCATCCTTTTCCCTGTGGCCCTTCCTCTCCTGCTAGTGTAAGGGGTGAAGAGGGAGGGCCCACCGTTAAGCTTACTTTGCTTATTGATATTTGGGAAGCAGCCAGGATGACTCCTGCTGTCTTACTAGGAATAATCTGCTATGTTTCAGCAGCTGACAGCAAATTGCTAGGCTTGTCCATCTGCTAGCATTTTCTACTCCCTATGCATTTAAATTCAATTAAACCCTGTCTGATTCATTTAGAATCCAATTTTTGACCTTCTGTAAAATGATTGTGACAAGCAGAATTATGAAATGTTTAATGCTGTCTGTCAGTAGAGAATGAAAGGTTTGCTTCCATGTTACAGGAGACTACTGAAAAAAATCTGCTGTCCCTGATGGATGTCCCATGTGGTATATTGAAGATGCAGATACAAATGAAATCCTAGGATAATGCCTTAGCCTATAGAGCTGGCTAGTACCACTAGATAAAGAATCTTATGACAAGCCTGTAAAATGTGTTTGTACTTGGTAGCTGTAATTCTGAAAAGGGCAGAATTTGATTAGTAAGCATCTTGGCTTTTAATCCTCAACTTATCATTTTAAATTTCAGTTTCCTCTTTTATAAACCCATGTTGACCTTAGGTTGCTTCACCTAAATCTCTTCTTAGTGGGATGATTAGGTAAATATTTCATGATTTTCAACCAGATTTATTCTTGGTATTTTAAATCCATAGGTAGCAAGTTAGTAGTGAACAAAAATTTACATCACTATTGAAATACCATCTTTAGGGAAAAGATGACTTTGGGTCATTTTTAGATCTGTGCATGTGTGTGTTTGTCTATCATCAGCAGGAACATTTGTTTTTCTTCTAGCACAGTGAACTTTTCAGGAAGCTCTCAGTACTTTACTAATTAGAAATAGCCGCTTAGTCACTAGAGTACATCATGCAGAGTACATCATGCAAAATGCCAGGCTGGATGAAGCACAGGTGGAATCAAGATTGCTGGGAGAAATATCAATAACCTTAGATATGCAGATGACACCACCCTTACAGCAGAAAGCAAAGAAGAACTAAAGAGCCTCTTGATGAAGGTGAAAGAGGAGAATGAAAAAGTTGGCTTAAAGCTCAACATTCAGAAAACTAATATCATGGCATCCGGTCCCATCAGTTCATGGCAAATAGATGGGCAAACAGTGGAAACAGTGGCTGACTATTTTTATGGGCTCCAAAATCACTGCAGATGGTGACTGCAGCCATGAAATTAAAAAGACGCTTGCTCCTTGGAAGAAAAGCTATGACCAACCTGGACAGCATATTAAAAAGCAGAGACATTACTTTACCAACAAAGGTCCATCTAGTCAAAGCTATGGTTTTTCCAGTAGTCATGTATGGATGGAGAGTTGGAGTTTAAAGAAAGCTGAGTGCCGAAGAATTGATGCTTTTGAACTGTGGTGTTGGAGAAGACTCTTGAGAGTCCCTTGAACTGCAAGGAGATCAAACCAGTCAAACCTAAAGGAAATCTGTCCTGAATATTCATTGGAAGGACTGATGCTGAATCTGAAACTCCAATACTTTGGCCACTTGATGCGAAGAGCTAACTCATTTGAAAAGACCCTGATGCTGGGAAAGATTGAGGGCAGGAGGAGAAGGGGACAACAGAGGATGAGATGGTTGGATGGCATCACCGACTCAGTGGGCATGAGTTTGAGCAAACTCCAGGAGCTGGTGATAGACAGGGAATCCTGGAGTGCTGCAGTCTGTGGGGTCGCAGAGTCAGACATGACTGGGTGACTGAACTAAGCTGAACACTTAGTCAAAGTTTTAATAAAAAACTTTACAAAAATATTTGAAATGCATAATGTCTCTGTCTGAGTGCTGACTCTGTGTTAGGCTGTGATTTGTAATCTAAAATTCCAGGACTTAGTGGTCCGTGACTTTAAGAAAGGAGCCCGTCTCCTAGGTTTCATTTTCATATCTTTGCATTTTTCTACTTTTGTAAATATTATAATGCCCTGGTTCAGCGGTGAAAAGTCCACCTGCAGTGTAGACACAAGTTTGATCCCTGGGTCAGTAAGATCCCCTGAAGAAGGAAATGGAAAACCCACTCCAGTATTCTTGCCAGAATAATCCCAGAGGAGGAGGAGCCTGGTGGGTTACACTCCAGGGTTAACAAAGAGTCGGACATGACTTAGCGACTAAACAAACAGCAGTTATGATGCAGCTCCCTCCACCACTCCCTCCTTTTAACTCCATATTTCTAGTTAATATTAGAAAGGGATGCCACATGCTCTTGGAGAGAGAGAATGTTTATTTGTAGAAAGCACATCACCAGGGAGCAGGGACCCCATGGTCTTTCTGCTCCATAAACCTTAATGGCTGTTCACACTGAAATCCTCTCGACTTGTTTCTGCCTCTTTCTTGCCTAGCCAAACAGGGAATGGTTTGTAAACTATTGATAATAAGGCCAGTATCAGAAGCCATTTGAGTAGCTTAGCTTTCTGGGACTGTGGTTCTTTCATCTTGAACAACTTTTGAGAGAGTAATGAAGGCTATGGATTCAGTCCCCAGAATAGCACCCCAAACTGCGCATACCCTAAACCACTGTTTTCAGGAGCGAGGCATAATGCATATCCATGGACCCTAGACTAAGAAACTCTATTCTAAGGATTGTGGCCCCCATCCTAAAGTGTTCCAAGGTATCTACAATGCCAATAATAATATCTTAATCAATTAATGTTAATTAAAAGGCACTTTATTCTTGCCTTGAGAACCCCATGAACAGTATGAAAAGGCAAAAAGATAGGATACTGAAAGGTGAACTCCCCAGGTCAGTAGGTGACCAATATGCTACTGGAGATCAGTGGAGAAATAACCAGAAGGAATGAAGAGATGGAGCCAAAGCAAAAACAACATCCAGTTGTGGATGTGACTGGTGATAGAAGCAAGGTCTGATGCTGTCAAGAGCAATATTGAAGAGGAACCTGGAATGTTAGGTCCATGAATCAAGACAAACTGGAAGTGGTCAAACAGGAGATGGCAAGAGTGAATGTCGACATTCTAGGAATCAGCGAACGAGGATGGACTGGAATGGGTGAATTTAACTCAGATGACCATTATATCTACTACTGTAGGCAGGAATCCCTTAGAAGAAAGGAGTAGCCATCATAGTCAACAAAGGAGTCCGAAATGCAGTACTTGAATCAATCTCAAAAATGACAGAATGATCTCACTTCATTTCCAAGGCAAACCATTCAATATCATGGTAATCCAAGTCGATACCCTGACCAGTAACCCTGAAGAAGCTGAAGTTGAATGGTTCTATGAAGACCTACAAGACCTTTTAGAACTAACACCCAAAAAAGATGTCCTTTTCATTATAGGGGACTGGCATGCAGAAGTAGGGAGTCAAGAAATACCTGGAGTAACAGGCAAATTTGGCCTTGGAATACAGAATGAAGCAGGGCAAAGGCTAACAAACTTTTGCCAAGAGAACGTACTGGTCATAGTAAATACCTTTTTCCAGCAACACAAGAGAAGACTCTACACACGGATATCACCAGATGGCCAACAGCGAAATCAGACTGATTATATTCTTTGCAGCCAAAGATGGAGAAGCACTATACAGTCAGCAAAAACAAGACCAGGAGCTGACTGTAGCTCAGATCATGAACTCCTTATTACCAAATTCAGACTTAAATTGAAGAAAGTGGGGAAAACCACTAGACCATTCAGGTATGACCTAAATCAGATCCCTTATGATTATACAGTGGAAATGAGAAGTAGATTTAAGGGACTAGATCTGATAGACAGAGTGCCTGATGAACTATGGACAGAGGTTTGTGACACTGTACAGGAGACAGGGAGCAAGACCATCCCCAAGAAAAAGAAATGCAAAAAAGCAAAAAGGCTGTCTGAGGAGGCCTTACAAATAGCTGTGAAGAAAAGAGAAGTGAAAAGCAAAGGAGAAAAGGAAAGATATACCCATTTGAATGCAAAGTTCCAAAGAATAGCAAGGAGAGATAGGAAAGCCTTCCTCAGCAACCAGTGCAAAGAAATAGAGGAAAACAATAGAATGGGAAAGACTAGAGATCTCTTCAAGAAAATTAGAGATACCAAGGGAGCATTTCATGCAAAGATGGGCTCAATAAAGGACAGAAATAGTAGGGAACTAACAGAAGCAGAAGATATTAAGAAGAGGTGGCAAGAATACACAGAAGAACTGTACAAAAAAGACCTTCATGACCCAGATTATCATGATGTGATCACTCATCTGGAGGCAGACATCCTGGAATGTGAAGTCAAGTGGGCCTTAGGAAGCATCACTATGAACAAAGCTAGTGGAGGTGATGGAATTCCAATTGAGCTATTTCAAATCCTAAAAATGATGCTGTGAAAGTGCTGCACTCAATATGCCAACAAATATGGAGAACTCAGCAGTGGCCACAGGACTGAAAAGGCCAGTTTTCATTCCAATCCCAAAGAAAGGCAATGCCAAAGAATGCTCAAACTACCACACAATTATGCTCATCTCACATGCTAGCAAAGTAATGCTTAAAATTCTCCAAGCCAGGCTTCAGCAATACGTGAACCATGAACTTCCAGATGTTCAAGCTGGATTTAGAAAAGGCACAGGAACCAGAGATCAAATTGCCAACATCCATTGGGTCATTGAGAAAGCAAAGAGAGTTCCAGGAAAACATCTTATTTCTGCTTTATTGACTGTGCCAAAGCCTTTGACTGTGTAGATCACAATAGACTGTGGAAAATTCTGAAAGAGATGGGAATACCAGACCACCTGTCCTGACTGTTGAGAAATCTGTATGTAGGTCAGGAAGCAATAGTTTTAACTGGATATGGAACAACAAACTGGTTCCAAATAGGAAAAGGAGCATGTCAAGGCTGTGTTTTGTCACCTTGCTTATTTAACTCATATCAGAGTACATCATGAGAAACGCTGTGCTGGAAGAAGCACAACCTGGAATCCAGATTGCTGGGAAAAATATCAATAACCTCAGATATGCAGATGATACCACCCTTATGGGAAAAAGTGAAGAATTAAAGAGCCTCTTGATGAAAGTCAAAGAGGAAAGTGAAAAAGTTGGCTTAAAACTCAACATTCAGAAAACTAAGATCATGGCATCCAGTCCCGTCACGTCATGGCAAATAGATGGGGAAACAGTGGAAACAGTGGCTGACTTTATGTTTTTGGGCTCCAAAATCACTGCAGATGGTGATTGCAGCCATGAAATTAAAAGATGCTTACTCCTTGGAAGGAAAGTTATGACCAAGCTAGACAGCATATTAAAAAGCAGAGACATTACTTTGTCAACAAAGGTCCATCTAGTCAAGGCTATGGTTTTTCCAGTGGTCATGTATGGATGTGAGAGTTGGACTATAAAGAAAGCTGAGCACCGAAGAATTGATGTTTTTGAACTGTGGTGTTGGAAAAGACTCTTGAGAGTCTCTTAGACTGCAAGGGGATCCAACCAGTCCATCCTAAAGATCAGTCCTGGGTGTTCATTGGAAGGACTGATGTTGAAGCTGAAACTCCAATACTTTGGCCACCTGATGTGAAGGGCCGACTCATTTGAAAATACCCTGATTCTGGGAAAGATTGAGGGCAGGAGGAGAAGGTGACGACAGAGGATGAGATGGCTGAATGGCATCACCAACTCAATGGACATGAGTTTGGGTAAACTCCGGGAGTTGGTGATGGACAGGGAGGCTGGCGTGCTGCGGTTCATGGGGTTACAAAGAGTCGGACTCGACTGAGCAACTAAATTGTACTAAAAAGGCACTTTACAGTTCATGAGCAGTTTCTAACTGGATCTTAAGACCTGATGTGGTATAATTATCATTTTACAGACATAGAAACCAAATTTTATAGAGGTTTCTAAAATGACCTAAAAAGTCATATAGTAATATTGAAAGTGTCCCCTGGGACTTGAAACAAGACTCCCTTAATCTGAGTCAAATGGCCTTTCCTGTGTCCTAAATTGCTTCAGGGCACAAAGCCTTTGCCATTTCAGACTTAACTGCACATGAGACAAAATACTGAAACCATATTGAATGTATGTGCCTGGCCTCTGGAATGACCACCTGTCTTGGTTTGCCTGGGTCTGCCCCAGTTTAAGTCGTAAGAGTACCATGTCCTGAGATACTCCTTTGTCTCAAGCAAACTGGGAGGGTTGCCCACCCACTGGCACCATCCCACTTCACGAAAAAAATAATCGAGAACCCAGAAAGCAAGTGAATGAACGTTTGTTGTGATGGCTGCTGCCTACCAGCACAGGTCCAGTTTCTTTTTATCTGGAGCTGGAACGTCTCCATTTGAATCCTGGGTCTGCCACTTATTTGCCAGGTAACTTTAGGCAAGTTCCTTAGCCTCTCCATGCCTCATTTTCCTCATCTGTAAAATAGGAACAACAATAATTTCCAAGTTGTTACGAAAATTAAATGAATGATTTATAAAGCTCTTAGAACCGTGAGTGCCAGCACCACATAGTAAACTGTATGTGTGTGTGTGTTTTAATAGAACATTTACCAAAAAAAAAAGCTGTAAGGTCAGCTGTGGTTCTCCATTCTGTCAGCAAAGAAACTGTACTGAGAGGCTGAGATCACACCATTCAGAACAGCACTGGGTGGCATGTGTGGTCACGGCTCTCATAGCAGACTCTAAGATGTGGCTTTTTCTCTTTGTGTCCCTAGGCCTATGTGAACCTCCTTTTCTGGTACCAGTTCTTTTGTGGGTTTTCAGGAACGTCCATGACTGACTACTGGGTCTTGATCTTCTTCAACCTCCTGTTCACATCTACACCTCCTGTCATTTATGGAGTCCTGGAGAAAGACTTGTCTGCAGAAACCCTCATGCAGCTGCCGGAGCTCTACAGGAGTGGCCAGAGGTCAGAGGTGGGTGCTGCAGCAAAAAGGTGCACACCCGATACACAGCCATCGTCAGAGTCAGGCATCTCCCGGGGTGCTTGGCTCAAATACTCTGGTGTATTGAAACATATCTGAATCATCTGTGTTTGTTTCCAAAGATCTCTCCTAACACAGCAGACATTAAGTTACTCATTTCTGAGAGAAAACAAGTTAAAACTATGAAAGACCTCAGGTGCTTCTTAAGAAGAAATCCAGTCTTCAGACCTTACAAATAACATTATCTGGTATTTCCTAAACCCCCAGTGCCTTCTGTTGGGCAAACTGTGAAGTATTCACAGTCCCATTTATCTTCAGAAAGCACTTTGAGAGAGAACCTGGTGTTGTTCCCAATCTAAGATGAAGAATCTAAACTTCAAAGGGGCTGAGGAATTTTTCCAGAAATCTCATAGCTATTAAAAAAAAAAAATGGCAGAACTGGGATGGGAACCCTTCTTAGTCTGGTTCTAAAGCCAAAATTAAATTCTTCAGGTTTTACTGTCATGCGAAATAGTGGTATAATCTTACTGCCTCCCTCTCCCTAAACCCATGTCCACCTTCCACTTAATTAACCTCTCAGTCCTGTCCGCCCACCTCTGATATATCCCTTATATCTGTCCCCTCTCCATCCTTCTCTCTGCCCTCATTACCTCTTACTCATAATATTATAGTCACCAATTAATTGAGCTAGTTGTCTCAAAACTCTTTTCTTTGTCTAGTTCATCTTTACAAAATTAATAACTATCTTTGAGATAGCCTTATGAACATTATGTAATATCTCTTATATGCCAGGCATATATATATGCATACATACATTTATGTATGTAAAGTGCTTAACATACATAAATGTAATTCTCAGAATGACCCTGCAGGATAGATGCTATTGTTAGCCACTCTGTAGATGAGGAAAGTCAGGCACAGGGAGGTATCTTAAGTAATACACCCATGTCACCGAGCTCATGGGTGGTGCAGATGAACCGCAGTTCCCAAGCCTCTGCTGTGTTGCCAAAAGAACAGTGATGCTATCTTCAGTCCTTGGGTGCTCCCAACCCCTTTGCTATTTAACGACTAGCAATACAAAGTGCCCTCATAAGTGCTCAGGATCACAGGGACTGAGGTGGACCAGCAACCTGTAGATATCTGTAAATGGACGAAGCTGAGGGCTTAATCTGGTAAGATATTCTAGCCTTGAGAAGAAGTCTGTGTTAGTCAGGACTCTTTTCAGTTTCAGGTGACAGAAAACCAGCTCAAATTGGCTTAATTAAAAAGAGAAATATATTGGCCCTATAGCTGCAAAATCCAGGATTACTAGTGATATCTATTATTCTTTTTTTAATTTAATTTTTATTTTATACTGGAGTGTAGTTGATTTACAATGTTGTATAATACACCATTATTCTTTAATCCGCTGTAAATGTGCTGGTTATGACTCCTTGGCTCAGCGGACAGTGACAGTGTTAGTCGCTCAGTCATGTCCAACTCTTTGCAACCCCGTGGAATGTAGCCTGCCAGGGTCCTCTGTCCATGGGATTCTCCAGACAAGAATACTGAAAAGAGTTGCCATTCTATTCTATAGGGGATCTTCCCTACCCAGGCATCGAGCCCAGGTCTTGTGCATTGGGATTTGAGTCCTATGCTTTTCCCTGTGTGTATCGTTGTGACTAGAAAGATCATTTTCTCACCGACCAGGCCTGGGATATGGATATTTCCTAAGGACAGAGCTTAACCACATGGACAGGATTAGGAAGGAGGGTTTCCTGTCAAAGGGCTGGAGAAATGAAAATGAGACCCATGGTAAGAAATTCATGCATTGGGTTTCACTGGACTCACTATTCTGAAGACACTGACCCAGAACAGCACATGTTACAAATGATGGGTGATGGTTAGCCTGAGTTTACATTCTAGCTCAGTGGTATGTGACCTTGGTAAGTTACTTAATTTGCCTGTACTCTAGTTTCTTTATTTATGAAGACTATGTGAAGATTAAGTAAGATAATATGTATAATAGTTCCAGCCATATTACACTCTCAATGTTGTTGTTTTTACCCCACCCCGAGACTTAACCAGAAATTTGAGGAAATCCTAAATATAAAATGATCTTTATTTTTGTCAGTCCAACTTTCTTCTGGCTTGAACTGCCTTTCCAGCCTGGAAAGTAAGTAAATGTCCTTAGGCTCATGGGCTTGGGCTTCCCTGATAGCTCAGTTGGTAGAGAGTCCGCCTGCAATGCAGGAGACCCTGGTTCAATTACAGGGTCGGGAAGATTGGCTGAAGAAGGGATAGGCTACCCTCTCCAGTATTCTTGGGCTTCCCTTGTGGCTCAGCTGGTAAAGAATCTGCCTGCAATTCGGGAGACCTGGGTTTGATCCCTGGGTTGGAAAGATCCCCTGGAGAAAGGAAAGGCTCATGGGGCAGTCAACACGAGGAGAAGTCAGCTTCCAGGGAGGAAGAAATCCTTACAATTCTTCAGTTTTATCCAATTCATTTTGATCAAAGAACCAAATGGGGTATTCTAAAAAAGTCCAATCTGACTTAAGGTTCAAAGTCAGGGTTGCAGGAATGTGTGGCTGATAGTAATGAAATTGTCCTGCACCCCAGGTCTAAGTTAAATTCCAAGTCTATTAAGGAAAGAAGGATAGAAGGGAGACCTTTAATGTTTTTATAGCTGGTGTTTCAGAAGCCCATTTGTACAGCCTAAAGATTGTAATTGGTCTTTACCCTGGAAGAGTTGAGGTCATTGTTTCCTGTTGTTGAGCCCTGCTATCAATTCTGTGCACACATTGTGTTCTATTGAGCTGGCCAGTTTTATAATATATGGAGATTGCAGGCAGTGTCCCAGCATGTGGCTATTGATAAAAGGTAATTGATTTCATTGATTTACCTTCTGGAAGAGTTGTCCTTTCTGTGAACTTGGCCTCCAAACAAATTCTGTTTTATGTTTGGGCCATTTCCTGTCTTTGGTGTCATGAAAGATAACTTTCCAGGGTTATAGCATCTCTCTCCTTGAAAGGAGATGGGTCTGGAAGGCCGCAGTGAGAGGTGTCCCTTCCAAACAGCCGTCATCTATTACCATCTTTCTTCACCCACACAGCCTTCTGGCTTCAACTTCATGTCCAGATTTTTGCCTCTCAGTTTCCAGGGATCTCATGAGTTACTCCTTACGGCCTCTCATTTGTCTTATCCTTGACACTTCCCTATCCCGAAGTCCCCTAATTCACATGCCTGTGAATAAAGTGTACTTGTTACCTTTTGGCTGTAGGTATTTTGAACAGCCTCCGTTCCTCTAGAAGCATGGAGCTATAT
This sequence comes from Okapia johnstoni, assembly GCA_024291935.2. Taxonomy (NCBI): domain Eukaryota; kingdom Metazoa; phylum Chordata; class Mammalia; order Artiodactyla; family Giraffidae; genus Okapia; species Okapia johnstoni. The sequence goes on from CM044308.1 coordinate 60,148,351, forward strand.
TTTAACTCACCCCGGAATTGTTCTCTCTTGTCCAGTGACATTTTGGTGGCCCTTTTGACTCGGCTACATTCTCTTCCACCATTTGATTGTGCTTAGAGTTTATGGGCACTTGAAGAAAGGCAGGTAGAAGATTCCATCTTTCCTATGAGAAAATTGTAACAGAAGATACAGGGAAAAGTAGACTGGAAATCATGACTCTTCATCACTTTGATTTTTCCAGAGGACAAAGAGATTAAAAAAGAAAAGAAAGAAAGATAGATGCCTCAAACTTCTTTTGAGGGCAGGAAGAATGTATATGGAGATTTTGAACATTTACAAAGCTTTAGAAGACAGCTATCCATTTTGAAGAAAATGTCAGCCTCTTTTTGCATTTTAAAGGAAATAAGAGTATAACATGTTAAAAAAAGGAAAAAGTAGCTCAAGGATATGATATGTGTGTTGTCATTTTTGTCGTGGCAGACGTCACTAATAAACCATAGCCCTGCATCCTTCCTGTCAGGTCTGAATGGAGCCTCAGAATCCTTCTGCACACACAGTATTATTTACTCAGAATTATCTCTTATTTGAAAACCTGTTTTCAATCATTCAGTATTTATACTTGATCTTTCTATTTCTTCAGGCTTTTGGTAGGAAGCAGTTTAGCACATGAAAAATTAGGTAAGAATAGTTTATTAATCCAGGAAATATTTGTTGGGTACCTGCTGTATACCAGTCACTGTTTTAATCACTTGAATAAAACAATCTAGGTCCCGCTTTATGAAGCTTGAATTCTGTTGAGAGAAACAGGAAATGATTAGATAAGCAAGATGATTTCCGATTGTGATGAAAGACTTCTAAGGATCCCTGGTATTAATAGTAAATGATAAGCGGATATAACTTTTAGATTGGTCTGAGGTCTATGCCTCTATGAGGAGTGATATTTGAGTTAGGATATGAATAATGAGGAAGTGGTTGTGTAGGAGGTCTAGGAAGAATTTCTAGCAGAGATAACAGCACAGGGGAAGCCCTGCAAAATGTAGGGATTTGGCATATTTGAGAAACAGATGAAGTCTGTGTGTTGGGAGGATGGTGAATGAAGATTTGACTGGGATAGGGTGACCCTGGAGAGCAGGGGTTTCAGTGAGAAGACCACTCAGGACCTCCTAGATCATGGGAAGGGACTAAGATTGATCCAATGATAGAAGCAATACAAGTTGAGGAGTTCCTTCAGGTGTTTTTTCACCTGTGAACTCCTTTTATTCAAGTATCACCCCCTCATTCTTTCACTATTACTTACAGACCTGACCTGTGTCATGAATGAGAGACTGAAGTTAGAGTTTTCTCTCAGAGAAGCAAAAACAAGCACTGGCTGGTGGTGTTCCCCGATTTTGTTTTGACCCTTATTAACCTTTCTCCCTCCCCAATATCTGTTTTGTTTTCAGGCATACTTACCCCTCACCTTCTGGATCACTTTGTTGGATGCCTTTTATCAAAGCCTGGTCTGCTTCTTTGTGCCTTACTATGTGAGTCCTTGTTAACTCAAAAGATTTGTCGTTAATGAGTAAATGGTGCCTCTTTGTTCTCTGTCACTAGTATCAGCATTTAGAATAGGCATATGAGGGTAGATTGCTCATGTAATTAAGTTATTAACTGACTAAATATAATGCTTCTCTCAAATATGATAGCTGCTGCTGCAAATATGGTAGGGTAGTGGGTTAAATTTGGAGAGAAGTGCCTAGGTGGTAGGTAACAGGTTACATTTGAAGAGACATGCCTAGCTGAATCCTTTTGGTTCTCTTTTTAGCCCTGTACTGCTTGATAATTTTCATCAATGACTTGAATAAAGTTGAAATCTGGCTTATAATTAGATGAGTCAAAATCAGAGAGGCAAAGTCAGAATATGAAAGCTGTTATTAGTCAGTGCTGGACTAATTCTACAAGGATGACATTCAAAGTATTAAATTTAAGTAGTATCCCCCAAACTAAAAAAAAAGAAACAAAAACACCCTGTTATGCAGGTAAAAAATGGAAAAAGTATGACTAAACAAAGAATTAATAAAATTAATTTAAAAAATTTAGACCCACACCAAGCAGCATGATATAGTTGCCAATTCACCCACCTCCCTCCCCAGAAGAAAACACTAAGTTGATCATGGATGGTTAACAAAAGTTCATTAATAAAAAAGGAAAAGGTAATAGTCTTTAAGTTAACAATTTTCAGTCTTTATTCAAATAAAACTACTTGAATTTACCCACCTAGAATATTCAAGGTATACTGCATTTCAAGAGGAATATAGGTAAGGCAATCTAAAGTATATTTAGAAAAGAATGACTAGAATTGTAAAAGATCAGAAAACTGTGTCATGTGAGGTGTACTTTAAGGACTTGAAGACATAAGCATATGAAAGGGGTAGATATTTACTTAACCATGATAAAAACTCAAGTTGGCCATAGTATCTGCTTCAAAGGTTTGCAGCTCTGTTAAATGGAACATATTTGAAAGTTCTCTATACTTCAAAGAATCAGAAGCATAAGTAAAAGAATCAAGGAAGATGAATTATTCAGAATAAAAAATGATTCCAACTGAAAAATCCAAAGATTAGATGGCCTGTCTGGGAGTCAGTCTCTTTTTCTAAAAATGTTCCAGTTTATCCTAAATGACCAATTATTAGGAGCACTGAAGAAAGGGACTCAGCCCTCATTTGGGCCGTGGAATAAAATGACGATACACCAGAGTGTGCACAGCTCTCCAAGATCACCAACTTTTACCCTCTCTTTGTAGACTTACCAGGGCTCAGACATTGACATCTTTACATTTGGAAACCCCCTGAACACTGCTGCTCTGTTTGTCATTCTCCTCCATCTGGTGATCGAAAGCAAGAGTTTGGTGAGTGGTTTTCCTGCCTCTGAAGTAGCCTGAAACTGTTGTTGGGGAAATGTCTTCATGCCTAGAAAACAAATGGTAATGAGAAGAGTAACGACTCCAAGGAAGAAGGGTAACCAGCACTCTGGTGGATTGTTGAGTGCTGTTATGCTAAGGTTAATGTGCAGCCAGGGGGAGTGGGGAACGCCTCCCTGGTCCCCTTGGTAGTACTCACGGTGTGAATGGTTCATGGTGTGAGTCAGGCTGGAGAAATAATTATGAGCATTGGCCAGCATTCTCCAAGACCAAGCTGACGCCTTTCAACTAAATGGAAACAGGTGTTGTGCCTTAATCCTGGTATAAGGACTTTTGTAAGTGATGATTTTATGCTTTTCTCATAATACAAAAAAAATTTTTTTTCTCCCTGCAGAAGTTTTACTATTCATTTCATTTATACCTAGGTCTTCTTGAACTTAGTTGCCAACTTAATGATAAAGTTAAGTCTTTTCTTCAAAATGATTGCAGGATAGCTATGAAACAAAGCTAGTATGGAAACTGCCTCTGTGATTATTTATGCTGCTCACTCACTTCCATTGTCATTGTCTCTGCTGTCATCAAAGCCTGTCATTTCTTCCTGAATTATAGCTGCAGCCTGCTTGATCTTCTCACCTTGACTCTTGACTCTCTTGGCCCTTCTCTACAAAGCAACCAAAATCATCCTTTTGAAATATAAATCAAACCTTTTTGCTCTCCTTTGAGTAAAACGCTTCAGTGGCTTCCAGTTTTACTTGGGATAAAGTCTAAAAGCCCTAAGACAGCCTATAAGGCTTCATGCAGCCATGGCTTCATGCAGCCATGGCTTCTCTTCTCTCTTCAATGTCATTTCCACTTATTTGTGGACTAGCACCACACTGTGCCTCCTTTTCTCAGGTACAATGAGCTTATTAGCACATCAGCGTCTTAGCATTGACCATATCTGCTGATGGGAGCATCCCTTGTTCACTTTTTGGATCCCTGCATTTTACCCAGATCAAAAATTTTTGTTTCTTTGGTTTTTTTTTTTTTTTTTGGTTTCAGCAAAAATGCTGCTTCTTTCAAGAACCTTTTCCTAGCCATCCATTTTCTCCTGTCATCCTCTTACTTTATTCATAGTCCTAATAATAATTTACAATTCATTTAATTATATGATTATACTATTCATGTTTCTCTTCTACATTAGACTATAATCTTCTTGAGGGCAGAATTCATGTTTTGTTCACCATTGTATACCAGTATCTAGGACAAGGTTGGCACACAGGTGCTCAAAAAATATTTGAATGAATAAATGAATAATAACCAATGTTTGGGGTGATTTAACATCTTGCTGGTGATGCATTTTATATAGGAAATAGCTGGGTGAAGTTACAGTTTTAAATGATATATGAGGTTATATCATGAGATTATAATTTTTTAGGTAGGGCTGAATATTTTTGGCATCACATGCTTTGCTTATAACCTTCTATAACCAAACTTTATAAGCCTAAAGTGTTATAAAAAAGTTAATATCTGCAGATACCAGATGGGAAGAGTAAAGGGAATTCTAGAACTAAAATATTTGGGATTATTTTAGTATCTATTTAATTTCATTTTTAAACTCTTATGTAGGTACTTTTGGCTACTGCCTAAGGAAGTGTCGTAAGTTCTGGCATCAAAAGGTGCTGCAAAGATGCTAATATGTCAAATGTCAGTTTGGGTTCAGTGGTTGTGAGCAACAGCAATCTATTTTAGCTAACGTGAGCAAATAGAAAAGTTATTAAAATATATTGAAGAATCATAGTAAAACAAACAAAAAGATGTCCTGAGGATTCAGAGTGACTGCAGAGATCCAGGGAACAGAAAGCAGTGGATAAGCTTGTCAGGATGGTGCTGGAGTCTGGGCTGGGCCCAGTGATTTTCTCTCTACCCTTGCCTCATTCGTTGTGCTCCAAGTTCAGTCCCTGGTGACAGAATTCTATTTCCTTAGCTCCAGTCACAGGCTTTGGTGAAAGAGGAATGTTTTGTCAAGATTGCACACAATTCTGGGAGTCTTCACTAACAGAAGGGGAGCAAAAGTGAGGTGCCAAGAACAATGAGTACTATATAAAGAATGTATCATTAAAGAATTGTTTCTCACACTGCAGGGTGGGATAGAGCTCATGGCCTGTGGAGGTCTGTTGTCAATAACAGTCATTCTGAGAATATGAATTGGTTTCCATCACCTTTTATTCACCATCTCACTGTCACTTCTCCTCCCTCCCTGTTGGTTTTTACCCAGCATCCCTTGACTTTAACTGCATCCATTTATTTAAACAGGTCAACTCCATCAAGTCACTTTTCACTTGCCAAAAGTACTTCTTAAAAGGAAAAAGAAAACTCTGGCAGTAGGGCTCAGTGAGAAGGAAGAACATTTGAGAAAGAAAAAAATTATTGTCTTCAGAGGCATAAAGATCTTTTTTTTTAACCAGAGAAGCCCTAACTGCTGTACAGTGTTTTATTTTTTGCTGTACAACAAAGTGAATCAGCTATGAAAGTGAAAGTGTTAGTCACTCAGTCAAGTCCCACTCTTTGCAACCCCACAGACCATAGCCTGCCAGGCTCCTCTGCCCATGGAATTTTCCAGGCAAGAATACTGGAGTAGGTAGCCATCCCATTCTCCAGGGGATCTTCCCAACCCAGGGATCAAACCCAGATCTATATTTATGCATGTATCCCTTCCCTCTTGGAACTTCCGCCCATCCCACCCCGCTGGGTCACCATGAGCACCGAGCTGAGCTCCCCTTGCTATACAGCAGGTTCCTACTAGCCATCAGTTTTACACATGGCACTGCTCATATGTCAGTCCCAATCTCCCAATTAACCCCCCTCCCTGTGTCCACATGTCTATCCCCTATATCTTGCATTGGCATAAGGATCTTAATTGAGGATTCAACCAGCATTTTCTGAGCATTTTGTGCATGTTTACAATATGAACTGTTTTTGTGATTTTTGTGAAAATACCTATCCTGGAAAAATATTTAGCAAGGTTAAAAGGAAAATAGAGAAAATTGGGTCTTGTTTGAGAATTTTAGGCCTGGATAGTAAAAAAGATTAATAAAAGCATTCTTCCCCCAAAAGACTAGTAAATACCTCCATGGTGTACACAGTGATTTTAGGTGGGAGTGTACACTGCACTAAATAACACTGACAACTGGATAATGTGAAAGTGACTCTCTTTCATACTTTGGATTATGTCAAACAAGAAGTCTGTTTGGGGCTATCATGTTTTATTACAGTAACTCTTGCTAATTTCCTTTTGTAAGAAAGATCAGACCCCAGACTCAAACCTATTATGACAGGAAATGCAGATATTACATTTAAGGTAGTGATCTGCTTTTCTTTCTAAATAAAGTTACTTAGTGAGCCAGTTTATAGCAAAATAATAAGAAAAATAATAATGCAAGTTCTATGTAGGTGTGAAGGTGGATAGGTATAATGTGATATACAAAGATGTGTATCTTGCTCATGTAGAGTTACTAAGGTTGCAGAGAACTTTAGAGCAGTTGTCCTCCAAGGAGTGGCTCAGTGACCCAAGCCATGTCTTGTAGCTGTACCACCTGAAATTATTCCCAAAAAGAGCATCTTGGTCAAACAAGGAAAGAAAGGAGACAGTATGGAAAATTGCACACCTGCTCTTCCATGCTTCTAACTGGAAAGTTTTGTACATCCCTTCCATTCACATTTCTTTGGTCCAAGCAAGACACAGCCATGCTTAATTTCAAGGGAGTGGGGAAATGCAATTCTTTCGAATGTTTATTAGAGGCCGAGAATGAGATATTGGTGAACAACAGTGATATCTACCACCTACTTAAATGGATAAAGTTTGAAGTTCACTGGGTTAAGGTATTATCTCACCACTAAGTGACTATATGGAAAAATAAGGAGAAAATCCTAACACCTCATGGAGCATGTGTGCATGTTAGTCACTTAGTTGTGAGGACTCTGCAACCCCATGGACTGTTGTCCACCAGGCTCCTCTGTCCATGGGGTTTCCCAGGCAAGCATACTGGAGTAGATTGCTAGTCCCTTCTCCAGGGGATCTTCCTGACCCAGGGATCGAACCTGGGTCTCTCACACTGTGGGCAGATTCTTTACCATCTGAGCCACCTGGAAAGCCCAGGCATGGACAATACAAAATGAGCTAGTCATCAGAGTTACTTTTTGGCATTTGACTTCATTTTATATAACTTAAACAGTGATATGAGCTATTCATGAAGGATGCTCTTGTGCTTCAATATTTTGTGTTTTGTTCACTGATTTGTTATACCATTTACCCACTGCTTAAATATGATGCTTCTTCAAAAGAGCAGATTTTGCCACACTGTGGAACTATCAGAGTGTATTCATTTCCCTTGCTCTTCTTATCTTGCAGACTTGGATCCACATGCTGGTCATCATTGGGAGCATCTTGTCCTATTTTTTCTTTGCCTTGGCTTTTGGAGCCATGTGTGTAACTTGCAACCCACCATCCAACCCCTACTGGATTATGCAGGAGCACATGGTAGATCCAGTGTTCTACTTGGTTTGTGTTATCACAACCTGTGTTGCTCTACTGCCCAGGTATGGTATTTGTTTTATCATCAAGAGAGTAAGCAAAATCATAGGCTTAGGATTCTTCTAGCAACTACTAAGAATAGATGATTAGACCATCATGTTTAGTAGTAGTAAAGTCGGTCTGTGTGGTAGTGAAAATATTGGTTTTATCTCTTTTACCAGAGTACAAAAGTGGCTTAAGCAAATGAAAAGATTTATTTCTCTTTCAAGGAAATTTCTGGTCTGGTTGATAGTCCACAGGGATAGGGCAGTTTTGCTTCCCAAAGTTATTGAAGGACTCAGATCCTTTCCTTTGTCTGTTTTGTTCTGCCGTCTCCCAAGGTTGTTGCCTTCATTTGCATGACTGAAGCTGGTCACCTCTAGTACACTCTGGTCCTGGATCCCTGCCCTGCATCTCTGCCTACAGGAGGGAGAAAGGGAACATGGAGGACATGTAGCTTTCCACCTTTCCTCTTTTTATTATTTTTTGTAATGATATGACCCAGATGTAATATCCATCATTGCTTATATCCCATTAACTAGAAACGGGGTATGCAGAACTCTGAGTGGCTAAAATCTGGTGGCTTCTAAAAAGAAGGGGAGAATGGGTATTGAGGAACACGTAGCAGTCTCAACTAAAACCTGTAAACTTTGAAAGCTTACCTCCTTTCAAACTTCAGTTATCTTCCTCATTTAAGTTCAACTCAGTTTCTCATGTGGATGGAAATGGCTAAGATGTATGCATGGGTTTTTAATCTATGGGTTCTTCAGACTCTTCAGAGCTCTTCCCCTTTGTAGTTTTATGTAATCTCTTTAGCTGAAAACACTATAGCAAATACTTGTTCTCCTTGTATAAATATGATATAAACATCAAAATGATGATTTCATATTATTTGCTCACCAGGTTGACAAATTGGCTCACAAGCAACTCTGACCCGCTTCCTGTTTTTATAAATAACATTTTATTGGAACATAGACATACTTACTAATTTAAGTACTGTCTATGGCTGCTTTTGCACTGTAATAGCAGAGTTGAATAATTCCAACACAGACTGTCTGGTGCCCCAAGCCTTACTGTCTGGCCTATTGGATGAAACTTTGCCAACCCCAATCTGTAACATCGTCATAAGAAACAGTAGGCACAAACCTTTTGTTGTGAAGAGACCCCCCTTCTAGATATGCATAAGAAAAACCCACCTGAGTCATTCTGTGATGGCTACAATTATATACTTAACAATATCCCTGGTAAACTGAGTTGCTTCTGTAGTTCTCACTGTTATTACCAACTTTCAGATTAAAAACTGAAGAGATGAACATGTAGAATTTATGAAGAAACAATTACTTTAAAGTTATACCCTGAAAAGTTTTTTCAAGTGCATTAACAGTACAATTTTACCTATTTTTGTTGTAGTAACATGAACAAAAAAACAAGCCCCTAACCCAGCAATGGGTTAGGCAATATACTCTGAGAAAACCATAATTGAAAAAGTCATATGTACCCCAGTATTCATAGCAGCACTATTTACAGTGTCTAGGACATGGAAGCAACCTAGATGTCCATTGATAGATGAATGGATAAAGAAGATGTGGTATATATACACAATGGAATATTCAGTTCAGTCCAGTTCAGTCGCTCAGTCGTGTCCGACTCTTTGCCACCCCATGAACTGCAGCACGCCAGGCCTCCCTGTCCATCACCAACTCCCTGAGTCCACCCAAACCCATGTCCATCGAGTCGGTGATGCCATCCAGCTGTCTCATCCTCTGTCGTCCTTTCTCCTCCTGCCCTCAATCTTTCCCAGCATCAAGGTGTTTCCAATGAGTCAGCTCTTCGCTTCAGGTGGCCAAAGTATTGGAGTTTCAGCTTCAACATCAGTCCTTCCAATGAACACCCAGGACTGATCTCCTTTAGGATGGACTGGTTGGATCTCCTTGCAGTCCAACGGACTCCCAAGAGACTTCTCCAGCACCACAGTTCAAAACCATCAATTCTTCGGCACTCAGTTTTCTTTATAGTCCAACTCTCACATCCATACATGACCACTGGAAAAACCATAGCCTTGACTAGACGGACCTTTGTTGGCAAAGTGATGTCTCAGCTTTTTAATATGCTGTCTAAGTTGGTCATAACTTTCCTTCCAAGGAGTAAGCATCTTTTAATTTCATGGCTGCAGTCACCATCTGCAGTGATTTTGGAGCCCAGAAAAATAAAGTCAGCCAATGTTTCCACTGTTTCCCCATCTATCTGCCATGAAGTGATGGGACCGGATGCCATGATCTTAATTTTCTGAATGTTGAGCTTTAAGCCAACTTTTTCACTCTCCTCTTTCACTTTCATCAAGAGGCTCTTTAGTTCTTCTTCACTTTTTGCCATAAGGGTGGTGTCATCTGCATATCTGAGGTTATTGATATTTCTCCTAGAAATCTTGATTCCAGCTTGTGCTTCTTCCAGCCCAGCATTTCTCATGATGTACTCTGCATATAAGTTAAATAAGCAAGGTGACAATATACAGCCTTGACGAACTCCTTTTCCTATTTGGAACCAGTCTGTTGTTCCATGTCCAGTTCTAACTGTTGCTTCCTGACCTGCGTACAGGTTTTTCAAGAGGCAGGTCAGGTGGTCTGGTATTCCCTTCTCTTTCAGAATTTTCCACAGTTTATTGTGATCCACACAGTCAAAGGCTTTGGCATAGTTAACAGAGCAGAAATAGATGTTTTTCTGGTACTCTCTTGCTTTTTCGATGATCCATTGGATGTTGGCAATTAGATCTCTGGTTCCTCTGCCTTTTCTAAACCCAGCTTGAACATTTGGAAGTCCATGGTTCACGTATTGCTGAAGCCTGGCTTGGAGAATTTTGAGCATTACTTTACTAGCGTGTGAGATGAGTGCAATTGTGTGGTAGTTTGAGTATTCTTTGGCATTGCCTTTCTTTGGGATTGGAATGAAAACTTACCTTTTCCAGTCCTGTGGCCACTGCCGAGTTTTCCATATTTGCTGACATATTGAGTGCAGCACTTTCACAACATCATCTTTCAGGATTTGAAATAGCTCAACTGGAATTCTATCACCTCCACTAGCTTTGTTTGTAGTGATGCTTCTTAAGGCCCACTTGACTTCAATGGAATATTACTCAGCCATGAAAAGGAATGAAATAGTGCCATTTGCAGAGAGGCAGGGGGAGATTTGACACAGACAGGAGAATGCACTTTGACCATTGTAACAGAAATACCTTGGTCACAAGCCAAGGAATGCCTGCAGTCAACAAAAGCTGGAAGAGGCAAGAAATGAATTCTCTACAAGAGGGAGCTTGGCCTGTCCGGCACCTTGATTTTGTTGCTCAGTTCAGTCACTCGGTCATGTCTGACTCTTTGCGACTCCATCTACTGCACATGCCGGGCTTCCCTGTCCATCACCAACTCCTGGAGCTTGCTCAAACTCAAAGTCAGTGATGCCATCCAACCATCTCATCCTCTGTCATCCCCTTCTCCTGCCTTCAGTCTTGCCAAGCATCAGGGTCTTTTCCAAAGCATCAGGGTCTTTTCCAGTGAGTCAGTTCTTCACATCAGATGGCCAAAGTGTTGGAGCTTCAGCTTCAGCATCAGTCCTTCCAATGAATATTCAGGACGGATTTCCTTTAGGATGGACGGGTTTCATCTCCTTGTAGTCCAAGGGACTCTCAAGAGTCTTCTCTAACACCACAGTTCAAAAGCATCAATTCTTCAGCACTCAGCTTTCCTTATAGTTCAACTCTTACTTCCATACATGACTACTGGAAAAACCATAGCTTTGACTAGACAGACCTTTGTCAGCAAATTAGTGTCTTTGCTTTTAAATATGATGTCTAGTTTGGTCATAGCTTCTCTTCCAAGGAGCAAGCGTCTTTTAATTTCATGGCTGCATTCACCATCTGCAGTGATTTTGGAGCCCAGGAAAATAAAGTCTGTTACAGTTTCCATTGTTTCCCTATTTGCCATGAAGTGATGGGACCAGATGCCATGATCTTAGTTTTTTGAACATTGAGTTTTAAGCCAGCTTTTTCATTCTCCTCTTTCACTTTCATCAAGAGGCTCTTTAGTTCCTCTTCTCTTTCTGCCGTAAGGGTGGTGTCATCTGAATATCTGAGGTTATTGATGTTTCTTCCAGCAGTCTTGATTCCAGTTTGTGCTTCATTCAGCCTGGCATTTCACATGATGTACTCTGCTTGTAAATTAAATAAACAGGGTGACAATATATAGCCTTGACATATTCCTTTCCCAATTTGGAATCAGTCTGTTGTTCCATGTCCGGTTCTAACTGTTGCTTTTTGACCTTCATACAGATTTCTCGTGAGGCAGTAAGGTGATCTGGTATTCCCATCCGTTGAAGAATTTTCCACAGTTTGTCACGATCCACACAGTCAAAGGCTTTGCCATAGTCGATAAAGCAGAAGTAGATGTTTTTCTGGAACTCTTTTGCTTTTTCTGTAATCCAGTGGATGTTGGCAATTTGATCTCTGATTCCTCTGCCTTTTCTAAATCCTGCTTGAACATCTGGAAGTTCATGGTTCACAAACTGTTTGAAGCCTGGCCTGGAGAATTTTGAGTATTACTTTGCTAGCATGTAGGATGAGTGCAGTTGTACCTTGAACATTCTTTGGCGTTGCCTTTTTGAGTTTGGGATGAAAATAAAGATTTCAGAATTCTTGGCCTGCTGAACTGTGAGAAAATAAGGTTCTGTTGTCCTAAGCCAGCACGTTTATGGTACAGCAGCTATAGAAAACAAATACAGACTTTGGTATCAGGAAGGTGGGTACTGCTGTAATAAATACCTAAAAATGTGAAATAGGCTGTGAAATTAGATAATGGGCAGCTCCTGGAAAAATTGTGTGGTACATAATAGACTGTTGAATTTTGAGGCATGTATGCAGACTGTCAATAGAACTATGGACATTAAAGTACCTGCTGGTAAAAATTCAGAAGAAAGTAGAAAGCATGGTCAGAGAAAGCGATATCATCTTGGAAAATACATAAATGGTCATTAATGGAATGTTATTAGAAATGTGAGTGTTAAAGGTACTGCTGGCAAAGTCTCAGAAGGAAATGAGAAACATTATAAGGAAATTGGAGGAAAGGGAATCTTGGCAATATAGTGGCAGAAAACTTAGCTGAATTGTGTTCTACTATTATGTGGAAAGCAGAATTTGTAAGTGATGAACTTGGATATTTAGCTAAGGAGTTTTCTAAGCAAAGTGTTGAAGGTTTGGTCTAGTTTCTTCTTGTTGCTTATAGAAACTTGGCAACTGAACAACAACCTGGAAAAATGTGAAGGAAAAGAGATTGAGGGAAGGTACCATTAATTCCAAAGAAACTAGATTTAGAAAATTCTCAGCCTACCCAGATTTCAAAAGTTGCTAAAAATTAGGCAATTTGCTATTGGGAATATGCTCGAGAGAGAGGGCTAAGAGTGTGGCTGAACAGCCTTTGCTGGTGGTGAAGAGATTGGGTGTGTGATTCATGGATCCTGTCTGTCACCTCAACAGTCACCAAGGAAGGAGGTGAGATACACAGGAAAGAATCTGTGGCAGACCCTCTTATCTAATGGCATAAATGCCCATAACATACGTTGGAGACTTGCAATGTTTTTGAAAATGTTCTTGTTATTCAGTTGCTAAGTCATCTCTGACTCTTTGCAACCCCATGGACTGTAGCCCACCAGCTTCCTCTGTCCATGGAATTTCCCAGGCGAGAATATTAGGATTGCCATTTCCATCTCCAGAGGATCTTCCTGACCGAAGGATCAAGCCCATGTCTCCAGCACTGGCAGGCAGATTCTTTACTGCTGAACCACCAGGGAAGCCCCTACATACTGTCAGCTTGGCCTGAAGGGGTCAAGTTTGTGGTAATTTGTTACAATAGCCATAGAAAACGAGAAGCTAGCATTTTAAAAAGTACTGTGCCAACACTTTGCCTGCTTCGTATGTATTGTCTCATTTAACTTAACAGATTGTTGACTAGGGGATTGTTGAAAAACTAACACCTATGGCATTAATACATCTCTGGTCATTAACATGATAACATTAAGACTGTAATGTAGCTCTTTTGGTATCTCTGCTTTTATTATAGATTTTATTTTTTATTTGACAATCAGGAACTCATTATTTTCTCAGTGTTTAATAAACATTAATTTCATATTGTTGTTATCTCCATTTTATAGTTCACTTATCCTCCCTCTTTACCTCAAGGAGGGCCACCAGACCCTTTTACTTTTTCTAATCAGTGAGTATTTTTTGTGGCCCATAATGTATTCGAGGTGAATGTAATTCTGTGATGCTTTTTGTAATCTAGGTTTATATACAGAATTCTTCAGGGATCCCTCTTTCCATCTCCAATTCTGAGGGCAAAACACTTGGACAGACTGCCTGCAGAGGAGAGGATTGAAGCTCTCAAGAAGTGGAGAGGGAATGGGCAGATGGATCAATTGACGTCTAAGTATGCTGACCACTCAGCTGTTGAGTCAGAGAGAATACCCATTTATGACCCGTCTGCTGTCTTTGCAATGATGTCAGCAACTGCTTGTGCTGTTGAGAAAGGAAACTTACCTGTATGTGAAACTGCTTTAGACTCAGACCTCTCTGAAACTAAGGCCTCGGGAATGGCTGGACCCTCAAAGGATTAAAAAAAGCAGGATATCCTCCTTGGAGATGCCAGTATTCCATCATGTTTGGGAAAGCAACTTTGAAGAGGCTCCTTTGCCAAAGCAGCATGACTTGATTTTTCCTTAAGGGACAAGAACATTTTACTGGGCTTGGAAAAGCTGATGTGATGACCTTTACTGTATGTTTGTGGATCCATGTGTAACGGACATTAGAATTTGACCTGGACAGAGTTTAGAGAAGTGAAATATTTAATTCAGAATCAAATGCTTTCATGAAACTTTTTGGATTTTGTGAAAGCATTTTAGTTGTTCTAGAAATACAAATATTTTCAAGAAGATTCATTTGGGACATATATTTATTTGACTCTGCTCATTTCAGTGTTCTCCTAAGGTGGAGTCTTCCTGAAAAGGGGGCAGCGGGGATGCCAGGGGTCCATAGAGATGCATTCCTCTCTCGGCTTCTAGTCAAAAGAAGACTTTTTATGAGGTCTGCCTCTGTACACATGCTGTCAGTGAAGCGATAGAGGCCATAGGTAAGGAGAATGGAATCAGTTGAGTCTAGGCTCCCTTGGCAATTTCCTATATTCTAAAACTGACAGTAGCCTGATCAAAATGAGACAATCAAAACAGTCTTCAGGAGACCATTTGAGGGTTTATCGTCTTTACAATACCCTATAACTTTTCTGGTATGCAAATACTTTGAAGCTCTTTTCAACCTCTAAAAATGAGATATTATAAACTGACACTGATACAGATGATTCTCAGGAGAATTCTATGAGATTCTTATATTTGCTTTTAATTACATCTAGGACAAGAAAGTCTATATCAAGCCCGTTGCTGTTGCAAATCATGTATGCTGGCTTATTGGAACAAGGAAACTAGTTTCTACCATAACTGCCAGGTATTATAAGATCATGTATTCTTGTTGAGTTCTTTTAAAATTCTGTATCCATTCATCTGAAAATTGTCAGCCAACCCAGAACTTCCTTCATGAAACCTCCATGCTAATGTTCTGTGTCTGTATCAAGCTCTTCTAATGACTGTTCAGCTGTTGTTCTCAGGGCTTAATTTTCTACCTGTTGCCTATTATTCTGGTCTGATATTTTTTGTAGCCTTCTAATATTATTGCAAATGGTCTTTTATACAGACTGATTTCTAGAATTTCAAAATCCCATATGGCTAATGGAGGTAGCTATCTGCTTTATGATTTTTTAAAAATAAACTTTTTAATAAATAACATATATTAAAAGCTATCATAACTCTGATATTCATGAAATCCAATAGTAATTGGTACCAGAACTGAGAAGGAAAATCCCAAAGCAATACCTTTAAAGAATATTGTTTGACCTATCCTCATATGGAAAAGTCAGTGATGTCATATCAGCTATTATCTTCATAGCAACTAGCATTTACTCCTTGAGATCATCTGATAAATAAAAATTTAGAGATATATTCACTTAAAAAAGATTAAAATCTAAGGAATGAGTCCAAAAGACTAAAAAAGGTCAGTCTCTCTGATATAAATTATCTGTATGCAACAGTTCATGTTCTACAACTTCTTGTCTACAATTCAGCAATCCCAGGAACTCTGAAAACTGAAAAAGTTTTCATAAATTAAGCACAAATACAATGTCTTAAACAGATACAAGACTATTTAATATAGTTATTCATATATTTTGCCACAAAATATTAATAATTTTATTACTGTGCTACTAAACATTTTAATATGCTTTTTAAATTTCTTAAAATTCTGGATTCTGAGACACATCTGGTCCTTAGGCAGAGATTTGGGGTCTTTATAAAGCCTTTGCTGCTGTCACTGCTGCTAAGTCACTTCAGTCGTGTCTGACTCTGTGCGACCCCATAGACAGCAGCCCACCAGGCTCCCCCGTCCCTGGCATTCTCTAGGCAAGAACACTGGAGTGGGGTGCCATTGCCTTCTCCGTATAAAGCCTTTAAAGATTCTCATTTCCAAGTGAATAACTCTTATGCAAAGTTTCCTAAGCTGATGTTCCAGCCTTTTCGGTAGGTATTCAGCATATTTTACCAAATTTGGGGGAGCCCAGTTTGCTCCTAGTAGCCAAGAAAAATTAGCAATATATATTTGTGATATAATTTTTACCCCAAAAGATTTATAAAGGAATTGGATTAGATTCCCAAAATGTGTTCTAGAAGACAAAAATCCTTATCCTCTTACCAGGGCTAAGGTTTTCCTTGGACACTCAATGGGTGATAAGAGATTATCAGCAAACTCTTTCAGACTAATCAAAGAGTAGTGGCATGTAAAAGAGCATGTTCCCAGGGGAGTGAGATATAAGACAAGTAAATTTTGATGGGTGGGAAACTGAGTGCCAACTATAATAGTGGGAAATGTTTCCTGGGGCTTGCCCCATGTTTTACATCCATTAAAAAAATTATACCATTTTATTTGTACTAAGGGTTATTTAAAATCGACAATATATACATTTCACTGAACATGAGCATAAGTTGTTCCATTATATGACAAAACTGATGTATGTTCTTAAGCTTTCATACAGTTGTGACCATAACTGAATTGCTGGATTTTACATTCTCGATAGGTTTATACAAACTACAGAACAAGAGATGAATTACATGGACAGTGTCAAGACAGCTTTGCTAATGTCACCTATCCACACACATAGAAGAGACTACAAAATGACATGTATAAAACTGCAGGTAGTCTCTGGGGGTGCTGGGGCAACCCAGGCTGTGGAGGAAATCCTTTGTTGTTACTTAGGTGCTCATTCGTGTCCAACTCTTTGAGACCCCATGGACTGTAGCCCACCAGGCTCCTCTGTCCATGGGATTTCCCAGGCAAGAATACTGGAGTGCGTTGCCATTTCATTCTCCTGAGGATCTTTCCGACCCAGGGATTGAACCTGTGTCTCCTGCATTGGCAGGAAGATTCTTTACTGCTGAGCCACCAGGAAAGACCATAAATTAAATTAGGTACATGTGAAGATTTGTGTTTTGAAGGTTTTTAGTGGGAAAAAAAAAATACTTTAACCACCAATTACTTTATAAATCAATGTGCCATCCGGACATAGTACTTGAAAGCACCTTTAATTTTGTTTTAGTTATCAATGGGAAGAAATGGCAACACCAGCTATTAAATATCTTTTAAGAAAAATTACAAAATGTTTTTCTTCATGCAAAAAGTTTTACTGTGCTTTGAAATACATCTCTGTGACCTTATTGGTATGGATGAACAGAGAAAAACTGGAAAATAGGTGTGGGGTGCAATTTAATTTCCTTAAAAAATTGCATCTCTCCAGTCTAAAGCGAGTCCTCCTTTAGCAAAGTTTAACCTCAACTTCATTGTCACAAAGACAGAAAGAAATTTTTCCCACAAATAGTTTCCAAGTTGTCAAAATCTCAGTTGGCTAACTGATACAGAGTGAACAAACCCCAATTCTGGGAAGGGTCTATGGAGACTTTTCTACGCAGTTACAGCCTGGATTTAAATTCCAAATGGGCAGTCTTTTCATATCAAGTGCTAATATTGATGTGAAAAGAACTTTGTGGTCAATGAGATTTGCTATTTCAGCTACCTAAATGGATGCTCTTTCATAAAGTCTCAGAATTATGCAAATTTTAGAATAATAATGAATTACTTAAGCATGTAAATTATCTTGGCTTTTCATAAATCAAAAGCAACCCTCTGATGTTGTTATTGAAATTTGCCACTATGCTCTTGTGCTGGAGAAATTTTCATTTTGCTGGCAAAGAGAGATTCATTAGCCTGGATCTCAATGTCTTTTTGTGACTGGACAAGAGGGAACTTTTTCTAACCTGTTACCCTGGTGCCTACGCTCTTGTCTTTCCCAAGTTGACCATTTCACTTTACAGTTGAGGTTAGGCCTGCCTGGCAAAAGAACAAACTCTGTTTTGCTTTGGTTTTTAAAAGACTTTCATTCAACTTGAAGTAAGAGAAAAACAGAACTGGAAAAAAAAAAAGCTGCATAAAATTCGACCGAGACAAACATGAACATTTGCAGTGCACTGTGGAGCATCCCTGTCTATGAAAAGTGCTTCTGTACAGCTCTCTACAGGACGTCCTCCACTGTCGAAAAGCCATTTTCTTTGAATGTTGTGGCAAAAGTCTCTGATCATCTTTGGAGTTAGTTTAGGAGAAAGGTATGGATGTATATTTGTCTTTCAATCCATTTGACAAAGTATGTCACGTTGCTGTAAACTCCAGGCCCCAGGACTTTGGAAAAGCAGACAGAGCCCCATGAAGTTAAGCCAAATAATGTCCACTGTCCTTCCGGCTTCTCACAAACCAGAGGCCCACCACTGTCACCCTGTAATGAAGAGCAGTGGATATTAGTCACTGGTATTTAAGAGCCCTCATGTGTCCATGCTATCCTGAGGGTAAAATAAAGCCAAATCCAGCTTAACCAATGTCCTGAAAAATTTCAACAAAGGTCTCACTGTCAATGTGTGAAGGGAACACACTTTCCCCTATATAAACAGAACTTCCAAATGAACATTTTAAATCTTGATCTTTTAAAGAATAGAGGTGGCTTGGGAAAGGACCATATTCTTTTTTTTTTCTGTAAAATTGGAGAACATTTTGTCATTTGCACTTTGATCGAAATATATCAAACTTGTTTTTTTAATTTAAGCATATCAGGACTGAGTCCCTAACTGATCTCATTCTTTTAATTTTGATCCAGTTTATAAATGTAGAACATATTCAAGGATAGTTTTCTCACAAAAAATAGTGCTAGAAAAATCTAAAAATAAGTCATTACTTTCAGGATTCTTGCTGTGTGAATGAATGTATTAAGTAAAACACACTCAGGGTAAGAAAAACTACTTACTGTATTTAATAGAAAAGAATTAGCATGCTTAAATAGAGAATACCTCATAAGAATTATAGTAAAACTTATTATAATGCATACATAGAGATTTCATTTGCATAGAGACTTTCATTCTTGATATTTAAGTTTAGGTATTACAGTTTTACTCAGTTTTCTTTGTCCACATATAATTGACACTATGACTTTAAAAATGTAAATATTTGCTACCTCTGAAAAGATGAGAACATGAGAGATGTGTTCTGCATGGCCTCAAAAGAGAAGGATAGATACTCTAGAAAATAAGTATGTGGACTCATGACAGATATTTACAAAATACTCCTTGCTTTGCAAGAATTTCAAACTTGGAAGTGTATCTGTGGTCCTCCCACTTGGTAATGTTGAGAAATAGAAATTGTGTTTATTGATGCTCTCCTAAACACCTTCCCTGTGTTAGTTTATTTAATCCTCATGAAATAACTACAGGTTAATAATTATCATTTACATGTTACTACTTATATAAATATTTAAATATACAATAATAATTGTTATATCTAATTTACCTCTCCCTGCTTTGGTAACTATAAGTTTGTTTTCTACGTCTGTGAATCTGTTTCTGTTGTATATATAGATTCATTTGTATTATTTTTTCAGTTCAGTTCAGTCGCTCAGTCATGTCCGACTCTTTGCAACCCCCATGGACTACAGCACACCAGGCTTCCCTGTCCATCACCAACTCCCGGAGCCTAGTCAAACTCATGTCCATCGAGTCAGTGATGCCATCCAACCATCTCATCCTCTCGTCCCATTCTCCTCCTGCCTTCAGTCTTTCCCAGCATCAGGGACTTTTCCAGTGAGTCAGTTCTTCTCATCAGGTGCCACTAGTTTGTTTTTGCTTCTGTTTCTTTTGCTTTGGGAGGCTGATCTAAGAAAGTATTGCTACAATTTATATCAAAGAATGTTTTGCCTATGTAATCTTCTAGGAGTTTTATGGCATGTCTTACATTTTGAGTTAATTTTTGTATAATTATAATAATTATGTATAATTTTTGTTGTAATTTCATTGATTTACAAGTATCTGTCCTGCTTTCCCAACACCACATTGAAGAGATTGTCTTTTCTGCATTGTATTCTTGCCTCATAGATTGACCATAAATGTGTGGGTTTATTTTTGGCCTCTATCCTGTTCCACTGATCCATATGTCTATGGATCATGCTATTTTGTTTACTGTAGCTTTGTAGTATAGTCTGGAATGAGTATGTCTCCAAGTTTTGTTCTTTTTTTCTCAGAGTTGCTTTGGCAATTCTGGATCCTCTGTGATTCCACATACATTTTAGAATTATTTATTCTAGTTCTTTAAAAAAAAAAAAGTCACAGGTATTTTGACAGTTCAGTTCAGTCACTCAGTCATGTCCAACTTTTTGTGACCCCCATGGACTGCAGCACGCCAGGCCTCCCTGTCCATCACCAACTCCCAGAGTTTACTCAAACTCAGGTCCATTGAGTCAGTGATGTCATCCAACCATCTCATCCTCTGTCATCCACTTCTCCTCCCATCTTCAATCTTTCCCAGCATCAGGGTCTTTCCAAATGAGTCACTTCCTCACTGATCAGGATTTTTTAACAGGGATTGCATTAAATCTGTAGATTGCTTTGGGTAGTATGTCCATTTTTACAATACTAATTCTTCCAATCCTAGAGCATTGGATATCTTTCCATTTCTTTCAATCATCTTCAGTTTTCTTTACAATGTTTTAGTTCTCAGTACATAGGGGTTTTCACCTCCTTGGTTAAGTTTATTCTTAGGTATTTTTTTACGTGATTTTAAAAACGATTTTTTTCAATTTTTTCTTTCTGATATTCCATTTAGTGTAAAGAAATGCACTAGCTTTCTGTATATGAATCTTGTATTCTGTTACCTTGCTGAATTCACTTATTAGTTCTAATATTTTTTGTATGGAGACTTTAGGATTGTCTATATAGAGTATCATATCATCTGCAAAAAATGACAGTTTTCTTTCCCTCCAAGGTTTTCAGTTTTTCATTATTGAGTATATGCTGGCTGTAAGTTTGTCGCAAATGGCTTTTATTATGTTGAGATATATTCCCTCTATACCCACTTTGTGGTGTGAATGTTAGCAAATTGAAGAATAAAAACCATATTATCATCTCAATAAATGTAGAAAAATCTTTGGACAAAACTCCATACCTATTTTTAAAAAGTAGGCATAGAGGGAACATAACTCAGCATAATAAAGGCATATATGGGCTTCCGTGGCAGCTTAGCTGGTAAAGAATCTGCCCGCAATGCAGGAGACCCTGGTTCAATTCTTGGATCAGGAAGCTCCCCCGGAGAAGGGATAGGCTACCCACTCCAGTATTCTTGGGCTTCCCTGGTGCCTCAGTTGGTAAAGAATCTACCTGCAATGTGGGAGACCTGGATTCGATACCTGGGTTGAGAAGATTCCCCTGGAGGAAGACATGGCAACCCACTCCAGTATTCTTGCTGGGAGAATCCCATGGACAGAGGAGCCTGGGAGGCTACAGTCTATGGGGTCACAAAGAATCAGACACAACTGAGCACAGCACAGCATGTGACAAACCCACAGCTAAACATCATACTCAATGGTGAAAAGCTGAAAGCATTTCCTCTAAAATTAGGCACAAGACAAAGATGTCTTCTCTTGCCACATCTACTCAACATAGTTGTTTTGAGAGTCCCAGCAATAGCAATCAGAGAAGAAAAAGAATTAATAGTAATCCAAATTAGGAAAAGTAAAATTGTCACTGTTTGCAGATGACATGATAACTATATGTAGAAAATCCTAAAGATGCTACAAGAAAACTATTAGAACTCATCAATGAATTTGGTACAGTTGCAGGATATAAAATTAATACACAGAAATATGTTGGATTTCTAGACACTAACAATGTAAGATCAGAAAGAGAAATTAAGGAAACAATCCCATTTACTGTTTCATCAGAAAAATAAAATACCTTGGAATAAATTTACCTAAGGAGACAAAAGACCTCTGCTCATAAAACTATAAGATACTGATGCAACAAATTGAAGAACACACAAATAAATGTAAAGATATACCTACCATATTCATGGATTAGAAGAATCAGTATTGTCCAAATGACTATATTACCCAAGGCAATGTACAGATTCAATGCAATCCCTATCAAATTACTATGTCATTTTTTGCAGATCTAGAACAAAAAAATCTTATAACTTGTATGGAAACACAAAAGATCCCAAATAACCAAAGCAATCTTGAGGAAGAAAAACAAGCTGAGAAATCAGGCTCTGTTACTTCAGAATATATTGTAAAGCTACAGTAATCAAAGCAGTATGGTACTGGCCCAAAGACAGGCTTATAGATCAATGGAACAGGATAGAAAGCCTAGAAATAAATCCACATAACTATGGTCAATTAATATGACAAAGAAATCAAGAATATACAATGGAGAAAAGATAGTCTTTTCTTCAATAAGTGGTGCTAGGAAAATTGGGGAGGTACAAGTAAAAGAATGAAATTAAAATACTCCCTAACACTATGCACAAAAATAAAATGAATTAAAGACCTAAATGTAAGACTCAATATTACAAAACTCTTAGAGGAAAACATAGGCAGAACACTCTTTGATATAAACCACAGCAAGATCATTTTCAACCCATCTCCTATAGTAATGAAGATAAAAACAATAACCAAACAAGATTTAATTAAATTTAAAAGCTTTTTGCACAGCAAAGGAAACCACCAAAACAAAAAGACAACCTACAAAATGGGATAAAATATTTGCAAACAATGCAACTGACAAGGGATTAATCTCCAAAATATACAAACAGTTCATGGAGCTCAATATCAAAAACATCAAACAACCCAATCAAGAATGCGCAGGAGAGAAACATTTCTCTAAAGAAGACATATAATTGACCAAAAAGAACATGAAAAGATGCTCAGCATTGCTAATTATTAGAGAAATGCAAATCACAATTACACTGTATCAACTCAGACTAGTCAGAAGAGCCATCATCCAAGTCTACAAACAATAAATGCTGAAGAGGATGTGGAGAAAAGGTAACCCTTCCTATACTGTAGGTGGGAATGTACAGTCACTATGGAGAATAGTACAGAAGTTCCTTAAAAAACTAAAAATAGAGTTACCATATGATCCAGCAACTCCTGGACATATATCTGGGAAAAAAACAATTCAAAAAGATAGATGCACCCCAATATTCATTGCAGCACTATTTACAATAGCCAAGACATGAAAGCAACCTAACTGCCCATAGACAGATGGGTGGGTAAAGAATATATACTATATATATATACGATGAAATATTACTCAGCCATTAAAAAGAATGAAATGAAGCCATTTGCAGCATCATGGATGGACCTGGAGATTACCACACTAATTGAATTATGTCAGAGAAAGACAAATATCACATCACTTACATTTGGAATCTAAAAAGATGATATAAATGAACTTATTTACAAAACAGAAATAGACCCACAGGCTTAGAAAACAAACATAGTTACCAAAGGCGGAAGGTGGGGAGGGGGACAAATTAGGCGTTTGGGATTAACATATACACACTACAATGTAGAAAACAGATCACTAACAATGGCCTACTGTATAGCACAGGGAATTCTACTCAATGTTATATAATAGCATACATGGGAAAAGAATCTGATAAAGAATGGATATAACAACCACTTTCCTGAACCACTTTCCTGTACACCTGAAACTAACACAATATAATAACTCACCTATACCCCAATATAAAATAAAAAATAATTTTGTATGTACATATTGCCATTTTAAACCTTACTTCAGTTGTTTTTATGGCTCTTCTTTGAGTTCTTCTTTTTGTTTTTCCTTTTGTGGTTTGATGATTTTCTTCTGAAGTATGCTTGGGTTCCTTTCTTTTTGGTTTTTGTGAAACTATTGTATGTGTTTGATTTGTGATTACTATGGAGTTCAAATATGTTGACCCATTACTATAGCTACTTGCTTTAAATTTATTATAGTCACTTTTACAAAAATTTTGATTGCTTTTTAATCTCTGTACTGGCATATTTAAGTGATCTTCAATCCTTTTACATATTTGCTTCTCCTCCTATGATTTTTTCCTTTCCAATAGATTGTTGCTTCTTTTCTACTTAGAGAAGACCCTTTAGTATTTCTTTTAAGGTTGGTTTAATATTGCTCAATTCTTTTAGTTTTTGCTTGTCTAGAAATTCTTTATCTTTTTCTATTCTAAATGATTATCTTTCTGGGTAGAGTATCCTAGGTTGAAAATTTTCTTTCAGGTCTTTGAATATATCATGCCACTTCCTACAAGTATTCATAACTTACCAATGCCATAAACTTAACTAATGAGAAGCCCTGGTGGCTCAGGGGTAAAGAATCTGCCTGCCTAGGCAGGAGACATGGGTTCAAACCCTAGGTCAGGAAGAGTCCCTGGAGGAGGAAATGGCAACCCACTCCATATTCTTGCCTGGAAACACCCATGGACAGAGGAACCTGGTGGGCTACAGTCCATGCAGTTGCAAAGAGTCAGACACGACTGAGCACACAAGCCTAGACAATAAGCATAGGCCTTTCAAGGGGCTGACTAAATTGTTCTGTCTGAAAGACTGATTGATTTTTAAGCAAAATTTACTGGAAACATTTTGATTAGACATATTCCAGTTTTTTTCATCTCCTCATATAAAAGAATTAAGATACTGATTTATGCTGTGCTACACAACTTAATGACTAAACCACCACCACTTAAATTTATGCTAGTTATTAAAATGGGATATGTTTACAGCATCCCTACATTTCCAGATCAGAAACTTAGCCACATAATTATTTAGAAGTTATTTTTTGGAGGATTCTGTGCTAATGTCTACACAAGTAAGGAGCTATTTTTACCCTAAAGGGGCCAAAAGTCCACTTGGATAATGAGAAAAACTTTACATGAAAGCAAAATCTAAGGGCTATAAATAAAGGAGTCTTCAAAAGAATGAGCAATTGCTTCCAGCTGGAGGGGAACATAGGATCCCCTTAAGAGTAGACCCTTAAGAGTAGATTTTGAGCTAAGCTTAGTGAGACAGGTGGACATGTTAGCTGGAAAACAACAAGTGAAGCAGCAGCAATTCAAAATGAAAGAAGGATACAGATAAAGGCACAATTTGGTCCTCTTTTCCTCTTCATAATATTGGGCTTCAGGCCAAAGTTTGTTTGGTTTTAATATTGAGTCCCATGATTTCTAGACCTTAACAGAGGACCATGGCCTCCGATGTGTCCTATTGATGCAGTTAAGGAAGATAATGAGAGATTCTGATGAATAATTTTGCTCTAGACTTGGTAAAAATGTAGCCTTTTTGTCTCCCTTATTTTCTACCTGGCGTTGTGTTAGAGAGCATCTGGTATGTGTTTAAGATGCCCACAGTGTGGAACTGCCACCACTAAAGAAATTGACAGGACCCAATTCTTATTAGACATTATTATATGAGCATGACTACACCCATGTCTATGTTGGGCCTTAATTTCTCTTTCAAGAATCAACCTTCCATCCCCTCCCTTTAGCAGTTACCATTTCATTATACAGCTGAGGTTAGGCCTGCCTGGCAAAAGAACAAACTCTGTTTTGCTTTGGTTTTTAAAAGACTTTCATTCAACTTGAAGTAAGAGAAAAATAGAATTGAAAAAAAAAGCTGCATAAAATTAGACTGAGACAAACGAACATTTGCAGTGCACTGTGGAGCATCCCTGTCTATGGAAAGTGCCATAGAGAGCTGTCCTGAGGCACTAGTTTTTGGTGAACCTCCAGGTCATATTGGCAACACAGAGAAATGTATTCACATTAATCCTTGCTTCTAGGATAGTTAGTGGCCAAGCACTTGAATTCTGAAGCCAAACTGCCTACATTCATAACTTCATTCTACCACTTAGTCCTGGGTGATATGGGGTAAATTACTTAACCTCTATGGTCCCTTGTTTTCCACAAGTGATGATTGTGAGAATTATGTGAGTTATTAAAAAGTATTTAGAAGAGATATTGGAAACATCTGATAACAAGTTATTTTCAAAAAAAACTTTCCCAAAGAGCCACACATGAATAATAATAAGCTTATATGGACCCACTGAACCTACTGCAGAACTGAATCTCTTTGGTAAGCACAGAGAAACTTACCATGCATGAGTCAACTGTGCCAGACTCATAGCCAGCACAGATCATCCGGTTGGTGATGGTCTTCATGTCAAAATAGGACTGACACTGTTCCAGAGAAATAATGCGTACTTCTCCCTCTTGCAGCTTAAAAGGCACTGGATTTTTTTTTTTTAAGGAAGAAATAAAACATGAGGGTAAAATGACTCAAAAATTAGGCTAGTCATATAGGAAATCATTACATTTTTATATCAAGAAAACCATATTCTTAAGAATGTTATTTCAAAGACAAAGCTCGTTTAGAATCAAAATTTTCCAGTTGGAAGTGCTGATACCAGTCATTCCATTAGTCAAACTCCTTCATTTTGTTAATGAGAAAATGGAGGCACAGACTGGTTAAGTAACCTGGCTCATGGTTTCCCTTTCATTTTTTACAAATGGGTTTTCTAATTTATTTTTTGTGTTTGGGTTGCACCACACAGCATGCAGGATGGATCCCCCACCAGATATGGAACCCAGGCCTCTGCAGTGTAAGCGCTGAATCTTAACCACTAGCCCCACCAGGGAACTGCCTCCCTCTCTTATTACATGTGGCAACATAAACAATAGGTATTACAATTAAAATAATCAAGCCAGAGCTCTGCCCCAGATGGGAGGCTGCCAGCTCTGTGACAGCTCAGCATGTTAGTCCATTCTGCTAAAGTTCAGATCATCTGTTCAGAGTAACAGGAGAATGGTTGCCCCATCCTTGGTTTAAACAGTTTATCTCACCACGTGCTACAGTAGCCATCATTAGATCAGAACCTTTAATCCTAGAAGATGTGTCAGAGAGATGTCCAAAGGGAAAAGTGTCACTTAGTGTCAGCAGAGAGAATGTGTGAATTCCAGCTTGCCTGAAAGTTCTTGCCTGGGAAATCCCATGGACGGGGCCCGGCAGGCTACAGTCTATAGAGTTACAAAGAGTCAAACACGACTTAGTGACTAAACAACAACAAAAGGTGGATAACAGGACATCGATATGTATCATCATCCCTGAGAGCTACAGTACTACACTGACATAGTTGGCATGGCCAGTGCTTACTATTAAAGAAATATCAATTAAATTCTTATCCTAAGCTTTTAATAGGTCAAGCAAAGTAAGAGTCCTTTACAGGCAGCCGAGAGTCAGCAGTACAAATTTCTAAACTTCTGTATGTTCTCAATGGTGAAAAACTGAGAGTATTTCCTCTAAGATCAGGAACAAGACAAAGATGTCCACTTTCGCCACTATTATTCACCAAAGTTTTGAAAGTCCTAGCCACGGCGATCAGATAAGACAAAAGGAATCCACATTGGAAAAGAAGAAAAAACTCTCACTGTTTGCAAGTGACATGATATTATACATAGAAAATCCTAAAGATGCTACCAGAAAACTACTAGAGCTAATCAATGAATTTGGTAAAGGTGCAGGATACAAAATTAATACACAGAAGTCTCTTGCCTTCCTATACACAACAAAAGATCAGAAACAGAAATCAGGGAAACAATCACATTTACCATCTCATCAAAAAGAATAAAATACCTAGGAATAAACCTACCTAAGGAGACAAAAGATATGTACCCAGAAAACTACAAGACACTAATGAAGGAAATCAAAGATAACACAAATAGATGGAGAGATACACTACATTCTTGGATTGGAAGAATCAATCTTGTCAAAATGACTATCCTACCCAAGGCAATCTAGATTCAATACACTCCCTATCAAGGCAGGGATGACTGATCTTTCATGTCAGCTCCAAGCATCTGTAGGGGCTCCCTGGAGAAATGAGGTATAGAGAGGGACTTCTGAGGTTGCATTTGGGTTTGCAGAGTGACCTTTTTAAGTTCATGATGAAGTATTGACTTCTACAATTTGCATGCAAGGGGGAGTGACACATATGCTATTTGTGACTCTCTGTTCTAAGTGAAAATGGGAAATGATTACCAAAGGTTAGAAAGTACCCTAGTGTTTTCCAGTTAAAAGCTGAAAGGTAAGTGCTCCCAAGAATCCTGACTTACTTTTGTTGCCCATGTGTCCCCAGCCTGTGATATAACAGTAAGTATCAGGTTCTAAGGACTGATCCGGGCTGGGTAAGCAGACGGGTCGGACGTAGCTTGTTTCATTGATGTCTTGGCTTAGCTCCACTATGCTGATGTCATAGTCCACCACCGCTCGACTGTAGCGAGGATGCAGGATGATGGTTTTCACAAGGCGCATCTGCATGAACGTTGATGGGTGGTCTAGGTTATTGATGCCAAACACCACTTTCCAAACGGCAGCATTCTCTCTCCTAAAATAATGATTCAAGAGCTATTGGCATCTTAAACTCAGATTTATCTCTTAAAATTTATATATGATTTTTAAATATCTTATTTTTTGTAAATAATGGCTCTTTCCACTCCCATATCCCATGTATTCATATAAAAAGCATTTATATAACCCTTGAGCAATTGGTAAATATCATATTGTTGTAGAAAGCAAAGCTTGGGCTTCCTAGATGGCGCTGCTCTGGAAAATAACACTTGTTCACTTTGAAAGAGAGACAGTAGTTACTTGAGTGGGAAAGATGATGAAAAGACGTGAAGAAGAGACAAGAGAAAAATAAAAATAAAAGAGAATGAAAATCAGAGGTTAAGTGATCCCTCCAAGAAGGAGCCAGTGCTTCAGAGAAATGTCAAGTTCTTAAGGAAGGCTTCTGAAAATTTCAAGCTAACAACTTAAAAAAAAGGTCACCCACAACTTATAATGGGTAGTCTCAGACTTCACTGTTTTTGAACACTTGACAGCAATAGTCTATATAATTCCACCTTAAACACTTTCCCACTTGACTTCGAGGACTCCCCACGCTCCAGAACTTCCTCCTGTCTCTGGTCCCCTTCCTCTCTGTTGCGTCCTCCTCCTGTGCTCTCAATGTCTTCACTGAAGTGCCCCAGAGCTCTGCCTTTAGTCTTCTCATTCTTCACTCACCTCTTTGAAGAGCTTACCTGGTCAGATGGCTTTAAATGCCACCCAAATGGCATTTGTAACTTTCAAATGTGTATCTCCAGCTCCATCCTCTCCTTTGAGCTATAGAAGTCATTCTACAGTTATTTGCTATTTACAGCCACCCATTATGCAATATTGGATCATCTCTCTTACACCTAACACTGAATGCATCAGCAATTCCTCACTGCTCCACTTTCAAATATATCCTGAATCTTGTTTCCCCTTCTGCCACCACTGCAGTCCTAATCTAAGCTACTCACCTTTCCCAAATGGTGGCCCTTCTTTTTCTCTTAACCCCTATAACCCAGTCTCCTCACACAGAGTGACCTTTTTAAAAATAAAATTATGTAAAATTTGTTTCCTGTTCATAATTCTTTTCAGACTCTTTTCCATTATAGGTCATTAAAAGATATTGAATATAGTTTCATGTGCTATACAGTAGGTCCTTGTTGTATAGTCAGTATTTGAAAATAACTATAAGTAGAATATAGCCTTTAAAAATTATGAATTGCTATGTTGTACACCTGAAATTTATATTGTACATCAATTATACCTCAATAAAATCAATATTATTTGAATACATATAATACCCATATAGAGACAAATATATCTCTATAGATATATAGATATTGTGCTGGGGATTTCAATAATGAGCAAAAAAGACATGAGCCCTTAAAAATTATGAATTGCTATGTTGTACACCTGAAATTTATATTGTACATCAATTATACCTCAATAAAATCAATATTATTTGAATACATATAATACCCATATAGAGACAAATATATCTCTATAGATATATAGATATTGTGCTGGGGATTTCAATAATGAGCAAAAAAGACATGAGCCCTGCCTATACAAACTTTAGGATTGAGTGAAGATAAACAATAAAAGAAACAATTATAATAAAATACAAAAAAATGCTATTGCATGAACATCACAGGATAATGTTACAAAATTGTTTTTCATTAAATAAAACCACCCGTTACAGAACATGTCATTCTTTCTCTTTTCTTCTTCCTTCCTTCCCTCTCTCCCTCTCCCTGTTCCATTTTTTAGTTTAGAGAAGTAAGCATATGACCATCTGAGAAATTCAACACTCACTCGAGACTCTATTGTTTAAGGCATCTGAAATAGAACAATTATTGATCTCAAATGTCTACCTATTTAATAGCTTCTTACCTCGATTCAAAGCTACTAAATTTTGGTTACAAAAAATATTCACCTATCTGCTTAAATCACAGGCAGTATGACAAACAGTTGAACGCTGCAAACTATTTGTAACGAAATAGAGTAAACTTCTCAGACTTAATTGCTATATCCGGGTTAATGTAATTCTAACAGTAAAACGTGTCAATAAAACTGCAAAATGTTATTAACTTACAGTCAGTAGAGTCTTGTGACACGTGTTGCTGTCATTATGGCATTAGTACCCACCAAAAGCCAAAAAAAAACCCAGGACATTCACATGCCTCAATATTCAGTAAGGAAATTATTCTACTTTCTTTTTTGTTATGAGTATAAGGGGAAAAATAAAGTCTCTATAAATGTTTTTTCCAAGTCTGGGGAAAACCAGGGAAAACAATAACCTGTTGTGCAAAAGGGATACATGAAGTGAGGGAGATGTGTAGAAATGCAATATTAGTATATTAAGTGTGTGCTAGAAAGAATGAGTCACTCCCATCTGGGTAGAAGCAAAAGAGGAAAGAGGACACAGGGCTACATGAAGGCCACACGAATCTAGTTTCAGTAAAAAGTACCCAGTAGAGAAACACAGGAACAAGCTATGTTCATGTGGTCCTTTTAGTAAAGAGTTAAATTGGGCTACAAAGATAAAAAACCCAAGTAGAGCAGCTGAAAATCTTCAGCATCAAGGGGATTTTTTTCTCAGTGCTGTCAGACTTCAAAGCAACAGCAGGAAAAACTGGCCAATCCTTAAAGAAGTTTGTACAAAGATCCTCATGCTCTGAGAGTGAGGAAGCAGGCAAACCGAAGCCAGGTGAAAAAATTCACAATAACAATAAAAAATGACTGAGGAAGGTGTTAAGAGACATTTTGCTTCTTTAATTCTCGCTGTAGATGGCATTAAATTACCAGAAATTCACGTTTAATTTGCTTCATGTTTATACTCCCGTCTTAATGATGAATATACATTATAGATAATGTTGAGATAATATGATTTCAACTCCTAATTCTTCAGTGATCACTCTAGAGAGAATACACAACTACTTATATACTTTAGATACATTATGATGTCCAGGGGAGTTCATACAGAACTGAAGGCATAAGGTCTCTGGACACAATAACCAATTTCAGTTTGCAATTTGCCACACTCAACTCTAGCTTAAACATAAACTCACCACATTATCACTTAATTCAGCTGGCCAGGTTTAGAGATTTTCTTCTATCTTTGCCTTTTCTTAAGAGCACAGAATTTCCCCTTTTTTTTCATCCTGAGTTTACTTTGAATAACTTATACTATTTATCCTTTTTCAGAAAATAAAAATAATATTTATAATTCATATTTGTGATAGAAATCACTCTGGTTTACAAGACTTACTCCAGAAATAGCACAGCCAGATGGTGACTTGGAGGTATTAATAGTTTGAATAGCATCATTGCTGTTCTACAAATCTTAGGAGCCTCTTACTTTTAATATTGCACCTGCCTGTGGTAATTTTTTTTAAAGAATTCTCTGCAACACACACAGTGAATAGACTTTAGAATAGAGTGACCACAAAGCAAATGGATAAAGGGGCTGAGTATAAGTCAATAATAGCGGGTGTCAGACCACAAGACTTGCCGTCTCCAGGGCCATCTGCCTCTCAGCTCCCACTCATGGCTGTTGTGTTGGAATCTCCAGTGAGACCTGACCTTCAAATTGTTTCAGGGAAGCCAGAATTCTGGATTTTATGTAAAGCATACATAGTTTGAAGTGCTGACTGAAAGTTTTTAAATGCATCCAACAAGCAAAAGAGATCAGATCTAGATTCTTCTTTCAGTTTAAGATCTCTGTGGTTTCCAAGTATTTCTACATGTCAGTTAAATCATGTTCTCACCAGTTATGAGGTGTAAATAGGAATGCTTATTCCATTTCAGAGTAAACAGTGACTCAGAGCAGATGAGTGACTCATCTAAAGTCACAGATACTAAGTGATGGTAACAGACCAGAAAGCCTTTAAACCTCTAACACAACCTTTATACTAAGCTTCTCTGAAACAAAGAGGGTTCACAGGCATCAGCACAGGAATCAGGTATTGGCCACAGAGGGGAAAGCATGCATCATGGGTGGAGGCTGGCTGGTGAGTGATAGGATGGCAGACATCAGGAAGATACCTTCTCTTTCCTGAATGTGTCCCCCAGATATGATGGAGATCTAGCCTTCGGTGATGCACTTAAAGAAGTGAACAATTCTATTATCCCAGGGTCCAAAAAAAGCAAGAGAAGGGGATAGTCAGATACACATCCTAGACCCTGAGAATCAGATTTAAGAATGTTTTGGAAAAAAGGACAATGTGTCCAGAGATTCTTGAAGCAAGTACAGCTAAACAGAGATGGGAGAGTTTGAGTTCCAAATTCTGATTTACCATCACAAATTATTGTAGTAAGAAAATGAATTGGCTAATAAAGTAAATGTGACAACATATGAATCTCAGAGCTTTGAAACTGGAAAGTTTATCACAGAACAGTGGCACAAAATTGTAGCTACTGTCAAAAAGTCTTAGTCATAGAACCCCCTTCCACTGTTGCTGGGAATGTAAACTGGTACAGCCACTACAGAGAGCAGTACGGAGGTACCTTAAAAAATTAAAACTAGAGCTACTGTATGATCCTGCAGTCCCACTCCTGGGAATATATCTGGAGAAAATCATAATTTGAAAAGATACATATACCCCAATGTTCATTGACACAATCTTTGTAATAGCCAATACATGGAAGCAACCTAAATGTCCACTGACAGATGAATGGATAATGAAATATGAATAATAGTCATAAAAAAGAATGAAATAATATCATTTGCAGCAATATGGATGGACTGAGAGATTATCATACTAAATCAGACAGAAAGACAGGTATCATATGATACTGCTTATATGTAGAATCTAAAAATAAAGTATACAAGTGAATGTATAAAAACAGAAATAGGCTCACAGACACAGAAAACAAACTTACGGTTACCAAAAGGGGGAATAAATTAGGAGTTTGGGATTAATATATGCACACAACATATAAAATAGATAACCAACAAGGACATACTATTTAAGAAGAGAACTATACTCAGTATTTTGTAATAATCTATAAGAAAAGAATCTGAAGAAGAATATGTATATGTATAACTGAATCACTTTGCTGTACATCTGAAACAAACAAAACATTGTAAATTAACTTATTTCAATAAATTTTGTTTGTGGCCATGCTGTGTGGCTTGTGGGATGTTAGTTCCCTGACCAGTGATTGAATCTGGGCCCCTGGCGGTGGAAGAATGGAGTCCTAACCACTGGACCACCAGAGAATTCCTTCAGTTCAGTTCCATTCAGTCACTCAGTTGCGTCTGACTCCTTGGGATCCCAAGGACTGCAGTACACCAGGCCTCCCTGTCCATCACCAATTCCCAGAGTTTCCTCAAACTCATGTCCATTGGGTCAGTGATGCCATCCAGCCCCTCATCCTCTGTCATCCTCCTCTCCTCCCACCTTCAATCTTTCCCAGCGTCAGGGTCTTTTCAAATGAGTCAGCTCTTTGCACCAGGTGGCCAAAGTATTGGAGTTTCAGCTTCAGCATCAGGCCTTCCAATGAACACCGAGGACTGATTTCCTTTAGGATGGACTGGTTGGATCTCCTTGCAGCCCAAGGGACTCTCAAGAGTCTTCTCCAACATCACAGTTCAAAAGCATCAATTCCTCGGTGCTCAGGTTTCTTTATAGTCCAACTCTCACATCCATACGTGACCACTGGAAAAACAATAGCTTTGACTAGATGGACCTTTGTTGTGAGGGGGGCTACCACATGTCCAAGAGCAAAGGGAATTCCTTATACTTCAACATATCAATCAATAGGAAAAAAAAAAACAGGAAAATTTAAACGGTTCTTAGCAAAATAATGTGTGGGAAGAATAAGAAAAGAGGATTACTATCTGGGTAAATATCTACTATTAGTAGTAAACTAAAACAAAGCAAAACTATTTGAACTTTCCTTAACTTCTAATACCTTCATTCAAGGAGAATGATCTTCAGAGAACATCCCAGAAGATTCATCTTCAATGTGATAAAACTTTTAAGTGCTTAATACACTGAAGCGTGGAGTTGATGCCTGGTCTAAGAATATAGGAGGAGTCGGTAAAAGATCACTGACCTTCTGTAGATAAGGTAACATTTCTAGTTCCACCATAGACTGGGTGGCTTAAACAACAAACAGTTACATCTCATAGTTGTTGAGGTTCGAAGACAAA
This sequence comes from Okapia johnstoni, assembly GCA_024291935.2. Taxonomy (NCBI): domain Eukaryota; kingdom Metazoa; phylum Chordata; class Mammalia; order Artiodactyla; family Giraffidae; genus Okapia; species Okapia johnstoni. The sequence continues at coordinate 60,182,862 of CM044308.1, forward strand.
GATTAGGACACTAGCAGGGTCAAGTTCTAGTGAAGACTCTCTTCCTTGCTTATAGATGGTGATCTTGATGTATCTTTACAAGGCACAGGGAGAGAGGGCCAACTTTCTTGCTCTTCTAAGGACACTTATGCCATCATGGGGTTTTACCCTCATGACCTAATCACCTCTCAGGGGCCCCACCTCCTAATACCACCCTCTTGGGGGTTAGATATTCAACATGCGGACACAAATGTGCCGTTCATAACACACCTGGAGAACTAAAACGTTCAGTATCCTAAAAAAGGAGAAGCTGCAAAAAAAAGAGAGGGGGGAGTGGGGGGGGGTATGTCAGTGACATGAGAATTTTCATTGTTGATTTAGAAGAAAAGTGAATAAAATATTTCAAAAAGGATGTAGTCCTCAAATACTGGGGAGGGTTCCAGTATGTTGGAAACTGAAAATTCACGATTGGATTTGGCAAGATGGAAGTCACTGAAGACGTTGGCAAGTTCCATTTCAAGTGACCTTGATGACAGCGCAACCACAGTGATATGAGGTGGGTATAGGAAACGTAAGAGTAGAGACAACGGCTGCAGGAAACTCTTAGGAGTTTTACTGTGAATAATAGCTGAAATGTGGCAATAATTGTCGAGGGATGTGAAGTCAAGAGTAGGAGGTTTAAGCTGGAACACTGAGACATGTTTGCTGAAGGGAATGATCCAGCAAAAGGAAAGAAACTGATGAAAAACAGCAGTGATAATTTGAAAAACTGTCTTTGGAAAGATGAATGGGAATATGGTTATCTTTAAATAGGAGCAAGGACACATCCTCTACCATTACTCAAGAAAAAGGAGGGAACATGGCCACTGGCATAGATACCTTGTTGGGATTAGGGGTGCAACAAGGCCAAAGATATAATGATGTCTGTTTTCTCGTAAAGAATGAGATGAGACCAGTGGAGGATGAAGGATATTTGGGGAGAGAGGAGACGATGTCAAATAGTTGAGAATGGAAAAGTGGCTTTAATGTGAACATATATTGATGGGTAGCACATTGTTAGATGCACATTTGAGATTCATGATCATACATTTGACACAAGCTTAGTTAGCAGTCAGGTGTGTGATATTCTCCAGCGATGGCCAGCTGTTCAGCTACAGGTGCAGAGTATGTGGATAGGTAGCTGCAAGACTAGAAGAAACAATAACTACAAAGGTTGGAAGTGGGAGAACTCTTTAATGAGTTTCTGCAAGCCCCAGAAACTATAGGGATTGGCCCAAAGTTTAGGTCACCTGCTTGCCTACATCCTAGACCCAGACATTTGCCACCGGAGTGGGTAGAATGCAGAGAATGCCTCTTTAGGGACAGAGAAGTTGGGAGCATGGAATCAGGTCGGGGTCACCACAGTTCCTCACTCTCTGGTGATGCTGGAAAACGGCACCCCCAGGAGATGTATGGATCCCAAATGGAGAATTCCTGTTTTAGTGGACATTAGTACTTGATGGGAATGGACCAAATCTCTCAAGCTGACAGAATGGAAAGAGCAGACTGTAAATGACTGGCATAGTTTATAAGTACCTAGAAGGTAAAGAAGTGACCATGAGGACACCATGTGGGCTCATCTTTTCCTGATTGTATTAAAACACTGTTAGATCAGTACAGGTGGGTGAGCACAAGGGTTTTGTTCTGTGGGGAATGAGAAAGAGAGCTGTCCAGAAATAGGTGAAAACATTATTGAGTATCATTAAGAGTCCAGTGGGTGCTGAAAGTCAGACATGACACTAAACTGCATCGTTGGGTAATATTCTCAGTTCTGAAGAGCATAGGATTGAAAACGTGCTATTCACCTTGACTCTTATTTAGAGGTCCACCTGATGCGTATGGCAGAAAGATGTAGGGGTAAAGAAGTTGAAGGTCCTGATGGGAGGACTGAAGTAATGATCCCAGGGTACTAGGTTAGCTGGGGAAAGAAAGAAAAGAGATGAGGAAGAGGCAGATGAACTGAGATAATAGGAGACATACAAATAAGCAAATGCAATTCTTGGAGTAAAGAGCTGGTGTGGTAGAAATCAAGACTTGCGTTACCTGGCAGGGTTAAGTGTTGTGATCATATAGCAAACGGATAGTTTTTCATGCAGATTTCCTGGAGAGGAATCAGACACTTCTGAAAATCATGAGTTGTGTGTCAGCCTAGGAAGTTCATCCTTTAGTCTTTTGGAGATGGAATAAGGGAGGAAAATTGCTTGTTAAATTACCCCTGAAACTCAATGTCCTTCTTCCTTAGAACTGTGGAAGTTCAGTTGTTATTAGGGCATCTGGGATTTCATCTAATCAACTTAGTACCTCATGTTTTTGATTTTCCTTTGGGATTTTTAAATACTTCTCCATGGAAGAGCAAGACAACCTTGCCTTTCCCCGCCCCCCCCCCCATGAATATAATTAAAAGAGACAGGCTTGCAAAGACCTACTGATGGGTCACACTGGGCCCTGCCAAAGTATGGGATCAGGATATGAAGCAAATCTCATTAATTATAGCAATCAATGATTCCTCCAGATAGTAAGGCTTACAGTTAGTAGTTCTCAAAAACGTTTGAGGCCACTGGAGAGACTGTAAAATAGAATCAAAGAGATCAGCACCCATTCAAACAAAGACTTGCTTGATATTGGGCAATTTCTAACTTTTTATGGATAGGTCAGGCCCCACTTAACAATTCTGTGAAATTTAGTTCCACAAAATTTCATCAGAGCCTTTGATAGACTATTCATGTCCTTAATTATAAACACATATTTCTTCTCTATTGCAAGGTTCCTCCTTAACTTCACAGATCTGTCAGTGGATCTCACAGGAAGAAGAAACTTGGATTCCATATGTGGAAATGACAAAAGTGGCACATGAACTGAATGAACTAGCATATAAAGGGTGTTGTTCCTTTAAAGAGCAGTTGGATTCATTTAGGTAATCATCTTTTGATGAATGCACTTGCTAGCACAATCTTCTGCTTATCAAGGAGTTATTAATCAGAACTGGAAAAGACATTTGGAAACATCTGGCCCCTTCCGAAGCAATAACATTCCAATGTATTTCCTGACATACTACACAGACTCTTCCTATATACATTTGGTGTCGCTCTTACACATTAAAAGTTCTCAAGAGGAGGTTCTGGTTTGACTTTTTACATTATACTTTCCCCAAAACAGCAATCAAATAGCTAGACATACACATTTCCATTTTATAATCAATTCTCATGTTATATTCTAATTGTTTAGATGTCTGTCTTCTCACAGGGTTACAATTTCAAGAAATTAAAGATGTATTCATTTCTTTAACCCCCACATGAAGATGATATATGTTCTGGGACTCTATCCTGTAGAAACAAGGGTAATGATAGGTGAGTAGCTTTATATAAGAAGATGTATTGCAGTGTTGTTAAAGTGAGAGCAACCTGGAACTAACCTGAATATCCATCAACTCAGGAGTAATATTAATAGAAAAAGTTGCTGTGAATCTCTGTGATGGAGTATCATTTAGCTTTGAAAAAGAATGAGCTTGAGCTGCATCAGTTGACTTGGAGGGGATGTCCATGATGTACTGCCACATGAGAAAAACAACTGACAAACAAAAGTACAGAGTGTGATTTCAAATTGTAAAAATAAATAACACCCTGTGAAAAACAGGTGTTTACATCTGTGGAGGAACAATCGCTAGGGGTTACCTTGAGGATGATGAGAAAGTATAAGAGGAAGAGTGTGGAAGGAGATGAAAATAGTCTAGCAAAATGCAAAAATATGCCATAATGCTAAGGGAAAAGTCAGAATGCACGTTTTTAGTAATAATATATTAAAAAGAAATATTTACCTTTATTGATGTCTTACTGATTGGTATCAGGCATAATTCTTAAGACATTACATAGACTATTTCAGTTGATGCCTCCACCAACACTGTGCGGTGGGGATTGTTATTTTCCTCATTTCACAGATGAGGAAACTGTAGCCCAGAGAAGTTTGTAAATTGACCCATGATCACACAGTAAATAGCAAAGCTGAGGAAATCTCCAGTGGCTCAGTGGTAAAGAATCTGCCTGCAATGCAGGAGACACAGGAGACAAGGGTTCAGTCCCTGGGTCAGTAAGATCCTCTGGAGAAGGATACCGCAACCCACTCCAGTATTCTTGCCAGGAAAATCCTAGGGACGGAGCAGCCTAATGGACTACAGTCCATCCATAGTGTCACAAAGAGTGGGTCACGACTGAGTGACTGAGCACAGAGGAAAAATAATAGTAGACAAATAGGCAAAAAAATGAAACTGCATTTTTCCCCTACAAATTAGCCTGGTTAAATGACAATAACCAATTTAATGAAGTGACAGAATTGTGAGGTTTTGTTTTAAATATTTGTTATTATTTATTATTGCCATGCGGTGCTTAGTCACTCAGTCATGTCCAACTCTTTGCAACCTCATGGACTGTAGCCCACCAGGCTTCTCTGTCCATGGGGATTCTCCAGGCAAGAATACTTTTAAATAAAGTAAAATTATTAAAAATAAAGAGAATAAATGGGCAGGATGGTGATTTTTAAAACAAGTCCTCAAATACTTTGCCATTCCTCTCTGAGAGAAGAGCTGCATGTTTCCACCCTTTGGATGTGAGTGGGGCTATGACAGCTCTCATCAACCCCATAGCAGAAGGGGGTTGTGTGTCTTTGGTAGCTGGATCAAAAAAGGTGACACAGCTTCCTCCTGGCTTCCTGTTTGGGGACTCTTGCTCTGGGGAATGTTAGCCACCAAGCTGTGAGTCCTACTTGGAGAGAAACAAAGGCCCCTGCCAACAGGCACAATCTACTGCCAGATTTCAGATGGCTCCAGCTCCAGAACCTTAGAACCTTGCAGCAGAGGTCCCTGACATTGCTGAGCAGAGACAAACCATGAGCTATGTCCTGTCTGGATGTCTAACTTCCAGAATCCTCCATGGGCATAAAAAAATGGTTGGATTTCATTGTTGTTACTACTGTTGTTATTGCTTGGTTTGGGTTTGTTTTGTTTTGTTTTTTGCTCAGAAATTATATAATAATCTAAACCAACAAGGACTTTCTTTCAGGGATGTTTGTCAATTTGGCATAGGTTTTCTCTTGGTCTTATTTTTCTGCTCCCCTTAGGTATATTTTGATGATTAATTTTATGTGCCAACTGGCTGGACCATGATGCCCCAACATTTGGCAGATCACCCTCCACAATGTGGGTGGGCCTTACCAGATCAGTTGGAGACCTTCATAGAACAGAGACTGATTCCCCCCAAAGCAAGACAGAGTTTCCAGCCAGCACACTGCCTTTGGACTTCTACTGCAGCTCTTACCCGAGCCTCCACCAGCATGTCTGCTATCCCTTCAGACTTTAGATTCACCAAACCTCCAGTAACGTTTGCAGATTCCCTGAAAACTGTTTCTCTGGGCAACCCTGACTAATACACATATTTTCTCTTTCTCTCTGCTTCCCAAACTCCTCACCAATTCCTCTAGCCTCCTAACATCACAGTGGTATCCAAGTAAATCCCGCTGTTTAACTTCACATGCATTTGATGTCTTTAAGAGGGCTAGAAAAGAGACTAATGCTGGCCGAAGAGCCGATCTTCTTTACTTCCTCCTGCCCCTCCCTCTTCAGGACATAAATCATAATTAATATACATCTATTGTCAATAAATGAGCACGATAACATCAAGGGCAGAAAAATCTAAGCAGATAAGGGCCTGGGAAGGAGATCGACTGTGACTTCTGCATTGAATTACAGAATGAGGTATGCCATTAAGAATGCCCAAATGACAAAAGATCAGATCCAGGCAAAGTAAAAGAAAAGGTGCAGCTTACCCCTCGAAGCAGTGGGCAACTGTCAGAACCCATTTCTTGGCAATGAGGACACAACCACAAATGTGCCCACTGGGCTCACTCTGCAGGGAACACTGCCAGGGCCACCTTCCTGGGCGACTCGTCCGACCCCCTAGAATCCTCTTGTTCATCCGGGCAGCAGGGCGGCGCCCACAGTCTACCAAGGAGCAGGACAGAGGACAGACAGATGTGACTCACCGCCAAACCCAACTGGATGCCTGCATCTTTGGTGTCATGTACAAGAGATCATTTCTCCCCCTGAGCCAATCCAGTTAGGTTCATATACCATTGTTATACCACGAATTCTCTCACCTTGTTTAGTACACAGAAGAGAAATCTTGCTTCTGCTGTAACAGGACTGCCTAGATTTGGAAACAAAAAAATGACATAATATTAAGTTCCATATTTATTGTTCACTTCAAACACTTTACCAGTGGAAAGCAAGACACAGGTTATACTTAAGACAGGAATTCTCAAGGCAGGGCTGTAGTCAGCTATCACTTTGGGGTGGGGGTATAGGAAGGATGTACATTTTTAGTGTATTTAACATCATGATAATATAATTTCACATTTGTGGGAAGAGAAACTACAGTTAGCCAGGTTTCTCACATCACCTTAGCTGTTTGCCTCACCCAGAATGTAAACACAATGATTTTCAAAGTAGGAAGAGGAAAAGGAAAGGAATGAGTCTGCTTCTCAGAATGTGAGGAGGGAGCATGTCAGATTTTTATGCTTATGGAGCGGGTGTGTATGTTCAAAAGAAACTGAGAAATGGTTTGAGAGAAATAACGTATTACTTCAAAAAGTTAGAGAACAGACAAAGGAACTGAATATTTAGACTAGAAGAGAATCTTGTGGAGACTTTATTACCTTTTAAAAAACTGTAGTTGATTTACAATATTGTATTGGTTTCAAGTATACAGCACTGTGATTCAGTCATTTTTTCTGATTATATTCCATTATAGCTTATGATAAAATGTTGACTATAATCCCTCATGCTATACAGTAAATCTTTGTTGCTTATCTGTTTTATGTACAGTAGTTTGTACCTGTTAATCCCATACTCCTAATTTGTCTCTCCCTGCTTCCCTTTCACCTTTAGTAACCATACATTTATTTTCTATGTTGCTGAGAACTTTCAGTGTTAAACTATGTATCTATGATTAGCTGACAGGAAGAAGGGGAATTAAATTCATCCCATGTTACTCTAGGTGGCAGGATCAGAATCAATAGGTGGAACTTACAGAAACAGTGCATTCAGGAAAGTAAAGCTTTTTAAAAATCAGAGTTAAGTTTTGAAGGAAAACAGATAGCCATGTTTAAGCACCTATCAATGTGGCTGCACAAGAGAATTCAGTTTAGGGTGTGATAAGTTTATATCACAAGGTTCTTATCTAAGTATTTATTCTATAATGCAAATTTAAAGGGAAAAAAACACTTTGAGACTATCAAATATACTAGCTTGTGGTTAGAATCCTTGATCTGTCAGAAAAAAAAAACAACACTAAGTATTAATTTCCACATTCCTTTTCGAAGACCTGCTATATTTTCTTTTGTTGCTAGATTTGCATGGGGATCTGTGTATAAAATAAATTATATAATACAGAAAAAGCACATACACATTTTACCTTCCCATAACCTGAAGTCCTATCTCCTCCTCACTCTCTGTCTCATTATCCTTCATTTCTTTGTAGCGCTTCCAAATATGTGAAATTCTTTCTGTTTGTTTTTGCTTATACTCTCTCCTTTCACCTCTAAAGTGTATGTTTCCTGAGACCAGGGTTCTTGTCCCCCTCATCACTTCCACATCCCCTGAGAGGTCAACAATAAACCTGGCATAGAAAAGATAGCAATAATTAGCTGTTATCTATTAGATCTTAAAATCACAGCTTTCAGGAATAGGGAAAGATCAAAGACTATCCGTCTTAACTCTTTTATTTTAAAAGGAAATTGAGGTTATGTGGGGTCACATATCTAGGTAATAAGGCAGGACTAGAATTAGATCCACTGACTCCCTATTTAAAGTGACTTTATCTATCTATCCATCTATCTATCTATCTATCTACCGACCTGGAATGGCTTTCCTGGAAGTTCCAGTTTGGGAAAACAGGTCATTGTTTTGGAGGAAGTGCTTGAGTTGACAGCTTTTCAGAAATTTTGTCAGTTTTGTCTATAGGGAAAATGTCAAGACATCTGAAGAAAAATGACCCAACTTTTAGTTTTCCTCTTTGAAATTCTTAAGAGGTGGCTTCTCTCAGTACAGTTTAGTTGCTCGGTCATGTCCGACTCTTTGCAATGTCATGAACTGCAGCACGCCAGGCCTCCCTGTCCATCACCAACTCCCAGAATTCACCCAAACCCATGTCCATTGAGTTGGTGATGCCATCCAACCATCTCATCCTCTGTCGTCCCCTTCTCCTCCTGCCCTCAATCTTTCCCAGCATCAGCGTCTTTTCAAATGAGTCAGCTCTTTGCATCAGTTGGCCAAAGTATTGGAGTTTCAGCTTCAACATCAGTCCTTCCAAAGAACACCCAGGACTGATCTCCTTTAGGATGGACTGGTTGGATCTCCTTGCAGTCCAAGGGACTCTCAAGAGTCTTCTCTAACACCACAGTTCAAAAGCATCAGTTCTTTGTGCTCAGCTTTCTTTATACTCCAACTCTCACATCCATATATGATCACTGGAAAAACCATAGCCTTGACTAGACGGACCTTTGTTGACAAAATAATGTCTCTGCTTTTTAATATGTTGTCTAGGTTGGTCATAACTTTCCTTCCAAGGAGCAAGCGTCTTTTAATTTCATGGCTGCAATCACCACCTGCAGTGATTTTGAGCTCCCAAAAATAAAGTCAGCCACAGTATCCCCATCTATTTTCCGTGAAGTGATGGGACCGGATGCCATGATCTTACTTTTCTGAATGTTGAGCTTTAAGTCAACTTTTTCACCCTCCTCTTTCACTTTCATCAACAGGCTCTTTAGTTCTTCTTCACTTTCTGCCATAAGGGTGGTGTCATCTCCACATCTGAGGTTATTGATATTTCTCCCGGCAATCCTGATTCCAGATTGTACTTCCTCCAGCCCAGCATTTCTCATGATGTACTCTGCATATAAGTTAAATAAGCAGGGTGACAATATACAGCCTTGACGTAGTCCTTTCCCTATTTGGAACCAGTCTGTTGTTCCTTGTCCAGTTCTAACTGTTGCTTCCTGACCTGCATACAGGTTTCTCAAGAGGCAGGTCAGGTGGTCTGGTATTCCCATCTGTTTCAGAATTTTCCACAGTTTATTGTGATCCACATAGTCAAAGGCTTTGGCATAGTCAATAAGGCAGAAATAGATGTTTTTCTGGAATTCTCTAGCTTTTTCGATGATCCAGTGGATGTTGGCAATTTGATCTCTGGTTCCTCCGCCTTTTCTAAAACCAGCTTGAATATCTGGAAGTTCACAGTTCACGTGTTGCTGAATCCTGGCTTGGAGAATTTTGAGTATTATTTTACTAGCGTATGCTGCTGCTAAGCCGTGTCAGTCGTGTCCGACTCTGTGCGACCCCAGTGATTCCCAGAGGAAGCCCACCAGGCTCCCCTGTCCCTGGGATTCTCCAGGCAAGAATACTGGAGTGGGTTGCCATTTCCTCCTCCAGTGCATGAAAGTGAAAAGTGAAAGTGAAGTCGGTCAGTCATGTCCGACTCTTCGCGACCCCATGGGCTGCAGCCTACCAGGCTCCTCCGTCCATGGGGTTTCCCAGGCAAGAGTACTGGAGTGGGGTGCCATTGCCTTCTCGACTAGCCTATGAGATGAGTGCAATTGTGTGGTAGTTTGAGCATTCTTTGGTATTGCCTTTCTTTGGGATTGGAATGAAAACTGACCTTGTCCAGTCCTGTGGCCACTGCTGAGTTCCAAATTTGCTGACATATTGAGTGCAGCACTTTCACAACATCATCTTTTAGGGTTTGAAATAGCTCAACTGGAATTCCATCATCTCCACTAGCTTTGTTCATAGTGATGCTTCCTAAGGCCCACTTGTCTTCAAATTCCAAGATGTCTGGTTCTAGGTGAGTGATCACACCATCATGATTATTTGGATCATGAAGATCTTTTTTGTATAGTTCTTCTGTAAATTCTTGCCACCTCTTCTTAATATCTTCTGCTTCTGTTCGGTCCATTCTATTTCTGTCCTTTATTGGGCCCATCTTTGCATGAAATATTCCCTTGGTATCTCGAATTTTCTTGAGGAGATCTCTAGTCTTTCCCATTCTATTGTTTTCCTCTATTTCTTTGCATTGATAGCTGAGGAAGGCTTTCTTATCTCTCCTTGCTATTCTTTAGAACTCTGCATTCAGATGGGAATATCTTTCCTTTTCTCCTTTGCTTTTTGCTTCTCTTCTTTTCACAGCTATTTGTAAGGCCTCCTCAGACAGCCATTTTACTTTTTTGCATTTCTGTTTCTTGGGGATGGTCTTGATTCCTGTCTCCTGTACAATGTCATGAACCTCCATCCATAGTTCATCAGGCACTCTGTCTATCAGATCTAGTCCCTTAAATCTATTTCTCACTTCTACTGTATAGTCATAATGGATTTGATTTAGGTCATACCTGAAGGGTCTAGTGCTTTTCCCCTCTTTCTTCAATTTCAGTCTAAATTTGGCAATAAGGAGTGCATGATCTGAGCCACAGTCAGCTCCCGGTCTTGTTTTTGCTGACTATAGAGAGCTTCTCCATCTTTGGCTGCAAAGAATATAATCAATATGATTTCGGTGTTGACCATCTGGTGATGTCCATGTGTAGAGTCTTCTCTTGTGTTGTTGGAAGAGGGTGTTTGCTATGACCAGTGCGTTCTCTTGGCAGAACTCTATTAGCCTTTGCCCTGCTTCATTCTGTACTCCAAGGCTTCTCTAGCACTAGTTAAAAGCTTTGGAGTCATAAAAACTTGTTTTGAGTTCAGAGAATAGCATTTACCATTTGTGGGCTGTGAATCTGAGCAAGTTTTATGTAAATATTCTATAGCTATGCCCCTATAATGTCATAATCACTAAATGTGTTAATTCCCTCAATGTATCTTTCTCCTTCACCCCTGCCCATAGCTGAGGGAGACAGTGCTTTTTAACATTCCACAATTTTTTTTAGGGGAAATTTTTCAGAAGCGAACATTCGAGGTTACTTAATTACAATTTCTGTGCGTGTCAGTTTTGTTCTCAGACTCTCCGAGTTTTATCAGCTGTCATTACTCAATTTCCTCTGTTAACTAGTTTCATGTAGTATCTGTAGGAAGTGTAGACGTTAAGAACTAATTTCAAACAGGATGTGAAAAACACTCCAAGATTAGAGCCCAAGTTCCTTCTCCTACACTATGATAGTTTCTGTAATCATAATTTAAAAATGCAATTAGCCAAAAGAAAAAGACGTATGTCTACAAAGAAGGAAAAAAGCCACATGATGTTGAAATATAAATGTCCTTAGGCAGTCTATGGAAGTTCCTCTTTGATGTGACACATTTAGAATATCTTAGATTTGAAACAGAAGCAGGGCCCTGATGATAGACCTTTACTCCATAATCCACTCTACACAGCTCTAGTAATGGGTTGTCTTACCCTTTTACCAGTAATTCATGCAAAGTTGTTGCATTAAGGCTCTCCCAGTTGGAGTGTAATGTAAGCCACTGTTGGTCTTGCTCCTGTTCCTCTATCAACTTGGTCACAGATGGTTCCCTAATAGAAAGACAAATACCAGATAAATATTCAAAGTACGATGATCTTTGACCAAGCAATATCATTATTGGGCACTCACTTTCAGTGGTAAATAATCTGCATGCCAATGCAGAAGACACGGGCTCGATCTCTGGGTCAGGAAGATCCCTGTAGAAGGAAATGGCAACCCACTCCAGTATTTTTGCCTGGAGAATTCCATGGACGGAGGAGCCTGGGGGGCTACTATCCATGAGGTCATAAAGGAGTCAGATATGACTTAGCGACTAAACAACAACAATAACAACTCTTACAAAAAAGAAGCATTAAATTAAGTCAATATTTCAGGAGGGGGATTAGTCTTCAAAAAAGTTTGCTATAGAATGTGATCAGCAAGAGAAGTTATTAAAAGTATACGGAAGCAATAAAGATCTACAAAGTTACAGCTATTTTAGTCACTCTCTGCTGAAATATATTTGTACATGTGAGGTGTTGGAATTCTAACATTTGCCATGTAAAAGCCAATACCTGAAAAACAAGAGAAAGTTTAGGCAGGAATCAAAAGTAAATAAAATTTTTTGCCTGGAGTATTTTTTCATCTTTTCTTATCTAGTGTAATCCTACAATAAAGAAATATCTTAAAATAAGTAATAAGTAGAGAAAATCAATGGCAGCATATTTTGCGGTTTTACCTCTTTTCTCACTCAGCTTCATCTTTTTCAGCACCTGATGCTATCACGGGTCGATGAGATGATGGAATTAATTTTAGACAGGAGGAAGGGGGTTTGCTTCTGAATCTGGAAGGAAGTAGGAAACAAGGAAGTAGGTACTTGTATTTGAAAATGGGGAGAGAATTCAAGAGAATTCATTGAGAGAACGCAAATCAGATAATCAGATCAATTCAGTTCAGTTCAGTTCATTCCCTCAGTCATATGCAATTCTTTGCGAGCCAATGGACTGCAGCACGCCAGGCTTCTCTATCCATCACCAACTCCCGGAGTTTACTCAAATTCATGTCCATTGAGTCTGTGATGCCATCCAACCATCTCATCCTCTGTCATCCCCTTCTCCTCCCACCTTTGATCTTTCCCAGCATCAGGGTCTTTCCAAATGAGTCAGTTCTTCGCATCAGGTGGCCAAAGTATTAGAGTTTCAGCTTCAGCATCAGTCCTTCCAATGAATATTCAGGACTGATTTCCTTTAGACCGGTTGGATCTCCTTGCAGTCCAAGAACTCTCAACAGTCTTCTCCAACACTACAGTTCAAAACCATCAATTCTCCAGTGCTCAGCTTTCTTTATAGTCCAACTCTCACATCCATACATGACTACTGGAAAAACCATACCTTTCACTAGATGGACCTTTGTTGGCAAAGTAATGTCTCTGCTTTTTAATATGCTGTCTAGCTTGGTCATAACTTTTCTTTCAAGGAGCAAGCGTCTTTTAATTTCATGGCTGCAATCACCATCTGCAGTGATATTGAAACACAAAAAAATAAAGTCTGTCATTGTTTCCACAGTTTCCCCCATCTATTCACCATGAAGTGATGGGACCAGATGCCATGATGTTAGTTTTCTGAATGTTGAGCTTTAAGCCAACTTTTGCACTCTCCTCTTTCACTTTCATCAAGAGTCTCTTCAGTTATTCTTCATTTTCTGCCATAAGGATGGTGTCATCTGCATATCTGAGATTACTGATATTCCTCCAGGAAGTCTTGATTCCAGCTTCTTCTTCATCCAGTCCAGCATTTTGCATGATGTACTCTGCATATAAATTAAATAAGCACGATGACAATATACAGCTTTGACATACTCCTTTCCCGATTCGGAACCAGTCTGTTGTTTCATGTCCAGTTCTAACTGTTGCTTCTGGACCTACAAACAGATTTCTCATGAGGCAGGTCAGGTGGTCTGGTATGCCCATCTCTTTCAGAATTTTCCACAGTTTATTGTGATCCACACAGTCAAAGGCTTTGGCATAGTCAGTAAAGCAGAAGTAGACTTTTTTCAGGAACTCTCTTGCTTTTTCGATGATCCATCGGATGTTGGCAATTTGATCTCTGGTTCCTCTGCCTTTTCTAAAACAAGCTTGAATGACTTGAATTTCATGGTTCACGTACTGTTGAAGCCTGGCTTGAAGAATTGTGAGCATTACTTTACTAGTGTGTGAGATAAGTACAATTGTGCAGTAGCTTGAACATTCTTTGGCATTGCCTTTTTTGGGGGATTGGAATGAAAACTGACCTTTTCCAGTCCTGTGGCCACTGCTGAGTTTTCCAAATTTGCTGGCATATTGAGTGCAGCACTTTCACAGCATCATTTTTAGGATTTGAAACAGCTCAACTGGAATTCCATTACTTCCACTAGATTTGTTCGTAGTGATGCTTCCTAAGGCCCATTTGACTTCGCATTCCAGGATGTCTGGCTCTAGGTAAGTGATTGTACCACCCATTATCGACCCACTATCTGGGTCGTGAAGGTCTTTTTTGTGTAGTTCCTCTGTGTATTCTTGCCACTTCTTCTGAATATCCTCTGCTTCTGTTGGGTCCATACAATTTCTGTCCTATATTGTGCCCATCTTTGCATGAAATGGTTCCTTGGTAACTCTAATTTTCTTGAAGAGATCTCTAGTCTTTCCCATTCTATTGTTTTCCTCTATTTCTTTGCATTGATCACTGAGGAAGGCTTTCTTATTTCTCCTTGCTATTCTTTGGAACTAAGCATTCAAATGGATATAGCTTTCCTTTTCTCCTTTGCCTTTTGCTTCTCTTTTCACAGCTATTTGTAAGGCCTCCTCAGACAACCATTTTGCCTTTCTTTTTCTTGGGGATGGTCTTGATCACTCCCTCCTGTACAATGTCATGAACCTCTGTCCATAGTTCGCCAGGCACTCTATCAGATATAATCCCTTAAATCTATGTGGCACTTCCACTGTATAATCGTGAGGGAATTGATTTATGTCATACCTGAGGGCCTAGTGGTTTTCCCCACTTTTTTATATTTCAGTCTGAATTTGGCAAGGAGTTCATGATCTGAGCCATAGTCAGCTCCTGGTCTTGTTTTTGGTGACTGTAGAGAGCTTCTCCATCTTTGGCTGCAAAGAATATAATCAATCTGATTTCAGTATTGACCATCTGGTGATGTCTTTGTGTAGAGTCTTCTCTTGTGTTGTTGGAAGAGGGTGTTTGCTATGACCAGTGCGTTCTCTTGGCAGAACTCTATTAGCCTTTGCCATGCTTCATTCTGTACTCCAAAGCCAAATTTGCCTGTTACTCCAGGTATTTCTTGACTCCCTACTTTTGTATTCCAGTCCCCTATAATGAAAAGGACATCTTTTTTGGTTGTTAGTTCTAGAAGGTTTTGTAGGTCTTCAGAGAACCATTCAACTTCAGCTGCTTCAGCATTACTTGTTGGGGCATAGACTTGGATTACTGTGATGTTATTGAACGGTTTGCCTTGGAAATCATTCTGTCATTTCTGAGATTTCATCTAAGTACTGCATTTTGGACTCTTGTTGACTATGATGGCTACTCCATTTCTTCTAAGGGATTCTTGCCCACAGTAGTAGATATAATGGTCATCTGAGTTAAATTCACCTTTTCCAGTCCATTTTAGTTCTCTGATTCCTAAAATGTCGACGTTCACTCTTGCCATCTCCTGTTTGACCACTTCCAGTTTGCCTTGATTCATGGACCTAACATTCCAGGTTCCTATGCAATATTGCTCTTTACAGCATTGGACTTTGCTTCCATCACCAGTCACATCCACAGCTGGGTGTTGTTTTTGCTTTGGCTCTGTCTCTTTATTCTTTCTGGTTATTTCTCCACTCATCTCTAGTAGCATACTGGGTACCTACTGACCTGGGGAGTTCATCTTTCAGTGTCCTATCTTTTTGCGTTTTCACATTGCTCATGTTTGGGCGTCTCCTGATGAGGTATAGGTCAGCAGTGGACTGCTGTAGGGGCAGGGGCTCTGGGTGCAGTAGACATGGGTATAGCAAAAGCCCTCTTGGAGGAGGTCGCCATTAACCCCACCAGAGAGCTGCCAGAACTTACACAGGACTGGGGAAACAGACTCTTGGAGGGCACAAACAGAATCTTGTGTGTACCAGGACCCAGGAGAAAGAAGCAGTGACCCCACAAGAGACTGACTCAGAATTTCCCATGAGTGTCCAAGAGTCTGTTGCGGAGGTGTGGGTCGGTGGTGGCCTGCTGCAGGGTTGAGGGCACTGAGTGTAGCTCTGCCTGCATGGGATCTTTTGAATGAGGTCACCATTATCTTCATTACCTCTACCATAGTTTGGCCTCAGGTCAAATAACAGGGAGGGAACACAGCCCTGCCCTTCAACAGAAACTTGAATTAAAGATTTACTGAGCCCATCAGGACAAGACCCAGTTTCCCTCTCAGTCAGTCTCTCCCATCAGGAAGCTTCCATAAGCCTCTTATCCTTCTCCATCAGAGGGCAGACAGGCTGAAAAACACAATCACAGAAAACTAACCAATCTGATCACATGGACCACAGCTTTGTCTAACTCAGTGAAACTATGAGCCATGCCTTGTAGTGCCACCCAAGTCAGGCAGGTCATGATGGAGAGTTCTGACAAAATGTGGTCCACTGGAGAAGGGAATGGCAAATCACTTCAATATTCTTGCCTTGAGAACCCCACGAACAGTATGATAATCAGATAGTCTCTACTTTTCATTTCAAGAAGGACGGGGGGGGTGGGCCTAAGGTGGCAAAGGAATAGGATGGGGAGACCACTTTCTCCCCAACAAATTCATCGAAAGAACATTTGAATGCTGAGCAAATTCCACAAAACAACTTGTGAACACTGGCAGAGGACATCAGGCACCCAGAAAGGCAGCCCATTGTCTTCAAAAGGAGGTATGACAAAATATAAAAGATAAAAAGAGAGACAAAAGAGTTAGGGACAGAGACCCATCTCGGGAAAGGAGAAGAGGAGAAGTTTCCAAACACCAGGAAACCCTCTCACTAGTGGGCCTGTGGGGAGTTTTGGAATCTCAGAGGGCAACATAACCGGGAGGAAAAATAAATAAATAAGTAAAATCCACAGATTACGTGCCTAACAGCAACTTACAGGAGAGAAGTAGCCCAGACACTCGCATCTGCCACAGCAAGCAGGGGCTGAACAGGGAGGCACAGGCTGCAGTGCTTAGGTTAAGGACTGGGCAACACGCCATGAGCGGGGGCAAACCCAGTGTGGCCAAGACACTGTGAGCACTCCCCACACACGCCAGTGATATTTGTTTGCAGTGTTCCTCCCTCCCTACAGCACGACTGAACAAGTGAGCCTAAATAAGTGACCACCTTCGCCCCCTTGTGTCATGGCAGAAATTAGACACTGAAGAGACCTGCAAACAGAAGAAGCCAAAATAAACAGAGGGAACCACTTTGGGAGTGACAGGTGCAACAGATTAAAAGCCTGTAGTTAGCACCGACTACATTGGTTGGGGCCTATAGGTCTTGAGAAGTATAAGCTGGAACAAGGAACTATCTTAAACTGAACTGACCCCACACTGCCAGCAACAGCTCCAGAGAAATTCTTAGATATATTTTTACTATTATCATTTTTTAAATTTAAAAATCTTTTTAATTTTCAAGTCCTCTATTACTCCTTTAATTTTCATTTTTATAACCTACTATTACCTTGCAAAAAAAAAAGACCCTATTTTTAAAGCAAACTTAATATATATTTTTTTATAATTTTGTAATTTTGTTTTTTTGATATTGTATTTTTGAGAGTCTAACCTCTACTCTAGATTTTTAATCTTTGCTTTTTGATATTTGGTATCAATTTTGTACCTTTAAGAACCTAATCTTCAGTACCCATTTTTACTTAGGAGTGTGATTATTGGCTTGATTACTCTCTCCCCCTTTTGATTCTCCTTTTTCTCCCCCAGGTCACCTCTATCTCCTCCCTCCCCCTTCTCTTCTCTACCCAACTCTCTGAATCTCTTTGTGTATTCTGGGCTGTGGGGAACAATTAGGGAACTGATTACCGGCTAGATCTGGCTCTCTCCTTTGGATTCCCCCTCTTCTCCTCCTGCTCACCTCTATCTCATTCCTCCCTCGTCTCTTCTCTATGTAACTCCATGAACCTCTCTGAGTGTTCCAGACTGTGGAGAGCACATAGGGAATTGATTACTGGCTAGATTGCTCTCTCCCCTTTTGATTCCCTTTCTTCTCCTCCTGGTCACCTCTATCTCCCTCCCCCCTCTTCTCTTCTTCATGTAACTCTGTGAAACTCTCTGGGAGATTCTCACTGTGGAGAATGTTTTCACAATTAACCTAGATGTTCTATCATCAGTGCTGTATGGATGGAGAAGCCTTGAGGCTACTGTAAGAATAAGACTGAAAACCAGAGGCAGGAGGCTTAAGTCCAAAACCTGAGAACATCAGAGAACTCCTGACTCCAGGGAATATTAATCGATAAGAGCTCATCCAAAAGCCTCCATACCTACACTGAAACCAAGCTCCACCCAAGAGCTAACAATTTCCAGAGCAAGACATACCATGCAAATTCTCCAGCAACACAGGAACACAGCCCTGAGCTTCAATACACAGGCTACCCAAAGTCACACCAAACCCATAGACATCTCAAAACTCACTACTGGACACTATTGTACTCCAGAGAGAAGAAATCCAGCTCCAAGCTTCCCTAACCAGGAAACCTTGACAAGCCACTTGTCCAACCCCACTCACAGGGAGGAAACTCCACAATAAAGAGAAACCACAAACTGCCAGAACAGAGAAAGATCACACCAAATACAGCAATCTAAACAAGATGAAAAGGCAGAGAAATACTCAGCAGGTAAAGGAATATAATAAATGCCCACCAAACCAAACCAAAGAGGAGAAGATAGGGAGTCTACCTGAAAAAGAATTCAGAATAATGATGGTAAAGATAATCCAAAATCTTGAAAACAAAATGGTGTTACAGATAAATAGTCTGGAGATAAGGTTTGAGAAGATGCAAGAAATGTTTAACAAGGATCTAGAAGAAATAAAAGAGTCAATCAACAATGAATAATGCAATAACTGAGATCAAAAACACTCTGGAGGGAACCAACAGTAGAATAACGGAGGCAGAAGATAGGTTATGTGAGGTAGAATATAGAATGGGAGAAATAAATGAAGCACAGAGGAAAAAAAGAAAAAACAATTAAAAGAAATGAGGACAACCTCAGAGACTTCTGGGACAAAATTAAACACCCCAACATTCGAATCATAGGAGTCCCAGAAGAAGAAGACAAAAAGAAAGGCCATGGGAAAATACTTGAGGAGATAATAGTTGAAAACTTCCCTAAAATGGAAAAGGATATAGTCACCCCACTCCAAGAAACCCAGAGTCCCAAACAGGATAAACCCAAGGTGAAACACCCCAAGACACATATTAATCAATTAACAAAGGTCAAACACAAAGAACAAATATTAAAAGCAGCAAGGGAAAAACAACAAATAACACACAAGGGGATTCCCATAAGGATAACAGCTGATCTTTCAATAGAAACTCTTCAGGCCAGAAGGGAATGGCAGGACATACTTAAAATGATGAAAGAGAAAAACCTACAACCCAGATTACTATACCCAGCAAGGATAGCATTCAAATATGAAGAGAAATCAAAAACTTCAGAGACAAGCAAAAGCTCAGAGAATTCAGCACCACCAAACCAGCTCCTCAACAAATGCTAAAGTATCTTCTCTAGACAGGAAACACAGAAAGGGTGTATAAACTCGAACCCAAAACAACAAAGTAAATGGCAACAGGATCATACTTATCAATAATTACCTTAAATGTAAATGGGTTGAATGCCCCAACCAAAAGACAAAGACTGGCTGAATGGACACAAAAACAAGACCCCTATATATGCTGTCTACAAGAGGCCCACCTCGAAACAAGGGACACATACAGAGTGAAAGGGAAGGGCTGGAAAAAGATATTTCATGCAAACAGAGACCAAAAGAAAGCAGGAGTAGCAATACTCATACCAGATAAAATAGACTTTAAAACAAAGGCGGTGAAAAGAGACAAAGATGGACACTACATAATGATCAAAGGATCAATCCAAGAAGAAGATATAACAATTATAAATATATGTGCACCCAACATAGGAGCACCGCAATATGTAAGGCAATCGCTAGCAAGTATGAAAGGGGAAATTAACAATAATACAATAATAGTGGGAGACTTTAATACCCCACTCACACCTATGGACAGATCAACTAAACATAAAATTAACAAGGAAACACAAACGTTTAGTGATACAATAGACCAGTTAGACCTAATTGATATCTACAGGTCATTTCACCCTCAAACAATGAATTTCACCTTTTTCTCAAGCGCACACGGAACCTTCTCCAGGATAGATCACATCCTGGGCCATAAATCTAGCCTTGGTAAATTCAAAAAAATTGAAATCATTCCAATCATCTTTTCTGACCACAATGCAGTAAGATTAGATGTCAATTATAGGAAAAAAAACTATTAAAAATTCCAACATATGGATACTGAACAACACACTGCTGAATAACCAACAAATCATAGAAGAAATCAAAAAAGAAATCAAAATATGCATAGAAACGAATGAAAATGAAAACACAACAACCCAAAACCTGTGGGACACTGTAAAAGCAGTTGTATGGGGAAGGTTCATAACAATACAGGCTTACTTCAAGAAACAAGAAAAATTCAAATAAATAACCTAACTCTATTCCTAAAGCAACTAGAAAAGGAAGAAATGAAGAACCCCAGGGTTAGTAGAAGGAAAGAAATCTTTAAAATTAGGGCAGAAATAAATGAAAAAGAGACTATAGCAAAAATCAACAAAGCTAAAAGCTGGTTCTTTGAGAAGATAAATAAAATTGACAAACCATTAGCCAGACTCATCAAGAAACAAAGGCAGAAGAATCAAATCAACAAAATTTGAAATGAAAATGGAGAAACAACAACAGGCAACACAGAAATACAAAGGATGATAAGAGACTACTATCCACAACTATATGCCAATAAAACAGACAACTTGGAAGAAATGGACAAATTCTTAGAAAAGTATAACTTTCCAAATCTGATCCAGGCAGAAATAGAAATCTTAACAGACCCATCACAAGCCCAGAAATCGAAACTGTAATCAGAAATCTTCCAGCAAGCAAAAAGCCCAGGACCAGATGGCTTCACACCTGAATTCTACCAAAAATTTAGAGAAGAACTAACACCTATCCTACTCAAACTCTTCCAGAAAATTGCAGAGGAAGGTAAGCTTCCAAACTCATACTATGAGGCTACCATCCCCCTAATACCAAAACCTGACAAAGATGCCACAAAAAAAGAAAACTACAGGCCAATATCACTGATGAACATAGATGCAAAAATCCTTAACAAAATTCTAGCAAACAGAATCCAACAACATATTAAAAAGATCATACACCATGACCAAGTGGGCTTTATCCCAGGGATGCAAGGATTCTTTAATATCCACAAATCAATCAATGTAATACACCACATTAACAAATTGAAAGATAAAAACCAAATGATTATTTCAATAGATGCAGAGAAAGTCTTTGACAAAATTCAACATCCATTTATGTTAAAAAAAACAAAACCCTCCATAAAACTAGTATAGAAGGAACATACCTCAACATAATAAAAGCTATATATGACAAACCCACAGCAAACATTCTCCTCAATGGTGAAAAATAGAAAGCATTTCCCTTAAAGTTAGGAACAAGACAAGGGTGCCCACTCTCACCACTACTATTCAACATAGTTTTGGAAGTTTTAGCCACAGCAACCAGAGAAGAAAAAGAAATTAAAAGAATCCAGATTGGAAAAGAAGAAGTAAAACTCACACTGTTTGCAGATGACATGATCCTCTACATAGAAAACCCTAAAGACTCCACCAGAAAATTACTAGAGCTAATCAATGAATATAGTAAAGTTGCAGGATATAAAATTAACACACAGAAATCCCTTGAATTCCTATACACTAACAATGAGAAAACAGAAAGAGGAATTAAGGAAACAATTCCATTCACCATGGCAACGAAAAGAATTAAATACTTAGGAATACATCTACCTAAAGAAACAAAAGACCTATATATAGAAAACTATAAAACACTGGTGAAAGAAATCAAAGAGGACACAAATAGATGGAGAAATATACCATGTTCATGGATTGGAAGAATCAATATAGTGAAAATGAGTATACTACCCAAAGCAATCTATAGATTCAATGCAATCTCTATCAAGCTACCAACTGTATTTTTCAGAGAACTAGAACAAATAATTTCACAATTTGTATGGAAATACAAAACACCTCGAATAGCCAAAGCAATCTTGAGAAAGAAGAATGGAACTGGAGGAATCAACCTGCCTGACTTCAGGCTCTACTACAAAGCTACAGTCATCAAGACAGTATGGTACTGGCACAAGGACAGAAATATAGATAAATGGAACAAATAGAAAGCCCAGAGATAAATCCACACACCTATGGACACCTTATCTTTGACAAAGGAGGCAAGAATATACAATGGAGAAAAGACAATCTCTTTAACAAATGGTGCTGGGAAAACTGGTCAACCACTTGTAAAAGAATGAAACTAGAACACTTTCTAACATCATACACAAAAATAAACTCAAAATGGATTAAAGATCTAAACATAAGACCAGAAACTATAAAACTCCTAGAGGAAAACATAGGCAAACTACTCTCTGACATAAACCACAGCAGGATCCTCTATGGCCCACCTCCCGGAGTAATGGAAATATAAGCAAAAATAAACAAATGGGACCTAATTAAACTTAAAAGCTTTTGCACAACGAAGGGAACTAAGTAAGGTGAAAAGACAGCCTTCAGAATGGGAGAAAATAATAGCGAACGAAGGAACTGACAAAGAATTAATCTCAAAAATATACAAGCAACTCCTGCAGCTCAATTCCAAAAAATAAACGACCCAGTCAAAAAATGGGCCAAAGAACTAAACAGACATTTCTCCAAAAAATACATATAGATGGCTAACAAACACATGAAAAGATGCTCAACATTACTCATTATCAGAGAAATGCAAATCAAAACCACAATGAGGTACCATTTCATGGTGGTCAGAAAGGCTGCTATCCAAAAGTCTGCAAACAATAAATGCTGGAGAGGGTATGGAGAAAAGGGAACCCTCTTGCACTGTTGGTGGGAATGCAAACTAGTACAGCCACTATGGAGAACAGTGTGGAGATCCCTTAAAAAACTGGGAATAGAACTGCCATACGACCCACCAATCCCACTGCTGGGCATACACACTGAGGAAACCAGAATTGAAAGAGACCCCATGTACCCCAATGTTCATCGCAGCAGTGTTTATAACATCCAGGACACGGAAGCAACCTAGATGTCCATCAGTAGATGAATGGATAAGGAAGCTGTGGTACATATATACAATGGAATATTACTCAGCCATTAAAAATACATTTGAATCAGTTCTAATGAGGTGGATGAAACTGGAGCCTATTATACAGAGCGAAGTAAGCCAGAAAGAAAAACACCAATACAGTATACTAATGCATATATATGGAATTTAGAAAGATGGTAACTATAACCCTATATGCAAGACAGCAAGAGAGACACAGATGTATACAACAGTCTTTTGGACTCTGTGGGAGAAGGCGAGTGTGGGATGATTTGAGAGAATAGCATTGAAATATGTATATTATCATATGTGAAGCAGAATGCCAGTCCAGGTTCAATGCATGAGACAGGGTGCTCAGGGCTGGTGCACTGGGATGACCCAGAGATGTGATGGGGAGGGAGGTGGGAGGGGGGTTCAGAATGGGGAACAC
Organism: Okapia johnstoni; assembly: GCA_024291935.2. Lineage (NCBI taxonomy): Eukaryota > Metazoa > Chordata > Mammalia > Artiodactyla > Giraffidae > Okapia > Okapia johnstoni. The sequence goes on from CM044308.1 coordinate 60,206,243, forward strand.
ATGTACATCCATGGCTGATTCATGTCAATGTATGCCAAAAACCACTACAATATTGTAAAGTAATTACCCTCCAATTAAAATAAATAAATTAAAAAAACAAAGAAGGAGGGGAGCTCCTCAGATGAAAGGTGTGGGGGAGGGGCGGTGGCAGGTGTGCACAATGGTGAGGAAAGTGATGTGTGTATGAAGTTGTTCCCTGGTGGAGGTATTTAGAGAAACATATTAAAGATAAAAGTATGGTGAGCAGAAGTGAGGATTCAAATGAACCTGGAAACCTTGAAGAGGTAGTAGCACTGAATCTGTGAGCTTAGTGACTTGCTCTTTTGATAACAGAATGTCATTTTTTTTCTTATTTGAAAAAAGGGGAGAGAGCACAGGAAGGGAAGGAAAGTTAGAATTGGTGGCATTGAAAGAAAAGTTACCATTTCACCCAGTTACCATTATTTAAAAATGACTGTAATCGCAAAATAGAAAAAATATTTTTTTAAAAAACCTCACCAAATGCAGTTATTTTTAATAAAACCCTCTAAAGACTTGAGTATAGAATAAGAGACAAAAAAATTAAAAACAAAACAGAGTTTTCATAACAGATGAATTCTAATCATTTGATTTTTTAAAAATGGCATAACCCCCTCCCGTACTTTAAGAAGCATAGCAGAAGCTTTAATTGACTTAGAATCTTGAATGAACTGTTATATAATCGAATATGCCACAAAACTGACTGAAAAATGGGAATTTTTTTCCTTCACCAAAATGAGGCTGTGGCTTTCCAGTAATCCCAGAAGTGCTGTATGCGGAGGCACAGTGGGATGGGAAGTAGAGAAATCAGAGGTCATGCATACCACTCAAGGTTTCAAGCTTTCTCTTAATACTCGCATCCTGAGAATTTCTGTCTGCAATAGAACAATCTGTGGCCTCCTAAATCCAGGCATTTTATTGGCAAAAAGCCAAGGAAGATCGACTTCAGATTTGTTTTTTAATGAAAACAGACCTTAGGCAGATATTCACAGGGCAACAGGGACGCACATGAGGACGGTTCAGCGTAAGCATAGGATTTGCACTGAGGCTGGTTGGTAAAATCATTGCAAAGGAACCAAGGTCCCTTCAGTCGCCTTGAGGGATGTTTTTGCATTTTATTCGATTAGCCTCCAAGAAAGGCAATTTAGCCTGAACCTCTCAGTTACGTCAAGCGGAAAACCTAAGAAATTCATCAAGAAGAAGGGAGTATCATTATGAAAATTAGTTTCCCTTGAAACTCTTAAACACTAGCACGCTTCTTATGCACAAAAATAAAACCTTTCAGCACTAGAAATGTCATCTTATCGCCCATCAAAAAAAAATTGGTGAATCCATATGGTTAACTTCTGCCATCATACAGAATCTGAGCATCTGTGTGGTTTCAACAGTTTTTCTTTAAATAATTTTTAAAATCATAAAAGTAACACTTGTACATGGAAAAAATCCAAACATTATACAATGAAAAAATATTCTTCCCATCCAAGACGTATAAAATCACCACTGTAAATAGCATTTGAGTATCTTTAGCAAGCACTGTCTGTAATGCTTGTATCCCTGTTTTTAGTCTATATACATTTCTGGGAGATAGTGACAGACAGGGAAGCCTGATGTGCTGCAGTTCCTGGGATCGCAAAGGATTGGACATGACTTAGTGACAGAACAACAGTATTGTTCTGTATGGTGTTGATGTTTTCATTTAAGGACTTATCTTGGAAGTCTTTGCATAGTAATAGCTAGATAATATTAATAATGATGATATTAATAACTATTACTTATTTTCTATAGGCAACGCACTATAAGATTAACTTGTTTTATACTATTTAATCCTCTCAATAACTTTGTGAAGTATGTATATGTACATGTGAAAGTCACTCAGTAGTGTCTGACTCTTCTCAATCCCATGGACTGTAGCCCGCCAGGCTCCTCTTTCCATGGGATTCTCCAGGCAAGAATGCTGGAGTGGGTTGCCATTTCCTCCTCCAGGGGATCTTCCTGACCCAGGGATTGAACCCAGGTCTCCCACATTGCAGGTGGATTATTTACCATCTGAGCCACCAGGGAAGTATGCTTTATTGTTATTCACCATTTGGGAGATGAAAAAATTGAGGCAAAGAAAGAATACAAAATTTTCCCCAGGTCACACAGCTCTGGTATTGCATCCCTGTGGTCTGACATCAGAGTACCTCTTCTAACACTGTGAGCACCATGCAGCCCTCCTCTTATTCAGAGCACACACCATGTTCTTTCCATAGCTGCATAGTGTTCCATTACATGCATGTACATTTATTTCACCAATCCTCTATTGAGACCATTTCCAATTTGGAGTTATAATGAAAAAGCAGCAGTTAACACCTTAACCACTTACCTTTGCCCACATGCACAAGTGTGACTTGAGAATAAATTCCTAGAAATAAAGCTATTGAATCAAAATGTAAATTTTTGATTAATAGTATGAATTTCCCCTTCAGAGAGTAATGCCAGTTTACATACTTATCAGGACTAGGTGTGCCTATACATCTTAATTTTTATAACTATGCATATAATGTAAGCTGTGCTATGAAAATACATCTGAAACTTAACTGCTAAAATTTTGTTGACCCATTGGCAATTAGTTTGATGTATAATTTTCATTTTATATCAAGAGACAAAGAAATCCTCTTGGGTAGAGACCAAAAGAGCAAAAAAACATCTTTCTAGTGATGAAACATCAGAGTCACTATATCTTAAGGTGTCTATACAGGGAATGAAGTCACATGCTTCAGGGCAACCATGAACTCATATGCAGAGAAGAAAATTCAAGCCACAATCTATTCCAATGCCCTCTTTTGACTGTGTGAGAAAACTAAGACCCAGGCATAGACCTATCCCAAACAGATGTGGCGCCCAGAGCAACAGTATAGATAGAGGCCAATATACTATAACATTCTCAAAAATTCTCCAAGCGAGGCTTCAACAGTACATGAACCAAGAAATTCCAGATGTTCAAGCTGGATTTAGAAAAGGCAGAGGAATCAGAGATCAAATTGCCAACATCCATTGGATCATAGAAAAAGCAAGACAGTTCAGAAAAACTTTTACATCTGCTTTATTGACTATGCTAAAGCCTCTGTGTGGATCACAATACACTGTGAAAAATTCTTAAAGAGATGGGAATACCAGATCACCTTACCTGTCTCCTGAGAAATCTGTATACAGGTCAAAAAGCAACAGTTAGAACTGGATGTGGAACAACAGACGGGTTCCAAATTGGGATAGGAGTATGTTAAGGCTGTATGCTTTCACCCTGTTTATTTAACTTACGTACAGAGTACATCATGTGAAATGCTGGGCTGGATGAAGCACAAGCTGAAATCAAGACTGCTGAGAGAAATATCAGTAACCTCACATATGCAGATGACACCATCCTTATGGCAGAAAGTGAAGAGGAACTAAAAAGCCTCTGATGAAAGTGAAACAGGAGAGTGAAAAAGTTGGCTTAAAACTCAACATTCAGAAAACTAAGATCATGGCATCTGGTCCATCACTCATGGAAAATAGATGGGGAAACAATGGAAACCATGACAGACTTTATTTTCTTGGGCTCCAAAATCACTGCAGATGGTGACTGCAGCCATGAATTTATTTTTTTTAATTTATTTATTTTAATTGGAGGCTAATTACTTTACAATATTGTAGTGGTTTTTGCCATACATTGACATGAATCAGCCATGGATGTACATGTGTTCCCCATCCTGAACCCCCCTCCCACCTCCCTCCCCATCCCATCCCTCTGGGTCATCTCAGTGCACCAGTCCTGAGCACCCGGTCTCATGCATCGAACCTGGACTGGTGATTTATTTCACATGTGATAATATACATGTTTCAGTGCTATTCAGTGCTATTCTCTCAAATCATCAATTCAAAAGCATCAGTTCTTCAGTGCTCAGCTTTCTTTATGGTCGAACTCTCACACCCATACATGACTACTGAACAAACCATAGCTTTGACTAGACAGACCTTTGTCGGCAAAGTATGTCTCTGTTTTTTAATACACTGTCTAGGTTGGTCATAACTTTTCTTCCAAGGAGCAAGCGCCTTGTAATTTCATGGCTGCAGTCACCATCTGCAGTGATTTTGGAGCCCAAGAAAATAAACTTACTGCTTCCATTGTTTCCCCATCTATTCGCCATGAAGTGATAGGACCAGATGCCATGATCTTAGTTTTCTGAACGTTGAGTTTTAAGCCAACTTTTTCACTCTCCTCTTTCACTTTCATCAAGAGGCTCTTTAGTTCTTCTTTGCTTTCTGCCATAAGGGTGGTGTCATCTGCGTATCTGAGGTTATTGATACTTCTCCCAGCAATCTTTTTTTTTTAATTGATCAACTTATTTTTAATAAATACTGCTTTAAAAAATAAATCAGATAAAAATACATTTTATGAACTAGGACAACACTATCTGTTCCAAATAACATTAATATATACATACAAAAGTTACACTAGAAATTTTCATTGCTAGGAATTTTAAAATGCATTATGGTAATATTTATTTTTTATTTTATTTTTTAAATTAATTTATTTTAGTTGGAGGCTAATTACTTTACAATATTGTAGTGGTTTTTGCCATACATTGATATGAATCAGCCATGGGTTTACATGTGTTCCCCATCCTGAACCCCCTTCCCACCTCCCTTCCCATCCCATCCCTCTGGGTCATCCCATTGCACCAGCCCTGAGCACTTGTCTCATGCATCGAAACTGGACTGTCGTTCTGTTTCACGTATGATAATATACATGTTTCAATGCTATTCTCTCAGATCGTCCCACCCTCACCTTCTCCCACAGAGTCCAAAAGACTGTTCTATACATCTGTGTCTCTTTTTCTGTCTCGCATATAGGGTTATCATTACCATCTTTCTAAATTCCATATATATGCGTTAGTATACTGTATTGGTGTTTTTCTTTCTGGCTTCACTCTGTATAATGGGCTCCAGTTTCATCCACCTCATTAGAACTGATTCAAATGTATTCTTTTTAATGGCTGAGTAATATTCCATTGTGTACATGTACTACAGCTTTTTTATCCATTCGTCTGTTGATGGACATCTCAGTTGCTTCCATGTCCTGGGTATTATAAACACTGTGCAGTCATGAATTTTAAAGACACTTGCTCCTTGGAAGAAAAGCTATGACCAACCTAGATAGCATATTAAAAAGTGGAGACATTACTTTGCCAACAAAAGTCCATCTAGTCAAAGCTATGGTTTTTCCAGTAGTCATGAATGGATGTGAGAGTTGAACCTTAAAGAAAGCTGAGCGCCAAAGAATTGATGCTTTTGAACTGTGGTGTTGGAGAAGACTCTTGAGAGTCCCTTGGACTGCAAGGAAATCAAACCAGTCAATCCTAAAATAAATCAGTCCTGAATATTCATTGGAAGGACTGAAGCAGAAGTTGAAGCTCCAATACTTTGGCCATCTGATGCAAAGAACTGACCCATTGGAAAAGACCCTGATACTGGGGAAAATTGAAGGCAGGAGGAGAAGGGAATGACAGATGATGATATGGTTGGATGGTATCACTGACTTGATGGACATGAATTTGAGCAAGCTCTGGGAGTTGGTCATGGACAGGGAAGTCTGGCGTGTTGCAGTCCATGGTGTTGCAAAGAGTCAGACATGACTGAGTGACTGAAATGAACTGATACTATATCATATTAGATAATATATTAGGTATTATAAATTGAGTTAACAAACTGTTAAAGAAAATTATTCTATCTTCCCATTTTGACCAAGATAACTTTTAAGTCAAATATAGAAAGAAAGCTTGGACTCCTTAAATCAGTGGTTTTCAAACCTTAGCATTCATTGGAATTACCAGTGACAACAAAGGTTGTTGGCCACATACCTAGATTTCCAGGTTTGATAAGTCTAAGATGAGGCTCCTAAACTTCCCTATCTAACATGACCCCGGGTGATACAGATGCTGTGGCCTGGGACCACACTTTGAATACAGTGCACCAGACTCCAGGTGGGTATACCTCTTGATGGACAGACTCTTTGCCCCGTAAGGTGAGGCATAGCTGAGGAGAAAGACCACAGTGGTCCCTCTAAATCAGGGTTTCTCACCCTTGGCTCTGCTGACATTTGATGCCAGATAATTATTTGCTATATGGAGCTGTCCTGGGCACTGTAGGGTGTTCAGCATCACCCCTGGTCTCTACCCACAAGATGCCAATATCTCCACACCACTCCTGGACTGCCAATAAAAAAGATCTACTAACAATTCCAAATGTCCCCTTGGGGCAAAGTCACCGCTGGTTGAGAAACACTGCTTTAAGTCCTGGGGTCCAGCACAAGGCCCCTCTGCTCTGGATCTAAAGGTAATACTGCATACAGATGCAAGAGATTTTCACTCCAATTTACTTCTTGAAATGTGTAGCCATAAGACACATACAAAAAATGTATAACATAATCCCACCCCACCTCTACTGAAATGAGAAGATAGAACATACCTAGGATTCCAAATCATCCTGATATTCTGAAAGGAATTCTGTAAGGCTTAGGTGAATAATCAGATCTCTAGATAACGTGGCCTATTTTTATCACATTCTCAGGTTACTTGGTATTTAGTAATAAGGCATATCATCCTTGTGTTACAATTATGTTAGGACTGATTACCTAAAAAATGAAGCTCAGCACAAACTCCTTAAAGTCGAGGGTTTCTTTACTTTTGACAGCAACACAGTAGTGCAGGACTTACCTAAACATATCTAAACTTACCTTCCATTGTAGTAGAAGGACGAGGACTGCCTTATAGTATCTGTTGCTTGGGAAAATCATGAGTCTTCAACTTTGGGGATTGATGGTTAGTCTTGAAATACAAATGTCTTGTATGGTGGATACATTATTTGCAATTCTAAATATCCTCTTCAGAACTTGGAAATTTTCTGTTAAATATTTTATATCTGATTTCAAAAATCTTTTCTTATACCCTGTCATGTTATTACCTCTGTTTGGTTCCTATAGATTAAACATGTTAATAGTAAAAGATAGTAAAATTATTTTGCCAAGTAGAAGGATGGTTTAGAAATATTGATGGAAAGGCATCATGAGTTTCAAACACTCGCCAGTGAACATGACTATAGAATCATTTGTCTGGTTAGGTAGCCAAGCTTATGCTTTATACAACAAAGACTCCCATCAACAGAAATGTTTCAAAGAAAAGCATAAAGTCTGATTATATTCCCAGTAAATTAATTATTTAAAAATATTTTTATTGTATATAATCTTAACTGAAAATATATATTTTCTTTCATTTGTCTACCTCAGAGGTAGAGTATGATAATTGTACTAGGCCATGATTTATAGGTAGAAGTGACAAAAACCATCTACAAATAAAAAGAAGTAATAGATTATAAAATTAAATTATAACATGTTCGTATTTCATAAAATAAATCAATGGAATGAAATAATTGATATCTAATATAAAATTATAAAACTGTACCTATTAAATATGCATTATCATTTTAATATAAATAAAAAAACTAACAAATACAACACTATTTAAAATAAACACCAGTAAAAGTATAAAAGTATAAAAATAAACCAGTCATAAAATTTAAAAGTCATTTGATAATCTATAAGAATCCAAGCTTATAAAACAAACTCAATAATTGGTGTCAGGCTGTGAGTATATTTTTGAGCATAAGTACATACCTCTTTCAGAATCTATAGTAGACCAAGTATTTCCTTCAGCTATTTTATCTAAAAAAAAAAATCCCATTTCTTTCTTGATACGTTGGAGGAAAACTTTGGGGACAGTTATATTTTTTCTTTTTTAAGAGACAGGGACTCAATATTTTCTTGACAGCAACTTATTTAGTTGTTTAGAAAGTGTTTCCTGTTTGTCTTTGCCTTCTTTCAGTTCATCAGTGTAGAGATTACCAGTTTCAATTATAATACGCCATGTTTTATTTCACTGGTTCAGAAAGTCTGGGAGCCAAGGTAGAATTTATTTTTCTAATAGGATCCTTGCTATGTCAATTGCTCTTTTCTCCCTTATCTTGAGATTATAGGTATATAGAAAGTGTGTGGATGCTGTTCAGTTGCTAAGTTGTGTCTGACTCTTTTTCAATCCATGGACTGTAGCCCACCAGGCTCCTTTGTCCATGGGATCAGCCCGGTAAGAATACTGGAGTGGGTTGCCATTTCCTCCTGCAGGGGATCTTCCCGACCCAGGGATCAGAACTGTGTCTCCTGCATTGGCAGGTGGATTCTTTACCACTGAGCCACCTGGGAAGCCCATAGAAAGTGTACCTTTCTTCATTCAAAATTTTAAGGCAGACTATGATACTGTGTATGTTACAATATAAAATAACTCAAACTTCAGGGCTTTAAAAAAAATTCAGTTAACAGTACTACATCAACAAAAAAATGAGCATTTTAGAACCCAAGATAGTGACGGAATAGCTGAATATCAAAATGTGGAAATGCAGTCAGCCACTAAAGGGACGGGGTTGACCTCTAGGATAGCTGTTGCCCAGGGACCAAGTACCTTCAGGACTCTCCATCTCTCATCTCCACTTCCATCAGTGAGAAGGAGGGAGAGAGATGCAAAGGTGGTTTTAGTGACCTCCAAGTGACTTTCCCACAAGCCAGGGGACAGGCTGTCTGCAGCTCTAAACTCAAATCCATTCATCTTTGTGACCAAAAAGGAGTCTTTTTGCCAACGTCTGCTTAAATCTTATTGAAGGACTTTATCACAAAACCCATCACTGTTGCCCAAGAGTGAGATCCTTTGATTCATCCAGCTTGGGTGAGGTATTACCTACCCTTCTACCAATTACTGAAGCCAAGAAAAGTGGATCGTGTATAAAGATGGCAGCTCCCTTTTGGATCCCATGGATCGAATGGGAACTGAAGCGAGTCCCCAAGATGAAGGGATGCAGGTCCCAAAGGAAGGGAGAAATGCAGAGAAGCAGCACAGAAGTCTGCTACAAGTGATTTCACTTGAAATTTTTAGTTCAAAAGATTATTATGCCTCAGAGTCAAGATCTATATGTTAGTTTGTTAGCTCTTGGAAGATGTAGGAAGGGTACACAATTGGGTAGAAATTAGACTTGTGTTCATGAATGACATAATGGGTTAATATTCACAGTATTCAGTAAACTCTCTTTATTCAGTGTTGAAGGAATATCACCCTAGCAGAATTTAAACAAATGACATAGTCAGATGGACAAGGATTAAAACTGATAATTAATAAGGCTAATAAGCTAAAATGGAAATGGAGGCAGCACATTGGTGTTATATCAGATAGAGTTCCCCTCTCAAGGAGTTATTTTACATACTTTAGCGAGAGGAACAAATTACAAATGTGTGAAAAAAATAGTTTCTGATACCAGTAGATGCTTTGAAGAAGACAGTGGAAGCAAATAGAGAGTACCTTGGTGACTGTGAAAGCTGCTCCAAAGAGGGTTGTCAAGACCTTTGTAAGCCGTTGATATTCAAGCTGAGACATGATTGATGAGATGGAGGTGATCCTGTTAAGGTCTAGAGATCAGCTTTCTGAACAGAGTAACAGTGAAGCTGAGGCGTCTGGGATGGGAATGAGTTTATAGCACTGGAATATCAGTAATAAGGTAGATGAGTCTAAAGTTTAGCAGAAAAATGCCAAGTGCTAGGAGATAGGGTCAGAGAGGGAGGCAGCTTCCAGATTATGCCTGTAAGTCAAAGTAAGAAATTGGATTTTGATTCCAAACTGTACAAATAAAAGGAAAAGACCAGTGGGTTTGGCATTTAGATAATATCATTGCTATAAACTCTGTCTTGGGAGTAAAAAGCAAGCCAGATTGCAGTAAGTTTCAAAGACAACATGGAGAAGTCCAGTCATCACCGGGAGTCTCTGGTACAGTTGCAAAAGGCACAGGCTGCCATATAAGGACTTCTAATAGAGATAACACAGGTCTTTCTAGTCAATTTCTGATGGATTCTCAAGATGTAAATCATGTTCTTATATACCTAGGACCCATTCATATTCATGCCCAACAGCAACACGTAACGATGACTAGAGAATCTGGCGTCCCCAAAGACTTTAAAGAGATTGCTTATTCCCCATTCCAAGACCTTCTTGCTCACAAGTAGCCCTGTATTTTCGGTGGAAAGGTGTGTTTTGACAGTACTTAATTCTGGAGAACTCATGGAAACTGTCTTTGATTTTACAAATCCTGATGTGAATCAATTTTTAATGATGAACATTTTTTATCACAACATGGAAAGTAAAAGAGTAAATAAAAATGTGATTAACCCAGGATCTTACATAGTTTATAGTTAATAATGGCAAATTTCCCTACACTATTGAGAGGTTTCCATTTCATTTCATAAATTATTCATTAGCGCAAATGAGACAGTTTGAGATTCAGTTTGCTAACCAATAATCTGAATTTTTGGCAAAGCTTGCTGATAGTGATCATGTGGACATGCTCTTAGGACAACTGGTAGGCTCACCTTGCTCTTGCTTATTAAAGCTTCAAACCTAGTGGTCTCATTTGTTGTTGTTCACTCAGTTGTATCTGACTCTTTGCGACCCAATGGACTGCAGCATGCCAGCCTTCCCTGTACTTCACTATCTTCCGAAGTTTGCTCAAACTCATGTCCATTGAGTCAATGATGCCATCCAACCATCTCATCCTCTGTCACCACTTCTCCTCCTGCCCTCAATCTTTCCCAGCATCAGGGTCTTTTTCAATGAGTCAGTTCTTCGCATCAGGTGGCCAAAGTATTGGAGCTTCAGCTTCAGCACCAGTCCTTCCAATGAATATTCAGGGTTGATTTCTTTTAGGATTGACTGGTTTGATCTCCTTGCTGTCCAAGGGACTCTCAAGAATTTCTCCAGTATCAAAATTTGAAAGCATAAATTCTTCAGCATCAATTTTTCTTCATGGTTCATCTCTCACATCGTACATGATTAATGGAAAAACAGTAACTTTGACCATATGGACCTTTGTTTGCAAAGTGATGTCTCTGCTTTTTAATATGTTGTTTAGGTTGGTCATAGCTTTTCTTCCAAGAAACAAGTGTCTTTTAATTTTGTGGCTGCAGTCACCATCTGCAGCAATTTTGGAGCCCAAGAAAATAAAGTCTGTTACTGTTTCCATCGTTTCCCCATCTATTTGCCATGAGGTGATGGGACCGGATGCCATGGTTTTCCTTTTTTAATGTTGAGTGTTAAGCCAGCTTTTTCACTCTCCTCTTTTACCTTCATCAAGAGGTTCTTTAGTTCCTCTTTGCTTTCTGCCAGAAGGGTGATGTCATCTGAATATCTGAGGTTACTGATATTTCTCCTGGCAATCTTGACTCCAGCTTGTGCTTCAACCAGCCTGGCATTTCACAAGATGTATTCTGCACATTAAATAAGCAGGGTGACAATATACAGCCTTGATGTACTCCTTTCCTAATTTTGAACCAGTCCTTTGTTCCATGTCCAGTTCTAACTGTTGCTTCTTGACCAGAATACAGGTTTCTCAGGAGGCAGGTAAGGTGGTCTGGTATTCCCATCTCCTTAAGAATTTTCCCCAGTTTGTTGTGATCCAAACAGTCAAAGGCTTTAGGGTAGTCAACGAAGCAGAGGTAGATGTTTTTCTGGAATTCCTTTGCTTTTTCTATAGTCCAACAGATGTTGGCAATTTGATCTCTGGTTCCTCTGCCTTTTCTAAATCCAGCTTATATCCCTGGAAGTTCTTGGTTCATGTACTACTGAAGCCTAGCTTGAAGGATTTTGAGCATTACCTTGCTAGCATGTGAAATCAGCACAATTGTGCAGCTGCTTGGACATTGCTTGGCATTGCCTTTCTTTGGGATTGGAATGAAAACTGACCTTTTCCATTCCTGAGGGCACTGCTGAGTTTTCCAAATTAGCTGGCATATTGAGTGTAGCACTTTAACAGCATCATCTCATGGAAGATTCTTCTCATGGAAGGACTTAAAAAATATTTCCTCTTCCTTTAGGATGCAGCAATTTTTCAGGAAAATTATTCTTCTTGTTCACCCCAGTACAGCATATTTCAGAGAATTTTACACTTACACATTGGACTTTATGATTTTCTTCTCAGCCAGATAGTCATATAACTAGCAGCTTCTTGGGAATGTGTTAAGAAAATTTTTCCCCATGCCCAAACCACATATCTGCCAGAGAAGTTACGAAGCTGCATGTGAAAGAAAACAGGATTTTGTGGATTTGCTTCACCTGATTTCTACTTAGAATAAACCAAGCATATACTTATTACTATGTGACTTTTCAAAACGTGAAAAACATTTGGATCATGGTCCTGTATGATGAATTTCCACCACCATTACTACCTCCTCACTGCTATTTACTTAAAAATCCTACAATGATAAGATCACTAGGTAACCTTTCCATTTTTGTTTTTAAACCAAATAAGTTTGGACTATTTTCCTCAACTGGTAGGGCTGCTATAAACTAGCTCATCTCTCTTTCTTGAAATTCATACCCTTATACATGCTCTTTCATGATAAGATCACTAGGTAATTAAGACTTGCCACATAACTCCCATACAAAGCAATACTAAATGAGGTTTATGTTTGAGAAGCTGGGTGACCACATCAATCATGGCATGTTTACTGAAGAACTGGGTGCCTCATCAGATCTACTCCTCATATCGAAGAGGTCTTTTGCCCTTAGTTGGACTTACATCCTAGCTCTGTATTTTTCTGCAACCTAGCAAGTTCCTTGACTTTTCTAATCATCAGTTTCTTCATTATGTAAAGTAGAAATAACAATACTACTTGCCTTATAAGACAATAATGTAGATAAAATGAGATAATATATATCAAGTACTCAGAACAGCCTGGCATATAAGTAAGGTTGGTCATTATTATTCTGTGTAACCTCTTCTGGGAAATAAATGAAGAATCAAAAAATACATGCAAATGATATACATCATTATAGAATTAAGACAGCTATCATGTTGTATTGATTTTTAAGTAAACACAGGAAATTTAGGGACAAAAGAAGTCAAGGAGATGAGAAAGGCTTAGAAGTCATGAGGCATGAGCAAGACCCTGAAGAATTTGAATAGGAAATGTAAAAACAATCACCTGTGGACCCAGAGGCAGCAGCAGGAAGGAATGTGCCTATAAAGCACAGATAAAAGACCAGCCAGTCTGGAAAGAGAAGGAGAATGTAAAAAGATATGAATTTGAAGAAAAAGAGATGATCTAGCTTATAGCAGGCCTACCAGCTGAGGAAAATAATCTAAATTTATTTGGTTTAAAAAAAATTGAAAGAAAGAGGACTTTTGATAGAAAATAATTTATTTCTATCTCTCAAGAGTCACTTGGACTGCAAGAAGATCAAGCCAGTCTATCCTAAAGGAAATCAATCCTGAATATTCATTGGAAGGACTGATGCTGAAGCTGAAACTCAAATACTTTGGCTACCTGATGTGAAGAATTGACTCATTTGAAAAGACTCTGATGCTGGAAAAGATTGAAGGCAGGAGGAAAAGGGGACAACAAAAGATGAGATGGTTGGATGGCATCATTGACTCAATGGACATGAGTTTGAGCAAACTCCGGAAGATAGTGAAGGACAGGGAAGCCTGGCATGCTGTAGTCCATGGGGTTGCAAAGAGTGAGGCATGACTGAGCAACTGAATTGAACTGAACTGAAGGCCCATTTCCTCAATCATAGATGGCCATCTTGTTGTGTCATCACATGATGGAAGGCTAGAGGGAACTCTCTGTGATCTCTTATATAAGGGCACTGATTCCATTCTTGAAGCCTCCACCCTCATGTACTAATCACCTCTCAAAGCACCACCTTTTATCACTATCACACTGGGGTTAGGATTTCACTTATGAATTTAGAGTGGACATAAACATTCAGTCTATAGCAATTGAACATGATGTTTGTACTATAGCAGGTAGGCCTTTAATAGAAATTCAGTCATGGAATAGTGAGAGGTTTCAGGGAAATGGAGGCACCAAAGATCTCCTAATGCTATTTCCCTCACCAGTCACTGCCCATGTTTCTTTGCTTCTCTTTTTGGCAAAATTGCTCAAAAAAGTTCTATATTTACTGTCTTTTTTTTCTCTTTTCTTATCATACTATCTCTCAGGCTTTTTCTCCCTTGCTCTATTGAAACTGCTCATGTCAATGACATGCATGTTGCTGACTAATAGTCATTTTCAGTCCTTATTTTACTTCTCAACAGCATTTGATAGAACTGACCATCACTTCTTTCTTTATAGATTTTCCTCACTCGGTTTTCAGGATACAACATACTCCTACCCCACTGGTAATTCTTTTTCATCTCCTTTAGCTTTCTACTTCTTTTCTTTGATCCTCTTAATGTGAGGGCTCAGCTCTTGATCTTCTTATCTTCTCTCTATACATTCCCTCTCTTGGCCACCCAGATCAAAAAATGAACAATATCATTTTTAAATACACTGAATACCCACAATCAAAAATATAAAAAAGTGTTGGTGAGGAGATGGAGAAATTTGAACTCTTCTGTATTGTTGGTGGAGTATAAGATGGTGTGGCCCCTTTGGAAAGCAGTTTTGTAGTTATTCAAAAATTACACATAGTGTTACCACTTGACCCAATAATTCTAGTCTTAAGATATATACCCAAGGGAATTGAAAACATATGTTCACACAAGAACTTATTCATAAATGTTCATGGTAACATCATTCATAAGAGCCAAAAAGTGGAAATGACCAAAATGGCCATCAACTGATGAATGGATAATCAAAAGGTGGTTCAACAGACTACTATTCAGCCATAAACAGGATTGACAAACTGATACAACATACAACATGGATGAATCTTAAGAGCATTATGCTATGTTGAAGAAGCTAGGCAAAAAAGCATATATTGCATGATTCTATAAGTGAAATGTACACAATAGGCAAGTCTACAGACAGAAAGTAAATCAGTATTTTTCAGGGGCTGAGGAGAAGAAGAAATGGGGAATGACTGCTATTGAAAATGGGGTTTCTATTTTGATGAAAATACTCTGTAATTGGTGATGATGGTTACAATAACCTTGTGAATATACTAAAAATAACTGAATTGTACATTTAAACTGTGAATTTTATGGTATCTAAATTATATCTTAATTAAAAAAAAACTACAAGGCTTGAGCTTCCTTTCCATCGTTTACATATACAGGACCAGAATCCTGGGCTAGATTTATTACTACAGTTGACTGGATCTGTCTTTGAGGTTCATGGAAGTCAATCAATAAGGAAACCATCCTGGATTAAATAGTTCATACATGACAAATGAATTCTGAAGTTAGAAACTTTGTCCTGGGAATACATGTTAGGAAAAATTATGATGTAAATCTTTTATCAGGGGCTATTAGGTAATACAATAGATGCTGTCTTTGCGGTTTTGCCTAAGACACAGAAACATTCTTTGGAAGGATGTTTCTTCTACTGACCAACTCTAAAGGATCAGGGCATAAAATCAAATTGCAACTAACTCTACAAAGAAATTTTTGCCAAAATAGTATAGCCTATTTCCAGATGATCTAACTTTTAGAAAGATAAGCTTATGAGGCCAAGAGACACAAGGAATCACATTTCCTTAGACCAACTTCCCCAAATACCAGATGTCTCAACTGAACATTTGGCAAGCATTAGGAGGCAGTCTAAATTCTGATTTGTATTGCTGATTAAGTAAATGTCCATATGTTTTTGATACTGGATATGCAGGTAGCAAAGTCAATATACTGTCATGAGAATTTAGGGGCTTGATTTATAACCTTATCCAATCAAAGAGCCATCATACTTCCAGCTGGGGTGAACTCCAGAGATACCTACAGATGGAGGTAAAATGTCTTTCAGCTTCAGAAGAGAATTCTGAGTCCTCTCATTTGGACAAGCACTTAGTTGAGAGTCTAGCATTTCTTCTGTTAGACATGGAAAGCATAATTTTGGTCTGAAAAAACTCTAAGTGCAGGTGTTTTTAATCAACTGCTTCTATCATGAAAGCATTTCAATAGAATCCCTGCAAAACATGTCACTTGGTGTAGATCTGCATTTTTTACAAACTAGCTCCAAAATATACCCCCTCAAGTAGATGAGTGATCTATTTGGATTTAAGGTATGTTTGTTTTGGATACTATACTTCAGTGCTTTTCTCTATAAATGTTTACTGCATGAGTGAATGATTTAATGAATCTATATTATATTATCAAGGTAATATTAGAGTTGAATATTTTTCTTATACAATTTTAATAGGAATGCCAAGCTATAAGTGAAGCTTTCTCAGATGACAAAAAGATTTTCCTTTTAAAAACTGATTGTTTACTGATATGTCTTACGTTATAAGCTCTTTGATGATGTTATTCACCTTTGCATCCTCCACACAATGCCTACTCCTGTGCAAGGCCCATAAGCAGATGCTCAAAAAACAATAGGAGAAAGATATGAAATAGAATTAGTTGGGATTGTTTTTTACACTTTAAGTTTTGGATGCAGAGTCTGTTCGGCCGTACCAAGGCAGGTCCATGGAGTGGGTACTCCACCCCAGAAGCTAAAGAAGGACAGCTCTTTCCTCTCTCCTCCCTCTGACAGCTGGAGTATCGGTCAGTGACTAGTCATGGCCAGAGAGACCTTAGTAGTAGGGACTTTGAATCTGGAGGGAATGACTCAAAGATGCAGGATTGCTTAAGTGTTAATTTGAAAGACCAGTGGCAGAACTGTGAGTTTGCAGCACAGCAACTGGTCTCCAAGCATAGTGGTAGCTGCAGCTTCCTACGTATCCTAGTCCCATGGTAAGAATTTGGCCTTGTCTTGCCAATGATCTTTATTCCTGCCCCAGCCTGACTTTCTAGATATGTGTCAATTCATGAGCCACCTATGTGAACTGAAGAGTAAATTCAAAGGCAATCCAAAAGTATATTAAAAAAGACACCTAATATTACCTTTTGTACTCATTTCCTTGGAAGATGAATCACTTCTTACCCATTAACTCAGGCAAATAACAATTACGGTTTTTCAACCATACTGCTCTCTCTCAAATTTTCCTAGCCCTCCTATGAAATACAGTTATCTTTTAAAAAATCCAAATGTCTATCTAGATTTTAAATATCCAAGACATTGCAAAGATTTTCCCACTATGTTAAAGAAATGAAACAATGGAGTAAAGAGATTTTTAAAACTCCTATATACACACAATAGCCAAAAGCAGAAACCACTAAAATGAATACTTCATCAATGGATCAATAGATTTAAAATAAGGGGCTTCACTGGTGGCTCAGTGGTAAAGAATCTGCCTGCCAATGCAAGAGACACTGGTTCTATCCCTGGTCCAGGATGATCCCACATGCTGTGGAGCAAATGAGCCCATGCATCACAACTACTGAGCCTGTGCTCTAGACCTCGGAGCTGCAGATGCTGAGCCCACACGCTATACTCTGCAACAAGAGAGACCACTGCAATGAGAAGCCTGCGCACAGCAACTACAGAGTAGCCCCCACTTGCCACAGCTAGAGAAAGTCCATGCAGCAACGAAGACCCAGCACAACCAAAAATAAAACTAGAGAAAGCAATTTTTAAAATATGGTGTATCCACACAATGTAATATTATTCAGCCATAAACAGAAATAAAGCACGGATACATGGATGCATGAAAACATTATGCTTAGTGAAAGAAGGCAGATGATGATGATGTTTCCACAACGTTATGAATATACTAAATGCCACTGAATTCTACATTTTAACATGGCTAAAATGGTGAGTTTTATGACATGTGTCTTACCACAATAAAAAATTTAAATTCAATATCCTCCAAATTAGGAGAAATATAAAGCAGAATATTTTAAACCTAATTCCTTCTGTTTGCAACAGAACAGAGTGGCTTGTCAAAAGAATTTTCTGGTATAAAATCTTTGTAGTTCCAACTTTCCCTTTGAACTCTCAGTGGAGTTGTGTCATTAGGTAATCAGGTTTCCATATTAAGAAATTACCTTGTGTCTGGCGAGAGGAAAGTAAAGCTCTTCCAAAAGGCATTTAATTTATCTCTGATCACAATCACAACTCCTTTCTTTTAGACACAATGAGGAAGTTGTGAAAATGAAGTACAGTTTAATGGATCTTGACAAATATAATTTTTCCACTCTGGCAAAGTTTAAAGCTCTCTTATTACAACAGTTACTCAATTTTCCAAAGATGTGGGACTTCACATGGGAAAAATGGGCTGAAGATGCTTGTATTTACATAATTCTTCAAACTGGGGTGACAAGAATGTGCTGCAGGTTGCTACCCCGTAATTGGATGGCTCATTATTGTAAAATATTTCAAGTTTGCTCAGTGGAATAGTGGGAAGTGACATTAACTCAGTCTTTACTATAGAATTTTATAACTCCTTTATCTTTTTATTTCTATCATTTCTATATTTCCCCCAAACCTCACATACATCAACAGTAAAAGAAAAAAATATGTTTATGTTTAATTGTATAAACGCACACACACACATATATTCTAAGACCTTTCAATTATTGTTTTCCAATCCCAATAGAACTAGAAAAGAAAGACTTACACACCAAGAATCCAACTTTCAAAGTATTGATTTCAGTGTGTGTGTATCAAAGCCCGAGTGACTGTCTTTTCATTCTAAGAAACAAAAATGGTGAACTCTTTCCTGATTTACATTTTCTGCAATACATAGGGTAAATTGAAATACCAGCAACTTCAAGTTCTATTTCTCAACTTATTGAAAAATGTGTGTTGCTTAAAAAGGCATTTTCAATAACCTCTTAGGGGGAAAATTGCAAGATTTCCCCATCAGATTCCTCGGAAGAAACCATCTTAATGCTTTTATAAATAACAAAAGCATTTCATTTCAGAAGTCCTTAAAATACAATGACTTCATTTACTTTTAGAGGCTTTATTAAAGTAGGTTTTCAACCCACACTCTTCAGAGCAGGTGCCTGTAATTAAAAACGGTCCTCTCACCTGATCCATTTCCTGTGCTTTTTGGGTGTGAGAGGACTAACTTACCCTGAATTCATAAGGAAGATATTATTGCCAAGTTCCATGAAGCCCTCTGAGAAATTCATTAGGGCTACAAACTACTGACCTTACCCTAAACCCATCTGCTTGCAGGCCAGCTGACTCAGTGTCTCCTGCCAGCCATCCGCACACACGTGGAGTTCCATGGCAGATCTGTGAGCCATCAGGAATGAGGAGGAGTTCACATTTGCAGAGAGGGTCACTGAGTGGGGAAAAAAAGGAGGGGAACTCTAATTTAAAACATCTCTTCTCATGAAACCACATAATAACATGCCTTTATTTTACTTGCAGACATTCATTTTTATTTCTTTTAGCTAAAAACTATTTGGTGAATTCTTCCGCTCTGCAAACCATAGTGATCACCATGTGGCAGAGGACTAGAAAATGAGTTAGATGTGTTCTCTGCCCTCCAAGAACTGGAGACTCTTAGTGAAATGGACAGGCAATTCTCATCTTTTCATTATGAGTTAGAAGATGGCCAGAGGCAGTCCCATTCCCGAGAGTTTATCCAGTGATTTGCATAATTAGAAGGAACTAGTTGTAACTTCATTCAAATTGTTTCCTTTCAAGAAGATCTTTGAGAATGTAAATGTGTGAATGATGTTAATTTTGGATTAATGTGGCATATGGCCTAATTCTTCTTTTATAAAAGAGAATCCTCTGTACTTCATACACCACAGATCATTTGTGGGAACATTGTACAATTAATGACAATACATCTCATAATTATGATTTGGCCAGATGATGCCAAAATAAGGGCCTAGGGAATGGAAGGAGGGATAAGTGTAGGATGACAGAATGAACCAAACTCAAGATTATAAACTGCAACATTGGGGCACCAGTGGGAGATGCCTTTAAGTCCTGTGCATGGAAGGGAGTAGACAGAAATCTCATCTGGATTTGGAGCAAGAATATAGGGCAGACAGAAAGGCCACGTTAATATCTTATTCCAGGTAGTGTCAGTGATATAAGAATGACCAACTATTGATAAATGTTAAAGTTGGGGAATGATAGAGTTTGAAATTATATTCATATGGAAAGTTATATGATTATAAAATTTGAACCCAAATATGTAGGACAGACAATAGAGAAGTAACCTGGGGGAAAGTGTTCTGTGAGTTGGAAATAGCACGTACAAATCACCGCTGACTGCTTTTACAGTAGTAAAGTAGAATAGATGAACTTGGTTAGTAAGATAGATAAAACCAGTTAGGATTCATTTAACTTAAATGGCTGCCAGGCGTTAGAGCAGATGGCAGAAACAAGCAGCTCACCACAGTCCCACTCATCGGAACCGTCTACGCAGTCGGCTTCCCCATCACACCACCGGTCACGTGACGCACACTCGTGGTTTGCACATTCTAGCTCATCAGCTTGGCAAAATGCTGGCAGGGCAACAAGAAGGGAGGAGACAAACATTTTAGGAACGGATGGGATTTTCACTAACAGGCACCTCACGGTTTGCCAACAGGCGCGTCAAAGGAGGAAAAGATGTGGTTGCCAAGGCCTTCCAGTAAGAGTCAATACAGAAGAGCAGAGCTGGCAGTCTCATTCCTGAGATGTCCATCCACACAAATAGCAGGCATTTAAACAGCACTACTATCTCCAAGTGACTAAATTCTCTGCTTATAACCACAGGATTGAAAAAGTGGTACCCAGAGCAGCAGAAATCCCAAAGATGAGAGCACAGAGCTAAAATCTGAAGCGGCTTGAGCTGAGCACTGGGCATGAGCAGACTGAAGTCACTCTAGGATGAAACCCATCTCTGTCCACATTTATGGTTAGTTTAATTTTTTTATTCTCTAGTATTAAATGACTCTCAGAGTCACACACTAATCTTCTGTTGGGTTTTTAAAAACTATAGCCAAACTCCTTAATTGCCTATCTAACATCTATTACTTTTCTTTCTTCTTTCTTAAGGGAATCTGATTTTTATTCAGGCCTCCACAGCAGCCCCTGTCCAGGGAAAGAATCCTAAGTCATTTAAATAAGACATGGCATTTTTCTCACTACAATTGTGTTTTCCTGAGTACAGTTATTAGCCCAGGAGCAAACATGGCATCTAAAATCAGGGTCTCGGCTTGTGGTTTTGTAGGTTGTACTTTACAAGGTGGTTCCTGACCAAACCCTGCCATCCAAGGCTTCGTGTTCTAGCCTGGAAGAGAAGTGGCCTGGAAGAGACACCATCTTTTCTTATTGGTTCTCCCTAAGGATGCTTCTAGACCAATATCATCATGCATATATTTTACACATTTGATTGTATTTGGCATATATTTTTCCAAGTGAAGTTTTAGTCAAAAAGTCTGAAAATACAAAAACCTTTTGACATGTATTTCCAAATTTCTCACTTATCCAAAATGAGGGGTAATTAATGTTTAAAATAAAATGTCACATTGACAAATGCACAATAAGTACTTACAGCAGTTTTTTTCATCCATGTTATCAGGGCAGTCTGGAAACCCATCACAGATGACTGTGTGCTTCAAACACTGTTTACTGGATGGACATTCCCAAAGATCTCTCTCCTTACATCCTGGAGACAGAAGGAAAGGTTATTTTCAATAGATGTGAAGGTGAAAATAACTATGGCTTTGATCAAACAAAGTAAAAAAAAAATATATGACAATATAAAGGGAGGATTTCTTTCTTCTTAACAAGTTTTGACTCCTGTATACCATGGAAAATGTAATTTTGAAAGTATAAATGCTTGGTAATCTCCATATTGCATTATAAATAGTACATCTCTTCCAGGAGAAGATCAAAAGTGACATATGGGAAACAGGGAAAAAATGAAAAAGCAACTGTACAGTAACGTTCATCTTTTGCTGTTCCTTTTGCTTTCTGAGCCAATTTGCCAACACATAAGACTCATCTCTAAATTGATGAGCTACGCTTTTAGGCAAATATGCCCAAACCTAGTGATCTAAATGCATATTATCTTAAATTGTAATTTTAATCAACAAATGGTAACGCCATCTGTGTGTTTAGCAAAAGAGGCAACTCCTATGCCAAATATCTACAAAACTAGTTTATGAGCCAGGTACGAAAGCCATTACCTTCAGTAATGTATCCAGAAATCTAAGATAAGAAACTATCTATTAAATGAGAAATAAACATAAAGACTATAAGCTTGAATGGTAATCTGTCTATAAAATAACAAGCTCTTGCAATGAATTCAATAAATGTCATTTGATTCATAGACAGTGAATTTATATGTTCGCTAAAACATGCCAAATGTCTAATTGTTCTTGCTACTCAGGTTGGACCCATGACACTCACCACGTTGTGAAGGTGTGGAGGAAGAGACCACATATATTTATCTTTGAGCATCCTGACTCCCCTGCCTAGAATGGCAGCTAGCCCTCAGCAGACTCTCAACACATATGAATTTTAAATGGAACTTTATTTCATGTAAGAAACATAAAGTATCTTGCTCCTAAAAAAAGGTAGTTTAGTTTACAGTGAATGAAATACCAAGCAGTGATGAAATAAGGAGTATCTTTAAAGACACTATTTCTCATCAGACCTGGTACAAATCATTCAGAGAAATGGCACAGATGATTGACTCAAGTTTCTTGGAGTCCCTCATAGGAAAATAATCTGCTTATAAAGAATTTTCATTGAAAAATTATCAAAATAAATCCAAAGAAGAGAGATTTTTACTATGGGAAAAGTTAGGTTTAAAGTGTTTCAGATGCTTAGCAGGTAAAGAATCCACCTGCAATGCAGGAGAGGCGGGTTTGATCCCTGGGTCGGGAAGATCCCCTGGAGGAAGAAATGACAACCCACACTAGTATTCTTGCCTGGGAAATCCCATGGACAGAGGAGCCTGCAGGACGCAGAGTCGGACACAACTGAGCAACCAACCATGCATGGAGGCACCATTCAGGGCTTTCCTGGTCACCCAGTGGTTAAGCCTCAGCACATACACTTCAGGGAGCATGGGTTTTATCTCTACTCAGGGAATTACGATCCCACATGACACACGATATGGCCAAAAAAAAGGGGGGGGGGGCGGGCTAACAAAAAATAGATAAAATATTTTTAAAATAAAGTGCTTCATCATTCAAACATATAGGACAGTGGGAGAGTATCTGACCACAGAACTACACGGGAAATAAATAGTGAGAATCCTTCACTATCTGGAATTGTCTTAGGTGCAGGACATCTATTCTAGGGACTCATGGGGATATTATTTGGAGTTTTCAGCTAACTGAGAATACAGACATCCTCTGGAATGTTCTGGCAATGAGACTCTCATCACAAACGACACCACTTGCTAGCAGATGATGAGAGAAAACAGCATGAGTCTTTCTGACTATTCACAAGAGTACAGAGAAGAACTTGAACGTGAAATGAGCTAAGAAAAGGCCACACAAGTCAATCCACTGGTACATAAGATCTGCATCCTCACAGATGGTAATAATAGGAGATAACACTTATTCCGTTCAGTTCAGTTCAGTCGCTCAGTCATGTCCGACTCTTTGTGACCCCATGAACCGCAGCACGCCAGGCCTCCCTGTCCATCACCAACTCCCGGAGTTTACACAAACTCATGTCCACTGAGTTGGTGATGCCATCCAGCCATCTCATCCTCTGTCATCCCCTTCTCCTCCTGCCCTCAATCTTTCCCAGCATCAGGGTCTTTTCAAATGACTCAGCTCTTCGCATGAAGTGGCCAAAGTATTGGAGTTTCAGCTTCAACATCAGTCCTTCCAATGAACACCCAGGACTGATCTCCTTTGGGATGGACTGGTTGGATCTTCTTGCAGTCAAAGGGTCTCTCAAGAGTCTTCTCCAACACCACAGTTCAAAACCATCAATTCTTCGGCACTCAGCCTTCTTTATAGTCCAACTCTCACATCCATACATGACTACTGGAAAAACTATAGCCTTGACTAGACAGACCTTTGTTGACAAAGTGATGTCTCTGCTTTTTAATATGCTATCTAGGTTGGTCATAACTTTCCTTCCAATGAGTAAGCTTCTTTTAATTTCATGGCTGCAGTCACCATCTGCAGTGATTTTGGAGCCCAGAAAAATAAAGTCTGACACTGTTTCCACTGTTTCCCCATCTATTTGCCATGAAGTGATGGGACCAGATATTATCCACCATAAATCCACATTTTAGATAATAGTTTTAGTTCTTAAAATTACACCACAATGTCAGAATTACAATCATCATTTCCTAAGTGAGGAAACTGAGAGTTAGAGAAAATAAATAAATTGCTCCAAATCCAGCCTGATGGAGAAATCTCCAGTAGGGAAGAATGTCCAAGTCCTTAGTTGCAGTCATCTGTACGTTGAGAATACATAGCATGTGCCAGGGGTAAGAGCAAGGGAAACAGAGCTTAGAGGCAGACATCTGGATTTGAACCCCAGCTTCAATCTCATTAGCTGTGTGATCTTGGATAAGTTTCTTAATTTCTCTGAACCTCTGTTTCCATATCTCTAAAATAGGAATTATAACACCTGCTACAAAGGGTTACCTCTTGATGAAAGTGAGAGAGGTGAGTGAAAAAGTTGGCTTAAAGCTCAACATTTAGAAAACTAAGATCATGGCATCTTGTCCCATCACTTCATGGCAAATAGATGGGGAAACAGTGGAAACAGTGGCTGACTTTATTTTGGGGGCTCCAAAATCACTGCAGATGGTGATTGCAGCCATGAAATTAAAAGACACTTCCTCCTTGGAAGGAAAGCTATGACCAACCTAGATAGCATATTAAAAAGCAGAGACATCACTTTGCCAACAAAGGTCTGTCTAGTCAAGGCTATGGTTTTTCCAGTAGTCATGTATGGATGTGAGAGTTGGACTATAAAGAAAGCTGAGCACCAAAGAATTGATGCTTTTGAACTGTGGTGCTGAGAAGACTCTTGAGAGTCTCTTGGACTGCAATGAGATCCAACCAGTCCATCCTAAAGGAGATCAGTCCTGGGTGTTCATTGGAAGGACTGATGTTGAAGCTGAAACTCCAATACTTTGGCCACCTCATGCGAAGAGTTGACTCATTGGAAAAGACCCTGATGCTGGGAAGGATTGAGGGCAGGAGAAGGGGATGACAGAGGATGAAATGGTTGGATGGCATCACCGACTCGATGGACATGAGTTTGGGTAAACTCCAGGAGTTGGTGATGGACAGGGAGGCCTGGCGTGCTGCAATTCATGGGGTCACAGAGAGTTGGACACGACTGAGCGACTGAACTGAACTGAACTGACAAAGGGTTGCTATAAGGGAGAAATGAGTACTCTCTGGGCAGTAATTTCCCTCTATATATTCTCTTTTCTAATAAAAGTTTGTGTGGCCTAATGCCCTATTCTATGGAGTTATGATGAGCATAACTGAATTAGGTTGAAAAAAGGTCAGGACATGAGTCCCATGGAAGACAATACTGTGATTTTGTGAAGAAGCCATTCTCTCTTTAAAGTGACATTTTTGGTGTAATTATGCTTTAAATGTATGCTTTAAAAGGAAGAGGGTATGACTCTATTAAAAATGAAAAACAGATATGGATAGGATGGGATGTTTCATGCAGCTGTAGGTTATAAAATCAAATAATTGTTGGTGTCAGGATAACAGCCACCCCTGCACAGAGTCCATGGCCATGGCCACTCACAACAGCCACTGTGTATTGCTAAAGTGACAGTTCATCCCAGTTTTCCTGGGACTTTGCAGGTTTGAGCATCAATCTACCCCCATTCCAAGAAATTGCTCATAGTACCGGGCAAACCAGAATGGTTCATCACCTAAGTATGCTAAGCATTCTGCTGGGTTCTTAACTTATTCACTCTCATTTTCACAAAAATTCTGTGAAGCAGGCTTCCCTGTCTTGGGCAGGGAACTGGGGAACCTTGTCTCCATCAAAAAAGTTGTCATTCACAGACATAGAGAAGAGACTTATGGACACAGTAGGACAGGGTAAGGAAGGAGAGGGTGAGATGTATGGAGAGAGTAACATGGAAACATATATTACCATATGTAAAGTAGATAGCCCATGGGATCTACTTTATGACTCAGGGAACTCAAACAGGGGCTCTGTAACAACCTAGAGGGGTGGGATGGGAAGGAAGGTAGGAGGGATGTTCAAGAGGGAGGGGACATATGTATTACTATGGTTGATTCATGTTGATGTTTGGCAGAAACCAACACAATGCTGTAAAGCTATTATCCTTCGATTAAAAATAAATAAATTTTTAAAAAGTTGTCATTACAGGTAAAGAGAGCAAACCACCTTAAAACAGATGCTTCTTGTACTTTAAGAAGCTCTCAGTTATGCAAGTATAAGGTAATTAGGTCTGCTCATCAAGGCTGCTAACTTGATCAGTATCAAATAAAAAGTATTGCCACAAAAAAAGAAAAAAAAAGTATTGCCACAGAGGAGCTGCTCATGAGAGCAAGGGAGAAAGGCCCTTCTGCATCCTGGCACTGTCAGAGGCTGGACCAGGCTGGATCTGGCCATCTTCAGCCAGAAGCTGTCCCAGTGGCTATGGATGTGACCTCAAAGTGGATCACAGCAGCTGAACAGTGAGGTTCAGGCCTGGCAGGTGTGATGGCCTCTCCAGAGCCTGGGACCCCTGACTATGGAACCCAAATCTCAAAGAAAAGCCATAGTAGCAGCCTGGTCAAAAGGACCTGCCTCCCCCTCCTCCCCCAGACTCCAGGCCTAAGCGTCAGAGGCAACCAATACTAGCACAAATCAAAGAGCTCTCGTCTCTGACCAGAAAGCCCCAATGGACTTCCCAATTCCTGAGTCACCTCCCCCTTTTAGGGGTGGCATCTTCATGTCATCCTCTCCACATGTGCTGGCCCAGTACCCTGGGAAGAGGCAGCCTGAAGAAACTGACAGGGCTTTAAATCGCTGGGCAGGGGCCATCCTCAGTGGCTGTCATCCTGGAGATGGAGACATTCACCATCAAAACAAGCACTTCCTCCAGGACAAGGTGCCACCCTGATGTCCATGTTCACTATGTAAATCAGAGACTTCACCCAGCCTGATCTCTTCTGCCATGTATAAGACCTGATCTGTCAGAGACCAAGCTAAACGAGACTCCTTCCCTCAAGGGAGATGTGTGGCGGGACCTGGAGGTGGTGGGACATGCCTCCTGAATTTCCTAGCACTATGGCAGGTGGGCTCTTGGTTATTGCCTTCTGAGGACTGAATAAGGCATGTTATAATCATTCCAAGCTGTGAGGGATAAAGGAAGTTTTCTCTAAATGTTACGGGTGAGAAGGCTGAGGCCCAGAGAAGTTAAGTGACTGGTCAAAAGTCACACAGCCTCCAAGTGCTAAATCGGGATTTAAATCCAAGTCTAGGTCTACATGGGCTTCTCAGGTGGCACTAGTGGTAAAGAGCCTGCCTGCCAAAGCAGGAGACATAAGAGACATGGGTTCAATCTCTGGGTCGGGAAGATCCCCTAGAGAAGGAAATGGCAACCCATTCCAGTATTCCTGTCAGGAGAATCCCCTGAACAGAGGAGCCTGGCGGCTACAGTGCATGGAGTCACAAAGAATTGGACATGACTGAAGGAACATAGCATTCTAGATCTACACGGGCTTCCCTAGTGGCTCAGCAATGAAGAATCCCCTGCAATGCAGGAGACCTGGGTTCAATCCCTGGGTCAAGTCAGGAAGATACCAAGAGAAGGAAATGGCGACCCACTCCAGTATTCTTGCCTGAAAAATTCCATGGACAAAGGAGTCTGGTGGGCTACAGTCCATGACGTCACAAAGGAGTGACTGGTGGGCTACAGTCCATGACCAAATGAAACATCAAACAGTTAACCAAGAGGCGGTCCTAAGATGGCAGAGGAATAGGACGGGGAGACGACTTTCTCTCCACACAAAAAAATAACCAGGAGACAAAGATCGAGAACCTCCACATGCAGGAACAAACTGCCAGAAAACAAGGACTTAGAAGAAATAAAAAATAGTCAAAATATAATGAATAATGCAATAAATGAGATCAAAAACACTCTGGAGGGAACCAACAGTAGAATAATGGAGGCAGAAGATAGGATAAGTGAGGTAGAAGGTAAAATGATAGAAATAAATGAAACAGAGAGGAAAAAAGAAAAAAGAATTAAAAGAAATGAGGACAACCTCAGAGACCTCTGGGACAATGTTAAACGCACCAACATATGAATCATAGGAGTCCCAGAAGAAGAAGACAAAAAGAAAGACCTTCAGAAAATACTCGAGGAAATAATAGTTGAAAACTTCCCTGAAGTGGGGAAGGAAATAGTCACCCAAGTGCAAGAAACCCAGAGAGTCCCAAACAGGATAAACCCAAGGCAAAATACCCCAAGGCACATAATCAAATTAACAAAGATCAAACACAAAGAACAAATATTAAAAGCAGCAAGGGAAAAACAACAAATAACACACAAGGGGATTCCCATAAGGATAACAGCTGATCTTTCAATAGAAACTCTTCATGCCAGAAGGGAATGGCAGGACATACTTAAAGTGATCAAAGAAAAAAACCTACGACCCACATTACTATACCCAGCAAGGATCTCATTCAAATATGAAGGAGAAATCAAAAGCTTTACAGACAAGCAAAAGCTCAGAGAATTCAGCACCACCAAACGAGCTCTCCAACAAATGCTAAAGGATCTTCTCTAGACAGGAAACACAGAAAGGATGTATAATCTCGAACCCAAAACAATAAAGAAAATGGCAATGGGATCATACTTATCAATAATTACCATAAATGTAAATGGGTTGAATGCCCCAACCAAAAGACAAAGACTGTCTTAATGGACACAAAAACAAGACCCCTATATATGCTGTCTACAAGAGGCCCACCTCGAAACAAGGGACACATACAGACTGAAAGGGAAGGGCTGGAAAAAGATATTTCATGCAAATAGAGACCAAAAGAAAGCAGGAGTAGCAATACTCATATCAGATAAAGTAGACTTTAAAACAAAGGTGGTGAAAAGAGACAAAGATGGACACTATATAAGGATCAATCCAAGAAGAAGATATAACAATTATAAATGTATATGCACCCAACACAGGAGCACTGCAATATGTAAGGCAATTGCTAGCAAGTATGAAAGGGGAAATTAACACTAACACAATAATAGTTGGAGACTTTAATATCCCACTCACACCTATGGACAGATCAACTAAACATAAAATTAACAAGGAAACACAAACGTTTAATGATACAATAGACCAGTTAGACCTAATTGATATCTACAGGTCATTTCACCCCAAAACAATGAATTTCACCTTTTTCTCAAGCGCACACGGAACCTTCTCCAGAACAGATCACATCCTAGGCCATAAATTTAGCCTTGGTAAATTCAAAAAAATTGAAATCATTCCAATCATCTTTTCTGACAACAATGCAGTTAAGATTAGATGTCAATTACAGGAGAAAAACAATTAAAAACTCCAACATATGGAGGCTGAACAACACACTGTTGAATAACCAACAAATCACAGAAGAAATCAAAAAAAGAAATCAAAATATGCATAGAAACGAACAAAAATGAAAATACAACAACCTAAAACCTATGAGACACTGTAAAAGCAGTGCTAAGGGGAAGATTCATAGCAATACAGGCTCACCTCAAGAAATAAGAAAAAAGCCAAATAAATAACCTAACTCTACACCTAAAGCAACTAGAAAAGGAAGAAATGAAGAACCCCAGGGTTGGTAGAAGGAAAGAAATCTTAAAAATTAGGGCAGAAATAAATGCAAAAGAAACAAAAGAGACCATAGCAAAAATCAACAAAGCCAAAAGCTGGTTCTTGGAGAAGATAAATAAAATTGACAAGCCGTTAGCCAGACTCATCAAGAAACAAAGGGAGAAGAATCAAATCAACAAAATTAGAAATGAAAATGGAGGGATCACAACAGACAACACAGAAATACAAAGGATCATAAGAGACTATTATCAGCAACTATAAGCAAATAAAATGGACAACTTGGAAGAAATGGATAAATTCTTAGAAAAGTACGACTTCCCAAAACTGAACCAGGAAGAGATAGAAAATCTCAACAGACCCATCACAAGCACGGAAATTGTGTAACATCATACACAAAAATAAACTAATACAGCAATTAATACCCTCAGTGTATTAATTTATTACTGACTTTTAACTTTTCACAACTAGAACTCTCAATAACATCATCAATATTTTGAGTGTTTTATAGAGATTAGGCAATTTATTCTATAGTTCTGGTGAGCCTGTAATTGTGAGATTAGAGTGTGGACAGAAACTTATAGCTTACCTAGAAACCTGACATTTTAGGATCATTTGTAATGAACAGAGCTTTAAATTCCTTCTTCACCAAATATACTCTAGACCTTAGACCATTTAATCTTCCAAAGTCTCTTTTTGAAACTAAGCATTTACATTTCTCAAATAATTAGTCCCTTTTGCAAATTTCAGTCTAGCCACCCAATGGAATATCATGTAATCTCTTTGAACAATCTAAGATAATTTAGTTTAAGTTGCGCCTCAAAATACCATAGCCCATAATTAGTGAAAAAATCCAATAGATTCTTAATGAGTCATTTATATAGGGGATATTCAATGAGTATTGACTTACTTATTTACATAAAGACCACGAACAAAGCAACAGTAGCTTCACAAAAAACTATATGTTCCTCCCTAACAAAATTACCCCTGGTCATTGGACCATCATTCTGACAGCTTTGATTTTCTAGAAGATGCACTTATCCATATTTATCATAGCTGATAGGATTTCAGTTGATTGCTTGTGACATTTTGTCTAGACCAGAAGGGCAATGTCTACTATGGAAAACTCATTTTGGGGAGCAAGGCAATATTTCATCCTTCAAAGGCCAAAAGAATAAAATGATTTCAAAAGATGCATTGCCTCATGTGTTTTCAATAGCAAAAAATGTCAGCTTTTTTTAAAGCAGAACAAGCTAAATAGTCATAACCAAACTATTCTTTGGCTATCCCTTCAATCATTTTGCTTTACTCCAGCATATTGCTTAGTGAGGAGCATTGTCTGTTTTCAATTCCCTGACACATTTGGAGGTTCTAAGTACAAAGGTTTGCAGGGAAGTAAAATGGGAATTAGGTCCACTTAAATTGCCACTGGCATTTCCTGCCTTTGCCATGGTGATTTTGGAACTCAAAGGCAGAAATGCCAGGAAGAGTTTTATCCTCTGCAGGCAGAGACAAAAATCAGAGAAGGCATGAAATTTAATCCCAATTAAACTTGAACGTTGGAGCCTGCAGTCTGTCTTTGTGTATCTAGATGCCTGCTTAACAATATGGGAATCATAATAAAGGACACCATTATCCTGATCTTAAAACAGATAACAACTGCTTTAGAATCTCTCAATAAAAATAATCTCTTACATTTGTGAAGAGCTTATCATTTTACTGAGGGTTTGCATGTATGTCATCAAGGTTATGAACAGAAGTGTAATTTAGGGAAGATCAATGGAATTAACAGGAAAAACACTTATAACTCATGTCTTGCTGTTTCATAATTTAAGAAGTAAGGAAAGAATTTAAGAAGTAAATGTCTTAACATTCAGTCCTAGTCACTACTTAAAACTATCAGTAAACAACTGACATATTTTAACACAACCCCTTATCCTAGTGTATGTTGAGAAAAGTGCCATCTGACATACATACCACAGTTTTCTTCATCACTATCATCATCACAGTCAGCCTGGCCATCACATCTTCTGGAAGCCAGAACACACCGTCCTGAGCTGCACTTGAAGTGACTAGGTGAGCATTCTGTAAAAAGCAATGGGCCGTATTACTGCCAACAGACAGAAACCCAGACCCATCAGCTATGTTGTTCATTTACGTGTGGGATGATGTGGAGAAGATATCACTGAAGATAAGGATGGTCCTTCACCAAGTTGAAATCACCAAAGTTTACTTGATTCTCTTCTGTCTGCCCTCAGCATCTTTTTTCTTCACCCTTGGCATCGTCTCTCCAGATGAGCTGTTTTGTGTCTTTATGCTTTCCAACAATTACCTCTCTTTCTGAATGGACAATTACTGGAGCCTGAAATGTCCTAGGAAGTCAATGCTTCTAACTGCCCTCCTTTCATTTGTCAAATTGTTTCCCATTCTAATCTTTCCACCTGGTGAGCAGGCATTTCTCTACCTGATCATCTCACATGGCCAAGATCTTTGAATGCTTTGCACTTGAAGCTGAGCACCAAAGAATTAATGCTTTTGGACTGTGGTGTTGGAGAAGACTCTTGAGAGTCCCCTGGGCTGCAAGGAAATCAAATCAGTCAATCCTAAAGGAAGTCAGTCCTGAATATTCATTGGAAGGACTGATGCTGAAGCTGAAACGCCAATATTTTTGCCACCTGATGTGAAGAACCGACTCATTGGAAAAGACCCTGATTCTGGGAAAGATTGAAGGTAGGAGGAGAAGGGGATGACAGAGGATGAGATGGTTGGATGGCATCACCAACTCGATGAACATGAGTTTGAGCAGGCTCTGGGAGTTGGTGATGGACACAGAAGCCTGGTGTGATGCAGGTCCATGGGGTCACAAAGAGTTGGACATGACTGAGCGACTAAACTGAACTGAACTGAAGGAGCCACAGCTTTATCTTCATGTGTGTATCGATGTATATATGGATGCACATATACAAAATAGGTATTTGGGGAACCAAAATAAGTGATATCATTACAAGGGAGATAGATTCCTGAAACACAGTTTCACCAAAAAATACTCTACTGCAGGAATGGAAATAGAGTTGTTCCCAGAATATGGATTCCCTTCTCCAGTTTACCTTTCTTGCCTTCTCTTCTGTCTTTCAGGCAGACACATTCTCCAACATTTTTGTTTCAGGCAAGTCCCCAACATCACTTTGGGCATTCTGCCACCAAAGGGCATGAATCTATACAACACCCTCAGCCTGTTCTGGTGCCCAGTGACTGGGCCATTTCAAGTTCTAACCTGGCTTCCCTAAAGGCAATACTTCAGCTTACACTAATATTGTTGAAAAACTTGGTACTTCTCCCAAACCCATCTATGTTGACCTCAAGATGGTAAAAAATTAAATGTGTTGGCTTTTGTCAAAGAAAAGATATACTAACCATTGCAGTAGGTGTTTTAATGTGTGTTACTTCATTTGTACCTAGAATATTTTAAATTGAGGCATGAGCATGTCTCAAAGAAGATGTTTTTTACTTCAGATGGGAAAAAAATGTAGTTTTGCCTCAATATATAACCAATAAATTAGTTTTTAAAAATGTTAAGCAGACATAACCAAAGTAAGTTCCTAGGCAAATTTCTCATTTCCTTTTAAAGACATTCTCATTTCTCAGAAGTTTGCAACTTTAAACTAGGTTAATATCAACAAGATAAGGAACGGCTAGCAATTGAACAGAGACGTTTCCGAAAAGGCTCCATCTTGCTTTAATTCTGTCTAGATTTAAGACAGAGCATAATTTAATGCTGGTTTAGCCTAGGAATCTGGGGCAAAGACAAAGCTATGGCATTTCCATATGAGGCAAAAATGAGAAGCTCAACAGTGTTTAACAACTATCTGTTGGGTTGACTGGTTTTGTTGCAGATGAGTAAAAAGTGTATATAACTCAATTGCTGCTGCTATTTCAAATTAACCAAAAGATACCTGTTTCAGATATAAGTCAGGTACTGCCTGACTCTACCACTTTTTTTCCCCTATAAAATAGAAATAAAATAAATGGCTCTACAAGTCCATGGCACTTGTTCATAGCATAATCTGTGTGGTGTTCAGCTACAGAGACGACAGTCCCAAAAGGTTACTTTGAGGATGACAACTAAAGTATTTAGCACATTATAAGGGCTCAATAACATTAGATTTTTTCCAATTCATAACTTAAAAATTGAATTTT
Source organism: Okapia johnstoni (assembly GCA_024291935.2). Lineage (NCBI taxonomy): Eukaryota > Metazoa > Chordata > Mammalia > Artiodactyla > Giraffidae > Okapia > Okapia johnstoni. The sequence continues at coordinate 60,240,140 of CM044308.1, forward strand.
AAGATCAATAAACAAGCCTGGCAAAAGCAACTATGTGCAACCCCATGAGCATATCAGTATATTACTCTCATTATACAAAAAACATTTTCTTACAAATATCATAATGTAAAATTCTCTTTGATAGCTACTAAAAATAAAAGATGTATATGTGCTAAGAATCAAAACTAAAATACCTAGAATCAGTTCACCAAATTGTTCACTGTATAGTATTTCAGGATCCATATCATCTTAGGCATTTAAATATGAAACCTAAGTCTTAAAATTATCAGTTATATGTCAATATAAATTTGTTCCAGAGAACACTAGGGAACATTAGGGAAATGTTTATACACATATGAAAAGAAAATCAAATACAAGAATTTGTTAAGTATTATTAAAAGTAAGTATTCACTATCATCAACCTTGCTTAGCAAAAATGGAATAAGATTTACAAATAACTTGTTAACATAAAACTGGTAGATGTTTTATTAGTAATATTTTAAAAGGCATTTAACAGAAATTTTCAGAAATATACTTATACAAGCCTACATCGTCTTACTCTATTTGTACTTTTTGTTCAATTTCCCAAGTCATTTTGCAATTTTATTGTTTCCTGTCCTGACTCTATAGATGACCCTTCTTTGTCATCAATTTGATATTCAGTATTTAATTTGTTTTCTCATCTGTTCACCATTTTGATATTACTGCTTTTTCTTTAAGTTCTGAATGACTTCTGATCCAAACATATGGTTTTCACAGTTACCACTCACATTTAGGCAGGCACATCTGTGTATTCACTCCATGATGGAAAACAGCCCTGAGGAGAGCAGCCCCACCTCTGTGACAGCCACTTTTTATGTATCAAACTGGCTGTATGTATGTATCATATTCTCTGACTACAGCCCAGGACACACAGCAGAGAAGAAGGCCAAACTGCCACAAAGCAGTAAGCTGTGCTCCTATCCTAACATCAGGGCAGTGTTTATTCTGGGCTCACAATCAACTGGCAAAACTTCACCTTCATGTACATCTTAATCTCACAATAACTCAACCCAACCACCATCACAATCCTGATCTTACAAGTAAAGGAACTGGGACTGGGAGAGACCAAGGAAACAGTCTCAGGCTACAAGTAGCTAGAGAAAGAGCCGGGACTTGAATCAGAAGGTGGACTCCAGTGTAATAGTTTTAACCACAGGACATCACTCATATCCTAAGTACAAACCATGCTCTTGAAATGATGTCCTGAATTTCACCCAAGCAGGTAAAAAAAACTCTATGTTCATCCCGTCTATCCTGAGAGGTTGGTGTGATGTCTCCTAACTTTCGACACAGTTAGAAAGCAGCATTTTAAATACATCAGCACTGCTAGATCAAGAGGCAGACAGATACCTCCTTCTGCTGTCTCACCTTTAAAAAAAAACACTTCTTGATCCACCAAAATGAAACACGTGATTTTATTTGGTTAAAGTCCATGAACTATTATCAAATGCAGTTCATACCCCTCTTGTTTGGTTCTTCAGTAATGACTTCTTACTCAGATACTCATTTTAGAATTCTGCGTCTTTACCATTTTAATACATAATTTGTTAAACACAGAGCTTCTTAGCAAAATAGGTACTTTGTCTAAACTCATACTAAGTCTTCATTCCCTTGGTTCTCCCTGAGGAAAACTGAGGATGCCATCATGTTACCTGCAAGGGGGGATACGCTGGTGTGTATCCTCATCACACTTTGGTACCAAGATGGTGCAAGCAAAGAACATGAGGTATTTGTAACAGTTGGTTTGAACAAGTGCAGGGAAAAGAGAAGACTCCCAGCTGATGGATGCTTCCTTTTGAGTCCTGTGGCCAAGGTAATTCGGAAAATTTGTATGGTTGTAGGGCAAATTCAAGCAGAGTTCCAACGTAATTGGCTCGCACTGACCTAACAATAACAACAAAAAAAAAACCACACATACAGATACATATTATACATTTTTATTTATAATTTCATTTTGTTTATATTTATAATTCCAGATGTAAAACAACTTGCAAAATTAAAGTCTATCTTACAATCTTTCTTAAAAGTATTTAAGACTAGAATGCAAGCAGTACATGAGGTTGCCATCAAAAGATAAATAATGTGCTTCATGAGGTGTCTTGACAAGCCAAGATTCATTTCTGTATATGCATCTGCCAGCACACTGCCCAGCATGAATGTTTCAGAAAGTCTTCCTCATTTTTCCCCTTGGTTTCACTTATCTGAAAGTGACTCCTTTTCCTGCTTCCTTTTACTTTAACTTGTCATCTTCTGATTTATCCATTACTTCTAAACTAATGCATTCCCCATCACCCTGCGAGCCTCTTTTAAAAATCAATGAATTTAGCTGAGGAGGCAAGTAGATGACTTTTTTCTATGTGGTTTATGGTTAATAAACATATGAAAGTGAAAAATGAAAGTCACTCATTCGTGTCCAACTCTTTGCAACCCCATGGACTGTAACACGTCAGGCTCCTCTGTTCATGGAGTTTTCCAGGCAAGAATACTGGAGTGAGTAGCCATTTCACTCTCTAAGGACTCTTCCCAATCCAAGGAGTAAACCCAGGTTTCTTGCATTGCAGGCAAATTCTTTACTGTCTGAGCCACCAGAGATTTGCTGATCAACGTGTAAAGCTACACAATTCTAGGGCACGAGGAGGCTGAGGTCCATTAGATATCCATTGCCAGAGAGATCATCCCTAACCCTTAGCTTGGCATCCAAGGCTATTTCACACTCCAAACCACAGCCTAACTTTCTAGCCTCATCACCCATCCTATCTCATCAGCAATATTTGCTTGGTGACACCAGACATTTTAAGAATTACATGACTTTGTGGTTCCCGTTAGCTTTTATCCTTTTCTTTCTTTCACACGCTTGCAATCACCCCTCAAATGCAATCATGTTTCTAGCTGTCAGCACTTGTTTCCTGGAATAATCCTTTCCCATCCTCCTCACCAAGCGAATTTCTCCTTGGTCTGCAGCACTCAGTACAAACACCTCTTCCAGGAAGCCTTCCTGGCCAACCACTCTTCCTCTTCCACTCCCAGAAGGAGCACCAGAGTATCTCTAGGATATACCTGCCACACCCACATGGCCCTCTGCTCTATTCTTCACTTACTTACTTGTCTTCCCCACACAATTCTGAGACTTTTGGGAAATGAGACTTTCTTTTTTTAAAATTGAAGTATAGCTCATTTACAATGTTGTGTTAGCTTCTGGTGTATAGCAAAGCGATTCAGTTTTACATACATAATTAAAATGAATTCTTTTTCAGATTCTTTTCCATTATAGTTTATTATAAGATAGTAAATATAGTTCCCTGGAGATCTTATTTCTTGATCTCATAGTCTGCACCAAGCATAGTGTGAGAATTAAGGGAGGAAAGGAGGAGGAAAAGTGTCAGAAACCACACTAGGCACTTTAAAATGTAAAAATAATTCAAAATTTAGTCCGAGCCATTGAAGCAGTCTAAGTCTCCAAGGATAAAATGTGAACAGGTTAGGCCAGCAGGACTGGACAAAATGCTAGAGCCCAGAGGGACAAAGTAGACAGAAGCAGCTTGGGAAGACTTCCCAGGACAAAAGGAGTTTGGACAGATTTGGGGGAAAGCAGCAGCAAGGCTTTCCGTCCCTTGTCTGCAGTAGGCGTGCCTCATTCCCAGAGGAAAGAGGTGATCAAGGGAGTGTCTTTGTAGAATCAGGCCAGGTCCACCAAAGACTTCATGCCTTAAGGGTAATTATTCAAATTAAATTTAATTATTTCACTAAGAAGTGGTAAGCAGGCAAACAGATTAGCAAGAAGGACTACAGTGAAATAGTAAAACAGCTCTGGGATGATTTTTCGATTTAAAGAATCTGAGAGCTTTTCAGAGACTATGCTATAGGAAGCTTGACACTGATCAGATTAAAAAGCTCATGACCACATATATAAGACTCTCAGTTTACTGGGGAAGAAGTAACACTCTAAAGCTGGCATAATCCTGAGGATGCCTACAGCGTAGAGAGAAGAAAGAGATGGAAGAGGGATGGGGTTTGTTCAACTTCTTGCTTCTCTGATTTTTGAAAGAGGAGTAACATGAAATGTTTGATTTCAGATTACACACAAAAAATGCATGTTCGTTATAAAGGCAATAAAAAGATGCATATAGGAAAAGTTCTCCATTCCCCTCCCTTTCTCTTCACTTTCCTCAAAGCTAAAAGACAGTTTTAATCCTTTCAGGCCTTTCACTTGCTCATATTTATATGCATAAGAATTTACACACATAGGCAGAGATATGTCTATGCTTTTGCCAAAGGATAATTGTACTATCACTATTACTTTTCAACTTGTTTTTGTTGCTTGGTAACCTATCATGATCAAGCAGTAGAAACAGCTCAGCCTCTCTTTTTCCTAATTTCTTCAATATACTTAAAATTTTACCCCCCAAAATGGGATCATTTACACATATTTTGATGCAGTCTTTTTTCCCCCGTAGACACCTTTTCTTTCTTTTCCTCAACCACCCTATCAAGTTTTGACTTTTTTTATCAGTTCATTTCATTGAGATTAGCTAATAAACATATAGCGTGGACAACTTTTCTCTCTTTTGATATGCAGGAGATGTACCACTTCTGATTTGGGATAAGATTCAGGCTTGAAATATTTCAGTGTGAACGAAATGAAAGGATTAAGTTATGATCATATGCTATTCTGAGATCTTTATTGAATGCATTGAGGTTGATTGAATCCTGTGTTTTGTTCCTTCATAATGGCATTCTTCACAGAGTGCTAAGCAAGATAAACTCTCAAGTTATCTGGCAACCTCCAATTCTGAGATTTATGGTATCAAACTTGCTTTATCTTAAGCATTAGACTCACATATGAGCCTGATTTACAACAGCCACTAGAGGGCGATCGCGCCACAAACATGTGAGGACATTTAGCAGCCACGGAGCTGTTTCCAATGTTTTCAGTGCCCAGCAGGGCATCCTGAACATCGACGAGGTTTTAAAAAGCATTTGTTGAAAGAAAGGTCCTGATGGAGTCTCAATGACTTTCAAACTCTGAAACAAGATTTGTTAAATTCAACTCACAGACAGGACTGTTAACTAAACAATGTTACATCTTGGTGGCAATAGTGGTAAAGAACAGGCCTGCCAATGCAGGAGACATAAGAGATGTGGGGCCCATCCCTGGGTCAAGAAGATCCCCCGAAGGGGGAAGTGGATACTGACTCCAGTATTCTTGCCTGGAGAATCCCACGGAGAGAGGAGCCTGGCGGGCTACAATCCGTAGGGTCGCAAGGAGTCGGACACAACTGAAGCGACTTAGCACGCGTACAATACCTTAAGTCATTGGGAATCATGTATTAGGTTATGGTCATTTACATGAGAAAATGTCACTTCCAACATCCATTGGCATATATACAATTCTCAGATTCACCTTTGCATCAAACTGTGGCTCAGACAGTAAAGTATCCATCTACAATGCAGGAGACCCAGGTTCGATCCCTGGGCCAAGAAGATCCCCAAGAAGGCTGAGAAGGAACTGACTACCACTCCAGTATTCTTGCCTGGAGAACCCCATGGACAGAGAAACCTGGTGGGCTACAGTCCACGGACTCCCAAAGAGTTGGACATGACTGAGCGACTTTCACTTCACTTTCACTTTTCATTCTAAATCTCTATATTATTTTCAATAATTTGAAGAGCTATTATAAGGTGAACACCCTTGTAACCACCATTCAGGTCAAGAAATTGAACTTTACCAGACCATCACAGGCGCCCTTCCATATACCCTGTCATATGTCAAACTTCTTCTCCCACAAAGGAACTACTGAGTTTCACTCATTACTTTCTTGTTCTTCTTTATAGCTTTATTACCTAAGTGTGTACCACAACCTACATACTACAGTTTGGCTGCCCATTTTTGAAAACCTGTTTAAGTCTCTTATAATAGCTATGTTCCCCCTCTATTTCTTTATTTTTCCTTAATATTTAAGTATTGAAAAATCTGGGGACTTGCCCTTGGAGTGAGCCAGTCTGGATTTTGCTGATGGAACACTCTAGGCAGGTAAAACATGTGCCCCTGTACTCCTTGATTCCTGAACCCTGGCACCTGAAGCCAGGAGGCTGATTAGGTTTCAACAGGACTTGGACAAGGTTCTAGGTGCTGCGATGTTCTTTCATCAAACGGCACCATCCACCGACTTCTCTTTGTGATGTCTACAGCTGCATGGCCATGTTCAACGTCTTGTCCTATTAATCCTCTTGGTTACCATATGGTAATATTCTAATTCAATCAATTACCTTGTATTTACTGCTTGAAAATGCTTTTAGAAAGAGATCATGCTTCTCAATTGACTGTTTGATCACACTTCTATACTCTCTGTTCCTTCCAACTAGAGATTGCAAAGAGAGGCCAGAAAATTGACATACCACTGAGAAATTATTCAAATAACAAAGCTATTACTTCTTCCTGGATTTAACTTTTCAGTGGGAGCATCATACTGCCATCTTCTCACTCATATATACGGTTTTGGTTTTCTTGTTATGTTCTTCAAACACACTCAGCACAGTTTCCCTAGCTTCTCACTGTCTCATCAGTTTCCTCTTTCATCACAGATGTTCTTGCCAGGTCCTTTCCATATATATTTAGCAAACGTTTGAATACCCCCTCTTCTGAGTGTCCAGCTCTGGACTAGTCACTTGTCCCCATTCCTTCTGTGTTATTAAAAATGAGTGTTGGAGGAAAAAGTACATGGGCAAACATGTAGAACTAAAGACTGATGGAACTCTATGGGAAACTCAGGAGAGTCCCTGAGACATGACAGTCATTTCTGGCTTCACACGGCCACAGCGGTCATGGGTGCAGGGAGGCAGAGAGAGACACACGCCCAGGAGCTGCTCTCTCCACCAGGTTCCCAGCTGTCTGGGTCGCACACTGCAAGTGATGGGTTAGTCCCTACACCCCAGACCGAGGAACATTACATCCCTGCTCCCACTCCCCAAGGCAAGGAGCTATCTGCTTTTGCCTCCCAGCAGGGTGCAGATGTATTAAAGATTCTGGGCTTGAGTGGATACGGTGACACCAGGCTATCACTGAACACTATTATCTGAGAGATATTGTTTAGGCTTTTATTTTTTAAATTGTAGCCACTTCTGGGAATCTGAGATAAACCATGGAACTTCTCCATTGAAAAATACAACAACGATGAAGACATTTTTCACACCCTCTTTCAAGATGTCACTAATTTCTGCAGCCTCATCAGGCCACAAAGCAATCATTCTCGACTTGCACTGCACACTGGGGTCACCTGGGGGATTTAAAAATACTGATGCCTGGGCCCCATCCAGTATATCTTCAGGGACAATTAGGAAGTTACATAATTTTTTATGGGACAACAAGAACCACTGTCTTTAAGAACTAGCCTGCCAGCAACTCCAGTGAGAGAGGCTGACTCCAACAGACAAAACATCTACATTTTCCAAACCCATGTTCTCCACTGGCAGGGAGCCAGGGAATGACAGTGCTGCTCACTTGTGCCCCAGAATCTAAATAACAACAGTGTCTTATTGATAGCAGCAAAGATTTTTGAGTGATTAATCACATTTTCAAGTGATGAAGAGTTTCCTGAGGGGAGATGTTGCTTGTACATGTTTTTATAGAGAACCAAGTAGACACACACCATCCTGAAGCTCTTTGAAAAAGAAGGAGTAGCACCTTTACTCTCAACTGGAGGTTAGGCTTATACACTGTTTTTAATAACACACAAGGAATGGGGATGAGTGACTAGCCCAGTGCCTGATACTCAGAAGAGAAAGTGTTCAAGAGTCTGCTGAATATACATGGAGAGAGCCTGGCAAAAACATTTGTGATGAAAGAGGAAGCTGCTGAGACAGTGAGATGCTAGGGAAATTGTGAGCATATTTGAAGAACATAAAAAGGAAACCAAAATTATATGTGTGACTGGGAAGGTGGTAAATGATCCCCCTATTGAAAAGTAATCTCCAGGAAGGCTGGAATCGTGTCTCTCTTCTTTGCCATCAAAGTGCACAGTCCCTGGAACATCACAGGCTTAGTACTGGTTGAATATACATATGAGCCAAGTTATCTAGTGCTCTTCATACAAATTCTTTTATTTTGACAGATGCAAAGATATTCAAATTTTTAATCTTAAAATATTTCAAGTATAGAGAAAACAGGATAACATACATCTAGTGACTCCCCACCTAAACTTGATACGGGCTAACATTGCTCTCTCAAATTTTTTTAATCTAACAGTGCCATGCTATGTCAGATAACCCTCAAGACTTTAGTAAAATACACATGTCTGAGACAACACTGTCACTGTCCAAAATTCTGCAACCCAAGTTCAAAGTGAAGTAAAAAAAAAAAAGAATGATTCTGAAAGAGTTCCAAGGAAGAGTCTGAGATAAGCAAAGTCTAACCATATACATACACACATATATATACAGACACATACACATATATTTAATCGGTTTAGAGTAAATAGAATGGTAATGTTTCTTAGTGGCCAGACTGGTAACAATCTGCACTGCTCTCTCCCTATGGGAAGTGGAGGAGGGCTGGTAATTGTGCTTTCAGCCAAACAGTTATTAAGTGCTCATGAAAATAAAAAATCTTGTCAGATGGGTTATTAAGTGGTTGTCTCCCTCACTCTCCTACCCAGCCCACTGTTTTCACCCCTAAAAGTCCCCTAAGGGGGATGGGCTTTCCCCACCCATAAGCTCTACACTGACCCAGAAAAGTCACGAGTAGAATTAGGATCTGAAAACTTGAACAAATCCAGGGACCTGAACCCTTCCGCCTTTCAACCTCCCAGCCTCCAGGACCTTCACTGCCAGGATCTGTGCTAAGAAGCCACACCTTCTTGTCAACTGAAAGCTTGACAGACCTCTTCTGAATCTTAAGCCCAAGCTGACAGGGAGGCCAAAAATTAGTTCTAGAGAGTGTGAGAAGGGAGTAGACTATGAAGGCAGAGCCCAGAAGTAAGATACCGTTACTAGAAATCAGGGTCTTTGGGGACTTTCTGATTCATTTTAAATTCCTCGGGAGAGTCTTTCTGCTCACTCTGCCCATTCCATCTTCCCCTAATCATCTCTCCTCATAAGCCAGTTTGGAGAAAGCCACCTGTCTACACCATTTGGAGCCTTTCCATTGTCACCAACACAAATGAACACAAGAGCCACAAGACTGTTCTAGGTCAGCAAAGTTCCTGGGAGGGTGAGAATACATTTTATCACACGAACAGACTGCCAAAGTTCTATGCGGTTGTTTAGATGAATTTTATATCTGCTTCTCAGATAAAGTTTCCACTTTTGAAGCTGGGCTTTAAAAAGGAAGAATGATAGCATCTGCCTGCGGATGGAGCGGGGAAAATAATATATAGGAGCTGATACTGAGTGGAAAGTCATGCCAATGACATTAAACAACATGGATTTATAGCCCATTCATGATGACACATTTGTTTATGATTTCAGTTAATTAAGACAACTTTGCTTCTTATCTGCTACCACATGTCACCTTTAAAAAAGAAGAAAAAATTTATACATATACATATTTTGGAGGGATTCCAGACTTCAGCATTTTAATGTAAGAAAGGAAAACGTTGAATGCATATCCTGACAGGGTGATTGCATTTGTCAGAGGCTGTACTTACTGCAATTATTCAGACTGTTGCTGGGGTCACAAAGAGAGTTACCACCACATGAATCAAAGCAGGAACTGTAGAGGCATCTTTGATCTCCTTCTTGACACAGAGTCTGACCTACAGAAGAGAGAAAGGCGCATTCACTTTCATCAGCATCCGTAAGTAAATTCCAAGCACTAGTGTCTGAAGGATCCAGAGCTGAGGAAGGACAACACGGGAGCCGACAAAGGGCACAACTCTAATTTCCTTCCAGTGTCTCCAAAAATATTGAACACAAACTGAGTAGGTACTTTCTGAATTAATTTTCCTGCAGCTAAATACAACATTGGTATTCCAGAAGGACTCTGTAGGAATAAAGAAACTAAGGGGCAACCCATCATTTAAAAATAGGTTGTTATAGTTTTTAATGAAAAAGATAGCAGCTTGTATTTATACGGGTGCATATAGCTGATGACAAAAGAAAACTCAAGTAATTTGAGGGAAGCGCCAATATTTTAAAGCCTCATTTGATCCCAGCTCTAGTCTTCCCTCTAAGGAAAATGCTCTCCTTAATAATAAAAAAGGGCATCAACATCAATATAATGAGGGTACTTTATCATGGAAGGATTGTAAGCAGCTGTTATCCATATTTTTGGTGTGTCTCTGGAAAGTAGCACTGACCCAGCTTCAATGACCTGAGAATTAGGTTTCTTGTTTCCAAATGAATGACAACAGTAATGTCAGCCTAATGGCTTTTCCTTAAGGTACGTGGAGAGAAAACTGCTTTTCCCATTGATTTCCCGGTCATTTGTAGATAAATGTAAAAGGTAATAAATTACTGCCCATTCTCTTTCTAGCTTTCCCCCATTATAGTCAATTATTTTTAGACACATCATCTGGACTCTACAATATCTTGCAAGGCATTTTTAAATATAAATAACAGTATAGGTTTACATACAATCATTCTTACCTATAATTTTGACAATATTTATTATATTGGACTTTCTTATCTAGAATTCTAAGTTTTATCTAAAATCTTACCTATAATTCTAAACATAATATTTAGTATACTGGACTGTCTCTCCCTTTTAGTACCATTAATGAACAACACTATATATCATAGCCTTGCAAAAAAGAGATATCCTCCCCGTTTTTTCAATATATAGCAGACAAAAGTTTTGTGTTTTTTTGCAAGGTAAGTCAGGCTAAGTTCCATGAATATCAGTCTCTTTTAAAAAATTTTTATTCAGACAGCATGAATTCATTATTTGAGCCAATTTTAAGTGCTTGCTATGTGACAACTTAATTTGCCAGCAAGGCATTGAGCATTAAAAGATTAAAAAATGTCAGATAGTTTCAACTCTAATTAGGGATATCTTCATGAAAAAAATCTTATAATGCCATGCGATCATTGCTCTCCAAGTCAGTTCAGTTCAGTTCAGTTGCTCAGTCGTGTCCGACTCTTTGCGACCCCATGAGCTACAGCACACCAGGCCTCCCTGTCCATCACCAACTCCCTGAGTCCACCCAAACCCGTGTCCATCGAGTCGGTGAGGTGATACCATCTAACCGTCTCATCCTCTGTCATCCCCTTCTCCTCCTGCCCTCAATCTTTCCCAGCATCAGGGTCTTTTCAAATGAGTCAGCTCTTCGCAACAGATGGCCAAAGTATTAGAATTTCAGCTTCAACATCAGTCCTTCCAATGAACACCCAGGACTGATCTCCTTTAGGATGGACTGGTTGGATCTCCTTGCAGTCCAAGGGACTCTCAAGAGTCTTCTCCAACACCACAGTTCAAAAGCATCAATTCTTCAGTGCTCAGCTTTCTTCACCGTCCAACTCTCACATCCATACATGACTACTGGAAAAACCACAGCCATGACTAGACAGATATTTGTTGGCAATATCTGCTTTTTAATATGCTGTCTAGGTTGGTCATAGCTTTCCTTCCAAGGAGTAAGTGGCTTTTAATTTCATGGCTGCAGTCACCATCTGCAGTGATTTTGGAGCCCAAGAAAATAAAGTCTCTCACTGTTTCCCCATCTATTTGCCATGAAGTGATGGGGCCAGATGCCATGATCTTAGTTTTCTGGATGTTGAGCTTTAAGCCAACTTTTCCACTCTCCTCTTTCACTTTCATCAACAGGCTCTTTAGTTCCTCTTCACTTTCTGCCATAAGGGAGGTGTCATACGCATATCTGAGGTTATTGATATTTCTCCCAGCAATCTTGATTCCAGCTTGTGCTTCATTCAGCCCAGCATTTCTCATGATGTACTCTGCATATAAGTTAAATAAGTAGGATGACAATATACAGACTTGACGTACTCCTTTTCCTATTTGGAACCAGTCTGTTGTTCCATGTCCAGTTCTAACTGTTGCTTCCTAACCTGTATACAGGTTTTTCAAGAGGCAGGTCAGGTGGTCTGGTATTCCCATCTCTTTCAGAATTTTCCACAGTTTATTGTGATCCACACAGTCAAAGGCTTTGGCATAGTCAAAGGTGCATGTAAAAAGCAGTAAAAGCAAATTAGGGCAGTAAGAAGAAAGCTTCTCATAGGAGTTTTTAGGCAGATGGGATAAGCTGGGATTAGAGGGAAGCATGGGTTTCCCAAGCCAATAGCAAGATGTACAAAGGGCTGGAGTCACTCCCTTTAGTTAAGGGAGACTAGACAGGAAGGCTGAGGGTGAGGCTGAGGGTCGTAAAGGCCTATATCTTGAATAGGGCTCCAAGCCCTGGGAGAAGCAATCCCGGCCCTCCTCCCAGCCTAGTCAAGCATAAACAGTCTGTGATTACTGCTGACAGTGACTCTGTTGTGTTGTAACTCACTGCCCTTCACTCTCAGCTCTCTAAAGGCAATGGCTTTCTCCCACTCCTCTATGCTACCTTGTTCTTTCCTCCTTGGGGCCTTTGAACAAGTGGTTCCCTGTGTCTGAAATGCTTTCTCCAGTCCCACTCTCCCTTGCTAATTTCATTCATTCTTCAGATAGTAGCTCCAATACCTCCTCCTCAAGGCAGCATCCCAGAAGCCCTTTACCAGGACATGCATCCATAACAACACATCCTAGCACCTTGAATTTCCCTCCTGGCCCGCATCCCTCCCTGGTTACCAGACCTACTGTTTCACTCCTATCGCCCCCAGAAGCCTGCCAGCCCCATGAGCTGTTCTGCTTGCCACTGAATGCTCAGCACCACAATATACTTTTAGTATGTTGAATTTAGTAGAGTGAATAATATAAACTCACTACAGTTTTACTTTCCTTTTCCTTACATTTACATTTTATCATGTGACTTTCCTCAAATCGCACAGATGTAAAGAAATACTGGCAAATCCTGCCACTGCATAGTAAAGAATACAAAATTATTTCAAACAGCATTGAATCATGTAGAGAGAAAGAACTATTTGATCAAAAGGGAGCTTCTTGGCTGATATGGAATAACTCAAGGCCAGAAAAAGATTTCCTTCTGAATTTTCAAAACTGGTAAAACAAAGCTATCCTTATCTAGTTTTTTATGGAATAAATCTGTGATTAAAAGGCTCTCTCTTTTGGTCTACAATGCCTTCTCATTAAAACTATTCCAATATCAATATTCATTATGGCAAATCTAATTTAGTTACAGGTGACCAATCTCATCAGCTGGTGTGGGATACACACAGCCTACAACAGGCTTTCAGGTACCAGCCACAGAAAATAGCTTAAATTTACATTTATGGAGTACTCAACACATGTCATCTCTATGAAGTAGTTATCATTATTCTGAGATTACAGACACAGAAACTGAGAAGTAATAGGGTTAAATTACTGGCCTAAAGTCAACCAGGGAGTAAGTGGGAGCTGGGGTCTGAACCCAGGCAGCTGAGCGGCAACCTCCACATTCCTAACAACGAGGCTATGTTAGTAAGACGCAAGTAAGACTTATAGACAAACGTAGTGGTTTTTAAGTCAGAAGATACTACTAGCCCTGTACTGAGAGATACTTCTACACAAACTGAGGCTTAAGACAACCAGGGTAGAGCTTTCTTTTCCAACAGAAAACCAATTTATTTGACTTACTTTTTCTTTGGGGGCTTCACAGATAACAGACTGCTTTTAAAGTGTGTTCAAGCATATTGCTTGGCAATGGGAGGCATTAAATGGTTTTCTGCACATGGTTATTTTTGGAAGCCATTACATTTAATTTCAGAAGCCGCTTCCTTCTAACTGGAATTGAATTGAATTGAATAGTATGTGCTACACTTTTCTCTTTATTGTAGTGTTTCCCCCTAAAACAGCTAACTGAATCTACCTGTGCTGTTTAAGTGTTTACCAACTATTTTTCACCCTTAGGAATGAGTTTTCAGTGTAAGTTGCATGAGACTTTTATTTATCACAAAAAAGGTTTCTGACTGACCAGAACTGTGGGGACCAGTGCGTTAGGCAATCTGAAATTATTTATGTGGGAATCCTTTAAGCACTAGGTAACTTCCAACGTTTTGTTTTGCTCCCAAGGAAAGATCTGCTGGTAAGGACTATTTCTGGGGTTGGAGCACACACTTACCATTGCTACAGCTCTCCTCGTCACTTCCATCCTTACAGTCCTCGTCTCCGTCACACTGGAAAGTGCTGGGGATGCACTGTCCATTCCTGCATTCCACCAGACCCTGGCTGTGACACGCTAGGGAACAGCAAAATAACATGCATTTTAATTATCTATATTTCTTTCAGTGTGCGGTTCATATCCATGATTCCTGTTTATCTGGCATCACCAAAAAATGAAGTGTTCTAAACATCTGAATGTTCTGCCCAAATGAATGAATGTGTCAATTTTTTTCATCCCAAGTGTTCTTGGAATGCAAGGTTTTCTTTCTGGAATTTCTCTTACCCTATTAAGTAGCACTTAGTTAAAACTAACCCTTTCTAGATCACTGCATAAGTGAAACTAGTATTAACGATAGTAGTAGTTATACTGGGCTTCCTAGGTGGGTCAGCGGTAAAGAATCTGCCTGCAATGCAGGAGACGTGGGTTCAATCCCTGGGTCAGGAAGATCTCCTGGAGAAGGAAATGACAATCCACTCCAGTATTCTTGCCCGGGAAATCCCATGGACAGAGGAACCTGGCAGGCTGCAGTACATGGAGTCACAAAAGAATCGGATGTTACTTAGAGACTAAACAACAAGCAGTTATACTAATGATATAAAAGCTACAATTTATTAAAGGTTTACTATATGGCAATAGCTGTGCTAGGAGTATTACATATCTAATCTCAAATCCTCATAACAAATTTTTAAAGTGCATATTATCAACCTAGTTTAGAATAAAGAAACTGAAGCTTAGAGACTTTAAGCATGTGTGTCATTCTCTCAAGGCTGTTGAAAAGTAGGGCCAGGATATGGAAGTAAGATTTTCTAACCCTAAGCCCCAGCATCTCACTCTGCATCGACCTGACCTAATGCACCAATGAAATGCATAATACCTACCCTACAATAAACACTTTATTTCAAAACTTGCTTATAACATCTGATATTTAAAAGTATGATCTAGTGACCATTCGGAGAAGGCAATGGCACCCTACTCCAGTACTCTTGCCTGGAAAATTCCATGGACGGAGGAGCCTGGTAGGCTGCAGTCCATGGGGTCGCTAGGAGTCAGACACGACTGAGTGACTTCACTTCACTTTTCACTTTCATGCATTGGAGAAGGAAATGGCAACCCACTCCAGTGTTCTTGCCTAGAGAATCGCAGGGACGGGGGAGCCTCGTGGGCTGCCGTCTATGAGGTCACACAGAGTCAGACATGACTGAAGCAACTTAGCAGCAGCAGCAGCAGTGACCATTAACCTTCCAAGAACTGATTGTCTTAATTCTATTCCTATTGTCTTTTAAAGCATCAGAAACCCATGTATTATGTGACATCAGCCTTCATAGAGTTACTGTCTATATACACACTTGAGCACCATATTCTTGCTTTTCCAAGATCCATCAAAATACAGTCCACTCTGTTCCACAATGTCCACTCAGCCAGGACTCAGATGATATTCCAGTTCAAATATAATTCAGGAAAGAGGAAAGCTGGGCATAGTGTTTGCTAATTAATTTGAATGAGTTTACTTATGTCAAAATAAAAACCATGCAACCTACATTTCTATTTTTGCCTTAAATTCCAGGCAAATTAAACAGCCAATCTCATATGTAGCTACTGTTTCTACTTTTATTAGACAGTAAAAGATGGAATAAAAAGTTTAATTAGCTTGAATATGCATAAAATGCACCATATTAGCTCTTTCAGGTTAATATTACTCTTCTTTAGCTTCTATTTAATCATTTTATTATTCCCTATCGAGTATAATATACTTTCTAGGGAAAAAATGTGGCAAGCCATACTCGATTTTATTAGGTAGTGTAACAGCTACCTGAAGACTCTTTTTAAAAAAAAAAAAAAAAACAACTGAAGTATAGTTGATTTATAATATCATGTTAGTTTCAGGTACATAGCACAGTGATTCAGTTATACATATATACATCCATGTATATGTACCTATTCCTATTGGTTACTACAAAATATTAAGTATAGTTCACTGTGCTATACAATAGACTTTGTTGATTATCTGTTTCATATACAGCAATGTGTCTATGTTAATTCCAAAGTCCTAATTTATTTTTCCTTTTCTTTCCCCTTTGGTAACATAAATTTGTTTTCTGTGTCTGTGAGTCTGTTTCTGTTCAGCAAATAAGTTCATCTATATAATTTTTTTAGATTCCACATATAAGTGATTTCATATGCTACTTGTCTACCTCTGTCTAGCTTACTTCACTTAGTATGATAATCTATAGGTCCATCCATGTTGCTGCAAGTGGCATTATTTCATCATCTTTTATGGCTGAGTGATATTCTACAGTACATGCAGACTACATCTTCTTTATCCATTCATCTGTCAAGGAACATTTAGGTTGCTTCCATGTCTTGGTTACTGTAAATAGTGCTGCTATGAATATATGGGTGCATGTACCCTTTTGAATTTTGGTTTTCTCCAGATATACTCACCAGAAATAAGACAGGCTCTGAAGTTATAATATCATCTCACACTCTGTGTAACTCCATCAACCCTGAAGGCTCTCTTCTCTCTGTCAGTTCTCCCTATGCTCTCTCACAAATGGTGCCTGTGAGCATGTGTGGAGGCTCTTGCTTAACTGCTAATATATTTTTTGCAGACAGAAAGTTCCCAGTCTCTGGGAAGAATATCTGCTTTGACAAAGTCACAAAAGAAGATTCGCGGGTAATGAGAGAGAAAACAGCCACCTGCTTGGCCAGAGTGGCAAAGTCAGGCTTTGAATTTTGGCGAGAAAAATTTGGACATCAGTTATACTACATTGTTATTGTCATCATGCCATTCAATTATCATCTGTATAGGCCAGGACCAAAGTGTAAGAATCTGTTTAGATAGTGAACCTTCAGTGTATTTGACTAACCAGACAGAAGCGGGAAAATGAGCAAGATGAAAACCTTCAGGGCACTCACAGCAATTGACTTCATCGGATTTATCCACGCAGTCATGGTCCCCATCACACACCCATTCAATGGCAATGCAGCGCCCGTCTCCACAGCGATGCTCCTCTGCGGGGTTGCAATCTGGAGGGAGCAAGCACTCAGGAGGATGGAGAGAACCAACATGACAAACACTTGGAATGTATGGCTCATAGTTCCAGTACAAGTTAGAAAGTTCTTCTGTCACTAAATAATACACTACCAAAAATTTGAGAGCTAATCACAAAGTCAAAATGGTAAACAAGCAAGAAGAATTCAGCTGGTTTTATTAATAATTCAGGAGGACATTCAGAATTAAACACAGTTCTTTAAAATGTTCTTTAAATCCATCTGCTAATTCAGGAGACACGGGTTCGATCCTTGGGTCACGAATATCCCCTGGAGAAGGAAACTGCAACCCACTCCAGTATTCTTATCTGGGAAATCCCATAGACAGAGGAGCCTGGTAGGCTACAGTTTACAGGGTCACAAAAGAGTCAGACATGACTTAGCAACTAAACAACAACTTTAAAAGGTTCATTCCTCTTTTTAACTGAGACATAATTGACATAAAATGTTGTGTAAAGGTATGCTAAGTGAGATAAGCTAGAAAGAGAAAAATACTGTATATCACATGTGGAAAAAAGCTGAATTTGTACAACATATAGACAAGTAGCTAGCAGGGGCTGGTGTGGGCTATATTGGAAAGATGTTTACAGGTACAAACATGCAACTAGTAGATGGATTCCTTCTTTAAAAGATAAGATGAGTTATTGAACGTAAAACAAACCCTTGATGTTTCCACTGCAGAAGTCGCCCTGTAGTGCATGGCAATCAAATACAGGAGAGATCTTTGGTTGTATATAACAAGAGGATCAAGAACTGCAAGCAGAGTTTTGCTCAAGAGCTCAAAATCTAACCATGAGCCACTGACTCCAACCAGAGAAGAAAGAATTTCAAAGAGACAAAAATATGTTAACTCCCATTTCCATTCCACTTCTTTAATGTTCCCTTAGTATGACTTTACCCAGAAAATATTACATTTACACATAAGACATGACAGATTAGTAATTGAAAAAGCCTCCTCTTCCTGAAAATTAAGAAACCAATCACTTTGTAATTTAACTCACTAACCACACTAACAAACAATGAACTACAAGATTTTGATTGTAAGTTTCTATAATTTTAAATGAAAACCTTTAGGGAAATAATGTTACTTACCACAGTTTTGTTCATCACTTAGATCTCCACAGTCATCATATCCATCACACACCAGGCTATAATTAAGGCACTTGCCTGTGTGACAGTGAAACAGATTCTCACTGCAATCTGGAAAAACACAAAAAAAACAGAAGCCACTGATGGGTCATCAGAGCAGAAGAGGATGTTACAGTAGTAGCTGGTTTAACAGAAGCATATCATGGGGGGAAATCATAATGGTGACCCAGTCCATAACTACTGTTTCACAGTGGGGGAGACTGTGGTGCAAAGGGAGCCACTGACTTGTTCAAGGTCATATAACAAGTTACTGTAGAACAATGATGAAGACTCACTGGCTCCCAAGCCAATGCTCTTATCACTTCCTGAAAATACCCACGTTCCACTCTATGTCACTTGAAAGCTTCCTTATAGCCAAATATGAGAAAAGACATTCTCAACCCACCATAGTTTCTACTCAAGTTCACATTCATACAGAATGAACACTTCATAGACAGTGAGTAGTTATTTCTTAAAAATGTTTACTTTAAAATGCAAGTCCAGTTTTGTCAATGGTAAATATAGACATAACAAAGAGAAAAAGTCATTTATATTACAGAGTTGTTAATAATTCACACAACTTTACCACTTAAGGCAACTGAATGTTTCATAGCATGACCTTCAGATAACCAGTACTGTCCTAGATTATGATGCTAAGATAATAAAAAGTGATTTAACCCTTATTGCCAAATTCAGACTTAAATTGAAGAAAGTGGGGAAAACCACTAGACCATTCAGGTATGACCTAATCAAACCCCTTATGATTATACAGCAGAAGTGAGAAATAGATTTAAAGGACTAGATCTGATAGACAGAGTGCCTGATGAACAGTGGACAGAGTTTCGTGACATTGTACAGGAGACAGGGATCCAGATCATCCCCAAGAAAAATAAATGAAAAAAAGCAAAATGGCTGTCTGAGGAGGCCTTACAAATCAGCTGTGAAAAGAAGAGCTGCAAAAAGCAAAGAAGAAAAGGAAAGATATACCCATTTGAATGCAGAGTTTCAAAGAATAGCAAGGAGAGATAAGAAAGCCTTCCTCAGTGATCAGTGCAAAGAAATAAAGGAAAACAATAGAATGGGAAAGACTAGAGATCTCTTCAAGAAAATTAGAGATACCAAGGGAACATTTCAGGCAAAGATGGGCACAATAAAGGACAGAAATGGTATGGACCTAACAGAAGCTGAAGATATAAGAAGAGGTGGCAAGAATACATAGAAGAACTGTACAGAAAAGATCTTCACAACCCAGATATCATGATGGTGTGATCACTCACCTAGAGCCAGGCATCCTGGAATGTGAAGTCAAGTGGGCCTTAGGAAACATCACTACAAACAAAGCTAGTGGAGGTGACGGAATTCCAGTTGAGCTACTTCAAATCATAAAAGATGATGCTATGAAAGTACGGCACTCAATATGTCAGCAAATTTGGAAAACTCAGCAGTGGCCACAGGACTGGAAAAGGTCAGTTTTCATTCCAATCCCAAAGAAAGGCAATGCCAAAGAATGCTCAAACTACCGCACAATTGCACTCATCTCACACGCTAGTGAAGTAATGCTCAAAATTCTCCAAGCCAGGCTTCAGTAACATATGAACCATGAACTTCCAGATATTCAAGCTGGTTTTAGAAAAGGCAGAGGAACCAGAGATCAAATTGCCAACATCCAGTGGATCATCAAAAAGGCAAGAGAGTTCCAGAAAAACATCTATTTCTGCTTTATCGACTATGCCAAAGCTTTTGACTGTGTGGATCACAATAAACTGTGGAAAATTCTGAAAGAGATGGGAATACCAGACCACCTGACCTGCCTCTTGAGAAACCTGTATGCAGGTCAGGAAGCAACAGTTAGAACTGGACATGGAACAACAGACTGGTTCCAAATAGGAAAAGGAGCACGTCAAGGCTGTATATTGTCACCCTGCTTCTTTAACTTATATGCAGAGTACATCATGAGAAATGCTGGGCTGGAGGAAGCACAGTCTGGAATCAAGATTGCCAGGAGAAATATCAATAACCTCAGATATGCAGATGACACCACCCTTATGGCAGAAAGTGAAGAAGAACTAAAGAGCCTGTTGATGAAAGTGAAAGAGAAGAGTGCAAAAGTTGGCTTAAAGCTCAACATTCAGAAAACTAAGATCATGGCATCTGGTCCCATCACTTCATGGCAGATAGATGGGCAAACAGTGGAAACAGTGGCTGACTTTATTTTTGGGGGCTCCAAAATCACTGCAGATGGTGATTGCAGCCATGAAATTAAAAGACGCTTACTCCTTGGAAGGAAAGTTATGATCAACCTAGATAGCATATTTAAAAGCAGAGACATTACTTTTGGCAAAAAGGTCCATCTAGTCAAGGCTATGGTTTTTCCAGTGGTCAGGTACTGATGGGAGAGTTGGACTATAAAGAAAGCTGAGCACCGAAGAATTGAGGCTTTTGAACTGTGGTGTTGGAGAAAACTCTTGAGAGTCCCTTGGACTGCAAGGAGATCCAACCAGTTCATCCTAAAGGAGATCAGTCCTGGGTGTTCATTGGAAGAACTTATGTTGAAGCTGAACTCCAATACTTTGGCCACCTGATGCAAAGAGCTGACTCATTTGAAAACACCCTGATGCTGGGAAAGATTGAGGGCAGGAGGAGAAGGGGATGACAGAGGATGATATGGTTGGATGGCATCACTGACTCAATGGACATGAGTTTGGGTAGACTCCGGGAGTTGGTGATGGACAGGGAGGCCCGGCGTGCTGCAGTTCATGGGGTTGCAAACAGTTGCACATGAATGAGTGACTGAACTGAACTATAAGCTTAACTATGACTTTACAAGATTCATGAATTCCACTCTTAGAAATCTACCCAAGAGAAGTGAAACATATACTCACACAAAGACTGGCATGTGAATGTTTATCACAGTATTATTCATAATAGCCAAAGCCTAGAAACAATCCAAATGCTCAACAATTGGTAGATGTACCACCAAAATATAGTATATTCATATAATGGGACACTATTCTATTAAAATGGGATACTATTCAGTTAAAAGTATCAAACTACTGATGCACGTGACAGCATCGATGAAGCTCAGATACATTTTGCTAAGCGAAAGAAACCAAATACAAAAACTACATATTGTGTGATCCATTTATAAAGTTTCTGGAACAGGCAAACTTACAGGGACAGATGTAGCTGTGGCTGGAGATATGGGAGTGAGGACTGAATGCAGATAAATAGGAGAGAAATGTGTGGAAAGATGGGAAAGTTCTAGAAGTGGATCATGGTGAGGGTTTCACAATCCTATAAATTTACTAAATCACTTTATAGTATATAAGTTATACCTCAATAAGGTAAAAATGTTTACATGTAAAGGCTGTATTTAGTAGCAACTATATTTCTTAAATGTATTGAGTCGGTCAAAAAGTTCATTCAGGTTTTTTAGTAAGATGTCATGGAAAAATCCAAATGAACTTTTGGCCAATCCAATATTATCTTTTCCCTTAGAGTGAATTAAGTTCAAAAATAGATTCTTAAGGCTAGAGAGGGATCATGGAAGATGTGCAGAATTTTAGTAGAGTGGATGGAATGAAAATTTCAGCATATTTCAAGTAGAAGGATTAGCAAGAACAAAGGAAAGAGGTGAGAAATAAAGTCACATATGAGGATCAGTCTCCTTGACTGATAAAGATCAAGAATCTTAGTGGTAAACATCCCAGCCTCCTGCTAATTGTTACTCCTGAAGCAAGTCTGTCTCTCATACAATCGGTGATGGGTACTTCTTTACCATGGGGCTTCCCAGGTGGCATTAGTGGTAAAGAACCCACCTGCCAATGCAGGAGATGTAAGAGGCGTGGGTTCAATCCCTGGGTCAGGAAGGTACCCTGGAAGAGGGCATAGCAACCCACTCCAGCCTTCTTGACTGGACAGAGGAGCGTGTGGGCTACAGTCTTTAGGGTTGCAAAGAGTCAGACATGACTGAAGAGACTTTGCACACATGCACCTCTCTTTACTCTAAACATCCCAAATTCTGTAACAATTCATTATCAAAAATCTTCGGGACTGATTAGTGAAACTGTGAGCCACATCAA
Source organism: Okapia johnstoni (assembly GCA_024291935.2). Taxonomy (NCBI): domain Eukaryota; kingdom Metazoa; phylum Chordata; class Mammalia; order Artiodactyla; family Giraffidae; genus Okapia; species Okapia johnstoni. The sequence continues at coordinate 60,262,614 of CM044308.1, forward strand.
AATATTATTTACATGAATCATCAACTTCTATTTCAAAGAGCACTCTTCTAAGAAGTTACTTGAATACTCTCAGAATCACACCATTTTAGAAACGGAATGTACCTTAAGGATCATCTGTTCAGCACCATCATTAAGAGTGTGTACACACATATACACATATATACACATACAGAACCTTGTAAGTCCTTTTTTTTTTTTCATTTCCCCTGGGCCAAATTTTCAAATGAGGACAACCATCATAAGGGAAAACATAAGGACTAAAAAGAGGTACCAGTTTTCACCTTGACCATATTATTTCCCCCCATTCAGCCGAGGGTGCTAACTCCCCATCCTGCACCCTACTGCCAGCTGAGCTGACCACACACATACCGGCTAAGTCAAGAAAGGTTGACTACGGTTCTCCTGCCCACTGAGCAAAGTTGGGGAATTTGTGCATCAAGATATATGCATTTCCTTGGGAAATGTTAAAGATCTTTTTGATTTTTGTTTTATTTTCATCTCTTACAAAAAGTTTTGAATCAGCATGCTAGAATCAGCATTATGGTGGGGTTTTCACCTTGATCATCAGTGCAGAAGTACTTACATCACCAGAAGGAGGAGGCAGTGTGAAGGGATGATAGATTTTAAACATATGAATTAATTTTTTTTTAAACAGTACACTTCACTTTTTTGGATGGTAGGACTGGAGAATCAAATACTTCTTTCAGAATCTGATTAACCTGAGAACACTTAAAATATTCCCAAGGTCCATTCTGGGATCCCTGGTAATTCATACAAAAAAAAAACCTCATTGGGTGTATTTTGTAAATTAAAGTTGTCATTGATTAACTTATTTCATAAATGGAGATGATTCAAACATTTTTTATAATTCCTCATTATTCATACAGGGGCAGGCTCAACTTTCCACTGCTATGACTTTCTTGGTTAGAAGCCATTTTCAGATGTTAGATACAAAATTAGCTACATTTGGAAAACAACTTGTTACCTCCCTAAGGTCTGTGTAATTAGTAAACACAGAAAACCTTAACCAGAGGCACTGCACACCCAGAAACACATAGCAAATAGCAAAAATCACAGTGCTTCCTTTTACTGAAATAAATGTTTATTTCAACTGAAAAGAGATGCTGTAAGTGCAATTTGGGGCCAACAGATGAAAACTTACAAAAGCTGCTTGCTGTGCTTTTCTTGCTCAATACAAGCATAATTTTGCATAACCTAAGGTGGGTATTTTTCTAGATACAGATTTTTTTTTTCTGAATGAGAGTTTTGATAAAATGCTACTTCTAAAGTTCTTGCATGTTAATATTTATTTCAGTCTGGCATCTTACACTATTAACTTTTATCCCTCAAAATTGTCATTAAATGAAAAGAGACAGCTAAGGAACAACCTTTTTTCAAGAACTTCATTCAATTTTCTCAGTCTCTTGAGTCTATAAACATAATCATGTTGCCTCAACTCAGGATTCAAGTAGGGATGCTCAATTTCCACCCAGAAACAGCCTTGTTTTGAGATGACCAAAGAGGTTAATCAGTTTGCCCACAGTTTCCCAGCTTGTTACAGTGATCTGGGCTTACTGATGTCCTGAGGGTTTTCAGCTATTGACTTCTAGCTCCAAAGGGGGATTTCTCAACTGCAGTACCGTGGACACGTGGGGCTGGGTGACTATTGTGGGGAGCTATCCTATGTGCTGCATGTTTAGCAACAATCCCAGCCACTGCCCGCTAAATACCAGTAGCATCCCCTTAAACTTCCCCGGTGGTACAATCAAATAGGTCTCCATATACTGCAAAACATCTAGAGGGGAATATTGCCTCTAACACAGAGCTACTGTTCTGGAATATCCAAGCATCACCTTATTCCAAGGCCAGTTTTAATCCTGTCTTTCCCATTGGCTCTCTCATGCCAATCTGGCAACCACTGATTTGTGCTCTTGTCTCTCACAAAATCTCTCTGTTTACACCATCTTTTGCTTTGCCATACCTATTATATTGGGCTTCCCAGGTGGGACTAGTGATAAAGAACCGGCCTACCAATGCAGGAGACATAAGAGACACGGGTTCAATCCTTGGATTGGGAAGATCCCCTGGAGAAGGGCATGGCAACCCACACCAGTATTCTTGCCTAGAGAATCCCATGGACAGGGGAGCCTGGTGGGCTACAGTCCATAGAGTCACAAAGAGTCGGACACAACTGAAGTGACTTAGCATGCACATCTATTATATTGCTCTAAAACATGATATTTATTTATATCTATGTTTATGTTATGATCTCTATGCCATTTCCCTGATTAGACTAAAAGGTTCATGAAGCAAAAAATCATGTCTTAACAGTCTTTATATTTACCAGGTATCTAGAACATGCTTCACACATAGCAGGAATTCAAGATTATTCAATAATTTTATTGATTCCCTATAATCAGATGGCCTCAAAACAGGAGTGAATTTTCCAGACATCTGAAACTTCTTCCATAAGGGTAGAATGAAATATTTTTATTTTTATTAATTTGGTAGAAATCTTTCTAGTATTTATTTGCTCCCCTGTCTTAATAAATATAGTAGCTACAGCCATTTTTGATGATTCATAAACATTATTTGGAATATCAGTTTTTATTTTGTGCTACTTGGGTGGCCTCCTTTCCAAGATAGCTTCATATGGTGCTGCTTTTAAAACCATTGTGCATATTGTAGTATTTCTGTCTTCTCCACAGTGTATCACCTGACCTCTGGTGGGGAAGGAGTGGGAGGAATTTTGGAAGGACGGCATAGAGAATAAGATAACAACCACAGTCACAACCATAAATCCTAATGCCTTTTGAGAATTACTGCATGACAGGCACTGGTCTCTGTACTTGACATCTAGTGATTCATTATTCTGCTCAACAATTCTAGAGATAGTTAGTATAATAACATTATTTATTGTCTCCATTTTACTGATGAGGACACTAAGACCCAGAGAGATTGAGTACCTTGCCTTATTTACAGAGGCAGGAAATGATAAAGAAGGAATAGGAGGGGCTTCTCTGGTGGCTCAGTGGTAAAGAATTTGCCTGCCAATGCAGGAGACACGGGTTCGATCCCTAGTCCTCAAAGATTCTACATGCCTCGGAGCAACCATGCGTCACAACAATTGAGCCTGTGCTCTGGAGCCTGGGAACTGCAACTACTGAGCCCACATGCCACAGCTACTGAAGCTTGCATGGCCTAGAACCCATGCTCCACAATAAGAGAAGCCACTGCAATGAGAAGCCCACACACTGCATCTAGATAGCAGTCCCCGCTTGCTGCAACTAGAGAAAAGCCCACACAGCAAGGAAGACCCAGCACAGCCAGAAAGAAAGAAAGAAAGCAGGAAAGAAAGAAATAGGAACCCAGGCAGCCTGACTCAAGACCTCGTATTATTAATCTGTGTGATAATTAGTATAACTAATTATGCTAACTAGTATATTTAGTTAACTCAGTATAATTCATTTACCACAGTACACAAAAATAAATGGGGTAACAACCAATGTTACCCAAATTCAGAGTGAATGATTTCCGAAAGTATTTGACATTGGTTTACATGGCATAAAGTATGGGGGCTTTGTGGCGGTTCTTTTTCCTGTGACAGGTCTTTTCCTGAGGCTTTTTCATTTGCTAAGCACCTGCTACATATCAGATGCTGTTCCAGAGCTGGTTACAGAATCAACAGATGATAGAATATTAGCAACAAAAGAGACACCAGACACCCTCTAGTGCAGCGGTTTCAAGCCTGACTGTGCACTAGAATCACTGGCAGGGTTTTACAAAGGGGCTGCTGCCTGGGTGCCGCCTCCAGACTGACAGAGCTAGAATTTCTGCAAGTGGGGCTTCCTGGAGATGCTACTGTGCTGCCAGTCTTGATGACAGGGAAAACCAGGGGGTGAGATGTCACCTATTTCAAGTCACAGAACTAGAAATTTAAAAAACACTTCCTCCTTTTCAAAACTCCTTTCTCTACACCACTAAAATTCTTCTCAGCTTTTGGATGCCTGTCCGTTTTACCGATACTTAAGGAAGACACAGGGCTTCCCTGGTGTCTCAGACAGTAAAGAATCCACCTGCAATGCAGGAGACCTGAGTTTGATCCCTGGGTCAGGAACATCCCCTGGAGAAGGGAATGGCAACCCACTCCAGTGTTCTTGCCTGAAGAATTCCATGGACAGAGGAGCCTGGCTGGCTACAGTCCACAGGGTCACAAAGAGTCAGACACGACTGAGCAACCAACACACACAAGGAAGAGATCAAGAAACAACAAAATGAGTTGGGAGGTCACTAAGCAGTCCCAGATACCTGGTGAGCCACTGTAATAGACAATTCTCTCCCTCAACATAACAGAGCCCCCAAACTAAACATTTTTAATGTCATATGAATGATCGGAGCACAATCATTCACCAAATTTGCACTTTCTGGACATTGGTAAGTCAAAGGCAGCACAAACAAGAGAAAATAATTCGATTTGGACCCATTCAGGAGTGGGTTCAAATCTGGCACTTTGAACCACTGGCAAATTATTTCATTGCCATGAGCTTCACCTCTGTACCTGAACAAAAAGGAGTAATACTTCCTTTGCTGAAAATTAAATCACATCATGTAGGTAAATGCTTCCAGCACAACTGATTTGAGAACTCACTCAAACAGCAAACCCCTTCCCTTCCTTCCTTGGAAGGCAGTCCTCCTCCTGTACCTGTCAGAACCCTCAGAACATGGTAAATCCTTGAGCTCCAACTGGGAATGTCCAGCAAAACCTCCTTCTCCCCTTGGGAGTATCTGTGGGCTGCCTTCCAGCCCTGATCCATGCCCTAAGTCAGACTTGACACTATTCCTTCACTTCAGCACGGTGACAACGGGAGGGTGGCCCCTTCCATAAACACACACGCTGCAATACCACAGGCCCTGGCATGCTAAATTGCAGAGGCAGATGTCCTTGAAAGGTCAGCAACAATTGCATGCAAAGCTTTCAATGTCTAACTAAGTATTTTCATGAACAAGTATTCTGAAGGGATGTATTTCCTAAACGAACCAAGCCAAATGGTTTTTAAAGTATGTTCATGAGGAAGGAAAGCCTGTATCTTCCTTAATAAACTCTTCCACTCCTGGGACATTGCTGACTACCTTACAGAAAAATAATAATACCTTCTTTGTTCAGTGACTGACTGGGAAAATTTACTCTTTCAATTTCAACAAATGCAGCAGAAAGCTCCTCTTACTATTTAGAGTGTAATGTTCCAGGCAATGGGAGATGAAGCCAGTGTTGGCCTACCACAGAGGTAGAGGCACCGGTAGAATTTGACTATGACACAACATAGGCCATAATTAGGGGATAAACAAGAGATTCCACTGTAACTCCCATTACTGTATATAATTCTATTGAACCACTTAAAATCCCTATTGTAGGTGCTTTGTATAATATTTGCTCCCAAATCCATAGCAATATTCCCTAATGTAAATATGTGCTCAGACATTCAGTGGTGTCCGACTCCTTGGAATCCCATGGACTGTAGCCTGCCAGGCTCCTCTGTCCATGGAATTCTCCAGGCAAGAATACTGGAGTGGATGGCCATGTGCTCCTCCAGGGGATCATCCCAACCCAGGGATTGAATCCACGTCTCTTAAGTCTCCTGTATAGGCAGGTGGGTTCTTTACCACTAGTGTTACCTGGGAAGCCCAATGTAAATATACATCCCATAAAAAATGTTTTTCATGTACAATCATGTACCATAGGTTTTTCTGAAGAGAGAATTCCAAGTTATAAAAACAAATATCTTTGTGAAAACATTTCTAACAAAATATGAGCAACATAACTGAAATTCTATAGGATGCTAGATATTATATAAAATAAATAAATGCATGAATAAATAAATGTGAGGTCATATGTAAACGAATAATTTTGAGGAAATACCAAATTAAGATAAAATTAATCTTTAAAAAAAAAGAAAACAACTGGGATTTATCAGAAACTTTAATGAGCAAATATGTATTGTAACTCTCTAGGAAGTAGATCAGGGCTTCCCAGGTGGCTCAGTGGTATAAGAATCCCCCTGCCAGTGCAGGAGTTGCAGGAGACATGGGTTCAATCCCTGGGTCAGGAAGATCCCCTGAATGAGGAAATGGCAACCCAGTCTTGCCTGGAAAACCCCATGGACAGAGGAGCCTGCTGGGTTACAGTCCATGGGGTCACAAAGAGTTGGACACAGCTGAAGCAACTGAGATCTGACAGACAGCATTTCTCAAGCTTACTTTTTTCCCAGGCATTTTTCAAGACTCAGGTACTACGGAATACCAGTTTGGGAAATACTGACCCAAACTAAATATTACCACAACATACTGCCTTTCAAAAGTTATGGCAAATAAATGTCCTAGAAGCCTTCATATGGAAGAAGAGTTGGCCCGCCTGGTAAACACATCAGAGGAATCTTTCAGTTGAGGTGAGCAATTGAGAGGAGCTCTTATAAAGCTTTGGCAACTCCTACAGGAAGGAAAACACAGCTTTTCCCATAGTAACAACTGCTGGTCATATAACCATTAAAAAGCAATTCAAACACTGTTGCATATGGGCTTGTGTTGGAGGCAGATCCTGCAATGTATTCTTGAGGCTAATTTTTCCATTTTATCTGTTGCATAATTGCAAACCAATTTGAGATCTGAATATATATTTGATGTGGACTGAAAGACTGTGTCCTCCCAAAATTTATAGGTTTGAAACTGGGTACAAGCCCGGTGCCCTTGTCTTTGTCTGACTGAAGGGTTAATGACTGGGAAATGTGAGGATGTAGAAACGAAGAAGAGATGCTGGGCTGGGGAACCGGTAACAATTTAGACAATTTTGTCACATAACAGAATCACCAAACTCCCAGTTCCTTGAAAGATACAGATAAATGCCTGACAAACATTCATAAGTTGTTTTTACAGGAAGCAGACCCCCTCAAGATGAAAACTGCTGACCACAAGAACACAGATCTTTGACTGGTTGAAACCAGAAGGTTGATAAGGCTTGAAACTTACCTGATGCCAACCAATCCAAGACCTATCCATGAGCTGATCATGTCCTAAGCACTATAAAACTCCTCACTACCCCCTCCAGGGTGGGTCCCACCATTCAGGGCATTAGTGCCCTGAGGCCCCCTTTGCCTGGCAAAGCAATCAAAGCTACTCTTTTCTATTTCACCCAAAAGTCTGTCTCTGTGTTCCTATTCTGTACCAGTGAACAGAGGCTGAGTTTCAGCAACATGTTGAAGCTTTAATCCCCAACATAATGGACAGGGCCTGTGAAGTAGTGATAAAGATCAGAAGGGTGGGACCCGAATTCAACTGAGCTGATACCCTTACAAGAAGAGGAAGAGACACACGAGAGCTCTCTCCTCCCTACCTCCTCCCTTCTCTCCCCTTCTCTCCCTCTCTTGCTTTCCCCCCAAAGAGGTTATTTGAATACACAGGCATGTGGCAGTTACCTGCAAGCCAGGAACAGAACTCTCATTAGAAACTGAACCCTGTCGGACCTTGATCTTGGACTTTTCAGCCTCCAGAACTGTGAGAAAATACATTTCTGTTGTTTAAGTCTCAGCCTGTGGTATTTTGTAAGGCAACTCAAGCAAACAAATACAATATTGGACAAACCACCGTTTTGGTCAAAATGACTAACCAAATCAATGATAAGACAGTGGAGGATGTTTAAAGGCTGAATCTACCAATCCATAGATGCTGAACAGTTGGTTCATGCCTTAACTCTCTCCAGGCTGAGAGGAAGCATAAACAAACAAGACATTTTGCGTCGTCTGTGTCATGAATGCTAAAAATCATGGGGGTAAAAAATGTTGCTATTAAAAATATCCTTCTTTTAAAATAAAAAGTTGACCTTTATTCTCTTAGAACTTTAAAAACAAAAACAAAAACCCTCACCCAAAGAAAATAAATGAAAAGCCTTTTTCCAATTTTAAGATACTTGAAGGAAAAACACTTCGAGCCCGAGCTGTTCCAAAACACATCTAGCTGTCAAGTTCCTAATGGAATCAGGCTTTTGAAAGGTGTGCAAACATGCAGCCGTCATGGGGGCGGGGGAAGACAAACAGTTTGCTCACTAAAGAAAAGCAAACTAACAGCAGTCCACCCAAGGGTGGTTGTCAGGACTAGACAGTGGAATGCTCTGGTTTCCAGGCCCCTGAATAGAATCCATGTCCCCGCAGACAACCCCCCCACCGCCTGTCACATACTGCAATGAGCCTCGTCACTCCAGTCATCACAGTCGTTGTAGCCGTTACACTGAAGTTTCCTGGGGACGCAGATGCCACTGGTGCACAGAAAGCTCTCGCCCCCTCTGCAGAGCACTAAAAAAAAAAAAAAAAAAAAAAGGAGAGAGGCAGAAAAGCAATGTCAAAATAAATAAGAGGGTTTTTTTTTTTTTAATTAGGGGAAATAAAGAACAGAAAGAAAACCTTCTCTTGATGTTTAACAGATGTGTTTCCCAAGTCCCTCAGTTTAATTGTCACCAATTCCTCTCTGGCTTCCCAGAACATTAATTGTAAAATTACCTGGGAAGAATATAAAGTGTTTGCCTGAGAAAAGTGAAAGGAAATTCGCCAGTGGGCTTTCACAGCACAAGAGAGCAGCCTTGTCTATTGCACGACTTACATGCAGAAAGATACCAAATAGGAGTAGTTTTTTTAATAACCAAAAATTATTTCAGAGTGAAATTTATTGAACAAACATTTAAAATCCTTCTACAACAATCAATGTCATGCAGAGAAAGTTAGTTACAAATAGTCAGTTGATATGTGCTTGAACACGGGCACAGAGACCCTATGCCTTGTATTGAAATATATTTATTTACTTGCCTTAATAAAAATGCCAGTTAAAAATATCAGAATCTATTATAGCATAAGGAATGTGAAACAACATTAGCTAATAATATTTTCTTTTTTTCTTTTCCTTAACATGGTTTCACTTTGGTATTCTTTGCTTTAAGCATTATGCTCTTTTTCTTCTCAAAATTCAACAAATATTCAATTCTTTCAAAATTACATTAGACATAAAATGTGGGAGAAGAAGCTAGAAAAATTTTTCTAAGGGAGACCATTACTCAAAGGACAAATTAATTCAACAAAATGGGTGTTAAAATACACTTCAATATTTGGCAATTTGCATCAGATGCCTTTTAAATGTGTATAACCTTTGACAAGCTGGAATCAAGACTGCCGGGAGAAATATCAATAACCTCAGATATGCAGATGACACCACCCTTATGGCAGAAAGTGAAGAAGAACTAAAGAGTCTCTTGATGAAAGTGAAAGAGGAGAGTGAAAAAGTTGGCTTAAAGCTCAATGTTCAGAAAACTAAGATCATAGCATCTGGTCCCATCACTTCATGGGAAATAGATGGGGAAACAGTGGAAACAGTGTCAGACTTTATTTTTGGGGGCTCCAAAATCACTGCTGATGGTGACTGCAGCCATGAAATTAAAAGACGCTTACTCCTTGGAAGGAAGGTTATGGCCAACCTAGATAGCATATTTAAAAGCAGAGACATTACTTTGCCAACAAAAGTCCATCTAGTCAAGGCTATGGTTTTTCCAGTGGTCATGTATGGATGTGAGAGTTGGATGGTGAAGAAAGCTGAGCGCCACAGAATTGATGCTTTTGAACTGTGGTGTTGGAGAAGACTCTTGAGAGTCCCTTGGACTGCAAGGAGATCCAATCAATCCATCCTAAAGGAGATCAATCCTGGGTGTTCATTGGGAGGACTGATGTTGAAGCTGAAACTCCAATAGTTTGGCCACCTCATGCGAAGAGTTGACTCATTGGAAAAGAGCCTAATGTTGGGTAGAATTGGGGGCAGGAGGAGAAGGGGACGACAGAGGATGAGATGGTTGGATGTTGTCACTGACTCGATGGACATGGGTTTGGGTAGACTCTGGGAGTTGGTGATGGACAGAGAGGCCTGGCGTGCTGCAGTTCATGGGGTCGCAAAGAGTCGGACACAACTGAGCGACTGAACTGAACTGAACAGAACCTTTGACCCAGCAATCTTCTTTCTTGGCCTTCATACAAAGTAAATCATTATGAATAAGTTCAAGTTTTTATATTTAAGGGTATTAATACCATCATGGTTTATAAGAGGAAAACTGAAATAACAGCTATGCAATAATAGAAGATTGGTTACATAAATTTTAGCACCATCTATTTCTGCTTTATTGACTATACCAAAGCCTTTGACTGTGTGGATCACAATAAACTGTGGAAAATTCTGAAAGAGATGGGCATACCAGACCACCTGACCTGTCTCTTGAGAAACCTGTATGCAGGTCAGGAAGCAACAGTTAGAACTGGCCATGGAACAACAGACAGGTTCCAAATAGGAAAAGGAGTACGTCAAAGCTGTATATTGTCATCCTGCTTCTTTAACTTATATGCAGAGTACGTCATGAGAAACTCTGGGCTGGAAGAAGCACAAGCTGGAATCAAGATTTCCAGGCGAAATATCAATAACCCCAGATATGTAGATGACATCATCCTTATGGCAGAAAGTGAAGAGGAACTAAAAAGCCTCTTGATGAAAGTGAGAGAGGAGAGCGAAAAAGTTGACTTAAAGTTCAACATTTAGAAAACTAAGATCATGGCATCCGGTCCCATCACTTCATAGCAGGTAGATGGGGAAACAGTGGAAACAGTATCACACTTTATTTTTTGGGGCTCCAAAATCACTGCAGATGGTGATTGCAGCCATGAAATTAAAAGACGCTTACTCCTTGGAAGGAAAGTTATGACCAACCTAGATAGAATATTAAAAAGCAGAGACATTACTTTGCCTACAAAGGTCTGTATAGTCAAGGCTATGGTTTTTCCAGTAGTCATGTATGGATGTGAGAGTTGGACTGTGAAGAAAGCTGAGCGCTGAAGAATTGATGCTTTTGAACTGTGGTGTTGGAGAAGACTCTTGAGAGACCCCTGGACTGCAAGGAGATCCAACCAGTCCATCCTAAAGGAGATCAGTCCTGGGTGTTCTTTGAAGGACTGATGTTGAAGCTGAAACTCCAATACTTTGGCCACCTGATGCAAAGAGCTGACTCATTTGAAAAGACCCTGATGCTGGGAAAGATTGAGGGCAGGAAGAGAAGAGGACGACAGAGGATGAGATGGTTGGATGGCATCACCAACTCAATGGACATGGGTTTGGGTAAACTCTGGGAGTTGGTTATGGATAGGGAGGCCTGGCATGCTGCAATTCACGGGGTTGCAAAGAGTTGGACACGACTGAGTGACTGAACTGAATAAGGGATACCATTACAGCCATTGAAAATTATATTGCAAAAAATAATGTCCTGGGCCAAATGTCAATATAATTTAAGTGTAAAACACCATCTGGTTCTAAAAAAGTGTAATACGATTTGGCCTAGAAAGAAGTATTAACATATCTAAGGTTACTATGATTATCTCTGGTATTAAAATTGAAAGTAATTTTTATTTTCTTCATTGTATTTTACTCTGTATTTTACAAATGTTCTTATAAAGATCATGTCTTATGTTTATAATCAGAAAAAAACTCAACTTATTTTCATGAGCTCCCAATTCAGAGTAATGGTAAAATAAATATAAGCCTCCAAAATATTTCTCTCTCCCTTCCACAAAAGTTAGCAGGATCAGCCTATGGTCACCTGCCTGTCCACTGTCACCATTCCCTGAACTGTGTATTCTTTGATGAGATGAACCTTTCTGTCTAACTAAAGGGAAATAGGAAATACGGAACATTTAACTCAGAAACTGAAATACAGGAAATTTCAGACAGAACATTCCAGGCAGTAAAGTCCATGACGCTCACATGTTCCATATTCCCCAGCAGAGTGGTTGGCACTCAGGAGGTTCTTAATTAAAGGGAAAAAGTCACTTCCATCTCAGTGGAGCACAGTATATTGCCACAAGGCAAAGGAAAATGCAATTAATGGATTATCTTGCAATGCTATCAAGGAATCAGAGTTTCAATTTATTGAACAGTAAGTGAAAGTGAAAGCGTCTTAGTTGTTCAGTTATATATGACACTTTGCAGCCCCACTGGGTGTAGCCTGCCAGGCTCCTCCATCCATGGAATTCTCTAAGCAAGAATACTGGAGTGGGTTGCCATTCCCTTCTCAGAGAATCTTCCTGACCCAAGGATTAAATCGGGGTCTCCTCCATTGCAGGCAGATTCTTTACTATCTGAGTCACCAGGGAAGCCTTGTTGAACATTAAGTACCAGTCAATTTGGTATGTTTCTTGTGATGGTAATTCATGTGTAACCTTCACAATATCAACAATGAAAATCTGGATTTCCATTATATCCCATGATTTCTGAATCAATACAAATGGTATCTATGGATTTCAACTGCCAAGACATGCAACAAGCTTAAGTTTTATAGAGTCTTAGAGTAAGAGAAGGGATGACAGAGGATGAGATGGTTGGATGGCATCACTGACTCAATGGACATGAGTTTGGGTGAAGTCCGGGAATTGGTGATGGACAGGGAGGCCAGCCATGCTGCGGTTCATGGGGTCACAAAGAGTCAGACACGATGACTGAGCAACTGAACTGAACTGAACTGAGAGGACTCAGCCCAGAACTGCACTCCTCTAACTACAGACAGAAACTCCTCAAGACTATACAGGAAACCAGATATAAAATGAAAAACAAAAACAGTAAAGATATTTACTGGCCAGTCTATACAATAGCCTCTCTCTAGGATTAAGAGAAAGTTTTCAAGGAGTAAGTGTGCATCCTGTTGTGAGATTGTTTCTGTACTATACTAGAAAGTGCAGAAATTCTATCTGTCTGCATTTCAGCAGCTGCAATCCCTCAGAAGAATGACTGCATTCCCTACATTGTAGTTTGATGACTCCTTGGGAAATGTGGCTCAAAGTTCAACATTAAATAGCTCCTAACATCTAGGCTTCATCTCTAAGACCCCATATATTTTACTTCAATAAAGCCATTCTTGTGTAAGGTTCTATAAAATCTGGATCAAATTTAAAACATGGCATTGCTGACATGTTTTGATTACTGATAGCCCGTGTGTTTGCTGATTCAGCAGAAACTGACTTCTTTTGTGTGGTTTCTCAGTTGGAGAAGTGACTGTCGTGGTTTTAAGACACTGAAAATTGTTTCTTTATTCTTATTCTCCCTTTGCAAGTCCTTTGGATGTTCACAGCTTCATTAATCAATATTACGTTTGTACACTTAGGATAGCGTTCTGTTTGATATCTTCTTAACCTGTATTCAGAATCTTCACTTTTGTGTAAAACTGTTTGTATTTGTGTAAAACAGTTCAACTAGCAAAACATTTCAGACATATCTCATTTAGAAGTTCCAAAGAGCTCCATAAACTACACAAGTAGGAATTCTATCGCAACTTCCTCAGGGTAAGTGGTAGTTTACAAACAGAGAAACTAGAGCATTGTGTGGTTAAGACTGCAATTGCCCAAAGCCATGGAGCTAAGAATACATGAAACACCCCAGAGTCATGAGGTCTGGGCTTTAGGCCCAATCCTACACACCATGGCCACTCTCTGTGCACAGTTGATAAGCACTCAGGTCAAGGGTAACAGGTTCAGGTAAAAATTTGCCTTTTTCTTTCTAAACAAAAGATAAATATCTGTCCTTCAGGTCAACTAGATCAGATGAGATGACATTCTTTGTGAGCTCTCAAGTTTTTGGAAAACACCCTGAGAGAGCTCTTAACATGTTTTTGGAGAGATTTTTCAACCAAAAATGTCACTGTCTTATAACAATCACCTTCCAATAGCCTTTAGACTGAGTCCTTAAGATGACAAAGGGATAGTCCCAGAGGTGAAGTCATGCTATCCAATCTTGACATTATTTTCATTAACATCATCCAGTTGAGCTATTTCAAATCCTGAAAGATGATGCTGTGAAAATGCTGCATCAATATGCCAGCAAATATGGAAAACTCAGCAGTGGCCACAGGACTGGAAAAGGTCAGTTTTCATTCCAATCCCAAAGAAAGGCAATGCCAAAGAATGCTCGAACTACTGCACAGTTGCACTCATCTCACACGCTAGTAAAGTAATTCTTAAGATTCTCCAACCCAGGCTTCAGCAATACGTGAACCGTGAACTTCCAGATGTTCAAGCTGGTTTTAGAAAAGGCGAAGGAACCAGAGATCAAATTGCCAACATCCAGTGGATCATTGAAAAAGCAAGAGAGTTCCAGAAAAGCATCTATTTCTGCTTTATTGACTATGCCAAAGCCTTTGACTGTGTGGATCACAATAAACTGTGAAAAATTCTGAAAGAGAAGGGCATACCAGACCACCTGACCTGCCTCTTGAGAAATCTGTATGCAGGTCAGGAAGCAACAGTTAGAACTGGACATGGAACAACACACTGGTTCCAATAGGAAAAGGAGTACGTCAAGGCTGTATATTGTCACCTTGCTTATTTAACTTATATGCAGAGTACATCATGAGAAACTCTGGGCTGGAGGAAGCACAATCTGGAATCAAGATTGCTGGGAGAAATATCAATAACCTCAGATATGCAGATGACACCACCCTTATGGCAGAAAGTGAAGAAGAACTAACAAGCCTGTTGATGAAAGTGAAAGGGGAGTGCAAAAGTTGGCTTAAAGCTCAACATTCAGAAAACTAAGATCATGGCATCTGGTCCCATCACTTCATGGCAGATAGATGGGCAAACAGTGGAAACAGTGTCACACTTTATTTTTTGGGGCTCCAGAATCACTGTACATGGTGATTGCAGCCATGAAATTAAAAGACACTTACTCCTTGGAAGGAAAGTTATGACCAACCTAGACAGCATATTAAAAAGCAGAGACATTACTTTGCCAACAAAGGTCCGTCTAGTCAAGGCTATGGTTTTTCCAGTAGCCATGTATGGATGTGAGAGTTGGACTATAAAGAAAGCTGAGCGCCGAAGAATTGATGCTTTTGAACTGTGGTGCTGGAGAAGACTCTTGAGAGTCCCTTGGACTGCAAGGAGATCCAATCAATCCATCCTAAAAAAGATCAATCCTGGGTGTTCATTGGAAGGACTGATGTTGAAGCTGAAACTCTAATACTTTGGCCACCTGATGTGAAGAGCTGACTCATTTGAAAAGACCCTGATGCTGGGAAAAATTGAGGGCAGGAGAATAGGACAACAGAGGATGATATGGTTGGATGGCATCATCGACTCAATGGACATGGGTTTGGGTGGACTCCGGGAGCTGGTGATGGACAGGGAGGCCTGGCGTGCTGCGGTTCATGGGGTTGCAAAGAGTTGGACATGACTAAGTGACTGAACTGAACTGATAATTCTACACTGTATAAATTGGACTTTATATCAATGGCAGATTGATCAATGGTAGGTTCATTCATTGATTGAGAAAATACTTAATACCACCTATGTGCTAAGCATTCCTCTAGCAGTAACGCCAGATATAGCAGTAAAGAAAACAAAACGACTTCACCTTCATGTAGCATAAATTCTACTGACCATCATCTAATAAAGAAATTTTACTAACTAAAGATGGTTCATCACCAAAATTACTTCCATTTACACATATGACAATTAATATTAATACACTAATAGCAGTATACAAAGATATATTGTTTAAGATACTAGTTTACATACCCTAATGAAGAGGACAATTATGAATCACTTGGACTTCAGAATTTCATGGATTCTGAAGAGTGTATACCCTTGAGGATGATCAGCTCTTTTCAATCTTTTTGCTTCCGATAACAAGCTGCTGAAATAACACCTATAGCCTGAAACAAACTTCAGATGTTCTGCAATTGCTTCCAGCCCTCTCAGATCTCTCTGTCTGTGAGACAGCATGTATATAGGCAAGTCTTCTCATACCTTTGCTTGTTAACTTTTAGAGTCTTTTCTCAGAAATTACTCACTGGTCTCTGACTGCATAGTATCCTCATTCACCATGCCTTTGAGTCCTTGATTAAAGCCTAAAGCTCAAGTTCAACTCTACCTCTGAAGAGAAAAGCAACCTGGCACACAACAGCAGTATCACCTGAGTCTATACTGACTGAGAGTTTGTCAGCCCTTCATTCCATATGTTGCTCAAAATTAAGTTACTATAGACTACCACTGCTCTTACCTTTTACAAGGCTATTTGGCCATATGAGAAAGAATGAGGTGATACAAGAATACTTCTTGGAGAGAGCACTGTATTTCCCTATAATAGGTTGATAAAAGAAGTGGAGTGAAAAATAAGAGGTGAGAGTTGTAGTTGTTTAGTCGCTAAGTTGTATCCCACTCTTTGTGACTCCATGGACTGTAGCCCACCAGGTTCCTCTGTCCGTAGGATTTCCCAGCCAAGAATACGGGGGTGGGTTGCCATTTCCTTCTCCAGGGCATCTTTCCAACCCAGGGACAGAAGCCCAAGAGGTGAGAAAGAAGAGAGGAAATCCAAGTGGGTGCTCAATAATTAACTTTGTCTTTACTCTGCCTTCTAAGTCATATGAACTGGAAGACCCTTCCTTTTGTTGGATGCTACAGTCATGGGGTCTCAAAGAGTTGGACATGACTGATTCACACTTCCACTTTCAAGACACCTAGAGTAGATATGGATGGATTACAGAAAGCTCTGTATGAAAACAATGAGATCCCCATAGAGAGAGAGGAGCCAGTGATGTCGGGCAATGTCTTGGGGGAGAGAGAGAGAGAGATTAAAAACTTTGTTGAATCTCCCTGAGGCACAGTGTAGAGAAGACCCTTTGGAAAACAGAAATATCTAAAGGGACGTTTCAAGTTGTTGGTGGGAGGTGTCATCACTTCCCCTATCGGCCATATGGAATTGACAAGGATTATAATGGCAACCCACTCCAGTGTTCTTGCCTGGAGAATCCCAGGGATGGCGGAGCCTGGTGGGCTGCCGTCTGTGGCGTCGCACAGAGTCAGACATGACTGAAGCGACTTAGCAGCAGCAGCAGCATGTTGCTTTCTAAGTTTTTTCTACTCATTTATTTAACCAATTTGGCACTCTTCTAGGAACATGAACACAGAATAGATCCCTTGCTTTGTAAAGACTATATTCTATGGGGAATATAATACCAATGAACATAATAAATAAGAAAATTATTATATATTAGGTTAGAATATGATAAGGGCCATAAAGAATAAAAGAGTACAACAGAGAGATAGCAGATGTGGGCGTGGGGTAGCACAGGCCCCCAAGTTAATTAGGGTGCCAGGGCAGGCCTCATTGAAAGTTGACATCTGAACAGCACTTTTGAAGATGGAGGGAGTTAATGAAATCTCAGGGGAAGATTTCAGTGCGGAAGCAAAGACCGTCAGGCCAGAACACAGCTGGCAGGTATGGGGTACACCAAGGAGACCAAGTGGCTCCGGTAGAGATGGTAAAGGGGTGAAGAAGCAAGGGATGAGGCAGAGAAGAAGCAAAGGCCCAAACACAAGGCTTTGCAAAGATTTTGTAGCTTAGACAATAAGAGTCACTACACAATGACTTGACGAGTGGAGTGGCATGATCTGACTTATGTTTTCAAGGATCTCTGCTTGTTGTGCTGAAAATATTCCAGAGAAGCCACAGAAGCAGTAGGGATAACAGGTAGGAGCCTACTGGCTTTAATCCAAAAAAGGATGATGCGGCCTCAGAGGGGGTAACGGTGGAGAGGCTGAGACCTCATTAGATGCTGGACATACTTTGAAAGTAGAACCAGCAGGGTTTTCTGGCCCCTTGGATGAGATTTGTGAGGGAAAGACAAGAGCCAATGGTGTCTTTAAGTTTCCAGCCAGCCAGACAACAGGAACTGCCATCTGCTGAGATGGGGAAGACAACTGAAGGAGCAAGACTACAGGTAAAAAAAATGAGAAGTTACAATTTGGACATGTTGAGTCTGACACATCAAGTAGATACCCAAGCAGAAATGCTGAGGAGACAACCTGATACATAAGTTCAAAGTCCAGGAAAGAGGACAGGGCTACAGCTATAAAAGTATGAGTCATCAGCAAATCAGTTTAAAGCCAGTAATGCCTGGATGAGATCATGAGGGGAATGGTTAGTGAAGACAGAGAAGAGTGACACTCAGTGAGATGGGGCAGAGAAGATGAATGAGGGCTGAACTAGTCCACAGGTAACAGCTACAGGGAAGAGGACAAGCCAGCAAAGAGGCTGAGAAGGAGGTAGGAGGAAACCCAGCACGTGATGTATTATCCTGGAAGCCAAGTAAAGGAGAAGATATCAAAGAGTTGGAAGTGATCCGCTGCGTCAGAAGGGACCTGCTGATGGGTCAGATAAAACGAAACTGAGAAATGGGGACACAGGTAAGAGCAGTTTCAATGGAGCAGTGAGAACAAAAGTCTGATGGCATGCGTTTGAGAGAGAATCAGAGGAGAGGAAGTAACTCAGACTGAAAGGACAACATTTTTGCTCCAGAAGAGAATAAACAAATGGGGCAGTAGACTACAAGGGAAGTGGGGCAAAAAAGAAATGTGTTTTTTAAAATTGGAGTATTACTGTTTTACAATGTTGTTTTGGTTTCTGCTGTACAACAAGGTGAAACAACCAAAGGATACATACATCCTTTCCCTGTTGAGCCTCCCTCCCACCCCACCTTCATCCCTCCAGGTCATCACAGAGCACTGAGCTGAGCTCCCTGTACTATACAGCAGGTTCCCACTAGATAGCTATTTTACACACAGTGGTGTATATATGTCAACGCTACTCTCTCAATTCTTCCCACCCTCTCCTTCCTCTGATATGTCCACAGTCCATTCTCTACGTCTGCACCTCCATTCCTGCCCTGCAAATAGGTTCATCAACATCATTAGAAATGTGGTTTTTAATGCTTTTGTGTGAGTACATTCTTTGCAGGGAGCATGGAGTGGTATTAAGTTCTGCCTCCAGGTAGCCACAGGTCAAATAAACTATGACAGCTCTTGAAGATACAGGAGCTCAGGGATGGAGGATCATCAACATCAGGAATATATTTACAATCTAAATTGAAGCCTGTCTTATAGCTGCCTGTCCCTTTGACCCCATCACTGCAATGTGACTTTCTCAGAAGTATCTATCTTCCAAGGTAAGTAATCCTTCTCATTCTCTCCTTCCTCTTCTTCATCTATTAGACACCTGTTAAATGTGGGGTACACATGCTAGTCCCTTCTAATAGCCCCATCAGGACTTATCAAACGAACCCCTATTACTGCATGACTCATATAATTGATATTAGCAGAAGATACGTATTTGTTTGTTTATACTCTCTCCTTTCTAGAATGTAAGCTCCTTGAGAGAAGGAGCTTCCTCAGTTTTTCTCACTGTTATGTACTGAGTTTAGAGTGGAATTAGGTATTTGTTAAATGAATAAATGAAGACTGAGAATTTAAGGTGCCCAGCAGGACTACATGACTGCTCCTATTTATCGGTTCTACCTAGATAAGCAATAGGTATCCTACAATTTTGTCCTTTTAACTGCTAGAGGAATAAACTGCTGGTGAAGTATGAGAGCCGCTCTGTGTTCTGGCAGGACACTCACTCAACCCCGTGGACAAGTCTGGCTTCTGAGCAACATCTGTTCCTATGTTAGAACAATGAGTACCAAAGGCCCTTCTACCTAAAATAATCTTCCCCACTGACCTGTGATACTGTGTCTAACATTCTCCCAACACCTCCACCCACAGTACCCATTCCTCAAGCTAACATGGTGGCTTTTAGATGAACTCCAGGGTACCAAGGAAAGGGAATTTGGGGCCACATCATGGGTGAAGGGGGTGTCTGAGTCACCCTCCTTCACTTCAACCAGAGAGTTCTACCATTGCCTGGTTTATGCATTTGAGTCTGTGTATAATTTCCTTTGAAATGGGTTTCTGCTGCCAAAAACAAGTTTGAAAACCCCTTCACCCTTAAGATGTTAAGTGTTCAGTTCATGTCTGAGAGAGCTTGCATTTTACTTCATTTTCTTGGCGATGAATACTTAGCTCTGAATTTAATTATAAACTGCTCGGTTTTTCATTTTACTTAAACTTGAAAGAAGGGGACACGAGATAAGTAACCTTCAGAGTGAGGCGGGTGTGGGAGGCGGGGAGTTCAGGAAAGGTCTAAAACAGGAGAAATACAAGTGAGAGTTGAGACCTAGGGCCAGAGCGAGCTCAGAGCAGACCTGCCTGAAGGTGCAGAGGGTGTGGGTCTAACTCCTTCACACTACGGGGCAAGAAATGCCTCATCACTCTATGTCTCTAAATCAAATTAATACACACTTCCTCACTCAAAAAAGTGCAAAGAAATATTACTCAGGCATGCTTCAGGGGTCCTCTCCCTCCTTAGGTGGTACAAGGATTAAGAATAGAGGAAGGGGCTTAGCTTTAATTCCTTAGAGAATGGCTGAGGGGTTCATGATCCTAAGCCCTCATGGTAGACAGGATGCTTTGTCATATCCCTGCCACACCAGGGTCATGCTAGGGCCCTGATCCCTGATGTCAGCTTTCATGGCTGCCCCACAGAGCTGTTCCTCTCTGAGCCCTGTCCTTCCCCCAAGCAAGTGCTCACCTATCCCTGCTACATAAGGGACAGGCCAAAGCCTAGGCCCCTTCCAAACCTTGGGAGATATCTTTACCCCTTCACACACTTCCACCATGCTGCCTTGCCCTGGGTGATCACACAGTCTCTGATCAGTCATTCTCTCCTCAAGGCTGCTCTTCCTTTTCTGAGAGTGCACAGATGATAACACACACATCCCTCATGTTTTCATAGTAAATTGCTCTATTACACAGATTTTTTCCATTCATTGCAGAGGAAGCAAATGTTTCCATTAGTACCTTTCAACATCTTTGTTCCAAGGTAGTATATCTTAGGTGATCAGTAAAGCCTGTTGTATAAATGCACTTAAAGAGTTCTTAACTTAGATATTCTAAAAATAGAAGTGCCACATGGTTTCCTCTTTTATGATCTGCGGCAAACACCTTGCTGCAAAGACAAGGTAAAACCAATCCCCTCACTACAGTCCAACTCAGTGCCTATTATATAACTTGTTTTTATTAGTGAGAAACCATCTCTGCCAAACCAGTGTTCAAAGCAAATTCAAAACAACTCCGCCAATTAAATGTCCTTAAGACTGAGTTACTCCTTGACTCATTTTTTTTTCCCCTCTGAAATAAAGCTATGCTTTGACTGAATGGAAACTCTGCCAGCTGGCCTTCACCTTAAATTTCTGAAAATCAGAGTTAAGTATACTTATTGCCTGTCCAACAGCATGAAAGATCTATCATTCTAGAAAAAAAAAAAAAAACATTCATTGTAAAATTATCTAAAAATCATTAGCAGGAAACAAGAATAGATTTGTAACTGGAAGCACTCTGATAGGAGAGGGATGGAAATAGAGTTTAGAAAGCAGTTCGTGTCATCACTCAACATCTCAAGTAAAATCACAGTATAAAATAAAGTTAGACAAAACATTGCCCAGTAGATTTTAAATCTAATCAGACAGGGGAGAAAATAAAGAAAGAGCAGAGTAAAAAGCAGGAAGTCAAGCTTTATGGTCAGAGACTGGCAGAAATAGATGGCCAAGCAGAAGTCTGAAGAAACTCTTTGAAAAGGAATCTATTCATTCAACAGTTGAGAAAGAGAGAGAAGAGGAGAAAGGAAATTTTTTAAAATGAGAGAAACAACTTTCAAACAGGTATTGTCTAATTAAAAGAATATACAAGTTTACTACCTCAAGTTTTAGGGTCTAAAAATCTTAAACAGGACTCTAAGAGTCAATTTTGTAAAAAAAAAAAAAAAAAAAAAAAACACTGGAAAATAAGATATATGACAGAACTCTGCTATTTATTATTTCCTGCAAATAAATGCAGTAATATAACTTCTAAGGAACACAAAAAATTTCAAAACTCAATGTTTATAGTTGACCCTCCTGTCAGGAATTTTTATCTGGCCGGCAGAGATTTCTAAATTCAGAGATAATACTCCAACATTTAGGGGAGTTCTACTTTATAAACTTGCTTTGGGAAATAAAACCTATATCTTATGCACAAGTAATTCTCACTTAGTGGTACTTCAAAGTATTTTTAAGGTTTTCTCCACACATATAGCTGTCTCAAATTACATTTTGCCGTTATTCATTATGAATCATAAAACTGATCATGATGGTACACTATACACACTACCTTTGACAAATTTCAAACAAAGGTAGGATGTCTTCTGTAAAAGAGTTAATGTATGCATATAAACCTAAGAGAAATAAAGGAGATTATATATGACTTGGAAAGAAAATAACAGTCTGTGTATGCATATGATAGTATCTAAAATGTTATACATATTAACAGTTTTCAGATCTTTATTAAATGTGTAAAGTTCAGTCACAACATCTATGGAAAGACTTAGAAGAAAGACGAACATAGAAAAATAATCAGATTGAACAGCCATTGCAGGGTATTTTCTTAAATGTTGGGCTATACAAATTGAACTGATATCATTTTATAAGTTCGTAGTGTACAAATGCCATTTTCAACTCAAACCAAATTTCTTTTTAACCCCAGTTTCTTTTACCTTTGTCCATTTTATGTACTGACAATCTAAAAGTTTGAAGAAATTATCTATGACTTTGCAGTACTGTGGGGCTTGAGACCCAGGAATAGAATAAACATAGACACGTTTAGAAATTCCCGAGGAACAAACTTTGAAAAAATATCTTTCAAGAACAGATTACAGGAATAAATTAGGAGATTGCTATTAACTACTATGCACACTACTATAAATAAAACAGGTAATCAACAAGGACCTACAGCACAGCACTATACTCAATATTTTGTAACTATAAGGGGAAAGAACCTGAAAAACTATATTTATATATATAGAGAGAGAGCGAGCTTCCCTGTAGCTCAAATGGTAAAGAATCTGCCTGTGACCCAGGGGACCTGGATTTGATCCCTGGGTCAGGAAGATCCTCTGGAGAAGGGAATGGCAACCCACTCCAGTATTCTTGCCTAGAGAATCCCATGGACAGAGGAGCCTGGCAAGCTACAATCTGTGGGGTCACAAAGAGTCAGACATGACTAAGTGATTTACACTACTATAAATATATGTGTATGTGTGTGTGTGTGTGTGTGTGTGTGAATCACTTTGCTGTACACCTGAAACTAATACAACATTGTAAATCAACCATAGTTCTATTTAAAAAGATTACTGTTCTACCTTAGAGCCTAAAAATTCACTTCCAATCCCATGAATACTGTACCATACCACTTACCCATCTCTTCTCCATTACCGTTAATTATTGTTAATTACTGTAACAGAGTATTCCAAACATTATCATTATCTTCAAGATACTGTAGGATCTATCAACATTGCAGATCAGATTGTTAGTAGCTGGATGCAAGATTCTGAACCCCTGGGTTGAAGCTCTGCCTAAAACCTTCTCTACTCTCCATCCTCATAATTGATCACAGCAAACCCTATTCACTTGCCTCCACGCAGGAGACCATGGAAACAGCACATATTCCATCGTTTGGGTCAAAGCAGAGTTGGGAAATCTTAGATCCTTCTGGCTACCTGAACCTTCAAGTTTAAACCACCCCTGATAATCAGGTCACTTCAATTCTAAATGCTATTATGATTAAAAGAAAACTGTGAGAAAATTAATTCATAAATACTAATCCTAATATCCTGATATAGATTGGGTCCACAGACAAGAAATGCAATTATTCATAATAGTGATCCTTAGGTACCAAAATAAAAGTAATTTTGTAGAAAAGGTACAAACTTGGATTTAAATTAGGCTACCTGTGCTGCTTCGACAAAGTTATTTAATTTTTCGGGGCTTCGGTTTCCTTATCTGAATTCTATCTGCTTTGGAATTGTCTTTGAGTATACACTAATCAGTAACAGATGTAAAGTACCAGGCACCAAATCATGTAAAGTCCACCGTGTTCCGTTTACTAAGGCTGGGAAGTATGCAATTCGCTTCCCCAAAAACAGCCATCACAAAGTGTTTAAAAATGCCTCGTACCTTAAAGAGTTAACTTGCAAATAACTAGAGCATGTTATTCGCCAACCTTGCAGATATAATACTGCCCACTTAGGCCTGGAAGTGAGGGCAAGGTCATTCATCGTAACAACCAAGATAACTGGGAAAGAACATTGTCTGAAGAGATCAACACCCATAGGAACCAACACAACAACATTAGAATTACTAACTTTTCTTTGGCTCATAGACAAAAAAAAGGAAATCAATTGCTCCAGGAAAGTTAACTTTCACTGTTAAATCATTTGTTAAATGACTTAAATCACTGTTAAATCTAAATCAATTAAGAAGACTCTTAAATGATTTACATGCTGGTTGAACACAAAGGTCCCTGAACTCTCTCTCCCGTGCTTCCTCCACTTTCTCCTCTGCATGCCCTTCACAGCACAGCTTTGTAAAATCTCTCCTAGTATCCCTGGTTACCAGTATTATATATAACAAAGCCACAAAGACTAAACCTGACATGGAAAAATCAACCTTGCCTAAAACTAAATATAAGCACAATTTAATTAACTTGCATTCCAGAGTCATAGCTGCCATAGTCATAGCTGAGACTAGAAGACTTGGGTACACAGTACTTAAGAGCTCAGAGGGAGGGGGAAAACATGAAAGTTCTCTCCAAAATCTTCAGATGTTTTTTTGTACCAGAAAACAGGAATAATGTCTCCTGTATACAAGATACAGTGATCCAGTCAATGGTGGAGAGTGGGGAGTAGTGGAATGAGCCAAGGCAGAAGAGAAGAGAAGAGAGGTTGAGAGAGGCTGGAATTTCAGGGGAGACAAACAGGAACTAGAAATGAATGACAATCTGGCACCAAGGTCAGACCTAAGTCAATTAGAGAAAGGTCTACTTTACCCCTAAAAGGGGATGTAGAGAAGGCAATGGCAACCCACTCCAGTACTCTTGCCTGGAAAATCCCATGGATGGAGGAGCCTGGTGGGCTTCCGTCTATGGGGTCGCACAGAGTTGGACATGACTGAAGCGACTTAGCAGCAGCAGCAGAGCAGTGATGTAGTCTCTTCTAAAAATACTCCACTGATCCACCTCATGTGCTTAAGTTAAATACTGGGAAATGTTGTAACACAAGTTTCATCCAGTGGTGCATGGGTTGTGGGGGTACTGAGCTCACCCGGGGGTGCTGTCTCTGGGGAAATGTCCATTTTCTCCCACTGTCAAAAGGATATGGAACGTGCAGTTGCCAAGAAGAAGCACAAGATGGCAGCCGTACTCAGTATACAGATGCTGTTGGCGCCAGAGGGGAAAACAGCCTGGGACCTTCACAACCTGACAGGCTGTGGAAATTCATAGGGAATTTCGGTTGGGAAACTCCTCTTTCTAAAAGGCATCCTTTGCTCATGTCTATAACTGGCTAAATTTGAAATCATGGTATCGCACTCCTGCCAATTATTACTACAGAGGAATAAAAAGTCCTTCCTAATTGATGCCTACTTGTATCTTTGGCACATCTTTCTATTGGTTTTTTTCCTTATTGATTTATTGAAACTCCATCTGCTTCAATTATTTTTCCCTAGACCATCAGTTACTGGTCTTTTAAATCTATAGTCTTTTCAGCTATAGAAAAGTTTTACATATATGTGAAGTCAACTATATCAGCCTTGATGGTTTATGTCTTTATAAACTGTGTCATAGGACAGAAACTCTAGGAGGACAGAGATTCAGTCTGTTTTGTTTCCTGCTATAGCCATAAGCCCTAGAAGAGCAATGGACACACAGTGTGGGCTAAATAAACTCTACACTCAGCCCAGAACCTATCTAGAGTAGAAGGAAAATACTATGGCCAAAATTAAGACTGGTCAAGGCATGCCAAAAATAGGCCACAGAGATACAGAAATCAAGTCAGGTTTCCTAATAGTCAAAACTGACTTTGCCATGGCCATAGGTGAAAGGCTACACATTTATTGACTAATTTTTGCTAGGGTATCATTCCTGATTATTATTCCATATGATACTTCTCATATTGCTGAAATGGTCAAAATATTATATACACAACCTGATCTGTATTTAGTGGAGCAGAATAAAAGAACTTTTGAGATGCTTTCCAAATTTAAGCTTCAGTAAAACGGCAAAGGGAAGAAGTGGGATAGTTACTTTCAGCCAGTCACTTTCTTAACACTGACCACCAGAGGGAAACCACATCCAGAAGCAAAGCAGAGCACAGAGCCGAGGCTACGACTATGACAAGTGCCTGGATGTGTGACAGTGATGGAAAACAATTGTATTTTGCTCATCTTTACTAATTATGTTCAGATAAGATAATGGGACTTCCCTAGCAGTCCAGGGGTTAAGACTCTGCACTTCCAATGTAGGGGGAATGGGTTCTATCCCTAGTTGGGGAACTAAGATCCCACATGCCATGCAGCCAAAAAAAAAGTTAAAATTAAAAATAAAATCACATTAAAAATCATTTTTACTTCAAATACAGACACAAAAATAAGAATTCTCACAGACCAATACATTATGAAACAAAGTACTTGGTGCACTTATTTCAGAATTGGCTTTTTCCATTCTCATAGCAACGAATAATTTCAGAAATCCAGTTATTAGCTTTATTTCAAACGGCTTTATGTACATTTTTAGAATTGTCACTTGTACCTAATGTGATTTTTGTGGAATGGAAATGATTTTTCAGCAGGTGATCTCATTACCAGATAATCTCATTTACAAATGCCTTTAGAAGGTCTCACCATGGCACCCACATTGCAATGAAAGGCTTCCCCACTGCAGAAAAGTTCCTCTGACATGTTAGTCATAAGCTCCAAACTTCTGCTCTAAGAGCTGTGAAGAAAACTGCCAACTCTTCTCTGTAACTATCACCCTTAGCAAACAGCCATTCCAGGGCCATTTACAAGCAGACAAAAAAGGAAGCCTAATATTCTGTAAAATTTGGCCTGACTCAAATGGCCCTTGGGAGATCTCACTGCCTAAAATATTTCCCAGCTGAAATTCCTCAGTTTGGATTTTATTCATTTAACTTATGCCAAAACTTGACCGTTAAAAGGCAGTTCCCGGGGATTCCTCGTTTACTCAACCAATTTAGAATTCTGGGGTCTGTCAGCAAAAGGCACAGTGTGGGACATGGCAGTAAGCATAAGGCCTTATAGACACTACAAGAGACAGCTCATTATCAGTGATCAATACCTCCAGAGATAGCACTTTATAAATACTCACATTTTTGTTTAGTTTTTGAAAGATATTTAAAAATTAGTATAAAAAATTAGGAAAAATTAGTATAAAAATTAAGAAAAATCGTGAGTGGGCCCCAGCAAGGATATACCTGGGTACAAAGGCCCCAGAGGAATGAGGGTCAACACAGGAGCAGCAGGGGCCACAGAAGCGGGGACAGTGAACTCCACGGGAATCAGAGAGGTGAGAGGTCCTCTCTTGCTAAAAATCCCACCCAGGATTGGATATCCACGACTTAAAGCTAATACTGATCTGTTTATCAGGCAATGTCTGAAAAGCTTTGCCTTAATTTATACCTAAGAACTTCATGGCAAATAGATGGGAAAACAATGGAAACAGTGACAGATTTTATTTTTTGGGGCTCCAAAATCTCTGCAAATGGTGACTGCAGCCATGAAATTAAGACACTTGCTCCTTGGAAGAGGAGCTATGAGAAACAAAAAGCAGAGACACTTCTTTGCCAACAAAGGTCCATATAGTCAAAGCTATGGTTTTTCTAGTAGTCATATAGGGATGTGAGAGTTGGACCATAAAGAAGGCTGAGTGCCAAAAAATTGATGCTTTTGAACTGTGGTGTTGGAGAAGACTTGAGAGCCCCTTGGACTGCAAGATCAAACCAGTCAATCCTAAAGGAAATCAATCCTGAATAGTCATTAGAAGGACTGATGCTGAAGCTGAAGCTCCAATCCTTTGGCCACCTGATGTGAAGAGCCAACTCATTAGAAAAGACCCTGATTCCAGGAAAGATTGAAGGCAGGAGGAGAAGGGGACAACAGAGGATGAGATGGTTGTATGGCATCACTGACTCAATGGACATGAGTTTGAGCAAGCTCCGGGACATGGTGAAGGACAGACAGGGAAGCCTGGCATGCTGCAGTCCATGGACTCACAAAGAATTGGACTTGACTGAGGGACTGAACAACAACATATCTAAGAACACAGCCATGAGGTGATAATCTCATCAGAGGATGAGACCAAGACTTGGAAAAGTCGATCACTTTCTCCCATTACATATCTAATAAGTAGTAGAGCTACTTACTAAAACCCAAGCAATTTAATTCCAAAGCCCATGCATTTAATATAAACACTCAAGGGCTCTGGATTAGTTTTCAATTCTGTTGTAAAGAATTATCCCAAACTGAGTGGCTTAAAACAGAAGTTTATTATCTCACAGGTTTGGCAGGTCAGAAGTCTGACACAGTTCTCTCTGGGCTAAAATAAAGATGCTGGCAAGTGTGTGTTCCCTTCTGGAGGCTCTGGGGGAGAATCTGTTTCCTTCCCTTTTCCAGTTTCTCGTGGCTGGGCCCCCCTTCCCTGGCTCTTGGCCTCCTTCCTTCACTTTGAAAGCCAGCAACGTAGCATCTCTCTAATCTTGCTTGGACGTTCACATCTTTCTCTGATCCTCCTCTTCTGCTTCCCTCATTTACTGTTAAGGACTCGCACGATTACACTGGGCCACTCAGATAGCCCAGGAGAATCTCCCTGTATTAAGGTCAGATGAGAAGCACCCCTATTTCCATCTTCAACTGTGAGTCCCCACTGCCATGCAAATTCGTGTATTCACAGGTTCCAGGGACAAGTACAGGGATATCTTTGGCGGGGGGAGCATTATTCTGCCTACCACAGATGCTGTGATATTTTACTAATTTTTTTCTATGCCTCTTACATATAAAGAGCCACCTGCAGATGACTGGCTCAGGGACGTGTGCCTTTTCTCCCACCTACTGATTGACCTCTCCTTCCCATTCCCTGTGTCAGAGATGCCATGACTTGGTATCTCTCTCTAGTCACTCTTCTTGGTTCCAGGATAATTCAGTCAATTCTACTGTAGGAGGAGTCCATGGTGGCAGGCATCTTGGGCCATGCAAGTTCACTAGGGGAAAACTGCTGTTCAAGTCAACACCTATAATAAGAGTGTTCAAGGACTCAAGAATGATACTCTAAAAGGTAAATGAATCTGATATCAGGCTTCAGTGCAACCAAGAGCCATCTGTGCTTTTGGAGCAATTAGTCACATGTGCTTCTGACTCTCCCAGGAGGCAAGAGAGCCGAGCAAAGAAACAGAAGAGGACAGAGTCTTGACCAGAAGCTTGGCCTTGTCTTCCCTCTCTTTCTCATTCATCATCAGTAACCAAAGTCCCTTTTAAAAACTCAAAAGAGCTACATGTGTGAGGGCAGAGAAGCT
This sequence comes from Okapia johnstoni, assembly GCA_024291935.2. Classification (NCBI taxonomy): domain Eukaryota; kingdom Metazoa; phylum Chordata; class Mammalia; order Artiodactyla; family Giraffidae; genus Okapia; species Okapia johnstoni. Next base: position 60,291,996 of record CM044308.1, read on the forward strand.
ACAGGACTTCACACTATTCTGTAGCAGGCATAGAAAAGGCAGCCAAGAGGTAGCCGCAGAAAGCTGAGCAGACAGACTAGTTTCCCTGCTGGGATCAGCTACATACGCGAAAGTGAAGACGTGGGGTGGGGGGGAAAGGACATTAAAAATACTAAAATATAAGCATATTTTCCATTATTTTATCAGTTAAAATAATAATAGCAGTATACTACTCAAAGCAATCTACAGATTCAATGCAAAGTGAAAACTGCTCAGTTGCGTCCGACTCTTTGTAACCCCATGGACTGTAGCCTGCCAGGACCCTCTGTCCGTGGAATTCTCCAAGCAATTCTACTGGAGTGGATAGCCATTCCCTACTCCAGGGGATCTCCCCAACCCAAGGATCAAACCCAGGTCTCCCCCATTCCAGGTGAATTTTTTACCATCTGAACCACCAGGGAAGCCCAAGAATACTGGAGTTGGTAGCCTATCCCTTCTCCAGGGGATTTTTCCAACCTAGGTAATTTGACAGGGTTTGCATTGAATCTGTCCAAGCTGATCACGTTGGGGTCATGTCGGAGTCAGCTTGGACAGATTCAATGCAAACCGTATCAAATTACCAATGGCTTTTTTTTTCACAGAATTGTAACAAAAAATTTTACAATTTGTATCGAAATACAAAAGACCCTGAACAGCCAAAGCAATCTTGAGACATAAAAATGAAGCTGGAGGAATCAGGATCCCTGACTTCAGACTGTACAGTCATCAAGACACTATCCTCCTGGTACAAAATAGATATATAGGTCAATGGGAAAGGACAGAAAGCCCAGAGATAAACCCATGCACCTTTGGTCATTTAATCTATGACAAAGGAGGCAAGAATATACAATGGAGAAAAGACAGTCTCATCACAGTGGTGCTGGGAAAACTGGACAGCTGTATGTAAAAGAATGACATTAGAACACTCCCTAACATCATACACAAAAATAAACTCAAAATGGATTAAAGACATAAATGTAAGGACGGACACCATAAAACACGTAGAGGAAAACATCAGCAGAACACTCCTTGACATATATTTCAGCAAGAGCTTTTCTGACCTACCTCCTAGAGAAATGAAAATAAAAACAAAAATAAACAAATGGGACCTAATTAAACTTAAAAGCTTTTGCAGAGCAAAGGATAGCATAAATAAAACAAAGAATGGGAGAAAATATTTGCAAACAAAGCAACTGACAAGGGATTAATCTCCAAAATATACAAACAGCTCAAGCAGTTGGGAAGGAAATCTAAAAAAGAGGGGATATATATATATATATATATATATATATAGCTGATTCACTTTGCTGAATGTCAGAAACTAACAATACTGTGGAGCAATTGTCATCCAACAAAAATTAATTAAAAAAAACATATTAGCAGTCATTGTGGTATGTGATAAACGATAACTTATAAGTTGAACAAAAAAATATTTTGTATTATAATTTAAGAAATAACAATACACGATTAATGTGATTTTTCTGACTCGTTATTCTGCAAACTCATGAACTCATCAAAATGTATATTTTTAGCAACATTATTTTCAATCTATACAATGGAAGCTGGTATAAATAGCTTGACAGAAAGGCAAGATTGCAAACAATGTTTTTTAATATTTAATTTTGACAAGGAATCTTTTTTCTGATGCAACTTTCCTCGTTCCTTTAAGGCTATTTTATACCCTGTGACAACACTGGGGTATATTTCTGATTAGTTATTTTAAAATACAAATTTTAGCACATCTAGAGCTGATGATTCTCATGGAGCAATTAATGAAAAGGTTTAATTCTTCATATGAATTAGTTCTATGTAAGTCTGAATTTAATTTTAAATGCAAGTTTATACAATGGCATATTTAATGTTTATTCTGTTATTTCCTATAAATTGTGGCGATAATACAAGAAATCAAAAGTGACTTCCAAATCTGTATACAATTCAAAATATCTGTTTATACATTCTACATCTATATCATCAGTTTTAGGGAAATTTTCATTTTGTTATCTTCCTCATTAACAAGTGGTGCACGCAAAAATAGTGCACCTCGTTAATAAGGGATGCACATAAAGTAGTGTTCTATTTTCACTGACAACAGTTAACCGTAATTTCTATTTCCAAGTCCATGGATGTTTGTTATTGCCGTGTTTCAACTTTGAAAACCAAGGGTTTTTAAACCTTTGAAGAATTCTAATAACTCCTTGATAAATACTTTATTGTAATGTTCATGTGTGTGCTTTTATTGTGAATAATTTATTAATAAAGTCTGCTGTTCGAGCACTAGTAGCTTCTGTCTCGAAATTAGGGTAGAGAGTTAATATCTGTGCAGATGCCATTGAGACAGGTTCCAGGGACAATCTACCAAGCTGGTCTCCCAGAGGATCCCATGGGGAGGTCCTCTTCTTCCCGGGGTCAAGCCAACCTTTGCCACCCTCAGAACTCACTTTTGTCATTGCTTCTGTGTTGCGACACCATCATGGCCACCAATCTGAGCCGAGATCCCAGCCCAGTCACTTTGGGGCCCTATGGGTTCCCAGACAGTCCTCAAGCACATGATTTGGGCCAACAGGCCAATTGTTCAGCATCCACACCTCCCAACCATCATGCATGTGCATGTGCACACACTACCACCTAGCATATCCCTGCCACACACATGCATGCTCCATTGTCCCATCAAACCTCACAAACCCAGTACAAAGATAAAGCTGTTAATTTCAAGACAGTGACAGCAGAGCATTAAAGCAAGCCTGGAAGTCTTCTAAGCACAGGGTCCTGTGCCACTGCATGGGTCACCAGCCCATCAAGCCAGCCCTGCCCCAGCCTTTCAAAGCAAAGAGAAAGGCAAGAAGGGCGAGATGGGGTGAAAACCAGTGACAAGTTCTTTCGAGATGTTACAACAGCAGGTGTTCCAGCATCCCAGGAGGTCACCATATACATCCTCCACCCACATCTCTTCTACCACACCCACCAAAGTCCATCCTGCTGGAGTCACTGTCTAGACATGGGAACCAGCAAACATGGCAGGGACTGCTGGCTGTCCATCCTCCTGCGCTCTCCACGTCTTCCGTAATAATGGAGTTTAAGGTGAACCCAAGATTGCCGAACTGAGGACTACATTTTCCAGCCCCATATTACTAAGTGGCCCACAATAGAAAATAAGCAGATTCTTCTACTTTGTCTGCTTTAAAAGGGACTTACTGCCATTTATTTCCTCTCTTTGTTCTCCCACAAGCTGAAGCACAGATACAGGGTTCAACCAGTTTCTATCACTTAGACAAGGACCATGGTCAAGGGACTGGTAAAATAAATATATAAAATAGATAACCAACAAGGACCCACTGTATAGCACAAGGAACTATACTCAACATTTTGTAATAACCTATAAGGGAAAATAATCTGAAGAAGAATATATATATGTATATATATATATATGAATCATTTTGCTGTAGACCTGATTTAAAACACAACATTTGAAATCAACTATACTTCAATAAAAAATAAAATTTAATTTAAATTAAAATTTAAAAAGACAAAACCAAGAAGTGAGTATAAGAGAGAAACAAAAAAGCTACCAAATTCACTCCTCTCAACCCCACAAGCACCTGGCAGTAGAAATAAGTTTACCTTCTTACAAAATTAACTTTACAATGGATCAGGGCAAGATGGTTTTTCAAAACTCAAGAAGAAAATGGGCTTCTACTTTGGAAAAAAAAATTAAAAAGGAAAAGGAAAACAATAAACCTTCTTGAAAGCTACTGGGAATAAAAAGAGATAATGGAAAACCCTGAGACTTAATTAGGTGTGAAGGAAGTCTGGTAATAGATGAAACTGCAAAGGCAGACTTTTAATTAATTACTTATCTCTAGAGTCCTGTTTTCAGAGAGTGAACAATGAATAAGACAATAAAAAAGACCAGAAAAAGGAGGGAAAATAGTGACTATCTGCAGAAAGATTTCTTAAGTCTGGACAGGGTAATATTTCATTTGTTCAGCATTTTTAAGGAAGAAAATATTTCACATAGAGAAAAATTCAAATAGCTAAAGTGTTTCTCTTCAAGATTCCTAACATCTTTCGTAATTTTATTAAAATTCAGTAAAATAGAACACTTGTTCTCCACCTTATTAAATGGAGAGTGCTAAGTTTTAACATTTCTTTGCTGCACCAGGGTCTTTACAATGAGCAACAAACATTACTCAGTGCCAGGCAGAAAGTTCCTGGTGGGGAATCAGGCCCTATGCTAAGCTGCCTAAAACTGCTGCCTGCTTTAGGCTCTTGCCATTTGGAGTGTCTCATCCATTCCCATACATTATGTATAAGTTCAAGGGTCAGTATCTCTACTGATGTAGAGATACCTGCACCAGTAGTTCTATCCACCTTCATTTCCAATTTTCTGCCATTAATTACAGATCTGGGAAACCAAAAAAAAAGAAAAAAGCCAGTTTTTAGATTTGTTTCCAAAGTAAAAATGAACATGCTATGAAAGACCTTGGGAAATATTTTTAATGGCAGAGTGACCATCTATTTGGTTGTTCATATTTTCTGTATTTTTACTTTTTAATTATTGGTTGTGTTCTGAATAATTTGGGTGGTAACCTCTAGATAAGTGAGCAGCTGACTTATATTGAAATGACTGAACTAAAATAGAAACAGCACACGAAAAGTGATAATTTTGCTACAGTGGAAAGAGCATGGAGCTTTACCAAAACTGGGTTCAAGTCCCAGCTCTGCCTCTAATAAGCAGTGTGAACATTCATACCGACTGTAGACAGGTATTCTGAAGACTAAAAAAAATAAAGTGCCTACCCCTATACTTGGCACATGTAGAACTCATACAGGTGAGCTATATTATTTTAAAATCATGGAACACGTATGGAAATTTTGATGTGCATCTAATATGCTCAAGAGGGATTATGAAAAACCCAAAATTCAATCCATAAGAAAAAAAATCAATTTTAACTTATTTTAGGTAAAATAGAGCTAATTAGGTTTTTGGAATTTTAAAACTGGAAGAGACTGGCAATCCTACAGTCCTGCCTCTCCCTCTCCATCCTAAAGATGAGGAAATTTGACTTGGCCAAAGTCACAGAGATAATTAGAAAGAAGAGGCAGGATTGGAACACAAATTTTCTAGTGTCTAATCTCCAAGGCTCTCAAGCAAATACAAATTAATCTAGAACAGAAGTTGGCAAATTTTTTCTCTCAAGGGCCACAGAGTAAATTTTTTAGGCTTTGCAATGAATACAATCTCTATTTCAATTGTTCATGCCATTGTGGAGCAAAAGTAGTCATAGATGACATGTAAATGAAAGGGCATGGATGTGTTTCAATAAAACTTTATTTACAAAACAGGCTGCAAGTTGTATCTGGTTCAGGGGTTGTAGTTTGCTGATCCTAATCTAGAACAAACTGACAGACTCTTTAGATAAAGGAAAATGATGGGTGTAATTTCAAATCAACAAATCTATTCATACAGTAAAAAACTGGATGACAATAAAAGAACTCAGAAAGTTGATTTCTTATATATATATATGCATATATATGTTGGTATTGTGAATAATATTTTTAAATGATGTTTGATAAGAATCAATCCTGGCCTTAAGACCATTATAATTCTTGAGTAGTTATTGGGATAATGCAAGAAAGAAACTAAGAAAATAGGAGGACTTTCAAAGAGTGGGGATTTTAAATGATCTTGGCTAAATAAGATCCATGAAGACAGCAAAACAGTAGTAAATGTTAAACAATATAGTTTATTTCAGTTATAATATCTAAAACATAAAACACTAGGGAAAAAAAAGCAAAGTTCTCTAACCTACAGAAATTAATAAATATTACCATCAAACTCTACTGATTACTACAAACTGAAAACACATCACCATTTCACCAAGGGAACATCCTTAATATCAGAGTCAAGATTATGATCATGGAAATAGGAATAATTTACCAGAAATAAGAATCAAAGAGTATGATCATAGACATAGGAATAATCTACTAGAAACAAGAACACACCTAAAGTATATCTGGCCTTGTGTCAGGACCGCCTGGTGATACTGGTTCCATGACATAATCTTCATAATATTCTTTAGACACATAAAGGGAGATCTCACCGAAGAAGGTGCCCAAATGCCTTTTCTACTCCATTAAGAGCTAGTGCAAAAAAAAAAAAAAAAAAGATGCAATAAAAGGCAGGGGCCAATTTCCTATTGTTAAAAAGTATGACAGATTGGAATAGGTTTGCCAGGGAATATTGTTCAAACTTCCTCAAGGGAGCCTTTGAGAGTAGTTTAAACTCTGCATCTGTTTGGCATAAGGTATCCTCCCTGAAGTGAAAGAAAAGAAGTAGAAGAATTTTTTTCAACATCTGAATTTTAAGGAAGCTATTCAAATTGTCATTTGACATACTCGGTTGAACTAAATGTAGTACTCTGTTTTCCCTACTGTTTATGTTGCTCCCTAGTAGTAAACTGGTTGTTTAGAAAGCACATCTACCCTTGGAGGCGCCAAGGAATAACCCAATGATATACGATGAAAATGAGGTTCATTACAGCATGCCAACTTACTCCCAACATCTGTTCAGTTTATACAATGACTCATTTGGAGTATTCAGTGCTTAGTGCAAACAACTGTGATCTTCCAATATTTGATTTGTCCTTGGACTTTCACACACCTAGACTTTAGTTTCACTGCATGATTTTGGAAGAAGAAAGGCATATGAAGTTGCATCAATAAACAAGAGAAATGACTTGAAAATATGCAAGTTTTTTTCTTTTATCCAATGAGTTTTAATTATTTGCTTTTGTAAAATCAACTCTTTAAACAATGACACATAACAGTTGTATAAGCAACTCTATAAAATAACAAACATGGTTGTATATGTACACAACTTCTGCAACTCAAAAGTTCTGAGTCAATAGGGTTATATTAGCCACAAAGCATTTAAACACCTTTGTTTTCTATCAGAAACACAATTAGAGTCATTGCCTGGGTATCTTAGTCCAGTGTCATTTCCTTTTTGATCCAACTCAATGTTAGATCACAGAGAATAGTATTTTTCACGTATATACGTGTATATATATGAATGTATATATAGTTATTTTACTACTTATAAATTATAATTATCATAAACTACAATTAATGATGTATAAACTGCAATCATTTATAGCTAAATACAGCTATGAGAAAAGTTTCAGTTTTCCAACCTAGATAAGAGGCATTTATTTCTGTGCATCAGCTTAAAAAAAGATGGCTTCAATTATCACACAAGAATGCTAATGCTTTACAAATATTACTAAAAAGTAAATGAAAATAAGGCCACTTTTAAATGTTAACTGAAAGGATAATGTGTTGGAAAAAATAGAGAATCTATTCTCTACAATAGCTCTGATGTTATAAAGAAAATTCCTGTAGAAATAATATTACAAGCATCACAACTAAAGCAAAGTTTCAAAAAAATTAAATTCGCCAAGTCCAAAAAGATGCTTGCCTTTGAAGAAGAAGACAGACTGTGATTAGTTTCCTTAAGGGAAAAGTAACGCTTTTGTATTGAAACTCAAAAATCTCAGAACCATGGATTTTTCTCATTTATTTTCAATTGTAATGTCCTTCAGGGTTTTTCACAGCAACAACAATGGCTCTAATAGACAACTCAGGCATACAAAACCGGTACATATTCAATTTTACCAGTTGGTAAAAAATGTTTTTTCTCACCCACAGCTTTGACCAGGTCACTCCACCCCGCCATTGGCCTCATTATTGTTCTCCTTATCAAGTGTAGACTCCCAGTTCTCCACTTCAAAGGCCCCCTCCAGTTTTCCCAGCTTTCATTTCCTCTCTAACCAGTCTGTATTCTTCCAGCAGAGAAATCCTTCATTCAGCCCTTTCTTTCACTGGCCCCCACCCTTCATCCACACTATCTCTCATGCTTCTAAGCAGGTTCAGATCACTTTCCACAACTTACTTCTTTCCTTCAAATCAGATCTAAAACTTGTGAGGTTAGATGGCCAACTGCTTTTATTTCCTTGTTTTTATTTTCTTATCTAATGGCATTTGCCCTGTACAAAAAATATTGGGACCAGGAGCCCAATGACAAATTTCTCCAGTATTTTAGTCATTCACGTTCAATCTATGAGACCCATATGAGGCATGACACAGAATGAAAAATAAAGCATCTGCATGACATTTAAATATAGGGGTAAAAAGACACCCCTATTACATTTTGTGACTGCTGGTTATAGGAGTTTCAGTTGATATTGTTTGGGGAACCATGCCAGGACCTGGGAAGGCTAAGTACCAGATATGAGAGGAACAAAGATACAGACAGCCCTGTACACAACACGAGAGTGATAAACTGGCAATGAACATTGGAGGAGGAACAGAGACAGCACAGGGGAGGGAGAACAGGGCTATAAATGAGCACAATATCCCAAGTAGGAATAAAAATAGACCAGAGTTCAGCCAGCCAGGCAGAATGGCCTTTGGGCATCTGACTTGGCACCAAATGCTAAGATGGACACACAACATTAGTGACACGAACCACTATCTCATCAGACTTAGGTTCTGAAAGTCCATTCCCCTTTCTGTAATATATGCTGCTATCAGTTTGTTCATTTTGTTGCTCATAATACTAATCTTAACGAGACTCCCAGCTGCAATGTAAAAGCCTGGAATAATTCCTTGTCCTTTAGTTACTTTCTTCATTGCTAAATCACCTTCATTCATTCTTTCATTCAAAAACATACTCAGAATCATGGTTATTTTGTCAAGAAATATCCTGCAATGATGAGCCTCAGTGTCCTTATCTTACAGATAAGGATAACAGTATATGTCCACTATATTGCATAGAAAATTAAATGGAAAAAAAAAAAAACTTAAATGAGACTTTGTAACTGGCACCCAGCATGCATGCAGTAAGTTAGTTATTATTATCTTTGGTGATGCTATTGTTATTACTATATCTATTGTTTTTAATAGATGACAGTTGTCACTGTAACCTAACTTGATCTGTAAACCAATAAAATCTAATTTTTAAACCAAACATGTTTATTTACACACATTTTCTATTTTCCTATAGAATATAATGCATCATGCTTTTTATACAAACAATTTCCCAGAGTCCCAGTGTGACTTCATTCCAATTTTCCTGAGGCTAGTAGGGCACCAACCTGTTTCATAATCAACTAGGGGAAAGATAAGAGCAAGGAAAGAGAAGAACTAAAGCAGAAGATTTAACATTCCTTAGTCTGTGTTATAGTTAAAAGATAAGTTGGGTCATTTCTCACAACTCATTTGAATCTCAGAGGAGGACAGATGACATCAAAACTGATTTTGCAATTTGCCCTTTAAATGTCCTGAAGTCTGTCCCCTTTCTGTGTCCTTCCTCTGTACTTCACATTCACCCTCCATAAGCTCATACACCTTCTTTGATTTCAGCCCAACACATGCACCAGTAGCTCCCAAGCTCTTGTTCCCCCAGCTCAAACCTCTCTCCTGGTATCCTCCACCCAATGACATAACCAGGAAATTCACAAGTCCAAATGGTTCTTTCTCCCAAACTATTCTGTTCCCTGTAGCCTCTACTTTGACAAATGGTACAACCACTGAGGCAGGAGACAGATGGGCCCCAGGCTGAGCAGCTGGAGTTTGTGCCTGTGGACAAATAATCCAGGATGAAGAGAAGGAGGAGCTGAGCCCTGCCCAGATAAAAGACAGAGACCTCATATTTCTCATTCTCAAGGTCAAGAAGACCTTCCCAACTATACATGCACAGAAAGGTTCCTTGGAGGTCAAAAGAGAAGTGATGTCAACCTGCCCATAAGCATCTTCACTAGACTCCATCTTGGCTAAGCGATGTGTGCAGACAAATGGGAGGACCTCGAGATACACCAAATATGAACTCAGAACCAGGTAAAGCAAGATAATTTATCAAAGAAAACCCAAAAGAAATGGCCCATATATAGTGATTCAAACTACCACAAGAGTGGAACTTTCTCTCTGAACCAGCCTGTGTGTGACTATTCACACGTACCCTTTTTCCTCCTAATAAACACTTTACTTGTTTCATTACTTTCCATTTCTGTGTGGAAAGTCATTTTTCTGCAAAGCAGTATGGGCCAGGGCCCTGTTACTGGCCACTGGTCTAGCGGCTAGGATTTAGCACTCTCACTGCTGCAGCCTGATTTCAATCTCTGGTCGGGAACTGAGACCACCACCATCTTCTACCTGTTCCCAACCAAACATTTGCTTATTTTCATTCCTTCTGCCTTTTCTGCTCCCCAGTGGATCACAAATCTCCAATGTATGAGTCCTTCAGCACAAGCACTTTGTCTGCCATGTTTAGTCCTGAATCCCCAGTGCCAGAAACAATCCCAACACACAGTAGACACGCCAAGCCCCTTTGCTGCACGCATGAATGGCCATAGGTGATGTTCCATAACTGCTGAAAGAGGGCCTGAGTGCATGTCTTTTAAGCTGAGTTCCCAGAAAACAGAAGGAACGTAAAAATAATTCCCCTTTACCTAAATTTTTCTAGTAATTTGCTCTTCTAAACAGGCTATTACATCATATGAAACATTTGGTTTTCTATCAGAACAACAAGATAAATATGTTTTGTTACAACGTTCAAATGTTAATCCCCTGGCTGTTGAGTTTTGCAATTAAGCAAGAAAGCTTCCAGTCTTCAGATTGTATCCTATAAAAATCTGTAAAAATCCTCTATTCAAAAGTTACTCTTAGCAGAGGGTCTTCTGAAATTGGGGAAATTGGAAACAGCTTAGCCACTCCAAAGAATAGTATTTCATAAAATCCTATGGTGTAAAAAACCAGGTCCTGTGGGGCCACTGGCTGGGTTTATGAAGCAATTTCAGAAAACATTAACTCTTTCAGACCTTCCATATGCTACTGAGTGGACAGAGCAACTGCCAAAGACTCTCAAGATTTTTGAATGATGAACTTTTTACCTCATCCAGAACATTCTGTTTTTCACATTTGAGTTGATTTCAGTGGACCAGGGTCCTAGATACAGCTGTTGCTTTCTTGCTAGAAAGTATGTTGTCTTGCATCTTACTTCATATTGAGTCTCCAGTCAAATCAACTTGCAAGGCTTTGCCTCATAAAAATAGCAAAAATGTGCTACAGATAGCAGAAATAAGTGCATTCATGTCTGCCTCTGTATTTGACTGGCAGAATAAAAGACTTCATGAAACAAAAATATTTTGAGGCTCTTTTATTTTTATCACTCCTATTCTATACTGGGAAGATCTGAGCATTGTATGTTTTCTTCAATTAGAAGACTACCAGCAGGCACTTATTTTCAGTGCAGAGTTTAGCATGAATTAAGCCACACATTTCTGACATCTTGTTGAAGGAGCCTGAGAACAAAACTCTAAACTTCTCCTTAGAGTTCAGAGTTTTAGGTCAATAGCAGCAGTTACAAATTGAACAGCCACAAAATCACTGCAGATGGTGATTGCAGCCATGAAATTAAAAGATGATTACTCCTTGGAAGGAAAGTTATGACCAACCTAGACAGCATATTAAAAAGCAGAGACATTACTTTGCCAACAAAGGTCCGTCTAGTCAAGGCTATGGTTTTTCCAGTAGTCATGTATGGATGTGAGAGTTGGAGTATAAAGAAAGCTGAGCGCCGAAGAATTGATGCTTTTGAACTGTGGTGTTGGAGAAGACTCTTGAGAGCCCCTTGGACTGCAAGGAGATCCAACCAGTCCATCGTAAAGGAGATCAGTCCTGGGTGTTCATTGGAAGGACTGATGTTGAAGCTGAAACTCCAATACTTTGGCCACCTGATGCGAAGAGCTGACTCATTGGAAAAGACCCTGATGCTAGGAAAGATTGAGGGCAGGAGGAGAAGGGGACGACAGAGGATGAGATGGCTGGATGGCATCACCGACTTGATGGACATGGGTTTGGGTGGACGCAGGGTGTTGGTGATGGACAGGGAGGCCTGGTAGGCTGCAGTTTATGGGGTCACGAAGAGTTGGACACGACTGAGCGACTGAACTGAGCTGAACTTTTGTTCTGTGTTGAGGTTTATTCAAAAGGCCAACCATGAGAATTAAAAAGAAAAGTAGAAACATTCCCATGGAGAATACAAGAGAGAGAAGCTGATGGGGTATGTACAGGTAACCATTGCGTATGTGATCATAAAGTATTTGCTTAAGATATGCAATTGTGTGTTTTCTATAGACACATGTACATATACACAGAAATGTCCCTACACAACATGTACTTTCTTTATAAAATAAACCCTTTCCTTCTTTTGTGGGCCTAATGTGAGAGGTCTAATCTTTATTCTAAGTACCTGCAAGGAGTGATTTTTAAATGCTATTAAGTTAGATGCACATAGAAATTCTCTTTTCTTCTCTTAAAATGAGTGCACTGTGTTTTATAACAGGGCCATTCTAGGTCTTTGAACTGTTAACAGGCCCAGGTCAAAACAGGTTCAAACGTCAGCTATGTCAAGTCCTGCCTCTGTTATTTTGAGCATGTTATTTAACCTCTCTAAGCATCAGCTCTCTCACCTACAAAATGGGCAGTGTCTCAGCCAGTTCAAGTAGCCATAACAATCTGCAAATTAGGTTGCTTAGACAAAAAACATTTATTTTTCATGATTCTGGAAGCTTAAGATTAGGGTGCCATCAGGATTAGATTCCTGGTGAGGGCCCATCTGATAGTTATGTTCCCACACGGCCTTCCTTGGTGTGTGCTCATGAAGAGAGCAAGTTCTGGGCTCTTTTCTTAAAAAGGATAGTTTTGCTTCTCTTCAGGGTTTGCTACATTTCTCTGCTGCTGCTGCTGCTAAGTCATTTCCGTCATGTCTGACTCTGTGCGACCCCGTAGACGGCAGCCCACCAGGCTCCTCCATCCCTGGGATTCTCCAGGCAAGAACACTGGAGTGGGTTGCCATTTCCTTCTCCAATGCATGAAAGTGAAAAGTGAAAATGAAGCCGCTTAGTTGTGTCTGACTCTCCGCGACCCCATGGACTGCAGCCTACCAGCCTCCTCCATCGATGGGATTTTCCAAGCAAGAGTACTCAAGTGGGTTGCCACTGCCTTCTCCGAAAAGGTATTATTAAGACTCTCTTATTTAGATTGGAAAGTCTGACCACTATATCTTCGGGGATTTTTTTTCTTGTTTAATTTCATGACTGCCTTAACCATATTCAGTCAAGAGAAGCTTAACTTAAAAGTAATTGATCGTCTCTTCTACAAATCTCTATCAAAATGTCATTTCCATAGATTAGCCCCACCAGCCTCTAACTCTTCCACCTTCACAATTACTCAGCACTTTTCTGTGCTTGATACGTGCAGAGAATACATGTACTAACTTCAGTTGTGTCTGACTTTTTGTGACCCTATGGACCATAGCCCTCCAGGCTCCTCTGTCCATGGGATTCTCCAGGCAAGAATACTGGAGTGGGTTGCATGCCCTCCTTCAGGGGATCTTCCTGACCCCAGGAATGGAACCCGTGTCTCTTACATCTCCTGCATTGACAGTTTGGTTCTTTACCACTATTGCCACCTGGGAAGCCTTCTGTGTTTGATACTTATCACATATCACTAATGTTATCACTTCCACATATACTAATGTTGTCACCTGTACATGAACACATTCTTTTCTGTCACTTGTGATTCATATCTACACTATATGTGTCTGTTTCCAACTTCAGATTACCACTGAAGAATTAGAACCAGGATAGTAGCCAGGTCTGTATGATTCTACAACAGCCATCTTCTAAGTGCGGCAGGTCCTTCCCTGGCGGTAGGCCAAGACTTTCCAAGGGCACATACAGGCAGATTTTTAAGGGAATCAGTTTCCATGTCCTTAATTTCCATATCCTTAATTTCCCTCTCTACTACAGTTGCCTTTATTTGAGGCCACAAGCAAGGATGAAATCATCAGCTTTTCTTTTCTCACCTCCCCTTTCAGAATCTCCTGTGAATGACTTGAAACAAATAAAACCACATCTCTTATCCATTCCAAGCCTGTGGTGGTATATAATCCTAAAATGTGAAACCTCTGGAGTTCCAAACAGTAGACAATACAAACTACCTTCCCTTTAGCTGTCTTGCATCCTCACCCCTCAAATGTTAGAGAATACATTGTTCTTAAGGAAAACCTCTTGATGGGCAAAGCTAAAAGAACACAGAGAAGAAGCACTGAAGGCAAGAGTGCTTATTTCCTTCAGACAGCAAATTTGTGTCAAAGCCTTGAGTTTTGTCTGTCTGTCTACCTAAATACGTATCTTAAAATTAGAGATAGAACGTGAGATTCTGAGCCTCTAGCTCCAGTTAAGATGGAATAAGAATATTCCAATTCATTATCCCTCTGATTATAACTGAATATTGTCAACAAAACACATAAAGTAAGTTATCTTTGGTATCTGAAAAGGAAGGAATAACAGGCAGACTGAAAAGGGAACTTGACTTAAAATAGACTAACACAAATATTGAGTTATTACATTGTACACTTGAAACTAATAAAATGCTATATGTTATATATACCTCAATTTAAAAAAAGACTAATAACGAAGTGCGTTTTCTAGTGTTTTTCTTTTTCCATCCATATTTTGCAACACAGAATCAGGGTAGTAAAATTATGGAGCTATGTAGCAGGCATGGTCAAGAGAAACTCTCTCCCTGGTCAGAGAAATGGGAGGGAGGGTCCCTGCCAAACAAAGAGAAGGGGAAGTCTCAGAGGTGTCTTTTCTCTTGACCCTCCCTTGGAGGGAAGTCCCAGTAATAAAGCAGCATGCCTGCAACAGGGGAGGCAGCAACAGCCTAGGTTGTGTATTTGCCCAGAGGTGGATATGACACTGAATGGATGATGAAACTACAGCTTTTTAAACAAAAAACAGGAGGAAGGGTCCCTGGGAGTCAGGGAGTTTCCAGGAGGCTCCAGAGGAGGAAGCTGTGTATGAAGTCCTAAGCATATTCCCAGGAATGCATCTGTAAAAATAGTTTTAACTATAATACCAAAAGTTTTGAGATGTAAACTGCAATGTAGGCATGGTCCAGGTACCAGACTGGTCGACAGGAGGCATACATGTGGGAAGGATCCAAGAGGTACAACAAAGTCTTTGAAAACTAAACTGACATTGGAACCAAAGCCCACAGAAGGTATAACAGAACTTATGACCTGAACCCCAGTGGGTCAGGTGACTATGAAACAACAAAACACAAACAGAAACCAACATCCTCCAGAGAATTTTAACAGGGCCTAGAATCTCATAATGTACTCAAAATGCCGACTTGGTAATCCAAAATCCACTGACAGACCAGAAAGCAGAACATTCTCAGTACCCTCATTGAAAACATAAACACCAACCCTCAGATGACGTAGATGTTGGAATTACTCGACAAAGCCTTTAAAGCAGCTATTATACACATGCTCCATGAAGTAATGGTCAACAGGTTTGAAACGAGTGGAAGCACAGAAGTTCTCAGTAGAGAAATAACAACTTCAGGAAAGAATCAAGTAGAAATTTTAGAACTAGAAAATACAATAACTAAGTTCTTTTTTTTTAAGAGCCACAGAATGACAGAACAGAGATGACAATGGAAAGAGCCAGTGAACTTGAACTCAGATTAACAGATTATCTAACCTGCATGAGAGAGAAGAAAGACTGAAAAAAAAGAAAATGAACATAAGTTTAGGGACCAGTTGGGTACTATAAAAAGATTTAACACTGATGTCATTAAAATCCAAGAAGGAAATGAGAAACATTTGTACAGAAAATTGAAAAATAAATGACTATAACTTTCTAAATCTAGTGAAAGATATAAATTTAGACTTTAGAATCACAGCAGCCCCCTAATATTGGGTTGGCCAAAAAGTTCTTTTCCGTCAACCTGATAGAATAAATTCAAGGAAAATCATATTTAGGCACAAAATAATCAACCAAGTAGGATTTATCCTCAGAAGCAATGCTAGTTCAACATCCAAAAAATTTTAAAAATGTAATCGCCTGATTACCAAACTAAAGAAAAACCAAATGATCAAAATAACAGACTCAGAAAAAAAGCATTTGATAAAATTCAATATCTTTCATAATAAAAACTCTCAGGAACCAAGAATCGAGTTTAAGCGTTCAAATGATTATGTCAGCCCTTCCATGAATACTCTACCTTTCTCAAAGTCGGCTGG
Source organism: Okapia johnstoni (assembly GCA_024291935.2). NCBI lineage: Eukaryota > Metazoa > Chordata > Mammalia > Artiodactyla > Giraffidae > Okapia > Okapia johnstoni. Next base: position 60,308,170 of record CM044308.1, read on the forward strand.
GACATATAACAGAAGTGACTATCATATCATATACATAATTCATGTCCACATTCAAAAGTAGGGAAATTATACAGGTAGAGTGAGTACTCCAGGGTAATGGAGAGTATCTTATAATTCTGTTTACCATAACAACTGATGAAAAATAGGAGATCAATATCAAAAACAATACCTTTTACAACAGCTCTAAAAGAATCCAGTGAAATATGTGTAAAATCTATATAATGAAAATGTTGATAACAGAGTCAAGGAAGACCTAACAAATGGTAAGATAAACCAAGGTTATGATTTAAAAGATTCAATATGTTTAAGATATCAAATTGACATCTTCCTAAATTGATCGATAGCTTTAACACAATTCCAATCAAATCACTGCAGGGTTTTTTGACAAGCTGATTTGAAAATTTATACAGAAAGGCAAGACACTAGAACCTAAAAATAAATTTTGAATAAGAACACAGTTGAAAAATTCACACCACCAAGATATTATACACTTATTATATACTTATTATTATACACTTATTATAAAGCTATAATAATTAAGATAGCATGGTTTTGGATAGATACTGAATGGAACATAGTAGAGTCAAGAAACAGACCCACATGAATATGGTAAATTAACATAACAAAGGTACAAAAGCAATTTAATGAGGAAAGGATAGTCTTTTCAACAAGCGCTCCTAGAATAATAGATCAATTTGCAAAAAGAAAATACCACTTGACCTGTACTTCACACTTTATGCAAAATTTAACTCACCATATTTCATAATAAAATGAAAAGTATAAAAGTCTCAGGAGAAATTATAAGAGAAAATCTTCATGCATATACGTAAGGCAAAGCGTCTTTTGATACAAATGCATGTAACATACAAAAAAGATTGATAAATTAGACTTAATTGAAATAAAAAATGTCTGCTCAGTGAAAGACAATGTGAAGAGAATGAAAAGACAGGTGTAGGCTGGGAGAAAATATTTCCAAATCACATAATCAATAAAAGATTTGCCACCGAGAATATACAAAGAACTCTCAAAACTCAACAATAAGAAATACAACCTAAGGGGAAAAAAAAACGAGCAAAGGAAACGAATGGGCACTTCACCAAAGAAGATGTACCAATGGGAAATCAGCATGTTAAAGATGCTAATTCACTAGTCATTAAATAAATGCAAATTAAAACCACAATGAGATACCTCTCCATACCTATTGGAATAGCTAACACAGAGGCAATACAAATCAATCAGACAATACCAAGCACTGGTGAGATTATGGAGCAACTGGAATTCACATACATTATTGGTGAGAAAGCAAAACAAAACAGCCAGTCCAGAAAACACTTTGGCAATTCCTATATAATAAAACACTTACCAATCTAGGTGTTTGTCCTGGAGGAATTTGCTAAAAAAAAGTTAAGTAAATGGCTGGCAATAATATTCATAATCACTACATGTTGGAACTAAAAAATGTCCTTTAGGCCGTAGCTGGGAATCTTGCAGAGGAGGCAGCTAAGAGGACATGTCAACTCAGGGGCGCTGAGTCCTGGGGGCCACGCAGGATGAGGTTCGGGAAAACTTGCTTGAGCTTGGGGTACAGGCATGCATTAAAAATAAATGTCCTACAACAAGTAAGTCATCAAACATAGAAATTAAATACTAATAGTAAAAATAATACTAATAGTGGATACAAGTAACAATAGGAATTAATCTTAAAGGTATCATTGTAAGTGAAAGTTTAGTCTCAAAAGATATTGTAATTCTATTTATATGACACCCTGGAAAAGTATGGCTGAAAGTCTGAAGAGCAGATCAGTGGGGTTGGAATGTGGGTTTGACTACAAAGGATAACATGAGTACACATTTTGGGTAATAGAACTATCGTGTATCCTGATGTGTTAACGGTTATATGAATCTATGCATGTGTTAAAATTCACAGAATTGTACACAAGAAAAAACTGAATTTTATTGTGTAAATTAAGAAGTAAAGTAAGATACTTTACATGGGGACATATACTAACACACTAATATAAACTAAAAAACAGCTTATTTCTGTCAGCAAGTCACTCTGATTTGGCCAATTAGTTTGACAGTGAAGTTTGGCTTTACCAGTTAGATAAATTCTATGTAAATTGAATGAACCAAATAAACAGTTTCAAAGTTTTGATGCATATATTTAATGCATATGATAGCATATAAAGCTTTTCATCAAAATTATTGTATTATCAAAGATAAATTGAAATTAACAATATTTCAGTTTCCCAATTCTTTCTCAGTATATGGAGTTGAACAAAGTGATCTAACTGAAAGATGTTAGATAAATAAAATAAATAGATGTTTGATAAATCCTGGTAAAATTATCAGAAATTGAGACCATTAAGACTCTAATGACAGGATAATAAATTCATGGGCAAGTAAGGTGCTTTCCAATTCTTACTTTCAAAAATAGGAGAAGAATCAAACCAAGACTCTAATAATTTTAATGGTAGATTATTACTATGTGACTTTTGATATTAACCTGGAAAGTTGTTCAAATAATTGAAGACCATTATTATGGTAAACTCCTTTTTTTTTCCATGTACTAAATTATGTGAATAAGTCTTTAAGTCATTACAATCCAGAAGACAAAAAATGTAGAAATGGAATTGATGCCATACCCTGTTCCATTCTACACAAACCAGTTTTAAAAGAAATCATCCAATCTAACACAATGAGAGATGAATTTCCAAGAAATGTCACATTTAAGCTTAGTAATTATTTATAAACACATAATAGACTTAAGTCACAATTAATACAGTAAGTTTATCAAAATGCTAACACTCAGTCTCATAAGTGAGAAAAGTTTTTTATAAGTTAATAATTTCCACTCTCTTATATGGCTTTTTTCTAGGGTGATAAAAATAATTATAAGCATTAAAAAGAATACACCAGAATGAAATTATGTGAGCAAAGGGAAATAGGAGTGTGAAAAGAGAAGCTATGCAATATTTGTCCAATGTTAAAAGAAGAGCTTGCAAATTTTGAATGGCTGTGAGTGCCAAGTCACTATGGTATTTAAATTCCATTGAACACATTTAAAAGAGTAACAGTTTCATTTTTAAAATGTCGATTATTATAATATCCTTTAGATTGTACTCTGTCAACTGCTTACATTCATGATTTAAAGTTTTTAAATATTAACTTAGAATTGTGAAAGGGGTATATAATTTTTCAAAATCCTTTTAGGGTCCCACAAGCAAAAATATTTGGAAGACCATAGCTCTGAATACGTTACATACACAGCCTCCTCAATATGAATTTAGCTCATTTTGTTTAAATGTGCACAGAGGTTTAGACACCAAATAAACATATGGATTGAGCAGATGAAATGGAGATGGCAATTACTTCTCAATTGCTGAGCTCAACGGAATTGAAGTTATGAAGATCGTGATGCTATTAGGCATAATGAAGTCACAATTTCAGAAGAGATTCAGACTTTGATGAGATGATTCTGAATCATGCATTAGTTTCAGTGGGTGGCCCAGAGTGTGGAATTCAAACTTTAGGATGTCTGAATTATCAGGAAATTGCCACATTCCTGGAGCTCAATTTCAAGGAGAACTGACTGAGTGTAAGGAGTTATGTCCATCAAAAGGACAGAGGTAGCATCCAGTCTTGGGAATTTTTAGAGACAAATATGAAACAGAATTAAGCTAATATTTTTATTGTGTGAAAAATAAACCTGGCAATTTTATTCAGCTACCTGGTTCTGTAAAGATGTATCTGCTGTGATTAAATTGATCACCATAGAAAGCTGGAGATAGAATTAAAATAGATCATGCTTTGAATTGTTCAGATGTGAATTACCAGCATTCTTGTTAGAGTGGTCAGACTGCTTATTGACCAAAATAAAATAGACTTAGAGCTATGAATTTATAATTACATATATAAAAAAATCAAACTTTTGCTTTGTTGATAAACATTTCTGCATTTTATTGTCATCTGTAAGAACACAAACGTGGATTTCTTATAGCAAGAGGCAATACTGAACAAAAAATGGATGCCCTTGGTCTCCAGCCACTGAACAAAATAATATTCTGTAAGATGCACAGGGATCAACCCATGATATTGGGTTTCTGAGTTATCAACTTCCAAGCCATGCAATTAACTTGAAAATAGAGGAAGAATGAATGAATGCAGGTGAGGAAAGGACATCTCTCTATTTCTGTGTCAGGAACCACTGTGCCACCTCAAGCAAAGCAGTATCTGGCAGAGAATAGACACTTAATCTCAAATGATCTATAAACAAGAATTACTGAGCCCAAAGAGAAGAGCTAGTACTTAGGCTCAACAAGAAATCTGTTTTATTTGGCACTGCTTCTATAGCTGGCATGGGAAGGAGGGAAGTCAAAACAAGACTGGCTCTCACAGAAAACAGAGGAAATCCACAAGCTGAGCATTCCTCATGGTTCATAGATGGAAAGAGATTGTTAGGGACTTTAAATGATTTTAAAAACCTTCAAGTTTCAATTCACAGCCAAATGAAATTCAACTACTGGACAAGCTGACTGTGTAGTTTATTAAGAGCTCTTCCAAATCTTTCTAACACTGCCCAAATAACCACAACAATAACAATAGCTGTTATTCCTATGGCTTCTCTTCCTTCCCTTATTTGTGATCACTCTCCCTAACATGTTCTATGTTACATCCCTACAGACAGGTGCTTTAAAGAACTGAGAAGATATCTCTAGGAGAAGAGCATTGCAGGCAGAGGAGTTGGAGCCTTAAGAGCAAAAAGGCAAGTATTCAGAGAAAAATCAGAGAGGTGCCAGGGGCCAGATAATGAAGGGCAGGATGTTTGTGCTGTACAACTCTGGGAGGCACTGTTTATCTTGAATTCTGTGTGACTGGTGCCCCACTGGAGTCATGCGATACAATGGTACCAATGGAATGCCCTGAAGGTTGTAGAGATAGTGGCTTTTATTTTGAGGGAGATGGGAAAACTTGGAGAGGAGAGATGTAAATGTTTAAATGATCCCTTTTGCTTCTGTATGAAGAACAACATGCTGGGGCAAGCAAGGATGCTAATAAGGAGGTGGAAGGATAATCCAAGCAGGAACTGCAATGACCAGAGCCAGGGGTGGTCATGGAGATGGTGAGCACTGGTTGGATTATGTGTATATTTTGACAGTAGAGACAGTAAGATTTCTGAAAGATCAGATACGGTATGGAAGAGAAAGAGAAAAGTCAAGGATGATACAAAGCTTTTGGCTGAAACAGCTAGAAGAATTAAGTTGTTATTTACTAACATGAGGAGGGTTTGAAGGAGAGTGGGGTTGGGGGCAATACTAGATCAGGGTAGTACGTAGGACCTACCATGCTTAACACATTTTGTAGACACTCGAGTAGAAATAACTAGAAAGCTGAAAGCAGTGTGTGTGTGTGTGTGTGTGTGTGTGTGCGCGTGTGCATGTGTGTGTGTGTGTGTGGTGTGAGGGTATAGCACAAGCATACATATGCATGCAACCCCAGAGTTTAGAGGATATGCGGGTTTGAGATCCATGCTGGTAGATGTCAGTGCCTGGTGGTATTTCAAGCCATGAGCCTGAATTAGATCATCAAAAAGAGGAGTGATCCAAGAAACGAGCCCTGGGGCACTCCAGTGTTTAGAGGTGAGAGAAATAAGGAGCAAATATCAAAGGAGGCTGAAAATAGATGGCCAGAGTAGAAAGAAATTCTGTTGGTGGTTCAGAGATAAAGAATCTGCCTACAGTGCAGGAGACTTGCAGGAAACATGAGTTCAAATTCTGGGCTGGGAAGATCCCCTGGAGGAGGAAATGGCAATCTACTCCAATATTCTTGCCTGGAAAATCCTATGGACAGAGGACCCTGGTGGCTTACAGTCCATGGGGTTACAAGGAGTCAGACGCAACTGAATATGCACACAGACCAAAAGCAGAAAGAAAACCTACCTGGAAGCGTAGAGGGTTTATCTTGGAGGAAGAGAGTGATTTAGTGTGTCAAAAGTTGCAGGAGGTCAAGTCAGGGGAAGACTGAGAACTTCCCATAGAATTCAGCAACATGGATGGCAATTTCTGGAGACTTAGGGGAAAATAGCTTTGCTTGAGAGGCTGGAGCAAGGACTTTGGAATACAAGTTGGAAGCCTAGGGGAGTGGAATAAAATTGGGGATGAAGTACAGGTTTAAGAGTCATCAGTACTTATGAGGCTATGAGCAACTATGAGGTTTCCTAGACAAAATGAATAGAATATTGAGGAAAGAGGGTTGAGACCCGAGTTCTGTGGAATATCAATATTTCAGGAGCCAGGAAAGAAGGAGAGACTGGAGTGTGGCCAGAGTATGGGAAGCAGACCAAAACAGAGCAGTATTCTGGAAACAAAGGCAAAGAGAGTGCCACAGATGAAGGAGAAATAACCAGAGACAAAGGCCTTCCACTGTAGGGTGCAGCCAGGTTTCAGACTTCCTCCTCCACAATCCCATGTCTCTGCTCTTACAGGACATAGTACTTATAGGCTGTAGTAGATCCTTGTCAGCTTCAAAGGCTAAAGGAAGGAAGGGTATCCCTCAGCTCCTCACCCCTCTACTGGGGTAATTCGGAGCCATATTGTACAGATCATACACTATTTCCCAGATTTTACCATGACATTAAGTTCCAGTTGACCATGATGGTAGCTGGATTCATAATTTACCTTTACTGGCCACCTTCCATCCCTTGAACCACCTTCCCACTCCTCTACTGGTCCATGCCTCTCCCAAACATATGATTTGTGCTCAAATCCTTGTCTTACGCTCTGCCTTTGTGCTCATCTGTCTAGCTCTCCATGGGCTTATGAGCACTTTAAAAACTCTGCATGCCAGTATTTCCCTGGTCCAGTGGCTAAGATTACATGCTCCCAATGCAGGGGGCCTGGGTTGGATTTCTGGTCAGGGAACTAGATCTCACATGCTGCAACTAAAGAGATCCCATGAGGGGCAACTAAGACCTGATGCAGCCAAATAAATAAGTTTTTAAAAAAATTCTGAATTCCATCTTTCCTTTCCAGTTCCTGACTGACTACATGGTCCATAGAACATGCTTCTAAATGTCTGTATACTGAAGTGTTTACATTTTCATAGTGCATTATGGATTCCAAAATTCTTTCAAATACATTATTTTATTTTGTCCATAAAACCATTCTACCACCCAGGTATTATTCCTACTGTAAAATAAAATTGAGGAAAGAGAAGTAAAAAGGGTTTATGCAACTTGCTTCAAGACCACCCTGGTTGTTTTTAAATAAAACAACCAGGGCTTGAAAACAAGTCTTCAGATTTAGGTTTGGTGCCCTTAAAAGAAGCAATAAATGTCAAACAAAGAAAATGCTTTTATAATTTAAATTGTCAATAATTTAAAATTATAGATGTTTCAAAATTTGAGGTTCTAGGAAAATCTTATTATATATGACTATTCTTTGTAATGAAAAGTGTGTGGCTACTTTTGGTAATTCTACTCATCTACCTCTGGCAAAATATTGACACTACCTCAAAGAAAGAGTAATTTTCCCAAATGAATTCACAACACAAAAGGAGAAAGGGGGTATTATGTTTTACTAAGATCTTGAGACAATAATATATTGGAGCTAACATACTGAAGTGGTTTATCTCAGCAACCAAAGCTAAGAAAGCAAATGAGATACTCGGAAAAGGAAGAGGAAAATTAAAGAATAAATAGCTGAAGTTCTTTCATGGCAGCAGAGATCTATTTCTAAACTACTTTCCATACACAATTTCAGACAAGGTAGAGCAAAGGACTAGTCAGAAAGCTCAGAATGATTGATGGATCTTGACCTTTAGCCCTCTGAGTTCTCACAACTCAACTATGGAAACACACACTAATGTTTATTTTAAAAACCTCTGAGAATAGTTTCCGCAGCATTATCACGTTAGCACATTATTTACTTTACGGGACCAGGCATTGATATAAGATAGAAAGGGTAAGACAACTGAGTATCCTTCAATATGAGAACAAAATATCTTCAGAGTTATGACTGATTTAAAAGATGCTATGACAAGATGAATTAAATTTACAGAGCTGTGCATTGGGAAAAGCAGCTGTTACAAGTTGTGAGTTTTGGCTCAACTCAGTCTAAATAGCCGTTTGAAAGCTCTTGTGAGAAGGAGGCTATAACAGAGGGGAGCATTCAAAGATTAATAATCAAATCCCAGGACAGTCCCGGGATGAAAACAGAACTGGGGGGCTGATTTAAAATAATCTTGGGATAATCTTCCTGAACCTCAGTTTCCTAATTTATAAAATGAAGATGATAATACCTCAGAGATTTACTCTGGAAGCCAAGTGAGCTAACAGCTGCGAAAGCACTTTGGAGAGGAGAATGGGGTTCACAAGGTAAAAGCGAGGTTGCTGTTTTCTTGGGCAAACAACTTGATGAGTTGGAAGGAGAAAACTAAGGTGGGAGTCAACTTTTAATCATCATTTGTCTCTCGGGCTAAATAGACACCTGACGCCCAACACAGGTCCACAGTGCTGAATGCCTACCCACGACACCCCCTTGCTTCCTCTGTGTCAAGTGAGACCCTTCATTTTTCAAATATTCAGAACTTCTTTATGTCATTGACTCCACTTCTATTCCATTGACATTTAACCTGTGTTCTTCTATAGTTTCTGTCTGTCAGCATGTTATATGGAGTTACTAATGTTCTTTTTACATCGTTTCTCACATTCTCATATATAGATCTACCAAATTAGGCTTAACACTCCTTAAAGTATTAACTATTACTCCTTAAAGGTAGGGAGTATGAGAAGTATTATTATTATTATTACTAGAAAGTACCTTGCAAAACATCACGCCCAACCCAGAGGCTCTCAAAAAGAGCACTGCTGGCATTTGGGACCAAACAGCTTGTGTGGGTAGCTGCCCTATGCCCTGCAGGGTGTTTTACAGTATAGTGGGTCTCTATCTGTGAAATGCCAGTAGCAACTCTTTCTGTGCCCAGAGTTGTGACAACCAAATTATCCCTAGACATTGCCAAATGTTCCCAGGTGGAAGGGTTGCAAAATTATCTCTGGTTGAGAACTATCACCCTAGGTGGATATAAACCAATATTATGGTTACTGTAATTACTTTTATATTTTCATATTACCTGCAATAATGCTCAGAACTGAATACTCAATGAATATTTACTAAATAAGTGAAAAAAATGAGAAAAGGACTTCACGAGTTATATTCATAACTGGTCTTGGAGCACAAACCCTTATATGATTAAGGGAATATTATATAATTCATATTTTTCTACCTGGCATACAATATTCTTAGTATATGAACATTTTTAAGTAATTATGTGCATGTGCACTAGGAATTATATTCTCATGCATACATAAATATCACAGGTAACAGTGGTTCTTTCCTAGCACATGCCCTATGAATATATCTATGATGGCTAGCATCCTATTTATCTATCAAGCATGAGATGGAAAAATTATTTTAAATTCCAGGAAAATACTGCATCAAACATCGATTATCAGACTCATTTTCAGAGAATTAACTTACATGGAAAAAAAAGAGTACAGTAAAGAATTCTAAAAAGGCTGACAAATAGAGGATCTCAGATGAGTATACTTAGGACATTTCTGTTCTCTTAAAACCTAAGTTTCTTTAATATATCTTCCCAGATCTTTTCCAAAATCATCAATCTTTTCCAAGATGGAAAGATTTGTACTATCTTCTGATATTTGAGGAACATATGTGAAGCGGCATTTCACCTAGAGCTATTAAAGAATATTGGTATTACTTTGATTTTAAAAACTGATACTTTAGGACCATCATGTTATGGAACATGGATGATTTTTGATTTTCAAATTTTCTCAATGGATTCTTAAATCCTATATCAACAGGCTACTTTTTCCAAATGACAACTAATAAAGTGTTCTTATTAAAATGGGAGAAATGTAGCTGAAAAAGAATTAAAAGGGCTTCTTTTTCATGTACACTCACTCATCATTCTGGTAGTTTATTGCTATATACAACCTTTGGGAGGGAATCCTAATTTAGCAGTAGACCTCTACCGTACAATGTGTTAAAAAGAAATAAATAAACCCTTGCTTTTGGCTTGGATAAATAACTTGTGACAGGTCAATGTCCCTCCCATCAAGTAAAACTGGAAAAGCCAAGTATCTGGTAAGTAACTATAAGGACAATGGATTGGATGGCTTAGTGCTAAGCATCAATATTCTAGAAAAAGAACTCAAAACTCCAGGCAACTGTAACTGTTCTGGAAGTCAAAGGGCCCTCCTAGTAATTTAGAAAGAGGCTCTCACATACTGTAGCATGAGAATCTGGAAAACTGAGAATCGGAAAAGATTAACAATATAGGCCTATTAAAATTAAGACTTTCTATTCCATAATAGACACTAACAGAAGAAAGGAAAGGTAAGCCAGCCAGTGGGAGATCTTTACAATGCATATATCCAACAGATAACTTCTATACAGAATGCATGCAGAGCTACGAATCAGGAACAGACAGACTACCTACCCAATCAAAAAATGGGCAAAATACTTGAAGACAGCCACTTCACAAAAAGGATATTTAAATAACCAAAATAGCTTGAAAATTCAACCCTGATCATTAGGAAGATGCAACTTAAAACCACAAAGAAATACCACAACACTACCATCAGAATTGCTCAAACGAAAACAACTGGCAATACCAAGTGTTGGGGAGAATTTGGAGCAAGTGCAACTTTCATAGCTAGGAGGAATAGAATGTCCATAACCACTTTGAAAAACTGTTTTGCTGAACAAACACATAGCCATGTTCCATCAGAGACATGTACAAGAGTAGTCATAACATAACCATTCACAGTAGCTAGAAACAACTCACATGTCTGTCAACAGCAGAGTAGAAAAATATATTGTGGTATAAAACATTATTGTTTAGTCGCTGTCGTGTCTGACTGCTTGCAACTCCATGGACTGCAGCCCACCAGGCTCCTCTGTCCATGAGATTTCCTAGGCAAGCATACTGGAGTGGTTTGCCATTTTCTTCTCTCAGGGATCTTCCCAACTCAGGGATTGAACTTGCATCCCCTGCACAGGCAGGCATGGGCAGGTGAATTTTTTACCACTGAGCCACCAGGGAAGCCCATAAAATATATTAGAATACCATAAAAAATGAGAATGAATGAACCACAAGAAGATGAAAATACAGTGAATCTCTAAAACATAATGTTGAGCAAATGGAGTGAGACAAAAAAGGCATGCATACTGTACGATTGATACCACTGATACCAAGTTCAGAAGTTGGCAGAATTACCTGAGGTGATGGAAGTCCATATAGAAGTCTCTTTTGGGAGGGTCAGACCACTGGGAGGGAGGTTGGGTTTCTGGGTTGCTGTTACTATTCTATTTCTTGATCTGGGTGCTGGTTACATGAGTTTGGTCACTTTGTTAAAGATTTATGGTACTGTATGCATTATTTGTGTATTTTCCAGCATGAACTTCAATACAAAACTTTTTAAAAATGCAACAAAACGCAGACACCTACATTGCTTTTCGTTTTCCTGCTGTGGTGAGAAGCAAATCCTGCTGACATTGCTGTTTTCACTTTGGTTTCTAAACTGTGAACATTTGAGGAAATCGGGCCAGGAGGCATTCACCATTCCCAGGACTGACTCACAGCCCTCTTTTGCAGACTCACAGAAGGATCTACAAGGCAGGAGTCCATGACTAGAAGAAAAGAGAAAGGTGGAAATTAATGTTTTTACAGACTGTTTCTCAAAATAATAATTAAACTAAAGAAAAGGCCACCCATGCTACAATAATACCTTAATTTATATTTACTATTATCAACAACTTGAATTGTCAACAACAACCTTCAACCCTGTAACAAGCATTTTAGCCACCTCACTGTCATGATTCTAGAGGGAATAAGCTAGTTCCATAACAGATGATCTAACTCTCATCCAAAATGATTTTTTTTGAGATTTCTTGTGTTAAGTAAACCTGTCAACCAAAAAAAAAAAAAAAAAAAAAAAAGCTCTACTTACTGCCATAAGGAGTAAATTAACATGAAAATGAATGTCCCCAAAATGAAAAGGCAGAAGTAGATCACAAAATAGGTTAATCTCATTTCTTTATCAACCCTCTGAGAAATTCAAAGTATCTCTGAGAGGCAGACAGAGAGAAAGCTGTTCCTTAACGTTTACTGTCTCCCTAGAAAAGAAAATATTACACAAACAAATGGCAACTCTGAAACCTTGTACAGTAATTTATCTTTTCATTTCTATGCTATCTTCTGCAAAATAGCAAAACACAAACCACTGTCCACTAGCAGTAAGGTAACGATGCCTCGGAGTTTGTCTTTACTCATCTGACATAAAATCAAACACTGCTGGATCCGAGGCCCTGTGTCTGGGAACTGGGATGCTACAATGTCAAGGCCATGGGCTTGTTCTCCTGCAGATCCAGGCAGCTTTTTCTACTTTGCAGCTATGGACTGCACTGCTCACCCTAGCTGGTCATCTGGCAAAGGCATCTCAAATGATTTTTAAGAAAACTAGGCAAGAAAATAAACATGTCAGTCAAAACAAAGCACACACTTCAAAAATGTAGGGTCAATAAGAAATTTCAGAATCATACAGTATCAGATCTGTAAGAAACCTTAATCAATACCTCATTCAAATCCTTCATTTGAGGGAAGCCTAGGGAGATTCTGAGACACACAGCTTCGTAACAGAGGAAGCGGGAAGAGAATCCAGATTTTTAACATTCAGCCCATGCCCTATCTACCATCCCATATCATTTATTCTCACATAAGGACCTAATAATTAGGCTTTAAGAACTCCTTGACCCAACAAACACATTTATAATGCCCCACTCATTCATCTGTAGATCACTGGAACAAAAAGGGATGTACCAGCCACTGAGGGGAAACAGAAAGGATCAAGTCTATGAAAGAATCTTGAGAGTGAGACCTTGTTATATATAAAAATGTGGAGAAAGAGTACTCAGCAATTACATTTAGGTACAAATACTTTTGTCCTTCTTCTCAGAAACTTGTCTTAAAATTAAGTAACTTTTAGAATCCTAATATTCACATAACTGTATTAACATGTATCCAAATTTGTTAGTGAAGATGTTAGAAGAAGTTTTGCATTTGAAATAATTAGCTTTAGACATAAAATACGAATTAGTCCAAGCAAGTATCTCAGTGGAAAGGAGACACCTGATTGCCATTTAGGAAATAAATTAGACATTCATAGAACTGAAAATTCTGCTTAAATAATATTTTTGAAAAGATTTTCTTTCCTAGATCTTATTTCAGAGACCTTACATACTTTCTCAAATAAAACCAAGAAACGTGGTTGAGGAATGTGGGGAACATGGTTGAGGTATGTGGAAAACACAGAATTCCTATGCAATTGCTTCTACTTTGCTAGGCCCTAAGTGCTACATACACATTAACTCATTTCTCACTACAGTACTACACCAGCGATACCATTACTGTCATCTCTACTATACAAATAAAGAAACTGAAGCACAGAAAATATATGAGATTCTTCCAAGATCACTGAGTTAGTGAGTGTCCCAGCCAGCATTCAAACCCAGGCCAACCAATTCAAGGACTATTAACTACTCTATTACACATGAGTCCTTACTTTAGGAATGTATGTCTCAAAAGCATAACTCAAGGTTATGCACTTTCCCAGTGAACCAACCACATACACAGTGGTTGGGTTCTTCCTTCACTCTACAAACTTCTACTTAACCTCAAATCAATCAGTATTTGCCAAAGGGGCTAAGAAACACTAGGAAAGGGTGAAGGCTTTTCTCTTTCTTTCCCAGGTGTAAGAGCCCACAATAAAGCTACACAACAAGCTTGGCTTGGTTTCAGCATTCTTCCTTTGCTTGGAGTCCCTGACCTGTGTCCCAGTGTCCTGACACCATCCTGCCCACCCCACTCCAGCTCCCCACCAGGAAAGCCATCTCCACCAGAGCATCATTGTTTTAGTCACTCAGTTGTGTCTGATTCTTTGTGACCCCAAGGACTGTAGCCCACCAGGCTCCTCTGTCCATGGGATTCTACAGTCAAGAAAACTAGAGTGGGTTGCCATTTTCTCCTCCAGGGTATTTTCCCAACTTAGGAATCAAAGTCATGTCTCCAGCTTGGCAGACAGATTCTTTACCACTAGCACCACCTCAGAAGCCATACTTGCTGCTAAACATTTTTCCCCTTCCTACCACCAAAGCTATGTTCCCCAAGTGAGCTGATTGAAATGAGACTTTCAAAGAAGAAAAAAGATGAAAATAACACAGAATAGTACATAATAATAGATGGACACTTCACCCTCCAGAGATTTTTGGCATCATTAGAAGATTGCTTGCTGGACCAAAGGAATCTCTGATAGAATTTCAGGTGCCACTTACAGAGGGAAAAGTCATCCCACATTGTCAGGTGGGGAAGATTCACTGCGAGGCTGAGTAGCACTTGGGGCTCAACTCTCCCAGGTGTTTCTTGGACCTTTCCTCACTTCTGAGCCTGCATATTCTTTGATTATGCCACATCTTCATTCAGAGTCTTCTATGGTAAGGGCAATGAAGGTTCACACAGGGGTCCAGCAGACCATTTTCACTCTAAAGCTGAGTCTTTAACTCAGAAGCTCACTTCTTCACGGACCCTCACCTGAGTTATTTTCTGCAGGAAAGCATAAGCTACCCCTCTGAACTTTTCATGTTGGCCACTCCTCACTGTCTGATCTTTGGCCAACAGTTCATTCACACAAGACTCAGCTTCATCATTTGAAAAGTGAGGGGTTTGGAAGAGCTGATTTTTCACACTGACATTCTGTGAATCAAAATTCACTCTTTAACACAATGCTTCTCAGAGGAGTGGTGATAATCCCACCAGCTTTGCTAAATTTCAAAAGGTAACAGATATTTTTTTTTCTCGAGACTTGATCTGGGAATATATAGAGACATTAAAATACCATTAGGCCCTCCATTCTAAAAATAGGGCCTAAGAAAAATGTCTAGAGTGTTTCCAGATAGCTCTCTTAAGAGGTGTAACCAACCGAGACCCATAGGCTTTAAATTGCCGGATGAGGACATGTGAAATAGTGATGGGGTATTAATAACTAGAAGCCCTTTCAAACACTGAGCAAAATGAGGAGCCATTTGTTCTTGCTTTGCATGAAATTCAAGTGCCTACAAGGGATTGAAGCATTTTGCTTTTCATCACATGGAACAGTGTGTTGAGACAGACCACACTATTTTGGAATATAAGTGCTGATATCCAAGCAACAAGCTGACTGACATCTGAAAACAGTGCTCAGAACACGGAAGGAGTCAGATTTGGCTATCAGGACACTATTTTAGAAAAGGTGATTATTTTTAATGGACATTTGAAGGGTATTTGGTGTTGTGCAAAATCCCCTTAAAACATTTCAACTAAAGCTTAAGCAGAAAATTCTTACCTCTGTAATTTTGTTGAAACAAATACATACAAATATAAATGCTTCTACTATACACTATTAATGAGGGTTTTAGGGGATTTTCATTAGGAATGCTACTCAAATTATCTCTCTGTTAATACAAAAAATTATAGATTTTACCTATACAATTTTAAGCAAATTTATCTACTAAATTTCCTGTATTTACAAAAATATATATATTTTTTCTTTATTGTACCCTTTGACCAACATCTCCCCATTTCTTCACCCACAAATTTACAGATTTTTATCTGCAAAAATAGCTCTGATAAAGACATAAAGTTAAAATTATTGAAAAAGCTATAGCCACATTGTAGGTTTATATAATAGCTAAAGGATTTTTAGGTTTTATAAATCACTTTTTTCTAACTTTTTAGTCTTTTTGAAATATGGCTCATGTACAATATTATATAGGTTACAGGTGTATAATATAGAGATTCACAACTTTTAAAGGTTATACTTGATTTATGGGCTTCCCTGGTGACTCAGATGGTAAAGAATCTGCCTGCAATGCGGAGACCTGGGTCCAGTCCCTGGGTTGGGAAGACCCCCTGGAAGAGGGCATTCCAGTATTCTTCCCTGGAGAATCCCCATGGACAGAGGAGCCTGGTGGGCTACAGTTTATGCCGTCGCCAAGAGTCAGACATGACTGAGCAACTAAGCACATGGCACTTGATTTACAGCTATAAAATACTTAAAATATTTGCTATATTCCCCATGTTGTACAATATATTCCTGTAGCTAATTTTATCTAATATTTAACTTTTTACTTTAAACTACTTTTAGAGACTTAGAGAAAAGTTTTAAAAATAATACAGAAAGTTTCCATATGGCCTTTGTCCAGGCTCCCCCAAAGCAAACACCTTACACAACTACAGTACTATTATTAGAACCAAGAAATTAACACCGTACAATATCTTTACCTAAAGTAAAGACCCGATTCAAATATCACCAAGATCTTCATTTAGGATCCCACACTGCATTTCATTGTCACTTTTTATTTCTGACAAATAAACTAATCTTTGAGTATATCAGAAACGCTCAGGATTTAAAACACTTTTCCCATGGGGGAGGAGCAGTTTTTGCAAAAGGCTGACTTTAAGATGGCCCCCAATGACCCCTACCTCATGCTATTTACGCCCTGTATAATCCCTCCCCTTGAGTGTGAGCTGGCTAGTGACCTACGTACAATCAGCAGGAGGTAATGGGATGTCACTTGCGCCATTAGGGTACATAGGACTGTGACTTCTATCTTGCTAGCAGACTCTCTTCCTCACTGGTTCTGTTGAAGCAAGTTGCCATATCGGGTGGGCTTACTGGCAAGGACTTGAGGTAGACCTCTGGCCAACAGCCAGCCAGGAACTGAGACCCTCCACCCTTAACGAACTGAAATTCTTCCAACAATCACACGAGCCTGGAAGTGGATCCTTTCCTAGGCAAGCCATCAGACAAGACCCCAGCCCTGGCCAATACCATGACTGTACCCGTATGACACATCCTGAGACAAAGGACCTAAGGCACTCCCAGGTTCCAAATCACACAATCTGGGAGATAACAGATGTGTGCTGTTTTAAGCTGCCAAGTCTGTGCTAATCTGCTATGCAGCAATAGGTAACTAAAATATTTCTCTTTGATATATCACTTGGTAAAAGGCATGCTACTGAGTTAGATGTATTATTCACTGATGAGATTTACACAATCTTTTTTGTTTTAATTCCTAAATTTGTCTTTGGTAAGCCAAGACAAGTTGTTCAGTGAGCAGCACTCACAAGGTCATAGTCATAGGGAGCACCCAGAGCTGCAGACTTTAGTTATGAAGAGAATGTTACTGATGGATGGTCTTGCAAGAAAATCTACTCCTATTTCCTCCTTTTAATTATGAGAAAATTGAAACCTAAAAAGATCTCATAGCCAGTGCTATGACGCCAGCCCAGCACTCCAGAATGTCTCACCTAGCTGACCTCGTCTCATAAACATGAGTCCACAGATAACACAGGGGCATAGACTCACAAATTACACAGGAGCATGAATTCATCAGCACTGCCAGAAAACACGAATAACAGATGGCTCTTTCTCTCTGTGATGGACCAATGGTACCAGCTTCCTACATCCACATCTCTGGTGGCCTCAAGCGACCTCATGAGACGTATGGCTTAGGTGGGGCATAATGGGAGCAGGAAAGAGGTTCCCTTGCTTCCAAGCTTCACTAGGCATAGGCATGGAAAACCATGTTGGTGAACATTTATGGGTGTCACTGTCTCACACCAGAAGAGAGATCATGGGAGAAGTCAAGGTATTTTTTGGTCACATTAGTCTGAAATTCTTAAAAATCCAGGACTGCGTCTGTCTTCTTTCTCATTTGCTATAATCATAGTTCCAGCATGAAAGAAGCAGCTTGCTCAAGTAGGGTCACTGCAGAGCATTTAATGAAAGGCCCATTTACAAAGATGCTGGAAAGGTTTCAAAAAACTAACTAGGGGTAGTGCAGCCTGTGGGGACAGGTTGCTGCTGGAATTTCAGATTCAAGGGAAAAGGTGAAGAGGCAGTTACTGGAACTCAAGAGAGAGCTGTGTGCAGAAGGCCGCCTGATAGGAGCCACAGCCTCTCACAGTGAGGCAGGCAATTACAAACTGTGTAACCAGGTAAAGAAGAAACAAGGGGGTCAAGACTGCCTCTCTGAGCCACCAGAAGCTAGAAAGCAGACCCACTGTTAAAACTAACCTGTGGGGAAGAGTAGGCTGGAGGAGGGTGGGAAGTGGATAAGGAAAAATACAGGAGAAAGAGCCAGCACACAGCTGCATGCCTCACACCAAGCTGGAGCTCAACAAATACCTCTCAGGGGACAAAACTAGTGCTGTGCGAGGAGACTGTTCAACTATTATTAGCTTGAAATCTAGTAGGAATCTTTACACCACAGAAATCAGCAAATGCTACAAATAATAGTTTTGTTTTTCAGGGAACCAATTTACCAGCATAGCATTGGATGACAGTATAAATCACATCATCTCCTCCAGAAAGAAAACTGCCTTTATCTCCACCGAAAGGAAAATTATGGTCATGCACTTGTTGAACCCGATGAAGACATTATGTCAACAACACCCTGCTGTCTCCCACCACCACCATAGCCACGAGTCTTCCTTTGAGATAAACGACTTTCTTGGTGCTAATACCGCCTACCCAAGTCCTCAAGCCTACAAACCTTTGCTTCACCCTCACCATTCATATGCAATTAATTACTAAGTATCGCTAATTTTACTTCCCCGACCTCCCTCAAATCCATTTATTCTCTCAGTTTTTGTTCTCATAAAATTAAGCTAGTTGTAGTTCCCCTAATACAAAATAGATTTAGGCTGCTCTCTTTTCCCACCTTGTCCACATGGCAAACTTCTGTTTATCCTCCAAAATATAATTCAGCTATTATTTCCTCCCTTGGAGCAGCCTTCCCTAATACTGCCTAATGGAAAGAGTCCCTCTGTGTCATGCCCATAACACACACCTTTTTAAACTGATCGCATTGGACATTAATGTAATTGTTTTCATGTCTGGTCCCTTATTAGGCTGAGTCCCTTGAAGGCAAAACTGTGTTTTATTCATCGAAGTATCCTCAGCATAAAACAATGCACCTAGCACATTGTAGGTGCCAATAAATGCTTGCTAAAGGAATATGTTAATAACTTTCCTAACATCCTTGTTGAAAAAACTGTCAGAAACTGAAAGGGAGCTCCCAAGCTCTACACATGCCTGGCAAGACCCTCCAACTCTCCCTTATATCTACCCCCCATCACTTGCATCCTTGCCAACAGTATCTGCTTGCAGGATTGATTCCATCATGCCCTCTTTCTCATATGGGGCAGATATCACAGGACTCAAGATATCTGGCTCTCCTCACTTCCTGGATTCCCATATCATCATGGATCCTGATTTCCACATCTTTTTCTCAGTAATATTTTCCTGAGTGACAGTTTACTTAAAATCAAACCCCTTGCCATCATACCCACACTCTCCAAAGCTCTCGCCTTCTTTTTTATTTTTTCCATTTCATTTATCAATAGTATATCTGTACCTGACATAGTATTCTTTAAAACAAATTTTTTAATCTATTTATTTGCTCATTGCTGATCTTCCTCCAATATAATATGTGGTTCATGAAGTCAAGGATTTTGTCTATTTTGTTCGCTGCCATATACAGTATACAGCAAACACTCCAAAAATATTTGTTTGCGAAGTAAAAGAATCACATGCCTGCTTGGAACAAAGCTGTCAGTAGCAAAGTTGGGAGCAGAATCACCACTACCTAACTCCCAATTAATGGTTTGTACAAAAGCTCGCTTTGTCCTTGCTCACATGATTCCTCCTCCCCCGCTGCCCTCAAATTCTATGTGGTTGAATCTTGAAATAATTCCTATGCAAGGGCAAATGGCAGTAAACTGCTATGGATGAAAAGAAAGTGAAGTCACTCAGTTGTGTCCGACACTTTGCGATCCCATGGACTGTAGCCCATGTAGCTCCTCCATCCATGGGATTTTCCAGGCAAGAATACTGGAGTGGGTTGCCATTCCTTCTGCAGGGGATAAGTGTCCTGCTTATATATCAATAGTAAAATGTCACCCTCAAAATAGAGAACCTGAGGAAATGTCCACAGATAAACACAGCTCAAATTAAGACAAGTGTGAATAATGTAAAACCACACAAACACCCCTAAAAGAGAAATATAAAATTCCATAACCTTCCTCACAACACGATCCTAATTCTCATTAACACTTGACATACTTAACAGGACCCATGGGATAGAGGATTAACAAGTCACAAAAGAAATTTGCAATCGTTCAATTATTTTTTGCAGCTGTTTTGATTTTTTTTGCACATCACGAGGTGATGCCTGATATAGGGATCTTTGAATGCAGTGAATCACTAGCACTAAATCTAAATTCTAGTCACATCCATATAATTCCCATGAATTATTGAGCACAAAAGTAAACGAACTACTCCACTGAGTCTGATGAAATATGTGTGCTTGAGACTTTGTCAGTAATTTGACAAGGCATTTTCAGGGAGATTTAAGCTCCTGTGTCCTGATTCAACAGCTTTGTGTCTTTGTAAAATAAAAATAATATGAGTTATCTGACTATTATCCACACTTTGAGCCATTCTGGCACATAAAATGGAACCTTACTTATCATTTGATGTTTTATGTGTAATGGCATTAAGCAGACTCAATCACCCATGTTGCCTGAGGTTGAGAAGTGAACTGTGATACAATTGACCACCTAAATAGCCAGGTAGACAGCACAGCTGTAGCTGAAAAGACTGCTGTTTCCTAGTTAGCAGATAAAATCAGGGAAATAAGTGGCAGATGACTTTCTGAGTCTTTACTTGGTATTATCAACAAAGCCTCTTTTTTTCTTTGACTACTGACTCATAAAAATTCTTAAAAAATATAATCACAAAAAATTTTATTTCTGTCAAGTTTCCATTTATTTTCAAATGCGACACAATTAGAGCTCTTGGGACATAGACAAAAATCTCTAATTAAAAAATTAGCAGTAAAAAAAGTAATTAAGTTTATGCGGACTACCTAATTTATGAATTCTTCAAAAATTGTTTAAACCATAGTTTTCGATTGGCTTTTAAGATTATTTCAGGGTTGCATTTCCATAGGCGAGTGCCACATGCTGTCTTACTAAATCATGTGTTTAAGAATACAATAAGCCTTCTAAAATTACATTATAAACAAACAAATCTGTTATTTTTTTTACTAAAAGGTTAGCAGTAGAAATCAAACTCAACAATGCTGTAGTAACTTAATGGCATGCAGTAGTAGCAATTTTGAATATAAATTGGATGGTGGAGAAGAGGTTTTATAATTCCAGTAGAGCAAATATTTTTGAAAACTCATTCCTGTATCAACTTTGGTGCCTATCTTGACTGTTGACCTAGAGGCCATCTCAGTGATTTGGCTCTCTTTAGTAAATGGATAGAGTTAAAACAGGAAAACCTTATCTGTGTATTTGAAATGACAGGAAACTTTAACTGTAACTTTAAATAATGAGGCTAGAGTATCGACTCTTTATTCTAGGGGACTCTGCTACTTCTAAAAAGGAAGCCTAGGGCACTGATAAAAAAAATGAATCAATTGTGTCTTCCCAAAAACAGAAATTTTAAATACCTCTTGTTTCTGTCAACACTTTTTTTCTCCTCTAGAGTGACTGAAACGAAATATGCCTAGAACTTTTATTTAACTACCAGGATTTTAGCAAAACCAAAAGCTTAAAAGATGAACACAAGGTGAGTAGAAGATAGCAACACAGAATTCCAATCGTGATTTTAGAAGCAAAACACAGAATTCAGGGTCAAAAGCAGGCAGATCTTAACACTGTATTGACTGGGAGATTTTTGCAGAAACTAATTTCTATGGCCAGTGACTTGTGTAAGTGAATATTGAAACTTCTCTGGTCATAACATTCAGGTAACGAAAGATATATTAATGTATCTCCTGTCAATAAGTTAAATACCTAGAGTCAAAAGTTGTACTTTCAACCATAAACCTTTCAACTCTGAGCAAGAGCCAAGCCACTCAAGACACAGAGGTGTTTCCAGCAGATAATTTAACATTTCCCCAAGGTGATACACTGTAAGTACTTCTTTAACATTTATCTAGGGGAGAACCTGACAGTTGCAGCAGAGAGAAAGAGGGCTTTGGCTAGCAGGATTCCAGTGTACAAGCCCCACTGGGCAAAAGAGAAGTCCTGCAGGTAACTCAGCTCGTCCTTTCTAAAGACAGCTAGGTGACCATTTGCGGCTACTGGATCCATTGGATGTCAACACAACCCCCACAAGGCCCCCAACTGAATTCTCTATTATCCCCAAAGCAAACATAAAAGTGTCCCTGAAAAAAGTCATGGTAAATTTAATTTTTTTGATCTTTTTTCATAGGTTTTTAGAGTTCCTTGAATTAGAACCCTGGGCTACTGTTGAACCTGCCCCTTCATCCACAAGAAATTAATTGACCATAAGATGCTAGAGTCCTTGTCACAGTGACTCATCAGTAGGTTGAAATAGCTCTAGTAATAACAACTCGCCATTTTTTGGGAAAACATTTCCATATGTATACAACTTTAGTAGGGCTTCCCTGCTGGTTCAGGTGGTAAAGAATCTGCCTGCAATGTGGGAGACCTGGGTTCAGTTCCTGAGTTGGGAAGATCCCCTGGAGAAGGGAATGGCTTCACACTCTGGTATTCTTGTCTGGAGAATTCCATGGCAGAGGAGACTGGCGGGCTACAGTCCATAAGGAGGCAAAGAGTTAGACATGACTGAGCAACGAACACGATGACAGGACAACTTTAGCATTCATGAAGTTCTTAGTTAAGTTAGACTTTACTTCTTTCTGACTTTCAGTTACTGGTTTTCTCTTTGCCCTGTGGAAGTATAGAGAAAAACTGCTCTTCTGGTCGTGGCCCAGGAGCATTTGAGGGTGGCTGTGGTGCACACTCAGGGCCCTCACACCACCAGGTGCCCCAACTATTCTTCACACGAACAGATTCTGAATCACTATTCTGGTCATTTTTCTCTAAACATACTTATCATTGTTTTGTTTCTGCTCCATAAATGAACCTTGAAGAAGTGAAGTGAAGTCTCTCAGTCGTGTCCTACTCTTTGCAACCACACGGACACTGTAGCCTACAAGGCTCCTCTGTCCATAGAATTTTCCAGGCAAGAGTACTGGAGTAGGTTGCCATTTCCTTCTTCAGGGGGTCTTCCCGGCCCAGGAATCAAACCTGGGTCTCCTGCATTGCAGGCAGACGCTTTACCGTCTGAGCCACCAGGGAAGCCAAAATGAACCTTAAGTCTAAGATTTTCAACTAGAGTTGGCCTAAAGTCTTTTTTAACTGATGCATATGAGTCAATATTAAAAGGAAAGCACTGACCCACCAAGCCAACCCTCAGGTATAATCTAGTGTTTCCTGATCTATTAGATCCAGGATTCTGAGAGCAATGAAGAAGAGCAAGTTAATGTATTTTAGCTAATTGTTCTGCCAACTGAAGCTCACTCAGAAGGAAACTAAATCATCTTTGGGAATATCATACAACTCAATTTAAAACTGTAATTATTTAACATATATAGAATGATTTAGGCATGGATCTTCAAGAACATACCAATTATAAAAAGCAATCCCCAACCACTGTCAAAGTACTTTGAACTCCCACTGACCTAGACATTTAGGAGAGCTCCCTAATGGAAGAGTTTATTTATTGATACATTCATTCCAGCAAATATTTATTGATTGTCTATTATAAGCTAGGCACTGCTCTGAACATTGGCTATACAACAACGAAGAAAGTCAGAAGTTCTCTGCCACTGTGGAGCTTATAAAGTTAGACAGAGGACATACAGACAAACGAAAAGGGACACAGCCAAGCTGCAGTGAAAGACAATAGAACTACCAAGGGTGACCAGAGATTTCTCTGTGGAGATGTCTTTTGAGAAGAGGACATAGTTCAAGGAGATAGATCCAACCAGATGAGGGGAGAAGTATATGCAAAGGAAGTTGGGAAAAGGTTGTCATTTTTGAGAAAGATCAGTGTAGCCGTGGAAGGGCTGATGACACCAGAGAAGCAAGAAAGTCTTCAAAAGCCACGGCAGGAAGTTGAGCTTGTAATCTAAGTCTAAGGGAAAACCTTTGAAAGGGTAGAGGCAGGGGAATAACATCATCCAATTTGTGTTCTTATTTTTTCCCCTTTCAGTCTTATTTAGACACAACTGACATAGCACTGTATAAGTTTAGGATATACAACTAATGATTACCACACTAGACTTAGCAAATGCCCATCATCTCCTACAGATACAAAGTTAAATAAATAGAAAAAAATTCCTTGTGATGAGAACTCTTAGGATTTACTCTCTTTCATATAACATACAATAGTGCTAATTGTGTTTTTAAGTCATCACTTTGGCAGCTAAGAGGAAAATGAATTAGAAGATGAAAAGAACGAGAAAAAGATGCAAATTTTGTATCTCTGAAGGAGGTGAAGAAGTTTATACCCTCCCAGAAACTCACATACCATCTTTGACTACCACGTCAATAATAGTACTATTTATAATTAAAAATAATAATTTAATTATTTAATAATACTATTTATGGAGAACTTACTGTGTGCTAGAGTGTACAGAGCATGTATGAGCACTGTGTATAAATCATTCTTTTTGATACACACAAACAAACCCTTGTTGTTCAGTCACCCAGTCGTGTCCGACTCCTTGTGACCCCGTGGACTGCAGCATGCCAGGCCTCTCTGTCCCTCACCATCTCCCAAAGTTTGCCCAAGTTCATGTCCATGGCATCAGTGATGCCATACAGTCATATCATCCTCTGATGCCCTCATCTCCTGCCGTCAACGTTTCCCAGCATCAGGGACTTTTCCAATGAGTCGTCCATTCGCATCAGGTAACCAAAATACTGGAGCTTCAGCATCAGTCCTTCCAACAAGTATTCAGGGCTGATTCCCCTTAAGACTGACTGGTTTGATCTCCTTGCTGTCCAAGGGACTCCCAGGAGTCTTCTCCAGCACCACAGTTCAAAGGCACCAATTCTCCAGCTCTCAGACACGACTGAGCGACTTCACTTTCACTTTTCACTTTCATGCACTGGAGAAGGAAATGGCAACCCACTCCAATATTCTTGCCTGGAGAATCCCGGAGACGAAGGAGCCTGGTGGGCTGCCGTCTATGGGGTCACACAGAGTCGGACACAACTGACGCAACTTAGCAGCAGCAGCAGCTGCCTTCTTTATAGTCCAGCTCTCACAACCACACATGACCACTGGGAAGACCATTGCTTTGACTATATGGACATTTGTTGGCAGAGTAACGTTTCTGCTTTTCAACACACTGCCTATGTTTGTCATAGCTTTCCTGTCAAGAAGCAAATGTCTTCTGATTTCATGGCTGCAGTCAGCATCTGCAGTGATTTTAGAGCCTAAGGAGAGGAAATCTGTCATTACTTCCACCTTCTCCCCCTCTATTTGCCATTAAGTAATGGGGCCAAATGCCATGATCTTAGTTTTTTTAATATTTAGTTTTAAGTTGGCTCTTTCACTCTCCTCCTTCACCCTCATCAAGAGGCTCTTTAGTGCCTCTTCACTTTCTGCCATTAGGGTGGTATCATCCACATATCTGAGGATGTTGACGCTTTTGCCACCAGTCTTGATTCCAGCTTGTAACTCATCCAGCCCAGCACTTCTCACAATGTGCTCAGCATCTAGGTTAAACAAACACGGTGACAGCAGACAGCCCTGCCGTACTCTTTTCTCAATTTTGAACCAACCAGTTGTTCCATACAACTGACTGTTGCTTCTTCACCCACATACAAGTTTCTCAGGAGACAGATAAGATGATCTGGTATTCCCATCTCCTTAAGAGCTTTCCACAGTTGATTATGATCCACACAGTCAAAGGCTTTGGCATAGTAGATGAAACAGAGGTAGATATGTCTCTGGAATTCCCCAGCTTTCTCTGTGATCCAGTGAATGTTCATGATTTGATTTCTGGTTCCTCTTCCTTTTCTAAACCCAGCTTGGACATCTGGAAGTTCTTGGTTCACATAATGCTGAAGCCTAGCATGCAAGATTTTAAGGATAACCCTACTAACAAGGGAGATGAGTGAAATTGTCCGATGGTTAGCACATTCTTTAGTGCTACCCTTCTTGGGAATTGGGATGACGATTGATCTTTTCAAGTCCTGTGGCCACTGCCAGGTTATCCAGATTTGCTGACATGACGAATGCAATGTAACTAAGAAGTGAGAATTATCACTTTCACTAAACAGAAGAGGAAACTGAAGGTCAGAAAGGTCAACTGAAGTGCCAAAACCTTATAATTAACAACTGGCAGAGGTGCAGTTTAAATCAGGTTTCATCTGCCCCCAAACTTTTAAGTGCATTCTCTGCATTTGCCAGATTAAATTCTCTAATCTCCAGTGAACATATTTATTTGGGGGAAAGTATAGTGCTTTTAAAGAAGTTCATTTGAGAAACCTCCTTCAATGCCTTCCACAAAGCTATGAAAATTGAGTACGTGGCAGAAAACTATCCTATAGATCCCAGGTTTGAGATAAGCTTTCTTTAGTCTCTAGTTATTTGGCTAGATAAAGAATTTTTTCAGATGATTTATCTACTTTCATGACTAAAATATGTATAATAGAAACTGACATATCTCATACTTTTTTTGGACGAGTTCAATTAGGTCTGGCATGAGAAATACTGACTCCAAAATTGACGTATTAGCTAAACTTTGATTGGAACATGATGACTCAGGTATTGTGCTAAATACTTTATATGAGTCTTAATCAAAAATCAAAAAATATGCAACACTCCACAAATTTGCAAGTCATCCTTGTGTAGGCTCAAGTGGTAAAGAATCTGCCTGTAAAGTAGGAGATGCAGGATTGATCCCTGGGGTCAGGGATGATTTCCTGGAGGAGGAAATGGCAACCCACTCCAGTATTCTTGCCTGGAGAATCCCATGGACAGAGGAGTTTGGAGCACTATACAGTCCATGGGGTTGCAAAGAGTCGGATACGACTAAAGCAACTTAGCCCCTTGGGTAGGAACCATATTCATCCTCACTGTATCATTTGAATATGGTATACGAGCTGCCAAAATAAACACTAGATAAGAATTATTTCCTTTCTACAGATGTTAAAAATATCTGCTAAGGACCAAGAGGCAAATCAACACTCCAGAGGAAAAAATCAATAGCAAACATCCCATTTTTTAATGTTAAGAATTTATTTCATGAGCAACGTTCCTTTGCAAAGTACTATAAAGTGTTAAGAGGGGTAATGAAGATTAGCAGGATCTCCTGGGTGTCTTCTAGAAACAAAGCTAAGGTTGCACCTTTCAGGCCATTAACCCTGCTTCTGCTTTGTAAAGTCATAGGCCTATTATTTCAACCCTGTAGGAAAGGGTGATGGTTATACATCAAAAGCATGTGGCTGCAACGGCTGCTTTATCTGCCAAACACAGAGACTTGAACTGTGTCAAAAGTCATCCAGAAACAGCTGTCATTCTCCTGGCATGGGAACTGTTCCTTTCTCCCTACCAAATTTCTTATATTGTTAAGCTATTTCTTCTAAGCCACATATTATTCAGTTCAGTTCAGTCACTCAGTCGTGTTCGACTCTTTGAGACCCCATGAATTGCAGCACGCCAGGCCTCTCTGTCCATCACCAACTCCCGGAGTTTACCCAAACCCATGTCCATCGAGTCAGTGATGCCATGCAACCATCTCATCCTCTGTCGTCCCCTTCTCCTCCTGCCCCCAATCCTACCCAACATTAGGGTCTTTTCCAATGAGTCAACTCTTCGCATGAGGTGGCCAAAGTATTGGAGTTTCAGCTTCAACATCAGTCCTTCCAATGAACACCCAGGATTGATCTCCTTTAGGATGGATTGATTGGGTCTTCTTGCAGTCCAAGGGACTCTCAAGAGTCTTCTCCAACACCACAGTTCAAAAGCATCAATTCTGCAGCACTCAGCTTTCTTCACCGTCCAACTCTCACATCCATACATGACCACTGGAAAAACCATAGCCTTGACTAGACCGACTTTTGTTAGCAAAGTAATGTCTCTGCTTTTAAATATGCTATCTAGGTTGGCCATAACCTTCCTTCCATGGAGTAAGCTTCTTTTAATTTCATGGCTGCAGTCACCATCAGCAGTGATTTTGGAGCCCCCAAAAATAAAGTCTGACACATATTATTAGGGCTACCTAAATCATTTATCAGCCAAATCTCTATACCTTGAGATATATTTTATTGAATCAATATAACTATGGATTATCCTGTGTTATAAGATATCCTTTAATTATCCTGTATTATAGTCCCTGATACACACATTTATTCTTTAGTAAATGAAACTATAATGAAACTGTTCAATTAAACTCTTAAGTTTAACTGTTACATAATAAGTTCATTGCTATATAATATATAGAGTACAGTTGAGATCTTAAAGGGACAGGTTAAAAACTGTACTACTTATATATCATAGTAGATCTTTTAAAATTTAATCCTAAATATTATTAAGTATCTGTTTTCTCTAGGATAGAATAAAAGCAATTTTCTATTATTTGAATCCCTGGAGAAGGGAATGGCTCCCCACTCCGGTATTCTTGCCTGGAGAACCCCATGGACAGAGAAGCCTCATAGAATCCACAGGGCTGCAAAGAGTCAGACATGACTGAGTGACTGAGCACATGTTATTTGAATAGTAGAGAAAATCAGTAAAACAAATTATCCAAAATAGTGAAATATAAGAAAAATATTTGATATATAATAGTATAAGAATTATTTTGTATGTTTTACCTTTCTGAACTGATTTTGCTTATTACATTTAGCTTGCAGGTCTCATGCACACTGGTCTGAAAGTACAATTAGAAAAGTAAATATAATACAATAATAAGTGTTATAAAAAGTAGGATAAGTCCCCAAAAGATACCTGAAAATTGACTATAAATTATTATCCATTATAACAGAGAAAATGGAAAGCTCTCATATGAGAGCATTTCTCTGGATGAACTAGGTCAGGAGAAAAACAAATTTCACCTAAAAGTGCCCTGCAGACTCTGAGCAGCTTAACTAGAATATTAAAACTGATCTAGCTGAGAGTAGAGATTGAATTATCATAAAAAGATGATCAAAATGAGCTTAAGAGTCTCCTGGAGGCTGAATGCACTCTCTTTCATTGTTCTATTCACATACTCATGAGTTCATAGGGAAATTAAAGCAAAGAGATGTAAGTGAAATTGTTGAAATTATGGAGAAACAGAATCCAACTCCAGCAGCCTTGAGTATTCTACCTAATTTTCTTTTCATTCACACGATACTTTACATTTTTTCTGTAATCCTTCAATATCTGCTGCTGCTGCTGCTAAGTCACTTCAGTCGTGTCTGACTCTGTGCGACCCCATAGACAGCAGCCCATCAGGCTCCTCTGTCCCTGGGATTCTCCAGGCAAGAACACTGGAGTGGGTTGCCATTTCCTTCTCCAGTGCATGAAAGTGAAAACTGGAAGTGAAGTCGCTCAGTCGTGTCTGACTCTTCGCGACTCCATGGGATTTTCCAGGCAAGAGTACTGGAGTGGGTTGCCATTGCCTTCTCTGCCTTCAATATCTAGCATATAATAAAGATACTCTGTGCTCTCAGTATCATCAGTACTGCCTCTTCTTTTTAATCCACTGATAACTATTGCTGACTTTTACCGAGCTCTTCATAAAAGCCTCATGCTGTCATTTAATCCTCACGTGAACTTTGTAAAGCACAATGATTATCTACATTTTACAGACGAGTAGGCTCAGACACACGACTTATAGCCTGTGTGTTGAATGGTGGCCCCCAAAAGACATGGCCAGGTCTTAACCTTGGGAACCTATGAATATGGCCTTATTTGGGAAAAAAGGGCCTTTGTGGATGTAAAGACCTGGCGATGATGAGATCGTCTTGGCTTATCTGTATGCAAAAGCCTTAAGCCCAGTGACAAGTGTCTTCAAAAGGCAAACACAGATACACAGAGAAGAAGGCAATGTGAAGATGGAGGCAGATACTGGAGTGACGTGGCCACAAGTCAAGAATGCTTGAAACCACTGGAAACTGGCAAAGAAAGGAAATGCATTCTCTCCCTGGAACCCCCAGAGGGATCACAGCCCAGAGAGAGTTTGGACTTCTAGCTTCTAGAACTGTGAGAGAATAAATTTCTGTTTAAGCCACCCAACCTGTAGTAATTTGTTACAGTCACCCTACGAAATTAAAGCAATCACCACCACGTTATAATGCCACTGTTCTGGGAACATAACAGATAGTTCTCTGACACTATTACAAAGTTTGACTCATAAGAAAGACCTAACAGAGTTTCTCTCTTTCCTATGCAAGCCTTCTCTGTAAATGAGTCTTTCAAGGAAATGTTTTCCTGAAAGCTGTGTCTGTTAACAGTGCTTGCATACATACTTCTACAATTTAGAATCTATTGTTTCTTCTCTACTCAGTTTTTATTTTATGGTAATGTAGGCTTTTTCCAGTTAAAATAATAAACACCTTTGTTATACTCAAAACATTCTTTATACATTAGATTGGTACAAATAACATAAAACCTATTTGAAATTAAAAATACAATTCATTCTCTCATTACTACCCTGACAAGTTTCTAACATTTTAATTCAGAAAATAATTGATGTTGTATAAGATTATGTACTTAATAATGCTTTGAAATTTAAAAAGCCGTATACTGTTTCAAATATTCCATAACATATCGATTTACTCTTATACAAAATTATTTGATATAATATTGAAATTATACTATTTCAATATAACATTGAAATTACATTATTTCAAAAATGGGGGAATGTAGTCAAAGGTATAAACTTTTAGTTATAACATAAATAAGTCATGGGGATGTAATATAAGCAAGGAGACTATGGTTAATAATACCACATTGCATGTCTGAAAGTCGTTAAGAGAGAAGATTTTAAAAGTTCTCATCAGAAAAAAAAACTGTTAGCTATGTGTGGTGGTGGATGTTAACTAGACTTACTGTTGTGATCACTTTACAACACACACATATATTGCTTCAGGTGGTACACCCAGAACTAATGTTATATGTCCATATATCTCCATTAAAAAAAAAATGATCTTACAAGACATACTAACTCACATGTTCTCTCTCAGGGCCCCCAAAAGGAAATTATTTCTAATCCTACTTGATATCATGCTGGACAGCCTCTGTCGCTCTGCTTCCACCCTTTTCCCTGCTCCTCACACTGCTCTGGGTTCAAGTGTTGACCACAAGAATCACCAGTGTCTTACCAAGATCTGATTTAAACGAGACTTGGAACTTCTGAGCTGATGACATTGGGATGAGATTTTGGATCTCATCTATTGTGCTCACATCAATTACTTGCCCTTGCCGAATGGTTGTGGGCAAGTTCAATTGGTGTGAGGCCCTGGCAGACAGGAAGGCAGGAGGAGAGTGAGGTCAGGGCATTTATTCCCTCTTCTCTCTCCCTGCAGGACCAACTGGCTGGCAGTGTCCGTGCTCCTTGGTCTTAAGTGACAGCACTTGACTTGCTGGGAGACCCCTTGCCCACAGCCCTCTCCAGGTCTGTCTGCTCTTTGACCCTCCCTTGTTCTCTTAACCTTGCCCACACCTCCATAAATCCTCTCTTTTCCATCGCTCTTTGAGTGTGCTGTCTTCTGCTGGAAGACTAAAACACTTACAGACTACTACGACCGATGGCCTCCATCCACCAGCCTGAATAATTTCTTGCCATAGGTAAAATTATCCCAGATTTTCCAAAAATGTCTACTTCAAAAGAATTACCACTGGCTATGACTGGTGTGGGATTTTTTTTTTTCCTCCTTTAACAACAATCAAAACAAAAGGAGGTAGCTTGGGATGACTCTCAGACATTCCTGCTACCACTGACTCTTATCACTGAATGCTTCTGGTTCCAAAATACCTGTCAGCACCATCCTTGATGCACTTGGGAAAGGCCAGGCTGCAGCCAAAAAGCATGATATGTTGATAGCAACCGAGGCGATGGAGGTACGTGAAGAATTTGAGGAACTTCTCCATTTCCATGCTTTTGACAATGGAGAGGGGAGATGTCAGCGTGGTGTAATAGGGCAATATCTGACACTGGCTGTGGGTGATGTTCATGCAGGCACCTGGGAAGGTAAGAAAACTACATTTAGAAGACACATAAGAACTGTATATTTATAAACTCATTTGATATGATAATGTGTTCATACCATAAAATAAATCTGAAAGTCAGAATAATTATGGTCGTACAATAAGACACATACATGTACATAGCAGCATTATTTACAATTGTCAAGATATGGAAGCAACCTAAGTGTCCATCAATATGAATGGATAAAGATGTAATGTGTGTGTGTGTGTATATGTATGTGTATATGTATATATATATATATAATTGAAATCTACTGAATCATCAAAAAGAATGAAATTTGAAATTTTGCCATTTGCAACAACATGGATGGATTTGGAGGGTACTCTGCTAAGTGAAATAAGTCGGAGAAAGACAAATGCTATATGATACCATGACATGTGGAATCTAAAAAATACAACAAACTAGTGAATATAACCAAAATGCAGACTCACAGACACAGAGAACAAACTAGTGGTTACCAGTAGGAATGGAGTGGAATACAGGGGTAAGGGAGTGGGAGGTACAAAATACTAGGTGTAAGATAGGCTACAGGATATATTGTATACACAGGGAATATAGCCAATATTTTGTAATAACTACAAATGGAATGTACTCTTTAAATATTGTGTAACAAAGTTTTCAGGAAAGAAAGCGAAAAGTAATATGTTTGTGATCACAAAATCAAGTTGCTAATATTCACAGAGGGATAACATCTGTGTACTGGGAAAATGTGTGGAGAAAAACACTCTCACCTAGCCAGGGGGCAATCACTATTCTAGATCACAGCTAGGCTGGGCAATATGTCTCAAAAAATATGTATTTAAAAAATGCATATCCTTTGACACTGTAGTATTTCCAAAAATTTATCATAAGAAAATCACAGTTGTGCACATGGATTTATCTACAGGGATCTTCATCTCTGTACAGTTTATACTTTTTAAAAGATAACAATCACCTAAACATTCAACAAAGGGAACTGGTTTAAAATATTATGGAACAAACAACAGAATGCTCAGCTACATGAAAGATGCTTTAGAAGACTATTAATCATATAGAATGATGTCTATAATAAATAAAAGTTACTAATCACAAACTAATTTTTATACCATGATCCTGTTTTTTAAAATAGATGATTATCAAGAGTTTCCAGTCCTGCCCATGTCAACAGTTCAGGGTCAGCTCAGAGCCTCTGACCTTATTTTCCTCCAAATTGGCACTCCTAAGAAGGATCATTTCCATGGCTTTTTTTTCTCCTTCATGCTATAAATTTGCACGATTGGCCAAAAAGTGAAGGGCGCATTTTTTTAGACTTCATCAAACTCGTAATGCAAAATAGGAAATAAAGGAATCAGAAAGGAAGAAAAACCCAAACTAAAATATGTAGACAGAACACAAATAGGCATAAGCATGTGTTCAGCTTCACGAGTGCCAAGGTGGGAGTTCTGGGCAAGTTTCACAAATATGTCACTCAAGTCTTTCAGGAGAGAAGTTAAAATGCATTGGTGTAGGAGAGAATTACAAGCCAGGAGAAGGTACAAACAGTAGACTCAAAATGACACAATTCTATGTATTGTGCTACAAGCAGAAAAGCTTGCTTACAAGAGGTAAGAGTAAATTTATGTCCACCCCAAATATGAAACAATTCATGAAAAATTCAGTATCAAGAAAACCAATTACAAATCAAGTTTGTGCCAGGCACCAAAACAAGTGCTCAGATCTCCTCATTCAAAACGATCTCATTTCTACAACCCAGGAAAGTGATATCATCTCTGTATTACACAGGAAGCCAATTTTGGAAAAGCTAAGATATCTGCTGAGGAGTACACAGCTATTATGTGGAAATCCTAGATCTTCAAATCTATGTTTCTGAGTAACTTCCATTTGGAGCTACCTTAGGCTAACACAAATGTTAAAAACAGTTAAAATGTTAAAACAGTTTTTAAAGAAGAGAATTCCTAAGGGCCTATGAAAGAAAGAGGCCAAAAAACATATGATGATATACCACAAAGTCTATATTCATATTCATAGATAATATCACGTTATCCTTCATTTTATATTATGTTATTTGCTTTAGGAGACATCAGCTTTAGTGTTTATACACTTGATGATAAACCATATTGGATGAGATCATCAAAAGGCTCATTTATCCCACCGAGGCAAAGAAAATACAGAATACTGAGTGATCATTTAAAAAATACAAGATAATGAGGAAAATCATATTTTGGTTGGCTCTATTATGTTCATGACAGTGTGAGTTGCACAAAAGAAAAGTTTTTCTAATAGAAAATTCCTTTGGGAAAAGAGAAAAATGATAAATAATAGTCTGAAACCTTAGCATATGTCTCAAAATAATTGGTATGGACAAAAATAATAATGTTTTATATTTATATAATGGTTTTATCAAGTTTTTCAAAGCAATTCTATTAGTATTATAATCTCTCATTGTAAATGAAGAAACTAAGGCCCTCATAGATATGTAGGTAGATGGAAATATGATAGATGGATGGACAGGACAGATAAACAAATAGGTAGCTAGGGAGATAGACAAAAAGTGCTTTGCAGGACACTCAGTAACTAAAGAGCCTCTTGAAGGTGAAAGAGGAGAGTGAAAAAGCTGGCTTAAGACTCAACATTCAAAAAACAAAAATCATGGCACCCAGCCCCATCATTTCATGGCAAATAGAAGGGGAAAAAGTGGAAGCAGTGACAGATTTTCTTTTCTTGGGCTCCAAAATCACTGTGGATGGTGACTGCAGCTGTGAAATTAAAAGGCGCTTGTTTCTTGGAAAGAAAGCTATGATAAACCTAGACAGCATATTTAAAAGCAAAGACATCACTTTGCCAACAAATGTCCGTCTAGTCAAAGCTATGGTTTTTCATTTTGATGTGAGAGTTGGATCATAAAGAAAGCTGAGTACCAAAGAATTGATACTTTTGAACTGTGGTGTCGGATAAGACTCTTGAGAGTCCCTTGGACTGCAAGGAGATCAAACCAGTTAATCCTAAAGGAAATCAATCCTGAATATTCATTGGAAGAACTGATCCGGAAGCTGAAGCTCCAGTATTTTGGCTACCTGATGCAGAGTCAACTCACTGGGAAAGGCCCTGATGCTGGGAAAGATTGAGGGCAGGAGGAGAAGTGGGTAACAAGATGAGATGGTTGAGCGGCATCATTGACTCAATGGATGTGAATGTGAGCAAACTCCGAGAGATAGTGGAGGACAGGGAAGCCTGGCATGCTGTAGGTCCACGGGGTCACAAAGAGTCAGACACAACTTAGTAACTGAACAACAACAGTCAGCAACAGAGGTGGGACTGATACACAGGTCCTCCATCTCTCAGGCCAGCATTCATCCCACTATACCACTGCTGTCAGTAACACAGCAAATGCCAAAGGAATTCAAAAGAGCAAGAACTCAATGTAGCGTGAATGACTAGGGAAGATTTAGCAAAGAACAACTTGATTTGCTGATCAAAAGATACCTGACAGAAACGATAAAAACAGGGTACTTACTAACGGTAGGGAAAAAATTACTACAAAGACAGAATCAGAATTGCACATGACATAGAATGACTAAAAACTTGAATCTGGGCAGAAAAGCACTCAACTGAGAATTTGCTAATAGCCAAAAAATATAAAAGGGAATTACTTCTTAAGATTCTTGATTTCAAGCCTTTTATATTCAAGAAATTGTATAAATTTCCTATCATCCCTTCTGCCTCAGCGTGCATGTCAAATGTTCTTTTTTCCTCAGAATGTTCTTGCCTTTGAAACATGTAATTCTAGTTTTGAATTTGTGCACATTCTCACAAGGGGCAAATGATTTTGCATAAGCCAGCTACACAATAGGCACCATGCATAGTCGTTTCTCTGAGGGGAAAGGGAAGGGCACTGTTGGAAATGGATTCATTTATTGTTGCTGCTCCTCTAACTTGATTTTCATAATGTGGAGAAAAGAGGGGAATGTTTGTTTTTCTTCCCTGGGCATTTACTACTGATTCTAATAGAAATTAGAAGGCAAGGTTGTTGCTGTGTAAGAATAGATAAAATAATACAATAGACATAATTAACCATAGTGTTCCTATAGACATCATTATTCAATTAAATGTGTCTTTTAAATAATAGTTACTTTAAGTTGGAGAACTTGAGGAGAAAACGTTAGAAACAGATTTTAAGAGCAAAATTACTTCTTAATGCAATGTATTTCTGGTGAACCAGAAATATTTATTATAATTAGTTTCTAAATTCTAAAACAGCATTGCTAATACGGCATGATTTAATAACAAATTATCAAAGTATGCACTGATTAAAACACAGGTCCCAATTTGAGGGAAAAAAATTAAATATGAAAAATAAAATGCTGCTTATATTGGAGAAGATATTGATTTTTTGTTTTCTTAATCTGACTCAATAGTTTCTAGATAAAACTGGGGCTTTCTCAACTCATATCATGTTGCTAAAACTTCTAGATACTGGAATGAGGAAAGAAAGATGAGTCTGTTTTAAGAGTTTTCCTTATGCTCATTTGGGAATTAGGATAAATTCTGTGTTTTCTACTTTTGGGATTAGGTAATGTGGAGCTAAAAATTCTTACTTATACGATTATTTTTAATGCAAAATTAACTTAAGAAAATTCTTGCACAGAGTTTATCTCAACAATGGATTCTTTTAAAATATCCCTTAAGACCAAATAAAGATCATTTTTAAATAAAAGCAAAATAGTATCTAAACCATAATGATTATCACATAATAGGGTTATTTGACAGGAAAAAGCTTATTAAATTAAAAATAATAAAATGTCAACTTTCTAAAGTACTTTGCTATCTTTTCTGGACAAAAAGATAACCTTTTGTAGACATAAGCTAACAAGAAACCTCAGTAACATTTCTGACTTCCTATGTATGATTTCACACTTAATTGAAGGGCTACTGATAAGGATTCCATTGTATCAGAAGGTAATATTTTATCAGAGCTTGGGTTGGTTTGCCCTAACATACTGACTTATTTTAACTTGTGAATTTTCTTCACAAGACTTCCTTGTGGATGCTTCAACATTTGTTTGTCTAACTTCCAGATCTTGAGAATTTGACAGGACTGTAAAGGCAAGTTCTCTGTACACAGCCCTCTATAGTGATTTGGGAAGAAAGTCATGGCAACATTGGTCCTCTTCACATGTTTTCCTTTATCATTCCTTTCATCCAGTCTGTCATTAATTTTGTTGCTGTTTTCCCAGATGATAACTCTTATTCCTACCTCTGTAGTTTAAATTCTAGCTTTTTATGGTTACGTATGCCACTTTTATCTGCATATTTTTATCTCCACTATTTACTGAAAAACTGTAGCATTGTTCTCTGCCCTTTCATGTATACTTTGCCCTCCTTGCAAGTTACTCTGTTTCACAGCTGAGGAAACAAGATTTGAGTAATTTTCCCATAAGATTCACAACACTAAAACTAAATATCCATCAACAGAGGAATGGATAAAGATGTAGTAAGGTAAACAGTGGAATATTACTCAGTCATAAAAAAGAATAGAGCTTCCCTGGTGGCTCAGATGGTAAAGAATCTGTCTGCAGTGTAGGAGACCCAGGTTTGATCCCTGCATCAAGAAGATCCCCTGGATAAGGGAATGGCTATCCATTCCTGTATACTTGCCTGGAGAATCTGATGGACAGAGGAGCCTGGCGGGATACAGTCCATGGAGTTGCAACGAGTCTGACACGAATGAGCAACTAACTAATTAAGTAAAAAAGAATGATGCCATTTGCAGCAACATGGATGGACCTAGAGATTATCGTACTAAGTGAAGCACGTCAGACAGAGAAAGACAAATATTATATGATATCACTTATACGTGGAATCTAAAGAAATGATACAAATAATATTTACAGAACAGAAATAGACTCACATAGAAAAAAACTTACAGTCACCAAAGGGGAAAGCAGTGGGAGGAATAAATGAGGAGTTTGGGATTAACATATACAAGCTACTATACATAAAATAAATAAGAAGGACCACCTGTATGGCACAGGGAACTACATTCAATATCTTATAATAACCTATAATGGAAGAGAATCTGAAAAAAAAAATATATATATATATACACACACACACATATAACTAAATCACTTTGCTATAAATCTGAACCTAATACAATGCTGTAAACCAACTACACTTCAATAAACAAATTTAAGTTTAAAAAAATTAAAGATTCACATAGCTAATAAATGCCAAAGCTAAAATTCAACTCGAGTCATCCTAACCAAGTCCAAGTCTCTTTCCATCAACAATTGTGCCCATAATCCAAACATTAAAGTTGAAGATATTTCCTCCCCGGAATTTCTACCACATTGGTTGGGGCCCCATGAGATCCATGGAGGCAGGTGGGCTCTTTTTCACCATTCATTAAACAAATATTTATTGACTCCTTATCTGTGTCAGGCACTGCTTGAGGTGCAGAGCCAGTGTGTATGTGTGTGTACTTAGTCACTCAGTCATGTTCGACTCTGACACCATGGGCTGTAGCCTGCCAAGCTCCTCTGTCCGTGGGATTCTCCAGGCAAAAATACTGGAGTGGGTAGCCATTCCCTTCTCCAGGGGATCTTCCCGACCCAGGGACTGGACCAAAGTCTTCTTCACTGCAGGCGATTTTTTATCGTCTGAACCACTAGGGTAGCTCACAGAGCAAATGTCATGATGCAAAACAAAATCCCTGCCCTGTGGAGCTTTTAGTCTAGTCAGGGGAGACAGACAACAGACACTTTACTGTCGAGCATTGACACACATAGTCATAGTACTAATACTCAGCAAGAACCAAAGCAGCAGATGTGCCTTAATAGAGACACTAACACCACAATAAATCCTTACTTATTAGGCAGGGACAAAGGAAAGTTAGTTCTGAAAGTGAACTCCTTCCTTAAGAAATATACCAGAATCAAATATTCAAGCAGCACAAATATGTATTCTCAAATTCAGATGTCAGTCTTTTTATTTGCAATAAATTATATTCAGGCTCATTGAAGACAGGCTCGCCTGCCTTCATTGTTCCTACTATAATACTTAAGTTGTCATCATTTCATATTTACTAAAGATTCATAGCCATCAAATAGAAGCATCAAAGGAAAGCAACTCCCTTCTCTCCACTAGATTAA
This sequence comes from Okapia johnstoni, assembly GCA_024291935.2. Classification (NCBI taxonomy): domain Eukaryota; kingdom Metazoa; phylum Chordata; class Mammalia; order Artiodactyla; family Giraffidae; genus Okapia; species Okapia johnstoni. Next base: position 60,347,510 of record CM044308.1, read on the forward strand.
TCATAGAAGCTCAGTTGTTCTGTGGGGGTAAGAAGCCACAGCAAAGGCACAGCAATTTCTTTTTAGATTCCGCATATAAGGGATGTCATATTTCTCCTTTTCTGTCTGGCTTACTTCACTCAGCATGACAATCTCTAGGTCCATCCATGTTGCTGCAAATGGCATTATTTCATTCTTTTTAATGACATGTCCCCTGGTAGCTCAGATGGTGAAAAACCTGCCTGTAATGCAAAAGACCCAGGTTTGATCCCTGGGTCAGGAAGATACCCTGGAGAAGGGAATGGCAACCCACTCCAGTATTCTTGCCTGGAGAATTCCATGGAGAGAGGAGCCTGGTGGGCTACAATTCAAGGGGTCACAAAGAGTTGGACACAACTGAGTAACACTTCACTTTCACACTCTGCTATATTTAAAATGGATAAAACCAACAAGTTCCTACTGTATAGAACAGGGAACTCTGCTTAACGTTATGTGGCAGCCTGGATGGGAGCTTAAGGAGGAGTTTGGGGGATAATGGATACATGTATCTATAAGAAATCTGTATGTAGATCAAGAAGCAACAATTAGAACTGGACATGGAACAACAGACTGGTTACAAATTGGGAAAGGAGTACGTCAAGGCTGTATATTGGCACCCTGCTTATATAACTCGTATGCAGAGTACATCATGCGAAATGCTAGGCTGGATGAAGCACAAGCTGGAATCAAGATTGCCAGGAGAAATATCAATAACTTCAGATACATAGATGACACCACCCTTATGGCAGAAAGTGAAGAGGAGCTAAAGAACCTCTTGATGAAAGTGAAAGAGGAGAGTGAAAAAGTTGGCTTAAAACTCAACATTCAAAAAACTAAGATCATGGAATCTGGTCCCACCACTTCATGGCAAATAGATGGGGAAACAATGGAAACAGTGACAGACTTTAGGGTTTGGGGCTCCAAAATCACTGCAGATGGTGACTGAAGCCATGAAATTAAAACACGTGCTCTTTTGAAGAAAAGCTATGACCAACCTAGACAGCATATTAAAAAGCAGAGACATTACTTGGCTGATAAATGTCCATCTAGTCAAAGCTATGGTTTTTCCAGTAGTTGTGTATGGATGTGAGAGTTGGACTATAAAGAAAGCTGAATGCAGAAGAATTCATGCTTTTGAACTGTGGTGTTGGAGAAGACTCTTGAGAGTCCCTTGGATTGCAAGGAGATCCAACCAGTTCATCCTAAAGGAAATCAGTACTGAATATTCACTGGAAGGACTGATGCTGAAGCTGAAACTCCAATACTCACCTGATGCAAAGAACTGACTCATCTGAAAGACCCTGATGCTGGGAAAGATTGAAGACAGGAGGAAAAAGGGACCGCAGAGGATGAGATGGTTGGATGGCATCACCGACTCTATGGACATGAGTTTGATCAAGCTCCAGGAGTTGGTGATGGACAGGGAAGCCTGGCATGCTACAGTCCAAGGGGTCGCAAAGAGTCAGACAAAACTGAGCAACTGAACTGACTGACCCAATCTCACCAAGGGAAGAATTGGATTGGGAACACCTCGTGTTTATTCCTAGCTGTACCATGAAGTCAGCCCAGGTCAGGACTACATCAGCAGAGTTGAATAATGAAGGACATTCTCTAGTCTAGATAGCTCACATGAAAAGTAACATTTTGTCAGAATGATTTCTGGGACAAACCTATTTGCGAGGATATCACATATCTTGGAAGACCTGCAAGGGGGTTACAGTAGGATAAGAAGGAACAGAAAGTTACTGACAGGGCCTCTCTATGAAGATCCCAGCTTCTTAACTAACTCGAAACATCTGTGAATCTGAACATATTAAATATTTTGTTTCTCGTAAGAGAAAATCAAGGAGTCAAAAGTAAGGCACACTTTCTTAATTAGGCATTTGTGACATTTGTAAAAAGTGTTTATAGACATAGTCAAGGCAGAGAGAAGCCAATGCCTTGCTAATTTACACACACACAGAAAATGTGAGTACCTAGGGGTAACACTGTGTAAATTGTCAGAATTAAGAGCTAGCTACTCCTGTCAGGAGAATTACGAGGTTTAGGGTTTAACAATCTTTGTATAATTACAAATATTCCAGACTTAACACTTTGAAAGCAACTTCAAGCCACTTGGTGAAATTTTTTGCCAATCTTCAAGCTTTCAGTATAATATATATGTGTGTATATATACATATATACGTGTATATATATGTGTGCATGAATATATATATATATATGTATAAAACTAGATCATTCTCTCCTATCATTTATACACACATCCATACTATCTGATTCTAAGATGTTTAAATGGTAGCCGAATGTTCATAACTTGGTGAAACTCTTTTATTCAACAAATTCAAATGCTCTAACACAGTGAGAAGCCTATATTTTATTGTAAATTAATTATTCTATAGAACTAAGCAAAATGTGACATTTCAGCTGTTGCATCTGCCAGTCAGTTTTCATTAAAAGAACTAGGTTTTGTCCCCATATAATTATCTATCTGAGGGTTATAAATGATTGAATAATAGCGGTAGTTCAAATTTATATGGTGCTTTCAAGTTTGTAAAACACCTTCCCTATTCTTGGTATGGTGGTTCCACAGTCTGATTCAAATTCCTCTTTATTTGTCTAGATTTATGTGGCCTTTGACAAGCTAAACTTCTGTTTATAGGTTTCCTCATCTATAAAATGGAGATAAAAATATCTATGTTATGGGGTTACTGAGAGGATTAAATTATATTTATACAATATATACAGTAAACTGTAAGTGTTTGCTATTATTGTCTCATTTGTGACTCACAAAATTGGTTTTGCTTACTTGCAAAATAAAACAATGCTAGGTGTTATTTAAAAAATACTCATTGCTTAAAAACATTAGTTATTCATTAAGAAAACATTTATTAAGTCTCTGTTAAATAAAGGCACTGGGCTTGGGGCTGTGAATTTAAAAATAAGAACTTGAAATTAGACCACGTTTTATTTATTTAGCCAAACTGTTCTTTAATATATATGAAAATTATTTGTTTTCTAATACCAAGAATAGTACATATAGATTCTATAATAATGAGAGTATAAGAAACTACTTAGTGGCACATGATGTTCATTGAGGTCAGGGTTTAATGTAAAATCATTGCCTCACTTGCGGTTAGTTTTAAACTTCACTGTCCACAAAGGCAATGAGATTTCAGTGGATCACCCAGCCTTGTGTAGTTTTATTGGGCATCTTATTTCAGGTTTAGTGGCAGTCAAAACCTAAGTAACAGAAGAAAAAATGACAGGGCAAACCTGCATACTAAAGTTTGGATTATACCAGCTAGGTATTGTGGTTCTTAATAGAGTTATAAAATGTTTGCTCAGATAACCATTTTTAACGCAGAATTCTCTAAACTGAAAATCTGTAACAAGTCGACCTCAAGTTGAGCTGATATTTACCCTTCTTATTCTATGAATTTACAAACGAAGATTTTACAGAGAATAAGATGGTAAGGTAGTTTTTCCTACATGCTCAAAAGGAAATATTTTTAAAAATTTTCTAGTATTATTATTGGAATGCATATAACATACTATTTCTTTTTCATAAATATACCTTTTATCTTATTACAAGGCAATGCAATATTAGAAAGTAAAGTAAAACATAGGCAACCTCTCAACAAAAAGACAAAGGGAGGAGTGGAACGTTTCTTGTCAGTTACAGCCTTGGCATCAGCTCTCCATCTCTAACTGAATAGCAGCCATGAAGTCTGGGAGGCCTTTCCCTACCCACCAGCTCCAGGTGTGGGTCCTGACTGGCCAGTGACAATCAGCTCATGGTACTGTCTGGCACCGTGCTTAGTTCAAAGGCAAATACGAGAATGAAGTTGGTCTCATCACAGTAAAAACCCAGAAGCAGAACAGGCTGCATAATTTGGGCACACCCAGGAAAAAATGAAAATGTGGGGGCCCTTGGTCAAAAATTATTTTTGTATTATTTTATTTATATCATTCATATTTATATTTTTATTATTGCTAATAAATTCAACAAGGCAACAGCAGAACAATTAAACAGAGTATAGAGTCCTTTTATGCTCAGGGCTCTGTGCAACGACACATGTTAGCATGCTGAGGAAGCTGGTCAATGATCAGAGGAGGAGTCCTCCCTCCAAGACCCTCAATAGCTCTCCATGTAGGGATATTTGAGCACCAGTCTCAGGATCTCTCTGTAACTTCTGGTAAGAACTAAAGATGATCAGTTTAAGAGTGTTGGGGCCTCAAATTCAGTCTGAGGGCTTCTGTCTTTGTATATGACTTTAAGGTGTCAGAGGCAGAGATAATCAAACACACAAGCATCCCTGGGTTGTATACATATTCAAACATTGCACAAAAGCAGTGCCTCTTCCTGAGAAACCAGGTGTCTGCTCATTGCATTTCAACTCCAGATTGCACAACGACACATTTCTCCAGGGAAACTGGTCATATTCAGGACTGGTGAGGAGCTCATGCCCTGCCCTTATAAGTAGCCCCTTCTTTCCCAAGGATAACTAGGATAGAAATCATGATAGAATGTCAGCGTTCCAACTGCTGTGTGGGAAAGTTTCCTGCCTTATACCTGCTTCTAACCTGGAAAAGGAAATGGCAACCCTCTCCAGTATTCTTGCCTGGAAAATTCCATGGACAGAGGAGAGCCTGGCGAGCTACAGTCCATGGAGTCGCAAAGAGTCAGACACGATTCAGCACACACACACATATCCACGCACACCTGCTTCTAAATTGTAGTGTACACAGCAAGGCCAATCCATTACAAAACAGTCATTTTGCTTCCTTGTTATGTAGTTTGTCAAGAAAATATTAATGACTATATTATATCTCTACTATGGATAAATTAGGAGAATTTGTCAGATTAAAGCTGAAGACATTTGTTGGACATTAAAGTCTTCTCTATCAATAAGATACAAGCAAGAAACTGTGGACTAGTTTTTTCCTAAGTGTTACCAACTATAGTAGATAACATGAAAACATTTGTTAATGACAAAAAATATGACTGTGTGATAAAATGGCCTTGAAAAATGTAAATTCTGAAACCTCTCCACTCCCTGCCTTTTTCATGTTAGGATGGATATGAAAATACCTAGAATAAGAGGTTCTGGGATAATTAAGCCAAAGAAGATAAACACAGGAGGTTTAAACACGGGAATGAACGTACAGAGTTGGAATAGCCAAGAAGCCGAATCAAAATGATAAGGCTGCCCCAGCTTCAAATGGGGCAGATAGAATGTGAACCTAAAGAGGTAGAGATCTGAAGGATGCTGTGGAAGGCAAGAAATACCCAACACAAGAGGGGAATATTGAAATCAATTTTGTTTCTAATAATTGGAAAATTGTTGAATATGAATTTTAATAATGAGGAAATATTTAATGTAGTTTAACATACTGCTTTATAAAAACTTTGGTTTCTCCAGGTGATTTCCTAAAACTATGGAGTAGAATATTTTAACTACAAACTGATTAATATCAAAATTCTCTGTGCAAACAATACAGAGAACAGCCTAACTTTCAACAGTGGAAGCAAGTTTAAACTCTACTACAAATAGTGCGAGAAAACAATGCTTTACAAAAGATCCTGAGAAAACTAATAAAATGTTGATAAAGTAAAAGAGGGCATAAGTGCATTCATGTACTAGTCTCTCTACTTTTGTATGTGATTAAAAATTTCTGTATAAAATTATTTTTTTGAAGAAAAGATTCTTAAATATTGTTGACTAAGTAATCTGATAGCCCACCCATTATAAACATTTAGAAATATATGATAAAATAAAATAAACACTTTTATGTAAACAACTGAATGCTCCATAAAGAAAAGGACATCTCAAGATTGCAGGAATGCAAAGGTAAACCAAAAACAAGAGCAGTGAGTAGGACATCACAGGAATGAAGAGCATATGGGTGAACATTTCATGAGCAGATACTGTAATGATCCTGTCTTGGAGGAAGTCATCAATCTCAACAAAGAGCTGAGGCTTTGAGTCCATAGGAAGTACAAATAGGAATCGAGACCCCCACAAAAAGCAAGAACTCCCAGGTGGCACTGGTGGTAAAGAACCCACCTGCCAATGCAGGAGATGTGGTAATGTAATGTAAGAGATGCGGTTCGATCCCTGGGTTGGGAAGATCCCCTGAAGAAGGGCAGGGCAACCCATTCCAATATTCCTGCCTGGAGAATCCCATAGACAGAGGAGCCTGGTAGGTTACAGTTCATGGGGTCACAAAGAGTCAGACATGACTGAAGTGACTTAGCACACATGCATAACAGATGCCATTAACCACAAAATTTAGGGCTTCCCTGGTAGCTCAGCTGGTAAAGAATCTGACCACAATGCTGGAGACCCCAGTTTGATTCCTGGGTAGTGAAGATTTGCTGGAGAAGGGATAGGCTACCCACTCCAGTATGCTTCCCTGGTGGTTCAGCTGGTAGAGAATCCACCTGCAATGCAGGAGACCTGGGTTCGATCCCTGGGTTGGGAAGATTCCCTGGAGAAGGGAAAGGCTACCCACTCCAGTAATCTGGCCTGGAGAATTTCATGGACTGTCTAGTCCAAGGGGTCACAAAGAGTCGGACACAACTGAGCAACTTTCACTTTCAACTAGCTCAGTTATCTGATCAGGGAGATTGTCTGACTGCCTAGAATCTGGTTTGAAACAAAAACCTTTCTTTGGGCTCTTCTTACTACAACTCTGGAGCGCTCATGGATTTGAATTTACATGTGTGATCCAAGAATCCCCCAAGCCAAAAATTAGCATAAAAATCGGCCCTGGGACAGTGATAACTTGGGATGACTAGCCAAACCAAACACAAAATTGTCCTAAGTGACATGCCCTGAATCCAAAAAGTTTATAATCCAAAGTCATAAAATAAACAGAAAACAATTCACTGGAGGAAAGAATTGTAAGTCATTAGTCACAACCAGCAACAACAACTAAAGTGGAGAACTTCAGACAATTGAACAATCTGAGAGAGGCTATTAAGCAAGAATGAATAAAACAACTAAAGACAAAAATGTAGTAATTGAAACCATTTGAAAAGAATGACACATTATAAATAAAGATCTGGAAGATTGAAAAAGAAACCAAATAGAATCTCTAGAAATAAAAAGTATATATGAATATTATAACTTAATTAGCAATAATCACATCTCAGATAAAAGTCCTTGGCTATGAAACTGCCACTGTGCAAAGGTGGATATTATAATTTAAAACTCAGTGAACTCAATTCATATGGAAACACAAATGACCCCAAATAGCCAAAGCAGTCTTGAGAAAGACTGGAGCTGGAGGAATCAATCTTCCTGACTTCAGATCATACTACAAAGCTAGAGTCATCAAGACAGTATGGTACTGGTGCAAAAACAGAACTATAGACCAATGGAAACAAGATAGAAAGCCCAAAAATAAACTGATGAACCTATGGGTATCTTATTTTTGACAAAGGAGGCAAGAATATACAATGGGGAAAAGACAGCCTCTTCAATAGTGGTGCTGGGAAAACTGGACAGCTACATTTAAAAGAATGAAATTAGAACACTTCCTAACACCATACAAAAAGATAAACTCAAAATGTATTAAAGACCTAAAAACCTATGGTTTTTCCAGTAGTCATGTATGGATGTGAAAGTTGGACTATAAAGAAAGCTGAGCGCCGAAGAATTGATGCTTTTGAACTGTGGTGTTGGAGAAGACTCTTGAGAGTCCCTTGGACTGCAAGGAGATCCAACCAGTCTATCCTAAAGGAGATCAGTCCTGGGTGTTCTTTGGAAGGACTGATGTTGAAGCTGAAACTCCAATATTTTGGCCATCTGATGCAAAGAGCTGACTCATTTGAAAAAACCCTGATGCTGGGAAAGATTGAGGGCAGAAGGAGAAGGGGATGACAGAGGATAAGATGGTTGGATGGCATCACCAACCCAATGGACATGAGTTTGGGTAAACTACGGGAGTGGGTGATGGACAGGGAGGCCTGGCATCCTGCAGTTCACGGAGTCGCAAAGAGTCGGACATGACTGAGTGACTAAACTGAACTGAGCTGACAAGCAGCACATACGACTCAATACCAGAAAAACAAATAACCCAATCAAAAAGTGGGAAAAAGACCTCAAAAGACATTTCTCAAAAGAAGACACACAGATGGCTAACACACACATGAAAAGATGCTCAATATTGCTCATTATTAAAGAAATGCAAATCAAAACTACAATGAGATATCACCTCACACTGGTCTGAATGGCCATCATCAAAAAGTCTACAAACAAATAATGCTGGAGAAGGTATGGAGAAAAAGGAACGCTCTTGCACTGTTGGTGAGAATGTAAATTGATATAGCCGCTATGGGAGGTGGTATGGAGATTCCTTAAAAAACTAGGAATAAAACCACCATATGACCCAGAATTCCCACTCCTAGACATATACCCTGAGGAAACCAAAATTGAAAAAGACACATGTACCCCAATATTGATTGCAGAACTCTACAATAGCTAGAACATGGAAGCAACCTAGATGTCCATTGACAGATGAATGGATAAAGAAGTTGTAGTACATATACACAATGGAATATCACTCAGACATAAAAAGGAATGCATTTGAGTCAGTTCTAATGAGGTAGATGAACCTAGAGTCTATTATACAGAGTGAAGTAATTCAGAAAGAGAAAGATAAATATCATATACTAATGCATATATATGGAATCTAGAAAGATGGTACCAAAGAATTTATTTGCAAGGCAGCAATGGATAAACAGACATAGAGAACAGACTTACGGACATGGGGGGTGGTGAGATGTATGGAGATAGTAACATGGAAACTTACATTACCATATGTAAAATAGATAGCCAACAGGAATTTGATGTATGTCTCAGGAAACTTAGACAGAGACTCTGTATCACCCTAGAGGGGTGGGATGGGGAGGTATATGGGAGGGAGGTTCAAGAAGGAGGGGACATATGTATACCTATGGCTGATTCATGTTGAGGTTTTATAGAAAACAATGAAATTCTGTAAAGCAATTATCCTTCAATTAAAAAAAATTTAAAAACTCAGTGAACAGATTAAAATAGAATATTAGATACCGCTGAAGAGAGAACTTGAGAATTAAAAATAAATCTGAGAAAATACAAAATAAATCCAGCACAAAGATTTGTAGAGGATGGATGAGAACGTCCTACATAAGAGTAATTAGAGTTCCAGAAAGAGAGAATAGAAAAATCAGGAGTGAGGATACAGTCACAGGATTAATAGCTGAGAACGCTCCCAAACTGAAGACCTGAATCCTCAGATTCAAGAAGCACACCTTGTAAACAAGACATACAAAAAGAAATATACAATAATAAACACTGGAGAGAGCATGAAGAAAAGGGAACCCTTGTATGCTGTTGATGGGAATGTAAATTGGTGAAGTCACATATAGAACAGCATGGAGTTTCCTTAAAAAACTATTGACAAAGATGAGTTGCCATATGATTCAGCAAACCCACTCCTGGGCATATACCCAGAGAAAACTCTAATTCAAAAAGATAACTGCACCCCAGTGTTCATAGTACAGCTATTTACAATACCAAGACATGGAAACAACCTAAGTGTCCATTAACAGTTGAACAATAAAAGAAGATGTGGTATATATACAACAGAATATTATTCAGCCACTAAAAAGAATGAAATAATGCCATTTGCAGCAATATGGATAGACCTAGAGCTTATCATATTAAGTGAAGTAAGTCAGAGAAATACAAATTTTAATAATATATGATATCACTTACATGTGGAATCTTAAAAAATGATATAAATGAACTTATTTATAAAAATAGAGAGAGACTCACAGGCACAAAAAATAAATGTATGATTATCAAAAGGGACAGTTGGGATAGAGGAAAGAGAGATAAATTAGGAGTTTGGGATTAACATATACACACTGCTATCTATAAAACAAATAAACAGCAAGAATTTACTGTAGAGCACAGGGAACTATTTAATATCTAATAGCTCATAGGTTATCTAATAACCTAGAAGCTGAAGCTCCTGTATTTTGGTCGCCTGATGTGAACAAATGACTAATTTCAAAAGTCCCTGATGCTGGGAAAGATTGAGAGCAGAAGAAGAGGGCGTCAGAGGATGAGGCAGCTGGACAGCATCACTGATGCAATGAACGTGAACCTGGGTAAACTCCGGGAGATGGTGAGGGACAGGGAGGCCTGGCATGCTGCAGTCCATGGGGTCACAAACAGTCAAACATGACTGGGTGACTGAACAACAACAACAACAACTTAAAATGGAAAAGAATATACATATATATTCTAGAGACAAGGGAAGCAGATGGAGAGACAGAGACAGAACTGAATCACTTTGCTGTACACCTGAAACTAACACAACATGATAAATTAACTATACTTCAATTTAAAAAAAGAAATCTACAATATATCCACTTTAGTGAAACCAGAAAATGCAAAAAAAAAAAAAAAAACTTTAAAGCATCCAAAGACAAAATGCAAGTTGCCTATAAGGAAATAAAAATTAAATTTGCATTAAAGCTTCTGATGGCATCACAAGAGTATAGAAAAATGTAAAATAAATTTTTGTAAGTTGATGGGTGAAAAAAATGTTGATCTAGAATTCTGTACCTAAACCATAATATTGAGGGTTAAATAAAGGTAATTTTAGACAAAAACTAGAAAGATTCCACTGAAAGAACTTCCAAGGAGTATATTTAATTAAGGAGAGACCCAGAAAGAAGTAGCAGAAAGAAAAGTACCCAGAAAGAAGTAGCAGAAAGAAAAGTACCCAGAAAGAAGTTATTAATAGCAGGATGTAAGAAGTTATGGTGATTATTACATTATGTATATTTGAAATCTCTTATCATATTGGAAAAGAGTATAAGAGCCTTCTTCGTTTAAAGATTTGTTTAAATTGCCTCGTGTCTGACACTGTTCCCACTGTTTCCCCATCTATTTGCCATGAAGTGATGGGACCAGATGCCATGATCTTAGTTTTCTGAACGTTGAGCTTTAAGCCAACTTTTTCACTCTCCTCTTTCACTTCTATCAAGAGGCTCTCACTTCATGGCAAATAGATGGGGAAACTACATAAAGAACTCATCCAACTCAGCCCCCAAAAATCTTTAATAATCCAGTTTCAAAATAGGCAGAGGACCTGAATAAACATTTTTCCAGGGAAGACATACAAATGATCAGAAGTTTATCAGGGGCCAGGGCCTCAATATATGAAATATTGGAGGAATGTTGTTGTTCAGTCACTAAGTCATGTCCAACTCTTTGAGACTCCATGAACTGCAGCACACTAGGCTTCTCTGTCCTTCATTATCTCCTGGAGTTTGCTCAAACTCATGTCCATTGAGTCGGTGATACCATTCAACTATCTCATCCTCTGTCACCCTCTTCTATCTTTCCAAGCATCAGGATCTTTTCCAATAAGTTGGCTCATCACATCAAGTGGCCAAAGTATTAGAGCTGCAGCATCAGTCCTGCCAATGAATATTCAGGATTGATTTCCTTTAGGATTGACTGGTTTGATCTCCTTTCAGTCCAAAGGACTCTCAAGAGTCTTCTCCAGCACAATTCAAAAGCATTAATTCTTCAGTGCTCAGCCTTTGTTATGGTCCAACTCTCACATCTGTACAAGACAACTAGAAAAGCCATAGCTTTGACTATACAGACCTTTGTCAGCAAAGTGATGTCTCTGCTTTTTTAATACACTGTTTAGATTTGTCATATATTCAATTGATAATATTCTAACCCTGGCTCCCCAAAACTCATTGTCCTTCCCACAAGTAAATGTATTCACTTCACCCCAACAGCTCAAAAGTCTTAAGTCATTTCAGCATCAAAATCTAAAGTCTTACTCAAACATAGAGACTTATGACTTACTCAGACATGAAGACTTACTCAGACTATTGACACAGCAGGGGCAGGAGAGGATGGGATGAATTGACAGAGTAGCATTGAAATATATATATTACCATATGTAAAATAGATAACTAATGGGAAGTTGCTGTATAACACAGGAAACTCAACCTGGTGCTCTGTGATAACCTAGAGGGATGGGTTGGGGTGGGAGGTGACAGGGAGATTCAAGATGGAGGGAACATATATACACCTATGGCTGATTCATGTTGATGTATGGCAGAAACCAAGACAACATTGTAAAGCAATTATCCTCCAATTAAAAAAATAATTTTTTTATAAAAAGAAAATCATAAGGAAGAGAAAATACACACACAGAGAAGTCTAAAGTCTCATCTAAATGTCATCTAAATCATCTAAATATGGGTGAGACTAAAGATATGATTGATCCTCAGGCAAAATTACTCTTCAGCTGTCAATGTGTGAAACTAGACTAATTACGTAATTCTAAAATGAAATTGGGGGAGAGGCATAGGGAGGACAGGCATGGGGGGGGGCATTCCCATTCCAAAAAAGAGGAATAATAGATAAGGAAGGGGTGACAGGCCCCTACTGAATACTGATGGTGTCCTCATGTCTCACTGCCTCACCTGTCTCACTGCCTCTTATGGTCAGCTACAATATGACCACTTGGCAAACCCTCAAACTCTAGAAGAAGCAAAGACTTTTTGATTTAAGGTCTTCTTTTCCCTCCCATCACCAACCCTCCCATATTATATTTTCCATTTTTGTTTACTTTCAAGGACACATAATATGGTAACATGGTCTGTGGCTTAATAACCATAATACTGATCATCATCAGTCTTCTGAAATGTGTATCCTAGAAGCCTTTGTCTAGTGCATATCTATGAACATATAACCACAGAAGAAACTAACTCTCTGCTTTTAATAAATAATGGAAGAATTGGAAAGTAATTTCAAGGAGAGAATTATAGAATTTCAGATCTTCCATTTTCTGAGATGATAAAATTCTCATTTTGGAGAAGGAAATGGCAACCCACTCCAGTATTCTTGCTTGGAGAATCTCGTGGACAGGGGAGCCTGGTGAGCTGCCACCCATGGGGTCGCACAGAGTCGGACACAATTGAAGCGACTTAGCATGCAAAATTCTCATTAATACCTGTAAAAGCATAGTGGACCATCCATAAAACTGAAAACAAAAGATTCTGTTCAATGTATCTAAGAATTATATTATGAATAAGTTTTTGAATCTAAGAATGAAACAGTATAATCTGATTAAAAATGGAAAATCTATGACAGACCTTCAAAATAAAACTTTTATAACTGTAAATAAAACTTGATGATGTTTAGAAGAAAGATTTATTATAGAAAAAAGTGGTATGAATTAGCAATCTTGTCTTTTAAAGAATTAACAGTTAAAATGAATTATGTCTTCTTTGTTCTCTTAACCTCCCTTATGATTTCTCAGGTTATAAAAATATTCATGTCTCAAGGCAGTTACTAGACAATTGGCTACTTGAGGACAGGATTTCTATCTAATCCACCATTATAGTCTACAGAGTCAAACCTCAGAGCTTGGCACCCGAAAATAGCTGTTTAAGAGCCAATGGTGATTCCCAGTATTAACATAGCCTCTCAGAAATTGAAATGTCTCACAAATCTTGTAAGGGTACACTGGTGTCAGAATGAGTTTACACCAATTAAAATACTCACAAACAAGTACTGTAAGTTTTACCAGTTAAACACCTCCTATAAGTATTAATGATGCACAGCAGCAAAAAAGAATAAAATATGTTAACACTGAGAGACAAGGAATGGTTTGCATCACATGTAAATTGATGCAAAACCTTTGGCTTGGAAAAGTCATTACCTTATTCATTTCAACTACAAGTAAGTGAAAAGGCATATTCTCCAAAGGCACAAGTAACAGCAAACAGATTCCTGCTGATGGGATTCTTGCTCTCAACACAGTTTTACAAAGACTAGAAACATGAGATAGCAAATTGAGCGATTCAGGCAAAAGAATATACAGAGTGCCAATTTGCTTTCAGAATCATGGAGTAAATTACATTACACACTTTGAAATTAAACTTTCACATGCATATTTGGCTTTTAAAAGATCATTTTTGTCCTTGGATTTCATCAGGACTGTTTTTGTAATGCTGTTATCAGTATGCTTTTTTTTTCTCTACATGGATCAAATGTATGAGGCTGTTGTTCCTGAAGAGGAACCAAAAGCCTTTTTGACATGGCAATTTAACTCTTAACTCTTGTTTGCTGTAATAATGTATTATAGGCATATTACCTTTGGGGGCAGATGTCACTGTGGAGGACTACAGGATTCATTTTGGAGAAAGGGTCTGGAAGTCTTGCCCAGAAATCTTTACAGTGGGAGGAATGGGACTGTAGCCAAAGGAGAGTGAACCAAGGACTGGAGCCGAAGGAGAATGAACCAGGCACTGTTCCATCATCCCTTTCAAAACCCTAGTTATGCAAAGATTGAGTTTGCTCTCTCTGGGAGGAACCCAATACATCCCAGGGACAGAGTCCTCTACAGATGGAATGAGGAAGAAGGAAAGGAGAGTGGGGAGGGGAAAAAAAGGAGTCCATCCCTACATTCAAATTTCCTTTCTCCCTCTCCCAAGAATTAAGGAGGTCTTTATTAGAACACTACCATGCCAACCAGATAAGCAGGCAAAAATTATTTAAATGCTTCAGTTGTTCTTGCTTGGATGTTGATATTAGCCAGAACCCATGTCTGAATCTCATAATTGTTCTTTAAGCCTAAAGAACATAATTTAGTATATGGAGAGGGCAACCAACTATACTTGAAGCTTGGAATCTAACGTTGGTGGCCAGCAGAGCACATAAGAGATGGGGTCCAGGGTCACGACTACAGTAAATTTTGAAAGCAGCAAATTCCTAATGGTAGCTTGCAACTATATTCTATAGCATAATGAATTATAACAGAAAAGGATCAAAAAGAATATATACATATTTACATACATATGTATACACAACCGAATCACTTCACTGTACACCTTAAACAATATTAAAAAAGCAACTATATTTCAGTTAGATGAAAATTGCTGTCTATGAAGAAATTGGACAGGAGAAAAATATTATCTCTATTTCCAATAAGCTTCAAATAAAATTTAGCTTACTAAATTATCAATGTAGACAACAATCAGAAAAACAAATTAGATATCATAGCTGTTTTCATATTAACATAGACTTATTACAGACATTTCAAAGTATTATGTATGCTCATCCATGTTATAAAATTATAGTTACTGACCTAGGCTAGATATAATTATTTAATGTGTTAAAAAAATAAACACATGTATTACTATATCATGAATTTATATTTATATTTTGATAACTAGATTTTCATAAAATTGCTTTTCTTTATGATTCTGTGTGGTATGCTTTAAGCATCAAAGAATTATCTGAGAAAGCAACTATAAGCTTGACCAGATTGTCAAAGGAGTCCTTGGCACAAAAATGTTAAGAAGCTCTGCTACAGAGTATCGCTTCTTTTCCAGAGAATATGTCACGAACAGCAAGAATTCAG
Source organism: Okapia johnstoni (assembly GCA_024291935.2). Lineage (NCBI taxonomy): Eukaryota > Metazoa > Chordata > Mammalia > Artiodactyla > Giraffidae > Okapia > Okapia johnstoni. The sequence goes on from CM044308.1 coordinate 60,362,987, forward strand.
GTACTAGAGCAGTATCTCACAAGTTGAAGAATTGTACAGGCTTTTTCACAGAGAGAAAGTTATGCAGGTATACATAAAAATTAAATATAAACCCCTTTATACCTATAGATCTAACATGCAATAAAGTCAATACATATAAATTAAATAGAACTGAAACTACAAAACTAGTGAGATTTAAGTTAATTACATTAATGAATTAATGTTAACAGTGCTCTGCTAAAGGAGAAGGCAATGGCAACCCACTCCGGTACTCTTGCCTGGAAAATCCCATGGACGGAGGAGCCTGGTAGGCTGCAGTCCATGGGGTCGCTAAGAGTTGGACACGACTGAGCGACTTCACTTTCACTTTTCACTTTCATGCATTGGAGAAGGAAATGGCAGCCCACTCCAGTGTTCTTGCCTGGAGAATCCCAGGGACGGGGGAGCCTGGTGGGCTGCCATCTATGGGGTTGCACAGAGTCGGACACGACTGAAGCGACTTAGCACCAGCAGCAGCAGCTCTGCTAAAACACTATGAATATGGTGCTAACTCCTAAAGCACAAGTTCTCCTGTATTTAGGAAGCTTATGCTACCATGTATCCCCACTGAGTAAGTCAGTTTTCCTCTATTTTAACTGCCACAAAGGCATCCTTTATACAACATGCCAGTATACACTTTAGTGCTGCAATTGAGAAGACTCTCAAACCTTCCTCTGTTCCTTTCTTAATGGCTGGACAAATATCTAAGAAATAAAGCTTAGCAGCAACTGTATCATAAATAGAAGTTCAAATGCAGGCACCAAAATTTCATATCAGCACTTGTTATAAGACAGTTATCCAGGTTAACAAGAATAGGTGTACATTAACTACTTTTTATCATTGAAATAAAAGGCTACATTTAAGAAATTCTTATAGAGAATTCTTCGATCCCCCAGAAAACATGTGAGGTTCCTCAGGCCCCAGATAGAGAAATACTGCCCAAAAAACAACAGAAGAATGATAAGCCATTGACCCATCCACATTTACATATAAGCACAGATTCCCCCTCCAAACTGCATAATAACCTACAGTCAGTAATCTACAGAGGTGGGTACGTGACTCTAAGGACAGCAAAAATGACCTCCAAAGAATATAAAGAAGACATCCAGGATTCCACTCTGGCAGGATTAGAAAATGTCAGGGGGAAAGGAGAAAGGACTTCAGGTGATTTTGGATGTCTAATTAGACCCCTTCTCCCCATATTACCTGAAGGATAGCTTCCTGATGCAGAGTCATCCAAGTATAATTTCAGATCTTGCTCTGATTCTCTTAGTTTAATATTCTTGCAGAACTCACTTTCAAGCTAATACTGTGTTAAAAACAGAAAACTAGGAAGAAAGAATAAGCTTAAGGTTTTTGATTGGTGTATAAACTTTCTACACTCAGCAAATTCAGAGTGCGTGTTTAGGGCATTTTGGTACAGAGTTACCAGTGTTAATAAATCACTGTTGTTTCACTGTCATGATCCAAGTCATTTTATCTTCAGAATAGAGACTATATAGAACATTGAGGAGAAAAAATATGTATATAAGGTGAATGTCATTGTTAGGAGAATGGTTGAAATAAATGATGGTGTAATGCCAGTACAGAATGTCATTCAATCATTGTAATAATGAATTAGAGCTAAATCACTGTCTTAGAGATATTTACAGCAAGTATTCTTTTTAAAAAATTTATTTTATTTGGCTGTGCTGGGTCTTTGTTGCTGCACTGGGGCTACCCTCTAGTTGTGGTGCACAGGCTTCTCATTGTGGTGGCTTCTCTTATTGTGAATAATGGGCTCTAGAGCATGGGCTCAGCAGTTGCGGTCCACAGGCTTAGTGCTACTGTGGCATGTGGAATCTTTCCAGACCAGGGATCAAACCTGTGTTCCCTGCATTGGCAGAGAGATTCTTAACCCCTGGACCACTAGGGAAGTCCTACATGAAGTATTCTTGGGTGAGAAAAACATTATATATAAAATTACGTAATAAATGTGATCTCATTTTTTAAAAACAAAAATGAGTTAGACTTAAAAAATACTCACAACCTAAAAGTTGAAAGCTATGTTTTATTTGGCAGGAATTTGTAGGACTTCAAGCCCAGGAGGTAGCATCTCAAGTAACTCTAATAGAACTGCTCTGACGAGGTGAGGAGGTGAAGAAGCATGACAGTGTTAGTTGCCCAGTCATGTCCGACTCAGCATTATATAGGAGTTTTCCAACAAAGAGAAGGTAGTCTGAATGTCAAAAGATTATTGTTAATTAAAGAAAACCAGATGTCTAGTTAAGGAATTTAGTGTTTTTCTATGTATGAGAAAATGCAAGAGTCTGGGCACACTGAAATCATTCCTTTCACATGCACCTCACGTATATGGGGCTGGTGTCCTGTGTTTTCACATCCTGTGTTCCCTCAGGGCTCACTGTACGGAGTGGCTACAGTCTCATAGTTGCTAGTTGGCAGGTATTCGTTCCTTTCTGAGTTCCTTCAGGGCTCTCCAACTCACCATGGGTGGTGGTTGCAATCACTGATGACAGTGACATCCTTTGTTTACTGATATGGCAGGAAATATTCCATTTCTCAAGACAGAAACACTCCAGTGTATATGTTATTCTGTATACACATTTGGGTATATATGTTTATATGACTGTATGAGCATAGAGAAAACTACAAAATCATATACACTAGGGAAACATGGGTTAACTGTGGGCAGAAATAGGGTTGCTGCTAAGTCACTTCAGTCGTGTCCGACTCTGTGCGACCCCATAGACGGCAGCCCATCAGGCTCTGCCGTCCCTGGGATTCTCCAGGCAAGAATACTGGAGTGGATTGCCATTTCCTTCTCCAGTGCATGAAAGGGAAAAGTGAAAGGGAAGTCGCTCAGTCGTGTCCAACTCTTAGCGACCCCATGGACTGTAGCCTACCAGGCTCCTCTGTCCATGGGATTCTCCAGGCAAGAGTACTGGAGTGGGGTGCCATTGCCTTCTCCAGAAATAGGGTAATGTGATGCAAAAGGAAGAAGAAATGATTTATTCAAAAAAAGGGGGAGAAGAAAGTCTTCCATTTTAAAATAATATATAATGTGATCATACTTATTCATCATAAAAAGAAGAAAAATCAACTGTCAGTGTTGGAGGAAATGCACAAGAAGCAATAGAGTAGATAAGGAAGATAAAAGCAGGGTTAGGGAACACTAACAGAACAGCACAGTAAGACCCTCCAAAACTCTGTTTCTCCATAAAAGCAATAAAAGCACTGGGAAAAAATGTCAAAAGTCATATTTTTCAGAACTTTGGAATTTAACTAAAGGTCTGCATTAATTAGAGGAACATTTGTCTCAAGAAAAATGGTGGAATCACAGTGAGAACTAAGAACTTTGTAGCATTTCAGCTTGCCCTATTCACATCACCCTCTCCTCAGTTCCACAGAAGCCTTGAAAACCAATGGCTTCACAACCCTGGCAACTATGAAAACCAGCAACCTAGAAGGCAATGGATGGGTGAGAATGAGTTTGAAGCTCCCCAAAAAGCTGTCTCCAGAGAACTTTCACCATTCAACTTGTCTAGAAGATCCCTGAAAAGGATTCATCCTCAGCACTTGTCTTTACTTGATTTAACTCAGAGCTTTCTCTTCACAAAAATTTCTATCCCCAGGGTACTTGTTGAAAACAATCTATGGTAATTGTTTAACATCACAGCTACCTTAGGCAAGGATACCTGTTGGAAATAAGAGATTGATCAAAACACTTACAAGGAAAAACTAGGAAGTGAGATGTTTGAAGGGGCCTTTGAAAAGCTCCAACATATTCCATGGGAAACTAGAAGGCCAGGGCTGTACCCCTATCCAAGAAAAATACGAAAAACCAGTCACAAAAGCCACATATTTATTTCATGATGCCCTTTATATGAAATACTCAGAACAGGCATATCTACACAGACAGAAAGCAGATTAATTTTGGATACAGGCTGAGAGAGAGAAGAAACGGGCAATAATGGATATAACATCTCTTTTTGCAGTGATGAAAATATTCTAAAATTAGGTGGTGGTGATAGTTGGACAATTCTGTGAATACATTTTAAAAATATGCAATTATTAGGAATTCCCTGGCAGTCCAGTGATTAGGACTCAGTAGTTTCACTGCCATGGCCTGGATTCAGTCCCTCATTGGAGAACCAAGATCCCAGAAACAACTAACACGGCAAAAAAAAAAAAAAAAAAAAAAAACTGAATTATATATATTTGAGGTCAAATTTTATGGTATGTGGATGATATCTCAAAAAAACTTTTTTCTAAGTGAATGATAGTATGATGATTTTTCACCTGATAGAGAAGATTTAGGAGCAGGTATGAGTGGGCTTCCCTGGTGGTGCTAGTGGTAAAGAACCCGCCTGCCAGTGCGGGAGACATTAGAGACACAGGTTCAATCTCTGGGTTGGGAAGATCCCCTGGAGGTGGAAACAGCAACCCACTTCAGTGTCTTTGCCTGGAGAATCCCATGGACAAAGGAGCCTAGCAGGCTACAGTCCATAGGATTGCAAAGAGTCAGACACAACTGAAGTGACTTAGCACACACACAACAAAAAGTACACTAAGAGAACAAAATACGCTTTCAGCACATTAGCCCACTCTTGTCACTAATTCCTAATTATTAGAGCTTATAGGTTATTTTATTTTGTGCCGTATTACTTTTAACCCAAATGCTCTTGGTTGGTAAAAGGGTTTTCCCTTTCCTTAAAACTCAACATATCCCACTTAAATATTTATAATATACATAAGAAGAAAAGATAAAAATAAAAATCCACATATAGAATGCAATCTAGAAAAATCCCTTGCTAAAATATAGCATGAAAGATAACTGCAGGCCTTTTACCTTTCTATATTACAACTGATTTTCAAAATGCAACTAATGAAACTCCAAATGTAACAGATGTCAGACAAAGTCTATTTCACATTTACAAAGCCCAACTTGACCACATAGTGTAACATAGGAGGTATTCTGGTCAAATTTTACAAACTGCAGTATTCTATCCTTTGGTATGATATTAAGGACCCCCAAAAGAAAATGTCTTTAGGAAAGGCTATTTCCTGGTACTTTTTGCCAGGAGTTCTCCCCTTGTTTTTCTACCCAGGATATTGGATAGGACAGAATGTCTCGCCACTGTATTTTTGGACTGAAGTGGACTCAAATAGCTTTTACATATGCCAGAAATTTAAAAGTACTTTTAATTAGATAATATTTTTTAAAGGAATAAAAGCAAATTCTCTGTTATGTGTTAATAGAGATACACAGCATTAAATGATAATTTAAGTAAAATTGACTAAACAGATACCAAATACAGAAGTGTGATTAAACATTACCAATAAAAGTGTCAGGTATTAAATTTTTGAAGTGACTGTAGTTCATCTATTTATTCATTCAAAAAATATTTTATTGAGCACTGGCCATAAAGCAGTAAACAAAGCAGATTACTTTCTCTCCTGTCCTAGAGCTTGAAATTTGCTCAGAAATGCTCCTGCTATTGCAAAGAAAGCAGTGAAATTAAATAAGCAAGCATGATATACTTGAAAGAACACTGGTCCAGGAGCCCCAAGATCTGAGTCCCAATTCCTTGGTTACTGACTAGTAAATAAGTGACACTGGATACATCAACTTGAATTCCCTAAGCCTCAATTTCACACCTTGAAAAACGGTCTCTATATCTGTCCTCTATACCTTATTAATTACAAGGGCCACAGAGAGATAAACAAGGTCCTAGGGTATAGCACAGGGAACTACATTCAATACCCTTGTGATAAACCATAATAGAAAAGAATATGGAGAAGTATGAATATATGTGTATAACTAAATCACTTTGTTGTTCAGTAGAAATTAACACATTGTAAATCAACTATACTTCAATAAAATTTTTTTAAAAAAAGAATCACAGAGAACATCTTCAAACATGCCCCCAAAACTGTCCAAAGCTCGATACTCACAGGCTAGCAATATTATTGAAATGCATGATAAACTATCAAATTCCTTACAGTAAATAATTTTAATTAATATAGACAGTCTATTGAGAGTCTATATGGTCAGGCAGTAAAGCTCAAGGCTAACAGTCAAATACATTAAGAACACAGAATGATACATATTCAAAGGTTTTGACCTTTCTCCAATTAAGCATTTTAATTTCATCTGGATTTCCTTTACATGTCAAATTATGTTCATATTCTCAAGCAATGTTCCAGCCATAGAAAATGAGTCAAACAGACTCCCATTAAACTTCCAAACTGAGCAACAAGGACAAGACCATATATTTCTTTACTCTTCGGGGTATGTGTTTGTCACCTCTATTTGAATCTTAACAATGATGGAACTTTCAAAATACCAATTACTATAATTGCAACCACATTAACTGGACTGAATTTTTGCTTATTTTACTTCTGTCCTTCTGTTGAAAAACACAGTCCTAAGAATAATGAAGTATTTAAGACATGACCAAAATATTAAAAACTTCAAAATTAAGCTCATGAGGAAAATACAATTTATCTGGCATAATTTGGGTTTGCAGTATTAGTGTCAGGTAATGAATATGAATCTGTAGGAATCACTGGTGAACACTAAGCGTAGGAAACAGTTAACATCTATTGGTGCTCTGTAGAATCCAAACATTCTGACTCTTTGGGGTTAGAGAAACAGAATAATCCTGCTTTTCTTCAGATGCTGGCAAACTTATACTGTGATAGCTTAAGAGTCAACTTAATCCTTCCCTTCCTGGCTCAGAATGAAAATAAATACTCTTTCCTAGACCTAAGAAGTGATTCTCCTCTGGAGGTTTTGTTGAAAGAGGGAGCGACAAACAGGAAAGTGATCAGGGATGAATGGGTTTTGTGGAACTTTCAATCACACAATATTGTTTTAGGAGGCAGAAAATAAGAATCAAGACCACTGCAGAGAAACCTTTTACCAGTGACTGAGCTGTGATTATGATGTATGAGTACTGACTGGGTCATTTCCAAACTAATCCACTCCCACTAGCATTCTAGAAGGTTAGGAACTTTTCTGAAAGAACTAGAGAGGGACAGAGTTACATTCCAGAGCATATCATCTGCCCCCGTCTAAGACCCAACTCCACATTTTCTGTCTTCCCTCTCTTTCTCTCAGCTCTTTTTCTGGAATAACTGACAAATACTTCCATTTGTCCTCAAATAGAAGTTTTGCACATGCCATTTTCCTCAAGGTGTGATTATTTGTCAGTCAACAAGTAAAATAAATCTCACAGTTGAGAAAACAGGGAAACAAGAAAGAACATATAGACACCTGGAAAACAAATGGGATAACCCTCCAATTCCTCGGCATTCAATTACAAAACTGTGTGCCTGGTATTCTCACTATAAGCATCTCCATCGCAGACATTTTCACCATGTAACTAACTGACTGTGTGGCAATTTTGCAATGAAAGATAAATTAATGGTTGACAGTTCAGGGCCTGACAATTTGCTTTCAACGAGGTGAAATGTGTTAGCATTTCTTTCAGCTAGAACTGATATTGATAGCTTTGTTGAGCTGAGAGATGACAATGATTTGCTTCAGGATGGTTTCTTATTTTGAAACACACTACACTGGAGGAGGAGGAGGCTGAGGACCTCAGTGGCGCAGAGTTGAACCCACATTTTCCGTAGAACTTCAGAAAGTCTATCAACAAACATGTGACAATATGCCAAGAACATACAACAGTGTAGAAGACTTTCACAGCGCAATACAGAACTCAGTTACAAATACGCATCCTAGGGTTTGGAGACTGATGCCTCTCTTAATGAAGGGACAAATTTTATCAAAAAAGGAAAAGCCCAATGCCAAGTGAGAAGAAATGATCACGCCCCCCCAAAAAAAAAAATAAGTGTTAAAAATACTGTAAACAGAAGATTTTGAAGACCAGGTACAACTCACAAAATCAGTTATTTATGCTGCATCACCATGAATCTACACATATTTCAAACGTATTCAAAAATTTTGTATTTAGCCATGAAGTTTTTTTAATTTTGTTAATTTCTTGTTTCATTAAATCTTTTTAAATGTCCTTTATTTTTCATTGTTTTATCTTTTATGACAAAATTAACTTACAACCAATTGATTAGGAGGCAGAAATGTTTGTAGCAAGGATGTCTAAGGCAAAGATGCTAACAGTAAAAATACCTAGAACCATAGAATTGGGCTACCTGCCACAAGGTACTAATAACAAAATAAGTAACTTAATTTACTTATTAATTTAACCATCTCAAAATAAGTAACCTAAAACTTTAAAGCAGAGGCACAAACATTCAGAGGTGAACCACCACAAAATCAACACCATCATACTAATGAACGCAGCATAAATTTTTATGCTTCAAAAACAATGAATGCCACTGGTACATTTTTATTTCTTACTTCTGTCCCCTATCTGGATGGCTGAACTGATGGCATTTCATGTTTAGAAACAGGACACTCAGCTATGCTTGCCAGATAAGGGAGCAGAGCTTTTCCTGTGTGACCAGTGAGGGATTGTGAATTAAGAACATCAGTCGCCATGCTTAAAAAAAATCTACCTGTGGATTCCACAGACATTCAAGGACCCAGGCATTCAACACCTTCAGACTTACTTGTGTTCCTGTGATTTTGGTCTGCTGGGAGAGAGGCATCCATAGTCCAGGTCGGAATGTGTTGGGTGGGATGGGCAGCAGATGTCACAGTGCTCTCATTATGAATTGTATTCAGAAGAATAACATCAGACACATGGACTTTACTATCAGTGACCAAAGGTTCACTCCCATTTGATTTAAGGTAGGCCTTTTTTAATGTTCCTGAAAGATCAAAAAAAGATATTTTAAGACATTATTAGAAGTATTTATTAAAATACATATATATTAGGAAAACTCTAGAGCTGCCCTCCTGGGCAAGCAAAGAGAAAGATGATGGCCAGCAAATCCACCCACATCATTGAGACAACCATAATCTCTTCTACCATAAATCACATAACCCTGTGAGGAGACTATCACTTCTCAAGAGCTAAAGGTTTAGAAACTAGAGTCTCCACCCAGGTTTCCTAGTGCCCACCTCACCTGGGGCTCGCCACAAATAAAACGTGGGGAATCTTAGTGTTTCCTTCCTGCTGTCACGGTGTCTCAATTTCACACATCATTTTATGCTCCTCTGTACCCAGGACACAGCTCCCCACCTCTACCTGCCACAGAGGACAAGCGCGCCAGCGTACCGCCAGCCTTCTATTTCTCCACATTTGACACTAGCTTTCCGTGAACTACACACAGTAAATAGTAAAAATAACAGGACTCAAAAATTACCAAGACTTACAGAAATCCAAAAAATAACTGTAATTCCAACAAAACTAAAAGAAACTAAGTTGTCTTTGTCTATGACCGGAAGCTACAAAATATGATTATAAGAAACAGGCATTAAAGTAAGATTATCAACTGGTCGCTTTCTCAAGGAATTTATTCATGAACAAAACAAAAAGCCCAACCTAAGATTGTTGGGAATCCTCTAGCATTGGCTTTAGGCAGAGAATCTGAAAACTTCGAAAGAGATCATGTATTTTTAACTTAGTCAAAGTAGACAACAGAGTGTTTCCAGAATACAGCACTCTGATTGAGTATATCACTAAAATAAATGAATGTGATATTGATCCATTATACAAATACCCAAGGGAGTTTTTTTTTTTTTCCCTAAAAGCATTTACAGTGAATGCTCTAACTGGCTCTCGCTTTTCTAAACGGCTCATGGACCATTAAAAATAAAAGAAACATAAATAAAATGTTTAATATCAGTCTACGGAAAAAATTTCTCTACATGTGCTTGACACTTGGAAAACATTAACTACAAATCAAAATAGAAAAGCAGCTGTTTTCTAGCTAACTAAGGTCAACAGTTTCATCTGCCAAAGCACTCTAAATAAAACAGTGGAGTGTAAAAGCTAAATCATGACCATGTGGTACAGGTAACACACTCCCCAAACTGTCTGTGATTACAAGTAAATATTAAATGCAATAGGTAAAAGAAAAGATTTCATTTAATTGACTTTGATTTTCAAAGTGATTTAGAATTTATCTTAAACCAAAATGTATACAATAGACTCGATCACTATAAAATACGTACATTCATGCAAAAAAATTTACTAATTAATTAGATACAGTTTTATTTTTAATTTATTAGTTTGCTTTCTTCTTTGCTAACTTTGGCATAAAGAGATGTTCTTGCACATAACATGTCATTTCTGCTAATGTGGCTGTAATGAATATATAAGGTCCATAAAGTCAATTTACTTATCGCATTAACCCTATGAATCAGTATTCTTCTTTGTTAACACACTTTGACCACATGCCAATTCCTCAGTCATATCCTTGTGTGATACACTTAAATGTGGTTCCTTATCATGTGAAATACTTCAACAGTTGTTCTTACCATTTTGTTTGTAATGACTGGCCTTATTAATTATCTTTAAGTTTTTCACCTAGCCACAGTGTTGAAAGCGTTAATAACATGTTTACTCTAAAAATATTCTGTAAACACTGACTTTCTCAGGAAACACTGACTTGAATAACAACTTTCTAAAAAAAAAAAAAAAGGCAGATTCCTGGCTCTTAAACTCTCCACATCAAAGCAAGTTAGCAGAAAAAAAAGATAACACATGATATATGATAGTTGCTGCAGCTAATGTCTTTGAACTATATTTTTGAGAGAAAAACAACAGACACAGACAACAAACTTAAAGGACCTGTCTTTAAAAGCCTGGACTCACTAGACAATATTTTCAAGCATCTCTGGAAACTGACTAACTCTCAACTCACAGTTGGCCCTCCATTATGCATTTTTTTCAAAGCACAAAAAATAGAATTCAGTAAGACTAAACACTCTCAAGATACACCATGATGAGCTATAAAAATGCTTTGAGTTATTAGCCCAGAGTAGAGTGTTCATTCTTCGAGTGTTGCCACATCCTTCTCCACATTCCTATTTTTATAGTGCTGTGATTACAAGTATAGGTTCTACAGCCTGACCACCTGAGTTTAAATCCCATCAAAAGTACTCACCAGCCCTGAAACTCTGGGCAAACTCCCAAATGACGCAAAATAAGGAAAGTGAAAGCGCCTCCCCTCAGTGGGCTGTGTTAGTCAATACACACATAAACACTTGGGACAGTTCCTGGCACACAGTAAGTTCTCAGTAACTGTTAGTCATTACTGCACAGTAATAGTAATAAAAGTAAAATTGTCTTTTTTAGGGCTATAAGTGAAAGTTGTTCAGTCGAGTCCGACTCTTTGCGACCCCATGGACTATACAGTCCATGCAATTCTCTAGGCCAAGAAACTGGAGTGGGTAAGCCTTCCCTTCAGGGGATCTTCCCAACCTAGGGATCAAACCCAGATCTCCCGCATTGCAGGCGGATTCTTTAACAACTGAGCCACAAGGGAAGCCCAAGCATACTGAAGTGGCTAGCCTATCCCTTCTCCAACAGATCTTCCCAACCCAGGAATCAAATCAGAGACTCCTGCGTTGCAGGCGGATTCTTTACCAACTGACATATTAGGGAAGCCTGCTTAGGGCTATAAAGTACTTATAAATAAACGCCAATTTCCTTTTACTCTAAATGTATCCCAGAATAATAAAATGGCTAAGGAAATTTTCAAAAGTGAATCACTTAACCTTATTTTGGAATAAAATAACTGTGGCCCTTTCATGCTAAGTTATTTATAGAAGGCCACACTGTATCAAGGTTGTATGTTTCAAAAGTGTTTCAGCTATAACAGAGTTCTATTTAACAATGTTTAAGAGTGTTCAGATGCTTAGTGGTGTCCGAATCTTTGCGACCCCATGGACTGTAGCCTGCTATGCTCCTCTGTCCATGGGATTCTCCAGGCAAGAATAGGGGAATAGATTGTCATTTCCTCCTCCAGGGGATCTTTCAGACTCAGGGATCAAACCTGCGTCTCCTGCACTGGCAGTGGAGTCTTTACCACTAAGCCACTTGGGAAGCACAATGTTTAAGAAATGGTCTGCAATTTCAATAACAAAAACCAAGCATTACTGGTCACTTATCAATACATCTAGCAGGTTGAGCACTGTGGCAGCCAAAATAATGCTCCCCCAGAGATGTCCACATCCCAAGTCCCAGAACCTGGGCACAGGTTACTTCACACTCCTTACATGGCCAAAGGGGTTGCAAATGTAAGTTATGCAGTCTGAGATGGAGAAATTATCCTAGACTATCTAGGTGAACCCAAGAAACTCACTGGGTCCTTATAAACAGAAGAAGGTAAGAAAGTGCATGTCAGAGCTATAACAGTGTGAGAAAGACTCAATGAGCCATTGCTCATTTTGAAGATGGCAAGGGGGCCATAAACCAAGCAATGTAAGAAGACTCTAGAAGCTGAAAAAGGGAGAAAACAGACTGGTCCCCAGAGTCGCCTACCAACACCTTAATTTTAACCCCATGAGGCCTATTTTGTTCTTCTGACCTCTATAATTCTAAGCTACTATATTTGTGTTATTTTAAGCTTCATTACAGCATTAATATTACAGCAGCAATACAAAACTAATACTGGCACTAGACTAAGTATCTTTACTGTAAGAATCTACTGAGTTAGTCTTCCAACAATCCTATGATACAGATGCTATAATTAACCCTTCTTGATGAGGTGAAGAAAGCTGCTGCTGCTGCTGCTGCTGCTAAGTCACTTCAGTCGTGTCTGACTCTTAGCGACCCCATGGACTGTAGCCTACCAGGGATTTTCCAGGCAAGAGTACTGGAGTGGGGTGCCATTGCCTTCTCCGGAAGAAAGCTGAGCACCGAAGAATTGATGCTTTTGAACTGTGGTGTTGGAGAAGACTCTTGAGAGTCCCATGGACTGTAAGGAGATCCAACCAGCCCATCCTAAAGGAGATCAGACCTGGGTGTTCATTGGAAGGACTGATGTTGAAGCTGAAACTCCAATACTTTGGCCACCTCATGCGAAGAGTTGACTCATTGGAAAAGACCCTAATGCAGGGAAGGATTGGGGGCAGAAGGGGAAGGGTATGACAGAGGATGAGATGGTTGGATGGCATCACCAACTCGATGGACATGGGTTTGGGTAAACTCCGGGAGTTGGTGACGGACAGGGAGGCCTGGCATGCTGCAATTCATGGGGTCACAAAGAGTCGGACACGACTGAGCAACTGAACTGAACTAAACTGATAAAGTTTCAGAGAGAAGGAAACTGAAGCTTACATTAACTTAGCCCAAGAATTGAGTTGGGATAAGATATATACCCATACTCAGTCACACATGCTTTTCACTTTGGACAAGGTATACGTGTTAAAAAACTCAACCATCATAGGCATGTAAGAAATTTATTTTCCTATGAGTTTGAAATAAACTCCTTATCTTTATATCTCTTATTGTTCAGTCGCTCAGTCATGTCCAATTCTTTGTGACCCCATGGACTACAGCATGCCAGGCTTCCATGTCTATCATCTCCCAGAGTTTTCTCAAACTCATCTCCATTGTGTTGGTAATGCCATCCAACCTTCTCATCCTCTGTTGCCCCTTTCTCCTCCTGCCTTCAATCTTTCCCAGCATCAGGGTCTTTTCCAAAGAGTCAGCTCTTCACATCAAGGGGCCAAAGTATTGGAGCTTCAGCTTTAACATTTCTAGTCATGTGATAATACATTTATATCTCTAGTCATGTGATAATACATGTATGGCTCAGTGGTAAAGAATCTACCTGCCAATGCAGGAGATGCAGGCTTGATCCCTGGATTGGGAGGATCCCCTGAAGGAGGAAATGACAACCCACTCCAGTATTCTTGCCCGGGAAATCCTATAGACAGAGGAGCCTGGTGGGCTAGAGTCCATGGGATCTCTAGGAGTCAGATAAGACTTAAGGACTGAGCACAAGCATGTATTTTCTATGTTCCAGGAGCTATGTATTTACTCTCTACTGAGAGGAAATTTCAAAATTTAGTTAGAGGTTTTCATCAAGATGTCTACAGATTAGCTGAGGGAGACAGGCATGTATGTAAAAATACAGACCATGATACAAATGCTTTGAGAATGATATGCATATGACAGTCTGTTGACAAAAATTAGAGAAGATGAGATTCCATTAGAGAAAGTTAGGAAAGATTTCTTAGGAGATAATGATCCTCCATGTGAATCTTAAAAGATAACTAGGGATTTTCTAGGTTTGAGCTAAGCATTTATGGGAAAACAATTCCCCGCATTAGGGAATGGATAACTTTCTTGATAGAGCAAAGGGGAAAGATATGCAAAAGCTGAGTAGCAAGTAACTAAACATGGCTAGCACACAGGGAACTGGCAAGAGGAAAGGAAGTGGAGCCAGACTGTGAAGGGTATTCCTGTTAAAGCTTTGGAGTTGATCTTGTCATGATAGAGAACTTCTGAAGGGTCTTAAATGGGGTAGAATGTTAAAATGACCACTCAGACAACAGAGTGATGCTTGAAAGGGACTAAGACTAGCAGACAGTTAGAAGGCTACTGCAATAGGCCAAGGGAAAAAAGATGGACTGAGCCAAGGCAAAAGCAGTGAGGGCAAGGGAACATTTGGGAGAGAGCCTTCAGAGGCAAAATTATAAGAACTTAACAAAAAGTGTCAGAGGTCCCTTCAAGGTTTCTAGTTTGAGTTATGGGTAAATAAAGATATTTACCGAGGTGGGATGATTGTCATTTGAGTTATTCATCAAATATTTCAACTCTCTCCCATTCTACTAGGACACATGCTGGGGTTACATTCTCTGGCCTCATTCTCTGTCTCTTGACATCTTTGATGCTGATCAAAGTGTACAAACTTCCAGTTATAAGATGAGTATGTTCTGGGGGTTTAATGTACTGCAATGTGATTATAATTAATGATGCCACATTACATACTTTTAAAAAAGAACCTCTAGGGCTCTTTTTCTTTCTCTCTGACACAACAACCACAGGGTTCAAGATGATGGCTAGTCCATCAATTTAGTCCCTGAGTGACGTGAATAAGCACAGCCCCCCTGCCATCTTGTAAAGCATGTGCTGCAAATGAGAAACTGACTTTCAGTGTTGTTAAACCACTAATAATATTATGATTATTTTTGTTACACAGCATAGCATAGCCTGTCCTGACTGATACAATAGATAACAGAGAATGAAAAATAGATATTGTAGAAGTTTACTTTTGTTACTGTAATTATTATGAATACACTGAGTGTAAAATGCTCTGAAACACACAAGGAGAAAGAAATCTAAATCCAAACCAGTCTAAACATTTCCTCCAGAAGGTCTTGCCAGACTTCCCTACAAATGTGCATCTTCTTTGTGTTCCCTGATCACACTCTGCTTATATCACTAACACACTCCAGTGAAATTGTCTGTTTCTTGTCTGCCTCTTTGAATTTAAGAAGGTATAATATGCATGACTGCATTTCAAGCACACAGTAGAATGCTTGGCACCAGTGTAGGCCTCAATAAACACTTGTTGAATGCATGAATGATGAAAGAAGTCATGGGAGAGCATGATACTGTCTAGAGAAGTATGGGTGCAAAGTGAGAAGAGAGCTAAGATAGACACTCCCAAATTTACTGGCTAGGTACAGAAAGGTGGTGCTAGTGGTAAAGAACCCTCCTGCCAATGCAGGAGACATAAGAGAGTCTTGCCTGGAGCATCCTACTGACAGAGGAGCCTGGTGGGCTACAGGTTGCAAAGATTTGGACATGACTGAAGTGACTTAGCACATAGAGAAAGATGAGATTAAGGACACAGAGAAAGAGCAGACAGAAATAGAAAGAAAATTAGAAATGATAATTTCCAGGCAAAGCAGAAGAGCATTTCAAGAAGAAAGGAGTAGTCAAAACTGAGCATGCTCATTGTGAGCAGATGTAAATAAACACAGAGAGAAAGCATAGGCTCTCTAAAGTCTTCTTCAAACACACACAGGTTCCAAATGCTGCTTTTCAATGAAAGGACATTGGGGCCCTGGGGCAGAACAGATATAGTAGTATGAAAAGAAGAGAAAGAGGAAAAGATCAGATTACGGTGGATTAAGGACAAGATGAAGCACAGAAATGACCTGGGGAGCTTGTTTGAAAGTAAATTTGGCAGGTCTGGAGAGGGGCCCAGAGCTCCAGATTTTGCATTTCACACAAACTCCCAAGTGATGCTGATGCTGCTGGTCCACTGACTACACTTTGAATACAAGACTTTAGACTGCCTTTTCCAAAACATCACACATTATGCATAACCTCAGACCCGAGGAGTTAAAGAAAAAATATTCTCAAGTTTGAGAACTGCATAGAAAATCTTAAGGTTCTGGTGGACAAAAAAACTAAGGATCTAATAGGTTTGCCCTTTTAAAATGATATTCAAAACACAATGTTATACGTTACGAAGTTCAGATTCTCATCATTCCAAATTCTTGTAAGAGCCACAGCTGCTAAGAAATTTGGTAAGAGGAAAACTATATTTAAATTCAATGATCTCTAGCTCATCTAGAATTTTTGAAGAGGAAAGTCACTCTTGTAGAGGAATAGTCACTTGAATTCAAGAAAAACAGACTACTTATATTTCTTATACTTCCCACCATGATAATTTCTTTCTTCTTCACTGAGTGACAAAAATTAAAAATCAATAGGCCCCACATAGGTCTTTTGTAGTTTTGAGAAAACTAGGATGGTAACCTTAGGCTATTCTTTGTAAGTGTAGGGCTAAAACAGTTTATTTTAGATGTGGATGAATGGATAAACCTTTGAAACCAAGTCTTCAGCTGTTAGCAAGAAAAAGTTTAGAGCATTTTATGGGGATTTTTTTTTGGACCTTAATATTAGTGAAATAAATTGAGATGAATAAATATTGCAAAAATCAGTGTAGATAATATTCTAAAGCACCACGTTTGCAGGACTCTTGCAATAACTGTATTTCTTCTCCGCATCACATACTCTACCCACTTCAACCCTTTCTCCAGACAAGTGTCAAAGGGACTTTTTAACAGCCCCAACCAAATCAATTACTCCATTCCCCTACTCCAATATCCCCATGGTTGAGGTCATGGGTAAAGTGCTTCCTCATCAAGGAAGGCTTCTCAGGCTGGATTCACACCCTGTCTCAAAGAAACTGTCTCTTCCCACATAGGAGCTACCTCTGTGATAATTAATCAATTGTGTGATCATTTTCTATGTGCCCCTCCCTCACTGAACTTCCAAATGGGAGCCCCATGGAGGTAGCTTGATTCAGGGCTGTGCCCAAGACCCATAGGTTACCACTTTGCACTTAGCAAAAGTGAAAGTTGTTCAGTCGTGTCTGACTATTTGCAACCCCATGGACTATACAGTCCATGGAATTCTCCAGGCCAGAATATTGGAATGGGCACTCTTCTCCAGAGGATCTTCCCAAACCAGGGATCAAACCCAGGTCTCCCGCATTGCAGGAGGATTTTTTACTGGCTGAGTCACCAGGGAAGCCTGCTTTGCACTTAACAGTCACTCAATAAATGCCTGCTCAAGGAATAAATGGTATTTCAGATTATACCTACAATTTTATGCTTGTTCAATGTTACTCAACATGTCAATGTAATTTTACTTAAAGTGTTGCATGTGTAATATGTTTCTATATTATTTATAAATAATTTGTTAGGCATTGGTTCAAGCTCTGATAAAGCATCTCGTGGCACAAGCTAACTCCTGCAGTCATGTCAGGCAGCACAGGCACTGCCACTTTAAGCTCTTGTAAGAGGAATGAAAGTAGCTCTCAGGCCTAAGCAGAAGAGTCAAGTGAAACTTGGCATCATATCACAAATTCAACAGTCTATCAACTTTATTTCTTCCTAGCTACTTTATTGGCAATTAAACTATACTATGGCAATGGCTTGCTTATAGGGTTATGGGGTTATGGAATATGAGATTACTAAAATGATGGCCATAATACACAGACTTTAATTATTATAGAGTTAAAATGAGAGAAGAACAATTTTGGCCAATGTTTGAGTATTGTTCAGTCGCTCAGTCATGTCTGATTCTTTGCCACCCCATGGACTGCTGCACACCAGGCTTCCCTGTCCATCACCATCTCCCAGAGCTTGCTCAAACTCATGTCCATTGAGTCAGTGATGCCATCCAACCATCTTGTCCTCTGTTGGCCCCTTCTCCTCCTGCTGTCAAATTTTCCCAGCATCAGGGCCTTTTCTAATGAGTTGACTCTTTGCATCAGGTGACAAAAGAATTGGAGTTTCAGCTTCAGCATCAGTCCTTCCAAAGAATATTCAGGATAGATTTCCTTTAGGACTGACTGATTGGATCACCTTGCAGTCCAAGGGACTCTCAAGAGTCTTCTCCAACACCACAGTTCAAAAACATCCATTCTTTGGCGCTTATCCTTCTTTATGGTCCAACTCTCACATCCATACATGACTACTGGAAAAACCATAGCTTTGACTAAACAGACCTTTGTTGGCAAAGTAATGTCTCAGCTTTTTAAAGTGCTGTCTAGGTTGGTTCATAGCTTTTCTTCCAAGCAGCAAGCATCTTTTAATTTCATGGCTGTAGTCACCATCTGCAGTGATTTTGGAGCCCAAGGAAATAAAGACTGTCACTGTTTCCATTGTTCACCCATCTACTGGCCATGAAGTGATGGGACCAGATGCCATGATCTTAGTTTTTTGAATGTTGAGTTCTAAGCCAGCTTTTTCACTTTCCTCTTTCACCATATCAAGAGGCTCTTTAGTTCCTCTTCATTTTCTGCCATAAGGGTGGTGTCATCTGCATATCTGAGGTTATTGATATTTCTCCCGGCAATCTTGATTCCAGCTTGTGCTTCATCCAGCCCAGCATTTCTCATGATGCACTCTGCATATAAGTTAAATAAGCAGGGTAACAATAGATAGCCTTGATGTACTCCTTTTCCAATTTGGAACCAGTCCATTGTTCCATGTTCGGTTCTAACTGTTGCTTCTTGACCCACATACAGATTTCTCAGGAGGCAAGTAAGGTGGTCTGGTATTCCCATCTCTTTAAGAATTTTCCAGTTTGTTGTGATCCACATTGTCAAAGGCTTTAGTGTAATCAATGAAGAAGAAGTAGGTGTTTTTCTGGAAACTTCTTGCTTTTTCTATGATCCAGCAGATGCTGGCATCCTTTGAGTGTAATAGAACTATTAACTAATTATTTAGTAACAATAATATTCATAAGCAAAAAACAATTTTTATGCTCATAATCAATACTATAACCTATAAAAACACTTTCATCAGAAGTTATTTCATTTGACCTCCATAACAATCCTATGAAATGAATAATAATTATATTCCCCATCTCACAGAGAAAGAAAAGCATGTAAAAGTCACACAAGTAGTAAGTGAAAGATGCTAAACACAGATCTCCTAGCACTGAGTTCTTCTAGGATTCTACTTTTTCTAGATCTTTTCTTCTAGGTCATATAGCCCTTTTAGTATTAGATTATAAATGAAGAAATAGAAACCTAAGTATAATACTATACTTTTCTCTTCAATTTTCAATTCCTTTCAAAAATGTGAATCTTTATTAGAGTCCCAACTAGACTAAATTAAACTGAACAAAACCTTTGTAGCTCCAACTTCAGTTTAAGGGTCAAGGAGAGAAACAATTTGCTATTGCTCTTTTCCATAGCCTGCTGCAGAAATAATTATTCAGAAAGACTAACTCTCTTATCTTCAGAAATCTCTTTGCCATCTTGACTTTATGAACGCCAGAAGCCCAAACAGACAAAATTAGAGAGGCACAATGCATCTGTGTTTGTTAGCATAAGGCTTTTACTATCTTTTCCTAGTCAATAAAAGACCCTGATGCTGGGAAAGATTGAGGGCAGGAGGAGAAGGGGATGACAGAGGATGAGATGGTTGGATGGCATCATCAACTCAATGGACATGGGTTTGGGTAGACTCTGGCAGTTGGTGATGGACAGGGAGGCCTGGTGTGCTACGATTCATTGGATCACAAAGAGCCGGAC
Source organism: Okapia johnstoni (assembly GCA_024291935.2). Classification (NCBI taxonomy): domain Eukaryota; kingdom Metazoa; phylum Chordata; class Mammalia; order Artiodactyla; family Giraffidae; genus Okapia; species Okapia johnstoni. The sequence goes on from CM044308.1 coordinate 60,382,961, forward strand.
ACTACTGAGCGACTGAACTGAACTGAATCCTCTCACTATCATCTCTTTGCTTTTTGAAGCCAAATCTGCTATTTGTACACAAGTAGCATGCCAGCATCTCTTAGATACCCAGAAATAACTGCAAAACTTTGAAAGAGCATGAATTTAAACTCAAATCAAACAGAACATTCTTAAAAGCAAGCAGAATCTAGTGAGGTTTTTAAAACAAGGATATAAAATGATTTTATTTCTCACTACAACAGTAGACACCTCAGTTGTAAAACAGGAAAGTTTATCTGGGAAGAGATTACTTAATGTATCTATATGAAATCATCTGGTTCAGAACATATGAAAAGAATGCTTTTGAAGACAGTGCCAGAAAACACCCACTTTCTAAAGTTTACCTACATAACAGCCGAAATAGTACTAAGAAATGGTTACAAATTGGTCAGTTTCCTAATTTCATATAAGTGATTTTTTAAAAATAGTACCCCTAGGTATAAGCCCAAGAGAAATGAAAGCATGTACACATAAAAACTTGTACATGAAGGTTCAGAGCAACATTATTCATAATATTCAAAATGTGAAAACAACTAACATGTCCATCAATTGACAGATTTTTTTAAATGTGGTAAATCCATACAACAGAGTATTATTTGGCCATAAGGAATGAAATACTGATACATACAATAACATGGATGAACCCTGAAGATATTATGTGGGGTGAAAGAAGCCAGTCACAAAAACCACATGGTCATATGAAATGTCCAGAAAGGGGGAAATCTATAGAGACATAGTAGATTAGTGGTTGCTTAGAGCTGGGGCAGAGGGGACACAGAAAGATGGAAGGGTGACAGCTAAGAGGGAAAAAATTTCTTCTTGAGGCAATGAAAATGTTCGAAAATTGACTATGCTGATGACTGAACTACTGTAAATATATTAAAAATTACTGAATTACACACTTTTTAATGGGTGAATTGTATGGTATGTAAATTATATTTCAATAAAGTTATAAAAATGTTTAAATGTGATAAATAAATAAATCCAAGTAAAGCACTGTTTTAATAGCACCCTGCCTCTGCTTAGAGGCCTCTAAGCTTTGAAGCACTTAAAAGTGGGTTTTAAACTTTTATTCGCATTCCACCCTGAGAATTAAAGGAAGTATTCTTGACAGTTTATGAGCCGTTCCATACAGTGTTACAACAATGAGAGCGTTTCAGATGACAGGGGTATGACCAAGGGAGACAGATTCTCCCAGATGTAACAAGTACAAACTCTGGACAAAATATAAAAGAGCAACTACTGGAAGGCACAGAAAAGGAAACAAAAGCAGGCCAAGTCTGGAGGGGAGGGGGACCTGGCAGAAGAGAGGGGCAGAGGTAAGTTTCAGGGTTTGTCCTGCCTCTAGCCCAGAGCAGACCACACCGGGCACAATGAGGGGCAGGGCAACTGAAACCCCAAACAGAAACCTGCAGTTTTCCTGTCCTCTTCTTACCTATCACCTCACTTCTTACCTATGGTGACCTCTGACCATCTCTGCCCTAGGCTTCCATGAAACCTAGCATCTCTGGGATCCTTTCCTTCTTGTCCAACAACTCTGGTATCTCTTGATCCTTCCTCTTTTCTCATCTCCCCTTAGCACCAGCATCCTCCAAGGCTTTGTCCTCCGCTTTGAATCAGTGCACTTTCTCCTCACAGTTCATCTACTCCTGCTATTTCCGCTGAGACTCCCACCTTCACAAATACAGGCGGGCTAGGCTCCCTTCTCAGCTTCCCTTCCTGATGGTTCCAGCTTCAGACCAGTAACAGCGGGATGAGAGTTAAATTCTAAAGTCTGTACAGAAGCCAAAAATCACACAGACTCACAATTACCCTTGAAATTTTCTTAGGAAGTTAAGAAATTCTTACAGTCCTCCATTTCTTGGCCCTGCCTGCACTGTTGAATTTGCTCACAATAAATGCACTTAAACTATGGTTCTACTGTATTTAGTTGTCCCATAAGAATCTCCAACTTAACATGTCCAAACTGAACTTCCAGCCTGACCTCCATCTACCTGCATCTCACTCCTCTGCCTTTTCTTCCCACGTTAACAGATGGCACCAAAGCCAACCTAGTTGCCCAAGCTAGAAATCCAAGAGTCAACCTTGACTCCTCTTTCTCCTTCATGCCAAAATCCTAAGCATTCTTGATTTCCATTGATTTTCGTGCACCAAATGCTTTAATTCAAGCTCTTGCTATCTTTTCCTCAGATGATAGCCAGTCACCAAATTGGTCTCCCTGCCTTCACTTCTTTCTACCATCAGTTCCCTATAATGTATCCAGGTCTTTTGCCTTTTACAAATGCAAAAGCAATCAGATTTCTCCTTGACCAGAAAGATCCTCCAGTAGTAAACCACCATCCAGAGCAGCAGAAACCACTCTTACAAATCATACTAATGTTAATTTTAACTTCATTTTTCTTTAATAATGACATCACTCACCAACAAAGGAGAGCAGGATCACCAGCAGGACAATGAGAGCACAGATACATGGAATCAGGACCAGCAAGAGGAAACGAAGAACATTCACAGTCGTCAGCTTCCGAGAGCAGCCATCACCCATGTTATCATCATCAGCTCCCAAGACCTAAAGTAGAAGAGGATAATGCAACGTGCTTTTAATATTGCAAAGCAATTCAATACACAGTATGACATTTTAGAGGACAGCTGTCCATTTAGAGCAGTAGCATGCCTAAATTTTCCTCTGTGTACCACATAGCATGAAATGAGTTTAGTCACCAAATCCCACTAATAAATAAACAAATAATTGTACAAACCATATTCAGGACAGAGCAAACCATCTGTTTCTAAAACGTTTTCCAGGAGTATATGGATTTATAACCATATTCCATCTTAAATTTGTTTAAACTTATCTGCTAATTTGGTATTATTCCACAGTAGAACTCACCTTGACCTAGAGCTCTAAGCAAACTGCCTAATGCAGTGATAAAATACTGGTGAGTAGTGTGGACAGGGCATCCTCCAGATTTCATTCTTGTTTGTCTCATTAGTCCTAACGCAAATGTGAATGAGTCTAGATAAAATAAGCTTTTAACCATTAATAATTCAGCAAGATTGAATATTATTGACTACGTATTAAGTAGCAAGCTGAGTAATGAAAGAGAACCTGTTCTGTTGGCCATTGACAATCTCTCCACTGTCCACACCGCCCCTTCAGCCCATCCATTTGAGAGAGAATGATGAGGTACAACAGTGATGATTAAACAAGATGAAATTCTTATCTTCAAACTTTAAATTTTGCTAGCTCAATCTCTTGTCAGAAGCAATGTCTGGAAATTCATGTATTGCAACTGGCTTAGTGCAGTAACTTGTTCAACAGAGATGGACTTAAAAGTGATTTGAGTCACAATGAGCAACACTTCTGATCCCAATAATTAAAATGTTTCTTCTGGTTCTCTCTCAGACTTCTGACTCTTCATGCCATTTCTGACAGTTTCAGAGCTTGAACTATAGCCTTGGTGTATCCAGCTCTTGAATCTCTTGAGTTCTGAACTTCCTTTCAAGTTAGATCATAAATTTCTCATGCTTAATGCATAGTGTCATCTCTTCTCAGTATGTCCACAACCAAACTAATTTCCTTCTTTATCCCTACCTTGTGGCTCAGCTGGTAAAGAATCTACCTGCAATGCGGGAGACCTGGGTTCAATCCCTAGGTTGGGAAGATCCCCTGGAGAAGGGAAAGGCTACCTACTCCAGTATTCTGGCCTGGAGAATTCCGTGGACCATGTAGTCATTGGGGTTGCAAAGAGTCGGACACAACTGAGCAACTTTCACTTTCACTTTTTTCACTTTCAAGCTAGTTCTTCTCCTGACTTCCATATATGTGCTAAAAAAAATTCCACTATTCCTATAATCCCAAGACTCCAGACTTTCCCATGATCTCCCCCAGGCCATTCATTACCAGGTTTTGTTGCTTCTTCCCCTGTAAGAAGTATCTAATTTTTAAAACCAAATGACCTTTGAGAAAGCCATATCACAATTGAGAAGTCCTAACCGATGATCTTACACTTGATCCTTTCTGACATATAACTAATACCTGATAGTTTCCCATGCATCAAAAGGCAACTTCGATGCAATGCAAGGCATATGTGATTCTCTATTTCTGCTTTGTTCCTCCTACATCAAAATCAACTCTTGTTCACTAACACATATTGCAAACAGTGTTCACTAAATACACTTATGTGATGACACTCTCTGTAATTTTAAGAATTCTCTGTGGGAGACATTACTTGAATGAACATACGATGTTAGCTTAAGAATGGCTTGATTTCCTAGATTAACACCTTAACTGATCCATGCCTTTTGAACCTGGTTTAATCGACCCACCATGAGATCCCTCAGACCTAATATACAATTAAGTGGCACCATTTTGGAGGAGATAATGGAAAGGATGTGACCCACCACACTCACCCGTGAGCTGAACTCAGGCAATCAGAGTCTCCTCACCCGCTATTCTGTCCTTGGAATGTATGTTACATCCACTGTTCCCACAGCCAAAGCTGTGTTCAAGGATGCAGCCTTGAGCAAGCAATGTGCTGCTGAGACCATCCGGATGGTACACATGACTGAATCCCATTATACGATTCTGGCAGGTGGGGGAGATCTGATGACCCTGCAGTCACCCAAGACAAACCTTGCAAGTAAGTTACCTTGGTTATTAAAACTGCCACCTAGCAATCTGGAATGATCTACCTCTTTCTGCAGTCTCTCCTTGTCCTCCATATATGGGGGCCAGTTTCAGATTTCACTCAATGTGAATTAACAGACTGACACAATATAATATCTTTATAACACACTGATTATAACGTGATGGGTGGTATCCTTTGAGGCTTGGGTATAACATTTACCTGTAAAAAGCCAGTGTGGAACTACAGCTCAGAGACCATAGTAGAACTGACTTTTTTGCTTCATTTACTCAAGAAGTGGTTATTGATACATCTACTAATAAGCACAGTGATGAATTTAACAATAATCTAAGACCAACTGTTCCTCCAAAGCTCACAGTCTTGTAGGAGAGGTAAGATATGGACATAAATAACTACATTTGGGGATAGCAAATGATCAGCACTGTGAGGCTTACAGGAATTGAAAAAACAGGAATACGATTTCTTGCTACAAGATCACTTAAGACATTGTAGAGAACCAGCACTTGAACTAGCCATGATTCTCAGAAAACTCACTGAAAAGTCCTGTTATAGTTTAAAAGAGTGATAAAATACACCCAGAGAGGTAAGGAGTTATGAACTTTCTTTGGCTTCCACAACAATGGAAAAGATTTCTTTGTTAAGGAGGTCACAAGAGCATTGTAGGAATGATCTTGGGTGGCAAATGTACAGTAGCCTCAGTGCTATCTGGAATCCTATGGTGAAGTTCATCCCATTTAATATTCATAAGTGGAGAATCAGTAGGCAAAGTGCCAGTGGCTCATTTTAATATCTTATATATCAACAAGTACTTGATCTCCAGAAACCACATTCATGATTAGTGCAAATGCTTTCTCCAGTGACTAGGAAATTGATTCCTTTTATGAAGGGGAGAAGAGGAAGAAATACTTAGAAGAAATTTAGAACTAAGAAATACTTAGAGGAAACCTCAGCCCTTTCCTCAAGTGTTTAACTTTTCTCTAGCATTCATAGCCACTTAAGACTATTGCTGTAAATGCTGCATTAGTCAGAGGCCCTTTGAAAAGTGAAAGTGTTAGTCACTCAGTCGTGTCTGACTCTTTGTCATCGCTTGGACTGTAGCCCACCAGGCTCCTCTGTCCACAGGATTTTCCAGGCAAGAATACTGGAGTGGGTTGCCATTCCCTTCTCCAGGGGATCTTCCCAGCCCAAAGATCAAAGCCAGATCTCTTGCACTGCAGGCAGATTCTTTACCATCTGAGCCACTGGGGAAGCCATTGAGGTTCCTCTGAATATAATGCAACTCTCAGACTTTACTGTTGGGTGAATGAGGCCAGATGAGCTAAACCACTAAGACAATTCCTCAGTTTTATTTAGGGGGACTCAACAACTCTCTCTCCAGAAGGTACCCTCTTCCAGAATCTACCCTCCACATACTTGAAACTGTAAGCCAAGCATTCCAACAGTGCAAGCAGGGAGCAGTGCAGCTGGTTGACCTGCACATATTTCAAATATGTAGTTCTTATGTTTTACTAACCTTGTTGGTAAAGATTCATTTCTTATGTCTTAAAGACTACATTTATTTTAAAAGGTGTCATGCTGGCTTACATATGCTGAATACAATCTACCTAACTAGAATATCTCCTTGAGTCTCTGGTTCCATTGGGATATCTTCTCATTCATCTCTTTTACATTTTTAATTCTATTATGCTTGCCTCCTGGCATATTGATTAAACTATTTTCACAACAGCCATTCTGTCTTTTTAAAGCATATAGTTTGCTTATAATGTGTTAGTTTCATGTGTATAGCACAGTGACTCAGTTAATTGAGTAATTAACTCAATTATTTAACATAATTATGTATGTATACACACATACATATTCTTTTTCAGATTCTTTTCCCTTATCATTATTACTAAATATTGAGTATAGATCCCTGTGTTATCTATAAAATAGATAACCAACAAGGACCTAGTTGTTGGTTATCTATTTCATGTATAGTAGTTTGGCTATGTTAATCCCAAACTCCTAATTTATCCCTACCCACCCCTTTCCCCTTTGGTAACCATAAGCTTGTTTTCTATGTCTGTGAGTCTATTTCTGTTTTGTAAATAAGTTCATTTGCATTTTTTTTTAGCTTCCACTTAGGACCAATATCATATGATATTTGTCTTTGGCTTACTTATCATACTTAGTATGATAATTTCTAGGTTCATATGTTTGCTGCATATGGCATTATTTCATTCTTTATGTCTGAGTAATATTCCATTGTGTGTGCATGTTAAGAGATAGATATCACATCTTTTTTAGCCATTCATTACAACAGCTATTCTCTGATACTTGCAGGACTTTGCCCATTGATCCCTCTCTCTTCTCCCACTCTATCAACTCTCTCCTTTCTTCATTTCCCTACATACCTTCTTTAAAATCGTTGGATCATTATTTCAGTGATACTCTTGCTAATGCCCTGAACCACTTTGCCCCTCTGGATTTTCTTCTCCCTCATCTTATAAAGGTCAACATGAGATGAATCCAACAATCTTCTCTATATATCAACACTTGGACAACTGAATGTGTGGCTGTAAAAAGTTACTCAACAGTACTAATCGATTGCTAGTTTAAAGTCTTCTCTATTCTCCTCAAACTATCTTTCCCTACTCTTCTGCCTTCTGCCCTCACTTTCAGAAAAGGATCCACCCCAATTCCCACCAAATGGAGAAAACAAAAACCATCAAATGGGAATTGCCTCAACACTGCCTGTTTTTACCTTAAAGTTTTATTAGCAGACAGCCCTGTTCATGCATGTATATATTGTTATAGCTGCTTTCCTGCTACAGCAACAGCACTGAGTGGTTGCAACAGAGCCATGTGGCCCATAAGGTCAAAAATATTTACTATCAGATCCTTTACAGAAAAAGTTTGCTAACTCCTGATACAGAGTATCATTGTATCCCTGCATCCATGGCTATTTTAATTGTTATAAATCTTAATATGATGGCCAAATCATATTATAAATTCTTTTAAGAAAATCACATTATCTCTTACTAGGGCCCTTGGTGAAACCTGATATAATTGTACTGGTGGCAAACTGGCAAAAAAAAAAAAAAAAGAAAAAAGAAACTGCCTAATTATTGCTGTAATACATGGTTACTTCATAAAAACGTTCAAAGATAAAGTTAATCTTCAAAAAAAATTATCCAGACTTTTAATGCATTATACTTGAAGAAGAAAGGAAAGCACTAAGTTTCAGGGATGTTCAAACTTAAATAGGACTGCAACATGCATTATAAACTCTAAGGACCAACAAATACTCATAAGATTATAAAGGAGAAAGTACAAATTTATTCCTGCTCCTGCAAATTTCCTTCTCCAGGGGATCTTCCTGACCCAGGATTGAACCCGCATCTCCTGTGTCTCCTGCATTGCAGGTGGATTTTTTTCCCACTGAGCCATTGGAGAAGCCTCAAATAATAGCATAAATAATACTAACTCAGTTGTATCTCTCTATATGTAAGCAAATATTGCCCTTTCTCATTAGCGTATGCCCAGCGTCTAGAACACAGTCAGGAATAGATTAATACCTGTTGAATAAATAATTGAACTCAACCACCTAAACAAAAATTCTTTGTACATAACTATGAAAATAATTCCTTTTTTAAAAATGATATATGCCTTATAAGGTCTATTCTTAAATCATCCAAAAACACTTTAGGGGAGAAAATATATTTGATAAAATAATAAAAAATATTTCCTTTCAGGGAAAATATACTAAAATTTATAACATCAGTTTTTAGTAGGACTATTTATTAGTACTACTCTATACTCAAATTTCCTATCATGAACTTTGAGGCCAGTTAGAAAATGTTGCTTTAAAAAGTAAATCGTCACAGATTTTATCACAGAAAAATATTTTTCAACACCACCTATGTTAAGAACATAAAAAGAAGTAGCCTTGTAACTCTGTTACCCCACACATCAGCGACCCCCAGACATTCTAGGTTCATGGTACCATCAGTGTCTAGGTAATATTTTCAGTGGACCTAGGCCAAAAGAAGTGCCTAATGGTTCCAATTATTAAGTAGCCTCATCCAACAATTTTGTAAGTACTTATATCCTAAAAATTTGGTAAATATTTGAAAAGCTACTACCCATAAGTTAAAATTTTTAAATATTTTCATGCCATTCTTAACCACGATTACTTACCATCATGGGATATATGCATCTGTTGAGCACTGCTCAATACCTTAACCTCAGAATCAGATTGAAAACCACTCCCACATATTCTCATTCCAAGTAGATTCTTGCCTGGTACAGCAACCACCAAGAACCTAGATTTATGAAGACAGAATGACCTCAAAAGGAATAGAGCACAATCCCACACTGAAAGTGTGAACTATGTAAAGCTAGTATTTCATTTGGTAACCAACAAATGTCAAGTATCACTCGATTTCCCTCAAAAATTGAAAATAACCAGCAGCCTCTGTGAATCACTGCAGTGTCATGGGGTACTTCAGCACATAGTTTCAAAATCATGGTTCTAGACTATTTCTCCCACATCAGTCTACATAAATCCCAATCCTTAAAGAAGTAACTCAAATTCCGTCTCATTCAGGAAGCCTTCCTTGACTACCCACACAGAAGCAATCTCTCTCTGCCTCATCTGAGTTTCTGGTATGAGAAAGATTTTAATTGACTCCCAGCATCTATTCTTTCCTTTGATCTTAGAAACAGAACCCTACGTTTAGAATAAAGACAGCATTTCCCAGTCTCTTCTAGAGCTTAGGGCTGTAGAGGCCATGTGGTCAAGCTCTGGACCATGGGATGAATTTCAAAATGGTCAGTGTGACTTCCAGGAAGTATTCTCCGAGACAGGGGTATTGTCTTTCCTCTTTCCTGTTGGCTGGGATAAGATGAGCTACCCACTCCAGTATTCTTGGGCTTCCCTGGTGGCTCAGACAGTAAAGAATCCACCAGCAATGTGGGAGACCTGGGTTTGAACCCTGGGTTGAGAAGATTCCCTCGCGGAGGGCATGGCAACCCACTGCAGTATTCTTACCTGGAGAATCCCCATGAACAGAGGAGCCTGGCGGGCTACAGTCCATGGGGTCACAACGAGTCAGACACGACTGAGTGACTAAGCACAGCAATTATGTCATCAATCAGGATAAGTTCAGAAGAAAAATTTACAACTTAGTGATTTGTAATTGAAAGTTGCTAATTTGTAATTTACTAAGTGTGACAGCAAAAATGTTTTCAAATAGGGATTAGTAGATAGCAAACCATAGAAAATAAGGTTGGTCCTACCTCCTTTCCCCACATCCTCACCTTTCCCCTTCAAAATGCCACACTGACCCAAGTGATCTTTTCAAAATGCTCATGTGGATGTGTCACTTGCCTACATAAACCCTCCAGAGACTTGAAAGACAAAAACCAGTTTTCCTAACATGTTCTAGAAGACAGTGCTTCTCAGACTTCGGTGTGCATATGAATCACATGCAGAGTCTGATCCAGTAGCTTTGGGGGTGGTGGAGTAGGGCTTGAGATTCTGCATTACTTACCAGCTCCCAGATCATGCTGATGAGGGTGGTATGAGGACTATACTTTGGGTAGCAGGATCTGGAGACTCTCTAGGTGTTCCCTGACTATACCAGGTTCATTACAGCAGTTCATTACTTTACACCACTCAAGCCTGTCCCCTTCTCTCCATACCAGTCAGCTGGTTCCTCTCAGTTCCCCATTATCACTCTTTGCCTGGATTGGCCTCCCTCCATCCCCAACCTTTGGGAGTCACTCAGCATTCACCCTTACACATCAACTCATGACCCAAGCCTGATTCTGGTCTTTCTGTCCTATATGCCCATTATCATTTACATATATTTGTTTGAGTATTAGATTATGTTGATTATTCCTGCTAGACTGTAGACTCTATGAGGTCAGGGACCAAGTTGGGTTTTGCTTCTCATTGTAGCCCCAGTATTTTTAAAGGGCCTGGCTTGTAGCACACACTTCATAAAAACATCAAGAATAATGGATAAACTCTTCTACTACACCCTCCCACTGTCAGAAGTCTTAAAAATACAAGGAATTGAATGCTGCTGCTCCATGTGTGAATAATTATTACAGTCATTATAATAGTAATAGTGTAGCCAGAAACCCATTGACCTTTTCCTGTGAGCCAAGCATTCCTCTAAATGTGTCAGATACAGAAATACTCAGGACAGCTCTACTGAGTGAGTGCTATCACCATACCCCTTTACAGAAGAGGAATGTGAGGGTCTTTGTGAGTAATTTAATTAAAATAATTCAGGCTAATCAACAAAAAAGGCAGACTCTAAACTGATTCCCTTTTCTGAAATTCTGAAGGTGACTAGAGATCCATGGGTTTTAATTAGGCTTGAATTCTAGATCACAGCTTTTGGAACTTCCTGGAACACACTATCTACCCTCCAGATCTGTCTACAAATACATACTAAGCTTTCCCCCACTGAGCCACACAGAGCTGACCTCAGGTGATCCCAAACCTATGCAGGACCAGATCTCATAATGTAGCCATTTCAGGGTAAGCAACAGACTTCTTCCTGAGTCTCCATGCTTCTGCCCCTCCTTGCAAGTCAGACACAGCCTAACAGAGGATGACCACTCATGGCAGCTGGACAATGAGAGCTACGTCTTAGAAACGGCCTCTCTGTGGTATTATTTCTAGAGCTCACATTTCAAAATTATTTTTAAAACTTTAACCTAATTATCCAATAAAACCTTAATTATGTGGAATCTTTACAGAAGCTTACTATTCTCCACCTTTTGCAGACATGGAAAATGATAAGAAAATAAGCAAATTATAAAGAATTTATAAAATATTGCCAAAGAATGAAATGGAATTCCAGAAAATGTGAAATCTTCTACAACTTCCATAGCTTCAAACGTTTTGCCCTGAGAATGACATGTAAGTGTTGGCCTTGATCATCAGTTCCCAAAGATGTTGTATGCTGTAAGACAGTGCAAGAAAAATGTTCAATAGCAAAGATTGAAACAGAAAAGAGGTTCAAGTTTATATTTAATAACATCAACAACAATTAACAACAACATAAAAAATTCCAAAGTTTTGCTAAACATATGCCATTTTGGCCTACAAGAGCTCTAGAATTTATAATATTCACCAAATGATACCATCCACAAAGAGACTAACATCAGCTTACTACTTTTAAGGTACAGCATCAAATAAGACATATGCTAATATTTTTATATTGTTTATAAATATTTATTTATAAATATTTATTTTTATTAATTTATAAATTAATTTATTATAATTAATTTATAAGTTATAAATTTTATTTTATATTTTTAATTTTATATATATAAATTTAATTTTATATATAATTTATATAAATATATAATATATATAATATATATAATTTAATTTTATATATAATTTATATAAATTATAATATTATAATTAATAAATTAATTTATAAATTATAAATAAATTTATAAATTATTAATTTATAAATTATTTATATTTATATATAATTATTTTATATTTTATATTATTTATAAATATAATATTTATATTATTATAGATTTTAATTTATATTTATATATTATATTATTTTATATATTATATATATATTATATATTATAATTTATAATATTTATAAATTTATAAAATTTATAAATATTAATTATAAATATAATTAATATTTATAAATATAATTAATTTGTTGTATTAATTAATAAATTAATTTATAAATTATAAATTTTATTTTATATTTTTAATTTTATATATATTTATATATATATATTTATATATATTTAATTTTATATATAATTTATATAAATATATATTATATATATAATTTAATTTTATATATAATTTATATAAATTATAAATATTATAATTAATTAATAAATTATAAATAAATTTATAATTTAATTTTATAAATAAATTATTTATAAATATTTATAAATATAATTATTTTCTATTATTTTATATTATTTATAAATATAATTATTTTATATTACTCTACACGTGGACATCACCAGATGGTCAACACCAAAATCATATTGATTATATTCTTTGCAGCCAAAGATGGGGAAGCTCTATACAGTCAGCAAAAACAAGACCGGGAGCAGACTGTGGCTCAGATCATGAACTGCTTATTGCCAAATCCAGACTTAAATTGAAGAAAGTAGGGAAAACCACTAGTCCATTCAGGTATGACCTAGATCAAATCCCTTATGAGTATACAGTGGAAGTGACAAATAGATTTAAGGGACTAGACCTGATAGACAGAGTGCCGGATGAACTATGGACAGAGGTTCGTGACATTGTACAGGAGACAGGGATCAAGAAAATCCCCATGGAAAAGAAATGCAAAAAAGCAAAATTGCTGTCTAAGGAGGCTTTACAGATAGCTGGGAAGAGAAGAGAAGCAAAAAGCAAAGAAGAAAAGGAAAGATATTCCCATCTGAATGCAGAGTTCCAAAGAACAGCAAGGAGAGATAAGAAAGCCTTCCTCAGCGATCAGTGCAAAGAAATAGAGGAAAACAACAGATTGGGAAAGACTAGAGATCTCTTCAAGAAAATTAGAGATACCAAATGAACATTTCATGCAAAGATAGGCTCGATAAAGGACAGAAATGGTATGGACCTAACAGAAGCAGAAGATATTAAGAAGACGTGGCGAGAATACACAGAAGAACTGTACAAAAAAGATCTTCATGACCCAGATAATCACGATGGTGTGATCACTCACCTAGAGCCAGGCATCCTGGAATGTGAAATCAAGTGGGCCTTAGAAAGCATCACTACGAACAAAGCTAATGGAGGTGATGGAATTCCAGTTGAGCTGTTTCAAATCCTCAAAGGTGATGCTGTGAAAGTGCTGCACTTGATATGCCAGCAAATTTGGAAAACTCAGCAGTGGCCACAGGACTGGAAAAGGTAAGTTTTCATCCCAGTCCCAAAGAAAGGCAATGCCAAAGAATGCTCAAACTACCGCACAATTGCACTCATCTGACATGCTAGTAAAGTAATGCTCAAAATTCTCCAAGCCAGGCTTCAGCAATATGTGAACCGTGAACTTCCAGATGTTCAAGCTGGTTTTAGAAAAGGCAGAGGAACCAGAGATCAAATTGCCAATATCCGCTGGATCATCGAAAAAGCAAGAGAGTTTCAGAAAAACATCTATTTCTGCTTTATTGACTATGCCAAAGCGTTTGACTGTGTGGATCACAATAAACTGTGGAAAATTCTGAAAGAGATGTGACTACCAGACCACCTGACCTGCCTCTTGAGAAACCTGTATGCAGGTCAGGAAGCAACAGTTAGAACTGGACATGGAACAACAGACTGGTTCCAAATAGGAAAAGGAGTACATCAAGGCTGTATATTGTCACCCTGCTTGTTTAACTTATATGCAGAGTACATCATGAGAAACGCTGGGCTGGAAGAAACACAAGCTGGAATCAAGATTGCTGGGAGAAATATCAATAACCTCAGATATGCGGATGACACCACCCTTATGGCAGAAAGTGAAGAAGAACTAAAGAGCCTCTTGATGAAGATGAAAGAGGAGAGTGAAAAAGTTGGCTTAAAGCTCAATGTTCAGAAAACTAAGATCATGGCATCTGGTCCCATCATTTCATGGCAAATAGATGGGGAAACAGTGGAAACAGTGGCAGACTTTATTTTGGGGGGCTCCAGAATCACTGCTGATGGTGATTGCAGCCATGAAATTAAAAGACGCTTACTCCTTGGAAGGAAGGTTATGGCCAACCTAGATAGCATATTTAAAAGCAGAGACATTACTTTGCCAATAAAAGTCTGCCTAGTCAAGGCTATGGTTTTTCCAGTGGTCATGTATGGATGTGAGAGTTGGACGGTGAAGAAAGCTGAGCACCGAAGAATTGATGCTTTTGAACTGTGGTGTTGGAGAAGACTCTTGAGAGTCCCTTGGACTGCAAGGAGATCCAATCAATCCATCCTGAAAGAGATCAATCCTTGGTTTTCATTGGAAGGTCTGATGTTGAAGCTGAAACTCCAATAATTTGGCCACCTCATGCGAAGAGTTGACTCATTGGAAAAGACCCTAATGCTGGGTAGGATTGGGGGCGGGAGGAGAAGGGGACGACAGAGGATGAGATGGTTGGATGGCATCACCGACTCAATGGACATGGGTTTGGGTAGACTCCGGGAGTTGGTGATGGACCAAGAGGCCTGGCGTGCTGCAGTCCATGGGGTCGCAAAGAGTCGGACACGACTGGGCGACTAAACTGAATATTTTTATTTCAAATAGGACATGTTTAAATTACAAAGATCAGACAAACTTGAAGTAGTATATAAATTGTTTCTCATCAACAGAATACTTAAAAATGTAAAGGGTAATTCTACCTTTATAATGTGATGCTATTTTATGAATTTTATGAAACAAAGAAATGATTATATTCTTAAATCCAATTGTGAAATTATGTATACTTGGTTAATACAAGATGATTAAGTAACACAGTCTGAACTTTAGGTGCACAAATATTAACACACAAGGTTTATCTGAATCCATATGTCAATCTGGATTTAGTAAAATTCTATTCATAGCTCTCAACTTTACGATATGGTCAAGTCAAAATAAGAAAATATTCTTAAACCAAAATGAATGTGCACATTTTCATGGATGGGGTTATATGTAAAATCATGGTAGAATTCTGTGACCATCTGTCCTACACAAAAAAATTGCCTACAATGTTAAAAACAATTAAGAACAATACATCCAAAGGCAATACCACGTACTTGGTTTGAGGTTCAGTGAGCACCCTGGTTCTTTAGACAGGAAGGTGGTGAACTGCACAGGCCTTCATACTTGCTGTTACCAGCAAACAGCCTGCCACGAGCACAAGGTCACTCCAGCTGGTGTAGCCTTCACCAGGCACGGGAGGTCCCTCTAAAGTCTGGAGATGTTACACTGTCACATCATGGGCCTCATGGCCCATGGTCCGGAGAAAAGGCAGACGCTAAGACTCCACCAGCTGGCAGTCAGCCTGGAACAGTGTCCTGCACACAACCATCAGTCCAAAATGTGATGTGAATTGTTGTTCCAGTATCAGAGATGGAGCTTCTCTCCAACCTACCTCCACTCTCTGTACACTGAGTAAAAATGAGCCAATGTTATCCACTTATTTTAGAACGGAAAATCTGCCACTGCTAGATGCTTTCCTCTCTGTCCTCAATAAACTGAAACCACTCCTTACATGAATCAAGAGTAGATTTAGTGAATATAAGATCAATCATCTAGCTATTCTCAAACCAGGCATCTCTCAGTCCTCGCTCATACTAGCTTCCACTCTGTCAAGAAGCAAAAGGTCTCCCAAATTATCCATCAGTGAACTATACCAAACCCAAATGTCTTTTGCTGTGATGTTTGTTTTTATTGCCCCAAGAGGCCTGGAGAACGAGCATCTGGTTTCTGGTTTTCAGTAAGTCTTTTCATCCCATTTTCTGGCATTTAATTGAAGCATATAAAGTTCAAATAACTTTATATGCACTCTTTCAAAATGAAATTACTCAATTCACACCAGAACACATGGTTCTGCAAGTCAATCCTGCTCACATTTTCTCCTTTGAAAATTGACAGCATCAGCTAGCCCTCCCTCAAGTTTCCTAGTCACACATCCCAGAACAGTTGTTCAATATGGAAACTAAATATCAACACGATGTTTTTCCTGTCAAGAAGACCTGGTAATAATAATCCAATATCCAGACAGCATATCAATTCAGTGTTTGTTTGGAGGGTAGTGCTATTTAGCTGAAGTCTGAAACATGAGAGAAAAGACTGGAATGCTTAAGAAGCAATTTCTATGATACTGTCTCCACCACTGAAAATCTAGGTGAGCTTATAAAGTCATCGCCATGTTCCATCCATATATTCATATCTGTAAATAAAGGATAAAAGAGAAATGCCTTGCTCCAGCCCCAAATATTCCAACAATAAAATGAAATTGACAAAGCAAAAGAAAAGTAAGGAAATAGTGATAATAACAATGCTTATTTCAACCTTAGAAAGCTGTAGGAGTCTTGATTTTTCTTGAACACACAGCATGAAATTTGCTCAAATCAGTCTCCCTGGAGGAAAGTTATACCTTTTGTTAGAGTGAGGAGATGTCTTCTAAGGCAACATGAGAACTTTTAAGGTAAACCCCATTTTCTTTAGAGCCCGGTGGGAGGGCCACATGCCTGTGATAGTTCCTGAAGATGATCTTGGAAAGAAACAGCAGGCAACCCCCCACCTAGATGAGGCAGATAAATGAGACCCCATGTCCTTTTCTGAGATGGCTTTGCCCCCAATCTCAAATATGTCAATGATATCATTTTGTAGCAGATACAAATCTTAAAGTAATAAAAGATTCCTTTTAAGACAGATACAATATCAGAACTCTTTCTGCATATATTGGAGAGTCTTAAAATTCCCTCCTTTTTTTCAGTATGTATTTTTGGAAACAATGAAGACTACGGAGTAGGGGAAAAAAAGGAAGGTTGTGCTCTCCATCCTTCAGGAAATTAAATATTTGACATTTACTAATTAAGACACGTTGTATTTCACATCCTGATTACAAGTTACTTTGTTTCTAAGGAAGCTGTGGCATAATTCAGACAAACCTCAGATTTCCAAATGAAGCCAAATCTATCTTTTGTGTAGCATGAAGGAAGCTGTTGAATTTGTGCCCATTGTAGATACCTAATTGACTCACTGATCTAATAATGATGGAAATCTTTTGACTTTCAAAAATGGAAACTGATTGGCAGAGTAGAGAACTAAAAACCTAACTTTCTACAGATGAAAACAATCAGGGAATGCATACAAGACAAAACAGATTTTATACTCTACAACAATTCATTTCAGGCATTTCAATGCAAAGTAAAACATAAACAGATGTTGAAGACAACTTACTGAACCTACCTGCTGAATCTTGTAGTAAAGAAAAAAAAAAGTACAAGTAAAGTTTTTATGCATTAGATGAAGCAGTGACTTCTTTCTGAATACCTGGAGCAAAAGGGTAGATTTCAAACTCAACATTCACCATACATTTTGCTGTATTTCATGAAGATCTAGTTGGAAAATATAGAGATGGTATGTGTTGAGGTTTCCATTATCAAAAAAACAGTCTGTTTCATGTTAGAAATCTAATTTGGTTTATTCCATTCATGCTTATTGAGCACCTATTTTGGGCACAGCCAAGCTATAAGTATAGGAAGACAGGAAAGATAGTCCTTGCCCTCTGGGAGCTGACAGCCTACTTCCACCATATACAGCATCATGGGTAACTTCAAGACTGTATGACAGGACAGTCACACGGTTTGCAGAAAGGACTACAAGTTAACCATGGGGCAGAGGGAACCAGGGCACATTTAGTCCATGTTGTTATAAGTTGCATTCAGGTCCATGGAAAGAAATCAACAAGAGGAGGTACCAATTCCTCAGATACACAGAGCTTGTTTACAAGTGTTGCACTCCTCCATTAGTTCAGTTCAGTTCAGTCACCCAGTCATGCATGACTTTGAGACCCCATGGACTGCAGCACTCCAGGCCTCCCTGTCCATCACCAACTCTTGAAGTTTACTCAAATTCATGTCCATTGAGTCCATGATGCATATCCAACCATCTCATCCTCTACCAGCCCCTTCTCCTCCCACGTTCCATATTTCCCAGCACCAGGGTCTTTTCAAATGCAGTTCTTCGCATCAGGTAGCCAAAGTATTGGAGTTTCAGCTTCAACATCAGTCCTTCCAATGAATATTCAGGACTGATTTCCTTTAGGATGGACTGCTTGGATCTCCTTGCAGTCCAAGGAACTCTCAAGAGTCTTCTCCAACACTACAGTTCAAAAGCATCAATTCTTCAGCACTCAGCTTTCTTTATAGTCCAACTCTCACATCCATATATGACTACTGGAAAAACCATAACTTTGACTAGACAGACCTTTGTTGGCAAAGTAATGTCTCTGCTTTTTAATATGCTGTCTAGGCTGGTCACAACTTTTCTTCCAAGGAACAAGCATCTTTTAATTTCATGGCTGCAATTACCATCTGAAGTGATTTTGGAGCCCCCCAAAATAAAGTCTCTCACTGTTCCCATTGTTTCCCCATCTATTTGCCATGAAGTGATGGGACCAGATGCCATGATCTTAGTTTTCTGAACATTGAGCTTTAAGCCAACTTTTTTACTCTCCTCTTTCACTTTCATCAAGAGGCTCTTCAGTTCTTTTCCACTTTCTGCCATAAGGGTGGTGTCATGTGCATATCTGAGGTTACTGATATTTCTCCCGGCAATCTTGATTCCAGCTTTTGCTTCATCCAGCCCAGTGTTTCTCATGATGTACACTGTATATAAGTTAAATAAACAGGGTGATAGTACTGTTGACGTACTCCTTTCCCGATCTGGAACCAGTCTGTTGTTCCATGTCCAGTTCTAACTGTTGCTTCTTGACCTGCATACAGATTTCTCAGGAGGCAGGTAAGGTGGTCTGGTATTCCCATCTCTTGAAGAATTTTCCACAGTTTGTTGTTGTCCATACAGTCAAAGGCTTTGGACATAGTCAATAAAGCAGAAATAGATGTTTTTCTGGAACTCTCTTGCCTTTTCAATGATCTAACAGATGTTGGCAATTTGATCTCTGGTTCCTCTGCCTTTTCTAAATCCAGCTTGAACATATGGAAGTTCATGGTTCACATACTGTTGAAGCCTGGCTTGGAGAATTTTGAGTGTTACTTTGCTAGCGTGTGAGATGAGTGCAATTGTGTGGTAGTTTGAGCATTCTTTGGCATTGCCTTTCTTTGGAATTGGAATGAAAACTGATCTTTTCCAGTCCTGTGGCCACTGCTGAGTTTTCCAAATTTGCTGGCATATTGAGTGTAGCACTTTCACAGCATCATCTTTTAGGATTTGAAATAGCTTAGCTGGAATTCCATCACCTCCACTAGCTTTGTGATGCTTCCTAAGGCCCACTTGACTTCACATTCCAGGATATCTGGCTCTAGGTGAGTGATCACACTGTTGCGATTATCTGGGTCATGAAGATCTTTTTTGCATAGGTCTTCTGTGTATTCTTGCCACCTCTTCTTAATATGTTCTGCTTCTGTTAGGTCCATACCATTTCTGTCCTTTATTGAGTCTATCTTTGCATGAAATATTCCCTTGTTGTCTCTAATTTTCTTGAAGAGATCTCTAGTCTTTCCCATTCTATTGTCCTCATCTCATGGTCCTAATTCACTCTAAATGTGTTAATTAACTTCTGACACTGGTTCTAGATTTTAGAGACATAATTCATTGATTTCATCAGAGAATGGTAGTTGGTTTTGCTACAAAACAAACAGAAAAGAATGCAAGCATTTATCTTCGTGTATTCCATCTTCTTGAGGTGAAGTAAGGACATAATTCAACAAAACTTTTGCAAATGCAAAGCTAAAAAAGCAATTCAAAAGGCCTATGCAATTGAACATCCAGACTCTACATAAGCAGTTTAACTCAGGAAGTCAACATGGAATGGTTTGAAAAACACACTTCAGTTTTATCTTCAGACCAACGAATTGATGAAACTGAAGGAAGAGATTTCCTTGAGAGAAAGACTGAGATTTGAGCAGATAGGCCGAGCAGATAGGAAGGAGAAAATGTGACTCTAAAGATCTAAACATATCGATATAGAAAGACAAAGAGTTATAATCAGTCTAATAACCTTAGACTGTTAGAAAGAGATGTTCTTAGTGGTTACTAGATGATAATATATGGCTGGAACCTGAAGAAATCAGAGGAGGAAGGGCAGGCTCTCAAAGAATAAATGAATTGACTGCCCCCAAGGAGGCAAGGACCTGAGAAATTACTGAAAGTCTCTTAAGGCTTCCCTCGTGGCTCAGATGATAAAGAATCTGCCTGCAATGCAGGAGACCTGGGTTTGATCCCTGGATCGGGAAGATCCCCTGGAGAAGGAAATGGCAACTCACCCCAGTATTCTTTCCTGGAGAATTCCATGGACAGAGGAGCCTGGTGGGCATTAGTCCATGGGGTCAGAAAGAGCTGGACATGACTGAGCGACTTAACACTTTCACACTTTCTTAAAGCTGCAGATAATTCATTACAAGAACAGTTAGGGGGTTTTCCCAGTGGCTCAATGGTAAAGAATCTGCCTGTCAATACAGGAGACATATTTGATCCTTGATCAGGGAAGATCCCACGTGTTCCAGAGCAACTAAGCCCACATGCCACAACTATTGAGCCTTTGCTCTAGAGCTCAGGAGCCACAAATACTGAGCCCACATGCCACAACTATTGAAGTCCACATGCCCTAGAGCCCATGCTCCACAACAAGAGAAGCCACTGCAATGAGAAGCCTGCGTGCTGCAACTAGAGAGCAGCCCCTCACCCCCACCCCGCTCTTTGCAACTAGAGAAAAGCCCGTGCAGCAGTCATGACCTAGCACAGCCAAAAATAAAATTATTTTTTAATAAAGAATAATTAGGGAACCAAGCCTTCAAGACTGGACAGCTATGTCAAGCAGCTATTGAAAATCTAGACATACTGGATGGGGTAAGATCTAGAAAATCAAGATAACATATATCCTTCTAGAAGTCTTTAGCATCAAGTTTCAGTCTGATACAGTTATTATAGGTGAGTACATAAGTATTGTGTATCTACTTACTGAATGTTATAGAAAATTGATAGAAATAAGAGAAAACACAGCAAAGATGAAAAATGTTAAAAGGGAGCTGGGCAGTCCATAACAGACTGAGTCCAAGCCTAGGTTAGAAGAGGACCTGATATAGAAGAACACCTCTTGGATAGAAATTAACCAACTGGGGATGTTTATTTGAAATGGAAGGTTTTGGCAGACCCTGAATTCACTGAGCATATTTCTGGCTACGGGAGTCCTTGTAGGGCAAAGTTTAGAAGAGTAAGAAAGGGAGCAAGCATTGGCCAGAAAGCAGAAAGAAACTAAAAGCAAGCCCAGCAAGGAGTACAGGACCTACGTGAAATACAAATGGAAAATAAACAAACTCAAACAGGTTGAAGGCTTTCAAATTCAGTGAGGTCTCCCTAGAAGAGGAGGGGACAGACAGAGACAAAAACAGTCTAGGAAAGAAAATATCTGTCTAATTAGTAGCATTGACTCTAATATGAGGAAACGGCCATTCCTAGCAAGTGATACAATGATAAAGGAGCGATAAGGAGAGAATCAGAGTCCTTAAAAAATGTGAAAGATGATGGGAGAGGAGAAATGATCCCATCAACCTTACCCCGATGAAGGGTTTCACAAGGTCCTGATACAGAAAAAAAGACCAGAGGCACAACACACGTTATCTGTGGACACTGAATACCCACAACTGAGCGTGTTCTTTTTTGTAAGATCCCATCAGCCTCTAGTTCATCATCCTGGCCTACTTTCCTGCCCTTAGCATTTGTGAAACACCAAGGAAACCCAAGATAGTCATGTCCTCTTTGGTTTAGCCAATTCTAAGTTTTCCACAACTTATAAGCAACGGAGTCCTATCAAACATAGAATACCTCCCAAAAATTTTACACACGGTCCAGGAGATTCCAACTGCCATGACCACCCCAAGGCTAGAATAGTAGTCTCTCTCAGGAGGTTTTCTGGGTCTACAAAGCACAAAAGTGGAACCAACAGTGTGGACTCCCAGAAGTGTCACTTTCCTACTCCTGACATGTCCTCTTTCCCAAATCTAACCACCGACGGTTTCTTCAACTATTGTTTAGGCCAAGATTAGGCCAATTTAAATATATAGCTGTATTCACAAGAAAGAGTGAAATCCTTTAGGGCAAGAAAAGACAGGGAAACTGAAATCCAGGGCATGAAGTGTGAAAATTGAGGCTGAGAGTTCTGGCAATTAGGGGTGTGGGGAGAATGAGTTATGGACCTCAAAATAGGCCCAATTCATTTGGGTCTTGGGTTTGGATGCTAAGGAAGGAACCTGAGAAAAGGTCTAGGCTGAGAGTTGGAGCTGAGAGCCTTGACTCAAGCCAGGATGCTCAGAGGAACACATTCTCAGTGAGAAAGGGTCTAGAAAAGGTTTCTCTTGGTTAGCCCAAGGAAAGGACCAAAAGAAATATATCTGTATAAGTGAAACAAGTTGAAAGCTCTTATGAAAATATAAAAAAATTCCTAGCCTGTCTCATGAGCAGGGCTCAGCACCAAATTCATATGATAGTCAAGGTGTACAATTCTGAAGCTATGAAATTAATATAAAAATATATTAAATGGAGATTCTACTAGGTGCCTGTCAGAAGAAAACTAAAACCACTCTGCATATCCATGTAACCCTTTCCCAGCCTGCAAAATGAGCTCATAATTAAAAAAAAAATGACTAGCACATGAGAAAATGATCTGCCAAATTGTGTTAAGATGTGAAGGTAGAGAAATGGGCAGGCAAATAGCTCCTGTGCTCATGGAACACACACTCAACCAGAGAAGAAACAGTAAATAGCTATACAAATATTCACCTAATTCCAATTGTGATAAGTGCTATATAGACAAAATACTAGGTACAGCATTTGTGGTAATGTAAAAAAAAAAAAAATCCCCAAACTTGCCTTTTTTGTTAAAATGTAATATGTTCTTTGTAAATGACATGACTGATAAGGGAGTAAATATTTAAAATATATAAACAGCTCAACATCAAAATAACATGCAACCTGGTTTTAAAATGGGCAGAAAGACCTGAATAGACATTTTTTCTCCAAAGAGGACATGCCTATGGCCAACAGGCACATGAAATGATGTTCCACATTATTAATCATCAGGGAAATGCAAATCAAAACCTCGATAAAACACACACACACACACACACACACAATGCGATATCATCTCACGCCTGTCAGAATGGTTATCATCAAAAAATAATAAATGTTGGCAAGGATGAGGAGAAAAAGGGACCCTCGTACACTGTTGTAGAAATATAAATTGGTGCAGCCACTGGGGAGAATAGCATGAAAGTTTCTCAAAAAACTAAAAACAGAACTACCATATGACCCAGCAATTCCACTTCTGGGTATATATTTGACAGAAACAAAAACACTAACACTAAAAGATACAAGCATCCCAATGCTCATAGCAGCAGTATTTATAAATGCCAAGATACAGAAGTAACCTAAGCAAACAGCAACAGATGAATGGATAAAGTGGTATATATATACAGGAATATTACTCACCCATAAAAAAGAATGAAGTAATGCCATTTGCAACAAGACAGATGGACTTGGAGGGTATAATGCTAAGTGAAATAAGTCAGAAAGAAAGACAAATACTGTATGATACCATTTATATGTAGAATCTAAAAAATACAACAAACTAGTGAATATTAACACTAATGAAGCCAACTTACAGATACAGCAAACTAGTGGCTATAATGGGGACAGGGAAGGGAGGAGGGGCACTGTAGGGGTGCGGAATTAAGAGGTACAAACTATTATGTATAAAACAAGCTACAAGGATATTTAAAAGTGGAGTATAACCTTTAAAATTGTGAATCTATATACTGTATAGATTCTATATACAGGTGTACTATACTGTACACCTGTAACCTATATAATATTGTACATCAATTATACCTCAGAAAAAACAAAACCAAAAAACATGTTCAACTTAACTACAAGAGGGAGCAGTCTAATAATGAAAATATTTCAATGACAAGGAATGTTAATGAATGCTTACATAGACATTCAAAACTGAATTACTAGAATTATGATTTCATTCATAGTAATTTACCTTCTCAGCTTCTTTCCACATTTCCCAATGTGTTTTTAAATAAATTTACTTATTTTTAACTGAATGACAATTGCTTCACAATATTGTGTTGGACTCTTCTATACATCAACATGACTCAGTCTATCAGGACATAGGTTTACATATGTCCCCACTCTCTTGAAACTCCACCTCACCTCCCATCTCTTCCCTCATCTCTTGATTGTTACAGAGCCCCGGTTTGGGGTCCTTGAGTCATACAGCAAGTTCCCATTGGTTATCTATTTTTCATATGGTGGTGTGTATGCTTCCATGTTACTCTCCACTCATCCCTCTCACTTCTCCCTCCCCTCCAATGCTTTTAATATGTTAATACATACATTATAAACTGTGCTAAATGTTTAATATTTATCATGAGAGTTACAAAGATTAAGAATTACTTAACATTTCCTAAAATTATAAGTTGTTGTTTTAAAAAGGTTTTTGAGAGTACAGAGTTCATTGGTATAGCCATACTTTTAAATTTTGTTTTGACATCTTTCCACAGTTAGTATTCCCAAGTAAAAAAGCATTTTAAATATCATAAAGCAGTATTTCACAAAGAATAACATCTGTCAATTCTCTTGACTTTCTTTCCAATGCTAAAGTCATCTGTACTTTGAAACAAAAGAAAACATATAATTGACAATTTTTTTAAAAGTACAATATTGAGGATATGGGATCCCCAGGTGTCATAGTGGTAAAGAACCTGCCTGCCAATGCAGGAGACATAAGAGACATGGATTCAATCTCTGGATCAGGAATATCCTCTGGAGGGGGTGATGGCAACCCACTCCAGTATTCTTGCCTGGAGAATCCTATGGTCAGAGGAGCCTGGCGGGCTACAGTCCATGGGGTCATAAAGAGTTGGACACAGCTGATGTGACTTAGCACACACTGTGGATATACCTAATTTGTCCATGAAGAAGCAAACCTCTGGATCCCAATTAAGGCAGTCTAAACTAATGAAGAGATGTCTTTAAATGTTTGTGTGTGCTCAGCCACCTCAGACTCTTTCTGGCTCATGGGCTGAAGCCTACCAGGCTCCTCTGTCCATGGAATTTTCCAGGCAAGAATACTGGAGCAGGTTGCCATTTCCTATTTCAGGGGATCCTCCTGACCCAGGGATCGAACCCGGGTCTCCTGCATTGCAAGCAGATTATTTACCTTCAAATGTTTAATAATCACCTAATCTTGATATATTGATTTTTTTATGGAAAGGATAAAAATCAATATATCATCAAGATTAGATGATTATTAAACATTTAAACAATATATCAAGGTTGATTATACATATTAAACAATATATCAAGATTGCCAGGAGAAATATCAATAATCTCACATACACAGGTGACACCACCCTTATGGCAGAAAGCAAAGAAGAATTAAAGAGCCTTTTGATGGAAGAGAAAAAGGCGCCATGTCCTGACTGCCATTGGCCGCACATGGTAGGGTGTTGCTCTAGAATATTGCTTCAGAAAAAGATCAAATTCTGAGCCTTTGGAGTGGGAGCAATGACTCCAAGACCCTAGACTACCAGAGAACTAACCCTAGGGAGTATCAAATAGTGAGAACTCACAGAAAGGAAACCACTTGAATACAAGACCCGGCATCACCCAACCACCAGTAGCACCCTGTGCAGGACTCCGCATCTAAACAACAAACAAAACAAAGATACAAACCCAATCAACAGACAGGATCACCACCTCACTCAGCCCTTGCCCGTCAGAGGAAAAACAAACAGACAAAACTCAGCACAAGTCTCATCCCATACGAAGCTCACACAAAACCACTGGACCAACTTTGGGAGGGCAGAAATCAAAAGGAAGAAAGAATTCAACTTACCTTGAAGCCTGGGAAAAGCAGACCTCAAACACAATAAGTTAACAAAAATAATGAAAAGGCAGAGAAATACTGCACAAATGAAGGAACAAACTAGAAACACAGAGTCCAAATAAATGAAGAGGAGATAGGCAAACTACCTGAAAAAGAATTCAGAATAATGATAGTAAAGATGATCAAAAACCTTGAAAACAAAATGGAGAAAATGCAAGAATCAATTAACAAAGACCTAGAAGAATTAAAGAAGAAACATACAGAGACAAACAACACAATTACTGAAATTAAAAATAGTCTAGAAGGAATCAATAGCAGAATATCTGAAGCAGAAGAACGAATCAGTGAGCTGGATGATAAAATGGTGGAAATAACTTCTGAAGAGCAGAATAAAGTAAAAACAATGAAAAGAACTGAGGACAGTCTCAGAGATGTCCGGGACCATATCAAATGTACCAACATTCAAATTATAGGGGTCCCAGAAGAAGAAGAGAAAAAGAAAGGATATGAGAAAATTTTTGAAGAGATTATGGTTGAAAACTTCCCCAACATGGAGAAGAAAATAGTCAATCAAGTCCAAGAGGCACAGCAAGTCCCATACAGGATAAACCCAAGGAAAAACATGTCCCAGCAATCCCACTCCTAGGCATATACCCTGAGGAAACCAAAATTGAAAGAGACATATGTATCCCAATGTTCAACCTAGATGTCCATCAACAGATGAATGGAAAAAGAAGTTGTGGTACATATACACTATGAACTATTACGCAGCCATAAAAAGGAATGCATTTGAGTCAGTTCTAATGAGGTGGATGAACCTAGAACCTATCATACAGAGTGAAGTGAGTCAGAAAGAGAAAGATAAATACTGTATTCTAATGCATATATATGGAATCTAGAAAAATGGTACTGAAGAATTTATTTACAGGGCAACAGTACAGAAAGAGATATAGAGAATCTTAAGGACCAACCTAGACAGCATATTAAAAAGCAGAGACATTACTTTGCCAACAAAGGTCCATAGAGTCAAAACTAAGGTTTTTCCAGTAGTCATGTATGGATGTGAAGTGAAGTGCAAGTCACTCAGTCGTGTCCGACTCTACGACCCCATGGACCATACAGTCCATGGATTTCTCCAGGATACTCCAGGATACTGGGGTGGGTAGCCTTTCCTTTCTCCAGGAGATCTTCCCAACCCAGGGATCAAACCCAGGTCTCCCACATTGCAGGCAGATTCTTTACCACCTGAGCCACAAGGGAAGCCCTTGTGTCTCTTTCAATTTTGGTTGCCTCGGGGTATATGCCTAGGAGTGGGATTGCTGGTTCATATGGTGGTTTTATTCCTAGTTTTTAAAAGAATCTCCATACCATCTTCCATAATGGCTGTATCAATTTACATTGCCACCAACAGAGCAAAGGATGTGAGAGCTGGAATACAAAGAAGGCTGAGATGGTTGAGTTCAGTTATTTATTCAACAGGTATTAATCCATTCCATTCCTGACTGCATTCTAGATGCTGGGCATACACTAATGAGAAGGGGCAATATTTGCTTACAAAGAGAGAGATACAACTGAATTAGCATTATTTATGCTATTATTTGAGGCTTCTCCAATGGCTCAGTGGGAAAAGAATCCACCTGCAATGTAGGAGACACAAGAGATTTGGGTTCAATTCAGGGTCAGGAAGATCCCCTGGAGAAGGCTGAACACCGAACAATTGATGCTTTTGAACTGTGGTGTTGGAGAAGATTCTTGAGAGTTCCTTGGACTGCAAGGAGACCAAACAGTCAATCCCAAAGGAAATCAGTCCTGAATATTCATTGGAAGGACTGATGCTGAAACTGAAGCTCCAATACTCTGGCCACCTGATGCGAAGAACTGACTCATTGGAAAAGACCCTGATGCTGGGAAAGATTGAAGACAGGAGGAGAAGGGGACAACAGAGGATGAGATGGTTAGATGGTATCACTGACTTGATGGACATGAATTTGAGCAAGCTCAGGGAGTTAGTGATGGACAGGGAAGCCTAGAATACTGCAGTCCACTGGACACGGCTGAGCGACTGAACTGAACTGATCCAAAAAAATGCAGTGAAGAATGATAATTGTGAGTAAAATGATTATAAAATAATCCTGTTTCAATTGTAAAAGATAAAAAATATTCTACTTTAGGAAATACAAAAGCAAATTGTATATTAACCATATACTAATTGTTTACAGATTTCAAAAAAAAGAAAGGTTGCCAAAAGTTTAGTGATTACAAATAAACTTTGTTAGTGTAGATACAAACAAAATTCTTAAAATCATCAAAATTTCTTTCCCTTTTATAAAAATTTTAAACAACTACATATTTATAGAAAAGTTGGAAATACAATAAATACAAAGAGCTTGTTTTTTGAACCATTTGACACTAAGTTGCTAACTGGATGCCCTAACTCTCTAGGATAGGTTTCTCCTACAAACAAGGACATTCTCCTACATAACCAGAGGAAATTCCATGGATACATTGTGCTGTGCTTAGTCGCTCAGTCCTGTCTGACCATTTGGACCCTGTGGACTGTAGCCCTCCAGGCTTTTCTGTCCATGTGGATTCTCTGGGCAAGAATACCAGAGTGGGTTGCCATGCCCTCCTCCAGGGGATCTTCCCAACCCAGACATCGAACCCAGGTCTCCTGCATTGTGGACGGATTTCTTACTGTCTGAGCCACCAGGGAAGCCCAAGAATACTGGAGTGGTAGCCTATCCCTTCTCCAAGGGATCTTCCTAACCCAAGAATCAAACCAGGGTCTCCTGCATTGCAGATGGATTCTCTACCAGCTGAGCTACCAGGGAAGCCCGTGGACACATTGCCACCATCTAATTCTCAGAACACTTTCCAATCTTGCCAAGGCCCAACACTAGCCCTTAAACCAAAATGGTCTGACTTAGAATCAGGTATTGCATCTAATTCTCATGGTTCTTTGGTTTCCTTCTGTCTTCCTTCCATTTCCTTGACTTTGACACTTTGTAAATTACAAGTCAGTTATTTTATAGAATATTCCTTAGTTGTGGTTTAAGGCTAAATTATGATACCTTTAGCAGAAATATCACAAAAGTAATACTACATTCTTCTCATTGCCTATTGATTTGTCCCTTTGCTGATGATAATTCCATTAATCACATGATAAAGATGGTGATTGCCATGTCTCCCTGTAATATTACTCTCCTCTACCATCCGTGAAATCAGTAAGGATTTTGCAGGGAGATTCTGATTATGTAAATATCCCAGCTCATTCTTTTATGGACATATGCATGGGCTCTTGGTTTTCTATTTTATTTAACCCTTTGTCACCTGTACTATCATTATTTATTCTGATGCTCAAATTGCACTCTGTTTAGCCAGTGGGAGCCAATTCAAGCTAGCTTCTGTGTTTTGAACATGCCCACATTGTTCTTTGAGCACTTTCTTGCTTTCTGGAACTAGATGTTTTGGACTCATCTTGTACTTTCCTTGTCTCGCCCTTGGAATTAGCCATTTCTCTGAGGAGCCTGGTTTCTTTTGGTAGAAAATGTTATTTGAAACCAAGATCTGGGGGCCCCTTGTTTCTCACAGGGCACGCTCAATGCTCGTAGCTTGTGGCTATTCCCAGTCTCTTCTCAGCTGACAGAGTTGAAGGGGAGAGTGTATTTATACTGTGTGTGCCCTCATGTGTGCATACACATATAGACATTCACATTTATACTTATTTCTATATCTCTACATTTGTATGTTGAAACGTATACATTTACAACCATATTTCCAATTCCAATCCCATCAGGGTTATAAGTTTAGCTTTCTGCCTTTCCCTATTTTTAACTTTTTTTCCCCAACAAGAAACCTGGCTTGTTCTGAGCTTACTCTATCAGTCACCCTTGCGGGGGTGCCATGCTCACCCTGCCGGGAGCTCTGACTTTCCTCCCTGGCTCCTCGGTGTCTACGCCTTCCTCATCCTGCTCAACTCTGACCACTCCCCACCCTAGGCCCCCCTCCCTCACACCCTCTTCACCTTACCTGGACCCCTAAACATCCCACTGGCCACCCCTCCATGGTGATGCTGTCCTCAACCCCTGGGTTCTAAGCCACTGTGCTGCCCCTCAGGGCACCTTGCTCCGCCCACCGACCAGATTCCAGACTCAGCTACTCAGCACAGAGCCAGGAAAAGGAAAATCCACAGAAAGGTCTGAGGCCTACAGAAAGCAACCCATGTTATTTTTTCACTCTTTTCTCACTTATAACACCCAGAGAAGAGGAATAAAATGACAAGATCTGGCTCTTGCATGCTTCTCAGCTACTTTAAGTCAGTCTTGGTGAGGATGTGTGCTTTGTGTGTGTGTAACGTTTTCTGCTACAGCAGCCAGACCCTGACAAAAGCTCTGCACTCATTACTTCCCATCAGAGCTGACCTATTTCCCCTCTTCACAGGGAGCATCTAGAAAAGGCCAATTTGGATAATTTGTTGTATTTCTTTTTGTCTTGGGGAAACAAGGCCTATTAAGGGGTAAAAGGCCAAGTAGGATAATGTGTTATATTTTCCCTTTGCCTTGGAGAAATGTGAGTGGAGAAGCAAACGTTTAAAAAGAAAAGCCTGCTCTTGCAAATTAAAAGTTTCTAAAAATTTAATTAAAATAGTTATTGTTAATTTTCCATGAAAAGTGAGGAAAGAGCCTTCCAGGCTCTTCTGTCCATGGAATTCCCTCGGCAAGAATATTGGAGTGGGTTGCCACTTCTTCTCCTTCTTACTTCCCATAGGGAAAATCATTTTTTCTGGAAAGAAGATATTTCTCATCTGTTAAGAAAACTTTCTTTAAGGAAGGAAGGAGGGGAGAGGTGCCAGTTTTTAGGAGTTTCTGACCCAAAATGATTAAAGAATATTGTTAGGAGTATCTATTTCTTATCCAGAGAGCATTTTTTTCCTGTTATTGACATTCAGCTAACAGAGATAAAGTTAAAACAGTACAAATAAAACTTGGTGCCCGATGTTCATCACAGCACTGTTCATTTGCAACTGCCAAGACACAGAAGCAACCTAAATGCCCATTAAAAGATGAATGGATACATCTTTGTGAAAGAAGAAACAAAAACTCCTAAAAAAAATGGATAGATTTGGAAACCTCAGGTGAGTCTATCAAAGACAGGAATATGCAAGGACCACCAGCTGGGTTCCCAGTGCAAATATTTGCTGATTGCAACTTTGATCCAATTATTGTAATTTATCTTTCCAATACTAAGTCCTCCTCTTTAAATATCAGCACATTAGAATTGAAAGTTCATTGAGTTTTGGCAAAAATTTTGTTAATCAACTTTGTATCATAGACATTGTTGGAAGGTTCCTGTCCAAATCAGCTTTTATCAGGCTGCTTTCTGGTGCAGTGAGTTGGCCTTAAATAAGGCCACATCAGAAAAAAAAAAAAAGAATGGATAAATATGTGATACATATATAACAATGGAATATACTCAGCCATAAAAAGGAATGAAATAAAGACATTTGCAGCAACATGGATAGACATAGAGATTATCATACTAAGTGAAACATTAAGTCAGAAAGCTATCATAGGATATCACTATGAGAAATCTAAAATATGATACAAATAAACTTATTTATGAAACGGAAATAGATCCACAGACATAGAAAACAAAATTATTGCCAAAGGAGAAAATGGAAGGATAAATGAGGAGTTTGGGAGTAACATGTACAAACTACTATACATAAAGCAGATAACCAACAAGGACCTCCCGTAACGACACAAGAAACTATACTCAATATTTTGTAATAACCTATAATGGAAAATAATCTGAAAAAAAATAGATATACATGTATGTGTAGCTGAATCACTTTGCTGTACACCTGAAACTAATACAACATAGTAAATGAACCAGACTTTAATTTAAAAAAACCCATGACTCAGACAGTAAAGAATCTGCCTGCAACACAGAAGACCTGGGTTCGATCCCTGGGTTGGGAAGATCCCCTGGAGGAGGGCATAGCAACCCACTCCAATGTTCTCACCTGGAGAATCCCCAGAGATATAGGAGACTAGCAGGCTTCAGTCCATAGGGTCTCAAAGAGTCAGACACAAATGAGCAACTAAGCACACACAAAAAACAAAACAAATTAAACAAAACAAGCAAAAATGTTGGTTCTGTGGGGAAAGAGTCAATAGGCAAGCTGGGGTTGTCTCCAGGGACCCAAACCTAATACATATTAATCCGCTCCTTCCAAGGGACCACTTCATTTTTCACCAAGGACACCTTCAGAAATGTTCATCTCCATTTTAATTTCAGGAAGGTCAGGGAGCTCAACTGTTATTCAAAAAAAGGCAGAATAAAAATCAGGATAGGCCAGGTTTTGAATGATAGTTACCTGGTCTATAATTTAAATTTAAAGAAAAACACAAAGACAAGAGGAGAAAGGGAGCTGATCTCTCAAGTTTGGTAGAACTTTTCTACAGAATGAAACTGAACAAACACAGCCGCTCCTCGCTTAATCCTCCCATGTCCACCCTCCGGGCCTGGAATTGGCCACCCCAAGTAGGCAGCTGGGGTGAGAGCTTTCAGGGGCCTCCCCAGAGCTTTTTTTAACCTGGCATTTTCTGCTTATGGACTTTCCACTAGGGCAATCCTAGGTCCGGGGATTCACTTCGGCTGGGAAATCTGAGACGTCAGCTGGCCTGTGGCAAAGAAGTTATTTTTAGCTGAGACTTGGGGATTTCAGGATTGATACCTACTTTAGACATCAGGGTGGGAGGCAGAAGACAGAGCCAAGCAAGGGCAGTGGGTAGCTCTTTAGTTTTGTGGCAACGACTGCAGAGCTTACCTTGGAAGAGGAGGTTGTGTGTGCCCTGGTTGGGAAGGACAGGCCGGCCTGGGCATCTTCTCAGCAACGATGCTGCACCTTCCCAACAAGGTAAGGTAGAAGTCTTACCTCCACGGTAGTATTCAGAGAGACTCTCCCAAAACCTATCTGCCCACCCCCTTTCCTCGCTGCCTGCTGCATTGGCATCACATGAAACTTATTAGAAATGCACATTTGGGGCCCCATCTACTAAGTTAGAAATTCTGGCAGCAGGATCCAGCAGTGTTGCATCAGGCCTTGCAGGTGATTCTCATGCACACTAAACCTTACTGATCTAATCACACCCTCACAAACATTCCTGGATAAAGGTACAAGAGCAAAATTTTACCCCTATCAAACCTACAAAACAGTACATCTTTTTTAATTAAAACATCATTTTTAGAATATTTTTAGATTTACAACATTGAGCAGTTCAGTAAAGACAGCCAGTAATTCTTTCTAAACCATTTTTTTTTCCCTCCAGCGTGCGCTGTGCTAAGTCGCTTCAGCTGTGTCTGACTCTTTATGACCCTATGAACCATGACCTGCCAGGCTCTACTGTCCATGGGATTCTCCAGGTAAGCATACTGGAGTGGGTTGCCATGCCCTCCTCCAGGGGATCTTCCCAACCTAGGGATCAAACCCATGTCTCTTACTTCTGCTGCATTGCCAGGTAGGTTCTTTACCACTAGTGCCACCCCTTACCCTAATGTGAAAAGACTTTTTCCCTTGTGCATCCTTCAGGGCAGTGATGAGACACCAGCTGAGTTTTGTTATCGAAGGTTGCAAATTGAGTCAGAGTAAGACACAGCCCCCAGTGCTTGGAGAGGAGGGCAGTCCCATACAGCAGCCCTAGAAATGGGCAGGGGAAGCTGGGGGAAGCCAACTGAAATTACCTAAGATGCTGTAGCCAGGGGAACACCCCCTCAAAAGAGTCTGGGAAATAATATTTGAGCATTCCTAATGAAGTAGCTTCCTATGGCTGCTGTAACAAATTACCACCATAATTACAACAACACAAATTTATTTCTCTCACATTTCTGAAGCTCAGAAGTCTGAAATTGGTCCCATGGGCTAAGTCAAGGTGTCAAGATATCATCAGTGTCGCTTCCTTCTGAATACTTTGAGGAGAGGATCTGTTTCCTTGCCTTTTCCAGCTGTTAGTGGCCACCTGTCTGTATTCCG
Organism: Okapia johnstoni; assembly: GCA_024291935.2. NCBI lineage: Eukaryota > Metazoa > Chordata > Mammalia > Artiodactyla > Giraffidae > Okapia > Okapia johnstoni. Next base: position 60,417,269 of record CM044308.1, read on the forward strand.
TGGCTGGTAGCCCTTCCTGCATCTTCAGAGCACATCTCTCCAGGCTCTACATCCATCATCTCTTTGCCTTCTCCTCTGACTGACCCTCTTGCCTCCCTCCTATAAAGACACAATAGTCTCAGCAGTTCCTTCCAGATATCCAGGACAATCTCCCCATCTTGAAATCTTAGCTAATCACAGCTGCAAAACCCCTTTGGCCTTAAAAATGGTATTCCCAGGTACTGGAAATCAGGGTGTGGCTATATTTGGGGGTCCATTATCCAACTTACTACACTCCACATGACCCTGTACTGTCTAATAAGGTAGAGACACTGGCCGCATGTGGGTATTGAGCACTGGAAAATGCAACTCACTTGGATTGCTGTGCACTGTAAGAGTATTGAAATTTGAAGACAGTCTGAAAATAATAAGGTAATATATTCCATTCATAACTTTTATATTGAATTCCATGTTAGAATTGGGCTTCCCATGTGGCCCAGTGGTAAAGAATCCACCCACCAATACAGAAGACGCAAGAGATGTGGGTTCGATCCCTGGGTTGGGAAGATCCCCTGGAGGGGGAAATGGCAACCCAGGCCAGTATTCTTGCCTGGAGAATTCCATGGACAGAGGAGCCTGGCAGACTGTAGTCCACGAGGTCACAAAGAGTCAGACACAACGGAGCACACATGCACTGTACACATTTGAATTACAAAATCTTGGACAGAGTGAGTTCAATAAGACATACTATAAAAACTAACTTGGACTGGCCCATCCCCCGCCGGAGGCAGGAAGGCAGGCAGGCGATAGCTAGCCATAAGGCGAGTGGCAAACTTGGCCCCAGAGACGGCATCCTCTACCAAACAGCGAGCAGGCTCCCAGCTGCTAACCAAGTCTTCCTGGGATCCTGGACAGTTGACATCTGCCAGGAGGGTTGCAGCCAGAGATCAGCTCCCCAGAGTAGACACACGGCACACCTGAGACAGCAGTCCCGCTGCCCACCCAGGAAACCGAGCGGCTGGGACGGGGGAGGTGATAAGACGCACCGCCCACCTGGGGGGAGTATGCTTGCCAAGCACCTGGTTGCCTGAGCAGCTTAGACCTGGGAAGTGCACGCAACACAAGGCCTGCTTTAGACAGATCCCCGTCAGAGCAACCTGGACCCTGAGCAGTGTAGACTGGGAAAGCACACACGCCATTAGCCGGGGCAAACCCAGTGTGACCCAGACAGTAGAGCACTCCCCACACACGCCAGTGATATTTGTTTGCAGTGTTCCTCCCCACAGCACAACTGAACAAGTGAGCCTAAATAAATGACCACCTTTGGCCCCTTGTATCAGGGTGGACATTAGACACTGAAGAGACTTACAAACAGCTGCTGCTAAGTCGCTTCAGTCGTGTCCGACTCTGTGCAACCCATAGACGGCAGCCCACCAGGCTCCGCCGTCCCTGGGATTCTCCAGGCAAGAACACTGAAGTGGGTTGCCATTTCCTTTTCCAGCGCATGAAAGGGAAAAGTGAAAGGAAAGTCGCTCAGTCGTGTCCGACTCTCAGCGACCCCATAGACTGTAGCCTACCAGGCTCCTCTGTCCATGGGATTTTCCAGGCAAGAGTACTGGAGTGAGGTGCCATTGCCAGAGGAAGCCAAAATAAACTGGAGAAGGCAATGGCACCCTACTTTCACTTTTCACTTTCATGCATTGGAGAAGGAAATGGCAACCCACTCCAGTGTTCTTGCCTGGAGAATCCCAGGGACGGCGGAGCCTGGTGGGCTGCCGTCTATGGGGTCGCACAGAGTCGGACACGACTGAAATGACTTAGCAGCAGCAGCAGCCAAAATAAACAAAGAAGAGGGAACCACTTTGGAAATGACAGGTGCAACAGATTAAAACCCTGTAGTTAGCACTGGCTACATTGGAAGGGGCCTATAGACCTTGAGAAGAAGTATAAGCTGGAACAAGGAACGATCTGAAACTGAGCTGACCCCACACGGCCCTCAAGAGCTCCAGAGAAATTCCTAGATATATTTTAATATTATAATTTTTAATTTTTTAATTTTTTTCATTTTTAAGTTCTTTATTTCTCCTTTAATTTTCATTTTTAAAACCTACTATTGCCTTGCAAAAAAAAGACCCTATTTTTAAAGCAAATTTCATATATATATTTTTTATAACTTTTGCGATTTTGTTGTTTTTTTAATATTGTATTTTTGAGAGTCTAACCTCTGCTCTAGATTTTTAATCTTTGCTTTTTGGCATTTGGTATTAATTTTGTACCTTTAAGAATCCAGTCTTCAGTACCCATTTTTACTTAGAAGTGTGATTACTGGCTTGATTGCTCTCTCCCCTCTTGGCTCTCCTTTTTCTCCCCCAGGTCACCTCTATCTCCCCCCTCCCCCTTCTCTTCTCTACTTAACTCTGTGAACCTCTTTGGGTGTTCCGGGCGGTGGAAAACACTTAGGGAACTGATTACTGGCTAGATTGGTCTCTCTCCTTTTGACTCCCCCTTCTCTCCTCCTGGTCACTTCTTTCTCCCTCCTTCCTCTCCTCTTCTCCATGTAACTCTGTGAACCTCTCTGGGTGTCCCTCACTGTGGAGAATCAATTCACCATTAACCTAGATGTTTTATCATCGGTGCTGTATGGATGGAGAAGTCTTGAGGCTACTGTAAGAATAAGACTGAAAGCCAGAGGCAGGAAGCTTAAATCCAAAATAAGAACACCAGAAAACTCCTGACTCCAGGGAACATTAATCAACAAGAGCTCATCCAAAAGCCTCCATACCTACACTGAAACCAAGCTCTACCCAAGAGCCAACATGTTTCAGAGCAAGAAACACCAAGCTACTTCTCCAACAACGCAGGAACATAACCCTGAGCTTTAAAATACAGGTGGCCAAAAGTCACACCAAAACCATAGACACCTCAAATCTCACTACTGGACACTTCATTGCACTCCAGAGAGAAAAGATCCAGCTCCAACCACCAGAATGCCGACGCAAGCTTCCCTAACCAGGAAACCTTGACAAGCCACTCGTCCAACCCCACCCACAGGGAGGAACCTCCACAATAAAGAGGAACCACAAACTTCCATCATACAGAAAGGCCACCCCAAACACAGCGACCTAAACAATATGAAAAGGCAGAGAAATATTCAGCAGGTAAAGGAACATGATAAATGCCCACCAAACCAAACAAAAGAGGAGGAGATAGGGAGTCTACCTGAAAAAGAATTCAGAATAATGATAGTAAAAATGATCCAAAATCTTGAAAACAAAATGGAGTTACAAATAAAAGTCTGGAGACAAGGATTGAGAAGATGCAAGAAATGTTTAACAAGGACCTAGAAGAAATAAAAGAGAATCAATAATGAATAATGTAATAACTGAGATCAAAAACACTCTGGCGGGAACCAACAGTAGAATAATGGAGGCAAAAGATAGGACAAGTGAGGTGGAAAATAGAATGGTGGAAATAAATGAAGCAGAGAAGAAAAAAGAATTAAAAGAAATGAGGACAACCTCAGAGACCTCTGGGACAATGTCAAATGCCCCAACATTTGAAACATAGGAGTCCCAGAAGAAGAAGACAAAAAAGCCATGAGAAAATACTTGAGGAGATAATAGTTGAAAACTTCCCTAAAATGGGGAATGAAATAGTCACCCAAGTCCAAGAAACCCAGAGAGTCCCAAACAGGATAAACCCAAGGCGAAACACCCCAAGACACATATTACTCAAATTAACAAAGATCAAACACAAAGAACAAATATTAAAAGCAGCAAGGGAAAAACAACAAATAACACACAAGGGGATTCCCATAAGGATAACAGCTGATCTTTCAATAGAAACTCTTCAGGCCAGAAGGGAATGGCAGGACATACTTAAAGTGATGAAAGAGAAAAACCTACAACCCAGATTACTGTACCCAGCAAGGATCTCATTCAAATATGAAGGAGAAATCAAAAGCTTTACAGACAAGCAAAAGTTGAGAGAATTCAGCACCACCAAACCAGCTCTTCAACAAATGCTAAAGGATCTTCCCTAGACAGGAAACACAGAAAGTGTTTATAAACTCGAACCCAAAACAACAAAGTAAATGGTAATGGGATCATACTTATCAATAATTACCTTAAATGTAAATGGGTTGAATGCCCCAACCAAAAGACAAAGACTGGCTGAATGGACACAAAAACAAGACCCCTATATATGCTGTCTACAAGAGACCCACCTCAAAACAAGGGACACATACAGACTGAAAGTGAATAGCTTGAAAAAGATATTCACGCAAATGGAGACCAAAAGAAAGCAGGAGTAGCAATACTCATATCAGATAAAATAGACTTTGAAATAAAGACTGTGAAAAGAGACAAAGAAGGGCAGTACGTAATGATCAAAGGATCAATCCAAGAAGAAGATATAACAATTATAAATATATATGCACCCAACATAGGAGCACCGCAATATGCTGGGCAAATGCTAACAAGTATGAAAGGGGAAATTAACAGTAACACAATAATAGTGGAAGACTTTAATACCCCACTCACACCTATGGATAGATCAACTAAACAGAAAATTAGCAAGGAAACACAAACTTTAAATGATACAATGGACCATTAGACCTAATTGATATCTATAGGACATTTCACCCCAAAACAATGAATTTCACCTTTTTCTCAAGTGCACACGGAACCTTCTCCAGGATAGATCACATCCTGGGACATAAATCTAGCCTTGGTAAATTCAAAAAAATTGAAATCATCTCAAGCATGTTTTCTGAACACAATGCAGTAAGATTTGATGTCAACTACAGGAAAAAAAACTATTAAAACTACAAACATATGGAGGCTAAACAACACACTTCTGAATAACCAACAAATCACAGAAGAAATCAAAGAAGAAATCAAAATATGCATAGAAATGAATGAAAATGAAAACACAACAACCCCAAACCTATGAGATTCATTAAAAGCAGTGCTAAGGGGAAGTTTCATAGCAATACAAGCCTACCTCAAGAAACAAGGGAAAAATCAAATAAATAACCTAACTCTACACCTAAAGCAGCTAGAAAAAGAAGAAAGGAAGAACCTCAGGGTTAGTAGAAGGAAAGAAATCATAAAAATTAGGGCAGAAATAAATGTAAAAGAAATAAAGGCGACCACAGTAAAAATCAACAAAGCTAAAACCTGGTTCTTTGAGAAGATAAATAAAATAGACAAACCATTAGCCAGACTCATCAAGAAAAAGAGGGTGAAGAATCAAATCAACAAAATTAGAAATGAAAATGGAGAAATCACAACAGACAACACAGAAATACAAAGGATCATAAGAGACTACTATCAGCAACTATATGCCAATAAAATGGACAACTTGGAAGAAATGGACAAATTCTTAGAAAAGTATAGCTTTCCAAAACTGAACCAGGAGAAGAAATAGAAAATCTTAACAGACCCATCACAAGCACAGAAATTGAAACTGTAATCAGAAATCTTCCAGCAAACAAAAGTCCAGGATCAGATGGCTTCATAGCTGAATTCTACCAAAAATTTAGAGAAGAGCTAACACCTATCCTACTCAAACTTTTCTGGAAAATTGCAGAGGAAGGTAAATTTCCAAAATCATTCTATGAGGCCACCATCACCCTAATACCAAAACCAGACAAAGATGCCACCAAAAAAGAAAACTACAGGCCAATATCACTGATGAACATAGATGCAAAAATCCTTAACAAAATTCTAGCAAACAGAATCCAAAAACATATTAAAAAGATCATACATCATGACCAAGTGGGCTTTATCCCAGGGATGCAAGGATTCTTTAATATCCACAAATCAATCAATGTAATACACCACATTAACAAATTGAAAGATAAAAACCATATGATTATCTCAATAGATGCAGAGAAAGTCTTTGACAAAATTCAATATCCATTTATGAATAAACAAAACCTCCAGAAAGCAGGAATAGAAGGAACATACCTCAACATAATAAAAGCTATATATGACAAACCCACAGCAAACATTATCCTCAATGGTGAAAAATTGAAAACATTTCCCTTAAAGTTAGGAACAAGACAAGGGCGCCCACTCTCACCACTACTATTCAACATAGTTTTGGAAGTTTTAGTCACAGCAATCAGAGAAGAAAAAGAAATAAAAGGAATCCAGATTGGAAAAGAAGAAGTAAAACTCTCACTGTTTGAAGATGGCATGATCCTCTACATAGAAAACCCTGAAGACTCCACCAGAAAATTACTAGAGCTAATCAATGAATATAGTAAAGTTGCAGAATATAAAATTAACACACAGAAATCCCTTGAATTCCTATACACTAACAATGAGAAAACAGGAAGAGAAATTAAGGAAACAATTCCATTCACCATGGCAACGAAAAGAATAAAATACTTAAGAATATATCTACCTAAAGAAACAAAAGACTTATATATAGAAAACTATAATAAAACACTGATGAAAGAAACCAAAGAGGACACAAATAGATGGAGAAATATACCATTTTCATAGATCAGAAGAATCAATATAGTGACAATGGGTATACTACCCAAAGCAATCTATAGATTCAATGCAATCCTTATCAAGCTACCAATGATATTTTTCAGAGAACTAGAACAAATAATTTCACAATTTGTATGGAAATATAAAAAACCTTGAATAGCCAAAGCAATCTTGAGAAAAGAATGGAACTGGAGGAATCAACCTGCCTGACTTCAGGCTATACCACAAAGCAACATTCATCCAGACAGTATGGTACTGGCACAAAGACAGAAATATAGATCAATGGAACAAAATAGAAAGCCCAGAGATAAATCCATGCATCTATTGACTCCTTGTCTTTGACAAAGGAGGCAAGAATATACAATGGAGAAAAGACAATCTCTTTAACAAATGGTGCTGGGAAAACTGGTCAACCACTTGTAAAAGAATGAAACTAGAACACTTTCTAACACCATACACAAAAATAAAGCTCAAAATGGATTAAAGATCTAAATGTTAGACCAGAAACTATAAAACTCCTAGAGGAAAACATAGGCAAAACACTCTCTTGTGTAAATCATATCAGGATCCTCTATGATCCACCTCTCAGAGTAATGGAAATAAAAGCAAAAATAAACAAATGGGACCTAATTAAACTTAAAAGCTTTTGCACAACGAAGGAAACTATAAGCAAGGTGAAAAGACAACCTTCAGAATGGGAGAAAATAATAGCAAATGAAGTAACTGACAAAGAATTAATCTCAAAAATATACAAGCAGCTCCTGCAGCTCAATTCCAGAAAAATAAGTGACCCAATCAAAAAATGGGCCAAAGAACTAAACAGAGACTTCTCCAAAGAAGACATACATATGGCTAACAAACACATGAAAAGATGCTTGACATCACTCATTATCAGAGAAATGCAGATCAAAACCACAATGAGGTACCATCTCACACTGGTCAGAATGACTGCTATTAAAAAGTCTACAAACAATAAATGCTGGAGAGGGTGCGGAGAAAAAGAACCCTCTTACACTGTTGGTGGGAATGCAAACTAGTATAGCCACTATGGAGAACATTGTGGAGATTCCTTAAAAAACAGGAAATAGAACTGCCATATGACCCATCAATCCCACTGTTGGGCATACACACCAAGGAAACCAGAATTGAAAGAGACACATGTACCACAATGTTCATTGCAGCACTGTTTACAATAGCCAGGACATGGAAGCAACCTAGATGTCCATTGGCAGACGAATGGATAAGAAAGCTGTGGTACATATACACAATGGAATATTACTCAGCTATTTAAAAGAGTGCATTTGAATCAGTTCTAATGAGGTGGATGAACTTGGAGCCTATTATACAGAGAAAAGTAAGTCAGAAAGAAAAACACCAATACAGTATCAGTTCAGTTCAGTTCAGTTGCTCAGTCGTGTCCGACTCTTTGCGACCCCAATGAATTGCAGCACGCCAGGCCTCCCTGTCCAACACCAACTCCCGGAGTCTACCCAAACCCATGTCCATCGAGTCAGTGATGCCATCCAACCATCTCATTCTCCTCCTGCCCCCAATCCTTCCCAGCATTAGGGTCTTTTCCAATGAGTCAACTCTTCGCATGAGGTGGCCAAAGTATTGGAGTTTCAGCTTCAACATCAGTCCTTCCAATGAACACCCAGGATTGATCTCCTTTAGGATGAATTGATTGGATCTCCTTGCAGTCCAAGTATATTAACACATATATATGGAATTTAGAAAGATGGTAACGATAACTCTATATGCGACACAGCAAAAGAGACACAGATGTAGAGAACAGACTTTTGGACTCTGTGGGAGAAGGCGAGGGTGGGATGATTTGAGAGAATAGCATTGAAACATGTATATTAACACATGTGAAATAGATTGCCAGTCCAGATTCAATGCATGAGACAGGGTGCTCAGGGCTGGTGCACTGGGATGACCCTGAGGGATGGGATGGGGAGGGAGGTGGGAGGGGGCTTCAGGATGGGGAACACATATATGTACACCCATGGCTGATTCATGTGAATTATGGCAAAAACCACCACAATATTGTAAAGTAATTAGCCTCCAATTAAAATAAATAAATTTTTAAAAAATAAAAATTAATCTGTTTCTTTTCACTTTTTTGAAATGTGGCTACTAGACAATGTTAAATTACACATGTGGCCAACATTATATTACTGTTGGACGACGCTGCTATAGACCACAAAGGAAGCAAGCTAATGTTAAATTTCAATTGTTTTATTTTTGTCTTGCTCACAGTTAGAACCTAAACGTTGAAAGCAACATGTCTTCTTTCAACCTTCTCTAGGGAAAGCAACTGACGACACAAAATTGAGATTTCAAATAAAGAGATTGTTACTTAGGGACGTGCACAATTAAATTCTCCACTGGATAACAGTAACCTATGTATATATATATACATATACACACACATATGTATATATGTATACAAATATATATGTATATATGTGTATATATGTATGTATGTATGTATGTGTATATATATATATGTGTAGCAACTTGTGTTCTTACAAAGCACTTTCATAAAGCATTATTTCACTGAGCCATCAATCAGAATCCTGAGAGAGGAATATTATTCCCATTCTTCCAAGAAAGAAATTGAGCCTAATGGGAATTTACCTGTTATAGTGGCCCCCAGCTAATAAGTGATGGATAAGAACCTGAGCCAGGTCTGTGTGCAGCAGTGTCCAGCGCTGCCCTGAGCTTATCTTGGCTCAGGTTTAATGATTTAATCAAGCTCACTCTACTTCCTGAGTTCTTTTATATCTAATTCTTCCCAAATTTCAGAGATCCCAGAATTCTCTTCACCTGGAAATTTTGTTCCCTTGCCACTCTGAACATATTTTTTTTATTTTTTATTTTTTAACTGTGAACACAAAGCAACATGTATCCTACCTTCCCAGGTAAGAAAGGACTTTATCCTGTGTTAAACTCCTGCTCAGCTAGAGGCATACCTGGTACCAGACAAAGACACTACCAAAAGTCAAACTACAGACCAATATCTTTGATGATATAGATGCAAAAACGTTAGCAAACTGAATCCAGGAACACATTAAAAAAAATCATACACCACGATCAAGTTAGATTCATCCCAGGGTCAAAAAGATAGTTCAACATACACAAATCAATGTGATACAGCACATCAACAAATGAAAAGACAAAACCCATCTCAACATGCAGAAAAAGCACTTGATAAAATTCAACATCCATTCATGATGCCACTCTTGCCAAAGTGGGTGTAGAGGGAACACATCTCAACATAACAAAAGCTGTTTCTGACAAACCCACAGCCAACAATAGAGGCATGCCTGGCTCCCAGCTTGATGTGGACCACCTGTCGCAAGACCCTCAACACCAATGACTCTCTCTCTACACCTCTTCTACCATGCACAAGATGCATGCCTGGGTGAAACGCTCAGATCAGACTTAGAACCAAAGAAGATATCCCCAGACAAACCTGGCCTCTGGTGAGCAAATTTCCTTTGCTCAGTCTTCTTGGAGTTGAACAGGCCTTTCTGCACTTTGGCAGAGGTCATTGTGAAAAGAAATGGCAGAGACCCACAAAGGAGCAAGCAGAAATCAGCATCAGCTCAGATGCCCTTCACCCAGGAGTGCTTCTCAATTGAAAGGAAGAAGAGAAGGAAAAAGGATAATGGTACAATGAGCTCCTCATTTTTTCTGCAACATGAAAATCTGGTTTTTAGATCTAGAAAGGGCCTTGGAGAGTGTCTAGTCTAACCACCTCATTTTACACATGAGGAAACCAGGATCAAAAAGTTAATTGACTTCTGTAAAGTCTCACAGCAATTCAGTATCAGATAAAGACTAGAGCTCCCATTTCTGATTGTGTCAAATTAAACAAAATTGCTTTAAAGGATCCACAGAGAAACATTAAGTGCAATCACACAGCTTTGATTTCCAAACCACCCTACAGAGGAGTGGTACCTTGCTTGCAGGATGAGACTCTGAAATAGGTACACAACCCTGAAAATCATGTAGTATCAAAATAATCCTTGAAAATCCTTAAGAAAGTGCCATGTTGGAGACCAATATAACTTCTGTCAATCAATCCCACATGGTCAGTTTTTCCAGAGATGGAACAAGCTCAACAGTTGAGTACCAGATTAATTAATTGGCCTGAGATTAGAAGGGAAAAAAAAAGGCATTGATCTTTAAACACAGGATCACATGTAGGCCTGCAAGCTGGATACATATAAAAGGCACTGAAGTTCTGAAATTAATAGCAGATTCCCTTCTCTTCATTTGTGCTCTCACTCCAGGGCATTGAGCTGAACAACAGGCAAAGTGACTCATACGACATCAATAGTTCTCTCTCTTCCCTGTGCTCCTGATAATAGTGTTTACCACGTAATGAGAAACAAATTTGCTTCACACACACATGAATCTGTTTTGTTCATTGCATCCCAAGTGCCTAGTACTGTGGCCTGGCACATAAACATTTGTTGAATAAATGGATGAATCTACTCCTCTTTCTGTCCAGGCAATGCAACTGAATTCTTACAAGGTTATCTTGTTCTAGCACATGGCTCTTAAGTTCTCAGAGTGTTATATTGCCCTGGCCAGAAAAATTCACATTGAACTGTTCATAGAGATTGTTCAGTATTCATGGGGTTCATGGACACAAGATTAAAATTTTCTGGTGCTATCAACCTTTAAGATGCAGCTGTGACACTTGAGCAGAATGACCTTTGTGGCTCTGGCAAGTCTAGCATCGTTTACTTTCATAGCTGCATAAGGACTTTTCTTTAAAACTCTCCCAAGCGCTAGAAACAAAAGGCACTCTCTAAATGCTGTCAGCCTGAAAGTTCAAAGGGGACCCAAGCTAAGCTCAGACTAGTGGCACCAAAACAACCTTTACAACCCATAGCTATATTTTCTGCCCTACTCTTAAGCCAGCCTGTTGGTTCACTGGCCCTTTTCCACAGATGTCCTCTTGAGCTGCTCGTAAGTTTCAGCACTGATACTGAATGGCCAGATGGATGACCTACAGGAGCACCCTGGATCCCCAGCTAGCCCCAACCAGCACTGATACTGTGCTTGTCACCATTAGCTCTGATGGTTTGAACATGGAGAAATGTACAGCAGGAGAATATTCAAACAGCTGCTGAAAGGTGAGCTGAGGGAGGTCACTGCCAGCAGGCTCAGAGGAAAACACAATTATAGGCATCCTTCAGCAGAGCTCAGAGCTGAGCAAACATGGCTACAGAGCCCTCGGGGATGCGGCCGACAGACACACCAGTGCTCCAGGACAACAGCAGCTCTTTCTGAGGAAAGAGAAAGAAGTAGAGACAGGAGGCTGGCTGGGGACAGTGACAGGCTCAGGAAAGGGCAGCTGACTCAGCGAGCCAGCCCATGTACTCTACACCCACGTGGAAAGAACACATAATCTCCCAACCTGCATGATGGTTGCCTATAAGAATAATAAATATTATGGACTATGCACTAAAGCAGATTTAGCAAAGTCCTAGGAACAAAATAAACTTAAGGCAGGGAAAGGATTGCCTATCTATGCATCTGTACTGGCTTGAATAATGTCCCTCAAAAATTCATGTCTACCAGAACTGATGTTTCTGAACTGTGGTGCTGGAGAAGACTCTTGAGAGTCCCTTGGACAGCAAGGAGATTAAACCAGTCAGTCCTAAAGGAAATCAACCCTGAATATTCATTGGAAGGACTGATGCTGAAGCTGAAGCTCCAATACTTTGGCCATCTGATGTGATGAGCCGACTCATTGAAAAAGACCCCAATGCTGGGAAAGACTGAGGGCAGGAGGAGAAGGGGGCCACAGAGGATGAGATGGTGGGATGGCATCACCGACTCAACTCAATGGATATGAGTTTGGGCAAACTCTGGGAGATGGTGAAGGACAGGGAAGGCTGGCGTGCTGCAGTCCATAGGGTGGCAAAGAGTCAGACACGACTAAGTGACTAAAAAACAACAAAATGAAGGGTTATTGGGACATAACCCCACTGTAAGTGAAAATAGATCAATAGTGTCATTCTTATGGAAAATAGTACAACATATAAGGGTACATATGGGTACATATGGAAAGGGAAATGGCAACCCACTCCAGTGTTCTTGCTTGGAGAACCCTTTGGACAGAGGAGCCTGGAGTGTCTCAGTCCATGGGATTGCAAAGAGTCAGACATGACTTAGCGACTGAACAATGGGTTCATAAGAGTGAGAAGAGCCGCCCTCTATTATATCAGAATTTCTGCTCTAAAACCAGGAAAATCATCAGCCATAAATCTATGAAAGGAAAAGGATGCTACATTAGCAAAAATCATCAGTTATGGGAGAATTTCTAAGGATTTTGTGACTAATACACATACTTGACTGATTTGTAATAAACATTATGTATCATTTATTCTATAATTATATGCTGCTGTTAAGTTGCTTCAGTCGTGTCCAACTCTGTGCGACCCCAGAGACGGCAGCCCACCAGGCTCCCCCATCCCCGGGATTCTCCAGGCAAGAACACTGGAGTGGGTTGCCAATTCCTTCTCCAACGCATGAAAGTGAAAAGTGAAAGTGAAGTCGTTCAGTCGTGTCCGACTCTTCGCGACCCCATGGACTGCAGCCTACCAGGCTCCTCCGTCCAGGGGATTTTCCAGGCAAGAGTACTGGAGTGGGGTGCTATCGCCTTCTCCGCTGTAATTATATAAATTATGCCAATTATAAATAGCCATCTACCATTCAACAAATGCTCTGGCTGTGACACAACAGAAGGGATTCGGCTATACAAAACAACTCCTAAGAGGAAAAGAAGCAAAGGGAAGTGCTGGACAGAAAAACCTTTATCATCCAAGAGTCTCATTAAATTATCACTCAATCAAAGAGCTCTAGAACTAAGAGAACACTCCTCAGTGAATGAGATGTTTTGTCTAATACAGTAACCACTGGTCACATGTGATTACTGAGTACTTGAAATGTGGCCAGTGAGACTCGAAAACTAATTTTTTAATTTAATTTTGATTCATTTAAACGACCATAATAATTAAACAGCCGCATGTGGCCAGCAGCTACTCTATTGGAGGGCACTGCTCTAGAATCACAGAAGGCTGGCTGTGGAGACAAACCTGAGAGCCTCAGAAATCCGAGATGTGACCAGCCCCACAAGTAAAAACAGGGGAGGGGGCCTTTACAGAAGGTACAGCAGTATGTAGAGTATTTCTAGGACATATCTGGGCTTCCCTGATGGCTCAGATGGTAGAGTCTGCCTGCAATGCAGGAGACCCAGGTTTGATCCCTGGGTTGGGAAGATCTCCTGAAGAAGGAAACAGAAGCCTACTCCAGTGTTCTTGCTTGGGAAATCCCATGGACAAAGAAGCCTGGGGGGTTGGCTACTGGACATATTTATTTCCTTAATTTTCACATGCTCTTATAGATAGTCAGTGATCATCCCCATCAGCTGGATGAGGAAATCAGGGTTCAGCAAGATTCTTTGACTTGCCCAGGGCCTTGCAGCTTTTACAGGCTAGGACCAGAGATCTGAATATGGCTTTGACACCAAAATCCATATAGTCATCAAGGCACTCCATTTACAGCACCTTTCACTCTTGTGATGTCGCCCATTTCCACCCTCTCTGAAGAGTCTGAAACACAAAATGGGTATGCATGGATGAGTGCATATATGTGTGTCTGAGTAGATTTTGCAGAACAGGTACAGGTCTGAGAATTACTTGAGTGTTTAGTGTGGATCTAGTATTGCATACAAATCAGTATCCTCTAGGCAACCAGCCCCACTTACCACTTAATCAGGAAGAACAGGAGGCAAGAATGAGTACCTGTTGACTAACTTATTAAAGCCAAATTGGCACATTAAATAAACCTTCTTCTTGGGACACATTTAGCACTATTTCTATCACCCAGCTTTCCTGGTGCTCAGGGAGCCCCCATTTCCCTGGCCATAGTGACACTTTGAAACCACAAGACTACAAGTCTTCGCAGCAGGGGAGGCTGGTGGTAAGGGAATGAGGAAAACCGAGCAACGGGGGCACCTAAGAAATGGTATGTAGGTTTGAAAATAACTAGTTTCAAATCAAGAGTGACAATGCTAAATCTGGCTGCTCAGCTTCTCCTCCAATCTCCTGTTTGTCTCCAGCAGTGGAAAAGGGCAGGTGCGGGTCATTAGATCCTGCAAGTGTGGAAATCAGGTGAAGCTATGGTGGGAAAGATGGCCCTCCCAAGACAAAAGCACAGGTGGTTTGTGGTGGAGGCGTGGATGCCTGCTGTGCTATTAATAAGATTTCTGCAGTATTATAAAGAAGGTTTCTAATGGAACTAATCGTGCATCACTTAAGAAAGTTTCATTATGCCTGGAAATATACTTGATGAGATTGATAAAGCAATTCTTATTTGTCTAACCTCCTCAAAGTTTAACTGAGCCTTTCATCCCTGTCCTGTGCTCCAATCCTGCAAGGAACCCTCTGGGAAGAGCCCCTTCCCCCTAAATAAAGCTTTACAGCATTTTGAGGTTGTGAGACTTATGTGATTCCACACCCAAATAACTCTGAAAATAGTTCATCCTGGTGCAACTCTCGGTGTGTCCTGGGAAGAATTCTATGGAAAACCAGCTTAGCCCAGTAATCACATTTGTCTACCCAGACAGCTAGTCTAACCTCTCAAACTCCAGGAACTTGGCTGTGGGGACTGATTTCTAGCCTAATTTTACACAACAAAACTATTAACACCAAATAATACCAACTAGCTGGTGATTGTTGTATTGTGACAAAAGCTGATTTTATAGCTTTTTTAAAACCCATTGTTTCCTCTCATTTTCTCTGGGCTTTTCCTAAAAGTGGGGGTTCCCTCATAGCTCAGTCGGTAAATCATCTCCCTGCAATGCAGGAGACCTGGGTTTGATTCCTGGGTAGGGAAGATCCCCTGGGGAAGGAACTGGCAACCCACTCCAGTATTCTTGCCTGGAGAAGTCCATAGACAGTGGAGCCTGGCGGGCTACAGTCCATGGGGTTACATGGGGTCGCAAGAGGCAGACACGACTTAGTGACTAAAATGCCACCATTCCCAAAAGTAATGTGTTGTGACATCTTTAATTTCTAACACCTTCAGCTAAAATATATGTGTCTTTGGGAAATGACCACCACTAAGTCCTGACTTCACTCCCTTTCTGGTGGCAGTCGGCATTCCTTTGCAGAGTTTTGCTTCCATCAGTAAATTACTTTACCAAGGAGGGGTCGGGGGAGAATACAAACTACAAATGCTCACAGAGAAGTCGTCTGGTCTTATTCAAGCGTGAGTTTGTCTTTGTAGTACACTGTTCTCAGAAGTTTCCCGCGGGAGGAAAGCTCCACTTTGAATTGACAGGACCGCTTCCCTTACGAGCTCCTAGCTCTGAGCGCGCAGAACTCTGTCCTGGGAATACCGAGCAGTGCAAAAAGCGCCTACATCGCCATCCACCGGCCGAAAGAGGGTGGCATCCGGAGTGCAGAGCTTGCTGCAAGAGCTGGGGACTAGTCCTGGCAGGATCCGACCCAACAACACCTAAACCGCGCAGCCCTCCATCCCCGCCCAGAGAACAGTCACTGGTACCCGGCTCCGCGCTGCCGGGACCCCGCAGCGGCAAGTGGACTCCGGGACCCTCCTGACATCGAACAAGAAGAGCAGCGCGAAAGAGACCCGGTTCCTGGGGGATCAGGCTAGTGAGGACCTTCCCTGTTCCTCTTCCCTACCTTTCTTCTCCCAAATCAGGGGCAACGCTGTCCCTTCTCAGGACAGTTATCAGAGCGCGCCGAACCCGGAGTAGCTCGAACCTGCATCCCCCGGTGGCCCTGCGCTCCTTGCACCCAGGGCCGGTACACGCCGCCAAGTTGGCGCATAGGGGACGCAGGAGTTGCCAGCACCCTGCAAGTGGGACCAGTCCTAGGATGCCCACGCTCAGATGGTCCACAGATCACCGGCACCACTGGTGGCAGGGGAACTGAACGTGAATCCGGGAGCTCGGAGGGACGGAGACTTAGGCGCGCGCAACTGAGTGGAGGCTTACGTCTGGGACAGGCGATGCTGCGCGCTCCTTCCCGATACCCGGCGTCGGCGCAGAAAAGAAGCGTTGGAGCCCCCAAGGGGTTGTTTCCAACGGCTCCTTCAGCAGCCTCCTCAGGAACCCGGACGCCACCGAGTACACTCGATGCGTGAAGGACTCCGTGTTGAAGAGGGACAGTGAGGGGGAGGAGGGTGTGCCTGGGACGTGACGATGCCCTTGGCAAGGAGAGCGTGGTCTCTGGACCGACCTGGCTCGAGGGCTAAAGGAAACCTTATCCATGACCCTGCGCCCAAAGACTGGTTATAGCGTGATGCTGGGACAGCCGAAGCTCACCGACGGTGGGGGAAGGTGGCACCCAAGGGGAGGAGGGGGCGGGACGGGAAGGATTGACCCTGGACCCATCCGGACTGAGAGGTCATCCGACCTGTCTGGCGGCAGGATCTTACCCGCTCCGGGGCCAGGGCTGGGCGGTAGCACTCTTCCGGAGCCAGGGCAGGGGACTGTTTCGTGGAGAGCATGTCTCGCTTTTTCCTCCGTCCACTCTTGGTCGCTTTTCTCTCCTCTGCGTGCCCCGGGGAGAGGCACTATGGATGCCTTGCTCCTCGCTCAGGAAGAGACAAGTTGCACTTCAAGGGACAGGGGCCCCACATTTTGTCAGCTCGTCAGATCCTACCCGCGGACCACTCCCTCCCTTCCCTCTTGTCCCTAGGCCCCACCCATAAAAACTCTTCATGACAGATCCTCCACAACCCCACCTCTTCTAGGCAGTTATTCAAATAAGTTATTCTTCAGGGGCTGGGACGGGGTGGGGGAAGCCAAGTGGACTGTTGGTCCCCCACCCAAACTCTCCCCCACACTTACCACCCGCGACGGCAGCATGGAGAGGGCGAGACCTGAGCGTTTGGGCTGGGGGAGACAGAGTAACTAAGAGCAAAGGAGTTGCTTCTCATCTCTCCCAGATCTCATCATATCCTAGACCAGTCTCTTGGCCGGAGCATAGCCAAGTAAAAATCAAAATAACTGCAGCCACTGGCAATTAAGGTCCAAGTTTGTTATCTCAACAAAAACGTACGTTTTCCAGGGTAAGCATTGTTTGCTTTAGGCAAAGGAATCGAGATTCTATGTTTAGGGAAGAAACTGCTTTTGCAAGACTGCCTGAGACTTTGCTAAGGCTGCAGGGACCCAGGAGTAAAGCAGAGTCAGCTTCCAAACACCTGGTGGCAATTTCATGCCCAGGGCTTCCACAGGCTGAACCCTAGGGGTCAACAACTCTGTGCCTTTCTCACTCACCAGCAGCCCCTCCTCCTCAGGCAGCTTCCAGGAGAGCACCGCAGGTATTTACAATGATAAAGACTATCACCTGTAGCCCAAGATAGTTGTCATAGGTTTGGCAGAAAAGGACTACATTGAGTTTTTCTGAGAAATACTATTTTTTATCCAACCTCGGTCAAGATCTAATGAAAATTTCACAAATCACTCATGAGGTTACTGAATAAATGCATCTCCGGTATTCTGGAGGTGGCTATGAATAGTCAATAAAAATAAGTACCAGGCACCTGTTCCCTCAATATTACAGCTGGAGGGGGGGATGATTTGTAAAATTGGGGGTGGGGGAATCAGTATTTTGCTTCTGAAGTGAAATGAGAAAGTAGAAAATGTAACAAGTGCATCATACAACAGTTGAAATAGGGAGAGAATCAAAGTAACCAGCCTAAATTTTAAGTTTACACAGTTAGCAAGTACGGAGCTGGAATTCTGCAGAAGCAGTGTAATTTCAGGATTATGTTCTAAAACATTGTTTCATCACACGTCATCACATCATTACCACAGGAACACCATCCTCAAATCAAGAGCCTGAACAATTTGTCCCTGAGCAAACCCCCTAGTCTTTCATTGCCAGTCAACTGTCTATAAAATGAGGGTTGGATTCAATCCTCACTATTTCTACAGGCTTTCTGAAGCCAAGGGTGGATTGTTTCTTCACCTCTTTTCGCTTCCACTTTCTGCCCTCTGGTGGAGGTGCTACAGAAACTGTGACATTCAAGTAGCTACATTAGGGAATCTGAACTAGCCACTACTATACAGGACCATCCTTCAGGGAACTAAAGCTGACTGCACTGATAGTGTAAAACAGCATTCTCTAAGATTCCTTTTAGCAAGAAAACCCAACCAATTCTAGGTACCAGTGGCATCAGAGTAAATAGCTGAAGTAGTCTTTGCATGAAGATAAACAGCTATTTTTATATGCTTTGTAACAAACTTCTTTGATAAAAGAAGTTCAGTCGCTTGGTCGTGTCCGACTCTTTGCAACCCCATGAACCACAGCACGCCAGGCCTCCCTGTCCATCACCAACTCCCAGAATCCACCCAAACCCATGTCCATTGAGCCGGTGATGCCATCCAACCATTTCATCCTCTGTCGTCCCCTTCTCCTCCTGCCCTCAATCTTTCCCAGTGTCGGGGTCTTTTCAAATAAGTCAGCTCTTCGCATCAGGTGGCTAAAGTATTGGTGTTTCAGCTTCAACATCAGTCCTTCCAATGAACACCTAGGACTGATCTCCTTTAGGATGGCCTGGTTGGATCTCCTTGCAGTCCAAGGGACTTTCAAGAGTCTTCTCCAATACCACAGTTCAAAAGCATCAATTCTTCTGCGCTCAGCTTTATAG
The DNA here is from genome assembly GCA_024291935.2 of Okapia johnstoni. NCBI lineage: Eukaryota > Metazoa > Chordata > Mammalia > Artiodactyla > Giraffidae > Okapia > Okapia johnstoni. The sequence goes on from CM044308.1 coordinate 60,436,468, forward strand.
TCCAACTCTCACATCCACACATGACCATTGGAAAAACCATAGCCTTGACTAGACGGACCTTTGTTGACAAAGTAATGTCTCTGCTTTTTAATATGCTGTCTAGGTTGGTCATAACTTTCCTTCCAAGAAGTAAGTGTCTTTTAATTTCATGGCTGCAATCACCATCTGCAGTGAGCCAAAAAAAAAATAAAGTCAGCCACTGTTTCCACTGTTTCCCCATCTATTTGCCATGAAGTGATGGGACCAGACACCATGATCTTAGTTTTCTGAATGTTGAGCTTTAAGCCAACTTTTGCACTCTCCTCTTTCACTTTCATCAAGAGGCTTTTTAGTTCTTCTTCACTTTCTGCCATAAGGGTGGTGTCATCTGCATATCTGAGGTTATTGATATTTCTCCTGGCAATCTTGATTTCAGCTTGTGCTTCCTCCAGCCCAGCGTGTCTCATGATGTACTCTGCATAAGTTAAATAAGCAGGGTGACAATATACAGCCTTGACGTACTCCTTTTCCTATTTGGAACCAGTCTGTTATTCCATGTCCAGTTCTAACTGTTGTTTCCTGACCTGCATACAGGTTTCTCAAGAGGCAGGTCAGGTGGTCTGGTATTCCCGTCTCTTTCAGAATTTTCCAGTTGATTGATATAAGGAATTATAACAAATGTTAGAAACCTCATAACATAAGTTATGTTATGAATCAACTTGAATTTGCAGAGAGCTCACAATAATATTCAATGACCTATGTATTATTCCTTTTTAAAAAATTTGCCACACTTGCTTTTCAACTTAGAGTGAAAACCATCACCTAGTTTCTTACAATACTTTTCGTTTTACATAAAGAAATATTTACGGCCTTTTGAAATTTTTGTTGTCTAGTATTTCAAACATATATCTATTTGGATCGCTTAAAAGAAAAAAAATAAATCTTAATGGGATTTATGGGTAAATTAACTTAAAGGTAGTGAGTATACCTCTGGAAAACGTGACTTTACAGGTCAAATGTGGGTCACATTGCACATTACAGACCAATTTCGGTGCTTAGTACTACAAATGAAGGCCATTTGAGAACAGGAAAGAGACATGTCAGAGAAGCAGCAGTACTCCATAATGAAAACAGGAAAGCAGCAGCTAAAATAGATATGTTATCCCAAGACTTACCAATTTATCTATTCATTCAACTAACACTCATTTAAGATTGGTTAGCTGCCAGATGAACAAAATAAGAGTTCCTGCCCTTAGAGAACTTACTGAAATAATAAATACATTAAACAAACATACACAAATGTAAATAAACTATGGAAAAATACTTGCAAGTAAGGTAAGAATGTATTTTAGGGAGTTTAAGCTGAGATCTAAAGATACAAAACCTTTAAAATAAAAAATATATGAAGAACACAGCAAGAAATAGGCAAACTGGACATTTACCTATTACAGGGAGAGTTTACTTAAGAGGCAAAAACAACATACCCATATCTGGAGTAATATATTCCAGCATGCTGAAACGTTCTGTATATGATAAAAGTAGCCCATGTAGACATTCTGTTTGCTATATATACTATTTCTGGGGTATTAATCCCTTACTCTATATAGTTGTCCCTGGGAAGAAGGTAATAAGAACTGGCCCATAAAATTTCAAGGGACTTTTATTTCTAGCACCCTCATATACCTAGTGCTAGTCTTCCCCACCTCTAGGGCTGCTATTTGACTGCCCACATCCTGTCTAGTTTTCCTAAGAATGCTCGTTTATGCTCAGTCACTCAGTTGTGTCTCTGCAACTGTCGTCTTCCAGGCTCCTCTGTCCATGGCATTTTCCAGGCAAGAATACTGGAGTTGACATTTCCTTCTCCAGGGGATCTTCCCGACCCAGGGATCAAACCTGAATTCCTGCACTGCAGGTGGATTCTTTACTACTGAGCCCCTGGGGAAACCCCTTCCTGAGGATACCCCCTCAATGACAATGACCACATGAGCAAAAACTGAGATGTCCCAGTTTACAATTAGTTTTTCTGATTTGTGAATCAATCTGTAAGAGAACTCATGACATTAAGTCACATTTATCTATTACCATAGCTAAGAATTTCTAAGCGCTGTATGCCAGATACTTCACAAAGTGACATGTGTATTTTTTCAGTTTTGAATTCTTGAAGCAAACCTATTTCCTCTGTTGTAAAATGGGAATAGCCCCACTGCATAAGTTGTCATAAACAAACATAATAAGTGCTTTAAGACAGTTGTAAAAAAAAAAGTAGAAAAAAAAAAACCAGTTGTAGACATAGCTAATGGGAACCTACTGTAGAGCACAGGGAACTCAGCTTGGTGCTCTGTGATGACCTAGATGGGTGGGATGGAGCGGGAGGGGGGAGAGAGGTCTAAGAAGAAGAGGATATATGTATCCATATAGCTAATCCATTTCAGTGTACAGCAGAAACTAATGCAACATTGTAAAGCAATGATACTCCAATAAAAAAAAGCTAAAATAGTTGTAGACACATAATAATAGCTAACACTTATTGGACACTATTTCTCCTTGTTTGTTTTACAGATGAGGAGTAAATGAAGTCTAAGAGAAGTTAAGTAATTGCCTAAGACCTCACAACTAGAAAAGGATAGACCCAGAATTGGAGCCCAAGCAATCTGGAACTAGACTGACCTCTTAACCCCTACCTCCTGCAGTACAATTATTAAGACAGTAATGAAAAATGCCCCCCAAAGTTTACAGCCTAGAATTACACTGTGAATTCACTCATTCATCCATCAAATGTTTACTGAGCACTGCAGTGAGTTGAATAGTGCCCCCCCCCGCAACCCCCTGCAAAATTAATGTCCACCTGGAACTAAATATATAACTTTCCTTATTTGGAAATAGGGCCTTTGCTGGTGAAATGAGATTATACTGGAGTAGCGTGGGCCCTAACTACAGAGAGTGTTCCAAAGAGTCAGAAAACGACACACACAGACAAGAAGAAGGCCATGTGGAAATGGGGGTGACACACTGATGTATTTACAAGCCAAGAAATGCCAAAGACTGATGCCCCAAACTGGAAGCTAAGAGAGAGGTGTGGAAGGCTTTCTTTCTCTGAGTCTCCAGAAGGAGCCAACCCTGTTGACACTTTGATTTTGGACATCTGACCTCCTCAACTGTGAGAGAATAAATTTCTGTTGCTTGAAGCCTCTCTGTTTGTGATAATCTGTCATGGCAGCCCTAGAAAACTAAAACCAGCATCTGCTATATGGCTAGGCACGGTTCCCCACTCTAGAGTTATAGCAGTAAGCAACACTGCACCCCTGCCCTTGTGGAGCTTTCCTGCTAGTGAAGGAGACAGATAATAAACAAATATAGAATTCAAACATAGGTACTGTGCAGTGTTATGAGGAAAAAACATTGTGTGAAGATACACAACAGCCAGATGAGGGTTGTTAGGGATGTCTAGGAAATTTCTCCCTAGAAATGTTTTAACTCAGATGAATCTAGACTGTGGAATTTCAGGCTATATTGGATAATTCTTCATAGTACCACTGAAATACATGCCTTTGATTAATTGGAAAGAAAACTTAGCAAGAACAGCAGCTTGGCAAGCAACAGACCTAAACTTGCTCAACAAACCAAGATTCTGAAACACAGGAAAAGGATGGACACCCTTAAGAGAAAGCAGAGGGGTTTCCGGCTTCTCTCAACCCTCCCAAATTCGCATCTCTTCTCAGAGGTAGTAACCAGTATTCTGCCCTTTCTTCCTCCTACCTCACAGGGAGACCCTAAGGTCCAAGGCTTTGGGAGGTCTAAATCACTGTCACTCAGTAAAGAGGCACCTTCCACAGACCAAAGAGACACAGCTACTTTTACATAAACTCTAGCTCCAGAGCTCAGACTTCTGTTTCACTTCCAGCACCCAGGTATGGGCATACCTAACAGCTGGAGGAGTCCTTGGGTCATCAGAAATAACACGAAGAGTCAAAAATTCCTATAGGACATCTTTAAACACTAACACAGATAGTTACTTCTGTTTAGAAAGTTTAACATTCATAGCCATGAAATTCAAGCATCAGACTTCTTGGCAAAAAGCAAATACTTTCAGTGTTTTGCTTCAGTCAAGTTTGTTTGGCAATTTAGCAAAGATTTCACCAACTTATTTGAGACTGAACATGAAACTGAAGTCCCTCAGTCATGTCCGACCCTTTGCGACCTCATTGACTGTAGCCTGCCAGGATCCTTCCTCTGTCCATGGGATTCTCCAGGCAAGAGTATAGGAGTGTGTTGCCATTTCCTTCTCCAGGGGATCTTCCCGACCCAGGGATTGAACCCGGGTCTCCCTCATTGCAGGCAGACACTTTACAGTCTGAGCCACCAGGGAAGCCCTTACTTGAGATTATCTGAATTTAGTTTAGATTTGAGGAGTGAAATTAACTGAAATACAAACAGTAGGTGTTACTCAATCCCTGAAAGTGTTTAAACTGAAAAACTAAAAGATTTCAACATAAATATGCCAAAAACTTCAAAAATTAAACTAATAAACTTTTATAATGACACAAGTAAATAGGGAAATAAGGCCATCACATTCACATTTTTATCTATGTCATTGTGAGTGGCTGTTTGGTAACTTTTCCATTCCTTCTTTAATTGGCTTAGATTGAAGCAAAAAGGTCAACATGTACCACTTTAATTCCCTCAGAACAAATTAGTGTTAAGTATTTGGACAAAATTTAATTTCATTTTGACCTTAAAGAATTTATTTCCTCCCCTTTCACTCACTGCACAGCAGTTTCTGCAGTGTCCTCAGGTCACTCCTTCAGGGGAATAGGGAACCGTGGGAACCGCTGGCCTGCATCACTGAATCCCAGCACAGCAGCCCCTCCAGCCTGGGTTGCCTCCCACCTACCTTGCTCCCTGCTTTTACCCTCGTATCCATAGTTTCTTCTTCACACAGCAGTCAGAAGACAGTTATCTTAAAAAACAGTAACAAATTATTCAGTTCAGTTGAGTTCAGTCACTCAGTCAGGTCCAACTCTTTGCGACCCCATAGACTGCAGCACGCCAGGCCTCCCTGTCCACCACCAACTCCCGGAATTTACTAAAACTCATGTCCATTGAGTCGGTGATGCCATCCAACCATCTCATCCTCTATCCGCCCCTTCTCCTCCCACCTTCAATCTTTCCCAGCATCAGGTCTTTTCAAATGAGTCAGCTCTTTGCACCAGGTGGCCAAAGTACTGGAATTTCAGTGTCAACATCAGTCTTTCCAATGAACACTCAGGACTGATCCTCCTTTAGGATGGACTAGTTGGATCTCTCTGCAGTCCAAGGGACTCGCAAGAATCTTCTGCAACACCACAGTTCAAAAGCATCAATGCTTCGGCACTCAGCTTTCTTTATAGTCCAACTCTCACGTCCATACATGACTACTGGAAAAACCATAGCTTTGGCTTTTTGACCTTTGTTGGCAAAGTAATGTCTCTGCTTTTTAATATACTGTCTAGGTTGGTCATAACTTTCCTTCCAAGAAGTAAGCGTCTTAATTTCATGGCTGCAGTCACCATGTGCAGTGATTTTGGAGCCCCCCAAAATAAAGTCAGCCACTGTTTCCACTGTTTCCCCATCTATCTGCCATGAAGTGATGCCATGATCTTAGTTTTCTGAATGTTGAGCTTTAAGCCAACTTTTGCACTCTCCTCTTTCACTTTCATCAAGAGGCTCTTTAGTTCTTCTTCGCTTTCTGCCATAAGAGTGGTGTCATCTGCATATCTGAGGTTACTGATATTTCTCCTGGCAATCTTGATTCCAGCTTGTGCTTCATCATCCAGCCCAACGTTTCTCATGATGTACTCTGCATATAAGTTAAATAATCAGGGTGACAATATACAGCCTTGACATACTCCTTTCCCAATTTGGAACCAGTCTGTTGTTCCATGTCTGCTTCTAACTGTTGCTCCTTGACCTGCATACAGATTTCCCAAGAGGCAGGTCACATGTCTGGTATTCCCATCTCTTTCAGAATTTTCCAGTTTATTGTGATCCACACAGTCAAAAGCTTTGGCCATAGTCAATAAAGCAGAAATAGATGTTTTTCTGGAACTCTCTTGCTTTTTCGATGATCCATCGGATGTTGGCAATTTGATCTCTGCTTCCTCTGTCTTTTCTAAAACCAGCTTGAATATCTGGAAGTCCACAGTTCACCTACTGATGAAGCCTGGCTTGGAGAATTTTGAGCATTACTTTACTAGTGTGTGAGATGAGTGCAATTGTGCAGTAGTTTGAGCATTCTTTGGCACTGACTTTCTTTGGGATTGTACTGAAAACTGATCTTTTCCAGTCCATATTGAGTGCAGCACTTTCACAGCATCATCTTTCAGGATTTGAAATAGCTCAACTGGAATTCCCTCGCCTCCATTAGCTTTATTCGTAGTGACGCTTCCTAAGGCCCACTTGACTTCACATTCCAGGATGTCTGGATCTAGGTGAGATCGTGATTAACTGGGTCATGAAGATCACTTTTGTACAGTTCTTCTGTGTATTCTTGCCACCTCTTCTTAATATCTTCTGCTTCTGTTAGGTCCATACCATTTCTGTCCTTTATCAAGCCCATCTTTGCATGAAATGTTCCCTTGGTATCTTGAATTTTCTTGAAGAGATCTCTAGTCTCTCATTCTATTGTTTTCCTCTATTTCTTTGCACTGGTCACTGAGGAAGGCTTTCTTATCTTTTCTCACTATTATTTGGAACTCTGCATTCAAATGGGTATATCTTTCCTTTTCTCCTTTGCTTTTCACTCCTCTTCTTTTCACAGCTATTTGTAAGGCCTCCTCAGACAGTCATTTTGCGTTTTTGCATTTCTTTTTCTTAGGAATGGTCTTGATCCCTGCCTCCTGTACAATGTCATGAGCCTCCGTCCATAGTTCATCAGGCACTCTGTCTATCAGATCTAGTCCCTTAAATCTATTTCTCACTTCCACTGTATAATCGTAAGGGATTTGATTTAGGTCATACCTGAATGGTCTAGTGGTTTTCCCTACTTTCTTCAATTTAAGTCTGAATTAACAAATAATTATTCCCCACTTAAAACCTTCCAATGGCTGCCCACTGCAACTAGAAATAAACTTCAATTCCATAACATGGTCTATCAACCATGCTAGGAACTGGCCCTGGATCCTCTCTCCCTGTCACTCAGTAAACTCCAGACACACTGGCTCTTTTACCTATTCCTCGGCCAGGCCAAGCATCTCCCAACTTCTCCCTATGACTTTCTCCTTGCTGCTTTCTCTCACTCAGACTTTTCCCTCAGAACATCAAATGAAGGTCATTCAGGTCACAACTCAAATGTCCCCACCTCAGAGGGACTTTTTCACTTTAAGTAGTTAGTGCCTTTACACGCTCTCCACCCCCTCCATCACTTTCTGTAACACTTCTCTCATCTTTTAACACCGCTTACCGTACATGAAATGGCATTCATTTATTGTTTATCTACTTCCTGCCTGCTTTCTTCCACTCTTTAGCAGGTCCCTGAAAGGACCACCATTATTTCCAGTACCTAAAAAGTACCCATCACACAGTAAAGGCATCTGTTGATTGAATAAATGAATGCACAGTTGTGTGACTCTGGGTTAATTAAGCTCTGAGCTACTAGCCAAGCAATTAAAAAACAGCAAGCTGTGTTATTCACTCAGTCGTCTTCTACTCACTAAATTCTGCAAAACTTGGAAAGAAAACTTATTAGCAAGAACAGAAGCCCAACAAACAGACGTGAACTAATCTTCAGGTCTGTTTATTAGGCCAAGATCTTGAAATACATGAAAAGAGCTTCCAATGTGGACACCTAATCATTTAATTAATATTCATTTCAGATTAGAGTAAGGTAATGACTTGAGTGTAAAGAGCTCTGATTTAGAGTTTCTAAAACACCAACCCAGTAACATTGGGAATGATAAAAAAGAAATCTAAAATTAAAACAAAAATACTATAAAGAAAGGAATGACTGCCTGCCCACTTTAGACACCAGCTAATACTTGACTAAGGACTGTAACATTAAACAAACTGAGTTAAAGGAAGCAAAATTTTAAAATCCTTCTTAGTACTTCTACCACTTTTTAGTACCTGTCGATGACTATGTTTTGCAACAAGCATTAGAGTTTTATACATTGATAAAATTATAGGCTCCTGAATGTTTTAAATAGTAAATATTCTACATTAAAACTTTGGTATGAAAAATTTTAATGAAAACATTAATCGTACAAAAATTAAATATCAAAACCATTTAAAATGACTTACAATTCAGAGATTCAGCTTATTGATACTTCTCTATCAGCTTGTTTTCATAAGAATTGATTATTTCCAGCTGAAAAAAAATCTACCAATAGGACTGTGGTAAGAAGAAATGAGAATAACGTACATAAAGCTTGTAAGCCTGTGCTCAGTATATTTTGCTCGTAAATATTACTTTTCTTTTATTATTACTTTGAAAAAAAACACATAAAAGTTTTACAGAACATGCCAACTTCAGGTAAAAGCTTCTTACATGAGAAATAACCACATGTAAGGAATCTAGCCTAGCATTTTTTTAAAACAATTACATTTTCCTCTGAGGAACATACTACATAAAATTTTAATAACTGATAAAAATTCCTCACTAATAAACCAACTTCTGGAGTCTAATTATATAGCTTCATGTTATAATTTAAGAGGTCCTTTAGAGAATACATATTTTTAAAAAAGTACAAAGTTACATGATCAGGAAAAGTACCTTTTAATAAGTAACCACAACATTGTGAAATATTCCTCTAACTACACATATGGCTCAGTTTCATCTTAAGTTTGCCAAAAAAGAAAAAGATGGCTTGAAATAGTAAATGAAATAGGTATGTTAATACAAGGAAGCACAACAAACAACTGACAGGTTACCTTGCCACTATCTATGCCTTATGAAATATTTTACAATTTCAGTCATGCTTTTACTATTAAATACTGTTATAGTGCCACTTTTAGGATGCTAATTAAGGTAAAGCTTAACATTCTATCCTTCTAACAAGAGTTCAAAGAGAATACAGAGATGAATGTGAATATATATTGTGTTCTACAACATCTGCTTTCTAATATTCCAAATTTAACAATTTATCTAAATCTAATCTGAGGTATATTAACAAGTCAAACATTTTTTAATCCACAGCAAGGGCTATGTACCATGCAAACACTACTACCACAATTGCACACAGTGGAAAGAGGTAATATTTATATTTCTGCCATAGGGTTAGCTCAACTGCCACTTCATCTCTCTTCCTGTTCTTCTTCCGACGACCCTTCAGTCTGTTTTCAAAAGCTTCCAGTTCAGCCTAAATCAAAACAGTATCATTTTTATTAAATTCAATACACACATTGACTTGAATTTTTCCACTCAGACAAAAATAAATTGGGGAAATGTTTTAATAGTAATGGTATATAATTAATACACAGATTCAATTTTTTTAAAATACTATCTTTCCACTACTGACCATATTCAACAAATTCAGAGTTGAGGTAAGGAGAACTGGAACTAGAGAGTGGTGAAAGAGATTATTTCAGACTGATGGCCTGCTTTTGATATTAAATACAGAAACATCTGATTTAAAATATAGACATTAGTTTTGTATAGCACCATTAACCTGTAGTTAATAGGGCTCTATAATACAGAGCTTCCAGCAAGTGCTAACCGGTGACCCATTAGGATAAAGATAGCTATAATTGTAGTTTTACACAATGCTGGTAATAAATATTAACAACTTGTATGGAAGAAATTCAAGTGAATGAAGAGAAAAAGCTGCTAGAAATTGATTCCCCTCAATCAAATACATTTAAAAACAGAGTAAAAATTCTTTAGGGGAAAAATGCTTCATACTTTAAACCAAAATGACTCCTTTAGAAAGTAGAATTATATAAAAACTCATTCTAAAAAATAACTTTACAAAAAGGATACCTAGATGACACTCATTATAAAGGGTAGATTTTTAGTCTACTGTAAAGAACTTACTTATTAAGCTTTAATGCATGACAATATAATATGATATACTGCATTGTTATTAACTCAAGCCTGGTACTTATTAACATATATGTAATATTCATGCAAAATTCTGTAAATGTTCATTTAAAAGAAGGAAATAGAAACTTCAGTTAACATATCCATAACTTTGCTCATAAACCACATCTGAAGACTTAACATATATTCAATACTTAATTTAACACAAAGTGACATTCTTCAATGAACCAAAATATCAAAATATTCTCAAGTGGTTGTGATATACAGCAAAAGGTCAAAATATATTAAAAGGAGTCAAACTTGAGAACCACTGATACAGTAAAATAACTAATGCATAAATGATGACTCACAGTTGTCAAAAGTGGTTTAAATTATGTTCCATACACTGTTTAAAAGGCAGTAAATAGAGACTATATTTAAGATTTCTCTCCATAATGGCTTTATAAAAGAAGGGACACACTAGACTATTATTAATAATCTCCCAGGATTCCAGTCAACCCATGTTTTATTGCATTAGCTCTGATAACTTATTTTTTGATATTAGGCAAATCAATTTTACAGAACATAAAACATGAGAGGTCATTTTATCCCACCTTGCTACATGAGTTGTTTTTAATGCCCTCTCTCAAGACATGCAAATTTCAGTTTCTTCATTCATAATGGTGGTAGTTTACATACAATGTACACTGCTTGCTAAGCACTGAAGGATCTCAAAATGCAAACTGACAAAAAATTACATGTTACCATTTGAAAGTTAAGCCACTCTTTGGAATATATGATCAATAAATACAGTATTCGAGCAAACAAGAGGTATAAGAATGTACTTGTTATCTAGGTAACACATTTTATCTTGAATGCAGATAAAAATTCAAGAATTCTTGAATGCAGGAGTCTAATGGTTCAAACAAAACCAAAAGTTTATTCATTGATTGGGTTAATAGAGGGAAATAGTGACACTAAAAGTAACCCAAACAGCAAAGAATCCTAAAATTTTATTTTTGTATTATTTTAACATAATTTTCAGGAGGCTTAAACTAACATTAAGATGAGTATGTTCCAGAGTACATCCACTAACTGGTACAGAGTATGGGAAAATCTAGTACACACCAGACAACAGAAGCACATCTGAGGGTTTTAAAATAGGCCTACACACTAGGCTTTTATCACAAAAACAAAAAAGGATGAGATTTCAAGTTCTTCATAATAAGCACATAAATTAATGCACAAATAGGGAAAGGCCACTAACACATTAAAAATGACATTTAACGTGACATTACCTCAGATGCTTTCCGCTTCATTTCTTTGCATGTTGTGTCACATTCTATGGAAATCTGATTTTCACGTACTTTGTTGCACTGCACTTCCTACAAATAAAATTTTTTACTTTACTTTTACTTTACTTTAATTTAAAAGATTTCCCTCAAAGTTGTAGTAACTGCATGCCATAAAAAAGCAAAATTTCTCTAGCAGCTTAAGATTATGCCTATTATTTCATTTTTATTCTTCATTTCTCTTTATCACTTCCTATTACTCTTCTGAAGCCTCCAGGGAGGTGCTAGAGTAGTGCCATCCAACACAGCTAGCTGAGGCAACGGAAATGTTCTATACTCACAAGGGTAGCACTTACCACACGTGGCGCCTTAGTACTCAAAGTGTACTGAAATCAAGGAACTGAATGTCATGTCACATATTATTTAATGTTGATTCATTAAAATTCTAATTTAAATAGCCATAAGTGGCTAGTGGCTATCACCACAGTGTGGCTCTAGAGAGTCTTTTGGAGAGGTACAAGTTTTTCTCTCAACCATTTATCTTTTTAAAAAAAGCTGAGGTGAAAATCATTCTAAACTTTATTTCTGTACTTCACTGACTCCTTAATGAAATAATAAAAAATATACTTTTATTGATGAGATGACATCAAGACTATAATCAATTTGTGTACTATTCTGTAATAAAATAAGTGGTCTTTATTTTAAATAGTCTAAACTTTGCTTCTGTAGATCTTTTGTCTGCCTTTTATTCATTCCGTATTTCTTGTGCCAGATGTCATTTTTGCTGTAAGTGTACCTATTGGTACCAAGTTGCTCCTTTCTCAACACACCCTTAGGAACTAGTTTTTTAGTTCAAATCTACCAGAGTAAGGAAATGAGATCATCACATCCTGAGCAAAGGACATACACTTTAATGAAAGGACTTTATAGCACAGAATTTTGGCTGAGGTTGGTGATAAACAGAGTCTTGTTGTCCAACGATAGTCCAAAGGAAAAATAACATGGACAAACACTAGAGACAAAAATAAATACTGCATGTTAGTGGATATTAAGTCTATCAGTCTGGAAGAAAGACCACCATATCTTTTCTCATTCAAAAGGTACTTATAGAGTACCTATTACATGCCAAGCACTGTATTAGGGAAAGGGGATGTAATAAGGAAAAAATTAATATGGTAAATGCTAAACTAGTAATAATAGCAGCTGCTATTTATTAAACATAGTGTAGTCATGGTGCTAAATGCTATATAAGCATTATCTCTTTTATTCCTTTCAATAAGTCTATGTAAACAAGGTTACACACATCCCTAGAATCACAAAGCTCTTAGCCATGAATCTAGCACAAAGTATAAAGAAAGTCAAGAGGAAGGAGCACCTAAGTCCTTTCAGAAGGAGGCAGAAGGAAAGAAAACCTTCCCAAACCAAGAAATGCTTGAACTAAGCATAAACAGGATTCTACAAAATAGGGCAGTAAAGGGAAAAAACTTACAGTCTATACAGAAGGAACATAAATAGTATCACATATTAAAGCGGAATATAGCTGATGTGTTAGTGCACTTAAAACACAAATCACAGAAAGGACTAACGGGATATGACTGGACAAGCAGGCAAAGACAGATTCCACTCCTATGCCATAATTCTGTACATGTATACCTTATAAAATGATTATTTTTTTCCCAAGTAATGAAGAACCAGTGAAGAACTTGGGTTGGAAATATGATTAGAGGCATGGAAATCTGCTATGAAGCTGTTTTCAAAGTTTAAGAATAAGCCGTTGCCAGTTCTCAGGGGTGGCAAACTGCACTTGGATAGTAAGATGAGGTTTGAGAGAAAACCTGAGAAACATTTCAGATTAAAAGTGTTTTGACTGAGTACTGATTTTCATATAGAGATGACCCATTTAAATACCTAAAACTTTGGGATCCAACTCCAGAAAAACTTAGGTCTATAAATTTAAATTCAGAAATTAACCATCCCAGGAAATGATAGTTGGAGCTGTAAAAGCAGCAGCAAAGCAAAGGTCCTCAATAAAAGCAAAAGATTTTCAATAAATATTTGCTGAATAGATGAGTAAATGAGTAAACTGAAAGAGCAGCTTTAGCGAACAACCATAAGAATGTGAAGAAAACAAGGAGTTACAACTATAACTGAGAAAGGGAAAATCAGAAGTAAAGAAAAGAAATCTTCGTAAGAGTCCACAGTGTAAACAGGGAAGTCAAGGAAAAGGAGAACTGACCTGAGTTCAGTGACATTCTTCCTTTCTAAGTTTTGCCAAATGGTATGTAGTTTGCTACCACTGAGCTTTCCAATCATTACCTTTGCCCTTTCACTCCTCCATTACCATAACTTTATCTTTTCTTTTTTTTCCATTTTAACCATAACTTTATCTTAAAATTAACTCTCTCCAAGTTTGAACGTTATTTTATAATTTTATAAGTCTGAGTATGTGAGGTCTTTTTAAGGTAACATTTTCACAACAGAATACTGATTATAAAAAACTTTCATAAGAGCGACAAAGGTTAATTCCAGACCCTTTCTTAAATCATGAAACTCACTTCATTACTCACACTCTCACTTATGTGGAGACCTCAAATCTAGAACCCTGATTCTGTTCAAAAAACAGCACTGAACTCAGTTCCAATATAAAATAATCCTCTTTAACTATTAAATTTCAGAAAACTAAGCTGCCAAACAGTGCTGATTTTTAAAATAAGCATTTACAGAAATAAATAGACCAATAATGAAAAAAACTCTAGGAAATAAGAGCTTGAAATTAAAAAGCAAAAAATTACAGTCAAAGAACTACCAAAACACACTCTCCCCACCAAAAAAAAAAAAAAAAAATGTACATAGAAAAGAATTTTCAATAACTTAAAATATTTACCTTTTTTATTCTTTTACAAGGACATCTAAGTTTCACCTTTTGGTTGCAATTAAAGGGACATTCACCAGGATGACACATTTCTTTGCATCTATGACCACAAGGAAGCTAAAATAAAACCAAAATAAAACAATTACATATTTATAGTCATACTCTACTTCCCCTTTCCCCCAACAACTATTTTAAGAAAAAGTCCATTACAATAGGGTCAATAAATCTTGGACAACTGGCTAAGTTTTTCATTTTTTTCTTTTAGATATAAATAATCTTAATTCCCAGAAATGTTCAATATTCTCCCTGGTTCCACTCCAAGAGTACATCTTACATCACTCCTGAGGCTAGTTAGAGCTCTGTGACTAAGTTCTGGCCAATGGAATGTAATCAAGAGCGCCTCCATGCCTTAAAGCATTCAAGAGCACAGGTCCATGCTGTTCCCTTCCCAGTGTGCTGGAAAAGAGGATATCTAGAGCAACAGAGGATCCCATGAGTCAAAGAGAACAGAGCTGCCCTGCTAACTTGGATCCCATCTTGTGACACATCATTCTTCCCTTTCATTGTTGTATGAGAAAGAAAATTTCCTTGTCCTTAAGCCACTGTATTGTGATACAACTGGTTAGCCTTTTACTCTAAAAGGCTTGCCACTCTGAATTAAAACATACCAAATAGAATTCTCCAAATTCTAGTCTTTATGATTCACCAGACTGATCTTTCAAATTACTGACTCCACTACTCATTTTAAGAAATTCAGAATCCTTTTCCATTGTCTTTAGTCTCTCTTGAGTATGCAACCAGCTTTCAAATTTTTTAAATTTTTAGCTGAGACATTTATACCAAAACTAAATTTGGATCATTCACACTGCATTTTCACTAATCCTAGCATACTGTAATGCTACCTACTAGAATGAGTTCCACACTAGGCATTCCTGGGCCACTTGAGTCTTGTTTTTCTCTACACCTAATACTAGGCCCTCAACACAACTTAACAAGCACAATATTTATTCACTATCAAACACCTGTCTCAGAGTATTTGTTTCAAGGACTCCCTCACCTCCCTCTCACCTTCGTTCCTGCCAGTGCCTCTAGCCTGTCTTCATAAACAAGACAAACATTTGGCATTAGCTTACCACCTATCCTTTTTTCCCTTCAAAATACGTCTTTATAGCATCTTGTTCTTTCCTTAATCTCGGAGGTAATTACATCAGTCATCTTCTCTGAAAGTACTTAAGCACTCTACTTTAAATCAGTGATTCTGAAGTGGAAAGTGAATAGGGAAACATATCAGAATCAGTAAGGGAAGATCTTTTTGAAATTACATAGACTCACGGCTACAGTGTGGTCTCTCACTGATCATTATTCTGTCTCTTCCGTGTGCTGCAGAGAAAGGAAGTTTGGTAGACTTCTAAGATGCTATATTTTTTGACCTAGGTGGAGTTATATGATGTTCAGTTTTTAACCATTTTTTATACTGTACATGTATGTTCTATGCACTGTTGAGTATGTAATCATTTCATTATTTAAAAAATCAAATCACATAATGGTTATGTGATCCCTGTTAGATGTGCAGGCGTGTATTATCTCAAAAGCAAGATTATATTCTGAAAGGGCAGAAAAGTAGTCCCAAAGAAAATTGCTTAGAATGTAAAATATATACAATGACTGTATCTTCATTACAGATTTCACAGCAAAAAGACATTTTTAAAAAACATCCAACCCTGGTATTCATTTAAAGATGAGATATCCTACCCTTCCCATTTAAAGTGAGATGGTTTTCCTCTACTCTACTCAGCCCTTAATATCATTCTGCTAGCACTTTGGTAAGTCAAAATAAATGGCTTACCAACAAGCAATATTACCTAGTTCAAAATGTCTCATTTTAATCCCAATAATTTTAAAAGCTCTTTAAAATAATTAAAGAAAGTTTGCATATCAATATTACTTGTGGATAAATACCCATATCATCATCACCATAGCTGGGACATCCATAGCACTTACCATACACTAAGATCTTTACCTGTTACTGACTCACTTAATATTCAGCACTCTGAAATGAGTATTGCTACTGCCTCCATTTTACACATGAACAATCTGGTATACAGAGACATTAAATAATGTGTCCAAGTAAAAAATAGAAAAGCTTGCATGGGAATGATAAAACCAAATTTAGAAATGATTTTTAAAAGTAGAATTGTATATGCGAGGCACGGTTTAAATAAAGGTCCAGTTCTTCATGCTATCTTTATATATTTCCTTTAAGTTTAACTCAAACTTAATTGAACAATCCAATAGATACATGGAGTGTGTATCAGAGAAGCAATGTAACTAGAACACACTTATGCTATCCCCACAGTTCACTCTTACACTCACACTCAATAGACATTTACCAGCTACCTAATAAGTACAACCAGGGACTGGATACAAAGACAAATATGACACAGTCACTGCCCATAGGAAATCTACAGTATGGTAAGGGGAAGAGAAAGCAAACAGGAATTTATCAATGCATCAGAATTTGTCATAATCCTATATCTTAAGTCTGAGTCTAAGATATCCGTGGCAAGTTCAGAAAGACAGTTCTTGGTTGATACCATCATAGTCTACTGGTTCTCAAACTGTGCCAGACCAATATTATCACCCTTATGTAACAGCTTATTAGAAACACAAATTCCTGGACCTCCACTCCAGGCCCACAAAATCAGGAACTCTGGCGTGGAGCACATTAACCTGTCTGAACAAGCGCTTACAATGATTCTGATGCACATCAGAGTTTGAAAACTACTGCTGTAGCCTTATCAGAACATAAACTAGATTGAATTCTATTAGACACAATAACGTTCACCTGTCTACCCCAAGGACTGTTCTAAACCTTAATAACCATATAGACTTTCCCAACCTAACGATATATTTTTCAAGAAAGTCCAAGGAGACACTAGCAATACCAGGGGCTCTAGAATGTCCTAGAATTAAAAAATGATGAGCATGGGAAAAAATTTTTAAATAAATAGTGCATATTCAGCTCCAGTCCCACCCAAATGTCATAACAGGATCACAAACAAATCATAACCAAGGCAATGCTAAATTGCAAATTAGTGATCCCTGAATTAAATGTTTATTTCTGACAGCAATCTCATCCCAAATTACTGTTGTCAGATTAAAAATAAAACATTCTCAACTACTTATTACCTGAAACTTGAATCTGAACAGAAGAAAATTTATTTTAACAAGGGAAACTCAGAATTTGAAGAATTCAGAAAATTAAATTTGAAATATCCCATGCCTCTAGTCTCACTTATATAACAAAGTCAGGATTATTAAAATAAGCATGTATTGCTTGAAATTTCTCCCTTTTATAATCTCACGTAACTTTTAAAATTCCCAGGTTCAATTTCCAATAGCTCTTAAACAAAAACCCACAAATGTGTCCAAAGTTTTAGTTGGCATAAAAGGCATAAAAGGCATATCATGCATTGATTTGTTTTTTCTTTAATCAAAGAGACAGACTACTATAGTTACGACTTTGCTGTCATCTCTTCCTGATTCTAAATAGGACAAGAAACACTTAGGTAAGTTTATAAAGACAAAGAATTAAAAGAAAAGAGGTGCTACTACTACACTTATAAGTAAAAAGAATTCCTTTATAAATCAAATAACTGTCACTTCCCTACTCCAGCGATCAAAAAAGGACTGTCTTAACTTTTAAGTTGGTCAAACAGAGATAGACTGCTTTGGTTTCTCAAAATTACTGCCGGGATAAATTCCCAGTGAGCTTTTACCTTTTTATTCTGAACAATTTTTCTGAACTACTTTTGATATTTTTAGCTTGAAAACAACGCACGTACCAGCATCATAATCTCTAAAAACAAAACTTCATATATGAATGCTTTATATTCAAATAATGAGCTTTAAGGTTTATAAACACACACGCACGATCTATTTTTTCTACTGTGGATTTACTGTCCAACTGCCCATGAGCCACACAGTTCCTGATCTACTTATATTTCAAGATGGGAAAACATTAGGTCATAAAAAAAATCTTCAAAGGGTCATTCCTGCTCCTACTATCCCAAAATTTTACAAAGAGATGTGCATCTACCCTAACTATAAGTTTCTACACATATCAACCACATTTTGCTTTCTGGGCCCACATTTCTAGTGGGTCCAGAAAAGACCTAAAATAGGATGAACAAACAATAAAAGAGAAACAATGCCCAAGAAATACCATGTAAAAAAGTTGTATTAAATCTTACCTCTTTAGGACACTGATTTTTGCAACAACTCAAGAGATTCTTTTCATTTATATCAGCTGTGGTTATTTTTCTAAAAAGATGAGAGGAAGTTTTGATGATAGTCAAACCAAAGTCCATTTTATAGTATGGTTTTTCTAAAAACAGCTCACAATTTCAAACAGCAATGCAATAAGCTTATCAGAAAAACTTTTTTCAGTTGATTCTGGATTAAGCTATTTATTAATGTTAGAAAATGATTTATTTTATATCAGTTCACTTGAAATCAGTCTGTGCTTTTATATCTGATTCAAGGGGTAACTCTGAAGTCATAAACACCAATGAATAAAACTACTTTCTAACAAAGAGCTGAACAGTAGATACATGAGTCAGTAACCAATGACAATCTAAAAATCTCCATCATACATATCTCACTTTTCCCTATTACCTTTCTTCTCTTTTCCTTTATTCTTTCTTTTCCTATTCCTTTCACTAGACATAATTGATAAAATACACCATAAGTTTAGCCTCACTAATGTTAAAACTATTATCTTAAGTATCTGTATCAAATTAGCTAAAACATGTACCCTAGATAACACAGGCAATTTTCTTGACAAAGTTTCATGTAATAATAACACGGTTTCTATACTGGCTCTACAACTAAAGTTTTTGTATTGGCTCTATATTTTTATTCTTACAGGTAAAGTGCTCCCCTCTGACTTGAGGTAATATTATTTTGTTCCTGTTTCTCTATAATTAGGAACAAGTTTTTTAAGGCCTGTATCTTTTATAACTAATTTATATAGAAGAAACTGCATGAAGCAGAAAAGGACTACAAGGAAAAGATGACTTATGAAATGGAAAGTAAATGAAATTATCAGAAAAAATACTGAGACTGAAGAATTCTGTGTAAAAGCATGGATTCAAGAAAAGGAAAAAAGAACTCTATAACTGTGGTAATGGAAACCACTTCAATCCATCTACCTCCAAACATTTCTACCCAAAATCATTCAGCTCATTAATAACAAACAGAATCGCTGAAATTCCATGACGTCAGCATAACCAGAAGACAGAAATTTCTACAAATTGCAAATGACCTGGTGCAAATAAACACCAACTCCTAGCAGAGCTATTTCTCAAGCTCCCATAGCAAATCTTTACAGACAGCTTGGTAGAGTTCTGGAAAAAATGACAGGTATGAAAAGACAGGGACTGAGCTAACGTTGTACCAGGAAGAAAAAGTCCACCACAAATGTAAAAATACTGAAAAAGTCTTGGTAAATCAAAGCAAGAGAAGACACTTTTAAAAAGTATGCAAGAATCAAGAAGCCAGTGTTAGAAAGGCAATGCTTTGTGAAAGAAGGTAAAAGGAGGTGTCCTTTGGAGACCACATGACAAAGGAAAAAGAAGCAAAAGGGGAAAATTTAGGACACTGCAAGACCAAAGAAAACAACCTCTTGGGACATTCCTGGCAGTCCAGTGATTAAGATTGCATGCTTCCACTGCAAGGGGCATGGGTTCGATCCCTGGCTGGGGAACTAAGATTCACAGAGGGCACAGTACCAAAACAGGAAAAAAGAAAACAGACTCTTTTCATCAGTAACACTCATTAATAACGCAAAATTGTCCTCTTAACTCTTCTTACAAAATTTCTAAAACTAAAAATTGTAATTTCTTACTTTCAACAAAAAAATTTAATATTTAAAAAGAATAAAATCTGACTTCCCAATTTAAACCATGAGTCTAGAGCATAAGTGAGAGAAGGAAATGGCAACCCACTCCAATATTCTTGCCTGGAGAATCCCAGGGACAAAGGAGCCTGGTGGGCTGCCGTCTCTGGGGTCACGCAGAGTTGGACATGACTGAAACAACTTAGCAGCAGCAGCAGAGTATAAGTAACAAAAATAAATTTAAGATACTATTAGCATTTACTTTGGCCACCTGATGTGAAGAACTGACTCATTGGAAAAGATCTTGATGCTGGGAAAGACTGAAGGCAGGAGAAGAAGGGGACGACAGAGGATGAGATGGTTGGGTGGCATCACTGACTCGATGGACATGAGTTTGAGCAAGTTCCAGGAGTTGGTGATGGACAGGGAAGCCTGGCATGCTATAGTCCATGGGGTCACAAAGAGTCAGAGATGACTAAGCAACTAAACTGATTACCATTTTTCTGAAAGTATGGTCCAAAAAGTCAGAAATAAACTCATATTCCCAAATTTAATCTGAGTAAAATATACTTACAAAAATCCCACTTAACAGACTTAGGTGAAATGGTTAATTATGTCAGATCATGATTAAATAGAAAAAAAATGAAAAAAATTTTCCTTCCACATAATCCACAAGCAAAAACTTGCATTTTTAAGTAAGGAAAATATAGAAGTCACATCCTAGTATGATAACTGCCATAACAGTAACATCTGCAATAAATAAAAGCCTACCTTTTAAATCTATGATTTAAAAATTGTGCCTAAGTAACTATGCACGAGTCAATTTTGAACCAACAAAACTACAGCTGACACTGGTATTTGAACAATCTGCTATAGGAATGCTTCTACTGTTTTTCTAAAAGCAAACTTTTTCCTAACAAAATCTTACCTGAAATACCCAAATGGAAAAAAGAGAATTTCCCTGGTTAAAATCAAGGTAAAGTATCTGGAAGGTTGAACAGCCTACATTTCTTCCTTCCAGATCTCTACCGGAAAATCGAGGCCTCCAGCCTCTAAGGACCACACTGAAAAATATTCCTTAAAGTATTCTATAAAAGGTTCTGAATTATAAAAAATATAACAGTTAAAATGGCTGGTAAAACAAGAGTATTTCTTCAGTCTACTTACCTACATTCCACATAAAGACTTGTGATCTTGCAGTGACATTTTATTCTAAGCATCTGAACACACGGAGGACACTCTCCAGGGTGACATGGCAGAACACACGGATGAGGACAACCTGATGGCCGTGATTTAGAGCACCCTTCTTCACAGTGGAGGCATTCTGGGCCAGCCTGGTAAGTAGCAAGGAAATAAATCATTGAAATATACAAATCTAACATTTCTATACAGCTAAAGCTATAAAATTTATATATCTCATTAAAAGAAAGTACATCTGCAGCTCTCAGAAATTCAGTTAATAAAACAGTGCTATGCTTCACTCTTCTGAAAATATCCAAATGAATAACAGCAAGATTATCAATGGGACCATTACTCACAAAGATTTTTGTCTACCAACCTCATCTGCTCATACTGCTTCACCTTTAAAATGAACTTGATTACATAAAAGCATTCCTACTAAAATGTAAATTACTTCCTAGTCAGTGGTGGGGGGTGGGGGAGGAAACAGCGTAAAACCTTAACAATTTCCACTCAAGAAGTATGACCATCACCTAATTAAAGAAATCAACACACTGTTAACACATAAATAAAAATTACCAAAGCATTCAATGTTCTAGGAATGTTAATCTCATCTGGCCAAGGAGAAACACATATAGAAGGGAAAGAAAATGACTAGAAGTCTAATTTATTTTTTAATGCACTTCAGTGAGCCAAGATTAAATTACATTTACAAATAAATGGACCTTAATGTAGCTCAACAAAGTACCCCTTTTATAATCATGGCTGAACTTGGGGATGATAATAAAAATGTTTAACTGTCATAACTTAGTATCCATGTCAATTGCTCTCATTTATTCATGTGAAATGCCAGGCTGGATGAAGTACAAGCTGGAATCAAGATTGCCAGGAGAAATATCAATAACCTCAGATATGCAGATGACACCACCCTTACGGCAGAAAGTGAAGAGGAACTAAAGAACCTCTTGATGAAAGAGGAGGATGAAAAAGTTGGCTTAGATCTAAAAAACTAAGATCATGGCATCTGATCCCATCACTTCATGGCAAACAGATGGGGAAACAATGGAAACAGTGACAGACTATTTTCCTAGGCTCCAAAACCACCACAGATGGTAACTGCAGCCATGAAATTAAAAGATGTTTGCTCCTTAGATGAAAAGCTATGATAAACTTAGACAGTATATTAAAAAGCCAGAGATGGTACTTTGCCGACAAAAGTCTATATAGTCAAAGCCATGGTTTTTCCAGTAGTCACACATGGATGTGAGAGTTGGACTACAAAGAAGGCTGAGTGTGGAAGAATTGGTGTTTTTGAACTGTAGTGTTGGAGAAGACTCTTGAGAGTCCCTTGGACTGCAAGGAGATCCAAGCAGTCCATCCTAAAGGAAATCTATCCTGAATATTCATTGGAAGGACTGGTGCTGAAGCTGAAGCTCCAATACTTCAGCCACCTAATACAAACAGCCAACTCATTGGAAAAGACCCTGATGCTGGGGAAGATTGAAGGCAGGAGAAGAAAGGGACAGAGGACAAGACGGTTGGATGGCATCACTGACTCAATGGACATGAGTTTGAGCAAGCTCCAGGAGTTGGTGATGGACTGGGAAGCCTGGCGTGCTGTGGTCCATGGGGTTGCAGAGTGGGACACGACTGAATAACAGCCAACACAAATTCAGTTCTTTAGTAGATACATTCAGTTAAATTATTAAATTACTAGACCAGAGAGGTACTTTGTTGAGCATCTCTATGTCTTTTTTAATTGACATAAAATTCTAAGCTATTTTTGACATGCAGGATTACAAAGAAAAAGTGTTTCAATTATCAAACATACCTCTATAATTTCTTTTTTAAAAAATATATATTAATTTATTCCATTAATACTTATTCAGCATTATGTGCCAGCTATTGTCCTATATACTGGGAATATGCAAGACTGGAGAGGGTCCCAGGCCCAAGGAATTTATATTTAAGTAGGGAACTATAAAGAACATAACAGAACATCTTCAATATGTACTGAGAAAAGATAAAGCAGGACCTATAGGAGACTCAATTGCAATGTTACAGTAAAGAATTTTAAAAGTTTCTGAATTATTTAATTTTCAATACATAAATTAGAATGATTACAAAGTCATCTTCCAAAATAATTTTCATTCACGTACATTGCAGTAGCCTTCCCTGAATGTGAGACAGGGATGAACTTCTAGCTAAATTGAGAAGAATTGCTCATAACTTATAACTCATATTTTGCCAGAGCAATTCACTGCCTAGAAAGCCATGTCAAGTAATCCAAGGTAACTGTAATTCCCCACCATCATATTGCTTCTTTAAATGAGTTTTTTCTGACTCAGTTGATATTCTGGCCATACATCATACATCAGCTATTCTCTAAAGAGATTCTGAATCATTATATTAGTTTGATTTTATAAGTTCAATATCTTCCTCATTTTATCATGACAATATTTTTACTAAGGATCAAGGTATGGCTCAATGAAGAAATTATAAGCAATACAAGTTACATATATACTTACACACGAAAAAGAATATACTATGGACATATATGTTGCCATGTATTATAATTACCAAATCGAAGACCAAAACATCTAACAATGCAAGTGAAATTTTCAATAACACAATTCATATAATAATTTAAACATTTTTTAATGTAACATTACTTAGTAATAAAATAAAGCTTAAAATGTTTGACTTATTCCTTATTAAGCACACTGCTAAAATTATTAGGATTCCCTACAAAATGGAAATCTAAGAAAAAACACCAATTATTTTAAAAATAAAATTTTACATTACTTGAAATTTATTAGCTACATTAGTTTTTCCATGTAAAATGGCAATTTTCAGACTTTTTTTAAGGTTGATATCTCACATGCTTGTAAAATGCCTTTAGTAAATCTCACACAATTTACACATATCCCATATTTGTGATGTTATTTACTGACAACAGAGAATTTATTAAAATAGTGAACATCATCTACTACCCATTTTAGGTTTAAAAACCAGCTGAGAGCAAATGCTCCAGACAAAACTTTGAGATATAAATGGATAGCTGCTGCTAAGTCGCTTCAGTCGTGTCCGACTCTGTGCGACCCTATAGACGGCAGCCCACCAGGCTCCGCCGTCCCTGGGATTCTCCAGGCAAGAATACTGGAGTGGGTTGCCATTTCCTTCTCCAGTGCATGAAAGGGAAAAATGAAAGTGAAGTCGCTCAGTCGTGTCCGACTCTTAGCGACCCCATGGACTGCAGCCCCCCAGGCTCCTCCGTCCATGGGATTTTCCAGGCAAGAGTACTGGAGTGGGGTGCCATTGCCTTCTCCGAAACGGATAGCAGTAGAGGAACAATTTCTACTGTCTAAAAGGAACAATTTCTGTACTTTTATCATAAAATCAAATCCTATGTATTAACACAGGTACAGCATGTAAAGAGTACCAAAGTAAAAGGCATATTATTATGAGCTAGCACAAAGATACAGAGAGATATACGCCAAGTGTTAAAGTTGGTTGTCTTAGGAAAAGCAAGGAAGGGGAAGGGATGAGGGTAAGAAAAGGGAGAAAAATTATAGCAAAATATTTATGGCATTAATTATTAAAAGAAAGTGTTTTAAGCATACCATAACCATGTATACATTCAATCCAAGGACATTACCTTTTTTTTGTCAGTGCAGGAATCTGTTTCAGTTACTTTGTGACACTCTTTCATACATGTATGATTCTGACAATTTAAGGTTCGTCCACAAACTCTCTTACAAGAGTAAGGTCCTACAGCATGACATGGTAGAGGGCTCACCTTAAAATTTAAGAAAAAAAAGGAAAATTAGCAATGTACACACATACACAGCCTACTTGAACCATGTTTCCAAAATGATTGTTATTCATGGAGAACAAGTTTTACCTAACACATTTCATTAATAATTACTATCAAAAGCAAAGTAACCTATCAAAAAAATCCAAAGAACGAATGCCAAGAAGCAAAATATTCTATTCCTAAAAGGAAAACTCAACAATATAATGCTTCTGTAGTAAATGCATATTCATAGGCTAATTCTCAAATAAAAGCACTGTTTATTTTTGAATACTTAGTAGACAAACTCTTATACTCTTTAGAGCACTAAAGACAATACACTGACTTTGTTATTTCTAACAGTCATCATATAGAAGAGGAATATTAATAGATTGTGAGCTTTAGTTAAAGCTGTGCCTGTAACTCACCTCATGTTTTCCAAGACATTCCCTGTAAGAAAAAAAATGAAAACATTATACATTCTTCAAAAAGAATATTTTTAAAGCAAAGATGCTAACTCTACTGGTTTTTAAATTAAGAATAAAAAATAAACACATATGGAAATAATAAGTGATTACAGAAAGATTCCAGGATACAAAGCTAATATACAAAAAGCCAACTGCTTTCCAATTTACCAGCAATGAACTGGAATTTGAAACTAAAAACACACCACCATTTATATCAGGGCTTCCCTGATAGCTCAGTTGGTAAAGAATCCACCTGCAATGCAGGAGACGCCAGTTCAATTCCTGGGTCAGGAAGATCCACTGGAGGAGGGATAGGCTACCCACTCCAGTATTCTTGGGCTCCCCTTATGGCTCAGCTGGTAAAGAATCTGCCTGCAACGTGGGAGACCTGGGTTCAATCCCTGGATTGGGAAGATCCCTTGGAGCAGGGAAAGGCTACCCACTACAGTATTCTGGCCTAGAGAATTCCATGGACTGCATAGTCAATGGGGTCGCAAAGAGTCGGACACAACTGAGCAACTTTCACTTTCACCATTTATACTACCACACACAAAAATGAAATATTTAGATATAAATCTAACAAAATAAATAATAAGATCTATATGAAGAAAACTATAAAACACTGATGAAGAAATAAAAGAAGATCTAAATCTGTGAAGAGATATTTCATGTTCATCTTTAGAAAGATGCAATGCTGTTAAAATGTCACTTCTTCCCAACTTCATCTAGATTCAACACAACTACAATCAAAATCACAGCAAGTTATTTTGTGGATATCAACAAACTGATTCTAAGTTCTATATGGAAAAACAAAAAACCCACAATAGCCAACACAGTACTGAAGAACAAAGGCAAAGAACTGACACCACCCAACATCAAGCCTTATTATAAGGCTACAGTGATCAAGAGAGTATGGTATTGGTGAAAGAACACACTCATCAATGGAACAAACAGAGAGCCCAGAAACAGACTCACACAAAGAGAGCCAACTGATCTCTGACAAAGGAGAAAGGCAATCAAACAGTGAAAGGACAGACTTTTCAGCAAATGGCTGGTGCTGGAACAAAGGAACATCTACATGGAAAAAAATACAAACAGACTTTATACCCTTCACAGAAGTTACTTCAAAATGGATCAAAGATGTAAATGTGAAACGCAAAACTATAAAACATAGGAGAAGATCCAGGTGACCTTCTAGATGGTCACCTTCTAGATGGTGATGACTTTTCAAATACAACACTAAAAGCACGATCCAGGAAAGAAAAATGGCTAAGTTGGACTTCATTAAACCCAAAACATCTGCTCTGCCATAAGCGCTTAAATGAGAACACTTAAATGAAAAGATAAGCCACAGACTGGGAGAAAATATTTGGAAAAACACAGCTGGTAAAGGAGTTGTATACAAAATATAAAAGAACTCTTAAAATTCAATAATAAATCAAACAACTCAATTAAGTCAATGGGCAAGATCTGAATAGAGAACAGATACTTCATATACAAATGGCAAATAAGCATATGAAAAGATGTTCAACATCATTTACCATTAGAGAACTGCCAATTAAAACAGCAGTAAGATGTTGCTGTTACTACACACCCATTAGAATAGCTAAAATCCAAAACACTGACAATAATATTTGCTGGTAAGGATGCAGGGCAGTGGGAACTCTCATTCACTGCTGGAGAGAATACAAAATGGCACTGTCTTATATGGGTAAACACAGGCCTACCATATGATCCAGAATCAGCATTCCTAAACATTTACCCAAATGAGCTGAAAACATATGACCACACAAAAACTTGCACATGAACGTTTACAGCAGCTTTCTTCATAACTGCTAAAACTTCGACAACCAAAATGTCCTTCAATAGGTGAATGAATAAACAAACTGTGGTACAATGGAATATTGCTTAGCAATAAAAAGAAATGAGTCATTAAGCCATAAAAAGACATAGAGGAAATTAAATGTAAATTATTAAGTGCAACATGCTAAAAAGGCCATATACTGTACGATTCCAACTACAGCACAATTTGAAAAAGGAAGAATTCTAGAGACAGTAAAAGAAAGAAAAAGATGAACAGTTTCCAGGGGCTTGAGGGACAGGCAGGTGAGGGATAAACAAGTGTAGCACAGGATGTTTTTAGGGCAGTGAAACTATTCTGTATGGTAAGTAATGGTGGATACAGGCAGGAGATTATGCACATACAATCAAAAAAGTATATCCTAATGTAAACTATAGACTTTAGTTAATATAATGTATCAGTATCAGTTCCTCAACTGTAAAAAATTCTGCTCTAAGAAAGAAATTATATTACCTGGATAATTCATGTGACAAATAATAAATTTCAACATATACTTTGTAATAATAGTTACGTTACACATGCCACTGAAAAAGCATCATATCAGAGTTAGAAAGACTTTATATATATGTTTGTGGTTTTTAAACTGAGATAAAATCCACATGCCATAAAGTTTATACTTTTAAAGAATATAATTTCACACTAATGTAACATATTAATAATAGGAGAAACTGTGTGAATGGCAGGACCACAGGAGACTTCTTTGTAGTTTCTGTAAAATTCTCCTGTAAACCTAAAAAGTCATCTTTAAAAAAAGTCTATTTAAAAAAACAAATATTTTATATCCCTCTCGAGAGACTAGTTTAGAAATTGTCATGTGATCCAACCCTGGCCAATGAAAAGTAAAAAGAATTTTATTATGGAAAAAATTTCCTCAGTGTTTAAATAAAGAAAATCATGGTTGAAGGCACAAACAGCTTCCATTTCTCCCTTTGGAAACTTCACTAACTGGATGGGAAGTTTATCATAAAGGCAAAGAGCCAGAGAGCAAAGACTATACAAAGGATACAAAGTAAGGACAGAATTTGGGCCCTCAATGAGGTATCTGAATTAATCAGATTAACCAAGGATGAAGCAGTTCTAACACTAATCTAACCGTGCAAGAAATATATGTTACCATGTTGCTTTTTATTTAGAGTTTCTGTTACTTGAAGCTAAAGGCACCCTACATGATATAGCACATATTATATATGTTATACATACATGTTCAGAATTCTTATACCACATGGCCAAATTATTATCAAATGTAATGCTATTTTTAAAACAAGAGGACAAGAAAATAAACACTCTACAATAATAAGAAATTATATTACCTTGATAATTCATGTGACAAGTAATATTTTTAATATATACTTTACAATAATTTTGTTATTCATGTTACTAAAAAATCATATCAGAGTTAGAAGGATCTTTATACATGTTCTTCTCCTTTTTAAAACTGAGATAAAATTCACATACCATAAAATGTATACTTTTAAAGAGTACAATTCAGAGGTGTTTAGTGTATTCACAGGTTGTGTAACTACAATCACCATGACTTAATACTAGAATATTTTCATGATCCAAAGAGAAGCCCTGAAACAATTAGAATCATTCTCCATGGTCTCCTATCCCCAGACTCTGCAACCACTAACCTACTTTCTGTCTCTATGAATTTGCCTATTATGGGCATTTCATATAAACGCATTATGTGGCCTTCTGTGTCTGGCTTCTTTTATTTAGAATGAAATGTTTTCAAGGTTCATCCATGTAACATGCAAATATATCAACAATTCATGCATTTTTATGGCTGAATCATATTCCACTGTTTGTTGTGGTCCACCCAGTCAAAGGCTTTGGCACAGTCAATAATTTTCTATAACTCTCTTGTTTTTTTGATGACCCAACAGATGTTGGCAGTTTGATCTCTGGTTCCACTGACTTTTCTAAAACCAACTTAAACATCTGGAATTTCACGGTTCACGTACTGTTGAAGAAGCCTGGCTTGGAGAATTTTGAGCATTACTTCACTAGCGTGTGAGATGAGTGCAACTGTGCGGTAGTTTGAGCATTCTTTGGAATTGGAATGAAAACTGACCTTTTCAAGTCCTGTGGCCACTGCTGAGTTTTCCAAATTTCCTAACATACTGAGTGCAGCACTTTCACAGCATCAACTTTTAGGATTTGAAATAGATCAACTGGAATTCCATCACCTCCACTAGCTTTGTTCGTAGTGATGCTTCCTAAGGCCCACTTGACTTCGCATTCCAGGATGTCTGGCTCTAGGCTGGTGATCACACCATCGTGATTATCTGGGTCATGAAGATTGTTTTTGTATAGTTGTCCTGTGTATTCTTGCCACCTCTTCTTAATACCTTCTGCTTCTGTTAGGTCCATACCATTTCTGTCCTTTATTGACCCCTTCTTTGCATGAAATGTTCCCTTGATATCTCTAATTTTCATGAAGAGATCTCTAGACTTTCCCATTCTATTGTTTTCCTCTATTTCTTTGCACTGATCACTAAGGAAGGCTTTCTTATTTCTCCTTGCTATTCTTTGGAACTCTGCATTCAAATGGGTATATTTTTCCTTTTCTCCTATGCCTTTCACTTCTCTTCTATTCACAGCTATTTGTAAGGCCTCCTCAGACAACCATTTTGCCTTGTTGCATTTCTTTTTCTTGGAGATGGTCTTGATCACTGCCTCCTGCACAGTGTCACGAACCTCCATCCATAGTTCATCAGGCACTCTATCAGATCTAATCCCTTGAATCTGTTTGTCACTTTCACTGTATAACTGTAAGGGGTTTGATTTAGGTCATACTTGAATGGTCCAGTGGTTTTCCCTACTTTCTTCAATTTAAGTCTGAATTTGGCAATAAAGAGTTCATGGTCTGTGCCACAGTCAGCTCCTGGTCTTGCTTTTGCTGACTGTATAGAAGTTCCCCATCTTTCGCTGCAAAGAATATAATCAATCTGATTTCGGTATTGACCATCTGGTGATGTCCATGTGTAGAGTCTTCTCTTGTGTTGTTGGAAGAGGGTGTTTTCTATGACCAGTGCGTTCTCTTGGCAAAACTCTATTAGCCCTGCTTCATTCTGTACTCCAAGGTCAAATTTGCCTGTTACTCCAGGTATTTCTTGACTCCCTACTTCTGCATTCCAGTCCCCTATAATGAAAAGGACATCTTTTTGGGGTGTTAGTTCTAGAAGGTCTTGTAGGTCTTCACAGAACCATTCAACTTCAGCTTCTTCAGCATTACCAGTCAGGGCATAGATTTGGATTATGGTGATCCTGAATGGCTTGCCTTGGAAACGAACAGAGATCATTCTGTAATTTCTGAGATTACATTCAAGTACTGCATTTCAGAGTCTTTCGTTGACTATGATGGCTTACTCCATTTCTTCTAAGGGATTCCTGCCCACAGTAGTAGATATAATGGTCATCTGAGTTAAATTCACCCATTCCAGTCCATCTTAGTTCGCTGATTCCTACAATGTCAATGTTCACTCTTGCCATCTCTTGTTTGATCACTTCCAATTTGCCTTGATTCATGGACATAACATTCCAGGTTCCTATGCAATATTGCTCTTTACAGCATCGGACTTTGCTTCTATCACCAGTCACATCCACAGCTGGGTATAGTTTTTGCTTTGGCTCCATCCCATCATTCTTTCTGGAGTTATTTCTCCACTGATCTCCAGTAGCATATTGGGCACCTACCGGCCTGGGGAGTTCATCTTTCAGTGTCCTATCTTTTTGCCTTTTCATATTGTTCATGGGGTTCTCAAGGCAAGAATACTGAAGTGGTTTTCCATTCCCTTCTCCAGTGGACCACATTTTGTCAGAACTCTTCACCATGACCCATCCAACTTGGGTGGCCTTACATGGCATAGCTCATAGTTTCATTGAGTTAGACAAGGCTGTGGTCCATGTGATCAGACTGGTTAGTTTTCTGTGATTGTGGTTTTCAGCCTGTCTGCCCTCTGATGGAGAAGGGTAAGAAGCTTATGGAAGCTTCCTGATGGCGGAGACTGACTGAGGGGGAAATTGGGTCTTGTTCTGATGGGCAGGGCCATATTCAGTAAATTTTTAATCCAATTTTCTGTTAATGGGTGGGGCTGTGTTCCCTCCTTGTTATTTACATGGGGCCAAACTATGGTGGAGGTAATGAAGATAATGGCGACCTCCTTTAAAAGGTCCCATGCATGCACTGCTACACAGAGTGCCCCCAGCCCTGCAGCAGGCCACCTCCGACCCATGCCTCCGCCAGACTCCTGGACACTGCTTTATTGACTATGCCAAAGCCTTTGACTGTGTGGATCACAACAAACCGTGGAACATTCTTAAAGAGATGGGAATACCAGACCACCTGACCTGCCTCTTGAGAAACCTGTATGTAGGTCAGGAAGCAACAGTTAAAACTGGACATGGAACAACAGACTAGTTCCAAATAGGGAAAGGAGTACGTCAAGGCTGTATATTGGCACCCTGCTTATTTAACTTATATGCAGAGTACATCATGAGAAACGCTGGGCTGGATGAAGCACAAGTTGGAATTAAGACTGCCTGGAGAAATACCAATAACCTCAGATATGCAGATGACACCACCCTTATGGCAAAAAGTGAAGAAGAACTAAAGAGCCCCTTGATGAAAGTTAAAGAGGAGAGTGAAAAAGTTGGCTTAAAAAACTCAACATTCAGAAAACTAAGATCATGGCATCTGGTCCTATCACTTCATGGCAAATAGATGGGGAAACAATGGAAACAGTGAGAGACTTTATTTTTCTGGGCTCAAAAGCACTGCAGATGGTGACTGCAGCCATGAAATTAAAAGACGCTTGCTCCTTGGAAGGAAGCAAGTTATGACCAACCTAGACAGCATATTAAAAAGCAGAGACAGTACTTTGCCAACAAAGGTCTGTCTAGTGAAAGCTATGGTTTTTCCAGTAGTCATGTATGGATGTGAGAGTTGGACTATAAAGAAAGCTGAGCGCCAAAGAATTGATGCTTTTGAACTGTGGTGTTGGAGAAGACTCTTGAGAGTCCCTTAGACTGCAAGGAGATCCAACCAGTCCATCCTAAAGGAGATCAGTCCTGAATATTCACTGGAAGGACTGATGTTGAAGCTGAAACTCCAATACTTTGGCCACCTGATGCAAAGAACTGACTCATTTGAAAAGACCCTGATAGTGGGAATGATTAAAGGCAGAAGGAGAAGGGGACAAAAGAGGATGAGATGGTTGGATGGCATCACCGACTCAATGGACATGAGTTTGAATAAACTCTGGGAGTTGGCAATGGAGGGAGGCCTCCATGCCAAGGAGGCCTGGCATACAGCAGTCCATGGGGTCCCAAAGATTCAGACACGACTGAGCAATTGGACTGAACTGATATTCCCTTGTATGGCTAAACCACATTTTGCTTATCCATTCATCAGTAGATAGATAATTGAGCTCTCTTCACTTTTTGGGCTATTAGTAATAATGCTGCTATGGACATTCATGTTCAAGTTTTTGTGAACATATATTTTCAATTTTCCTGGGTATAGATCTAAAGCAAAATTGCTGGGTCATATGGTAACTTGTTTAGTCTCCTGAGAAACTACCAAACTATTTCCAAAATAGCTACATCATTTTACATTCCCAATAGCAATGTATAATGGCTCCAATTTCTCCGTATCTTCACCAACATATCACGTCTGTTTTATTTTAGCCTTCCTAGTGGGTAAATGGAGAAGGAAATGGCAACCCACTTCAGTATTCTTGCCTGGAGAATCCCAGGGACAGCAGAGCCTGGTGGGCTGCCATCTATGGGGTTGCACAGGGTCGGACACAACTGAAGCGACTTAGCAGCAGCAGCAGCAGTGGATATAAAATGCTATCTCTTGGTGGTTTTGATATATATTTTCCTAACTGGTGACATGGAGCATCTTTTCAGATGTATTTATTAGCTAGTTGTAGATCTTCTTTGAAGAAATACCTATTCTAAGTCTTTGACCACTTTGAAATTGGATTATTAGTCTTTTTGTCTCTCTGTCTAAGAATTCTTTATATACTCTGGATAATATACTCTTATAAGATATATATTTACATTTTCTCCGATTCTGTGAGCTATCTTTTCAATTTTTTGATAGTGTCCTTAACGTGCACTTTCTTGATAATGTCCTCTGACTTTTTATAAACTCCAATTTATTTATTTTTTTTTCTCTTGTTGTTTATGTTTTAGGTGTCGTATCTGATAGGACAATGCCTAACCCAAGGACACAAAGATTTTATTCTGTTTTCTTCTCAGAGTTTAGTAGTTTTAGTCCTTAATTGTAGGCCTCTGATCCATTTTGAGTTACTATTTACATATGTTGTGACGTAAGAATCTGAGCTCATTTTCCATGTGAATATCCAGTTGTCCCCAAACCATTTGTTACAAAAAGCATTCTTTCCCCTATTTAATTATTCTGACACTCTTTCCAAAAATCAACTGACCATAAATGTATGCATTTACTTCTGGGCTGTCAGCTCTATTCAACTGACCTTTACGTCAATCTGGATGTCAGTACTACAGTCTTTGGTCCTCTTTAAATTCTAACAACATTTTATAGTTCTCAGTGTAGAAATCTTGGATTTCTTCTATCAAATTTGTTAAATAAACAAAATGTTTATTCTTCTTAATGTTATTGGAAATGAAACTGTTTCCTTAGTTCAATTTTCAGATAGTTCATTGTTAGTATATAGAAATAAAATTGACTTTTGTATATTCATGCTTCTTATAAACTCACTAAACTCATTTAATATCTCTAATAACTTCTGGAAAGATTCTTTAGGATCTTCCATACACATGACCATGTTATCTGAAAATCCAAACAGTTTTACTTCTTCATTTTCTAGTCTAATTAGCTAGTACCTGTAGTATAGTACTGAATAGAAGTGGCAGAACAAACAACCTAGTCTTATTCCTGATATTCAGGGTGAAACCTTTAAATCTTTCACCATTAAGTGTGATGTTAACTGTGGATTTTTCATAGATATCCTTCATTGGGTTGAGGAAGCTCTCTCTTACCCCAAGACTGTTCAGTGTTTTTATCAAGAAAATGTGTCAGATTTTGTCAAATGTTGTTCTGCATCTATTAGCTGCCTTTTACTCTATCGATGAAGTACTAAACTGATTGATTTTAATCCATCATTGATGAATGAATGACAGAGGTTGACTCAACTTCATATTTCTGGAATATACACACTTGGCCATGGTATGTAATTCTTTTTGCACTGTTGCTGGATTTAGTTTGCTAATATCTAGTTAAGAATTTTGGTATCTATATTAAAAAGGGGATATTGGTCTGTATTTTTCCTGTCTTTTTTCTGATTTATTAACAGGGAAATACTAGCCTCACTGAATGCATCAGGAAGTGTCCCTCCTTAGTAAAACACTGGTGTTAACTCTTTACAAGTTTGGTAGAATTCACCAGTGAAGTCATTGGTCCTGAGGTTTTCTTTATGGTAAGGTTTTCGTTACTAATTCACTCTTTACTAGTTATATTCAGATCTCCTACTTCTTCTTGGGTCAGTTTCAGTCCAGTTATGTGTTTCTAAGAATCTGTCCATTTATCCATGCAAACAGTAACCAAAAGAAGAGTAGGAGTGGCTATACTGACCCATTAAAACTCTAGTTGGGGAAAATGATTCAAAAAAAGTTATCTAGAGGAAGATTTCAAGTAGTATGCAAAATATAACTGGAAAAGAATGAAACAAAAAGACAGACTACAGGCTACCAGGGAAGAGATACCAGGTTACCAGAGCCACCAGGGAAGCCCACTTTACAGGCTAGGCCTGAAATAATGATGAACTATAAAAAGAAAAAGGGGAGAACTTTTTTAAGATATGCTTTGAACTATGTCAAAAAATCTTAGACTCTGCTCCCAATGCAGAGAGCGCAAGTTTCCAAGTCAGGGAACTAGATCCCACATACCCCAACTAAGAGTTCACATGCTGCAACTAAAGAGCCCACATGCCACAACAAAAATAAATTTTTAAAAAAAGCAAAAATTCTAATACTTACATAGGAATAGGAACTTGACATGGAGGACAAGGCAATGCAGTCTGAATAAATGCTGGTTCAGAAGGCTGTTCCCAAGGGCCTGTAAGCTGGTGCTACAAGTAAAATACATACCAATTTTAAGTCAGAGGAGTTAAATTGTATGGCCAGTTTAAGAATCTAAGAAAACAGTTTCACAAATCCTCTGCTAAAGCAGGATGAAATTTTTTCAAGTAATCAACAAATTGTGCTTACTGAAATATTTTACTACATCCTTAAATTTCATTACATTGTTTCCCTCTAACACATTTAGATTAAAAATTGAGGCAGACTGCAGTTTTTAAATAACAGAACAAAGGCAGCATAGCATCCTCCACTTCTTATAAGCCAAAAAAAAAACCAGAATCATAAAATCTAAATTCCACCAACAGAGTTTAACCTCCATTGTTTGGTTCATTGTTGTCTCCCCAGCACCTAGAAGAATACTTAACATGTAGTAAGAATTCAATAAATATCTGCTGAATGTGCAAATGAATCTTTGAAGAAATTAGGAGATATTTATAACCCTAAACCCCAATATATGGAGGACTCAAAAACTCATCTGCATGATTATAAAATGACCATCATACTGTTCTTACAAACATTTGTTTATTGGTTTCTTTTCTTTTCTATATTGTGAGCTTCTTAAGACAAAAGGTCAAGTCTTAAACCTTATGTGAAAAGTCACTCAGTCGTGTCCGACTCTTTGCGACCCCATGGACTCAGGCCAGAATGCTGGAGGGTAGCCTTTCCATTCTCCAGGGGATCTTCCCAACCCAGGGTTCGAACCCAGGTCTCCCGCATTGCAGGCAGATTCTTTATCAGCTGAGCCACCAAGGAAGTCCAAGAATACTGGAGTGGGTAGCCTATCTCTTCTCCAGCAGATCTTCTCGACCCAGGACTCAAACCAGGGTCTCCTGCATTGCAGGCAGATTCTTTACCAGCTGAGCTACCAGGGAAGCCCTATACCTTATGACCCAGCACCTATCACAGTGTTTAATACCCAGTAAGTACTTAATCATGGCTTGTTGTATGACTAAGTAAAATTAAGAAAACCTAACCCAGAGAAATGCATTATCTCTTAGTAATATTTGTTCTCTTACCCTGCCAGTTTGCTTTATTAATGCTTGATCATGACATGGTGCAGGACATAAGTGACCGCATTTCTCCAAAACCTTTTGGCAAGGTTGATGACATGGAGGACAAGAGCCAAAGTGACAGCGATGTTTTTCTTGACTTGTATGATGGCAAGTTGGTGGCCGACTAAATCATAAAGTACAATTTTTTTAATTACTTTGATCACTGAACAATTATATCTAAAGTGCAATTATTTATTTATATATATTCTGATTCCACACAGAATGATCATATTGTGAATATTAATATTTTAGAACATTAAAGCACAACTGAAAATACTAACAAAACTAAAAATCAATATGAATTTAAATCTCTAAGATACCAGATGTAAGTCTGTGCAGAGCTTTGTACTAACCTGCACTGCTCTTTGCACTTGGGGGGTCTTGTGGTACGTTCTCGGCCACAGGGTACTGTCACCTTTGTATTACCACAACTGCACTTCACATCTACAGTTTCTGGGCAAGGATAACAACTACCTGAAAAAAACAATGTCTGAAACTTAAAGAGAAAGTTCTTTAACTATCCAAATTCCCATCAACAGCAGAATCAATAAGTTTAGTATATTCGCACAATTGGATATTCTACTATGAGAATAAAACCAGTACGACTGAACCTCACACATATAATAACACTGAGCAAAAGAAATTCGACACCAAGAGTATGATTCCATTTACATAAAATAAACAGGAAAAACTAAATCTACACTGTTTAAAATCAGGATGATGACTACCAAGGACACAAAAACAGTTTTGGAAATGCTGGTAATGCTCTGTTTAATAATGTGAGCTCTGGTTATATGGGTAGGTTCAGTTTATAAAAAGTTATCAAACTGTACACTTGCTATCTGTATACTTTTCTGTATCTACACTGGTACTTCAACAAAAAGTTTTAGAATTTTCTTTAAAATTTGCTAAAAGTTCTATTTTAAGTAACAAATAACACATTATTAAAATTATATAAGCAAAATGGAGCCAAGTCTTTGGAAAATCTGTTAGCAATAATCTTTTTGGCTTAATTTCATATATATATTTATTCAAGTACATTATTTTAAGATAAATTCCCCAATATGAGTGATTTCTTTCATCAGATTATTAACAACTACAGTCAATTTTCCATTACTCATGCTTTGAGAAAAGACTAAATAGTAAAATCTCATTTTAGGCTATAATTCCAAACAATTCTCTTCTAAACATTTCAAAAGGAAACATCTTTAGGGTTTTAGTTTTTCACCTTCTTTTGTTATGGGTTGGTAGAAACACACAAAACCAACTGAAAAGAAATCTTTTTAAATGGGCTATAAAGTTCTCCCCAAGGCTTTGACATTCTCTTAAGGGCTTTCTTTCTACTCTGTTTCCCCAGTAGGGCACCCCATTAAAAATGAAATAATAAAAAAGGAATAAAGAGTCTTCGACTAGGAAGTAAGTATCTCAAGACATTGTTGCCTAGGTGTCAGGACCAAGCAAAATACTGAACAGCAGTTAACCTAATAAAAAAACAGATTAACGATGAAAAATAGTCTGGTTCAAGATTCTGTAAGTTCAAAACAAACAAAAGTTAAAGATATTTAATAAATTAAATAATGACCACAAAAAAAGAAAACAAAAAACATTACAGGGAAAAAACACATGTAGCATACAAATTACCAAACTTAGACTTCAGAGATTTGGTAAGTATAATCCAATGAAGTATCATCTTGATGGTAATGCAAACCAAGTCATCCTGACTCACCTGAACAAACTTTATTTTGTTCCTTCCAACACAATGACTAGATGTCACATTTTTAAAAAATTAATAGCAATATTTATGTCTGCTCTTACTCAGCACATTGTATCAATTTCCACACTTAACAATGATAATTTTCATTCATCTTCAGCAATTCAGAGAGAAACTTATCAAACAACATCTTTTTGCCATCCTCAACTACAGCATTAATTTTCTTTTTTTAAAATTAAATCTTGAGAATGAGGGATAATTTCCCTGAACAGTCTTCTTAATGAACCCATTACAGACACTTGTACAACATGACAGATAAACTAAAATAACTTCAGTTACAGTATTTTTTAAATGAAAAAGGAGCATAGAGTTACAGTGACCAGTGGGTCAAAAGCCCAATAATTCTGGAACCATAAACATGAATGGCCTTAAACTTAAAAGAACTATAAACTGAACTTTCATATATTCACAGTGCAAACATGCAGACAGCATGCTCTCCC
Source organism: Okapia johnstoni (assembly GCA_024291935.2). Taxonomy (NCBI): domain Eukaryota; kingdom Metazoa; phylum Chordata; class Mammalia; order Artiodactyla; family Giraffidae; genus Okapia; species Okapia johnstoni. The sequence continues at coordinate 60,475,194 of CM044308.1, forward strand.
TATGAGTTACAGTATAACTTAGATTATGAAGGTGTCTAGAATAATGAGAAATGACATAAAATAATGACTTTACATATCTTATGCAATTGAGTACTAAACAAATGGTAAGACCTATACAATGGTATTTTCATACACTTTCCATTAAGATAAATTTTGTTAGGGGCTAATAAGCTTTTTTAAAAATAAACATTCTGCCAAACAATAATAATAATTGAACCCGGATCTGATCAAACTACTAGTCCCACTAACAGTTTATAGGAAATACAGAGGAAAATGCCAAATATTCAATAATACCACAGAGATGCATTCTGCAAAATCCAGACTCCATAAAACTGTATAAAGCAATCTAGTTTCTTAAGTGACAAAAGAACAAGATGGGAAATCATAGAAAAAGAGGGAAATTACAGATTAACAGACCTTAGAGACATCAACCTACTACAATGTCAATCTTAGTAAGATTTCTGAGTCATACAAACTGAAGTAAAAAAGTGAAGGTATTTATGAAACAACAAGATATGTGAATACCACTTATTTGCTGATATTAAGAAACAGATTAACTATTTTCAGGTTAAGAATCTATCTTTTAGAGATGCATGTTGAAGTATTTATGGGATCTGCTTCAAAGTAGTACAAGATGGGGATATGCTTTCAACATTTCTCCACTAAGTATGATGCTTGCTCTATGCTTTTTGCAGATACTCTATATATCGGGTTAAGGATGCTCTCCTCTATTCCTGGTTAAGTTTTCATCATATATGGATTTTGAATTTTATCAACTGTTTCTCAGACATTTACTAAAATGATCTCATTTCTCCTTTAGTCTGCTAATATGGTGGAAACAGATTTACTAATCTTAAACCAACCATATATTATTGCATGGATATCTAATATCATCTAGCTGGATTTGAGTGGTTAAAACTAATTTCACAAACACTCATGAGTTAGATTGACCTGTAATTGTCTCTTACTTTCCCTGTAAGATAAATAACGAGCTGGGGCACAATCCTTTTTTACATATACTATCAAATACTTTACAGAGAGATTAAACTTATATATACCTTAAATGTTTATTTGTTAAAAATCATGTGTAAAAATCAACGAGGCCTTTTTTTTCTTGGTGAGAAAATGCTCAACCTCCGATCTAATTTCTTTGATGGTCATACAACTAGTCAGGTTTTCAACTTAAAGTGAAGGCCATGTTTTAAGTGGCTTCTGAGGCCCTAGGCATATCCTCCTTTCCTTAGCAGTCCTTTATCCCACCATCTCTCTGACCTCATCTCCATGAACAACCACTTCAGTCCTCTCAAATGTTTCTGTCTTAAGGCATCTGCAATCCCACCGCCCCATCCCCATTTCCACAGCATCTGACCCCTACTTCTCTCAGGGTCCCCCTCACACATCATCCTACTTTGACCTTACTATGTAAAGCAATACATATCATCTCCACTAACACAATTTTAATTTCACTCTAATTCTCTTATTATACTTGTCACTATCTGATATTCTGTACTAATTTATTTATTTTTATTCTAATTAAGGAGAATTACAAAATAAGTTTCATAAAAGCAGGTACTTTGTCAAATCATTCACTCATGTAATCCCAGTGGCTGGTACTTAGAAGATACTCAAAAATACTTATTGAATTTTTGGGTTCACATTCTGACTCTGTAACCAGTTCTATTACCTTGGGCCAACAGGCTTTGCCTTCTTCCTCCTTACACAAAACAACACTAATGTCATTCACCTTCCAAGATTCCTGAAAGGGCGAAGACATTAAGAGAGATATCTAGCATCCACCTAATCCCAAAGGAAAACAACAAAAAACAGTACAGTAGTTTGTCTAAGGTCATACAGCTACTAAGTCCAGACTTGACGCAGACCTCTTAATTTAAGTCCATGCTCTTTCCACTACCACACACTATCTTTCAGATTTCACTTCATACTAACATACTCCAAATGAGTCAAGTTAACTCAGTTTTCAACATCTAATAACTTAGGGACTCCTGAGACCCTTTCAGGTGGTGTGCAAGATCTCATATACATAGATTAGAATTTTCCAGAAGCTATGTGACAGGAGATATCACAACAGATTGAATGCAGAAGCAGATATGTGAATCCAGTTATCTTCTACTAAGCTGGACATTAAAGACATCTGCAAAAATACAAAATACCATTCTTCCCACTAATTTTTTTTTTCCAGAAAATACTTACTTTTCACAAAAAAAAGTTACTGTATTAAGATGTAATGGGTTATTACTATGTTTAAATAAAATAATAAATGTTATTCTATTTTAATTTTAAATACAATAAATATCAATAGATAAAACTCATATTAACAAAAGGTCTTTGGGTCCAAAAATAGTGCAAAAGGGACTTGAGATAAAAAATTTTGAGACCCACTGGAAAGAATATATCCATTCCTTTACTAAACTTAATTTCATATAAATGTCTAAAATTCAAAATAGTACTGAAAAACCTATTAGCTTAAAAACTATATGGGGAAGGTTGGGTAGAAGAAAGGAAACAATACGGTATTACAGAAAGAACAAAAGTTTATATATTCAGAAGGCCTGGGTTCAAATCTTGGCTATAGTTCTTTGCTAGAAAATTCCCTAAGGAAATCACTGAATCCTCTTCAGCTTAAATGTCCTCGACCATAAAATAAGGATACTAGTGACTACTCTAACGTCTCAAGATTGTTAAGAGTAAGATAATAAATGTGAAAGCTCTCTATCAACTATAAAGCACTATGTAAATATAAACATAAAATTACAGCCGTTATTAAATTTTACCTCTATGGCAGACAGATGGACACTTATGGTTTCTACATCCTAAAGTCCGTCCACAGTTTTGATCACAAGGTGGACAGTTTCCAGGGCAACACTGAAGGGAAAGCAATATATAAAGAACAGATAATTTGAAAATCATACATAATATGAATGTCATTACTAGTTATTCACAGAACTTAGGGAAATCAAAAGATTGTTCTTTTCACTATAAGAATAAGAATATTCAAGAGTATCAACATTCTTGTGTAGAATACATTATACTAAGAACTTGTAAGTTTAAATAGACAATGACCTAATTTAGTGAAATCAAGCTAAATTTACGTGCCCTTTAGTTAACTATTCTATGATTTAAAATAGTTCCATAAGAGAGTCTCTTCCACTTATCTATGCAGAGACTGACAACATTAACCATAGGAATGCATCTGGTCAAACTCTATAATCAATTTAGGCAAACAATCTGCCTATTTTTAAAATTTAATTACAGTAAAGCCAGTTCAATATACAAATTATGTGGGCAACTATTTTCAAACCAAAGAATCAGAGTCTAACTAAAGGAAAGAAGCAGACAGGCTAATTGATTTCAGCACTCTCTAGTTTGTTACTTCTTAATTTTCAATCTGTGAGAAATATAGCTGTCTAAGACTTGTCCCAATTTTCATTCATGAACACAAAGCAACTACTTAAAAGTTCCATCTGCCATTCTAACTCCTTGACTTTTCATATATCCAAACCTTGGAAACGAAATACAGACTACAATTGTCTTAAAGAAACATGGGTTTGTAACCTACTTAAGAAAAAGTTTCAGTATATAAAAATAGCTCAAAACAAAATATACATTATTGAAAAGCAATTAAAAGTTAAAATAGTTCATTCAATTCAATAAGTATTTACCAAATAATACTATGCCTATCACTTTCCCAGTGCCAGTGGGGGAAAAGAAGACTATTGCAATAAGCCTTTTAGGTGTTTGCTTCTCACATGATGAGCAATAATGACCAGATTTACTCTCCTGCTTTAAACAACTAGAAAATCAGACAAAATATATGAAACAACAGTTTTCAGATTTTGGACAATTAGGCAGCATTGGACAGAAGCCCTAAAAAAAGGTAAACAAAAAAGGTGAGTCCTATGATAGCACAAGCTTAGACCTGGAAGTTTCCACACTGCAGCACAAGGAGAAAAATCACAAGCAAAGTCCAGTGGTCTCATCAAGTTAAGGAGGTAAAATTCAGAGGCCAGTATGGTTAGAATTTGTGGAGAAATGGTAGCACAAAATATAAAGTTCATAGTATCTGGAAACCAATCTAAAGTCACCCAGGAGGAAAGAATAACCCAAAAGGAAAGCAAAATTCATATCAACAAAAATAGACCCAGAAATGACAGATGACAGAATTAATAGATAAGGACATTAAATAGGCACGTGAAGTATAGCCCATCCACCTATACTGATGACAGAAGAAAGCATGAGCATGAAAAGGACAGACATGGAAGATACAGAAAAAGACACAACTCCAAGTCTCAGATGAAAAAATACTGTCTGAGATGAGAAAATACATGATGGGATTAAAAATGGGATTATACAATGCAAAAGAAAACTTAGTGAACTTGAAGATAAAGCAATATAAGCTAACATAAAATATGAAAATTAAAAAGACTAATAAATGGAGCATCAGTGAAGCATTAGAACTATAGGACCTCAAGTAGTATGACATACACATCACTGGAGTGTCAGAAGGCAAAGAGTAAGAGAAATATTTGAAGAAATAAAGATCGAAAATGTCATAAGTATGATGAAAACTATAAAGAAATACAAGAAGCTCAACAAAAACTGAGCAAAAGAAATATGAAGAAGACTATACAAAGGAAATCACTAATAAATTACTGAAGACTAAATGATAAAGAGAAAAATCTTTTTAAATAGTCAAAGAAAAAAGATACATACAGAAGAACAAAGATAGCAAAGATAGTTTAAAGTATGGGGGGAAACTGTCAAATAAAAATCATACAGTAAAAATATTTTTCACAAACAAAAGCTAAAGAGAGTTTACAAAAATTGAAAGACTCCATGACCAGCACTCAAGAGGTGTTAAAGGAAGTTCTTCAGATAAAAGAAAATGAAATCAGATAGAAACTTGAATCTTTATAAAAGGATGAAAAATGGCAAAAGTCATGAGTTCGATGATAAATATAAAAGATTACTTATTTTTTCAAATTCTTTGAAAGATACCTATTTAAAGCAAAAACAACATATTTGAGATTTAAAAAATACACTGGTATAAAATGTGTGAGAAACAAATAAAGGAGGTAAAGTGGAATCACTGAAAAACAACACTCAATCAAATAGAAGACACAAAAGAAGGAAAAAACAAAGAGCAGATGAGCAAACAGAAAATAAATAGCAAAATGATAGATTTAAATCCAACCATTTTATTAAACATCATAAGAAATGTAAATGATCTACACTCAAATTAGACAATAAAGATTGAATAAAATAAAAACAAATATCTAAGTGCTCTCCGTAGATGTTAACTTTAAATATAAAGATATGAATAAGTTAAAAGAATAGAAAAGATACACTGTATTAACACTACGAAAAACAAAGTTGAAATCACTATATTTAATAAATCTAAGAACAAGGTATCTTACCAGAGAAAGAGGGATAATTTATAATAATAAAAGAGGCTTGAAAAAACTGCAAATCTACAGACTCAATAAAATACTCCTTATACTGAACCAAGTTTCTACAGATAATTGCTGAACAGCAAAAGTTAAGCCTCTACAAAACCAAATGACATTGCTAACACTGCTATGACGTTTTAGTCAGGGAACAGAAACAGCCAGAGAATCAAGTCAAAAGAATTATGCACATGACAAAAGGACACCATTGTTATTTAAAAGCATTGGTAGAATTCCCACTAATACAAACAATAATGTAGAATATTTATTAATATTTCACATAGGAACCAGAGAATATGTCTAAATATCTGAGGAACAAGTCAAGATGGCACTTATCATGGGCCCCAAAAGGAAAATCTCAAAAGAATTTTAAAATTAGTTTTCCAAACTTATTACCTTTCTCCTACACTGATGCTTCTGACAGTCTCGCATCTTAACACACTTAGTTTCACAAAGATAAGGTTTATGGCACGGCATTCGTTTTGTATGCTTCCCACAGCGACAATGCTTTTCCACTTCCTGGAAGAATCAAATGCTATTGACTTTTGTTGATATGATTTTTTTTCACATTGCTATCTCTATAATTACTAAAAAATGAAAGAGAAAAGTTTTAAGAGCCTTTTGTATGAAAGACTTAAAAAAGAAAAGGCTGAATTTTCTAAGACACTTGTTCCAAAAAGACTTCACAGAATTTCTATTATTAAATTTAGTAAAAACTTGATATTAAATAGCAAAACAATTAAAATCTCTTATATCTAATTACACCATAACATCTATACATCTAGTTTCAATAAAACAAGAAAACTGGGTCATCTGGTAGTATGTCAAAACCAAAATGACATCTAGGCATTTTTTTCCATCATCACTAAGCCTAATTCATTGTTGCTTTGAATGTCTACTGAGAATAAACAAGTCCACACTAGTCTAAAACTGACAACATTCAAACTTTTACCAAGGAGTACAAAATAAATGGTAACTTCAGATTTAACTGCTGGCATACTCTCTTGTTTCATCATAATAAATGTTAGATCATGACAACAGATGTTTAAGAGAACAGTTATAAAACAATCCCATCTGACATATTATGACAGCTGTTAAAAAAGTAATTATTACAGGAGATGACTAACTTGTCTACATGTTTCACAAGGGCCTCGGTGACAACGCTGTGAACATCTATGGATTCCACATTCAAGTACTTTGTCACAACTGTCTCCACAAGTTGGTACATCTTCTGTACAAGGCAAGGAAAATTCTAGAAGCAGACAAAAAAAATCAGTATTAATAACAACATATATTATAAAGCACTAATAATATGCCATGTACTCCTGGTTCCCTAAATGACAGGCCTTTCTGACATGAGTTTTTCCATCTACATAACTAATGGAAAAAGTTCACTTTAGTGAAAACAACCCCTAATATTTGTAAAGTTTATGCTCTTTTTTAAAAAATATTCATTTGGCTGCATCGGATCTTAGTTGCAGCACGTGGGGTCTTCGCTGTGGCGCACAGGCTCTCTAGTTGTGGCATTCAGGCTTAGCCGCTCTGCAGCATGTGGGATCCTAGCTCCCAAACAGGGATCCAACCCACGTCCCCTGCATTGCAGGGAGGATTCTTAACTACTGGACTGCCAGGGAAGTCCCAAAGTTTATGCGTTTTAAAAAGAATTCGACACATGACATGTTACCATACTCAGGAAGCACATTTTTATGAGCTAACTACTTCAGAAATACTTTTCTAAAGAAATGAGTAAGTTCCTGGAAACTACTAGGAAGAATTCTACAATATACAGAATAAAAAAAAAAAAAAAGGAAAGAAAATTGCTCTAAATAAGCTCATAGGATGGGAAAAAAAGATCCAGATTTTGAAACTATGAAATTGGCCTTTAACATAAATATTTTATAACAAATGTTGGCAATAATCTCACAAATATGTGTGCTGGTATTGGTGCTAAATCAAGAAAGTGAATGTCAACTGAAACTCTTCTATGCCTTTGTCTCAAAGCAGTCAAAACTAAATTCACCTATAATCTAATACAGAATAATGGCAAGCGTTTATAACTATCAGGTTTCCTTCATGTGCTGGCCACTACACTAAATAATTTATGTGCATTTTGTCACTTAATTCTCACAATTACAAAGAAGGTAATACTATTGTCCCCATTTGAGAAAAGTATAGTTCAAGAAAGTGGGATTTCAACCCTGATTTGCCTAGTCTTTTTCTTCTTTTTTTTTTTTTAATTTTAGCAGAGATTTATTCATGCAAGGACAGAAAGAAATGGGATCAGAGGAAGGAACTAAATCAGGAATACATCTTGCAATACTTATATTCATCACAGTCTTAACTCAACCAGATTTATGTGTTGGCACGCTATTCAGAATGGTGACCCTTACATAATCAAAGATCATATTATTATCACTCTAATTGTTTTTTGTTTATCAGCATGCAGCACAATACTGACATTTACTTCCCTGAATGACTTCTCTTCACTGGTCAGGGGTTGCAAGAATAGGGGAGTTGGAAGAGCGTTCAGATGGAAGCTGAAGATACACCTTGAATGTGCTTTGATGGGTTGAAAAGAGGTTAGTCTGAGATTGACAAGACACTCATTTCAGAGGCTCACGAAGTTTGGGGCCAAAATCTGAGTTCTTAATCCACCAGGCTACATTGTCCTGTTACCCAGGTGTGTAGAAATCTAATATTGAATTTATATTATTATTGAAACAACATTATAAGTTTCCAGAGAAAACTAATTGGGAAAATATAATAATTAGCATAACAAGTAGTCATAATCTGATTAAAGATTTTTTTGAAAGACTTACTTGACTTCTGACACGGACAGAATCTTTTCCCAGATCGAGGACAATCTCCACAAGCACCTACATGGCAAACTTGCTCACACGTATGATTACCACATGGTAGTGTTTTCCCACATACCTAAAACAACATGCAATAAATGCAAAAGACTTAAAAGTTAACAAGACTTTGTATACGACATAATAATTTCTCAATCACAAATAAGCAGCTTCTTTATATTCCTCATATTATGCTTTCTCTCTTACATAGGTATCATGAATGTGCATAAACACACACACGTTTCTTATGTGCCAGAGTATATTTTTAAAATGTAATAAAGGCAAAAAGAACATGCAGTTTCATGTGGTCATCCACCAAAGATTTCCAATGGTACTAAAGCCATGCCAATTCTAAGACAAGCTACAAAACCAATCCTACTTACTCAATTGGATTAACTCAAGACGAGGGAAAAGAGAGGGAGAAAAAGCTACCAAAAAAGAGTACATATGTACTAAATCCGAAATTCAACAAGTCACTGTTAATTTGAAAAAAAAAAATTTCTCCTGGTAATTAAAATGATGTTAAATTGAAAAGTTTCCTAAAACATGAATAAAATTCATCTGAGTCGCTGTTCTTCCTCTCTTTTTAACCAACTAAACCTAACTAGCATTTCTAATTGTATATGCTTCAGTAGACTTTAACACCCACTCCTCAAAACGCATATATACTTACTTGATCACAGTGCCACAGTGGACTTGCACAGCTTCTTTCAGCTGCTCGTTTGCCACAGACACACTTTTGTCTACTAACTCTTGGACAGGGTGGGCAACTTCCTAAAATCAAAATGATAAATAAGGATGGAATATCATAAAAGCAATGGAGACTGCTTTGACTTCTGCTTAAGGCTGGAACACCTAACACTCATGACCTTTTACCTGCGTGACAAGGATTTTCACATTTATGTTGTCCACAAAGCAATTTCCGTCCACATGGCAGCTGACAGGACCATTCCTTAGCACTGCACCGGCGAGGGATAGGTTTTGCTTTCTTACAATAACAAGTAGTTGTGACCATCTTGGGACAAGGTGGGCAAGGGCCTAGAATCCAATGAAAGGAAAAAAAATCAGAAGTCAAAAATTAAAATTTTCAGTTCCTACACCTATCAGTAATTCCTAACACTTTCCTGATACTTTAAAAGGCAATCCCTTCAAATATTTTCTTATGTACACTTAAGTTCTGAGTTCAACTTTCACAATGATTTTTTTGCTTCAATGTAAGAAGAAATAACTACCCACAAACAACAAGAAATATAATATATAACTCACCCGGATGGCAGAGTAGTAAACACTTATGGCCACAAGGAGGTTTAAAATCTCTCTCGCATACTTGGCCACATGAATGAGGCACAAGCCATGGATCTAAAGGTGGATCTTCCACTTTTCCACAATAGCAATAGTACCTACTAGGTGTATCAGATCGTTTGTATTCAAACCTACATTTGGGACTACAAAGAATGAAATTCCTGAAGTTAATTTCATTTATAAAAGTGACATGAGACAGCAATACAAATATACTTAACAATGGAGTATATACAATCAGTTAATCTAACCTCTGCTCTATCTCCATATTAGTAAGAAACAAGATTTTACTAAAATCAACTTCAACTATCTAGAACAGCTCTGTCCAATAATTTCCTGAGACGATGGAAGTGTTCTACACTTGTCATGTCCAACACAATAGCCATTAGCCACATATGGCTAGTGAGCACTTGAAATTTGGCTAATACATTCAACTGAGGAGGAAACAATTTTTTATTTCATAATTTTTAAGAGTATAAACAACTGCATGTGGCTAGTTGTTACTGTATTAAACAACATGTATCTAAAACACACCTACACAAGAAAGCAACATTAGTTTTCTACTAACCACCTGAACTTTATTCTTGAGATATTCATTCCAATTTTATAAGGCTCACTATTTTAAAGTTTGGTTGAGTGGTCTACAAATAAGCAAAATATATTAGCAATAGCAAGCAGAAGAGAGAAATCAGGTTACATGTAGGTAATATAGCAGCAAGAAACATGACTTAAAATCTAGAAGGCGAAAAATATTTGAAGATAAAAAATACTCATATTTAACATCTAATACAAAAATATATATATTTCAAATATGTCTAAGTCAAATAAAAGTTCAAATACTGTTTCATGTTCTCTGCTAAAACAGATTTTTACCCAGCAAGACTAAAATAAAGCAGTTTTGGTCCTAGAAACCAAACTAAAATAATAATGTAGAAAATTTAGTAAGATTGGATAACCTCAAACTTTGATAGATTTCGAGGATAAAACTAGGAAGCCAATGATCAAAATGTTAGATGACAGTCTTGTACAATGTGATACTAAAATATACAAACAGGAGCTCCTGAGAGAAGCTGCAGAATTTCAATGGATTCTAGTCGAAAAGAAATTAAAAGTTCTTTAAAAAGATAATTAAGGCATTGCTTTGGGGGGGGGGGGGCGGGAAGAATCTGAATGATTTATTAGCTACCAAAAGGAACTAGTAGCTATACAAGTTGGGGCAATGGGGGGAGCCATTAGTAGGTCTCATATTTTCACAAACCAAACGACTACTTGAAGGCCAAGCATGGATAATGAAACTGCCAATAAAGCAACTTAGAAGCTACAATTTTCATTTATTTTACTACTGAACACTCCAACTAAATTAGAGAAAGTTACCAAGGCCAGGGATAATCTCTCTTTCCAAAATCATCATCCGTCAGAGAAGATACCAGAAACTGGCTGTCTTTAGCCCACTTCTGGATACAGGGCATGTGAAATATACAGAAACATCCTGAACAACTCCAAACCTAAGACAAAGGTATCAGAGATTAACAAACACAAAATGATTTTTCTTTGATAATTCCACAGTACTTTAAAATAAGCATCACACTGAACCATTTTCAAGAGCTAATTATAAGAAAAAACCTTCCTTCTAGCATAATAGAAGAAATGTTCTTTAAAAAAATTTATTTACATGTAGAACACTTTAAAGAAAAATAATATTAACCATCCAGGTTCATTCAGCTAGAAACTACTGCTAACATTCTGAAAAATCTCTAATATTTTTGTATATATTTCACACTTTTTAAAAAATGAGGTCATACTGCACTTACTGATAAAAAAAACTTGAAAATATATATACAAATATCATAAGCCAGCAGAAGCACTGAGAAAAGCTAACTTCTTAGTTTGAGTTCCCCAAAAAAGCAGTGCCTAAGAAAAGAACTGGGATATAGAAGTAAAAGGTCAAGAGAGAGAAAAGGAAATGTGAATAAATTGCATATTACTCAGCTGATTACCACTAAGGGCCAAAGTTCAGTCCTGTTAGGAATGCTCTGAAGACTGACATAAAACATGCCTAGGACAACTCCAGCCCCAACAACTAGCAGAAAGGAAGCTGGGGCACTCATCCCCCAACTCCCTATGGTAGAATGTTGCCCCAGCGGGCATTAACTCTGCTGTACTTCTGTACTACACCCATTTCCGGCTGAGTGAGTTCCCAAAGAGCAAGCAGTGAGGATGGGGAAAAAAACATCCACAGACAGCAAATTTAATGCAGAAACTATTCCTCCACTGCAGCTGAATTCAGAATAAGCCAACCAGAAGCACCAAAGGCACCTGCAGCAGCTATGCTATCCTATCTGATAGAACTTAGATTTCTGGTTCATTCTACATGACCCATCCATTTCACATCTGACCTGACTGCCCTTCTCTAGGCAATGGTACTACTATAGCAGAGGATTAACTTGAGGTCTAAATGGTGAGTCTATCACATTCAGTCATCACTTCCCCTTAATTGCCTTACTAATGCTCTTTAAATTTACATATATATATAACTTCACCATTAGGCCATAGAATCTCTAAGTACATAAGTTATCTCTGAATCCATCTCTCCTCATTAACCCTAGCCACTTTCCAGAAGCACCTTCAACACAAGAGAAGCTCACTAATAAACCATAAATGTCACTGCTAGGTTTTACTTCCTTGAAGGCAGGGAACATAACTCTATTTTTTAAAACCTGGTGAAAGTAATGAAATATAGGTTAACATTTCAATACTTGTGTGAATCTCTATAATGTACTGATGCTGAAAATGCTTTATCAACATGACATATGCATTGAAACTGAAAATATCTGCTTCAGTTTTATTAATAAAGCTGAAAATACTCATTTCTCATTTAGAGGTATTTTTCTTTTAATCACAGATTCCCCAAAACTGAATATCAATTTATAAATAGAATTCTCAAATGAAACACTTTGGAACAAAAATAAGCAAGCATTAGGAAAAAAATAACATTTTCTTTAAGTAACTTTGGCATTTACTTGGCTCCAAATCGTATTGAGCCCTCTTGACCACTATGCTATGCTGCAGCAAGGGTTAATACAGGAAGGTCCAAGAAATAACAGCACAATGAAAGGCAGAAAAAAACCCCAAAAGCTCACATGACACCAAAAGGACAATAATCTGAATCACTTTAGCGTAAGAAAAATAAACCTACAGGCCTTTAGTATAATAGAGATTATTCAATAGAGTTTAACCAAGTCTTCAAGAAAGTACACTACTAGCATAAACTATCATAAGTACAGAACATGGCAATAAAATTGTACAGGCAAAAATTTATGTCATCAAAAAGAAAAATAAAAAGGACACTTGGGTAATTCTTTACTTTCTAAGACCATCTGTTGCTGCTGCTGCTGCTAAGTCGCTTCAGTCGTGTCCGACCCTGTGCGACCCCATCGACATCAGCCCACCAGGCTCCTCTGTCCCTGGGATTCTCCAGGCAAGAACACTGGAGTGGGTTGCCATTTCCTTCTCCAATGCATGAGAGTGAAAAGTGAAAATGAAGTCGCTCAGTCGTGTCTGACTCTTCGCGACCCCATGGACTGTAGCCTACCAGGCTCCTCCGTCCACAGGATTTTCCAGGCAAGAGTACTGGAGTGGGTTGCCATTTCCTTCTCCACTAAGACCATCTAAGTAAACACAAAACTCACAAAATCTTGTTCTACCATACTATAAACACAAGTATAATTTAGGTTATTAAACAAAGTATACATAAAATCACTCCCAAAACTATAAAATACTATAAACTTACTAAAGAAAATTGTTTTGAACAACTATCAAAGTTTGAAGAGAATCCTTAAAGGCAGACTTAATAACCATATTCTATGTATTTATTTTGCTCTTTCACATAGCTGGCTCTAACAAATGTAGAGCATTTTAAAATTTCATTTAATTTAACTGCTACCATGTAACACAGAAGATAAAAACAAGATGAAGAGACTTTAATAAAATAAAGTTTAATCTTATATTTATAAAATTTATGTAAGACTTCTTTGAAAATTGTGTTAAAACTTGGCTGCAGCAATAAAGTATACTGTCATGGTGGATAGGATGGCATTTGAAGTAGTGCATTTTAACAAGATCCCTCTGACAACTGAAGAAAAATGACTGTGGGGAGGCCAAGACTGGAAACATGGAAGTACCAGAGGGAGGTAGTCACAGCAGATGAAGCAAAAAATGACCTTTAGTAAGTCAATGTGTCCATCTCAGCTTTCTCATCTTTAAAATTGTAGTAATAATATCTACCCACAGAGCTATTATATGGATTTAAATAGCTATTATTTAATAACTATTAAACCTATTAAACAGCTGTAGGGGCCTGAATTAAGGTGATGACAGTATGGGGAAAGGAGGGGTGAATTTAAGAAATTTAGGAAGTAAAACTCAGCAGGTCTTGGTGACAATGAGATTGTGTTGCTTTGAAAAGTCAACGTTCATGCCAAGATTCAGAAGGAAAGACTGCTGTGTCTGAAGAGCTGTCTGACATGGGCAGAGGGGAGGAGTGGGAGCAAATAAAATATACTCATGTCATGTATATGCCAACCCTGCTCTCAGATTTCTGCCTTAGGTGGGTGACTAGGAAAACTGTGGCACTTCTAATTAATATAAAGAAAATAAGACAATAAATGAGTTATCTTTCAACATATGTTTATGTTTCCATAGGCCAACAAGACAGCAATACCCAACAGGAAGCTGACCATTAAAGTCTGAAACTTGAAAGATCATGAAAGTATAAAGGCTGTGCTCAGGCAGAAAAAATGGAACTTCTTCAGTTAAGTTCTGGTGTTCAATTCACTAACGTTGAGATGGGAACCATCTCATGACTCTGGCATTTACTGTACTAGTCAAGTTTCCTTATTTTGGTAGAGGCAAAGGACAGAACACAATGAAATGCATATCAAAATACTTATGGATTTGACACAATACAGCATAAGAAAAATTGCCTTAACACTTTGAGATGAAACCTGGGTTAAAAATTAACAAAACTCATAAATGATAAAAGTTTTCTAAACACTAGACAGAAATACTCAGTTATATCCACTGGATTTCCTATTTAAAAATAACACCTGTACCTAGAATGGTTTAAGTGAGGTCTTCTTGAAGGAAACCTGAAGTTACTTTCTATGAAGTCCTTTAAAAGCAAAAAACCTCAAGGTTCCTCTTTACCAACTTTACCAAGCCTGGCTGAGCTTGAGTCAAGCTTCCTAATCTTAATTCCTTACCAGATACGGTAAATTCCTTGGAAACCATTTTGATGATGTGTACCCATGCTCATGATGCTATCGATATACTCAGCAAATAATGTGGATAATACATACAAGAATGCTTCCAGCAATGACTGTAAGCATAAAATGTGCAACATGTAAGAGCACTTCACTGAAAATAATCTATTTCTATACTTAGTACCAAATCTCACAGCAACAGCACTTTGCCCCTTGCTCTCATAAACAAATGTGGCTAAGTAACCCAGATATATACAACATACAATGTGACTGCACACACTGAACCTGATGAGACTAAGATTTTTTTTTAAAGCATAAAGATCAGAAGTTGTAAGATATAAAATAAAGGAATAAAGTCAAGAAATGAAACTGACTCCAAGATACATTTAACATAATGAAAAAGAGAAAAATGAAGAATCAATTTAAAGGAGTATTCAAAGTCTTCAAGTGCAATCAAATCATCAGCAGGAACAACTGGACCCAACTCATCTTTCAGGGAAGATCCCTTACCTGGGCCCACCACCCAGGCCTACTAATGAGATGCCAATTAAACACCAAAGAGAATTTCTAAAGCTGTAAAAGACATTGCCATCCTATTACTGTGATAAAACATATAACTCAAATAGTTAAAGGTGTAAATATTCAACTCCACAGCACAAGAAAGTTCATTCTTAAGATACAAAAAGTATCCCACAAAGAGTAAAGGTGTTAGAAAAAGTCAGGAATATATTTTTCATTTGATGTAAAAATATCAAAATTTAAAAGATCATACAGTACCTGTCTGAGTAGTATAAGTTGTAAATGTATTAGCAACTATTTTTCCTCTTTTTCCTTCAAAATCTTCATCCCCTTCTTCTTCAGATGAAGAGCTAAAGTGTTCTTCAACAATTTTTTTGGCTGCAGCCTGATTAGCCTTCTTGATTTCCTCAAATTTCTTTTGAGATATTAGCTCTGCTTAATAGAAAAAAAAATGTTTTTCATTTCTGCAAAACAATCTCACAAAAAGCAAGACATGATATACCAACACATTATTAAAATACAGATTTAAAAGTCACCTTTGGTGCATTCTATTTTACTGTCATCTATGAAAAAAAGTATTTTCAAATTTCTTGCCATACAGGTAAAGAGAATACCACAATATAAGCTTTCACTTCTGTTAAATATTCTGGTAAATGCAACAAACTGTTCTAGAGTGACTAACAAATCAATTTTTTAAATTATAAAGGCATGTTACAGCGTCAAAAAACTGGTGATCAACCTCAAGACAAGGACATTAACAAAATTAAAGTGAGATGTTTAAAAATAAATGGTAGGAAGGTTCAAGAGAGCAGGGATACACATAACTGATTCACTTTGCTGTACAGCAGAAACTAACACAGCAATGCAAAGCAATTATACTCCAATAATAAAAAAAAAAGTTTTAAATGAATGGTACACAGTGATTGTTAAGAAGTGGGAAACATACCCACTGGGAGCACTGATTCTGATGAATCAGCAAAGCCAGGTGCTTTTTCAAATCATCTTCTTCCATACTTCAAACCCAACATGGCCTGGCCCACCAAAGACTTAGCACAAGCAATATTCACTGTATACCCACTATGTTTACAATCTGCTGCTTAGAAAGCTCAAGAACTTTTTTGTCTTTATTAGCATGTGGTCACAAAACACATTTACTGAACATTAATCCCACACAAGAAGTGACAGACGGTGGCTCAGACAGTAAAGAATCTGCCTGCAATGCAGGAGACCTGGGTTCGATCCCTGGGCCACAAGAAGATCCTCTGGAAGAGGGCATGGTAGCCCATTCCAGTATTCTTGCCTGGAGATTCCCCATGGCCAGAGGAGCCTAGCGAGCTACAGTCCACGGGGTTGCAGAGAGTCAGACACAACTGAGTGACTAAGCACAGGAATCCCACACAAAATACTGCTAACATGGAAAATGTGCTTCTCACAACTTCATTCCAAAAAGAAATGTTAAATAAGTTTTGAATTAGTTCCGTTATTCTGTTTAGCACTGTCTGTACTTCTGACTTTGTTACTTGCTTAAATAATGCAAAAAAGAATTAGACTACTTCATAGCACATTCCCAATGAGACTTCAAACTCCTCAAGAGCAAGGACTATCAGAATTCTCCTCAAGCATTATTAATAAACTCTTCTGGACAGCAACCACAGTTCAGGAAAGGAGCCACAAACATGCTGAATTGATCTTAATTCATTAGTGCCTTAATTCATCAGCACACTAAGAAATGCACTTTATGCTTGAAACTGATGAGTCACTACTCATACAAACTTTCCTATTTTAGGTGATGTATTTGTATTTAATGATGTTTTATCTTTATTTTCCTCATGAAATGCTTTCCTTTTCTTATTGCAGCTGGCTTGGCTGGGAACTACTTGGTGTTTCAAGTAAAATTGGTGAAAAATGTACAGAGCTTACAAGGAATCTTTGAGTGCTAGTAGAAAACTAATTGATGTAAATATATAACTCAAAATTTTTTTAAAGGTTGAAGCAGATATAATAAAAACATTCATAACCTGATCAATAGACCCAGATCAGATCATCTCAAAGACGGCTGACAAAGCAACCTTCCTATATATTATTTCTTACAGTCAAATCTCAATTATCCAGTTGAAGGATGCTTGCTTTTCTCTATCCACAAAATCCAAGAAAGTTGACCAAAACTGTTCACAGGTCTCCCTCTTGCGTACCTCACTACCACCACTATCATACTCAGTAACTCACCACTATCATAAATTCAGAATACCACCTAACTTTAAAATTAGCTGAGGAGGTGAAACATTCAGAAGCTCAATTTGCTCCTCCACCCAAAAAAATATATTTTGAAAATACAATAAAATGATTTCTTGGATTATTCCCTTACCCCCCTGCACTCTTTCACTACTGTGGACAACTAAAGCTGCATGTGTCCACTTAGACTCCACCAAAACACTGCTTTGTTGTTCAGTCACTAAGTTCTTTGCGACCCCATGAACTGCAGCAAGCCAGGCTTCCCTGTCCTTCACTATCTCTGAGAGTTAGCTCCAACTCCTGTCCATTGCCTTGGGTGAAGGATATTGACAAGCTGGAGGAGGCCATACCAGATACATTCAGGAAAGGATATGGAATTTGTGACCCCAGTAGAAAACTACCACAAACTCAAGTGCGTATAGGACATAGATAATTAAAGTCACTAAACCAAGCAATCAAACAAAGATGGAAAATGACACCCAGCCCCAGGAGGCACAATGCAAAGGGGAAAGCCTAAATCCAATCTAAAAGGGATTTCTGTAACTCGGCCCAGCCGACTGTTGCCACGCATAAAAGTACCAAAGCCACAGTGTTTTAGAAGAAAAGTTGTTAACCGGATTTTTATGAAATTTTAAAAAGAAAAACCAAAAAACTGCCGGCAATCAATTCAGGTTTAACGCATTGTGTTAACCAAACTACGCTAAATCAGACCTCTGGGCTATGATTTGCAACCTTGGGGATTCAATAGGCAAGAGTGAAGGGAAGACTACTGGACGGAGAAATAACAAAGATTAATATCAATTAAACTGATGATGAATAAGGTGTGATGGGAATCGGCCTAGAAAGAGCAGCTGCCTGAAAGCTTTGAGAAGTGAGGCCAATTATAAACTCCCGAAGGAGAAGGAAAGAAGTGAAGGCGGAGGCAGCTCGGACTAGGCAGTGCCTTAGGAGGTGGGCATTCAGGTGAGCCCGAGAACAGGAGCCATTCTCACCACCGGCCACGGAAGTCTGCGGCGCTTCAGACCCCGCGGGACTGCGCCTCCCTGAGCTACCTGCAGCCGCAGGGGTGGCCGCTCCTCCGGGGCTGAGGCCAGGACCAGCAGCGCCCACCGACCCCTTCTCTCGCCCTCCTCCGGCGCCGCGGAGATGGACTCCATTTCCTGAGGAGGGGGCCGCAGTGGCTCGTCCTCGGGCTCGGCCTCGACCACCGGCCACCTGGCGCCAGGAAGCTTCCATCCCTGCAGAGGAAAAAAAAAAAAAAGAGTGGAAGGAGCGTGAGAGCTGTGGTGCTGAGGAGTCTGGGGAAAAGGACAGTGAGGGAAACCGAGGTGAGGGTGGAATGAGGAGGGTCTCCGCCGGGCGGGGGCCAGATTTGAAAAGGTCGCGGCCCTGTCTCTCCAGAGGGCGAACCCCCGCTACGCCCAGGCTTTGGAGATGGCTAGGAGAGGGAGAGAGGCAGAGAAATGGACTGCAGAGCAAGGCGCATACAGCCACGGAGAAAGAGAGTCGAGGGAGAAGGAAAGAGCTTCCTGGGCCTCGGAGTAGCGCGGTGATGGGAGAACAACCGACTGACCCGGCGTATCCCGCCGGGAAGCAACTGCAGTAGCAAACCCCAAGGAAAGCTACGTCTCCTTACCGACGGCGCCCGCCTCCAGCGACTACAACTCCCAGAAGTCCAAGCCCACATATCGCAGAACGCGTGGCATCACCGGCCGCTTCCTCATCCGGGACCTTTTCTCTGTGCCGGCAAGTCCTCGGAACGCATGCTCCAACTGAACCGGGCCTTCGGAAACTACAGTTCCCGAAATGCTCTGGGGTTCGGGCTTCCCTTGTGGCTCAGCTGGTGAAGAATCCGCCCGCAATGCGGGACACCTGGGTTCGATCCCTGCGTTGGGAAGAGAAGGGAAAGGCTACCCACTCCAGTATCCTGGCCTAGAGAATTCCGTGGACTGTATAGTCCATGGGGTCGCAAAGAGTCGGACACGACTGAGCGACTTTCACTTTCACTTCGGGCGGGCGGGGCGCAGAGAAAGAGAACTAGATGGGGAAGTGGGCGGGCCCTGAGGTGTTGAAGACACCGAAGGTTGCTGCTTTATCCTCGCAACCTAACTGGAGTCTGTACCAGTGGTCGTAATTGACTGCCCACTGTCTTTGGTGCCAGGGAACTTTTCTCGCAGATGGGAAAAGGCATTTACGAGAAAAATACTTTGAGGTCGGGGAAGTGAAGTCGCTCAGTCGTGTCCGACTCTTTGCGACCCCATGGACTGTAGCCTAACAGGCTCCTCCATCCGTGGGATTTTCCTGGCAAAAATACTGGAGTGGGTTGGCATTTCCTTCTCCATTGAGGTCGGGGAAGAGGGAGGGAAAGCCGAGGGAGTGTTGCGGTAAAGTGGCTGGAGGGGAGAAAACGCTCTTCTGAATTACTAAAGGGATGTAGAAGATAAATCTAACGGCATTAGTATCAAAGTCCTTTATAGTTTATAATATACTGTTCCTGAAGCAGGCCGATTTTTACTTTCACAACAAAAGGAAAAGGATTTGAGAGCCAGGTATGGTCCTAATTCTTCTGACTTCTCTGTTTTCTATAATAGATAAAGAGAAGAGTGGAGGAAATTTTAAAAATTCAGGAGTCTGTCTGGGATTGAGAAATATGTTAATTGCTGTTTGGGACTACACGGACCTTTACAACTCTTCAGCTTAATAATAAATACCTAATATTAATATAGCACTTATTAAGTTCCAGGCACTATGCTAAGTGTTTTACATATATATGTATTTTAACAATATGATACTCAATAATCCTATTTTTATCCCCATTTTACAGCTGAGAACACTGAGGGATAGAGACGTTAAGTTCCTTGCCCTTGACATAGCCTGGTGTTGTTTTCTATTCCATTTTGTAAATTAGGAAATAAAGACAGAGAAAACTTCCTTATTAAATATCCCAACAGAGCCAGGACTGCAGCTGAGCTGTGTGACTCCTGTACTATACTCTTAAAAACACCATACTACTTAATTACTATGAAAAAGTAATGTTTACATAGAAATTCCAGTTATGTTTAGAGGCCCTAATCAGGCAAAAGGCTCACATGTTCAGAGTTTTTCCCTTGCCATATTTTGCAATGATAATTGATAATCATAATAACTACTGTGGAGTCAAAAAGAATGTTATATGCTATGTGAATGAGCAAGCATTTATTATAATATTCTCAAAATGCTTAGTGGAGAGCTGATGGATATTATAATGTGGAAGTATATGTAAACTGAAAGCACATTTCAAAAGCTACCATTTCTGCTATTTTCACTTTGAAACTTCAGATAACATTTGAAGGAAACAAATTCTTTCTATTTATCAAAGGGGAACATGAGAAATACATGAAGATGATAAATATTATATAGTTAAGATTATAAAAATTTATAAATATAATTATATAGTTCTAATTAATCTTAATTATTAAAAATACTACCCTCAATAATAGCTAAAAACAAAAGATTGGCTAACTACTAGCAACAATATGGAGCAATTGGAACTCTCATACGTTTTGGTAGGAGTGGAAATTGGTTCAGACACTTTAGAAAAATGTTTGGCAGTATCTACTAAAGCTAAACATGGCTCACTACTAAAGCATGTTCCAAGGACCAAGTAATTCCACTTCTGAATATATACCTGAAAGACCTGAGTGCACAGCTTCACAAAAACTCATTTTATAGCAGCTTTACTCATAATAGTCAAAAATTAGGAACAATGCACATGTCTATCAACAGGATAGAAAAATAAATTGTGGTATATTCATATAATAGAATGCTATGCCAAAAGAAATATTGATATGTGAAACAAGATGAGTGAATCTCAAAGATATCATGTTGAACAAAAGAGGCCAGACACAACAGATGACTTACTTGTGAATCCAATTTCATGAATTCCTGAACAAGTAACAGAGGCCAGATTAGTGCCTACTTCTGGTAGGGGTGGGAGAATTTTAACTGGGAGGAGGAATAAGGTATCCTCCTGAGTGGTGGGAAAATTCTCTCTTAATCTGGGTAGTAGTTTTACACGTGTACATGTGTTAAAACTCAAAATATTACACATTTATGATTTGTGCAATTTAATATATATATGACACACCTCACTTTTTTAAAGAATCCTAAAATAAAATATAGAAAAAAATAGGATATCTGAATACCCTTATTGTCCAGTCTGCGGTTTAATTGTGTTTGATTGTGTTTGTCCATTACTGACATGTCTTCCTGATACAGATTCGTTTTGCCAGTGTATCAGTATAGCTCCCTAAATACATTTATCTTTGGCAGATACATCTAGACTCAGGTAAACACTTTGCCTGTTATCAATACATTGCCTCTCAGCTCCCATTCACCCTTCAGTACATGCTCTGTGACAGAGGACAGAACTTGAAGCATCTCCACAGAGATGGTTAAGTTTTCTCGGCAGAGGGCACTGGAGAGGCATTGGAGGAAGCAAGACGCTCTCCTGGTATTTCTTGCTGCCAGCTTGCAGCCTTTCCCTGGCCTGGAGATAATCTTCCAGAGCAGCCCTCTCAACATGGAAAACGACCTTAAGGTCTTCTGCTCACCACTGATATCCCTGAGTCACCACTCCCTTTGCAGCTGACACCTTCCTCATACCTGCCACAGCATCCCTGAGCCTTGGCTCCCATCCACTCTGCAAACTCACCCCTCTGGTTTCTGATCACTGCACTCCGCAGGAAACTGCAGAACAGCTGTGGCCAGAATAAACCAGCAAGCTTCTCTGCTATCCAGTGGGCTGAACTACACCTTCTCCAGTAAGATTGAATCAACCTTGGCGAGGGGAACCTTTCAAGTTTGTCCTTCCTTGGGTATTCTCCCTCAGTCCTAGAATACCATACGTAGTTTCCTTCTAGTCCTTCTTTTATCAGAGCTTAATAATTCTTTATATTAAACTTAACCCACTGTGTGGTTTCTATTGTTGATTGGACCAAGACTGATACAAAAAGTTGGCTTAAAGCTCAACGTTCAGAAAACTAAGATCATGGCATCTGGTCCCATCACTTCATGGGAAATAGATGGGGAAACAGTGGAAACAGTGTCAGACTTTATTTTTGGGGGCTCCAAAATCACTGCTGATGGTGATTGCAGCCATGAAATTAAAAGACGCTTACTCCTTGGAAGGAAGGGTATGGCCAACCTAGATAGCATATTTAAAAAACAGAGACATTCTTTTGCCAACAAAAGTCCATCTAGTCAAGGCTATGGTTTTTCCAGTGGTCATGTATGGATGTGAGAGTTGGACGGTGAAGAAAGCTGAGTGCCGCAGAATTGATGCTTTTGAACTGTGGTGTTGGAGAAGACTCTTGAGAGTCCCTTTGACTGCAAAGAGATCCAATCGATCCATCCTAAAGGAGATCAATCCTGGGTGTTCATTGGAAGGACTGATGTTGAAGCTGAAACTCCAATACTTTGGCCACCTCATGCGAAGAGTTGACTCATTGGAAAAGACCCTAATGCTGGGTAGGATTGGGGGCAGGAGGAGAAGGGGACGACAGAGGATGAAATGGTTGGATGGCATCACCGACTCGATGGACATGGGTTTCGGTAGACTCCAGGAGTTGGTAATGGACAGAGAGGCCTGGCGTGCTGCGGTTCATGGGGTCACAAAGAGTCGGACACGACTGAGTGACTGAACTGAACTGAACTGTGTGGTTTCTATTGTTGATTGGACCAAGACTGATACAAGCACTGACTACATTTTACTTGACATACTGAATGTGATCCAATCACATTGACAGCAAAAATAAATAGAGTTAACGAGGAAATAAAGAGGGAAGTGTTAAGAAGAAAATAAAGGGTACAACATAAAGTGCAAAACATACCAGTTGAGATAACTGGGACAGAAGTGCTATCCGTGGGACAGAAGAAAATTAGAAAATTGAATAATCAGGTTGATTTCTCTAGCCAGGTTAAACACAAATAACTTTCAAGGATAGATTCTTATTTTGCTTTACTTATTAATACTGAAAGAATTGAGTGATAAAAATAGTATTGTATAATGTCAATTTCATGAAAATAACATAATTTTTAAACTGGGTGATCAGTTTCTTTTTCTAGGAAAATCTTCAGAAACAAAAATTAACCAAACATTTATTCATATTTCATGTAAACTATTTTCTAATATTCAGCTAAATAACCCATCCATCAATCAATAATTGAGTCTGGGGCTTCCCTGGTGGCTCAGTGGTAAAGAATCTGCCAGTCAACACAGGAGACACAGGTTAGATCCCTGGTACAGAAAGATGCCACATGCTCCAAAGCAATTAAGCCCATGTGCCACAACTATTGTGTCTGTGCTCTAGAGCCCAGGGAACCAAAACTACTGAGCCCACATGCCACAATCATTGAAGCTTATGTGTCCTAGAGCCTGTACCCTGCAGCAAGAGAAGCTATTGCAATGAGAAGCCCGTGCACAACAACTAGAGTAGCCCCTGCTCAGCACAACTAGAGAAAAGCCCACACAGTAACCAAGAACCAGCACAGCCAAAAATAAATAAATAGATAAAATAATTAAAAAAAAAAACAACTGACTCTGGCAGTTATCCAATATTGCCAGGCATTACATATTTGTACTCAAAGATGGGAAGGGTTCATTGTAAATAAAGAACCAGAATAGGAATGAGAAGGTTCACTGAGATCCTGAGAACTGAGAAGAGTATTAAGCGCAGACTAAGATGTGGGATGTAAGTGGTCAGTCAGTTTAGTCACTCAGTTGTGTCCAATTTTTTGCGACCCCATGGACTGCAGCACAGTAGGCTTGCTGTCCATCACCAACTCCCAGAGCTTACTCAAACTCATATCCATCAAGTCAGTGAAGCCATCCAACCATCTCATCCTCTGTCATCCCCTTCTCCTCCTGCCTTCAATCTTTCCCAGCATCAGGGTCTTTTCCAAGGAGTTAGTTCTTCACATCAGGTGGCCAAAGTATTGGAATTTCAGCTTCAGCATAAATCCTTCCAATGAATATTCAGGACTGATTTCCTTTAGGATGGACTGCTTTGATCTTCTTGCAGTCCAAGGGACTCTCAAGAGTCTTCTCCAACACCACAGTTCAAAAGCATCAATTCTTCGGTGCTCAGCTTTCTTCACAGTCCAGCTCTCACATCCATACATGACTACTGGAAAAACCATAGCCTTGACTAGATGGACATTTGTTGGCAAAGTAATGTCTCTGTTTTTAATATGCTATCTAGGTTGTACTTGTAGGATTCAGTTTACAAACTCAGATGTGCAAATAATCACACTACAGTAATCATAATCTTTCAGTTACCTTAATTTGAACTCTGAGTTATATATCCCAGGATTGGTTGGAAAATGCATTTATTAATTCACTCAACAGACATGTATAAAGCCCCTATTATGTCCCTATTATGCCTAGACATTTTCTACATACTGGAAATAGACCAGTACATGAGATAAAGTACCTGTCCTCGTGGAACTTACACTTGAATGGGGAAAGCAGATAGCAAACAAGTAAAATATAAATTAAGATATAATATGAAGCAGTGATATGTGCGGGGAGATGCAGTGAAGAGGTTTTCAATTTAGAGTGAGCAAAGAAGGCACTCTACCATGGTGACGTTTGAGCAGGGATCTGAATGAAGGTGCAACACCCACTGGATACTGGGGAAAGAATTTCCCAGGAAGAGAAAAATAAAACTACAAGGACCCAGAAAAGGAGGCATGCTTGTTATGTTTAAGGACCAACAAGGAGGCCAATATAACTAAAAGAATTTGAGCAGGCAGAGGAGCAGTAGGACACCAAATCAGAGAGATGATCGGGGTCATTTAATGTAGGGCAATAGTGAGGATTTGGGATTTAATTGTAAGCAAGCTGAGGCAAGGACGTGACATGATCTGATTTTGTTTTTGTAAGATCACAATGGCAGCTCTACCTCAAAATGGACTATTGGGGAAAGGGGAGCAAGAGTTGCAATAGACACTTTAACATGCTGTGTATAGTCCAAGTGAAGATGGTGGTTTGGATATGATGACTTATAGTGAGATGCAGGATATGTTTTGAAGGTTGAGCTGACAAAATTCACTAACAAATTATGATAGCAGGTGTGAAATTAAGAGTCAAAAGTTTTTTACCTGAGGAACTGAGCCAATGTCAGTGCCCTCTTCTGAGATAAAGAATATTAGGGAAGGAACATATTTGGGGGAAAAAATCATGAGTTCTGCTTAGAACACATCAAGTCTCCACGAAAAGCCAGCTCTCCCATTTCTCTCTATGTACAGCAACACTTTTGATACCAGATGTGTGGATTTTTCCACACAAAATAATTATTCAGTTCTCAGTGGGTACCAACTGGGTGTCCTACATTTAATTCAGCTTTGACATTAATTGCCTGGAGAGTTCAGATCTCACAGGTTAAGGGCTCAGTCCCACAGGACTGCCACCCTCACTTCAGATGCCAGTCACTAGTCTCATGGTTGTCACTTATACTCCTGATCACCCAGCTATAAACCAGAGGTCCCTATGATCTCTTCTGCATATTCAATAATTGGCTTGAATGGCTTACAGGACCCAGGGACACAGTTTACATACTATTGTGATTTATTATAAATGATACAATTCAGGAATGGCCTAGTGTAAAAGACACACAGGACAAGGAATGTGGGAAGGAGCAAGACTTCCACCCCTTCTCTGGGAGCACCAGCCTCCCAGCACCTCAGTGTGTTCATCAAAACTGGAAGTTCTCTGGGTTAAGATGTTTTTGTTGAGGTTTCATCACACAGACCTGATTTATTACCTCATTGGACATTAGTGATTAATTCAGCTTCCAGCCCCTTTTCCCCTCCCAGTAAGTCAGGGGACAGAGCTGAAAGTTCCAGCTCTCTAATCTCACAGTTGATTCCTCTGGCAACCAGCAGCTCATCCTTAGGAATTTTCCAAAAGTCACCTCATTAACATAAACTCAGGCATGTTGAATAACAAAAGGTACTCTTTTCAATTTTTTCACTCCAGAGCTGTTTCAGGAGTCTATGACAAAAACCAAATATAGCAAAAGCTACTTAACTCATATCACTTAGGAAACTACAAAGGCTTTAGGAGTTCAGTCCAGCAGTGAGAGACAAAGACCAAAATAAATATTTCTTATGATACTGCATTTACCAAAGAGATATAAAAGTCTCTAGTTGGATATGAAGTCTAGATTTCAGAAGAGAGGCTGGAGATGAGATTTGGGAGTCTTCAACATATAGATGTTATAAGTGCCAGCAGATACATGAACTCTGGCATTTAAAGATTCAGTGAGGAAGAGAACAAAAGGAAATGGAAGTTCATTCAGAAAAGTGACTGAAAGCCAAGTATCCTGAAAGGCAACTCATCTCTACCAAATGTTACCAAGAGGTCTAAGTCTTGGGCTGACAATTAGATAGTCGCCAATGTAAGGGGCCGTTGGTGACCTGGACATGATGTCTCAGTGGAATTATAGTAGCAGAACTGAACTGGAGCAGCTTCAGGAAAGAACAATAAGAGAAGAACTCTGCAAGGATTAATTGTACAAAGGAGTTTTATAGTAAAGGACAGCGGAATAATGAGGTGTTAACAGAAGCACAGAGAGGGTCAAGAATCAGCGGGTGTTCTTTTAAGATTTGAGCCATTGCAGCCTTAAAGACCTAAATACAAGACATGACACCATTAAACTCCTAGAAGAGAACACAGGCAAAACATTCTCTGATGTAAACTGTAGCAATGTTGTCTTACATCAGTCTCTCAAGGCAATAGAAATAAAAGCAAAAATAAAGAATGGGACCTAATCAAACTTATAAGCTTTTGCACAGCAAAGGAAACCAGAAACAAACAAACAAAAAAAGAAACCTATAAATCAGAGAAAATATTTGCAAATGATGCAACCGACAAGGGCTTAATTTCCAAAATATGTAAACAGTTTATGCTGCTCAATATCAAAAAAAAAAGCAACCCAATCAAAAAGTGGTCAGAAGACCTAAACAGACATTCTTCCAAAGAAGACATACAGATGGCCAACAAGGCACATAAAAAGATGATCAACAACACTAATTATTAGAGAAACACAAATGAAACTACAAAACTACAGTGAGGTATCACCTTGCATCAATCAAAATGACTATCATCAAAAAGTCTACAGATAAGAAATTCTGGAGAGGATGTGGAGAAAAAGGAACCCTTCTACACTGAAAGGAATGATAGGAATGTAAGTTGATAGGAATGTAAATTGGTGCAGCCACGGTGGAAAATGGAAGTTCCTGATAAAACTAAAAATAGAGTTACCATAGATCTAACAATCCCACTCCTGGACATACATCCAGAAAAACTCTAATTTGAAAAGATACATGCCACCCTAAGTTCACAGCAGCACTATTTACAATAGCCAAGAAGTAGCCTAAATGTCCATCAACAGAGAAATGGATAAAGAAGACATGACAATATATACACAATGGAATACAATTTAGTCATAAAAAAGAATAAAATAATGCCATTTACAGGATCATGGCTGGACCTAGAGATTATCCTACTAAGTGAAGTAAATCAGGCAGAGAAAGACAAATACCATATTACTAACATGTGGAATCTAAAATATGATACAAATGAATTTATTTACAAATCACTGACATAGAAAACAAACATGGTTATCAAAGGTTAAGTGAGGAGAAGGGTATCAGACAACATGGTGAATTACTGTTGTCTTTCCATTCTGTTAATAATCATATAGATTTCTCTGTTTGTTAAGCGTATTTCTCTCAGCCTTTGTGTTTCTGGCCTGGAGTCCCACCCTCCCCCTACCTCTGGACCATTTATTCACATGTGGCAACTCTATCACCCTTTTAGTCGGTCTCTAGACCCCATCCACATCTAATAAAATACATTCTGTTCACTAAACAGAAATGCATACAGTATTCTAAGTTCAGATGCCCCATGATTTTCTACAAAGGCAAGAGCATGTTTCTTCTTAAAACTTCCTAATTAAATCCAGTCTTTTTTGATTTTTTTGTAATCCCCACTGAGAACATTACTAGCTGCAAAGTCCTTATATAAGCCTTCACTGCCTTTGATTGCTTAGAGCCAATTATTTTAAAATTATAATTTTCATTATCTTATCCCAAATATACTCACTCCAGTAGAACTTACCCCTACTGAAGCCCATCTACTGGTTTTAAGATGATGTTTAATTAAACATCTTAAATGGCTCAGATGGTAAAGTGTCTCTCTGCAATGCAGGAGACCGGGGTTCAATCCCTGGGTTGGGAAGATCCCCTGGAGACGGAAATGGCAACCCACTCCAGTACTCTTCCCTGGAGAATCCCATGGATGGAGGAGCCTAGTAGGCTACAGTCCATGGGGTCGTGAAGAGTCGGACAGGACTGAGTGACATCACTTTCACTTTCAAATGTGACCAGTCCCATCAGAGTCAATACCTAGGGAATCTATCCTCACCATTTATTGTATGATATCTGTTTCAAGTCTAATATAAAATTCAAAAAATAATTATGGTAATCATTGTTACAATAACTTTTTAAAAGTTTATGTAAGTGATATCTACTGATTTCCTTTTGTTCACAAATTTATTTACAGCTCAAATAGATTATTCAGTTATGGCTTCCAGTTTGAGAGGCTCAAATAATTTGAAGAAAGTGATTATAACTGGGCTCAGGAAGCAAAGACTCAGTCTGCATTGCTCATATCACGGTATATTACATTTGATGGCAAATACGTATTTGAAATATGGTTAATCTATATTATGTATTTGTATTTGTGTTTGTGTGTGTCTGTGTGTGTGATTTATTTTTGCTTACTCTCTCTGAGCTTCAAAAAAGCTTTCTGGTTTGGCATGTGGGCCAGCAGAGCAGGGAAGCCTGGTGTGCTACAGTCAGTCCATGGGGTTGCAAAGAGTCAGACATGACTTAGCGACTGAACAACAACAACCAGTGGAGAAAGCCACCTCTCAAGGTAAAAGAAACAAGACTAGGTCAGTGCATTAAATCAAAAGATCTATATTAGAGAGTTTAGCACTAAAATTTCTTTTAAAAAGACCTATCCATTATTTCAGTTCATTAATAAAACAACTCTCATTTTTCTACCACTGAAGAGTCTTGTGTCTCTTTAACTGGTGAATTTCAAATGCCCAGTTCTTTTAGACATAAAAATAAAAGGAATATAATCAAGGTTAATTTCATGTTACTCTACTGTAGTATGCTTCTTTGGTAATTTTATATATTTTGTGCTTTTTAGGCACTTTGAAATTATGTCTGAAATGGAGCAATGGAAAACCCCATAAATGTAGATCTATTAATTATCCTTATTTTTAGCAAACTAAGGAACTAGGGAAAGAGGTCTATTACACTAAGGAACTAGGGAAAGAGGTCTATTACACTAAAAACTGAGTGGAAACAAGATACATTCCTATCCTGGAGTCCCCCTGGTAATGGTAGACAGATGTTCATCCTTCAACACTCTTTCTGCCACAATGAGGCCACTGGAGGATATCAGGGAGCATCAAGGACTTGGGTGCCACCAGGATACCTGTGCTCCTCAGCATCATAAATCTTTGTGAGAAACCCAGGAAACAGGCTCCCTGATCTCTAAAAATCTAACTCAAGTAGCTTCTTGGACCAAGTCCAGCTGGCCGAAGCTCAGCCCAGAGGAAACAAAAAGGAACCTAACTGAAAAGAGGAGAAACTGGCAATCTGACAAGAAATCGAATATCAACTCTTTTTAAGGGCCAACATTGTCAGGCTGGTGAGTAATTTTGCGGCAAATTGCTATTTTCAGAATCCCAAAGGAATGCATGGGTGAAAAATGCATTCTTTCACCTTGAACTCATCAGGAAACCAAGAGCTAGATGTGAAATGTAATTCTAGAAGGTATTGTCTCCAAGTGATTTAATATGCACTCTGACTAACTTCAAGTGGAAACACAGGTAACAGGCATGTAACCACCAAGTAGAGCCTCATAAAGCACTCAAGTTCGTCTGTGTAGAAAGCAATCAAGTACAATCTCATAGTGAAGTAAACACTGAGCCAAGGGTTAAAAGTCCAGGCTTTGCCACTAAACTAGCTGTGTGAATTTATACTTCACTCATCTTTTTTTTCTTCTTGTGAAATAATTCAAATATACCAAAAATTATAGAGAGAATATATGTCGTTATTTGTATGTTGGTTTGTCAAATCTTAACATTTGGACTTATTTCCTTCATATTGTTTTAAAAGATATAAAACATATAAATGTAGTCCTATGAATTTTCCAGTCTCTCTCCCATCCCATTCTCTCCATTCAACACAGAAGTAACCACTCTCCTGATTTCTGCTCATTCCCCTGCCTGTTATTAAACTGTTACATCATAGGTACAGATCCATAAGTGCTACCTAGTACTTTGCTATATGTTTGTAAGTTTTGTATAGATAATAATTGTATGTACATACAAGAGTCTCCACAAATGAAAGTGTTAAGAACAAACACAATGGAGCCTCAGGGCTTGGATTCAAATAGTGGTTGTGTCACTTTCTTCTTGTGGGCATCAGGCAAAATACATAAACTCTCTGTGGCTCCATTTCATCATCTGTTAAATAGGAGCCATAAGAGAATCGAACTTCTAGGTTGTCCTGAGAATCAAATGAATTGACATCTGGAAAATACTTGGGACAGAGCCTGGCACAAACTCAGCACTACATAAATGTTCAGTTCAGTTCAGTCACTTGGTCGTGTTCAACTCTGTGACCCCAAGAACTGCAGCACGCCAGGCCTCCCTGTCCATCACCAACTCCCAGAGCCTACCCAACCTCATGTCCGTTGAGTCGGTGATGCCATCCAACCATCTCACCCTCTGTCGTCCCCTTCTCCGCCTGCTCTCAATCTTTCCCAGCATCAGGGTCTTTTCAAATGAGTCAGTTCTTCGTGTCAGGTGGCCAAAGTATTGGAGTTTCAGCTTCAGCATCAGTCCTTCCAATGAACACCAGGGCTGATCTCCCTTAGGATGGACTGGTTGGATCTCCTTGCAGTCCAAGGGACTCTCAAGAGTCTTCTCCAACACTACAGTTCAGAAGCATCAATTCTTTGGTGCTCAGCTTTCTTTACAGTCCAACTCTCACATCCATACTTGACTACTGGAAAAACCATGCCTTGACTAGACGGACCTTTGTCGGCAAAGTAATGTCTCTGCTTTTTAATATGCTGTCTAGGTTGGTCATAACTTTCCTTCCAAAGAGTAAGTGCCTTTTAATTTCATGGCTGCAATCACCATCTGCAGTGATTTTGGAGCCCAGAAAAATAAAGTCAGCCACTGTTTCCACTGTTTCCCCATCTATTTGCCATGAAGTGATAGGACCAGATGCCGTGATCTTAGTTTTCTGAAGGTTGAGCTTTAAGCCAACTTTTTCCCTCTCCTCTTTCACTTTCATCAAAAGGCTCTTTAGTTCTTCTTCACTTTCTGCCATAAAGGTGGTATCATCTGCATATCTGAGGTTATTAATATTTCTCCCGGCAATCTTGATTCCAACTTGTGCTTCATCCAGCCCAGCGTTTCTCATGATGTGCTCTGCCTATAAGTTAAATAAGCAGGGTGACAATATGCAGCCTTGACATACTCTTTTTCCTACTTGGAACCAGTCTGTTGTTCCATGTCCAGTTCTAACTGTTGCTTCCTGCATACAGGTTTCTCAAGAGACAGGTCAGATGGTCTGGTATTCCCATCTCTTTCAGAATTTTCCACAGTTTATTGTGATCCACACAGTCAAAGGCTTTGGCATAGTCAATAAAGCAGAAATAGATGTTTTTCTGGAACTCTCTTGCTTTTTCAATGATCCAGCAGATGTTGGCAATTTGATCTCTGGTTCCTCTGCCTTTTCTAAAACCAGCTTGAACATCTGGAAATTCACAGTTCACATATTGCTGAAGCCTGGCTTGGAGAACTTTGAGCGTTACTTTACTAGCGTGTGAGATGAGTGCAATTGTTATTATTCAAACATTTTATAGAATCCATTATGTGGATATATTCCAATTTATAAGTCATCTCCTTTCCACGATCATTTAAGTCGTTTACATTTTTTTACTATTACTTCAACATGTCTCACTGTTGAAGAATGTGGCCAATATTTGCAGTAACTATAAACACATAAGAATGAACTTCCTGGGTTTTAGGTTAACCCAACTTGGAGCTCTAGCAGATATTAGCATATTGCTTTCCAACATATGGCAAAAATTTCCAGTCTCATTCAAAGTTCCCGTTACTACATCCTCATCAGTTTTACTGTCATCTGATCATCATTTCTGTATTTTCAAAACAGGGATAAATAAGATAATCCCTAGAGTGTGCATTTTCTATGTTCTCTGATTCCCTTTTCTTGAATTTCCCACTTTCTCTCTTCACCTTGAGATAAACTAGCCCAGGAAACAGAAAACTGTTTCTTCTGAGTCTATAAGCCTATTTTTTTTTGTATTTTATATTCTTAATAAGCTATAAACTAGGACAGCCAATAATACAATTTCAATAGTCATAAGGAAGAATATAACTTAAACTGACAATGTCCAAGCCAGGCATACATCCAACACTATTAAAACATATCTGTGGTTTTCAAACATTTTAAAGCAGTGGACTTTTTAAAAAATAAAAATATAAAATGAAGCTCAATATAAATTATGCTTGCTCCTTTTCTCCCTATTTTGCTTACCTTTAAAATGCATCTTACACATTGGTAAAAGCTTCTTGCAATGAAATTATATTAGTGCCTAGATGAACTTCCTGAAAATAAGAAATATTAAAATGCTTCCATTTATGTTGTTATTTTACCCATTACATTTTATACTTTATTTGATCATGCTTTGATTTTAGGCTATTATATAGTCTATACTAAAACCTTCTGGAAATATTCATGTTGGAGAAAGACTGCCTATTGTTACCAAAGAGCTCTGATTTTACTACCTACAATTTCTATGAGAAAAAAACAGCTTCAGGCTCTGAAGTTTATAATTATAGGCCGATATTGCCTCCTAATGGTAAGAAGCTTAATTACATCATATTTCAAGTTAGAAAAGTTGATTTTAAAAATTCTGCAAAACCTTGAAGCAATCTCTTCCTATATCATATTATAATAGATTTGGGAGGAAGGCAGAGTACTTACCAGACACATTGGCAAGCCTGTGTCATATTCTCTCTGATCTGCCATCTACAAGTCCCAGAATTCTCCATTTCCTCTCAGATGCCATTACTAAAGATCTTCCAACTTCAGCCAGCCTTCACTTGTCCTTACATCAAGCCTGTCCTAGTCTTAACATGTTAAGATGCCAGTCCCAGACACCCACTGGAGTGTGGGATCAGCCTGGAATGTAGATGGTCTCTGGATTGATAAAAGGAGAGCTCCTGCTTTGACATCCACATGTACCCAAGTCAGCACACTTACCACCAGTCTCACCAAAGCCACACGTTCCCTGTCTTTTTTTTTTTTAATTCGCTCATGAAGCCAGAGCTCAGTTGTGAAGTTCTGCTTTACACCCAGGTGTCTAAAACTGGAGTTTTCACCATCTGGAAGAGTCATGAAAACTGATTTGGCTAAACCCTCCTTAGCCCAAGGCTTTGCACCAAGAACCTGCTACCTATCTGATGTAAGCTCAGAGCTTGGGGTCAGAGGTCATCAAATCAGAACCCTTGGCTACATCTCTAGCCCAGATCAGATTCAAGGTGCCCCCCACTGGATGCTGTGGGTGGGGCTGCTTCTCCTTTGGGACACAGCCCTGAGCCAGGTGTGTAACCCTCACTTATTCCCGGCAGATCTGCTTGCTATGAGGTGCCTTCAAGCCTGTTTACAGTGTTTTAGAGGTTTTTATAACAGACAAGAAGGAACACAAAGAAAAGAGTAAAATGCAGATGAAGGAAAAGGAATAATAAGAAAGAAAAGAGAGGAAAAGGAGCATTTGTCTGAGGAAGAAGCCATATTTTTTAATTACTTATGATCCACCCACTCCAGGACTAACCACTTCCTCTGCAGTGAAGAAGTATTTGCCTGTCGATATTAAAGATATAGGTAGGATGTTGAAGGGAAGGCTTCAAAGGCAAAGACAACATTTAGTTCAACAAATATCCTATTGGTAGAGTAGGATAACTTCTACCATTGGCATACACTGATTGAGGTCCACAGAGATATCTGAAATGTCAAATTAACAAGTCATATTGTCAAGTCATATTATGTTAAGTTGTATTAAGTCATATTATGCCATATTAAGTCATGATAAGTCATATTATTATAGGCATGGAGAGAAATCTGAAGTCAATCCCAGTGATCTGTGGTAAGAATTTATTGAGCCACATCTGAGTTTAGCAGTAGAGTTGTATAACTGATTGTCAGTGTCTTCTGTGAGCCCACACTTGTCATATAGTTCCCGTTTCTTTTCTAGTTTCTTCCCATTAACTCCTTCCTGGCTCTCTTCTTGAGCTTTAATGTATGAATTACCTAGGGGTTTGCTAAAATTCGGATTCTGATACAGCAGGTCTAGGGTAGGGCCTGAGATTCTGAATTGCTAAGAAGCTCCCACGATGCCCATGCTGGACTATAGTACTTCCAGGTCTCCTTTTCTAACAATTTCCTTTGTTCATCACCCAGCAAAAGTATTAGCTTTATCTCTTTTTCTTATTGCTGGTCAGTCAGAGAAAGGGGATAGCAGCCAACTTCTATCAAGCCTTAATAATCATAAATTTTAAAACTTATATAATTAAAGATTCTTATAATATTTTATGATTTTCAATTTCATGATTTTCAACTTCCCAGGGGGTTCAGTGGTAAAGACCCTGCTTGCAATGCAGGAGACGTGGGTTTGAGCCCTAGGTCAGGAAGATCCCCTGGAGAAGGAAATGGCAACCCATTGCATATTCTTGCCTGGGAAATCCCATGGACACAGGGCCTAGTGGGCTATATCCCATGGGGTTGCAAAAGAGTCAGAAAAGACTAAGCAAATAAAACAACAACAACAAGGCTTACTTGATGGCTCAAGTGGTAAAGCATCCATTTGCAATGCAGGAGATGCAGGTTCAATCCCTAGGTCCAGAAGTTCCCCTAGAGGAGGAAATAACAACCCACTCCAGTATTCTTGCCTGGAGAATCCCATGGATAGGAGTCTGGCGAACTTCAGCCCATGCGGCCGCAAAGAGTCGGACATGACTGAGCACACATGCACCATGTGTGTATGTGTGTGTGTGCATGTGTATATATATATATGCACATATATATTAACACACATACACACACATACATACACATATATATAAATATGATTTGTCATGCTTATATCAGTAAGAAGTTTCTTTCAACCATTCTTCCCAAGCTCTAGAGTAAATGATTAAGGTCTTTAAAATGACCTGGAAGCTCTAAAATGTCCTAAACTCTGGACTAAATTATCAAATAAATAATATTTGCTATAGCTTTAGGATTTATCTCACTTTATTGCATCTAATTATTTTTAAATAGTATCCTGAACATGAGGTACATGATAATTTTCAGTTGCTCCTGAGCAATATAAATTGTCTGAAAGTGAGAGATGCTTGTTCACTTTTATAAAAAGTGTTACATAAAAGGACCATATGTGAAAAAATTAGAAGATAAGAGATGCTGACAAGTTAATTGGTTCATATCCTTGCAGGTTATCCATTGTGAAAAATTCTAAGTGTGATGAATCTTTAGCCACAGTACCTCACAAGTGAATGTATGGCTTTGTGCCCTGCACCAAAGCACATTTTCCCTATGGAAAAATTCCCAGCTGAGTCACCCTTGTCTTCTAGCTTACAGGTACCTTCATCACATCACCAAAAGGATCCTGGGGAATGTCCTTATGAAAAACCAGCTTTTCAGTCCTGTGTAGAGTCTGTGGGCCCACTTTCAGTTCCAGATCCTTCGATAGCTGAAAATTCTGTGTCAATAAGTGGTTTCAGAAATTTCTCAACCTTGGTTAGTCTCTGCTTCAGTTTCTGCTGCATTGACTCATACTCAGCCAGGATCCGAGCAAACCTTGTTTGCAGGAGGTCTACTGAGCTCTCCATTCGTGTGACCTTCTCTTCAAGATCTTTAGGATCACTTCCAGCATTTGCAATGTTTATGTCCAATAGACCATCTTTCATCAAGATTTGCTTCCCTTTCTCTTCTAGCATACCTTTGGCATCTGGGTACTCAGTTAGAGCTTCCATGAGGTCATCTTTTGAGAGACAGAACAGATCTGAGTAGCCAATGCTTTTAATATTGGCTGTTCTTCGATTGCCAGCTTTGCTACCTTTAATATTAAGGATACTGATTTCACCAAAGTAGCTGCCATCACTCAATACCACAAACTGAGTGATCCCATCATCGGCCACCACAGCAAGTTTGCCTTCCTTGATGATGTACATCTCTCGGCCAATATCCCCTTTCTTGCAAATGTAATCTCCAGGACTGTAGACTTGGGGTTGTAATTTCAAGACCAACTCCACCAACAGACCAGCTTCACAGTCAGCAAAAATGCGCACCTTTTTTAATGTGTCTAAGTGAACATTGATGGCGATCTCTGCTCTCAGTTTATCAGGTAGATACTTCAAGACTTCTCTCTCATCCACTGTTTTTTTGTTGGTCCACAGATAGTCGAACCATTTAATAACTCGCTTTTCCATATCTTTGCTTACATTTCGAAAATGCATGTATTGCTTGATCGCATCAATTCTTGCTTGAAATTCTGCCCTGGCTGCATTCATGTTGGAAATCATAGAACCTATGTTACCAACAATGGTGGCAAAAATTAACACTCCAATGAGGAAATCAGCCACCACAAAGAAATACTCAGAATCCCTCACGGGAGGTGGTGTTTCCCCGATAGTGGTCAAAGTCAGTGTAGACCAGTAAAGACTGTACACATATTTTCTAGCCAAACGGCCAAAATCAGGATCATTAACATCAGGATAGACCCATGTGTCATTTCCAAACCCAATAGCTTTGGAAATAGAGAAGTACACACACGCATTCCAATGGATGATGATGATGATATACATAACAAGGTTAGAGATCCTGAAGATGTTTGGGTAGTTTGTCCTTGTTTCTGTTCTCTGGAAGAACTCAAACATTCGAGAGATCCTTAACAATCTATTTAATCTGATTTCTGGATAATTCCAGCCGAACTTAATATACAGCAGATCAGTTGGGATCACTGATAGAACATCAAGTTTAAATTGAAAGGTTGATTTATACTTCTCTATGAGTTTACGCTCTTCCTTCACCAGTAGTCCTTGTTCTAGGTAACCTAAAATAGAAAAAAAAAAAGTTTTTCCTTTTTATGCCATTGTGAATTTTTCTAAAGTAACTCTCAACCAACTTCCTTGAGTTCAAAACAAGAGTTCATCTCAATAAGTACACTTTCAGCAATGTAATGAGATCAACATATGGCTGTGGAAAATGTTCTTTTGCAGAAATAAAAAATAAAGCTTTATAAGTACAAAAGTGACAGATTATATGCAATGTATATATATGAGGTATATATGCAAATTTCTCTAAGCTCAGCATCTTGTCCGGGTTAAGCTATTCTTTTTATAAACAGTGTTCATACAAAGTTTTCTGCATGCTCTAGCACTGTGTTTAATTCTTAATGCCACTCTTTTGTCAGAATCCCAGCCTCACCCTTGAAGCTTGGGTACCTCCTTGCTGTTTGACTATCCTGCATATTCTTGCCTTACCCCTTCAATGTCAAGCATATCTCCTTAGAGGCTTCATTTTCATATCTCTTTCTTGCCCTTCCCCAGGCTAACTTAGACATCTGGGATCTTCCTTTTGCCTAAGCTGCTACCATGGGCCTTGTGTGTTAAACTCAGAATTTCAGTGCTCTGATATATTTCACTAGGGAAAATTTTATTTATCTTCCTATTTTGGTTACCAGAGCTGTGCATAGAACAGAACTGAAATATTGTTTCAGTGCACTGATACTAGAGAATGTTGCTATTTTACATAATGATTCTGAAAAGCCATTCTCTGCATACATAAACAGGTTACCTTTACATGTAGAGAATAGTATAGAAACAATGAACTTGTACCTATTTAACAAGAATACTTAAGTAAGAAGCTATCAGATCCTGCCCAGAGTATTGGTCAATAATGCCTCCCCGTGAACCATAAAGTTGAATTAAGGATATATGTCCTGTTTCTTATAATATTTCTAGGACAGCTCTGCTAAGTACAATGACCTTTTCCCCCATGTCTCTTCAAGGTACCTCTGTTAAGTAGCAATTACCCTTTCCTCACAGAGCTGCAGAATATTTCTTTTCTCTCTGTTCCTCTTGCCTGGTATAAACCCAGTGAACAGGCTAATGGAGGAAAGCCATCAATCCACATCCAGAAGGTTGCTAGTAACATCCTTCTGAATCAGTTGGAGTGGCCTAAGCCTGTGGGTTGGCCTTCCCTGGTGGCTCAGATGGTAAAGAACCTGTCTGCAATGCGGAAGACCCAGGTTCAATCCTTGAGTTAAGAAGATCCCCTGGAGAAGGGAATGAGAACCCACTCCAATATTCTTGCCTAGAGGAGTCCATGGACAGAGGAATTTGGCAGGCTACAGTCCATGGGGTTGCAAAGAGTCAGACACAACTGAGCGACTAACACACACAAGCCTGTGGGTGGGTATATGGTACTCTTGCTTTCAGTGGTGGCTTTTCTTCTCAAACAAATTTTTGTTTTTTTTTAAGAATACTTGAATTAATAAATTTCAGATTAAACATAGAGACAAAAGCCCAAATTTCAAAATATCCAAAACTAAACATATTTACCTGTCCTTGTTCGTACAAACATATCAAGAAGATAGACTATATCTGATAAGTAATCAAAAACGAGCCAGTATTCTAGGTAATCAGACTGAAGTTCATCAAAACATGCTCTGTAAAAGAAAAACTTGTATAAATAAAATGAAATGGGACCAATTTAAATAAGTTTAAATAAAAGTCCTCTTTGTATAAGTTTTATCATGATGAGAAATATAACATACTAAGGTGAGGAGGGGTCCTTAGAATCCATTTACTCAACCATGGTTTTCCCAAATTTATTCCCAAATCTGAGGGTTAGATTTAGTTTTTTCACATTTCTGAATTTCAACATTCTTTCCATTATACCAGTCAGCTTTGTGAAAATATCAAATGAAAATAAATGGCTCAGGCTAATGTCAAAATACTGATAATTTTTGGTGATACACATTGATAACCAGGTTCAGACTGACTGTTTATACCCAAAGTGCCTCAGGAAATCACACTTGACCCTAGGTGACTGAGATGTTCACCATCTAAAAGACAAGGAACCATAGATACTACTTGGGAAACCCATCTTGCTCTATAAAACCTAGATCCTTGATCTTTTTCCAGTCTTGGCAATTTTATTTTTCTTGCAGGCCAAAGAAAATAAAAAGTTTCTCCCAAAACTCTAATTAAATGATTGAGCAATTCAAAAGTTTAAAAGTACTCCCATATCCCCCATCCCAGTTCTGGATTTCCAAGGATATTGGAAACCAAAGAACTCTTGATCTTAGGAAAACACAGAGAATGATGTAACATCTAGAAAATTGGTGGTGGAGAAAGGTGTGTCCTGAAGAATTCTAAGCCAAACTGTTAAGTCAGTGAAAATGGAAACTAGAAGTGGGTTGAGATCCATAAAAATATATAGACACCTTGCAATAATCATGGTCCAGTTATACATAACAGGTAAGGTGATGCAGAACAGCCAGTTGTAATACATATTTCCTGAGGGATCAATAACCACGACTTCCTTCTTCTCTCTAGCAGCAATCAGAAATAAAGGGAAGGTTACAAAGAAACAAGATTTTTATTTCACATATCAAATATGGTTACACCCATCACCCACAATTAATGATATAAAAACAAGCTGGAGAAGCTCACTCCACAGTGGGAAGACTAGTTTGGCATAGTGCATTAATCATAAGAAACTGGTTAGTGAGGGGTGGATAGTTAAATTATTAGTCTCACATTAAACCCTACTTTAGACTTTATCCAAGCCCTTATTTTACTGTGATGTTGCAGACACTTCTATCACTCCAGCTACTGAGAAAGAACAACGGCATAGATCATGCCCAACTCTAGATAATCCACAGATCCCTTTGGAGGGTTACAGGTGGTGGGAGAATGATGGTTTTGCCACTCCCCTTACCAGGTAATATAACAATCAGGGACCACATTGTGAGGGGGAACTCATGGCTTCTTTCTCATCTGTATGGAGAGAAGAATATAACAATCTAATAAAAAATACTCGTCCTTAAGTGTGCATGAAGAATTGAGAAACAATAGAGGACAAGAGGGAAGAAAGGAAGAAACTATACCATCAAATGACATTTTTAAAAACTTTCTGGTATCAAGCTTATTATTTTTAAAGATTTTTCCCTTTATACAACATCAACAAATTTCTAACAGGCACAAATAATTAAACCATTGTCTGATAAAGAGTTTTCTTTGAGTAAGCT
Source organism: Okapia johnstoni (assembly GCA_024291935.2). Lineage (NCBI taxonomy): Eukaryota > Metazoa > Chordata > Mammalia > Artiodactyla > Giraffidae > Okapia > Okapia johnstoni. The sequence continues at coordinate 60,516,304 of CM044308.1, forward strand.
AAAAAAACAGTTTTTTCTTTAATTATAAAGTAAAAAGATAGCTCGGAAAACATCACTCAGTCTTATTCTTTTGAAATTCTAACTCTTAAGCATGGCTTTTGTAATGAGACTACTTTACTTTAGATTATTCGCCATGCAGTATGTATGACTCAAAAACGTTAATGAAATTATTAAATTTTTACTTCAAATAAAAAAATGATGGTAAGATCCTAGAAGCACAATTTTCTTTGGATCCTAAATATGTCCCAGAAGTAAGTTTATCTTCATCAGTGCTTGAGGAAGGAAATTAACTATGACACTGAAAGTTCTTGATGAGAAAATTAAGACTACCATTGCTAATTTTAAGGAAATTGGAAAAAAATTTAATTCACATTTGATAACAATTTATTTAGCCTTTACACAGGGCCTCTTTCCTATAAATTTCTGGGAAAGTATCTCTGCATTCAAAACCCATCACAAATTTACTTCTAATCTCAGTGCCATTAAAATACTTACTCCTCTTTTTTATCTTTGCCTTTCTCCTCTTTCTTTTTCTTGTCTTTGTCCTTTTCTTTCTTCTTTTTCTTTTCTGGGTCCTTTTTATTTTCATTTTTATCATCTGGCTTGCTGAAAAAGTGAGAAATATAGTTGGTAAAATACAAAAATGTTATGGGTAGAAAAATGTGGGGTCATTCAAGCCAAAGTCTCACTTACCTCTTCTTATCTTTTTTCTTTTTCTTCTTTTCTTTTGGTTCTCTACAGGAAAAAACAGTATCCGCGTCACATAAACAAATTACGTTCTGACTTCCATTCTTATTCACTTTCCTTTTCATTGGGCAAGAATTCTGAGCTTTGTGTTCAAAGACACACCCCCATGTTCAGAGACCAGAAATCTGGTCTCTTAATGGAGGGTTCAACCAAAAATAGATACATACCCAGATAAGAAGCAAATAAAAATTCCCAGGAATTAGTGCATGTAGAAAATTGGAGAAAATGGAGGTAGATAAAGGCATAAATTCAGGGAGGGAAATTTACAAAGTAACAGCTGCAAGAGTGCACTTTCAAAGTCTCAATGCATATCCAAAAAATAGTTACCTAAACTTTCAGCTTCTTGATGTCACTTAGATTCATACTTGAATAAGAACTTTGAGAATTTCCAGAAAATGTCATGACATTTCTCTAGAGGGGTAATCCTGGCTGAAGCAATGTTTTATGAGCAGTCAAAAAGTACTGTGGTAACAGAATTGGAATTCCAGTTCTTAGAATCATTCACTGGATTTGAGATCATCTTCTATGTACAGTTTCTTCTTGAGTGGAGAGTATGTGATTAGAGGTCTCTTTATGCAGTTGGCTTTCTCTGTCAGCAGAAGAATGGATTCTGGAGTCAGAGCGAAAGTCATAGTAGGCTGTCATTGTTGGCTCAGATGTCTTGGGAAAATATATTATTCAGAGTTGAATGAACAAGCATCTCATTACTACTGGGATAGTCAGAGAATGCTGTTAAAGAGAAGTAGGAATAAACGTAGGCATCTAGGTATGGGTAAGAGTTGTAGAGGCTGAGAAGAAAAGGAAGAATGCTAAAGGGAGGGAAATTTTCAGGTGCAAATATACAAATGAACTTAATCTGGGTAGGAATAGCCCAGTGGAAGTAGAAAACTGCTACCAAGGAGGAATAGGAGATAAAATCGACAAGGAGCTGGGGCTTGGCACCTAAGGTTGTCATGTACAAACAGGAACAGAATATAAAGTCAGATAAGATGGAATTTACAGCTATAGGAGTACATTCCTATGATATAGGATTTCATATCCTAACACAGACCCTGGGAGATGGTGCTGGCACCTTCTTGGATGGCATTTAAAATTTCAGAAAAGGTGATGGCTCACACTAAGTGACATAAAAATTACAAAATGTCATGGCAGATGGTGGAAGAAGGTATCAGAAAGATTCAGAGAAGTGGCATGCTAAAATGAATATACTAAGTAAGGAAACTAGCCCACCAACTGATTGTGCTCCCTAAGAGGGCTGAGAGGATACAAAAATGATAGGGACTGTGCTGGTGAGAGGGGCACCAACATCACTGAGCAGCTCAATGGTGCTGTCCTCTGTTTACCTCCGCTGGTAGTGAGAGACACTGACCTAAGTATAGAACCAGATTCCCTGAGAGCAATAGGGATGACAGGATCTAGAATCATGGAGATCAGTGGCAGTGCTTACCCATCAGAAAAGAAGTGGGCCTGATTGTTGTAATTAGCAGTTAAGTGCACGCAGTAGCCAGGGCCTTAACCCACAGAAAGCTATAGCAAGGGTTAATAGTCTACTGTGTTCCTAGATAAGTGGGCATTCCATTGACTTGTTAGGGTACTGTTTAACATTTACAATAAAAAGACAAACCATGAATGGATGATCAGGAGGTTGAGGGCAAGCTACCCCAATAAAAAGTCACAACCCCTCGAACAGTTTCTAAACCTGAGTAAGCTTTCAAAAATGAAACCACTGACTGGAGGAAAAGCTAAGCTCCCATGAAGAAGGACTGCAACAGCAATGACAAGTATATTCAGTAATGATTTCCCCAGTCTTTCCCCTAAAGAAAATCAATGGTCATTTACTTAGGTAACTGTACCCTAGTGGGGCTTCCCTGATGGCTCAGCAGTCAAGAATCCGCCTGCAATGCAGGAGTCATAGGAGACACAGGTCGGATCCTTGGGTCAGGAAGATCCCCTGGAGGAAAGCATGGTAACCCACTCCAGTATTCTTGCCTGGATAATCACCATAGACAGAGGAGCCTGGAGGGCTACAGTCCACAGCGTTGCAGAGTCACACACAACTGAAGTGACTTAGCATGCAGACACGCACTCTGGGGGAAAAAACGAATGCCTAGGTACATTAAAGACCACTTGGCAGAGGACCCAAGTTTTGTTATTGAGACCCAGGAACTAAAGCATTATCATGTCCCTCCCCTCCATTAAAATGGGGGACATATGGTGGTTTGGTAGTAATTTGTGGGGCCTCCATTGAATCTAAAGATGCCCCCTTGTGGTCATTTCTCCAGTTCAGTTCAGTGCAGTCTCTCAGTCAAGTCCGACTCTTTGTGATCCCATGGACTGCAGCACGCCAGGCCTCCCTGTCCATCACCAACTCCCGGAGCCTGCTCAAACTCATGTGCATCGAGTCAGTGATGCCATCCAACCATTTTATCCTCTGTTGTCCCCTTCTCCTCCTTTGAAATCCATTGATTTTCTTTACGAGGAAGACTGGGGAAATCATTACTGAATATACTTGTCATGGTGTTTATACTTTCTCCAGCTGCTGAAGTATAAACAGAATAAATCTATTTGGCCATTAGAAGAACCCTCATCTCCACTTTCAGCCATGAAATTAAAAGACCCTTGTTCCTTGGAAGAAAAGCAGTAACAAACCTAGACAGCATATTAAAAAAACAGAGACATTCCTTTGCCAATAAAGGTCTGTATAGTCAGGTATGGTTTTTCCAGTAGTCATGGATGGATGTGACAGCTGGACAATAAAAAAGGCTAAGCACCGAAGAATTAATGCCTTCGAACTGTAGTTCTGGAGAAGACTCTTGAGAGTCCCTTGGACTGCAAGGAGATCAAACCAGCCAATCCTAAAGGAAATCAATCCTGAGGATTCAATGGAAGGACTGATGCTGAAACTGAAGCTCCAATACTTTGGCCACATGATGTGAAAAGCTAACTCACTGGAAAAGACCCTGATGCTAGAAAAGATTGAGGGCAGGAGGAGAAGGGGACAACAGAGGATGAGATGGTTGGATGGCATCACTGACTCAATGGACATGAGTTTGGGCAAACTCTGGGAGATGGTGAAGGGCAGGAAAGCCTGGCGTGCTGCAGTCTATGGGGTCGCAAAGAGTCAGACATGACTGAGCAACCGAACAACAACAACATCTCTACAAGTTTCTTGGCTTGTGGAATGTGAGCTAATGTAGTGAGGAGGACCAAGTGGAAGCCATAAAGCTGTTTCTTACCTGCTGGCAACAAACAAACAAACAATATTGCATCCTAGACAGGAAAGGAAATCAATCCTTAAAGACCTACTGCATGCAGGGGTGGTGTTTCCCCCATCACATCCTCATTTAATTCAATGTCTGACCCCTACTACAACCAAATGGATCCTGCTGGACAGCAGCAGACTACTGCAAAATCAACTAAATAGTAGCTCCCATTGCAGTCACTGTGGTGAATGTGAAAAACAATACACTCACCCAATCTATGCCAGATTCCTAAGATTCTGGGTCAGTGTTATATTGGGGGTGAATGTGTTATATTTAATCACTATCAGGGAAGAAGGTCATAAACAGTCCATATCCACAAGGGTTGGAAAACAGTATGTCATCTACAGTATTTTTCAGGGCTATGTTAACTCTCCCACCTATTATCATGACATAAACTTGAGGGACCTGGACCATCCAGACATTCCTCAGATTATCACATTGGTCCACTATATCTGTAACAATGACATCAGGTTAACTGGGCCCTTAAGGAGGATTATCTAGCCATGGGACAGACAATGACTGTGGACCAGGAGCTGGATCTTGTCAGAACTAATAAGTCCTAAGGTTGTATTGCAGCCTATCATATGATAAAGTGGTATATTTGGGATTGAACAGGTGGCTCAGTACCTTCTCCCCATGTCATCTACCACTGCTATCTCAAAGCTACTCCTCCTGCCCCATCATGGCCATATATTGGCTTTGTATGAGCAGCTGATGGAGCATGATCTATGGATGAGTCAGTTTGGCACTTTGGATTAAGCCAAAATGAGCTGTTGTCTACAGAAAAGCACTACAGAGAGGTGGCCTTAAAAGACAGTGAGGTTAATCTTACCAATGGGACAGTGTCAAACACTGCATAGTCATCCACTTTGTGGGAAAAAAGAAATGGATCAAATTAAGAATATACAAGGACTCATGGACAGTCACAGTGCATTGGCTGGTTGGTCAGGAACCTGATGAAAAAATATTGAAAGATCAGCAAAAATAATTCTGGACAACAGGCAGACTAAATGGACTTCAGGGGCATAGGCACAAAGTTTTAAAATCTCTGTATCCCATGTTAATGCCCATCAAATATCAGGTGCCATGGAAAAGGAAAAAAAAAAAAAAACCAAGTAGAAAAAACCTGCCTGCTGATAAAGCTACCCTCTGTCACTGGCATCCTCAATGCTGGCACAACATGGACATGAATGTAGCAACCATGGTGGCAGAGATGAAGATGATGTATGGGCCAAGCACAGAGGTCCATTCACCCAGGTGATTTAACTGCTGCTATTACTGTCTAACCTTCCAGTTACAAAGACTAATGCTATGACTCTAAAACAGCACCATTACGTGAGGAAAGCGGTCACTTGGTGGCAAGTTAATTATACCATTTAAAGGGCATCAGATAACTCTGACTTGAATCAATATATACTATGGATGCTGTGCTCAGTTGCTAAGTCATGTCTAACTCTTTCGCAACTCCATGGACTGTAGCCTGCTGGGCTCCTCTGTCTACAGAATTTTCCAGGCAAGAATACTGGAGTGGATTGCTATTTCCTTCTCCAGAGGATCTTCCCAACCCAGGGATTGAACACGCATCTCTTGCATCTCTGGTATGGCAGGCAGATTCTTTACTGCTGAGACACCAGAGAAGCCCTATAATATAGATACTAATTTGCTTTTATGCTTCAGGGCTTTGACCAGTGCCACTGTCCAGTTTTGGTTACTGCCAGCTTATAGTTTCCCTCTCCCTTGGGTGGCCTTGGCTGAAGGAAGCCACCATGCTCAAAATTATGCCACCCTTCCTGAGGCAGCCCTCATCCAATGACTGTGCATGTGTACAAAGCCTATCACCTAACTATGGAACAACTCTGAAGGGCCATCACGGCATCACATAGCACATCAACTATTTACGAAGTTCAGCTTCTCTCTCTACCCAGTCCTACTCCCTTAACTCCCTTCTAGATGTCATTTTTGAAAGCACTCCCAATAAACCTCCACATACAAGCCTCCATCCCAGAGAATGTCTCCTGGAAAACTTGACCTAAGACACACTGACTCAGAATGAGAACGATTAATAACATTTCATTTATTTGGTCAGCCACCCTAACCCTAAACACATGGAGGTACAATTGCACATATGCTGTAGACAAGGGTTTCCTACATGTATTCAAATATACACATACTACTTTTAACATGGCTAAGTCCATTTTTCAGAAGGAAAAAACCAAATGACAAAATAAAATAATATCTTTGCAATTGTATTAGATAGAGTTTGCCAAATAAGTATTTGGAGTCTAACACATTCAGATGTATTTATGCCTTTTTACTGGTTTTCTTTAAAAACAAAGGTTTGGCTTTCTATTGCCGATATACTTACTGCTCCTTATTGCTGCTGTTGTTAACATTAAAAAGTGCAATGGCTCCAGGCAGGTATTGCTCCCTGGGAAATAAAAAAGTACAGTGAAGTCTTAGTAGTTACCATATATACAATGTCCATGGTAAGCAAACAGTCTTAAAGAACAAATGCTTTCCAGTTTCTTCCCATTACTAACTAGTGCCTAGGCAATTTTTGAAAATAGAGAGCCTCCATGAAGCGTGAGTTGCTGAATTTCAGTGCCGTGAATCAAAGCAATCAGTAAATGTCTATTCATCAGTGCTTACAATGGATCACATTAGCATTCTCTACAACCTGAGTGAGCCAACTTGGATGCTGCTAACTCTCAGCAAGAGATCTAAGTCTTAGACTGTCATGGAAGACAAGAGAAATGAAAGCAATAGGAAAGCTGAAGGTGGTCAGTGGGGAAAGAAAGAGGAGAGGGGAAAAAAGAGGAAGAAAGCCAAAGAAAACATAAATAAGCGTGATAGAATGGGAACCCCTCATCCACACCAATACTACACTTCTCTTACACTCTCAGAGTCAACAGTTTAAGGTGGATTTGTTAGCTTTTCTCTTCTCGACACTCACTCTAGTGCTTGACTTCCCTGAAAGTAGGGTTGAAGGGGAGAGAGCATTTTAGAGAACTACAGCTAATCCCTCTCACATACAATTGCTTGGAAGAAGCATCAGAAAAGAGGAGGAAATCAGAGAGGACTCAGGCATGAGATTTCCCAAGGGACAGACACAGGTCTCAGGGAAACTGATTGGAAAGTGTGTTTATGACTTGGAGCCCCGTGAACATGAATTATCATCAGGCAGTGGCAGTTTCCCAAGAGAAGAAAAAAGTAAGGAACAGAATGTACTTCAGAGTAGCTGGGCAGCAGGAGGGTTTGCCAAGCCTATCAAGGTTGCCAAGCCCACCAAGTGGAAGAATAGCGCCTTTCTTTTGTCTAAATAATAGTTTAAAAACAAGTGTGGAGGGACCGATCACACTGCTCACCTCTGTGATGGTTGTCCGCTTCCATGTGTATTACTTCTAAAGGAATCCCTTGCATGGGGGTTCTCACTCTCTGATTCTTCAAATATAGAGGCACTGTCATCATCATCATCAGAAAAGGAGCTACGGTCCAAAAGGTGGCAAAGATGAATTAGATCATTTTGAACCATTATAGGGGAACAACATTTCTCACTGGGGGGACCTCTTCTCCTTCTCTCTCAAACAAACACAGACAACAATGTGTAATAAGACTAAAATGCGAACTGTGCAGAAGTAGCAATTTACTCTCAAGAAGAATAGAATTAGAGTATATGCACAATCCAGCACAATACATGTAATTAAGAAGTTACTTTCTAGGGCTCTCATATTTGTATTGTTTGATGAATTGATAATGATAATGTTAGTATTTGTCAGATAGAAAGTATGATATCTATGTGTGCTCAGTAGCTCAGTTGTGTCTGACTCTTTGCTATGCCATGGACTGTAGCCCACCAGGCTTCCTGGTCCATGGGGATTCTCCAGGCAAGATACTGGAGTGAGCAGCCTATCCCTTCTCCAGGGGATCTTCCCGACCCAGAAATCAAACCAGGGTCTCCTGAATTGCAGGCGGATTCTTTACCAGCTAAGCTACCAGGGAAGCCCCTTTTATATCTATGTGCTTAGTCACTCAGTCATGTCCAACTCTTTGGGACCCCATGGACTATAGTGCGCCAGGCTCCTCTGTCCATGAGGATTCTCCAGGCAAGAATACTGGAATGGATTGCCATGCTCTCCTCCAGGGGATCTTCCCAACCCAGGATGGAACCCAGGTCTCCCACATTGCAGGTGGATTCTTTACAGTCTGAGCCACAAGGGTAGCCCTTGATATCTATACTTTAGGTCAAATAATACAGGTTTTTGAACTAACTTGTAATGACATTTCATTTCGCCAAAAATAAATTCAACTGTATTTATACATGTTTGCTTCATTTATAGGGTGACCACTTTAAATCATACTCTTAAAACACATTAGCATTTCACACTATTCTTTTTCCTCACATTTCTCTATGGCACTGTTGTCCCTTTAGATGTGAAATGTTTCATGAGGAAAGGTCCTGCCAGTGATGAAGGAAATATTTGGCAAAGGTGCTTCTAAAGAATGCCCACAATAATATCCATGTTCATTTGTTAGACAAGTTAGGCTGTCACAAAGTAGAAGCAAATTCACTAAATTCAATAAATTACCAAGTTCAAGGTTTGAATTAAAACTTAAACTGCAATTAAGCCCATTCAAATTTAAGAATGGTAGCTGGTATTAAAAATATAGAAGGTGTGCATTTACCTGCATGCTCCATTTTCCATCCTTCTTATTTCCTTTTCAACATCTGGTCCAACCACATTGGGAATATTTACAAAAGAGCGCCGTGTATTGATAATCATTTTCTTCATGGTTAGTTTAATATCTGGGAGAAGAAAGTCTTGTTAGCAGGAAGACTTTTTATATACTTACAAATATAATCCAAAGTTTCACTCTATCATTTTTCCAAGGCTGTATTAACAATCTTATTTCCAGGTATAGGTAGAAATTATTTTTAATAGAATATAGTAATGGTCTAATACTTTAATTACCACTAGCTAGGTTTTTGTGTATCTTTTTAAAATTCAAGAATGTACCAGAAGTGTAGAACTTTTTTCAATTTGGATTTACCCTAACTCTGAAATATTTAGACAATGTAAGTGTAGAACAAAACTATAGGGACTTCACATACACAACCAACAATGAAGTAAGAATAAATAGCTGTAAAATAAAATACCAAAATGGATGTAATCAGATGTGAATTTCTACAGGCATTCAGAAAAAAACAGTGAGTCTCAAGTGGGATTCAAACTTTTGAGTGAATAAAGATGGGACTGATCCACATTTTAGTAAGTTTCCTGTGTTATTCTGATACACATACTACTCAGCTTCCATACAACCAGTTAAAGCATCAGGAAAACACCAAGAACAAAGCAACCCAACCTTGTGGTGGCTGAAGCCCAGCTTTACACAAAGCGAATGGCCAGCAGGCAGATCTGCTTTTGCCTTCTTTCCTGATGTTCTGCTAGAGCCCAGAGGTGCATGCATGCTCAGTTGCTTCAGTCATGACCAACTCTTTTTGATCCTATGGACTGTAGCCTGCCAGGCTCTTCTGTCCATGGGATTCTCCAGGCAAGAATACTGGAGTGGGTTGCCATGCCCTCATCCAGGGGATCTTCCCAACTCAAGGATCAAACCAGCGCCTTTTATGTCTCCTGCATTGGTAGGTGGGTTCTTTAACCACTAGCTCCACGATGACTCCCCTGCAATCATGACTGACTTCCTTACTGGGTCTCCAGTGTACTGCAGTGACATGACTGGAGACAAGTTCCTGCTGGGCCCAGACAGTGTGCCTGTGTGCAGGTAGAGCACTGCTCTCCCACCATGGACATGGAGTCCCATGTTGAAGCTCTGCTCTCCCAGGGGCCCAGCTGTGCCCAGGATCCTCCCCTTACCCTTGCTGCTTGGTATTCACAGAGCTACCCTATGAGGATTTCATCCCTAAGGATGTTTCCTTTAATGTTGCATAGAGACAACATCTGATATCCAGAAAAATGAGCTTAGATGGGCACTAGGTATCCATACCAGCTCCTCTCCCAGACCAAGACTCCCCACTAATGAAGTGCTAGGTGTCAGTAAAAAAAAGGAAACTGCAGATTTTTTTTAATGTTTCTATTTCAATAAACAAAGAATGTTGCCTGCCATTCCAGTAAACAACATGTGAATGTTGCCCACCATCAAGCCATTAAGTCATTGGAGCAACTAGAGCAGGTGCACCCTGAGGGGATTCAGAATGGAGAAAACAGGCCACTGGAGTAATTTCACAGCAAAGGAGTAATTTCAGTGAGCCCAGACTCTTGACACTTACCATACACAGAAAAGCACTAAAATCATTAACTTAGGAAGTCTGTTTTTTGTGATTAGCGGTAATCTTTTGATGGTAGACTACATGATTTTCTTTCATTTTGTTTTTTTCAGCAAAAACTCGTATATATATCCTCATTCCCTCTCTACCTCTTTGGATCAGCCCCTCATAGCTATCTTCAAGGTTGCCTCTCAGACTATAGTTCTCAGTAATGTCCCCAAATAAAATACAACTCTCAGCTTTTAAGCTGTATGTTTCTTCCAGTCGACAAAACAAAAACCCAGTATCTGTTCATGGGCTCTAAGAACACCAGTTCTTGTACTGAATGCCACTTGCTGTGGTCCTGCTGATGAATACCCAAAGAAGGCCAACGTGGTGAGAGGATTACTGGGATGCTAGACAACGTCAACAGATCCCAAGCCTCCATCTTGCGCTCCATGGCTGGTCATCCAGCCATCCCTCCCCTCCCCCCACAACACCCTCCCCCCACCCCCACTTCCCTGCACTCCCAGGTTTTTATTATATAGATTGGGAATTTTTCCTTTGTTATTTTTCTACCACTGATCTCTGGGTTTTGTTGGGAAACTTGCCCTTGTTATGAATAAAATAGAACAGTAAAAATTTAAAAAAAGACACCATTTCATGTGAGAAAATGTATAAAATACCCTTCAATCTTTAAAATGTTACATCTTCAAGAGAGGATGGCAATAAATAATGTTCTTTATTTCACCCTACTGTTCATACAACTAATGAAAATAACTAGCGGTCACTAGTAAAAAAATAGTAAACAGGATTTTTGTGATGCTTGTTAATAAAAGTGTGCATATTTATTTAAATATAAAGCAATTTTTAAAGAAACAACCACTTTGAGAACTATCTCATTGACTCCTTTTCAGCATTAACATGGATATTCTGGTTATATTTATAGCATGCTGGCTTCCTATTGTCATCAGTGACCACTCTTTTTGGGAGATCCTGTACCTTACGATTAGTAAAAGGAGAATATATGATTATTTCATCCATCTCAACATAGGAAAAACTATGTGTGAGTAAAAAAGATTAAATAAGGACAAATAATATTGTCCAATATGTCAGAATGAACCAAACCTGGACTTTGCTTGCACCTGAAGAACAAAGAATCACTTCCCTTCTTCCATAATTTCTTGTTGTCCTAAGTGTTCTATATAGGAAAAAAACTTTTATATCACACAATCACTTTTTAATACATCTTCACTCTAGGAAAAAAGCAAAATATCTAAATATAAAAATAAAATACACAAAATTCCACTCTAGACCCTATAATTATTTATCAACACATTTTTTTCCACTGCTTCTATGGTTTCGTTTTCACATTTAAATTTAAATCTATCAAATTTATTTTGGTGTAAGGTGTGAGGTAGGGATTTAACTTTACATTTTCTAAATGGCTAGTCAATAGTCTAAATAGCACTAAATCAATAATCAATAGTCCATCTTTTCCCTACTACCTTGAAATGTAATTATTCAAAATTTGTTTTGTCAACCATAGAGATTTTGGTGGAGTTTGCATTAAAATTATAGAAAAAGTTAGAAAATTATTTTTCTTTATGTCTTTGAAAAAGTTTCTACGTACAGATTCTACATTTTTATTAATTTCTAGATATTTTGCATTTTTGTTTCTATCAAGATAGTCAAGACATTTTCCCCTTGTTTTTCCCCATTTTCCCCATTGCTTTTGCTGTATCATAAAAAAATATTTATTTATGTATTTTAAAGCAGCCAACCTAAGTGCCCTTTACAGTTAAAGTTAAATAATTAAAAATATTTCTAATAGTTTTTATGCCAAACAATTTCTGCTTTCAGTAATGAAATCATAGAACTTACACAAATTATTCTTTGTCTTTTTCATGAGGTATTTAGCTTTTTGATGTCTAGTTACCTTGACTAAAAATTCCAGAATATAACGTAACAGTCTTGATATTCTGATATTAAAACTATCTTAAGAGACACCTAGTATGGTTCTTGGCTTTACGGGAATGTTTTATAGGTTCACTCTTAAGCATATTACTCACTGTTAGCTTAAGAGAAATGTTTGATACATGGTAGCAAAATCTCCATTTATTCATATTTTATTAATTTTTAATAATTAGAAATTGGAATGAATGTTGATTTTTATTAAGGCTCCCTTGCTTTTATAGAAATAATCATATTTTTCCTTTCAATTTTCCCTATTAATACACTGAACTATATTAATAAATTATTTTAATAGTTATGGAATAAAATCTCCTTGACTATGGTAAGTTATTCTTTTCATATGTATTGAATTTTAGCTGCTAATATTTTATTTTGAAATTTTACATTAAAGTTTTTATGTATTAAAGGCAAAATTTGTAGTTTGAGAAAGGGTTTTTAATGTCAGCAATAGTTGATTTTGACAAATGTTGATCTTGATCAACAATAGTTGATCCTTTAGTTTTCAACATTTTTTGGTATCATAGGATGATTAATAAGACATCTGAACAAAAAAACAAAAAATTCTTTTAGAGAATTCATTCCTTGGTTTTCAAACATGAATCTTTGCATCAAAATGAAACAACTGCTTTTACAAAGTTTCAATTTTCATTTTTAAATGAATAACAAAATTTTCTCACTTAAGCAAGGCAATAAAAATACTTCACAAAGAAACCAACACAACATTGCAGAGCAATTATCTCCAATTAAAATAAAAGACTAAAACAAAAACTTCACTTAGATAAAGCAAAGTAAATGATTGAGAAACCTGATGAACAATTCAGGCAAAATTAACTTGGAATATAAATTATGAATTCCCAGGAAGCAGTCTGATTTGGGTTCAAAATCTACCTGTACCATTTATTAGTTGAATGAACTCAAGTGAGATGTTTAACCTTATTCAGCCTTGGTTTTTACATCTGCAAAATCAGAATAGTATCTTTTTTATATCAAATATCAGAAAGATATGCTGTATACTCACACACATGAACATAATTAACTATGAAGCAGTGGTTCTCTAAATTTAGGATGAATGATACCTGTAAATCTTATGTAAAATACAGACTCGCTGGTCCTGCTCTCAGAGTATGAATGTCATGGGGCACAGGAATCTACAATTCTAACAAGCACCTTAAGTAATTCTATTTCAAGCCATTCCTAAATTACACTTCAAGAAACATTACTCTATGCTATTGACCCTACACTAACCCATAATATTTGTATTTCTGAATACAACAGTTGGAGAGATAAAATAATGGTCAAGAAAGACTTCAAGGCTGATATTATTACCTCTCTGACAGTTCAGATCTGCAAATCTGAAACATTTAGGATCAATTCTCAAAGACAAAACTCACAAACAACTAATATAAGAAAAAGTCAACTTCATAACTTAAATGAAAAATTTAAATTTGAAAAACAATGAAATTCTCCATATTAATAGAAAAAAGTGAGAAAACAATCTTATCATTTCAACAGATATAGAAAAATCATTTGACAAAATTTAATACCTATTCACAATAAAAACTTTTAGCAAACCAGGAATAAAAGGAAATTTCTTCAACCTGATTAAAAAAAAAAGTACAAAAACCCTATAACTGACATCATACCTAATGATGAAAACACTGAAGATACTCCCCCTAAAGCCAAGAACAAGGCAAAGATATTCTAGCGGTATCCAAATTGTACTGGAGGTCCTAGCTCTTGCAGTAAGACAGAAAAAGAGAAGAAGAAGGAGAAGAAAGGGACCTTCTTTGGGTCCTATGGGATCACAGACACCACTGAGCAACTGAACAACAATCCATGAGCCGAGGAATAGCTGCAGGTAACAGAAGCTAGAAGAGAGGTATGGAACAGACTCTTCCCTTGTGCCTTCAGAGGGAGCATGGCCCTACTAATACCTTGATGTGGTACTTCTGGCTTCTAGAACTGAGACAATAGATCTCTGTTTTTTTAAGCCACCATGTTTAGGTAAGTTGAGTATAGCAGTCCTAAGAAACTAATACATGGTGAAAGGGGTTCGGGGAGTCAAACAGTTGCTATCCAGCACACAGAGGTAGGTCAGGCCAGGGGTGCAGTGGGAGCCAAAGAGGATGTACCAAATCCTCTGCAGGGAGCTTAAGATAAAACTTCCTAAAAGACAAGGCTAAGGAGACCTTGTACAAAGAGCAGGCACTCACCAAGCCTTTTACAACATGGAACAAGATTCTAGGCAGGAGCAGCAAGTACAGAAAAGCAAGCATGTGAGACAGCAGGATGCCTTCAGGGAAGCACAGCAGATCAAATCATGCGGAATATGGTTTTGTGAGTAAATGACAAAAGAAGGGAAGAGGGAGACAGGGGTTAATTCATTACCTGCACTGAATGCTGTGGTAACAAGGATGAGGAGTCACTGGAGATGCTAATGGGGCCATGGTCAGTTTTCCAACTGGGTGAGGCAATGGGAAGGAGCTGGGGTAAAAATCTATGGAAGGATTACAGTTATCACTGGGTCCTAGCAACAGTGCGCAAGGTGCTGTGATCTCTCACCACGCCTAGTCGTTCAGGAAGGAAAGAGCCCAAAAGGTATCTGGAATGATCTGAGACTGGTGTCAGCAACTGGGGTGGAGGGACAAGAGGTAAGGAGGCTGTGAGAGATAAAACATCACAGAGCTTCAGCTGAAGGAGGGAGAGGATGATAGGAATGGAGGATTTGTTAGGAAATTAAAGGTTAAAGGGACAAATGTCTCAATAAGGCTGAAAAACAGGTTTAGAGAGTAAGAGCAGGAAGCAGAGGGGGCTCTGGTCAGAAAATAAGAAGCTGCACTGAAATTTACAATTGTAGAGGTGAAGCAGCTATGAGTTAAGAATGCAGGTGACCACAGTGGAGAGGTGGAAGAAAAGGGAAGAAAAGAACTTGTGAAGCTAGGGACTCAGATGTCTCGAATGCATATTTCATAGGTGTGGAAGTTGCCCAGAATGACAGGGAGACACAGCAGGAAAGGGACATTTGACCGGTAAGTGCCAAATTATTTGATGAAAGTGGAGCAGCAACAAGGGGTCAGAAGATGCTCAAGATAAATTTCAGTGGGAAAAGAGTAAAAAAAGAAAAGGGTGTCGTGAAGGATTTAGAAGAGGCAGTTGAAAGGTAAGAAAATGTCAGCCTCTTTCTAAGAGGATCAGGTGCATCTAGTCTGGGCATCATCAGAATCTGCCCAAATTCTAGTCATTTTTTTAGACATGAAATGAAGCATTTCCGATTGCACTGGGGAGAACGTCTCTGTGAAATACTCATGACTCCTTGCCACTGGGTGTGACAAACGTAGGCAGGATGAGAACAGGCAAGTGAGAAAGAACTATATGTTTTCCATTCTCTCCATCAGTCTACCTCTACTAGCCTCTGTATGTACTTGGGGACCACAGAGACAAAGAGACAAAGTTAAGAAGGGTTTATTAAACACCTGCTACAGGTCAGGCGTTACACCAGTTTAGCATATTTAATCCACATAAGAATCTGAGGCACAGCTTTATCTTCTCCATTTCACAGAGGAGGATATGAAGCTCAGAGAGGTTAAAGGATTTGTTCACATGACTTTTATTGCAGTGCCTGTATGCACACACAGGTTGCAAACCTCAAGCTCTTTCTGGCACAGCTCAGGAAAGGAATGATACGGGAACTCAGTCACCAATGGCCCCAAGTGACACCTGTCTGTCCCTGCTTCATGCCTGTCAGTGTTGTCTTCTCCAGGGAAGTGTGCCTTTTGGATTCAGTCAGTTATTTACAAGGCAGTGAGACAGACTCAAAACGCATGTCTTAAAACACTGACTTCAGCAAAATGGCACCCTTGGGGGTTCTAACTTCCAAAGATGTCCTTTAGGAACCCAAGCTTCCACCAAAAAATATACTTTAAAAAAAAAACAGTTGCTTTGGTAAATAAATATAGCTTTAAACTAAGTTCCTAGCCACCAACTCTTATCTGATAGCATCCCTAAACCCTTACTGTGTAGAAATTCTAAATCCACTTAGGAAAAATACCACGCAGGATTTTCTATAATTTCACTAGACTGAACTCTTTAAGAAAAGGGCTTGTTTTTGTTTTGTGTGTCATTCATATATATCCTTAGCATTAAGAATAGCACTTCAAACTCTGCAAGTACCCAATGATGTTTGTGGAAAGAATGAATGAGCAAATGAATCAATGCAGATCAGAGGAAGCAGGGGTGAAAGCGATAAAGAAATGAATCCAAATCTCCTTGTTTGCTCCTGCTGCAACCTCTTTACTAAAGTCTCATTCCCCACCTCCTCTGTTTATCACTTTCTCCCAACCCATAAAACTCTGGTGTAGCACATCAGGACTGTAAGGACAACTGAATCCGAAGATCCTGTAGCTACTAGTAACGTGGCGTGGATGTGGATCTCCTTTTTTCATCCATCAGTAATAGGCTTCCCAGGTGGCACTGGTAGTAAAGAACACGCCTGCCAATGTAGGAGACATAGAGACTCGGGTTCCATCCCTGGGTCTGAAAGATCCCCTGGAGGAGGGCATGGCAACCCACTCCAGTATTCTTGCCTGGAGAATCCCATGGACAGAGGAGCCTGGGCTATAGTCCATAGGGTCACAAAGAGTCAGACATGACTGAAATGACTTAGCATGCATGCAAGAAGCTCTAGACCTCCAAAGCACTGGGGCTCTGTCTGCTCCAGTAATTTTTTCCACTGTGTCTTTCCATTTATACTAGTAATATCACATATTACATAGAAATCTGTAGCATGTGCAGTCCTGCATTCAACATCCTGTACTGTTGAGAAACAAAGGGACTCATACTTTTACCCATTTTCTTGTATAAAATTCTACCTTCACTTCTATGCAGGTATCTCCAAATTTCACATAAATAGCCCTGACCATCTTTCTTGGCTTCAATACTGCATCTCATTCATTAATTCATTTCAAATATTTTGAATACCTCCTATTAGCCAATCTCTTCTCATTTGTTTTCTGCAGTAGCCACTTCAGAGCCCTGAGTCCAATGTGTTCAAAAGTGGACTTTCACTTCTTTCCCTGTCAAACCAGCTCTTCTTCCTGACTTGCCTATTTCTGGTCATAGAATCACTGTTCTTTCATGCACTTAATTCTCTGAGAACCTGAAGTGCATTGTCTTTGACTCTTTCCTTCCCCCTCTCCCCAGTCACTCTGTCAAGTCTTACACATCCTATTTTACAACTGCTCTTGCCCTTACTCCCACTTTTTCATTCTAATTATCACTAGGGGTTTGTCAGGTGCTTGTTGCCACTTATCTTTGACTAAGTCTTTTAGCTGATTTATTTATCCCCAGCCTCACCCCAGTTCATCCTTCAAAGTACTCCCAAATTAATCTTCTTAAGGAGCATATACATAGCATATTCTTGTTCTAGAATCTTCAAGATTTCACCATTGTCTACTGAATTATTACCCTTTCTTCTGCAGTAAAGTCCCAATTTCCCTCCCTCCCTCTCAATTTCTTTCTCCCTTTTTATTACTTCAAAAAAGACAGGATGAAATACTATATAGTTATTAAAAAAAACAAAATACTTCTAGATGAACAGGTATTTTAAGTTCTTAAAGATATAGTATATTACCATATGTCAGAAAAGATATATATATATACACACATATATATATTCATGTGTGTATATGCATGTGTGTGGAGAAAGAGAAAAGAAGATGCAACAAGAAAGTGGTAACAGTTATTACCTGCCTCTGAAGAAAGAAAACCATGGATGACAAAGCACAATAAGCATAGAAAGGGGACTACTGCATTTTCTGAATATTGTACAATGTACATTAATAAATTTGAGGATATGCATAGTCACCCTTATTTCAAAATGCAAAACAATGTAAAATTATGTTACCCATAGTTCTATCACCAGGAATTAACAACGTTAACCTTTGTCTTTTGTCAAACTTGCTTCCCACATTTGATGGCATTTGAAAAACAATAAAATTTTATACCTGGGTGGGAAGGAGTTTCAAGAGGGAGTCACATATACTTATGCTTATATGTTATATACTTATAACTTATATGCTATACATATAACAATGCTTCACATTGTTGTACGGCAGAAACCAACACAACATTGTAAAGCAATTATCTTCCAATTAAAAATAAAATTAAACTTTATATCTAAACTTTAGGTCCTTTTACCAAGCTGCCACAACCCAGTTCCAACCTTGTCTTCCCTCTACCCTCTATCCAGAAGCAATCACTATGGTAAGTTTGGTGTGTATCTTTCCAGCTCATTCCATCCTTTTACATAGATATATAAGCATCCATAACCAAAGCATAGTTTGAGACATGTTAAGTGTATAATTCTGACTTCCTATTTCATTTTATAATATTGTTTGTTAATACTGTAACCTGTATAGATTATATTGTGTTCCTTTTTTCTGTTTGTACCTCTTCTTTCTATTAGTGATAAATTGGTTCTTTCCAGTTTTTTGCTATTATGAACAATGCTACTATAAAAATCCTTCGCATGTTTCCTTAGACGCCTGTGTAAGAGTAGTCCTTATGTCTACATCCAGAAGTGGAATGGCTGGTTCTACTTTCAGCTTATGAGATCAGCCAAATTGCTGCTCAAGGTTGCTGCTCATCATTTTACATTCTGTGAATCCTATACAGGTATATCATTTCCTCCACACCAGACCAACCCTTAATACTGTCAGATTTTAGGGTGCTTTTTTCCGAATTTGATGAGACAAATTTGTTTGCACTATGGTTTTTGATTTGCCTTTACTGAAGAAGTTGGACAAACTCTAATGAGTCTATTAATCATTTGGATTTATTAGAAGTTTAAATTCTTGGTACATTTTTCAGTTGGGTTCTTTCATTCATTCAAGACACATTTAATACCTGCTAGGTGTTAGGCATTATTATTATCCTCCAAGTGAATATGTACACCTGGTCCTCTATTAACTGTACTTTAATTTTACCTTTCTGAATTAGGCATAATATTATAAAGCATAAAATTCCAAAATTAGTGCTCTACTAATGCCATTCATTAAAAAGTAGAGATATTACTCTGCAAACAAAGCTCCGTGTAGTCAAAACTATGGTTTTTCCAGTAGTCATGTATGGATGTGAGAGTTGGACTATAAAGAAAGATGAGTGCCAAAGAATTGATGTTTTTGAACTGTGGTGTTGGAGAGACTCTTGAGAGTCCCTTGGACTGCAAGGAGATCCAACCAGTCCATCCTAAAGGAAATCAGTCCGGAATATTCATTGGAAGGACTGATGCTAAAGCTGAAACTCCAATACTTTGGCCACCTGATGCAAAGAACTGACTCCTTGGAAAAGACCCTGATGCTGGGAAAGATTGAAGACAGGAAGAGAAGGGGACAACAGAGGATGAGATAGTTGGCATCATAGACTTGATGGACATGAGTTTAAGCAAGGTCTGGGAGTTGGTGATGGACAGGGAAGACTGGCATGCTGCATTCCATGGGGTCACAAAGAGTTGGACATAACTGAGTGACTGAAATGAGCTGAACTGAATGCCATTCACGGGGCTTCCCTGGTAGCTCAGCTGTAAAGAATTCACCTGCAATGCAGGAGATCCTGATTCGATTCCTAGACTGGGAAGATCCCCTAGAGAAGGTATAGGCTACCCACTCCAGTATCCATGGGCTTCCCTGGTGGCTCAGACAGTAAAGAATCCACCTGCAACGCGAAAGACCTGGATTTGATCCCTGGGTTGGGAAGATCCCCTGGAGGAGGGCATGGCAACCCACTCTAGTATTTTTGCCTGGAGAATCCCCATGGACAGAGGAGCCTGGTGGGCTCCAGTCCAGGGGATCTCAAAGAGTCGGACACGACTGAGCAACTAAGCACAGCACAGCACAGAAATACCATTCATGTACTTTACTAACATGTAAATCCCTTAAATTATTTAGCAAGAAATATTTGTTTACCAGTGTTTGGCTTACTAAGCAATCTAACTCCTTTAATCTCATTTAATTATCATCACAACTATGTTTTGACCATATTATGTCATCCAAGCAGTGAACTACTTCTGGATAAAATTGAAAACTGAACTGAGCAATCCAGTTTCTAAGTCTGGCAGAGCATGCAGACTTTAAAGCATCATCTTTAAACAAAGACAGTTGCATATTATGCAGCTCAGAGCACCCACACTGTTTACCTATTTCTTGTTCATTCTCTCAGCCATGTCTGACTCTTTGAGACCTCATGTACTGCAGCATGCCAGACTTCCCTGTCCTTCACCATCTCCCGGAGTTTGCTCAAACTCATGTTCATTGAGTGGGTAATGCTATTCAACCATCTTATCTTTTGTCACCTCCTTCTCCTGCCTTCAATCTTTCCCAGCATCAGGGTCTTTTCCCATGAGTCAGCTCTTCGCATCAGGTAACCAAAGCAGGAGCTTCAGCTTTCAGTTCAGTTCAGTCGCTCAGTCATGTCTGACTCTTTGCGACCCCATGGACTGCAGAACACCAGGCCTCCCTGTCCATCACCAACTCCAGCTTTAGAATTAGCCAAAGACGATCCAACTTGTATGAGGATTCCTATTTGTTGGTGCTTTCTGGAGTAGAATTCTTTGTGAATGTCCCCCAAAATTGAGAAAAATGATGTATTTGGTATTCATCTATTATTTGTATGTATGAATACAAAGAAGGCAGAGCGCCGAGGAACTATGCCTTCAAACTGTGGTGCTGGAGAAGACTCCTGAGAGTCCCTTGGACAGCAAGGAGATCAAACCTGTCAATCTTAAGAGAAATCAACTGTGAATATTTGTTGGAAGAGTTGTTGCTGAAGCTGAAGCTCCAATATTTTGGTCATCTGTTGCGAACAGCCGACTCACTGGAAAAGTCCCTGATACTGGGAAGGATTGAGGGCAAAAGGAGAAGAGGGCATCAGGGTGAGATGGCTGGATGGCATTTCTGATGCAATGGACATGAACTTGGGCAAACTTTGGGAGATGGTGAGGGACAGGGATGCCTGGCACGCTGCAGTCCATGGGGTCGTAAAGAGTTGGACACGAGTGGGCGACTGAACAATGACAACAACAACATTATTTGTTATATTGACACTAAGTAAATAGGTACCTTTTTAAAGAGAAATGCTTTCTTCTCCATTAGTGCAAAGCTATTCTAAAGAATGTACTCTAATCTGCCAATGCAAACAGTAAAATTCAAGCCTCAAAAAAAGTGCAGAACAACATGCAGTAAACTATAAACAATAGTTACCTCTGGAGACTAGATCTTTGCATTATTAGAACTTTATACAATATGCACATATTAATTTTATTATAAAAGGATAAATTTCAATATATTTTCTCAAAAGAATATTACTAAACAACTTGTAGAAATGTTCATGATATAGTGTAAACAGAAAAAACAGATTGTTAAACACTATTTATGGTATCATCCTGTTTTATTAAAAATTTTGCATATGTGCATGGAAAGGATAAATACTTTAATATTAAACATTTTAAGTTTTTAGTGGTAGGATCATCAGTATACGGCTTTTTCTTTGTATTCTTCTGTATTTTTGCCTAATTTGTTTTCTTAATGAGAATAAAAAGGCAGTATTTATAAATGAGATTTTGTTTAGTAGCAAAAATAATTTGTGTCAGCAGTTTTGCTTTAAAATGTTTTCCAGTCCTTTCCCAATCTCAGTATCCTATTGCGGAGCCTAGGTTCTTTCTTAATATTTAACAATGCTCCCAGAGTTGTGTAACCATCCAGAACAGGCTTTGCCAGCTCTGCAATAGAGAAGCAGCTAGTGCCTGAAAACAACCATCTACTTCTTGGCAAAGCTTAGGTTCTAGCCCCAGCTCTACACCAAATTGCCGGTGAGAACTTGGCCGAGATCTTTCTGAGCTTCAGTTTCCTCTTCCATATAGTGGAGATGCTAAAACCTGTCCTGGCTACTATAGTGATTTTCTATGGGGAGTTAATGAAAAATACACACAAAGTAATATTGAAGGCTGTGAAGATTTACACAAATTCAAGTTGATGATGTAATTATATAACCACCAAGCTCAGAAAGAGACAACCATTAATTTTCTAATTGAGACAAAGAGAGTTAACGTGCTTAAAGTACTAGGAATATTTTTCAAATAAACTTAAAGTATGGTTTATAACAATAAAGTCATATATATTAAAACCCTGGAGCATCACAAGACCCCACATCATCAAAGGAAGTTTTCTCTAGAATCAATGTGTTACACTAATCAAGGTTAAGAATGAAGACTTTCTGCAATGGTTGGAAGCCTTAATGCGTTGTCCCCCCTTTTCCCCACTCAATCAGAAAGTATTCTGAATTCTAAAAATTGACCATAAAAATTAATAAATTATGATTACCTGCAGGTTTCCTTGACCTTTATGTTACGGTACCTCACTCAAATATTTGTTTCTCAGGAAATGCAATCTGATGAGAATGGAATTTCTCAGAAAATGGATGCTGATGAGAAGCCTTTGGGGAAAGCCTAAATTAGGTTTCATTGTCCATAAAATCTGTTGTGATTTCACCATCTATTATATGTATTGACTATATTTTAAACCATCATGTTAGCCATAAGCATTTACTTCTTTGTACATACATCTACGTTTGCATATGACTGTTTCACTTTACCAATTCTTTTCTAAGCTTCTTAAAAGCAGAGAACTTTCTCTGCTCTTTACATCCTTGGGACAAAGCAAATACAAAATTTGACGGAAACAATAGTGAGTAAACATACAAAAGGCAAATAAGTATTTCTAACCCAGCACTTGAGGTCCCCTGGATTCTAATTACACAGGAATTTTGTCAGTCACAATGACTATTTGAAATTTAGGATAATTTTTTCCCTGCTTTTCTCACAAATCTATGTCTTATACCCAAAAGAACACATTAAAACTACTGATAATTTTACTTTAAACAATTTGAAGATAACATAATCTAATCTTTACTTAATATTTTTGTTTCTCAACACTTGTTGAGCATGTGCTATGTGCCGTGTAGCTTGCTGCAATGTGAAGGCAAGGAAGAAAAGAGGAAGGATGGAATGTTAAGACAGGCTTCCAGCCCTAAAGAAGTTAATAAGAGAGCACTGTAAGTAACAAAAATCCAATATGACAATTTTGTGTGTATCAAGGCCAACTCTGTGGAGTCAGGAGATACATGAAAAGCTCTCCAGAGCAGGAATATGTCACTGGGTTTTGAAGGATGAGTAGGAGTTTACTAAGGTAGTAGTGGAAATGAGCACTCCTGGCAGAAGAAACAGCATCTGAAGAAGGTAAGGAATGAAGAAAAGAGCAAATATTTCTAATGACTAGGATTAGGATGCCTGGGTGCTTGTGGCTTCCCCTCAGCACTCATGTAATGTGGAACACTTTTCATGAGTGCCCTGACCCATCATTGTATTATGATCCAGTTATCAGTGTCTGTCCCACCAGACTTGAGATCAGGCACCAGTGTGCTCTGATGTTTATGTTTCCAGCAACTTACATAATGCTTGGCTCATAAAAACCTTCCAAAAAAGTTTTGCTTTACTTTTGATATTTATTTTATTGCACAAACACTACTCTCAAAACTTAAACATCTACACTCTATCATCATTTTAATGATCACATTTAAATACTATTTCTATAACAATACAATGTGTACATTTCTTAATCCCAATTGCCTTTAGAACAATTTTATCAATTCCCAAGAAAACAATGTGCTTTGAAAAGAGATTTCATTAGATTGATGGATTAATTTTGAGAGAATCAACATACTTGCTACTGTTGCTGCTAAGTCGCTTCAGTCGTGTCTGACTCTCTGCAACCCCATAGATGGCAGCCCACCAGGCTCCGCCATCCCTGGGATTCTGCAGGCAAGCGTACTGGAGTGGGTTGCCATTTCCTTCTCCAATGCATGAAAGTGAAAAGTGAAAGTGAAGGCGCTCAGTCATGTCCGACTCTGCGACCCCATGGACTGTAGCCTACCAGGCTCCTCCGTCCATGGGATTTTCCAGGCAAGAGTACTGGAGTGGGTTGCCATTGCCTTTTCCATCAACATACCTAATATATTAAAATTTTTAATTACCTAACAAGGGATGTCCTTCGTTTAATGATAGCTTTTAAAGTCTACTATAGAAGTAGACGTTTTAAGTCTTTATAATTTTCATTAAACAAGCTATGCATATTTCTAGTTAAATGTATTCCTTGTATTTAAGTTTGTATTTGTAAATAAGATTTTTTATATTGTCTCACTAGTTACTACTGATTTATAGGAGAGCTGTCAATTTATATATTTATTTTGTAGCCTATCATCTTACTGAACTTTAGCTTTAAAAGTTTTAAATTGATCCATTTGCATTTTCTAGGTAGGCAATACCCACAAGTAATGATCATTTTATCTCTTCAAAATGTATATCTTGTTTATTTTTCTCATTTCATTATGTTGAGTAGAAGTTATAGAACACTGTTTAAATAATAGATACTATATCCTGCTTCCGTTTCAGTCTCTAGAATTTCTCCTATTTTTCTCACTGGTTCCAGATAAATTTTCCTTATTTTGTTAAGGAAGTTTTCTCTTATTAGTAATTTCCTATTTTTTCAAGAATATACGTTAAACTTCACCAGTTACCTTTCATCAGCTAAAGCTAAGTTGATTCGTAACTGGGAACATCTGTAACATTTGAGAACTATCACGTGTAATTATAAGCACTTGCTTCACAGTCTAGAGTATCTATATTACCATAATTCAAAATCTTGGCATAATGGTTGTCTGCTGATGGGAAGGTACATGCTATCTTTCCTTTGAGGGGATGTAGGAAACTGCCAGCTGTTTGATTAGTGCCATAGCCAAAACTTAAAATATGGCAGCCTAATTCCCATGCACTCTTACATCAGGTGACAGGCTCTGGCACTATGTGGATTTATCCCGCTGACCTACTGATGGGGACACAGTAGGAAACAAAGCAAAGTTTCTATCTAAGACAATCACTGGCACATAATAGGTACCAAATAAGTCTTTAAATAAAAATATCTAGGGTACAGTAGCTTTTTTGGAGGTAGTTTTGGACGCCTTTTTAAAATCATGTTCATAAGTTTTAGTCAATTTAAGTTCTACTTTTCAATTTAAATTTAGGCATTTGTTTATGTAGAAAATAATCTGTTTTATACAGACTTTAAAGTTTTTAGCACTATTAATTTCATAGCTTAAAAAATTACCTCCATGAAAAAGAGAAAGATCTCTAATAGTGTCTTGCTATTATCTTCAAAGAGTTATTTGATATTCTCCCCCTTCCTACCCTTTTTTTTTCATTTCTAAGGGGTAGGGTCCTTAATTTAAACTTATTAATTTTTCACTTTATTCGACCGTGACCAGAGAATGTATACTTTTTTGCCTAATTGAGATTATTTTTGTGATCAATATGTACCAAGATTCCAAGAGTAGAGGAAAGAGGGTGTATTCTCTATGCAGCAGTCCCCAACCTTTTTGGCACCAGGGACCAATTTCGTGGAAGACAATTTTCCCAAGGACCAGGGTTGAGGGGGATGGTTTGGTAATGACTCAAGGGCATTACATTTACTGTACACTTTATTTCTATTGTTATTACATCTGCTTCACTCCAGATCATCATGCATTAGATCCTGGAAGTTGGGGACCCCTGCGCTATGGGATATAAAGTATAATCAATAATTACTAGGTCTTTTATTTACAGTTAACACCATGATGCTTTACCACCACCATCTCCATTCTCTTTTGTCTGCCTGCTTCATCTAACAAAACCATAAGTGAGTAACATTTATAGAAAGAACAGTAAGTGAAAGAATGAATATACTGGAACAAATTGACTGAGGGATATATAAACAGAAAAGGTCAAGGAGTGAAAAGCTAGTTATAAGATATGTCTTTAACAGTAGGAACATTTTAAAAGCCCAATTTAATAAAGTCTAACTTTCTGATACAGCATGAAAGCACAGATATTTAAAATCCTGTAATCTTGGCACAATAAACATGATAAAGAGTAGTTTTAAGTTTATAAAAATAAAGTGAAAAAAGTGAAAGTGTCAGCCACTCAGTGGTGCCTGACTTAGTGACCCTGTGGACTGAACCTCTCCGGGCTTCTGTCCATGGAATTCTCCAGGCAAGAATACTAGAGAGGGTAGCCATTCCCTTCTACAGGACATCTTCCTGACTCAGGGATCAAACCCAAGTCTCCTGCCTTGCAGGCAGATTCTTTAGATTCTTTACCTTCTGAGCCACCAGGGAGGCCAGGAAAATAAAACTATCAAATAATTGACAAGTTTTTTAAAGTCTAATTAAATTATACATGCCTGTCATGGAGAAATTAAAGAAAGCAAGATAATTTAAATTCTGGCTCCATCACATAATAGTAATATGCTACCTTGAGAGAGTCATTAAACCTCTTTAGACCACTTATCTCTAAAAAGAGGTGTGCAGGTTGCTATAATAATGTTTATAAAGTAACTAACATTTTAAAAGTTCTTAAATGTTTCCGATGAGTTGGAGCTCATATTTTCAGGGAGTTTTATTAAGATTTATATGAATTTGACAGTGTTCCATCTTCAAATATCTTAAAAAGAAAGAAAACCTAGTATATGATACTTCCTTTGAGGAAAGACACATCTGAACAAAGGTATTGTTCTGACTTCTAAAAATGAACTTGAAGGTAAACAACAAGGACCTACTGTATAGCACAGGGGACTCTACTCAATATCTTTTAATAACCCAAATGGAACAGAATCTGAAAAAGAATATATATATATATATATATACATGTAACATATGTATACACATACATTCATATGTTTTATATATATATATAACTGAATCATTTTGTTGTACACTAGAAACTAAGACAACATTGTAAATCAACTATACTTCCATTTGTAAAAAATGAACTTGAAACGTGCAAAAAGGTAGTATTTACTATGCTGTGATATTCAGATTAGCAGGACCATATTGCCAGACTTTATTTAGTGTTATTTTTAACTAAAATTGTATCCTTAACTAAATTGTGTTTAGTAGAATATTCATTTATCTGTCAAAAATACAGAGAAATCAATAAAAATAAAGCCATCAGTTGTAGCTAGAAAGCATATACCATGGAAAACAAAGCAAATGCTGATGCATTAATAAATCGAAACAGAGGTATAAACATTTGTGAAAATATAACTTTAATTACCACTGAGTTCTTACCTTTGGTTGCTTAAGCACTATATCTGTGTCTTCCAGAAACAGAAGTCAGTGGTGTATCCAAAACAAACAAGGATATAGTGTAAATCTGGACATTGTCAAAATCCAGGTCCTAATTTTTAAAAGAAATAAATACGCTGATCTTTTTCCTTTCTTTAAACATCCACAAACAGCTAGTTTTCTTAATCATTCCCAAGGAAAGAAACAGTTCAGTGGCATTGACAAAGGAGGATTTTCATGAGCCAGTGTTGGATTTGCGGATTTATATACAGATGAAAATAACAGCAAAGCACCATTATCCTTTGCTAGAGCCCAAGCTTATTAATATGTGACAGATTTAGGAACAAAAGGGGTTTTCTCAGACTATACCTCTTAACAAATTTGCAATTAAACTTAACCCAAGGTAATATTGGCTAACGAATTTTATTAAGTTCTATTTTCAATTCACCCAGCATTACAATCTGGAAAGAATTATAGGCTTTTTCAAATTATGACTAAAATTTTAAATATAGTGCCATCATAATAAAACTATTAAAATATACATAAGGTGTACTTATTTATTCATTGACCCGTTTAATGTGTGTTTTGTGGAAGAGCTGCATGCCTAAAACATATCTAGTCAGAAATAAAATTAGATGAGTCTGAGCTTCCCTGAAAGAATAAGGCATACTTTAGGTGTGCCAGTAAGATATGCCAGTGAGTGTCCAAATATTATTCTAATGAACAAACAGTAAATTTTCCTCAGAGTTTTTAATGCAATATTTGATGGTTTACATACTCACAAAGGGCTTTCCTGGTGGCTCAGCTAGTAAAGAATCTGTCTGCAATGCAGGAGACCGTGATTCAATTCCTGGGTTGGGAGGATCCCTTGGAGAAGGGAATGGCTATCCACTCCAATATTCTGGCCTGGAGAATTCCATGGACTGTATAGTCCATGGGATCACAAAAAGTTGGACACGACTGAGCGACTTTCACTTCACTTCACATACTCACAAAATTTTTTTCTGATTTATTACTGTAGATCTCCTTAATATGCTTAGTTAGATATCTCTCCTTGGAAGTAAGGATTTTTCAGAAAATTATACTTGTCTAATAATAAAGAACCTTTTGTTCTTAAATTCAATGTTCACTTTACTTCTGTCTCTCTTACAGGAACTACGGCTACCTTTAGGTTGGGGTGGTGTCTGTGACGCCATGCTAAGTTTACATGCAGAGGTTTTGGAGTCACAGGCCTGCTTTGAATCTCAGCTCCAAGTTCACCAGCTCTGAGACTACAGCATAGTAGTGAACCCTCTGGGCCTCAGTTTCAGTTTCCATGGAATGGACATGATAATACCTTGCAGATCTGAGGATTAAAATGAGATATGGTAATATGAAGAGTTTATTACACTTCCTAAAGCATGGTAAACACTTGATAAGTGACTATTAAAATTTTTTAAAGATAAATAGCAGAGTTAAACTTTATTTTACAATAATTAGTCTACTATCATAAATGTGTATGCTTTCTTTTAAAAGTTGAAAATACATTTTCTTGAAAATTCCCTGGCGTTCCAGTGGTTAGGACTCCACACTTTCCGTGCCAGAAGCCTGGATTCTATCCCTGGTCAGGGCACTAAGATCCTACAAGTCACGTAGCACAGCCAAAAAGAAGCAAAAAAAAAAAAAAAAAATTTGCCGCTCAGGAAATATCTTACAGTTATTTAGAGCAATCTTTTCTAATCTTACCTCATACACCAAGAGAAAATCATGTCCAACGCTTTGTGACCCCATGGACTATACAGTTCATGTAATTCTCCAGGCCAGAATAATGGAGTGGATAGTCTTTCCCTTCTCCAGAGGATCTTCCCAACCCAGGGATCGAACCCAGGTCTCCCACATTGCAGGCAGATTCTTTACCACCTGAGCCACAAGAGAAGCCCCAAAATACTGGAATGAGTAGCCTATCCCTTCTCCAGTGGATCTTCCTGACCCAGGAATCAAACTAGGGTCTCCTGCATTGCAGGCAGATTCTTTACCAATGAGCTATGAGGGAAGACCAAGGATATAACTAACACAAATATACCTAAAGATAAAACAAGATGACAAGATTAGGAACTTGCTCCCTCATAGTGCCATTCATTTTCCCCTGGATTGCTTGTTAATTGAAATACTCTTAGAATGAGTAAGAATGAATTAAATAAGAAAGTTGGAGCAATAATTCTGATACCTTTCCTCCTCCTGCCAACTCAACCCCTGGTTGACATAAAACTTCACAGAACTTGCCATGATAAAATAGCTATTCCCCAGTGAATCACACACACACACCATAAGAAGCTCTCATTTATTTTATCTTCCCTTACTAGCTTACACTGCCTTTGTGCACCTTTCCTATTCCAAAACTATAATTAAGGATGAAGTAAATATTTTTGTTTCTTGGGATGACACGTACTAGTTGTGTAGTCTTGAGAAAATGACTCAATCTTTCTGAGCCTCAATTTCCTTATCTGTAAAATGCAAATATAATACCTCCCTCATTAGGTTTTTGTGAGAAAAATGGAGCAAGATTACAGCATATGATACACTCGTGGTGTATATAAGAGGACACTTAATAATGTGCTCTCTCTCCTTTTGCTTTCCTCTAAACTGGAGCTTTGCAGCACATTGCTTAGGCCTTACCTGTATTCAACAAGTTGCGATTGGACTTTTGATAGTCAGGTATGTGTGGCTATTAAATAACTAATAGGTAAAGATATAGAGCTATTCTTTATACCTTGTTTCTAAACAATTTATTACATAATTCTAGCAGAGTGTGACCAAATAAAATAATTCTCTTTAGTTTTTTAAAATGAAAATCTGTGTTTTCTGTGTGTACAGTACTTAACAATGTGAAATAATAGTCCTTCATAAATTCAATAGTCATTCATTCAACATGTAATTCCCAAGCACCACACTATGCTGGGTGCTGTTCTAAGGTCTGGGAGCATACCCACAAGCCCTTTCCTTAGAGATTGTCCACAAGAAGGAAACAGGCAAAGCAAAAGGTGCTTACAAAAGAGTGTGACAGAGGGCTAAGGAAGCACACAAAAGAAGCCCTAAGGTTTGGAGAGGAAAAGAGTTGGTCAAGAAAACTTCTGGGGGAAAATTATCTCTGTTGAAATTGAAGGTAAGTAGGAATACTGTTTTTATATATACAACACACATACTAGGATATTTTTCTGATTTACCCAAAAAAAAGTATGTTTCATCTTGTTTCATTTTGTTTTCCCCTCTAAAGTACAATTAAGTTGACCCAGTCTACCAATAGATTTCTTTTCCTGGGACCTGCAGTAACCTTGACTGATGGAAAGAACATAGCCACACTGGATTATCTGTTTAGTAGGCTACTTTTAGTCTGGTTCCCAGCCTTGCTTTGTCAGCTCCCTCTAAATCTTTATAATCCTATTTAAACTGCCTCTAACTGTAGATGCTCATTTGTGTGACATTGATTCTTTTGTATTTTCTTTCAAAAATTCTGTGATTTAAAGGATTCTGGCGCTTGGCCATAAATTATTAAATATTTGATAGTATGTCTTCCAGCACACCAAGACCTGCAGTCAGAATGGTCAATGATGTCTTCTCAGCACTTATAACCATAATAATTAAGTCTCATGTAAAGCAAAAGTCACTCAGTAGTGTCTGACTCTTTGCAACCCCATGGACTATACACTCCATGGAATTCTTCTGGCCAGAATACTGGAGTGGGTAGCCTTTCCCTTCTCTAGAGGATCTTCCCAACCCAGGGACTGAACCCAAGTCTCCTGCATTGCAGGCAGATTCTTCACCAGCTGAGCTACATTGTTTAATGTCTGTCTCCCCATAAAAACTGTAAACTCCACAAGGGACTGTGTCTGTGTTATTCACGACTGTATCTTTAGTGTCTGGTGCAATACCATGCATAATCATTCATTTAACAGATATTCAGTGCCAGGCTCCCTTCTAAGCACTAAGAAGTTTAACAGTAAACAAAACTAAGTTCCTGCCCTCATGGAGGACACATTCTAATGGGGTAGGATAGCATAAGACAATAAACTAAGCAGTAAACACAGAAGCCAGACAGTGATTAATAATATGATAAAATAAGGCAGGGGTAGAGAAAATGATGTGGGGATAAGGCAGGACAGTTTTACATGGGGTATTCAGGGAAGACCTCACCTAGCTGAGATCACAATACAGGCACAGAGCTAGTCATGCCTAGTTCTGGTGGGGCAGATCCTGCCTGGCAAGAAAACATGTGCAAAGCTCAAAAACAGGACTGCCTTACAGTATTTAAAGAACACCAAAGAGGTCAGGTGGCTAAGTTAGAAGAAGCCAAGACAGGAGGGGAAGGAGTTAAGGTCTTAGAGGACAGATCATGTAAAGAACAGTTAGGAGGCTATGACAGCAATTCAGTGAGATACGGCAGTGGTTCAGACCAGGATGGCAGGTATGGAGATGATGAAAAGGGGATGTATTTTTAAGACAGAGACAATAAGATTTGCTGATTCACTACATGGAGGATGGGGTAGGGGCTGGTGTGAGTGAAAGAATGAAGTCAAGGTGCACTTTAGATTTTTTGACCTATGAAACTAAAGAAGAGGTTGTAATTTAATGAGCTAGGAAGGCACCAAGAAGAACAGGATGGGGATAGAGGGAGACTGGGGGTTCTGTTTGAAAAATAAGGAGTTAGTGCATATCAGTGCCTCAGTAATATTTATTGAAATAGATGAAAAACTTATGTATTTTCCTGTACCTGTATTTACTTTATTATTCAGGATTCCAGCAAGAGAAAGTAGAGGCTATACAGTTTTGAGAATAGCAATACTGATAAGGAGATAAACAGAAGAATTGCCTTCCACTGCCCTTTAAACTCAAAAGTTCTTAAATCCCATTAGCATAATTTCGGGGTCCAGGACCCCATGATACTATAACATGATGTGGTATATACATGAAAATTTGTTCTTTTCTTAGATGATCCATGATTTTTATCAATTACCACTCCCAAATAACTAGTATGTATCCATATTAATATAACATACATTTATTAAATATCTTTTCACTCTTCTTCATTCAGTAAACTCAGAGTTTAAAATACATAAAATGTGCAAGATTGAAAAAATGCTAGTGTCCTTATTCAGTTAAGAAAAAATGGGGAGTGTTACATGCCAGGCACTGGGACAGGGAGTGTGCATATCACTCCCTATGAGAGGCAATCTGGCTTAATAGTCAGGAATATCAGCTTTGGGTGTCAGATACACTTTGGTTCAAAATCCAGTTCTTCTACTTGCTAACTTTGTTACCGAGGGCAAGTTATAAAACTTCTCTATTTCATATTATATAATATCACTTATATGTGGAATCTGAAAAAGTGACACAAATGAATTTATATACATACTACTATACATAAAATAGTTAACCAGTAAAGACCTATTGTATAGCACAGAGAACTATAATATAATAACCTATAATGGAAAAGAATCTAAAAAGGAATATATGTATAACTAAATCATTCTGCTGTACACTTCAGTCAGTTCAGTTCAGTCACTCAGTCATGTCCAACTCTTTGGGACACCATGTAATGCAGAACGCCAGGCTTCCCTGTCCATTACCAACTCTTGGAGCCTACTCAAACTCATGTCCATTGAGTCGGTGATGCCATCCAACCATCTCATCCTCTGTTGTCCCCTTCTCCTTCTGCCCTCAATCTTTCCCAGCATCAGGGTCATTTCAAATGAATCAATTGTTTGATCAGGTGGCCAAAATATTGGAGTTTCAGCTTCAGCATCAGTCCTCCCAATGAATATTTAGGACTGATTTCCTTTAGGATGGACTGGTTGGATCTCCTTGCAGTCCAAGGGACTCTCAAGAGTCTTCTCCAACACCACAGTTCAAAAGCATCAATTCTTCGCTGCTCAGCTTTCTTTATAGTCCAACTCTCACATCCATACATGACTACTGGAAAAACCATAGCTTGATTAGACGGACCTTTGCTGGCAAAGTAATGTCTCTGCTTTTTAATATGCTATCTAGGTTGGTCATAACTTTTCTTCCAAGGAGCAAGTGTCTTTTAATTTCATGGCTGCAGTCACCATCTGCAGTGATTTTGGAGCCCCCCAAAATAAAGTCTGTCACTGTTTCCACTGTTTCACCATCTATTTGCCATGAAGTGATGGGACCAGATGCCATGATCTTAGTTTTTTGAATGCTGAGTTTTAAGCCAGCTTTTTCACTCTCTTCTTTCACTTTCATCAAGAGGCTCTTTAGTTCTTCTTCACTTTCTGCCATAAGTGTGGTGTCATCTGACACACTGTAAATTAACTATACTTCAATTTTTAAAAATATTTTTTAAGTCTTCTCTATTTCTCAGTTAAAAGATATATCTAACGTAGTAAGTTAACTTTCTTCCACAAATGAGGTGTTCAATATACGGCTGTGTATGCAGTCTCAGTCACTCAGTCCTGTCCACCTCTTTGTGATCCCACAGACTGTAGCCTGCCAGGCTCCTCTGTCCATGGTATTTTCCAGGCAAGAACACTGGAGTGGGTTGTCATTTCCTACTCCAGAGAATCTTCCCAACCTAAGGATCGAACCTGAATCTCCTGAGTCTCCTACACTGGCAGGTGGATGCTTTACCACTGAGTCACCTGGGAAGCCCTCAATACATGGTGAGATTTCTGCTAATGAGCAAACTAACTTCTTAATTATAATTTAGCTTTTCAGATAGATTTGTTTACAGGGAGAGAACACACTAATTACAGATCATAAGCATCCAACCTGTAAAACCAGATCTACTGAATGAATGAAACAGGATTTTAGAGCCTACGGAGTCACAGCCCTACCCATAAGAAGTGTACATACCTAAGTTACCGTTGTGCTATTGTAACTGAAATTACACAACTCTTCATAAACTATCATGCAATTTAAAGGAAAATGTTTATTATTGAATTTAACTGATCTTAAAAAACTGATAGAATTTTGATTAATTCTCATATATCTAAAAGAAGCTGAGTAATAAAATTTTAGCACCTAATGTTAACAGTTGCTTAGAATACCGAACAGACTTTGGAGTCAAGCTAATGTAGACTTGCACACTGGCTCTGCCAACTAGCAAGTGTTTGTTTTTATCAGCATAGTTGATAGTTGGTGGGACCCTTTTTATCAATTAATGGTAATTAGAGATATTCTACACAAAACTCTTCCCACAGGTCTAGCATACATGAGAACCTCAATTATGACAACTGTTGAGATATTATTTACTGAAAGGTCCTGGAGTTCATTATTAATTAATAAATACTGTTAGAGTATCAAATTTCTGGTTGTGTGTGGGGTGTGTGGGTGTGTGTGTGTGTTCAACTGTGTCCTACTCTTTGTGGCCCCATGGAGTGTGTCACACCAGGCTCATCTGTCCATGGAATTTTCCAAGCAAGAATATTAAAGTGGGGTGCCATTTCCTACTCAAGGGGATCTTCCCTACCCAGGGGTAAAAGCCGTGTCTCTTGCATCTGCTGCATTGGCAGGCAGATTCTTTACCACTAGCACCACCTAGGAAGCCCACAAAATTTCTAGTTAAGCAACATAATTAAATATAGAAGGGCACCAAAGGACTCAGAGTAGGGAAGGAACCTATCACGGAGGAGAGAGGGTTGTGTATTACTGACAGCAGTGCCAAGTTAAGTAACACTTGAGTCATTGTAGATTATTTTATCAATTTCTATGTGGAGAAACTTTGTACTATTTGCTTGTCAATACAAGTCATAAAATGATGCTTAGATTCAGAACTAAATCATGAATTTTAAATATCATGTTCAGGGACTTCCCTGGTAGTCCAGGGGTTAAGAATCTGCCTTCCAGTGCAGGGGACCCAGGTTCAGTCCTTGGTCGGGGAACTAAGATCCCACATGCCTTGGAACAGCTAAGCCCATGCACCACAACTGCTGAACCCAAATGCCTCAGCTACTGAAGCCTGCGTGCCTAGAGCCCATGTTCCGCAACAAGAGAAGCCACCACAATGAGTAGCCCCCACTCTCCACAACTAGAGAAAGACCCCCACAGCAATGAAGATCCAGTGCAGCCAAAGATAAATAAATAAATAATTAAAATTTTAAGTTATTTAAAAAGGCAGAAAAATGTGATCTATAATCAGGAGGAAAACCACTCAATAGTTGCAGGTCTAGATTTATATATCATCTCAAAGATACATTTTTCATTTTTTAAAAAATATCCAATTAGCAAATGGGTTAATAGCACATACTCTGAGGCCCCAGTTAGCATCCCAGCTCCACCACTTACCTGCTATATGCTCACAGGCAAGTTTTTGAATCTCTATGTGCCTCCCTTTTGTCATCTGTAAAGTGAGGATTAAAAATAGTTTCTATCTATTATGATAATTTAAAAAGCAAATTTTCATAAAGATCTCAGAATATTTGTCCATATAAATGCTACATATGTGTCAGTTAACTAAGTAAGTAATAAATAAATAATACTTTAGATACTTGTTGACTATCATCACCAATCTTTGATAAGGTAAAATTTTCAACTCTAAGGTATAAATAAAACGTTTAAATAGAAATCTAAGCTTTACAGTAATCCAGGTTTGGCATAAATCTCCCTTCCTTCCAACTTTCACCTCCCCATGCTGTTCCTTCTCCACCAAGCCAATCAAATGTGAAAGTGTGTACCTTGTATTGTTTTGTTCGCTGATCTTAACTCTTCACTCAGCTTAAGAACAAGAAAAGCAAGATTGAGTCTCTGCTATGCAACTCCTAGGTAACAAAGTTAATAGCACTGCTCATGATTACCTACAGCAAAGGCAAGATAGGCAGACAAGGGTATTTCCTTCCCGGCCGAAGCCCCAAAGCACAGAGGCACCCCATTCCTGTGGTGAGAGTTCTACCAGGAATTATACCCATATTGTGCTGCATAATGACCTGCCACCAAGCCCTCCAATGAATAGCTGGTTAAATTACTTAATCTCATTCTTTTCCTCTGATCTCTCCTCTGTAAACTAGGGGTTAACAGACTATGTTGTGGGATATAACGAGTTAATACACATAAAGTGCCAACATATGCATGGTGAAGTAAGACTATCATAAACGTTAGCTATTACTATTTTGTAGGAATTAGTCGTTTCAGTTTGAGCATTGCCTTTCTTTCAGGGTTTAGGGCAATAACTATATGACTTAGGAAAGGGAGAGATGGAAGGTGGGAGTTTGAAGCCTAGGGACTTAGGGAAAAGCTGATAATAGTACAAAACAACAAACTCGCTTCTCAAGCCCCCAGAATAAACTTTACTTGGTAATCAGAGCAGAATCCCAGGGGCCACAACTTCCTGCAAAGCCGCGAACACCCAAAGCAGGGCCCTCAGAATCCCCCGGCAGAAGGCATTTCGACCAGGGAGGAGCCTGAAGGGGGCCTCAGCACAGACTTTTACGTCACAAAATTCCCCAGGAGTTGACCTGGCGACTTCCACGCTCCGAGAGACACTTTACCCCGTGAAGTGTGCCTGTGCTTCTGCTCTGTTTGGGTCCAGCATCGGTCCCCAGGGGCCATCGGCGCACCCACCACCCATATCTGCGCGGGCGGACCGCAGCCTCCGCCGGCTCTGTGGGAATCAGCGCCCAACCCCGCGGCTCGGGGGCGTGGCTCTAGCGGAGGCCCCACCCCGCCGTCCCCATTGGCTGAGGCTGCCCGGGGCGGGGGTCTGCGCGCGGCAGTCCGAGACCCCCAGAGCTCCGCCCCAACGCACATGGGGAGCAGGAGAAGAGCGGGTGCTTGAGGAGGGAGTTTCTGCGCCTGGGAAGCCCCGTTGGGGGCCATGGGAGGACAGGTGAGGCTGCCGCCCGGAGAGCCCTGCCGAGAAGGTGAGTGTCTGCTCCGGGCCGGAGGACTTGGCGTCCGGGTGGCGACGAGACACGGCGGGCGGTCGCGGGTACTTGTGGAGTCCAGAAAGGGAAACACCGACTCTTAACGTACTCATTCATGCATTTATTCATCCACTCAGCTGGTCAACAGATATTTATTGGTGCCAATAATATGCCAGACTCTATGGGAATGCCTGAGTCGAACAAGATATACGTGGCTTCCCACTCCCACTCCAGAAGACAGGTCCACGTAAATTATGAAGAGCTGAATGTCTTGACGGGGTGTTCAGGGTGTTGTGGGAAGACTCCCATGTTTCTTCCGAGAAAGACGCTTCCACTGACTCAGAGTCACTTCCAGAGTCCGTGGTCTACGTCATCCCGTGGCAGAGGGCGCGGTCGTGGACCCGACGGGCGTCCAGTCTTGCGAAGCTCAAGCACGGTAGAGGGTCAGGCGCCCTGGACACCCCCGGGGGAGGACGTTGGATAAGGCTGGGCTGCCCACCTCTCTCCTCTTTCTTTGAGAGGTGAAAACGCCTCCAACCTCAGTAGCCTCGCGTCTGACTCGCTACAGAGTCACTTGGCTGCTTAAGGCGAGACCGGAACTGGGCGCGATCGTTTGCAGGTTTCTGGCTGCTCTGTGGCCTGGGTTTCTGCCCCAGGGTGAAGTCTTAGGGCACCACCCCTTGCCCTTTGCTCGTGGGCTTTCTACAACTTCAGTATCAAAGGCGCATGTAACTCGGGATGAAACTAAGAACCTGGGGACCAGAAGCGCGGGGAGGGGGCGCGGGCGGACAGTTTGTATCAGCTGAAATCACAGTTTTCAGTTTGTACAGAGTCCAGAGGAAAGCTGATTTCTGATTTACCTAGTAAGGATGTAAAGAGGGAGGGGGCAATGAGAGGCGTGGCAAGAACTCTACCTTCCTCAAACTTCGGGCAGATCCCCCGAGTTTCTCTTCCCTTGGCTCTCCCAGCTTATTCCTTAATGTGGAGAGGTATTGTTTGTTCTGTTTTTAAGGTAGAAGGCAGTGAACTAGTCAGAACAGTGCCAGGAAGAGAAAGAACGAACACAAAGAGTAAAATGCCTGAACAATTCACAAACTATTAGAAAGTTTTGAAAGTGCTTAGGAAGGCAGTAGGATCTAGAATTATTTCCTAGATAGTCAATCTTTGTCCAAAGAATTCCTAAACCAGTAAGTCAGACTGTTACTAACACGTCCACTGTTACTAGCACATTCACCCTTATTTACCCAAGGATCTGTAAGGAGGATGTGTGAATTACCCTGCTTGTTTGAACTTAGGGATAATTTTCCTGCTTTGCTCATATATTTAGTTCCAACAAGAAATGTTCAGGCTCCATGTTTAATCGTAGTTTTTTGGTCATTAAGTCCTGCAAGACTCTTTGTGACTCCATGGACTGTAGCCCACCAGGCTCCTCTGTCCATGGAATTCTCCAGGCAAGAATACTGGAGTGTGTTGCCATTTCCTTCTCCAGAGGATCTTCCCGGTCCAGGGATGGAACGTGAGTCTCCTGCTTTGGCAGGCGGATTCTTCACCACTGAACCACCAAGGAAGCCCTCCATGTTTAATACCAAGGGTTAATTGTGGTAATTAATTGTGTGGGACTCCGGTGGCATCACGAACTCAATGGACATGAGTTTGAGCAACTCATGATGGTGAAGGACAGGGAACCTTGGCGTGCTGCGGTATATGAGGTCGAAAAAAGTCAGACCCACGACTGAGCACACAACTGAGAGACTGAACAACGACTGGAGGAAAAGACTTGAGAGAAATCAGAATTGTTATCAGTGACACTTCCCTGGTGACTTAGTGGTGAAGAATCTGCCTGCAATGCAGGAAATGCAGATGACTCCAATTAGATCCCTGGATCAGGAAGATCGCCTGAAGGAGGGAATGGCAACCCACTCCAGTCCTTTTGCCTGGAGAATCCCATGGACAGTGGATCCTGGTGGGCTGAAGTCCACAGGGTTGCAAAGAATCCGACATGACTGAAGCGACTGAGCACACAGGCAGTCTTCTCAGCTGTGACACTCTCCTTAAGTCTTTCTTCGTCTATAAATTGAGAATAATTCCTACAGTTTAGAGTGTGAGGTATATATGCAGGTGGGATTACATATGAAGCAAACACTTCAGAGTCTGACCTGACATGGAGTAAAGGATCC
The DNA here is from genome assembly GCA_024291935.2 of Okapia johnstoni. NCBI lineage: Eukaryota > Metazoa > Chordata > Mammalia > Artiodactyla > Giraffidae > Okapia > Okapia johnstoni. The sequence continues at coordinate 60,555,788 of CM044308.1, forward strand.
ATTTTTCATTTGTTCACTTATTCAAATGATATTAACCTAGGTTCTATTAATAGAACAGAGAGATTTGCAAGACAGTCTGGGCCTAGAGGCCCAAATTGAATAAGTCTTCATAATTAGGAATCAAACCAAGTACAAAATTATTTGAGACTTTGTTTTTTTGTAGGTGCCCATCTGCATTCTCTGGCCTCTTGGATGCAATGGTATATGTTAATGATTCTGAGAGTTTACTCTTAAAAAAACCATATCATAAACATTTCTCAAAATTCCACCAAATGAATATAACTTTTATTAGCAGGGCAAGCTGTATCTTCTATATAAAATATAGCTTCTTTTATATTACACTAAAATAGATTTTCTCCAGATTTTTACAAGAAAGTTAAAAGCGTAAGTTTTTTTTTTCAAGTTTAAGTGCTCTAAGTGCTGAAACTTAAGTGCTCTAAGCTAGTAAAAATTCTTCACTAAAGTTTGTTCAGAAAACAATATGTTTTTAATTGCAGCAGTTTATGTAGGAAATCTGATGGTCAACATTCCTCACAGAGTATTTTGGCTTCCAAACATACTGATAGTGGGACGGTCTTGTTTAGAGATACAAATTTTTAACTTAAAAAAAAATAATCAACAGTATCTGCTCAATTTTATTTGGATTAATTGAAATCATGGGCTTCTTACCCTGTCTTATCACAGTTTATTTCCAAACTTCCAGTTTGTAGCAAAATTATTTCTCATTCTTATTCTGCTGCAAATTTTCTCTCCATTTCTGCTCCAAATTATTTCTCATTCCTATTCTACCCTCCTTATTCTTGTCTTTTTGTTAGTTTTCTCAATAAAATTATCAGTTTCCATGAGAACAGAGACCTGTTTACCTGTCTTGTTGGTCACTGTCTCCCACATTCCTAGAACAGGCCTGGCACACAGAAAGTATAATAAGAATTAAACTGTTGATGAATGGTTACCTAACATGGTGCCTTGTATGGTAGTTTGGGCTTCCCAGGTGGTGCTAGTGGTAAAGAACCCGCCTACCAATGCAGGAGACACAGGAGATGTGGGTTCAATCCCTGGGTCTGGAAGATCCCCTGGAGAAGGAAATGGCAACCCATTCTAGTATTCTTAACTGAAGAATCCCATGGACGGAGGAGCTTGGCTGGCTACAGTCCTTAGGGTCACAAAGAGTTGGACACAACTGAAGTGACTTAGCACATACATGGTAGTTTGTTGAGTAAATAAATGAAATAGATCTATGGATATACAATGTTGTTACAAAGCCATAATTAAGCTGTAAGAGGACTTTTGTTTGGTTGGCAGTGTTAAATTGTACAGTGGAAAGTGAGAAATTAGGTTGGAAAGGCAGAGGAGGTCTTTCTAAGGAGGTGAGAGTTCAGTGAAGAGAAGGAGTTAGCCATACCAGCCACTACTAGGACTAAATAACAAGTGAGGGCTACTTACTTAAAAGCTTCTAAGGTGAGAAGAAATTAAGCCTATCAAAGAAAGAAGGGAGAAAATTAGGAAATGAGGTTACAGAGATACATGGAGGCAGGATTCTATAGGCCATTTTAGACTGTGGTGGCAATTTTGGATTTTTTTCTGAATGGAAAGGGAAGCCATTGTAGAATTTTGGAAGGAGAAGTGACACAAAAGGATGGACTTAACTAAAGACTTATTTCACCTAAGCTTATGTCTTAGTACTCTTTGACCTCATCTCATGCCATCTCTCTTCTCTCATCAGCCAGCCTGGCTAGTACAGTTCCTTTCACCCTCCTCAAGCAAATTCCCACTTCTGGGTGTTTGCATTTACTTTTAGCAGAGAGGTTTTTCTATTCAATGCTCTCTCTTAAAAAATACTCCTTTATGCTGCTTTTACTCCTTTCCATGACAGTCAATATATGCTGTAGTTTTTAGTTCACTTGTTTATTTTCCCCCATTAGAATGACTGTAGTAGAGCAGGAATTTTACTTTACTCACAGTTGTAACCCCAGCTTCTAGAAAATGCCTGACAGATGGTAGATACTCAATAAAAATATATTGAATCAGAGAATGAAAAGTGTTGTTTCAGAGAATGAGTGAGAGAAAGTAATGCAACATAATATCAGAGGTGAGCAAGCTTCAGAACATGTAAAGCTCTTTAAAAATTAGAAATTTAAATTTTGTTATAACTGCCAAGAAAAATCATGGGGAATTAAGCAGGGGAGTGATGTAATCTGATTTACACTGGCTGATATTTGGAGAATAAATTGTAGAAGACACAAGAGATTTCATTCATTCTTTCCTTCGCTAATATAAACAGGCAAGTGTATCAGTCAGCTAGGGGCTTCCCTGGTGGCTCAGCAGTAAAAAATCTGGCTGCAAGGCAGGAGATGTGGGTTTGATCCCTGGGTCGGGAAGATCCCTTGAAGAAGGAAATGGTAACCCTCTCCAGTATTCTTGCCTGGGAAATCCCATGGACAGAGGAGCCTGGCTGGCTACAGTCCATGGGGCTGTAAGAGTCAGACACAACTTAGTGATTAAACCACCAAACCACCACTATCAGTCAGCTATTGCTGTATTACACACAACCCAAACTCTAGGATGCTCAGGCTTCTGTTGTTGCAGTTCCCAGGCTCTGGAGTACAGGATCAATAGTTGTGGTACACAGGCTTATTTGCTCCGAGGTATGTGGGATCTTCCGGGAACAGGGATCCACCTGTGTCTTCTACATTGGCAAGCAGATTCTTTACCACTGAGCCACCAAGGGAGCCCCAAATTATTCTTTATAGACAAATAAGACTTGAAAAAACTATTCGAAGAATTTCATCTTTGTATAAACAACAATAAATTTTAACTGACTTTATTTGTGCTTTTTGTTCTTATGTTTCTGAAATAGAATAGTAGTCTGGGAATTGGATTATTTGGCCCTGATTTTGGCTGTTACGTGGCTTTGCCATGTCACTTAATAACTTGGCATCAGTTTCTTTAAGATATCTTCCAGATACAAGTGCCTATGAATTTAGAGCTGGTCTATCAGCAATATTTATGAACTACCAGAATCATAAGTAAATTACTCTGGGAACCAAGATAGCTTATTATCAAACCCAAAAGTATTGAAGGGATCTTTAGACTCATTGAGTCAAACTCCCTCATTTTAGAGATGAAGAAACTGAAGTCAAGAGTGATGATTCAACTTTCCCAAGATTTTAGATGATTAGTAATGGAGTTTAAGGTGGGAAAAGGCATATAATCCTATAGAAAATTTGACTTTGTTATTAAATTTTTAAGTGTGTGTAGGAAGACATTCACATATGTACCTAAAAGATACATCTTAAGTTGAATCATATGAAACTGCTATTTTTTGTTGGGTCAAAAATTGTCAAATATCATCAACTTCATTTGGTTTAACATAATTGAGAACATTAGCAGCACTGTTTGTAAAAACAAAAACACTGCAAATTACCCAAATGTCCATAAAGTATAAAATAGAAAAATTACTGGTGAGATAGTCATAACGTGGAATTCTATAGAACAGTAGGGGAAAAAGCAAACCTCACAGTCAGAGCATCAAGAATGATAAATCTCAAAAGCAAGCAAATCATCAAAGAATGCAAACTATATGATTACATTTTTAGAAAGTGCAAAAAGAAGAAAATGAAACAATTTATTATTTAAAGATATAATCTTATAGGGGAAATTTCTTTTTTTTTGGCCATTCCCCATGGCAAGTAGGATCTTAGTTCCCTGAGAAGGCATTGAACCCATGTCCCCTGCAGTGCAAGCTCCAAGTCTTAACCAGTGGACTAGCAGGGAAGTCCCGGGAAATCATTTTTTTTTAAGCAAGGACTATTAGACAGAAAATCAGATTAGTTGTTACCTCTGAGGGGTAGTGTTTTATTTCTTAAATTAGGTGGTTGATATGTTGGTGTATATTATTTTTTCTTTATAACTGACACATATTTCCTAAATGTTAAGTTCTTCGATATTTAGAACAATATATCATAACATTAAAGAAATGATACATGCTACATGCTCTTTGCTGACGGGAGCATAAATTGGTATAGACACTTGAAAGGGCTATTGGCAGTGTCTATTAAAATGAAAAAGAAGGAATGTAGTAGATTTTCTGTGTTAGGTAAAGTTTGGATTAAACTCCTGGAGAATTACTTTGCTTACTATAATCTTTAGAAGCTACCTCAATTTTGAGATCTCTAATTGCTCTGAAACCCTCCAGTGTCCCTGCCCACATACTCTGCTTCCTCCATCCCTCCTCTCCTGCCCTACAGCACTCCATACCCACCTACCAACCCGTCATTCCCTCATTCGTTCATATCTACCATGGCCTCCCTCTTTCATATGCTCCCCAAACATAAAACAATTTAAGTTCTAAGGTCAGTTACTAGACAAGATTTTATTATTTTTCCTGCCATAAAGCTTGCAACATTAATGTCCATTTACAATGAGAACTTACAAAAGGCAACAAAGATTATTTGCGCTCCCTTATCATCCTCTGCCCCCACCCCCCTTAAAATGCTGGAAACATTTTGCTGTGTAAACAGTTCAGAAAGAGTATTGTTTCACTGGAATGAGGTCCACCCACACTGTTTCCAGAGATAAAGGTTTGGAATGGTTATGTTAACTACATAGTAAATGATACTGATGCAGCCATGGAATTTTCTGTCCAATTCAGTCAGATAGTTTCACAAAAATTCGTGTAATCGAAATTCTTACTACCAAAAATTACTTTGGTAGTAACTGGGGGTTAGATGAGATGAACAGTGTCCAGGACTAGGTTGCTTGTGGCTAGCTTATGTGAAAATTTGCAGCAGTTCTTACTAAAACAACCAGCCTGAAAAATTCCTCAGTTACAGTAAACTATCTCTGAAGGAATATAATTCTCCTTGGAATATTTAGAAGTTTTGTCTCAGAATTTATCCTGTATCTCTGAATCAAAGTTGGTTCATTTTCAAATTACAGAGATAAATGAAATAATAACCATGAAAAAACTGAATTCAATTATTTTACCTTTTGCTAGACTTGAACTTAATAGTTGTTTCTCAGCTGTATGTGTGGTAAAATTCACATAACTCATACTGCTTTTAGGGCTTCCCAGGTGGTGCTAGTGGTAATGAACCTGCCTGCCAGTGCATGAGACAAAAGATGTGCAGGTTCGATCTCTGGGTTGGGAAGATCCACTGTAGGAGGACATGGCAACTCACTCCAGTATTCTTGCCTGGAGAATCCCATGGACAGAGGAGCCTGGTGGGTTACAGTCCATACGGTTGCAAAGAGTTGGACATGACTGAAGCAACTTAGCAGGCACGCACGCATACTGCTTTGCCCCAGAGGCACAGATCCCACTATTAAAGTTTTGTTTCTAAGACGTCATTTAGTCAAACTATCTTTTGTTGTTTACATGCTTTCTTAAGATTTTTGAGTTGTAAAGCTGACTTTATTTCACTGAATCCTAAAATTGTAGTTAATTTGTCTTTGCCCATTTTTGTTCAGGGTAAGTCATGCTAGGAAAATATGCCTTTCAAATGGAAGAAAAAGTTGAGAAGATAGAAAACCTAGTCACAGAGTCACTGTGTTGGCAGCTTTTCAAGTGGAGAATAGATTATAAAAATCTCTTAAACAGTATAAAATGTTTTCATCCTGTGTATTAGTATTTAGCTCCCCACCCCTCCCCAAAAAAAGGCAGTAATAATAATGGGTCTGGTTCAGTGGATTTACATGCTTATTTGAATCCTCTTCAAGGGAAAAAAAAAGCCTACTGATATTTAATTCATTTTTCTATTATAGTCTATTTTATTAAGGTGGAAGTGAATTTGACTTGAAAAATTATTCTCTATGGGGAAAGTGGTCTAGAAAACTAGACCCACTTTTAAACATTTTTTCTGAAATGCACATCAAGTGGGTTAGCTCAGTTTACTGTAACGTGGTGATTTCTAGTCTGGTGGGGTGGCTGTGCCCTTTCCTACTTTCGGGCATTATACACACACTGGTGCCTTCTAGGAGACACACTGATGGTGTGAAGGAGGGAAGTGGACGTGCGGAGGAGGGGGCTGTAATGAACTGCTGAGCCCAAGCCAGTGCACACAGCTCCTTGATGCTCCAGCAGGCTGCTGTTGGCTGAAGCAAAGAACCAAGTGTTGCTATACTTTCCATTCAATAACAGGAATCCAGACTTTGATGTGAAGTCTGTCATGCTTAGATGATGACAGCTAAAGCACTTTGAAAATACTGTGAAGAACTTGTATGTGTGAGCCCAGCGGAATGTGTCTTCCAGCCCGTGGATCACATGCTGGACACTGCCCATCAGGCAGTAAAAAAGTGTGTCAATAGAGCAAGTTTCTATTTCTTGGAGAAAGAAACAAAATGTTAATGCATCTCCCTTCTGTCAGTTGACATCTCCCTCTTTCCCTTTTTCCAGGCTATGTGCTGTCCCTGAGCTGTCCAAATGCCTCCCAGGCTTGGTGTGAGATCACACGTGTGTCACAGCTGCTGGCTTCTCCTGTCCTCTACAGGGACCTGAATTCCAGCATAACCAACCTGAGCGTTTCGACAAATACAGAGAACAAATACAGCCTTTATGTAGGCCTGGTACTGGCAATAAGTTCCAGTATTTTTATTGGCTCCAGTTTCATCTTGAAAAAAAAGGGCCTCTTGCAACTGGCCAAAAAGGGTGTCACTAGAGCTGGTAAGAGACAGATGCAACTAATGAATTCAAGTTTCTAATTGCAGAGATAATCCTATTGTAAGACCTCGGTGCTATGAGAATTTCAGAGAATTTCACTGTCTCTGTCTTAGCCCCTATCTCTGTTCTCAGCAGTTTCCAGGATTGAACCAGTTGTGTCTCCTTTAGGGTGAGACTAAAACTGAAGAGGTTTAGAGTGTGGAATGAGTTCTTCTTTCATAACCTTGTTGTTGTTCAGTTGCTAAGTCATGTCTGACTCTTTGCAACCCTATGGACTGCAGCATGTCAGGCTTCCCTGTCCTTCACTGTCTCCAGGAGTTGGCTCAAACTCACATCCATTGAGTCAGTGATGCCATTCAACTATCTCATCCTCTGTCATCTCCTTCTCCTCCTTAGTCTGAGATTTCAGGATTTAAAGTCAGATCAGGCTAAATACATTGGGGGGTTTTCTTTGCACTCAGAGTAAAATCCAAACATCCTTCCAAATCTCTGACCTCACCTCCTGCCTAAAGTGTCCCATGCTACCTCTCCAGCTTCATCTTCTGCTACCCTCCCTGCCGCCTGCTTTTCTCTGGCTCTTGGAATTTACCAAGTTCTTTCCCACCTCAAGAGACAGGGGTTCAATCCCTGGGTCGGGAAGATACCCTGGAGTAGGAAATGGCAATCCACTCCAGTATTCTTAGAGGAGCCTGGCAGGCTACAGTCCATAGGGTCAGCAAAGACTCAGACATGACTGAGCACAGCATGGCTCGGACAGCTTCCCACCTCAAGGTCTTTTCCTTTGCCTGCAACTCTCTTCTCCCTGCCCGTCACTCGATGACTCATCTTTCAGACTTCAACTAAAATATAACCACTCCAGAAAGGCCTTCTTGACCATCCTCTTTGGGAAGGTCTCACTTACCTCCACCCCTGCTATTATTGCACTAAGGGTTTCCTTCACTGTCCCTGGAATAATTTGTCATTGTACATTTATTGTTTATTTACTTGTTGTCAACAGGCTTGTTTATTGATAGTAGATTCACAAAAGCAGGAACCTTCCCTAGCATAGAGGTTGGTACCCAATAAGTATTGTCAAGTCAATAAATGGATAGCAGTAGAATTAGGTTACTATATGCAGTGACATTTCAGAAGCTGTTAGCTCTGCTTGACTGTCCTTCATTAGCTATGAATTTTCTATTCATTCTTATCAAGAATAATGTCTTTAAAAGCTAAATATTGTTCTAAGATCCATGGAGGATAATAAATGGTTATGAATTGCACAAACAAGTTTATAGAAGAGTACTATTGAGGGGACACTGATTAAAATAGTTTAGCATTTAAAAAGATAGACACAATAAAAGATAATTGAAAAGTCGAATAAGTCCATGCAGCAGTTTATTACACAGTTTTTAAAGTGGCATTTCAGTCCACTAGAGAAAGGATGAATTATTCAATCGAAAGTATAGAGACAACTGGCAAAAGCTAGAGAATAAAAATGTGAGAGTTCTACTTTATACCATTTTTCACAATAGATTTCACATAGTTTAAATTTATTTATTTTTTTATTTTTAAATTAGTTTATCTATTTTTTAACTTTACAATATTGTATTTGTTTTGCCATATATTGACATGAATCCACCATGGGTGTACATGTTTTCCCCTTCCAGAACCCCCCTCCCACCTCCCTCCCCATCCCATCCCTCCGGGTTAAGTTAAATTTAAAATAAAATAATTTTTTTAAATCCTAAAAGAAAGTCTTCCTAAGCATAAAGATAAAGGAGGAAACAATTCTATATGAAGAAAGAGATTATCTGGATTGACCAAAAAAAATCCTACTTGAAAACACCTTTAACTGAAACTGAAAAGGAAATGACATGTGAGGGAGAAAATTTCAAAATATATGACAAAAGGTAGTTAGGATCCACAATATATAAAGAGTGACTATAGTTGATAATCCCAGGGGAAGGAAATGGCAACCCACTCCAGTATTCTTGCCTGAGGAATCCGAGGGACAGAGGACCCTGGCAGGCTACAGTCCATGGGGTCTCAAAAAAGTCAGACATGACTTAGGTGTGACTAAACAACAACAATAGTTGATAAGAGAAAGATTAGTACCTAACAGAAAAAGACAAAGCACATGAACAAGGAACTCACGGAACAAGAATTGTAAGTGGCTAGTAAACATACTTAAGTAAATGTTAATTCACTAGTACCCAAAGAGATATCAACTATGTAACCATGGGCTCTGGGGTTGTTGCCTACTATTCTAACAAGATTTGATATGATGCATGATAAGCCGCTTCAGTCGTGTCCGACTCTGTGCGACCACATGGACAGCAGCCCACCAGGCTCCTCCGTCCACAGGATTCTCCAGGCAAGAATACTCTTTAAAAAATAATGCCCTATGCTTGAGAAATAAATAGCTTTCTCAAACATTGCTGGAAGCAATATAAATGGGTACAAACTTTCCTGAGAGAAATTTGGGAAAGTTTAAAATGTTACCATCTTGAAATCTAATAATTCTACTTCTGGGAATTTATCTTAAGAAGTGAATGAAACTACAGTAATCAGAATAGCATCATATTGGCACAAAAACAGACGTATAGATCAATGGAACAGAATAGACGGTGCAGAGATAACCCACACATCTACAGCCAATTATTCTATTATAAAGCAAGCAAGAATATATAATGGAGAAAAGACAGTTTCTTCAACAAGTGGTGTTGGGATAACTGGACAGCTAAATGTAAATCAAGGAAATTAGAACATTCCTTCACATCATATACAAAAATAAACTCAAAATGGTTTAAAGACCTAACTATAAGATGTGACACCATAAAACTCCTAGAGGAGAACATAGGCAAAACATTCTTGGACATAAATCATAGCAATATTTTTATATCAGTCTCCCAAGACAAAAGAAATAAAAGCAAAAATAAACAAATAGGACCTAATCACACTTAAAGCTTTTGCATAGCAAGGGAAACCATCAACAAAACAAAAAAGACAACCTATGTAATGGGAGAAAGTATTTGCAAACAGTGTGACCAACAAGGAGTTAATATCCAAAATATACAAATAGCTCATACAACTCAATATCAAAACAAACAACCCAATCAAAAAATGGCAGAACACTTAAATAGACATTTTTCCAAAGAAGACATTCACATGACCTGTAGACACATGACAAGATGTTCAATATCACTAATTATCAGGGAAATGCAAATCAAAACTATAATGAGGTATTATCTTACCCTGGTCAGAATGGCCATCATTAAAAAGTCCACAGACAAATGACTGGAGAGGGTGTGGAGAGAAGGGAACCCTCCTATACTGTTGGTGGGAAGGTAAATTGGTACAACCACTATGGAAAACAGATTGGAGGTTTCTTAGAACACTAAAATTAGAGTTACCATACGATCCAGCAATCCCATTCCTGGGCATATATTCAAAAAAACAAAAACTCTAATTTGAAAAGACATATACACCCCAGTGTTCAAAGCAGCACTGTTTACAAGAGCCAAAGCATTTAAACAACCCAAGTGCCCATCAACAGATGATTGGCTTAAGAAGATGGGACATATAAATATAATGGAATATTATCCAATCATAAATATGAATTAAATCTTGCCATTTACACCAACAAAATGCACCTAGATAACATAATACTAAGTCAAACAGAGAAAGACAAATATATATTACTTACATGTGGAATCTACAAAATAATGCAAATGAAGATATATATGTATATAAAAGAGAACTAGATTCACAGACATAGAAAACAAACTTGTGGTTACCAAAGGGAAGGGGATAAATTAGGATAAATTAGAAGTATGAGATTAAGAGATACAAACTACTGTACATAAAATAGATGAGCAACAAATATTTACTGTATAGCATATAGAACCACATTCAATATCTTGTAATACCCTATAATGGAAATTCATCTGAAATATATATATAACTGAATCACTTTGCTGTACACCTGGAACTAACACAATATTGTAAATCAAGTATACTTTAATTTTTTTAAAAAAGAATTAAACACATCCAATATAACCATTATGGTCTATAAAGTAAAACAGTAAAAAAATAAATAAATAAAGAGTGAATAAGAATTCAACCTAGATTTACATATCTGGATGTTTATAATATTTAAGGGTTTTATATAATGATAAGAAAAAAACTAGGAACTATATATATATACTCTATGTTTGAGTGTCTGTATGGTCTCATACAGGTTAATAATAATATACCAGATTTTGGAATGTTCAATTTTTAGTTAATGGCTGAGAAAGTATTTCTACTACTAAGTTTTTTAAAAACAGCATATGAAATCATTTTTTAATCTTCCAATTTAGTTATTTGCAAATTTTGTAAGGAAAAAAATCATAAGTGGTTAATTCATGTGGTTACAATCAAAAATTACAAGAGTTGGAAGATAATTCTCTGAGTATCTTAGGAAAGGTTTTTGTCCTTTTCAGTAGACTAGACACAAATAGATACAAGGGATTAGATCTGATAGACAGAGGGCCTGAACAACTATGGACAGAGGCTCATAACATTGTACAGGAGGTGGTGATCAAAACCAACCCCAAGAAAAAGAAATGCAAAAAGGTAAAATGGCTGTCTGAGGAGGTCTTACAAATAGCTGAGAAAAGAAGAGAACTGAAAGGCAAAGGAGAAAAAGAAAGATATTCATCTGAATGCCGAGTTCCAAAGAATAGCAAGGAGAGATAAGAAAACCTTCCTAAGTGAACAGTGCAAAGCAATAGAGGAAAACAATAGAATGGGAAAGACTAGAGATCTCTTCAAGAAAATTAGAGATACCAAGGGAACATTTCATGCAAAGATGGGCACAATAAAGGACAGAAACGATATGGACCTAGCAGAAGCAGAAGGTATTAAGAAGAGGTGGCAAGAATACACAAAAGAATGATACAAAGAAAGATCTTAATGACCCAGATAACCAGGATGGTGTGATCACTCACCTAGAGCCACACATCCTGGAATGTGAAGTTGAGTGGGTCTAAGGAAGCATCACTACAACCAAAGCTAGTGGAGGTGATGGAATTCCACCTGAGCTATTTCAAATCCTAAAAGATGATGCTGTGAAAGGGCTGTACTCAATATCCCAGCAAATATGGAATACTCAGCAGTGGCCACAGGACTGGAAAAGTTCAGTTTTCATTCCAATTCCAAAGAAGGGCAATGCCAAAGAATGTTCAAACTACTGCACAATTGCACTAATTTCACGTGCTAGCAAAGTAATCCTCAAAATTCTCCAAACCAGGCCTACGGTACATGAACCAAGAACTTCCAGGTGTTCACCCTGGATTTAGAAAAGGCAGAGGAACCAGAGATCAAATTGCCAACATCCATTGGATCATATAAAAAATGGTGACTGTAGCCATGAAATTAAAAGATGCTTGCTCCTTGGAAGAAAAGCTGTGACAAATCTAGATAGTATATTAAAAAGCAGAGACATTACTTTGCTGACAGAGGTCCGTATAGTTAAAGCTATGGTTCTTCCAGTCATCATGTATGGATTTGGGAGTTGTACCATAAAGAAGGCTGAACAGCAAAGAATTGATGTTTTTGAGCTGTGGTGTTGTTGAAGACTCTTGAGAGTCCCTTGGACTATAAGGAGATCAAACCAGTCCATCCTAAAGGAAATCAGTCCTGAATATTCATTAGAAGGACTGATGCTGAAGCCCCAGTACTTTGGCCACCTGATGCGAAGAACTGACTCATTGCGAAGAAAAGACCCTGATGCTGGGAAAGATTGAAGGCAGGAGGAGAAGGGGATGACAGAGGATGAGATGGTTGGATGGCATCACTGACTCAATGGACATGAGTTTGTGCAAGCTCCAGGAGTTTGTGATGGACAGGGAAGCCTGGCATGCTGCAGTCCATGGGATCGCAAAGTGTCAGACACGACTGAGCAACTGAACGACAACTGACACAAATTCAGTTTCATGGTGCCAACAGGTAGAGAATAAGTAGAGTCCAGCTGGCTAATGCTGGTTATTCTCTCATTGACTATCCAAAATTTCAAAAGTTCTTATGTCAACCATCTTCTTTCCTTTAATGTCTTCTCTAGGTATCAATCTAATTTAATATTTATGGGGTTCTGTCTTTAACTGTGGCCAAAATAAAGCATTTTAGGGCTTATAATACTCTCTATCTACGTCTCTGAATAGCACAAATAGTTTAGACAAAGAATGTCACCTTCCATATCAGTAAACAAAGGAGACTGCTGACATCAAGGCATTAGCTACTGCCCCCACCAGCAGACGGTACAGCCTGAGGGAATTCAGGCTGGATACTGACCCTAAATAGTTAAGGTGCATACCCAAGGAATGACTCCAGTGAGCCAGACTCCTGCATCTTCCCATACAAATAAAAGTGCTAAATTCATTTTTTTTAAATTAACAGTAATATTTTGATGTTCCAACTATCTGTTTTGTTTTGTTTGCAAAATTCCTATATATCCTGGCTCCTCCCTCTCCTATTCAGAACAGGCCCTCAGAACTATCTGAGAGGCTGCCTCCCAGATGTAAGTCCTCAGCAAATCCACCAAATAAAACATAATTCTCAGTTTTTAGGTTTGCATTTTCTTTTGAGTTGACAATAATAAACCTCATGACTAATTTTCCTGCAAATGAAGAAAACTTACTTTCTGTAGAAATCAAGGCAACGTAAAGAAAACTTGAGGAGATCTCTAGAAATGACTGAGTAAGTAAGCTAAAAGATGAGATATACTGAGTAGGCCTTAAGTCTTGTTTTTTCCAACCATATTCCAGTAGCTTTTATAGAAGTTAATTCCCCAAACCCTCTTCTTCCACTTTAGAACTGAATTTCTATTTTCATCATTTTCCTAGGACAAGGTGGACATTCTTACCTCAAGGAATGGCTCTGGTGGGCAGGATTACTCTCAAGTGAGTCCATAATGCCAAGAACAGTGTTTGCTTGCTAAATGGTGAATAAATTACATGCAGTTGTTCAAATTGATCAATTTATCCAACTGGTAAGGCTGGCATATAAGTCTGGAAGATTTTGTGTGGGCATAATGTCATATATAAATTAAGTCCTATGAATTTAGAATTAATTTTTATTCTGTCTTCCTCCCACCCCCATGTTCTCAATACTGTCTTGGGATGCCAGGAAAAAACTTACCATCTGAAATCTTATGTTTTATCACAAATTTCTCCTTCTCTTGTATTTTATTCCCCATAATAATTGAAGAAAATGCTTCCCTCCTACATTTCCCCGGCTCCTAATTCTATATGTGACTATTCTAGCTGCATAGAGTGGGTAACTTTCCTAGCAAGGACCAAAACGTGGATAAATGAAAGTCCCCTTGGGCTGCTTAGTTCTGAACAAACAGAGAGAAGATGAAGATTGTCAGCATTCTCCTTCCTCCTAGACTTGCCCGGAGGATCAAATGAGACTCTGAGGTGAAAGCACTTCATTAATGTGATGTCCAGAGAGAAGGCAGTGTTATCTCTCAAGCACTTTCTCCCTCCTAACTCCTCTGAACTTTCTCAAATTCCAAGCCTTAAACTTCCAGAGAAAGGACCTCATAAATTGTAGTTTCACACACTTGCCAGCCATCTCCCTCTGCAGCCAGAAGCCTTTAAACTTTCATCAATTTTCCTGTACCAAGTAAAACATTTCAGTATTTTTGAGATTCTCTTAAAATAAATAATTGGATAACTTTTTTTTTTTTTAACAAATGGTGGTATCTAAAAGGCTCGTTACCTCAAAACTGGGTTTCACCTCTTGGTGGGTGTCAAAAGATACAACCAAACCAAAGATAAGAAGAAGGAAGGATTTATCGCTTGGAGCAGGCAAGGAGAATTCTGGGGATCTTTCCTAAAGCACCGTCTCCCCAAACAGCAAATTGGGAAAGTTTCAAGCTCAAAGTATGTGCATATTCATGGAGGGCTTGAGCAGAGGAGAATTCAGCATAGAAATGGGATGAAGGTTGATAAAATCTAAGCGAAAGCTTATATCCAGTTGATAGAAGTCACGAGGGTTGGGCAAGTTCAACATCATCTCTTAGGTTCAAGTGGATCTAGTGGTGGAGGGGATTTAAATTCTGCAAAATAGCTCAAGAAAGTACTTGAGGCTCACCTTTCCACTGAACCAGAACTGGGAGTCTTCACAACCAATTTATCATCTTTGCTGTTGTTACTTTTCTTGCCTGAAAACAGTTTGTCCTTTTGTTCCTTTAAGATCATTAATTACTGAGGCCTGTTCAAGAGCAAGCACTGTGGGCAGGCTTAGAGCACACAATAAGTTAGGCCTAAAATGGCTTCTCTTATGTCAAAAAGCTGTATCTGGTTCTTTTCTTCTGAGAAACCTTTACCCTATCTGCTTACAAGATGGTAAATTAAAATAATTTAAATTTATATAGTTTTTTTTCAATCTCTAAGGTGTTTTCACATTTGTTTTCTTACTTCATTTGAGTAACTGTTGTCAGGGACCATACTGGGAAGATTCTGAATAAATACTTGGATGATTCTCTTTCCTTTACTCTCTCTCACTCGTATCTCCCCACCCTCTACCTATGCAATAGAAAGTAGAAGAATACTATATGGCTCCATTTGTAATTGTATTCTCACCATGCACATGGTTTCTACAAGTACTGAAGAGAGAAAAGCATTGTCTTCAACATTAGAGATTTTTACCTAGAGATAAACATACAGTACTTCTTGAAGTCAGTATTTTCCTGGAAAGCTATCATGATAAAAATATAAATAATGAGGTATTCAAGAAAGCTTATGTTGATAAAAAAAATTAACTAGTCAATATAAAAAAGAAATGGAAAATTTTATTCAAGCCAAATTGAGAATTATAACCTGAGAACAGCCTCTCAGCAAACTATTCTGCCCATTAAAGATCAAAGCACAGTTGTATAAGTTTTTCGAGACAGGAGGCATACGTTAAATGCTGTATAATGAACACTTTACACAATCCAGAGATGCACTTACAAAGAAGGTAGTGGGCCCTTCAAGATTAAGGAGGAAGGATATCTGCTAAGGAGGTCTCGTTAACGCACAAGGCACACTAAAGGGGAGAGGGGAGGCCCAAATGGGAAAAAAAATTATGGTTACATTTTTCTCATCTTGCCATAAAATATGAATTTTATTTCATTGCTTACGATTCCAAGAAAACTATCATTGTTGCTGTTATGCACAGTCTCTTAATTGTTCCTTTCTGTATGTTTCTATTTGTTTTACGATGTTTTGAAGCTGATTACTCTTGCAGATCTGGTTAGGGATGGGGTAGGGGTTGGGAGTGGAGTGGATAGCAGCCAGAGGGAAAAAGAAAAAGTGTACTGGTGTCTTTTATCTGTTCCAGAAGCTCTCTCAACAAGAAGTATGTGCTTGGCATAGTTGTGGTGTGAAATACTACATTCTGTGGGCAAGCATTCAGTTGTGACCCAGGAGAATAATCTGCCCTCAATACAAGAACCCAGCTCTTAAGAGGGATTTTCCATTGCTCTAGAAGTTAATTGCATCCCCCTATCAGAAGTCTGGAGTTGCTCAGATAAGAAAAAGCTTCCAGGAGCACATTGTTAGGACTTGAGCTACTAAGATACTGCTACTTGCTTATAGATTCCCTGCAATCCAGGGGTGCCTGACTACACAGGCCTGTGGGTATCTCTGCCTATCCCCTGCCTGGACTGTACACCTCTAGAAAGCATTCTAATTTTACAAGATGCTTTATTGTTAATTTGCCCAACAGTAGGTATTCTTGAGCAAACAATAATTCTCTGCTCACTTCAAAGCCTACCTCTACCAGATTTCATCAGAGTGACCAACTATGTTTCTGGTACAAAAGTAACTAAAATCTTTATTGAAGGTCTTTTAAAATAGATATTTCCCTGTCACCACTTTTTGCATTAGTGAGTTTGCATCATCCAGGTAATTATGGTTTATCTGCAACCTTTTAATATCAAACTTTCCCCACCTTCCCTAAAAGAAGTTAAATTATTCCTTTTCATTAGATATGAGAGTCTTCAGGATAAAAGACTACTGTTTTGCATGTGTCAGTTGTGGAATACATGTGCTTATCCTTTATATTAATGCTGCTGCTTGCTTTCCAGTGGGAGCAGGAGAGGCTGTGAATTTTGCAGCTTATGCTTTCGCTCCTGCCACTCTGGTCACCTCACTGGGTGCTCTGAGTGTTCTTGTAAGGTACGTGAGCAGTAAGGAACTTGGCTTCTGTAGAGATTTTAATACCATGATTCCCATAACCCACAAAAAATAGATTACTAAGCGTATCTCAAAGCAAAATTTTGAAAATCACAAAAAATAATTTGAGAAGATTCCACAATAAATAGCAGTAGAAATAAGAAATGAATGTCTTCCTGCCAAACTTAAGGTAATTGTGTGTTTTCTTTGTGAAGATTCAGTGAAGCCAAGCAGTTTTTCCCCTCTCACCTGAGCAAATTGCCACAACCCTCTTAATGTTTTCTGTTGTCATAGTGGTTAATGACCATAGTTATCAGAGGACTTTAAAAAGCATGATGTTTGGGTTAAATTTCAGCTCTTACTAAAACTCTTGCATTATCTGCTGAATTACTTCTGTTTGGAGACATCTTAGTTTCTTTTAGTCCTGCAAACAGGAGTCATTTTCCTGTCAATAGAAAATGGATCTAATACATCTGAGTTGGTCGTTACTATGATCCCAAATGAATGTGTTCCATGAGCCCATGAACTGTTTTATTTTGTAACTAAGCAACTGTTGTGTTTGTTGTCTTTTCCTTTTATCTCCATTATCAACCTCTAGAAGAAGGTTTATGACTAGGCCTACCCACTGGTGGGAGTGCCAGGGCATAAGGAGAAGGGACCATAGCTGACCTAGTGGTTGAACAGCAGGATGGCATAATCTGTGTCCATGGTGGTGCCAATCTAGAACTTCCTGAGGCCATAGCAGCCAAAGTAGTGGGAGCATTGGATAGGTGAAAGTATCAGGGCAATAGCAGCTGGTAAGGAAATATTTTAGTATTTTAATAACCCATTTGGTTGTACTTGTGTGTACCAGCTAAATACTGGCCCTGAAGAGCAGAGTTAATGCTTCTTTAGGTTTCTATCTTTCTTTGAAGCTTTCATGAGCATGCATATTCTAAATGTATCATGCCTGTAAGATGTAAAAATATCTTCTACTTTGACTTTGCAAGAGAAGATGGGGAAATTGAAAACAAATTGGGTGGGACCTCTTAGAAGGTCATGGGACATTTTCAGGTGTACAGAATGCCTATTATAATGTTTTAGATATAAAAGCAATTAAGCAGATTTGATTAATCATCTTTTCTGTAATCAGAGTACAGATGTAGAAAATAAACTTACAGCTACCAGAAGGTGAAGGGAGAGGAAGGGATAAATTGGAAGACTGGAATTGACATATACACACTACTATATATAAAATAGACAACTAATAAGAACCTACTGTATAGCTCAGGGAAGTCTACTTAATACTCTGTAATGGCCTATATGGGAAAAGAATCTAAAAAGAGTGGATATATGCATATGTATAGCGATTCACTTTGCTGTATTCCTGAAACTAACAGAACATTGTAAATCAACTGTACTCTCATGAAGTTTTTTTAAAATAGCAAACTACCAATGATTTTTAAAATGTTAATCTTAAAGTTTGACAGGAATAAATTTTTCTAAATACAAATTTAGTAATATATAACAAACTTCACACACACATAAATAAAGCAAGCAAGCTAATTGGAGTTTTCAGTGTCACATAGCATATTCCAATCAGTTGATTGAGATACAGACTGGTGCACACCACAGCGTGACAACTGAGCTGCTGTGGAATCCAAAGGTAATTGAATAAGAATGATTTTTTTTCCTTTTTCCCACAGTGCAATATTGTCTTCCTACTTTTTAAATGAGCAGTTGAACATTCATGGGAAAATAGGCTGCATATTAAGTATATTGGGATCAACTGTGATGGTTATCCATGCCCCACAAGAAGAGCAAGTTGCTACTCTGCATGAAATGGAAATGAAATTGAGAGACCCAGGTCTGTAATTCAACCGAAAGAGACACTAAAATTCTGCTCCACTTTCTCTCATCACATGAGTTTGTAATAATATTGTAATATACTTCCTGCAAGCCTGTCTGTGGGTTGAGATATAGTAAGGTTTGACTGAGTAGTACAAGCCTTCTGAAAAGGTGCCACAATTTATTTTTGTGTCCGTACTTTGCTTTCACAGAATGAAAGGAAGAGATGGGAATTGAAGAGGGGAAAGGCTTATATTCCAACCCAAACTTTGACATCTTCCTCATTCTCAAAATAGAGTCAATCAGGCGATACCTGCTGTACCTTATAGTGTTGTCTGTGAGGTTCAGATATGTCTGTGAAAGTCCATTGTGAGATATCAGAAGCTATTCAGTAACATGTTGTTGCTGTTCCTGTTTTTAATTTAATCATGGTTCTCTTTCTAAAATACTTATGCTCCTAAACTCGTGACTAACAAGATTTCACAAAGACCTGACCCTACTGGCATTTTCTGAAATGTAATTCTTTTCTCCTTCTAACAGGATTTATCTGCTTTGCTGTGATCATAACTGTGATCTCCTTGGTACTAATTTTGATTGTGGCGCCCAAGAAAGGACAGACCAATATATTGGTCTACATATCAATCTGCTCATTGATTGGAGCATTTTCAGTTTCCTCTGTCAAGGGCTTGGGAATTGCCATTAAGGAACTACTGGAATGGAAGCCCATTTATAAGCATCCCCTGGTCTTTGTTTTGTTGGCTGTACTTGTGCTTTCAGTGACAACACAGATCAACTATCTCAACAAGGCACTGGACACCTTTAATACATCTCTTGTGACTCCCATTTATTACGTGTTGTTCACATCCATGGTAGTGACTTGCTCTGCCATCTTATTCCAAGAATGGTATGGCATGAACGCTGGAGATGTCATTGGGACTTTGAGTGGGTTCTTCACCATCATCAATGGCATCTTCCTTCTACATGCTTTTAAAAACATTGACATTACCTGGAGTGACCTGACATCCACTACTCGAAAAGAAGTCCTCTCTGCGAATGGCAGTGAAGACAAATACGTCTTACTAGAGAACACAGACTATTCAGTCCCAGGATTCGATGATGACGTTACCTTGTATAGCAGGACTGATCAAAATCCCTAGAAACCAGAACTTTAACCAACAGGAGACACTTGGAGAGGAGAAGGAATACCTGATTCTTGAAAGAAATATTAGGAAAGCTGGCATTTTTAAAGTTCTAACTAATAATGTAGATGTGAGGCCAAATAAAAATGCCTGCACTTTTTGCCATCAAGTTTGAAAAATCAAAGTTTTGGTCCTTCTTCAGAAGACTTCTGCTGTTTTTCATTTCTGCAAACTTGAAACAGTCCCTAAGGATGAAAGAAGTCAAAGAATTGGATAACTCTTAGAATAATCTCTTTCTTCTGGTCACAGGGTGTTTGACTCTGCCAGGTGGCTCTTCATTTATTTGGCTGCTATTCTTAGTCTCTCTTAGTTATTCATAGGTAAACTGAACTGTGTACTGATAAGCAGAATATTATCAGTCATCACTCTCTAATGAGTCATAGTTTCGAATTATTAAGACTGAGAAGCGAGATCACCTATGCTTCCCCTCATTCTACAGATTCCTCCTTTCTAAACTAAATAGCTCAAAGGAAGAATGTTAAAGAACATACACATGTTGGAAATCTGCTCAGTGGTATGCTAGACTGTGCAAGACACATGTGCCCATGAAGGGCTTATAAATTGTAATTTATTGCTATATCATAGAGGTTTATTGACAATTAAAATGGGAGAATGGAAGAGAGAAATACTTAATACCTTGGGTAAATTAAACTATTTTTCCTTTTCACAAAAACAAATGCACATGATTATGTTCATGGGTTCTTTTAATTCAGACCTGAACAACATAGGATAAAATTGAGTTTCTGAAGAAGTACAAGTGATTTTGGCTTTGGAGTTCTTTATATTCATTTTGTTCTCTACTTTTATTATTATTATCGCAAAGGTCATTTTTCTTATTGATGTAGAGACTTTCAAAGAGTAATTGCTACATTGTTTTAGCATTATATTGTACACTTCAATTTTTCTCAAAGGTTTAATCCCCAAAGGGTGGGTTTTCCACAAACTAGAAACAAATAGAAAAATCTTTATGAAAGACCTGAATGAGTTATCATAATTGTCCTCTTGAAATCTGGCAATTTCACCTTTATTAAGGAAATTATAATTGGTTACTAACTTTTTAAAAATATACATATCCTACCACAATAAGTGGTAGATTGTCTTTTTCTGTTGAATTTAATCCTGGCCATGCTTTGCATACATTTTATTGTAATTATCTGGGGAGAATAGGAAGGTGGGTTAACTTCTTAGAAAACAAAATACTAAGACCTCAGGGACTAGTACAGGGAAATACATTTTCATGTTAAAGCCTGCATAAAATCTTCCTACCTCACTCCAAGTGCATGGGAGAAGTAACAATTTTGGTGGTCTTTACTGTTTATGGGTAGATTACTCATCACTCACTGATTTAATGGAAAAGAAATTAGCTATATTATTTCTAGACCAAAAGTTATTTCTCTCAAAAAAATCCTAACCCCAAAATTATGACATTAAAAAAACAAAAACCCTTCAGTTTGACTGGATTTTTCTTCTCTAACGTCAAATGTTATTAGTTTGTTTATAATCTAGCTCAAGTCTATCCTGGGTAATAGTAGTAGATTCTTTTCTTCAGAATTCCATTAAAGTGACTTGAGCATTTCCACAGTATCGTTGAACTATGACTGACGTCCACAGTGATGACCTGAGATGATTGCAAAGTTCTAAAGTGCTGGTATAGTCTCTTTGGCATAGGGCTTCCCAGATGGCACTAATGATAAAGAACCAGCCTACTAATGCAGGAGACATGAGAAACACAGGTTCGATCCCTGAATTAGGAAGATTCCCTGGAGAAGGGCATGACAACCCACTCCAGTGTTCTTGCCTGGAGAATCCTATGGACAGACGGGCCTGGCAGTCTACAGTCCATGGGGTTGCAAAGAAGTGACTTAGCACGCAGGCAGTGTTGAGTGCAATTCAGTGCCTTCCAGATTTTTGAAAATTGATAATCCGTGGAAGATTCTCAGGTCAAATATATGTTTACTCTGTTGATTGCTGTTTCATTTAAATTGTATATCAGACACATAAGTTATGAACACAAGCTTGTAGAAAACGTGGTTTCTAAAAAGGTAGTGGTTGAAAGTTGTAGAAATTCATTTAAAGTTTTTCTTTTTTTCTGTTGAAAACTGTTGCTTTCTCCAGGACACCTTCTCAGTGAGCAAATTCATAGCATCCAACCTGAGGCCAAGGTAGTCCTCCATTTAACTGAATCTTGGTTTCAGGTATTTCCTCAATGTCACCTGTTACAAAGCTTTGCCCTTGGTTTCTTGTGCCCAACTCGAAGGTTCCTGGAATACAAGAAACCATGTGTACCCTGGGATGGATAATGAACTGGTGTTGACACATATCCCCAGGAGAAAGTCTCAGAAAGATCAAATGAGTTTTAAATATATTGAGAAACAATGAAACATTTGAAAAACTCTAAAAATCTCTGGTGGGCATATGCATTGAAAAAGCAAAATGTTGCAAATCCAAAACCCAGAATACTTTTTCCCAAATAGGAAGATGTTGTCTAAGGAGGAATAAAATGCTGGATCCCTGTATTCAGACTAACTGTGTTAGTCTTAACTGGTACTTTCAAATGTATATATTTTAATATATATATACTTTATCTCAGATACCTTAAGATTTATTATGTGGAAATCTGTACATTTATCATCAAGGATCACAAAGCTGTGAGGAAAGGAAAAGCCTGTCCTCATTCTGTAAACATAGTAGTTTCATTTTATTCACACAGCCAAAAGGAAAGCCTTTCCTCATTCTGTAAACATAGTAGTTTCATTTTATTTTCCAACTTACAATTTTATTCTTAGATAATGGTTAATTATTTAATTTTTAGTTCAGATTTCTGAATGTTCATAAATACCTCTTGATTTGGCAGCATGCAATTAACATTTTTTAAGAGTATGAAATCAAATATATGTATACGGAAAGCACTCACATTATCCCTGACATTGAGGCATTCAATACAACTCACTTCTCATTGAAACATTTTAATTCTCATAGTCTTAATATTAGACTGATAAGGACCATTAGTAGTCAGTTTTCATAAATTCTTTTTTGTTCTCGGTTTGTCACTTTAGTTCATTTTTAATAATTCAAGTGAAAATGAATCCTATTAGTGTACTATCAACAATACAAAATGTCAGACAAAAATATTTTTCTTAATAAAACCAAACTAAATAGTTTTTATACCCCAATAAAGCTTTGTAGAAAATAACTTATATCAATATATATGAAGTATCTTCAAATATTTAAAATATTATGATCATGAAATTTTCTATTTTTCTAATGTTTATAAATACTGTGCATTTTAGAAAGTTTACAACTTTTAATGTTTCTCTATATCTTTCATTTGTAATAAAATAATGCGGCTTGCTTATCCTTGTTGGAGTTCCATTTTGAGTTTCTTGAAGTTTATGTCATGGCAAAATAAAAAAGAAAAATTTGAGGTTTAAAATGCTTTGTGCTTAATGCTTTGTCATTTTCCTTGAAATTAAAGTCTATGTTTTAGAAAGAGGCTCTGCACAAAACCATCTCCTGCATAACTAACTGATCTGGCACCTGAACAAAAAGTAGGAGAAACTGTCTTATCTTTTGATAATTTTGTTGAACAGTCAGTGAAATGGTATCTCCTCTCAGTTCAGAAATTTAAAAGAAAAACGAGAAAGAAAAAAAAAAAATTAACAGTAGTTGGTAGCACTGCATTACATTAAAATTTATATTCGCAAACCCTCTTTCTAGCCCCAGGGGAACTTGACCACCTGCCTTTATCAACTTCATTGACCATATCACCATGACTTTATCAACTTTCCTTATTTTAATTTGAATTCATGTTTAAGAACAACTCTCTCAGTTGTTTCTATGGAAATGAATTGTCTAGGGTACAGAAGCCTCTTTCTTACCTGTGTCTGTTTTTTAAATGAACAGAAATAATTTGCAGTTCCCTAAATCACATTGCTACTTAGGGCCAGAATAAGGACCAAAACCCAAGCTCCCCAAACTACCCACTCCACAGTATGCAGGCACGTCTAAGGAGGCTATGGTGGAACACATCTCCCCAGAGTTAGAATGAACTACAACTGGCCCCAGCAAGCCGTGTTATCATAGACCAAACATTACAGTACCCTGGCTGCAGTGTACAGGAAGCCTCTAAGAGGTAAGCTTAGGTTACAAAGAGTCTTTAAATTTTATCTACAACAATGAACAATATATGTTTTCCAACTGAGAGTTTGTTTGCCAAAAAACAAGCAGAAAAAGCTTTTTGAGAGAGCTGACCACCTGAGACACCTTTTCCCACTTCAATTACAAATCATGAAAAATCTTTCTTCTTGAAGGAAAACTGAGTCTCTATTAATGCCTTTAATATGGGAGAAAACTTCTGAGTTCTAAAGCACGTTTGTGTTTTATATGTAGAACTGCCCCTGTGGCTGGAGAAGGCAATGGCAACCCTACTCCAGTACTCTTGCCTGGAAAATCCCATGGACGGAGGAGCCTGGTAGGCTGCAGTCCATAGGGTTGCTTAGAGTCGGACACGACTGAGCGGCTTCACTTTCACTTTTCACTTTCATGCATTGGAGAAGGAAATAACCCACTCCAGTGTTCTTGCCTGGAGAATCCCAGGGACGGCGGAGCCTGGTGGGCTGCCGTCTATGGGGTCGCACAGAGTCGGACACGACTGAAGCGACTTAGCAGCAGCAGCAGCAGCAGCAGCCCCTGTGGCTGGGAATGGAGCCAGCAGGAATCTCTGTAGGCCAAGCTTCACTAACCTCAAGCTTGTCCAGTCATCAGGAGACAAGGCCTCACACCAGTTTTCTGCACTGGGGTGCTCTTAAGACCATGTGGCCCTCCCTCACACAGCGACATGTAAGCCCTAGCAACTACTTGACTGGGGCGGGGGCAAGGGGGGAGGTGTGTGGTGCAGAGGGGATGATGGAGGTACAAGCCATAAGTACCATATTCCCAGAATTCCCTCCCACACCCTGCTTTCTGTCATCCAGCCAGAAATTCCTGACTGCCAGCATGAAACTCAATCTGTTCCCACAGCTTGTGGCACTATTTATAACAGCCAAGACATGGAAGCAACCTAAGTGTCCATCAACAGAGAGATAAAGAAGATGTGGTACGTATACACAGCGGAATAGTACTCAGCCATAAAAAAACAGTGAAATAATGCCATTTGCAGCAATATAGATGGATCTACTTCCCTGATAGCTTGAAGATCCCCTGAGGAAGGGATAGACTACTCACTCCAGTATTCTTGGGCTTCCCTTGTGTGGTTCAGCTGGTAAAGAATCCACCTGCAATGCGGGAGACCTGGGTTCAATCCCTGGATTAGGAAGATCCCCTGGAGAAGGGAAAGGCTACCCACTCCAGTATTCTGGCCTGGAGAAGTCCACGGACTACAGTCCGTGGGGTCACAAAGAGTCAGACACAACTGAGCAACTTTCACTTTCACACTTTCAGAGATTATGATATTAAATAAGTCAGAGAAAGATAGACATCATATGATATCTCTTACTTGTGGCATCTTAAAAATAAATGATACAAATGAACTTATTTACAAAACAGAAACAGACTCACAGACTTAGATAATAAATTTATGGTTACCAAAAGCGAAGTTGGGGAAGGTGGGGGAGGGATAAATTAGGAGTTTGAGATTAAAACATACACAAAATATTGTATATAAAATATATAATAACCAACAAGGACCTACTGTATAGCACATGAAACTCTGCTTGAAGTTATGTGGCAGCCTGGATGGGAGGGGAGTTGAGGGGAGTATGAATACATGGATATGTATGGCTGGTTGTTTTTTTTTTTTTTAGCTATTCACCTGAAAATATTACAACGTTGTTAATCAGCTATACCCCAATACAAAATAAAAAGTTTTTTAAAAAGAATATATAAAACTGAATCACTTTGCTGTACACCTGAAACTAATACAACATTGTAAATCAACTATATTCCAATAATTTTTTAAAAGAAAACTAGGTACAATAACAGTATTATACTTAAAAAAAAAAAAAAGCTTGTGGATTGCATTGTGAATGCCTTCTATACACTCACCAACCATGGAAACCAAATACAGGGCCTGACTTTTTAGCATCTATGAATCAAGTCTCTAGATCGTCCCTGGAATGGATCTGTGTGAAGTATATGGCTCCTCCTTGAGTTAATTGTGTACAACAAACATTCAGAAAATAAACTCAAAAACATCCCAATGAAACAAATTGTTTCATAGACCAAGAAGGGACAAACTAGCTCTCTGACTCAAAAAATCTCCTTGTTTTTCAATTGGCTTCTGCCTTTGTTTTCACTATAAACATTTCATCATGTCACTGCTGCTGCTGCTGCTGCTAAGTTGCTTTAGTCATGTCCGACTCTGTGCGACCATTATTATCACTAGAAGAGTTTAAATAAAGTATATTTGAATAAAAGAGTTCACACTTCTCCCAATCCAGGGAATGGTAAGTCTAGGTTATAATGGACAAGCCTTGCAGGAAACAGAAATTTAATTATTATGGATAGAATGTGGTTTTATTTACCCTTGTTATCTAACTTGAACTTAATTCCTTCTGAGTAATCTTGCTTGAACAGAAAAAAAGGCAAGGCTTTGAAAGTCTTTGATCACAGGATCGAAGGGTGTAAACTTAAGGAAGGCAGTGATTCAGTCATTTCAACAAGTACTGAGACAGACTTTCTGCAAAGGGAGGCTGCTGGATCAAGTTCACATGGGCAAGAAGGAGGGTCAACATTGGAGACACCACAATGTGGTTTCACTCTGAGAACCAAACTGGTTTAGGTCAGGTGGACTTGAGGAATTCAATGCAATTCAGGTTACAGGCAGCAGTTTCGCTTCTTATGGGGAGGTGCCTGCTGATGGGAGATTACCCTGCAGCCCGAGGAAAAATAAAAGGCATGGAGGAACTGGTCAAACAAGATCAAGTGTTATTTGTTTTCCTGCACAGTGTGGCATAGCTGGGGCTGGAAGGAGCAGGTCCCCGCCAGCGACCTGGACGCGTGGTCTTACCTTCACAATACTGGGATAATTTACAGTCCAGCTGAGTGAAGATTAAACCCTTCTGACAAACTCATCTGTATGTCCAGTGTCTCTGAAAGACCATGACTTCAGAATCATCAATGAGACATAAAGGCTGAGCTCTGAAACCTGTAGCTGAACAGAAACACGTCTAATCGAGTTCCCAAGCAGACATGAAAACAAGGCTTAATTTCAAAGTCAGAAACTCACCTGACTTTCACTTCTCCCAATCAACCAGATTCCACAAAACAACAAACCCCTTCCTAAAGCACATGAATTTCTGGCCCTTTTCCTGAGATTTCACGGAATTCTGTATGCAGAGGTACCCCCCACCCCTCCTCCATGAGATATAAACAGTAACTCCTCAGGACTTGTCCAGTGGTTAACACTTCACCTTCCAATGCAGGGGATGTGAGTTCAATCCCTGGTCCGGGAGCTAAGATCCCACCAAAACGCAAACAATATTGTAACAAATTCAACTAAGACTTTAAAAATGGTCCACATCAAAAAAAAAAAAAAATCTTAAAAATAATTTTAAAATGAGTAAATCCTTGCTAGGTTCTCAGCATCTTTAATATCTTCCCAAGAGACCTGGGAGCACTGCCATCCAGAGAGGAGAAACTGCAGACTTCTTGCCTCTGGATTTCTGGCTCTTTGTAAAAAAAAAAAAAAAAAAAAAACATTGTATTCCTTCTGCCCTCCTTGGCTTTGATTTCTTGGCTGTGCTGGTGGCTAAAGGCAGGCTAACTAAAGCATCTGATGTCTTAGTAAGGGGCCCCCCTGTTGAACACCTGTTAGTCATCAGGCATCACTGAGATATTTTTCTCCCTTTGTTTACCTTTAAAAAAAATCTTCACAGGAAGTCTTGACCCAGAGAAAACATACATAAAGTATTTTATCTCATGCAATTATTTTTGACCCTGACTGCACATTACTTTCACCTGAGAAGGCTGTTTTACATTCCCAAGCCCGGGCCCCACCCCAAACCAACCAAAGAGAACATGTACAGTCATGCTATTTTGTTAGAAGTTCCCCTGGTGATTTTAATATGCAGCCAGGCTTGAGAACCACAGATCTAATCCAAGACCCCACCTATCCAAGTCACATCCCCATGGCAAAGCTGTTTTTTAAAAAGTGCTGAAATATAGCATGTACGTTCTGTGGCTGTGGTTGTTTTCAATTTCTTAGATTTCAATAATCTTTCAAGTGAGCTACATAATTGGGACCTAAGTAGAAGCATATAGTAAGATAGCTGCCAATAGAAGAATCAGTAGACATGTATCATTTAGGAATAGGCTTGGCTTCCTGTAATTAAATGACTGACTACTATTGGCTTAAAGAAATAGGGATTCATTTGTTTAATAGAGCAAGCAGCATAGAAGTGGGCAATGCAGAGCTGCCACAAAGGACAGATTCATGCCCTTTGTATCTCTCTGCTCCATAGACAAGGCTGCCAGATTTAACAACAACAACAAACACCACCCAGCTGAATTTGAACTTCAGACACACAATACCTCAAATAGTATAAGAATGTCCCTACAATCTTTGGAACACATTGTTATAAAGAGTTTAACTGATGACAGTTTTCAAGCCTCATCACTGCCTTCTTCCCTTCTGCCCACGCCCAAGGAAGCTGGTAGGAATGGCTGCTCCTTTGGCAGCAGCTGAAGTTCAAACTACACCAGCCCAGCCCCTTCCTTTCCGCCCCACCCATCCTCACCACAAAACCCCAGGGGAACCGTCCCTCCCTGCTCTCTCTAGTCAACTTTTGGGTCTGCTGGGGAGCATGGTCACTGATGTCCGCAGAAACCCTCACTCCGTGAGTCATAAAACCTTTCACACTCTCTTGATGTGTGTATGACCACGGCAGTCTCAACATCTGAACCAAGTTTGGGATAGGGGTTCATCCATTTCTGGGGGTGACCACAACAGAAGAGGCTACAACACACTAAAAAACTGTTTGTTGGGAGCCCCTTGGCGGTCTAGTGATTGATTCCATGCTTTCAGTGTCCATCCCTGGTCTGGGAACTAAGATCCCTGCAAGCCATGCACAACGTGGCCAAAAAAAAAAAAAAAAAAGTCTATGATCCAAAATTCAAATTTAACTGGTCCCTTCTATGTTTAATCTGAGAATCCCATCCACGGCCACTATACCTCCTATACCTCCAGGTCTCAAGGCCATGCTCCAAGCAGGAAGAAGCAAAAGTTTTCCTTCTGGTGAGACTGGTTTGTTCTTTTGGGAAGGGAAGCTATCCTTGGGTGCTTCTGGCTACATCTCATTATGTAGAACTTTCTCATGTGGGTAAGCTTGCCATGGGGCTTTAAGAACCTATCTGCCAATGCAGAAGATATGAGTTCGATCCCTGGGTTGGGAAGATCCCCTGGAGAAGGAAATGGCAACCCACTCCAACATTCTTGCCTGGAGAATTCCACGGACAGAGGAGCCTGGTGGGCTACAGTCCATGGAGTCATAAAAGAGTCAGACATGACTTAACAACTAAACCAACAAGCGTGCCACAAGACAGCCTTAAAAATTGAATTTTTCAACCTTTCATAACAGGAATAATAAAGGGTTTTACCTAAATTTTGGAAGATAAAACCCCAACAACTACAAGGAAATATGTAACAGGCATAATAACTGAAATACATCACTCACTCACAAGGTGATTTCCCTTTCTCTGAATCCAGTTAGTTTGTGGGGATGGGAAGGCAAATGCCCTCTGGGAAGAAGGATACATTCTAAAGACCTGCACCATTGACATCAGCTGGGAGCTTTTTAGTAACTAAGACTCTGAGGCCCCACCTCAGACTTATTGAATCAGAACCTGCATTTTAACAAAGACCACAGTTGATTGTACATACGTTAGTGTTTGAGAGGAACTGATCTGGAAGAACAAGGGTTGTCAAATTTGACTGCTGTTGGAATAACCCAAGGAACTTAGAAAGTCCTGTGCTAGTGATCCTGATTTCATTGCTGTAGGATGTAGCCTGAGCGTGAAACCTCCCCAGATGGTTCTAATAAGCAGTGAAGACTGAGAGCCACTGGGCTAACAACAGTGGTTCTCAACCCTGCGTGAGAATCACCTGGGGCACTTTGTTGTAAAACCACCAATGCCTGGGTCCCCTCAAAGCAGTTAGATATTTTTGAAGAGCTGTTGGATCATTCTAATGTGTGAGGACCAGGACAAGGATTTGAAAATCTCCTATTCTTTGGGAGAGTGATGTTAGATGGGTTGAAGATACCACTGAGGCAGGGGAGGCCAGGTGGACACTGCCAAGGGCAGTGGGGGGCTTTTGCTGTGATGCATATTTCAGACTCCTGGAGGGGGTTCCCTCACAAACAGTCCCTGCCCAAGTCTGGAAAGTGGCCATAGTAAGATAAACTCTGCCGCACAACAAGGTCAGGCAGGGTGGGAAGCAGAAGGGGTGGGAGTGCACAGTTGCAGGGTTTCAACTTTCTGAGCTGTTCTACCCTGAGTGGTATGAACAAGAACCAGAAGTTCCCACACACACTCAAAATGGGACTCAGGAACTCAGTGAACTGAGAGCAGAAGCACTGTCATGGTACCCATTGTTCAAGAGCCAAGGTGACTGGCAGCCTCTGCTACAACACAGCCCAGGCTGAGGGACAAATGGAACTCAGAGCAGAGCCTAAGAGGGGCCCACAGTGCCAACAAGAGCTGGGATGAGGTTTCGGCAGCCAGGAAGGGCTTCTGTATCCTGAGCTAGTCAAGAGAGGCCAACCTACACCAGCCACCAACATGGTCTGCAAATGCCAGCAGGACAAGCAGCAACCAGGCTGATAAGCAGTGTTGCTGAGACCAGAGGTGCCAGGGGACACTGCTCCAATCCAAGCAGCCCTCCCATTCACGTCAGCACCTCAAGGTCACCTTGCCAGGGCTGATAGTCATGGTCTCCATCAGAAGGGCTGGTCTGATTACTGGCAGTCAGCATCCTTTCTGATTGGTGTTTGCCTGTGACAAATCAGTTGGTAAATATTTTGAATATCATCCCCTGGGTAAAGTCACCCCTCTCTCGTCTCTGCCCAGATGCTACCTTGGCAGAAACAGAAGGAAAGGCAAAATCTGAGAGACAACCCACTTCACCCACAGAGAATATTTTCATTTTTGCCCTGGACTAAAGTCACAAGATTAAGCTAAATTTTCCCAGCACTCCTAAGCAAGTAGGGGCACCTGAGGAAAACAGGATAATTTCAGATAAAATAAAGTAGCTGCAGGCTGCTTGTACATCTGGTAGGAGTGTGAAGAAACTTCTGTCCTTGTGTAGACACGAGGATAATCTACTTCCTCTATTAAATATTGATGTGTCTATATGAATTTATATTTCTCTATAGATTTATTCGGGAATCTTTTTTTTCTGTTAATCTGATGTCAATCCCTAACAAAACAAAATTTTCTCTGTGTAAACAGGGAAAGGGACATATAGAAAATTCACGGGTAAGTCAAACTGTTCTGGAAAAAGTAAGAATTCTACCAAAAAGAAGAGCAGGTGAACACCTGAGATTATACACTACAATCAGAAGGAAAAATGGTCCACTACTGTGTGGCAAAGCAATGGATCGGCCAAGAATCCCAAGATGAGAGCTGCTTACCAGACTGGATCCCCACTGCTGGAAGATGAAGCCTCCAGATAATTCCACCACTTGTATTTCATTGGGTTATTCCATGAGTGTTTAGCTTAACTCTGTGTCAGGCCCTATTTGAGGACCTGGGGATATAGCAATGAACAAAACAGACAAAAATGCCTGACCTCACACATGTTATAGTTTCAGGGGTAATGAGACAAACAATAGACCAAGTAAATAAGTAGAAATATATGATTTTTTGTATAGTGTTAGAAAAGGGCAATGGCACCCCACTCCAGTACTCTTGCCTGGAAAATCCCATGGAAGGAGGAGCCTGGTAGGCTGCAGCCCATGGGGTCGCTGAGAGTCAGACATGACTGAGCGACTTCACTTTCCCTTTTCACTTTCATGCATTGGAGAAGGAAATGGCAACCCACTCCAGTGTTCTTGCCTGGAGAATCCCAGGGACGGGGGAGCCTAGTGGGCTGCTGTCTATGGGGTCGCACAGAGTCGGACACGACTGAAGCGACTTAGCAGTAGCAGCAAGAGCTATAGATAAAATTATATGGACAAAGGAGGCAGGGAATGTCCATGGTGGGATTATCATTTTAAATAGAGTGATTCAAGAAAGCATAACAGAGAGGGGGACATTTGAGCAATAGTCTTGAGGAGATGAGGAGGCAAGCCATGTTGCTATCAAGAAGCACTCCTGGTAAAAGGCAGGCAGATGCAAAAGCTCTGAGGTGAGGAGGTGCCTGCAATGTTCAAGGGGCTGCTGCTGCTGCTGCTGCTGCTAAGTTGCTTCAGTCGTGTCCGACTCTGTCCCATAGACGGCAGCCCACCAGGCTCCTCCATCCCTGCGATTCTCCAGGCAAGAATACTGGAGTGGGTTGCCATTTCCTTCTCCATTGCATGAAAGGGAAAAGTGAAAGTGAAGTCGCTCAGTCGTATCCGACTCTTAGCGACCCCATGGGCTGCATCCTACCAGGCTCCTCCGTCCATGGGATTTTCCAGGCAAGAGTACTGGAGTGGGGTGCCATTGCCTTCTCCGGTTCAAGAGGCAGTGTGGGTGAACGGGGGAGGAGTAGGAGATGAGGTCAGTGAGTGGATGCGCACAAGTGACAGAAGGAAACCACTCTGCTTCAGTCCAAGCCGATTCTTCACCTGCATTTTCAGCTTTCCCAGACAGCTTATCATACAGGAAGTCACCAAACCCACCACACACTAAAAGAAGGCACCTATAAAGGAATTTCAGCTTTTTCTTAAGATCCTCATTTACTGCTAAAGCTTTCTCTTCAGTTGTGAGAGAAATTACCCCAGATCACTTCAAAACATTAAAGTGCTGGAGGAAAACAAACCTAGCCAACTGGCACTTAATACTGACAAAGTCCCCCAATTTATCAATCTAATCTGCCTTAAGAAAATAGGGAATGTAGCTGAACAGCTCCAAGTTGTTCCTAGTGAAGATGCTGGACCACGTGTTAAGTGGCCAAGAAAGCAAGAGAGTCACCGGGAAGAGAAGAATGGTGGATGTTTTTTGATTATCATTCTTGCTCCTATTACTTGCTCCTCTGCTGCCCTCCCCAGAGCTCTCAGTTTCTATTTCCAAGTGCGTGTGTGCTGAGTTGTGTCCAACTCTTTTTGTGACCCTGTGGGTTGTAGCCTGCCAAGTTCCTCTGTCCAGGGGATTCTCCAGGCAAGAATACTGGAGTGGGTTGCCATGTCCCCCCTCCAGGGGATCTTCCTGACCCAGAGATCAAACTCACATCTCTTATGTTTCCTGCATTGGCAGGCAGGTTCTTTACCACTAGGTACCACCTAGAAAGCCCCTCCCATTGTTAAACCTTATGGTAATGACTCCCGCTTTCTGCAGCACCCTTCCCCTATGCAGCTTCCCCTTTCTGAAGCACTGAGGAACACAAAGATCAATTTCCAATCATTCCTGCAAATGGTACGTGAAAAAGTAAGGTTTAGTGGTGATTCCTGGTTATTTCATTTTGAATCTAAAACCCTGGACTTCAGAAATAATGGAACTTGATGTCACATTTGAATATCTTGCTTTTGCCTCGTTTTGTGCTTATGGAAAAAGCAAGTCATCTTCTAGAAGGTGACAGAGGTACTTTCTATTCCAAAATGAGGCTTCCTCAATTATGCAGTTTCACAGGTACCAAGTGTGAAATCTCAGAACTGAGATGCAGGTTCTGAATTGTCCTGGACAATGGATCTCACCAGAAACAGAAACTTCACCAGATCCTGTTCAAAGGACTTTCTCCTGTAACAGTGTTCAATACTGAAGCACAGGAAACTATGCTGAAATAATCAAATCTGTGCAAAAATAGTTTATTAAATAACATAAGGAAGATTATGAAGGACAGTTCCAGAATGCCCACTCATGTGGCTTGTAAAGGTGCATTTACATAAAGATCTGTACAGCTCAAAAGTATGACATCCTGCAGGGGAGGCTCCTTTTTTCCAGGAATTGGCAGAATTTATTTTCATCTTCTACGCATGAGCCACCAAAGTAAAAAAAAAAAAAAAAAAGTCACTCCCCTCCAGTAAAGCAGTGTCCTCAGTAAAGGATAAGGTTTTCATGTAACCTCGGGGGCTCTCAGGGCACTTCTTATGAAGAGCAGCCACTATAAAGACCACCATGGAGGAATTTTTTCATTCTTCATGCATGAGACATAAAGAATATTACAGAAAAATCCAAGTTTAGAAGTCACTCTCAAACATACATGTAGAAAAGTTATTGTCAGAATACTCTTAAGCTTTAACAAATTGAAAAAGCCTGTGATCTTTGCACTGTTTCTCAGAGTCAGTGGCTCTAAAGGGTGATATTCACCATCAGTGACTTCACCCAGGGTTTCCTTTCATGACGGTCTTGCAGGATGATCCTCTGGGTTGGCGGTCCCTGTAGGTCACCAGGTTTCTGCAATCTCTGTAAGAACCTGCAGCAGCTCAGCAAACGTAGGGCGGCCTTTAGGTTTCTGGAAAAGGGAATTGGAGGCGGTCAACTTAGCTTAAGACTCACACAGAGACCAGCTCTGGAACTTGCTGGCATGACCCGGATCCAGGCTGGTTCACCACGAACAGAAGAGACAGATATCTCTGCTGATACACAGGGCATGAATGGCAGCTGAGCGAGGCAGGGGTGTGAAAATATAAGGGAAGAGATCACCGCAAAAATAAAATGACTAGAGCTGCAAACACTAACCACAAGTGGCTATTTAAATTAACTAAAACTAGACACATCTTAAAATTCAGTTCTCAGCCACCCTAGCCACTTTTCAATTCTTCGATAGCCAGGTATGGCCTGACCTGTTGGGCAATGCAGATAGCATATTTCCATCACCACAGAGTGTTCCATAGATCTGCCCTAGAGATCTATTTGGATGACTTGATATGTATGGAATATAGGAAGAGCTGGGAGAGAGGGACCTCTAGAGTCCCAAGTCCCCAAGCTCAGCCCTAATTATTCACTATACCTGACCCCCTGTAGAAAGACAGATTTTAGTCAGAAAGCAAAAGGCATATTTCCATGAGGGCCTTTTCAGGTCTTGAAGCACAGATTGTGCTGTCTTAAGGCTCAGTCAATAAATTCCCAGCCATGAAGATTAGAGCCTTTTTTTCTATTTCACAGTGGGATGTGGTTTGACTTTGACTCCATGAGGAAGCTCCATGGCATCTTTGAAATCATGGGAAATAGAAATATTCATGGTAGTAGAGGTTCCTGGCAACAGGGTTAGTATGGAGACACCACCCATAGTGGCTTGTAAACAGATGGCATCAATAAAAGGACAGAGTAGGAGACAACCTAAATGTGCATCAATGCATGAATGGATAAAGAAGATGAAGTATATATATACAATGGAATACTACTCAGCCATAAAAAAGAGAAAGTAATACCATGTGCAGAAACATGGGTGGACCTAAAGATTATCATACTGAGTGAAGTCAGTCAGAAAGACAAAGACAAATACCACATGATATTACTTATATGTGGGATAAACTATGAAACAAATGAACATATCTACAAAAAAGAAACAGACTCACAGACATAGAGAACAGATTTGTGGTTGCCAAGGGTGAGGGGGAGTAGAGGAGGGATGGATTGGGAGTTTGGGATTAGCAGGTGCAAACTATTATATATAGAATGGATAAACAACAAGGTCCTACTGTATACACAGGGAACTATAGTCAATGTCCTGTGATAAACCATAACAGAAAAGAATAAGAAGAATGTACATATATGTATAACTGAATCACTTCGCTGTACAGCATCAATTAATACACAACAGTGTAAGTCAACTATACTTTAATAAACTAAATTTTCTAAATAGAGTTGATAAAATATAAAAGTTAAAGGACAGAATAGAAGGATATGTGAGCACATGTGGGAGTCTTCATCGAGACTTCAAGAATAAATAGTGGAGCTTGTTGCTGGTGCTGAGGCTGTGCCAGTAGTAGAGCCCATGAAACAAGTATAACCATGCTAATATAATCATGCTTGAGTCTAGAGATGCTTAAGCACCTTGTTTACTTGGTCCTCTTGTCAGCATCTTATTTACTCCTTTCTCTGTCTCCTCTCCACAGATATGTAAAAATCTCAATAAGTATTATATTGTATGTGCATGTACAAGTATATTGCTTTAAACATGTACATTCCTGAGCTATTTACATTATTATTGCAAAGATGCTCTTCAGACTTCTGTTTGCTACTAACGGCTTACTTAATATTTTTTTTATGTCTTTCAAGATTCCTTGCAGAGCAGTTAATCACATGTAAAGTATTTTCATACACTGGGGATCTTTATAAAATTAATACTTCTCTGGAATGGAAACAACCAAGTTGCTTCTGAAATACTGAATTTTTTTTAGTGTTTGTGGATTGGAAGTTGAGTGATTTCTTTTTTGGCCAGGAGGAAATCCTTATCCAGCTGTAGTTATTCTGGGCTGAGACTGTCAACTGGAGAGAAGAACTGTCAAAGTCACAGAGGAGTCTGATGATGGGGAAGGATGTGCTGAGTTGTGCCCAGAAAAGACAGAGGTGGGGTGTAAACCCTTCTGGCTTTATTTTTAAGCTTGGCATTTCAAGTGAAAGAGAAACTGGCCTCCTGAGAGAGAGTTTTCTGAGTACAAGTTCCTGGCACACTTCCTGCCTTCATTCCTATTCTTGTTTAATCTCTCTATCAGGAGTCTCAAATGCCACAGGAGAGATGAATCCCATTACTCTTAGCCTGGGATAAGCAAGACAAATTAGAGTAGAGTGAAGTAAATAAAAACACCATCCTTCTCTTTCAACGTGAAAATTGAACAAGTCTAATTCCACCCTTAGTTTCCACCCAGAAGTTCTTAAAAGGAGTAAAACCTCTCATCACTGAGGCTTTAATATCATCGAGAGTTTCTGTAGGAACCAATTTTGGAAAGATAAGACTTAGAAAAGGTACTGAATTCCTCAGTTGAAAGGCCACTGTTAAAATGGGTTAATGATTTTTGTTGTGGAAGTACTTCTGGCCCTCAAGGATCATTACCAAGAAATAGAAACCTTTTCCCACCATGACAGAGTCCTGGGGTAACGTGGGTGATAATCAATCTGCTCTCAGATGCGGGAACTGCCAACCTTTGCGAGAAAGTAAGGGCACTCACCTCATGCCAGCAGCTATACATGACTTCATATATGGACATTGGTGCCAGGTGAGGTCGGTACAGCCTGAAGCCTTTAGAAATAGCTTCCACAACTTGCAAATTTGACCTATTTTCAAAAGGCATTTTTCCTTCTGAAAAAACTTCCCACATCAAAACTCCTGAAAGTAAAACACATAAAAATAAGAAGTTAGAGAAAGGTGGTTTCTTAGAACTGAAAGAGCTGTTTCCAATTACAAGGCACTATTTCCCTTCTGCAGCCATGGAGTTACAATCATCCAGAATGACTGCAGTTCTATCCAGGAAGCAGATACTGTGCATCTTAGTTTTTGAAGAGGTCTTCAAACTGAATATATTCCAAAGGAAAACAATTCCTTCCCTTTTCTGTTGGTCCTGACTGCCTCCTTATTGGAAGAAAATGCTGGCAGCGTCTTTAATTCAAAGTACTATTCATGTCTCTACACCCTGACATCAATGAAACTTTTCTACCATTCCATAGAAAATGACAATATTGTGTAATCTCCTGCTGCCTGCTAAGGCCAGGAAAACTCCTGACCGGTAGATGGCATGCATTTCCCTCTTTCCACTGAAAGACTGCTGAGTGGAGTCCCAGAAAATCTGGCAGGGGCTCTGTTTATATAAGCAGGTGTTCAAAAATCTTTGATGAAGCTCCTTCAAGTCTCTCAATTTGAGTTCATTTAATTATTCACTTATTCTACAAATATGTATTATGTATTGATCAGACTCCACCCTTATGTGAGAGCCAGAGAATTCTTAAGATTGAAACCTGTCCATGTTCTTAAGAATTTAAGAAGATCACCGTCCAGTGAGGAAGAAAGACAGGTGGTCAGGTAAAACTCAAGGGTTTCTAATTGTTCTACAACCACCATCGATGAGATCCTTATGTTGCTCTCATTGGTCTCACAGTTCAACTGCTCTCCGGCAGAGCTTAAAATGTCACCTGCCAAGACTACCATGTCAGTGGAGTGCTAATGAGATCAATACAAGCTAAACCTTATCGTGGGCAATAATATTCACACCCTTTGAGGGTACAGATGTCTCTCAAAACATAAGAAGGCACCCAGGAAGGTCCAGATGAAAGAGAATAGGTAGATCATTTATCCATTTATTGCCATTTTCTGAAAGTCTACTCAAAGAACAAATTCCATCAGACATGGGTCCACAGTATCTTTTTTTCAATGAAGAACATTACCCAATATAAATAGCAACTGATAGACCCCAAGGAAGCCTATGTCTAATTTCACAAAATATGGGAATAATAATGTAAATGAGATGGCATCACTGATAGTCAAGCAATGAAGGTTATTAATTGCACTCAAGATTAAACGACGCTGTAAGATCAGTTTTCCTTGCAAGTCTCTGTGGTGTGAGAAGGCTGGTTGAATTTGTTTTCTAAATCAGTAGACTCTGTAATGGTTTTACAGCAAGTGCTCAGCAGGAAAGGAAAAGACCCCAAAGGCAAATTTATGTAAGAAGGTTGCCAGTTGCCAAAGACAATCTGATGTGTTAGAACACCTGAGACAGAAACACGGTTATAAGAAGACTTTTAGCTAGATCATATTAAGAAATCAAAGTTAAAAGAGCAATCTCTATTTTATTCAATAAGGCTCCAACAAATGAACATCAAATTCACTCACCAAATGACCAGACGTCAGATTTGCTGCTATATCTGTTGAAATGGAAAACTTCAGGAGGGGACCACTTGACTGGGAACTTGGCTCCAGAAGAACTGACATATTCATCATCCAAAACATACCTAGGGCCATCAGATTTCAGAGGACATTGTGTGAACCACCCCTAAGTTCTGTGTACTTCTAATCCTTTCAGTTAACTCTGATTTCTAAAATACAAAGTATTTTACCACAGAAAGGCTCAGTATACCTTCTCTTCTTGCTATCAGGGTGAGAAAGCCCTTATACAGTTTCCTCCTTAAACCAAGCCTCCATTGTGTTTATTATATTTGAATCTCAGAAAACCATAGCAATTCTTCAGTCTAAAACAGGCCCCACTGATTAATTATGATAAATTCTTAATTCTGCAATGAAGCATGCTGAATGCGCTAACAATCAAGGCTATTTTTTAAAAGATAAATATATGTGAAAGAATAAATTCCAAGTTTGATGCCTTATTTTCTTTCTATATACATTTTTTTTAGGACAAAGAAGGAAAAAAATAAAAATACTTGAACATAATACATTTGGTGTGTAAAATCTCTAATGCCTTTATTCAAATAAAAATGAATCAGGAACAACTCTCATTTCCTTTAAAAAAAAAAAAATTAAGATGTCTCTCTTCTTTTGAGAATTGTATGCAGGAACATCCAAGTGTGGGAATACAGAGAAAAGAAAGAAGAGCTAACTTGTGCTATGCAATGGGCTGGATAAAAATTTTATTTGGGTTTTTCTGTAGGATCTTATGGAAAACCCAGATGAACTTTTTGGTAAATTCAATAGCTCCTTGAGTATGCAATATAGTGTTTTTGAAATATTTATTAATACTTCTCTGCTTTTTTCCCACATAGTTTACCTACCTTATTGCAGCTTTAAGCCCTTTATTAAGTCAGAGGTCATTCTACTAGAGGAAAGAATGAATAACAGAAAACAAAAGGAAAAGAGTCATTTTTATAGCTTACAAGTTTCAGAAGTCTAGATTTTCCAGACAAGGACTGTGTTATGAACAAAATATTTGGGAGAATGGTTCAAGAATAAAAAGGCTATCTCACTACCACCACCATCAATTCTGCTAGGAAAATATCCCTTGTGCTGGGGTGATTAGAAGGGAAAGGGAAGGCATATCAGACATGAGCGGGTGGCTAGGGAGGGTCTTGTGCCTTACAAGGACTGCCCTGGTCACACTGCAAGGAAAGAAGACCTCACTTCCCCATAATCGGTTAGTGGGATTCAAGAGTAAAGCAGAATTCACGCCTTCTTTCCCAGGCTGAGCCCAGGAAAGACAGGAAGATTCCAGAGAACAAATGGCTATGGATGTGCCTGTGTAAATGGAGCCTTAGCCACCTGGAGTGTTCTAGTCACAGAGAATGCCAGGCATGAAGGAATCTCGCAGACAGCAATTCAGGATGAGTCAGCAACCACCTGTATGAAGAGTCAGAGAAGGACAAAACAGGAAGATGGTGGCTGCAGGGAAACCAGTGTCAGTGGATAGCAACAGGGACCAGTCAGGCCATCTCTAGTATGTGGCTCCATGAGACAGAAGGAGTTTGGATTTTGACCCCGAAGAGAGTCAGGGAGAAACCCTGAAATCACTAGGATTAAATTTCTAGCAACCCGAAGGAATGCAGACTCAAAATATAAATTGCACTGAGTTGTTGAAAATAAGGTTTTCTAACCTTATTTTCACACCCTTGCTGTCTGTCAGCTACTACAATTGATAAGAGAAATGCAGGAAAGGACAGCAAAATCAGAGCTGAGCAAACAAATTCTTTTTTTTCTATTTCAGAAATATATAAGGAAAACTTTTCTCTTAACCTTCTACATAGGACAAGTAGACTGAGAAATTCTTTTTATTTTTAAGGGATGACATACTTTATTAATAATGACCTGACAGATCAGAAGACTAGCCCACAGTCTCAGTTTCCCTTATAGCTAAATTGGTGCATGTCCTAAAGCTCAAAGTGGGTCGGCAGGACATCCAACCACATCAACACTTCCCTCAGGGAAAAAAGCACAAAGCCAGTAACACCTTCAGTTTGTCTGTAGACAAATGTAAGATTCCCAACTATGAGTAAACAAAGAAAGAAAGTGTATCATGTACCTTGTCATTCCAAAGTCCGAGATTTTTACTATACATGTAGAGCTGACCAAACAATTCCTTGCTGCCTATAGAAAGAAGAAAAGAATCCAGGTTTGAATACAAAGTTTTTTCTTTCCAGAGTTTGTCCTCTTTTCCTTATTTCCTTTGTGGCTCAGCACTACCTCTGAGTGAACAGCCATGTTACTTCATGGTGATAACTGTTGATGCTACATAGGATTTAATGTTTCTGCCCTCACGAGATGGATTTTAGTGGTTTTTTTTTGAAGAAATGATAAAAAAAGAAAATTTTTAATTAACTTTTTTCCTTTTTAAAATGTGTAATCTTTCTCAAGAAGTATCCTTGACAAGTATCAGGATAAACTCAACCTAAGAGGTAAAAAACTATGAATCCTGATATAAAAAACAGTGTGTATTTAAAACTTCACTTTTATAAATAAAAAGAGGAAAGTCCAATATGTATGAAAAATAAAAGATCATTATATATCTTTGGGATAATCATTATATAAAATTACTTATAGAATTTAAGAAATTATATTTAAAACTTATATTTCATTGAATGTAACTGTTTACAATTGATATTTTCTTATTTATTAAACCACAGTGAACTAAATATAGTAGTATATAATGCAGAAACTATTTGATGTCAAGACAATCTATTTTCAATCAGCATAGTCAGGAAAATCATTGACTTGATTTTTTTAGCCTCGTGTAGGTCAAAGGTTTGACAGAATTTTTCTCTTTTGAGCTAATTTGTGGTTCAGTTAGTTCAAAAACAAAAGAAAAAACTTGAAATAGAGAGCCAGAAGGAGCCAGTTTGGATGATGTTGACAAGCGCCAGCAATGATTTCAAAGTCAAACCACAAGGCAAGCCCCCAACAGAGAAAACACACATTGTTAGCTAATATATCTACAGGACACAAAAGAAAGTGATCAAGGAGGAACCAAGACTTGGCAGATCTGCAAGAAGACAGCTGGAGCAAATGGAATTACCTCAACTGTCACCTGAGTGAATTTTGAATTCTAATCTTTATGGGGAGGACAAACCACAGAGACTAGGAAGGTGAGTTAGGTGGAATTGATACCATATCCATCCAATAAAATGTGTGCTCAATGGCAGCGCAGGCCGGACACTGGCGAATGCGTCATGAGGCACGTAAAACAATGGTGGAGCTTTTCTAGTGCCAGGCACTGCTTTAAGTGCTTACACATATTAATTCACGTAATCCTCCCAGTAAGCCCATAGGAAGGAGGTGCTATAATTAACACCACTTGACTAGTTAACTAACTTACTTAAGGTCACATGGCTAGTAAGAAACAAAGGCGAGATTTCAACTAGCTCTGGGGCAGGGTATGCCATCTTGACTACATAACGAACTTATCAGGGAAATTTCCCAAAAAAGCTGATCACTAGATTTTACCCCCAAGGATTCTGATTTCATTGATTGGTGGTATGGGCTCGGTACTGTGATGTTTTAAAGTTCCCAGGTGATTCTAATGCCCAGCTAAGTTTGCTCAGCAACTTGCACTCTCATGACACTGAGCTGCAGCTCAGAAGTCTATGCCTTGATGTCAAGGAGTCTGGAGTCTAGTATTTGTGTAAACGATGTAAACAATTATTAAAGGAGGTAGTAAATGATAAATGCCAATGAGAGCTCTAAATCATGTGTAAGACAAGCAATGGTGTGCTAGGGCTAATGAAATTATGACCCTTTTCTTTCCCCAAAATAGTCCAGCCTGAATGACAGATGTTACGGTCACCCTGGTCATGGCTGATGGAAGTTCAGGATTACCTGTAAGTGTCAGTATCAGGGACTTCTCATAAATTCTCAAATTTTCATTGGATTTAATTCGGGAACTTAGAAACAAGACATGAAAGGACATGGAAGGAATGGTATGAGTATCATGAATAAATATGGAGCAGATAGAAAATGTTTTTCAAGGGGAGGTAGCAAGGCAAGGAAGCTGAGCTATTTGCTTCTCAGGTAAAACAAGCTTTGATCTTTTTTGTTTGGAGGGTTGTTCTGAGCAATACAGAACAGAATGGTTTAACATTTCCAGTCCCTCTCAATAACGCCGGTAGTGCTTTTATGAGGGTGTAAGAACCAAACCACCTCTACCTGGAGGCAGTTTCACCCCCTGGGTGAGACCCACTGGGGCTGGTTCTTCAGTATGGTCCTCCAGCACCTGGCCGAGAGCTTGCCATATATAGACACTTAATATGTATTTGATTATTGGTTGAAAGAAAGAAAGATGGCAGTAAGAGAAGGAAGAAGAGAGGGGGAGAGAGGAAAGAAAAGTAGCTTTAGTTGATTTGTTGGTGAATAATTAGTTCAAGACATATGTAGGATAACATCTTACTTGGTTACAGCACCAGTAGGCAATAGAAAATAAAGCTACATTTCCCAACAAATTACATGGA
Source organism: Okapia johnstoni (assembly GCA_024291935.2). Lineage (NCBI taxonomy): Eukaryota > Metazoa > Chordata > Mammalia > Artiodactyla > Giraffidae > Okapia > Okapia johnstoni. The sequence goes on from CM044308.1 coordinate 60,599,110, forward strand.
TAGAAAAATGTTTTAAAATTAAGCCAAAGGATACATTGTTCAAAGTATTGAAAGTCCTAACTTATCGTGTCCTTCTGAATATATGTTTAATACACAAAATAGTCAGCAAAATTTGCACTGTACTCACTAAATCCCTATGGATAAAGCAATTTCTCTCCAGATATTCCATTCCTTCACAGATATCTTGGCACATACTCAGTAGCATCTCCTTGCTAAGCTTTCCTTTTCTCTCTCTCAGATAGTTCAGCAGGCAGCCATTTTCCATAAACTCCGTCACAATATAAAGGGGCTTCTGCTGTATACATACTCCATAAAGCTGAACCAGCCTCGAATGAGATAACTTCCTGTTGAATAAAACATAGACCCATGAGCAAAATCATTTTTGCGTTTTAAAGTGTTTGAACTCAACTGGTGATATTTACCATTTCCATATAATGTTCATCATCAAGCTATGGTTAAAACTAACCCAACCACAGAGCAAGTAGAACAGTTTCCTTTCCACTTTATGTGCTAAGAGAGTGGGGTCAAGAGGTTATGCAGTACTACTTCCTAAGTTGTAGTACATACAGAATAGTCCATGCCCCATATTCTATTTTTCTTTTTTCCATTTGTAAGCCTTTTGTTTCCTCTTTACTGCTACTCCTTACCCAGTTCCTGTTCCTTCAGTTTCAACCTCCCCAATCACAGCTGTCTAGACAAAAAATTGGGGACACACAGAGGGAAGAAAGAGCAATTGATGTGAATTTTAAAAAGAAAATTAAATTATAACTAATAAATGCATTTAAAGGAAATTTTTAGATTAAGCTGAAGCCTGAAAAACATTTACTGACATGAAACTCTTCTATGTATTTAGTAATCACACACACACACATCATAATTTTATGTCTCTTAAAAGGGTGATGGCTGTGACACCTCATAGAAATGGGCTTTGAACTGTTGGATAACTCTTAAAGAAAATTTCACTTTAGGGAATTAAAACATTTGTGCTCAGCTGCTTGAACTTTTCTCTCCTCTCTTTTTCTCTTCTCACACACACATACGCAGTATCCTTGAATATTGCCTACTAAAATACACTAAAATAAAGTTTTTAAGAAATGATACAAATGAAGGGCTTCCCTGGTGGCTCAGTGGTAAAGAATCCACCTGCCAGTGCAAGAGACACAGGTTTGAGCCCTGATCTGGGAAGATCCCACATGCCAGGGAGCAGCTAAGCCTGTGCGCCACAACCATTGAGCCTGTGTTCTAGAGCCCGGGAGCCACAACTACTGAAGCCTGCATGCCCTAGAGCCTGTGCTCCCCACAGGAGATGCCACTGCAACGAAGAGCATGCACACCACAGCTGGAGAGTAGTCCGGCTCACCGTTACTAGAGAAAAGCCCATGCAGCAACAATGACCCAGCATAGCCAAAAATGAAATAAATTAAAAAAAATTTTGTTTAAAGAAATGAAATGATACAAATGAATTTATGTACAAAACAAAAACAGATCCACAGACTTAGAGAATGAACTTATGGTTACCAGCTGGGAAAGATGGGGAGAAGGGATAGTTAGGGAGTTTGGATCCACACGTACACACCGCTATATCTAAAATGGATAACCAACAAGGCCCTACTGTATAGCACAGATAACTCTCCTCAATGTTATGTGGCAACGTGGATTGCAGGGGAGTTTGAGGGAGAATGGAGACATGTAAATATATGACTAAGTCCCTTTGCTGTTCACCTGAAACTATCACAACATCATTCATCGGCTATGGTCTAATATAAAATAAAAACTTTAAAAAAAGAAAAAAACTTTTTAGTCATCTATTTTTCAAAAGTTTATTGTTTCTTTTGCACTATAATATTCAGTCCCTAAAGCCCTTTTATGCCAACTAGTCAACTTGAATATGGAATAGAATATTCAAATTAATGTTTGTAATTTTAGGAGGTGTATAATAAACTAACATTTTGTTAGTCAAAAGTATCTTGAAATGTTACTTCTTTCCATTCATAAAGGTAATACAAGACCAATGAATCAGGGAGATTAAGTATATTAAAACAACACGTATGAGTGATTGGTACATTCCCATATAATGAGCAAACAGAAACATTCCAGTTAGTAGGGGATTAAGATATTCAAGAACCTATACATGATTTTAATTTGTAGATATATGTATTATATGGTGGCACTAGTGGTAAAGAATCTGCCTGCCAATGCAGGAGACACAAGAGACGGGTTCCATCTCTGGGAAGATTCCCTGGAGTAGGAAATGGCAACACACTGTAGTTATTCTTGCCTGAGAAATCCCATGGATAGAGGACCCTGGCAGACTACAGTCTATGGGATCGCAAGAGTCAGACACAACTGAGCAACTGAGCACACACATGTACATATTATATGTGTAGATTTTGTCTGATTTACCTTTCTAATTCATGGAGTGTATTTTCACTTAGGGGATGCATCTTACACGTGTGCAGAATAATGGCAGGAAGGCAATTCTTGAAATGGAAATCTAATTTTCCATGAGAAAGCCACCAAATCAATACTCACATGTAAGCATTTGAGAATTAGAACATTACACTGTATTTGCTCAGTAAGATCACTAGCAAAAGCTTATCAGAAAAAAAAAATAACCTTTATCAGAAATAAGGCAAGAATAAATAAATAAACCCTCACTTGTATGGTTCAGTTGAACAAATAGGACAAATATTTTTCAAGGGCACAGAAAGATGCAAACAGAAAAAGAACATTGTTGTTTGCTGTAACTTTAGGACCCATTAATACACATTCCTTTCTCATCTTAGAAAAGTGTATATGATTCATTGTAGAACAAACATGTCATATTTATGTAAATTTTTACTTAAATATTTTCAAATGCTGTAGTCTTCTTCTCTTCTAATTGCTCTTTTTTCCCATGTGATCAGATCAAGTTTCAGAGTTTTTAATGTCATCTGTGGTGACCAGGCTGACCTCTCTCCTGAACTCTAGACTCATTATGCACTTGACCCTTGGTCATACTTGGCTACCCAATAGGTCTCTCAAATTCAACATGTCCAAAGCAGAATTACTCATTTCTCCTCCAAAACTATTCCTCAACCGGTCTCTCCCATTTCAGTAAATGGTGCCAGTCTCTGTCTAATAGGGCACCCAAGACCTTGGTTTTCACTTTTTGGTCCCCCAGTCTCTTTAAGTGATTTGCCACATCTAATTTATCAGTAAGTCCTGATAATTTTATCTCAAAAATGTATCCTGAACCTATTCTCTTCTTTCCATCTCTGCTACCACCCCTTTCATCATCATCTTCCATCTACTTTACCAAAAGGGCTCCTAAAAATGTACAATGAGATTTGAAATAAAAGTGAAATATTTTTTCCCGAAGTTTAAATTGCTCAAATTAGAAGTAATATATTTAAACATCTCAGAAGAAGGATTTAAATTCTACTTCCTTCGTTTTGATAGAGATTCTAGGTGAGATTTTACAGGTGAGAAAATTGAAGCTTAGAAAAATGAAATAACTCAAGCCACACAGAAGTCAAATAATTCACCCAGGTCCCACAACTAGCTTGGGCAGAGTTTTGACACAAATCCACTTGTGACTGACTCCAAAATCCATGTTCTTTCCATGACACCCGGATGTTGTGCCATACTTGTCTGGGTTTTGTGTATACTTACATCATCACTTTAGCCTCTTCAATGAAATCCTCTTCAGACATGAAGCCTTCATTGATGGCCTTGATAGCTACCTGGACATGTGCTCGCCATTGGCCTAAATAGACCACCCCAAACTGACCGCTTCCAATCTGCCTCACAAAAGCCAACTCAGATGGATCTATCTCCCACTTTTCTGGAAAAGTAAAATATCCATGTTACAAGTAAGGAAAGATATTAAATTTTAGAGCTAGAAAAGATCTAGGAATTATCTCGACCTATTTTCTTTTATTTTTCAGAGAGGTTGAAAACATTTACAAATGAATAGAAAGGGCCTGTTACCATTTTTAATACTATCATTGTGGCTTAAAAGTGTAATTCCAGAATTCAAGTTTAAATGCAATAATTTCTAAAGGAATTTTGTATGTTGAGTCGTGCCATATAAACACATTTTCATAAAATAAGTAAAAATAAACAAAGATACAAATCTCACTTACTTGGAGAGAAATTATGGGTATCAAAACAGGCTTTTTCTTCCCAGAGAGACCCAGAAGGAAACACAGTTCTGTGTCTTTCTAAACTAAACCTGCCAAAACCAGATGTGGGACCTAAATATGTACGTCCCCAGACTGTTTTTGTTCTGATAAGTAAACTTGTGAGGTAGATAAAACCTGGACTCCTCCCACACCCATCCCAGTTTCTTTTATTGTTCCTCTGCCACTCCCACCCCTAAAGGGCTTTTTTGCCCTTTCTCTTTTGCAAAAAGTCTAATCAATTCATCTGATAAATATTTTCAATATTAAGATTCTAACCTATATCTAAGTGTATGTTTGAAACGAGATTTGCATTACTGAATATTTCTCATCCTATAGAAGCAAATCAGTGGGAAGAGGGGGAAGGAATATTTTTAAAATAATGCTTTGGAAAACTCTGAGAATCAAATCTTAACTTTTTAGTATTCCCTTTTATATAGCAATACCACCATCTGCTGGAACTTTAAGATAATGCATTTAAAAGAATTGAAGGGAATTCCCTGGCTGTCCAGTTGTTAGGACTTCATGCTTTCACTATCCAGTGCCCAGGTTCAATTTCTGGTCAGGGAACTAAGATCTCACAAGCTGTGAAACACGTTATCCCCTACCTCCCCAAAAAAACAATTATAAGGACTGATGGACCTTTGTATCAGGCTTTGCAAGGTACTCCCCTTTCCAATAGTAGGTGTGTTTTTAAAGTAACGTAGGATAATATATTCATGACCTTGGGATTGGCATAGATTTATTCAACAGAATATAACCATAGAAGAAAATATTGATAAATTATACTTCATAAAATCTTATTTATCAAATACAGCCCATTAAGAAAATGAAAAGGTAAGCCACAGACTGGGGGAAGATATTTCTTAAAATACATAACCAACCTAAGAATTCCTTTTCAAAATAAGAATAAATCAACTAGGAAAAGGCATATAATCCTATTTTTAAGTGTTAAAAAAAAAACTTGAATAGAGTTTTCTCTCACAAAAGAGAATACCCAAAGTGGCAACTGAACCTATGAAAAGTTGATCAGGGAAATTGCATATTTAAACCAAAATGAGATATGCACACATGCACTAGATTGGCTAAAATGTGAAGAAAAACCAAGCCAAAACAAACAAAAGCCACAAGAATACGAAACACTGGCAAGGACAAAGATGTGGAACAGCTGAAACTCACATATGTCATTGATTGAAATATAATTTGGGATAAGCTCTTTGGAAAACTGACTAAATCTGAGTGTGTGCATACTCTATGACCCAGCAAATCTACTTCTAAGTATACATTCAACATTGTCTGGGCATAAATGTGATTAAACTTTATCAAAAGTCATCCAAGAATGTTCATAATAATATTATTTAGAAAAGCCAAAAATTGGTTACAACCCAAATGGCTATATAAAGAAAAAAGGGCAAGCCCATTGCAGTATAGTCACAAAACACAGCAGTGCAGGGCCACACAGATGAACCAACCACATCCGACACCACAGGTGAATTCACTCATGCACCGGTGGGAGAAAGAAGCCAGACATGGATGCACGGTGTTATTTAATCAAAACGGGACTCTAGAGATTTATAAACTATATACTGTTAGAGGTATTTTTTTAATGAATGAGGACCATATTTAAATTAGATAAATTGCTAATGATAGAATTTTTAAACATGTAATATTTATGGGGTAGAGGAATAATCTAAGCACCCATAACACTTTGGAAATCACCTTTCCATCCCAATTCAGAGACTGAGTCCTGGGTACCCGCTACACAACAATTGTGTTCTTTTTTTTTTTTTTAGCATATTTTTAGTCCCCATAGTGAGATAAATTTAAGGAAATAAAGTATCACCAAATTAGAAAGAAAGATTCTTTGGCTCTTATTTATTCTCATAGATTTGCAACTACCACATTCACTAGAAAATAGTTCAAATCAAACTTCACCCAAGTTCTATTTGCAAAGGTGAAAAGGACAGATTTAACAGCTCATTTTAGTAGGTCCCACTGGGAAGAAGTCATTTCCCAGTCACCCACATAACTAGAAAGCAACAACACAATCATTCAAATAAAAAGAATTGGAATTTATCAAACAGGTTCCAAATAATGTATAATGAAATTTGAAGCAAAAGTGAAACATTTCCCCCCAAAGTTTAAATGCCCTTATGATATGCATTCAAATGCATTTAAATCTCAGGAAGGAGATTTAAACTTTGAGGAGAAAACATGTATCAAGACAGACATCTCAAAAGAGCTGCAAATTTAAAGAACATAGAGGGAACTTGGGGTAGACTCCTTACTGGATTCAATTTTTACTTGAGCACATATGCATACTTTACCATAACTAAAACCAGCTGTGGCTGGCAGACAGCTGCCCATCAGACCAACTGGGTAACGGAGACGGGACATGAGCCCTGGGGAGAAAGAAAAACCATTTCAATCCTAGTTCCTGGTACAAGAGAAAAAGCCAAATATACCAGAAGATGGAACCATTCCCTAAACAGATGAGCCAAAGAAAGTATTCTACAGCTAGTCTGTTTGCTTATTTTTCCTATTTGAAAAAGACTTCTCATAATATAGTATATGCTCATTGAACACAAGTTAAAGAATCCAAGAAAATACAAAAATTAAAAGGTCCCTTACAAAATCTTAGTATCCAGAGATACTTGGTTACCATTTTTGTGACCATCTTTGCAAAAATCTCTATATGTGTATTTGAATGTATATACATATCTGATATGTTTCATGGAAATGTCAATGTTTTGCTATAAGCTTCTTACACTCAACATATAATTGATATACATCAATGACTATAAATAGACCTTAAAATTATTTCCAAGATTTCACTATAGGAAAATATGCTGTATGCTGGAGGGAGTGAGATGAAGGTAAGAGTGTGGCAAGCAAAAGGATGAGATTGAGATAGCTCATGGTTGGTGACTTTGATTTTCTTTTAATTTTTTAAAACAGAATATAGTTGATGCATAATATTATATAAATTACAGCTGTACAATAAGGTGTTTCACAATTTTTAAAGGTTATACTCCATTTATAGTTATGATAAAATATTGGCTATAAGTCTCTATGTTGTACAATATATCCTAGCAGCTTATTTTACACATAGTTTATACCTCTTAGACTTCAATTTTCTTAGTGATGTAGAGAGGCAATTTGCTGATGGGCAGTGGATAATACTGGAAAGAGGGTTTTTGAGGAGAATGGTAGAAGTTTAAATAGAAAACAGGAAAGGATGCTTACTAGTGACTCTGAAGACCTAGTTGGGGTTAGAGTCCTCATCGAGTTGGGACTCTATAACACATGATCCAAATAAAACACACAAGAGGAATTGCTTTAACACCCTAACACTTCCCTCTGAATTCAAAGTTTTTGTTTGCCAAATATTTTTATTCTGTGAATTACTACCAACAGTTTAGCGACAGTGTATCTCTCTGATAGAAACAAAAAAAGTCTGTCACTCTCTTTGCACTGTCCTTACTTCTGGTAAGGAGATGGATTGTTATGACCTAAACTGACCAGAAGTCAGAAAGTAGATGGGCCAGTCATAGGCTTTAAGCCTCTTCTAAAATGTTCTCTCCAATAATCTAATTTGCTTCTTTCTGGAAAAGACAGCCGTCATTAAACACAGACTGTGGAGCCAGTGGGTTTAATGGCTCCAATGGTTTCATAGATTTCTGTGGTTTCAAATCTTGGCTCAAATACCTATTAATGAATGGTGTGACCTTGAGCACAACTCATGCCTGAGTTTCCTCATCTGTGAGATGGAGATGTCAACAAGATCAACCTCATCGGATTTCTCTGAGGATTAAATAAATAAATAGACATAAGTAGGGTCTGGCCCAAAGTAAGTCTTCAATAAATACCAGCTGTTTCTGGATCCCGTGCCTTTCCTCTTATCATTTTTCTTCCTCTTTGTCCTATCTCTTTTTTACTTTCTTTTCTCTCTAACAGCAGCCATAGTTATAAGTTTTTAACTCCCATTTTTCAACTTCTTATTGTTTGATTTAGCTTTAATTTAAAAAGTTATCTGTATGGTATTTCATACACTGTAAGAATAATTTATGTATATGTATATTGCAATAAAAAAAACCCTAGGGCAACCTATAAAGCAGAAAATAAAAGTTTTCCTTACCCTCGTTTCCTTCCCCAGAGGTAAAAATTAACAGTTTATAGTCTGTTATCATCTTATTAGTTTAAAAATTATTATCTAAACTTTAACAGAATTTTCCTAGGCACACATGTCTGTGTGAATGTGTACTACTCTACAAAAGTGAGGCTATAAATATACTGTTTTGCACTTTTTTTTCCTTTACTAAACAATTTATCACTAACATCTTTTTAGGTTAGCACACCCTGATCTGCCTCAGTACTTTTTTTAACCTCACCACCACAAACACTCAGTTTCTTAAATTTCTTCTTTGAAGGAAGAGGAAAGAAGAGTGTGAAGAAGAAAACTCAGACCTGATCTGATTCTAAGGGTTTCTATCTCTGGCCACAAATACATCCTTACTGGCCTCACTCAGACACGTTGCCACTTCCTCTCTAACCAAATGCCCAGTGACCACCAGGAATATCCATGTGGACTCAGCCCATAAGTGGATAAAATTTCCATGGATTTATTCCTGATATATAAAACTAATGTAATGGAAAAGTGACTGCTTTCCAAAAGGGATTCTTTTTGTCAATGCAACTTTTCATGAGAAAAGTCTTAAAAAGTACTGCACATCAAGAAATCACAACAATATGAAAGTTACAGTGGGTTCCAAATTCTATAATGTTGATGTAAAGAGATTCCCCTTGGACTCAGAGTAGTCTAGGATAGACTGAATGAGGGCTGAAGGTCAGAGCTGTGATTGTAATTGTGATGGAACTTTCTGGAATCTTACATCTTTCCACAGATGATAGGTTTGCAAAAGTAGCCATTATTGCAAATAACAGCAAAGGGAGGTGGTTAACTATGCCTCTGGTATGGTATACTTAAGTCAGATTATAAATGTGAAAGACTGTGCCTGCTCTCCAAACAGGAAATAACAGAGAATGAGACATTTAAGGGTAATTTTCTACTGAAACTGTCTAGAGAGCAAATTTATAGGGGCAAAGAAAAGAAAGCATGATTCTTTAAGACATTTGAAATTTTATTACATGCCATGTAAATTTCAAGAACAAATGTATAGTGACTAAATGGCCTTTTGAATCTTAGTCATGTTTCTTTTTCCTAACCTGGCAGAAATGTAAAAAAATCAACCTACCTCTTGCCCCTCTGACTAGAAAAACAAAAAAGCATCACTGAAGAGGAGAACTGCTCAGAAGACAGGTTGTATTTCAAGCTCTTAAACATTTCTACAGGGATATTTTCTCCAGTTAAATGTCTGACCAAAGACACATAGCTTGCCTGGGGCCTGGTTCCCCAACTCTCAGCCTGAATTTTCCAACTTACCGGCTGCATTGTGCTGGTGATACCAGATCAACTCAGGGATTGATTGAAACAGGTGTCTTTCAGCCACATACCACTGTCCTGAGTCATTTCTTTTAATTTGATAATGTTTGATGGTAGCCTCCATATTTCTACAACCAATAAAATGTGAGTTCGTAAACAAGCAAAAGATCACTTTGGAACCAAGTCAATTAAGCAACAGGACTCAACTTCAAACCCTGTATCCTCACTACACATTGAAGAGTAGATAGGATTACAATAAACAGGTGCCTCACCATTGCTGGGAAAATTCCACAGCTATGGTATTAGGGTCTTAGATTCAAACATAACTTCAGCCAAAGATGTCTAGGTGACAAGTCTAGTGTCCAAAAACGTACAGTTCATAATGGACACTTATAAGTATCTACTGAATCAGGTATCAGTCCAATGAATAAACAAATGCACTGTGAGAGATGTGAGACAAACAAGGGAGGAAAACCAGCATAGGGTGTCTTGATGAGCAGGTTTGCTATGGGCAAGTGGGACTTAATCCCTTTAGGAAGCCGTGAGAGACTGTGGAACACACCTCGGAGTTGTCCCACTAAAGTGCAAAGGAGCTGAGGAACTTAGCTCTTATTTCACATGGATGGCGGGTCACTCCTACAATGCTCTTAGTCCCTTCCAGTCCACCCCCGGGGGACCGCGAGAACCCATAGGCAAAGAACATTCTCAGGAAGAAATAAACAGGAAGCTTTCTGCATACAAGAGAGCTCTCTGTAGGTAAACCCTAGGATTAACCAAGGGATATGAGGAAAGCATCAGCAGTGTATGCTACAAGTAATCAAATCTCCTCACTTGATACTTGAGAAAAGGAGACAAGAGAGTGTAAGTAACTTATCTAATCTCACACACAGAGCTTCTTAAGGGAAAAAATTTGAACCAATTAGTTGTCCCAACATCCAGGCCAGCAGTTTTCTACGTTAGGCTCTCACTTCCATTCTCTATGCGATGGTGTCTCCGTAACAATGACTATCCGAGTAACTGTTATTTCTAAAGTGACCACAATCACAACGGCTTACCTCTTATCTCTTATAAACACAGAAATGGTGTAGGATCCCAAATGTCTTGAATCTCTGACAATAAATGCACCTTCTTTAGACTGCAAAACAGTTCATTCATTGTACGTGTTTATTTCTTATTTGGAAGAAAGACAAATATCTCCATAATGAAAACTAAAGCTATACTGACTTACTATAGAAGGATGATATTGTTTTTATAAGTACACACAATCTTATCTCTTAAGTCCTTACAGATTTAGATGTCATACCTATAAAATAAAATAAAATTGGAATAAGAATCTGCAATGTGTGAGCATTTTAAAACTTGGCTCGTGATTTTTCTGATACTGCATTTGACAATCTTGTACCCCACCATTTAGTTATTTTTGTATACTGATCAAGTAATAGATAAAAGAGCTGATGAATAAGAAGAATTCTGAGACAGATGGACAGGATTTTTCTTTAGAAGAAAAGAAACAATATGGCAAGTGGGGATGAGGGAGGCAGGGAGAAATACATCTGGGAAGCTGAGGAATGGGGGAAAAAGACTAGTTTATGGTACAGATGGAAAGAGAATAGACTTGGAGAAGTCTTGAGAGAAGAGCAAGGAGAACCATTTTGTTTGCTCTAAGGATACAGGCTTCCCGGGTGGTACTAGTGGTAAAGAACCCGCCTGCTGATGCAGGAGACACAAGAGACACAGATTTGATCCCTGGGTCAGGAAGGCCCCCTGGAGAAGGGCATGGCAACCCACTCCAATATAATTGCCTGGAAAATCCCATGAACAAAGGAGCCTGGCGGGCTGCAGTCCATGGAGTTGCAGAGTTGTACACGAGTGAAGTGACTGAGCACACATGCATGCAGGGATATAGGAGAGACAGAGAGAGACATGGCAAGAGGGAGGAATATTATAGTAAGTTTGATGTTTACATTATCATTTGGATCCCAACGACATTCTTTGGGCTTCCCTGGTGGCTCAGATGGTAAAGAATCTGCCTGCAATGCGAGAGACCCGGGTTCGATCCCTGGGTCGGGAAGATTTCCTGGAGAAGGGAATGGCAACCCACTCCAGTATTTTTGCCTGGAAAACCCCATGGACAGAGGAGCCTGGCAAGCTATGGTCCATGGGGTCACAAAGAGTCAGGCAGGACTTAATGACTAACACTTCTGACATTCTTTGAAACTGCTTTTAAATAAACTTGAAGATTGGACTTCTTGGTTTGGTTTATTTGATATCATTTTTTTTTTTTTTAAATCTTTACCTCCATTAAGTTTGCTTACATTCATGAAGAGGAAAATAGCTCAGATCTTGTCAAACTCATGACTGTTTACACTTATGAAGAACTAGTGGGTCATTTGAGAGTTTCACAACCCTAACAGCATGATGTGACCCCTCAGGAGGAACATAATACATTGTCTCCTCCTCCTTCCAGATGCTTACCAAGAGACAAGCCTTTTCTGGTCAGAGTTTTTAACCAGTGGTACAGGAGAGAGCCCAGAAATAAACCCATGCTTATGTGGTCAAATAATCTGCGACAAAAAAAGGCAAGAATATATAATGGGGGAAAGACAGCCTTTTCAATAAACTGCAATGGGAAAACTGGACAGCCACATGGACCAAAATGTCTTTGACTCCAAGAAGAAGGTGAAATTAACCAATGCAGAAGGAGTAGAGTTTAAGCTTTCTAAGAAACAACTGCAAGCTATAGAATTTAACAAAGCTTTACTTGCTATGTACACAAATCAGGTAGGTAACAAAGCTCTGGTCCCCCTGACTAAACCTTCTGGAGTATGGTTCATGATCCATAAAGGGTGTATCAGTCCAGTCTGTATTTTCATTTTTTGTCTTTAATTCATGCATGCTTCAGAATGTCATGTATCATAGATTTTAACTGTTAAATAAGTAATTTGCCCAATTCTTTGTAAAGGTGTGCAGCTGGTGGCTTCTAAGAAGAAAACACTGTTCACAGCTGTAAATGAGATAATTTTCTCATTACCTTATTTCTAATTTCTTTGAATTAAAGGAAAAAAATCAAAGGTGCTGGTTATGAGTACAGATTTAAGAGCCATCTTTCATTATAGTTTGTGCATAATCACCTCAAGCTATAAATGAGGTCGATTCTAACTCTCATGTGTGTAAATTCTAATTAAGTGATGATTTTGTACTCTTCTAGAGCAGGGGTTTTCAGTGGACTGAGAGGCAGTAACGTTTTCATTATTTAGAACTAAATCATATTGTTCTTAAATACTTTAGCAAGAAATACCTATACGTTTTGTTGCTTTGAAGCAAAGGGTGACACTTGATATGTGTGTGTGTTTAAACAAAATTCTGGAATTTAAGCATCCAAAAGAATATTTAGGACTTATTTTTCCTAAATGCTTTAAGAACCTGTAGTTTATATTCAGTAAATGGAAATCTTTTTTTTTATAAGAAAAAATTGAGGCCACTATAAACCACCTCTCTCACCCTAAGTGGTTCTTCACCTACGATTTTGTTTCAGCTGATTTCCTTCCACCTCTCTTATGCTTCTTTTCCCTTTGGTCATTCACTTAATGTTTAATTTAATTAACCAGCTTATGGTGGGGTGGGGTGGGGTGTTTTTTAGGCAGAACAGTGTCGCAAAATATCTGCCAGTTTACAGTCGCAAAGTCCTGAGCGTCTCCTTCCTGTGTTAATCCAAGCTGCCCAGCTCTGCCGTGAAAAGCAGCACACAAAAGCAATAGAGCTACTTCAAGTAAAAGAATTGAGTTTTTCATGAGATGTCAGATGGCTGCAGTCTTGTTTCATTTTCATTATGTTATAATAATGTAAGCCTTATAAATTTCATGGGAAAATGAGTAAGTATTGATAATATACCACTAGATACATGTCAGAGTGTCACTTTAATTCTTGGGCTGCAGCTTTCTTTATATAAGTTTGCATTAGTTAATGTTTGCCATAAACTCTGAAGAATACTTCTTATTTGGAGATCAATTTAACAGTAGTTAATGATTTGTTAATGGAGAAGGAAATGGCAACCCACTCCAGTATTCTTGCCTGGAGAATCCCATGGACAAAGGAGCCTGGTGAGCTATAGTCCATGGGGTCGCAAAGAGTTGGACACGACTGAGCGACTAACACACACACATGCAAAGGAATCAAACTGGGCTACTTTCTCCCACAACGTACCAAAATAAACTCAAAGTGGATTAAAGACTTAAATGTAAGACCTGAAACCATCAAAATCCTAGAAAAGAACATGGGCAGTACGCTCTCTGACATTGGTTTCAGCAACATTTTTTTGGATTTGTCTTCTCAGGCAAAGGAAACAAAAGCAAAAATGAACAAGATTACGTTAAACTAAAAAACTTCTATATAGTGAAAGAAACGATCAACAAAATGAAAAGGCATCCTACTGAATGGGAATAGATATTTACAAAAGATATATCTGATCAGGGGTTAGTACCTAAAATATACAAAGAACTCATACAACTCAACATCAAAAAACAAACAATTCTGTTTAAAAATGGGCACAGGACCTGAACAGACATTTTTTCAAAGAAGACGTATAGATGGCAAACAGACCCATGAAAAGATGCTCAACACCACTAATTATCAGGGAAATGCAAATCAAAACCACCTTGAGATATCACCTCACACCTGTTAGAATGGCTGTCATCAAAAAGACAAGTGTTGCCAAGGATTGAAGAAAGAGAACCCTTGTGTATTCTTGGTGGGATTACAAATTGGTGCAGCCACTATGGAAAATAGCATGAAGATTCCTCAAATAGAACCACCATATGGTCCAGCAATTCTATTTCTGGGTATTCACCCAAAGAAAACAAAAACATTAATTTGAAAAGATACATGTTCATAGCAGCATTATTTACAATAGCCAAGATATGGAAGAGTCCATCGATAGATGAATGAATAAAGAAGATGTGGTATACATATATAGTGGAATATTACTTAGCCATAAAAAATAATGAAATCTTGCCATTTGTGACAATATGGACAGACCTAGAGGGTGTTATGCTAAGTGAAATAAACCAGACCAAGAAGGACAAATACCATATGATCTCACCTATGTGTAATCTAAAAAGCAAAGCAAACAAAACAAAAAAAGACTCATAGATACAGAGAACAAATGGGTGGTTGCCTGATGGCAGGGGGTTGTAGGGAGCATGAACTAGGTGAAGGGGATTGAATTACAAACCTCCTGTTAGAAAATAAATAAGCCACAGGGATGTAATATACAAAATAAGAAATATGGTCAATAACATTGTAGTAATTTTGTATGGGGACAAATGGTGACTAGATCTACAGTGATCATTTCATAATATATGCAAATATCAAATCACTATGCAGTACACCTGAAACTAATACAATATTCTATGTCAACCATGTTTCAATAAAAAAGGAAATTCAAGTACAAATGAAAAAATCTAGAATATGAACACACTACTTATTAGGACCTCTGCTATATAGTTCAGGCAATACTCAGAAATAAATTCATAGTCTTATATCAATAAATGAGAAGAATACAAAATAAACATATCCAACTCAAGAAGTTAGGTTAAGAATTATAAAATAAACTCAGGTAAAGTAGAAAAAAGACCTAATAAAGGCAAAAGCAGAAAATAGTAAATTATAAAAACAAAAATATAATACAGCTAGTAATTACATTCAAAGTCTGGTTGACTAGGGGAAAACAATAAAATAGGTAACCTACTAGTTAACCTAATCAATAAATAGTGGAGGAAATCTGTTAAAAAATGTCACAAGGATTTAGAAAAAAATTAAAGAATCTTCTTGGCTCTATATAACATATTTGAAAACTTGAATAAAATGGACAGTTAGCTAGTAAAACATAAAATCTGTCAAAATTGATTTCAGAAAAGCTAGAAATCTTAATGGATCTAACAAATTGAAAAGTGGATAAGGTTTTAAAAGAGCTTCAACATTAAAAAGCACTACTGTTACATTGTAATGTTACTAAATCTTAAAAAAATGGTAGATAGGTCAATTAAATAATTCCAGAGCATATGAAAAGAAAAAATCTTCCAGATCATACAAAGTAGGCTCAACATCCATACCATAACATAGTAAAGATTGTGCACAAAAGGGAAAACTACCAACCAGTCTTCACTCATGTCAATGCAAAAACCTTAACTAAATATTAACAAACCGAATCCAGTAGCATAACAAAAGAATAATACACCATAAGCAAGAGGGATTACATACAGGAATGTAAAAGTAATGTAACATTAGGAATTTTATTAATATGATTCAACATTTAATAGATCTGAGAAGAAAAATCTCACGAACATCTCCATAGATGTTGAAGAAGCACTTAATTTCAATTTCTATTATCAAGTTTTTTTATTCTTTATAAAATGGGAATATATGTGTATTCTTTAGAACAATAACCTTTATTTACTTTGGTCCCAAGTCCAGCATCATGCTTTATGTGGAAATCATTCTAACTAAAATTAGGAAAAAAGAAATGCCCACTGTCAGCACTGGTATTTAAAACTGTTCTGAGAAACTAGCCAGTGCCATTAAATGAGGCAGAAATTAGAACCCTGAATTAAAATTGTAAAAGAGGGTTGAAATAATCAGTTTGCTACTGCTAAGATTACGTACCTAAACCTAAGAACATCAACTGAAAAACTACTACAAAAAAATATTTGAGCCACACTCGCCTTCCATAATGGCCCATACTCTGTCTGTGGAGTGTGTCTCTCTCTAAATAAATCCACTTCTTACCTATCAAAAAAAAACTTTGAATTCATCAAAGTCATCTGTTACAAAATTAATTCATAGAAATCAAGAGATTTCAAAAGTAAAAATAAAAAGATATGCCCATTTATAATAGAAACAAAAAGATAAATTATTTTAATATAAATTAAAAAATACATGTGCAAGAGTTAAATGAAGAAAACCTTAAAATTCTCCTGAAAAATACAAAAGCATTTGCTTTTTCTAATTAGGTCTTTTATCCATCTAATACTAATTTTTGCTTGAGGCTTGGGTCTGATTTTGATTTTTTCTATGTGAATAATTAATATATAGGTCCTGGAACAAACTGGTCCCCAAATCCCATTGATTTATAATGCATAAATAATTTTCCCTAGATTCATCTGTAAATTTAATGCAACCAACAGGAAGTTTTCTTAAACAAGGCAAAGTAATTCTGAAGTTCATACAGACAAAACATACATTTTCAGAAAGTTTCTTAAAAAGGGAGACTAGCCAGAGAAAAGCTTCATTGTTTAAAACAGTAAAATGTACTTTGCTGTCCAGCAGAAACTAACCCAGAATTGTAAAGTAACTATACTCTAATAAAAATTTTAAAAATAAGTAAGTTAAAAAAATTGACAACTGTATCAATATCTCCAATGTTAAGATAACTGGGTGCCACCTAGTGCTTGATTTCTGCAGCTACTAACCTTACATATTCAAAATTGCTACTATTAATAAAGCCCAGGTTTTAAAAACTGCGTTTTTGGAAACGACTTTTTTGTTGATACGTTTATAGTGGCAGAATAAGATCATAAAAAGAATGCATATGATATCAAAATTAGTATGAAAATAGCCACATGCCCCTTAAATATGAAAAACAGACCAATCATTTTTCACTGCAAATGCAGATTTCTGCCTCCCTTAGATTTCACCAAAATCTCAAGAGAACATCTATGTAACTGGAATGTACAAAAACTCACTATACGGTCAACAGGCTAGTCAAAACTAGGGCTTAATTATAATCCACGATGAGTGTACAGCAAATGGTTTGTTCAAAACTTCCATTTACTAATTCAAAGTGGTCAAAGTGCAGAAGGCAGTAACGTATTTTTTCTGTTTCTTAAAAGGGTAGATGTGGTCTTTGCCAGACTATTTTATGAAACTTTAACTAACCTTCAAGAAACAAATAACATCTATCCGATATAAACAATTCCAGAGATTAGAAAAAGAGATTAAAAACCCCACATTCCAACTCATTTTATGCTGCTAGGCTAACCTTTATACCAAAACCAGACAAAGAGAACAGAAAATTAGAAGCCAGGCTCACTTTGAACTTAACAGGAAAAATGCTAAATTGAGGAAAGCCAAACTAGAAATATATATTTTAAATGACTCATAACCAAATAAAATTTAAACCAGGCATATTTTTAAAAATAAAAATTGGAAAATATATAAATTACACAAATATTTTAAGATATATAGGAAAAATATGTATGTATTTAAAACATCATGCATACATTCTTCAGACAGATTAAAGACCTAAATGTGAAAGCACGTCTTTAAAATATTTAAAGAAAAATATAAAATTCCTTTATTACCTCGGAAGAGAGAGGAATCTCTTATAGTAAATAAAACAAAACAAAAAGCAGATATCATAAAGGAAAATATTGAGAGATTTGACATTAACATTTAAAATGTTTGTATACAACAATAGTCTAAAGTTTACAAAAATCCAGAAATCCAAAAAATATCATTGTGCCAAAAGATTGGTATTGAGAATATATTTCTTAAGTATAATACATATTGATCAGTATAAAAAACCAAACACCATAGAAAAATGAGCAAAGGATATTAACAGGCATGTAACAGCAGAGGAAGCACAACTGGTCAAAGACACATGAAAAGTTACTTCAATTGAACTGTTTACCAAGGAAATGTACATTTTAAAATATAGAATGTTTCACTCAATGAATTGGGGGAAAAAGTGTGAAACTACCCGCTGTTAGTAAGAATGTGAGTATTAATCACTCAGTTGTGTCTGACTCTTTGCAACCCCATGGACTGTAGCCTGCCAGGCTCCTCTGCCCATGGGATTTCCCAGGCAAGAATACTGGAACAAGTTGCCATGCCTTCCTCCAGGGGATCTTCCCAACCCAGGGATCAAACCCAGGTCTCCTGCATTACAGGCAGATCCCTTACCATCTGAGCCATGAGGAAAGCCCGTGTACGAAACCAGTTTTTTCGCTCCCTGTAAGAGTATAAATTGGTCTAAGTACCTGAATCCTGATCTGAATACACAGTATCTAGTAATGTTAAGTCTGCACATATCCTTTGACCAGATGATTCCATTTTGGAGTGTAATTGAAAGAACCCCTTGCCCTTGCACAAGACATGCACAAGAATGTTCTTTGCAGCACTGTTCTTAAGAGCAAAAAAATTAGAAATGATTAGACTGTTTACCTACGGTAAAACTGATACATATTGATATACTCATAATGAAATAGTATACAATAGTTGAAGGTATGTGTTTGATCTATGTGTATGCCTATGAATTAAATGGAAAATATAATGTTTGGTTAAAAAATCAACATACATGTGCCCTCCTTGACATCAAATATTAAAACACATAAAATAGCACTATAGGTTATTTATGCACATACATGTGATAAAAGCATAAACCCATGGACAAAATGGGAACATGCCCCTCTATTGTGGTTGCCTCTGAGAAGTGAGGACCAAAAAGATAAGGGAGAGGGTGGGCCTCAACAGTTTCTGTAATGTCTTATTTTATTAAAGAATGTTATGATCAGTGCTACTATTTGTGATATCTGGGTTGTGGGTATGGAGGTTTTGCTACAAAATGCCCCATTCTACTCTTGGTAGGGAGGCCAGGTTCTTACTCTGTTCTGGCTTCCTCTCAGATGCAGAACCTCATGTAGAACCTGCCCAGCCCAGTGATCCGGGCCATATTGCCTGTGACAAGCTTGCTTTCCGTGGACCGAATTGTCCACTTCCTTTCTCCAGTTCTGCCTGCCTATCACCACATCTTCCTTGTCCATTCTGAACCAACTAATATATAATGTCACCATGCCAGGCAGATATCACATTTGCTGCCATGCTCCCTTTTCTTGTAGCCAATGAGACCGGGCTGGACCTCCAACCTCCATCCCTGCCAGCCCTGAGAGGTCTGTGTTCCTCATACTCAAGCCTATCGCCCAACTACTAACTGGATCTTCCCTGTGTCATAGCTCATTACTGGCACTGAGTTTTGAGTTATAGAACTGATTTTTTTCTCACTCATATTACTAGATTTCCTCAACATCTGACTTCAGGTCGTAATGACACGCATACTTATCAGCTACTTTCTAGTTTTGACTATGCATTTACCCACAGCTGATACTTACCGTCAGTTGGAAATTTAAACTACACTCAGTCTTGTTTTGTTTTGATCTAAATGAGCAGTTTTGATCTAAGTTTGATATTTTGGCTGCTCCACTCTTCCTTTTGTTCCTAAAGAATGAAAGTGAAGCTGCATGTATTTTTCTGTATCTGTGCTTTTTATGAGTCTAAGCTAAGCTCAGGAGGACAGAGTAGCTATTGGACTGACATTGATGCAAATGTACACAGGCAGTTCAAATAGAGACCCTTCTGACAGAATGCACTTTGGAGTGAATGAAGCAATTTTGGTATGTTAGAGATGAAATCATTCCAGGAGAAAGATACGTGAAATTGTGGTGAAAATCAATGGAAAATATGATTTGATACAAATTAATCTAGTTTATAATTTAACAGAAAATTCAGTAGCAGTGAAGTTGTAATAATAATTTAGAACTAAAAAAATCAGGAAGTAATAAAACATTTTAGCTGAGTATTTATAATTCACGTCTCTCAGAAATTTTGAAACTATCCACAAAATTATTCGTGAATAAATTACCTCTTGTCTCAAAAGACGTTCTGCCTGATTTCTAGTAATATTCCTATGGTACCACCTGTAAAAGCAATAAAATTAATTTTTAAATGTTATATATCATTTATTTCCAGAAAAAAAACCTGTTCCATTTCCTTCATTTTAAAAAACACACTCCAGAACTAATTTTATAAATGGACTGATTAATTCACATAAACAATACTGTACTATAATAATATACCAATTGATTTATTTAACACAGTTATATCAATTGCAAACCAGTATCTCATTTCCTACCATATTTCAACTTTCTGAGACACACTTGGTTTAACACACTTAATTTTGAATGGTTTAACTTTCTGAAAATTTCCATGAAACGTACATGGTTAAAAAGTCATCATCTTCAATAAACACTTTTCTGAGCTTTGGTTAAACTCAACTAAAACATACCCATTTCTTTTCCCTCAGGAATATCTTATTTGCGTGCTTTTATATGTGCCATTACCTTTCCAAACTTAAAACTCACACTGATATATCTGATTCTCCTAAATATGTTGTTGTTGCTATTCAGTTGCTAAGTCATGTCCAACTCTTTTGCGACCCCATGGGCTGTAGCTCACCGGACTACTCTGTCCTTGGGATTTCCCGGGCAAGAATACTGGAGTGGGTTACCATTTCCTTCTCCAGGGGATCTTCCCCAGACAGGGGTTGACTCATGGCTCCTGCATTAGCAGGCAAATTCTTTACCACCGAACCACCTGGGAAGCTCCAAAGTATGTCATCTTATAGTAAAGTCAGTAATGTAATAGAGTAAATGGAAAAACCAATATACAAATCACCCCACCCTCCTGGGCCTCATATTCTCCTCACTCTTCCCTCACTCACTGAACTTCCATCACATTGGAATTCTCTCCTGGCTGAAATTCACCAAGCCCTTTTCTGCCTCCAGCCTTTCTGTTATCTCTGCATGAAACATGTCATTAAACGACCTTAAAATATCAGAGGTTCACACAGTAATCATAATTAATGAACACTGTAATTTAAACATATGGTTTGGGGACTTCCCTGGAAGTTCAGTGGTTAAGACTTCATCTTCCAATAAAAGGGATGTATGGGTTTTATCCTTGATCTGGGAGCTAAGATCTCACATACTTCAGGGCCAAAAGACCAAAAACAAGACAGAAGCAATACTGTAACAAATTCAGTAAAGATTTTTTTAAAAATGAAAAAAAATGGTCCACATAAAAAATCTTTAATAAAAATTTTTTTTAATTTAAAAAAAAAATAATTAAACATATGGTTTGATGTGACAGCACCTAAGCAGTAAGCAAATGTTGTACAGGAAAGAGAGAGGAAACAATGGTAGAACAATGGAGAGGAAAAGAAAAATGGAAACACTTTCATTTCAAAACAAGATTTTAAAGAGAAGTTAATCTAATATTACCAGAAATACTATTTTTGTGGACAGCGGAAGAAAGAGTGTGTGTATAACCAGGCATTAAGTCAAGTGGGGGAGCCCAGTGGTGGCTGAATGAGACTCATACCTGCCTGGGACAATGGAACCTATCTCCTCCTGTGGACTTCCCCTAACCTTCTATAGTAGGAAGCTGCCACTAACTAGCATGGCCAGGTTTTTAAAATATTAATATTAATGCGCTCAAATTGAAAATGGTCTTTTAAAAAGATGAACCACAGAGAACAGGAGATGATTACAGATGATTCTAGTCCAAGTCATATAACTGCTTATTGTTAACAGGAACAAGAGTAACTGTGAATTTAAACTATGCCTATTATTCAGTACTTGTTAATGAATATTCATATTGTGGGAGGGAATTTCAAGATGAGTCGGAGACCTCTTGTTGTAGAAAGAAGAAATTCTTTCAAAATAAATGAGGCAGAGTTAAATTCACAGGGGACCAGTTTAAAGAGGCCCCCATACTGGCTAAGTTATGAAATATGGGTGCTAAAAAGAGACTAATGATTATAGCTCACTGAAACAGACTGAAGTTGTGAAAAGAGAAGACTGCAGAATAACACTCAAAAAGGGAGGAATTAACACAAACTGATTTTTTTTCTAAATAATGTTTCTTTACCTGCTATCATGTTGGTATTAATTTTGTTGCTTTGTACTTATTTATTATAGTGATAAATAAAATATATTAATTGTGATTAAATATAAATTAAAAATCTATCCATGTGGAAGTCATTCTCAGAATGACTTCAAAGTAGTAACAAAAGAACCAGATAGAAGTATATGATGAATTTAAGATCAATTAAAATAAGGCAGAATTCCATCTGCATTATGATAATGATAAGTAAAAGGCAGAAAAAGGATAAATGTAATTTAGAGGAGGTTGAGGCATGGTATTTCAGAATCTCAACTATTTAAATCAGATGATAAAAGGTAGAAGAGTTTTTTGTTTTGTTCTGTGTTTTTCAAATAGGTAAGGCTGCAACTTCTTTATTGAGACAACACTGATTATAAAACTAATATTGAATGATGTCGGTAGAAGCCCCAATACACATGATTGGGGTGCGGATTCTATTAATACATTTTTAAAAATCTACTACATCTAACTGTGGTTGAGTACAACCATCACATATGGAACATATGTGTAAGCCTCCCATGTGCCAGTCTTAGATTTCTAATCAGTAAAGAACAGTATTGTGGCTTTGAGTTTTAGACCTGGAAACCCTATTAGATCTGAGAAGGTTAATTTGCTTCACTTGGTGACTTTCTGACCCTGAGAAGATTAAGCATTTAGTATAGAGAAAATGAGATAAGTCAGACTATACATCCATAGCTCAGGATAATCAATGTCTGCTATTTAAAATATCAAAAATTTTAAGAGAATCTGGAATATCAGGTTTTTGTCTTTGCTTTAAGATTTATAACTAATCTTCAACTTGTTTACCAGCTGAGCCACAAGGGAAGCCCCTGATAGCCCAGTTGGTAAAGAATATGCCTACAATGCAGTAGACCCCAGTTCAATTCCTGGGTGGGGAAGATCTGCTGGAAAAAGAATAGGCTATCTACTCCAGTATTCTTGGGCTTCCCTGAGACCAGGGTTTGATCCCTGGGTTGGGAAGATCCTCCAGAATAAGGGAAAGGTTACCCACTCCAGTATTCTGGCCTAGAGAATTCCATGAACTATAAAGAGTTGGACACAACTGAGCAAATTTCACTTCACACTTCAACTTGATATTTGAAGTTTGAGAATAATTAATTTTTAAAATAATATTCACATGGTTAAAAGAACTCAATTCACATTATGTTTAATTACGCATTTATATTTAATTTATTACATTTCCAGGATCATGTAAGGACTTACAAGGGGGTATTACAATTGCAAATTTGCCCTGTCAGGCATGTCCTTTATAAAGAAAACTGAATTTATTCAGTTTATTAATGCAAGTTAAATGTTTCAGGAAACTTAATTAACCATGTTTGTAAATAGGATGGATTGTTTAAGGATATTTTTATGTCGAATATGAATTTAGGTGATTGTTCTTGTTTTTTAGATTTATAAATAGTATATCAAAGTTTAAAAGTTCAATTTGAAGGCTTACTGAAAACAAAGTTTTTTCATTGTAATGTTGATAATTTGGATATTAATTTCAAACCAAAGTAGCCATAAACATTTCTCTGTATAAAGGTTCCCCAGAGATGTCAGAAGCCCACGTGGACAGCATTCCTTCTTCCATCAGCCCCTATTTCCCCCTTTCTCCTTTAGGCCTCAAGTCACGTCCTCAGAAAGGTCTTCCCCACTCAACATGCTCATTTAAATTAACCCCCTCCCCTCTTGTTTCCTTCCTGTGCCCCATACTATTCCTTCATAACACCACAGTTTAAAATGATGTGTCTATTTCTGAATTCAGGGTTGCTAAGTGTCTATTTCCTTGTGAAGCTGTAAGTTCCGTGAAAACCAGGACTCCTTCTGTGTATTCTGTATTGTGTTTCCACTGCTCACAACAGCTAACATCTAGTATTATCCTAAGTACATAATGATAAAGATCGAACAAATGAAGTGGAGGACTGAAGTAACTCTGAATATAGTGTACCAGTTATACTAGGCAAGGTGGACAAAACTGTAAACGTCTTTCTTGTTTCACAGTTCAAGGAAATAATCATAACTTCTAGAATGTATTGAAGAGCTACCATGTACCGAATTAGACAGGTATTATTGTCCCCAGGGTTCAGATCATTCAGAGGTTTAAAGACGTTGGGTAACTTTGCTCAGAGATGAACCGTTAGTCAGGCGTGATGCCGGGATTTGAACCCAGATTTCTCTGATTTCTAAGCCCATACTACTGCACTTCAATGTGGGACAGTAATTTCTGTACAGTCAGTAGAATGGTGCTTGGCACATAGTAAGTGGTTGATCAATTTTAGTGATTTATATTGATGACCTATATTTTAATAACCTTCTTGAAACCATAATAAAACTAAAAATTGGTCTTTTCATAATTAGAGTCATTATAAAAGAAGACTTAAAGAAACATAAATCCAGGCTAAGGAAATGATTATCTAACTTCAGAGTGGTTTAACCTGTGATCCAGTATCTGCAGTATAAACAAGTTGTTAAAGCCAGATGCTAAGCCTGGTCTAAACAGGGGAAGCAACAGCACCTCAATTCATAACAGAAGGAAGAAAAGTAGCCCTGCTGATAACTGAGCATCCACTTGCTAACCACCGGGCACTGTGTTAGGTACCTTCACACAGGTTTCCTTTAATCTCCACGAAAATCCAAACTGAAGTTAGAATATGGTGATAAAACCATCTTATTTTTTCTGGCTTTTCTTAGCAGGAGATTTTCAAACAAAATTTTCTCTGACCTGGTCTTCAAAGAGACCTGTCTGTGCTGAGCAGCTTCAGCTGGGGCCAGTGGTGAGTTCCCCCTGCCCATTCCCCACTCCCAACTCCATGCATGGGGCATGCCTGAGCAACTGTAGCGACTTGTGGGGCTATTTGTTAAGGAAGGTGGAGTCAGCCACCTGGGGCCTTTGAGTGGAGACAGGAATTTCAGGGCAGAGCTAAATGACACAGATCAAGAGAGGGGTTATGACAAGCTAAGCAAAGGAGAGGAAGAGAGAAGAGACATGTGATGGAGCTGAGGACAGAGACTTGAGAAGGAGAATGGAAACAGTAGAAAGGTCTGGTGAGGTTATGGGTGTTGTCAGTGATGGATATGCTGAGTCTGAAGTTTCCCAGGTGGCACGAGTGGTAACGAACCTGCCTGTCAATGCAGGAAATGTCATAAACGCAGGTTCTATTCCTGGGTTGGGAAGATACCCTGGAGGAGGGCCTGGCAACCCACTACAGTATTCTTGCCTGGAGAATCCCATGGACAGAGGAGCTTGGCGGGCTAAAGTTCATAGGGTCGCACAGAGTCAGACATGACTGAAGCAACTTGGCAGGCAGGCAGGCATGCTGAGTCTGGCCTACAAATGGGCTTCAACGAGCAGCAAGGCAGTCCAAGGCCGAGTTCTCTTTCAATTTGCCTGGTTCTCAGGGAAGTACCTGTTCTAATGCCTCAACTCACATCACCTATTACAACCTACTAGAACACATGCTAATTGCAAAACCAGTATCTAAGTGCGGGGAGGGCACCCAAGTGCTCAAACTGCAAACCTAAATTTATAAAACACTAGGAAATCAACCCTGAATACTCTTTGGAAGGACTGATGCTGAAGTTTCAATACTTTGGCCACCTGATGAGAACAGCTGATTCATTGGAAAAGACCATGATGCTGGGAAAGATTGAAGGCAGGAGGAGAAAGGGGCAACAGAGGATGAGATGGTTGGATGGCATCACCAACTCAATGGACATGAACTTGGGCAAAGTCTGGGAGGGACAGGGAAGCCTGCCAAGCTGCAATCCCAGGGGTCCCAAAGAGTCGGACATGACTTGGTAACTAACTGTACAACAACAAGGACCACTCCTAGCCCTGTTACTCTCTATCTATACATTAATATCTCAACCTTAGTTTCTGATCTGTAGGTTGAGGGGTTAAATAGTGATTGCTAATGTTTCTATCTTCTCAATCTGTTAATATAGTGTAACAAGAATGCATTTCTAAGCAAAACTCTAGTGAACATATCAAAAGTTCTTCTGAACTATAGCATTAGCCTATTTCTCATCTTAGTGATTTCTAAACACTTCAAAACATGAGTCAAACTAAGTAATATGTCTGTATATTAAGTCTAACTTCATTAATGAACAGTTGATGCCATTTTTTATTTTTAGTTTTTAGTGTTGGTCAAGCTGCACAGCATAGAAGATCTTAGTCCCCCAACCAAGGATGGAACCCATGCCTCCTGCAGTGGAAGTGTAGAGTCTTAACCACTGGACCACCGGGGAAGTCCCCATTTTTTAAATAATAACTTTTCCACCTAGGACATGCCGTAAAACAAGTGCAAGATGAGTGTTTGGTTTCTTATAGTCATTGTTAAAATTTTCTTTAATTGGCCATACAAAACAAAAAAAAAGTAATTTTAAGAAAAAGAAGTTTCTGAATCAGCCATTATTAAGATCAAAAATCTCTTAAGCTAAAGCTGCCAAATGTGTTACTTTCTTTTCCCTTTTCAGACCCAAAACAGTATGTATACAAATAAGTTGCCCAAATGTACCTGATTTTTATAGATTAACCATGGGACATATTTTGGAGGACACTTACTCATATATTTCTAAATTAGTTGGTTTGTTTTCGGTCACATAGTTGCTGGGAATTAAGCCTTCATTCCTATAAAGACAAAGCAAAAATCAAAATTTTGGCACATCTCTGGTATTATTGTGGCAAAGATCCCTTTAAAAAACCTCAAGGATGCAGAGGAAAATCAAATTCATTTGACTAGTTAAATTGTTGAAAGAAGAAAAAAGTTTTTTCATTTCAACATTCAACTAAAATCTTTGCACAACAAATACTAAGTTCCTGATGTTTAATGTTAGTAGTTTAAGATGTTTTCTGACACAGATATCTTTGCAAATAGGAAAAGGGCCACTTAACATGATCACTGGGACATCATAGTGACTAGATTAAAAACATACCAATTGCAAAGATATTGACTTCTTTTTAATTGCTGCAGAGCATCCCACAGAATAGATATTCTAGTTTAGCCATGCCTCTATTACAACAAAGCTGTAAAGAAATACTTGAGTATGCCTTCTTGTGTACAAGTAAGAGTATTTCTCTAAGACAGATAACAAAGCGGGGAAATTGCTGGGTTGCTGATTAAATGCATCTTTTCAGTAGATACAGCAAATCGCTGTCGAAGGGCAACAATTTTCACACTCATCAGCAGGGGAGAAGTTTCTCTTTTCCTATAACTTCACCAACAAAATCTGAAATTTAAAATTATGAAAGATCTCCAAAACATATTATTGAGGAATACAAGCAAGGTGCAGAGCAATGCATAAAGTATAGTCAGATTTAAGTAAATTAAATCTTCATACAATACCATATTTTTAATACATCCAAGAAAGTGCATTGAAAGTGATCTGGACAGGAAGATCATTGAAATGAATCACTAAATGAATAATGGTGCTTAGTTTTGGAAAAGAGTCTGGATTTGGAGGTGTGGTAAAGCAGAATTTCGGCACTATTTATCATGTTCATGTTTGAATATTATTTTTTTAAAAAACCTATATTCACTTATTAACTTTGAAGTTAAAAATTGGTGCTATTTCTCTTTAAGTCTGAGTCATGACAACATGCCACCGGCAAGGGTAGTTAATGATACAGCCCTGAACGTACTAACTTACATGATCACTGGGACATAATTCCTTTTTACCCACTGGAAAGTCTCCAGCATATATTGAGTCTTAATTAAGAACTGGTAAAAGAGCCAAATCATTAGGAAAACATAAAGAAAGAGGTTTGTATGTACTTCTAATGCTTAGATACTTATAACCTCAAAATCTTGACAAGGATCAGAAATCACGGCCAGAATTCTCTCCCAGAAAGTAGACCTACTCCTCAGAATTCTTTCTACCCAAGACTCCAGTCTAGAATTAACAATTTATTGCAACCGGTACAAAGAAGTCTTTTTGTATCCCAGGGCCTTTTTTTTTTCTAATTTCATTCAGAAACTATTGCAATGTTTACTTCTAAAACTAGTCATTGTAGAGATATGAAAATGAGTAAGACACTGTTTCTGTTTCTATCTTAGAGCTTAATAGGAAAAAAAAAATTCAAATTGACAAAAAAAAGCATAAATTACAATAAGAACTTGTATGATAGAAACTAGTATTCTTATTTACAAATAAAATTCATTAAAAACAGAACTATCATATGATCCAGCAATTCCACCTCTGGGTATTTATCTGAAGAAAATGAAAACACTAATTTAAAAGGATACATGCGCCCCCATGTTGACTGTAACACTATTTGTAATAGCCAAGATATGGAAATAACCAAGTGTCCACTGATAGATGAATTGATAAAGAACATGTGGTACATATGAAATATTATTCACCCATAAAAAGAAGAAAATTTTTGTCACTTGCAGCAACATAGATGAACCTTGACAGCACCATACTAAGTGAAATAAAGACAAAAACTATGTGGTCTCACTTACATGTGAAATCTTTAGAAAAAAAAAAGAAAAATTAAAACAAGCTCAAGGTACAAAGAAAAGACTGGTGGCTGCCAGAGGCAAGGGTGATTGTAGGGCGATGAAATGGGTGAAGGGGATCAAAAGGTATAAACTTCCAGTTACAAAATAAGTGAGGCTTGGGGATATGATATATAGAATCGTGACAAGTTAATAGTACTATATTGCATGTTTTATTTCCACAGTGATAACAGACTTCTGTAAGATTTTGATACATTTAGACCATGAAATTTTTGTACCTGGTCTTATGTCCCTGAATATGTTCCAGTGTCTCCTAGTTTATTGTCTATCAATTCAGTTCAGTTCAGTAGCTCAGTCATGTCCGACTCTTTGCAACCCCATGGACTGCAGCACTCCAGGCTTCCCTGTCCATCACCAACTCCCGGAGCTTGCTCAAACTCATGTCCATCAAGTCAGTGATGCCATCCAACCATCTCATCCTCTGTCGTCCCCTTCTCCTCCCACCTTCAATCTTTCCCAGCATCAGAGTCTTTTCCAATGAGTCAGTTCTTCGAATCAGATGGCTAAAGTATTGGAGTTTCAGCTTCAGCATTAGTCCTTCCAATGAATATTCAGGACTGATTTCCTTTAGAATTGACTGGTTGGATCTCCTTGCTGTCCAAAGGACTCTCAAGAGTCTTCTCCAACACCACAGTTCAAAAGCATCAATTCTTCAGTGCTCAGCTTTCTTTAGAGGCCAACTGTCACATCCATACATGACTACTGAAAAAACCATAGCTTTGACTAGACGGATCTTTGTTGGCAAAGTAATGTCTCTGCTTTTTAACGTGCTGTCTAGGTTGGTCATAGCTTTTCTTCCAAGGAGCAAGTTTCTTTTAATTTCATGGCAGAAGTCACCATCTGCAGTGATTTTGGAGCCCCCCAAAAAAAAGTCTCTCAATGTTTCCATTGTTTCCCCATCTATTTGCCATGAAGTGATGGGACCGGATGCCATGATCTTCATTTTCTGAATGTTGAGTTTTAAGCCAACTTTTTGCTCTCCTCTTTCACTTTCATCAAGAGGCTTTTTAGTTCTTTTTATTGCCTATAGGAACTTGAATAGAATTTGTATCCTACTGTTGTGTGAAAGTTGTATAAATTTAAATTATGTTGAATTAATTCATAGTGCTTTTCAGGTCTACTATATCCTTCTACTTCTCTATATTCATTCTATTAATTTTTTAGAGTTTGATATTGAAACGCTAAACATCTTAATTTACCTACTTTTAAAAAATTATAATATATATAATAGAACTATATATAACTTTGTTCTATATTTTCCAAGTCTCCTGTAAATGTTACCTTATTTTCAAAATTTAAAGTTAAAAAGCATTAAAAGTGAAAAATAGTACCATATTGCATGTCTGAAAGTTTCTAAGATAGTAAATCATAAAAGTTCCCATTACAAGGAAAAAAAAATTGTAACTATGTATGCTGCCAAATGTTAACTAGACTTGTAGTGATTATTTCACAATAAATACAAAGAGCAAATCATTATGTTGTACACCTGCAACTAATATAATGTTCTATGTCAATTATACCTGAGAAGAAAGAAAGGAAGGGAAAAGGGAGGAAGGAAGGGAAGGAGGGAGGGAGAAAGAAAGGAAGGAAGGGAAACAGAGAGGGTAAGTAATTTGCCCAAAAACACACAGCAGTGTGGCTACATCGGGATATAAAGACACGTGTACCTAGTTTGGAGAGTCTGCCTGAAATCACAGCATTATAATCCCTATCCATACAGATGGAGAGGTGTGGGAACAGCTTCTGCTTCATTTAAAGGGAGAGTCTTAAACCCTGAGAAAATAAAGAGAGTCTATTTCTCTAATAAACTAAACAGAGTCTATTTCACACTTCAGAAGTCTTCAGAGGCTGAAAGAGGAAAGATTTGGTAAAGACAAACCACCAGTCTTACCCCAAGCGGTCTCTTGCCTTCCACCAGTGAGGATCATACTTCTCCAAGATAAGGTATTCCTCTGCTCTCTTTAAGGCTAAATCATAAGGCTCTCTGGGCAGGAAATCGTACAGTGCCTTAACGTGGATCTTCTCTTCAGAAACCTCAGAGGGTGGGAGGGGAGGCAGTGGCTTGCGTTTTGATGGTTGCCCATGGTCCCTGTTGGACTGTAAAAAACTAAGGAGTGAGTCGTGGTACTATTGTTTAAGTGATCTGAGCTGAAAAAGAGTAGGGGTAGAGAGTATCTGCCTGCCGCCTTGTTTCTCCCAGCTAGCTGCAGTAAAGCAGAAGCCCGGGCGGTATAAACATAGGAAATGACTAACTGTAAAACAGCTTTGAAATCCAGCAACACACTCATCATTTTGTAAATTCTCAAGATCACAAATTCTCTTGCCAGCATGGCACTGAATTTTTTTCATGTCACAATTCTTAAAATGTTATTTCCTCCTTAATAATTTCACTTTAAGCATTTTCCTCCTTTGGAAAAATGGAGAAAAAAAAAGCTTTTCCCTTTTATATGCTGTAAGCTTGTGTTTGGGCTTATCAACTTCCCAAGAAAACTTATTTTCTAACACTGAACTGAAAATTAATCCCGGCCTCAAAATGGCGATAGCCAGAAGGCATTTTTTCTCCAATTTCAAATTCTGCCAAAATATTTCAGAATAGGCCATTTTTACTGGTCTTTTTTTCTTTCCCTTTCTTTTAGGCTATTGATTCACTAAAAGTTTATTGAGAACTTCTTATGTGCCAAGCATGACATTAGGTCCTGGGCAGGGTAGCAAACGGTACCTCACAAAGCACAGACCCTAAAAATGCCACCTTCCTCTACCCCTTCTCCCCCATCAAGATGATACTCACTTGCTTCTTACTTGGCAATTCACTGAACCATGGTCTGCGACGCTGTGTGTATTTTTCTGAAAGTTCTTCATCTTTGCTAAGGCTTATTTGTGTCCTCACTTGTCTGACATTGAAAAATAATCACGTTACAAAGGATTATTTTACTCTTAGCTATAAATCCACTAGACTATATAAACAAGCTAGTAGTAAAGTCTCCTTCCTATTTTTTATTTAGAAGACTTCCTAACTCCATTTCCTTGGGCAAGGTACCCTGGAACCTCTCAGAACTTTACTTTACTTTTTTTAATCTAGGACTAGAGACACTAAGAGCATATAGAGTTGTTATGAATAATAAAATTGAGAAAATACATGTCACGGGGGCAACATAGAGTCTGGTGAATATTAAGGGCATACAATTACAATCACGATAATGAAGACCTTACTCTGTGTCAGGCACAGTGTTTAACGTTTCACACGCATGGCCTCGTTTGAAAGTGTCTATTGTTAAAAAGTAGACATGGTGTAGCAATTAAGAACATGCGTTTGGATCCCAGATCTACCATTTTTATAGTGTGGCCTTGGGCAATGTAACCTTCCTGGGCCTCCATTTCTTCACCTGTATAATGGGGATTGTAAAAACAAACAAAAAGGGTGGTTTTGAGAGTTACTTGAGCTAAAAAAACGTAAACTTCTTAGCACAGTCTGACATATAGGACTCCCATTAAATGCTGGCTGTTACTATTACCATGGCATCCTGGATTTTTATCTTTATACATCATTTACTGGGCACCAAAGTATAAAACACGTTGGTAGTTTCAGGGAGAACCTCAAATAAGACAGGATTCTTGCCCTTAAAAGGTAAAAATTACAGAGTGAGACACAGACACATAAATAGCATGCGTGAAACAAATATTAAATAGAGAACAAGGCCGCGTGCTCTGGGAACACAATCGACGGAGCAATTAAGTCCAAGAGGATCGAGAAAGGACCATGGACCTGACACGTGACCTATCGCTAGCTTTAAATGAATGGCCATTCAACAGGGAGAAAATGCGAGGGGTTTCCCTGGCAGAGGAACAGCAGATTCAAAGAGATGTGGAGATTCCACCGAAGAAGTTGCCCTTGGACTTACCGCTTCTGCACGGAACAGCAACAGCAGCAGCAGAACATCGACTGGATGGTATTATCTGAAAAGCAGATCATTTTCAACTCTTAGAAAGCCACGAGTCCATGATATTGGAAAGAGGAGGCTGCTGGCACTATTCCAAAGGAGGAAATCTCTGAGGGCATGGGTGATAGAAAGTATCCTATTAATAAAGCACATGCAAACCTTTACCATGCCCTTCTTCACTAGTAGGAGATGAAAGATTGTCACTAACACGAAAATAAGTTACTGGTACCCTGGCCACTGTGGTTTCCCTTCTCAGGCTCTTGTCTCTGGGTCTGGTTTCATGCATTTCCTTAGTCAGTGAATGATAAATGACCGCTGTATTCTACTTTACCTTGATCAGGGCTGATGTTGGCTGACAAATGTACCGAAGAATATGATTCCGAAAACAACGTTCTCCTAGGGAATCTGCTAGTAGGGATTTTAAATGAGGTCCATCACATTTCTTCAAATATATTTTAAAATATATTTATATAAAGTAATATAAATATACTAAATATATTTATAATATTATGTAATATATTATATAATAATATAATTTAGCATGTTTATTCTGTTTTTATATTTTGTGTATAAAAATACACTTACCTTTTTGGATCTCAAACTTTCTATGGATTAGTTCAAACAAACTGAATATTTAAAGAAAGCACTAACTAATAAGTCTGGGTCATTCTTATACTTCTTTTGTCAAACTTAATCTTTATTTGTTAGATTATTTGTCTATTTTCAAATCATAAATAAATTCTGAATTTATCAAAAGCTGTTTTATGTTCATAGAACCTACATTTCACAGCAGCTCTTTCTCATACTGGCCCCTGAAAATGAAGTATTATTAAGAAAGCAGAGTGCATTAGACATGAGCATTAGCTTTGAGGTTAGAAAGGGCTGCAAATGAATTCTAGCTGGAGATGGGTGGGGTGCTGACTACATCTGGAATAAGTCCCTTTACTTCTCTAAGTCATTGTTTTCCTATCTGTAAAAACAAGAAAATCATACCTATCCCCTATGAAAAGCCTTAAGGGGCAGAGATTAACCTCCACCTTTGTGGGTTTGGGCAAGCTACTTAACTTTTTGTGCTTAAGTTTCCTGATCGGTAAAATGGGAATAATAGGATACTTAGCAATGTAAGGCTACTGTGAGGATTAATTGAATGAGTTCATACACAACACCTAGAACAATGCCAGGTATATAGTAAGAGGGCAATCAAGATCTATTATCATTACAGCATTGTTGAAAAGATTAAATTAGATGTTTTCTCTAAAGTAAACTTTCTCTCCTGGAACACAGAAGAGGGAGGGATACAAGCAGAAGACACCCAGTACTATCTCCCCCTCAGCATCCACTCTGTGTCCCCAGAACACAGGATACAATGGAGCCCCATCAGCTACCATATTATCACCAGGTGATGTCAATTTGATCACACTCCCACCTGAAACCTAGTACGTTAACCACCATTAGGATTCTTACATCAGATAGAGAAAGAATCAAGGTAAAAACAAGGGTAACACAGGACATAGGTGCTACAATTCCCACCTTTATAGCTATCCTGAGTCCTAAGTTGATCATAGATGCCCTCTGTCACCTTCCATTCCTTGTGCGCTCTTGCCTTGGCTAACACTTTGGTGGAAGGAGTTTTCATCTGCTGGAATTGTCCAAATGTTCATTCCTGTAGGATGTGGGTCCTCAGTTGGTCTTAATGGGATTGTTACAATTTTCTACTGACCAGGTCTATTTTGAATATTAAGAGATGAAGCTAGTGGCTACTGTTGCCTCCTGAGGTGGTCCACACTCTGTGGAGTGTGTTTCTCTCTAAATAAATCCACCTCTTACCTATTACTTTGTCTCTCACTGAATTCTTTCTGTGATGAGACATTATAACTGAGCTTCATTAGGTCCTAAAACCAGATACTGAAACCCCCACCATATGGAAGATGTTAACTTCATACCACCCACAAGCACGTAGTCCCCAGACCTGTTGGAACCAGAAGTTGATGATGCTGACTCACCACTAGCCAATCAAAAGAATGTCCACGAGCTGATCACGCCCTGCTCCTTGAACCATTCCTATAAAACTCATTACTGCCTCCAGGGGAGAAACAGTTTTGAGGGCATTAGCCCACTGCAATCTAACCCCCTTGCCTGGCAAAGCAATAAAGCTATTCTTTTCTACTTCACCCCCAAGCAGGAAAGAAATGAAGCTAGTATGTCCCCTGAGTTTCCAAGTCCTCTTTGTCCTCACTGTAAATAATGAACCCAGTTTCTTCCTGGAAATTGGGATACTCATCTCAGATACATTGAGTCCTTTCTGTGCCCATCAACTCACTGATACCAAGAATCCCACAATGGTCAGAGGGTGGTCTTAGCTCCCAAAGAAAAAGATTCTTCTCTTGGGCACTGGTATCTCCAAGCTCACCAAATGCAAAAGTCACAGGGAAAGAAAATAACAATATTCCAGTGGGTTATTAGTTGGTAAGAGGGGCCACTCCACTCTCTTCTTCCTCAGTTGCCAGACTCACACATCCTAGCTTTATGAAGACATCACCACATTTGCTGCTGGTTTAAGACATTTACTGTATCCTATAGAACATCATTCCAACTTTGCAAGATGTTGTCTCCCAGATGTCATGGAAATTGAGACTTTAGCAGGCCATTTAGCAACCAGAAGCCAGAGAGCTTGGAAGCGTGTTGAATTAAGCCCTATAGATTACTTTTCCAGGAGAAGAAGGAATACCAAGAAGCCAAGCTCACTAAGCCACCATGGAGGCTGGTTCCACATTTAACTCCTGCTGGTCATCCTTCCAGGATAGAACAGGGTGAATAAGAATAAAGAAGACCCCCAGGACAGTAATCAATTATATATTTTTCCTCTTCCTTTCACCGAAGTTGACCTCCAAAACCTAGATTCATGTATTAGTTACATGCCTTTCTCTGATTTGGACACTGCCATTATTCTGTCTTTGGGCGATAGACATCTTGGGGGTCCAGTGGCAAACATCTCATTTCTATCAGGCAAAGATTCACATTTACCGCTCTGATTTCATAGCTTTCTTCCTTAGCCAAGAAACCATCTGTTGTCCATCCCAAAGTTGATTTCTAGAGACTCAAATAGAGGTCCCCCCCACAAATTTGCACTACACTGTGTATTATTAGGCTTTCGAGTCTCAACTGCTTCTGTCAGTTTTCAAAATCTTACTGTTTTTCCCCACCCTTCTGTTACTAAAAAGGTCTAAGTCTCCATTATCTGAATTATACCAATAGCCTCCTAACTTCCTACTGCTTCTACCCTTAACTCCCCCTATGGTTTCTTTCCTGCAGTCAGAGTAATTAATTTAAAACCTAGGTCAGATCATGCTACTCCTTGTCTCAAAAAACCACAACAGCTCTCCATTTCGCTGAGCGTTTTAGCCAATTTTCTCACAATTGTCTATAAACCTTCCATGATCTGGCCTCCTGGAGCCTTCTCACCCCTCTCTCCAATGTGCGCATGCTCATTTACCCCACTGGCCACACTGTCCCCACAGTGCTTCTGGGCCAAGCCTGCTCCCAGCAAAGGCTCTTCACTTCTGTTCCGCCTGGACCATTCTTCCCTCAGGCGTCAGTCTTTTCCCTCTCTCCACTCCTCCAGTCTGCTCCAATCTCACCTTCTCAGTGACGGGCACCCTGACCCATGACTATTGCTACCTGTCCTCCACCCGCTAACTTCAGGATTCCTGACTTTGCTCTATTTTTCTTTTTTTTTTTTTAAATAACATTTCTCACATGTTAACATGGTAAGCAATTTATTATTTTTCCCCTTACTGTCTGTCTCCTCAACTAGAATGCAAACAGGGATCGTTGTCTACTTTTTTCACAGTTAGATCCCAAGAGGCTTGAACAGTTTTTGACACCTAATTATTTCTCAACATATTTGTTGAGTGAATAAATATATGAATGCATGGGTTTGAAGGAGCATCAAATGATAACTTTTTCAAAGCACTTGTCTTGATTCAATCCCAACAGGAAAATGAAAACTGAATGTGTGGGGGACAGAATAAGCAGGTGCAACTAAATAAGCAATAGAATAAATAGTGAAATGTAACAGTGGGGATATAAGATTAGATTATGAAAGTCCTTGAAATAAGAGAAGACAGGACCTTGATTGTATATGTAGAATGGAGTCTTACTAACTACTGAAGACAGAGAATAATTTTGTCACAATAAAGCAGAATAAACTCTGTACTCAGCCTAGAAACCTTTGTAAGATGGTCTGGCAAGGTGAGTGAGGACCTTCATGGCCACAGGTTTTAATATAAGCTAGAACATTAAATATCATCAAAGGTTTTAATATAAATAACTGCTAGAACATAGTTTTCTGTAAATATATATTATAAAACTAAAATCAAGGAGCTAAGTTATTTATAATGGTTACTTTACTCCTTCAATAACTGCTGGCATGTCATATTTATTCTCTATAGTTTTCTGTATGCTTGAATACAGAGTATATTATAAAACTAAAATTTGTGAATTAAAAAAAAAAAGTCAGATGTGACTGAAGCGACTTAGCACAGCACAGTGCAGCACCAAAGCACTATGTTGTATAGCTACAACTAATATAATATTATAGGTCAGTTAATCCTCAATAAAAAATTAAATTGATAAAATAGATTCTCAACAACATATGGCAACAAGATTGTATCTTTCCTTACTTTCAGGGCCTTTCAAAATCTGACCACCCCCATCCTGACTCTGACTGTTCACCAATTCCTATTACACCAGCTTCTTCTATTTGCTGTTCTCACAGACATCTTGCCTATTTCTGCCTCCAGCCTGAAAAAGGCTTCCTTTGTACTTTACTCCCATCTAATCTTCCTTAGGCTCCCAAAGCGCTGTGGCCTGTCTTGTCCTATGGCTCTTAATTAGGTACCATCTTCCGTGGACATTTATATTTCTTTGTGTAGCCTTCATCACTCACTGGGCTTCTCAATCTCACCACTACTGACACTTTAGACTGATGAATTATTTATTGTGGGGAGCCATCCTGTGTATCGCAGGATGTTTAGCAGCGTCTCTGGCCACTATGTACCAGGTGCCAGCAGCAACAGCCCCTTCGCCCCTCTAATACCCACCTCCCCCTCACAAGTGTGAACACCACGATATTTACTGGCATTGTCAGATGTCCCCTGAGGGCAAAATCACCCTTTGTTAAGAACCACTGAGCTAGATTGTAAGCTCTTCGTTTTCAAGGTCTGAGTTGCATGCTCTTTCGTCTTGTCCATAACATCCAGCATCAGAGGCTCATTTAGAACAAGAACTCAATAGGTAGCTGTTAAATAACACCTTCCTGATCTCTACACCATCACATTACATTTAGGCTCTATTTCTCAGTAACTCACTCTACCACATGGTATCTCACAGCTTGATGCTGGCCGCAGAGAAAGCTAGGTTGACCACGTCCTTTTGACTAAGTGGAACAGTAAGGCTGAAGAAGACAGCTTCCGGAGCTTATAGTAGGTCATGAGTCTAACATTTTCTTCCAGATATAATAAAAGAAGAAGGAGGAGGAGGGTGGGAAGAAAAAGAAACAGCAGTTATCCGAAATCAAACATCAATCCATGAGATGCTAAATGAAACGGTAAAACTGGTGTGCAAATGTTTTTTTTTCTGTGTTAGGACAGATATGGAGTTGAGCAATCATTAGGGTCAGAGTAACCTGAAGTCACATCATGGTTCCATTTGCTTGTAGCAACAATATGATGTGGGGCAACTACTCAGGAAACTCACCTGGAAAATGTTGGTAATAAAACCTATCTTCTAAGAGAGGCAGTTCCCCACTCCTACCAACAAAGCCTTTACCATATGCAGACACTACAGTAAGATCTTCTTATCATATACTAATTCACTCCTTATGGGAGTGACACTACTGGTAAAGAATCTGCCTGCCAGTGCAGGAGATACAAGAGGCATGGGTTTGATCCCTGGGTTAGGAAGATCCCCTGAAGTAGGAAATGGCACCCCACTCCAGTATTCTTGCCTGGGAAATCTCATGGACAGAGGAGCTACAGTCTGTAGCGTCACAAAGAGTCAGACATGACTGAGTGACTGAGTGCACACACACACACACAACTCACTCCCTACACTATTTCAATGTGTAATAGTAAGATCTTACTGTAATAATAATGTAACAATGTTATTATCCCCATTGCACAGAAGAAACTGAATAACAGAGAGGTTCGGGAATTTGTCCAAAGCCATATACCTAAAAAGCTGCTGCTGCTGCTGCTAAGTTGCTTCAGTCGTGTCCGACTCTGTGCGACCCCATAGATGGCAGCCCACCAGGCTCCGCCGTCCCTGGGATTCTCCAGGCAAGAACACTGGAGTGGGGTTGCCATTTCCTTCTCCAATGCATGAAAGTGAAAAGTGAAAGGGAAGTCGCTCAGTCGTGTCTGACTCCTGGCGACCCCATGGACTGCAGCCTACCAGGCTCCTCCGTCCATGGGATTTTCCAGGCAAGAGTACTGGAGTGGGTTGCCATTGCCTTCTCTGCCTAAAAAGCAACCGAGCACAAATTTAAGCCCAGAGAGCTTGGTTGAGTCCATGAGCGTAATAATGAGCCTCTCCTTGTGGATGAGAAGATTGAATAAGATAGCAAAGGGGAATGCTTAGAATAGAGCAGTTAGTCATTGAATTTCCCAACTTTCCCATCACTCAGTTTCCTAGAATTCATTCAGCAAGTATGTACTGTGTATTCACAGGGCAGATTGAAGGTAAACAGATAGAAGCAGACTGTGGTTCTCCCTCTGAAGACAGAATGAGAAGAAGACCAAGTAGGTTAAAGCTGACCTTCAGTCCCCCAACTCCTGTGTTCTGAGTCCATTCTCTACCCTGTTAACCCCACTAAGGACTCTAATGGGCCCTCTTCCCACTATCACCAGCTCTCCAGAGAGGCTCTTATTCTTGGTAAGGTATAAATGATATGACAGTAAATTGATGTGACAGTAAACATGCACTGCAGTGCTTCTTTTAAAGGCATTTTCATGTTTGTAAGCATGACACTCATATTTATCAAGGTGATCAGAGAGAGAGAGATTGATTTAAGGAATTGGCTCACACAGTTAAGAGGGCTGGTGAGTCCAAAATCTGATGGCACAAACTGGAGACTCAGGGAAGAACTGCAGTTTGAGTCCAAAGGCAGGCTGATGTCCCACTTTTTTCTTGCTTAGTGGAGGTCAGTCTTTGCTCTATTAAGGCCTTCAATCGATTAGGTGAGGCTCACCCACATTGTGTAAGGTGACGCTATCTAACCATTTCATCCTCTGCCACCCCCTTCTCCTTTTGCCTTCAATCTTTGCCAGCATCGGGGTCTTTTCCTTAAATTAAATATATAGAGCTTTCAAAGGGAAATTGCTGGTATTTGTCAGCAGAAATGATATCTGGGGACTAGGAAAAGGCCTCGCCCTCTTCACTGAATTGATAATACCTGACTACACACCAGCAGAGTGGATTATAAGTCCAGCAACAGTCTCTCGGTTATCTTTACTCTCTTCTGCAGCCTGGAATTTAGGAGGAAGATTTTTCAGAAATATTCATTTGATTTGCAAAGAAGAAATAGAGACACAGATGTAGAGAATAAACATGGATGACAAGGGAGGGGGGCAGGGAGGTGGGATGGATTGGGATATTGGTACTGCTATATACAGAAGAGATGACTAATGAGAACCTGCTGTATAGCACAGGGAACTCTCCTAAACACCCTGTGGTGACATAAATGGGAAGGAAATCTAATATCCATAGAAGGGATATATACATATGTATAGCTGATTCACTTTTCTGTACAGCAGAAACTAACACAACTTTGTAAGACAACTATACTCCAATTTAAAAAAATTTATTTGTCCTCATTCAATAGCAAAGACAACTGCCTTCAAATAAAGGTACTACTCTGCCATGACTTTAGTTACGACAAGGTTTTGTTCTATGTCCGCTGAAGGCCAAGGACAGCTGTGAGCAGGGAGGCCCACCTCTGCCTTGTTTATGGTTCCAGTTCTGCACAAAACAGTTGCTAGTAACTAGTTGCTGCCCAGTGAATTATCAATGAGTGAGTGAAAAACAAACTGTAAAAGCCAAACAGCTTCTTGATGATCCTTGTTTGGCGTGACTCTTCAAGACACCTGGAATCTGTTTACAGACTGAAGTGTTGATTCATGCCAAAGTAAATGACAATGATTATTGGATTCATGGTCATTTTCTATTTACAGCATCACAGGTTGTCCAGGTGAGTGGGTAAATGAAGTCACTGCCACATGCCCACGATGATTACAGAAGCTATTCTTTGAACTGTTTTTCTCATTAACCTGCAAAGAGAAAGCCTTTTTGCACCTTTGTAAAATTGAAAGCCTTTTTTCGCCTTGGTAAAATTTCCAATTTAGGCAGAAATTCATGCATACCTGGCCTTTGCCAGAGACAATCTTAAACGCCCCAGGGACAGACAATGACTATTTGCCTGCTGGAAGGTTATACTCAGGGTTGAGGATTACCGCAGGAAGGAACTGGAGCTTCCTCACCCAGGCTTACATCTGCGCTGTTCTTTTCATCTGCTTCTTATTCCCCAGCAAATGTCTTTAATTATCTATCTTGTACCAGAAAATCAGGAAAAGGGCATCACATCCCGGCGTAATCTCTGTGACCTTTAGGAACTGGCACGTCTCTCATGGATAAGGGAGTTGGGCTTCTCATTTTATTTGATATTCTCTTTCTTTCCTGTGAAGGCTTGCTGCCCTTTCTCCCATCCGCGCAGGTCTCCTTTCCACTTTTGGGCTTGCGCGCATGGCTGCGGCAGGGCTCGGTTTGGGGACGCAGGCTGTGGTTTTAGGACCAGGAATTCTAGGGCAGCTGCACTCACAGCTGAAGAATTTGGGGAATGGCAAAGTCTGGAAAACTTTGGCTTTGGAAAAATGGCTCTGGGCTATTGGAGCTGATCCTCTAAGTCCACTATAAGAACTGCCTGTTTTTTGCCCCCGGAAATTTACAGAAAGGGCACACTTCATGACTGCAGTAAATTTCCACCACTAGATCTATTTCTGGGACTTCCCAGTAGGTCAGACAGTAAAGAATCTGCCTACAATACAGGAGACCCAGGTTTGATCCCTGGGTCGGGAAGATCCTCTGGAGAAGGAAATGGCAACCCACTCCAGTATTCTTGCCTGGAGAATCCCATGGACAGAGGAGTCTGGTGGGCTACAGTCTGTGGGTTTGCAAAGAGTCAGTCAGGACTGAGCAACTAACACTTCATTCCAGATCTATTAAGGGACTTTTGAAGACAGATACATATTAGTGAACTTAACCCCACGTCATCTGGGAGGTGTGATACATAACTTGCTTTTTTCTAGCTTGGATTTCTACCTCTGCTGCTGCTGCTGCTAAGTCGCTTCAGTCGTGTCTGACTCTGTGTGACCCCATAGACAGCAGCCCACCAGGCTCCGCCGTCCCTGGGATTCTCCAGGCAAGAACACTGGAGTGGGTTGCTATTTCCTTCTCCAGTGCATGAAAGGGAAAAGTGAAAGTGAAGTTGCTCAGTCGTGTCCGACTCTTAACGACCCCATGGACTGCAGCCCACCAGGCTCCTCCATCCATGAAATTTTCCAGGTAAGAGTACTGGAGTGGGGTGCCATCTTCTCCTACCTCTGGGCAGGCACCAAAAAAAGGCTTTCTGTTCACCAAACGAAGAATCCACACCAATGAGGGAAAGACAAAATAAAATAGAAAGAGAGGGAAAGGGGGAGAGAGGGAGGAGACAAGAGGGAGAGAAACACACTGAGTTTTTCAGAGAAATATTTACTCAATTTAAAACATTATCCTTGATACAAACTTATGGTCACCAAAGGGGAAAGGTGAGGGCATGATAAATTAGGAGTTTCGGATACACATATACATACTACTATATATAAAATAGATAATCAACAGGAACCTGCTGTATATATATAGCACAGAGAACTTTTACTCAATATTCTGTAATAATCTATATGGGAAGAGAATCTGAAAAAAGTTGATATATATGTATAACTGAATCATTTTGCCATATACCTGAAACTAACACAACATTGTAAATCAACTATACTCCAATATAAAATAAAAATTAAATTTAAAAACATTTAAAAGATATCCTCGATTCTGAGTTTATGCTCTATGTATTTGAAGCCTTAAATTTTCCTAGTTATGTGTGTGCGCCTCCTCTGATAGTAAAAGGACACTCCTTTCACAGAATTAAGAAACTGTGTTTCCATTCTTCTAAAAATAACAGTCATCAGAGATATGTCTTTTAAATGTATTGACAAAATAAGTCAGCGACTCTGTATTAGATCCCAAACTGGTTTTTGGACATTATCCTGTCTGTGAAAACTTCAAGTTACTCCACTAAGGGATTCGTTGGTTCCTAACAGAAAACAGGCAGCTAGCTCGTGGGACAGTTTCTGATACTCTGGGTGGAGGACAAGAACAGTGCCGGCCTGGCTGGGCCTGAGGGGCTGCTGTGTGAGGGAAAGGGCGAGGGGACTCTGGAAGCTCAGGGAGCGGCATGGGGCACTGGGCACCAGGGGAAATGGTGTCCTGGGAGCAACTGAAGGAAAAGGCAGAGTCTCCCTGAAGACTGACAGCCCGTCCACTCACAGCTCCACAACAAAGCCCGGGTACCAAACATTCCAGCTCCAGAAGCCCTTGTTTGCTCCAGCAAAGAACTTTATTCCTTCTCAGTTCTGAGCTAGCGTGAGGAGGACTTTGCAAACATCCTGCACACAACTCCTCCATCCCCAGGTCCTGAAGTGGTGTTTCCTAGGAGGTTGTAGTCTGTGAGCTCTAAGTTCACGAACAGCTCACGGACATCACACCCCAGACATCTGGCCGGCTTGGTGGGCACCAGACCTGCTGGCAGCCAGCACTGGGCCGCGCTCTCCGAGGGCAGGGAGGGGACAGATGCTGGTCAGTGGGCTTCACTGAGTAGCAGGGCATCTGCCGGTCACACACAAAAGAACGTGGAAACCTCACAAACCTAGTGCCAGACAGTGGCTGCTGTGGGCATTATTGCTTTTATGCAGCTGTGGGGGGATAAAAACAAAATGATTTAGAAACAAAAGGAAAGACATGTATTCTAGTGTCCATATTAAAACTGAGCCTATTTTTCAGAAAGAGGACCAACTCCAGCCTGAGGCAAACTGGCCAAGTCTTCTTTAGGTCCATGGCTGTTCTAGGTTTTGCCACTGATTTAGCTATTCATTGTCGGATGCCAAACCTAGAGGCAGAAACCATCTCAGTTTCTGTGGGTCAGGAGTCCAGGCACAGCTTTGCTGGATGCCTCTGAATCAAGTTGAAAAGTTCACGAAGCTCATGACACTGTGGTAAAGGGGAGTTGGGTTAAGTTGGAGAATCTGCTTTCAAGTTCACTCACACAGCTGTTGCTGGCTTTGGTGGTATGGCTCGTGGGGATGGGGATTCTCCACAGGCTGTCCAAGAATACTCACAGCATGGCAGTGGGTTT
Organism: Okapia johnstoni; assembly: GCA_024291935.2. Classification (NCBI taxonomy): domain Eukaryota; kingdom Metazoa; phylum Chordata; class Mammalia; order Artiodactyla; family Giraffidae; genus Okapia; species Okapia johnstoni. The sequence goes on from CM044308.1 coordinate 60,643,458, forward strand.
CCCAAAAGAGAGGGAGCCTGAGCGTGCCAAGACAGAAGCTACAGTCTGCTGCAAGCTCATCTCCCAGGAATATTCTATCCATCCCAACTACCATACTCCATTCATGCTAGAGAAGAGGGATCATGCGATGGTGTGGACAGCAAGAGGAGGCATCACCGGGCCACCCTAGAGATGCCTATGCAGATACCCTCCTTATCTTCATATTAATTGGAAAAGAAACAACAGAGGATATTAATTTAAAGGGGTTCGTGTGGAACTCAAATACAACGAGGAATGTTGTTGTTTTTCAGTTGCTCAGTCATGTCTGACTCTTTGCGACCCCAGGGACCGCAGCACTCCAGGCTTCCCTGTCCTTCACCATCTCCTGGAATTTGCTCGAACTCATGTCCATTGACTCGATGATGCTATTTAACCAACTCATTTTCCTCTGTTGCCCCCTTCTCCTGCCTTCAACCTTTCCCAGCATCAGGGTCTTTTCCAGTGAGTCAGCTCTTCACATCAGGTGGCCCAAGGAGGAACAAGAAGAAATGTGGGGCTTTGAAATCAGAGGCCCAGGAAAGGCAGCATGATCATGGGGTCCTTACCTCACCCCCCAGATCAAATTATGAGTCCAGAAAACTGCCTCTTAACAGTATCCCGGGCACACTTCGGACACAGACTTAAGAAGCAATCAGTGATTACTTTTCCTTCTATTCTATAAACTGGAAAGAAACGAGAAATAAGGTGATGATGAGGTGGAAGGGGGGCAGGTGGTTAGCTTTACAAGCCCCCAGCATTTCTCCCTGGTCCCTGTCCCCTAAATAATTCCCCTGGGCTGGGTCTGTCCTCAGAGCAGCTTTTTGTTTCACAAACTGACCCTCACTGGAGCAGGGCCCTGGTACCTCCCTCAGGCTTTGCCCACCAGTCTGTATGATCAACACTCACCTTCCACCTTCTCCTGCCCCATAGCAGCCTAGGAGCCAGACTTCTATGACAACCCTTAAAACAACCAATGTGTTTCTCAAATGACTGTGGCCCAGCAAACAGTTAGAATATGGTTTCAGTTAGTACTAACACACCCTGGGGCACCCCTCAGTTTTCTCTCATCGGCAGTAAACACTCATTTGTTTCACCCAAGAGAAAACAGAGCCACATCTAAGTGAAATTTGTTGGAATAAATAAATCGGCGATTCTCACCATGCAATCAAATTATCAGAAGCTGGAAAGGACAGTGATAGTTCATCAAAGCCATGCCCTTCCAGGCCAGACAGAATGATCCTCAAAATATCCCCACGAATAGGCGACCTCTTTTTCAATCCTTTGGGCAATCTAATCGTTGTCTCAACCCTGTTTATTTTATATATAAGTGAATCGTTCCTGTTATTTACAACCTTTATCTAGTTCTGATCTCAGGAGACATAAAGAACAGATGCCCACATGGCTTTTAATAAAAGGTTCTTATTAAGTTACTGCTCATCTTTGTCCTGTCGCTGGGGGAGGTGGGTACATGGGTTACTGCTTCTTAGCTCTTCATGCTTCGCTCTGATTTGCCTGTAACTCTGATGACAGGCATCCATCTTTATGTGTGGATCCAGACCGTAAGCTATAGTTCAGGTAAGTACAAGTGGGATAGCCTGGATTATTATTATTTTTTTTTACAAATCTTATCAACCAGTGTTGGGTCCTATGAGGTGATTTAGTTTAAACCCATGACATTTAAAAAATTGCAAACAATTTTTCCTAATGCAACTTAAAAAATCAGAAATGCAAAAACTGTTGTCAACTGGCCTTGACTGCTTTATTCTGGTGTGACTGAGCTTAGTTTTCAGTCATCCAGTATTCAAATCAGTGTTTTTCTTCCCAATTTTTAATTTCTTGCATAACAAGACTCTCTGAGGCTTCAAGCTAAATTAATAAGCATTTTCAAAACCTGTACATGGGACTGAATAGTCCTCCAAAACAATTCCAAAATTAAGTTCATGAAGAACCTGTCATTTTAATTTCTTGTTTCTCTATTGTACTGTGTTGGGAGGTAGGCAGAAAGAGGGTCCCTATTGTACAGATGGGGACCTCACATAAAGAAGTTGCCAAAGGTGACCCCCGAAGGTTGCAGCAAATCCTGGACTAGAACTTGGTATCCTAGACTTCTGCCCTCAGTTCTCTAAATATTCTAACACAAATACTTATCAAATTGATCACATTTCTACACACAAGTAGATTTAAGGACACTATTTTGGGGTTTTTTGTGTTATTAAGGCTGAACATTTTCTAAAATGACATCACCACCATGTTATTCAAATAACAAACAAAACCCTGTCACAACATCTGGGGAAATTATCTTCCAAACATCATAATTTCTGGCATTCAAGAGTGAGAACCAAGCCCAGAGCAAGCCCTGAAGATAAAGGACTGAGCCATCTTACTTACAGGTGGAAAGAATCATGCTGCCTTATGTGGGGAGCATACAAACAGCCTTCAGGTCTTCTGCGATGCTCCTGTCACAAAAACACATCTTTTAACTGAAATCATAGCTCACCGAAGACGTTTCTCACGGGCAAAGTTAACCCCACCTATTTTCCTGTTCTAAAAACCTCAGTGAAGTGTGTGAATGACAACCTGATGGCCTATATAAGAGAAAGCTGAATAATCTCCATCCAGATCTGAGGGTAGCTGCTGTTCGCTCCTCCTTCCCAACTGTGTGGGTGACCCCACCAAACACCATTTCAAGAAGTCACAAGATTTGGGTAAAAGGGACCTTAAAAAGAGCATGAATGCAAACTGCTGTCTCTGAACAGAGGAGGAAATGGAGGCACAGATGGGATAAGGGGGCACAGTTCATGGTAGAAACAGAACTAGACTGTCAGTTTTGAAGTACCACGTCTAGAATGTTCTGTCCTCTGGCTCAGTACTAACACTTTTCAGCACCATCAGAGGAAAATTTATTCCATGGGGAGGAGAGAAAACCAACCCATCCCCAGGTAACTGGGGTGTGGTAACATCATCGACGATAAAAATGCACTTAGGAGTTTCACTTTATCCCACCGAAAAATAAACAAAAAGTAAGTAAACTAAAGAGAACAAGTGCACTGAAGACGCAGCAAATTCACATGGCCCTTCCTATTTCCTGCTTTATAGATTAAGATCTCTTTACACATTCTGGGTGGATTCTTCTATTTCTACTTCTCCTTTTGCTACAGCTAGGGTTTTATATAAAAAAAAAAAACTTTTTTAAAAAGTTCTAGTGAGCGATTTAAAGATTTTTTTTAAGATGTTCCCAAATGTAGCCAAATCTTGTTTTCCCATCAAAAGTATTCATCAACTGTTGGGGCAAGGGCTATAGCTTCTCCTTTTTCATCAAAGCCACTTAGCACTTTCGATGCAGCTCCTCAAGGTCAAAAGGGAAACATGGGATGTGGCTGGGAGGCGCAGGAGGAGTCAAGGTGAGGGACGAAGGAAGGAGATAAGCATGCAACGACTGTAAGGTACGTTACACCTTGTACACAGCCAACTCCTTGAATGAGCTACAGTTAACAGGTGTATATGTTGTTGTGATGGGAGGTACAGTTAAACAGGAAGATGAGGAGGAAGACAGGAAACAGACTGTGACAAGCCTCAGGATAAATATTTTATTTTTTTCCATTACACAGGGAACAAGGAAGGATAGAAGACAGCCTTTTGGGGATGAACTGAACAGACTGGAAAGATGATTCTCCAGGGTCATATGAAGGTGCTGCTCAGAGGAGCCAGACACTGTTTGTGTTCCTTAAAAGGTCTTGTTTTTCCATACACACAGCATGTATAATAATTTTTTTAACCATTTAAGCACTTTTTGAATTAAATGGTTCTAGTACCACTGCGAGACCTGGGTTTGATCCCTGGGTTGGGAAGATTCCCTAGAGGAGGGCATGGCAACCCACTCCAGTATTCTTGCCTGGAGAATCCCCATGAACAGAGGAGCCTGGCAGGCTACAGTCCATGGGGTTGCAGAGTTAGACACGACTGAGTGACTTTGCACACACAGCACACAGTACAACCACTGTAGTATTCAAGTCAGCGCAGTCAACAAAAGAGGGTAGATGGGTCACTCGCCTTGACTTTGCCTGCTCTTGCCTCTAGATCCTCAGAGTTAGGGAAATGAGAAGTCACATGTAGAGGACATGCTGTCCGGGTCCCAACAAGCTGGCATGTGCCCTACAAGCTGGCATGTGAATAGAAGCAGCCCCACCCTTATTCATGAGACTTGCAAGATCGTAAAGGAAGCGGGTCTTGAATGTGTAGTTAAAAAAAAAAAAATCAAATATGGAGCCCTCGGCTCGTTCTTGGAAGCAAGAGCCATAATAAATCCTTTGAAACGTGTCTTGCAGTACACAGGTTTCTTTGAGCCCCACATAAATGAATAAGATGTTTTAGTGCTTCAAATATATGAACCACAGAGGTGCCTTTTTGATGTCCCAAAGTCAACAGGGAGTCCTAGAGGAAACAGGTAGCTAGGGAACAGTATTTGTGCTATTCTGAGGCCATGGGCTCATCTCCTGGCCTGTTACTTTCTTAGGGAACCAGAGAGGTATACTCCTGAACCCAGCATTGCCCTCCCGTGAGCTGTTTCCTTGGCAACACTGTGGTTTAGCCTCTGCAGCTATTCCTGGGGAAGGTCCTATAGGATGTTGCTGACCAAGAGAACTTGTCACCAGGCATTAAGTAGCTTCTTCACATAAGAACTACTGTGTGAATGCTACATAAGGAGTGTTCACACAATGCTCCACAGAACGGAGTCAAGACCAGGGCCCCTGGAGCAGATGAATTCCTGAAGAAAAGCCCCTGTGTCCTCCTGGCTTTCTATGCCTTCAAAACCAACAATCCTGTGTGGAGCAATACATGGCCTTTGCTTTCATGATGGATACTGTGTTTCTTTTCCCTGGGCTCATGAGGAAATGAGGTTCTAATTCAGATGGTACCTTGGTCTGAAATTATAAAGGGCAAAAACCCACTCAAATAACCTCAATCACAGGGTCTACTATGAAGCTATAATAGACAATTTCTCTGACACCGGAACCCAAGACCAAGCAGGCCTCCTGAAAACCATCTGGGAGACAGCTCAGTATACCACGCTCTCCATTATTCCTGGCTGTTTCCTGGATTCTGCCGGAACTTGGCTTGCTCCTGCATCTTGCAGGCAGTGGGGACAGCCATTGTGCTGAACATCACTGATCCTTCTGCTCCAGAGTACACCTCCACTCACAGCATTTATGTCCAGGAACAGAGTCTTAGGACACAGAAACTAACTGAATGGCCCGAGTTCAATTTTCCACACAACTCCAATTAGCTGTGGATATCATGGGCAGGACCTTTCAACTCTTAGTGATCCCAAGGACAACAGCCCGCCAGGGCCCTCTGTCCATGGAATCCTCCAGGCAAGAATACTGGAGTGGGTTGCCATCTCCTTCTCCAGGGGATCTTCCCAACCCAGGGATCTAACCCAGGTCTCCTGCATTGCAGGCAGATTCTTCACCATCTGAGTCATCAGGGAAACCAAGTTCAATTTTTCATCCAACTTCAATTAGCTGTGGATACTGTGGACAGGACCACTTACCCCAACACAAACCCTGCTGGGGGCTTAAACTGGACAGGCACCCCAAACATGGCTACTCAAGTAAGGCGCGGGCACAAGCAATAGAAGTATCCAGACATTCCTCTTCAGTAGGGAATGTTTTATCCTTGGGGGAAAAGGAATTGACAAGACAATCCATGTCCTAAGAAAGTTGGCTCAGGTATTACAGAATTAAATGTTTCAATTAAACAACAACTCACGAAATCAGCTATATCCAAAAAAAAATTAAATAAAAAAAGACAACTCACGTTTCGTATAAATATATAACTTTATATATTATATATATTTATAATATGTACAGCATACAAATATGTTTTAATGAAATATTAATGGCAATCTTGAAAACAGATGTTTCAAAACCTAAGATGGGTACTGATCCATCCAGAACCCACATTCTAGACAACACCCTGGCCCAGATTTTTTTAGAAATCACAGGGCAGATGGGGTGGCTGGAATGCAGCTCTGATACCCTTCCTCCTTCCAATTACCCCGGCCTTCTACTGACACCAGCGAACATGACCCCACATACACCCCAGAAATGGACTGACTCTGGGGCCTGGGTACGGTGCCTGGCCCACAGTGGGCACTCCAGTACTTGTGGAATGAATAAAAGTGGGTGCTTTTAACCACTTTGTCTAAGCCAGCATTTCCATAATCCAGAAGATTCAGTCACAGAGCTATGGCTGGTCATGAAGCAAATGCTTCAGGTGTTTCCACTTTATAAGTAGAACAATCTACCCGTCCAAGTGCTGAATAAACTAAGAGTCTGCCACAAAGTGCCATTTCGTCCTTGTGCTTTGGAATCTGGAGGCCGGCGGTCACAGCAGCACTCATCTTCCAAAAGTTTCTCCACATTCGACTAGTTCATCTATCGTGCGCAGCAAATCTTCAAAGGAAGGCCTTCCCTCTGGTTTCTATAGTTCAAAATCAAAGAGAAGCTGTGGGTTCCAGAACCCATCCCCAAAATGAATTTTCACTGTTCAAACTCAGACAGCATAGTGTACCAGAGCAAGGGACTCTTTGCTTCCGGACCGGAGCACACATACATCTCCATCAGGTCTCACTGATCCTGTGTGTGCTGCTGCTACACTAATCTTTCTGCCCCACACCTTTTGCATCCAACTCAAGAACCTAGTAGAGATCCTACCTACCTGTAAAATCAAGTCCTGCTAACCTGCAGTGCCCTCTATGGCCTGTCCCACCCCCATGGTCTTGCTACCCAGTTTTATTACCCACAAAAACCCTCATATGGGCTCTATGCTCAAGCAGAACAATCTCCACCCTTGTGTACACACACTAAGTCCAGTACCACCACCCTACCTTTGCTCACACTATCCCCTCCTGCCAGCACCACTTCTCAGCCAGAAGGCCTCTTCCCATCCCAATCAATGCTCTTAGGAGGCAAATTATAGCAAGTGACTGAGGGCATGGGCTTTGGAGTCGGACAGGACTCTATTTCTCTATAGCGAAGTGGCCTTGGGCAGGCATTAACATGGTATCCCCATCCACACCGTGGTCCAAGTATCCATACTTCAAAGGGTTACTTTGAGGACTAATCAAAAGCACTCAGCATTGTACCTATCACGTAATACTTGTGAGCTAAGGTCACTGTTATCTTTCAAAAGTCACTTTCACGTCTAATCTCTTCTGTCATTGTTGTTGTTTAGTTGTCAGTCAGGTCCGACTCTTTTGCAACCCCATGGACTGTAGCCCGACAAGCTTCTCTCCATGGGAATCTCCAGGCAAGAATACTGGAGTGGGTTCCCATTTGCTTCTCCAAGGGATCTTCCCGACCCAGGGATCAAACCCACGTCTCCTGCATTAGCAGGCAGATTCTTCACCATTGAGCCACCAGGAAAGCCAATCTCTTCTATGAGGTGACATTTCAACACATGGAGAAGGAAAACTTCCAAAGACTATGAGTAAAGAGACCTGAGGAATTTGAGGCTTGGAGAAAGAAACCCTCTCTGGTGAAAGAGTAAATATTTCAATAACACAAGAGGGCCACTGAAAGAAGAGCTACTTCTTCAGGTTTGTTCCGAGAGTCCCCAACTCAGGCAACCACGGCAGGATGCCCACTTGGGAGGGAAGGGGCAGCCTGAATTTACTATCTTGTTTATTAGTGTTTTCCACATCTTCACATCTTCTTCCTGTTATTCAGATTGAGTTGAGAAGAGCAGCTTCCTACTTAAAGAGTCTGAAATCATGTAAACCATGCACTCAGTCACTAGGCTATAATGACCACACATTTGTAATCTACCAAGCCTAGATCCCTGAATGCTTTAGAGACTGAGGAAGAAAGCACCCCAAAAATGTTATACCTCCTGCCAACATCTCAGCATCACCTCGTATACATATCTGGAGGCCAACTTTGGCTGGTGGAGTCGGTGGCCACGAGTAACCATGGTTACCACTTCATAGTTGGTGTTTTTCTCAAAGGGCATTCTGCCTTCAGTGAATACTTCCCACATTAAGACACCTGGAAGACGAGAAGGATTGCCAAACAATGCACCCACTTCCTCTTCAGGGCAGAGTTGAGGGGAAATGGAGCGTGAGTCTTACCAAATGACCAGACATCTGATTTGCTGCTAAAGCGGCTGTAATTAAACACCTCAGGTGGACACCACTTCACAGGAAATTTAGCACCAGAAGAACTTGTGTACTGATCATCCAGGACATACCTAGAGTAAGACACTGAGTTACGATCTCTATTTTGTACATGTTCTTTAATTCCCCCTCGCCCACCCCAGAATCAAAACACAGTTGATTGAAGTCCAACAAGCATCCGGTTGAAGCTGCTTGCCTCTGCAGCTACGCCTCTGCGATTGTTGTCTTCCTCTGAGTGCTTGAGATGGAAACACTGTGACATTCTATCTGCACTTTCACTTTTCTGTTTTTCTTTTTTATAAAGCAGTGGAGGCAGCACACAATAAGAGCCTGCAAACTTTTTTTTAAATAAGCAATTTTGTCCTTTAAACCAAGTTTTACCCAAAGGTTCCACTTGTAAAACATCTAAAGCAGAGCTGCTCTAAGGAAGTGGTGCAAAGAGCTTGGAACATGTGCTTTTGCCCCCATGATTCCACAGAGCACAACTTAAAACTATAGCAAGTAAAAAGAGCAAAATGATGTATGTACACTGTGGTGTATATACCACGACATCCCTTCTACATACACACACACTCAAAACAATACCATATAATTCTTCTATGGGAGCATACTTATGTCCTTCCAGAAAGACACACATAAGCTGGTAACACCAGTTACCCCTGGGAAGGATCCTTCATTGGGATGGTAAACCTCGGTTCTTCAGCCCTTTTTATAATGTGTTCAGTGTGTATTTACAAGAGGAAGGTGTTTATGTAGTACAGGGACACATAAAGTTAATTTCCACAAGCTCCATGGGAAGATATTCAATTACTTGCACAAACTTCCCTTGCTGTATAGACAAAGATGGTGACAATGCCACCATGCGTGCCTGTCAGTCAGGAGAGTTTGAATTGAGTGTAGAATGAGTGTTTTAGAAGCAGGGATCCCCAACCTCTGAGATCTAATGCCTGATGATCTGAGGCAGAATTGATGTAATAGTAACAGAAATAAAGTGCACAATAAATGTAATGTGCTTGAATCATCCTGAAACCATCCCCCACCCCCGGGTGCATGGGAAAATTGTCTTCCACAAAACTAGTCCCTGGTGCCAAAAAGGTTGGGGACCACTGTTTTAGAGGGACTGATGCAAAAGCATAGGTTTTTCTGAAAGCCAGACATATATGAAAATCAAGCATGAAATTGGAGGTCTGCCTGGCAGATACAGAATGTCTTCACAGAATGAAAACAAAGAGTACTGGGTCATTACTGCCTGAGAATCAGCAGTCTGGTCCCATTTCTGACAGTAATGGCTTTCAAACCTCCCTTGGCTTGTGTTTCTTTAGGAGAGAGACCTGGCTGTATGACCGGGCTTGCCTGTTTTATAACCATTCCTCACGCCGGCCGTGGTCCAACCACCCAGAGTCTCTTCTGACTCCTGAGCAGGCCAAACTCATCCCTAATTTCAAGCTTTTGGACTCGCTGTTCCTACCACCTGGATTATTTTACAGTCAGATTTTTCACCTAATTGACTACTGCCTACCTTTTGAGTCTCTTTCCAAATACCCTGGTCTCAAAGAGCCTTCCAGAGCAGCAGATCTAAAGGAGTAACCATCACCCCTGCCCCACACATCACTCAGCACCCACCACCCCATGAACCCCAGCTTATCGCTATCACAGGGGTTGACAAATGTTTTCTGTAAAAGGCCAGATCATGAATATTTCAGGTTTGCAGGCCTTTGTCGAGTGAAAGCAGTCGGACGAGTCTATGTCCTAATAATATCATATTTATGGACACTGACATTGGACTTTCAGATCATTTTCACACATCATAATATTTTTTTAAGTTTTTTTCCTGACGATTAAAAAATGTGAACACCGTGGGTGGCTCACAGGTTGTACAAACAGAGGTGTCAGGTCAGATGTGGCCCGGAGGCTGATGCTTGTGAGCCCCTGTGCTGGTGCCTCACTCTGTTGTTTCCCCTTCTTAGTGCTTCTCAGGTCTTACATGTCTCTCTCCTCCTGAATTAAAGCTGCACGTGCGCAGGGACTCGAATGTCTTAGCCTCTGCTAGGCTTCAATCTCTAATGTTGTCCTTAGCGCAGCACAGGCACCTAATTTTTTTATGGATGGACGTACAGATGCCTGGAGAATCCCATGGACAGAGGAAGTTGGCCAGCTCTAGTCCACAGGGTCACAGAGAGTCAGACACGACTGAAGCGACTTAGCACTCACACGCGTACAGATGAATGAATACAAAGAAGGAAGGAGGGAAAGAGAGGACAAATGAAATGCTTTTTAAAGGTCTTTTATAACACACTACTAAAATTACAAATATTAGGAGAATAAAAACACTACAGATTTGGTTATTCTAAAAACTGTACCCCAAACACATTTCTATCAAAACAAAAGATTCTAGAAATTTAATCCTCACTAGAGAGAAAAGCAAGCAGTGTATTTAACAGGCTATACTACCACCTAGTGGAAAGAATGGTTAACAGTGATTAACACAATGTATGGAGTACTATTACTTTTAATACATTTATCTTTATCTCAGGACGGCTAACAGGATTTCCTTTTTGCTTTATCAGTGCAGATTATTTCCGTGCTTATCCAAATATCAACTACAGCCACATAATGAAGCACTAAGTAATCATAATTTCTCAACAATTTACCTGAGAAAAAGTCAACACTAACAATAAAAAGACAAATTCAGCAAAGAAATTTTTCAAAATATAGATTATCTAATGTATTTTCTAACCTTATATCAAAAACACTAAGAAGCAGAAAAATCGGCCTGTACAAAAATGACGGGAACTTCTAATGTTTGGCTAATGGAGGAAAAGATATTTCAAAACAGTTCTTAAATGGGCTTTAGAGGAGGAAGTTCACACAAATTGCAAAGAAAAAGTCAAGTGCTTTAAAGGGAAAGGCCATAGTCTTAATTTAACCCAAAATTTTGAGAAAATGGTCACATATACTCAGTCTTACCTAGCCATTCCGAAATCAGACACTTTCACAATTCCCGCCTCATTTACTAGACAATTTCTGGCAGCCTGGAAAACAACATTAAAATGGTATATTAGTGTACAAAGTCCCACAATAAAAGTAGAAAAATATAAGTTCTGTGTATATTAAATTTACTGTAAGCCAGTCAACATTTGCAGAGGTGTCTCATATGAAAATTTTTTTACCTCTACAGAAATGTCTTCAACATATATGTGAAAGAATGGATAGAAAGACAGGTCAAAAGTCTCATGTGCAAACAAGGCACTATTACATAACCTTTGTCAACTGTCACAGCTAATGACTAATAGAAGGGTCAACCAGCTTTTCACTCTCCCATTTCTATTCTTATTAAATTACCTGATTTTCTTATTGATAGTAACAATATCTCTTAAGGTCTTTAATTCAGGTTCTTACTAGGTGAGCTATATAACACACAACCACCACAGTGATGGGTGAAAAATCTTTTACCCAGTGGTTTTGCTCAGTGATTGATCTTCACAAACAGTCAAAAGAACAGCCCTGCATAATATAGTTTGCTTTGTCACTTATGACAAATACAATTCTAGATTATTTAAATTTTCTTGCCCATGCTTTAAGGTTACAAGGTTCAAGAAAATAGTTTGGAATAACACATAGTATCTCTCAGAAGGAGGACATTATGACAATCACTTAAAATGCTAAAGCCATAGGGTAAGAATGTATTTTTCTTCCTGATGCTTCAGAATTTTGTTTTCTGTGCATGGCAAATTCCACTTAAATGAGGTTATTTCCTGTTGAATGTGTTTTAAGTGTTTCTTTTAAAGTATTACTTAATGCCCATTCTCTGGGTTATCTCCATCTTCCTGTAAAGATACCCTATAATGCCTTTACGTGATGGTCACCAGGACTCCTCACCCAGGAGACAGAACCATCAAAATCTTCCCTTAAGGGATGACAAAAACATACCCTACTGATGTCAGTATCATAGGCACAAACATATCAAAATTGCCTTCACCAAGATGTGGTATGTATAAAAAGGTGTAATCTGTCATACCCACGTAGACTACACATTTCCATCAGTTTTACAAGTGTAAGAAAGAGGAAGGTGCTAAGTTCACAAGTTTCAATATGACAAAGAGATGTTCTTTATCATCACTGCACATAATAATAACATAATAATAACAATAACTAATGCTACACATATCACATCTTCCTTTTAAAATTATTTATTTCTTTCTTTATTTATTGGCTGCACTGGGTCTTCGTTGCTGTGCATGGGTTTTCTCTAGTTGCGGCAAGTGGGGGCTACTCTATAGTTGGTGGTGCACAGGCTTCTTATTGGAGTGGCTTCTTCTGCTGCAGGACTCTGAGACTCTAGGGCTCATGGGCTCAATAGTTGCAGCTTGCAAGCTCCAGAGTGTGGGCTCAGTAGTTGCAGCACTCAAGCTTAGTTACTCTGCAACATGTGGGATCTTCCAGGACCAAGGATCAAACCAATGTACACTGTATTGCAAGACAGATTCCTAACCACTGGACTACCAGAGAAGCCTCCCCCGCCACTTTTCACATCTTCAAGTTTGAAAAGTCCTTTGCCCCTATCATAAAATGTAGTTTTTAAAAGTTTTGTCCAGTGACTAGGAATCCGCCTGCCAATGCAGGGGCCATGGGTTCAATCCCCGGTCGGGGAAGATCCCACATTCCATAAAGCAACTGAGCCCATGTGCCACAACTGCCAAGTCTGTGCTCTAAAGCCCCTGCACAGCAACTACTAAAGCCCACATGCCCTAGAGCCCATGCTCTGCAACAACAGAAACCACTGCAGTGAGAAGCCCATGCACGGGAACTAGAATAGGCCCCCTTCTCACCAGTTAGAGAAAGCCATGTGTAGCAATGAAGACGCAGTATAGCCAAAATAAATACATAAATAATTTTTCTTTTTAAGTTTTGTAAAAGAAAAGCCCAGGGCTAGATGATTTCACTGGTGGATTCTATCAAGCATTTAAAGAAGAGCTAACACCAAACTTGAATTCTCAAGCTCTTCCAAAAAATTTTAAAAGGTACACTTCCAATCTCATTTAATAAGTTTGACATTACCCTAACACCAAAGCAAGATAAGGACACAAGAAAATAAAATTATAGGCCAATATCCCTGATGAACACAGATGTAAAGATCCTCAACAAAATATTAGCAAACAGAACTCAACTGCACATTTAAAATAATCGCATGCTATGATCCAGTGGTATTTAATCCTGAGATACAAGGATAGTTCGATGTATGCAAACCAAAAAATGCGAGGAACCACACTAACAGAAGGAAGGATAAAAATGATTATCTCGATAGACACAGAAAAAGCATTTGACAAAACTGAACATCCTTTGATTTCATGATTCAAAACTCTCAACAAATTAGAAGTAATGTACTTCATAGAAGTAATATACTTCAACATAATAAAAACATATATTACAAGCTCACAGCTAACAACATACTCAATGGTGAAAAGCTAAAAGTATTTTCTCCAAGATCCAGAACAAGACAAGGGTGCCCCTTCTTGTCACTTCTGTTCAACACAGTACTGGGAGTCCTAGCCAGAACAAGATGAGAAAAGAAAATAAAAGGCATCCAAACTAGAATAGAAAAGTAAGACTGTTGCTGTTTGCAGATGACATGATCTTATATATAGAAAACTATAAAGACGCCACTAAAAAACTGTTAAAATAATAAAAGAATTCAGTAAAGTTGTAGGGTACAAAATAAACAGAAAAATCAGTTTTGTTTCTATACACTAACAATGAACTGAGAGAAATTAAGAAACCAAGTGAATTTCAATAGTACAAAAAAACATTAACATATGTAGGAATAAATTTAACCAAGGAGGTGAAAGACGGGTACATTGACAACTATAAGACTGATGAAAGAAACTGAAGAAGACACAATTAAGTGGCAAGATGGCCCATGTTCAGAGAGTGGAAGAATTAGTACTGTCAAAATGTCCATACTACCTAAAATTATCTACAGATGAAATGCAACCCTATCAAAATTCTACTGCATTTTTCATAGAAATATAAAAAAACAATCCTAAAATTCATATGGAACTACAAAAGATCTTGAATAGCCAGAAGAATCTTTAACATGAACACCAAGAACACACAATGGGGAAAAGATAATTTCTTTCATAAATGGTGCTGGGAAATTCAAATATCCATATGCAAAATAATGAACTTGGACCCTAACCTTACACCATATACAAAATTAACTTTTGGATATGACACCAAAGCATGGGCAACAAAAGCACAAATAAACTAACTAGGGCTACACCAAACTGAAAAGTTTTTTCACAGCAAAAGAAACAATCAACAAAATGAAAAGGCAAACTACAGAATGGGAAAAAATGTTTGTAAACCATTCAACTGATAAAGGGTTAATATCTAAAATAAATAAGGAACTCATTCAACTCAGTAGCAAAAATAAAAAGCAAACATTCAATTGAAAAATGGGCAGAGGACATATACATATTTCATCAAAAAAGACACACAAGGGAATTCCCTGGTGGTCCACTGGTTAGGACTCTGCACTCCCACTGCAGGGAGCATGGCTTCAATCCCCGGTCAGGGACTAATATCCTGCATGCCACAGGGCACAGCAAACAAAAAAACACACACAAATGGTCAATACATACATGAAAAGGGGCTCAACACCACAAACCATCAGGGGGATGCAAATCAAAACCACAATGAGATATCACTTCACACCTATTAGAATGACTACACTAAAAAAACACAAGATGACAAACACTAGCAAGAAATATAAGAGGTAGAAAAAGAGGAATCCTTGTATGCTGTTGGTGGAAATGCAAATTGGTATAGCCACTACGGGAAGCAGTATGGAGGTTCCTTAAGAAATTAAAAATAGAACTACCATATGAACCAGCAATCCCACTTATGTGTACATATCCGAAGGAAACAAAATTAGTATCTTAAAGAAATATCTGCACTCCCATATACATAGCAACACTATTCACAATAGTTAAGATATGGAAACAATGTAAGTGTCCATCAATGGGTGAATGAATAAAGACAATGTGGTGTGTGTGTGTATATATGTGTGTATGTATATACACATCCATTCTGCATGCATGTGTAGTGTGTGTATATACATACATGTGTGTGTACATATATCCATACACATACGTATATACATGCATACATATATATACACATGTATTCAAATATACACACACAGGCATGCAGAATGGAACATTATTCAACCATAAAAAAGAAGGAAATCCCATCGGTTGCAACAACATGGATGAATCTGGAATAAACTATGCCAAGTGAAATAGGTCAGTCAGAGAAAGATGAACACTATATGGTTATCACTTATACATGTAATCTAAGCGGGGAAAAAAGAACAGAACTCTTATAAAGAGACAGTATACTGGTGACTGCCAGGGGTTGGGGGATAGGGGAAATGAAGAGATGCTGGTCATCGCTTCTCAGCCTTTTGGCTAAGATCAAGTGAACAGATGTTGGTCAAAGGGCAAAAACTTTCAGTTATAAGTTCTGAGTATCTAAGACATAGCATGATTACATAGTTAATAATAGAGTGTTGTATACTTTAACAGGAACTAATACTTCTACCAACATACTGAAAATAGACACACTGGGCCATAATAGGCAGAAAAGAAAAAGAGAAAGAAAAAAGAATGGAGGAGAAAGGGAGACAGAATAAGACAGAGGCAAATCAAGAAGTGTCTCTATCAATAATTTAGAACCAGTAAAAGATTACTGGCATTTTCTGGAGTTGTTAACATGGGCCTCCATCTCTTCCCAGTGAAGAAAATGAACTGAAGGATTTTTGTTATATAATAGTTTCTGCTTCTAGTATAGAAAAGACCTTAGTATTTAGTCAAAAGATGAGTCAACCCTTAACTTACCCATTTATCACCATATGCAAATCATCATACTTCTCTGATGCTAATTTTCTTATATAAGACAATGGTGGCCAGAAAATCTGTTATCACTGGCTACCTCATGAGATTCTTGTGAAGATCAAATATCAATGCATAGTTATTAACTTGGAAATACTATCTCTGTAACTACATATACTACATGTATTAGATTTAATAAGATCTTTCTGTTAAAACGATGGAGCAAGTTAAATTTACCACACTTAAAAATAATGGTGAAATAGTGTTGAGAACAAAACCTGGGTATGAATAAATCATTGCTTGTCTGCTGACAAAGCTATGGTTTTTCCAGTAGACTAGTCAAAGCTATGGTTTTTCCAGTGGTCATGTATGGATGTGAGAGGTGGACTATAAAGAAAGCTGAGCGCCGAAGAAATGATGCTTTTGAATTGTGGTGTTGGAAAAGACTCTTGAGAGTCCCTTGGACTGCAAGGAGATCCAACCAGTCAATCCTAAAGGAAATCAGTCCTGAATATTCATTGGAAGGACTGATGCTGAAGCTGAAACTTCCATACTTTGGCCACCTGATGCGAAGAACTGACTCATTGGAAAAGACCCTGATGCTGGGAAAGATTGAAGGCGGGAGGAGAAGGGGACAACAGGGAATGAGATGGTTGGATGACATCACCAATTCGATGGACATGAGTTTGAGCAAGCTCTGGGAGTTGATGATGGACAGGGAAGCCTGGCGTGCTACCGTCCATGGAGTCGCAAAGGGTCAGACACGACTGAGCGACTGAACTGAACTGAATTGCTAATCCAGATTACAAAGGAATCTGGCCAGTGACAGGAAAGCAGGTGGTGTGATTACCAGGTCTCTGTGGATGAAGCTGTTTCTCTCCAGGTACTCCATGCCTTCACACACATCTTGACACATGCTCAGCAGCACATCTCTACCGAAATGGCCTTGTCTCTGGCGGAGAAAGTTCAGAAGGCATCCCCTCTCCATGAACTCAGTAACAATGTAAATGGGTTTCTGCTGTGTGCATACACCATAAAGTTGTACTAACTTCGGGTGTGTCAGTTTCCTGGGAGGGAAGTTAGGCATACACAGAGTTACTGCAGAGAAAGAAACCACCAGGGGTGTTAGCTGGCAAGGGGCTGCTTCTGAATACAGAAAGGGGAACCAGAAAAAAAAACAGAAACTTACATCATCACTTTAGCTTCTTCTATGAAGTCTTCCTCACACATGGCGCCTTCCCGAATAGCTTTGATGGCTACTTTGTACTGAGCTCGCCACTTGCCAAGCCTTACCACTCCAAACAGTCCACTCCCCAACTCCCTCATAAAGGTCAGCTCTGAAGGGTTAATCTCCCATTTTTCTGTGAGACAGAAGGGGAAAGTGGTTAAAATTTAAGCAGGAGAACACAGTAGAAATCAGTGAGAAACAAACTATAACAGAAGTCAATCTAAAGATTATACAATT
The DNA here is from genome assembly GCA_024291935.2 of Okapia johnstoni. Lineage (NCBI taxonomy): Eukaryota > Metazoa > Chordata > Mammalia > Artiodactyla > Giraffidae > Okapia > Okapia johnstoni. Next base: position 60,661,009 of record CM044308.1, read on the forward strand.
ATACAATTAATACTATTACTGGTAAAACAAAGAGCAGACTTTCAACATGCATGTTAATGACAGAAGGTGGCTTTCCACTCTCTAGGAGGATGGACCCATTCTCAGTTGTCACAATAAAGCAAAGTGAACTGAAGAAGGAAAGCAGATGCTGCATAATCAGCTAATAATGGAGCTTGAAAGTTAAAGATCCTCTTTTTTTTTTTAAACAAATACCTCCTCCTTTACCATTCCTCTCCTTCAGGTTTGTTTTTTTTTTTTTTTAAAGTCCATCAAGTTGGAAAGAGTTTAACCTGTTTAAAAGGCTTTCACCAGTAGCACAAAGACAATCAAGTTGGATTTCTTCTCTATTAACCTCCATCTTTACATTCCTGTGAGTAGCCAACCAAGCCCGGGAAGAACCAGGAAAGACTTTGATATAATTTAGAAGTAACATGGTAATGCTTCTTTTTCACTAACAGGCAGGTTTTTTTTGTTTTGTTTTGTTTTGTTTTGCCAAATAACAAATAATGATGAAAACAGAGAACCTAGGGTTACTACAGCTATTAAGTATAATCATCTAACATTCAAACTATAAACTTCTATAAAAACAGTTCCACTATGTGGAATTCTACACATCTAAACTGGTCTGGTGATAATGGGTTCTTTACAAGAAAAATTGCCCACACAACTACAAAAGGAGTTACCGTAGCTGAATCCTGCAGTGGTTGGTGCATTCTTCCCCTTTGTGCTAACTGGGTACCGCAGCCTTGTGACAAGTCCTAGAAATCAAAGGAAAGTATTGCAGTTGAGTTCACTCTGAATCATTATGCATAGTAAAGCACTAAACTAGAAATTCACCCACAAAATTCATTCCTTTATTCACTTACTGCTTATCTTCTGTATGTACATACAGCTCTGTGCTATATGCTGGCAAAAAGTAAAGGAAGGAGGGAAGGAAGATGACTCTACTATTGTCAAAACCAAGTCTGTGTGCCTGATGCATAGTGAGGCCAAACAAACCAAAATGTCAGTTTGGAGCAGATAAAGGTTTATTGCAGGGCCAAGCAAGGAGAATGGGTGGCTTGTACTCAAAAGACTCAAACTCCCCAAAAGCCTTTCAACAAGGGTTTTAAAGACAGTGTTATGGGAGGGGATCATCTGATGAGTGATGATCTTCTACTTCTACTGGACCTTCTACTGATTGGTGGCAGGTAATAGTGTAATGTTTCAGGAATCTCAATCATCAGCCTTCTAGTTCCAACCAGTCTGGGGTCTACCTGCTTGTGGTCAGCAGGCAGTCACCCTCCTCCACCTGGATGGGGGTCTTAATTTCTTCAGGGCAACTCAAAAGTATGCATCAGATTGTTATCTATATCCTTTCAGGAGGAACTAGGGAGTCCAGTAACTCTAATCATGAACTGCTTGAGCCTGTCCTTGGGAACTCAGGAGAGGCTTTTTTTTAAAAAAAAAAAAAAACAAGAATTGGGAAATACACAGGGGCTTTTGTACCCAGGAAGGCCCCACAGGGTTCTACTTGGTTTCACTACTGAGGTGACAATTTCATATTTTTTAAATATACATATGTTTTTATTCATTCAACATTATTTTTTAAAATGCAGTGTTTATCAGGTACCATGCTAGCATACTGTCTTTGCAAACACTTTAAAGGATGTTTAAAAGTTTCCAAAAATTATTACCAATTATTGTACCATGTTCTTTCCCAGTATGAGATTTGAATTATAAAATGGAACTACAGTAGTCTACTAAAAATTAAAGTGATTCACCTGACGTAACTCTGTATTTGTAATCTCAGCATAAAAACTGGACTCTATAGGAAGGGATGTGAGAGGGAAGCTCAAGAGGGAGGGGACATGTGTATACCTACGGCTGATTCATGCTGATGTTTGGCAGAAACCAACAAAATTCTGTAAAGCAATTATCCTTCAATTAAAAAATAAATTAAAAAAATAAAGCATTTAGTAGAGAAAAAACAAAACAAAAAATTGGACTCTACAACATTAACGACTGGGAATACCAGCTACTGGAAATCAGAGAGGTACATTAAATCCTTTAACTTAAGTTGCTTAAGTACTAAATAAGAAATCCCAGGTATTTCACCTATAGATACCTTGTAGCACAATGTATTTTCTCTAATATACCATATCTCATTCTCTAATATGGCCATGTACTTCTGTCTCCCCCACCAGATGGTGAGATTAATAATATCTAGTTTACCATAGTCTCCCTACAGCCTGACATAGTTACTGGTATGCAGTAGGCATTTAATATATGTTTCTGAAATGAATTATCTGAGATAATTATGAAGAATAAAATTCACACAAGAATAAAAAGAAATAGGGGAATGTGAACACTGAAAAAGAATAGAATAAAAGATAAGAAAAAGTTCTTTGGGGGATAAGTGATATGAAATTAGTTCATCAATATTAAACAAAGAGTTGCTATATGATCTAGCAAATCCATTCTTAGGTAAGTACACAAGAAAAATGAAACATGTTTCCATGCAAAAACTTGTACACATATGTTCACAGCAGCATAACTGAAAACAGCCAAAAGATGGAAACAACCCAAATGTCCATCAACTAATGAATGATACAAAATGGATAAACAAATCCATACAATGGATTATTATTCATCATTGAAAAGGAATAGAGTACTTATAGACTGACACACTATACTCAAAGAAGTTAGTCACAATAGACCACATATTGTATGATTCCATTTACATGAATCCAGAACAGGCAAATCTGTAGAGAGAGAAAAGTAGACTAGTGGCTGCCCAGGGCTGGACTGGTGGAGGGGGTTAGGTGGTGACTATTCATGGGTTCAATATTTCTTTGTGGGGGATAGTAAAAATGGCCTTAGATTATGGTGACAGTTGACACAACTCTGTAAATTACTAATTTACGAACACATCACACAGATGAACTTTAGGGTGTGTAAATTATATCTCAATAATGATTTCTATCATTATCTGAGAAAAGTAAAGAGAGTCACAAATAGCAACAGTCTTGGCAAAAGCCTTCAATAAAATATCCAAAGTTATTCCATAAATTGGGTTAGATGCTTGGCTAACCTCTACTCAGTTATACCTTTGAAGTCAAAAGCTAGAAACCTCTCTGTTTTATCCTGTGGAGCCTCAATGGGCAAAACTGTAGTCTCTGGTTTTGTTTTTGGTGTTTGGTTTATTCCCATTCAGTGGCAAGTGTAGCAGAGATTCAGGGAGACAGTAAACTTGTCAGGGACACTATTACTTTAGTCTCCAGAAGCCTCTAACACAGACCTAAACCCAAGCTGCTCATCTGGCGGCTTCTGTGACAACTCTGACACAGACATATGTTGAATTTTAGTCTGGTACTGTTAAAGGAGAAAAAAAAATATTCAATGACACTGTCACAGATGGTTCGGCAAGATTCATTCAGCACCACTGTGATAGGTATAGGGACTACAGCAATGGGATTTTAGAATAGGGAAGAGAGATGGACTCAATTCCAAATACAGCATAGCGAGTGAGGACTTATAGCCAAGGAGAAGGGTGAGGTTCAGTGGGTGGAAAATTACTAAAAGAAACATCAGTGAAGGGAGGAGTGGGGATGGTTCTTGCTAAGCCAATCTAACAGGAATCTTGCAGCAAGATTATTCTCCCTGAAGATAAGCCAGGGTGCCCGACTATCACCCAGGGGATGACTGGAGATGAGGAACTCAATCAGATATTAAGGGTGCTTAGATATGTATCAGATCTCAAGGGTAAGAGGTTCTGGTTAAATTGACATGGCAGGGTTATTGCTAAAATTGGATTTTATAAGAAAATGTACTGATGGACCTAGGAGATGCTTCCAGAGCCTGACTAAAGTTTGGTCAAGCAAAGAGTCTTTGTCAGCACCAAGGATATAAATCACAGAAATGTGAACATTTGCCACTTACAACAAGAATAACCTGCATTTAAAGGCCAAGACTGCACTTCTTTAGTCATTATTTCTGATTTTTCTTTGTATATATCATTTCCTTAATATGCAATCATTTTAAATCAATGACATTCTATAACTAATTACAATATAAAACTGCTCAAGGAAGAACTCATCACAATGTCTACTTATTCTAATCATTATATTTGAAATAGGTTTTAACAGCTCACTTACCTGCTGCATTGTGCTTATGATATTCAATAATCTCAGGAATTGAACCAAAAGCATGTTTTTCTGCCAGATAATACTTCTTTGGAGATGTCATTGTTTCCTTTATATGGTAATGCCTGAAACCTGAGGAACCTTCTCTATAACAAAAATCCAAATGTGTTAGAACTAAGTTGGAATAACATAACTTCACTTGTAAGATATTTTCTACCAGGGTCCCTACATATAGCCCCATCTAGCCTCCAACACAAATTTTATTTTTCCCCATGTTCTTCTTAGTTTCACCTTTCAAACTAGCAGGTGGGATTTAAAGTGGTCACTGATAACATCATCGATCTCTTGCATGAGATTGTGAAAAAGAATGTTTACCAACTCCCTTTACTAATACTTTAAAATCTTAAAATAGCAATTAGCTGGCTACTGCTTTTCGTCCCTGCTATTGATGCTACAAATGTTCAGAGGACCTCTAAAAGTGAATAAACTGGACTTATAAAACATGCACTTCTGTTTTAGATATCTTTCTGTAACACAGAGTCATCTGCTAAAAGTCCTTTTCAGAGAACTCTTGCTGCTGTTAAGATAAAGCTCAGACTTCGCATTTCCCTCTCAGGTTCCTCTCTCCTCCTTTGCCCCACCCCTCCCACTCAACAATCTAGTTATGATACACTTTCCTCAGCTCACCAAGTGCTCCTTCACTTCTGGGTCCAGCAATTTCCTGTGTCAGAAACACTTGTTCCCCTCCCTCCAACCTCCACCTGCCTCACCCATCAGGTCTCAGATTGGATGTCAGTAGGCAGTATTAATGACTAACTCAGATGTGTCTGGGCTATGTACTCCCCTCCCCTGCCACACACACACTCTGCCCCGCACTCACTCATATATACCACCACTGCCTGTTTGCTTCTCTGAAGGAAGTTCCCACCAAGCGACTGGAGGGCTGGTTCTGTGTGTGCTTTGCTCAGTGTGGTAGCCTTAGTACCTAGCACAGTACAAAGTAATTATCTGTGGAATGTTGCTAAGATTTCTATGTGTGTGTGTGCTCAGTCCCTCAGTGGTGTCTGACTCTTTGCAACCCCATAGACTGTAGCCAGTCAGGATCCTCTGTCCGTGAAATTTTCCAGGTAAGAATACTGGAGTGGGTTGTCATTTCCTACTCCAGGGGATCTTCCAGACTCAGAGATCAAACCCGAGTCTCTTGCATTGGCAGCTGTATTCTTTTCTGTGCCACCAGGGAAGCCCCCAGGTTTCTATAGCCATTCTCAACAAATACATATGTAGAAAATGATGAGGAAAACTAATAGATATAAATAAAAAAAATGTTATAGACTTTAGGGCTTCCCTACTGGCTCAGACGGTAAAGAATCAGCCTGCAATGCGGGAGAGCTGGGTTCGATCCCTGGGTCAGGAAGATCCCCTGGAGGAGGGCATGGCAACCCACCCCAGTGTTCTTGCCTCCTGGAGAATCCCCATGGACAGAGGAGCCTGGCGAGCTACAGTCCATGGGGTCACAAAAAGTCGGACATGACTGAGCAACTAAGCACAGCACAGCACAGCACAGAGACTTTAGAAATCAAGTTCAGATTTTTAAATTCTGAATTGCAGCTTATTTTTCAAAAATTAGGAATCCATGCAAACTATATAAGAACTACATTCAAAAATTCTGAATTAGAAGAGAGAGAGATTACTTACCCTCCAAACTTTGTATAAAGGGAGACTGTGTACATGCCTGGTTGACTGGAATCTCTTACCATAAAACCACCTTCTTTATCCTAAAATCCAAGTTAAGAAAAATTTTATTTCAATCCAATATCAATGCCATACAGAAGATCCAAGAATCCAATCTTATGATTTTATGATTATTATCCTCTGCCTAGAAAGTCTGGTTGGAGAAGCACAACTTACCAACAGGTAAATCATCCACGTGAACTTCTCCCATCTACGTGACCTTTCACTTCACATTACTGGACCGTGAGATTAGTGAAAGAAAGCACACTCATAACTCCCCATAGTTACAACTCTTCACACACACACTAGTAGGAGACATAGCAACAAGATAATCTCTCAGGGCCCTTTCAGAAACTGATACTAGAAGTTCTGAATCCTAACTCAATATCATCTTTGTCCACATAGCATTTTTCCTGTAAATATCTCAGTGCTCTTTATAGAAACACTTTAAAAAAAGTCCTTAATTCCCCTAGAAATCTATGTTAAATATCACTCTTTTTTACAAAAGGAGAAACAGAAGCACAAGCAACATAAGCAGAGAAAACCAAAAGGCAGCAACACACTGAATGGTCAAAAGATAAATCCTCATCAAGTTCTAAGCCTTAGAGCGAGAAACAGAAGCCAGGAACCTCAAACATCTCTCCACCAATAATGCCACTGTCAGTCTCCAACACTGAAACTGCCTGGAAAGTGTGCCTCACAGATGAAAATAAAACAGTTTCTCCTTATTCCTAGGAAAAGACAGTGGAATGAAATACATCCCCCAAAATAAATCTGATAAGAACAATTAGGGACAAAGATCATAATTTATTGGTCAGTAAAACGTTTTTCCCCTGATTTGCATTTCCCATTACTTACATTATTTGCTTACACAAAATTTCCTGGAAATGATTTTACTCTATGAAGCAGAACTATTCCTTTTCCCTTGCTGGAAGATTTTCTAGTAAAACCCTGTTTGTTTATTTTGTTTTGTTTTTGGCTGCACTGTGTGGCATGTGAGATCTTAGTTTCCCAACCAGGGATCAAACAGGTGCCCACTTCAGTGGAGAAGCAGAGTCTTAACCAATGGACCACAAAGGAAGTCCCTAGTAAAACACGTACTTATTGAAAACTTACTCTGCTTTGATATGTTATATGTGGATCTACTCAGTCCTCAAAATAGTCTTTTGAGGTAGGTACTACTATTATCCCCTCACCATTTACAGGTGAGGAAATGAAGCACAGAAAGGTTGGAAATTTGCCCCAGGTCAAAAGGCTAGTAAGCAGCAGAGCCAGGATTTAGACCCCAAGGCTTCTAGGTACCCAATGCCCTAGAGTGGCCTTTCAACGTGGAGGCACCCACAGAATGGGAGGAGACGTGACATGTCATAAGAATCAAGCATCAGTTGAGTTCAGTTCAGTCGCTCAGTTGTGTCTGACTCTTTGCAACTGCATGGACGGCAGCATGCCAGAATTCCCTGTCCATCACCAACTCCCAGAGCCTGCTCAAACTCACGTCAATAGAGTCAGCGATGCCAGCCAACCATCTCATCCTCTGTCGTCCCCCTTCTCCTCCCGCCTTCAATCTTTCCCAGCATCAGGATCTTTTCCAATGAGTCAGTTCTTTGCATCAGGTGGCCAAAGTACTGGAGTTTCAGCTTCAGCATCAGTCCTTCCAGTGAACACCCAGGACTGATCTCCTTTAGAATGGACTGGTTGGATCTCCTCGCAGTCCAAGGGACTCTCAAGAGTCTTCTCCAACACCACAGTTCAAAAGCATCAATTCTTCAGTGCTCAGCTTTCTTTATAGTCCAGCTCTCACATCCATGCATGACTAATGCAAAAACCATAGCTTTGACTAGACGGATCTTTGTCGGCAAAGTAATGTCTCTGCTTTTTAATATGCTGTCTATGTTGGTCATAGTTTTTCTTCCAAGGAGCAAGCGTCTTTTAATTTCATGGCTGCAGTCACCATCTGCAGTGATTTTGGAGCCCCCCAAAATAAAGTCTGTCATTGTTTCCATTGTTTCTCCATCTATTTACCGTGAAGTGATGGGACCAGATGCCGTGATCTTTGTTTTTGAATGTTGAGCTTTAAGCCAACTTTTTCACTCTCCTCTTTCACTTTCATCAAGAGGCTCTTTAGTTCCTCTTTGCTATCTGCCGTAAGGGTGGTGTCATCTGTGTATCTGAGGTTATTGATATTTCTCCCAGCATTCTTGATTTCAGCTGTCCTTCAACCAGCTCAGCATTTCGCATGATGTACTCTGCATATAAGTTAAATAAGCAAGATGACAATATACAGCTTTGACGTACTCCTTTCCCAATTTGGAACCAGTCTGTTGTTCCATGTCTGGTTCTAACTGTTGCTTCTTGACCTGCACACAGATTTCTCAGGAGGCAAGTAAGGTGGTCTGGTATTCCTATCTCTTAAAGAATGTTCCAGTTTGTTGTGATCCACATGGTCAAAGGCTTTGGCACAGTCAATAAAGCAGAAGTAGGTGTTTTTCTGGAACTCGCTGCTTTTTCAATGATCCAATGGATGTTGGCAATTTGATCTCTAAATCAAGTATAATCACCTGCTATTGCTCTCTTCCAGTATGGGCTTCCCAGGTGGCACTGGTGGCAAAGAACCTGCCTGCCAATGCAGGATATGTAAAAGATGGGTTCAATCCCTGGATCCAGAGGATGCCCTGGAGAGGAAATGGCAACCCACTCCAGTTTTCTTGCCTGGAGAATCCCATGGACAGAGGAGCCTGGCGGACTACAGTTCATAGGGTCACAAAGAGTCAGACAAAACTGAAGCAACTTAGCATGCATGCATGTACTGTTCTCTTAACATAAACTATGAGAAATAAGCACCCAACCAAACCTCAACTAGGGGTAATAAGCATCAGATAAAATGAGAAAGCACAGGTTTAAAAGAACTATTACTAAATAGAATAACTAGGTTGTAAATGCAGAGAACTGTAGAGGCCATCTTCTAATACAACATCTCTGCCTTACAGATGCAAAAAACAGACTAGAAAAGTCATAGCTAGACTTGGATGGGTCTCCTTATTCAGTCCACTTAGTTTCCTCTAGACTAGATTTCATCTTGCCACTGTAGTTCTTTCTAAAGTGTAAGAATTTTAGCACATTTCTAAAGCAACTAAATACTGTGTTAACACTTCATTTATAAAAGATAGCATGTAATATTGATGTTAAAACTGTTTTAAAACAACTTGAAGCAAAAAAGAAAAATACCTGTAAGTACTAACATTAAGGTAGCAAATGATAAATCAGTAAGAAACAGTTAAGAAAATGTTGGCCATGTATAGCTATTATCCACTGCTATAAATTTGTTGACAGGAGTTTAAGCAAACTCCAGGAGATGGTGAAGGATTGGGAAGCCTGGCCTGCTGCAGTCCATGGGGTCGCAAAGAGTCAGGCACGGCTGGGCGACCGAATAACAGTGAGTTTCCTTCCCCCTTGAAAAACACACACTAGAGTTTTGATCCCTGGTACTTCAGCATGTGACCTTCTGTGGAGATTTACAGAGGCAATCAAGTGAAAATTAGGTCATGGGGCAGGGAGTCCTAATCCTATGTGGCTGGAGTCCTTATAAAAGGGAAATCTGGACACAGAGCCAGATATGCATAGAGGGAAGAACCATAGGGAGAAAGGGAGAGAGGCCTCGTTCAGATCCCTCCCTCACAGCCCCCGAAGGAGCCCAGCCTGCTGACATCTGGATTTCAGGTTTCTAACCTTCAGATCCATGAAACAACAAACTTCTGCTTATGGTACTTTGGTATAGCGCTCAGTTTGTGGTACTTTGTTTACAGTAGCCCCAGGAAACAGATATAGCAGCCTTCACTTTTAAATGATTAAAAAAAAAATCGTACTTACATCATGGTATTGTTTTTTAGGCTTTGGTCACAGAGGTAGGTGGAATTACTAATCAGGGATTCATTTCAATTGATTTTGTGCTGAAACCAAACCCACAAAACAAGTACAAACACTTACCTCACTTCTAAGGAGTTGCTCTGCTTTGCTCCTATTCATATTTCTGCAATACCATCTGAACAGAAAAAGATATGTTTAAGACCTCAGGTATTTTAATTGTTCTTTTTTCTTTTTAGAATTAGCAAGGCAATACTGCTCACCAATGACAAACAATAAATAAGAGCAAGATATGCATAATCTCTATAAAATAGAAAACCACTAGTAATATTTGGATGTACATACTTGCAGACTTTTTCTACCCATATTTTTATAAAGACCCATATGTATGCTAACATTCTCATTTTCATTATTAAAATGAGATTAAACCATACTTGCTGTATCAGAACCTAGATTTTTTTACTTAACAATGTATCACACACATCTTTGCAAAGCAATATAGTTCACAGTCTGAATGTGCCATAATTTAAGCTCTTCTTTATTAGTTAACATAAAAATCATTTCTAATTTTTCACTATTATAATAACGGCAAGAATGAATTTTATCCCACAGACTCAAATATGCAGGAAATACCACTACATTATTGTCTTTAATTCAAATTAAATCTAATCCCAAGCCTCCATCCCACCAACAGGCAGTAGATTTCATCTCAACTTACCATGAAGACTCCCCTAGTGAACTTCACAAAGGCCCCAAATGTTGAAAGAAACAGAGCAAAACAGAAGAGGAGGCCTCCTGGGCCTTCCAGACGTACTGGTTCTAGCACAGTCCTACCCCTGGTAGCCTGCTCAGGTGTGCTGTAGGAATTCCGCCAGGGCCGAGCAGTGGCACCTGCCCTCCCCACTCTGTGCTAAGCCCCTGCATATCAGTGCCCCTTTTAACCCTTGGGAAATTTTTCCTAAGGAAAGACGGATACTGCCATCTCCCACTTCATCCTCAGAAGTACACCCCTTCCCTTGCTTTCCACCGCTCAATCTCTCCATGGGATTATGAGCAAGTTGGCCAAAGAAGATGAACTCAAATTGTCAGGTTTATTTATTTTTTTGGCCGTGTGACATGTGGAATCTTTTTTTTTTTTTTTAATAAATTTATTTATTTTAGTTGGGGGCTAATTACTTTACAATATTGTAGTAGTTTTTGCCATACACTGACATGAATCAGCCATGGGTTCACATGTGCTCCCCCACCCGAACCCTCCTCCCACCTCCCTCCCCATCCCATCCCTCTGGGTCATCCCAATGCTCCAGCCCTGAGCATTTGCCCCATGCATAGAACATGGAATGGTGTTCCGCTTCACATATGACAATATACGACATGTGGAATCTTAATTCCCGGCCAGGAATCAAAGCCCACCCCCCACCACCACCCCCCGAGTAGGAAGCATGGAACCTTAACCACTGAACCGCTAGGTAAGTCCCTCAAATTGTCAGCTTTACACTTGGGTTTTTCTTCTCTGTTGTTTTGTTTTAGATGGCCTTTCATGGGCAGAACCCTCCACCAGTCATACTTCCTGAGGGTTCCAATATTACAAAACCAGCTTGGCCCCTCTAAACATGTGAATTTTCTATCACTGTTTCAGGCTTTTATAAGAGGATGAACACCTGCTTTTGGCCCAGCAAACACCATAAGACAAGCAAATACAAAGGCCTTCCTGGCTGAGGAAGAGAAAAATACAAAGAAAAAAAAATACAAGATCTTTTTTTGTCAAGATTCTTTTAAGCAGTTGTAGCAGCCAAACTGGAGAAGGCAATGGCACCCCACTCCCGTACTCTTGCCTGGAAAATCCCATGGACGGAGGAGCCTGGTAGGCTGCAGTCCATGGGGTTGCTAAGAGTTGGACACGACTGAGCGACTTCACTTTCACTTTTCACTTTCATGCATTGGAGGAGGAAATGGCAACCCACTCCAGTGTCCTTGCCTGGAGAATCCCAGGGACGGGGGAGCCTGGTGGGCTGCTGTCTATGGGGTCGCACAGAGTCAGACATAACTGAAGCGACTTAGCAGCAGCAGCAGCAGCAGCAGCCAAACACAAATTATAATCTCGACACAAGCTGGTAACTTATTTTATTTGGAGCCTAAAATGATTAACCAGGTCTCAGAATTGTGGGTATTAAGATCTCATTGCTGTGGACCCCACTTTATGAACTAGGACCACATTCAACAAAGCTATAGTTCTGATCAATTTCTGAAAGCAATTGAGAAATAAAATAAAGGAGGAGAGGACTTCCCTGGCTGTCCAGTGGTTAAGACTTCACCTTTCAATGCAGGAGGTGTGGGTATGATCCCTGATTGGCGAGCTAAGATCCTACATGCCTTGCAACCAAAAAAACGAAACATAAAACAGAAACAATATTGTTAACGAATTTACTAAAGGCTTTTAAAATGGTCCACATTAAAATTAAAAAAAAAAAGGAGAATAGATTGGATTCTGTCCCTAAAGCTTTCTCATTGATAGAGGAAATATTTATCTTCTTAAGAACAGTCATAAGAAATAATTAGGAACAGTAACTGGAGCTCTCATTATGCATTATAAACCAGCAAGATCTGAAAGACTGAAAAATATTCTCTTAACTAATCACAGAAGATCCAAGCCCATATTTTCATAGCAAGAGTAAACAATGGAGGTTTAGTCTCACATTCACATGCAAGTAGTCAGTAAAACGAGATTGTGGCTTTCAAGAGGAATTAGATATAAGAAACTCAGAGGGAAAAAAAGAGGTCCTTTCCTCACTTAGTATATTCAAGCTCCTAGGAAGTGATAAAGAAAATAAGGAAAGAAAAGGAATTCACAGCACAAATCCTGTTTTAAGCAGTCATTTTTATGGCATTTGCTGGTTCCCCAGAAAGGATGCTCTCTCTCCCTAGAAACTCAGACTCTAAAGTGTATGTTGAAGGAAGGAAAAGAAGAAAGAGTGATAAGCAAATAAAAAGATGAATCACCTTGTAGCTCGTGGTAAGTATTTCCTAACGGTTCTTTGTGGCTTCTCTGTCTCTTCTATGATACCTATCACCAGGCAAGGAGAGAGAGACAAGAGGTGGCTCTGGTGAACGTATAAAAGGGACAGAACGATGCCCAAGGTGGGAATGTGAGGAAGCACACATGGTGAGCAGGAGAGCTACAGCTTTAGGATGCCACCGTGCGCATCTCTCACAAGACTGGTACACAAATGCCTATGGGAGATCAGTTAGTTCTTCTTGATGAAGGAACAATATATCTCTAGAAACAATGTCCAGGATTTGTAAGTAACTTGTCATTCCCTTCTTAGATATCAAAACTCTAATGGGAATGAAGGTTTCAGATTGGCTAGTCACTTCAAACACTTAAAGGGATAGGACTTCACGGTGGTGTCTGAATCGAGGGGAAAAGCAGATTTAGGGACACTGAGTCCTTTCTGGAAAGGATCCTAGCCAAGCTTCTTGGGGAAGGCGGGCTGGGTAAATTATAAAAAGGAGGCAACAGGTATACATTAACAAAAAAAAATTGAAAACAACCAATCAATGAGCTGTAAATCTTAGCCAGTTCTCAATTTGGTCCTTGCCTCCTGGATCACCCAGGCAAAGTCTTGTCCAGGACGTTTCCTGTCTAAGGGCCCTTGCATTCCTGTCACCTTCTTCCTTTAATTTGTTCCCATCAATAACATGTTCCTGACCACCACAATGAGCAGTTTCTTTCCTGCAGCACTTCCACTGGTTCTGTTCTCCCCCAACTGGGACCTGGTGTGGAGGTGAGAACCAGGGTACTGACACCCCGGGAGCTGCAGGCTGGCAGTCCTGAGTCCAGCCCAGTGGACATCCATTGCCTGGGACTCTTTCTGCCCCCAAACAAACAGAAGAAGGGCTCTTGATTCAGTTCAGTTCAGTTCAATTCAGTTCAGTTGCTCAGTCGTGTCCGACTCTTTGCGACCCCATGGACCACAGCACGCCCAGGTCTCCCTGTCCATCACCACCTCCCAAAGTCCACCCAAACCCATGTCCACTGAGTCAGTGATGCCATCCAACAATCTCATCCTCTGTCATCCCCTTCTCCTCCTGCCTTCAATCTTTCCCAGCATCAGGGTCTTTTCCAATGAGTCAGTTCTTCACATCAGGTGGCCAAAGCAATGGAGTTTCAGCTTCATCATCAGTCCTCCCAATGAACACTCAGTTCTGATCTCCTTTAGGATGGACTGGTTGGATCTCCTTGCTGTCCAAGGGACTCTCAAGAGTGTTCTCCAACACCACAGTTCAAAAGCATCAATTCTTCAGCGCTCAGCTTTCTTCACAGTCCAACTCTCACATCCATACATGACTAATGCAAAAACCATAGCCTTGACTAGATGGACCTTTGTTGGCAAAGTAATGTCTCTGCTTTTTAATATGCTGTCTAGGTTGGTCATAACTTTCCTTCCAAGGAGCAAGCATCTTTTAATTTCATGGTTGCAATCACCATCTGCAGTGATTTTGGAGCCCCAAAAAACAAACAAAATCTGTCACTGTTTCCCCATCTATTTGACATGAAGTGATGGGACCAGATGCCATAAATCTTAGTTTTCTGAGTGTTGAGCTTTAAGCCAACTTTTTCACTCTCCTCTCTCACTTTCATCAAGAGCCTCTTTAGTTCTTCTTCACTTTCTGCCATAAGTGTGGTGTCATCTGCATATCTGAGGTTATTGATATTTCTCCCGGCAATCTTGATTTCAGCTTGTGCTTCATCCAGCCAGCATTTCTCAGTGGTAGGCACTGAGAGAGGGCATCAGAGGGCAGACAGACTAAAACCACAATCACAGGAAACTACCCAATCTAATCACATGGACCACAGCCTTGTCTAACTCACTGAAACTAAGCCATGCCGTGTAGGGCCACCCAAGACGGAGGGGTCTTGGTGGCGAGTTCTGCCAAAATGTGGTCCACTGGAGAAGGGAATGGCAAACCACTTCAGTATTCTTCCCTTGAGAACCCCATGAACAGTATGGAAGGCAAAAAGATAGGACACTGAAAGATGAACTCTCCAGGTTGGTGGGTGCCTGATATGCTACTGGATGGAGATCAGTGGAGAAAGAAGTCCAGAAAGAATGATGGGATGGAGCCAAAGCAAAAACAACACCCAGTTGTGATGTGACTGGTGATAGAAGCAAGGTCCGATGCTGTAAAGAGCAATAGTGCATAGGAACCTGGAATGTTATGTCAATGAATCAAGGGAAACTGGAAGTAGTCAAACAGGAGATGGCAAGAGTGAACATTGACATTTTAGGAATCAGCGAAACTAAAATGGACTGGAATGGGTGAATTTAACTCAGATGACCATTATATCTATACTGTGGGCAAGAATCCCTTAGAAGAAATGGAGTAGCCATCATAGTCAACAAAAGTCTGAAATGCAGTACTTGGATGCAATCTCAAAAACGATAGAATGATCTCTGTTTGTTTCCAAGGTAAACCATTCAATATCACAGTAATCCAAGTCTATGCCCCGACCAGTAATGCTGAAGAAGCTGAAGCTGAATAGTTCTATGAAGACCTGTAAGACCTTTTAGAACTAACACCCAAAAAAGATGTCCTTTTCATTATAGGGGACTGGAATGCAAAAGTGGGAAGTCAAGAAACACCTAGAGTAACAGGCAAATTTGGCCTTAGAGTACAGAATGAAGCAGGGTAAAAGTGAACAGAGTTTTGCCAAGAGAACGCACTAGTCATAGCAAACACCCTCTTCCAACAACACAAGAGAAGATTCTACACAGGGACTTCACCAGATGGCCAACACTGAAATCAGGTTGATTATATTCTTTGTAGTCAAAGATGGAGAAGCTCTATACAGTCAGCAAAAACAAGACCAGGAGCTGACTGTGGCTCAGATCATAAACTCCTTATTGCTCTTGATTCAACAGCTGGCAAAAGGTTTCTTAACCCTGGAGACATTTAAGATGTATTACAAGACGGGCTTTAGCAAAATCCAACACCAACTGTGGCATGGAAAGACAGCAGGAGTCAGCCCTGAGAACAGGTTTTTCATCTCTTATGCAGCCAGAACTGGCACCCTGCCACGTGGTATCCCCAACCTTGGGGGGTAGCCAGCTGAGGGGGTTCCCACAGCAAGTTCCCTTAGTCATGCAGAGGTGGAGTCAGGCACCCAAAAAATGCAAGGCAATGCATCATAAGCTTCCTAAAACCCTTATGTGTAATCCCGTGAATCATAGGGGGTAGTTCTTACATTCAGATAAGGATTATCTGGTTTCCAAGCACTTCCCTCCTCAAATTATCAGTCACTTCTCTACCAGATCCCTTTAAAATCAGGTCCAAGTTTCTACCTTTAGCATCTTCCCCAAATTCTAAAGATATGTTCTATTTTCCTAAAACTTTTTTCAGAGCAAAAACACTATTTTAGTCACATGTTTTTTATACCCTCACCTACTTCTAAAATACCTTCGAAGGGGTCACACCACTGGGAGCTATGACTCTTGAATCTGTTAATCTTTTTCTAGACTTTTAAGGTACACTCACATTACAGCAAGTGACATGGACAGAGGAAACAGCTTTGTGTTGGAGGTGGTGGTGATGGTGTTGTTTTTAAAGAAGTGAATGAAGCATCAAAATACCACCTCAGAATGACCACAAACAGTATTTGGTATATATGAGCCTCTCACTAAAACCTGGCCACACACTGCTAGTGGGCGTATGAACAGCAGCCCACTTGCTTTCTTTGAAAAGTAATTTGACAGCATGCATTAGAAGTCTTAAGAAGTTCATAACTAGCCTTTAGCCCAGTACATAGGTTTTTAAAGATCTAGTTTAAAACAATAAGCAGAAAGAGGTATCCCAGTATTTTTACATAGTAAAGATGCCAAAACAACCTCATGCCACACAAATAAGAAGATGATTTTATAAATTACTGCACATCCATGTGGCTATATGCCTGGTTGTACTCAAGATCTCACACAGTGCATGATACATGCTAAGGTCTCAGTAAACATTTGAAGAATGAAATATAGTACAATTATGAAAATGTTTTTGAAGAACATTTAATGGTATGAGGAAATAATATACTGTTAAATGAATTAAACAGGATATAAAACAGTATATACAGCATGACTCTATTTTTTTTAAACAGTAAAAAGATTGAAAGAAAATATACAAATGTTGACCGAGTTCAGCTCTAGTTGATTTGTAATTTTTTCCTTATTAACATGTTTCATATTTTCAAACAATTTTAAGACAATAATCACATATTACTATTATAGTTAGAAAAAATAAACAATCAAATGCTTTTTTAAAAGCTCTGGGAAACTATTTTCATTTCTGAAATGAATGAACAATGAGCTGTATTTCAAAGCCAGTTAAGCTGTGATTTGTTTAAAATCAACTTAATTATATTCACTTCTGTAACTCGATTTACACATAATAGAAGTGTAAATCGGTGAAGTGTATAATAGAAACTAATTCTTATAGCATCATTTACCATCTTAGACAACTGAGTTACGAATAAGTTGGTTATCACCTTATAAAGACAGTGAAAGATAACCATTAGTTTCCCAGATGCCTTACATAATTAGGAAAAGAAAAACAATGTCTGGTTCTCCACATTCACAAAATAATCTTTTACTTACTCATATTGATCTAAGTTGTTTGATTTCTTTCCTGTCACATAATTACTTGGGATATATCCTTCACTCCTAGAAATAAGAAAAATACTTTAGATAAACTGAAATTATGTTACTGACAGAGTATTAAGAGGAAAATTACTGCCCATCTGGAGTAATTAAAGTATAATATTGCCTAAAGCTTATAAGAAAGATTGGCTGACCCTCAATAAGTTAATATATCTATAGTATTTGATGCTTTACAATGGACTTCCTCATTGGATCCTTACAAAAATTCTGAGGTAGGTAGACATTCTTGTACCCACTTTTTGATGGGAAAACCAAAGCTTAGGAAGATTGAGACTTTCTCAAGGGCTCAGAACTAGCCAGCAACAGGGTCAGAATGTGAATTCTGAACTTGTGACTCAGTTCAGAGCCCTTCCTAACATTCTATGGTGCTTCTCTTGAATTCAAACTTTATGGGGATGTTTTAAAGAAACCACTACTTCAGGAAAGTGGAAGTGTTAGATGAAAACAACTACCACTCCAACACCTCAACAGTCTGTGAAACAGACAGTAAACCCTAACATCTACATCAGTATCATCTAGTCACTCATTAAAAAGACAAATTCCTGGGTCATACCTAAGAGATAGGAACTGAGGAGGCCTGTATGGGGCCAGGGAACCTTGGATTTTTACCCTAGATGACTCCTGTGCACATTAAAGTTTAAGGAGCAATCATAGTAGGCAGAATCTTGGCTGGAGCCAAGAATTTCAGCAGATAAAAGAGATATATATATAAAATTTCTAAGTTGAGTAAAAATGCTATAATTCTGAATATGAAATGTTGGTAACAACTCATAATATATGCATACATAAGAGTGTATATATGTGGCTCTGTGCACTGAGAAAGGGCTAGAAGCAAGGACAATCCAGCAGCTATAGAATCCTAGTATCCTACCTGTTGTCTTTAAATATTATTTCATATGAAAAGGAGCCAGAACTCTTTGGAGAAATGGCAAATTGCAGGTTTGACCAGGAAAAACACAAGAATGAAACTGAGCTCTTTTATTTTATTCAGAAAGCAAGAAAGTCTAAAAGGACCCCTAACGAAAATAGCTACCATGACCCATGATGGGACAATCCAAGCAAAAAGAATAATGACTGCAATAGAAAAAAACCAAATATGAAAGTATCCATGCTTCTCCTTCTGTTTAGTCGCTCAGTCATGTCTGAGTCTTTGCAACCACATGGACTGTAGCCCACCAGGCTCCTCTATCCATGGGACTTCCGAGGCAAGAATACTTGGAAATGGGTTGCCATTTCCTTCTCCAGGGGATTTTCCTGACCCAGGGAGTGAACCCATGTCTCCTGCATCGATTGGCAGGTGGCTTCTTTACCACTGAGCCACCTGGGAAGCCCAAAAGTATCCATTATAACACTTTTAAAAGTATTGATTACCACTGTTATCAACAGAGGAAGCTTGGTCATCAGAATTAGAAAAATCACCATTTTGCTATCCTTAGCAAAATAATCGATCTAAGCAATAATCATCAATGGAGGCTAAAATCATTAAGTGAAACACTGATGAAGAATTTTATGACAGAGGAATAAAGCTGACAAACATTCCTCAGGTATGTCTGCCTGTGTAACCTTGGCATCATAAGAAGTGGAACCACTGGATATACGGGACATAGATACATATTAAATGATACCATGTGCAAGCAAATAGCTTAATCTAGATTGTGGCTCACTACAGAGAAAAAGATCTGGTTTTATCAATAAATCAAAAATGAGGGGGAAAAAGGGACAGGGATTGTTGTAGAATAAAAGAGAGACATGAGACATGTCAGCCAAAATGCATTGTGTGGCCCTTGTTTTACTCTTGAGTAAATTGTAAAAATACACAGTAGAGCTAATCAAGGGAAACCAGGATTACAGAGCTGGTACTATCCTTAAACCTGGGCCAGAAGGGCCCCTGTTCTGACCTCACACTTTCAAGAGAATGCTAAAGTCCATCATTCCTCAGCTGGACCATCTGAAACTAGGGCCTCAGGATTCACTGCCCATTGCCAAGCCCTACATGGGCCTTTCCAAGGGGTTTCATTCTCTGAAAACCAGATGATGCTGCTTGCGTGCACTCCTCCAGCCCAGGTCCAGGAAGTGACCAAGCTGGGAGGTGGCTTTTGCAAACCAAATGGACAGAATTTGGATATATAGCTGGGAGATCCACATGGTGCATATGAGATGGAACCAGGGACAGAACGGAAAGGAGAAGGGCGATACCCTGGGGAGCTGGCCAGCCCTCTGTGCACCGTCACGTTCCGGCACGGAACTCCAAGCCAAACTGTGTTTCCTTGTCATTTTGAAGGCATGTTTGTCAAGTTGGAGGATAAATTATACCTTATTCACCAGTTTGTCAGCTTGACTTATAAATATTTAAATATTTGATATCTTGGCTTTTATTTGTACTCTTCTTCTAGTCCTGAAAATGCTGGGGGAAAGCCTACAGATGAATTTTTAAAATTATTATTATATTATAATGTTGGGGTTCCCTGGTGGCTCAGATGGTAAAGAAACTGCCTGCAATCAGGAGACCCGGGTACAATCTCTGGGTGGGGAAGATCCCTTGGAGATGACAATGGTTACCCACTCCAGTATTCTTGCCTGGAGAATTCTATGGACAGAAGAGCCTGGTGTGCTACAGCCCCTGGGGTCACAAAAAGTCAGACACGACTGAGCAACTAATACACACACATGATAATGACACAGCAGTTGTTGAAAAAAATCTTTAGCAATTAGACTTGGGGGTGAAATTTCATGATGATTTGAATTTACTTTGAAATACTAAAAAAAAATAAAAAGAACAGTTGGGAAGATTTTAAAATTATGACCAATCAATTTCTAAAGTCACATGACAAGAGGCTCTGTTAAACTATTACAAATCTTTTGGATATGTCTATAATTTTTTAAAACATCTTGTTTGGCAAAAAAAAAGCAGTGATGACCTTTCTATAAACATAGATGAACAGGTTTCCATAAAGGTACTAATGCACAGCACTCAGGAGATGTACCACTGCTAAGAAGTGAGTAGCAGACATGGGCCCTGCTCAATCCAGAGGCTTCCATTGCATCTCCAGCAGTGACCCTGGAACTGGGGGTGGGGTAGGAGGTAAGAAAGTGGATTTGCATGAAGGGAATGCTCTCATCAGGACAAAAAGTCCTCCTCTTCTTATTCACAGGAACTCAGAATAAAAACAGGGTTATACTACAGAGGTAAGCACGGGATATAGAGCTATACTAATGAAGCTTAAGATACACCCCCCCACACACACAACGTTTATCATATTTACCCATTATTTACCAATAATAACATTGAAAGGACTATTCTCTTTAAATCCTATTTAGTATAAATAATGTTTGTTTTTAAACTTCTTGAATGTATGTATTTTAGTCATAGGCACATATGCACCTACATATAGACAGACACACACTCACATTCTCTCTTTCTACAATAAATCTAAGATTACTTATTTAATTTGAGGGGGAGGGGGAGGGGGAAGGGAAGAGACCTAAAATGTAATTTTCCCCAAGATCAAAACAATCCAACTCAAACACATAATGGATGAGAAATAGACCAGTATAATGGATTCTAAGTTTTGGAAAGAAGTGGTTGATCCATTTACATTTATTGAGTCACTAGGAATACACCGTGCTACTAAAAGGTAATAATGTATATTTTCATTTATGGCTGCTGAATTGGTCTCACTACATAACAGTTACAGATTATCCTCTTCTTGCTCGGTATTTAACTCCCAGCCACCCACTGTGTATCATCCACAGGGAGGGAATACCTACCCGTATTTATCTCTTGCTTTCCACCAGTGAACATCATTCTTTTCCAATATGATATACTCCTGGCCTCTCTCTAGTCTGAGATCATGTGCTTCTGTTGCTTGGAAATCATACATGGCTACAACTATTTCTTCACCATTTTCTTCTTCAGGCGGAATTGGTGGAGGAGGCCTTCGCTAAGAAATGGAAATAACATGTGAAAGTTTAGTCGTCCATTTGAAACTGGGTGTGAAGTAAAACACTAGGCACTGCACGTACTGCCACAGAATAAACTCTGCCTAAAATAACCCGGCGACTCTCTGCCCGTGGGTTTGATGATGTTGATGCTACTGGGCCTCTTGTGGGTTTCAGAATACAGGACAAGGGCAAAAACTGTCTTTAAATAGCAAAAGGATTCTTCTCGGCATCAGGATTAGCTTACCAGGGAGAGGCAAGGTTAGAATGTGAGTAGAAATGACAACTAAAAGCACACCCACCATTTAATGGCCAACAATGGGAAAAGGCCTACTTTCGTCAGGTCTCCCACTTGAAGGAATCTGTACTTCTTCATGCCTACTATGTGCAAGGTACACTCTAAGTACATAGCTGGCATACTTCTTCTCATTTTTTTTTTTTAATTTTAAATTGAAATATATAGTTGGGCTTCCCTGGTAGCTCAGCTGGTAAAGAATTCGCCTGCAATGCAGAAGACCTCAGTTCGACTCCTGGGTCAGGAAGTTCCCCAGTGTTCTTGACTGGTGAATCCCCATGGACAGAGAAGCCTGGTGGGCTACAGTCCACGGGGTCGCAAAGAGTTGGACACAACTAAGCAACTATGCACAGCACAGCACATAGTTAATTTACAACGATGCATTAGTTGCTGGTATACAGCGAAGTGATTCAGTATATACTCTTTTTCATATTGTTTTCATTATGGTTTATTATAGGATACTGAATACAGCTCCCTATGCTATAGAGTAGGACCTTGCTGTTTATCTACTTTATTCATAATAGTTTCTATCTGCTAATCTCAAACTCCTAATTTACCCCCATACCCCGCCTTTCCCCTTGGGTAACCCTGTTTCCTTCCTCTGTGAGTCTGTTTCTGTTTTGTAAATAAGTTCATTTGCATCCTCATTTATTCTCAGTACTAATTCCATAAGAGTATATACGTTCCATTTTATAACTAAGGAAACAATGGCTTAAAGTCACTCACATCAGATTCTTGCTGGATCGCGTCCCTCCCAAGTACAAAGCACATGTGTTTTCTACCATACTCCACTATTCATAGGTATATCATTAAATCACTAGTCATTCCTTTGTCAAAATACTGTGGTCTCAAGACTGAAATATTCCTCTAAAGTCCCACATTGCTTGAATAATATTCAAAGCCAAAATATAGGCAGAATGCCAGATGATAATAGGCCCCCCAGTGATAATTTCTGATACATTTAAATAAATATTATTTGACACCAAAAAAAAAATCAAGTTAAGCCACAATCTATCCATTTCTGATATGATCCATGCAGGAGGCAACATCACAGGAATGAACAAAAACACACGTGGTAAACACATGCTTAAAAAAGTTAGGAGCTTCCCTGGTGGCTCAGACAGTAAAGAATCTGCCTGCAATGCGGGAGCCCTGGGTTCGATCCCTGGGTCAGAAAGATCCCCTGGGGAAGGGCATGGCTACTGACTCCAGCGTTCTTGCCTAGAAAATCCCACGGATAGTGGAGTCTAGCAGGCTACACAGTCCATGGGTCGCAAAAAGTTAGACATGACTGAGTGACTATCTCATCACTTCCAAAAGTTAAAGACCACCTTACTTTCTTTATTTCTGGCGCTGGTGTTGGAGGTAGTGCTTTTCTTATACCTAAAAATATAACAACAAGATAGGTTAAAATGCCATCTAACAATGATCTACAGATTTAAGGAAAAGTAAACATAACAAGAAGTCCACTCTGACTCTCTCACTCTGGTGCGTGTTGCTTATAATACTATTTTAGAACAGATTTCTTGAACAGACTGTAAAATGCCATAGGGATTGAGGCCATGTGTTATTCATTGTAAACAAACGGGATTATATCAGAACCAAAAAGCTTCTGCTCAGCAAAGCGAAACTATCAACAAAATGAAAAGGCAACCAATGGAAGGGGAGAAAATATTTGCAACCCACATATCTGAGAAGGGGTTAGTATCCAAAATACACAAGGAACTCATACAACTCAATAGTTAAATAATAACTCAATTAAAAGTGGACAAAGGACCTAAACAGACTTTTTTTTTTAAAGAAGACATACAAACAGCCAAGAGGTACCTTAAAAGGTGCTCAGCATAACTAATCATTAGGAAAATGCAAATTAAAACCAGGAATAAGATACCACCTCATACGTATTAGGATAGCAATTATAAAACCCACATGTGATAACAAATGCTAGTAAGGATGTAGAGAAAAGGGAACTCTTGTGCACTGTTAGTGGGAATGTAAATGATGTGGTCACTGTGGAAAACAACATGGAAGTTCCTCAAAAAACTTAAAATTAGAACTACCAGATGATCCAGCAATCCCACGTCTAGGTATATACACAAACAAAAGGAAACCAATACCTCAAGGAGACAATCTGTACGCCCGTGGCCACGGCAGGGTATTTCACAACAGCCAGGGATAGAAGCAACCTGAGCGTTCACCAACAGAGGACTGGGTACAGAACATGTAGTGTGTGTGTGTATATGTGCATACATACACAATGGAATATCCAGCCTTAGAAAAGCCTTAGAAATATTACTCAATTTATATATATATATAAAACTGGAGAAGGAAATGGCAACCTACTCCAGTATTCTTGCCTGGAGAATCTAATGGACAGAGGAGCCTGGCAGGCCACAGTCTATGGGGTCGCAAGAGTAGGGTCCACACGCGTGCACGCACACACACACACATATCTAGAACTAATACCCCCCCCAAAAGATGTCCTTTTCATCATAGAGGATGGGAATGCAAAAGTAGGAAGTCAAGAAACACCTAGAGTAACAGGCAAGTTTGGCCTTAGAGTACAAAATGAAGCAGGACAAAGGCTAACAGTGTTGCCAAGAGAACGCACTGGTCATAGCAAACACCCTCTTCCAAGAACACAAAAGATGACTCTACATATGGACATCACCAGATGGTCAATACTGAAATCAGATTGATTATATTCTTTGCAGCCAAAGATGGAGAAGCTCTATACAGTCAGCGAAAACAAGACCAGGAACTGACTGTGGCACAGATCATGAACTCCTTATTGCAAAATTCAGACTTAAAGAAAGTTGGGAAAACCACTAGACCATTCAGGTATGACATGTATCAAATCTCTTATGATTATACAGTGGAAGTGACAAACAGATTCAAAGGATTAGACCTGATAGGCAGAGTGCCTGAAGAACTATGGATGGAGTTTCATGACACTGTACAGGAGGCAGTGATCAAGACCATCCCCAAGAAAAAGAAATGCAAAAAGGCAAAATGGTTGTCTGAGGAGGCCTTACAAATAGCTGAGAAAAGAAGAGCGGCAAAAGGCAAAGGAGAAAAGGAAAGATACACCATCTGAATGCAGAGTTCCAAAGAATAGCAAGCAGAGATAAGAAAGTCTTCCTCAGTGATAAATGCAAAGAAATAGAAGAAAGCAATAGAATGGGAAAGACTAGAGATCTCTCAAGAAAATTAGATAGAAAATTAGATAGCAAGGGAACATTTCATGCAAAGATGGCCACAATAAAGGAGAGAAACGGTCTGGGCCTAAAAGAAGCAGAAGATATTAAGAGGTGGCAAAAACACACAGAACTATACAAAAAAGATCGTCATGACCCAGATAACCACGATGGTGTGATCACTCACCTAGAGCCAGACGTCCTGGAGTGCAAAGTCAAGTGATCCTCAGGAAGCATCACTATGAACAAAGCTAGTGGAGGTGATAGAATTCCAGCTGAACTATTTCAAATCCTAAATTATGATGCTGTGAAAGTGCTGTACTCAATATGCCAGCAAATTGGAAAACTCAGCAGTGACCGCAGGACTGGAAAAGGTCAGTTTTCATTCCAATTCCAATGAAAGGCAATGCCAAAGAATGTTCAAACTACTGCACAATTGTATTCTTCTCACATACTAGCAAAGTAATGCTCAAAATTCTCCAAGCTGGATTTAGAAAAGGCAGAGGAACCAGAGATCAAATTGCCAACATCCTTTGGATCATAGAAAAAGCAAGAGAGCTCCAGAAAAACATCCACATTGTTGACTATGCCAAAGCCTTTGCCTGTGTGAATCACAACAAACTGTGGAAAATTCTGAAAGAGAAGGGAATATACCAGACCACCTGACTTGCCTCCTGAGAAATCTGTATGCAGGTCAAGAAGCAACAGTTAGAAGTGGACATGGAACAACAGACTGGTTCCAAATTCGGAAAGGAGTACATCAAGGCTGTATATTGTCACCCTGCTTATTTAACTTACATGCAGAGTACATCATGTGAAATGCTGGGCTGGATGAAGGACAAGCTGGAATCAAGACTGCAGGGAGAAATATCAATAACCTCAGATATGCAGATGACACCACCCTCATGGCAAAAAGCAAAGAGGAACTAAACAGCCTCTTGATGAAAGTGAGAGAGGAGAGTGAATAAGTTGGCTTAAAACTCAACATTCAAAAAACTAAGATCATGGCATCTGGTTCCATCACTTCATGGCAAGTAGATGGGGAAACAAGGGCAACAGTGACAGACTATTTCTTTGGGCTCCAAAATCACTGCTGATGGGTGACTGCAGCCATGAAATTAAAAGATGCTTGCTCCTTGGAAGAAAAGCTATGACCAACCTGGACAGCATATTAAAAAGGAGAGATATTACTTTGCCGACAAAGTCCATCTAGTCAAGGCTATGGTTTTTGCATTAGTCATGCATGGATGTGCAAGTTGGACCATAAAGAAAGCTGAGTGCCAAAGAATTGATGCTTTTGAACTGTGGTATTGGAGAAGACTCCTGAGAGTCCCTTGGATTGTAAGATCAAACCAGGCAATCCTAAAGAAAATCAGTCCTGAATATTCATTGGAAGGACCTATGCTGAAGCTGAAGCTCCTATACTTTGGCCACCTGATGCGAAGAACTGACTCATTGGAAAAGATCCTGATGCTGGGAAAGATTGAAGGCAGGAGGAGAAGGGGACAACAGATTAGGGGTTGGTTGAATGGCATCATCGACTGGATGGACATGAGTTTGAGCAAGCTCCAGGAGTTGGTGATAGGCAGGGAAGCCTGGCATGCTGCAGTCCACGAAGTCGCAAAGAGTCCGACACAACTGAGCAACTGAACTGAACTGTGTATATAAAACAAGAAAAAATACAAATAAAGTCTAAGGATCTAGTGTATAACATGGCAACTATAGCTGATAGCTTTGTAATGTAAATTGAAGTTTTCTAAGAAAATAGAACTTAAATGTTTTCATACATACACACACAAACACACACACACACACACACACACACACACACACACAAGGTAAAGATACGAGGTTTTAATTAGCTCAGTGAGAAGAATCTTTTCCAATGGATAAGTATATCCAATCATCTCACTGCAAATTTTAAAGATGTTGCAATTTTGTTAATTATACCTCAGTAAAGCTGGGGGGAAAGGTGAGAAAAACCGCTGACAGTCCTTCCTTAGGTTCACACTTACCCTTACAAAATATACCTACCCTGAAAGTTTGAGGGCCATATTTAACAAACAGCAAAATCAAAAACATGTCACTTTCTCCCTTTACCAATAATATGTACATCCTGAGCACAATATAGCTATAGAATAAAATGAATACTTACTACTTTCAAAAAGATTATATTTTTCACATCCAGGTGCTAGTTTTTCAGTTTGTCTGCAACACTGATAACTTCCATCTGCCCAAAATTTAGGATGATATTTAATCATAATATTATTGTTGTTCTTTATTTCTGTAATTCAAAGATACATTAAATGATCAGTGAAATAAAGCAGAGATGACAGAATGTTTCCTTGAGTAACACTGTTGATCACTCTTTCTCAAATTCATTGTTATTGTTTAGACACTAAGTCGTGTCTGACTCTTTTGTTTCCCTATGGACTGTTTATTATGAGGAAATCCTCATAACATAAAATCAAACATTCAGAAGATGCATACAGTTCTCTTTTGCCTCCTTTTTTTGGTGAGGCACCCTTGTGCTAACAAAGTGAACAACCTCTGCTACACTGTGATGAATAAACACAAAAGTCAGCCCATCACCATTTTGTTCTTCAGAGAAAGCAGTGAGGATTATGCAGGACAAATTACAAATGAACATTCTTCATGTACAAGTCAATTCCTCCACATCAAATGTTGACTACACAATTTCTTGGAAAATACTAAATCCTGCTATCATAAAAGCCCAGTGCTTAGTCACCTCCAAATGCATTATATATTAAATGAAAGCTTGTTTTTCTTAAAAACTATGTATAAGCCACTAGAAGGAACCAGATTATAAAAAAAGGAAGTTATCTTCGATGTGTGTCACTTACAGGAAAAGAATGCCCTTGGAGAAGCACTTATTGTAGATTAAAAGATTATAAATGTAAGATAGTTCTGTCCTAGTGATAAGAATGTTATATTCTGAAATTATGTACAGATTAATATTTCATGATATGAGTTTACCTTCTTTTAACTTCTTCACCCACCGGTCCCTGCTTTGTGCACTAGGTGCAAAAATGTAAAGTGTGTTAGCATCATGCACAACCTGAAATAAAACAAAAGATGGAACAGGTGAGAAATAGCACTCCTACCTAGCACAGAGCCCTTGGTACCACAGGAACCAATAAAAGACCCTGAAATTCTTTAAGCAAGTCAATCGCTTTCAGTCCAAAGAACCTAGATTCCCTTCTTACAAAAGCAATTTCTCCATGTCTACATCAAGTGGTACAAAGAACTGTGCTTTTACAAGAGGAAAAAAATGTACAGAGGCCAGGATACTTTGCCAATCTTACTATTTCTTGCAATGTAAGGAACTAAAGTTCCTTAGGCCTGGCGTGCTGCAGTTTATGGGGTTGCAAAGAGTTGGACATGACTGAGCAACTGAACTGAACTGAACTGAAGCAAACTTGGTACAACAGGGATTATTCTAATCAAGTATTATTCCGAATAATATTTAGATGAATGGACTACTCTTTCAGCATCACTCCTACACCTTCCTTTTGCCACTACAAATAACTGCAGTAGGTAGCTTAATTAAGCACTGACTACTCCAACTCTAAGCTTCATGCTTTACAGACATTAACTCAATCAATCCTACCATCAAGACATAGTATTCCCATTTTGCAGAAGAGGAGACTAAGGCCTATCCAAGACATCAATTCTAAATAGCTCCCAGAGGCACCACTCACACAGAATACACTGCAAATGGTGCCCCTTAATTTACCTGCCCATCAGCATGTAGTTGGTCATCCAGAAAGCCAGGATTCTGACTCTAAGTTCCAAACTTTTAACCACAGTACCTCTTTTAGAGTTACCTCCAAGTGAACAATTAGTCTTATTCCTAATAGTTTTAATATTAATAATAAAATTAAGCATGGGAAGCTAACCTAAGAATTTTGGTCTTCACTTTACCCTTGATGGTCAGTCACAAGGCAGAAACACCCTGCTTGACTGAAAAGAAATATCTGGCTGGAAACCTCTCTTTACTATGTCAACAGCCACTAGATTGAACACAGATAGCTCTTTCATCAATAGATGGCTCTTCCTGACCATATTTAATAGATAATCCTGAGAAATAAAAATCATATTTTTATGGCAAGATAAGAGAAATGTAAACAAAAAATTCTTCTCTGCTCTTCAGCATCCTCTCTCCCCCACTGTACATTGTGTAACTCTGTAATGCAAAATCAAACCTCCCCATCGGCAGAAATACCTGCTCAACCCTAAAGAGTAACATCTTCCCAGCAGAAGCAATACAGTGCCTTAAAAGATAGCATTCCTTCTTGATCTTGTAAGGGGTCACATGACCCACTACAATGCTGCTCAGATCTGGATTCTATAAAACTGTCAATAATACATCACATGATGTCCTGCCCTCTGTCTCAAAAACTGACATATAATTAACTGTGTCTTGACTTCTAGAGGGTGGAACAGTTCTCAGAGCTTTTTGAGATGCTCCTCCCAAGTTATAATCCTCAACTCTGGCTCGAATTAAGTTTTCCATTTTTTTTTCAAATTCTTTTCCCATTTAGATTGTTACATAATATTGAGCAGAGTTCCCACGCTATCAGTAGGTCCCTGTTGGTTATCCATTTAAAATACAGCAGTATGGGGACTTCCCTGGCAATCCAGTGGTTAGGACTTTACCCATGCTCTCACTGCCAAGGGCCCAGGTTCAGTCCATGGTCGGGGAAGTAAGATCTCACAAGCTGCACGGCACAGCCAAAATATATATATATATACACATACACACACATATACACATGGCAGTGTGAACATGTCAACCCCAAAAAAGAATAGATACGTGTGTGTGTGTGTGTGTGTGTATATATGAATCATTCTGCTATAAACCTGAAACTAACATGACATTGTTAATCTATACTTCAATATAAAATAAAAAGTTTAAAAAAAATCCCCACTTCTTTCTTAGATCAACTGATTAGTTTTTTGTCAACAATCCCTTCTCATTCATTCTAATTAAATAAATTAAATAAATGTGGTCTAATAACAATGGAACACCATAGAACGGTTCAATTCAGTCACTCAGTCATGTCCAACTCTTTGCAACGCCATGGACCTCAGCACGCCAGGCTTCCCTGTCCATCGCCAACTCCCGGAGTTTACTCAAACTCATGTCCATTGAGTTGGTGATGCCATCCAACCATCTTATCCTTTGTCATCCCCTTCTCCTCCTGCCTTCAATCTTTCCCAGCATCAGTGTCTTTTTCAAGGAGTCAGTTCTTTGCATCAGGTGGCCAAAGTATTGGAGTTTCAGCTTCAGCATCAGTCCTTCCAATGAATATTCAGGACTGATTTCCTTTAGGATGGACTGGTTGGATCTCCTTCCATAGAACAAATATTGCTATATTCTACTCGGTGATTAATTCATACAACTAGCATTTTGCTGGGACTACATGAGATACAGAAATGAATCTAAGAAATATCTTATTACAAGACAGAAAATGAGATGTAATAAACAGGTAAAGATAAAGCGCTAAGAGGGCTCTGGGGGTGTATGCTGCCTTATTTGGCCCATGATTTTCATACTTGTGTCAACCTTGTAAAGATACAATGTGAGAGTTGCAAGTTTTATTCAGAGCAAAATGAGGACTGCTGCCCAGGAATCAGCATGTCAGATAGCTCTGAGAAACTTCTCCAACGAGGCAAGGGGCATGGTCAGTATATATGTGATTTTTGCTGAAGGGAGGGTACATGCAATCAAGCACATATTTTTCCAGAAGGTTTCTGCTAGGCTCGTTAAGCAGTCATCATTATGAAGGATTTTAGTGCTTTTCCAGATATGAGGAGATACAAGAATTGTACTCATAAAATCAGCTCCTGAAAATATCTATCAGAAGACCTGTCCTGCCAGTTTTTCCTAAAACACAGAGTGCTTCATTTCTGCTCTATACCCTGGACTTCTTTCAGGGGGTACTGAAGGTCAGCAGCTGCAGCAGCATCTGAGTTAATCCTTGTAGAGGTAAATGGCAAGTGCCCAGGACAAGTGCCAATTTGTAGCTGACACCTGTGACATTGTGATTTATAACAACAAATATATATTTGGTCTCTGTTCTGGTTCCTGGCACAGAGCTCCTAGAAACCCCTTGGAATTTCCTGTGCTGAGAAAAGGGGTATCTTTTATTATGCTAATGAGGTGACAATCCAGAAGAAGGTGGGGAAGGGTGCTGGTTGCCAGTGAAGCCAACCCTGTGATTACAATATTGGAACTTTCAGTCCCACTTCTCGGAGGTGGAGACCTCCGAGAAGGACAGAGGAGCTGTGACTGAGTTCAATCATCAATGGCCAATTATGTAATCAATCATGCCTAAGTAATGGAGCCCCTATAAAAACCCAAAAAAGAGAGGGTTCTGAGAGCCATCTAGTTGGTAAACATGAGGAGATGTCCACAAACAGATTAATGAATAAAAACAATTGTTTTATATACACGTACACACATACACACACATATATATACACATATACACATATATGTACGTACATATACACACACACACACACACACACACACACACACACACACACATAGTGGAATATTATGCAGCTTTAAAAAAGAAAAACCCTGTCACTTGCCTCAACATGGATGAACCTAGAGGGCATTATGATAAGTAAAATAAACCAGACACAGAAAGATACACATTGCATGATTATAGATGTGGAATCTGAAACACACTCATAGAAACAAGAAGAGTGGCTGACAGGGGCAGGTAGGAGGAGCACTGGGAGACGTTGGTCAAAGGGTACAAAGCTGAAGGTATGCAAGATGAATGAGTTCTGGAGATCTAACGTACAGCATGGGGACAGCAGTGAACAACACTATGTGTTTGAAATTTGCTAAGAAGGTAGATAGATAAGTGTCTCACCACTGGAGAAAAAAAAAGGGAGGGGGGAAGGAAAGAAAATGATAACTACGTGAAATGATGGATATGTTAACTGGCTTGATTATAGCAATCATCTCACAACGTTAACATATATCAAAACATCAAATCTACACCATACATATATATGATTCTTATGGGTCAATTATAGTAAACTTCAACAAAGCTGCAAGAAATCAATCAACAAAGCAATGACAGGAAACTTTAATGTGAAATAGTAAACATGACTAAAAGCCCAGAAATTCACTGTCAAAAAAATACGCCAGCTCACCTGAAATGGATATTTATTTTGACAGGGAATGACACCATCATCGTTCTTCACTATTTCCACACACTTGATTTTTGACACATCAATAAATCCCTTTCTGTACTTTTTCTGTTAAAAAAAAAAGAGAGAGAACCATTTCAATCATAAGTTAAAGGAAAAATGTTATTAATAGCAATATTTGTTTTAAAAATCACTGATTCAAAACATTACAATTTCCTTAATAATTATCTAAATCATGCCCCCCTTTATTGCTAAAATTATTCAAAATACTAATACTATGAGGATTATAATCAAAATAATGAAGTCCTTTAATTTCCAAAGCTGAAATTGCTCTGTCCTTGCCCTCTCCAGAAAGGTCTAGAACTGAGAAAGAGACTCCCTTTGATGGCTGCCTTCCTCATAGACACACACCTTAACTTTTAGATGACAGCCAACTCTCATAACCCAAAAAAGAAAGCATCAGAGACACACCAAGCAAAAGTCCATGCACTCGATCACAGATGCAAACTCCAGCCAGTGACATCTTCCACTCCAGCACACAGAACTCGGGAGGACGTCAGGAGGACGTATGCTCATGTAAAGCCTCCATTCAGGTTCTGTGTTTGAATTTTCTTTTCCTTTTTTTCCCTTCCCTATTGCCCTCCCTCCCTGCTCACTGCAAATCTCCCTACAGCAAGTAACTAATGACATACCAGGACTTATCCCTCCAAACCTTAAGCATAATGATCTCACATGTGAGAATTTATCCCAGTGGAAAAAAATCCAGAATAATACCAAGTAGTATGTGCACAGACAACTTAGCATAGTGTATTCCTTAAAAATGATTTCAAGCACAATGTAGAAATAAAAAACGTTTACTGAATAATATTAACTGATACATCCCATACAAAAAGCTGCACAAAGACTAAGATTACTTTAGAAGAGAATGTACAGAGTCATATGACGAAGATTAGAAGAAGAGAAACGAAGATGAAGAACACTGTAGTATCTAGGGTGACCCAGGCATGCCCTGGCCCTGGTCATTTAAAACTGCTTCATCTAATACTTTGAAACTCCCCTCTGGCCACAACCGTTGGAGTCCCTACCCTGCTCCTTATAAGCAGCTCTGTGTTTTACTACCACGCCCCTGAGACCAGGCCACCCTCCCAGACTATCAGCTCCCATTTGTCATCTGGCCGTCATTTTACCAGTGCATCCATCCTCCTAGTCTCCCTCCCTCCCCCTACCCCCATCTCTCTCTCCCTCTCCCCAACCCACCCCCACACAGGAATCCCCATCCCCCACTGACATTTCCATCAGGCCGCAGTTCTACCCACACCTTCTTCTGCTCCTGCATGCCTGGCAGCAGAAGGTTACAAAACAATCCTATCGCTGTTGCTGCTGCTGCTAAGTCGCTTCAGTCGTGTCCGACTCTGTGCGACCCCATAGACGGCAGCCCACCAGGCTCCTCCGTCCCTGGGATTCTCCAGGCAAGAACACTGGAGTGGGTTGCCATTTCCTTCTTCAATGCATGAAAATGAAAAGTGAAAGTCAAGTCGTTCAATCCTACCTGTCCTCTAATACTTAGCCAGGCCTTCACAGGTCTTTCGTCTATCTCCAGTGGGGAGAAGCTGCTGGCCTCCATGGAGACCACCAGTCTCATAAACGCTACAGAGCTACAAACCCCACCCATTCCCCTCGTCCCAGTGGACCATCCCTGTCACTACCTCATGGAGAAGAGAGAAGCCATCCCACAAGCACACCCCTGACTTCTTACTTTTGCAGGCCTAAAACACCCTAAGATTCACCCTTCTTTTCTTCTCTTTCATCCTGTCTCTATGAGAAGGTTAAAAGGACACAACAGCTAAGGACACGGTAGTTGGCACTTAACAGACCTCATTTCTTTCTATGCTCACCAAATTCTCACTTTACAGATGAGGAAACTGCACCTCAGACAGGTTAAACATATCACCCAAGGATCCCAAACTGCTCCTAAAGCTCCCTCAACCTTGGATGCCCCAGCTGCAAACAGGTGACAAAATTAATGGAGCCAAGTCCCCGATAGGGCAACATGGATTCTGAGCATGGCCTGAGCTTCCACCCCAACAGGCAGAGGAAAGCTCTTTACAGCTGTACTCTTCTAAGGCCTTTGCTTCTCTTGCCTACAGACCAGCGGTCCCCCACCTTTTTGGCACCAGGGACCAATTTCGTGGAAGACAATTTTTCCAGGGACCATGGGATTGGGGATTGGTTTTAGGATTTTTCAAGCGCATTACATTTACTGTGCACTTTATTTCTAACCTAATGTTGCCGCCAGCAATTAGACAGCAATCAGCAATCTGACAGCAGGTACCAGCCCCAAGCCTGGAGGTTGGGGACCTCTGCTACAGACACCTTCAGGCCTCTGCCATCCACACCAAGGACCTTCTTCTGGCCTTCCCTTCCCGAAAGAGAGGTATTACACCTTCAGCCTTCATTTCCTTCCCACCCACTCTTCCTTAACCACGTGCAATCTGCCTGCCTCCCTTCTCACCACAGCTGCTAAAGTTGTTCTCAAAAACACCACTCATGACCAAACCCAATGGCCTTCGCTCAGCTATCTTCTGCTCAAGCCTTTATGAGGCATTAAGGGGGTGCTGCTACTCTCTCCTGCAGAGGCTCTGACTTTAGGTCACTCTGGTTTTCCTTCCGTCTCTTCCACTCAGTTTTTCACAGAACAATACCTGCTCTGTGCCAGCCACTGTGTTAAGGAACACATCAAGTCCAGAGAGAGAAAGCATATTTCCTGAACATACAATCCAAATATTGTGCCATTTCTGTGAGTTAACAGTTAATAAACACATCTTACAGAAGAAGGAAACAAAAATTAAGTAACTTGCCCAAGTTTACCTGTGGGAGAGACATACATGGTAATATAGCAATACACAGTAAGTACTAGATATAAAAAATATGCTAAGAGAACACAGGGGAACCAAGGCTTATATGATTAATTTCAGAAAAGAAATTCTGATAATATGGTAGGAAGGGAATGAAAATCACAGCACATGGGATGAAAAACATATTCCAGAATGACCTCAGTTGCCTCAACTATAAAATGGGAATAATAATAGTACCTACTTCATAGAGACTATTAAATAGTTATGAGAGTTAAATGAGTGAGCATTTGCAAAATGCTTTAAAGGGTGATCTGTAATATGATATCTGTGAGTGTTTGCTATATAAAATAAATAAGTAGGGAAAAAAAGTGTGGCTGAAGCCCAGGGTACATGAGGCAGGTGAGCAGGGGCCAGCTTGTAAAGAACCTGGTGCACAGTGCCAAGGGGTCTAGTTAGACAAGGCCACCTACCCTGTTCCTGGGCTTATGCCAGTTAGTGGGCAGAAGAAACTGCGATCCTATTAATAAGTCACATGTGTTCACTGTAGAAACCTTAGAAAATATTAATAGCACAAAGGAAATCAAATGACCTTTAATCCCCCAAGCCTGGAGAAAATCCCTGTTGATACATCATGGAGTTTTTTCAGACACTGCTCTGGGGTCATTTATCACCTGCCAGCTCTCTTAGCTCTTGAGCAGCAGACCATCATCAGTTTCTGAGACGCCCATCTCCACTCACCACCTGCCCCTGCGACTAAAAGCGGCTGACAGATGCCAGTTAATCTATATAGGAAAATTGGGGGTGACTGGTATACTGGGCTGGTTTATGCCCCCCTAAATACACATCCCATGATATATAATCTATTGAACTATACTAACATTTGGGTTTATTAATTCAAATACTTCACTATAAAATTTATAGATAAAGGTTCACACTTAAGTTGGTCATTCATTACTTTATCTATCCTGCCGCCAAACACTGATCAGACACCAAGCACAGCGCTGTGTGCTGCAGCCTCAACATTATGGAAGGGGGTTGAGAGTCTCCTTGAGAGGAGCTCACAATAATATGGTAGGTGGAAGGAGAGAGGGGAATGATTCACAATCAAATAAAGATGAAGTCATGTGTCATGGTATGCTATGGAATGAGCAGGGAAAAGCCAGGGAAGTTTCAGGGAGGAACTGATATTTTGATTTGGTTTTTAAAAGATAAGAACAAGTTTTCTTTAGAGAAAGTGGAGAAGAGAACTCAGGCGGAAAAAACAACAAAGCACTGATTTAGGGAACAGAAATTCATTGTGGCTGAAGTTCAAAGTGGTTCAGAGGAAGTGTAGGAAAGGACACCAAAATGATTATTTGAGACCAAACTAGGAATAGGTAACTAATGGTCATTTTGTCCATTGTTTAAATAGGGAAACTAGAGAGACAGATGAAATATGACTTGTGTGAAACAACACATCAACAGAACAGTAGAACTGGGAATTAGATGAAAGAGAACCTGCCCCTGGGCAAGTCTTACAAGATACACTATTTTCCTTTAATTTCTAGAATTAAAATATTTTTAAAAATATCAATAACAACTCTAAATTAAACTAAATTTTTATGATTGTATACAAATATCCAGAGCTGGCCCCAAGTTCATCTGCAAAACACCCTCGGGTCCTCCTTTCTACACCCCTCTCCTAAGACTTACTATGCACAATGGGTTTCCCTCCGATATTCTTAATGGTTCCTCCCTTTCCCCCTATATCACAACTTTTACTCCTAATGTGGCTATTCTCAGCTGCTTGCCACAGAAGAAAGCTGCTGGATGAATCACCTGTGCACTGCAGGGACCTCAGGTTGGGGGCATGAACTTTGGAGGCAAGCAGATCCTGAGTCCAGCCAC
Source organism: Okapia johnstoni (assembly GCA_024291935.2). Classification (NCBI taxonomy): domain Eukaryota; kingdom Metazoa; phylum Chordata; class Mammalia; order Artiodactyla; family Giraffidae; genus Okapia; species Okapia johnstoni. Next base: position 60,697,798 of record CM044308.1, read on the forward strand.
ATTCTGCCTTCTCTGGGTTCCTCTGTAGGTATAGGATAATTTCACTAAGGATAAAGGATAATTTCACTGCTCATTTCACTAAGCTCTAAGCAGGAAAAAAGATAAGGTACAAAGGTGCTCAGTACAGTGGCTGGTACAGGGAAGTCACTCTCTAAATGGCAGCATCTACTATTAATTCATCTTCACAACAACCCTGGGAAGTTGTTAGGAAACTGAGTAGCTGAGAGGTAATGAGTGGCTGAGCCAGAACTGAAACCACATCTTTCAAAATCACAAAAGCTTTTACCTGACTCCTGGTCTCTCAAGCCTGAGTATTTGTGAACACTTATTTTAAGAAAATAAAATTATCTTATGTCAAAACATAACAATTACTCTGAGCCAGGCTCTACGTGCACCTTTAATGGTAACTCAATAAATCCTCACAGCATTATGAGAGCTTTTGTCACCCCACTTTACTGATGAAGAAATCAAGGCTGACAGCGTATAATTAACTGGCCAGAAGTCATAAAACAAACCAGGACCTTAACTCTAATTCCAATCCTGAATTCTCAAGTGCCACGTACTCTTTAGTAACTGGATATCCCTTAACTTGAGTACAAATAAACTCAGTGGAAATTTCTCATGTTTATAACTCTTAATAAGTGTAAGATCAAAGCAAGTTCACCAATTAAATGCAAACAAAACTGGACGGTAAATAAGATTCAAACTAATAGCTTACTTGAATATGAGGGCTGGGCTATTTGCTGGAATTGAATCTCTCTCCTCAAACCATGGAATTAAAACTCCACAGACAGAGAAGCCTGGTGGGCTATAGTCCATGGGGTTGCAGAGTCAGACACAACTGAGTGACTGAACACACACACAGCACAGCTTAAAAGCACACCCACCTCGAATCAGTTAGTTGCACACACACTACCATGGTTTCATTAGGACTCCATCTGGTCCAGTTAAATTGTTTAGTGTTGAGTCAGCTTCTGTTTTCTCCAAAGGACACGATTAAAACAGACCATAAATACAAACCCAAAGATGGCTGCTGACATGGCATGTTTAATGACAAAGGACCTTCCAGAGAATACAGACAAAAGATATGTCATATATAATAATATATAAGTGAAGTTCTTAAATCTCGCAGTCCTCAGCAGATGGGCAGCATCAAAGCTTACTAGTGACATTCACTATATTCTACCATGACTATTTCTTCACTCAGTCACATTAACTAAAGATTGATTTTGGTTTCCTTCTACCACCAGGTACAGAGATACCAAAGAACCATGATAGAGATTTTAAAAGCACAGAATTTCTTGCCCTTAGGGAATTTACAACTAGCCATTTGCTAAGGTTAAGGAAAGGAATAATCAAGTTGACACTGAAAGTTCAGAGAGGTCAGTACTAAAAGGCCATAGAGTTTTCAATCGACTCTTGAAAAGGAAAGAAATAAAATGATGTATTCTACCAAAAATTTCAAATGAGTAAAAAGGCCTACTTCATACATGAAGGTTCTTTTCCCTTTCCACTCAGAACAGAGCTGCAAGAATGGGCCTCACGAGCAACAGGACACATTAATCATAAGAAACAAGGAAAACCTCAGGATAGTTATGACTGTGTGTGTGTGGATACTGGGAATAATTTTGATGTAGGCCTTTCTGGTATCAGGAGAAGTAGAATAAATAAAATATAAAGTCATTTCCAACTTGGCAATTCTATGATGAAACATCCCCACTTTACGAAGTACTAAATTCCAGTGAAAAACTAGAAGAAAACTAAACCAAAAACTTGGCATCTTAATATTTTTTTCCTCCCTTTTAATCAGCTCATAATAATAACTGACATAAGGGCCTTACAATTTACACAGTGACTTTAATCAACAAATAAAAAGAGTACTTTTACATTAAGAAGCCAGTAGTTACATGCATAAGCATGGCTCATTTATGAAGATTATGGTTTCTAACATAACATCCAGAACAAAGACAGGATAAATTATAAGGAATCTGAAGACAAAAAAATTTCATTTCCAAAATTACATAATAATCTTCAAATAATATTGTGCTGATAGAGATGATTATAAGGTTTCTGAAGATTGTTTTTCACTGTATTCAAAGTTAAAGTTTTTATTCCCCCCCAAGTAACAATTTCCTCTTAACGATATTTCTCTACTTCTGGCACCCGTTTCCTAACGCCCTTTTGCAACCCAAGGGCACCTTTTAAAACTAACACACCAGTCATGTTTCATCATAGTTGAAAGCAAAACCTACTAACACAAGTATTTGCAAGTAAGTCTAAAAGTAATTTACTTAAATTCTTAAAGTTAGTAAAAACTGAAAAGAGTTATATAGAAATCAGCATATATAGATCTCTTTATAAATTTCATGTGACAGACATCCAAATTCAATAAATTCCAGAATTAATCAATTCAATCCAAAGAACATGAACCCCAGAGAGAGGAGATGATTCTAGTGATCTCGACTGCCACGTTTTCCCCTTCTTCCTGGGTGCCCAGCTAGACTGTATTTTCCCATCTCCATGCATTTGGGTAAGCCTGTGCCCTCAATCTCTGGCCAAAAGAGTGTAAGTGAGACTACTATCAACCAGTGTTTATTATAGTATACATAAATCTTTCAGTTTTTAGAACTACTACTAATTGCCACATGCAAACACTAAAATTAAAAACAGAAGTCCGTAAGAGTCACCTCTATATTAAATTATGATTATTCTGCCACTCTCAGACTAACAAAGCTCTCTTACTCCCATACATCTGCTAAAATGTTCTCCCCAGCAGCTTTATTTGTATTAGCTGAAAACTGGAAACAACTTGAATGACCATCAACAGGTGACTGGACAAAGAATGAAATAGTTTACAGCAATAAAAAGAAATGCAACATTGATACAATAAAATGAATGTATTTCAAAATAATATGCTAGGTGAAGGAAGCTAGCTTTTTAAAGAGTAAATGCTATATGAGTTTATTTCAAAATTCTCATATATGCAAACTAATCTATAGTGCTAAAAATCAGATGAGTAATTACCTAGGGATAGTGAGATATAAAAAGGGTACGGATTACAGAAAGAACATGAGGAAAATTGGAGGGGTAATGGATATGTTCATTATTTTATTGTAGTAATGGCTTCACAGGTATATACATATGTCAAGACTCCTCAAATAATACATGTAGTTTGAAAGTGAAAGTCACTCAGTCTTGTCCAACTCTTTGCAACCCCATGGACTATACAGTCCATGGAATTCTCCAGTCCAGAATACTGGAGTGGGTAGCCATTCCTTTCTCCAGGGGATTTTTCTCAACCCGGGGATGGAACCCAGGTCTCCCTCATTGCAGGAAGATTCTTTATCAGCTGAGTCACCAGGGAAGCCCAAGAATACTGGAGTAGGTAGCCTATCATGCAGTTTACTATATATCAATTATAACCTCAACAAAGTTGAAAAAAAAAAATATGGCCCCTGCCTTCAGGGACCTTGAAATCTGGGAACATTTAGAAACTAAGAAATTCTTTGCTAATAATTTACTGTTCTAAATCATAGACTTCAAATAGCTCGTGCTCCAGCACTTCAGACTTCACCTTCCAGTGCAGAGGGTTTGGGATGGACCCCCAGTTGGGGAGCTAATATCCCACATGCCTTGAGGTCAAAAAACAAAAATAATGGAAGCTATATTAACAAATTCAATAAAGACTTTAAACACAGTTCACAGAAAAAGAAACTCTTAAAAAAAAAGAACACCCAATCAAAACATGGGTGGAAGATCTAAACAGACATTCCTCCAAGGAAGACATATGGGTAGCCAAAAAAGTACACGAAAAGATGCTTAAAAGTTTTGATGCAAATCAAAACTACAACGAGATATCACCTCACACAGTCAGCATGGTCATAAAAAAATCTACAAATAATAAATGCTAGAGAGGGTGTAGAGAAAAGGGAACCCTCCTACACTGTTGGTGGGCATGTATATTGGTACAGCCACTATGGAGAACAGTATGGAGGTTCTTTTAAAAACTAAACAGAGTTACCACAGGATCCAGTAATCCCTCTCTTGGCATCTACCCAAAGGAAACCATAATTTGAAAAGATGCATGCATCCCAACGTTAACTGCAGCACAATTTACAGTGGCTCAGACTGTAAAGAATTCACCTGCAATGCAGGACACCCAGGTTCAATCCCTGAGTCAGGAAGATCCCCTGGAGAAGAGAATGGCTATCCATTCCAATATTCTTGCCTGGACAATTCCATGGACAGAGGAGCCTGGCAAGCTACAGTCCATGGGGTCACAAAGAATCAGACACGACTGAGCAACTAACACTTTCACTTTTTTTTTCACTTTCACAGGACATGAAAGTAGTCTAAATGCTCATTGACAGAGGAATGCATAAAGATGTAGTACATATATGCAATAGAATATTGCATGCTCAATCACTCAGTTGTGTCCAGCTCTTCAAGATCCCATGGACTGTAGCCTGCAGGCTCCTATGTCATAAGATTTTGCAGGCAAGAATACTAGAGTGAGTTGCTATTTCCTCTTCCAGAGGCTCTTCCTGACCCAGGGATCAAAGCCACATCTACTGCATTGCCTGCACTGGCAGGCAGATTCTTTACCACTTGGGCTTCCACAGTGGGTCAGACAGTAAAGAATCTGCCTGTAATCTGGGAGACCCAGGTTCCATCCCTAGGTAGGGAAGATCCCCTGGAGAAGGGAATGACAACCTACCCCAGTATTCTTGCCTGGAAAATCCCAAGGATGGAGGAGTCTGGATGGGCTATAGTCAATGGGGTTGCAAAGAGTCGGACACGACTGAGCAACTAACACTTAAGCAACTTACTCTTAGTCTTCTTTACCACTTGAGCCACCTGGGAAGCCCTACAATGAATATTACTCTGCTATAAAAAAAAGAACAAAACAATGCCATTTTCAGAAACATAAATGAACCAAGAGTTTGTCATAATGAGTGAAGTTAAGTCAGACAGAGAAGGACAAATATGGTATGATATTGCTTACACGTAGAATTGAAAAAAATGGTACAAATGAACTTATTTACAGAACAGAAAAGAGTTACAGATATAGAAAACAATCTTATGGTTACCAGGAGGTAAAGGCAGGGGGGATAAATTGGAGATTGGGACTGATATGTATGCCCTACTGTATATACAATGGATAACTAATAAGGACCTCCTATATAGCACAGGGAACTCTACTCAATACTCTATAATGACCTATATAAAAAAGTTTTAGATAAATAAATCAAAGAAAACTTAACAACAACCAAAGAAAAAAACTGGTATAAAAATGAAGTAGGCAATCAATCAGCTCTCAATTAAATGAAGGCTCTACCTTAGTATTTATTCTGATTTAGAAACTACTCATCCACCCACTTGATTCATCCAGTGCTAAATTTTTTCTGGTTAAGCAATAATAATAATTTAATACCTTCCCCTAAAGCTGGTGCCCAGCCCTACCCTCCTCTTTCTCCCTTTCTCATCACCAGCTTCTTCGAGGCAGGCAGGATAAAGGTCACCAACTGGGAAAGACACACCCACCTCCTCCACAGCACCTGACATGTGGCAAATGCCTGATGACTTGTGCATGAATGAATGAATGAATGCTTCCCAGGTGGCGCAGTGGTAAAAACCCGCCTGCCACTGCAGGAGATGTAGGAGACTTGGGTTCGATCCCTGGGTCAGGACGATCCCCTGGAGAAGGAAATGACAACCCACTCCAGTATTCCTGCCTGGAGAATTCCATGGAAGGAGGAGCCCGGCAGGCTACAATCCACAAGGTCACAGAGTCAGACATGAATGAATGAAAACATGAATGAACAGAAGAGGATTCAGCTAAGCAGGGTGGAGGCCTTCCTTGGGTCTGATTTCACAATATCCTGTCACAGCCATCACCTTTTTTTTTTAATTAGAGGATAACTGCTTTACAATGTTGTGTTAATTTCTGCTGTACAATAATGTGAATAAGCTAAATGTATACAGATATCACCTCTCTCTTGAATCTCCCTCCATACCCATGCCATCCCACCCATCTAGGTCATCACAGAGCACCAAGCTGAGATCCCTGTGCTATACGGCAGCTTCCCACTAGCTATCTGTCTGACTGTGCTATTTTTGAGCAGTGTTTCAGCTAGTGGGTTGGGAAGATCCCCTGGAGAAGAGAAAGGCTACCCACTGCAGTATTCTGGCCTAGAGAATTCCACGGATTGTATAGTCCATGGGGTCGAAAAGAGTTAGACACGACTGAGCGACTTTCATTTTCACTTCAGCTAGCTTTATTTCTGCCACTGCTGTCTCAGACATGCACCACCCAAGAGGGGCACAGGCACGCCACTAATTTCCAGGACCTAAGAGGCCCTTTTTCTGCCCTCCTGTTCAGTCAAAACACATTGCTGCATGTGTGACTACAAATGAACACAGTAACTGTCACATTACAATTCTCAGAAATACAACTCTGTCAAGGCACCCCTCCTCAACCACAGAGACGGTAATCGCTGGATAAGCCACGGCAAATCTCTTTTTTGTTTGTATGTTTAAGTAGGAAAAAAGAAGAAAGGGGATAAAAGAAGGAAAGTCCTTTAACCTAGGTTTCAGTTTTCAAGTTTCTACGGTTAACAGTGACAAGCAGAACCTTGCTTCTGTACTAGGGGTTCCGTGTGCACCTGCATGTATGTGACTGCACGTATGTTTGCGCACATGTGTTCTGAGGCTCTCCAGTGAACACTTAATGTGTTCAGGTTTTTTTTAAATGACATTTTATATCTTTTTGAAAGTACAAATAACTAGAATCACAAAAACATGATTTCTAAGCAAGAGGAACTTAGGAGAAAGAAGTTCTGTGAGTTTCTGGTGGGTGAAAATTACAGACAGCAAATGGGGCAAAATTGAAAATGCAGTTTCCGGGATAAGTAGTGAGTGGCAGGGTGATGAGTAATGCCAACACACACAGCAAATTCTGTGGCTTTTGCATGTGGCATGAACCTACTTCTGCAGCACATTTAGGGATACGATTTCCACCCCCACTCCCAGTATCCCCACCGTGGCCAAATGGATTGATGAAGTGATCGTTCAGAGAAACGATAGCCCCAGGGGTGGGAAACCCCTATGGTAACTGCCCCCAGCCTCATCCTGGAGGCTGACCCATGAGATGCAGGCAGGACTGGGTTTCTGAGCAAGGGGAATGTTAGGAGCCTCACAACCTCTTGGGAACTTTATCTCCACACTGCCCACGCAAGACCTCCAGGTCCTTCACTAAAAAAAAAACCCTTCTCTCTGCTTATCTGATGTGAGTGGACCACAAACGTGCTTGCAGAGAAGTATGATTTGGAGATAAGATTTCTTTAAAATAAACCGAGCTGTGCTATGATCCTGCAAGAACAGTGCATGAACTTGGTCTAAATAAGCTTCTACTGGACCACGTACAACATTTCTCTAGTTTGCTCCAGTGTAAACAGGATCATCCTGCAGTCTGTTCACTAAACTGACTTTAAAATATTCAACTACATATAATGTAGCTTCCCTAGATTGCTTGCTGCCCCGGAGAAAGCAACATCCTTTCTTTTTTCCAGTAAAGATGATCAGTCATGCTGGTGAAAGTTCCTTCCTTTTGCTCCAAGGGGCCTAAGAGATCAGGGTAAAGGGAAGGAGAGTGAGGAGGTGGACATGGGGAGAAGGAATCACATGCGACAACACCAGCAAGAAAGAGAAAATGTGTATCTTATATCGAGATCTCTCATAAGAAAAGATGAACTGTCTATCAATTCTCCTCACAGTAAGATATTCAAAGAGAAATACACACAATTGCCTAGTTTCACAGATTTCTGGAGGCCTAATGGGTGCTAACCACTGCTTTTACCATATGGTTTCTATAGGAATATTCACTTTGGGTTACAATTAATTTACAGAAAACATTGGCAGCACAATCTCTTAATTGTGAACATTCTACAGATAAAAACTATTTTAAAAACAATTTCTTCCACTAACTGGGCCTGCTTCATGCCATTAAGGAAGTTCTGTTGATATGTTTCAAGGTGTGTGATAGTATTAAGGTTCTAATTAAGATGCAGACTTTGTTAAAAAAATAAATATGATACAAATGAACTTACCTACAAAACAGAACAGACTCACAGACAGAAAGCAAACTTATGGTTACCAAAGGGGAAAGGCAGGGGTAGAGAGAAACTAGAAGTTTGGAACTAACATATACATAGTACTATATATAAAATAATCAACAAGGACCTACTGTATAGCACAGGGAACTATGCTCAATATTTGTAATAAGGGAAAAGAATCTGAAAAAGAATATATATGTGTGTGTGTGTGTGTGTGTGTGTGTCTAGCTTTGCTGTATACCTGAAACTAACACAACACTGCAAACCAAATGTAATTCCATAAAAACAAAATAGCAAAAAGATGAGTACTCTGTGTCTTTTGGAGATGGATACTGAAGCATCTGTAGAAGAAACGATGTGATTTCTATAAGATACTGAGAGTGGGAAGGATGTGCCACAAGATAACTGAAGTGGGTGTGGGGAGTATGACTTGGGGTTATTTAGCCGGGTGCTGGATACATACGAGCCAGTGCACTATTCTGTCCACATTTGAGTATGTTTGAAAAGTCTAAAAAATATTTCTTCCCATCACATTTTTAAAAATCCTGATCAAAGCAGTTATTGAATATACTTAACAAAAATTCCTTGGGAAAATACAGAAAGTGTGCATTACAAACTGGTAAAAGAGTAGAGATGAACAAATTGCTTAAGTGCTGCTAATAAAGATTTAGCTATCCTTGTTGGTACTGTGAACACTGGATTCAAAAGAGGAACTAACACAATTCCTGATGTTCACACAGCACTCTTACAGGTCTCATTTACTCGACTCTTTGCATCCATCAATCTCTAAGTGCTTCAAGTCTAATTATAAAACTACTGATCTTACTGAAAAAATGAGTTATTTAGCATCTGAATTGTATAATCAGGTATATGGTACATTAAACCAACTGACTAAGAGCAAATGAAGACAGAGTTCTAGACTGCGCTCCTCTCCTCTTCACTGGTTATCACAGCTAGGGGCCATCCTTAAGCTATTCATCCTCTCTTACTCTGCTATTGTTAATACAATTAACTCTCAAGTAATCTAATCAAAATTAATCCATGTTTCAGAATATATGGCCATTCCAAGAGATGCTCTCCAATGCCAAATACATGACCCCCACAGCCCAAGAGCCAGGCTATCCTCACTGTGGGCCCACCAGCACCTGTGAGGGGGCATTATCTGTTTGATTTTCTCTTCCTTACCCCCTTGGCTCCCTTCCGAGCGCAGAGGGACCATATCACACCACCTATACAGCCACCAGCCTTGCGAGGCTTTCAAGGAACTTATAGGAGTTTCTATAGCAAATGACTTCTGTGAGTATATCTGAAACGTCCCTATTACCAAGCACAGGCTTTTAAGTGGATTCAGAAAGAGAGGTGGCTTTTCTCATCAATTCACAAAGGTGATATTAGGTCAAACCATAAGAAACTGCCCTTTTAGAAGTGAAAAATGATCAAATACTGGTAATTTCAGGTGGTTCCATTTAATACATTTTGTACCTACTCACATACCTCACACTCTGAAACAAAAGCAGCCTGTACTTTTTCTGAAAGTACTTTTTCTAACTTCTGCATATCATAATATGTAGTTAACTATGAGACTCTCACAGAGTACTCAATGTCCATAATAGATGGGTAGGGGATGGGCGCCTGCCTCGTGTGGTCGCCACCAGCATCCAGCACCATGGGAACTCAATGGATACGTGGTATGGGTAACCCAGGAAAACATAGGAATTGAAATTAGATTTAACTTAATCAAATTAAAACATCAGACAGTTAACCTAGAATCAGCACAATTATTTTAAATCACACACACTATTTCAATTGCCAAATTGAGAGTTATTTCACTGTTGCTTGTTTCAAGGATATCACAGTTGTGAACAATGTAATTCATACACTTTTCGTTTCGAGTTATGAAAGGAAGTATGAATAGGTCACAGTGAATAGTTTATGCCCCCAAATCAAAAAGTCTTACATTCCATACACAGGATATTAAATATCTGGAATTAACCCACATATCCTCAGACCTTTCAAGTATCTCCCCTACACCTTCTCACCCCTCCAGCTCTCACAGTCAACATTTATGTAGCATCTGCTCCTGTTCTCAGGAATTTCCAGCTGATTGGGAAGAAATGATTACTCATGAGGCGGTGTGGAAGGTTCTTTCCTGAACAAAATGTAGTGGGACACAAAGGAAGAAGAGGTTGATTCTTCCAGGAGAAGAGTCAGAGAAGGCTGTATGGAGGAGGTGCCTCTTTGAGCTGCACCTTGAGTCCTAAAGAAGAGTTTTCCAAGCAAAGAAAAAGAGTATTACTGACAACTAGAATATCATCGGCAAAGGAGCAAAGCAGATTTAGGGATGTCAGTGTACCTGCATGTTCAGGTAACTGAGGAGGACAAGTGGAAGAGGCAGGAAAGGAGAGTGGAAGGGTGAGAAGGGACCAGATTATGGACGGCTCTGATCTAGGGGTTGCACTTAACCTTAAAGGAAATGAGGAACCATGGCACTGAATGATTATATTTTGGCGTACAAGGGCCCAGGCTGCTAAAAACAATAAACTGAGGTCTCTCTGGTGTCCAGTGATTAAAACTCTGAGATCCCAATGTAGGAGGCGCAGGCTTGATCCTTGGTCCAGGAAGTAGATCCCACAGGCTGCAACTAAAGATTCTGCAAGCCACAAAGAAGACTGAAGATTCTGTGTGCTGTCACTAAGACCAGGTGCAGCCAAATAAATAAATAAATAATAATAATAATTTAAAATAATAATAAAAGGAAAAATCATTTTTACTTTGTATTATATATCTTACACCTCATTAGACTAAGAACCAGCAGGACTCTAACAAGAGCTTAGCATTTAAGGGGCAAGACTCTGGAGTCAGAATGCCGGGGTTTGAATCCCAGCTCTGTCATTTTCTTGTTGTGTCTCCTTGGACAAGTTACTCAACCTTTCTGTGCTTCAGTGCCTTTAGCTATACCAAAGGATGAACAACAGCCCCACAGCCTCCTAAGCCTGCTGTAAGAATTGAAGAGTCAATTCATGTTAAGCTCTCAAAACAAAGCTGACAAATATCCAAAATTTGATAAATTTAGCTATTAACATTATTTTAAAACAACATTAGTCCTTAGGGAAAATAAAGGAAAAGTTTCTAGTTCTATTAAAAGAAAGACCCTCACACCTACCTTCTTGATGCCAGGAAAGGTCTTCTGAGAACTGATATCAAATTTGATTGTATCTTAGAAAATAAAATGGCATGAATGAGATTCTTCCCTGGGTCAGGACAAATATCAGTTCCCTAACATTACAGAAGCATATAATAGAAATGACCAGTATCTACCAATATCCACTCTTTTCATCTGGAAAAAGAGATTAACCTCTAATTCATGAGTCTGATAATTCTGTTTTTTAAAAGGACTATTGATGCTTCACGTGACTGTACTATTTTCGCCCTGTGAGGCTATTTTAGCTCTATCTTACAGTATGAAACCAATACTGAATCAGCAAGCTACTATATTAGCACTTCCTTTTTACGTTGGAAACAGCTGATCTCTGGTAGCTCACAGCCTTTACACACCACAGCAAAGAGCACCTTTGGCCCAAAACTGCTCTTTCTTCAAAGTATACTATTGACAGTAGTTACTACAAAGGCACACTTTAACAAGTTTCCTAGGCTTTCTGGAGGAAAAGTTCTTTTTTCTGCTGAACATAAAGATGAACAGAAGCCTGATCCTTATGTACGAGTCAGACAGCTTCAGCTGGATTCCTGGCTCTGCAACCCTGGGTGAGGCACTCAACCTCCTTATCCTTCAGTTTCCTCATCTGTAAAATGGAAGTGATAGGTGCATCTACCTTATAAAGTTCAGAGGATTAAACTTAACGCTTGAAAAGCACAGAAGACAATGACATATGGTACACGCTACAGAAGTATTTCGTAAGTTAGGTTCAACACAGACCTACTGTATAGCATGTGGAACTCTGCTCAAAGTTATGTGGCAGCTTGGATGAGAGGGGAGTTTGGGGGAGAATGGATACATGCATATGTATGGCTGAGTCCCTTTGCTGTCCACCTGACACTATCACAACATTGTTCATCATCTATCCTCCAACATAAAATAAAAAGTTGTTAAAGAAAAAAAAAAAAGCCTCCAAAAAAGCCCCAAAGTCCTCTGTTCCTAAGCCCAGAAGGCAATTTGACTTTCACTGTGCAAAAAGGATGTGCATTCAAGATGACCAGGAAATGATTAAAAAGGATAATGTTTTCCATCATCTCTGTTTATTTAAGTAGCTGTATCTTCCTTCTTAATAGTGAGATGTATCTTCCTTCTTAACAGTGTTTTTTAAGACTAAACAAAGAGTTCAAAATATTCTGGCTGCATGCAAATGTCCTTGCGGGCTACGTATGTTCTCCATTTACACATAAGGAAACTGAGACTTAGAGAGTTTTATCAGCTGACCAATGTCACAGCTAGTGAATGACAGATCCAGGATTCAGAGCAAATTGTCTGGATTTAAAGCCCCATTGCACATCCCCTTAGGAAGCTACCTCCTTCTGGGATAAAGAGAATTAAACAGATTAGATATGACTATTTCAAAATTACTTCTCTAGTCCCAACTTCTCACTGTGCCTGATTCAGTATCTCTGACTACCTAGCAAGCCACTTCTCTTTACAGTTTTCATTTACATCTCTTTATCATGATCCAGAATAAAGTCATAACATCCATCCTTGAACCTCAATCCCATTCAGTCATTCAACAACCATTTATTACCTACCACAGGTCAAGTACTGGGCTAAGAAATGCCTTCATCTGCCTTGCAAGAGATTAGCTATGAGAGAGACTGCAAAAACAATTGCACTAATAATTTATTAAGCAGAGATAGGTGGTAAAAAAATAAGTAAAAGCTCAAGTTGATTTTATAAGTGGAAAACTAATCTAATCTGGAAGATCGGTGAGGTTATACTGAGCAAGTGATATTTAAGCTGAAACCTGAAGAAGTTAGCCAGTCAAGGGAAGGAAGGGATGGATTCTAGACAGAGGACATAGCTAAAGCACATGCTCTAAGGTGGAAAGGAGCCAGGTGCCTATAAAGAACACAAAGACTGGTAACCTGGAAGGTCAGAAGTGAGGAAGAAAAAGAAGTGCAGATGAATGCAGGCACATGGGCAAGCTGCTGGACCAAAGGCCTGTTGAGGACTTTTGAAATTTAAATCGGAGATAATGATTAGTTTCTGAAAGATCTTAAGCAGAGGAGGAACAAGACTGTGTTTTTAAAAGATCACTGTGGCCAAGATGTACACAGACTGCAGAGGGCAAGAGCAGAAAAAGGAGCTATTAGGACACGGCAGAGATCTCTACTTGTCTAGCCATAATATCCACTTCTCAGCAATAACGGAACCCTAACTTTTAGCGTATACTTTTAGGGTATCAGTTGGGTATACTGATATTAAAAATAGAAGACTACTTCTCGACTCTCTTTGCAGCTAAGTATGACCATGTGGCCAACTTACAGTCAATGAGATACAGGTGGAAGTCTTACACAGAACATAAGGAAAGGCTGTTAAAGAAAATCGACTCAGGCGAGAGAAGTACCTTCTTTTCTTTCTTCCTTCTTACAACCTGCAATTCAGAAAAGATGGCTGGAGCACCAGCAACCATCTTGGGCCAAAATAAAAGATATAAGATAGGATGATAAAAGAGAAACACAGGATCCAAAATCCCTAGGTTGGATCTACTGTACCAGTTCAGGGCAGCTCGCTTCCAGTCTTTGTCTTTTTTCCACATTGAAACAGAAAAAAAAAAAAAAATTCTATTACATTCAAGCTGCTATTAGTTAGAGGTTTTGTGTGATATATAGTCTAACTCAATCCTATATGATACAGAGGCTACTATATTTACTCAAGAACAGGCAGGGGTGGTTTGGATCATGGTGGTGGTAGAGATAAGAAAAAGTGGCAGGATTGAGGTTATATTTAGAAGATAGGATCAACAAAATCTGTTGTGAGTCTAGACATGACAGAGGGTGAAGAAGAAGGGTAAGGTCAGACTGACTTTCAGGTTTCTGGTACAAGCAGTCGGGTAGACCATGGTACAATTACTGAGGCAGAGATGGTGGGCACATCCTGAGTTTCTTTTCAGACTGTTTGAATTTGAGGTGGTGATGAAAATTCTTAGACCTCAGAATAGACATCAGGCTGGGAAACACAGTAGAGATGTCATTAGCAAATAGAAGCCAACCCAAAGCCACAGAAATGAATGATGTCTCCTCGGGCAAGTGTGGAGTGAGAAAAGAGACCTTAAAGAACAACTTTAAGGAACACTGACTCTTGAAGGAGACGAGAACAAGTAGCCAGAAAGGAAGCAGGAAAACCTTGGAGTTCACAAAAGGTGATAAACGCCATTACTCACTATATGAGCAAGAAGGGTTAGGGGTTAGGGAGTTTGGGATGGACATGTACACACAGCTATATTTAAAATGTACAACCAACAAGGACCTACCATACAGCACAGGACCTCTGCTCAAGTTATGTAATAACATAAATGGGAAAAGAATCTGAAAAAGAATAGGTACATGTATCAATATATGTAAATAAATACATAAATAAGAGCCAGGGGGTCACCAAAGAGGCAGGGAGATCACATCCAAACGGCACTGTATGAACAAGGAAGCAGGATCTAAAAGACGCAGATGGGCCAGGAGGAGAAGAGGAGCAAGGAACAGGAAAAGCAGAATGGTGGGAGGAAGCTGTGAGACTGGAGAGGGACTTTGGAGGGGCAGATCATGCCCTCCCCACCCCCACCTCAAGAATCAAAAGCCCAGTTAGTGGTCCCTCTGCTCACAGAGTCAGAGAATGGTCTCAGGTGGACCCCAGGATGCCCAATCCCAAAGCCCGTAACTTGTTTCAAAGTAAGCAGGCTTCACTCACCACACTGGAACTCCTTTCAAACAATTTTCTTAAAATTTTCACTGCCAGTTTAAATAGAGTTTTAAAGGAGTGTGGGGTAGAGGATCAGAGATTTTATTTACTCAAATCAGTATGAGCAGTCAAAAAGAATGATTTTTTTTATACCAAGAGTTAACTACAAGATACTGACTTTTCTTTTAAAGTGAAAGTTGCTCAGGATACTGGAGTGGGTAGCCTATCCCTTCTCCAGTGGATCTTCCCCACCCAGGACTCAAACCATGGTCTCCTGCATTGCAGGTGGATTCTTTACCAACTGAGCTAGGCTCACTATATGGTGAATTGTGTTTTAAATTCATTAAGTGCACATTTTAAAGGCATTCTCTCAGACTTCCCTGGTGGTCCCGTGGCTAGGACTCCATGTTCCCAATGCAAGGGGCCTGGGTTACCCCTGGTCAGGAAACTAGATCCCACATGTGGCAAATAAGAGTTCACATGCCTCAACTAAAGACCCCACATGCTGAAACTAAGACCCAGTGCAGCCAAATAACTACGAAATAAATATTAAAGGCATTTTCTCAACTGATTCCCACAACAACCCTATGAGGTAGTAACTATTATTGTCCCCATTTCACAGATGAGAAGACTATGGCACAGAGCAGTTAAGTTCACTCACCCAGCTTCCTATGAGCCAGTGAGTGACGGAGTTTGGGACTGAACACTGACCATCTGATATCTGAATCAGTGCTTCCTCTTTTAGTTAGAAAATTTGCTTTTAACTCCAAAAAAGAATATTTCCAGCCATAATGTTAAATTAATTAGTGGAAAAAATAATTATGTAAAGTCATAGGCAGAAAAACAACTACTTCACCTGAAAGGTGAGGGGAATGGTCAAAGAAAGGTAAGTTGTTTTCTTTAACTGATCTGTCTGGTGACTCAAAATGAGAGGAACTGGGTTTTAGTCAGCTCGTGGCAGCTGGGTCTGCTCTCTGCCAGTAGTGTTCCTCTAGAGCAGAGACCCCTGAATGTGCTGGTAACAACTGGACACAGTGCAGACAACTTACCCTGTCAGTGCCCGTAACAAAAAGAAGGTGTGACCCCAACATATGACCATGACAGAGGAAGTCAGGTGGAAGAAACTGTTTCAATTTTAGTCAAAGTTCACAGAAGTAAAAGTGAGTCTGAGGCAAGGTGTCTGGGGCACTGGAACAAAAGAACCATTGTTTCCACTGGAGATACAAATGTAGATCTCAGTGTTTCAAGTGAAGGCCTTGCAAGAAAGAACAGTCACTGAGAAGTCAGAGTAAGGGTTGTGAAGCTACACAGAGACATCTGGGCTAAGCAGTCATAATTAGTCATAATTAATCATGATCTGGAGGTTCTGGCTGAACCCAGAGAATCTTTAGAGCCCAGAAGCCTTACAGAGGGCGCAGACACACAGGGGATGAGCATCAGTGAGGATTTGCATAAATCAGGGCTCCATTATTAGAAACTCAGCTCGTATCAAGTCTGATGCAGGCACCAGAAGCGGAAAAGGGATGAAATGATAAGCAGATATGGTCTCTGCCCTTTCTCAACCTTCTTTCCTATTTTTGTATTGGGTTAGTGTGCAGAAAAGACTTAATACAGCAGACTGGAGACTGTTATTCTTAGAAAGGCCTACTGGCATTTCTGCAATTGGCCTGGGCTGGCATTTAGGAACTTGGAAAGGCTCCGTCATTCCCAGCACAGATAAGAATGGCTCACTGAGATCCAGTGGTTGAGACCACGCTTCCACTTGCAGGAGGCATGGGTTTGATCCCTGGTCAAGGAACTAAGAGCCCGCATGCCACAGAGTCAGAAAATAAAAGAAAAAAGAAAATAAAGCATGGCTCACTGGGTCTAAACTGTCTATACAAACAACCTGGTTTATACTGAACACCTGTTTTTCTTTTGGAATTTGGATTTTTGGCTCATGCTAGGCAGAGGGTGCCAATATAACCAACCAGTGCCCTAACGCATCTCTAATGAGCTTCCTGCTAGGTAATATTTCACACGTTGTCAATTCACTGCTGGAGGTTTAAGCACACTCTGTGTGACTCCACAGAGAAAGGATTCGTGCAAGCTCGCGCCTGGTTTCCTCTGGGCTTCACCTCATGTGCCTTTTCCCTTTGCCGATTTTACTCTGTATCCTTTTGCTATAATAAATGAGAGTCATGAGTACAGTAACCTGCTGCATTGAATGAGTCCCCCCAGCAATTAATCAAACCTGAGGGTGGTCTTGGAGATCTCACCATCTCTCCAAAACAGTTGGTAAACTGGAATCCTGACCTAAATCCCAAGGATGACACTGAGCTGTGAATCACTGAATTGGTTAATAGTTCCCTAAGCCTTGGATTTCTCTGAAAATAAGATGGTAAAATGTGCCTCAGAAGACTGTTGTGAAGATTAAGTATGTGGTAGACACTCAATGAACATTATACATTTTTCCGTAACTAACTAACTGACTAACATGAGGATGGCACCCCTCCCAATGTGCAGGGCCCAGCCTGCACTCACCAGGCAGCTCTAACGAGGTTCACTTCACCCATTCCTCCCCCACTGATATGCTGGAAGGAGTCAGCTCATGCCAGCTCATGACAGCGTACTGTGCACATCCTCTCCCTGCTCCACTTTCAATGGCTCGTTGATGGCAGGAAATATGTCATAGTAGGAGTGCTTAAACCACAGAAATTGGCAAACACTAAAAATACGGGCTTCCCCCTTACCTCCAGTTGCGAAGCATTTACTAGCACACCAGTGTCCCCTTCATTTAAAAAACTGAGTAAAGACAAAGTTCCTGCCAGACAAGCTTTATTGTCTAACCAAAGAGAGCAAGCATATACGCATTTTAAAAAGCAATAGGCTACATGAAAAGATGCTCTGCATTTTTAGACAAAAGAGAAATACAAATCAAAACCACAATGAGATGCCACTTCAACTAGGAGGACTTTAAACAATAAGGGAGATTTTAACAAGTGTCTTAAGACGAATGTGGAGAAACCTGAACCTTCCTTCACCCCCAGGTGGGAATGTAAAATGTCACAGCCCCTTTGGAAAATAGCCTGGCAGTCCCTCAAAACGTTAAACATAGTTACCCAATGACCCAGCAAGAGAAATGAAAATAAACGTCCACACAAAAACATGGACATGGATAGTCACAGCAGCTCCATTCAAAAAGCCAAAAGGACCTACAATGGATTAGTCTCCAAAATTTACAGACAGCTTATGATGCTTAACGGCATCAAAACAAACAGCCCGCTCAAAAAATGGGCAAAATGCCTGATTAGACATTTCTCCAAAGAGTACATACAGATGGCCAACAGGCACATGAAAAGATGTTCAACATCACTAGTTATCAGAGAAATACAAATGAAAACTACAATAAGGTATCAGCTCACACAGTCAAAATGGCTACCATCAAAAAAATCCACAAGCAACAAATGCTGGAGAGGGTGTGGAGAGTTGGGAACCCTCCTACACTATCAGTGGGGATGTAAACTGGCAAAGCCACTATGGAGAATTCCTTAAAAAACTAAAAACAGAGCTACCATATGACTCAGAAATCCCACTTCTGGGCATATATCCAGAGGAAAACTTGATATGAAAGGATACGTGCACGCCAGTGTTCACTGCAGCAGTGTCTACAATAGCTAAGTCATGTTGTTCAGTCACTCAGTCGTGTCTGACTCTGCGACCCCACAGACTGCAGCACGCCAGCCTTCCCTGGGCTTCATATCTCCCGGAGCTTGCTCAAACTCATGTCCGTTGAGTCGGTGATACCATCCCACCATCTCATCCTTTGTCATCCCCTTCTCCTCCTGCCCTCAACCTTTCCCAGCATCAGGGGCTTCTCCAGTGAGTCAGCTCTTCGCATCAGGTGGCCAAAGTATTGGAGCTTCAGCTTCAGCGTCAGTCCTGCCAATGAATATTGAGGACTGATTTCCTTTAGGACTGACTGGTTTGATTTCCTTGCTGTCCACAGGACTCTCAAGAGTCTTCTCCAGCACCACATTTTGAAGTGGTGCTTTGGCACTCAGCCTTTTTTATTGTCCACCTCTCACATCCATACATGACTACTGGAAAAACCAAGCTTTGACTATACGGACCTCTGTAGGCAAAGTGATGTCTCTGTTTTTTAATACACTGTCTAGGTTTGTCATTGCTTTTCTTCCAAGGAGCAAACATCTTCTAATTTCATGGCTGCAGTCACCGTCCACAGTGATTTTGGAGCCCAAGAAAATAAAGTCAAATAGATCAAACAGGAGACGGCAAGAGTGAACATTGACATTTTAGGAATCAGTGAACTAAAATGGACAGGAATGGGAACTAAAATGGACAGGAATGGGCGAATTTTATACAGATGACCATTATATCTACTACTGTGGGCAAGAAGCCAAGACTTGGAAGCAACCTAAACATCCACTGACAGAGGAATGGATAAAGAAGATATGGTACATATATACAATGGAATATTACTCAGCCACTAAAAAGAATGAAATAATGCTATTTGCGACATGGATGGACCTAGAGAGTGGCATATTGAGTGAAGTAAGTCAAACAAAGAAGGAAAAATATTGTATGACATCCCTTATATGTGGAATCTAAAAAGAAATGATACAAATGAATTTACTTACAAAACAGAAAGAGACCCACAGACTTAGAAAATGAACTTATGGTTGCCAGCAGTCGGGGGAGGGATAGTTAGGGAATTTGGGAAGGTCATGAACTCACTGCTATTTGCTATTCAAAATGGATAACCAACAAAGGACCTATTGTATAGGACATGGAACTCTACTCAATGTTTTGTGCCAACCCAGATGAGAGCGGGATTTGAGGGAGAATGAATACATGTATATCTCTGGCTGAGTCCCTTCACTGTTCACCTGAAATTACCATAACATTGTTAATCGGCTATACCCCAATACGAAATAAAAAGTTTAAAATTTGAAGAAAAAAAAAAGAACAAAAGAGCCACAAAGTGGAAACAACTCAAATACCCATCAACAGAGAAGTGAATAAACCAAATGTGGATTATCCTTTTGATGTAATATAATTTAGTTATAAAAAGGAATGAGATCTGGGTGTATAGACAAAAAAATAAAAACACTAATTTGAATAGGTACATGTACCACAATGTTCACAACAGCATTATTTATAATAGCCAAGACATGAAAACAACTTAAGTGTCCATCAACAGATGAATGGACAAAGAAGATATAATCTATATATACAACGGAAGACTATTCAGCCATAAAAAATTTTGCCATGTGCAACTAACATGGACAGATTAAGATGGCCCTATACTAAGTGGAATGAGTCAGATGGAAAAAAAATAAATACTGTGTAAGGGAATGGAAACTAACTATTTAATGAGGCCAACCGTGGGTGGGTTGTTTTTTGTTTTAAAGACCCACTGCTCTCCTTTGTTGCCTTTCCCTGTATCAGTCTTCAGGATTCTATAATGTTTAGTCTACTCTTTTACACTGGAAGTCCTTTCCTTTGAACATTTTAATGACCCTTCTCGATAATTTCCAGCCAGTTTCCAGTTTTTTTATTTTGGGGAACTACGTGCAGTTTTTCAGATGTAAAATATGTACTAAATAATTCTGCACCATCTGGATTTACCTGACCTAATACAACTTTGCAGATGACTTATAATGACAATTAATTCAGAATCATAATAATATGTCTGCTCACTCAGTCAGGTCTGACTTTTTGCGACCCCATGGACTGTAGTCCTCCAGGCTCCTCTGTCCATGGGATTCTCCAGGCAAGAATACTGGAGTGGGTTGCCATTTCCTCCTCCAGGGGATCTTTCCGACCCAGGGATCAAACCCACATCTCCTGTGTCTCCTGAATTGGTAGGCAGATTTTTCACCACTGAGCCACCTGGAAAGCCCATATCATAATAATAATGATAGCTAATTTTTTAAAGATGCAAAAATAGTTTCACTACCATTTTTTTAAGTAGATATTCATGACTGTATAAAATACGTAAGGCAGATGCTACTCCTCCTGCCCCACCTGCACCTTTTTATGCATAAAATTACTGTAGTTTAGAGTAATTAAGTGACTGCTTGGTTCCACAGACCAAATAAACACTAGACCTTGGGTTTACTGATTCCCATTCTTATATTTGATAGTCTTAAAAACTATCAAAAGTTAGAGGTAGATGTCCCTGGTGGTCCAGTCATTAAGAATCTACCTGCCAAAGCAAGGGACACAGGTTCAATACCTGATCTGGGAAGATTGCACACGCCAAGGAGCAGCTAAGTCCGTACACCACACGTACTGAAGCATTCACGCCCTAGAGCCCCTGCTCTGCAACAAAAGAAGCCAGTGAGGTGAGGAGCCTGAAAACCACCTCTAGAGAAAGCCTGAGGGCAGTGACGAAGACCTAGTGAAGCCAAAAAAAAAAAGAACAGAGGTGAAGTGCAAGACATTATGTGTAGAGTTAATTTAAATGTATAGACTAGAAACTATTAGCCAAGAATGTAACTAAACTTCTAAATAAAAACGAAAAACATTTCTAGTGGTGTGCCAGTATCCTCACAGTGGAAATGAAAGTTACAAGCTGGCATACTAAGTCAGCTTCATTTAGATTTCTTTTGTATAATGTTTGTGAATCTTAGTGATAAAAATTTTTAATCGCAGTGATAAAAATTTTTAATCACAATTTAGGAACCAATGGGTTATCTCAAAACGTATGGGAAGAAGCTCACTTTCACTTTCAAAAAATGCCTTAATGGATTTACTTTTTTAGGTAAAATAAGAGAAACTATGTATTCTAAGTTTTATTGTAATTTCTTTTTCTCCCTGATCACTTTATGTTTTCATTTTTTAAATATTTAAATACCCTTGTACCCATTTCTCCAACTCTGCACCCCCTACTTATGGCACCCACCAATCTGTTCTCTATATCTATAAATTTGGCTTTTTATTTTTTTAGGTTCTACATACTTAAAAAATCACTCTGTAATCCCAAAGAAAGGCAATGCCAAGGGATGCTCAAACTACCGCACAATTGCACTCATCTCACACGCTAGTAAAGTAATGCTCAAAATTCTCCAAGCCAGGCTTCAGCAGTGCGTGAACTGTGAGCTTCCAGATGTTCAAGCTGGATTTAGAAAAGGCAGAGGAACTAGAGATCAAATTGCCAAAATCCACTGGATCGTCAAAAAAGCAAGAGAGTTCCAGAAAAAACATCCACTTCTGCTTTATTGACTAGGCCAAAGCCTTTGACTGTGTGGATCACAACAAACTGTAGAAAATTCTGAAAGAGATGGGAATACCAGACCATCTGACCTGCCTCTTGAGAAATCTGTATGCAGGTCAAGAAGCAACACTTAGAACTGGATATGGAAGAACAGACTGGTTCCAAATCGGGAAAGGAATATGTTAAGGCTATATATTGTCACTCTGCTTATTTAACTTATATGCAGAGTACATCAGGAGAAACACTGGGCTGGATGAAGCACAAGCTGGAATCAAGATTGCCGGGAGAAATATCAATAACCTCAGATATGCAGATGACACCACCCTTACGGCAGGAAGTGAAGAAGAACTTAAGAGCCTCTTGATGAAAGTGAAAGAGGAGGGTGGAAAAGTTGGCTTAAAACTCAATATTCAGAAAACTAAGTGGCATCTGGTCCCATCACTTCATGGCAAATAGATGGGGAAACAGTGGAAACAGTGTCAGACTTTATTTTTGGGGGGCTCCAAAATCACTGCAGATGGTGACTATACACATGAAATTAAAAGATGCTTACTCCTTAGAAGGGAAGTTATGACCAACCTAGACAGCATATTAAAAAGCAGAGACATTACTTTGCCAACAAAGGTCCATCTAGTCAAAGCTAGGGTTTTTCCAGTAGTCATGTATGGATGTGAGAGTTGAACTATAAAGAAAGCTGAATGCCGAAGAATTGATAGATCAGTCCTGAATATTCATTGGAAGGACTGATGCTGAAGCTGAAACTCCAATACACTGGCCACCTGATGTGAAGAACTGACTCATTGGAAAAGACCCTGATGCTGGGAAAGATTGAAGGTGGGAGGGGAAGGGGACAACAGAGGATGAGATGGTTGGATGGCATCACCAACACGATGGACATGAGTTTTGAGTAAACTCCGGGAGTTGGTAATGGACAGGGAGGCCTGGAGTGCTGCAGTCCATGGGGTCGCAAAGAGTCGGACGTGACTGAGAGACTGAACTGAACTGAACTGATGTCTTCTTTAACTGATTTTTACTTAGCAATGCCCTTGAGGTCTATCTCAAGTATTCAAGTGTTAGTTGCTCAGTCACGTCCAACTCTTTGCCACCCCATGGACTGTAGCCTGCCAGGCTCCCCTGTCCTTGGGATTTCTTAGGCAAGAATATTGGAGTGAGTAGCCATTCCCTTTCTCCAGAGGATCTTCCCAACCCAGGAATCAAACCCAGGTCTCCTGCATTGCTGGAAGATTCTTTACTATCTGAACCACCAGCGAAGCCCTGAGGTCTATCTACATTGCTGCAAATGGCACAATTTCATTTCTTTTTTATGACTGAGTAATAGTCCTGTGTGCATGTATGTCTCTATATATGACAGTTTCTTTATCCATTCATTCATTTATGGATATTTAGATTACTTCTGTATTCTGGCTATTGTAAATAACGTTGCAATGAACACTGAGGAGTGTATATGTTTTTGAACTAGTGTTTTCCTTTTCTTTAGATAAATATCCAAAAGTGGAACTTCTGGATTATAAGGTAGCTCCATTTTTAATTTTTTTGAGAAACCTCCATATTGTCTTCTATAGTGGCTGCACCAATTTACATTCCCAACAACAGTGCACAAATGTTTCCTTTTCCCCACACCCTCACCAATGTTTGTTATTTCTTGTCTTTTTTAATAGCTATTCAGACAGGTGTGAAGTGATATCTCATTGTAGTTCTGATTTGCATTTCTCTGATGATTAGTGATGTTGAACTCCTTTCCATATACCTGTTAGCCATCTGTTATGTCTTCTTTGGAAAAAATGTCAATTCAGACCTTCAGCCCACTTTTCTTTTTTGGCCATTGAGTTGTTGAGTTATATATATATTTTAGATATTAACTTCTCATCAGATATGTGATCTGTAAATATTTTCTTCCATTTGGTATGTTGCCTTTTCATTTTGCTGATGGTTTCCTTTTCTATACAGAATCTTTTTGGTTTGATGAAGACCCATTTATTTATTTTTGCTTTTGTTGCCTTTTCTTTTGGTGTCAGATTTAAGAAATCATCAAGACCTATGTCAATGAGTTTACCACCTAAGGATTTTTACATCTGAAGTTATCAGGGATATTGGTCTGCAATTTTCTCTTCTTGCAGCATCCTTGTCTGGTTTTGACACTGGGGTAATTCTGGGGTAGTTCAATATAGCCAAAGTCCTGAAAGAAGTAAACTTCAAACCAAGAATACTTCATTGACAGAGTTATTCAGAATTAAAGGAGAGACCAAGAGTTTTCCAGACAAACAATGCTAAAAGAGTCACCATCACTAAACCAGATGTGTAAGGGCTTCTTTAAACTGAAAAGAAAGGGCACGAATGAACAACAAGAAAATATTCAGAAGGATAAATCTCATGGGAAAGGTAAGTATAAAGGCAGTGGTGAACGGAAACCAACGGAAAACTTGGGGAGCTTTACCTGTGTCATACAAATAGACTTTTAAAAAAAACTGTAATAAAAGGTGAAGAATATGTAATTATCATTACCTAATTATAAAGATGCCAATGCAACAAGAGGATACAACATTCATAAATAATTATGTACCCAACATAGGAGGACTTAAATATATTAAGCAAATATTAACCAATTCAAAGGGAAAAACCACAATGCAATAACAACAGGGGACTTTAACACCCACTTACACCAATGGATAGATCATCCAGACAGAAAATCAATAGGGAGCCATCTGCCTTAAATGAAACTTTATATAAGATGTACTTAACAGATACATACAGAACATTCCATCTAAAAAGCAACAAAATACATGTTCTTCTTCAGTGCACATGGAACATTCTCAGTTTCTGTATGGAGTGATAAAAAAAGTTCTGGAATTAAATAATGGTGGTTGTTGCAAAACATTATTAATATACTTAATGCCACTGAATTATACACTTTAAAATAGCTACAATGGTAATTTTTATGTTATGTGTTTTTACCACAATAAGAAAAAAGATGCCATGAAGAGAAGACAAGTCACAAAGCACAAACAAGTATTTGCAAAGCATATACAGACAGCGGGTTTGATTCAGAGTATGTATTTTATGTATTCTAAAAGTACATTTTAAAAGGCAGAAAACCTAATAGAAAAAAAAGAGGAAGAAAAAAATCTAAAGGGGCACTTCAACAGAGAGTAAATGCCAAGAGTCAATGAAAATAGGTAGACTTGCTCAACCTCTCTTTAGTAACCACGGAAATACATGATGGGAAAAAAAAAAGTGTTACCACCACTCCACACTCACCAGAATCTGGCTACCCACAGAGGCAGAGGAGAAGCTGAACAGGGAAGGAAAGTCCAAGTCTGAGCAGGTAGGGGAGGTGGGGGACACTGCCAATACATGTTGAATGTTTAATAACTATTTTAAGACTGGAGAATCATATTTAGCCACAAAAAGGACTCTATGACCACATAATCCAACTTCTTCATTTTAGGGTAGAAACTGAGGCACTGCATGGATAACTAACCTCCTCAAGATCACACTGGCTAGCAGAGCCAAAACCACCTCACACCTTCTAACCACCAACTCACGCTGCACTGAGCCCCAGTAGTCTGATGTGCATGAATGTCAGGGCCAAACTATGTCACTCTCCACCCCTAACTCTCCAAAATCTTATCACATTAAAAAGAAGAAGAACAAAATTCAAAGTCTTTTCCATGGTCGACAATGATCGATGTACAAACTTGCCCAGGTCACCAGCCACCTCCCCCACCACACTCCACACCACCCCAACCCCCGCCAACACCCCCCACCACCCGCCAACTCCACTTCAGTCCCACAGCCTCTCTGCTGTTTCTGGAGCAAAGAAGTACCCCATGTCTCCCTTGGGGCCTTACTTCCTGGATTCGCCTGCTGGAACACCCTCCCCTAGGCTTCTGTGTGGCTTTCAAGTATTCCTGTTTAGGATTTTAAATGCTTTTATTTTTCTTAATATATTTTTAAAAATTATTTTCTTCTCATAATTGGATTAAATTTAGTAGAAAATAACCCTTTTATAGCAAGGTTGATAATATAAAATTGTACCCCTATGTAAGTACTTAGAAATAATATAGTATACTGGTTGGTTACAAAACAGATATATAAAAATCAAGAGCTTGATTACATATCAACAGTATCTAACTATAACATCTTGAAAATTCACCTGTTCACAAGAGTAACTACAACCATAAAATACTCAGGAATCTATTTAGTATGAGACTTTTTAAAAACAATGCTAAAACTTCTATTAAAGAAAAGTAAATTGAACAAATTTAAGTAGATAAACTACCTTGATCTTGAAAGAAAAACTTTTAAGAACATAAACTATAAATGTGCTTCCTTTACAGTGGAGATGCCTGGGGCTATTTCACTGGCAGATTTGGAGTTATTATCAGATACTAGAACAAATAGTGTCTCACAAGTTCTGCAAAAGCAGATCCAGGTCTTGAGAGGCTTGAGGCTTACACACCTTGGGGAGAAGACTCTTATTTTCAGTGCAAAATTATAAACGTGAAAAGTGCTAGGGCCCTTCTAGGGGCTTTACAAATCCAATTTTATGTAATTGAAAGGTTCTAATGCTTACTTTTCTTTACCTTCCTAGTCGATCTACCTCTAGTGTTATGAAATATAAAACTGAACAACACAACATTCATCAAACCAGCACTCTATCACGTGCCAGTGGACAAAAGAGACACTTATAGGGCAAACCCAATGAGAGTACCACCAACAGATGCTCAGAGGTGCCAAAAATGAGAACTAGCCCTATCCCAAGGTATGCATGGTTTCCCAGGTAGCAGAATGGTAAAGAATCCGCCTGTCAATGCAGGAGATGCAAGAGATGCACGTTCAATCCCTAGGTCAGGAAGGTCCCCTGGAGGAGGAAATGGCAACCCACTCTGGTATTCTCGCCTGGAGAATTCCATAGACAGAGGAGCCTGGCGGGCTACAGTCCAAGGGGTCACAAAAAGTCAGACATGACTGAACATGCGCGCGTGCGTGCGCACGCGCGCGCACACACACACACAAGGTATGCATTTCCCCTAGTGATCAGACTCCACAAATGCAACTAGACTACAAGGAGCAAAGATCAATTTAAAGAACAAAATCACCTGTGCTTAATGACTTACTAGGAGAATGAAATGGTTATGCTTATTGCAAAAAAAAAAAAAATGTCTATATCTGGGAAAAGCCAGATGCAAGAGCAAAAACTCTGAAACACTATACTAAAAGGACAGAAGTGGGTAGGCAATGCAAGTTACTTATAACAACAACAATCACTGACACTTAGAATGGCACCTACTATATGTCAGGAACTGTCCTAACTACTTCATATACAGGGGGATCCATTTACTCCTGACAAAAACCTGTAAGGAAGTACTATTATTTGCCCCAGTTTAAAGATGAGGAAAATGAGACACAGAGAGATTAAGTAATTTGACTGAGGTCACAGAGTTAATAAGTAACAAATTGAGAATTTGAACCCATACGATCTGGCTCCAGAGTCCATAATCTACTCTCTAACTCACAAAAAAGCAATTAATTTAAAGATGGACCTCAGACCACAACAGAAGTTCCCTACAGTGAAGAAGGAATAGAAAACTGCTGATAAGCTTATTCTGGAACCTCTAGAAACATATTCTCTCATCCAGTGGATATTGCTCTTGTTTCCTACAGATATTTTAGTCATAATACCTATCTTAGAAAGTGATTAAGTGTGATGTCTGAAAGTAAAAGAATCGCTTTGTTTAAAAACAAATTTTAAATTCCATATTTGACCTTTAGCATCAAGCTGATCACTTTTTTCCAAGAAAATTCAAGTCTCTACTCTTTTTTTGATGTTGTACAGTAATCAGTGCTTCCCTAGTGGCTCAGACGGTAAAGAATCTGCTTGCAATGCAGGAGACCTGGGTTCAATCCCTGGGTCAGGAAGACACCCTGAAGAAGGGAATGGCTCTACCCACTCAAGTATTCTTGCCTGGAAAATTCCATAGACAGAGGGGCCTGGCAGGCTACAGTCCATGGAGTCACAAAGAGCTGGAGACGAGTGAGCAACTAACACTTAGTCAGGACTGAGTTAACCTAAAAATCAGCTTACTTAACTATTTAGAAAAAATATTTAACTACGTATCTACTATCTTAAAAAGCGCTTAACTTCTTACTGCAATAGATTTTAGGGGTTCTCTCCAGCTGTGATGTTGTTCTCTACTTGTTGGGATAGACTATGAATGTGAATAAATTCATCTTTAGTTGAGTTACCTGTGAGTTTTCTCTGTGAAGAAACATTTGACCATTCATACTTTGAAATGAGGGCTTCCCGGGTAGCTCAGCTGGTAAAGAATCTGCCTACAATGCAGGAGACCTAGTTTGATTCCTGGGTCAGGAAGTTCCCCTGGAGAAGGGATAGGCTACCCACTCTAGTATTCTTAGGCTTCCCTGGTGGCTCAGATGGTAAAGAATCTGCCTGCAATGTGGGAAACCTGGGTTCAATCCCTGGGTTGGGAAGATCCCCTGGAGGAGGGTATGGCAACCCACTCCAGTATTCTCGACTGGAGAATCCCTATAGACAAAGGAACCTGGTGGGCTACAGTCCATGGAGTCACAAAGAGTTGGACATGACTGAGCAACTAAGCACAGCATAAGCACTTTGAAATGAACTATTTAAAGTTAAATAAAATGAACTATTTAAACAAACCCATTTCAAAGTTCTGAAGAGTTACAACTTCAGTTTAGCCCTTTCCATTTCTTTCATCTAAGCATTCACAGGAATGTGTTCTTTCTGTGGGTCTCTTTTCTGTACAAATCTAATTTACTGAAATGCATAGGGTTCCCAGCACCTCACAGAGGTGCAGTGAGGAAAAAAGCAAACACAATTCAACATCTGCTAAAAGAACACCCTTTCAAGATCTTACATATAAAGCTACAGAAGGAAAGAAGGAAGGAAATGTATGTATAGAGGCGGTCAGTGAACTCACTATTTAAGGAAGTCCCCCTTCAAGGGAAGAAGCATAATGTGGTTTAACAGCACGCTAGCCAGAAAGATAAGACATCTTGGTTCACCTAGTCAAATGGGACGTCACTTCAGAGAAGGTTCATGACTTAGCTGTTTCTCCTTCAGTGTCTTCACTTGTGAAGTAAATGGTGGAGAAATGGTTATCTACACATATACTTTATGGAGATGCTATGGAGAACAGAATATTGCAAGCACGTATGCAAAACCCCTCTACGTTTGTGAAATCTATGCTATGTAAAGTCTAAGAACAGAGGAAAACCCAAAGGTGAGGGAAGTTCAGAGCTCCAGGTAATCCAGAAAAGTATGGGCAAGTGCAAATAACTGTGGCACACAAGGACAAGAACTCCAGGTGTCAAGAAGTCCCCTTTGAAACAGACTGGATGCAGGATAGGAAAGTCTACCATTATGAACCCAGAAAAGTAGAACTATAACTTAATGAGATTGTAAGCTTAACAAAACCAGGATCATTCATCTTTCGGTTTCCCCATCCCTATCTTATTGTGTGTGTGTGCCCAGTCATTTCTGACTCTTTGCAACTCATGGACTATAGCCTGCCAGGTTCCTCTGTCCATGGAATTTTCCAGGCAACAATACTGGATTTGGGTTGCCATTTCCTTCTCCAAGGAATCTTCCCAACTCAGGGATCAAACTCGTGTTTCCTATGTCTTCCTGTGATGGCAGGAGGATTCGTTACCACTAGCACCACTTACATACTCACTGAATCTTTGCTGTACAAATGATGAATAAATGGAAACAAATGAACTGACTTCCACATAACAAATAAGTGCACGGACCCTCTTCTGCCAAGAAATACATACAGATAAAACGTCAACATTTTATCTGCATATTCCTCTAAAATGAGAAAAATTCACACTTTACAATCTCATGAGCAGAGAATTACACCTATCCATGTTACCCTGGGCAGCGGCAAATAAAATTAAGGAACAGCTATACCAATCTGACTACTTGAAAGGAAGATAGAACTTTTCCAAAAGTCTTTTCACACAACTAGGATGATCACGGGGAAACTCCTTTCTCACAATCTATTGAAAATCACTACAGGTTTCACTTAAGTCTCACTTATTCATTCAATTTTATTTAACAACTATATTGTACACATTTTGTGCAATTTTTCATTTCAAGTGTTTACCAATGTAGAATCTTCCAAATATTACAGCAGTTCTCTAAAATCAAAAATAAAAAAGGTAAATGAAGAGCTTTGGTAAAAAAAAAAAAAGATTGTAACAATGTTTTTAATTATATGAAGTTCAGTTCAGTTCGGTTCAGTTCAGTCGCTCAGTCGTGTCCGACTCTTTGAGACCCCATGAATTGCAGCACGCCAGGCCTCTCTGTCCAAGACCAACTCCCGGAGTCTACCCAAACCCATGTCCATTGAGTCAGTGATGCCATCCAACCATCTCATCCTCTGTCATCCCCTTCTCCTCCTGCCCCTAATTCTACCCAGCATCAGGGTCTTTTCCAATGAGTCAACTTTTCGCATGAGGTGGCCAAAGTATTGGAGTTTCAGCTTCAACATCAGTCCTTCCAATGAACACCCAGGATTGATCTCCTTTAGGACGGATTGACTGGATCTCCTTGCAGTCCAAGGGACTCTCAAGAGTCTTCTCCAACACCACAGTTCAAAAGCATCAATTCTGCGGCGCTCAGCTTTCTTCACCGTCCAACTCTCACATCCATACATGACCACTGGAAAAACCATAGCCTTAACTAGAAGGACCTTTGTTGGCAAAGTAATGTCTCTGCTTTTAAATATGCTATCTAGGTTGGCCATAACCTTCCTTCCAAGGAGTAAGCGTCTTTTAATTTCATGGCTGCAATCACCATCACCAGTGATTTTGAAGCCCCAGAAAATAAAGTCTGACACTGTTTCCACTGTTTCCCCATCTATTTCCCATGAAGTGAAGGGACCAGATGCCACGATCTTAGTTTTCTGAACGTTGAGCTTTAAGCCAACTTTTTCACTCTCCTCTTTCACTTTCATCAAGAGGCTCTTTAGTTCTTCTTCACTTTCTGCCATAAGGGTAGTGTCATCTGCATATCTGAAGTTATTGATATTTCTCCCAGCAATCTTGATTCCAGCTTGTGTTTCTTCCAGCCCAGCGTTTCTCATGATGTACTCTGCACAGAAGTTAAATAACCAGGGTGACAATATACAGCCTTGACGAACTCCTTTTCCTATTTGGAACCAGTCTGTTGTTCCATGTCCAGTTCTAACTGTTGCTTCCTGACCTGCATACAGGTTTCTCAAGAGACAGGTCAGATGGTCTGGTATTCCCATCTCTTTCAGAATTTTCCACAGTTTATTGTGATCCACACAGTCAAAGGCTTTGGCATAGTCAATAAAGCAGAAATAGATGTTTTTCTGGAGCTCTCTTGCTTTTTCGATGATCCAATTCTCAAATCATCATGTGATAAGATTTATCTCAGAAGTACAGTATATTCACAAGACCCAAAGGCTAATAATGTCTGGAGTTCTCTTAAGAAAGTCACTGAATTATTGATAATCACTGAATAACCCAGGTGTTTCTAAGCACCCTTCAATAGGTGATTCTCTACATGTACCTGACCAGCACTGACCAGTGGTGAAACCATGTTCTAAATCGGTTTAGAAACAACTCAAAATGTAGTTTCACTTTCTCAAATGGACATGTGATTTATTCTGACAGTTCATACTCTGGTTGTTCACAATAATGTCCATATTTTAGTTGGGGAGAAAGGTTAACACTAAATCAAAACATACTTTTGATTCTAAATCTAAATAATGCATCTCCTCAACAACTAAAATGGAACAAACAGCATCAGAAATAACTATTACAATATCTTTAAAGATCTTTTTGCTTACTTGAAATATTAACTGATCATCACTATTGTAATTACTACCAACAAAAACTTTTCTGAGCACATAATGGGTACAAGATATTGTGTGATATGTTGAAATTAGAAGGCAACAACCTCTTCCCTCAAAGAGGTAATCATGTAGTTAGCGATTTTAAAGAGGCAATAATAATACATATAAATTTAACAGTAATCCTGAAAGGGCCAGCATCACAACCAGCTAAGGGAGGGGGAGGCTGTGAACCGGAAGCGTGGGGAGGTGGACAAGGTCTCTCAAGGGTAAACCAGACAGAAACATCATTTGATATCACCTCTATGTGGAATCTAAGACAATAATACAAATGAACTTATTCACAAAACAGAAACAGATTCACAGACAAAACAAATTTACCAAAGGGGAAATTCGGGTTGGGGGGGGAGTAAATGAGGAGCTTGGGATTAACAGATACACAATTCTTTAGATAAAATAGATGAACAACAAGGTCTTACTGTATAGCACAGGGAAGTAGTCAGTCTCTTATAATAACCTATAATGGATAAGAATTTGAAAAAGAATATATATATGTACACATACACATACATATATATATACATATACACATACATACACGCACACACACATACATAACTGAATCACTTTGCTGTCCACCAGAAACTCACACAAGGTTGTAAATCAGCTATACTTCAATTTTAAAAAATAATAAAAAACTTTTTTAAGTTTTTTTTAAAAGAGAACTTGAGATGGGACTTGGATAAACATAAGGAGAACTATTAGTTACAGCAAGAGCAAAGCTTCAAAGGTAGAAAAATGACAAGAATTTTTAGGCAAAGGGGTCTGAATAATCACTAGATGGGAGTCCGTTCTGTGAATGACCATATTACTGAAGCTGTAAAAGTGCCCTCAACTACTTGGGCAACCCAAACATATCCTTTTCAGAACAAAGGCAGCGCAGTCAGATCTGATTTTGGCCCAAGCTTAACAATCAGCTTACTGGGTGATCTGGAGCAAATCATCTCCTCTGCAAGTGAAAAACTTGAAGATTATTCTTTAATGTCCCTTCAAGCTCTAAAATTGTATGATTCTTCTTCATTACTAACAAATAAGCAATCCCCATGGATGCTAATTATCAGTATACAAATCTATACAGGTCTAGAACAGTACAGTTCCACAGACACACCAAGTCCTCTTCTACCCCAGGGTCTTTGCACATGATATTCCTATCATATGAATAGGCTCTTTCTGCCCAACACTGCTCATACTCCAACCCATGGCCAAGCAGACACCTTTCCTAATCTTTCCCCAGTCTCCATCTTACCCTTCGCCAAAAATCTATATAGTCTACACTTTTACCTTCAATGCTTCCTCTGGAGTGGAGTGTTAGTCACTCAGTCGTGTCCAACTCTTTGCGAATCCATGGACTGTAACCTGCCAGGCTCCTCTGCCCATGGAATTCTCCAGGAAAGAATACTGAAATGGGCTGCCATTTCCTTCTCCAGAGGATCTTCCCGATCCAGGGATCAAACCCGAGTCTCCTGCACTACAGGCAGATTCTTTACCATCTGAGCTACTGGGAAGTCCATGCTTCTTCTATTCATATAATCTGGCCTCTTTTCTAATTGTCCTTCAGCATAAGTGATATCATATCTATCCTCATCAACAAACACTTAATAGAAACAACTAATTATAAAACTAGCTTCCAAGATTTCTAAGTATCCCCAGACCAGTAGTTCATGATGCAGAGAACAAAACTCATCTTACAAAAACCATGTCAAATACAGTTATTAAAAAAAAAAAAAAGCTGCAACAAGTGACATACTGCTGCTGCTGCTGCTGCTAAGTCGCTTCAGTCGTGTCCGACTCTGTGCGACCCCATAGACGGCAGCCCACCAGGCTCTGCCGTCCCTGGGATTCTCTAGGCAAGAACACTGGAGTGGGTTGCCATTTCCTTCTCCAATGCATGAAAGGGAAAAGTGAAAGTGAAGCCGCTCAGTCGTGTCCCACTCTTTGCGACCCCATGGACTGCAGCCTACCAGGCTCCTCCGTCCATGGGATTTTTCAGGCAAGAGTACTGGAGTGGGGTGCCATTGCCTTCTGGTTAAAACAAGTTTCTTTTAAGACAGGCAGGTGGAAAAGGGGGGTATGGAGAAACACTGTCTCAACTATACTGCCATTTCCCAGACATTCCGGGAAATGGTCTTTTCATAATTGCCTTCAGTGCCTACAGCACAGTTTTCTGAATATATTCAGTGCTAAAATAACTATACAAAACTTTGATGGAAATTTTATTTTTTGATAACACTAAAAATTGCTGAAAGCTATGAATAAATTAGGTAATACCATTTCTGAACAGAAATGCTAATTTTTCTTACAGGCTTTGTCTTTCTCATGATACAAATAATTAATGACTAAATCACAACTATCATAGCCAGATCCAGAAGTGTTTTTGAGACCTAGAATTCTTTTATTATTTCTACTTTTAGGTAGCATGAGGACCAAACCTTTGATTAAACTCCCACTTCATTTACTAGAAATTACTCATACTGTACTGTTCTCCATAAAATGCTTTACATGACCAGTAATTGTTTAACACAGAAGAATAAAAAGTTAAAATTAAGGAGGGAGTGAGAGAATGGGAAACAGGAACAAGTGATTTCTAATCATCCCAGGGTACCAAGCCAAAATAATTTATTTCATGGGAAGGTGATCTTCAGCTCCTAATGATGACCATGAGAATGTGAGCAAGGGAATAATTTATAATGATTTTTAAATCCGATTTCATGCATGTGGACTCTCATATACAGTCACTGCTGCTGCTACTGCTGCTGCTACTAAGTCATTTCAGTTGTGTCCAACTCTGTGCGACCCCATAGATGGCAACCCGTCGGGCTCTGCCGTCCCTGGGATTCTCCAGGCAAGAACACTGGAGTGGGTTGCCATTTCCTTCTCCGATGCATGAAAGTGAAAAGTGAAAGTGAAGTCGCTCAGTCGTGTCTGACTCCTAGCAACCCCATCGACTGCAGCCTACCAGGCTCCTCCATCCATGGGATTCTCCAGGCAAGAGTACTGGAGTGGGGTGCCATTGCCTTCTCCATACAGTCACTGAGTATTCATGATATAGTTGGCATTTTACAACAAAGAACAGTATTTCCTGCATACCTTTCTCTTCCTTGCACCATGAACATTTACAAACTCTATGTCTTGACCTACTAAACATAAGGCATGATCAGGGATTAGATGCTGGATTTGGGAGGGGAGGTTTTGAAACAGCTATGAAGACATCAGTGGAATGATGAATGAAATTTGACCATGGACTCTGGACCAAATAATAGTATTGTATCAGTGTTACGTGTCTTGACTTTGACCATTGTACTGTTGTTCTAAAAGAGAATGTCCTCATTTTTAGGCAATATACAACAACCTATTTAGTGGCAAAAAGGGACTTCGCTGTGATCCAGTTAAGACCCTACACTTCCACTGCAGAGGGCATAGGTTCTATTCCTGATGCGGCCAAAAAAAAAAAGAAAGTAAAGAAGCGGACTGTCTACAACTTATTCTCCAATGGTTCAGAAAACATGCATAGGAAGAGAAAGAGACCAAGTACAAGACCAAGAGAATGACAGAGCAAACGCGGCAACCACAGGCAATTTGTGAATCTGAGTATAGTTTCTTTGAGTTCCTTGTACTAGTCCTGCAACTTTTCTGTAAGTTTGAAACCATAGCAAAATAAAAGGTTACAAAAATACTTTAGGAGAGTGGATAGAACAAATGGTGTTCTCCCCTTCTTCTGTCTTAAATATGTTTCTGCTTCCTAGAAAAAAAAAAAAAAAACAGTGAATACTGTTCAATGAAAATAGATAAGTTGGCAAATTAAGAGGGTGAATCAGACCCTAGGACTTCAGACCTACGTCTTGGACGTTTTAAGAGATGAAGAAGGTCGGATCCAGAACAGTAGAATAAGAACACAAATACGAATCAAGAGTGAGAGAAGAGACAGAGAGCAAATTAAGACACCAGACAGGAAGCTGATACAACCTTATTTCAGAAACATGGAAACTCAACTGCCAGTGAGAAAATGAGTTTTCATGGGATCATAGAGTTGAGAATTTTCAGAGCCAGAAAAACCCCCGAATACACTAGTCACTGTACTGTTTATGGAGTATTTAGAGCTGTCTCACTTTTTATAAGCTGGTGAATTGTCTGGAAACCTCTAAAGCCTGATGCCAATGCTCCCAATTGTCCTGAAGTAAAAGAAACTATATCTTCCACCCCATACTCACCCCCCAGAATCCTAGAGAGTTCTAGAAGATACAAATCTTCAGGTAGCAATAAGAAGGATCCTATAAATTTACACTTTCCCCTAGGAGTCCACCTAGTCAAGGCATACAACTAAGGGAGAAATAACCAATAATCTCAGAAGCTTACAAGCTCTTATGCCTGCATCACTAGAGTCTCCAGGTTTCCAGGGACAGTCAAGCAAACAACAATACGACCCAGAAGACCTTACAGAAATATGGAAGATGGCCCAGGATATTCAAGAGACTCGTGCCATCATCTTGTAACTTCCTCCACCACCCAGACAGTTAACCTGGGTAAAAGGTTAAGTTTTCAATCATCTCATCACATAGAATGTTTGATTTAAGTACAAAGTAATAAAATGATAAGGGAGGCATTACAGAAAGAGCACTGAACTTACAGTTAGAAAACCAAGGCTCTAATCCTGACTCTTAGACTTACTAGCAGCATGACAACCTTTTTTGGTTGTCCATGATGTCTGCATAGGATAAACCTGCATAGGAAGCCCTGCCTTCTTTGAAGGGCTGAGGTCTCCCCAAGTCTCCTTTGAACCAACCAGCCATCCACTGGGTACTGAGGACTCAACTCTCCACTAAACTCCCAGAAATATGAAAATGGGAAAGCTTTGAACTCTGCCCTCAAAGAGCTTGAAGTCCAATGGGGGAACAGATATGTAAACAAAGTCAAGCAACCAAGACGTCCCAAGAAAAACATGGGACAGGGCACAAAGGGCTGATGGGGGCTGGTGAGTTCACCACTGGTGTGAGGATTACAGAAAAGACTTCAGAGAAGGTAGGGACTGAACTCAGTCAGAAAAGATGAGCAAGTGCTGGTTAGGCCTCTCACATATTTTTGATGGATAAAATGTGGATAGATAGACAGATCCTGGTAGGCACGTGGAAAAATATATCACTCCGAGTTGACTGAACAATACTAAGAAAGGTACAATGTGAAAGACTGCAGGTAGAAGACACAGCTGGAGATGGAGGAACGAGAGAGGGAAGACAAGGAAAATGGTATCAAGTACCTTATATTCCAATCTAAGGAGTTTTAACCTGATCCTAGAGTAAATGCAAAGCTATAGGTTTTAAATATCCTTCTGAAGTCTGTATGGTTGAAAGATGAAGATTCAAAAGTAGAATCAACTAGGGCAGTGATCCACCAAAAGAATGAAAGTAGGAGCTGGAATAAGATTCTGATGAAAGAAAGGAGAATTCATGATACTTGGTAACAGACTGGCTGTGTTGGGTTGAACGGTCATGGCAAAGGAGTTAAGGGAGTAAAGAGACAATATACATGAAAGTAATTTCTAAACTACAAAAACAACTGAAGAACATTGTTTTATAAAGTCCAGGTAGATAGTGGCAGAATCAGATGGAAACCTTAGTTTTGTCTGATGTTAATTTTCTTCTACCACAAAGAAATTTTTTAAAAAAAATCATAACTGAAGATGGCAGAGTAGAAAGTCCCTTGAGCTCACCTCCTCTCAGGAGCACACCAAAATCCCAACTATCTACAGAACAACCACCTATGAGCAAGACCAAAACCTGCTGGGAAAGATCTTCTACAACTAGAGACAAAAGGATAGATATGAAATTTGCTCAGTAATGTCCAAATCATTGCGACCTCGTGGACTATACAATTCATGGAATTTTCCAGAATACTGGAGTGGTTATCTGTTCCCTTCTCCAGGGAATCTTCTCAACCCAGAGATCGAACCCAGGTCTCTCACATTGAAGGCAGATTCGTTACCAGCTGAGCCACCAAGGAAGCCCAGAGACATAAAGAATGAAACAAAATGAAATGTAGAAGGGGTGAACTCACAATATAATCAAATTCCATACCCTGAGCTGGGAGACCCACAAACTAGAGAATACTTATATTTCAGGGCTTCCCCACAGGACTGAGAGTTCTTGACACTGAGCAGGGCCCTGTGGAACTCCTGAGCATGGAGACCTTTTTGTCACCCATTTCTTATAGGCAAGACTCCAGCCTTATGATCTTCTCTCAGTTCCAAATGGAATAACAGTTGATAATTAAAGGAGGAATGTCAAGGAAATCACTTGTGGCAAGATCAAAGGACCAGAGATCATCAAGATTAGTAGATGGATCACCTAAGACCCTGCAAACACCCTAATTTTATCAGCACCTCCACCCATTTGAAACTTTGTTGAAGGAGGAATAGGAAACTATTATTGCCTTGATCTGTATGGACCTAACAGAAGCAGAAGATATTAAGAAGAGGTGGCAAGAATACACAGAAGAGATCTTAATACCCAGATAACCACAATGGTATGATAACTCACCTAGAACCAGACATCCTGGAGTGTGAAGTCAAGTGGACCTTAGAAAGCATCACTATGAACAAAGCTAGTGGAGGTGATGGAATTCCAGCTGAGATGTTTCAAATCCTAAAAGATGATGCTGTGAAAGTGCTGCACTCAATATGCCAGCAAATTTGGAAAACTCAGCAGTGGCACAGGACTGGAAAAGGCCGGTTTTCATTTCAATCCCAAAGAAGGACAATGCCAAAGAATACTCAAACTAACACACAATTCACTCATTTCACATGATAGCAAGGTCATGCTCAAAATCGTCCAAGTTAGGCTTCAACAGTAAATGAATCAAGAACTTCCAGATGTATAAGCTGGATTTAGAAAAGGCAGAGGAACCATAGCTCAAATTGCTAACATCCATTGGATCATAGAAAAAGCAAGAGAATTCCAGAAAAACATCTACTTCTGCCTCATTGACTGTATTGAAGCCTTTGTGTGGATCACAACAAACTATGGATATTTTTTAAAGAGATGAGAATACCAGGCCACTTACCTGTCTCTTGAGAAACCTGTGTGCAGGTCTAGAAGCAACAGTTAGAATGGGACATGGGACAACAGACTGGTTCCAGATTGGGAAATGAGTATGTCAAGGCTATATATTGTCATCTTGCTTATTTCACTTATATGCAGAGTACATCATTAAAAATGCCAGGATGGATGAAACACAAGCTGAAATCAAGGTTGTTGGGAGAAATGTCAATAACCTCAGATATGCAGATGACATCACTCTTATGGCAGAAAGCGAAGAGGAATAAAAGAGCCTCTTGATGAAAGTGAAAGAGGAAAGTAAAATAAAACTGGCTTAAAACTTAGTATTAAAAAAACCAAGATCATGACTTCCGGTCCCATCGTTAAGTGTTGCAGTCCATGCTACAAAGTCTCGTGTTGCTCATTTTTGAAATGGGAGTCCTAATAAGATGTAACATACTATTCTTCTGAGGAATAACTAAAATAATGCATGTACTTGGCACAATAGAACAGTACCTGGCCGTATTTGGTACTCGATAATTTGTACCATAACTACTACAAATGTGTGGGAAAGAGTTAACCTAACAGGCCTATGAGGCTGAAAAAGATCTTTTTACAAGGTTGGTCCTTGGCTGGCATCTGGAAACTTGGACTTTGGGAAGGGGAGAGCTCTAACATTCCCAGTGCTGATAAGAATAGCTCACTGGGTCTAAACTGTTTGTACGCTGGTAAACTGGTTTACGCTGAACACCTGCTTTCTTTCTGGAGTCTGGAATTTTGGTACATGCTTTGACAGAGGGTGCCTAGATGACCAGCCCCAGTGAAAACCTTCGGCACCGAGTCTCCACTGAGATTCCCAGTGAGAAAACATTTCACAACTGTCACAACTGGGAGCTGAAGGAATTATACACCCTCTTTGTGACTCTACTGAGACAGAACTCCTGTAAGCTTGTGCTTGGTTTCTCCAGACCTGCCCCATGCACCTTTTGCTTGCTCATTTTGCTTTGTCTCCCTTTCACTGAAATAAATCATAGCGGTGAGTTCAACTCTATACTGAGTCCCATGAATTGTACTGAATCATTGAACCTAGGGGTGGCCTCGGGGATCCCCAACACAACTAGTCTCTCTGTTCCTCAACCTCATAAACTACTGGCCAGTTTTCAAACCAGAGGAGTATGACAGACAACAAACCAACCAAATTGATAACTTCAAAGTCGAAGTATAAAACTTCCTGATTTCTCAGGTAACAGTAGTTGCAGATTTACATACAACTTGAAATTTCTGTATTCAAACATCTCATCATATAGAAATCTCACCACTCTTTTGTTTTCTATTATTTAATAGGTCATTTTTCTGATTAAACTCCAGCCTTATTCTTTTTTTTTTTAGCTTTTATTTATTTATTTATTTTAATAAATGTATTTATTTTAGTTGGGGGCTAATTACTTTACAATATTGTAGTGGTTTTTGCCATACATTGACATGAATCAGCCATGGGTTTACATGTGTTCCCCATCCTGAACCCCCCTCCCACCTCCCTCCCCATCCCATCCCTCTGGGTCATCCCATTGCCCCAGCCCTAAGCATTTGTCTCATGCATCGAACCTGGAATGGTGTTCTGTGTCACATATGACAATATATATGTTTCGATGCTATTCTCTCAGAATGTCCCACCCTCCTTCTCCCTCAGAGTCCATAAGACTGTTCTATGCATCTGTGTCTCTTATTCTGTCTCGCATATAGGGTTATCGTACCATCTTTCAAATTCCATATATATGCATTAATATACTGTATTGGTGTTTTTCTTTCTGGCTTACTTCACTCTGTATAATGGGCTCCAGCTTCATCCATCTCAATAGAACCGATTCAAACGTATTCTTTTTAATCAGCCTTATTCTTCCCTAGATTCCATCTCAAAACCAAGTGGAGGCTCCAGCAGAATATTAGGTGGTCTGACCCATGTGATTAGTTCCCTAATCAGAAAGCAAGATCACAGTGTCCTCTGTTCTGTGTTATTACAAGAAGAGCAAACAATATAAATTGTCAGTAAGATCTTTTATCAGTTCACTAGAAGATGCAGAAATTTGAGCTAGTTGAGAAAGAATAAGAAGGACAAACCAAACAATGAACCACAGCAGAAAATGAAACACAAGTTTTCCAACATCAGACTTGGAAAAACAGCTTGACTGAATTTCCCAATGAATTTCCCAAAATTCCTTGGCACACTTCGAAAAGTACAATAAACTGTACTTAAGGTACAGGAAAACTTTCAGTAAAGTCCTGCTGCCATCATATCAAAGAAGCTGAGATGTAGAAAACCTGGAGAAGACTGATGTCTGACTCACACTGTGATTAACTGAGAGTTTTAATAAAGGACAAGTGTCACCTAAGAGCTACAAAGAAACCACGTAGCTACTAGATCAGTCAGTAGACTACCCACTGTTTCTCTTCTAAAACAGAATATGAACAACTAAAACAAATATATCTGGGGCTATCCCCGAATGGCCCCTGTGGTTTTTCTAATCTACTTAAAAGAGTTTTATATTTTTAACAACATAATATTTTTAAAATACCTGTTGATTTCCATGGGTTACCCACATCGTAGCCCTTCTTAGATCACAGTTTCTAGGGTAAGGGAGATGGAACACTGATCCATGGAAAACAGAGAACTGGGCACATTAACCCAAACAGGGAAGAAATACTACAATGAAGTGCTACTGGGCTTACCTAGAAGCCAGGTTGAGAACTGTCATGAAAGAATTCAGCCCAATATTATCAGAACTTTTACTTTCTCAAGAATTCAGATTCTTATCTTAAAATTTCAAACTTTTTAATATAGGTAAACATTTGTTTTTGATTGTGGGAGGAAAACAAATCTTCACTCATATCTTCAACTGAAGGTCATAAGTGTCCCAATGAACATCAGTTCCTGAGAAAAGAATCCAGGAAGGATAAAAATGCCCAGCTTCTGGGATGAGTAGGGGCTCAGGCAGAGCTAGAGCTAACTAATGGGACTAGGCTCCCTGGGCCAGTCATCAGTAGCCAGGAAGGAGACGAATTCTTTTTTTTTTCCCATTGAAGTATAGTTGATTTACAATATCATGTAAGTTTCAGGTATACAGCACAGTGGCTCAGGTTTTTTGCAGATTATATTCCATTATAAATTACAAAATATCGAGTATAATCCCCTGTGTGTGGGTGTGTGTGCTCAGTCATGTCCGATTCTTTGTGACCCCCTTGGACTGTAGCCCACCAGGCTCCTCTGTCCGTGGGATTTTCCAAGCAAGGTAATTCCCTGTGCTATACAGTAAATCTATAATAAGTGTCAGAAGCTGGGCTTTTTTTTACATGTTGTAACAACTTCCTCATTCTGTCCTTTCTGGTTCTCATGGTGGCTGAAGCTGCTTCCAGGAAAGACAGCGGGTCAGATCGTCAAACAAGAGGGTTTCCACTGTTCTCTTTATTCTCTCTAAGCTAAAGCAATGAGGGCCCTTTTAACTTTGTATCATCTTAGTCCTATCATTTATCATCTTCAACGTGACTTAACAATTGCAAAGAATTTCAACTGTAACACTCCATATCTCTAAGCAGGTAAGGTAGGTTTCCGAGGCTTTCTTGGTTAGTTAAGGACCACACTTTCCCATGTTTACTGTAATATTTCTATTCTTTTCTTATTATATTACTCAAATTATAACTGATCATTATCATACAGAAAAAATGTATTAATATTTCCCTTAAAATTTATTTTAGTTTTAAAATAATTCATATTTCTAGTCTTATCTGAAACCCTTTTGGAATCCTGAATTTTTCAGATTTAATAAATGTATTATAGCTCATATACCGTAACACACAACACTCCCAGCAAGAACTAGGACAGGCCCACACAATTAAACACATGATTATTACCACATATACCCATATCCACTAAGATAAAGACTAAAAATAGCTTCATCTAAGGTCAGGTTTTACAACTGAGTTTTTGAAGTTTGGGTCTTCGGCATTAAGGGGATTTAGGAAGGTGGATAAAAGACTGAATTATATGAACCTGCAGAATTCCACAGGTCACAATGACAAGCCACAACAGAAATTAACAGAATTGAGGACCACCAGTGAAAAGCAACGCCATTCTGTCTGTACTGGGGGAACCAAAACACAGAGAAATCAGTGGGAGAAATGAGTATCAACATAGAAAGCAGCAAAGTAAATTTTGATTGTCTCCTACCTCTGGGCGACCCTCGTAGTAGGTCAACATGGACTTTGTGAGCACGAAAAGTCTCTCTTTGTAGTTTAAGGGCGACGTCTTCTTTTTCTGCTGTGACCTCTTAATAAGAATCTCTTCCAGAATAGTGTTAAAATTCATCTCGGTCTTCTGATCACTGTTTCTCCTGCCATTGAAGATCCTAGTGTTCTAAAGTAAGAAAATAAACAGTTGAAATAAAATGCAACATGTTAATTATCCAAGGATGCCTGTCATTCTAAAATACAAAAACAGATTTTACTCTGACAGCTGGAGCTGAGGAATGTTACTCTATGCACCCGGACTGAAAGGGCCCAGGGCATGAAAGCTCAACCTCCTCTTCTTCCCTAGCCCCATCCTGTTCCTCCAAGCCCCAGGATTTCATAAGAAAACCTGATCCGAATTGCCATGATAGTCCACTCCTTTGTCCCTCCCTGCCAATTCTTTGGCTTGCTGGCACACTCTACTGCTATTTGATTGCAGAGAAACAAATATCTCAGATGGAAAAGTACATTTCATCACCTGCATGGCTGGTTTATGCTGGTATTTAAATTGCCTCAGGATCTTGGTACGCAAATAGACAAGCATATAGGCATGGCAGACTTGTGAACAAAATGAATTACCACAGTGGTGGATGGCATTCAATCTCCAGTTGTAGCAAGGATGTAATCTTGATAAGCAACCTCACCACCAGAACTACAAGGATGCTCTCTGATACCTACACTACCATGCTCCACATTCTCTTCCCTGTGGCTCCTGTCTCAATCACAAGAGAAAACGACTCCCACCCAGTTACAGCTTACGCTTCTCAGCTACCCTACCCTACACGGCTGCCCCTCAAGGCAGAGCTCATCTGTATAAGGTCCTCAGTCCTGTATTTGGAGCCCCCACATCTTGACTATCCATGCCTAGGCTAGTAAGCCTTCCAAAATCCAACAAAATTTCACTTTCTGAAAACCAAAGACACTGAGAAAAGGCCTGGACATTTTTATCTGAGACAAGTTGAATGGACAACAGCCCTTTCTTCCCTTCCTTCCACCACACCCTGACAAGTTATTGTATATCATATCATAGGGGCAGGGACTTCCCTGGTTGGTCCAGTGGCTAAGACTCTGGACTCAAAATACTGGGGGCCTGGGTTCAATCCCTGGTCAAGGAACTAGACTCCACATGCCACAACTAAAGATCCTGTATGCCACAACTAAGACCCGACACAATTAAATAAATTAATAAAATATTTTTTAAAAATCAGAG
This sequence comes from Okapia johnstoni, assembly GCA_024291935.2. Lineage (NCBI taxonomy): Eukaryota > Metazoa > Chordata > Mammalia > Artiodactyla > Giraffidae > Okapia > Okapia johnstoni. The sequence continues at coordinate 60,742,495 of CM044308.1, forward strand.
AGGCAACAGGAGTCATGTGAAGAGAATAAGTGGTTATCAGAGAGCACGACTGGGAACTTGCCACTGAGTTTGGCAGGGAGAAATTTACGAACTTTTCAGCCAACCCAATACCAACCTCAGCCAACCTGACACCACCCAAGCCGAAGCCTTGGCAACTCCCTTGCAACTCCCTATTACTGATCTTTCATTATCCAGTCAGGCACTCTGTTTTCTGTAAAGTTACTTTACAACAGCTTAACCTCTGAACATCAGTTTCTTTCATTCATAAAATATGGAGGTAAATATCACAAGGTTACTGTCAGGTTTAATAAGATGAGAGAGAGACCTTACTTATTATGAAACACTATATAAATGTTTATTATTGTTATTTTTTAATTCCAATATTCTTTTTCTAGCTTAAAGAATTATCATCTGGGCAATGACAATAGCTTTCCAACTGGTCTTCCTTTCACCCCAGCTCCTGTCTCATTTTATTCAAACTATGTGCCCTTTATTTCCATTGGCTCAGCCTTCAAAGACAACCCTGTCATCATGCCATTATTCCCACTGGCTCAGCCTCCAAAGACATCACTGTCATCGTGCCACATTCATTCACTAGAAATTCCCCATGCCTCCCCAAAGTCCTCCTCATCACCTGCAGGATAAAGTAAAAATTCTTCAGCCAAAACACTAGATATGGTCCACAATTTAGCTGCAACCTAACATCCAACCTTTACTTTTACTGCTCTCCAAACACTCCACATCCCAGTCAAAACAGTCGGCATTCATTCCCTGGCCTAGAGAACCCCCTCTCTCCACCTACGAAAACTACTAGCTCAAAACTCACCTCCCTGATGAAGCTTTTCCTGATGATCCCAATTAATTAAAAACTATCTGGTTCCTGGGCCCATGATCTCTGTATCACCCATCACAGAGTTCATTGTTGCCGTCCATGTTTTAGAGCAATTGATGTTGCTCTAAATTGATATTCTAACTCTCACCTAGATTTTAAGCTCCTGGAGGAATAATTCTCAACTTTAAGTGCACATCAGAATCACACAGGGAAGTTTTTTTCAGAATTCAGACATCCTGAACCATACCTAGATACTCTGAATTGGCCTGGGGTGGGGTCCAGGGCATCATGATCTAATGTGCAGGTAGATTTGAGAGCCACTATCTTAAATGAAGAGAAACTGGGCTCTGACATGAACTCTATACTACTCTTAGTGCCTTTCAATAGGCAGTGGATAACAGGTCTAATTGACCCATTATCCTAAGCTGAGAAGTCAGAGAAAAAAGCTCTTGTTCCTTTGCATCTAAGTTGATCCTCCTTATTTTAAACTAAAAATTTGGTACTGACCCAGCAAGCCCACTACTCAGCAAATACCCTGAGAAAACAATAATTGAAAAAGACACATGTACCCCAATGTGCATAGCAGCACTATTTAAAATAGCCAGAACATGGAAGCAACCTACATGCTCATCAACAGATGGACAGATAAAGAAGATGTGGTACATATATACAATGTGATATTAGACACAAAAAAGAACAAATTTGAGTCAGGTCTAGTGAGGTGAATGAACCTAGAACCTGTTATACAGAGTGAAGTAGGTCAGAAAGAGAAAGATAAATATAGTATATTAATGCATATATATGGAATCTTAAAAAATGGTGTTGACAAGCCTATTTGCAGGGGAGGAATGGAGACACAGATGTAGAAAACGGACTTGTGGACACAGCAGGGGAGGGAGAGAGTGGGCCAAATGGAGAGAGTAGCATCAACATATATACACTATCAGGTGTAAGAGGAATAGCTAGTGAGAAGTTACTATGTAGCACAAGCCCAGTCTAGCGCTCTGTGATGACCTGCGGGGATGTTATGGAGGGAAAGGATGGAGGCTATGGAGGGAGCAGATGTATGTATAATGATGGCTGATTAGTACTGTTGTATGGCAGAAACCAACACAACACTGTAAAAATTTTAAAATACATACTTAAATAAATGAAAAAAAAATAGTTCATTGTTGTTGTAATAATCCGTTGGTCAATGGGAAATCCTGGCCAAAGAATACTATGAACGGTCATATAAATGAAGGAAAGTTCTCCTCATGTAGATTTTCAGTTAAAGATGGAGGGCTGAATGTATACATTAGCCTGGGCTCCCTCCTAAAATCGTAGTGATAAGAGAAGACATTGCATGCATAAAATAAGGTCAGGATACAGCCAAAATAAAGTACACAGAACCAAAAGAGAGGAACACTGGGGGGAAAATAGATATGAAAAGCTCAGTAGAAGAGTCAGAATATAAAATTGAGGAAATATCCCCAAAATATGAAAAAAAAAACCAAAAAATAAAAATAAAAACTGGAGAGGAAATATAATTTCCTGGATCCATCCAGAAAATTTAGCATCTGAAAAATAGGAGTTCCAAGAGGAGAACAGTGAGAAACCAACCAAAGAAGAAATTTAGGAAAATTTCCCCAAATTAAAGATTACTTCTCGATTGAAACAGAACCAAATCAGCAGATCTCATAAAATTTCAAAATCACAGGGACAAGCAGAAGATTCAGCAAGCTTAAAAATAGGTTTCATAGAAAGGATCAAAATTCAAAATAGCAATCATCAAGGGCAATAATAGAAGCTAGAAAATAATGGAGAAATTTTTTGAAGAAAATTGATTTCTAACCTAAGATTCTATACTCAACCAAACTATCAATACAATGACAAGAAAATAAAAACATTTTTCAAATATGCAAGGTTTTAAAATTTTTACCTCCTATTCACCCTCTTCAAATAGCCACCTGAGGACAATATTCTATTAAAATAAAAAACGATATCACAAAATACACAGAATCAAGGAAACAAGGGTTTCAAAACAAAAGAGGTAAAGAGAGTCTCCCAGACGATGGTGAAGGGAAATCTGAAGCTGACACTGGGGAGCAGACTGAAAATGACCAGGCCAAATTAGATCAAGGTAAACAGTTCTTGGAAGGAATTCCTCCAGGAAATGAACCTGAAGGTGTTGAGAGAAGATTTATAATAAATTAGTTAAAATGCAGCAAACCTAAAAATAATAAATCAATTTATGGAAAATAAGAAATTGTACAGAAAAGGAAAAATAATCACAGTTTGCTACAGAGTTCAGCCATAAATAGCATCTAGAACATCATAATAAAATAGATTATAAGTAGTAATCTTACCTTTAAGATCAAACCAGTCAATCTTAAAGGAAATCAACCCTGAATACTCTTTGGAAGGACTGACGCTGAAGATGAAGCTCCAATACTTTGGCCACCTGATGTGAACAGCTGACTCACTGGAAAAGACCCTGATGCTGGGAAAGATTGAAGGCAGAAGGAGAAGAGGAAGACAAAGGATGAGATGGTTGGATGGTATCACTGATTCAATGAACATGAACTTGGGCAAACTTTGGGAGATGGTGAGGGACAGGGAAGCCATGCGGTCACGAAGAGTCAGACACAACTGAGCGACTGAACAACAATAATTTAACTACTAGCATAAAAATACTGGGATAAGGGAATGCAGGAAATATGCTTCTTTGTGGATCCCAAGGTATGTTGTGAAAGAGAACTATGTCCTCCATAGTACTAGTAGGAAATCAATGCATCATACCTAAAATTGAAAAAGCAAGAAGTGGCAGCATAGGTATATCACTTAGAGATTTACGATACTAACATGTTGTTTTAAAAGTAAAAGTGGTTGCTTCTGGGATCAGAAAATTATTAGAAGATGGCAGTGGAAAGAGTATTAATATGTTCTCCACTCTCCTTCCCTAAAACTCTATGCAAGCAATAAAATATTCAAATCAGAGAGGAAGATAATCCCAACCTCCAGTGAACAAAAAGACGGCCATGAACCCCAAGCTGCAAACTATGAAACACATATCTGCCAAATACTGTGAAAAGTACATCAAAATAAGAGAGGAGGCTGAGGAGATTTCCCTTATAGTAAACATCATTGTCTTGAAAGGTCAATCTAATGATCTTTTAATACGATCAATGTAATCCAGAGGGATAAGCAGACCATAAGAGAATGAGGAACTCCCTGTAGAGTTACTATTTACACAGAAAAATAATAAAAATTATAATCAAGCTTTCACTATTTTGCTACATGTTGGCACATCTAAGCATTAGCACTTCAGATGTAGCAACTCATTTAATTCAACAAACCTACTGAAGGTATCCCTAGTCATATGGTAAGAATAAGAGCCAGATTTTAATACAGGCATTCTCACCACACAGCCTGCACTATTAACTGCTACACATACAACCTCTCCAGTGAAAGGGAAGAGAGAACTGAAGGGAAAAGCATATGATGCGTCATTATCAGCCTTCTATTTAGGCAGATGGCTAAAGGCAATTCGATGCAACCTCCAAATTTCAACAGATAAACTATGATTCCCAAGGCATCATTAAGGACACCAACCTCTCAATACCAAAAACTAAAGAGAACAAATGAATTTATAATCAAACAGAAACAGACCCACACATTCTACCAGAGGAACAGGGAATGGCGGGAGAAGTATGAGCTCTTCAACCAGCCAAATCTGGGTACCAGGTCAAGCTAGGCTGCTTCAGCTTTGTGAATTTGGGAAAGTCCCTCAACTTTTGTGAAACTGAGTTCTCCCTTGGGAAAGGGGACTGATGATAAGAAATGTAAATGTAATGTGCACGTCAAAGTCATTTGGTCACTGCAAGTTTCAACAACAGATCTAAGAGATTTTTTAAAAAAGAAAAGAAATAGACCATAGACAGAGAAAACAAACTTGAGGTTACCAAAGGGGAAAGGGGTGGGGGAGGGATAAATTAGGAGTTTGGGATTAACATACATACACTACTATAAATAAAATAGATAACTACCAAGGACCTATGGTATAGCATAGGGAACTATACTCAATATTTTATAATAAGTTACACGGGAAAAGAATCTGAAAAATACATATATATATGTATACCTGAATCATTTTGCTATACACCTGAAATTAACACAACATTGTAAATCAACAGTACATCAATAAGAATACATACATACATAATTAATTAATTTTAAAAAACTGGAGACAATCACTCCGAATGAAAGAATCGGTTTGATGCTCCAAAGTAAAAAACGAAGATGAAACAAAATTTCAGAATCCTCCAGCTGATTCTCCCATTTTCCACACCAAAAAGGACTAAGCCATTCAGAAAAAAGAATCACAAAAGAACCAACTCTGGGTTACAAATATCTTTTAAAATAAAACTAAGAGCTACAATTTAAGACCCTTTTCTCTGTGTCTCCTTAACAGTGAACACAAGAACATTCTTTTCTTTACTCTGACTGCTAATTGTTAAAAGTTTGAAAAACAACATATTAGTCTTTGAACATCAGTATTCTTTTTTTATTAAAGTATTAGCTGATTTACATACTATGCTAGTTTAAGGTGTACAGCAAAGTAATTCAGTTGTGTTTTTCAGATTATTTTCCATTGTAAGTTTTTACAAGATATGAATATAGTTCCCTGTGCTATACAGTATATCCTTGTTGCTATCTGAACACTGATATTCTGCAGTAGATAACAGACACTGTTCACTGTTTCACCAATGAGAAACCCAAACCACCATGAAGTTGTATTCTCTGTCTAGTGTTACAAATCTAAGTACCAGACTAATGGTTCTCGGTTTCATGGTCTACCAATTTTAGCCAAAAGATCTAAGAACTCTTTTTTATCATAAAAATTCTGCCTGAAGAAAAATACGTTTTTTTAAATGGCTACTAAGGTTACCTAGCCTATTTTATACATCCTTTCACAGTAGTTTTAATCACGGGAACAGAGGTGATTGTGATTTACCAAACAAGAGGACGGTAAGGAATATAGTAAATAAGAAACAAACAGCCTAGTTGTCAGGGTAGAGAAAGGGTGAACTCCTTACAGGAAGAAGCAGAGTGATCTAAGGTTGTTGAAATTCTCATCTTACTATGTTAAGCCATATGAAAATGTCAATGTTCGGCAATATTTTACCTATACAAATCAACAATATTATCTAACTCAATCTAATACTTGTCAATGCTCTAAGACTAGTAATGTAGTTAAAGCTCTCAATTTCAGAATTTTATATCAGAACACATTGGCTATTATACATTTCATCATAGGTTTACCACAAAGTTTGAGCCTGTTTGTAATGTTAAGAAATCTAGCATGAATAAACATCAGACTGACAATTAGCTGAGAAATCAAATGTCGCATGCCTGCCAACAGTTTCTGTGGGTTATATTTCAATTCAAAAGTACCTAAAATGGGTAGGGACTATATAGTAACAAATCTTATCCTGCTCTCTTCTGCAATGTAAACTCCCAGCTTAAGCCCCAATTTTCTTTTGTAAAGCAGAAACACAAGCAAAAAGGGGGGAAATGCTCGGCTGACTTTAATCAGAATAAAGGGTACATTCGAGGCTCCCCATTTAACATCATGAATTGGCACTATTCCAGGATCAGGCACTTTTTTAGCTCTCAGATGAGAGTAAAAGTTTAGCCTGCAAGTCTTCCTCACCTACTAAACAAGGCACCCAGGGATAAACTGTATTTTTTTAAAGTCTTGACTATGTCTCCTTTCAGTTAGTTGCTCAGTAACAGGCCACAAAGTTTTGAGTAGTTTGTTGACCTACTGAACCTAGATCTAGATTAGACTGAAAAGGTCAAAAGGCAAAAGTTACAGAAGTCAGCTGACTTCTCTCTCCTGGGTGTGTAGTGCCTGTCCAGCCCACTGCCATATGTTGGGTGATCATGATGTTGGACTTGGGGTGGACTGTGCAGTACTACACTACAGACAGTGGTTTCTTACTGTCCATATAATACAGGTATATGCAATAATTTAACATATACTCTTTAAGACAGGTTTGGGGTTCACAATGAAGGATCCCGCCGTGGTCTTTGGCTATGATTGTGATTGAGAGTCTCCTGGCTGATAAAAATGAAGAGAAAAAAAAAGAGATAAAAAGAACAGTGGATGGAGAAGAAAGTTTTGACAAAAGAAACCATGAGCAATACTATTACAAGAAAATTGGTTTCACCTCTTGGCAGTTACCGAGCCAAAAGACAGAATCAAACAGAAGAGCAAAAGGAAGGATTTATTACTTGCAGTAAGTAAGGAGGACAACAAGGACACTTCCCAGAGCAATGTCTCCCCAAACAGCAAGACTGGGGATGGAAAAAAAGAGAATTCAGCATAGAACTGGGGAAAGGTTGACAGAGTCCAGGCACAAGTTGACAGAAGTTGGGAGGGTCAGCAAAGGTCACCATCATCATTCCTTAGGTTCCAGTGGATCTGGAAATTGTGCCCTCGAGAGGGTCTGCATTCTGCAAAACAGCTCAAGAATGTGCTTCAGAGTAATCCTGACCTTTGAAATAGTACAACTGATATACTATGGTTAAGTTATCTCCCTGGCCTGATTATATCTGTTCAGTTTTACCTTCTTTTGCTTCTGTAAAATCATTAACTATTGAGACCTACTCTTCTGCAAGAGTGAGCACTGTGGCCGGGCTTAGATTACAAAATGACTTAGGCCTAGGAGGGCTGGGTTCTCTTCCTCCTGGGAGCCCCACCCTATCTGCTTGCAATACCTCAACGCACCATCATATATACTTACGCTACAGGAGATTCATAGTTAAGTATTCTAGAGAGAAGCAAAAGTTGTCTTAACATAAAAACTACTCATTGATCAACTGACCACATAGGCTTCAAATATTCCTTCTACATTACTAGGTTCTGCTTCTTTGTGGGTCATTTTCTCTTACTGAATGAGGGAATGCAACAGTCACCAACATCAAATGTTCAAAAGACGAGGGTTTTCAAAAAGTCAATAATGAGAATAATGTTGGAGAACTGCTCCTGTCACACTCAATGCCACTGGCAAATGAGGATCTCGCAGTTAGCTAGTAAAAATAAAATAAAATTCACAACACTGTAAAGCAACCATACCCCAATAAAGATTAACTAATTAAATGCACTGAAAGAAACAATAAAATAACACAAGTATCAAAAATGACTTACACTTTAGAAAGAGAAATATAAATATCGTATAGTGAGACATATATATGGAATCTGAAGAGATGGCACTGATGAATTTATTTTCAGGACAGCAGTGGAGAAACAGACATAGAGAACAGACCTATGGATGGTGGGAGGAGAGGAGGGAGAAGGGGAGATGTATGGAGAGAGTAATATAGAAATTCATAACACCATATGTAAAATAGATAGCCAATGGGAATCTGCTATACGACTTAGGGAACTCAAACAGGGGCTCTGTGACAGGCGGAAGGGTGGGATGGGGAGGCAGATGGGAGGGAGATCTGGGAGGGAGGGAACATGGGTATACCTATAGCTGATTCTTGTTGATGTATGCCAGAAAACCACAAAATTCTGTAAAGCAATTATCCTTCAATTAAAAAAGATTTTTTTAAATAACTTACACTTAAAATACTAAAATACAATGCGTCAGATTGCTTTTTGCTCCCTTCACCACTTGTAACCCCGTGCCCTACTCATTCTTCCCTTCTTTCCAGATGTATGGGCTATAGATGATATTTCCCAGCCTTCTTAGCAGCGAGCTGTGGCCATCTAACTTAAAGCCAAAGGGATGTGTGCAGACATGATATGTGGACCAGCTTCAATTTAAAGCCAGGTCACTCTCCCCAGATTTAAAGCATTGTCCACCTTCTCAACAGTTGGAAAGTGCACGTGGCAGACACAACTTTATGCATTCAACACGTGAAGGAACCTAGTCCTTGAATGACTTCATGGATCAGAGCTGCTGAATCAGCCTAGACTTGCTACCCTACTTTGTGAGGGATTAACACACTTCTGTCGGATTTTAGAAATGCCATATGATGGTTTCTTTGTTACAGTGACTTAACCTTTAATCTACCTCGGGATGCACCCTTGCAAAACCTGATAAAGCTTGCTAATGCTTTCCCAAAAAAGGGCCCTCTTTAGATTTGTGCTGACAACTGCAAATGTAAAGGGAAGGAAGTCAAAAATCTTTATCATGCATTTTCATCAGAAAAATAATTTCAAGAAAACTAACAGTTGATTCCCTCTTTGTTCAAAGAGTTAAAAACTATAATCTAAATGGCAGCATTTATGAGATAAAATAAACATATTTTCACTTTATTTTTCATGATAAAGTCTGAATCATAGTGGGTTTTTTTGTTTGTTTACTACTTACTATGAAATGCAGGTGGATTCACTTTAAGTGACAATACTTTGGCACTAGTTCTCCTTGCATGAGGGAGTTTCTGATATACAAAAAGTATTTCTCTTTCTGCTTCTTGCAAATTCAGAAGGAAACAATAACCAGTGAAAACAAGGCATGAATAACAAATTTCTCAAGTAGGTCAAGTGATTTTCAGCAACTTTTACTATGAGAAAACATGAACGTTAACTTGGAAATTACATATAAAATAATCTATACCCAAATATGTTCCTTAACTACATTAATCTAGATTGTTTTTAATTTGAAACATTCATCGATGCCAATATATTATTTTCCTATTGTTTTCAAAATAGGAATAAAGAACTCAAGTCATTATTGCATTCGGTTGTTTTTACAGGAAAGTAAGCTTCTTTAACAAAAAATTACAAGAACAAATACAGTGAGACTGAGGAGGAGTCAAGAGTCTTTTTAAAAGTCTTAAGAGATATCTCTTAAACATGTGAGACAACTCTAACAACTTGACCACTAACTGTATATTGGTGATATTTAAGTTTGTAGTAAGATTTATTTGATGATAACAAAATAGTACTAGGTCATTTTGGAATTTTTTGGTGTGATGATGCTACTGTGATTCTATTTTTAAGAGTTATCTTTTAGAGATACATACTGAAATTTTGCAGACAAAATACTGTCTGTGATTTGCTTCATAATCTGGTAAAGGAAATATGGGGGTGTAGACAAAATAAAACTGTTCATGAGTTGATAACTGTGGAAGCTGAGTGAGGCACACAGGAGTTCATTATACTTTATTTTTGTCTGTGTTTGCCATTTGTCATAATAAAAACTTTTGAAATATATTTAAAGGAACAGCATGGTTTTCTATGTCCCTGTCATCCAACCCTTTGGAACTGGTAAGAAAGAGTACATAAAAAGATGAAAAAAGGAAGGGGGTGGGGGGAGACAGTCAAATAAAAGTAGAAGAAGGTGGGCGGGCTCTCCTTCTTCGAGGATATTATTACTACGCTACCCAGCTCATCACACAAGCTCTTCCAATGATCCCAATGATTCCTTGAGTCAGCAAAGCCTCATGACAATGTAATGTGATACCATTTCTTCCCTGACAAACAGGAGTATGTCGTTTCCAGGGCCAAAAATAAAACCACAGTCTACGTAACATCTGTCCTTGTTTTAACTCCTCTTCTTCTATTTCCTTTCCTTTCCTCTGTTCAAATCTCAAGAAAGCAGAAGTTAGCTTTTCAAGCCTAAAGCACAATGAAAAGAAAATTCTGTACAGATTAACAAAGCACCAAAGCACAGTGGACAGTCAGATAGAGTGAGTATATCCAAATTGTTGCCTTTTTTAAAAGAATCATCAGAAAGTTTACCAAAGGTGAGCATCACAACCAAAACTACAAAGCATGCTAAGACAAGGAGGCAAATTTGACCAGAGAATTATTTACCCTTAATTCTAAGGCTTGTGGAGCTCAGTTACAGATGAATTTCCCAAACTAAATGCCAGCTATTATATACCTGATCTCTAAAAGGATCAAATTAAATACCGAAGAATACCAATTCCATAGAAAACATTCTTTCTCTTTTTTTATTGAAGGAGAAAACATTCTTATACATCACTTGCAACAATTAAAAACTGTTAACTACATTCAAAAAGTATCATGGATATAAGCCATGATCTAATTACTGTGGAAAATGTCCACTGACTTTTGTTTATGGGATTATAATTAGCACACAATATTGTATCAGTTTCAGGTATATACCACTGATTCAATATTTTTATACATTATGACATGATCACCATAAAAGTCTAGTTATTATCTGTCAGCATACAAACTTATTACAGTATTACTGACTATATTCCTTATGCTGTATGTTGCTTTCCCATGTCTTATTTGTTTTATAGTTGGAAGACTGAACCTCTCAATCCCCTTCACCCATCCTTCCACCCGCCTCCCCTCTGGCAACCACCAGTTTGTTTTCTGTATCTGAGTTTGTTTCCATTTTGTTTTTCTCTGTTCATTCGTTTTGTTTTTTAGATTCCAATAAAAGTAAAATCATAGTATGTGTGCTTCTCTGTCTGATTTATTTCACTTATTTCACTTAGACCTGGAAGGTAACCAGGTTCATCCATGCTGCCGCAAATGGCAAGATTTCATTATTTTTTACAGCCAAGCAGTATTCCATTGTGTATATATACCACATCTTCTTTATCCATTCATCTATCAATGAACACTTAGGTTGCTTGCATAACTTAGCTATTGTAAATAATGCTTCAGTGAAGCCTTACAGGTATATGTCTTTTTGAGTTAGTGTTTTTGTTTTCTTCAGATAAAGACCCAGAAGTGGAACTGTTGGATCATTTGGTAGCTCTATTTTTAACTTTTTGAGGAAACTCCATACAGTTTTCTATAGTGGCTGCACCGATTTACATGCCCACCAACACAGGACAGGGGTTCCCTTTCCTCAACATCTGTTGTTTCTTCTTTTTGATAAGAGCCGATCTAACAGGTGTGAGGTGATACCTCATAGTGGTTTTGCTTCGCATGTCCCTGGTGATGAGTGACAATGGAGCAACTTTTCCTATGCCTCGTTTATATATCTTCTTTGGGAAAATGTCTATTCAGCTCCTCTGCCCGTATTTTAATTGGGGCTTTTGTTTGTTTTTTGATACTGAGTTCTAGGAGTTCTTTGGATATCAGCCCTTTATCAAATATACAATTTACAAATATCTTCTCCCATTCAGTGAGTTGTCTTTTTGCTTTGTTGGCTTCATCAAAGGCTTAGTTTGATGTAGTCCCATTTGTTTATTTTTGCTTTTGTGGCCCTAGCAGCATATTAAAAAAATATTACTAAGATTGATATAAAAAAGATTACTGCTTATGTGTTCTAGGAGTTTTGTGGTTTCAGGTCTTATACTCACATCTTTAATCCACTTTGAGTTTATTTTTTAGTATGCTGTAAGAAAAGCAATATACATAAATCTGCTGCATTTCTATATACTAATAACAAACTATCAGAAAGAGAAATAAAGCAAACAATGCCCTTTACAATTGGAATAAATTTAACTGATGAGATGAAAGACCTATACTCTGAAAACTCCTAAAACACTGAGGAAAGAAACTGAAAACAAGACAAATAAATGGAAAGATACACCATGCTCATAGACTGGAAGAATCAATATCATTTAGATGTGCTACCCAAAGCAACCTACAGATTCAATGTAATCCATATCAAAATACCAATGTCATTTTTCATAGAACTAAAACAAATAATCCTGAATTTGTTTGGAATCACATGCATGCTAAGTCACTTCAGTACAACTCTGTGACCCCGTGCTCCTCTGTCCGCCAGGCTCCTCTGTCCATGGGATCCTCTAGGCAAGAATACTGGAGTAAGCTGCCACTTCTTCCTTCAAAGGATCTTCCCGACTGAGGGATCTAACTCGAGTCTCTTACATCTCCTGCACTGGCAGGCAGGTTCTTTACCACTAGCACCAACTGGAAAGTTTGGAACCACAATGACCCCAAAAATACAAAACAATTTTAAGAGAGAAGAACAAAGCTGGGGTATAACATTCACTGATTTCAAACTATACTACAAACTTACAGTGCTGTAATAAAAACTGTATGGCACTGACATAAAAAGACACATAGATCAGCGGAACACGATCGAGAGCCCCCTAATAAACCTACACTCAGAGTTAATTAAGCTACAGCAAAAGAGGCAAGCATATACAATGGAAGAAAAGACAACCTCTTCAACAAATGGTGTTGGGGGGATTCCCTGGTAGCTCAGCGGTAAAGAGTCCACCTGCCAGTATAGGAGACAAGAGTTCAATCTTTGATCTGAGAAGATCCCTCATGCCATGTGGGGCAACTAAGCCCATGCACCACAGCTATTGAGCCTGTGCTCTAGAGCCCGCAACTACTAAAGTCGGGCACCCTAAAGCCTGTGCTCAGCAACAGGAGAAGCTACCACAATGAGAAGCCCACACACTGTAATGAGAGAGTAGTCTCCACTCCCCACAACTAGAGAAAAGCCCATGTAGCAACAAAGACCCAGCACAGCCAAAAATAAATACATGAAATTATTTTTCCAAAAAGAAATAATAAAAATTAATATATAAACGGTGTTGGGAAAACTGGATAGCTACACACAAAAGAATGGAACCGGACCTTTCTCATGCACACTCTCCCTAGTGAAGTAAATTGATAATGTACTTCCCTGTTCTTGGCTCTACCCATCACTGCCATTGTCTGAACCACTTATGACACGTAATACCACTGTTTTTAAAAACAGATGCAAGTTCACTGACACTCCTCCCACAGAATTTGAGTGGGATTTTGATTCCTTCAACTAATAGAGTACAGCAGAAGGGATACTGGGTAATCTGTGAGGCTAGGCCAGAAAAGGCCAAGTAGCTTCCATCTTGTTTTTTTCAGACTTATTCTTGGGACAGTCTTACGTGGAACCTAGCTACCATAATGAGAGAAGCTCCTGCCAAATAGAGAAGTCACACACAGGTGTTCCAGTGCAGAATTCCTGCTGAGCCCAGCCTTCAAATCATCCCAGCCCAGGAGCCTGAGACATATGAGTGAGAAAACCCTCATTTAATTCCAGCTCTGAGCTGTCCATATTGCTCCCAGCTATCAAGTTTTCCAAGCTAAGAGCATCAGACATTGTGGAGTAGACATTCCCACTGTGCCCTAGTCCATTACTTGGCCTTCAGAATCCACGAGTGTAATAAAGTGGTTGTGATTATGTGCTGGTATGTTTAAGGTGGTTAGTCACACAGCAATACATAACTAGGACATATAATTAATATACTTTATCATTGCTGATCATCTCATTCTCATTTCATTCATCTCTAATCCCTGTCAACCCTCTTCCTCCCCTTAAATGTTTCCTCTTCTTCACTCATCCTTCTTTTCACCACGTTCAGTTCATGAAGTAATCTGTCCACAATAATAATTTCAGACATTCATATATAATCATTCATTCTGGCATTTATTGCAAAACCATGATGTATGAGAACTATGCAGGAGACACTGAGGAGGTTACAAAGGTTAGCAAGACAAGATCTCTGCTCTAGGCAGGCATAGGGAAAAGCGATTTAAAAACAAAGAGCTACAGTGAAATCTGTTGAGGGCCATACAAGTGACATGGACAAAGCTGTTTTGGAACACCGATAGACCCTAAAAATCACTAACATGTGATCACTAAAGAGGAACAACTACCCCTCTTCAAAATATGGTGGACCACTTCAATGAGGATATTACAGAATTACAATTAACTGTAATTTAATGAAATTACAGAATTAAAAATATGTTTCCATGGGGGAGGAAGATTTATTCAATACACATACTACAAATCTTTGGAAAGAAACAAGGCCATTCTGGGTGTTAAAGAATTGAAAAATGGTTTCATGGAACTTCAAGAATTTTGACAGATAGCTAGATGTACACCAACACATGAATAAAAGTATTAAGAGGTGTTAACATTCTGGTCTGTATAATCACTTCCACATATAACAAATATGAAAATGTTCTTCTTAACAAGTTGCTTGATTTTAATCTCAATCATAAACAGGAAAGAAAAGTTTAAAATGGCATGTGTTCACTCTCATTTTCAGAAGTTATGTACTGGCTCTCCATCATGAAATTTACTTTTGCATGTTTTGTTAGTGAAGAAAAGAAGTTAAAGAGAAAAGCAGCAGTCTTGGTTATAGAAGAATGACTCTTTTAACTACATATATCCTTCACTTTACAGACCAAATGCATTCCAAGTATATGGCTGAAATTAAAATAAAATTTAACTAGGGTAACATATCTGTTTGAACTCAATTCCAGAATTAAAAACACATTTCCATGGGGGGAAAGATTTATTCAATGCACATACTACAAATCTTTGGAAAGAAAAGGGCCATTCTGGGTGTTAAAGAATTGAGAAATGGTTTCATAGAACTTCCAGAATTTGTCAACAGCTTGAATTGAAATTTAGTAGTTACAGAACTTTCACTTCATCATCATCCTACTATTTTCAACTACTTTCTCCAAAACAAAAGCTTCCCCCATATAAGCATTCCCTAACCATACAAAGATTCTGAAGCTAGACACTTCTCCTTTTGGGGTGATATCCAAGCATTAAATCTTAACGTCATGTTTTGCCAACAGATGGTTGCATATTTCAGTGCAACTGAAAATTCATTTGAGAAATTATATTATATTAAATAAACTGATGCCCAGTTTTTTTTCCAGCATTGTGTGAAATTGTAAAAATCAACTTGACATAAATAAGCAATACCGGGACTTCCCTGGTGGTCCAGTGGTTAAGAATCTGTCTTCCAGTGCAGGGGATGTGGGTTCTATCACTGGTCAGGGAACTAAGATCCCATACGCTACGGGACAACAAAGCCCTTGTTCCACAGCCCCTGAGCCCCTGCGTTCTTGTGCCCACACGCTACAACATGAGAAGTGCATACACCATAGCAAGAAGCCCTTGCACTGCAACTAGAGAGAGCCCGGGTACTGCAATAGAGAGGCCATGTACCACAACGAAGACTCACCACAGCCAAAATGAAAAAAAAGCAATTCTGATATTTAGACAGACACAACAGAATAAATTAGTTGATATCTATGTATGTGTGCATACATATGTTGGAGAAGGAAATGGCAGCCCACTCCAGTATTCTTAGCTGGGAAATCCCGTGGACAGAGGAGCCTGGTAGGCTACAGTCCATGGGGTCGTAAAGAGTCAGACACAACTGAGCCCATGTGCACATACATACACTATACAGATATATAACTCTCCATTTAATTCCACAGCAATTTCTCAGAAGCATATTACCAAGTATTTCCCCCACCCTGAATAATTCTGTCTTAAAAATCAAGCAAAACAAAGTATAATATTTGGCAGGATCCAGCAACCAGTACACTGCCTGAAATACAACAGGTATTCAATAAGTACTTGATAGCTTAACAATCTCACTCTATTTAAGCCTTGGTGGTATTTACCTCAGAAGCCACACCACAAAAGTAACAGAAGTATCTACTTCAGGTCCTTCACCATTTTTAGTTTCTCTTGTTGTCATTGGACAGACTTGCAGGAAAAATGTTTTTCAAAAGTACATCTATCTGTATTACAAATCATCAGGGTCTTTGTCTTTTAATCATAAATCAACAAAAAACTAACAGGATCTTTCTGTCCTCTGAGATGTTCCTGAGGATTAAGTCTGACCTATGCAAGAGGTTCTTTTCCCTGATGGGGTTGACAGCTCAGAACTTACTCAACCGAGTCTCACCCATCTCTGACGTTGGGAAACGACAGTGTTTCCTCCCAGCTCTCCTGCTCTGTCTCTTCGATGTGGCGGGTCTTTGTCCGCCACTATTCTGAATCCCTTGTTACAATATAAAAGTGAGCCTCATGCTGTATAAGAATCTTCTCTGCCCTCAGCTGACAATGCAACTGAAAGCAAACCTCACAAACTCTAATGTCCTATGACGTCATCTCTAAGATGAATGCCTTGAAGCTGAGGAGCTCTAATGTCAGCCCTAAAATTCTATGTAGCTCAACATTTTGGAAACCCACTTGTTCCCTATATTATCACTGTAATAAACACAGGAAATTCAACCATCTAGAAGGCAAGCCTATATCTTTTGACATATTAACTCTAAAGATTTTAATATGTTCCCCGACAGAGCTGTAGAAGATATAAACAATGGTTCTTTATACATTTTCCTAAAGATTTCTTTCCCTATGTCACCCTCCGTCATCTTATTTCACCAATTACTTACATTAGAACTCCTGGTTTAAGCAGAATGATTTAGTAGAAGGAACCCAACTTTTTTTCTATTGGAGTATGGTTGATTTACAAGACTGTGTTAGTTTCAGGTGTACAGGAAAGTGATTTACTTATATATATACATACGTATACGTAGTCTTTTTTCATATTCTTTTCCATTATAGGTTATTACAAGATATTGCATATAGTTCCCTGTACTATATAGTATGGCCTTGTTTTTATCTATTTTATATATAGTATTAATAGTTTGTATCTGCTAATCTCAAACTCCTAATTTATCCCTCCCCCACCTCCTTCCCCCTTTGGTAATCATAAGTTTGTCTTCTACATCTGTGAGCCTGTTTCTGTTTTGTAAATAAGATCATTTGTGTCATATTTTAAATTTCACATAAGTTATATCATACTATATTTGTGTTTGTCTGACTTACTTCACTTAGTATGATAATCTCTAGGTCCATCCATGTTCCTGCAAATGGCATTATTTCATTCTTTTTACAGCTGAGTAATATTCCATTGTATATACATCCCACCTCTTCTTTATCCATTCATGTGTCAATGGGCATACATGTTACTTTCATGTCTTGGCTATTGTAACTAGTGCTGCTATGAACATTGGGATGCACATATACTTTGTACTAGAGTTTTCTCCAGATACATGCCCAGTAGTGGGATTGCTGCATCATATGGTGACTCTGTTTTTAGTTTTTTAAGAAACCTCCATATTACTTTCCATGGTGGCTGCACCAATTTACCTTCCCACCAACAGTGTAGGAGGTTTCCCTTTTCTTCACATCCTCCCTAGCATTTAATGTTTGTGGACTTTTTAATGATGGATGTTCTGACTACTGTGAGATAAATAGCTTTGATGTGCATTTCCCAGATAATTAGTGATATTAAGCCTCTTCTTGTGTGCCTCTAAGCCACTTGAATGTCTTCTCTGGAGAAATGTCTATTTAGGTCTTCCGCCCATTTTTTGATTGAGTTGTTTGGTTTTTTGTTATTGAATTGCCTTGGCTGTTCATATATTTTGGAAATTAAGCCCTTACCAGCACATTGTTTGTAAATATTTTCTCCCAGTCCATAGGCTGTCTTTTCATTTTGTTTATGGTTTCTTTCGCTGCACAAAAGCTTATCTGTTTGATTAGGTCCCATTTATTTATTTTTGCTTCTATTTCTATTGTCTTGGGAGACCAACCTAAGAAGACATTGCTACACTTTATGTCAGAGAATGTTTTGCCTACAGGAATCTGAACTTTTGAGTCTGACTGACCTGGCTCTAAATCTTAGCTTTGCCATTTATTAGCTGTATAACTTCATACAAGTTACTTAACTCTTTTGACACTATTCCCTCACCTTCATAATGAGGATAATGGCACCAACCTTAATGGGGTAACATGAGGTATAAATCAGAAAAACGCACATAAAGTTTCTTATACATAGCAAACAGTCAGTTCATTTTGCCATACCTTTGTTTTGAACTGATACATGTCTTCATATTCAACAACTGTTAACTGAGTATCTGCTAAGTGCCAGATATGCTATCAGGTTCTGGGAATAAAGCAGAAGACATAGCCAATAAGATATCCACAACCTAGTAGGAGAAAGGACATATATGACGGAAAGTAAAAATGTCATTAACCATGTGGTAAGTGCTATATCACAGATGGATACAAGCTTCAGCTCTGCCCAAAGGTAGGAGGTAGAAAGATAATCAGAGAAGATGATGTCTGAGCTGGGATAAGGGCTAAGTTAGTTGTCACCCACAGAAGATGGTCGAACAAGGGCTCAGCCCCACTAAATGCAAGGTGAGTTTGAAGAAAAACAGTAAAAGCAACTTCCATTAATTTAAACATATTCTATTTCAATAATCCTTTCTCTCCTCCATTTCTACGCAAATACACACACATACTCCCAAAGGAGAGAATGGTATTTCCACTATCAAAAAGAAATCAAAATCCAAACTGATTCTTTTCCAGCCTTGTACTCATTTGTTCATTCATTTTTCAACCAAATAGTTTGTTTAAAATCCACTCGACATCTAATGCTGTGAGAGGGTTACAACAGTGCCATGGAAAACACAGGCCCTGCCTTCTTCGAGCTTATACGCCAGCAGAGGTTCTGTCTAAAGCTTTAAAGAGCCCTCTCCTGCAGTATCCTTCTCAAGTGCCATACAGAGGACTGTGATGTTTACAGCTTATTCATATTCAAGTTATTTGTTTACAGAAAATGAGAGCTGGGTGCTCCAATAATTAGAATCATTGGGTCCAAACCTCTCTACCGATAATTCAGAGTACACAAAAGCTGAATTGACAAATACTACTTCCCTCTCTTTGTTCATTAATACTATTATTAGTATCTTAATTTTTAAAACTAACAACTCACTGTAGCTATTTTTAAGAACTCTAGATTAAAATTATGTTTTAAAAATGTATTCAAATGTAAAGTTTCATACTCACAAACTCACAGCCCCTTATCTGTTAAAATTGCACCCCCACTCAGAATTTAATTTCATTAAATGAGTTAATACACAGAAAGCACTCAGAAGAGCACATGCACTTAAGTGTCATGTGTTTGCTCTTAGTCTTACCATTTAATTTTTGTAGTGCTACTATTATCACTAAGAAATTAAAATGCACAAGAGTCCCACAGTAAGTGCAAGTGCCATTTCATAAACAAAGAAAGAAAGCAAAAGGTAGCCAATATAATACTAATACCTTTAAGAATAGAAATCTTGTGTCCTTACTCTCAGACTTTTATAGTAAAAGTCTGACTACATAGATAGCTGATGAACTACATTAAAAATTTTATTTTTATTGATTCACAATTTATACCTTGTGTACATTCAGAGAGAAATTGAGACACCTTACAATAAACACACATAAACAATAGCAGCACTATTCACAATAGCCAAGACATGGAAACGACCTAAATGCCCATCAACAGATGAACGGATAAAGGAGATGTGGTACATTACCCAGCCAGAAAAAAAGAACGAAATAATGCCATCTGCAGCAACATGGAGCAACACAGATGGACCTAGAGATTATCATACTAAGTAAAATAAGTCAGAAAGACAAATAACATGATTACCACTTATATGTGGAATCTAAAACATGATACAAGTGAACTTATCTGTGAAACAGAAACAGACTCACAGTCATAGAGAACAGACTTGTGATAGACAAACAGGATTGGTGTGGAGGGAGGGATGGATTGGGAGTTTGGGATTAGCAGATGCAAACTATTATATATAGAATGGATAAACAACAAGGTCCTAGTGTATAGCACAGAGAACTATATTCAAAATCCTGTAATAAGCCATAATGGAAAGGATATGAAAAAGAATATATATATATATGCACATATAACTGAATCACTCTGCTGTACAGAAGAAATTAACACAACACTGTAAATCAATTATACTTCAATAAAGTAAATTTTTAAAACTACATGAACATGGGGATTTCCTGGAGGCCCAGTGGTTAGGACTCCATGCTTTCACTGCCAAGGGCCCAGGTTCCATCCGTGGTCAGGAACCTAAGATCCACAAGCCATATGGCTCCACCAAAAATGAAAAAAAAAAAAGTAAGAAACATGAACAAAATTTAACAGAAGATGTATACGGCTTATGCACTGGAAACTACAAAATGCTGCTGAAAGAAATTTAAGAAGACCAAAATAAAGGGAAAGATGTCCATGCTCAAGGACTGAAATTCTTAAAATTGCTAAAATGGCACTCATTATCAAATGGCTCTACAGATTCAACGTAATCTGTATCAAAATTCCAATTGCCTTTTTTTGGGGGTTTTTTGCAAAAATGGACAAGCTGATACTAAAACTCACACGGTAATGCTGAATAGCCATTTAATCTTGAAAAACAAAAGGTTGGCGGTCTCATATCGCCAATTTCAAAGGGAATGGCAACCCACTCCAGTACTCTCACCTGGAGAATTCCATGGACAGAGGAAACCGGTGGGCTACAGTCCATGGAGCTGCAGAGTTGGACACAATTTTCACTACAATATTACAGGAATCCAAACAGTGTAATATTATATAAAGATAGATGTATAGATCAATAGCATAGAACTGGGAGTCCAGAAAGAAACCCCACACATCTATGGTTAATTGATTTTTGATGAGCATGCCAAGACTATTCCACAAGGAAAGAGTAGTCTTTCCAACAAATGGTTCTGAGACAACTGGATATAAGTGAATTTGGATCCCTACTCCACACCACAAACAAAAATGATTTCTAAATGGATCAAAGACAATGTAAAAACTAAAATTGCAAAAACTCTCAGAAGGAAACATAGCTGTAAGTTTTCATGATTTTAGTTCACACAATGGTTTTTTAAACACAACTTCAAGAAGAGCACAAGCGACAAAAGAAAGAGAGAAACTGGACTTCAACTGAAAAACTTCTGTATGTCTAGGGACACTACAAAGGAAGTGAAAAGACAACCCACATATGGGAGAAAGGATTCACAAATGACACACCCAGTAAGAGTGTGAAGTGAAGTGCAAGTCACTCAGTTGTGTTCGACTCTTTGCGACCCATGGACTATACAGTCCACGGAATTCTCCAGGCCAGAACACTGGAGTGGGTAACCGTTCCCTTCTCCAGGGGATCTTCCCAAAACAGGGATCAAACCCAGGTCTCCTGCATAGAAGGCAGATTCTTTACCAGCTGAGGCATCAATAAAAGTCTAGTATCCAGAAAATATAAAAACACTTACAACTGGTCCCATCATTTCATGGGAAATAGATTTTGGAGCCCCAAAAAATAAAGTCTCTCACTGTTTCCACTGTTTCCCCATCTATCTGCCATGAAGTGATGGGACTGAATGCCATGATCTTAGTTTTCTGAATGTTGAGTTTTAAGCCAACTTTTTCACTCTCCTCTTTCACTTTCAAGAGGCTCTTTAGTTCTTTGCTTTCTGCCATAAGGGTGGTGTCATCTGCGGTTATTGATATTTCTCCCAGCAATCTTGATTACAGCTTGTGCTTCTTCCAGCCCTGCATTTCTTATGATGTACTCTGCATATAAGTTAAATAAGCAGGGTGACAATATACAGCTTCGACATACTCCTTTCTCTATTTGGAACCAGTCTGTTGTTTCATGTCCGGTTCTAACTGTTGCTTCCTGCCCTGCATACAGATTTCTCAAGAGGCAAGTCAGGTGGTCTGGTATTCCCATCTCTTTAAGAATTTTCCACAGTTTGTTGTGATCCACACAGTCAAATGCTTTGGCATAGTCAATAAAGCAGAAGTAGATGTTTTTCTGGAACTCTCTTGCTTTTAGGAATACACAAATCAACAGCACAATGAGATCCTACTATACACATACTAGGCTGGTTATAATCCAAAAAAAAGGAAAATAAGGATTGAGAAGAATATGGAGAAACGGGAACCCTCATCCATTGTTAGTAGGAATGTAAACTGATACAGCCACTGTGAAATCAGTTTGGTAGTTCCTCAAAAGTTAAACATAGAGTTAAGCTATGACCCAGCACTTCCACTCTTAAGTACATACCCAAGAGAATTGAAAACATATATTCACAAAGAGGCTTGTAAACTACTGCGCATAGAGGTATTAGTCATAATAGCCAAAAAGTGGAAACAACCCAAATGTCCATACACTGATGTATGGAGATATATATAAACCCATACAACTGAATGTTATTCCACCAGAAAAAAACAATGAGGTACTGATTCATAGTGCAACACAAATGAACTTTGAAAATACCATACTAAGTAAAAGAAGCCAAGCACAAAAGGCCACAAGTTATATTGATTCCATTTATGTGAAATGACCAGAACACCATTGATATGAAATGTCCGGAACAGGCAAACCCATAGAGAAAGAAAGCAGATTATCGTTTGGATGAAGTGAAGAGAGAATGGGGTGGGGTGGGTGTGTACAGAGTTTTTTTAAGTGATAAGAATCTTCTGGCATTAGATGGTGGTGGTGGTTATACAACATTGTAAATATACTAAAAGCCACAGGATTGTACTCTTCAAATTGGTTCAAATGGTGGTTACCTGAATTTATTCTCAATTTAAAAAATTTAAGAAAAATATAAATGTACAATATGCAAATAATACACAGATGAGAATCAAAAGTAAAAGGAGAAATCAGAAACCAAAAGGAAGGAATAAAACAGAGTGAAACCAAGCAAAACTTATATGGAAGTTGGTTCTCACATCAGCTCATACAACAGAAACTGAATATAATAAAAATTAGCCTTGAATGTTCCACAGAAGACACGGCCACACTATCTCCAGATAAGTCCAACACAGCATCAGCAGAAATGTCCACCAGCATTGGAAGCTGTATCCATTAGCTTTTGATGAGAAAAACCACCACCAAAATAAATCCCATTCTGTAATTTTGAACATAAAAACAACTAAAATGTATTCTTTCTCCTGATTCTGTCAGGGAAACAATCCTGATCTCGATGTCCAGAATGGCCTCACTTACATTTCGAGCACTTGCAGGCTATCAGCCAGGGCACCTCAGGTCCCTTCCGTGTGGCCTCTTCAACAGGACAGCTCGGGCTCATACATGTAGTTCTCAAGGTTCCAAGAGCAATAAGAGAGGGCAAGCCCCAATATGCAATACACTTTAGGTCTCTGAATGATTTACCTTAGCTATTATCTCATTGGCCAGAGCAAGTCACATGACCAAGCCCAGATTCAGAATGGGAGGTGATCTTCAAAGTGGAGGAAGGAGAGGAATTATGGAGACCACTTTGCAAACAATCTAATAATCTGGCAGAGAGAAAAACAGGATTTTGGTTATTCTGTTTGGCATCAGATAAAGTACTTAGCTTGAATTCAAGGGATAGTTGGTGGGAAAAACTTACCTCTAACCACTAAAATCACATTCAGCACTGTGAGATGCTCATGGAAAAACCGTGACAATGACAGACAAGGGAGCAGGAGGTTCCCACATCTCCCAATGCACACACCCTCTGGGGCATATGCTTCTGGAGTGGAAAGGTGAACAGAAGCACCCACATTCTTTAAATTGTTGTTTCTCTAAAAAGAGAGCTACCATATGACCCAGCAATTCCACTTCTTGGTATATATCTAGAAAAAACCATAATTCAAAACTATACATGCACCCCAATGTTCACTGCAGTGCTATTTACAATAGCTAGGATATGGAAGCAACCTAAATGTTCATCAACAGAGGAATGGATAAAGATGTGGCACATATATACAACGGAATATTACTCAGTCATAAAAAGGAAAGAAATAATGCCATTTGCAGCAACATGGATGGACCTAGAGATTATCATACTGAGTGAAGTAATTCAGATAAAGACAAATATCATATGATTTCACTTATATGTGAAATCTAGAAAGATGATACAAATCATCTTATCTACAAAACAGAAACAGACTCACAGGCATAGAAGACAAACTTATGGTTACCAAAGGGGAAGGGTGTCAAGGGAGGGATAAATTAGGAGTTTGGGATTAACATATATAATAGTTTATATAAAATAGATAATCAATAAGGACATTGATATGGCACAGGGAACACTACTCAACATTCTGTAATAATCTATAAGGGAGAAGAAACTGAAGAGGAATATATATACACACACATATATGCATATGTATAGCTTAGTCACTGTGCTGTATACCTGAAACCAACATGAAACTGTAAATCAAGTATACTCCAAAATAAAATAAAAATTAAATTTTTAAAAATGGTCCAAGCTTTAAAAAAAAAAAAAGTTGTTTCTTTCCTTTGTTAACCCATAGGGTTTAATTCCCCAAAGTTTAACGCACATAGGCTACAATGCTACTACACACTGATAACCAGAGCAATAAATTTGGAGCTTCTCAAAACCCAGGGAAGGGATAACATAATGCTTCACAGGATAGTAAATTTTTATCATAAGATACACACTAATTGATCAAAAGGAAAACGTTCCCTGTTATTAAATTCTAAGGACAAACTAGTTTATTGGGATCTTAAAGGAAAACAAAAGATATTACATGATACATCTTGAATAGAAGTTTGGGCAAAAACTATAAAAACATTCCTCACTTGGCTATTTCTTACATTAACACTTCGTAATAGCTAAGTAAATAAAGCCTTATAAAACATTTCTCTCTGAGATAAGCTAGACAGGTTATTTTCTTGTTGAGTCAAGAAACAAGAGTAGATGGGAATTCCCTGGTGGTCCAGTGGTTGGGACTCAGGAGTTTCACTGCCAATGGCCTGGGTTCAATCCCTGGTGGCAGAACTAAGATCCCACAAGCCACAAGGCATGGCCAAAAAAAAGAAAGAAAGAAGAGTAGAGTACAGAATTCGGTAAATAGATATGATCCTTGAGCCACATCTGATAAACACTCTTAAGCTCATTTTCAATAAAAGTTAAATGAAATTCAGACTTACTCTCCAATATGTGAAAGAAATGTAAATATTACATTAATAATATAATAATCAATATATTTGCTGTAAAAAATTTTGAAGGCTAAGTATTTTCAGATATACCCTCCTGAAAGATCTAAGGTAACAGAAAACACCAACAATTCCAAAGATCTACAGCTTCACACTAGAAGCATTTACATCTTCAGATTCTGACTTCATCTGATTTACGTCTTCCTTCTTGACTTCCTGATATTTCTGCTAACTTTGAACTAACAGTCCTTTGAACTAACAGACTGCTATATATAAGAATTACTAAGACCCTAGCAGATGTCTTTTACAGCATTATTTCCACCAAATTAGAAAGTAGTAAAAAGCAGAGTGGTGACAGATGTGGTTCTCAGTTCACAATATGAACTGCACAAGTAAACACTAATATTTTAAATGAGTGAAACAGGAAAACAGATTCACAGCAACTGAACAAAAATCTTCGAAGACTATGAAGATACTCTAAGACAGGGTACTACATTTTTTTCACACCACCATCCTCACCCACCACACACAGAGCACAGATTCCAGGAAGGCTGGTGAAAACAGTTGCTTAAATATCACCAAATGTACACATGAACTTCTACAAAATACATTTTAAATTACCAGTCATTTAATATATTTGCTTTATATTATAGTTTCAACTTGAAGTTCAGTTCAGTTCAGTTGCTCAGTCATGCCCGACTCTTTGCGACCCCATGAACCACAGCACGGCAGGCCTCCCTGTCCATCACCAACTCCCGGAGTCCACCCAAACCCATGTCCATTGAGTTGGTGATGCCATCCAACCATCTCATCCTCTGTCGTCCCCTTCTCCTCCCACCCTCAACCTTTGAGTCAGCTCTTCACATCAGGTGGCTAAAGGATTGGAGTTTCAGCTTCAACATCAGTCCTTCCAATGAACACCCAGGACTGATCTCCTTTAGGATGGACTGGTTGGATCTCCTTGCAGTCCAAGGGACTCTCAAGAGTCTTCTCCAACACCACAGTTCAAAAGGTAAAGTTGAAGTTACCTTATCTTAAAAAGCATAAAAGGCAAAATTTTTATCTCCCAGCTGGAATTCCAGGATGCAAGCCTGGTCTGCAATCTACTGAACTGATCAAAACATCAAGTCATACTGGTATAAGAATCTGGACAGTGTCATTCACATTCCCTTCCTAGCTTTGCTCAAGAAGTGCCAAACTTGCTACCCATATCAAAATCTAAGAAACTGAATTTATCAGTTTTTCTATTATAGGAAACACGGAAGGCTTCCCTGGCAGTCCAGTGGTTAAGACTCCATGCTTCCGCTGCAGGGGGAGAGGTTCAATCCCTGGTTGGCAAACTAAGATCCTGCATGTCAGGCATTACTTATAAAAATAAGTAAAAAAAGAAAAAAGAAACACTGAGCACCACCTACAGAGACAGAATACTTCCAAGGCAGTCTCTCCATCTCTCCTCTACAATGGTAGCTGAGTGAGCCTAATACAGAGGCATTCCATCTGCCTAGTGTTACAGCAGAACTCATATTCTTCCTTACCCTGGCTGGTGGCTGAAACGATTCACCTCCATGGTAAATATTTCATTCCAAAATTAGAAATAAAACAGAGTACCCAAATACCCCTGAAGAAGGTAACACACTAATTATTCTAAATTCTCAATCCCATCCTCTCCTGCCGTCTCCAACATTCGCCGCCTGTAGCTTTCCTTTCTTTGGTGCACCTGATATCTCTCTATTGGGTCATCCCCTTTGGTACAGCAGCATCACATACATTCCCCAAAATAAACCTCTGCCTTAACCCACAGTCACCTCCAACTACCGTATCACCGGAGTCCCTTTACAGCAAAAACTCTTGCAAGACAGGTTAGGGTGCTGTCCCTGCTCCTCAACCCATGTGCTTTCTTCAAACTCCTCCAGGTGCGTTTCTGTCTCATCAGGCCACTAAGACTGCGTGTGTCAAAATCACCACAGACAGCCTTGTTGCCAGAACCAGTGGTCACTTCCCAGTTCTTGTCTCTCTCCCCTGATGCCCTAACAATATTAACACAGCTGACCATTCTCTCCTTGAAATGCTTCGCTTCTCTTGGTTCTCTGTGATACCAAAGTTTCCTTGACTTTTCTCCAATCTTAGAGGCTGAACCTTCTCAGTCTCCTTTGCTGACTTCTATTTTCCTCCTTTACTTCTAAACACTGGTGTGCACCAGCGCTCTATCCTGGGCTTGTTTTGCTTCTTCATCTACGAATCCTCCTCGGAGGCAGCCTCATCCAGTTCCACGGCTTGAAATACCATCTGTGTGGTAATAACCTGACATCTCCATCTTTAGCCCTGTTGCCAAGAACTTCAGATTTATATATTCAGCTGCAATCTTGATATCTTTATTTAAATATTTAGCAAGTATCTCAAATGTAACAGGCTACAATGGAGTGCTATATAGTCCCCCAAAATTTGCTCTTTATCTAGTCTTTGATGTCTGAATAAACGGCCTCACCATCTCCCCAGCTGCTCAGCCAAAAATCTAAGGGCTATTATTGATTCGCTCCTCTCTTTCATACCTCAACTCTAATCCATCAGCATGTTCTTTTGACTGTGGAAGTGAAAATGTTAGTCACTCAGTCATGTACAACTCTTTGAAACCCCATGGACTACAGCATGCCAAGCTCTTCTGTTAACAGAATTCTCTAGGCAAGAATCCTGGAGTGGTAGCCATTCCCATCTCCCGGGGATGTTCCCAAACCAGGGATCGAACCCACGTCTCCTGCATTGCAGGCAGACTCTTTCCCACTGAGCCACCAGGCTCCAGAATATTCCAATATCCTATGAATATTCAAAACTCCACTTCATACTTTTCCCATTAGTGCAACAGACTGATTGCACTAATGGCTCTGATTTTAATGCCTCTCTGAATCTTTTCATACCTCCCTGTATACCTACGCTTGGCAATGCCCCTCATACTAGCTGTTGATATACTCAAGTAACCTGCCTTGACCACAGTAGCAAATCAAACACAAGCTAAGGCTTAAAAATCTGCCTGCCCATTTCTATGTCCTTTCTTGCTTCTTTATTACGACCATGAGACTAGGACTGGGCCAGCCTGAGAATAAGAAGAGTCATGTAACAACCACACACAGAGGAGAGGTGTCCCAGACATCTGAGCTGAGGCCATCCTAGACAATCAACAACCAGCTGGCCTCCCAAACATATCAGGGAAACCAGGCAATATGGCAGAGTTGCCTACCTGACCCACAACTGATCACAGACATGCGCCAGCTCAGTCAGGATCAGCTGAGCCTGGCCCAGAAGAGCAGAATTACCCAACCATTCCATTGACTGAGCAAAAATAACCCTTTTTTCTGTATGTCACTAAGTTTATGGGGATATTTGTCACTGTGGCAATAACTGATACAGACACCATCATCCCTTGTCAGGACTATTGCAACATCCTCCTGTTAGGTCTCACTACTTCCTTCCTCATCTTGTTACAATCCTTTCTCTACTCATCAATCAACACAAACTTTTTTTTGGCTGCACTGGGTCTTCGTTGCCGCACACAATCTTTCTTTAGTTGCAGAGAGTGGGGGGGCGACTCTTTGTTGGGGTGTTGGGTCTTCTCATTCCCGTGGCTTCTCTTGTTGCAGAGCACGGGCTCTAGGCACACGGGCTTCCGCAGTTGCAGCACACGGGCTCAGAAGTTGTGGCACACAGGCTTAGCTGCTCCAAGGCATGTGGAATTTTCCCAGACAAGGGATTAAACCTGTGTCTCCTGCTTCAGCAGATGGATTCTTATCCACTGTGCCACCACGGAAGTCTCAATCAACAAAAACTTTTAAAAACATAAATCAGCTTATGTCCTCAGTCCTGCTTAAACCCTCTGATGGATTTCCTGAATAAAAATCGCTCCATTTAGGACACCACCTACTTGTCCAACCTCATCCAGTACCACTCTCTCCCTGGCCCACTATATATCAACCACAACAGCCTTCTTCCCGTCCTTCACACACAGCAAATCCATGGCATGTTGGGGGGCAGGCAATCTTTGCGAATCATGTTACCTCTATCTAGAAAATCATTCCACCTGCTCTTTCTTGCTCACTCTTTAACCAATAACTTCTTGTAACTCAAATTCAACCTATATGTCATTTTCACCAAAAGACCTTTCCTTGACTGTTGTGGTTGTTGTTCAGTTGCTAAGTCATGTCTTACTCTTTGCGACGCCTTGGACTATGGCTCCTCTGTCCATGGAATTCTCCAGATGAGAATACTGGAGTGGCTTGCCATGCCCTCCTCCAGGGGATCTTCCCAACCCAGGGATGGAACTTGTGTCTCCTGCATTGGCAGGCACATTCTTTACTGCTGAACCGCCACAGAAACCCTCCTTCCCTTGACTATATAATCTAAAATAATCAGTCATCCTGATTAAATTAAAATAAGGATTTTAATTCTCTGCATCAAACTTATTACTTTGCAGCATTTCTGTTATTTGTTTTTAATCGTATGATCTCCCCACTGATTCTAACTTCTGCACAAGCAGGAACCTAGTCTGTGTGTTCACCACTGGATCCTCAGCTCCTAAAACAGTTCCTTCACTTAGTAAGCACCCACTAAATACTTGATGAATGTTACCTGACATGGAATAAATAAAAGATCAGATCCTTTCTGAAATCAAGTTTTTCACAAAGAGAAGGGGCTGGGCAAGCTGAAATGGCAAGGAAGAAAAGACAGACTGATTCTGAGAAGGAATTTTAGAAGCAGAGAAAAAAACTCACCTAATAGAAGATGAAGTTAAGCATGTGGACTCTGAAAACAGCCTAGAATGGAAGCCTGGCTTTGTTCCTTCCTAGCTGTGTAAACATGGATATATCACTCACTTCTCTGAGCTTGCCTCCTCATCTATAAAATGTGGTAATAATTACTACTTCACAGAGTTGTTGTAAAAATTAAATGTATGTAAAGTGCTTAGCACAGGACATGGATCACAGTAATTACTCAACATTAGTGATGACGATGGTGGTAGTGGTGGTGATATCTAAATCAGTCCTGATATTGCTTAAATTGGCATAATCCATAGTATCTCACTCAACCTGTTGAGTCTATCTTTTTTTTTCAATATTTAGGCATTCCATATTGTCCCTTCTCACCAAGAATGGAATCTGCATAGGACCTAGAGCCTAAAGAGCTGGGTTCTGGCTCTACCACTAACTAGCTGGGTCACCCTGGGCAAGTCACCAACTTCCCAGAACTGAAAATTAACTTGTCATCAGCTCTGTCCATCCCCAAGGCAGAAGGGGCAGGAAACAGTATGCAAAGAAGTAGAGATACTGGCATAACACAGAGACACGGAGGCAGAGAGACAGGAAGGGAGAAAAGCACTCTGCTCAAGGGGGCTTCCCTGGTAGTCCAGTGGCTAAGATTCCAAGCCCCCAGTGCAGCAGGCTGAGGTTCAAACCCTGGTTAGGGAACTAGATCCCACCCCCTGCAACTAACAGCATTCAAATGCTGCACCTAAAGATTTCAGAAGTCCCACATGCCGCAAGGAAGACTGAGGATTCTGAGTGCCACAACTAAGACCTGACACAACCAAATAAATAAACATGTATTTTTTTTAAAAAATCACTCCACTATATTCCAGAGCACAAACAAGAATGTCTACACACCTTAACTCAAAGCTTCCCAAACTGTTCCAGAACACTACAAACTTGTCAGATAATACCAGTCCACAATCTCACAAGGGCAGGCACATGGGCTGATTTTATTCTCTTACTGACCAGTGGCCAGCACAGTGGCCAAATCATACTATTACAGTGTGTGTTGACCACATGCTTGCTGAAATGGACAAATATATTTAGAGAAATCAGGGTTAATCGATGTCAAACTGGTTCCCTGTGTGCATTTTTCAGAACCTCTTAAAACATGAATAGGCTCTGTGAATCATATAGAATATTTTCCAATCTTATTTGATCACAGAACTCATTCTGTTTCCCTTGAACATGATTAACATCTCTCAGAGTTGTAGTATTCTACAGAACAGTTTGAGAAACATCTTAACACAATTTTTTTTTTTTTTTTGGCCATGCCGTGCGGCTTGCAGGATCTTAGTTCCCTGACCAGGGACTGAACCCAGGTCCCAGCAGTGAAAGTGTGGAGTCCTAACCACTAGACTGCCAAGGAATTCCCAAGCTTACATAATTTAAGTCCTTTTTACCATCATGATATAAACATCTTACTCTTAATACATAAGATAATTAAAAGGCCGATTGTACTTTGACTCACATCTGGTACACAGTTGTTTCACACCAAATCCTGTACCTCCAAATCACCCATCACCAAGCAGGACCTCGATCTCTCCCATCTCCTAAGAAGCAGATGTCCTGCTGGTTTCTCTGCCTGCTCCCTGCACCCTCACAACCAGTCTGCTCCACAAATCCTCCCACCTTTCCTTCCACCACCCCCTCTCTCTACAACCTTAGTCTTACTATGAACTTCCTTCAACTGCTTTAATTACAACTCTTCTCCTTTTATAATCAACCCAACAGGTTTTTATCTTATAATCTGCACTATCATCCTATGCCTGAAAACTTCAAAGTACTTCTCCCTTTAATAATAAAGACTGGTCCATCACTTGCATTCTCCACAGTGGATCCTCTTTTGGGTTATTCCTTAATCTTAACTACATATCATGTCAAATTCTACCTGGGTTCCCTCTTCCTATCCTACCATCTGTTTCCAAGAGCTCAAGGACATAGATGTCTTCATTTCCTCATGCCTTTGTTTGAGTTCTCTCTGCCTAGAAGAGCATCTGTTGAAATTCGGCTCATTTGTTAAGGTCCTGATCACAGGTAATCTCTTTTATGGAGTGTCCTTGATATACCACTCTGGTCACAATTAGCTACTCCCTTTAAGTACCTCAAGGCAACTGGACAACTTATCACAGACATATAAAGTCAGTTGTACATATGAATGCAGAGACGGCAGAGTTGGGAGAGAAAACCATGAACCAGGTGAGTCTAACAAGCAACATGACCATGAGGTCGGTGACAAAAGGAGAAATCAGAAGGGTATTCACATAAATAGCTTGAATGCTAAAGGAGAAAGGCTTTTGCGTGTCCTGGAAGGAACAAAGGGAAGCCAGGAGAAGGCTACAGGAGAAAGAGCTGCAGAGAAGGGAGTGTTCTCACTCTGTTAGGCGGCTGGGCTGTGGGAATGTTGATTCACAATGGAACAATGCCCTCAGAGGGCCACCGGAAAGATGTGGGCAAGAAGCCAGTAGAAGGCTGGAAGCTCAGAATCACAGGGGAGTTGAGAGTACATAAGAAGGCAGCTGATCAGAAAGGCTGGGAGCCAAGGAAACTGCGGATAAGAGGCAACACTCTGGCCTAAACTGGCTGAGATCCCAGAGAGTGTCAGGGGCCAGATGAGTTAAGCATTCAACAATCTTTGATCAACATTCAAACGTAGGTTGATGAGTAATTATTCTAATGTCTACAAAGATCCGATTTCCCTAATGTTCCCCTCACGGCACAGTCGACATCTCCGTGGGTGGGCTGTGCCACGGGGGTAGTGGATTGGGGGGAGTACCAGGGAGGGGCTGGGTGTGGAATCTCCCTTCACTGGGGCAGGGCTCACAGACTGAAAAGGAAAGAAACAAGCTGAATATGTACAGAGTCTACAGGAATCAAAGACCTCCAAGCACAGAACAGACCACAGCAGGCACCCAGGCCCAAAAAGTAGTGAATTCATCCAGTTGGCAGACAGAGAATGGCAACGGGAAATCCACAACAAAAATATCTTCTGAAAAGTCTGTCTATTAGTTAGGGTTTTCAATTCCAAACAACTAGATCTGGGCACACAACAACAGCAAAAAGGAATGTATTAGCTCACATAACCAAGAAGTCCTGGATGCTTCAGGCACACCTGAATGCTGGGGTTCAAATGCTGCAATCTGTGCTCTCACCACCACTTGGTACTTCTCTCTGCATGTCAGCCTCATTCATTCCCTCCTCCTTCAAACAGCTGCCTCCATGTAGTGGAAAGATGGCCACCAGAAGTTCTAGGTTACATTACTCCAGCAGCCTAAAAATCCCAGTGGGAAAAAAATGCCTCCTCTCTTAAACTGAACCAGAAAAAGAGCCTGAGTGAGTGAGTCTAGGTCACGTGCTCACCTCTGACCAATCACCTGGCCAGGTAAGGAGGCACTTCTCAGACTGGCCACAGCTGAGTCACATGACCATCCTTGGCACTCACTGCTGTCAACCCCACTCAAACTACATGGACTGTGAATAGAAAGTTCCCCAAAGGAAGGAAGTCTGGGCAAAGATAGTGTAGTGACTTGTCAGTCAGGCCCCAGATACCAAAAGAGAAGCCCAGTTTTGTCACTTAAACCATTAGAAGGGCTTTGAAGCCAGACAGAACTGGTTTTAAATTTCAGCTTTGACATTGACTAGCTGTGTATGTATGTATGTTCAGCCTCTCAGCCGTGTCTGACTCTTTGGGGCCCCATGACTGTACCCCACCAGGCTCCTCTGTTCATGAGATTTTTCAGGCAAGAATAGTGGAGAGGGTTGCCATTTCCTCCTCCAGAGGATCTTCAACCCAGGGATTGAACCTGCATCTCCTGTGTCTTCTGCATTGCAGGCTAATTCTTTACCACTGAGCCACCTGTGTGACCTCAAGTAAATTACTTAATTTCTCAGTGCCTCAGTTTCCTGCTTATAAAACAGTACCTACCTTCTAGAGATGTTTGGAAAGATTAAATGAAATAATCCACATAAACTGCTAAGCATAATGTTTGATGAACAGGGATCAATAAATGGTAGCTATTGTCAGTAATGATAAAAACCATGACAATTATTATTCAGAACAAGGGTACCACATGAAGGGTGAGTTGTGACTCGGTGAGAGAGAGAGCCAGGTCGGCAAACTTGGATAAATCAGCCTCAGGTCAAGATTCATTAAGGGCAACTCAGGCTACAATACAGGGGCCCTGAATGAACTCTGAGATGACAATTCAAATCAGTGAATGTGCCAGGCACTGAGGATACAGTAATGAGTGAGACACATGAGTCCAGGGTAAACTACCATGAAAAATGACTAGGGCTTCATGACATGATTTTGGGGAAAGGAGAGGGTGACTGAAGCTGCTTCCTTACTTTTAGCCGTAGGCTGTGAACACTGGAAAAGTCCGGAGCATACAAGAGAAAAATGCCAGGCCCAACTGCTGGAATGCTAGGAAGGTATAAAAGGACTGCAAGCACTGCCCGCTTCTCAAAAAATGCCTTTGCGCGAATTAGGAAAATATTTAGGCACTTCACTTCCATCCTCACAGTAAACACATCTACCAAATCGTCCACCTGAATGACATCCCAGAGTTTTGCAGTGAATAACCTGCACAACTGTACATGGTAGCCCTGGGTATAGGCCGGGAAGATGACATGGGGGCTGGAAGGGGTCAAGGAATAGGGTGGGGATAAAGAATCTGGAGTCCCCAGGCCTTTGGAGACAGAGAGTAACTTTTGCTATGGGGCTGCTCCATTTAATATGGTAGACACTCACCACAAAAAGCAATTAAGCATTTGATATGTGGCTATTACAACTAAGGACTAATATTTTATTCAATTTTAATTAATTTTAGTTTAAAATTTAAAACTGAAGTGGTGTAAAATATGTTTCCTAACTTTGTTTGGTAGGACTACATTTTACTTTATCCACTGTACTGCATAAGATATTCTATTGAATTGCATTGCATTGTATTATACTGTATTGCTCATAGTAAGCTCCCAAGTTGTTTCTAGTATCACATTAATAACTTTTATATGATTGTATGGTAAAATATTTTTTATATACTGAGTTACCCAAAATATACTATTAAAATTAATTTCACTTGTTGTGTTTTGCTTTTTTTAATGTGGCAACTAGAAACTTCTAAATTACATGTCTGGCACACAGAATATTTCTTTTTTTTAAATATGTATTTATTTATTTGGCTACATGGGTCTTAGTTGAGCATGCAGGATCTTTAGCTGTGGCATGTGGGATCTAGTTCCCTGATCAGGTATCAAACCCAGGCCCCTTGCATTGGGAGCATGGAGTCTTAGCCACTGGACCACCAGGGAAGTCCCTCACAGAACATTTCTATTCATCAGTGCTGCTGTGAAGACATCTTAGGATCCATAGTGCTAAGGGGCTTGGAATGAAACCCAGGGGAACTGGTTGCTTTTAGTTTTGTTTGAAGCAGACCTCTATGTTTTCTTCCAGGTTGTCCAACTCTGTTGACCAGGAGGGAAAATAACAGAGGGAGCGGGCAAGCAGGTAGCTCAGTATGTGTAGCTCAGGAGAGCTTGCAGAGTACACTGGAGTCAGACTGTATTGTTCTGAACTCTGGCTCTACCACGTAACCAAATTTCCCCGAATCTCCTTCAGGCTCTTCATCTATAAAATGCCAAAAATAATCTTGCCCACTTTATAGGGATTGTTGGGAGGGTTAAATGAGATAATCCAATGTAAGGAACTGAGCATGGAGCCTGGTGCATCTTACATGCTCAATTAACTACAAGGGGGCCACTAGAGCATTATTTGGAAATAAAGAAGGTACAAATGAAAGATCTTCCTGTAGAACAGAGCTTGGGTTGCCATGGCTTAAGAGGGTATACCATGTCCACGTGTCTCCTCAGCATTTATCTTTCTAGACCAGAGAACTGGACAGAATTATTTACTCAATCCTCTATGCTGCCGATTAATCTATTTGCTTTTTTCTAAGTCCATTATGTTTTTAAGGTACATTGATGAAACAATCTTACATGCTTAAGGATCATGAAAACTGGTAAGGCAGCATTTCTGAATTATGTGTAACAACAGCTAAGATGTAGCTAGCTTTTTTGTTCCAAATCCTACAGTGAATCAGTCTTCAGTTAAGAATTTGCACTAATATCTGAATCTCATTCTTGAGTAAATTAGAACATCCATTTGCATGTACAGATGGATTTATTTTACCTAAATGCTTTCTTTACTACTTCCCTGACATTTTGCATGAACTTGAGACCAGCAATTTGGCTTTTTATATCCCAAAAGGTTCAGGTTGACTGTAAACTTGGGAGTTTACACTGTGTACTCCCTCTTCTACATGTTTTACTTTAGAAATAGTAATAAATAAACTAATTTACTCACATTTGTAATTTGAGAAATGTCCATCTATGCTTAATCTCTGTTCTGTCTTCTGGTCCCCTCCCTATTCCTGACTTTTAAAAACATTTCTCCCAGCCTCCCACTGACTCAATTTACTTAATAGCCTTTGTGTGAAGTCTTTTCACAGT
Source organism: Okapia johnstoni (assembly GCA_024291935.2). Taxonomy (NCBI): domain Eukaryota; kingdom Metazoa; phylum Chordata; class Mammalia; order Artiodactyla; family Giraffidae; genus Okapia; species Okapia johnstoni. The sequence goes on from CM044308.1 coordinate 60,779,222, forward strand.
TTATCCCTAGCTTCCATAACTATGCAATGTTCCTCAAGAACTGTAGGGAATTTGTCAAACATGATTCCTCCTCACAAAGGAGTAGCCTATCCCGGCAAAAGGTTATATCTGCTTAAAAACTGTAAAATCCACTTTCCCAACACATACACTTCTGCAGAATTTGTTTTAGATTCCACTCATTCCACAAGTTCAGTTCAGTTTAGTCGCTCAGTAGTGTCCGACTCTTTGTGACCCCATGGACTGCAGCACACCAAGCCTCCCTGTCAATCACCAACTCCTAGAGTTTACTCATACCACATAATGGCTAACTTAGAAATCTAGCCTAGGCTCTAAACATCAGACTGAGAGATTGGGGGGAGTGGGGGGAGGTATCTGAATAAGAATTCACTCTGCTTCAGTTCTTTATCAAGAAATTGCATTACTACAAAATTCTCTCCTGTTACTGGTTGCCCTGCCCCGCCTACTTCCTCATGCAGTCCAGGAACGGGGAAATGGGTGGGAGAGTCGTAATTCCCTACTGAACATATAATGTCTTCTCCACTTCCAGAAAGGTTCATGAACCCTAGACCAGGTACTAAAGACAAATTCAGTTTCACAGATCTTATTACAACCCCTCCACATTTTGTTACTTATCCCTGGAAACTTTTCCTACCAGACTTCCAACAAAATAAAAAGAGGCTGTAGACATTTATCAACAAGAACACAGTCTCCGCAAATAAACCTGTCAGGCTACACCAGCTTTACTATCTGACCCACAACTGGGTACATGACATGGCCTCAAGAACTCCAGATAAACCTTATGTCTTCACCCAAAAGAGATACCGTGGATCCAAAAGGTCAAAAAAGAGGTAATGGAAACTTTATATAGCCAGTGAGCTTTTACAAATTATTATTTTGTACCAGCTGACAATGATTAATGGAAACTAGAAATCCTTTAATCCCAGAGTGGTATTTTGAAAAACATTTCCTGAGAAAACAATTCCCAAATGGGAAAAAGATAAAGCAACATTATTTACTTAAAGACAAACAAACAAACAAAAAATTTGTCCAACAATTGGGGAGTGGTTCAAAAATATCATTGCATATTAACAAGAGAGGCTGTCACCAGGCTATTAAAAATGATAATTATTCCTATAAGATGCCTATTTTGAACACTGTTACCCAAAGAACAGCATATCTAAGTATAATCTCATAAAGTATATATATGTATATATACACACACGTGTGTGTGTGTTTATGTATCTATATACATGTGTGTTATATATGTAAAGATTATAGAATTTGGAGTTACATAAATGGTTGCACACAATGCTCCTTTAGTTAATTATTTTCTAGAAAGTTGCTAAAGATTTGTAGAAAGTCAAATGATGATAAAGATGATGGAGAGGGGAGTTTATCAAGATTCTCTCTGGAACAGTTTGGGGGTCATTTTAAATCTCTTTTTTGTAAGCTTCAGTATTGTTCACAATTTTTTAACAATGAATATATAAGATGACTTCTTTTAATGATGGCAGGGAGAGTCCAGAGAGCACACAGAGAGCTGGGGAATGCTAGTGGCAGGCAGAGGCCCGTCCTTGGTCTGGGCGAGGAAAGCAGGATGTGTCACCAGCTGAGCCTCAATAACCTTCAGCTATGATTCCAGAATCTATGAACAAGAATTCTTTAATGCACTGCTGCTGTTAACTGGCTTAAATATGTGACAAATAAGCAGAATATCATTTACAAAAAGTAAAAAGCATTCATACCTAAAACTTACATATCTAACAGCACTCAAAACTCAGTTAAATTGTTTTCTTTTTCTCTGCATGCTTAAAGGATCAAGCATTTTTATTACTCAAGGCAGGAAAATAAACTAGAAAGCCAACTGCCTTCTATGAAACAAAAATAATCCCAATGGTAAAAACTAACTTTACTGCATGCTTAAATTGTATTTGCAGAATAATAAACACTGAAATCACTACTATGTAGAAAAAAAAAAAAACCATAATTTAACTTTGGGGTAGTCATGTGGAAATCTCACAAGTTGTGGCTGAAACTTAATATTGGGGGATACTTGAGGACATGACAGTTTCTGAGGAAATAGCTAACAGAAAAACACTATTAGAACTCTATTCAGGATAAAGAGAAGAGACATTACAAGTTCTCCCTATTAAATCAGGCTAGAATTTTGCAAACACGTAAGGTAAAGGGAGTAAGACACTTGACAGAGAGTTCTACTTTATAAGCCTTTCACGTAGTATATGGAGATGCAAAGTGTTTCATTTTGATACTCTGTAGCTAAGCATTTCCAGAGCTCTCAACCTAAAAAAATAAATGGCCTGTAGATACCAAAGGAAAAATATATGAAATATTGCTGAAATCCAAAGAAATCTTCCTCTTTTAGAAACGTAAAACCTAGAGGACTAGAAACCTAATTTGCACACACTTCCCTTCCTCTTCCAAAGCTACCCTTAGCTATAAAAATCAAGACAATCACGACACTATGCTAAGAAATATATGGGTGAAAAACAACAATAAGTAAAATTAATGTTGTCCTCTCAATGTTTTCAATCAGGATTATTTCTAATCAATATACTTGGGAATACTTAAATTGAATACTATATGGGTTCAGTCTATTCAGCCAAAGAGAAGTGAAAGTATAATCAAAAATTTAGTGAATATACAATATTGTTTGTTAATCAGCTATACCCTGACACAAAATAAAAAGTTTAAAAAAATAAAAATAGATTAAAAAAGAATTTAGTAAATATAGACTATTGGCTACAACGTGGATAATTATGACAATATATATGTGTGTGTGTGTGTGTGTGTGTGTGTGTATTTTTTAACTGTCAAGTGTTGACAATTATCTGGAAAATTCATCTGATACAATGATCTAGTATTCATTAGACATGTGCTCTTAACCTGGGAGAGTTCACATTTCAGCTAAGACAAAAAGAAGAACTTATATGAATTACTTAGCACATTAAAGAAAAGGTATGCTGCTTGTAAAAAGATGTTGCAATGTCTTCAAAGGTTCTGTTTAGAAAAAGGGAAGGACACCTGTGGAAATACAGAAGGAGGAATGAGCACCGAAGGTATTCCCCTTGGCCAAGCTTTTGTTCACAGTGGTACCTAGTGAGTTCCAGCTGAGTGTTTCCTAACCATCCTATCCTTCGCTGTCATCCTTCAGAATGACTGCTGTATCTGCTCCACTGTAGCAACTGACAGCACTGGTTTTTCTGGATTCCCAATGCATAGCCACCATCATGAGAGTATAGAGCTTTGCTTTTTCTACACAGATAAGGCAGTGTGTGATCAACACTCTTCCTACTTCAGTGGAAGCTAACTCTTGCATCACTCCTCTATGCATAACCAGAAAATCATGCTGGTACTGTCAAGCTACTGAGATAGAAAGCTGGAATATCACACTGCATTAAGAGAGCCTGAAGAATGTCTCAGCTGGTTAAACAGGGTTGGGAAAGTTGTGATCATCTGTGAGGAGCAGGATAAGTCCATCATCCCTGCTCATCCAAGCCAGAAACAGGAACTTGGTGCCCATTCCAAGAAAAGGCATGAGCTCTGAAACGGGAAGAGAGGATGATGCTGTTGGTAAGGCAGCTATGTGATAAATGCCTCCAGAAGGAAATATGATAATTTCCACTGGAGACCACATGATCACCAATGACACCAGGCCCATCTTCCAGCTTAAAACATTACACTTATAGAGGCTGAGCTTCACTGAAAAGTGTAACACTCAGAGGACAAGGTGACATAATGAGTCCTCCCAGACAAAGCCAATTTGAGAAGTAGGAACCAGGGCTCTATAACCAGTAAGCTATACTTTACTCAAGCTAGGGCTGGAGAGGGGTTTTGCTTCCTATGATCACTGGAATCAACTGGTAGGGGATCCTTAGAGTGGTATAAGAAGGAATGAGGGGCCTAAACTGGGCTGGGTGAGAAAATACACCCAGGCTGGTTTGAAAATGTTTACTGGGACTTCCCTGGTGGTCCAGTGGTTAGGACTCCATGCTTCCAATGCTGGGGGCCCAGGTTTGATCCCTGGTCAGGGAACTAGGATCCCACATGCCATATGGTGCACCCAAAAAGTAAAAAAAATAAATTAAATTAAAAATAAAAGAAAATGCTTAGTCTGGGTAAAGGCAGGAAAAATGGCAGCACACTGCCGTGGCTAAACCACACTACTCCCTTGGCAGGGATGGTTAAGAAAGCTACACTTCAGGCACTAAGAGCAGAATAAACAAACCTTCTGCTTTCTCTCCCGCCTGAGAGTCCAATAAAATGACAATTGAGGAACAAACCCACAAGGATGGGGAGAATGAGAAAAGAGACAATAGTAAAAATACTTTGGTGGGGTGAGGGGAAGCCAAGATACACCCTGATTTATACCATGGAATCTGAAAATGCTAAATTGTCGTTGTTCAGTCTCTCAGTCGTGTCCGACTCTTTGCATGGACTGAGCATGCCAAGCTTCCCTGTCCTTCACTGTCTCCCAAAGTTTGCTCAAACTCATGTCCATTGAGTCGGTGATCCCATCTAACCATCCCATCCTCTGTCGTCCCCTTCTCCTCCTGCCCTCAATCTTTTCCAGCATCAGGGTCTTTTCCAATGAGTCGGCTCTTCAGATCAGGTGGCCAAAGTATTGGAGCTTCAGCATCAGTCCTTCCAGTGAATATTCAGAGTTGATTTCCTTTAGGATTGGCTGGTTTGATCTCCTTGCAATCTAAATAAGTCAAGACAATGGCACCCTCTGTACGGGGAAGAGTGATCGAAAATGAAAATTGACAATAACCCTATATGCGAGACAGAATAAGAGACACAGATGCATAGAATAGTCTTATGGACTCTGAGGGAGAAGGTGAGGGTGGGACGTTCTGAGAGAATAGCATTGAAACATGTATATTATCATATGTGAAACAGAACACCATTCCAGGTTCGATGCATGAGACAAATGCTCAGGGCTGGGGCGGTGGGATGGCCCGGAGGGATGGGATGGGGAGAGAAGTGGGAGGGGGGTTCAGGATGGGGAACACATGTAAACCCATGACTGATTCATGTCAATGTATGGCAAAAACCACTACAATATTGTAAATTAGCCCCCAACTAAAATAAATAAATTAAAAAAAAAAAGAGAGACACAGGAAAAAAAAAAAAGAAAATGAAAATTGAAAGCCTCCTAAGGAAGCAATTAGGTCTCCCCGTCTCAGCCAGTCTGAGCAGCTAAATGATTGCCCCTTCTCCACCCCAACAAAAAAACACCTGAAGTTTCTTCCCTGCCTCTTCCCCCAGAGGAGTTATATGAACATGTAACTACCCGCTAAGAGGGCAGAAAAGAAAAGGTCTCTGTATTGGAGTATGTCAGCCACAGCTCGGGTGTTTTAATACCATGGAGGGGTTACATGAACATGCAGATGCTGAGACAATCAGACTTCTTCTCCACCTAGTTCCCAGATCCCTGACAGCCAGGCTCTTCCCATCAGCCAGGAAAAAGGCTGCAAGAGCTTTTTCTGAGCACCCTCAACAGCCCGAGAGGTACTAACATCAGAGTTTCCCCAAATCACCCAATACTGAATTTCCCAGTAAACAAACCCACTACATCTTTAGCTTTTTAATCCCCCACTTAGATATGAGTAGACAACATAGGATATCAGAAATACAAGGAAAGTCTCTAACACAAAAAGTAAAGACCTAAACAAACAGACAATAGCAACCTGGGAAAACTGAGTCTGTGCAGGAAGGAAAAATCTCTAAAACCAAAACAAAACTCCTCAAAAAGATAAGACCCTGAAACCATAAAAAAAAATCAAGAAAGAAATAAATACAAAAGCCACACACAAATACATATGTATATATATTCAGGGAACAAAAAGGTTTTAATTTTAAATATTTAAAATATGATTACACTCATGAAAAACTCAGTGGAAGGAGATGATAATATTGAGAAAATCTCCCCCAAAATAGAAACAAGAAATAAAAAGATAGATAAGAGTAAAGAAAAGGTAAGAAAATATCTAGTATCCAGCCCAAAATATCTAGTATCTGAACAATAAGTTTCTGAAAGTGACATCACAGAGAAAAAGTAATGATCAATAAGATAACTCAAGAAAAGTTCCCACACTGAAAGACAAAGATTTCTGGATTGGAAGAACCCAGAACAATGGATGAAAACAGACCCATGTCGTAGCACACATCATGAAAATTTCAGGATTATGGAGGCCAAGAGAAAATTCTATAAACTTCCTTCCACAAACAGCAGGTGTATAGAAAGGTTACAGACAAAATTAAGGAATCAGAACAATTTTACAATTGTTAATTGTTAACATTCCTTAACAATTAAGGAATCTGAATTTCTCAACAGCAACACCACAATCCAGAAGGGGATGATAAGATAATGCCTTCAAATCTTCCATCCTATAAGTCTGCAGTCAGATAAACTATCAATTGACAGTGGTAAACATATTTTCAGCACTTGCTATAAAATGAACAGACAAAACACAAATCAATAAACTAAATAGAAAAAAATACACATCCTGTGCAGCCTTCACCAGGAAACTTATTGAGGATGGACTACACCAAAACAAAGGAGTCTACAAAGATGAGAAAGGCATGTGCCACAGGTAACAGGAGAACTGATACAGGAGAGAAATGATGGGGGCTCCCAGGATGATGACAAAGGGAGGTCCTCAGGGTGACATCCGTGCCCATATGTAGAAGGCAGCCAGTCCAGACTAGAGCAAGCCAGGAGGCTCAGGGACACCTTCTTCGAGGAAAATGCAATTGACAGAATACCTGATGCATCTGAGGGAAGAATTTGAAAGCTATTCAAAAGCTTTGGGTAAAATTAATGATGAGTACATAAAAAGCTAAGTCACTGAACAAACAAAGCAATTACTGACTCTGAAGAAAAGTTGTACTTGGCTTGGCTATGAATATTGATCTTATTACTGTTTAACTATTGCAAGGATAGGAAAATAAGGAAGCTGTGGTTAGATGTGGGGTCAGAGGGAAAAAGAGAACCAAGTCATCATCTTCCACAGCAGGAAGTGAACAGATAAAGCTTCAGACTGAAAAATTCAACTACAAGTATCGCCTACAAGGAATAAATATCAAAATAACCAGCTCAGGGAATCACAAGTGTTTATTTCTGGAGAGGGAAAAATGTAACTTGGATTAAAAGTTTAAAACTAAAACTAAAAAGAAAGAGGAGAATATAACAAAACAAAAAACATGGTGGCTTCTGTGCCCTTTTATTATTTGCTTTTGCTTTGTTGTCCTAATAACAATTTGTTTGGGAAAATTCCAGCCTTGTTTCGCCTAAACAAAAGAAAATATCATTTTCTACATCTAGACCATGCAGCTGTGGTCATCTGAGCTCTGAACAGTCAGACTTAGTGGGAAAGTTAATAGTTATAATCCAATCCAAGAAGGACTGGCTGAGCCAGAGCAGAGATGCAAAGGCAAGCCTGGGTGGACGCATGCTTGCAGGTGAAGGCAACTGCTAGGCCTCTCTCCTCTGGGGTTCTTTTCAACAAAGCTAGTCTCATGGCATAATCTCCTGGGACAAGATAATTTTAGAACTGCTAGGAACCATGGACCAATTGCACTCCTTTCTAGCAGACTCCAGTTAATCCAACCAAGGCACCTAGCCTTCACAGTGATTGGTCTGGGTTCAATGTCAGTTGCTCCACTTTGCCTGAGTAGAGTGGATAAAAGAACACAGTAAGGGCTCTGAAACAGGCAGTCCCATCATCAACAGCATCTATGCACCAAGCTGGGAGTCAACAGCCCTGTCAACTACGTGGACTATCCCTGCCCTGAACAAGAAAATGATTCTCTCCAGGGGTGGAATCCCAGGGAGCAATGGAGTAGGGTGGAAGCCAAGGAGCTGGAAGAGCTGGGGTGGGGAAGGGAGGCACCAACCAGGTCAACCTGGAGGAACCTGTAGGTAGGTAGAGGTATGCCTGGAGCACAAGGATCAGGCTGCCAGCGCTCTGTACACACAGAGAAAGCTCTCTACCAGCAATTCTTCCCCAAGCAAAAAGTGGCCAGACACAGCCACAACGCCAACAGCCATCCTATCCAGGATCAACTTAGGAAGCAAAGATCGCCTTTTTCTTGAGATTCACTATGATTTGATAAAACATAGACTCTGCCCTTGAGTGACTAGCTGCTGAGAAAATCTGATGACTATTTTAATACACAATAAGCAAGGAACAGGTTGACAATGCTAGAGCATATATTATTTTTTTTTTTCTATTTGGGAAGATGTGAAAATTCTAGTTCAAGAACATGTGTGTGGCAAACTAGAGGTCTGCCAATCAAACAACACTGATTCGCATGTGTTGGCGACGCTTGCCCTATACAGTTCTACAAACCAAAATGTACACACCCTCTGGGAAGAATCAAGATCATTAATATAAATGCAGTAAGTATCTGGAACTGACAAAAGAATATACTGATCAGATTAACTGGAGTATTGGGAAAGTAGAGCTTTTCCCTAAACAATGAAAATGTACCTAAACCAAAAAAAAAAAAAAAAAAAAATTTCAAATACTTAAGGAGACTGTTATACACATTTTCTATTCTCCATATAAATCATGACACTCCATGCGATTCTCAACTAAGCTACCAGTATCACAAATCAACCTGTTAAATCCTAAACTTACTTGGGAAACCTACTGGTTTGTTGGAGTGTTTCCTCCTTTCTAGCTCTTTAGGGAAGAATTATCTAGCAAAAAAGTAAATTCTCAGAATTTCCTAAGAGGAAAAAAATGGGCATTCACTGGAAAAACACAGGGTATATGCTCAGAACACTTAACTATTTTGGATAAGCTTCAAACCCACTTAGCCACCAGTCATCCTGTTGTTCTAACTTAACACTGAGACCTACCCTTCTAATCAAGTCTTCCAGTTTCCAAAGAATGGCAACAGATGAGACTGTTTCCGAATCTGATACACAGAAACTTGTTCTTCTTCCATGGAGGGGAAAAAAAAAAAATCAAACCAAAAGGAAATTTAGGATCCGAAGGAAAGCGCGCACCCCCGAGTCAAGGCCCTAGTTTTCCCAACACATGTATTCACCGACTCCCTGCTATCAAGATTCAAACACAGTTTCCCAGATTTAAAAATGTGAGGCTGGTGGGGAGAGGCACTCAAACACATGCAACCGTGGAAAGTCTGTCGATTCTGCCAACTCTCGCATCAAGACTTCGCTGCTGCCCAAGAAGAGAGGAGGAATGAAGTCCGCGGCGCGGCTGGGAAGTGAATCCAACGCTGAATTTTCTGCAGGGCGGCCTCGGTCCCGAGACTCTAAAGGAGAAGGGGCGGGCGCTCCTCGGGAGAAGCCAGCGCCGGAGCCCGGAGGACGGAGAAGCTGCGGCCGCTGGAAGGCGCGGCTACGCGGGGACGCGCACCTGTCCCTCTGTAGTCCGCAGGGGACGGGGATCCTCACCTGGGGCGGCGCGCTCCGGCTCACGGCCGCGCGGGGTAGAGAAAATCCTTCCTGGTTCCACGAGAGTCAGCCTCTGGGCTGGTGGAACCCTCCTCTCGCCGCACGCATCCCCACCCACCCTTCCCCGCCCCGAGTGGCGCAGGCCCGGGGCCGCCCCCGCCGGCCCGCAGCGCCCTTACCTGCCTGGAGCGCGCCGGCTTCGCGGAGCCCGGGACACTGAAGTCCGCCGGCGCCGCGGAGTCCTGTGCCCGGAGCCCCGCCCCCTCCTCCGCACGCCTCGCCCCAGCCGGCCTGGCGACCGTCCGGCCCGCGAGGGCTCCGCCTCCAGCTCACGGAGGCCGGCGGCGACCTGTTCCCACTGCTCTGCTGCGGTTGAGACGGGAGGTAGGAGGGGGTCGCTTACGCGTTCCGACTCCCGGGACCCAGCGGGAGTTTCGGGGAAGTCGCGGGAACGTCCCTGGTGTTTCCTGGACGCAGGAACCTCCTCCTTCCTGCCCCCCCCAACCGCCCCGCGAGGACACGGACACCCCTGGCCCGGGAGATCCCCGAGCAGTGCCACCTGTGGGTTACCGGGGACTCTATCGGAACTAGGGACCGCACCTCCCCTTCCGCTAAATGGTGGTGAGCCAGGTGCTAACGCAGTGAGGTGGAGCGAAGCAGCCAGTTTTACCAAAAGAATAAGTCTTTTTCTGTCCAACCTGAAGCAGCAGAGCGCATCTGATACACTTACAGGTCACGTGGTGTGTGTGTGTGTGTGTGTGTGTGTGTGTGAGAGAGAGAGAGAGAGATACACTTACAGGTCACGTGGGGTGTGTGTGTGTGATACACTTACAGGTCACGTGGGGGGGGTGTTCTCGCTCAGTGGCTCTGCGCTTTCTGACTCTGCGACCCCATGAAACTATCATAACCTTGTTAATCGATGATACTCCAGCGTAAAATAAATTTAAAAAAAAAAAGTCCACCATTTTATGCAGGGTGAAAGGCACAGAGAACTTAAAAGAACCTACCTAAAGTCAACCAACAAGTTGAAAGGCTGGAATTCAAATCCCTGTAGTCCGCCTCCTGATTTTGAGTGCTAAACCACAGCTCTCCTGGCTCACCAAATTTGAGTGTCCACCATGTCTCATGAGGAGAAGGAAATGACAACCCACTCCAGTATTCTTGCCTGGAGAATCCCATGGACAGAGGAGCCTGGCGGGCTATATAGTCCATTAATCCTCCTTCTCCCTCATGCTTGGAGACCTAAAATCATGCCTTCCTATATATTATCTCTCTTTTGATCATGCGGTAACCCTGAGAAGTCTGACAAGATTCCATTTTACAGAAAAAAAAAAAAATCTAATGATTAATGATTTGCCTAAGAGGGAGGGGCGATGGGAAGAAGGCACAGATTTGAAACAAGGCTTTCTGATTCCAGAAGCTCTTTCACTCAGGTGAGGGCCTTGAGTACGATGTCTCAGAATGAATCTAGTAAAATTTATCTTTGGTGATCTTGCCTCTTCGCGGCCCCAGTCTCTTCTGCCTTCTGTTGACTGGTTAAAGAATTTCCCCCAGGGCAGGTATTCTTTGAGGGAGCAGAGGTCAGGAACCTTCTGAAAGTATGCAAAATGTATGTGTGTGCGCAAATTATAGTTATGTAATTATGGTAATAAAGTTGGCTTTCTCCCAAGAAAAATGCTCACATATATATGTATAAGGGAGAGAACTTAAAATTTTCATCAAATTGATCCAAAAAAGGTAAAAGTCATTGTCTTAAGAGTTTAACAGATACTTGTGATTAAAAGAACTGATTTTCAGCTCACTTTCCCTGGAGGGAGGCAAGTCTAGTGACTCCTATTTTTGACTTGGTGGAAATGAGGCTCTTAAAGTTTATGAAGTTTGATGGAAAGGGAAGCAAATTCCTATCCTCACATAACACCTTCATAAACAGCTTCCCTTCTTAGAAGAGAAGGTCTGTATTGTCACTCTCTGTTCTCAAGAAAACCAGAAACTGATCTGTAAACAAAACATCTAGGTAAATATAACTCTTTATTGGTGATAATTAGTTTCCATAACATTATACCATTTCCTGAAGAAAGCATTCTTTATATTACCAGTCAAGAAGCATAAGTAGGTGATTAACACATGTATATCATCCCCAAAGCCAGTAGAGAGTACTGGCATTGGTTTTCAGCAGTGTTTTTAGAGACAGTGTAAGAAAGAGAGCTTCGGCTACATTAATGAAAAGGTGTAAAACTGAACTCAGGATGTGGTAGACTTGAAAAATTTAACCTGTACTATTTCTTATGTAAAATGGGCAGTAGCTTTAATAGAAAACAGCGTACATATTATGTATGACTGAATCCCTTCACTGCTCACCTGCAACTATCACAACATTGGTTGTTAGTCAGCTATACCCCAATACAAAATTTAAAAAAAATTTAAAGAAAGATCTAGCTGCAGCTTATGTCAGAGTGTTCTGCCTATGTTTTCCTCTAAGAGTATTATAGTATCCAGCCTTACATTTAGGTTTTTAATCCATTTTGAGTTTCTCTTTGTGTATGGTGTTAGGGAGTGTTCTAATTTCATTCTTTTATTAATATATGTAACTCTGCAATGGCATATATGGAAAAAGGATCTAAAAGAGAATGGATATATGTATATGTATAACTGATTCATTTTGCTGTATACCTGAAACTAACACAACATTGTAAACCAACTATACTCCAATCAAAAAAAATTTGAACAGAAAATAGTATACAAGGTTAGGCTTATGTAACTTAAACTTTAGGTTGGGCCTCTTCAAAAGAAGGAATCTGGTGATGGACCTGAAAAGATTTCTTCCTCTTCCTCCAAGGAGAAGATTCAAACATTCTTACTGCCCTCTTTATTTTAATAAAGTTGAAATACAGAAGGGGAGGGAAAGGCGATCTATGACTTCTTTGAGACAGGGACTCCCTTCTTACCATATATCCACATGGCTTCATAAAATTCATACGTTTAGGTGAGAAATATCAGGTTGATGTAATTTTAGTTCCTTGAAAAAAGAAAATGCCTCTTTTTAACTTACAGATAGATTCCACATGATGCCTGAGAAGACATGCAGAATCAACAAGGAAAGTTTGTAAATAAAGTGGTGTGTATCATTTGGAGCTTCTCCCACCCTTTTTTGTATGTCTCTGGCTTCCTTTTGTAACTTTCTTCCTAACCATTGTCCAGGCCCATCCAAGGTGAAGAGTAAATGTTTGTGGAATAAACGAATGATAACAACAATGATGCTAATAATGTAGACCTTATCAGTCTTGTATAGAGTCTGTTCCTACATGAACATCACTTCATTGTGGTGATATGGTATGTCTGCCTCTCCATCATGTACTGAAAGTACATGTAAAAAGTACAATGGTTGCTTCTTTGGAACTAAATACATTGGAGGAAAGCGTTTTATGTTGGACACAAAATCAAAAATTATACTCCTGGGGATAGCTGGGAAATAAATCATTCGAAAGAAGGAAAAAGCATCACGTACAAAGCATGTGTATAAGATCATCAGTTCAGTTCAGTCGCTCAGTCGTGTCTGACTCTTTGCGACCCCATGAACTGCAGCACACCAGGCCTCCCTGTCCATCACCAACTCCCAGAATTTACCAAACTCATGTCCATTGAGTCAGTGATGCCATCCAACCATCTCATCCTCTGTCACCCCCTTCTCCTCCTGCCCTCAATCTTTCCCAGCATCAGGGTCTTTTCAAATGAGTCAGCTCTTTGCATCAGGTGGCCAAGGCATTGGTGTTTCAGCTTCAACATCAGTCTTTACGATGAACACCCAGGACTGATCTCCTTTAGGATGGACTTGCAGTCCAAGGGACTCTCAAGAGTCTTCTCCAACACCACAGTTCAAAAGTATCAATTCTTTGGCACTAAGCTTTCTTCACAGTCCAACTCTCACATCCATACATGACTACTGTAAAAACTATAACCTTGACTAGATGGACCTTTGTTGACAAAGTAATGTCTCTGCTTTTTAATATGCTGTCTAGGTTGGTCATAACTTTCCTTTCAAGGAGTAAGTGTCTTTTAATTTCATGGCTGCAATCACCATCTGCAGTGATTTTGGAGCCCCAAAAAATAAAGTCTGACACTGTTTCCCCATCTGTTTGCCATGAAGTGATGGGACTGGATGCCATGATCTTAGTCTTCTGAATGTTGAGCTCTAAGCCAGCTTTTTCACTCTTCTCTTTCACTTTGATCAAGAGGCTCTTTAGTTCTTCTTCACTTTCTGCCATAAGGGTGGTGTCATCTGCATATCTGAGGTTATTAATATTTCTCCCAGCAATCTTGATTCCAGCTTGTGCTTCATCCAGCCCAGTGTTTCTCATGATGTACTCTGCATATAAGTTAAATAAGCAGGGTGATAATATACAGCCTTGACCTACTCCTTTTCCTATTTGGAACCAGTCTGTTGTTCCATATCCAGTTCTAACTGTTGCTTCCTGACCTGCATACAGGTTTCTCAAGAGGCAGGTCAGGTAATCTGGTATTCCCATCTCTTTCAGAATTTTCCACAGTTTATTGATCATCACTCATAATAATAAAGAATATTATTCATCCCTCATAATAATAAATTTATAAGATCATCACTCACAATAATAAAATAAATGCCCAGTAACAGGGAAATTTTTAAGCAAAATAAATCAATAGTATGGCATGTCAGGCTATCATTAAAAAACTGTGTTAATTAAATAAGTGGGGAGGAAACCTTATGAAAATTAAATTTAAAAAGTATAACACCATCCTTTACATATCCTCTGTGTGTGTGCGCACACATGTGTGTGTGCACACATGCTCACATGCTCAGTCATGTCTGACTCTTTGCAACCCCATGCACTGTAGTCTGCCAGGCTCCTCTGTCCATGGAATTTCCCAGTCAAGAATATTGAATTGGTTTTCCATTCCCTATTCCATACATATCCTATGATTGCAGCTAAATAAAAATTATGTGGGAAGAAAATTGTTGGGTTGAAAATAAGAATTATGAACAGTTATTGAGGGGGGGTTCTTGTGTGCCAGACTGTTTTAAGTGCAGACTTGTGTGCAGACTGTTTAAGTGTTTTAAATGCATTAGATCAATTCATCTAATTCTCACAACAACTGTGTGAGGTACTATAGCTTTAACAAAAAACTGCATGCAATTCTTTTCATTTTACAGATGAGAGGACTAATGCAGAGGCCCTAAGTATAATTTGCCTGAAGTCACACAGCCAAGATATAAATATAAAGCTTTATGACTCTAGAGTTTGTAGCTTTAATCATTCAAAGCTGCCAGGGAAAATATGTTTGAATCATGGATCATGGTTTTTTTTTTTTAATTCCTTCTGTAAAGTTTTAATGTTGATTTAACAGTAAGTAAAAACATATTAAATTACAGAGTCAGAAAAAAAGGCCCAGAAGTAGAACCAGATTATGCTCAGAAGAAAAGACATAAAAAGGTAAGAAGAGGAACATATTGAGTGAAACCATGTGGGTTTGGCCAATTTTTGTTTTGGATTAGGATCTAAATAGTGTTTCAAATGAGTCATACTATATCAACAAATTTATAGTTATGAGGATTGAGATGAAATGAGCTATGTCACATAGAATGTTATACTCAGTATTATTAGTAGAACTCAAAGTATATTCTGGCCTGATGGCTTTTACTTACTGTTTCTTCTACCTAGAGTGATCTATCCCCACAACTTTTTGAAGCCGCTTCCTTTTCAATGGCTGTTGATGTTGTTTAGTCGCTAAGTCATGTCCGACTCTTTTTCAACTTCATGAACTGTGGCCCACCAGGCTCCTCTGTCTGTGGGATTTTCCAGGCAAGAATGCTGGAGTTGCCATTTCCTTCTCCAGGGGATCTTCCTGACCCAGGGATCAAACTTGCATCTCCTGCATTGCAGGCAGGTTTTTTACCACTGAGCTTTCAATGGTGGCAGTTATGAAAATGTGACCATCACTGCATTAGCAGAAAGCTAACACTGGTGAATAATCCCAAGAAAACTCCCTGTTACGGTGGTACTTACATTCTGGTAGAAAGATGAGTCGTCTAAAAATGGATTGAGTAAAGTATAAAACCCTTTAATTGTTATTATTATTTATTTATTTTTGGCTGCACTGGATCTTCATTGTTTTTACACAGGTTTTTTCTAATTGCGGCAAGTGGGAGCTACTCTTTATTGTGATGCATGGGTTTCTCACTGCGGTGGCTTTGCTTGTTGTGGAGCACAGGCTCTAGGCACATGGGCTTCAGTAGTTGTGTGGGCTCAGTAGTTGTGGCACACAGGCTTAGTTGCTCCACGACATATGGAATCTTCCTGGACCAGGGGCTGAACCCATTTCTCTTGTATTGGCAGGCAGATTTTTATCTACTCTGCCACCAGGGAAGCCCTTAAACCCTTTTAAACGAGATTTTCAACAGAAGTCACTATTAAGGCCCGTTATAAGTGGGGGAGAGTGCATGCTTGCTAAGTCGCTTCAGTCATGTCCAGCTCTTTGCAACTCTATGGACTGTAGCCCACCAGGCTCCTCTGTCCATGGGGATTCTCCAGCCAAGAATACTTGAGTGGGTTGCCACGCCCTCCTCCAGGGGATCTTCCCAATCCAGGGATCGAATTCGAGTCTTATGTCGCCTGCATTGGCAGGCTGGTTCTTTACCACTAGCGCCACCTGGAGAGTAAAGACACACAAAGGGAGTTAAAGTTTCTGTTTCCCTCCAACTGGTAAAATGATGACACCAGGAGGAGTTATGTATATGTAATGTATCAATAAAACCTAGAGCAACCACTTAAAAAGCTATAGAAAGAGATATACACAAAAACACTGTATTTAAACTGAAATAGAATTCTTAAAATAGTCCTCAAGTGTTGCTAAAGCATATACTGAGATAATCATATCCTGGGCCATAAAACAAACTACAGCAAATTTTAAATAATTGAAATCATACAGCATGTGTTCTCAGGTCACAATGAAAGCAAACCAGAAATCAATAACAAAGATTTCCAGGAAAACTCCAGAACACTTGGAAAATAACAACTTACTAGTAAATAATCTATGAATCAAAGTATGTATTAAGGAAACATACAAAAAAATATTCTGAATGGAATGAAAACAAAAATAGAACATATCAATATTTGTGCATACGGCTAAACAGTGTCAAGAGAAAATTTTATAGCAGTAAATGCCTACATTAGAAAAGAAGAAAAGTCCCAAATCAAGATCTAAGCTCCCACTGTCAAGAACCTAGAAAAGAAAGAAAAGCTATATAAATTTAAATAGAAGAAATACTAAAGATAAAAGCAGAAATCAGTGTCATTCAATAATAAAAATAAAAGCAGAAATCAGTGTAATTCAAAACTGAACAACTAAACAACAATACAGTATTACTTTGTGCCTGCAAAATGAAACAATCATGAAGAAGAAAAAAATATTAAAACTACACTGATTTAGGGCTTCCCTGGTGGCTCAGGGGTAAAGAATCCGCCTGCCAATGCAGGAGACATGAATTTATCCCTGATCTGGGAAGATCTCACGTGCTGAAGAGCAACTAAGCCTGTGCTCTGGAGTCCAGGAGCCACAACTACCAAGCCTATGCGCCACAACTACTGAAGCCTGCGTGACCTAGAGCCCCTGTTCCACAAGAAAAACTACCACAGTGAGAAGCCTGTGCACCACAAGGAGAGATTAGCCCCTGCTTCTACAACTAGAGAAAACCCCTCAAAGCAACGAAGACCCAGCACAGCCAAAAATAAATATATTTAAATTTTTAAAAACTTCACTGATTTAAACCTAACAAAGAAGGGCAATTAAAAGTAATATAAAGTCTGAATTAGATTATATGGTTAGATAGCATCACTGCCTCAATGGATATGAATTTGAGCAAACTTGGGGAGATAGTGAAGGACAGGGAACCCTGGTGTGCTGCAGTTCATGGGGTTGCCAAGAGTCGGACATGACTTAGCAACTGGACAACGACAGCAAAGTCTGAGTGGTAGAATATGCTTTGAACAACTATAATAAAGCAAATGCAAATAGCTAGTGCTACTATTACAGCATATTTATTGATTTTTTTAAAAAATGAAATCTTCCAATGGTCCAGTTCTGCTCATATTGTTAATTACTTAGTTCATCCCTCTTCCAGACATCCTTTCCCTGCCTCACCCCACCATAGTAGCCGTCAGTGTCCCTCATATTCCTTAGATACACAAGGTCTTCCTTAGGCAACTTGTGCCTGACAGCTTTCTCTTATACAGAATAGTCCAGAAATGCCAGAAGAGTTAACATTGCCAGGGAACTGCCACCAACCAATGACAGGTGAGGACTGGAGGATAAATAACCCAGTTTCTTTGCCTTTGGATAGGACAGCTCTGAGGCATATTCTAGTGAACAGAGGGCCAGTTGCCCTCAGTGATAATCTGCTCAATAATACACCCTTTATTCACTTCTTTCCTTCCTTTGATTTCCTCCCAAATAAATCATTTGCATTGAAATCCTTGTCTTAGTTCTGATGAGCACACACCTTAGCCTAAGATACCCATTCCAGGAAAGAAAGACCCAGCATATTGTCTTAAAAAACATAGCCTCCAGGACTTCCCTGACAGTCCAGTGGTCGAGACTATGTACTTCTGATGCAGGGGACACAACTTTGATCCCTGGTTGGGGAACTAAGATCCCACAGGCTGTGTAGCATCAGCAAAAAATTAAAAATAAAATACTTTTGTTTCTAGCTCATTGAAAAGGATTAACCTGGTTCATTTTAGATAGTGAGGGAAGATCCAGTTTTGACTTGAGAAGGAAAAAGGTGAAAGTCCAAGCATCTAAAATCCCAACTC
The DNA here is from genome assembly GCA_024291935.2 of Okapia johnstoni. NCBI lineage: Eukaryota > Metazoa > Chordata > Mammalia > Artiodactyla > Giraffidae > Okapia > Okapia johnstoni. Next base: position 60,797,516 of record CM044308.1, read on the forward strand.
TGTATTCTTTCCCCTCCAGAAAATAGTGGAGCAAATTCCAAGAGATAGTGAAGGACAGGGAAACCTGGTGTGCTGCAGTTCATGGGGTCTCAAAGAGTCAGACATGACTTAGCGACAGAACAACAACATTCTTTCCCCCTCACCTCTGAATTCATCCAAGTCTGAATTTCCAATAACTTTACACTACTGCATTTGTTCTCTACCCTGGTCAACAAGTTAGCTCTGCCATAGGTAACCATTAAGGAGTGAATCGTGCCACCCTACCCCCACCCCGACCTCTGCCAAATTCATAGTTTTAAGCCCTAATCTCCAATGTGAATGTACTGTATTTGGAGTTAGGGCCTTTCAGGGGGTAATGTAGGTCAAAGAGGTCATAAGGGTGGACCTTATATGGACTAATGTCCCTATAAGAAGAGGAACGGACACCAGGAAAAGAAACACAGAGAGATAAGGCTAGGTGAGGACACAGCTAGCAGGTGGTCATGAGCAAGCCAAGGAGAGGGACCTCAGGAGAATCCAGACCTGCCAGCCCCCAAAATTCTGAGAAAATAAATTTCTATTGTTTAAGCTGCCCAGTCTGGGAATGTTATGGCAGCCCAGGCAAACTAATACAGCAACCCTCAAAAAATGGGAGACAATATCGATGCATATATGAATTTTTCCACCTCCAGTACAGATAATTTGCACAGACAATTTTGAGCAGACAATTCTTGAAGTCACTTAGCATGCTGCACTGAAGGTTTTAGCCAAATCAAAGCCCTGTTGCCCAAAGCATTGACCTCCAAAACACACCTTCACATGGTTTTTCCAGTTTCTCTGCTTCACTCTCCCCACTATCTTACTCCTGTTTCCTATGGTCACTCTAAGTGTTGTTGCTGTTGATGTTTAGTTGCAAAGTTGCGTCTGACTCTTTTGCAGCCCTATGAACTGTACCCTGCCATGCTCCTCTGTCCATGGGATTTCCCAGGGAATAATACTGGAGTGGGTTGTCATTTCCTTCTCCGGGGGATCTTCCCAACCCAGAGATCGAACCTGCATCTCCTGTATTGGCAGGTGAATTCTTTACCACTGAGCCACCAGGGAAGCCCTATCACTCTAAGTACACTGACTATGTAAGAGCGCTTATCACAGCTCTGCTTTGGGAGAACCCAAGCCAAGACAGGGCCTGCCACTAGACTCAAAAGTACGATCTGGTTCTAGGAATGGCAGCTGTGGGCCTCATTCATGCAGTGCACTCAGGGTGGATATTGGTAGCCCCTCCAAGTAAACTTAGGAAACTAAGCAGGAGTCTACTTCATTCACCCCAGTCTTGCCCACCAAAGTACGAATGACCAGCTTCTACAGAAGAAACAATAGATGTGAAGTCAACATCCATCCAAGGACTAAGTACGGGCCTCTTTCCAAAGCCCCTGGAACAATGTAGGCCTGTGATTCTTGTATGATTCCATGGAAGGGAGTAAAAGGGATTGAAAAATAACTGAGATTTGATTTCCTGCCTAGTGAACAGGAAGAAGTGGAAGTGTTAGCTGCTCAGTTTTGTCTGACTCTTTGCGACCCCAGGGACTGTAGCCCACCAGGCTCCTCTGTCCATGGGATTCTCCAGGCAAGAATACTGGAATGAGTTGCCACACCCTCCTCCAGGAAATCTTCCCAACCGGGGAATCAAACCTGGGTCTCTTGCATTGCAGGCAGATTCTTTACCATCTGAGCCACCAGGGAAGCCTGTGGTGAACAGATGAGGGCTTAATACTGATGACATTTGGTTTAAGGATTATGATATGTTTTATATCCTAGTGGTATGGACTCATTAATAGCTGCAGCTGGTTGCATTAGAAACTGAGATCAAGGGCATGTTCCACATCATCTCCCAGCAGTCCCCACTCAGAGGTGCTCAGCCAATTTCATTCCATATTAAGGAGACTGGGTACTACATGTTTTTATAAAATGGAAGAAATATTTTTTGCCTTTTCTCTTCTCTTTTCCCTGAGGAATAATTTAAATACAAAAGAAATTAAAAGGTTATAAAGAACCTTTTCCTGTGCTTGTTTTTCTAACATTGCATGTTATTTCATAACATTGATAACACAATATGATGATCAAAAACAAGCTAGACTTCTTTAGTTCAACTTAATTCTTGGCTTCTAAACAATAGTGGGAACAAAGCCCGTTAGAAAATGTGGCCTGCCAGACACATTTTTGTTAGGCAGTCTGCTAGAAATGATGGCAACTCTCTTGGTCTTTTTCAAGAGGTAAAAATTAACATCTTTCTCTTTTTAAAGAATTTCTTCCCCTCTTTGCTAACTCTAAGTTTCTCCATCTTGAAGTTTTCAGACCTATACTAGAAATTGTCCTCTGTGAGATATCTTCTTAATTGTCTGTAACATTTCATGAAACTAGCACCTATTGTAGGTACTACTGTAGGTGCCTTGCACCTACCTGGGAGACTATCATCAAATTGCCAAGTAAATGAATAAATATATAAGTTTCTTTTCATAGAGAAAGATGGTTAACAAGCTCAAGTCTATTTGAAAAATTGCCTTCATCCTCAGACTGTTTTTCTGCTCTTTATAATATCCTGCATTGTTAACTTTAACAGCAAAAAAAAAAAAAAAAAGAATTCCTTTAGTAGAACTCTTATATCCTCAACAGAAAGTTCTTGAACATCCTCCCATAATAATGCAAATGCAAATCTATTCCTCAGGGGCTGATAGAAACATTCAAAAAGACAGCTAAGCATCTCCCCCTGACTTCCGAACTGTAAACTCTTTGATTAAGAGTGTCAACTACAAATTGGCACTTACCATGGGCACATGCCATCTACCTCTATAAGGATTAAGTCATTTGCTGCTGCAAATGCTGACCTTCAATACCCCCTGCAAGGAGTTCAGGGTGGCGAGCAGAAATGAGGCACTCTGTGCTCATTGCGAAGATAATTATATTTTTTCAGGAGTCGATTTTATGAGCCCAATTCTTGTATCTCCTCATATCTAGAAAAGCACTAAAATCCTTCATGGTGATGACTCTTCCTCATGACTAGCAAAGACTTCATAAGACAAGTAGAAACCTTCTGGAAAAATATGTGCTGATTGCATGTATTTTCTTTTCACCAAAAATCACATATATATTGACCTTTTTCATCCCTGCCTCTTTGGAGCAGTTTCTCGGAGCTACCTGAGGTGCTGTCTCCTGGCCTGCAGTCTTCATTTTGCCCCAGTTAAAACTTAACTCGCAACTCTCATATTGTATATTTTTTTTAAAATCAACAAGTGTCAGCAACAACATAGACAGCATGACTGCTGCGAGTAGATAGAGAAGAGGCCATGTGGGACAGAGAAGTTGGCTTCTCTCCTTCCCTTGAATGAATAGCCATCTCCTAATGTGATGGAGAAAATGAGCCCTATATTTACTATGCGACAGAAAAATTAAGGATTCACAATAAAACCCAGAAAGTCATACTCTAAAATACATATATTAATGGTTTTAGTCAAAGAACCTGAAGTAAACAGTCATGCTGAATGTATGAAACAAACTTCAATTGTATATTTACATATCTAAAGTACACATCTGTACTGATATACTAATATATTCTTTTCACTCGTTTCCATGCCCCACCTCCCCGACCTAAATAAAACAACCTAATGAGGAAATTTCAGGAAACAGAAAATGCAAATATCTGTTATTTCCTCCCTTGACCTCATCTGCCTTCAGCCCCAGACTCAGCTGCAGTACCCAGCAGGGAGCTTCCAACACAGCCCCCTGCTGTTGACCATTAGATAAATCTCCCTCCTCTCCAGAGGCAGGGCCTCCTCTAGTGCTCCCTGGTGTAATTCCCAGCTTGCTGTGCAAGCGGGGTGCTGGGACCGACAGGAGCTCTTCCCAGCGGTATCTGTCTAGAGCAGCACCATCCCGCCGAAATCCAATGAGCACCACAAACCCAGGCCACCCATGTTATCAAAAATGAAACAAGTAAAAAGAAACATAAAATTAAGGTTAATTGCATGTCTTACTTAACCCAGTTTATCTAGAATACAAGCTTTTCGACATGTGGTCCATACACAAAATTATTAGTGAGAATTTTACTGTATTTTTTTTCCACTATGCTTTCAACATTGGGTGTGTATTTTACAGCGTATTTCTATTTGGATTAGTCAGGTGCAAGTATTCAATAGCTGTTTGTGTCTGGTGTGCCCAGATTGGACAGCATGCATCCAGAGCATACTGTGGGCATACATTCACAGAAGGGCAGGCAGGGAAAAGGGCACTGCCTTCAATACTCCAGGAGTCACACTTTGGGAAACACTGCTGTTGAAGTTTCCATAGCCTGAGTTCATGATATTAAGGGATCCCTAGCCATCTCATGCAACCCACTCCAGTACTCTTGCCTGGAAAATCCCATGGACGGAGGAGTCTGGTAGGCTGCAGTCCATGGGGTCGCGAGGAGTTGGACACGACTGAGCAACTTCACTTTCACTTTTCACTTTCATGCATTGGAGAAGGAAATGGCAACCCACTCCAGTATTCTTGCCTGGAGAATCCCAGGGACGGGGGAGCCTGGTGGGCTGCAGTCTATGGGGTCGCACAGAGTCGGACACAACTGAAGTGACTCAGCAGCAGCAGCAGCAGCAGCGGCAGCCATCTTATGGGCTTCCCTGGTAGCTCAGCTGGTAAAGAATCCGCGTGCAATGTGGGAGACCCTGGTTTGATTCCTGGGTCAGGAAGATCCTGGAGGAAAGCATGGCAACCCACTCCAGTATTCTTGCCTGAGAATACCTATGGACAGAGGAGCCTGGAAGGCTACAGTCCATGGGGTCACAAAGAGTCGGACACAACTAAGCGACTAAGCACAGCACGGTCATCTTATACTGAACAAGATTTCTTGGTTAATCCTAAAACCACTCACAATCTCCTCAGAGATAAGGAGGGAACTCCGATTGATTACCCTGTCTTAAAACTGGAACAGACCCATCAGAATTCACTTCAGTGTGATTTGTGACTCCTTTGGCCATTGCTGAAGCTATGCAAAATTCTGTACCAGCAGCTGAAGGATACCTTGTTAGTTAGTGGATTTTACTTTTCCCCTTTTCTCCAGAAAATTTATGTGATTTTATAATTGAGGCTTACAAAGCTCTTGATTGCCAGTGAGCTGTCTCTAGTGTGTCTGCTGTACTCCAGTACTATTTTATTTCAGGCCGTGTACATAGTCAACATGGAGTGTGAAAACGACTGTATGAAGCATAGAGCCATTTAAAGAAAGTATCCTCACTATGTGTAAAAATACTCTACCTTCTGTCATCTTGAAGGAGTGTTTAGACTAGTCACATGGCTCTGCTCTCTGAATCCACTAGACTAGAGAAGCACTCAATTCTGTTTCCATTGACAAGTCTGGCCTAAATATGCCAGTTCCTTTTTTTTAATGTTTCTTAAATAAAATAATATTCAAATATAAAAAAAAACTAGATTTTAATTTTTTGGCATTTGTGGACCAATGAATCATAAAGTCATAGAATTATTTACCTTTAAGGAATTCCATGGCTGTCCAGTGGTTAGGGCTCTGTGCCTAAGATCCTGCAAGCTGCACAGGACAGCCAGAAAACAAACAGACAAACAAACAAAAAAATATCTTTATAAAGGATGAAAGGGTTAGTTAGAGGCTCTCCAGGCAAACCTCTCATACTATAGACAAGGATAATTTTTCAAATATATATCTAAAAGATTTGATCTGGATTTTAATCCAAAGACTTTCAAAAATCAAGATATTTCAAATCACTTATGTTCTTATGAAATGATCAGGACTTTTAAAATCATAAAATTGAATTTATTTAATTATCATTTATTGGAAGTATCCCATATGCTAAGAAGTCTGGTAGGTAAAGACAAATTATTTTATGTTGCTTGTATTTACTCCAATATATTATGATACACTATGACAGAGGTTTATATAACTTGCAATGCTTTCCATAAACAACTAATAGTTTAGCTAACATATTATTATTTATAATATATGAGGATACTTTTCCTTTGTGGTTAACCACAATGATAACATTGGCTAAATGACAAACTGAAATGTTTGCCAGAGACATAAGAAACATTATAGTAATATAGCGGATGATATTTATGACAGATAGAAGGAAGACTTCCTGACCGAGAAGGTTATTAAAACACTAGAATGGCTTACCACAAGAGAATAGGGTCATTATCTATAAATGTAGGATATTTCTTCATTATTCAAGGTCTGTTCAAGGAAATGTACCTGCAAACAATGAAAGACATTTCTCTTTTAGTTTTGGTACATTCATTTTTTTCCAACTTATGAAAGTAATCACAAGCGTTTTGGAAAACAAAAAATAAAATCTCACCTATAATCCCTCCTCTCTAAATGTAACCTAGATTAGCAATTTAGTGTTCTTCATTCCTGTCTTATTTTCTATGTAGACATTTTCATTTCACATAGCTTTAATTAAGACATAATTACATTTTTCCTGTTTTTTCACTTATGACAACATAACCATTTCCTCATGTAACACATAATATTCATGAGCTGTTTGATGGGATGATTCTGTGAGGTTTTGGTCCATGTATTTTGTTCCCTGAACCTTTGAGCATCTCTCCCCTTTGGGCTGAAAGACAAGAGGCTGCCATCGGGGTAGGGTCAGGACAGAGATCAGTTTTTAGTGTGAGGAAAAAAAATACACTGAACTCTAGCTTTCTAAATTCAAAAGGAATGTCCAAATGTAAGGTCATTTTAAAAATTATTTTGAAAGCAAATGCAGCAGAGAAGCCAGTTCCTTCCCCATCACCAAAATCCAAAATAGAAATATTCCTCAAACCTGGGAAGGGTGGGGAAGAAAAAAGAAGGGCTTCCCAGGTGGCGATAGGTACAGAACCTGCCTGCCAATGCAGGAGACATGAGAGACTCAGGTTTGATCTCTGGATCAGGGAAGATTCCCCGCAAGAGAGAATGGCAATCCACTCCAGTATTCTTGCCTAGAGAATCCCATGGACAGAGGAGCCTGCTGGGCTATAGTTGATACGGTCACCGAGTCGAGTATGACTGAAGTGACTTAGCATGCACTCAACTCCCCACATCCCAGCTCCTATGTGTTCTGAGTGAGGGAACAAAAAGCAGTGGAGCTGCTCTCAGGGAAGGAGCGTAGCGGAGAACGGAAGGAACCTTGATGGTCCTGCCTGGGACTCGCCAAGACATGGTGGAGTTGAGGAAACGCTGGGAAGGGGTGGTGAGACCCTGCCAGATGCAGGATTCCCACAATGATTACTTAAATATTGCCAGGTGAAGGGCTACAGTGAGTATCAGTGGTATCACTTGGAGCCAGCAGAAACCCCAGGTAGAAGGGGCAGCAGATGGATGCATTCCCCCTCATACACGTTCTAAAAAGAGATGTACTTGAGCCCGGACATAGTGGGTACAAAGTGGAGGCCATTTTCTAGTAGAGAGACCTGCCCCTCTGTTGCTCTCTCTTTAGGCAAGGTGAGCATGAGAGTGTTGTGGGGATAAACGAACTGCTTGGGCAGTCTGAGCTTTAATGCCAGCAGTCCTGAGCAGTGCTGAGAAAGTGGCTCCCAGCATCTGGAGACCTAGTGGGAAGATGCAGCCTCCCTACTGCAGAAAGAGGGGAACCCCAGTCCCAGCAATTCTTACTCCAGGACTCCAAGATCATTCACCAGTCCTGTTGTATTTATCTCCACAAATATAAAAAATTTAATACTCTTTTTTTTTTTTTGGCTATGATGTGCAGCATGCCAGATCTTAATTTTCCAACCAAGGATCGAATCCACACCCCCTGCATCAGAAGCCCGGAGTCTCAACCCCTGGTATCATGGAAATCTAAACTCTTGCTATGAAGAATGTTGGTGGTGGTTTAGTTGCTCAATCAAGTCCAACTCTTGCAAGCCCATGGACTGCAGCCAGCCAGATTCCTACATCCATTATCCCAGGATTATCCTGGCAAGAATACTGGAGTATCTGGCCATTTCCTTCTCCAGCTATGTAGAATATGAAATAGTGAATGTGAGATTGTTTATAGAAAAAAAAAAACCTAAAAATGTTTAAATGGCACATGTAGGCACTCAATACTTGTTGAATGAATGATGCAAGGACAGTAGAGTATAATAATTCCATTTGTGATCAGATTATTAGTCTAATATTTATAATCTAGTTTGTGGGAATGTGCTGCTCCATGAAATAATTGTATATAGTATACTTAATCTCTATTCTGAGTCAATCATTGTTCAATTATCCATAATTTATCTAAATTTTAAAATTTTTCTTCTATAGTTTCAACCTATGCTATTTCTGGAATAATATCTAAATGTTTCTGGAGAAGGGAATGGCAACCCACTCCAGTATTCTTGCCTGCGGAAGTCCATGGACAGAGAACCCTGGTGGGCTACAGTCCATGGAGTCGCAGAGTCAGACACAACTGAGTGACTAACACATTTACTTTCACTTCTAAATATTTGTATTATAACATATAGTTCTGCTCAAAACCCACCTTTTTGTGACTCTCACTCATTCTCCAATAATACAGTAGTTTATTAAAAAAAAAAAAAAGTAGGGACTTCCCCAATGGTCCAGTGGTTAAGACTCCTCACTCCCAATGCAGGAGGCCGGAGTTCAGTCCCTGGTCAGAGAACTAGAGCCCTCATGCCACAGCTAAGACCTGCTACAACCAAATAAATAAATAAATATTTTTAAAAGCTTTTAAAAAAAAGTATTTTCCTGAATATATTTTGAAGCAATTCACAGATAAGTTTTTACGTTTACTTTTCATCTTCATTTAATTCTAGAAATGGCTCTCAGATTAATAGTTACCAATTAATAGTATATGATAAGATTTCTGATGCATAGCACTGTCCTAAATGGATGTTAATGGGTCAGTATTCTATTGGGTATTGATAAACATTATCAAGATATTTATGTATTATTTATAGAGTATGGCCAACAAAGTTGAAATCTTACCTGTAAGAAAGTAAAAAAAAAAAAGTTAAAATGCTTTTAAGTGTGTAAGTTATAAAAGTTTTATCAAGATAAATTTTGTACTAAATATCAAAAGCCCTAAAAATTTTTATACCATGTGCTCTGGAGCGACTGTCAAAGAACTATTCATAGACATGTGTAAAAAGTTATTAATGATTTTCATTAATGTTAAAACTCTTAACATAAAAATTTAGAAATGATTAGCTACATTTCTATATATATATATTATGACACAACTCTGATGGCATATATAAGTAAAAGGATCTTTTAGATATAATGATATTTTAGATGAATATTTACTGATAAAGTAAAATGTTATATCAAGAAAGAAACAGTGAAAAATATATTTATAAAGCAGATGGACTTTATTATCTCATCTTTGGTTAAAATGTACATAGATATGCATAGAAAAAATAAATTATATTCCAAAATATTAATAATTATTACTTCTAGGTGGTACGCTTATAGATTTTTATATTCTTTTTTCTCTATTATAATTTTCTGTAATTATTATCCATTGTTTCTGTGATTAAGATTTCAAAGATATTGTTATTATTCTTATTTATTTTTATTCAGTAATGTATTTTTTGGCCACACCAGAAGGCTTGTGGGATCTTAGTTCCTGGATCAGGGATCAAACCTGGGGCCTACTCAGTGAGAGTCCTAACCACCGGACTGCCAGGGAATTACCAGTTATTATTTTTTTTTAAAACTCTCATTGTTAACAATTTTACTGAACTTAAGGATTTTTCATAAGAAATGAAAATTCAATAGCTTAAAAAAACAGCCTTTAATACGGGTTAGAGAAATTATCTTAAAAATGAAGAAAGCCTCACCTCACATATAAACATAAAAGAAGGCGTTAAAAGGAATCTATCACTTGAACCAATTTTCTCTCTGCCCACCTCTTTGGAAGATGAGCCTCTATCTATGGAGAATCAGTTGGGGTATAATTTTTAGTATTCTATCAGTTCAGTTCAGTCGCTCAGCTGTGTCTGACTATTTGTGACCCCATGAAGTGCGGCACGCCAGGCCTCTCTGTCCATCACCAATTCCCGGAGTTTACCCAAACTCATGTCCATTGAGTCAGTGATGCCATCGAGCCATCTCATCCTCTGTCGTCCTCTTCTCCTCCTGCCCCCAATCCTTCCCAGCATCAGGGTCTTTTCAAATGAGTCAGCTCTTCACATCAGGTGGCCAAAATATTGGAGTTTCAGCTTCAGCATCAGTCCTTCCAATGAACACCCAGGACTGATTTCCTTTAGGATGGACTGGTTGGATCTCCTTGCAGTCCAAGGGACTCCCAAGAGTCTTCTCCAACACCACAGTTCAAAAGCATCAATTTGCTTTGAAAAGATTTCATAATAAGGAAAACTGACCAAGGATTTTAAAGTTTGGGTTGATTCAGTTAGGTAGTCTTAGGGGAAAGGAACTTTTCTAGTTCTCACAGTCATTAAAAAAGAGGCTGTATACTACCTTTTTCTTCCTGGTGGAATCAAAGAAGCTATTATATTAGCTTTTTACACATCCTACTATCCAAATGTTCAGCAAGGTGGAGTTGGATGTGAAGTATTTCATATGGATATGAAAAATAGCTACTCATACAATCCTTGTAGGAAAGAAATTTCTTAACAAATGGCAGAGAATTAAGCATCAGTCATTTCAGTTCAGTTGCTCAGTCGTGTCCGACTCTTTGCGACCCCATGAATCGCAGCACGCCAGGCCTCCCTGTCCATCACCAACTCCTGGAGTCCACTCAAACTCATGTCCATAGAGTCGGTGATGCCATTCAACCATCTCACCCTCTGTCGTCCCCTTCTCCTCCCGCCCCCAATCCTTCCCAGCATCAGGGTCGTTTCCAATGAGTCAACTCTTTGCATGAGGTGGCCAAAGTATTGGAGTTTCAGCTTCCACATCAGTCCTTCCAATGAACACCCAGGACTGATCTCCTTTAGGATGGACTGGTAGGATCTCCTTGCAGTCCAAGGGACTCTCAAGAGTCTTCTCCAACACCACAGTTCAAAAACACCAATTCTTCAGCGCTCAGCTTTCTTCACAGTCCAACTCTCACATCCATACATCCATAATTCCTACATGATAAATTAAGCATCAGGTATTACAAAACCCCAGCTGTCATCCACAGAACCAGCAAGATGTTATGAAAATATCCTGGCAACTCCTATCCAGTAATGTGACTCAAGACAATATTTCTTGGGAGAACATGTATATGTATGACTGAGTCCCTTCTTGTTCACCTGAAACTATCACAACATTACTAATCGGCTATACCTGAATACAACATAAAAGGTTTTTTTTAAAAAACAAACAAAAAATAGACTTAATATTTTTCTTCTTTTTGAAGAGTAGCGTATACCAGATTATCAATACTCCCCATTAGGAATAATAGCCTTGGTGGCTAAGGCAGTAAAGAATCCACCTGCAATGTGGGAGACCCGGGTCGATCCCTAGGTAGGGTAGATCCCCTGGAGAAGAGCAGGGCAACCACTCCAGTATTCTTGCCTGGAGAATTCCTTGGACAGAGGAGCCTGGTGCTACAGTCTATGTGATCGCAAGAACTAGACATGGCTGAGGGACTAACACACACAGATAGTAATAGTTGTTAAGAAACAAAAGCTCACCTACCTGGTTTAACCCCTGTCCCTTCCCCAAACAAAACAAAAACTGATAATAAAACTGACTTGGTGAGAATCTCCTTCATTTACCCCAGGAAAAATATTTGCTTGAAGTGCATCTTCTTATGGCCAGTTTTAAGATTCCCAACTATGTCCAAATTCTAAGAATTTGACTCAATTTCTTCTGCTTCCATAGGTATTAGAAGGGATATGGAACCAGGGAATGTTTAGCACAGAGAACTAGATCTCATCCAGGTATATTAATGCTAATAAACACTAGTTCTAAGTAATGCTGATTTTTCTGGTCTTCATGACACAAAACAAATGAAACTATCTGGTTACCAAGTTTATCCACATTAAATTTAAAACATGTATCCAAAGCACTATATGCAAAGTTTACCAAGTTACAGGTGGCAGGAGATGCAAGGCATAGAACAAAGAATTAATATTCATAATAAATAAGAACTCTTTCAAATGAACAATAAAATTATAAATAACCCAGTAAAAATGGGTGAAGGATATAACCAGGTATATTACTGAGAAAGAAAATGGAATAGCAAAAACATGAAAAGAAAGCTTTGCGTACTACTAATGAAGAAATTCAAATTTAAGCAATAAGGAGGTAATAATTCACATACTTCCAATTGGAAACAAATTAGAAAGCCTGATGAATCAAAGTACAAGAGAAGATGTGAGTTGTTGATAAGAGTATCTATCAGTTGGTACAACCATTTAGAAAACAATTTGGCAATATGAAGATATGGTTACACCATGACTCAAATTTTTTTTACTATAGGGAAACTTGCCCACATATACCAAGGAAAACATATAAGAAAATTTATTACATCACCCTTTGAGGAAGCAATAAATAAATTAAAATAAAATAAAAACACGAATTCATCATCAGCTGGGAAATAAACAACAGTGATGATTATTCATGCAATAAATTTCCATACAGTAGTTAAAATGAATAAGTCAGATGTACATGTATCAAGGTAGATAAGTTCCAAAAATATTAAACTAAGCAAAAATGAAAGTTAATAGAAATATGATACATTCAGTATGGTACAACTTGTAATCAATATAATCTAATTGTGTAATACATAAACAGTGTTACATAGATATATTAATAAAATGGTGGTGGTTTAGTGGCTAAGTCGTGTCTAACTCTTACAACTCCATGGACTGTAGCCTGCCAGGTTCCTCTGTCTATGGGATTCTCCAGGTGAGAATACTGGAGTGGGTTGCCATTTCCTTCTCCAGAGGATCTTCCCGACCCAGGAATCGAACCCAGGGCTCCTACATTGCAGGCAGATTCTTTACCTACTGAGCTATGAGGGAAGCCCATTAACATATTGGAGTCAAAGATATATATTCAAAGCATGAATTCATGCATGACAAAGACACATGGATAATAGGAAATGGCTAACCCTGAGGAGGGAAAGGAAAAAGATGAAAGTTTGGCTTTAGGTGTATCCAAAATACTTTATTTATGTAGAGAAAAAAACATTCTGAAGCAAAGATGGTAAGATATAAACATCATTTACATTCAGATAGTGGGTAAATGGATGTCTGTAATATTTTTTCTGTATGTTTGAAATATTTAATAATTACAATAATTTTTATTTCATGTAAGTTATTATTAAGGAAAACACTTTTTTTATTTGGAGAAATACAAAAGCAAAGCATATAGATCTTGTAAGATTCAAGCTTATTCATAGAGTTAATTTCATCCCTGTGATAAGTTTGTGATATGATAGTCTGCCCCAATTAACCCCATCAAGACATCCTTTTTCTAGCTTATGTTGGATAGGCATCCTTTTTATTTACCCCCAAAGATATGTGTGACGATTAAAATTTAAAAGGTTTCCAAAAATTTATTTGACCTTATATGTATAGGTCAAAATATGATGACTAAGAGCTAAACTGCCAGATGGTATATTTGAAAGTTGCTAGGGGGTAGATTCTAAAAGTTCTCATCACTAGGGTGAAAACGTTTCTTTTTCTTTTGTTTCTTTGGAGTTTTTTTGTATCTATGTGAGATGATGGATGTTAACCAACTTATTATAGTAATTATTTCACAATATATATGAGTCAAGCCATTATGCTGTACACCTTAAATGTATACAGTGCTGCGTGTCAATTATATCTCAATAAACTGGAAAGGAAGAAAAGGTTTAGGCAGTAAGAGACTTGCTTATTCATACTTCTAAGTAGTTTTTGTTATTTGTGCAAACTGACTTTGTCATTACACAGCTTCTTTGGGTTGCTGTTTTAAGCTATTTTATTTTCTCTGGCGCTGTATATATTTTATGAACATGCAAACAAATGTTTTATTACAATTATAGTATATTAAGAAAATCCAAACATGGGAATTCCTTGGTGGTCCAATGCTTGGAACTCTGTGCTTTCATTGCTGAGGGCACAGATTCCATTCCTGGCTCAGGAACTAAGAGCTCACAAGCCACTGTTAATATTCTGCAAGCTGCACAGCACAGCCAAAAGGGAAAAGCTCCAAATTAAAGAATATCCTTTTGCCACCATTTGGTAACTATCACATAGTTATTGGCTTAGTTAAGAATTGTCGATGGATGCTAAAATTAGTAGATGAAAGTTTAATGAGAAATAGGATAGAGTCTCTAAATATCTCCCCACAAATTGCTTTTTATTTATAAAGAAAAAAATAGTGACTTTACAGTGGAGAAACCAAGCAGACATCTCTTTAACACAAGATTAATAACTAAGATACATATCATGGCTACTGGGACACATCAGTGTCATGTGAACTGATGTATGACTGACCCAAGGCCCTGAGAATACAGCATCACTTCTGTGTTAGTCCTGTTCCAAATTCATAACTTGTGTCTAAGCATGAAGGACCATCAGACAAACTCAAACTGAGGAATATCCTATACAGTAACAGACCTGATGCTCCAAAAGCATCAAAGCCATGAAAGAAAGTTTGAGGGGTTATACCAGATGAAAGAAGACTAAAGCAACATGGAAACTAAATGCAATATGTGCTATTGAAGTGGCTTGGATGCTGGACAAAAAAATTATTTTTCTTGTGCTATGAATGACACCATGGATAATTGGTGATTTTGATTAATTTGCTCCAACTTTTTGCTTTTATTAAGAAGTCTCTGAATGTAAACTTAGTATAAAATACTTCTAAGTAGGTGTCTATACCTTTTGATGAGACTAAAACTGTAAAAGCATTGCAGTTTCATCCTGCTACTCCATAATAAGGAGCCAAGTCAAAAAGATAATTTCCATACTCTATTCTCAAGAATTACAAACAATTCTGTCACAGTAAGACTGACAGAAAAATTCTAATATATATAGGCTTTGTCTTCAGATTACATATTGTAAATTTGGGAACCATTGGCAGAAATCCATTAGCAGATCTATTTGACTGTAAAGCTGAAAAAATGAGAAAGATGATTGATAAGGCTGTTAGAAACAAGTGACTTTGGGTTTCACTGCTCACATCAGCTTCCAGAATAGCACTAAAACACAGCAGCAGTCAGTCGAATGCCTTGGCTTTGACGTAATCCATCAGAGTTTAACTTAGTGGAATTGTTATGAAGATGAGTGTTATGCCTTCCAGTTTTTGGAGAGCATTCTTCATAATTTTGATGTAGTCACTGCAGTATTTTTAGCTTTAGTTAAATGTGAGCTCATTTTTCATGAACCATGTAACTTGATGTTAATTAACTGGCTTCTTTGAGCTCAAGAGTTTTACTTTGTTAAAAGATAAGATCAGACTTTCTTACCTCTGAAATTCTTTCTCATTCTAGCTGCAAATCATTCTAGTTCTTTAATCAATAGTTAGATTATCAGTAAAAGTGGTATATTTCTTCTAAGATTGAAATAGAAAACCTATCTTCTTCAAAAATAATTTATGTTAACTTGTTTTATAAAATATCTTAGATGCATAAAAATGTATAATTTAGAACAGAACAGACTTCTGTAGTGCTAAAATGTAGAACATTACAGCTTTCCTCTATCACATTGGCAAAAATCCTTAAGTTTAACAAAAGATCTTATTGGCAGATATGCAGAAAAGTGTGTATTTTCATACACTGCTGGTGGAATGCAAGGGTATCAGGAGAACTTGTCAATATCTAGCAAAATTACATATGCATTAACCTAGGACACTATAATCACCTTTCAATAAAATGTATCTCAAAGATATACAGACAGAAATATGAAATGATGTGTGCACAAGCTTATTCACTGTAGTGTTATTTGTAACAGCCAAAGATTAGAAACTTAAATGTTCAGCATTTATGAAACAATAGTACATCCATATGATGTGTTCTATGCTGCTGTAGTAAAAGATGCTCCATAAAATGCAATGAAATCTGTACAGTATGCTACATTTTGTGTAAGAAAGGGGACTATAAATATAAGTACATATGATTTATTAAGTAAAAATAGAAGGGCAAACCAAAAGTCAATAAAATATGGTTACCTATAGTGGAAGGAAAAACCCAGAAGAAAGGGATGGCAAATAAGTTTATGAAAAGATGCTTGGGGGGGTCTCCCTGGTGGTCCAGTGGTTAGGAATCCACCTTGTG
The DNA here is from genome assembly GCA_024291935.2 of Okapia johnstoni. Taxonomy (NCBI): domain Eukaryota; kingdom Metazoa; phylum Chordata; class Mammalia; order Artiodactyla; family Giraffidae; genus Okapia; species Okapia johnstoni. The sequence continues at coordinate 60,813,727 of CM044308.1, forward strand.
GTGCAGGGGACACCAGTTTGATCCCTGGCCCAGGAATATCCCATACGCCACGAGGCAAATAAGCCCATGTGCCACAACTACTGAACTCGTGCACCCTAAAATCCATGCTCTGCAAAAACAGAAGCCACCACAATGAGGAGCCTGATCACAGCAACTAGAGAAAGACCACGTGCAATAATGAAAACCCAGTGCAGCCAAAAATAAAACAATTAAAAAAAAAAAAAGATGCTCAACATGGTAGATCACTAGAGAATTGCAAATTAAAACAACAATGAAATACCAATACACACATATCACAATGGCTAAAATCCAAAACACTGACAATCCCAAATGCTGGGGAGTATGTGGTGCCATGGGAGCTTGTTCATTTCCAGTGAGAATGCAAAATGGAACAGCCAATTCTGAAAAACAGTTTGGCAGTTTTTAACAAAACTAAGCTTACTCTTAGCATATGACCCAGCAATGATATCCTTTAGTATTTATCTAAGTGAAAGTCGCTCAGTCGTGTCCGATTGTTTGCGACCCTATGGATTATACAGTTTATGGAATTCTCCAGGCCAGAATACTGGAGTGGGTAGCTTTTCCTTACTCCAGGAGATCTTCCCAACCCAGGGATCAAACCGAGGTCTCCCTCATTGCAGGCATATCCTTTACCAGCTGAGCCACAAGGGAAGCCCAAGAATACTGGAGTGGGTAGCTTTTCCCTTCTCCAGGAGATCTTCCCAACCCAGGAATTGAACCAGGGTCTCCTGCATTGCAGGTGGATTCTTTACCAACTGAGCTATCAGGAAAGCAGTATTTACCTAAACATCCACAGAAAAACCTGCACACAAATGTTTATAGCAGCTTTACTCATAATTGCCAAATTTGGATGCAACCAAGGCATCCTTCAGTAGGTGAATGGATAAATAAATTGTGGTACAACCAAACAATGGAATATTATTCCACAATAAAAAGAAATGTGCTATCGCGTCACAAAAAGATATAGAGGGAAAAAAGGTATGGAGGATACTTAAATGCATATTGTTAAGTGAAAGAAGCAAATATGAAATGACTACATACTGTATGATTCCAATTATATGACATTCTGGAAAAGGCAAAACTATGGAGACAGTAAAAAGATCATTGGTTGCCAGAAGTTCTGGGAGAGGAAGGGATTAGAGAAGTGAAGTATAGGAGATTATCAATGTTTGGTAAGATCATTAGGTAAAATATTGATGAGGGGTCTTATTATTATATGTATTGATGGATCAGATTGGCCATATTTGAACTTATTGATTGATAACGAGTTGTTATTTAGTCAGTAAGTTGTGTCAGATGACCCCCATGGACTATAGCCCACCAGGCTCCTCTGTCCATGGGATTTCCCAGGCAAAAATACTGGAGTGGGTTTCCATTTCCTTTTCCAGGGGATCTTCCCAACCCAGAGATAGAACCCGCATCTCCTTCATTGGCAGGCAGATTCTTTACCATTGAGCCACCAGAGAAGCCTCTATGTGCATTTATTAAATTTATTAAACCTGAAAAACTCAGTATGCCAAAAGGGTTTCAGATAAGACTAGAAATATGAATTATTTTTTAATTTAAAATAAATAAATAAATAAAATGAATTTTAAGGGAAACATTGATAAGTTTTTGCTGTATGATAATGATTTATTATAATTTGAGTAATATAATAAGAAAAGAACAGAAATATAACAGTAAACATGGGAAAGTGTGGTCCTTTTCTAACCAAAAAAGCTTCAGAAACCTACCTTACCTGCTTAAAAATATGGACAGAGACAACTGAAATACACTGCAATTGTTAAGCCACTTTGAAGATAATAAATGATAATACAAAGATGATACAAAGTTAAAAGTGCCCTTGTTGCTTTAGCTTGTGTATAACTTATAATCAGTATCATGTGCCTTTTGTTGTGATACAATAGGAAGTATACAGAATTGTGTATGTAGTATCTTTGCCTAAACTAGAACACTTCCTAACTCCATACACAAAAATAAACTCAAAATGGATTAAAGACTTAAATGGAAGGCCAGAAACTAAAAAGCTCTTAGAGGAAAATGCAGGCAGTACACTCTTTGACAAACATCACAGCAAGATCCTCTTTTACCCACCTCCTAGAGTAATGGAAATAAGAGCAAAAATAAACAAATGGGACTTACACTACAGTAGTAGTGCTCAGTCTTGTCAGACTTTTTGCGACTCCATAGACTGTGGCCTGACAATCTCCTCTGTCCATGGGATTTCCCAGGCAAGAACACTGAAATGGGTTGCCATTTCCTCCTCCAGGGGATCTTTCTGACCCAGGGATAGAACCCACATCTCTTGGGTCTCCTGCACTGGCAGGAAGATTCTTAACCACTAGTGTCACCTGAGAAGCCCTTAATTAAACTCAAAAGCTTTTGTGCAGCAAAGAAAACACTAAACAAGATTAAAAGACAGCCTCAGAATGGGAGAAAATAATTGCCACGGAAACAACTGACAGGATTAATTTCCGGAATATATAAGCAGCTCATACAGCTCAATACCAGGAAAACAAACAGCCCAATCAAAAAATGGGCGAAGACCTAAACAGACATTTCTCCAAAGACATACAGATGACAAACAAACACATGAAAAGATGCTCAGTATCGCTCATTATTAGAGAAATGCAAATCAAAACTACAATGAGGTATCACTTCACACCAGTCAGAATAGACATCATCAAAAAATCTACAAACAGTAATGATGGAAAGATGTGGAGAAAAGTGAACCCTCTTGCACTATTAGTGGGAATGCAAATTTATACAGCCACTACAGAGAACAATATGGAGATTCCTTAAAAAACTAGGGATAGAACTACAGTGTGACCCAACAATCCCACTACTGGGCATATACCTTGAGAAAACCATGATTGAAAGAGGCACATGTATCCCAATGTTCATGGCAGCACTATTTACAATAGTTAGAATAGGGAAGCAACCTAGATGTCCACTGACAGATGAATGGATAGAGAAAGTTGTGGTACACATATACAATGGAATATTACTCAGCCATATAAAAGAACACATTTGAGTCAGTCCTAATGAGGTGAATGAACCTAGAACCTGTTATACAGGGTGAAGCAAGTCAGAAAGAGAAAAGCAAATATTGTATATTAACGGATATATATAGAATCTAGAAAGATGGTACTGGTGAACTCATTTGCAGGGCAGCAATGGAGATGCAGACATAGAGAACAGACTTGTGGACACAGCAGGGGAAGGAGAGGGTGGGACAAACTGAGAGACTAGCATGAACACACATACATTACCATATGTAAAATAGATAGCCAGGGAAAATGGCTGCGACTCAGGGTGCTCAAATCAAGTGCTCTGTGACAGTCTAGAGGGGGTGAGATGGGGTGGGTGAGGAAGGGAGTTTCAACAGGGAGAGGACATATGTATACCGATGACTAATTTGTGTTGATGTATAACAGAGACCAACACAATATTGCAAAGCAATTATCCTCCAATTAAAAAAATAAATAAATAAACAAACCTGAATCTAAACCAAGCCTCCAAATATAACCTCAAGTTTATGGGAAAGTTTATGCGCTTCCCTTGTGGCTTAGTTGGTAAAGAATCTGTCTGCAATGCGGGAGACCTGGGCTCAATCCCTGGGTTGGGAAGATCCCCTGGAAAAGGGAAAGGCTTCCCACTCCAGGATTCTGGCCTAGAGAATTCCATGGACTGTATAATCCTTGGGGTCGCAATGAGTCAGACATGAGTGAGTGACTTTCACTTTCACTTATGGGAAATACTATTTCCATACTTACCAAATGATAAAACTGGACAAGGGTGACCTTAGCAAGCCTGCTGAAGATCGGGAAGATGTGAAACTTTGGGAACTCTCACACTCCGCTGGTAGACATGCAAACTGACCTGTACAATTTGAATTCGACAGTTTTTAAACTGTGGGGAAAGTCATCTTCTTGCCACTAGATGGTGCTTATTGGCTTTTAAGGAGTTTACTTTATTGTGTTCTATTATGTTGTTACATTCTCTCATTACTCTCCCCTGATCTCTGGAGGAAAGGACTAGCCCCTAGCACTAGAGAAGTTGTGATCCAGACCCAAGCAGCCATATCCGCTTTCATCCTGTCTCGCCATGTTGGCACTAAGGACACATCTCTGAAGCTTGTTGTTTCCCCAAGCCATTTATTTTATTCATTTCTGTAGCAATATCTTTCTCTTAACACTGTATCAAGGATATTTTTTCTGAAGAATGTTTTTTGATATTCAGTAGCTCCATTCTCTAGTTTTAATTTTTGTTTTAGTTTGAGATCAGAGTTATAGAGAATAGTGCAAAGAAATTCTATACACCCTTTACCCAAGACCCAGATTCCCTACTTATTAACATTTTCACCATTCTCCTTTTTTCTCTTTCTCTCCCTCCCATCACTTCTCATTATCTCACCCGTACAAATATATGAGACAGCAATGATGTATAATTTTTTTAAACCATTTAAAAATAAGTTGTAGACATGATGCCCCCTTGGCCTTGTAAAGAAGGGCACTATTTACAAAACCACAGCATCCCTATCAAAATCAGGACCGTTTCTCAAACCCTCTTTGTCTTTTATAATTTTGGTGTTTTTGAGGCCCAGGTTCATGAACTTCAGTTTGGGTTTGTTATGTCCTCGTGATCAGATACAAGTTATTATAATTTGAGAGGCAGGAATATTACAAATGTTCTCAGTGCATCATATCAGTAGGCAATGATGTCAGTGTATCTTCTTACTGGTAATACTGGTTGTGTGTGCTCAGTTGCTTACCTGGAAACTCCCATGGCTCAGTTGCTCCATCGTGTCCGACTCTTTGTGATCCCATGGACTGTAGCCCACCAGGCTCCTCTGTCCATGGGATTCTCCAGGCAAGAATATTGGAGTGGGTTATCATTTCCTCTTCCGGGGGATCTTTCCCACCCAGGGATCAAACCTGCATCTCCTGTGCCTTCTGCATTGGGAGGCAGATTCTTTACCACTGAGCCACCTGATTAGCTGGCATTCTACGATAAAGTAACTGGGCTTCCCTGATGGCACAGGGCCTGGAGCCTGTGCTCCACAACAGGAGATGCCACTGCAAAGAGAAGTTCCACACACCACTAGAACGTGGCCCCAGCTCACCCCAACTAGAGAAAAGCCCTAGCAGCAGTAAAGACCCAGCACAGCCAAAAATAAATAAATAAAAATTATTAAAAGAAAAAAGAGGGAGTTCCTTTCTCATTGTTATACTACACCTTGAAGGATAGGCTAAAATGTGAGAATTAAATGATTAAAAAGGGAGATAGATGGAAAAGAGAGATCAGGTAGCCACTTTAAGAAGTATGCTCATTTTAAACTTTTTTTACACTAGGATGTGAGGTGATGTTTAGCCATTTTTATTTTCTTGGAAACTTTTAGTCTTTTCCAACGTACATCTAGGGAAACAGAAAATTCTAAGTTCTAAGATACTTTGGTGATATCGGACATTCAGCTTTGTCCCTTAGTAGGAAGGTGAAGGAAATTGAATTGTGCAGAATGGGTACTTCTGAGCACCCTCCCTGTCTCTTTCTCTCTCACCCTTCACATCTAATCGATCAACAAACTCAACCATTCTGCCTCCTCTCTGCCTGTCACCACCTCTTCACCCCTATTAGCTTCTCCAGTTCAGGCTGTCATCCTTCACTTGAATAAATACAAGAGCCTCCAAACAGACCTCTTTCAAATCATCTTTTGCATTGAGTAATCTGCCTAAAGCACAAATGTAGTCATCTCATATTCTTGTTTAAAAACCCACAAGGATGCTTCACTGCCTACAGAATAAGGATCAAGTTCTTTATCCTGAAGACAGGGTCTGGTGACCTCTTTCCCACCTGTCATTCACTACTCTTACTTCTTCCTGTACTGAGCCTTATATGTCATTAATAGCAAGCTATTTGTAGCTACTGCCCAAACACAGTTTTGTTTCTTGCCTCTAATGTTCTCATTCCTACTACCTGTCATACCTCCCTCTCCCCCCTGATAATGGTCTTAATTCCTTTTAAAAAATAGTAAATTGCCCTTCCTTGGAGTCACAATATACTTCCCTGTCCCACAGATAACAGGTTTGGTCGTATGACTGTTTGGATGAGGAATATGTGAGCAGAAGGTATGTTTATCACTTCCAAGCTTAAGCTTTAAGAGTCAGAATATGGCTTGCTATGCTCTTCCTCCCACCCCACCCCACACTCCACCCCCACTGAAGCTATGAGATTAGTAACGTTTCCAGGTAGAGGCTGCTTCACCAGCCTGGGCCCTAAAATGAGGACAGTGTGGACAGTCTGCAATGGTTGTGAGTGAGAAGTTGCCAGAGTCCTGTTCCAGCTAGTCAGGGTTCCCTCAGGATGGACGGCGTCGGCGATACGAATGAGAAGACACAGCGAGTCTCGGTGTTTCCAAGTGTCTCCCGACTTTATTGTTTTTAAGACAGTTTTTATATTTTTTGTGGTACATAGAAACAAATGTAAAGTATAGAATCATACCAATTCAGCTTAGTGGGCATACCAATTTAGCTTAATGGGCATATGAATTCAGCTTAATGGGCCTATCAATTCAGCTTAACAGGCCAGCAGTTTTTGACCTTCATCGAAACTGTTTGCCTGTTTTTAGTTACAAAAAGCCTCATTTTGTTTACATCATCTTCCGGCCTGGGGGCCTGCTAACATCTTGTGACTCTCCATTGATAAGGGTTGATCAGTCAGAACACTTTTGTATCAGGCACAGCAGGAAAGAATTTATCAATAGAAAGTTTCAAGGTAAAACCTGTTTTCGGTAATTTACTTTACGCCTTGAGCTTAACAGAAAAGAATGTGGTCCCATAAGGTCATAGAACAGCAAGCTGAAGGTCAGCTCTAAGTAAGAATCATCAGTTAATTCAACAATTGTCTTATTATTTGCATTAAAGCTAAACTTTTATTTATATAAATCCTTAACTATTATGCTTTCATTATATAGGCTAAATACGTTAAGAGTAAGAACATAGTGAGTAACTATAGACTAAGTAACAGTTTCATAAAGCAATATTTCTTATATTTCCTAACAAGCCTTTTCTCCTGCGAAGGGTTTTGTGCCCACAGGGGCTTTCTGTGCAGAGGCTCTCAATGCGGTTTTATTACTAGGGAGCAGTTATGTACATTAGCTCCAAAGGCACAGGTACATTTATTAAACAAACTAATATGTTAGCAAAAGGAATTTAGATCAGCATACTCTATATCTCAGATAATTTTATTTAGGGTGCTACCATTCAGGGGCCTTGTTGATTTGAGGTTTCAGCATGATCTATTTTAGAAGGGAATCAGGAAAGGCCTTTTGCCTAAGTCACAGAAAATAAGAAGAGGTTTATTATAGCCAGCGTCAGAAAGAGAGATCTCATTTTTAAGGTGAGCGCTGAGGCAGCCTCTCAAGAATCCCTGAGGCCTGAGTTGCTCTGCTCTTCAGTCCTTCTCCTCATGACTCTGTCATGAGTGGGGATCTCGTGACCTGGCTCCCGGCAAGAAGTAAACCTTTGTTGCTGTGAACCACTGAGATTCTGGAGTAACTTTTTACTGCAGCATGAAGAATCATATTCTGGCTGATACAGTGGCCGTCTCCTACTCAGTCTTTCACACGGGAGACTACCTCCGCTGAGGTTCTGCCGCAGATGTGTGACTGCCCAGTTCTTAATAGAAATGAACTTCCTGTTTGGAGAAGCTGCCATTGCTTCTCCCTCCCTGGGAAAGCTAAAAAGAACTACCCTTGTCCTCTCAGATTCCTCACAGCTAGGGAACAGGCGTATACCCTAAGGTCAGCCAGCTGGAAACTCTGGACTCAGGATTTTGAGTCTTGATACAAAGGAGCAAGAACAGTAGATTATAGCATCATTTCTGTTGCTGGTGGCAGCAGCTAGTGCCCAACAGAGTGACAGCAGTGAGAGCAGAGTCAGGCGTGTAACAGTGAGTGTCCAGTAGTGACAAGAGAGGCAGGCTGTTCCGGTATGTGAGCTGGCTGGCTTCGAGGCTGCTCAGTTCCCTCATTCTTGCTCATTTTCTTAGCCTGCTTTTCTTGTTTTCCTAAAATTCTTTGATTCTTTGATGTGCCCCATATCCTTCCAATCAATCTATTTTCTGCTTAAGTTACCCAAGTTGTCAGCAATTAAGAAACTTATTCCTACTAATTCCCAGGACTCAAAGTGACCTGGTCTTCACATGGAGTTACATTTTATTTTTGTTTTTTATTTTTTATTAATTTTTCTTTTCTTTCTTCCTTTCTTTATTTTTGTCACATTTTAAAAGCCCAATCCTAGCATGCAAAAAGGTCTTTAAAAAAAAGTTCCAATCTCTACCTAATTTCTCTGAGGATTGTTAAAATGTGACCCATATTTACTGACACTTATTCATGCTCTTTCCTCACCTACCTCCACCCTAAGATTTCTCATGCAGCACTCCTCTAGAGCATTCTTCCCACTTTTCCACACCTGACTGCCCCACCCTGGAAACTCTTTTTCTCTTACCCTCCTTTTCTCCCAGATCTATGTTATCTAGATCATCTTACTTCATTCAGTTAGATCCTTATGTATTTCATTTTACCCCCCAGATCTTGGTTCTCCCTACTCATTTTTTTCAATTCTGCATTATCAATTCTGCAAAAGGTCTGGGAATCAAGCTGGCCAAGATAGAACTCTCCTTAAAGTAAAGGTGGTAAAATGGCAACCCACAAGCCACTGCCAGCCCTCCAACTTAGTTTAAGTTATAGAATGTTTCTGTTGTCTTTACTGAGTTAGGTTCCAACAGTTAACAGTGGTAGAATTTCACCTAAAAATCTGTATTTCCAGATAGCCTGAGAAATCAAAAGACCTGGCAATATTGAAATCCCATTTTCCCATGGTAAGAATCAACAGGAGCTTGGTAGTAACCACTTCCTTTTCTAGGGCATCATTCCAGTTCTCTGTGATCCCTTCCCACTTTTCCTCAGTAAAGTTGCCTTTCTAGCTACTGTGGGCATTTGAATTTGCAGCCTCTGCTCTATAAGGCACACCAGGAAGGACAGGAAGCACCTGTGAGATGAAAGAGTGTATCTTCTATGGGGATGAGGCATCAAGTGAAAGAAAGTATCCGAGAGGGGAGCACTGACACTTGTCAATCCTGTCCTGCCAGCCTAGGACAAGGGAGGAGAGACGATGAAAGATGAAGCTAATGCAGGAGACACGGGTTCAATCCCTAATCCAAGAAGATTCCTCATGCCGCTGGGCAACTAAGCTCGTACACCAAAACTACTGAGCCTGTGCTCTGGAGCCCAGGAGCTGCAACTACTAAAGCCTGAATGGTCTGGAGCCTGTGCTCTGCAACAAGAGAAGCCATTGCAATGATAAGCTCAGGCACTTCAGCTAGAGAATAGCCCCAAGCAGAGAAAAGTCCACACAGCAATGAAGACCCAGCATAGCCAAAGACAGAAATTTTCTTATGCAGTATTAAAGTTAGATGCATGTAAATTACCAAACAACAACTAAAATTTCTTACACTAAACTTTTTGTTTTCTTACAACTTTACAGGTTCTTCACTGAAAAAAGTTACTTGGGGTCTATATCTCTATTTATATATGAAAGAGAGTTTCAACTCTTTAATGCTCCATGACTGTGAGTATAAAAAATAGCAAGTTTCAGGGTGGTAGAGAAGAAACCTATGGCAATGTTTAAGGAAAAAAGGGAATCAATGAAACACTGAACTATGAAGGCACTCCACTTCAAAATAATTCACTCCTCTGTAAAGAATTCAGGGGTTTTAATATTTGTAGTAATATATCAGGTTCATGCTTTTCAGGAAAGATCTAAGAGTTGAATATAGCTTAGGAAGAAAGGAAAAGGAGATGAGAGAATTGATAAATGGAAAATTTGGGTTACTATACTCTTCTTTTTAACTTCCATTTCTTGTCACCTTTTTTGGCATTTTATTCCAGTTTGTTGTAGTGCTTGGTTATTTTTTATATTGTAACCAGGGACAGAAGAATTTTTTTCAAGCTGATTTCTTGCAAGCGAAATGACATCATCATTATGGAGAATAACTGGAAATATCTAGTTAGTTTGAAGATGCACATACGATGTGACCCAGAAATTCTTTCTGCAGATGTAAACCCTACAGGAGCTCTTGCACATGTGCACAGGAAGACCTGTTCAAGAATGTACTTGCAGTATTGTTGGTAATCATCTCTATTCATAACAGAATGAATAACTGAATTGTGGCCTAGTCACTGAACAAAATACCGTGTTGTAATGAAAAGGAAGGAACTATGGCTTCATGCATCATTATGGGGGAATCTTGCAAATATAATGTTGAAAGGAAAAGCAGGTTGCAAAAGAAACACAGTACAACAATATAATATTTGAAATAGTGTGTCATAGTCATGCAGATATTCTGGAGTCAGACTTCCGAGTTCAAACCCATCTCCACTATTTACTACCTGTGTGACCTTGGCAGGTAACTTAACCTCTGGTGGCCTCAGTTTCCTTATCTGTGAAGTGGGGATAGTATTTGTTCAACTTAATGTGGCTATTATGAAAAGAAAAATAAGTTAGTACTAAAGTACTAAGAAGAATACATAGTACCACTATTTTTCATACAGTGTATATTCGTCTAAAATCACACAGAAAATACTATGTATTTTATAAGAATGTATATGTGTAAAAGTACATAGACATGAATGGGAATGAAAATTCAAATTAATGAGAGCAGTTATCTCCTAGACAGAGAAATATTTCTTGAACTGTGGTAGATACATGCTTTTTTGTTATTATCCTAATGCCTTTGTGTGTGACTGAACTAACTCATGATAAACTTTAAATCAAATTAATAAAATTTACTTTTAAAACTATATGTACAGTATAACCAAATTTCCAAAAGAATTGGAAAATAGGGGAAAATTCACAACAAATTACACCCTTAACTCACAATTTTAAAAAAATTATGTATGATTCTTTCAACATGTGACTAAGGTTGGTGAATAAGAATGCTATTTCTGCAGCATTATTCATAATAGCCAAAATCAACCCAAATGACAATTAGCAAGCAAATGGATAAACAAAATGTTGTACATCCACACCATGGAAGGAAATTCAGCAATAAAAAAGTAGTGAAACGTTGCTATATGCTACAACTTGGATGAAATTCAAAAACATTATGCTCAGTAAGAGGAGCCAGACACAAAAGACCACATATTGCATGACTCCATTTATATGAAATGTCTAGGAAAGGCCAAAAAAGTGCCAAAATTAGATTAGTGGTTGCCTGGAGCCATGGTGGAGGAAACAAGGAATGCCTGCAAATGAGCACAGAAGATTTTTAGGGGGTGATGAAAATGTTCCACAATGAATGGTGATGATGGCTGCACAGCTATGTTTATTACTTTGAGTGTTATTAAAATTATTAAATTACACACCCAAGTGGGTGAATGTTATGGTATGTAACTTATATGTCAAAAAAAACCCACCTGGTTTTAAAAAATAGTCTTTAAAGAAGAAACAGTTATGCTTGGGAGAGAAGGAGGTGATGTTATTTTAGTTTATAGACATGAACATGGATGGATATAAACTGAGAAGGGACCCAGAACTCTATCCCCATTAAACTGTGCCAATAAAAACCCTTCAGGTAGGTTGAGGTGGAGGTTGAAAGCAAAGGCAACTTTCTGTCAGGGTTTCTGGGAGGAGGCCACCTTGTAGGAAGGCCCTCATCAACCTGGAACCGCCAGAGTAGGAAAAAAATAGTCATGGTGGCAGCATTAGGCAGAGAGAAAGCTGAACATGGTGCTCCCAGTTCTTACTGTCCTGTGGGTGGTTTGCAGGAGATTCAGAAGTTCCTGCACATCCCAATTTGGGGAGAAAGTGAATGTGTTAGTCGCTCAGTCCTGTCTGACTCTTTGTGACCCATGGACTTCTGTCCATGGGATTCCCCAGGCAAGAATACTGGAGGGAATTGTCATTTCCTCCTCCAGGGGATCTTCTTGACCCAAGGATTGAACCCAGGTCTTCTGCATTGCAAGCAGTTTCTTTACCATCTGAGACACTAAGGATGAGCACTAAGTCCTGGGAAAGAAAGTAAACTGAAAGAAACCTGGAAATTATGATCCTGGGACCAAATACTATGTTTATGTTGATGATCCTCAAATATATATCTAACTCTAGGCTTCAACCTCCAATGGCCAACTTGATATCTTCCCTGGGGTATTGCATAGAAATGTACAACTAAACATAGCCCCAAATGGCAGTCTTGATTTGAACAGCCCCAGAACTTCCCCACCCACCACTCTCCCAGGTTGCCACCCCCACCCACATCCAGTGTCCCAGTCTCTCCAGTACACAGGACCCACTTTCCCTGTCTCCACTGCTACCACTTGTTCTTGGCCACCATCATTTCTTTCCTGGATAAAGCAACAACCTCATAACGGGGTCTCTCTGCTTCCAATTTTGCTTTCCTCCAACCCATCCTGCATACAACAGCACAATTTGTTTTCTTTAATGTAAACTGGGTCCTGTCACTTAAATTCTTAAAACTCTCCAATGGCTTCCCATTGTACACAGAGTAAATCCATGAATACTCTGGCCTAAGTCCCCACCTGGCATTCTTCCCGCTACTCACTACATTTATTCACAATTGTTATTCTCTCAATTTTCACATTTCCTAAGCTCTTTCCATCTCAAAGCTTTGGCACTTACTGTTCCTCCAATTTATACTGATCTTTTGCCTTCTCATTCTTCACATTTCAGCTTAAATATGCCTCTCCCAAAGTCACCTTCTCCAATCACTCTTTGTAAAGTAGCCTCCCTTTTTATTCCCTTCCTTCACCTCTTTTTTGTTTTCTTCACAACACTTCTCACAGTTCGCAACTAATATGTGTTGCTTTACTTATACTTAAGGTTGCTTCTCTCACGGAGAATTGAACCTCATAAACCACATGCTACTTACTATTGTAGCCCCAGCATCCAGCATAATACCTGGAATGGCTCAACAAAGATTTGTTGAATGAAAGCATTTAGAAAACCACTCGAATATTCCCCCCTATTATTCTATTTTCAAAAAGAAATAGATTTTCTTGATGGTATTGAAATGGAACAGGACCTTGTGGTCCTTCCCTTTCATATCCTCTGCCTGCCTTTTGTCTATGCAAAAACTTTAGCCAAAGAATAAGTTTAAACAGGGAAGCAAGAAAATATAAAAGCAAAGGAAAATAGGACAAAACAATAATAGTTTAGTCAGTAAGCAAAGTCGAGGACCTTTAGCTCTTTCTCGAGGGCTATAGATAATATTCTGAGCCATATACTGTGAGCTGTCCTGTGGATACTAAAACCCTTACCAGATGGAAGAAGTTAACTACATGATGACCAGACTGTAGTCATGATACAGTTCCAAGAACTGGCCTCCAGGAAATAGGAACAAAATGGACCATGGAACTGAAGAGTAACTGTACTTAAAACAACCAACATGATGTTGATCAGACCATCAATGACCAATTTCAAGATGACTGTCAGAGCTGTCTGTAACTGTTTCTACATGTAGCCGCCTCTTCTGTCTATAAGAGCTCTTGCCCCTGATTGTAGGGAATCGGCCTCTAGACAGGACACCATCTCTCTCCCTTCCTCCCCTTCCTCCAATTTCTGGCATCCAAAGTAAAGCAAGCTTTCCTTTCTACCAATCTTGCCACTTTATCAGCTTTTGAGTGGTGAGCAGCCTGATCCCACTTTCGGTTACAGTCTCAGGACTATTTTGATTACAAATAGTGGGAGCCCATTTAAGTGCAAATAAAAAGGAAATTCATTATGGAGACACAGGTTCTCTCAGGAACCTGAAGGGCAGAGGTAAGGGGCATCTTAGGAAAGAACTCAATGCAAGAACTGGGGTATTGCAAGGAACCCAGGAATTTTACCCTACTTACAAGCTAAGAAGTTTGCCTGCCACAGTTTCATTCTGGCAGAAAACAGAAATGTTCCTGAGCCAGAGACAAAGAACAATATATCATTCACACTTAAAGCAGTAGCCCGAGTATCAGCATTTGCAGTAGTTCTGAGCTCCAGTGCGCACAGGGCAACATGAAGAGAACCAGGTGGTGCTTACATACCCAGTGGATTGTAGGTGAGAAACCCCAAGTTTAGGGAACCCAAATCTTTTTTATTTAATTTATTTATTTTCGGCTGCCCTGGGTCTTCATTGCTGGGTGTAGTCTTTCGCTAGTTGAAGTGAGTGGGAGCTGCTCTCTCCTTGAGGTGTGAAGGGCTTCTTACTGCAGTGGCTTCTCTTGTAAAGCTCAGGCTCTAGGGCAAGCAGGCTTCAGTAGTTGTGGTGCCTGGACTTAGCTGCCCCGTGGCATGTGAAATCTTCCCAAACCAGGGATCAAACCCATGTCCCCTGGGTTGGCCGGTGGATTCTTAACCACTGGACCACGAGGAAAGTCCAAGGGAACCCAAATCTTTTATAATGAGCAGGATGTATGCCTGACCTTTGCCCTGAGAAGAAATATTATTTTTTACGGTTTGTTGTTTAATTGCTAAGTCATGTCCAACTCTTTGTGATCCCATGGCCTGCAGCATGCCAGGCTCCTCTGTCCCCCACCGTCTCCCAGAGTTTGCTCAAATTGATGTCCATTGAGTCAGTGATGCTATCTAACCATCTCTTCCTCTGCTGCCCCCTTCTCCTTTTACCTTCAGTCTTTCCTAGCATCAGGGTCTTTTTCAATGAGTTGGCTCTTCACATCAGGTGGCCAAAGTATTGGAGCTTTAGCTTCAGCATATTCCTTCCAATGACTATTCAGGGTTGATTTCCTTTAGGGCTGACTGGTTTGATCTCCTTGCAGTCCAAGGGACTCTCAAGAGTCTTCTCCAGCACCACAGTTCAAAAGCATCAGTTCTTCAGCACTCAGCCCTCTTTATGGTCCAATTGATAGCAGCCCTTCACACCTCAAGCAGAGAGCAGCTCCCACTCACTTCAACTAGTGGAAGACTACACCCAGCAATGAAGACCCAGGGCAGCCAAAAATAAAGACCATGGTCCATATGGTCTTTATGGTAGTAGTACATGACTACTGGAGAAACTATAGCTTTGACTATACGGACCTTTGTCAGCAAAGTGATGTCTCTGCTTTTTAATACGCAATTTGCGTTGTATTCAATGGTTAAAAAAAACCCTGCCCTTTTCTACAGAGAGGCATTATCTCTAGTTTCCAAGACTGTTTGTTGTGTAAACATCCTTGAAAAGATAATCCAGAACAAGAGTAGCAATGGTTCAGTCACAAGATATGCAGAAATGCAAGAGATACAGGAGAAATGTCTCTCTCCAGATAGGTGAGAAGGAAGAGGATGAGCTAAGCAGAAGAAACAGCAGTCAGTAACCTATTTATACCTCCGAAGTATATATGTAAATATTGACAACTCTGAAGTAAATAAGTACATATGATAGTTTTTAGAACGGTTATGGGAATAGGTTTAGCATTTTTACAAGTGAATGCAGGGAATATTTACTAGTTTGTATCTTATAGAACCTTACCATTAGAACTTGATTTAAAAAAGAAAAAAAAGGTATCTCACTCCAAAAGGTATCGAAATATTTTGAAAACAATATTAATGTTTTTCCACAACAATTGGTATGGAGGAGACCAATTTAAATTCCTGGCAATGATGCACTTGAAATAATTCTTTAAAAACAATTTCCCTTTTTTAATTTTCTTTTTATGTTTTTTAAAGAGTAGATTGTGGCAAAGAGTCAAATGGGGTATAGTTTTGTTTTTCCTGCTGAACTACTCTGATTCTGTATGAATAAAAACAAAACTTGGAACATCTACTGCTATCTTTGAAATAAATTCAAGGCAGTACCAAGAGATTTAAATGCCCTCATTTAATTCCCCGTAACCATTTCAGGTTTTTAAAATCAGTTTGTGCATGAATTTAAATTTTGGTTACTCAGAATTCTGTGGATAAAGAAAGTCATGTAGTCTTAGGAAATAAACCAGTAGTCAAAGCTTACTGCTACCAGAGTAAACTTATTCTATAATTTCTTTCTGATCAGGGATTATAGAATGGTAGTTTGTAAATAAATCAATGATTTATATACTGTTTCTTAAGTTATACTTATTGATACATTTGTCTTAGATGATGAAACCATAAAATACTGGGCTTTAATCAGCTTAATTCACTTTATAGAGAACTCAGCATAACAATTAAGTGCTTAAATACTAGCTATATTAGAAAATTGTCCACAAATCAATTACAGAACCAGGATTTTCAATCTCATGAAATGTAAATATTTAGAAGCACTGTCCCTCTAATTTAGTGTTAGTACTGAAGCCGTATGACATAAACTGGAACTTGAACCCACGGTCTTCTAATTGAGATCATACCTGGTCACAGGACTTAATGAAGCTTAGGTTCTTCATGTTTCATCGCAGAAAATCTTTAGTGAGAGACAAATAGGTAAGAAGTGGATTTATTTAGAGAGAAACACACAGAGGGGCCTGCCTGATTGCTCAGATGGTAAAGAATCTGCCTGCAATGCAGGAGACCCAGGTTCGATGTGTTGGACCCTGGAGAAGGGAATGGCAACCCATTCCAGTACTCTTGCCTGGAGAACTCCATGGACGGAGGAGCCAGGTGGGCTACTGTCCACGGGGCCTCAAAGAATCAGACACAACTGAGCGACTAACACACACACACACACACACACTACACAGCGTATGGGCTATCTCAGAAGGCAAGAGTGGCACTCAGAAGTGCAAGAAGAGAAGAGGGAAGGCGTTGTCAGTTTTTACGAAAAAAGAATGTGTAGTCACTCAATCATGTCCAACTCTTTGTGATCCCATGGACTATAGCCCGCCAGGCTCCTCTGTCCATGGGATTCTCTAGGCAAGAATACTGGAGTGGGTTGCCATTCCCTTCTCGGGCGTCTTGTCAGTTTTTATAGGGGTAAGTAATTTCATAGTCTAATGAGTGGGAGGAGTATTCCAGCTACTTTAGGGATGATGCATGTGCGTGCTAAGTCACTTCAGTCATGTCCGACTCTTTGCAACATTATGGACTGTAGCCCACCAGGTTCCTCTGTCCATGGGATACTCCAGGCAAGAATACTGAAGTGTGCTGCCAGTTCCTTTTCCAGGGGATCTTCCCAACCCAGGGATCTAACCTGTGTCTCTTATCATGTCTCCTGCATTGACGGGCGGGTTCTTATCTTTACCACTAACACCAGCTGGGAAGCCAGATTTTAGGGAAGGGGTGGGGATTTTCAGGAAGTGGGTCACTGCTCACTTCTGACCTTAGAAATGTCATGGTGCCTGTGGGTGTGTCATTTAGTTTGCTGCTGTGTTATAATGAGTGAATGATGAGGTTCAAGGTCTAGTGGAAGTTGACTCTTCTGACCCTTCCACCATCTTGGACCTATTTGGTTCTAATCAGTTTATGTTGTGTCCTCAGTCTATGTCATTCTTTAAAGGTTGTGCCCTGCCCCCTTCCCTCCTGTTTCAGTACTTTGTTGTTGTCTATATATAAAATGTGGACTTCCCAGGTGGCGCTAGTGGTAAAGAACCTGCATGCTAATACAGGAGATATCAGAGACTTGGGTATTTAAGAAGACATTTTGTTTTTCCCCTTGATTGTCCCATTTCTAACCCAAGAGAAACTAGAACTTATTTCAGCCATATTTAGCATTCAGAGTTCAGTTCAATTCAGCTCAGTCGCTCGGTTGTGTCTGACTGTTTGCAACCCCATGAATTGCAGCACGCCAGGCTTCCCTGTCCATCACCAACTCCCGGAGCTTGCTCACTCTCATGTCCATCGAGTTGGTGATGCCATCCAACCATCTCATCCTCTGTTGTCCCATTCTCCTTCTGCCTTCAATCTTTCCCAGCATCAGGATCTTTTTCAATGAGTCAGCTCTTTGCATCAGGTGGCCAAAGGATTGGAGTTTCAGCTTCAGCTTCAATCCTTCCAATGAAAATTCAGGACAGATTTCCTTTAGGATGGACTGGTTGGATCTCCTTGCAATCCAAGGGACTCTCAAGAGTCTTCTCCAGCACCACAGTTCAAAAGCATTAATTCTTCAGTGCTCAGCTTTCTTTATGGTCCAACTCTCACATCCATACATGACTACTGGAAAAACCATAGCTTTGACTAGACAGAGCTTTGTTGGCAAAGTAATGCCTCTGCTTTTTAATATGCTGTCTAGTTTGGTCATAGGTTTTCTTCCAAGAAGCAAGCATCTTTTAATTTCATGGGTATAGTCACCATCTGCAGTGATTTTGGAGCCCCCAAAAATAAAGTCCCTCATTCTTTCCATTGTTTCCCCATCGATTTGCCATGAAGTGATGGGACTGAATGCCGTGATATTAGTTTTCTGAATGTTGAGCTTTAAGCCAACTTTTTCACTCTCCTCTTTCACTTTCATCAAGAGGCTCTTTAGTTCTTCATTTTCTGCCATAAGAGTGGTGTCATCTGTGTATCTGAGGTTATTGATATTTCTCTCAGCAATCTTGATTCTAGCTTGTGCTTCATCCAGTCCAGCATTTCACATGATGTACTCTGCATATAGGTTAAAAAAGCAGGGTGACAGTATACAGACTTGACGTACTCCTTTCCCGATTTGGAACAAGTCTGTTGTTCCATGTCCAGTTCTAACTGTTGCTTCTTGACCTGCATACAGGTTTCTCAGGAGGAAGGTCAGGTGGTCTGGTATTCCCAACTCTTTAAGAATTTTCCACAGTTTGTTGTGATCCACACAATCAAAGCTTTGGCATAGTCGATAAAGCAGGAGTAGATGTTTTTCTGGAACTCTCTTGCTTTTTTGGTGATCCAACGGATGTTGCCAATTTGATCTCTGGTTCCTCTGCCTTTTTTAAATCCAGCTTGAACATCTGGAAGTTCACAGTTCACGTATTGTTGAAGCCTGTCTTGGAGAATTTTGAGCATTACTTTGCTAGCGTGTGAGATGAGTGTAACTGCATAGTAGTTTGAACATTCTTTGGCATTGCCTTTCTTTGGGATTGGAATGAAAACTGACCTTTTCCAGTCCTGTGGCCACTGCTGAGTTTTCCAAATTTGCTGGCATATTGAGTGCAGCACTTTCACAGCATCATCTTTTAGGATTTGAAATAGATCAACTGGAATTCCATCACCTCCACTACCTTTGTTCCTAGTGATGCTTCCTAAGGCCCACTTGACTTCGTATTCCAGGATGTCTGGCTCTAGGTGAGTGATCACACCATCGTGATTATCTGAGTCATGAAGATCTTTTATGTACAGTTCTTCTGTGTATTCTTGCCACCTTTTCTTAATATCTTCTGCTTCTATTAGGTCCATACCATTTCTGTCCTTTATTGTGCCCATCTTTGCATGAAATGTTCCCTTGGTATCTCTAATTTTCTTGAAGAGATCTCTAGTCTTTCCCATTCTATTGTTTTCCTCTATTTTTTTGCTTTCCTCTATTTATTTAGAGTTAATCTGTAATAATAAATTTAAATAGAACCAATTACACATTGTTTTGCATAAAATTACTCTCAAACTACAGAAATATTTCAATCAACAAAGATTCATTAGAAACTGCATGCAGGGCACTAAGCTTATTTAATGAGAATAATGAGGAAAGTGAAAGTAACATCAGCAGCACAATTCACATTCTTTAATATGCTTATTCAGAATATGAAATACCCTTAATCTTCCATCATTACTGTAGAATTTAGCTACTACTTAGATAAGTGAGCTTTAGTACGGTGCTGTTTAAAGCTTAGAACTATTTGTAACAGGTGTGTGATAAGTACAGAGACTGAGACTAAGAATTTTGAAACTTTTATAGCTATTTGTACAATTTTCTAAGTAATTAAAAAATAAAATTTTTCTCTAACAACAAATATAGGTTTTAATTTTATATATATTCTTAAATTGAATTTTTCTAGGAATTCACTTTTACAAAAGTCTAATTCTCCTACAGATTGGAAATGAGAAAAGTAGTCTTTACCATGGACAGCTTTAGAAGCTGTATTTTAGTACAGTATAGTAGCGTTAGTCACTCAGTTGTGTCCAACTCTTTGCGACCCCACAGACTGTAGCCTGCCAGGCTCCTCTGTCCATGGATTCTCCAGGCATGAATACTGGAGTAGGTAACCATTTCCTTCTCTAGAGGATCTTCCTGACCCAGGGATCAAACCTGGGTCCCCTGCATTGCAGGCAGAATCTTTACCTTTTGAGATACAGGGAAGCTCCGTGTAACGTTTTTAGTATAAAGCACTGTAAAGTCATCTATTATTACTATTACTCTTAGATGGTTCCTGAGCACCCTAGCAGTCTAATTGGATTATAGATTGTTCACTAAATATGCCAGATTACTGACTGTTATGTATATGTTGAATAATCAAAATATTTGAGGTACCTGTTGAAGCTGATGTACTAACCATTGCTTTTCTGCCCATAATATTTTGGACATTTTATAGGATTCTAATCACTTCTGCCCACCCTTGCTTCAGCTTGTTCTCTCGCAATGGACTAATCTTAGTTAGCCTAGTAATATGGTGAGTCTAGTATTATGTCACCCAAGAATCTGGAATTGAGACACTGAGAGACTGAGTGATTAGGTCACAGTAGGCACACAAGCTGAAATGTCAACAGTTGTTACAACACCAAACAAAAGTCACATGTAAGCCGATGGTAAGGTGGGAACTCAGAAGTCATGAATAAGCAGAAGTTTTGAGAGAGAACAAGAGGGATGGAGCAACTGCTGAACATGCAAGAAGCAGAGACCAGGAAGCTCTGGTTAAAATGCAAATGAGTTCATGTCACTCTTCTGCCCAAAACCCTCCCTTTTCTTCTCATTTTAGTTGGAGTAAAAGCCCAAGTCCTTATGGGTACCTCGTAGGCCCTATAGATGCTTTCCTTTGTCCCTCTGACCTCCGTCTCCCAAGACCCTCCCCACCGCTCACTCCAGTTCATCAAGAAAGAACTTCTTCCTTGAAGCCAGGCACATTATTGCCTCAAGGCCTTTGACTTGCAATTCTGTGGGCATGCTCTTCCCAAGTAACCTGCCTGTTGTGCTTTCTTACTTTGCAAGACTTTGCCTAGCCACTCTATTTAAAATTACAATTCTACCCCTGCCCATGCTCCTTATTCTCCTCCCTGATTTTTCTCCATAGCACCATCATCATATGGCAAACTCTACATTTTACTTATGTATTTATCTTCTGTCACCCATCACTAAAATGTAAGCTCCATTAAAGTCAAGTCTTTTTCTTCTGTTTTTTACTATATGCCTAATGCCTAGAACAATTCCTGGTACCTCATATGTGCTCAATAAACATGTTTGATAAATAAATGAGCAACTTAAAAGAGACGGAGGATGTTGCCTTGGTTTCTTTTGAAACACGACTGATAATTCTTATGATCACATGTAGTACTGCTTTTTTGTTGTTGTTGCACTGGGGTTTTGCTGCTGCATACGGGCTTTCTCTAGTTTTGGTGAGGGAGGACTAATCTTCATTGAGGTGCACGAGCTTCCCATTGCAGTCACTTCTCTTGCTGTGGAGCACAGGCTCTAGGCATACGGGCTTCAGTAGTTGCAGCTCGAGGGCTCTAGACTGTGGGCTCAGTAGTTGTGGCGTACAGAGTTAGCTGCTTTGAGGCATATGGGATCTTCCTGGACACGGGATGAAACCCGTATCTCCTACACTGGCAAGCAGATTCTTATTCACTGTACCACGAGGGAAGTCCCTGCCTTGGTTTCTTACTTTGTAGTTCTGTTCCTCAACTGGCTTTACCTATCATCAGATGTTACGGTATGACTTTTTAATAGCTCCACTTTTTTACTTTTTTGAAAAATGTATTTATTTATTTGGGCTCTGCTGGGTCTTCATTGCTGCCCAGACTTTTCTCTAGTTGTGGGGAGCAGAAGCTACTCTCTAGTTGTGGTGCACAGGCTTTGCATTGCAGTGGCTTTTCCTTTTTTGTGGAGCACAGGCACTAGGGCATGAGGGTTTCAGTGGGTGTGGTGTGTGGGCTCAGTAGTTGTGGTTCCCGGGCTCTAGAGCACGGGATCAATAGTCGTAATGCACGGGCTTAGCTGCTCTGTGGCATGTGGGATCTTTCCAGACTAGGGACTGAACTTATGTCTTCTGCATTGGTAGGCAGAGTCTTTATCACGGAACCACGAGGGAAGCACCACCCCCCTCGCCTTTTTGACTTTCGATTTCTGTTTCTTAAGCATGTCAATATTTACATGGTTCCAAAGTCAAAACTATGTTACAGATAAACTCAAGATAAATTCTATTTTGTTGATGGAAAATTAATCAGGCAATCTAGGGAAGAAATGGAAAATTTATTCAAGGCAAATTGAGGATTATAACCTGGGATGAGCTCTTCAGAAAGCTCTGAGAACTGTTCCACCTGTTACAAGTCAAATCACAGTTATGTAAATTTTTGAGATAAGAGGACTGTACATTAAATGACATATTATTGACAGCTTATGCAATCCAGATCTGTAAGTACACAGTGATGGGTCATTGAGACCCCTTTAGAAGATCAAGAAGGAATGTTATCTTTAAAGGAGTTGTCTTCTTGGTTCAGACAGAATGTTGCTCTTTATGGTTGAGCAGGTATTTCTGCTGATGGGGAGATTTGGTCAATGCATAATTCAGATACACAATGTACAGTGGGGGAGAGAGGAGGCCAAAGGGCAGAGAACATTTTTTTCATGTTTAAATTTTTATCTTGCGAAAATTCATAAAATATGAATTTTATATCATAATTTCTATTTCCTTCACTCTATTTCCTCCTTTCTCATTGCGTACATGAGTGCAGAGTCACTTCAGTCATGTCCAACTCTGTGCAACCCTATGGGGTATAGTTCGCCAGGCTCCTCTGTCCATGAGATTTTTCCAGGAAAGCATACTGGAGTGGGTTGCCACGTTCTCCTCCAGGGGGTCTTCCTGATCCAGGAATTGAACCCAAGCCTCTTATGTCCCTGCCATGGCATGTGGGTTCTTTACCACTAAGTGACTAAGTGTTAGTTGCTCAGTTGTGTCTGACTCTTTGCGACCTTATGGACTATACCCCACCAGGCTCCTCTGTCCATGGGATTCTCCAGGCAAGACTACTGGAGTGGGTTGCCATTCCTTTCTCCAGGGGATCTTCCTGACTCAGGAATCAAAGCCAGGTCTCCCTCATTGCAGGCAGATTCTTTACCATCTAAGCCACCAGGGAAGCCCTCTTTACCACTAGCACCACCCTTTCTCACTGGGTCACCGTTTTTGTATCATTTTTTTGTTAGTCTTCCATTGTTTCTTTCTGAAAATATAGGCACATATGTACATACTTTATATCTGTCCCTCCTGTTGACACTAAGCACCATTCTAAACCAATTATCTTGGAGACAAGTTATCTTTCTCTTTCCTTTTACTGCACAGTCCTCCATTGTGTGGCTGTCTCATGATATCTCAACTAGTCCCATACTGACAATACTGGAGTTGCTTTCAGTCTTTTGTTATTACAGAAAATGGCATAAAAATAGTAAATTGCCCTGTGCATATTTCTGTTCATATTTTTTTCCAGTTTACTTTTGTAATAGATTCTTACAAGTGAGATGAGGGGATAACCCCCTTTTTAAACTGAAATGGTTCAAGTGATTTTCTGCTCATTATAACCAACAAGTCAAGATTAAAATAGCTACCTATCCCTGAAGGCCTATCTGAAATCACACTTCTTCTGGGAAAACTCAAGCTACTTCTATTCGCTTCATACTTTCTCTCTTTCTCTCAAAAAAAAAAAAAAAATCAGATGAAAAACAAACACACAAAAAAAGCCCTTGTATTCTCTCTTGTCCATATGGCTCACATGGCACTTTTCACAAGGTTCTTTTTATGCATAGTTATCTGTGTACATTTCATCCCCTTAATTGGACAGTAAGCTGCTGCAGAGTAAGGGGCACAGTCCTTATATGGCCTTAATCTTCTCTGGCCCTTAACAGTGTACTTTGAACTAGTAACAACGACCGAATGAATATATAGAGTATAACCCAGCATACTAGAGTGCCCATATAAAACTGTCCATTTAGAGTTAAGCCTTACTGAGACTTCTCTGGCTGGCCAATGGCTAAAACTTGGTGGTTCCACTGCAGAGGGCACTGTTTCCATTCCTGTCTGAGGAACTAGGATCCCACATGCCACACTGCTCAGCCAGAAAAAAGAAGAAGAAAAAAAAAAAGCAATAGATTTATGCCTTACACAACCCACCACAATAAATCTCATGTCAACTGAAAAGCTGAATGTAAACATTCTAGGAAACTGTAAGAAAAAAGATCTGATGTTTAGCATTTGTTTGGAGGTCAGGGAAAGGACTGTCTAAACTTTGGGCTTTAAGCTAGATTGACCCATTAAAAATGAGCCTGGAGCCCTCTAGCACATAATTTTGTATCCTCTCACATAGATCCAGCTCATATTCTCTGCTCATGGTACTAATCCTGGCTGGTTCACTGCTGGGCTGACCCTACAAGAGATGACTGAATGTTCTTGCTCAAACATAAGACTCCAGAGCCAAGCCCATTGCTACAATCACGTGGAAGATCTGGCAACTACATTATTGTGCTCAGGGAGCACATAAGCTTCTGTGTGGAGATGGTGGCCTTTATTAGCCTGTTGACTAAGTGTAGGAGGAGTTGTTTTTTTCTGCCTAAACTCAGGCTACACCTACTCTTGGAGGGAACCTTGTGCAACATTATGATGTAGCTTTGAAGGTATCTGAGGTGGAGATGTAGAAAATCATCTCTTTTATCCTGCCTGGTGGACAGGTTAGAGAAATTCATCACCTTCCACGTAGCCTGCAATCCTATTTATGAGAGCAATACACATTGCCCTGCTAGCCCATAGTACACATACCCTCTCTCTGCCAGGATCATGACAGTCAACACCACAATCTGTTCTGCTGCCCACGCACGGCAGAATTTTGGTGGTTTTCTCAAGAGTTGTTTACAAAGATATCATATCATAATTTGGGTCCAATATTCAAAGGAGGAAAAGGGGACAACAGAGGATGAGATGGTTGGATGGCATCATGGACTTAGTGGACGTGAGTTTGAGCAAACTCTGGGAGATGGTGAAGGACAGGGTAGCCTGGTGTGCTGCAGTCCATGGGGTCACAGAGTTGGACATGACTGAACAACTGAATGGCGAACAACATTCAAAGACCAGAGGGTACTTAAGCAGAACTATGAACTGACAGCTATGTGTCATGGAAGGTTGCCTAAATACCTGGCCACACCTCCTGATCAACTGAAAGGAGGTTGAAAAAATAGGCAATAGCAAAAGTGCCAGCAATCTGGGAGAATGGTGACGACAGAAAGAGGAAGCAAGTCTTCCCATAAGCTGGGGTAGACAACCATGCCGACAGACAGAGCAGCTCTGTTTGGAGTGGGAGCTGTCTTGTCACGTGCAGATGCCCTATCTGAAGTCAACCATACCCACTGATAACAGAGGAACCACCTGTGCCGTGCCTGGCTTCTCATCTCCCTGCCAACACCCTACCCTCATCTCTCTAGACAAGGGTACTGATGTGAGATGAGGGCTATCTGGTTTCAGGGAACTTTGGGGAGATGGAATCTGTTTACAGATCAACACAATGGTGGACTCTTGTGCATCAGGGACTCTGTAGAGCGGGCCCTGGTCCAGCATATCTGGTTACCAATGTGTCCCGAGGCTAGAAACTCACAACCCAGCCAGGAAACAGCATCACTGGCCCTTTAAATGCAACTCTTCCTCCCATACAACCTGCTACTAAGCCTGCAAACACTTAATTTTAGCGGAGAATCACTCTCTCATCTACTGTTGAGGCCACGCCTCCTGCTCTCCTGTGTTTCCTTTGCTTTATACTTTGTCTTTTGATAACTGTTTTGTCTCCCTTGTTTCAGGACCTGTTCAAATTTTCCTTCTCTCATGTATAGGCCTAGGACTCTTGCCATTAAATTCTGACCTTTAAATCTTCATGCTTTGTTGATTGTGGTGGTAAGTACTCCTGCTCTGGGTAAAAGACTCCCTCTGTCTACTTCTTCCCCATAAAACTCCTACAGACTGGACTAGTCTACCAGCCTTTCTTTCCTATAAGAAGCTCAGATGCCGAAGCTTCATCTAAGTGAAGTCCTGACTGGGGGCAGGAGGGACATGGCCTTTGGGACCCTTCCTCCTGCTTCTCAAGTATCTGGAGTACTATCAGAAAAAGTGAAAGAGAAGGTCGCTCAGTCATGTCTGACTCTTTGCAACTCCAAGGACTATACAGTCCATGGAATTCTCTAGGCCAGAATACTAGAGTGGGTACACTTTCCCTTCTCCAGGGGATCTTCCCAACCCAGGGATTGAGCCCAGGTCTCCCACATTGCAGGCAGATTCTTTACCAACTAAGCCACAAGGGAAGCCCAATACTATCAGAGTAAATGGCCTACTAGGAAGTCTTTTGAACAAGAGATGGAGGAATTATTTCCCTCTCTTAAGGGACAGATTGTTTCCATGTGTCAAGTCCAAGGGTCTCTGAGTCTGCAAAACTGGCAAACGTGCTCTTAGAGCAAGAGGATCAAGTTGTTGGGTATCAGGAAAGCAATAACCCTTGTTCCCAGTCCCGACTCCAGACAGTAGCTGACTGAGGTGTCAAAATTCTTGGAAGGAAAATAATGGAGAACTCATCTTGGTCATGAACTATGGGAGATTATAAGTGCAGATTCTAAAGTCAGACCACCTGGGTTTCAAAACCAGCTCTACTACTTCTGGGAAGTTATTTAACATTTCTGTCTTGGTTTCCTCATTTGCAAAACAGAGATGATGATACTAATAGCTGCTGCCTCAAAGGACAATTTTGAATTTTAAATGAATTATTATGTATCATAAAAATGGTCGATAATTGTTAGCTACTATTTTTTGGTGTTCTGTTTTTGGGGAGTTTTTTGGGCCACATCTTGTGGCATATGGAACTTCTCTGACCAGGGATTGAACTAACAACCCCAGGAATGGAAGCATGGAGTCTTAACCACTGGTCTGCAGGAAAGCCCCTTGTTAGTCACTATTATTGGGCTAATTCAAAAAGACCTAGATATTTACAGAATTACACTTCCAGGGTACATATAACTTTGTTTATATAAGGGTGATGATGAATAAGAAAGGAAATTTCTAGATGTGCTTCAGTAAATTGAATAGTTGATTATGTCTGTCAGTCTGTGTAATATTCCAGGAGTATCCCAAAGACTTAGGAATGGAATTCTTTCAACTTCTTAGGTAGAAGAGTAACTGTATAAATGTCTAGACAGCTTAATTTATTTAAGCCTAATCTGGCCCTTTATTCATAGTCTACTATCTCTCTAAGTCACTCCTCAGAATAACCTATTTTAAATCCTAGACAGATAACTGGGACTTGTATCAGTTATCTAATAACTTGTATCAGTTATCTAATCAGCAGCTTGGAGATTTGGGTGATTCTTAACAAGGTTTCTCCTATCCTTGAATGGTAGGTTCCCTAGAACATCATGGATATTCAGAAGTGATTCACAGTCTTCTTTTCCAGCTTCACTGTTCTGCTGATATACTACTTAAAAAAAGGAAGAAATAATAAATTTTATTTAACAATCTTATCTTCCCTCTTGCTGTCACAAAAAGGGTGGGAGATTAGGTACTGTTTCATTTGGGGCTCAGACAATAGCCTCCTAAGACTATAAGAGCTTGTTCACCTCTGCCCTGATCATGGGCCCTCCCATCTTTACATCAGTATAATACATGCCCCCAACAGTGAGATAGGGAGCCACTCTTGACCAGAGGACCTTCTTAAGGAAGTGATGCCTGACATCATGGCCACTTTTGAGGCATCCCATAACTGTAAGATCTACTCAATGTTGACTGGAAAATTTTTAGGTCCAAATCCTAGGCCCCTCTTCTTTTTGTTCCCAAGATTTCAATTCAGAATCTCTTATACGCATAGCCTTTTAAAGTTCCTGAGATTCCTTCTTAAAGTAGTATGTGCCAAGACAGTAAAGAAAAGGCCCCAAGATAGACCAGAAGGAGATATATCTCAGGGGGAAATGCTGGTGAGGATTAGGTAAGAGAGAACATCTAGGAAATGACTAGCCCAGTGTGTGCCTGTGATGACAAAATGGATGTACTAAATAGACAAGGTTTCTTCAAAGAATTTGAGCATTTTTAAAACAAATGCAAGTATTTCTGTAAGTGCCCAGTAATTTCTAAACTCCTTTTGGGCATATGCTCATACATACACATACACATATTGGTTTAGGATTTTAGGACTGCTGAATATCTTTAAACCACTGAGTAATAGTTTTTACTTAAATACTTTTGGTGGTTTGTAATATTTTCCACTTTTTTAGGAGTTTCGCCAAGAACTAACATGCAAGTAGAAACAAGTTATGAAAAGGGCCACACCTGCTTAGAAAAGAAGCAACTCTTTCATTAAGGAACAAAGCAAGCTTATCATAAAAGACAACACCTGAAGAGCTAGTTAGGCTAACTGTGATGTATACTACAGACACCTCCCAGCTTTACTCCTCATACTTACATGAGGTCACTTTTAGCGTGACTTTAAAAATAGGCTCTAACAATTCAGAATCACCAGAGAAAGACAGTATTGCAGTCAACCTGAAAGAGAAAGATAGTTTTAGGATGGAATGTAATATTCTTGTCCTCATACTTCTCAGGAAAAACCTAAGATTTTCTCTCCTCAGCAATTTGTAAGGGCTGTTGGACAGGACATGGAGAAATGTTGAAGATGACATGTGTGTGACATGCTGCACTTTTGGAAGAGGAAATATAATTAAGAAAATCAGCCATTCAACATTATTAGGAATCTCCACCTTAATGATCTGAGACATAACAAATACATTTATCTGAAATCCACTTGACCTAAGTCCATCCATTCATTCAACATTTATTAACATCTACCATATTTAGGCACTGTTCTTGGCAGCAGGCATCAGTGAATCCTGTTTTCACACAGTTCACATTCTGCTGGGGAGAGAAAGGCAATAAACTAAAGGAAGATGATGTATCAGAGGAAAAATTAAAAGGTTAAGAGGGTAGGGAATGGTAAGGATGCTATTTTGTGAGGGTCATAATAATGAAGATAATGAACTCAGATGGCTATATTTGAGCTGAGACCTGAATGAAGGGAGATTAGTAATGTGACAGTGTGGAAGAAGACTTGACCCTGGATAGAGGGAATAGCAAGGGCAAAGTCCCTAAAGTAGAGATCTGCATGGCATGTTTGAAGAACATCAGAAAGGCCAGTGTGGCTGGACTAGAGTGATGGAAGGGAAGTATAGGGTATTCAATGAGATACCTGAAGAAGTTGCCAAGTATCCAGTCTTACAGGCCAAGGAAAGGACCTGAGATTTTTAAGTATGTTAAGAATCAAGTAGAGGATCCCCAGCAAAGAAGTGACCTGGTCTGACTTATACAAAGGATCATCTGGTCACTATGTGCATCACAGATTGTAAGCAGCAACATGGAACAACCCATTAAGAGAGAACCACAAGAAAAGATAGCAGCTTGAACTAGAGTTGTACTAGTGGTGGTGCTAGGAAGTATGCAAACATATTTTGAATATAAGGCCAGAGATTAAGGTCAAGTAGGTGGTGCTATTGGTAAAGAGCCCATCTGCCAATGAGAGATGTGGGTTTGATCCCTGAGTCGGGAAGATTCCCTGGAGAAGAAAATGGCAACCCACTCCAGTATTCTTGCCTGGAGAATCCCATGGACAGAGGAGCCTGGTGGTCTATGGTCCATAGGGTCGCAAAGAGTTGGAGTGACTGAAGCAACTTAGTTAGCACACATGCACCATATTCATGGTATAGCTAGAATCTGCCATCCAGTCTTCTGATGACCCATTCATTTCTTCACATTACACAACCTCTCCTTGCCCTATGAACTTCATAATGTTATATGAACTATTCTTTTCAAAGAATATATTTGGAATGTTCTTGTTACAGAACCTGGATGGTTGGAATCTATTTTGCAAACCATTAAATGCAAGTGAAAGTGCTCTGTGTAAAGCAACCATGATGTTTAACCCTCTGGTGACTAATTCAGATGTGCCAGAGACAGAAATGATATTTAGATGTGCATTATACAGGTAATATATATCGCTTCACAGTTACTGTGATACAAAGACATTCTTTGACTAGGTGTGCATAGCTAGGAAAATATTCCACTTGTTTATAGTTAGCAAACACTGAAAATACTCAATGCTTTTTGTTGTTGTTGTTGTGAATAAACATCTATCCGGTCCTTGACCTGTCAGAATTTACATTCCTCATAACTTTCAACAAGCCAAATATTGAATATCCACTGTGTCAGTCACTTTACTAGACCTGGAAAACTAAAATGAATGGTCCCTTTTCATCAGGTACAAAGACAAAATGAGTTGAAAGTGACTTAGAAAAAGAAGCAAATTTTTCAAAAGGCAAATACCTGTTGAAAATTATTGATCAGGTAATGATAATCAATGTACACAAGTTTGAGCAAGCTCCAGGAGATACTGAAGACAGTGCGGCCTGCCATGCTGCAGTCCACGGGGTCGCAGAGAGTCAGACATGACTTAGCAACTGAACAGCAGCAGTGCTACAGTAAACAGAACAACTAGATCATCTTGGAATTGTCAGGAAAAGGTTTCCTAAATGGGTGAGGGGGAGTTTTAAGAAAAGAATCAGACTTCGCAGGTAGAGAATATTCAGTATAAGGAAAATACAGCACAGGAGGACTAAAGGGTAGAAGCAAGTATGACAGGGCATGTAAGTCTACACCCAGGTGTAATAGGACTGGGTCATTATTAGCAAAGGGTGGAGGAGGCAATTAGAGGAAAACTGCAAACACAAACCAGTAGTTCACAACTGAGGTCTCAAGAGCACTGAATGTGATCAAAACAAAGAGTATGTGTGTTTGTCTCATTCATCTTCGACTCTTTGTGACCCCATGGACTGTAGCCCACCAGGCTTCTCTGTCCATGGGATTCTCCACGCAAGAATACTGGAGTGGGTTGCCATTTCCTTCTCCAGGGGATCTCCAGGGATCGAACCCAGGTCGTTTGTGTTTCCTACATTGGCAGGCAGATTCTTTACCACTGCGCCACCTGGGACAAATTACAAACGGGTGCCACGGAAGACAGATTTTAGTCATACTTCTCTCAGCGTTTATCAGTATTCGTCAATATGTTTATTAAGTACTTTCAATACACAACCTTTTAAAGGCAAGTCACAATATGGAAAAGTTTTTCAGAAGAAAACAATACAAAGAAGAAATTATGCATCGACTAACAGACAAAGTTGAGAAAGGAGCAGTTTTCTATCCCTGCTTCCATGAGTGTGCTGAAAACAGCAGTGAAGTCGGGAAAATTGTTCTAGATAATGACTTCATCTAATGCACAGTGTCTCTCCGTAGTAAGCACTCAACAATTTATGGTTATTCTTTTGACCTTAGACCTCTCTTAACCATTTGAGATTTGGCTTTCTCATTTTCAGAGGAAGAAACGGGTCACAGATGGTCTGCGGCTCCTGCCGGGCCCGACAATCTCCTATTTCAAGAAGGCATCGACTAAATATTTGTTGAACACACGAAGTAAACTCTTTCCACGGGGCCAGGCTGAGCGCCCACCAGAGAACCCGCTTAGAAGAACAGGATCGGACGCTGGACCCACAAGCGGGTGTTCAATCAACGCCAACTGGGGGGGCTGAGTCTCGACTTGCAATCTTAGTCCCACCCGCCGCCTGGTCCACACTCTCCACCTGCCCCGCCTGCGCCCGGAATCGCTCGTCTCATACTGCGGAGCAGTGACCCGCCTCCGCCGACGCTCCGAACACGCCCCTTCCGGCTTAAGGCCCGCCCCACACGACCCCGCCCCACCAGCCTCGCCCATGGCCACGCCCCTCCGCGAGATCTGCGAGGGGTTCCTAGCGTCGGTCGACGGCCGGTCCACCCACGACGCTCTGAGGTCACCCACTGGGCCGGGCTGAGAGGGGCGGAGGGACGGAGGGAAGATGGCTGCCGAGGCCGGATATTGGCGCCGCCTCCCCCAATCCTGGAGCCGGCGCAGATGAGGCGGCTCGGCTGGGTCCGGCGACGCTTGGGAACCGGAGCAGAAGGGACACTGGCGGTGGGGCCTGGCCCTGCTATATGCCGGCGCCTCGGCTAGAGTGAGCGGCGGCGGCGGCGCCTCTTTCCTCCGGCTCTTTCCCTGTCGCTGTGAGTCCGAACGGGTGGCGGGCGGCAGAGGCAGCGCGGCCGGGATGGAGGACGTTAACTCCGACGTGAACGCGGACCAGGAGGTGCGGAAACTGCAGGAGCTGGTGAAGATGCTGGAGAAGCAGAACGAGCAGCTGAGGAGCCGCTCCGGGGCTGTGCAGGGCGCCGGCTCCTTCGGGCCCGGCAGCCCGGTTCGGGCCGGCGCGTCTACTCCCTCCTCCGGGACGGCGTCTCCTAGGGGCTTCCCCTTGGGCCTCAGCGCCAAATCGGGCAGCGGGGCTGGGTCGGGCCCGAGGCGGACGAGTAGCGAGGAGCTGCGGGACGCCACCTCCTTGCTGGCAGCGGGCGAGGGCGGCTTGCTGGACGAGGTGGAGCCGCTGCGGCCCGAGGAGCTGGAGCGCCTGTCAGGCTGGGAGGAGGAGGAGGAGAGCTGGTGAGCGCGGGGCTCCGGGCCGGGGCTGGGCGGGGACGGGCCCCTGGGCGGAGAGCGTCTTCCGAGGGTCCCCCGCTAAGACACCTCGCTTTGTGTAGCGGGGTCCGCTCTCTAACTCATGGTTTTCTTGCTTTGGCAGCGGTAAGGTCAGCGAGAGTTGGGGGTTCGAGGCTTGCGAGAGGAACAGGGCTTGTAGCCAGTTCTCCTCTGGGTTGGGGGACCCTCTGGGCTTTGGGCCCCTTTGGGGTCTGGCGACTGGCACAGCCTAGGCAGGGCTGCTCGCCGTGGGAGGAGTCGAAGGTGGGAAACTGCTTTGTAGGAAGGGATCTTGCTTTGTGTGAAATCCTGGCTTTCGGATGCTGGCCTGGGCATTTTGGGTGTCGGGGAGGGGGTCTGCTTGATGAGGTGTCACCCGGTGCGCGGAGCAGACCAAGGTAATCTAAGTCCGCGCAGTGGTCAGCGTTTTGGACAAGTGGGAGTTGGGTACATTTCTGGCCGCGATGGGGAGACCATGTGAATCAGCACTCCCCCTTGGGTAGTGGGGTGAAGCTTGCTTTGTGTAAAGAGGACAGAGGATGGTGCCGCTTTGTGTAAGAGTCAACGGTGGAACAAGAGCCCTGACTCGCATTTTTTAAACAAGAATTGGGTCTGGCGTTTTCCTAAGCTGTGAAGTGACATTTTTCCATCTTTCATTTCCATGTCATTCTAGAGGCAGAGAAAAAGAGCCCTATTTAAAAATGTGAACCGAACTGTATTGTCACAAGCTACTTGATAAAATTGTGACCCACGGCATAGTATCACTTCCATATATAGAGAAGACATGAGGGGCAGTTTCCTTCCATGTTTTATGGCAATTGCATGAAAATATCTATGGGAAATTCTTAATTTGTCTTTTTTTTTTTTTTAAGTTTTAATCTTTTAGCTAAAGTATCTCTGTTCTTTGTTGAAATTGAAACTTATAACTTAGTGAAGTTGAAATCCTTCATAGACTCTGGTTTTGCAGGGCTGCAACTTTACAAAATGTCCTGATATAGTTGAGAGCTTTGCCTGGATTCAGGCCCTGGCTCTGCTACTCACAGCTGTACGACCTTGGGCAAGTTACTCTGAGCCTCACTTTCTTCCTCTTATTTGATGAAGAAAATAATAGTTCTTTATCCTATAGAGTTGTGAAGATCATGTGAGATAATCCATGTATCCTTTTAGCATGGGTCTGGTGTATAAGCTCTCTGACACTAGCTGCTATTACTCTTAAGCCAAGTTGTTAAAATCAAGAAATATTTATTTAGTGAGTGCTTCCAGGATCTTGTGGGAGATTCTTAAATTTGATCCCCGTTCATTAAGGCAGTTACAGTCTTGTTGGGATAGGGTTGCGAAGAGTCGGACCCGACTTGGCGACTGAACAACAAAATAAGAAATAGGCTAGGAAATACATAGTGAATTGCTTAAAAGATTGATAGGGACCAAAAGTACTGAGAGTGCTGAGAAATTGGGAAGAAAATAATAGTCTAAGGTAGTTGGGAAAACTTTGAGGAGAGGTGGAGCCTGAGGAGTGAGGGCCATTTTATGCTCTGACAACTGCTAGAGCAGAGTCAGAGATATTTGTAACTCTCGATTAGAAAGGTTTGAAATACAGAGATACTCTTGAATATATGATGTCAACCCTTTATTTTACTGCCAAATGATATCAAATATAATTAGAACTGACTGTGGTAGTGACAGTTTTCATATTAGTGTGAAGTCATGTCCTCACAAAGGAATCCTAGGTATGTATACACTCTAAAAGAAGTGAGAATCATCTAAATACCATCACATGCCTCTTCCAAGTGATGATGATAATGATGCTCATAATAATAATGAGGATTAGCTGCACTCATCCCCCATTTTAGATTATATATTCTTAGAACACATTAACTCCGCTTGGAGAGGCCGATTAAGTCTGTTGCTGCTTTGGTTGAGCATCGGGTTTGTTCAAGTAAAGCAAGTCTTTTAAAATACTCTGCCAGAAGTTTCTTTTGGCCAGTTGGTTCCTGGTTGCAGTCTTGATATTATAGATGTCCTACCCTTTTTCTGAAAAGATTTGTGTGAATTAAAAGTTTGAAAATCATGTTTAAAGTGTTTTTGGAGTATGTGTATGAAGTATTAAGTTATAAAGGGTGGTGGGTGTTAGTAGCAGTAAGAGGAAGATTTTTAAGTCAGGAGTTTTTCTTAGCAAACTAAAAATCTACTTTCTGTAACATACACATTTCTTTCTTTTTCATTAGGGAAATGTTTTTTCCCCAAGTGTATATCACAAAATGCCACTCCTGAATGTGTTAGTAGATATTGTGTGAAAAAATAATTGTTGGTCTGAGATCAGATATATCTGGGGAAAAGGTTCAACAACAACAAAAAAGGTTTCTTTTATGCTGAACTTTTTTGACATGCTAGTATGTGTTGAATATAGTAAATCTCTAAGTGGTATGGTTTGTCTCTTAAACTTATTTGAGCTCCCAAGGAACTAGTTTATGTAGAACACACTTAGTAACCAGTACTGTACTTAGTGGAGACAGAACTGGCAACCCACTCAGGTATTCTTGACTGGAGAATCCTATGGATAGAGGAGCCTGGTGGGCTGTAGTCCATGGGGTTGCAAAGAGTTGGGCATGGCTGAGTCACACACCCACACACACTGTACTTTTAGCAGTGACTTTCACTTTTTTTTTTTAGACCCATCTTCATGATAAATACATTGTATACCGTAGTTTAGTACAGACATGTATGTGAATAATTGAAACAGTTTCACAAAACTATACTTAGTATATATGTTAAAGCGCTAGGATTTTCTGTTTCTTTTAGGGGAAAAATGCTGGTTACAATACACTGAGCTGATTTGGTGACCTGTTAATGGTAATTATTAGTTCGAAAATACTCTTATAGAACAACTCAGAAAAATCTAGAGAAGGAAACTTACATTATTGTGTATCCCAGTGTGTCACGCAATGCCAGGCAACTTATCAACAATTTTACACTTAATTTTTTATCCATTTATGAGGTAGGTATCATTTTCCAGGTAAGGAAACTTAATCACTCTATAAGCATCAAATAGCAGACAGTAAATGATGGAGCCAGGATTTGAATCCAGGTATTTATGACATCATAGCTTATGTTGTTCCCACTTTATTTTGCTTTCTCCAAGTATAATTCCTTTTCTATCTGAATAGCCCCTTACAATATTTGAATACTACCATCATAACCCTACTGACTCCTCCCTGCCACACACTGAGCACTCTAATCTCCAGAGTGAAACAACCTCAGTTTGTTTTCTTCTTGTTATTCAGCCCCTAAGTCGTGTTCGACTCTTTTGCAATGCCATGGACTATAGCCCGCCAGTCTTCTCTGTCCATGGGATTCTCTAGGCAAAAATACTAGAATGGGTTGCCATTTCCTTCTGCAGGGGATCTTTCTGACCCAGGGAGCAAAGCTGCTTCTCCTGCCTAGCAGGTGGGTTCTTTACTACTGAGCCACCTAGGAAGCCCTTGAATCATTCCTAACTTGGTGTAATTCTCTGATCTTTCAACCATGGTCATTTTTCTCTTAATAAATTCTAGTTGTTCCTTGTCATTAAATGTGTTACCCAGAGCTGTACCCGGCATTTTAGATGATATTTGACCAGTGTGTGGTGGAAATATTTTCCATGAGCTAAATGCTGTTATTTGGAACCAAGTGTTTCATTAACACTTTTGACTTCTGTTACTTATGCTTAATATGAGCCTGTAGTTTCAATTACATTTTTTATTTTTATACATGGGTTGTTAAACCAAGTCTTCCTAACCCTGGTTTTCTGTAATGAATTTTTTTAGCTTAAATATTAAGTTTTTATATTTTGTTAGTCTTGATTTAGGCATTTAATATTACCTATTCCTTGCAATTGTTTTGGTCATTTTCATATTTCATAGGAGTACCTAATGATTCTTCATTCAGGTAGTTGATAAAAATATTAAAATTATAGAATAAAGGGCTCTGAAGTATTCAGCTTGACTAGACTTCCTCCAGATTAACATCATTAGTCAACATACATTGTGGTTGTTCAGTAACTATTAGTACTACTTCTTCTTATCAAGCCTATATGCCATTTTGCCTGTATGGATATTATGAAGGATTTTGCCAAATGTCTTGCTGTAATTAAGCTATATGGTGCCTACAGAGTTCTTACCTACAGTTAAGTAAACTTATCAAAATAGAAATTGCAGTTAATTTGGTTTCACTTGTTCATGATGAATCTTCTGGCTTTTTCCTTTTCTAACTTTACATTCTGTTTAACATAATTTTGAATTTTGCAAGGAATCTGTCTGGAATTTCTAGACATTGCTTCTTTTTCACTTTAGAAATCATTATATTTCCTCTTATTCAGGCTTTTGACCCTTCCATAATACTTTGGATCAACAGAAATAATTTGGTGATACAATTTCTGTTATTTTCCATTATTTAGAAGAGTAGATCTAACCCTGTTTCAAGGTGCCTTTTTTCAGCTTACTATCACCTTGACTCAATTTGAACTTCAATTTCCCTCAATTTAGCCTCCCAACAATTCCAAGTTTGTAGTTCAGTACTGTCAGCTGCATACACATTGCTTCTGTGCAACAGATCCCCAGAACCCTCCCATCCTGCATGACTGAAACTTTACACTCACAGAACAGCAATTCCTTACACCCAGGACCCCCAACTCCTGGCAAGTACTGTTCTGTGTACCTTATTTCTGTGAGTTTATCTACATTAGATACCTATAAGTGGAATCATGAAGAATTTGTCCCTCTGTGACAAGCTTATTTTACTTAGCATAATTTTTTTAAGGTTCATCCATTTTGTAGCATATGTTAGGGCTTCCTTCTGTTTTTAAGGCTGAATAATAGTCCATTGTATGTATATAACACACCTTCTTTATCCATTCATCTTTTGGTGGATGCTTGCATTGCTTCCATTTTTTGGCTGTTGTGAAAAATGCTGCTATGAATGTGGGCCTGCAAATAATCTGTGCAAGTCTTTGCTTTCGCTTCTTGTGGATTCATAACCAGAAGGGGAGTTTTTGGATCAAATGGTAATTCTATGTTTAATTTTTTGAGGAGCCTCTGTATTGTTGTCTACAGCAGCTAAGCCATTCTGCATTCCAACCAGCATTACACAAAGGTTCCAGTTTTTCCACATTCTTACCAATACTTCGATTCATTCTGAGTTTTTAAATTTTTAAATGATTTTTGGCTTTGCTGGGTCTTCTTTGCTGCGTGTGGACTTTCTCTAGTTGTGGTGTGTAGGCTTCTCATTGAGGTGGCCTCTCTTGTTGCAGACCATGAGCTCTATGGTGTGTAGGCTTCAGTAGTTGCAACACTTGGGCTCAGTAGTTGCGATGCATGGGCTTGGTTGCCCAACAGCATGTGGGATCTTTCTGGACCAGGGATTGAACCAATGTCCCCTACATTGCAAGGTGAATTCTTAATCACTGGACCACCAGGGGAGCCTTCATTCTGAGTTTTTATATAGTGTGAGATAGGGGTCCAACTTAATTCATTTTGCATATGGACATCCAGTTGTCTCTGTATCATTTGTTGAGAAGACTTTTCTGTTCCCATTAAATTGTCATCACACAGTTGTCAAAATTCAGTTGCTTATAAATGTATGGGCTTATTTCTGGACTCTCAATTCTATTCTGTTGATCTATGAATGCCTATCCTTATACCAGTACTGCTGCTGCTGCTAAGTCGCTTCAGTTGTGTCCGACTCTGTGCGACCCCATAGATGGCAGCCCACCAGGCTCTCCTGTCCCTGGGATTCTCCAGGCAAGAACACTGGAGTGGGTTGCCATTTCCTTCTCAAATGCGTGAAAGTGAAGTCGCTCAGTCATGTCCAACTCTTCGAGACCCCATGAACTGCAGCCTACTAGGCTCTTCTGTCCATGGGATTTTCCAGGCAAGAGTACTGGAGTGGGTTGCCATTGCCTTCTCCGTATACCAGTACTACAAAGCCATAATTACTATAGATTTGAAATTGGAAAGTGTGAGTCCTCTGATTTTGTTTATTTTAAGATTGTTTTGGCTCTTCAGGGAGTTCCGTATTTCCATATGAATTTTAGGATCAACTTGTAAATCTCAGCCAAAAAAAAAAACCCTGGAATTTTGATAGGGATTATGTTAAATCTGTAGGTAAATTTGGGATTTTAACTGTTGAGATTTTAACAATATTAATTTTTAATTTTTTCAACTTTTAAAATTTTCAGTGTAGAAGAGGTATGTTTCTTTTGTTAATTTTATTTTAGTAATTTTATTCTCTTTTGATGTCACTGTAAATGGAATTGTTTTTCTTAATTTCATTTTTGGACTCTTCATTACTACTGTATAGGAATACAGTTGATTTTTGTGTATTGATGTCATTGTCTCTTGCAATCTTACTGAAGTTTTTATTAGCTATGATAGTTTGTTTTTTGGCATGAATACATAGGAGTTTTTATATATAAAATTATGTCATCTGCTGATAGAGATAATTTTACTTCTTTTTTCCCAGGCTGGATACCTTTTATTTCATCTTCCTGCCTAAATGCCCTGAAACTAGAACACCTAGTATCATGTTGGGTACAAGCAGTGAAAGAAGACATCCATCAATGTGATTTTTATTGCTCTTTTATTTTTAATAATTGCTAACAAATATTTATTGCATTAACACATGATGGATACTATACTAAGCACTTTATATGCTGTAATTCATCTTTTTAATAACCCAATATGGTCATTCTATTATTAATCCCCATTTTAAAGGTGAGGAAATTAAAGCTTAGATTAAATAACTTGCTTATAGTTACTCAAATATATGGACAAGCTAGGATTGAAACACGGATACTCTGACTATATTTAAACATTTTCAACCATTGTGTGTCTGCATGCTTAGTCATGTCCGACTCTTTGCGTCCCCATGGACTGTAGCCTGCCAGGCTCCTCTGTCCATGAAATGTTCCAGGCAAGAATACTGCAGTGGTCGCCATTTCCTCCTCCAGGGGATCTTCCTGACCCAGGGATTGAAGCCACAGCTCTTGTGTTTCCTGCTTGGCAGGCTGATTCTTTACCACTGTGCCACCTGTGGAGCCTTTACCTAGTTCTAATTATCTGTATTTTTTTTTATGTTATTCTTCATAGATTTGTACTGTTATTCATCTTTAGCTATTTTATATTCCCCCTAATTCTTTTGATCATTTAACAACCTGAGCCCTAGGTACATTTTTGATTTCTTTACCTGATGACCTCTTTTGGTACTTATTATTCTTGTGCTGAAGTGGCATTTAGAGCCCTGGGAGTCAGACTGTAGTCCCACCCTTGTCAACTGCATGACCTTGTCAACCACTTACTCTCTGTGCTTGAGAGTCTTCATTATTTGTAGAGTTAATTATTATACCAGCCATATAGAATTAAATATCTGTAAAGCATTTACAAGTTCTTGATACAAATTAAAAATATAAGTGTTAGCTTCGTCATCATCATCATCATTTTATTTTAGTTCTACACTGGCCTGTCTTGGCAGTGAACTTGAAAAATTTAAACATGTACAAAAGTAGAATGAACAATGAAACGAACCTTTACTTATCACTTATCTTTAACACTTACCAGCTCATGCCATTCTTGTTTCATCTATACCATTAAAACCTCCACCTTTTGGACTATTTTGAAGTAAATTTCATCTCAAGCATCATATCATTTAATCACTAAATATTATAGTAGAAGATACGGACTCTTTTTAAACATAACTACAATACCAGTTTCCCTTCTTTAATATCATAAAATGTGCTCTGAATGTTTTTAGATCATCACTATTACATCTTTTCTTTGTACTGGAACTGAAATTTGTATTAGGTAAGTAACATCATTCATATTTTTCTTTGGCCTGTTGGCCTATAGTCAGCTCCTGTAATATCATCCTTAGTTTTATAATTATTTAACATTTTTAATTAAATTTAATTTTAGTGTCTCTGTGCTTTCATTTCTTAGTTGCTTCTTGGCAGGTGGAATCTTCCTGGACCAGGGATTGAACCTGTGTCCCCTGTGTTGGCAAGTGGGTTCTTATCCACTGAGCCACTAAGGGAGGTCCCCTTAAGAGTTTTCGAGATTGGAAATCTAAATTGTTCCTCATATCATGTTAAAATTGTTTTGCTTTAAATCAGTTTTAAGTTTATGAGGCACTTTCACTCAGACTACTCATCAATAAATTTTATTGATAAACTTTTCCCAACTCAGAGATAGATAGGTATGTAGTTTTCACTTACTGTATTTTTTTTCTCATAGCCCTTCACTTTTGAGAATGGACTTTATTACCTGACCATTTTGTTTTACATATGCTTTTTGTAGGAGACCGTTGGTAGAATTTGTAATTTAATATGATGAGCCCAGGTTTATAAAGCAATTTAATTTGTATACTTGCCACCACTTACGATTTGGCAGTGGCTCACTGATTAAAACCTTTAAGTTTTGTCTTCTGGTTTCTTCTGTACCGAGATGATGTTATTTTAAAGTAACATGGTTTGTGTGTGTTTTAATTGAATCAGAAGTTATACATCAGATGAGCGTTTTATTCCCTTCTTAGCACTGGTTTCCCAGTGATTCTAACATGACTTTATATTTTCTTTTTTCTTTAATGGAACAAATTCTTAGAGCCTGTAAGTGTGAGCAGCCCAATGTTAGAACAGTTAGAGACATAATAATGCATTTTCTTGCGTTCTTAAAAAATTGAATTTGACCAGAAGGGCCACGTGATTGGTAAAATACATTACAATCATTATTGTTTGAGCATGTTCTTTATACCAAGTATTGTATAAGGCATTTTATACATGTTAAATCATTTAATCTGTTTTGAATTGTAATTGTGTTTATTGTTACCCCCATTTTTTTTCAATTAGGGTAAAATATACAAAACAAAAACGTCACCGTTTTAATCACTTTAAAGTGTATAGTTCAGTGGCATATTAAACACATTTATGTTTTTGTGAGGTCATCTCCACTATCCTTCTCTAGAATTTTACCTTTACAAATTGAAATTCTGTATAAACAGTAACTCCCCATTCCGCTGTTCACCCTGCCTCCAGCCCCTCACCACCACCACCATTCTACATTCTGTGTCTATGAATTTGACTACTCTAGGTACCACACTGTAAGTGGAATCATGTAGAATTTATCCTTTAGTGTCTGGTTTATTTCATTTATTGTTGTGTCTTCAAAGTTTGTCTCGATCGTATTGATAGAAGGTGTCATGTTATCTTACTTGTCATCTTACAAGTAAGGAAATTAAACCCGAAGTCACACAGCTAGTATAGTTCACTGAGATTTATACCAAGCCTTAAAACCATGCCTGATAAATAACATTTTATCTTGATTTATTTAACCTGTAGATAGATTGATTTTTTTTAAGATTTATTCTGTATAACTCTAGAGATCATCACTAGGACAATAGGTATACATTGTTGTTCAGTTGCTCAGTTGTGTCCGACTGTTTGCAAACCCATGGATTGTGGTACACCAGACTTCCCTGTCCTTCACCATCTCCCGGAGTTGGCTCAAACTCATGTCTATTGAGTCAGTGATGCCGTCCAACTCTCTCATCCTCTGTCATCCCCTTTTCCTCCTGCCTTCAGTCTTTCCCAGCATCAGGGTCTTTTTCAATGAGTTGACTCTTCACATTAGGTGGCCAAGGTATATATTAGAGGTAAGCAAATATTTAATTAATAGAAGGAAAATGTTCTAGTAGAGCTTTTCCTAGACAGTATGCACTGCATTTAAAAAGTGTTGTGAATAACTTTTAGCAGTAAAAGGTAATTGTCCTGTGGCAAGGAATGTTAGAAAGAGGTAGAAGTTGAATTTGATTACTTCGAAGTGTTCTTTTAAATTCTGTTTCTGTGATTAAAATAGTGTAGTCTTTTGGGAATATAAGATACCTTCAAGACAAAGTGCTAAGCTTAAATGTGGGAGAGATCTTTAAGTATCACGGAGTTTTTATAAATCTATGGCACATTTCTTCGAATATCCTTAGTAATGGCAAATTCTTTTCCGGTTGAGGGTAGGTTTGAGTTTTGAAAACTGTCTAAAGTCATTATTATGCCTAGTGAATAAAAATGGGTTAGGAAGATATTTGAAGCTCTCAGCAGTGTAAGTTCAGTTCACCTTTTTCCTAGAGTTACTTGGCTATTGTCAGGAAGTTTCATGAACGTTCAGGCCTATTACCTTTTAATGTTTGTCCTGTATAGAGTATCTTCTTTTTCTCTCTGAAATTCTAAATTTCCCACTTGGTTTACTTCCTCTTTGATGTTACCTACTACTGTTTATGTTTCTTTTTAGAGCACATGTAACATTATAACCTCCTCTTTG
Source organism: Okapia johnstoni (assembly GCA_024291935.2). Classification (NCBI taxonomy): domain Eukaryota; kingdom Metazoa; phylum Chordata; class Mammalia; order Artiodactyla; family Giraffidae; genus Okapia; species Okapia johnstoni. Next base: position 60,856,766 of record CM044308.1, read on the forward strand.
GTCTGTCTTGTCTAGATTGTGAGCATTTTAAGCAGAGGGAACAGTATCACATTCATCTTTGTGTATCCAAACAGGATCTTGTGAGTAGTAAGAGTTCAGTTATATTAAACTGAATCAATCTGATTGTCAATGATAAGTTGAAACTAGGTGAAGCTGAAAATAATGAGATCAAATTTTTTGCACGACTTACATGACCCCAATGCCAGTAACAGTAAGGAGTTTCACACATAGTCTGAATAATGGCAGTATTGAAACTGTACGCTCCCATGAATTATTAAAATACTGTCAAGATACAGTGCTTATATCAAAAATCAGTTTCAAAATTGTCTCTTTGGTAGAAGAAAAGATATACCTTGTTTTATACTTCTTTATACATTTTATGATTTCTCAGTTTTCTGCTATGAACACACATTGCTTTTATAATTAAAAAATCCTAGTGATAAATCCTACTAATTTAAATCAGTTTCATTAGTCTGTGGTCACATAGAGTAGGGATCATAATACAACGTGATGGATATTTGGGTCACTTCCGTGTCTCGGCTGTTGTGAATTGTGCTGCAGTGAACATTGGGGTGCATGCGTCTTTTCAAATTATGGTTTCTCGGAATATATGCCCATAGTATACTTCCCTGGTGGCTCAGACGATAAAGCATCTGTCTACAACACGGGGGACCCGGATTCGATCCCTGGGTCGGGAAAATCCCCTGGAGAAGGAAATGGCAACCCACACCAATACTATTGCCTGGAAAATTGCATGGACGGAGGAGCCTGGTAGGCTACAGTCAGTGGGATCACAAAGAGTCAGACACGACTGAGCAACTTCACTTCACATACCCATAGTGGGATTGCTGAATCATGTGCTAGTTCTGTATTCAGTTTTTTAAGGAACTTCCATACTGTTTTCCATAATGGTTGTACCAATTTACATTCCCACCCACAGTGTAGAAAGGTTCCCTTTTCTCCACATCCTCTCCAACATTGATTGTTGGTAGATCTTTTGATGATAACTGGTGTGAGGTGATACCTCATAGTAGTTTTGGTTTGCAAACCTCTAATAATTAGTGATATTGAGCATCTTTTTGTGTGCTTTTTGGCCATCTGTATGTCTTCTTTGGAGAAACATCTGTTTAATCCATTTTTTTGATTGGTTTGTTTGGTTTTTGTTTATTTGTTTGTTTTATTGAGGTACATGTATCTTTAGAGGTTAATTCCTTGTTGGTTACTTCATTTGCAAATATTTTCTCCTGTTTTGTGGGTTGTCTTTTTGTTTATGGTATCCTTTGCTGTGCAATAGCTTTTAAGTTTAATTAGCTCCCATTCATTTATTTTTATTTTCGTTAGGAGGTGGATCAAAAAGGTATTACTGTGATCTGCAGTCTGTTTTTGTTGGGGGGAGGGATCCAAACAGCTTAATTTTCCAAGGATATCAGATAAAGAATTTTAAAGCTTGGAATTCATATTCTGTGAGCCTTCTGGGTCGCTGATGTTGCTTGCTCTCTTTAGTCTCATTTTTGGGACTACTCTGCATGCAGATCCCTGTGCCAGACTTCGTGAAGCACCTGGCTGGTGCTGATGCCCAGGTAGCCCAAAAGGGCTCCTTTTCTCCCAGATCTCTGCCTTCTTGCCTTCTGTTGGGAGCATATCTATATAACTATATCAGTAAATTAGTTTAATTTTGACATGATTAAAAAAATAATTTGGATAGTAAAAGCATTAAATAATGTCTTAATGTAAATGCATTGAGTTGTATTAGTAATAATGTACTATTCCTAATAATGGTCTTCCCACATGGCTCAGTGGTAAATAATCCTGCCAATGCAGGAGACGTGGGTTTGATGCCTGGGTTGGGAAGATCCCCTAGAGAAGGAAATGTCAACCCACTCCAGTATTCTTGCCTGGAAAATCCCATGGATAGAGGAGCCTAGTGGGCTACAGTCTGTGGGGTCACAAAAGAGTCAAATACAATTTAGCAACTGTAAACAATAAGACAGCAACAAATTCATTATAATAATGACTTGTGCTAGCCAAGGTACTCTGCATGTTGACTCCTGTTACCATAGTTTAGTAACAAAAGTGAACTTGTGAGAACATTTAGGTTTTAAGTGTTTCAGTAATACAAGTTCTTATTTTGTATGTTCTGTTTACTCAAAAATCACATCCCCTGTGATCTTTCATTTGGGATTCTAATGGAGAATGTGGACACCTTTAGGAACAAACTAGATTATTTAAGAGGAAGACTCACAAAATGCAAAATATACAGTTTGCTTTAATCTGGGAAAAGGTTCAAATTCTGGAGTAAAATTGCAATTTCTTGAGAATATTAAAGAACTATAGGGAGGAAAATAAAAAGTGATTATATCTTCTTGAAATGTGAAAAATAATAGATAAGCAAGATAATGCAGTATCATGAAGTTTATGTAAATACTTAGAAATGGGGAAATAGTGTTTAGTTAAAATTTAGAGGTTTAAAATTGACGAGGATGAATCAAACCATGTCCTACTTCTTTTTTTTTTTTTGACAGGAAATAGCATTTATTGGTGAGCATGATTAAGGAGGGGACAGCACTGATACTCATGAGTACAGGGCCTGCCATTTGTCCAGGGGACCACGATTAGGGATGTATTTGACCCCACAGCTGTCCAGGATGAGTCACTTTTCTGCCACCATGTTTTCAAATTTATCCAAGTTGAACTTGGTAAATACCCCCTTCTTGGAGATGTGGATCTTCTGGCGGCCAGGGAACTTGAACTTGGCCTGGCAGAGGGCTTCAATCACATGCTCCTTGTTCTGCAGCTTGGTGCAGATGGACATTATGACCTGGCCAATGTGGACCCTGGCCACTATGCCCTGGGGCTTTCCAAAGGCACCGCACATACCTGTCTGGAGTCTAGATTGGGGAACAGCAGGCCAGTCATGAATGCCCACTAGGAATAGTTGTCTCCAAGGTCCCTTAGGGCAACCTGTACAGGCAACAGGTTGCATACACTACCAAGGAGGCTGCTGTTTGCAGCCATTGCACACTGGGCCCCCATGGGGAAAAGAGCACAGTCAGCTTAACTGGCTGCAAACATGTCCCACTTCTAACAGTTTACTCGAAGGAGATTCCTCCCATGAACAACCCTCTACTACTTCATTCAAGAACTTCTGCTCATCTGTCTGTGAGAGAGTCAGAAAGTACCCAAACATCTGTAGCTGTTAAGGGTTGTTTTGTTTGAAAAGTAGGAATAAGAAGCAAGGGGTGAGCCAGGCTAAGTCCACAAATAACCTATGAATCTGATAAACTTGAGGAATGGAATTTAATAGAGGCTATCAAGTTAGTGAGGAGGTTTTAAGTATATGCATTTAGTGCCTAATTAGTGCTGTATTTTATAGTTATATAGATTATATTGTATGTCTTTATAAATAACTAGTAGATATAGAAAGAGTAAATTAATAGTTTTAGGATGTGACTATCTTTTGAGTGAACCTGCTAATTTCCCTCTTAGGAAGGAGATAATGGGTTTTTCACTGACTTGTCATAGTGAAACTCTTGTTTACCATTGGTTATTTTTAGCTCGGGCTGATCTGGAGAGGATTGGAAAAACAAAATCCCTCCAAAAAAGATGAATCCTAGAAACCTGAATCTGGAGGTTTGAAACTTGATGAATTGGTGCTGTAGGTTTCAATGGTAGTACTGCCTATGACTGACAGAGCTAACAAGTACTGTGTTAGGTACAGTCATTTAGTTTTGTCTTAATTTATCTTTGGATTCCTGTTTAGCACCATGCCTGGCTAGTGGTAACTACCACATAAACGTTTGTTTAAATGACTGATTGTGGCTTTATATTAAGCCTTCAAGTGCTTATAGAGTTTAACTTGGAAACATTATGAGAACAGAATTTGATTCTCTGTAAAACCAGCAGTGAGAATTATTAGAAGAAAACTTTATATGGACTTGAATGTGAGAAAGTGAAAGTCACTCAGTCTGTCTGACTCTTTGTGACCCTATGAACTATACAGTCCATGGAATTCTCCAGGCCAGAATACTGGAGTGGGTGGCTTTTCCCTTCTCCAGGGGATCTTCCCAACCCAGGGATCGAACCCAGGTCTCCCGGGTTGCAGGCAGATTCTTTACCAGCTTCCAACAATGGGTACAGATAAATCAAAGGGTATTTCTTGCTGTTCTTTCTGAATCAAAAAGTGCGGGGAAAAGAATGAGTGCCTCATTGGAGCAGGATGAAGCAAAGCCTGTGAAGATAGAAGTTTGTTAGTGAACAAGTAAGAAAGTTGGCTTAAAACTCAACATTCAGAAGACTAAGATCGTAGCATCCGGTCCCATCACTTCATGGCAAATGGATGGGGAAACAATGGAAACAGTGAGAGACTTTATTTTGGGGGGCTCCTAAATCACTGCAGATAGTGACTGCAGCTATGAAATTAAAAGACGCTTCCTCCTTGGAAGAAAAACTATGACCAACCTAGACAGCATATTAAAAAGCAGAGACATTACTTTGCCGACAAAGATCCGTCTAGTCAAAGCTATGGTTTTTGCATTAGTCATGCATGGATGCGAGAGTTGGGCTATAAAGAAAGCTGAGCACCGAAGAACTGATGCTTTTGAACTGTGGTGTTGGAGAAGACTCTTGAGAGTCCCTTGGACTGCAAGGAGATCCAACCAGTCTATCCTAAAGGAAATCAGTCCTGAATATTCATTGGAAGGACTGAAGCTGAAGCTGAAACTCCAATATTTTGGCCACCTGATTTGAAGAACTGACTCCTTGGAAAAGACCCTGATGATGGGAAAGATTGAGGGGAGGAGGAGAAGGGGACGACAGAGGATGAGATGGTTGGATGGCATCACTGACACAATGGACATGAGTTTGAGTAGGCTCCAGGAGTTGGTGATGGACAGGGAAGCCTGGCACGCTGCAGTCCATGGGATCACAAAGAGTCAGACATGACTGAGCTACTGAACTGAAGAAAATTGAGTCATTGGATTGGAGACCATACTGTGAATGATCTCTGAAATCTAGGAGGAGGTTTTTGAATGTTGAAATATCCTTAATAAAATGGTGTTTTGAAAAGAACAGTGTGGCAGTAGTATGTGGGTGGGAACAGGAGATGTAGGTATCTTTGTGTGCTAGAAAGCCAAGTCTGATCTTTACCCACCTCTTGGGTCCAGAAACACAGCAAAACTGGAATTCAAATCAAAGTACTGACTCCATGGTGATGGTCTTTCCATTCATCCCAACCACTTACAATTGATTGCAAAAAACCAATCATATCAAGCTAAATGATTCAAGATCAGATTTGTTTAATTCCTCTTATAAAACATTTGTGTGCTTAGTTGCTCAGTTGTGTCTGACTCTTTGCAACCCCATGGACTGTAGCCTGCCAGGCTCCTGTGTCCATGGGGATTCTCCAAGCATGAATACTGAAGTGGGTTGCCATGCCCCCCTCCTGAGGGTTTTCCCAACCCAGGGATGAATCCAGGTCTCCTGCATTGCAGGCAGATTCTTTACTGTCTGAACCACCAGGGAAGCCCTATAAAAGTAATATCAAAATGATATTTTTAAGCAGTGTAGATGTTTTATATCTACATTGCTTATAAGAAAGTTAATTTACATTGCTTAAAAATAGCATTTTGATCTTACTTTCTTATATGAGAGAATTGATACTTGGGACCACATACTTCTATGTTGTGAGGGCTGTTCTATGTATTGTATGATGTCTAGCAACACCCCTAGCCAGGCAGAAATGTCATACATTGCCAGATGTTTCCTGGGACAAGATCACCCAAGTATTGCACTAAAGCATACTTACAATGTCTACTTAATAAGAAATATTTAGTGCTGTATTTCAGGAATAAGTATCTGATTTAGTAACTTTGCTTCATACACATTTGTAAGTCATAAAATAGTAATATTCTGAACATTAGGAAAAACTACTGTGTGCCAGGCAGTTATTTTTGGGAATAAGAGTGGGCCATAAGAGATCATATGAATATTTCTGGCCCTGAGATGCTTGGAGTTGTATATGACAGAGAGTTAAATATATGTAACTTGTATGTATACATACAACTGCAGGCTTGAACAGTAGAGGACTAGATTGGTTTTTCTCTCCAGGACATTATTAAATACTTTCCCCCAACCCCCTAAAATGTATTTTATGCATTTTAACCATCTTGGTTTGCCTTGGAAATGAACAGAGATCATTCTGTCGTTTTTGAGATTGCATCCAAGTACTGCATTTCGGACTCTCTTGTTGACCATGATGGCTACTCCATTTCTTCTAAGGGATTCCTGCCCACAGTAGTAGATATAATGGTCATCTGAGTTAAATTCACCCATTCCAGTCCATTTTAGTTCGCTGATTCCTAGAATGTTGACGTTCACTCTTGCCATCTCCTGTTTGACCACTTCCAATTTGCCTTGATTCATGGACCTAACATTCCAGGTTCCTATGCAATATTGCTCTTTACAGCATCGGAGTTTGCTTCTATCACCAGTCATATCCACAGCTGGGTATTGTTTTTGCTTTGGCTCCATCCCATCATTCTTTCTGGAGTTATTTCTCCACTGATCTCCAGTAACATATTGGACACCTACTGACCTGGGGAGTTCATCTTTCAGTGTCCTATCTTTTTGCCTTTTCATACTGTTCATGGGGTTCTCAAGGTAAGAATACTGAAGTGGTTTGCCATTCCCTTCTCCAGTGGACCACATTCTGTCAGACCTCTCCACCATGACCCATCCGTCTTGGGTGGCCCCACACGGCACGGCTTAGTTTCACTGAGATAGACAAGGCTGTGGTCCGTGTGATCAGATTGGCTAGTTTTCTGTGATTATAGTTTCAGTGTGTCTGCCCTCTGATGCCCTCTCGCAACACCTACCATCTTACTTGGGTTTCTCTTACCTTGGACGTGGGGTATCTCTTCATGGCTGCTCCAGCAAAGTGCAGCCACTGCTCCTTACCTTGGACAAGGGGTATCTACTCACGGCAGCCCCTCCTAACCTTGAATGTGGAGTAACTCCTCTCGGCCCTCCTGTGACTACGCAGCTGCTGCTCCTTGGACGTGGGGTAACCCCTCTCGGCCGCCACCCCCGACCTCCGGCCTGGGGTAGCTCTTCTTGGCCGTGGGGTAGCTGCTCTTGGCCATGCTGAATGATGTCTGTTCGTTTCCAAGGCAAACCATTCAATATCACGGTAATCCAAGTCTATGCCCCAAACAGTAATGCTGAAGAAGCTGAACTTGAATGGTTCTATGAAGACCTACAAGACCTATTAGAACTAACACCCCAAAAAGATGTCCTTTTCATTATAGGGGACTAGAATGCAAAAGTAGGAAGTCAGGAAACACCTGGCATAACAGGCAAATTTGGCCTTGGAGTACAGAATGAAGCAGGGCAAAGGCTAATAGAGTTTTGCCAAGAGAACTCACTGGTAATAGCAAACACCCTCTTCAAACAACACAAGAGAAGACTCCACACGTGGACATCACCAGATGGTCAACACTGAAATCAGATTGATTATATTCTTTGCAGCCAAAGATGGAGAAGCTCTATACAGTCAGAAAAAACAAGACTGGGAGCAGACTGTGGCTCAGATCATGAACTCCTTATTACCAAATTCAGACTTAAATTGAAGAAAATAGGGAAAACCACTAGACCATTCAGGTGTGACCTAAATCAAATCCCTTATGATTATACAGTGGAAGTGACAAATAGATTTAAGGGACTAGATCTGATAGAGTGCCTGACGAACTATGGACAGAGGTTCGTGACATTGTACAGAAGACAGGGATCAAGACCATCCCCATGGAAAAGAAATATAAAAAAGCAAAATGGCTGTCTGAGGAGGCCTTACAAATAGCTGGGAAAAGAAGAAAAGCGAAAAGCAAAGGAGAAAAGGAAAGATATTCCCATCTGAATGCAGAGTTCCAAAGAATAGCAAGGAGAGATAAGAAAGCCTTCCTCAGTGATCAATGCAAAGAAATAGAGGAAAACAAGAGAATGGGAAAGACTAGAGATCTCTTCAAGAAAATTAGAGATACCAAGGGAACATTTCATGCAAAGATGGGCTCAATAAAGGACAGAAATGGTATGGACCTAACAGAAGCAGAAGATATTAAGAAGAGGTGGCAAGAATACACAGAAGACCTGTACAAAAAAGATCTTCACTACCCAGATAATCACGATGGTGTGATCACTCACCTAGAGCCAGACATCCTGGAATGTGAAGTCAAGTGGGCCTTAGAAAGCATCACTACGAACAAAGCTAGTGGAGGTGATGGAATTCCAGTTGATCTATTTCAAATCCTGAAAGATGATGCTGTGAAAGTGCTGCACTCAATATGCCAGCAAATATGGAAAACTCAGCAGTGGCCACAGGACTGGAAAAGGTCAGTTTTCATTCCAATCCCAAAGAAAGGCAATGCCAAAGAATGCTTAAACTACCGCACAATTGCACTCATCTCACATGCTAGTAAAGTAATGCTCACAATTCTCCAAGCCAGGCTTCAGCAATACGTGAACCTTGAACTTCCAGATGTTCAAGCTGGTTTTAGAAAAGGCAGAGGAACCAGAGATCAAATTGTCAACATCCGGTGGATCATTGAAAAAGCACGAGTTCCAGAAAAACATCTATTTCTGCTTTATTGACTATGCCAAAGCCTTTGACAGTGTGGATCACAATAAACTGTGGAAAATTCTTAAAGACATGGGGATACCAGACCATCTGACCTGTCTCTTGAGAAACCTGTATGCAGGTCAGGAAGCAACAGTTAGAACTGGACATGGAACAACAGACTGGTTCCAAATAGGCAAAGGAGTACGTCAAGGCTGTATATTGTCACCCTGCTTATTTAACTTACATGCAGAGTACATCATGAGAAACGCTGGGCTGGAAGAAACACAAGCTGGAATCAAGGTTGCCGGGAGAGATACCAATAACCTCAGATATGCAGATGACACCACCCTTATGGCGGAAAGTGAAGAAGAACTAAAGAGCCTCTTGATGAAAGTGAAAGAGGAGAGTGAAAAAGTTGGCTTAAAGCTCAACATTCAAAAACTAAGATCATGGCATCTGGTCCCATCACCTCATGGGAAATAGATGGGGAAACAGTGCAAACAGTGTCAGACTTTTTTTTTCTGAGCTCCAAAATCACTGCAGATGGTGACTGCAGCCATGAAATTAAAAGATGCTTACTCCTTGGAAGGAAGGTTATGACCAACCTAGATAGCATATTGAAAAGCAGAGACATTACTCTGCCAACAAATGTCTGTCTAGTCAAGGCTATGGTTTTTCCAGTAGTCATGTATGGGTGTGAGAGTTGGACGGTGAAGAAAGCAGAGCGCCAAAGAATTGATGCTTTTGAACTGTGGTATTGGAGAAGACTCTTTAGAGTCCCTTGGACTGCAGGAAGATCCAACCAGTCCATCCTAAAGGAGATCAGTCTTGGGTGTTCATTGGAAGGACTGATGTTGAAGCTGAAACTCCAATACTTTGGCCACCTCATGCGAAGAGTTGACTCATTGGAAAAGACTCTAATGCTGGGAAGGATTGGGGGCAGGAGGAGAAGGTGATGACAGAGGATGAGATGGCAGGATGGCATCACCAACTCGATGGACATGGGTTTGGGTAGACTCCGGGTTTTGGTGATGGACAGGGAGGCCTGGTGTGCTGCGATTCATGGGGTCACAAAGAGTCAGACACGACTGAGCGACTGAACTGACTGAACCATCTTGGTATACAGTACACTTTAATAATAAGGAACCCTCACATACTCACTCCTATCTTTCTATATCTATCTAATCAAAAGAAGAGAATGTCTGCACTGTCCTTAATGTTAACTTTAGTTCTAAAAGCAGAGTATGATGTATTACTTGCTCTTCCTGCTCTGTCGTGTAACATCAAGATTTTAGCACTGTAATTACCTAATATTTTAGGCTAACCTATCGTTGATGTTAAATCCTTATATTTGAATGTATGTTTATCTTAATATATGTATTTTGATTTCTTCTCTTCCTATGTGATCCGTGTTTTCACAAAGTGGACAAAATATTCTAAATTTACAATAATTTAAGAATCTAATTTCAGAACCTGTAGGAATACTGCAAATAGGAGATTCTCTGAGCAGACAGTTGTTTAGTGTTTATTGTGTTGGTAAATCTTTATTATCAGTGTTCAGTGAATTCTAACTTGCTGCTTTCACATCTTTTCTCAGATGTTTTTGCAGAAACCTTCTCAACACTAAGAAAAATATATAATTTTAAAAACCTAAGCTTGGTTGACAGACCATTAAAAGTCAGTATACATTATTATTGGGCTTCCCTGGTGGCTTAGATGGTAAAGAATCTGCCTGCAATGCAGGAGACCTGGGTTCGATCCCTGGGTCGTGAAGATCCCCTGGAGAAGGGAATGGCAACCCACTCCAGTATTTTTGCCTGGAGAATCCCATGGACAGAGAAGCCTGGTGGGCTGCAGTCCATGGGGTTGCAAAGAGTTGGACATGACTGAGCACCTGACACACACACACACACACACATAGATTATTATTATGTAGGATTTGAAGGACATATTGTTCGCTAAAAGTTAAGTAAGACTTTTTAGCTGTAAGAACCATGGTTTCTTAAACAGCTGAAGTCTTGTTTAAGGCATTTCACAGATAAAATTAGCTGTTAACAAGCAAAATACTCTTAAGACAATCAATATGGACCACACACACATTTCATGAAATATATAGATGTGATACATGCTGTTGCTACAATATGCAGCAGCTGGTATAGTTTGAGACTTCCAGTCTTCCTGATGTCTTTTCTCAAAAAGAAACAACTCATTTTCTGATTGCTACACTCCAAGTTGATCTCATTGTTACTGTTGTTTTCTAGCAGTACATGATTATGCCTCAAGACTAGATGTTTGCCTTTTTAAAGAAGTAATTTCCAGCCTCAGTTTTGTGGCATCCCAAGGCACCCCACTCCAGTACTCTTGCCTGGAAACTCCCATGGACGAAGAAGCCTGGTAGGCTGTAGTCCATGGGGTCGCAAAGAGTCGGACACGACTGAGCGACTTCACTTTCACTTTCAAGGAATATCAAAATTGTTTTTATTTTCTTAAAATTAAAATACCCACACCATACCAAAATGAGAATCATGAAATGAAAATGGAAGCATAGCATGTCACTGTCCAGAAGTTTAAGATTTACTACTTTAAAACTTTTCTTCAGTCTGTTCTACTTGCTCTGCCATTTTTTGATTCACCATGTTGTGTTTTGCTGACATACTCGCAATTTATATCTGTATTCTACCCTGCAGCTAATGTCATTTTGGGGCTTGTAAACTGTTCTAAGACTTTATTAATGAATTTGTCTTGCAAATAATTACCACTGTTATTTACTAAAATTTCAAAAAGACTTCTATTGCATATAAACTGAAGATACTTTTCTTCAATTGCATAATTACATATAAACTGAAGACACTTTCTTCAGTTGCATTGTGGTTTTTTTCCTTGTAATAGTATGATCAATTACAACTTTATGTTTTGTGGTTCATAGGGCTTAGAAGAATGCAGGGAACAGCAGAAGGCCATTAGAATGATTACTATATTGAGGTCTTTACAAGTATCTTTTGCATTTTTTAAAATAATGGTATTAGTTGGAAAAGTATGATTGTACAGAGCAGTTGTTCCCAAGCAATCATAGTTTTGCCACTGAACAGCTATGGCACCTTGGGCAAGTCATTTATTTCACTGTGCTTCAGTGACCTCATGTATAAAACAGGGATTGTAATAGTACCTATCACATAAGAGCTATGCTTTTGTGGTGGCTTGGTAGTAAAGAATCCATCTGCCATTGCAGGATATGTGAATTCAGTCCCTGGGTTGGGAGGATCCCCTGAAGAAGGAAATGGCAACTCACTTCAGTATTCTTGCCTGGGAAATCACATGGACAGAGGAGCCTAGTGGGTTACAGTCCATGTGGTTGCAAAAGAGTCAGACATGCAAAAGAGTCAACTAAACAACAGCAACATAATCCTAATAGTTTATTAAATTATATTTAGATGTGGTAGGACTAAAAAGCTTGGGCTTCCCACATGCTGCTGCTGCTGCTGCTGCTAAGTCGCTTCAGTCATGTCTGACTCTGTGTGACCCCATAGACGACAGCCCACCAGGCTCCCCTGTCCCTTGGATTCTCCAGTCAAGAACACTGGAGTGGGTTACCATTTCCTTCTCCGATGCATGAAAGTGAAAAGTGAAAGTGAAGTCACTCAGTCGTGTCCGACTCTGAGCGAACCCATGGACTGCAGCCTACCAGGCTCCTCCGTCCATGGGATTTTCCAGGCAAGAGTACTGGAGTGGGGTGCCATTGCCTTCTCCACATGACACATTGGTAAAGAATATGCCTGCCAATGCAGGAGACACAAGAGATGCAGGTTTGATCCCTGGGTCAGGAAGGCCTCCTGGAATAAGAAATGGCAGCCTGCTCCAGTATTTCTTGCCTGGGAAATTCCGTGGACAGAGTAGCCTGGCGGGCTACAGTCCATGGGGTCGAAAAGAGTCGGACACAACTGAGCAACTAACACTTTATTCAGGATCAAATACTTAATAGTCTGGAAATGTCATTACTTTTTCAGGGAATATATATTGAGCTTTTTGAAGACAGAGGCTCCAATCTTTTGCTTTGAGTATGCCTTACTCAGTAAATAGAGAAGGACGATTTTGAGGTATTAAAATCTGATTTTCCTTAGCTTGTAAGAGTTTTCACACCAATCTGCAGAAGTTTTTCAATAACAGTTTTAATACAGCTTTCATTTTTACTTTAAGTTAAATCTTAAACTTTTTTAGCCTACTTTCAGCTGACTGCAACATGAAAAGTGATTATTGTGGTTATCTTAAATTCAGCAAAGTATCTCCAGTCTCTCATCTTACCCTCATCTTTTAATTATGTGTCTGCTATGTGTATGTATAGAAAAGTCAGGAGAAACCTACTGCAAAATATAAATATTAATAACTTCAGAGAACAGAATTGGTAGCGGGAAGATTATTATCACTTCTTTGTTGTTCAGTCGTTAAGTCATGTTTGACTGTTTGAGACCTCATGAACTGCATGCAGCACACCAGGCTTCCCTGTCCTTCACCATCTTGCAGAGTTTACTCAAACTTGTGTGCATTGAATCAGCAAAGCCATCCAACCATTTCATCCTCTGTCGTCCCCTTCTCCTCCTGCCTTCAATATTTCCCAGCATCAGGATCTTTCCAGTGAGTCGGCTCTTAGCATCAGGTGGCCAAAGTATTGGAGCTTCAGCATCAGTCCTTCCAATGACTATTCAGGGTTGATTTCCTTTAGGATGGACTGGTTGGATCTCCTTGCAGTCCAAGGGACTCTCAAGAGTCTTCTCCAACACCACAGTTCGAAAGCATCAGTTTTTTGGCACTCAGCCTTCTTCATGGTCCAGCTCTGATATCTGTACATGACTACTGGAAAAACCATAGCTTTGACTATACAGACCTGTATGGCTAAGTGATGTCTCCTTTTTCATACACTGTCTAGATTTCTCATAGCTTTTCTTCCAAGGAGCAAGCATCTTTTAATTTCTTGGCTGCAGTCATTGTCCAGTCAGTTCAGTTCAGTCGCTCAGTAATGTCCGACTCTTTGCGACCCCATGGACTGCAGCACGCCAGGCTTCCCTGTCCATCACCAATTCCTGGAGCCTACTCAAATTCATGTCCGTCGCGTCGGTGATGCGATCCAACCATCTCATCCTCTGTCTTCCCCTTCTCTTCCTGCCTTCAATCTTTCCCAACATCAGGGTCTTTTCCAGTGAGTTGGTTCTTCACCAGGTGGCCAAAGTATTGGAGCTTCAGCATCAGTTCTTCCAATGAATGTTCAGGACTGATTTCCTTTAGGATGGACTGGTTGGATCTCCTTGCAGTCCAAGGGACTCTCAAGAGTCTTCTCCAACACCACAGTTCAAAAGCATCAATTCTTCGGTGCTCAGCTTTCTTTATAGTCCAACTCTCAGATATGTACATGACTACTGGAAAAACCATAGCTTAAACTAGATGGACCTATGTTGGCAAAGTAATGTCTCTGCTTTTTAATATGCTGTCTAGTTTAGTCATAGCTTTTCTTCCAAGGAGCAAGCGTCTTTAATTTCATGGCTGCAGTTAACCATCTGCAGTGATTTTGGAGCCCCCCAAAATAAAAAGTCTCTCACTGTTTCCATTGTTTCACCATCTATTTGCTATGAAGTGATGGGACTGAATGCCATGATCTTAGTTTTCTGAATGTTGAAAAAACATTTTTTTTAAAGTTTTTTAAAAAGACTTAAGTTTTAAATTTAAGCCAACTTTTTAAGTTTTAAGCCAACTTTTTCACTCTCCTCTTTCACTTTCATCAAGAAGCTCTTTAGTTTCTCTTTGCTTTCTGCCATAAGGGTGGTGTCATCTGCATATCTGAGGTTATTGATATTTCTTCTGGCCATCTTGATTCCAGCTTGTGCTTCATCCTGCCCAGCATTTCTCATGATGTACTCTGCATACAAGTTGAATAAGCAGAATAACAATATACAGCCTTGACGTACTCCTTTCCCGATTTGGAATCAGTCTGTTGTTCCACGTCCAGTTCTAGCTGTTGCTTCTTGACCTGCATACAGATTTCTCAAGAGGCAGGTAAAGTGGTCTGGTATTCCCATCTCTTTTAAGAATTTTCCACGGTTTGTTGTGATCCACACAGTCAAAGCTTTGGCATAGTCAGTAAAGCAGAAATAGCTGTTTTTCTGGAACTCTCTTGCTTTTTTTTTTATGATCCAGCTGATGTTGGCAACTTGAACTCTGGTTCCTCTGCCTTTTCTAAATCCATCTGGAACATCTGGAAGTTCACGGATCACGTACTGCTGAAACCTGGCTTGGAGAACTTTGAGCATTACTTGCTAGCGTGTGAGATGAGTGTGACTGTGTGGTAGTTTGAACATTCTTTGGCATTGCCTTTCTTTGGGATTGGACTGAAAACTGACCTTTTCCAGTCCTGTGGCCACTGCTGAGTTTTCCAGATTCTTTGGCATATTGAGTGCAGCACTTTCATAGTGTCATCTTTTAGGATTTGAAATAGCTCAGCTGTAATTCCATCACTTCCACTCTTTTTGTTTGTAGTGATGCTTCCAAGCCACTTAACTTTGCATTCCAGGATGTCTGGCTCTAGGTGAGTGATCACAGCATTATGGTTATCTGGGTCATGAAGATATTTTTTGTATACTGTCCACAATATATATTTCTAAACATATTACTAAAATTTTTACTTTTCCAAAATAGTTATATCCTTAAATTTTTTTTTTTTAGATCACAAGTCATATTATACAGGCATGTGTGACGTATGGGTCAAAATATGATTTGTAATGATCAGTTTCTTAATATTCATATTGTTAGTATTCATATTCTTACATCTTTATTAGTTCTCTTTTAGCAATATACATAAATTACATTTAATGGTGTTTAATTCCTTTGTATTGATTATTCTAAGGGAAAGTGCAATATCTGGAAAGGCCAATTATTTCTAACAGATTTTTAATACCTTTACCAAGGTAGAATTTACATAAAATTCACCTTTGTAGTATTTAGTATTTAGTAGTTTGTAGTATTGAGTTATTTCCAGTATGTTTACAGAATAGTACAACCATGGCCATAATCTTGGTTTAGAATATTTTCAGTATGCCCAAAAGAATTCTTGTACCCATTAGCAGTCACTACCCATTTCTGTCTCCCCACCCTTTCTCCCATCCCTAGGCAACCTCTAATCTATTTTCCGTCTCATAGATTTGCCTATTCTAGACATTCCATATGAATGGTATCATGCAGTATGTGGTCTTTTGTGGCTGACTTCTTTAACATAGTTTAGTATTTCTGAGGTCTATCCATGTTTAGTGTTTTTATTGCCACTAACAGTTTTTTACAGATCTCTTTTCAACTTATAAGCACCAACTCAGGAACTTCAGATAGGACAAAAATGAATAAAATAAGTTTCTTGTAATTCAAAGAAGGTTAGAGGTAGAATTTTCTTTTTGGTGGGCCATGTCTAAGTAGGTGTAAAGATGCTTTGTTGAAACACCTTTCTTCACTATGTAGTACATAGAGGGGAACCTAATATAGTCTAATGAAAGATACTTAAGGAAGGTTCCCTTGAAGAAGTGACATTTAAGCTGAGATTCAGTAGTAAGAAGTAATGGGCTGGCTGAAGTTGGACAAGGGGAAGGTAAGGTAAGCCCAAAGTGAAATTGAGCAAGGGGAACAGCATATACTGATGGCCTAGAAGCAAAAGTATTGGGCTTTCAAAACTAGAAGTTAGTACCATATGGCTGTTATTTAGATTGGAGTGATGGAAATGGGTGAGAAATGTAGCTTAAAAAAAAGGTACTACGATGGTTAGATCATTGCTGTGTCTCAAGGGTCATGGGAGCTGTGTTTTGGAAAAGACTATAAAGGCAAAAGGAAACTGGCATAATGACTTCCCTGGTGGTCCAGTGGTTAGGAATCCGCCTGCCAGTGCAGGGTACTCGGTTTGATACCTGGTCCAGGAGGATCCCGCATGCTGCAGAGCAACTGAACCCATGAGCCACAACTACTGAAGTCCATGATCCTAGAACCTGTGCTCCACAGTAAGAGAAACCACCACAAAGAGAAGCCCTTGCACCACAACAAAGAGAAACTCCCACTCACTGCAACTAGAGAACGTGCATGCACAGCAAAAAAGACCCAGTGCAGCCTATAAATATATATTAAAAAAAAACTGGCATAGAATTTTTAGTAGAGTAATGTTAATAGATTCATATTTTAGAAAACAGTTCAGCTGCAGTATATGGAATGAATTGGAAGGGAGCAAGATCAGAGATTTTGAAATTTAAAAAAAAAAAGGACTTTTCTTTTTCAGAATCCTTTTGGCCATTCTTTATCTTTACATTTTCATGTAACTTTTAGAATCAGGCTGTCCATTTCTATAAAAATGCCTGATGATATTTTTTAGGAATTGCATTAATTCTGTTGGTCAACTTGGAAAAATTGACATGTTAATGTTGAGTCTTCAGATCTGTCAACGTGGTGCATCTCTCCCATTTATTTAAGGCTTCTTTAATTTCTCTCAGCAATGTTTTATTGTTTTCAGTGTACAACTCTTGCAGTTAATTTGTTAAATTTATTCCTAAGTATTCTTTTTGATGCTGTTGTGAATGGAATTGTTTGTTTCATGTTTGAATCCTTCATCGATACATGGAAGTACAATTTTTTGCAGAGGAAGAGCTGTTGATTTTATATCCTATGACCTTGCTAAGTCTAGTTGATTTTGTTTGCTTTCAGTAGATTCTACAAAGGATTTTTTATGTACAGGATCATATTGTCTGTGAATAAAGACAATTTTACTTTTTCTTTCCCATATGGATGCCTTGAATTTCTTTTTCTTGACTATTGCACTGGCTAGATACTCCAGTACCACACTGGATAGAGATGATGATACTGTACGTTCTTAACTGTGTTCCCAGTCTTCAGAGAAGCATTCAGTCTTTCACTGTTAGATCTGTTTTCTGAAAGATTTTGTATAAGATTGGCATTATTTTTCCTTAGTATTGATAAAATTAATAAGTGAAGGCATCTGGGACTGGACTTTTCTTTGCAGGGAGATTCCTCATTACTAATTCAGTTTCTTTTTATAATCTCTTCAAAGTCTCAATTTTTTCTTGAGTCCCATTTGATAACTTGTATCTTTCTAGAAATTTATCTGTCATACCTCTTGCATAAAGTTGTTCGTGATAGTCCTTACAATTCTTTTAATATTGGTAGTGTTTGTAGCAGTGCTCACTCTTTCTTTCAGACTTTGGTAATTCACATGAAGGAAGCCATACACACAAAACACACATTGAATGATTTCATTTATATGAAATGTCTAGAAAAGGACATGGAGCTGAAAGCACATTAGTTAATGCCTAGGGCTTGAGGTAGAAACAGATAGGGTGATATAAATTAATTCTAAAATTACATGGTGATGATGGTTGGAGTAACTAAATACTAAATTTATCAAATTATACAATGGATTTTATGGTACAGAGATTACACAGGTTGATTTTATGGTATGTAAATTACATCTTGAAAAAGTTGTTCTTTTTTAAAAAGTTGTAAGGTACTTTTAGCATCTTAAAAATACAGGAACTACTATAAACTAAATGAATACAGCATCAATAATTCAGAATCAGTGAAAGCATCATGGATCTCCCCTATACCACATGAATAGTAGCTTTCCTGTTTTTGTTAATGGCACCGTAATTCTTTCAGTCACAAAAAGCCAAAACCTGTAGAACAATTTTGGATTCTTCCATCTTTTTTATTTCCTACCCTCATCATTAATCTGTCACCAAGTCCTGCTGATCCTACATGTATAAGCTACTTTTCTCCCTACAGATCCTATATTTAATCCCCTTATTGGCAATAGAGAATGCTTTTGCCTTCTGTTAACAGATAAAAGGTAATGTAGCAAACCGTCTATTCCTCTAGTGATGAAAAGGGGAAAACTGATACAATAACCCTTATGTGTGCAAACTATCTTCTACCACTCTTTTCTGTTATTTCAGTGTCCCATCACTAAAATGATCCCTAAAAATAAAACACTTTGGCCCCTATGATATTGGCACCAAATTATTTTTCAGTCAGGGAACCTTTGGTTGACATTTCACAGTACTTTTAAACCTGCCAGAGGACGCATAAGCTGAATTGTATGTAGCATGTAGCTGGATGCCTCTTTAGCAAAACCAAGTGTTTCCCTAACCCTAAATTTTAAAGAAAACCCCAAACAAAAGTGCTTGCAGTAATTATACGTATTATCTCCTTTGCTCATCTCTTATAAACACATAGACTTCTTTAAAATAACTGTTTGCCTACTGAAAACATTTTTTTCACTCTGATGCTTTTGAATTTCTTACATAATAATACATAGTTTAACCAAGAGGGACTGCGTTCTGATGGACACAGCCAATTTATTGATGGCTAATATAATTTACAGCAGGTTGAGATTATCAAGTTTTCACTTGTCAGTAAAACTTGAAAAGTATTACTTCATTACCCTGTTTCTGTTAAAATTAAGTTGTAGAGGCCCAGTGAGGGAGCTGAACTTCCACCAATATCCAGCATCAACAAGACAAGGAAGCAGTGGGAAATGGGGCCCTTTGTCTCCCTTTCCCCATCCTCCATATGTCAGTAGGACCCAAGAAAGGAGCTGATTTTACATCGCATCCATCTGGAAGTATAATAATTTTGTTTACATCATAGATTTCACCTAAAGTGTCTTAATTTGGAAACCACTCTGGTTAGAGTCCAATTAACTTCACATTTTTCTTGTAGAGTCACATTTGAAATGAACATCAGTTGATATAATCTGAACTCATCTGAGGAAAAACAAATCAAGTAGGCTTCCCTTGTAGCTCAGTTGGTAAAGAATCTGCCTGAGTGCAGGAGACCTGGGTTCAATCCCTGGGTCGGGAAGATCCCCTGGAGAAGGAAATGGCAACCCACTCCAGTATCCTTGCCTGGAAAATCTCATGGACAGAGGAGCCTGGTGGGCTGCAGTCCATGGGGTCCCAGAGAGTTGGGCACGACTGAGCGACTAATACTTACTTACTTAGGAAATTAAAGTACACCTGTCTCCTGTCTTCTCACCTTTTTGTTTTTATATACCTTCTCCAGGAACTTATAAAATATGTCTTCTTTCTTCTTTACTGAAACTGAAGTAATTTAGTAAATTGGATCATATTGTTATTAGGGATTTTTTTAATTATTGCTTTTTTCTAACATACCATCATTTGAAAAGAGGGCTACAGAGGGGCTACTACTTAAGTAAAAGGAATGAGTAGCTAATGATAAATTTTTGTGTGGTTTGTGGTAGGAAGGGAACTGGGAATTGGAAAGTAAGGCATTTATCTGCCTTCTAGACAAGATCTAATGATATGGTTATGTTAGGGAGTCAAGAACTACTGAAAACAGAATAAACTATTGTAAAAACATGTCTCTTCATAGTTTTTGAATGAGAGTAAAAGAAAAATAAGACACACTTTAGGACCGGACAGTTGGCCTCCTTTGAGTTCACCTAATAGTTGAGATTTGGGTTTATATTGATGGTTATAATGTTTTCTTCCAGTGCAGAAAGTAGATGTGGATGATTTTAAAAATACTCCATCATTTTTACTTCTCATCCTCCAATTTAAATCTGTTCTAAGGATCCCTTATTTTATAACCTTGTGTTTAGTAACTAACATTAGTCTTTTTTGTTTTTTGTTTTCTCCTAGGCTGTATTCATCACCAAAGAAAAAACTTACACCAGTGCAGAAATCGGTTAGTCCTTTAGTTTGGTGCAGGCAAGTTTTGGATTACCCGAGTCCTGATGTTGAATGTGCTAAAAAGTCTCTTATCCACAAACTTGATCAAACTATGTCAGGTATGTCTGTAATTTTACTTGTAAATTCACCCATTTGCTTTCTTTAATCGAAAGACAGGTAAATGTTGAATGGTATATTTTTAGCAAGGCAGTTTCTTGCTTGGTGGTGTTTTTCAGATCGCATTGTGCATGCTGTTGTGAGGTTTTGCCATATGCACATAACCCTGTTCTGTTATTTACTTAATAAGTTCTTTTTTTTAATCTCTATTTATGTAGCTTCATGCTAAAAAATATCTGTGAAATAATGGATTTTATGTGACAAGTTTTTTTTTTCTAATGTAAGCTAAAAGAAATGATTATTTTAAAAAATGTTTCATCTGGTATCATCTGAAATCATCTCACCAGCCTCAGGGAAATTCTGGTGTGATAGAAAGATACAGATGGAGAACCTTAGAGACCTCCTTCTCACTCGGTCACTTAGTTGCTTGTGACCCTGCGAATTACTTACCTCCCTTGAGCTCAGTTTTCTTATAAGAATGATGAAACCTTGTAAGTGTTATTTAAGGATTGAATGATAATGTTTATGAAAGAGCCTTGCATGTTTTTCTGGCTCATGGTAGTGATTAGTAAATGTATTCATGCCCATCGTTTTTTTGTTTGCTTTGTTTTTTTATTTGGCATTTTAGGTTTAAATTGCTTTTATGCCCTGTTGTTTAATAGCATTCACAAAGCTAATAAAATATATGTGTCACTATTTATGGCATTTAATGTAGCATTCTGGTGTGTTTGAAATATAGGAAAAATATTATTGACTCTTTCTTAGAATTACTGTCAGTCTCTTAAGAATATCAGTTTCCAGGAATTCCCTGGATGTCCAGTGATCAATACTCAGTGCTTTCACTGCTGGTGCCTGGGTTCAGTTCCCGTTCAGGAAACTAAGATTCCGCAATTTGCATGGCCAAAAAAACCGAAAACAAAAACAGAAGACCAAGAAAAGTAATAGTTTCCAGGAAAACTCATGTAGTAAAAGATTGATGCATGATTACTAATTTGAAATTTTGTTTTTTGCTTTGCGTTACTTGGCAGCTATGTCCTTAAGATTAGTTTTTTTGGCTTTATTGTTGAAGTACATGCTCTTTTTTTCAGGGTGTAAGCTGCACGTGGTCAGGGGAGGCATGGGGAGCATACACAGTTAAACTGGCATATAGTAAAGTGTAGTTTGTCTGTACCGAGCAATGGTTATTATAAGAAAATAATGTATGGGATAGACATAGTGGAGAAAACCAAAGCTGTTACACTTCAGAAGTAGTAATTGTAGTGAGTAGCTTTTTGCTTTATTATGACAAAGTTATTAAAGATCGTAGGAGCCTGCAAGAGAAGCTGTTATTCTTGAACTGAAACTAGGTGTAATCAAGTACTGGATCTGCTTAACAATGCTTAAATCTTATAGCTGTGTGCACAGAGCATTAGCTGTAACTGTATATATTTAAAGGAAAAGTAATTGGACTGTTTCAAGTTTGAAGCTTATCGTCCTAAACCTCTCTTTTCCCAGGTTGGAGGGAAGATGGTTTTTTAAATGTATTTTTTGATAAGGCACGTCTTCCTAGAAACTTAGCTATTGTATTCCAGCACAACAGTTTCTGCTCCTTCACACTCAGCTTCTCTTCAGTGAACTACCATGTGCCCCTAAGACATTCTTTTCTTATTTATTTATTTTTCAATGATAATGCATTATCTTTTTTACCCTGTCTTAAACACTCCCTACAGTTTTCTTTTCAGTCTTTAAGGTTCTCCCTTCTCTGTTCTCTGCCCATTTTTTTTTTTTTTTTTTTTTGGTGGTAAGCCTTATTTAACATAAAATTCCCCACTAACTATTTTTAAATGTACAGTTCAGTGGCATTAAGTACATTCACATTGCAATCGCCTCTATCTCTAGAATGTTGTCATCCCAGACTATATTAGAGTGGAGAAGGCCAAAAGTGAACATAGGATGATTTTGAGGAGGGTTGATGATGATAGCTGAGCAGTGTGTGTTGGGGGAAAGGGTCATAGTCGAGATGAAAAGGTGTGAAAGGAAAAAGGAATAAGCCAAATTTGATGAAATGGGGGAGAAGAAAGTATTGGCATTGATTTCTATGTTTCCAGCTAGTGTGATAGGGTGAATGTTGTTACTGTTCTAAGATAAGGACCCTAGACATAAAATCTGTTTTAGCTCAAAAAGAATGAGTTTGGATTTGGACATGAATTAGTTTTGAGAATGAAAATGAGAAAAGAATGAGTTGGTTTGGGGTACATTTGCCATACCTTCAGGGGAAACATTAAGTGGGCAGTGTATATGAGACTGAAGCTCATGAAAACTTAGGCTTAGAGATATAAATAATGGGGATTTGGGTAATATAGATACTAACTAATGTTGTGAGTATAATTGAAATTTCTCAAGAAAAAGAAAGTTAAAATTTGAGGTGAGAACTTGCAGTGCTGGTAGTTAAATAAATAACCAAATAGAGAATATGCCTCAAAGGAAATCAGAGTAAAGAGGAAGGAATGAACACCCCTATTTCTGCTCAGGTCGATATATTGAGATCAGGCCAAGTACTACATACTCAATATGTTTAATGATCTCTTGTTTCATGGTGAATATATATAAAACTATACTACTCACCAGCTACTGTACTACTATCCAACTTAACAGAAAACATGTTTGCCTCCTCTAAAAACCAGTGCTCTGCCTATAAGCAAACCAGAAACTTCAGAACCATCTAATTTTTTTTTTCCCTTTAGTAATCCTTTCTAGTTTTTAATATTTATCCCTTTCTTCCTTTTTTTTGGTCACCTTTATTAACTAGTTCAGTCTAATCTATTTAACATTAGGATTTCCACCATTTATTTTTCCTGTGATGATTAGATCACAGTACTCTTGCTCAGAAGTCCCTGATGGTGTTATCATTGCTACTAAACACATTTCAAACTCCTAAGCATGGTGTTCCAGGCCTCTTGTGACTTGGGCCCAGCTGGTTTTTCTTGTTTTGTCCCTCGTCGTGTACCTTACCCTTCTAGATTACTCACTATTATTCCCTGGACACAGTATGCATTTTCACAACACAGCTTTAGTTTGTTATAAACACAGATGAAACCATATACTTTTTGCTCAGTTCTAGTGTCCTATCAAATTACTACTCATCCGTTTAAGATTGCTCCACTGCCTCTTCTTCCAAAAAGCCTTACCTATTTTCTGTTAGTTGTAATGAATTACTCCTATCTCATCATTTCCATTAGGCTCTTTGCACTTTTTTGATAATACTCATTTCATTTTGCCTTGAAATCATTGTTTTTTTCTCCCTGCACTACTTGACGATAGACCTGTTTAGAAAAAGTACCATGTCACATCTGTGTATGTATTCTACATAGTACTTCGGTGATGGTCATAAACATGAATAAATGGTAGATTTTAGAATAGAGTGGAGGAAAGAAAAAAATACTTTATGTATTTATTCGGCTGGCTGCGCTGGGTCTCAGTTGCAGCACACGGGGTCTCTTGAATCGTGTGGGATCTTCGTTGGGCCTCAGCTGCAGCACACGGGGTCTCTCTTGAATCGTGTGGGATCTTTGTTGCGGCACAGACTCTCCAGCTGTGGTGCGCGGGCTCAACAGTTGCAGCATGTGGGCTTAGTTGCTCCGCAGCATGTGAGATCTTCCCAGACCAGGGATCAAACCTGTGTACCCTGTATTGCAAAGTGGCTTCTTAACCACTGGACCACGAGGAAAGTACCACCCCAAAATATTTTAAGTATTAATTTTTCTTACGTATAATTGCACTTGAGATCTTTCATACTACTTTTATAATTTTATACACATAGCACAGATGTTTTACCTTTTTCTAGCAGAAGTATTCTCTTGTCCCAGAAAATGGGAGTGTGGGAAACTTTTTTTCTTTTTAAAAAAGAATTCTTGCGTGTTTGACTTTAATATGGCCTAAATAGTCAATGGACTTCCCTGGTGGCTCAGATGGTAAAGCGTCTGCCTGCAATGCGGGAGGCCCGGGTTCAGTCCTTGGGTCGGGAAGATCTCCTGGAGAAGGAAATGGCAACCCACTCCAATATTCTTGCCTGGAAAATCCCATGGACAGAGGAGCCAAGAGTCGGACACAACTGAGCGACTTCACTTGTACTAAATAGTCGATATTGTTTTATTTCTTCTAAAATCCAAACTTAGGAAAGGCTATGTTTAAAATTCATTATTTCATAGTTTTTTGTTGTTATTAGCAATATGTATTCAAAAAATGAGAAAACACAAATATGCTTTTATATTCATTTTATTTTTAAAGGCCATTCAAGGTTGATACAGTGGGAATAAACTTCCCAACAAGACAGAAGTAACTTAATTTAGTAGTTAATAATTTATTGAGGAGATATTCTTCCTGTGGTATTATTGGGTTAGCCAAAAAGTTTGTATGGGTTTTTCTGTAACATTTTACAATATTTTTGTTTGATGTGGCTCCTGTTTTATTTGCATAACAAAATTTAAGATAGTGGAGATATTTTGTTGGGATTATTAATGTGATATACCCCCCCACACTGTAGAAATGTTTCTGTATTTAAATTGAGATAATGAATTACTAAATTGCCTAACAGGAAATTTTTTGAAATATTACTAGCCTTTTGTTCAGTTTGATTTTTTCTCTTGTCATTAATGCAGCTCTCAAGAGGCAGAATTTGTATAATAATCCGTTCAACTCCATCAGTTATACAAGTCCTTACAGTCCAAATGCCAGTAGCCCATACAGTAGTGGTTTCAATTCTCCGTCTTCAACCCCAGTGCGACCTCCTATTGTCAAACAGCTAATACTTCCTGGAAATTCAGGTAAGGAGAAATGAATTGAAGTAATTAAGAAATAGTTTTTAACTTATTGCCCTGCCTCAGAAAATAATTTATTCATCAGTAGCTCAAGTTCTTTTATTTATGAAACCTCCAACTGAGTAGAGAAGATATCATCAAGGAGCTACTTAGCACCAGGTAGTGCTGTAATGGGCATCAGGGATACAGATAAGCCAGGATACATCCAGTTTTCTTTAGTGTGTATGTAAAATTTTTTTAATGTGATTTGATTAAATAAGGTTACAAGTTTGATTCTCTTAACAAATGCTTGCTTGGGTTGTAAAAGCTACAGAGTTAAGTATGAGTTTGATGAGCTTTGATATTACACTTTAATAATAGTATTAGACTGTATATGAATGTGCCAAGGGAGTGTTTAGAGCCATGAAGGGTATAGGAGAGGCATAGATTGCTGTAGTTGAGGAAACAATGTTCTGCGTGGTTCTATGAAACTGTTATTGTATATATATTGTATTGTTCTTTAGATTTCACCCATTCAGTTACTCTTATTACTGCCATTGTTATGATTAATTATTATAGCTCCCTTAAAAAGTATTAATCACCTCAAACTTTTGACCTGTGTACTTCCAGTTTCATCACTTATTGATCCTGTACATAGGTTGTTAGTGGCTACTTATTTCACCCATGACTGTTGTACTAAAATGTTTGATCTGCCATATTTGTTTAATATTTTTAAAAAAATATTAAAAAATTATTCAGGTACTATTTGAGACTGACCTTGTAGTACATTTCCTACTATGTGCACTATACTCTTTTTGATAATATAAATATTAACTATGTTTTGTATTCTTCTTGCTCTTTTTATGTACTCATTAATGTTAGAACTGACTCTTACGGTGAAAAACTCAGGAAACAAGAATTTCAAATACATCTGTATTAGAAATATTAATAACAGTGTTGGGATTTTTCAGTCCTTCATTGGAAGTTGATCAGATGAAAGCATTTCCTTAGAAGTTATTTGGTTGGTGCAAAAGTAATTGCGGTTTTGCATTGTTGAACTTTGCTGTTTGGTATTGGAATAGATTATTAATAAATGTGGTTATGTTGTGGTTATGTATCATTTTAATGCACATTTCTCGCTTTTTTTTTTTTGCTAATGACTTATTACTTGCTGTGTATTTTATATTTATTTTAGACTATAAGTTTTCTTATTCGAGTTCAAAAGGGGTTGTAAGGCAGCAGAGACAACTCGTAACATCAACAACGCATTTGGCCCAGGAACTGCTAACCAACATACAGGACAGTGGTGATTCGAGAAATTTTGCAAAGGAGATGAGAGCCTTGAAGATGAAGGGGGGAGTGGCCAGCCATCGGAAGTTGACAGCGACCAATTCAGAGGGTCACTGAAGCTGATTCTCTTTATAACTACATGAGAAGTTGCCAAAGAACTCATCATTGACCATTCTATGGTCATTTGACCTTCAAAGCAAATTGAAAGGTGAAAAAGCATGATAAGTGGGTGCCTCATGAACTGACCACAAATCAAAAAAATCATCCTTTTGAAGTGTTGTCTTCTCTTATTCTACGTAACAACAATGAACCATTTCTTGATTGGACTGTGATGTGCAATGAAAAGTGGGTTTTATATGACAGCCGGCAGCAACCAGCTCGGTATTTGGACTGAGAAGACACTTCAAAGCCCTTCCCAAAGCCAGAGTGGCACCAGAAAAGGTCATGGTCACTGTTTGGTGGTCTGCTGCCCGTCTGATCCACTACAGCTTTTTGAATCCTGGCGAAGCCATTACACTTGAGAAGTATGCTCAGCAAATCGATGAGATACACTGAAAACTGCAACCTCTGCAGCCGGTGGTCAACAGAATGGGTCCAGTTCTTCTCCATGACAACACCCAACCACATGTTGTACAAGCAGCGCTTCAAAAATTGAATGAACTGGGCTATGAAGTTTTACCTCATCCACTGTATTCACCTGACTTGTAGTTAACCGACTACCAGTTCTTCAAGCATCTCAACAGCTTTTTGCAGGGGAAATGCTTCCACAGCCAGCAGGAGGCAGAAAATGCTTTCTAAGAGTTCATCAAACCCCGAAGCACAGATTTTTATGCTACAGGGATAAACAAACATTTTTTGTTGGCAAAACTGTGTTGATTGTAATTCTTCCTATTTTGATTAATAAAGATGTGTTTGAGCCTAGTTATAATGATTTAAAATTCACGGTCCAAAACTGCAATAACTTTTTCACCAACCTAATAAGACTCTTTTGGATATGTATAGCCTTTATTCCTCTGAGCTGTCTTCTATCCTCCTTTGGTTTATAGTGATAAAATGTGTTTTTTAATCCAGTCATTTCCTTCATCCTGTCTTTATGCTTCACTACTAAACATCAGAGAACTCCTTGGATCCCCATTACCATGTAAACATGGCACAATGTAGGAGAAACGAGCTTAGTGTTCTTTTTTGGTTTGGTTCTAAATCTCTAAGGAATTCTGATTTTCCTCAAATTATAGTTTTCTTGTTTAGGAAAAGTAGGTGGTTTTATTCAAGGGAAAAGATGATGGTGTTTGCTAATGACTGAATTGGAGGAGAAAATATGACATAATTCATCTATTTATAGAGCAGTTTCATTGGCTACCTGGTAAAAGTTGAAATCCTCTAGCATGTATTATTTGAACATTAACTACTTTCCCAGTACTGTTTTGAAAACATAATTTTTCCTAAGAATATGGATAAATTATAGCTATAAGAAAATGAGTTTTGTATTTGTCATTGTATATGAATGAGTCTCTATAGCTGTCTTTATTCTTAATCAGGTCAGTTTTTAATTTTAACATCTGGGAATTTTATAAACAGAAGAGACAGAATAACAACTGAATCAATCCAAAGATACAATATCAAGTGAATTGCAACAGATGTTTATTCAATTTTTGTTGACCAAAGCTTGAATCATTTTCTTTTTTAAGGTAATTTGAAAAGTTCATCAGACAGAAATCCTCCACTCAGTCCTCAGTCCTCTATAGACAGTGAATTAAGTGCTTCAGAATTAGATGAAGATTCAATTGGATCCAATTATAAGCTAAATGATGTAACTGATGTGCAAATTCTAGCTCGGATGCAAGAAGAAAGTAAGTATTTTAATGATTAAAGTTTAGGTCTTTCATTATAGTATAATTTTGTTGCCCTTATTAAATGTCTTACAGTGTTGTGGAGTAATAGTATAATAAGAATAGAAATGTTGAAATTTCAGAGGCTTTTTCAGCATGTGGACTGGTTTGTTCATTGACTTGTTTTTAGGGTCCATTGTATGCTGAGCAGTTTGCTGTGTGAGTACTGAAGAAAAGCAGGCTGTGCTCTGCTGTGACTGGAAATCATACCTTGGATGTTACTCTGTCCTGTAATTCACTAGTTATTACTCTATTGCTCTTTTGCCTTAGTGTAGATTAGCATTTCTCAGCTGTTCTTTCATTATTACCCATCCCCGAAGGAGCCTATTTAGATTTTTTTTCCTTTTTACCCACCTCCACTCCCAATAAATTTTAATACCACTGATATATTCTACATCTCTTTGTGTGTACTCTAAGAACCACAAACTATTATATCTAAGATTTTTTTCACACCCACAAAATCAGTTTTTTCTCCATGGAGGCAAGTATATCATCTTTCTTAGAATGTATGGTGTATTCTGATTTAAAAAAAAAAGAGAGACCTTTATGGGAAAATTGAAATTGTGACATTAAGTTAAATGAAGCATGTGATGTTGCTTTGCACAGTGGTCCTTGCAACTTTTTGGGTAACAGGTACCTTTGAGAATCTGATAGAAGTGTTGTCCCCAAAATATACATGTGCACAAAATTTTTACTATTTTAAGGGTTCATCAATGACTTGACTCTCATCTGAATATAAGATGACGATGATAATATTATTCTTCCTTATACATTTTATTGTATGGGCTTACCTGAAGGAAGCAATCTCTCTAAAGTGATCTCTTTCAGCCTTATAATGAAAAGATCCTTAAAGCACAGGTTTCAGAGTCTTGACAGTTGGCTGAGGTAATGGAGCAGTGCTTTAATTTAGTTCAGAAATTTTCTGTATATGTCCTTTCTTTTATGTAAGTTTTATCAAGCTGTAACATTAAGAAACTGCAGAATGTTGGTTTCTTACTCTGCTAATTCTTATCCCATTTTTACACATCTTCCCTTAGAAAGGTAGAAGGGTTTGGTGCTTATCTGTCTTTAGCCCTAGAAACCAATAACATGTTACCCTTTTCTTGTGTAACTTTGTAGACATAACTCCTCACTCCAAGTATGGTATTGTCAGCTAATGAGGGGTTATTGTTACAGATGTGAAAAAAAAATAAAGAATGCTGCCTAACTGTCACTTAGACTAAACTTACTCGTTTCTTCTTTGAACCCTGACTTTTTAGACTGCAGTGTTTTGTTAGAAATTCAGTCATGTATTTGCTATAGTTTTCATATTGTATGTTGGTAACACATAATAGAAATTTTAGCCTTTCTTTAAAAATCCTTTCTAAGTCATTCACATGCATAAATATTTCTTTTTCTGGTGAATTAAAAAAAGAAAATGATACTGAAAATGTGAGTGATACCTCTTTGAAAGCACCATCATTTCTTTTTAAGAGAATGATTTTCCTTTTTGCAGCATTGTTTCTCCAGTTTTTTGCTAACACAATTGTAAAGTAACGGATGTTGGGCTTTTGCCTGGTTCAGCTCCCTCATTTTTAAGATGAGAAAAGCACAATGCCCATAGTGGTTGTGATCTCCCTATCATTAGTGGAGAACTTACATCAGGATTGGGATTTGCTTTTCTAAAACAATACTCTTTTCATGGGTCTGTTGTCTTTTGCTAGGTGACACCAAGTAATTTGTCAGTTATTAAATGGTCTCCAAACCTGACCAAGGTCTGGATGGGCCCTAGGAAACCATTGTGTTAAAGGTACCCTGATGATTCTCTTTCACTTCTTCGGTGAACCATGTTGATAGCACTTTCTGTGTATGACTATATAACTTAAAAAGTTTGAATACTACTCAAGAACAGACAGATCTTCTGAACTAAAACTGCCAGTAGTTAGCAGAATCTCCTCAAAATATTATCTAAATTTGACACTCTTTTTCAATTGTAATTTTTTTCTCATTGAATATTTGTCACACTTGTTTTTATTCTAGAAGTTTTTATACTATTTGAAGGGCTCCTTAGGTTGCTTGGGTGTTTCTGGAGATATCGAGATGAAAAGGGACTCCTTTGAAAATTCTTACTTGATGGTTTAGAATATAAGCTTATTTTATTGAAGTCCGTTTGCTTATGAAGCAATTGAAATTACATTTGTGCCCAAGTATTGAATTCCTGAGAGTGGGTTAGAAGTTTCCTTCATCATCTTCTGGAGTAAGATTAATCCAAAGGTTTAGTATCCAGGGTGTTTATTTACTCACTGATGTATTCTTTACACTGGTTGGACAGTTTTCCTTCAATATTCCTTTAATGTTAATCTCAAATTTGGACTCCGTCTTTTGGAATAGAAGTATTTTTAAATTTATGATTTTCTTTTTAATATAGATTTTGGATTCAAGAAGAAATGTTGAAATTGGGTAAAAGTTTATGAATTTCATGTAATTTAAAAATAGCTTTTTAGATGTAGTATATGCATCCTTATGTTTGGGGGAAGTCTAAGATAATCAAGTGAAAGGGAGTTTTCCTTTACATGTTATATGCTATTTGTGTTTCTCAATGATAATCTTGTGCTTTTAAACCTTTAAAATACTTAAATGTTTAATACTAAAGAATTAACACATTCATTATCGTCAGGTCTCCGGCAAGAGTATGCAGCCACAGCGTCGCGGCGCAGTTCTGGTTCATCTTGCAATTCTACAAGACGGGGTACTTTTAGTGATCAGGAACTTGATGCACAAAGTTTAGATGATGAAGATGACAGTATGCATCATGCAGTATACCCTGCTGTTAACAGGTTTTCACCATCACCACGCAATTCACCTCGACCATCACCTAAGCAGTCACCCCGAAATTCACCTCGTTCTCGATCTCCTGCTCGGGGAATAGAATATAGTAGAGTGTCCCCACAGCCTATGATTAGCCGCTTACAGCAACCTCGCCTTTCACTTCAAGGCCATCCAACAGATTTACAGACAACCAATGTGAAAAATGAAGGTAACTATAAGAATGGAAAACTGTCCTTCATATTTTGGTATTAAAGTAACACGGTTTTTAAAAAAAAAAAAAAAGAGTAACACGGTTTTTACCAAGGTTTTGTATTTTAGATAAGTAGATCAAGAATTTTTACTTAGGTTAGTTTTGCTTTGCCATACTCATGAAGTCATGAAGTGTTTAGATTTTGAGTTAAGTAATTTATGGTTCTTTTTAAAGGTTCTACCCATTTATAGAAACTGTATTGAGTTATTTTTTATAAGACATGTTTTTTCCCTGTTAGCTCTTCTAAAGTCTGCAGAACACTTAAAGAATGATTTTTGAATGTTAATTAATATTTTAATTTTCTCCATCCTAAAAAATGATTTGACTTGTTTCTTTTAATTAAAATTCTGTTGTTGTAGAAAAACTCAGACGCAGTCTTCCAAACCTGTCCCGAACATCTAATACACAAGTTGACTCAGTGAAAAGCAGCAGAAGTGACTCAAATTTTCAAGTGCCAAATGGAGGTATACCTCGCATGCAACCTCAGGCTTCAGCCAGTAAGTATCTTTTATGTATCAGTTATTTAAAGAAAAATGAAAATTACAGAGTTTAATTTTGTGCTGAGTAGCTGTACTATAGTAAAATGTAGTTCTTATTAGTTCTGTAAGATAATCATAGCTATATTAAATTTAAAATTTGTCCCTATTAAATATCCAGTTGTATCAATACTTAAATCTGTATGAAACTATAGTCGCTCTAGAATTCTTAAATAAACAAGTTCTGTTTAATTTATAAATATATATATTCTTTAAAAACCTTCTGTTGTGCAATACTGAACATTAAAAGTGACAGAATTTGAGGGGGGAATAGTCCTGAAGTAGACCATTTAAAACCCAAGGAGCTTTCTTATCAGAATATTAATAAAAACAATAATCGTCCTATAAATATACAAATAAAGGCTTGTTAAATTCTTAATAGATACTTTACCAAAGGTAGAATTTTATTTAAAAATAAAAGGTTGAAAGTAACTTGATGGAAAGAAAAGCTGAAACTGTTGATTTAAGGAGACATACGCAACATAAACAAGGATCAGAGAAGCATGCAGAAGGAACTAAGACAAAATGGCCAGACTGAGCCAAGAAGTGATGTGGGAGTAGATGGGCACTCTGTACTTTACAGAGTGATTTTAAAAGAATTGAACACTTTCCAAAAAGTATTGTTTATTAACTAAGGCAGATATGAGCATGTATTAAGCCCAGTTTTAAACAACTATCAGAGTTATTTCTGCAGTCTTAGAAACGCTCAGTATGCATGCCTTCTATCCCACAGTTCACATCAGTTTCGTAGTCTGATTCATTCAATTCCTTTGTAACATATTTACTGTCGGTGGTTAAAGTGGTCGCTGTGATATGTTCCTACATTTCCTCAAAGCTGTGATGAAGAAGTGATACAAACATGAAGTTATTGACTGTCCATTTATAACTTGTGTATTGAGTAGCAACTTTGACAGCGTTTAATTCTCTTGTAAGTCCCCTTGCAGTCTTCCTTGGCTCTGTTGTGTTTAGCTGACTTTGTGTACTTTATATTAAGCTGCTGTTATTTGGTGGCTCAAAAATTCACAGTCCAGAAAAAAATTTTGGTTCAGTTTGAACCAAAATGACTTGTGTGATAATATTGATAAGTTTTCCTTATTTACCAATTGTATATGATATTATTTATATTATAAAACTCACATTGTGCTATACCTTATATTCATAATTCTGTTTAATTCTCTGAACAAGTCTATAAAGTAAGTTCAGTTACTAATACATTTTTACAAATTAGGAAACTGAAGCTTTGAAAGGCTATGTAACTTATTACCACCTCATTCCCTAGAATTTTTTCCCTATAGGTGAATTATTTTTTCTCTTCCCTCGGAAGTTGATAATTAAAAATAGATAAAGAAGCATAGTGAGATTCTAATCACTAATTTACTTTTAAGTGGAATATATGTATGCAGTTTCATAGTAGTATATTTCAGTATTTGAACAATGTATAGGCAGAAGAAAAAGTAAGGTACCATCCTTTTTTAAAAATTGCATATATGTGTTTATTTTTATATTTGTAGTTGTGAAACTTGTTTATGATGAAAATGTCAGAAACATTTATTTCAGTACAGAGTCTCATTGTTCACAGGATGTATTTGAAAAGTAGTAAATCCAGAATATTAGGTTTAAAATTTAATAAAGTTTATTTGATAAAAATATTTAAAACTTGGACTTCCCTGGGAGTCCCATGGTTAGGACCTGGCACTTTCACTGCTGTGGCTCTGGGTTCAGTACCTGGTCAGGGAACTAAGATCCCACAAGCCACAGAGTGCGGCCAAAAAAGAAAAAAAGTTAAAACTTTGTGTTTAAAGTCAATACATTATGAAGCAAAATAAAATGTTACCTGTTTTTCTGAAAATTTTACATATATCTTTGATACATAATATATATGTTTTAATTAGTGTGTGTGTTAGATGTACTGTTACATATCAAAAAAAAAGACTAATATGGTAATTATGTAAGAATATTACAATGGCAACTTTTATACATGAATAGCATTTTAAATATTTTATACAAACCAGTTCATATATTTGCTGCATTTTGTTTTCTTTTAAGTATTTTTTCAGCTCTTAAGTGGTAAAGCTTTGGTTCTTACTTGCTGGTCTGCATGAACCTAACTTTGCAAGATTGCTGTTATTTCCACCTAAGGGACCACTTCTTTTGCCTTGTTACTATGCAATCACTATTTTTATATGCTTACTTGCTATGGCTGCATTATTGTGGATGCTGGCATTCAAATATGAATATTACCAGAGTTCTAATATACTTCATTTTAATAGCTATTACCAATTCTTGACTTTTATATTTGGAAAATGTGCGTGACTTAAAAAGTTTAAGAAAACCAGAGCATTGCAGAGGTCATGAATACATGTAATTTTTTCAGTTTCTCCAGTTAAAGGAAGGAATGTTTGTCAGGGACAGTTTTTCAAAAGACTAGTGTAGTGCTTGTTTTCTAAGACCACTAGAGAACAGGTTTAGTAGAAGGCTTAATTTTCAGAAAAATATAGGAATTACTGGTTCAGAAATAAGAGAAGGGAGAAAAACCCAAGACAATCTGCTGGTTTTAAAAAAGGAGTACATATTTACTTTTACATGTATTATCTCATTTGAACCTTACAACATCCCATTTTTTATTTTTATAGAGAGGGAGCAGAGATCCATATAAATTATATGTACAATGCCAAGTAACTAGAAAACTGGCAAAACCAAGCCAGATTAACTCTCAACTCCTCTGTGTGTCTCCCGATTTCCTCCCGGTTATTGTTTGGATTACATCATGCTGACCCTAACTGCAAGTAAGGAGGCATCTTGGAAAATATTCTTGGATGACTCTATATACTTTGTGAATTACCACAAAAGAATAAACTAAGTCTTTGTAACATTTATCATTTGCTTGCTTACATGTAATTAAGTGAAAGAACATATTTGCACTGGATACAGTGTACTCCTAGAGGAGAGATGTATAGGATCAGTATTGTACTGTGGACCTCACACTGAGGAGGGAATGTCCAGGGCAGTTACCAGCTTATGCATACCAGACTGCACTTAGGCCCATGGGGAAGGAATTCTCATCCAAATTTCACTTGTGACCAGAACACTAAAAGGTTACACTAGAATTTTACATAATTACGAAACATGAAGTTGAGGTCATGATAAATCTGTGTAGTGGGCTAGTATAAGAATGAGTGAAATACTTGTGGAACTTTTGTTTAAGGATAAGTAGTATAATTATGTTGAGTCAATTATCACAAAGAGATTGATACTAATAAGTATAGTTCTTCTGACTTTTACTTTGGAAATGTTGATTGAATACATCTGGAATGGGGACCCAGAATCTCTCTTTTTTAGAAGTGTCTCAGCTGACTCTGGGGCATAGTTAAGTTTAAGAACCACTGAATTGGATCTCAGCTGTGGAGGATCTTGAATATTTAGTTGAAATCTCCAGATTTTATCGAGAGATTATTATTAATTATTACTTAATTATTTGGAAAATAAGATGTTTATAGGGTTTATGTTATGTTCCAAGCATTGGGAATATAAATGTGAAAGAGAGGGTTCATGCCCTTCAAAAGCAGGAAGTGATGTGGAAACAGAGGTATTACACTCATCAGTATAACGAAGTTTTCTGGGAAGATACTGAAAGATCTCTCAGCCAGCTCTGGAGGAGGTGTCACATGAGGGAAGAAAGTTTAGGTTTTCCCAACAGTGGGACCAGTAATGAAATCTTAAGAATGACACCCTGATTATAGTGGTTTTGTTTGACTAAAGTGTGGGTCACAGGATGGGTAGTGGGTTCAGTGACAAGAATGAGAGATGTAGGTAGGGGATAGATTGTGGGAATTTTAAAATACCGTATTTGGAATTACCTGGCACTCCAGTGGTTAAGCCTTTGGGCTTTCATTGCTGAGGGCGCGGGTTCTGGTCAGGAAACTAAGATCCCACAAGCTGTGTGGTGCGCCAAAAAATAAATAGGTAAATAAAATATATTAAGGAGTTTAGATTTCATCTTAACAAGCTATCATAGGCTTTTAATCAGGGTTCCTTCTTAAGAAATTGAATCTGATAGCAATGTGAAGAGTGAATTAAAGTTCTAGAAGGATTTAGAGACTTCAGTTTAGTATACTTTATCATTTAAAAAATGATTTTGGGAACTCCTTGTCAGTCCAGTGGTTGGGACTTCGTGCGTCCACTGCAGCAGGCATGAGTTGGATACCTAGAGGGGAACTAGTATCCCACAAGCCACATGGTCAAAATAAAGAAATGAAAGTGATTTTGCCATTGGAAAATGGATCAAATTAAGATTGATAATTCAGATTAAAATTTAGTTTTTGTTTATTTGTGTAACATTATGTGTCTTTGTGGTATCATGAAAATCATTCATTTTATTCTATCTGTATCAGGCAAATTTAGAGAATACTGCCTGAACCTATTTGCAGTCTGATTCTTTGAATTACCATTGGACAGTCATCACTTGTCTGTAGATGCTGTTCTTGTGACATCACCCATGAAACTTGAGGGATAAATAAAGTCCATTGGAGTCATTATAGCTGTTAATTTAAATAAGATCTTTCCAGAACAACTGGTTATAGATGATATTTTATATTTAAACCCTCGTTTAAGAAATCTTAGTGGTTAATAGATATTGTGGGTTGCCAGTGTATGTGCAGTTGGTTACCCTTTGCCCTCATTTGCTCCACTACAACCACTGTGGCTTACTTCTGTTCTTCATGTGTATCCGGCACACTCCTACCTCAGGTCCTTACTACTGCTTTTCCTTCCGTCTAGAATGCATTCCCCCAATATTTGTATGACTCACTTCTGCTCTTCCTTCAGATCTTTGGGCAAGTGTCATCTCAGGAGAAGTATTTCTTAGTCACCCTATTTATAATTGCAGCTTATGTCTCCTACTTCTTGTCCCTGTTTCCTACTTAATTTTCTCCTTAGCAACTGTCACCATCTGGC
Source organism: Okapia johnstoni (assembly GCA_024291935.2). Taxonomy (NCBI): domain Eukaryota; kingdom Metazoa; phylum Chordata; class Mammalia; order Artiodactyla; family Giraffidae; genus Okapia; species Okapia johnstoni. The sequence continues at coordinate 60,893,709 of CM044308.1, forward strand.
AGGCCATGTATTTTACTCTTTGGTTATTGTCTGTTTCCCCTTCCCTAAACTCTTAGTTCCATGGAAGTAGGAACTTTGTCTGTCTAGCCAGCTATGTATTCATTATTTCTAAAACAGTACCTGAATAAAGTAGACAATTATTAGAAAGAAAGTAGAAATGAATGGGTGAGTGAATGAATGAAAATATGAATGGCAGAAAGCATGTATGAATGAATATATAAATGAAGAATATTTAATGATAATAGTGCCTGATATTTCTGTGGGATAGATATGAGGTAATGCATTATAAAATTTATTCTTTTTTAAGTTTGGAGAATTTTTTGCTAGTCCACCTGGTAACATATTTAACTTAAACTGGCATACAACATTTAGTTGCAGTAGTGTGTTGTAAAAATTGAAATCGAATGGGTTTGTTACTTTTTAAAAATGTTTTCTATTAGTGAAAATCCTATCACCATTGATTGGATTAAGCAACAGAGATAAAGGTTCTCCTTAATTCTTTTTGGTGATGTATCAAGTAATACATTTATCCACAAAAGACTGTTTGAACGCTGGCCAGATTTATGGTTTGAGATCTCTTTTTAGGGGCAGGTGGAAGCGGTGCTTATAAATCCTAGAGGTGTATGAAGTCTGACTTTCACATGGGTAGAATGATGTTTTAGAACCACTCACAAAGGTAGTCACTGGTGGCTGTGGGACTCACCCATTCATTGGAGCTATAGTGAGCTTTAACTCTGGATGTCTCTGAACTGCTGCTTAGTTGCCAGTTTTGAGAGTTTTACTGCAGTTAATAGATGAGGAGTTGTGAAGAAAGCTTAGAACTCCTCCTTGAACACTTAAAAAACAGATGCTCTGACTCCTCCAAATCCCTCAACTCCAACACACACACATCCATACCCCTCACCATCCCATATGCATATGTACATAGTCCAGATCTGTTGCTCCCCAGGGTCTAAAATGGAGTTAGTTAAATTCTACACCAAGATGGTGTTGAACATATTTAAAGCAACTAGATTGTTGACTCCCTTGAGGACCTGCCTGGTTCTGAGTTTTCTTTTCCTTTTTGAGTATGAGGATTACTATTTCATGTTAGGACAGTTCATCTAACAATAACTGCTTTGCCAAAGTCTGCTTTTTTGCACTGAACAAGTACTACATTTATTATTTTTTTCTGTACTGTGTGCTTGTGTTCATCACTTTTACTTACTAGCTTTATATTCTTTGCATCCTGTAGCATGTTTGCTGGTGTTTTGTTTTCTCTGATATTTTGATCAGTTACATGTTATAGATTTTCTCATCTATAAGAAACAATTTCTTAAAGTATGCACTTTGCACTAAGATTTCCATTCCCTTTCTTTTCTAACTTAATGCACTAAGCATCACTTTGATTCCTCTGATTTTAGGTTTCTGACGTATTCTCACCTATCTGTTTCTTGATAAATTTTCAAGTTTGTATTAAAATATTCAAGTTTACAGAAGCTATAGCCTTTATCTTGTCCTTCCAGGCAAATATTACAGTTCCTTATTTTTCAACAGCTTCCCAAAGGCTGAAAAATTTGCCTCGTACTTCCCTCAAAGCCAAACAGTTGCTTCAAACTTCATCTACAAAAAGAGGTAACTACAGCCTCTTACTAAGTTTTAAATTTCAGCAAATGATCAAGTTAGTTAAATCTTTCACTTTTTGGCATACTGAATCAGTGATGTCTGTAGGGCATGTTTTAGTCTTTTTTTTTTTTTTTTTTAGTAATAAAATAATGTGGATTCATTCTCTGTTACTTGGATAAATCCAGAAGAAACTAATTTTCTACAGAGGTATGTATTGAGTTGCAATTCTGAAAGGAATAAATGATATTTATTTATGATAGTTTTTCATATTAGCGAATTTATCATTTTTCTTACCTAAAACTGAGGGTCACTGTTTTAATTTTGTTAGATAAACTAATAAATGCTTTAAACTGTATGAAATGCCAGACATTCTGTATGCAGTATTTTTTCTTCTGACTTTGGTGTTTGTATTTACTTATCTGTAGGATGAAATGGGCCTGTTTCCATATTAGAGATTGATTGAGATTAGAGCAGAATTATGGTTAACTGATGATGTTTGGAATATTTATGGAATGGTAGTTTTTATAAGAACTGACAGCTGAAGAAATATTTGAAGGTTAGACATCAAAGCTATCATATTGGTTCCAGGAGACTGAATGTATGGACAGCTAGAAAAAAGTAGAATTGGGAGAAACACTGTGGGATTGGATAGAGCAACAGTAATGAGAATAAATAAGACTTCCCTGGTGGGAAGTGGTTAACAGTCCATACTTCTGCTTCTCAGGGCAGGGTTTGATTCCTGGTCCCCCTGGTCAGGGAAGTTCCAAATGCCGAGCAGCCAAGAGAAAAAAAAAGAATGAATAGAAACCTCAGAGAATATGGGACAGAATAAATACAGGCACTGAAGAAAAATATTTCCCCTGTCTGCATAGATTTCCTGACCGCTTCAGAACTCAACAACTAACAAAGATACAAGAAGGATAAAACACTAACAGAACGTTACACGGAAAGAGGAGGTTTGAGGTTCGATTTGTTGAAAAAACGATTTAGTTAATATGGCTACAGAAGTACTGAAATAGGTATCAATACTTCGGCAAGTTCATTAAAAGCAAATGATGTAGCAATGATTTGGTGGATAAGTATAATTTAAGGAAATACTTTTAGATATTAGAATCCTAAGAAAATAGTCAAATAGAAAATAAGAATGTGGGAAAGTTTGTGTTTTGGATGTCAAAAGTTGATCTTAGGCCTCCAGTAGGGGTGTTTTCCAGCACCACTGTCAGAAATAATGATAGACAGATTAGATTATGCTCTTTTATTGAAGAAGGAGGTGACTTATTAAAGATCATTGTAGAAAATGTTCTTAAATTATTTGAGGACCCTAGGCCTCTTTTTTGAGATTTCCAAATACTTTTGAGTGTTTTTAGGTATGGAAGGAAGGTGAAAACAGATGATCATAAAAGGATTGTATCTACAAAAGGGCAGGAGAGAATATTAAGTTTATATATACATTGTATTTTTTGGTATACCTCTATAAGCTGCTTCATTTTGGGGGCCTTAGGTTTATATAATTTAAAAATTTTACTTGATTCTGTGTTGCTGTTTATTAGATTGAAAGTGAAAGTGACAGTTGCTCAGTCGTGTCCGACTTTTTGTGACCCCATGGAGTATGTAGTCCATGGAATTCTCTAGGCCAGAATACTGGAGTGGGTAGCCTTTCCCTTCTCCAGGGGATCTTCCCAACCCAGGAATCGAACTTGGAAGCCATTATTAGATTGAGAAGATCGTAATTTCTGGCTGACTCTTTGGGGGAGAGGTAGGTAGGGCCTATGGAGATGACATTATCTTTGTGATTCTGAGCTACCAAACTACCTACCCTCTGTGATAACAGGAAAACTGAGTCTCATAATTCCTGGTACCTCTAGCTGTCTAGTTGACATGGTAAAGGGAGAATAGTTTGTGCCTGTGCATGTTTGGTTTTTTGTTCTTTTAATTTCATTTTGTTTAATCTCTTATTTATCTTAATCCAGACTCCCATGTTTTCTGGTTGGTATTGTGGCTTGGTAATGATCATTTATACTAGAAGTTCTAAACCAATTGAGAAATGCTTTATGACAGGATTTTAAGTACTAATTTAATTACTGGTAAAGCTGAATTGGAGAATATCTCTTGACTGGAAGGCAAAAATGGATTTTCTAATTTCCCCTCATGTCTTGACTTTGTGAGAGAAAGGGGTCTGCTTTGAACTGTGGGATTCTCTGATCTTGTAATTGGAGAAGGAAATGGCAACCCACTCCAGTGTTCTTGCCTGGAAAATCCCAGGGACGGTGGAGCCTGGTGGGCTGCCGTCTATGGGGTCGCACGGAGTCGGACACGACTGACGCGACTTAGCAGCTGATCTTGTAGGGATTTAAAGCAGACAGGACACATGTTCACAGGTACCTTTGTGTATGAAACCTGCCCAGTAGAGAAACATGGACTAGATGGTAAATTGCCACATAAATCAAATGTTCCTTATCCTAGGGATGAACCTATAATGTTTTCTAGAAAGCTGATTTACTTACTTTAAGGGCTCACAGAAACATGGGAAGAGGAAGAAGTTTCCCTTAAACTCTTGGAAAAATGGTCACTGATTTTAATTGCATTTAGAAGTGGCTGGTATTGAGTTCAGAGAAGGCAATGGCAATCTACTCCAGTACTCTTGCCTGGAAAATCCCATGTACCGAGAAGCCTGGTAGGCTGCAGTCCATGGGGTCGCAAAGAGTCGGACACAACTGAGCGACTTCCCTTTCACTTTTCACTTTCGTGCATTGGAGAAGGAAATGGCAACCCACTCCAGTGTTCTTGCCTGGAGAATCCCAGGGACAGCGGAGCCTGGTGAGCTGCCGTCTATGGGGTCGCACAGAGTAAGACACGACTGAAGCTACTTAGCAGCAGCAGCAGCAGTGGCTGGAGTTGAAGATGGGACAAGAAGTAAAACTGTGTTGCGTGGCACAAAAAGAAACACACCATAAACATTTGTTGATAAACACGATCATGCCACCAACTCAAGAAGGCTGGACACATCCCTGTTTGCATTTTCTTCTTACAAAGCTTTTGGCTTTCTTCATCCCATTTTTCCCTTTGAGAAGAGGAAAGAAACCCATTGTGTGTTTTTAAGACTTCATAGAAGTGACTGCTTAAACTGCTTTGATAAAGATATATTTTAGCTACCTCTAGTAGTTGGAAACTCAGTGAAGTAGAGATAAACAGGGTGGGGACCTAACCAAGTTAGGGAAAGAAAATGACTAATTAGAAAACTAAATGCAGAGATCAGGGCGAATTAAAATTTTTTTTTTATTTAAATGTTTTTTATTTTTATTTAGAAGGAAAGAAGCAACTAAGGAGTTTGTGATGGTAGTTGTCTTATACTGTTTTAATGTTCTCACTCACTGTTTTTTGAGATATTTAACATGAGATAAGCAGTAGTTAATCAGAGTCCTTATTGATATGAACCCAGGAATTTTGTAATTACTCTGGATCCAAATTTAAAATTTCTTGTGTTCTCTTTTCTGTCAGTTAACATGTACTGAGTCTGAATCAAGCAGGATACATGCATTATGTCCTTTTCTCTTTTTTACTCTGTTCTAGCCCCTCTTTACTTTTTCTTCTATTAACAATTGTGATCAAAGCCAGCCTCTGCCATAAACAGCTTTTTGAAACAGTTAAAATGATAGGAGTTGCTCTCACTCCCATGACTTGGTTATGTACAGTGGGGGAATGGGAAAGGAGAGCACAGAGGACTGTTCTTGGGGCTCCCTTCAAACACACACGTTTCTGTTAGATCGTGTCATGCTGTTTTGGAATGATGATTGAATGGATTGTATTTACATTTAGACTTGCTAAAACTTTTGTAATTTTCTAAGATTCTTTTTTCTTCTCTAGTTAAGTCTTAAGTACATGATTAATTTCCTTTGCTGAGAAAATCCTATATCAAAATTCCCTCCTCTCTGAAATTTATGCCTTGATTTTCCTGATTAATAGGACTACATTTTAGAATGTTGAAAGTCTGATATTCTGTGGTCTTAAAAAGATCACCTGATTCCAATTTACCCTCATTATATTTTTATTCCTCCTTGCCTGCAAGTTAATAGATAAGGCAAAATGCTGCACCATTAGAGACGGAAACATTTTTTACAATAGTGAAGCTACAGCTTAGTGCACCTCTTCATAAACTTTCTAGTTTTCCCTCAATTTATACATTAACCTTATTAAAGTGTTTCTCTCCATATCTTGAGATTGTTTTAATAGAACATTTTGACTTCTCCTTTCATAAACTCTAGTACATTCATCTAAGAACTTAAAGATTAATACAGTTGAAAGAATTTCTGATTTATAAATCTATCTTTTAATCCTTGTTATTTTAAAATACAACACCAATTCAGAAAACCATATAATACATAGAGAACTTAGTGAATTCCTATAAGGCAACCCCCTTGTGACTACATTTGTGTGAGGAGACTAGGACTTACTCCCTTAGATGCTCTACCTCCATCTGCTTCCAAACACAATCCTCTCTTGACCCCTTTCCACCAGAGTAGCCATTCTTTCAGATTTTTATAACAATGAGTTCCTTACTTCTCTGTATTTATCATCCAGGTAATCAAACTATAGTTTTGCCTCTTCACTATGTCTTTTTAAGTCTCTCTTAATTTATAGCTTTCCTCCAACTCTTTACTACCCCTTATTGTTTGAAGAAACCACCAAATCACTTGTCCTGTAGATGTTCACACAAATTGTATTTTCTGTGATGTTTTTTATCAGGTTCCTCTGTATTTCCTATAAACTGGTAGTTATCTTCATGCTTAATTAGATTCAGTAATGTTATTTTTGGCAAAACTATTTCATTGGTGGTGGCACTTCTTCAGCCAGAGGTGCATAAAGTGGGGTTGCCTGTTTCATGTGATATTAACAGGCATTGATGCATAATGCCTATATCCTTACTTTATTAGGAATTGCAGAATTGAGTTTTTCAATTCTAACATTCCTTTATTTAAAATAAAAAAACTAGTATGCAGAGAAACTTTTTCGTATTCTTTGGTAAACCAGCACTAAAGTTTTATTTCAGTGTTTATTCTTTCCCTTTATTTACCAGTTTGCAAAATAAAAAATTGGCAACCTAGAATTCTCCAAAGATAACCAGTATTTTTCTTTAATATATATCATTATAAATGTATAGATTTAAACAAACATTTTTTGTATGTTTCAATCTATTCTGGGCATTTTCCCAACTTTGGTAGAAGCATCGTCAAGTTGGTGTTCGGGTCCTTTTGACACAACCCTGGTAGTCTTTGATAATTTCTTAATAAACTGATATGACAAGATTGACTCATCTTTTACATTTCCTGCCACAGACCTGGATTTAGTTTTTCTCCAGAAAACCTAGATTTCTTTTGGTAGGACATGGAATCTCAAAACCAAAATCTTAGTTATTAGTTATGCTCTTTGCTGTCTTGTTGGTCGTTGTTTCTAGGTCTCTTCAGTTACCTGAACTGTATATGTGTAGGTTTGTGTATTTTTTAAGATTGAGAGCCTTAATGGGTTCATGCTAATACTTCCCTTTCAAATTTAGGGCTTTAGCCTCTTTTAACTTATATCTATCTTTCTTTTATCCTGCTCTGAGAAGCCTATTTCTTGGAAACACATAGAAATAGAGTATCATGTAACAATTTTTCTCCCATGTTTTACACAGAATCTTCTGGGGATAAGTAACATTAGTCTAATACACCATACAGTATGGTTACTAAAAACAGTTTATAAAATGTTTCCCATATATAACCATTCCATATTCTCCTTTATGCCTCATTTAGTCATAGCTCTACATTTGAATAATGTCTGATGCTTACTACCAGTCTGTTGATATTGTCTCACTAGTCAGTTTTCTTATTTTAAGCTTATCCTCTAGTAGATTCCTTCAGAAGGAGTTATGGGAACAATACCCAGTCTCTCATTTTTTGCATGTTGATGACAGCTTGTTTGCTATTTTTATATTTGAAAGTCAGCTAGATATGAAATCTTTGGCTCATATTTTCTTTCCTTGAGTATCTTAAATATATACCACCATCTCACTTTTGAGTGTTTTTCATTCTTATTTATGTTCTTTTGTATCTTGTAATTTCCATCTTTGTGTGTGTGTGCACATCAGTTCAGTTCAGTTGCTCAGTTGTGTCCGACTCTTTTCGACCCCTTGGACTGCAACACGCCAGGCTTCCCTCAGGGGCTTGCTTCCCAAGTCAGTGAGTCAGCTCCCCCTTACCTCCTGCCTTCAACCTTTCCCAGCATCAGGGGCTTCCCCAGTGAGTCAGCTCTTTGCATCAGGTGACCAAAGGATTGGAGTTTGAGCTTCAGCATCAGTCCTTCCAATGAATGTTCAGGACTGATTTCCTTTAGGATTGACTGATTTGATCTCCTTGCAGTCCAAGGGACTCTCAAGAGTCTTCTCCAACACCACAGTTCAAAAGCATCAATTCTTCGGCGCTCAGCTTTCTTTATAATCCAACTCTCACATCCATACATGACCACTGGAAAAACCATAGCTTTAACTAGATGGACCTTTGTTGTGTGTATGCATGGTGGACATATTTGGCAAGATTTCACCATTAGTAGAAGTATTATTATTCTATTCTTTATTTTCTTTTTTTTCATATAATAACTTTATATGAAGTTTGGCCTCATTCTTTTTGTTGTTTATTGTTCTGTGAAATTGGTTTTCTAAACACTTAGAAAGGGAGTTTTAAGTTTCTAATTTATGGCTGTAGTGCTCCCTCTTCTGTTGTTTTAGGGAACTGTTTGAAAATAGGGCTACTTATTTTCTGAGGTTTCTTGCTTTTATTCCCCTCCCTTACTTTAAAATTCATTCTTTTAAAGTGTATGAAAGAAAAGGGTAATACAGTTAGCCCGTGAACAACACGGATTTGAACTGTGTGGGTTCACTTATACATGAGTGTTTTCACTATACACATGTGCTACAGTACTACACAGTCTGTAGTGGCTGAATCCACAGGTGCAGAACCATGCATACAGAGGGCCAACTGCAAAGTTATATGTGGATTTTCCAATGTGCAAATGGTCAGCACCCCTAACCCCCTGAATTACTCAAAGGTCAGTTCATAAGTTGAGCAACTGTTAACCACTGTCTGATTTTAGAAATTTTCAACACCCATTAAGAAATACAGTGCCCGTTAGCAGTCAGTCCCCATTCACCACTCCTTCTAGGCACTGGTGACCACTAATCTATCTCTGGATTTGCCTATGCTAAACATTTCATATCAGTAGAATCATACAATATGTGATCTTTGCAGCTGGCTTATTTCACTTACCATAACATTTCCAAAGTTCATCGTATTTAGCATGTATTAGTACTTGGTTCCTTTTTTATTGCCAAATAATATCCCATTGTATGGACACAAACAATTTTTGTCTATCCATTCATCAGTTGGTGGACATTTGAGTTGTTTCCCATTTTGTACGTATTGTGAATAATGCTGCTGATGCTGCAGATGTTTGTTGGTAGCTTATTATCTATCAGTGGTTTTGTATATATGGAAGAAAAGCTAGTGAAGCCGATTCTCAGAGGTTTCTTCTGCCTCTATGTTTAATAAATATTCTCTTTATATACTTAGAAAAATAATGGTAAGTACTATACACTAATGAAAGAAGAAATCAAAGACTTTTTTATGACTACTCGTCAGCCATTAAAAATTTAATATACCTTGCTGTCCTATCTTATAAAACCTGCATAGGATATTAGCCCCACAAATAAACTTTCTGAGTCTAGTTGAAAATTAAAATGGTACAAATTATATTTTAACTTTTACTCCCAGAGGTGTTTCTCTTTTGGTATTACCGGTCTGGGAATCGGGAGACCTGGATTCAAGGCCTTATTTTCCTGTTTATTTGGTCAATTGATTTCTGTGATTATGGCAATTTTCCTTCAGTGTAGAGTGTGGAAGGGTTGTACTAGATGGTTACTACCATCTCTTTTAACAAGGATTCTTTAACTTTGTAATGAGAGAATCATATTTATTTCATCTCTGTGGTCTTTAATAACCAGAAGTTCCTTTAAAAGTCCTTATTATGTCAGTAACCTGTTGCCCATCATTTATGGTCCGTAGATCATTGAGGGGCTGGAATGACTAGTGTAACTAGGATAATTGACAAGGAAGTATTTTTTTCCTTATTCTTTATTTATTAATTAATTGAATGGCATATATGTTTTAATAAATATTTTGTTCCCCATTAGTCTTGGTGGCCAATGTTTGGCATTATGTGTGTTTTTATTGCAAACTATATATTTATTGGATATTTACATATTTTTAAAAATTATACAAGTAATGTAATTTGTAGTTTTGTTGACACATGGCTGTGAAAACAACCACTTGATATGTCTAGTTTTTATATTGCAAAATAGTGTTTAATGTTGTGATAGATTATTTGTAAAAATATTCAGTGAATATTTATCAAGATAAATACAGTATACAGTTTAATCAGTTTCTACTTTTTAGAGTTAAGTACCTGCTAAATCATTTAAGCCTTAAATAGAAAATAAACTTAGCATTTTTATTAAATGCTTATTAAAAGACAAAAATGAATATTTAAAAAACAAGAATCCCATATCACCCACCATTCCGTTTTAGAGATGACTGACACCACAGTTAACATTCTTAGTCATATGTCAGTTTTATAAATAGAATTCTAATTCTTGCTTGGAGCAGATAACATTCCTTCATTTTGTGCCTTGGTTCAAGTGTAATTCTTGATATCCAAAATGAGTAAAGAGAAATTATATCCTGCTGTCATAATTAATTGGGCAATAGAGCCTAATTTACTTAATCCCTATATTTTAGTCAGTTTAACGAACAGCCTAGGAGACGGTCCTGAGTGGCATTGTTGAATATCTTTCCAGAGAACTGAGCTGCAGCAGGCTGAAAGGCACCATATTCCCTGGGTATGGGAGGCATGGATATGATTTGTCTTACAAATCCTGTAATATTTTACATTTTATCAACAGTTTGCTTATACATTACTCATTTGATCTTCACAGCTAACCTATGATATTTGCTGAAACTTGTTCTATTAGATTTACATCTATGTATTTATTTTCTCTCTTTTGGGGTGCAGTGCAAATGGTATCACATTTAAAATTTATATTTCCATGCACTTACTGCTGGCATATAGAAATATAATCGGTTTTTATATGTTAATCTTCCATTTTGTGACTTTCCTGATCTTAGAATTTCTGGAAGATTTTATTTTTTGTTTGTTTTTTAGATTCCTTGGGATTTTCTATGTAAACAATCATAGAGAGAGTTTTTTTTTCTAATCTGTTGTTGTTGTTCAGTCGCCCAGTCGTGTCTGACTCTTTGCGACCCTGTAGACTGCAGTACTCCAGGCCTCCCTGTCCCTCACTATCTCCTGGAGTTTGCCCAAGTTCATGTCCACGGCATCGGTGATGCCATACAGCCATCTCATCCTCTGACACTTTCTTCTCCTTCACCCTCAGTCTTTCCCAGAAATCTGTTAGGTTGGTGCAAGAGTAATTCAGTTTTGTACCATGAATTTTAAATCATAACTAGGCTCAAACACATCTTTATTAATCAAAATAGGAACCATTACAATCAATACATTTTTGCCAATGAGAGATAGGTTTGCTTATTCCTAGGGCATAAAAATCTATGCTTTGGGATTTGATGAACTCTTGGAAAGTATTTTCTGCCTCCTGTGGTTGTGGAACCATTTTCCCTGCAAAAAGTTGTCGAGATGCTTGAAGAAATGGTAGTCGGTTGACGAGAGGTCAGGAGAATATGGCAGATGAAGCAAAACTTTGTAGCCCAATTTGATCAACTTTTGAAGCATTGGTTGTGTAATGTGCAGTCAGGTGTTGTCATGGAGGAGAATTGGGCCATTTCTGTTGACTGGTGCTGGCTGCAAACGTTGCTGTTTTTGTTGCATCTCATCGATTTGCTGAGCATACTTCTCAGATGTAATGGTTTCGCTAGAATTCAAAAAGCTGTAGTGGATCAAACCACAGCAGACCACCAAACAGTGACCACGACCTTTGCATGCGTGTTTGGCTTTGAGAAGTTCTTTGGAGCTTCTTCTCAGTCCAACCATGAGCTGATTGTCATCGGTTGTCATACAAAATCCTGTTTTCATCATAGATCACAGTCTGATTGCGAAATGACTCGTGTAGAATAAAAGAAGACAACCCTTCAAAATGACGATTTTTTGATTTGCAGTCAGTTCATGAGGCACCCACTTACTGAGCTTTTTCACCTTTCCAATTTGCTTCTGCTACCAAACAACCATAGAATGGTTGACACTGAGACTTTGGCAACTTCTCGTGTGGTTAGTTGTAAGAGGATTAGCTTCGATGATGTCTCTCAGTTGGCAGCTTCCAATGGATGGCCACTATGCTCCTCCTCTTCAGTGCTCTCATCTCCTTTGTAAAACTTCTTGAACGACCACTGCACTGTATGTTCGCTAGCAGTTCCTGGGCCAAATGTGTTGTTGATGCTGTGAGTTGTCTATGCTGCTTTATGACCCATTTTGAACTAAATAAGAAAATCACTTGAAGTTGCTTTTTGTCTAACATCATTTCCATAGTCTAAAATATAAAAAACAAGTAATAAGTCGTTAGCAAAAAGCATAAAGCAAGAAATGTGCATTAAAATGATGTGTAACATAACCACCTTTATTAAGGATGTATTCCAGTATCAAATGGCAAGTTTCAACAATGTAAAAAAACCTCAGTTATGTTTGCACCAACCTAAGTCCATTGTTTTCTTTTCTTATTTGTTGTACTCACTGGAACTTCTAGCACTGAGTTGCATGAGTGATGAGAGCATATATCCTTACCTTGTTCCTGATCTTAGAGGGGAAACATTCAGTCTTTCCTCATTAAGTATAATGTTCAGTTCAGTCACTCAGTCATGTCTGACTCTCCAACCCCATGGACAGCAGTATGCCAGGCCTCCCTGTCCATCACCAACTCCCGGAGTTTACTCAAACTCATGTCCATCGCATCGGTGATTCCATCCAACCATCTCATCCTCTGTTGTCCCCTTCTCCTTCCACCTTCCATCTTTCCCAGCATCTTTTCAAGTGAGTCAGTTCTTCATATCAGGTGGCCAAAGTATTGGGGTTTCAGCTTCAGCATCAATCCTTCCAGTGAATACCCTTTAGGATTGACTGATTTGATCTCCTTGCAGCCCAAGGGACTCTCAAGATCTTCTCCAACACCACAGTTCAAAAGCATCAATTCTTCGGTGCTCAGCTTTCTTTATAGTCCAACTCTCACATCCATACATGACTACTGGAAAAACCATAGCTTTGACTAGATGGACCTTTGTTGGCAAAGTAGTTTCTCTGCTTTTTCGTATGCTGTCTAGGTTGATCATAACTTTTCTTCCAAAGAGCAAGCGTCTTTTAATTTCATGGCTGCAGACACCATCTGCAGTGATTTTGGAGCCCCCAAAAATAAAGTCAGCCACTGTTTCCACTGTTTCCCCATCTATTTGCCATAAAGTGATGGGACCAGATGCCATGATCTTAGTTTTCTGAATGTTGAGCTTTAAGCCAACTTTTTCACTCTCCTCTTGCACTTTCATCAAGATGCTCTTTAGTTCTTTGCTTTCTGCCATAAGGGTGGTGTTATCTGTATATCTGAGGTTATTATTTTATATTGTTTATATTGTTACATAGTGTAAGTATAATGTTAGCTGTAGATTTTTTTGTAGGTGCTCTTTATCAAGTTGAAGTTCCTATTCCATGTTTTTCTGAAAATTTTGTCATGAATATGTGTTGAATTTTGTCAAATGCTTTTTTCCATCAATAGATAGGCTCATGTAATTTTTCTTATTTAAAGCCTGTTATTGTGGAGGATTATGTTGATAGATTTTAAAATATTGAACTATCTTTGCATCATGGAAAAAAAACCCCACTTGATCATGGTGTATAATTTTTTTATTTATCACTGAATTCTTTCTGCTTATATTTTGTTAAGAGTTTTATGTCCACATTCCTGAGGGGTATTGGCTTTCAAGTTTCTTTTTTGACACTGTCTTTTTCTGTTTTGATATTGTGGTTGATATTTCATAAAATGAATTGCAATTTATTCTCTCCTCTTCTGTTTTTCTGGTAGAGAGTATGTGGAATTGGTGTTAATTCCTCTTTAAACATTTGGTAGATTTTTTCAGTGAAGCTGTGTGTGCCTGGAGGTTTCTCTTTTAGAGGGTTTCGGGTTATGAAATTCAGTTCAATCAGTTCAGTTCAGTCACTCAGTCATGTCTGACTCTTTGCGACCCCATGGACTGCAGCACGCCAGGCCTCCCTGTCCATCACCAATTCCCGAAGGCTACTCAAACTTATGTCCATTGTGTCAGTGATGCCATCCAACCATCTCATCTTCTGTCGTCCTCTTCTCCTCCTGCCTTCAATCTTTCCCAGCATCAGGGTCTTTTCTAAGGAGTTGGTTCTTCGCATCAGGTGGCCAAAGTAATGGAGTTTTAGCTTCAGCATCAGTCCTTCCAATGAATTTTCAGGACTGATTTCCTTTAGTATTGCCTGGTTGTATCTCCTTGCAGTCCAAGGGACTCTCGAGTCTTCTCCAACACCACAGTTCAAAAGCACCAATCTTCGGCACTCAACTTTCTTTATACTCCGACTCTAACATCCATACATGACTGTTGGAAAAACCACAGCTTTGACTAGACGATCCATGGTTGGTAATCAGTTTCCTTAATAATTATACAGCCATTCAATTTATCTGTTACATACTAGATGAGTCATGGTAGTTTGTGCATTTTGAAGAGTTGATTCTTTCCATCTAAATTGTCAAATTAACATGTGTAGGGTTGTTCTCAGTATTCCCTTATGATCCTTTTAATGTCTCCGGGGTCTGTAGTGATATCCCATTTCACTACTGATACTAATACTTTGTATTTTCTCTCTTTTTTGTCAGGCTTGTCAATTTTGAAAGATCTCTCTATTTCATTGATTTTTTTTTTTCTGTGTTATTCTATTTTCAGTCTCATTGATTTTTGCTCTTTATTATTTTCTTCTGCTTGCTTTTTTTTTTACTCTACTTTTTCTAGGTTTTTGAAGTTAGGAACTAGATTACTTATGTTAGACTTCTTCCTAATTATGACCCACAAACTTTGATATTTTGTGTTTTAATTTTTATTCAGTTCCTTGTATTATGAAATTTCTATTCAAAGGTATTATTTAGTTTTCAAGTGATTTTTAAAATCTTTGTTACCTTTTAGTTATTGATTTTTAGTTTCATTGTAATATGATCAGAAAAAGTACTCTTTGTAATTTCATTTTTTTAAATAATTATTGAAGTTTGCTTTATGGCCCAGGGTATAGTCTGCCTTGACTTGGCTTCTGTGGACACTTGAAAAGAATGTTTGCTCCTGTTGTTGAGTGGACTGTTCTGTTGATATAAATGTCAATTAGAGCCTATGATTGGTGGTGGTGATGTTGAGTTCTTACATACGCTTGCTTGTTTTCTGTCTAGTTCTATTAGTTGAGAGGGGGATGTTGAAATCTCCGACTGTTGTGGGTTTGTCTATTTCTCCTATATTTTTATATTTGAAGTGAGTTTCTTATAGACAGCATAAAGTTAGGTTATATTTTAAATGCATTTCTACCAAATCTGTCTTAATAATTGGTACAGATGGGCCATTTACATTTCGTGTAATTATTGATATGCTTAAGTCTCCCATTTTATTTGTTGTTTTTTTGTTTGTTCTCCCTGTTTTTCATTTCTCTGTTTTCTTTTTCCTGCCTTCCTGTGGTTACTTGAACATTCTTTAGAATTCCATTTTGACTTCCAGTGTTTTTTCCCTTTCAGTTTTATTGAGATGTAATTGGCATACAACACTGTATATATTTAAGGTATGCAACATAATGATTTTGATATCCATACATTATGAAATGATAACCAATTAAGTTTAGTGAACATCCATCATCTCATGCAGCTACAAAACCAAAAAAAAAATTCATGAAGACTCTTAAGATTCACTCTTTTAGAAACTTTAATATATAACATACAGCAGTTAATTAAGTTCTGTCAATACCTTATATCCCTGGTACTTATTAATCTAATAATTGGAAGTTTGTACCTTTTGACCAACTTTGTCTGATTTTCTTTCTCCACTATGGCAACCACAAATGACTTAAATGTAGTGTTTTTGAGTGCATCTATTTGCATAGTTGTTGTTGTGGCTATATTACATTATATATGCATAACATCATATATACATGTCAGTCTCTCATAGCTCAGTTGGTAAAGAATCCGCCTGCAATGCAGGAGACCCTGGTTCAATTCCTGGGTTGGAAAGATCCACTGGAGAAGGGAAAGGCTACCCATTCCAGTGTTCTTAGGCTTCCCTTGTGGCTCAGCTGGTAAAGAATCTGCCCGCAATGCAGGAGACCTGGGTTCGATCCCTGGGTTGGGAAGATCCCCTGGAGAAGGGAAAGGCTACCCACTCCAGTATTCTGGCCTGGAAAATTGCATGGACTGTATACTCCATGGGGTTGCAAAGAGTCAGACAGGACTGAGTGACTTTCACTTCACTTCACTTCACTGTTGATGTTATCATTTTATCAGTTCAAGTATGTAAACCTTACCTTTTTTCATGTATCTTTACCCTCACCCTATTGATAATTGTGTTAAATATTTACTTTAATATTTCCAATGACATTAGTATTATAAATTTTTCTTCAACCTGCAAATATAATTTTGAAAACTCAAGGAGAGGGAAAGCCTGTGTGTCTACCTATATTTTTGTTTACCTTGTCCTTTCTTTCTTTCTGGTATTGCAAGGTTCCATCTTTTTATCATTTTCTGCCTGTTTATAGAACTTGTTCAGCTGGGTTTTTTTGGCAGGTGGGTGGGGAGGAAATGGGTCTGCTGTCCACACATTGTCTTGGTTTTATTGTCTGAGAATGTCTTGATTTTCCCTAAATTTTTCTAGGATATTTTCTCTGGATATAGGATTCTGGGTTGACATTTCTTTTCTTTCAACTCTTGAAAAATTTATGCCACTTTCCTTCTAATCTCTGTGGGTTATGATAAGAAGTCCACTGTTGTTAAAAATTCATCTTCCCCTATAGGTTATGTGTTATTTCTCTCTCTGACTTCAAGGTTTTTCTTCATTTTCAAAAGTTTAACTGTGATGTGTTTTGACATGGATTGCTTTGGATTTATCTAGTTTAGTGTTCTCTTAGTTTTTTGAATCTGCAGGTTTATGTCCTTTAGCAAATATGGTGAGTTTTCATATACAGAAGTCATTGTTTCCCACTGTACTTTTTGTCCTCTCTTTCTCCTTTCTTCCCTAGTACTCCAGTGACATACAGATGTAAGCCTCTTGTAACCCCACAGGTCCCTGAAAATTCTGTTTATTTCTTTCTTTCGTTTTTTCTATTGAAGTATTAATAGTTGGTTTACAATGCTGTGTTAATTTCTGCTGTACAACAAAGTGATTCAGTTATACATATCTATACATTTTTAAAAATTCCTTTTAATTATGGTTTAATCACAGGATATTGAGTGTAGTTCCCTGTGCTACGCAGTAGGATCCTGTTGTTTATCCATTCTGTATATAATGGTTTGCCTCTGCTAATCCAAAACTCCCACTCCATCCCTCCCCCGACTTCATTTCCTCTTGGCAACCACAAGTCTGTCCTCTGTGTCTGTTTCATAAATAGGTTCATTTGTGTCATATTTTATATTCCACATGTAAGTGATATCATATGGTATTTGTCTTTCTCTTTCAAATATATTTCACTTAGTCTGATAATCTCTAGGTTCATCCATGTTGCTGCAAATGGCATTATTTCATTCTTTTTACAACTGAGTAGTATTCTATTGTGTATATGTAACACCATCTTGTTTATTGATTCATCTGTTGATAGATATTCAGGTTGTTTCCATGTCTTTGCTATTGTGAATAGTTCTGCTATGAACATAGGGCTGCGTTTATCTTTTTGAATTGTAGTTTTGTCTGGTTGTTTGCCTAGGAGTGGGATTGCTGGATCATATTAGATCTATTTTTAATTTTTCGAAGATCCTCTATACTGTTTTCCATAGTGGTTGCATCAATTTACAGTGTAGGAGGGTTCCTTTTTCTCCACACCATGTCCAACATTTATTATTTTGTAAAATTTTTTTATCATAGCCTTTCTGATGGGTGTGAGGTGATACCTCATTATAGATTTGATTTGAATTTTTCTAATAATTAGTGATGTTGAGTATCTTTTCATGTGCGCATTGTCTTCTTTGGAGAAATGTCTGTGTAGGTCTTCTGCCCATTTTTCAATTGGTTGGTTGTTTTTGCTGTTCAGTTATACGAGCTGTTTGTATATTTTGGAAATGAAACCCTTGTTTGTCATATCATTTGTAAATATTTTATACCATTCTTTAAGTTGTTTATTCACTTTGTTTATGGTTTCCTTTGCTATACAAGAGCTTGTAAGTTTGATTATGTCCTATTTGTTTATTTTCACTTTTATTTTTATTGTCTTGGGAGACTTTTTTTAAGTCTGTTTTCTCTCCACAAGCCGCAGGGTGCAGCCAAAAATAAGAAAAAGAAGAATAGAATCCCTAATTTTTTTAAAAAAGTTCTTTCTAACTCTTCTAAAAATCTTTTAATTCTCATCTCATGTTTATATATTTTTTTATATCCTTAAGCTTGTATGTAATAGTTTTTATAAAGTCCTTGCCTGGTAGCTCAGTCATCCCTGTAACTTCTTAATCTGTTTCTCCTGACTATTTTTAGCCTAGTTTTGCTTATCACTTTACAGTTTCTTTGTATGTCTGCTAGTTTTTAATTGGTTAGTAGACATTGTGAAGGAGAAGGCAATGGCACCCCACTCCAGTACTCTTGCCTGGAAAATTCCATGGATGGAGGAGCCTGGTAGGCTACAGTCCATGGGGTTGCTAAGAGTCGGATACGACAGAGCGACTTCACTTTCACTTTTCCCTTTCATGCACGGGAGAAGGAAATGGCAACCCACTCCAGTGTTCTTGCCTGGAGAATCCCAGGGACAGCAGAGCCTGGTGGGCTGCTGTCTATGGGGTCGCACAGAGTTGGACACAACTGAAGTGACTCAGCAGCAGCAGCAGACATTGTGAAGTTTTATGTTCTATGCTGAGTTTTGTTATCGAATTTTAAAGTGTGGACTTTGTTCTGGTAAACAGTTATTTATAGATTACTGTGATCCTTATAGCAAGGATCAGCAAACATTTTCTTAAAGGACCAGATAGTAAATATTTTAGGATCATGGGTGATATGGTCTCTATTGTAACTATTAACTGCACTTTGTAGCTGGAAAGCAGCCATAGACAATAAACATAAACATACGAATGTTGCCATATTCTAATAAAACTTTATTCACAAAAGCATTTTAGTTTCCCTTGAGTGGTAGCTTGCTGATCCCTGCTTCAGTGGCTTTTTTGTTGAGTTTTGTTAAAGTGGATTTAGAGTCGTTTTATTCTAGAACTAGTTTATTCCTTTTAGGAGTGTCTCGTGATTGCCCTGAATGTTTGGCAAGGATTCTTTGCTCTAATTGGTTGAAAGTCAAACGTGTCCTAGTCCTGTATAAGCTTTGGAAACTGTTCAGTTTACTCCATGCCTTCTTTGCTCAGTCTTATGGAGCTTTACTTGGTGCATGCACAGCTCAATATTCAGGCAGAGGTTCAAACAGACCTGAGTTAAAGAGGTCTTCTGGAGCACTTTCCTCCTCTAAGGTACTTTGCCTCTCAGATTCCAATTTTTGTCTCCTCAACTCAGCAAGATAACTTTGATATTCTCTGGATCCTCCTCCTTACTCTATAATCCAAAAAATCCACCACCACCACCCCCCCTCCAAAAAAAAAAGCCAGAGTGCCAGTAGAACTCATCACATTTATTTTCCTTCTCTCAGGAATTAAGTCCTGTACTGCCTGTTGTTCAATATTTGAAAATCATTCTTATGTATCTTACGCAAGTTACAGAGGTGCTTATAGCAGGAGGGTAAGCCCTGTCCTGTTTTTCTCAACATGGTCGGAAGCTCCTATTGTGGTTTTAAAATAAGTATATTGATTTCATTCCAAACTAGATTTTCTGGGGATGGTGCTTGGGCCCCTCGTGCCTCCTTTTTAATGTTCCTTGGGATTTTGACACACAGTCAAGTGTTCTCTCTATTCATATCCTAGGCAAAGTAATACAGGTTGAGAGAGAATAGGGTGATTGATTTCTTTCTCCCTCTTCCTCTGAACTCTCCTCCCTTACCCCCACCTATCAATCACTCTGAACCCCCACCCCAGAGTTCTTTGTTAGGTAAAGCATGTTAAGGTAATATTTTTTATTTATGTTGTATGTAGGCATTCATAGGTATTTGAAGAAACCTTCCAGAGGGGATTTATCCAAATAGAATAAACAGGAAAGGATGAATGAATCCCTCAACATCTGAACTTAGAGTGCTAAGGGACTACCACAATAATAAAATTTATTTTGAAGTCTTATTTTGACAAAAATTACTTCAATTGCACATTTAATTCTTTTGTGTATCTTTACTAGTTTTAATATGTCTTTTAACTAACTACTTAGTAGAATTGACATTCCAGCAAAACATACCATCTCTAGCCTATGACTTCATATAGTTCTTGATATGCCCCTAGATTTTAACTTCCCTACTTGCTGAAGCACAACAATAGAAGCAGGTTCAGTTTCTCAATTTTAAGTTACACTGTGGATGAGAGAGGACTTACTTTCCAGATACTTGATACATGTTTACATGACTGTTACTTTGAGGGGAAAGTGTGTTTGAAATTCTAGTCAACCATCTAGTAGCCAGCACTTTTTTCACCTCTAGAATGTGGCTTAGGTTGGTTGCTACGCTGAAACAGAATGCTGCAGTGTCTTTTCTGTTATTGTGGATTCCTAGCTGACCTAGTTAAAAATTAAAACACTGTTACCAAGGATAGTTAACAGTCCTCTGAGTAAGGACTTGGTTACTTAAGAGCTGCTAGTGATCTTTATGTAAATATATTTATTACCTCAGAAAATATTCCTTACTCCTCGCATTTCTATAGAGTGGATTTTCAGGAATACAGATGTACTGGTCGCCAGTCATAAAGCAGCAGTTTCACTTGTACTTGGTTTCCACTGAAAACGTTGATTTTTCTTTGCCATTCTGCAGTACCTTCTCCAGGTAAATTCCGCTCCCCTGCAGCACCATCTCCTTTGGCTCTCCGGCAACCAGTAAAAGCATTTAGTAACCATGGCTCTGGTTCTCCTGGTAGCCAAGAAACAATACAACTCATGCAAACCACTTCCTCACCTGGGCCTCCCATGGTTCAGAACACAGTCCCAGCAACTCCTCCCAGCAATATCAACAGCACTACTCTAACCAGACCTGCAGGGACAACTGTGATGAGAAGTGGCTTGCCCAGACCCAGTGCCCCTTCTGCTGGGGGTATACCAGTGCCTCGCAGCAAACTTGCACAGCCTGTTCGCAGGTAAGTGGCAAATACTCTGTTTTTACTGTCTTGAGTATATGAAAGTGGGTAGACAGGAATTACCTTCAGTTCTGCATTTGATAGGGAAGATCGGAAGTCCTAGTGGGTTCCCACTAGAATCATTACAATTTGAATAAAACATTACTTTCAAGAAATTCTCACTTGGGACATTGGGGTATTATATCACTTTGGTTCAGATTAAATTTGTCCAGATGCCTGGTATGATTAAGCATCTTGGTGAATTCCTAGGAAAAATTGTTAGAACCACTCCATCTGGTTGTGGTATTTGTTCGTTTTGAATATAATGATATCCAGTAAAGATATTAAAAGCATAGTATAACCTACAATGAAATTTAAGATAAAACTTGTAACTGTCAGGTCTGAGTGTATAATCCAGGAGGTTGGTTTTCAAATCTCACTTTGGTTCAGAATCTTCTGTGGAATTTATGTAAATATAGAGGCCTAAGTGTTGCCCACAAAGAGTAGATTTGGTGTGAAGTCCCAAATCTGTAGGTATGCTGTTTTTAAATTTGTTTGTTTAATCTTCAGATGATTCTGAGCCTACTCAGATTGGGAGTCACATATATGTAGTCATATCTGTACCTTTCAGGAATGTGCTTACCACCATCAGTAGGTGTTGAATATATTAAACTTGAAATATTTATTTGCATGAAAAAAGTGCTTTTGTGCCACAAGCATTGAAACTGAATTAACCATATTTCTTTTATTCTAAGATAATATATTACATTTTTGAGTTCAGTAGAGTATAACAGTTTTACGATCCCTGGGTCAGGATGATCCTTTGGAGGGAAAAATGGCAACCCACTCCAGTATTCTTGCCTAGAGAATCTCATGGACAGAGGAGCCTGGCGGGCTTCAGTCCATAGGGTTGCAGAGTTGGACACGGCTAAAGTGACTTAGCACGCACATGCACACCTTACTTAATTTTTACTATAGCATTAGACATATAGGTACTGTTATTATGCCTATTTTTCAGAGGAGAATATTAAAATTTAATGAAGTTAAGTAATTTGCCTGAGACTTCAACTAATAAGACCTACAGTTCCAAGTATATCTTACTTCAGAGTCCTTTTAAGCACTATCCCATTTTGCCTCTCTAATGATGGTGACACCACGCCATTAATAACATGTTCATCAGTTTACCCCTCAAATAAGTAAGTAATAAGTTTGGTGGTCCATTTGGTTGGAAATACAAGACACTCTTTTCTCTTACTGCAGTGGCTATGTTAACAAAAAAGAGGTTAGTGCAGTCACCTGATGTCCAGTAAAACTTAAAAGTTGTGGACATGCCTGATGTAGAATGGTTGTGCTCATAGGTGTTTAGAGCTTTGATCTCACCAGTCCCCTGGAACATTGGATTGTGTTGCAACCTACAAAGTAATTGATGTGTATGGAAGATAGCATGGTAATGTTCCATAAAACCTTGCAAATCATTCTGTAAAATTGCTTTATTTCAGATCCTTGCCAGCTCCTAAGACCTATGGCAGCATGAAAGATGACAGTTGGAAAGATGGCTGTTACTGACCAGCAAAGACAAGAATGCAGAGGTCCGCAGCTTCATGGATGCCCCTTCACCAGGCTAAAAGACAACTTTTATATGCAGACTGTTCAGATAAGACTCTTGGGATTTATAAAATCCCAGCCCTCTCTGTCTTAATTAGCACAAATTGACAGAGATGATCAAACAGCACTTTAATGACATTTAACATCAGATGTGTTTGGTAATCATGCAATCACTCTCCATGGAATCACTTTTAGTTTTATTTAATAGCAACTGAATTGATTTTTTAATATTTGACAGAGGCCAATATCTGGGCAAAAAACTAATGGATGCCAAAGAGAAATGCCCATCTGTAAATGAGAGCATACCTTTGTGCACAAGATGAATTCTAGCTATCCAAAACTTTACATTCAACCTAAGTTACTGTATACATAGTATCAATAAATATTTGTGTTAATGCGAACTAATATCCTGACTAATTATCTAAAACGTTTCACTAGTACTCCAGGAAACTAGATTGAGATGGAAGGGGACAGGGTGGGAAGAAACCTGGGCTAGAGATTTAAAACACGATACCTAAATTGGGGAGAATCCTATAAATTATTTTGGCAGATTTATTAGAAAAATTATCATTTTGTTTAATCTTAAGTTCTGGATGTAGCTCACATAGCACCACCACAAGATAGTGTTACACCGTGCATCCATCATGTTGCATTGACACATCAGACTTTTGTGTGTTTGTTTTGATTGCCAAAAGGGCTTAATATCAGTTGTACAATCTTTCTAAACTTTATAGCTCCTGGCTCAGGAAAGATAGCCTTTGCTATTGAAGCCAACTTCTTCACATGCTGTTATCTGTTACAGGACTAAGAGATCTTGTTTTTATTAGCAGGTTTCCATGATGGGAAAGAGCAAGTAGTATGTGTCTTTATTCTTGATATAAATAACACCACTTCAGTGCTTATAACCTGGAACAAAACCATACAATAAGGGGGAGGGGGTGTAATCTATGCACTTAACGTCCCAAAACTCGGGTAGTGACAGTTGTATTGTTACTATTAATTGACCTTGCAGCCTATTATGTGGTGGGAAATTATAGCCTGCTGAATCCTATTTAATTTGATCCACTTTAAACTGAGCAACTGTTTCAAAACACCCTTTGAAAATACTGTCCCTTTTAGATTCTGTCTGACGTCAGTTTTTGCATTTGGGGGTACAAATGAAACCTACTACATATGACTCTAACCTGTTAAACACTTGCTCTGTGATGGCCCTTATGTATATCCTAGAAATAACTAATTTGGATTTTATTTGACTATTACAAGACTAAAGCTTCCGTCTTCTGCAGACTTCTCATTTTTTCATGGTGAGGTCTGTTTTTAAATATTTAATTTGTACAGCTCTAAAATATTGGCAGTCAGGTCACTTAAAGGACTTTAGATATTTGAACATACGTTCATCTTCTGTTAGTCAAAGACATTCTGTAAGTTGGCAAAAGAAATTGAAAGAGAAATGGGAAGCTTATATTCAGCATAGCACTGAGGTTTATAGGTTGAGAGAATGATAAAACTTTTAAGATCAAGACCGCTGTTCTGCCATGATGGACACCATGGTAGTCTTTATTAGCTTGACTAGTAAGGAGTAATTCAGTTAGCACAGCTGCTGGAAGTTTAAACTGCCAGTGCTAGTGTATTTTGGTGTGTAATGCAAGGAAGAAATTTTATTCTTGGATTTGATGGTGATGGGGATGGGTCAGGAAAGGATGGCGCCAGAATTCCACATATAATGATGAACTTAAAAATGTTGCTTTTCAGAGGAAGAGAACACATCTGTTTCAGGTAGAGGGGTATCTCTTGTAAAAATCTAAGTAAGTGAAAGAACTAGCCACTGTCTCTTTTAAACCACGTATACACAAGAGGAAAAATAGGTCTCAGTTTTCAGTGCAACATTGCAAAAAGGAAAAAAAAAGCTGCAATCTAATAATTAAAAGGAATTTTAACTCTTACAAAACACCCATTACATTTTTAAGTTAGATTATCAGTTTCAAAAGGAATATTCAGGTTATTTAACTTTGTTTTTTTAATGGCTGCATCAGAAAAAAATGTCTATTTTTCTTTAATTAAAATTTTCATCACTTGTTAAGAACATAATGGATCTGAGTTGGGTAAAGTATTATTTTACCTGCTGTTATACTACCACAGACTATTGGCTTTTAGTTTCCTAAAGAGAAAAATTGCCTTTTTACTAGAAAGCCTTTGTGTATTGCCAATTTTTCTGTTTGGGAAAAATCTAAGGATTCGCTGTGGTTACTCTTGCAGATGAAATGTGGATTTGATAAACTAGTGCCTATGATTTTAACTTATGTTTGATATATAGTAGTAAGGGTTTTATGAATGTTGATTATTTTTTTGTGCCAACAGCCCAGAATTGTCACTTATATGTGAGCAGAAAGCTATGAGCTCTGCTTCCAAAGTTATTTAATTTTTCAGTGTTTGAATGTTATTTTTTTGTAAGTGTGTTAATAAAAGTGTAAAGAATTGGAAAAATATAAATATTCTTAACTCAAGCATTTGCTGGATCATTTTTCTACAAAACTTGTTTGTATAATATAAAACACTCCTGAAGGGTTGGCTTTTTTTGGTTTTCATACCCTGAAAATCACATTTTGTAATACTGGGGACCATTCATAATTGTCAGATACTTTTTAAAATTATTATCTCAATACATCACTTTTATAAAAACGTTTTTCTGAAGGAAATAAGATACATATGTGTCCCCAGATGTTTGTATAACTCTAGAATGATCTAGACTATGTATATTTAACTTTTTATTGAATGTACAGACGTCCATTTTTGACATTACGCATGGTCCTTTTAGATCACATGAAGTTTGATTTGCAAACATTTCTATAGCTGAACTTGTATGTGTGGTTGCCTCCTTAATAAACAACCTGACCATAATGTTTATTATTAAATTTATATTTGTTTTTTTCAAGTGTTTTATTAATTTTGGGGTACAGTAAGATCTACCCTCCTTTTCGCCAGTTGCTTACAATTGGTAATAATAAATATCTCAGTTGATTTTTTTTTTTTAACACAACCCAAGTCACATTGTCCTTTCAGACTTGATCTCTGTGAGGTTGGAATATATCATGTTATATTATCTCTGTCCTAATTACTTCATATATGGATTTTGATGCGTGAAATTTGTAGTTTACTCAAAACTGGTGTGTTCCTGTAACTTTTTAACTTGCTATGAATTGTTATCTAGTTAAAAAAAGATAGCATACATAAACTAGCAAAAACACCACTATGTACGAGGATCCAGGGACTTCCCCTGGTGGTCCAGTAGTTAAGAATTCCCTTTGCAATGCAGAGGATAGGGGTTCGATCCCTAGTCGGAGAGTTGGGATCCCACATGCTGTGAAGCCCACGTGGCACAGTGGAAGATCCCACGTGCCAGAACACTGACCCAGTGCAGTCAAATAAATAAATCCTTTTTTAAAAACAACCTTAAAAAAAGTATCCAGAAGAGGAAGTTAATACCTTTTTCAAACCAAATATGCATATTTATTTAGTTGATCATGTGCATCTTTCTCTTATGGGTGAATGGAAAAAAATCAAGAATTGTATACTATTTCATTAGTTCCCTGTATCCCTTTTGGAAGTTTTCACTGTTCTCTGTATTAAAATTGGTCTCACTAATGAGTCATAGAGACATGACACCTTCATGCTTGACTTTTCTCCCACATCAATCTAAAAGCTTGTAAGAATCTTTTTTTAAAGAATCATTTAAAATTAAATGTCCTTATACTTGTAAACTCATGAATGAAAAGTTTACTTAAGCTTTTTATATACCCAGTGCAACAGAAAAATATATATGGTGGTTCTTGTGAATTATTTATTATATCCAAGTTTAGCTTTGAGCTACAAAAGCAGAATAAAGGATAGTGAAACTAACTTGGAGGAAAAAAATGTGTTCATATGAGCATGAAGCCAAAGTTGGCAACCACTAACATATTTTGAATAAGTCTGAGCAGACTAAATGGCCTTCTGTTTACTGGTAAAAAATGGAACAAATTTTCCTCATGGACCTCACTTAATACAACTCAGTTAAAAGTGTTAACTGTATTCTAATTTCAAACCAGTTCTCTACACTGGGTAACTTCCGTGTTTTCTTTCTAGAAAGAGGGGAAGAAAGCTTTATTTCTTCTGATTTTGAAAAATAATAGGCTCATTACTTTTTTACTTAAC
The DNA here is from genome assembly GCA_024291935.2 of Okapia johnstoni. Lineage (NCBI taxonomy): Eukaryota > Metazoa > Chordata > Mammalia > Artiodactyla > Giraffidae > Okapia > Okapia johnstoni. Next base: position 60,920,575 of record CM044308.1, read on the forward strand.
TGAAAATATTAAGAAACATAAAAGGGGAAATGATCCCACATTTCACCTTTGGATCCTGCAATCCCTCCTTCCAGAAATAAAGATTTAAGTGCTGACCTTAACATGGTTATAAAATAACAGGTCTCTCCCACATTTCAAAGGTTCACTGTATGCCACTTCACTTTTTTGAAAGACCTATTTGTACCTCTTTTTACTAACCAAAAGAAGTTCAAAGAGGATTCTTGCTTTTACAAAAAAAGGTGAAAGCAAAAATAGCGTTCAGTGTTTATTTTGCAGGGAACAGGGAGCCCAACACCATGAAGCCCCTTCACCAGGAACTACTCAGCGTCTCAAGACACCATAGCTTAGAACCGTGTGAGCATCTGTGCTTTACTTGATTTGTGTCTCTATTAGCAAGATGTGTGCTCAGATAATTGCTTCTTCACTTTACGCCATTTCAGCTCAGGAAAGTTTCATAGAAATGCTCTCACCTTCAGTAGTGGGAGAAACCTATGTTAAGTGGAAGGATAAGAAGTCTTATGTTTAAGATGAGGAAATACTTTTCGCTTATACAATACTGTCATGAGTTTCCTCTTGAAACAGAGGTGTACATTAACTGCTTATTGAAAGCTTGACACATTTCTTGGTTCCTGATTATAGATATTCCTTGATTAAAAATAAATGTATACACTGTATCTTTATAACATCAGCTGTCTTTTGTTATGAAAAATTATGTTTATTACAGAAAAGCAGAGGAATAGATAAATTATAAAGAATAAAAAGCACCTTACTCCGTAGGTAATCACCCACTTAAATTTAAGGATATTGTTTTTTCCCCCCCTAATGAAATTGGGATCATATTTATGATTGACACTGTAACTTTTTATTAACTCTGAGGTCACTGAGGACTGCCATCATTTAGATGGATTCTGCTAGGGGAGAAAAAAGTTCCAGAAAAAGTATACAAATATTCCCAAATTTTCCCACAAATCCTTTATATAGTTTCTTTTCTTGACACTTGAGCGCCCCCCCCCCCGCCCCACCCCACATACACACACAGCCATGAATTGACAGTTTTGGTTGAATATAATTCCAGTTTCAAAACAAAATACCTCTGAAGAAATGGACACAACCAAATAAAGAATCAAGATAGTCTAGATTAGAGTCCTCAAACTTCAGAATCATCTGACAAGCTGCTAAAATGCAGATTTCTGCACCCTACCCCAAGCATGCCTATTTAAAAATAGAGTGCTGGCCCCAAGAATAAAACGTCTAGGAATAGTATTCCCCAGCCCAGGTCAGGTGCCCATTACTGGGCTTGTTGACTATGGCAGCTGATTGGGATTAAGTAAAAAACATGTAGCTCTTGTGAAAAACCGTATGGATAGAATAAGGGAAGACTATTTTCCCTAAAAGTGGTGCTGTCTCCAGTAAGGCCTTGTCTTGAGCAAACAAAGCAATAGGTACACACCAAAAATGTCTCAGTGTGTACCATATAGAATGGTGGTTTCATGTCAGTGGTCATGTTTCCTCACTACATTCGTGGTGAGAGGGCAGGTTCTGATAGTATTGGATCCCTTGGTTCATGTTCATGCAGCCCAGTATCATTCCTGACCTTGAATTCCACAAAACATCTCATATCCTTATTATAAGTTCCCCTTAATACACAGAGTGATTTAAGCTAAGGTTCTGTCATCTGCCACCTGAAGGAAGAGTTAGTGTGTTTTTTAAATTGGCACATAAAATATGTACAGAAAAGTGTGCAAAGCAAATGTTCAGCTGAGTGAATTACTAAGTGACTACATGTATAACCACCATGCAGGCAAGAGTTAGACTGTTAAGAATACCCAAAAAACTCTCCTAATGCCATCTGCCAATTACTACTTCCTTCCTCTTCAAAGATAACAGGTATCCTGACTTCCAACATTATAATTTAAGTTTTGCCTATTTTTGAACTTGATCTAAATGTAACCAGAGAAGCTGAAGCTCCAGTACTTTGGCCACCTGATGCAAAGAGCCAACTCATTGGAAAAGACCCTGATGCTGGGAAAGATTGAGGGCAGTAGAAGAAGGGGGCAACAGAGGATGAGATGGTTGGATGGCATCACCGACTCAATGGACATGAGTTGAGCAAACTCTGGGAAATAGTGAAGGACAGGGAAGCCTGGTGTGCTGCAGTCCATGGAGTCACAAAGATTCGAACACGATTTAGCAACTGAAAAACAACCAGACACGGTAAATTTTTTCTGCCTGTCATTTTGATTAAAAGCTAAAAATGGTATTTCTCTGACTCAAGGACTAAACAGCAAAGATAATGTGAAATTCACCCGTGTTGATGTCACTGTAGTGTGTTCATTCTCATTGTCATATCATATGCCATTGTATGTATCACAGTTTGTCCATTCTAATGTTGAAGAGCAGTTGGGTTGTTTCCAGTTTAAGTCTCTTAAAAATATTGCAGATTTGTACTTCAGAGATAATTAAGACAGACCAAGCTCTCAAAAGCTTTTTTCTCCTACTGACAACTAAAAATTTTGGACAAAATGCATAAGGTACCTACCTGAGGACACAGAAATACAAACAAAAGCAGTGGTTTGGGAGGAGAGTCAAACCTGGAGGAGAGACTTGGAGAAATGAGTATTTTTCTTCTCTTGTGTCTTGGCCCTGTGCTCAGAGAAGGTGCCCAGCAGAGCTGTCATGATGGCTCCTCTGATAGGTTAAACCAGAGAAAATTCTGAGGGAAAACCTATGAAAGGAATCCTGCTCTCCCTCTCCCCCCCCCCCAAAAAAAAAAAAAGGGAAAAAAAAAAAAGGTCTTGGAAGCTAGAGCTTGTTAGGGACTTTTATTTTTGCATTTCTTTCATGATTTGTCACTGGCAAGCACCCCATTAAGCCCTGGTAGCAAGCAGTGCCAACAGTTTAAATTGATAGAAACTCTATTTTTCTGATAGAGAAAATGGGGAAAGAACCTCTGCAGTCTAAAGAGTGAGAATAATCTCCATTTTTCTCTACTTTTTGTCCTAAAGGTGAACTGAGTTGTGGCAACTGCACAACGATAGTGATGGAGTTAAAATTCTGCGAGAACCTTTGTATCTGGTCAGAGGAAAAGCAAAGGCACCCTTTGGGGTAAGGAGGAAACTAGGAAGCCCAGATAAAGGGGTCCTTTATTGTGTTTTAATCAAAACTAATCAGTGTAAGCTCCAAGCTTACCCCTGCACTACACATAATCAGACCCAAAGCAGCACAGCAAAGCCTTTGAGAACTAAACTAATTTAAACTGCTAATTATGACACAGCATAACTACTGAGCACTGTGTGTATGAGGTTGATCCCACATAGCGTAACAAAACCTTTGTAAACTAAACTGACACTGGAACCACAGGCTGCAGAAGATGGAACAGAAGTTGCATTCTGAACCTACCTGGGTTGGTTGTTTAAACAAACAAAATCAACATTCTCCGGAACATTTTAACAGGACCTAGACAGTGTCAGACTTTATTTTTTTGGGCTCCAGAATCACTGCAGATGTTGATTGCAGCCATGAAATTAAAAGACGCTTACTCCTTGGAAGGAAGGTTATGACCAACCTATATAGCACATTTAAAAGCAGAGACATTACTCTGCCAACAAAGGTCTGTCTAGTCAAGGCTATGGTTTTTCCAGTGGTCATGTATGGATGTGAGAGTTGGACGGTGAAGAAAGCTGAGCGCCGAAGAATTGATGCTTTTGAACTGTGGTGTTGGAGAAGACTCTTGAGAGTCCCTTGGACTGCAAGGAGATCCAACCGGTCCATCCTAAAGGAGATCAGTCCTGGGTGTTCATTGGAAGGACTGATGTTGAAGCTGAAACTCCAATACTTTGGCCACCTGATGCGAAGAACTGAGTCATTTGAAAAGACCCTGATGCTAGGAAGATTGGGGGCAGGAGGAGGATGAGATGGCTGGATGGCATCACCGACTCGATGGACATGGGTTTGGGTAAGCTCCGGGAGTTGGTGATGGACAGGGAGGCCTGGCGTGCTGTGATTCATGGGGTCGCAAAGAGTCGGACACGACTGAGCGACTGAACTGAACTGAAGAGTCTAAATAATATTCAAAGTGTTTAACATGTAATCCAAAATTATTCAACATATAAAGAACCGGAGAAATGAGATCAATTCTCAAGAAATTCAGGCAACAAATGTCAATACCAAGATGGTCCAGATGTTAGAATTATCAGATTTTAAGGCAGCCATTATAACTATAACATGAGATAAAGGAAAACACCCTTGAGATGAATGAAACTGTAGAATCTCTCAACAAAGTAGAATTTTTTTTTTAATGGAAATTTTAGAACTGAAAAAATAATCTGGAATTTTAAAAAGTTGCTAGATGGATCCAGTAGCTAACTAAAGATGACAGGAAAGTCAGTGATATTGAAGAGAGATCAATAGAATTTATTAAACCTGGAGAACAGAGCAACAAAAGATTGGAAAATTAAGCAGAGCCTCAGGAACCAGAGGACCAGTATCAAAAGGCCCAGCATTTGTTTCACTGGACTCTAGCTCTCAAAAAGAAGTCTTTTGTAGGGACTTCCATGATGGTCCAGTGGTTAAGAATCTGCCTGCCAATGCAGAGGAAATGGGCTCAATCCCTAGTCTGGGAAGATCCCATGTGCCACGGAGCTGATAAGCCCATGAGTCACAACTGCTGAGCCCGCTCCTTGATTATATTCCTGCTGTTCCCTTTGCCTCTTCTCTGTGGAGCCTTACAGTAAGCCCCCTACATACGAATGAGTTCCATTCCGAGAGTGTGTTTGTTCATAAGCTGGCTCTAGCACACCAGTATTGGGATACCAAAAAGGAAGAGAAAGAGATAGGTACAGAACAAATTTGAAGAAGTAATGAATAAAATTTCCCAAATTTGATGAAAGACATAAACTTACAGATTTCAAGAATCTCAGTTAACTTGAACCTATCTGGGTTGATAAGCTAAAACCACACTAAGACACAATGAAGCGAATTAAACTTCATAACTCAAAAAGCAAAAACTCAGAAATATACACACGTATTACAATGCTGACACCAGAGATAAAGGAGAAAAGTCTTGAAAGCAGCTAGATTGAAACACATTATGTATGGTAGAACAACAATTTAAATGATCACAGATTTCTGTGAGTCCAGAAGATAGTAAATAAGATCTTTAAAGTGGTGAAAAAGAATAATCAACTCAAATTTCTACCCATTGGACAGTAATCACAGCAAAATGACATGTTCAGGTGAGGGAAGACTAAGACTTGATATAATCTGCAGACTTGAAGAAAATGATGCCAGAGGGAAATTTAGAACTGCAAGAACAAAGGAAAAGCAGCATAAATGTTCATTATGTGGGTGAAAATAAAAATTTTCTAAGTTCTTTAAAAATTTGTATGACTGTTGAAAGCAAAAGCTGTAACTTTGTCAAAAGTTTTCAGTGTATTTATCATTAATACATATGACAACTGTAAGAATAAAGAGAACTGTAGAGCTTCAAGATTTCTATATTTAAAGTGACAAAATACTAACTCTGAATAGACTGTGGAAGTTTAGGTATGTATATCGTAATCCCTAGAGTGTGTATATTGTAATTAAGAGAGAGAAAATAGATAAGTTATAATTTAGTTCAGATAGTCTAAAAGAAGGCAGGAAATGTGGAATAGAAGAACAAAGGACAAACAGAAAACAAATATTGAAACGGAAGACTTACATCCGACCATACCATTCTCACATTAACTAAATTATTTAAGCACACCAGATTAGATTGTCAGATTGCATAAAAAGACCCAATAAATATATGCTGTTATAACCCCAGTGCAAGCACAGAGGTCCTCACATATTGGTTAAGGAGACAAAAGAGGAAGAACCAGAGAGATGGCAACTTGAGGACTCAGCTCAACACTGCCAGAGGAATGCAGCCATGAACCAAGGAATGTGGACCATCTCTAGAAGCTAGAAAATCAAAGTAACACCTTCTTCCTGGTTAAGATAAGAGCTTACTAAGGCCTTGATGTCAGCCCAGTGAAAGTTGTTTCAAACTTCTGGACTCCAGAACTGTGAAAGAATAAAGTTACGTTATCTTAAGCCACTAAGTTTGCAGTAATTTGTTACAGCAGCAACAGGAAACTAAGAGATCTCAAATCAACTAAGCATTTACCCTAAGAAACTACAAAGAGAAGCCAAAGGAAAAAAATTTAAGAGCAGACTTCAGTGAGACTGAACTCAAAAACAGTTGCGGAAATCAATGAAGTCAAAGTACTCTGCTACGAACTTTCTTGTACATGTGCATGCATTTCTGTTAGATGCACTTATGTTTATAAGTGGAATTGCTAGATAAAGTGATGTGCATATGTTCAGCATCAACAGATGTTTTCCAAGCTGTTTCCCACAGTGTTGTGCCAGCTCCCATTCTTACCCACAGTGTATGAATGTTCCCATTGCTCCACATCCTTGCTAGTGTTTGGTATTGACAGTCCTTTTTACTTTATTTTTACCTTTTTCCCTTTACTTTAGTCATTAGAGTATATTGTGATATCTTTGTGGGCTTAGTTTCCATTTCTTTGATAATTCACGATGGTTGTGTACTTGTTCACATACTCGTTGATCATTTGGGTATCCTCTTGTGAAATTTGTTCCAATAACTTGCCTGATTTTATTTTTTTATTTGAGTATAATTGCTTTACAATGCTGTGTTAGTTTCTGCTGTACAATGAAGTGAATCAATTATATGTATACATATGCCTCCTCCCTTTGAGACCTCCCTCCCACCCCACATCCCCACCCCTCTGGGTCATCACAGAGCACTAAACTGAGCTCCCTGTGCTATAGAGAAGGTTCCCACCAGCTAATGTATTTTGTACATGGTAGTGTATATATGTCAATTCTAATCTCTATTCATCCTACTCTCACCTTCCCCTTCCTACCTGTGTCCACATGTCTGGTTCATCAGTACCATTTTTCTAGATTCCATATTATGCATTCACATACAGTATTTGTTTTTCTCTGATTTTCTATTGAGTTCTCTTTAACTGATTAGTAGGAGTTGTCTCTGGGATTCCCTGGTGGCTCAACTGGTAAAGAATCTGCCTGCAATGTGGGAGACTTGGGTTTGATCCCAGGGTTGGGAAGATTCCCCTGGAGAAGGGAAAGGCTACCTAATTAATCCATGTATCCTCAGTTTAGTTCAGTTCAGTCGCTCAGTCGTGTCTGACTCTCTGCGACCCCATGAACCGCAGCACGCCAGGCCTCTCTGTCCATCACCAACTCCCGGAGTCCACCCAAACCCATGTCCATCTAGTCAATGATGCCATCCAGCCATCTCGTACTCTGTCGTCCCCTTCTCCTGCCCTCGATCTTTCCCAACATCAGGGTCTTTTCAAATGAGTCAGCTCTTCGCATGAGGTGGCCAAAGTATTGGAGTTTCAGCTTCAACATCAGTCCTTCCAATGAACACCCAGGACTGATCTCCTTTAGGATGGACTGATTGGATCTCCTTGTAGTCCAAGGGACTCTCAAGAGTCTTCTCCAACACCACAGTTCAAAAGCATCAATTCTTCGGCGCTCAGCTTTCTTCATCGTCCAACTCGCACATCCATACATGACCACTGGAAAAACCATAGCCTTGACTATGCGGACCTTTGGTGGCAAAGTAGTGTCTCTGCTTTTTAATATGCTGTCTGAGTTGGTCATAACTTTCCTTCCAAGGAGTAAGCGTCTTTTAATTTCATTGCTGCAATCACCATCTGCAATGATTTTGGAGCCCAGAAAAATAAAGTCTGACACTGTTTGCACTGTTTCCCCGTCTATCTGCCATGAACTGTTGGGACCGGATGCCATGATCTTAGTTTTCTGAATGTTGAGCTTTAAGCCAACTTTTTCACTCTCCTCTTTCACTTTCAACAAGAGGCTCTTTGGTTCTTCTTCACTTTCTGCCATAAGGGTGGTGTCATCTGCATATCTGAGGTTATTGATATTTCTCCCGGCAATCTTGATTCCAGCTTGTGCTTCATCCAGCCCAGCGTTTCTTATGATGTACTCTGCATATAAGTTAAATAAGCAGAGTGACAATATACAGCCTTGACGTACTCCTTTTCCCATTTGGAACCAGTCTGTTGTTCCATGTCCAGTTCTAACTTTTGCTTCCTGACCTGCATACAGGTTTCTCAAGAGACAGGTCAGGTGGTCTGGTATTCCCATCTCTTTCAGAATTTTCCACGGTATCCTAGATAAGTAAAAACAGATAGTTTTGAGTGAAGTTTTTCATGGTTCTTTTTAATGAATGAATAATACGAAGTGATTCCCCTTTCATTTCATGTATTGATACTTGGGGTTTCGTACATTCTCCCTCTCCCTATCCCTCTCCCACCTCTCCCTTATCAGTTTTACCAAGCATATCTCAATTTTTTAATTGCAGCTATTAATTTGATGTGTCCCAAGGCCCAATTCAGGGCTTCCCTGGTAGGTCAGCTGGTAAAGAATCCACCTGCAATGCAGGATACCCCAGTTCGATCCTGGGTCAGGAAGTTCCCCTGGAGAAGGGATAGGCTATCACTCCATAAACTTGGGCTTCTCTGGTGGCTCCGATGGTAAAGAATCCACCTGCAATGTGGGAGACCTGGGTTCAATCCCTGGGTTGGGAAGATACCCTGGAGAAGGGAACAACTACCCACTCCAGTATTCTGGCCTGGAGAATTCCATGGGCTGAGGAGCCTGGCGGGCTGTGGTTCATGGGGTCACAAGGAGTCAGACATGACTGAGCGACTAAGCACAGCACAGCAAGTCCCAATCCTTGGTCCACTTCTCTGTCTATACTCACTCAATAGTTCTTGGCTTAGAAATCATCTACTAGGTGTCTAGATTCAGACCCATCTCCTGAACTCCAGATTTACGTACCCATCTGCTGATTCAGTATCTTCACTTGAAATCCCGTAGAAATCTCAGGGTGTACATGTGCAAAAACAAACTTCTGATCTTGCAAGCCTGCATCCATCTTGGCTGATGGCAACAGGATGAAAACTTCAGAGTCATTCTTGGTAACCCCTCTGTCTCTCTCTCTCTCACACTCACAATATAAGCTTCACAGGAGTAGAGATCTTTGATTTGTTTATCATTGTACATCGAAGTGCCTAGAACAGTGCCTAGCACATTGTAAGCACTTAAATATTGAATGAACGCATTGTTGGTGAGAATGTCTTGAGAGAGCGGTTTGTAACACTGAACAAAATTTACAGTGTAGGTTAAAATGTAGATATAGTGATTCCCAAGTGGCTCTAGTGGTAAAGAGCCTGCCTGCCAATGCAGGAGACGTAAGAGATGCAGGTTCGATTCCTGGGTCAGGAAGATCCCCTGGAGGAGGATGGCAACCTACTCCACTAATCTTGCCTGGAGAATCCCAAGACAGAGGAGCCTGGTGGGCTACAGTCCATAGGGTCGCATAGAGTTGGACACAACTGAAGCAACTAAGCACACATAGTGATTTCCAAGAATGTATCTTATACCTACACATGTGCTTACATAGTTGTGAATATAGGACCTTTATTATAGTGTTACTTGTAGCAAAGGCTGAACTTGAATGACAACCAGTAGGACACTGGTTAAATTATGATACATTATTCATTGAAATATCATGCAGCCAATTAGGAAGACCAAGATATAAGAGCTCTATATAATTATGTGGCATGATACCCAAGATACAGTGTTAGAAGCAAAAACGAAGTACCAAACAATGCCATTTGTGGAATAAAAGAGGCTTGTGTGTACTCTTCACCTGATTAGCAATGACTTTCTCTAGAGGAAAACGAAACTGGTGACCTGGGAGAGGGGAACTAAGGACTCTGTTTACAGTAGTAAAAACACTCATTTTACCAGAGATCTTTCTTGTACTTCTGAATTCTTCACCATGTGCATATGTATACCCAATGGTTTTTCAAAAAGTAAGAGAAATGTAGCTCTTCTTCTAACTTCTCCAAACCTTTCCAAAACTTACCTGACTTTTAGTTAAATGAATAGAATCTGGTTTGTGGGACATGCTCCTAGATATTTGGGCCACAAAAGGCACTTTCATAAATTTTACTTTAGTGTTGTGCTTTGGGCTTTATCCAGAGTTTTATGAAGAACAACCACAAAAGCTACTTCTCTCTGGTGTAAAATTATCAAGGGCGTTGTTCATTCTGTGGTTCAAATCCCCTGTATAAGGGCCCGTTGTGACACCTTTATTCTAGAATGCAGTACCTGGAAGGTCATTGTGTCTCTTGAGCTGAGGGTGGCCCTTGTGATTACAAGACTTTTGTGCTTTGTCATATGCTTTGCATTTTTCTTCCTTTGCCAGAAAGTGTAGATTTCTTAGGTTGGTGCAAAAGTAATTGCAGTTTCGAATCTTGAATTTTGAATCATTATAACTAGGCTCAAATATACCTTTATTAACCAAAATAAGAACAATTACAATCAACACATTTTTGCCAATGAGAAATGTTTGTTTATTCCTATAGCATAAAAATGCATGCTTCAGGATTCAGTGAACTCTTGGAAAGCATTTTCTGCCTCCTTCTGGTTGTGGAAACATAAAGTTGTTGAGATGCTTTAAGTGGTAGTCAGTTGGCAAACAGTCAGGTGAATATGTTGGGTGAGGCAAAACTTTGTAGCCCAATTCATTCAACTTTCGAAGCATTGGTTGTGCGATTTGTGGTCAGATGTTGTGGAGAAATGTGCCTGCTGGCTGCAGGCATTCCACTTCTCTGTGTATCTCATCAATTTGCTGAGCAAACTTCTCAGATGTAATGGGTTCACCAGGATTCAGAAAGCGATAATGGATCAGACCAGCAACAATGACCATGATATTTTTTGGGTGCAAGTTTGGCTTTGGGAAGTGCTTTAGAGCTTCTTCTCAGTCCATCCACTGAGCTGGTCATCTCAGGTTGCTGCATAAAATCCACTTTTCATCATACATCACAGTCCCATCGAGAAATGGTTCACTGTTGTGTAGGATAAGAAAAGACAACACTTCAAAATGATGATTTTTTGATTTGCAGTCAGTTCATGAGGCACCCACTTGTTGAGCTTTTTCACCATTCCAATTTGCTTCAGATGCCCAACGACTGTAGAATGGTTGACGTCGAGTTCTTTGGCAACTTCTTTTGTAGTTAAGAAGATCAGCTACAGTGACCAAGCTCTCAGTTGGTCACTGTCAACTTCTGATGGCTGGCCACTACACTCCTCATCTTTAAGGCTCTCATCTCCTTTGCAAAACTCCTTGAACCAACACTGCATTGTATGTTTGTTAGCAGTTCCTGGGCCAAGTGCATTGTTGATGTTGAGAGTTGTCTCAGCTGCTTTACAACCTATCTTCTTAGAAAAAGAAAATCATTGGAATTTGCTTTTTGTCTAACATCATTTCCATAGTCTAAAATAAATATAAAATATGCAGCAAATAATAAGTCATTAGCAAAAAAAATAGTGAGAAATGCTCATTAAAATGATGTATAAACATAACCATATTTATTTAAGAATATATTCCAATATCAAATGGCAAATTTCAACAATGCAAAAACAAAAATTACATTTTCACCAACCTAATATATATGAATTTATTTCTTTATAGTCTGTCTTGGTCCAAAAAAAAAGGTGATCTACATAAATAGAAGAAGAAGAAGTTTTTACTGGACAAGAAAACGTGAAGCTGAAGAAAATAGAAGAAACTTCATGTGGCATATTTTCTTCTTCTTCCTTTTCAGAACACTGATTGTGTTTTTATTGTATAATACAACTATTCTCTTAGAGGTAAGGTGAGCATAATGAAATTTTTAACCTAAAAACTAAAATTTTCCAAATATCTTGATTTTTCAGCAAGCCAAAAAGGCTTCTGTAGGTTTAACTTATTCTGCACAGCCCTCAGCTGTGCACTGATAAAAAAAAAATACTTCTGATAATATAATTTCATAATCTAGTTATACATATTGGTTTATAGTAAAAAAGGAGACTATGACTACTAAAGAAGTGTAAGCCAATCCTGTAAAAGTCCCTTATCTTTGTCTTGCTGCTGCTGCTGCTGCTGCTGCTAAGTCTCTTCAGTTGTGTCCAACTCTGTGCGACCCCATAGACGGCAGCCCACCAGGCTCCGCCGTCCCTAGGATTCTCCAGGCAAGAATACTGGAGTGGCTTGCCATTTCCTTCTCCAGTGCATGAAAGGGAAAAGTGAAAGTGAAGTCGCTCAGTCGTGTCCGACTCTTAGCGACCCCATGGACTGTAGCCTACCAGGCTCCTCTGTCCGTGGGATTTTCCAGGCAAGAGTACTGGAGTGGGGTGCCATTGCCTTCTCCGTTATCTTTGTCTTAATTCCTTTAAAATAACATGGAAAAGTTTTAATTAGAAAACTTGATTTTCTATGGTAGACATCCTTGTTTTAATATACACTCCAGAAAATTATGGGGGAGAGGGAAAGCTTTCTTTGAGAATTGGTAACTTGGTCAGCAGCTAGTTAGAGTATTTATACGTAAACATCTTTTAGATAAAATGAAGTACTTGTAGATTATTCTCTTGTAGATGCCACCAAACCAGGCAGACTCATAAATACCAAAAAAGAGTTCTTTTTAACACTAACTTTCTCTTTTATTAATCTATTTTTATTTGTATTTAGATACCATTGACATGTAGCATTTATTCATTTCAGGTGTATAACATAATGATTTGATATATGTATATATTGCAAAATGACTACCACAGTAAATCTAGTTAACATTCATCACTATACATAGCTACAAATTTTTCTTGTGAAGAAAAATTTCAAGTTCTATTCTCTTAGCAACTTTCAAATATGCAATACAGAATTATTAGCTATAGCAACTTTCAAATATACAATACAGTATTATTAGCTATAGTCCCCAAGTTGTACATTATATATCTACAACTTATTTATTTTATAACTGTGGGTTTCCACTCTTTAATCCCCTTCACCCATTTCACCCACTTCCGACACCTCTCCCACTTCCCCTCCCCACCTCTGGTAGCCAGCAATCTGTTCTCTATATCCATGAACTCTGTTTGTTTGTTCATATTTTGGTTTGCTTTGTTTTAGATACCACATATAAGTGAGATCATACAATATTCGTCTTTCTCTGGCTGACTTACTGCACTTAATATAATGTCCTCAAGGCCCATCCATGCTATTGTGCATGGCAAGATTTCCTTCTTTTTTATAGCTGAATAATACTCCATTGTGTATGTATATGTATATACATATTTTCTTTAGCCATTTATCCATTGATGGACACTTAGGTAGCTTCCAGAGCTTGGTTATTATAAATAATGCTGCAGTGAACATGAGTGAGTGAAAGTCACTCAGTTGTTTCTGACTCTTTGCGACCCCATGGACTGTATAGCCAATGGAATTCTCCAGGCCAGAATACTGGAGTGGGTAGCCTTTCCCTTCTCCAGGGGATCTTCCCAACCCAGGAATCAAACCGGGGTCTCCTGCATTGCAGGCGGATTCTTCACCAACTGAGCTATGCAGTGAACATGGGGGTTCATATATCTTTTCAAGGTAATGTTTTGTTTCTTTCAGCTAAATACCCAGTAGTGGAATTGCTGGATCATATAGTAATTCTACTTTAAATTTTTTGAGGAAACTCCATACTGTTTTCCATAGTGGCTGCACCAGTTTATTAATACATTCCCATCAACAGTACACAAGGGTTCCTTCCACATCCTCAGCAACACTGATTATTTCTAGTCTTTTTGATAATAGCCATTCTAACAGTTGGGAGGTGATATGTCATTGTGGATTTGATTTGCATTTTTCTATTGATTAGTGATTTTGAGTATCTTTTCATGTGCCTGTTGGCCATCTTTGGAAAAATGTCTATTCAGATCCTCTGTCTTTGAAAAAAATGTCTTTCAGATCCTCTGCTCATTTTTTAATAGAATTATTTGGGGGTTTTGCTATTGAGTTTTATGAGGTTTTTATATATTTTGGATATTGCTGCTGCTAAGTAGCTTCAGTCATGTCTGACTCTGTGCGACCCCATAGACGGAAGCCCGCCAGGCTCCCCTGTCCCTGGGATTCTCCAGGCAAGCACACTGGATGGGTTGCCATTTCCTTCTCCAATGCATGAAAAGTGAAAAGTGAAAGTGAAGTCACTCAGTCGTGTCTGACTCTTAGCAACCCCATGGACTGCAGCCCACCAGGCTCCTCCGTCCATGGGATTTTCCAGGCAAGAGTACTGGAGTGGGTTGCCATTGCCTTCTCCGATTTTAACCCCTTATTATATATGATTTGCAAAAATTTTCTCCCATTTGGTAGGTTGACTTTTCATTTTGCTTTATTATTTCCTTTGCTGTGAAGAAGGTTCTTAGTTTGATGTAGTCTCACTTGTTTATTTTTGCTTTTGTTGCCTTTGCTTACGGTATCTAATCTAAAAATCACCAAGACTGATGTCAAGGAGTTTGTGGCCTATGTTTTCTTATTATAAGAGTGTGACAGTTTCAGGTCATGTTCAAATTTTTGATCCATTTTTCATTAATTTTCATGTATGGTAAGATAGTGGTCCAGTTTCATTCTTTTGCATGTGACTATCCAGTTTTTCCAGCACCATTTATTGAAGAGACTGTCTGTATTGTATGACTGTTATAAATTAATTGACCATATATGTGCGGGTTTTTTTCCAAGGATTTCTATTCTATTCCATTGATCTGTGTGCCTGTTTTTAATGCCAATACTATACTCTTTTGGTTACTATGGTTTTGTAACACAATTTGAAATTAGGGAGTGTGACGCCTCCTGTTTTTTTTCTCCTTTCTCAAGACTGCTGTGGCTATTCACAGTCTTTTATGGTTCCATACCTATTTTAGGATTTTTCTGTTTCTGTGGAAAATGCCTTTGGAATTTTGATAGGAATTATATTGAGTCTGTAGATTGCTCTGGATAGTATGGACATTTTAACAATATTAAATCTTCCAACCCATGAGCAAAGACTATCTTTCCATTTATTTGTGTCTTCTTCAATTTCTTTCATCAGTATCTGATAAAAATCTTTTTCTGATGCTTTCATAAACAGAAAATGCTGATTATGATGTGAATATTGCTTAATAGTTGAAGCTCATCAGTAAAACCAATGACTACATTCTATGTTCAGTAGATGTTCTCCTATTGCCAGAAATCCAGCATTGAAGCCACCCTTACAAAGGTGCTGTCTTTTTTCCTGTGGATGCAAATCAAATTACTGTAATTATTAGAATTACATATAAGAATATTCAGTAAGTTCTAAGTTCTTAGTTCTTAGCTATGTCTATTTTTACATGGATGCCAGATTTCTGTTTACTTGTCTTTGTGACAGTTATTTCACAGGCCTCCTTTGGCATTCTTCTTGATTTTTCACTATGTTCAAATGTTCAAATAGCCAGAAATCCGATACCCAGAAATTGAGGAGGGACGTAGGAGAGGCGGAAAGTGCTGCTGACTGGAGTGCTCATTAAGACTAGTAAAGTGGACAGATAGCACAGGAATTGAATGCCTCACCTTTTATATTCATTAATCCTGATTATATTATAATGAATATAAAGAATGTAAACCCACAGAAAACTGCCCATTCAGTCTTTGATTACCTGTTCTGTAGGAGGCATGACATAAAGCCCTGTAGGGGACACGTGCTCACCAAACTTGCACACTTTTACATGAACCCACTGCCGGGTCCAAAACTCCATCCTTCTTCAAGGACATTTTGCTGCTGAGGTTGTTTGCCATTTTTTTTTAGTAATTAACTGTGCTTTCTCTTTCTGTGGATAATATTTAAACTATGATTTTTAATATCATTAAAAAAACAACTTTTTAGGAAAGGTTTGTTCTGTATTTGCACAAAGTTGTGAAGTCAAGATGCTATTTTCTATTCTAACCACTAGGGGGAGACCTTGTTTTCTTTTGAAGCACTGGAAACACTGACTCCCAGTCGGCTAGCTCTGAATTCAATTTATTTTCAACACAAGTGAATCAGTGTGAGATTTTTATATTTATAAAAATAAACTGAAGATACATGACAACTAAATGCAATGTAGTATCTCTTGAAAGAGAAAAAGGACCTAAAGCAAAAAACTAAGGAAATCAGAATCAAGGATAGACTTTAGTTATTCAGTTCAGTTCAGTCACTCAGTTATGTCCAACTCTTTGCGACCCCATGGACTGCAGCACGCCAGGCTTCCCTGTCCATCACCACAACTCCAGAAGTCTACTCAAACTCATGTCCATCACATCGGTGATGCCATCCAACCATCTCTTCCTCTGTCATCCCCTTCTCCTCCTGTCTTCAATCTTTCCCAGCATCAGGGTCTTTTCAAATGAGTCAGTTCTTCACATCAGGTGGCCAAAGCATTGGAGTTTAAGCTTTAGCATCAGTCCTCTCAGTGAATATTCAGGACTGATTTCCTTTGGGATGGACTGGTTGGATCTCCTTGCAGTCCAAGGGACTCTCAAGAGTCTTCTCCAATACCACAGTTCAAAAGCATTAATTCTTCAGTGCTCAGCTTTCTTTAGAGTCCAACTCTTACATCCATACATGACTACTGGAAAAACCATAGCTTTGACTAGACAGACCTTTGTTGGCAAAGTAATGTCTCCACTTCTTCATGTGCTGTCTAGGTTGGTCATAGCTTTTCTTCCAAGGAGCAAGCATCTTTTAATTTCATGGCTGCAGTCACCATCTGCAGTAATTTTGGAGCCCCCCAAAATAAAGCTGTCACTATTTCCACTGATTCCCTATCTATTTGCCATGAAGTGATGGGACCAGATACCATGATCTTAGTTTTCCAAATGTTGAGTTTTAAGCCAGCGTTTTCACTTTCTTCTTTCACTTTCATCAAGAGGCTCTTTAGTTCTTAGCTTTCTGCCATAAGGATGGTGTCATCTGCATATCTGAGGTTATTGATATTTCTCCCAGCAGTCTTGATTCCAGCTTGTGCTTCATCCAGCCCAGCATTTTTCATGATGTACTCTGCATATAAGTTAAATAAGCACGGTGACAATATACAGCCTTGACGTACTCCTGTCCCTATTTGGAACCAGTCTGTTGTTCCATGTCCAATACTAACTGTTGCTTCCTGACCTGCATACAGATTTCTCAAATGGCAGGTCAGGTGGTTTAGTTATTAATAATGTATTAATGTTGGTTCATTAACTGTGACAAATAGACCATACTAATGTAAGATATTAGCAATAGAAGATAGTGGGCATAATGTATGTAGGAACATAGCATCTTTGTAACGGTTCTGTAAGTCTAAACTGTTCCAAAATAAGTTTATTCTAAATAATACATTTTAGGGGACTTTGCTGGTGGTCCAATGCAGGGGGTGAGGGTTTGATTCCTGTTCAGGGAGCTAAGATCCCATGTGTCTCGTGACCAAAGAACCAAAACACAAAACAGGAGCAATACTGTAACGAATTCATTAAAGACTTTCAAAATGGTCCACATTTAAAAATATTTAAATAAATTTAAATATATACATATTTAAAAATGAGACCAGAACCTAATTTCCAATCTTTTTCAGAACCATGGAAAATATTTTTAAAGCAGTATATTTTCTAGGCAAGTTGAATACTAGAAATAGGGACTTTGTTAAATGAGCTATAAATATGTGAGGATGTAATTAAATAGGATTAGACAAATTTAAAGAAAGCTAACAAAAGTCTGCTAAGTTTTCTTGAGGAGCTATCAGAGAGTTCCTCTCTGATGTGTGTTGCTACATGGCAACCACTTAGCAAGAAATTCTGTCAATCCTAGGCAGACCTCTTGCATGCTGTCAAGTTTCTAATTCTCATAGGATGTCTTACATTTCTGTTTTCTCTCTCAAACTCCAAACCTGTGTCCCTGGATTCCCAGCTTCTTTCCCTCTCTCTGGCCTTCTTATTCCCTCTTTAGGAACTATTTATTCCTCCCTTCAGATGGTGCAGCCCCACAGGATGTTTCTCTGAGAATGTGTTTAGACGAGATTCAAAAAACATAGATAGCATTTTAAAAAGCAGAGACATTTGCCAACAAAGATCCATACAGTCAAAGCTATGGTTTTTCCAGTAGTCTTTTATGGATGTGAGAGTTGGACCGTAAAGAAGGCCGAGCACAGAAGAATTGATGCTTTTGAACTGTGGTATTGGAGAAGACTCTTGAGAGTCCCTTGGACTGCCGGGAGATCAAACCAGTCAATCCTAAAGGAAATCTATCCTGAGTATTCATTGGAAGGACTGATGCTGAAGTTAAAGCTCCAATACTTTATCCACCTGATGTGAAGAGCCAGTTCATTAGAAAAGACCCTGATGCTTGGAAAGGTTGAAGGCAGGGGAAGAAGGGGATGACAGAGGACAAGATGGTTTGATGGCATCATTGACTTAATGGACAAGAGTTTGAGCAAACTCCGGGAGATGGTGAAGGACAGGAAAGCCTGGCATGCTGCAGTCTATGGGGTCACAAAGAGTCAGACACGACTGAGCGACTGAACAACAACAAATATTTGTGTAGTTGGATGTTCTGTCAATCTCTGCTTATTCCTATCGGCTAGGAATGCCTGAGGCACTCATGTAGTCTGTGTACTACTTCTGGGGACCCCCACTGACATTTCCCTACTGGAGCCAGTGTTGTGGCTGTTCTGTCCCTTGTGGTTCTTGCTGTGATCAGAAGACACATTAAGCAAACACCATGAGGAAACTTTGAAGCCCAGGATGTATTCTTCACAGATCCTGGAGGTTACATGACACACCCAGTGGCCACTCACAGAGGTCAAAGGTAGACAAAGAGGGAGAGGGTACAGATCTGAGGTTCTGCCTCAATTGGGGTCTGAGAGTAAGGTGACTAGTAGATGTCTGGTCATCCTTGGTGGTCTGCTCGTGCTTAACAGAAGAAGGCTGAAAAGCTGATTGGAAGCTTGAGCCAAGGGTGGGATTTGTCTTCCCTTTAGTGGGACCTGGCTGGGAGACCCCAGGATCATTATCTTTTGACTCTAACTGCCAAGTTCTGGGAACCAAATGGAGGAAGGAAGGCGAGGGCAGTACAGCATGCTGTGTGCACACAGTCACCTATCGTTTTTGCCCCTTGTATTTGTCCCCTCCTCTGTGTCTGCTGTCCCCCACTACAGACAGTCTTTTACCCTCTCCAGAGAGGGAACCTCTAGTCCCCAGGAGATTGTCTCGAGACCTAAACTGGGGAATAGACTGCACATTAACAACTCCTCCTCTTCCTCCAGTTTCTCCTCATCCTTACTCTTGCCCCTTTTCTTCTTCTCTGGAAAAAAAAAAAAAAACTTTACCAAGATATAATGTGCATACAGAGAAATGCACCGATTTTCAGGGTGGACCTGCCTAACTAACTGCTTCTCAAACAAGAGCAGATGTTTGAGATGGCCCATCCTTCACGCCATCTTTGTGAAGTATGTGGTACTGCCCATTCTTGAGCCTGGGGGGCTCTGGGGTGTGAATTGAGTTGGTAGTGCAATCAAACCCCCAGTCTGAGTCAGGGGACTGGTTCTGGCTACTAATTCTCTCAGAAGACATATCTTTCTCTTCTTTTTTCCTTTCCCAGTGCCAGAACTGAGACAAGTTGTATTTCTTCATGCTTTGCCTTTGTTAAGGGCAGAGGATTTTCTGTCCTACCTTTGTGAGGATGGTGTGGCCCTTCAGGTTCTTGACTTTTTGTGAGTGTCTGGCTTTCATCTCCCATCGCCAGTGTCTTATCCTCCAGAAGCCCCCATGCAACTTCACCCCAGGGTTTTGGGTTCCTAGTTCTTGCAAATGCTTTCAATAAAGCATGGGCTTCAGCACTGGTTCATGATTCTATGTTCCTGATACAAAGGAAAGTTACTGTATTTAATTCAACAGTTCTGGTATTTTGTAACTAGAGGGGTGTTTAGGATATTTATTCCATAGTGTTGCTGGGAACAATTCATCTTGTTAAAATCCTATTCACCTTTACAGGCTCACTTCAAAGGTCACCTCTTATATAAAAGCCTCCCACATTCTCCTGGACAAGTAGACCTGCCTCTGAGCTTCTGTGGTCCCCTGTGACACTCCCCCTCTAGGGCTGTAACTCACTTGGAAGGTTGCTTTATCTGTGTGCTCACACCTCTCTCTCCACCACCCGTTATGAGCTATTCAGGGAAAACACTTCCAGTTGCAACGCTTAGTGTCTGCAGCTAGCTTAGAGCCTGCCATCTGAAGAGTAATTAATACTCACCGAATTAAAAGAGAAGCAATTAAAAATGTGCAGTGCCATAGTTCAAATTCTGATGTGGCTCCTGTCACACTTGAAAGGAGGTACTAGACATCCACATATTTAATGCAAACCCATAAATGGCAACCCACTCCAGTATTCTTGCCGGGAGAATCCCATGGACAGAGGAGCCTGGTGGGCTACAGTCCATGGGGTCACAAAGAGTTTGTCACAGCTGAAGCAACTTGCATGCACTTGGTGCACACACACGCATACCGCGTGCCTTCATTCTGTCCCTGAAACATGCCAAGCTCGTTCTCCTCTCAAGGTCTTTGCATTACTGTCCTCCTTGTGGGAACATTCTTCCCCTGGATGTTTACATGGTTACCACTCTCCCCTTCTTCAGATCTCAACTAGACTGTTACCTCCAGAGGAGACGAGGCTCCCCTAACCACCCCCGTCCACATGCCCAGTCATAGTATCCTGTTTTCTCTTCCTAATAGTATTTATTACAACATATAATTCTATAATAAACTAAAATTAACTTTCTTATTTGTGTTTAAAAAATAAACACATAAATACCATCTATGTAGTAGCATCCCCAGAACCTAGAACAATGCCCCAAATAATTTGTTGACTGTCTGCCTAGCCTGATATGTACAGGTGCAAGAGATTTTAAGACAATGAATAACTGGTCCTCATAGATTCATTGCAAATTTTATTTGATCAAAAATTGATCTTCTTTACGACAAAAGTATCAAATAGATGACATCTTTTACAGTGCATTGACCAAAGAAATACTTGTGGCCAAAATGATGTGGTCTTTAATATTTGCTTCAGATTATTCCAGGAACAAAAATCCTTATAATTGCTGCTGGGTACATGAAGGTTCACTGTGTTAGGCTCTCTACTTGTATGTAAGTTTGAAATTTTTTGAAACAGTATTTAAAAGAAAAGGTAAAATACATTTTGGGCTTCCCTGGTGGCTCAGATGGTTAAAGAATCTGCCTGCAATGCAGGAGATCTGGGTTTGATCCTTGGGTCAGGAAGGTCCTCTGGAGAAGGAAATGGCAAACCACTCCAGTATTCTTGCCTAGAAAATTCCATGGACAAAGGACCCTGGCAGGCTACAGTCCATGGGATCGCAAAGAGCTGGACACGACTGAGCAACTAACACTTTCACTTTCAAAATGCATTTGGCAAAAAATAGGGGGAAATTATCTTCATTTGGACCACTTTTGAGATTTTTCTATGGCTGTTGTGGACAAGTAGTACTATCTGCCCCTTTCTAGGCCAAAGTCATCTAAGTTATACTCTGTAATTCTGGAGACCTCAGTGGTCATTTAATCATGTGTTAGGGCAGATTTAACCTTGTTTCCTAAGTACAGCCCTGGCTTTTCTGTAGCTTGTACCAGCTTTGCTCCATTTAGTCATGGAGTTAGTTCAGATCCTTCGAGGTGGAACTTTGGTTCAGCCCATCCACTTCTTCTAAAGGATGCACACCTACGTATCTCTACACCTCTACCGAAGTAGTTTGTGTGCTTGGAAGGAAGGAGGATGAGATTGTAGGTGAGGGAGAACACAATGCAGTGGGATCTAGAAATGAGGCGGCACACAAGCACCACGGGGTGAGAAGAGAGGGGAGGCCGGAGCAGTGGGCTAAAGGTGAAGAAAGGTAAAGGTCTTTTCTATACAGTTGGCTTTTAGAAAATAATAATTACCAGTTACTAAATGTCCACTGTGAGCTAGGCATTGTGCTAATCCCCTATGTGTATTATTTTTCTTAGTCCTCACAACAGTGCACCAGCTAGTCCAGTGCAGTTATTCAATGAGGACATAGATTTAGAGGACAGCTGAAATGTGTAACTGGTGAGTCCCAGACTGTAAATTCAATGGACTCTGATTTCAAAGCCTGTGCTCTTTCATCAAACTGTGAATCCTCTGTTGATTCCCTAATACCTTGCTACTCAAAGTGTGGTCCTTGGAGGAGCCTGGGAGTTTATTGGCAATGAAGGATCTTATGTCCCAGACCCTGGGAATTAAAATCTGTCTTTCAACAAGATCTCCAGGTGATGTCTATAAACATTAAAATGTGAGAAGCACAATTCTCATCTATTTTATTCATTCATTTTTACCCCATCTCATGGACTTCCCTTGTGGCTCAGCTGGTAAAGAATCCTCTCGCAATGCATGAGACCTGGGTTCAATCCCTGGATTGGGAAGATCCTCTGGAGAACTGGAGAATGGAAAGGCTACCCACTCCAGTATTCTGGTCTGGAGAATTCCAGGGACTTTATAGCCCATGGGGTCGCAAAGAGTCAGACACAACTGAGTGACTTTCACTTTCACCCCATCTCATGGGGGCTTCCCAAGTGGTGCTAGTGGTATAGAACCTGCCTGCCAATGCAGGAGACACAGGAGACCCAGATTTGATCCCTGGGTTGGAAGGATACGGCAAACCACTCCAGTACTCTTGCCTGGAGAATCCCGTGGACAGAAGAGCCTGGCATGCTATCTATGGTTCATAGGGTCGCACAGAGTAAGAGATGACTGAAGCAGCTTAGCATGCACACACGCCCCTAGTCTCATGCCAATATAAATTAGAGGCATAGTCTCCTATTATATATATCATGGAAATATAGCTAGGGAATACGGTTCATATTGGTTTATTGATTCATATTGGTTTAATTCATCCATTCAACTAGATTTAACTGAACCTTTTTTTTTTTCACAGATTGATTAAATTTTGTTCATTTTTCTCCCCTGGTTGCACCATGTGGCTTGTGGATCTTAGTCCCCCAACCAGGGATTGAACCAAGGCTCGGCTTAAAGCACCGTATCCTAACCACTGAGCCACTAGGGAATTCCCTGAACCAGTTTTATTATTCTCACCCAAACTGTTACAACTATGTCCTATTTGTTTTCTCTGTCTCCAGTCTCTCCCATCTTCTATCCATTTTTGCAAACAGATTTTTTAAAAAGTGGTGGAACATCTTATTAAAACAAAATTTTGGTGATAGCTCTACCAAAGATGATGCTGTGAAAGTGCTGCACTAGATATGCCAGCAAATTTGGAAAACTCAGCAGTGGCCACAGGACTGGAAAAGGTCAGTTTTCATTCCAATCCCAAAGAAAGGCAATGCCAAATAATGTTCAAACTACCACACAATTGCACTCATCTCACATGCTCATAAAGTAATGCTCAAAATACTCCAAGCCAGGCTTCAGCAATACGTGAACCGTGAAGTTCCAGATGTTCAAGCTGGTTTTAGGAAAGGCAGAGGAACCAGAGATCAAATTGCCAACATCAAATGGATCATCGAAAAACCAAGAGAGTTCCAGAAAAACATCTATTTCTGCTTTATTGACTATGCCAAAGCCTTTGACTGTGTGGATCACAATAAAATGGAAAATTCTGAAAGAGATGGGAATACCAGACCATCTGACCTGTCTCTTGAGAAACCTGTATGCAGGTCAGGAAGCAACAGTTAGAACTGGACATGGAACAACAGACTGGTTCCAAATAGGAAAAGGAGTACGTCAAGGCGGCATATTGTCACCCTGCTTATTTAACTTATATGCAGAGTACATCATGAGAAACGCTGGGCTGGAAGAAACACAAGCTGGAATCAAGATTGCCGGGAGAAATGTCAATAACCTCAGATATGCAGATGATACCACCCTTATGGCAGAAAATGAAGAAGAACTAAAGAGCCTCTTGATGAAAGAGGAGAGTGAAAAAGTTGGCTTAAAGCTCAATGTTCAGAAAACTAAGATCATGGCCTCTGGTCCCATCACTTCATGGGAAATAGATGGGGAAACAGTGGAAACAGCGTCAGACTTTATATTTTTGGGCTCCAAAATCACTGCTGATGGTAATTGCAGCCATGAAATTAAAAGATGCTTACTCCTTGGAAGGAAGATTAAGACCAACCTAGATAGCATATTTAAAAGCAGAGACATTACTTTGCCAACAAAGGTCCGTCTAGTCAAGGCTATGGTTTTTCCAGTGGTCATGTATGGATGTGAGAGTTGGACGGTGAAGAAAGCTGAGCGCCGAAGAATTGATGCTTTTGAACTGTGGTGTTGGAGAAGACTCTTGAGAGTCCCTTGGACTGCAAGGAGATCCAACCAGTCCATCCTAAAGGAGATCAGTCCTGGGTGTTCATTGGAAGGACTGATGTTGAAGCTGAAACTCCAATACTTTGGCCACCTCCTGCGAAGAGTTGACTCATTGGTAAAGACCCTAATGCTGGGAAGGATTGGGGGCAGGAGGAGAAGGGGACGACAGAGGATGAGATGGTTGGATGGCATCACCGACTCAATGGACATGGATTTGGGTAAACTCCGGGAGTTGGTGATGGACAGGGAGGCCTGGCGTGCTGCGATTCATGGGGTCACAAAGAGTTGGACACAACTGAGTGACTGAACTGAACTGAACTACCATAATTAAAGTGCAGCTACTTTGGTTGAAGTGTGTTTTGTATATGTGTGTGTGTGATGGAGATGTTCCAGGCTCTATCTTCTTACCTATCCCCCTTCCCAAGACACCTTCCCTGAACCCCCAAGTGTCCACAGAACACACATGATCATCCTTGCTCTAGCATTTCCCAGCCACGATCAATTATGAAGCACGTGGTCAATAATTTAATAATAGTTAAAGTACCAAAGTTTGTGATAAATGTAGTTTAAAATCACCTGCATTTCAGTATGCTTTCCTGAAGATGAAAACCCCCATATCAGTTACATGCAGGAAAGTGGAATGATGTCATCAAGGGTGTCATGGATTCAGGCTGGCCTTCAAATTACTACCAGAGTTTTATTAAAAAAATATCACTCTCCTTGCTTAGAAGCTCAGCTCCCCACAGCCTGTAGATTTAAGACTTTGGGGAAAGTGGATTCCTGACCTTCATTGCCCGCCTCTGGTCCCTCCTGGGTCCAATAGTTCTTCCTGCCTTTGTGCTCTTTGCTGGTCTTTGGTACTCTCGGTTGAGCCCTGTCTCATCTTTTTACATTTGTCTGTGAGTTGCAGAAATCTCATCTAACTCACCTTTGTACTCTCAGGCCCTGGAAAACAATGGGACGACAAGTTATTTCTGCTTTTTTTTTTTAAACTGATGCATAGGTGATTTGTAATGTTATATAAGTTTCAGGTGTACAGCAAAAGGGATTCAAATATATATATATATATATATATATTCTTTTCTCAGATTCTTTTCCATTATAGCTTATTATAAGACACTGAGTATAGCTCTCTGTGCTATGTGGTAGGTCCTTGTCATTTATCTATTTTATACATACTAGTGTGTTTCTATTAATCCCAAGCTCCCCTAATTTTTCCTTTCCTCCCCTCTTTTCCCCTTTGATAACCATAAGTTTGTTGTCTATGTCTATGAGTCTATTTCTGATTTGTAAATAAGTTCATTTGTATCATTTTTCTAGATTCTACATGTAAGTGATATTGAAATATATGATGTTCCTCATATAAGTGATCATATGATATTTGTCTTTGTCTATGTACTTCACTTAGTATCTCTAGATCCATCCATGTTGCTGCAAATGTCATTATTTCATTCTTTTTATCACTGAATAATATTCCATTGTATATATATATCACATCTTCTTTATCCATTCAACTGTTGACAGACACTTAGATTGCTTCTATGTCTTGGCTATTGTAAATAGTGTCGCTATGAACATTGGGGTATTTCCTCCTTTTTAAATGGAGCAAAGCTACCAAAGAAAGCTACCTTATATTTTCTTTCCTTTGTTCAAGGTGACACCTAGACATATTCATTTGAGTAAAAATAAACTAGAACATGATCCTCAGGACTCTAACTTACCATAAAGATTTTTCAAGTTCTAGTTTTTCCGTATGAACAAGAATTATTTATGTTGATTCCCTAAAGAAGCAGCAGTACTTTATCACCCCAATCATTTTCCATTTGCATGAGATACACATCAGAAATTTCCTCCTTTGTACTAAACCCAGCAGTGCACAGAGCCAAGCTTTTTAAACGGTAATTCATTAGTTTGGAAATAGGAAGTGACAAGAGGTAATTGATCTGTTTCAATTTGCTCTGGCAGGGGACAGCTTTTATTCCTTTGCCCCATGGCCCCTTTTGATTTGTGTGTGTATTTTCCAGAATTTCTTACCTTTTTTTTTTTCAATTCAATGGGGAGCAAATTTTAGATTATTTTAAATCACAAATACAGACCTCTCAGTCTCAACCTCTTCTTTCCTATTATAACTAAATATAGAAATTAGGCAATACCATGGTCTCCCTCCCCTGCCTGGCTCCATCTCCGCATTCTGCCCAACCTTCTTTATGCTCTGTTTCCCCTCCCCCAAAGAGATTTTAATTTTGTTAAAACGTTTTTACTGCAGCTGTGACTCAAGCAGCTCAGCTAGCCGCAGAAACACAATGTCATTTAATATTCCAGTCCACAGCCCAGACAGTTTCACTTCAGGTCATTTGGAGCAGAGCTGTGGCAACGGCTTTATGACAATGATTGGCAACACCCTGCTGCGGAAATCAGACAGCCTGGAAACCCACCAGTGTGCTCTGCACACATTTCTGCTTTCACACCAGACTGCAAATCACAGCCAATTTAACTGAAGTGAGTGTGGTCACCAGATGACGGTATTACACTAAAGCCACTCTCTTGACTCGCCCTGTGTTGGATGGATAAGACACATCCATTCATTAACCCATCGCCCATTCATTCAGCTATATTCAAAGTTGGTCTCTCTCAAGATAGGAACCACGACAAAGCAGTGCTCAGGACACACAACAGCACTAGCTCAGCTCCCACTGCTACAGACCTGTGTCTACAGGAGAAGGTAGATGTCAAAAAAATACTACGGGTTGGGGAGGCCACAACGGTAACCTGGGGAACCAGAGAAGATGACACTCGACTCCCAGGGAAACCAAAGGTGAGTTCCAGGGCCTCACAGAAGAAGTGAGGTTTGAAGTGAATTTTGAAGGATGAACTGGCTATTACCAGATGAAGAAAAGGAGTAAGTATATTTCTGGCTACAGAAACACATACATACAAGCAAGAAACTGATGATGGCAGTGCCATTAACTGAGGTCAAGAATAGGGGTCTGGGGTGGAGAGAATGAATTCTAGTTTATGCCATGTTTGCAGTATCTGTAGTGGATTTGGGACTAGACATAGAGATTTGAGAGTCATTCTCTACAGTTCAGGGCTAAAGGCAAGTGAATGAATTAAGTCATCTAAGAATGTGTAGAGGGAAGAAGAGCCCCTGAGTAAATCCTAGGAGCAGCAAGGATGTGACAAGTAACACACAAGAGAGTCTGAAGAAGAGTATAAATGGAAAATAGAAGTGTGTGGTGGAGAGAAGGCGCTGTTTTTACAGAAGCTGTCTTCCTCATTTTTACATCCCTAATACCTGACATTCACCCAGACATCTGATAAATGAATGATTTTAGACATTATCCAATTCAATCTTACCCAAAAATGAGGATGGTGAAGCCAAAAGTTATACAATTAAGATATCCTGCCTTTTTTCATTCTTACTATGATGTAGCTAGGTATGAAATTATTTCTGTTTACCATTCTCAGGACTCACTATGCTTCCTGAATCTGGAATCATCTTTTTCCAAGTCTGGAAAATCTTTAACTATTACATTTTGAAATATTGCTTCTTATGCCCCCATCTCCAGCCTCCATAAGTCCTTCTGGAGTGCCCATTAGATGTAATGTAGGTTTTCCAGGATTCTGTTATGGGCTTGTCTGTGTCTTTAAAAGGATGTTTGTTATCTTTTATGTAGCATATCTGGGTGTTTTTTTGTAAAAGAAAGATTTTCAGCTTGCAGAATCAATCATATTATCAGAAAGTAGAGGCAGGTGTGACAATTGCTATACATCTGACTGCTAATTTACATCCATTCCCAGTTCTCTGTCTTAGGCTTCAGAACCAAAGTTCGTTTGCATATTGGACTTCAACTGATCTAATATCCAAACATCCAGCATCCAATGTATTTATTTATTTATTTTATTTGGGGGCAGAATCTTAGTTCCCCAACAAAGGATCAAACCTGTGTCCCATGAAGTGGAAGCACGGAATCTTAACCACCAGACCTCCAGGGAAGTCCCTACCAAACTATTTAAAACCTAGTCTCATACTTGTTACTTTGCCTATGATCTGCAGCTCAGTTAATGTTATTACCACCCACCCAGTCTTCCAAATTAGAACTTAATTTTGTTTTGAGTCATCTCTCTCCCGCACCACAATTGTATCTTTTCTCAATTTCCATGCTTATTCTCCAGGATAAGTTGCCATTAATTTCCATTGGCATTACCATAATAGCCTCCTAGCTTGACTCACTGTTCTTATGCCTGTTTCTGTCCATTTACCCTAAGTTTCTGGAATTGTCTTTCTGAGTCTTGAATCTGGATATGTCATTTCCCTGCATAGAAAACTTATCTGACTCTCTGCTGGTCACAGAATAAAGCTCAAGATCTTCACATGACAATATAAAATTAAAAACAAAACAAACAAAAAAAACAGCCCTTCATAGCTGTCTCCTGCAAAGCAAGAGGCTCCAGTTTGATTCCTGTGTTGGCAAGATACCCTGGAGAAGGGATAGGCTACCCACTCCAGTGTTCTTGGGCTTCCCTGGTGGCTCAAATGGTAAAGAATCCGCCTGCAATGTGGAAGACCTGGGTTCGATCCCTGGGTTGGGAAGATCCCCTGGAGAAGGGAAAGGCTACCCACTCCAGTATTCTGGCCTGGAGAATGCCATGGACAGAGGAGCCTGACAGGCTACAGTCCATGGGGTCACAAAGAGTCGGACATGACTTTCTGACTTTCAATTTCACTTCCATAGCCACTACATAATTTTCCTCTCCCACCCATCTTTCTGTACATTTTTTCTTGTCCTGGCTGCTTGTGTACACTCCCTGTGCTTCTGTGGAAGTCATGTACCCATGACTTTGTTCAAGCTCTTCTCTGGAATGTCCTTGCCTTCCTTTACATGATGAAAGTCTAGACACTTGTTGGTTAACCAGGCTTAGACTCCACAGCCAGAATTCATCACCACCATCTCTATTTGAACTTGAATATATACAATTCATCACAATATGCCTTGTATTGTAATTGACTGTTTACTTGGAGCAGCAAAGTCCTTGAGAATATGAAACAGATCACATATCTACCTACCTCTATCATCCTGTGTGTGTGTTAGTCACTTAGTTGTGTCCAACTCTTTGCGACCCCATGGACTGTAGCCCACCAGACTCCTCTGTCCATGGAATTCTCCAGGCAAGAATACTGGAGTGGGTTCCATTTCCTTCTCCAGGAGACCTTCCTGACCTAGGGATCAAACCCAGGTCTCCAGCATTACAGGCAGATTCTCTACCATCTGAGCTACCAGGGAAGCCCTCTGCTGTCTTGAAAATTGTTGGGAGATTAATACAGTTTTGAATTAGAGCCTTTATAATACAATGTTACAGGACTTCCCTGGTGGTCCAGTGGCTAAGACTCCCTGGTCAGGGAACTAGATCCTGGATGAAGCAAGTAAAACCTGGTCCAACCAAAATAAATAAATAAATATTTTTTAAAATACAGTATTACAAAAAGAACTCTGAAATTTTCAGAATCCATGTCTACTAATTATAGACAATTCTAAATCTAGAGTAATAGGAGAAGCATATATATATATACACACATACATGTATACACACATACTATTAAAATATGTCATTCACATATATATACTTATATGTGTCATATATATTACCAAATATCAGATTTTCTGAAAAGTCATTTATATTTGACCAGTTTAGAGAGAGTCAAAACAAGTATGATAAAAATGCTAGCACCAGTTTATAATCCCCCCATCTCCAGCCCCTGTAAATCCTTGCAGCATGATTTAGAGAAGTGGTAGGGGGGATGCAGTGACCTTATCTACTCTCACCCAACTAATACTCTGCACAAAATAGGGCAAAGAATAGCAATGACAGATACTGGAAAGCAGCATCTATTGGTAATAATTCTCAGATCTATTGGATGGCAAGACTAATTCAATATTGAGAGTAAGAAAAGAATACATGAAATATAAAATTGTTAACAGACCAGTCTTGTCTTAGGATCATATGAAACCAGTATTCATTGTTATTCCATGAACACATATCATTACTTACCAAGGTTAAATGAGTAAGAGGTTGTTTTTATGATTTGCTTCTTGTGTGATGGGCAGGATGCTTCAAATTATTCCAAGAGAGCCAGCTTTGAAGAAAGTTTCAAAATAATACTTCCCAAATTCAAAAATGAAAACATTCTTCTACTTTGTATGAGGTGGTGGAAAAAAAAGTATTTTTAGCTGAAATTAAAACTAATTAGTGGTGTCTAATTTTAATAAAACATTTTTTTAAATCTCATTTTTGCTATTTATTGTGTATTCTGTTTAACAAGAGGTAATCTTTCAGTTGGGGGCCTTTAAAAATATCACTGGAGCTTTTCATGTTTAGATCAAATAATTCTCAGTTTAATATCCTGCTAGAGCTTTGTAGATACTGTTTATTTTTTTTTCAGTTTATCAGATAACAAATGCCTCCCAATATAAGCCTTTATGCCATACAAAGACCGCTATGTGAAGTCCCCAGGAACGTCTTCTGTGTATCAGAAGCCCATTGAAATATTAGGACTCCAGGAAAGCAAGACTTCTCACCTTTCTGTTTAGTTGATAGTGGTAAGAAAGTTAAAGAATAGGTGAGAATAGGTGAAAACAAGGATGGGACTAGTTAAAGAATGGAAGTTTAGCAAAGAAAAGAAAAAGAAAACAATCTTCTCATGTAAAACAAACCCCTATTGTTAAATCACTGAGAACGTGAGTGGAACACTGATGGCCCTTCTGATACAGACTGAGATAAAACACAAAGGAGGACCTGGATTAAATCAACTCTCAACTGATGCCTCCTGTAGGGACTAGGAAGTGCGCATTGAATCACATGATCCAGGAGCAGATGAGATGGTATTTTTACAAAGATGATTGCTGGATGAGATCTGATGTGTTATCAGAGAAAGCAAGATAGGCTGGGAAAAGTCATGCGAAGACACAAGGAATCAAAGCCTCAGACAAAGTAGCAGAAGGTTTGGAAGCAAAAGCTGCACAAACCAACACTGAGATACCAAGATCCTTCCCACAGAGGAACTAGGTGAGTTATGCCACTGTAATGTATTCAATAAGATCACCTCCCAGTATAGAAAGCTGGTAATACCTTGATGACAGATTACGCTATATTAACAACTGCTTATTTTGTGCAACAATTTAACAGAGCCCATTCTTCCCCTGGCTGCATGAGATTGGGTTGCAGTCCAGGAATGTGAGTTACACCAAAACTAACCAAATAATAGCCAAATACCACCTGTAAAATTACTAAACAACTAATTCCCAATTTTTTCACACTTTCACACTAGGTGAAAATGGTTTTATTATTCAAGGACTCCTTCACTTGCAACTTGAACTAGCTTGGCTGAAAGCTCGCATAACCAGGCAGGTGAGGAGTGTTGTTGGGAAGAACCAAAACAGGAACCTGCCTGCATTTTCTCTCTTAACCTTTCATCAGCTTTATTTAGGCTTTTATTTTTGTCTTTATTCTCCCAAGCTAGGTCGTTTTACAAAATGGAGCTATGGTTAGTATCAGTTTCTGGGTTCACAACTTGCCAACTTCTTAACAAGAGGGCTTTTCCTTGTGATTCTCATTTAAAAAACCATCATAGGAAAGGACCTTAATTGACCTTGTTGTTTGGTTGATCAGTTGTGTCCGACTCCTTGCAACCCCATGGACTGCAGCACACCAGGCTTCCCTGTTCTTTACTGTTTCCTGGACTCATGTCCATTGAGTCGGTGATGCCATCCAACTATCTTGTCCTCTGTTGTCCCCTTCTCCTCCTGTCTTCAATCTTTTCCAGCATCAGAGTCTTTTCTAAGGTGGATCAATTTCCACTTATTGAACCAGTCACTGAGGTTAAGAGGTTAGTTCCTGGGGTCACATCATATACACACTTTATTGTTTACAAAATCAATTCTTTGAATTGGATGAGGGGAAAATAACAGAGAGATGATGGTTGTGTGTGGGTGACGCTGCCGGCCACTAAGTACAGTGGGTCCAAGCCTGGAGAAGAGAATCTGCTGTACTTGAGATCCCAGCACTTGTCATGGCCTGATAACCTGGAACAAAGGTCCAAAGAGTCATTTCGTATAACCTGACCCTGAAATGCAAGCTGGTCACTTCCTCTGGTGCTCAGAGGAAGAAACAACCCTCTGTTCCAATCCTGGGGTGATGTGTCACTGTGACCTTCATGAAAAAAATTATTATACTGTTATGTGTATCTAAAGGATTTTCAAGGACAATTCTGCTTGTAGTGAATTTCTCCTTACAAGCTGACAGTAAAGCCAACCCCCTGCCTAGGATTTCTCCAAGCTATTAAGAAGGGTCTGGAGGTCCATCCCTAAACCAGTCCATGACAACTCAGAGATGGGGTCCTTTAGGAAGGCAGTGGCTTCCATTCGGACTTGATGACAACAGCTGTTGGAGACGCAATTCCCTCCCACTCCCCACTTCCACAGCCCGCCCCATCCCGCTCCTCCCACCCCAAAGGAGGGTCTATCTCCCAGAAGAAAAGCGGAGGAACTCTGGGGAGCAAAACAACTGGTTTTGCTCAGTGGAGTGACTGTTTGGCCATATGAGTTGGGTGAACATAAATACCTTCCTCCATGGACATCCTGGAGTCCACCTCCCTCCACTGGTCCGCTCTGGGGCTTCCTTCTTGACTTTTTGGCCCCCTTGAGAGCCACTCTGTGTCCAGTTAACACATCCTTCATTCCCAGATTACTTCCTGATATAGTGTTTGAGTACATCAATGTCTTCCTTCCACTCTATGAGACTGGACTTCATCTACACATGTTTAATCAGAAACAGCAATAGCAGTGCTTCTCTCTACTTGGAACCAGGCCACGATCCTCAGGAGACAAGCAGGGGCCTTGCTATCTCCTCTTCATCACTCCCCAGGCACCACCCCTGGCCCAAGCCTATTACCTCCCCTTTTCCCATCTAGTGTATTCCCTGCGATTTGGGGGTTGCTTCCTAGCCACATGGTGCTCCCGGCCCTCAAAAGCCACCACTTCATTTCAGTTTTCTCAGTTCAGTTCAGTTCAGTTTTCTAATCATCCTCTTTCTCCAGGTAATGATGCCTGATAAAGTATTTGGGACATCTATACTAAAAACTTTATTGTTTATCTGATATTCAAATTTTACTGGGCATCCTATACTTTTATTTGCTACATCTGGCCACTCTACAGTAAGGCTTCCATAAATAGGACCTCCGCCTGCAGAGTCCAACAGGCCACCCATACATTCCTGAGCAGCTTTTAACATGTCTGCATGCACCAGGAGTGACAATCCAAGCCCCACCAACTCAAAATATTCAGGCTTTCGTGCCAGTTATATAAATGTAACACGAGTATCCTCCCCTTTTCCAAGGTTCACTTCACACCACTTTACTTTTACAAAAGACCTACGTATTAGTCCTTGTTTTCACTAACCAAAAGCAACCCAAAGAGGATTTTCACTTTCAGAAAAAAAGTGAAAATTGTGTTGATTTTACAATAACCGTTACAGAAGCATCGAGTGCTCCAAGCAGTAGGAGTGGACCCAACAAACCCCTTCCTGGGAATGACACTCCTCATCTCAGCATCAAGCGTCCAGATCTGTGAACTCTGTCTGAGCATCTGTGTTTCATCTCGATTGATTTTGTGCATCTGTTGCAAGATGTGTCCTAAGGTAATTGTTTCTTTGCTTTATGCTGTTTTGGTTTATCAGAACCTCTGCTTTGGGAGAGTGGTGAAACCTTTACTGCAGACCAGCATTTTAAGTGTGGAATGCTTTTTGGGCACAGAAGATAGTCCCTGGTTATATCTGTCATTAGCTAGTTACTGAAGTATAATTAACACTGTTAGAAATTGACATTTATCCTGGAAAATAGGCTTGATTATACAAATCAGGCATAATCACCAGGCCATGTTGTTCTTAGATACAAAGCAGCTGAGGGGAATATTCCAACCAACTCTCCTGTTTGATAGATTCTATTAGAAGAAAATTTTCCTGCTTCCTTTCAACAAAAGTGGTCAAGCATTATTGTAATTCAAGTTGCTTCAAGGAATTTAGAAAAGTTCCCTGTTTTATTGATTAAAATACAATATAACTATATACTTGATCTACTTGTTTGACAATTTCAGTTTCTATGAGGGGGTGGTGGTTGAGAGTAGAGATAAAGCAAATATAAGACTACAAAAATCATCCATCATCCACTATATTTTGTATACATTGGTCCAGTCCTTTTGAATGCAAATATATAAATATTTTTAAAGAAACTGGGACCAAATTGTATCTACATTCTGTTGTATAATTAACTTTCTTCCTTTCAGATTATTAAGCTTTTAAATAGTTGTATACTGTTCTATTATGTGAATAAAGTGTAATATGCTCAATCAATTTCATATTGCTGAATATTTAGGTTCTTTCTAATTTTTTTTCTCTTACCACAGTCTTATTTTAGCTTCCTGAATAAATTGTCTGCAATTCAGATGATTTCTCTAAGTCAGCAGGGTGAGCCCCTCTAGTTTCTGCCTGCGCAATATACATCTTTCCTCCATCTGTTAAGAGCACCCAGTATTCCTTTGGGGAATCCCTGACCCAAATCTGAGTTCATGTGTCTCATGTGGGGATGAGACTACCCCAAGTTCAAGGGAGAGCGTTCCCCTTTGTGGCTACAATGTCTTTTTTGAGGATGGGCACAGTTCCTGTGTCAAATTTACCCCAAGACTTTTATGAAAATCATTGGGAAGTAAGCTTTCTCTTTCTGTGGGTGGTTCTGAGCTGGTGGATATTTCTGGAAAAACAGCCCCCTAGAGAGAAAGTGAATGTTAAAATGAAGATGACATAGAGGAAAGTAGAGCTGAGAAATGGACAGAGACCGAGTCCTCACTGTAACCTGGGAGCCAGCCACACCAGGGGATTTTTCATTCTCATGAGTCACTAAACTCCCTTTTTAGCTCAAAGCAATTTAAGTCAGGGTTTCTGGCACCTTACTTGGAATAATTCAAATTTTTAAAAAAATTTCGAGCAGGACTGTCTTATCAAAGTGCTTTCCCCGGAAGTTGTATCAAATACCCACTCACCATCAAAGGTATGCTTCTATGGCATTATCACAATTAAATGTTACTTTGATACTCTATTTGACTTTTTTTTTTGAAGTTTCATATTATATGTTTATTTAAATATTAGTGGGGTAAAACTTTTCCTATTTAATAAATAGAATATAATTTGTCTATTATATTGTATCTTTGGCCTATTTTTCTGTATCAACCTATGGCCTATAGATTGATTACATGATTTTCACCTTGATACTTGTAGAATGTATTTTTCCTCTGGATTTTAAACTAGAAAAAATTTTTTATTTTTCTGATTATAAAATATATGTATAATTTTGAAAAACACAGTAAACACAAAGAAGAAAATAAAAATCCCTTTTAATACTACCACTCAGATATGAGAAATTCCCTCTAAGTTTATATATATATAAAATGTATTTACTAGAATATAAGTGTATGTTAATATGTGTTTATAGCTTTATCACTTAAGATTATGTCAACAGGGAATTTCTTTTTTTTCATTAAATATTCCTCAAAATGGGTCTTGGACTTACTGAGAAAAGTCATGAACTCACATTTCAGGAAAAAAATGTACAGATGTAGAAAAACTGATCGCTTTATTTCTGGAGGGTCTCAGATTCATCTGTGGACTCCAGATTAGGAACTCTGGTTGTAAACATGATTCTTGGCATCTGCATAGTAGTCTCTTGTCTTAGTATATTCATATTTATTTATTTTTTAAAATATCTTTAATTGAGGCAGAGCTGATTTACAATGTTTCAGGTATGCAGCAAAGTCAGTTATATATATCTATATATCTTCTTTTTTAGATTCTGTTCCATTATAGTTTACTTTAAGATATTGAATACAGTTCCCTGTGCTATACAGTAGGTCCTTGTTGTTTATCTATTTTATATATAGTAGTTTGTTGTTATTATTGTTGTTAGTTGTGACTATTTTGTGACCCCATGGACTGTAGCCCCTCCAGGCTCTGCTGTCCATGGGATTTTCCAGGCAAGAATACTGGAGTGGGTTGCCATTTCCTTTTTCAGGGGATCTTCCCAAACTAGGGATAGAACCCATGTCTCTTGAATTCCAAGTGGATTTTTTTTTTTACTGCTGAGCCACCAGGGAAGCCCTGCCTGTTAATCTCAAATTCCTAATTTATCCCTCCTCTGCCCCTTTCCCTTTTGGTAACCATGGGTTTGTTTTCTATGTTTGTGACTGTATTTCTGTTTTGTAAATAAATTCATTTGTATCATTTTGTAATATTTCACATAGAAGTGACATGTAATATTTTTTTTTTTTTCTATCTGACTTACTTCACTTAGTGTGATCATCTCTAGGTCCATCCATGTTGCTGCAAATAGCCTTATTTCATTCCTTTTTAATGGTTGAGTAATATTCCATTGTATATATGCTATATGTATCACATCTTCTTTACCCATTCATTTTTTAATGGACATTTAGGTTGCTTCTATGTCTTGGCTATTGACAATAGTGCTGCAGTGAACACTGAGGTACATGTATATTTTCAAATTAGAGCTTTGCTCTTTCTAGATATATGCCCAGCAGTGGGACTGCTGGATCATATGGTAACTCTATTTTAGTTTTTAAAGGCAATTCCTGTTGGCTCAGGCGGTAAAAAATCCTCCTGCAATGCAGGAGACCTGGGTTCGATCCTGGGTTAGGAAAATCCCCTGGAGAAGGAAATGGCAACCCACTTCAGTATTCTTGCCTGATAAATCCCATGGACAGAGGAGCCTGGCGGGCTACAGTCCATGGAGTTGCAAAGAGTCAGAAACGACTGAGACTGAGCAAATAACACTTTCACTTTCCTGTTTAACTACATCACTTCCGGTTTAGGACTGACTTTGGGATCCAAAAGCTTGGGTTCAGAAAGCCTGACTCTATCCCTACTAGGAGGTGACTTGGCAAGTTCTTTCTTTCGACTTGGCAAATTTTGAGCTCATTAAGCCTGTTATAAAAATTGAATGAGGTGATCCATGATTAGAAGCTTAGCAGATTGGCCTGCGTGTAAGCACTCAATGTGGCTCTCATTTTTAAAAAAATTCCCTGATTGTTTCCTTAGGATAAACACCCAAAAATAGAATTGCTAGATCAAAGTAGATGCACATTTTTAGGACTACTGTCATCTACACCAAGTTTTCTTCTAGAAAGGATACACCACTAGCAGGATGAGAGGGTACGCAGTTGATAGAATCCCTGGCACCATAATATAATATCATTTATGTCAGTCTTTTCTAACAGTGAAAAAGTAGCATCTAATTGCTTCAGTTTAATTTCTTTGGTCTTTCCTTTGTGTGATCTTGTATATCTATTCAGAGCATTTGCTTTTCTTTTTCCTATTGTATTGTTTGTTCTTGTTAATTTATAAAACTGTTTTATAAAATTAATATTAGCTCTTGGTTTTATAAAAGTTGCAAATATTTTTTCTTATTTTGTAATTTGCCTTTAATTTTTCAATGCTTTTTTGACTATAACAAAGTTTGAAACTTTTATGGCATCCTAGCTACTGAGTTTCCCGTTATGATTTCTTCTGTTACTTTTTTGCTTAGGAAGATTTTTCCCTATCCAAAGATGAGATAAATACTAGCTAATATTTTTCTCCATAAATTTTGTTCCATTATTGTTATTAACTCTTTAATCCATGTGGAATTAATTTTGGTGTATGGTGTGCAAGAAGGCTCTAAATTTATTTTCTCCCAGCTGGCATTTTCCACCTATGTTGTCATCTCTCCCATCTATGTGTTTTCTCCCTTTTGGGTGGGCCAGACTCTCTTTGGCAGCAGTAAAAGTAAAAGGTAGGGCAACAGATGAAATTCAGTGACCCGCAGCAGCCTGCCATTATCACCGCACCTGGAGAGCGAGCTCTCTTTTCCTAATCCTAGGGTTTTTCCTAAATAGTGAAAAAGATCAGAAGGAAGAGGGGAGGCAAGAGCATCTGCTTTCCTTACAACAACCACACGAGCAGGAGAGAGGACAGGTGTGCAGGCCCCAAGAAATCCTTGAGGCTGCAGGTTGAGCATGATCCTCCTGCTGATTTACAACCCAAGCCCATCTCTTCTGCTTTTCACTCTTCACCCACTGCAGAAATTCTCTCTCATATCCCTCCCCAATCCCCAAGAGGAGTTAGTTGGATGGGTTGGCCTGCCTCTAGTTACTGCTTATTTAATTTGATTGTGGATTTTAATACCATTAGCACAAATTGGACTGGTGTCTGCAGAGTCGGGCTTCAGCTCACCCTCTGCCATTTGTGTTCTTGGCTTATCTTCTCCTGTGGTTTCAAGAATGTAAAGGTTCCACAGTGCCTCCTCCTTATCTTGTCTGTTTGTTCACATGTCTCCTACTCACTTAACTGAAGTATTTGGGTGGCATTTTTTTTTGTTGTTTATCTGCACATAAGCCAAAATGAAAACTTGGAATCTTTTTGGTCACATCCTACTTCCTTCAAAGCTCTATAGATGTTACTGCATTGTTTTTTAGGATTACTGTCTGGGGACAGTTTGAGGGTATATTATTTTTCCTAAATGCTTGCAGAAGCACTGCTCTTGTGGATTTATGGTCTAATGGAGAGGAAATAAATTATTTGTGATAAAGAGTGTAATATGCCATGAACTTAATCATATTTGTTATGTGTGTGCAAGGGTGCTATGTCGCTTCAGTTGTGTCCGGCTCTTTGTGACCCTATGGACTGAAGCCTGCCCAGCTCCTCTATCCATGGGATTCTCCAGGCAAGATTACTGGAGTGGAGGAGTGGGTTGCCTCTTCCCAGGAATCTTTCCCACCCAGAGATCGAACCTGCCTCTTATGTCTCCGGCATTGGCAGGCAGGATTTTTACCACTAGCACCACCTGGGATGCCCCATATTTGTCATAATCTCTGCGGAGAAGGCAATGGCAACCCACTCCAGTATTCTTGCCTGGAAAATCCCATGGACGGAGGAGCCTGGTAGGCTACAGTCCATGGGGTCGAGAAGAGTCGGACATGACTGAGCAACTTCACTTTCAATTTTCATTTTCATGCACTGGAGAAGGAAATGGAAACCCACTCCAGTGTTCTTGCTTGGAGAATCCCAGGGACAGAGGAGCCTGTTGGGCTGCCATCTGTGGGGTCGCACAGAGTCGGACAGGACTGACACGACTTAGCAGCAGCAGTAGCTGCCATTTTCACAAGATTTGGGGGACAGAAAATATAAACATATTTATAATTTCAAAAGGCAAAGGAGAAAAGGAAAGATATATTCATTTGAAGGCAGAGTTCCAAAGAATAGCAAGGAGAGATAAGAAAACCTTCCTAAGTGATCAATGCAAAGAAATGGAGGAAAAAAATAGAATGCGAAAGGCTAGAGATCGCTTCAAGAAAATTAGAGACACTAAGGGAACATTTCATGCAACAATGGGCACAATAAAGGACAGAAACAGTATGGACCTAACAGCAGAAAATATTAAGAGATGGGAAGAACACTCAGAAGAACTATACAACAAAGATCGTCATGACCCAGATAATCACGATCATGTGATCACTCACCTAGAGCCAGACATCCTGGAGTGTGAGGTCAAGTGGGCTTTAGGAAGCATCACTACAAACCAAAGTAGTGGAGGTGATGGAATTGCAGCTGAGCTATTTCAAATCCTAAAAGATGATGCTGTGAAAGTGCTGCACTCAGTTCAGTTCAGTTGCTCAGTCATGTCCAACTCTTTGTGACCCCATGAACCACAGCACGCCAGGCCTCCCTGTCCATCACCAACTCCCGGAGTCTACCCAACCCTATGTCCGTTGAGTTGGTGATGCCATCCAACCATCTCATCCTCTGTCGTCCCCTTATCCTCCTGCCCTCAATCTTTCCCAGCATCAGGGACTTTTCAAATGAGTCAGCTCTTTGCATCAGGTGGCCAAAGTATCGGAGTTTCAGCTTCAACATCAGTCCTTCCAATGAACACCCAGGACTGATCTCCTTTAGGATGGACTGGTTGGATCTCCTTGTAGTTCAAGGGACTCTCAAGAGTCTTCTCCAACACCACAGTTCAAAAGCATCATTCTTCGGCACTCAGCTTTCTTTACAGTCCAACTCTCACATCCATACATGACCCCTGGAAAAACCATAGCCTTGACTAGACGGACCTTTGCTGCACTCAATGTACCAGCAAATTTGGAAAACTCAGCAGTGGCCACAGGACTGGAAAAGGTCAGTTTTCATTCCAATCCCAAAGGAAGGCAATACCAAAGAATGCTCAAACTACCACACAATTGCACTCATCTCACACGCTAACAAAGTAATGCCACAAATTCTCCAAGCCAGGCTTCAACAGTACATGAACAGAGAACTTCCAGATGTTCAAGCTGGATTTAGAAAAGGCAGAGGAACCAGAAATCAAATTGCCAACATCCATTGGATCATCAAAAAAGCAAGAGAGTTCCAGAAAAACATCTATTTCTGCTTTATTGACTACGCCAAAGCCTTTGATTGTGTGGACCACAGCAAACTGTGGAAAATTCTTAAAGAGATGGGAACATCAGACCACCTTACCTCCCTCCTGAGAAATCTGTATGCAGGTCAGGAAGCAGCAATTAGAACCAGACATGGA
This sequence comes from Okapia johnstoni, assembly GCA_024291935.2. NCBI lineage: Eukaryota > Metazoa > Chordata > Mammalia > Artiodactyla > Giraffidae > Okapia > Okapia johnstoni. The sequence continues at coordinate 60,961,534 of CM044308.1, forward strand.
ACAATAGACTGGTTCCAAATTCGGAAAGGAGTACATCAAGGCTGTATATTGTCACCCTGCTTATTTAACTTCTATGCAGAGTACATCATGGGAAATGCTGGGCTGGATGAAGCACAAGCTGGAATTAGGATTGCCAGGAGAAATAGCAATAACCTCAGATATGCAGATGACAGCACCCTTATGGCAGAAAGCAAAGAGAAACTAAAGAGTCTCTGATGAAAGTGAGAGAGGAGAGTGAAAAAGCTGACTTAAAACTCAACATTCAAAAAATACTAAGATCATGGCATCCGGTCCCATTACTTCATGGCAAATAGATAGGGAAACAATGCAAACAGTGACAAACTTTATTTTCTTGGCCTCCAAAATCACTGCAGATGGTGACTGCAGCCATAAATTAAAATATGCTTGCTCCTTGGAAGAAAAGCTATGACCAACCTGGACAGCATATGAAAAAGCAGAGACATTACTTTGGCAACAAAGGTCCATCTAGTCAAGACTATGGTTTTTCCAGTAGTCATGTATGGATATGAGAGTTGGACCATAAAGAAAGCTGAGTGCCGAAAAATTGATGCAAGGAGATCAAAACAGTCAATTCTAAAGGAAATCAGTGCTGAATATTCATTGGAAGGATTGATGCTGAAGCTCCAGTACTTTGGCCACCTGATGCGAAGAGCTGACTCATTGAAAAGGACCTTAACGTTGGGAAAGATTGAAGGTGGGTGGGGAAGAGGATGACAGAGGATGAAATGGTTGATGGCATCACCGACTGGATGGACATGAGTTTGAGCAAACTCCTACAGATGGTGAAGGACAGGGAAGCCTGGTGTGCTGCAGTCCATGGGGTTGCAAAGAGTTGGACACGACTGAGCGACTCAACTGAACTGAAATATAAACATATAACCCTGAACTAAGACTTCAGCCTGGAAATTCCCACTGTTGGCTTTCACAGCTGAACTGGCTATCAGGTTATAGTCACTTCAGTCAGCAAGATGCCTTCTCCATGGCTTCTTGATATGCAGGTCCCTTTCCTTTGCAGATGCACCCAGGGACTCACATAAAGTTGTGAACTCAACACTCCCAAGAACTCTGCATTTGATTTGTTTTCTGGATAAACCTGTCTGAAGCGGGGAACCTCACCACTTTATTTCTTTTCAGTTCTTTAATCCTAAAGCCTTGGCTATACTCAGATCACTTCATAAATCTATGACCACTGAAGTAGCCTTTCCCCATCTGCCAAAAATTCCCAAACATACATTTTTCACAGAGACTTTTCTTAGCAGAGCTCTTCCCCTGCAGTGCTTTAACATCATATCCCGATGCACCATTTCCCAAGTCAGGTGCTCGTGGATTTGGCTGATGAGGCTGAGATTTCCCTGTGCCTCGGATTCCTGGTGTGGAAAAATCGAGCTAACAGGATCTCTCCCAAAGCTCTGCTGAGAGAAAATCAAATGAAATAATGCATACGCAATTGCACAAGACCTGGCTCAAACCCCACCAGTATATAGTTTATTACTTTCTACGTTGTCAGAACACAAGTATTGTGTCTTGCCACCAGAGAGCCGTTCCTATTAAGTCAAGCATCCCTCGCAACACTCGGGGTTGCAGTCTCTCTGAACAGTCTATATGATGTATGTGCGTGCATAGACCAGCTTTCTCTCTCTCTTATGTGTCTGGATGTCCAGATTTCATTATCAAAGAGTCAGAGCCCATCAGAGAACTTGAGCAGCAGCCAGGCACGGTTTTTTCTGTTTTTTTTTTTTTCTTGTTGTTCTTTGTCAGGTCTTTGTTCCGCCCCTGGCTACACTCTTACAGAACCACTTACTGGTGATTAAAAGGAGGAGACTCGGCCGGCGAAGGCGGGGCCTGCGGGCGCGGGGGGCCCAGCGATTGGGTTCACCCTCGGGGGCTGCGCTTTCTTAAGTGCCAGCCAGCGGGCGCCGGCCAACCTCCCCGCCCCCCACTCCACCCCACCACAGCTGAGGACCAACCCGCCGCCCCAGACGTCAGCCGCGCGCAGCAGAGCCTTGCAATTGAGTCCCATTTGGCTGCTGCGGACGGGCGGACAGACGGACGGACGGCGGTGGCGATCGAAGGCGCAGGGAGGCCCGCGCGGCGGGAGGGAAGAGACGTCCGTAGGGCTGGCAAGAGCCAGACCCGCAGCATCCCCCGACAGAGCCATGGACAGCACCGGCAACGCCACCCTGCTCTTCGGCACCGACAACGCCACCCTGCTCTTCGGCACCGACAACGCCACCCTGCTCTTCGGCCCGTCCACGCTGCCCCCGGACAATTACACCTTGTCGCCCACTGCCAGTAGCCTGAGCCCCGGCCCGGACGCAACCCTCGCGTCGACCTCAAGCGCCAGCCCCGGCCCCGTGCTCAGTGTAGCGCCCGGGCCGGGAGTCGGTTTCAGCCCCGGCCCCACTCCGACCCCGGCGCCGACGGCCGGAAGCTTCGCGGGCGGCGCGGGTGGCCCAAGCCCGACCCTGTTCGCTCGGCCCGAGGCGGCCCACGAGCCCCCGTTCTGGGACACGCCGCTAAACCATGGGCTGAACGTTTTGGTGGGCGCCGCCCTGTGCATCACCATGCTGGGCCTGGGCTGCACGGTGGACGGGAACCACTTCGGAGCGCACGTCCGCCGGCCGGTGGGCGCGCTGCTGGCCGCGCTCTGCCAGTTCGGCTTCCTGCCGCTGCTGGCCTTCTTGCTGGCGCTCGCCTTCTCCCTGGACGGCTCGGCCGCCGTGGCGGTGCTCCTGTGTGGCTGCTGTCCCGGCGGGAATCTCTCCAACCTCATGTCCCTGCTCGTGGACGGCGACATGAACCTCAGGTACGGAGCTGCTTACGGTCCCACAGGAGTCTTTCTAATCGCTGTCAACCGCGTTTACAGCCACCGGTTCAAGACCAAGGAGGGAGGAAGTAGAGGCGGTTAGCATGAGGTGCGGAAGAGCTGCAAAGAAACTGGAGATGAGGGTGATGTCCAGGCAGACATGAAGAGGTAGGGTTGGAGGGGAGAAGATCTAGATGGGAACAGAGGTGCTCTGAGGTCTGGGGGTCTCATCCACAGCTCTCTCCCCACCCTCCCTGACTGTTGCACTGTCAGTGCAGGTCTGTAGGCCCCAGAAGACAAAGGAACTGGAAAGTCTGAAGCCAGGACTCGCGGGAAATGTAAAAGCAAAATAGGACTGTTGGCTCCAATAAAGAAAGTAATCTCATAAATAAGGTTGTGATTGAGGTCAGTCCAACAAGTAGTATCCGGCAGCTTTACCATGTCCTTCAGGGTGCTTTGGAGGATTAGAAAAGAGAACAAAAATATTCCTTGCCCTCACAATCATCCAGAGGGTAACCAGTGCAGTAGGCTGCAGAAAGCAGAGAGCCAACAGTCCTGAGATTCTTTTTATCTCTTACCTGGAGTTCCTGTTTCAGTTGGGCTTAGACATACTGCTCTCTTAGTGCTCCCCTGAGTTGAAGCAGGTTCACCGCTGACTTCAAACTGGGGGGCTTGCAGTCTCCCTCTTTCTCCTCTATCCAGTGTGTGAGCAAGGCTCTTTGGCTCAAAGCTGTTCCAACTTTTGTCCATTCCCTTTCCTGCAGCATCATCATGACCATCTCCTCCACTCTCCTGGCCCTGGTCTTGATGCCCCTGTGCCTGTGGATCTACAGCCGGCCTTGGATCGACACTCCCCTGGTGCAGTTACTACCCATAGGGACAGTGATCCTGACGCTCTGCAGCACTCTCATCCCCATTGGTTTGGGCGTCTTCATTCGCTACAGATATAGCCGGGTGGCTGACTACATTGTGAAGGTAAGGTCACTCTTCCCTTTGCCTCCTTTACATTCGTAGAGGGTTCTTGGTCTCCGACCCATGGCTGAAATGGTGAGAAGTTTGGAAAAGAAGGATAAGGAAGAAAAGGACTAGGCAGCCCTTGCATGGATAAACTTAAAAATTATGCCAGGAAGATAACTTCCATCCCATCTTTCGGAACTTCAAAAATAACAGCTTTAATTAATTTACCAAGGTTGGTTAAAAACAGCATAAGATAACTATCAGTACTCATAGGTGGAAACAGATCATGAGGAAAAAAAGATGACAGTGCAATTAAACGGCAACATGTTTTTCACCAAGAAGTCATGTATTACTAAAAATCAAAGCAAGTGAAATAAAATTATTTTAATTGGATTTGTGCAGTATTTTAGAAATGCATTACTCTATTCTTTAAAAGTGGAACTCTAATTCTGAGCAACTCTCTAGCAGATTCCTTTAAAATGTTTTATTAGTTTTCTAAAAGTAAGTTTACACTAATAAGACCAAAGGTAATTCAAAAATTACATCGTGGAATATAATAGAATACACAAAATAAAATTAGGTCCTGGGTAAATAATACAGAATATATTACCATTACTAAATTTGGGTGTTTCTTTTTCCTTCCCCATTGCAATATTTCATATGATTTCTAAAGCTAGTGGAAGGATGAGATTTCTATTATTTTGTGCAATATTTCCAATATTGCTTTATTTTTAAAAAGTGATGGTTTTTGTAGCAGTAGAGATTTTGTAATAATTGATTGGGGGAAAAAATGTAAATTAAACTTTCTTTGAAAACTCAAAAATAGTAGTAAATAAGAGTAAACCATGAACAGGATTCTCATTTTAGGAAGTTAAATAAAGTACATAACTAATTACTGTAAAATGTATATGCAAATTCCTTTAGAAAACAAAGAGAAAAAGGCTCACTTAATGTTTCAATTATGTAGATTTAAGATGACATAATCTTTTGTATTTTACTTATTTTATTTATTAAAGTAATCTGATTATCCAGAGGGGCTAACTTTAATATGAAAAATAGAGGGCTCTTTTCAGTACATATATTCAACCTTGAGTAAAAAACTATGCTCTGTAATAAACATATATTCTTTGAATGTAATAATTGCAGGTGGATTCTTTACTGTCTGAGCCACCAGGGAAGCCCAATAAATATATATGTACATGTAAACATAAATATTTAAATGTTAAACATAACATACTATAGATCATTTTGAGAGCATTAAGAACTTATTAGTTTGATCATTAAGCTAATAGTATTAATGTGATGCATTTACTATAAAACCTTAGGAATTCTAAGAGAAAGTCAATCAAATACCCTATTCCCATGCTAAAAATAGATAAATATATTTAAATAACAGGTAATCCAATAAGATTGTGTATCTTAGAGTTAAAGCTGGACCTATTTACTAACTAGCACACTCATAAGATCTGCTTCATAATATTTTTATACTTTTGCAAACACTTTAAAATGAGTATTCAATGTCAGTGCTCATGCAAATGATGTAAAATGGTTCAAAGGAAATGATTCAGAGCCACTAGTTACACAATGAAGAATCAGATTTCTTGTCAAAGCTTTTGATGTAGACACACTTTGAAACTTAATATAAGAAAAGTTTTGATTGGTACATTTGTAGCACGAGTATCTTATAATATTGTTTCAGTACCCTTTAGGATAGATTTTTGACCAGCCCAGATAAATTTTGAATGATTTTTTTAAAGAGTATATGCCAATCCCACAGACTCCACATGATTATCTTCCCACATACCTATGAAACCAGAAGCAACGCTTAAATCGCTCTGGAACTGTCGTCTTCCTCACAAACACCCACCCAACCCTCTGCCCCATTGAAAAAAAAACAAACTGCCAATCTGAAGAACAAGAAGAATTTCTAGGTTTCCATCTTACTATTTACAAGCCTGTCTTACTTGCATGAGTGAAATGTATCAGTCAGACATCAAGATGACACACTGTTTTATAGTCAATTGTTTTGTATCTAAAATCTTTCTATTATATATAATAATTCCTAAGCATCATTAGAGACAGGTGGGAGGTTTCTCATCAACAGATAAAAAGGAGGGAGTTGCAGAATTACCAAGAATTCCTCACATCTTATGTTTTTTCTTTTCTCTAACCTAACCTGAGTTGGTAATTGTTGGGTATTACTAACAGTTCTCTGAGATATAAAGTATTTTGAAAGTTAAAAATATTGGACACTCAGTTGCATAAATTAATAGCCTTTTACCTTCTGTGTAAAACCAAAACTAATTTCTTATGGAAAACATGGAGTCCTGTTCAGGGGAAGTAATATCTATCTGTCTACTCCATTCATCAGACTATACCTGGTATATTAGGCTCAGTTCTAACCGCCCTGTTTTTAAGAGGCACATTCACAAATTAAAGAAATGTTCAGAACAGTCGGGCTTCCTAGGTAGTGCTAGTGGTAAAGAATCTGCTTGCCAATGCGGGAGATGCAAGAGATGCGGGTTCGATTCCTGGGTCGGGAGGATCCCTTGGAGGAGGAAATGGCAACCTACTCCAGTATTCCTGTTCAGAAAATCCCACAGATAGAGGAGCCTGGTGAGCTACAATTCATGGGGCTGCAAAGAGTCAGACAGGACTGAGCACTCAGAACAAATTGGGACTCCAAAACAGAGTTATGGGATGGAGGCTGAAAACCTGGGACAATCTGCTCCTAGAGAAGAATAATAATCTTCCCTTCACAACTGTTTTTTAAACATTTATAGTCTGTTTTTAGGAGGAGTAGTCTGTCTGGTCTGTGTTGCTCCTTAGTGCCTATCCAAGCCAGTGGCTAGCAGTTATATAAGGCACATTGTCACTACACATAAGGACAGGTCGCCAAACAGAGCTATGTGACATGGCCTGGATGCCCCCTGAGGTGATCTACCCATTCTCAAAAATAATGTCAAAAGCTTTTCATGGCGAAGATCTTCATTCTGTGTAGATCAGACTAGATGGCTCTCCTCTTCCAAGAGTCCAGGGTCCCCTTGTTTGAATTCCTCTGCAACTATCTTATTATTGTTATCTTTCGGGGATACCATGCTGGCATTGCCAGAGAAGGCAATGGCAACCCACTCCAGTACTCTTGCCTGGAAAATCCCTTGGACAGAGGAGCCTGGTAGGCTGCAGTCCATGGAGTCGAGAAGAGTCGGACACGACTGAGTGACTTCACTTTCACTTTTCAGTTTCATGCATTGGAGAAGGAAATGGCAACCCACTCCAGTGTTCTTGCCTGGGGAATCCCAGGGACGGGGGAGCCTGGTGGGCTGCCGTCTGTGGGATCGCACAGAGTCGGACACGACTGAAGCGACTTAGCAGCAGCAGCAGCAGCAGCATGCTGGCATTGCACAATCTTAGTTCCCCCACCAGAGACTGAACCCATGCCCTCTGCTTTGGGAATGCTGCATCTTAACCACTGGACTGCCAGGGAAGTTGCAAAAATTATTTTTGATGGCTTATCTGTTTTCTTTTACTAGATTTCCCTGTGGTCTCTGCTAATGACGCTGGTGGTCCTTTTCATATTGACCGGCACTATGTTAGGACCCGAACTGTTGGCCAATATTCCAGCAGCTGTTTACGTGGTAGCGATTTTTATGCCTCTGGCAGGCTATGCCTCAGGCTACGGCTTAGCTACTCTCTTCCATCTTCCGCCTAACTGCAAGAGGACGGTGAGCCTGGAAACAGGGAGCCAGAATGTGCAGCTCTGTACCGCCATCCTGAAACTGGCGTTTCCACCACAAAACATAGGAAGTATGTATATGTTTCCCTTGCTTTATGCCCTTTTCCAGTCTGCAGAAGCAGGGATTTTTGTTCTAATATATAAAATGTATGGAAGTGGAGTACTGCACAAGCAAGATCCTCTAGATGAAGATGACGATACAGATATTTCTTATAAGAAACTGAAAGAAGAGGAAATGGCAGACACATCCTATGGCACAGTGAAAGTAGATAATTTAATTATGATGGAAACCACTCAGACTTCGCTCTAAATATGGAAATACACAGGAGAGTTTATCTTGCTGAAATACTACTTCATATTTATGGCCTGTGGTAGTGTCTATGGTTTACATAAAGAACAACAACTGGTTCACATCATTATACATGTAACAGTTCTGATCTACCCACCATAAGGTTGCATTGGTATATTAACCAAGCATTTACATAAATTACAAATCAGTGTTGTAATGTAACTTGTGCCTGGGACTGCTAGGTCAATGGCCTGAACAAGTGTGCTTTTTGGTTTTCACCATTACCAATTTCTATGACTTTCAAATATGTTAAACAGGGTCTTGGAAATGTAGAATTTTGATGCACTATCTTATATGAGTAAAAACATGCTATATTTGTAAAGCATAATTGAGTTGAATGTAATTGTTGTTAAAACAAAGTGTGCTTGCTCAGTTTATAAATACTTGACACTGTTGAAATTTGACCTGTATTCAGACAAATCCCCAAACAGGTCAATTAAACAATGAAATATAATATCTCATTGTCCAACCTGTTTTAAATCAGGGAAAGATTACATGAATGTATTTGATTACTTGATCTGATATCTATTTGTAACGAACAGCCAACATCTTTCTAGTGAACAAAGCATTTGCTTTTCAACTGGGGACTGGTTCCATCTTCAGCGTTTATGTAAACACAGTCTAAACCAGTTTTCCTTTGCAAAGTTTATTTGGTCAGAAAAGTCTGTGGAACGACTATCTTCCCCAGAGAAGAGCAATCCCTGGCGATATTCAACAGCACCTCCGGGTCACCATTTGAGGTGGGCGGGGGACGGAGGAGGCGGGGCGGCGGGGAGGGGGTAAATTCTCCAAGGGAGAAAACAATTAGCCTAGATACAGTGCCCTAGAGTGCTTTCCCTATGCACTCACCGAAAGGGTTCAATGCGTAGATTTCTCAGAGCAACTCTGAGATGATTAAATAACGTATAATCTGAGATCGTAGGTTATCAGACCCCAAGCAGTCTCCCTAAACCTTCGCATTTTTGCTCACTAGCCAGAGGCACCCAGCCTAGCCTCCGCTTCGGAGGCGGCGCAGACAATAACCGAGGAATGGCGACCACCTGGCTCGGTTAATCCGGGGGGATGGTTCTGCGGGTATCCTCTTCACCTGGGGGCAAGTTCACTTCCAGATCAGTTTTGCGTCGCAAAGAAAGCTTTCTTTGCCGATCATCTTAAGGATATTCGTGCCGACCTCCGGGTGTGGAATATTCCCACACCGAGGTCGGGGAGGGAACCCTTCGGCGGGGAAGCGAGGACACCAGCGGGTGGCGGGAAGTGTGCGGGGTGGGGTGGGTGGGGGTGGGGCGCTGCCCCAGCGCAGCGCGAGCCGCGGGGGTGGGGCCCGCGTCCGGCGGCCCCTGGGAGGTCGTCTATTTAGGGCGCCGGGGCCGGCGGGCCGGCGGCAGGGGAACGCTGATGGCTGCCCTCGGGGACGTCGTCCTGGATGGTTACCTGTACCCGGCGTGCGCCCTCTACTCGTACCGGTGCCTCTACCCGGCCGCCGCCGCCGCCAAGGGAAAAAGCGGGGCGGACGAGGGTGGCTGGCGACCCCGGGGCGGGGGCTACCCTCCCGTTTCCTCCTCCTCTGACGGCGCGGCCGCGTCGTCGTTCCCGGGCCACGGGCAGCTGGCGGCCGCCGAGTACGTCCACAGCTACCACCGCGCGCAGCTCATGGCCCTGCTGTCGCAGGTGGGCCCCTGCCGGGCCAGCACTCGGGATGCGGCGGTGCAGGTGAACCCGTGCCGCGACGTGTCGGTGCAGTGCTCGCTGGGGCGGCAGACGCTGGGGCGCAGGGCCCGCGAGTCCGGCCCGAGTCCGGATCCCGAGGGTGCGGCGGACGCGGGCGGCAGCTGCCCGGCCTCCCCGCAGCGCGCCAGCCGGGGCCCGGAGCAGGACAGCCCGCCGAGCCGCGCTCCGCGGCCGGTGCGTTTCCTGCGCACCCTGGCCGTGTACTCGCCCGTGACCTCCCGCTGCCTAGCTACCCTCCTGGAGGGGGCCGAGGCCGCGGCGGGCGAGCAGAGGCCCGGGGAGCCGGAGACTGAGCGAGGGCCGCCACCTGCGAGGCCCCGAGGCCCCGAGGAGGGAGACGGGTCAGAGAGGAAGGTGTCCCAGCGGCCGCAGCCTGAGACGGACAAGGCCCAGGCTGCAGTACCGGCGAGCCGCGAGGAGCCCCCGCCGGTGGCCAGGGTCCCGGACGCCGCTGGCGAGAGGTCGTCGCCTCGGAGCGCCCAGCCGGGCAAGGAGCGCCTGCGCTTCCAGGTGAGACCCGAGTCGGCCCGGGAACTGGCAGGGGATCCCCCAGAGTTGTGTGGGCTCCCATTCTAGTCCAGGTGCCCGCCCTCGGCTTTTCTCGACATGTGGAGGCGCGCGTTCCCTTTAGGCGCCCGCACGCTGCGGTGCCTTTCGGTGGCTGCTGAAGTCTATCTCCGTCAGCGTTAAATCGAGTGTAGTGTGCTTGTTGCTGTTATCGTCGAACTCCAGCTGCACAGCGGTGGCGGTAGAAAAGCTCTTAACATTCTTATTCCGAGAGTATTTGCTGACCGCCAGAGTGTAGTCAGCTCTATACAGCAAATACATTGTATGTACACTGGATGATCCAGTATGGGTCTCAGAACATGGGAAGGTGAACTTATTGGCCAGGAGAGTCTGTTCCCGTGGATCCCACTCAGTTTTGAATTCAGTGTGTTAGAAACCGTAACCATTGATTACTGGGGTCCTGGTCAAGATTTTACCTTGCATTTAAGACGCACCCCTATTCAGAAACCTGATGGTACCGCTGGAGCATGCGCGCTGCCGTACATTGCTACCCTAGAGCAGCAGGCTCGGAGGGCCATGTGGTAGTTGCCTGACTGCTAAAGAGCTGGAGTGCACTGAGGGGCTGTAACCCAGCGGAGGAGAAAGACGTGAGAAGTCCTTCTGTTGTCTCCTCCAGGCCCTCCGGGCTATTTAGTGGGGGTCCGCGAAGCAAAGTGAAACAGATTTGTACACAAGCTATGACCGCTTCAAACTGTGTTGATAACTCACGTTTAACCTTCCTGGACTTCAGCTTGCTCTCCTGTGAAAATGCTGAGTCCTCCAAAATTCCTTCCAATCCTAAAGACCTAGCACGAAAAACTTGTTTGTAACTTGTTTCTTACTGAGAATAACTTAAAGAATAAGGTAATACTACTTTTGTTCATATTGTGTATGAATTAACGGCTTATCCATATTTTCAATTCTCAGCACAGCTGTTTTGTAGAAACTTAATTAGCAACATAAAGAGCTTTTTTCAAGTTGTTCACCCAAGATTATTTTAGGGTGCAGTCTTATTTCTTCCGTTTGACTACTTCATTTGTGTGTGTGCTAAGATCAGACCTGTTTTACAGAAAGAAAAACTCCCTCTAGAATCCCAAGATTCAGGAACCCTGTATGTTTGGCTTTCCCCTTGCCTGTCTGCAGGAAAGCACCTGCTTAGTAAACTGCTATTTGAACCAAGTAAATGTGGAACACAAACTTCTGTGGGGCCATGCTTTTCTATTCAATACTTGATTAAGCTATTAGCTTTCCTAATTGTTACCTTGTGGAGACCAACTTGAACCTGATTCTAGTTTCCTCCATGATCTGAAGCAGAGTGCCAGTTTTAAGTATCAGATCCTTTCCAGGCTGCTTGAGATGAAGGCTGATTCAGATGGCAAGTTGGTGAAACTCTGCTGTTCTTTTGCTCAGTTCTTAGAGCAGAAGTATGGCTACTATCACTGCAAGGACTGCAATATCCGCTGGGAAAGTGCCTATGTGTGGTGTGTACAAGGCACTAACAAGGTAAGCAATGCCTGGTCACCAGCAGCATCCTGACAAAAGGTTCAGGACGATTTGGACTTTAAGTTTTTCCTTTTTCCCATCAGGTTTACTACAAGCAGTTTTGCCGAACATGCCAGAAGTCTTATAACCCTTACCGAGTGGAGGATATCACCTGCCAAGTAAATTGAATGTGCATTTTGTGCGTGAACTAGATAGTGAGGAGAAGGTTTAGGAGTAGTTTTTTGAATATATTTCCTAAGAGAGCCTAGATTCCCAGTGACCTGAGGTTTTGATTCCTTTCTGGAAGGAGCTGTAGAAATAATACTCAACTGGGAAGCCAGGTCTTGGTGTTCGTTTCCTCCTGCTCTTGTAAACCTTGGTCGTGTGAACATCTCTGGAGACTGTTGTCTCATTTGCAATGTGGAATAATTGCTTTACCTGACATTCAGTCCAGTTCAGGAGAGAGTAAACTTAAAGAACAGGATACCTTATAACATGAGGTAGTAAAGGCTGACAATTTTATGCAAATACATTTCATGAAGCACGTACCCAAGTTGTAAGTATTTAGTAAAAATGCTAGTTTTTCTAAGTTTTCTGTTTTGCCTTAGTTCAGAAAGGAATTTGTTTTAAAGTAAACCTAAAGTTGCACGGCTTTATCAGGTTAAATGGTAACAGGTTGCTTGTTACTATTAACTGAGCACTGCCTTGTGATAACAGGCTGTGATAATCAAAGAGGGAAGAAGGAAGTAAGCTTGGCTGTTACCACACAGCTAGTAGACCTTGACTTGCCAGTTGAGACAGCCTAATCAATGCCCTTGACTCTGAGAGTAGAGCAAGTTCTAAAGTAGAGAGGAATCTGACAAGGAAATCGAACTTACTAACAGCTCTGCTCTTGGCCCAGCAGCTGTTGTTCTGCCTTCTGCCTCAGCTTGAGGTCCTTTGCAGCAGGGAGAGGGCCAAGGTCAGCCACTGGTGCTGGGCCTGCTTCTAGCTCCTGGCCTCACACCTTCACTTTTGTTGTCAGACTCCTCTCTCCTACCTGGTGGCTCTCCACCCTGGCTTCAAGGGTAGGAAGAGATTTCCTCTTAAACTTCCTCAAAAGAAGCTTCACAATTCAGAATTGAATCCTATGCAAAATGGGAGCAAAAGGGCATGATGGAAGGGCTCTGTTCCTGCCATTCTTGTCCTTGCAGACAGAACAAGGGTAGCACAGAACCTTGCTTAGTGTGCATTCAGTTAGTATTTGAATGGACTAGAGAAACAACTTTGAAGTTCCAGGACATCACCAAGGGTTTATCTTCTGCATGCATGTCTCACTTTGATCTTTTTCAGAATTGTAAACAGACTAGATGCTCCTGCCCAGTGAAACTTCGCCATGTGGACCCTAAAAGGCCCCACCGTCAAGATTTGTGTGGGAGATGCAAAGGCAAACGCCTATCCTGTGACAGCACTTTCAGTTTCAAATATATCATTTAAGTGAATGTGGGGGAAAAACAAACCCCAAAAAACCCGCTGAACGTGTGCTGGTGGAGCAGACAAGTGAGCTGAGCTTTTTTTCCTCCGTGTCTGTCCTCTTCTGCCACTCCCTCAAAATACTTCGTGAAAGGCTGTTATTTGGCAAAACTGTAAAATAAAAGCATTGCAAAACAGCTGATACACTGTGTAAGATCCGTAGGAGAGCCTGTCATAGCAGTCTGAGCTTGTTACTTTAGTATTTGTCCATTGCTTATGGAGCAGCCAGGCTCTGAGTTAGGCTAGTCACTACTTGACAGTATGAAGGGACTCACTGATGGGATGTTTATTGCTTGTAGGTCTGATGCATACAAGAAATTAATTGAACAAAACAGCCATCTATTAAAATGAGCATTCTTCTGCAGGAGGTGAAGGCAGAGCCAGGCCTTGATGTTGGAGGGGACAGGGGTGATGTGTAACCCAGTCAGAACCGAGAGTGGACGGCTTCCAGATTATCTCAGTGTAGTAGGTGCTGAGGGACAAAGGCTGTGAGAACTTGTCCTGCTGACAATGTCACAGATACGGAACAAATGTGGACTGGAATGGGTTGGGGGAGCTGAGGGCAGTTTTTAGATGTTAAATAACTTCGAATGAACTTCAGCTGGTAATGGAACATTAAAAAAAAAGGTCTCCTAAATGTATTTAAAGATGAAGTTAGAGGCAGCTGTAGCCTTTGTCACTGTGGACTTGCGGTTCTGTAGGTGGAAGGTGTTTGGCACCATTTAACGCAGGGCTCCTCATCCTAACTGTGCCTAATAGCTTTCTACCAGATTACCAAGAAAACTCCGAGGCTCTGGAGCATTGGTGGGGGTGGGGTATGACAGGAGGGATTCTAATGAAATCAGAGTTGAGAGCTGTTGGTTTCCTGGTTACAGAAACATAATTGGAACCAGGTGCTAATTATGCCTTCCAACTTTCTAACCATCCCACTTTAGTTAACCCTTACTACCTTAGAGCAACCATGTATATAGTAAGTCTGCTAACATCTTGGATGCTTGTATGTAGACAAATATGGGGAGTAAAAGAAACTAAAATGAATTTGAAGTCTCTAGAACCTTTTATGGTGGGGGGAAGGCCTCTAACCTCATGGCCTGGTGTTTGTAAAAATGCAGATTCTTAGGCCTCTTGCTACTGAATCACTACCTGGAGGTGAAGTGTTTAATAAGCACCCCAGATGTTGCTTATGTAATTGAAGTGTGAAAACAGTTGAGTCAGCCTTGCAGTTACCACAGAGAAATATGGCTGTGGCCTTGGCCCTGATAAAGCTTCCCGTGTAGTGGGTATATGCCCATTAATTTCTGCACAAAACTTCTGCTATGCACTATGTAAGAGCCACTTAACACCTGGTAGAAAACAAAAGGGATCTGACTTGGGGAGGGAAGAGGCTTGCCTGAAAAAATGACACTGCAGCTGAGCTCAAGTTTGGATGAGCTGAATTAGGCAAAGAGGGAAAGAAAGAACTTTTCCAGACTAAGTGAACATGTGCAAAGGCCCAGTGGTAGAGAAAGCCAGGAGGCCACAGTGGCAGAATACACTGGAGGACAGGGGTGGGTGTGATGGCTGGCATCACTGGTAGGCCCAGGCTGGGGCAACTGGTCCTCATGTGTCATCAGTGAGGCTCCACTGAAAGGCTTTAAAGCTGTGGTGGAGCCTTAGTGACAGATTCACCTTTAAAAAAAAATAATCACTCGGGCAATACTGTGTATGCTCGTAAACCCGTAAAGAGTCTTGCGAAGATCAAATTCTGGTGGGGCCAAAGAGAAATACAGGACGAGGACCGTAAGGTGTGGGTGAAGGTGATGAGTTTTGTGTTAATGCTGTTAACTCATCATGAGGTCACTGGTAGGTACAGGGATAGCAAACCAAGCTGACTTACATAGCATGCAAGAGATACATATTTCAGCATCTGATGAACAAGTGAGGAACAATAGAAATGAGCCCTACAGTGAGCCCTAGGACAAATTCAATGGTTATTAATATGGCTATTTTTTTAAATCATTCTTTAGGCTTAATATTGCCATTAATTTTCCCAATAGCGCAGTTAACCCTATTTTACAGTTGAGCAAAGCCAGGATCAGAGTATGTTTTACTTAGTGGCCATTCGGAAACTGAACCAAGTGGTACAAGAACTCGTGATGAGAGTTATGGTCCGAACATTCTGGCAATGAGGCACTGTCAAACTGTATGTATAATTGGAAATTTATGTGATTTTTCTGAGTGAGAGACTGAGAGACTAGAAGGCAATACCCCAGAATGCTATTCTCTCTGGGTATCAAGGGAAGTGATTCTAGTTTTGGTCATATTTCTTACATTTGCTAGTGACAGTTTTGAAATTTTGAAAATTTAAAAATAAAGATGCCATAAAGTACAACTATATTGACATCGATTCTTATCTCCTCTTGTATAGATTATCCTGGTGGATAAGCAGTTCTCAGAGATCAAAAGCAGGGATGCTCACTCTGGCTCTGGTGAGTCTATCCCGAGACTGTGTGATTGTTTTCTGAATTTATGATGGACTGTTGCTGGGGCGGGGGACACCACACCCTCCCCATCTTACATTAGTAAAAGTAAAAATATGTTCTAGATCATGTAAACCTTTGGAGAAACCACTGTATCTCATATTATTTTACAGACTTACTATTTAAAAATGATAAATTTAGTGGGCAAAAGAAAAAGGTTGTAAATGAGCAAAAACTGGGCTCTGATTGAAACTAAATAAGGTATTTAATAAATTAAGCATTTGATATATTTTGTTAATGAATGCACACTTTGGATCCAGAGGACAAGGAGCAACAAAGTATAGATTTTAAGAAAATCTGATTTGCAGAAGGGAAATCCTAATGATTTTATATCTACGTCTTGCTTTCTGCAGGTGTATTCATCTTTATTACATTATTAATAGACTTAGTTACATATGAATAGGAAAAGGAAATTTCAAATGTTTGGAAGGTTTGGGTAATTAGTCAATTGAACTAAATGTGTCCTCCCCTTCTGAAGGACATTTTTTTTTTTTGGAATAGTGAAGGCAACATTTGAAAAGTTCCTTAATGAGGCACACTATAAGCATTCATCCTTTCTTAAAATACAACACAGACCAAGAGCTACAATGCTTTTTATTTTAACAAAAAGGATATAAGGAGGGTGAGAAAAATAGGGGATGGTGAGATAGGATGTAAAGGGTGGTGTGCTTCCAGACACCACTGCTCTCTTCCTGCCCCACACCCAGAAGTCATTAAATAATTTAAAGGACACTATTTACAGTACCAGAACACCATCAAAATAATTGTTTTTATCGGGGTCAAAAAATACAGTGATTATGAATGTGCTGTGACCAGTTACAGAATTTTATAGGTAACATAACTCTAGTCAGCAGTCCAATGGCGTGCCCGGTGCCCTCAGTTAATGCACTTGAGCATAATTACATTTCTGGCAGGGTCCGCACCGCCAAGAAAAGGCAAAGCTAAGCATTTCATTTCTACATTCTAAACTCTGGAATCCCAGAGTCCAGTTTAAAAGAAAAGTCACAGTGGATAAGAGATGCATATAAAAAATACAAGGTGTTCCTTTCAAATCAGAGGAATTTGTGGGACTACATTCATTTCTTTTACAAAATGCTATTTTTAAAAAAGGACAGAGAAATCCAGTCCATGTTATGCTGCAGACTTGGACAGTGAATGAGTGTATTGCATGTTTTGGTTAAGTCAGTCTTCAGGCTTCCTTTCATCTTCCCCCATAGCCCCGGGTTCCTTAAGGGTGAAACATGTAAGTCCTGCATAAACATATACAAATGCATTTGCATCTCTCTTCTTGAATTCTGCAGACTTTCAGGGCCTGCAAGTCACATATTCTACCATCAATGACCACAGTTTTTTTTCTTTAGCTTTGTACACCTCTTCTTGTATAACAGTGCATTGCACAAATGTACAAGAAAATACCAGTTTTAATCTATACAGTTTCTATAATAATTATGGAGTAAAATAAGTTAACTTTTCTAATGAGAAGCGCTGACGGGCAGCATACATCTTTATTGTACATTTTAAAGTCTCCGCAGGCATCTACTTTGGTTAGTTATCAACAATTGTAACATAAGCACTGATCAGAGAACTGAGCAGCATTCCAATAACGTTAACAGATATATTATTTCTTTTCGAAATACTGGGAAAGCCCAGTTTTAAAATATTATTAAAATGTCCTAACATTTACACACTATGAAGAGTTAGATCTAATAAAATAAATTTTTTCAAAAATAATCTTGCAGTGCTCTTTTAGGCATGCTCTGAGACGTTATCACCAAACACCCATACCTTGAAAATATGACTATCACATATGCACTCATCTCAGCTCACACACACACACACACACACACACACACAATTCCTTATACAGACCAAAAAAACACCCACGCCCTTATCCCACATATTGGGAGGAAAAAAAAAAAAATCAATGGTTTTTGCAAATAAGTCTTTCTGCGTCTATCTATCCGAATGGATGTTCTTCATGTAGATGATTAAGCATCAGTTGTCGATTATGCTTGTGACTGCTAGAAACCCAAGCAGCTCTGCAGGTCTTCAGCTAAAATGAACCAGCCTCGATTTCAGCCTCATTTTACCTGCTTTCCAATGTCTCAGTATTAGAGGCCATTATTGCAAACATTCTTAGAATTCTTTTCTTTTTCCAGAAAGTATTGTATTTGTATGCATCACTTTTAGCCCTTTTCTTTTCACATAGGTAAAGTCATTTAAAAAATTCTTTCTTTATACGCTTATTGTGGGAGGTATTGGCAGCCATTAGATGATTCATTTTTTTCCCCCCTTCAGGTGTCGTTCTGACATTCTTCCTTTTTTACCTTGAGAAAGTTTGACATTAGTTACACTGGGGTTGTCGATGCTGCCAGAAAAAATCATCAGTGAACTGCAAGGGTCCATAAAAGGTGCTTGTTAATATTCTTAATCATCTTCAGTTCAGTCTTTTCCTGAATGCCTGAAGTTTCTCAAAATCCAGTGCTCACCAAATTTCCAATTGGTTTGGCCTGTGCGAGGAGTTGGTATGATTGCACCGTGCGTAGACACTCTCTTATTTCTAGGTTAAGTTCCATCAGTTTGTAGTTGGCTTCTGACATGTCCAGGTCAGAGCCTATGACTGCAAAGCTTCCCGTCTGGCCCAGTGTCTGGTGGTGGAAATAGATGTGTAACAGCGTCTGGACAGGGGCGTCTTCACAGCTGCCAAAGATGTCATTGGGCCAGAGAGATCTGAAAGCACACAGTTATTTGTAAGTCCTGAGATTCACAGCAATCATTCCAGATTAAGTACTTTTAAGTTAATACTTACAAAAAGTAATTTCCTTATGAATCACTGAGGATCTGTTTTAACATTTTAACAAATATTACTGAAAGTAGCACAGAGAATGAACAAAGTCTAAAATTGGTGTCATTGCATTGGTAAGTGTACAAAATAAGGTCATGTTTTCCTTTTACAAAGACTGAGACATCAAGTTGAAAACCCAAACTCCATCATAAACTTCCAGTTAGGTATAGAGGCATCTCCTATAAATCCCTTCATATTTTACCTGAAAGCTTTGACTTGTGCTACAGCTGATATAAATTCCTTATTTTTCAAAGTTTCAATTAAAGAATGAATGGCAGTTTCTATAGTAGTTTGTGCAGCTTTGGAAATGTCAATTTCTTCATTTTCTGAGGCAGACTCAGCTTCTTTGAGGATACTTTCCAACTGGGCAAGTTCCTCTGACATGTTGAAGACCTAAAAGAAATAAATATACCTTAAAAGCATCAAATCTGAACATTCGGTAACAACACTGAGTTCTTACTTAGCTGTGAAATTACATCTGATGATGGTAATATTTTCTCAAGATTGTTTTTCAGTTGTTAAACTTAGGACAGTTAATATTTCAAGTTCTCTATTCAGCTGGAATAATTTCAGCTGCCAAACAGTAGTCTTTAGATACTCTTGATAAAACCACAGGTTATCTTAAATGTAATAAATGTTATCCATACATTGTAATAAGTAAAACAATAGGTTGCTTATACTGGTCTATATTTTAACATGTTACACGTCACCTTGGATAGTAAAGATACATTTATATTATTGTAACATAAGGCCTGGGATTCTGGGAAGATCATGAAAACAAATTGACAGTAATGTCTTTATATTTTAAAGGCTTATTTCTCCAGGGTATTTTATATAAACCAGTATGTATATGTATTTTTTTTTTCTCAAACTAAATTTAACCATTTTAGAAAAATGCAGTGATTTCCTTGGTGATAGTTCTGGTACCAGTGGCTGGCAAGAGGGAAAGATTCTAAAGCCCCTACCTTTGAATCTATTTATGCTATGATTTCTAACACTCGCAGTGTTCTTGACGTGTTTATTCTTGTGTGAGTTACTAGAACTATAGAAATACTACATGGACAAGATGTTAGGGGGTTTCATAATACAATTTTATCTTTATTGAACTGACGTGCTGTGCTTGATTTTTGATTATAGATGATCTATTGCTGCTACCGTGAACTTTAAGGTCTCAAACCTTTTAAGATCGCTGGATATCTGCTTTCAGATTTACTAGCTGGTCCTAAAATAGCACATCATTTCAAAAACTGATAATACTTAACTAGGGAAAAAAAAAAAGACCCACTACCCACTCTCCATAAGTGACTTTCGACTTCAGCACTCCTACAAGGAAATAAGTATGAATATATTTTAATTTTGTACAATCAGTTACTAATGCCTAATACAATTGAATATTTACCTCTGCTTCATTTTTTATTGTGTTGACTTGGTTGATAAGTTTACAGTAGGCTTGGAACAGAAGCAGCAGTTGAAAATGCAATTTGTATAACCTTCGACAGAGCTCCAGTTCCTAGAAATAAATAACACCATGTTAAATTTAGGTGTAAATAACATATTTGACGAGACAACAAAGTTCCAATAAAAATTTACAGGTAAATAATTATTTTAAATTGTTCTGAGATTTATTTTTCTGCAGTAAGCAAGTTAATATGGTATGAAGTTGACGAAACACAGATGAAAGATGCTCTGAAGACTGGGATTAAAATAAAAATTTAAAGATTATTGGTTACAAAGTTCATTTTTAGTGTGATATATTTTCACATTAGACAAATAAATAGAATTTTTTAGCAGGCAATAAATAGAATGCTTTAAAAAGGATTCACTAGAACTTAAAACTTTAACTTCATAATGAAAATGATTTACAAATTCATATACTCTTGCTACATTGAGATATACATCTCATTGCATTTATCAACAAGTGCTTGATAAAGCAAAAAGTGAAACTCTGGATAACCTCTCATCTAAAAAGTAAGAATAGTTTGCTTTTTAAATTCCTTTTTCTAAAAAAAAATTTTATAATCTCACTGAAATTAACAAATGCACTTGGATTATTAAAATTAAGAAATTTAAAAGATTCATTAGAGATGTGTAAAAAGGCAACTGCTAGTTGTACATATTAATTATAAAACCTCATTATCTTTGTAGGACTAAAACATTTGATGGATTAGGGCTATGCAAAACTAAAGCACACACTATTCTTAAAGCAGTCCATGATAAAACATTGCTAGGTCACAAATGGCAAATGAAACCAGTTTGTCTGACATGGATAAGTAGTCTATAAATTAAGACGGGTCACTTACTGCTAGAATTTCCATTTGCTAAGCAAGAAGGTGATCGGGTCACAAAAAATACAAAGGAAGAAAAAGACCAAGAATTAGTGTAAGAAATCATTTTAACTAGGGTCACAGATGTCCCAGGCAAACTGAAGAACATTTAATTACACTCCAAAGAAAAATTTATGATGCCATTTCCAGAATAAAGTTTTTTAGACATTTCTATAACAATCCAGGGTGTTTTTCACTCTTTGCCAAATAACAGCTAAATTACATTTAGGCTATAGTTTATTTCTTGTGCAAAAGCTACAAAGAATCAAATCAAACCAGTGGGATGTTGGGAAGTTGGCTACTGAAAGTGGTCATCTATCTGGGTTTTTACAGCCTTAAAAAAATCTAAATGTAACAAATTTCTGTTAGTAAAGTGGAAAACTTCCAATTACAATAAGAAATGAGTTACTTCTCAGAAGAGAACTGGCATACAATTTTATATAATAAGTATCTGCCCATGAGAATATTATTGCTGACATGGCTCGTTCTGGCTTTCTTACCCTTTGCTGTCTACTTAAATCATAAGTTACCATAATTAGCGCTGAATCAGAAGGTAAAATATTGAGAGCAGTTGCGTGTTTTAAACTGCATTTCAAATGAAGTTTAGTAAACCTCAGAAATTTAACCCAAGTAGGTTTGAATCAAACATCCAGTTTATGGAATATTTAAAAATTATTACGTGAAAATATCTGCAGCAACTTAGACCTAGTCTCATTAAAGGAGAAGAATTACTTCTAATTAAACAGCAATCATCATAATGTAAATATTGCTTTTGAAATATTCAGAAGTCCCTTTTGAAATCTGCTTTTCTAAATAGTTTCCTCTGAAGCACTGTTTATATAACATTTATTGCTATCAATTTAGAAGGGATTTGCTAAGCATAGGTGAACTTTAGCTCTGAACTACTTACCATAAATTACGTGGATGGTCATTCTGTGAATGTTAGTTGAGCACAATCCAATGTCAAACATACTAGCATATCTAAATTTCTGAGGTTTTACTTCATACGGTTTTATATGGAAACTATTTGTTCTAAATATATTTTCATTTCTATTAACATAAATAAAAACTGACTCCACACACACATATCCATAGCATCCACTTTAAGATTTAATGGAAAAGATATCACGGCTAAAGTTTATAATTATCACAACTATAGGAAATAACAATTATTTTCTTAGTTTTGAATTACTAGAAATCACACAAAATGTTAACACTGTACCTTTAAAAATATTGCTTTTTAGTATGTTGAAATCTGCATATACATAATCCTTTATTTTAAATATTTATTGAGTGCTTATTAGGCAAATGGCTATACTGGTATATAGGAACAGACAGTACCTAATGTTGCATAAAAAGAGACTTCCTCTCAAGGAGCTGAATGTGAAAGGAGAGCTAAGATATAAATGGAAGGCTTAAATGTAAAGAGTTTTCACTTTTTACTCAGTAGAAAACCTCAAGCTATTTTAATTGACATAGACTTCTGAGATGGAACTCCTTGTCATCAGGTAGAAGGGAAACAAGACATACTTAGTCTAACCACCTAATTTATATATGAGAAAAGCAGTCTGTTCCTTGTTTAAGCCATAGTGGCAAAGACAGAATTAGAACCAAAGGATCTAATTAATCCCTTATCTTGCCTTGTTTCTTTCTTTACAAAGATGACATGACAATTTCTTTATGACAGAGCAGGATTCGGAGTCAGCCTTTCTAGGTTTGAATCTTAATCCTATTTACTTACTGATTTTAGATAAACTAGCTTCTTTAAGCCTCGATTTTAATTTGCATATATATTTTCTCCTTATTTAAAAATATTTATTGATTGCTTATTATTTATCCTTATCTATCTGCATAATGGGGATAATTACAGCATCTACTAGATGAAATTGTATGGGTAGAGATAATGAATATGAAATGCTCAGCACAACGCCTGGCAAACAGTTAACATTTAGTGAGTATATTGCTATTTTCTCAACATTTCAGTTTTGTAAAACTTAAATTTTTATTACAGTACTACAGTAACTTTTACAATGACTAGAAATCTATGACAGTCTGACATTGTAAAAGATTAGAATTCTGATGTGAAATGCAGAGGCCATTAATTGATTAATGCATGTTCCCCCTATAAAGTTACACTTCTATTAAAATAATTTGTAGGTTTTAATTTTATCTTCATTTAATATATGTGTTATATATGTGCACTCTTCTCTATATTACTATTTTTTTTCACTGAATTTTACTAGCAAAAACTGTAACTTATCCAACCAGAATTTCATCTTTGGAAGGACTAATATGAATGTATTACTCCGGTTTGCTTTCTTGACCAATTTATCTGTAGAATACTAATGCAGAATGAAAAAATTTTTAAAGAGGCAGACGCAACTAAAAGTCAACCTGGACTATCCAGATATTCATCAAGCTTATCTATTGAATGTTACTAAGTTTCAATCACAAGCTGGTCGTTCATTTTTATCGAAGTGAGTTTTTTATTACTAAGCCAACATTCCACTGAACCTAACATTTACAAAGACTGTTCTGATAACAAAAATGAAAAATGTTACAAATATTCTTCATTTTTAGGAATAGTAAATAAGGCCATTTGAGCATATACATTATTTTACCTGATACAGAAATATAGCAAAACTAAGAATAAGAAACTTACTTGTGCATCTGTGTTTATCCTATACATGTCTTCTTTGGCACCAAATGTCCTCTTACAATTGTCTAACCACTGAAGAAATAAGTAACAGTAAAATTTTAATAACAGTAATTGCATAGTGCACAGTGAAACTGGTACTGTAACAGCCTGCACATACAGAACAAAAATCTTAAAAAGTGAACTTGAATTTCTAGGATTGGTTGTGGACACAGACTTTCATCTCCACTTGAGCAGAATCATTTGTATGCGACAAACCCAAGCAGAGGATGCTGTCTACGTGGCTACATGGACACACTGGGGACAGTTTATTAATGGAAACACTCAGCTGTCTTCTATTCCCAGGACTTGAGGCTCTCCATTTCAGTAAAGAATATGCATTTTTGTAGATTTTACTGGAAATCTTCACAACCTATACTTGATCTGTGTCTAATGTAAGATGGAGAAATGAAAAGTGGGCTTCCCCTCTTGTCAGTTTAATAAAGGCAACTTATAATTAACCAGGTCTGTTCGTTTATCAGAAGTGTAATTCCCAGAAGACGTGTGTCACTTTTAATTAGTAAAACAGAAACTAAAATCCATTTAAAATCTTGTTTTTTTCCTTCCTTTTTGGACAGCCATATATGACAAATGTGTTATCTCCAAAGAGATACTGATTGCAGAAGCCAAATGTGATTTTCCTTATCCAGGGGCTAGTCCTAAAGATGGATATTTATTTAAGGTAACTTCTCCTTGGCCAGATAAAAAGAAAATAGCAGTACTGTGGTTTAGTGGGGAAAAACACTGGACTCCTAGAATTTCCAAGCTGAAGTAAAAGCTAAGAGCCTTCAAGCTAAGCACTCAGGTTTCGACAGTTTGATATTAATAATCAGTTCTTTTGACTTACTGGCTGTTTGTTGTGTGACAGATTAAACATAATAAAATTACAATATAATATATAATATCAAATATATAATAATACGAATTATATTTGAAATTATATATATGAAACCAGGACATTTTTCATTAGGCCTTTGAGAAAAACCACAAGCTACATTGTTTATTCTTTGAAAATATTTCATTATTAGACATTTGAAATTCTCAGTTGTAGCTTAACGGTCTGCATGCGAAGAATGAAAATTAGGTGTCTCGGTTGTTTCAAAACAGTCTCTTTGACCTTCTGTCCCTTTTATCCCAGCCCCTCAGCCTGCCTGGGCCCTTAGGCTCTGCACTTGACAGCATCTCAGAAGAAAAACATGTTAAGCTTTCCTAGTGAGATACAGCTCCTGGCAGCCATTGTCAAAAGCTAGTCAGCAGATTCCTATCAGTAAAATTCAGCTGACATCTATCATGGAATTTGTACATGAATGTTTGTTCACACAAAATGTTAGAATGCCTATATGCTTCATCATCATCATCACAAGTCCAGCTCAATGTGTCCAGTATACTGATAAATTTGAAAAAAAATTTTAATTGCTTATTCTTACTAAATATATTTTTTTATACTGTATGCCTAGGATATGGCATGGGGGGGGGCACTATTCAACGTAATTCTGATTTGTATTCTGTTATAAGACAAGCCCCAACCCTGTTGTGCTGTGGCTGCACACTGGCCTAAAAAGTACAGGTCCACACCTTCCCAGTCAGTGTATATGAAACAATAGACAGTCTGTGTACAGAATAACCTCCAGTTCACAGGTTAATTGGTCTTCCTATCATAATGGATTTTTTTTTTTTAAACTCAGGGCTCAAATAAAGGTTAAAAATTAACTGGAGAGGTTTGGCGTCTTGGTGTGATGGAAGAGCTTATGTAAGGCCTGTCCTCGAAGGACAACAATGGAAGTTGAGTAAGAACTAGTTGAAAAAGAACTAGGAAGTCAAAAGAACTGATAATATTAGTAAATATCAAACTGTCATATTTAGGGAGTTAGAGAAAAGTATCAAGAGAACCCTACTTTGATTCCAGCGTTACTCTAGGGGATTTGCTCATTCATGTCCATGGGCTCAGAAGCTGAACAAAAAGTAGTGGCCTATAGTTTCACTGGGCTGGGAAAGCAGGGCTGTCACAGGTAGTGAGGCCTTAAGGGTCAAGATCCTGGAAAAAGGCGAGCTGCAGAGGAGGGAGCCCAGCAGTCCGTGTGCACTTTCCCCTTGGGGCATTTGTTCCTGTGTTTATCATGTGCAGGAGGAGAGGCTAAGAAAAGCCAGCAGTAGCATCTGGGAGGCTGAAAAGGTAAACAGAGGCTTTTTGGTCCTATGGTGTTGGGGAGACAAAAACTGTTCACTTCCAGCCAAGAGAGCAGGTCCTGATGAATACCCCAGGCTTTCACTTGTGATTCTGAGAAGACTCAAGGAATATACAAGAATGTATTGATACAACTAAAAAACTATTAGAGGGGCAAAAACTGAATAATGAAAAATAGTTGTTTGATAGAAAAGAAGAAAGGAAGCAAAGGAAGGGATAGGATAAAAAATAGTGACATGATTGCTTATGAAGGAATCAAATTCATTTTTCTCTTCCATACAAGTATTTTAATTGATTTAGCACAGTTTACTGAAAAGAACATTCTTGTCCCACTATATTGCAACAGTACCTCTGCTATAAATTATGATTTGGTCTTACTGGCTGTAGGTCAGAAGTGACCTCTTCTTGGAAATCATAGATTTGGTTTGCATCCATTCTATGTTAGACCTACATGACTTTGGGAAGTCTCTTTACTTGCCAGTACTTTTGTTTATACTGTAATCCCTACTTTGGTTACTAATTATTTGTTACTAATTATTTACATAAAGCACAAAAGTCTTTGTGCTTTATATTCCTATCTAGAATATTTAGGGAATAAGAACCAGGTTTCACATTTCATTCTTCATAGGCCTTTACATGTGATAGATATTTAGTACTTACTAAAGAAAGATCGACCTCCGAGGGAAAAAATACCTACTGTCTGCAGTTTGATGTAAACGAGAACCGTCTTTATTCCTTTAGGTTTTTCTGCCCAGCCAATTGAAAACATCCTGGACTTGCCCTCAGGGAACAGAACTACTTGCTGTGTTTTGCAGTGCCAGACTGGAGTTAAACATTTTTACGCAGGCAGTATCTACAGTCTGCTACATGCTCATTTCTCCCTTTGCTTGTCCATGTACACATACGCATCACAGGAAAAAGATCACCAGTTCGTCACAAGTGCCAGGTTTTATGGACTACAACATCATATGCATTGCTCAGGGAAATACTGCTTTTATATTCCTACTTGCAATGTTGACAGCAGCTATACAGTCTCCACACAGAAGCTTTTTATAAAGCGAGTTTTCCATTGTGTTCTAAGACTCTTAGAAGGCCAGTTTCTAAAAGCTAAAGATAGGAATTTACTGGACAGGCAGCTCCAAGTTCCCCACCATTCTCAGCATAACCCTGAGGCAAGTAGTAAGAGGTCCTGTTTCCCTCTCGGCTATTCTGCCAGGTTAGCATGTCTATTGTCACAAGTAACTACGTGGTTTTTTTTTTTTTAATATTGTAAAAAGGGACTGACCTGCTCAGCTGCTTCTTTTTTGGCATTGTATGTATCCAGGTGTTCTTGCAGCTCCAAAACACTGAACTTTAGTGTTTCTAGCAAATCACAGGACATCAGCTGTCAAATCAGAAACACATTGATCCAGGTCACCATTTCTGATCACAATCCTGAGACCAAACACTTTGGGGTAATGGGTGAGTAAATTTTCAAGCCAACTTAAGCCAGCGTCCCTTACTGTCCACTGTCCTGTACTAAGGACTGACCTTTCACTGAAGCAGAGGAGGAATGCAGTGTGATTTCAGGAATGTCAGAAAGGATAAGCATGCCTTCTAATGCTTTCAAAACCTGGCTCAGGCAAAAGTGGCATGTCCCACCAGTGTATACCTTAACAGTAATACACTTGAAGCTTTTTAAACCTTAATTCTTTAACTGTCTTAATACATAATCTACAAATGTGCTTGCAGACAAGTGGGGAAGACCAGGGAGTTCTGGGTTCTTCATGGTGGTGGTGGGGTGGGGGCGTGGGGTTGGTGGAAATGTGTCTAGCTCTCTAGTATGAGCTTTGATTCAGGAATCAGGGAAAAGTACACATCTCTAAGCATGATTCTTTAGCTTTCCCATCCAGGACTCTGTGAAAGGTGAGGGCAGGAAGAAGTCAGAATCAGAAACCGTCACAAGTCACTGCATATAGTACATGGGAAGTATATTTTGCTAGACATTTGTAATCAAGTTGAAAATATGAACCTTTAGACTTTAAAATTCTGAATTACCTTTAAAAAAGACATTTACTGAGTGATGCTGTGCCAGTTTACTTTTTATGGTAAAGTAAGCCTCATGTAAAAACTTACTGTTTCAGCATCCACAAAGACTGTTGGGCATTCTGAACACATCATCATCACTTCCAATGAGCTTTTAAATTTGGCACCAATGCGTTGCAGACTCTCACCAAGAAAGCTGACTGCCTCATTAGTTATGTCCCCAAACTTTCTTTGAATTGACTGTGGAGAAAATATAAGAAAATGTATTTCATATGAAAGCCTTTTTTAATCTTTAAGTAAAAAGCATAATTAGAGCAACCTTCTATTTTAAAACTATGATTGTAGTGATATACATAGAACCCTAAAAATCAATCTGTAAATCCTTATTTTTAGGCACTTCTTTAGGAAACATGACAGTTTCTAAAAACAATCAAAGATTTATTGTATAGTATTCCTGAAAAAAGAAACTAATGATACGTGCTATTCGTCTCCCCCTTCCTAAGATTTTTTTCCTTAGGCAAGAGAGAAGGAGTACACGCTATATACTGCTGGAAATAAAGCCCTCACATGCATGAGGAATTAGATCTTCCCAAGTTAAGTTCTACCAAATGAAACTTGCAGTAAAAGTAGTTTACTCTCCTTGGATATGTTTACTCTCCTGCTGACTTGAACTGAAGCCATCAAAATGCAACAAGGGCAATATCTTCTCAAAACTCAAGAATGTTCATTCACATAAAACCATCAGTGCCTAAACCATAGTGAACACTGAATGAATCAGATGCTATATCAACAATGTAATTAGTATACAAATACTTGGATGTGTACCTACATGTATATGTGTAGCACCATTAGGTGTCATTATGATTAATTTAAAACAAAGTATAAGCCACAGTCTCACGCATGGAGAAATTTGTATCTCTGGAAAGAAAAGAATATAAATAGAAAACCAAGTAGCAATGCAAAACTACAGAATTAAGTAAGTACACGCTCCAGTTACTAAGTACCGAAGAACTTCCAGGAGGGAAAGACTGAAGGCTGGGAAAACTTCAGTGAGATTATGTACCGAGCTGGGTCTTCTAAGATAAGCAAAATTTGCTTAGGTGGGGTGGAAAGGTGGCCGGTAGTTGGGAAAATAATGTCTTAAATGTCAGCCTTGGTTTCCCTAGCTACAGAATGCTAAAAAATACATTACATAGGTCTGTTGTAAGACTTACTGGAAAACGTTTAGCCTAGTGCCTTACATGTAGTGAATCCTGAATAAATGCTAGCTCATATTACTTTTAGGGATGGAAGCAGCCTTGGTTAACAATTTTAAGGTCCCCACACAGTAATGAAAGTGCCAATGAATTGAACACTTTGTGACAGATTCTCTTATGATACTGAGTGAAAGCTCCTTAAAGGCAGGAACTCTCCTTTATATTTCTTTGGTGTCCCTGAAGGTGTCTAGCATATTCTAGAATTTGATCAAATGTTATTTTGAAGTTTTACTCTAATTACCTTAGGGGAAGTATCTGTACTAGTCACTGTATAATGAATGTCCTAGCAGTGCTACAATGTGAAAATGTAAATTTAAATGATCATTATCTTAGGAAAGTAAAAACGTTAAAGGAAACTAGGACGGAGGAGCCTGGTGGGCTGCAGTCCATGGGGTCGCACAGAGGCGGACACGACTGAGCGACTTCACTTTCACTTTTCACTTTCATGCATTGGAGAAGGACATGGCAACCCACTCCAGTGTTCTTGCCTGGAGAATCCCAGGGACGGAGGAGCCTGGTGGGCTGCCGTCTATGGGGTCGCACAGAGTCGGACACGACTGAAGCGCCTTAGCAGCAGCAGCAGCAGTCAGAGTATTAAAATTTTGAGATACTGATTTTAGATAAAACCCCATAACTTTATCAGATAACTGTAATACAAATTGAGAAATCTTCAACCTTACTGACCTGAAACAGCCTAGAAAACACGTGAAAAGTAAACACTGCACAGGACCCGTCAGTGTCAGACAGCATCTGATTGACGTGGCAGCGCCAGGCTTCTTCTTCGTCGTCATACACAACTGGCTGAAAAGCAGCTATGATGGCGGAAAGAAATGGTGATGGCAGAGGTGATGTCTGTACTTCTGGAAAACCATCTTGTTCTTCTTCATCTTGACTGTTAACACATACACAGTTATCATAATATTATCCTAAAAGAATACACTTAATTATTTAAAATACTTTAAATCATCTAACAGATTATTTCTTACATATGTACACACATTGATTCAGACAATGGGCGACCACCTAAATTTTGTGAGAAAGCATGAATAAGCCGATTCTCTTATTCATCCTGTTCTTTCTAGCATCTTGTTCTTTCTTAGCATCTTTGGATTTAGAAATCTAATTTCACACAACCACCTTAAAACAACTTAATCCTACAATGGGGCTTCCCAGGTGGCTCAATGGGTAAAGAATCCACCTGAAATGCAGGAGACACAGAAAACGTGGGTTCAATCCCTGGGTCAGGAAGATCCCCTGGAGGAGGGCATGGCAACCCAGTCCAATATTCTTGCCTGAAGAATCCCATGGACAGACGAGCCTGGCGGGCTACATTCCATGGGGTCGCAAAGAGTCAGACATGTCTGAAGTGACTGAGCAATCCTACAATATGCCATGGCTATGGAATAATTTCAGTAACTTCTATGACTAATACAGACTAGAATGACTTCATTTTAAATGGTCAATTTCAGAGGCTTTTTATTCGAACAGGCCCAAACTGGCAATCATGATATTTTTAAAGTTTCTGTCAGGTACTTTTGTGTCAAGGGCTATATACTAGGTGCCTTACATGGACTGTTTTCATTCATTCTTCACAGAAACTCTCTGACAGTTAAGTACTATTATTATTCTGATTTTTACCAGTGAAGGACAAAAAGTTCAGTGAGGTTAAATGATGTGCCTAGGCTGCTGCTGCTGCTGCTGCTGCTGCTGCTAAGTCGCTTCAGTCGTGTCCAACTCTGTGCGACCCCATAGACGGCAGCCCACCAGGCTCCCCCGTCCCTGGGATTCTCCAGGCAAGAACACTGGAGTGGGTTGCCATTTCCTTCTCCAATGCATGAAAGTGAAAAGTGAAAGTGAAGTCGCTCAGTCATGTCCGACTCTGAGCGACCCCATGGACTCCAGCCTACCAGGCTCCTCTGTCCATGGGATTTTCCAGGCAAGAGTACTGGAGTGGGGTGCCATTGCCTTCCCCGGTACCTAGGCTACTGGGTCGGAAATGACACAGCCAGAATTTGAGGCCAGTACTATGGGACCAAACCCAGTATTATAAAGCCATGACACATGCTATGTGCCTCGCAGTGTGGCAGTAACAGATCCAACTCAAAGAAATAGAAGATCTGGCCATTTTCTTTGAGGAATCTATAATCCCCACAGTCAGATAATATATACACACACATATGAGACAATGAAAAAAAAGGGAGGTGTACATGGTATTTGGGTTGAGCGTCCTATAAGGAAATGTGTGACTCTGGGTCTTGAAGAAGTGTTTGGAGTCAGACTTCATAAAGAAATGTGTTACTCAAGGTCTTAAAATTGTATATTTCACATTACAGGCCTCCACAAGGCCATTCAGAAATTACGGAGCAATTCATATGGAAGAGAGGGATCTGAAAAGATTGGGAAGAAAAGGTCAAAAGGAAGCAGACATTTGAAGTGAAAACTTAAATTCTACCTCAAAAAATTTAATTTTTAAGATGTCACTATGGTGATTGATTTTAAGAAGATGTATCCTGTAACCTTGAGTAGATACACCTCTGTATTTACTAAGGATGTTCTACTTACTGTTTCATCTTCAGTACTTGGCCAAAGTCATCTCTCTTGTCTGCAGCCTTTTAGAAAGCCAGATATCTCAGTATCTATCCCTGCATCATTCCTGACTTCTCTGAATTCATGTATGATCAATGAATGAATGAATACTTAGGCAACTGTCATATCCAAGTCAGTGACATGAACAACACGTGTCACCAGGATCCTTTGTTAATATCTGAGTGTACACTTTCAAATACAGGTGAGCATTCTAGATATACTGAGAGTGAAACATCTCCTTATGTGCTGTATATGTTAAAACACTTATCACTTAAAGTATAAATAAAAAGCTTTTATTGTAGGAGTAAAACTCTAATATACTTGATCACTAAATATTAAATTTTATATAAAAATAATTATCCAAGAGCTTCAAATTGTTGAATAGGAAAATAGATACACTGATAGATAATGCATTAAATTAGATGCCTTTATAAAGAACATTATTTTGAGCCACAAATATTTATAAAATTAAAATATAAAAACAAAACAGTAGATATAGATTACATCATAATTCTCATCACTGAAGGACTATTTGGTGTTTAAGTGACATAACAGCCACCAAAATTTCCTTTAAGAACTTTATGTAATAATTGATCATTCAATTCTGTCTGGTAAAGAATCCGCCTGTAATGTGGGAGACCTGGGTTTGATCCCTGGGTTGGGAAGATTCCCTGGAAAAGGAATCCCACTTCAGTATTCTGGCCTGGAGAATTCCATGGACTTTATAATCCATATGGTCACAAAGAGTTGGACATGACTGAGCAACTTTCACAATTCTGTCAGCCCGTGAGTAGAAAAAAGTCCTGTGTGAGATTTCTTCATACTTTGTGGTAATTTTGAATGTATGATGCATAAACATTTAAAAAGAGCCCTCTAACATTTGACAGTACTAAGAAATGATACTTCTGCCCGTTATATAAGTCAAAATTTATAACTATTGCTAATAAGACTATAATTTTTGGAATATATTTCAGATTTGTTTTGGTATCACAGAAGTTCCTTCCATAATTTTGATACTTGGCTCCACCCACGGCCCAATACGGATTTCAGCACTTGGCCACTTGGCATTCTGCCCAAATAGGCATTTGGTGTACTTCTAAATGTAGACTGCCCCTCACTGTGCTCTGAAAATGGCCTACTTGTTTTTCTTTAAGTGAACGGCAGTAACAGTAAAACCATGGCAGGAACTCATTTTACCATTAAGATGTACACAGAAATGAAAGTCAGTTTACCGGAACAGAGGGCCATGTTTGGGAGGGGACAGGGTAGAAGCATCACCTCATCGCCGTATCTGTGACACTGTATTCTCACCTAGACAGCCCAGAGAAGTCTGCCTCCTCCTCTTCGCACCGCTCGTCTAGCTCCTTCAGAGCTAAGGTGACGTCTTCTTCACAGACTGACCCGGGGTAGCTCTCAGGACCCGGAGGCTCCGGCAGGTCTGTCTCCTCTAAATCAAGAATCCCTTGACACACAAGAGAGTCCTGCTGTTCTTGAATAATATACGACCCATCATCTTCAAAGGCGGTAAGAACCTGTTCCTCCTTCAATACTGAACTTGCATCCTGAAAAAAATCGTATTTTTTTTTTTTTTACAGACTTGTATAACATTAAAAAGCAAATTTTACCAACACAGAGTAAATGACTGTTGCCACCAATCTACATTTATTTTATTAGGCTGTCTTCATTTACACAGTCTGATTTTTGGACTCTGATCGCAGAAAATTGTTCTTTTTTTAAAAAAAATAGTTTCCAGTTTAAAACACTTTGAAATTAAAGTGTATCACTGACTGCCACACAGAAACATCAAGATCTTTTTTCAATAGGACTCAGCTGTTTACTTAGAAATATATATCCTTTGGGGAAATATCTTCTCTCCCACATATTCTAAATCTCCATAAGTAGAGCTTTATATTACTCTATAAATTCTCTCTTATGGAAATGTCATTTCTTTCATTATGCTAGAACTTAATCTCCAGTGAATTCTAGATATAAGAAGGGGAGGTAATTCAAAATGGTTAACCTGTTGGTTCTGCGGGACTACCTGTGAATCAAGAACAGGTCCTGACCAGTCAGGATGCTGTTAAACAGAAAACGAGGGCAGCCTGACTGGCATAACTGAACTGAATACCTGGGATGTATGATTTGCTTTCAGGTAACAAGATTATAATAATTTATTTAGATTTGAGTACTGAGACGTCTTCACCACTGAGTTAAGAGTTCAGAAAATGCTGGAAAATTTTAGACTGTTGTACTCTTGAGAATTAAATGAACTATAAACTCATTTATCAATGAGGGAAATGATAATGGAAAGTGTGTTATAAAGTATACTAGTGGCATTTTTTTCCCTATCCGTTGTAACGTTACTGAAATAATGTTGATACACGTGCCTGGCATGGAGGAAAAGTTCAACAGGTATTGGCTGAATAAACGAGCTACCACTACTGACAAAGAAAAATACTTCCAGGGTGTAGATCATGACATATCAGCACCAGTTTTAATTCACATGGACATTAGTTCAATCAGTTTGAAAATAAGCACTAACGGTCTCAGTTTCTTTCAGGACTTAGACCTAAGTCTTAGACTTAGACTACTGAGTCAAACAGCAGTTTCTCACCTCTTTGTCACAGATGAAAATAGAATTTTCCCTTCCAAATTATGGAAAGTAAGTGAAATCCAGTGCCCCTGACCTTAGACCAGCCTGGGCCTTAGTTTTGTTGTTTAGTCGCCCAGTCATGTCCGACTCTTTTTCGACCCCAGAGACTATAGCCCTCTAGGCCCCTCTGTCCATGGGATTTTCCAGGTTACTGGAGTGGGTTGCCGTTTCCTCCTCCAGGGGATCTTCCCGACCCAGGGATTGAACCTATCTCTCTGCATCTCCTGTATTACAGGCGGAGTCTTTACCACTGAACCACTGGGGAAGGCCGGGTCTTAATTTACTCACCTGTAAATTCATGTATAAAATGAAGGATTCTGGGCTGAGTGCTCTGGGATAAATTAATAACTAACTACGCTTAGTGTGCAAACTAATATGGGGCCAATGACACAAACCACAATAATATACAGTAGAGTATGGAAAATGTAAGGTATGACAAAGATGGGGTAGCAATAGTGCAACGAATGTTTCTGTCCCCTCAAAATTCGTATGCTGAAACACTAAGCCCCAGTGGGGTGGTATCCGAGGTGGGGCCCTTGGGTGGTGATTAGGTCATGAGGGCAGAACTCTCATGGAAGAGACCAGGCCCTTAAATGAAGAGGATCAACAGCTATTCTGTTCTCCTCCACCATGTCAGGACACAGTAAGAAGAGCTCCCAGGAAGAGGGCCTGCACCAGACAGCAGCTGGCTGGCACCCTGATCTTGGAGTTTCTGGCCTCCAGAACTGTGGGAAGTGCATTTCTGTTGTTGATAAGCCCCTCCCACCCCAGGTGATGGTATTTTGTTACAGCAGCCAAAGCTAAGACGGATGGGAAAAGGACCTAGAAGATACTAATGGCACAGAAACATGGCAGGAAAACACGAAGTGTACTAAGGAAACACCTGGTCTGGAGATAGTTATGCCGAGACAGTACAAACTCGGAGTCTTCACAGGATAGTACTTTATAAACAATATGGTATAATCATTCCTTATTTGCTGCAATAGTTTATATTCAATACACTCTATTTAAGTTTTCCATCTGAATTTTTTTCTTAAAGATTTGGCCGTTAAAGGACTAAGAATTAGTTACCTGGAAAGATACTGTGAGTAATAGTGCCAAAGACACTGCTACACCTAGAATTTTTATTGGTATTAGTTTTTCCTTGGGCATCAGTTTGAACATATCGTACTGAAATGATGCACCAAATTTCTTGGTTTAATGCCATTACTTTTCATTAGTGTATACCTGTGTTTTGTTGTTATTTGTTCTTGAATAATAATTTGAAAATACATGTCTCATCTAAAATTATACTGTATGCTGAAATTTTCTAGTAACGCCTAGATTTCATGAAGAGAGAACTTTTTGGCTAATGGAATGAATTCCACTGTTATATGTAAATGGTGAGAATCAAATTTTCTTGAACATTATCTTATTGCACAATGACTCCCTCTCTGTCTCTCTCCCTCACACACACAAACACACACTTTCAAAGTTTCATTTTGTATAAGGAATAATTTCTGGCATGCATGAATTAGTATCTAAACTATTATAAATACTAGAAGAAATCCCTCAGTGGAGGTTCTTCTGATAAACACAAGGATATAATCGTATCTAGAAGGAATTAGCCAGGCAAGAATATTGGAGTGGGTTGCCATTCCCTTCTCCAGGGGATCCTCCCAACCCGGGGATCTAACCTGGGTCTCCCACATTGCAGGCGGGCAACCTGAGCTCTAAGTTTTCTGTCTTGAGGTAGAATGCTTTAGCCTATTATGGCTTACTAATATTAACACAATTCAAGGGCAGAAGTTCAAATAAAATTTCTAGGAATTTTTTTCTTTAGTTCATTAAATATTTCATCCAGTGAAATTAACTGCTTTCCTCATCTTAAGAAATTGCTTTATAGCAATATGTATAGTATCTGTAACTCACATATAACTTTATATAATAGGGTTATGGTTTTATTTATTAGTGCTTTTATACTTTCTTTAAAGGGGCAATTTTGGGTTACGTGACACTATTTGTCACACCAGGAAAAACAAACTAGGGCAACATATCCAACAGACACAAACCTGAATCATTCTCTTGTGGATAACTCTTCTTCTGGTGAATTTTTATGTCAACAGAATTATTTTTAAGTGAAATAGTATGTTTCAAAAAATATCCCCATTCTCATCTGTCAGTGTTACAAAGTTTATAGTGATAAGGAAACACATTATTGTAAAAGGAAAAAAACATAGTAAATTAAAGTGTTTTCCCTTCTTTTAAAAAAAAGAGTCCTTGGGAACTTGATAGTGCATTGGAAGTAGGCCCATTAGATACTGTTGGATAAATGAATGACTCATCTGAAATAACACAATTTGCAATATGTATGGGAATACATATGAATTTCCGATTCATTTCCAATCAATATGAATGACTTCCAGGAGGTAGCTTACTCACTTACTATGAATACAACTATTTTAATAACCAAAACGAAAAGATTTTCCTATTTGTTAACTATTTGTATAGTTAAAACACAGGACCATTAACCATATCGCTTTTGTTAAAAAGGTATTTCTTGTATCAATCTGCTATTTTCCATTGTTTCTAATGAGAATGTCTGCTGACTTATAACATGCTATGAGCTATCCTGGACACAACAGATCAGATGACCAATGAGTAGCTAATGCTCACGTGACAGCCTTCCCATACTGAAAGGAATATGTCTACTTCAGGTGCAGTTCTGAACACTGTCTGCTCCCTTCATAAACACCTTCCTGTCCACTCACTCTGTCACTTAAGGCCCCTTAGCTCCTGCTAACATGCTTCTGGTTTGCCTCCTCATCTCAGCCTTCTCCAGCCCTCCCTCCACACCTCTGTAAGAGACTTGACTAAAACACCGCTCAAACTGTAACCTTGCCTGATGACAGACTGCAAGCTCCACGGAGGAGGTACAGGTACGAGAACAGACTTTCACTTTTCCACAAAAAAGCCAAGATTGAAAAAAATAAACAGAATCAGATTATGTCCTTCGGGCTTAAAATCCTCCAGTGGTTACCTGCTGTGTAGCCTCTAAGGTCACCCTTGCGAGCCCCTGGCCCCTTGCAGCTCCTTCTCTCCCCGTTCCACTCTCTCAGATCCCCTGCACTCCAGCCCCACAGGCTGACATTTTAGCTCTTCAGATATGTGGGGGCCTTTTCCACTCCTGTTTCCTGGGCTCCGAACTCCATTCCTCCACACTTACAAGGACTGGCTCCTTCTCATCACTTGTTTCCACCACATGCCACCCTACCTAAGTTTCTCCCTCACCAAGTCTATATTCTCGTTAGATTTTCTTAATATGGGTAGAAAAGGGATCACTTTCTATCACTGATATTTTATGTTTCTACCTGTTTACTATGTCTCTCCTACTCAAATGAAGCTCCATAAACCAGAAGCCTTTGTCTGTTCCACACAGCACTGTGTGCCTGGGGCTAGGACAGAGCCTAGCACATGGCAGGGGCTCAGTAAACAAATATGCTTAAATGACTGACTGCTTGGGTGCCCTGGGTATTCCCACCCAGGTATCTGGGACAGAGCTTGGCACATAACTGGCATCTTTGGAAAGAATGAAAATTCATGACTTCCTATCATTTCAAATAAAATCTGCCTTTAGTGGAACCCAGCATGTCTTAGATCCATCCATCTTTCCTCTTACCGCTGCTCCTCCTCCTCTCTACGAAGAGTGAATTCCCGCTGCTGCCTGCGCATACCATGTTATTTCACGCGGCTGTGTCTTTCTATGCCATGTCCCTCTGCCTGCAGTGTCTCAAATGCCACAAAGCACGATCTTTGCCACATAACCCCTAATGCACAGCTGATTGGTTCTCACTCTGAGTTTTCACAAAGCCTTGAGCATGTCTGTTTCTGAGTTTCTCATACTGACCTGTAAGTGCTTTTTTTTTAAACCTTCTGTCTCCCTTAATAGCCATTGGACACTCTGAGGACAAGGTTATGCTTTACTCATCTTTTCAGCACCTAATGGAATGCCCAGCATCTAGTAAATCTCAATGAGTATTTGCTGAATTATCTAAGCTTCAGCCATACTAATATGAGCCTTTAAAAAAGCTGCCCCCCTAAAGCCTTCATTTCAAAATACATCTGCTTACTGTAAAGATGTATGATACACTGTGTAATAAGAACATGAGATTTCTCCTTACTCAGACAATAAGATCTAATAATTAGACTGGTCTTGCTCTGATAACTATATTAATTTGGTTAACACTGAAAAAAAGTGTAGTATTTTCCTGATACCAGGGCATAACAGCACATATGAAAGAGCTATAGCAATTACAGTTTTTTAAAAAGAGATATCTACAATAGTCTTAAAAAAGCAACTAAGAAAACGAATACTCACTTATTTTTGGTCATTAGCTTGGAATCTGGCTTACTTCTCACAGGCCTTTCCAAAAAACATAACACTGGTAATTCCTTCCACAGTCTTTCTAAAAGGTTTCATTTAACCAATCGCTAACATAGCTGGCCTGAGGTTTTCATCCCAATTACAGCACCAATCACACACACACAAAAAAAGTACAAAGCAAAAAGAGAAGAAAAAAACAAAAGTGGTCCTTCAGCACCCGAGAAGATGCTCCCATCCCCGGAGAAGCACCGGTACATTAACCTAATCACGTTCTGCAGCAGGAGATGCTCATTAAAAACACTTAGGGTTATTTTTAACCTGTAGGTCAGTTCCTTAATCCATCACTTTTTTTTTTCTTCAGTGATCAGATTTGACTATTTCACTTGGACTAAATCAGTTAACCAACAGGTTAGAAATACTGCAAACAAATCAAATAATTAGCATATCAGATGAAAACTCCTTTGAAAGAAAAGCAAGGGGTATCACAGATTGTTAAAAAGAGCCCAGATTGGCCATGCAGCAGCCCCCATGACTCCCCACCTCAGGCAGCTGGCTGTTAGCTTTATCTAGAGAAGCTTCCAAACTGAGGGTCTCATCTCTAATTTGCAGCACTTCTTCTGTGGAGAGGCTGCCAGTGGAATCTTGAGACTGAAGAACTAAATCAGAATGGTCCGGCAGGGTTTCGTCTGCAGCAGTATCGTTATTTAACTGAAAGGAGAGACAGTAAAATAAGGAAATTTATTTAGGAGTTGGCGATGGTCACTAAGGCTACAAGAAGCCTTCTGTGTCATAAGATATTCTAAGGCCATAGTTATAAAGAGCTTCCTTGACTTCCTAAGACCACCTTTCCCTCTCATTTCAGTCTGTATCAGAATTGGTGCCATTAATGCAAGCAGCTAGTCCATCAGTAGAAATGAAGTCTCCGTTAACATGGGTTAAATTTTGCTGAAGAGAAACTGCCAAAATGGAAGAGCTCTATGTGACCATGTTAATCTTCATCTAAAATTCTTATTTTTACGGTAATGTCTTGTGTTTTCAGTTGGCCTAAGGATTCGTGAATGCCAGGGCTTTTTTTCTTCCCTGTGGCTTTGGTGCCAAGCACTCAGTGGATTCTCAAGTAGTGTTAACTGGAGGCAGGTGCTTAAGTCTGAACTGGCCATTGAATTATCGAAGCACAAATCAATACTGCAGAACTTCAATAAGACAAAAAGAGTTAGGACAATAAAGCTGAAACGGCAGGCCAGCATTAGTGGGTTTATGTTCTTTGAAAACTAGCAGTAATCAATTAGAACAAAGAAAATACTACAATTTTTCTTCTTTTAAGTAGGGCTATACATTTTTCATGGGTCAATATTTAACATAAGAAAAATCAAGCTCATGATTTTAAGTAGGTAAAAGCAGAAGCTAATTTTTTCCCCCTATGAGGAGGAAGTATCTTCAAATTCTTTTTCAATCTCACTACCACTATAACTGGGCTTCCCAGGTGGTGCCAGTAAGGAACACGCCTGCCAATGCAGGAGACGTAAGAGATGCAGGTTCTGTCCCTGGGTCAGAAAGATCCCCTGGAGAAGGGCATGGCAACCCAGTCCAGTATTCTTGCCTGCTGTCACTGTACAAAAAGCTAAGTGTACCATCTGCGTGCGTGAGAGTATCTGGCTTGCTGTGAGCGCCGCTTCCTCTTCTGAGGACTCGTCTGTATCCTCCTGGTTTGTCAGGTTCAGGCTGGGGGTGCTGCTGGAACACTGGTACTCCTGGAGGGATGGCGTGTCCCCTTTGTCAATGCTGTCCAGTGAGCGCCTGCGGACTCCCCAGTTGAAGTTGTCCATACTTTCACCCTGAAAAAGCAAGGTGTCATTTCTAAGACCTTGAACACAAGCTTATAAATACAGGGAAGGTAATACACCAGGAGAACATACACCCAGATGAAAAATACTCAGTGTATCATCATAAGCAGAGATTCAATCAGCCCTTCAATTTTTTAAACTTTTAAAACATCATTCAATATTTATAATATTTAAAGAGATCAAAGTATGTGATTGATGACCTGTTTTAACTGAATAGGATTCTCTTGACTTACTATCTAGTGGGGACCAACTAAATCGACTACCTAAGCCATTTCTACAAACACAAATGAGACCACAAAGAAGACAAATACATTCACAGATGACAACAAATAAATAATCCAGAACACCAGGCTGCAACTTACCTGCAGCTCCTGGATAGCAAAAAGGAAAACACACAGAATTAGAAAGAACGAAGACACACGTGTAAATATACACTACACTTGTGGGGAAAAACTGCTTGCTGATTTCTCAAACCCAAAGACTGATTCAAGCTCTGGATGAAGCTTTGTGCAGGAAGTCAACACGAGATTCACATTATTTTTTTATGTAGAATATATCGTGGAAAAAAAGACAGACACTTAAAACAACATTTCTATGATACACTCTGGCAACACAAACTTCAGGAAATCTTTAAAATTTACATAGATTTAATACTGGATACAATGCAAAACCGACTTAAAATACCCACATTCAGTTGACAACATACAGGTTCAACAATTATTTTAGACTATAGCGTGGTTCTAGCTAAATCCAGCGGTAATTTTTTGCTAAAGAGGAGTTTAAAATCAAGATCACAGTTATCAAAACAACCTATGTCAACTTCAAAAAGTCAATAGGAAATAAGCAAGTTTCTGCTTTGCCCCACTTACGGATTTATCTAAGTTATGTTTCTGTTATTCCAAGCTGATCCTCCTTTGATAAGGATATAATTCTTATACTCTTTCTTAAGCTCTAATGACAAATTACAGTGAGTTGGCTAACAAAATATGACTTATGTGTATTCCTTTATCAAGAGGGATTGTCCAGGACAGAGGTTTTCAGATCTTTTTTTTCTTAAATAAAGCAGAGGAATACTCATTTCAAATGAAACATACAATGGAAGTCAACTGTGCAAAAGTGATACCAAAACCAGGGCTGTAGCAACAGCCCTCAATATGCATTTAGTGAATGAATGAATACACGCTGTGGGCTTTCAAGGCTGGGAACATTTTAGAAGTTTCATTAGCAGTTAAGTTTATTTTGTAGCAAAGTATTTACTGTTACCATGTTCAAAGCAAGACTATGTTTTTAGAAAATCTCTTATCATTTGATTTGGCCTAATTATGAGACCTAAGTTAATACCACCTCAAATTACCGTGACTTGAATAAAAGACAAAAGCATCTTTAATTCATTCTAGGGTTCTATTCAAAAGCCATATTTATTACTAGGAACATTTCAGAGAACTAGATAAACTTGAAAGCAATTACAATGATCTTTAAAAAGAAAAAAGGCAAACAAAAAGAAAGAACCTGACCATTACAAAAATGTCAAGAGCCTACCTTTAGAGCTTTTAAATTCTGAACCGAAAAAAGCAAATAACTGCAAAAGACTTTAGAACTGGCTTATGCCTGTGAGGTAGGGCAGCGGGTCTCTTGAACCAATCACACTTCCTTGCCTAATTGTGTAGGTTTTTCCTATTTCCTACAACTTTCTATGTTTTTTAAATTGTGGGAGTGACAGCAGTTTTGGAGGGTGATGACCTGCTCTTTTTGAAAAAAAATTGAATAGAAAGTATCAGTGTACATAGAGTAAGGGTGCATATTCTTTAAACTTTTAAAGGTATGTCTATATATATGTGTATACTTAGATGTGATATGTGATGTATTAGCAATGGCTACAGCTTTTTAAAAAAGGCTAAAAGCCACTGCCCTATAAGACACTGAATAATACGTGTTCCTGGGCTCCGAGAACCTGTCCAGCTGCGTCTGGGAATACATACATGGTGAATAGTGATACAGGAGCCTGTGCCCCCCCTCCGCCAGTTGAGGCATCTGCTGGACCCTGAGGCACCATGGTCATATCCTCACATCCTCGGGGTGGCGGGGGAGGGGAGGGGAGTGGTAGTAGCTGAAGCATACAGGAAGACCTCCCTACACTGGTTTCTTATCAACAAATAATGGTGTGACGTGGTGGAAGCCGATACAGTTCACTCCTCCACCTCACCTGTTTGAGTCAAAGGAAACATCCCTTCAAAGAGAACTGATGAATGTGTATGAGTTATACTAGTGACTTGAACATCTTTGGACAGAGGTATAGCATGACACGGTGTTGATACTTGACAGTAAGGCATTTGGAGCTCTTGAAGACAGACACATTTATAACAATTTTAGGATGAACATTTCTGTGATCTGTTTGATGTAAACTTTTCAGATTTAGGAGTTTGTGGCTTAGGGGACTGATATCAGCTATGGGAATAGGTCCCGAACAGCCTGACACAACCAGGGCGATGGGCAATCCTATTGCTCATTGATTTTTTCAGAAATTGGCAAATGTCTTAATTTGGGCCAATGAGGTGTGACAAGAAGTGTGCTGAAAACCTTAGAAGAGTTAACTTCTTCAGTTTCCTGAGAGCCTTTCTGGAAGTGACCCTCACTTTCTCTGAACACTGCCATGTATGGACATAACCAAGATCATTTGAGGTGAAGCTGACTTGCAGAGAAAGGCAGAGCTTTGAGAATGCAAAGAAACAGCCAGAAACTCCACTGAGCTTTGCCTAAATAAGCTCTAACTCTGGGCTAGCCCAGCTCTGTGAGCAAGTAAATCTACCTTTTGAGTTGGACTTTCCACTTAGGAAGCACCTAAACTGACACAACTATCAATTTTCTCTAAACTAAATCAGTTTTGAGGAGCAAGTCCTTGGTATTGAATGAAATGAGGCATTTGAGAGAGCTGGCTCCACCCTGAAGAAGAAAGTGGTGGGTAATGTGCTGGGTAGAATCTCAGTCACAGGAAAGTGTTCAAGAGCGCCAAAGGCACCTTCATCGACAATCTGGTTTCAGGGCCACCCTCTTCAAAGTTGTCTGATAGATTTAAATGTAATTTTTACTCTTCTGCTGCACATTAATTTGTGTGGCTTATGCAAACACTTAAGTCTAAGCATGCCCTCAATTAAAAAAATACTTTTGAAAAAAATCCATTTTTACTCTATATTTTGAAAGATAAAGATGGAAAAAATTAGATGTTCCTTTTATTTCAGACTTATTCTGCTACTAATTGTACTAATCATCTTTAGTTCCCAACTTAGATTTGTACCTTTCGATGTTACACTGCCCTGAATAAGGCAAGATTAAATCCTTATTTAATCCTGTGGTTAAATCCTTCATTCTCGTATAGCTGTAGCTATTCTATAAATATTATAAAAGAAAGCCCACATCCTTACCTCTGCGTCTTCCAACTCAACATCTAAAAAGTCAAAATCCTTAAATACGCCAAACTGTTGTTCGCTGCTGGTATCTTCCACAGCTACTTCTTCCTCTTGAATTATGTCCTCTGTTGCAGAAATGAGGCTAGTTTGTTGGTCACCAACTTCCAAATCCTCATTAGAAGAAAATACAACCTGATGCCCAGCCAAAAACAAAACAAAACAGGCCATCCATCAGCTCTGTCACTCTGAATATGGGACATCAGTGCCCTAAGAGCCACTGCAGGCCTCTTCTGTCAGTGAGCTCAGAGCTTTAATCTGGGCACATGTCTAACTGGTGAATACTGAATTAGCACAGTGGCCAAGTGTCACAAAGGCAAGTGATAATTTTTTCATTCTTAGTCAACACCGTTAAGAAAAGGCAAACAAGGAGA
Source organism: Okapia johnstoni (assembly GCA_024291935.2). Classification (NCBI taxonomy): domain Eukaryota; kingdom Metazoa; phylum Chordata; class Mammalia; order Artiodactyla; family Giraffidae; genus Okapia; species Okapia johnstoni. The sequence goes on from CM044308.1 coordinate 61,005,801, forward strand.
CACAATAATTTCTGTTTTTCATGGACTAACACTTCTAAGATTTAAGATTTTTTAAAACCCTTACAGAGGTTTTCATGATTACTCACTGATGGATTCTTTGGAAGGCCAGACTCTGGACCACAGAGAGAAAGCACGTTCATTAGCTTTTCTCTTGTTCTTCGCTAAAGAGAAAGAAAAAATGCAAATGTTAAGATTACTGATGAAAATAAGGCAAATTCTCAAGTTCTCACACATACCATAAAATTGATTCTTCTGTTCTATGAACTTTTATGTACCTGTGATAACTGTGGCCTCTTCCAACTAACAGGCACCAAGGCATTCGAGTTAGAACCGGAAGAAGTGGAGGAAGTGCTTCTTGTCACCGCGATCACTTTGGGCTTCCCGTTCCTTCCAGCTGCGCTGTGCTGATCACCATATTTATTTCCAATAATTGGTGTCTACAAAGAAATAAATTGCCAGTGTTTGACTCACACAGTTCAACATAAGTGGGTTAATTGTGTATCTGTTATGACCTTTTTTACAAACAATCAAAAAACAGCATAAGGAGAAAGATTACTTAGCAAAGGCAAAAATCAAAAGTAACGATGATACTTTTTTTTTTAATAAATAAGATTTCACTTTATTGGAAATAAGACTCTGAGGAGACTGTTGGAGAACTTATTCCTACTTTAAAAATAGATCTGTTGTCTTTAAAAACCACCGTCTACATCTTTCCCCCCATGATTATAAAACATGTCCTCTTTGAAAGCTCAGAAATACAAAAATGATTTTACAAAATCACCTGTCATCTCACCACTCAGATTTAATGTTGGTTAACAGTTTGGTCAGACTTCCCTAGCAGCTCAGACAGTATAGAGTCTGCTTGCAGCACAGGAGACCTGGGTTCGATCCCTGGGTCGGGAAGATCCTCTGGAGAAGGAAATGGCAACCCACTCCACTATTCTTGCCTGTGAAATCCCATGGACAGAGGAACCTGGCAGGCTGCAGTCCATGGGGGCACAAAGAGTTGGACACGACTGAGCGACTAACATACACAATATTTTGTGGGTTTTTAATGTAATTGTTAAGGATGCGTCTAAAAGTGTTTCTGCAAATATTAAAGATAAGTAACAACTTCAAAGTGAAAGCTATCATATGTCTTATTGCAAATCTAATATATGACGTTTCCAAAATTTATTTTAGTAAAATTCCATGATGAATCCAAAATAATGCTTACCTGGCTTTGTGAAGTGTTTCAAATTTGCATTTGAATATAATTTTAAGCTCATATGCATGTCATACAAGTCCGTTTATGATCTGGTTCCTGCTTATGTTCCCAACTTCAACTTCTACCACTCACTCCTGAACTTTGCACTCCATCAAAGCTAAGTTTGTTTCCCAAGATATGGCGCCTTTATGGACCTTTGTGTTGACATATACCCCCTCCTCTGCATGGAACAGGCACCAAGCAAATCCCGAGTCACTTTCAACACTGCCTCCACACTTCCAAGGAGGCCCATGCTGATGCCACCACCACGTCTGGGTAATTCCTTTTGGACATTTACTCAGTGACGTTGATTTCTTTCTTTGCCTGTCTCCAACTGCTATATGGGAGTCCCTAGACTGAGCGTGACTCATTGCTGTTCCTCTAGTATATCTTCAGTGCCTACATATAGCAGGTATTTAGGAATTTTTGATGAAATAAATTGAAATTAAGTATCTGATATATATCAAATGTTCTGAGGATTCATATTACTCTTTAAACAAAATAATTGTTACACTATCAATTTCTGACTCAGAAGAATAGCAAAGCGAGTTTCTCTATAATATTCCCATGCTGTGTACTCCATGTTAGAAATTCTCAGGTGATATTAACTAAAACACTAGCAACAAACATACTTTATATCTTAAAAAACACAAATCAATAAGCTTCAGATAAATTCAACACCAAGTGCTGTGCTGTGCTTAGTTGCTCAGTCATGTCTGATTCTTTGCCCATAGACTGTAGCCCTCCAGGCTCCTCTGTCCATGGGGATTCTCCAGGCAAGAACACTGGAGTGGGTAGCCGCCGTTCCCTTCTCCAGGGAAACTTCCGACCCAGGGATCGAACCCAGGTCTCCTGCGCTGCAGGCGGATTCTTTACCATCTGAGCCACCAGGGAAGCCCTCAAATACCAAGACTAAACTGCAAATTTTTAAAAAATCTCTATTATCCTTTTCAATTAAAATGTGAGTAGATTTTCAATTGCTATCTTTCTTAACTCCCCCCTACCCTGCAAAATACTTGACTGATAACTTCCCTCTTAAAAAATTCTTGCTGGTCTGTTTTCTATCCTGTTGCCAGAGTGATCTCCCTAAAACGCAAATCCTAGTATTTTCTATTCCAGCTAAAAATCCTTGAAGAGCTACTACTTCTTCAAGATATAACCATCTCATTCGACAATACCCTCATGATTGTGCTGCTCCCTATGGCTTCAGCTTTCTCTCTCATCACACTACTGTCCTCTGTGCTACATGTTCAAGGTAGGCCATGCTAATTAGAATTTTCCAGAGCACCATGCTTCCTCATACTTACAAGCCTTCATTCACATGTGGAGCTTTTTCTGGGATTAATCTCCCTTGCCCACACTTCCATATGTGCTCCCATTTAGTCAGATTAAGTTAGATGTACAAGCTATATAGTCCTATAAAACTTCGAACTTACTTGGCAACCAAAGCACTGTGTTTATTTGCCTATCTCCTCAAGAGGCTACAGGTGTGCTGAGAGTAGGCCTTTCCCCCACGCCCACCTCGTTTTCAGGGCACTTGTCACAGCATCTCCTGCTGAGTATGGGCTCAATCAGTGCTTGATTAATGACAGAATGAACAAGTGAACATTTCTAATACAGTGCCTTTACCAATACCTGAGCATCTTACCTCAGATATATCAAAATGAAAATCCAAGGTCTTCCCAGGCAACTCCTTAGAGACATTATTAAAAATTTTAGTGAAGGATATCTCAGGAGAGCCCATATCTCCTCCATAGGTCTTAGGGATATCGTTGGGCACGACAAGGCTTGCCGAGCGGGACACCACCAGTTTTAAGATGTTAAGGGCTTCCTTCCAATAAGGACTCTGGTTTCAAAAATTAATATACATATAAAAATTACAAATACATATGTAACTAATAACAAAAACTTAGTTACATTTTAGACAGTGAAAATATTATTTCTATACAAATTCCTTGTCAATTTTTCATTTTTACTCTGAGGTCCTTAACTGAGGGTCTGAGTTACACAAGGATAGAAAATAAGTTATTATTTTTACTGTTAGATTTACAAGACATTATATGCATAATAATGCTAACAACTCAGGATGTTTTTCACTGTTCTGACTAAATGCTTTATAAACATTATTCATTAAGAAAGTCTAATACAGTAATCTGGCAGTAGAGGTAAGCTAAAAGGTCGTATGTATGGGAACTTTCTAGATGAATGAAGTGTATGGCCCTAAGACTCTAAACTTAAAATGTTTTAAGCCTTGGTGATAAACAATTTTTAATGCATCAGATTTCTTAGACATAAAAATATTAAAATATTTTTAAAATTTAGATTTTTCCTAATGACTCAAGCCCCAAATAATAAGCATAAATGCTGTGCTAAAACAATCCTCTCAGTGATTCCTGACCTGTATAGGCTGAGCTTTTCCCCTCATATATGGTGGCAATGTTTCTGAGTTATTTTTCTGCTTTTCATTTTGTATATTTCTACCGGTATAATTTAGGAATGATTTACATGACAGATGTATAGGTTGAGAGGAATCGATGTCTAATTAAGAATTTAGAACATTTCTCTTTTACCATCTACCGAAAAGAATCATGTAAAAAAAAATTACTTTTTTTCTTACTTGTGGTACTAAAATCATGCCCCAACCTTTTATTATACATATTGTTTCATAGTTAACAGCTCTGAACCAAGTAAAATATTACTAAAAAAAGGAAGTGAAAAAATCCTTAGCAGAAGTGAGTTTTCCAATTTAGTTAATAACATCTTGATATGAAGCCATCTAAAGCACAAAATATTAGTGACAATAGAAATGTCCAAATGATATTGTGACAATTTAAGCACATCACTGTAGAAACAGTTTATCTTTAACAAAATTAGATTAAAATTAGATTAAATAGAAATCATCATTTTTTTTTCTTATGGAGCTCTGGGCACTGTAAAATGTGTAAGCCTCTTCAGGGATGTTCCTGTAAATTATATTGGTAGTTGTGTTCTAAATGTAAACGAATGCCTGCGTGTACTTGCTTGCTGAATCCTACCATTCAGATTCTGCTTTATGTCATTCACATTGGAACATTTTTCCATCTCATAAATATTCCTGAAAACATGATTTATGAACTAACCACTTCCCTTGCTCTTACGACATTTAAGGTGTTTCCAATTTTTTATGATTATATATTGTTTTTGAGATGATCACTTTCTATACATAAGATTCATAGCTACTCACCTGTACGTATTTGCCAATGATCTTTATGATCTCCAGATTAAACTGCTTTACTGGGGCGGCAGAGAGGTCAATATGACTCAAAAGACTGTAGATGATTTGTAGTAATGACTGCTGCATACTAGACAGTCCTTTTTCTAGCAGCTAAATGTAATATTAAAAATATACTGTAATCAGGTTCAAGAAAATTCCATTTTTTTACATTACTGATGTTGAAAACTACAACAGAGTTAACCTAAGAGTTTATGGTCAGATTATCAGAAATCTAGAGACTAATGAAGGTAAAGGTAAAGTCTATTATTGTTACTCGTCCTTGCTTCAGAAAGGAGAATTAGGTAGATTGTTTTTTCTTAACCTTAGTGTTTACTTTCATACCCTTAACTAATTTAATTGAACAACATTTATTTTAAAACTGCTCTACCACCATTACCAAAGAATAACTAACTACTCCCAAGCCATTCCCACCAGCCGATGACTACCCATGTAATCTTGGACAAGTTTCTTAACCTCTCTGAGCTCTGGTTTTTAAAATGAAAAGTGATACCACTTTCTTATTAGGGTTTTTGGGAAAATTAAATTATATCTGTGTAATTTTAAATACGTGTAAATAATTTTAGTACTGTTGTTAGTGATAATCTGAGAATCATTAATAATCATAGAACAAGGATAACTTATACTAATAAGCATAACATTTGGGGCAAAGCATTCTCTTTACTGGAAATATATTGCCCATATGTGGTACCCAATAGGCTGTACTATGCCAGTGTCAGACCTTAGAACCCCACGGGTCAGTCTTCAGGGAGAGCTAGTATTACTTTGTGATTATGTGCTCAGTTGTGGCCGACTCTTTGCAACCCCATGGACTGTAGCCCACCAGGTTCCTCTATCCATGAAATTCTCCAGGCAAGAATACTGGAGTGGGTTGCCATTTCCTTCTCCAGGTGTTACTTTAGTGTTGGGCTTTATGGTGGCACAAAAGTGAAAGCTGGATTAAAGCACTTAAATTCAAAGGAGCTTAGGTCTTAGGTCTGGCTTTACGTTGGCTCTTGTCCTAAAGGTATAGGTACAAGATAAACCTAGTGATGCACATTCATTCATTTCAGGAAGCTCTCAGGCAGAGAGCTCACTCTGTCAGCTCACTTAAATATAAAGGTGATGAGAGTAAATCTATTACAACCAACACCTTAAAAATTTACACCATCTTGAGAACTTTATGATGGGCACCATCAGTGACTTGGATAAGTTAAACAGTGCTGTGAGCAATACTTAAACGCTTATTGAGTTGCAAATAATTTAAGTCTCTTCGTGTGTTAGGTTTAACCTCAAGAGGTCAACTTTCTAAAAAGGAAGGTATCACTTTATTGCAAGCTGACAAACATTTTTAGTGACTAGGAATTTCTTCCTTTTGAAGGTCTCCAGTATTCTCTACTCAGTAACTTACTTTCCTAGGCATGGAGTTACTTCTTCAACAAATAAATACAGTCGACCCTTGAATAATATGGGTTTGAACTGTGTGGGTCTGTTTATATGCGGATTTTTTTCAGCACCACAGCACTACATGATTCACAGTTGGTTGAATCACGGATGTAGAGGGCTGACTATAAGATATACTTGAATTTGACTGTATGCAGAGTTAGCACCCTTAATCCCAGCGTTGTGCAAGGTCAACTGTGTTAACTTTTTATGCTGTTCTAGGACTAGTTTTGAATTCTACTTACTGCGCCCCCCATCATATTTTAGATTAGAAGGTAAACATATCACCAGAATAAATACTTGCCCAGCAGAAATGGCTTTTCATGCCATACTATTATTCTAGAAAGAATTTCAAAGCCAAGAGCTAATTTATAGAAACAAAAAACGATAACCATTTGCTAGGATCAAGACCATGGGAAAAAAAACCATTTTCCACTTTAAATAAAGTTGAAGTTCACATTATGTTGCATTTATACCACTTAAGGACAGTGAATGAAGAAGTACAAAAAAAAAAACAAAACTCATTTGTACTTGAACGACATTAACTATATATTTTTTCTTCTTAAAAAATGATGTTACCTCTATTCATTCTTAAATAAAATTTGAAAATTAGTATTAGTGCTGCTCTAGAAATAAATACTCTTGAAAATTCTATCACAGAGCAGTTGAAAGATCCTTTTATGGGGGTAAATTTACCTCTGCAAGATAAGTCACAAGACTAAACGTAGTATCTGAGAAGGAGTCATGCAGGTATCTACACACTACGTTGATCCAGTTAGAACAATCTCTGGAGTATGTGTGTGTACTGTACAGGCTCATCATGTGAGCCAGGTTGACAAGTGTTGGGCATTTTTCTTCTGCACAAACCTAAAAAAACAACAAAAATTTCATTTACTTAACGACATTAAACATAATTTTATATTCAACATATTCATTTAATGAAATAATTTAGATATATAAGTTGAAGCATTAATGCATTTTATCTCAATACAGTAGAGAAGTTAAATAGAAAAGGAGAAAGCACAAGGCATCCTTGACGGAATGATTTAGATAATATGGAAAGATATGTCAAGCACTTCCATGGGTGTTAAGTACACAGCTTTCTTTTCAGTCCAATGTTCTGGAAAAATGTCTTTGGTAAAAACCTAAACATTTTTGTAAATCCTATGTATCATTTTGTAAAAAGAGTTTTGTCTTATAAAATCCATATAAGGTTCAGAGTACAAGAAACTAAATAGGCAGACTCAACCAGGAAATCCTCAGGGAGGTTCAGAGCTGCTGTGCCAAAGAAGAGATGCTTTAGTCTCAAGGTGTTTAGGGAATCTCACCAAAGCAGTCAGCTGCAGAAGCCTCAACATGTGTGATACAGTAAAAGGACTTCATTGGAGGGCTGATAAAACGCTTGAGCCCCTGCATCTCCAATGTTCAGGGAATCAGCTATAGCTCTCAAGGTCCTTGGCCAGTCATTTACAGGCTGGTACAAAGTATACTGACTTTCTTAGAGTTTGCTTGATACGGTATTACAGTATCTGAATCAACAAACGTTTGGGAGAATCTAATGGGCCAAATGCACCTTCTTTGTCTGTTCCCCGAGTCACTGGTGAGGATGTTTCCTAACCTCCTCCAAGGACAACTGAACAGTGAAGAACTAGAAAAGAGCCATGCTAGTCTCAGCTATCATGAAAGGATAGCCGTGATGAAAGTTCTTTCAGTTCTCCTTTTTTTCATTTTCCTCCCTTCTTCTTCCATCTTATTTTCACAAACTGCCTAGAGCATTTGATAAAACAAGAGTATTACCTTTTAAAATATATATAAATTTTCAACTTGCAGATGACTGTAACTGACTTTTACGCTTATTCATCATGCAGACAATATCACTGGATAAGCCCAAGATATGAAGGCGTGCAAGACTCTGCAGAAACTTAACATAGTACCTTGGAAGTTACTTTATAAAATCATTCAAAGCAGTTGTTTTCATGCATTAGCCTTTTACTCATAAAAGAGACACCAGGAAGAAAAAAGAAAAAGTTGGTTGATACTTCAGAATACTTGTATTTCACTTATATTTCAAGATATAATTACTTGTATTTCAAAATATAGTAATTTTTCACACTATTTTATAAAACCATAACTTTACAATTTCACAATCTGTTACTCTTCAGCAAAAATTTTTATAGTTTGAGGTGAATTCTTTAATCTTAGCTTGAAGAATGACATTCTGATAGAATTCTTATCTTCTTAAAGGATATTTTTTTGAAAGAATGATTTTTTAAAACCTAGTTTTTGAAAAGGAAGACAATCTTTGGAATACAGGCTGGGCAATTTTATACTAAAGCAAGACTAGCTTAATTTTGGAATTACCAGGTTAAATTATGAGCCACAAAGAGTTATGTTTTATAACAAAACTTTTTTAGCATGCTATTTTTGCCATAATGAATAGCTAAAAAGGACAATATTTATTCCAAGTATTGCCTCATTTTGAAATGCTGTGCTCTCCACGGGCACAAACAGCAGCAGCAGTGATATTTGCATAATGAGGAAGCACATAATGGCAGAAAATCACTCTCAACAGTTGAAGTGAGAGAATAATTAAGGAATCAATTTAGTCCACATCCTGCAGGTTGCTGAAAGCCCACAGAGGGAACCTTTGTGTGCTGCTCAACAGGAAGAAAACAGACTTCACAGCAGTTTATGACTCACAGAAAGCCATATATTTGATTCTTAAAAAGAAAAGATATTTGGGACATTCCTGTGCTTTGCCTCAGTCATGACAGCACAGGCTTGGAGCTCAAGGGGCTTCCATGGTTTTCTGGCCACATTGTGCTTCTCACCTGCCCCAGCACTAAGCAAATTACTCATCACATTTCAGCTGCCAATCTCAAATGTTTCTACTTCCCTTATCAGGAAATTTATACTTTTTATTTTCTTAAAATCCCCAAATAAGCCAATATTTTTTTCCTTATATTTTCTTTCTTACCCCTCATGTAGGAAAAAAAAAAAACTCTTTGTTTACATTTTTCTAATGGTAAGTTATCAGAATATTAAAGTGAAAGTCATTTTAATAAAATTTTTAAATCACTTTTAGACCTCATTAATGCAAATACACGCTGGGTTTTTTAGTGCAAACCATCATTTTCACAACTAAGATGTATCTCCATTAACTATAATGATGGCTCTTCTTTTTAAACACATGCTTTTAAAATGGTTAAGAATTTCTCCACATCTATTTAGAAATTTAAATAGGTATAGATTCAACAGCATATTTTATTAAATATTTTTGTCATTCATTAAATATTATCCATCAAGATAATGAAAGTGTTCTTACTCTTGTAGCTAGCTGTATATGTGATAACTGGGTTGGTAGTATTTTTTCACTCCACTGGTACCCAGAGATAAATCCGCACTTACCAACATTGAAATGTGGGCCAGGGAGAGGTGGGTGTTTGTTTAGCTTTCTAGAAGCTTGCTCTTTCTGTTTATTGATGTGCTACCTACTACCTGAATCTCAGGTTTGAAAAAAGTTGCTTATATAAAAAGCTCTTCCAGAGAATTTTACATGCTTGTTCCCTTATGTTGCAGACTTCTCTGATTTTTCCCCAGTGATTTAACCAGGTTATTTTACTTATATTACTATTGAGTCACTTCCTCAGTTCACCTAATTTCTTGTTGTATATATGTTACTGGTAAATTCATATAACTCCTTGTAACTGCTTGTATTTTCAGCTTGAAAAGTCTTTTTTCTAAGACTCAATGTGACAAAATAAATAAATACATAAAATTAGTTCAGAATTAAGTTTAAGCAGAAGGCAAAGTAGTTGTGATTTCTTTCTTGTTCTTAAGAGGAAATTACTAAGTATATAAAATTCAAAATAATTTTCTTTTAAAATTTGATTGAGTTATAAAACTTTTTATACAAAGTTTGTCCAGGATGATTTAAAAATAGCTACATACTTGTTTAAGAAATGTATGATGGGAGGGAAAGAGTCAAATAAGCAAAGAAAAAGGAATGAAGGGAGCAGAGAGAAGATGAAGAGAACGTTAAAAGGCAAACAAAAAGAGAGAAGTTTCAGAATCAAAAAATATATTATGCCCTTTTCTTCCTCAGGGACTCTGCCCATGTGATTTCTCCTGCTTGGAAAATTTCTACCCTCTGCCCTGCTTCTGTTTCTCATCCAGGGATCTTATTTTGGTCATTCCTATTCAACCTTCAAAGTCAGCTTAGATATGACTTCCTCGAGGCAGATTTTGGCTTATGTGTCCCTAGATATTTGCATGGAGAATCCCATGGACAGAGGAGCCTGGTGGGCTACAGTCCACAGGGTCACAATGAGTTTCTGAGCGGCTAACAGTTTCACTTTCATTGCAAAGTCACCAGATTCTAGGTGATCACACCCCGAACTCTAGGCCCCATGGGCTAAAGGGTCTACCTACTTCGATAATGACTGTATTTCACCACCTGATCCAGTGCTCAGTACGTATCTGGTAGTGAATAAATGACTTGGAAACTGACAGGTAGAGGATAAAGTAGGGAAACGGAGCAGAAAAAGACTCAAGACTCAGAGGACAGTTACTCTAAACAAGTAATTTTATTCACTGTCATTTCAGCAATTGTAACTTACATCGTTACTACATTACTCCTTCATATATGCATAAAAATAAAAATTCAGATGCAAAATTCACACAGGAAGTGACAGTAAAAGGATTCTGAAGAGATTCCCCCCTTAAGATAGACTCTAGAGAAATTTCCCTCCAGTGTTATCATTCAGCGTAACATTTGCTTACCTTTGCTATTCGACTAGCTGTTTCTTTGCAAAACTGAGTTGGGCTGTCAAAATGCTGGATTAAGTGAGGCAATAAGCAAAGGATGTTAAGAGGAAAGCCTATCAAAAAAAAAAAAAAGCAAACAATAACCAATTTTATTGCACATTATTTTAAAAATTAAAGGTTTTTATTTTGTTTTTTAATGGTTCACAGAAACCATTTTCTTTTTATTTCCTGGGGTACTTGATCTTCTAAAAAAAATGTGTTTGTTTTTTCGCTTTTACCAAAAAATTTATGCTACCTCACATATTAAGAAAACTCTGTGGAAAAGCAGAAATTAGTAGATTTCAAAACAAATGATTAGTTTACATTTCACTACATTAAAAAAGCAAAAAAAAAAAAGTTGGTGCAATTCTATTCACATCACCTGACAACTGGGAAGGATCCACCAATGTGTGTTTGGAGACAGAAATGAGTTTACTCAGGAGGTGCACCGTCATTTCCTGTGTGGATACTGAGGTAAAACCCTTAAGGAAGAGCTGTTGAAGGCCTGGGAAGTTATTCCACTTCAGTTTGCTTTGTACGTTTTCAATCTTCTCTCGACTCTCTGATTTATCCAAAGGCAGGTGGATCAGCAGTTTGTTGAGAAGCCTGAGAGCCAGGAGGTATTCATATTCATAATCTGATTCTAACAAAGAGGCTGCTATCCAAAAAATGGTGGCCATCAAGTTGGCGGGCTCAGTAGTGGGCTGCACATCGTACACTGCTTTCTCTCTCAGGGAGGAAAGGCTTCGAGTCCTCGCTAAGCTACTGCTGTGGCTGATCCGTCCATCCATTATATCCAGTGTGTTACTCCGCCGCCGGTCACCTCTTCGGTCACCAATTAAACTTAACCTCAAAGAGTTACTTCTTGTATTACTGTTGTATCCCAAATAATTGCTACTATTAATGGGACTTGTGCTTAGATTGAGTTGTCCAGTGCTTTTCCTGTTAGCTGCATACTTGTTTCCCATTATAGGATCATGGTTTGAGGTTCTGGAAAAAAAAAAAAAAAAAAAAGATGAATCCATGCACAATTGCTTCTTTTGCTACATTAACTGTACTCTTAAAACAACTGAAAAACAGTAACTGTTACCATGAAAAATCATTTTTAAAGTATATCTGACTTAATACCTGAAACTAACACAACACTGTAAATCAACTCTACTCCAATAAAATTAAAATATTCAAAAAAAATAAAAGCGTATCTGACTTTGCTGAAACCAATTTCAGTTCTCTCCTCTCTATTAATCAAAAATGTACAACAGTATCTTTTCTACTGTGACCAGTTATTTGCCCTGAGTTGGATGAGGTTTTTTTTGAAGTGAAAATGCTGCTATAGTTACTGCTGATAATTTTCAGGTCTGGGATTTGGTGAACATTATATCCAAAGCCCAGGCCTCGTTTGTCTCATCTTCAGACTCAACAGTCCTGATGTCCCTATTTCTGTCAATTCACACTCTTTCCAAAAGAACCAAGCTCAAAAATTTAATTTTGATTTCTCCTTCTTCCTCACATCTAGTTATCATTGATTAAAAAATAAGGACAGAATATTTTCTACATGTGCCAATGGTATGCAAAATGCTAGGAATATTGAAGTCCATGAAAATTATAGCCTGCTAGTTGCTGTTATAAAATATTAAGATTATACTGTGAGAATCCAAGGGATAGAATGCTTAATACTCCCCTGGTCGCAGTTAGAAATGCTTAACTAGGAGAGGGGTACTGAGATGGGACTTAAAGGATAAATCAATTTGGGATTTACAAAGAGAAGAAAGTTTGAAGAGAGGCTGGTCCAGGGAGAAGGACCAATAGGTAGAAAGTGTGAGTCCTGAGGAGCGTGACCTGCTTGGGGGATAATGGGTTGTTCAGTGTGCTGGGAACAGAGCCTGTTACTGGGACTGAAGCCTAGAAGCACAGCATGAAGGTCTCTGGCCAGATGAAAGAGGAACAGTACTGCCACTTACTAGCCCTGTTACCTTTCACCCATCCTCACTGTCTAAGGCTCATTTTCCCACTGGCAATTCATCTGAATTTGGGGGTATTATTCTCACTACCAATATTAGAACAATATTAATATTGTGCCTATTTAGCTACTGAAGTTTTATATACAAATCCACCAGTTGTCTGGTTTATCAATTCTTACTGAGAAAGGGCAGAAAGAAGATCATAATGCTTCATGGTTTCAGCTAAAGTATCAATTGCAGATTCCAACGTGAGTAGCAGCTCAATCACAAATCCCTAGAAAAAAGGGGCAGATTTTAATTAACCATGCTCTGAAAGAAGAAACTGCAATGCACATCCTGATGAGATTTTAAAATAGAACAAGTTCCACATTAATATTACAAAATAATTAAACTTTTGAGCAACATTATCGTGCAGATGGATGAAAATGTAGCAAATTAATGATATAAATTGATTATAATGGCAACACAACCCATCCAAAATTGCTGGGGCCAGAAATCAAGGAGACATCCTTATTTCTTTCTCTCACATCTAAACTGAATCCATCAGCAAGTCTTGAAAATACTACTTTAAAAATATATCCTATATCTGACTTCTCTACTTTCATAGCTTCCTTTAATTCAACTAGCACTGTTCTGGCCTGGGCTCTTACAAATAGCCTCTTAACAGACCTCTTTTACCTTCCTAAGGATGCCACAAAGCCACCCCCAGAGTGAATTTTTAAAAAAGCAAATCACACCCATCATCCTCCTTTTAAAACTATGTGTAGTTTCTCATCAAGTCAGAGTAAAATCCCATTTCTCAGCAGAACCTCCCCAGGCCTCATGTGACCTGGGCCTGCTGACTACCTGCCTCTGGAGCCCCCATCCCATACACTGTAGCCACTCTGGGTTGTTTGCTTTTCCTCTGAAGAGCCTACTGCTTCTGCCTCAGCGCCTTTGCATTTGTTAGTCCTATTTCCCTCTGCTCTCTGTCCCAGATGATCACAGGGCTCACTTATTCATCTACACACGTGTTCAAAACTCATCTTCTAGATGATTATAAACAAGAAAAACAAAAAACCCCTATCATTGTTTAAACTGTCACCCTACCTTATTCTTTTCACAGCATTCATCATTAAGTAAAATTGTATCATACATTATTGGTGTATTAAAAGGTCTGTTTCCCCAGCGAAACGTGAGCTCCATGCTGAGAACTCTGTGGTGTCCACTACTGTATCCTCAGTATCTAAAACAGTGTTAATAACATCATGGGTCTGTACGGATCTATGTCATGTTCCCCACTGGAGTAGTTCATGTCATTTATCTTAAAAAATGAAATGCAGTGCTTTGCTTTACATCTAACTTTAAATTCCTCTTTTATCTTGTAGTCATCACAGAATAATATCCAGGTGTGTATGTATAAAGCTGTTTTTAGAGGCAACACCTAATTCAATTTGTATGTTATTAAACATGAATTATCTAACTTAAGTTTTTAATTCTCTGCTTCTTAGCATCTGACATCAATAATTCTCTATGACATTAACTTGCTCTACCTGCCGTGATTCATGTTTGGAGACAGGTCCTTGACAATGAGGGACTGCTCAACACCTGCTGAAAGAAGTGGAAGAACTACCTGTGCATCTTCTCCTGGGTCCCCTACAGTTTCTACAAGTCTGGAGAGAACATCAGAAAGTGTAGTTGCAGAGAGAGGCTGCTTTAGGGCCCGGAAAATCTGAAAGGATCTCCCAGCATAGTGTCGAGAAGAACAAGAAAGTGCTGTCTGCAGAGCGACCTCGCTAAGATGATGTTCCAAGTGAATTCCTTCTGTGAAAACAAAGGAAACGAGTAAGTGCTTCTTGTTTTTCAGGATATATATAGGGGTGACGATCAGAAGCTAGGAACCATATCAAATTCAGTGCCAGCATAGTACCTGGCAAACGAGGCGTTAACATTTTCTAACATTTTCCAAGTCAATGCTTTTCCTTTTCATACAATTCTATTTGCGCTTTAGATGACTCTTCATTATAATCTCCAGGGAAGTAATCCCTGAGAACAAGGTCTCTCAACGTCACCACTATTGTCATTTTGGCAAGATAACTCTGTTGTGAGGGCTGTCCTGTGCTGTGTAGTTGTGTAACGGCGTCTCCAGCCTCTTGACAACTTGACACCAGTAGCATAGTTGCATTTGTTAGTCCTATCACCGACTTCCCGCCCCCTAATTGCAATAAAAATGTCTCCAGACATTGCAAAATGTCCCTAGAAGAATCACCCCTAGCTAAGAACCAAGATTTTAGACACGTTTTACTCTAATTTTCAGGATGTGTTCAATTTTAGATCACAGAAGCCCAAACCAGTACAGTTTGTCATCTCTACATATGTTCCTTCAAAATAATTGTTTCAGGATGAACAATTGTGTTATAATTTTATTATACTATCATATGTCAAACAAAGAACGTCAAAGTGGCATTCTTTTTTCAAAGATCTATTTGTTATATACCACTTTTAAAGTTTTTATTGAATTTGTTACAGTATTGCTCCTGTTTTTATGCTTTGGTTTTTTGGCCACTAGGCATGTGGAATCTTAGCTCCCTGACCAGGCATCAAACCCACATCTCCAGCCTTGGAAGGCAAGTCTTAATCACTGGACCACCAGGGAAGTCCCCAAAGTAGCAGTCTTATTTTCATGTAGTAATTTTTCTTCAACCAAAACAAATCTGTTATCACTAATAAGTTAAAAAAGAAAACCTGTCTATGACTTTTGAATTTAGACATGTCAGCTGTCAATTTTTTGCTGAACATCATCAGAAGTTTTGACATCATAGTAAAAGATCTACTTGAAAGTAAATATTATCTGCAACATTTATTAAAAGATACCTGAGCTTGACTGCTTAAAAACAGAAACCACATGTTTCAAAAATGTAGTCAACTGCTCAGCACTCTTTATGCTAGGATTCTTGGCAGAAACATCCTCATGGTTCCAAAGGGGCCCTCTTTTTCTGAAAACAGAGAACAGATGTGATTCCCTTGGTTTTTAATTTGATATTAAGTTTTACTCACACTCACTTAAAATGTGCTTTTGCAGTTAGAAAGGATAGTAGTTGAGTAAATCAAACAGCATGTCATACAGTCTATTGCTACTGTTTATATACTACCTGGATTTGCAATGATCTAGAGCAAGTAGCGGAAGATCTAAGTTACACATAATTTCAAAATGTTTCCTCGTTACAGTCAAATGCTTTCAGAGGTAGTAGGAAAAGATGGCAAATTTTGCCAAGTGAGAAGAGTACTGGTTATTGCTTAGATATTAAAGGTCAAAGTTTATAGAGGTGACACTTTATTTAGATTGTAAGGCAAAGAAAATAGTTTATAAGTTAAAACTACAGGAAAAGTTTAGGAGAGAATAATGTCCTTCAATTCTTTCCTTAAAATATCTGTGCATTTACCAGCTTGGTTATTCAGGTTTCAGCCCCTTATTACCACAGGCCAAGGTGCCCTGAAAAAAAAATGTGGTCACACTGCCTCTAGTCCCTGACACCTCTAATTCATCAAGTACTTTGCCATGAGACTGATTTTCTCAACATATTTATTTAATTGGGCCCCCTGCCACACTCCTCATTCCAGCTCAAAGATTTTCGATAATGTCTCCTTTCTTGAAAGACCTATAACCTCTGGCCTTGGCTTCATGGTTCTGGTGCTCCAGTTTGAATTCTCCCAAGCTTTCTTGAATGTAATTCAAGCTGGATTACTCACCAGCCCGAGTGAGTGAGTAACAATTACACCTTGTTTTCTCACATCTGTGATTTCGCTCTTGCTGTGCTACGCTAGCCCCTTCCTCCCCGTCTACGTTTCTTCTTAGAGTGTTTTGCAAAGAGTGGACCGTAAGTAAATATTTGATGACTGACTGGTAATGCAGCTAACAAAGGCAGAATATACATTCAGATCATACTGTACTCTCTTTGGGCACTTAGTATTCAGACATGATTAAGGTCTTCCTCACATATAATCTTGTGTGAGCAAAAGAAGAAAGTCTGGTTGCATCAAATTTTCTAAATATTGCACAAGACAAACCCGTCTTTTCCAAATCAATGACACTTTGGAAAACAAAAACAGGGTTCACTGAAGCTGACAAATGAAACGACGACTTAACAGAGGCTTATGGCTGGAATGGGAAGAGCCGCGAATGTTACCTTGAGGTAATGAATTCCATGAGGGTTTTGACTTTTCCATCCTGCTCTACTGAGATGTCAACCTCGTTGAGGATAGTGGTGTGCAGATGGGAAATGGCAGCGCTGTTATTTCCTAAGCTGATACTAGAGGAGGTAGAACTTGAGCTGAGCCCTGAGTCGGTCATGGGGGAGGGCTGGTAATCAGGTACAAAATCACTAACACCTGCTGAAAGAGACCATGGGTGTGAATGCCCAGATGTGAAACCATCTCCCACAATAGCTAAAGATTAAGCTATGGGCCCTTACAGATTATACTGGAGCCTCACAAGCACCAGAGTCCATCAAGTGAGTTTTTGAGCAAACACTGTTTTCAGAGCCTCTTATTAAAACTTAATGGTTTGGATTTACTATGTATCCTATGCTGCCATCTGCTGAACCAAGTTGGATCTGGCAGTTTCCTGATACTTGGGCATATTTCCTCAACATGTGTTAAGGAAATAATTTCTACAGTGTTAGCTGATTTTTAATTTTTTACATTAAGGGTTCCATACTTTCTGCTTCACTTTACTTAAACAAAGACAATTTTAAAGTCTGTTTGTAATATTTATATTATGCCAATTAGTACATAATTCTAAAGGTTATCACTAATGCCCATATTTATAAAATGGCCAAAGGAGCCTTAAAAACAAACAACAAATACAAACTATGGAATTCTGAATAGAAATGCTAAACTTAAAAAAGGCAGTAAACTTTATTCATCTTTTAATCATAGCTTAAAAAGGCGACTAAGTTTACTAACAGTTGTTTTCTCACTAACTACAGGGTTTTGAGTAAACAACAGGGCTTTCAGTAAGTAACTTTAAAATGTATTAACCCTGTATCTGACATTATATGATTAGGAAAAAAATCTTATTTCAATTTTTAAACCCAATTATTTTCTGGGTCATTTATTATAAACCTGATGATACTGATGAATGAAATAAATAAGTTAGGGCTACTAGGGAAAAAGAAAATACAATTTGAAAAGTAAAACAAATTCACATCAACAGTAAAATAAATTCTACATTAAAGTCTCATTAATTTGGACCTCACTACTTAAAAATATATAATTTGGAACTTACTATACTTCAAGATGTATAACATTTTAAGTGCAATTAATATAACTGAATGAATAAACAATTTTAAATGTCTTCCTTCGTCAGTTTTTCAGCTCTTGAAAGTAGGAGGTATCTAATACAAGTTCACCATTTTTTTCATAACCAGTGCTCAAATTAAGCCACTTAACATTTTTATGACAAAGATCCTTAAAGGTAATAGAGATTCAAATACTCCAAGCTTAATTCCTTCTTTTATGAATTAACAATTTCACTGGTACCTAAAATAGTAAAACTATATTAAAAAGTACTCTCTAGTATCTCAATTTCAGTTGACTTTCTCTAATGCAAGATTAACAAAGTACGGTTCTATTTTCAAACTACTTTTAAAGCAAATACCTGTGAAAGTATAATCTAAGTGTGCAATTTGTTTGACGGTAAGCACCCTGGGCTCATTAAACTCCTTGTTCCTGAGAAGGACAGAAGCAACAGTTCGGATGTTACTGCTGGATCCCATTACTATTAACAAGTGCAGAAGCAGGCGTTTGCAATGTTCATACACCTCAGGGTGGCAGTGGTCAAACCCTAAAAAGAGTAGTAGACAATTATCATCAGGAAAGGGAAATGATGAGTAGTATTCTTGCTACCAAATGCATATTTTAAAAATGAAAAGCACAAATTAAATATTTTGTGAAAGATGACATACTAATCAAGTTTTTTTATTGGCCTAGAGTTCATTCACACTTTTATAATATCCTATGGTCCTACTGGACTAGGGTGAATCAAGACAAGTTTCCAATGTGTTTTATGTCTAAAATTTAGTTATCTCTTAGAAACCATTACTCTGTTACTTAACACTAGATGGACATGAACTTCTAAAGGCAAGCATTTTTTGTGCCTGGAACACAACAGAAAGTCAGTAGATGTTTGCTTACTGAAGGAAGGAAGTAATATATAATATGTGTACATATCAGGAAAATTTAGGAGAAGATGGCTATTTTGACTTGCTTCAGGCAAACAATATTACAAGCATGAAAAGTACTGCTGAGATGTGATGGACCTACATGTTTGTCACAGAGGGCACAGTGGAGCTTTAACTGTAATAATTAGACTGTCTACAATCTAATTATTTTGGGAAACAGTCAGAACCCATTTCAATTTTCCATTTACTCTGAAAGTTCCCAGTCCTAGAGGTAAATTAATTTTACTCTTCCTACTGTTACAGAATCTTTCCTGCTGGAAGGTATGTGTGTTTTTGTGTGCAGTGGGAGAGACTGTATGAAAGGAACAGGAATGGGTATAACAGACTTGTCTGTGGTTAAAAGAGCGGCTAGGAATAACACCCCTCTAGACCATGAGAATCCCAGTACAAAGTGTCATGGAAACAACATACAAAAATAAGAACAGAAATATGTAGAAACTTTCTTAAAACCATACCACATTTCCCACTGAGGAAAACTATGAAGCTTCCTCAAAAAACTAAAAATAGATCTACTATATGATCCAGCAATTCCACTCCTGGGGGGTATACAGCCAAAGAAAACAAAAACACTAGGAACGATATATGCACCCCAGTGTTCACAGCAGCATTATTTACAACAACCATTAAAAAAGAAGGAAATAATGCCATTTGCAGCAACATGGACAAACCTGGAGGATACCATGCTTAGTGAAATAAGCCAGACAGAAAAAGACAAATACTGTGTGTTATCACTTATATGTGAAATCTAAAAAATAAAACAAACTATTGAATATAGCAAAACAGAAGATGACTAATCGATACAAAGAACGTACTAGTAGTTAGTAGTGGGAAGAGGGATGGTGGGGGAGGAGTGGCAAGAAAGGGGTGGGAATTGAGAGATACAAACTACTGTGTATAAAATAAGTAAGTTACAAGGATATATTATACTGCACAGGGACTCTAGCTGATATTTTAGAATAACTATAAATGGTGTGCTATGCTATGCTAAGTCGCTTCAGTCGTGTCCGACTCTGTGCGACCCCATAGACGGCAGCCCACCAGGCTCCGCCGTCCCTGGGATTCTCCAGGCAAGAACACTGGAGTGGGTTGCCATTTCCTTCTCCAGTGCATGAAAGAGAAAAGTGAAAGTGAAGTCCCTCAGTCATGTCCGACTCTCAGCGACCCCATAGACGGCAGCCCACCAGGCTCCGCCGTCCCTGGGATTCTCCGGCAAGAACACTGGAGTGGCTTGCCATTTCCTTCTCCAGTGCATGAAAGAGAAAAGTGAAAGTGAAGTCGCTCAGTCGTGTCTGCCTCTGTGCGACCCCATGGACTGCAGCCCACCAGGCTCCTCCATCCATGGGATTTTCCAGGCAAGAGTACTGGAGTGGGGTGCCATTGCCTTCTCTGATAAATGGTGTAGAATCTATAAGAGTTTTGAATCATTATTTGTACATTATTTGAAACTCATATTTTAAATCAACTACACCTCAATAAAGACAATGAATAAAATGCGACCTGTAAAAAAACAAACATACCACATACTGCCTTTCAGCGATCACAGAAATACACAATGAAAGAAGCAGCACCAAATATTTATTACCTATAAAAACTGCATGAAGAAGAAGATGGAGGTAGCTTCCCCATTCCACCTTCACACTGTGATCAATGATGAGATCCGTCAAAAGGATCACGGCTATGTTACACCTATGACCAACAAGAGCGTTATTAATGTTTCACTAGAGCAAACCTAGAGAAAATCTTATGCAAATTACTCTAAGATTTTAATATTGTATTTTATGGAAAAATACAATTTCTCAAGGGAAAAAAAAAGAAGAAAAGAAATACAGCTGAGGAAACCATTCAGTGATAGTTTTACAAACAGCCTATCTGCTAAGGGCTCCTCCAAGTCAAGGGCCATGTTTTCTTCATCTTCAACCCTAAAACCTGGTGCACTGCTTGCCACATAGTCGGTGTTCGGTACATGTTTGGTACATTAGTACATTTTGAAAGAATGCAGTCACTGTTCTACTGTGATTTTTGCTAAGCAGGAAATCAGCTTAACTCAAAATAAGAGTGCCTACTACTGTAAAATAGTATTTTTCAGATGTAATAACTGGGTCCCAGAAAGGTCAAGTAACTATGCCAGACACCCAGAAAAGCAGCAGCAGCAGAATTAGATTTAATACTATTCATTGTAAACAGTGAGAAGTCTGAGTTTTTAGATCGCTTAAAATCTAAATACACGGATAGAATTTGTGGCAGTATCAAAGGAAAGAAGGTTGCTTGTGTTCTGTGTTGTCAGATAGCATAGAGACAGCTGAAAGTATTAAGCAGCAGTTCGGCTCGTATGAAATAGGAATGACGCTGTGGTCCACCTGTGAAGAGGTAATCCAGGTGATGACGTTTCAGGCAAGTAATCCACCAGTGGTGACCAGCAGCCTCCAGCTGGTGGGAAGGGTAGTGGCTCTCCTTGATTATGCTCCATCACTTTCAGTCGCCAATTAGAATAAAGTGGCATTGAATCACCTATCAAAATAAAATGATCTCATTGTCTACACCATCTACTTTCTGCCAACATAAGCAAACTCTAGTAAGACACCAACTATTCATAGCACTGGAAAGTGATAAAAAAGAAAATTTCCCACTATTTTGACAGAGGTTTGCTAGGTAGACCTGGGTACCAATATTATCAGATTAAGCAAATCAGAGAGAGAAAAAGATATATCAATTCAAATTCCTTTATTTTAAATCAAAGCAAAACTACATGAGCACCTCATCATGCTTTCACAACTCATGTCCAAGCTGAGACCACATTATAGGTAAAGCTGCCTTGTATCAAGGGCCTTCTGGTTAAGTTACTCAGTTCAAATTTCTGGAGATAGGGCCGATATAAACCCTTCTTCAAAGGAAATCTGCTCTACTGCAGTGGGGCTGCAGGGTGCAGTAAAAAAGGCCATCAGGACATGTGAGTTCTGTGTGACGTGGGTAAGTCACTTAACCTCTCTGGACCTCAGTTCCATCATGTGCAAAACGAGGAGATTGGACCAGATCATCTTCAGGGTCCCTTGCGGTCGGAAGGCTTGTGCTTCCATTTCACCCTACCTTAGTGTTAAAATGAGACTCGGACAGAGTGCTCATTTTGCAACTACAAGGGAGAATGTTCAATAAAACCTGAGTCCCACCAAAGATCAAATCTGTTCAAAAGAGCTGCCTGTTGCCTGTGTGTCTGTTCTGTGATTCTTTCTATGATGCTTCTTGAGAACCAATTCTTATGTTCCTTTTGATCAACCTATAGGGAACCTGTGCTTTTAAAATGTATTTCCCCCACTTAATGTTGCTTCTTAAAGTCAAAGACATTTCAGATTATGTTGGAACACCACTAGTGGAAGTTAAATCCTCTTCTTAAAAACAATTTACTGGAAGAATACAATTATTAACATTACTATAATGATAGTACACCTGACCATCGTAGTTATTAAAAAACAAAAAAACACATTTGGAATGTATTACTTTTTTCTTCTTCATAAGATCCTCCAGAGCTGCTACTGTATCGAGATTCTAGTCTGTGATGTTGACGATTTAAATGACTGTTTAGTCCACTGTAGATGTCTAGGTGCACATAGCTGTGGGAATGACCACTGAAGTTAGTCACAGTTCATGGTAAAATGGTATTTGTACTTTATGTTTCACTTTCTATGCTTTAAAAAAGAACACAGTACACAAATTACTAACTAAAGTTTACTGTGATATATTTTAATCTCCACATTACAATTCAAAAGCTTAAGCTTTGAAATCAGTTATTTCTGCCTGAAGTTTTTCTTAAATTGTTGTGATAATAACGTTCTGGTGAAACCTATTCCATATAAAACAGGCAAGAGTAAAATATCCATTTAGAAAAGTTAAAAAAAATGTAGCAACACAAAAAGTGACTCACCATACTCCACCTATTCATCCATTGGTGCATATTAAAAAATCTAGCATGCAAGTGTCTTTAATGTGAAAAATTTCCAGCATGGAAATATATTTCTTCACTAGAATATTAACACCATTCCAATGCAGAAATTATCATTTATTCTGATGATAATCAGTATATGTCACACTGAAGATTAATGAAGAACAGAGAAGTGCTTACCTCTCTTCAATACTCTCTTTTATGGGCTTATTATCAGGATTGCCATCCGTGGGAGCAACCATTGTATTGCTACTAGAAGTAGTTCCTGTCATCAGAAATAAAACAGTATCAGTGAATGTAAAGCTTAGGACAGCTCAGTTAGAACAAAAGATTTCATACTACAGATGTCAAAACTCCACTAAAATGAGACAAAAAGTGACAGTTGCTCAGTCATATCTGACTCTTTGCAACCCTCTGAACTATACAAGTCTATGGAATTCTCCAGGCCAGAACACTGGAGTGGGTAGCCTTTCCCTTCTCCAGGGGATCTTCCCAACTCAGGGATCGAACCCAGGTCTCCAGCATTGCAGGCAGATTCTTTACGAGCTGAGACACAAGGGAAGCCCAAATGAGATTTTTAAAAAGGAATGTACTCTTAATGACCAACAGAGTAAGGAGTCAACAGCAACAAAGTTAGGGGTGCTGGAAAACAAATGGACAAGAAGTAATTAAGTGTTAAGAGAGCTGAATCCAGAGCTGTTAGTGGAGGAAACTAGAAACTTCTGTATCTATATTGTTAAACGTCCAAAAAACTTAGGAATTAGTGGCAACAGAGTACCTCTGGAAGCAGGGGTTGAAGCAGGTGCTAAAAATGGCAAGAATGGTTGAAAATCTATTTCATAAGTAGCTGGGCCTCAAGAGCTACCCCTCTACCTCTTGTAACTGGGTAACTGTCTCTGCTCACTTGAAGTCTTCTCTGATGACAATAAATCAGAGGACTTCTAGACTAGGGCACACCATGCACAGGTGAAGGAGGAAGTACTTTACTGAGGATAAGGGAACTAAGTGGAAATATACATACATACGTAACTTGAAATGATATATCTCCCTGCAACCTTCTTATACCACTGGGCTATCATAAGGCTGTTAGACTGCAAGTGTGTGTATCTATGGATTATATACATCGGTACACACACATACACACACCTCTACATCTTCTACTCTAGGCAGAGGATTGGAAGAATTTTCTCTGGGGAATCTGATTAGTACAAGAGAAAAGACCAATGGACATTTACATCGATGAAATCATTGTATAAAAAAGGACATCAACAAGTTCCATATATACCTACAGATCATCCAATCAACTCTTTAATACGCCACTGTTAATGAAAAGACAGATCTAGAATTGGTAGGCTTTTGAAGAAAGCTTTTACTAAGACAAATCAAAACAAAGAAACAGCAATATAAAGAAAATAGGAACTTTCCCAGGTAGAAAGCTTTATCAAATATAGAATAAGACAGTCCAACCATGAAACATGAAAAGGATGCTCCTAAAATTTTTTTAATTAAAAAACTCTCTTTGGAATTAAAAACATTTTAGCAGATATAAAAAATTCAATAGAAGCATTATTAGAAATCTAGAAAGTGTAACAAAAAGATGAAACCAGATGACAAAAGTAAATTACAAAACGTAGTATGAAAGATCTCTAATTATACAATGTTATTAACATCACAAAAGCATTTAATATAAACTGAGTGACAAAGAATTTCATATAAATTTAATCTACAACAGTCCAGATATTATATCAATTTTCAATGGATGTAGTTTCAATTCAAAATATTATAATATGGATATACATAAAAGTAAATACACTCACATGATTGAATACTATGTATAATATATGCTCAAATAATTATAATATGAAATTACACAGTAATTTCAATAGGTGAGCAATTCTGATATTTACATATTAATTGTATCCATTTATAAGAGCATCTGTTGTAAATGGACAAAATGGATATATTCCAGTTATGAATAGCTATATAAATGTTTCCCTTTATCACATTATAAATCCTTATATCGTCAAACCTTTCTATTCATATGAGGATTTACAAAGTTCTGTCAAGTTAATTACATCCATGACTTAAGTTTGTTTTCTCTATGATGTTTAAAGCAAATGCCTGCTAAAATGAATAGTTGTGGAAAGCTTTTTTGATACAAAGTAATCAGTTTTAAATGACTTCTCACCTGAGGTGACAGAAGGGATTTTATAGCTGGAAGTGATGCGGTAATAAGGGGGGTTATCCATGTGAGTGACTCCTGAACTGACAGGGTCGGTCAGCTGTAGTTCACTCACCAGTTCTTCAAGCAACTGCATTGTTTTGTCTCTACCTAAATATACAATAACTTTCTTCACCTGTCACAAAATAAATCATTTGGAAAAGAAAAAGCACAATTTTTATAGCACAAACTTGTCTTAAGACAAATATTAACAGAGTAAGTTCAGCTTTAAGTAGTAGATGAATAAGCACAATCTAAATATGAATAGACATTGATCAGCAACTAGACATTAATCAGCTTTTTAAGTACTCTTTCCTTTAGCCCTCAATACCATATCGAATTAGGATGATCTAGCCTTGGAGAAGGAAATGGCAACCCACTCCAGTACTCTTGCCTGGAGAATCCCAGGGACGGGGGAGCCTGGTGGGCGGCCGTCTCTGGGGTCGCACAGAGTCGGACACGACTGAAGCGACTTAGCAGCGGCAGCAAATATATTGTTTAATGGTGTCCATAAAGTCATCACTCCCTTTACTTATTTTTAGAAAAGCAAAAGATAATTGCCTTTTTATAAATCAGTTTCTTTTTCAATGGAAAATGAAGTGAAAGTCACTCAGTCGTGCCCAACTCTTTGTGACTCCATGGACTATACAGTCCAGGGAATTTTCCAGGCCAGAATACTGGAATGGGTAGCCTTTCCCTTCTCCAGGGGATCTTCCCAATCCAGGGATCGAACCCAGGTCTCCCGCATTGCAGGTGAATTCTTTACCAGCTGAGCTATAAGGGAAGCCCAAAGCTTTCAATTAATACCATCCTAAGATTTTACTCAGACTTTTATTCAGCCAGCCTTCAAACTCAAGATTTACTTTTTATTCCACCTTCCCCATTCTCTACATTCAGGCAGCAGTAGAGTGGCGATTAAGAGTGAGGATCAAGAACTAAAGTAGAACTCCAATGACACAGCCTCAATTGGGGTATAGATATAACTCTTATTAGCTACATCTGGAAAGTTCCCCTCAGCTTTCTCTTCTGCAGTTAGGGACAACAGCACCTACTTCACACAATTGTTGGGATTAAATAAATTAAAATTTATAAAGCAGTTTTAAAATGCCTAGTACATAGCATGAGTTAAATAAGTGAAAAAAAATTCAGTAGTATGCTTTATGTTTTGTTGTTGTTGTTCAGTCACCCACTGGCGTCCAACTCTTTGCAACCCCATGGACTGCAGCATGCCAGGCCTCTCTGTCCCTCATCATCTCCTGAAGTTTGCCCAAGTTCATGTTCATTGCATCGGTGATGCCGTCCAGCCATCTCAACCTCTGATGCCCTCTTTTCCTTCTGCCCTCAGTCTTTCCCAGCACTGGGGACTTTTCCAATGAGTCATCTGTTCATACCAGATGACCAAAATACTGGAGCTTCAGCTTCAGCATCAGTCCTTCCAGCCAATATTCAGGGTTGATCTCTCTTATCAGGGTTGATCTCCCTTAAGATTGACTGGTTTGATCCATCTTACTTGATCAATCATACTTGATCAAAAAGTATATTTGACTAGTATGTATTATTGAAATAGGCTGATCAATTAGTAAGCAATCTTTCTTTTTTCTCCCTATTTAAACCTTAGTACTTAAAATGTGGTCCTCGTAGAACATGCATTATTATCTGGAGCTTTTGGGAAATACAGAATCTCTGGCCCCACCCCCAACTCCAGAATGAGAATGAGAACAAGATCCCCAGCTGATTCACACTGCATTCAGATGTATGAGAAGCTCTGTTTTACATCACCCCCAGACAAATCTTCACATCACACCAGAAATCTGGTAATGGTTCTCTGATAACTGACCTTCCACACAGCTCTAGATCTATCCAACCTGCTCTACTTGCTAATTCTTTGTTCTCAAGTTCAGTCTCCTCTGATCACATCAGGTACATTTCTGCCTCGGTGTCTTTGCTCTGACTCAGGACCTCTGAGATGATACTCATGACTCTAATCTTGTCAAGTCTTCAAGCCCCCCCCCCCCCCCCACTCCAGCTGCAGGGCCTGTCAAGAAGCTTTCCTGGACTTTTCATCAACAGCTCTGGGTTGGAATTCCAGCTCTACAGAGATAGACCTAAATAGCTATGTGATTTGAGCTATGTCACTCTTCTCACTACCTTACTTGATTCATTTGTAAAACTGCAGTCATCTTACCAAACTCCCAGATTTCTTCCAGAAATTAAGTAATGTAAATGAAGTGCTTGTACTATGCCTGGCCTATAAGTAGTGCTTAAGAAGTGATAATTAAGAAATTATTATCATGAAAAACAGCTCTTTTAAAATTTCTGGCAAATGGCAATTCCCTGAATTTCATCTTGAAAAGTGAAAGTGTTAGTCACTCAGTTGTGTCCAACTCTTTGTGACCCCCACGGACTGTAGCCCACCAGGCTCCTCTGTCCATGGAATTCTCCAGACAAGAATACTGGAGTGGATTGCCATGCCCTTCTCCTGGGGATCTTCCTGACCTGGGATTGAACCTAGGTCTCCCACACTGCAGGCAGATTCTTTACCATCTGAGCTACCAGGGAAGCCCAGGAATTTCATCTCGGCTTCTTGGAATTACAACGTCATGCCTGTTTCTAGTGCCAGCCCCAACTCAGTCATTCATTCATTCAATTAAGGGGAACTTCCTGAGAGTCAGGCACTAGTCTAGGCTCTGACAAGAAGGCAATGAACTAAATAAACAGATTCCTGCTCTTTTTTTTTTTTCTTTTTGCTGCAGTGCACGTCTTACAGGATCTTAGTTCCCTGACCAGGGAATGAACCCAGGCCATAGCAGTGAAAACATCAAATTCTAACCACTGGATTGCCAGGGAATTCTCAGATTCCTGCTCTTAAGAGCTCAGAATCTACTGGACTGATTGAGGCAAAAGTAATGAGGCAAAGAAATAAAATATACGGTGAGTTCAATGATAAGTGTTAGGAAAACCAATGAAACAGGGAAAGAAAAACAAGAGTGTATGTGTGGGGGCAGGGCATTTACAGATTTGAACAAGATGACCAGCAAAGGGATCGATGAGAACAGCCATTTGAGGAAACATCTTAAGAAGGTGCAGAAATGAGCATCTGACTGTTTGGGGAGAGAGGAAAGTAAACGACAAGGTCCCTGGGTGGGATGCCTGAGTGAGAGCCAGGCAGCAGAGGGTTCAGCATGGCTCAAGGGCAGGGGGCTTGAGGGGGGCTGTTAGGACATGTGGTCAGACAGCTAATGTGGGATCATGTTTTGTACTACACATCCACCTTTCTCCAAATGCTTCTCAATGCAGATTATTGTGACATGCCTTCAGAACAAAGCTTTCAGTAATCAGGTTAACCCAGGAGATGATGGGTAAAGCAAGGCTACTCAATGGTTCATTTCAAGGAGGATCCATAAGAACTTTTAGAGCAACACTCTGCAGAGCTAGTTTTCTGTGGAACATACTTTAAGGAGATGCTACCCTGTGTCTAATAGTTGTATCTACATATACACACGTCTGTGTATATGTGTGTATATTCAGTTTAACCTTTGTGTTTGATAGTTCCATATTATTTTCTTGAGCAGATTTAAGTACTGTTCTTTCTTCAGAAGATAAAGACTGTACATTCTTCACTGCATATCTCTTATCATGATCTTCCCCGCTTCCAGAAGCCTTTAGGGCATGATTCCATAGGTACTGAGCTCTCACTTCTCATCATGCTCTAATATCCCAATGTCAGCTGCTGACAGGAAAAACTATTAACATCTCTCCACTTTCATATTACTTTCTGTCCAATATCATCTCTAATCTTTTCAGACAGTGGTGGTTCTAAAGTTATCCACTCTCAGGACTCCGCAGTTTTCCTTTGTGGCCCTTACCATGACTGTACATTACTAACCTACTGATTTATTCATTAAATAAATTAAGTGTAGGTTCAAAGAATAAAATCTGTAGCATCCGTCAGATTATAATGCCCAGAACATAGAAGAGCACTCGGCCTGTAGTAAAGCCAGGTAATATTTATTAAATGAATCAATGAATGAATCCATGTGCTATTTCCTGATTGTCCTCTTCCTGGTCCCTGCTTTGCCTCTGCTGTTCTACTGCTGCCCAGATTCTGACATCACAAGACACTGGGTAAATATACATATACATATATATATATGAAAGTGAATGAACTTGAACACATACGTAAGGCAAGAGGCTTGGTTCACTATTTACTCCACAAATGCTGATCAAAAAGTGCAATATTATTTTCAGGTTTTTCGGCCAGCCATCTGCGAGTGTGGTCCACACGTTCTCCACCTCCGACCAGGCCAGCTCATCACCATACTAGATACAGGAAATACAGCACACACTTCAGCAGCACTTCAGTAACAACCATCCATTCAATACCAAACTCATAACATCATGAAATATTAGAAAATAAAGCTTTGACAGACAGCTTTAATCTTCTCCACTCTGTAGAGAAATAATCATTTCTTTCAACAAATCTAAATACAAATATCATTAATCACATATGATTTTAGCTCCACTCCCAAAAAGATATTTTATATCGGATACGAACCTTTTTTTAAGAAAGGAACTTATTTATAACACATACTTGTTTGGATTATCTAATCTCTCTGTCTATTTCTAACCTGTTTACTCCTAGCTCGGTAATTCTGTGCAGGAACCACAAATACAAAACCTGTTACCTTTGCTGTCATGTACATCAGATTATTCAAAACCATGGCAGTAGCTTGCGGGGATCCCCAGCCTTCTCCTCGTAACCAGCGCCTGCTAGTCACCATCAGTTCTCGGTCTTTTAAGGAATCATCTTCATCTTCATTGTGTCGCCTTGCTGTGGGCAAGGGTTTCAAATCCACCAGCTCGATGTTGTTCATCCACGGTAACAGGTAGTGCAGCATTACCTGTCTCCCAGCAGGGTGAGCTGTCTGAATTCTCTGGCTTATCTCTGTAGTTAAGGGCAAGTCAAAGAGGGAACAACTGATGTAACGGTGCTTTCCTTTGATTTGTAATGAATTTAAATGTAACTTTTTAATTCTGAAAAAATAACAAGCCAGATTTTATTCACTACATTTAAGAATTATGAGCATTGTTTCTCCTTTTAATAAATCTGACCTTGATGACATCATAAAGAAAAGGAAACAGCTAGCATACACCACATACTTACCTTTTATATAAAATATCTCTGGTAGTTAAGAAAAATAAATGTTTGCACACTATTGGTGAGTCTGTAAATGGTGTAACTGCGATGAAAATAGTGTAGCGGCTCCTCAAAAAAATTAAAAATAGAACTACCATATGAGTTAGAAATCCCACTGCTGACTATATATCCAAAAGAACTGAAAGCAGGGTCCTGAAGACCTAGTTCACAGCAGCACTATTTACAATGGCCAAGAAGTGGAATCAATCCAAATGTCCATTGCTAGACAAATGGATAAAGAAAATGTGTGTTTTGACACACACACACACATACATAATAGAATACTCTGCAGCTTTACAAAGAATGGAAATCCTGTTACTTGCTACTACATCAAAGGATCATCTTTGAGGACATTCTGCTAAGCGAAAATAGCTAATCATAAAACCACAAATACTGTAAGCTTCCACTTTTATAAGGTGTCCAATATAATCAAGTTCAGAGAAAAAGAAAGCACAATGGTAGTTAACAGGGGCTGGGGGAAGTTCAGGAAAAGGGGAGTTTACTGTTTAGTAGGTATAAAGTTTCATTTCTGTAGGATGAAAAATTGCTGGAGATCTGTTTCACAACAATATAAATACACTTAACACTACTGAACTGTACAGTTAAAATGATTAATGTGGTAAATTTTACTATATGTGCTTCTTAGCAAATAAAAAAAAATAAGATAAAGACAATCTTTATACATGGATTAACTTAAAGCGACCCATGAAAAACCTCACATATTTCGGTTCTATCTAGAGGAGACTCCTATGAAGTGCTTATTACTTTTACATTCATCTCATACAGTGCTCATGATAAACTTTGTGAGGGGGACAGTTCGAGTAACGTGTGCAAGGTCAGAAAATGATCAAGTGGCAGAGGATTCAAATACAAGGTTGATTCCAAAGCCCATGAGTTTTATATACTGTTTACTCTCCATAAATCACTTTAAGTAGAAACCTCTCTCCTCAAGTCCCCTTTTGCCCACTACATCTTACACTTACAACTTCAGAACTGGGTCTGAATTCCAGTTCTACCACATATACACAGATTGACCTAGGACCAACTATCAACCTTTGATCCTCAACTTACTATTCTCTAAGAAGGTAACAAAAGTAATTGTGTCACGGAGTTACTGTACAAACTCAACACAGTGCCAACAATCTGCTCAGTCCAGTGCCTTGCACACATTTATGCTCAATTCCAACTTTTTAGAAGAACCCCTTCTTTTTTTAAAGTAATTAATTTACTTTAATTGAAGAATAATTACTTTACAATATTGTGGTGGTTTTTGCCATATATTGACATGAATCAGCCACGGGTGCACACGTGTCCCCCCATCCTGAACCCCCCTCCCACCTCCCTCCCCATCCCACCCCTCTGGGTTGTCCCAGAGCACCAGCTTTGAGTGCCCTGCCTCATGCATCAAACTTGCACTGGTCATCTATTTTATATACTGTAATATACATGTTTCAACGCTATTCTCTCAAATCATCCCACCCTCACCTTCTCCCACAGAGTCGAAAAGTCTGTTCTTTACATCTGTCTCTTTTGCTGCCTTGCACATAGGATCGTCGTTACCGTCTAAAAGAACCCCTTCCGTTAACAGGTCAGTATTATTACCACAAGTATGAAATACGAGACCTGGAGCTCTGAAAGAAGAGATTTTGGCTGAGGGATTTTAAGTGTGTATGGGAGCCAAGACCATGGCAGCACCCACTGCCATCCTGACCAATTCCATGACCTCTGAGATACCAAGGACTCCTCTCTTTTCTGTGCTGGAGCCTCCAGGAAAAGCCCAGGAACCTCTGGAAAAAGCCTAGCAGCAGGAGAATTAGTGGAGACAGCGGTTACTTATCTGCTTCCCAGGTGACGCTAGTGGTAAAGAACCCACCTACCAAGGCAGGAAACTTAAGAGACTCAGGTTCGATCCTTGAGTAAAGGAAGATCCCCTGGAGAAGGACATGGCAACCCACTCCAGTATTCTTGCCTAGAAAATTTCATGGACAGAGGAGCCTGGTGGGCTACAGTCTGTAGGGCTGCAAAGAGTCAGACACAACGGAAGTGACTGAGCATGCATGTGGTTACTACTTTGCACTGATGACCATCCACGTCCATCCTGAAAGGGATGTCGGGACTGCGGAAGTTGGGAAGAAGGAAGAGGCGTGATTGCTGCTATTTACCAGTGCAAACCTAACATGTGTGCTGCTTTAAACACTGAATGTTAGGAGAATTTAAGTTGTTTTTTCCCCCAATCAGATCAATTAGGGGTGGGACTCAAACTATCTCCACCGCTAAAATACACACTGTGGAAAGATGGGCCAAGAAGGCAGAGGCCTCTGTGCCTTGAACCCAAATGAAAAGATACACTTCAGAGCCCTGGTATCTCCTGCATACCAATTCTGGTGCATTTGCAGCACTAAGATTAGAACAAGATCTTACTGAAGATGAAGAGCAGAAAAACTAGCTAAGAGTCTTTTGCATTGTAACTAAAAAAACTTTTCAGTTAAAGGATTTATAAGCACTATGGAGGCATCTGCAATAGTGTGTTCATTGACCAGAAGGCTCAAGCTGGATGAACTCCCTAATTATCTTAAATCTGAGTCCTGGGAAACCCATATATATATAGGACATCTTGCTTGACACATAGCCCATGCTTTAGAAACTCAAGGCAGGAATGTTTGTTGGATCCAAGGAAAGGAAACTGGACCAGGAAGCAAGGTGGGTTCCTAGCTACAGTTCTGCTTAAGGCAGTGCAGTATGTTCCCCTATGATTAGAGGTCTTACTTACATAAAGAAACCTGTACCCTTATCCCTGCCCATTTATATTATTAAAAACAGACCAATATATAAGATAAACCACATTCTAGAAGATTCAGGAAGTTTTATGTCTACTAAAGGAATATTTTCAAATTGCCTGCGAAGCCCTCTCCTACTTTTTTTTTTTTGGCTAGTGTGAGGTGGAGAAGAGAGGTCAAGGTTAGAATCCCTTTAGAGATCTTTAATAAGCAATCTCAGTATCATGGCAGATCAGTATTAAAGAGTTCATATTAAAGGATAAAACCTCTCATATAAAGACAGGTTTTGTTTTAATTCAACCTCAAATTTCATAGATTTACATTTCCTAAAAGCAGTTTTTTCAAAATGGTTGCTAAAGAAAAACTACTAACCAGTTGAACAATCATACCTGAGAATATGGCGAGAGTTAGCTCAGGATATGCCCTTGCTAATTCTTCGGACAGCTGATAGTAGGAAACGGAATACAGATGCGGCAGAGGGGACAGCTGGCTGAGAACTCCGTCTGTTCTCTGGACCTCTAGCTTGTGAGCATAGCGAAACATCTTCGGTTCCAGGATCTACAGGAATGTAATCCATCCATTTAAGATTTTGTGGGTCCTCTAAATTTCAGCTATAATTAAAAACATAAAATTTTCTCCCAAGAAACATTATAGTTTAAAAGTAATAGAGTTGTATACGTTGTAAAGTTTCTTGGATGCTAATTCCTAATTCCCAGAAATGTTTGCAAAAGGTCTCTAATTCTTGTTCTTTGTAATTCCAAATGAATACTAGAACAGAGGGTTATAAGGATCAATTTATCTTTCTTTCTAGCACTTAGGAAAAAAAAAGTACCAGTCCCATCTTGACAAGCTCTGTAATTCTTTACAAGACTTGAACATTCCTTGCGTTGAATGCCAGTAACATAGTTTGAAAATAACTTTAGCAACTTAATATATAAGTACTTAAAGAAGACTTACCACTGTTCCAATTCAAAATTATGACTATATAAAAACATGTATATGTGAAAAAAAATCTTCAAACCTATTTTGCTTAATCATGGATTAAATATAAAATATAAGCAAAAAATTCTTTGATATTATACTATACAAAGAGCTATACTACTCAACCTTGTTCTTAACTAATAAAGACACTAGGGTATAATTCTTAAGATGATCCCTCAGTACCACGTCAAACCCTTTGGAAAAATGTGCATCTCCTTGAATCCCATTCTTAACCCTTGGTTAAGAATGAAGAACCACATCCTACCATCAATGGATGTAACCATATATCCAAGTGAAATTTCTAAGTTATTTGTCTCAGTCTAATAAAGAAAACTCACAAAAGGTTATCATGAAAGAGCTAATTACTTTTCACTTGATTCTCCAAAACAAACTGACTCACATTATTCTTATTTGCTGAACAGAACCAGGTGAAGGCACACAGAGGCCCTAACCACTCAACTTTTCCAAGTACTCACACAGACACACACACACACAGGTGAGTGTGGGGGTTATCACACACAGTCCTCTACAGTACACTCAAAAGTTTGCATTATTTATAGACTTAAATGACCCATATTATCTTAGTCTTTGGTTTCTAATGATAATTAGGAATCCTACCATACATCACTATTAAAAATAAAGATGAACATTAGCACACTTTCAAGGCAAGAATAGATTGCTGTGCTTCGTTAAGTCCTGAGTAAAAATATATTTTAATTAACATTTGTTTACAAACCTGTAAAAGTTGCATAGCAACTTCATAGATACTTCGAGAAGAATCAGCGGCTTTAAACAGTATCAGATTGAGGAGCATCACTGTGTCACACTGATAATCCCTAGGGACAAATTTCACATGTTTGGTAAACAATGTTTAGAGGCTTTCACACCAGTTAATAAACATGATATGATATAAAGGGAAGGATGCAGGGGCTAAGCCTATGAGGTGACTGTTTTTGTTTTTTTTAAAGGCAATAGGTACGACAGATGCATGGTAATCATTACCACTATTTGGTTAGATTTTGTTTGAGTTTAAGGTAAGAAAATATTGGTTTATTAATATTGCTGAGTT
Source organism: Okapia johnstoni (assembly GCA_024291935.2). Classification (NCBI taxonomy): domain Eukaryota; kingdom Metazoa; phylum Chordata; class Mammalia; order Artiodactyla; family Giraffidae; genus Okapia; species Okapia johnstoni. The sequence goes on from CM044308.1 coordinate 61,040,907, forward strand.
CAAAAGGACACATTCTGTTTTTTAAGAGATGCTACATAAATTACAAAAGACAGCAGAATCTAGAGTACCTGTTCTGGAAAACATTAGCTATGGCTTTGAAACAGCCAGCTGCCACTCTCTTGGAACCCGTATAACAGCGATCCACCGCCCAGTACATCAGGTTGCTCTGATCCGGGTTCAGCTCCAGCAGTAATGTAACTGCCTCACAGCCCAACTGATGAACCTAAGTAAAGGTCACAAAATTGCCCAGGACAGAGAAAGGGATATATTATTTATCTACTCCTCTTACATTTCAATTAAAATAATTCAGTGCATATATTCATTGTATTTCATCACAAAACTCGTCTCCTTTAGTTCAATTCTTTCTGATTTTATTCAACCAGCAGAAAAACCAACACGGAGAAATTAAATGTGGTCTCTTGCTTTTTATATAAGACTCTTAGTCGTACGATTCAATTTTTCAGCAGAGCCCCGGAGATGGTTGATGAATATGAACAGTGATTAAGTGCTTTCAGGAAAATGAGTGATTAACCTCTCCAGTTATTTTTGTCAAAATTTATTCTTATTTTTGATAGCCCAATACAAAAATTATTCCAGGGGGAAGAAATGTAAGTCCTATTTTAAATTGTGAAGTCTGTGTTTGTATGGTATGAGTAATGAGGGGGGAAAAGTGATTAATTGGAAAGTTATCAAAAAAATTAAACAGAGCAAATAGCATATTTCTTCCATGGAGCTTAAAGTATTCCACAATTATATTCTTTTACTGATTTAAAACCCTTTGTGAGATAAATACACACTACTAAACTAATCCTCTAAGAGGGAAATTACAATTATTTACATGAGAACTAAATAAGAATTAGAAATCTCTTAGTTTATGGTATCCTATTTAGTTTTACATAATATGTTTTGGGCCCATGATTCTAACCTATTTTATTTCAAAAAGACATATTCACTGAGCCATACAATAACTCTAAATAATGCAGAGTGTGTGTGTGTGTGTGTGTGTGTGCGCGCGCGTGTGCGCGCTCAGTCATATCCAATTCTCTAAGACCACATGAACTGTAGCCCCCCAGGCTTCTCTGTCTATTAAATTTCCTAGGCAAGAATACTGGAGTGGGTTACCATCTCCTACTCCAAGGGATCTTCCAAACCCAGAGATGGAACCTGTATCTCTCGTGTCTCCTGCACTGACAGGCAGATAATTTACCATTAGTGCCACCTGGTAAGCCCTCAAATAATGCAATGCAGTGACAATTTACTACAGAATTTTAAGGGAACTGTCATAATTACCTTTTTGTCCAGAGAGTCCAAAATGTTATCCAACCATTTGTACAAATAGCCATCTGATGAAAGTCCTACATTATCTGCAACAGGGCCACAACAGAGTACAGCAGACATAGCCTTCAAACAATAATATTAGAATTACATTTAAAACATTTCAGAGGTTAAATGTTGGTTGCTTAATGAGAAGAGGCAGGATATTTTACTCATGCTTATGTAGCCACAATATCTTTAATTTTTTTGTTTGCAAAGAAAAGCATAATGATTACTTTGGAAACTAAGAAATTTATTATGAGCAGTACATGAATATCATGATACTACATTAGACATGGAGTTTGAACAGTACTGGAGGTGAAGGAAAAAAAAAAGATCAAGAGAAAGTACTTAAGTAGGAAAAAAAGTAAGTATTTTTTTTGAGGCAATCCTCAATTCTTTAAGAATGTGGCTTCCAATTTTCATAGATTCTGGAATATTTCTACATTATATCTTATGCATTTAAATAAACTTCCAGTATAAGTGTTTGAATATAGCAGGCAAATATATATTCTAGTACTCTCAGGTACTCTGAAGAAATCCTGATCCTTTTTATAACACCAGGCACTGAGAGAGAAAAAAATTTTAACTTCACTCTTAACTTAAGAAAAAAGAAATCAGATTTTGAGGTAAATACCTTCAGTGCACAGTACTGATGTCTGTTAATTTGCATATTTCTATCACTGTATCTGTCCAAGGGTGTAAACATGATGCTAAAAGGACCTGCCCAGTGACTGAACAGCATAAACAGACTGTGACGAAGGCTCTGTTGAGGAAAAATACTTCTTCTCTGGTGCACTGTAAATAAAAAATAGGCGGAAAAAATTATTTCCATTTCTTCTTCCCTTAATATGCACACCAATTTATTTGTTATTGGATGGTGGTGGTGTTAGTCACTCAGTAGTGTCTGACTCTTTGCAACCCCATGGACTGTAGCCTACCAGGCTCCTCTGTCCACGGGATTCTCCAGGCAAGAATACTGGAGTGGGTTGTCATTCCCTTCTCCAGGGGATCTTCCTGATGCAGGGATTGAACCCAGCTCTCCCGCACTGCAGGCAAATTCTTTACCGTCTAAGCCACCAGGATTGTTATTGGATACATAGTATTATATAAAAAGAAAGCAAAAGTTTTCATTTTAACCTACCCCCAACCTCCGTAGTAACAGAAATTATTTACATATATGCATATCACAGGAACAGAGCTGCAGTGTACATTATCATGTTAAGTGAGATGCAGTATTATGTGAAATATGGCATCTTGGCAAGTAGAAGTGCATGGCAGTCACGATGCTACTGAAGGCTGATAGAGCTGGGCATCAGGACTCTGCTTCTGCCTGGGGTGTTGTTGGCTACGTGGTAACCTTGGCCAAAACATTAACACAACATACTTCTGGATCATGATTAACCGGTAAGAGAGGGCTTTGGACTATATAAACCGTTTTCAGCTATACAACGATCATTACATGGAATCTTGATATATTGATACATAACAGACAACAAGGGAACTGATCTACTTGCAGTAAAGTGTGAGGTCTGGAGTCAAAACCCACTCTGCTGCCTTTTGCTGCTGGTTTGGGTGATCTCCAAGGAATCTTTCCACTTAAAAAAAATCTATTCTACAAGCTCTCTGCAACAATCCTCGTTGAAGAAACTCAACAGTATCATAATGAACCAAAGCAGAAGTTGTAGACAAGTGCTAAGTAATGGATTAAATCATATCTTTACGTTAGTGAGCTTCAGATCAAACAATGTAGAGGAAACCATGCTCTTTTCCTCTACAGAGCATCATTTGCGTCTGAAGTTCCAAATGTTACCCTGACATATTTTTCAAATGTTCACAAGTTGCTTGTCAACTTAGATTACCACTCCTCAGGGGGAGAAAAATTATGATAGTCTCTTAACATTCATTTATGGATTTGAGGAACTAAAAATCATACCTGGAACATTCTGAATGATATTCGCCACTAAGGCACTAAAATGGCATCGTATATCTTTCAGTGTGTCAGAATCTTTTTCATTTTCTGCTTCCAGGAGTTGTCGAGTTAAATCTACGTATTCCAATAAAGTGTTGTTGAGGAAATGTGTTTCACTATCAAGGCCACCACTTGCACTGAAAATACGGAAGAAAATACATGTTAAGGAAAACGTGATTTTAAACTATAATTTAAGCCAACATTATTTAAGTCCATCAAAATATACTGCTTTTCAAAATAAAAATATGAGGAGACACAACGGGAACAGGGAGGATCAGTTTAGAAGGTAGAAAGAGGAAAGACTGATTGTGTACATTTAAACAGTTGTCCTACATAGACATATCATGCCTTTAGCATAATCAGTCAAAAACCCATCAGATACTTATTCTCAGCAAGAATTACTGCTATTACTGGGGATACAAAAATTAAAGAGAATTCAAGTAACAGTGTTCATTTTTTAATCTTCTATTTTAGGCCTTGGAAGTTTCTTCAAGAATCTCTACAGGAAGATTCTCTTTGAGGCCAGGGTCCTGGGCCTAGAGTCCACTGACTGCAAGGAGGTCACTGGTGAAAGAGTCCCAAGTCCTGGATTCCAGTCTTGTTCCATCAGTTATTAAGCATGTGACCAGTAGGTACTTGAGAGTGTTTTACCAATAGTAATTTAGTTAACTTTTCCTTGTTATATTTATTTGAAAATACCTCTCAAGTTATGATTCCAAAAGTAAAAATACTTTCAATAGCTGCAAATTGTTTTTTATAAACATCCTAAAGCCACAAAAATAAGAGTAAGGAGCCACAGTGATTGTTCAGCATATTAAAAATATCGGTCTATGACTATAAAAATATGTTGAATGTATTCATGATGAAACTCTCCTTTATTCCTTAAGTGAGTGTTTCTAAACTCTGGGTCAACACTTCACAGTGGCTGGGAAACCAACATGGTAGATTGTAAGCTGACTCAGAATAACTGAGTACCTACTATGCACCAGGCACAGAGGATCAACAAACCGAAGATCCCTGCCTCCTGGCAATTGCAGAATTCATCTTTTTTTCCCTAAGCGAGGAAAAAAAAAAAAGTCCATAATACTGTTCACTTTATTTTGATTTCTCTTGGGGAAAAAAAAAAGACAAATCCAAAAATAAAACATGCAGCTGTGTTACTAACATTACAATAAAAGCAATAAAAAAAGAAAAAAGATTTAGATGTATATTAGGTTAATATTTTGCATCAAGTTCAGCAAGTGTCAAATTCATTTTGGCTAACTTCCATTGTTTTATTTTTGTGAAGCAGCAAAGGAAAAAAAAAAAAAAAAGAATGATGCTTCTTTTTTCTTTCATTTGCTTTTCATTTACTATAATAGTAAATCAATGATTTAGATTCTCTTTGATTAAAGCTGTATTTTGAAAGCACTTGTGAAAAACATTCGATGTTAAATATGAAAGGTGTTAGGTGCACTCAGAAATAAATGATCAGGATAAATGGTAAAGTAACAATAAACACTATACTTGCTTATTAATATTTTTTTCCTCAGTATCTTCTCTGGAAATGGTCAGACTGATTTTTTCCTCCTTCAATGGTCAGGCAACACCATTACATTTCTAAGGAAACAGTTATTTCCCTACATAAAGCTGATGGAATTTTCCTCAAGGTGCTGGCCTTAGTGTCAACAATAAATTTAGGTTTTATGTTTTTTATTTGTAAAGGGTGGAAATAGAAATTATGTTTTTGGATTTCATAATTACTCTAAGCACAATAGATTAACAGTTGATTGAAGTAAATTTGCAAAGTTTATAATGTTTAGCCTTTAAATATGTGATTTTTACAACTCTAGAAAAAATAGATCTTGAACAAGGTAAGACACAGTTAAAACAGACACTCAACCCTGGGAAAAAAAAGGTTGCTGTCTACTTGCTTAGATTACTAGATCTCAAGAAATATTAAAATCATAAGGACATTCCACTCAATCTTTGCCTGAAGCAATCTGTACGAGTGGTAGTTCTTCAATATATTTTTTAGCCATGGGCTAATGTATTAGATACATCTTCAGTAAATAACATTTATAGTGTTGGGACTTCCCTGGCGGTCCAGTGGTTAAGACTTCGCCTTCCAATGCAGAAGGTGAGGGTTCGATCCCTGGCAGGGAGTTAAACCCCACATGCAATCTTGTAACAGATTCAATAAAGACTTTAAAAATGGTCCACATCAAAAAATATCTTAAAAAAAAAAAACATTTATAGTGTTGCAGATTTTTTGTTGTTACAAAGGTACTTTTCGGTTTTTATGTATTTCCTAAGAGGAAAAAAAATTATGTTCCGTAATAAATTACAAGCTTTAAAAATCAAAACCCAATACCTACCTGTGACTAATGACACCAGCATCTGCCAGCAGTTCAAATATTCGTACTAGTTGTACACGTAAAATATCTCGACGCCTGCGCCGTTTCATATTCTATTCCAAAGATAACAAAGATACTAATTAAAAGTCCGTTAAGTAAGTTGACAGAAAATTTGCTGGTGTAACTTAGAAGGAATACTGGGAATGCCTTATGCGTCTGGAGACTTGTTATTTTGCTTCTGCAAGGTAGATGTCAGACAGTCTAGGGGCTATTACATCAAAAAGGTATATGTGGATAATTTGAAATTAACAAGACAAATAAAATCAAATGACATTTTATATAGTAATAAACTTATGAAGGGAGAAACAGAATTAAGTCCATAGTTTCTTTATGGTTACTTTTAGGTCAGATTTGCTAATCTGATGACTTTAGAGGAACTGAAATAGTTAGTAAACTATTCCCTTTGGATGATAAAGAATCCCTAAGATGCTCCCAATAATATGACAGAAGGGGAGGGAAAACATCACAAAGCGGACTAAAGAAACCCCACAGATTTCACTCATACCATGATTTTTCACTTATCAGTTAATTCTGACACATAAAAATACAAGCAAAAAGAAATTCCTTTGATCATTATGGTATGAATAAATATGTTTGTCCTACTAAGGCCAAAGTATTAATGCCTAGAATAATAGTCGTAACATCTCAACTTGATTCTGCTTCTAACAGGAACCAATATAATGGTAAGATATAATTAATCTCCTATATCACTTTCTTCTTGAGCTCATCATTTCATTCATGATGTAATACAGACTAATAAGAATTAGTCTTTCACTTTCTTGTCTACAACCCAGTTTTCTGCCTTCCAAAACAGGTCAGTTGTGGATAACCAGTTCATTAAATTTACTGCTTCTCTCAGCTCTCATGAAGTTTGCTGCAATTCATACTGAATGAAATGGTTTCTTAACAGTGCTTGAGGATTTCTGCAAAGTTTTAGTTTACTTGCTTTCATTCTGTGTTCATAGAAAGACTGTGAGTCTAATGCTCTCAAAATATAGTGCACATTTAAACACATCACTGTGAATATCTATTCCCTTGCTATGATGACTTTTTGTCCTGAAAATGATTAGTATACATACTGCCACTTAATTTTATTCCCAATTGTACTTGCATTGTAACCAACATATTATTTTGAAGCAAAAATCTAATCAATTACCAAATGGAGAACTATCACTACTCAACAGGGCTGAATTAGAAAAAAAAGAAGTGGAGAATTACAGATGCTATCGTAAGGTCCCCATACAAAGTAGCTACTGTCATCTTCTTCCTCTCTTGCTAAAATTCCTCAGAGGATTGCCATCGTTAATAGCAGTGATTCTAATTCAGTGTTCTATATCAGACTCATCTAAGGTGCTTAAGAAAATAGATTTCTGGGCTCTACTTCAGGGATTCTCATTGAATAGGCTAGGCCCAGGAATCTATAATTTTTCTGCAAGCTCTCTGGCTAATTCTCAGATTCCACTGCCATATGGGACCACTGGTCTATTGGATAAAGCTGAAACCAGGAGCCTTTCATGTGATAGTTCCTTTCTTGCTTTTCAGTCTAACATTCCATCACTTTCCCCATAACATAATTACAAAGAACACCGTGCAATGACCAAATTTTTTAAAAGTAAACTTTGCAAACACTGTTCCCTCTACCTAGAACGTCTTTCCCTTGCTTGTCTACTGGGGAAATATGCTTCAGAAATTCACCTCAAATATCACTACCTCAACTAAAAAGCTTTCTCTTACTCCACAGGCAGAATCAGAGGTTTTCTTCTCTGTAGCTCATATAACCCTTTACCTATTGCTTGATTTGTGTGCATAATACATTGTTGTAATTATAGATTATACATCATCTGTCCCACAAGAACTGTGATTTCTCAAAGTAGCTCAGAACCTGATGTGTAGATTTGGGGTTCTAGACCTGGGCTTGGCAGAATACAGCCCTCAGGCCAGATCCAGCTCATTGCTGCCTGAAACTGTAATAGGGCCACACCCACCTATTTAGCTGTCTAGGCAGCAAAACTGAGCAGCTGCAACAGAGACAGTATGACCTACAAAGATGAAAATAACTATCTGGTCGTTTACAGAGATCAGTGGACTCTGATCCAGACTCTAACCACCCTAACTTCAGGCAGAGAAAATTTAACATCTGTATTACAGAATGGGTTTCTGAGTAAGACCTCCTGGGGAGTGGGGATGGTAGTGGTTTCCACATGTTTTAAAAATGTTGAAAATGGCACTAGACTTATTTACTTCTGAATTTCTAAATTTTGTTATACTATATAGAATATAGAAGCCACTTTTAAGTGTTTGCCAAATAAATATTTAATGATATAAAACTATACAGTTTACCTCTGGCCTTCGTTCAAGTGCCTCTTTAATTATGGGATGTAATTCCTCTATTAGTTCCCTAGAAGAAAAATAACATACATTCTTTCAATTAATAGCCAAACATATAATCTGACCTGTAGAAATATGTAAATATTAATATAATGATATAAACCAACAAACGTTAACCCTAATCTTACTGTTTTAAACACAATTTTTATTGTGGTTTTTTTTTTTTTTTTGGTTATACCACATGGCTTTACAGAATCATAGTTCCCCGACCAGGGATCAAACCTGGGTCCTTGGCAGTGAAAGCATGGAGTCCTAACCACTGGACTGCCAGGAAGTCTCTGTTTTGTTTTGATTGTGAAATAACACACATACTCTGTAGAATATTTGAAAAACAGAAAAAATGGTATAGGCCACTTATTCTAATTTGTAGAGATAAATACCTATTAATCATTTTACAACCCATATATAGTTTACACAGTTGAAACTCTACATACATAAAATAGTATCCTTTTATCTTTAATTAACACTAGTATAAGCACTTCCACATGTCATTAATTAATTTATAATACTCTAGTATTGGGTTGAATATGATAATTTTCCTAACCATTTTCAGTTACTACTGACTCATTAAATCTTATCTAACTGTTAAATAATATCCAGTGAACACCTTTATATATTAATCTTTGACTTCAATTCTGATTATCTCAATAGGATTAGTCCTTACAAATGAAACTATCAGTCAAAAGGTATGAACTTCATGAAAATAATCTTTTTTTGCTGATATCCTGAGTTTAAATTGTAAATGTACTCATTGTAGAAAATTGGGAAAATACAAAAAAAAAGAAGAAAATAAAATTCATCTGCAGTTTCATTGTCTATAGAAACTACTGCAGACATTCAAAGTATCTGCTTCAGAATTGTTTCTATTTATGGGGATTTGTGAAACTGAGATAATTTTTGTACCTCACTGTTTTCTATTAGCACAACAGTGTATTTACTTGTCATAAAAGAATCTTCCAACACTTCATTTATAATGAATGTGATCCACACCTACAGATATAATTTATTAACCTATTCTCTGTTGTATATGTTACCTTGGAGACAAAATATCAAACATTACACCACATCAATAGAGGACAACCTCAAACGAATAAATTCAGGATCTAGGACTTCCCTGGTGGCATGGTGGGTAAGAATCTGCCTGCCAATGCAAAAGACACAGGTTCGATCCCTGGTCGAGGAAGATTCCACATGCCGTGGAGCAACTAAGCCCATGCTCCAAAACTACTGAACGATGAGCACTCTAGAACCTGCACGCTGCAGCTGCTGAGCCCACGTTCTGCAACAATGAAGGCTGCACATGCTAGAGCCTGTGCTCCTCAATAAGAGAAGCCATGGCAATAAGCAGCCGACACTACGCCATGAAGAGCAATGCGTGCTCGCCGCAACTAGACAAAACTTGCACAAAACAAGAAAGACCCAGCGCAGCCAGAAATAAATAAATATATTTTTTTAAATTCAGGATCTAGTCAGCAATAGCAAAGCAGAAACTCTGGCAAAAATGAATAATTTGCTCTATGATTGTCAAAAACATCAAGAATGATATAAAATATGTACATAAATAATTCTTTTAATAGTCACTCTCTTAAACAAGAAGGAGAAAAACTAGTTGTAAGCAACAGATCAAGACTGTAAACTAACAGAATCACTATGTAAGACGGGAAGGAAAATATTATACCTTTACATGGCATTTGATAATCTCTAGAACATGTTTATGTATAGTATATGATTTTCATAATCATTCTTTGAAGAAAATAGGGTAAATGTTAAGCAAAATTAGAAAATAAAGGCGCAGATAAATTAAAGGACCTGCTAAGTGTTAAATGGGTAGCTAGCTGGTAAAAGTCAGGATTGTATGAAACTATCCTGATAATAAGTATGCTACCTTGCCTTCTCAAAAAGTAGCCACATTTACTATTTTACTGCATAGAGAAACAAATAATTACCTAAATGCTCCTGGGTTGGTCCTGCCAAGACCTAGAACAAGGGATTCAGTGATTTCCATGCTCTCAGAGCGCATCATTGGAACTATGTGCTTAAACAAGGATGAAGGGGATGGGATGCCAATAATCTGAAAAAAAGATATTATATTTGTAGTAGCCACTAATGATAGTAAATTCAAATAAATGGTATGACATTTCAACAATATTTGGTCACAGACAATGGAATAATGACATTTTAGAATGAATCGTGCTTCAGAATTCACCTGTAACATACATAATCTTAAAAGGGTCAGTGCGAATTTGCTCAATACAAATTTGTTAACAGAAGTGGGATTTGCAGGCCTCTTAATTTCTTACAGACACTCACTATCATGTAACACAGGCTGACTCCCTCCCTTAGCCTATTTCTTTTGACCTGTAAAAATAAGTAAAAACAAAAAACTACTTCTAAAAGAATCATCAGTGTTAAAACACCCAGTGTTAAGTTTTGTCAATTTCCTTCAACCATCTGATAATATTTTATTTCATATCATGGAGACCATATCACTGTTATTATCAAGTTATTTGTCCCACTACAAAATTTAGAGAAATTCTAAAAGAAAAACTTTATATATTATTGGTTCCAACTAAGAATCCATTAAAATACTGGGTTGGCCAAAAAGTTCGTTTGGGTTTCATACGCTGCTATGGAAAACCTGAAGGAACTTTTGGGCCAACCCAATAGTAACAGGGATTTCTTGAACCATTTTCAGTATTAGTCCATGTAACTAATACACTTTTCAATCAAGTTATTGTCTTGAAAAAGAAATTTTAAAACATTACTTTTATGCTGTCATTTGGATTCAATGGCAGAACTAAACAACTTACTTTAGAATCAATGCTGTAGCCGCTATCAGGGGTGGACGCCAGCGTCTCAGGAGGAGAACACCTCACAGAACCTGCAGACGTTGAGGATGCTGTGGAGGTCGCCGCACTGCAGCAAAGAAGCAGGTAGTTTCTCCACAGGCCAATGTATGAGTCACTGCTTGTGGTAGTATTTACTTTCTTAGCATTGATGGGGCTACTGAGAAAAAGAAGAAAAACAGGTAGATGTAAATAACATGTGTTTTAAAAAGTTTCTTTTAAACGAAAGCTCCTCTGTCCATGGAGTTCTCCAGGCAAGAATCCTGGAGTGGGTGGCCATTCCCTTCTCCAGGGGATCTTCCCGGCTCAGGGATCACACTCGGGTCTCCTGCATTGCAGGCAGATTCTTTACCATCTGAGTTGCCAGGGAAGTCCAACTAAAGCTAAATTTCTACCAGTTTAGGGGAGATGGTGAGCATAAAGTATTTATTACTACTACTGAATCTCTGTGGAATAAGATATAATGAGTAAAATACCAGGTTGAAAGTTAAAACATTATAGGATCATTTTAACATCATCTATTATTCCTGTAGGTACAGTTAATATTTTATCGGGTCACATTCTATAACTTATTATATATGCTCAATGCAGAGGAGAGACAGTGAAAACAAAGTGAAAATCACCATTAATCCCACAACAAAATAAGCTCTATATATTCTTCTACACATATTCAATTCAGACACATGTATAAAGGTATAAATATATCTCTTTTAGCTTATAAAAACTGAATAATATTATTTTGTTTTGTACTTGCTCTTTATACTTAACATATGTTGAAACATCCTTCATGTAAATAAATATACTTCCATGACCTCATTTTTGATGACCATATGTTATATCATAGAGATTATTATGATTTATACAGCCACACTTTCACTGTTGGATATTTAAGCTAACAGTAATTTTTCCCTATTATACACAATATTAAATATTTGAATATATGCTTAATTATAATACATGTTTAATTATTTTCTCGGGTAAATTCCTGAAACTGGAATTGCAGAGTCAAAGAATATCTACATTTTTAAAGCTTCTATCAAATTTCTGTCTTGAGAGATAAGACCACTAAAATATTTTGGAACAATTCCATAAATCTTCCCAAATACTGAAAATTCTGTTGGGATTAAGGACTGAGAGCAAAACAAAACAGGAAGAATACTAAGTTTTAGTCCTCACCTTCAGTAGGCTTATAATCTATTAAGATAAACAATATATACCATGCCACTGATTCATCAATAGTTTTTTAGTATCTTAAAAAAGTTTCAGAGCACTGTGACGGCAGTAAAAGAACAAAAACAAAAACCTGCTAAAAAAAATCACCACCGTGTGTGATGGTGTGCTAGGGGAGATATACAACACAGAAATAAAAGTGTCAGATGGTGCTAAGTAAGATGAAGAAAAATAGAGCAGAAAGGGGAAACAGGGAATGGCGGTAGGAGAGGGGCTTATCATTTAAAATATGGTAAAATAAAGGAGACTAAATAAGTTCATAAATGTTATACAAGGTGGCAAGTGTCAATCTTCATTAAAAAAATGGCATCCAATAAACAATACCCGAGAATCTATATCAATATATAATTAACATGTATGTATACATATATACAAACAATAAAAACAAAGCCAAAAAATGTATATATGCTTTTTCAAACAAATTTTCTTTTTTTTTTTCTATTTTTTTCAAACAAATTTTCTTTGCAATTTAAGAATAAGACTAACCTGCAGTTTATAAAGCCATGGTCAACTTTCTGTCACATTGTCAGTTACCCTTAACTCTTTACTATTATGCTCAGAAACTCACTGAACTCGTTTCCCTTCACTTCCCACCCTTTATCTACAAACTTATCTATACCCACATCCATATTCATCTTCAGACTCTCTCCTCATTCATTCATTCATTGAACACAAAGTATGTACCAAGCAGTGTGATAATTAAGTAAATGGACAATTATAATTTGTAAGACCAAATTATACAAAAAGAATGAAAGGATTATATGACTATATCCTTTATAACTTTCATTGCCCTCAACACACCAGTACATTATGGAATGTCGTTTATGGGATTTCTCATTTGTAGAACTTTTCAAGTGCATGTGTTATGAAGGTTGACAGCCTATATATTGTAAAATTTACACTAGGAAAATCACTTACTTTATATCAACTTGTGGGGATAACAACTGAAGCCTTGTGTAGGCAAACATCCAAGCATAGCTCACAGCTGTAGGGCAGTGTTTCGGAAGGTTTTCTTGCTTTAAAAAACTGGAGAGACTTATAATCCATGGGTCTTGGCCTTGGGTCACATGTGCAAATATCCATATGTGTGATGGACTGATCACATCAAACTGGTGGCTAATGGGAGAGGAGTTCCACTCTGCTAATGTCTGTAAATCTATTGAGCTCGGGCAGTACAGCAAAGTAGTCTAAGCAGAGAAAAAAATTCATTATTGCACATTTCAACAACTTTCGTAAGTTTTACCATAAAATTGCTTTCAACTATAAAGGTGGTCTACTGGGAGTTTCTAGAACAGAGATTCTTAAACAGGGATAATATGAAGTCCGAGATACATTTATGGAGGTAGAGAATTCCTGAAATTGCATATAAGGTTTTTGTGTACATGCAGTTTTCTAGAAGAGATTCTGTTCTTTTTATTAGTCTCAAAAAGACCTATAAACCAAAAAGGTTAAGAATCACCACTTATGTAATTCTTGTATGAATATGCAACTCACAGGATACTTAAGATGCTAGAGAACTCAAAAATGAACCATTAACTTTCATGCTGATGTGCACTGCAAGACAAGTGAAAATGTCAGTTGCACAGTCATGTCCAACTCTGCGCGACTCCATGGACTGTAGCCCACAAGGTTCCTCTGTCCCTGGAGTTTTTCAGGCAAGAATATTGGAGTAGGTTGCCATTTCCTTCTCCAGGGGATCTTCCCGACCCAGGGATCTAACCTGGGTCTACCCACATTGCAGGCAGATTCTTTACCATCTGAGCCATCAGGGAAGCTATTATGTACTATGTATGCATAAGTGGAACAGACTGGAAAATGGGCTCCTCCCCAGAGCTGCTGCTGCTGCTAAGTCACTTCAGTCGTGTCTGACTCTGTGCGACCCCATAGATGGCAGCCCACCAGGCTCCGCCGTCCCTGGGATTCTCCAGGCAAGAACACTGGAGTGGGTTGCCATTTCCTTCTCCAGTGCATGAAAGGGAAAAGTGAAAGTGAAGTCGCTCAGTCGTGTCCGACTCTTAGCGACCCCATGGACTGCAGCCTATCAGGCTCCTCCATCCATGGGATTTTCCAGGCAAGAGTACTGGAGTGGGGTGCCATTGCCTTCTCCGCCCCAGAGCTACACATTCTCAAATATTTGCTCAATTATAGTCAAACCTCTCATACTGAAGACATAAAGACTTCAAAGCAAATTATTTATGATTCAATAGACAACAAAAAATGGTGTCTTAAAAACTGAACAGAGGCTTGATTCACTTGATCATTCAACAGATATTTACAAAGTACCTGCTCTCAGTCAGGCACTGCTTTAGGCAATAGAAGAGAGTCACTCACCTCTCTTCTTGTTGGCCACTTCATGGTTAATAATCTAAAAAAGAATTCTTTAAATTGAACAGATTTATAACTATACCTTGCTGCTGCTGCTGCTAAGTTGCTTCAGCCGTGTCCTACTCTGTGCAACCCCATAGACGGCAGCCCACTAGGCTCCGCCATCCCTGGGATTCTCCAGGCAAGAATACTGGAGTGGGTTGCCATTTCCTTCTCCAATGCATGAAAGTGAAAAGTGAAAGGGAAGTCGCTCAGTCGTGTCCGACTCTTAGCGACCCCATGGACTGTAGCCTACCAGGCTCCTCCGTCCATGGGATTTTCCAGGCAAGAGTACTGGAGTGGGTTGCCACTGCCTTCTCCGAACCATACCTTAGGCTTCTAAAATTTTATTATCTCTCTTGGTTACATGTAACTGAGTTGTAAGAGTCAAGAGTTATGTAGAAAGCACAGAAACCTCTTGTGCAGGTATTGCAAAATGGGAAGAAAATAATTTCAATTAGTAAAGTTTGATAGTTATTCTTATATCAGTTTTGAAAACTTGATATATGACCTTTTTCCCCCAAATGAAACTAAGAAAGATAGCATAAGCTTTCTTAGTAATGTATGTGTTGACGAAGTGTTTTTCTTCTTTTTAATGAGTGAAATTACATTATGTTGCTGTTGTTTAGCTGCTAAGTTGTGTACGACTCTTTTGCAACCCTATGGACTGCAGCCTGCCAGGCTTCTCTTTCCATGGAATTTTCCAGGCAAGAATATGGGAGTGGGTTGCTATTTCCTTCTCCAGGGGATCTTCCAAACCCAGGGATTGAACCCACATCTCCGGCATTGACAGGCAGATTCTTTACCACTGAGCCACTGGGGAAGCCTCAAATTACATACAACTCAGGCATAAGACACTACATATTTACTCCATGCACTTGAATTTATATGGCAAAGCAAACAAATATACTTACTGCAAGGTGCAAAGTGCAATTTTTTTGCTTTGAATTTCAACAGGAAAAATTTCGATAGCCCTTTAACCAGCACATACAGGTCAAGGATACTATATGCCATAATCAATAGCAAACAGTAGTCAATTGCAACTTCAGATTTAATAGAAACTTCTTAGATTGGAAAGATTGGAATTTTACAAAGATAAAATATTTATATTTTTGTGGGGAAGAGTACTAACCATAGCATAAAGTAGTGCCACTTTGTGTATGCCACTTTTTAAAAATTATTTTTTATTTTCAAAGCACTTTACCATTTTCACAAATACTTTCTAATGCATGATATTTGTAAAAGAAACTCAGGTATGTATGTATGTACATCTTAAGTTTCAAAACACTGCTGCATAGCATGAAATCATCACAGTTACCTGATCGGCCCCAGTGAGATGAATAAAGCTCTCAAGAATGGATGGGCTCAGCCTGTCCATCACATCTATGGCTAATTCATCATCACCCTATAAAAAAGACATCACATGTCTATTAAAGTTTAGGAATGTTTAAGAACAGCAGCCAAACCTAGATAAACATTACAAATTTACTTTAGCCCTGTTACAAATGGAACAGAAGGCAGGCAGGTGAGCTTAGACCCTCTCAAAAAGATCTTGTTAAAAAGTAAATGATACCTGCATGGTAAAAACAGAAATGGAACAAGGATGGACGAAAGGATAGTTTTTAAGTACTTTCATTAGATAGCTGAATGAAATATCTAAAATTTACCTTAGGTATTTCCAAAAGTGCAAATAAAGCCCGTATTTCTCTAAGGACACTGACAGCTAATTTCCTAGTGGCAGGTCGACTGCTACAGAGAGTGACGAGTGCAAACCCTTCGACCACATGGAATACATTGGAATATGGGCTCCTTTCCAGAGGAGGGGGATGAGAAGCTCCATTAACTACACCATGCTTGAAAAATAAAACACAAGTTAAAAAAGAAAGTATGTATTCCAGTAAAACAATTAGTAAAGAGTAAAGGAAACCATAAAAATGACTGCTACAGATCTGCCTCAGCTCAAGAAATTTAAATAACATTTAATTTATAAAAATGTCACATCATATAGTGAAAAAAGCATTTAATTGGTAGTCTAAAACACATGAATATGCAGTGTACCTAAGTTCTATCATTCTCTGGCCACTTTGTAAAAAGCTTTAGAGTTGACACTTAATCACCATTGGTCCAACATTTCTATATGGAAAATGAGGGACTGAATGACATCCTTCGTACTCAAAGTTTGGACCAGCAGCATGGCATCACTTAGGAGATGGTGATGTGCAGGCTCGTTGAACATTGAGAAGCTGGTTTGGCTTAGATGATTCAGCTCTAATAGCCAAGGTTCTATGACTTCTATATTTTCATAAATCAATAATTTGAGCACCCTTTTCTGTTCAGAAGCACACACACTGTATATGTGAAATGGAGACCACTGGTGCCTTTGATAAACAACCAAATAACTCAACTGAAAGTCTATCAACATTTTTTATTGTACCAGCTTTAAATATATTGGAAATAGCCTATATGTGAGTTAGACTTGCCTCTACTTTATATGTTCACTGAAAACTAATTATTACCAAAGGAAGAATTTAATTTCTATATTTAATATATAAACTATAGCAAAGTTCTGTTTAAGGGGTTACAAACACTTTGAAAGGAAGTAAAACTAATGAAACTTCTAATTTTTGAGGAAGTCAATATGTTTTAACATCATAAACAGTCATTTACCACTGACCATGCACAAAGGAACACTATGAAAGAGTCTGGTACCTGTGAGTCCTGGTTTTTGTTATGCATTTGGGTTGCTTGTTTCCACTGATTTATTAATTGTACCAACATCTTTACAGCATTATCAAGAAGTGTGGGATGGACATCAGTCACTTCACGAACAATAAAATAAACAAATCCTGAAAGGACATCCTCACGCCAATCTGGAAAATCAAGCATTAGTGCCTGCAGAGTATTGAAAGCCAGAGCACGAAGTTCTTCATCCATATGAATTGTGAGCCTACCAAGAACAAAATTCCATTAGCAAACCTCAAAAACCTTCCAAAGAGCTTTATCATCTAAAACTTAAAACTAAAAATTTTAAAAATACATCCTCTCAATTGGTTCTTAAGAAGTAAGAAAATAGGAACCAATGTTCACTTTTTGTGCTGTATTCGTCTTTATGCTAATCTGGATCCATTTATTTAAATTCACATGGCAATCTATTAATATATTAATATTGGCATCAGAATAGTAAGTTTGATCATAACTCAAATGTTGTACTTTAGAGAACACAGACTAACGAACAGAATTACATTTTAAAAGTTCTTTAATCCTTAAAATGCCATATATTATTCTATAATCAGTCAAATTTATGCTGAATTATATAATACCTTAGTACTAGCTCACATTTATTTAGTCCTATACTATCACTGGAAAGGACACAGTTTATCTCTATTGCTCCCTCATGCTGCTGAGCTTACAGTTAAACATAAGATGGCTGATTGTGAAGAAAAAAATACAAGTCAAGATGGAATGAATTTAACAGAAATAATTCTTGAAAATGAAAATGAGAATTAAGTTGTAACTTCATAAATGGGGTATGCCTAGAAAGAAGATGAAAAAAAAAATAGTAACACATGAAATCTTCAAGAGAATTTATGTTAAGTAAATAACAGGAGAGGCTATACATAGTTACCTTTTAAAGACATCAATAAGATATGAGGACAGGAATGTAATATTGGTTAAAGGATTTTGATAGGACTTAAAAAAGAGAATGATAAACAAGAAAATCATAAAAGATGGTTGTAACAATGAAACTACTAATATTTAATGCTATATGAGTAAGAGTTTCTGTTTGGGGCTACAGAGAATTATTTATATGATTGACCATCAAGACACATATATCCGAGTTAGAAAGAGCCTGAATGCATAAAGATAAGTAGGTGATATTTAAAAATATGCCACAGTTACATGCTTGGGCAGCTGAAAAGATGGAGTTATCCTCAATGATAGAGGAAGAACGCTGTGTGATATCACAGTCTTCACCCTGCTGAACCCAGTTCTGGTCTTCACTACGCTAAGCTTCAACTGACAATGAGACTGCGGAGAAAATGTATTACAGTTGTTTAATACAAAGACCCGGAAGTGAGCCACGAAGCAGAGGCAGTTACAGCAGCACAGTGGAAATACAACACAGGGTCAGATCAAGGGTCTCAGTCCAGCGTTGTGTCTCTGATAGTGGCACCAAAGGAGAGAATGTGGGGAAGGAGAGGGACCAACTCCATGCTGCTGGCTATAAAGGTCGTTCAACATTTCTTAAATCCATGAATTTACACCTCTCTGTGTGACTCGGGATATATCCATGCGGAGAACGGGGCCTGACTCATTTATGGCAGGAGAACTACTGAACCTTCCCTAGAGACAGCAGACAGGTCTGCAAACTTACAGTGTATCTTTGCTTTGTTTGTTTGCTTGCTTTATTCTAAGTAAATAAGATTTAGACATCACAATTCCAAATGATAGGAGCGAAAGTAACCTCTTTCTTCTCCTCCTCATCCAATACCATTCAGTCTCCTAAAAAAAGTGAAAATGAGACCTGGTCACCACCCTAGGTGCTAAAGAAAGGACTATAGGAGTTAACACAATAATTAATTGCCTAGTGAGTGTCATCACATGCTGATAATGTCCATATGTTAACAGAACATGTTCTGTAAATCCCAAGAAATAGTAAAGACTAGATGGAAAGGCAAGGAATTTAAAAATAGGATTTATAGGGGAACCCAGAAGAATTTTAAAAGTTAAAAGATGAGTAAGCAGAATGTGTTAACAAAACAAAAGACAAAATGGGAGTTTAGACAGTTATCCATGGATTAAAAATGTCTTTATCACTACTTGTTTTTAGTGATAATAGTAATGGGATGCTATAGAAATTTTAAAAGATTGAATGACATAAAAGTTAACCTCACAAACAGGAATTCTCATTTACCTTGCTAACAGTTCAATGAGGTCAGTTCTGCTCATACCATCAGGAATCAGCCTTGGAATAGCAGCAATACAAGTTCTAAACAAATCAATTTTGGGTTTTCTTTCCCCGCTAAAAAACAGATTACAAGAGGACTTAATAAAAAGAATCTTACATACATAAAACAATGAAAGCAAACTTAGAAAAATTATTACAGAAAATATGAGCCCACCTCCAAAAGTTTAATTTATTTAACATAATAAAGAGAGTATATACATTTCCAGTAAATAATTATCAGTTTATAAATGCAAGAAAAGAATATATAGATAATTAAGGAAAAAAACACAGCTAGCAAGAAAAAAAGGTTTTCAGTAATTAGTAATTAATTATAAAACAGATAACTAATAAGGACCTACTGTATAGCACAGGGAACTCTACTCAATACTCTGTAATAGCCTACATGTGAAAAGAATCTAAAAAAGAGTGGATATATGTATATGTATAGTTGATCCACCCTTCTATACTCCTGAAACTAACACAACACTGTAATAAATTAACTAAACTTCAATAAATTTTTTTTTTTAAAAAGAAAAGAAGCTTGACAAATATTCAAATAGTAAATATTAAGCAAATTATTTATAGGTGGCACAGTGGTAAAGAATTGCCTGCCAATGCAGGAAATGTAACAGATATGGATTTGATCCCTAGGTCAGGAAGATACCCTGGAGTAGAAAATGGCAACACACTCCAGTATTCTTGCCTGGAAAATTCCATGGACAGAGGAGCTTGGCAGGCTATACATCCATGGGGTTTCAAAGAGTCAGACGTGGCTGAGCACACACATACATTTATATTATTTATTAACTGTTTCAAATAAGTTAAATCTATGATTTAACCTTCATGTATATTTAATTATTAAAATAAATAATATTGACATTAAATAACCAAATATTAGTTATTTGGGAGGCCTATAAAATTTTCAAAAATTTTTCTTTATTTTCAACATCATATACTAATAGGAGTTTTAGAAAGCAGACATTCTCATATACCACTGGTGGTATTGTTTGTTCTTGTCTTTTTGTTTTACTTCAGAATGCTCAAACACACACAAAAATAAGCGCATTGTTTATGTAATAAAACATGTGAAATCTGGAAATCCTGGTTCTTTCATATGCTTGATACAATTTAATTCATCTGTATTTTCCCTAGTTATTGAATGATTTGACTTATTTTAAATATCTAACCTTTTATATACTGGTTTTTATTGTGGTCTATATATACTGGTTTTTATTGTGGTCTATATTTCAAGGGAAAGCTGTTAATTTATTTGACAAAAATTGTCCTTCAGCTGGCCTCATAAAACAATTCTTATACAGAAAAGAATTGGGATGTTTTAAGAGTTTTGGGGTCAGTATTCATTATAGTGGCAATGAACCTACTGCTTATTTTTAGTGATTGTATATGTAGTCAGTCTTCTCTTAGCTTTGTCCCAATATGCATGATTTTAGTTACCACAATTTAGTCAAATAATACCAGTCCCCAACAGTGTGGTTCAATTTTCTATTACCTGATACTAACTGAAAGTAATTGTGTAGCCAAGCTTCCCTATTAGCTCTTCAGCCTACAAATCAGGATGTAAATAACAGACGTGTATCATAACCAATGATTTAATCACATCGATTTTTTCTAAGTCTGTCATGATTGGTCACTATACATCTGTTATTCGGTTCACATGGCAAAAGTGTGTAGCTGTGTTGATTCCCTGTCTCCAGTGGTAAACTCAGGTGATACTGGACAAAAATGGATAATCAAAAGAGTAAGTTGGCCAACAAAAATTAAAGTACAGCAAAGGAAAAAGGATGTGAACACTGGAAGTGAAATTCGAATCAAACATTAATGCAGTTAGAGAAGAAACAGCTGACGAAAGTAAGCTGACACTGCTGTCACTGAAGACCCAACATATGCAGAGGAACTCAGTGAGGGCAGATTTATGGGCATAAATGAGGCAAGTGTGACAGAAAGGATGAAGATTTCCCAGAGGAAGTAATGCAAAGGGAAAAAAAAAACCCTTCACATTAGAGAAACTCTCCTGGGGCTTGCCAGGTGGTGCTAGTGGTAAAGACCCTGCCTACCAATGCTAACAGAGGAGACAACAGAGATGAGGGTTCAATGCCTCGGTCAGAAAGATCCCCTGGAGAAGGAAATGGCAACCCACTCCAGTATTCTTACTTGGAAAATCCCATGGACAGAGGAGCCTGGTGGGCTACAGTCTATGGGGTTGCAAAGAGTCAGACACGACTGAAGTGAGTTAGCACGCACAGAGATGTTAGCATATACTAGCATATAGTAACCATGCATTCACTGAGAGATCCAGTATCCAATTTGGTGGTCTAAGACCTACAAAGCAGATATTAACACCATAAAAAAGTCCTCTTGTAAAAAATACATGGATACTTTCTAGCAAGTAAAAGAAGTTGTTGCCATAAAATATATCCTTCTGAGAAGGAAGTCCCTAACAATAAAGGGAAACTGTGTGTTGACAAGCAGTCCTGGGAGTGGGGTGGAGGATGAGGTGAGGTACAGTTTCTCACACAAAAGGCTACTCATACATTATTTCCCTCTGTACCCTCAGTTCCCAAGAGGTTTTCAGGTTTTCTTTTTTGTTGAACAAAGCTCTGGAAATAAGAGCACTTATTTGACTTGATAAACCAGCCATGTCCACACACATCTTGGGTAACTAGGATTTACCCATAAGGCCTCGTCACTGACAACGAACTGGATGGATCAAGGATGACTTTTGCTATCTACATTGGTTTGACAGCACATAAAAGAGTAAAACTGAGCCTATGGAAAGAATTGCTGTATCAAAAACTGCAGCAGATGGCAACAGGGGAGAACTCCAGAAGATAAAGTAAGGGAACAAGCAAGAATCAACCCTCTATACTTATGAAAACTGAAATAGCAATGAAGAGAAATTACTGACTACGTACGTAATCATATCTTCAGGTTCTTTATTGGACATCTGCACACTAGTCATACACATGGGCCTCCCAACTTCTTTGTCCAAATGTCTTAGAATGCTATCTAATGCTTTTCTCACTTGAGGATAATAAACTGACATTCCTGGAGGGGGAAAAAAAACTCAGTTATAAAATGTTAAACATTAGACATAGAATAATTAGTCATTCCCTGTAAAATATAAGAGGTTATTGACTTTTAATTGGCATTAGCTTATTGATGTTACAAAAGAAATTCTGACCTTGACATACTCTTCCCTCTGATGACCAGCTTCAGTATATTGGAGAAAATGTACAAAAATTATGCACACTACTTAATTAGAAGAAGGACAAGATGCAATGAATAGTGTCATGTAAGAAAATATTTAATCCAAAGCCTTCTAACATGAAAACTTACAGATATTATAGAAAATGTATTCATTTTGTATCACTCTGCATACTGGAATAACCTGACACATACATTCATAGGCAAATAAATGTATGTAGGCAAATATAGACATTTTAGATTTGATCATAAACTTTGACAAAAGAACATTAAACTGTATTATTTATTTATTCCAATTAACACTAACCTATGACTTTTGCTTCTTCATCTGTCAAGGTTTTATTGAGGAAAATTTTCTTTACACGCAAGGTGTTTCCTGAGGGAAGGATAACGCCTGTCGTTGGCATTGGCGGTTCACCATCTTTCTGCTGCAAACTGTCCGCTATGACAAGAAAGACTCTGAGGCCTATGTTCATTCTCTTCAGAGAAAAAAATTTCAAAATAAAAATGTCAGAAAATTCCTCTTTTTTTCGTGCTAAAATGCTCACTTTAAAAATCTGGAAATAATTATTAACCTATCTTAAAAATCCTACAAATAAAAAGCTTCAATAACTTTGCAGCTCACTTGTTAAACTACTAAATATATACCTTAAGATTTGATTATGAGAAGATGATTTGATTATGACCAGAAGATTTGATTATGACCAGCACAGTAATTTTATACATTCTCCAGTGTTATTAGATTCCAATAAGCAATTAGTTCACAAAATATTTTTAAACAATCTGAAAATTTAATATCTAAAGTATAAACAGGAGTTTACCAGGGAATAACAGGACCAAAGAAGTAGGAAATAACATTTATTTTAATTTGTCTTTAGATAGGAATTTAAGCCTAAGAGTTCTGATTCCAGAAACCGTGCTTTAAAAAAAAATATTTTTTAATTATATAGGATAGTAAATTACTATAATTTTTTTACCTCTGGATTAATGGTGAAAGTTTTAGTAGATTTTCCAACACTGAGAAGATCAAATATTATTTCTTTCATTGCAAAATCCAAACGTTCCTAGAAAAAAGAAAACAAATTAATAAAATCTTATAAGTTTCTACTGCTATAGGGATGCTTTGGAGATACTGTGGGTTTGGTCTAGACTGCAATAAAACAAGTCACATAAATTTTCTGGATTAGCAGTGCATATAAAAATTATGTTTATACTATATTGTAGTCTATTAATTGTACGATAGCATTATATCTAAGAAAACAATGCACAACCTTAACTAAAACATACGTAATTGCTTAAAAATTGCTAACCATCATCTGACAACACAGAGTTGCCACACACCTTCAATTTGTTTTAAAAAAAAAAAAAGTGTAATATCTACAAGGAAAAATAAAAGCAAAGAATAAAACGGGGCTCTGCCTGTGTATGTTAGGTTATCATGTTAGTGAAGTGAAAGTCACTCAGTCATGTCCGACTCTTTGTGACCCCATGGACTGTAGCCTGCTAGGCTCCTCTGTCCATGGAATTCTCCAGGTCAGAATACTGAGTGGGTAGCAGTTCCCTTCTACAGGGAATCTTCCCAAACCACGGATCATGTTAAGAATTATACAAACAATGTCAAGAATACTTGTCTGTGACCAGAAGAAGTTCCTGAATCTAGTTGGACAAAAGGAAAATACATATGAATTAATGTTAATGGGAGAAATATTAATAACCTCAGATATGCAGATGACACCACCCTTACGGTAGAAAGTGAAAAAGAACTAAAGAGCCTCTTGATGAAAGTGAAAGAGAATGAAAAAGTTGGCTTAAAGCTCAACATTCAGAGAACTAAGATCATGGCATCCGGTCCCATCACTTCATGGCAAGTAGATGGGGAAACAGTGGAAACAGTGGCTGACTTTATTTTTCTGGGCTCCAAAATCACTGCAGATGGTGACTGCAGCCATGAAATTAAAAGATGCTTATTACTCCTTGGAAGGAAAGTTATGACCAACCTAGACAGCATATTAAAAAGCAGAGACATTACTTTGTCAACAAATGTCCATCTAGTCAAGGCTATGGTTTTTCCAGTAGTCATGTATGGATGTGAGAGTTGCACTATAAAGAAAGCTGAGGGCCAAAGAATTGATGCTTTTGAACTGTGGTGTTGGAGAAGACTCTTGAGAGTCCATCCCTTGGACTGCAAGGAGATCCAACCAGTCCATCCTAAAGGAGATCAGTCCTGGGTGTTCATTGGAAGGACTGATGCTGAAGCTGAAACTCCAATACTTTGGCCACCTGATGCGAAGAGCTGACTCATTTGAGAAGACCCTGATGCTGGGAAAGATTGAGGGCAGGAGAAGGGGACAACAGAGGATGAGATGGCTGGATGGCATCGCCGACCCAATGGACATGGGTTTGGGTGGACTCAGGGAGTTGGTGATGGACAGGGAGGCCTGGCGTGCTGTGGTTCATGGGGTCGCAAAGAGGCGGACATGACTGAGTGACTGAACTGAACTGAATGTTAAAAGTATATGATTATATGTATCTGATTTAATTATCAAATGATTAGTTTAATACCCAAACCAGTAGGATAGAAGTTTTAAACACTCATTTGCCAAAATCATACTGAAGATCTAAGTGAAATAATTGCCAAAATAATCATGAAAGGAAGCCTCATGATAATAGCTATGCAGCAGGCCTGGAGAGCAAGAAATTAAAACTAGGACAGAAACAACTGGGCTCCAGGAAGGTAATCTCCAAGGAAAAAGAAAAAGTCAACTAAGAGTAACTGATGTTTGAGAGGAGCTCTATAGTTCTGGAGGAGTGCTGGTGTGAAGTGATTAATCCAAGGGAGTGGGTACAACCTTAGAAGAAGGGATGTGATGAAATGGCAAAAGTTCTCTGAACCACAAATCTAAAGCACAATCTGCTTTCATTCATATTGCTGACACATTTATACTTATCTAATTATCATTAATTTGGTGCTTCTGTAAATAGAAATGTATTATTTTTTTTAATATTCTTTACTTCTTCACTGTCAAGAATAATTACATAATGGGTCATCTTCATTGTCAACAGTTTTAGTTCAAAGAGAACTCAATGAATATCCTGGAATCCCAGTGTTTTTCCTAAATTGAAAAGGTAACCCTACCTATGCTTCTCTAGGACTGATATCCCAAAAGACAACATGGATATGCTCACTCAGTCTCCATTTACTCCTCTTCAAATAAACCTGCCTTTACTGCAGAGGCTCCAAAGCTAACATGACATTTCCCAGGATGCCTCTGAACAACAGGCTTCAGGATGTGATTGAAACCCAGGGGACTGGGGTAGAGGAGGAGGAGGACAGGGAGAAAGCAATCTATTTTACTGGTGGGATCATGGTAGCAGCATGATTCTGAAGCACCTGGGGGTGCTTCCTAATTGGGCAGCTTTTTTAACTGTGGCAGAGGCAGCAGCTTCCTTGAGAGTCCACTGTTGTGGTTTCTTCTGTCCTATTAGTGATTCTGTGAACAACTGATATTCCTTAAAAGACCCCTTGGGGTAAATGTTTTGCTACCATGCTTTTAGATGTGTAAGAAATTCTAGGAGTCTGAGTCACTCTTACAACTTCCATGTATATATGTATTATGAGTCAGTCACTCACCTGAGCAATGAACTGAATAATCTTCACAAATATATTGAGAGGTGTGTCACGAGGAACCACACTTCGTGAACCTTTTGGGAAAAGTGCTGACACTATGCTCATAAGACGACTAGAAGAAAAAAAGATTTAGTCATGATGAGAGAATGAAAGAAACAAAACATTAGCAACATATCCTTCCCATCCTGTCAAGGTAACTCATATTCCTCCTCAAGGTATTTATGTTAACTAAAATTCATTAGTGTGGTTATTTATTTTTTTTTAACCAAGATGTTATTTGAAATATGCTTTAAAACAAAGGCACTCACCTTTGAGTTACAGTGTTGCTTTCACATTTTATTCTAATTACATAGACCCACAACAATCTATACAAAGATTCCAGTGCAACTCGAGACATTTTAGGATCTTTATTCTGTTTAGAAACAAAAGAGAATAACAATAAGCTTATTTATTAAAGTACTTGCAATAAATTTCAGATCAATTATATTCTATCAACAATTAAAAGCCCTTTCCATTCCCCTTTTTATTCAATACAAAACAGGTTTCAATACGTAAGTATATGTTTAGTACATGGTAAGTAGAGAGAGCTCAAAAGCAACCATAAATAAGGAAATTGAATCATTCCTTGTATTCTCAAAACAAAAGAGTAAAATACTAGAATTATGTATTTTCTGTATATATAGTTCAACTTACCTGATGGTAAATGGGCCCCACAACAATACTGACATACTGATGAAAGGATTATTCATCTTTGCCATAATTCATCGCAGCTCATAAACAGTTAAAATTTAGAACACCAAATGTTGTTATAGATATTTCCACTTATGAAATAATGCCAAATATTATTAAGTGATTATACTTACAAAAAGAAATATGGAATGGTGGGTTAAAAGCACAGACTCTGAAATTAGGAATAACTAGCAAAACCTCATCCTTGAAGACTGTTACATTGTTTGGTGAAACAGTTTCCTCATCTTTAAAATGGAGATTAGGGTACAAGGTACCCTGTACCTACCTCACAGATTAAAGAAGCTATTATATTATGTGAAAAGCACTTGGAACACTGCCTAGCACATCTTAAATGCTCAGTACATGTCAAGTGTTTACCCTTAATTTTTAGTTTAGAACAAGAACGTTATTATTTAAAATGAGAAAAGTATCCATTTAAATCACAATTTGATCAACAAACCTTTTCTTCATACGAGCTATTATAAAAAGTGAAGTTCTCAAATGACAAGTCATGAAGTGAAATTTAATTTTAAAATCTGAAAATTAGCTAATAATCATCTTTATTAGGAGAAATTCTTTATGCATCTGTTAATTACAATGCATTTAGTCCTATAAATTAGCATTTATTTAATTTGGCTTGAGGTAGTTGCTATTGTTAAGCAATTATTTTATATGTAACAATGGACAAAAGGGAGTTTTTAAATATGAAGTAGCTGAGCCATTCTATCTTATATTTTCTCAGGCTACAGAAAATAGACATCTGCTGCCTATGATTAGTAGCAATGCAAAAGGTTGCAACTGGAGTTGTTTTTTAAAAAGACAACCACTAGGAGGAAAAAAAAAATAGGGCTTCCCTGGTGGCTCAGACTATAAAATCTGCCTGCAATGCAGAAGACCTGGGTTCAATCCCTGGGTCAGAAAGATCCCCTAGAGAAGGGAATGGCTATAATTTTGCACATCTATGTATATGAAGATTTGATATTATTCAGAATGGAATATCAACTATTCAGTTGGTCAGAGTCTAAAAATCAGTCTCTTCCTCTACTGTCAAATCCATGATTCCAAATTTTAAATATACTCCCCAAGTAGTTTTTTATTAATTTGTTACTAATGTAAATAAAGTAACATATATAGTTACACACAATGTATGTTTCTAATATAACAACCAAGCTTTCTGAGATACTTTCTTTTTTAGCACTTAAATACAAGGTCTCAGATATCAAAATAAGAGTTCAGTTAGTTTTATGTACACTACAAATAATACTTTCACTTTGTTAACTATATTTTCAAAATATGAATACTATAAATCAACATATAATAAATTATATATTAAAAATCTAAGTCTAATTCACATAAAAATTCTTCTCATATAAACTAGATTATCTTATATGCTGAGGCATCTGACATGAAATAAAATTAGATTTTCAAACTTTTCAAGATGGGCTACTGTGTTTTATAAAGCAGATTTATTTTATAAAGAACAATGCCAAACAAGATAAAAAGTGATTAAAAATCATATAATTGTTTATTTGGTCACTGAAATGCTGCTATACATGTCTGAATAATGAAAACATCCTCAGTTACTCTAATCCTTAAACAAAGCTACATAATTCCCTAGTTACAGTTTTGGTCTAATTTGAATAATCAGATTACATTAATAAAGTCCAGTTTTACTAACATATAATAAAATTTTGATGTCAGTCAAATATGCTCTTGGCAGCAATCATTTTAGTGTTTCTTCACCTTTTCCTACTATGAACAAAAACAGAGATTTATTTAAACTCAAACCAGTAGGATTGAAGTTTTAAAGTGTTGCATCAAAATCATATTCGGTCTGAGTTACTGTCCCCTTAATTTCATTGGAAAATATTTTTAAAGAATCATTTATTTTAAAAAATCTATATAAAAAGGTATCATAACAGCTAACATAAATTAAATAGAATATATTAAAACTGAAGATGATGGTTAAAGATCAATATTCGGTATCATCTCTCTCTATTAAATTCATCTTCTTGGGGCCACATTAATATTAAACCTTTGGTAGAAAGTTCCTGCTGTGTGTGCCTCTTCTTTCACAATACAAGAAGCAGGTTTGAATAAATACATTGGACATGCAAGGCAGCAATGGGTAAAGGGGGGGAAAAAGCCACACTTAAAGGAGATAAAGCAATATTTTACTTCGTAACATCAACACGACTCACCTGGAGAGTTTCTATTTGTTTTCTGATACTGTTGTTAGATGGCATCTAAATAAAGCAATGTGAGACAGCAAACATAAACATGAGATGCAGCACATGCATGTTAGATGAAAATAAGCACAAAACAAGACAGCTCTTCACCAAGGTCTCTATTTAGAAGAAATTTGAAATTTCCAAGACAGTGGCTAGAAACACTGAGGGAAAAAAATTCTATAATTTGGGCATCATGGATCATGGGATACACCTACAACACTGAAACTGAGAGAAAACAGTTAAAAGTTTCAACTACCTAATTTTTCCTCTAAAAGTACAGCATTTAATTTTAGACAAGTTTCCAATTTTAAAGGAAAAGAAACATACACTGTAGAAAAAATATTTCAATTATTTTTATATGGCACCTACTCTTATTCCTCTCTCTCTCTCTTATTCTTCAGAAACTTTAAAATCATTTTTCACACAATGACCTCAACTGACATAAACACAGGGGGATGGGAAACTACCAAATCATATTTGGGAGAAAAATAGCAGATTTAACATTTTCAGTGAAAATAAACTGTTGTTCTCTCGTGCTATTTATGGACCTACATATTAATGGCCATTTTTCATGGTCATCAATTTCAAAAACTAGTATGATAATTTTTTTTAAACTGTGCACTATTTTAAAGTACCTTGAAAATGTATCATATTTATTCTTATGAATCTAGAGAATAATGCCTTTTTAATACCCTAGAATTACAGCCAAAAGTACATTTAAAAATATTTAAGTATAGCAATATTCTTTATAGTACATTATAAGGTAACATGGCAGACCAGAAAGAACAAAAACTATGGAACTAGATGGATTTAGATGCACATCTTATCTCTATCGGCCTCAGTTATAGTAAAAATTAAATGAGATACTGGACTTAGAGAATCTAGCCTATAATAAATATTAATAAAAATTTATTTTAAGAAGTAGTAGGTCTAAAAAAAGTGTTAAAGGTTACTTTTGAGATCAAGAGATTACTTGAATCTCAAAGCAAAATCAATTTAGGTAAGACCTTCATCTTGGACCAATTTTCCCTATATACAAATCAAATAAGTTGTACCTGTCACAACAGATAACTAGCATAGATTTTCCCCTGAATACTCGATTCCTTACCTCAACTATGCAGCGTAGCCACAGTATCTAAAACTTAAGAAGCAGGAACCAAGTCATAAAATTTCTGCTGAATAGAGCCTTAATGTAAGTTAAGGGTTAATAATGGTCAAGACAACTATATTCCAAATATTCATGCTAAGTGGCTCTTATCTCCTTTAGCCTGGCAGATTGACACAGCCATTAATGAAGATGGACAATATGCCAGAAATGTTTAATAGGAGGTAAGGGTTCAAAGAAAACAGAGCATTTTAAATGAAAGCCTTAAGACAAAAAAAAAAAAAGTTAAGGTACTGCGAAAGAACTGCAAATATGTTAGGTGGAAACGTATATATATAAAAACATTCCAACAAGCAACAGAAAAGTATGAATTGTCATGAAACAAAGCAATCTTCCAGAAACACTTAAAATGTGTGCCTTAAAATATGTTATTAAAAGTTTGAAGAATCATACTATCCAGAAAATTACCACCTTCCTTTCAGCACCTAAATCTGTATGAATTACCAAAATAAGGACAGTCCTGGGAATTTTCATAAATAAAGCAAAGAGAATATATCAATTCTCATCCAAATATGAATAACATATTTGGAGTATATGTATATTAGTATATATGTATATATAGCATATTATGGAGGGAAATAGCCAAAAATACTTCTGGAAGACCTATTTTTAGTATACCTTACTAAGAAATCAAAGTATTTGTCAAAATGATATGTAAAATCATCAAAAAATGTATATAGAATACTGTTGTCCAGTAAATCAATCCTTAAGTGAGAAAAAAAGAGCCAGTCCTGTTTCTCACATCATGATTAGCTGTTTGGATCAGAGATAAGTCATTTAATCTCTGTGCCTTGGTTTCCTCATTTTCAAAGTTTAAGATTTTCAGTTTTAACCCTAACTTAGAAGAATAACAACAAAAAAAAAGCCATGTCTGCCATATTTCTATAATATGTAAGCAGATATTCAAATATATTCATTTATGCATCAAAACGGTATTCAAATCCAGTGTTCACATGACATTCAGATGTGGAACATTCCCATTCTGTGTCAGATATTAACTGTGCTCCTGTCCACAGAAGAAAAGAAGATCCTGTGAGATCCTTCAGCAGAGCATCCTGGGAAGATCCTTCTACCTTACAGTTTTCTTTTCAGTACTAAGAGACTGAACATAGATGTGCCAAATACTGTTAATAACAAATAATTATCCCTTGATTCAAGCCAGAACATTTCAGGAGCTGTCACATCCGTATGGATCCCGAACCATACTTCTAGATTTGGCCAGGCATAATTACACTAAATGTGCTTTTAGTGATATTTTATCATCAAGGCTTTTTTCATATTATTCAGACTTGAGCCAACATTACTGAATTTTCTCAAAAGAAAACACAAGATAACTATTTGAAGAATTTTATAAGATTAACTAATACTCTGAAATTCTAAAGGAATTTACTAATAAATATTGCTAAATCTAAGATATTATAAATAATCATTAAAAAAATATAATTTTGCATTAAGACCAACTAAATTTAATCAAAAGTTTATTCATGTCTGTAACATGATTCCCTATAGAAGAAACGAAGTATGCATAAGAAAAGAAACATGGTAAAATATCTCTATTCAAATGAACTATAGTACTAAAAGTTGTATTATATACCGTTTAATATACATGCATGAGTGAATGCACTACAGTCAGTATTTACAGGTCAGATTAAGTCTTACCTTTAAATGTGACAAACAGTTCTGTAGGAAAATATGCCAGTTATTTAAAAAAAACTGTTTCTGACTGACACATAAAAGGCAGGTAATTAATGGATATAGAGCCTAAAGGAGAGGAAGAAAGAGAATTAAGATTTTTCATAAAAAAAGCAGCACTGGACTTGTAAATTATATTTCATTCGTTCTCATAAACAAAAAAAAAATTCCATCAGCAGTTTTCCTGTTTGTAATAAAAAATACAATCAGGGGATAATCGAACAAAGAAATGACAAAGGGCAATTTTTCTGTAAGAACGATCTCCTGACCTATCACCCCTCCCCAAGTTAGAAATATGCTGTTATTTCTCCCTAGACCCACTACTCCTCTAACTAGAACAGTGGCTCTGGGGTCAGAGGATAGACCAATGTTAATGTTTCAGCTTGCAATTCATCAAGTGACTTTAGGGCGTGTGTGTGCTCCAGTCGCTCAGAGGATACGTTAAAGTGCTAGAGGTCTCACTTTCCTAACACAAAAAGTGAGGATGATCATCACACATATCCTACAGGGTTCTGAGGCTTAAAGTAAGATAAAGAATGGAAAGCACTTGGCTTAATGCCTAGCACAATCACTGTTGATTATTATTATACCTCTATCTTAAGTGGTCAAGTATTCAGCCAATATTTCACACTTTCTCCAAGCTGCATACAAATTTACAGAAAAATCCCTCAAAGTTATTGAAGTGTATGGGTAAATAGGAAAAAAAAAATCACCTTAAATTTCTGAAAAGAGAAGATGTAATTATATAGACAATCACACGCTTCAGAATACAACTTATTATAACGTAAAACTGGACTTCCCTGGTAGCTCAGACGGTAAAGAATCTGCCTGCAATGCGGGAGGCTTGGGTTAGATCCTTAGACTGGGAAAATCCTCTGGAAAAGGGAATAGCAACCCACTTCAGTATTCTTGCCTGGAGAATCCCATGGACAGAGGAGCCTAGCGGGCTACAGTCCATGGGATCACAAAGAGCCGAACACGACTGAGAGACTAACACTTTGACTTCTCACTACATTTAACTTTTCTTATATTCTAATATGGGTTTCACTTGTGGCTCAGATAGAAAAGAATCTGTCTGCAATGCAGGAGACCTGGGCTCCATCCCTGGGTTGGGAAGATCCCCTGGAGAAGGAAATGGCAGCCCACTCCAGTATTCCTGCCTGGAATATCCCACGGATAGAAGAACCCGGCGGACTATAGTCCATGGGGTCACAAAGAGTCAGACACAACTGAGTGACCAACACTTTCACTTTACATATTCTAATACAAAATTTAAAGCATCTGTCAAAACCTAGAATAAAGTCTGAATAACCTACCAAATAGAGAGCTAATAAAATTAAGAATATACAGTTTTTAAAAGAGCAGGAGAAAATAGGCAAAATTTCCCCTTGTGCTTACACTTTGGATATTTTACAATTTGCATTTTTATAATTCTCTTTAAATTCTACTAAAAAAAACCTCTACTAAATTCATAAATCAATTATTAAAATTCCAAGTAAATATGAGAAGGTTTGAAATGTTTCTCATACCAATGAATGTTTCTTTCTGGAACTCAGTTCAAAAGTAGTCTGATAAAGCATCTCCACAAAATTTTTCAAGCAGGGAACATTCACTTCGTTTTTCACAGCCTAGGTAAAAAGATAATACAAAAACAAAGAAAATGGTTACAAATGTTAGATCAAATTATACAAGGATTACAAAAAGGTTTTGTAAGGTTTGAAATTAGTTAATAATTCCCTGAGTATCTAATGGAAGTTCCATAAAGTAAATAAGATAAACTAGGTCTATGCCTTGGGTGAACAAGCAGAGACTAGAGACAAGTGAAGAGGCAATGAATATGTGGTACAAAAAAAGCTCTAAGAGAAAATTCTGTGTGCTCTCAGGGTACTCAGAATGGACCCCAATGAAAAACTCCATAAGGAAGTTGTATATACATTGAATCCAGCATTTCCTTGCCTAAAATACTACAGTAGCATCCCATGTAACCTCTTTGACCTTATCCCCCACTGCTCTGGCCCCTGCACTGGGATCCAGCCACACTAGCATCTCTGTTATTCCTAGAGCACATCAAACATGTTCTTGCTTCTGGATGACTGTGCTGGTTCCCTCTGCCTAAGAAAGTCTTCCCCCAAATCTGGTATGCCTTGCTCCTGCATTTCTTTAGTTTTTGGTCAACTGTTATCATCTCTTTCAAGGTGGTGGTCTTTGCTGAAAGTGAAAATTGCTCAGCCGTGTACAACTCTTTATGATCCCATGGACTATACAGTCCATGGAATTCTCCAGGCAAGAATACTGGAGTGGGTAGCCATCCCCTTCTCCAGGGGATCTTCCCAACCCAGGGATCGAACCCAGGTCTTCCATATTGTTGTCAGATTATTTATCAGCTGAGCCACCAGGGAAGCCTGGTCTTTCCTAATCACTCAATTTAAAATTTCAACTCCCCTACCCACTGCAGCATTTTTAGGTCCCTACTGAAGAATTGATGCTTTTGAACTGTGGTGCTGGAGAAGACTCTTGAGAGTCCCTTGGATTGCAAGGGGATCCAACCAGTCCATCCTAAAGGAGATCAGTCCTGGGTGTTCATTGGAAGGACTGATGTTGAAGCTGAAACTCCAATACTTTGGCCACCTGATGTGAAGAGCTGACTCATTGGAAAAGACCGTGATCCTGGGAGGGATTGAGGGCAGGAGGAGAAGGGGACGACAGAGGATGAGATGGCTGGATGGCATCACCGACTCAATGGACATGAGTTTGGGTAAACTCCAGGAGTTGGTGATGGAGCTGGAGTGCTGTGATTCATGGGGGTCGCAGAGTTGGACACGACTGAGCGACTGAACTGAACTGAACTGACCCTGCTTTACATTTCTCCATAGTACTCACCAACACATCTGGCATACTGCATATTGTACATATTCGTTTATTGTGAGTTAGCTGCACTGGATGTAAGATATTTAAAAGTAAAAAAGTCTTACCTACACTGATCATTGTTCTACTCTGTGTATAGGAGAGGCCCTGACACACAGAAAGCACTCAATACAGATAATGAATAAATAAGCAGAGGTCAAGAAAGGAGGCTGGGGGTTATTAAAGTGGTAAGAATGTTCCAGACAGAAGAAGCTCCATGTACAGAGGCAGGTGTTATGGGCTGAATTGTCCCAAAATTCAAACACTGAAGTCCCAACCCCATATACCTCATAATGTGACCTTATAAGAAAATCATTGCAGATATAGTTAGTTATATTTGCAAGATAAGGTCCTATTGGAGTATGTGTGTGTTGACGAGCAAAGGGGGTGCTACTCCAACAGGACTAATGTCCTCAAAACGCCGGGGAAATGCAGACATAGATATGCACACAAGGAGAACACCATGTAAAGATGAAGCACAGATCAGGGTGAAACTTCTACAAGACAAGGAATGTCAGAGATTTCCAGAAAACTACTAGAAGCTAGGTAAGAGGCATGGAACAGATCTTCCTCACAGCACTCAAAAAATCAACTTGCCAACACCTTGCTTGGTCTCAGACATCTAGCCTCCATAACTGTGAGACACTAAATTTTTGCTGTTTAAGCCACCTGGTTTGTGGTACTTTGTTAGGGCAATCCTAGTAAACAAACTAAAAAAGTAAACATGGCATAAAAGAAGAACTAGGCAACAGTAATAATGGACCACAGTCAGAAGTCTTTCTTCCTACGATCTGCTCCTCTTGACGAACTGCCTTAAAAACTACAGCATACTCTCAGATATCTGGTAAAAACAGATTTTCAGACAAAGGGGAAGCACACTTGACAATTTGAGATGGATAAGCAGTAACTCAAATCACTTCTAGGGAACAAATATCTCCAAACAGGTAAATACATAACCGAACTGTGTATCCATACAATAGAATACTAGTCAACAATGAATAAACTGCTGATAACATTCTGTAACATAGCTGGAACTCAAAATAATTATGCAGAGCAAAAGAAACCAGAAAAGAGTCTGTAGTGTAAGATTCCATTAGTATAAAATTCTAGGAAACCCAAAACTAAGTAGAAGAATAGAACGATCAATGGTTAGATCTGAGAAAAATGTGGGGTGAGTGGTAGTGGGGATTAAAAAGAAGCATGGGGACACTTTTGGAGTACGGCAAAATGTACACTATCTTCATTGTGGTGAAGGTTTTACAGACGTATACATTTATGTCCAACTGTACAATTTACATATGTGTAGTTTAAGTCAATTTTACCTCCATTAAGTTTTTTAAAACGAAATATGTGTGTGTGTGTATAAATATAAAGAATATCATTCATACAGCAGTACATAGTAAACTGAAAGTAAATAGCATTATCACATACCACACACACACACACAAAACTACACAGGAAGCAAAAAAATTCTAGCATGTCTGAGTATTCTAAAATCCCTAAATCCTATTATATCACATTATGTTACTAGTGTATAGGTTTCCCTGGTGGCTCAGACGGTAAATCTGCCTGCAATGCGAGAGACCTGGGTTCAATCCCTGGGTCGGGAAGACTGCCTGGAGAAGGGAAAGGCTACCCACTCCAGTATTCTGGCCTGGAGAATTCCATGGACTATATAATCCATGGGGTCACAAAAAGTCAGACACGACTGAGGGACTAATACACACAGACATGTTAGTAGTAACTACAAATTAATTTTGAGAAATACAATGAATTTAGACCAAGAAAAGCTTTCATAAATCTGTTTCCCTAGAAGTTACCATGATCATATTTATAATAATCATATTTTCTAAATAATTTAGCATACATATTTTGACAGGTCTGATGAATGTTACAGCAACTACAGAAATGAACACTTAAAAGTGAGACAGTCCTGTAAAATCTAGGATATATGTCACAATACTTTAAAATTCTTCAGAAGCATTACAGTGGCATCCACCCTGTAAGGAGCAAATGCCATTAAACGCAGTGTGTTATGCTGAGCTACTTGAGATAAGCATTACTTTGAGGTTGCAAAAACACTGCCTGTTAATGGTATCTAAATCTTAAGGGCCTGGGCTTGTTCTTTTAACCAAAAGACTGATCAATGTTCTTCTGCTATTTGTCTAATAAAGATTTCCCTACACCCACATAACATTCAAAGTTTCCACTTTATTGTCTACGAGATTACGAGAAAGTAAGAATGTATCATCTGGTAACTCTTCAGTGAACAGAGACTTTTAAATACAACATAAAAATAAAAATGGTTTCCTTTGTTGTGCAAAAGCTTTTAATTTTAATTAGGTCCCATTTGTTTATTTTTGCTTTTATTTCCAATATTCTGGGAGGTGGGTCATGGAGGATCCTGCTGTGATTTATGTCCCAGAGTGTTTTGCCTATGTTTTGCACAACAAAGGAAACTATAAGCAAGGTGAAAAGACAGCCTTCAGAATGGGAAAAAATAATAGCAAACGAAGCAACAGACAAACTATTAATCTCAAAAATATACAAGCAACTCCTGCAGCTGAATTCCAGAAAAATAAACGACCCAATCAAAAAATGGGCCAAAGAACTAAACAGACATTTCTCCAAAGAAGACATACAGATGGCTAACAAACACATGAAAAGATGCTCAACATCACTCATTATTAGAGAAATGCAAATCAAAACCACAATGAGGTACCATTTCACACCAGTCAGAATGGCTGCTATCCAAAAGTCTACAAGCAATAAATGCTGGAGAGGGTGTGGAGAAAAGGGAACCCTCTTACACTGTTGGTGGGAATGCAAACTAGTACAGCCACTATGGAGAAGAGTGTGGAGATTCCTTAAAAAACTGGGAATAGAACTGCCATATGACCCAGCAATCCCACTGCTGGGCATACACACCGAGGAAACCAGAATTGAAAGAGATGCGTGTACCCCAATGTTCATCGCAGCACTGTTTACAATAGCCAGGACATGGAAGCAACCTAGATGTCCATCGGCAGACGAATGGATAAGGAAGCTGTGGTACATATACACAATGGAATATTACTCAGCCATTAAAAAAAATACATTTGAATCGGTTCTATTGAGATGGATGAATCTGGAGCCCATTATACAGAGTGAAGTAAGCCAGAAAGAAAAACACCAATACAGTATACTAATGCATATATATGGAATTTGAAAGATGGTAACGATAACCCTATATGCGAGACAGAATAAGAGACACAGATGCATAGAACAGTCTTATGGACTCTGAGGGAGAAGGTGAGGGTGGGACATTCTGGGACAATAGCATTGAAACATGTATATTGTCATGTGTGAAACAGTACACCATTCCAGGTTCGATGCATGAGACAAATGCTCAGGGCTGGGGCAATGGGATGACACAGAGGGATGGGAAGGGGAGGGAGGTGGGAGGGGGGTTCAGGATGGGGAACACATGTAAACCCATGGCTGATTCATGTCAATGTATGGCAAAAACTACTACAATATTGTAAAGTAATTAGCCCCCAACTAAAATAAATAAATTTATTAAAAAAAAAATAAATAAATAAAAATGGACTTACAGCAGCTACAGGGATAAGAATCTCCACAAATAAACCAGCAAGTGCATGTTTTATATCTTTATCTTTTACTTCTAAGAAATACTGAGCACATTCCTTGAGAGGGGGAAAAAGATATATTAGATTAACAAAGGAAGAAGATTAAGAAATGTTAATATCACAATAATTTCTTAAACATTCTGCAATTTTACCAGAAAACTAAGTTCAAAATCACACTCAAATTTAAAAAGAAAGTTAATTCACCCTTGTGACAATTTAACACTCGGAATAAGGAATTAATAACTATCATTAATTCATATTTATTTTGTTTCTTTTAAAATAGTTTTTAAAAGCAAAAACGACTACTGTTAGGCTAATTCCAATCACTGCAGTTGAAAAGGGCAGGTCACCTGCATGAACTGAAATGAAGCTTCAAAATCTTCTACAGGATACATTTTCACTCGGAAAAATTTCATTCCCATTATTAAGCTGATGACGCTTTGTACCACATGTGGACTTTGTTCCTTTTGCCGCAGTTCTTTTAATTCTGTCACAAACTTCTTCCTCACAGCCTGAAACCTTTAAAATACATGGATACATAATTTGATTTTAATTAAAAACACTCATGTCTCACATGATATTTAAGGTTGAAATCAAAATGTGTTTTATCTAAACACCACCTCCTTTCTCTGCCCTCATTAAAACTACCAGAAAAACATATAGATGAAAACAAAATTATTTGTTATTCTAAATTTGCTATTCATTTAGTTTCTCAAATCAAAAATGCCTTAGGGAGAAATTCTAATTTCTAATAAGGAATTTCTTATTAGAAATTAGAATTTCTTATTCCATATTAGAAATTTTTCTTATTATAATTTCTTATGGCTATAATACCACCAATATAACACTACCACCACTTATTAATAATCACCATAAAAATAAGATCTAATAACCCACCCATAAAACATCCATATGTAAATCAGAGAGTGTCTCTAAATTTTAAGTTTTCTTTTTAATGAAGTCTGCAATTTGAGTGACAAGGAGGGCAGACTGAAGCTATACATTTGTTTAATGAGATAAACCAATCAACTGTAGACTACTAATTATCACTAAAAATTATCATCTTCTTACACTGTAGAAAAACTGAAGAAGAAGAATGGGTGGACGCTGGTCTCACAATGTGAATAAGCCAGAGAATCACAATGCTTTCAAAACATTGAGCACCATCCTGGATTCAAATGACTCCAGTTGTTAAGCCTACTAAGTTTTTCTTTGTTTACATGGCAAAAAGA
Source organism: Okapia johnstoni (assembly GCA_024291935.2). Taxonomy (NCBI): domain Eukaryota; kingdom Metazoa; phylum Chordata; class Mammalia; order Artiodactyla; family Giraffidae; genus Okapia; species Okapia johnstoni. The sequence continues at coordinate 61,080,800 of CM044308.1, forward strand.
TATCTGATAGTTTGTTAATCAATAATACTTCATTTACCCTCTATTTATTATGAAACATATATATTATGAAAAAATACAATAAATAGATTGCTTATATTAAGTAAAGAGTTTACTGTTAATGTTACTTAGGGAAACTAGTTCTTGAAAGTTAAAATGACAAAGCATACTACCCAATGGTCACTGAGTACATATTAATATTAATAACATAGATATTAATCACATATTAATGAAATATGGACACAGGCTAGAAGTATAACTTATCTATTTCCATTTCAGTCTTGGAGAATACAACACCATTTTCCATGAAAGTATTTTTTTTGCATTTTATAAAGAAAATACAAAGTGAATAAAATTCCTTCCATTGCAATATTAGAATCTAAAGATTTTTTCTGTTATTAAATTTCTCATAATACTTATTAGTCACTATAATCAAAGGAAACACATAGACAAGATTCTAAAACACCCCCAGCCTTTCTCTTTCTCCTCACCCCTTTCCCACCTCACTACCTCTCCTCTCAAATAAATGGTGGTGCCATCAGCCCAATCAAATGTGGATATGTCCATGTCTTTTCTCGTGCTCACTGTATGTGAGGGTGGAAAACATCTCATTACTGCTCTGAGTGGCATTTCTCTAACAACTAGACCAGCGAGTATGCTCAATCGTTCAGTCATGTCCAACTCTTTGTGACCCCAAGGACTGTAGCTTCCAGGCTCCTCTGTCCATGGAATTTTCCAGGCAAGAATACTGGAGTGGGTTGCCATTTCCTACTCTAAGACCAATGAGACTGAGCAACATTTCATATATTTACCTTATATTTACTATCCTTTACTATAAATATTTTTATTTACTATCCTTACCATCTTAGATTTAACTTAGCTATGATGTAGGGTTCTTCTGGATCCAACTTGCTCATGTATTATTTACCATTCTAACCTATATTCCTGATAGAAAATCATTTTCAATAAAAATCAAACTATCATGAACTACAGGGCCATAAAAAGAAATATATCATTGCTCATGTTTTAGTAGCTATATTCCTGAGACAGGGATTCACTGTTGATTAAATATAAATGCAATATTAAAATATTATTGTCTAAGTCATTTCAAATACTCCAACTATATTCCAAGTTCTATAGCATTGGGTATACAAGGGTCTCTGGTAAATTACAAAGGATAAAAAAAAAAATACTAAATTAAAAGATACGTGCATACTAAGTCACTTCAGTTGTGTCCAACTCTATGTGATCTTAAGGACTGTAGCCTGCCAGGCTCCTCTGTCTATGGGATTCTCCAGGCAAGAATACTGGAGTGGGTTGCCATGTCCTCCTCCAGGGGATATTCCTGACTCAGAAATCGAACCCACATCTCTTGACTCTCCTGAATTGGTAGGCAGGTTCTTTACCACTAGCACTACCTGGGAAGCCCAAATTAAAAGATAATAAATACTAAATAAAATACATTACTCAGTATTTAAAATCTAAACTACTAAACGTTAACGATAACTGCGTTTGCTCCTTTAGAATTTAAAAGGTTGTTATACGATGATTTCAGGGTCAAAGACTGACTTTTTAAATAGCACCCAAGAGAATATAAACTGATCCTCTCTGCCTTATAGATTTCCCAATAGGAACAAAGGCAATTCAAAATCTTCCACAGTCTTTAGAGTAAGCACAAGATACGAAAGACAAGCATCTTTTTTAGTGTTTAAGATAATTATGGTTCAATACAATCAATGCATGTAACTCCTAATGAATAACCCTTTTTATGGAGTACTCTAGTGTATCTTATCATCCCTTTTTGGTATGTCTTCTATCTATTCAAAACTCTGTTCAGTATTAAAGCAAATTAAGATGGTTAGAAGGAAGACACTGCATTGCTGTCTCAGAAATAAAAGAACTCAACTAGAAACCACTAAAAGTAATTATTAGCTTTGACAAGAGTTCGAAAAACACTTCTCATAGAATTGTGAAACATAGGGAATAAGGTAATGACCTGACAATTTTTGGCAATTTCTGACTTCCTTAATTCAGGTTTTATGGAAAACACCAAATAAATTAAAACAATTTGTACAAATGAAGTATGGGTGTCACTTAAAAATCCTCTAAAAACACAATAGCAAAATAATAAAAAGTGAAGCCGACTTCACAAAATTCTATGGAAAACAGAAATAATAGACCTAAAATAGTTAGTGTCTATTCTGTCAGTGAGTAATGAGGCATTCTAAAACAAATCAAGATCAGTGATTTATGAAACTTACTTTGATTGGGCAAGAACGCCTATCACTTCTGCATATAAATCTGCAATAATATGCACATGCCCAGTGTTGGTTCCTGGATATCTAAAGTAACAAAAAGAACAAACACATTATTTCATTAAATTTTTCTACAAACTCTCTTTCTTAATAAATCTGAAAATTTCTCATCAGGGTGTTGTATAAATTTTCTCTGAAGATTCACTTTCAGGATGATAAAAAGCACGTGAATTTTCTCCTATCTCTACATTTTAATTTGGCAGGAAATTTAACCTGATTCTTAAAAATCCAATCAATAGTTTTAAGAATTATTTTTATAAAATCCTTTCCATAAGCATCTTGTGTGGATTAAAAAACCTAGAGGCATAACTACTTTGAACTCCAGTAACAAATAATTGAGGAAAATTCAAATTAACCATCTAAGTCTAAACTGCAGATAAAAGTAACAATGCCGTAAGTATTTTACTTACCCTTCCTTATGTTTAAAGTGCTTAAAAGCTAAGTTTAGAACTTCGTGAACTAAGGGATCAGGCACAGGATGAACAGGAATCTAGAAAAAAAAAATCAATTGTGTGCCAAATAGGTTATAAGTCTTTTATGAATATTCTCATCATTTCAACTAACCAAATTAATAACCAATTTTAACTTTCATGATATGATCTACTACTAATCTGTCAATCTTCCCCTTTTCTAAGAATGTTATTACTTTTCTCTAAGAATTTAGTTGAACACCTACTTTGTTGCTGTTTAGTCGCTAAGTCATGTCCAACTCTTTGTGACCTGGTACACTGTAGCCCACCAGGCTCCTTTGTCTATAGGACTTTCTAGGCAAGAATACTAAGAGTGGGTTGCCATGCCCTCCTCCAGGGGATCTTCCTGACTCAGGGATCAAACCCACGTTTTCTGCATTGGCAGGTGGATTCTTTACAACTGAGCCACTAGGGAAGTCCTTAACATCTACTTCAACAAGTTCTAAATTCAAGAATATTAGCTTCATAACCACAAAAGACCCTGATGCTGGGAAAGACTGAGGGCAGGAGGAGAAGGGGACGACGGAGAATGAGATGGTTGGTGGCATCACCGACTCAATGGACATGGGTTTGGGTAGACTCTGGCAGTTGGTGATGGACAGGGAGGCCTGGCGTGCTGCGGTTCATGGGGTCGCAAAGAGTCGTACACGACTGAGCGACTCAACTGAACTGAACCACAAACCCTTAAACTATAGACTATGCAGATGAAAAAAGTCATTGTTGTACTATTTTCTCTATCAGAAACTTAAAAATGCACCCCTAGGTAACTCTCTGTGACATCTATAAGAAAGGAAGCTTTGATTGAGCCAGGTCCATATTCCATATAGTCTGATATTCTACCATAATAGTATCCAAAAGAACTCCCAACTTCAAACAATTTAAAATTAGCTATGGTTTTACTAGTGTTAGAAAGTTTTCATTTAAATGTTTATTTAGTTCTTTAAAAATTACATGCTAGTTCCTAATATGGAAAACACATCAAAACATTAAAACCAGGAAGTAAAATCCCTGCCCCTTCCCCCATATATAATCACTACTGGTATATATCTACTTGCAGGTTTTTTCCTACACTCACCAACCCACACACCTTATTTTTACTTAATGGAATGATGCATCTTTCCCTGTCAGTACTGAGCACTCCTTATACTATTTAGCAGCCATATAAAACTCTGTGTATATTATAATTTATTTAATGAGCTCCCTATTAATGAATATTTCATTTCAGATTTTTAATATATATGATGTTATACAATAAGCATCTTATGTATTTAGCATTATTTACTTTTATAGTTCCATGGGAAAGAGTTCAAAAGGAGGAACTGATGAGTTAAAGATTATTCAAGTCATCACTTATAGAGATTCTAGTTCTTTATATGTGGGGGTCTGTTTTTGACCTCTCTATTCTATCAATTAATTCACATCTATACTAAAATCATGCTGTCTTAATTATAAGAGCTTACTAATAGGGTCTGATGTCTGGCACTGCAAGGCCTCCCTATTTTTCTTCTGAGACAGCTTAGCTATTGTTCTTTCCTATTCAATTTAGAGCCATCTTTTCTAGTTCCACAAAAACTGTCTGTTACAGATCAACTTGGGGATAACTATATTCTTATACATTTACATGAAATATCTTCCCACTTCTTTGAAGGCTTTCAGGAGAGCTTTACAATTTTCTGATTTTGCCTTTTGTTATTCTTAAGACAATAAACATATGAAGAGATGCTTGCTTTCATCAGTAATAAGAATGAAAATACAGTTCAGTTCAGTCGCTCAGTCGTGTCCAACTCGTTGCAACCTCATGGACTGCAGCACGCTAGGCCTCCCTGTCCATCACCAACTCCCAGAGTTTACTCAAACTCATGTCCATTGAGTCAGTGATGCCATCCAACCATCTCATCCTCTGTCGTCCCCTTCTCCTGCCCTCAATCTTTCCCAGCATCAGGGTCTTTTCAAATGAGTCAGTTCTTAGCATCAGGTGGCCAAAGTATTGGAGTTTCAGCTTCAGCGTCAGTTCTTCCAATGAATATTCAGGACCGATTTCCTTTAGGATGGACTGGTTGGATCTCCTTGCAGTCCAAGGGACTCTCAAGAGTCTTCTCCAACACCACAGTTCAAAAGCATCAATTCTTCACAACCAACTGTGGAAAATTCTTAAAGAGATGAGACTCCCAGACCACCTGACCTGCCTCCTGAGAAATCTGTATGCAGGTCAAGAAGCAACAGTTAGAACAGGACATGTAACAATAGACTGGTTCCAAATAGGGAAAGGAGTATGTCAAGGCTGTATATTGTCACCTTGGTTATTTAACTTATATGCAGAGTACATCATGAGAAATGCAGGGCTGGATGAAGCACAAAATGGAATCAAGACTGCCAGGAGAAATATTAATAACCTCAGAAATTCAGATGACACCACCCTTATGGCAGAAAGTGAAGAACTAAAGAGCCTCTTGATGAAAGTGAAAGAGGAAAGGGGAAAAGTTGGCTTAAAACTCAACATTCAGAAAACTAAGATCATGGCATCTGGTCCCATCACTTCATGGGAAATAGATGGGGAAACAATGAAAACAGTGACAGACTTTATTTTGGGGGGTCTCCAAAATCACTGCAGATGGTGACTGCAGCCATGAAATTAAAAGACCCTTGCTCCTTGGAAGAAAAGTTATGACTAACCTAGACAGCTTATTAAAAAGCAGAGACATTACTTTGCCAATAAAGGTCCATCTAGTCAAAGCTATGGTTTTTCCAGTAGTCATGTATGGATGTGAAAGTTGGACTATAAAGAAAGAAAATACACAAGGTATCATTTTACCCTTACATGATGGGAAAAAAACGAAGTCTGACAATACCAAATTGTAGAAATAAGGTAAATGAATGAGGGCTCACAAACATTGCTGGTCAAACTTTAAATCAATTTTTTACATAGCCTGCAATCTAGTGAAGACCACAATGTATCACCACAAAACATGGCACTTGGGCATAAGGATTGTTTTAAGCTGAAGGCAATGGAGAAAGAACCGATGAGGGAAAAGCACTCTGTTCCTCCTTTCTCCCTAAAAGCAGCCTCCTCTTCCTTTTCCCTAACCAAGAAGAGGACAAACCACTGTCACTAGAAACCCAAAGTAGGCACAGAGATGGAGCTGCTCAAAGAAGCCTTACTAAATAGTCCTTATTTTCCATTGTTTCCCCCATGTATTTACCTTCCCATGATTTACCATCTCTAGGAGCCCAAACCCTTTTCCTTGTCTTGTCACTTCTCCACAAGGTACTGTTCTTTGTTAAAACAAGTTCTCGGGTTCAACCATTCTTTGAGTCTTCACTTCTTTTCTGTGAAGGCCTCAAGATGTATATGTAGTAAACCTTTTCTTCTAAGCTTACTTCCGTCAGCTTAATCTGTAGGCCCCAGCTACTAAACCTAAGAGGGAGGAGCTCCATTACACTAGCAGTTACACACATTTTAAGAAAATAAGGATGTTTAGCTACATACTTCATAGATTAATCTTAGTAACATAATATTGAATGAAAAAAGTAAGTCCCAGAGGAAAGAAACAATATAATACAACTTTTCAGAAAGCTCAAAAACAAGAAAAGTTTAATATATTATTCAGACATACATGAAAACATTTTTTAAGAGTTAAGGGAATAATTAACATAAAAATCAGTATGATAGTAAGGAAGTAGCCAGGGAGTGAAAATAGGAGCTTTACATAATTAGGATTAAAATTTTAGGTAATAGTCAAGTTCTCAGTCTTAGGTGGTAGGCTCATAAGCAACTATTACACTGTAAATAAACAAATACATAGGCAGTCATGCAGAGATCAATGATAAAAGTGTGTCTTGAACCAGGATTATGATTTATCCAATCTGTGCATCTCAGGGTCTAATTAGAACCAAACGTATAGGAATTCTTGACATTTGCTTAAAATTTTACCAGCTGAGCTACCAGGGAAGCCCTAAAATTGTTAATAATATAGTTTATAAAACACCTCATCAATAAGATGAAATTGTAATAAACATGTTAAATATAACCAAGAAAGTCACAAACTAGACTGGGGATAATAAAAAGGATTATAACTACTCAGAGATGATCACGATGCTTCTTTCGGATTAGATGAAGAAGAGATTTATATTTAAAATGAAGATAACTTATTTCTTACAAAGATTAACCAGGTGCTTATCAGGAGGAGGCTGAATTTCAGCCTTAATAATGATAAGGAACTAGTTCAAAAGTGGCGAATACACAACTGACATTAGATAAGAATAAAGATAATTAAATTACAATGAGGGGCAAGAACTCCAATAAGGAATTATTAGTTTATATTTACTCACTTTAATGAGAAGGTGACCAAATTCACACCACAGTAAGGAGAGCACTGGGATTGTTTTTATTTTTTTTAATTGGAATATAATTGCTTTACAATGTTGTGTTAGTTTCTGCTGTACAACAAAGTGAATCAGTTATATGTGTACATATATCCCCTTCCTATTGGCTCAGATGGGAAAGAATCTGCCTGCAATGCAGGGGACCTGGGTTTGATCCCTGGATCAGAAAGATCCTCTGGAAAAGGGAATGGCAACCCACCCCCGTATTCTTGCCTGCAGAATTCCATGGACAGAGGAGCTTGGTAGCTATAGTCCATGGGGTCACAAAATTTGGACACAACTGAGCGACTAACACTTTCACTTCCTCTTGAGCATCCCTTCCACTCGCCCAACACCCTACCCCTCTCAATCCATAAGAAAGCACCAAGCTGAGCTCCCTGTGCTATACAGCAGCTTCCCACCGGCTATCTATTTTACGCATGGTAGTGTATATCTGTCAACGTTACTCTCTCAATTCATCCCACAGTACTAGGATTTTTGAAACACTGTCTCAAGCAGAGGGAGGCACAGCAGCTGACATGGCTTTAAAAGGCTTGTGGTGAACCCTGACTCCAGGACCAACGAACAGCTAGAGCCACATCTTGGCTAAGTGGCTCAGTATTTACTGTCGACGAGAAGAAATCAGAAAGAACATTCATCTGAAATTTCCTAGAAATGGGTACTGTCCTAAAAGCCTGACCCTGAAATTCAATTAGAAGAAACTGTACTCTGAGGGACACCCCCATGCTATCCGTCATATAAGGGCTAAGTACCAGCTGTGAACAAAATCTTCCAAGGTCTCAGATAACCTTTTAAAAATAACCTGACTTACAAGAAAGAAACGAAGTTTATGCATCAGTTTGTAGAAGCTGAGATTTTTAAATGCCATGCTAATAACTGTGCGTGCCTGCATGCTAAGTTGCTTCAATCATGTCTGACTCTGTGCGAACCTCTAGACTGGTGCCCGCCAGGCTCCTCTGTCCATGGGATTCTCCAAGCAGGAATACTGGAGTGGGTTGTGATGCCCTCCTCCAAGGGATCTTCCCAACCCAGGGATTGAATCTGCCTCTTTTACATCTAACCTGCATTGGTAGGCGAGTTCTTTACCACTAGCACCACCTGAGAAGCCCATGATAATAACAGACCAGGACCCAAATTTATTCTACATAGTAAAGTCAGAGAGTTCAGCCTCCAGTTTTAACCTTTCTCCCCCATTGGTAAGCTGAAGTTATAAACCCAAAATTCCTCTTGCAACTAGGGATACTTTAAGTAGGAATTTTATGACTGACTGCATAATTATAAGAAGCTGTCCAATCTTTTATAGGCAGACACATCCCACCATTATAGAAGCATAATGTTAATAATCACATCTCACTGATATAGGAATTTTGGAATATTGGCTGGGCCATTAAGTACGATCTTGGCATGGCAATCTTTTACGTAGTACCTTGATTACCTCGTCTTAGGGCTACATTATTCATCTCATATTAACAACTTATTCACCAGAGATATAGTAATGCTCACTTATATAATCAAATTGCCGACCACAGGAGTTTGCTTCTGCAAAAATCCCCCAGTCAATAACAAAACAAAAGAAGAAACTAAAACCAGTAACTCCAAAATGCTCCCTTAAATTCACACCAAGCTGCTCAACTTATTATAAGTAAATTATAATCAAATCATTATATAATATTGTAAAGTATTTTCTTCATTAAAGTGAAAAAAGATGTCTTTCTACACTTTTTATCACTCTAATGAAGAAAAGCTGAGCTTTTCTATTCACTAGTTATATAACCTGGAGGAAGTTTCCACTTTTTCACCTGTGAAAGTTGCAGATAATAGATTAGAAGCCGTAATTACCAGGCCAGAGATAAAGAGCTGAGAGAATGCATTACAATAGATTGATTCTTGTCCTTGCACTTTTTCTACCCCTCTCTAAAAAGGACTAGGACAAAATTCTTACCTCCTAGGAAGGTGGGGCAGACGACAGAACTAGAACATAGGATGGAGACAATGAGGAGTATAATCCAGAGTTCATTAGGAAGCAGGGAGGCAGATGTATTCTCCTAGCCTGATCTTCCCCAGACTGGGCCAAACAAAATATGCCCAAAGGTAACTAAAAGGTTACTGAAGTCACTGCTATTGTCCCCTATGTCCCAGGTGCTGTTGTACAGTTACTAAGTCATCTCTGACTCATTGCGACCCCATGGACTGCAGCATGCCAGGCTTCCCTGTCCTGCACTATCTTCTGGAGTTTGCTCAAATTCATGTCCATTAAGTTGATGATGCTATCTAATCATCTTATCCTCTGCCGCCCTCTTCTCGTTCTGCCCTCAATCTTTCCTAGCATCAGGGTCTTTTCTAATGAGTCAGCTCTTCACATCAAGTGGCCAAAGTTTTGGACCTTCGGCTTCAGCTTTGGTCTTTCCAATGAATATTCAGGGCTGATTTCTTTTTGATTGGTTTGATCTCCTTGGGACTCTCAAGAGTCTTCTCCAACACCACAGTTCAAAAGCAATCTTCCTCAGTCAGCCTTTTTTATGGTCCAGTTCTCACATTTGTACATGATTACTGGAAAAACCACAGCTTTGACTACAGGGACCTTTGTCAACAAAGTGATGGCTCTGCTTTTTAATATGCTGTCTAGGTTGGTCATAGCTTTCCTTCCAAGGAGCAAGTGTCTTTTAATATCATGGATGCAGTCCCTGTCTGCAGTGATTTGGGGGTCCAAGAAAAAAAAAATTTGTCACTGTTTCCACTTTTCCCTTTCTATTTGCCATGAAGAGATGGGACAGGATGCCATGACCTTAGTTTTTTGAATGGTGAGTTTTAAACCAGTTTTTTCACTATTGTCTCTCACCCTCAATTCTTTAGTTCTTCTTCATTTTCTGCCATTAAGTCCCAATAAGCCCTCTGATTAACCCATCGATGGTGGAAACAAAGTAGATATCTACCACTAGGTGACGCCAACCTTTAGTTGGGAATAGGCTGTATATGGATCAAGCAGCCTGACTCCCAGAACTTCCTGTAGAGCTCACAGCGCTAATCATACAGGCTGGCCCCAGACACATCCGTGACCTTGCAATAATGCGACACTACATTTGACATGAATAAAATTTTCTGTGCCCCACTCACTGCGCTGTGTTGTGGTTTTACCATAATGACTTCCTCACAGGGATGTCTGGTGTGCTGTAGGCCAGAGATATGACACACAAGCTAATTTATACCCATACTTTCTCCTACATAGTCTTTACTGGCTCCAATTACGCCAGAAGTCTAACAATGACAGCTAGGGACACTACTTAGCCATGTTGTGTGCTCTCTATTACTACCTTAATACTGAACTACCAACACTTTTCAAGTGTCTGTGTGCTGGGTATTTGCCAGGCATTTTATATACATTATTTATGACACTTATAGCAACCTTACATGGTAGTATTTGCCCCTGTTTTGCAGATGAGAGGACTGAAGTTTAGAAGTCGGAGCATACTTCTCTAGAATATACTGTGTGCCCAGCTTCTGATCTATGAAAATACATTTAATACATAGAACAAATGAGGAAAAAAGCTTTCAGTTTTATCATACTGCAGCTAGAAAAGAGACAGAGAAACAGAAGTGAGAGAAGAGACATTATCTCAGTTTTAATTTTTAGAAGAAAAAAAGCACAATCTCTAAAAATTTTAAGAATGGACACTATTAGAATGCTCAGACATTCTTGAAATTCCTACTTCTCCCCCTTACTTACAATAACAACAACAACAAAAATTCCCAAACTTAATCTCCAAAAAAAGGGGGTGGGGCGGAATCCTTTTTCAGTTTATAGAAAAAAGTTCTACTTCCCAGAGTAATGAATAGCCTCATCTATAGTATCAAGAATTTTCCAAATCTTGTCATTTGCATGACTAGAAGCAGCTCAAATTCTACTTGAACATTCAAGAAGGATATATCAAGTAGGCTCTAAAGAATACTCAAGTTTTATTCCAAAGCTATTCCCTAAATCTAATGCTTTTAGCACATCATGAAAGTGGAAAACCACAAAACCAGATAAGGTATGTATACCGGAGAGTCAGCAAGGTACATTCATTATGAAAATGACCAGTCCTCATTGAGCGTGAATAAACGCATGACTCAGCAAAATCACAAATAACATCATGACGTTCAGGGCTGCTTACTAACATCTAAAATGGCAATGTCAAATCTGAAGATCCTAAGGATCTACTATTCCACCTTCTGATACTTCACAATAAGGACCGATAAGACCGAGCCAAAAACTTGAAGTGGCTCATAGGCCTGGTTTCCTAATCTTGTCTGTTTCAATGAACAAATGTATGGCTAAAATTCAATATGAAAAAAAAAATTCCCTCAAACATTCTAAATGCTATGGTGCTGTTTAAATATGCTTTTTATCAAGGATTCTAATGCCTCTGGTACTAACATTCTAACATTTGTAGTCGGCCATGACCCCAACATTTTTCTTCTGACATTCTTGGAAAAATAAAATTAATCCTTTATCATCTTGATTTAATTTTGCTCCCATGGTGAATCACACTGATTTAACCAGATTTTTTTTCCATTACATTTATTTAGCCTCAATCCTTTGTCTAACTTATGCTTTAAACTTTAATTTTAAAGATGCTGGTCATTTCGTCTAATTTTATATCACTGATTTTACCAATAAGAATAGTTTTATTTAAAAAGAGAACTAGCTTTATAATCTTCAGCAAATCACTGTAACTAAGAACATTTATCTATAAGAAAAAAACAACAGACAGCATTTATTGGACACTTCCCATGTTCATATTATCATATGCAATTATTGTATTTAATTCTCATGATTCTTTTATAGAGGAGAAAAGAAATCAGTAAGTAATAATTTGTCCAAGTTACACAGCAAGTAAATGACACAGCTGGGATTAAGAAACATTCCCAAAGTTTATCAGAATGATCAGGTGGTATTCCAACAACACAAGAGAAGACTCTACACGTGGACATCACCAGATGGTCAACACCAAAATCAGATTGATTATATTCTTTGCAGCCAAAGATCGAGAAGCTCTATACAGTCAGCAAAAACAAGACTGGGAGCAGACTGTGGCTCAGACCATGAACTGCTTATTGGCAAATTCAGACTTAAATTGAAGAAAGTAGGGAAAACCACTAGTCCATTCAGGTATGACCTAGATAAAATCCCTTATGAGTATACAGTGGAAGTGACAAATAGATTTAAGGGACTAGACCTGATAGACAGAGTACCTGATGAACTATGGACAGAGGTTCGTGACATTGTACAGGAGACAGGGATCAAGAAAATCCCCATGGAAAAGAAATGCAAAAAAGCAAAAAGGCTGTCTGAGGAGGCCTTACAGATAGCTGGGAAGAGAAGAGAAGCAAAAAGCAAAGGAGAAAAGGAAAGATATTCCCATCTGAATGCAGAGTTCCAAAGAATCGCAAGGAGAGATAAGAAAGCCTTCCTCAGCGATCAATGCAAAGAAATAGAGGAAAACAACAGATTGGGAAAGACTAGAGATCTCTTCAAGAAAATTAGAGATACCAAAGGAACATTTCATGCAAAGATAGGCTCAATAAAGGACAGAAATGGTATGGACCTAACAGAAGCAGAAGATATTAAGAAGAGGTGGCAAGAATACACAGAAGAACTGTACAAAAAAGATCTTCACGACCCAGATAATCACGATGGTGTGATCACTCACCTAGAGCCAGACATCCTGGAATGTGAAGTCAAGTGGGCCTTAGAAAGCATCACTACAAACAAAGCTAGTGGAGGTGATGGAATTCCAGTTGAGCTATTTCAAATCCTCAAAGGTGATGCTGTGAAAGTGCTGCACTCGATATGCCAGCAAATGTGGAAAACTCAGCAGTGGCCACAGGACTGGAAAAGGTCAGTTCTCCTTCCAATCCCGAAGAAAGGCAATGCCAAAGAATGCTCAAACTACCGCACAATTGCACTCATCTCACATGCTAGTAAAGTAATGCTTAAAATTCTCCAAGCCAGGCTTCAGCAATACGTGAACCGTGAACTTCCAGATGTTCAAGCTGGTTTTAGAAAAGGCAGAGGAACCAGAGATCAAATTGCCAACATCAAATGGATCATCAAAAAAGCAAGAGAGTTCCAGAAAAACATCTATTTCTGCTTTATTGACTATGCCAAAGCCTTTGACTGTGTGGATCACAATAAACTGTGGAAAATTCTTCAAGAGATGGGAATACCAGACCATCTGACCTGTCTCTTGAGAAACCTGTATGCAGGTCAGGAAGCAACAGTTAGAACTGGACATGGAACAACAAACTGGTTCCAAATAGGAAAAGGAGTACGTCAAGGCTGTATATTGTCACCCAGCTTATTTAACTTATATGCAGAGTACATCATGAGAAACGCTGGGCTGGAAGAAACACAAGCTGGAATCAAGATTGCTGGTAGAAATATCAATAACCTCAGATATGCAGATGACACCACCCTTATGGCAGGAAGTGAAGAAGAACTAAAGAGCCTCTTGATGAAAGTGAAAGAGGAGAGTGAAAAAGTTGGCTTAAAGCTCAACGTTCAGAAAACTAAGATCATGGCCTCTGGTCCCATCACTTCATGGGAAATAGATGGGTAAACAGTGGAAACAGCATCAGACTTTATTTTTTTGGGCTCCAAAATCACTGCTGATGGTGATTGCAGCCATGAAATTAAAAGATACTTACTCCTTGGAAGGAACGTTATGGCCAACCTAGATAGCATATTGAAAAGCAGAGACATTACTTTGCCAACAAAAGTCTGTCTAGTCAAGGCTATGGTTTTTCCAGTGGTCCTGCATGTATGTGCGAGTTGGACAGTGAAGAAAGCCGAGCGTCACAGAATTGATGCTTTTGAACTGTGGTGTTGGAGAAGACTTTTGAGAGTCCCTTGGACTGCAAGGAGATCCAATCAATCCATCCTAAAAGAGATCAATCCTGGGTGTTCATTGGAAGGACTGATGTTGAAGCTGAAACTCCAATACTTTGGCCACCTCATGCGAAGAGTTGACTCATTGGAAAAGACCCTAATGCTGGGTAGGAGTGGGGGCAGGAGGAGAAGGGGACGACAGAGGATGAGATGGTTGGATGGCATCACCGACTCGATGGATATGGGTTTGGGTAGACTCCGGGAGTTGGAGATGGACAGAGAGGCCTGGCGTGCTGCAATTCATGGGGTCGCAGAGTCGGACACGACTGAGCGACTGAATTGAACTGATAAGGGATACAGAGCTCTTTGTGTATTGTGAAGACTTCTAAATATGTGATTATGACACATAGTAACGTGTCAAAAGGACAAGACAAATTAATAAAGAAACATAATTTGTAATATATGAGATCAAGCACTAACCCACAAACAATATGTACTCCCCTTTTAAGACTGACCCAACCATGTGTCAATATTTCGTTACACTTCGGGTTACTCCTGGAGCCATCCATCTCATCAAAATAAAACTGAATCACATTTTAATACAGGTATATTATATGGGACAAAAGTAACAGTCACATTAAATTCAAAATATACTACCATTGATTACTCTCTGAATCTATTAAACCCTACATCATTTTGACACGGAAAAAAATTGGCTTCGTTTGTCATGATAGTTCAGAAAGCTCTATTGATTTTTACTTCATTTTCTGTAGTTGCAGTAATTTTGAAGAAGCTAAAAAGACTTGCCTTTTACTGGGAAAGAGAAAACCTATATAGGATTTTAAATAACGAACATCAAAAAGATGCTTGCTCCTTGGGAGAGAAGCTATGACAAACCTAGATGGCATATTAAAAAGCAGAGACATTACTATGCCAACAAAGTTCCATTTAGTCAAAGCTATGGCTTTTCCAGTAGTCATGTATGGATGTGAGAGTTGGACCATAAAGAAAGCTGAGCACCAAAGAGTTGATTCTTTTGAACTGTGGTGTTGGAGAAGACTCTTGAGAGTCCCTTGGACTGCAAGGAGATCCAATCAGTTCATCCTAAAGGAAATCAGTTCTGAATATTCATTGGAAGGACAGATGCTGAAGCTGAAGCTCCAATACTTTGGCCACCTGACGCAGAATTGACTCACTGGAAAAGACCCTGATGCTGGGAAAGATTGAAGGCAGGAGAAGGGGTCCACAGAGTATGAGACGGTTGGATGGCATCACTGACACAATGGCCATGAGTTTGAACAAGCTCTGGGAGTTGGTGGTGATGGACAGGGAACTCTGGCATGCTGCAGTCCATGGGGTCACAAAGAGTCGGACGCGACTGAGTAACTGAACTGAACTGATGCTTTTGTTGGTTATTTTATTTTGGTATATATTTCTTTGATGAGTGCATTTGAATGAAAATATGAGGATAATGGTAAAAGAGAGAAAGGGTATAAATGCTGTTGTACAAAAGAAAATAATATAACACTGTAAAGAAATCATACTCCAATTAAAAAACAAATTTTTTAAAAAAGAAATGTTAAGTAGAAAGGGAACTGTAGGTTAGAAGAGTATGATAAAAGAACCAAAAACAAGGATGAGCTATGAGAGCCACTGTATTTCTCCTTTTTACACTTTGAGTCCATGTGAACCATGGATATGAAAGGATTTTGTGCAGAGGACTCAAAAAATGGGCCTGAAAGGATTTTCTCAGGCTTATAGACCTCAATTTTTTTTTTTTCCTACTAGAAGAGTTATCTGGACTATTAGATTTTTTAAAGGAACAGGAGGAAAAGGAAACTCAAGACAAAGACAATGGGGAAGGGTAAAAGGACAGTTGAGAAGGAAGGGTAAGGGGAGAAAGAAAACCCTCCAAGGGTTTGTCTGTGCACCGAAGTTCTGAAGCCAGTGCAATTATAGGTAACTTGTAGATGAGAAGAGGGACCAACTGCTAAGTGGAAGATCATCATGGCAAACAAAGGAGAAAAGGCATAAAAGAGCCAGATCACAGAGGGGCCTGAAAGTCAGGAGTTTGCAATTTCTTTTGCTGGGAGAAGAAATTCCTCTATCATTTAACTAAGAAATGCAAATACTGATGACTAAACTCCTCACAAGATCTACATTTAGCATGAGATCAACCTTGATGGCACTTCCCAGGTGGAGCTAGTGGTAAAGAACATGCCTCCCAATGCAGGAGACATAAGAAACTTGGGTTCGATCCCTGGCTCAGGAAGATCCCCTGGAGGAGTGCATGACAACCCACTCCAGTATTCTTGCCTAGAGAATCCCATGCATAGAAGAGTCTGGCAGGTTATGGTCCACGGGGTTACAAAGAGTTGGACACAACTGAAGTGCCTTAGCATGCACGTAACCTTGATGAACGCAAAGCCCAAGTCTGTTCATGGTATTATGCTTCTGGTCCTCAGCTCCTTCTATATCTCTACTGACTTCAGCCCTAGGATCCAGCTAAACTGAGAGATTACAGAAAGCAAATCTGGCTTTCAGAAAACACTACTTTCAGAGGAAACTTCTTTCCCATACTGACTAAATAAATCTTTATGAAAGGTACAAATTATAGTGATTTTACCTTTGATTAATGCGTTTATCTATTTCACATATTCAAAGTCATTAAACTTTTATTTTAAACAAAATAAAAAATAAGAAAAATTTATTTTTATCTGTGGGCTTCAGATATTCAGATTTTAATATTTTTTCACATACATTGTAAAAACAAAAGCAAAGTACACATGATTACATAATTCAAATATTTTTATACTAGTTATGTCAAAAAAAGACTATCAAATCAGTTAACTTTTTATATCTTACACTTGCTTTTTCATGTCATATTAGGTATTCTATTCCATTTAATACAACAAAAACAAAACTCCCTGTCCAAACATGTCATATGCAAAATATGATTTTTTTTCTTTTAGGTGACCTGATTTTTTCTTTTTCCAAAACATTACAGTATGCATGGCTAGAAATACATGGATCATCTTTGAATGCTGTATAAGTTTTTAAAGACTACAAACTATGAAAACATACTTTCGCATCAGTACAGGCACTTATACATATACTTGTACTGTTCGTGAATAGTAAAAATATGTATAACATGATAGCTGACACTGTTACATATTTATATCTTCACTATCTATGTCACTGAGATGGCGAGCTCAAGAGTGCAGTACCTAGAACAATGCCACCCAACAGTAGGCATTCTAACATTTATTGAATGAATGAAAGTGAAAGAGAAAGTCATGTCCAACTCTTTGAAACCCCATGGACTCTAGTTTATGGAATTCTGCAGGGGCCAGAGTACTGGAGTGGGTAGCCTTTCCCTTCTCCAGGGGATCTTCCCAACCCGGGGATCAAATCAAGGTCTCCTGCACTGCAGGCGGACTCTTTACCAGCTGAGCCACAGGGGAAGCCCAAGAATACTAGAGTGGGTAGCCTATCCCTTCTCCAGCAGATCTTCTCGACCCAGGAATCGAACCAGGGTCTCCTGCTATGCAGGCAGATTCTTTACCAACTGAGCTATCAGGGAAGCCTGTTGAATGAACAAACATAAATAATTCATTATCCTGAAAATCATTTGCACTTGACAGTTCAGATCACCCCCATTGCTCAACAACCACTGCACAATTATTACATGTTGAAATGCAGGCTTGAGGGCTAGGAAGAGAATTTCTTTAAAAACGGAGGAAAAAAGGAATTGAAGTAGGTAAATGACAGACAGACTATAGTGACAGCTAAAAGCCCATATTTAACACAGTTTCTATTCAGCTCCATTTTACTAACATGATTTCATGTCTTAGATGGCAAACAAAGGTAGAAAGAATGGGGAGAGACAGGTACAGGACATGCAATCCTCAGGCAATTGAAAGGCGTACAATTAAATTACAGGAATTGTGTCTCTGTGAGCCAGAATTTTAGATGTAACATCCTAAATTAGGTAACTGAAACACAAAAGCAAATCAGCGAAAAATAAGAAATACAGACTTTGCAGAAACGAAAGAGCTTACCTGCTTTAGAACTTCAACTAAAACTAGACAAAAAATGAAATCTACTGCTAAGTCTCTCCTTTCAAGAAGATAGTCTCTTTCACGTTGCTGTTCATCCCTGAAACAAGAATCTCAAATTAGGACTGCATTATGAAAAGAGCTCTTGGTTAGCATTTCACGTTATTTACTCAATTCCTAGTACATATGGTGTTTCATGGCAACTGTTAAAAGTTTTTGTAATCACCCAACATATATACTGCATTTCTCGTGTTCTCATTTTGTACATTAGGAACTTACATGCAAATCTCACTACTACATCTGTCAGAAATTAAATCTAATCTAAAAGAATTAGAGGGACTTTCTGGTGGTTCAGTGGTTAGGACTCCATGCTTCCAGTGCAGGGGTTATGGGTTCAATTCCTGGTCAGAGAACTAGGATCCCACATGCCAAGTGGCACGGCCAAAAAAATGAATAAAATTTATACCCTACTGTTGTGTGAAAATTGTATAAATCTTAATTATGTTGAATAGGTTCACAGAGCTTTTCAGGCCTACTATATCCTTTTACTTCTCTGTATATTCATTCTGTTAATTTTTAGAGTTTTATATTGAAACTCCAACTAAAAATCTTATCTACTTCAAAAAATTATTGTAATATATAATGGAATGATATGTAACCTTGTTCTGTATTTTCCAAGTCTCCTGTAAATGTGTTATTGTATGTTCATAATTAAAAAAAAATAAAAATTATACAAATGGAAAACTGTTAATAAATAAAACCTATTTTAAAATAAAAAAATAAAAGAATAAGAGGAAGAAAAACATGAAAATACAGTGCCAGGTCATTTTTCCACAAATCTAAGTTGGAAAATCACAAGTGGCATCTGCGGAAGTCCAATTCTAAACCATGGGCCATCGTTTGAACACAAACAGATGTTTTACTTAAATCCATGATCTCCCTGGGAAATTTGAAGAAAGAAAAGACAAGTTCAAGGATTTAACTCCACGAAGAGTCTCAAGTGTAAGAATACAAGGTTTGAGCAGTCTTCCAATATCACAAGTGTTTCCCTTCACAAACCATATGAACAGGACTTTCTTTGAATATTTTTTTAACTTTGTCAATGACTGTTAAAGCTCTTCACTGCACTACTGAGACAGCTCTCCTGAAATGCATTTTGGCAAGACTAACTCCAGTAGTGACTCCTGTAGGGCAGCACCTACTTTAACTGATACCTTCACTTGATTCATAGTTTAAGTGTGAACCATCTTTTCCCTCTGTTACCCGTTCGTAACGAAAGTAACCAAACAATAACAATCATCAGCTGATAACACTATATCCTCTTCACTGCAAGTACTTCAAGCCCAGACAGAAAAGTAAAAAGATGTGCCACTTACCCCTTAGATTTTGTGCTTGACCGAGGCCTATATTCATAAGATTCATCTTCAGTTCCGTTCTGGC
This sequence comes from Okapia johnstoni, assembly GCA_024291935.2. Lineage (NCBI taxonomy): Eukaryota > Metazoa > Chordata > Mammalia > Artiodactyla > Giraffidae > Okapia > Okapia johnstoni. The sequence continues at coordinate 61,100,331 of CM044308.1, forward strand.
GTTTGTACCAGTCAAACAAGGTGCGGAGTAAGGAAGGGAGACAGTGCTCTGCTACTGAGCTCATAGAGCTTATCAACTGAAAACACAAGATGTTGCCAAAGATAAAATACATCAAAGTGCCACGCTTCTAACTCTACTCGCAATCACTTAGAAATAAGCAATATTTCTAGAATAAATTAACACAAACCATAGTAATTCTAGAGCAATAAATGTGTTTCAAAATAAAAATAAGAGCTGGGAGTCTAGCCAAGTAATAAAGTATAGTGAGCTACATTTCATAGACTATTAAAATTTACCCAAATCCATGCAGTTTAGTTCAGTGGCTTTCCACCCTTTTCCTGCCTCCATATGCTACACGTGTAAAAACATGACTGTCAGTAGCATTCCTGATTATACTCATGGCACCTCTGGGTGAACTGTTACACACAACATGAAACAATCACACCTACTTCCTTTTCCTGGCCAGTTCCTCTCTACTCATGTGATTGAAATAACCTAAAATGTTACCACAGAAGGGATAAAGAGACGCAGAAACAGAGAAGACCATACTATGTTAGAACTATGGGAAAAGCTCCACTTTACTCTGTGCTGCTACGACATGGAACAGAGAATTATAATTACACAATTTGTGATACTCACAAATAAACATATTAGAAATGTGTTATATACATGCTTTTCAAGCTTAGAATATATAAATGGACAGCATAAAAATAAATGGAGTGGGATGGACACCTGCCACTCAATTTGAGGCATCCTTTAAACTATCTGAATTGTAGGTTAGTTTTATCAGATTCATTCATGAATGAACCCAGCTTGCCTGTAGTGGTGGTAAGAGGTACACCAGCTACCATTAGTCATCCCTAAGGTCACTCTTCATTCTTAAGGATCCAGACAAAAAACATACTATCTTCATAAGAAACTCTGTATCTGATTCAACCCATTGCTCATAAGATTAGTATTTTAAAATTAGCGAAAAGTAAAACATGCTTCACTTTGTTTGACTTAACTAAAAAAACTTCAGGCTGCGGGAATACTCAAGGTCTCCTTCAGTTCCACAACTGTAGGAAGTGTCAGTTAATGAAGATAAATGGCTACCTCTAGGAATTAAACATTTATTTTTCCTAATATTTTATAGTTTTCATGTAACAAAGAATGAAACAGGTTGATTGTGCATTCTTCTCTTTTTTTATAATCTGTCTTCCTTTAATCACGCATTTATGATTTATAAATTATCATAACCTGACAGGTGAATAGTTTCTAATATAGAGAATTAAAATAAAAACAAAATTCTAATTTTATTTAAGCATTTTGAAATTTTATGTTTCATTAACAATGAATACTATCAATCAAAGGAAATCACTTTTCATATTTAAAGAAGGAACAATAAAACATCATCTGCTACTATAAATATATGAGTTTATTTCACACATAGCTTTTATTATAAAAATGAATCAAGCTATTGGGCATGATAATTTAGTTTTATTAATCATTTACATAAGAAAAGAAATGGAAATTTCCTTAAAATATTGCTTAATAAGTTTCAAATTCTGATCATTCATTCATCATTAGTTAAATAGATTCAAGATGTGAATAATCTAAAATACTTTAGATTACCTTTAAAATATTAGTAATACATGAATAATAACTAGTACTTAGTATCTTCTGTAATGGCATTAAGATTTGAAAAGGGCTATATGAAGTGATCTTATTATTACCATAACAAAAGCCTTCTTATTTATAGCTCCTTCTTAGACCAGCAGCTATTTACTAAGTGTATGCATCAGAATCACCTGGGGAGCTATTGTAAAACACAGGTGCCAGAGCACCACTTTTGGTCAGCACAATTGGAGCAGGATCCAGAAACACAGTATTTTGGTAAGCCTGCACCAAGTAATTCTAACCAGTCATCTCTATCTAATCAAGCAGACTGACACGAGCATTAACTTCTATTTCCTAGATACCTAATTATGAGAAAAGTAGCTCAGGAATACTAGGTGGCAACAGAAAGCTGATCTCGATTATTGAGTTTTGCAGACAATCAGTATATAATGAAATAATTACTGAGCAAACATAATTATGATAAAAATAACACTTGATCAAATATTCAATATTAGCAAGAGGAAAGAACTGACATTAGAAAAATACCACTAAATTTTAGATATTAGTATTCTATATAAAGATTTCTGGTTTGGGGGTTATTTTGGGGTGGGGGGGTTGGCCATTGTATATTTCCTTTTTAAGCTTCTTTGGCTTTCTGACACAGGCACTCCTCTTGATCTTTGCACAAGCACAGCTACAAGGTTGAGTATGGGGTATAGTCAATGCCTCCTAGGACAACCCACAACTACTGCAGACAGGGACTGCAGATAAATGCTGCAGCCCTCCATTCTTCAGACAGACAAGTATGGGCAACATTCTCGATAGCTCTCAGAATGGAATGAACCCCCAGTGCCCAGAGCAGTGACCTCTATCAATTCTTCCTCTTCCCTGCATCACTCTCTCAAGTCTCCTCCCTAGAATCTGTTTCTAGAACCAAGTCCTTGTCTCTGGCTCTGCTTTTAGAATGGGGTGGAAAGGAAGAAAACCAGGCTATATGCTTCAATATAAAGGTTCTGATAGCCCCAACAAGAAAAAAAGTAAATGCTAAGGGGTCAAATATGTAAAATTGTATACAAGGAAAGACTGAGGGATATAATTGGACACCTTCTGAAAATTTTAAAAGGGCATAGTAGAGAGTAGTAATGAAAAGCAAAGTTTTAAAATATTTAATAAACAGAAATCAATAAAGTTCACAGCTCATAACTCATTCTATTTGTTTTGTTAAAAAACAAACTACCAAGGAATTCCATGGCAGTCCAGTGCTTAGCATGCCATGCTTCCATGCTGGTAGCCTAGGTTTGGTCCTTGGTCAGGGATCTTAGTTTCTGTGTGTGTATAATATATGTGTATATTTATATAAAACAGACCATCAGCTCCAGACAGAATCTAGTGTATAAAGATATATAGGGCCACTAAACAAAATATAGAAATTTCTTAATACTGGGTGTATATGTATTTGGATCAGACTGTTAGGATAAACCTTTTCAGAAAAAAAAACCAAAAAACACCACACTGGCATACCTGGTCAAACTGAAGATCTTCTTCTTTTATTGAGATTCTTTAGGATGATTTTCTAAACTTTCTACATTAGGCTTTCTTATTGAATTTTTAAGTGAAATATGAATCATAAAAAAATCAGTGTCATTCTTCAAGCGGGATTTAGAAATTTAGAGAGAATTTAGAATTTTTAGAATTTTAAAACTAGAATTTCAGAATTTAGAGAAAAACTTGAATTTAGAAATATGTATATTCAAAGATCAAATTGCCAACATTCTCTGGATCATCGAAAAAGAGAGTTCCAGAAAAATATCTATTTCTGTTTTATTGACTATGCCAAAGCCTTTGACTGTGTGGATCACAATAAACTGTGGACAATTCTGAAAGAGATGGGAATACCAGACCATCTGACCTGTCTCTTGAGAAACCTGTATGCAGGTCAGGAAGCAACAGTTAGAACTGGACATGGAACAACAGATTGGTTTCAAATAGGAACAGGTAAGGTGAAGTCGCTCAGCTGTGTCCGACTCTTTGTGACCCCACGGACTGTAGCCTACTAGGCTCCTCCATCCACGGGATTTTCCAGGCAAGAGTACTGGAGTGGGTTGCCATTTCCTTCTCCAGAGGATCTTCCCGACCCAGGGATCGAACCCAAGTCTCCCGCATTGTAGGCAGACACTTTACCGTCTGAGCCACCAGCCAAATAGGAAAAGGAGTACGTCAAGCTGTATATTGTTACTCTGCTTATTTAACTTATATACAGAGTACATCATGAGAAACGTTGGTGGATGAAGCACAAGCTGGAATCAAGATTGCCTGGAGAAACATCAATAACCTCAGATATGCCAGATGACACCACCCTTATGGCAGAAAGTGAAGAAGAACTAAAGAGGAGGTGAAGGGGACAACAGAGGATAAGATGGTTAGATGGCATCAGCGACTCAATGGACATGGGTTTGGGTAAACTCCGGAAGTTGGTGATGAACAGGGAGGCCTGGCGTGCTGCGGTTCATGGGGTCTCAAACAGTCGGACACAGCTGAGCGACTGAACTGTGAAGCTTATCTATCCGAGTCCCAATTTCCTTCTCTCATTTATGACTCACCTTCATGAAAATAAACTCAAAAACATATTTGCCACTGAAATGTAAAAATTCCTAATCTAACTATCAGAGAATCATGTTTCTAACTAATTTAATTGGAGTCAGTAAAATACTTGAATTTTATGGCACTTGACTTTCTTTTTTTTTAATTAATTTATTTTTATTGAAGGATAATTGCTTTATAGAATTTTGCTGTTTTCTGTCAAACCTCAACATGAATCAGCCATAGGTATACATATATCCCTGCCCTTTTGAAATTCCCTCCTCACCCCACCCCTCTAGGTTGATACAGAGCCCCTGTTTGAGTTTCCTGAGCCATACAGCAAATTCCCCTTGGCTATCTATTTTACATATGGTAATGTAAGTTTCCATACATCTCACCCTCCCCTCCCTTCCCCCCATGTCCATAAGTCTGTTCTCTGTGTCTGTTTCTCCATTGTTGCCCTGTAAATAAATTCTTCAGTACCATTTTTCTAGATTTCATATATATTTGTTAGAATACAGTATTTATCTTTCTCTTTCTGACCTCACTTTACTCTGTATAATAGGTTCTAGGTCCATCCACCTCATTAGAACTGACTCAAATGTGTTCCTTTTATGGCTGAGTAATATTCCATTGTGTATATATACCACAACTTCTTTATCCATTCATCTGTCAATAGACATCTAGGTTGCTTCCATGTTCTAGCTATTGTAAATAGTGCTGCAATGAACAATAGGATACACGTGTCTCTTTCAATTTGGTTTTATGGCGCTTGACTTTCTTAATAGGCAAAAGGTTTTTGGTACGTCCTTGGCACTTGAGTCCTTAAATGTTAAGCACACTTTGGTAATTATCTTGCAGACAAGTCTTCTATCTCTAAAACCACCTACTATGCAAGATAAACATGCAACATGATAATGATACTGTCCAGTAATATATATGCACAATTAACTAGCTCTAAGTCTCATAGCAAGTTCAAGAGAACACTGCTTCTGTAAGTATCTAAAAGTTTGAAAATTACTGAGCTATCCTAATGTGAATTGTGTATTTAAAACCTGGGCTGGGGTGGTGTAGGAGAGAGAATAAGCTGTTTCTTCCCAACGTAATTGACTTACTTGATCCCCCTCACTTGATCCCTCTTTCATTGTAATACTAAACTGAAAGGTTTTCAGTAATATTATGAGGAACACTGATCTATGTAGTTCATTACCCCATAGGGTATTTATGCAATAAAGTAATGACCAAGAAGACTAAAAAAGAGCAATTAACTTTTCCAGAAACAATCACACTGTTTTCTTATACTCAACATTTTTCATTTCTCAATAAACTCACACTTACTCAAAGATTTCTGAACATTTGACACCCTCATGGAGTTTTCCCTAAACCAAAAAGTGACAGTTAGCTGTTTTTTACATAATAAGAACTCAGAAATGATGTTTGAATGTGAAATACTCATGTCACTATCAGTTAAAAAACATTAATTTCTTGGACTCCAAAATCACTGCAGATGGTGACTGCAGCCATGAAATTAAAAGATGCTTGCTCCTTGGAAGAAAAGTTATGACCAACCTAGACAGCATATTAAAAAGCAGAGACACTACTTTGCCAAAGGTCTATCTAGTCAAAGCTATGGTTTTTCCAATAGTCATGTGTGGATGTGAGAGCTGGACTATAAAGAAAACTCAGCGCTGAAGAACTGATGCTTTTGAACTGTGGTGTTGGAGAAGACTCTTGAGAGTCTCTTGGACTGCAAGGAGATCCAACCAGTCCATCCTAAAGGAAATCAGTCCTGAATATTCATTGGAAGGACTGATGCTAAAGCTGAAACTCCAATACTTTGGCCACCTGATGTGAAGAACTGACTCTGGAAAAGACTCTGATGCTGGGAAAGATTGAGGGCAGGAGGAGAAGGGGACGACAGAAGATGAAATGGTTGGATGGCACCACTGACTCACTGGACATGAGTTTCAGTAAACTCCAGGAGTTGGTGATGGACAGGGAGGCCTGGCGTGCTGCAGTCCATGGGGTCACAAAGAGTTGGACACAACTGAGTGACTGAACTGAACTGAAGTGTACTGCACTAAATACAGATTACTAATCAAGGACTTTGTATTAACCTCTCAGTTTGATTATAATATGGTTGAGGATGGCCTAATCATTGCTCAAGCAGATGTACTTTCAATATGAGACTTTGAAAAGATAAACTATTTAAAAACATGCTTATAGTATCTGCAACCTATTAACATGACAACTAAAAAGAATACAAATTATTCTCCCATCCAAGTACTAATTGGGCCCTATCCTTAGCTTCTGAGATCAGATGAGATCTGGGTGTGTTCAGAGTGCTATGGCCATAGACTAAATTATTCTCTATATTCACATATAGATGAATGCAAAGACTTACATACAGGAATATTTACTGTATTATCTTTTTTTGCTGTTGTCTTCCCTGTAGCTCAAACAGTAAAGAGGCTGCCTGCAACACAGGAGACCTGGGTTCAATCCCTGGCTCAGGAAGATCCTCTGGAGAAGGGAATGGCAATACACTCCAGTATTCTTGACTGGAGAATTCCATGGACAGAGGAGCCTGGTGGGCTACAGTCCATGGGATCGCAAAGAGTTGGACAGGACTGAGCGACTAACAGAATCTTTTTTTGCAGTGGCCTCAAATTTGGGTAAGTCCCAAACAGTTTATCCATGCTACTGCTAAGTCACTTCAGTCATGTCCGACTCTGTGCGACCCCACAGACGGCAGCCCACCAGGCTCCCCCGTCCCTGGGATTCTCCAGGCAAGAATACTGGAGTGGGTTGCCATTTCCTTCTCCAGTGCATGAAAGGGAAAAGTGAAAGTGAAGTCGCTCAGTCGTGTCCGACTGTTAGCGACCCCACGGACTGTAGCCTACCAGGCTCCTCCGTCCAAGGGATTTTTCAGGCAAGAGTACGGGAGTGGGGTGCCATTGCCTTCTCCGTTTATCCATAGAGACAGGTATAAAAAAATTTATAGTACTTTCTCTAAGTGAAGTAGTATTCAACTGTTAGAAAGAATGAGACAAATACATATGGGCTGACAATAGAACAATCTCTGATTTTTTAAATAAAAATAGGTACAGAAAAAATATATGTATATGAAATCTCATGGCTGTTTTTTTTTTTTTTAAAGGTGGAAAGTGCTACAGAGATTGATTAATAACAAACATGAAAAATAGTAAACTAAAACTATGGACAGTGATTACCTTTATAAAAAAATGAAAGGATTACTATTTTTATTAGATAACCTTTAACACTATTTCTACTTTTTATAATATCATTATTTCAAAATAATAAAATATATTAATAATGTATCTAAAGTTCACAATCCCTTATACTCTAATTTGACCCTTTAACTAGTATCTGTGTGCAGAATACCAACAGCAACATGTAGCTTCCAGGGAAAGCAAGAGGGCTTACTGAAAAAATTTTGACAGTGTAACAATGATACTGAAATTATTTCAATAATTTGCAACTAAACATGGCCTTCTCTCCTACTAAACAATCCCTATCATTGTAGATTAAAAAGTCCAATGACAGAGCAAAGAAAATATATATTATCTTAGATATTAGGATAGGAAGCTGCAATGGAGGTGGGGACTTCCTCATGACCACTGAGAAGATGACATTTGAGTCACAATCAGAGGGAAGGATCTGAGCTTGCCATGCAGAGTGGGGACAAGATAATCCAATCAGTACCTTGGAACTCCCCAAAGGCTCAGGAACTGGAGGACTTCAGTACTATTAAAGTGTGGATGAAGGTGAAGTTAAAATAAGAATGTTGAGGGATTTCCCTGGTGGTCCAGTGGTTAAGAATCCATGTTGCAATGCAGGGACATAGGTTCAATCCCTGGTTGGGGAACTGTGATCCCTCATGCTGCGGGGCAGCTAAACCCATGTGCCACAACTAGAGAAAAAGCCTGTGTGCCACAGTGGAGACTCAGAGCAGCCAAAAAATTTAAAAAATAAGAGGGCTGGTACTGTATTGACCTGTTTTATAGGCTTTTTATTAAAAAGAGAAAACTCAAAAAAAAAAAAAAAGAGTTGGTTGAATGTTTAGGAAGTTTAAACCCTACCTCTCACTCCCTTCACCCACTCTTACTTAGCAAGTTGGTCGTCTCTCCATCCTGCGCATAGAGGAATTGCCCTTCTTAGCAAAGAGCAAAACAGAGATGTCGGCTGGGAGAGTCTACAGTTGAAGACTGGGTATCATCCTGAAGACAGGGAGCTTAAGTAAAAAGGTATATGCTAAATATTTAAAAAAAAAAACCAAAAAACCGTTATCTCCTGCCTCTATATCCCCTGAATGTTAGTAGCCAAGCCTAAACCTTCTCATTTGGGCTACTGAAGCACCCCTCTCAGTAGATTCTGACTAGCTCCCAGCGAAAGAGCTGACACTGATGGTTCAGATGACTACACGCTAAAAACCACAGTCAAAAAGGCCCCTCCATGTACGTGGGGCTTCCAATCAGCTGTTCAATGCCTCAATCATAATAAATAATATATACCAGGTAACAATAAACATGTGAGGAGAAGGAGGGAAACAGAAAAATGCAGTTTGGAGGAAATAAGAGACCAGAAACTCTTCAAAATACAAAGATGTTTAATACTATCAAAAAACAGTGGATCGTGCACAGTTGTAAAATGCTGGTCCTAAACTAAATACATACAGTCTATATTAGCAGGTGATTGGTCAAAGCCCTTCTTCCCATCTTCTTTACAGGTCATGGCAATCTAATAACAGTGACAAATAAGCATAAATGTGCCTGGATCATTATCCAGGATTGATCTACCTCCTTTTAGGAATAAAGAAACCTAAGGTATTGGATTACATAGCTTGCAAGCCGAAACTTTAATCAATGGTTGCCCTTCCTTTTTGAATCTTCCTCCTAAGATGAAAATGAAATCGTGGCTGAAGCCAAGCTCAGCTAAACTTTGAATCTTTCAGCTTCCTTAATTTCCTTTTATTATGAGTTCTAATATGAGAATGAAAAGGCCAGTTCTCTCATTTTAGTGGTTGATTAAATTCTTTTAACAGAATCTTTCACATGGGTGCTTCTAAGTTTCCATGTAACCTACTGACCATCTGACCATGAGACACGTTAGGCTCCTTGTATGTAACAATTTGTGGATGCTATTTTCTTTAAAACAGAATGAGAGTTTCATTCGAGAACTCTAGAGAGTCATCTTGAACAGCAGTTTATTACTGGAAAGGGTACAAAATACATTTCAAAACAAATGAGATCACAATAAATGCATCTGAGGCTTTAATAAAAACATTGTGACGATTTTAGATTAAATGCATTTTCATTATCTAATTGTGATGCTGGGTAGATGATACACTGTCTACTCAGACTTGGACATAAATGAAACAAAGCTGGCAGAGATCTGATTTAGACAGGAAGAAATTGTGCTGGTATATAGGATGTGGTGGTACAAGTGGTAAAGAACCAGCCTGCCAATGCAGGAGATATAAGAGATGCAGGTTCAGTCCCTGGGTTGGGAAGATCCCCTGGAGGAGGAAATGGCAAACCACTCCAGTATTCTTGCCTAGAAAATTCCATGTACCGAGGAGCCTGGCGGGCTACAGTCCATGGGGTTACACAGAGTCGGATATAACTGAAGTGACTTAGCATGCACACACAGGAGTGCAGGTTAGGTACGCTCCTAAAAAAATCTATAAAATATGATGGGGATTTTCTCAACCAGTGTTTGTCCTGAGCAGCCAGAGTCTACAACATTTGTGCATTTTCCTGGTGTGTCAGAAGGAGAAGGAAGGAATGTCTCTTCTCTCTTAAGTGTGATGATGGGGTAGAAACACCTATTTTTTAATGGAATCCTGAGCACTACTCACTCTAACTCAATAATCTCACTTTAAATTACATAGTGGATGTTTCTGAAATGAACTGTTAAATGAATGAATAAAACACAGTCAGCATCAGTCTATTCTGAAAGAAATATTAGAAGCTCTGGCTAACACAATGATACTATGCTTTGTCAGAAGGAAAATAAGGGTGCAGGCCACAGCTGTGTTCTCAAGAATAAGTTCAATTTATAAGACAAACTTTTACTAAGAGCCTACCACCAAGGACAGTGCTGCAGGTACAAGAGGAGAGAGACACCTGGTTCTTGGTATCAAGTAGCTTACATCAGTAAAGATAAATATGAAAACAATAAACCATAATATGACAATGTCAGAATCTAGGAGTGTGAACAAAATTACTATGGTAAAACACAGATTCATTTAGCTTAAGGAAGGATCACTATGTTAGAAGGAACATGTGGGAAGTTGGAAGGATGAGTAGAGGTTTAAAAACAGAGGAGTTAAAATAAAAGCATTTTAGATCAAGAGAAAAATAAAAACAAATACATCAGAACAACAGAATATATAGAGGATACTTTTAAGCCAATACTTTTGTCACAGCATACATCAGGACAGGAGAATCAAGAAACATTATACAAACTATAAAAAGGCTTTAAAGAGGCTGAAATGACTCCCCCAAGAACTTCAATTTAATACACAGCAATGAAAAGGAAGCAAGAGTTCTAAAGCAGGAAGGTGATAATACTGATAATTGTGTTGTAGATGAGGGACAGTCTGGTGAGAACAAGGAAAATGGAAAGGTGATGGACTACTACTTGGTTGGTAGAAGGCTAATGCAATGGTCTAACATGACAGAATCTGACCCTGAGTTAGGTCAGTAATACTGGCATTGGTAGAAAAAGGAAAGAGCAAGATATAAAATTGCCATATTATAGACTCGTTCAAACTAGGTCATTTCACTCACATTCTTTTAATTATGTTACTCTCAAGACTTTTATATTTCAAAATTGAAATTCCTATAAGAATATAAGACATTTTAGAGCTGTGAGGACCATACTACATCATGCTGTTTATAAAACATTTTACAAAATAGGAAAAGAGTTTTTTAAATGTGCTGTGTATGCTGCAAACTGTTGAAGCCAAGTGATGGGTCTAGAGGGGTCATTATAATATAATCTCTACTTTTCTATAAGTTTGTATTGAGATATATGAGTAAATAAGGGTGTAATATATTTCAAGTATACAAGGTGATAAATACATATATACTTTGAAAGGATTTCCACTATCAAGTTAATTAAAACATCCATCACCTCACATATTCACTTTTTCTTTCTTTCTTTTTTTAGTGAGAACACAAATTCGACTTTCTTAGCAACTTTCAGTTAAACAATATAGTATTATCAACTATAATCGTCATGCCCCATAAGCCTTTTTTTAATGTATCTTTTAAAAGTGGTTTCCTTTCTGACTGTATGCTATTTAAGTAGGCCAGTAAAGCAATCTAACATGTAATTCACAGACCATGGATGAAGAAAATAACATTTTATAGAGTAAGTACCTTTCTAATTAAACCTTATAAGCACTATTTCATATCTATAAACTCTCATAATCCTAATTTTTAAAACAATTTTGTATTATATACATGTTATATATACATTGGTATAAATATATATATACATGTATATATATCCATTGGCATAAATATTAATTTGATATGCAGAAAGCAATCATGGAATGACTAAACTGAATACATTAATAATAAGATATACAGTTCTCAAATATACATTTTAGTTAATGATCTTTTATGTACTATTATTCCTTAAACCTCAAATACATGATTTCATAGATGCTTTCCTCAGAGTAGCATCCTCTATTTAAAGATCAGAAAGAAATTCGATACTTGCAGGCACTCCACCCACAGACCATCACAGTATGAGCAGTAAGTCCTACTTAACTAAGAAAATGAAGAACATATACATCCTTCACCTTCCCTCCTTTCTTAGGTCATCTCTATTCTCTTCCCTTCCTTTCTTCCTTCCTTCTGGGAAGGACAGCAGGTTGAGTTAAGCCCAACTCTTTGCTCTGCTGCTTATTTGCTTTGGGCCTCAGACAAGTAACAGGCCTTCTGGGTCTCAAAATAGTGGTGAACATCCATCTCTAATCCAGTTATGTAAGGAATAAATACATTTCAGCTGTTACATCCTCTACCTCCATCTTCATTATCACCACCCAACTTGTAATCTACCAACATGATCTTGATTCATCACATGTCCATTCCCTTCAAATTCCAAGAGTTACTTTCTAAAGTTACTTCACCCTGTAGAAACGGTTCTCAGGCTGATTAATCTCCAAGTCCAATAACCTGTTCCCCAGTGTTCACTGTACTCCGCGTCTATTATTTGACAATAATAATGCCATTCTATAGTTTCTTTCCCGTGATGCTATCATCTACTGTTTTGGCTTCAACCATCACCCTCATGTGGATGATGCCAAAATCTATGTTTCCTGCAAATTCCCAAAAATAATTTCCAGCTACCAAATAATTCCACATGGTCTAGATTGCTAGTAGCTCAAGCTTAACATACACAAACATCTTAATCATCCTTACTATCCCAATAAAACTCTCGTTTTCTTTACCGAAGTAAATACACTACCATCTTTTCGAACACTTCAAAAAATCTTTAACCCTTCATATTCACTCAAAACACCTATTCCCTTTTAATTGTGCATCAAGTTCTACTGATTCTGCTTTTGTTATTTATCTCACTTTTTTCCACTGCTAATGCCCTAGTTCAAGGCTCTTTTCATTTCAGCCTGGATTTATACAACAGCTAAATAGTCTCCGCGTTTCATCTATTCTCCTTGTTGTCCAACCACTGTATTATCTATCGTAAAACAGTCATCACAATTCTTTAGAATCCAACCCAAACCTTTGTTCTTGGTCTTTTCCTTCCTTCTTCCTCACCATAAGTAGAGCTCCTCATGCTTTTAAGTATCCTAATGTACTGTAAATTCAAAGCTGTTTACTTGTTCTAAGTTTGGCTATTGTCATATCACTAACGCACAGAATATTTTAGATTTTCTTTCATTTTCTCTTATGTTTTATCTGTCTCAATAATTCCCCTTGGTAAAATCATTTTTGTTCTTTTGTTAACTGCAGTAACTCATCTACATGTACTCTAGAGTCATTACAGCTTTTTAGATGACCACTTATTATCACCTATCCCTAAATTTTTTTTAAAGACATTACTTTTTAGAGTAGTTTTAGGTTCACAGTGACACTGAACAGAACAGACTTACTGTATTCCCCTGTGCCCACACATGCATAGCCCTTACCATTATCAACATGTGCACTAGAGGGGCGTACTCATAACTGACACATTCTAATGATGCAAACTCTATAGACTGCACTATGGTTCACAACAGGTGTTGTCAATTCTGTGGGTTTGGATAACCCTATGATGATGTGTATCACCATTACAGTATCATACAGGACATATTCACTACCCTAAAAATCCTGTGTCTGCCTATTCATCCCACCTCTACACCTGCCCAACCTCTGGCAACCACTCATCTTTTACTGTCTCCATAGCTTTGTCTTTTCCAGAATGTCATGTAGCTGGAATTATACAGTATACACCCTTTCAGATTGGCTTCCTTTAATATTTTTCAACTATGTTATTTTCTTTGGTAAATCTATAATATAATGGTTAAGGCAAGAAAATATTTCAGGTTTATAGGTCAGCTCTACTCACCAAGGGTTCAGCCATTACAACTTCAATTTTCTTTTCAGCTTGAACAGCAAATTCTGCAAAGAGGCTCTTGATGACATATTCACCAGGCTTGACATCTGGGTCAACTGTAATGCTTGACATGATGGTATTCTTTTTCCCCAAAGTGGAATGAGAGTTGGAAGAAGTGCAGTACTTACTCACTTTGCTGACTGGTGTTGAAGCTAAAATAAAAGAAACAAATGAACTCTACTTTAATAATCAACTCAATTAGGCCAACCATAAGCACCTGATTTAATATGGATCCTGCCCCTAAACCACATCCAGATCTCCCAATCTGTATTACCAGACTCTTATTTTTTCTATTACACTTGTTGCCTTCTAACATACTGCCCAAAATAACTATAAGTTCATTATATATCATGTTTATTATGTGCTATTTACTTATTATGTGCTATTTTTCTCCCTACCCTTCTGTTGTGAATTCTATATGATCCGAGACTGTCTTTTGTCTTTTTTGTTCACTGATGAATCCCAAGTGCTTAGAACAATGCCTGGTATATACTGGGGATACAATAAATATGTAGTGGATGAATGAATGAATTCTAAACAAAGTGGTATGCAACGAAGGAAATATGTGTGACTAAATAAAATGCAAATTGGGTTAAGAAGTTAAAATACACTATTTTGGAGAGAATGCTCTGGAAACACATTTAAAAAAGCGAACTACATTTGAACTCACACCTGAATGATGAAAAAGAGGAAGCAAGGCAAAGCACCAGGAACAGAAAGTGCAAAGTTGAGTGTGAACGTTTGAAAAACAAAAAAGGGACCAGTGTGGCTGAAGCTCAAGGGATGGAACAGGGGTGGAAGGCAATGAGAGATGAAGTTAGAAGCATTAGTCAGAGACCAAAAGTTTTAGAGTTCTATAAGGAAGATGGATATTATTCTCAATGCAATTAAAATTCAGTGCAAAGTGATGACTTGGAGAGAAAGAGGATCTGGCTTCTCTTTAAAAGATCCCTGGCTCCTCTGGAGAATGAATTAGATGAGGGCAAATGTAGAATCGGGGGAGCCACTACAGAAAATCCAGGTGAGATGATTTTTCTTGACGCCTGGGCAGCCTACCTGGCTTTTATCTACAGTTTCTCCAGTTGCCTTGATCTTCCTACCTGCTGCATCAAACAGACCTTCCCATTCTCTAACTTCATCTTGTGACATCCCCCTTGGCCTAGAACATCCGTGGAGAAACCTGTAAGAAATGTACTTCTCTACCTTGACCTGATCTCCAGAGACTGCCCTTTCAACATGCTGTCCTAGCAATTACTCTCTCCTTGAAATAGGAAGCAGAACACAATTTTTCAAACACTTTCTATTCATGTGTGTGTTACATAACCATAGGACAATAAATTTAATCTAAAGAAATGCATTTCCAATTCATAAGGAATTGTTCTGTCAACTAAAAACATAAAAAACCTACTCTAGCAAACATATGTCAAGATATCTAAAGTGACTGTGATAACTCCAAAAGAAAATTCTAGAAAGTAATATAAAATCAGGTGAGGGCAGTCACTTCAGAAAAAAAGCATTTGTAAATTTAAAAAATAAATATTTTTGAAAGACTGAACTTCTAAATGCCAAAGAATGGCTTACTTTCATGTCCTATTCATTATCTATGTTTACTTCTTTTTGCATAGTACAGAATATTTTCCTCCAATGCTAAGATTACAAATTAGTCATGCATGATGCTTATATATTCAAAATAACAATAATAATCTAAAGACTATTATAAACAGTTAATATTGCATATAAAATAAATATCTTTGTATCACATAAAATTAAAATTCAATATATATTGTATTCTAGAACTAAAATCATATAAAAGAGTTCAAAATAAAAATTCACAGTCCTTTGAACACAGTGCATGCTATTTATTTTAAACAATGATGTGTTTGTTTACTCTGTTTCACGATCCAACATTGTCTATTATAAAGGAGAGAATGTGTTAACAAATGTCACTGTGGGGAAAGAAGATCTTAAATTAAAAAAATTTATTTTGGACCATTAAGAATGCTTTATATTTTATATCCATATTATGTTGGATAGCTGTAGACAATCATAAAATAGTCAAAAAGGCTACTCAGTTTCTAGAATTTTAATTTACATTTTAGGAATAAAAATGAGGATAAAACATTTTTAAAAATTTGACTTAAGGTAGTAGATGCAAAATATATCTTTTCCTGTAATTAAGATTCATAAGGTCATATGAGAGTTATAAAGTTTCTTTGGCTTTAGCTTTATAACAAATGTTTTAAACAAGAAGCCTATAATAGATCTTGGTACTTGAACTGCAGACTTTGATGAGGTATAACCTTAATGCATTTTAACTTTTAAAGTCTTCTCAAAAAGAAAAACTTTAGTTAAAATGATCTCTCAAATAACTCATCGTTACTGTCTTCTACTTCCTAAAAAGCATAAGCATAAGTTAAGTATAAATAAATATCCCTAGGTATCATAATTGCATTTTCAAGACATTTGCCAATACAGCCAGAAGTTTTAGGGAAATGTATTTATCTTCCAAATAAAGCTCTATCTTCCAGGTATCTGCATTACCTTCTAACATAAAAATACTTCAACTTGAAAGAAAAATTAAAGTTTTAGTGTTTAGGAGTTCATCAGTTTTACCTCAAAATGAAATCAGTTAGAAAAAGACCCACACCCCAACTGAAAACTGGACAAAAAGGATGAAGAAACAAGCTACAAAAGATAAAACAAGCCACTAACCATGAAAACAATATTTAACTCCACTGATATTTTAAAAATAAATAAAAATTAGATAACTTTTTCTTATGTACCAAAATGGTTTCCCCCAACTGTGTATTTCACTATAATGTTCAGCTTGGTTAAGATATGTGAATTTTTCTCATATTCTGCTAATAGTTAAGAAAAAGGGATAACCACTCTAAGCAGGGTTAAGAAGGTTAGTTTCTACATAACTAGATTAACCTGATGTCACCAGACTGCTTGAGTCAAATATTTTATGAAATTAAACAGTACCATTTCTCTACATGCTATTAAAGTTTTTTGAAAATTTTACATATGTCTACTAGAGAACAATGACATAACTATTAAGAGTGTAATTCTTAACACAATTCAGGCATTGAATTACAAGTTGTAAAAACCCAATGTCATATTAAACATCCTTGGAATATAAATCTATTAAACTCTGATAATAAAAAGAATAAAGCAACACCTGAGAGATTAACATATAAAATTAAGATATAAAAATTAAAAGCTAGCCTGTGTACTCTTTCTCATAGATACGTGTGAAAGTTGCTCAGTCGTGTCCGACTCTTTGCAACTCCATGGAATTCGCCAGGCCAGAATACTGGAGTGGATAGCCTTTTCCTTCTCCATTTTCATAGATAAGGTGCAAATAAAAAGTAAATACAACACTTCTAAAATTATTTATTTATTTTTATGATTGTGCTGGGTCTTTGCTGCTGTGTGCAGTCTTTCTCTAGTTGCAATGCAAGGGCTTCTCATTGCAGTGACTTTTCGTTGCAGAGCAGGGGCTCTAGGAGAGCTCAGGCTTCAGTAGCTGTGGTATATGGGCTTAGTTGCTCCACGGAATGTGATATCTTCCATGGGACAAGGGTCGAACCCCTGTCCCCTGAATTGGCAGGAAGATTTTCAACCTACTGGACCACCAGGGAAGTTTGGTGTTTTTAGATAGTGAGCTCTGTGTAACACTGCACTTAGCATGTTTCATAAAAAAAAAAAAAAAAAAAAAAATTACCTTCTTCATGCTCAGAAGACTCCTATTCCCTTATAGGATAAATTTAAATTCAATGAAGGAGAACAGATGTGAGAAGAGACACAAAACCCCTAAGTTGAATCATGTTTGATTTCATTACTTTATAGCAGTGGTTCTTGGTGTTTTCTGCCTCTGTTATATTCTTATGTGCAACACTCTATACAATAACATCCCTCTAAATTCAGTGACTCTCAGTGATTAAGCTGCCCTAAAAAGGATGAGTAGGGGTGAGTAGATGTAGTTTTAAAAGACCCCAGTGGAGTCCATGAAAGCTGCGTGCAGCACCCTCACCCCCAAGGACAGGTCTTTAGACATAAAAATTACTACTCTTTGGTCATAATCTTATACATACATATTTATGTAGAGATTTATATAATACAGAAAAGTAACAAAATACCACATAATTGCTTATTATAATAATAATTATTTACTTATATTGGTTTATTAAACATGTTGATGATGACCTAAGAAAGAAAAGGTATAAGGTAAATGGCCTTTGAACAAGACCAAAAGTCAAAAATAGCTATTTTAAAAGACAAAAGCAAAACTTTTAGTTTAAAAAGCAAGCCTCTCTCAGCAAGATATCTTGTGTTTATCAACAAACTGACTGAAATTTATATGAAGAGGCAAATGACGCAGAATAGCCAACACAATACTGAAAAAGAACAAATTTGGAGGACTGATACTACTCAACTTCAAGACTTATATTAATGCTACAGTGAACAAGACAGTCTGCTACTAATGAAGAATACATGACAACATCAGTGGGACAGAATAGAGGGCCGAGGAATAGACTCACACAAACAGAGTCATCTGAAGCTAATCTCTAACAAAGGAACAAAGGCAATCAGTGGAAAACGGAGAGTTTTCAACAAATGGTATTGGAATAACTAGGTATTTGCATACTACAAAAACAAATCTAGACACAGAACCTACATCTTTTACAAAAACTAACTCAAAATGGATCACAGATCTAAATGTGAAATGCAAAACAATAAAATTCCCAGACTACAAGAAGGAGAAAAATCTAACAGTTCTTGGGTTTGGTGATGACTTTACAGATACAACACTAAAAGCAAGACCCATGAAAGAAAAATTGATAAACTGAAGCTTTATTAAAATAACTTCAGCTCTGCAAAAGATATTGTTAAGAGAATGAAAATACACAGACTGGGAGAAAACCTTTGCAAAACACATATCTGGCATCCAAAATATATAACAATTCTTAAAATGCAATAAGAAGATAAACTATCCGGTTTTAAAACGGACAAAACATCTGAATAGACCGCTCACCAAAGAAGACATACAGATGACAAGTAAGCATATGAAAAGATGCTCCACATCATAGATCTTCAGAGTAATGCAAATTAAGACAACGATGAGATACCACTCTGGATGAAAAATGTCACCTGCTCTAGCAGTAAACAAAGGAAGTTGTAGTTATCCAGCCATCAGCCACTGCAGACCCCCTCAAGTGTGCACTCTGAGGAGATTTAGCATGGAGAAAAACAGGGTACTGGCCCTAGATAATTAAGGTGCATATCAAAGGAATGATTTCAATAAGCCCAGACGCGTCCATCTTCCCATACATAGAAAAGTGTTAAATTCATTAACTTGAGATGTCTGCTTTTCTTTAATTAACAGTAAACTTTTGATGTTCTGATTACCTGGCTTTTTGTTGTAAAAATTCTAATATATATCCTAACTCCTCCTTTCCCTCTTAGAAGCAGTCCTTCAAAGCTATCTGAAAATCTGCCTCCCAGGCCTAAGTCCTTAGGAAGTCTGCCAAATAAAACACAATTCTCAGTTTCTAGGCTGCACTTTTCTTCTTTTTTCAGTCAATAGCACCTATCATATTTTTTCAGTCAACAGCACCTACCATAGTGATCAAAATCCACAACAGTGACAACAACAAATGGTGATGAGCCTGTGGGACAACAGGAACTCTCTGTCATCACTGGTGAGAATGTAAAAGGGAAGACAGTTTGAAGGATTCTCACAAAATTATACTCTTACCAGAGAACATAGCAACTGTGCTCTTTTGTATTTACCCAAAGGAGTTGAAAACATACATACACAAAAACCTGCATGCAGATGGTTGTAGTTGCTTTATTAGTAATTGTCAAAACTTGGAAGCAACCAAGATGCCCTTCAGTAGGTGAATGGATAAGCAAACTGTGGTACATCCAGACAATGGAATATCGTTTAGTGCTAAAATGAAATGAATTACATAGCCATGAAAAGATGTGGAGGCAACTTAAATGCACGTTACTAAGTGAAAAAGGCCAATCTGAAAAGGCTATATTCCAACTGTATGATTCCAACTATTTGACATTCTAGAAAAGGCAAGACTATGGAGACAACTTAGGTGAGTGACTGCCAGGGGTTGGAGGGAGGGCAGGATAAATAGGTGGAACACAGAGGATTTTTAGGGGCATGGTACTATTCTATAGGATACTGCAATGCTTGGATGCATGTCATTATACATTATCAAAGCCCATATAAAGCACAACACCAAGACCGAAGTTGTAAACTATGGGCTTTGGGTGATTATGATGTGTCCGTGTAGGTCCATCAATTTTAACAAATGTATCACATTAATGTAAAGTATCAACAGGAGGGAAAATGGGCAGAGCAGGGAGGGCAGGAGAAAGAGGTACTTGAGAACTCTCTGTACTTTCTGCTCAAATTTTTATAAACTTGAAACTGCTCTTTATAAAAAAAGTCTATTAATTTTTCAGAAAAGAAAGAAAAGGCCTATTCTATTCCTGTCAGCTAGAACCAAAGGTGCCTGGGAAGAGCCACAATAAACAACAGCCCAAGCCAAAGCTTAAAACAATAATGTATTTGGATTAAGCTAAGAGGAAAAAAGAAACAAAACAGTTTTTAAGTCAATTAAAATAAAACATCAAAAACACGAGTCAAGTTATATGGTAGACAAACTGAACATAGAGACAAAGGTAGCAGAATCAGTATTAGGGAATAAATGAAAATTTCAACTTCTGGGGAGACCAGTTGGAGTCGTGTATCTTCCTACCAACTATCCAAAGCAAAACTGTACATTTGAAAGCAATTATTTCTGAAGAGGAAAAAAGAAAATATAAATAATGTGCATGTTGAACATGTTAAGAGATAAATTATGACAACATCATATGATGGCTTCAGTGCACAAACACAATTTGCTACATAAGGCAAGGAAAGTGAAAGTGTTAGTCGCTCAGTCGTGTCCAACTCTTTGGGACCCCATGAACTGTAACCCATCAGGCTCCCCTGCTCATCAAATTCTCCAGGCAAGAATACTGGAGTGGGTTGCCATTTCCTTCTCCAGGGGATCTTCCCAACCCAGGGATCGAACCTCGGTCTCCTACATTGCAGGCAGATTCTTTACTATCTGAGCCACAAGGGAAATCAACTTAGCCCAAGGCAAGGAAGGTATATCTCAAAATTCCCTCATAAATGAAAAAATCTCATACCAGACACCATTCACTGATGATTTTGGAAACATTATTTAATGTTTATTAAGACATTTTGCATAGTATCTTATTTTATGCTAACAAACCAAATCTTATTTCAAGTGATAAGCTGGTAAATGGCCCTCTTTAAAAAAAAAAGTCCTGATTTGTGGCATTTGCTAATTTCCATTGTTCAATCACTCCCATCATGGATGATTTCAAGCCACCAATAATTTAACAACCAGCTGGTAAAATTCCTGGAAGGAACTAGATCCAAAACACAACATCAAGTTATTGTTCATGTGCAACAAGGAAACTGCCTTCTAATTAAAGTTGATTGTCCAATTTGAATGGAATGTGAACTTTGGTCCTCAGTTTAAGAACTTTCAGATCACTGGCTTTATGTCCTCCCAAACTGCCAGATTTTGACATATCCATTTTTCCTCCTTAAAAGTCTGTATTATTAACATACTATTTGCTTAGAACAACTATCCCAAGTCAAATATTGTTGCATCTTCAAATTCATTTACATAAAATAGGCTAAAAAAGAAAAAATATTCCCATTTTGATCAGACACATATTTACCTCTCTTTTCTTTTAACTCTCTTTTAGTCGCATTTACTCCATTTAAATCTGTCCAACTGGAATTTATTTGCGGTGTTACACAATAAAGATTTAAAGTTTTTCCCTAACATTTAATTGGTTCTTCTCAGTATCTTTACTAAAATTTTGTCCCTGACTTTCACTATCATAAACTAAATTCACATTCAAACATGCTTTCTATTTTGCTCATCAACAAGCAGTTTTGTATCAGTACCATTCTTTTCATTATTGTAGCTTTATAATAGGTTTTATTATCTGTTGGAAACAAATACTCCTGGTTTACTCGTTATCTTCAGGAATTTCTCATTTATTGTCATTTACTTCTACTTCTAAGCTTCTACAAACCTTCACAAAATAATTAGAAGAAAACCAACACCTTAATTAACTTCTTATCTAGAACCTGGCATACCCTTACTAATTTGTCTTCTTTCACAAACCCAAAGAAAAATGTCTATTTTCCTTCATAGGAGAAACTCTCCAATGTTTCTGTTTCTAAATACGTTGTCTATTCTGTGTAAATGAAATTATTTTCCTCACCACTCAATCCAACGATTTTGCTTCTGGATGAATTTCAATGGATAGAAAAATTTAGACTTTTGCTTGTTCTTTGGACAGCTGTTCATAAAATGTTTATTTATCCTAGGCTAAACTATTCCCATCAAAAACAATTTCTAAACACAGAAGTTCCTATGACATCTTTGGCACATTTCCAACTTTTTTTTTTTTACTTTAAATCTACTACAGAAATATTGTTTACTATAAAGATGAAGAAAAACGACCGCTCATCTAAATAATCCATTACTCACTCAGCCAGAGTCTCCCTGTGGTTATTATTTTTGCACCTTCAGAATCTTGGCCACGAAACTATTCTATAAATTCAGTAACAACGTGGTATTTCAAAAATATGTAAGCACCTAGGAGTCAGAAGATGAGAGCCCTAGACTTGATTTGGTTACTGAGTGTCATTCTAACCTTGGTCAAAACATTGAGGCTCTCTTAAGCTTTGCTCCCCCTCCAAAAATGAATGAATGAGTTTTAGCTCAACTGTGGGTATGGTATCAGAAGCAACAAAAAAAGTCATTTTCACTTTTGTTCTCCATTCTTTTGCCCATAAAAATTTTCACTGCCGATGAAAAACCCACTGCGGCAAATTCTCCTCTGGCCAGACATGAGCTGGGGTACTACCACAGCACAGCCGTAAAGTAAAAATATTGGGTTGGCCAAAAAGTTCGTTCAGCTCATGGAACAACCCAAACAAACTTTCTGCTAACCCGATGTATATGAATACCAGAATCCTACAGTAAACATACCCAGCTGCTTTATCCAGTAAACGTACCTAGACCCAGGGCCTGGAAGAGGTAAATAACTACATATGGTTGTATACCTGTTTTTCTTTGACTTACAAGAAAGCAAGCAGAATCGAAACAGTTGGGCTGAGTTCTCTATACCCTTGAGGCTGATATGATGCAAAGAGACCAAGAAAAAACAGACTTTCTCTTAATATTTTAATTGGTTGCAAACTAAGAAAGGCTCACAGAGCCTGCATTTCCTTCCATCACTCTTGGGATTACACTTTAAAACAGTCATATAGCTGTATGGCCCACACACTTAATTAGCTGACAAAGAAATATAACTGCACACTTACTGGTATCCAGCAGAGACAAAAGGAACAAAATATTTACCATACACCAGCAGCAAATATCACTGTAGATTTCAAAACACCAAATCTATTTCAATTAAAACAGAAACTAAACAAAGATGGTGATTCTTGCCTTGTCATTCAACACTGTTCTAAAGTTTACAGGATAATAAGTAAATGCAAAACATAAGAAAATGAAATCATTATTATAAATATTGAGAAAAAAGATGAAATTTATTAACTAGCAATTGTCATGTAGAAATGAAAATGGATAAAAGCTTATACACAAATATAAAATACATAGGTATAAATTTAATAAAGAAGCATAGAACTTACATAGAGGAAACTTACATAGAGGAAAAGAAGACCTGAACAAAGGTAAGGACAAACTTATAGATAAAAGCATTTGTTCTTTTAAGTGTCAATTCCCAGAAAATGTTAATTAGTGCAATTCCAATTAAGATTCCAGTACAATTGTATTTAGGTTGTATTAGATAAAATTATCTTCGAGTCTTCTAGATGGTGAAGGACAGGGAAGCCTGGCGTGCTGCGTTCCCTGGGGTCACAAAGAGTCGGACACAGCTGAGCAACTGAACAAGACTAGGAGGAGGGCTTCCTAGGTGGCGCTAGCGGTAAGGAACCTGACTGCCAATACAGGAGACATGCTGCTACTCAGTCGCTTCAGACATGTTTGACTCTGTGCGACCCCATAGACGGCAGCCCACCAGGTTCCTCCGTCCACAGGATTCTCCAGGCAAGAATACTGGAGTGGGTTGCCATTTCCTTCTCCATAATGAGATGCAATGCAGTTTCAATCCCTGGGTTGGGAAGATGGCCTGGAGGAGGGCATGGCAACCCACTCCAGTATTCATGCCTGGAGAATCTCATGGACAGAAGAGCCTGGCGGGCTACAGTTCATAGGGTCACAAAGAGTTGGGCATGACTGAAACGACTTAGCATGCACGCACATACTAAAAAAAAAAAAACAATTCATTTAAAAATAATACAAATACTATTGTCTAAATCAAAAGATAACTATAATCAGAACAGACTATAACTATAATCAGAATATAACTATTATCAAAATATAGTACAAAATGTTCAACATCACTAATCACCAGAGAAATGCAAATTAAAATCACAGTGAGATTATCATCTCACACCTGTTAAAAGGGCTATCATCAAAAAGACCACGAGTAACAAATGTTGGCAAGGACTGTGGAAAAAAGGAAACCCCTTGTATACTATTGATGGGAATGTAAATTGGTGCTGCCAATGTGGAAAACAACATGGAGGTTTCTCAAAAAACGAAAAATAGAACTACCATATAACTGGGTATATATTAAAAATAGAGCAAAAATACTAATTCAAAAAGATACACGCACCCCAGTGTTCACAGCGGCATTAGTAACAATTGCCAAGATGTGGAAGCAACCTAAATGTCCATCAACAGATGAATGGATAAAGAAGATGTGGCATATATGTATGTATGCGTATGTGGAATACTATTTAATCTTAAAAAAGAATGAAATTTTGCATTTGTAACAACATGGATGGACCTGGAGGACATGATGCTAAGTGAAGCAAGTCAGACAGAAGAAGACAAATACTGAATAATATAACTTATATGTGGTATCTAAAATACAACTAACTAATGAAAAAGCAGACTCATAGATATAGAGAACAAACTAGTGATTTTCAATGGGGAGAGGGAAGAGGAGAGAAGTAATACAGTGGCAGGGGATTAAGAAGTAAAAACAATTATGTATAAATAAATTACAAGGATACACTGTACAACACAGGGAATATACCCAATATAGTATAATTATAAATAGAGTACAACCTTTAAAAATTGTGAATCACTATATTGTACACCTGTAACTTATGTAATATTGCACATCAAATATACTTAAATTTAAAAAATCTTAGTAAAATAGGTAAAATATATCTGTCTACATATAAATAATTATATCAGAATGTTATGTAAAAGTAATCAACTCAGTGAATTTAAATGTATATAAACCAGATTAATATAAAAGATTGGAGAACCTTGCCAAAATTTCAGAAAAAGAATTCAACATAGCAAAAGTAGAAGAAAAGGGGTGATTTATTTAGTAATAATGTTGGAATACCTTGCTACTAGTCTGCATAAAAATAAATATAATATGTTCAAAGACCAAATTCCAGATGGATATGAAGTAAAAATGTTTTAAAGTCTTAGAAAAAAATTCAAAATCAACATGCATAATCCAGGAGAGCGGAGACCTTTAGTGAAGACAGAAAGCCCAAAATTATTTAGAAAGAATGCCTTCAACCAAAGAAAATTTTAAAAAATTTTAAGGAAATGATGTCATAAACAAGAAATGACAAAAGTTGGGGGGAAAGTAGAATGTAGATGACAGAAAATATAAAATATTCAAAGAGTTCTTACATATTTACAAGAGAAAGACAACAAAACAGAGAAAAAAATGGCAAAAGATATAATTGGACAATTTTCATAAGAACCAATCTAAAAAGACAACAAACATATGAAAAAAATATTCAGACTTTGTACTGGCCAGAAAATGAAAATTAAACTAGCAGTGAGCTTTCACTTTATACACAAACATTAAATTTGTGGCAAATATTAAAAAGAATAATTGGATGTATAGCTGAAAAGGTACAAGGAAATTAACACAACACATTGCTGATGGAAAAGTCCTGTTCAACAGTCAAGTAGGGTGGACAAAGGATGAGTGTTCTGGCCCCTATAGCAGAGCCTGGGCAGATGATAAATTTCTTTGATCTTCAGGCTCTCCATGCAACTTCCTGATTACAGTTTAACTTTGTATGACCTACCCCACAAGCAGAGCAAAGAACGGTCGGTCTGCCAGCTCCAGCATTAATGTTCTTTCACTTGGCATATTTCTCATTGTAAATTAGTAAATTGGCACACATAAAAGCTTGTCTCTGTCAGAAGACTGTTTATAACAATTCTGCCCCCTGAGAAAGATTTCACATCCACTCTCAGAATTCTGGCAAAGTCAGGATTTCCTGACCTGATGGCAGTCTTTGCTGGCCTTCTCTGGCAATTCCTTAAATCAGAGTCAAAGTCTCTGGAGGGAGACCCAGGTATCTATGTTTCTGAAAACTCCCCAGCGCAATTCTCTTTTGCTGTACTTAGTTGCTCAGTCATGTCCAACTCTTTACGACTTCATGGACTGTAGCCCACCAGGTTTCTCTGTCCATGGGGATTCTCCAGGCAAGAATACTGGAGTGGGTTGCCATGCCCTCCTCCAGGGAATCTTCCCGACCCAGGGATCAAACCTGTGTCTCCTGCATTGCAGGCGGATTCTTTACCAGCTGAACCATCGAGGAAGTAGCCAGGGTGAAAACCACTGCCTTTCACTATTCTTCCAAAGCAGAACATTGGTTCTACACAATGATTTTATTTAAAACTAATTTTGATGATAAAAAGTTTCAAAAACACCATAAACAAGGAAACCTACTTATATAATATCACAAACAAAATCCATCAGAGTTAGATGAATGCATGTCAGGGACAGAGCTCTAGGGAGCAGAGTAAAGGATCATTGATAGGATAACTAAAAAATCTAATTTTAAAAAGTTATATATAGTTCTCTCAATTCATACTAGAAATCTTAAACTGATTTTTCTCTCGGGCTTTCAGTCTCTTCACTTCACTCACTGTCCATGACCCAAACCACATATCTCGGTGGCCAATCAATCCTTGCCTTTCATTATCTGTGATTTCAAAGCGTAAAGTTTCAATGATCTAAACTTAAGAGTTATCACTGATTTCTCCCTGTGCCCTATATTTCATATCTAGTCTAGCCATCAAATATCATGACTACTAAAAGTAATCCCCACTTCCTTTTTCTGCATAATTGAATTTTAAGTTCAGGTCCTAATAACAGTCTACGTAAACTCCTTAAAAGTCTTCCTTCACAGTCATCCCTGCCTCTTAGCTGATGAAATATCAACTTCACATAGCAGCCAAAGGGACTACTTTATATATGAACCATGTGTGTGTGCCTGCCTCCTAAGTCGCTTCAGTCGTGTCCGACTCTTTAAGACCCTATGGACTATAGCCCACCAGGCTCCTCTGTCCATGGGATTCTGCAGGCAAGAATACTGGAGTGGGTTGCCATGCTCTCCTCCAGGGGATCCTCCCCACCCAGGTATTGAACCCACATCTGTTATGTCTCTTGCACTGGCAGGTGGGTTCTTTAACACTAGCACCTCCTAGGAAGCCCATATTTGAGCCACACTAGGCCTTTATATTGGAGAAGGAAATGGCAACCCACTCCAGTATTCTTTCCTGGAAAATACCATGGATGGAGGAGCCTGGCAGGCTGCAGTCCATGGGATAACAGAGTCAGACCTGACTGAGCGACTAAGCAGAGGCCTTTATATATGGAGACCCTGGTAGCTCAGACAGTAAAGAATCTGCCTGTAATGCAGAAGACCTGAGTTCAATCCCTGGGTCGGAAAGATCCCTTGGCGAAAGGAATGGCAACCCACTCCTGTACTCCTGCCTGGAAAATCCCAGGACAGAGGAGTCTGGTGGGCTACAGTCCATCAGGTGGCAAAGAGTCAGACACAACTGAGCAACTAAGACTTTCAACAACACAAGGGCCCTTATATGAGCTTTGCTGGTAACTCAGAGGTAAAGAATTCGCCTACAATGCAGGAGACTACAGGAGACATGGGTTCGATCCCTGGGTTGGGATCCAGTCTTCTTGCTGGAAAAATCCCATGGACGTAGGAGCCTGGCAGGTTTCTGTCCATGGGGTCACAAAGAATGGGACACAACTGAAGTGACTGAGAACACACACACACAAGTCCTTATATATCAAACATCGCAATGCAGGGCCTCTGCACTCTGCAAAAAAACGCACCACTAACCTTACTTCCAAGAATATTACTAAAGCCATTTTACTGGAATCATCATTTTCTTTTCTTCCACAGTCTCCCTACAATAAGAGTGGTTCAAAACTTTATGTGAATTTTCTTCATCTATTTTTTTTTAGAACAATTTTTTAAAGAGTAGTTTTTAGGCTCACAGCTAAATTGAGAGGAAGGTACAGAGACAACCCATATACTTCCTGCTCCCACACATGCATCCTTCCCCCATAATCTACATCCTTTAGTACACTTGCTGCAATACATGAGACTACATCGTTATCACCCAGAGTCTACATTAGGGTTCACTCTTTCTGTTGTACATTCCATAGGTTAGAACAAATGTACCCCATATGGAACAACTGACTGGTTCAAGATTGAGAAAGGAGCACAACAGGGCTGTCTGCTGTCACCTTGTTTTGCAAATGCTGAGCACATCATGAGAAATGCTGGGCTGGATGAGTTACAAGTTGGAATCAAGATAAGCAGGAGAAACATCAACAACCTCAGATATGCGGATGATACCATCCTATGGCAGAAAGCGAAGAGAAACTAAAGAGCTTCCTTAGGAGGAGAGTGAAAGAGCTGGCTTAAAACTAAATATTAAAAAAACTTGAGATCATGGCATCTGACCTCATTACTTCATGGCAAATAGAACAGGAAACGGTGGATGTAGTGACAGATTTCCTCTTCTTGGGCTCTAAAATCACTGCGGATGGTGACTTCAGCCATGAAATCAGAAGACGATTGCTTCTTGGCAGGAAAGCGATGACAAACCTAGTCAGTGTGTTGAAAAGCAGAGACATTACTCTGCCAACAAAGGTCTGTATAGTCAAAGCTGTGGTCTTCCAGTGGTCACGTGAGAGTTGGACCGTAAAGAAGGCGGGGCGCCAAAGAACTGATGCCTTTGAACTGTGGTGCTGGAGAAGACTCCAAAGAGTCCCTTGGACAACAAGGAGATCGAAAGAGTCAATCTTAAGGAAGATCAACCCTGAATACTAGCTGAAAGAACTGATGCTGAAGCTGAAGCTCCAGTATTTTGGTCATATGATACAAACAGCCAACTTACTGGAAATGTCCCTGACACTGGGAAAGATTGAGGGTAGAAGGAGAAGAGGGCGTCAGAGGATGAGATGGTTGGATGGCATCACTGATGCAATGGACATGAACTTGAGCACACTTCAGGAGATGGTGAAGGACTGGGAAGCCTGGCATGCTGCAGTACATGTGGTTGCAAAAAGTCGGACATGACTGGGAGACTAAACAACAACATCCATCATTACAGTATCATACAGAGTAGTTTATTTTCCCTAAAAATCCTCTGTGCACCACCTCGCATCCCTCCCTCTCCCCAATCCCCGGCAATCACTCATCTTTTTACTGTCTCCATAATTTTTGCCTCCTCTGGAATGTCATACAGTATGTAGCCTTTTCAGACTGGCTTCTTTCACTTAGTAATATGCAATTATGTTTCCTCCATGTCTTTTCATGGCTTGAGAGCTCATTTCATTTTAGCACTGGATAATGTTCCATAGTCTGGATGTACCACAGTTTATTCATTTATCTACTCAAGGGCATCTTGGTTGCTTCTAATTTTCGGCCATTGTGACTAAAGCTGCTATAAACATCAGTGAAGCTTATTTTAAACAACAAAGATCCATTGGATGCATCTAATCTAAATCTCTTATTTGTTATTATGTTATACTGTTACTATATCGCATGTTAATGGATATTAATAGATTCTTCAATTTTTGAATCCCTTTGCTAACTAGGTAATTTATGTTCTCTTTGACCAATGGATATATCTCTAAAATTAATGTCAACAAGAACGTAAATTACGCTATCAAATTCATTTTATAAAACCCTAGTTAAAAACTTCCTTGACCTTTCATCTTTAACCCAAGACCTATCGTTCTTAGTCTTTAAATAGAGTTCCCATATCCATGATTAAGTGAGCTAATATTTTGTAAAACATTTAGAAGAGTACCCACTGACCCACCCACGAGTGAGGCATTACATACATGTTTGCTAAGGAAATAACATTTACTTATTCCACCTTCCTCTCATGTCTGATCTACTGCAGTAGTAACCTAATGCAGCTTCCTATACATGCTGCATCCCTCTCTCATCCCCTTTTTTGTCCCCAACCCATGAAAAATGGAACTCTGATGAAATCACCTGAACCACTGTCACAAAGTCCATCAATGGCTCCCCCTTTGTTTTAGGTTTAAGATCAAAATATATGAGAAGGTCTTTAGGATATGTGGTCTGGCCTCTGCCAACCTTTCTAGCTCTTTCCCATCACTGCTCCCCCATCCCTCAGCCCCAGTCAAACTAGTGTATTTCCTCCTACTCCCAGCACATCATATTCCTTCTACCTACCCAGTGCCCCCCAAAACTATCAACTATTTCTTCCTTCACATTTCACTCAAGTCTCACTGACTGTGTGTTTGCTGAGTTGCTCAGTCATGTCCAAATCTTTGCAACCCCATGGATTGTAGCCCACCAGGCTCCTCTGTCCATGGGATTTCCCAGGCAAGAACACTGGAGTGGGCTGCCATGCCTCTTCCAGAAGATCTTTTCGACCCAGGGATTGAACCTGCATCTCTTGCGTCTCTTGTATTGGCAAGCAGATTCTTTACCACTAGTGCCATTTGGGAAAGTCTCACTAGATCAGGGAAATTTTAAAATTGAAATATGAAGGATTAGAAGAAGTTGGTTGGATTAAAACATCTGGGGGTGTGTGTGTCTGTTTTTTTGTAGGGGGAGTGTTCTTAGTGTGCCTTAACTTATCTGTGCCCCTATCTACTCTTTTGCAAAAGCATCAGTTTATTAACAGATGAATGGACAAATAAAATATAGTATATTCATACAATAGGATATTATTCAGCCATGAAAATAATCAAGTACCAATATATGTTACAAATGGATGAACCTTGGAAATATGGTAAGTGAAAGAAGACAATCACAAAAGAGCATCTATAGTATGATTCCACGTATGTGAAATGTCCAGAAGAGGCAAATCTATAGAAACAGAAGTCAGAAGACTTTACC
Organism: Okapia johnstoni; assembly: GCA_024291935.2. Taxonomy (NCBI): domain Eukaryota; kingdom Metazoa; phylum Chordata; class Mammalia; order Artiodactyla; family Giraffidae; genus Okapia; species Okapia johnstoni. Next base: position 61,131,562 of record CM044308.1, read on the forward strand.
AGAAGTTATGAATATGTGATTTCCTTTTGAGGTAATAAAAATGTTCAACAATTAGAAAGTGGTGATTGTTATAAATACAATTCTGTGAATACACTAAACACTACGGAATTATATACTTTAACAGGATGAATTTTATGGTATGTGAATTATATCACAATAAAGCTCCTATTTTAAAAAAAAGCAACAATAATAGTTTTTCTCAGATTTTAAGGATTATAAGAGATTTAAAGTATGTGTATGTTATTGTACAGACACGCAAATACACAATTATACTATGCACTTAACACATACCAGACCCATAAGTACTTCAATAAATGGTACATATTGTTTTGAAAAAACAACACAGGTTTTAACTGAAATTAGATGAATGCATAATTGTGCTTTTAGGATTTGATTTTTATTATTTTTGCAGTCCAAGAAAAACATCTGGACATTAAAAGCTGTTTATGAATTTTTAAATTGTGTAAAAATCCAAGTAAATCATGCAAATCTAATTTTTTAACATACTTTATCTTACATTTTAATTTATAAAACTGTGGTTAAATAAGTCTATTTATTTCTTCTATATCTGTGATAAAAACTGAATTCTTTGAAACACTGTCACAAAATTATGAATGTAAAGTAAATTCTATAAATTAATGTATTTACAAGAGGTAGTATATTGATAATAACTGTATCTGTTACCTTATACTGCAGATATATAACTAAATGGATCTTAGTACTAATTCTTGTCTTATCAATTTTAGAGAGCTAAGCTAATCTTTAAAATGATAACATCCTCACTACACTGCTGGTTTAACAGAATGTTCCCGATTCACTTTTTAAAAGAAGTAATGCCTAAAACAGTTGGCACAAAGACAAAATCCTGAATTTAGGCCATATGAATGTCACTTCATTGTTGTTACTGAAAGAAAGAAGCTCAACTATAATCAAACTTCAGCAGCACTGCATCAACATTCTGCCAGCTAAGCAGGCCTTGAAACCAGAGGGCCTCTAGCAAATGATATAAAATGTGGCATCGAACATTAATACAAATCATGGCAAACACACCTACATGAAATATTATTATATTTAGTGATAAAGAATTATAATATATACTGCTATTAAGTTATTTTCAATAACAAAAATCAGATCTTTCTCTTTCCTTTTTTCTTTGGAGGACAGGGGCAATATTTGAAATATATATAACTTATTTAATGGAAAAATTACTTTCCATTTCTTTCTTCTCCCTAAAAGCTATTAATAAAGCTAGTTTTTCTCAGCTTTCCCAAGGAATTTACTGAACAGAATTTAGTCAAACATTATTATCTTTTTTAATCACTGAGGGATCCTTCTATGCATTCCTACTTCAGAAACTGTTCCCCTGAGAGACATCACTAATATAATAATAATCCCATAGTCTAAGAGGGCTCGTGTATTTGTCCTCCTACCTTTTTTCCTATTATTAATCCATTCCAACAAAAATGTGTGCAGCTCTAAGCTTTATCTTAATTGCCTACACATTTGTCAGAAGTTAACTAAGCATTATTAAGTCTACAAAGAAAAACAAAACCACAACCAACCTATGCCCTTTGGGAGCTTATCCTCAAGTAGCAGAGGAAGACATGAACGGTGTGGTTACTGTAATGATAACAGTGATATTAAAGTGAAGAACAGAACAGATGAAGCACTTTGTATCTGGCTGACTCAAGAAAGGGTAGGTCTTCAAACACGAGTAAGAATTCACTGAGAAGCAGACAAAGGGGTGAGGGGGTGCAGCTGCAAACAGTAAGGCACAGCATGCTCCAGGAGCCGGGAGAGTATGGCAAGAGAGGAGACCAGCAAGATGAGCAGGGCTAGATGAGTACAGGCTCCACCACACAGGGGACAGGAAGACCATGCAGTAAGGAGGGGAGAGGCTCTAGAGGCAGACATTCAGGAGGGGCCCCGGCAGCAATGGGGAAGATGCAGAAAGGATGAAAAAGAAGCTATGGCCATACTCCAGGTGATAAGGCAGAGGCCTGAACTAAGGTAAGTTAAGTGGCTGCAGCAACAGAAGGCAGGAGAGACTAAGGACACTTCAGAAGGTAGAATTCAGAAGGCAAGTCTTGGTGAGTGACTCAAAGGGCTGAGTCAGAAACCTGGTTTCTGGTTTGGGGAGACTGTGGGTGGTTGTACTGCCTACCACCATGGGGAGCATCTTATTATTCACAACTGAATTCCAATCAATGCCTTTTCTGCTAAGTCTTCTCTGCCCTCTGTGGTTCAATATGATTCCTTCCACCCTAGGATTCCCTGTGTCTATTGTGTATACCAGATATTTGGTTATGTCATAATGCATATGTAACATTTTTCATTTAACTTCCTTACTGTGAACTTTTCATGTATATTTTCGGTCTCTGAGTAAACTATCAATAGAAGTTCCTTATAATCAAATATCACAAGGTTACAGAGCAGTATATACTCAATAAACATTGGCTGATTCAAGTGTTGTACTTGTGTGTGCCTGTGCTTAGTCGCTCAATTGTGTCTGACTCTTTGAGACTTCATGGACTGTAGCCCGCCAGGCTCCTCTGTCCATGGGGATTCTCCAGGCAAGCATACTGGAATGGGTAGCTGTTCCCTTCTCCAGGAGATCTTCCCAATCCAGGGATCAAACCTGGGTCTCCCACACTGCAGGTGGATTCTTTACCATCTGAGCCACCAGGGGAAGTCCTATTATGAATAGTTACTAGGAAGAGATAGATAACCACTGTCCTTTTCTAGGGTCTTAAGACTATCATCTCTCTCTCTCTTTAAATACAGTAGGGCTAAATGAAGATTAAAATTAAAAAAAAAAAAGATATCCACAGATGCTGCTGAAATAAAAACATTCTCCCACTTTCCAGGACTAGGGCAGACATGGTTAGGGCCTTATTGAACAATGAGAATTGTCACTTCCTTTCAGTAGTTATCTACTGCTTTAAAACTATTAGAAAACATCTTCAAGAGGTTTGTAGTATGAATGCCTAAGGGAAATGGGATGCCCACAAACCAAATCATTTTTTTACTAACAGCAAACAGCAAAGGTTTTACAAACATCTGTTTTGGGTTCACTCTTGGATTCAAGGAATATGACTGCATGAGATTTGGCTGTAGATGGTTATACGGTTCATGCAATGACATGTAGAAATGTTTAAATGGTCACAAAACAAAATAACCACATAGTTCACAAGCATCTAAACAAACTAAGTTTTTACAGGACAAGCTGTTGTGTATAATCTAATATACACTGTTTCTCTATAAGAACCCATTTATAGCTTCATTCTCACTATAAAACTGTCTTACTATTTTTAAAAAAGTACATGGTAAGGACGGGGGAAGAAGAGAGAAGGAGAAGGAAAGAGAAAAAAAAAATTAACAACCAGAGTCTAATTTATTTTAGTAGAAATGTATTCTATAGTATCCTTTTAAGTAGTAAATTATTTAATTTAAATTAGTCAGTAATTATAATTCTCCAATATTTTAACTATGTATATTCACTTAGAAGCTTTCCTCATACAAAGATAATTTTCTGCCATCTGGCACAATAATATCTCCATATGGAAGCATTACTTACATATCAAAAATAAAAGAGAAATAAGAGATTGTAAATATAGTATATTTGGCACAATACAAATCTCAAATTATATTCTATAAAGTTCTATTTTAAGAGGTCCCCCATATCAACATTTGCTCTTTTATATTATTTGATCACAAAACAAAACTATATCAGATATTTTGGTTAGAGAGTTAGCCAGAAAAAATTAAATTTAGTCTCTCATATTTTATTCATTAGTTTGCTCAGACATGGACAGCACAGTTGGGAGTAAGAACAACTGGGTTCTAATTCCAGTTCTTTGCCACTATATGACCTTGGAAAAGTCACATTTTTTCTATCTTTCAGTTTCCTTTGGGCAAAACAGATATAACAGCAGAATTTCTGCTTGCTTATTACTTCATTAGTTTGGTATCATTTTATTAAGATACTTTTCACAGAAAAAAGAAAGAAAAGAAAAAAAGACTATGATAATAAATAATTTACATAAGTGCTTTGAGATCTTCAGTGAAAAGTGCCACTGGAATTTACTGGAAAGACTGAATAAAATCAGTATTTGCCAAGTCCACATATTAGGAAAGGAGTGAATAAAATAAGAGCTCAGTGATATTAGTTTTAATGACTTACATGAACTTTGAAATACAAAAGTATATCATCCTGAATGTTCTTTATCCTAAAATTGACTATACGTGAAAATTACTCAATGTAACTTCAATTATAGAACTATGGAAAAGTTGCAGTTATTACATTACACTGTCTGATGCCTTAAGATAGCTGATGCTGCTTCCAACCAACATTTCGTGCAAACATAGCTGTGGAATAGTACTGGTATCCGATAACCCTGCAGACAGAGATCAGAGTCTATTTGTCATCTTTATTCCCCATTTTTGACCAATAGAGAGAAACTTTGCCAGAAGGACACAAATTAATAAGAAAAGCCCAGACTGGTCAGAGAATATTTAACTACTTATTTTACAGCTGCCAGCATGTGCGCACCCAGGGTGCTCTAGCTATCTTACTGATTCTTCATGTAATTTTCAACAGCTTTCATTCAATTTGGATGGGGCTAAAGAATTAGCATGCAAGAAATGGCAATGATCATACCTCAAGCATTTCTCCTGTTTAGGCAAATATACTTACAGCTGCTGCTCCAGGACTTTAACAAGGACTTTATGCTAATTTCAAAAAACACAGAATCCTGTAGACTCAACATTGTGTCCCAACTGGCTGCAGTAGCAGCAGTAGCAGCAGCAATGGATTTGTTGCTCTCTCTCTGAGCTGCTGTCCCTTCTGCTTTCACAGGCAGCAGAGTTTTGGCCCACAGAGCCTCGGCTTCATTACCATGCAGTCTCACAGTGACGCACAACTATAGTGGAAATGCTGCTGAATGCAGATGAACTATCCAGCTGAATAAAGGCTTACAAGTTTATCACAAGTGCCCTGAAGGACACCCTCACCTTTCCTGCTGGATATACACACGTGGCCGCAATCACCAGCTCTGTTTATTGTTCCCGTTATCAGTTTTGATGAGCTGTGTCTCCGGCTGCTTTCAGTGTAGTCACTACTGCTAGTAAACAGACAAGGGTAGCACTCTGCCCTTGGGTGCCAACTTTTCAAGATCAGAGCCTCAGAAGTCAGAAATGAATTTGGATCCAACATTAAGATCTTTAAGTCTCTTCCTATAACAGCTGACCCTCTCTGCCGCCAAAAACAGCATCGGAGATGTTTATTCCACTCCAGTCAGTTTCTCTAGGTGATTTTCATAGTCAATTCTCTCACCCCCTCTACACACCCAGGCAGTAAGCAGTGACTTTCTCAGCAGGCTTATGATGATGCAGAGTCCACTGCCTCACTTAACCCGCCAGAGAGAACGCTGGCTAATGGAATGAAAGGATGATGTAATGAACACCGTGCCTGAGCTTCCATCAGCCTCTAAAACTGCTCAGCTCAGGACAAAGTTTCCTCTGCTACAGGCAACTTATTCAAAAGAGAGAACTCTATCAGAATAATGGGATTATTTTAAAACATAGGGTCTTCTATTCTTAACATAGGACATAATTCCCCTCAAACTCTTATAGTCAGAATACCAGTGAATAGTGAGAAATCCTCTGGCCAAATAAAACGCATGTTTTAAAAACTTTATTCTATAGAAGCTACTTTTAAATGGAAAGTCGACACTATTCAAAGTCTGACTGCTCTTCAAAATAGTAGAAATATTCTAAAATCAAACCTGACAAATAACATTTGATGTTACTATCAGAAGAAAAATGTATTGACCTCACAGTTTACCATTATTCTGAAGATCAGTACTGGGAGGAGGGGCGTAGGTGGTATTTTTCCATCTGTGGCAATACATTTGTACTGATACATCTATATACTTCCGTATCCTTTAAATACCACAAGGAATAAGTAAATTCCATGATCAAAGTCATAACTCAATAGATTAATTCATAGCCAAAAGGCGAGGTACTATATTAAAAGCTAAAAGAATATTCTTCTATGCATAATACATTAAGGGGAAAAGACAGTCATATTCATTAAGACACATTCAGTGGTAATAGTATTACTGAGAGCATCATTTAAAGCTTATTTCTTCACAGTAGTCCAGGAACTCTGGAATAAGTCTGCAGCCATTCCTACCCCTGAATAGATCTAAAATCGAAATTCAAACCAAGGCTACAAAGGATAACCACACAGAACTCCAATACAACAATACTGTTGTTTTAGCACATCTGCGTCATCAGACACATCTCAGGATCAGGGAAGAACAAGGTTTCCCCTGGCCTAATGGAACACAAGTGCCTCAAGAAGTTGCATGAACAAAGGGTACTCCACAGTCCAACAACACTGCCTACAACATCCACTCTTGTACATTAACAATGTATGTCAACCAACAAAAGGCTCTCGGTTATACACAAACTGGTTAAATTTTTCCCTTTAATTAAATATTCCCCAAAGTGATTTGACAATACAATCCTCTTTTCATCAAATGGCTTTTAATAGAGTCAGGGAATAAGCTGATCTAGACCCAAACAAACTACACCAGCAAATGTCAAGACACAGAACTGAAGCATGTCAGCAAGCAGACAAGTCAGAAGGCGAACACACAGATATTTTATCATAGTTTTTCTACCACTACTGAGCTAAGCCTATTAGTCTTACACAAAACTTAAAAGTTACTTAATATTATTTGTTCCACCAAAGTAATCAGAGCTTATTCTTAGCAAACCTTTGTAAACTATACACTTTTATAAACTATAACTGTCACATACAATGTCAGAATAAGATAATTTTTTTAGGGGCTAGGGGTTAAATAATAGGTGATTTTTTTTCACAATCTTAAAAAAGAGGATTTTCTTCTGCTTAAGTTTCACATACATGGATCTAAAAGAATAAATCAGAACCTAAAGTTTCTCTTATATCTAATCAACCTATTACTATGTGCATACAAAGCAAATCAACAGCTTCTTTGAGACAGAGCTGCATAAAAATTAATTTTAGGGCTTATTTTAGAAGTTCCATTTACACCAGGTCTTCCTTGTAACAGAGGGTGAATGAAAATGACAATTTCCATTTATATGGAGAGTAATTCAACAAACCCATGTGAGCAGAGCCTGGGTTCTGACCATTATACTGAAATGCAAAAAACAAAATAAGTAGCATTATTATTCCAACTATTACTCACAACTTTAACAAACATTAATGGACTAAGTATTTCCTTTCTAACCCTTGCCAAATGTTCATCACCCATATTGCTGAGAACTATGTATGCACTCAACAATCTTCCAGAAGACCGGGCCAGAGTAGTACTACATTCCAAATGCTTCTCAATCTCTCAATTACTAACCAAACTTCTATATTACACAAATAATAACAGTCCTATCATCTTCAAGTGATTTCTCTATCTTCAACCTATCAATTAATTACATAGCCTAGGGCTTATTGCAAGCTCAACAAAGTGGAGTGAAAATTGCTCAGTCATGTCGACTCTACGACCCCATGGACTGTACCGTTCATGGGATTCTCCAGGCCACAATACTGGAGTGGGTAGCCCTTTCCTTCTCCAGGGGATCTTCCCAACCCAGGTATCGAACCCAGGTCTCCCTCATTGCAGGCAGATTCTTTACCAGCTGAGCCACAAGGGAAGCCCAAGAATACTGAAGTGGGTAGCCTATCCCTTTCTCCAGCGGATCTTCCAACCCAGGAATCAAGATGGGGTCGCCTGCATTGCAGGCGGATTCTTTACCAGCTGAGCTTAACCTATCAATTAATCACATAGCCTAGAGTTTATTGCAAGCTTGACAAAAGACTAGTCAAAATGTCAGTCAGTCTTCCACTTTATTCATTCCATAAATTCAGAATTCTCCAAGTTGTATCATTCATACATATTTTTTAGTCTAATCACCATAAAAAGATAGCCACACAAATCATTTCTTGATGGCATATTCCTGGCAAAGCAGAAATATTTATTTTGGATCATTTCCTTCAACAAACCTCTCCACCCTTTAGACTGTAATATTAAAGAATGTTTTTAAGATTTAGAACATTGTTTAAAAATTCACAATTTCAATATTATCAGCTTTTGCTGAGGTCCTCTTGGCATGGGCCAGATACTGTAAAGCACAGGGAACAGAAGAAGGCTGTGCCAGTCTACTTGCCCCCAGGGAATTAGAAAGTAGGTGTCCTTTCTTTTAATCAATTTCCACTTGATTCTATGTCCTTTTCACTGGCATTTTAAGGATTCATGGAATTGGTTCCTTGCTTTACATTTCTAAGTAAAAGGCAGATAACGGTATATCCTAATAAACCCAGTGTGTGTACCAGGAAAAAATTCTCAGTAAATCCTACAAAAATATTCCCATTTAGATACAGTATCCAAACAAAATGTTCTTTAATAAAAAATGAAGTTTGGACTTAACTGACTACATCACACAATCCAATCCAAGAAAATTTAATGTTCTACCAACCCAAAAGGAAATAAAAGTCTTCAATTATTAAAAATTCTTAGGAACAGTACAAATATAATGGATTATGCCTTATATTAACACCTTTTAAAATATCTCAGAAATTATTAAACCAGTATCCAAATAATCATAGTATGGAAAAAACAGTAACTTGGCAAGTTTTTCTACAAAAAATGTCAAATATCCTATCACTCCTAGAGGGTTTCCCAATCCCCACAGATTTTAGCCTCTTTGGCAAGTCCTCATCATTTCTGGAGTTTAGAAAAGAGACTGAAAAGTTTTCGGTATGGAAGGAAAGATGCTCTCGGGTCTATCAGGGAATTAACATCACACATGAAATGTATAAAAGAAAAAACAAAAAAGGCTGTAGAAATCACTTCCTATCTTGCTTTATTGTACTAAATAATACAACAAAAAATTAACAATAGTTATCTACAACAGTAGTTAACATTTACTTTTTAGTACACTTAATTCTATTTTCTATATTTCCCAAATTGTCTACCATGAATTGGATTTAACATTTAAAAAATTCATTTCCTTGGAGAAATGACTGATTCGAGGGCTAGAGCATAGAACACACAAGGTAAGCCTGGAACATCTTGTAAGGCCAGGAAGTGGGAAAGGGCTCAAAACACAAAATAATGTGGGTATGTCAAAGGGAAATGGGAGCCAAGTGACAGAGCTGCCAACAGTCAAAGCTAATACTTGGAACAAGAAAATAAACAATGTAGTATGGCATATAACCCAAAGTATAAAATAAATATGCATTGAGGCTATACTTATATAAATAAATGATTAAGTAAATAAAGGAGAAGAGACAAATCTCATATTGTACATACAGAAGTGTTAACTTACCAGGCTTGACTGATATTCTTTGAAAGGTCGGCTTTGATTGGCCCCTGGATAGCATCAAGGAACTCAAATTTTAAGAGGGGCCCACCATTCCCAGAACTGAAAAGAGCTGCTCAATTATGCCTACATTTTTGGTACAAACAATATAGTTTATGCTGAACAACTGCTTTCCTTCAGCAAGTTCAAAACAGGGTATGTGCCATGTCATCAGCCCCAATAAAAATCCTGTAATCTGAGTCTATAATGAGCTTCTTTTCTATGAAGAGAAAAAGAAAGATAAAGAAAAAAAAAAAAGACTCAAATAGAACACAGATAAAACAAACAATATCTAAAAAATACATTTAATGGCTGGCACCAGGAGAAGATTAGAGTCTGTGGAAGACAAGATCAGTAAGTATGGAGAAATGGAAATATTAACTCTACAAAGTGAAGTCTAAATGATAAAACAAGGGGGGGAAATGCACAAGGCCTTAGTGACCTTTGGAGCAAGATCAGATAGTCTTAATACATGGAATATGCCAACCACATCATAAGCTAACTGCTGGAAACCAACGACAAAAGAGAAAAATCTCAAGAGCAATTGAAGAAAACGAAAAATTACATACAGAGGCACAAAGATAAAAATGAACACATGTTTCATTCAAAGCAGAAGTTGGAATTATCACTGAAAAGCTTAAAACTGATGACCTATAATTCTATTATCTGGTGAAAATATCTTGCAAAGATCAAGCAAAAACTTTTCTGAGACAGACAAAAACTGAAAGAATTTGTCACCAGTAAATCTACATACAAAAAAATGTTAAAGAAAGTTCTTTAGGCAGAAGAAAAAATTATACAGGATGAAAACCTGTATAACCTGTGTAACCTAAACAATACCATCGAAAACAAGTGATGGAAAGTGTCAGAAATGGTACACCAGCAGGAAGGAGAAGAACTTTTGCTTCTTGTTTTAAATGTTCTTTATGTTAACTGACTGCTTAAAGCAAAAGTGGTTAACAATCTACAACAAAATCAGGTTTATATTGTGCGTAAAAATAAAACATTTGACTACAATAGTACAAAGGCTGGAGAGGAGAAACAAGTATAAAGTTTCAAGATCCTACATTCTACATAAAATGTGCTATCATTTGAAAGTAAACTACGATAAGGTAAAACTCATTTTTTAAACCCCAGAGCAACTAATTTTATTCTAAAATTTTAAAATAATAAGCCAATAGTAGAATAAATAATCATACTAAAAAGCAAAGGAGGAGGGGAAAACAGATGGGACAGATAGGAAATAACCACAAGATATATTTAAACCCAACCATGTCACTAATTAAATATAAATGGTCTAACCACTGTCTGAAAGCATCATGCCAGGTACAAAAAGGATAATTTAGTGACTAAAACAAAGCTTGAGCCCTTGGGAAGGTTGGGATCCAATGGTGGTGATAAAGAGTATGTGGTATGTATGGGTGTCTGTCCCTACATGCTGTGTGCTTAGTCGCTCAGTTGTCTCCGACTCTGTGACCCAATGGACTGTAGCTGGCCAGTCTCCTGTGTCCATGGGATTCTCCAGGCAAGAATACTGGAGTGGGTTGCCATGCCCTCCTCCAGGGGATCGATCAAACCCAGATCTCCCACATTGCAGGACCAGATTCTTTACCATCTGGGCCACCAGGGAGGTCTATGTCCCTACATACATACATCCAGATATAAAATAACCATTTGTGATTAAATGCTGTGACGGTAATAAAGGAGGTGTAGTGACATAGCAAATCAGAGGCCTAGCTAAGATAGGGTGATCAGGGATGGCCACTCATAGGGAACAATATCAAATATGACATCTGTTCAGCAGTGGACCTTCTGAAGAATGAATTTTATGCTTAATCCTCAAAAGGAAATCAGAATGAAATCAAAGTAACTCTGGCTGACCAGGGTTAGAGTATCAGAGCCCTAGCCACTTGCCTGAGGAGATTCTCAAAGAGTCCCTGAAATACCAATAGGCTCCCACAAAATACTGAGGTCTATAACTGGCCGCCATAGAAGAAAGAGCTCTGATCAAGAACAAGGTCAGACAGACCAACCTGATTAGTGAAGGGGAGAATGGACTTAAGGAGAACACAGTGAAAGTTGATGGGCTATCTAAATTGCTTAGGTAAGGGGTAAGGACTAAAAAGATAACTAGCATACATACTTAGTGGCTTCCCAAGTGGTGCTAGTGGTGAAGAATCTGCCTGCCAATACAGGAGACACAAGGGATGCAAGTTCGATCCCGGGTGGGAAAGATCCCCTGGAGGAGAAAATGGCAACTCACTTTAATATTCTTGCCTGGAAAATTCCACGGACACAGGAGCCTGGCAGGCTAGTCCATGGGGCCACAAAGAATTAGACCCAAATGAGCACATACATACTTAGAATAATTCAGAAAAGGGCAATAAAAATGGGACTAGGAAGACAGATTCCATTTTTTCTGAATAGGTACTTCTTGATGGATCTGGTGACTGTTAGCATACGGAAAAAAAGAGGCAAAGCTAAAATAGTTAAAAAAAAAAAAAAAGTGACCCCCTACACTTAGGTGACTGGGTGGACAGTGGTACTAAACATGGACTAGCAAGGGGTAGTTTGCAAGGGGTAGCAAGGAGAGTTTGAGCAACATAAAACTCAAGTCTAAAAGAGGCGTCAGGACTAGAAGCAAGAGAAGAACAAAGATAGAAGTAGACAGACAGCCACTCTCACAAATTCTCCAGCTTTTCCATTTATGAGGGGCATAAACAGAGCTCACTATCTCCAAGTACATGCTAGCCAATACTAACCACAAATTAACAAATTCAGCTGAAACCAAGAAAAATAAAAACAAGCAAGAGACAATAATTTAAATACGAAATAAACAAAAGAGTAATGACGGGACTCTTCCCCTGAAATACAAGGACCAGAATTCCATCTAGATTTCTGGAGAGAAAGGATTCAGGTCGTGACCAAATAAACTACTTATTTTAGAAGTATAAATCAAGTTTCTGAATTAATGGTCATATAACAGAGTCTCTAATAAAAATATGCTTCAGACAATGTCACAGATTAGATCAATGCATTAGTGTATTCACAGGTTAGCAGCATAAAAGCAATAAAGAAGCCTTTTAACTAAGCTCAATAACTTGGAGAGAGTGGTTACCTATACAGCAATATATTATTCAAGAATGCCATCAGGTATAATTACTATTACCTTCCTGACACAGGGTATTGATTAATAGCCCAATTTATTCCTAGCTTTGAAGTTCTTTTTATGTATTTCACACGTAAAACAAAAAAATTGCTTCCTTTGCTTAAAATGAAGTAGTCCAGACCCTGTAATCATACTTTCTTCTCTGCCCTCAAAAACCATACCAATTTGCTGTCATTTGGCCCAGGCTAAGACATTATTATTTCTTGAATTAAAACAAAAATCTATTTCTGAATATATTTAAAACTGATTCCTGAGTTCCTTAAGAACTCTAGACACTAGAAATTAAATGTAATCATCTGAAATGGTTTTTGGAAGATACAGGTGAAAAAATCCAGATACAAATTTTCTAGTCAAAGGTTAGTTATTGGATTTATATTTTTTACAACATGCACAATGTATATTCATTGCCCCAAAGAAACTAGAATTCTGAATACTAAGATACTTTCATTGTCGGTACAGCATATACAGATGTACTGAGAAGAAAAAAGAGTATATGCATTAGAACTGGTCAATCCTACTGGGAAAAATAGGTAAAATTCTACGGACCATAACTGAAGGTGAACTTAAAATGTATTGCCCAAAGAAGAATTTTTTTGAATGTGAAAATGGGCACTAGCTAGTAACAACATGTCGGAACAGAGATGTAAACCATTAACTGGCCAAGGTCAATGGAGACCAATGGTCCCTTTCTCCATGAAGCACCATCACAAAGCAAAGGCTCATGACTTCCTGCCAACACCTGTCTTTCTGAATTTTTCTTACATTGTCAGTAGCACAATAAGTTTTCAATGAACTAGAAGTTTTTATTGTTAGAGCCACTTTTTAATACCATTCTTACTTTTAAAACAAAAGGGTGAGTTGGCAAGGCTGTAATGAAGAATACGAAAGGAGAGGAAGTACTAAACTGCAGAGGCAACCAAATGTAAAGACAAAAATCACACTTAGGAATTAGAGTACCAGCAGTTTTAGGAAGATGAAGAGACTGTTTACTGTAATTAAATGGGTAAGCCTAAAACCCAGGAAATGTTTATGAATGATCAATCTTAATCACAATGTATTATACTATATTAAAAACTAAATTGGAAGAACCTACCTTCGTAATATTAATATTTTTTAAAACCTCATTCTAAACCTTGTAAATCAGAACCCACTTCTTTATAAGATTCCCTAGGTCATTCTTAAACGTAGTAAAGCTTAAGAAGAGTTAATTTTAAGATATATTAATATAAAATACAAGATACACTGGTATAAAATTATCTTGCTTGTGTCATTTTTAGCACATCTCCTATTTAAAAATAATAGCATGAAGAAAATTCAGAGCCTTAAGAAATAATAAATTTTCTGCATTCCTTATAAAGAACTTTTTAGAGTTTTTTTTAAAGTTTCTAGAAATATATGCCAGTTTATACTTCTTGAGAACAGTATAAGAGATCGTTGGATGGCTTACCTAACCTTAAACAATCACTCTTTAGAAACAGAAAATTCTATCAAAAATGTATGTGTGTGTGCTCAGTTATGTCCAACCCTTTGCGGCCCCATGGACTGTAGCCTGACAGGCTCCTCTGTCCGTGGAATTTTCCAGGCACAAATACTGGAGTGAGTTGCCATTTCCTACCCCAGGGACTAGGGACTGAACCCATGTTTCTTGCATCTCCTGCACTGGCAAGCAGCTTCTTTACCACTAGCACCATGTGGGAAGCATCAAAAGTTTAAATAAAAGTCGACTTTAAAATTCAGTTAATGTGCCAATAATTTACATCTATAATATCTAAAATTATTTTATATCATTACTTAACAGTTTGAATAAATCAATGATAGAATGTTCACTTTGCTGATATGGTGTTTGGAAAAACAATTCTCAAAGGCGGACTGATCCCCATCTTGATCACCATCTGTCTATAAAGAATCCTTGTGTTTCTAAAAAAAGAAATATGCAATGAATTACCTTTAGAGTTAATTTATTCTATTTAAAAAATGACTAGGTTTAAAAAATTTTATGGCTAAAGTAAGGCAAGGTGCATATTCTATCCACGTATGTAGCAGGATGGGGTGCTAAAGGTAGCTGGAAAGTACAGGTATAGCCTAGTAGACAATGAGTTCCATTATGGAAAGGTCCATAAAACAAAATGATTGATAAAAAGCAACTATTTTAGAACTCCACATTAGGGTATTAAGGGCATACAGGAAATCTGTTAAGCCAACAAATGTTGTCTTTAAAGAATGAACCATCTGGCCTTCCACAAACAGAGAATCACAGATTTTTTTTTTTTAACTGAAGAATCTTTAGAGATCATGAAACATAGTCCCTCAAATCTTAGATGAGACAACTGAAGCCCAGGGAGGATAAATGATATAATTGGATCCAAATCAAATTAATGAATATTTAATGAATACCTACTGTGGATAACACACTTTCCAAGAGTTACAGAAAGTAAGTGTAACAGTGGAGCCCTTCTTCAAGCGGTCCATTCTCTACTTCCCAGGTAAATCACCTGTATGCAGCTCTCTGATGTTAGCAATATTCTTTTCCATATTCTAGCTTAGGGCTGGAACACTCAGGCCCCTAGACCAACTCTGGCTCATCGCTCGATTTGTAAATAAAGCTGTACTGAAACACAGCCACACACATTCTTTCACATTTCATCCAAGCTCAAAGCTAAACAGTTATGACAGAGACTTATGGCCCCCAGATCCTAAAATATTTACTACCTGGCCCTTCCCAGAAAAAGCTTGCCAATCTCTATTCTAGATCACTTTTTGCTTTGATTTGAAGGGTGGTTTTTACCCTTTTTTTCTTTTCAAACTAATGGAAGGCTGGTTTTGCCTCAGGAATCACTGCCCACTGAGCAATGTGCTAGATGGTTTTGAAGGAAAAAGTCAGTGAGCTAAATATGGCAACTGACAGCAGCTCTCCATAACAAGTGAAAACTTGCTCTGGCACATAAAGGACAAGAATCAAAGGACAGAAGACTCTCAACTTTCAACAAACATTTAATAAGTGCTTACTAAGTGCCTGCCATGGGGCTAAGCTCTGGGGCTACCCACATAGATAAGACCAACTTAGTTCTCAAAGAATTCACTACCTAGAAAAAGAAGCAACACTTTTATATTAAATGGAATAACAGAAGCTAGTGGACAAAGACAGAGAATAATTAACTGAGGTTAGGGGTGACTAGTTAACCCCAAGGACAGTAACACAGAGACTTCTATTCCCCCTGCCAAGTTCCAGCTGCAGGAAGTAAGCATGATTAGAAGCTTGTAACTACCGGTGGTTGCCTCAACCCAAAGGCCACAACTTATAGGTGGGTGGAGTTAACCCTTGGACTGGATGTTGCTTCCTGAATTCCCTTTATAGCACACTTTATTTTTGTTTAACCTTTCTAGTATAATTCTTTTAGTTACATTTTAAATTTACATTCAGCTTTTGTCATCTTAACCTACTCTGCTGTGCATGTTTTAACTTCTATATTCTTTTTTCAGAATCTTCCAATATGGATATTATTTCCTATCAGTTTTTCATCTTTTTACGCATTATTTGTAATATTTGTTTATATTTTTCTCATCCCCTCTTGTTTCAACTATCTTAGACACACTATCTCCTGCCTTCTGTTTCTCTGAGAATAAGCAGGAGTGATGATCAAAATAGCCACCAGGAAGGTATGGTAACTGAACAATGTAACCAGCCCAGCCTCAGAGTGGAGGTGGGTCCAGGGGCCCTGGTGTGGCGAGGACTAACCCATTAGCTGATGAAACCTGAGGTGGTCAAGGTCTTCCCTGACAGCTCAGTTGGTAAAGAATCCACCTGCAATGCAGGAGATCCCAGTTCAATTCCTAGGTCAGGAAGATCCATGAAAGAAGGGATAGGCTACCCCCTCCAGTATTCTTGGGCTTCCCTTGTGGCTCAGCTGGTAAAGAATGCGTCTGCAATGCGGGAGACCTGGGTTCAGTCCCTGGGTTTGGAAGATTCCCTGGAGAAGGGAAAAGCTAACAGGGTCCTGGGGTAGGGCAGGAGGGCTGAAACTGCAGGAACACTTGGAGAAGGGATGTAGCTATAGCTGAGTATCAACTGATAGTAGAAATTGTAGTATTTTAACAACCGGTATCACCATACCAGTGTTGATACTAGATCAACATCAGTTCTGTGATTAGGAAAACAGCAGAGTAAGTGGGATAGAGAAGAAATCATTCCAGGCCTCTTAAAAATGGAGACAGGTACATCTTTATTTCAGCTAAGTTTCTTGCAAGTCTCTTCTAAAAGGACATTACAGGAGGACTTCTAAAAGTCTTTCTAAAAGCCAAAGAAGTAGAGACCCTGACCCTAATTCTAGCCACATTTAACTGCCCTGATTTTCAAAAATATATATCCATGTAATTTGAGGAGACAGTCCAAAATGACCCTTAAAACCAGCCAAGAGAAACTACTGAAGTAATACTGTTACACCAACTTCTAAAAACCTTCCTATCTGAATCACAAGACCATTTGGCCATAGGTATTTGGAAGACCGCACACTATAGACAAAGAAGGAAAGCACAGGAGAAGGTGCTGCAACCCAAGCTCCCATGAACTGTCATGAAGCTATAAATCACATGCTAAAATGGTTCAGAATTATGCACAATGAAAGACCTAGATCCAAATTCCTAGAATGTTTTCTACGATGGAATGCTCCAAAGATAAATTCTAGCTAAACTGATTCATCTACCTCCAAATCAAAAATCCAAAATTCTTTGTAAACAATAATAGCCAACATGTATTAAACTGTGTATCAATTTCATTGCCATTTTTGGTAATCTTAAAAACAAATGCTACATAGAAAATATCATTCAAATTGACAGGTGAAGTCAACTGGCCTAGAGAGATTAAGTAGCCTGTTCAAGGACACATAGCCAGTCACAGCGGAGCTCAGCTCAGGTTGGATCAAAGCCCCCACTCAACTCTGTTCTCAATACTTCACTGCCTCTCTCCTTTCACATTTGGAGGTCTTTCCAATATCACTTCTTTATCATGAGAATTCTCATAGACTCAGAGAAAGCATGAAAGCAACCACCCACAAGGCTTCTCCTACAACCTTCAGTAAGTACTGTTTGAAAAGTAACCAAAGGACCACTTTAGCAAGCAATCCTACTTGATTTCAGGACAAGACCCTGACACTGGGGAAGGCTGAGGGCAGGAGGAGAAGGGGGCGACAGAAGATGAGTTGTTTGGAAGGAATCATCGACTCAATGGACATGAGTTTGAGCAAGCTCAGGGAAATGGTGGACAGGGAAGCCTGGTGTGCTGCAGTCATAGGGTCGCAAAGAGTTGTACATGGCTTAGTTACTGAAAAATAACAACAATGAAAAGCTCAGCACTTCCAAATCCCATTTGCACAAAAAAGAATTCTTGAACTCCTTCACATACTTACATATGAAAACAAGCTATCATTTGGGTCAAACCAGAAATGCTAAAGCAGACTGATAATGACCTGGAGCTCAAGTTCTTCCATGATACTACTGTACCCAACAATCTTTTAATGACATCTGAATTTCAAAGGATTCTCCATCTCTTTTGGTCTGTTAGCATTTGAAATGGCAAAAGAAAAACTTCATCTCCATTTTCTCACAAGACCTTCTCTAAATTCCCTATTGATAGTACAGTCTTTGATGAACCCTTACAATATTCTTTACTCATCTCATTCCCATCTTAAAATAAACTGGTCTGCCATGGTATTCCTCTACCCAATACAGGGTGTATCAAACAAAAGCAAGTTATTCAATTGACATAAAATCTAACCACTGAGAGCAATGGTTCGACAAAAACAAAACTAAAAAGATCACTTATTAAGGAAATCCAGTTGGTAATAGTTAGCATTCCCCTTTCTTCACTAGTCACTTCTTCACCAGTCAGTTCAGTTCAGTTCAGTTGCTCAGTCATGTCTGACTCTTTGCAAACCCATGGACTGCAGCATGCCAGGCTGTCCATCCCTGTCCATCACCAACTCCCAGAGTTTACTCAAACTCAGGTCCATTGAAGAGGTGAGGCCATCCAACCATCTCATCCTCTCTCGTCCCCTTCTCCTCCCACCTTCAATCTTTCCCAGCATCAGGATCTTTTCAAATGAGTGAGTTCTTCATATCAGGTGGCCAAAGCATTGGAGTTTCAGCTTTAGCATCAGTCCTTCCAATGAATACTCAGGACTGATTTCCTTTAGGAAGGACTGGTTTGATCTCCTTGCAGTCCAAGGGACTCTCAAAGGTCTTCTCCAACACCACAGTTGAAAAGTATCAATTCTTCGGCACTCAGCTTTCTTTATAGTCCAACTCTCACATCCATACATGACTACTGGAAAAACCATAGCCTTGACTAAATGGACCTTTGTTGGCAAAGTAATGAGTCTGCTTTTTAATTAGCTGTCTAGGTTGGTCATAACTTTTCTTCCAAGGAGTGTCTTTTAATTTCATGGCTGCAGTCACCAACTGCAGTGATTTTGGAGCCCCCCAAAATAAAGTCTGTCACTGTTTCCATTGTTTCCCCATTTCTTTGCCATGAAGTGATGGGACTGATGTTTATCTTAAAGTTTTCTGAATGTTGAGTTTTAAGCCAACTTTTTCACCCTCCTCTTCCACTTCCATCAAGAGGCTCTTTAGTTCTTCTCCACTTTCTGCCATAAGGCATAGCTGAGGTTATTGCTATTTCTCCCAGCAATCTTGATTCCAGCTTCTGCTTCATCCAGTCCAGCATTTCTCATGATGTACTCTGCACATAAGTTAAATAAGCAGGGTGACAATATACAGCCTTGACGTACTCCTTTCCCGATTTGGAACCAGTCTGTTGTTCCATATCCAGTTCTAACTGTTGCTTCTTTACCTGCATACAGATTGCTCAGGAGGAAGGTCAGGTGGTCTGGAATCCACATCTCTTTAAGAATTTTTCAGAGTTTGTTGTAATCTACACAGTCAAAGCCTTTGACATAGTCAATAAAGTAGAAGTAGATATTTTCCTGGAACTCTCTTGCTTTTTGATGATCCAATGGATTTTGGCAATTTGATCTCTGGTTTCCCTGCCTTTTCTAAATCCAGCTTGAACATCTGTAAGTTCACAGTTCATGTACTGTTGAAGCCTGGCTTGAAGAATTTTGATCTTTACTTTGTTAGTGTGTGAGATGAGTGTAATTGTGTGGTAGTTTGAGCATTCTTTGGCATTGCCTTTCTTTGGGATTGGAATGAAAACTGACCTTTTCCAGTCCTGTGGCCACTGCTGAGTTTTCCAAATTTGCTGGCATATTGAGTGCAGCACTTTCACAGCATCATCTTTTAGGAGTTGAAATAGCTCAACTGGAGTTCCATCACCTCCACTACCTTTGTTCCTAGTGATGCTTCCTAAGGCCCATTTGACTTTGTATTCCAGGATGTATGGCTCTAGGTGAGTGATCACACCATTGTGATTATCTGGGTCATGAAGATCTTTTTTGTACAGTTCTTCTGTGTATTCTTGCCACCTCTTCTTAATATCTTCTGCTTCTGTTAGGTCCATACCATTTCTGTCCTTTATCGAGCCCATCTTTGCATGAAATGTTCCCTTGGTATCTCTAATTTTCTTGAAGAGATCTCTAGTCTTTCCCATTCTATTGTTTTCCTCTGTTTTTTTGCACTGATCACTGAGGGAGGCTTTCTTATCTCTCCTTGCTATTCTTTGGAACTCTGCATTCAAATAGGTATATCGTTCCTTTTCTCCTGTCTTTCACTTCTCTTCTTTTTATAGCTATTTATAAGGCCTCCTCAGACAGCCATTTTGCCTTTTTGCATTTCTTTTTCTTGGGGATGGTCTTGATCACTGCTTCCGATACAATGTCACAAACCTCCGTCCATAGTTCTTCAGGCATTTTGTCTATCAGATCTAATCCCTTGAATCTATTTGTCACTTCCACTGTATAATCATTAGGGATTTGATTTAGGTCATACCTGAATGGTCTAGTGGTTTTCCCTACTTTCTTCAATTTAAGTCTGAATTTGGCAATAAGGAGTTCATGATCTGAGCCACAGTCAGCTCCCAGTCTTGTTTTTTTTGACTGTATAGGGCTTCTCCATCTTTGGCTGCAAAGAATATAATCAATCTGATTTCAGTATTGACCATCTCGTGATGTCCTTGTGTAGAGTCTTCTCTTGTGTTATTGGAAGAGGGTATTTGCAATGACCAGTGCATTCTCTTGGCAAAACTCTGTTAGCCTTTGACCTGCTTCATTCTGTACTTCAAGGCCAATTTGCCCATTACTCCAGGTATTTCTTGACTTTCTACTTCTGCATTCCAGTCCCCTATAATGAAAAGGACATCTTTTTTGGGTGTTGGTTCTAGAAGGTCTTGTAGGTCTTCATAGAACCGTTCAATTTCTTAAAACTCAACCAAAAAGCATTTGGAATTTTATAACAAGTGCTACATTTTGATTTGTTCCTCCTAGGGAACTATGCTGAACACCTCAAGAGAGATATATCAGCATTCTATTTAAATGTTTATATTCCATGAAGTCATTAACACTTTGTAATGAAATGAAAATGGTACCTTAATGTGCGTCTCAATTGTTCTTGTTAAAGTCATGTGAAACAGCTATATACTTAATCAGCTTACCTAACCAGAGTGTTATAAAAATAATTATCAACTGTTCATTAAAGTGCAACAAAGGATCTGAAACAGATGCAGACACATTGAAATTACAGTATTTTCCTATTGAGATATCACTCTTCCTTAAAATGAAAGCACCAAAAGAAAAAAGTATGTATTCCTTAGTGGAACAATCGATCTTGATGGATATACCAGCATTTTAAAAAATATTTCATACATAAAGATTCAGAAACATCAAACATTGCCATGAGGTAGAGTAAAAGGACAGTGGTATGACTGTATCACTTGGTAGCAAAGAAACCTCAAATAATTTGGTTAAGCCTCCCTGAACTTCTAAAATTTTATGTAACAACATATCTTACAGGGTTTTCATAAGGACTTAGATAACATCTGCTTATTTAACCAATATTTATTGAGCAACTATTATATTCCAAACCCTGAAACACATCAGTAAACAGAGCAAAGTCCATGCTCAACTTATATTTTATTTGAGGGGAAAAACAGAGAGGTATGCACTGAATGGGTAGACAAATGAGACCATTTAAGTAACTGGTAAATTAAAGCAAGAAAATAAGACCCAGAATAATAAGGTGCTCAAATAATGTTGATACATACTCAGTTCTGTTCAATGTCTCATTATCTCTGTTCTTGGTGAATTATAAAAGTCAGCCATAATATATTTATACTCACTTATTCTTGACTATAAACAGAATGAACAACAAAATTAAGGTTGATTCCATCTGAATAAAAATAACCCAACCCTGGAGATACAAGGATTTTGCAGCTGTCACAACAGAAGCCTGTGAAAACACACTGCCTGATTCTTAGGATCTGACTCATAACTATGC
This sequence comes from Okapia johnstoni, assembly GCA_024291935.2. Taxonomy (NCBI): domain Eukaryota; kingdom Metazoa; phylum Chordata; class Mammalia; order Artiodactyla; family Giraffidae; genus Okapia; species Okapia johnstoni. Next base: position 61,153,580 of record CM044308.1, read on the forward strand.
CTAACATTCATTCTCCTTCATTGGTCAGACAACACTGTAGTATATTCTCAATCACTGAAGGGCATTTTCTCCCCACCAACTCTTAAGCCTGAAGATAAAAATTAATATTAGTAGATTGGCATGAATAATACCAATCAGTAAAATCAGCCTTTGATTACATAATTAGGACTCTACACAAAAAGTATACAGATATTTGAGGATTCATGAACAAGATTACATAACATGAACACAGGAAAACTGTAATTCCTTTTCCTTATTAAGGAAATAGGTTAGCAAATAAATGATTTACTTCTTAACAACAAATTTACATTATACAGCCATGTAAAGTAGAGTCTCTTTACTGTAAATTATAACTGTTAGCTAATCATTTAATCAAAAAGCTCCATTACAGTAGGAATCAGGAGGGAAAAATCAATAGGTCTACTAAAGGTTTTAACTTAATCATAAAATCCATGTCTATTCCCTAGCTTTCTGATGTAGTGCCAAGTCCTTGTCTCTTACGGTGAATTTGCTGATTACTCAATTATTGTCTTTCTCATCTAGATTCCAGCCCATGTACATCACCTATGATAACCCAGTTTCAATTTCTTCGAAGTGGAGAGGGAAGTTAAAGGGCTCTAACGGCAAAATCCTTCTTGAACACTTCTCTGACCTATGTGTAATTTAAAACAAATTTTCTTGAGGAATTCACTTCTGTGGAGTATGACCAAAGTGTTCAACTTTGTTTATACCAAAATAACTTTCTTTTCAGCCTCAGATTTTCATGAGTTATGTGATACCTAATTAAAATACATGATCACAATTACAAGTATAATTGGCATAAACAAGTTTGGTTGAAAACACAAGTCTTGGTAAGCCCACGACTGAACTTGTTAGGAACAGAAATGGTGGCAGGGGATTTGAACGGTGTGCAGTGTACTACAAGCAATTGTTAATATATTCTACAGAGAAATAGAAGATTTCAGATAAAGTCAGTGGGTTGTTTGAGAATTTCTATCAACTTTTAAAACATCAGGTTAGTTAATGTTTAGAGAAAGTTTAAAAAATGAAAAATTATCAAAAGCAAAGAAAAATGTTCTTCAAAGTATCAACCCCTGCAAATATGCATGTTTTTGTTAAAGAAACCGTAAGCATCTATAAATACTTCTGGAGTTAAAAGTAACAAAGTCAATTTCTATATACTGCAAATTTATTCTCAATTTGTCCTCTCACAAAAGTACAATTATCAATCCATATGACTGATCCAATCCAATCTAAATTCCTTAGAAATAACTTTTTTGATTTTGAGTGAACAATCAAAGAAGCTGGAAACAACTGAAGCAAGTACAAAGCCATGAGATTACATACCAGTTTTTCTCTAAAAGAATACTTCCTTCTTTGCACTACTGATATGAAATCTCTTCACACTCTTGGTTTCTCCTTTCATTAAATAAGCAAAACTGTAACACCCTTTAAAGAACTGTACCCAGTCCTTTGCATCACTTCTGAATAAACTGTTGCATTATCTCTATCCCGAACCACCAGCAAACAGGAAGTAAAATTTATTCATGCTGAGTTGCAAGTAATCAATGTGTAGACTGGTGTTAATCATGTGCATAGACTTGTGTAAATCACAGTATCAAATTTTGAGATTAAGAAAAGGACTTTGTTGGTAAAGTGAAATGTAAGAAACCAACTCTTTTCACAGATATTGCCAAAGAAGTCCATTAAATTAATTTTAATAGTCATTTCCTAAAGTTGAGCTGTATTTTTGAAGAGAAAAACGAGGTAAGAGCAATTCCACAAAGGACCTGTAGCCTCTGAAACTTCAAACAACAGATTCTTCAGTTGTTTCAGTTCCATAATTTTGCTTTGACTGATTGGTAAAAAAGATATACAGTAAAGAAAGTCTTTAACTGGCAAATCAAATGTTTTGTAAATTAATGTAAATTATAAAATTTCATTATTATAATTTATAACATATATACTATGTCCAAAAATATGTAAAATAGTCTTTTAAAATAAAAAAGGAGCCATATTAAACTAACAGGCATAGGATATTACATTTAAACACAGGTCCCTTACATATGAGTTTGAGCAAGCTCTGAGAGCTGGTGATGGACAGGGAAGCCTGGAGTGCTGCAGTCAGTGGGGCTGCAAAGAGTCGGACATGACTGAGTGACTGAACAGTAAAGAAAGCAATTAAATGATTCAAGACTGAAAGCTAAAGACTAAATTTCTAATAACATAAATAACTGCATATATTAATATATTCATATTGCTTATTTATGCATATCTACATTATTGAACACAAAACTAACTGCTGAATAATTCACATATTTTAATTGAAATTAAGAGTCACTTTATTTTTGGGGTGCCAAAATCACTGCAGATGGTGATTGCAGCCATGAAATTAAAAGACACTTGTTCCTTGGAAGAAAAGCTATGACCAACCTAGACAGCATATTAAAAAGCAGACACATTACTTTGCCAACAAAGGTCCATCTAGTCAAAGCTATGGTTTTTCCAGTGGTCATGTATGGATGTGAGAGATGGCCTATAAAGAAGGCTGAGCACCAAAGAATTGATACTTTTGAATTGTGGCGTTCGAGAAGACTCTTGAGGAGAGTCTCTTGGTCTGCAAGAAGATTCAACCAGTCAATCCTAAAGGAAATCAATCCTGAATATTCATTGGAAGGACTGATGCTAAAGCTGAAACTCCAATACTTTGGCCACCTGATATGAAGAACTGACTCATTTGAAAAGACCCTGATGCTGGGAAAGATTGAAGGCAGGAGGAGAAGGGGATGACAGAGGATGAGATGGTTGGATGGCATCACCGACTCAATGGACATGAGTTTGAGTAAACTCCGGGAGTTGGTGATAGACAGGGAGGCCTGGCGTGCTGCAGTCCATGGGGTTGCAAAGAGTCAGACACGACTGAGAGACTGAACTGAACTGAAGAGTCACTAACCATCAGTGCTCTCACTTCCATTTCATACACTCAAATGAGTGAAGAGTATAAAAAAAATAACTTCTACTACCAGTACATTCTAGATATCAATATTTATTTCTTCTTAAAAGTTCCTTCTCTTTTCTTCTACATAATATTTTAACAGAAAGTGTGGTTTCTTCTAAATATGACTCTATTTTTCAAACTGACAAGAAATAGTGTTAAGGAGAATACAAAGAAATAGGGATACTGCCCTGGGGAGCTTAAACTGAAATACTTTTGAAAGGTAACTTGGCATTGTCTATCAAAATTTTCAACGCACACAGAAATTTATACTAAGCAGCAATCATACAAATGCATAAAGTAATACAATAAATGGATAATAAAGTAATAAAAAATAAATGGATATTTATTAAATAATTACTTCTAATAATTAACAACTAAAGTCACTCTAAGTGCTCATCAATAAGGGATTGATTGAATAAACTATTGTATCACACAATGGAGTATACAGTTTAAATGAGACAGAAAAATGTTTATGATGCACTAAATGAAAAAGCAAGTATCGAACCAATTTAGATAGTAAATATCATTTTTAAATTCTATAAATAAAATGCATAAGTGCATGTTAAATACGCATGGAAAACAGTTGTAAGAATATATATCAAACTTTCAAAGGATTTAGAGGAAATCTTTTCTTTCTACTAAATATTAATTTATATAAGAAGTTAAGTATTTCCTATAATAAAAATCAATAATCATAAAGAACATTTTAATATCTTAAAGTGTTTTAATCAAAATATTAAAGCAGGCATTTTTTATCATCTTCCTAAAGATTTTCTTTTTTTAAAAAATATTTTCTAACTACTATATGCAAATCTGATTTTTCTCCTAACACATGAGTACCATGTTCTCAAACTTTAAAATGCATTACATTCAACTTTGCAGAATTATATGAAACAAAGGTACTGTGACACAAAATAATCACAATTATATTTAAAGTTGTGGGTTGTTTTTTTTTTTGTATAGTTCACCTCAAATACTCTTTATCTTTTAGAACAAAAGAATGCGATTTTTTAAAAAGGTGATTTCTGTAGCGATAGATAAAACTCAGAATCTTCTTTTTCACTTATATATCCTACAGGTTGCAACAATAACATTTTTTTCAATAAGCATAATCAAGATATTTTCCACAATCACCAAACTATTAACTTCACTAATGGCTTTATCTTGATCTATAGCAATCAATATTTCTTCATCTAAACTCGAAGCAATCACTATTTCTCCATCTAAATCCTAAGCAAAATTTCTGATACTAAAAACATTTATGCCAACTATATATTTACTCTATTTAAATTTTTTTTTAATATTTAAACTTAATTTTCAAATAAAGATTTATGCTCACTAGAATGCATACTTGTAAAAATAATTTTACTTTTCTAAAATACTTTTCATTAAAGGATTGAAAACACATCTTTACCTAGTTGTTGATGTTGGTGTTTGTCGTGACTGTGACAGAAATGGATTCCACCCTCCTCAACTATTGTCTTCTCTGACGAAAGCAAACTGAGACGTTTCAATTTCAGTAATCGTGGAGAACTTTCCTGAGAACTCTCTCCAGGGCCCCAAACCATATCTCCCAAAACAACAGGAGGAACTCTTTTCAAAAAGTCCATATGAGGGTTCTCCTACATTACTGGACCCACAAGTACACAGAAAGGTATTTGTACCAACTTCCTGGATGAGAAGATAAGGTCCACTCTTTGTGTCAAAGAGCAAAGAAACGTCATGTAAACTTAGGTGGGTCAACTACCAGCTGTTTTGAAGCTGATTTTTAGGACATTTGCTGTTCATACTGATAAGAAGTCAAACAGCTACCAACTGTGAAACTGCACTTCATATATACATATACGTGTACATGTACAATGGGTGGTAACAGCAATATTGAGACTATAAAATGTTTAGCATCCATCTAGTTTAACGTTTAGACTTTGAAAACCTACACTGTGATAATGTTAGGACAAGCTTACTTTGGTCTGAGGTGTGTCTTACTTTTAAATACACTTAACAGCTGAAATGTGAAACAGTAACTTGAGTTCAAAAGATAATTCTTATCATTCTGTAAATTCACTAGCAGACTGCAGGAACACCAAGTTTTATAGAAGGTGAAAAAGAGTAATTTAAAACTATACTGTATTACGAACATCCCAGTGTACTTTTATTTTTATTTTATTTTCTGCTGCTGTGGTTCTGCTTTACCTTCTGGTCGTTGTTTCATTTAAAAGTTTATCTCTTCTAATACATTTGTGGTGGTGGTGGTTTAGTCAGTAAGTCGTGTCCAACCCTGGCAACCCCATGGACTGTAGCCTGCCAGGCTCCTCTGTCCATGGGAATTCTCCAGGCAAGAATACTGGAGTGGGTTGCCATTTCCTTCTCTAGGGGATCTTCCCGATCCAGTAATCAAACCCAGGTCTCCTGCATTGCAGACAGATTCTTTACCAATCTGTACCAATGTACTTTTAAACACACACCAAAAAAACTTCATTATAATCAATCATAAGTTATAATCGTAAAATCATAAGTTATCTACAGTAGCAAAGGAAATCTTGGGATGAATTACTAAAAAAAAGAAAACTGGATCATTTAAAATATATGAATCTAAGAAAACAAAATTGAACAGTTTAAATATTTAATTCAATAAACCCAGTAATCAACCTTGCACAATTTATTTCCAAATAACTAAGCATCCTATTAAATATTTTAAAACAGCAAAGATCCTACTGCCTTATTGTAATCCAGAAGCATGATAAAATGTGCCAGTGAAAGGTACTAAATAAGACTTTGTGCACTTTAATAACTTCTTTTCTCCCTTTCTTTGCCTGCCCTCTGGTGGGGTTACTAAGTGACCAAGAAAGAAATGAAAACAAACAAAAAGGAACAGATAAGACATAAACTTCCCTAAGTAGTCAAACTGATAACTTTGAAGGATACAAACTTAAGGGAAAAAAAAATCTGATTCATTTAGTGAAACACAACCTTATTTTTCCAGCACTCAGTAGGAAGAGAATGATCTACATATATTAAAAGATGAAACATAAAAAAAAAAAAAAAAAAAAAAAAAAAAAAAAAAAAAGATGAAACATAAAGTTGTCTACATAGATATCAAGGAAATTGCTGTAATATAAAAACAAGTAAATTTCTGGTCTGAATTGTGATGTGCTTAGTCACTCAGTTATGTCCAACTCTTTGCGACCCCATGGAGTATAACACGCCAGGCTCCTCTGTCCACGGGGATTCTCCAGGCAAGAATGCTGGAGTGGGTTGCCATGCCCTCCTCCAAGGGATCTACCCAACCCAAAAGTCTCCAGCATTGCAGGCAGATTCTTTACCATCTGAGCCACCAGGGTCTGAATAGACGAGTTTTTAATCCTTAACATTAATAACGAAGTCAATTATTCTCTATTTCATTCATTTAAAACATATTAAGTAAAAATCCTCTATACATAAAACATTAATATATTATTAAGGTTCAGAGGAAATTTAGAGGATTTATTCATGTAAATCCTATCTCATGGAATTCTACAGTAAAAAGGAGGAAATAAAAAAACAAGGAAGTCAAGTAAAGGACTCAAGTTTCTTGCCCTGAAGCAAGACTATACCAACTAAAAAGAAACACTGACTTAAAAAAAAATCCTTCTCAGAAGTAGATTCTCTCTTAACCCTGGAGCACAGAAGGGTAAAAATTCATATGTGATCATCCTATTGCCAACACACTGCAAAAACAAACTGGCTAGAACCATAATCCATATCCCTATGGCCTAGAAGTCATCACTGTATCTTCCCAGGTTTTTATTTTTGTTTCTTCCATCTCATCTCATTCATAGTTTTTAAAATGAAGGACAACTGGCTTATAATATTAGTTTCAGGTGTACAAGATAGTGATTCGATATTTTTATATGGATAATTATGCAATAATCACCATGATAAGTCTAGTTACCACCTGTCACACACACAGCATTACTACAATATTACTGACTATATTCCTATGCTATACATTACATCTCCATGACTTATTTTATACCTAGAAATTTATACCTCTTGATTTCCCTCACCTATCTCACCATATCCCCATGCCCTCCCCTCTGGCAAGCCCCTGTTTTTTCTCTGTGTCTATGAGTTATTTCTGTTTTATATGTGTTACTTTTTTTGCTTTTGAGATTCCACATATAAGTGAAATCACATGGTATTTGTATTCCTCTGTCCAACTTACTTCACTTAACATAATACCCTCTAGATCCATGCTGTCCTTTTGTTTGTTTCCTCTTTACTGATATGGCCTTTTGTCCTTTAAAACTTAGTCCAAGTCCCTCAGTCATGTCCAACTCTTTGCAACCCCATGGACTATACACAGTTCATGGAATTCTCTAGGCCAGAATACTGAACTGGGTAGCCTTTCCCTTCTCCAGGGGATCTCCCCAACCCAGGGATTGAACCCAGGTCTCCCACATTGCAGGCGGATTCTTTACCAGCTGAGCCACAAGGGAAGCCCAAGAATAGTGGAGTGGGTAGCCTATCCCTTTTCCAGGGGATCTTTCCAACCCAGGAATTGAACCAGGATCTCTCCTACACTGCAGGCTGATTCTTTACCAACTGAGCTACGAAGGAAGCCAGCACACTGAAACTTATGTGTGTTATTTTTCTCAGGTCCCTTTGTAGGTCTTCCTTATCTGTGGAACCCAGGAATATAGTATGCAACAAACACATGCTGATTATGAGGGCAAGTTACCTTCATGTTTGTTCATGATATACAAGACAGCCACACATGTCACTGTTAACCTCACTGTTCTAAACTGCACTTTCAGTTGGAAAAAGGAAGGGCAAGGATTAGGTGTTATAGGAGAGACCACAAGATTTTTCTCAGATTTCTTTCCTTCAACAAACGTTTGCTGAGTAGCTTCTTTAATAGCCTGTGCATGATGCAAATGCACTAAGGATTTACCATCATCCCCAGGAAGCTTAACTCTCACAACTACAAGACTCTCTGTTTGACTTGGCCAAGGTTTTGTTGAGCCTGCAATATGCTTCAATTTCTTCTGTCCAATAACGTCCTTTCTTTACAGGTGTGGATTCCTAATAAACACCCAGGAGCCAAACTCCTTTTCAGCGTCAGCTTTTGGAGGACCCTCCCTGAGACATAACAGCGAGGGATAAAGCACGGGCCTGCAATATCCGTTACTAGCTAAATCTATCATGGCGAAATGCCATAAAGCTATTTCTGAGATCTTTGGTTGATTATCAAAACTTTGAACTCTTGCTATAATGGTTAAAGAATTAAATTATAACAGTTATAAATTATAAATTATAACTAACAGGGCTAGTCATGCAAAGACAGTATTTAAAAATCTTTTGAGACCTGTAAGTCAATATTTTGCCTTTAGAATATTTATTATAATCTTACCGTAGAATTCAAGACAATAATTTCTTGGTGGTAAGCTGGATCATCTAATCCTGGCTGTGGGACTCTTGAGCAGTTTTGAGAATTAAGCATTTAGGTGTTAATCATCCAAGATCAAATAAATGGCTTCAGCTCTGAAGAAAAACAAAATATGAGATTGACACATTAGATATGTTTATAGTAAGTACATCTGTGTGTGACTCACATCCACCCTTACTTATGAATATATTATATTGCAGGGTCATTTGGTGCTATAGTCATCCTCTTTCAATTAATGTTTTGTCGTGTTTTTTCTAAGTTTTTATTATGACAATCTTCAAACTAATACAAAGTTATTGAGACTATTATGATGAACCCACCATTATCAACTCATGGCAAATCCTAATGCATTTACATCTCCACCCACCCCTCAACCTCTATCCCACCACTCTGGGTCATTCTGAAGCAAGTTCCAGGCATTACACCACTTTATCTGTAGATCATTCTGTATGTAATTGCTAAAACAAAGATCTGCTTCTTAAACATGAGGCAGTATCATTGTAATATCTACAATTAATTCACAATAATTTCTTTATTACATCAACTACCAATCAGTGCTCATATTTCTCCAACTGTCTCACAAGTGTCTAATTCAGAGCTAAACAAAATCCATACAGGCAATTGTTACCGTTTCTCCTAAATCCCTCTTAATCTACAATTGTTGTTTTTTTTTCCCCTTCCCTTCTTCTCTTTGCAGTGACAAGCAAAGCTTTTACTAGCTAAAAATTGAACAAATACATCAATACCCTAACTGTTAATAATAAACTAAATCCATTTTCTTTTATTCACCAAAATAATCAGATTTGCAAAATAGTTCGTACATCCACTAGGCCTAATATTAGCCCATCTGCAGACAGTGTTTATGGTGCACGTTTTTCAAAGTCCAACTATAATAACTCTGAGCAGGTCCTGGATTATGAACTTATAGTAATACCTTATATGTAATAATCTGATGACTGCTAAGAATGAAATCAATGACCAGAAAGAGTTATCCTTTAACTGCACATAAGGCCTCACATGCAATCATACACATTTCATGTTTTGAGTACCACAAAAGGTTGTACATTTTTCAGCAGTTAAATAGGCCACATTTTTGATTTGTCATTGAACCACAAATCAACATCATTTTAAATCACATCCTGTTTCTTACTATTTTCCTGTTTAATGAATTTAATTCCCAGCCCGACAGAAAGAACTACTTCCTAAAATATTGTGTACTTAAAACTTCTTAACCTGAAATTCCTTTAGCCAAGTTAGAAAAATATAAAAATATTTCATTTATTCACAAGCATAATCAACTAAATTATGACTAAAACCAAATCTCTGAAGCCCCAAAACTGGTAAATATGAAAATACTAATTTAATATAGATGTACTTGTTCATAATCATTTATCATTCAGACTTAACGGACTTTTTAACTGCCCCACCAAATATTTCTGCATCTACTAACAACATGGTATCTACAATCCCATCATAACTTTTGATACTTCATCTTAGGTTCATGGAATCATTTCTCCCTCAAAGCAAATAAAGCTTCTGTGACAAACAGCATATCATTTCTTGCCTAGAGTGAGCAGAGCAGTCATGCACTGATCTGTATTTAATGAAATTTATACTATTTTTGTTTTGTTCAAGGGTAGTTTGGGGTTTTTTTGTTGGTGGTGATGGGTTCTTTTGGGGGGGTGGGCAGGTCAATTGTATTTTTATCTTGTCTCCATATAGACTACCTAAAATGGAACTTTTATTTTCATTTCACTTGGTTAATTTGGAGAATAGTTTATCTATAAGAAGAGTAATTTTTGGGTGGGTTTACATTCCACAGCATGTGTGTCCTTAGTTTCCCGACCAGGGATTGAAACCACACCCCCTGCACTGGGAGGCAGAGTCTTAACCACTGGACCACTGGGGAGGTCCTGAAAAGAATAAATTTTATTACTACTTCTATCTACTACTTTTGAGATGGTCAAGGTCAGATAGGGTAGGTAACTACAGTCATGGTATGCACATGACCAGTCCTGTTGTTTCTTATTTTAAAAGAATAAGCTCATATTTAACAAGAGTGACTTAAGGAGGTCAGATGGTATTTGACAACACTGAAAAGAAGACTGTAAAATAGTCAAATAGCACAAGCTTTAAAGATTCAAGGCTTTAAATCAGCAATAACACTAATGATCTAGAACCTTCCACGTGTAATAAAGAGAACAGTGGCCCAGATCCTGTGCTTGGAAGGATTCTCAGATCAAATGAGGTCCTTCAGGGACAACTCTGCTTCACTTTAGTCTAGAAAGTAAAAGAGAAAGTTGAATAGGTGTTCAGGTAACATATTAACCTCATTTCCTTTCTGAAAACGATTACAAGAATAATGAAGAAAAGAAATGCCACGAATCTAATGTACCCTAACTGCAGTAAAACATCTGACATAAAAATCTGATATACACTGATACAGAAAATTATAATCTTGAACAAATAGAGCAGAAATTAAGAAAAAATGAGTTTCAGTGATGTTCAATGTAAGTACTCAATATTTACAGGCTTGGAATACTTCATAATCTGAAAAAGAGAACAAGAAGCTATGGTTCCAAGCACAAGGTAGATTTGAGCTCAATATAATAAAAAGAATAACAATTATTATATAATTCATTTAAAAGCTGCTTCATAAAGAAATGGAGTTCCTGCTGAGTTTTTAGGTAAAGATTGTTAGAAATGCTATAGAAAGGGTTATACCACTGAGTCAAAAGACTAAGCTAAATTATTCATAGATTCTAATTTGAAATCCTAAATTTCACTTTAATATATATTTTGTACTTACACTTGAATACTGGAAAGTGTGGTGACCTAAAGACTCAATCATATTTCAACTAAAGAAAGAAACCACAATATAAGATATGAAATCTATAATGGAAAACTTCTATCTTTCTATTAAAATTATTCTGGGAATATTGGAAGACCTCTTTAAATGATGCAAAAGACCAAAATGATGCAATGATTTTCAAATAAATTAGAATAATCATAGCTCCTATCTATAATGGCAAAATAAATATGGAAAATGGAAAATGAAATCATTTTTTTAATCTGCCAAAGATTATGGAAGATGTGAAAAATCTATGCACAAAGAATCAAGTGCAGGCAGCAAATAATTACTCAAATTATCTTCTTTGTCTGGCTGACAAAAGTCATTAAAGAATTTACAGTCATCCCTTTAATTAAGAAAGAAAATCAATGATTCATAAATTAACACTGACTCCACTGCACTAATTTTTAGAAATTCATTTTTTCTCTTATTTTATAAATGCTTTAATTTTTACAATATCTAAAACAAACCTGCATTTTAATCTTCTGTCATTCTTTTTAACCTTCTACCAAATTTCAACTTTTAAGAAGTATGGAAACTTACGATGCTGACTACACAATATCACCTGCTAAAAATGCTGTATAATGGCACTGAGCTAGAATAATTGGGCTCACTGCAAAAATCTAAATCTCTTGCTGATAAAGCAATGTTCTCTGCAGGTAAATTTTTCTATATTTTGTTGATTTTACATTTTTAAAGAAAATAGCAGTTATTATCATACTACTTGTCTTAATGAAAACAATTAGGAAAATTTTCCATTCACAAATTCAAAGGGAAGCTTTCTATAACAGTTTCATTCACTGAATCATATGGACACAGCCCCAAAGTACATTTTCTAGTAAACTGGTGAATGAACATGTATTGTTTAGAATAATTTTCCTTTTACATTTCTATAGTATTTCTAACCCATTCAACAGCATTTCTGTTGGCACGGGAAAAAAAAAAAAGAACTAGATCACAAAACTATCATATAAGTGCCCTACCTACTCATCCAGACTTAAATAAGAAGAAAATTTTTGGACAAATGTAGAAATAGCCCAGTAAGACATCACCTCACTAAATCTGGAATTTTCTCCCATCCCTAATTTCTAAAAATCCATTGCTGTAACTATGTATGCCACACATGAATTTATAAAAATCATATCTTTAAACAAATATTGAGCAGAACTATGTGCCAAGAATCAGGGACAGAGGAGTGAACAGAACAGACAAAAATCCCTAGGTTCACAGGGCTTACCTTCCAGTAGGAGCTTGAATTTTTTGTAGTCCTTCCTTTGAGAATCTGAAAAAAGTATTGGAGGCCTCTCCTTCCAAAATGTAAACACAGCTAATCTTGCAGGGTTATGAACCTCTATAATCCAATTATTAATTATGGATTAAGAATCCCTGATAAAAACCCTCCTTATGCTTACTTTCTGTCTGCCATTTATAGCTGATAGTGTCATAATTTTATTCATAGTATTAAGAAGTAATACAGTCTTCTGTATCCAGGAGGCAATGGTTTCAGGACTCCTTGTGGAAACCGAAAGCATCAGATGCTCAAGTCCTTTATATAAAAGTTTACAGTATGTATAAATAACCCATGCAAATCCTCCTCTATGCTTTAAACCCTCTCTAATACAATACCTAACACAAAAGTAAATGCTACGTAAATAATTATAAATAAAATGCTAATTCTGTGGTGAGCAGTAAACTCAAGTTTTACCTTTTGGAACTTTCTGGAATATTTTCTGAATAATTTTAATCCAAGGTTGGTTGAATCTGTAGATGTAGAAGATATAGAGGTAGAGAACCGACTGTGCTTTTTCTTACCCATTAAAATACTTAAAGCCTTCAAATTTCAATAGAATGTGTTCTATTTATCCTATTTGTAACTCAAACAAATTTCTAGACTACTGATAGAGAGTATTCTTTATCAATCTTGGTTTTTCCAGGAGAAAATTGATCCTAACCTCTTCAGTAACTTCATAGGTAAATTTTCTGATTTCATTATTTATTCTCTGGACCTTCTTGAGTTAAAAATCCCGCTCCCCCTGCTCAACTCTTCAGCTGAAGTCTCCGTAGAAGTCACTCACAGTCCTTGCAAGAAGATATATATGCTCAAGAGAAACCACAATAAAACCTTAACCTTAAGAGAAACCATCAATTATCCCCAAATTTTTGTTCTTGCTTTACACAAGAAGAGAGTGATCCACTAGTAAAAAACTTTTTATTTAAAAATACAACATCTGAAACTAAGGTTATTACTGTCTCTAAGCAATATCTTATGCCTTTTATACCTATAATTATTTTAATTATACGTTGGAAATTACTCTACCTAATTATGATCCTAAGGTTCTAAAATACCAAACATTAAAGAAAATTATGAAAATATGATGTACATATTTTATATGTTATATGAAACAACTTATAGTAAAGAGGTCTCAAGGCTAATCCAAATTTTAAGTTATTCAGAAAAATGAAGAAGTAGCTAGGCAAGATCACAGAGCAATTCAATAGCCACAATTTCATCTCCAAAGTGTGTCTTTTCTCTTTTTCTCTGTTTATAGTCTGTAAACTTGAGAGGTCTTGCTTTTATAAGAGCAACTATGAAAGCACAAACTCCCACTGATGTTTAGCTGACCTATTTCTGCGAAATTTATAGCACCAAAATAATTTCTCTAAATTTAAGGAAGAATGATCATCTGTTACCTGCAGCCTCATAAACTGGATCAAAAGCCTTTAAAATGTCTATGCTCTTTGACCCAATAATTCTACTTCTAAAGCTTTTTCTAGGAAGATGATCAGAAATGCAGACAGATTTATTCACAAAGGTATCATTGTACTACTATTCCTATCAGCAGAATACTGCAGGGGAGGGGCAGGACAAAAACAGACAAAGAAAAAAATAAAACAAATCATGGTATAGTCGCTAGATGAAATGTTATCCATCAATTAAAAATCATTTACTAATATGCCATAATATTCACTATAAATTTTTAAGTAATAAGTAGAAAAACAAAAGTCTTTATAGTGCCTTTGCAATTACTAGAGATAAAACTATATTTAGAAATAAAGAATAAACTTAGAATGATAGATTCAAATTGTCAAGGCAGTCAATGTCTCTATGCCCATGTCCTCATTTATAAAATAAAGATAATAAAAACCTCTCAGGGCTATCATAAGAATTCACTTTTGGATGAAAAGTGCTTAAATGGTGCTTGACATAAGTACTCAAATGTTATCATTATTATTTATTAACTCATACCCCAGATGCTGATAGACAAAATCTGCAATACTTCCAAAAAAAGAAATGAAGAAATTAAGTTAGTCATAATTCTAATATCAAGATATGGCCACTATTAATTCATGTAAATATCTGGGTTAATTTTTTTCAGATCTTTTAACATGCATTCAACATTTTATACAATTGGTGTTAAGTTTTACTGTTCCTACTGGTTACAAAATACTGTAAGATTTTATAAATATAGTATGTGCATTTCATCATTCTACTGGTATTGAACATAAGGTTCAGTTCTTCACTCTATAAATAAAACTGCAATGAATATCCTGATTGGCAGTCTTTGTACACATCTTTGATTTTTCCCTCAAGAAAGAGGCTAAAATCAGAATTTCTATCTCTAATGGTATGAAATACACTTGGCCTTTCTCCCTACTGACCTTTATAGAATGTAGACACATACTAAGTGTTCAAAGCTGCCAATTTCTCTCCTTTCTCCATGGGTACTTCAAAGCTATTAACTGGCTTTTTCATTGTAACTTTTCTGCTGTGTTTTGGTACAACTGCTTTTCAAGTGTTTCTCTTTTTCCACTTATTCTATTTAAAGAAGATCACTTTTCCTTTATATCACTCTAACATCCCAAACACAATTTGAGTGTTCATAACTTCAACACATTCCTCAAAAAGATTCTTAAGAATCTACTTTGTATGACTAGAAATAGAAGTCCTTGTCTTTCAGAAACACATCCTAAAATATTTACAGATGATATGTTATGACAGAGGAACTGCATCAAAGTAAGTGGGAATTGGGGAAAGGGAATGGATAGAGTTAACAAAGAGCTGATCAATGTTGAAGCTGAAGAATGGGTATATGAACATAAATTCCACTAATCTCTGTTTAAAATTTATCATTATATTTAAATATTAAATACAATATTTCTATAAATATATAAATATAAATGTTTATATAAATTTTATATTTTATATAAATATTTAAATATCTTCAGGGGAAAATTGTTTTTAAAATAAATCTTTAAGAAATAAATTAAAATCTACAAAACAATGATATACTTCTACCATAACTCAATGATTATAAAAATACAATAAGACCAAAAATATTTAAGCCAAATTCAAAAGTGAAGTAAACAACTACAGTATTTAGAATCTCTCAATTACACTTGCCAGTAATTCCCACAGATAAAAACATACTACAATGCCTTTTTCCAAACCATGGCTTCAGCATACCATGCTGATTCTCCAAGACAATATTAGTATTTATATTGTGCATTACAAGAATACAATTATGCCTCTGTATGTGCCCACATGAATATTTGATAAGTAGTTTTATTATGTACTAGTATTAAATAATCCAAATTCTCTTGGTGCTTAAATCACATCTTGGTACCAAACTAGGCACATCATAAACAATACTTGCAGCTTAACAGTTAGATCCACCAAAGTGTTTATTTCTACCCAAAGGCATGCAAGTAAGACCAGTGTAATGAAAATACTACCTCGCTGCACATCTTTAGTACTGTGGGAAAATGTCACCTGTGTATATTTCTAACTATGTAGAAAAACACTTTATCTTGAAATCAGGTCATGATAACAAAAGAACATAGCAAAAAGAATTAAGTAATATATCTAGCAATAAAAGGAGAAGGAAATAGCAACCCACTCCAGTATTCTTGCCTGGAGAATCCCAGGGACAGAGGAGCCTGGTGCGCTGCCGTCTACGGGGTTGCACAGAGTCAGACACAACTGAAGCGACTTAGCAGCAGCAGCAATAAAAGGATCAATGGCTGTTCCCTAAGTTTAAAGCAAGGAAGAAACAGACAGACTAGACACATGTTTTCTAAACTCTTCTCACTATAGTTAAAAAAAAAAAGAATTTTGCATAAATGAACTTTAATACATTTTATATAACAAGTCAATATAAATATACCCACATGATACATTTGATACATTTGCAATATACTTTAATAGCCTCCCACCTATTTTTTAAAAGTGTTATGCTCTAGTCACTACTCACTAAAATGATAACCTTGACTTCATAGTTTTAAATACTGAACTAAGAAATTGGCCTGCAAACAAAACAAAACAAAACAAAAAAATGGCCTGTAACTCCTCCTGCTTACCAAACAGAGCAGAAGAATTCCTCTCAACCCTGTACAGAAAATAGCATCAGTACTTGTCTGGGAGAATGGGGAGCAGGGTGCAGGAGACATTGAAGTGGGCAAGAATCAAAGAATTGCTGCTTAAACACACACAACCGGCCCCCCCACCCAAGAGAGAAGAATCTCTCAAATCTCTTCCTCTTCTAAAATTCTGTGCTTCTGAGAGTTAGCGCTGAGATTATGAGTCCCTAAAGAGCAAGAAACTCATTTTATATCTTCCACAGCATCTAACAAGCCAGCTTTCATAAAAATAATAAAGTACTAAATAAAGATTAACTTCAACTAATAATATGCAAAATAAGCATAAATGTAAAGGCTTCTGTCATTTAAATGTATGTTTTCCACATTTTATTAAATGTAAAATCAATGCTATTGTATATTATTTACAAACTCGTAAGCATAAAATTGTTAAAATATATACACATATCGTGTAGCAGTATATGTGTGTGTAATAGATTAATATACATGTCACAAAAAATACTACTAATATTCATGCTACTTTATCCATAAAAGTATTAAAAACAATTCACAATAAAATTACTCTAAAACTCAGAATCAAATCAAATTACTAACTTTTAGTTTCAATAATACATTTTTTCCTTGGATCTTTAATGATACTATTAATGAACAAAGAAATAAGCAGTGGCCCCAGTATAGAAGAAAAATAACAACAGAGTACTCAAAAATGTAGAAGTTTTATAACTCAACCACAATTTTTAGCTTTCTAAAGTCTAACAGTTCTAGGCTCAAACAGTCTCCTCTGCTTTTGTCTAAGAAAGAATAATTTTCTCAAAAAAAAAAAAGTCAATGACATTGTAGATTTTCCCTATACACACTAACTTTCAATAAACTATGATGGCTTATTTTAAGTGGGGGAAAGATGAAAAAGGAGTCTATGTACAACTTCCAATTTTAAAGCCCAATAGACCCTTTTACAAATAAGGACAATAAGATCAATCTTCATCCCTTTTAAAATGTTATAAAATGACATATGATGCAATCGGACACCTTTTTCACGACAACCTGAAAATTTAACACCCTCTTGATCTCTTTCCATAAGCTTTAGTCCAAATTCCCATTTCTCCAAGGTTCTGAATTACATTTGAAAAAAATTTAGAATTTTTACCAAAATTAACATAACTTCTGATTTTTAAGAGGTAAGTATTTACAAATATGTTTTTGTTACTTTTAAAAGTATAATTTATTTTAATAGGCCAATTCTAAGTTTGCAGTTCTAGTTAACACTTCTCACTTTTTCTTGGATTTCTGAATTTTAATTACTACTAAACACACCTTTAAAAACCTTCATGGAAAAAAAAACTTGAGTTGCTGCTTGAAAGAAATAAAGGAAATCGAGAATTTGCATTGGCAGCAGAGAAAGAAATCAGAATTGGAGTACAGGATTGAGGGTAGAATGAGCCTCTGTAGAGGTTTTTCACTGAAGAACTAGAGAGCACCTGGAACAATATAACTGGACCAGTTAATGTTGAGGAGTCTCCACAAGCCACAGCGAGATGGACACTTAACACAGACCGAGGATCCACCCTGAGCTCCCAGAATCTGCACTAAGAGACACTAACACAGACGCAACCACGACCAACCAGGAGCTTACAGGCCGGTTGGAAGAGAGATACACGGAACAACCCTTTTTAGATGCTTTGAGAGAAGTTACTTAAATATGTTCAAGCAACAATTGAGTAGAAGGGAGTCACTCATCAATTTAAGTGGAGGACGGGACAGGAAAGACTTTGCCAAGGAAGTGGTGCTCACAGCCTCCATTGCCAGGGAGTAACTGGAGCTACAATCTACAACTACATGAATGGCTTTTTGCCTCTCTCTGAGGAACTGGCTAGCTCTTGATAGAAGAGCCAGTTAAGTGACATAGTAAAGCTTAATAAACATGATCAATAAATATGATTTTTTTGCTGTAGGCCTCTGAAACATGACTTCCTACTGTGACAGGCTCCAAAGTTGGGTGCTGCCACATACCCTCGGAATTGCACAGCAATGCCTGGCTTTTATTCCCGAAAGGTTACCCTGGGATTGCCTCCTCCCTGTGTTTATGAAAGAAAGTATTGAGTCAGATAAGATTTACACTGATTGACAATTCATCTCATTCAGATATTTATAAAGGATAATAAGCAATTTATTCAGATCAACATTCTCTGTACAGAAAATAACACATTTCAAAGTTAGCAACAAAACAACATTCCAAATCAGTTTGGTCACTATGGATGACCATATAGAACATGCCACAGAGCTTAATCCTTCACATTCCAGTACACCCAGTAACTCTAAAAAGGACTCACACACACAAAAAAAGCTCTACCCCACCAATAGGCTTTATTCTCCATAGTGATTAAGTCAGTCTAAACAAATTACAAATATGGGAGGGTAGAATTCAGAATTCATTCACTGCACCCTAAGAAATGGTGCCCTAGAAATTGAAATCAATAACAATCACTAATCACTAAGAGCCTCCTATGTATGAAAAAAATGGGTTAGGTGTTGAACATAAATTACTTCGTTTTAACCCAAACAAACCCATAATTTCTATAAATGTTCAACTATGCAGCTGTGGAAACTGACAACTAGTAGATAAAATGAGAAAAACTGCACATCTGGATTCTTTTATATTTAAAAGAATAAGTTCTTATATGGAATTATTCAAGATAAAGTTCTCAAATTAAAATGCAATTATGCTTTCAGTGTTTTTATACTGATTCTGAACATTAGAACAAAAGCAAGAGGTCTCAAAAAAGGATAATTAAGCATAATTAACACAGAATTTACCTTAAATATTTCATGAAGAAAGAATAAATTTACCTTATCAGAAGTAAAAAATAGGGAGGAAGGAAGAAATCATATTATGGCTAACAAGTCATAGAGATGCTCATTTAAGATGAAACTCAAACCTCTTCTGCTAATGTCTCCCTATTAATTGAAAGGTCCAAGAACAATTCTCTAAAGGAAAGTGACATTTCTCTGTCTCAGCCAGAATTCTCAAAATAATCTTTAACCTAAAATATGTTTTCCCAAAGATGTTTAACTTTGATAAAGTAAACTTTTAATGATAACTTTTAATTATCACAGTTTAAACATAACTCAATCAGCTGTAAAATGCTCTGCCCACAATTTTTACATTATAGGGGAAATCTAACCAAGCATACAAGTATCAATTGCTCTGTCTGTGGTTTAACTTCTCTTCACTCCACTTAAATCATCCTTTTCCTGCTGGGTCCCTGCATGCCTCTTTTCCTTTATTCTTGCTCTACCTTGAGAGAATTTTTAGTTTCTAGCTCATTTTGGTGGATTCGGGGTCACTGGAATTATACTTTTTGAATGTTGACTCTGGACCAACTTCCCAATTCAGGTTATGCTCTTATTGATAAGAATAATACATGTTCCAATCACACTAAGCTAGATATAAATGTTACTGGAAAATGTATCAGAATAAAAGTAAAAAGACAAAAAGAAAACACCTTTTCTTAGCCTTTCTAGAAACCTAATACCAGGTACAGTATAATTAATGAAAACAGACATAGTTCTACGACCTTCACTGAGCCCACCTATATTATCAAGCTAGACAGTGAAGGACACAAACAATGAATAAGACATAAACCTTAAGAAACTAGTTGTGTGGTGTGACTTACCCAGCTCTACGAACCTGACATGGAATAACAGACTGGTTCTAAATTGCAAAAGGAAAACATCAAGGCTGTATATTGTCACTCTGCTTATTTAACTTATATGCAGAGTACATCATGAGAAACGCCAGGCTACATGAAGCACAAGCTGGAATCAAGACTGCCGGGACAAATATCAATAACCTCAGATATGCAGATGACACCACCCTGATGGCATAAAGCAAAGAAGAACTAAAGACCTCTTGATAAGGTGAAAGAGGAGATTGAAAAAGTTGGCTTAAACTCAACATTCAAAAAACTAAGATCATGGCCTCCAGTCCCATCACTTCATGGCAAATAGATAGGGAAACAATGGAAACAGTGACAGGCTGTTTTCTTGGGCTTCAAAATTACTGCAGATTGTGACTGCAGCCATGAAATTAAAAGACATGTGCTCCTTGGAAGGAAAGCTATGACAAACCTAAACAGTGTATTTAAAAGGCAGAGACATTACTTTGCCAACAAAGGTCTGTCTAGTCAAGGCTTTGGTTTTTCCAGTAGTCATGTATGTGTGAGAGTTGGACAAGAAAAAAGGCTGAGTGCCAAAGAACTGATGCTTCTGAGCTGTGGTGTTGAAGAAGACTCTTGAGAGTCCCTTGGACTGCAAGGAGATCCAACCAGTCCATCCTAAAGGAAATCAGTCCCAAATATTAATTGGAAGGACTGAGGCTGAAGCTGAAGCTCCAATACTTTCACCACCTGATGAAAAGAACTGACTCATTAGAATACACCCTGATGCTAGGAAAGATTGAAGGCAGGAGGAGAAGGGAATGACAGAGGATGAGATGGTTGGATGGCATCACTGACTCAACAGACAGGAGTTTGAGCAAGATCTTGGAGATGGTGAAGGACAGGGAAGCCTGGCGTGTTGGAGTCCAAGGGGTTGCAAAGAGTCGGACACAACTGAGCAACTGAACAACAACAACACGACCACTCCTAAACTGTCCTAGAAGGAGAGTGTTCTAGAAAGTTCCAATACAGTAAAAATGGAGTATTATAAAACAATAAAAGCTTATCTTTTAATATATCAGGCCTCTGAATTAATGTTACGATTATATTTGAAGCTGTAATATTCATGCAAAATTCAAAATGAGAGGAAATAAGATGTGGAGAGTGCAAAGTGAGGAACTGAGTCATTTCTCCCACCTCACCAGGTTTTTTCACCTTCCTTTACTTAGTTACATAAATCCTATGGAGAATGCAGTATTTCACCTATGACAATTTTATCTTTCAAGCCTTTCATAAACCTGTCAAACCATGAGCTACATGAAACGTTTTTTGCTTTATAGGTATTTAGTTTTAAAAGCAAAATCTTTCATCGTTCTAAACTTGAAGATCACAGTACCAAATGATAATTTGATTCTTACCTATAATCACCTACCCTAGTTAATATTTCATGGTGATTTTTTAAAACTCAAGTTCCAGAAACTAAGACTTAATGTCCTAGTTTCATCTTAAGCAAGCTCATTTAAAATTTCCATTAAGATACTTTTACAATACAACCAAAATACTTCCCATTAGTTAACACTGCTGAAACACGAAAAATTTGAAATGTGACTTTAGGAAATTTAATTTAAAAATAGCTTTTAAAGGTTTAGTATCTACTGCATACCCAATGACAAAATTAAATTCCATTTAGTATGAAAGCAAAATTATAATCTCCTATCCCTTTCATTGCACCAATATGTATTAGAAGACAAAAACAGTCATTTAATTCAAGAGGTGATCCATATAGACTTAAAAGTTAGATTTATATCCAAAAAGTCACATGTAAGACAAATCTGTATAAACCCCATTCCATTGTAAGTTCAGAGAAATGACCTCGTATGAGAAGGCAACACAATGTATGTAGCACAGTTACACAATACTAAGCTATATTAACTCACACAAAGTAACTTAGCCTCATTTGTAGAAAGAAAGGGAGAGAGGGAAGGAGGGAGAGAATAAGAGAGGAAGAAAAGAAAAGTTGTTATAATTTTAGAAGATGGAATACATAATGATATTACCCTTCTCCGCACAAAAGAAACACACGGGCTGGCCCCAATATAAACAAAATCACATGAGAGTCAAGCATATTAAACTCAGTCAACATGCAGAAATGAAAGTGAAAGTCACTCAGCCGTGTGTGACTCTTTGCGACCCCATGGACTACACAGTCCACGGAATTCTCCAGGCCGGAATACTGGAGTGGGTAGCAGTTTCCTTCTCCAGGGGATCTTCACAACCCAGGGATCAAACCCAGGTCTCTCACATTGCAGGCCGATTCTTTACCAGCTGAGCCACCACGGAAGCCCAGTCAACATGCAAGACCACCTCACTTAACCTGGCAAGACACCTGGTCAGAAGTTGGCCCCACGGAGTCTGGGGGAGAATGGATACATGTACATGTATGGCTGAGTCCCTTTGCTATCCACCTGAAACTATCACAACATTGTTAATTGGCTAAAAGGCTTAATTAAAAATTAATTAATTAAAGAAAAAAGAAGTTGGCCTCATGGACAATTAGAGAGATTCCTCAGGTAAAAGCAGAGGTACACTTAGATATGCTACATAGTCAGGAGTTTATTGGCTACTCCTCACCGCCATGGAAATTGTGTATTTATGTTCTAAACACCCTAGTAAATCATAAGAATTCTCTGATATTATCATATAAACATATTTTTGCCAAACTAGCATAAAGAGTTTAAGGATTATCCAATATTCACTGAATTGTAAAGACTGCTTCAAAGGCAACTCAGATCTTACTATTTCTAAATGAGGTCACTCCCTGAAGGTTCAATACAAGATATTTATAAACTTGTACTTGAGACTTACCTCTTTTATAAGAGATTTCAGTGAGGGATCTAGCACATGGAAAGCTCCCTAATCTCCTCCAGTTCAACAAATATCTATTGAGTTCTTATCAGTTACAAAAATGAAATATACACAATTCGTTACACTCCAAATAAATACAAAAATAATTCTAATATTTACACAGGCTATGATGAATCTTAGAACTGGCATATCAACAAAAGTTAAGAGTCAACCTGACTGAGAGGATTTAAGAAGGATTAGGGGATATAAATGGAGACTTTAGGAGAAAGAAAAAAAAGAGGGGGGGGGGAGTAGGGTTCAAGAGGCAGAGATATCATGACAAGGATGAAGCTGAGTTAAAAAAAAAAGAGGTAGAAAAATACCAGTCTTGATCGCCTAAAGAGAAGTAGTCTCAAAGGAGCAGAACTTAAAGCTTATAAAAAAGGATAAAGCCTTCAATTTCAGATGGGTTTTCATTTGTCTGCAATGAGGGAATGTGTTATGTTTCACAGACTATACAGAAACAAAACAAATGGGATACAAATAGATACACAAGAAGATATTTATTATAACTGGCTTTCCTGGTGGCTCAGATGGCAAAGAATCTGCCTGGAATGCAAGAAGACCTGGGTTTGATCCCTGGGTCAGGAAGATCCCCTGGAGAAGGGAATGGCAACCCACTCCAATATTCCTGTCTGGAGAATTCCATGGACAGAGGAGCCTGGTGGGCTACAGTCCATGGGGTTGCAAAGAGTTGGGCACGACTGAGCGACTAACACACACACACACAGTTACAGTGGCTGAGAAGTCCCATGATCCGCCATTTGCAAGCTGGAGACCCGGGAAAACCAGTGATAAAATTCAGTGAGTCTGAAGGCCTGAAACACAGAGGAGCTAGCGGTAAAACTCTCAGTCTGAGGCCAGAAGGGGTTGGGGTTGGGGGGTGAAGGGGATGTGCATGCGGCATGCTCAGTCATGCCTGACTCTTTGATACTCCATGGACTATAGGCTGCCAGGCTCCTCTGTCTGCAGGATTTTCCAGGCAAGAATACTGGAGTGCGTTGCCATTTCCTCCTTCAGAGGATCTTCCCAACCCAGGGTTGAATCCACATTTCCTGCGTCTCCTGCACTGGCAGGTGGATTCTTTACCCTTGAGCCACCTGGAGAGCCAGAGGATGATGTGCTACTGGTATAAGCCCCAGAATCCAAAAGCCCAAGAACTCAAACGTCTGAGGACAGGAGAAGATGGAACCTCCAAGGAGACAGAACAAATTCACCCTTCCTCTGCCTTTTGATTCTATTTGGATCCTCAATGATTGGATGACACCCACCCACACGGTGAGGGAGGATCATCTTTAGTCTACTAATTTAAACACTAATCTCCTCTAGAAACACAGTCACAGATACACCCAGAAATAATGTTTAACCAGCTCTCTAGGCATCCTTCAGCTCTGTCAAGCAGACACATAAAGTTAACAATCCCAGGAAGCCACCATGAGTCTTCAAGAAAGAAAGTAGTATGAACAGACTCGTGATTTCTAAAAGTTCACTTCTGAAGCAGATCAGATGGTGAACACAAACTAAAACAGAGTGGGACCAATTTGTATAAAAACCTATCAGACCAGTCAAGAGATGACTTTTTGAACTAGGGCAGAATGAACAAAGCACTAAAGGAACAGAACTGAAAGAATTTCACAGGAGAATGAATGGGATACCACTACTTCTCAGCTACCACCACAGCCTCCTAACCAACCTCTGCATGCACTCCTCAACCTCATTTTACAAAGTTAATCAGATCACATCTCATAGCTCTCTACCTCTTCTGCCTACATGCCAGCCAAATGGGCCATTTCATTTCCTAAAATTTAGTTCAACTTCTCTTGGGCCTCAGGATCATTCCACATGCTGCTTCCTATACCTGGAACTCCAATTTTTTTCACCAGGTGAACCCTAACAAGCCTTCAAATCCCAGTTTAAAAGTCACTTCATCGGGTTTCCCTGGCGGCCCAGTGGTTAAGAATCTGCTTTGCAGTGCAGGGGACACCAGTTCGATCCCTGGTCTGGGAAGATCCCACATGCCGCAGAGCAGCAGAGCTGGTGTACCACAATTACTGAAGCCAGAGTTCTAAAGTCTGCAAGTCACAACTACTGAGCCCACACTACAACTACTAAAGCCCACATGCCTAGAATCCGAAACAAGAGAAGCCTCCGCAATGAGAAGCCCTCACACTGAAAACTTGAGAGTAGCCCCTACTCATCACAGCTAGAGAAAGCCTGCACACAGCAACCAAGACCCACCAAAGCTAAAAAATAAAATAAATAAATCTTTTTTAAAGAGTGTCATTGTCTCCAAAAGACTATCCCTAAACTCTCCAATCTAATCATGTGTCCCACCCTTAACTTCTCTCTTGAAAAATATATACTACCTGTTTAGACATGGGTTTGTGTTTACTAACTATTCTCCCATCAGACTGTTCCCTGAAAGCTAGGACTGTAATTACTTAATGCCTAGTCCAGTACCTGGCACTTGGTGGGCACTCAACAAATACTTGCTGAATTAACAATAAGTAAATCACAGAAGATCACTTCAAGTTTCCAAGTAGGAAAAGAGTAATGCCATTACGTGACAAAGGGAACAGGAACATCAGGTTTGTGGATAAAGTCAAACTCTATCTGAGGTATGCTGAATTTGAACAAGTCATGGAATAGGTTTGAGCTGCAGAAGTGGAATCACTAAATACTGAATAATCATTTAGCCAGAAGAAAAAATATAACATTAATGGAAAAGGATGAGAAACAAAACAAAGCAAGCTAAAGGCAGAATATAGAAAAGCAGAATAGAGACTATCTCTATTTAACTGGTAGGAAGAAGAAACAAATGGACAAAATGTAGATATTCCTAAGATGCAAAGAGCTTGTAAAATAGAAAACACCAACAAACCTATAGAAAAAGAGCTAAAGAAATGGGCAGTTAACAAAAAAAGAAATGCAAATGCTTCTCACCCATCTACAAAGATACTCAGTCTAATGTGTCCAAGATAAACATGCTATGTCATGTCTAAAAGAAGAGTTGATGTAAATGGTTCTGAAATATGTAAAAATAAAACTGTAAATTATAAAAAAGACATTCAATCTGACTCATAATGAGAGATGAAAATTAACACTATGAGATTCCATTAGGACAAAAAAAATTCTGATAATATATTCTATTGATAAGGTTTTATATATATGTGTGTATGTGTGTGTGTGTGTATATATATATACATATATGTGTATATATGTATATATATATATATATATGTGTATATATATATATATATATATATATATATATATATATACACACACACATGAAAAGGCACTCTCGCACTTTACTGATGGGTACACAAAGAGATTTGATTCTTATGAGGATAAATCTGTCAATATCTATAAAACTGTGTACTCATTTTCCCTTTGACCCTGAAATTCCACATCCAGCAATCTGTCCCAAATATACGGTGGCAAAAACATAAAAAGATATATATATGGATAATAAAGTTATCAACTGCAGTGCTATTTGCAAAAAATTAGAAACAACTCAGATGCCCATCAACTGAAAATTGGTTAAATAAGCTATGTCTTTTTTATTCATGCAATGAGATATTATGTAGCTATAAAAAGGAATTAATAACTTATTACTAATGAGTGATCCCCAGAATATATTAAGTGAAAAAAAGCAAGGCATATATTATCATTTGTTGAAAGAGGAATATTTTTAAAAAAGCAGAATGGAAGAATAAACTTAGGTTTTTAGCATATAACTACTTAGAAAGAGAAAAGGGTAGAGAAAATAGAGATAGAAGTTAGACTCCTTTCCATAAACCTTGTTTTATGGGGATGACTTTGGAGACATGAAACTATTATATATGATTATAAAACCAAATTTCATTTTAGAAGTTATTAAATATCAAAATATTTAAAATAAAATAGCTTATATGTATACTCTGTTGGTGGCATAACTACACACTTAAAAATGATTAAAATTGACATTTTATGTTATGTATATTTTACCACAACAATTTAAAAAATAAGTAAAAGAATGCAACATACATGTTGGGTTGTCACTCAAAGAACAGGTTACTAAAAAGGCCACTCAAAAGGATACTCTTTCCTCCCTTGCTCTGAACAATCAGCTGCCATGATGGTAGCTGCCCCATGGAGAGGCACAGGAACTGGTCTCCAGCCAACAGCTAGAAGGGACCTGAGACCTACCAAAGATGACCTAAGTGTGCTTGAAGCACCTCCAGAAGGCTCCTTTGCGGCTCCTCCAAGCGAGCCCAGGGATATATGCACCCCAGCTAACACCCTGACTGTAGCTATATAAGAGACCCTAAGCTAGAGGTACCTAGTTAAACTGTATCCCACAAAAACTGACTCACGGAAACTGTGAGATAATAACATTTGGGGTGATTTGTTACACAGCAATAGATAACTAACACACACAGGCCACTGAGTAAACATTCCTAGGAAAATGAGCCCTAAGTCCAAAAATGAACTGCAAATTCCATTGCTGGACTACAGCCAAGAGAAAAAAGTACATATGCCAACCAAAAGCTGCATACAAGAGTGCTCATGGCAACTTGATTCCTAACAGCCCCTAACTAGAAGCAACTCAAATATCCACCAACTAGAAAATGCATAAATAAATCATGGCATTTCACACAACAGAATACTCACTATACAGAAATGGAAAAAAAAAAAAAAATCTCATAGAAATGAGAAAAGAAGCCTGACAAGACAAAATGCCTGTACTGCTGCTCTGAGACTATTACATGTATAATGAGGGTACTATAAATGAGTGATTATGAAATATTTAAATAAGATATTATTCTTACTATTACTGAGAACTAGAATTCTCAGCTGAAAAATACAGATATAAAATAAAAAAGATTAACAAAAAATCTGACAGTACTGAAACTGAATTGGAAATATCAGTATGAATTCATGAGGTACTCTGTCCTAAAAAAAAAAAAAAAAAATTCCCTATTTCTGAGTACTGAAAAGGCCTAGAAACAATGGTCAACCCACTAGCAATGAGAACCCCTAGAGCCCAAACTGTGGTCTTGAAATTCTATTCCCCAATAAAGGAATCAGGACTCCTTGGAGACATTGCTGACACCAGGTGTGGAGATGAAATGTACAAGATGAGTCATACTAGATAATCAAGAAGCTATCAAAAATTACTAGTCACGTCAAAATAACTCAGTAAGCAACTTTAAGAGTCCCACTGGCCAAAGATTAAGTAATTTAAGCATTCACAATGGTAATTACCATAGTGAATTTTTTAAAACTGCAAAAAATGTTTAAAGAGTTTATAAAGAATCTAGAGGTGAAGGGGAGACCCTAATCAGTCGCTGTTGGAGAAAGCAAATATAACCAAGGCACTATTTTGAAATAGGTAGGCTAAGGGAAACTGTCAAGCTTTTGCCCAACCCTTTCCCATACAAACTGTACTACTATATAACATTAACTCATTGGCATCACTGACTCAATAGGCATGAGTTTGAGCAAATTCCAGGATACAGTGAAGGACAGGGAATCCTGGCGTGCTGCAGTCCATGGGGTAGCAAAGAGTCAGATACAACTGAGCAAATGAACAACAACAACCACCACATAACAAATAGTATACATGGAATAGCTTCTCTTTACAGACCATTTCACCTAATAAATGAACAGTAAACTTATAATATTAAAATATCACCATTTTGCAAACCTTAATGATTTAATAGATCTCAAGCAGGAAGCCCATCACCTATTTTTGTAAATATAGTTTTACTGGAACACAGTCATGCCCATTCATTTACATTTTGTCAACTGCAGCTTTCTCATTACAACAGCAGAATTTAGTAACTGCAGCAGAGGAGACCAGATGGGCCATAAGGCCGAAAATATACACTATCTGCCTCCTTACAGAAAACGTAAGATCTGATCTATAGCATGGAGCACAAATGGCAACTAATCAGCAGAAAAAGAAAGACACTTGCCCAAAGACAAAGACTTGCTAGAAGAATCTGAACTGGAGTCTAAGCAAGTCTCTAGCTCCAACTACCAATTAATATGAAATACAAAGGTCAGAGGAGTATGCTTAATCACTGCACAGGAATGTAATCAGGAATATCCACATCTACAAGACAAAGACCAATTTGTTCAACAAATAAATTTTAAGACAAAAACGGAGGGGAGGATGAAACCTTAAGAGAAAAATCAACCAACTGCAATGGGGAAAGGGCTTATCTAGACCCTGAGCCTATCCAGTCAACTGTTTTTAAAATGTGTGAGGGGACTTCCCTGGCAATCCAGGGGGCTAGGACTAGGACTCCATGGTTCAACTGCAGGGGGCACAAATTCCATCGCTGCAAGGGGAACTAAGATCCTGCATGCCATGAGGTCCAGCCAATAAATAAATAAATAAAATGTGTGAGAATTACAATTAACATTAACTGGATATTTGACTATATTGGAATTGCTTTTTTAAAGTTAATAATGTGTAACGGTATCAATGGTACAAATACAAATAAATTTTACGATGCCTAGAATTTTCTTTAAAATAATATAGGAATGAGGGGGAAGTTGGTGAGAGACAGACAATTTGGCCATGACATGATAATTACTGAAACTGAGTAATGAATACAAGGGGATTCATTACACTAGTCTGTTAACTTTTATGTCTTAAATTTTCTATAATAAAAATTATAATAAGATATAACACTTCCTCTTTAGGCACTGAAAAATTCTGAAGTAAAAAAGAACAAGTCAAGAAGTATGCTAGGTTAGCCCCCAAAGGCAACTTGACTGTGACAAGGTGTGGGGTCTTCTAAAGAAGGGTGAAAAGCTAAGCTTGGAAAGAACTAGTTTAGAGATAAAGTAAATGACTGCCTAGTAGATCCAAACTTAGTTATGTGACCTTTTCCAACTGCATCAGGCAGCTAGAACTAGGAAATATATATTTGGCAAATTAACTTAGGTTTGCGGTTTGGACAAGGTCTTCAGAATGTTAAAAAGGCAACAGAACATAAAATGCTGCTGCAAATATGATCACGAGGATTGGGTTTTAATTAGAAAAGCAAGAAAATGCCAAGAAACAAGTCATAATAAAGAAAAAGAACAGATAGAGTGTTATGATCATGAGAGGAGACTCCAAGGCCTCAGAAGTGCAACTAATTGATGATGTGATCTAAGGCAAGAAGTAACAGGCTATGAGACCTTGGGACTCCAGTCCTGGTAAGCTAGTAATACTGGTTACTAGTAGGTTTCAGATACCTGCCAAGCTCACCCTTCTCCCAAGCTCATTTTAGAAGGTATCTGTATTTTTTAAAAGGGTCCCAGGATTAGAATCACTGGTGTAAGATGCAGTGATCCTGGAAAATACGAAGGTGAAAACAATGGATACTAAACAGGTCAAGGAAACATGATGAGAGTCACTAATTAAGATACAGGAGACAGAAAGGGAACAAATGAGTTAAGTGTAGAATTCTAACAGTCAAGACAACAGAAGGATAAGAATGTGAAGAAAAAAGAATAAAAGAAAGATATCACAATCCAAAGACAATGACTAACTGACAGTGGGACCTTATTCTAACCCCACAATTCAAAGAAAGTAGTCTAAAAATATCTCTATCAGATAGGTTAGGAAAGAAAAGGTATCCTCAAAAAAACAAATATCTATCAATTTGTTCATTACAGACATCAAGTGTTGTGTGTATGAAAGCACCAAAAAAAACCTTATAAATTATTTAGTTAATTCACTCATTTCATAGATGAGGAAACCAAGGGCTATGAAGACTAATTAACTTGCACTTAAGACCACTATGCAATTAACTATTGGAATTAGAGCTAAAGAGTACCTCATTCTTCACTCGACCTCCTCATCTAACTACATGGTTTCTATTTGGAGACTTACCTCTTTACAGTGCTAAATGTCATCATATATATTTTATTTATAAATAAAAATTTGGTAACTCTTTGTTGACTGACACTCAAAATGAGTCTTCAATATTTTACATCAATAATTTTAATGGTTTCCCATGTCAGCAACTTGTTTGCTCAATTTTACTCCTCTGCACCCCACCCAAAAACATGTGTTTTGAATAAATCTCAGAGATGTTCAAAAAACATGTTGGCTAACTAGCACCTATGCTTCCCAAAAAAGGTTAAAAATATGAAAAGGGACACACAGTGCCACACTATAACAAGAAGAGCTGGAATTACATACTTCTCTTATCAATTCCATAAATGTGCACATAATTTACAATTGTTAGGAAGAGGATGTTTCTTGACCCAGTGGACTCAAAATACCTAAGTAGGTAGGAAAAGATAGGAACAGGAAGAACTACCTCAGCCTTATAATAAGAGAATATAGAGTACAGACCTAAAGATGGAATCCGTGGCTCTAGCAAAATGAAAACACAACCAATAACAAATCATGAAATACTACCACAATTCACTTACCATGCAAGCGCTAGTTCGGGAGTGAAATTACTCTTTTATTTTCACAACTTTTTTACTTCTAACATTTTTAGCATTCCATGAAACAATTTTCTTTCCAAATAAAACTAGTTTTTAGTAAACCCAGTTTTGCAAGCTCACTTACTGTAATAACCACTAAAAATGGTAATCACCTGTAGCAGTAAATATAAATGTAGATCATTATTTAAAAAACACTTGTAGTAAAAATCTCTAATTATGAAACATATATAAACTATGATCTTGTGACATCAGTAAGTACCACTTGTACCTCATCCAAAATGAAAATGAAATTATAAAATATCAATAAATAATAGAGCATATAAAAGTACACACACAGAAAGGTGTTTACATATTTCTGTATTCTTCATAAATATTGCCTATTATACTATACCCAGATTATAATATGGAAAAATGTTCCGAAGTCTCCAAAAATTAGGTATCACTGTTATTCTTAGATATGATTTTGAAAATTACCACACATACATAAAAGAATAGGTGCTTACCCACATGTAAAAAGAGAATATGGAACAAAAAAGGGGAAGGCAGTTCAAACGAAAGCTGCTTTACAAATTCCTATTATTCTTTTTTAAAAGCACAATACGTACACACCACTTACCACTTAGAAAGGGTTGCTGAGGCACAGAGTTTGTAGAAAAGACACCAAACATGGAAAGGATCCATCTAGAAGCTTTTTCAGTCTGGAGCTTGTACTTTATAGGCACACAAGTGGGCACACTGGTGCAAAACAGTAGTGATTCACCATGTACAAAGCAGAATGTGGAATGTTAAAGGCTGGAAGGCAAAGAAAAAAAAGAGAGAGAGAAAAGAAACATGGTAGGTTATTAGTTACTAATAACAGTTGTGTTTAAAACAATAGTTGTAACACTTTAGCAGGTTTCATATAACATATATCATTATTGAACTTAGTTTTACAACTTGAGAATTTAGCCAAGAAGAACTTACTTACTAAAAAATCTCAACTATATAGGGAAAGAATCTGTCTGGAGAGAAAAAACAAGAAAATGAGTATTTGTCATTTAAAGGTTCTAAGTTAAATCTTTCATCACTGGTAACATTTTTTTTCAAGTACATTGTGAATTTCCTCACCATCTATGCAAAATTACCTGTTTCTTGCTGATACAAGGGTCATCATCATAACAGTCCTTCCATTGTACTTGAGTATACATACATTATGAGGCAATGAACCTATAAACCTTTTCAAAAGGTACCCTAAGGCACTCCAAGAAATGAGCATTCTCTATTGCTAGTGGAAGGATCAATATCTACAATATCAAGAATGTACTTATTCTTTGACCCAACAACCCTCTTTCTGGTACATTTTCCTACAGACACAATTGCACACTCACAAAACAAAGTGTACAGCAAGATTATTGTGGGATAATCCGTAAAAGTGAAACACTGAAAACAACCTAAGACGATTGGTAAAATCACCTATGATGCATCCACTATAAGGAATATGATGCAAGTATTAAAATGATTAAGGAAGCACTCTGTGTATTTCCATGGAAACATCACCAGAGTATGTACATATATGTTGTTACAGACTGTGTTTTTAACAAGGGGAGGGAAAAAGGGAAGAAATAATATCTATTTTTATTGGTTCAATTTTACTAAAAAGTACTGTAAAGATTCATAAGAAACTGCTTAAAAAAAGAGGCAGGAAGGGTCAAGGGGACTGGTTACCAATGAAGGACCGTAAGCAAACAGGGATAGAAGTTAAGATTTCAAAGTGTCACTCTGACTTCCAAAACATGTAGATGTTCAAACAAAGTAAAATTTAAAACAAGTTCCTTAAATAAGCTTAATTTTTACTCTTTCATCCCTTTTTTATAAAAACACAAGCTGTTATATGATCAGTATAACAAGGCTACTTTCCTGGAACGTGCATGTGTGCCAAGTGCGTGCTAAGTTGCTTCAGTGGTGTCTGATTCTTTGCAACCCCATGGGCTGTAGCTTGCCAGTCTCCTCTGTCCATGGAATTCTCCACGCAAGAATACTAGAGTGGGTTGCCATTTCCTTCTCCAGGGAATCTTCCCAACCCAGGGATTGAACCTGCATCTATCTCCTGTGGCTTGTGCATTGTAGGCAGCTTCTTTACCACTGAGCCACCAGGGAAGCCCTGGAATGGTGAATGGCAAATTATTTCCTTGTCTTTCAGAGAAACTCTTCTCTTTCCTACTGGGAGTAATTCCACATATATTCATTGCCTCCTATCTACCAGCAATACATATATCAGCAAACAAACCTGAAAGATGCCTTCTCCAATGACCTTAAAATTCACTGTCACCCATTTACTCATTGCTAGTGAAGGTACACTAAGAAAGGAACAAGTATACATTTGCTAGAGGAAATGTAAATTTGACAATCACTCTGAAAAGTAAATTTATCAACATGTAACAAGAATCTTTAATATTTAATACATTCATAGCTGTTGACCCAGTAACTACGTTCCTACGAATGCAAAATGCAGAGAGAATTTTATATACAAATTTTTTTACACTATTTATACAGAAAAAATTTTTGCATTACTTTAAAAGAAATTTTACATTATTTATAAAGAAAAATTCTAAGGAATATAAATGCCTGAAATAGAGAAAATAGTTGGCTAAATTATGGTTTATTCAGCAGATGGAACATTATGCTACAGTTAACCTAGAAGTAATTTCTAGTTAAACATGTTAGATTAACCACAAATATTTATCCCTATTCCATGTCTGGCTCCTCTGAAATAATTGTAAAATTTGAAAAAGTAATAAGAAATAAGAACACAAAAGCCAGAGAGAACAGAATAGACATTCTTTGATAGGATAAAATTAAAATACAATTTAAAAAAAAAAGGAGGGAGAATGATGTTAACAACAATAAAAAAAAAAGGGGCAGGACTCAAAATTATATACAATTTTATCCATTTTTTAAAATTACATTGAAACAGAGATAAATAACCTACTCAATATTATTTCTAAATAGTGATTTAAAATAAATGATGTTTTTATCTTTTATGCTTTTCTGTATTTTCCAAAATATCTATAAAGGGCATTTATTACTGTTATAGTTAGAAAAATACAATCATTTTAAAACATATATATAACAACTAGGATGGCCATAATCAAAACAAAGATAATAAGTGTTGGCAAGTGTATGGCTAGAACCCTCCTCACACACTGCTGGTAGGAATGTAAAACGGTACAGCCACTTTGGAAAACAGTCTGGCAGTTCCTCAAAAATAAAATATGACCTAACAATTCCATTCCCAGGTATACAGCAAGAGAAATTAAAACATACATCCATGCAAAAATATGTGTAAAATGTTCACAATAGCATTATCTGTGATAACCCTATACTACAGAAACTGTCATAATAGCATTATTTGTATTACAATACAAATGTCGTCAACTGATGAATGGATAAATAAAATGTGGTATATCCATCCAGTGGAGTGTGCCATAAAAAATACTGGTACATGCTACAACATAGATGAATCTGAAACAATTAGGCTAAGTGAAAGAAGTCAGTCACAAAAGGTTACACATTACATTATTCCATTTATATGCACAGACAAATCTATCAATATATAGAGAAAAGACAGATTAGTGGTTGACTCTGGACAGGGAGGAGATGGGGAGGTAATGGATATAGGATTTCTTTTAGGGGATGATGAAAATATTCTAAAATCAATTGTGGTTGTGGCTGCACAATTCTGTCAATACACAAAAACCTCAAATTGTACACTATAAACTAGTGACTTGCATGGTATGTGAATAATATCTCAATAAAGCTATTATATTAAAAATACACATAATCTATCACTTCTTCACCACTCAATAATATTTCACATATTATTCCTTATCACCTTGCAACACCATATAACAGGAAAAGCATTAGATTCAAGATAAAACCAGATTCTCATCAGTCCTAAAACCACTGATAAACCATAACTCCCAAGTTCCCATTTCCTTTTGTGGGAATGAGCGAGTCCTCTCTGGTACACCACCTCATTTTTCTCCCAATGACTTAAGTGCATGCCTACCAAGAATAAGTTATCTTGTATTTGTCCAAAATTCGCCTTTGCCAACTGTATTTACTATAGTTATATATCTTAGTTAAATATTATATCAAAAATATGAGTGCAAAAAAAGAAAATGCTTTTTCTTTGAAACTTAAGCCAAACAATATGGAAAATGCAGGTCACTTTTAAAATATCCTAAAGAGAAGGCCTCAGCTCTACATCAAAAGACTGATGATATATGAGCATTTATACACTTAACTATGAAACATTTAAGGCATATATCTTCCCTATGATTCTTCATCCCTATGTAACCATCCTTATGTAACCATCCCTATGTCACCATCCCAACTACTAGTTGATTATACAATCAATATTGTATAAAAGAGACTCTACTGCATGTAATTTATTTGTATAAAAGACTAACAGAAGTACAGTATTATTACTAGTATTCTATCTCACACTCTAAAGACTGATGATTGACCCTGCTGAGCTGTCTCTTAGAAAGGCTGAAACTTTTCTATCCTTCAAGTCTCAAGACCACCACAGTCCTGTACTCTCTACAGATATCCTCATCTCTCAAACTGAAAGAAGACTCCCAATGTAAACTTATCAAATTCAGTTCAAGGCTGCTAAAGTCCCTCTTCCTGTGCTCCTGGGCCCTCCGAACCCTCCCTTTTTAAAGCCAAACCTACATCTGACCTGTATATTCAGATGACCATTAAGGGGAAAAAAAAAAATCTTCCTTTCATGCACCACAGACTTCTCTTTATTTCCTCTTACTACAATCTGGGCCTCTACTTCTTCAAGTCTCAACTCATCAAGTCAGCCATTTACCCTCTGACCCCAACCACTGCAATACTAAAACACCCTTCTGTCAAAAGGACTCCACAAGGCTTCTCACCTCCCCTCTCTCACTATTCGGATGCACCTCAGATACTGCTCCTGAGTGCATCTTTCAAATTGTGTGACTCTGATCACAAAGCTCCCTGACTCGGTAATTCAGTGGTACTCCCAATGCCTACAGAATAAAGTCCAGAAATTCTTTAGCCTCACAGTCGAGGTCCTAACGGAAGA
The DNA here is from genome assembly GCA_024291935.2 of Okapia johnstoni. Lineage (NCBI taxonomy): Eukaryota > Metazoa > Chordata > Mammalia > Artiodactyla > Giraffidae > Okapia > Okapia johnstoni. The sequence goes on from CM044308.1 coordinate 61,190,339, forward strand.
GAACAAACCGCTAGCCCATCTCCCTAATGTTCTCCAGAACTCTGCTCTGTGCAAACATACCCCATTCCTTCCTATGCCCAGATGTTCCTTCCATCTGGAATGCCTTCCCTTTGTTTTTATGCATTAAATTCCTCTAAAGTCATTTTTAAAGTAGAAAATCACTTTTTAAATCACAGGCTTGGGTTTCTCAACCATAAGAGCTTCAAGGACTTTTTATAAGGATTATAAATGTTAGAAGTATTATAAGTGTTGAAGTGAAGTGAGGTGAATTCTCTCAGTCGTGTCCGACTCTTTGCAACCCCATGAACTGTAGCCCACCAGGCTCCTCCGTCCGTGGGATCTTCCAGGCAAGAGTACTGGAGCACATGTAAATTTAGAAAACTAGCCAACATACAGCACAAAACGTTGTTACTGTTATCCATTCAACATAATGAGAGCTCAATACATATTTTTTAATTGACATGCAAAACAAAGAAGTCTTTTCCAACCATACTATAAACTTTGCTCTCAAAGCAACAGTTTAAGATCTGATACCTCTGGAAGTTAAGATGATGAAAATTTCTGATAATGAAAACTTTTCAGTTTCTGGGAATCTCACAGATTTATGATGTGTGAACAGCAACCCACTATTTCATGATTTAGTCAAGAACAGCTTGATTTATAATCACTTCACCATATATGTAAGTCATGTTGCTGTACAGCTTTTACAGTGTTGCACATCAATTATACCTAAATAAAATGGAAAGAAAAAAAATTTAACTAATAGCTACCAAAAATGGGCAGTGAGGGCAAGCCTTATCAACATAAAGTAGTTTTATCATTTACTTTTTTAAAAAGTAAGATACATATAAATTACCCCCTTAACCATTTTAAGCATACAGCTCTGCGGCACCAAGTACATTCACACTATTGTACAAAGACCACCGCCATCCATTTCCAGAAATCGTTTTATCTTTCAAAACTGAAACTTTGTATTCACTAGACAATAACTCCTCTTCCGCTCCCTCCTCCCAGGCCCTGTCAACAAGCATTCTACTCTCTGTTTCTAAGAATTTGACTACTCTAGGTATCTTATTTAAGTAGAATCATACAGTATTTGTCCTTTTGTCACTGGCTTATTTCACTAAACATGAGGCCTCTTTGAGGTTCATTTGTGTTATCATTTACTTTTTCAACAAGAACTTCAAAACCACATAAAGGACATGGTTTAAACATATTCTAGTTTAAACTCATAGTTTTACCGTACTCTATATTATACGGCACTAGACGGCAGATTTGACTGACTCAAATTACAGAAAGAAAGGGAAAGTAGAATAACATGTACTCAACAATCTGGTATGATACCAGCTATCAAACTAGGTGCACGTCACACACACTGAAATCCACGCAACTCTAAACAGATAGGTTATTGTTATTCTCAGTTGGTAAATGATAAAAAGGTGATTCAGAGGACCTCCCACGTCACTGCCCTATTTCCATTTTGTTTTAGCATTGCATTTATCACTATCTGATATACAAACATACATACATTCATTTTATTTCCTTATGTGCAACTTATATGTAGGCAAAAAGTAAGTTGAGAATCACATTTATGCAATAAAGTTATCTATATAATACAATGCAGCTTAGAATCTGAACATTTTGTAATCTCTAGGTTTTCCGAGATGCTTGTCCATAGGTACATTTCTTAGATACTCAGAAGTTGGGAGGCTTTATTATTGCCCAAGATATAGGGTTTTTTTTTGTTGTTGTTGAATAGGTATGGGAGGTGGGGGGTATTGGAGGACATAAGCAGGGAATAAAATTCCAAGTAAAAAATCCAAGGGTCCAAGAAGGCTGGTGTCCAGTAAGCCCAGATCTGCTATTATAACATCCTCATCTTCTATAAATTTTGTTTTTTTAAATCAAACTTCACCCAAGGACTTTTCTACCAAGCAAGAATTTACAATAGGAGGAAAGACACTAGGTTGTGATGGATGGTCTAGTTACCCTTGAATATACCATCACTATAATATTAACCATATTTACATTACACTACAGATTTCCTTTTTCTGTTTCTGAGTGAAAAATATTCCCACCACCCTGTACTGACTGCTACATTCTCTCCCTTAAAATTGGTTAAAATTTTTCATTACATTTCAAGAAATTAAGAACTAGACGCCTAACTTCTAAATTTCATAAACTGTATTTTTTCATAATCTAAATGAAAATATCTTCACAATAAGAAGAATTTTAAATGTTCTTTAGAGAAATCAAAAAATGTTAAGGGCTCCCACTAAATAAATTCCCACTTGCAACAAAAGTCTACACTTCCCATTAGTTTACTGTTTTCAAAAAATAATTTCTTTTCATCACAGTTTGAAAAATGTTACTTACAAAAGGAGTACTGTATTCACAAAATAATTTTATCTTCACTGATGTAACAAGAAGTCAGTGGTTTCCTTTTTGTGGTAAACAATGGGCCTTGGGAAACATGTTCTCTGGTAAACGTCTTTCACATATTTTTAAATACACAATTGGTACCACTTCCTAATAATCACCATTTACCAGAAATGCAAAAGATAGAAATCTATCAAGATACACAATAAGACTAAGCAAGCCAAAAAATAGGAAAGCAAAAGAAAATTACAAAGGTTCCCTGAAGAGGGTGGGGTCGAGAAAACTTCTAACCCAACCCCAACCAGCTGTGGATTGCTTTTTAAAATGGAGAATATCAACGAAAGGTGACAAAAATCTCACAATCTTTTCCCTCCATTCCTAAGGGATCATGCCCATCAGTATCCAACATACCATAATGACCACTCACTTTAAAGAGAATAAAAGGGGGTAGCCCTCCTTGACCACAAAACTCTCCCTGTCAGTATAGCCCTGTTAATCTGCTCCCATTTATAATTAACATCTCCCAGACAACTCTCTGTATTTCAGCATCTCACAATTCCATTCCCTCCCCTCATCTATGCACAGGACTGCTGCCAATGTCACTGATGACCTCTACCCCTCATGAAATCCAAAAGTCAACAATCAGAACTCATCATGGCTGACTCGCCAGCAGCATTTCTCTCCCTCATTGTTGATAAACCTTCTTCACTCGGATGGCAAGATGCCACACTTCCTGGTTCTCTCCTTTTCCTCAGGAGTTGCTCCTCCTCTGCCCGTTTCCTAACTCAAAATGTTAGAGAGCCCAGGGCCAGCCTATCCCCTTTTCTCCACTAACATTTACCTCTAGGTCTTATCCAGGCTAAAGGTCTTAAATTCAAACCTGGAACTTGTCAGCCTGGAACTTGTCAGATATAGATGGTATCTTTAGCCCAGACCTCTCTCTATTGAGCACTAACCTTACAAATTCAAAGACCTGTCTGTTCATCTAACGGGAGGTCAAACACAACTCTTAACACAGTATCCTCAATCTTGGCCTGCTTCCTGCACTGCACCTCAGGAAATAACGCCACCATTCTCCTAGCTGCTCAGCCCAGAAATCTGGCAGTCACTTTTATTCTTTTCTTTACCTCATACCCTCACATCTAATCCATCAACAAGTTGTGTCAACCCTACTTTCAAAATGCTGGATGTTTTAAATCTGACCACTTCTTTCCCACCCACTGCAACCACCTAGTCAGAGCCATCATCATTTCTGGCCCAAACAATTCAAGGAGCCTCTTAACTGGTACCCATGAATCTGCTCACCCCTTAATTCTCCACATAGTCACTAGAGTGATTTTTTTTTTTTTTTTTTTGCCACACCACACCATGGAGATTTCAGGATCTCAGTTCCCCAACAAGGGACTGAGCCTGGACCAAGCAGTGAAAGCATCGAATCCTAACCACTAGACCACCAAGGAGCTCCCAAAGTGATCTTTTTAGACTATAAATTTATTCACTCCACTTGTGCTCAAAATTTCTCCACTTGTTTTCCATCAAATGTAGAAAATATCTGTGGTCTCCCTCAAGTTTGCTTTCCTCTATGCTAGCTACACCAGCTCTCCTGCTATTCCTCAAGTTCAAGAAGCTTACTCCCACATCAGGGCCTGTGTACCTGCTAATCCTTCCGCCAGGAAAGTGCCTTCCTTTGAGTATGCCTTGTTCTTGCCTTTCTTCAGAAGACTGCAAATGCCACATTCCGCAAAGAGGCCATCCCCATCACCCTATCTGAAATAACCCACACCTGTGCATGTGTGCTTAGTCACTCAATTGTGTCTGACTCTTTGAGACTCTTTGCACTGTAGCCCACCAGGCTCCTCTGTTCATGGGATTTCCCAGGTAAGAATACTGGGGCAGGTTGTCATTTCCTCCTCCAGGGGATCTTCCCAACCCAGGGATTGAACCTGAGTCTCCTGTGTCTGCAGTATTGCAGACAGGTTCTTTACCTGCTGAGCCACTGGGGAAGCCCAACCAACACCCATCACACTCTAAACAGACTTAATTTCTCATCATAGAATCTATCATCTAATATCTGTTTAATGTTTGCCTACCCAACTAAAAAGGAAGTTTCAGGAGGGCAGAGGCTATCATTTGTAATCCCCAGTATCATCATCTCCTAGCTCACAGGTATACAACAAAAATTTATTAAATAAATGATGGCAAATATATGATATGCACTAACAAAAACGAAACAAAAACCAATACATAGACTTTCAAACATTTTATGGAACAAAGTGAATATTAACCACTTTATACGGTTCGCTTTTACAACCTTTAGAGGAGATAAGGGAAGCAGAGGATGAGAGAAGAAAAGAAGTGAACTTTCTTGTCTTCAGCACATAAATCCAATATATTTGCAAACCCCACCTTATATACATTTTCAGATGGAACTTAATATCTCCAGAAAATAACAAGTTTTAAACTGTTTCTTTTCTTCTTGTTAAATACCTGAATCAACCTGCATCCAAACAATCAGCTCAAAAGGAGGAACAATACTTAGAGGATACCGTGGGAATACATATTTGACTAGACCCCTGTTACACTAATCTCTAAGACAATTTAGTCAATATAAAAAGGAAAACTTCAGCAAGAGACTGGAAACTGAAAAGGGGTATTGCCCCCACCCCTGAAATTTTGAGCTTCCACAGAGATATTTTAAAGTAAGAAAAATGGGAAAGGAGAAGCAATGTGCCCTTGTATCAGCCACTGATGGGCTGTATCCTCAGAGCTAGCTTACAAGTCTACTCCACTGAGGTGCACACCAGAGGCCAGTGCTCACTCAGTTCCTCCCACCATCAAATTCACTGGGCTAGATACTAACTGCAACCCTCAACAGACTCTGACTATCCTTTAAGAGAAGACAGAATAAAATCTCATGCCAGTCTGTGAGCCTGTACTATTTATCAACACAGAATAGGGTGTACATAGAACAATCACCAGTCTGAAGAAGAGAATTGGCAGATATAGAACTGATCAAAATGTTCTGACAAAGATAATGATCTTGGCAGAATTCTAAACAAAGAGGTAAGAAGTGAAGCCATTTGATTTTCTAAGATATTCACTGTTTTTGGGGCATGGAGTGGCAGTCAAGCAGACATTCCACAAAGGTATATCTACAATCAGGGTTAGGGACTTGAGGAGACTCCTCTCAAGAAACAACAAAACATTCCATAAGAATAATAAAGATACAAGGGATATTAACAATACCTACTTCCCCTCTCCTTCTAGGCTTTCCTTCTCCCTTTTGAAGTCAGGCATGGTCATGTGATTTATGTTGGCCAATGAAATGTGAGTAGAATTGATAAATAAACTTCCAATGGAAGTATTTAACTGTTGACACTAGGTTCCAAACCTGTTTCCCACTGTCTCTGTAATTATAGAGGCAGCTATACTGGTATGAAAGTACGATGCCAAACCTGTAGAGAGAAGATACTTGCCCAAAATGCCCAAAATGCATGGACTTGAATGAGAAATTCTTGCATTTTTAGCGCAAATAATTTGAGGACTGTTTTCACTGCAGCATAAGCTAACTTAACTTGATTATTTTAAAATTCTAATAAAATTAATTAAAATTCAGCGAATCCAGAAAAGCAGACAAGGGAAAATATTTCAGAGACAGAAAAACATACACACATGACAGCATAATGAGAAAGTTTATAACCATCCATAGAAATAGAGGATTTTAGTGGAATATCCCTCCAAAATAATTTCATCTTAATTTAAAAAATTTTAAGAATAGTAGGCTATCTCTGAAAAGATGCACAAGAAACTGATAATACTGGCTGCATCCAGGAAAGGAAACTAAAGTAATAGAAAAAGTAAGGAGAGACTTTCAAGTTTCACTGTGGCATGAAAGATACCACTCCTTTTAAAAAAAGTAAAAAGATAAACAAACTGAAAAAGCAACAACTCTTCTTACTTAGATTCAGAACCGCTAGTCCCAAACTTAGATGTAGGCAGATGCAGAGAATCACAACTTATGAAAACAAAACCCATGAGCAGATGCTTCCATGGGAGCCAATGCCAGGGTAAGAAAACCTGAACCGTAACTGACAAATTGAGAGGCTCAGCGTGGACAACTATGAGTGTTAAAAGCTCCAAGCGGACCAATACTAGGGGGAACCCCATACTTGTGTGAGTTTATCTCCAAGAGCCCCACCTGATTCTAATGTGTTTGTGTTTGTGTGCTCAGTCATGTCCGACTCTTTGTGACCCCATGGACTGTAGCCCTCCAGACTCCTCTGTCCATGGGATTTCCCAGGCAAGAATACCAGGTAGGTTGCCATTTCCTTCTCCCGGGGATCTTCTCACCCCAGGGATCAAACCTGAGTCTCTTGTGCTTCCTGCCTTGGCAGGTGGATTCTTAACCACTGAGTCACCTGGAAGGCCCCCTGGTTCTAATAGTGAATATCAAAGAAAAATCTCCTCAGGTTTCTAGCAGGTGGAACGGGAAAATATTTTGAAATACTCCAAAGTATTCTGTTCTCCTTGACAAAGTTTGCCCTCAGGAGAAACTAAGAAACTATTAGCTAGAACCTAACTGACCTAGGAGAAGGGAAATACCCAACTCCAGCTCCCTCTGGCCATCCTGCACCACCACCTAAGGTGGGGGAAAAAACTGAGAAGCACTCGTGAAGTTCACAGTCTGGAGAAATAGGCTGACTAAAAGGCTGCAATCTAATCATGGGGTCTTGACACACCTCCCCTCCTTCCACATCTCAACACCACATTACTGAAGAAGGCCTATTTAAGTCAGTCTCTTTTACTTTAAGTAAAAGTTCTTAAGTACTTCTGAGAAAAAACCCATGAGCAGACGCTTACAGCTATGGGAACCAATGCCAGGGTAAGAAAACCTGAACTGTAATTGACAAATTGAGAGGCTCAGCGTGGACAACTATGAGCGTTAAAAACTCCCACGGGGACCAACACTAGGGGGGAACCCCATACTTGTGTGAGTTTATCTCCAAGAGCCCCACCTGATTCTAACGTGTTTGTGTTTGTCTGCTCAGTACTGTAAGTCCATGCTCAACTACCAAGAAAATATTACAAGGCATACTAAAAGGAAAACAAAACAGAAAATGAAAAGACTAAGCAAGCATAACCAAATTCATATATGGCAGGACGTTAGAGTTTCCAGACTGGGAATTCAAAACAACTAATTAATATGCTAATGGCTCTAGTGGATAAAGTAGAGAGCAGGCAAGAAAAGATGTACAAGTAGAGAGATGGAAATTCTAAGAATCAAAAAGAAACATCAGTGATCAAAAACACTGTAACTGAAATTGTAATAGAAATAAAGAGAACCACTGATGGACTAAGGAAAAACTTCTGTGAGCTTGAGGATGTATCACAGAAACCTGCAAAGAAATAGAATACTGAAAAGCAAAGAGAAAAAACACTGAATAAAATAAAACAGAATATTCAAGAACTGTGGGACAACTACAAAGGATCTAACATACATGTAATAAGAACAGGAGAAGAAAGAGAGAAAGAAACCGAAGAAATATTTGAAAACAATAATGACTGAGAATTTCCCCAAATTAATATCAGATACCAAAACCACAGGTACAAGAAGGTCAGAAAACACCAAGCAGAAAAATACAAAAAGGAAAAAAAAAAACCCAAAACCTACCACACCCAGGATATATCCTGTTCAAAATCAAAGATAAATTTTAAAAATCCTGAAAGAAGCCAGAGGAAAAAGTAAACATTACCTATAGAGGAACAAAGAATTAAAACCACCTTCTTTTGAGAAACCATGCAAGCAAGAAGAGAGTGGAATGATATGATATATTTCAAATGTTGACAGAAAAACAAACAGACCTAGAATCCTGTACCCTCAAAGTCACCCTTCAAAAGAGAAAGAGAATACTTTCTCAAACAAAAGTTGAGAAAATTTGTTGCCTTCCAAAAAATATTAAAAGAAGTTCCTTAGAGGGAAGGAAAATGATGTAGGTCATAAACTCAGATCTACACTAAAAATGGAAGAACATCAAAGAAAGAATAAGAATGTAAAATATAAACTTTTACTATTTTTAGTCGTAACTCATCTAATAGACAACAATTTGCTGAAAATAATAATGGCAACAATGGATTCAATTATGTATGCCTAGAAGTGAAATGAAGGACAACACTGAAATAGGGAAGAAAGGGAAGAATTAGAATTATTTTACTATAAGTTATTCTCCCTACTCATGAAGCAGTACAGTGTTATTTGAAAGTAGATTTGGATTAGTTGTAAATATATACTGGAAACTATAGAGAAATGACTAAAAACAGTTTAAAAAGAAGTATAATTGATATGTTAACAAAGGTGAGAAAACAGAATTAGATGAAATACTCAAAACCATAAAAGGCAGAAAAAGACTGAAAGGAAAAGAAAAGAAAACAAAAACAAGGGCAACAAATAGAAAACAAATATGAAAAATATTAATCCAACTGTATCAACAATCACTTTGAACATCAATGGTCTAAATGACTTGATTAAAACACAGATTATTAAAGTGGATTGAAAACCAAGACCCAACTATACTATCTACCAGAAACCCACTTTAAATTAAATATAAAGACATAGATTAAAAGTAAATGGGTGGAGAAAGATATACCATGCTAAAACTAGTTAAAGACAGACTGTTTGTGTTAGTCGCTCAGTTGTGTCCAACTCTTTGTGACCTTCACTCAGTTGTACCCAACTCTTCACGATTGTAGCTCCCCAGGCTCTTCTGTCCATGGAATTCTCCAGGCAAGAATACTGGAGGGAGCAGCCATTCTCTTCTCCAGGGGATCCTCCCAACCGATGGATCAAACCTAGAGACAGATTCTTTACTGTCTGAGCCACCAGGAAAGCCTTAATAAAAGACAGACTAGCTATTCTAATTTCATACAGAGCAGACTTAAAAGCAAAGAAAGTTATGAGGGATATAGATGGGACTGTGCGTGCATGCATACAGTCAGGACTCTTTGTGACCCCCTGACTGTAGTCTACCAGGCTCCTCTGTCCTGGAGTGGGTTGCTATTTTCCCTTCCAGGGAGATCTTCTCAATCCAGGGATCGAACCCACAGCTCCTGCAGCTCCTGCAATGGCAGGCAGACTCTTTACCACTGAACCACCTGGGAAGCCTATATATGGGATTCAGTTCAGTTCAGTTCAGTCGCTCAGTTGTGTCCGACTCTTTGCGACCCCATGAACCGCAGCACGCCAGGCCTCTCTGTCCATCACCAGCTCCCGGAGTCTACCCAAACCCACGTCCATCAAGTCAGTGATGCCATCCAACCATCTCATCCTCTGTCGTCCCCTTCTCCTCCTGCCCCCAATTCTACCCAGCATTAGGGTCTTTTCCAATGAGTCAACTCTTCGCATGAGGTGGCCAAAGTATTGGAGTTTCAGCTTCAGCATCAGTCCTTCCAATGAACACCCAGGATTGATCTCCTTTAGGATGGATTGATTAGATCTCCCTGCAGTCCAAGGGACTCTCAAGAGTCTTCTCCAACACCACAGTTCAAAAGCATCAATTCTGCGGCGCTCAGCTTTCTTCACCGATTACAGAATGATAAAGGGGTCAGTTCTCCACAAAGACATAACAATCCTCAATGTGTAGCTACCTGAAGCAAAAACTGATAGAACTGCAAGGCGAAATAGATGAACTCACTATTATAGCTGGAGACTTCAATACCCCTCTGTCAGAAATGAACAGGCATAGCAAGTCAGAAAATCATTAAAGACACAGAACTCAACAACACTGTCAATCAACTGGTTATATCCGACCTCTGTAGACTACTTCAACAACTGTAGGATACCTATTCTTCTCAGGCTCACAGATAATATTCACCAACAAATTTAAAAGAAATCACACAGCATCTACTCTCAGACTGAAGTGAAATTAAGCTAGAAATCAATGACAAAGATAATAAGAAAAATCTCAAATCACATGGAGATAAAACAACACACCGCTAAATAACACGAGTCAAAGATGAAATCTCAAAAAAAACTTTTAAAATATTTTAACTAAATGAAAATGAAAATACAATTACCAAAATTTGTGGAAAATAGCAAAAAAAAATCCATAAAAGGGAATTTATACTAATAGCATTGAATGCATATATTAGAAAAAGAGATCTTAAAATCAAAAGTTTCCATTTTAAAAAAGTAGAAAGAGCAACTAAGTGTAAAGAGGAGAAAAATAATAATAAATTAGGGCAGAAATCAATGAAATTAAAAACAAAATTAGCAGAGAAAAATTAATAAAACCACAAGCTGATTCTTTGAAAAAAATTAGTAAAATTGACAAATCTCTAGCCAGGCTAACTACAGAAAAAAACAAAAAGATACAAACTGCTAATAACAGAAATGAAAATGGACATCACTACAGATCCTATGAACATGTGAAAGAATGAATCAATTCTATGAACAACTCTATGTCCACAAATCTGATAACCTAAATGAAATGGAATAATTCAGAAAGACACAATCTGCAAAAATTCTCACAGGAAGAAACAGATGATTTGACTAGGCCTATTTTTATTAAAGAAATTGAATCAATAATAACATTCCAACACAGAAAGTACCAGGCCCCTTACAAAAATTAACTTAAAATGTATCACAGACCTAAATGTAAAACGCAAAACTATAAAATTCTTCATAGATAACATCAGTAGGAAACCTTAATGACCTTGGGTCTGGCAATAATGTTTTAGATATGACATCCAAAGCACAATCGATGAAAGAAATAGCAAGGATGTCGATAAGCTGGACATTATTAACATTAAAAACTTCTACTCCGCAAAAGACACTATCAAGAGAATAGGAAACTAACTACAGACTGAGAGAAAATATTTGCCAAATACACACCTAATAAAGGGCTGTTGGGAAAAAAACAAAAACAAAGAACTCTTAAAATTCAATACAAAAATGACACAATTTAAAAATGGCCCAAGAACCTTAAGAGACATCTCATCAAAAAAGATATTCAGATAGCAAATAAGCATAGAAAGAGATATGTCACAGAATATTTCATCAGGAAAATGAAAATTTAAACAATGAGATACCACTGCACGTCTATTAGAATGGCTACTTTCAAAATAATGATAATACCAAATGCTATAGAGGATGTGGAACAACAGGAATTCTGATATACTGTTGGTAAAATGTAAAATGGTACAGTCACTTCGGAAAAGTCTGATAGTTTCTTACAAAACTAAACATACTCTTACAACTCAGCAACTGTGCTCTTTGGTATTCACCCAAGTTGAAACCATGTCCATGCAAAACCTGCATATGGATGTTTACAACAGCTTTATTCATAATTGCCAATCACAATTTCCTCCACCAGGTGAATGGATAAACTCTGCTACATCCAAACAATGGAATATTATTCAGCACTAAAAAGAAATGAGCTATCAAGTCACAGGAGGACATGGAGGAATCTTAAATGCATAATGTTAAGTAAAGGAAGCCAATCTGCAAAAGCTACATACTGACATTCTGGAAAAGGCAAAACTATGGTGACAGTAAAAAGATCAGTGGTTGCCTAGGAGGAAATGGGGGGATGAACAGGCAGAGCACAGAGGATTTTAGGGCAGGAAAAATATTCTATACGATACTATAATGGTGGATATATATCAGTACACATCTATGTATACAACACCAAAAGTTAGCCATAATGTAAACAATGGACTCAGGGTGATTATGATGTTCAATGGAGGTTCATCAAATGTAAGAAATACACCACCCTGATGGGGGATGTTGTTAACAGGAGAGGCTATGCATGAATGGGAGAAGGATTATATGGGAAATCTCTGTGCTTTCCTGTTAATTTGTTTGTGAACCTAAAACTGCTCTCTGAAAAGAAAGTCTTTATAAAAAATAAACTCTATTAAAACGGTTTTTAGTTTAAAAAACGAACCTTGCCTTTTGTGATCTGACTCTAATTTCAATTATTTCTACAAATCTTAAAAATCAGGTTTTCAGCTTTAGTTGCCATTAAAACAAAATTTGTTTATAAATGTTTAAATAATATATGCATTGCTATATCAAAGGCAATGCCCCACAATTCTGCCTTACAAGAAACTAGTCTTCCTATTAAAATTAATTTTTGAAAATAAAATTCAATGTTTTATCCAATATTTGGATTTTACAAAATAATTTTACACAAAAAGAAAAACGAGACATTTTCAGAAACTGGTTTTACATAGTCTGTGATATAAATCAATTTACAATGCTGCTGCTGCTTCTGTTAAGTCACTTCAGTCGTGTCCAACTCTGTGCGACCCCATAGACGGCAGCCCACCAGGCTCCCCGGTCCCTGGGATTCTCCAGGCAAGAACACTGGAGTGGGTTGCCATTTCCTTCTCCAATGCATGAAAATGAAAAGTGAAAAGTGAAAGTGAAGTCGCTCAGTCGCGTCCAACTCTTAGCGACCCCATGGACTGCAGCCTACCAGGCTCCTCCTTCCATGGGATTTTCCAGGCAAGAGTACTGGAGTGGGTTGCCGTTGCCTTCTCCAATTTACAATGCAATAAGTTGTATAAAAATTATAAAGTATGTGCTTATAGGCATTTTTCAAGTGAGATGTTCACAGTTTTCATTAGATTCTCAAAGAGAGCCATCACTTAGATAAGATTGAAAACGGCAAGCTTTTAGGTAACAGTTAAATCAAGACATTCACCTACTATTTAACTATTTAACTGAGACTTCTACACGATTAACCGTGAAACCCTCTCTGACCTCCATCCTGTATCAGTTCCCCTTTCCAAGGATATAAAAAGAAAATAATTTGTCACCCAAGTATTGAGGAAAGCACTAGGGAACACCATAAGAGCCCATTATTAGATGAAAGAGCACAAAAGGAAGCCAATTAAATTACCCCAATAATCATCATTTTTTAAAAAAGATATATTCACATGTGGTAAATGGAATCCTGGAAAATAACTGGGCTACATGTGTCAAGACATTAAAATGTCCATAACCTCTAACTCAATAAAGGGGAATTTACCAAAAAGAAATAATATAAAATCAGGTTTAAAAAAATTGCAGAAAGATGCTTAACTGCATATAGTTAAGAACACAGGCTCCAGAGTGAGCTTGCTAGGATTCACTTATGAGCTATGCAACATGAAGCAAGTCTCTCAACCTCTGTTTCCACTCTTATTTTTAAAAAGGATAATAAAGCTACCTATTTCAAGAGGATTTCATGATGATTGAATGAATATATGTTAGATGCTCAGTGTACAAAAAGCCCTCTGTGATCGTGTGTTACTTTAACCTACTAAGCATCAACTATGTGTCAGGCACCGTTAGAGGCAGTTGAGACACATCAATGAACAAAAGAGAAGAATCCTGCCCTTCTTATGGCTTACATGCTAACAAGAGGAGACAATAAACAACAGAAATAAGCAAATTATGAGGCATAAAAAGATGAGAGAAGCTATGGGAGAAAAAAAAGGAAAAAGTAAAGAATCACAGAACAACAAGTACCAGAGGCAGCAGGGGTTACAATTTTTAAATATTCAGAATACATCTCATTAAAAAAATTGAAGACTCAACCAGGTAGCTATCAGGAGTAAGCATGTTCAGTTATGGGAAGATCAGTCACAAAGGCCTAAGATGGGAACATGCCTGGTACATCAGACCAAGAACAAGGATGATTAGAGCAGATGACTAAGGAAGAGAGTCACAGGGAAACAGGATCTGAGAGGTCATGAGGAACCAACTCAGGCAGGAGATCCGAGATAATGGGGGACCATCTCAGGTAGGGCCTGTAGGCAACTTGCTCTGGGCAGCCACTGCAGGGTTTGCAGAAGAGGAACATGACTGTCATATATTTGAAAGGATCACTCTGGCTACTGTGCTGAGAACAGAAGACAGGGGAAAAGCACTGACGCAGGAGAACTCTCAGTATGGGACTATTTGTGACTGAAGTGTTAGCAAAACCCTTGTCTTTGAGCATGAGAAATTGCTCTTGAATTCAGTTCATATTCTAGCTCTGTTCCCCCGGAAACCATACAGGCAGAATGCCAGCTGTGTTACTAGGCAACACTACTTACGGTAAAAATGACCGTCGGTAAACTGTTTGGGGTTGAGACAAACAATAAATACCTGGTGAGTGGCTGTAATGCTGGTTTCTCTTAGTTCAGTGGCTCCTATAATTAGGCACGTACCTTGTAGGGATCCTGGAAGCTATGCTCATGGGTTGTTATATAAGATAATGGCTCTTGTGGAACATGGGGCTCCTAAGTAAAGTTAGTTACATATCATGTGAGTCTCATTACTCATACCTAAACTTCACTTGGAAGAAAGGAGAGGCACAAAGAACGGAGCTGGCTGTTCTCTTTGTGGACTGCTACAGGGACTCCTACCAAAGAGACTGTATGATTCTTCTCTGCTGGGAAGCTGTGCTTCCTGTCCCATATCCTCTTAAGCAAACCTGAAGTCCAGTGTGGCCTATGGCAACCCATACATCTGTCTAGCTGAACCCTAAGAAAAGGCCACTACTCTGTTGTGATAACCCAGGCAAGAAACGGCAGTGACCAGGATGGCAGTGGTGTCAACAGGAAAAAGTAGTAAGATTGCAAATACAATCTGAAGGGGGAGTTTACAGGATCGACTAATAAATAGGATGCAGGCTGTGCATATTCTATGTGCATACAATAAAGTTATGGATAAGGGCAAGATTTTTTGGCCTGAGCAACTGGAAAGATAGAGTGAAAAATTGGGGGAGAGAAATGGAAATCAGGAGTTCAATTTTAGACAAGTTCATTTTGAGCTGGGGTCATTCATCATCACGCTTTCTTCTCATTGACTCAAAATGGCCACATGTATCATGAGCTCACATGACCACATCCAAAAGAAGGGGTGTGCCTTCATAAACCGAAGGAAACCAGACTCCTGAAGGACTTCTTTTATAGGTCACCATGCTTAAACCAGTCACTGGCAAGGAGAATGGATACTAACAATACTGACTGAGCAACATTTACCAACTGCCTCTTTGGGTTGGAGAGGAACCCATGAAGCCTGTGAACAACAAATACCTGAATAAAACTGGCCTTAAGAAAGAGAACAACTAGTAAGTGCAGTGTTTGTCAAAGGTATTGTCAAGGGCTTTAAATGGACCATCCACACTGAAGTTAACACCACTCAGAATAAAAGAAGACCAGAAATTAAATATAGGTATAAAATGAATGAATAAAAGAAATGACCTACTCTCAGTTTCATGAAAAAGACATTAGACAAATTCTGTGAAATTTCATAACCAAAAAAAATTATTCTAAATGATCTGAGGAAACAAACAAAAATAAGAATTTGACCTAAAATCAAATTCTCAGTTGTACAAGACAGAGCAATGTCTTGAAAACCCCCAGAAGTAAGTAATTTTGACCTAGACTTTTACATCCAAAAGATCAGTCAAGTAAGAAGGCAGAATAAAGACATTTTCAGACATGTAAGAACATTACTTGAGGGTGTTCTTCAGCAAACAAGAATGGAAACCAACAAAGTGGATGTGAGAACACAAGAAACAGTGGAAATGATCCAAGAGTGAAATGAAAAAGAAGTCCCAGAATGGCAGCTATGCAGCAGGACTAGACAACAATTCATCCTATTAAAACAGAAAATTAGTGAGCTCCATTAAAGGAAGAAACAAATGGATTCTGCTCAAAAGACAGAATAACTAAAAAGCTGGCTTAACGATAGGAATGCATGTGTTTCTTTTCTCAACAGGGAAAAAAAAAAAAAAGATATGCAACCAAAAATTCCAACAGACTGCTGTCTATCTACAACTTTTCCTCCCTTACTCCTTGCTAAAGGAAACTAACTTTTTTCTTTTTTTTCCTTTCTTAAGGTATCATGTGAGAAACACAGAATTAGAGAAGGCAGATGGCCCCTCCCCCAGATCTATGGGATAAATCACTACAGGTCTCAACTAGCCCTGGAAATCGCATTCTCCTTTGCCAGCAATTGGCTTGAGCAAACTGAGGTGCAAGAGCAACTCAGTTTAAGCCAATGAGACTTACAGGAAAGTCATCTGGGGAGCTTCCTTCAAGGAAAGCTTGAAAGACTTCCCTCCAAGGTAAAAAGATATCTGATGGGTGGGAGGGAAGATTTTGCCATAAAAAGCATTATTGGGCAACTGGTAAATTTGAACATGTTCCATATATTAGATAATAGTACTGGTTTGTGGTAGATATGGAAATCTACCACTCACATCCACAACTCACTAGCGGGGGTGGGGAGTGTGGTTAAGCTGGAGGCTTCATCAGAGTTGGCTTCACCCTTCAAGAGAGGGTCTCATAACCCTATATGCGAGACAGAACGAGAGACACAGATGCACAGAACAGTCTTATGGACTCTGAGGGAGAAGGTGAGGGTGGGATGTTCTGAGAGAATAGCATTGAAACATGTATATTATCATATGTGAAACAGAACACCGTTCCAGGTTCGATGCATGAGACAAATGCTCAGGGCTGGTGCACTGGGATGACCCAGAGGGATGGGATGGGGAGGGAGGTGGGAGGGGGGGGGTTCAGGATGGGGAACACATGTAAACCCATGGCTGATTCATGTCAATGTATGGCAAAAACCACTAAAACATTGTAAAGTAATTAGCCCCCAACTAAAATAAATAAATTAAAAAAAAAAAAAAAAGAGAGGGTCTCACTATTCTCTGGAGGGCTCCCAACCCATTAAGTGAGAAAGGCAAGTACAAGTATACTTGTACAAGTACAAGTACAAGCCAAGCAACTTCTACCTAGCATAAAACTCTCCTAATGGACAGTCTTAACTCCAGATCAGCTTCTTGTACTGGCAGACAGGGTGTCATCACAATCTGACAGCTCCACCTGCCCAATCCTGCTTCCTTCTACTTTCATACAATCCTGATTCTGGCTCAGCATCAGCTTCCCAGAGATCTCAACCTGTGACAACTTCATTTCCTTAATTTAATCACTGTTCCATGATCACACCTTTTCTTATGTGATATGTGATGAAGTATTTAAGAGCAAAGAATCAGGACCTCTGCAACTTTCTCTCAAAAGATCCACCAAAATAAAGACAACTGGATCTAGATATATAGAGACAAAGATAAAGAGAGGAAAAAGCAAGTATAGCAAAATGTTTATAACTGATAGACCTAGGTGAAAGACAATTCGTATTACTATTTTCACAATTTGATGTTTCCAAATTTTCAAAAATATATTTTAAAGGGGGAAGACTCAAAAGAAGAAGCACCCATCCTATTCCCTTCCTCCTGCCTTTTAGTAAGTGAAAATAGAGAGGCCTGGGAGCTACAGCAGCCACTGGGAATAAGGGAAAGGTCAGAACCATCAGATATGTCACCTGTGGGTGGATATTCTGTAAAATGCTGCCAAAAACAACCAAGATGACACACCAGGAAAAATAAAAAAGATATTTAAGGAAGTAATGGTTCAAGTGTGAAAACATACACATATGACATGATTTTGAACAACTGATAGATTACAGGAGGAGAGAATCCATTCGTCTTTTTTTTACTAGGAATATCATCCTTCTGTTGGCATGGGATCATGATACACATGTAGAGAAAGAAATGTAACCATAAACTCACTACTCCATTCTGCAATTAGTATTTGCATGATGATTAAAAGATATATCATCAACATAAATACAGGACCAAAGATTTAACTAAGGTTACAGAATGGAATGTCAAATGTTTACAATCTTTCAGGATAAAAGAGCTGATGGGAGGTGGGAGATGGAATGGGAAAGGGCAAAAGGAAAAGCGGTGGAAAAGTAGGATCTCAATTTGGATTCCCATTCCCATAAGAATAGAAATCGCTAAACATATTCCACTTGACTCATTTTTTTAACAGTTTTTAAGTGAGATCATTCACATACTATAAAATTCATTAATTTATTCATCATTTTTCATTAGGTCATTTATCTCTTTATTGTTGAGTTGTAAATATTCTTTATATATCCTAGATACAAATATTTTCTCCCATTTTGTGGGTTGTCTTTTCACTTTCTTCATGGTATTCTTTGAGCCACAGATGTTTTTAATTTTGATGAAGTCCAATTTACCTATTTTATCTTTTATTGCTTGTAGTTGTGTCATATCTAAGAAGGCTTTGCCTAACCCAAGGTCACTAAGATTATCCCTATTTTATTCTATGAGTTTTAAGTTTAGCTGTTACATTTAGATCTATGATCCATGTTTAGTTAATTTCTGTCTATAGTGTGAGGAAGGGATTCAAACCCATTTTGCACGGGGATCTCCAATGCCTCAACACAGCTGAATAAGCTCTTCTTTTCCTATTGTATTGTCTTGGTACTTCAGTCAAATAAAAATATAAAAAATCAATTGATCATATGGCTTATTTCTGGACTCTCAATACTATCCATATGTACTGACACTTTTTAAAATTAAGCTAAAATCCACATAATATAAAATTAACCATTTTAAGGGGCTTCCCTGGTAAAGAATCTGCCTGCAATGCTGGAGACCTGGGTTTGATCCCTGGGTTGGGAAGATCCCCTGGAGAATTCCCCAGTGTTCTACTGGTAATGGCTCTGGGTTGTCATGGTAGAGGCCAGGGTTTGATCCCTGGGTGGGGAATTAATGACTAAGAAAGAAAAAAGGAAGTCAGTTTCAGAGTATTGATTATTGGGTTTCCTTTGTGGCTCAGACAGTAAAGAATCTGCCTGCAGTGCAAGAGACCTGGGTTCAATCCCTGTGTTGGGAAGATCCCCTGGAGAAGGAAATGGCAACTCACTCCATTATTCCTGCCTGGGAATTCCCATGGACAGAGGAACCTGGTGGGCTCAGTCCATGGCGTCGCAAAGAGTCAGACAAAACTGAGTAACTGACACTTTCACAATCATTTTAAAGTGTACAAATCAATGGCGTTTAGTATATTCACAGTGTTTTTCAACCAACAACACCTCTTATCTAGTTCCAAAACATTTTCCAAGCAGTCATTCCCCGTTCCCCATGCCCCTGGCAACCACTAAATTGATTTATGTCTAAGGATTTACCTGCCCCAGATATTTCATATTAACTGACTTATACAATGTCATCATTTGTGTCCAGCTTCATTCTCCAATCATAATGTTTGAGTTCCTGCACTCTGAAACATTTATCAGTACTTCATTTTTATGGCTGAATAATATGCCAGTGTGTGTATATGCCACATTTTGGTTATCCATTCATCAGTTGATTACATTTAGGTTGTTTCTGCCTTTTAGATAAACTGCTGTGTAAGTACTGCTGTGAACATTCATGTACAAGCGTATTTGAATACCTGTCATCAATCTTTTGGGTATATACACAGAAATGGAACATCTGGGTCATATCACAATTTTTGGTTTAACTGTGAGGTCCAACTGTTTTCCACAGTAGCTGTACTATCCTAAACTCCTACCAACATCATACAAGTGTCTCAATTTCATCACGTCCTCGTCAAAACTTGTTATTTTCTGTTTTCTGACTCATTTTCAAATGTCATATATAGAACTCAACACAATACTCCAGGTATAGTCTGGACAATACAGAATAAAGTAAGACTAACATCTTTCCTCTTTTGAACCACCTCCCCCAGTAGTCCAGATGATGCTCCTATGAAGTCGCTCTTATAGTCACATAACATTTTATATCCGTATTAAGTTTATTACAGTAGTTAAAATGCCTAAGTTGTTTGTACTCAGCCACATCTCCCTCACCCCTATAATTATACAGCTATTTTCTGAACTCATATACAGGACTTCACATCAAGACCCATTAAGCTTTCTTCTTAACCTTGACCTACCACTTCAGTCAGAAATATTTTCCCAGAAGTTAACCCTAAAAAATTTATTTCATCCAAAAATTTGATGAACATGGTATAAGCATTTTCATTCACATCATTACAAAAATATGGACAGTGACTTTCAGCATGTCAACTAGAAATTTTTCTCCAGCTTTCATCAATTCATTATTAATTTTTAGAGCTGCTACTTAACCAATCACACTTCCACTTAATTTTAAGGCCATTCATCTCACAGCCTTGTCAACAGAGAGACATCTTATAAAATGCTTTGGCTAAAATCCAGTTATAGTGGATTCATTCTCTTGACCCACAGTCTAATAACCTATCTAGAAAGTAAGATTAGTCTAACAAAACTGTCTTTAGTGAGCCCATGTAACTCCGTCCTTCAAAAATGTAATCATGGTCAGTGTTTTTAGTACTTATAACACAATGAACTCAGATAAGATCATACTAGGTTTCCAATCATTCTGAAATTTAAAAAATAAAATACAATGGAAAAGCAGTATGTATCACTTAAGGCAGTATGGATCACTCAAAACAACACAAGGAATAAAAATGTTTCGTGTTATACTCCACATCAAGACAAATATGTTGCCAATTTACTGCACTTTACATTTATAAGTTTTTTAAGTTCTACAAGAGTTTCTTCTCAACCATAAAAAGTTTAATAGGAAAAAAAATATTTCTCCCATGTGTTCACAAAATTAATAAAATAATTAAACAGGTCAATTTTATGTTTTGTGTTTCTAATAACATTATCTTATTGAAACCAATTTCCCCAGTTTCTTTAAGAGCATACTCCTAGCTCGAAAATCTCTTTTACAAAGCCTTCCGAGATTATTCCAGTCTAAAATAGCTGCTACTTTGCCCTTTCATGATACCTACTGTTCCCACCACTCACTTTGCCACTCAATCATCTGATGCTTGGTAGTTATTGCTGTTAACAGTTTGATAATTATTATCTACAATAGGGTCCTGCCGCATTCTTTCTAACTGCATCACAACCAACATAAAAAAGGTAAGCACTCGGATTCTTTTATTAATTTATATCACATACATTATAAACCTATAAAGAATTAAAATAAAATTATTGGATAAACCTGAAGACATCTTAGGATCCTCTGGTTCTTCCCCTTCTGAAAGGGGAAAACTAGGTACAGAGAAAGAGATGTTGAAGTAGACAAGGATAAAATTCAGCAGGTTGTGTTTACTTAACTTCTAAAATGTATCAGGTAAGGACTGTATCAGTTTCTATTGTTGCAGTCACAAATTACCAAAAATTTAGTGGTAACAAATACATGTCTTACAGTTCCAGAAGTCAGAAGTCCAAAACAGGTCTCATGGGGCTAAAAATCAAAGTGTCAACAGAGCTGTGTTCCTGTCCAGACGCTCTAAGGAGAGTCCACTTTCTTGCCTTTCCTGGTTTATGGAAGCTGCCCACTTCCCTTGGCTCACAGTCCTCTTCTGTCTCCAAAGCCAGCAATGCCTGGGTTTCTTCCTTCTCATAATGCCATCTCTCCAGTCCTGACTCCACTGACTCCTGCTGCTTTTAAAGTCCTGTGATTACATTAGGTCCACCTGTTTCTAAAACCCTCACAACTCCATTTGTGCATGTAGGAGAGGGAGAGGGATATAAAAGGAAATGTAGAAAAAGTTAAGGCTTTTTTGACCCTATATCAACCAGATAGCATCACTGACTCAATGGACATGAATTTGAGCAAACTCTGGGAGACACAGGAGGACACAGGAGCCTGGCCCATGGGGTCACAAAGAGGAGGACATGACTGAGCCACTGAACAACAACACATCAACTAAAATTACAAAATTCTCTCTCCGATCCTTACTTTATACTAGAGATCTCTGTGCATGATTTTGTTTAAAGAGGGGGTTTTTAAACCTCTACAGACCATGCTACATTCCATTTAGATTTCAGCATATGAGAAGAGGTCATAAGAAACAAGGCTAAAACTACGTGAAAAGGTGACACATTGGATGTGAAAATCGAACAATTTATGTGTCACTGAATCATCTCGTACCTATTTTAAATGAATTACAGAGTTTAAGGTCATAGATGCTTTCCCAATTTGTACGATTTTAGGCTCTAGGGTTGAACATGTAAATTATTTTTATGACTACTTCAACCATTCAGATAAATTCCCCCAAAGTGTAATACATTGAACTATATATTATCAACAATTTAATATGTCTCGACACATATAACACATTATCTTTCAGGAAACCATCAGCCATATGGGAACATATCCTATTTAAAAAAAGAAAAAAAGGTTACTGGGGTGATATAACTGACTTCAAGATGTCCCTGTTCATCTAATAATGAACTCTTAAGGATGCTCCTTGGGCCTTTCCTGAACACCTGGGTAAAAATAATTTTCTTTTCATGTACTGAAAAAAGGCTACAGATACATGATGGAGATTAGGGAAGCAATATGTGATTGACAGCAGAAACCTTGGTGTTAAATGATTGGCAAATGTCTTGATTGATCTTATACCTCTAGAGCAACCGTTTTTAATCTTTCCTGGGTCATGCCCTCTGTTTTGAGAATCTGAAGAACCTACAGATTTCTCACTAGAAAAATGCACATGAGCATATATTCAAAACTTTTCATATAACTTATTTTATTGCATTTTAAATTTACTGCCAGCCATTACAGACCATACAAAGTCAGTCTTTGGAAAGATATCTGCAGGTCTCAATTTTTGGTTTTATGCCAAAATTTGTTACACCCAGAAATAAAATTCAAAGTATGCAGTAGAACAAACCTAACTTCATAATTATTTCAACAAACAGATACCAAAGTAGTGATGGCTGCTGGAGGTACTGCCTCTGACACCAAAGCACAGTTCTAGGAGAAAATTCACCTCTTTTGCAGAATTCTCCAGGGAGAGCTTGGGGAAAACATAGGTGTGAGAGAGAAAGCTTAGGTCCAGACAGTAAAGAGAATACTGACTGAATTTAATGAGTGTTTCCCAAAACAGGAACGCTTTATATTTGTACATATTTATAAATAAGGGAAGGCATGGTTTTAAAACTTGGGAAATAAGATAAATGTAAATATTTGGGAAAAAAATCACACCAGACCTACTATTTTCCTACTACTTAGTCATGCAAAACGTATTAAGTTCAAAGTGGAGTAAATACAACCCTCAGAGAGATTCTCAAGCCAATTAGACAACAAGAAAATAATAGAAGATATAATGAGCCACCTTCCCAGATGGCTCGGTGAGTAAAGAATCTGCCTGCAGTGCAGGAGATCCAGGAGATCCAGGTTCGATCCCTGGGTCAGGAAGACCCCCTGGAGAAGGGTATGGCAACCCACTCCAGTATTCTTGCCTGGAGAATCCCATGGACAGAGGAGCCTGGCAGGCTACGGTCCATGGGGTCGCAAAGAGTCACGCATGACTGAAGCGATTTAGCAAGCATGCAGAAGATATATTACACGTGTGATCTTAAATTTGAAATTAAATAATATTCAGTGTGTGAGATTGAGAATAGTTCCCTTTCCTGGTCCTGTATCACACTGCTTAGGGCATTTACTATGCTGGATATGACAGATCTGCCTCACTCGACCTCCCACCTGCCTATGGGCAATTAGAAAGGGAGCTTCTTAGCTGTTTGGGAGGCAAGCACAGTTGTAGAAATACGAGATTGCTTCACAGCATCATTCCAGCATCCATTCCCCAGCTTCTTAGGTAATGAGAAACAGGATAGCAGAAACACCAGCAGCAGAGGTACTTGGGTTTGACCTCCTAATCCTGGGTTGCAGCTCAGGGTCTGTCCGGCAGTTTCCAGAGTGTCTGGAGGCAAATATTAATACAGCTGTGAAAGAGGTGGCTCCAGGTATGGATTCCAGCACAGCTCCCGGCATGCCCTCTGAGCTGCCCTGGTGGGTTACCTCTGGACTGATTCCCTAAAACCTGCTGTTAGGTACTTTAACAACTCTGTAAGCACCTAATACATTGTATGAAATCTCTTCAGCTTAAAATATCCAAAAAGGCTTCTGTTTGTGACACTGAGACACACATTTGTTGTTCAGTTGCTTAGTCATGCCTGACTCTTTGCAACCCGAAGGACTGCAGCATGCCAAGCTTCCCTGTCCTTCACCATCTCTGAGAGGTTGCTCAAACTCATGTCCATCAAGTCAGTGATACCATACAACCATCTCATCCTCTGTTGTCCCCTTCTCCTCCAGCCTTCTATCTTTCCCAGCATCAGAGTCTTTTCCAATAAGTCAGTTCTTCGCATCAGGTGGTCAAAGTATTGGAGCTTCAGCTTCAGCAGCAGTCCTTCCAATGAATATTCAGGGTTGATTTCTTTTAGGTTTGACTGGTTTGATCTCCTTGCAGTCCAAGGGACTCTCAAGAGTCTTCTCCAACACCACAGTTGGAAAGCATCACTTCTTCAGTGCTCAATCTTCTTTATAGTCCAACTTTCACATCCATATATGACAAATGGTAAAACCACAGCTTTGACTATATGGACCTTTGTCAGCAAAGTAACGTCTCTGCTTTTTAATATGCTGTCTAGATTTGTTATAGCTTTTCTTCCAAGGAGTAAGCATCTTTTAATTTCATGGCTACAGTCACCGTCCGCAGTTATTTTGGAGCCCAAGAAAATAATCTGTCACAGTTTCCATTGTTTCCCCATCTATTTGCCATGAAGTGATGGGACCAGATGCCATGATCTTCATTTTTTGAATGTTGAGTTTTAAGTCAGCTTTTTCACTCTCCTCTTTCACCTTCATCAAAAGGCTCTTTAGTTCTTCTTCACTTTCTGCCATAAGGGTGGTGTCATCTGTATATCTGAGGTTATTAGTATTTCTCCCAGCAATCTTGATTCCAGCTTGTGCTTCATCCAGCTCAGTATTTCACATGATGTACTCTGCATATAAGTTAAATAAGCAGGGTGAACAACTGGAGTCACCTTGGAGTACTCCTTTCCCAATATGGAACCAGTTCGTTGTCCCATGTCCAGTTCTAACTGTTGCTTCTTGACCTGCATACAGGTTTCTCAGGACACTGCTAATACCAGGCCTGGTATTCCCATCTGTTTAAGAATTTTCCATAGTTTGCTGTGATCGACACAGTCAAAGGCTTTGGCACAGTCAATGAAGCACAAGTAGATGTTTTTATAGAATTCCTGCAGTAGATAGACATCCCCTCAGGGAGAGGCAGCAGTTTCACACCCTGGAGGGGTTGTCTAGGATGTCCTCACCTGTTCACTCTCATCAGATCACAATGTACTGCAGAGTGCATGGGCCCAAGCAAGAATACCTGCAGATCTCAGTAGAATTATGCTATCATTCACAGATGAATTTTTATTTTTTTTGTAAAGAAAGGCAGATTAAACAGTATTAATACAGCAAAATCAAATCAAGCAGTAAGAAAATGGGAGAGCTGACAACTGTCTGTTACCAATACCAGTGCTTTATAAAAAAAACTATAAGGTAAAAATGTGATTATCTTGTAAAATGTGAACTATAAAACTTTTAGAAGAAAACACAGGGGAAAAAAGTTAAGTGAAGAGCTCACATACAACAGCAAAAGTACAATCACAGAAGAGAAAACAACGACTAAATGCACTAAATGAAAATTTAAAACTTTCTTGCCTCTTTAAAAAAAATCCTTGTTAAGAGGATGATGAGACAATCTGTGGATGGGAAGAAAATCTGTGCCAATCACATATCTAACAAAAGACTTACATCTCGAATATATAAAGAACTCCTAAAACTCAAGAGTGAAAAACAAACCACCCAATTTGCTCATTCGGGAAACAATTTGCCCACGAGGGAAAGGCAAACCAAAACTACAATGAGGTATCACCACACAACTATCAGAATGAGCAAACATTTAAAAACAGTGAAAATAACCAAATTCTGGCAAACATATAGAGAAACTAGATCTTTTGGACACTGCTATTGGGAATATACAGCCACTCTGGAAAATAGTCCGGCTGTTTCTTGTAAAAATAAATACACACTTACAATGCAACCAAGCAATTACACTCTTGGGCACTTACACCAGAGAAATGAAAACTTAGGTTCACATAGAAAACCTGTATACAAATGTGCACAGTAGGTTTATTCATCACAGCCAGAAGCTAGAAATAACTCATGCTCTTCAACAGGTGAAGAGTTAAACTGTGTACTGTGATGCATCCATACACTGACCCTACTCAGTACTAAAAAGAAATGAAATACTGATACATATGACAGCTTGGATGGTTCTCTAGGGCACTGGGCTGGGTGAAAAAAAAGTTCATCTCAAAAAGTTACATATAGTACAATTCCATTTATGTAACACTCTCAAAATAACACAATTACAGAGATGGAGAATAAATTACCAGTTGCCAATTCAGACTTAAATTGAAGAAAGTAGGGAAAACCACTAGTCCATTCAGGTATGACCTAGATAAAATCCCTTATGAGTATACAGTGGAAGTGACAAACAGATTTAAGGGACTAGACCTGATAGACAGAGTACCTGATGAACTATGGACAGAGGTTCGTGACATTGTACAGGAGACAGGGATCAAGAAAATCCCCATGGAAAAGAAATGCAAAAAAGCAAAATGGCTATCTGAGGAGGCCTTACAGATAGCTGGGAAGAGAAGAGAAGTGAAAAGCAAAGGAGAAAAGGAAAGATATTCCCATCTGAATGCAGAGTTCCAAAGAATAGCAAGGAGAGATAAGAAAGCCTTCCTCAGCGATCAATGCAAAGAAATAGAGGAAAACAACAGATTGGGAAGGACTAGAGATCTCTTCAAGAAAACTGGAGATACCAAAGGAACATTTCATGCAAAGATAGGCTCGATAAAGGGCAGAAATGGTATGGACCTAACAGAAGCAGAAGATATTAAGAAGAGGTGGCAAGAATACACAGAAGAACTGTACAAAAAAGATCTTCACGACCCAGATAATCACGATGGTGTGATCACTCACCTAGAGCCAGACATCCTGGAATGTGAAGTCAAGTGGGCCTTAGAAAGCATCACTACGAACAAAGCTAGTGGAGGTGATGGAATTCCAGTTGAGCTATTTCAAATCCTCAAAGGTGATGCTGTGAAAGTGCTGCACTCGATATGCCAGCAAATGTGGAAAACTCAGCAGTGGCCACAGGACTGGAAAAGGTCAGTTTTCCTTCCAATCCCAAAGAAAGGCAATGCCAAAGAATGCTCAAACTACCACACAATTGCACTCATCTCACATGCTAGTAAAGTAATGCTCAAAATTCTCCAAGCCAGGCTTCAGCAATACGTGAACCGTGAACTTCCATATGTTCAAGGTTGTTTCAGAAAAGGCAGAGGAACCAGAGATCAAATTGCCAATATCCGCTGGATCATTGAAAAAGCAAGAGAGTTCCAGAAAAACATCTATTTCTGCTTCATTGACTATGCCAAAGCCTTTGACTGTGTGGATCACAATAAACTGTGGAAAATTCTGAAAGAGATGGGAATACCAGACCATCTGACCTGTCTCTTGAGAAACCTGTATGCAGGTCAGGAAGCAACAGTTAGACCTGGACATGGAACAACAGACTGGTTCCAAATAGGAAAAGGAGTACGTCAAGGCTGTATATTGTCACCCTGCTTATTTAACTTATATGCAGAGTACATCATGAGAAACGCTGGGCTGGAAGAAACACAAGCTGGAATCAAGATTGCCGGGAGAAATATCAATAACCTCAGATATGCAGATGACACCACCCTTATGGCAGAAAGTGAATAAGAACTAAAGAGCCTCTTGATGAAGGTGAAAGAGGAGAGTGAAAAAGTTGGCTTAAAGCTCAACATTCAGAAAACTAAGATCATGGCATCTGGTCCCATCACTTCATGAGAAATAGATGGGGAAACAGTAGAAACAGTGTCAGACTTTATTTTTTTGGGCTCCAGAATCACTGCTGATAGTGATTGCAGCCATGAAGTTAAAAGACACTTACTCCTTGGAAGGAAGGTTATGGCCAACCTAGATAGCATATTTAAAAGTAGAGACATTACTTTGCCAACAAAAGTCCATCTAGTCAAGGCTATGGTTTTTCCAGTGGTCATGTATGGATGTGAGAGTTGGACGGTGAAGAAAGCTGAGCGCCGAAGAATTGATGCTTTTGAACTGTGGTGTTGGAGAAGACTCTTGAGAGTCCCGTGGACTGCAACGAGATCCAATCAATCCATCCTAAAAGAGATCAATCCTGGGTATTCATTGGAAGGTCTGATGTTGAAGCTGAAACTCCAATACTTTGGCCACCTCATGCGAAGGGTTGACTCATTGGAAAAGACCCTAATGCTGGGTAGGATTGGGGGTGGAAGGAAAAGGGGACGACAGAGGATGAGATGGTTGGATGGCATCACTGACTCGATGGACATGGATTTGGGTAGACTCCGGAAGTTGGTGATGGACAGAGAGGCCTGGCGTGCTGCAGTTCATGGGGTCGCAAAGAGTCGGACACGACTGTGCGACTGAACTGAACTGAATAAATAGGGATGGAGGGGGTTGGGAAAGAGGTAACCTTGAGCTACATTACAGAGTTTCTTGGCAGTCATGGAACACTACTGTACCTTGATTGAGGTGGTGGTTAAATCTAGACATGAAATATTATCAAAGTTCACAGAACTATACCTCGATTGAGGTAGTAGTTAAATCTAGACAAGAAATATTATCAAAGTGCACAGAACTATACCTTGATTGAGGTGGTGGTTAAATCTAGACATGAAATGTTATCAAAGTGCACAGAACTGTACATACATACACATGAATGAGTGCATTGAAAACCATGAAATCTGAATATGACTACTTAACAGTATTGTACTAGTGTCAGTTTCCTGGTTTAATGTTTTTATAAATATGTTGTGTTACGTAAGATATTACAACTGAGGAACACTGAATGAAGGTTACACAGGAGTCCCTGTACTATTTTTGTAACTTGATGTGAATTTATAATTACTTCAAAATAAATTTTTTTAAGTGATGACACTCAATCATCCTTATTTTTAAAATTACTAATATTTTAGGTAGAATCAAAAATATGAAAATAATATATTTTAAATTGCTCTACAATTTTTTCATTTTTATCTCATTGTTTCTGGTAATGTCTTACTATGTACATAGTATTACAGTATATAGTTTACAACAGACATACACATACTGCGAATGCA
This sequence comes from Okapia johnstoni, assembly GCA_024291935.2. NCBI lineage: Eukaryota > Metazoa > Chordata > Mammalia > Artiodactyla > Giraffidae > Okapia > Okapia johnstoni. Next base: position 61,219,701 of record CM044308.1, read on the forward strand.
GACACATTTTTTTATGCTGCTGGAGTAAGACATAAAAGTTTCACAGACCTCTGTTACAGAGGTTATAATAATCTAAGATTGTCTATTACTTTTTTTTTTACTTGGGCAAGCATATGTTAGAACAGGAAAAACATGGGTTTGAGAATCAAAAAGAACTCAATTTGTAACCGTAGGTTAAACAAGTCACAATCTCATCCTCATTTGTGAAGTATAGAAGTTCTATTAGATCATTCCCAAGGACAGTCCAGCTCTAAAAATACTATGACTCCATGAGTTCTACAACAGGAAAAAGTGAAACAACCATAAAGAAACGTATGACTAAAACTCTAACCAGTATTTATTGAAACTATTACTATGGATTTACTATTGCCAGGAATATTAAATAAAGACAGTCTAAGTCATCATCAACACAAACAGAAAAGTGCATCTACAAAGATAATTTTAGCTCAAAGAAAACAGATTACCAAAAAATCCTGTTTAAATATATACAGATAACAAGTACATGTGACTATTTTACATGCAATCTCACAGTTCTTTAAAGCCTCTAATTTCTGCCCATGGAGTTATATTAGGTTCTGAATTGCAGCAAATAATACACCAATGCATACAGGTGTCCTGGTGCACAAGTTTGCAGGTTGGTATCTCACAAGAAGTAGACTATCAAGACATCCAGAAAAGAATTACTTTCCATCCACTTAATTATTCTCCATCTACTTGAATTAGACTTAATAAGATGGAATTTTAAGACATTCATTATTCAGGGGAAGTTAAACATCTACAAGGTGGATTATACCACCCTGTTACACCACCTTCTGCTATGCAGAAATACCACCTACCTGAAACAGAGGACAAAACCAGGAAAGAAGCCAAGAGTCTTCTAAGCAGTAAAAACACAACAAGGTCCTACCACTAAAGCTCCAAGCACAGGATGTTCTTTGGTTTCTCACCCAGAACATTCTATCATTTTTATCCACCATTCAATAAGTAGCTATGGGTTCTATTTTCCTATTGCATGGAAAACACCAAATTAGAAAGACGCGTTAACTACTGCAGGTGAGTGTAATGAGAGCAAACAAAAAGATACAGTTAACAGTAAAATAATAAGCAAATCTACCCCTCAAACCAGACATGATTTGGGAAAGAATGGTTTCACCACCGAACAAATATGGTGGTCTGTATATTGCTGACTGAGGAGATTAATGACTGGAGATTCTACAAATACATCATTAAGAGTTCATTGACACTCAAGACACATGAATGGAACCACCAAAGTAGTACTTTTTTTAAAAACAGTATTATAGATGGCATTATCCATCTTAACTTTTTCTAATGGAGAAGAAAATTGAAAATCACATTTAAATTATCTTTCCAGCTTTCTTTAGTACTGAACTAAATTACATCACATCTAATGTTACCATGAAATAGACATACCAAAACAACAAAAGAGGACAAAACACAACAAGGAATCCTGAGAAGTTGAAATATCATGTTGAAATTCATGCAGGCAACAAGGCATACCTGTGAATGTTTTACAACCTAAAAAACAAAGCTGCACTGCAGCAAATGAACAAACTAGTATCCTGTCTTCGATTCCCAGATGTCCTTTAAAAAAAAAACCACTACCACCACTTCAACCTCTCTGAAGTATGGTTGTCCTAAAATACAATGTATCTCACAACTGCTGTCACCCAACAGCAAGATTTACTTGGTAAAAACTTTATGTTGACATTTCCTAGAAAGATCAAGAATGCAGTGGCATCAAAGTGTCTTAGGTTTGATCAAAAATGGTCATTCAAAATACTCTTTAAAAAAAAAAGAAATGACCAGAAGTCTGTAAAACTACAAAGGAGAATGACAGAAAATTTTTCAAAAATAAATTACATCCTTTTACTTTAAAAGATAGTACATATAAAGTACTTATCATATTACTTGTTAAGTACTCAATAAATGTGGCTACCATTATTATTAACAAGCTGGAAAATAAGGACTGGGAGCTGATGAAAACACCTGTGATCATAGTGATCAGGCAACCAATAAACACTTACTAACTGCCTACAAGGTCTCCAGCAGGGCAATACAAGTTCATCACAAGCAACTTACACAGCAAGTTTATTTATCTCTGATCAAATAAATGACAAGTTGCACAATACCTTCTAAGCTAGTAAGGTAAACAACATACTACATTCTGCAATGACTAGAACTTAACCAAGGACTTTCAACTTCTTTCAAAGCACTGCCCTTTATTTACGTCCAGTATGCAGAACTCAAGAAATAAATAATTCACTTGTAGAGTCATCAAATGATTAAATGAAAATTTTTAAAAAGCGTCACCAAAATGAGTGGTTTGGTTTTTTTTCCTTTCAAAATGAATCTTACGATTTCTATAGGGGGAAACAAAATCTCTTTTTCCATTGCTCTCCAGGTTTAGGTAGAATAAGGATTTAGATAAACTTCCTCTTTAGGAAAATTTTTCTCAACTTGGAGCATCATGAAAGCACCCTCTCTACTCCTAGGATTTATGAACATTACAGGGACAGATTTATACAAGAATACACATTAATTACAATGTTATCTTTCATTTATATTAAATATCAGAACATGTATATAGATGTAATGTATAGAGATGGAATGGAGATTAGCCGTTGCCTAGGGCTGAGGAAGGAGGTCAGGAAGGTGATGGGGTGATGAAAGAGTTCTAAAACTGGCTGTGATAGAAGTGCCATAACTCCAGAATACACTAAAAACCACTAACTTGTACAATCTAAATAGGTGAATTGTACAGTATGTAAATTATATCTCAAGCTGTTATTTTAAATTTTTAACTCTTTTCAAAACTGAACAAATCACACTCGCCGCATTATGTCCATGGGGGAGGTATTCTCCATCTGCCTCTCTCTTACCTAGCTGACTACTATCACTGACAGTCCTACAAGGCCACTTTCTTAACCAATTCTTTCTCCACAAATACAAAGATCAAGCAATAGAACAGGTTTGCGAGGGGAGGCAGTCCATTTCGTAAAAGCAAGAAATACTTCACACTGTATTTTAATACAAATGATTTTTCAAAGCAATTATTTTCATGCCATACAAAAAAAAATACTAATAAAGATATCTATTTATTGTAGCATTATGTGTTTAAACTAAGATCATTGCATCTGGTCCCATCACCTCATGGCAAATAGATGGGGAAACAGTGGAAAACAGTGACAGACTTTATTTTGGGGGGCTCCAAAATCACTGCAGATGGTGATTGCAGCCATGAAATTAAAAGACGGTTGCTCCTTGGAAGAAAAGTTATGACCAACCTAGACAGCATACTAAAAAGCAGACACATTACTTTGCCAACAAAGGTCCGTCTAGTCAAAGCTACGGTTTTTCCAGTAGTCACGTATGGATGTGAGAGTTGGACTATAAAGAAAGCTGAGCACCGAATTGATGCTTTTCAATTGTCGTGCTGGAGAAGACTCTTGAGAGTCCCTTGGACTGCAAGGAGATCCAACCAGTCCATCCTAAAGGAGATCAGTCCTGAATATTCACTGGAAGGACTGATGCTGAAGCTGAAACTCCAGTACTTTGGCCACCTGATGCGAAGAACTGACTCATTTGAAAAGACCCTGATGCTGGGAAAGATTGAGGGCAGGAGAAGGGGACGAGAGGATGAGATGGCTGGATGGCATCAACGACTCAACGGATCTGAGTCTGAGTAAACTCCGGGAGTTGGCTATGGACAGGCAGGCCTGGTGTGCCGCAGTCCATGGGGTCGCAAAGAGTCGGAAACAACTGAGCAACTGAACTGAACTAAACTGATGAGTTTTAAAGAATGTGTTACTACTCTATCAGCAAACTAGGAATCATCTACTATAGAGATGCAGTGTCATACTAGGGGTCTCTGAAATGCATGATCTCTGGAGGGATAAGGAAAGATACATCAACATTTGCATAATTTCACAAATATTCTGCCTCATGGCAATAACAGTATCGGGAATTTAAAAAAAAAATTCTAGAATTCATGTATTTATTTTAACGGGCTCCATGGATCTCAACCCACCTCCTACGGAATACCAGGTCTGTCTGCTAGGATGCTTTTTAAGGAACTGTACAAAATAATAAACAAGGGTGAATAACACACCTAAGAGTGCACTTTGTGCGTGCTAGTTTTCATCCACGTGTACCATTCTGTCTATTTAAGGATCCTACTCAGAGGAGCTCGTGGTGAAGACAAATTTCATCATCCTATCCTCAGTGCCTACGTGGTGCACAAATTAGGGGCAGTTCTCAATAAAAACTTGCTGAATAAAAAGAGATTTCTTGCCTGATTAGCCCTACTGGCTGCTTGCAGCTTGGCTTTCTATTTAGGAACTTTTGGAAAACCTTTTTCCTTTCTGGGTTGGCTTAAAGAAGCACCCATAACAACAGAATCGTACCACCTTCTTCATCAGCCTAAGATGTAGCTCCCTTTTTATAATGAGCAACATTAAGGATAAAGTAAGACCTCTGCATGTGAACTGATCAGGAACAAATACCTTCCTGCATTCCTCCTGGGGCTACTACAAGATGTGCCAGTTGGCAGCCTCAGAGCAATTTTTAAGGCTCTCTAGACCATCTATGGGGTCACACAGAGTAGGACACAACTGAAGCGACTTAGCAGCAGAGATGAGAAGAATCAAGAAATGAGAAGAGATTAGGCTTACGGTATATACTCCTAAAACATTTTAGAGTAAAATCACTTAAAATGTTCAGGGACACAGATTTTGACCATTTTTGAAATGACTGTGATTCTTATAGTCTATAATCATAGACTTTGTTTTGAACACAAAAATACTGGTGGAAGCCTTGTTTCTTAAGAACAGGTAAAAATAAACATAATTACTGAGACTGAAGAAATTAATAATAATCATTTCATTATATAAAATAAAAAATAAATATGTGTATAAAATTGATTACCTTTCTCCATTCCAGTAAAGGTAACTTACTACTTAAAATTTTCAAGTAAGACAGCTTAAGCCACTCCTATCTGAAAGTAATAAAAAAAAAAAAAAAAAAGGGAAAAAAAACTGGAATTAAAAGTCAAACCATGATCAACAGCTATAATGTGATGAAGGCAATTTTATGGGGGATATTTAGTTTCTAAATTACACATTTTTTTCATAACAATATTTTACAATGAGCATGTGAAACTGGTGATAAGGAAAAAACTGGTTTTTCCTTTAAACACACATATACACTTTCCCCAAATAAAACAATATGAACTTTTTTTTTTATGGTTTTACAGAAGCTTTTGGGCTAGCAAAACTGCTCAAGCACTGCAGACAACAGTAAAAGGGGCTGGGATGGGAGTGGGGAGGGAAAGTTTCAACTTTTGTTAATGCTTTTTACCAAAGTTCAAAATCTAATGAAGAAATACACATATAAGTCAAAGCATGGCTTGAGCTGAAAAGGACTTTACAGGAGCATGAGAAAAGAGCCATCACTTAGGATTAGAACAGGAGAGCTTGCAGTCAAGGTAACAAGAGATGGGTGAGAGGGATGATCCCACTGATGAGCTAACAATAACTCAAATTCAGAGTACATGCTCTGCCCCCCAACCAATATTTTACATATTAAAAAATAGTTCAAGTAGTGAACATACACCCCATACTTTATTTTTTATTTTTTAAAAATATAAGATTTGCTACATATAACAATGAAAACTTTCCCACATCACCTAATTTTCTAACAATTCCACTATTCCTTTACCATTTTGGCATGAATCCTGTGTCACTGTTACTATGCACCTGTTACTGCAATGAGATACACATTATCTTTTCCCTATGGATGATAATTTTGCATCTTCCCCATTAATCTCCATAACATTGAGAGTAATGATTGTCATCCATTTCTACTTTATGTTTTCATAATACTCCTCAAATAAATGGGTACTCAACAGATGTTGACAGATTAAATCTAGTTCTAATAATTGGGACAACAATCAATCACCATCACGAAAGATGTCTGTGAATCAGATACTATGAACAATTAAGTCACATTTTTGTACAGAACAAAAAGCAACTAGATTAATATACCTTCCCCTAGACACTAAACCAACTGCTGGTCTTTGGTATAACTTGTTCAGAAAGGTGTTTTTAAAAAAAAATAAATAAGCCTCTCAAGCAGCCTTTACAGAACATTATCTTTTTCTGTCACAAAGACCTAAGTCAACAAATCCATTTACTGGGCACTAGAAATGTATTAGGTGACAGAGTGAATCTGCACAGAAATAGAGGACAGTCCTAGTTCCCAGGGATCTCAAGGGACAGTTCACAATTCAAGAAATGCTTTGGCAATGTGTATATTTAAGACAATGTGTTTAAAACAATGTGAAAAGCACACAGGAAAAATATGTTCTCCAGGAAACACGGCCTAGATATTTCAAAGATAATTCTGAGTGTTTTCTTTATATGTAATAATCTTTTAAAAGTTCCGGAATTCTCTCCTTTATTGTTTAAATAAGCTGGTAAGTGAACAAAAATAGAATTTTGGAAATTTGCTTTAATCTTCTACTTTCTATGAGATGGAAAGGAAGATTATGCTAGCATGCTTGCCTGACACACTTATCAAAGGAAAGGAGAAGAAAGGGAACCATTATGTGTACAACGTCAGATAACATCAAGATTACTAGGAAAGAGCATGTGTTTGTATGTCTACACTTCCAAAATTCTATAGGAAGAGTAAACCATCTCAAACATTATTCTCTGAAATTGACTTTTAGTTTCCCAAGTATAGTTTCTCTGTTGTTATTGCCGAGCCTGTGAATTTATGTTATAATGCTTCACACCCCTCATAAAGTTACTAAACAGTTAATGAACACTTCGGAAAGTTGTTATATTGCTTAAACACACACACACACACCAACCACTGGGACAGAGGTTCCAATAAACTCACTTTTCTAAAGATGTAGTTTTACCAAATAACTCAGAATGGAAGAAAAGACAGGACGGAATTACCTTTGATAATGAGTAGCCAAAAAGAGACTACATAATAACACACCCACCGCAACTTTGTTTATAGGCTTGTAACTTGCACATGCAAGTACTCTACAAAGTACTGCACAAGAAGAAACTGTCAAAGATGAATGCTCATGAAAATATTCCTTTTCTAAATAAGGTTTCTAACAAGGATGTACTGTTTCTAAATGTAACTTCTTTAGCAAGTATTGACAGGTATGTGTATTAGTCGCTCAGTCGTGTCTGATGCTTGGTGACCCCATGGACTGGAGCCCATCAGGCTCCTCTATCCGTGGAATTCTCCAGGCAAGAATACTGGAGTGGGTTGCCATTCCCTTCTCCAGGGATTGACAGGTATAGAGTAGCACTAATGCTTAAGATGGAGGGGGAAAAAATTCTTACGCTTATCAATAGTACAAGCTGCTGTTACTAACTATAATGTCTATGGGTTCAGTAGCAGAAACTAACTTTACGGAAGGTATCTGCTGGGCAGAATAGTTTAACTTTATTTCTATCAAAATTCTATTTTTTCCGCCTAATCATATAGACCCTAGCAATCTGAAGTTTTTTTTGTTTTGTTTTGCAATGTTTCTTTTTCCTTCCAAAAGAATCTCCGCCAGTCAGTCGAGGTAACACTTTCCACAGTTCAAAGGTGAAGGCAAATTGTCTCTACAAAGATCTCTTGCTCCTCATCAGCACCCCTCCCTTTTTTTTTTTTCCAAATTATCTTGACCTAAGAGAGGTTAATGCTCCCTTATAATGCAAATCCACAAAAGAAACTGCCAGGAAAGAAACCGGGATGAGAGGGAAAGTCCCACAGCGATCAAGAACCATTTCGTCCTAGAAGTGAGCCTTTCCAAAACGCAGGAAACGATGTTTTGCCCAAAGAACCTGCCGCCCGGAAGCCATAACTTCCATCAATAGGCAAAGAAAAGTTACAAAGAAGAGCTCAGCACCCAGGCAGCCTGCGCGGGTGCGGAGACTGGAGAGCTGCAAAGACGCTCCCTGGCCCCGACGGGCGGCGGCTGCGGAGTCGATGGGGCAGACTCCGGCTCAGGCAGGCACGGAGTCTGGGGGTGCGCCGCCGGCCCGGAGCAGCGCGGGCAGGGCGCCCGCATCCGCACCCCTCCCCACGACCGCGAGCAGTGGGCGGAGAGACCAGAGCAAAGGAAAAGCAGGACAATGCTGGGCCCGGCTGGCGACTCTGCACTCTCCGTGGTCCCCAGCGCCCTTCTCGCCCGGGGTCGCCAGCTGCCGCGCTAAGTTTGCTTCCCAGCCCTGCCTTCACGGCCAGGGCGGCAGAGCGGTGGCCGCCGACCTCCCTCCGCCGCGCCGCCCTCCTCCCCGCGGGGCGGCTCCCGCGAGTCCGCGAGGACGCGGCGCGCGCGCGAGGGGAAGGGGGCGCGCAAGGCAGCAGCGCGCGCACCGGGAGCCGGGCGCGCGGGGGAGTCAAGCGCGCGGCGCTCCCCGAGGACCAGCTGCCGCTCCGGCGAGTTTTCGGTTGAGACGGGGGCTGCGGCGCGGCTTAGTGTCCGTTACGGGTCTTGGCCCGGGCGGCGCAGCTTGCCAGCCATCCTGGCCCGCCTCCCCTCTCGGCCCCCATTAGAAAGCGGGAGAGGGCCGGCGACCTCGTCTCCCGCCAGGGCTGTGGCCGCCGGCCGGCGGGCATCCCGGCGCCCGCCACTGGAGCTGGAAGAGAAAGTGAAATGAAGCGCCTTTCCCCAGGCAACACCTACCCGTCCCCAGTCCAAGCGCAGCTGCCTCGCTCCTCAGGCGCCGCCGGTCCCCGCCCTCGGGCCCCAGGCTCCGTTCTCTTGACAATGGCGCGTCCCCTTTAAGGAATAATCCGATCGGAACCGATCTGGGGTTAAACCTCCCTCCGACTCCAGATTTTAACCGGATTTCTCTCTCTCTCTCTCCCCAAGAGCCCGACGGGCGCCCGGCGGTGCTACAAGCTCTTCCCACCTCTTCCCCGCCCCGCCCACTCCTGGTCTTCCTGATTGGCGAGAAACACTACAACAGGAACAGTGGTTCTCACACCCCACTGGCCAGTACAGCCGCCGCTCAGAGTTACCCCCGCCTTCACCCCGCCCCTTTTCCCGGGTTGGTCCTACCTCTAATCATTCTCTGTCCTCTACTCTGTCGTTGCTTTGGAGAGCTGGCAGTCAAGGCTTACCCTCCCGCCTCCGGAAAGCGAACTTTATTTTTATTGGTAAAAGGACATCTTCCTGTGCACCTGATTGGACAAGGAAGGAGTTAGTCTGCACGCCCCTTACCCATTATTGCTCTCTCTACACGGGTTTGAGAAACACGACCGCAAAGTCCTCCTCCCCACTTTGCCTAGTTCGAAGCGCCTTTCCCTTTAAATGTTGGTAGGGGTCGTAGACAAACTCATAGTCTGTATTGGGGAAAGACGGAAAGGGAGAGGAGAAAATTTCAAAATTTCCTGATGACTAATATATGGGGAACTGGAGCTGGGATCCAGCGGAATCTCATCCTTCGGTCTACTGAATGGAGTGGTTAGAATGAGGAAGAATACCTGCAATTCTAGTACTCACTCTTGAGATATAATCAACAAGTTTTCACTCACTGTCCACTCTACTCCTACTGTCGATCCCACTGGCATTTTGCTACCCCAAAGAGCTTTAGTAAAGATATCTGCAAACCTAGAGGTGCCCTTGTTTTTTCCACAATCGTTCGTTTAAATTGCTTCTATTTAAAGCTCCGTTTAATTCATGTCCTCTGTTGTTATCTCGGGTTTGTCACGAGATCTAAGTTACTCTTCTGAAAAGATTGAATAGATGCCCACCCACCGTGCCATCCTCCAAAGTTGAAGAAGTCCTTACCTCTTGCTAAAACTGTGTAGGGGGAGCCTGGGTTGAGCCCAGTTGGGCACCAGAAGGTTATTCCTTGAGAGAAGGGGGGAGTCTGGCACCGGAAGCTTAACCCTGCAGCAAAACCTCACGCATGGAAAGAAGAGGAATTCTTCGGCAGCCTGGTAAGGTCTGCGTTGGAGCTCCCCAGTTTCCCATGGGAACTGTAAGAACCGGAAGTGTTGTACCTACTAAGATTCGGTACTCAAGTGCTTTGGTACCTATCTATGAATGTTAGAGGGAAATAGTTAAATGTCTGCCTTCCTTTGCCAATGAACTTAGAGAGACTTTGGACCTCAGGATGTTTAGTGTATTTGCAGTGAGAGCCCAGCGGAAACAAGCGGTGCCAAGAAAGTGGCAGCGCTTGGCAGTACCCCAGAAGGGATTTAGGGCCAGAAAGAAGGAGATAAACAGCAGTAGTAGATAGGAATTTTCGGAGAGTTCAGGGGTAAAATCTCCTGGAAATATCCTAAATATGGAAGAGTGAGAAAAGGGAAACGTTGTAGGTAGTTTAGTTGTTTCTGTTAGGGGCAAGAGACAAGGAAATAACCTAGATTATATTTATATGGCCCTCACAGGTATTTTTTAAAAATCAAGATCCAGGTTAAGTTTTCAAGTTCTTTGTAAATCTCTTGCTTCATGAGGCCAAGAATCTTTTGTTACACTAGCGCATTGGGCTCATAACTCCAGAAAGCAGTCTACAGTAACCTCTGGATTCTTTACCTTACACCTAACCAACCATGTTGAGATCATCACCTAACAAATGTAATTTATATTGTTTTTTCTCTATTTCACACTTGCCCACAATAGGTTTATTTATTACTTTTTTAGCCTATACACCCAGACTCCTGGTAATAATACTGCTATTGGTATTTTACACTGAGGAAGAATTTAGAAAATCTACAAGCCTACATATGCAGGTCATTCTTAAGAATGTTCTGTGTTATTGAACACAGCTCCAATTCTAACCCTGGAGAAACTGACAATTTGCCCTTTTCCCTTCAGAGGGACTTTATATTTCCTACATTTGTTTCCCATCTCTAAGCCAGATCCCCATTCTTCAAAAAGAAATATTCCAGACTTCCCTGGTGGTCCACTGGTTAAGATTCCACCTGTCAATGCAGGGGACATAGATTCTGTCTCTGGTCTGGGGAAATTCCACAGACAAGGAGCAACAAAGTCCTTCTGCCACAACTGTTGAGCCCACAGTGCTGCACCTACTGAAGCCTGCACACCTAGAGCCCATGCTCTGAAACAAAAGAAGCCATGGCAATGAGAAGCCCCCACACCACAACTGGCTAAGTAGCCTACTTCCAGCAACTAGAGAAAGCCCATTTGCAGCAACGAAGACCCAGCACAGCCATAAAAAATGTTCTCCCAATTTATGCCAGTATGACCAAAGCTTTTCAACATCCTTGTACATAGATCTTTGTTAAAAACTTTTAAAGGGATCCCCTGGTGACTCAGTCAGTAAAGAGACTTCCAGCAATGTGGAAGACTCAGGTTCAATCCCTGGGTCGGGAAGATCCCCTGGAGAAGGAAATGGCAACACATTCCAGTATTCTTGCCTCAAGAATTCCATGGACAAAAGAGACTGGTGGGCTACAGTCCATGGAATGACAAAGAGTCAGACATGGTGAAATTTTGAAAAGGTGAAATTTCACACATTATGCCAGACATCCTGGAATGTGAAGTCAAGTGGGCCTTAGGAAGCATCACTACAAACAAAGCTAGTGGAGGTGATGGAATTCCAGTTGAGCTATTTCAAATCTTAAAAGATGATGCTGTGAAAATGCTGCACTCAATATGCCAGCAAATATGGAAAACTCAGCAGTGGCCACAGGACTGGAAAAGGTCAGTTTTCATTCCAATCCCAAAGAAAGGCAATTCCAAAGAATGCTTAAAGTACCACACAATTGCACTCATCTCACACGCTAGTAAAGTAATGCTCAAAATTCTCCAAGCCAGGCTTCAGCAATACGTGAACTGTGAACTTCCAGATGTTCAAGCTGGTTTTAGAAAAGGCAGAGGAACCAGAGATCAAATTGCCAACATCCGATGGATCATCGAAAAAGCAAGAGAGTACCAGAAAAACATCTATTTCTGCTTTATTGACTATGCCAAAGCCTTTCACTGTGTGGATCACAATAAACTGTGGAAAATCCTGAAAGAGATGGGAATACCAGACCACCTGACCTGCCTCTTGAAAAACCTTTTCCAGTCCTGTGGCCACTGCTGAGTTTTCCATATTTGCTGGCATATTGAGTGCAGCATTTTCACAGCATCATCTTTTAAAATTTGAAATAGCTCAACTGGAATTCCATCACCTCCACTAGCTTTGTTTGTAGTGAAGCTTTCACCATGTCTGACTCTTTGTATGCAGGTCAGGAAGCAACAGTCAGAACTGGACATGGAACAACAGACTGGTTCCAAATAGGAAAAGAAGTACGTCAAGGCTGTATATTGTCACCCTGCTGATTTAACTTATATGCAGAGAACATCATGAGAAACACTGGGCAGGAGGAAGCACAAGCTGGAATCAAGATTGCCAGGAGAAATATCAATAACCTCAGATATGCAGATGACACCACCCTTATGGCAGAAAGTGAAGAAGAACTAAAGAGCCTCTTGATGAAAGTGAAAGAGGAGAGTGTAAAAGTTGGCTTAAAGCTCAACATTCAGAAAACTAAGATCATGGCATCCGGTCCCATCACTTCATGGCAGATAGATGGGGAAACAGTGGAAACAGTGGCTGACTTTATTTTTCTGGGCTCCAAAATCACTGCAGATAGTGACTGCAGCCATGAAATTAAAAGACGCTTACCCCTTGGAAAGAAAGTTATGACCAACCTAGACAGCATATTAAAAAGCAGAGACATTACTTTGCCAACAAAGGTCCGTCTAGTCAAGGCTATGGTTTTTCCAGTGGTCATGTATGGATGTGACAGCTGGACTATAAAGAAAGCTGAGTGCCGAAGAATTGATGCTTTTGAACTGTGGTGTTGGAGAAGACTCTTGAGAGTCCCTTGGCCTGCAAGGAGATCCAACCAGTCCATCCTAAAGGAGATCAGTCCTGGGTGTTCATTGGAAGGACTGATGTTGAAGCTGAAGCTCCAATACTTTGGCCACCAGATGCGAAGAGCTGACTCATTGGAAAAGACCCTGATGCTGGGAAAGATTGGGGGCAGGAGGAGAAGGGGATGACAGAGTATGAGATGGCTGGATGGCATCATCGACTCGATGGACATGGTTTTGGGTGGACTCAGGGAGTTGGTGATGGACAGGGAGGCCTGGTGTGCTGTGGTTCATGGAGTCGCAACGAGTCGGACACAACTGAGCGACTGAACTGAACTTATTCCCCCTTTGTTTATACATAAAGGTAAGCCATATCAAAGAACTACCAGTTAAGCCAGTAATTTAGTTTTCCTCAGAAAAATTATGTTACCATGTATATTGCAAATTCTTTTCAGTTCACCATACATTCTCATATAGTAATTATTATGTGTTGAGTAAACAATAGGGGGAATTGATGAATGTATCTCATTCTCCAGAGAGTATAATGAATTTCCAAATTCTATCCGTAAGTGGCACAATTTTATCCCTCACCCAGCATGTAGGTGGATACCGTCTATTAATCAGTGATTTTCCGTAGTAAAATTAAGAAAAAACCCAGTCACTAAAAGCTGTCCACCAAAATCTCTTTCCCCAGCCCTTTATTAGTAGTAACAAGAATAAGACAAATTAAAACAAAATCTGTTCATAGTAATTTGTTTTACAAAGAAACTTCAAAAAGTATTTCCTGGATCTCTATAGAGGAGGACATCCTATACATTCTATACTTCAATGTCTTCTTTTATAAAATGAGAACTAAATTCATTTAGAAGATCACTGAAAGATCTTCAGTTATCAGTGAAAGATTCAATTATGTTCAGTACTTACTGTTCAGTATGGTACTGAGGTAAGAAAAAAAAATGATACTAATATATTTTCTAAAAGACTTCCAGTACTCTCCTACTTAAAACCTTTTAAAGATTCTCCAAGCACATATTTAATACAGTCAAAGCATCTCAACAAAACATGCAAGTCTCTTATAATCTGACTCCAGACTACCTCTCAGGTTTCTTCTCTGGCTACTCCTTCATTTGACACTTGAAATGGCTGCACTTTAGATATCAATGATCATGATTTTTCAAGCCTCAGTGCTTTGTGGCATGAGGTTTCCTTTGTGTAGAAGAGCCTTCCCTTCCATGCTTACCTGGCGGACTCTTCCATCTGTCCATCAAAACCTAAAAGAAGCTTTATCTGTTTTGTGAAGCCTTCTCTGATTGTACTTGCTCCCTGATTTAATTATTCTTATACCATATATACATATGTAATTTTTATTATAGGTATCACACTAAAGGGGCTTCCCTGGTAGCTCAGCGGGTAAAGAATCCACCTGTAATGAGGAAGACCCCAGTTCAATTCCTGAGTCAGGAAGATCCCCTGGAGAAGGGATAGGCTACACACTCCAGTATTCTTGCCTGGAGAGTTCCAAGGACAGAGGAGCCTGGCAGGTTGCAGTCCATGGGGTCACAAAGAGTCAAAAGCAGCTGAGTGACTAAGCACAGCACAGCACATCACACTAAAGACAGAATTTAAAATATTTCTATTTCTACCTCTTGCACTAATCTGGTTTGTTTCCAACAAGCAAAGGCCATACATACACATCTTTGCATCAGCATCATTTAGAATGCTGCCTGACATATCTGAAGGCTTTTAATAAATGCATGTCAAATTGAATGATCAAGGCTGAGACAAAAAGGTTAACCTACAATATGAAAATCTAATTAACCAGAACACTATTTTAGGAGTACTTTAATTATTTAATATTTTATTGTAAATCTATCTTATCATAGATTTATTTATATCTTATTTATTTTTGCACTTAGTCTAGATCACTGGTTCCCAGACTTTTTTAATTTCATGACCAATAAAATTTGCAAGGACTTTTTGAGAACTGATATAGGTTTAACAACCTTTTTATTTCATAAAGTAATGGTATAAAAATAAATATAAATAAATCATCTTTCTATTCTCCCCATTATTTCATAAAACAAGAATATTTTAAAAACCAAAACTGGGAAGGTTACTTCATAAAACAAGAAAATCTGAAAACCAAAAATTGGTTGGAGAGAGTTATTATTTCAGAATGAAAGCTCTTCGAATAAATTTGACATTATAAAGAACTTGTACAAACTTCCAATTGAGGCTAGAAAACTCATTGCATTTCACAGTACTTGATCAATGCTCCTTTTCATCCATTTTAAAAGATGGCTTAGAAAGTAAAATATTACTAAGATTTTCTTTTCCCTCCATAATGTTTATGAGAAAGAGGAAAAACTATTTGACTTTTTGTTAATTTTCACTCTGCCCATGAATAAATATTAGAGCATCATAACTAATAGACTTGCTAGCTTCCTGTCAGAATTTTTGTACAGAAACTCTTATTGTTTATGGGAGGCCCTTGCAAAATGCTTCCTGAATTCTTTTTTGCATCTATCAGATCTTACGGAGTTTCCCTCCTTTCATTTTGGAAACTTACCACTCTTTGAAAACCATTGTTCAGTCTTTAGAATGCTGCCCCTTTTTGTCAAAGAGTCAAACAATAAAAATTCAAGTGCTCTTTTATAAAAAATTTTACCCATATAATACATATATTTTCTGAGTTTCCAAAAATGTAGGTTAAGTGTCCAATAACCGTCAATGAATATCATAGTATCTATCCTGTATCACAGTTATTGTAATGATGATATAAGCCATATTAAAGCACATGGAGAAATGTTTGTGTTAGAGTAATTCAAATATATATATTTAAATTTATTTATTTATTTATTTATATATAAAGTGCTCTTTAAAATTGTGCAACCCAGTTGGATATAAATTATTTATGATGATAGCTCATAATGGCTAAAGCATCTTGTAGAATAAATCTGATGCCATGGTAAAGGTCTGGAAATACCACCTCCTAAACTGAGTCAAATAGTTGATTTCTTGTTTCATGGAATATGTGATTAATGTATCACCTTCCATTAATAAAACATTATATTCATTTTGCATTCAAATTCTATACCTATTTTAGATCACTTAGGAGCTTTATAATTGAGATATTTTATCAGTAAGATCTTAATTTTTTCCAAAATATTTTACCGCTGGTATGTTAGTATTTTACCATTTTTCTTGCCCTTTATCATTACAAGGGGACTTCCATTCTAAACAGATTCCTTGTGTAAAAATGTGAATTTAAGGAAGGGATAAATTAAGGAATACTGACTTTATAAGTGAATTACTCAGAGAATTTTTAGAATATTATTCAAATGAGATCTATTTCTACTCAGAAACAACTTCTCAGAAGTAAAAGGCATAATGTAAAAAAGACACCAAGGGAATTCCCTGGATGTTCAAGTGGTTAGGACTCTGCACTTTCACTGCCAAGATCCATGTTCAGTCCCTAGTAGGAGAACTAAGGTCCCACAGGCCATGCAGTACAGACAAAAAAAAAAAAAGACACCTATATTCTGTACAATCCTCTTTATCTACTCAGTCACTAAAAATATCTTTAAATTCAATAGCCAAGAGCATAGACAGTGGTTACTTTTCAGATTAGATTTTTATATTAACTTATGTAAAGGAATGAACAGTTCACCTGTCCCTGTTGGGATGGTCATCCAGTGAAATCACTTTGCAACTATCTTAAAACCTCATTCGATTTTAACATGTATTTTAAAGTGCTGCTCTGGTGAATGAATTTGTAACTGGAAGGGAATATGGTCACTTTATGAGAAAACAGAAAACATTTTTTAATCCATTCCCAGTTTATGAGTTGAAGGAAAATTGATGGGGAAATGTAGGCACTCTATTTAAATTCATTGCTACCACTTATCAACTTATTTTCTCATTTGGGAAAGGAATTAATAAATTATCTAGAAAATTGGGAAATTGTGGGTTGGAGGGAAACAGTTATGCCATCATACCACTGGCAAAGGAGTTTACCATATGACTAACTGCCTTGGGGGTTCTGTCTGTTGACAGAAAAGCAGAAAAAACAAAGGACAAAGGAAAGTCTCTTTAAATAATCCTTCCCACTAAACAAAATAAATAGATCACTTGTTTCAGCAACAGAAGCTAACTGTTAACAATTGAGAAAAGCCACCTGCAGGTGCTTACGAACACAAAGTGCCCCAGAGCCCAAAATTACTATTGTTTAAAAGGGTTAGCAAACTTTTTCTGTAAAGGGCCAGACAGTAAATATTTTTGGCTTTGCAGGCTATATGGGCTCTGTCACAACTACTCAACTCTTCCTGTAGCACAAAAGTAGCCACAGAGGATACATAAATGAATATGCAGAGCTATGTTTCAATAAAACTTTATTTATGGACACTGAAATGGAATTTTATTTAATTTTCATATATCAAGGTATATCATTCTCCTTATTTTGTCCAAATCACTTGAAAATCTAAAAACCATTCTTGGCTTGCAAGCCACGCAAAAAGAGGTATTGGGCCAGATCTGTCTATGTGCAGTAGTACTGACCTCTTGTCTAACATAACCCTAATTCATTTTTTAAAATTTTGAGGGGGGTTGAGTACCTAGTATGTGGATTTCCCAAGTGGCTCAGTGGTTAACAGTCTGCCTGCCAAAGGAGTTTACTGGGTGACTCAGGTTCAATCCCTGGGTCGGGAAGATGCCCGGGAGAAGGGAATGGCAACCCACTTCAGTATTCTTGCCTGGGAAATCCCATGGACAGAGGAACCTGGCAGGTTACAGTCCATGAGATCCAAAAGAGTTGGACAAGACTTACTGACAAAACAGCTGCAGCAGCAACAACCTGGTACGTGTTCTGTGCTATGCTCAGCCTGCAGACTAAAACAGCTAACAAGATAGGTGTAATCCCTGTCCTCATGGGGCTTATGATATAATAACCACACAAAGATATAGTTAGAAACTGTAATCAGTGGTTATGAAAGAAAAGTACAGGGTGCTCTAAACTGTGACTTGTAATCTAGACTAGGAGGTCAGAGAAGACTTCACTTTAGACTGGAAAATTAGTATGAAGTGACATAGTGAGGTGTAGGGGGGTGGGGGTGGGGGAAGAAAGAAAATATTTCAGGCAGAAGGCACAGCATATAGGGAACCTTAATGGCACTGAAAAATCTGTCTGCCTGGAAAATACAAAATGAAAGGAATTAAGTTGGAGAAATAGAAGTTAAACAATGAGTTAATAAGGAGTTAAATTTGAGAAATAGGTAAAAGAAAAAGCATTCAGGACCTACTATGTCTTTCTTCAAAGTCCTAGAAAACCTTCAAACCTTTAAGTCAAAGCCATAACACGGTCAGATTTTCATTTTTTCAAAGATCACTCATTAGAGTGTGGAGAAAATTAATGAGAGGAAACCATAATGACTGCAATCGTCAAAGGTTTCTAGATCCTAGACTCCATGCCCTTGAGTCAGACATAAGTATTTTACCTAGTAAAGTAGTAATAGCCAGTATGTTCTTAATACTTTACATGTACCTAGGTCCCCTACATACAAACCTTCAAGTTGAAAAATTTCAAAGATGAGAACATGTGTTTACATGTCCGATCATATAAGTTAGTTCATGTTTCTGGCATACATTGTCACTTGTGAGCATCCTCTACAAGTGGTTGTGCTTTTGTGTACTTTACAGTACTATATAGAATACAGTACTACAGTATCTTTATTTCAAGCTAAATCTGTAAGAGGACGACTTCATTGAACTCCTTGCTGTGGAACACAAGGAGATTATTAATGAAGATACGTAGGAATTGGAGGCCCAGAGAAAGGATGAAGAGAGACAAGGGGAAGAAGAAGTCACTGAAGAACAGAAAAGATTCATGATATGGAAAATGGCAAGGGGAACTTCTTTATTTGAGGAGGCACTGTTAGTTTTTGAGGACCCTAACGTAGAACAGTACACTAAGGTTGCAGTAGCTGTTCAGAATGAAGTCCAGTGCTACCATGTCATCTGTGATGAGAAAAAAAGAGCTACTACCGAGACGTCACTTGATCATCTTCATAAAATTGTAGATAGAATTGAATCCAGTAAGTAACCAGAGCCTGTGACATCAATGTCATGCGTGAGTGAAATTGCACTTGCCCACTGTCTCCTATTGCTGACAGTCTTTCAGCTCTACCATCTCCCACCTCTCTCCCTCATCAGTAACTCTTCTTGCCTGTTCACTCAATGCCAGCACCTCAGCTGTTGTACTGCACTACTGTACTTTTCAAGGTATTGTACTGTAAGATTTTAAATGTTTTCTTTATTTTTTGTGCTTGTGTTTTATGTATTATTTGTGTGAAAAGTATTATAAACCTAAAAAAAAAAGATCTTCATGACCCAGATAATCATGATGGTGTGATCACTCACCTAGAGCCAGACATTGTGGAATATGAAGTCAAGTGGGCCTTAAGAAGCATCACTACGAACAAAGCTAGTGGAGGTGATGGAATTACAGTTGAGCTATTTCAAATCTTAAAAGATGATGCTGTGAAAGTGCTGCACTCAATATACCAGCAAATTTGGAAAACTCAGCAGCGGCCACGGGACTGGAAAAGGTCAGTTTTCATTCCAATCCCAAAGAAAGGCAATGTCAAAGAATGCTCAAACTATCACACAATTGCACTCATCTCACATGCTAGCAAACTAATGCTCAAAGTTCTCCAAGCCAGGCTTCAGCAATACGCGAACCGTGAACTTTCAGGTGTTCAAACTGGTTTTAGAAAGGGCAGAGGAACCAGAGATTAAATTGCCAACATCTGCTGGATCATCGAAAAAGTAAGAGAGTTCCAGAAAAACATCTATTTCTGCTTTATTGACTATGCCAAAGCCTTTGACTGTGTGGATCACAATAAACTGTGGAAAATTCTGAAAGAGATGGGAATACCAGACCACCTGACCTGCCTCTTGAAAAACCTGTATGCAGGTCAGGAAGCAACAGTTAGAACTGGATATGGAACAACAGACTGGTTCCAAATAGGAAAAGGAGTACGTCAAGGCTGTATATTGTCACCCTGCTGATTTAACTTACATGCAGAGTACATCATGAGAAACGCTGGGCTGGAGGAAGCACAAGCTGGAATCAAGATTGCCAGGAGAAATATCAATAACCTCATATATGCAGATGACACCACCCTTATGGCAGAAAGTGAAGAAGAACTAAAGAGCCTCTTGATGAAAGTGAAAGAGGAGAGTGAAAAAGTTGGCTTAAAGCTCAACATTCAGAAAACTAAGATCATGGCATCCAGTCCCAACAGTTCATGACAAATAGATGGAGAAACAGTGGAAACAGTGGCTGACTTTATTTTGGGGGGCTCCAAAACCACTGCAGATGGTGACTGCAGCCATGAAACTAAAAGACGCTTACTCCTTGGAAGGAAAGTTATGACCAACCTAGATAGCATATTTAAAAGCAGAGACATCACTTTGCCAACAAAGGTCTGTCTAGTCAAGGCTGTGATTTTTCCAGTGGTCATGTATGGATGTGAGAGTTGGACTATAAAGAAAGCTGACTGCCACAGAATTGATGCTTTTGAACTGTGGTGTTGGAAGAGACTCTTGAGAGTCCCTTGGACTGCAAGGAGATCCAACCGGTCCATCCTAAAGGAGATCAGTCCTGGGTGTTCATTGGAAGGACTGATGTTGAAGCTGAAACTCCAATGCTTTGGCCACCTGACGTGAAGAGCTGACTCATTGGAAAAGACCTTGATGCTGGGAAAGATTGAGGGCAGGAGTAGAAGGAGATGACAGAGGATGAGATGATTGGATGGTATCACCGACTCTATGGACACGAGTTTGGGTAAACTCAGGGAGTTGGTGATGAACAAGGAGGCCTGGCGCGCTGCAGTCCATGGGGTCGCAAAGAGTCAGACACAACTGAGTGACTGAACTGAACAGTACAGTACTGTATAGCCAATTGTGTTAGTTGGGTACCAAGGCTAACCTTGCTGGACTTACACAAACAAGTAGGACTAACAAAGGCACTCTTGGAACAGAACTTTTTCATTTATAGGAGACTTACTGTATTAACAAAATTGAATTTCATAACTAATCCATAAGAAGGCATTATTATCATCCCTTTATGGAGGAGGAGACTTAAAACTATGTGCTACCTATCAATTTCTTCCCTTGGTGCAGCCCCAGCCGAGTTTAGAGAATCATGGGAAAGAATTGTAGCAGAAAGGTAAGAGTGAGGAGGAAAGAGAAGCAGAAAGAAATGAAGAAACGTGTTCCCTGGGATAGCCTTTGGTCAGACCCTAGTCTCTTCCCCAAGAGGTTGTACTCTTTACTGGGAATGAGTCCCAAATTCAGCGAGGTGACTGCCTTGGGCATCTGTGGAAACCCTTAAGAGAGTGCTCATTTGTACAAAAATATACCCAATACATCACCGACTCGATGTACATGAGTTGAGCAAGCTCCAGGAGTTGGCGATGGACAGGGAAACCTGGCATGCTCCAGTCCATGGGGTCACAAGAAGTTGGACACGACTGAACAACTGGACTAAACTGATACCCAATGCAATGTTTGGTACGTAGTTACATTCAAAAAGTCCTCTTTGTTTATCTAAAATTCAAATCTAACTAGGCATACTGTATTTTATCTCCCATACCTATATTAAGGAAACAAACACATTCCCTCCCATAAAACCAAGATATCAGCTGGAGAAACCTAGCTCCTTAAGATTTAAAAAATCAGCCTGCACACATTTTACTCAGAGATATGGGATGGAGGACCATATTATTACCCTTGCCTCCAGGCTCATTCTTTCATTTGGAAGATTCGCTTTTGAGCTCTTTCACTATCAAGAAGACCAACAAAGTTGGAAACATTGTGAGAATGGCAGATATCACAGGAGAGCTTGGAGTTACAGGAAGCAGTCCCATCAAGCACAGCTTTGCAAACAGTTAAAAGTAGAATTTTATTATACTCGCTTGTTGAAAGTCCTTTCAGCCAGCTACCACCAGTGGTTTTTCATGGCCCTCCACCATGATCCCTGGGTCATGCTCACTCTCTTAACATGGGTTTTTCCCTCCTCTGTCTTCTCAACAGCCTTTTAGTAGCCAAGAATTTCTTTCCTCCTATTGAGCAAATTCCCAAACAAAGCAGTTTTGACTCCTCTCTAAAGCTTTGTCACCAGCAGATGACCAAGACTTCAGGATCTCAATCACTTATTG
This sequence comes from Okapia johnstoni, assembly GCA_024291935.2. Classification (NCBI taxonomy): domain Eukaryota; kingdom Metazoa; phylum Chordata; class Mammalia; order Artiodactyla; family Giraffidae; genus Okapia; species Okapia johnstoni. The sequence goes on from CM044308.1 coordinate 61,241,790, forward strand.
AGGCATTCCTCCAAAACAAAGACAGTTTGACATTCTCCCTAAGAAGAATTCTGATGCCAGCATTCAAGACAATAATCACTTTTTCTTAAGTTGTTTCAATATCGTTTTTTGCCAGCATTCAGGACAAACAGGGATACCTCTGTTGGTTGCATCCAGTTTGGCCCACTTCTACCAGTTACATCATCATTTTCTTGAGGAAGTTCAACTGCTTTTCACCCTTGTGACTTCATACATCAAAAATTCAGGAAAGGGGCTTCCCTGGTCCAGTGGTTAAGAATCAGCCTTGCAGTGCAGGGGACACTGGTTCGATCCCTGGTCTAGGAAGATCCCTCATGATGCGGGGCAAGTAAGCCCATGCACCACAACTACTGAGGCACACACGCTCTAGACCCCGTGCTCTGCAATAAGAGGAGCCACTATAATGAGAAGGCGCCATAATGAGAAGCCTGCAACTAGAGAGCAGACCCCACTCACTGCAGCTAGAGAAAGACTGTGCACAGTGATGAAGACCCAGCACAGCCAAAAATAAGTATACAAATAATTAAATAAATTACTAAAAAAAAAGTTCAGGAGAAACCCAGTGAGCAGCATCTTGGATTCTATTATAGATTCCAGAAAACCACCTTTTTTTTTTCTTTTTTTTTAAATCTGATTCCTGTTCTGTGTTTTGATAAACATGCCAAAATTTTCTGATTCAAAATGAAAACTTTTAAGCTTTCAGGACAAGGTTTATCTTCTAAATTTGGCTTTACTTGCCTATTTTCCAGGTGGTTCTGAGATACTGCAAAAACCACTTTAGATATACACATAACAGTAATCTTACTACCCAACTGAGATAATAATAAAAACCACAATGGTTTATAAATATATATTCCTATGAGGTCATCTATAGCAAAGTGAAATAGGGAATTGGGTCAATCAAATTGATACATTTAAAAACAGCTTTGCCACAATTATCTTGATATTTTGTCATCTATTGGTTAGTGTTTTTTTTTGTTTGATGTATCCAAATAAAAGCATTAATGTTTTACTACTATTTTGCAAGTGTAAATTTAGCCTGAATGCTAGTGTATTAATAACTGACATAGAATATATTAATTATTAATTAAGTAGAAGACAAGTAGATAGTAATATAGTAGCCACACTGATAATATGATAACAGAGAAGCAGAAGCTCAGATTCAAGCAGCAAAACAATGTGATTGATTTTTCATTTTTTCAGGATGTTTACCGCACCAGAAAATATTTATTTTCTACATATAATAAAAGTACCAATATAAGTAAATATTTTTACAAACCAACTGAAAAAAATAAAACCTTATTTCAATAAATTACTCATTTAACACAGAAAAAAAAAAAAGTCTATAATAACCAAACAATGTTGTAAATTGTCCTGCAAAGAGACATCTTACTTTTAAGAAATTATGATGTTTCCTTCAATCAATGAAGCAATGTAAATCTTACTTGTGTGGGTTTTTACCCTTCAAGAAAATTCTCAACTTACCATGTGCCAGTACTTTAGCAGGTCACATTTTCCATAAGACAAGCTTTACAAACCATATGTAGATATCTGATGGCTGTAGTGAAATCTCCTAAAAAAATTTAGTATTTTGGATCTGTTTATAGAAGTCCTGTTATGTGAACATTTTTAGTCTGTACGATGTCAGCCTGCTAATTTTCATGCAAGTAAGAAAACAGTTTGTTCTGGCCTCCAAAATGGTACTGACATAAAAAGTGTCCTTCACGTTGGAGAACTTGTGACTGAAGAACCTTCAGCAAAAGCAGTAAAAATGGTGACAATAACAAGTTTGAAGTGGCAGTGCTAATGGGAGAGAGTTCTTCCTCACCAGCACAATGGAGTCAGCAGTGGTTGTCAAGTGATGGCGAGAGAAAAAGCACCTGACCTTCAAGTTCATCCCTTTCCTGACATGGAAATTCTGTCAACCTCAGAGAAGGCAATGGCACCCCACTCTAGTACTCTTGCCTGGAAAATCCCACGGACAGAAGAGCCTGGTAGGCTGCAGTCCATGGGGTCGCGAAGAGTCGGACATGACTGAGCAACTTCACTTTCACTTTTCACTTTCATGCATTGGAGAAGGAAATGGCAATCCACTCCAGTGTTCTTGCCTGGAGAATCCCAGGGACGGGAGAGCCTGGTGGGCTGCCGTCTATGGGGTCGCACAGAGCTGGACACGACTGAAGCCCCTTAGCAGAGAATCCAGGTTATTGTTTTTAATAGCAATCCCATTATAGACCCCATCGTATTTTTCTAGCACCATCTCTCCCACTTTTCTCCGATGTTTGGATCAAATTGGTCTATACGCTATTCCCCAGATTCCATCATTACCCTTGCCTACATCACAGAGAAAGGTCTCAGAAGAGCAGGGTCCAAGAAGGTAAACAAAGAAATCAAGAGATTTAATATCTAATCCTGAAGGCATTGGGGCTTCCCTGGTAGCTCAGTCGGTAAAGAATCCATCTGCAATGCAGGAGACTGGGGTTTGATCCCTGTATAAGGAGGATCCCCAGGAGAAGAAAGTGGAAACCCACTCTAGTATTCTTGCCTGGAAAATCCCATGGACAGAGGAAGCTGGCAGGCTACAGTCCATAGGATCACAAGAGTCAGACATGACTTAGCAACTAAACCACCATGAAGGAATTGAGAGCAGCTGAGCTAGAGAAGCCTGGCTGTAGCCCCAATAAATGACCCTACGAAACCTACAGTTGAATCTGAAGAGGGTGAAAATGAGACAGACAATAGAATGGTTAAGTCCTCTCAGGTTATTCAATACCCGTGAGCAGACAAGTCAAGTGGGCCACAGACTACTGTCAGTGTTTGGAGACCGCATTGAGATGTGTTTAAGGAATTTGGAAATGAGAGGATTCTAAAAGTCATCCTGGAGTTCACTGGAAAACCAACACATAATGAACCAGAGAGGAGAAATCCAAAGTCACCATGAAGAGAATGGCTCCCACAAGACTTGTCTGAAGAGGATAAAATATGCCATCATATCTAAAAAAGACAAGAGTCCATCAGAATGGGGATGGTTATCCACGAAGGCAGGCAAATAGGAGAGTCACATAAAACTGAAAGCAGGCTTCATCCAAGCCCCTATAGAGGGAGGACACAAGAACTGACTCATTGGAAAAGACCCTGATTCTGGGAAAGATTGAAGGCAGGAGGAGAAAGGGACAACATAGGATGAGATGGTTGGATGGCATCACCGACTCTATGGACATGAGTTTGAGCAAGCTCCAGGAGTTGGTGATGGACAGGGAGGCCTGGCATCCTGCAGTCCATGGGGTCGCAAAGAGGCGGACACGACTGAGCGACTGAACTGAACTGAACCACGACTGAAGAAGTTGATTTGTCAATCCTAGTGGTAGGAACACTATTATTACAGGTGTTCTACAGGTCTTAACTTACTTACATCTTACAAATACCATGTAGTGCTGTAATGGTCAAGGTTCTTTTGTTGCAAATGGCAGAAACAACCCTAATTAGCTTAAGCAAGAAGAGGAGCTTTATGAGAGAACACAGGGATGTCTCCAGAAAAGGTAAAGCCACTGAGCTTCTGAAGGACTTGGAAGAGGGAGCTGGCAGGCACTGCCCCAGGCGCTGTCTCTGGGGCCTATGGCCCCTGGTTTCTTCTTTTTTAGCAAAGTCTATTCATTCCCTTCTGCCTTTCTCTGCAGGCCAGCCTCAACTAGCTCTGGCAGCACACGGATAGGCAGCCCCTGACCCCAAGTTCACATTATTTCATTCAAGAAAATAGAGCAGGGATTTCCTGGTGATCCAGTGGGTAAGACTCTGCACTCCCAGTGCAGGGGGCCCAGGTTCAATCCCTGGTCAGGGAACAGGATCCCACAAGCTGCAACTAAAGATCCAACATGCTGCAGTGAAGATCCTACATGTCCCAACTAAGACTCAGTGCAGCCAAATTAAAAAAAAGAGAGAGAGAGAGAGCAGACTGGATACAATCTCTGGGTCTAAATTATAAGTTCCTGAGAGAAAGAATCTGATTAGCCATATCTCAGTAAAGAGTCCTCTTATTCATTTCTCTATGCACAGTGGTACAAGATCATACCGTAAAACATGGATATGAGAGTCCCATGTATATGAAGGGATGGAGGGAGGGAAGATGGCTATTCTTAGAGGAAGTCAACCAGTGTGAAAATATCTCAAAATACATCTTATGCAGGTAAGAACCATTATTATCTCCATCTTACAGATGAAGAAATTAAGGTGTTCACAGCTTTAGTAACTTGCCCAAGGTCACAGAGCTAGTCAATGGTAGACCCAGAATCTGAAGTCAAGTCTGAGTCCTACTCACTATGTTGTAATGTGTCCCCAGTTCCTGTTCACCAAGTAACCTTCTTATTTGATATAGCTTCTTATGAGGTTCTACCTGCAGACATGTATGATTATACACACTTCATATATTCCAAATCTTATGATGATTATAGTTCTCATTATAAACTAATAAATTGACATTCTCGTTGTTGTTATTGTTCAGTCACTAAGTTGTGTCTAACTCTTTGCAACCCCATGGACTGCAGCATGCCAGGCTTCCCTGTCCTTCATCATCTCCCAGAGTTTGCTCAAATTCATGTCCAGACTTTCCGGTTCTTACATCATTATTTTGAGTTTAGGTAATGTTAGGCCAGTCCTAAGAAATGAATGGATTCTTTATATGTTGACAATATTGGTTTTTACAGCCTGTAAGACTAAGGCTGAGTCCTCAACTATGATGGCTGTAAATCCCACCATTCAGGTAATTCATGTTCCTAGGAAAATTCTTATTGTTGTTGTTGCTTAGTCACTCAGTTGTGTCTGACTCTTTGCCACCCCATGCACTACAGCCCATTAGGCTCTAATTGGAGGATAATTGCTTTACAGCAATTGTGTTGGTTGGTTTCTGCCATACAACAACGTGAATCAGTCATAACTATGTAACTATAAAGAAAGTAAGAAAGTGAAGTCGCTCAGTCGTGTCCGACTCTTTGCAACCCCATGGACTATAGCCTACCAGACTCCTCCGTCCATGGGATTTTCCATGCAAGAGTACTGGAGTGGGTTTCCATATATAACTCTCTCTCTCTATATATATATATATCCCCTCTTTGAGCCTCCCTCCCACACCACCCCATGCCACCCCTCTGGGTTGTCACAGAGTTCCAGGCTGGGCTCCCTGTGTTATAGAGCAGCTTCCCAATAGTTATTTATTTTACACATAGTAGTTTATATATTGGAGAAGGAAATGGCAATCCACTCCAGTATTCTTGCCTGGGAAATCCCATGCACAGAGGACCCTGGAGGGCTGCAGTCCATGGGGTTGCAAAGAGTCAGACATGCCTTAGCAACTGAGCACTGCATATATATGTCAATGCTACTTTCTCAATTCATTTCACCCTCTCCTTCCCCTGCTGTGTCCAAAGTCTGTTCTTTATGTGTGCATCTCCATTACTTCCCTGCAGATAGGTTTATTGGTACCATTTTTCTAGATTCCATACATATGTATCACAGGCTTCCTTGGTAGCTCAGCAGTAAAGAATCCACCTGCCCAACAGGAGATGCAGGTTTGATCCCTGGGTTGGGAAGATCCTCTGAGAAGGAAATGGCAACCCACTCCAACATTCTTGCCTGGGAAATCCCGTGGACAGCGGAACCTGGCAGGCTACAGTCCATAGGGTCGCAAAGAGTTAGACATGACTGAGCTACTAAACCACCACCATGTGTTATTATACTATTGGAGTAGGAAACAGCAACCAACTTCAATATTCTTGCCTAGAAAATCCCATGGATAGCAGACCCTGGCGGACTATAGTCCATAGGGTTGCAAAGAATCAGACATGACTGAGCAACTAAGCACACATACAATATACAATAACTGTTTTTCTCTTTCTGACTTACTTCACTCTGTAACAGGCTCTAGGTTCATCCATCTCACTACAACTGACTCAAATTCATTCCTTTTTATGGCTGAGTAACATTCCATTGTATATCTGTACCATATCTTCTTTATCCATTCATCTGTCAATGGACATCTGTGTTGCTTCCAGGTCCTAGCTATTGTAAATAGTGCTGCAGTGAACACTGGGGTGTGGGTTTGTGTGTGTGTGTGTGTATGCTCAGTCACTCAGTCATGTCTGACCCTTTGTCACCCCATGGACTCTTTATTCCTAGTTTTCAAGGAATCTCCATAGCGGCTGTATCAATTTACATTCCCACCAACAGTGCAGGATGGTTCCCTCTTCTCCACACTCTCTCCAGCATTTACTGTTAAGAAAATTCTTAAGGGACCACTGCTGGCCTTTCTGTCATGACAACCCTTTTCTTACCACATGAAACATTTTGAATTCTACAAAGATCAGGTATTTTCCCCTATTAGACCCTAATAACAACAAAATGCTTGGTTCCTGTTTGCAAACTGAGTAATTTCTATTTTCCATTCATCCATGCATTCTATAATTATTATTAATGCCAGTTATATGCCAAGCAATATGCCAGTGAAGAACATAAGCACTGACTTTGCCATTAAGTTGCTTGGAGTATAGACTAGCTTAGTATTTGAGACAAGTAAAACAGATTTTGAAAGGAGAATAAGAAGGAAGGAAAAAGAGAAGAAAGCAGAAAAGAGATGTGTAGGCCTTTTCCCACAGGAGAGGTAAAGAAAGAGAAAGAAGGAAAGAAGAATCCTGAGTTGATTCAAATATAACCCAGAGACAGATGATTTCTTGAGCGCTTGTTAGGATATTAATCATGAAAGTAATGTCTTCCATCTCACATCCCAGTGGAAAAAAGAAGTACACTGTAACATAAATAACCCAAATCAAGCAGTCTTGGCTAAAGAGCAACTTTTGCATCTGCAATTGCCGAAGTACTGAATGATTATAAGCTTTCTGACACGCCTGTGGGGTTCACTGCTCATCAACAACCAATCCACAAATATATACAAGATGCAATTTGATTCAACTGATAGATCCATCTGAATTTCAACATGTTTAATTAACCAGAACTCTGTTAAGTTGTTGTCTACCCTAAAAGCGAGATTCTCTATAGCTGTATTTTCCCCCATGATAGAAACGAGTTTGGCACATTCAAAGAAGAGGAGGGAGTCCAACTTGCTAAATCAAAGTGACGGAAAGAGAGGTTGGCCAGGTCATGAGGGCCTTGTAAACATGGGTAAAGACTGAGTTTGTATTCCAAATGCAATGGGAAACCACTGTAGGGCTTTACTCTGATGAATGACAAGATCAGATTTACCAATTAAGGAAGATACTTCTGGATTACATATAAAGTATGTGTTTTGTGAGGACAAGAATTGAACCAGAGAGACTTGTTAGAGAAATATTGCAAAAGACTGGAGGAGAGATTTTGCATTGATGCTTTTGAACTGTGGTGTTGGAGAAGACTCTTGAGAGTACCTTGGACTGCAAGAGATCAAACCAGTCAATCCTAAAGGAAATCAGTCCTGAATATTCACTGGAAAGACTGATGCTAAAGCTGAAGCTCCAATACTTTGGCCACCTGATGTGAAGAACTGACCCATTGGAAAAGACCCTGATGCTGGGAAAGATGCCTCCTGAAGGCAGGAGGAGAAGGGCACAACAGAGGATGAGGTGGTTGGATGGCATCACCGACTTGATGGACATGAGTTTGAGCAAGCTCTGGGAGTTGGTGATGGACAGGGAAGCCTGGCTTCTGGCCCAGTCCACGGGTTCACAAAGAGTTGGACACGACTGAGCAACTGAACTGAACTGAGACTTTGAAAGGAGAATAAGAATGAACGGAAAAGAGAAGAATGCAGAAAAGAGATGTGTGGGCCTTTTCCCACAGGGGAGATGAAGAAAGAGGAAGAAGAAAAGAAGAGTCTTGTTAGCCTGGACTTGAGCAGTAACAATGAAGGTGGTGAAATTTCACTGAATTCTGAATATATTATGATGATAGAGCTGACAGTACTTGCTGATGGATTAAATATGAGGTAATTTAGAAAGGAGTCTAGAATGACTTTCAGATCAATGGTGCCAAATACTCACTCAGAAGAGGAACACAGGGCAAAGGAGCAGTTTTGGGGAAGGAAGTTAGGAGTTGAAGTTGGAGATAGCAGGTAGTCATCCAAGTCACACAAAGGGAGACATCAAGTAGGAGCTGGGCTCTGAGTCTGGAGCTCACGGAAAGAGATAAATTGGAAGGCTTCAGTATATAGATGGTATGTAAAGCCGTGGGACTAAAGCATCTAGAAAATGAGCATAAATAAGCATAAGTAAACAAAGGCAAACAACTCAGCCCTGATGTGCTCCAATACTTAATAGTCTTGCAAACAGGGGTCAATGAGGCAGGAGAAGCAGGAGAGAGATAGGATCTGGAAGCCAAGTGAAGAAATGTTTAAGTGGGGCATGACCACCAGTTCAAATGCTAGTAAGAGGCCAAGCAGGTAAGAACTGAGACATGAGTTCTGGATTTGGCAAGACAGAGGTTATTATTTGATCATGACAAGTGTAAATTCTGAAAATAGAGTTGAGTTGAAAATATGAGGTGACAAAATGGAGACATTAATAATAGACTTCTTGTAACAGGCTATTGCAGTAAAGGGACTTCCCAGGTGGTGCCAGTGGTAAAGAAGCTCCCTGCTAATGCAGGAGACATAGAAACACAGGTTTTGATCTCTGGGTCGGGAAGATCCCCTGGAGAAGGGAATGGCAACCCATTCCAGTATTCTTGCCTGGAAAATTCCATGGACAGAGGAGTCTGGCGGATTACAGTCCATAGGGTTGCAAAGAGTCAGACAAGACTGAAGCAACTTAGCACGCATGCAGGCGTTATAGTAAAAAGGAGTAGGAAAGTGTGATATTAATTTAGAGGAGCAAGGACACTAGGGAGAATTTATATCCTGCTTGTATATTAATGGGAGTGATCCAGAGTAGAAGGAAAAATTGTGGATGCAAGAAAGGGAAGAAATGTTGCTGGACTGAAATTGTTGATGGGTCAAAAGCACAGGATCAGGTGTATACATGGAAATGTTGGCTTCAGATGGGAGCACTGATTGTTATTCAGGATAACAGAAGGGAAGGTGAAATATTTAGGTACAGATTCTGGCAGGCTGATAGATTTAGTGAAGAAAAAAATGAGATGGTTTTCTTCCAATTCCTTCTATTTTCTCAGTTAAATCAGAAGAGTAGTCGTTATTTAAGACTGAGAAGTGAACTGGGGGGATGTTTAAGGTTTGAGGGTAGAGGGAAAGCTGTGAAATACTTACCTAGGAGAGTTGAATTGACCAGGGAAATGTAGCAAGACTACAGAACAGAGAATGCCTGACTTGAAATTTATGGCTAAAATTTTTCTTGATGTAAGAGCAGTCAACATGGCTGCATACTCTTCTCCAGCCATGTTCAATGGCTCATTGATGACGTAAAGTAGATAAAGAATTCTCTGTAATATGGGGTTGGGTTTTTCTAGTGAGTAAGATGGAAAATGAGAAGGGTGTGGTAGTTGTGGTATATGCAATGGAGTGATTGGTTCCAGTAAGCCACAAAAACAGAAAAGACAGCAACATAGGAGGAAAAATAGACAGTGAAGAAGTGGTAGGCTACTAGTTGGCTGCCCCAAAAAGGTTGATTGGGCATGGTAGTGATGGTAGAGATAGAAAGTTGAGAGATTATTGATCAGAAGAGTAAACAGAATACTGAAAATCAAGATTTCTAGAGGTGATATAGTAATATGGTAGGAAGTTCTTCAAGGCATATGACCATGATAGCATTTTGCTGAAATGCAGTGGAGGAACATAATATTGGAAGTGAGAATACTGAGGAACTCAGAGGCTAGGGTGTTTACATGGATAATTTTTATAAATGCTGACATCACCCGACACAGGATTGTAGAGTAGTGCTGGAGAGGAAGACAGAAAACCAGAATCTGAAATCTTCATTGAAGAAGGAAAAGTTAGCAAGAGGATGGTAGACAATTCAATAAAGAGAGATGGTGGTCTGAGAGCACGTACTTCAAAGAAGTACAAAGCTGAGTTGGTTGTTGTCATAGTTGCTTAGGGAGGAAAAACAATAAAGGTAACTAAAAGTAGCATTGAGAATCAAGGGCATCACCTTGGGGTCCTCTGCAAGTGGGGTATAGGAGGATACACGACTACCGCTTGAGACAACTGAGTAGATATGTCTTCAAAGCCAAGCTTCAGTTAAGGAAAGAGGTCCTATAAATTCCAAGACACACAGTGGAAGGGTATGGCTAATTGGGGAAAGTGAGCGACTGATTCATATCAGTGGATATACTAAACTCTATGAACGATAATGAATGACCCAGGAGCTTACACTTCTGTTTGTGCTGCTGAAATATAGCAGGCATTTGACAATAATGAGATTAATTCTGATAGTCAGTTAAGAGAAGGTACTGATCTTCACTGTAGCCTGTGCTTTGGGCCTGATTTCTTGGCACTCTGTAGGAGAGAGACTGGTGGTATCATGATCGTTGTGAAGTGGCAGCCTTGTAAGATGTGTGGCCTTGCTTTCAATCCTGCTGAACATAGTGTGACAGTGGGGAGAGGACTGATTTTACAAAAGTCAAATGAATGCTCATGGTCTTGCTTGAATCCTCTGAGCCTTTCAAAAGATGTGTTCCATTAAGCCGCCAGGAACACATTCCCTTAGAAAATTCCTTCTTTCAGTGTCCACAGGCATATGCTTTGACTCCCCGGCACATTAATCAATGGCATAATTAGTTCTACTGTAGCCTGCTTATCCTACAAATCCTCAAGTATTGAGATGAAAAAGCATCCATCAAGGAATGGCATTGGCCTTTCCTAAATTACACCAGTGAAAATTGATGTGAAGATGGAATGACTCTGTGCCAAAAGACTTAAATCAAGTCATGAAGAAAAAAGAGGCTCATAACTGATGTTCATAGAACTCCTTAAATTTCATGATAAAAAATTAGCATACATGAAAATAATAACTGTTTAAATTATATTCTTTTCAACCATTGTGATCTTACTTCCCAGCATACTTCAAACACATATTAACAGTCACCTTTTGTCTGGATATAGTTTAAAACTACAAAAAGCTTAGTGCTACATAAATTAGAAACACTTTAAAAAACAAAAAAAGACAGAAAATCTACAGGTGTTTATTCAGCAATGAACTATGCTGGATGAATGGTAGGAGGACTTGAGTTCAAAGAGCTGAAACACATCTCAACAAGCTAAAAGCTATTAAAAGAGCCTGACTAACAACCTTTCACCCCTACCCAACACCTCTTAACATAAATTCATGACACAGAATGATGTCTGAAACAATGGGAGTTTTGTTTTAAAATTTCAAGCCCAAGGTGTTACTGCTTACTACTGGAGTCTGGAATGCCCAGATGGTTGGGCTTGACAACTGATTCAACATGTCTGAGTCTTGTCGGGACACAACACAAGGTGCAGATGGTCCGAGCAGACAGTCACATTTAAAAGACACTGTTGTTACAATGATTTAGAATAGGTCTTCATGAAAGCTACATTTAAAAGTATAGTGGGGAGTTAGATGAAAAGCAAGATTTGATTAAAAGGACTTGAACTAGAAAGGTTCCATAAAAGTTTAAAACAGGTAACTCTTGCATGCTCAAGCATTTTCCTTTTTACAATTTCACCTATGCGATTACTCCCCTTAAAAAAAGCTTCTTCTCCAGAATTTTTTTCCTCCTCAAGTCCTTTCCCAAAGCTGCTGCCAAAATCAACTTCCTCTGTTGCCATTATGACAATGTCACTCCCATCCTAAAACTCCCTTTAACGGCCTTTGCTGGTCTCCCTGTGAGTGGCAGGCTTTTGGCCCTGCCCTGATGACAAACACACTATTTCTGCCCATATTTATTTAAGGCTCCTGCCTATTTTTACAATACTTTGACCACCTCATGTGAAGAGTTGACTCATTGGAAAAGACCCTGATGCTGGGAAGGATTGCGGGTAGGAGGAGAAAGGGACGACAGAGGATGAGATGGTTGGATGGCATCACTGACTCGATGGACATGAGTTTGGGTAAACTCTGGGAGTTGGTGATGGACAGGGAGGCATGGCGTGCTGCGATTCATGGGGTCGCAGAGAGTCGGACACGACTGAGCGACTGAACTAACTAACTAACTAACCTATTTTTACAAACCCACATGTCATTTTCCTCTCCACATAGGTTGATTATCTTTCAATTTCTGAAATTAATGTTCATTAGTATTTGGATTCTAAACATTTTACTCAGTTTTGCTCAATAAGAGTTCCTCATTTTACCTCAAGCTTCCCATTCACTCCACCCCAACAACACATACACACTGAAAATCTCTAGAGCTATTTGCCTTATTCAAATTTCTCCTGAAATTTGATCATTTTTGTAAAAACTACACAAGTAAGCATCCACACTGAAAATTTTGGCCCTATGTAAATCAAACAACACCAAAAACAAAGTACTCTTAAAAGATGAAAATCATGTGGAATTTCCCTAAGAGGCAAAAAGATTTTTCAGAATGAGTCACAGGAAAAATTATCTAATATTTTTATCATGGGTAACTTCTAGGAAAAAGTTCTCCAGATTCTGAAATAGCACCAATGCTATGCCCTTTTTATTCCTTCATCCTTTTCTTTTTTTTTTAAACCTAAAAGACCTGAATTCAAGTCCCAGCTCGGTTATTTTTTGCAACTTTTGTTATTTTTGTCATTTAATCTCTTCAAGCCTCAGCTTCTTGTTTGTAAAGGGGAAATAACCATATCTATATGAGCTTTTCCGAGGATTCAGTAGCATTTGTAAAAATGCTTTGTGAAGTAAAAAGTGCTACACAAATACAAGGTATTACTATTACTTCCTTCAAATGTTCCCTTTTGACTGAGAACGTTCCCAGGATTTCCCCTTTCCCATGCATTTTTAATCTGGAGACAAACCTGGTAGTGTAATCATAAACTTATCTTCTAAATGGGAAACCGTGTTAAATCTTTCAGAGATATTGAATATTGTTGACAATAATATCTTCTATAATTATTGGATTTTATAGGAAATCAGAGATACTGATGTCATTTTTATTATTATAACTTTTTAAATACAGAAAGTATATAAAAGAAAATGAAATTTATTAGGAACCTCACCACCCAACAACACAACTATTAAAAGTTGTGGAGTTTTCTTTCTTATCTTTTCGTAATGCATATGTATAAACTTATGGAGTATTTGTACATACCTGTGCTGTGCTAAGTCATTTCAGTCATGTCTGATTCTTTTGCGACCCCATGAACTGTAGGCTGTCAGGCTCCTCTGTCCACAGGATTTCCCAGGCAAGAATACTGGAGTGGGTTGCCATTTTCTTCTCCAGGGGATCTTCCCCACCCAGGGATTGAATCCACAGCTTTTATGTCTCCTACATTGGCAGATGGATTCTTTACCACTACAGCCACCTGGGAAGCCCCTTTGTACATGCCAGAAGCTTTATATGAATTATCTAATTTATTCTTCACAACCACCTTGTGAGGCAGATACTATGAGCCTCTGCTACCTTTCACAGAGGAAGAATCAGTTCAAAGAGATTAACTTGCTGAAAGTTACATACAGGGGGGCTGCCTAGGGATGCTGAAGTCCCTACCATGGAGCATTCCATTATTTCATGTACAACACCACAATCCTACTGTGCCTGCCACTTTCCTCACTTGTGAAATAGTGGCCATTTTACTATGTCATTATATATTAGTTAGAAGCATGGTTTTTAATAATCTTTGTAGTTTGGATGAGTCATGATTTATTTAATTAGCTCCTTATTGTGGGATACTTAAATTTATTTCCAATTTTTCACTAAGCATTCTCTTGTTTAATAATATTCAAATATATGCTCAATATCTAAAACTTTTTAAAAATTTTATTTATTTATTTATTTGTGGGTTTTCTGTGCTGCAAGGGTTTTTCTCTAGTTGCCGTGAGTGGGGGCTACTCTTTGTTGCAGTGCTTGGGCTTCTCATTGCGGTGGCTTCTCTTACTATGGAGCACAGGCTCTGGGGCACATGGGCTTCAGTAGCTGTGGTCCCCTGGGATCCAGAGCACAGACTCAGTAGTTGTGATGCACGGGCTTAGTTGTTCTGTGGCATGTGGGATCTTCCCAGATCAGGGATCGAACCCGTGTCTCCTGTATTAGCAGGTGGATTCTTTACCACCGAGCCACCAGGGAAGCCCTAAAACTTTTTTTTTAAATAAGGAAATATATCATAAAGAAAGTAAAAATCTTCTGTGTATCCTTCTCCAAAGAGAAATTCTACCCCTACCTCTTTCTCTCTCTTTTTTTTTTTTTTTTGAGTTCATCATTTCTAACAGTTTTGTATATATTTTTGCAGGACTGTTTTTCTTATTTTAATTTCATTTAATTTTCTGACCAAAAAAAGAAATAGAATCATTCTATATATGATTTGCACTTTGCTTTTTTTGCTTTGCAGAATTTCATGGAAATCTTTCCATGTCAGTTCATGTGTTTATCAGGACTCTTTCTATGGCAAGAATTACACACCAGTTCAAACCAAATTAGATTAAAAGGGATTGCTTTTTTGCATACATAATTGGGAAGTCCAGAGGTAGATCTGTATCTCATGTGTAGCTGGGTCCAAGTCCTTTAAAGATAGCATCAAGAAACCCTCTCTCTCTCCCACTCCAGTCTCTGCCTTCCACTGCAATGGCTTCCTTCCCAGGCAGACACCAGCAGCTTATCAAGCCCCGTGAAAAGAGTGTGTGTCCTTCCCAACACTTACAGCCAAAATCCCAGGATGGACAGTCATCAGTGCAGCTTGTGTCCTGGGTCCACAGCTAGAATTGAGAGGCAGAATCAACCTTGGCCTCACACACTAACTGAAAATGGGTAACGCTTGGTTTCACAAAGTAAAATCAGGGCACTGCTACCAAAAGAAGGAAGGAAGGAGGCTGGGCAGATACAACAATAAATACTTGCTAGTGGCTTCCCAGGTAGTGCTTGTGGCAAAGAATCTGCCTGCCAATGCAGGAGATGCAAGAGACGTGGGTTTGATCCCTGGGTAGGGAAGATCCCGTAGAGAAGGAATGGCTACCCACTCCAGTATTCTTGCCTGGAGAATTACGTGGACAGAGAAGCCTGGTCGGTTACAGCCCATCAGGTTGCAAAGAGTCAGACACAGCTGAGTGACCAAGAACACACACACACACGGTATGTATAGATTTGTCTTACAATGGGTAATAGCTTATTTTTTAACTTGGTGTTTGGATCATAATCTGTTCCATAACTAATCTACTGATAAACAGTTCAGCTATTCTTACCAAATAGTCTAAATGGATATATTTTGTACTTACATTGTCTGATTTAAGTTTTAAGCATCTTTAGCACTCAACTGATTTCATATTTGTTACATAATATATTACAGCCATCTTATTAATTTGGCAATATTTCACATGGAAATAAACACACCCCATGTTATGGACTGATTTGTGTACTTGTGTACCCTCCAAAATATGTGGTGGAAGCCCTGACCCCTAGTGCCTCAGAATGTGACCTGATTTGGACATAGGGTCTTTACAGAGGTAACTGGGCTTCCCTGGTGGCTCAGACAGTAAAGAATCTGCCTGCAATGTGGGAGACCTGGGTTCAGTCCGTGGGTCAGAAAGATCCCCTGGAGAAGGAAACAGCTACCCACTTTAGTATTCTTGCCTGGAGAATTCCACGGACTGAGGAGTCTGAAGGATGACATTCCATGGGCTCGCAAAGAGTTGGACATGACTGAGAGACTAACACACACAGAGGTAATCAAGTTAACAGCAGGTCTGGTGTCCTTATAGAAATTAGAAATGTGGACACAGAGACAGACACACAGAGGGAGAGACCATGTTGAGACCCAGGGAGAGGACAGCCATGAGACTGGAGTGACACAGGCACAAGCCAAGGAACACCAGGGATTGCCAGCAACACCAGAACATTCAAGAGGCAAGAGAGAATTCTCTAGAGCCATCAGAGAAATCATGCACTGCTGCTGACACTGATTTCAGGCTTCTCAAGCTGAAACAGTAAATTTCTGATTTTAAACCACCCAATTCTTGGTTCTTTGATATGCTATCCTTAGGACACTAAGACATGGTACTTACCTTCCCTGAAGGACTCTAAAGTGTCAGTAAAATGCAATAAAAACAACAGTGAGATCATTATTTCATGCCTAAAAGATAACAAAAATTAGAAGGCTGGGCAATGCCAAGGGTTGGTTGGGATGTGAGGATGTGTATATAGGAAGTCTCATGCACTGCTAGGGGAAGCACAGGTGAGGGATCTGTTCTGGAGAGCAAGCTAACAGTGCTTAGCCCAATAAAGAATATGCCTGGTCATTCTCTTCCTAGGTACTTAGGTTCTAGAGACTTCTCATAAAGGTCCATGAAGGTATGTGTTTAAGGAGGTTTGTGTATTATGACTTGTGGTGGTCACAAGTTTGAAGCAGACTGTGTGGCCATACCTGGGTAGCAGGTGCAAAGGGGAAATGTGGCAAATACACACCAAGGACTACTTACTGTGCAGTCATTAGAAATAACAGGCTACCAGCCATAAAAAGGAACGCATTTGAGTCAGTTCTAATGTAGATGAGCCTAGAACCTATTATACAGAGTGAAGTAAGTCAGAAAGAGAAAGATAAATATCGTATTCTAACACATATATATGGAATCTAGAAGAATGGTACTGAAGAACTTATTTACAGGACAGCAATGGAGAAACAGACATAGAGAATAGACTTATGGACATGGGGAGAGGGAAGAAGAGGGTGAGATGTACGGAAAGAGTAACATGGAAACTTACGTTACCATATGTAAAATAGATGGCCAAAGGGAATTTGCTGTATGCCTCAGGAAACTCAAACAGGGGCTCTGTATCAACCTAGAGGGGTGGGATGGGGAGGGAGATGGGAGGGAGATTCAAAAGGGAGGGGATATATGCATACCTATGGCTGATTCATGTTTCAGTTTGACAGAAAATAAAATTCTTTAAAGCAATTATCTTTCAATAAAAAAATAAATTAAAAAAAAAGAAGAAATAACAGGTTACATACATACAATCCCTAGCAGCATGGATGAATTTTAGACACATAGTCCTCAATATGAAAATAACAATAAAACAAATTATGTAAATGTGCACCCAAGGTTGAGACACCACTGCTTGAATACATCAAAGCAGAAAACCAGGAAACAGTACTGTATCAGAAGCCAAAAGAAAGATAACTTCAGGTAGGGAATGATTTACAACACCAAATGCTGCAGAGATTTTAAGATGTGAAAAGAATCCAAATAATTTAGCAACTAGAAGGCCATTATTGACTCTTGGGGAAGAGCTTCAGAGGAGAATTGGGGGTAAAAAGCAGTAGTAGCTTGAGGAATGAATTGGAAGCAAGATGTTGGAGATGTGGAAGCTAGACAGCTTTTTCCAGGAAAACACATAATCATCCATTTGAAAGACAACCCTGACATCAAGCTGTAATTTTACATGATAGGGACGGTGGTGGATTTAAAACATGTCCATACTCCATGCTTCCACTGCAGGCAGCATGGGTTCAACCCCTGGTTGAGGAACTAAGATCCTGCAAGCCATGTGATGCAACCAAAAAATAAACTAAAATAATGCATTGATATGTCCTTAAAGCCTTTGATGTGCTGTGCTGTTCTGTGCTTAGCCGCTCAGTTGTGTCCGACTCTTTGCAACCCCATGGACTGTAGCCCCCCAGGCTCCTCTGTCCATGGGGATTCTCTAGGCAAGAATACTGGAGTGGGTAGCCTATCCCTTCTTCAGGGGATCTTCCCAACCCAGGAATTGAACTGGGGTCTTCTGCATTGCAGGTGGATTCTTAACCGGCTGAGCTATCAGGCAAGCCCAAAGCTTTCGATACTTCTCCCTGAAAAAGCTAGAGTTCAATTTCCCCTCCTCTTAGTGCTTTACTGGACTTACTTGCTTCTAACAACTACATACAGAGGAAGTAGTGGTGATGGCTTCAGATACTAGGTCATAAAAGACATTGCCGCTTCCTCCTCTTTCTCTCTTAGATAATCGCTCTGCAGAAGCAGCTGCCTGGTCACGAGGACACTCAAGCAGCACTATGGAGAAAAACTGAGGCCCTTGCCAGTAACCAGCAGAGTAAGCTGCCTTGGAAATGTTGAATTCCAGCCCCAGGCAAAGCCTTCAGATGACTACACCAGACTACACCTTGACCAAAGCCTTATGAAAGACCCTGAGCCAGAACCACAGCAAACCCACCCCCCAAACTCCTGAACCACAAAAATTGTGAGACAATAGATATCTATTGTTTTAAGTTGCTAAACTTAAAAATAATTTGTTACATAACAACGGACAGCTAATACATACACTATAACAGATGGTGGACAATTTGAATTTTTGTATGGCTAATATGGGTTTCCCAGGTGGCTCTAGTGGTAAAGAACCCGCCTGCCAATGCAGGTGACGTAAGAGATGTGGGTTTGATCCCTGGGTCGGGAAGATTGCCTGGAGAAGGAAATGGCTACCCACTCCAGTATCCTTGCCTAGAAAATCCCATGGACAGAGGAACCTGGAAGGCTATAGTCCATGGGATCACAAAGAGTTGGACACGACTGAAGCAACTTAACACACACACATGGCTAATACTCTGACTTACTTCAGATAGATCTGGAAAAAGACATGTCACATAAGATTTATCAGAACTCTCCCTTTCTCTTTTTAAAGTTTGTCTATGTATCCATGTATGTTTAGTTTGCAGTTATTTAGAAGAAATCACATCATTTAAATTTTAGTAGTGAGCAATTTACTTTTTTTATTACATGGGTATGTGGATTTATACATTTTATGCTGGTTTTATAAGTTAATGATCTCTAGAAAAGATGATGTCCCTGTTTTTTAAAACTAGAACCATGTGCATTTTATTCATTCCCAGCTTCAGGTCTGGCTTTAGCATTTGTCAGTTAAACCTGGGAAAACATTTGGGAAAACGTAATCAATTTTTATTGCTTTCATTAGAACATTTTCTTTATCAGCTTTGGGAATGGATTTTATACTTTGTTGGTTTTCAACCTTTCTCTAAATTGCCTTTATAATTTTATCTTCACTCAGAAAGACTCTTTAGATTTAGAGTATGTTTTAAAAAATCATTTCAAGTTGTGGCTTGTTTTAAAATTAGACCACAGATACTCAGGATTAGATTGATTTGACTGATCTCACTTTTTAGTAGATGGTCCAGTATCATCACTCCCTCCACCCCACCCCTCCCCCACCCCCCATTCTTAAAATTAATTTCTGTCACTTTTAATGCCCCACCCCCAGTGTCTTTCATGTCCAGATCCCGCACCCGAAAATTCCACTTGAATTAGTTTGGGGCAGGACCTGGACTCATTCCTTTTATAAATCTGACTAGGTGATTCTAATAGGTAACCAACTTGAGAACCAGCGGTGTGGTAGACCCTTGCTATTCAAAGATGATCTTAAGATCAGCAGAACTGGCTTCACCTGAGAGTGGTTTGTTGCACAAACAGAAACTCAGTTTCCATCTCAGAATCGTTCAAGCAGAATCTGTTTTTTAATAAGTCTCCAGGTCATTTGTAAGGACTTTAAAATTAAGAGCACTGGCTAGATTCAAATCCTCCCTCTATGACTTACTAGCTATGTGACACTGAATAACACAACTTCTCCGTGCCTCAAGTCCCTCATTTATGAAGCAAGAATAATAATAGTACCTATGACCTATAGGGTTGTTTTGAGAATTTCACATGATATTGCACTAAAATATTTAGAACAGTGCCTGCCTTATAATAGTGAGGGCACAACAAATGTTAGGTATTATTTATAGTGGTTACTTCTTCTTGCTTCTTCTTTCAAGTAATACTTCTTGGACTCTTAACCATCATTTAAACCACTGGCTCCTGGTTGCTTCTTTGCAAGCTTCAGGCTAGCCAGAGCAGCATCAACTGAGTGCTCTCAAAAATCTAGAAATCCCTCAGTCCCATCTCTGAAGATTCGAATTCAGTCAGTTTGCGGACTGAAAACAAATTCCAGAGAATCTGTGTTTTTAAATCCTCCTGGGGTGATCTGATGCTCAAAGTCCTCAGACTGGGAATCAGTGCTTGGCATGCTGGTATTGCCCAGCATTCACCTTACCCATTCACTAATGTAACATCAGCTCCACTGATGGCCTGACAGCTCTAGCTTAGGCCTTTTCCTTGGCTCCAGATCGACATACCTAACTGACCATGACAGCCCTCCACTTGGGTATCCTGTAGATACTGTAAAATCCTCACATTCAGAATTCATCCCAACAATCAAAATGCCCCCCTCTCATAGAAAGTCCTTTGACACATGAGGCCCCTGACTCTCTGTCAGCCAGTGGTTCCAGCATCCTGTCCTCTTTCTCTTTAACTGTCCTTCTCAGTAACAATGTCCTTTTGATTATACATCTTCATTATTCCTGAAATCTGTTCTCCTGTCTTTGTTAGCACTTCCACCATATTAGTTCAGGCTTTCATCTTTTCTTTTATGGAATAAAATAGCCTTAATTGATATAGCTGTTCTTGTCTTTTTTTTTTTTTAAGATTTTTTTTGATGTGGACCATTTTTAAAGTCTTTATTGACTATGTTACAATATTGCTTCTGTTTTATGTTTTGGTTTTTTCACCTTGAGGCATGTGGGATCTTAACTCCCCCACCAGGGATAGAACCTGCAGCCCCTTCAAAGGAAGGCAAAATCTTAACCCCTGGACCACCAGGTAAGTCCCCTCCTTGCCTTTAATTTAATCTGTTAACTACACAGTTGATAGTGATTTTTCTGAAATCCAAATCTAAAAAAAAAAAAGAAATCCAAATCTGATCCTGTGTTCATTCCCTTGTTTCAAACCCATCTATGCTTTCCCTATTGCCTTTAGGATAAAATAGAAAGTCCTTTCTATAACATATGAGGCCCCTCATGGTATGGTCTCTATTACTCTGAACACTTTCTCTCTACTACTTCTTCTCTGCTATGACTAATATGATTATTTTGGAGATGTTCAAAGCAACCCACACTCTCACCTGTAGGTGCATATGCTGCACTTTACTCCTTGAGCACCCTTTCTTTTGTTCTTTCTTTAGCTAACTCATTTGTCTCTCAAAATTACCTCTTGCGAAAACCTTGTTCCCTATGATGCTATAGGATCCCCTTAGTTACAATAGTAATTGCATTATGAACTGTACACATAAGTAGTTAAGCATTTGGATTCCAGAGTCAGAGTGTATAGATCTGAGTTCTGGTATCACTAGTTTCAGCTCTATGACACTAACCTACTTAGTCTCTGTGCTTTGGTCACCTTGTTTGTAAAAGTATTATTTTAATAAGTCGTCTCCTATTTTGTCTTGAGAATTAAATGATATGACACATAAAATTCTTAGAACACTGCCTGACACAAACTAAGTGCTTAACAGCTATCAGTTACTATTATTATCTCCATTGATGAACTTAGCTTTTTAACAGCAGAGGCTGTGTTTATGTTTGATTTTGTTTATCTCTTGTTTTGTTTTTTTAACCTCTGTGCTCTTTATCCGGTCCCTCCCATATCGTATATACTCGTTAATGACTATACATCTTTTATTCAATCTGTCTTTAAGCAAATATTAGTTGAGCACTTATGTCAGGCACTATTCTAAGCACAAGGGACACATCAGTGAAAAAATTAAAATTCTGCCCACATAGTGCTTACCTGGAGACAGAAAGGCATAAGTAAAACATGTCAGGTGGCAGTAGACAGGGAGTCAGAGAGGGAATGGGAAATGCTAGTGACAGACAAGTGATGCTGATGGGAGAGAAGGAAGAGAAGCATTCCAATTTTTAAATAGGATGATCAAGAAAGGTTCATTGAGAAGATGCAGGCTCAGCAAAGATCTTAAGTAGATGAGAGGTTGATATCCTAGGGCACTCAGATATCCCATTCAGAGGAGGAAACAATTACATAGTCCCCAAGATGAGTATCTGCTTTGCATATTTGAGAAAATACAAGAGCAGTGTTGCTGTAGTGTAGTTAGAAGGGGAAGGGCAGCAGAATATGAGGTCAGGAGGAGTTCTCTGATGGCTTAGTGGTTAGGATTCTAGGCTTTTACTGCCAAATTCAAGCTGTATTTGGGGAATTGAGATCCTGCAAGCCACATGGTATGGCCCCCCTCAAAAAAAACAAAAAAAAGGTCAGAAGGAGGCAAAGAAAGATTGCAGGGTCTTATTAGCCATCATAAGGACTTTGTCATTTATTGGAGAACATTGGGAAGCCATTGGAGGGTTCTGAGAAGACGAGGAAGTATCTGACTTGGATTTTAACAAGATCAGTGTGGCTGCTATGTTAAGAGTAAACTGAGGCAAGGCAGAGAGAGCAGTTAGGGAACTTGAGCAATAATTTAGGCAAGAGATGATGACATGGACCAGAGTAGTAGTAGTGGGTCAAGTGAAAAGGAATCAGATTATGGTGATATGACTGGAAGAGAGCCAAAAGGATTTACCACGTGAGTGTATGTAGGGTGTGAGACAAAAAAGGAGTCAAGGACAGGATGCCTCCAACGATGTTAGCCCAATTAGAAAGAGGAATTGCCTCCAAGTGAAATGGGGAAGATTGAAAATAAGAGGTTAATTTTTTTCTGTTGTGGAGTTGGAGATCATACATTTGGTTTGGGATGTGCAAAGTCTGTGATGCCTATTAAGTATATAGAGAGACAGGTATATGAGTCTGGAGTTCCAGAAGAAGGGTCTGTACTGGAAAACTAAATTTGGGAGTTATCAGGGCAAAAATGTTATTTAAACCTCAAAATTGTATAAGATTAACAAGAAAGTGTCTGCAGAGATGTCCAAACTCTGAATCCAAGGGCACCCCCAAATTTAGAAGACAGAGATGAGGAGGAATCGGCAAAAAACACTGGCCAGTAAGATTTTAAGAAGAATGGAAAAGTGGAAAATTTTAGAATTAAGTGAAGAAAATGTTTAAATAAGGAATGATCGATTGTGTTAAATGCTTTTCCTGGAATAGGTCAAGTAATACAAGATTTGAGAATTGAAAAATCAGAATAGTAACATGGAGGTCATGGGGACTTTTTACAAGGGCATTTGTAAGTGGAAGAATAAGGGAAAAAACATGCTTGAAGTAGGTCCAAGAGAAACTGGGAGAAGAGGAGTTGAATTTAGGAAGTACAGAAATTCTTTCAAGTTTTTACATAAAAGAGCAAATAAATAGGATGTGGGCTCAAGGGAAGTTTGGGGAGGCAGTTATTGTTGTTAAAGGTATGAGAATTATAGCTTGTTTATAAGCTGGTAGGAATATTCCAACAGTAAAGGGAAGTCAATGATGTGGGAGAGAGTGAGAAGAACTTCCGAAAGGATGACTTGGAGTAGATTAGAGACAATGAGATCCACCTTACAAGTGTAGGGTGGGTCTTGGACAGGAGCACAGGCAAAAGACGCACAGTAACAAGAGTAAAGACAGACTATATGGGCACAGATGCAGGTAGGCTGGCAGATGTGATAAGAGCCTGAGATTTCTCACTGCATCTCTTAAAGGTCCTTTAAAGAAATATCAGAACATATATTCTGTTACATATATAAATGACTTTTCATTTAACTATTTTTAAAAGAGCCTAGTATGCATGATATTGTTGATAGAAACATAGAGGGACACAATCTTTTCTAGCAAGAATTAGTACTGTGGGTGGAATAGGTAAACAAACAATGTAGTGGTGAAAGTATTATCAAAAAGGCATTTGAAAATACTACAGGAGCTAAGACTGAGAAAAGCATTGAACAAAATTTTCAGAATATATAAGCATGCAGCCAGGATTAATTTCCTAAGGTTTAATATTCTGGGTCAGTAAACTTGCAAAATTCTGTGTTTTAACATTATAAGAATGTGAAAGTTCTCATTTCCTGCAGAGATGGAAAAGTAAATACTTGTATTTGCTTTTTGGCCAATTTGAGGTTGATACAGTGAAACTGGTCTGACACTGTTAATACTTTACATTTCTAGACCTCAAACTTGCTTCCGTATCAGAAACTCCTTGGCTCTTGAATCAAAGTTTTAAAAATACATTTTTTTTCATGTAATACTTTTTCTTAAAAGAATTCATGAGTAATTATTTAAATATTTACAGTTGGCCTGAATCTTAAACATTTTGTGGGAGTTAATTATATATAAATATATGTATATATATATATATATATATATATATTTCAACTTTAAAAGAAGTTTAAGGCCCACTCTCCTAGGAGTTACTCTGATAAAATGAATTATTCCCTTTATGGTTCTAATCTTACAAGAAAATAACTTCAAAGCTGAAATTTCTGAGTGGAACCCAGATTCAAAACTTCAAAATCAGCTACATGCAGCTGCACTCTGGCTCCCCTAATCCATCTAACAGCTTTTAGTGGGTTCTATAAGTGACATTAGAAAAGGCACAGCAGATGTGCAAGATGGCTTCTGAAATCTAAAGTAAGACAGATGGTTCTCTAGTTGATTGACAGCATGAGGAGCTCTACAGCAAGGGTCACCTCCTGTAAAGGTTTGCCCCTCCCAACCCCCCACTCCTGCTTCTGCCTGCAAACGGAAGGGTCATACAAGAAAGAAAAGCAGGGGTGGCTATTCAGAATGTCTTTGTTTAAAAATATTCATTGTAGCGAAAAGATTTTCTATAAAATAAAAAATTACCTAGATATGGAAAAAATTCTCCTTTTTTAACCTTTGACGAAGAATTGACTCTCTGTAGAGTTACAACAAAGTAGATTCATGTTTGAACACAATACTCAGGAGACTGGTGGTAGAGATGAAAGAACAAAGAACTAATATAGTTGGAATTTATAAGCACTGGTTAGTACTACTGTTTAGTACTACCAAACACCATTGGTTAGTACTAGACTATTTCACCACTGGAAGTCCCATATTGCCCTTAAAAGTAAACTTATTTTAAATTTTAACTATTTATGATTGGTAACCAGAAATTAAGTCTAGGCTACATCACCTGTATGCTTATCCCTCTCTCTCTCTCTTTTTTTTTTTTTAAATTCCTTTCTAGTACTTCAAATTTTTAAGTAAAAACAAACTCATATTCATTGCATGTAAACTAAATGCTGGGCCCTGTACTAGGTGCTTTCTTATAATTTAATATGATTTGGGATCTCAGTAATACTAACTGACCCTTTCCTCCTAGGTTCACATTAATACAGAAACTTGGGCCCCTGATTTTATTGATATTCTTCTTCGTCTCTTCTGCTGTTAGACGGAAGTGTAGTGTTAGTGGCTCAGTTGTTCGGATTCTTTGTGACCCCATGGAGTGCAGCCCCCAGGCTACTCTGTCCATGAAATTCTCCAGGCAAGAATACTGGAGTGGGTTGCCGTTCGGGGATCTTCCAGACCCAGAGATTGAACCTGGGTCTTCCACTCTGCAGGCAGATTATTTACCATCAGGGAAGCCCCTGGTGTCAGTGGGAAAACAAACACAAAATACACCCAGGAATATATGTCCACACCTAAGTTCAGATGCGTGCTAAGACTCCAAGATTTCTGCCTTCCACCCAGCTCTTGAAGACATTTATACAGTGGCAGATGCAAGATCTCTCCACAGAAGAGACTGAGGAACAGTGACCTGTTTGCAAGGAAGAGGTGGGGATAAATTGTCTTGAAACTTCCTTTGTCTAAAATTATGCTTCTTTAGAGCAAGCTGCCAAAGTACCAGTGAATTCACATCCCACTGGGAAGCCTGCTTTTTGGAAGGTCTTCAAAAAGTGCTGCACACTGATAAAAGTCTGAAGACTATAGTGGATCCTATACACAGATACATTTAGACTTTACTCCTGAGGCTCATGAAGTAAACTGAGTTCTGACTATACAACCTCCCAGCTACCTGTTTCTATCCTCAAACAATTCTAGAAGTAACGAATAGCCGACTAAGTGACACAGAAGAATGAATAAGTGATCTGGAAGATAGAATAATGGAAACACTCAGACGGAACAGCATACAGAAAAACAAATAAAAAAAAAAAAGAAAGCAACGTACGAGATCTATCAGATAATATAGGTGCTCAACACTGCTAACTATTAGAGAAATGCAAATCAAAACCACAGTGAGGTATCATCTCATACCAGTCAGGATGGTCACCATTAAAAAATCTACAAATAACAAATGCTGAAGAGGGTGTAGAGAAAATAAAACCCCTCCTACACTATTGGTCAGTGTATTGGTCAGTCAGCAAAAACAAGACCAGGAGCTGACTATGGCTCAGATCATGAACTCCTTATTGCCAAATTCAGACTTAAATTGAAGAAAGCAGGGAAAACCACTAGATCTTTCAAGTATGACCTAAATCAAATCCCTAATGATTATACAGTGCAAGTGAGAAATAGATTTAAGGGACTAGATCTGATAGACAGAGTGCCTGATGAACTATGGATGGAAGTTCATGACATTGTACAGGAGACAGGGATCAAGACCATCCCCAAGAAAAAGAAATGCAAAAAAGCAAAATGGCTGTCTGAGGAGGCCTTACAAATAGCTGTGAAAAGACAGGAAGCGTAAAACAAAGGAGAAAAGGAAAGATATACCCATTTGAATGCAGAGTTCCAAAGAATAGCAAGGAGAGATAAGAAAGCCTTCCTCAGTGATCAGTGCAAAGATCAGAGGAGAACAATAGAATGGGAAAGACTAGAGATCTCTTCAAGAAAATTAGAGATACCAAGGGAACTTGCAAAGATGGGCTCAATAAAGGACAGAAATGGTATGGACCTAACAGAAGCAGAAGATATTAAGAGGTGGCAAGAATACACAGAACTGTACAAAAAGGATGTTCATGACCCAGATAATCACAATGGTGTGATCATTCACCTGGAGCCAGACATCCTGGAATGTGAAGTCAAGTGGACCTTAGGAAGCATCACTACGAACAAAGCTAGTGGAGGTGATGGAATTCCAGTTGAGCTATTTCAAATCCTGAAAGATGATGCTGTGAAAGTGCTACACTCAATATACCAGCAAATTTGGAAAACTCAGCAGTGGCCACAGGACTGGAAAAGGTCAGTTTTCATTCCAATCCCAAAGAAAGGCTATCCCAAAGAATGTTCAAACTACCACACAATTGCAGTCATCTGACACTCTAGCAAAGCAATGCTCAAAATTCTCCAAGCCAGGCTTCAACAGTACATGAACTGTGAACTTCCAGATGTTCAAGCTGGTTTTAGAAAAGGCAGAGGATCCAGAGATCAAATTGCCAACATCTGGTGGATCATCAAAAAAGCAAGGGAGTTCCAGAAGAACATCTATTTCTGCTTTATTGACTATGCCAAAGCCTTTGACTGTGTGGATCACAATAAACTATGGACAATTCTGAAAGAGATGGGAATACCAGACCACCTGACCTGCCTCTTGAGAAATCTGTATGCAGGTCAGAAAGCAACAGTTAGAACTGGACATGGAACAACAGACTGGTTCCAAATAGGAAAAGGAGTATGTCAAGGCTGTATATTGTCAACCTGCTTATTTAACTTATATGCAGTGTACATTGTGAGAAACGCTGGGCTGGATGAAGCACAAGCTGGAATCAAGATTGCCGGGAGAAATATCAATAACCTCAGATATGCAGATGACACCACCCTTATAGCAGAAAGTGAAGAAGAACTAAAGAGCCTCTTGATGAAAGTGAAAGAGGAGAGTGAAAAAGCTGGCTTAAAGCTCAGCATTCAGAAAGCAAAGATCATGGCATCCAGTCCCATCACTTCATGGCAAATAGATGGGGAAACAGTGGAAATAGTGTCAGACTTTATTTTTTTGGGCTCCAGAATCACTGCTGATAGTGACTGCAGCCATGAAATTAAAAGATGCTTGCTCTTTGGAAGGAAAGTTATGACCAACCTAGACAGCTTATTAAAAAGCAGAGACATTACTTTGCCAACAAAGGTTCAGCTAGTCAAGGCTATGGTTTTTCCAGTAGTCATGTATAGATGTGAGACTTGGACTATAAAGAAAGCTGAGTGCCGAAGAATTGATGCTTTTGAACTGTGGTGTTGGAAGAGACTCTTGAGAGTCCCTTGGACTGCAAGGAGACCCAACCAGTCCATCCTAAAGGAAATCAGTCCTGAATGTTCATTGGAAGGACTGATGTTGAAGCTGAAACTCCAATACTTTGGCCACCTGATGCGAACAGCTGACTCATTGGAAAAGGCCCTGATGCTGGGAAAGATTGAAGGCAGGAGGAGAAGGGGACAACAGAAGATGAGATGGCTGGATGGCATCACCGACTCAATGGACAGGAGTTTGAGTAGACTCCAGGAGTTGGTGATGGACAGGGAGGCCTGGCATGCTGCAGTCCATGGGGTTGCAAAGAGTCGGACATGACTGAGTGACTGAACTGAACACTACTGGTAGGAATTTAAATTGGTGCAGCCTCCATAAAAAACAGTATGAAGATTCATTTAAAAATTAAAAATAGAGCTACCATATGATCCAGCAATCCCACTTTTGGGTAAATATGAAGAAAAGACAAAAACTCTAATTCAAAAACACGTATACACTCTAATGTTCATAGCAGCACTAATTATAATAACCAAAACACGGAAACAACCCAAGTGCCCATCAACAAACAATTGACTTAAGAATATGTGGCATACATATACAATGGAATACTACCCAGTCATAAAAAAGGATGAAAATATTGCCATTTGCAGCAACATGGATGGACCTAGAGAATATCATATTTAGTGAATAAGTCAGAGAAAGAATGACTGATACCAAATACTATATGGTATCACTTCCATGTGAATCTAAAAATATTACAAATAAGTCTATATACAAGACAAAAATAAACTCACAGATATAGAAAACTAGCTTATGGTTACCAAAGAGGAAAGGGAGTACAAGGGATAAATTTGGAGTATGAGATTAACGGACACAAACTACTATACATAAAATAGATAATGAGAATTTTCTGTACAGTACAGAGAACTATATTCAATATCTTGTAATAACCTACTGTGGATTAAAAAATGTTGCCTGTCATATCAAGAATGCTGTGGCCATCAAGCCACCAGCTACTACCACAGCCCACAACCATAAGCCTAAGGGAACTGAAGATGGAGACAAAAGGGCTGCTGGATGCCAAGCCCTCAGCCACTGCAGCCATCCCCAGTGGTGTACAATGAGGGGACTCAGGATGAGAAAGGACAGGACACGGGCTCTAGATAGCTAAGGTGCATGTTAAGGAAATGATCTCAATGACTCTTGCACCTTTCCATACATAGAAAAATACTAAAATCATTAACTTGAGATGTCTGGTATTCTTGAACCAACAGTAATCTTCTGATGTTCCGACTACCTGGTTTTTGTTGCAAAACTCCTATATTGTATATCCTGGCTCCTCCCTGAACTTTTTGGAGCAGTCCCTTAGAGCTATCTGAGAAGCTGTGTCCTGGGCTTGATGTCCTCAGCAGGTCCACTGACTAAAATATAATACTCAACTTTTACGTTGTACATTTTTTTCAGTCGATACTATAATGGAAAATAATCTGAAAAAAATCGTATATATAACTACATAAGTCGCTTTGCTGTACACTGAAACTGGCATAGTATTGTAAATCAACTATATTTCAATAATTAAAAAAAAGAGAGAGAGAAGTCAAAAGGTGAATCAACTTTCAGTAAGCCTTTGGCATCTACCCAATCTATGTTTAAATTCTTAGATTGTTGCATTACCAATGGACTCATTAACCTCTAAATGACAGAAGAGAAAATGTCAATTTACCTCGAATGTTTAGAATCTTATCTTTTCACAGAGAAAGAGTACCATACCCTTTCTTCAATAGAAATCCAAGTTTTCAGTTAACTTGATTGCTGAGAAATATGTGGGCAACAGAAAATACACTCATCAATATCTATCATGTGCCATGTGTTAGGCCTGGCTCAATAAACATAAAGAATATGGTAAAGTTATGTTCTGTACTCTTACAATTTATTCAGAAAGCAAAGAGCAGATTGTGTTTTAGCGTTAAGCTCACTCAGTGTGTCTTCTGATTTTCCTATTTTTGTTTCTTCTTTTAAAAAAATGTACTCAAATTCACTTGAGAATTTCATACCATGTGCTAATCATTTTTGACACCAGACAGGCTCCTACCATTATGGATCTTTCCTTTTAGTGAGGTGCTGGAGAGAGGCAGGGAGAGAAAGAGGAGAGAATAGACAAATACTTGTTTAGGTCATGATGAATGGTATGAAAATAATAAATGGAGTAACACGGAGAGTGACTGGGGAGCTATTTTAATTGTGTGATCAGGGAAGGTTTCTTTGATATGATGACATCAGGTGCAATCACAAACAAGAAGTCATGTGATCATCTGGAGGAACAATGTTATAGAAAAAGTAACAGTAGTTGTAGAAGAAGGACCAATGATTGCAAAGGCCCCAAACCCAGAACCAGACTACCATGTTCTAGGAGCAAGATGAATATTAATTATTAATACTGATGACCTTCAGGATAGATTTGGGAGTATAACGATTTATAAACCAAGTTCTCAGACTGAGAGAAGCTCTGCAATAGTGACAGAAATGAGCAAAAAGATCACAACAGTGGCAGAACAACATTATAGTGACAGAATTTTGCACAAAGAGGTACTAAGGAGTTATTAATCCTCAGGGTGTATTTCAGGGAAGTCTTTGCAAAGGAGGTAATGTAAAAGCAGGAATTTGAACTATCAATAGTGTTGACAAGGCAGAAAGGATGACTGTGTCAGGGGCAAAGCATACAGGGAACTGTGAGTGCAAAGGAGTTTCTTACAGTGAACACTAAAATAGAAGAAAGTGAGGCTCAAGAGGACAGAGGCCAAGCCATGAAAGGGCCCGATATTCTGTACATGATATCAAAGGCTCTAAGGATATATCAAAGGCTCTAAGGAATGAACCACAGGATTGAATTTTAGATGGATCACCACAGACTGTCTCCCAAATATGTCTGTGGGAGAATAAAATGGAGGCAGTGAAAAAAGATGGAATGAGGATAGTCACAGCTGGGCTCAATAAGAAATAAAAGCGATCTGAGAGGTTTTCAGGAGTTAAACGGACAGGGCTGACTGTTCACTTCTTAATCACCAATAACTTTCAGTAGCTGGCTCTCAATAAATATTTGTATAGTGAAATGAATGAATGGTGGTTGAAAAGTCATGAGCCCCGCCCTCAAACTTCCATTACTAGAGAACTTGGAAGGCTTAAGCCTCGTTTAAGTGCGTCGTTTTAAACCCAACAACCCTATGAGGTAGGTCGTATTTCCATTTTTCAGCAGAGAAAAACCTGAGGTTCAAAGAGAGCTGGAATGTACCTTGCCTGAGGTTTCTAGAACTAGTCAGAAGTTAGGCTCAAAAGTATCAGCCAAGTGCACGTTTAATAATTATTTGCTACTACTTAGCCTAAAGGCCAAAGGAAGAAATGCACTATGTAAAGCCTAAAAGCAGAGAAAGCTAAGTAGCCAACTCTCAACAGAGGATAAAAGGGGGTTCCAGAACGTTCCTGTTGGCTAGTCACTGGAAGATTACAGCGGTGCGTCACAGCAGCCTAAACCTTAGCCTCCTCCCGCGGGATGCAGGGAGGAGGTGGGCGGGGCTCGGGGCCGCAGTGGTGGAACGTGAGCTCGTGAGCGCCGCGGCCGGCGGTGGAGGGGAATGCTGCAGGAACAAGCCAAGGCGGACAACGCAGACAGACGCAGGAGTTCGCGTCCATTCTGAGGCTGCTCGCCTGCAGACTCCGCAGGGGTCTTGACGTCATTTCCTTCCGTAGGTCACCACTGCTTCCGGGTCGCGGTCATTTTGAGTCAGTATCTGGGTGACTTCTTGGCGGTCGTGTTGTTGACCGCTCCCCACCCCCAACCCCACTGCAGTCCCGCGCGCCTCCCGCCTTCCCCTCCCCCCTCCACCACACTCGAGTCCCCTCCGGGCCTTCTGCCCCTGGTCGACCGGGCTCGCCGCGCCACCGCCCGCTGCCGTCGTCGTTGGGAGGTGGGTGAAATGACGCAGAAAGCCCCGTTCCGCCCCCCACCTACCCACTCACCATCTCTGTGCGGCCGGCCGCTCCCCTGCGCTTTCCGCCATTTTTCCCTCCTGCGAGGGTGGGCTGATCGCGCTTTGGGCCTCGGGCTCCTGGGTGCCGGTGACCAGGGCTGGTGAGGGAGCGTGTCTGGGGGTGTGCATGGGAGAAATTGGTGGTGACGGATGTGTGTAGGTGTTGGAGGTGGGAGACGCAGTGGGTGGGGGATGGGGTGCAGGAATCGACGGTTGTTGTTTCATTCTTTGGGAGCAAGAGATTAAAATGGTTTTGTTAAAAAGAGTTTTGTCAAACCTGACAGTCTCTTTCTAGGTGGGATGCTGTTGTGAGGATTTCAGTGTTTTCTTTTACGGTTGTTTTAGAGTGCACGTAGTTTATTAAGGAACCTCCATCCATCCATGCGTTGATTTACTCTGTTTATTCTTTCCCTAGTCCAGAGGTTGGCATGAATTAATAGAAAGCCCTCAGTGACAACTTACTGAATAAGATGAGAATAAAGACTATCCTATGTGAACATTGTGTAAAATAGGTAGTTGTCTCATCTGTTGATCTCTTAAATCCGGAGGCATGGGTTAAAAATAATAATAAAGTGCATGTTTTTGAAGTGCTGTGCATTTTGTGTATTTAGTTTATTTTTCTAGGTCTCTGTATGGGGAGGGAGGAAAAGAGGATACAGAATGTGCTGTTAGCTTCCCACCACAGGGAGAACAAAATGACGTCCTTGTTATTTCAGTTTTTTTTTTTTTTTTTGGAAGTACTGCTTTGTAGAAGAGATTGTATGTTTCCTGGTGATTATTGCATTTTTTAAAAATGTAAGCCCAGAAGTGACTTGGGATTTCCTTCTCTATTTTGGTGAATTATCTTAATCGTTGGGCATATGTTTTGGAGAGGATCCTAACACAGGATAATGTGAAATAAACCAGCCTCAGAAGGAAAAATAAGTCTTTTTAAAAAATCGGTAACCTTTTGTATCTCGATATAACCAGCTGATAAATAATTGTAAAGTATCTATTCTTCTTCAATTACAGGATCTAATGAATTGTTCTAAAATAGTAATAGGTTTGTGACTTTTTAAGGCAACTTTTCAAGTACTCTAGATGTAGTTGTGTTTTGTAAATATTTGTTGACTGGTTGCAATGTAGACTAGTAATTTTACTACGTTATATCTTGATTTATTTTGGCTAGTTGCAGTCATTTCTAATGCTTTTCATAAATGTTTTTGGTGCAGGAAAGATGAATGGGAGGGCTGATTTTCGAGAGCCAAATGCGGAAGTTCCAAGACCAATTCCCCGTAACTATCAGTTAAATTATTTATAATTAAAAGCACTTTTTATGTAGAGAAATTTTCATTGCCTTGAGTAACAGTAGCCACTGGGCTGGCTTCATGGCTTTGTGACCTTTGCGGTTGCACATGGACCCATTAATGGTCTACTCTTGGCATTGTTAAATTCTTAGTAATTTGAACAAAGAGTCCCAAATTTTAATTTTGCACTAGACCCAGCCCATTTTGTAGCCAATCTTGACTACATAGCTGGTAGAATACTGGCACTAACTTTATATTTGAAGTCAAAGTTTGTTAAAAGTTTGCAATCCATTTATTCCATTACTTTATTTAAAAAAAAAAATTATGTTTTGTTAATGTTTAGACTAAGGTAATTTTTTAGACTTAGTTTTTCTTCATGGATGTTTAACATTTTACTGATTTTCCTTGGTAAAAAGACATAGGGGCTGATTACATTCCAACCGAGGAAGAAAGAAGAGTCTTTGCAGAGTGCAATGATGAAAGCTTCTGGTTCAGATGTAAGTTAAATTTTCTTATGAACAAAATTTGATGTTTAATACCTGAAATTATAATGACTTCGCATAGAAAGAATGGGCAGCTTTTTGACTTTGGCATGGTTGTTGCTAAAAGAGGTTGGTTAGGGAAATAAAGTTGTGCACATTTTATTTAAGCATTTAAAATTGATATATAGTTGATGTATGATGTTAGTTTCAAGTGTACTCCATAGTCATTTGACCTTTGTATACATCATGAAATGATCAGAATTGTATGCATTTTAAAGTAATAATTTCTTTTTTCAAGATCGTGAAGTATTTTTGTTGACAATAGTAATAGCATTTACTGAGTGTACATGGGTTATATAAAAATAACACAATAAGGTTGATAACTATTACCCTCACTTTACAGATGAAGAAATTGAGGTTTAGAGATGTTAAAGATACTATCTGGTGTTCCACAGCTGGTAAGCAGTGATGTCTGGAGTTGAAGCCGTGTCTCTCTGAAAGAGTTCATGATTCTACCCCTTAAACTTTTAACTGCTGTAGGATAAAAATTGGTTAGTTTCTGTTTTATTGATGTGAGGTGTTATTACACTACAGCTCTTGATTTCTGACTAGAGATCTTATACATAAAGATTTTATTTTTTAAGTACAGTGAATGGTGAAAACAACACAAAACATAATTTTCCTTTGAATAGAACCATGTTTCTTCAAGAAGTCACTGCAGTCCTTTCAGATAAGGTAATTCTAGCAAAAAAAAAATAAAACAAGGTGGGATTTTAAAAAAGGAGGAGGTGACAAGTAATTTTAAAAGATGTACATTTTCATCAGTCAGCTTGGTATTTGTGCATATAGTGTGTAAGGTACTATGCTTGGAATATGTTTTATGAGACAGTCTTTATCCTGAAGTAGTTTTATGATGTACTTGAGACAAAACTAACTCATTAGACACCTTGAGAAAGACTAAGTGCATAACAGCAATAGGATTAAAAAGATAAATTAGTTGGAATTGATTTAGCTATATAAAAGGCTTTATTAAACAAATGAAACTTAACAACCAATAGAACTTCAGGTAAATGAAGAATGGTAGGGTAGCATTTAAATGAACAAAATAGTGTACAAAGGCAGACTCTGTAATAACTTGCTCTCTTCTGGAGCCTTGAGTCTGAAGGGATTGGAGCAGAGGTCTTTTGTTGGGGGTGGAAAATAAATATAATACCAAGGAGTTAAAGGTTTGGTTTATTACCTATTAAATGTTCTTGGGGGCTTTCCAGGAGGTGCTAGTGGTAAAGAACCTGCCTGCCAATGCAGGAGACATAAGAGACGCAGGTTCAATTTCCAGGTTGGGAAGATCCCCTGGAGGAGGACATGGTGACCCACTCCAGTATTCTTGTCTGGAGAATCCCATGGACAGAGGAGCCTGGCGGGCTACGGTCCATAGGATTGCAAAGAGTCAGACATGATTGAAGCAACTTAGTACATGCCTGTGAGTTCTTGGGCCACAGGGATGATATGTTATTTTTTTAAAGGAACATTATTAGTTAGCAGTGTGCAGAATGGGTTAGAAGGATAAGAACGTGTACAACTAGTTTCATCTGCACAAACATACAGGTAATGTAACAAGCTACGTGCTAGGGTTAGTTTAATGTGTATTATATGTTACAGCAGTTCTCAGTCTCTGCAATTGCTGAGAAAGTGTATGAATTCATATTTGTTTCATGCATGTTTTCTAGGTTTTGTGAATGACGTTTCATACATCTGTATTGGTTTTCTAATAAAATAGTATATGATTTGTGTAAGAGAGAGCATAAACTCTGAGACCTGACTGTTTGGATTCAAGTTACAGCTCCAACATATATTAGCTGTGAGATTTTGGAGACGTTCCTGATCTCCGTATGCCTCAGTTTCCTTCTCTGTTAAGTGGGGATAATAATAACTTGTACATGGGATTGTTAAGGAGATTAATTCAGTTTAACTTATTATATGTTAAGCTGTTTTATTGAATGGCTGTCAGTGCTGTTGTGATGAGTGAAAAGTTTCAATTGAAAACGGTTATGAGTTTAGAGAAGTATTTTGCTAGTGTAAGAAAAGAGTTAAAGGAATTTTAGGGGTTCTTGTGTTGAACATGATTGAGATCATGGTTGTAATACAAAATAGCATTTGATCAGCAGTTTTACTGATTTGCCTGAAGCAGCATTTAGTAGACTCGGGAGTGGGAGTCAAGCAGTGCAGTGGCAAAAGACCACTGACTTGGGAGTTAGAAGACTTGGGTTTTGATCTAAATTCCACAACAAACCATCTGGGTTGCTTTGAGCAAATGACTTGTTCTTTACTCTGACTAGAATGAAGACTAGATAATCTCTGAAGTCTCTTAAATTTTCCATTCTCTTTTTCTGTAACAATGCATGAGTTGGAAAGAGACCTTAGTTCTACTCAGTTACTCTCTATAGCACGAAAAGAAGTTAGAAGATTTATGGAAAGATACGGTGGTGAATGGCAGAACTAGTACTAGAATCTCGTTAACCAGACTGTTGCTCTTTACATTATGCCATCTTGGCCTAAGAAGAAAGCAAAATGGGGAAATTGTCCTTTGTAGAGATGGCCAACTAACTCATTTGCCTTTTATCCTTAATGATTCTTCAGTGCTTCAAGTTGCAATTCTTGAACCAAGCTGAAGGAGAAAAGTGATTGCAAATTGTACTGATGCTGTAATTTTAATTGTAATTTTTCAAAGGAGTATCCTTTGAAAAACCTTAAGTAATATATGAAGGCATTCTAACCAACCAACGTTAGATCATTTTTCCAGCAGAGGTAAAATCCATTAGTAAGTAATAGAGCAAGGATTTAAGCCTTAGAGATTCTGCAGATTGTGTCTGATGGCAAAACTAATGCCCTATTCCAGCATTATGGATTTTAATTATGAATATTTTAATAATTCAAATGCTTAATGACTTTGGTTCTTAAATTGCCCATATATGTCTAGACCATAGTTGAGCAAGCTATAACCTAAGGGCCAAATGTGTTTTTGTATGGCTGGGAGCTAAGGGTGACTTTCACATTTTTGAATAGTTGAAGAAAATCAAAAGAATTTTTCATTACACATGAAATTTAGCTGGAATTCCTATTTTTGCATCCATAAAGTTTTATTAGAACATAGGTGTGTTCATTTGTTTATATATTGTCTCAGTGCTTTTGCTTTAAAATTAGTTGGGGCAAAGACTGTGGCAGACAACACCTAAAGTATTTACCATGTTACTCTTTACAGACCATTACCCAACCCCTAGTCAGGAACTTCCAGAGAAGGCAATGGCACCCGACTCCAGTACTCTTGCTTGGAAAATCCCATGGACGGCAGAGCCTGGTGGGCTGCAGTCCATGGGGTTGCTGAGAGTCGGACATGACTGAGTGACTTCACTTTCATTTTTCACTTTCACGCGTTGGAGAAGGCAATGGCAACCCACTCCAGTGTTCTTGCCTGGAGAATCCCAGGGACAGCGGAGCCTGGTGGGCTTCTGTCTGTGGGGTCGCACAGAGTCAGCCACGACTGAAGCGACTTAGCAGCAGCAGCAGCAGCAGTCAGGAACTCCAGTCTCCAGTACAGCAGCCATGTGTAGCTATTTCAGTGTAAAATAGTTTACAGCAGAAGGGATACAAAGGAAAATCAGCAAAGGTAAATGAGTGGGTGAAATCCAGAGACAAAGCTTCTAAGAGTCCTCTCCCAGTGGAGTCACACACGGAATGTACTAAATTTCTCCAGTTGCATGTTGTAGTAACACATAAGAGACTTAGCACCCACAGTTTTTGTTGGGATCTGGTCACATAGGCTCCCTCAGCCTAGCAGGTAATAAAATTCCAGAGTCCCTGAAGGAAAGGAAGTGTTTGCTATGAACAGTATTTGTGTAAGTAGTTTGGGCATAGTGAGCCACTTATCATCCAGGTAAAGTTTTATATCAGTTTACCTGTCAACCTCCCAGATGTTAGGGAAGGGCCAACCTTGAATGCAGGCCTTGGTAAGGAAAGCAGTCTCAGGGCTGCCGTGTTAAATCTTTCCTGCACACTACCTAAGTGGAAAAGAGATATAGACTTAACATCGAAATTTTGGGGGGCAGTTTGGGTATAGAAGACTGGTTACATAAACTATGAGCCCCTTTGAGATTATGAGAGTTTTGGATTTTTCACTCGGCATTAATATGCATATGTATGTCAGTCATATTTTCATTTAGTTTTACAGAATTCCCTGGTTTAAGAGAAAGCATTGGTGTTTAAAATATATGCTTTCTAATTGTACCAATTACCGTATGATTTTGGGCAAGTAGTGTATCTTGTGTATTGGTTCACTCTGTAATACAGAACTTAAAAACTTGATATCTGATATCAGAATTAATTGGAATCTGAAATCTGCCGTTGTAGTGGCTGTATGATCTTGAACAATTTACTTAATGTCTCTAAGCTTCAGTTTCCTTATCTTTAAAAGGGTAATAGTAATATCTAGCTTATAAAGATGTGGTAAAATTAAATGCGATAATGTGCTGAAAGCACTTAGCATGGTACATGGAATTTTGCAGTTTGTAATATATGTCTTGCCTACCTCATCATTAATTTTTTTCCCCCTTCAACTTCAGAGGTAACTTTTGGTCACTATTACTTTGTTGTTTTAATTGATGATATTAGTGAATGGCTTTTTTAGAGACTAAATCTGGGTGGTTCTGAAATTATGTTGTTTAATAATCTGTTGTATTTTCTTAAATTTAAAATGCTTTTTATGTTTCCTGAGTATATATAGCACAGCTTTTAAAAGTGGAGAAATCTCTTTTAAAGATCTTAATTGCAATGTACTTCTTAGCTGGTTTTACTGATATACATCTATTTATCCTAATGAACTCAGACAAAATCTTTTCCTTTTATTGATGTTGACAAATTCTCTTTTCCCCCTATAGCTGTACCTTTGGCTGCAACAAGTATGTTGATTACTCAGGGATTGATTAGTAAAGGTAAATATTTTAAACTTTGAATTTGTTTAGCGCTTTGGATATCATGTTTTTTGTTCTGTTTTTCTCATCTTTAGATAAGGGACATACGGTAATGTATCATATTAAAAATTCTCATTAAAAAATTTCTACATCAGAAGAGTTATATCTCCATGAATCTGGATTCAAATATCAAATTTGAGAATTTGATGTCCTCCTGCACTGTAGTGTATTAACACTATAAGAACAAGAAGGTAATTAAAAGCCAGTGGTGGTTTACAGGAAGGTAGAGAAATAAACCTGGTTTAGGTAGACCATCCACATAACTCATCACCTAGGAGCTTGTTAGAAATGCATATTCACAGGCCCCATCCCAGGCCTACTGAATCAAGAGTCTGAGTTAAGTCTCCAGCTGAATCTTGTGTACTGCTTAAAAGACTGAATTCTCTACCTAGCTTCCTAAACCAGCTTTGTCTTATAATGGGGGAGTGGAGGTTCTTCCTTGTCCAAATTCTGTTGGTTTAAATAGTGAAGCTGGCAATCTCTCAGTGACCAGAGCAAAAACAAAAGACGTAGATATTCTGTTAGCTATTAGCAAAATAAATGAAAATTTTGAATTACAGTAAAATATGCTACTTGGAAAGAACAGTTGAGTTTAGGTTAGGTATTAAATGTATCAGTCTCTACATCTTTAAATTTAGTTGTGTAAGCAGTAGAAATATTACATTTATTTTGTGAACTGTCTTCTTGGAATTAGAAGGTGTTCCAGAAAAGGGTAGTCAACAAGCTCCTTCTAAAATGTTACTATGATAGGAACATATAGCCTTGTCATATTAGCAGTATGAAATACTTAGTAGTGTTGACACAACTAGTTGAGAAAAGTAGTTTTGGAGGGAAATGGGAGGAGTTTTTGAGGTAAAATTTTGCTTTTATTTCAAGAATTTCCGAAGAACCTCACTAGACAGGAATTTTTAAAAAGCAAATGAGTCAAGATACATATACTCTTACTTGCCTTTCAGAGTTGTTTTATAGACTAAGGTTGTTTCTATAACGTGAAACAAACATTTTAGTCTCATTAATTTAAAGGAAAAACTGAGCAATGGAGAAATTATAGTGTCTTATTATACTACCCATTTTATTTATCTGAGTTCTGTCAGTCATTTAACTAATGATTGGAGCTAGACAGGGGATGGGGTGAGTTATAGAAAAGAAGAATTAATAACTGCTGGTGGTTCATGTAAGGAAAACAGTGAATACAAAGTCGAAACAAATAGAGAATATAATTAAATATTAAATAAGCTATTAAGTTTTGTGGTAGAGACTCCAAGAGCTGTAGGTTTTTAAAGAAGAAAGATCTTTGTAGGGCTACTGTAATGAAGGTTTTGAAGATGGGTAGGATTTAAATTAAAGGAGATGTAAGAGTATCTCAGGAA
Source organism: Okapia johnstoni (assembly GCA_024291935.2). Taxonomy (NCBI): domain Eukaryota; kingdom Metazoa; phylum Chordata; class Mammalia; order Artiodactyla; family Giraffidae; genus Okapia; species Okapia johnstoni. The sequence goes on from CM044308.1 coordinate 61,282,021, forward strand.
GGAGGGACCTGGTTATCAGAATGGTAACAATGACAGTTGAGGGGGACAGTCAGGAGACGACATGGCTAGAGTGGCAAAATCATGCAGGGAAGAATGAAAATGTATAGCTAAAGTAGAACCTAGAGAAATAGTAATTTTGAAAAGATTACAAAGAAAGCAAAATTATGGAACTTTTGGGCTTACTTAAAGTAGGAGACTTTGGACAGCTTGAAGGTAAGGCAGAAGTGGTAAAGGTTGGGAGGATCAGATTGCACCTGCTCACTTAGACCTATGTCTTCAACAATAAAATGACACCATTGGTTGGTTTTTGCCTGTTTGGGAATGCCTTGTAGCTAATTATACATATAACCAAACCACAGACAGAAATTCCCTTTTTGTAGTTGAACACACATCTTCATAGGATGGTTCTTACATAGTTACAACTGAGAATCTTAGGACATAGTACTGAAATGACAGATTATTTTTGCAGCCAAAATCATCTTGGACTTCTGGTTACCATTTGGTGATTATTTGACTTGAAATTAATGGTGATTTATGCCTCTGATTTTATTTGCAGAAGTCATACCATGAGCAACAACCATCTTCAACATCTTTCTCTATAATTTTTCTAGTGACTGGGCTTGGAGCTTTTCAGTGAAATTTAGTAATCCATTTTTTAAAGAGGATGAATTGTTGAAAATGACTTAACCTAATTTGTAGAATAACATTTTCTATTGAGCATGTCACGTCACCTTTATACCTTTGTCAGAGTTTTGTTGTTGGGATTTTGATACTTTGAGTAAAAAATACAGAAAAGGATAGTGAGTGATATGTCACCCATATAATTATCTCCCAGAATTCAGAGCTTTTATTATTGTTGGAATTGTATTGGGGTCTTGTTTTTGGAGGATGAGGTATTCTAATGAAAAAGTCAATCTCAAAAAAAATATTGAGAGAGACTTTAGAAGAGGAATTTGAATCCAGCAAAACATTTTGTGTTTAATCAAAATGCCTAACATTTTGTGTATGATTTTATCCACGTGTATGATTTTATCCACAGTGTGTCATACTCTATATAGTCTTAGCTGCTCCTGCTCTGTTCATTCTTTTAAATCAAAACATTTAAATATGCTCAGATCATTTATAACTTCAGAACATAAAAAAGAAAAAATCTTTTTTTATCCTTTTACAGTTGCTCCTAGTTGTCTTAAATTTGAAGCCAGACTTCATGAATGAGCCACTTCACGTTTTCTTTTGACCTACTGCAGTGTATGTCAGATATAATCTGACATGTACTAAAATGTACCAGTACAACCTTTTTGTTCCTTGAATTTGATAGACAGGTTTTCTTATGACCATTATGCAACTTTAACCAGTGCTTCTTAAAATGTTCTCTTCTCTTGGCTTCAATTATAGCACATTCTTCTGTTTTTTCTCCTATTGCAGGCAGCTTCTCCATTTTTTCATGTTTTTTGAATGACTGATATGCACTATATATTGTTTTGGGTATGTAGCATTGAAGACAAAAACGCACAACCTCTTGGTGCTTACATTCTAGTGTGGGTTTTTTTCCGTCACTGTGTTTTTAAAGTTTTACTTTGCCTTTGAATTTTTAGTCTATGTACTATCTGGCAATGATGGGAAGTTTAGTGACCATTTATTGCTCTAAATCCTCATAATTATCTCGAGCCTAGGTAATCTGCTCCAGAACCAGGTTCTGCATATCTCCACATGAATGGCCCTTCTACAGGCTCCTCAAATTGAACTCAAGTTCAGTCCCAAACTGAATTCACTTTTCCATAAATTAATTCCTCCATTCCCCCCGAGTCTGAATGGCATCACTCTCTAGCCAGGATACAGACATTTTTCATTTCTATTCCTTACCTGCTTTGTCCAACAAATGTCCATTCTGTAGTCCAGCTCTTAAGTATTTCTGTAAGCTGTCTACTTTCATCTGCACTCCCATTGTAATTCATATACCATTTGTTGGTAAGAATTTTGCATTAGTCTCAGTAATTGTATTTGTCTCCATTCTTGCTACTTCCCTTTAGAATATGGACTTTTTTTTTTTTTTGGCAACTGACAGAGGGCATAGTGCATGCAGTAGACACTAAAATACAAGAATAATTCATTTTATTGTGCTTCACAGGTATTTTTGTTGTTTTACAAAATGAAAATTTGTGACAAGCTGCATAGAACAAGTCTTATCAGTGTATCATTTTTCTGAAAGTATCTGTTCACTTCTGTGTCTCTGTGTCATATTTTGGTAATTCTTGCAATAATTCAGACTTTTTCATTATATTTGGCATGGTGATCTGTAATTAATACTCTTTGGTGTTGCTGTTACAAAGATTACAGCTTGCTGAAGGCTGTATGCCTTCAGCATACAGATGATGGTTAGCATTTTTAAGCGCAGAGTATTTTTTTAAATTAAAGTATGTACATTGTTTTTTAGATATAATACTATTGCACATTCAATAGACTACAACATAGTGTAAACATGAATTTTAATATGCAGTAAGAAACCAGTAAATTTATGTGGTTTGCTTTATTACAGTGGTCTGGAACTGAGCCTGCAGTTATCTCCAATCTGTGTCCGTATTTGAGTGGATGAATAGCAACCATTGCACTATTTTCTGTTTGTTTTCATTTGCTCTGTAGACTAAAGCTCTGTGAGGTTAAAGAGAGTGTCTCTTTACTGTTATATTCCTACTTCCTAGAATGTAGTGCCTGTGTGTTATAAGTTAGGTAAGTAGAAATCAACTAACATTACAAATCAGAGCCTTTTATTTGGAGAGCTTGTTTACCAGCATGTCATTGGATTCATTCACATTGTTGCACGTAGTTGTAAGTTACATATTCTCATTGCATGTAGTTTTTTGCTGTGTGAATATATCAGCAGTCTGTCCATCCTTTTGTACATTGATGATTGTGTAGTTTCCAGTTTTGACATTACAAAAGGTTCTGCCATGAACTCCATGTCTCTTGGTAGACGTTTTGCTTGGTCATAGATTATGTCCAGGTACAGTTTTAGTAGCTACTTTCTAAACTTTCCAAGCTGTTTAGACCAATTTACATTCCTACTACCAGTTTATTAATTTGTTTGTGTCATTATCACCAACACATGCTACTTTTGTATCTTTTGAATTTTAGCCTTGTCAGTGAACATGATAGTGATTGCATTGTAGTTTTAATTTGCATGTTCCTCATGATTAATGAAGTTGATCTCATGTGTGTTCATCAGATCTCTTCTTATAAGAAGGGCTTTCTGTGGTCTCTTCAGGATATTTATCTGTTATAAGGACATGAATAATCTCTTGTGCTTATTCTGTAAGCTTTATTGTATTTATCTTGCCACACTTCTTAGTTCACTGACTAGGGATTGAACTCAGGCCCTTGGCAGTGAAAGCCCAGAGCCTTAACCACTGGGATGCTAGGGAATTCCCTGTTTTGTCTTTCATACTTTTATTTTCAAGTCATCTCGAATTTTGAACATTATATGCGGTAGGATCAAGGTACCTGGTTCCCCCGTACAGATTTGTGGTTGGCCTAGCACTATATTTTGGAGACTAGTCTTTGTTCACTGCAATGCAGTGTTGTTGCCTCTGTTATAAATCAAGTGACTGTATGTGTGGGTCTGTTTCTGGATTTTTCTGTATTTGATCAGTTTATGTGTTCTTGTACTTATAACGTTACCTTAATTAGTATAGCTTCATCATAGATCTTGATATCTGGTGATAGCTAGTTCTCCATGGTGGTGGTCTTCAATATTGCCTTGGTTTTTCTTGACCCTTTGTGTTCCCACATGAATATTAGAATAAGCTTTTCAGTTTAGGGAAAAAACTTTCTTTGCTTTTAACTGGGATTGCATTGAATTTATAGATGTTTATGAGGAATTTACCATCTTTACAATATTTCATCTTTGAATTCATGAACATGGTGTGTTTCTCCATTTACTTGGCTTTCATTTCCCTCAGTAAATTTTGTAGTTTTCAGAATCTTTCTTGTTTTTTATTAGATTTGGTTTAGGGTCTTTGATGGTTTTTGGTGCTGTAGTAGTATTCTTTTTAAATTATTGGGTTTCTTTGTTTGTTTGTTCCTGATACATAGAGATATGTATTTTTTGTGTATTTTTGTATATTGACCTTGTATCAAGTGATCTTGCTGAATTCATCCATTCTAATAGATTAGAATCTTTTGATTTCTTCATATTGCTCTTAATGTTGAATTCTCTTTTGAATAGCTTCAGGCTACTTTGGTATTCTGGAAAGAACTAATGCTGTCAGGTAGTATATAAAGGTAGTCTGTACTAATTTTTCCTTATGTTGCTCAGAGCCACTAAGAAATAGATGTATCTTGCTTTATACTGCACTGCTAAACTTGCAACTACTTTTATCTCACATTATAAAAGACCAGCAGAAGTATATGACTAGCAGAATTATTTTCTTTGTATTTTTGACCATAATTTCTGTACCATTCTTACACTCGTAGCATAAACTTCTTTCCTCTCAATAAAAAATAAAAAACATCTTAATTATGTAAATGTAACAGTGTTGCTCAGAAATATTTACTTTTATCTTTAGGAATCCTTTCAAGTCATCCCAAATATGGTTCCATTCCTAAACTTATATGTAAGTATGAACAATACTAATTCTCTTAGCTTTTTTGCCTAAGTAAAATAAATAGCTTTTACAAATGTTTTATGTTACTAATAACAGTTATTTGGTTATTTGTTTTGATAAATCATTGTGTTTAAGTTTTAAATGAACTACTTGGGCATTTTATTGTTAGCATTAAAAACCACCATGAGTTAGTTGAAAGAGGCATTTTTTGCTGTTTTTATAATGTCTAAAACCATTAGTTTTAAATTATTTTGTAAAGATATAATACTTGAAAATAAGTTATCTTGGTCTATGAGGAAAGAAAGTTCAGCTATTCTGATTAATCAAAGAGTATTTGAAAAGTGTAATTTTTTAAAAAACCCTAATTTACAATTAGTAAATAAACATAACAACATTTATAAGTATAGCTTCTTTACATTTTATGATATGGTTAATAAAAAAATAGTAAATTGCCCTGAAAGAGAGTGTCTGAAGCTTTTTATGAATCTTTCCAGGGTATTCTGTCTTCTGTATTGGAAAGACACAACAGTAGCCATGCTTAAGTAGCACTTCATAATTTATTATTTTAAGGGATTTGTTTCACATAATTTTTAACTTACTTGATTTTGTGAAAGTGAATTATATCCACCGAATCTTTCCGTGAACTCTGAATGCAACTCAATGTCGTACTTTTACCAGTATTTCAGGAAATCTCAGTTTTTCCACGCCAGAGACATATTTAGAACTACATTTTTTTGAAGTGTTCTTTTAGAAAAGATTTTTGTCTGTAAAGAGGCACATTGAGTTACACTTTTTGTTTATTTTTACAAATAGTTGCTTGCATCATGGGATACTTTGCTGGAAAGCTTTCTTATGTGAAAACTTGCCAGGAGAAGTTTAAGAATCTTGAGAATTCCCCTCTTGGAGAAGCTTTACGATCAGGACAGGCACGACGATCTTCGCCAACTGGGTAGGCCATTCAGATCTTTGTAAAGACTTTCATTTTAGCTAAAAAAAAAACCTGTAACTAGATACTGATGTAGTTGAGTGCATGAAACATTGCCTCACTGAAGGACCACTGGAAACTTGCCATTTTGTGGCAAGCTAAAGCTAATTTTATTTTTAAAAGTAAAACAAGATGTATTTACTTTTGTTTAAAATAAAGAGTTGCATCCTATTGGGAGTTCATGTCTGAGAATGAGAGATTTTAATTTGGCAAACTTGTTTGGTTACTCTACTCTTATTTTTTTAATTGCCAAATATTATCAGTCTCATCTCTTGACAGATTTCAACTTTGTAATCTTTCTGTTGTTTAAAATTGTAGGAAAATTGTGTAAGTATAGATAAGTGAATCTGTCTGTCTTGAGAGGTAGATAAATAATAAGGTAATTAAGTAGATTCAGTAGATAAATTGTCCTGTCACAAATGGCAAACAACTTAGAAAAAGAGATGCTTCCTCATTATGAGCCAATTCCATTCAGTGCTTCTTTGAATGAATCTGCTCCAACTGGTATTTCTGATCATATTGCCCAAGGTAGAAACTTCTCTTGAAATGAATTTCAGCTTTTATGGTCCAACGTATGTATAAACTTTATTTGATGACCTTTTCTGCTGGATTTCACCTCCGTGTTCTACCATAAGCCTAAACTCAGCATATTTGTTTGCTCATCTCTTCATTTGAATTCATTCTTCATTCATTCAACATTTTTTAAGGTCCAGTAGGTATCAGGTACTCTGCTAGGTATGGAGGTAAAGATGACTAAGAGCTGGCTGTTTGCCCTGAGAAATTCTCTCAGTCTGCTGGAAGATATAGAAAAATAAGAATAAATTATTAATATGCTCCGTTAATTGAAAATACTAACAATGTTTAGTGAAATAGCAAAGATGAAATGATAAATTGTGCTTGAAAGAGTCTTTAAAAGGTTTCATTTATTACTGTGGTCTTAAAGGCTCTCTTAGCTTCTTTGTAATGTGAGAAAAATTACCTGCTTTACAGAACTTTTGTCAAGTGAGAAAATCCTTGTGAAAGTGCTTTGTGAAGTTTGTGTGAATATTAGCTTTGAAGATCACGTGATGTGAGCGAAACAACATCAGCTTTGGATTAAGGCCTGCATATGAGTCGTGATTGACATTTGCTAGCTATGTGTCTTTAGATAAGTAATTTGTGGTGCATTCAGTTTCTTGATCTCTTGAATTGAGATGATAATACCTCTCTTAAAGAACTTTGGGAATGAAATGAACTAATGAGAGGTAATGATTGAAAAGTATTAATAATAGACTGTCAACAAATGTTAGCTAGCTTGCTTCCTTCGTTGCTTTCTTCAGTCTAATTTGCCATGAAAAATGAATTGGAAACAAAGTGTAAATTTATAATTCCTTACCTAAAATCCAAAACTTTTTAAACAGATTTTTAAATAATTAGTGATAAAAACCTGACCTGAACTCAAACTGATTTCAGCTGGATAGAACTATATTGATAATCTTTATTTATCTTAATATTTTTTCTAGATTTTGTTTTAGGAATGTTGTGTTTGCTTATTCATCACTACTTCAATGGACATTAAGTAATAAGGGATATATACGGTAATGTTTTTTCTAAAATCTAAAACTCTGAATTTTGAAGCATTTCTGACTCCCAAGGGTTTGGAGTAGGGATTGTGGACCTCATAGAGTACTTGAAAACACGTGCTTTGAAATAAATACAATAAACCAGTACCTATGGGGAGCAAACAAAGTTAAAGGGACATTCAGGCCTTCGTTTCTTTTCAGACAGAAGAGATTTTATTCTCTATGTATGAATAGGTTAAAAGGAGGGAAGGTATAGAATGGAAAGGTGTTTATTATAGATCAAGTAAGGTTCCAGATGGTGCAGAAAGGGTTCTAGGTTGGTCAGGATATAAAATAGCCATTTTCTATTTGTGGCTGTTTAAATTCATTAAAATTAAGACAGATTGAAAATTCAGTCCTCAGTTGCTTTGGTAGCATTTCAGTTGCTCAGTAGCCATATGTGCTACTGGCTACTGTGTTGGACTGTGTAGAGAACATTCTCAGCATTATAGAAAATTGTATTGGACAGCGCTGTCTTAGAGCAAGAGCCAGTGGCAGGGGGGCGGGGGTGAGTATTAACTTTGCAAAAGAGACAGGAGAAAGTGAAGTTAAAGAGTTAAGACAACTGAAGAGATTCTTAAGTCTTATTTTTTTTACTGCAGTGTACAACATGTGGAATTTTAGTTCCCTGACCAGGGATCAAACCCATATGCTGTATTGGACCATCAGGAAAGTTTTAAAGTCTTTTAATTCTCACCTTTTTTCCCCCCCTTAGTGGCTGGACATGGGACACCTGATTAGTGAGAAAGGAAAAGAGGTCAACAGCATAGGAGAGAATGGTTAAAGTCATTATTTTACCTCCAAAGTCAGCTGTCTCACAGTGTCTCCCATTTCTGCAGTCTCCCAAATTCAAATATATTCTGCTTCTGTTCTAGCCATGCACCAAGTCTTCCCTTGCTATGTCTTGCATCCTTCCTTGCATTTGCATTAGAAAATTTCATTCCATGTTACATAATTTCTTTGCCAGTAAAGACAGACAAAACACCCTTTGGTATCTGCCTACAGACTACAGCAAGGCCCAAACTTTCATGTATTTTAAGTCCTCCACTATAGCCATCCATCCATCCATGCTCTGCTGTCTTACCCTCTGCCCCTGAGTCAAGATTGCCACTTTAGTTCCCCACGTGAGCCCACAGTGGCCTCCTTTGCTTCCCTGCAGTCTTCCCTTACCAGGGCATCCTCCCCTTTTGTTTAAGTCCTATTTGTCCTCTGCTTTCTCTTACCAGGAATTGAAAGTTATTAATCTCTCACAGTAGAAAGCATTCTTTGATAGCTGTTATGAGACTTATTGTAGTTTATTACAGTTGGATTTAAATCAGTGCTTTTTTACATTTTCCTGTTCCTTCCAGCTCTTTACTGTAAGCCTTGCTCCCTACACAATACAAGATATTTTCATTTGGCTTTTACAAGTGAAAAAAAGTATCCTTAATTTTATGTCTGATTCATGTTTTCATTATTCATCACAGAATTTCAGAACAATTGAAATGTTTTTCTTTTTGATAAGAAAATGTATTAGACCTGGAAGGAACTTTAGTGAACATCATTTAGTTCAAACTTCCATATTTCACAGTTGAGAAAACCAAGACTCAAAGAAGCTTAGTGATTTGCCCAAGGACATTAATTAAATGTTGTCAGAGTGGGAATGAGAACCTAAGGTTCCTAACTACTCATCTAGTATAAGCTGTCTCCTTCAGAATTTAAAAAATGTCATTTATGGTGAAAGGAAATGAATTCAGTAACTTATTACAAATGAAATGCAAGGTGCTTTTAAATGCACTATATGATTTTAATATTTTTCTTTAAGCAAGAAAAATTTGGTTTTTATCCATGGTGTATAATATTAGAACTAATTAGAAATTTAAATCCTCTGCTTTGTATCAGTGCAAGTATACTTTATGGTAAAAGATTGTAGTTGAATATATTCAGTGAATAGTTATGTTGCTTTGAAAAATGTGAGTATTCGCTGGGGCCTTACTATTGACTTTCAAAATAGTACCATTTATAAAAACTTTCAAAACAATTATTTTAATTCATATGGTTATAGTATTAAAATGATATACCTAATTTCTATGTCTCATTAAAAACCTCTGAGAAATATTATTTTGAGAGTGGTTTGTTAGACTTTATAAGTTTAAATAGTTCACTGAATGTTGTGTTAGCATTAATTTTTTAAAAATGTTATCTGGCTTTGCTTTCTGACTATATATTTTATAAACTATGTTGAATATTTAGTCCTGTCACCTAACCATTTCCTTATTTTTATATCAGTATTTGACTCTTTGATAAAATGTTTTCATACTTTGACTTTCTTTGGGAGAGAGAGAGAATAAATGCTGGTTCCCCAGGTAAAAGTTAATACTTTTTTCTGCCTCAGTATTGCATCCATTAGATCTGAATCAAAGTGATGCTTCCTGTGGTTAAAGACTATGTTTTATACCTTTCAGTAGCTATTTTCAAGTATGACTGAAATACAAGAAAAGATAAATTTTTTTTTAATTGCTGGAGTTGTTTGTATATATATAGACTCTGGATACAGTAACATTTAACTATGGAAATATTTACTAAATCTACACCATGTCTAGTTTTGTTCAATTGTCGTTAGTAGAATATATTTCTCTTTAATTATATAAACTGTATGAATAACCTCCCAGTTTAGAGCAACACTAGCATTTTAATAAGTGAATTGTGCTGGTATATATCATATCCATTCTTCTGGCCATGAGTAGTTCAAAAAAATGTATTTTTAACTTTAGAAATAAAAGCTTGAAAGGGTAAGAGGAAGTAAATTTTGGTTTTATAATTACCTTGGGGAAAATATAGAACCTTTGGAATGATGGTAATAATTTGATCTTTCACTTTAATTTTTTTGTAGGTAAGGAGCATTTGTAAATTTTAGTTGCTTTGGATTTATTCAAATCCTTTTATCACCATTTATTAACTGTTTGTTGTTTTAGGACCTGATCCCAACATTGAAGAAAGTCCTAAAAGAAAAAATATTACATATGAGGAATTAAGGAATAAGAACAGAGAGTCATATGAAGTTACTTTAACACATAAGACTGACCCCTCAGTCAGGCCTATGCAGGAAAGAATGCCAAAAAAAGAAGGTATGATAGTCTAGTCTGAATCACTTTACTCTTTAGGATTGGAAACTGCAGCACTAGTTTAATTATACTAACGTGTGATTTAATGCCTCAAGCAATTAACCAAAATAACATTTTTTTAAGATGGTAACTACTTAATAGTTATCAGTTCTTCCTATTTTAAAGTGTTCCAAAAGCCATTTTATGTTAGAAAATAATGGAGTCCAAATAGTATAACTTAAAACAGTAAGACTAAATTTTTAATGTAGAAATTATACAAACATTTGATTGTTTTCCCTTATGAGAAGCCACCTTGGGAATTGATAACCATTTTTTTAAATGATGTATCTATTGCATAAAACCAGATTAGATTGATAATGCCACTTTTGGCAGAATCACAGAATCCTGATTGAGTAATAAAATGATGGTCTTGTATGTCTATGAAATTGAAAGTTACATGCTTACGAGCTAGCTTTTAGGGCATTTCCAAATAGGGAGTTTGGCTTATAACAGTACTTTGTGCGTAGTTGCTCAGTTGTGTCCGACTCTTTGTGACTCCATGTACTGTAGCTCACCAGGCTCCCAGGACAAATACTGGAGTGGGTTGCCATTTCCTCCTCCAGTGGATCTTCCTGACCCAGGGACTGAACCCATATCTCTTACATTAGCCGGTGAATTCTTTACCACTGAGCTGCCAGGGAAGCCCCTTAACAGTACTTTACTCTATAATTAATTATTACATACAGATTTTTAAAATCATGATTTAAGCCTTTTTGGAGCAGCTGCACATAACCCAGAGTAACTTTTCTGACACCAAAGATTTGTCAGTAACAAGAAGACATTTTGAATAAGGCTTTGTAGCTGTTTCAGTATAAAATTCTGTAATATCTTTCTTGAGGAATATTAGAGGATGTTTCGTTGTTTCAAGGTTTTCTATTTACTACTTTAAAAATTGAAGGAACAAAAAGGTCCTTTGTACCTTCTTGAGAGTACACCACAGAGATGCAAAAACACATAAAATAATCCTTAGTATTTTTCATTATGATCATTCCTTTAGAGCTAGTTTTATTTCTAATTGGTAGTAATTGTTTGATTTAGAATTCTATTTTATAACAGTGATCCACCTCTGTCATATTATTGATATTCTTTACAGCTTTAAAATAGACTTGTAATCAGCAATACTTGTTAATGTTTGTCATAAAAAATTTTAACATAAGCCTTATATGTTTAGTAGTTATTGCTCTGTAATATGTGAAGATTCACTGGTACTCTGATCTGCTAATTAATTTGAGAATTTAGACTGTAAGCTCCATGAGAGCAGGCGGTAGTATTCTTCTCATTTTTGTAATCTGCTCTACTGTATGTCTGCATAGCATAGTGCCATCATTTGATATGTCAGAAATGTTGTGTTTTGGTTGGGCCTTCTAGTACTAAAAACTAACAAAAGATAACATGGTAGATGAGTGATATTTGCTGGATTTGGACATTTGTGCTTTTGGCTGTGAACAGTTTTGAAGTTCTGTTTTGTGATGTGATGTGAACTGTTTTTCTTTGTAAAAAGAAAGCTTTTTTTTTTTTTTTTGCGCTTTATATAATTTAAAGAAAAAAGTTACGAAACGGTTTGTGATTTCTATTCTAGAACCTAGACAGAAATTTAACAGTACAATGTAGATTCACTAGGTCAGGAAGTGTCATTTAAAAATTCTCAGCTTTTGTTTATGTGGATTATATTCGTTGTTATTTTAGCTAGTTAGAAATTATGGCAGAAATTTTAAACATCTAAGCATATTTTCACTTAGCTATCAGCAGTGATGTCCCCATCATGTAGCTCCGTGAAAACTGCCTTCTAACATAAGGGAAGAAGAGCAAGGGGAAAAGCAAAACAGTGTCTTAGTATAATAATGAAATAATTTTGACTTTAAAGACTTGACTGAAAAAGTCTTGGGGAAAGGGAATCCCCTTATACTTTGATAACTGCTTCTTTACATTGTTATGAATACTTAGGTCTTCTGAAGAGTTATAATTCACAGATGATGGCTGTATAGAAGAGAGGCTAAAAAGTAAGAGAAGATAGAAGAACATGTTTCAAAATATAATTTCACATAAAATGCAAAAATACTGGAAAGCTTTTCCTCCTTGTACTAGTATTAATCTCCTGAGAGAGATTAATCAAATCTGAGGTTTCTGTGAAAAACAGCATTCAAATATTCGTTATTGTTTTATTTTTCATTTACTGGTAAATATTGTACATCCTGTAATGTATACCATGCTTACTTTAGATGGTAAAGTTGTAAAGGTACCCAGCTTTGGACCTAAATAGACCTGTGTTCATGTTTCAGTTCTGCCTATTTTATTAGGCTTGTACCTTGGGCAAGTTACTAATCTGTTTTCCTTAGAATGGGGATTATATCTACTTTATCAGGTTGTTTTAGAGATCAAATACTTATGTAAAGGTCTTGATACCATATTTATGTCCAACCTCCAGTTCACAAAAGTCTAGCCAGCCCCTTTTTATAATTTGACTCTCGTGTGCATTTATTCAAATGAGAAACATAATTTAAGTCATACTAATAGCAAACATAAAATGGTGCCTTTCACTTACTACTATTTGGAATCATCAATTATTTGTGCTTTTTTCCTAGTCAAAGTAAACAAATATGGAGATACTTGGGATGAGTGAAAAATTGCATCATTGGACCTACTGAAGGAGTTTCAGTATCCAGCTTCATCTAGGTGGTCATGAACATCTGCATGCTTTGAGCTCAGCAGCAGTCTTCATAAACACATTTAAAACTAGAACCTGGGTTTTTGTGGTTTGGCTTATTAAGATGATGTTTTAAAAACTCAGACTTTAATATTAATATTGTGTGAATGTAGTCATTTGGGGAACTCTTTGAATGATGGTATTATACCATGATTATACATAGTTTGTGAAATTGTTTTATGTTACAGGGCAAGGATACCCTGTTATAAAACTTTCAAGAGAATGTAATGCTTTACAATCACTGCATCTGGAAATAAGTGATACCTGCATGTTGAATTGGGGTGGGGGGGGAGCAAGCATAATTTTAAGTGTTAAAACTTTACATCAAAATTATTAAAACTCCTTTCTCCAGTGTTTGCTGTATTCTCTTAGTGTTTATGGTAAATAAAATATAAAGGAACATGTATCTTTGATTTTATGGTCTTATTGTTTCTAGTCTGCATGTGTGCTAAATTGCTTCAATCGTGTCCGACTCTGCAATCCTATGGACTGTAGCCTGCCAGGCGCCTCTGTCCATGGGATTCTCCAGGCAAGAATACTGGAGTCGGTTGCCCTCTTCTTAAGTACAATCGTAAGTCAAGTTTTGTAGGGATAGGAAGTAAAGTCATCTATATGAATATTTAATTATGATACAAAAAATGTGACTCAAATAAAGCAACATACAGTGAATAGCCTAATGCCCTAAAAAAGCAGTGTTTGAAAAATTTGCAAATTCCCGGGGAATAAAAATTTGGTATACTGTGTTTTATTCATTATTGACCTAATATTTGTTTATGGTTAGGTGAATGGAAAATGAAATTGTGGTCTCATCTAAATTATATTTAATTGTATTACATTTCCACCAGAAACAGTATTTCAGTTAGTTACTGCTGTAAATCATTGCCAAACTTTGTGGCCTAAAACAGCAACAATTCATTGTCTCAGTTTTTCTGTGTCAGAATTTAAGGAAGGATTCAGCTGAGTAATTGGCTCTGGGTCTCTGAGGTTTGCAGTCAGGTGCTGGCTGGAATGGCAACAGCAGGCAGCTAGGCTGGGGTCTGGCCAGGCTTCTCTTAGCTTCAGGACCTTGCTGTGTCTCTCTTTGGGTGAGGGTGGGCTCCTCACAGCATGTTGTGCTCAAGGCCATTAGACTGTTTACCTGATCATTAGGGCTCTAGTGTGAGTGCAGCAAGCGTTTCAGAAACTTGCCTTTTTTTCTGACCTTACCTCAGAAGTCATGAAGCATTTTTTGTAAACCTGCCTCAAGGCGGGAGCATAAACTCCACACCTAGTCACATTTTTTTAAAAAAGAAACATGGGATGGAAGATGCTGAGCTCTCTTCAGCCCCCCATTTGACCACAGTAATTCACACCATTCTCACATGCAAAATAAAATACTTCTTTCGGAACTCCATTGTGACAGCTCAGGGTCTAGAAGCTCATTGTCTAGTCTAATCAAATCCAGGTGTGGATGAGGTAAAGGTCCTTAAGTATCATTCCTCAGTCTGAATACCTATGAACTTACAAGTAATCTTTCCTGTTTGTCCCAAATTCTTGCCGCTTTAGACTTGCCTTTTTAAAGGGGGAATGAGAATAAGAGGCGTACAGCAGTCACTTAACTGGCACTTAAACCCAGCCAGTCTTGTGTTGCTTTGACTAGGATTTAGGCATAACCCCTGGGGCTCTTGGTCCTGCCCTCTGAGTCATCCTTTCCCACAAAGGTAGCACCTGATTGCCATGGAGTAGTGCTCTCAACTTGCCATAGGAGTTAGAGATTCCAAGGTCTCTGTTTATGTTATACCTATCCAAGCTGATAGAATTGTTTAAACCTGTGGAGCTCTTAGGTCCACTCAATTACACAAAAGCCCCTGTAAGTCTATTAGAAATAGTCTCTTCTATGTTGGGCTCCCTGTGAGGCTAATGAACAACCTCCCTAAAATTCTTGGAAGCCTTGAGCAGGGTCTTCAAAATTACCCCTTTAAGACTTGTAGAAGGCCATTTGTGTCTGAAATGTTCTGAGGCACTGTCCTCTTTCTCAGATCTGAAATGAAATCTTACTGCCCTTCTCTGAATTTGACCTTTGTCTGGAAGCTATTTCTGTATATAGAACCCTTCCTGGCTTAAAAGACTTCTGAGCCTTTATGTTTTCTCCAAATCACATTTGTTCTTCATGTAAGGTTTCTCTCTCGTTTTACTTACACAGCTAGAAAAATCCAGGTGGCATCTTCAGCACTGACCTGAAATAACTAGATCAAGTTTATTAGGTATATATATTTTTATTTTCCGTTTTACCACAGGTAGCAGTTTTGCTAAACTCTGCTACACAATCTTCCTTTGTGGCTCAGCTGGGGAAGAATCCGCCTGCAGTGCAGGAGACCTGGGTTCGATCCCCTCCCAGTTTGGGAAGATCCCCTGGAGAAGGGAAGGGCTACCCACTCCAGTATTCTGGCCTAGAGAATTCCATGGACTATATATAGTCCATGGGGTCACAAAGAGTTGGACACGACTGAGCGCCTTTCACTACACAGGGTCTCTTCCAGCTTCCAGTAACATTTTCCTTTATTCCCTATAATTCCTCCTTTTCAGCCTCCTCTCTAGGCTTCTGTTAACACCCTCATCCATGCCCTTTAGGTTTTCATGAAAACCTCCTCAAGGTCCTGCCGGTATCCATCTGCCACTTGTTTCCCAAACCAGTGCCACATGTTTTAGGTTTTTATGGCAGCTCCTTACTTCTAGCTACCCAGTTTCTGTGTTAGAGTTTGATTAGAAAGTAGAATTGTTCTAAATGATAGAGATTTACTATAGGAATTAGATCTTAGGAAATTGTGAAACTGATAAATCAGTCTGCTATTTATTGTGTCTGCAACTAGTATTAGGCATGTTCTTACAGTCACAATAGAGACCTAAGTAGAAACAGGTCACTCTAGGCCTAAATTTGGAACTGTCATACCTTCATTTCTGCCTCATATTTTTCCTAAAGCAAGTCATATGGACAAGCCCAAGGTCAAGAGATAGGTAAGTACATCCCACTAACAGTGGGAGAGAAATACAAAATTATATGACAAAAAGCTTACATGTAAAGAGAGAAGGAATTGGCTTACTCAAGGGTCTTCCCTGTTACTCCCAATGCAGGGAACCCAGGTTCAATCCCTGGTCAGGGAACCAGATCTCACATGCTGCAACTAAGAGTTTGCTTGCAGCAACTAAAAGATCCTGTGTGCCCCAAGTAAGACCCAGTGCACCCAAATAAATGAATCGTTAAAAGAATGGGGCCAGTAATACAATCACAAGGGGAGCAGAAGTGACCAGTCCTGCCCCTGGCATTCTAAAGGCATTTAGCTTTTATCTATCTGACACAGACATTACATCATATTGTATTACAGCTATGTATTTAAGTATCTTACCTCCTGCACTAATTTCTTTGAAAGCAGGGATTATTTTATATATGTATGTATCCCTGTTTCTTCAAACACATTGCTTTGTGTATTGAAGGCACTGAAAAATATTTGTGGAGTTAGTTAATGGATGAAGCCATTTCTGGACTTCCAGATCATAAGCTCTGGTTTTCAAAACTTTATTCAGGAAGCTTCCTTCCCCCGCCCCCCCCCCCCCCCCCCCCCCCCCCATTTTTTTGGCCATGTTGTGTGACACACAGAATCTTAGCTCTCTGACCAGGGATCGAACCCATGCCCCCTGCAGTGGAATTGTGACATCTTAACCACTGGACCACCAGGGAAGCCCCAGGGAACTTCCTTTTTGATATTTCTTTCCTCACCATCATTAATTTCTACCTCCCAGGTTCCTTCTCTTGTCACCTCCCCATTTCCATCCTCATTCTTGCCCCAGCCACTTTTAGAGATGAGAGAATCTAATAAAGTATTTTATAATACAAATTTTTCAAGATAGTCCTTCAGTCAACAAAGATTTTTTAGACAATTACCAGGAATATTACACAATAATAAAGCAAAGGGCCAAATTGGTTTTCAGTGCAGGTGACACAAAACTTTAATCACAAGTTTTGGATTGAAAAGGACAGATAGTTGAGTCTGAAAATAGCTCCATGAAATTGAAAAGAGAGAAGTATATAATGAGTTATACTGAAGTTCAGAATGACTGGCTGCGTAAGCATAAAATAGGCAGATGAGACTTGAAGGCAGATCATGTGAAAAAGCCTAGCATGGGCCAAAGGCATGACACAATCACACAGGTTTGGGCTACAGCAGTAGTTAGTTGTTATTGTCAGAGCTAACATCCATTTGTTACCGAATTAGGTCATAAGGATCCCACTTGGTCCCTAGCCCAGCAGAGGCCCTTGCCTCAGTGAGGCAGGTTCTTTTTCCACTGGGGTTCATGCAGTCAAAAATGAGTTCAAAGCTGAGATTGAAGCTTTATTCAACGGCTAGAGAATGGAGACATGGGAACTTCATTCATAAATCAACTTCTTACGTAGGGGATGGTTGAGGCAAGATTTTAGGGAAAGTTTAATGAGGAGGAGGCATATGCATTGCTTTTCTGAAAAGAGGCAGAGTTCTTCCTGGTGCCACCTCTTTTTTGCCCCTGTGTGGTCCTCTGGCATCTGGGTCAGAAGCAAGTTGAACCACCGTGGTGCAGAAGGGCGGTGATCTTACCCTGATTGGTTGGTGGTGAGGTAATCAGGAGTCGACATCATCAATCTTCTGGTTCCAACAGTTTGAGGTCTATGTGTTTTGTGGGGAGCATACAGTTAACTTCTCCCACATGGTAGGAGTTTTAGTATCTGCAAAACAGCCCAAAGGACATGACTCGGAGTATTAGCTACAGACTTTGAGGAGGAACTAAAAGTCCTTGACTTGAATGGCACAACTATTATTTCGTGTGTGCGAAGTGAAGAATATGCTAGTGTATAATATGCCAATGGTCCAGCTTCACACAACTACACATTCTGGTGCCAGACTTTGAAGCCTCTGGATTAATCACTGAAATCTCTACAACTCTAAATGTCTATGAAATCAGATTTTATAGTTCGGATTTGAGTGCAGAATTCCAAAGTGAAAATGTTTTCTGTTGATTAGCAAATTGCATTGTTGAATAGTAAGAAAATTACCTACATGACATTTTCATTACTTAATTAAGTCATTCAAGACAAGTATCATTACTATCACAATGTTAACAGAAAATAGGAAAATCATTCTGACAGCATAGGAAGAGAAAATCTTTGCTTAAATGAGAATTTAGAAAACACATTAGCGTTGTATACAGTATATCATTATATATAGTTATAGGTAGATAACATAAAATATATATTGAAAATTCTGGAAATTATCATCTACTTTGGTAGATGAATTAGACATAGATCTTGCAGTCCAAGAGACTCTCAAGAGTCTTCTCCAATACCACAGTTCAAAAGCATCAATTCTTTGGCACTCAGATTTATTTATAGTCCAACTCTCACATCCATACATGACTACTGGAAAGACCATAGCTTTGACTAGATGGACCTTTGTCAGCAAAGTAATGTCTCTGCTTTTTAATAAGCTGTCTAGGTTGGTCATAACTTTCCTTTCAAGGAGCAAGTGTCTTTTAATTTCATGACTGCAGTTAACAATTTGCAGTGATTTTGGAGCCCCCCAAAATAAAGTCTTCCACTGTTTCCACTGTTTCCCCATCTATTTGCCATGAAGTGATGGGACCAGATGCCATGATCTTAGTTTTCTGAACGTTGAGCTTTAAGCCAACTTTTTCACTCTCCTCTTTCACTTTCATCAAGAGGCTCTTTAGTTCTTCTTCACTTTCTGCCATAAGGGTGGTGTCATCTGCATATCTGAGGTTATTGATGTTTCTCCCAGCAATCTTGATTCCATCCTGTGCTTCATCCAGCCCAGCGTTTCTCATGATGTACTCTGTATATAAGTTAAATAAGCAGCGTGACAATATACAGCCTTGATGTACTCCTTTCCCGATTTGGAACCAGTACGTTGTTCCATGTCCAGTTCTAACTGTTGCTTCCTGACCTGCACAAGATTTCTCAGGAGACAGGTCAAGTGGTCTGGTATTCCCATCCCTTTAAGGATTTTCCACAGTTTGTTGTGATCCACACAGTCAAAGGCTTTGGCATAGTCAATAAAGCAGAAATAGATGTTTTTCTGGAACTCTTTTGCTTTTTTGATGATCCAGCAGATGTTGGCAATTTGATCTCTGGTTCCTCTACCTTTTCTAAAACCAGCTTGAACACCTGGAATTTCATGGTTAACGTACTGTTGAAGCCTGGCTTGGAGAATTTTGAGCATTACTTTACTAGCGTGTGAGATGAGTGCAATTGTGCGGTAGTTTGAGCATTCTTTGGCATTGCCTTTCTTTGGGATTGAAATGAAAACTGACCTTTTCCAGTCCTGTAGCCACTGCTGAGTTTTCCAAATTTGCTGGCATATTGAGTGCAGCACTTTCACAGCATCTCTTTTAGGATTTGAGATAGCTCAACTAGAATTCCATCACCTCCACTAGCTTTGTTTGTAGTAATGCTTCCTAAGGCCCACTTGACTTCACATTCCAGAATGTCTGGCTCTAGGTTAATGATCACACCATCATGATTATCTGTGTTGTGGAGATCTTTTTCATATAGTTCTTCTGTGTATTCTTGCCACCACTTCTTAATATCTCCTGCTTCTGTTATGTCCATACCATTTCTGTCCTTTATTGTGCCTATCTTTGTGTGAAATATTCCCCTGGTATCTCTAATTTTCTTGAAGAGATCTCTAGTCTTTCCAATTGTATTGTTTTCCTCTATTTCTTTGCAGTATCTAAACATTACATTTTAAATTCCAGAAACCAAATGTGAAAATTTTGTTTTCTTCACTCTTGAACATGAGTCCAATAAGGAATAAGGAAAGTTTTGCCAAGGAATTTGGTTAGACATCCAATGTTTACCATGTAGTCTCTTCAGTTCTTTCTTTTATGCAAGTTTATGTACAATTTTATCTTGTTCTTTGCCAAGGTTTTTTTTTTAATCACAAAACTGCTGCTTCTAAAAACTTATGACCACCTTGGTGGTGAGTGTTGGTAACTGCTAAATGCTAACAGACAAATCCTGTTCCTTTAACATCTCTTCCTGCAAAAACAGAGCCACCCTGAGACACCTGTTTCCTAAGAAACAACAGGTAATGCAACAAAATATTCAAGATTTCTTGGCTGACCTTTGAGGTTTTTTTCCCTGATTGATTTTCTTTCACACTAAGATCACTGTGATAAACTGTTTCAATAAGAAACTTATCCACTTAGGAAAATCAGAGAGCCCAAACCATAAACCCAATCGGAATCAGAAACACTATGAAGATGTCAGCAATAAGCATAATGTTCCCTTTCAACAATAATAGATTGATCCTTCCCCTCTACCCCAAGATGGGTTTTCACATTGACTTTGCTGTGCTTAACCATGTGAAAATACTCTGATCCCTGGCAATTCATTTTCTGGAACATAGAAAATAAATGTGCCCAATTCTGAATTTCTGCCAACAGCTGAGATAACACAGAGTCACCAGTTGCTAGTTGTCAGAACCAGGAGTTAAATTGTACCCAAGAACCTAGGATACTGGCTCTGCATTCTGATATACACAAAAAAGAATTCTATCGACAGGAAAAAAACCCCAGGATATGTAATATAAAAGTGTGTGGGTGTTAGTTGCTCAGTTGTGTCTGACTCTTCACAACCCCATGGACTGTAGCCCAACAGTCTGCCCATGGGATTCTCCAGGCAAGAAAACTGGAGTGGGTTGCCATCTCCTTCTGCAGGGGATCTTCCCTACTCCAGGACCAAACCCAAGTCTCCTGCATTGCAAGCAGATTCTTTGCTATATGAGCCATAAGAGAAGCCCACAATATAAAAAGAGACATGGTCAAAATCACTCCATTTCATACACTTAATATCCATGTAAAAATAAAAACTTCTAAATATTTTTGACGTAGAAAATAAATATATATCAAGCATGAATTTTTTTCTCTTTGAATTTTTTTTATTTTTAAGCATTAACTTTCAATGAGGTTTTCCTTTTTACCTCCATGATACAGTTTTCAAGAAGAATTAAGTAAAACGTAAAGTGTACATATACACACCCTCATTAAATGAATGGTGACACATATATAAAGCACTTTCCTGAGAAAGTACAAAGATGCAGAAGTTTTCATGTAGGGCTCAGACAACCTAACAAAGACAAAAGGTCCCCAGTGGAAGAGTTTGTCTTCATGAAAAAAAAAAACCTGGCATGAGAATAGGAATGCAACTCTTGGGGTTGGATTGGCTCCCTCTGAACTCCCTTAAAACCCTGAAGTTTATCAGTCTCTGAATTAATTCTTCCAGTGATTCTTCCCAGAAATATGCAAACTGTTCCAGAGGGACATTTGGAGAAGTTGTGTTTATTCTTTTAAGCCACCAGCAGCAAATAAAAGAGCCCCAGTTCTCGAGAACTGACCACGAGCTAAGCAAGTAACCTAAAACAACCAGCTTTTCCAAAACTTCACCATACCGGGCAGACATAAAATCGCTAAGGTCACTAAAAGGACAGCTGATTTATATTGTGACACTTTCAAATGAAATATTTTTCATTAAGTTAAAAAAGCTTGGCTCTTAAATTTTAGAAACCACTTCCCATAGACACAGTCTTTCTTGTATTTCTGTATTTCTATCTCCATACACATTGGTTTTCTTTGGGCATGATTTCCCAAGTTTCTCAGAATTCATTCCTGTTCTCTATCAGAGATCTTAAAACCCTGAACAAAAGCAAGAGTGAAATAGGGGTGAATGGGGGTGAATCAGAGAAGACTTCAAACTCATTTAGCTGTAAGGAAGTAAGAGTGCAATGCAATGTTATTTGGTGTATGAATGCTCCCAACATGTTCTTCAACAGCAGAAAACATGGAATGCTCAATTCAATTGAGAATTAACAGGAAAGCATTTCAATAGAGCAAGAGAATCACAATGTTGCTGTTCCACAATAAGTAAGTTATTTTAAAGTACACTTGACATTTTAAAGGTGTACAAATTTAGATGCTTTTAGAAACTTCAGTGCCCAAAGACACAGAGTTTAGGAAGTTGAAGGCTGTGAACTTCTCTCCTGACTTAATCCATGCTTTGTTTTGCATTCCTCACAGGTAAGCAGGCAGTGCCTAAAACAGAAGCAAAAATGTTGGTTTGTACTTTGACACTGGAAGCTCTAGTCGGAACACAATGTTATTTAGAGATTTAAAAAAAAATTTAATTGATATATAGCTAATTTACAATGTTGTGTTAGTTTCTACTGTATGCAAAGTGATTCAGTTCTCCATATACATATGTTTATATATATATTATTTTCTATTATGGTTTATTACAGGATATTGAATATAGTTCCCTGGGTTATACAGTAAGACCTTGTTGTTTATCTATTTTATATATAGTAGTTGTGCATCTGTTAATCCAAAACTCCCAATTTATTCTCACCCCCTTTCCCCTTTGGTAACTATAAGATTGTTTTCTATGTTTTTGAGTCTGTTTCTGTTTTGTAAATAAATTCATTTATATCATATTTTAGATTATTTAGAAGTATTTTCTAAGCTAAAGTTTTCAAGCTTGTTTTTTCTCAGGAATAATCGGAGTTGTTTCTTGGTTTCAGACTCCTGGAATTTCATCCATTAGAAGGCCAATAATGATCTTCCTGTCCAATGTTGTTGTCAGTATGTTGTGCTGCCTTTCAACAAGTATAGGGTGTTTAGAGTAAGGTGTCCCCAACAGCAGTCCTATAGTACCATGGTAGAAATAGCTATTATTCACTGAGCACTCACTGAGTGTCATAAGCAATCATTTCTATTCCTTATAACATCCCATAAAAAAATTCTGATCACCATTTTATACAGATGAGACAACTGAAGATTTGAGAGTTTAAGAAACATGTCCAAGGTCACACAACTTAGTAAGTAAACAGTTAGAACTGCTTTTGAACCCAGCAACTCTAACAGTAGAGGTAATGCGGCTAACTCCAGAGTCCTACTGCTTGTATCCCTCATGAGCATCACAATTTATATTAATAGTAAAGGCTCTGAGAAGTCCTGCAATTGAGAGTCCTGGTTAAATTTGTGTAATCTTGTGACGGTAGAAGCTGTGCTGGCTGATCAAGGCATTCGTTAGACACTTGTACAATGCCTTGAACATAGTAGGTACTTACTAAATGTTTGATGAGCAAAGAAAATAGGTAACTCAGTTAAATCATAATTATAATGAAGTTGAATAGCAACAACCCAAACTTTGAATTTTGTTCAACATATCAATGTTAAAAACTATTTTAATATTACAAATGGTTGAATGACCTTTCACTTACTTTTTAATAGTTACCTTTATTAAAATCCCTTAACCAAACAGAGTACAAACCTGTTATGCCCTGGACCGAAACCAGCTCCACGCAGCTGACCTTCAAAGGAATGGAATTTACTTTGGCACACTCCTATATACGATGCTTTTCCAAGGCCAAATCCTAAGATACCAGCAACTGTAAAAGCAGGTTAGGAAAGATAAACAATTGAAATATTTGAAATATTTGGAATCTCCTCCATTGTCTGCTAGAACTTCCTTTATTAACAGCAATAATTCTTATATCAAAAGTACCTTACTAAATCAATGAACAAAAACTCTGGGCATGAAGCTCTCTATCAAAGAGCAGGATTGGGAACTAGAGACTTTTTGATCTCCTCAGTTTTGAACTGGAGGTAGGAGGGCCAAGTTACAGCAAGCCAAGGGGATGCTCTGACATGGCAGCCAGAAGGTGGCCCAACTGGCAGACAAGTTTGTGAAGTCACCCAGGAAGGGAGAGGTGGGACTTGAGTTGTGGCTTTGGGTAGCCTCCAAATCACTAGGTAGGAGACCCCTTAATTCTCTGTATGGATGGAGTATGGGGAGCCACATTATCTTGCAGGCAGAGGAGGGAGATCATGAGGCAGAACCATGGAAGACATTTCTAACCTGCTATTCCTGCCAGGAATGAGGTTTTGGATGGTACACCAGAATGCACCTTCTGTGGACATAAAAGGTCTCTGCATAACCAATGAAAGAAGGTAAAAGCCTAAGTGTATGGTAAATGTATATTAGAAAATGGGCTTCCCTGGTGGTTCAGTGGTTAAGAATCTGCCTGCCGATGCAGGAGACTCAGGTTCAATCCCTGAGTTATGAAGATCCCCTGGAGGAGGAAATGGCAACCCACTCCAGTATTCTTGCCTGGAGAATCCCATGGACAGAGGAGCCTGGTGGACTACAGTCCATGGAGTCACAAAAAAGTCGGACATGACTTAGCAACTAAACAACGTTATCAGAAAGCCCTGATTTAAAAAAAAAACTATTCATTTATCATGTCTATTATAGAAAATATCTGGAAAAGATTGGCCAAAATAAAAAATTAAAATCCCTTGTGGAGCTATTGTTCAGAGGCTCTGCTGGCAATATCCTCTTGTGTCTCCTGCCAGGCCCTCCTAGGCCACGCTTTAGAGAGGACTAAGGTGAAGTCCCTACTGCTCAGCTTTCTGTCAGAAAGTGTCAAATGAACTGAAAAACTGCAATGTGGCAAAAAATGGAAACTAGTGTTTCAGAGAGGTTGACCTGGACATTCCTATCTCCAGTTACTATAAACGTTTCCTTTTTATAAAAATGAACCTTTGTTTTTTAACTTCTATGACTTACGTGCAACTTTAGGCAATGAACCAAATCTTGGATTCGCTGCTAAATAACCTGGGAAGTAATGTATAAAGACATTATTATTTCATTTTATAACATTTAAATTCATTAAGGATAAAGAAGTCTTAATTTCACCTGCAAATTTAATTTCCCTTTGCCATGTAACCTAACACAGTCACTCATTCCAGGGACTAGGACATCTATGGGAAAGAAATATGGGGACATAGACTAGAAACAGTCTAAAGCCTGCATAAACAAATCCTTCACCAAAACCGAAATGCCAAGTATTGTACCAAAACCTGCCAGGAGGACCACAGAAAACTGGATTCTCAAGTTAAAACATTTACCAAATACCAACTCTTACCATGATGGACCAGCCCTTGGGTGACAAGCATGCTTACAAGAGAAAAAGGCAGAGCTGTAAAACAAAAAAGCCCTTCAGTATTGGTATTTTGAAATCTGGCACCTCCCCTAGAAGTCAGGGAGAATTACTCTGTTTTTTTCTTCTTACTTTGGCAGTGAGATCTTTAGTCATTTGTTATCTTACTTATTTGACAAATATTAAGCACCACATGGAAAATTTTCTTGGGGTCTGCCCCAGGCACTCAACCTAATGCACAGCATTAACATAACAAAATCTAGACTCCCTGCAATTCCATCTCCAACACCCATCATGCATCGACTCTCATCACTACATACAACACAGGCATCTTCGTGTGTGTGTGCACTGAGCTGGGAAACTTGGGAGTTGCTGTTAGCTGTATATTCGGAAAATTTCAATCCTGCATAAAAGTTAAAAAAAAAAAAAGGACAATAAACTGCACAACCTGTTTAGGATAGTGCCCTGCTGTTGTCTTTTAAAGCCATTTTGTTGCACGATTTGGATATATTTTCTGAAAATTACTACATTCGCAGTAAACATGAGCAATGTTTAGAGATGATTTTTAAAAACAGGCATGTTAGTCTGGCAAAAGCAGTTTCTAGTCAAAATGTGTCAAATGACTTCCCAAAGCAGGGAGAAGTGAAATATATATATATATATATTATATAATTGATAATATATATTAACCTATATATTAGGGTTATTATATAATATATATATTGTTATATATATATATACTATTTGATTTGGCTTGGTTGCTAGCTCTTCCTAGTAATCAAGACAAATCAAATAGCAACCATCTTTTCCACTCAGATCTATCTACCTAATGGTAAGCAAATGGGTCATACTGTAATGTTAAAACACTAGGGGCTTAATTCAATTACTTACTCATGGGTTATCAGAAAATCATTTCTGGCAGCATAATCAATAATCAGTACTTGATAGCAAATATCAACTTCTAAGCAGTGTTATTTCCAAAACAACTGATAATGGATTTGAATGATTTAAGAAATCAAAATGAGTATTTTAAAGTAAAATTATCTCTATGCCAGCAATATTGGGACTATATCTACAGGCTCTAGTATGACATTTTCAAATGACAAGTCATTTTTAAAATTAGATGGGACTTTAATGTACTGCCTGAATTCACACCCTTGTCTTATATAAAGCAGGCCCAGAAAGAGACTTGGCAGAAAAGGTTATTTCAAGACACTGTAAGGGAAGTATTAACAGAATGCTCCCACTCTTCACTCATTCCACAAATATTTAACTGGTTCACATATTTTTATATGTGAAGCACTGCGCTTGGCTCTGGGAGGGAGCAATGAACCTGAACTTGATGAAGGTTAGAGTCCAGTGGAATTGTGGAAGGTCTGCTCTTTCAAGAAACTCTAAGTTAACACTCTTGGTTCACTTTCTAGGCCACATGAAGGAAAGTGTTAGGGGTGAATCTCTTTTTGCTAAGGAGGGTAAGAAGCTCCTAAATCAGATATTGTCCCTGCCCTTAAAAAGGTCTCAATATGGATTTAAATTCCAAACAGCCTCAGATACCAATGTTCTTCCTGGAATTATGCAAAGTTCCTGCTCAAAAAAAAAATCATTACCATAATTCTAATATGATATTAAGCAGTTTATATTAGGCAGCAAATACGGTGTTAACAACAATTAAGAGGGGTGCGATTGATTACCTCTCTTCCAGAAACTTTCTTCTTGACATTCCCGGATAATCTTTGAAATCTCTGATCTGTGGATGTGCAGTTTTGATTTTGGACAAAACAGCAGACTCTGCAAGGGAAGTTACACGATGAGTTGACTGAAATCATCACAAAAGCATCTGTTCTATTTTCCCTCGAGGAGGGCAAGGAGGTCTCTTCCCTCTGGTCTCACAGCGTGTGTGCCTTAGATCCCAGCTGCCAGCACTGAGCAATGGCTGGTTTCAGCCAGTGCTTTGCAGATGCAAGCGCTGGGTGGACTTGAGCAAGACAAGAATGTTTTTGAGAAGCAAACAGTGATTCATGGTCTAGAGAGCATGAAGCAGATATCTGGTCAGAATGCGTTACTGCTGAGGCCACATTTTCTTTTTTAAATATTTATTTAACTAGGCTGCACCAGTTCTTACCTGTGGCATGTGGTCTCTAGCTCCCTGACCAGGGACTGAACCCTGGCCCTCTGCATTGGAAGCTCAGAGTCTTAGCCATTGGACCACCAGGGAAGTCCCCACATTTTCTTCTTACTTCTAGCCTCTGCATGCAATCACTTCCCCTGCAATGCTCCTCACTCCCTGGGTTGTAATCTTTTGTTGTTCAGTAACTCATTAATTTTTTATTGTGGTAAAATACCCATAATGGTTATCATTTTAACCATTTTACTTAAAATTTTTTTCATCCTCTGGTATACTTTGTTTTTTAAAAAATTCTATATTGAAGTATAGTTGGTTTACAAAAATGTGTTTAACCATTTTAAAGTATACATTAAATGGCATTAAGTTATATCTATAATATTGTACACCCATATCTATCTAGTTCCAGAACTTTTTCATCACCCTCAAAGGAAATTCCACACCCATCAAGGAGTTTCTCCTCATTTCCTAATCACCTAGCAATCATTAATCTGCCTTTTGGATCTGCCTATTTTGGATATTTTGTACAAACAATATCATACAGCATGTGACCCTGTGTGGCTAGCTTCTTTTCCTTTGCATAATGTTTCAAAGGTTCATCCACATTGTAACATGTATCTGTATTTCATTTCTTTTTATGGCTCAGTAATGTTCCAGTGTATGCACATAACAGGTTCTGTTTATCCATTCATCCACTGATGGATATCTGGACTGTTTCCACTGTCGGGCTATTGTGAATAATGCTGCTGTGAACACTCTTGTACAAGTTTTTGTTTTCAGCTCTGTTGGGCCATGTTGTAACTCTGTATTTAATTTACTGGGGAACTGCAAAACTCTTTTCCACAGGAGCTGCACCATTTTCTAATCCCACCAACAATGTGTCAGGTTTTTGGCTTTTCTATATCCTTGTCAACACTTGCTATTTTCTGTTTTCTTTCTTTCCTTTCCTTTTTTTTGTTGACTGCACCATGCAATTTGTGGGATCTTAGTTCCCCTACCAAGGGTTGAACCTGAGTATTTCTTTTTTA
Source organism: Okapia johnstoni (assembly GCA_024291935.2). Taxonomy (NCBI): domain Eukaryota; kingdom Metazoa; phylum Chordata; class Mammalia; order Artiodactyla; family Giraffidae; genus Okapia; species Okapia johnstoni. The sequence goes on from CM044308.1 coordinate 61,310,228, forward strand.
AAATTAGCACATTAAATGCTTTAAATATAAATTATTTAGTTTATTTAAACTAAAAAACTAAATTGTTTCTGTTTTTGATTGTGGTCATTCTAGTGGTTGTGAAATGGTGGTTGTGATTTGCATTTTCCTAATGACTAATGACATTAAGCATCTTTTCATCTGATTTTTGGCCATGTGTATATCTTCTTTGGAGAAATACCTATGCAAGCCCTTTGCTCATTTTTTAATTAGGTTGTCTTTCTGTTGTTGAGTTGTAAGAGCTCTTCATATATTATGGATACTAAACCCTTACCAGATATATAGTTCACAAATAATTTTTCCCATTCTGTGGGTGATTCATTTGTTTTTTAGAAACAAACCTTATTGAAATTTCTCCTTAAATCACACTTATATTTCCTTGTTTGTGAATTACTTATATAGGTCCTTTGCCCTTTATCTCTTGGAATTTTAGTGATTATCTTGTTGAGGTGCAGCTCTATGGCTTTTGAAGTTCACTTGTTGATTTTGCAAATGTTCTTTTTGGACTTTCTGTAGTAGATGTCAGTGTGAATGGTGATTACCATTTCTCGAACACTTGCCCCTGGGCCAGGCACTGTGCCAAGCACTTTACACGCATGATGGTGAGGTACAGGGACCCTGCGGTGCCGATGCCTTCACAGCTCTACCTACCACCCAAGCAGGCAACTTCTCTCTTCTTCCTCTCCAGGTCCTCACAGAGCAGCACGCAGAAGCAGTGGTCAGGTTGAGCCACAGCAACCAGAGAAGGAGCTGCTCTTATGCTCCACTTATGTTAGCTCAGCAAACACTCCTCCTTACCCCAGTGTAAATATTTCTTCTTTGTTCTAGCTGCGGCTGTGGCAGAAATAAGAATCTCTCTTCTTCCCCTCCCCTAAACACATACACATGCAGGGTCAGGGAACCCGACTATCACAGCTGCTGCGAGTCCTGCAGTCAAGATTGAAGTACCAGCAGAGAGTGTCCCCAGGGAGCTCTGGTGAGCCTTTCCTGTAGAGTTATAAATGTTTTATGGCTCTCCATTTCACAGAGGCAACTTGGGTGCCTAAATTCTTTTCCGTGTGACATGATATCATTTGTCTATTTGCCTCTCCTAAACTTGGCTCTTCAATATAATCTTCATAACCCATTTTTAGCTTGAAAAGTTGACCCCAGAACACATGAACTCTATTTACCCATCACAATACCTTCTCTTTTCTCCATTCATGTGTCCCGGAGACACACAATCTTCATTCTCAACAAAGCTGAAAAACTGTGCCCCAGTTAACACTTGGGTTCTCAATCTGATAACTAATTTAGTAGTTAAGGGCTCTGCCATCTCGAACAGTAACAACTGTCAGCAGCATGTACTTAGCATGATTAGCCTTGGTAACAGAAATGTAAAAAACGTGCATCATGTAGCATTCTGTCAAATTCAATAAAGAGTTTTGCTCTGCTAAAGGAAACCTCTTCAGTCACCGACAACCTATAGAAGAGTTAGTTAAGTTGAATTCTAAACAGGGAAGAGTAAAGAAAGGATTTTGTAAATAAAAGTCTCCTTTTCAAGACAGCCAGAAACATACTTTCTTTCTCCATTCTATTTCCCTTGAGCCTGTCCTACAATGTGCCAGGCAGAGAAAAGTAAGACAACTGATCGAGGATGAGGTTTAAGGGGAAGTCCTGTATGATATTCCTATTCAGATGGCAGACTTCAAATTATAAATACATACCTGCTTGCTTGGTGGTGGCAAATGGGGACCTTTTTCTTGGTTTTCATGTGTGGACACTGAAGCCATGATGACCTTGTCTTCGCTTCTCTTCTAGTTGAGTGGACTCAGCTTCCTTGTTGACCCGCTGTCTAAGGAAAGGAGAAGAGAGTCACCGTGCAATGACTGAACATTCATGTCAACCATAAAAACACCCTTAGGATCAACTCCCCTATCTGGAAAACTTACTTTCATTTTGTCATTAATCTTAACTTCCAACCACCTGCAAACTCACTTTCTAATGCTGCTTCCCCAGCAATACACACACACACACACACACACACACATTAACAGACTGATGGTGACAGATCAGAGGTGGAGAGGAGTGAGATGTCAAAGAAGGCACAGTGAGATGTTTTACAACCTATTGTGTTAGTCACTTGGTCGGGTCTGACTCTTTGTGACCCCATGGACTGTGTAGCCCACCAGGCTCCTTTTCTGTCCAGGGAATTCTCCAAGCAAGAATGCTGGAGTGGGTAGCCATTCCCTTCTTTGGAGGATCTTCCCAACCCAGGGATCCAACCCAGGTCTCCCGTGTTGCAGGCAGATTCCTTACCATTTGAGCCACCAGGGAAGCCCTTAAGATTTATAAACTACCCTGAAAAAATTTCAATTCATTACAAGGTCATTAGCTTACACAAATATTTACTGAGTGTCTATTATGTGCCAGACCAAAGGATACAAAAGAAGACAAATCAGTACTAAAGTAACTCACAGTCTACAGGGAAGACAGGCAGTTATAACACATGTAGAAGTCTTCCCTAGAGGTAGGCACAGGGTGCTGAGGAAGGAGAGGAAGGAAGGCCTGTTCTCTCTGGTCAGGTCTGAAGACACCAAAGACTAAGATTCTTGAGCTTTCAAGACGGCCTGTGGAGAGTGGATGGACTCCAGGGGCAGGGAGACCAGATTGGAAATTGCTATCACAGTCTAGGGAATGAAGTGAAGAGGCCTGAACCAAGACCCTTGTGGCAAGGCTAGAGATGATAATTTTGCATCTGGAAATGTTGGATTTGGGTGCCTGGGGCGGGGCATACATTGGAATTAGCCATTAGGGATTAGAATATTTGAGGATTTGGGTCTAGAGTTACAGATTAAGAGTAGGCTGGAAAGATCAGTTTAGAAGTTGCCATCTTGGAGATGACAGGTAAAGTAGGAGACAGGAATAAAATTGTGTAAGATGAGTACTGGAGAATGTGAACATCGACACCAAGGGAATACCAACAGGAGGAAAAACAACAAAAACTGAGAAGACTGAGAAAGAAGAACTGATACAAAGAGGAAAGAGTGAGGAAGAAATGAATCATCAGTATCACGTGGCTCAGAAAAGTGGTTTGGCAACAATGGGCATAGTCCAGGTGGACCATGAACCCTACCCAACCTCCTGCCCCGTCAACGGGCCACTGTCCTCTGCAGGTCCGGACTCCATGACAACCAGTGACTTCCATGCAAAATGAACATATTTTTATACGCAATCCAGTTTCCTACTAAGCTGCCAGGAATAAGGGGATCCGTACTTGACCAAGTTTCACTTTCGGTGCTTGATGTTTTTGTAGAGGGAGTATGATGCCCTAGGGTGGAAAGTCTTGGAATCAGGAAGACCTCAGTTCAGATCCTGACTACTTGTTAGTCTGGCTTTGGGTTAAGTAACTTGAAGCGTCTGTGCTGCAGCTTCTCAACTGCCAAGTGCGGGTAATGGACCTTGAGGAGCTAGTACAAGGGTGAGGGGTGAGGTCCACAAGTCAGCAGCTCCACACCCAGCACACAGTGAGTGTGTGAGCAGTAAAGGGCAGCTGTCAGAACCCTGAGCACCCTATTTCTTGAGGACTTGCAGGAAATCTTTGCTGACATAAGGCCAAATTAGATTATCTCTGCCTAGTTAGGCCATTGCCTCAAATCCAGAAGCAAAAACACTACAACTGGGCTTTGGTGGTCAAGTCCCCTCACACCCACTTAGTCTTCAGTCCACATCTAAGCTGGGCTTCTCAGGGTCTTGCCTTAAGGTGCAGCCCCCACCCTATGCCCAGATCTAGTTTGGGGTCCCTCTGCTGCTTTAGTTGTTGGGGGTGGGGTGGCAGAAGTCCTGACAGGCGGGCAGTGGGAGGGAGGCGATCGACAGGATAGGGGGGTGGGGGCGTGTGATCGGACACAGCCAGGGCGGGTCCCTGCACTTTCAGGGCAGGGAGTTGCTGGGGGTGGGGGGGAGGACGGGATCAGCTTGCAGGAAATTGCTGCCATCCGGGGTCGCATCCGGAGCCGGGCCAGAGGGGTGGGGGTGTAAAGGGCGATTCTAGGCTAAGTACCACCGTCCTGAGGACCCCAGAAGTCATGTGGTCAAAGAAGGCTACCCCCTCTCGCTATCGCACCCGCTGTCACCTGCCCCCACCCCCCAAGAGGGCACACCCGCGGGGCTGAGGATCGCTCGCAGGCCGCGTCTCTCTCGCGCGCCCAGCCAAGCTCTTCACAGTGTGCGGCCGCGGCTGCAGCTCCGATGCTCTGGCTTCCCCGGTGCCCGCGCCCGCCCCTGGCAACCCCCGGAGCCCTTACCGTGGTCCCCTTGCAGCGCTCGCTTCCAGGACCTCGCCTGTGCTCTGGGGCCTCCCTCCGCCTCTTTCTTGCTCTCGCTCCGCCCCCGCGGCGCCCCGCCCCTCGCTTCCTCGCGTGAGTCATTCAACAAGTGCACCCCATCCCCCGCCTCGCAGTCCCTTTCTCTGTTGGTGGCCTCACACCCACACACAACTGCCCCGGCTGAAACCTGGCTCCTGTTGGAATCTCCAACTCCGCCCCCAAGTCTTGTCCAGACACCCGGTAGATTCTACTGAATACTTCCTCGATTGCCTTTCAAATACCTCCTTTCCTCCCAACAAAAACAGCAACAACCATTTATTGAACACCCTCCTTGGACCAGGCGGCGACTTCCACTTACCTGCAGGCTTGTCTTGTCTTTTATTTTTTTGCAGGGTAATTGACATAGCATTATATTAATTTTAGGAGCACAACATAATAATTCAATATTTGTGTACGCTGCAAAATGATCACACAGTAAATCTAGTTAACATCCCTCACTATTTGTAGCTCCCAAAAAAGTTACCCCACCCCTCCACTTGGATGAGGATTTTTAAAATCTACTCTTTTAGCAACTTTCAAATGTGCAATATATATATATATAGTATTATTAACTATAGTTGCCATGCTGTGCATTACATCCCCATGACTTATTCTATAACTGGAATTTTCCACCTTTGATGCCCTTCATCCATTTTGCCGATCCCTATGCAATCTTTTCTACACCTCTTTGGGGTGAAGACTGTTATCTGCATTTTTAGACCAGGCAACTGGTTTTGCAAGGCCACAGTGGTTGTTTAGTCTCTCAGTGATGTCTGACTCGTTGCCACCCATGCACTGAAGCACACCAGGCTTCCCTGTCCTTCACCATCTCCCAGAGCTTGCTCAAACTCGTGTCCATTGAGTCAGTGATGCCATCCAACCGTCTCATCCTCTGTCGTCCCCTTCTCCTCCTGCCTTCAATGTTTCCCAACATCAGGGTCTTTTCCAATAAGTTGGCTCTTTGTATCAGGTGGCCAAAGTATTGGAGCTTCAGCTGCAGCATCAGGCCTTCCAATGAATATTCAGAATTGACTTCCTTTAAGATTGACTGGTTTGACCTCCTGGCAGTCCAAGGGACTTTCAAGACTCTTCTCCAACACCACAGTTCAAAAGCATCAATTCTTCGGCGCTCAGCTTTCTTTATGGTCCAACTCTCACATCCATACATGACTACTGGAAAAACCATAGCTTTGACCATACGAACCTTTGTCGGTAAAGTATTTAAGTAAAAAATAAAAGATACCTTTTTACTACCTATGTCACTCTCCCCAACCTCAGCTACGATTCCTCCCTGGAACATGCCACTGGGACTCAGGGAATGTCTCGAGTTGGAAGAGAGGCTGTGGGTCACATGGAAGGGCCTTATCATTTCACATCTTTTCCGACTGCCCTAATCAGTCTCTATACCTCTGGCTTCTTGCGAGCCCCTCCGCCATCTACTGGGCCTTCCTTCCGTTCCTCGTGTTCGCCCAGCTCTTCCCACCTGAGTGAGGCCTGGCATGGAGCCTCCCCCTGCCTGGACTCCTCTCCCCATCAGGCTTGTGTTGGCTTTTTCCTTCTCATTCTTCTCTAACTCTTCCTCAGGGGGACCTGCCTCAACCCCAGGCAGCCTAAAGTGGGTGTCCTTTTTCCTTGTTCAAAGCACTTATTATGCGTTATCATGAACACTCTTGTTAGTGTGCTTACTCCTTTAAAATTTGTTTCCCCTGCCTCAGTGTCCTCTTCATGAGATACGGAACAAGATGGTATTATTTTGCCCACCATTGTATACTTAGCATCTCGTATTTGGAAGGGCCCAGTGAAGAGCTGCTGAATGAATGAATGAACCAATGAATCTGAGTTCAAAGGCTGGCTGTCAGGATACAGTTTGGGAAAATCTGTGTTCCTCCCAGTACACCCCCAGACCACTGTTCCTCCATGTGATTCACTGCTTTCTTTTCACTCCCACTTCTCCCCTCTAAATGAAAGGAGATACAATTCTGTTGCTAATTTTGCTTTGTGTTACCGGAAGTCAGAAATAACTCTATTTCGTGGCCTAAAAGGAAGAGCTTTCTAATCGGTTTTGTGATAAAACTGAATAGCCCTACGTTACACCAAAGTTTATGTGCCAACAAATATGCTACAGGCATTTGACCTTTTAACATCTTGCTGCAATAGAGTCTATGTCCCTACCCTCATTTCTACTTTCCACCAGAATGTTCTACTTAATTGCCTGAAATAACTAGAAGTTATCCATCAGATAGTAAAGAATCCACCTGCAATGTGGGAGACCTGGGTTTGATCCCTGGGTTGGAAAGATCCCCTGGAGGAGGGCATGGCAACCCACTCCAGTATTATTGCCTGGAGAATCCCCATGGACAGAGGAGCCTGGCAGGCTGCAGTTCATGGGGTCACAAAGAGTTGGACACAAAGTGCAGCACCCATATGCCATGGGCATGGATTATATCAATTCATTACTTGGTACTGGTTGGACAAATGTGAGGTGCCCCTATATTGCTCTAGGTACTTTCAGAGATAAAAGAGAAAAGACATGGGTCCTTTCCACAAAAGATCACTTCCCAAAGAATTAGGATAAAATACAATATCTACAGCGCTGCTTCTGTTGCTGCTGCTAAGTCGCTTCAGTCGTGTCCGACTCTTAGCGACCCCATGGACTGCATCCTACCTGGCTCCTCTGTCCATGGGATTTTCCAGGCAAGAGTACTGGAGTGGGTTGCCATTGCCTTCTCCGATTTTTTTAAAAAAAATTTTATTGTAATGTAGTTAATTTGCAGTGTGTTAGTTTTGAGTTTTTTTAAAAAAATTCTATTGAAATATAGTTGATTTACAGTGTTGTGAACAGAGCCTTTCTTAGCTCATGCCTCAGTAGCCGCCGGGGCCTCAGGATCACGATGGCAAAGTTGATTATCGCTGGCTAATGCTATGGAGACTGTGGCTGATTTAGAAAGTGCAAAAATATTCATAGCAGGCTGCAGCTTGAACAATTTCCATAGCTCTGTGCTGTCCCGAGGAAAGATCCCAATTCATTAGCAGGACCCTACAGGATTCAGCCCCTGCCTGTCTTTCCAGCACAGTGATCTTAGGCCCTTCAGGGGTCCTACAGAGAGGCTGAGGTTCTCCCTTCTCATGCTTCATGCTTTTGCATATGCTGGGACTTCAGCTTCTTCATTCTCCACCCCTCCTTCACCCTTTTTTTTAAAATTGAATTATAGCTGATGTGCAGTATTATACAGGTGTACAAAATAGTGAGTCAGAATTTTTAAAGGTTATACTGCACTTATGGTTATTATAAAATATTGGCTCTACTTCCTGTGTTGTACGATGTATCTTTGTAGCTTATTTTATGCATGGTAGTTTGTGCCTCTTAATTCCATCTCCCCTTCCCTCTCCTCACTGGTTAACCACTAGTTTGTTCTCTACAACTGAATCTGTATCTTTTTGTTACATTCACTAGTTCGTTGTATTTTTTTAGATTCACAAATAAATGATATCATACAATATCTGTCTTTCTGTGTCTGACTTATTTCACTTAGCACGATGTCCTCAAAGTCCACACATGTTGCAAATGGCAGAATTTTGTGTTTTTTTTTTTATGGCTGAGTAGTATTCCATTGTATATATACCACATCTTCTTTATCCATTCATATTGATGAATGCTTAAGTTGCTTTCATATCTTGGCAATTATAAATAATGCTGCTATGAACACTGGGTACATGTATCTTTTGGAATTAGTGTTTTTTTGGATATATACCCAGGAGTGGAATTGCTGGGTCATATGGTAGTTGTATTTTTAGTTTTTTGAGAAAACTCCATACTGTTTTTCACAGTGGCTGCACCAATTCACATCCCCACTGTGTATGAGGGTTCCGTTGTCTCTACCTCCTTGCCAACATTCATTATTTGTGTCCTTTTTTATGATAGCCATTCTGACAGGTGTGAGGTGATACCTCATTGTGGTTTTTAACTTGAATTTCTTTGATGATATAAAGCATCTTTTCAAGTGCCTATTCTCCATCTTCATGCCCTCTTTGGAAAAAAAATCTCTGTTTGGGTCTTCTGCCCATTTTTTTACTGTTCTTGATCACTTCTTCTTGACAGCTTGGCAAGACTCAAGCTTGCTTTCCCAACTCCTGGGTTCCCATTGCACTTTCCAGTGGATACCTATTATGTATATGTGTGTGCATATATATGTATTTGTTACGCACGTATGTGTATACAAGTTTAACACTTATAACTAACATGTATTAAACACTATGTGCCAGGTGCTCTTCTGGTCTCTCTTCACCTTTTAACCATCCGTACAGCAGTCACCTGACAGAGATGCTAGTAATTTAGGAAGTGACAGGACCAGAATTGGAACTCAGGACTGAGAGTCATGCATTTCAGAACTGTTCCTCAGCTGTCATCACGCTATGTTACAACCACTGATGTCGTTCATAGTCACTTCTCTTGACTTTATGCTCCTTGAGGGCAGGGACTGATCTTGCTCAGTAAATGGAACACAGTATGAACTCAAGAATGAGTAAATGAGTTTAATGAGGCATGGAATTAAAAAAATGAATAATACCTGGTCCTTTATTTCAACCGACTCACAGTCTCTTTTTCTCCTTTTTTCCTTCCCCAAATGATGGCGGGGCCTTTTAAAAAACCTGAGAAATTGGTATTATTATTCCAGCCTTACATGTAGGAAAAATTAAGCCAAGAGAAGTTAAGTAACATGGCCAAGGTCATAGCTGGGAATAGGCACAGCCAAGATTCAAACCATAGTGGCTTGGCTCCAGACTCATGCTCTGAACCTCTAGAATAAGTATGTCTCCACTAGCCTCAGTGGGCAGGAAAGACACAAAAAATCTGGCTGGAGTAGGGATAGCAGTGTTGTGTGGGTGTGTGTTAGTCACTCAGTCATGTCCAGTGCTTTGCGACTCCATGGACGGTAGCCCACCGGGCTCCTCTGTCCATGGAATCTCTAGGCAAGAATACTGGAATGGGTTGCCATTCCCTTCTCCAGGCGATCTTCCCAACCCAGGGATCAAACCCAGGTATCCTACATTGCAGGCAGATTCAGAAAAGCAATCTGATTTTATGGTGAAAAACACAACAGGGTATAAATATAAGAACGGATTTTGCTCCTTGCAGGGCATAATTCTACTTCAGAAGAGAGGCTAATTAATGAAAATCTAATTGATAGAAGTTTGGGAAAAGTTTCGAAAAAATAGACTTTCTTTTTTAGAGCAGTTTTAGATTCACAGCAAAATGGAGAGGAAGGTACAAAGATCTCCCCCCACCTCCACTCCTGTACATCTTCCCCATTATCAACCTCCCCCAAAAGACTGGTGTGTTGGTTGTAATGGGTGAACCTATGTTGACACATTATTATCACCCAGAGTTCAGAGCCTAGGAAATTAGTACTTGGACTCGAGCTAGATTGCCTGGATTCAGTTATAGCCCCACTGTATGCCTATAGACTATAGTTATATTAATATAAATAATGGCTTGGCACGGTATCTGGCACATAGGTAGGGCAAGCAGTTTGTGTTCATGCCCATCTCCTTCAGAAAAACCCGCCCTAGCCTCTCATGCAGTGATCCTTCCTGTGTGCTATACTTGAATGACCTCTTTATTTGCCTCTAAGATGTGAGATCCCTGGAGGCAGGAACTGTCTTTCTCACCTTCATGTCTGTGGCTGTAAAACCACCTTAAGATATTAATTTCTGTTTCATACTTGTTCAGCAGCTTGAGCAAATAGTAGGACTTCCCCATAGCAAGAAAATCCTCAAGGGTGGCCTTAATTCTGTGGCCAAAATTTTGGCTCCCTGTCCACCAATGCCAAATAGAAATATGGAGACAGAGTTTAGAGGAAATATCCTCTTGCTTTTTTTTTTCTCTTGCAGTTTCAAAACAGCCACAGCTGGCCTCAGACAACTCAGTAACTGGGTCTTGTGTTCTGAAGTTATTAGCCTGTGACCTTCTTTTTTGAGATGCAGAACGCTACAAGAGTGCAGGGGGAAAAGAAAGCCAGGTGCAGAGTGTAATTTATGGGTCAGAGAGTAATTCGCTTTGTGAAGGACAAGTCCAGCTACAAGTGTTCATTAGTAGTTACAGCTAAAGAATAACCAAGACTGTTTAATTCTTGTGGGCCAAACTTGATGCCTGTTTGACTAGTATATGCCAAAGGCTGTTCACTTGTTTTCTGTTTTTGTTGTCATACCTCCAGGTTTGTTGATGTCTTTTGCATCAGAAGTATAAAGGGAGAGTTCATTTAGAAAAGCATGAAGCAGGCATCTAGAATATCATTCCTTTGTAAAATTTTGTTGTAGGAAAAAAGAGTGCTAGCTGAGAGAGAAGGAAGTGGACTGATCCTAGAGGGAAGATTTTGAGTTTCTGGAGGGACTGGAGAGGAAACAAACGTGCGGAACCTGGAGGAGTGGAGGCCAACAATTCTCTTCCTCTTTCTAGATCTGGTCTGTGAAAGGACCTCATGGCAAAAGAGCTCCAGTGTTCCCCGAGAAGGGAGGTTCATTGAACATTTAGTTTCCCTGCCTTCATAAGTTGTGGTGCTGGGTTGGGGCCACCGATTTCAAGGGATTGTGTGGATTTTAACATTGACCATCTCCACGGCGCCACAGGGGATCAGAGGGCCATCTAAAATGCTCTGGGCTGTGCCAGAGTCCCAGAGCTCTACTCTTGACCCTAGGAGAAGGGTACCTCCCCTCTCGGCCCCCATCAAATTCACAAGTTTGAATTTCCTGAGTGGCGGGGTGCACCTAACAATTGTAATTTTATCTAGAGACATAAGAACATGGCTCTTTCTGAACCCTGGTGAAATGAGCTAAAATTCACACATGCAATGTGTGCATGGTCCTTGCCAAGGCAGGCCTGAGTGTGTTTGGTAAGTGGATGATGCAGGAAGCATCTTGAAATGGATCCAGTCTGTTTGAATAATACTATAGAAACGGTAGTTTTTGTTTACCAGCTTTGAATAAAGATTTTCCAGGGCAATTTCCTGAGCTTTTAAAGCACATTCAAATAAGTTGTCTTTGAAGAAAGATTCAAAAGACTTTTGTGACTGCAAGTAAGCAACAAGTTGAGTTTATAACTCTCAGTCTTATATTTGTTGGTTGCCCAGGCAGTTAAGCCTGGCTGCTTAACACTTGGACCCTGGAAAGATTGGAGTCTCCAGTCAGAACTTGTATCACAAAGCCCCACCTAATATGGTAAAGTTTGTTAGGCAAAACATCCAAATCCTACTTTGTATACTGCCCTTCATTTCACAAAGCTGCCTTGTACCTACATTTCCTGGTCTTTGTTTACAATGAAAGTTGTTAAGGCTGTTCTACTCTCAGTTACTTGCAGTCATTCACCCAAGAATTACTCAAACGAATTAAATCTAAAGATAATCCAAAAAAAAAAAAGTTCCTTTAGTCTTAGTGTCTGCTCATTCCCTTCTTCAGTCTTCAGAAACTTCTTTCTAGGTTGCTCTAATAACCTGCAGACTTGATTTATTTCCTTGCCCTTCTAAGTATCAGAAGAGTATCTACAAGGAAGAAAATAAATGGAAAAGTAGGAACAGGCTAAACAGTATGACAAAGCATTCAGGCAAATGTTGAAAGGTGAGATATTCCAGTGGACAACTGCTTTGGACTCTCAGCAAGTCAGCACCATAGAAACCAAGGATGTTATAGAGGAGAAGAAATTGGGACCCAACCACAAGTGCAGCCTGTGGTCCTAGATGAGATTCTAGTTTGAACAGTTTTGAACATCTGTTGGGAGAATAATTGTGGAAATTGGAATAAGACTTGGGTCATAAATGATATTAAAGCTCATTAAGTTTTAATATTAGGATTAATATTGTGGCTTGTTGGGAGTACAAAGAATTCATTTTGGTTTCATAGGATGTCCTTATATTGGTGAGTTGCATACTGAAGTATTTAGGGGTGAAACGCCATGATGTCCAGCATAAAAAAATAATGTGAATAAAAACAATAAAATCTGGAAGAACTGAGTTATAGCTCACATTAGATCTTCCTTACACGATCCAATTAACTTGAAAGTCTGCTTTACTGTACATGAGTACAGATATGGTACACGAATACGTAGGTAGAGAAAGTACATGGAATCTGGGGTATGTTTTGCATTTAGTAAGTGTGTGAATTTGGATGTTTCTCTCTGTGCCTGCTTCCCAGCTGTAATATAGATATAGTATTAGTGAATCTATTGCAGAAGGTAATTATGAGGTTAAATGAGTTGGTATTCATAAGCTCATTAAAATAGTTCCTGGCACAAAGTGAACTGCTACATAAGTGTTAGTTATTATTATTATTATTGTTTTTGTTATTAAGGAGTATGATCCTAGAAGATGCTGTGTTGGCAAAAACTGGTATAATCAGCACAGCTTCTTGAAATTTTTGGTATGCTTTTAGTAGCTGTGGGAGGCCTATATTCCTAGGAACCCATCTCCGAGTTCTTCCTTACAGCATATTAAGAAATGTGCCAACCATTGTTTTAGGGATTGGTGAACAGTGGTGAGACCTAAAGACATTTTTTTTTCCTCACTGGTTATAATAAGGCTTTGGAGTTAGTGTCCTATTAAAAATGATTCTCAAGCCCTTGACCCAGCTTTCTTGTGTCTCCAGCTTGCAGATGCAGACCATGGGTCTTTTCAGCCTACATAATTACTTAGGCCAATTCCTCATAACCTCTGTCTCTTTCTCCTAACCAGTAGGACATATATTTGTTTGTTGTTTAGTCGCTAAGTCGTATCTGACTCTTTGCGACCCCATGGACTGTAGCCCTCCAGGCTCCTCTATCCTTGGGATGACCCAGGCAAGAATACTGGAGTGGGTTGCTGTTTCCTCCGCTAGGGGATCTTCTCAACCCAGGGATTGAACCCATGTTTCCTGCATTGGGAGGGAGATTCTTTACCACTGAGCCAACTAGGAAGCCAGGAGATATTTATCTATACATATATATCTGTATCTAACACACAATATAGGATGCCTTTATAAATATATCCCTTCAAGCAAATCTGACACATGATGATTTAAGACTACAGTTGGTCTCTGTCATTAACAGAATAGAAAGACAATAAAAATGATTTTGTAACTATATTTTCAGATTTTTAGTTTAGATAAATGCTGTACCTCAATTAACACTCCAAATGGCTTTAGTTTTCAGTGTTTCATGTAAATTTTGGCCCTTGAGTACAGCTTAATAACTTGTTAGTATCTTTAGTCTAATATAAACAGAGCTTTTGAACTTTAGGGACTGTGAGGGACTTTGCAAAGTGTTCCAACAGCACATTTATCTTAGGTTTCAGAGTAAGCTGATATCTCAAGATTAAATGGATGTGTATCAGAGAAAGTCCTAAAGGGCTAGGTTAAAGTTTACAATTATGAGACATTATTAAAATCATTTATTTGATAAGGTCTGCACTATCAAACTTACAGCCTCAGAAATGAGAACATTGTTATGATGTTACTATATCACAGTTTCATAAAAGCAAAACTTTATTTGAAATGTACACATGAATAATTTAACATCTCCTGACACTGAATGACAAATACCTTGCTAACATACTTCACATGAGATATCTCATAACTTATCACAACACTCAAGGTTCTTTCATGCCTGTTTCCCTTGAGATAACTGATATGCTGACAGGTTAAAAACTGGATTGAAATTTAGAATCAATGATTTATTCTTCATCCAACCAATATTTATTGAGTGCTTACTAGGTGTCAGGCCCAGTTCTAGGTTCTGGATATACACAGGTGAATAAAGCATCAAAATTCCTGCTTTGAGAATTGGAAACACAATTCTCTGGAGTCTAGCAGTTAGAATTGAAAACTACTTCTTCCATGGTTAGGTGGCATTCTAGCCTGGCTTTTTATAAGTTTAACTCTACAAGATGAGTTATTTTTCCTGAAGGATAAAGGTCCCCAAATGCATCCTAAGTCTACAAAGAGTGAAAATCTGGACTAAAACTAACTCCTTGAGAAAAACAAATAAACAAACACCAAAAATAAAAAAACGCTCTTTGACATAGCTACTTCCTTAAAAAATAAAAAACCAACACACACTCATACAAGTTTCTCTGTATCTTTTCAAATCATCACCCATTTTAGACATACTTTGTGAACATAAGGCAATACCCTATACAATTCAGGATTGCCTAGCCAGTGGACTATTTTTCTCTGTTATAGATACCTGATTGCAATAATTTTCATGTAGTACAAAAAAAAAAAAAAAAAAAAAGGAAACCTCAGTGTATTTCCATAATACAGTGACCTGAATTTGCTGGGAGAGACTGTAGTTCATCAGGTAAGGTTTTTACTCCCTTAGCAACCAAATTGCCCTCATGCTGCAAACTATAACAACCTCTGCAGTCGCCTGACTTACTTGGGGAACCCAAAGTGCACACCGAAGCAACTGCATCTCTGAACACCAAGGCCCATATGTACATCTAGCCTATAATTCATGGCTCAAGGTTGCTGTCTGTTATGTTACATGGGCAAGGAGTCTCAATAAGACATTTTAAAATAGTGACATTTCCCTATAGACAGCTTCTGCACCTATCTAAACTTTCTATAATTTAAAATAGAGCACAAGCTTTTCATATTGAAAAGTACTGGGATAAGCAAATAATGGGATGCCTTCAGCAGTAATCATGAGCATATAAAATTTTAAAATCATCTTCGTCATACTATACAGTTATAATGATGAACACATTCTTCACTTCTATTTTCAAATAGGATGATTTATGATCTTTATATCTGAGTCCTATTTTACAGCCTTAATACATAAATATTATATTAAAGGAAGTGAAAGAATCTTGAAATAAGATTTTCTTCTCCTCCAGGTTTCTGAAGATAGCACTCATTTCTTTTACCATTTGTTGAGAAAAAGCTCATATAACTCATAGTAATGTCGGATTTTTGAATAACAATGCCCAGGAGGTTTGAGCTGTGCATGAAAATTTAAAACAGATGACCTTAGGATACTGGAGTTTATATTCATATTAAACACCTACCTAGTTCTCCTGAATTTTATGAAAGTAAAAAGCAAAATCTTCCTGAACAGTCTCAGGTAACCACAGCGCCATGCACAGGAATAGATGGGAAATTTCAGCGCGAGGTATCACATCACGAAAGGGACAGTGGGGGATGAGGCCATCATTTTACATCATTTAGTGTGAATGATTGCTGTCTTCGCCTTGAACTCCTCATCTTACTGCCGCCTCATAATCTTGACTGTGAAATAGACCTGTATATTATGTTCTTGCTTCTTATTATTGGGAGGGGGGTTTCTCTTTCTTCTCCTTGGCACTAGGGACAATTTGATGATAAGTCATTGGATAAAGACTTTGGACTAAGAAAGAGAACAGAGAGTCTCACTCTGGCTCTAGGGGACCTGCATACATTTTTGTTATAGGACAAAACATCCCACCTTCTGGGCTTCAGTTTCATTATCTGTAAAAAGGAGAACACCGGACTAGATGATCTCTGAAGTTTCACTTTTGGCTGCAAAATTCTATGATTTAATCTAGTTTCAGCTATGGAACTAAGAAGCAAAATGTTAGCTGTAAGAGGCTAATGGTTACATACTCTGTTTCACCAAATTCATGAATCAAAAACATAATCCAAATTCCTCCAAGAGTCGTCCAATTGTCCACGGGCGGTACTGTGGCAAGTTCAATATCATTCCCCACTCAATGCTTCCTTTTATTGAAGGGAAATCCATCATGAGGCACTCCTGGCATCTCTCTGCTCTATCCTCGCTCTGCTCTTGGGGAGATACAGCGATTTGTCTAACAGGTGAATTTAGAAGGAGAATGAGGACAGAGTTGCTAGCCATTCCCTCTGGACTCCTCTTGGGAGCTGGTGTCCCTGAAGAGAATGCGTGTCCTGCTCTGTTCCTTCATGCTATCAGTTTAGAGGACCAAGGCCCTACCTGGGGGGTTCTGTAGTCACTATGGATAAGCTTGTTTAGTTCAGGGGTCTAGCATTACGAAAACACTTGGCTTTAGGTCAAAGCCACATTCTGCAGTATCAGCCTTCTTAGTAGCAAGCCTGATATTTTGATTTCCTTGTGTCTTATTACTGAAATATATTTCTAAAATAGTTCAGAACTTGGATGAGTCAGACAGGACTGAGCGACTAACACTTCCACTTTAAGTCCCAATGAGAGTACGAGATGGTCATAACAGATGACTTTGGCCATGAACTTTCCACTTAGACTCATGCAGGTCTTCTCCCAGCCTTGACTGTCTCTGTTAAGGTCTTAATGACATGATTGCAAATTCTGACATTGGAGATGCCAGAGATCATTATTTTAGCCAACAATTACACAGCTACATGGTACTCACTGTTCTCAAATGGAAGCCAAATACTTAAACAATCACCACATGACTTAAATATATTGCATTAAATTTATTACAGAACTGAATTGAGATGGGAAAGAAGAAGCATTTGTTACATGATATGGATGTTGGCTGAAATTTGAATAATCAATCTACCTTTATTACAATTTGTTTCCCCCTTGAATCCAGAAAGAAGAAGGGCTTGAAGTCTCAGAAACTATGTAGTTTAATAAATACTTGAGGGCCTAGTATGATGTCTGGACTTCTTTAGGTGCTAAGGGATACAGCAGCGGACTGAATGCACAAAAATGTGTGTCTTCAAGGAGCTTGTATTTCAGTAGGAGGAGACACACAATAACCAAAGTCAACAAGTAAATAAAGGGAATAATCAAATAATGTAAGTAAATGCAATACAGAGGCACAGTGTCTGGAGTCAAACAACCTGGGCTCAGAACTCCATCACTTACAAGCCATATGACCTTCACCTTCATGTGCCTCAGTTTCCTCATCTGTAAAATGGCTTTAATAAAACTTTGGAAGGTTTATCATGAACCAATGCCCAAGAACTGCAAGTGGGCCATGTGACTGAAGAGGAAAGTGCAGTAGAGAGGGGTCGTGGATTGGGACTCCTTTAAGTGCAATTCACTCAGTTGTGTCTGACTCTGACCCCATGGACTGTACAGTCCATGAAATTCTCCAGGCCAGAATACTGGAGTGGGTAACCATTCCCTTCTCCAGGGGATCTTCCCAACCCAGGGATAGAACCCAAGTCTCCCACATTGCAGGTGGATTCTTTACCAGCTGACCCACCAGGGAAGCCCCTGGGGTTCCTTCAAAGAAGAGCCTAAAATAGAAATTCAGGTGCCTATGATTTATTAAGGATGTGCACCCAGGAAAAAGGTAGAGAGAAAAGCAGAAGAGAGCAGATGAAGGAGCTAAGCAAGGACGAGGCCTCAGCTGGTGTGAACTGGCCCTTGGGGAGCTCTGGAGCATGATTGCAGTATAGAGTGATCCCCCCTTGAGACCAGTGGGCTGGACTTTTATACCCTCAAATCAGTGAGTCATTGGCAGTGGGCCACCAGGAGAAATAGTTTCTCAGTCCCTTTGTGCTGCTATTACAAAAACCACAGACTGTGTAGTTTATAAACAACAGAAATTTATTTGTCACAGTGTGGAGGCTGGAAGTCTGAGATCAAAATGTCAGCATGATGGGGTGAGGGCTCTCCTCTGGGTTGCAGACTTCTAGAATTGTCACTGGTCAAAGGGGCTAGGGAGCTCTGCAGGGTTTTCTTTTATAAGCACACTCATCCCATTCATGTGGGCTCTGCTTTGATAAACTAATCACCTCTCCAAGGACCCACCATTGCACTGCAGGTTAAGATCTCAACATAGGAAGTTTAGGGGGACACAAACACACAGACCATAGCACTCAGCTAAAATCAAGGTGTCAGCAGAGCTATATGCCTTTCTGGAGGCTCCAGGAAAAGGCTGAGAAGAAGAGCTGCAGGGTGCACCTTACTGCCTCACCTCCACGTCCTCAGTGATCCAGGTCTGCTCCAAACCAGAGTATCCCCCACATAAAGCAGCAGCCTTGCAGGGAGATGGCCCCACGTCCTCAGAGGCAGCACCAGGCAGCCCACGAGAGAAATGTAATCTTTAAGAGGCAGAAATGAAGCAGCAGCCCTTTGAAGGTTGGTGGAGGGAGTTAGGGACAGTTGCCAAGGTGCTGGTGAGTTTTAGTCCAGCTCTTCTTCCCAAATGCTGGCCCTATTGACCAGCAGTTACCCTAGACCCATCAGTAAATATCTTGCTGTGAGCTCATTGTGGTGGAAGCCAAAAGAGCCAACAAAGACCTCCTTCCTGACACCTCTCCATTAGTCTTTCCCACCACTGATTTCACCTAGCATCAAATTTGTCCACCTGGACCAGGTACTTTTCTCTGGTGCTTCTGGACCTCTTCCCCCTCAACTCCCCCCCGAATTGTGCAACATCTAATAAACAATCTCTCCCGTAATACTCATAGTGGTATTGCTTCTCTGACTGGACTTTACTATTACAGGAGGGAAAGATAATTAACTTTTCCTTATCACATTTCTAGGGGCATTTTATCACAGCTTTCTGGATGTCTGTCCTTGAACATAATGAATATATATCAGTATAATCAATGAGACATTGAATATAATGTCTTTGAATGTCTGGTAGGGGAGGCACAGAAGAACTCTTCAGGAGAACCTTAATCTATAAAGAGATCTTTGTCAGTGAGACAAACAGAAACTGGGGGCTAGAGAGACAGCAGAAAGATAAATGATTCACTCTCATATCTTGCAGAGAACTGAAAATCTCCCATCTCCAGAGCTGTTACCTCCCGGTTTCTTCTCCTTGTTCTTGGCTTGAGTCTTTCTATCTCATCACACAGCATGATGCTGAAGAGAGGCCAGCAGGACTTAATTCAGTCACGAAATTGCTAAATTTACTCATTCATAATCTCCTAGTGTAATGAGAAGCGTGTTGGCCTGAGGCTCAGAGGATCTGGTTTCTAGTCCTAGTTGCCAAGAACCCTCTAATTGGGGATTGGGGGAAGTCATCCAGACCCTCTGGGCTTCAGTGTTTTTGTAAGATGTTTTATAGTAGACAAGTTAATTGAATGGATTATGGATCTTCTGCTACATACCTAAATTCATTGTTCTTGTAAAAGTCTTTGTAGAAACTTGCATTTTAGCTTTTTACATTAGAGTTCTACAAAGTCCAGTGCATGCCTCCCAGAAGTGATATAATAATAAATACATGGATTGACACAGCACCCTCGCTGATCCCCAGGTTGGAAGGTGTTGTGTCATGGTGGGGTCACACACAGGGAGCCATCCTGAGGGAAGAGTGGGCTTTCCAGAACTCAGAGGGATTGATGGAGCTTTCCTCACTCTTTTATTTGGTTTCAGCACAGTATGACATGTTTATGTATTCCCAGATGCATTTTCACTACTGTTTTTAGATAATATTTACCAGTTCTAATGACATTAACTCTCATAAAATAGACACATGACTTAAAAAGATTTCCTGCAAAGAAACCATGAAGTATAACCAAGAACATGAGTGCAAGCAAATAAACGACATAAATGGCAAAGCGGGCACTTTTACTCCTAGAACAAAATCCTTGCTATTCACATGAAAAGGTAAAAATAGTGAGGATCAACTCAGATCTGATGTGGATGAACCTAGAGTCTGTCATACAGAGTGAAATTAGTCAGAAAGAGAAAAAATATCAAATAATGCATATAAGGATTCTAGAGACATGGTACTGATGAACTTATTTACAGGGCAGAATAGAGACGCAGTTGTAGAGGACGGAACTTTGGACACAGCTGAGAAAGGAGAGCGTGGGATGAATTGGGAGAGTAGGATTGACTCATATACACTACCTTGTGCAAAATAGATGGCTAGCAGGAACCTGCTGCATAGCACAGGGAGCTCAACCTTGTGCTCTGTGATAACCTAGAGGGGTGGGATGGGGGAAACGCTGGGAAGGAGGCTATATATACATGGATATATAGCTGATTCATGCTATTGTACAGCAGAAACTAATGCAACATTGTAAAGCAATTATATTCCAATTAAAAAATAAAATAAAAATTTTTTAAAAATCATATCTGAAAAAAACTCTGACAAAAATGTTCAAAATTATAAAGAAGCTGCTTTACAATTTTAATTTACAATCTATTGATTTACATTTACTATCATTAATGAGGAACCTCTGCTTAAAGGCATATTGTGTCTTGAAATATTAACTAATGTAGTATAATGCCATGTGATTATCAAGGCATTTAAAAATAGTATTTATGTTATCTTGATATCATCTTTTCATTTTCTTTTTTGCAGTACTTGTTATAATGCTTGTAATAGCTGCGTAGGTATACATACATATTCGAAGCATGTATGAAAACATATTACTAATTAGAGAGACATGACCCAAAAGCTGCAGATGACTGATTTGGGCTGAAGCTGACATGTCCATCTGTCTATCTGACTTATTAAGAAGAGGTGTGTTTGTGTGTGGCAGACAGCCAGGATTCTGCACTTCAAGATGGCAAGACATTTACCACTCTACTTTTTATGACTTATGACATAGTCAGAAGAATTAAGGTAAGGATTATACTTTAGAAATTCACATAAATGTTTTCATTTCAAATGTCAGGACCCTACCCCCCACCTCAAACTTCTAGGAAAAACAGGACTATGTTTAGTAATTTTTCAATGAGCTGTTTATTTTCTCTTTTACTTTCACCTGGATCAACATCTAAGTAAATCAACATTGTTACCCTGTTATTTTGGGGAAACAAAGGGAATCTGTGAAAATTTTTCAGATTCAGCAAAGAATTTTGTTAGGGAGTTGAATGTGTGTAATATACATTTTTAGGTTTACTTTACAGACCTAAAGTTACTTTTGTTTAAGAACAAAAACAAACAATACAGTATTTTAAAGTGCACTTTATGCAGAAAATATCATATTTAATACTTTAAGTTATTTGTAACAACTGACAAAAGATTGATCTCCAAAACATGCAAGCAGCTTGATACCAGAAAAACAAACAACCCAGTCATAAAACAGGCAGATCTAAATAGACATTTCTCCAAAGAAGGCATACAGATGGCTAATAAATACATGAAAAGATGCTCAACATCCCTCATTATTAAACAAATGCAAATCAAAACTACAATGAGGTGGCTCAGTGGTAAAGAATCCGTCTACCAATGCAGGAGACACAGGTTTGATTCCTGATCCAGAAAAGATCCCACATGCTGCAGAGAAGCTAACCCGTGGGCCACAACTACTGAGCCTGTGCCCTGGAGCCTGTGCTCCACAATAAAAGAAGCCACAGCAATGGGAAGCCCTCACACTGCAGCTAGAGAGTAGTCCCTGCTCACTACAACTGGAGAAAAATCCAAAGCAGCATTGAAGACCTGGCACAGCCAAAAAAACACTATGATGAGGTATTACCGTACACTGGTCAGAATGACCATCATCAAAAATTCTACAAACAATAAATCTTAGAGAGGGTGTGGATAAAAGGAAATCCTTTTGGCCTGTTGGTGGGAATGTAAATTGATGCAGACACTATGGAGAACAGTATGGAGAGTCCTCAAAAAACTAAGAATAAAACTGTCCTATGACCCAGCAATCCCTCTACTGGGCATATACCCTGAGGAAGCCATAATTGAAAAAGTCACATGTACCCCAGTGTTCATTGCAGCACTGTTTACAATAGCTAGGACATGCAAGCAACCTAGACGTCCATTGACAGATGAATGGATAAAGAAGTTGTGGTACATATATATATTGGAGTATTACTCACCCATAAAAAGGAATGCATTTGAGGAATGCATTCAGTTCTAATGACGTAGGTGAACATAGAGTCTATTATACAGAGAGAGGTAAGTCGGAAAGAGAAAAACAAATGTTGCATATTAACTTATATAAATGGAATCTAGAAGGATGGTACTGGTGAGCCTATTTGCAGGGCACCAATGGAGATGCAGAGAACAGATTTGTGGACACAGTCGGGGAAGGAAAGGGTGGGACGAATTGGGAGTACCATTGAAACATATACTTTACCATATGTAAAATAGATAGCCAGTGGGAAATTGCTGTAAGACACAGGGAGCTCAAACCTGGTGCTCTGTGACAACCTAGAGGGGTAGGATGGTGTGGGAGGTGATTCTTTGGCTGTTTCATGTTGATGTATGGCAGAATTCAAGATGAAAGAACTAAAAGTGTTAGTCACTCAGTCATGTCTGACTCTTTGTGACCCCGTGGTCGCGTGAGCCCCCCTGCCAGGCTCCTCTGTCCATGGAATTCTCCAGGCAAGAATACTGGAGTGGGTTGCCATTTCCTTCTCCAGGGAATCTTCCTAACCCAGGGAGTGAACCTGGGTCTTCTGCACTGGAGACAGATTCTTTACCATCTGAGCCACCAGGAAGCCCCCAAAACCACATAAAGCAATTACCCTCCAATTAAAAATAAAATAAAAAACTCTAAGTTATTTTTCAAAATATAGCCTGAGACAGAAAAGAAACAGGGTATAAATGTGGACTACATTGTGCATCAGTAACAGTCCCCTATATCTTAGTGACTCAATGCCATGAAAGTCTAGTTTTCACTCATATTACATGTCTAATGCAGTTTGGTAGGTGGGGCTCTGCTCACTGAA
This sequence comes from Okapia johnstoni, assembly GCA_024291935.2. NCBI lineage: Eukaryota > Metazoa > Chordata > Mammalia > Artiodactyla > Giraffidae > Okapia > Okapia johnstoni. The sequence goes on from CM044308.1 coordinate 61,333,154, forward strand.
ACCTCTCAGAACTGTAGTAGACAGAATTCAGTTCAGTTCAGTCGCTCAGTCGTGTCCGACTCTTTGCAACCCCATGAATCGCAGCACGCCAGGCCGTAGGCAGAAAAAGGGGTCCTAAAGATGGAGAAAACTCTTGAGAGTGCCTCGGACTGCAAGGAGATCCAACCAGTCCATCCTAAAGGAGATCAGTCTTGGGTGTTCATTGGAAGGACTGATGTTGAAGCTGAAACTCCAATACTCTGGCCACCTGATGCGAAGAGCTGACTCATTGGAAAAGACCCTGATGCTGGGAAAGATTGAGGGCAGGAGAAGAAGGGGACGACAGAGGATGAAATGGTTGGATGGCATCACCGACTCAATGGACATGGGTTTGGGTGGACTCTGGGAGTTGGTGATGGACAGGGAGGCCTGGCGTGCTGTGGTTCATGGGGTCGCAAAGAATTGGACACGACCGAGCGACTGAACTGAACTGAACTGAACTGAAAGATGTCAATGTCCTAAAACCTAGAGTCTGTGAATATATTACCTTACATAGCAAAAGATGCATTGCTGATGCGTTTAAGGTAAGGAATTGAGATGGGAGGACGTTCTTGGACAATTATTATTATTAAAATGGTCCTTTTAAGAGGGAGGAGAGCAGGTCAAAGGCGGTAGTAGTGGGAGATGTGACCATGGAAGGAGGAGGTTGGAGTGATGTGAGGGAGGGTCACAAGCAGAGTGCAGGCAGCCTCCAGACACTTTAAAAAAAAGCAAGGAAATGGATTCTTCCCTGAAGCCTCTAGGAGGAATCAGCTCTGTCGAGCCTGGTAAAATTGATTTTGGACTCTGAACTCCAAAATTATAAGACAATAAGTTTGTATTGTTTTAAGACACTTAATTTCTGGTAATTTGTTATAGAAGCAAGAAGAACGAATACAGAGACCTATGTTCAATTCCGACTAATGCATTTATGGTCCCTAAGGCAGAAGACGGAGAAGAGGTGAATGATGTGCCTGTTCCTAAAGCTTCAACCAGAAGCAGCACACACTGCTTCTACTTACATTTCACTGGACAATACAAGTCACATGGTCACACTTGCTCTCAAAGGAGGTGGGGCAAACAATGCCACTATTTGCCTGCAAGTGGGAGCCAGTGGGTTTGTGAACAGCTCTAGGGACTGACAAACAGGAAGAGCAGAACTAAAGAGAATAGGACTCAGAACAGTGAAAATATGACTTATCCCAGGAAAACTGATGCACACAATCAAGAATTAAAAAAAAAAAATAAATCCACCAGTTCAAAAATTTCTCACCCATAGACTTGGAGTAGGCACTGGCGAGTGGTAGTAGGGCTTCCCTGATAGCTCAGTCGGTAAAGAATCTAGGAAGAACTAGTGAAAATGACGTAAGTCCGCAGGATTCAAGAATCCTGGAATGGGAATGGTAGAGATATAAGGTTGCCAGGTAAAATACAGGTATGTCTTATGCATATGTCTTAGGCTGTATAATTCTTTGTGGTCAGGACTGCATTGTGCATTGTAGGATATTTAGCAATATTAGGGACATATTTATACTGAAAGATTATTCATTGTTTATCTGAAATTCGGATTCATCTAGGTGTCTTGTATTTCTGTTTGCTCAATCCGGCAATCTTAATAGAGAATGAGCTCACATGGAGAGCTGGCTTCAATGCTGGGTTGTGCAGAAATAAATATGAGGGCAGGCAGGATCAGCTTTGGAAAAAAATTGGGCGTGGGAGTCAGGCCTTAATTGAAGTCTTTGTTATAGGCAACACTTACTATGACTGAGGCAATTATGAAATATGGATAGTCCAATGAGAGGAACCAGGAGAGTGAAAGCTCAGGAAGATGCCAGTGCACGTGTGTGTGGGCCTGTGTGTAAATGAATTACAGAAACTTACCTGAAATAATGGCTCCAATTCAGTGGTTGCTAGTCAAATATTCTCAATTATTTGGGAGTCTAAAGATATATAGATGATAAGCTTGCTTGTATTTTATGAGGACAATGATGGAAGAGAACAGAATCTTTTAAAAAATAATTTAACTTATTTATTGTTGACTGTGCTGAGTCCTCGTTGCTGCACGGGCTTTCCTCTAGTGGTAGTGAGCAGGGGCTACTTTTCAGCTTCATTGCACAGGCTTCCCATGGTGGTGGCTTCACTTACGGAACATGGATTCTAGGACGTGCAGCCTTCAGTATTTGCAGCACATAGACTCAGTAGTTGTGGCTCCCAGGCTCCAGAGTACAGGCTCAGTAGTTGTGGCACACAGGCCTAGTTGCTCTGCAGCCTGTGGGGTCTTCCTGGATTAGGGATCAAACCTGAGTCTCCTGCTTTGGTGGATTCTTTGCCACTGACCCACCAGGGAAGCCCCCATAGTATGTTGCAAAGACCAAATGTCCAAAGCTGGTGAGCTGTCTAAACCAGTGGTTCTCAACCGGAAGCAATTTTGTCCTTTTTTGTCCCCCAGGAATGTTTGGCAATGCCTGAACAGTTCTGATTGCCACAAATGGAGATAAGTGCTGCTAACACCTAGTGGGGTGGAAGCTAGCTAACCACCCTGTGGTGCATAGGACAGCTCTTAAATTCCCAAACAGTTCCCAATAGCCCCCCAGAATTATCCAATCTAAAGTCAATAGAGCTGCTGTGGAGAAACCTGGTGTAAACACATATGGAAAGTCAGTAGTCAGCACACATTCCATATACAAAAGCGTATACAAAATGTGCTGTCCCAAGAGTGAAGCCTGATGATAATGCTGAAATTCCATGAGGACAGATTCCAAACTGAAATAGAAGCAGCTGGCACCACATAGACCCCTCATTTGTCATCCCATAGCTGGGATTTAGCCACCTCCGCAAAGAAACAATAAATCATCAGTGTGGGTGGTATGTGTACAACATTGCCAGCCTGTGGATATTTAATCAGTATCCCTAAATGTTTAGCCAGAATACAGGCCATTGTTTCTTCAGGGTGATTTATTTCTGTATGATACAGGAGATGGATATATAAGCGTGACAATGTGGTTCAAGTTTATGGAGTTCAGTGGAAGATGTTGTGAACTAAACTAGGACAAGGAGACATAGCTGACATTTTGCAGGCAGGTTTTCTCCACAGAGTCCTGCTAGCCTAAATGTCACATCCTCCCAATTTGAAACTTTTCTTTCCTATCTTGTTATTTCCCAGGTGGTTCAGTGGTCAAGAATCTGCCTGCCAATACAGAAGATGTAAGTTCGATCCTCAGGTTGGGAAGTTCCCCTGGAGAAGTAAATGGCAACCCACTTCACTATTCCTGCCTGGGAAATCCCATGGACAGAGGACCTGGCAGGCTAAATCCATGGAGTGGCAAAGAGTCGGATATGACTTAGCAACTAAACAACAATGTTCCTGTTATCTACATGTTAGACTCAGAAAAGATTTCTGCTTGGCCCTGCTTGGATCACTGCCCACTCCTGGATCACTTGTTGTGTCCAGGGAAATAGATACCATGGTTGGCCAAGTCTGTGTCATGGATTCACCCCTGTCATCAGGAATGAGGTTGCACTTCCAAGGAGTAGAGGTGTTTGGCCCAGGGTACTGTCTCCAAGGTAACCTGCACAGCCAGGGATGAAAACCCACACAGGTCAGCTCCTTCCAGCAGTCAGGTACCAGTTGATACCATCACGAAGGGTCAGGACTAGAGAAAGCATAGTCATGTGATCCAGCAAAGTGACTCTAATTTCCTTCTCTACTAACAAACATAGGTCTGTCTGCAAGAGTCAGACTCTGTTTTCACTCTGAGGTTTCAAAATATCTGTAAATTTATCTCCTCTGGTGGCTGAACTACCAATGAGCTGTTCACGTCTTACCAAATGCTTACATGTAGGACTGTCTGTCAGAGTACCATCCCAAGTTATGAAGAATAAAGAAAATGGAGCTTTTCTAGAGCAGTGTTGTTTGAGTAAAAATTCTGGGAAAAGCACTTTGAAAACTGACTGTATTTCTAAAGATTTCTCAGTAATGATCATTTCTCCCAGCATGAGCAAGAACAGAGATTTGTACTTCAGAATAAAAAGATTATATGTCCCAGCAACATGGAATTTTAGACTTTTTATTAGTCTTCCTCTGCAGTTGGCACATGAAAGAGGAAAAACACAAACACCATTAAAGAGAGAGTTTATATATAAAGTGTGAGGTATAAGTACTTTCTCTTGCAGCTGAGTAAATTTTTGGAGTGTTGACTGGTTTACATGAAATGAAATGTACAATTAAATTATAGCTTGATAAGTTTATTTACCCAAGGAGGATCTTAACTTTTGGGTTTTTGTTTTTTCACTGTTTTAACTTACTAATAAGGTTGATATACTATATCTGTGTAATTATGTTGAATATATGAAATTTATTTCTCCTTTTATCATTCTACTTCAAAAGAAGAAAGCAAATATACAAAGAAATGCATACAATGAGCTTAATTAACTGGGAAAAAGTCAAGAGGGGATATTAATTTATAGGAATTATCTAGAACTTTTCATTGCATTACTTGCAACTGGGATTGATTTCCCCTCCTAAGGAAACATTTCCCTTTTTTCTTCTCAACCAAAGACTTAAGATGATTAAATGAGATGACATATGTTCAGTATTGGCATAGAGCAAGTTTTCAATAAATGTGGCTTATCTTTTCAGCTCCTTCCAATAACTAATCATCAAGCCTGATGATTTAGCAGAACAAGTAGTTCTCAAATTTCACAGTATATTGGGATCATCCCAGAAACGTGTGAAATATTCCACCCCCTGGTGCCCACTTTGGAATCACAGGATCTGAATTTCCAGCCCCGTATCTAACAAGCTCTGATGGACACCAAGTATCATAAACTTTAAGTCGGAGCCTACAGCAACTTCTGGGTTTGTTTCTTTGGCTCCCAAGAATTGAATGAATTTCGTATTCATTTTAAACAGAAATTTGGAGCTAGAAAGGAACTTAGTATTTATTCTAGCTCCTTCTATTACAGTTGGAACTGAATCCCAGAGATGCTAAATGATTTGCCCCATGGGGACACCCAGTCAATTGCTAGGTGTGGTGTGTTTGTCGCTGGACCCCACCCCACATCAGGGCTGACTTCAAGCATTGAGTCCTCTTTGGCTTCATGTGGTGGAGACACTGACTTTGGGATTAGATTTACCCACTTCTGCTGCTAATACATAGACAGCTCCATCCTGAATGCGTCATACAGATCCTGTGCTTTGTACTTTGTACAAAAATAGCTTCCCAATTCTAATGGCTGGCTATTTCTCACTTTTATTACCTGATATAATTTCCTCTTGCCCAGTCTTCTGCGTGGTGATGTGATTCATGACTGTTATTAGCAGCAGGCCTGAATGCACTTTGAAAGGAACATTATGACCAAATATCATCGATCAAATACCATATAATCCCATTTGATTATTTTAGTGTCTCAGGAGGGTGAGAGATTTAGGGAGATAAATTTGGAAAGGACTGTTGCTTTTTTACAGCTTCAAGTCAAGTTGGCTTTGGAGAGTACAACATTGTTCCATGTTTCAAATTTAAGGGCAGAATTTTTAAGTGCCCACCCACCTACTTTAAAATTGCATGATATGACATTGAATGAAAGATCATCATAATGATTTATGGTGATGTTTTTGAAGTTCTAGTTCTAAAATTGAGTGAATAACTCAAGATTAGGTATATTTAGTATCTATCTCTCTCTCTCTCAGTTATCTGAATTGATCTGTCCTAACTGTAACTCAAGGGCTTCCCTTGTGGCTCAGACAGTAAAGAAGCCACCTGCAATGCAGGAGACTCAGGTTTGATCCCTGACTTGAGAAGCTGTGCCTTAGTGATTTTTGAACCATTCCCAAGATGTACTTCATGTTTTTTGATTTGTTCTTCCAGCTGTGGCCTTGTCTGTGGCTGACTCCCATGGGATTCTTCCCTGTTGGCCAAAGAGTCTTCCACTGCTAATTGATTCTATTTCCACCATTGTGCATGGGTGAAGGGGCACTGCCTACACTTCTGTCTCTTCATTCCCTGTACCTCCGTTTTATGGATAGTTTCCTGAAGATTTGATAATAATGAAAGGGAGTAATAGGGACTTCCCTTGTGGTCCAGTGGCTAAGACTCCATGTTCCCAAAGCAGGGGGTCCAGGTTCGATCCCTGGTTGGGGAACTAGATCCCACAGGCCTCAACTAAGGGTCTGTATATCACAACTAAGATCCCGTACAGCCAAATAGATAAATTTTAAAAATAATTATTAAAAAAGAGGACTTCCCTGATGGTCCAGTGGTTGAGAATCCACCTGCCAATTCAGGATACCTGGATTAAATCCCTGGTCAGGGAAGATTCCACATGTTTCAGGGCAGCTAAGCCCAGTGCACCACAACTAGTGAAGCCCAAACTGTAGAGCTCGTACCATCGCAATGAAGGGAAGCCCGAGCATTGCAACTAGAGAGTGTCTCCCACTTGCTGCAGCTAGAGAAAGCCCGCGTGCAGCAATAAAGACCTAGGACAGCCAAAAATAAATAAATTAATTAAAAAAGAGAGAGAGAGGGGTACAATACCTCCAGAGAAAAGCCAAGTCAGCACTCCAGTTCTCTAAAAAGTCTAAACCCCTACTAACCCCAGATCTCACTTTACCAGGCTGTGACCACTCACTTCCTATTGGAAAGTTCTAAATGTTTCAGGGTTTGTGTCATTTGTCCCCCATGCCTAGAAAGAAAAACGAAAGAGGTCCTGGGTGTCTGAATGACTGTGATTTGGAGTATGCAAGGCCAACTTCGACATGGCACAGTAGGATCATCCTTCTTGGAAGAGCCATCAAGCCAGGACTGCCCCTCATATTTGAGGGCCCCAGGGCAAACACAAACCTGCATACCCGCAGGTCCAAATCTTCAAAGTCCTTGTGCCCAACATGACCACAGAACTCCCCAAAGACTGTCCTTACAACCTGGAGGCTGAAGGAGACACACCCTCCCCCTGCCAACCAGCAGCAGCCCAGCTCTGACCAAGAGGCCAGCATAGATGGGCCAGGGCAGATTGGAGTCTGGGGTCAGACTCCTATGAGTGAACCCACCTGCCTGACCCAGGGACAGGGACTGACCTGGGCCCAGCTGCCAGGGGAGTTCTCAGCTCTCAGTGCCTCTACCAACAAAGCAGAAGGATTCTATTGTGGAATTGCATTGGAAAATTCTACAGACCAACTGCGCTGCCCACCCCCTTGGAGACTCACACTTTACATTATAGTATATAGTAAAGGTTCGGAAGGATCATGTGAAAAGAAAATCTGCTTAATTTCATTTAACCCAGTGATTCCCAAATGGAGCACTTTGGGGGGACCCTTAAGCCTTATTCATTTCCCAGAGTTCTCCAGCACACCCAGGGCTGCTTTTTTTGGAAGGATTTTTGGACCTCAGATGCAGAGGACCAAGTGAATTTCGCTCCTCAGTCTTAAGTTCAGGATTGCTCCTGGGTCATGACAAACCCTGCTCTTGTTCACTCCTTCATTTATCCAGAGCTCATTATCATCAGTAAGCATGGTGTTTTAGGGCTCACAATACTTCTTAGGGGTCCATGAAAATGTTTTAATTTCTTTTAAATCAGAAATAAAAATGTGCTTTCAGGTCAAAGATGATGTTTCCGTATGTAATATTAATACATCCACCTTTATTCCAACAGTTGTAAAATGTGATTTTTTAATATAGTTTAGATTGATAAAATGATTCAGGAATGCAAAAGGGCTGAGGGCCTCCGGAAATCAGAATGTAGCCCTACATTTCTGCATTCTTTTTGTCTTATATCCCAATCCTAGTGTCCCCAACAAGCAATGCTTTTAATGTGCATATTTCTGTCTATTTGAATGCTTTTGAAAGCATGTATTGTTGCTTTGTGGAATGTATTTTTCATTTACATCATATTGTATTGTTCTGTGTCCTGCAGTTTTCACTGAGCACGTTTTTATGATCAACCCATGCTGCTCTAAGGATGTCCAAGTCTATATCTTTGCTTCTACCTGCTGTGTAATACTCTGTAGTACATCTGCATGTCTCACCAGTTCACTCTCCCAGTGAGGCAGGCCCAGGACTCCAACTCCACCTCCACAGCGCATCGACCACCATGTCCATATACATTTCCCTCATGGTCCTGGGTGGGAATGTCCCCAGTATGCTGAGCAGTTACTTTCGGAGTCAGAGGGCACATTCATACTTAATTTGGCAAAGTTATACCAAAAGGCTCTCAGGAAGAAATATTGCTTTCATATTTTACCTTTTTTGTGAGCTGGTTATGACAAGGTTTGTTATCCATTATGTTAGCTTCATGAAATAAATTGAGTAGTTCTTTTCTTATTTTCTGGAGCAATTGCATTGGAATTCATCGTTCATTGGCAGTGTTAAAACATGGGCAGTATGACTGCTTGATGTTAAAGCCCACTTATAAAGGCAATTGTCTGAAAATGTTTTTAATTTCTTCCTTGGCTATGGGTTCTAATAAATTTAAGGACTCTCAGCCTGATGTTGGCACCTAGGCAGGATAACTAGGTCCATGTGACACCACGATGGGTTTTTCTGTTATTGATGACTTTGTGACTTGGTGTAGCACCTGATTTGTGCACAGTGGATGCTTAGTAACGCTATTGATGGGTTTGCAGTCCTTTACTTCCCACTGCTGAGCAGGATTTCATTCTCTGTATGTCACATAAGTCTGCCCTGATCAAGGAATTGGCATTTTTTTTTCACGATCTCAAAGTTTTACATTTAAGTTGACAGTGATGTCATGTAGCTTTTGGTGTAAGATTTTCCCTCTTGAGGAAAAAGCCAAGGCTGGCAATCAATGACTTATAAATCATATGAATCATTCTGATTACCCAGAGAATATTTTTTTCCTTAATATTAGACATTCCAAAATTGCACTTGCACCACAAAACAGGCCTTTCCTGAATCCTCAGAAACAATTGGCTTGGTGAGTGTGTCCCCCCTTCCTCTCTAATTACTGCTGTTCAGATTAGTATGTTTTAAAAAAGGCAAACCATTCAATATCACAGTAATCCAAGTCTATGCCCCGACCAGTAACACCGAAGAAGCTGAAGTTGAATGGTTCTATGAAGACCTACAAGACCTTCTAGAACTAACACCCAAAAAAGATGTCCTTTTCATTATAGGGGACTGGAATGCAAAAGTAGGAAGTCAGGAAACACCTGGCGTAACAGGCAAGTTTGGCCTTGGAGTACAGAATGAAGCAGGGCAAAGGCTAATAGAGTTTTGCCATGAGAATGCACTGGTAATAGCAAACACCCTATTCCAACAACACAAGAGAAGACTCTACACATGGACATCACCAGATGGTCAACACCGAAATCAGATTGATTATATTCTTTGCAGCCAAAGATGGACAGGCTCTATACAGTCAGCAAAAACAAGACCGGGAGCAGACTGTGGCTCAGATCATGAACTGCTTATTGCCAAATTCAGACTTAAATTGAAGAAAGTAGGGAAAACCACTAGTCCATTCAGGTATGACCTAGATCAAATCCCTTATGAGTATACAGTAGAAGAGACAAATAGATTTAAGGGACTAGATCTGATAGACAGAGTGCCTGATGAACTATGGACAGAGGTTCGTGACATTGTACAGGAGACAGGGATCAGGACCATCCCCATGGAAAAGAAATGTGAAAAAGAAAAATGGCTGTCTAAGGAGGCCTTACAGATAGCTGGGAAGAGAAGAGAAGCGAAAAGCAAAGGAGAAAAGGAAAGATATTCCCATCTGAATGCAGAGTTCCAAAGAATAGCAAGGAGAGATAAGAAAGACTTCCTCAGCGATCAATGCAAAGAAATAGAGGAAAACAACAGAATGGGAAAGACTAGAGATCTCTTCAAGAAAATTAGAGATACCAAAGGGACATTTCATGCAAAGATGGGCTCGATAAAGGACAGAAATGGTATGGACCTGACAGAAGCAGAAGATATTAAGAAGAGGTGGCAAGAATACACAGAAGAACTGTACAAAAAAGATCTTCATGGCCCAGATAATCACAATGGTGTGATCACCCACCTAGAGCCAGACATCCTGGAATGTGAAGTCAAGTGGGCCTTAGAAAGCATCACTACGAACAAAGCTAGTGGAGGTGATGGAATTCCAGTTGAGCTATTTCAAATCCTCAAAGGTGATGCTGTGAAAGTGCTGCACTTGATACGTCAGCAAATTTGGAAAACTCAGCAGTGGCCACAGGACTGGAAAAAGTCAGTTTTCATTCCAATCCCAAAGAAAGGCAATGCCAAAGAATGCTCAAACTACCACACAATTGCACTCATCTCACATGCTAGTAAAGTAATGCTCAAAATTCTCCAAGCCAGGCTTCAGCAATACGTGAACCATGAACTTCCAGATGTTCAAGCTAGTTTTAGAAAAGGCAGAGGAACCAGAGATCAAATTGCCAATATCCGCTGGATCATCAAAAAAGCAAGAGAGTTCCAGAAAAACATCTATTTCTGCTTTATTGACTATGCCAAAGCCTTTGACTGTGTGGATCACAATAAACTGTGGAAAATTCTGAAAGAGATGGGAATACCAGACCATCTGACCTGTCTCTTGAGAAACCTGTATGCAGGTCAGGAAGCAACAGTTAGAACTGGACATGGAACAACAGACTGGTTCCAAATAGGAAAAGGAGTACGTCAAGGCTGTATATTGTCACGCTGCTTATTTAACTTCTATGCAGAGTACATCATGAGAAACGCTGGGCTGGAAGAAACACAAGCTGGAATCAAGATTGCGGGGAGAAATATCAATAACCTCAGATATGCGGATGACACCACCCTTATGGCAGAAAGTGAAGAAGAACTAAAGAGCCTCTTGATGAAAGTGAAAGAGGAGAGTGAAAAAGTTGGCTTAAAGCTCAACATTCAGAAAACTAAGATCATGGCCTCTGGTCCCATCACTTCATGGGAAATAGATGGGGAAACAGTGTCAGACTTTATTTTTTTGGGCTCCAAAATCACTGCAGATGGTGATTGCAGCCATGAAATTAAAAGACGCTCACTCCTTGGAAGGAAGGTTATGGCCAACCTAGATAGCATATTTAAAATCAGAGACATTACTTTGCCAACAAAAGTCCGTCTAGTCAAGGCTATGGTTTTTCCAGTGGTCATGTATGGATGTGAGAGTTGGACGGTGAAGAAAGCTGAGCACTGCAGAATTGATGCTTTTGAGCTGTGGTGTTGAAGAAGACTCTTGAGAGTCCCTTGGACTGCAAGGAGATCCAATCAATCCATCCTAAAAGAGATCAATCCTGGGTGTTCATTGGAAGGACTGATGTTGAAGCTGAAAGTCCAATACCTTGGCCACCTCTTGCGAAGAGTTGACTCATTGGAAAAGACCCTAATGCTGGGTGGGTTTGGGGGCAGGAGGAGAAGGGGACGACAGAGGATGAGATGGTTGGATGGCATCACCGACTCGATGGACATGGGTTTGGGTAGACTCCGGGAGTTGGTGATGGACAGAGAGGCCTGGCATGCTGCGATTCATGGGGTCGCAAAGAGTCGGACATGACTGAGCAACTGAACTGAACTGAACTGAACTAAAAAAGGAAGCTACCAGTAAAAATGATTTGAGTGCATTTCATTTCTCTAGTTCACTTAGCAAGTTACACTATACAGATATCCTCCATTTTAAATAAACCCGCTAATCTTCTGACCTTAAAATTTATAGAATTATAAAGGAGGCTCATGTGTTTCCTAAATAGCTTTCTCCTGGATCTATCAAGAAATGACTGCCCCACCCTTTCAGGAAATACACCACTAATTTTGTCTGTCATTGAGAGAATAAGATTTACTCTTCTGATATTAATATAACTTATTTTGCTGGAATACAACTATTATATAAAAGAAAAGATATTACAATTGGATTCTAGGATCCAAAGTGAATCAGGGGCCAAATTTTCTTCCTTTTTCTGACATTTTCCCAAAAGTAACCTAACATCTCATAGGCTTAAAAATTTTTTTCCAGAAGAAAAATCCCTGTATGAAAGCAACAGTGTAGACTTCATATCATTAATTCTGGAAAGAAAAGCACAAAGTCCATTTTCTAATCTTAATTTATTGCACTTAAGTATCTTGTGCTGACTTCTGGAATCAGTGGAAGTTCGGTGGTTTAGTCCATTAATTGATTTTACAAGCATTTACTTTATGTCAAGTGTATAGTGGTGAACCCTGGTGGTTCAGATGGTAAAGAATCTGCCTGCAATGCAGGATACGTAAATTTGATCCCTGGGTCAGGAAGATCCCCTAGAGAAAAAAATGGCTACCCACTCTAGTATTCTTGTCTGGAGAATCCCATGGACAGAAGAACCTGGTGGGCTATGGTCCATTGGGTCACAAAGAGTCAGACATGACTGAAGTGTCTTAGCATGGATACACATAGCAGTGAATGGTTACAATGAAAAAAAAACAGGCCCTGCCTTCCTCAAACTTACATTCTAATGGAAGAAATAGAGAGCAAAGTAACAGAGATGGCTATAATTCTCTGGGGTTGCTGTGTAGAGCGCAATGTGTTAGAGGTGCGTGGGGGTGAGGCGTGGCAGTGACAGCAATGGTGGCTTGGTTGATAGCAGTAGCAGTGGAGATGGAAACAAAAGGACACATTGGGGATAAGATCTGAAATAGAGCTACAGATCTCCAGCATACCGTATGTAAGGCAACGTTGGTCTGACTTCCTGGAAGCAGACCGAGATGGAGATTTGGGAGTAGGAGTAGCTTGAGGAGTGTTCTCAGAACACCTGTGATGGAGTGAGGGAAGCAGGAGGGACCAATCAGAGAAGTTGAACTGTGCCTCCAACAGAGGCCTCCTCAGCTGATCTCAGAGGGAGGGCTGAAGCTGGGCTGGCCCTTCTGATACATCCCAAATTGAAGTGAGGACGGGGTGGGTATTTGTTCTTCTCAAGGACCAGTCACTGGAAATGGGCTGCTCAAGAAGCGTGCACCTGGGCCAGGCAGCCCACTTCTGAACTTCCTGGAGAGGGATTCGCCTGGGAGCTGTCAGGAATCAGCTTTCGGCAGTTAGGCACCTAGGTTCTAATTGGGGAATCTGTCGGCGCATCACACCATCCACTAGAGAATATGTGGCTCTGGCACTGTGAGATGTAGGTAAGATGCTGTGTTCTAACTCAGGCTGATGATGAAATGCTAATATCTAATTTTTAAATTCTCAAATTCAAGTGAGCATCAGAATCATCTGAGAAGTAAAGTCCTGATTCCTGAACCCAATCCCCCCAATCAGAGGTTTGTGGTGTGACCAGAGATTCTTCAGTTTTAATGAGTATTTTAAGTTATTCTAATGTAAGAGTTCACTCTTCACACTGTGGGGAAAAGATATCTTGCATTCGGTACAATTCTAAGAAGCTGCCGAGATATCCTGTCGCTGGTGGAAACACCCTGCATAATTTCAGGATTGTGAATTGGTGCATTTTGCTCTTGTGATTGGGCTTCCCAGATCCCTGGGAGGAGGGCATGGCAACCCACTCCAGTATTCTTGGCTGGAGAATCCCATGGACAGAGGAGCTGACAAGTTAAGGTCCATGGGGTCGCAAAGAGTTGGACACAACTGAAACCACTTAGCACGCATACCCTCTTGTGATTAGATTGTATCATGTGGCACAGTGGATCTTAAGGAAGGGAGATTATCCAGGTGGGCCTGATCTAATTACTTGAACTTTTTGAAATCAGGGAGTCTAGCCACCTCACGTGAGACACTTCACCTACAGAAGAGTGAGATAATTAAGGGGAGATTTTTAAGGGGTATTGTTTTAAGCCTCTGAATTTGTGGTATTTGTTATGCAGTAACAGAAAATGAATTCACAAACAATTGTATTAAGCATATCCTGGAGACACTACAGAAAAGAAACAGACTTGATCTGCTAGTAGTCGGTCTAAGTGAGAGCATGGCAAGAAAGGAGATGCCTTCTTAGATTCTTCCTAGTTAAATGGAGATAGTATGCCCACCCTGCCTTCCTCAGGGGATTGCTTGGAGTGGGGGAGTCCAAATCAAGTATAAACATAACAGAGAAGAACTGAACCATAATTACAATATGAGCTCTAGGGCTTTTATAAGATTCTTTACAGGGATTCTTCCTAATCGAATATATGGATTTTTGAGTGAAAAATTTCTTGTGTACCCTAAAGATACAAAGAAGGTACTTCCTCTGAGTTTGAAACGAATGATAGACCGCCAACTACCTGCTGGCTTGCCTGCCATGTGCCAACGGATGGTGGAACCCAGGTGAGCAGAGATTTGGGATGCACTCCCCTTCCTTGCACATTGCAGGGCTGGGTCAAGACTCTGCTAATGGGCGAATAGGGGTGGGCAACAGAGAGTGGCATTAACCAGGATCTAGCCAGGAAAACAGAAGCCATGTTGGCTATTATGACAGAGGGAGTATAACATACAGGATAGGTATTAGAGGGCTGAAGGGGCAAAAAGGAACACTGGTGCAAACAGATAATAACTACAGGAATTACTGACCACCACTTGGAACTATGGGGAGGAAAGGAAGAGGCTAGGATTAGCAAAACCTAGAAATTTAGAGGAGGGACCTCTTAGAGTGGCAGGCAGATCTTTGAGAAAGAAGCTCAGTGGGTGCTGGCACCACTGAAAGGGTAAAGTGAGGCTGGTTCTGGGCATGTTGAAAAAGCTGGAGTCTGGGACAGCTACTGCTGCTGCGGCAAATGCCCACTGCTGGGCTCACATTCTCTCTAGGACCCTCTGTGGACAGAACCCAGGAGGGGAGCAAGCAGGCAAAAGGAAAGGCTTGTGTGAAGAGTCCAGCCATAGCATCACAAAGCAGATTATGAAACAGTGGGTTTAGAGCTGAGAAACAATACCTTAATCACCAACATAGGTGGTTTCCAGTGGGGCCAGGGAAGTCTGATCTCATTTGAAGGACTCAAGACAGTGATTGGGGATGGAAGTGGTGGGAGAGAGCTGGCTTGTTATCAACTTCTCCTTTGCCCTAATAGAAGATCCCAAATCCATGATGCCTGAAAGGGACAGCTTTCTCACAATAGAAACCCTGGGATGGAGAGAGGGATGAGATGGGTGGGCAGCAGGCTAGAGGGTACCTGTCAGGGATGTTCGTATGAATGATATTCTCCATTAGAACTGGAGCGGTAATGTAATCTCCTGATTCTCCAACAGGGTACTTATCCCCTGGAGGGACGTAGAAGAACACCAGGAGTGTATGAAACTATTGGGTGAGCATGGTGCATCTTCTTGGAATGATAACTTTTCTGGGAGGTTTCCAGGGAAAATATTTTCACATTAAAAAGTGTACTGTGGAATTGCAGCTAGAAGTGGGATCCAGCTGCTCACTGCTCAAAAGCCGATAAAGAGGCAAAGTTAGTGGAAAGGAAAGTTTGCTTTATTTTGGATGTGGCAGTGAGGTGGGGAGGGCAGACATCTGTCCAAAGGCTGCGTCCCCTCACCCTGACAATCAGGGGGAAATAACTTTTATAGGTTGAAGGAGGGGGCTGCCTGCAGAAACAGCACAGTCAGCTCTGATAGTTTTCCTGAAATTGGTCATCGATGGTCTGACCAGTGTCACCTTGATTGTTTTAAGTACAATTAGTCTTTAGTTTCAGAGTCGGTTTGTTCCCATTTCCTTGAGGCTGATTCTTGGAATTGTGGCATCTTATGTCACGGCTACAGTCCAGTCACCATGTAGTTAGCTTCTTCCACCTGGTGGGGCTGTCATTATCTGTAAGACAGCTCACAGGATATGGCTCAAAATATTATCTATAGCCCTTGAGAAGGAACTAAAGGCCTTTAATTATGCCTAATAACTAATCTATTATTATTTAAGGGCTTCCCTGGTGGCTCAGTGGTAAAGAATCCACCTGCAATATAGGAGCCCTAGGTTTGATCCCTGAATAGGGAAGATCCCCTGGAGAAGGAAATGGCAACCCACTCCAGTATCCTTGCCTGGAGAATCCCATGGACAGAAGACCCAGTGGGCTACAACCCATAGGGTGGTAAAGAGTCAGATACAACTAAGCACGATGATACAGATATATTATTATTTAGTCTTGTAAGATTGTTTTCCTTTGTTTCTGCATCTTCTCACTTCTCTGATTAAGCTTATTCTTTGGCTAAAGTTTTTCCACAGACAAAAGGCAGGTGGAGGACATGGTGGGGAAGGCCCATAGATAGGATCCTGCTGTGTTTCAGAATGGTGCAAATTTTACTTTCGGCACTAATATATAAGATGTCAAAGCAAATATATGTTTGCAGTAGACAACATCAACTGCCACCTATCTTTCCAGAGTCCTTGAAAAAGTTTGGAAAACACTCCAAGTCTTTACAATTTGTCACTTGAGTTTTTTAAAGCTCAAGGAAGGATTTTTTTTTTGTCTAGAAAAGACTTCTTCTTTTCTATTTGAAATTACAAACATTTAAATTATAAAAATTAAAACAGTTTTCTTAAGCCTTAATGTTAAATTTAGAAATCTTGTTAGACTTTTTATAAACCTAATAAAACAAGAACAGTCATCTTTAATTGTTCTCAAGTTAATGGTAGATTAGCTCAATTTCAACAGATTAAATCCCCCACATATTGGTCACAGTTATAAACTTAATTAAATTCCCTTAAATATTTTAAATTGCATTTGTACATTTAATATATTTGATTTTCTTAAGGGCCTCAAATGCCCAACAAGACAAATTTATGACCTAACAAGCAAAACCTTTCTAAGTAGTTAGATAACTCATAAGTTAAATTTATAAATAGAGTTACCATTTTGTTTTCTTAAACATTTCAGTACTGGTTAAATATTTCTTCAAGGTTTCTTTTACTTTCAAATTAAAATTAGAAGTAAAAAACCAATTACACCTTTCAAACTGAGGCCACAGGCTAAACCACCAGATTTTCTACTCTGCCATGTTCTCTAACCCTTTAAATGAACTTGGTGATTACAAAACTGATTCCAAAAGTGAACATAAAGCTATTAGTTGCATGGGTTTGATTTGCTTCTTCATCTCTATTCAATTCTAATTTTTTCCAGGGCTAAAAATGTATTTTCCCAACTAGGAGAAAACAATTCTACCACCTTGGGTGGGTCCATATGACAAGATTAACCATTCCTGATTAAGTCATGGTTGGGATTTTGATCAGGGTACAGACCGGTGGGCTTCTTGCCTCACAAATGATCATGTTGGATGATTTTTGAAGATGGAGGTTTGAAGGCCCCTTTTGTGTTACACTTAATTTATTTTCTGGCTATTTCTATTCTATGTACATTCCTTTTTAAAAATGAGATATGATTTACACATGATATTGTATAAGTTAATGGTATACCAAGTGTTGATTCCATACATTTATATGTTGCTGTGTGATTACCACTGGTAGCATTGGCTAACACCTCTATCATGGCACAGAGTAACCATTTCTTTTTTGTGGTGGAAACAGTTAAGGTATATATTCTTTCATTTTCTCCCCTGGTCTGATATATTAGTGCTTGTCTTGTCTGAGTCTGTTCACCACGTAAAGACATTTTCATTGCTTATCTTCTGATTCTCCCAGCAGAGCATTATTCTGCTGCAAGAGTGTGGGTGTGGGTCCATGAGGGAGAAGGCCTTCCATCTCTCCCTCTGGAAACAACAGCAAGCGCGAAAAATAAACAGTTACTCAGTGAGAATGAACCAGTGCACGTATAGGAGAAGGAGGAGTCAGCCTCCCTCTCCACTCTCATTTTCCTTTCTGTTGTTGCCAATGAAGGGACATAAGAGGTGTGCTAACCAGGCAGGGGGCAATTAGGAACTTGGCGTATGGCTTCAAACAGGTTTGGACTTGAATCTTGCCTCCACAATTGAATAAAACATAGCTATTGAAAGGTTACCTGACTTCTCTGATACTATTTTCTCAACTTTGAAGTCCCCAACTTATGGATGATTGTTATAATCGTTTGAAATTGTGTACAAAAAACAGACAGCATTGTGCCTGGCACGTGGCTCACTATAACTGCCAATTTATTGATTTGTTTTTATTGTCCATCTCTGTCTTGCTCAGTGTTCTGTCTCTCTCTGGTGCCTAGCACAGGGCCTGTCACCAGGACTTGCTGGATGGATGACTTCCTATCCATGACAATATTTGGACCACTTCTCCTCAGCTGCTAGAACTCTGAGCGTTGGACACTACTGGTATCTGAGTGACATGCTTGGGTCATGCATGGAGCATGGGTGTTATAGGAATGCTACAGTGATTGTTTTGTGTAATGTGTGTTTATGCTGTTGCCTCTCAGGGTAAAGCCACAGTCATCTGTATTCAGAGTTAGGTCGGACCTGAAGGATGAGAAAAGTCATTGTGTCATCAATTAGGTAAGAGCCTCTATTACAGAACTTGGTGTGAGAAGTGTAGGTGGGTAATAGAATGAGACTCTTTCTCTTGGACTTGACAGCAGAGATGTCAAGATGACTGGGGAGAGATTGTGAGAAGAAGGTCTTTACATGACACCCTTCACAGATAGTCACTTTCTGAGTCTCAACCCTATCTTATTCTAATTGCCTTCCGAGATAGCTACACTCTGCCTCCAAAAGACTGGGATCTCTCCTTCTCTTATTTCTTAGCCTGTCACCAGGGATTCCCGATTTCTTCACTGTTGACACTTGGGCCTGGATAATTCTTTGCTGCAGTGGCTGTCCTGAGCACTGTAGGATGACTAGCAGCATCGTACTGTAGGTACAGTAGCTGGGAGCTATTTGTGACAATAAAAAATGTTTGCAGACATTGCTGAATGTCTCTTAGGGAAGCTCATTTGCAAACTGCTTAACTGGACTCTCTTATGCTTTTGTATTTACTTCCCTTGTGTGCCCTTTGGCATCCTGTGAAGTCTTCTTGAACATTCCATCCTAACTGTGCCTAGGAGTAAGGAAACATTTCAGGGGTATGAATAAACCAGGTCCTTGAAGGAGGAGCGAGCAGATCTCAGCAGCTACTGGGGTTGATGGTGGCAGTAGGAATCAAAGCCAAAGAATCCTAGGGGGGCTGGAAACACAGCTGATCCCACCTGGAGCCTCTTTTCAAAGTGTTCGACACCTTAAAAGGGATTGTGGATTTGCTCATGTTGTTTTTCCCATGAGTTTTTGGATTTTTTTCCACTCCGAGACAGGTGCACATTTAAGAAGGTCTGAATTCATGTCATGCCCCTTTATGGAAGCCTAATTAGAACCGGATTTTATTGTTTTTGACTGGGAATGGTAAAAGTTTAACATGGATGACAGCCCAAGAAATACATTTGCAAAGTGCTTTATGGCCTTTCCAGCTATATCAGAAATTCAGAGAGAATGACAGCGATGTTCCCTGGTGGCCAAGCATCTGGAAGTGTTTTCCCCTTGTTTTCATGGGCACCATGGTTGACTCACAAGGGACTCTCCTTCTTGGCATCTTTCACACGGAGTGCTAGCTGCAACTTCTTGGCACAGATAAGATTGGTGGATCCTTCAATTCTCCACACTTTCTTTTCCTTGTTTTGAAACATTCTATTCAGGCCCCACAGTGCTCTCCAGTGGAACAATACAACAGGGTGGCCTGCCAAGCAGGCGCAAAATTTTGGAAGACTTCGCAATAAAGGTATCTCTGGATAAATGGGCAAGTCAATAAATGTATGTCCTAGGGCCAATTTGCATTTATTATTATTTTAATTATTTATTTTAAATTTATTTTTGGCTGCACTGGGTCTTCATTGCTGTACCCGGGCTTTCCCTTGTTGCGGTGAGTGGGTGCTACTCTTCATTGAGGTGCGTGGACTTCTCATTGCAGTGGCTTCTTTTGTTTCAGAGCGTGGGCTCTAGAGTGTGAGGGCTTCAGAAAATGCATCGCGTGGGCTCAGAAGTTGTGGCTCACAGGCTGTAGAGGGCAAGCTTGGTAGTTGTGGCTCAGGGCCTTAATTGGCCCCTCCACCCCACCCCGGCATGTGCAATCTTCCTGGAGCAGGGATCAAACCTGTGTCCCCTGCATTGGCAGGTGAATTCTTAACCACTGGACCACCAGGGAAGTCCCAATTTGCATTTTTTAAACAGTCTGCATATTGAGTTCAAGAGATGTTTTCAAATGATGCAAGAGATTGGGCTGGATGTCAGACTAGACATGGGATAGAGTGGGGGAAGTTGGTCAGGTAAGATTGTTTTTGGAAACATCTTCAGGTTGTAAGGGAGTGAAACCAGGCATGAATAGAATGATGATACACTTTAATACCTTGTAGAGGTCAGAGGCTGTGGGAGGGAAGAGCAGGGAGAGACTCTTTTTGGTCCAGAAGAATGAGGGATGGCCTCATGGAGGAGAAAGCATTTGAGCTCTGTGGGATTTTGACAGATGGTGGTAGCTGGCTGTGGAAGGGCCCTGAGCTGTGAGGAATGGAATAGTATGAGCAAAGGGATGGACATGGGAAGGAGTAAGACATGTTCTGGGGTTCAGGTGTGGCTAGGGTTTAAAATATGTTAAAGGCAGTAGAGAAAGATAAAGCTGGAAAGACACATAGTGGATGTTCAATAAATAAATACCCATTAAATGAATAAATTAGTGGTAGACTGTCATCATATGACATAGGCTTTGAAGAGCTAATTAAAGAGTTGGGTTTTCTGCTCTAAGCAATAGGGGGCAGTGGGCATTAAAATGTTTTGATCAGGAAAGTAATAGCAGGTTTTCATTTTAGGAAGATTAAATTAGCAAAAGAAGGTAGCATGGATTGCAGCTGAAAATCCAAATATGCCGCATGTACCACTGGTGGTACACAGGATAACATGTGCCACTGGCGGTATACAGGATGATTCTAGGTGGGCGGTGCAGGACTGCCACTCAGGTAGTAAGAGCATTACCTCTGCTATTCTGGATGGTTAAATGTTTCAAATATAACCCTTGGGTACATGGGTACATTTTAAAATGTTAATGGTTATATTCAACTGTGATTTTCAAAATTGCAGCACGATACAAAAATTTCTCTTAAAATGCATTTATTTAGGAAGAAAAAGTGGGTTAATTTAAAGAGAAAGTTAAATAATAGGTGGATAAGCAAGTCCTGAAGATGGCATGTGAATAACTGAAGTTTGGGAAACACTGGACCAGAGGCATGAGGGATTAGAGGCAGAGGACTGGTCAAGAGCCATTGGACTGACTATCTGTGCAGTCAGCAAGTTCATGATCAGTATTTGACCTGTGGTATAACAAGCGTCTAGTACTGAGCCCATGGCAACCCACTCCAGTATTCTTGCCTGGAGAATCCCAGGGACGGCGGAGCCTGGTAGGGCTGCCGTCTATGGGGTCGCACAGAGTCGGACACGACTGAAGCGACTTGGCAGCAGCAGCAGTACTGAGCCCACCCATCATTTACAGTTTTAGCCTTTCACCTTTTTACTTAACTTCACTATGTATGAAAAGTTCTAGTCCAGTTAAAGGGATTTTCCAAAAAGTATATCCAAAAGTTTGCTAAGCCTATAATTCTACTTCTGCAAATATTTTGAGCATTTCCTTCTAATCTTTTCTCTGCTTATCCACGCTTATATTTGATGAAGTTGGGATCATACTTTGTATACAGTTTGTATCTTCTTTGGCCATCTATGGTAGTTTCATGAATGTTTTCCCACATTCCTCTAGATTCCCTCAAAAATATTTTTCCATTTGGAGGGATGTGCCATGATTTAATCATCTTAAATGTTTGACTTTTAGGTTGTATTCAGTTGTTTGGACAGATAACAAAGCTTTGGAAATAACCTTTTTATGGCCATCACCAAAAATTTTACAAATAATAAATGCCGGAGAGGTTGTGGAGAAAAGGGAGCCCTCCTACTCTATTGGTGGGACTGTAAATAGGTACAGCCACTATGGAGAACAGTAGGGAAGTTTAAAAAAAAACTGAAAATAGAAATTCCCTGATAGTTCAGTGGTTAGGACACCATGTTTTCACAGCCTAGGGTGCGAGTTCAATCTCTGGTTGGGGAAATAAGATCCCACAAACTGCGAGACATGGCCAAAAAAATTCCCTGAAAATAGAGTTAGCATCTGATCGAGCAATCCCACTCCTAGCACATATCTGAAAAAGACAAAAATTTGAATTTGAAAAGATACATGCACCCCAATATTCATAGCAGCAATGTTTACAAAAGCCAAGACATGGAAGCGATCTAAATGTCCATGGACAGATGAATGGATAAAGATGTATATATATTTCATTTATACAATGGAATTTTACTCAACTATAAAAAAGAAATGAAATCTTGTCATTTGCAGCAGCATGAATGGACCCAGAGATTATCATACTAAGTGTAGTAAGTCAGGTAAACAAAGACAAATATTATATGATATCACTTATATGTGCAATCCTAATAAATGATACAGATGAATTTATTTATATAACAGACAAATATAGAAAAGAAACTTATGGCTACCAAAAGAGAAGGGGGGAGGGATAAACAGAGAGTATGGGGTTAACAGATGCACACTACTGTATATAAAATAAATTAACAACAAGGACCTACTGTACAGCACAAGGACCTATATTCATTATCTTTTAATGATCTATAATGGAAAAGAATCCAGAAAAGAATATAGATGTATACATATATATGCATAACTGAGTCATCTTCTGTATACCTGAAACTATTACAATATTTTAAAATCAACTATATTTCCATGAAAAGAGTAAGAGCCTCTCCTTCTTAAAATGTACAACTAGAGTTTTTTTCGTATGTTCACAAACTAGTCCAACCATCAACATTCATTCCACAACATTTACATCATCCCAGAAAGAAACCCCATAACCCGTTTGCAGTCACTTCTATTTCCTCCTCCCCTAGCAATCACAAATCTACTTTCTGTCTCTACAGATTTACCTGTTCTGGACACTTCATATAAATAGAATCATGTAATACGTGGCCTTTTGTGACCAGCTCCTTTCACTCACTATAATGTTTTCAAAGTTTGCCCACACTTAGCATATATTAAGAAAGCACTAAAAGTCCACTGTATATAAAATATACAGTACATTTAGTATATAAAAATCCACTGTATATAAAACATACAGTCTATTGTTTACAGGTGGAAATAGAACGGGAAAGACTAGAGATCTCGTCAAGAAAATTGGAGATACCAAGGGAACATTTCATGCAAAGATAGGCCCAATAAAGGACAGAAATCATATGGACCTAACAGAAGCAGAAGACATTAAGAAGAGGTGGCAAGAATACACAGAAGAACTATACAAAAGAGATCTTCATGATTCAGAAAACCATGTGGTGTAATCACTCACCTAGAGCCAGACATCCTGGAATGCGAAGTCAAGTGGGTCTCAAGAAGCATCACAACAAACAAAGTTAGTGGAGGTGATGGAACTCCAAATTTCAAATCCTAAAAGAGGATGTTGTGAAAGTGCTGCACTCAATATGCCAGCAAATTTGGAAAACTCAGAAGCGGCCACAGGACTGGAAAAGGTCAGCTTTCATTCCAATCCCAAAGAAACGCAATGCCAAAAACTGTTCAAAGTACTGTGCAATTGCACTCATCTCACACACTAGCAAAGCAAAACTCAAAATTCTCCAAGCCAGAACTTCCAGATGTTCAAACCGAATTTAGAAAAGGCAGAGGAACCAGAAATCAAATTGCCAACATCCACTTAATCATTGAAAAAGCAAGAGTTCAAAAAAAACCATCTACTTCTGCTTTATCGACTATGCCAAAGCCTTTGACTGTGGATCATAACAAACTGTGGAAACTTCTTCAAGAGATGGGAATACCAGTCCACCTTACCTGCCTCCTGAGAAATCTGTATGCAGGTCAAGAAGCAACAGTTAGAACTGGACATGGAACAACAGACTGGTTCCAAATAGGAAAAGGAGTACATCAAGGCTGTATATTGTCACCCTGCTTATTTAACTTATATGCAGAGTACATCATGAGAAACGCTGAGCTGGAGGAAGCACAAGCTGGAATCAAGATTGCCGGGAGAAATATCAATAACCTCAGATACGCAGATGACACCCTTATGGCAGAAAGTGAAGAAGAACTAAAGAGCCTCTTAATGAAAGTGAAAGAGGAGAGTGAAAAAGTTGTCTTAAAACTCAACATTCAGAAAACTAAGATCATGGCATCCAGTCCCATCACTTCATGGTAAATAGACGGGGGAACAATAGAAACAGTGAGAGACTTTTTTTGGTGGGGGGGGGGGCTCCAAAATTACTGCAAATAGTGACTGCAGCCATGAAATTAAAAGATACTTGCTCCTTGGAAGAAAAGGTATGACCAACCTAGACAGTATATTAAAAAGCAGAGACACTACTTTGCCAACAAAGGTCCATCCAGTCAAAACTATGGTTTTTCCAGTAGTCATGTTTGGATGTGAGAGTTGGACTATAAAGAAAGGTGAGCACTGAAGAATTGATGCTTCTGAACTGTGGTTTTGGAGAAGGCTCTTGAGAGTCCCTTGGACTGCAAAGAGATCAAACCAGTCCATCCTAAAGGAAATCAGTCCTTAATATTCATTGGAAGGACTGATGTTGAAGCTGAAACTCCGATACTTTGGCCACCTGATGCGAAGAACTGACTTATTTGAAAAGACCCTGATGCTGGGAAAGATTGAGGGCAGGAGGAGAAGGGGCCGACAGAGGATGAGATGGTTGGACGACACCACCGACTCGATGGACATGAGTTTGAGCAAGCTCCGGGAGTTGGTGATGGACAGGGAGGCCTGGCGTGCTGCAGTCCATGGGGTTGCAGAGTCAGACTTGCCTGAGCGATGAACTGAACTGAAAAATCCACTTATCTTCCTTATTTAAAACAAAACAAAACTTCATGTTAGCTTCTGACAGAAAGGTGTCTCCTCCTCTCCTCTCCTCTTCCTTCCTTACGCCTCTCTCTCATTCTTATTCTCGCTCTCTCTCTTCCCCTTTCCTCCTTTTTATGGGAAATAACTGTCTGCCTGCTCTGGCTTTTCCTGATCTTAGCACATCTTAGCTGTGACGTTCCTCACCTCTTTTCCATTTTCTGCTCCAGTCACCATTTCTCCCATTATTAAAAAATAAGAAGGGACAATTGCTCACTTTTTTTTTTAGCCACAGCTTTCTCATTTGTATCTGCTGACTGATCATAAGGAAACTTACCATATTCTGGGAATGAGAGGAGAGGACTTCCTTTCTGGACAATGTTGTATGAAGGGCAGGCAAGCACTTTTTTACAGAATTCTCTTAAACAACCTAGAAATATGCATTGTCTCAGTGCATGGCACCATAGGAGATGCTCTGTGGGATATGAAGATGGGAGGACCAAAGACCCACTTTAGGTAGCTTGTATTCTAAGAAAGGATCAGAAACATTCTTGATAATACTGCCTGATAGTCACCCATGAAATTATACTCCTTCAAGGGCTAGAACCATGTTCTGTTAACCTTCTCCAAAACTGCAATGCTTGGCACAAAGCATTATTTTTTGTTAGGATGTTTTAAAAGAGATATGCATAAGGTGCTGAGAAAGGTCAGGTGAAGTAGGGGTTAATTCTGGCTGGAGAGACCTAAGAAGGCTTCATGGAGAAAACAGTTTCTGTGGTGAGCAGTGAAGGAGGAATGGATTTAGGCCTGGAGCACTGGAAAGAAACTTCTAGGAAAAGAGGAAATGTATAGAGATGAAGCCCTGTGAGGTATGGAAAGCAAGTGTGAGTCAAGTTAATGAGTTAACTTTGAAACAGACAAAAAGGAAGTTGAGAATTTCACATCAGATTCCCCAAACTTCCAAGTAAGGAAAGAAGCAAGAGTGTCTTCAAAACAGGAAAGGAATGGAAGTAGAATTGGGTCCAAAGGAGTGTGAAAAAGGTTTGGCTGTAAGATGTGGGTTGGAAACTCAACTAGACACAAGACTTGAGACCTTGAGGTGTTTGTGGGTCATACATATGGAGATATCAACAAATGCTGAGTCATTTAGGATATAATTCAACCAAGATCTTAAATATATTGGTACACATATTTTACTTTTTAGTAAGTTGCATTCTATTAAAATTAAAATATAGCATACATTCCTTTTCTTACCAACTAGCAACAGATGTTATTAAACACTGTTTTAGAGTCCAGGGACACAGCAGTGAACAAGATAGACAAGATTCCTGCCTTTTTGGACATTTACATTCTAGTAGGGAGTGGGGAGACAGAGAAGAACAAAACAAGTAACAGAAAGGTGTATAATAATAGCAGAGACAAGCACAGCTAAACATCATTAATTCAAAACTGTTTATTCCAAACAATACAGAAACATTAGCAAAGACTGTTTTCTAGCTAACTAATCACCATTTTCTAATATAAATATTGGAAAATCCAAACATAGTTTATTTACACGTGTTTTCTCAAACACTTTGTGTGTCAAATTCACAGGGTTTTATTGTACCAAAGTGAAAAAGTTATTCAGCACAATATGAAAGGCAATTTGAAAATGTCTGGGACATTTCAACACAGAGTATATCTCTAATTAATTTCCAGAAAACCATGCTAGGAGTCATAATGTCTTGGTAACAATGGATAACACTGTAATTTTTTCCTTGTGAATGTATTTATGTACATAGTTAGATGCAAAAATACATAAGACACCATTCCTACTTTCAAAGAGCTCCCAGCCTAGAGGAGGAAAGAATCCATTAGAAAGCTAACAAAATACATGGTAAAAAACTGGTCCAAGTCCCCTGTGAGGTGTGCCAGGCCTTGCCTTGAACCTTCACTAACGTCACAGAACCTGATCTTGAAGAATTCGGGATGGGGATGCGAGAGGTCTGCATAGTAGAAAGAACTGCATTAACAAAGATGAGGCAGAAGCAGGTGTAGAGAAAAGAAACTCATATTTATTGAGTTCCAAGCTCAACCTCATGTACATAGTAGGTCTTTGTAAATGTTCAGTGAATAAGTATTCTTGTTGAAAAAGGATCATTAGAGCCATTTTGAAGACAAAGAAACTGAGGCTCAGAGAGATTAAATCGTAGTTCTAAAGTCACTTAGCTAAATGTGGGAGAGGTGGATATTGACCCCCAGCCAGTCTGCCTAACAAGATTCTGTCCTTTGCCCTGTCCAGATGGGTGGCTCAAGTCTAGGGTGTGCAGTGAGGGGGCAGAGTGGGCATTTTAGCCAGAGGGGAACTTAGGCACACAGGTTGGGACTGGACTGCAGCTGTCCCTAAATGACGTTCTAGGTAACACATGCTATTCTTAGAGAAAAGCCACCAAAGATCTTAAAGTGGAAGAGTAATGTCAACAGTCTTTATTTAAGAAACAAGGTAAGTGGGATCAGTTCAGTTCAGTTCGTCACTCAGTCGTGTTCGACTATTTGCGACCCCATGGACTGCAGCACGCTAGGCCTCCCTGTCCATCACCAACTCCCAGAGTTTACTCAAACGCATGTCCATTGAGTCGGTGATGCCATCCAACCATCTCATCCTCTGTCGTCCCCTTCTCCTCCTGCCTCAGTCTTTCCCAGCATCAGGGTCTTTTCCAATGAGTCAGTTCTTTGCATCAGTTGGCCAAAGTATTGGAGTTTCAGCTTCAGCATCAGTCCTTCCAATGAATGTTCAGGGCTGATATCCTTTAGGATGGACTGGTTGGATCTCCTTTCTGTAAGTGGGAGAGGGTGGAAGTTAGAGGGTGGGGATGGGAGCAATGGTTATGAAAGTAGACTAACAGATAAGTTAAGAAATGCTATTGTACAGAGCTGATGAGGAGGAATAGATTTGAGACTGACCAGGGGCTGTGGAAATAGAGACCCAGGGGGAAAGAGGCCTGGAAACACATCTGAGGGAGTGTAACCACCACTCAACAGGCCAGATGGACTTGAGGGGCAGCAAGGGATGCAAGATGGTGCTAGGATGTCTAGCTTTAGTAAAGGGTGATGCAATGAGCTGAAACAGAGAAAATAAGAAATGCAGTTGGTGGGCAGAAGATAATATTGTAGACATTTCTGACTAGAGTCACCCAAAGAGAGATGTATAATGGACAGCAGGGAATACAAGATGAGCACAAAGGAGAGCGGCTGAAACAGGAACGTGTTGGAAGTCATCAGTCTCTAAGAGACAGTTAGGACTAGAAGGATGGAGGAGAACAGAGGAAGGAGCAGGGCACAGGAGGGGAGGTCACAGAGGAAGGGCCGAGAGGCAACAGGAGACCCCGAGGGAGAAGGTTATGGAGGCCGCGGAAGAGTCTGGGGGAGCTGGAGTGGCTGGCTGAAGGTCCTCAGAAGAATGGATAGGGCGGGAGCCAGGGGAGGAGTGAAGAGTGAGTGAATGAATGGGGAGAATGAGTAAGGTGGATTCTTTCCCAGCAATGAGAGGAGAGACCGGGTAACTTGAAGGGAATACTGAGGAGAGAGAAACCTTAGTGCGCTCCTGGGGGAAGTTTGTGAGCTGTCAGCTGCCTTGGTCAGCCACCAGAGGAGGAAAGTGGGTGAAGCAGAGTTCTTTCTCATCTACTCTCATGCAAAGCAGCTTTCTTAACAAGGAGGGGGAGAATCTGACTTAGTAGCAGCATCATCTCTACCACTGTTAAAAGACCAGAGTATTGCAATATTGCTCTTCTCATGGTATAGGCTACGGATCGCTTTATAATGATGTTCTCTTTGGGAGGGGTAAAGATAGAACTGGACTTGTAGCAAAAGGTTATAGGAGGTAGCCAAGTGCTCCATTCTTGAACCAGGTTGCCTAGACTCAAAGCCCAGCTCTGTCACTTGCTGTGTGAACTTATCAATTATTTAACTTCTCAGAGGCCCAGTTTCCTCGTCTGAAAACAAGAGTAATAATAGTGCTGCAATAGTGATGGATTGTTGTGAGCATTACCGGAGACAATATGAAGAACTTAGAACAATGCCTGGCACACAACCAGCCTCAGGGAGGTACTGGCTGTTATTCTTAATGGTTATGCCAAGGATCTTGGGCATCGGTGTTGGAAATGACCCAGGGGTTTAACTGACCCTGACTTTACCACCTGTCACCGGCCCATATTACTGCTAGAATTGCTTTAGCTGTTCTTTACCAACATGAAATTCTTTTAATTTTGCATGAAACATCCTGCAAATTAATATTTGCTTTTTAAGATCACAAGAGGCAGTTCTTAAGAGGAAAAATAAAGCCCTCTCCTGCAAGGTAATAAGGAAGAGGACACCCTTTAGGAAAAACTGATTTTGGTGTCATAAAACTCTGAAGTACAGAGCTCATAACAGTATAACTGAATAAATAATTATAATACTGGAGAGGAGGGGTCTACAAGCTATTGAATATCTGACTCTTATTTTAACTGATTAGGGGAGCTATATTTATGCTTCATACACTTCTTAAAACATCTTTCCT
The DNA here is from genome assembly GCA_024291935.2 of Okapia johnstoni. Classification (NCBI taxonomy): domain Eukaryota; kingdom Metazoa; phylum Chordata; class Mammalia; order Artiodactyla; family Giraffidae; genus Okapia; species Okapia johnstoni. The sequence goes on from CM044308.1 coordinate 61,362,473, forward strand.
CTAAAATATTCCAAAGCACCAAAGTAAAACATCTGGCACCAGGCATTATGCAAAATAATTTTTTACTGTTATTTTTCACGTCAGTGCGAGCTCTTATTTGGAATTGCTCTACCTCACTGCCCCCTGCTGGTCGAGACTCAGTACAAACCAAAGCCCTGTCACCACACTGGTCGACTTCCGATTGCGTGCTCGCCACAGGCTGTAAAATGACAGCCCAATTTCTTCCTATTAAGAAAATAAATTGCTGGGACTTGCCTGGTGGTCCAGTGGTTAGGATTTTGCCTTCCAATGCAGGGGGTGAGAGTACAATCCCTGGTCAAGGAGCTAGGATCCCACATGACTGGTGGCCAGAAAACCAAAAAATATAAAACAGAGGCAACCTTGTAACACATTCAATAAAGACTTTAAAAATGGTTCACATCAAAAAAATCTTTAAAAAAATAAATAAAAAAGGAAAATAGATTGCCATTTTAACTTACATCCTGGTCAGGTACTGGTTTTGTGGAACTTGTAGTTTATTCAATTCGAGGGACCCTCTAAAAGATTAAGGAATAGAAAGTCACAACTACAATGTCAAAGGTGGAAGAACATATCTACTTTAAAATAAGAAAAGAAATGACAACAGAGTACAGATTTCAAAATGCTGACAGCTGCCACAAGCATTGCACAATCTAGAGAACAAAACATTTTGTGTTAACTAGCCATCTTACACACCTCCCAAACTCTTTTACCTTACATTAAAAAATTCTTTGCCTCTTATTTTTAAAAAGGGTTTTGCAATGTTTTCTGTGGTGAGAATAGAAAGACAATTCAGATTTTCCTCAATTATGGTTCATCTTTTTTTTTTTTTTTTAACTGTTGATGGTTGAGAAGAACTTCCCTCAACTTCACAATCCATTTGCAATGTTCTGTGCATTTCAGGTTGATGGTCAAATTTGGTGGTCAGTTTCTTAATCATAGAAAATCATTCCTATGATTCATGCGTGCGGTTTCAGGACATTTTCTGGTTTTCTACTACAATATGTAATCTTGAATACTGCTTGAAATAGGTAGCACTTATTAACCAGTTTATCTCTATGTCCCCCTTGCAGTGAATACAATTTCTGTTTTTTAGATGGCAGCATTTCATGTTAAATTAGCAAGATATCTAAATACTTTTCTAATTAAGTATGTTTTCACTTCTCTTCCTTAATGGAATCATCAAACAATCCAAAAACTGATTACTTCTGTTTGACACTTGTTTCTAAGATCCCTTTTAATTCTAAAACTCCATGAACTTGATGTACATATTAGACACTAGGATGACTGCATAAAGAAAGCAAATCAGACCATTTTTACTATTAAAATTTTCAGGAGGCATATGAAAATGTATTACTATCATGCTCACCATCAAACTTATGTTCTTGGCCTTTCCTTCTAGCCTTTGTATAAGGCCAAAGAAAGATACTGGCCAGTTTGACAACCTGAAACTGGACTCCAGGAATGTTACCAACAGCATGACCTTTGCAACCAAATCCAGCAACCAGAACTTCATCATTTTCCTCAATAAAATTCAAATAGCCATCACTGGGTACAAAGGTTGTGATTTTTTTTTTTTTTCCATTTCTGATTACTGAACCCTGACATACTTCCTGATGGCAGAATTTGGCTCTTTGGCTTCAACTCCTACTTTTTTTAAGCACAATTCCCTTGGCATGAGAAGCACCTCTAAAAGTTGGCTGTCAGAGTTATGCACAAATGGGCTTTCTTGTACTGTTAACTGGGGCTTCTCAGATGGGTGCTAGTGGTAAAGAATTCTCCTGTCAATGCAGGAGCAATGCAGGGTTGGATTCTTGAGTGGGGAAAATTCCCTGGAGGAGGGCATGGCAACCCACCCCAGTATTCTTGCCTGGAGAATCCCATGGACAGAGGAGCCTGGTAGGCTATAGTCTATAGGGTCACAAAGAGTTGGACATGACTGAAGCAACTTAGCACGCACGTCCTGTTTATCAAGTCATTTCCAGTCTTGTTGGTGGCAACTGAGCTTCCTAGCAATATGAAAACCAGGATACTTGCCCGTCATCCACAGGCCTGAGCAAGAGAGAGAAGCACAGGAAGGAGCCACAAGCCATTGCAAGCCCAGACCTTTAAAAAAAAAGAACTTGCACTCATGCAGTAATTAGCTATAATTAGTGTGACTATTTCTTGTGTGCTATTAGGCTAGAAAATTCTGTTTTTCATAAATGGACTAAATGTTTGCTCTCACTATGTTATTATATTGCAAATATTATATCATATATATTATTAATTGACTTAGAACCCACATTTTTCTGTTGTAGTGTACAATTTACTTAGCCCAGTTCTATGGTGATTACCACTGATTTAATATTGTCAGATTAATTTTGTATGTATATATTCTTAGGCAGAGCATTACTGGGTCATTAGACTTCCTTTTTTATTGTTGAAAATGTGCCACCTTCTAGGAAGGAAGGTGGATATTTTAGGAAGGTGGATACTAAATGAAGGAATACTTTAAGGAAAAAGTATTGTTTTTAAAATAATTTAAATAGAAAACAAAAGTGTTGTTGCTATAATCTGCTTTGTATTCTCAACTTTCGCGGTTTTTTTTGGAAAGATTGATAGTATATTCATCTGGGCAGCCAGTTTGCAAGACTTCAGATTTCTGAAAACAGGTATTGAGGCCCAAAATGTTAGGATTCCAACTCATTCTCTCTCAGAAGGCTCTGGGGTCCTTATGCAAATTCCTTCCATTCCTCTCCAGCAACCAGCTTTGCATACTAGAAACCTCCAGGAGGAACGGTGCCAGGATTCCTTCTGATACACCCTCTGCCCTCCTCTTAATGCCTCCTTGCATCTATCTCATAAGTATTAGGTTGGTACAGAATTAAGTGCAGTTTCAGACTGTGAATTTTAAATCATTGTGACTAGGCTCAAACACATCTTTATTAATTAAAATAGGAACCACTATAATCAACACATTTTTGCCAATGAGAAGTGTTTGTTTATTCCTGTAGTGTAAAAATCCACATTTCAGGATTCAACGAACACTTGGAAAGCATTCTGCCTCCTGTGATTATGGAAGGGTTTTCTCTGTAAACATTGTGGAGATGCTTGAAGAAGTGGCAGTCAGTTGGTGAGAAGTCAGGTGAATATGGAGGGTGAGGCAAAGCTTCACAGCCTAATTTGTTCAACTTTTGATGCATTGGTTGTGTGATGTGTGGTTGGGTTTTGCCGTGGAGATGAATTGCGCCCTCTCTGTTGAACAATGCTGGCTGCAGGTGCTGCAGTTTTTGGTGCATCTCATCAATTTGCTGAGCATACTTCTCAGATGTAATGGTTTTGCCAGGATTCAGAAAACTGTAGTGGATCAGACCACAGTAGACCACCAAACAGTGACCATGACCTTTTTTTGGTGCAAGTTTGGCTTTGGGAAGTGCTCTGCAGCTTCTTCTTGGTTCAACAGCTGAGCTGGTCATCACCGGTTGTTGTGTAAAATCCACTTTTCATCACACATCACAAGTCGATTGAAAATGATTCGTTGTTGTTGCCTAGAATAAGAGAAGATGACACTTCAAAATGACGGTTTTTTTGGTTTGTGGTCAGCTCATGAGGCACCCACTTACCGAGCTTTTTCACCTTTCCAATTTGCTTCAAGTGCTGAATGACTGTAGAAGGGTTGACATTGAAGTTTTTTTTTTTTTTTTTTTTTTGGCAACTTCTTGTGCAGTTGTAAGACGATCAGCTTTGATGATGACTCTCAATTGGTCTTTGTCAACTTTCGATGGATGGCCACTACTCTCCTCATCTTCAAGTCTCTCGTCTCCTTGACAAAACTTCTTGAACCACTGCTGCACTGTACCTTTGTTAGCAGCTCCTGGGCCAAATGTGTTGTTGATGTTGCAAGTTGTCTCCACTGTTTTATGACCCATTTTGAACTCGAATTAAAAAACACACTCAAGTTTGCTTTTTGTCTAACGTCATGTCTATAGTCTAAAATAAAGTAAACCGCAAGTAATGTCAGTAGCAAAAAACATAAAGTGAGAAATATGCATTAAAATGATGTATAGCATAACCCATTTATTTAGCATGTATTCCAATATCAAATGGCAAAGTTCAACAATGTAAAACCACAATTACTTGTGCACCACCTAATAAAAGGGGGTGATCAACTGATTCTTTCCAGGACAAAAAGGTGCACTTGTGGCTTCTGTCACTGGACAGGGTATCTGCTGGAATAACTGAACACTTTTGCTCAGCAGACCTCTTGTTTCAATTTGGCCTTAGCAAGGTCCCCATCATATAGAAAACCCAGTGCACACATGGTTAGTGATGCCATATATGGGGGAGATGTCTTGGCCTCTAGGGACACGTTTTAGGATAACACATGTGTCCTCTTTTGCCACCTTGCTCCAATCTGCTGCCAGGAGATGCTGGTCGTTTGGGAAGGAATTGCTGGTATACAACCCTCACACTGTCCTCCTCCTTTTCTTTCTGGGGTGGCTGCAGAAATTACCTGTCCTATTCTGCAATTAACTACCTAGTAAAAACTCTGCCCAGTGGGGTGAGGCCTGTGGTTTTCTAGGCCTGCCTGTGGCTGACTCCCTCAAATCTTGCACAGGGGACTAATTAAGATGAAACTAATCAATTCCTTCCAAGGACGATCTAGTAACCATGAAGATGTACACATTAGAAAGTTGCAGGTCAACTCACACCCCAAACAGGGTGATCCCAACCCTTTCCCACTTAATCTACCAGCATAGGTTATTCCACCTCTGGATGAATCATCTCACAGGACTACTCCTGGCTTAAGTGCATACAATGGTGTGGGTGGTGTTGCAAAAGGTCTTTTTAATGCCTGTTAGAATGGGAGAGGACAGGGAGGTGAAGGAAGAGGAGGAGGAGCCAAACTGGAAACATTGCAAGCTGACACTGGAGCTGAACTCGTTTTCACTTGCCAGGGTGCTGTGGAGTGTATCATCATCATACCTGCCTCGTCCTGTTTGTGTAAAGTCAGCAAGCTTCACTTGAGCATGTCCTAAGTGGGAGGTACATTTCACATTCTTTGTCCTTGGCTTCAAGGTCCCTTCATTAGACCATGCTGTCATATTTGGTGAAACTTCTGAGTTCACCTGAACTTCCAACACAGCTTCATTTTTCCTGACTTTGTCTCTTTTCTGGACGTCACTCCATTTTCCTGGATGGCCTTCCCCCAGTTCCTGCCCCTTGTAATCTTCTCCATCCTCCCAAACCCACTTGCCTTGATCATCTTAGCTTTTGCTCTGTGTAAGAAAGACCCATCCTTTACTGTTTCTGAATCGGTTTCCTTAGTGAGTCACCAGCAGAATTTAATTTTTTTTCTCCAGGTTTCTCTAGTGGGGACTGTGAATTGGCTTCTCATAGTTCTGTCATGGCAAGAGTCTAATGTGTAGTGACCTCACAAATACAGAAGCAGTCTCTTATACTTCTCAAAAGAGACACACCTCTAGATATCTACTTGATTCTTTTGTTCATGTATCTTGTTTCAGTTCAGATTATGTACTTTTGGAGGGGTATATATTTTGTATCTTCTAAGATACTGTTGCAGTGAAAAGAAAAAAAGAGGACTTTTTCTCTTTCTGTTTCCTGAGAACAAAGAAGATAAAGAGAACAGTGAGCAGGTCTGAACATTCCTAGTTTTTTTTTTTTTACTTTAACTGCTCTTAACTCTGCATGTCTGTAGCTAGGTTTGCTTTTCTGCCTCCTAACTCTACAGGTGCTACAATTGACATTTTTTCCTTTGACTCTATGCTAAATACATCCCCTATCTGTGTCTACCCTTGCAACACCCTCCCTTGTAGTTACATATCAGAAAAAAAGCCAAAGAGCCACCGCCAAACTGCCAGACTCAATTACTGGGTTACTGACGCCAGTTTATGACTGCCTTTGAAACAATGCGAGAGGAAGAAATCAAGATCCAATCACCTTGTTCCTCATCACTGACTCCTGACTGTGAGCCTTTGGCTTATATAAGCCCTTAGAATCCTCACGCAGCAGGGAGCACAGTTCTTGAGGCATCAGCCTTGTGTTCTCCTCTCTGCCGGCTGAGAATTAAAGCCATCTTTCTATTTCCTCCAAACTCTGTCTTCGTATTTTTTTGATTCAGCTTCGGTGGGCAGAGAAAGCCAAGAGTTTGGCCAGCAACAATACTTATTTAACAACTGATATTCAATTAATGGCAGAAGAGAAGGAACTAATTCCTCCTGGATCCTGCAAGACATAAAGAAGTCTACCATGAGCCTTCAAAGCTTTATCCTAAAATTTGTATGCATTTTACAGCACTGTCTGTAGCTTACTTCTATTTGTTTTAACATGAAAATGTTATGAATTGCTTACTCTAGGTAAACTTATGGGCTTCCCAGGTGGTGCTAGTTGTAAGGAACCCACTTGCCAATGCAGGAGACATTAGAGATGCGGGTTTGATCCCTGGCTTGGGAAGACCCCCTGGAGGAGGAAACAGCAACCCACTCCAGTATTCTTGGCTGGAGAATCCCATGGACAAAGGAGCCTGGTGGGCTACAGTCCATGGAGTCACAAAGAGTCAGACACAACTGATGAGACTTAGCATGCATGGAGGTAAACTTAATGCTTTGAAAAGATGTGCAATATTAAATTTCTGAGTCTCTATATCCTCTGACGGGCTTCCCAGGTGGCTCAGTGGTAAAGAATCTGCCTGTCAATGCAGGAGACGCAGGAGACTCAGGTTTGATCCCTGGGTTGGGAAGATCCCCTGGAGAAGTCAATGGCAATCCACTCGTGTTCTTGCCTGGAAAATTCCATGGACAGAGGAGCCTGGTGGGTTACAGTCTATGGAGTCTCAAAGAGTCAGATTCAAGGGGGCACGCATCCACGAGGCAAGTTAACAAGCCCCACATTAGCTGTAGCTATGAGTAAACAGACCATACTACCAGGGCCCCCAGGCCCCCAGGAGACTCAGGCTGCTGAGCCAACTACCTCCTGTAGGACTCCAGCGCCAATTCAGGACTTCACATATACTTTTCATGCTGGGTTGAGATTATTGGAGCACTTCAGACTCCACCCTTAGGTCAAGAGCTCCTCCTTGCTGGGACTATGTCTTGTTTACCTTTTTCTGTGCACTCAGCTTGCCACACAGAGGGTTCCCAGGAAGTGTGAAAATACATAAGTAAAAATGTATAAATCCAAGAAATTTATGAATGATCTTGATTTTACAAGCCTATCTTTTTTAAAAAATTTTTTATTGGATTATAATTGCTTTACAAATGTGTTACTTGCTGCTGTATAGCAAAGTGAATAACTTATACATATACATATAACCCTTCCTTTTTGGATTTCCTTCCCATTTAGGTCACCACAGAGCACTGAGTAGAATTCCCTGTGCTATACAGTAGGTTCTCATTGCTTATCTATTTCATAGTAGTATATGTACTTCAATCCCAATCTCCCAATTCATCCCACCTCCCCCTTCTCCCTTTAGTATCCATAAGTTTGTTCTCTACATCCGTGTCTCTATTTTTGCTTTGCAAATAAGTTCATCTGTACCATTTTTCTAGATTCTACATATTAGCGATATTATACGATATTTGTTTTTCTCTAACTTCATTCTGTATGACAGTCTCTAGGTCTATCCACATCTCTGCAAATGTGCGGGCCTGTCTTCTACAAGCCCTTTTGTGTTTAACTTGTGCCAAGATTATAAGTCTAAATGAAAAACAATCTAGTGCTTATATGAGAACGTGAACTCAGTGTTTCTCAAGATGTTCTTACTCTGTTTTCACTGTATTGAAAATGTTCACTCAAGCAGATCTTCTTTACTTTGGATTGATTCCCTTTCACCTCTTCAGGAAACCCCTGTGGCCCAGGACACAGTGATTGTTTTTGTCTCAGAACAGGCACTTCCTACTCCACTACTGCAGGGACACAGCTTGCCTGTCTTCTGCGGTGGTGGCTTAGTCACTAAGTCGTGTTCTTATTCTTGTGACCCCATGGACTGTGGCCCTCCAGACTTCTCTGCCCATGGGAATCTCCAGGAAGAATATTGGAGTGGGTTGTCAGTTCCTTCTCCAGGGGATCTTCCCAACCCAGAGATTGAACCTGGGTTTCTTGTACTGCAGGTGGACTCTTTACTGACAGCTACCAGAGAAACCCTATGACATATATCATCTTGGTCACTGCTCTCACAGGACCCCAAGTTAAATCAGCTTCAACTAGATATAAGGGGAATCCCTTCTTAACTATGTTATAGGTACGGATGGCAATTCTACAACTTAAAATAGTTTTTAAAAGCAGCATTGTTGAGATATAGTTCACATGCTATGAAATTCACCTATTTACACCATTCAATGGCTTTTGGCGTGTTCAGAGTTGTGTAACCATCACCACCTTCCATTTTGGAACATTTCCATCTATGGGACCATCATATCCGCCTAGGATTACTTTATTAAAAATTTATTTAGTTATTTATTTATGGCTGTGCTGAGTCTTCGTTGCTGTGAAGGTTTTTCTCTAGTTCTGGAAAGCTTGGGCTACTGTCTAGTTGTGTTGCATGAGCTTCTCATCACGGTGGCTTCTCTTGCGGAGTGCAGGCTCTACGGCTCATGGCCCCAGTAGCTGGGGTTACCAAGCTCTGGAGCATAGGATCCATAGTTGTGTCAGTTGGGCTTAGTTGCTCTGCAGCATGTGGGATCTTCCTGGCCCAGGAATCGAACCCACGTCTCCTGCACTGGCAGGCAGATTCTTTACCACTGAGCCACCAGGGAAACCCAGCCCAGGGTTACATATGCTAACATTATTAAGAGAGAGACCAAGCCTGAAGCTTGTTCAAGCCACCGTTATTTTAGAATTTCTGTCAGACTTGATCAAAGCTTGGGATAAAAGATTGGAAAAAAAAAAAGTTTCCTATTCTAATAATTTCTCAATCTCAATGGATTGTACTGACAAGGTAAGACAATGACATTTGCTGGTAAATCCTCAAAAAAGGAAAAAATAACCAACTTCCTGGTGGCTCAGTGATAAACAATCTGCCTGCAATGCAAGAGACCCCGGTTCATTCCTCAGGTGGGAAGATCCCCTGGAGGAGGAAACAACAACCTACTCCAGTATTCTTGCCTGGGAAACCCCATGGACGGAGTAGCCTGGCAGGCTACAGTTCATGGGGTTGCAGAGAGTCGGACATGATTTAGGGACTAAACAACAAGAGCAATGTACTCTTTCTCAGGAAGTCACGGGAGTAAACCAGTTAAGAGGAAGACATGGTCCTGGCAATGCAGAGTCCAACACAGGAGACAGGAGAAAGCATTTCTCAAGCGGGACTGGAGGGAAGCTCCAGGACAACAGGCGTGCAGCCAGCCTGGGAAGCAGCCTGTTCAGATTAGAGCATGAGCAGATTCTTCTCAATTATAGATTCTTTTCCATTATAGGTTATTACAAAATATTGAATATAGTTCCCTGTGCCATACAGTTGGACCTTGGTGCTTATTCTGTATGTAATAGCTTATATCTGCTAATCCCAAACTCCCAATCCATCCCTTCCCTCTCCCCCTCCCTGCTTGGCAACACAAGTCTGTTCTTTATGTCTGTGAGTCTGTTTGTTTCACAGATAGGTTCATTTGTGTTGTGTTTTATAAGTAATATCATATATATTTGTCTTTCTCTATCTGATTTATTTCACTTATATTCCAAGTCCATCCATGTTTCTGCAGATGGCATTATTTCTTTCGTTCTTACAGCTGAGTAGTATTCCATTGTATATATCAATACATACCACATTTTCTTTATCCATTCATCTGTCAGTGGACATTTACGTTGCTTCATGTCTTGGCTATTGTAACTGGTGCTGCTCTGAACATTGGGGTGGATGTAACTTTTCAAATTAGAGTTTTCTCAAGATGTATGCCCAGGAGTGGGATTGCAGGATCATACTGTAACTCTCTTTTCAGTTTTTTTTAGCAACTTCTACACTGTTCTCACAGAAGCTTCACCAATTTACATTCCCACCAATAGTCTAGGAGGGTTCCCTTTCTCCCCACCCTCTCCAGCCTCTATTGTTGTAGACTTTTCGATGATGGCCATTCTGACTGGTGTGGGGTCCCCTCTTAACAGTTGTATTATGCTCTTCACTTTGCCAGTTCAAAAGAACGTGGTATTTCACCTAAACTGAGCTTAAAATCTGAAAAAGGACTCTGGGAGTTGAGCAGATAGGCTCCCTGCCTGTACTGACCCCCCCTAGGTGGTGTTTACTAAACAAATATTCATTCAAGGCAGCATAACAATTTCTAGAGGAGAAATTATTTTGAGCACAACATTCATATTTTGTAACTTCAATATTCTTCTTTCTCTCTTTCCTGTGCCCAGAGGGGCATAGGATGACTGCTGAAAGGTATTCCCTTTATTATTTTTTTAATTTATTTTAATTGGAGGCTAATTCCTTTACAATACTGTGGTGGTTTTTCCCATACATTGACATGAATCAGCCATGGGTGTACATGTGTTCCCCATCTTGAACCCCCCTCCCACCTCCCTCCCCATCCCATCCCTCAGGGTCATCCCAGTGCACTGGCCCTGAGCACCCTGTCTCGTGCATTGAACCTGGACTGGCAATCTATTTCACATATGATAATATACATGTTTCAATGTTATTCTCTCAAATCATCCCACCCTCTCCTTCTCCCACAGAGTCCAAAAGTCTGTTCTTTACATCTGTAAGGTATTCCCTTTAATTTGTATACCCCTTAGCCTCTGGGGAAAGCACTGGATGGGATGTCTTGGTCAGGGCAGTGTTAGTTCAGTAATGAATAAGCCCCAACACAACTATGGCTCAGTCACACACAGCAGCCTGAGGCCCGAGTCCCAGTCAAAGGGCCGGCTCTCCCCTTTGCAGCGATTCAAGGACGTAGGCCCCCTTCTTCTGGTGGCTCAGCCTTTCCCTCAGGCCTCCTTATCACAAGCAGAAAGGGAGAGACAGGAGAAATGACGCTTTCTAATCTCCTTGTCTGGCAGTGACACGTATCACTTGGTCACCTTCTCCTGGTGACCACTAGTCACTCAAGATTCCGTGAAGATGGCGGTGGAGATGAGAAACATAGCCCCTGGCTGGCAGCTCCTTTCCAGTAGCAACTCTACTGCTTGGTAGGGAGGACCAGCAGGGACGTTTGGTAGATGGTTAACCTTCTCTGCCATAGTTAGCTTCCGTTCAAGAAAAGACACTTATCTGTGGAGAAAGGCAGGAAAAGGGTACTCCTCCATTTCCTCATAGGAAGTCTAAAGTCTGATAATTGCAAGCAAAACCCAGTGCCTTGAGACTTGGCTAAAACAGCTGAAACCCACCACCTTCTTAGAGAAGTTCATTACTTTTTCCATTCTCTCTCTTTTGATATCTATTTTTTCTAATTTTATTTTTTAAATTGAAGTATAGTTGATTTACAAAGTTGTACAAGTTTCAGGTATACATACATACATATATATATATATATATATATGTATGTATGTATATATACAGCACAGTGATTCAGTGATATATATGCATATATCCCTGGTAGTTCAGTCAATAAAGAATCCTCCTGCAATGCAGGGGACCCTGGTTCAATCCCTGAGTTGGGAAGATACCCTGGAGAAGGGATAGGCTACCCATTCCAGTATTCTTGGGCTTCCCTGGTAACTCAGACAGTAAAGAATCTGCCTGCAATGAGGGAGACCTGGGTTGGATCCCTGGGTTGGGAAGATACCCTAGATAAGGGACCGGCTACCCACTCCAGTATTCTTGCCTGGAGAATTCCATGGACAGAGGAGCCTGGCAGTCTACAGTCCATGGGGTTGCAAAGAGTCGGACATGACTGAGTGACTTTTCATTTTCACCTATGTATGTATCTATATATACATTCTTTGTCCGATTCTTTTCCCTTATATGTTCTTATAAAACACTGAGTATCCACCAAGGACCTATATGGTAGGTCTATTTTATATCTATTTTATGTATAGTGGTATGTGTGTGTTAATCCCAACCTCCTAATAACCTCTCTCTTTTGAATACACTGTATGAAAAAAAAAGTTGTTCATGATTTCTAGGTATTGAGTCTGTCCATTTGAATGTTACCCTAAACAAAGCCACTTAAATATCAAAAGAGGAACATTAAGTAAATTAGATATAACCATGCTATGGAGTATTAACCAGCTGTTAATAGTTACTGTGCACAAGACACTTTATCAACATGAGAAAATATTCATAATGTATTAGGTAAAAAAAGCAGGGAAACAAAGATAATTAAATAGCTACTAATTAAAGACTAACTAAAATTAAACAACCAACCGAACTGTATGTATCTTCTTTTTTTTTTTTTAAAAAAAAAAAAGAGAATTGTAATAGACTGCATTATTATCCAAAAACCTCCTCGAGCAGACTCTGCCCCATTGAGACTGGCTTGGCCAGTGTAGGTGGAAGTGATGTGGTCCTCCCAGGAGACCTGCAGGTAGGTGCTGCTCCTAAGCTTGAGTCCCAGATGCATGATGATGGAGCACAGGTACAGTAAACCCACTGTGGACACATGATTCGAGTGAGAAATAAACACTTGTCAATGTAAAACAGGAGCTGAGCTTATCTTAAAGTCAGAGAATAATCTTTTTTTGAAAAAAATTATGAGCATAATTGAGAGCCTGAAGTAACATGGGTGGTTTCTCCTTATTTTACTTCTTCAAAGAAAAACACTTCTGTTTTTTGCTAGATCAGAACATCTTTATTATACCATAAAAGTACTATCTCTTAGTAGAGATTCTTGTCTTCTGATAAAAAGAAAAATAGTCTCAACATGTTCTGACTGAACTTGATGTGCTCATGCTGCAAGAAATAGGAGAGGCAGAAGGAAGCAGTAGGCAGTGCCATAATGGGCTTCATTCATTTCTATGCAGAGTAAGAATGCAAATGGCGAGTTGAAGTCCTAGAACAGACTCCGACAAAAATGAAAAGGCCATGGCCTTTGAAATGAAATTTAAACCAGGCAGATTGTAAACACAAAAACAGAGGTAGTAGCAATGAATTTACATATAATGGATGCATTCACAGAGCAGGGCAAACTGGATGATGCTATTATCAGTTATACAAGTAACTCATATCCTATATGTGATGAGTAAAAAAATATATACACTAACTATTTAAATAGCAATGACATTCAATGAAGAACAAGGTAATTAAAAATTCATATGAGCATTCTATTTGACTTGTGATATTTGGGAAATAAAAGCAACTTCATAGCTAACTGACTACAGGGACAATATAATTCAAACTTATAAGGCACAAAGGAAAGGATCTGGAATCATAAAATTTCTTGCCATGTGCCACCAAGGGACAAAATGATAAATCATAATAATTATTATAAACTAAAACGTTACCCCTTTGTAAAAAGGGAGGGGGAAAAAAACCTCTGATGAGATTGCCCTTTACATCCTGAGTACGTTTCTTGTTTCTGCAGTTGGAAAAAAAGTCAGAATGAGAAAATCTGAATAAGTGAAGTGAAAGTTGCTCATTGTGTCTGACTCTTTGCGACCCCATGGACTATACAGTCCATGGAATTCTCCAGGCCAGAATACTGGAGTAGGTAGCCTTTCTCTTCTCCAGGGGATCTTCCCAACCCAGGGATCGGAACTCAGGTCTCCCACATTGCAGGCAGATTCTTTACCAGCTGAGTCACAAAGGAGGCCCAAAAATACTGGAATGGGTAGCCTATCCCTTCTCCAGCAGATCTTCCGGACTGAGGGATTGAACTGGGATCTACTGCATTGCAGGCAGATTCTTTACCAACTGAGCTATGAAGGAACCCCCAGAGAAAACCTAGCAAAAGCAATGATCTCAGGATGGAGAGGTAATTGATGTAATTGCCAAACAACCTTAGCACAAGGCCCACAGGATGTATAAGGTAGGTTTTTACGGCAGAAATGGACAGCTGCTCAACAAAACTTGGTTTCTTTCCTTTCTGGGCTCATAGCTAGACAGCGTTTTCCAGACTCCTTTATAGTTAGTGGTGATCAACCCCACCCCCATCACGGTGGGGAGCAGGTAAATTTGTTGGAGATTCACCCAAAATTCCAAGACAAGAATAGCAAGACAATCAAGGGAGGAGGCTGGGCCCTGCCCAGACAAAATATTTCTTGTTCTTGAAGTCAGGAGACCTCCCTGACCACACATGTACAGAAGGCTCCTTGGTGGTCAAAGGGGAATGATGCTAATACAAGGCTACTCACAGGCCTTTGAGGTAGAATCCATCTTGGCTAAGAGGTGTGTGCACATACATGGGAGGATCCTGAGATATACCAGCTATGGACTGTGAATTGGGCAAATCAAAATGACTGGCCTTGGGCTTCCCTGCTATTCCAGTGGTTAAGAATCCACCTTACAATGTAGGGGGCATTTTGAGTTCTTCTGCTGTCTAGTCTCTCACCTCACTCTATGCCCTGAACTCTACTACGAGAATTTCTCTGCCTCCTGCCCTGGCTCTCAAGCCTTGAACCCCATGCCAGCTTCCGAGTGCCTGTAAGAAACATTCATGTTTAATGGTCCATTTTCAAGAATAAACGCTAACTTAAGAATGAGGAACTATTAATAACTAGCTTGAATAATGACATTGCTGTTGTAGCAACCGTAGGAGTTACAAAACTGGAAAGTCTGGGCAAACAAAGGGAAGGTGGGATGCCTAGGGTTTCAGGCGGTCTCATTCTATTGGTGAATTCAAAACATAAGGACAGGAATAACTGCATGGGAAAGAGGAAAACAAGATGTCAGTGAGGGGCCAGCCCATAAGGAGGAAGGGAGTAAACTTAGACAACCTCTGGGAAGATTGTTCACCCCATAGTGATCAGCCAGTGAGGAACTGGGGGAGGGACTTGCACGCTAGAGAATAAATTGCTTGCTGTGACTGTCCTGGGTGTGCCTGCTCACCAGACACCCGATCTTACAAGACAGTCATTAAAAGTCTTGTTTTCACTGTGTTTTGTGTGTCCAAGTCCATCCTTTGGTTTTGGGCTAGCGAGCATGTTTCTCATACATCTAGCTCCAAGTTTTCCAAGGGTTCCTCTTTGCATCTATCGGATCCCCTTCACTCCAAGCCTTGGCAGCCTCCACATTGCTACAGACAGCCTAATGGGCTGGCAGCTAACCAGAAACCCAAATTATAAACTTTGAGGATGCTCAGTCTCAAGAAATACACTCCTAAACTGGAGGGCATAAGCTCTACAGACAAGGGATCCCTCTTCGGGAAAGTCCTGGAAACATATCTAGACTGGTTCAAAAACAATTCTCTGGCCGTACTGGGGCAGGCACCTAGTGCAAGGTCACAAGGAGGGTGTGAGACGTCTGATCAGAAGTCAACTGGCGCATAGAGAATGCTTGAAACCCAATCGGGTTCGAAGGGAATCTGGGGGACACCCTAAACCCCTTCAGTTTTCCTGGTCAGTGCTTCTAGGATTCCATTTTAGGAGTGCTCTCTTGTTATTGGTTGTAGAGTACTGCATGGGAGAACCCCCTTCTAAGCCAGAAGAAACACCACTGGAGTGTATCCTTAAGAACTGAAAATTCTTTGAAATCGAAGGATTAAAAAAGAAGAAACTTCAGTTCTACTACAGCAGTGCCTGGCCTTTGTATAATTTGGGGAACAGAGAAAAATGATCTGAATATGAGTTTCTAAAGTATAATGCCATTCTGCAACTGGATCTTTAATGCTGCAGGATGGGAAAGTGGAGTGAGATTCCCTATGTTCAGGCCTTCATGCTCATTTACCAAAATCCCACCCTATACGGCTCTTGTCACTTAAAACCTGGACAACCAGAAGACTCTCCTGACATTTTGGATGATCCCCTTCTAAGCTCTCCTGTCTCTCAGCAGGGCAACTGAGCTCTTCCTGCTCCTGACAGTATTCCTACCTCTCCCAAGCCACCTACTTCTTCAGAGCCATCTACTTCTCCAGGCCCCTCTGACCAATTCCAAACTCCACCTACCTATGTCCCTCAAACTCCACCTCCCTATGTCTCTCCTTACCCTCTGTTACCTCAAGAAACAGAGACTAGTCCTTCTGGGATAACACACAGTGGAGCTTCCTATTGCCCAGGACCAGAGAAATTGTATTATCTTAGGGAAGTGGCAAATGGTGAAAGGACAATCAGAATACTTGTACCCTTCTCTTTAACCGAGTTAGCCCAGTGCAAACAGAAACTGGGTAGATTTTCTGAAGACCCTAGTAAATTTGTTGAAGAGTTTCATGCCCTCACTCTGGTCTATGATTGAACTTGGAAGGATGTGCAAAGAGTTCTATCTACCTGTTATAATCCTGAGGAAAACAGAGAATCTGGATAGTAGCTCAGGGGCGTGCTGACCAGCTTGCCGGAAATCAACCTGAACACAATGCTACAAGTGGAGATGCAGTCTCAAATCAGGAACCCTCTTGGAATTATAATTCCCAGAAGCACATGATCCAATTAGAAAGGATGAGAAAGTATATCAAAAAGTCAGTTAACTAGGAAAAGGGATAAGGAGTGACCCAGGAAGAAAAGGGAAATCCAGTCCTTCTTCACAGGCGGCTTATGGAGACATTTAGGAAACATACCAGTAAAGATCCCTCCAACTCTGAAGGTCAGTCCCTGCTGGGACAGCATAGCCAGTCTGCCCTTGATGTTAGATGGAAACTCCTAAAGTTACAATTTGGCTCACAAACACCCATGCCCCACTCCTAGATGTGGCCTTTGAGTATTTAATAATAGAGACCAAGCTCAGGAGAAGAGAGGACCCAGTGTGAGAAAAGACAGGCCAGGGCTCATGTATAACTGATAGCCATTGCTGTCAGCCATGCCTGTGACCTCAGGCCAACCCAAGGGGTCTGAGAAAGTCCAACTATCCATCTGGAGGTAAGACCAACAAGGAGCAACATTACAAATGCAAGTCAACTGGCCACTGGGCCTGGATTGCCAGAAAGAGCCCCCAAGACCATGCCCAACTTGCAAACAAAGAGTTCATTGGAACAGCGACTGCCCTCAGTCCTGTAGGAGAAGGGGGCTCCTGCTCCTGAGATGGCCATGTTGGATGACTGAGGTGGCCCGGGGATTCTGGTGGGTAATCCCCACCCGCCAATGAGAAGTCTGTCTCCATCAAGGAGCCTTGGGAAGTCCTTGACGTGACAGAAAATTGATTTCTTAATTGATATGGGAACCACTTACTCTGTCTTAATTTCTCATGTTGGACCTCTCTCCTCCCAAAACTGCACTGTGACTGTTGTCAATGGAAATCTTTGCACCCATTATTTCACTGGGCCTCTCACTTGCCAATTGGAGCAGTGGTTGATTTCATACGCCTTTCTAGCTATACCTTAGTGTACACCTCTCCTTGAGAGGGACCTTCTGAGCTCCCTTGGGGTCCGTTAGGAGGCCATTGAGAAGCCCCTTATTTTGACTCTAAGACAGACCAGCCGTAAGAGCAATTCTATTCCCAGCTATATCCTACAGGCAGTAGACTCTTCAGTATGGGACAAAGGACTCCCTGGAAGGGCCATAAATGCCCAACCTCTAAGGATTAGCCTTAGGCCAGAAACTGCCTATACTAACATGGGACAATATTCTATAAAGTTGGAAGTGAAGAAGGGTTTACAACCTCTCGTGGATAAAATTCTAAAGCACAGCCTCTTGGTGCCCTGCCAGTCTCTATGCAACACTCCTATTCTTCCACTTGTTAAGCCAAAGGGGGAATATAGGGTGGTACAAGACCTGACAGCAGTGGTCCCTATACATCGCCTCCTGGCCAATCATAACATATTAACCCAAATCCCTGAGGACACTACTAGAGTAAGGGTAAGGAGTCTAGTAGTGCCCTCAGGGATTTGGGTTAATATGTTATGATTGGCCGGGGGGGACGTAAAGGGACCACTTTATTTTTGGGGGCTCCAAAATCACTCCAGATGGTGACTGCAGCCATGAAATTAAAAGACACTTGCTCCTTGGAAGAAAAGCTATGACCAACATAGACAGCATATTAAAAAGCAGAGACATTACTTTGCCAACAAAGGTCCATCTAATCGAAGCTATGGTTTTTCCATTATTCATGTATGGATGTGAGAGTGGGACCGTAAAGAAAGCTGAGCGCCAAAGAATTGATGCTTTTGAACTGTGGTGTTGGAGGAGACTCTTGAGAGTCCCTTGGACTGCAAGGAGATCCAACCAGTCAACCCTAAAGGAAACCAGTCCTGAATATTCATTGGAAGGACTGATGCTGAAGTTGAAGCTCCAATAACTTTGGCCACCTGATGTGAAGAACTGACTCATTTGAAAAGACCCTGATGCTGGGAAAGATTGAAGGCAGGAGGAGAAGGGGATGACAGAGGATAAGATGTTTGGATGGCATCACTGACTCGATGGACATGAATTTGAACAGGCTCTGGGAGTTGGTGATGGACAGGGAAGCCTGGCATGCTGCAGTCCATGGGATTGCAGAGTCGGATATGACTGAGCGACTGAACTGAACTGAACTGAGGACTCTAAATGGTTTATTGTACTCGATCTCTTTTGTATCTCTTTTGCCTTCTTTTGCATATGAGTTCATTCCTCATCATGTTATATGTTTGCCTTCGAGTAGACCAGTTCTGACTCAGTCTGGAGTTCCTCAGCCTATAGGATATTTTTCCAAGCAAACTCTTCCAAGCAACTAGATTCCACAGCCTGAGGTTGGCCTAGCTGCCTCCAGGCAGTAGCTACTACTGCTTTATTGGTGAAAGAAGCTAACAAGCTTACCTTTGGACAGAGGCTGAAAGTCCAGACCCCTCATTGAGTACAAGGAATTCTAAGATAAAAGGCCACTGTTGGTCACTGGAGGCTACTCTATCAAGTACCAGGCTTTGCTCCTTGGCTCCCCAGAGTTAACCCTCAAAACTTGCCACACTCTTAACCCTGTTACCTTAATGCCTGACAAAAGCCCAGAGTTAACACATTCTTGCCTTGAAACCCTTGGCCAGATCTATGCCTGTAGTTCTGACCTCACAGACCAGGCCATAGAAAACCCTGAGGAAGAACGGTTTACTGATGGCAGTAGTTTTGTTAGAGATAGAGTCAAGAGGGCAGGGTATTGCTATTGTGAGTGCTCATAGCGTCATAGCAGCAAAACCTGTGCTACCTACCACCTTGGCCCCAAAGGCTGAACTAATTGCTCTAATCTTAGGGGAAGGAAAGATTGTAAATATACACACAGACTCAAAATATGCCTTCATTGTTTTACATTCCCTCGCAGCTATCTGGGAGGAGAAAGGATTTCTAAATGCAGGAAACTCCTCTACAAAATATGGGGCTGAGATTTCACATCTCACAGAAGCTGTTCAAAAACCAGCATAGGTGGCAGTCATTCACTTCCACAGGCACCAAAAGAAATTCTCAAATTTCCCAAGGAAACAACAGGGCAGGTTCGGAAGCAAAGAGAATAACCCTGATGTCCATCAACAAAACGGCTCTAATCCCATCCCTTACCCCTTCTAACTTAGTTATGGCCAGGTACTCGGATTCTAAAGAGAACTGGGCATGAGACAGAGGGGAAGCTAAGGGAAGAGATGGCTGGTGGCAAATAGATCAGAAATTGCTCATCTCTCTTGACCAGTGGAAAATTATTAAAGGGCCACATGATTCTATCTGGGGAGAGATACAATGTCTATGATTATTTTCCAACTTTTTACAGGGAAAGGGCTCCTGGAGACAAAAGAGTTACTTGAGCCTGTGCCGTTTGAGCCACCCATAATCCAGGAGGCAATAAGCCTCTTCCTTTTGCTAATCTTGTCTCATGATATGGGACATGCCCAGGAGAAGACTGGCAAATAGATTTCACTCAGATGCTCTCTTTCCAGGGCTTCAACTACTTATTAGTTTTTATAGTTCCTTTTCGGGGCTTCCTTCGTAGCTCAGTCTGTAAAAAGTCTGCCTGCAATGCAGAAGACCTGGGTTCGATTCCTGGGTGGGACAATCCCCTGGAGAAGGAAGTGGCAACCCACTCCAGTATTCTTGCCTGGAGAATCCCATGGAGAGAAGAGCCTGGCAGGCTACAGTCTATGGGGTTTCAAGAGTCAGACAGGACTGAGCGACTAAGCACAACATAGATACCTTTACTAGATAGATAGAGGCCTTACCCACTAGAACAGAGAAGGCAGCTGAAGTGACTAATTCACCGTTAAAGGAAATTTTTCCTAGATTCAGATTGCCCCATCACCTTCAGAGTGGCCGATGGACCTTCACTGGTAGCAAAGTTCATGCAACAGCTTTTGTAGGTTTTAGGAATTAAATACCACCTCGATTCATTCTGGAGACCTCAGTCCTCAGGAAAAGTGGAACAGGATAATCAAACTCTAAAGAAAATCTTGGGTAAAAACTCTGTCAGGAAATGTCAGAGTCAGGGTATCGCCTGCTGCCAATAGCCATCTTAAGGGTCAGGGCAGCTCCTAAAACAACCACTAAGCTAAGCCCTTTTGAAATGACACATGGAAGGCCATTCCTTACTCTGGACATGCTAACTGACCCAGAAACCCAGGCTCATCTTAAGTACATTATAAATCTGGGCCAGGTCCAGAAGGCTATACAGGAATATGGCAACAGAGTGCAGCCCGCTCCAGATGACAGTCCCAGCTACCCTGTTGTAAAATGTGGAGACTGGGTACTTTCAGAGACCTGGAAGAATGAGTACCCTGGCAACCAGCTACTCCCCAAATGGAAGGGTCCTTATCAAGTCTTGCTGAGCACCCTTACAGCAGTCAAACTCCAGAGGGTCACCAGCTGGGTTCATCTGTCCAGGATTGAACCTGTCCCCAGTGATAGGTTACAGGAACCTGAAGAACCACATTCCAGCCACCCCTGTGAATCCACCTCTTCCTCTAAGTCTCCGCAGGATCCAGAAGACCAGAACAGCCTGAAAATTCCAGGTGGATGGTGAGCCACTAGAAGACCTGAAGCTACTATTCAAAAAGAAAAGAAACACTTCTTAGTCTCTAGGCTTCTCTTGTGGCTCAGCTGGTAAAGAATCTGCCTGCAATGCAGGAGACCTGGGTTTGATCCCTGGGTTGGGAAGATCCCCTGGAGAAGGAAAAGGCTACCCACTCCAGTATTCTGGCCTGGAGAATTCCATGGACTGTATAGTCCATGGGTTCACAAAGAATCAGACACGACTGAGCGACTTTCACTTTGTACTACAAAAACTAAAACAGACTCTAGGCTAAGTACAGGCTAAGTACCCAAAGTTACTATCTTCATTTTGCCTCCTGGTACTCCAATCCACATACAGAGTAATTGATATGCTCTGGTAAATTCAAATAAGTATTGTTTTCTCTGCTCTCACTCTTGCTCTCGAATTCACTGAACTTCTCTGCCGATGCTGGGTGATTTAAATATGACCCTGACTGGTGCTATTATGATGTTACTAATTGCCTTAGCTTTTCTATGTGTATTTCCCTTATCTATAGGCTGGACAGAAAACTCTGGTTCACATTGCACAAACTCTTGCTTCCTCTACTAGGTTGACAGAATGCTGGATTTGTTTACCCAGAGCAAATTTCATCATGGACCATAGCGACCCCTTTATCCATCCCATAAGGAATTTTAGCCAAGTTCCTGATGGAAAATGGTCTTCTACCAGAGACCCAAGTCTCAAAACAGTAAGGTACAGGGTCAGAATTGTTCATTTTCCTACTGAAGAAAATTCTAATGTCTCTTACCTAACCCAACCCTCCCAGAAGGAGACTTGGGACCAACAGTTTCAGACCTTCCATTTTGGAAATAGGGAAAGATATGCTGACCTTGTACAACCAGATTCCTACCCTTGCTTAAACCTCTGATTATAATAGTCTTACTGATCTTTAGCCCCTGCTTCTCTAATCTAATTATTTAGTTTGTTTTCTCTAGAGCATCACTGGACAATGGTGCTATGCAGGGACTCCAGCCACTCCCCACAGCAGATCCTACTGAAACCACAACAGAAGTCACACTGGGGCCCATTTAATAAGACAGAGTGAGAGCTCCATGACCCCAGCTAGGTGTGGTCTACAAGCCTCTGTCTAGCCTGAAGAAGTTACACAAGACAGACCTTCACTCTTCATTCTCCCAATAAAGTTTTTTTGGGTTTACATCTCTCAAGGGGGATTTGAGATAAGAGATAGATGGGCACCCCCAGGGTAAAGTGATTGGAGATTTACTCCCTAAGGACCAAAACTCCAAAATAATAATAGCAGGACAAATAAGAGAGGAGACTGGGCCCTGCCCAGACCATATATTTCTCATTCTTGAAGTGAGGAGACCTCCCCAACCACACATGTGCAGAAAGGCTGCTTGGAGGTCAAATGGGAGTGATGCTAACTAAGGCCAGGCCACCCATAGGCCTTTGAGATAGAATCCATCTTGGCTAAGAGATGCATGTACACGTGGGAGGATCCTGAAATATACTGAATATGGACCATGAACCAGATAAATAATAATTGGATCAAGGAAACCTGGAAGAAATGCCCCATATAAGTGATTTAAACTGCCATGAGGGTACAACTCACAGACTCTCCTCTGAGTCTGCCTGTGTGTCTATCCATATATACTGTACTTTTTTTCCTCCTAATAAATAAAACTTGTTTCACTACTTTCCATCTTTAGGGGAATCGTTTCAGCAAAGCTGAAGGGCCAGAGCCCTTGTCACTGACCACTGGTTTAGTGGCTAAAATTTGGTGCTCTTTCCACTGTGACCCAGCCTCAATCCCTGACTGGGAACCCAAGTTCTGCTTCAAGGTGTTGCTGGCTGAGGTCACCTGAGATCAAAATTATTAAAGATCAAAAAAAACCCCAAAAAACAAAAAAACCACTAAGACAAAAATTGAGCTTTGAGTGGAAGAGAAAACACATTGCATCCTTAGTAGTAGTAAAGTTTTTCCTAGCACTTAGCTTTGAAAAGGGACAAATTTTGAAGCGCACCCAATAAGTATACACAGCTCAGAATTAAATGCTTTTCATATAGGTGCCTGGAAAAGAAACATATTTAGGCAAAGAGAAAGGAAAATGCAATGTCTGATGTTTTCAATTACTAAAGTCTATCACAAGTTGAAGCATGGCTGATACTAAATGACTGGAATCCAGTCAAAACATTTTTACGTGATGTAACTAGAATGAATTGCATGTTAAAAGCTGTCTTATTGAGATATAACTCACACTCCATATAATTCACCCATTCATTCAACATGTGCAGTGCTGTGTTTTTAGCATATTCACAAAGTTGTACAACCGTTGCCCATCTAATTTTAGAAGATTTTCATCCCCCTTGAAAGAAACTATATACTAATTAATTCCTTTTCCTTCACTATCCCTTCTCGCAACCCTAAAAAATCACTCCTCTACTCTACACCACTACAAATTTGCCTATTCTGAACATGCAAATGGAATCATATAATATGTGATTTATTTATTGGCTGGCTCCTTTCGCTTTGCTGTTGTTCAGTCGCTTACCACTATGTTTTTGAGGTTCATCTATGTCAGAGTATGTGTTGGTACTCCATTCCTTTTTATTGCTGGATGACATTCTATTGTGTGCTTATACCACGTTTTATTTATCCATTTATCCATTGCTGAATATTTGGGTTGTTTCCATTTTTGTCTATTATGAGTAATACTACTGTTTGTCCACAAATTATGTATGTTTCATTTCTCTTGGGTATAAACACCTAGGGGACTTCCCTGGTGGCTCAGTGGTAAAAGAATCTGCCTGCAATGCAGGAGACTTGGGTTCAATCCCTGGGTCAGGACAATCCCCTGGAGAAGGGCTTGGCAACCCACTCTAGTATTCTTGCTTGGAGAATCCCATGGACAGAGGAGCCTGGCAGGTTACAGTCCATGGGGTTGCAAAGAGTCAGACAAGACTGAAGTGACTTAGTACCAGTATTCTTGCCTGGAGAATTCCATGGACAGAGTAACCTGGTGGGCTACAGCCCATGGGGTCGCAAAGAGTCAGACACAACTGAGTAGCTAACACATGCATAAACACCTAGGGGTAGAATTGATATGTCATAAGGTAATTCTATGTTTAATCATTTGGAGAATTATCAGACTGTTTTCCAAAGTGGCTGCACCATTTTACATTCCCATAAGCAATGTAGGAGTTTTCACTTCTTCCACAACCTTATCAACACTTGTTATTTTTTAAAATTTTATTTTAATTGGAGGATAATTACTTTACAATATTGTGATGGTTTCTGCCATATGTCAACATGAATCAGCCATAGGTATACATATGTTCTTAATACTTGTTATTATCTGACTTTTTGGATTATAGTCATTTTAGGGAGTGTGAAGTGGTATCTTTGTGGCTTTGATTGGTATTTCCCTAATGAAATAATGTCAAATATACTTTGCTGAGTATATTTTGCTTATAGGTTACTTGTAGATGTTCTTTGCAAAAAGGCCTATCAAGTCCTTTGTTCATCTTTAAAGTGGCTATTACTAAGTTTTAATTATTAAAAATGTATATTCCAGATACCAGTTCCTTATTAGATGCATGAGTGCTTCCCAGGTGGTGCTAATGGTAAAGAACCCGCCTGCCAATGCAGGAGATCTAAGAAACTCAGGTTCAATCCCCGAGTCGGGAATATCCCGACTCAGGAGGAGGGCACAGCAACCCACTACAGTATTCTTGCCTGGAAAATCCCATGGATAGAGAAACCTGGTGGGCTGCAGTCCATAGGGTCCCACAGAGTAGGAGACGACTTAAGCGACTTCAATTCAGTTCACTTCAGTTGCTCAGTCATGCCCAACTCTGTGACCCCATGGTCTGCAGCACGCCAGGATTCGCTGTCCATCACCAACTCCCAGAGCTTACTCAAACTCATGTCCATCAAGTTGGTGATGCCATACAACCATCTCATCTTCTGTAGTCTCCTTCTCCTCCCGCCTCCACTCTTTCCCAGCATCAGGGTCTTTTCCAGTGAGTCAATTTGTATCAGGTGGCCAAAGTATTGGAGTTTCAGCTTCAGCATCAGTCCTTCCAATGAATATTCAGGACTGATTTCCTTTAGGATTGATGGGTTTGATCTTCTTGCAGTCCGAGAGACTCTTAGCATGGGCCAGATGTATGATTTTAGAATATTTTCTCCCATTCTGCACATTGTCTTTTCACTTTCTTCAATTGTCTTTTGAAACACAAAACCTTTTAATTTCCATGAAGTCCAGTTTAACTATTATTTCTTTTTCCACTTGTGCTTTGCTGTTGTATCTAAGAATTCATTGTCTAACTAAAGATAATGAAAATTTACTCCTTTGTCTTGTGATTTTTACAGTTTCATCTCTTACATTTAAGTTTTTATCCATTTTAAATTAATTTTTATCTATTGTATGAAAATGGGGTGTGTGTGTCCTATTTGTTCTTTTTCATGTGGATATTCAATTATCCTAGACTGATTTATTGAAAAGACCAATCTTTCCCTCTTGGAATTGTTTTGGCAAGTTTGTTGAAAATCATTTGACCTTAAACAAGCAGGTTTATTTCCAGAACTCTCAGTTCTATTCAGTTGATCTTTATCCACTTACAATGAGAACTCTTTGCTTAAAACTGCTATGGACTTAAAGCAATAACTTCTCTTCACTGATTCTTATGCTTTTAGACAATCCATCATTGCTTAATTCCACGGCAAACCTTCCAGAAGTGCTAAATGACAAACTGTCCCCGCCAAATTAAAGCGAATTAAAATACATTTGCTTTGAGAAGGTTCTAAAAAAAAATCCAAAACATTCTGGGGTGTGGTAGTATTTGAGCAAGAAATAACCGGCCTGGTTCACTGGCTCCATTGTTTGTTAGACTGTCTCTCCCTGTCTCCTCAGGGATGGGCACTCTCAAAGATCATTATCCATAGAGAGGAGGAGGGCAGAGTTTCCACTGCCATCAGTTGCTCTCTTTCCCATGAGCAAGCGTTGAGACGTCTCTGAAAGCCAAAGAAAATTCTGTAATCTGTAGAAATTTTCAACCATCTTTCCAGAATGTGATTTCTTTACCACCAAAGCTAAGAATGAGAAGCGCACACAGGTGGCCGTCGCAGGTGCCCGCTCGCCCGAGAGCGTCGCTGGGCCTTAGGAACGCCAAGGTCCTGTTGGCACCTGCTCGCCAAAAGCGCCAGAGCCCCTGGCTGCTCAGCTCCCCATCTCGGTCTAAGCTTTCCCCGCTCGCCACGCGCCCTCGGGCCTCCTTTAAAGAGCATCGCGGGTCCAGAGTTGCCACGATGCCGCCCTCCTGAGCGCTCGCAGCGCGCCATCCCCGGGGCTGTTCCGCTGGCTGGCCGAGAGACCTGTTTTTTTTCCCCCCGGAGGCAGGTCGGAGGCCCCCGGCTCCTTCGCGTTGGCGTCGGCGGTGGCGCGGGGCACCTGGCGCTCAGAGAAAGCCCCGGGCGTGGCGGGGCGGAGGCGGCGGGCCCCACCCTCGCCAGGGCCGGGCGTGCGGGCTGGCTGGGGCCGGGGGCGTGGACGCAGACTCGGGAGGAAGCGGCGGCTGGCCCGGGACTAGGGGCTGCGGCCATGACCTCGCCATGGAGAGAAGTGCTCCTGGAGAGCCTCCTGGGTAAGCCGAGGCCGCCCGCCGCGCATTCGCCGGTCGGTCCCCCTTGCCCTACCGGGAACCACGATGCTTGGCGGGCTTGGCTGAGCCCCGGGAGGAAGGAAAGCAAGCTCGGTGCTCGGAATAGAGATGCTTATCGTCCCCTGTCACCTTCTGCTGCTGAAGGAATTTTCAAAACAGAGAAAAGCCCTAGGTTGAGGTTCCGAGGAACCGGCGCTCCCCCGAGTCTTCCCGAGCTTCCTACGCCACCCTGGTGTTGCCCCCAAGGGGCACGACTTCTTCACCTGTCGGCCTCGAACCGCGAGGCTGGTACCAACCCCGAGTCCCCTCACCCATGACCTTTTACTGAATAAATTTCAGTACCGAGCTTTGGCTTCCCAAGCGGCTCAGTGGTAAAGAATCTGCCAGCCAGTGCAGGGGACTCCATTCCTGGGTCAGGAAGATCCCTTGGAGAAGGAAATGGCACCTTTCAGAAGGGGGCGCCGTTCCCCCCTCCCTCGGCGCCCTGGCTGTAACTCTCAGGGCCGTGTCTGCTGCTTGGGTTGGCCCGGCACAAGTGGGCTTGGGTAGTGGTCGCACATGTGAGCATTTGGCCAAAAACATCCGACATGGGACACGAGTCCCGTCGTGTGCTCCCTTAGCAGCTTTGCAAAAAGTACCAGAACAACTATTGTTAATATTGTCTGAGTTGTGTGGTTGATATCAGAACTCCCAGACAAACGTTGGGGAGATTGGTAGTCCACAATGAAAGGAAGGGGTGCCTTCCTAAGAACTGGGTTTTCTGGGAGCTGGTAATGCTGGGGGGTGGGGGTGGGGGGTGGGGGTGGCGGGGGCGGCTCATTATTTGGCCCAGTCTGTATCTCACAAGTACACCATGTAAAAAGAATTATGCACTCAGTAGGTACCTAGGGTGCTAGGTACTCGGTGTACTTGATCTTTTTTAATCCCAATAACTCTGTGAGGTGGTTAGAAGTAGTTTTCAGTGATTAAGAATAGTTTGGAACTGGATTGCTTGGTTTTCAGTTCACTGCTATTTGCTACTTTTGTGACCTTGGGCAGTTACTTAACTTCCAGGATCTCGGGAGTTTTTGTTGTTTGATTTTGTATTTGTAAACGAGGAGTAGAAATAGTGTCAGTTTCATAGGACACAGGTTGAGGAATCAGAAAGAAGATCCCTGTTAATACTTAGAGTCTCAAAGGTGTTAAATGTCCATTGGTTAATTATCATCACTGTAGAAGGTTACAAGGTTGGCAAATGTGAAAGTAACTTCAAATCTGGATTTTCCACTACCCCACACTGCCTCCCAAGGCTTAGGTTTAAAATAGCCTACTCACAAGACTTCCCTGGTGGCTCAGATGGTAAAGCATCTGCCTACAATGTGGGAACCTGGGTTTGATCCCTGGATTGGGAAGATCTACTGGAGAAGGAAATGGCAACCCACTCCAGTACTCTTGCCTGGAAAATCCTATGGACAGAGGAGCCTGGTAGGCTACAGTCCATGGGGTCACAAAGAGACATGACTGAGTGACTTCACTTTCACTCACAAGAAAAGGATTATTTCCTGACTAACCTGCCTTTGGCTGTAGTCTGGAGTCGGAGGAAGGAGTTCTGTTGTTTTTTGCCCTTTTTGATTTTCACCGTGTTTCTCTTCACTGTGTTTCTCATTAAAGAAAGGTCAACTTAGTTGAGGAAATTTTTTCAGGGTCCTGACAGGAAACCAGATTGAACCTAGATGGCTGAGATGAAGAGCCTTTAATAAAGGGACTACCACCTTACAGGGCTTCCCTGGTGGCTCAGATGGTTAAGAATCTGCCTACAGTGAAGGAGACCTGGGTTTGATCCCTGATTTGGGAAGATCCCCTGGAGAAGGGAGTGGTTACCCACTGTGATATTCTTGCCTGGAGAATTCCACAGACAGAGGAGCTGGTGGACTACAGCCCCTTGAGTTGCAAAGAGTCAGACACCACTGAGCTACTTTCACTTTACCTACCTGTATGAACCTAGACAGCATATTAAAAAGCAGAGACATTACTTTGTCAACAAAGGTCCGTCTAGTCAAGGCTATGGTTTTTCCAGTAGTCATGTATGGATGTGAGAGTTGGACTGTGAAGAAAGCTGAGTGTCAAGGAATTGATGCTTTTGAATTGTGGTGTTGGAGAAGACTCTTGAGAGTCCCTTGGACTGCAAGGAGATCCAACCAGTCCATCCTAGAGGAGATCAGTCCTGGGTGTTCATTGGAAGGACTGATGTTGAAGCTGAAACTCCAATACTTTGGCCATCTGATGCAAAGAGGTGACTCGTTGGAAAAGACCCTGATGCTGAGAAAGATTGAGGGCAGGAGGAGAAGGGGACGACAGAGGATGAGATGGTTGGATGGCATCACCGACTCAAAGGACATGAGTTTGGGTAAACTCTGGGAGCTGGTGATGGACAGGGAGGCCTGGCGTGCTGTGGTTCATGGGGTCTCAAAGAGTCGGACACAACTGAGCGACTGAACTGATAAATGAGGTTAAAGGGACAAACGGGATATTGAGGGACTGAAAACAGCTGGAAGCCGTTCTCATCCTGGGCCTGAGAAGGGGATGGAATTCTCTTATTGGAACCCAGTTAAGGCCAGAGTCATGAAGGAGGGCAGCCAGCCAGAGCAGTTGTAGTAGTCATTGTTTTTGTTGTTTAGCTACTAAGTCATGTTCGGCTCTTTGCAACCCCCTGGACTGTAACCTGCCAGGCTCCTCTGTCCATGGGATTCTCCAGGCAAGAATACTGGAGTGGGTAGCCATTCCGTTCTGCAGAGGATCTTCCCAACCCAGGGACTGAATCCTGCATGTGTCCCCTGCATTGGCAGGTTGAGTCTCCAGGAAAGTAGTCCAGTTGTAGTGGAGGGAAGGGCTGTTGCCTGAAACAGTGACAAAGTTCCACTTTCTCTCTCTCTCAAAAACTGTTTTTCCCCTTTTTCCCTCCTAGGATATGTTTCTTGGTCTCTCTGCCATGACCTGGGCCCAATGATCTATTACTTTCCCCTGCAAACACTGGAACTCACTGGGCTGGAAGGTTTTGCCGTAGCATTTCTTTCTCCATTACTCCTCACAATTACTCCTGTTTGGAAACTGGTTAATAAGAAATGGATGCTAGCCTTGCTGCGGATAATTACTGTTGGTAAGATTTAAAAGTGATTCCTTAAGGTTCTTTCTTTTTTTTTTTTTTTTTAGTTAAAAATCCAGGGAAATATGTAGAGTGTTCTTTGAATGCTAAATGATTAAGTAAAAAATAAGACATGTCTCTTTCTCTTACTACTGCCTTGAAGAGTTTTAGTCGAATTGTAAGTCTAGACCAAGAGTCAGCATATTTACATTTTTAACTTGTCTGTCAGATTGGAAAATTTTAAGGACCCCTGAACTGAAGAGGGGAAAGATACCTTGGAGATGTGAAAGTATTAAATATGTTTTTGTTCATTTTTCCAACTATGATACAAAACTCAGAAGTCATTAAAAAGTTGTTAAATGATAATGCATAAAAATAAGGAAATTATGCATGATGAACATTGTAGTAAGCAAAGGCAATCAATAAATTAGGAAAAATATTGCAACTCTTCTAGTCAAAGGGCTAATTTCACTAATATATGGAGTTTTTACAAATCAGTAATAAAAGGACCAATAACTCAGTAGAAGAGAAAGCAAAGGATATAATCTCAGGAAGATCCACTGGAGAAGGGATAGGCTGCCCAAAGAATCCGCCTGGAATGGGGGAGATCTGGGTTTGATCCCTGGGTTGGGAAGATCCCCTGGGGAAGGGAAAGGCTACCCACTCCAGTATTCTGGCCTGGAGAATTCCATGGACTGCATAGTCTATGGGGTTACAAAGAGTTGGACACGACTGAGCGACTTTCACTTTCAATAAAAGGACCAATAACTCAATAGAAGAGAAAGCAAAGGATATAATCAGTTTACTGGAAAGAAAATATAATTGGTTCTTTAAAAGATACTAAAGGGTGTAGAATATAAATCATATATATATATACATATTTATAGATATTTTTTCATATCAGATTGATAAAGAACAAACTTGGATAACACTATTGTAAGCATGGGAAAACTCATGCATTGCTGGTGGGAATGTAAATTTGCATAGCTTCTGCAAAGGATAATTTGTCAGTGTTTATCAAAATTACAAATCTGTATTTTTCACTCAGCAATTCCACTTCTGGGCATATATATATCCTATAGATAAACTTACGTATGTGTCAAATGATAAAAATAAACGGTTATTTAATCACTGTAGCAATATTTATAGTAACAGTGTCAGAAGTAATCTAAATATCATCTATATGGGATAGGCTAGGTTAAATAAATTATGGTTATGAAATTGGGAGTACTATAGAATACTATGCAGCTATACTGAAAAATGAGAACATTTATGTAAGGAAATGGAATGTTCTTCAATATTAAGTGAGAAAAAAAGAAGTATGTTCAGAAAAAAACAGTATGTTCAGAATGCTAACATTTGTGTAAAATAGGCTAGATGAAATATATTTAGTAATTAATTGAACATGTATTCAGTTCAATTCAGTTCAGTCGCTTAGTTGTGTCCGACTCTCTGCGACCCCATGAATTGCAGCACACCAGGCCTCTCTGTCCATCACCAACTCCCGGAGTCTACCCAAACCCATGTCCATTGAGTCAGTGATGCCATCCAACCATCTCATCCTCTGTCGTCCCCTTCTCCTCCTGCCCCCAATCCTACCCAGCATTAGGGTCTTTTCCAAAGAGTCAACC
The DNA here is from genome assembly GCA_024291935.2 of Okapia johnstoni. Classification (NCBI taxonomy): domain Eukaryota; kingdom Metazoa; phylum Chordata; class Mammalia; order Artiodactyla; family Giraffidae; genus Okapia; species Okapia johnstoni. Next base: position 61,393,821 of record CM044308.1, read on the forward strand.
CTTCGCATGAGGTGGCCAAAGTATTGGAGTTTCAGCTTCAACATCAGTCCTTCCAATGAACACCCAGGACTGATCTCCTTTAGGATGGATTGATTGGATCTCCTTGCAGTCCAAGGGACTCTCAAGAGTCTTCTCCAACACCACATGTATTAAATAGGTCCAAAAGTATTTTTAAAAACACTGATATAATTTTTGTTGCTTCTAAGGTGAAAAATGTGATATTGAGACAGATATGAAGATGAAACTTTGCACTGTGTACCTTTCATAGTGTTTGAATTCTGGATTTCAATGTTACATTGCCAAAACCCAGTAATTAAAAAAATATACACTTACTATCACAAAGACTTGAGGTTATTATATTAATAAATATTGAGAAACCTTGGAAAAGTACTGGTGGTAATGAAAAGTAAGAATGTGAGGTCATGGAGAAAAAGTTTAAAAAACAAAAATCCCAGACTCCAGTCTGGTTGAATCTGTAGCTGAAAAGTACTGCCTGTCTTGCCCTTTTGCTATAACACGATTGGTTTCTCTGAGTTTTCCAAGTGGCATTTGTTCATGAACCAACCATGCTGTATTTCTTCTGTCTAGGAACAGTGACTGAAATCACTAGGAAATTCACCTTTCGCTTTTCTGTGCCTCAGTCCCTGAAGAAGGCAGAACATGTTTAGTAAGTGTAGCAAGCTCTGTGGTTACCCACAAAGATCTGAAGCCCTAAACAGCAGTGGGAAAGACCACTGGAAAATGCATCCTTTGAAAAGATGATGTCCGTAGGAATGAAAAGAAATATCAAATGATCATGAAATTTTCATCTCCAGAAATAATAAAGATGAAACTTCCTTCTTCCAGAGTATATATAGTAACTGAGTTAAACTATCCTTGGCTTACAGAATTCTTTTATGAATTCTATTATGACTATGGCCTCATCGCACGCTTTGGTTGGCTTTATGGGGAGGATCTCAACAGTGCACTTTTTTGTTGCCTTTGCTCAGTGCTGCCTGTGGCAGCTTTACCTACAGAGCCACTCACCATACAGTTTCTGGGACAGTTTTTTGTTTTTAGTCTAGTTCTGGCCCAGTAACTTCTAATCACTTCGACTCACTAACATAGCCCTAATTAAAAAGATAGACAATATTAAGTTTTGACAAGAATATGAAGAAACTGAAATCCTTACACATTGCTGATGGGAAAAAAATGGAAACATTCGCATAAGACCTAGTACATAAATGTTCATAGCAATATTATTCATAATACCCAAACAGTGGAAACAATCCAGATGCCCATCAATGGGATGAATGAATAAATAAAAAGCAGTATATCCATGCAACAGAATATTATTTAGCCATAAAAAGGATTGAAGCACTGACATATGCTACAACATAGATGAACTTTTTTAAAAAAAAAGTTTTGTATTTAAGTTTAGTTGGTTTACAATGTAGTGTTCATTTCAGGTATAGTTGCACAACTTTGTAGACATATTAAGAACCACTGAGTCATACATCTTAACACAGTGAATTTTATGGTATGAATAATACCGCAATAAAAATGTTCAAAAAGATTTATACATACACATAATTATACATTAACTCTATCTTCCTGAGTGTAAACATGGTATTAGACACAACAGTTATCAAAGGCAGATCATTAACTAGCAGGGCATGCTTGCCACAAATGTTTAGCTCTCCTTAAAATTTGTTTGTAGGTAGCATCGCCTCCTTCCAGGCTCCAAATGCCAAACTTCGGCTCATGGTCCTTGCACTTGGTCTGTCTTCCTCGCTGGTGGTGCATGCGGTCACGTGGTGGACAGGAAGTGGCTTGCAAAGGTATAGTTTGCATCTTGTGCCTATAGGGAAACAAGTGTGGTCAGTTACCAAAGGGAAGTTGGGACCAGGTATTCCAAGATACAGTATTTAGCTTTCAGGAAGGCCTTGTCGAAGTCTCATTTTTTTTCCCTTTCACAAAACCAAGATGTGAGTATTTGCCATTACTCTCAATAATGTTGTGAGAATGGAGAAATTATAATGAGTTGCCTAGGTAACGGGCTATATAAAGGCTAAGTTGTGTAGATTACCAACAAGACCATCTCATATACTCCTTCTGTGACACTGTGAAATTCCTAATGGAAGGAGTACATTGAAACCACTCACAAAAAAGTTGTTAAAAATATTTCTGTACTTACAGGTACTTCAGAATCTGGGGATTTATTTTAGGACAGATTCTTCTTCTTGTTCTCCGCATTTGGTACACATCATTAAACCCAGTCTGGACTTATCAGATGTCCAACAGAGTGATACTGACATTAAGTACCATTGCCACACTTGATCGCATTTACACAGGTAAGCATAGGCCCAGTTTATTTAGGGATTTTTCTCTCTTGCACAGTTTATTTACCTTTCTTATCTGAATGTCACACACCTTGGAAAGATAAAACGAGTCTTTCTGCACTCTGTCTCTATGTCTGCTTTTTCTCCCTCTGCAAGGGTACCTGGCCTGGGAAGTGGACTGTTATCTGAGCAGAAGGCACCTTTTCCTTGGCAGCATAGAGGGTGACAGTAACCGTTCGTCTCTGGCTTGTCTCATTGTGGAGGGGGAGAGTAGACCTAGGCCTCGTTCCCTGCTGGCTTTCAGCTCTGTCTTCTCCTCTTTCCCTCTGAACAGGGCTTTCCAGGATGAGATCCATCAGCGCTCTGCCTCCACACTGACCCCAGTCCATCTGTAACACTCTGAAAAGTTATTTGTTAGCAAGGGCTTTGAGAACTGCATCTGTTCCATTCAGTTGCTCAGTTGTGTCCAACTCTTTGCAATGCCATGGACTTCAGCACTCCAGGCTTCCCTGTCCATCACCACCTCCTGGAACTTGCTCAGACTCATGTCTAACGAATCAGTGATGCCATCCAACCATCTCATCCTCTGTTGTCCCCTTCTCCTCCTGCCTTTAATCTTTCCCAGTATAAGGATCTTTTCCAATGAGTTGGCTGTTCGCATCAGGTGGCCAAAGTATTGGAGCTTCAGTATCAGTCCTTCCTATGAATATTCAGGACTGATTTCCTTTAGGATGGACTGGTTTCATTTCCTTGCAGTCCAAGGGACTCTCAAATCTTCTCCAACACTGTGAGAACTGCATGGATTTGTTCTTTTTTTTTTCTTGGTTTGTGGTTTGCTTTTGCTCCCCTCCCCCCACCTACCCCACCCTGCCCTTAAGTCTGAAGGTATTTAAACTCCAAATCTGAAATGTAAAAAGAAAGGAAATCCTGAATATTCATGTGCTTGCGGGCTGAGTCGCTTCAATCAAGTCCGACTCTGTGCAACCTTATGGACTGTAGCCCACCAGGCTCCTCTGTCTGTGGGATTCTCCAAAATACTGGAGTGGGTTGCTGTGCTGTCCTCCAGGGGATCTACCTGAGCCAGGGATCGAACCCCTGTCTCTTACATTTCTTGCATTGGCAGGCAGGTTCTTTACCACTAGCTCCATGGATATTCATTCCACCTTTCGAATCACCTGCCCGGAGCTTACAAGCAAACTTGGACGTTTGCATTACCCCCTAACTCCAGACTTCTGAAGAAAAGGAAGAAGTGTTGCTAGATTCTGCTTAACTTGCTCCTGGCTTTGTGTGTAACTCTCAATGAGTCACTGTACTTCTGTAAATACAAGGAGAAATCTCACAAGTTAATGAAAGTTTAGAGAGTTTGGCTCACCATGAATAAAGAGTTTATTTAACTCCTCCAATTTTGGTATGAAATGGGGATGGTGAGAACAGGGGAACATCATGCATGTAAATTGATCAAGAGACATTGATATTGATTAGAACATTTAGAACTCGGTTCTAGCACCCTAATATATATTTTGTATTTTATAAAATGCTCGTATGTGAAGTAGAAACTCAGGCAGCAAACTCACAGGGACAGCCTGATAAGGATCTGAATTCAGGGTATCCCTTACATTTCTGGACTGGAGTTTTCTTCTTTGTCGCTTCTGTTTTAAATTTTTGTGACCCAGTTGTTAGTCCCTTCCTGTTTTTGCCCTGTGCCCCATTTACAAAGTTTGACTCCTCTCCAGCTTTCCCAGGATATCTTATCGTCCCTGGCAACGTTTTTGGGGGTAGTTTTATTGAAGATTTGCTGCGTCTTGGGGGGAGAGTCACACACCATAGTGTGTAGCAGTGTTGTTACTCGGGAAATTCAGCTTAAGCTGCTCTCTTTTTCAAAGACTGTCTTCTTGGCCTTCAGGCCCTGGTCACCATCAGTCTTCACCACCCTCTCCCTCACCCCCATAACTTTCAGCTCTGCTCATCCTCCCCGTCACTCCTTTCTGGGTAGAATGGCTTTCTTCCTGCCCATGAAATTATGCTTTCATTCCCACAGGCAGACTCTCAGGTTTCTTTCTGTCCTGAAGCAGTCTTCCCAGTGTCACAAAGCGTCTGCCCAGCAGGCTCTCTGTTCCTATAAAGGCATTCTCTTGCCAGCATTTTCTGCAGTTGGTACATTTCTGTATGTGAAGTCACTAATGCAATAAACTGAGACCTCACTGTTAAACAGTCCTAGGAAGTATAGTAGGGTAAAGTACACAGGTACTGCCTAGGCTCTCTCTACCAGCTGTGTGATCTTGGATCTGTTTTCTCTGGGCCTCTCAGTTTTTCAATCCGTGAAATGGGGTTAGTAATAGAGCCTACCTCGTAAAGTTGCTGTGAAAATTAAACGAGTTCATGTGAGGGGCTGGCCGCAGTAACTGGTCAGTTGATGCACTGTTAACACTCTGGGGGCTCAGAGGGTTACATGAGGACCTTGTTCTTTTTGGGAGAAGCAGCCAGGTGGACTGCATTTGTTCCCTGAACTTACCTTTCACTTTTCATACATATATTTTAGCTCATAACTGTTTCACATGAGGTACATACCTTTTTGCATATTCAGTTGTCAGATTCCAAAATGATTTATTCTTCTGAAATCCTGATCTAGCCTCCTACTGCCTGCCTCCTGGCATGTTTTACTTGTTATGGGGTCTCACCTTCCCCTCTAAAGTAAGCTCCTTGAAGCCAGGTGCCATTTCCTACTTGTTTAAAGTCTGCTAATATAGAGGGTAAATTTCTGCGTAACTGACCCTTTTCTGTTTTTTATTCTAGATGGTGCCTGCTGTAAACCTCAACGGAAGAAGAATGGTGAGGCAGCCAAGACAGTGGCTTCTGGTCCGAACTGGTTGTGGGCAGGAGCTGCCTTTGGCAGCCTCATGTTCCTCACCCACTGGATTTTTGGAGAGGTGTCTCTTGTCCCCAGATGGGCAGTGAGTGGACACCCCCATCCAGGGCCAGATCCGAACCCATTTGGGTGAGTCTGGGTTTGGAAGCAATCCAGAAATTGGCTGGTATGGTTGAAGACCTTGCTCCTCTGTGTGAGCAGCTAGACAAGTGTGACATTACTGTGTACTCTGGAGATGAAGGAGCTTGAGGGCTGTTTGCCCCGTGCTGAGGGAACACTGGGAGGTGACAGGGAGGATTGAGGACTGTGTGTGGCCAGGTGAGTGGCCCCCCTGGACTGTGAGCACGTGAAGGGAAGGGCTGTTTGTTCACAGATGCATCCCAAGCACCTGGAACAGAGCCTGGCACACAGTAGGTCCTCATCAATGTCTGTCGTTCACTTGGAGATAGACAGTGATCAACCGTGTCCTCTCAGGTCTTTGCTGTCTTCTGAACACCCAGGGCCATCCTTCACCTTAAAGAGTGGGGGCAGGCAGGAGAGTGACCGAGAGCCTCACTCCAGAGCCGGAGGGCCTGTTTCAGATTCTTTGTCCTACGTGGGCGGCTGTGTCTAATATCCAACAGGTTACTCAAGTGCTCTTTTCCCCCATGTCCTCCTCTGTGAAATGGGGATAATTATAGCATTTACTTTGGGCTTCCCTGGTGGCTCAGACAGTAAAGAATCTACCTGCAATGAGGCAAGACCTGGTTTCGATCCCTGGGTTAGGATGATCACCTGGAGAAGGGAATGGCAACCCACTCCAGTATTCTTGCCTGGAGAATCCCATGGGTAGCAGAGCATGGTGTTCTACAGTCCATGGGGTCGCAAAGAGTCGGACACAACTGAGCAACTAACACTTTCACTTCTTCATAGCATTTACTTTACAAACCTGTGAGAATTAGCTGAGCTAGTATATGTAAAAATCTTCAAACAGTTCCTGCTATCTAGTAAGCCTCTATATTTTTTAGTTTATTTACATTATAGCTACTTCATTGAGTGCCATGTTGTAATTTCCCACTAAAGTTTAAATTCTTTTTTTAAATATTATTTTTATTTATTTATTATTAAAATTTACTTGGTTGCACTGGGTCTTTGTTGCAGCATCCAAGATCATTAGTTGCAGCATGCAGACTCTTAGTTGTGACATGCAAACTCTTAGTTCCAGCATGTGGAATCTAGTTCCCTGACCAGGGATTGAAACTGGGCTCCCTATATTGGGAGTGTGGAGTCTTAGCCACTGGACCACCAGGGAAGTCCTGTTTAGTTCTTTTTCTCCTCCCCATCTCATACAAGTTTTTGCCAAAGTAGTTAAAGAATGAAATAGTTTGTGGTTATTTTCAAAGACACACAATTTATAATTATTTATCAAACTCACCTCAGTCCTAGGAAGGCAGAGACTATGGATAAAAGCAGGACTGAGGTTGAGAAAAGAATGAAAAGAGGTAATAGAAACTATTCCCAGTGATTTTTTCTTTTTGACTTTGGCAGAGTCATTTAAAATGTCCCATGGCCAATATGAACTATAATAGTCTGAGAAAGCTCAGTTACTTTGTTTACATTGACCATGAAAGGCTGCAGATGTCATTTATGACAAGTCAGAGGTGCGCTTATGTCAGTGTTCTGAATGTATATGATATTGTTTCCCAGTGGACTTTGGTGATCTCATTGGTTGTTTCACACTCACGTTGTCTCTTGGATGTGCCTAGAGGCAGAAGATACATTTCCATTTTATATTTGGGGCAGTGGAATAGTAACAGCATCAGATGTCCTATAACATGTCTGTTTTTGTTTTTTACAGAGGTGCAGTTCTGCTGGGCTTGGCGAGTGGACTGATGCTCTCGCCTTGTTCATGGTTTCCTGATTCCAGTTTAATCTGGTGGATTACAGGTGTGTGGTTTCTCTGCAGAAATGCTTGGTTGTCCAATTTACTCACAAGTACGTGCCTCTGGGGTGGAAGGAGATGACCATATAAGCCTGTGCCATTGCGGATGGGACAGTCTCACCAGCTGCAGGCCCTAGAACTCAGATGTCACCATGGTTACCACGGGCTACTGCCTCCAGGTTCCTGCTTCCTCCTCCTCATTTCCCCACTCCTCCTTAGCTGTCTTATCTGCCTGATGGTGCTAACATCCTCTCCCCTGTCTCCTAGATAACTTATCTGGGTCCAGATGTCTGTAACAGTTTTACTGACGGTCTGAGGAGACGGAGGGTTGGACATGCCATGTGGCCAAACCTCTTCCCCCGTCTTGCTTCTCTGGTTTTCAGGAATGCCCTCCTTTGGGACTTCACAGTGAAGTTCAATTTCCGTTTCTTTTGTGCGGGTAACAGTTTCACCCCTCACTCCTCTATTCAGCCTTGGGAGGGTCCACATTTGTTTATTCAAAAGCCTGTACCCTTTCTGCCCAGTCATATCCTTTATGATTATAGACTGTTGATGAAGACTATCATATTTCCAGAATGATCTACTTATTGTTTTTAAAGGTTTTTTGGTATGGACCATTTTTAAAATCTTTATTGAATTTGTTACAGTATTGCTTCTGTTTTATGTTTTGCTTTTTTGGCCTGAAGGCATGTAGGATCTTAGCTCCCCACCCAGGGATTGAACCCTCACCCCATGCAAGGGAAGGTGACGTCTTAACCACTGGATGGCCAGGGAAGTCCCCAATCTACTTATTTTAATGATTGTGACTGTTTCGTTTCTGTGACTGAATTATGCCACTCTTTTCCCTTCCCCTTAAAAGGAGGGAATGGTTAGAGTCAATTTTAGTGTTAAGTTAAAAAAAAAAAATACCTGCTCTGTGACAGTGCAGATGCTATGTTTGGTTTATGTGAACAGAGGTGTCCTTATACGTTTTAATTAATCAGGTGATTCGGAATTTTGTACTAGATGCTGGGTATGGGTTTGTGAGATAACATATAAGGATAATGGAAGATAAGGCTAAATAACCTCATAGGTGGTGGTGGTGGTGGTTGTTCAGCCGCTAAGTCACGTCCAGCTCTTTGCGACCCCATGGACTGCAGCAGTCCAGGCTTCCCTGTCCTTCACTATCTCCCAATACGTTTCTGTACACCCTCAGTGCCATCACCCTTGCGTGGAGGTGTGTGTCAGCCAGTAGGCTGTTCAATTTCTGAGGTTAACCAGGCCCTCATTCTCCTGGAGCTGTGTGAGTAAACAGTTGTAGTCATGTTGAGCTGTTTTTACTTGTTTGTATATTTTCAGGTAGACATTCCTTAAGGGAATGCTTGGTGTGAAGATAATGTTAGGAGTAACCTTTCTTCTCATCAAAGAAATGCCTCCTGTGATTGTGCACAAAAATGGCCAGAGAACCTTGTCAGTGCTGAGTGTGCAGTGAGCATATGTAGCTTCTTAATCTGTGTGCAATTAGGAAAAAGAACATGAAGTGCATTGAAAGTTGTTCAGCATTTATATCATGCCTTTTCTCATGGCATAGGAGCAAAATGTTAATTGGGCATGTAATTAGCAGCTTCATTTTAAACCTGGGAAAACTGAGGTCCACAAAAACATAAAGAACAGAAAGCCTTGAACTTACAGTTTTATGCTTATGTTTATTTTCCCAGATAAGTAAGCATAGCCTGGTGCATTAAAGCTAATCTAGTTTGACTATCTCTCTGAAGTATAAATGGAGAAGGAAATGGCAGCCCACTCCAGTGTTCTTGCCTGGAGAATCCCAGGGACGGGGGAGCCTGGTGGCCTACCGTCTATGGGGTTGCAGAGTCGGACACGACTGAAGCAACTTAGCAGCAGCAGCAGCTGAAGTATTAAATAAAAGGCCCTAGGGGCAAGCTGATTTAAGGCTTCTAATGGCTATTTGCAGTAGAGAGGAAAGCAGGGCTATAATTCATGAACTCTGTCGCCCTCTCTGCCTGCTCACCTGAATTAAGTTGGAGCTCACACTTAATTATCTGGAGATAGTGCCCACTTTTCACCATAATTCATCTCTGGAAAACATCTGAAAGTAGAGTGAAGAAAAAGAAATCGTATATTTTCATTGTACAGTTTAAGTCCCAACTGGATCCGAGTATGAAATTCATTATGGCAGTGACCAATAGAATTTCCCAAATGCAAAGAGACAGGAACTTTAGATCTTGATGCCAATTAAATTAGTAAAATCAAAGTTTCTATTTAAAAAGACATCAATGTCCTAAATGCACAGATAGGACCCCAGGGGACTATACAGCATGCTTATAATTTTATTGTATGAGGAACTTGGTCAATTAAAAATGAACACGTTGGCTATTATAAATATCATTGGAATATTCAATTACTATGAATTCTGCTTGTAGTCTTAGATATTATAAAGATTTGGGGGAGATTATTTGGGAGGACTCAGCCTCAAACAAAACACTAGTTAAGCTACATGGTTAGGAGAAACAGGCAAAGTTAACAGTGTATCATATGCTCCCAGTGGTGTACAAAAAGGGAGGAAACTGCACACATATGCCTTTTTCTTCCTGTGCACAGACTGTCTCCAGGAGGATGGCAAAGAAAATGCTAACATTGGTCGCCTTCACTAAGGGGAACTCATAGAGGGACCAGAGGGACTCTTTTTTACCTTTCACATTTTTGGGGTTTGAATTTATAACCTACTTAGAAATACAATTTTAATGGATTGAAAAATATGTAGCCTGTTTAAAAATAGAAATGAAATTAAAAATGAAAGCGATCACTGTCAAGGGTAATTTGAAGAGAGATTTTCTTTCTCTTCTTTGTAGTAAGACGGATACAACAATGTCATAGATTAAAATATCTAATTAGGACTCATTTTTTGGAAAAACAGTCATTGTAAGCTGATAAACTTGGAGCTTCCCTGGTCGCTCGCTGGTAAAGAATCTGCCTGCAATGTGGGAGATCTGGGTTTGATCCCTGGGTTGGGAAGATCCACTGGAGAAGGGAAAGTCTACCCACTCCAGTATTCTGGCCTGGAGAATTCCATGGACTGCATAGTCCGTAGAGTTGCAAAGAGTTGGACACTACTGAGTGACTTTCACTTTCACTTAAATTGGTAAACAGAAAAATTCCCTCTCCCTAATAATCAAATAAATGCAAATCAAAATATGCTATAAATTTCACCATTAATTTGGTAAAACGTTTTAGAAAGAAATGCTTTTGGCAGCGTTTCTGGAGGAAGTGAGAACTGCTATAACCTCTCAGGAAAGCACCGCAAGTATTGACTCTTTAAAATGCTTTTGTCTGCTGATGGAGTAGTTGTGCTTCTAAGAATCTTTTTAAGAATTATTTTAAGGAAATAATCAGAGATGTAGTGACAGATTAATTGACAAAGAAAGGTGTTCCTCACAGTGTTGAAAGCTTTCTAAATGGCCATCAGTAGGAAGATGATTATTTATTTTTTGTTGTGTATTTGTCCAGTGGAAGAATATATATACATAAACATGTTTTAGAAGAAAAATATTAATGACATGAAAAAAATGTTCTTGATATAATGTCCCACAAAAATCAGAATATAATCCTTAATATGTGGCTTGATTTCATTTTTTTATGGAAAAATACTTCTGTATATATACAGAAAATGACATAGGGGAAATATGTAGGAGTATTAGCTGGGATCATCTTCTTTCAGTCCTCCGTTCAGTTCAGTTGCTCAGTCGTGTCCGACTCTTTGAGACCCCATGAACCACAGCACGAGAGGCCTCCCTGTCCATCACCAACTCCCAGAGTCCACCCAAACTCACGTCCATCGAGTCAGTGATGCCATACAGCCATCTCATCTTCTGTCGTCCCCTTCTCCTCCTGCCCCTAACCCTTCCCAGCATCAGGGTCTTTTCCAATGAGTCAACCCTTTGCATGAGGGGGCCAAAGTATTGGAGTTTCAGCTTCAACATCAGTCCTTCCAGTGAACACCCAGGACTGATCTCCTTTAGGATGGACTGGTTGGATCTCCTTGCAGTCCAAGGGACTCTCAAGAGTCTTCTCCAACACCACAGTTCAAAAGCATCAATTCTTCGGTGCTCAGCTTTCTTCACAGTATAACTCTCACATCCTTACATGACTACTGGAAAAACCATAGTGTTGACTAGACGGACCTTTGTTCGCAAAGTAATGTCTCTGCTTTTTAATATGCTATCTAGGTTGGTCATAATTTTCCTTCCAAGGAGTAAATGTCTTTTAATTTCATGGCTGCAATCACCATCTGCAGTGATTTTGGAGCCCCCAAAAATAAAGTCTGACACTGTTTCCACTGTTTCCCCATTTATTTCCCATGAAATGATGGGACCAGATGCCATGATCTTAGTTTTCTGAATGTTGAGCTTTAAGCCAACTTTTTCACTCTCCTCTTTCACTTTCATCAAGAGGCTCTTTAGTTCCTCTTCAGTATCTGCCATAAGGGTGGTGTCATCTGCATATCTGAGGTTACTGATATTTCTCCCGGCAATCTTGATTCCAGCTTGTGCTTCTTCCAGCCCAGCGTTTCTCATGATGTATTCTGCATATAAGTTAAATAAGCAGGGTGACAATATACAGCCTTGACGTACTCCTTTTCCTATTTGGAAGCAGTCTGTTGTTCCATGTCCAGTTCTAACTGTTGCTTCCTGATCTGCATACATATTTCTCAAGAGGCAGGTCAGGTGGTCTGGTAGTCCCATCTCTTTCAGAATTTTCCATAGTTTATTGTGATTCATGCAAAGATGGGCTCAATAAAGGACAGAAATGGTATGGACCTAACAGAAGCAGAGGATATTAAGAAGAGGTGGCAAGAATACACAGAAGAACTGTACAAAAAAATCTGCATGACCCAGATAATCACAATGGTGTGATCACTCACCTAGAGCCAGACATCCTGGAATGTGAAGTCAAGTGGGCCTTAGAAAGCATCACTACGAACAAAGCTAGTGGAGGTGATGGAATTCTAGTTGAGCCATTTCAAATCCTGAAAGATGATGCTGTGAAAGTGCTGCACTCAATATGCCAGCAAATTTGGAAAACTCAGCAGTGGCCACAGGACTGGAAAAGGGCAGTTTTCATTCCAATCCCAAAGAAAGGCAATGCCAAAGAATGCTCAAACTACCGCACAATTGCCCTCATCTCACATGCTAGTAAAGTAATGCTTAAAATTCTCCAAGCCAGGTTTCAGCAATATGTGAACCGTGAACTTCCAGATGTTCAAGCTGATTTTAGAAAAGGCAGAGGACCAGAGATCAAATTGCCAATATCCGCTGGATCATCCAAAAAGCAAGAGAGTTCCAGAAGAACATCTATTTCTGCTTTATTGACTCTGCCAAAACCTTTGACTGTGTGGATCTCAGTCCTAGGTGATCCTTAATTGCTTCTTTACAGTTCTGCATTCTTAAATTTCTGCAGTGAATACATTTGTTTATTTCAAATTAAAAAAAATTGTTATTAAAATAACCATGTTAAAAATTTGAAGGTCTAACTATGGAATTAAAATCTGTGGGTTGTAGCAGGCCCTGGAGTCTGGTTCTCACACATCTGAGTGATGTTCTTTTTGAAGTGGGGAAGGATAATCACATGACACTGTCCTGTGATGGTGCAGGTGGAACTTGCTGCTGGATGAGAGCCATGGGGTGCTAAGAAGCTGGCTGGATCCTCTGCCTGGAATTCTTGCCCCAAGCAGTCAGAGGCTGCTGTAGATATCCTTAAAGGGTGGGTGTCTATTATATATAATGTTGACAGAAATGTTCAGTGTCTAGAAAATGTCATATTCTGTGCAAAGGCGTTATATTGATGGCTCCAAAATGGAGTTCTGTGCTGCCATCTCAAAGCCAATTTCATAGGAATATGGAGAAAGGTCATATTCCTTCATATCTGGCTCAATGAATTAGCAAACATTTACTAAGTACCTCCAATGGACCAGGCAGATCCACAGCCCCCTAGCACCTCAAGGGCTGATGTGTGCATGAATGAACTGCCTGCAGAACTATAAAGCAGTGAGTCCAGGAATGCAATCTCAGTCATAGCTTCTTTTAGTACTATGAGATTGAGAAGGTCAATTTATGTATTGTGGGTTGAGGGGCAGCATTTAAATGGATGGAACCTGCTTTAGAAAATTTCTTAACAAAAAATGTTTCAGAAACTACACTGACTTTACCTGGTTTCTAATGTCCTAGATTTGGCTGGTTAAATTAAATTAACATATTCTTGGTATTTCAGATAATTAAGTTTTTTTTTTTTTTTCAGTTTTTGCTATGCAAATCTTAACACAATCTAAAAATGCCTTCTTCTCTTCCACTGCTCTTCTCGAAGACTTAGCACTGGACTGAGATTTTCTGGACCTACATTCCCCCTCCAGCTGTGCAAGTAACTAGCTGTGTGACTTGAAGCAAAGCATATTAACCTTGCCAAGACCTTGGTTTCTCATCAGTCTACAAATTGAACCAGCATGCACCCTGAGGTCCCTTCTGGCTCTAAATAGCTATAAATTGGTCATCCTATAAGCTTATTATTCTTTTTTTTTTTTTTTAAGAAAATGGAAGAGGCTTTCCTGTCTGATTGGTTTTCTTTCTCTCTGTCACAAACAGGAGCGACCTCTGCAGCAGGACTCCTTTACCTGCCCACGTGGGCAGCCGCCGTGTCTGGCTGTGTGCTTGCCCTCTTCACGGCATCCATGTGGCCTCAAGTGCTTGGACACCTTGTTAGCTCAGGCTCAAGGCCTGGGAAAGCCATGACCACTGCCATGATATTTTATCTTCTAGAAATATTTTTCTGTGCCTGGTGCACGGCTTTTAAATTTGTCCCAGGAGGTGTGTATGCTCGAGAAAGATCTGACGTGCTTTTGGGTGAGTACCTTTGAAAGGTCTGGATTCAAGTCACTACTCAAACATTCCCTTCAGGACTGAGTGGGATTTAGCACTTTACACGACTGATTAGAATAAATAGGATGATTTTGCCTTTCTTATTGAAATAGACTTTTTTGGTTAAAGAAAAATAAAAAATGTAAGTTAAGAAAAGAAAGAAATTTCTTAGTTCATTGATGACTTTCAGTAATATTTATTACTGCAAAGGCCTTGGAAGTAAATTTGCTGTTGTTGTTTAGTTTGCTGGGTCATGTCTCACTCTTTTGCAACCCCATGGACTGTAGCCCTCTGCCCGTGGGATTCTCTAGGCAAGAATACTGGAGTGAATTGCCATTTCCTTCTCCAGGGGATCTTCCAGGCCCAGGGATTGAGCCCCAGTCTCTTGCTTGGCAGATGACTTCTTCACCACTGAGCCACCTGGGAAGCCGTTGGAAATAAATAACTGTAAAAACCAAGTTTATAAGATGTAAAAGAGGTCCATAAAACATGGTATTGTATGATATGTAGGGAAAAAATGTGAGCATTGTGCTCACATTGCTATTTTGATGGTCGGCTTGTAAATATGTATATAGAAAGTATGTGTTTTTGGTTCTCCTGAATTTTAGATATGGCTTTTATTTACCCTCGTTTTACCAATGAAATATATTTTGCATGTGTAAATCTTAGTGTAAATGATAAGTGAAATGTAAATGGTAAAATCACAGAGTATATGTCTTCCATGTCAGTGATTATGACCTTACATGCCAAAATTAAAATTTCATAGGCTTAGCTCAGTTTAATATTTCAGAGATTGTCTTCTGGCAGTAATGAAATTACTGATGTGTACCAAGCAGACACAGATCAAATGCTGCCTGTCATTTTCGTTTTAAGTAAAACGTGTCCAATGCCCCCAAGATAAAATCTTTGAAAAACTGGGGAGATAAAACATGTTTTAATAAGGGATTCCCTGGTGGCTCAGATGGTAAAGAATCTGCCCGCAATGCCAGAGACCTGGGTTCGATCCCTGGGTCAGGAAGATAAATGCTGGAAAAGGAAATGGCAACCCACTCCAGTATTCTTGCCTGGAGAACTCCATGGACAGAGGAGTCTGGTGGGCTACAGTCCATGGGGGTCACAAAGAACTGGACACAACTGAGCAACTAACAGTTCTAGTTTGTTCACACATTTTTCTACTTGTTCATTTATTCATTAAAAAATGATCGCGCACCTACTGTGGTCCAGGCCTAGTGCCAGGTACCGGAGATATAAGAGACAGAATCCTGCCCACCTGGAGCTTCTGTGTTGTGGGCGAAACACCACACATCACATTAGACAAATACTTAGGGAGTTATGCTGGGGTGAATGCTGCACAGCAGTCTGGGCTTCTGCTTATGTTCTTCTGCCGGTCCCCCTTGTGCCCGTGGAATATATCCAACCACTCTGTGCATTTGCACATAAACTTTTTTCTCTGTGAGCTAGACATCTGTCAGGACAGGCCGGTTTGGAAGAGGTATTTTTTAATTATGTGAAATATTTTAAAACAACTTTTGAGGATTTGCTGTTTTTGGTAGATATCAAAGCTGTGACCCAATCAGAGACATACACTGCTGCATTTCCTCTGCGATAGTCTCGGCTTTGCGAACTTTGTGTTTCTTCTGATTTCTTTCAGGTGTGTGTACTCTGTCCTGCTCTATCTTCCTGTCCAATGCCCTGCTTTTTTTCTTACTCCAGCTTGCTTGGGGGTCTGCCATGTGGAGCAATGGAACGAAAGTAAGAGCCATTCTAAGCGTACGTTTCTTTCTTTAGAATGTTATGAGCGACAGGCGTCTTGAGTTCCTTCTCACTACTTATGGAATTGCAGAGATTGTGCTTTATTACAGCTTCAAATAACTAAGAATTCTTTTTAGTAATAGTGACATTATGTTGATAAGGCCGCAGAAACTGAGGAACATCGGTAAATTTCAGAGTAGCTTTGGATAACCATTGTAAAGAATCTGTATTAGATCAGAAACTAGTTATAAATGTATTGTCTAGGTTTCTCCTGCTGTTTCCTAGTAATTGCACATAACTTTTTTTTACCCTTCCACCCAAGCATCTTTTACCTGACATTCCCTAATTTATATTGTTCAATCACACCACAGTTTCTAATTCTCATTATATACAATGTTAGAAGTATGCAGACTTCACGTGTAAGCTACATAGAAATGCATCCCAGTTGAGCTTGTCTTTCTCGGCCCAGTGTGAGTTCCAGTGTGCATCCTCTGCTTGGACACACAATCCAGGCCACGAATGCTGCTCTATTAAGAGCCTCTTCTTGTTATTAATACTCTTCATATTAAGTATCTTCTTCTTGTGCTCCTCAACTCAGTGCATATGGTCCCTTTGGTGGAGAAGACCAAGTCCCTGAGGCATTCCAGAAGATGACTTCTTTTTGTCCCACCCTCCCCTGGATGATCAATAGTCAGTGACCAACACTACTACCAACCTAACAACTAGGAAATACTCAGGAATTGTAAGAAGCCCCTTTTTTAACGTAAAGCTTAATTTCTAAAACCCTTCCTGATTTCTTATGATTATCCTAATAATTAAAAGTAATATTGGAGTAATTGCTTAGGTACTGAGATAGCTCACTAACTGAATTTTCAGCTATATCCATTTAAATGGAATTTAGGCTCCTGGAATTTGCCACTGGAGGTAGTTTTAGATCAAATGTAATATATTCATCTTTCTTTTTTGACAGGGACAGTGATGCTAATTATTGGGCTGAATATGCTTTTGGGTCCCAAGAAAAGCCTTGATTTTCATTTTCAAACAAAAAACAGTCCTAAAGTTCTTTTCAGAGAGAGTGAAAAATACGTGAAACTTTGTGAGTATAGTTTTGCTTTATTTTTAAAAACATTTTATTATAAACATAAATTTTCAAACATGTGAGATTAAAAAGTATAATGTATCTGCATGTACCCTTTAACCTAGTTCCAACAATTATTAACATTTTTCCCATGTTGTTCGTACCTTTTTTTTATGAAATACTTTAAACGTGATCTTTGATTATTGAATCATTTCAACCGTAAATACTCTGTGTTAGTGTTGTTTCACTTCTAACGTAGATTTAACTAGAATTTCCAGAATATTTGTTGAAATCGTTGAGACTATTTATTTTGTTTCTTGTTCTCCTTTTTTTGGAAATTAAATATGTTAGTGTTTGGAATACTGATGAGCAGAAACAAATATCAAATTAGTTTACTGTCTAGTCTGCTCATCTCAGAATACACTAGATTAAATAAAAACGTTTATTGAATGTATAACATTTGCAGATAGTGTCTTAGCACACACCCATCCATACTCAGTCATGTCTCTTTGCGACCCCATGGACTGTAACCTGCTAGGCTCCTCTGTCCACAGGATTTCCCAGGCAAGAATACTGGAGTGGGTGGCCATACCCTCCTTCAGGTATCTTCCCGACCCAGGGATTGAACCCGGGTCTCCTGCGTTTCCTGTGTCTTCTGCATTGCAGGTGGATGCTTTATCGCTGAGCCACCGGAGAAACCCCAATATACTGCACTGTTGTTGCTGTTTAGTCGCTAAGTCATGTCTGACTTTGTGATCCCATGGACTGCAGTGCTCCAGGCTTCCCTGTCCTTCACTATCTCCCAGAATTGGCTCAAACTCATGTCCATTGAGTCGGTGATACTATCCAACCATCTTATCCTGTGTCACCCCCTTCTCCTCCTGCTCTCAACTTTTCCCAGCATCAGGGTTTTTTCCAATGAATCAGCTGTTCGTATCAGGTGGCCAAAGTATTGGAGCTTCAGTTTCAGCATCTGTCCTTCCAATGAATATTCAGGGTTGATTTCTTTTAGAATTGATTGGTTTGATCTCCTTGCAGTCCAAGGGACTTTTAAAAGTCTTCTCTAGCACCATTAGTTTGAAAGCATCAATTCTTTGTCATTCAGCCTTGGATTCTAAAAATTTTAATATAAGAAATATTTTGGGCTTGATTCTGCAGGGTGTTTTTGCAGTGGTTCCTGCTCATGGAGAATTGTTTTTTTGTATTTCTTGTATATATTAATGATTTTATTTTATTTTATTTATTTTGTTTTCATGGTTCTTAGAATGTTTTTAGCGAAGCTTCTTTGATGTCTGAGTTTAAAGTATGGGTTATATATGCATGGCAAACATGAAAATTAACCCAAGAAATAGACATTTCCCCTTTACATAAAATCTATGGCTAATAAATTCAATAATTTCATTAAAACTATTAATAAATAAGCTTATTTTCTTCTAAACAATTATTTTCTGTTTTCTGTTCAGTTTTGTGGCTGCTTGTTGGTGTGGGATTGTTGGGATTAGGACTACGGCATAAAACCTATGAGAAGAAATTGGGCAAAGGGGTAAGTAATTAAAAGTTTTGATATAGAATTTTAAATGATGCCTATGTATATGCATGCATTTGTACACTTCACCATTATGATTGAACCCTAGACCTGGGTCTGAGGACTTCAGGGCTCTGGACTCCACATTCTTAACCTTTAGGTTGGGCTTCCCCATTGGCTCAATGGTAAAGAATCCTCCTGCAATGCAGGAGACAAGTATTCGATCCCTGGATCGGGAAGATCCCCTGGAGAAGGAAATGACAATCCACTCCAGTATTCTTGCCTGGATAATCCCATGGACAGAGGAGCCTGGTGGCTATAGTCCATGGAGTCACAAAGAGTTGGACACAACTGAGCGACTAATCAGCAACAAAAACAGCAACAGCAAACCGTTAGATCACAGGCTGACAACATAGTGGAACTAATTTATGAAGCTGGGTTCTTGGGACAGGATAGACCCATATATTAGAGTCAAACTCATCATGATTTGTTATATAAAGTTATTTTTGTCATTCAATGACTTAACATATCCAAACTAGGAGATAAAAAACTATTTTATAGCGGGCTTCTTTGTACCATTTGGTAGATATTTCTGAAGGCAACATATACGATTCTTTAAGAAAAATCTTAAAGAGAATTCTAGATTTTGTGGATTATGCTTGGTATTGATGGGTCATGGAAGTTTTCTCATCTCTTCCTTTCCTCTCTTGTCTAGAGTTTAATGTTTTATTGTCCTTTTCTCTTCTAGGCAGGTGGGCAGAAGCAAGAGTAAGTCATTGCAGTGTGATGCTTTCCATCTGCTCCGATTAAAAGTTTGATACGTTTCATAATGCAGTTAGAATTATAGTTTGACAAAAACAGAATTTGAGGGTTAACTTTGAATTTTAGCAATCTGAATTATCAGGCAATTTTCTCAATTAATTAAAAAGCTATAATGAGGATGGAGCCCATGCTCCTTTTATTTAGCTTTGTACGTCCAGCACTTCACAGAGTACTTGGCACATACTCAGAACTCAGTAACTATTCCTTAAAAAGTAAATAGTTCATTACATGGTCTCTTTCTTTTGCCCTTCAATTGTTAATTTTATTATTGTAACAAGATGTCAGTTAAAAGAGGATCCCCAATGTCAGCAAGGGGTTCTTTTAAACAGGAATCATTTAATTTAGATTTAATACCTGTTTTTTTATTAGTTCATTCATTGATTAATTCATGTGATACATGAATGTTATTTGATAAATGCTTATTGAATGTCTCTTGTGTGCCTGGTGTCAGGGATACAGAGGTAAACTAGTTGGACATGATTCCTGCCCTCATGGTAATGTAAACTCATGGAGTTTACATTCTAATTGGGGAGAAAGATGGTAGTCAGAGGAACGAGTAAATAAAGACTATCACTTTAGATCAGGTGGCTCTGAAGCATGTGAGATGATGGAGTAGAGAGTAACTGGCCTGGGTGGTTAGAGAAGGCTGCTCTGAGGACGTGACGTTTCAGTTGAGATAAGAGAGCTAGGAGTAAAGGATTCAGGTAAAAGGAACACAAGTAAAGAATGGAAAGGAAACAGACTTGGAGTGTTTGAAGGGCATCAGAGTGGGCATTGTGGCTGAATCTTGGCAAGCAAAGGGAAGCGTGGCAGAAGATGAGGATGGGGACACAAGTGAGGTCACATCATATAGGACCTATAGCGCACAGGAAGGAATTCTGATTTTAGTTTTCTTGCAGTGGAAGCCACCAGAATATTTCAAGCACTAGTGCAAAGAGATATGTTATGATATATATCTATATATGTGTGTGTGTGTGTATATGTGTGTGTGCATGCGTGCTAAGTCAATTCAGTAGTTGTCAGACTCTTTGTGACCCTATAGACTATAGTCCACCAGGCTCCCATGTCCATGGGATTCTCCTGGCAAGAATGCTGGAGTATTGCTGTGCCTACCTCCAGGGAATCTTCCTGACCCAGCATCTCTTACATCTCCTGCATTGGTAGGCAGGTTTCTTTACCACTGGCACCACCTTGGAAGCCTATATATATAAATTTGGCTGCTTTGTAAAGAATGGATTGACGGATTGTAGTGTGGAAGCAGGGACGTAGGTTATGAGGCTTTTTCAGGTGTCCAGGAGAGAGACCCTGGAATTTTGGATGGGTGCCATGGTACTGGAATTGGAGAGGAGTGGATAAACTTAGAATATATTTTGAAAGTAGAGCTGATAGGGTTTGCTGATGGATTAGACATAGATGGATGAAGGGAAGGGAAGAATCGCAGATGACTTCTATGCTTTTGGCTTGAGCAACTGGATGGAGTGTGGTGACATTTACTGACATGGGAATAATGCAAGAATAACAGGTTTTGGAGTGATGAAAGCCAGAGTGAATCATAGGTATGTAGTGATGTGAAAAAGTATAACTTTTTATGAACGTAATCATGCCTCTGGAAGTCTCCGCTGATGGTTCCATTCTCTTTATAGGACATTGCTAAATGGAGTCATCTTTCTTGTATAGAGATGAGAGGCCTGCTGTAGCACACTGAGCTGCTTAGAAGTGGTAGCCCTCCTCTTTCAAGAGGTGGTATTCACTCTTCTCTCAACCCGAATTTTTATGTTCCACTTTGTTTTTCTCAGTTGTGGTAGTATAGTTGGTCTAATCTGGCCATACTTTTTCATGGGATCCATGCTGTTGGTCAGCTGGAGTTAGTTTGAAATAGTTAGGGCTGGGTACCGCATTCTCTGACTGGGCCTATGGACTCAAAAGAGGAATTTTCAGAGGGTGCTGTCCTCCTGAACCTCAGTCTTGCCAGTGCAGAATTGGCAGGCCACTCTGCAAAAATGGTAAAGGACTCTGTGTATCCTTCTGCGATCCCCTTCTTCTCTAATGCAAGGGTAACCCCAGCCCTAAATCATTCATTAGGGCTGAGTAGTATTCTAGTATATGTATGATCTTTTTTTTTCATTCATTTTCTTATTTTTCCTACTGAAACAACAGCCAGGTTGTTTCTAATTTTTTGCTGTTATAAATATCACTTTCCAAACATTCCTCCTAACTTCCAAGCCTAAGCTAGAAATTCACAAATTTATTATGCTAATACCAGCTAGCAAATATCTCCTTATGATTATGCATTGCATGTTAGTCTCTCAGTCATGTCCGACTCTTTGCGACCTCATGGACTATAGCCTACAAGGCTCCTCTGTTCATGGAATTCTCCAGGCAAGAATACTGGAGTGGGTAGCCATTCCCTTCTCCAGAGGATCTTCCCAATTTAGGGATCGAATCCAGGTCTCCTGTGTTGCAGGCGGATTCTTTACCATCTGAGCCACCAGGGAAGCCCTGATTATGCATTAGCTGTGGGCAAATGGCTGAAAATTCCTTTGCTGAAAAATGAATTTTGGTAGAGAGAGGTGGAGAAAAGTGGTTCACTGCCATTGTTCAGTCCTAAATTATCATTAAAACAATTCCTCAGGCACCAGCCACAGAGGTCTCTGCTGCCATCTGGCCTTTCAGGTTTGGCTTTGACAATGACGGATGGTCTAGTCTTGAAAGATCAGCTCAACTGCTCAATCAAACAGGTAAGTTGTACTGGAATTAATTTCAGGCTTTGAGAAACTATTGTTATTTTCATTTTGCCCAAGATCATAAGTAATTGGAGGAGGATTTGCTGGGTCATAAACTAATCTCTTAAAAAGGCTTTACTTTGTTGAGTGGCTACAGGAGGATGAAGCTTCTGTAACCACATCTGTGTTTGCTTGAAAGCAATTAAATAGTGATTCTGGGACAAGGTCTCATACCGGGTGTCTGCAGGAGAGTCTTGTCATGACTTTGCTCTTGGAAATGCCCCTGCTGGGGGCTCCTGTCACTTGGGAACCTACTATTGAGGACCAGAAAACCATCCGATTAAAAGGCAGAATGGGGTGCAGTGATGCTTATTTGCAAAGCAAATTGTTTTCAAGAGCCTGAGGGCCAGTTTTACTTGTTTCCATTACCTGGGGCGCTCATCTTTGGATGAAGCCTCCTTTAAAATATGTGGGTGTTTGGCTATTAGATCAACTAGAGGTCTCTTGCGTGGAGTTATTCCTAAAGATAAGCTTGTCTTCTGAGAAATAGCTGAGGGTTTGTATGATTCTAATGCCGTTAAGAAATTTATTGGGCCCTTAATCATTTAGTACTGATTACAGGCTTCTGCAGTACATTCAACCAGGGTAGCTGAATAAATTCACCTCTGTGTCAGTACCATGGAAGTGTTTGCCCAGGAATAAAACACTATTGTACACTATATTGTTTCTGAACATAAATTAGATATTTGAGAAAGGCATTAAGGATATTTGAAATTTTGGAAAAGATGTGAATATTTGAAAATTTAGGAAAGTTATGTTTTTATCTTTTCCCCCATTTCCACAAGGTGTCCCGTACATTCTAAATATGGTAAATATGTTTTTAGCTCAGATTTTAGCCAGTTCACTTTAGTAACTCATTAGGAATTACTTGGTTTTTTGATCTATGACTAAAGGTAGAGGATTACAAGAATCAAGTTTTGACAATTGTTTTTACATTGCTGTGGCTAATCACCACGTCCATTTTTTCCCCGCTGAACAGGTGCAGATTTCATAACAATTTTGGAGAGTGATGCTTCTAAGCCCTATATTGGAAACAATGACTTGACCATGTGGTTAGGGGAGAAGTTGGGTTTCTACACCGACTTTGGTCCAAGTGCACGGGATCACACTTGGGGGTGAGTGTACCTTGGGAATGAATCCTGAACGTATAACAGACTAGGCAGCATAAGCTTGGAGTGGACAGTTGATACTGTTATGCTTTATCCCTAGGAGTATGTTCAAGTGATGCTTCTTGGGGGATGAGGAGGTACTGAAGATAGGCATATTCCATCATTGTTTTAATAGTCTCTCTGTTGCCGCATATTTTCAGTTCTTCACTATTATAAACCATTCCATGTAGGAACTGAGGTTACAGCACTAAATGTGTCTGCCCCACATGCCATTCTCATGGAGCTTACAAAGTGTGACGAGACAGAAAATAATCATGTATACACAGAAATAAATAAGATAATTTGAGATAGTGGTGAGTGCTGTGTAGAAAAGGAGAGTGGCGGGGTAGGCAGGACTGTGGGCGACGATGTTGCAGGCAGCGTGGTCAGGAGGGAGTCTCTCTGCCCCCCCCACAATGGGGAGGACTAGGACCAGCGTGGGAGGAGCCAGTGTGGACTCGAGGCAGATCACGTGTGGTGTGCCTGAGCACGGGGATTGAGGGGGAACTAGTAAGAAAGCAGGTCAGGAGTGGGCCCTTGGTCTTATAGGCTCCATAAGCCATGCTTAGTGCTGACTTAACTCAGTTCTGATGGAAAAACCACTGGAGGATTTTAAACATGGGAGCAGTCTGATCTGGTATACATTTTTGGAAGATCATTCCAGCTGTTCCTAGAAGAACAGACTGTTGGGGGCAAGAGTGGGAGCAGGGAGACAGGTGATGAGGTGGAGGTGCTAACACAGGTGGGAAATGACAGTGGGAGTTGTGGAGGTGGAGAAGAGGGCAAACTCAGGAGCTATTTTGGAGCAGAACTGACAGGAATTCCTGATTTGGGGAGTTTGGTGTTTGATTTTTTTTTTTGTCAAGCTTGTGAGATCTTAGTTCCCTGACCAGAGATCAAACCCAGGCCTATAGCAGTGAGAGAACCGTGTCCTAACACTGGACCGTCAGGGAATTCCCAGGACTTCCTGGGGGTGTAGATGTCAGGAAGTGACAAGGGCAGCACCTGGGGTTTTTTACCTGAGTCCCTGATAGGAGATGATGCCATTGAATGGCACAGGAATGACCAGGTGGGCAGCAGGGTTGTGCTAAGTTCGAGATGCCCTGGGACAGTCAAGTGATGTCCAGTAGGCAGTTGTGGGCAGCTTGGAGGGCCAAGTTGGACAGCAGAAGCTGGGCATGTGCATTCAAGATCATCACTGTAGAGATGGTTTTGTGGGAGAAACTTCACGAGGGGCCACATAGACTATGCGTGAAGCGGGAGAGGAGAAGCCAGCTGAGGTCTGAGCTCCGGTCGCCCTTTCCATGTGCAGTTCTCTGACTTAGAGTGAGGTGGGACATGTTTTCCTATCTTTATTGGACCATTTGTAATTTCTTTTTTTCTTTTTGTAATTTCTAATTTTGTAAATTGTTGCTCTGAGTCCTTGCTGGCAGGATTGTACATTCCTAAATGTGTTGATTAATGTTAGAATTGTTTATGCAGATCAGTTGCCAGAGGAATACTGCAAGTAAAATGGAGTGTGTCCATTTGTATGGCCCTAATCCCTCCCTTTTCATGTCTCCATGGCACTTATGAGACAGAGTTGATAGTGTTGTGCCTGGTGACACAGTGAGTGAGACATGCTGAATAGTCCTCTTGCAGTGAATCGTTCTACAGAAGGTCCCATCCCGTTTTCGCCACACTGTTGCTCTCAATGCCCCTCGTGAGACGCTTGAAGTGTGTGCATCCCTAAGAACACATATTCTTAGTCCTGTTGGCATGAGATGATGGGACCAATAGTGATGCACGTGTTTCTTTCCATTCAAATACAGGATTATGGTTTTGTCAAGATATCCAATTGTGAAATCGGAGCATCACCTTCTCCCGTCGCCAGAGGGCGAGATTGCACCAGCCATCACGCTGACTGTCAACATTTCCAACAAACTGGTGGATTTTGTTGTGACCCACTTTGGCAATTATGAGTGGGTTTCTTTGGTCTTTCTCGTAGTGCACAAATGCCAAAAAATATTATTAACACATTACTTTGATTTCCATGCATTGACCTTTCTTATTTTTTTTTAAAATTATTATTCCCAGAGTGGTTTTCTGGGTTTTTTTTGGTTTTAAAAATCCGGCATAGAAGAAGTTCCTTGATGGTCTAATGGTTAGGATTCCGGGCTTTCACTGCCGGGGCCTGAGTTCAGTCCCTGGTCTGGGAACTGGGATCTCACAAGTTGCACGGTGTGGCCAAAAAACAAAAGGAAAAAAAAAATCAGGCACAGAAACATCTGAGATGCCTGCAGTCCTTAACAGTGTACAAGGCAGCAGTGGTGGCCCTGTTAGCCAGCAGTTACTGAGCAGGCGCTGTGCTAAGTGCGCCGTTGTATTTAATCTACATTTTGTATAACAGTACATAGTCCCATTTAACAGAGAAACTAAACTGAGAGGTTGGATGACTTATCCAACCAGGGTCACACAGGTAGGAATCAGGTAGACCTAACTCAGAGCCTGCAAGTGCTTGAAACCCATGGTAAACCAGACTACAGAAAGCTGGCATTCCCTTTTTCTAAGGATGACTCCAGTTGGAAGCACCAGAGGGATCTGAGGTACTAAACGACATTCCTTTCCCTCTCATGTTTCCAGTCAGTTGAGAGGTAGGCAGAGGAATCTGACAGGGAGATCAACATCTCTTTTGATTCTGATAAACCTATTTGGACAACATGGCTTAAGTGTGCCCACATGGACCTGCTAATACATCCGTCCCTCCAATAATACATGATGCCAGCTCCCCCAAAGCAGCAGAGCCATGATGCAGGGACTGAGTCCACCCTGTCACACTCTCCCCTTAGTGAAGAGAATAACACAAGAAAACTCCCTGTTGGCAAACCGGCAGGTTCCAAGAAGAGATAGGAAGGGTTTGAGACAAGCGTTCTTAGTTCATTCTTCCAAACTTGATTTATTAGAAAAATCCTCCCAAGAAGTAAAGGATGAGAGAGAGGGAGGCCAAGATGGTTTTCTAAGTTGGTTCCCCTCCAAAGAGACATGAGGAATGGGGAATGAGTTTTATCTACAAAGAATAACATTCACAACCAGTGGCTTAGCACTGAATAAATCACAAATAATGCCAACATTATGTTATTAAAGCCAAGATAAAAGTATATAATTTATACTCTACCATACTGAACATCTGGAGAAGGAAATGGCAACCCACCCCAGTATTATTGCCTGGAGAATCCTATGGACAGAGGAGACTAGTGGGCTACAGTCCATGGGGTCGCAAAGAGTCAGACGTGACTGAGTGACTAACAATACTGAACACTCTCTAATAGTCATTGAAAACAACAGGCGAAGTGCTTAGTGCTATAAAATATGGCAAATGGGCATTGTCTTTCTGCATGACACAAAAGGCCACAGAGCTTTACAGTGACGTAGAGAAGATTGAAAAACAACAAACAGAGGTAGCAGCCACATTTGTTTTGTTTGGATGAAACTTACAGTCCAACAGAGGGCTACCCTGGTGGCTCAGTGCTAATGCAGGCGATATGGGTTTGGTCCCTGGCTCAGGAAGATCTCCTGGAGAAGGAAATGGCAAACCGTTTCGGTATTCTTGCCTGGGAAATCGCATGAACAGAGGAGCCTGGCAGGCTACAGTCCATGGGTCCTAAAAGAATCAGACATGACTTAGTGACTAAAACAACAACAGTACAAAAAAACCCAACATTGTTGTACTGTAAGTTTCACCTAAACGAGATGAGTATGTCTGCTATCCTTACTTCCTATCACCTCTCTTTTTCTCACAGTGTTATGTGCATCTGTGAAAGCACACTTGACCGTTTTCTGAAATAAAGTCAGAGCATAAGTAATATAAGCCAGCCATTCAAATGTGATTAACGGGGACTGTTTGCTAATTGGACTCTTGCTGGTCTTCTTAGAAATGAGAAGGTGTTTGGAGCACGGATGGTATAGACAGTCCATATCTCTGTAAAAAACTGTTTAAAGAAATGCCTTCTGTTTCTCCTAGCAATTTTCATGTCACAAGTATAGGCATTCAGCAATCAGTCCACTGAGCTTAAATTGCAGTTGAATTGGGTTTATCTTTTGAAAAATAGGCATTTTTGTGTTTAAAGCTGGCAAGGTCTCAACCTAAGAAATAGTTGAACACACTCCTTCCCCTTTTTCCTTTGCTTCCCCCGCCCCCACCTGCTGTCTCCTTTAACTTCTTCTGACCTCCTCTGAAATGTAGAATAGATTTGAGAGGGAAGAGAAAACTAAAAGACAGCCCTCAAATTGTTTGGAAAAGAGCAGGGAAGAACTACCTTTTCTAACTCTATTAACCATATATTTAAATCTCTGTAACTAACAATATACCTTTGCTTGTTAGCTTACTCTCATGATTTAATAATGATGACAACAACAGAATAATGATAAGAACAAACATCTATTGAGGAGCTGTCACTTCAGGGAGGGGAGTAGTATGGTTAAATGGAAAGAACAGGAAAGCTGAGTGCCGAAAAATTGATGCTTTTGAACTATGGTGTTGGAGAAGACTCTTGAGAGTCCCTTGGATTGCAAGGAGAGCCAACCAGTCCATCCTAAAGGAGATCAGTCCTGAATATTCATTGGAAGGACTGATGCTGAAGCTGAAGCTCCAATATTTTGACCATCTGATGCGAAGAGCTGACTCATTTGAAAAGACCCTGATGTTGGGAAAGATTGAAGGCAGGAGGGAAAGGGAATGGCAGAGGATGAGATGGTTAGATGGCATCACCAACTCAATGGACATGAGTTTGGGTAAATTCTGAGAGTTGGTGATGGACAGGGAGGCCTGGAGTGCTGCAGTTCATGGGGTCGCAAAGAATCGGACACGACTGAGTGACTGAACTGAACTGAACTGAGAGTAATGCTCAGTTAATACTGGCCATTGTTATGAAACTAAATTGGACACCTCTAAATGTGTGGTACATTGGGCAGCTTAAAAGATTATTTATCAAACACAAATCAAGCATCTGTCATGTCCCAAGCACAGTGTTGGGTGCAGTCTTTTCCCTTAGAGCCTTGGCTCTTGTCCATGCCCAGCAAGTGACATGAAAAAGTTCACACTTCAAATAGTTTGTAACGCCATTGTTACATATTTCTGTTTGCTGTTGTTTTCTATAATACTACATAAATTTTTTTATTCTGGATAAATATTTAAAGATTTCACTTTCTAGTGATTATGGCTTATAAACATGAAATCAGATTAATATTAAGAATGAATTACAAAATGCTTATGCATGTTATCAGCTGATTCAATGGGATTTCTAAAATTACTGACTATACAAATGTCTTTACAACCAATTAATAGAAAACAGTGGCATTCCTTAATTATTTAGGTATATACCATAACTAAAATTGGTATTATTTTAGGTAATTAACTGAGTCACCACTTAATTACCGTGTTTTTTTTCCCCCCATAACAGGCAGAAATGTACAAAGAAGAACAAATGTACAAATCAGTACAGAACCTGTAATCTGTAGTTATAGTTATGGTTCTGTTGTAAGATAAACTCAGTGAGTTATAGTTCCCTTGTCTCTGAAAATCAGATAAAATTAGTTTTTTTCAGCCCACATTATAGGGCTATTGGGCTGATTATACATCAACAGATAAGGAAACATAAAACATGCATTCAGTTGCCCTCTGTTTCTCCCTCTCTCCTAGTCCCTCCTCCTTCTTTCTTTATACCTATATATACATATATATTTTAATTATTATCACTGGATGAAATTTATCTCCTGAGAAAATATAAAACCAAATTCATAGATAATTTTCCAATAATATATTGCTAAAACATATTTGAATGAAAACTCTATCTGTGGAGCAGTAACTTTGGCAGGCTCTAGACTCGATTTGAATCCCAGCTGTGGGTGTCGGAAGGAAGAGAATTCACTGCAGACTTAATGAAGGGACTACTTACAAAGATGTTGGAAGGGTCAGGGGAACAGGCTAGAGATGTTAAGATACTCAAACACTAGTTAACAGTGGAGAATCATTATGATACTTAGGGCTGAAGGGACAGAGAGAAAAACAGTGTTCCCAGAGCCCTGTTTGATCTTGAACCAGAAAAGGGCCACCAGGCATGAGGAATGCAGCTACTGGAGAAGAAATATCCCAGCTTCTCTCTCCTCCTACCTGTTCTTCTCCTGCTGGTGCCTTCACTTGGCCAGACCTCACTGGAAATTAGACAAGGGAGCCCATGAGATGAAATCTGCTGGGATCAGCCTCCAGGGCATAGAGAAGGATGGGCAATGGATCTGGGCAAAGATGTTCAATAAATGGTCATTCTTTTCACTCTGCTACTTCTTGGGACCTCTTTTGATAGTGCTCAGCTGTCTGTGCATAAGAATGGGTAAGTTTAGTCCTGTCTTCTACTTCAGTGAGTTTTCTCCAGTCTTCTCAGTCCTCGGTGATCTCTCTCTATCTTCCTTTCCCACTGCTGTTTCTTAACAGTCATGTATTAGCTGTCTCTTGCTTCCCAGGTGGCTCAGTGGTAAAGAATCTTCCTGCCGATGTAGGAGCCACAGGAGACGTGGGGTCAATCCCTGGGTTGGGAAGATCCCCTGGATTCTTGCCGGGCTAATCCCATGGACAGAGGAGCCTGGCAGGCTATACAATCCGTGGGGTCGCAAAGAGTCGGACATGACTGAGCGACTGAGCGTGCACATTAGCTGTCTTACTCTCTAAATGCCTGTGTTGGTCTACTGCCTGTTTACTCTTGGATCCATTCCTGGTTCATCTCCCTTCCAGCTACAGATTGCTGGAAACCACATTTCCCAGAGTCTGTTGCCTTCTGGCTTCTGAATAGGTTGAGCCAGTGGAATGCACTAATGCAAGGAGGAGGGGAGGAGATAGAGTATTTCTCATTCTCTCTCTCAGATTTCTTTGTTGTCTCTGGCAGCAGCTGAGTCTCCCCTGTGGCTCCAACCCCTCCTTCAGTGGTAGCGGATCCTTGTAAGTAGCCTTCTCCATAGTACCATTTCCCATCAGCTAGTACCGGCTTGTGGATTCCGGGAATATCACCTCTTCCTGTTGTCCCTCTGGCCCTCGAGGTGGTAGTCGTTTCTCACTCAACTCCAGTTGCCTCACTGAGTCCTATTTGGCTTCCTGTCACCTAGTAGCCAATCCCCTATATTAAATTCACTTTGTTTGAAATGCCTAGAGTGGTTTCACTTTTCCTCTCTGGATCATACCAGCTATGATGTCCCTATTTTTCCCCAGACTGACAATAACCCCCCAAAAGCTTGATGTATTTGCCTGATTGTCAGTTACACACTTAGAGTACGCAACATAATAAAAGCAGCATGCTTAGCTAGTATCTGACCAGGAGAGTTGTGGAGGCTTTTAGAAAGTGTTCAGTTGAAAGAGTTGAGTAGGTTAACAAACCTGGTGTGTTCTGTGAATATTAGGATTCTCCCTCTTACTCCTTGATTTTTTTAAACTACTAATCTTCAGCTCTAATACCAATGACCAAGTCTTAAGATTATTCATATAATTTCCTCTGATGAAAAGTTGAACAAATGCTGCTTTTAGTTATTTAGATCCATTCGATTCCAAATGGTCTGTGGGGAAAGGTTATATCATTCTTCATCAAAATTTTGTCAGCTGCTCAGTTGAAGCACAATAGCTGTCTTGCTCATTTGCATAACATTAGTCAAGGCTATGGTTTTTCCAGTAGTCATGTATGGATGTGAGAGTTGGACCATAAAGAAAGCTGAGCACGGAAGAATTGATGCTTTCAAACTGTGGTGTTGGAGAAGACTCTTGAGAGTCCCTTGGACAGCAAGGAGATCCAACCAGTCCTGAATATTCATTGGAAGGACTGATGCTATAGCTGAAACTCCAGTACTTTGGCCACCTGATGCATAGAACTGACTCCTTGGAAAAGATCCTGATGCTGGGAAAGATTGAAGGCAGAAGGAAAAGGGGATGACAGAGGATGAGATGGTTGGATGGCATCACCAACTCAATGAACATAATTTTGAGCAAGCTCCAGGATTTGTGATGGACAGGGAAGCCTGGTGTGCTACAGTCCATAGGGTTGCAAAGAGTCAGACATGACTGAGTGACAACTGAACTGAAGTTAATGTGTCCTAATAAGAATTATTCTGGATTTGCACACTGTTTGAAGATATTCTTTGGGAACTTAGGTACCTAGAATTTTTTTTAAAAAAATCGTTTTGCACATACAATAAAGAGGTATATTTTGGCATTTTTTCAGAGATGACCTCGACAGGAAACTTCAAGCTATTGCTGTTTCAAAACTGCTGAAAAATAGCTCTGAGCAAGTGATATTTCTGGGATATATCACATCAGCACCTGGTTCCAGAGATTATCTACAGCTCATTAAACACGGCAATGTGAAGGTAACACAACCTTAATATGTGTTCTGATTTCTTAAAGAAAGTGTTGCTTCTTCAGGTTTCAAAAAACCCAACCCAACATTTTAATATGTATCATGATTATCTAACTGCTGCATGGAAAACTACCAAAACATAACTGGCTTTAAATAGCATTCATCTCTCTGCTCATGAATCTGCAAATTGGACAAGACCCAGTAGGGATAGCTCATGTCTGCAGCACACAGCAAGGTGGCTCAACTGGGGGACTGGAGGAGCCACTGCAGATGACTCATAAGGGGCAAGTTGGTGGGGCTGTTGACAAGGAGCTCAGCTGGGGCTTTGGACTCAGAGTCCTGGTTCTTTTCTGTAGGCTTCTTGGGCTTCTTTCTTGCATGATGGCTGGGTTCTAACAGTGAGTGTCCCAAGAGACCCAGGAAGAAGCTGTATTGTCTTCTATGACCTTGTAAGTCATACAGTCTCATGTCTGTCATCGTCACAAGCCTGCTCACATTCAAGTGGACAAAACATAAACCCCATCTCTTGGTGAGGCGAGTGTCAAATTCACATAAAAATACTATATGGAAGGTGGATTACTGTAGCCATGTTTAGAGAATACAATCTGCCACATTGTACAAGTTAATCATGATGAGGGTAGAAGATAATATGTCACATAGAGAGGCTGGCTGATCAGGGCCTCACTAAATGACACTGAGTTTGTCCTTATCTGTTCAGGTCCCAAATGGTTGAATTTGTTGGTGTATCTACATATAATCATGCTCTGGGAAACTGACAGTTTAATCCTTGAGAGATATATACACTAGAATGTTAAATGCATTATTTTATTTTATTTTTTAAAAAATAGCAGTGGATCGTTTTTTAAAAAAAATTATTTATGTGGCTGCACTGGGTCTTAGTTGTCACACTTGGGATCTTTGATCTTTGCTGTGACATGTGCGATCTGGTTTCCTGACCAGGAATCGAACTGGGACCCCCTGCATTGGGAGCGAGGAGTCTTAGCCACTGGATCACCAGGAAAGTCCCAAATGCATTAATTTATAATAACAAATGTAACTGTTATATTTAGTCAAGCCCGATGTAAATTTCTTGGTCCTTTACATGTCTCTTTTAAGTTCATTGTCTTGAGAGAATATCTGCAAACAGAAAGGCTTATCCATCTTATCGAGTGCTTAGAGAGATAGGTGAGAGAGTGTGGCATGATGAGGGTTTTCTGTGTGTGAGAAAAGAAAATGACAGTGCCTTAAATAAGAGAGGTGTATTTCTTTATGTGAATGTCTGGGCAGGTGGTTTACTGTGAGTATGGTACTTGGGGTATTGAGAACCTGCTCCTTCTATTTGTGGCTCCACATTACAAGGCCTCCACTCCCAAGTCTGCTTCATGTTCCAAGATGGCCGCATCCTTGTTCTAGTTAGCAAGATAGAGGAAGGGATAAAGAAGGGGCCAGGAGCATATACGAGTTATCTCTAAGGCAAACTCCAACACTCCCACTTACATTTCGTTGATTAGAATTTAGTCATTGGCCATATCTCACTGTTCAGGAAATTGAGAGATGCTGTGTGCGTGCGTGTGTGCTAAGTTGCTTCAGATGTGTCCGAGTCTGTGTGACACTATGGACTGTAGCCCCCTAGGCTCCCCCGTCCCTGGGATTCTCCAGGCAAGAACACTGGAGTGGGTTGCCATTTCCTTCTCCAATGCATGAAAGTGAAAAGTGAAAATGAAGTCGCTCAGTCGTTTCCGACTCTTAGTGACCCCATGGTCTGCAGCCTACCAGGCTCCTCATCCATGGGATTTTCCAGGCAAGAGTACTGGAGTGGAGTGCCATTGCCCTCTCCGCTTGATACTCTTAGACCTAGCTAAAAATCCTACAACTCTGGAAC
The DNA here is from genome assembly GCA_024291935.2 of Okapia johnstoni. Lineage (NCBI taxonomy): Eukaryota > Metazoa > Chordata > Mammalia > Artiodactyla > Giraffidae > Okapia > Okapia johnstoni. Next base: position 61,427,196 of record CM044308.1, read on the forward strand.
GGGGCAAGGCAGATATTAGGGAGATGAGTTAATCTCTGCCCTAGTAGATAAGGCAGAAGTGGAGTCAAGGTGGACTCCTAATTTTGGCTTTGGTCAGAGGGAGGGTTTATGATGGTGACACATTATTATAGAGAACATGTAAAGAAGGAGAGGTTTGCAAAGAAGATGAGTTCAGCTATGGGCTGAGTTGAACAATCTGTGAGATATTAGGGGAGATGTCTACTAGGTAGCTGAATATATGGATCTGGAACTAAGAAGGGAAGTCAGGACCAGAAATATAGATTAAGGAGTTGTCATTATCTAGGTGATTATTCCAACTATGGGAGGGGATGTTGTTGCTTAGAGAATTAAGAGAATTGCAAAAAGAAGACCAAAGAAAATCCCTGAGAGTCACCTTTAGTGTGGCTCTCATGAGGGTAATGGGTGAGGGAAGAGAAGGGAGAGATTATCTCAGAAAAGAGATTAAGTAGAGAGCAGAAGAGTAAGAGGAAAATCTGAAGAGTGTGGAGTCACAGGGGCTGCATTAGCTATTTATCACTGTGTATCACCATGCAAGCTACAAACCTTAGTGGCTTAAAAAGAACAGTGGCCTAATAACCTTGTGACTCTGTGGGTCTGCTGAGTGGTGTTCTGTTCTTGCCTGGGTTCGCTCGTGTAGTCAGCTGGTGCCTGTGGCTGGGGATTCTGACATGTCCCCCACTCGTCTGGGCCTTGGTGCTGGTTGCTGGCTGCTGGCTGGGCCTCTCTCTCCATGTAATCTCTTCACACACTAGCCTACCTGGTGTCACATTTACCAGCTTTGTGACCTTGGGGCAAGTTACTTAACCTTTCTGGTTAACCATCTGTAAAGTAGGGATAATAATACCTATCATGGGGTTGTCATGAGGATGTAAGATAAGATAATGTCTAAAAAGCCCTCAGCTTTGTATATAGGATGCACTCAGTGAGGGGTAGCTATATATTTGTATTATGTACGTCTGGCTGTATGTATAAAATCATATTAGATAAACATGTAAATATATGGTCTATAAAGTACAGGAGAATATTAGACAAGATGATATTTGGCAAGTTTAAGAAAAAATTGATTGTATCCCAGCAAGAGAGGGAGTGTGTGTGTATGTGTGTGTGTGTGTGCACGTGCAGGGAAGAGGAATTTTATTTCATTTTAATTTAATACTCCATTGGGTTCCACTGTCATGGTCAGAAGCTGTGTCAAGATTGGCAGCAGATTCTTATATAACTTTTTCTATTAGGAACTTTATTAATGCAGAGAGGAATTTTAATCATAAATGCTTGAGTGAATAGATGTTCCTCTTTAAGAAATGAGTATTTAAATGCTGCAGTCTTAAAATTTGAGAGCATCTTTTAAAAAAAATTTAGTAAAATAAAAAGATAGTAAGACATATTCCTAATTGATTATTCCCACTACATATAGGTAAATGACTAAATTTTTATCTCTTCCCAAGGCAAGCCAGAGCAGTACTTTTAAAATATATTTGCTTTTTTCATCATTAAAAAATTAAAAAAAAATTTTTTTTTTTGCCCCACTGTGTGCCATGTGGAACTTCCCCAACTAGAGATTGAACCTGTGCCTCCTGCAGTAGAAGTGCAGAGTCTTAACCATTGGACCACCAGGGAAATCCAATTTAAATTTAATTTTTAAAATTTATTACAATTTTTCTGTGTATACAAAATCATATTGTATGTGTGTGATATGTAAATAATAGTAAAGATTAATTAACAAGAATCTATAGTTCCCTGGTGGTCTAGTTAGGATTCCAGGCTTTCACTGCTGTGGCCCAGGGATTCAACCCTTGGTCAGGAACTGAGATCTCACAAGCCACATGGAGGGGCCACAGGAAAAAAAACAACTAGCATTTATGTGTCCACTACCAAGCTTAAGAAAAAAGTTTAGAAATACATAATAAATTGTGTGTATTCTTTTAGTTATTTAAAAATATGTTTTAAATTATATTTTGATAGCAAAATGTAGTCAAAATGGTAAAAAGTCAGGTATATTTTTTAAAAGAAGAAAATGAAGGGTTTTTTTTAGTATAAAAGTTCCATATTTAGAGTTTTCCTAACACTTCATAGCAAAAAATGCCTATGTTCTGATTTTCTATTGAAAAACAACACTGCTCTCAAGCTTTCTACATCAAAGAGACTCATGATTACTCCTGAAATGTGTATTTCCAATGAGTCAATTTAACAAATACAGACTGAACTCTTGCCAGATGCCGGGCTTCATGCTAAGCACCAGGGAGCCAAGGTGATTAAGAGGCTCTCTGCTCAGGCAGGGGAGAGTGGAGGCTAGAAACAGTTAAGCAGAATGGTGTAGCTGGTGGACCTACAGGACTACACAGGATGACCGAGGAGCATGTACTCAGTTCTGCTTGGGATGCGAGACTCAGGAAGCTGTGGGGCGCCAGGTGCTGTGTAGTAATTATTGATTTACTTGCTTAACTCCCTCTCTAGACCACCTTCCTGTTTTACAGGGGCTCGAAGGGGAAAAGGTAGGTGTTTTGGAAGTATCTGTAGAATGAATAAATAACTTGGACCTTAAAACATCAGTAGGAGTCAGGCAGAGTAAATAGCATGTACCAAGAAAGGCATATTTATTACTGCAGCTCATACATTTCCCTGGCAATTCCAAATAGAACACAGTTTTTAATGCTTTAAACATTCTCTTCTCTCTCTATCATTAGGATATTGACAGCACAGATCAAGACAGATGGTGTGAATACATTATGTATCGAGGGCTGATCAGGTAAGCATAGGTGTTTGAGAGTTGTTTTTCTGAATCTGTTATTACTGTGATCTTTTGGGTCTATCCTGGAAGGAAAAACTTTATGGAAGCAATTAATTAATTTTGTTACTTTTCATAAACATTGATTTGGTTAGTTGTCCAATTTAACATTTTTTGCAGGGAGTGGCCTAATGATTTAAGAAAGAGGAAATGGTTAAGCAAATCAACTTTAATTATACAAAGAGGATACTGTGTAAGCTGTTAAGCATGATAATTATTAACTGTCAAAACATGTTAGGAATGGCACCATTTTTGACTGTATGACACGGTAGAAACAGCATGAACCTGAGCTTGAATTCCAGCTTTGCTGACTTCTAATCATGTAATCTTGGGTAAGGTGCTATATTGTGGTGAGCTCTCTAGGTAGATTATATTTTTTAAAAAAGATCACCCCATATCAAAAAGTGAACATTATTCATATATATAAAATTCCAAAATAGTACAGCTGAAAAAATCTCAAAATTCAAGCATGTAACTGTAAATCTTGTTTCAAAGGCAGTGTTTCTTTAAACAAAGCAAAGGGCAGTTTAATATCAAAAAAAAAGACTGATATCTCAGATTGAAAACACTACTTCTGTTTAAATTCGTATTAAGCTGGTTGCTTTAATGGGGGATATTAGAGTCTCTAGAAAACAGTTTATGATATAGATTGAAATAGGTATAAGTTCAAAATGTAAAAATTGTTCGCTGCCAAGTAACAGGGGTATTTGTAGTACCAGTGCCCATAACAACTAATCACTGGGCTCTGTTTGTATATTTGTGGCCCAAGACCTTCTTTGTTTCTCCTTAGGAGAGTGGGATGGCAAATATATGTATATATTTAGATACTTTTGGACATATATATACATACATATAATGGTCATCTGAGTTAAATTCACCCATTCAAGTCCATCTTAGTTCACTGATTCCTAGAATGTCGATGTTCACTCTTGTCATCTCCTGTTTGACCACTTCCAATTTGCCCTGATTCATGGACCTAACATTCCAGGTTCCTATGCAATATTGCTCTTTACAGCATCGAACCTTGCTTCTATCACCAGTCCCATCTACAACTGGGTGTTGTTTTTGCTTTGGCTCCATCCCTTCATTCTTTCTGGAGTTATTTCTCCACTGATCTCCAGTAGCATATTGGGCACCTACCAACCTGGGGAGTTCATCTTTCAGTGTCTTATCTTTTTGCCTTTTCATACTGTTCATGAGGTTCTCAAGGCAAGAATACTGAAGTGGTTTGCAATTCCCTTCTCCAGTGGACCACATTCTGTCAGACCTCTCCGCACTCATCTCACACTCGAGTAAAGTAATGCTTAAAATTCTCCAAGCCAGGCTTCAGCAATACGTGAACCGTGAACTTCCAGATGTTCATGGGTTTTCGAAAAGGCAGAGGAACCAGAGATCAAATTGCTAACATCCGTTGGATCTTTGAAAAAGCAAGAGAGTTCCAGAAAAACATCTATTTCTGCTTTATTGACTATGCCAAAACCTTTGACTGTGTGGATCACAATAAACTGTGGAAAATTCTTCAAGAGATGGGAATACCAGACCATCTGACCTGTCTCTTGAGAAACCTGTATGCAGGTCAGGAAGCAACAGTTAGAACTGGACATGGAACAACAGACTGGTTCCAAATAGGAAAAGGAGTACATCAAGGCTGTATATTGTCACCCTGCTTATTTAACTTACATGCAGAGAACATCATGAGAAATGCTGGGCTGGATGAAGCACAAGCTGGAATCAAGATTGCCGGGAGAAATATCAATAACCTCAGATATGCAGATGACACCACCCTTATGGCAGAAAGCAAAGAACTAAAGAGCCTCTTGATGAAAGTGAAAGAGGAGAGTGAAAAAGTTGGCTTAAAGTTAAACATCCAGAAAACTAAGATCATGGCATCTGGTCCCATCACTTCATGGGAAATAGATGGGGAAACACTGGAAACAGTGGCTGACTTTATTTTGGGGGGCTCCAAAATCACTGCAGATGGTGATTGCAGCCATGAAATTAAAAGACGCTTTACTTCTTGGAAGGAAAGTTATGACCAGCCTAGACAGCATATTAAAAAGCAGAGACATTACTTTGTCAACAAAGGTCCGTCTAGTCAAGGCTATGGTTTTCCCAGTGGTCATGTATGGATGTGAGAGCTGGACTATAAAGAAAGCTGACTGCTAAAGAATTGATGCTTTTGAACTGTGGTGTTGGAGAAGACTCTTGAGAGTCCCTTGGACTGCAAGGAGATCGAACCAGTCCATCTTAAAGGAGATCAGTCCTGGGTGTTCATTGGAAGGACTGATGTTGAAGCTGAAACGCCAATACTTTGGCCACCTGATGTGAAGAGCTGACTCGTTTGAAAAGACCCTGATGCTGGGAAAGATTGAGGGCAGGAGGAGAAGGGGACGACAGAGGATGAGATGGCTGGATGGCATCACCGACTCGATGGACATGAGTTTGGGTAGACTCTGGGAGTTGGTGATGGACAGGGAGGCCTGACATGCTGCGGTTCATGGGGTCGCAAAGAGTCAGACACGACTGAGTGACTGAACTGAACTGAATACATACATATGGCTTCCCAGGTGGCACAGTGGTAAACAATCTGCCTGCCAATGCGTGAGACTCAAGAGACGTGGGTTCAATCCCTGGTTCGGGAAGAACCCCTGGAGTAGGAAATGGCAACCCACTCCAGTATTCTTGCCTGGAAAATTCCATGGACAGAGGATCCTAGTGAACTACAGTCCATGGGGTGTCAAAGAGTCGGACATGACTGAGCAACTGAGGGCAATGCGCGTGCACACACACACAGACATATAGTGACTATGACTGTGAGAGACGGTATTTTGATCTGCTCAGGTTGCCATAACAAAAATACAATAGACTGGGTGTCTTTAACAACAGAAATTAATGTTCTTATGGATTTGGGGACAGAGGGAAAGAGCTTGCATGTTCTGTGATATCTTTTCCTTTTGTTGTTTAGTCACCAAGTTGTGTCCAACTCTTTGGGACCCCATGGATTGTAGCCTGCCAGGCTCCTCCGTCCATGGGATTTCCCAGGCAAGAACATTGGAGTGGGTTGCCATCTCCAGGGGCTCTTCCTGACCCAGGGATTGAACCCACATCTCTTGCATTGGCAGGTGCATTCTCTACCACCAAGCTACCAGGGAAGCTGATACTCTTCCTATAAGGACACAGATCCTATTGGATCAGGGACCTACCCCACCTAATTTAACTTAATTACTTCCTTAGAGGTCCAAATGTGGCTGCACAGGGCAGGGGGTGGGGTTTAGGGCTTCAACATATGAATTTTTGGGGAGGAGACACAAACATTTCGTCTGTAACAGATGGGAAGGTAATTTTGAAAATACCAAAATTAATGCAGTTAGGGACTACTGTTATTCAGTTTCTGTCCAGAAAACCAATTCTATAAACTTTATCTGGATCATCTAATTCAACGCCCTGCTTTCAGTAGGCACTTAATAAATATTTACTGGACAACAGTGAAAGATTCTCTGCTTTGGCAGAAGATTTAGATTGTCAGGTTCCTTGTCTTCAATGGCTTTTTGAAGGCGGAATCTATGAAATGGGTTAAACTTTGATCTTAGAGATTTGGGAAATAAATGACCTAGATTTACTAGAGAGAGTGACGTTGAATTACAGGGAACTGCACACAATTAGGACCTGAGCTTAGACAAATGCATTAACCTGTCAGACAGCTCAGACCCACATCTGATGCTGAGATTGTGCTTCTCTCATCCGCTGTGGTGGGCAGGCTTGCTTCTCCACTTGTTCCAGCTCTGGGTTTCTGTCTCTCTTCTGGATGCAGCTACAGGTTTTAAGTGTTCCTCCCTCTGCCATTGTGGCCCAAGCCCCTGTTGGTCTTTCATCTAAATTATCTCTGTGCCCTTCTAACTGGTCTCTCTTCTTTGACTGTTACCCTGATGTGTGCTCTCTACACCGTAGCCACTGCATCTCTGCACAATGCCCCATCTCACTTTCAGAGAAACTCTGAAATCTGTCAGGAAGGCTTTGCATCATCTGCTACTCCGTGCAAATTCAGGTTCCTCTTATGCACGCCATTCCAGTCATTGTGGAGCTGGTTCTCAGAAAAGCCAAGTACATTTGACCTCACGACCTTTGCATTTGCTGTTCTCGTTCCCGAGAACACCCTTCCTCCAATACCTGTGTGGCTTGCTCCCTCACTTCATTCAGCTTTTTGCTCAAATGTCACTTTGTCAGAGAGGTATCTCTGATCATCCATTATAGAATAATAACCTTTGCCTCCTAGTGTTTTCTGTACTCTGTCCTCTGCTTGTTTCCCCACAGTACTTGGGTACTTATCACCATACCTATATACATATGTTTGTCCTCCTTAATTAGAATGTAAACTCTATGAGGGCAAGAAATTTGTTTTATTCACTGTTTGTTTCCAATACCTAGAACAATGCCTCCATGTAGTAGGAACTTGATATATATTTGTTCTTTGAATAATGAACAAATGAATATATTTGTTCTTTGAATAAAAGTCAGACTGAAGCTGACTTTTAAAGAGGCAAACTATAAATAAAATTAATTCTTGGCTGTTCATGGTTCCCCCATTTTTCCATCTGAGCTTCTGATAACTATTTGAATAACATCTACAAAGTGCTTTGAAATTCCTGGAGAACTGAAAGCTCGAAGCAAAAGCAGGATGTACATTTTTTTCCAGACATTAAAAATGTGCAGTTTTTCAGATGTTGTTGTTTAATTGCTAAGTCATGTCCAATTTTTTGTGACCCCATGGACATCAAGCATGCCAGGCTTCCCTGTCCTTCACCATCTCCCAAAGCTTGCTCACACTCATATCCACTGAGTCAGTGATGCCATCCAACCATCTCATCTTCTGTAGCCCCCTTCTGCTCATACCCTCAATCTTCCCCAGCATCACGATCTTTTCCAATGAGTTGGCTCTTTGCATCAGGTGGCCAAAGTATTGTAGCTTCAGCTTTAGCATCAGTCCTTCCAATGAATATTCAGGGTTTATTTCCTTTAGGATTGACTGGTTTGATCTCCTTGCTGTTTAAGGGACTCTCAAGAGTCTTCTCCAGCACTACAGTTCAAAAGCATCAATTTTTTGGCAGTCCAGTTCTTTGGACCATAAAGAAGGCTGAGCGCTAAAGAATTGATGCTTTCAGCCATTAAAAATCTTTTCTTTAGATGTTTAAATGTGAATGAAAATGTGCATGTGGTCTTTGGATTTTTTTTTTAAGGTAAAAAAGAATTTAGGACTATGCTCTTAAATTCTGGAGGATTTTGCTCCTAAATTCTCCAGGGATTCTGGAGAATTCCTGCTACTGACACAAAACAATTATGTGAGAGGCAATTTGTATATATAGAATATTCGTTAGTTACTATAAAAGAGTAGAGTAAGGTTGCCAGTTATGTTAATTAAATCCATGTGCATGTTCCTTATTCATTTATATCATAAAAGAAGTATTTTGGTAAATATTTAGAGTAATAAATCAAGTTCATTCTAGTGATATACAGAGTAGAGTTAGAAATGGGAAACTGACTTATTAGTGAAGGTATCATCTGCCAGATCTCATCAGATTTCAGTATGATGATAAAATCTTTACAAACCATTTCTGTTTCTGCCACAGATTGGGTTACGCAAGAATCTCCCACGCTGAACTGAGTGACTCTGAAATTCAGGTAGCCAAATTTAGGATTCCTGATGACCCAATTAATTATAGAGACAACCAGAAAGTGGTCACAGACCATAGGGAAGTTCCAGAGAAAATTCACTTCAATCCCAGGTGAGTGAGTTCCTTTATGTGAACTAGAGCTATGAGCTCATGCATCCCCTCTAGGGACCTAAATAGTACCTCACAGTGAGCTACCGATTAGATTCTAGAGGTTTATTCATGTAAGGAGCTTCTGGTAAACTTTATAACATCTCACTTGGGCTGAAGTTATGGTCCCTGCCCTCTGAGACAGAGAAATGTGCTGAAGTCCCAGCCTCAGGCACAAACAACCACATGCTACCATACCATCACCATTGTAATAGCTAATGTTAAAGTGTTGCTGCATCCCAGACCCTGTTCTAGGTGTGTCTAGGATTATCTCCATTAATCCTCATTGGATCGGTCTTCCTGTTATGCCCATTTTGGAGGTATGGAAGCTCAGGCTGAGGAACATAACAGAACTTGACCAGGGTTATGTGGCTAGTCAGTGACAGAGCCAACAAATGGGTAGGAAGCCTGTTGGCATCACTGGGTTGCTATGATTCTCAGTGTTGGCTGCACTACTACTCACCTGGAGAGCTTTTAATAACTCCCTCTGCCTGGTCCCACCCCAGACCAATTCATTAGAACTTCTTGGTGATACCTGGGCTTTGGGTTAAAAAAAAACCTTTGCAGGTAATTCTAATGTGCAATTAGGATTGCGACGATGGAGAATGGATCATTCATTTCCATTACAGATATTCCACCCTGTGAAACATATTGGATGCCGTTTAGTTTTAAATAGAGGTTATCTGAGAAACCTATTTGCAGGAAAACATGTGATTTGGAGTAAGTACTTTGTGCTTCTCCCATGACTGGGTAATGAGAGGCAATATCTGTCTCAAAGCAAGCTCAGAATGAATCATATATTCAATACATTGTTAGTATTATTTGACATTTCTACTACCTTTTCCAGTTAATAGCTATAGAAACATCTCAGACCTCATTTTGTATGGGGGAAAAATGACATTTAAGTATTCTCTTTTTTTCCTTGTCTCTCCTTACAACAAGACACAACTGTACCATAGTGTAGGCAGTGAATTTAAGGAGCGCTGTAGCCCTTTCTGGATTTGCTTCAGTCGCTGTATTTGACCTTGCCCTTTGTAACTGCATTGTGCTTGTGAAGAGCATGGGCCCCGGGGTGAAGCTGCCCAGTTGTGAGCCTCAGTCTTATCAGTGAAGAGCTGGGCAACTGTGGACAAGTTGCTTAACCTCTCAGAACTTCAAATCTCATTTGCAAAGTGGGAAAAACAGTAGTGCCTGACTCTTGAGGTTATTTAGGTTTGAATGACACACAAAGTTCTTAAAATAGTGCCTGGTAAATGCTCCAGAGCCAGTAGCTGCAATGGCAGCAACAATATTTGTAGCAGTAACAGCAGAAGTAAAATAGAAATCTTCCCTCCTTTTGTTGACTGAGTGAAAGCCACTCAGTCCTGTCCGTATCTTTGCGACCCCATGCACTATACAGTCCATGGAATTCTTCAGGCCGGAATACTAGAGTGGGTAGCCTTTCTCTTCTCCAGGAGATCTTCCCAACCCAGGGATTGAACCCAGGTTTCCTGCATTGCAAGTGGATTCTTGACCAGCTGAGCCACCAGGGAAGCCCAAGAATACTGCAGTGGGTAGCCTATCCCTTCTCCAGCAGATCTTCCCGACCCAGGAATCGAACCAGGGTCTACTGCATTGCAGATGGATTCTTTACCAACTGAGCTATCAGGGAAGCCCTTTGTTGACTGAGGTGACTTCTTAAATGGAAGCTCAAAGATCTGCGAAGGAAAAAAGAATTTCCTGTTTCCTTATTCTCATATCAGGAGTGTTAAGAAGTCCAAATGAAGTGTTTTTGGCTAATCACAACGGCAGATTGGTCCAAGCCGACTGTGAAAGGGTTTGATCTGCTTTCTCACTCAGTTTAATTATGAAAATAACAGAAGCACAAGTAGAAGGCCTGCTTTAAAATTTCTTATTATAAAAATGTGTACATATGAAAATTAATAAAATAGAAATAGCCAAAGAATACCAAGTTTAAAAAAATCCCATTCCTTAATTCAGCAAATAGCCATTGAGTATCATGAAGCCAGTACCATGCTAGCAGCAAGATATGCTGGAAACTGGGGACAGAGTGGTGAATAAGACCACATATTTGTCCTGTGGAGCTTATGTTCTAGGGGGAAATCAGCAATTCAAAGATTATCACTGGTAATATTTTTGGATACATCTTTGCTTTTTTTATATGCATATGTATCTATATATATCACACAAATATATATGTATATGTATCTATATGGGCTTTCCTAGTGGCTCAGACTGTAAAGAATCTGCCTGCAATGAAGGAGAAGTGGGTTTGATCTCTGGATCAGGAAGATCCCCTGGAAAAGGGAATGGCTACCTACTCGAGTATTCTTGCCTGGAGAGTTCCATGGACAGAGGAGCCTGGAGGGCTGTAGTCCATGGGGTCACAGAGTCAGAAACGGCTGAGTGACTAACACTTTCACTTTTTGTGTATCTATATATCACCCAACTTTGTAAATGTATGAAACATACATGTGTGTATATGTTCATTCTATTTGTTAATCTAATTTTTTCATCCAAATAGTATATGATGAACTTCCTTCTATAAAAAGTACTCTTCCAAAAATATTTTTAATGATTTCATAATTTTCCATTATATGGCTATACCAAACTTAGTTAACCAACTGGGTTTTTATACCTTTAGTCTTTCATTATTATAGAAAGTCTCCAAGGGACTCGTTACATCTTTAGGTATATCCTTGATTACTTCCTTAGTACTTGGTCTAGTTGTGGAATAGTAAAAAGATTATGCAAAATTTTATATCTCTTATTTTTGTTTTGCAATGACAAAGTATGCAGATCTCCTATCTCCTACATTATTGAGGTTATTTGGATATTTCAATCGCTGATTAAGAAAAGGGAGTCATGGCTTCCTTTCCAGTGCCTTTTGTATTTCATCATACCAACCAGAGCTATATAATTACCTAAGTATTTACTGGTAAATTAAATCATTAATTTGTAGAACCTGAACACTGTAGAAGACTTCAAAGTTGCAAATGTACCAAAATAGATTTTATAGATCCATACATGTAACATGAATAAGTTCCCTTCAACTGTAAAATGGATATTATTCCAACTGAGCATGGGAGAAAATCCAGACTTATTTTTCACAAATGTTATCAGCCAATAATTCTTAAACAGTTGTGTTTGTGGACTGATCTGTAATCATGGAATGAGGACTTTGAAGGTTAAACTTAATTTGCCTTTTCCAGGGGCATGAATCCTTTTTTTCTCCCTCTTCATTTGCTGTTTTATAAATTAATCACATCTCTGCAGGTTTTATGATAGATAGGTAAGCCACAATAGATTATGGTTGAAATTTTACATAAGAACCTATCTTTTGGATAATTTTTACTTGTCAATTACTTTTTTTTTTTTAGATTTGGATCCTACAAAGAGGGGCACAACTTTGAGAACAACCATCATTTTCATATGAGTACTCCCAAATACTTTCTATAAACTATTTAAAACAAGAATTCACTGACTGAATAATCCTAAGGAAAAGAAAAATATTATAAGATAAAAAGAAGAGATGAACTAAAGTGAGAAGATACACACAAAAAAGCCCTCAATTTTGGAAAAATACGGTATCTACCCAGTGGGAAATTCTATCAATATAACGTGTGTGCTAAGTCGCTTCAGTCGTGACCGACTCTTTGCAACCCCATGGACCATAGCCCGCCAGGCTCCTCTGTCCAGGCAAGAATACTGGAGTGGGTTGCCATGCCCTCCTCTGGGGGATCTTCCCAACTCAGGGACTGAACCTGAATCTCTTATATCTCCTGCAATGGCAGGCGGGTTCTTTACCACTAGCGCCACCTGGAAGCCTATCAATATAACCTATGTTGCTAAATACAAGCATTTCTCCAACTTGTCTTTCTTAATTTTTTAAATAAAAAAATAGAATGTGGGGTAATCTAAGAAAGTTTTACTATGAGAGATAGAATAACAAAAATGTCTTAAGTTTTTAATGCTTAAAAATAGGAAATGGATTTTTTTTTTTATGAGCTGGAAGGATTACTTACAAAAATCAAGCAGCCTTAAATCCCTCTTGGGACAAAGCAGTGAGAAAATGTTTAAAGATTAAGTCTGATTGTTAGAAGAATACCGTATATTCTGTATACATACAGAATACCTACTGTATACATACAGCTGCTGAGTCAGCAGCTGCAGCATGCCTATCGCCATCCTGCCCTGAGCTCTGATAGAATCGTGTGTCTACTCTGTGTTTACATCACTTCCTGGCTGTACAGGACATACTCCGTTGATGTCTCCAGTCAGGCCACCAGCTGTCAAGGAACACATCTCTGCACACAGACGGGTCCCACAGAGAATTTTCTTTCTAGGTGGGTGATGGGGAGAATTCAGCCCAACAGCATCATCTCCACAGGGTATAGTGATTTGAGTGTTGCCTAGGAAGGCATACATACATCTTAGAACTGGAGAGGGCCCTGCATGTTGTTTGATCTTTGGGAGCAGAGATAAAGATTATAAAAAAATTTACAAAAGTTCTATGTTACAACCTATGGAGGATCTATCTAATAAAAACATATTGAGCACATGGCCATATGCAAAACGTGATGTTGCTGTGATGGTTTTAAAAATATGTCCACAAGTGATTTGGTACGTCCTTCAAAAGGTGGGACCTAATTGGCCTCTTTTTTGAGGGTGGGGTAAACTTAGTGACTCACTTCTTTTCTTTAAAAAATTTTTTTTTAGTTGGAGGATAACTACTTTACAATGTTGTATTGGTTTCTGCCATACATCAACAGAATCAGCCATAGGTATACACATGTCCACTCCCTCTTTAACCTCCCTCCCACCTCCCACCCCCTCCCACCCGTCTAGGTTGTCACAAAGCACCAGGCTGAGCTCCCTGCACTACACAGCAACTTTCCTTTAGCTTTCTTTTTTATGCATGGTAATATATTTCACTGCTACTCTCTCAATTCGTCCCACCCTCTCCTACCACTGCTATGTCCATAAGTCTATTCTCTATGTCTAAAACTCTATTCCTGCCCTGCAAATAGGTTTATCAGTACCATTTTTCTAGATTCCATATATATGTGTTAGTATATGATACTTGTTTTAGCTTTCTGACTTACTTCACTCTGTATAACAGGCTGTGACTCACTTCTGATGAAGAGAAGAAAGTGAAACAGAGCGCATGTGACTTCCAAGCTTCGGTTATAAAAGACTGTGGCTTCTTCTACCTTAGTCTCATCCTCTTAGCTCTGAGAGAAGCCAGGTGCCACGTTATGAGCAGCCCTGTAGAAAGGTGGGGAGGGACCAAGGTCTCTTGCCAACAGCCATGTGAATGAGTCACCTTTCACCTCCAGCCCCAGCATTTGAAGGTTTACTTCAAATTGTGTTTCAACCCCCGTTCACATCTTGACTGTAACTCACAAGCAACCCAAGTCCAACCACTTGGCTTAGCTGCTCCTAAATCCCTGACAGATAATAACTGTTGTTTTAAAGTCATCTGTGCTTAGGTCTTCTTCAACTTATGATAGGGTTATGTCCCAAAAAACCCATGTAAATCAAAACTGCATTTAATAATCTAACCTACCAAACATCATAGCTCAACCTAGTCTATTTTAAAGGTACTCAGAGTTTTAGCCTAGAGTTAGCCTAGAGTTGTGCAAAACTCTAATGGTGTAGATTCCAGACTGAGTCTGAATGCCTGAAAACCAGGAGTGCTGAGGGCTTGAAAAGGTCAGTGTCCCAGCTCAAGTAATCAGGAAGGGAGAAAAAAGGGTGAATTCCTCCTGCCTCCACCTTTTTTTCTATTTAGGCCCTCAACTGATAGGATGATGCCCACCTACACTGGAGAGGGCAATTTACTGTGCCCATGGATTAAAATGCTAATCTCATTCAGAAAATGCTCAAAGACATACGTAGAAATTATATTTAATTTGGGTACCCTGTGGCCAGTTGACATGTAAAATTAACTATCCCACTGACGTGACCTGGGTTGTTTTTTTTTCAACTGTTGCTTCCTGAGGCTTGTCCCAATTCTACTAAGTAAGACTTTTCACTTTAACAAGATCCATAGGTGATATGTGTTCACATTAAAGATTGAAAGTCCCTGATTTTGGTGGCCCCGCAAAATCTCAAACTCTGAACTGAGATGAAGGTGATTCTTTATGGCTCATGCCCCTTGACACCTGGCAAAAAAAGTAAATAAAGTAAAGTAAAATACAATGAATAATCCTCTTATGAAGAAGATAACAGATCTTGAATGATTTCTATAATTTTTTCATATACAATGTCTAGTACACAATCAAAGATGACAGAGCACACAGAAGATAAGACACCATAATCTATGATCAGCAGAAATAACAGACAAAGGGAAACAGACTTACTGATGTGGATTCCAGCTTGTGGATGAAGCACAAGCTGCAATCAAGATTGCTGGGAGAAATATCAATAACCTTAGATATGCAGATGACACCACCCTTATGGCGGGAAGTGAAGAGAAACTAAAGAGCCTCTTAATGAAAGTGAAAGAGAAGAGTGAAAAAGCTGGCTTAAAACTCAACATTCAAAAAACTAAGATCATGGCATCCAGTCCCATCACTTCGTGGCAAATAGATGGGGAAACAATGGAAACAGTGAGAGACTTTATTTTTCTGGGCTCCCAAATCACTGCAGATGGTGATTGCAGCCATGAAATTAGAAGACACTTGCTCCTTCAAAGAAAAGCTATGACCAACCTAGACAGCATATTAAAAAGCAGAGACATTACTTTGCCAACAAAGGCTCATATAGTCAAAGCTATGGTTTTTCCAGTAGTCATGTATGGATGTGAGAGTTGGACCATAAAGAAAGCTGAGCACCGAAGAACTGATACTTTTGAACTGTGGTGTTGGAGAAGACTCTTGAGAGTCCCTTGGATTGCAAGGAGATCAAACAAGTCAATTCTAAAGGAAATCAGTCCCGAATATTCACTGGAAGGACTGATGCTGAAGCTGAAGCTTGAATACTTTGGCCACCTGATGTGAAGAACTGACTCATTGGAAAAGACCCTGATGCTGGGAAAGATTGAAGGCAGGAGGAGAAGGGGACAGCAGAGGATGAGAAGGTTAGATGGCATCTCTGACTCAATGGACATGAGCTTGTGCAAACTCCGGGAGTTGGTGATGGACAGGAAAGCCTGGCGTGCTGCAGTCCTTAGGGTTGCAAAGAATCAGATATGACTGAGTGACTAAACTGAACTGAGGTATGGGATTTATCAGATATAGACCATAAAGCAGCTATGCTTCCTGTGTTCAAGGACCTAAAAGCTAAACTTGAACATTCCAGCAGGAAAATTATATTTTTGTAAAACTACACAGAGTGACACAGCCCATTTGAAAAAGAAAAGTTCTAGGACTCACAAAAATACTGTAAAAATACTGTACAAAAATACACTGAAATGAAGAATTCAGTGAACTGCTTTAACATCAGAATAGACAAATATCTGAAGAGCTGGGAGATAGGTCTGAAGGCACTCAGGTTCACCAGTGGAAGGCTCCCAGGGAATAAGGCTAAGGGGAAAATTCCAGCGCATCTGCTTAATATTTACAAAGACACTATTTTTGTTCTTCATTTAAATAGACACATATTTAATAATCTCTTTATACCTTCATACCATAGTGTGCTTTGTGCAAGCATACATCTTTCACTAGTTGTAACAAAAAGTTCATGGAGCCCTGATAGTATGTAATCCCCCTTAACCTGATGATGATTATTCCAATGCAAGACCAGGAATTCAGAGCACCTCTAACTAGCTCAGCCTTACAGATGCTTGCTGTTGCTGAATCCTGGGGTAAAATAAAGGCCCTAATGTTTTGAGTGGGGTGAGGATGTGGCTAACCACATTTTCTCTGATGACTGAGCCCTTCTGAGAAGACTCGCCTTGGAGTAGGAGGCTGATGCTGGTTGTAAACTGGGGTGGGGACGGAGGGGGAAGGTTGCCATCCTGGGACTCAGGAGACGGCTTTGGCGACTTTGGTAATGTGAATGCACTTGAAATGATTGGTAAATGGGTATAATTTGTCAATCTAGCAAAACACAATATATTTTTAGTTCTCCTTACTTTTAGGGTTTCTGGGGAAATCTATAGACCTATTTCCTCTTCACATCCAGCTTACTGGGTAGAGAAGGTATACAGATTCTTTATGTTTGCACTGTTTCCTAGCAGAGTAAAACACTATAAAGTTTTCTGGTTTTTTTTTCCTGATTTGTTTTTTTTTTGAAATAACAGAAAATCTCTAAGGGTATCTCTGTAAACATTTTCTAACATTTCTGGCAATTTTCCACCCAGATTTTTTTTTTTCCTTTTAAAAACTGAGCTTGCAAGCAAGACAACAGATGTATTTTTTCCCCCAGATTCCTTTTAAATTTAAGGTGAGAATATATTTGTTTCTTGAATAAGCCGTTAAGGGAACAGGTACAATGGATTGAGTGTTTTTGTCTTCCCCAAATTCATATGTTGAAATCATAACCCCCAATGTCACGGTATTAGAAGATGAAGTCTTTAAGAGGTCATAAGGTCATGAAGATGGAGCCTATATGAAAGGAATTAGTGCCCTTATAAGAGACAAAGGAGTGTTTTCTCTCTCTTTCCTCTACCATGTGAGGATACAAGGAGAAGAAAACCACCTGCAAAACCAGAAAGAGGCTGTCACCATACACTGGATCTGCTGGCACCTTGATTTTGTACTTCCCAGTCTGCAGAACTGTGAGAAACATTTTTTAAGTCACTCAGTCCATTGTAATTTGTTGTAGCATCATTAACTGAACAAGAGAACAGGTCTGATAACACAGTGACTATACCATCAGGCTCTCCCGTCCCTGGGATTCTCCAGGCAAGAACACTGGAGTGGGTTGCCATTTCCTTCTCCAATGCATGAAAGTGAAAAGTGAAAGTGAAGTCGCTCAGTCAATGGAAACACCCAAATCTCTCCCCTACTTTACAGTGGACATATGCTTACCAGCCAATGTCTCCTCCACTCTGGAGACCAGGCTCTCCTTTTTTCCCTGCTTTCTCTCCAACCAATTTTCTCATTTCTCATTTTGTTTTTGAATTCTAGTATACTTTTTAAATGATCAAATGGATTCTGAGGATAATGGAAGAGACAAGAAAAAGGAAAGTGCTGACCTGCTGTATTGTAGAGTGGTGAATTTACCTTATTTTATGCAGCTGGGTCAGTAGTTATTTCAATTTTAGTGTATTGGGGAAGCATCCGATTATTTTAGCCATAGCTTCTTATGAGCTAATAATGCAATCTCTCTCTCCCTTTCTCTCTCTCTTAGTTAGAACACTTTAATCAGTACCAAGGAACTCTGAGTTAATGCCTTGAGCTACCCTCATTATGTGAGTAGCTAATAGGAGCAGTAACACAGTCAAGTTATTTCAGAGTAAAGACATTAAAGAAGACTCTAGAAGGGGAACCACCTAGTCAAACATTGATTTATAACACAAATAATCAGACAAACTTAATAGACTATAACTTTTCTCTGCACTCAGTGTGTAGGCAGAAGAAGCAATTCCTAAGAGAATATGCCCCTTTCAGAATCCTGAATTCATAATCACAGGGCTGGAAGGGAACTTAGAGATCATGTAAATTAGTTCTCTTTCTTTTCAGATGACAAAATGAATTCAGAAGCTAGGTGCCTACACAAGGACATAGCTAAGGAACAGAAAAGCTGAAACAAGAACACAGTCTTCTTGACTCCCTGGTTCAGCACTGTGTGTTCCATACAATATCGCCTCCTATAAAATTTGGGATTGAGAGGGGGAATATTTCCAGGGTATATCATGAGTGTCTGATGGACAATCTATGCTTCTACACCATAAAAACTGATGCACCAAATTGAGTTATGTCTGTCTGTCTGCCACACATCCCTAATCACAGATGGTGACCCAGTCCTGGACTCTCCACCCTACAGGGACATTCCTGACCTTCCACCTGCATCTCTGTTTCTCCTTCCTTTCCCCCTCCCCCCAGGCACCAGTATAGGGCCTGTATCACTGGTGGAGATTCCTTTCTCAACCACTTTTTGGACCCAACTTCTTCCTTTCACTCGATTCAGCCTGCTCTCAGCAACACCATGGAAACTCTGTTTGACATGACCCCCCCCCCCGCCCCCGCCACCCCACCATCTTGTTGAGATGCTCTGAGCAAAGGTAGTCCGAACCCATTTGCTGGCTAACTTCATCACTGATGTTTTGCCTGGCTGGCTGGTTGTCTGTTAGAATTCTTCCCTTCCGCTCTTACTATCCTTTACTCTTCTACTCCTCCGAGGTCATTCCCTTAAGAAGGCAGGACCTTGTCTTTGTTGGAGGCTGGAGGATAGAGACTCAAGATCTCTCTTGTGGCCAAGAACATTCAGCTCCCTCTGTTCACAGCTGGGCTCCTTCTTTGAGGCAAGTGTCCACCTCTGCCTGGCTTCAGATACAGTGACTTTTTTGAAGAATTAGGCCAACACTCTAGGAATATTTTGATGTATGCAGCCCTATCAGTAAAAAAAAAAAAAATTGAGCATACACTCTCAATATATTTATTTATAACTTCCATACATGTACTACTATTAACCCACATGTTAAATATAGATAAAGCTTAGTTGATCACCAATATTTGGGTGAAAAATATAAATAGAAATTGTCACAAATACTCTTTGCAGATCCTCCTTCCTCCCACCACTCCCCAGAACTGCTGAAATGGGCAGTGGATGCTCTGGGAGCCACACCTGGGATGCGTCTGTGTTCAGTAATAGTAATAATGATCACTGCCACATTTTGAGCCCTGACTATGTGCCAGACATGACAACAAGTCTTTACATAAAATGTCCCATTGAATTTTTTTTCCCCCCATACCATGCGGTATGTGGGATCTTAGTTCCCTGACCAGGGATCGAACCCAAACCCCTTGCAGTGGAAGGGCAGAGTCTAAGCCACTGGACTGCCATGGAAGTCCCTCACTGAAATTTTGCAGGAGCTCCATGTGGTAGGCACACTCAGTTCTCAGGTTAATGTTGAAGAACTGAGGCTTAGAGATGCTGAGCTTTGCCCAACGTTGACACTAGCAAGAGGCAGGGCAGAATCAAAGCCCAGTCTCTCTGGCTTGAGGCACACCTTAGGGACTCTGCTGTGCTGCTTCAGGGGTGACAGCAAGCTTTTGAGGTCTGTGCTCTGTGCTGAGCACAGGGAGCCAGGACACAGCCTCTGCCCTTGTGAAACTGCCATCCTACTTGGGGTCTGACATCCTGGGGGCTCCCTAGATCTTACTGAAAAGGGTTTGATCAGGCTGAGTGTATGTTATGAGGCGTAAAAAAAGTTCACAGCATAGAATTGGTTGTAGAAATTTTAAAAAAACTTTAAAATGTACAGTTATGCAGTATTATAGCACATTTGGAGCTCTGTTGCCTCTGAGTCTTGGAATCGTATCATTTATAGCTTTATTTCAATGGGAAAATGTACTCTTAAGTTTCAAACACTCAATTTATATGCTTTTTAATAAATTAACTTTTCACAATTTTTTCAAGAGTTTAGACTTTCCAAACAACATACTAAGACAAAGTTATTATAGCATTTTAGAAAGATCAACGAGAAGCATTGATGAAATTTTCAGATAATTAGAATACCATCTTCTTTGCATACTCTGGTTAATTGATATCATTGCTTCAAAATACTCTAAGATGAATATAGTCATAGGAAAAGAAATCATTCCCCCAAATTCCTTAATGAAATAAATAAAAGCCTGATGGCATATTCTTTTCCCAGCTGGAAATAACATTAATATCCCTTACTCACAAAGCCCTGGCTCCCATAAAAATAAAGAACTAGAAGCTGAATGTATTTCTCTTCATTTCTACCACAGATACCTGATGGCAATTGACTTTGCATCCCTCAACAGGAATGGCAAATGTCACAAAATTAATCATTGTAAACACCTGTGTTCAGAGACTGTGTTCTTTTATATAACATTGACAAAACATGTTGCTTTGTAGTCTGCAAACCCTTTTGCATCTGCGATTTCTTTTTGATTATAGCAGTCACCTTTTTTAGCTGATGTCCTAATAATATATTATTGTATAATAAACTATGTCTCATGATTGTGTGGTATTGACCTAAAACAAATAGACTGCCAGATATTTTTCTGGCAAAGATAGGTTTATTCTGGATCAGCAGACAATTGCAATTTGGGGTCTGTGACCATGACAAGCCACATGGAAGTCCCCACATGGCAAGGGAAGGAGACTACTTGAGAGGAGAAAAGGAAGTTGGGATTGCTACAGTAAACACTCCAAGGCTGAGTCTTTCCAGGAAAGAAGAGGAGTCTCTTCTTCCTGTGGGTCTCTGCTATTATCACAGGGCATGAGAGCACCCCTTTCTGGTCTCCTCACTTTAATTGTGTGTGTGCCTTAGTTGCTCAGTTCTGTCTGACTCTTTGCCACCCCATGGACTGTAGCCTGCAAAGCTTCTCTGTCCATGGGGTTTCCCAGGCAAGAATACTGGAGTGGCTTGCCATTCCCTTCTCCAGGGCATCTTCCCAATCCAGGGACCGAACTCGCATCTCCTGCATTGCAGGCAGATTCTTTACGGTCTGAGCCAGCAGAGCAGCCCCACTTTAACTGAGGTTTATTAATTTTTTATAGTGGGTTAGAAACTTAGCCAGAACTTGGCTGGGCAATCCTTCTGTCCCCTGTGGCACTGTCTGAGTCACTTGCTGGCATATGGATGGTGACTGGGCTGGACCAGAGGCTCCTGGCTGGCTTTACCCATGTGACTGTATCTTGATGAGGAAGGCTGGAGAGAAGGACTCATCTGAGTCTCTTAGCTGTCCTCTCTATGTTGAGTAGGTGGACTTTATATATGGTGGCTCAGGGCTCCTAAGCGAGTATTCCAGGGGATAGAAAATGGAAGCTTCCAGAAGACTAAGATGTAGGCTCGGATAGAACAGTCACTTCTGCCATATCCTATTCACCAAAGTAGTTGCCAAATTCAAGGATAGGGGACCAGGACCCCACTTTGAATAGGAAAGGTATGAGAAAGTTATGTGAGCATCTTTAATCTGCCACAGCTCAATTTCAGGAGCTTTTCTTTGCATTTTCTAGATGAGGAAACTAATCCTCAAGCTAATTGAATTGATTTGACCAGAAGGGCATGTCTAGGAGATGGGGAAGGTGCAGCACTGCCCACGACTGCCGATTCCAAGGCCAGTATACCTGTACTGCTGGAGACCTTGCTGGGCTCAAATATATATTTTCTGATGAACATAATATGCAACCTTCTTCTTCCTCTTTTTGGCTTCTGAGCTTTTCAAGTATATTGGGGGAATTCAGGACATTTGAGGACCAGGCATGTTACCTTAAGTGCCTGCATTTCTGATGGTACACAAGCTCTCTTTTTCCACGTGACCTATTTTCTTCCTGAGGCAGGAATGAGATGAGGGCTGAGGGAAAAGGGGGAGTACTTTCTGTAAGAACTGGGGGTCAGGATAATTGTTGTGGTGTCAGATGCTCTTATTAGCCTAGGCTGCTGGTCCCATTACATTGAGTTCTGAGGAAGCAAGGGGCTCCACCCATGAAAAAAGTGCCATTTAGTTGAGATGAATGGGGGTGAAAAACTAATCAGGAAATAAACAGCTGTAGGGCGAGGGAATAAGGAGGAGTCATTTCACTGACCAATAAAATGAGTCCTTTGGAATCTGGCTTTAAATTGAGACATTAGTTAACAAAAAGTCAGAGCACACTTCACAGTACTTTTCCTGTACAGTACAAATGATTTTTTTGAAAAGCACCGCCCAGTACATGACATTTGCTCTATTGCTCAGATTTGGTCATGGGAAATTCTGGGGTTTTCTCTGGTCGAAGGCACTTTGTCTTTACTAATAAGCTCTGCTTTCACTTTTCTTTATTTCAAAATGTCAAAAGATGCTTCTTTGCCTTTTCCAGTGAAGCAATGGCTATACTAACCCTCTTTTTTCTTACTACAACAGAGTCTATTGCTACATTATCCAGTATTATTTTATATTATTAATTATGTAACATATTATCTAATTTATAGTATGATTATATTGCTATAATAGCCTGTTGTTATGGCTTCTATGACTTCTATAGTTTATTGCTGTAGTAGCCTTTAGATTTAAATTTATGCACCAAGTCTTTGCAAATACCTCATTGCTCCTCTTCCAAAGTACTGAAATTTGTTTTCTTTACTGTCCTATTTTTTTTTACCAAGCATCAAAATCACTAATGAAATCTACAAAAGCACTTTGGAAATCTACATCAGATGTAAGCAGGGGAAAATTCCCTTCCAAGTGCTTCTGAATGTAACCGTGCTGAACAGCATATTGTATACCAGTAGCTCAGGACTTCAAAGTAACAGCAAAATTAAAGTTCAATCAAAGCATCCTTCACTCGGAACATTTTTGCTTTGTGGATATCAAGTACCACATGTACTTGCAGTGGCTAGAATTTCCATAAAAGGAACAACGGGAGTGCTAGATTGCATCACCTAAAAGCAATGGTGGCTGTTATCACAAAGGGAAACAAATTAAAGCAGAGGAAAGATGATAGGAGTAGTTAGCTGGAAATGAAAGGCAGAGAGCCTGAGTGCTGCTGGGGAGTATTAGTGAGACCCTGAGCTGTGCCCAACTGATGTGTCCCTTTATCATCTCCTTTATCCACAGTGTCTGAGGCTTGGGAAATTTCTGTGATTTATGAAAGTGCCACCAAGCTTACCTCTCTGCCGGGGAAAGCTACTGTGGCTCAGTTTAGTGTAGTGGTTTCCAAAATGAGTTCTTTCACTCCTGGGGTGCAGGAAAAATATTAATTAGAATTACTATTTTTAAAAAATATTTATGTGTTTGAGTGTGTTGCATCTTAGTTGAAGCATGCAGGATCTTATTTGCATCATGCAGAACCTCTCGCTGAGGTGCACGGACTCCAGTTGTGGCGTGTGGGTACACAGGAATCAGTATACATAATCCTGTTCTTGAATCTGGACCTTTGGTCTAGAAAAGCAATTTTCAGTCTTTTTTTTTTTTTTTGCCATGATACACCTGAAAAATATGTTCCTACCAGCAACTTGTTCCCACAAACTTATTAACATCAGGAGTAAGGCAATATTATACCATAGATTTGTATATATGCAGGTGGCCCTGTTTTCCACTCAAGAAAGCACCTTAGAACACAAGGGAGTGAAGTTTAGTTAGTTAGTTAGTTCAGTCATTCAGTCGTGTCCGACTCTTTGAGACCCCATGAATCGCAGCACTCCAGGCCTTCCTGTCCATCACCAACTCCCGGAGTTTACCCAAACTCATGTCCATCGAGTCGGTGATGCCATCCAGCCATCTCATCCTCTGTCATCCCCTTCTCCTCCAGCCCCCAATCCTTCCCAGCATTAGGGTCTTTTCCAATGAGTCAACTCTTCGCATGAGGTGGCCAAAGTATTGGAGTTTCAGCTTCAACATCAGTCCTTCCAATGAACACCCAGTTTATGTTAGTATAAACTTTTAATCAAATGAATTAATTTTTTTAAAGAATATGGCCTACAGATTGGGGAGATATTTTTGATTCACATATCTAACAAGAGTTGGTATACAGAATATATATACAGCTGTGTGTATCAGAAGCATGTAATGAACCTTGAGCACAAAACAGACCCTCGGTTCCTCTTTTCCCATATAGCTGTGGATGCCACAGCATCAGTAGTGTAAGTTCTTCTGTCTGCTAGCATAGATCTATTAGCCCCCAAATACATCAGTATATGTACAAAAGCCAAAAGAAGAAAAAATCTCCTACAGCCTACAGACTATAAGCTTGTATATTACATTTTGTGATACCATGCCAATACAGACAGGGGGGAGGGTAGCAAGTGAGTGTATTGAACATGTTTACCCTTTTCAAGAGATGTGTGTAATTTTCCATCGAAACTCTAAGCTGCAAAGAACAGCAGTGTCAGTGATGCTATAGACTGCAGCAGTTCAACATCATGCTGTTGTGAGAAACAGCTAGAAAAACCCATCACTGATCATCCTCTGGAGCAGATATCCCCAACCTTTTTGGCACTAGGGACCAGTTTTGTGGAAGACAAGTTTTTTCACAGACCATGCTGGGGATGGTTTTGGGATGATTTAAGTACATTTCATTTATTATGTCCTTTATTATTGTCACATCAGCTCTACCTCAGATCATCAAGCATTAGATCCTGGAGGTTGGGGACCCCTGCTCTAGAAGCAAGTAGCCTCTGACTCAAGTTGTGTGTGTTTCAGCCTGGCAGCTAGATGAAGCCGAGTTAATTCATGAGAGATGATAAAAAGTATTAGCCACAGTTTTTCTCAAAGAGACCCAGGAAATGCACTGAAACTTTTGTGCTTCTAAGAATCACCTGGAGAACTTGTGCAATTGGCACATTTCTGGGCCTCAATCCCCTTGACTTTTATTCTATCAGTACGCGGTGAGCCTAAGAATCTGTATTGTTAACAAGCTTCCTACGTGATTCTATTTCAAGTGGTCCATGCACAAGCGAATTTATATGCCCTGAATCGCAGATGTTTTAGAACAGATTAGCACTTCAGAGCTCATTTGGTGTAAGATTTCTTAACCTTTTTCCCTTCATGAGAGCCAAGACGATTGCCATTAAGATAAATGCATGACACTTTCTCATTAATATATTCACATCTGACAAAACCACAAAGGTCTGGAACAACTAAAACATGCCATAACTATTAGCAGCAGTGATTCACAGCAGACCGAGGCATCGATAAGGCTGTGTTTTACTCAATTCCCTACTGTGGAATTTAACACTACCTCTCAAGAAAACTTATCAAAATACGAGGGAGAGAGAGTAAGTGTTAACAAAGAGGTGACCCTGCATCTACTCCTGTTTTAGAAATACTAATAATTCATTCATAATCTTGAGTACTTCGTTAGTAACAGATTTCCTGGTGATACAAATCACAATTGAGACACACCATTGTGGCAGAGCCTGCTAGTTGTCTTCTGATATTTCTTCTCCTCCATCCCCTGTAAGAACCTCCACATTTTAGCTGGGCACATGGACAGGGAGGGAAAAAATGGCTATATTTCCCAACTTCTCTTGCAGTGAGGAACGACCATGGGTCTGAGTTCTTGACAACAGGATCTAAGAGGAAAGGGTGTGTGAGACTCCCAGGCAGTGTCCTTAAAGGGAGGGCATGCCTCTTTTCCCTTCTGTGGTCAGGAATGGAAGGTGAGAGCTAAAGAGCCACTTTGGACTATGATGGGGAAAGTATGTGTGGAGGGTGGCAGAGGAAAAAAGTGAGGAGAAGGAGCTGGAGATCTGCAGTGCTAAGAAATCCAGGCACTAGCCTTGAGAGCTGCCTTAGAGCATCACATTGAAGGAGAGCCCAGGTGTAGGTAAAAATGACTGTGGCTGCAATGAGGTGTTGGGGTGGATTCAGGGAGGAATGCAGTGAGGTCTCCACTTCCTGTCTTTAGTCTGCTCAGGCTGCCATAGCAAAATGTCAGGCTTAAGCAGCAGACACTTATTTCTCACCCTTTTGGAGGCTGGGATATCCAAGATCAAGATGCTAGTAGGTTTGGTTCTTGGTGAGGGCCCTCTGCTGGGCTTGCAGATGGGTGACTTCTCACCGTATCCTCATATGGCTATAAGGACACTAATTCCATCATAGGTCTGGCCTTGGGATACACGGTTCTGAATGAGCAGGTGTTAAAATAACTTGAGTTTACATACTTTATGCTGCACATTACAGTCTGGCAGTTAATCTATTTTGTGAATCACAATACAGGGTTTTTGTTTGTTTGTGGGGTTTTGTTTTGGTTTTTTGCAAACTGTAGTTTCCATTTCTCACTACAGTATCTCACATAGTGCCTTAATGGGCACTCAATATGTTCAGTTGAATGAATTAGTAAATTAATTATTAAAAGTAAATCAAGACTAATAGTCCAAGTACATGCATCCTTAGTCACTCAGTTGTGTCCAGCTCTTTTTGACTCTGTGGACTGTAGCCCCCACAAGGGGGGCTACATCTCCTGTGGTTCCTGCATTGGCAGCCGACTTCTTTACCCACTGAGCCACCTGGGAAGCTCAGTGGTCCCCGTTATCTACACACAAAAGCATATGGCAGTGGTACTTAAAATAAAAATGCACATTCCTGAGGTCACCCCCTAGATAGTGTGATTAAGTAGGTCTGGATTTGGGGCCAGGTGATTCTGATGCTAGTGGTCCACAGTTTTCACTTTTGGGAAACACTAGCATAGTGGCATGGTGATAAAGTGGGCTTAAGATGTTAACAAGGGGAAGGAAACACAACCTTATAGGTGTCTTTAAGACACGGTTAAACAGGATTGATAATTGAACTAAGGGCTTCCCAGATGGCTCAGTGGGAACCAAGCAGGAGACCTGGGTTCCATGCCTGGGTCATATTCAGTATGACTGAGCATGCACACATACACACACAATTGAACTAAAGAAATCAAGAGTTATGTTCCCTTCAAAATAAGCTGACTGATCAAAAGGAAGCACAATGAGTTGTATGCCTGCAAATACAACACATCTACTAAAAAATCCATGCATCTTTATGTACACGGTGATGAGCACTCAGCTGAGAATTAAAGGAAAGAGAAATAGAAGTGATATTGTCATGGTAGAGCACTTCAGAGTACAGTGTCTTCACAGCTTTAGCTGTGTCACCAGGTCCTTATTAGTAATAATAAAATGCCTAAATTTGAATGCTTCATTATGTTTTCTATTGAGGTAAAATTATCCTAATATCAAATTAAACATTTCAGAGTGAACAATTCAGTGGCATTTAGTTCATTCACAATGTTGTACAACCACCACCTCTATCTAGTTCTAAAACATTTTTATCACTCAACAGTAAAATCCTGTACCCATTAAGCAGTTACTCCTGAACGCTTGTTTGTTTTAGGTATATACCTAGGAGTAGAATTGCTGGGTCCTATGACAATTCTTGGGGCTTCCCTGGTAAAGTATCTGCCTGCAATGCAGGAGACTGGGGTTCGATCACTGGGTTGGAAAGATCCCCTGGAGAAGGGAATGGCTACTTACTCCAGTATTCTTGCCTGGAGAATCCCCATGGAGAGAAGAGCCTGGCAGGCTACAGTTCATGGAGTCACAAAGAGTCGGACACAACTAAACAACTAACTTTATTATTTTTTTATGATAGTTCTATGTTTAGATTTTTGAGGAACTACCGAACTATTTCCTGCAATGGCTGAACCATTTTATATCCCCACCAGAAAAAGATGAGAGCTCCAGTTTCCCCACATCTTCTTCCACACTTTTTACTTCTTTCTTTCTTTTTTTTTTTAATTATAGCTATCCTAGTGGATACAAAGTGGTATCTCATTGTGGCGTTGATCTGCATTTCCCTAATGACTAATGATGTGGAGCATCTTTTCATTTGCTTGTTGGTCATTTGTGTATCTTATTTGGAAAAATGTCTATTTAAATTTTTGCCCATTTTAAAATTTGGGTGACTATGTTTTTGAATTTTAAGCATTTAAAAAATATATTCTGTATACCAACTCTTGTTAGATATGGGAATCAAAAATATCTCCCCAATCTATAGGCCATATTTTTTAAAAATTAATTCATTTGATTTAAAGTTTATACTAACATAAACTGGGTGTTCATTGGAAGGACTGATGTTGAAGCTGAAACTCCAGTACTTTGGCCACCTCATGCGAAGAGTTGACTCATTGGAAAAGACCGTGATGCTGGGAAGGATTGGGGGCAGGAAGAGAAGGGCACGACAGAGGATGAGATGGCTGGATGGCATCACCGACTCGATGGGCATGGGTTTGGGTAAACTCCGGGAGTTGGTGATGGACAGGAAGGCCTGGAGTGCTGCGATTCATGGGGTCTCAAAGAGTCGGACACGACTGAGCGACTAAACTAACTAACTAACTAAACTTCACTCCCTTGTGTTCTGAGGTGCTTTCTTGAGTGGAAAACAGGGCCACCTGCATATATACAAATCTATGGTATAATATTGCCTTACTCCTGATGTTAATAAGTTTGTGGGAACAAGTTGCTGGTGGGAACATATTTTTCAGGTGTATCATGGCAAAAAAAAAAAAAAGACTGAAAATTGCTTTTCTAGACCAAAGGTCCAGATTCAAGAACAGGATTATGTATACTGATTCCTGTGTGCCAAAAACTGGTTCCGAGATATGAAACAACAGCAGGACGGAGACCAACTGACATTACATGCAGGAAGTCTCCTCAGCCATGCTAAGCTTGCTGTTCCTCAACCCTTGAGTCTTGAGACAGTGAAGAAAAGCAATCTAATTCTCTGATTCTTATTCCCAATGTTGGCTCATTCAGCAGTCTCCATAGAACAGAGTGCATTCAAGCATTAGAGTTTGGCTTATTAAAAGGAGACATGAATCTCAAAAAGCCTCAAATACCAGATTAAAAAAACAGAAAACAACAAAACTAATAGCAGCAGTGTTGGCATGAGCTGTACCATGAAGCTGAAATGGTTCAGGCCCTGGAGTTGGAAGGGAAGGAAGAATGACTGCCCTTAATTTGAAAATAAAACAAAGACCAACGGGAAAGCAGGCTGTTCCGGGCTCATAAAACCACAGAGGAATTCAAGTTTCCTGACACTTCTAGACAGGGCTCTAGCAGATACTAAGCACAGAGTAAAAACCATCTTTAACATTCAACTATAGACTTTCAGGGGCCTCCCTGGTGACTCAGTGGTAAAGAATCCACCTACCAATGCAGGAGATGTAAGACATGTGGGTTCGATCCCTGGGCTGGGAAGATCCTCTGGAGGAGGGCATGGTGACCTACTCCAGTATTCTTGTCTGGGAAATCCCACGGACAGAGGAGCCTGGTGGGCTACACTCCACAGGGCCCAAAGAGTCGGACATGACAGAAGCAACTTAGCATGCACACATGCATAGACTCTCATATCTGGAATATGCTTCATCTTAAAGGTGGCCCACTGACATGAAGCATGCAGAGACAGAATAAAAATTGCTGATTCTTCCTTATGAAATGAATCCCACTGGCTCCCCACAGCCAAACTCTAATAGACAAATCAGAGCTCTCTATCAATATAAGTATAAACTGGAGGCTGTATGCTCAGAGGCAGTTGAAACCATGGATGAACTTGGTGGGTGATGACAAAGGTACAGAAGAGCCACTGTGTCCTCTAATTCTTCACCATGTCTACTAGTCCTAGTGGAAGCAAAGATCACCAGCAGATTAAACAACCCTTGATGGATGAAATATTTATTGAGTTTCTAGTTACATGCTGGAGACAGCGCTAGATCATCAAAGACAGAGCTCCTGTTCTGAAGGTGAGGTGGCCACACAGAGTAGAGGTTTCCCAGATGGAAGGATGGGGCCTGGCAGAGTGAGGAGGCCTGCTGGACTTGGGAGGAAGGAGAGATGGTCCAACTTGGCTCTGAGTCAGAACTCTTCTGATTGCAAGTGACAGAAACCTAACCTGAATTGCAAAGAGGGAATGTATGGTCAGGACAGCAATCCCTTGGAAGGGTAGGGGATCTCTCAGGCTTCAGAAGCGATTGGAGTCAGGGACTAGATAGCCATCAAGCCAAGGTCAGTGCACAGGCTTGTGTCTGAAAAAATCCTTCCTCCAGTTATCTACTGCTCATTGGAGGCCCAGGTTCAATCCCTGGGTAAGGAAGATCCCCTAGAGAAGGGAATGGCAACCCACTGTAGTATTCTTGCCTGGAGAATTCCACGCACATGGCTGGCGGGCTACAGCCCATGGGGTCCCAAAGAGTTGACATGACTGAATGACTTTCATTTTCACCTTCGCCTTCATTATTCATGTGTCCAGTCATTTCCTCAAGAAAGCCTCCACTCCCCCTGCTCAGCAGCCTGATTGAATCACACCCAGAAAGCCTGCTGGATTTATTCAAGTCTTTGGGGGCCAATTAGAAAAAGGTGACCCTTTTGAGGGGACAATGCCAGTGTCTGAAGAATAGGGTCTCCTGCCTCTGGGCATATACAGCTTGACACCAGGCCCCATGGCTTGGTTAGGTAACTCCAGGTGGGGTTTCAGCCCCCTTCCCTCCTTGGCAGTGCAACTTCATGCCGTGAACAAACCAGCCCATCTGCTGTGGACCCCACAGTCCTCAGCTAGTTTGGCTGGCACTTGGAGACCCCAGTCTTTCTGTTGAGCCTCTCCTCAGAGACCGTGGCCATCCTCAGTGAGGGATGACACCAATGACCAGTCAAGTGAGAGACTGAATTGGCACTGTCTGAGAGGGAAGTTGAAAAACCAAAGAGGTACAGTGATGTGGTGCTCACACACATAAAATACAAAACCCAAACCAAAACCCTGTATTCTACTGTATGTTCTCAGAAGACTGTTCCTTTTCTCCTTACTATTTGTCAAAATAGCAGTTTTACTTTGGTTGCATGATCACTTAAGGAATGTCTCCCCTGCAAACTTGTAAGCCCCACAAGGACACCAATTGGGTCTGCTTTTGCCCAACACGTGATTCCAAGGGCCCAGCAGTGTCTGGCACATGGAAAGTCCTTAATAAATAATGTTTGTTTCATGAATAAATGGATGAGCAAACAAATGAGTGTGTGTTTCTTTATTTCTCTGGGACTGGCTTTTTTTAACGAGCAGCAGGCAGCTTATAAGCCCACAGACAGAGAAGGCTGCTGCTTCTTACTTCTGATTTTTAGAATTCCAGGGAAGGATGCTAGCTGGCCCACTTGAGATCACATGTCCACTGGGAGTGGGAGCACCCTGACAAACAATTCCTCTCCAAGCTGTTTGGTGAATGGTGGGGTGAGCAGTTCCCCAAAAGAAGAGGAGGCCCTTGTTAGCGAAAGAGGGGAAGGCTGGACAGAAACAACTCTGATGGCCCCCACACCGCTGTTGACTTGCCCTGGGCTGGTCACTTGCGTCTTTGTTTCCTCACCTGTGAAATGAGGGAATGAGCTGAGCTCACCTCTGAGATCATCCAGCCCAATGTTCTATTCCCTTTTGTTCTGGTTCTGTTTCCTCCTGCCAAATTCTGTTCCAGTGCTACAGGTGTTAAGTGGAAAAAGACATGACTGCGGGCAGCCTCAGTCAAGGAAGGCTTGATGGAGGTGAGCTTTACACTTAGGGGGACAGGCAGGGGAAGGAGGGATGGCATCTCAGTGGGAGGGGCTGGCTAGGGCAGTATGTTAGGGATTGGTGTTGAGCCATTTGTTTGCCAGAAGTCTTTTTTTTTTTTTTTTAAGAGTAAATATCTTTGTAAGGGATACCATATTAACTCACCTATATTTTCTCCTGAATTAGCTTATCCAAGAACAGCAAGCCACTCAGCCACAAGGATCTGAGGAAATGAGACATTGGACAGGTAAGTTTTGATAATCAAAATAGATCCTGAGTACAAGCATCTCTTGCATGTATGAATTAGGCTGATCATCGTGATGTCGATGTATACAGCTGACCCTCGAACAGTATGGTTTGAACTGCATGGGTCCACTTTTATGTGGTTTTCAATAAATATACAAAAATATACTTGTAGAACACCATGTGCAAGACTTGTATTGAAGTGGACAGCCTTTCTTTATGTAGCTAGGCATAAGGTGGGTAATAGTTAATATAAAATTAATAACGTGTTAGTTGTCTTACTGTTTTATAACTTTGCTTTCAAAGAATTACATTATGTAAAGTATTCTTCTCTCTCTCATAATTGGAGACACTGCATGTCAGCCTATCATCACAGGTAAGTGGTTTTTAAAAAATATGTTGCAATGTTTCCAACACTGTATTATGAATATGACACTACATGCCATAAAAATTTTATAATGATTCATTCACAGTGCATATGTTAGGCTACTGGGAAGCAATCAAATGGATTACACAAGCTACATGGACATGAACTTGGGCAAACTCCGGGAGACAGTGAGCGACATGGATGCCTGGTGTGTTGCAGTTCATGGGGTCGCAGAGTTGGGCACGACTTAGTGACTGAACAACAGCAACAAGCTACATGAAAGCAATCATACTGTTGCTTCTTCATTACCAATATATGAACTTATTTTTCACATTATCTCTTCCTTTTTTGATGACTAGTGTAGGTAATACATAAAATTTATAGCGCTTTGTATCATATTAGACAATATTGATGTTGATACTAACAGATGACTCATAAAGCATTAGGTTACAGTATTGATACAGTATTGTAAATATATTTTCTCATCCTTATATTTCCTTAATAACATTTGTTTTCTTGAGCTTACTTTATTGTAAGAATACAGTATATATTACATATAATGTATAGATATGTTAGTCAACGGTTTATCAGTAAGGCTTCCGGTCAACAGTAGGCTATTAGTAATTAAGTTTTGGGGGAGTCAAAAGTTATATGCAAACTTTTGGTGCTCCCAACCCACCCCCGCAATAGTTCAAGGGACAACTGTTCTTTGTATGTGTGCTGGTTGGGGGTCGGGGATAGCTTTGCTCCAGGGATGAGAGAGTGACTCAGGGAGGCTGGGAGCAAAGAAATGTCTCCCTTTCATGATGCTAAAATGCTTGAGGCTCTTATGTACAGAATCGGCCCTAAACCCTTCCCATGGCCATTGAGTACAATAACCTGTTGGTGTCTGTCTGTTCCCCTTCCTGTTTTTCAAGCAACTCCTTAAGGATGTTGTTTAAGCTAAGCTCAGTCTTTGTCAATCTTGTTCCTATTGGGGAACAGTGAGGTATGCCTTCACTCCCTAAGGATGGGTCTTGTTCTGAAAGTGGGTTTAGTCTGTCCAGGAGGGCCATCTACCCGTCACTACAATACAAGCTTCTGGCACCCGGGAGGGAGGCTGGAAGAATGAGAGAATGCTTCCAAGGGGATGTGGCAAGAGGGGAATGAGTGGCACAGTCTGGAGCTGGGTTCGGTGGCAATCCTATAACAGCAATGCTACTCTGGGCCCTCTCACACACCCCAACACACAGTCCTATTGCTGCACTCAGGGCTCTATTTAACAAGAGAATAAAATTCCATACCCTAGAACTGGGGAAACTGTGTCCCATGTTACCAGTAATGATGAACAGTGAGAACACAGGACATTGCCTGGACCCCTAGAACTATACAAGGTGTGACTGCTTACAGCTTCCACATTAGAGGTCCTGAAGTGTGTGCTGGCGGAGGGGGAATTGGGTGGGTGAACGACCCCCTGTAAAATACTTTACAAAGATGGAATATAGCATAGTGACTTAAAGTATAGATCTGAAGCCAGTCTGTGTCGGTGTAATTCTCTTGGTTCTGTCACTCACTAGCTGTATGACTCTGGGCAAGTTACTTCACCTACTTATGCCTCGGTCTCCTCACCTGTAAATGAGTTGAACAGAAGTTTCTACCTAGTGAGATTGTTGGGCTTTCCACGTGGTGCTAGTGATAAAGAATCTGGCTGTCAACGTAAGAGCTGCAGGAGCCATGTGTTCAATTCCTGGGTTGGGAAGATCCCCTGGAGAAAGGCATGGCAACCCACTCCAGTATTCATACCTGGAAAATCCCATGGACAGAGGAGCCTGGTTAACTACAGTCCATGGGGTCACAGAGTCGGACGGATATGGCTGAGCAAACGTGAGCAAGCGACCAAGTGGGATTGTTGGGAAGGTTAAATGAATCCACACGAGCACTAGAATAGTACTTTTTGCCAAGTGAGTGGTACTGCAAAACTTAAGTGTTTGCCAATATTTATATCCTTCAATCTACCATCTGAAACTTGAAATGTTTCCCAAAGTTGAAGTTATAGGATTTGAATAGAGGCTTAGAACAGGCTGAAGTTGTGGTGATAGAGCTTGGCAGCCAGAAAAAGTGATCGTGAGGATGGAGAAATGGAGAATAAAATGGAAGCGGTTATAGAGGTGCAAGGCAGGATTTACAGGATAAACCCACCAGATTGTGGGGTGGGGGGATGGAGGAGGTGCTGGGCTGCTGGGAGGCCTAGAGCCCAGCTGGAGCTGATGAGGACCTGGGGTTGGGAATGCAGGGAAGAAACAATTAAAGGACAGAGAAGGCATGAGGTGACGGTGGACACGGTAGGGCCCACCTGAATGTGGGTGATGCAGAAAGAGCAGTTTTGACTGTAACCCAGTTTGGAACTGGAGGTGAGCAAAATTTGTAAAGATGAAATTTATTTTTGGCACCTCCTCTCCAGAGAGCCCCGCTCCTATTGCTCTGTGTCTGCTACATGCACATTGCCCTGAAAATGCTGCCCCTCCCACCTGAAATTGCTCACCTCACCCTACACTCCCCTTATCTGAATGCAGGCTCAGAAGCCAGCCTTCCTGAAGGAAAGCTCACAGAGGAACTCATCTCTCAATAACTAAATTACTGCTAGCCACAGACTGTCCCTAAGGTGCCTGGATTTTAAAAAGGAAAAACTTGTAAACTAAAATGAATTTCTCATCTAGGAATCCTTAATTTAGAGGGTGATGGGGTGGGTGTAGGTAGGTTTCAGGCCTTTGACAGAGAGTCATCACTCTCAGTGATTCTTAAAGGGAGTCTGTGATTCCCAAAATGTTAAGGGCATTTGCTTTAACCTACTTTGGTTAAGGCAGTGGAACAAACTAAAATGGAAGCATTCAGATTAGTTGGAAGAACATAGTTTTCAATTCCGTTAGTGGTTTGTCTGTGTGTCAAAATTCTTTCCTGCTTCTTTTTTGGAACCATAGTTTTTTTTTTTTTTCTTAAATGCCTGGATTCATGCTTTCTTCCTACCGACATGGCTCCCGTGGTAGCTCCGACTGGGGTTCAGGTGTGACTGTCGGGAGGTGTGGGGTATCTGAGACAGGTGTACCCAGGTTGTAGGGGCTGAAATCTGCTTAGTCACAGGTTTTTGACATCCTCCATAGTCTTTTCTTTCTAAAACAGCAAGTTCATACTTCCATAACGTGGAACCAAGGAAGTGGGCATGTCTTTTCCACAGCGTCCCTCCTCCTCTTCCCTCCCCCATTTCCCACTGCTGTCTGCAGCTCCATCCCCTCTCCCGGCATGCTTCACTTTGCCATAATGAGATGCTCCGCTGCTGTGCAGCCACGACGTCTGGAGATGGATGGGGCCTCCTGTACTGCCCTGAGAGGGATGTTAAAAAGACATTGTATTCATGGAAGCGGGCTAGAAAAGGCAAGAAGAAATGGAGAAATGAAGAGCCGCATTTCAACAACACACAGCAGCCGTTGTCCAAGTACAATGGTTTTTCCTTCTGTCTTATCCCCTGCTTACTGGAGTGACTGAAGCAATGCTATATTTCTGAAAGTCACCCTAAAGGTCATCCATTGTTTAGATTCTATTGGAAAATTATACCTTCTGAGATTGAACTTAATGAAACCTTATTAGGACTTGATTAGCTCAATGAGATTAAGGTGAAAACACCCAATTCAGAGAAGAACTTGTGGTAATGAATGAATACATTTTTATTCAAATATTCTGTTAAATCCCCAGACAGGTATGATTTCCATAAAATAAAAGGCTCTGGATAAAAAAGAAAGGAGTTGTTTTAAGCATCTTACAGTTGGGCTGGAGAAAAGATTAGTTTAAAAAAAAGGCTTATTAATGCTACCCTAATTGTCACATGTCAAGAAATCTTGCAGGTTAGAAATAGTTTTTAAAAATAAACGAAATTTTCTCACCTTGAGGACAGGCAAAAAATTTAGTGCTAAATGAAACTAAAAACTGAAACACTGATGTCAAATCTCAGTGTAATTGAAAAATTCTTAGCTTTTCTGAGAGAAGCCTAAGATGGCTGCTTCATAAAGAAACCAGGCTCTTCTAGAATTAAAAAATACACTCATTTTTACTTGAAATAGTCCCAAGCATAAAAATTAGCCAACTGCATCTCATAAGACTGCATCAGGTTCACATGGAAATATGTGATCCCATCACATAATTGGTGCTCAAGCATTCATTTGTGTTTCCCTCTGACTTTTATAAAATGCTTTTATATACTAATCTTTGCTTCTCCCTTGAAGGTATTAGTCCCATTTTTATAGTTGAAGGAACTGAGGCCCAGACATGTTTAATGCTTGTTCAAGAGTTTAAGTGGTAGGTAGGGTTTAAGTCTTAATTCAGGCTGGTCCAAGGGCAATACTTAAAGACATTTTGCCTTTGCCTCTAGCATGCCGCTCAGTCGTGTCTGATTCTTTGCGATCCCATGGACAGTAGCCCGGCAGGCTCCTCTGCCCATGGAATTCTCCAGGCAAGAATACTGGACTGGGTTGCCATTCCCTTCTCCAGGGGATCTTCCTGACCTAGGGATCGAACTGGGGTCTCTTGCATTGCAGGCAGATTCTTTAATGTCTGAGCCACCAGGGAAGCCCTGCCTCTAGTACAGAAGATTTAAACTCTTTTATACCAGTTCCTGTGGCTCTCAGGAAAAGGCAGTAGTATGTCAAAGTACAAGTAAGAGAAATTATTGATTATGGGAACATAACATGTGTCTCTATTCAGGCAGAATCCCTGTAACTGATGATGATCTGTTTACTCCTTTGGAGTATACCATCTTTCTATAGTCACAGGAATTTCCTATATTCATTTGAACTTCCAGTATCAATCAATTTTCATTACGCAAGTTTTTAAAGAATTTGAACAATGGACATTGATGTTGGGTACTCACTTTTTATCTCTAACGTATAAAGTCTCACATGTCAGTTCAAACTAAACTAATTTCACATTGGTGGCATGTCCTAGGTCCTAGTGAAGGATGTTCTTGTATACTAATTGAATGTTTGCCGTGAACTCTAGAAGGGAAGCAGGCAGCCCAGCTAATAGAACACAGTGACTGTGGAGTTAGGGACTAGATTAGACGAAAAATGAGCTTGGGATGAAAAGCTGGACATGAAGTTTATTCTAGAATGTGTTGAGACATGGAGAGTGTCACACTGATTACAGCAGCTAATGTTTATTTAGCATTACTCTATGCCAGGTATATTTAAGTGCTTACTTGTATTTACTCATTCATTTAATCCTTACAACATTCCTATGAGGTAGGTTCTACTGTTTTCACTATTTTGCAGGTAAGCAACCAACAGAATTTTAGTCCAGGCAATCTGGCTGCAGAAAGCCTAAATTCTGCTTCAAAAAAAGATGGCATAAGTGCTCCGGAGGCTAAATAATGTTCAATGTAGAGGTGGCTCCAGAAAGTTCCATCTGCTAAGTGTTCTTGTATATTGGGAGACATGATATAGCCCCAATTAAGGCTGATGAAAAAATGGAAGGCTCTTGAATGTGCATTATAAGCCCACATGACCAGAGCATATCAATTTTATGATGTAATCTGTAGTCACTGTTACTTGCTTGTGTTTAATATCCAGTGTTCGGACCTCCAGTGTAAGAGAGGCAGGGGAAAAGGAAGCTGATGAAGGGAAAAGTGTATTAAAGTAAGACAGAAGGCAAATGATGCTATATTTTTGGCTTGTCAATTACTTCCAGTTTTGAGGAGAGGCCATCCTTTCTGGTGCCAATGAGGAAAATGTCTACTTCTATGCTTTTTCCTTTAACAACCTGATCGTTGGGACTTGACTATGATGCAGGCTTGAAAAATGAAACCAACATTTTTATTATCCTAGTAGCATCTGGCAAATTGCTATTCGCAAAACTGTTCCATGTATATATGTGAAAAGCAATGTATCTTACTCTGACATACGTAATTAAATTAAGAGCTGAAACTGGTTCCCAATAACACAGGCCTCAGTGGTTAGAAGGTTAATTCCAGTAGGCTGAAGAGGCTTTCCTCTCTTACTGATATATCGTGAATGTGTGCTCAGTCAGAGTATTTATTACATTCAGCAGAACCTCATTAGCTATTCGGGATAAATAACCTCATTAATGACATAGCATGAAGTAGATAGATGCTTTTGAAATAAGATCAAAAGGATCAAATAGATAAGAAAGATGTAGTAACCTGGAAATCATCTTTCTGA
This sequence comes from Okapia johnstoni, assembly GCA_024291935.2. NCBI lineage: Eukaryota > Metazoa > Chordata > Mammalia > Artiodactyla > Giraffidae > Okapia > Okapia johnstoni. Next base: position 61,465,748 of record CM044308.1, read on the forward strand.
CTAATATTTTTCATAATATATATCTACAAAGGCAGCTGGAGTGGCTAGATACTCTAGAAAGAAGACAGGTTTCATACACTATTTTTGAAAACCACATTCATATCCATATTATTATATCCTTATAAATAAATCTCTCAGGTATGCAGGGCATATATTAACCTGATTAAGAAGAGGAAGAACTGAAGCACAGCATGGGAACACTACAACATATGGAGTTTGACTTCTTACGGGCACTATTACTTATGAGTGGCAAGTTACTATGGCCCTTATTTGTCTGAGCAGGCCCAACTTTATTTCAGTCTTGAGGACTACGCTATTTTCCATTCTGTAACCCCAACCCTAAATGCAAGAAAAGCATGCTATAGTGGAATTTGGGGAGAAGTTTTAAAATTTTATTAAAGAGCACTGTTGTTCTTTCTCACTAGACTTTTCCATCCCAAATTTCAATCTAGGCTTAAGGTATTAAAAAAAAATGATTAAAATTAAAGAGGCTTCCCTGGTGGCTCAGACGGTAAAGAAGCTGATTAAAATTAATGTTGTACAACAAATAAAATAGAAAAATTCCAATTAAATTATCATTTGAAACAAAGTAACTTGCTTTAATATTACCTTAAAGCAGTAATTGGGTGAAGCAAAATGGCAGAGACTACATTCCCAAATATCTCTACCCGTTCTCCAAGGACATGAATATAAATGCACAGAATAACATTATTATCTCAGTAAACATCCCCACAGGAATTGAGTGATTTGGGAATGCTACCAATGAGAAAAAGTGGAAATGTATTATATATATTTAAAAAATTCATTACAGAACTTCATAAAAACGAAGGCAATATTCTAACTTTGAAGTATAGAATTTGAAGTAGACTGATAACTTTCTAATGGAAAAGGAGACTGGTTTATCCATCTTTGGAATTTGAAGATTTGCTATTAGACAGTGTGGTTTAGGAAAAGACCTGATTTAGGAGTTGGGATACTTGAGTTTAACTAATGCTATTAACTAGCTGAATGACTTGGAGTACACGTTTAATTCTTTCGGACCTCAAGCCTCATATTCTTAAATGAGGAAGTTGGATTTGATCATCTGCAGGGTTCCTTCCACATCTAAAATTACACCTTACAGTCAACATGCAGTTCACTCTGAGCAAGAGTTAATTAGTGCCTACTCTGAATGCACTGTAGTTGGTGCTGGGGATATAAAGATTAAAAACAAGCTTTCTACCCTCAAAGGTTTATAATCTTGGGGACTGTTAAAATGACAGGGTAATATATGCAGAATATTATGTAGTCACTTGGGCTTCCCTGGTGGCTCAGATAGTAAAGAGTCGGCTTGCAACGTTCGAGACCTGAGTTTGATCCCTGGGCCGGGAAGATCCCCTGGAGAAGGGAATGGCTACCTACTCCAGTATTTTTGCCAGGAGAATCTTATAGACAGAGGAGTCTAGCGGGCTACAGTCCCTGGGGTTGCAAAGATTCGGACACGACTAAGCAACTAACACTTTCACTGTGCAGTCAATTCATTATATCTGTTTTATTATTCATAAGACTTGTGGGCCAGAGAGGCTTAGTAGACTGTGAGCTTTGCCTCCCAATCCTCAGGCTACAGCTGACTCATTATAAACATCTGTGTAAATTACTCTCTAGATCTGTTTTTTCTTTGAAAATAATCATACGGACCCGACTGAAAGTGATGCTGGAATACAACAAAGGCTGTATATTCTGTACATTTTTATGGACAGCACGTGCCAGAGGACAACATTGGGTGCTGGGGCAAAGCAGCTGGCAGGTGCCTCATGTAGATTAATATTAATATATCAATACATTATTATATAGTTGGCTGCAAATAAATCGATATAGCAAATTACTACCTACAACAAATTAATTTTGGTCTTATTTTAATTTAGAGGTGTCAAGTAACAAGTCCATTTTTGTGCAAAAACCATGTGTCTCAGCCCTTGAAGTCCCATGATAAGCAGTAAAAAGCCATACAACACATATTCAAAATATTATAAACTTGGATGAACTATAAGTATTTCTTAGATGTGTAGAGTAAGTTGAAAACACAAATGGGATAAAGAATGCAGGAGCAATTTCTCTGCTCAGGCTAAGGACAGACGTTCTTACAATTAGATCTGCCCCAAAAGGATGCCTATTTCAGAGTCCAGAGGTACCTACCCATCTCTGCAGGGCCCAGTTGATGCTCTGTTAGGTTAAAGGTCACCAATGATGAGATGAGATTCTTGTCTTGTCTGAATTGAACCTGAAGTGGATAAATTCAGGTTCAATTCTGAGAATCTATGATTAGATGGAGTGATTCGTAAGTATTTGAATGATAGAAGCAAGATAGATACAAAATGAGACATTAGGGATTAAGAAAGATGGGAGTTTATTACAAGGGGAGTGGTGTGGGACAAAGGAACTGGTTTCATCTTGCTCTTTCAAATATGCTGTTTTTGGCCTTAATATTTATGCCCTGATTTGAAACATAAATTTCAGAACCCTGAAACTCAAAGTCTAAAACCAAAACGACTCATGTGTTCAGTTCAGTCGCTCAGTCGCGTCCGACTCTTTGCGACCCCATGAACCACAGCACGCCAGGCCTTGTTACCAGCTGTTTTTAGTGTCATCCATTTTCTAAGGCTGGAGGGTGGAATGGCCTAGCTGCAGGATGGGGCAAGGCTTCTGCACACAGAGAAGTGGTGTTTGTGTGTTGTGGTTGGGATAGGAGAGGCGGTCCTCCACTAATCTCTCAAAATATTATTCCGCTACAATAATATGGTGAGTGTGATGAGTTGGTTTGAAAGCCTTGCGAAAAACTCGTCGGAACTCTGGAAAATGGTGAGAATTCTTGACTGAGGAAACTCAAGGGTCAGAAGTCATCTAAACTAACGTCTTCCTCTGCCAAATAACAGTTTTCCGGACCGCTTCTTGTCGTCATTGACTTAGGTTCACTTAGGTGTCGCTTACTGTCCTTCGAGGGCTGGTGACTTGAGCCCTGAACTTGCTCAGGTGCCAGACTGAGCCCGAAGCTCAGAGAGTGGCCCTTGGTTTCCTGCGTGTGGTCTGCGGGCGCAAAAATGTGTATCACCGACCATGCAGCAGTCGAAGCCTTTAGGACAGCTCATTTGTGACGAAGGAGGAGGAAATGTGTTGTTGCTGGAAAAGAAGCGCATTTCGAAAACGAGGACAGAATGGACTGTTGTGACCTGTTGTACAAGAAAGAATTTGTTCCTCACCAGAGGGTTTGCTGGAAATAAAGACGCGGCGATTCTTTACCAGTCTCTAGCTGCAGGAAACAGCCAGCAAGAGAAGTCCCAGTCCAACTTCGTCGCGGACTGGGCTCCCGTAGAGAGCCGCTCGGAGGCGTGCGAGACAAGCAGGAGACTCCGACGCGTCGACACACGGGGGAAGAGCTGGTTCCCCTACTCAGTGCAGCGGGAACAAGCCGCACCAACAGCTCTTCCCCTTCTCCGTTCTTTGGGAAACACTTCGTTTGCTTTGTTTCAGACGCCGACTCATCTTTCTCGGTTGGTCTACAGCTCCACCAGTCCCGCCCACCAGGGGGCGGGGCTCCAGGGTCAAGGTGGACCAATTCCCCAGCCTCGCCCCTACACGCGCTTTTGGACCCCCGGGGCTGAGTGACAGCGGCCAGGTCCAACCTGCTATCCGGGACCATGGCCCCCGCCAGGGGCGGTACGGGGACGAGGCGCCAGGGCCAATCGTATTGGACTTCAGGGGGCGGGGCCTCGTTGCCAGCTCCAGACCAGCTCTCTCCGCACTCTTTTTGTCAAATGAGAGACGCGGGTGGGCGGCCCCTCAGCCGAAGTTCAGCCAATGGAGGAGGCGAAGTGGGCGGGCCGAGAGTGCCCGGCGGCGGGTCCTCAGCTTACAGCCGAGGTGCGGCGAGCCGGTGGGGGGACCGCGAGGCGAGCGCGAGAGCTTGGGCGGCAAGAGCGGTGTGAGCTGCCCGAAAATGCACTCGGATGCCGCCGCTGTCAGTGAGTAACATAGAACCAGCCAGCTGGGAGCGGGCGGCTGCCAACACTCTCCGCTCATCTCCTGCAGTCCCCGCCCCGCGCCTCTTGTCCCGAAACGCGCCGGGATCCCCTGCCCGGGAGCCACCCCTTCCCCTCCCGGGGCCGGGGCGGGCGGTGACGCTGCGGGCGGCGCGGGGCGGGGGCGGGCGTGGGGGGGGGAAGGGGCCGGCCTGCCGGGGGAGGGCGGAGGTGAGGGGGGTGGGGACTGGCTCTTCAGTGTTGGGGGAAGGGGGGGCGGGACGTGCGATGAAGGGGCCGGGACCAGAGTGTCCCGGGTGAATGGAGGTGGAGGCGGCGGCGGGCGCTAGCGAGCAGGGTTGGGGGTTGGCACCGACGGAGGGAGAGAGAGAGAGGGAGCGAGCGAGCGAGCGGGGCGCAGGGGTGAGGATTTCCTAGGGGCTGAACGGTGCGGGCGGCTCCGTGAGAAAGGCGGGTGAGTGCTAGGGTAGCGCGGGGGCGGGGACAATGGGAAGAAGGGCTGGATGGCGGGGGTGGGGGGGAACAATGGGGTGGAGGATTGGGGGCAGCGGCCGTGCGGGGCAGGAGGGCAGGCAAGGAGATGAGGGCTGATGTAATGGGAAAGCGAGATGGTGGGAGGGATTGGGGTGTGATGGGATAGTTGGGGAGTCCGGCGAGCTGGAGGGCCATAGGAAGCGTGGAGGGGTAGAACTGGGAGTGGTGAGAGGGGGCCGACGTTGGGGTAATAGGATGGAGCAGGTGTTGGGAAGATAAGGAAATTGGTAGTGAGAGGAGAGGCAGAAGGTGGTTTGGGGTGACAGGATGGGGGCAGGGGTAGAGGAGGTGCTGTGGGGGTGAAGAGGTAGTTGGGAGGGGGAGAGAGTTGGGAGGGGCCGGGGCAGGGGGAACACTGTCTTGTCCAGATTCCGTCCGCGCGGGGCTCTGGGGGGAAGGTGTCGGACTGTGTGTCTGGGGGAGGTGTATCCTTCCCCGGATTAAGGCTGGGTCCCTTGAAGGGGAGCCTTGAGCCTCGGGGTACAAGGGGGGCGGGGCTGGGGTGGAGGGGGCGGGGGAGGTGCCCTGAGGTTGGCGCTTGCCGCGGTTCCCCCTGAGCGGCGGGAAGCGAGGTCAATGCTGGCGCGGGCTATGGCTGCGGGACTGGGAGGCGGGGCAGGGGAACAGGCTGCGGGTTTTCCTCTGTGGGTGTCGGAGGGGTCGGGCCCTGGAGGCCAGGGGCGGGGCGGCGGGGGGGGGGTGGTCCCTGACGGTCCGAGGATTTGGCAGTCTGTGACGCAGTTGTCTAATTTCTGATCGTCAGGTGTGGAGGCTGGTGCTTCGGGAACCGCTTCCCTGCCGGGAGGGCCGGACCACAAACCCAGCGCAGCGCCCGCGGGGCGCGACCTCTTCCAGCCGTGCGGAGAGGGCTCTTTAGGGGTTTCCTTTAGGGTCTGGCACCAGTCGCCGGGTGTGAAGGGGAAAGGCGGTCCCGCGGAATTCTGGGACTTGTAGTCCGGACCGCGGTTGGGTTGGGTGCACGTGGGTAACTGTGGAAACGAGTCCCAGAATGCAGCGCGCCCCTCGGAGCCTCCCAGCTCCGCTAACTCGTGCTGTATTCCCCGCGGACCCTAGCGCGCTCCAGGGGGGCGCTCCTGTCCCCTGGGACCTTCTCCCTGTGTCAGCGGGTGGGCGAGAACCAAGCCAAGCGCAGTCCTTTCACACTTGGGTTCTTTATCCCCAAGTTGAATATTTCCCACTTGCATTTGGTGCCCTTACTTGCAGAATAAATGCTTCGTCTTGAACCATTTAGTACATAGGTTTATGGAAAAACATTGAAGATGCGACGCAATTTAAAGCAGCGTTTAGAATAGTGGATCTTTGTGGCTTCCTGTGTGTATAAACACCAGGTTAAAAGGTTCCGTCTTAGTTAAATCTGGGAATGCAGTGGAGACACGTAAAAACCTTGTGAAGATAGTATAAATTGGGTTTGCAGTTCTTGGGCCGTTTGGATTGCCAAAGTTTAAGGGGACTTTTGGGAAAAAGATGGTGTTGAATTTAGTGTGTGTGCATGTACGTGTGCGTGCTCAGTCTCTTCAGTCCTGTCTGACTCATTTGTGATGCCACGCTCCACTGTCCATGGTATTTCCCAGGCAGCAATACTGGAGTGGGTTGCCACTTCTACTCCAGAGGATCTTCCTGACCCAGGGATCAAACTCAGGTCTCTTTCGTCTCCTGCAACGGCAGGGGTATTCTTTACCACTGTGCCACCAGTTGAGAGCTGGAGGTGGCTTAATGGCATTGCGGTGAAAATGATCTCATTTATTTAAGCCAGCGTGAAAATGTGAAGATGAGCAAAGGGAACATATGATGTCTTCGGTTTTCAAAGAAGCATGGAAAGCAAATGAGACTAGAGGAAGGTAAACTCAGTGGAGAGAACCTTAGGTTTTCATGTGTTTTTCTTTAGTATTAGAAACCATCCTTTCAGCCTGTAGACTCTCCAGACATCACATCCTTTGCCAGTTCCCTTTACCATTTATATGCAGTGGCAACTCCAAAACATGTAATGTGGAGGGCTATCAGGTTAGCTCAGAAATGACAAGAGTTTTTTAATGTGATGTATAAGGTATTATGAAACCATTGGTAGCATGGTCACTAGAAGAGTATTGTGATGACCCTTATGACAAAAATTTTACCAAGAAGTCCAAAGATTTGGGAACTGTCTAGTATGGTTACAAATAAACAACTTGAGTGCTTGACTCAATGAACTCATATGGTTCGTTTCATAATGGCTGAAAAACTGGGCAATGTGTGGTTTTATCAGGAAAAGATTTATATCTGTTTTATATTTTGCTGAAGCTTATGGTGAAATATCCAGGAACTCTTTTGTGATATGTAAATATTTAACCTGGTTATGTTTTCCTTTTTTTTTTTAATGTGCATGTGTCATGAAATTTGCTCTTGAAAAGGGTGAAGTGTGTGAGGTTGAAAACAAGAGCTGTTAACTGTCTTTAAGGTGGTGTTTTTAAAGAAAATACTAGGCCAGTCATTTTGTTCCCTTTTCTCTCTTCAGTTTCATCCCAAAGGGCAGGTGCCCTATACATACACGTGACTCTCTTCCCCAGTCCTCAAACCCGGGGTTCCTTTACATTATTATTGTAGCATTTTCTGCTGTGGTTTTTAGGGTCCTCTTTGATTTTTGGTCTTTGGGAAGGTTGTTTTATTTTCTTATGAGCCTAGTTATGCATTTAAACAGATGTTTCTTAAACTTTACCCAGAACTTTTGCGGCTGTTTGAAGCAGATGGTTCCAACTTAAGGATAGTTTGACTTGACAGTGGTGCTCAATCGATATGCATTTGATGAAAACTGTACCTTGAAATTTGGATTTTGATCTTTTCTCAGGTTAGTGATGTATGGTATTAAATTCTCCTGACACTTGAGCGGTGGCCTCGGCAGCTCCCAGTCAGACACATAATCAGGAGGGTAAACAACCAGTACAGTTACAACCATTTTGTACCCAGACAACCATCCTGTTTTTCACTTTCAATATAGTTTTCAGTAAATTACCTGAGGAGACTTTCCTAGTGGTCCAGCAGTTAAGACTCTGCGCTCCCAATGCTGAGAGCACTGATTCCATCCCTGGTGGGGGAACTAAGATCCCGCATGCCACATAGCATGGCCAAAAAAAAAAAAAAAATTACCTGAGATAGTCAATATTTTGTTATAAAATAGGCTTGAAGTGAGATAATTTTGCCCAGCTATGTGTTAACATAAGAGTTCTGAGCATGTTTAGGATGGGGTAGGCTAAGCTGTTATCTGTAGGTTAGGTTTATTAAATGCATTTTTGACATAGGATATCCTCAGTTAAATAGTGGATTTACTCAGGGCATAACCCAATTGTAAGTAGAGGAAGATCTATAGTGGGAAAATTTTCAGGTTTTTTTTTACCAGTAACATTGCCAGAAAAAAAAGAGCCCCTCATTTTCTCCCTTGGAAGGGAAAATGGAACCTGCTCCAGTATTCTTGTCTGAAAAATTCCATGGACAGAGGAGCCTGGTGGGTCACAGTCCATGGAGTTGCAAAGAGTAGGACATGACTGAGCTCACATTTTCCACTTCTGAGAATTTCTGTACTTGTGTTTTTTCTTCCTCTCTTCTTGCTCCCAGGAAGTACCCCTGTTAACACTTGACCACGTTGTTTCAAATGTTATTTATCATTATATCCATTTCTCTTTAACTCCTCCCAGAAGCTCTTATTTATTGCTTTTTTCCTGACTGTCATATATGTTTGCATTGCTCTCATCTCAATAATAATAGTCTTGTGTAGTCAGCAGTGTAAAAAAATCATGGTTTCAGAAACTGACCTCATGATAACTTCTGTTGTATGATTTAGGATGCCTCTGGCAAATAAATAATCAAAAGTGGCTTAAGTAATAGAGCTTATTTTTGTTCAGTAGCAAGAAGTTTTGAGATGGATGGTTCTAAGGCTGGTATAGAGTCTCAGTATGTCTTTTAAGAATCTAGGCTGTTTGTATATTTTTTTCCTTTATTGTTAGTATTTTGGTTTATCAGGAGCCTTAGGCTCATTGCCTCATGTTTTCAATGTGGTTGCTGTAGCACCAGACATCATTCCTATGTAAGAAAAGGATGAAAGCAGCATATTTCCTTACAGTTCCCTCCCTTACAGAGAGGGATCTTTTTTGGAAGGTCACCTTGGAGACTTTCCCTTTAGTCTCATTGGATAGAGTTGACGTCATGCCACTACTAGTTGTAAGGGAGGTGGAGAAGGTGAAAGTCTGGCATTTTTAGCTTCTGTGGTGGGATCCAGACTTCCCTAGGGCAGAAGAAGGGTGAGGAGAATGCTGTGAGTTGGCCGCCTGTAGTTATATCCCTGAATCAGCTACTTTGTCCAACTGTCTTTGACTTGGTCTCAATCATTTTTATCTGTTGATTTATTTTCTGTTCTAAAATAATTAGAGGAGACTTAATAAATACAAATAAAATTCTGTCAAGAGAAAGAAAATACAGATTTACAAGCTACACATAAATGCTTGCTGTATGTTAGAAATGGGCCATGTATTTGGCACTGAGCTTCCTAGTGGCCAAAATAAAGATGAAAACAAGACCAATTCATTTTTTTCATTTGGTGAATGAAACTGCAGTTCATTTAGTAACCCAGGCTGGAAGTTTAGACATTGTTCATCCTCTCTTTCCTTGGTTGGTAGCGAGTGCAAGCTTGCATCTCTTCCTATGCCTGTCCTCTCTGTTCCATATCGATTGCCATCGCCCTAGGTCTGAGCCATCCTTTCTTATAATAACCAGTAATCTTTTTGCCAGGCTCAGCCTCCTATTTATCCTCTTCATCATCAGCTGAATGTCTTTGTCCTTATGACCCCTCTACCCTAAAACCTCAAAGGCTCCCAGTTGCTTACAGGTGTCTCAGAAGCTGGGGTTGAACTGGTTCTATAATTTAAGCTCCGTTTCTTTCCCCTGAACCCTTCCCCTCCCTCTGCCCTCAGTGCCACTTCTCTTAATTGTTCTTTTTTCCCACTCCAGCAGACTCCTTCCCTCCACTGAATCTCCAAGGACTGTTGACTTTTATTCTCAGTTTTATCTTATTTAACAGTAGCTGTGTGTTTACTTACTTGTCCCTTTTCCAGTTAGACGATAACTCTCTCTTGAGATCTGGGACTCTGTGTTAGTATCCATGCTGTGGTCCAGTGCATTGCATTGCTTGGGACCTCAAATATGTAATGAACTGAACTTAGATGGTCAACTCTTGAGCAATTAGTGAATTATCTGAAAGATTTTAATGCTTGCTCCTGCAATTCTGCTTCTGAGATGTCCTTTGTTATCTTTTAGGTTTTTCTTCCGGGAATACAAATTTTCACTTATTCATTCTCTGCCCTCTTTTTGGACAAAGTTGTCCTATGCAAGCCAATTTAAATAATATGTTATTTTTAAATACATGCAGATATCAGTTTTGAAGAATGTCTGTGGCATGCAGAAGTTCTCCAGAGGGGAGTAGCGTGCTGGTGATGTGCTGAGGGACAAGAGTGTGCATGTGACAGTACGTGTGTCCACTTCTGACCTGGTGTGTAATAGGCCGCGGTGGGGAAGGTTTGGGCAGGGCTTGGCCGGTCTGATGGTAAAGGGCCTGAAAGTGTCTGTCTCCTTTCCTCTTTTGTTTTATGACCAGAGTCTGGTCCTAAGGGTTTTCTTGTTTTTTTTTTTTTTTTTTTTTTTTTAATGTTAAGAATACATTAAGCTCACCAAAGGCTGTTTTTATTTAGGAAGTAAACTGTTAGTTGGAGGTGAGTTTTCTGAGCCTCTGACATTAACGCTGACATCTCTGTTTAGGTGACCAGCTTAAAATACAGTCAGTAGCCTTTCATAGCATTTTTTTTTTTTTTTAATTCTGAGATTCAGGTTAGCAGAAGTACCTTTTGAGGTACTTGATTCTTTTAAGCAGAACATGCATTTAAAGATATTTGTGGCTGGGACTTCCCTGGTGGTTCAACGGTTAAAACACCACACTTCCACTGCAGGGAGCACAAGTTGGATCCCTGATTGGGAAACTAAGATCCTGAATGCTGTGCAGCCACAAAAAATAAAAACAAACAAAAAAAGTACTAAAAAAATAAATAAAATATTGGTGGCTATCAGTTCAGTTCAGTCGCTCAGTCGTGTCTGACTCTTTGTGAACCCATGGACTGCAGCACGCCAGGCTTCCCTGTCCATCACCAACTCCTGGAGCTTACTCAAACTCCTGTCCATTGATTCGGTGATGCCATCCAAACATATCATCCTTTGTCATCCCCGTCTCCTCCTGCCTTCAGTCTTTCCCAGCATCAGGGTCTTTTCCAATGAGTCAGTTCTCCTCATCAGGTGGCCAAAGTATTGGAGTTTCAGCTTCAGCATCAGTCTTTCCAATGAATATTCAGGACTGATCTCCTTTAGGATTGACTGGTTGGATCTCCTTGCAGTCCAAGGGACTCTCAAGAGTCTTCTCCAACACCAGAGTTCAAAAGCATCATTTCTTCAGCACTCAGCTTTCTTTATAGTCCAATTCTCACATCCGTACATGACTACTGGGAAAACCATAGCTTTGACTAGATGGACACTTGGTGGCTATAAGAGAGGCTGTTATATTGGTGGCTATAAAAGAGGCTACAATTTTTGGCTTATGTTTCAAATAGAAAAAAATACTGAAATGCATTTTAAATAGAATCATATATTTTAGCAATTGTTGCATGAATGTTCAGATCTAAGGATCTTTTCTCTATCATGTCCAGTATTATGGTAGACAAAGTATTTGCTGCTTTAGATTTGAATTGTTTTTCTTTTAATCTGAAGATGCTGTTAATGAGTTATTTTCAATCTAGGAAGGTAGGCTTTGTAGTTGTTGAAACTACTAATTAATATACTGGTGGTGGTGTTGGTTTAGTCGCTAAGTCATGTCCGACTCTTTGCGACCCCCATGGACTGTAGCTCACCAGGCTCCTCTGTCCATGGGACAAGAATACTGGTGTGGGTTGCCATTTCCTTCTCCAGGGTATCTTCCCAACCCAGGAATTGAATTTGTGTCTCCTGCATTGCAGGCAAATTCTTTATCAGCTGAGCCACCGTAAAACATTAAATTATATGTCAAAATACCCCCACCCTCCCCAAATCACATTACCTCTGAGTATGATTCTTTTTAGTTCCATCTTTGAGGATTGTTTTCCTTGTGAATATTTTTTGAAAACCTTTCATTACTTGCTGTCTGTGTCAGTAGTATTTGCAAAGATGGTGTGTGTCATCCCTTTATATCTGTGATGGCCTTTGCCAGTCTTTGGGGCCCTGGTTCTTCCTCTGATTGGGGAATTCTAACTGTCAAAGCAGAGCTGCCCAGACACACCCACACCAGAGTGTGATTCTGAAGCTGAAGGCAGGTCCAGGTTATGTCAATGGTGCCCTCTGCCCTTAGATGTTTTGGTTGTACAGCTGGTATGAGGGGTCCTCTGGTTTTCCTGGAGATTGTGGGAACTATCCAATAACCTTAAAAAAGAAAAATTGCTGTTCTGTTTAAGTTAGCTAGTTGGTTTCTGATGCTTGCAACTAAGAATTCTGACAAATTCAACATCCAAACCTATTACTGGTCGATATTTGGCAGAGGCCGTTGTGGAGAAGAGCAGTGATCTGCCTTTCCACCCTGCCTGGACTCTGTTCAGAGTCCAAGAGCTGGCTCAAGGTGACCCAAAAGACTGAAGGGGGGACTGAGGCAATGTCCGTGGTGGGAGCTGCCTTTGTCAGTGGTCACGCAGGACTCTGAGGTGTGCAGTCACCCCGCTGATCTCACTGTGTAGAGCTCTTTACTGCTGTCTTCTCTTAATCACGTCTGTGTCCTCTCCCCCGCCCCCAAATTGTTGAGAGTATTAGGTATGGAAATAATACTGGTAGAATATTTATTTTGTTTAGCCAAAAATCATACCTAATAGTCCTAATTGCTTTTTAGTTGACTTTATTGAGTGTAATTCTATAAAATTGTACCCATTTGATAAATACGTGTGTGTGTGTGTAACCACCACAATAATTAAGCTATAGAACGTTTTCATTACCCCTCAAAATACCCTTGTATTCCCTTGCAGTCTATACTTCTCTACTTTCCACCACAATATCAGCTTAGGCCTCCTCCATGTTATTTGATGATTTGTCATTTTGCTGTTTGTGAGGATATTACAGTATAAAAAGATATAATAATCGCTTCTTATTGAACTATTAAATCCAAAGAAAAACTAACAGTGCTGCATAAATTATAAATCTGACAATTAATACCTTACACATAGAATTGGGTTGAATTAGTTGACTTGTTCCCTTGAAAGATTTTTCTGGTGGATGGCTTTTCTGTGGACCAAAGGCATACAGTTCTAGGATTAGTTCCTTGGATGAGATGATTTGTTTTCTGGGTCAGGTCGGGAGGCAGGGAAGCATAGTAGGTAAGTGTGGGTCCTAGAGTCAGAATATCTGGGTTCTGCCCCTGTTAGCTGTGTAAGCGTGGATAAATTACTCAACTACTCTATGTAAGCTTCAGGTTCCTCATGCATAAAGCCACCTACTGTAGGGTATGGAGTTGTTCAGTCAGTGGTGTTTATTGAACACTTACTGTCTGGCTGACTTTATTTTTCTGGGCTCCAAAATCACTGCAGATGGTGATTGCAGCAATGAAATTAAAAGATGCTTACTCCTTGGAAGGAAAGTTATGGCCAACCTAGACAGCATATTAAAAAGCAGAGACGTTACTTTGCCAACGAAGGTCCATCTAGTCAAGGCTATGGTTTTTCCAGTGGTCATGTATGGATGTGAGAGTTGGACTATAAAGAAAGGTGAGTGCCGAAGAATTGATGCTTTTGAACTGTGGTGTTGGAGAAGACTCTTGAGAGTCCCTTGGACTGCAAGGAGATCGAACCAGTCCATCCTAAAGGAGATCAGTCCTGGGTGTTCATTGGAAGGACTGACGTTGAAGCTGAAACTCCAATACTTTGGCCACCTCATGCGAAGAGCTGACTCATTGGAAAAGACCCTAATGCTGGGAAGGATTGGGGGCAGGAGGAGAAGGGGATGACAGAGGATGAGATGGTTGGATGGCATCACCGACTCAATGGACGTGGGTTTGGGTGGACTCTGGGAGTTGGTGATGGACAGGGAGGCCTGGCATGCTGTAGTTCATGGGGTCACAAAGAGTCGGACATGACTGAGCGACGGAACTGAACTGAACTGTGTACTAAGCCCCATTCTTCATCTGTCATGAAGTTTTCATTCCAGCATGGGGAAAAAGGTAGATAATAAGAGTGTGTTCCATGGTGATCAGTTCATTCGAGAAGAACCAAGCAGGAGAGGGGAGCACACCTGTGCCCCAGGTGTGCAGGGGAGGGGAACAAGAGCAGAGGATGTTGTAGTTTACATGGCTTGGTCAGGGAAGGCCTGAAGGAGGTGAAGGGGGCATTCTAGGGAGAGGGAATAAAATTCAGAGACTCCGAGGAGGGGAGCAGACCTGTGTTTGAGGAATGGCGAACAGGCAAAGTGTGCTTGGATTGGAGTTGGGGGTTGGGCAGAGAGGAAGAGTCGGAGGCAAGATCAGGAGTGATCCTGAGGATTAAATTAGATAGAACACAAAATGTTTAGAGAAATGCTTGGCACTTTTCTGTTTTTATTACTAATGATTACTGTGTAATGATAGTTTTCTTATTAGGCTTTAAAAAGAGCCCCTTGAGGGACTTCCCTGGTGGTCCAGTGGCTAAGACTGCTCTCCCAGTCCAGGGGGCCCAGGTTCTATCCCTGGTCAGGGAACAAGAGCTGACATGCCACAATTCGAGGTCCCTTGTGACTCAGCTAAGACCCAAAGCAGCCAAATAAATAAATGAAAGGAGACCGTGGAGAGGAAGAGGGGTCATAAGAAAGAAAACAGGCAAGTGAGGCATTGCCTCACTTAGTCACTCACCAAACCTTTGAGGTTTTTCCTGTAGCCGGGTGCTGCTGTGACAAAGACAGCTGAGCCTGGCCCTTGTGTTTAAGGAGCTTCCTTCCAGTGCTTAGTGATAGAGGCAGAGAAGTCCTGGACAGTTGAAATATGGAGCAGGGAAGGTTAGATGGATGCCCAGCATGCTTGGAAACAGGTAGTCATTAAAATTAGACTTCAGGGAAGTGAAGTAAGGTGTTAGTCGCTCAGTCGTGTCTGAATCTTTGTGACCCCGTGGACTGTGTAGCCTGCCAGGGTTCTCTGTCCATAGAGTTCTCCAGGCAAGAATACTGGAGTGGGTTGCCATTCCCTTCTCCAGGGCATCTTCCAGACCCAGAACTGAACCCTGGTCACTTACATTGCAGGCAGATTCTTTTACCATCTGAGTCACCAGGGAAGCCCTTCAGCGAAGGGTTAGCTGTTGTCGTGTAAGCTTAGCTTTTGAAGTTCTATTTTGTGAAGGAAAAGATGGGTGTGTGTCTGCGGGGGTGAGGTGGGAGGGTGCTTTCCAGGTAGAGGGAGCAGCCTGGCAGTAGCAAAGGAGTTGGGTAAGCCAGAGCTAAGGGGAATCAGGTGGAGGGGTGGGCAGAAGCCACATGGGGAGGGCTAGAAAGAGGCTCCAGGGAGTGGAAAGGAGGTGAGGGGTAAGAGAGAAATCAGAAGATGTGGGATGCAGGGAGAAAAGAGGAACAAAGTGGGGAGGGGGGGTGGGGAGTGGGGAGGAGAGGGACTGACAACATGTTTATACACAGTGATTAATCATGGGCTGTTCGAGTTGCTTTGCCTGCATTCATTCATTTAATCCTCGCACCAGCCCTTGAAAGTAGGAATATGAATGTACTGTTATCATCTCCATTTTACAGGTGAGGAAGCTGAGGTACAGAATGGTTAACTAACCTTCTCAAGGTCACACAGCTGGTAAGTGGTGAGTTGAGATGCTAACTCAGGCATTCTGACACTGGTGTTTAGGTGCCCACGACTGCCTATGAAATAACATGTGTGCTTAGTTGTGTCTGACTCTTTGGGACCCAATGGACTGTAGCCTGCCAGGCTCCTCTGTCCATGGAATTTTCCAGGCAAGAATACTCTGAAATAATACTGTTTTATTTGTGCATTTCATTTAATCCTTTGGTAACCTGGCAGGTATATTGGAATTCTGTGTTTTGTCACTGGCCTATGAATGCTGATGGCAGAGCCTGTTGTTATGATTATCTTTGTTTTGCATTTGGTTCTTTTCTTCTTGGAATGGATCCCAACAGGGTCTAGGATGAATTCCTTCTTTCCCACTCCTCTTCTTTCATTTCTGCCATTTCACAATGAAACTAGTCATTTATTTAAAAATGCATTCTAGCTGGGCAACTGATTATGGCAGAGAAGAGTATTTCCATACTTTTTCTTGTGACTAATGAAATAGTCATTTTTAGTCTTAGACTTGATTTTAAACAGATATTTGTATTAAGTACCTTTTAAGCATATACTTTTTGAATATAGGAGATACCTAACATCGTTGCCGAAAAGCCAGAAAACTTATAGAGCTACTAATGTCATTTTTGTGTAACATCTTTGAACTGATTTCTTATCTTTTTCTGTAGTTGAGGGTGAGTTTAAGTCTTTTTCCCCTTTAAGATCTCTTTCTACAGATTCCATTCCCAAAATTAGACCACAGATTATTTGTTCTTAATTAAACAGGAAGCTTGAGAAGGAGTGTTGAACATTCAAGTCCAGACAGCTGGCTATTGACGTGAGAGTTTTAAAGACCTGTCCCCTTGTCATTCTTCTGCCCTGTCTTTTTGATCTTCTGGGTTCTGTCTGCCTTAGTCTCTTCCATGTTGAATAATAATAATAGGGATTAAAATAATGAACCTTTGTTGGTTCACAGTATGGGCCAGTGCTGTGCTGAGTGCTTGGCACACACCCTAAGAGCCTGGTGAGGAGGGGCCTGCTGTTTGATTTAGTGAGGCTGGGTAACAGGAAGGTCCTTCAGCTAGGACACTGCGAAGCAGGGACTCTAACCCGGGGCTTTCCGAGGCCAGAGCTGTACTCTTTACCCCAAATCTGGCCTCTTCTCACGTTAGTGAGACGAAATGGATCTGTGTTCTTCAGTGGGTAGGGTGGGGTGAAGCCAGTGAGTCTAGGGCCCTTTGTGTCTTGGGAGAGCAGCCAGTCTGGTCGTCGTGAAGTGGCTGGCTCCTTTAAGATGATGGCACCAGCAGGCACAGGCTGTGCGGTCGCTGACGGGTACTGGGTGGCACGCCACCTGTCCTGGATGGGGACTTCTCCTCCCAGCCACTTTTTCAGGTCCTCTGAGAGTTAGGAGGAAAAAGCCAGAAGCGGTGGTGTGCTTGGATGGCCTTAGCTTCAGATCTTGTGTTCAGTGAAAGCGCTGAGTCACCCACGATGACCTGGTCCCATTCCTCCTCAGTTTCCTCCTTTCCACGCTCACTTTCCTGATTTTGTGTCTTGTAAATAGCAAGTATTTATTGATGAGGAGAGTGATGTTCATGCCTTCCTCCTCACTGCCCCTTGATTCCTTTCAGTTTGCACCTAGGTTTTTGACCTTGAACAGCTTGGATCTTGATTTTGTCTTCACACTGCGGGGGTTGCCATGAATGGGTTGCACTCCCCTCTGGCCTGGCTGAGATTGTGAACTGGATGTGGATTGGGGATTGAAGAGAGGGTGGGGACGCACGCTCCTCTCTGATAGAATCACCTGGGCTGCTTGAGAAGCTCCGACAAGTCCACTCCTATTTTTGTTTGATTGGCCTGGATGGGGCCCCAACAGTGGCAGTTATTCAGACTCCCCAGGTGATTCTGATGTGCAGCCTCTGGATCAGTGTTCAGTAGCTCAGTGTGTACACGGGGTTTGGTTTGGGCTATGGTGGAGAGGGTGCCAAGGCTGCGGCCACCGCTCCCCCGTGCAGGCCACCCTGCTCAGCATGCAAGTGACACCGAGTGACACAGAGCCCCGCTCAGGGGCCCCGCTCTGCGTTGGGCACTCTGCTGGGCACACTGCAGCAGGAGCTCGTTTGATCCTCACAGTGTTCTCATGAGGCAGGAGCTGTTAGACCAAGAGATTCCTATTTCTAACAAGTTAGACAAGTGTGTGGTATGAAGCTGGCCCACAAACCTGGCTTTTGGTTTTTCCTGGTTTTGCGGTGTGGAAAACTTGTTTCAGATCTGTGTGTTTTAGTAATTTGGCCTCAAATATGAAAATATTAGGTTTTACAAGTGAGACACGTACTTGTGCCATCTCACATAGCTCAATGACTTATCAGTTGGTGTGCAGAAGCATAAGTTGGTTCTAGAATACCAGTTGAAAACACTGCTATTTACGGGGTCAAAAGTAGACTTCATTTTGTGGCAGACATTGTATTTTAAGTCATTTTGAAGTAAAACTCATTTTTAATGAATTTTTAAACTTAAAACTGCATTTTGTAATTTTCTTTTAAAATCACATATGCTACGTATATTTGTGCTCATATTATAGATCCACCCTGACTTGTACTCTGACCCACTCTATGTGCTCTGGCTTCTGTAACCTTCTAGGGTACGAAGCAAGTTGAATCTCAGCATTTTAAATGTGTTCCAGTCTCAACATTTTTAAGCCCAAACTCAATACCCAGTCATCCTTTGTGCATTTCTCATTTCCCCTTCATGGTAAAACTTCTGCAACAAGTTGTTTATGCCTGATAATAGACTGATGCCTTACCTCTTGCTCCAACCATGCCTCGTTTCATTCTTCACCACAGTTACAGAATAACTTGGGCATTGCTCAATCCAGTGGCTACTTTTTTTCTTTTTTAAGTCTATTTATTTATTTGGCTGCACCGGGTCTTAGTTGCAGCATTCAGGATTTAGTTCCCTGCGCCGGGATCCAATCCAGGTCCTCTGCATTGGGAGCTCAGAGTCTTGACCACCAGGGAAGTCCCCAGTGGGTACTTTAAAAGCATTTTTCCCCCTGTTTATTGGTACCTGTCATGTGTTAGGCTTGTGCTTTTCTACGTATTGGGATAAAGTGGTGAACAAAGCAAAAGAAAGTGCCTGTCATCGTGGAGCTTGGGCTCCAGGGAGTGTGACAAAGGGTAAAGATGTAAATATATATAAAATATAATGTCTGGGTCACAAAGGACCTCATATTGTAAGATTCTATTGATAGAAAATGTATAGAATAGGCAAATTTGTAGAGGCAAACTGTAGGGTTAGTGGTTGCCTGATGATGTAGGGATGAGGGGAAAAATGAGTGATTGCTGATGGGGTGATATAAATGTTGTTAAATAACATTGTGATGGATGCGCAGCTGTGAATACACTAAAAAACATTGACTTGTGCACTTTAGACTTCCCTGGTGGCTCAGACAGTAAAAGCATCTGCCTACAATGCGGGAGACCTGGGTTCAATCCCTGGGTCGGGAAGATCTTCTAGAGAAGGAAATGGCAAGCCACTCCAGTATTCTTGCCTGGAAAATCCCATGGACAGAGGAGCCTGGTGGGCTACAGTCCGTGGGGTCGCAAAGAGTCGGACACGACTGAGCGACTTCACTTCACTTGTGCACTTTAGATGGACCAATTGTATGGTGTATGATTTCTATTTCAATAGAGCTTTTTAAAAAAGGTCAAAAAGTGAAGAGTGCTGTGTAAAAACCTAACTCTGGTGGGGATGGAGGTGCTGGTTTGGATAGGGAAGTCAGGGGAGGGATGTCTGTCCTCTGGATGAGGTGACGTCTGAACAGGTATTTCAGTGACGTCAACATCAGGCCAACGACAACAGAGGTGGGAAAGAGGAGGAGGGTATATTAATAAATAAAATAGACCCTGAGCTAGGAGTTCACTTGAGTAGTCAAGAAGAGTGTGGCTGGAATGGAGTGAGCAGGATAATGAAATGGGATGACTTAGGTCAGATCATGTAGGGCCTTGCACAGACTTGTTGGAGTTTTTCCTTTTATGCGGCAGTCTCAAATCCAAAATCTCGTGATTACAACCTTACATTGTTACTTGTTCTTTGCAGGTTGGCAGGGGTCTCTTTTCCTGTCACTGACATTCATATCCTCAGTGTACCTGAAACCTGTAGGAAAATGGGCTCCTGTTTCTAGAAGGAAAAAGAAAGTGAAAGTCACTCAGTCATGTCTGACACTTTGTGACCCCATGGACTGTAGCCAGCCAGGCTCCTCTGTCCGTGGAATTCTCCAGGCCAGGATACTGGAGTGGGTAGCCATTCCCTTCTCCAGGGTATCTTCCCGACCTAGGAATTGAACCCAGGTCTTCCACATTGCTGGTGGATTCTTTACCAGCTGAGCTACCAGGGAAGCTCTTCTAGAAGAAAGGGCAGACCTAAACAGTGAATCTTAATTACATACACTATTATATACTTTTTCCATATCACTGAGTAAAACTAAAGTTTCAGGAGGGTGGGCCATGTAACCAGTGGCGTGGAGCACCCCTCAGCCTTCCATGTGGAATCGCCTGTAGAGAGGCCCAGCCCTGCACCGCTGCATCTTGCTCTTGTTCTGTTCCAGAAACATGTAGGATAAATGCTGATTCTGATAACTTTCAATTTTGTTTCACGTTTTTGGCAATGACATGGTAACAACCCCATGTTCTGTCCTCTACCTCCACCCCAAAAGCCAGTGCTGGTTTAGTTCGTCATTTTCATTGTTCTCAGAATGCATTTATCATACATATCTGTGTATAGTGCTATATTAAAAATTTTGTACCGGAGAGCATTGCTTACTGATTGACCAGCTGGAGTTTAGCTAATAATAAAATACTTTTGTGAATTCTTAGTGACAAGAAGAATGAGGTATATTTGAAATAGAAATAACATGGGTATTACGTCTTTTCTGCACCATCTTTTTTTTTTTTTAAAGCTAGTAGATTGTTTTGATTTCACCAGTTTTATTACCTTTTTATTTAATATTAAGTTTCTCTAACTTTGTGTGTTTGCTAATTGACAACCTTGGTGGGACATACTGCTGCTTTTTACTCCCTGATGCTCCCATCAGAAATGAGTTAGAACGGAGGAAGGGGCTTTGGAATGTGAATTCTCCCCAGCTTGGCCACAACTAGTTACCTGACTCTGCTTGTGCTAATTTTCATAGCTCAAGGAGAATTTTTGGGACTTGAACAAAAGGACATGAGCTTCCCTCACAGCTTCTGAAAGCAGTCTTGTTGGTTTTCCTCCTAGTGCAGTCACGTTTTATATAGAGGTGAGTTCTAAAGTCCATATCTAAGGTGAAAATCACCAGTATTAAAAATATCACTGGAGGGATTTCCCTGGTGGTCCAGCAGCTGTGACTCAACACTCCCAATACAGAAGGCCTGGGTTCGATCCCTGGTCAGGAAACTAGATCCTGCATGCCACAACTAAGACCTTGAGCAGTCAAATAAATAAATAAAAATAAAAATAAATCACTGGAAATACTTTCAGAAGGTATCCCCTCATTGCAGATTGTCTCTTAGCACAGCAGTTTTTTCCTCCAGCGTTAGGACAGGTCACCAACTCTTCTTCAGCTGAGCACCAGTTGAAGCAGCTGGCTTATGTTTAGGGACTGTGTTTTATGAAAAATACATCTTCTAAATACTTGGCTCATACAGTGTTGTGAGATGCATGTGGAGACTGAGCGGACCCAGCGACTGTCAGATTCCTGTTGCCCATCTCCCTCTCATTAAGTAGAGGCCTCAGGGCAGTTACTGGGGCAATTGACTTTTCTTCTCTCTCCCTCTTATTTTTGCCAAGCCGTTGCCATGAATTGGTGTAAGTTAAATGTGGATGTCCTGCGGTCTCGTTGTACTCTCCACTTTTGCTGCCACAGACCACCTGAAGGCCCTAATCATTTCCCACCTTGGTCACTACAAGTACCCTTCATGAAACACCACTCTGAAATCCAGGCTACACTTGCCGTTGGGCAGTCTTTCTAAAAAAGGCTGATTTAAACACTCCCGTGGCCCCCAGGCTCACAGCAGTGCTTCCAGCATTCTGCTCTGCAGAATTAAGTACTCTCTCTGGATTCTGGGAGTGTAACTTGATCTGGTGAAATTTCGTTCAGATCTCCTGCCATAGTCGTTTTGTCGTTTTCATGTGAAACAGCTGTACATGAGTTAGTTACCTTTGAGTAGGAATGCTGGAGTGTGCCATGTCTACCTGTTACATTTGCATACCCTCCAATGGCCCAGTGGAAATACTCATCCTTAGATTAACCTCTTAAACAGGGTTCAGAGCTGCCCTTTTTCTGTCCTACCCTGCCTTTGAGTCTCTTCTGTTACCATGCTGCTTCTTACATGTGAAGAGTTAGTGATGTGAATGCCCTGAAATACCAAAGCATACTGAATTAAAGTCTTGATGCCTTTGTCCCTACATTCATTTATTCATTGAATAATAATTGAGCACCTGATGTGTGCCAGGTATTGCTTTTGGTACTAGGGATACAGCAGTGGACAAGAGCAGGTTCTGGCCTTTGTGAAGCTTATATTCTAATGCTAGAGGAAGATGGCACCCAAATATGACAGAAAGTCTGGTGGCACTAATGCCATAAAGAGACATAAAGCATGCTAATGAGATAGTGAAGAATGGGTCCTGTTTGTTGGGTCTGGCAAGGTTCTATAAGAAGGTGATATTTCAGTGGCAACCTGATGAAGTGTGAGAGCAAGCCATGTTATTATTAGAGGAAAGAGGGCTCAGTGCAGAGAGAACAGGGTGTTCAAAGGCCCTGAGGTAAGAGCTTGGTTGGAGTATTCACAAGATAGCAGGAAGCTCTCTGTGACCGAGAAGAGTGAGTGAGGGGAAGATAGGTAAGAGATGAGATTGGGTAGAAGAGGCAGACAATGTGCGGGGCCCTGAGGCCATAACTTCTCTTTAGCCTTGAGTGCCTTTCCCTTCCATCTGTAACTTCTGAGGTTGGAATTAATTTTAATTTGTTCCACATGGTAGCTAGTTGCCCTCTGCTTTCTCTTCCCTATTGATTTGAAATACCATTTAATCATATTATTTATATGTGCTTACATATACACGCAACCATACAGACATGCGTAGACATGTTTGTTAGCTCTCTTTCAATGATTTGTCTTCCTGCACGTGTGCCGTATTTTATAGTACTGTGCCTCTATACCAGGCCTTGGCAAACTACAGCTCATGGTCCAAATCAGGCCCACCACCTAGTTTCCAGAAATAAGGTTTTACTGGAGCACTGCCACAGTCATTTGCTTGTGTGTTGTTTATGGCTGCTTTTGAGCTGCAGTGGCAAAGCAGTTGCAGCAGAGATCGGATGGTCCACAAAGCATAAAATATTTAAGACCTGGCCCTCTTGCAGAGAGTTTACCAACCTCTGCTTTATATTATGTATGGTCTGATAGGGCCTGTTCTTCTTCTTCATTTTCAACAATTTCTTGGCAAGTCAAGCGTGTTTCTTCTTTTCAGGTGAACTTTAGAATCAATCTGCTAAGCTTGCCTGACTCCCTTCCCTTTCTCTCACCTCTTTTTTGGGGTGGGGAAGCGGGAAGCAGGGAGAATAGGAGTTTGATTGCGTTTAATTTTGTAGTTGAGTACGGGGTGAAGTGATCATCTTACAATACTGGGTCTTTCCCTTCCAGGAATGTATCTCTGCATCGGTAAACTTTTATTGTTTCTTCACTTGAATGTTGCACATGTAAGTTTATTCCTACGTGTACTATTGCTTTTCGTTGCTATTATAATTGAGATCACCTCCCAGGTATATTTAACAAGTGATTATTTGTGGCATAAAAGAAGGGTTTGAATTTTTATGTATTTCAGTTGTTTCTAACCCTCTTATGGAAGTAAACTCCTTTTAGGACTGTTAATTCTCAAAGTTGATTCTTTTGGTTGACGGTCATTGTCTGAACTTACCAGTTTTTGTTTTATTCCTAATACTTATGTCTCTCTGTATTGTGGGATTCTATATACAAAGGGTAGTTTGGAGGAAGTGAATTTTGACCCTCTCACTGGCATTCACTTTTTTCTGTTACATAGGTCACAACAAATGATAATTATAAAAAAACCCAAAACAAACCCCCAAAACTCCCGGAAAACTTTATGCCACATCAGCATTTGTTGATCATTTTGAAGAATACTCAGAAGATAATTTAGGCAAGCCATTTATCAAGCATGCTGTGTCTTTCTGCAGAGCCATATGTCACTTTTAATACAGAATGTTAGGTTTGCATGTCACACGTGAGAGTCTAACCCAGTGACTATGGTGGAGAGCCTTTTGATCATGGACTAAAGTTGACTTAACTGAGCATTTAGCCTTTAGAATTGAAGTAGGAGCCAAAGGAGATTTTATGAATCAGTTAGGACTTTCCTAAATGCATTTCTGTAAAGCATGTGATCTTTACCCTTAACATCTATTCCTTAAGGATCTGAAATCTATTTTAGATTTCAAGGTCTATTACTTGCCCTGAGCAGTGAACAGATGAACCATGAATTCAGTATGTGTTAACCTTTGTGGATTTATCTTTTAATGCCATTTTGGTCTTTTTTTTTTTTTTCCCTGAATTTGTGTCTACTCCTTAGCTTTTTACCTTGATGAAACTAAAGAAAAAGTGTTCTATTCATGCTGCTGGTTCCTTTTCTTTTTCCTTTTTTTTTTGATGAGGTGATGATGAGGTGGTTGTGATAGTAGACACTGGATATGGAAATAGAGACTTGCTGACATATATTATGTGACTTGTGAAATGAACCTAGTTACTTGCATCGTCTGTAAAGTGAAACTTCATGTATAGAACCTTAAATGCTCTTGTGTATTTTTTTCTACTGCTGAGATATTCTTCCACCAACATTATGAAATCAGTTGGTGGTATATGAATGTAGACATGCCATCATAGGCTGTAGAGATGTATCAGGCCGTATGCCTCTGTCACAGAGGCAGCTGCAGCTTTGAGATCTTTGATGTGGGGCTTGACTTGGATCTACAGGAGTAGAAACCATTGTAGGTGGTTGGTGTGGAAAATGGTATAATCTAACAGTGATAATATCTTTTATTGGGCACTCAGTGTGATCCACACATTACTCTGACTCTGCCACATCCAGGCATTGTAGTCTCATTCACAAATGAGGACATTGAAATTTAGGTTAAGTAACTGGTGGATCTGAGATTCAAACTAATTGTTAGATTCCAGAGTCAGGTTGTAAAGCTCAAGAGTGTTATTTTGGCAGAAACTGTGTGTGTGTGTGTGTGTGTGTGTGTGTGTGTGTGTGTGTGTGTGTGTGTGTGTGTGTGTGTGTGTGTGTGTGTGTGTGTGTGTGTGTAAAGACCGATTTAGCTATTTTAATTTGTTTAGATTCTCCTGTGTGAATTTTGGCAGTTGAATCAGCAGGTTTGGAGACCTCATTGCCTTGATGATCTTTGGCAGACTCCTGTAAATCCTCAGTGAAGAGAGAATCTAGATCCTTAAGTTTTCTGTTTTTTTTTTTTTGCGAGTCCAGAAGTTTAATTTATATATCAAGGTATTACTGTAGTGTGTTTGTCTTCCAAATTTTAAATTGAGAGAGTACAAAAAGGGAGTTTATGGCTTGGTCGTAGATGCCAGGGGAGAGGGTTGGGATAAGATTAAGTTCCCCAAAGCCTTTGTTATTGCTCCTAGCTTTAGAGCCCCCTACCTAGGTTTATGAAATAGAAGTGTAAGTACATAAATACACACACGTGTATATATATATTCAAACACCTCAAATGTTTTAAAATCCTTTTCTGTGCAGTTGCACTAATTAAGATGGAAAATCAAGGTCTGTGCATATTTATGTCATCATTTACCTTAAATATGGCTCAACCACTCACATGCTAAATAATTAATACTTGTCTATATTTGAGGTCCTTCTCTGGTTGTCTCTCAGCCAAGCACTCCGATTCTTTGGACCACTCTCAATGGCTGTGCCTGTGGTGTCAGGCCAGGGGCTGCCATCGGTCGGGCCAGCGCTCTGCACGTGTACATGTACACTTACAGCCCGCTGCTCCAGACAGTGGTGTGTGTATGTCAGGGACTCTGCTGCCTGCTGGCCCCTCTGCCCTCCAGGCCAGCCCAGACCTGGATTCCTGGCACAATTTAGAAAAGAAAAGTGAAGCTTTCTAAATACTGGCAGGCAGGTCAGCTTGCTTTCCAACCCAGAGAGTCCAGCTCAGTGGAGACAATTTGTGTTGTAGTGTTGGCTCCTTGCATCTGACATGCATCCTAAATAAATATTCCAGGAAAGGGTGATTTTTTTTCCTCTTTTTCAGCTTGACTTTGTCTTTTGTGTATGATTTAGTGTGCAGTCCTGAAGTTGTTAGAGATGGCCGGTGGAGGCAGTCTTTGATTTGGCCATTTCTCTGTGAGTGCAAGTTCTGCCTCTGTGTTACTGGCTCTGTGGCACATTTTACTGTTGCAGTGCCAGGAACTATAGACTCCATCCCAGGGCCCTGGCCTCTCAGACAGGCCACTTTCAGGCCAGCCCTTTGATTTATCTGTATTTGTTAGATCTGTCTTCTATTAATGTTACTTAATTTGCCAGCATCAGTGATATTTTTCTATTAAGCTTACGTTCATTGCTGATAGGATGTTATAACTACTGAAGTATTTTTGTTTTGCCTTACACTTCACATGAAAATTTCATGAACTGTATTTTAACATTTGGTTGGGAATTTAACTTTGTTGTCAGACTATTTCTAGCAGATAGGTTGGTAGTTGCATGTTGTATCTTATATAATAAGTATCAAATTTAATGGCGATAGTATTCAATTGTATCAAAACATTTGTTTCCACTTTTGAGCTTTATTTTCTAACGGTCTTTTTGCAATGTGGGAAATAAATGACACTAAATTTTCCCCTTTTTCTTTTAAAGACTTTCAGCTGAACTCTCATCTCTCAACACTGGCAAATATTCATAAGATCTACCACACCCTTAATAAGCTAGTAAGTCAATTTTTTAAAGACAAAACTACCAGCTGTTCAGTTGTTTTAAGTGTATTTGATAAGAATTTAGATTACAGATATTAAGATATCAACTGTTTATGAAAATACTGAATTTTTAAACTTGCTGTATGGCGTGTGATTTCTTGGTAATAATGAACATATTTCTTGCAGAATCTAACAGAAGACGTTGGCCAAGACGATCACCAAACAGGTATCTATAAATGCTATCACTACTTAATTTTCAATAAACTTCCTAATAGTTATGAAGGAGAAATACGAGCTGAGAACGCTCCATGTTATTATAATACATCCTATTAGCAAGCTGTTCTTGGTTGAGGATCTTTTCTCAGGGTGTATAGAGGCATCCATGCCACAGCTCTTTCCCGGGAGGAAATCTGTTCTAGGGCTCTGGTTTATAACGGAGTACTTCAGTTCCTTTAACGAGTTGGGGGTTCTCCCCAGTGGTTTGAAGATAATCATTCCTTTACTAAAGTATTTTAGCTTATACTAAAAAGTAGTGCAGTTTGAAAGGTTTTCCATAAATGCTTGTTGACTTGAGATATAAAATAAGTTAATAGGGAGATAGGAGTATATCTGTGTGTTTTGTATGGGTCCTGAGGATTTATGGGCTTCTCTGGTAGCTCAGACAGTAAAGAATCCTCCTGCAGTGTGGGGGACCTGGTTTTGATCCCTGGGTCGAGAGGATCTCCTGGAGAAGGGAATGGCTACCCACTCCAGTATTCTTGCCTGGAAAATCCCATGGATAGAGGAGCCTGGTGGGGTACAGTCCATGGGGTTGCAAAAGAGTCGGACACAGCTGAGCAACTAACACTTTCTTTCACTTTGAGGATTTATGACTGGGAACATTGAAAGTGGATTATTGTAAACAGTTCCCTAGCCCTGTGGTTCTCAAACTCGAGCTGGCATTATAATCCTGGTGGAGGGAGGGGCCAGTTTCCACGGGTTGCTCAGCTCCACCTCCAGAGCTTTGGAGGTGCATTTCTAACCAGCTCCCAGGTGATCCTGATGGAGCTGGTCTGGAGATCACACTTTGAGAACCACTTCTCTAAACCGTGATGATCACAAAGTTCAGAGACTTGCACTTGATCTATAGTTAATAACTTCCAGTGAAAGTTACGAAACTATATTTTAAAGTTTTTGAAAGTTACCACAGCAATATATGAACACGTGCTTGTTAGAGAATTGTTAGCTTGTTAGAGAATAGCACAAAAACAAATGAAAGAAAAAGCCATAGCCCTCCTTTAGTAGGCTGTTTTAGTACTTATTCTTTTGGATATTTTTGTACCTGCATATGTCTTTATAGTAGTAGAGGAGTGTTTTGTTGTTGTTTTTTAGCATTGGTGAGCTCATACTGTATATACTATATAGCATCAGTCTTTTTTTCATTTAATTTTTTTGTTAAAAAAATTACCTTGGAGGTTGTTGGGATTTAGAACTCCCTACCCTTCCCCTCCAGATTGGTTCAGGATCAATTGGAAATTAGGCATAATAAGATGGATATTGAACTAACAGTTGTGTTGGAAAACACAGCTTAGATGAACAGCAGAAATGCAGAAGCTTTTTAGTATTTCACCTTAATTAGACAGCCTCACACCCAAACACTGCCATAGCCAGTAGAGCACACCTGGCCTACCTCTAGCCCCCCACTTATGGCAGTGGAGGGGTAGCAGCTGCTGCTGGCAGGCTGAGCTGAAAGGGAGTTCAGAAGGGGCTGGGCCCCTCTGCTCAGTTCCCTCCACCCCCCATTACCAATTAGATCAGACATTCCTCCTTTCAGGGAAAGGAGTGAGAGAAGGGGAGGTGTGTTTTAGAAGGCCAGGCCACAGAGAGTCCCTTCACCTGATCTTTCTGTTTTAGTAAACATAGGTCAGGACAGCCAAAAACAGTTTCCTTTAATAATTTTAAAAGCAGTGCATGCACATGATTTTAAAAGAAGTTTCAGAAGGTGTAAAAAAGCAAAGGTTGCTGTCCAATTTTATGAGCCCCAGCTCCCATCCCCAGCTAGTGCTATACCCTTGACTCGGCAGAGACAACTCTTATATTCTTCTATTTGTTTCCCAAATGATGACGATGATATATTTTCCCCCAAATACAAGTATACATTTATATATGCCTCTTGTTTTTGTCACTCAGTGTATCTTGGAGATCTTTTCATAGCACATTTATGAAGCTTTATTTTTAATGACTGCATGATTTTCTATCTTGAGAATATATCATATTGAGTTTCTGTTGATGCACACTTAAGTGTGTTGTAACTTTTAGCTACTACTAATAAGGCTGAATATAATTTTCAGGGCCAGTTCTAATAGTTAAGAAAAAGCACATTTCTGTCTTCTTATTCTGGAAAAATACATTGGTAGGCACCAGAGATTTTTTAAACTTGATAGTTAGTTGTTTGATTTTTTTAAAACTGAATTTTTTGTTGGTAGAGTCTTTTGGCTGTCTTTCCCTTGGCTACGGTAATGAAACATCTAAGTTTTGCATCTTGTACATTATTTAGTTAATGTTGAACTTTGGATTTAAGTGAGTATTGTTACTATAGTAATGTCACATTTAAATACTTAACCTGAATGTGTCTGTTTAATAACTGGGAGCTATAATTCAGGAATACTAAAGTGGAGAGTGTGTTTGGCCTCATACCTCCTCTTTTGCCCTTGGGGACAGTGGTTGTGTCTGATGTTTGGTATAGGACTTGCTGATGCAGTGCCTGGTACCTCTTACGTGCCAGTCAATGTCAGTTAGCGTTAGTAATTCCTTAGAGTAGTCCATTTCATTAACATTTCCCCATCTGGTTATAGCATCACTTGTGATTATCATATCTGACAGAGCATACTTGAAAAATTAAACAACATAAAATCTGTAATGTTTGGAAATCTGAGAAAGTTAATCACTGTAGTGCCTCTTTGAATCTCTTCGTTCAACAGTAGACTGAGCAATTTCTATATCAACTGTATATGGAGTAGTGAAACCAAGCGCAAGAGGCCAGTGTCTTTCTCCTCTCTTTATTTTAATACTTTTCGTTGGTTCTTTCAGACTTCCTACCATCAAAAAAAGAAAAAGGGGAGAGAGCATGTACATTAATATTGGAGAAATAGCCCAAAATAGTGGGTGTGAATTTAAAAAGCCAGAGAGCACTGATAGTAATAATAATAGTGAAGGAGAATGATAGATGTTGTAAGTCGTATTGTTTAGAGAGAAAGGAAAGGAAATTTTTTGGTCTCTAATAGTAGGATAAAAATTGCACATTTGGACACTAGTAGTGAGCTATTTCAAATTCTGAAAAGTGATGCTGTGAAAGTGCTGCACTCAGTATGTCAGCAAATTTGGAAAACTCAGCAGTGGCCACAGGACTGGAAAAGGTCAGTTTTTGTTCCAATCCCAAAGAAAGGCAATGCCAAAGAATGCTCAAACTACCACACAGTTGCACTCATCTCACATTCTAGTAAAGTAATGCTCAAAATTCTCCAAGCCAGGCTTCAGCAATACGTGAACCGTGAACTTCCAGATGTTCAAGCTGGTTTTAGAAAAGGCAGAGGAACCAGAGATCAAATTGCCAATATCCGCTGGATCATTGAAAAAGCAAGAGAGTTCCAGAAAAACATCTATTTCTGCTTTATTGACTATGCCAAAGCCTTTGACTGTGTGGATCACAATAAACTGTGGAAAATTCTTTAAGAGATGGGAATACCAGACCATCTGACCTGTCTCTTGAGAAACCTGTATGCAGGTCAGGAAGCAACAGTTAGAATTGGACATGGAACAACAGACTGGTTCCAAATAGGAAAAGGAGTACGTCAAGGCTGTATATTGTCATCCTGCTTATTTAACTTCTTTGCAGAGTACATCATGAGAAACGCTGGGCTGGAAGAAACACAAGCTGGAATCAAGATTGCCAGGAGAAGTATCAATAACCTCAGATATGTGGATGACACCACCCTTATGGCAGAAAGTGAAGAAGAACTAAAGAGCCTCTTGATGAAGGTAAAAGAGGAGAGTGAAAAAGTTGGCTTAAAGCTCAACGTTCAGAAAACTAAGATCATGGCATCTGGTCCCATCACTTCATGGGAAATAGATGGGGAAACAGTGGAAACAGTGTCAGACTTTATTTTGGGGGGCTCCAAAATCACTGCAGATGGTGATTGCAGCCATGAAATTAAAAGACGCTTACTCCTTGGAAGGAAAGTTATGACCAACCTCGATAGCATATTGAAAAGCAGAGACATTACTTTGTCAACAAAGGTCTGTCTAGTCAAGGCTATGGTTTTTCCAGTGGACATGTATGGATGTGAGAGTTGGACTATAAAGAAAGCTGAGCACCAAAGAATTGATGCTTTTGAACTGTGGTGTTGGAGAAGACTCTTGAGAGTCCCTTGGACTGCAAGGAGATCGAACATGTCCATCCTAAAGGAGATCAGTCCTGGGTGTTCATTGGAAGGACTGATGTTGAAGCTGAAACTCCAATACTTTGGCCACCTGATGCAAAGAGCTGACTCATTTGAAAAGACCCTGATGCTGGGAAAGATTGAGGGCAGGAGGAGAAGGGGACGACAGAGGATGAGATGGCTGGATGGCATCACCGACTTGATGGACATGGGTTTGGGTGGACTCCAGGAGTTGGTGATGGACAGGGAAGCCTGGTGTGCTGCGATTCATGGGGTCGCAAAGAGTCGGACACGGCTGAGTGACTGAACTGAAACTGTTCTGTGAAAAAGCTATATAAAAATTATTGAAGTGGCAGAATGATCATATAAAATGTTATTAAGTGAGTCAAGGCTATATGATACAACAAACTCATAATGAAAATTCGATAGTGAGATTTTTGTATTGGAACATGCATTTATACTAAGTTTGGAAAAGTCAGAAAAAGATCTCTAATTGTATAGCCCTCTTATTTGAGGGTGAAACTGGGCACACAAATTAATATGTCATAGGAGAATTAATTCCTGAACAGGAGTGTTTTTTACTTGAGGCCCACAAGCAAAATGATTAAATTAAAAAAAGTAGCGGAGCAGCTACTTAGATACCATTTATTAGGAATAACATAGTTAAATTATTATGAAAACAGCCAGCTGCATAGGCATTTAAAGGCTTTGTGGTTTGATCCAGGTAAACTCAATTTGCTGTTTAAAATTGATTTTTCTGGGACCAACTATTAGATATGTTTAAAATGTTGCAGTATTTCTAATTGTTTAATGTAAGAAGAAGAGCTACATTCATTGACTGATTTATTTGAAAATATGATCAGTTAATGGACTAATTTATTTGTTCTCCTTAAACACTGAACCAGAAAGAAATGAACCTGAACTCAATCATAACCTTTGGTTTAAAAATAGAAACAGTTTCTGTTGCCTTCCTAAGGATCATACAAATACTTCAGCATCAAAAGTGTTTCTAATGAGGGGAGGGTTTCAGAGTCACTGTCTGTCTAATGGAGAGATATTGCAGACTGAACACCAGAATGTCTATCACTGTAATGTGAAGGAGCCTAAATCATAGATTGGGATTACTAGCTGAGATTATTCATCCCTTCGTCTTCCTACTTCTTTATTATTGTAATAAAAAGGCCTTTCCTTTTTCATAAGTACCTGCCAAACGTTTCTGATGAGTTTTAAGATGGATTACTAAAATCTTTTTCTGTCCTGTTTTTTCTTTGTTGTTGTTGTTGTTCAGTTGCTCAGTCGTGTCCGACTCTTTGTTATTCCATGGACTGCAGCATGCCAGGCTTCCCTGTCCTTCATGCTCTGGAGTTTGCTCAAATTCATGTCCATTGAGTCAATGATGTGTGATAGCAAACATTGGAAACTTGTAACTCTGATCATTTTCCCCCAGAAAGGGTATAATATGATTGGAAGAGAAACCAGAGTATTAACTCTGATCATTTCAAATGAATTTGTGGGTTAGTTAGCTTTTATTTGTTAATTATTTATTGAATAGGAACTTTTAGGAGCTCAACTTACCGGCCAGTTTTCTTATATGTTGAATAGGGGTGGTAATAATACCTCTCAGATTTGTGACGATAACTTTGAAAGTGCTTTGTAGTTATTAATTGAAAACATCAGGCTTAATATTTTGCCTGTTTACCTATAATGGCAGATTATTTGTACCTAAGTGGATACTTGTAGCAGGTTAAAATAGCTAAAGCTTCTTTAAAACAGATAAACATTCCATAAGATTCTTGTTTATATTATTTGCTTACTAAATTTTCCGTGTAAAAATAAGTGTAATTCAGGTAGATTAAGTGATTCAAGTTCTGAGGCAGTAAAGTCTAAATTTGATGATAACAGATAAATACAAATTTGTGAAACATTCATTTGGATTTAAGTGTCTTGATTATAAAAAGACACCACAGAGTTATTTTAAGAAGCAAACATTCTCAAATATTTGTGTTAAAAAAAAAAATCCTACCTGCCAGGATACTTGAGTCAAGTGCTTGTCTTAACTGTTAAATGGTGGAAAAAAATCTGAAATGGTGGTGTATTACTTATTCATAGGTGTTTTCACATCTCTGGGAATGTACTGACTTCTTAGCAGAATTTGATTTACAAATGTTTTAGGAACACATTTATTCAACACATGTTTCTTGAGAGTCTACTATAGGATATATATATATACCTTATTACTGTATACTATAGGATATATATATATACCTTATTACTGTATAATGATACTGTATTAGCTGCTGTGTCTGCACGGGTGAACCAGACAAAACCCTGCAAACCAAGGTATACTTTTGTGCATGGACTTAAAAATCTTGAGTTGTTGCTTTTGCTCAGGTAGGATCCGTGAAGCCATACTGGGGATTTGGGGCTATCACACCTTGAG
Source organism: Okapia johnstoni (assembly GCA_024291935.2). Classification (NCBI taxonomy): domain Eukaryota; kingdom Metazoa; phylum Chordata; class Mammalia; order Artiodactyla; family Giraffidae; genus Okapia; species Okapia johnstoni. Next base: position 61,498,972 of record CM044308.1, read on the forward strand.
TTGTATGCTCTCTATAAGTTTTTGTTGACTTGGTTCACGTCACTGAATTATTTTAGGTCAACTTGTTTTCTTCAGCATTAAACACTTGCTTTTGAGTTAGCCTGAAACTTAAGAGGCATCATGAGTTCCAGGATTCTGCCTGTGGAGCTATGCTGAGTCGTCCCCTGTGATTTCTCTGGGATATGAGTTGGATACATTCTTCCTGCGAGGTGGGGGTGAGAGGGTCGAGGAGCCAGTGGGTGCCTGAACTGTAGCAGGTGTCGGGAATGAACAGACACTGTTTCATCGTGAAGGACGCCCCCGACAGTCACTTACTTATGCCAGTGATTAGAGCAGAGACATCTGAACGGGGGCCAAGTGAATAAGTAAAAGAACAAAATGCCAAATTTGAGATGCTTTGGGGCTAAAATATGAGTATGTTTTATGCCAGGAAAAGTGATTTGTGAAACTTTAACAGAAAGCATTCATTCGTAAGAAAAAAAAAGAAAGTTGAAAAAGTTAGTTAACTTACGACAGCAGTGTTTCCACGAAGAGGCAACAGTAGAGGAGCTGGTGGTGGATCAGATCTTACTGGTGAATATTGGTGGAAACATTGTTTTAAATGATGTTCATCTTCCCAGGGGCTGGGGAGAGGTGTGCATTTCCTCTGTGTTCTGCAAACTGGTGGGAGGGAGAGGTCACTACAAGACTAGATGCTCAGAACCTGACTGTGACCAGTGCTGGGAGACAGTGTCTCTCCTTCACACATGCACATCCAAAAGGGAGAAGCAAGCCTCAAGGTTGCTCCTTTCCGAGAAGCGTGGCAGGCTTTCTGGCAAGTTGGGTCACACTTTTTTGTTCTGCGAGCCCCACCCCGAGGCATTACTGGACAAGAATAAATCTTGCCTGTTGGCAGTCTGCAAAAGCTCGGATCTCTGCCCCTCTCAGACCTCTTCTTTGTGCATCAGTGTAAACAGGACTGGGTTTCGCAGGGAGGACGGACGGGTATGTATGGTGGCAGCACTTGCTCTGGCTCTTCTGCTTCCTATTCTTGCTGCTGTTGTGAGAGAGATGTGAGGGTGTCTGGTGTTTCTGAAGAACCTTCTACCCCCACCCTGGTTGAGCTCTGGGAAGGGTGGCCGAGGGTCATCTTTCCAGCCTGGTGGGCTCTACCTGTGCGCTGAGGAGCCAGCCTGGTCCAATAGCCAGTGCTGGACCCCCGCCTCGCTGGCACCATTGTCCTGGTTTGTTTCAGGAGAGGTGCTTTCGGCTGGCCTCATCCTAAAGTACATCGCCTGGAGGTGGAAACCTGAGTGTGTCCAGGATTTAGGTTCCAGTCCCTGCCCTTGTTCTTTTCAGGTTGGAACCGTTAGCTACTGACATCTCTCTCCCTGCCTTCCGAACAGCTCTCTGCAAAGAGCTGTCCATGCTTTGTAGATTGCTGGGCTCCTTCCCCAGCCTTAGCCCCTCCGCCTCCACCCCTTGCTGCTGCACTTTACTGCTGCTTCCCCCGCCCCCACCCACTGCCTAGCGCACTCCTCCTCCGTAAGCCTCCGGGAGGACAGTACACTCACCCAGGTTTTCTCCCCACCCAGGTCCTCATCTTCTTTTTCCAGGCCCCAACATCCACACTCCCCCAGGCTCTAAGGGCTTCCCTGGTAGCTCAGCTGGTGAAGACTCTGCCTGCAATGCAGGTGACCCCAGTTCGATTCCTGGGTCAGGAAGATCTCCTGGAGAAGGGATAGACTACCCCCTCCAGTATTCTTGGGCTTCCTTGGTGTCTCAGATGGTAAAGAATCTGCCTGTAATGCAGGAGACCTGGGTTTGATCCCTGGGTTGGGAAGATCCCTTGGAGAAGGAAACAGGTACCCACTCCAGTATTCTGGCCTGGAGAATTCCATGGACAGAGGAGCCTGGTGGGCTACAGTCCACAGGGTTGCAAAGAGTTGGACACGACTGAGCTACTTTCACTTTTCCCAGACTCTGGCCTCAGTCCCCTGCTTCTCAGCCTCTGCTGCTGTGGCCGTGTGGGAGTGACAGTGAGTGATGGCAGGGAGCCAGGGCCTTGCTCCTGAGCTGCCTGGGTTCCATCCTTGATCCCCTCTGCTGTTTTCCAGCCACTGCTTCATCTCTCTGAGTTTCCTTATTCGTAAGAATGGGGATGCTAAGGATGCCCTCCATCGTAGGGTGGTTGTAAGGATCAGATAAACGTGGAGCTGTGGCCTGAGCACATACCTCTCTTGTGAAACTCAGTTCCCAACATCTGTCTTGGCACCTGAGCCCTTGCTGAATGGATGTTTTTCCCTCAGAACACTCCTGAGAAAGTCTCATTTTCAGATGGTGAACCAGAGACCTAGGATTGGTCATTGGCTGCCCAAGCCCATGACCAGCTGAGGAGCTGGAGCTCATGCCCAGAGTGCAGAGCACTTGGCCCTAGTGCCCGGCTCTCTGAGGGCCAGGCCTTTCACCAAGGCCCTGGCGGATGAGCAGGATGCCGTCCAGAGTTCACCACTTAGCATTTCCAAGACCTTGGAACGTCTCTTGAATGCCTGATCCTTAGCTTTTCCCCTCTGTCAGTAGAGATCATTATCTCTGCCCTGCGTGTCATTCAGGGTTATTGTGGGAACCAATGACATAATATCTCTGCTAGTACTTGTGCCAAGATGGGGTTGTGATTGTCTTTTAATTTACAAAGGTTTAAAACAGTCTGAAGTGAGACTGTCTGGGTTTGAATTCCAGTTTTGCCACTTACCTGACCTCTTTCTGCTTCCATTTTCTTATCTACGTAGGCATTATTATTCTGTTTTCATAAACTTGTCATGAGGTTAAGTGAGTTCATACACGTAAGTGTTAACAGTAGGGCCTGGCGCACAGTAAGGTCTCAACAGGTGTTCTGTGATGGTGTTACATTTTTAATATCTTTTACCAAATTGAAGTTAGGTCTCAGAAAACCCTGACCAAAAGACCAGAATCTTCTTTAAGTGGCAAAACAAGCTAAAAAGTTCTACGGAAGTTTTGCTGAAGATCATGTCAGGCTTTTGCCCCAAATCCAAATTGTGTGTGTAACATTTTCTCAAAGAGGAACTGAAAACCATATTTTCACCTTATAGCATTTACAGGTAACATATAAAACCTTTGTAGCATCAACCGTGAAAGCTCTTCATTCTGTGGTGGCGTTCTTCAGAAGGGTTTCGACGTGGTAGTCCTTACTTTTGTGCTCTTCTCTGTGTCTTGTAGGGAGTCTGCGGTCTTGCAGTTCTTCAGACTGCTTTAGTAAAGTGATGCCGCCGAGGAAAAAGAGAAGACCTGCTTCTGGAGATGATCTATCTGCCAAGAAAAGTAGACACGATAGGTACGTTGCAGAGACAGCGGATCCATGTTGATGGCATACGTGCCAAAGAGGCACATTGGTCCATGAGCCCAGTGTGGGCCTTCCAAGCACATGAATATCAACTGGAATGTTGTTTTGGTTCTGCCAGGCAAACTTTCAAAGTGTAATTATTTCGTGATACTTAATGTGCGGATTCATGAATAAAAACAAATCAGGTAATCTGGGTTCTTAGAAATTTCAGGTTTTATCTTAGTCCATTGATCCACCAAAACTGGTGTAGAGTTTCTTTCTTTCCTTTTAAGGGCTTGCTGTCTGCCCCGTTGAGGACCTCAGGATTGATATGTATCTGTTCTTTAAGAGGGTTTCACTACCTGCAACAGGAGCAGGATTCCCGTAGCTGCTCTTGCAAGGACCTGGGCCACGTGGCTGAAGGGAGCCGCCTGTCCCCAGTGCTCTGAGCCTGGCTGGAGTATTAGCTGAGCTGACGTTCCTTCTCTGAAGAGTGAGGATTTGTTAGGAACCATGAAAAACAAGACTGTTGAAACCACTTCTCTTTCAGACAAGTGACCTGCTAATTTTGGTAACTCCCAAGGTCCATTAGGTTTGCTTATTTTAGACATTTTTTAGTTTCAGCCAGATTTCAATGGCCACTTTTGTTCTCTCTCTCATTTTTAAACAATGAACAAACATTGTAGTTTTATGTTTTTCTGCCTTTTTCTATCTTCCTCCATTCTAGCTCTGTAGGTTATTTCACTTCACTGATGTGGCCTGAATTGCCATATTGATAATCAGAGGGATCAGATGAGATCTTTCTGCTACTTTCTCGTTGTGATGTTTCATATACTACAACTCTTAGAGGGTTAGAGAGAAGGACTCTGAGAACATGAAAATCGTGTCACTGTTCCTATCTCAAATGAGTGGAAAGTATTATCTGAAAAAACTGTAGCTGTGATTTAGAAGATAATCACCAATTTAGATCAGTGATTCAGCTTTATGAAGCCAAGCTCCTTGACCATTTGGTGGTACAGATATGATTATCAAGGAATTGTTAAATTCTAGTTATCACATAGCATGACTGTATGTAGCACTTCCTATTTTTTCACTGGAGTCTAAATTCTTTTAGTGTGATAAAGTCAGTTTAAAGTCTGTACAAGGCTGGATTTTCTTCACTAATTCAAACAGAACAGTATATCTCAACCGTCTGAATGTAGAAACAGATAATGAGAACTGAACAGTCTTAATATAAAGCCATATTTTTTAAAGCATTTGCAAAAATGTAAAATAATGCCCCTCCTCTCACTTATTTTTAAAACTAGAATTATTTTTCATAAAAATACCGTGTTTTAAGACACACAAAAAACTGGTGGTTGAGTTGCAGAAAGGTGTGAGGTACTCTCATTGATAGCATTTCATTGGTCACCCAGGGCATGGGGAGCTAATTCTATAGCTGGATGATTTAGTTGAGTTTCATTCTTGGTCTTTTTTGGAAAAACTTTATTTACATACCACAATGTATACAGTTTTAAGTGTACAACTCAGTCATTTTTACTAAGTTAGAGTTAGTTTTGCAACCATCACTACAAACCAGTTTTAAAAGATTTCTCTCACCCCAGTTAGATCCTTGATGCCCACTTCTGTCCTTATTCCCAGCCCCAGGGAACCACAAATTTACTTTCTGTGTCTTCATATTTGCCTTTTCTGAACATTTCACATAAGTGAACCTTTATGTGAAATGCGTTTTTTTTTTTTTAATTTAGCATAGTTTGGGATTCTTCCATGTAGTAGCATGCATTGTTTATTTTTTTCTGAGTGTTATTCCAGTGTCCATTTTTTAGGTAGAATATTGTCAAGTAATTCAGACATTACAGTGTCTTATATAGATGTCCAGTTAATTGACCAGTTACAGACTTTGAGCTGAGATAGAAATGTCCAAACCCAGGACTAGAGCAAATCTGTTTGAACCCCTGGCCGGTATCCACCTTTGTTTCCAGGTGGTATGGCTGCTTTTTATAGAGGAAATACAAAACTAGTGGTTTGTGGTTTCAGTATCTTAATATCCTATAACATATTTGGGGGATTTTTGGGTACGAAAACCCAGAATCTCAAATTAGCAATATATACAGATATCCTGGTGAAAGTCTCGATCATGAATAAATGCTCCCTTCAAAAGAATTATGTGTGATATTATATGTTATGTAAATAAAAGCTGTATTCATAAATGTTCATATATAAATAAGGGATAAAACTTATAACTTTTCTATTGAAATCACTATTTGTAATAATACTGCTTCTTTTCCCCTCCCCAAGTAGGGAATGTCTTGCTCCTCAGCCCCATGACATCATGAGATAAGGAATTCCTGACGAGGGTCACAGTAGTGCAGGAGGAGGCCCTGTGCTTGCTGACTCAGTTCTCTAGCTTAAGCACTGGTTCCACAGGCTGGGACATGCCAGGAGAAGGGCAGGAGCCAGGATTTCTCTGTATTTCTTTTTCCTGAGGGTTTTTTCCCCTGGAGGCTTGTTCATAATTTGATGTTTCTTTTCATTTGCTTAACAAGTTCCTTGGAGGTCTCTACTATTGCCAGGTTCTTCCTTATACTGTGCTCTGTGCCCAGCTTGATTCAGATGACATGAGCGTCAGGAGAACTTAATTCAGGAACACGATTGAATCCTAGGGTCTTCAGTTGAAGAAAACACGAGCGACATTTCTTGCTGCATCTCACTATTGAAAAGTGTATATCAGATACTTGTTCTGTTCAGCTTTTACTAGCTATTTGTTCATCAGAGAAGAACCTGTATTAAGAGCTTACCATTTAATTCTATACTAGGTATTACTGTGTTTAAAACTATAGTTATTAAAGGTGACGCTTCCAGATGCAAGAATTGGAATATTCTATATGTATGTGAAATACCTATTAACTAGGTATCTGATCGGGTAAAAGAATAGAAACTATTTGTTACTTAAAAACACTCAGTATCTTTAAATAACTTCTAAAACTCCTTTCTCAATTTCTAGCATGTATAGAAAATATGATTCAACTAGAATAAAGACTGAAGAAGAAGCCTTTTCAAGTAAGAGGTGCTTAGAATGGTTCTATGAATATGCAGGTAGGTAATCATATCACCTAAGGCTGAGCCTCATAAAAATACAGAGTACTTTAGAGGAAACTAAAGAATTAAAAAATGAATTCTTTTCGAATTTGGTGTGTGTGTGTCTGTGTGTATGTGTGTCTTCCTGTTTTCGAGAGGGAGCACAGTTGAAACAAATCACCAAAGGTTCTATTTATAGCCAGCAGCTAAGCCAAAGAATTCAGAACATTAGAAGGGAACTGAAAAGATGAAATGTACTTGGGAGAAATACTCGGGATTGCTAGGAAACCTGTTGAGAATGCTGGTAATGGGTGGCTGCTTGGTTCATGCGTCCAAGTTAAAATAAGCTTTGTTGCTTTGAACCTTTATGTAGTGCAGTGGAATTTCTTATATTGTGTCTCTGTTTTGAAAGATCATTTGGCAGACAGTGTTGGTTTTGTCATTTAAAATATCTTAAAACAAGTCCCATTTTTTCAGTTTATTATAACTGGTTGAATAATATTAAAATAAAAGGTTTGTTTGTTTTTGTGGCTGTGTATGGTGTAAAAAAAGGGGAAAAGAATAACTTTCAGAATAGTTTGAACTGAAGGCTATTTTACCTTTCCTCTTCCCCACCAAATTTCTGTCATAACATATTCACTTGACAGTTCCAGTGACCTTCAAACCGATTTTCTCAATATCAGTCTCTACTGTCTAATTTGAAAAAAAAAGAGCAGATCACACATGTCATTCCCTAACAATCCACTACACCCTTACCCCGACTTAAAAACCCCTACTACCTGCGGGAGAAAAGAGCTAACTCACAGTGGTCCCTTTGCCTGGAGTGTTTTTATCCATTTTTCCATTTGACAAGCAAATGGTACATCTCTTAGCTTAATTAGCTTAATAGCTTTCTTTGTACTCTTACAGGAAGGACATTGCTCATAACTGGTTTTGTTGCCCTTTTCTTGGGTATCAGAATGAGAATTCTTCCTAAGGCCAGTGTTTTCCTCCTACCCCACCCTTTTCTGATTAAATTTGTGCCCCCTTTAGCTACAGAGATTGTTCCTGGGGCTGGCAGGTAACCCAGGTCAGGACCATCAGATAAAATGTCCTGGGGTTTTCAGATTGAAACTGGAAGAAGAGGCTTTCTCTTCTGGTGGTAGACTTGAAAGGATGTGATCTTGATTTCCTGTAGCCTTTTTGATTTTTGTGAGCTACCCCAGTATCTTTCTAGTGAATTCTCTTTCATCACTTGAACTAATTTGATCTGGGTTTTATTTGCAGGGATGGACACATAGTGTAAACACTTACATAGTATTAGAATTTATCTGTTTTTCATGTTTACATCTTGAAACATGACTCTCTTGAAGACACTTTGTTCCTAGTGAAAGTAGTTGGCATGTTTCCAGGTGTTCAGTACTTGGGTCTGAGTGATGGAGCATTTTCTCGTGTTCCTGTCACTTTGATTATGAAAATCTCTTGCTTTCTTATATTGGTTCACATTTATTGTTATGACATGTATTATAAGAAGGAAAGTTTAAACAGAAAACATACACTTAATCCCACCACCATCGCACAGCCATTTTGATACTGTTGTGTCTTCCTTTATAAGCAAATATAAATTTTTCCATAGTGGAAGCCACACTTCTGTTTTCCTTTAAAAGGAAACACAGTACAGTTTTTCCTCCTTGATTGCTGGCTTGAACTTGGGAGTAACTAAAAGCCCCACTTGGCACCTTTCATTTTTTAATATCCCAACCACATGAATAAAAACTGTAGATCAGTATTATTCAGGAAAAACATGGGGAGGGGCCCCGGGAACGTTGACAGGCTGTGCTCCGGGCTGGTCTGGGAGCAGAGAGTGAGGCTGCAGGCCCTGGTGCCCGGATGCGGGCCCTCCCCTGTGGGTGGTTGTGTTCCCCAGGAGAGAGCCACCTGCCTTGGGTCGACTCCCTACACTGAGCAGAGTGGAGTGCAGGGCGGGAGGGGGCCGTGGCGGTGCGGTCCCAGGACACGGATGGACCTTTGTTCTTCCCAGAGCTCTCAGTTCCACCTCCTGCCCTGCCCTCCGCCCTCCGCCCTCCCTTAGCCTGAGCCTAGCCCTCCTTTGCACCTCTTAGGATACAGCCTCTTGCCTTTTAAAATCCCTGTCAACTCAGTTTCTGATTCTCAGAGATTTGGTAAATGAAACTCCCTCGACTGGGGCTCTTGTCCTGTTCTCTGTGGTTATAGGTTGACTCACTTTGGTGCTGTGGTACTCTAGTCCTCTGACTTTAAAAAGGGTTGCTGAGGGCAAGTGGAGAAGGAAATGGCAACCCACTCCAGTGTTCTTGCCTGGAGAATCCCAGGGACGGGGGAGCCTGGTGGACTGCTGTCTATGGGGTCACACAGAGTCGGACACGACTGAAGTGACTTAGCAGCAGCAGCTGAGGGCAAGATTGGGGGAGTGTTTTGTTTAGACCTCTGTCTGAAGCTGGAATCTCATTTCTTTTTCATTAAAATAACCAGCTATACATAAATAATTTATCTAATAGCTTTCACCTTCTGAAATATATCTAAGAATAAGAGGTGAGAGCAAGTACCCAAGTGCCAACATTTAAGTCACACTGAAGCTCACACATGTGAGTTGTAAAAGTTCTGCAAGTCCTGATTGTAGGCTCTTCATCTCTACTTTGAATTAGGTCCTATAGCAGAGCTGTGTTTTGGTTTACCAAAGTGAGGTTAGGGATCAGGAGCAGTGGTCTGTCGGTGAAGGAGACAGTGGGGCCCCTTTTGCCCCAATGATGCAGCATGGAAACTGTACCATGATGGTCTTGGGCCCTCATGAAAAAGTTAAATATATTTAGTTAGGAGCCCCTGCTTAAAATAGCAGTGAAAGTGGGAGGACTGCTATTTTCTAGATTATCGTCAGTATATCTACCTTCTAAATGTACCTCTAGTATCATATCACTAGGGCATTTCATAGCTTTTAAACCATCTCCCTCAAACCTACTTTTAATCCACTTTGTGTTGGCCAGTGGCCTGTTTGTTAGATTGTTGTTTAGTCGCTAAGTCATATCTGATTCTTCTGTGATCCCACGAACTGTACCCCGCTAGGCTCCTCTGTCCATGGGATCTCCCAGGCAAGAATACTGGAGTGTGTTGCCATATCCTTCTCCAGGGGATCTTCTCAACCCAGGGACTGAACCTGTGTCTGCTGCATTGCAGGAGGATTCTTTACCGCTGAGCCACCTGGGAAGCCCTTTTGTTATATTAAGGTTGCTCAATTCTACAGATAAATGATAAGTCTAATGTCAGTACACCCATAAGCTCAATGAACAATGTGATTACAAATAGATCTAAATGTGTGCATGGGAATGATAATGAGAAAAAAGGAAAAGTTATTGTAGATAATAGGATTATGAGTAGCCTTTAAGTACTGTTAACTGATAAGCTCTATTTTAATTTTTTTTAAGATATAATATTAAAGTAATATGAGCCATGCCATTGCAAACATGCTGCTAAAACTTTGCTTTTTATAAAATACACAGATGCAAGTGTATATAAGTAATATGACAATGGCATTGCATAAAATGTGAAAAAAAAAGAAAAAAGCATGGGAAACTTAATGTTACCACTGCCCAGTGTACCTCAGCAAACCTTTGCGGGCTTGATGCATGCCAGGCTGCGGGGTGTATGTGGACAGCCGAAGTGCTGTGCTTGGAGCTCGTTTTGTTGTGTGGTAAACAGACAAATGGAGACGTGCCATCGCTGTGATGAGCATTGACAGGGAGGGGAGGTGGGGTTGGAGGGGGTGTGAGTGGGACAGCCAGCTGGGAGACCCCCAGGCCCTGTGCCCAGGCAGGGGAAGGGCAGGTGGCTTGCTAGGCTCAGGAGTAGGTAGCAGAGAAAGAGGGTGTTTTTTTTTAGATCACAAAGTATAGAAACCAAAGACAAAAATCTTTTAAGATTGTCAAGTGCCTTTTCCCTCAGCTTTGTGTAACCACCTCCCAATGAGTCCTTTCAGTAGATATAAAAACTCATCTGTTCCTACAAACGGAACCTCTTAGGCTAGAAATAGATGGATACTTCCATCAGATATCATTGCTCTCTAATCTCGTAGCCCAAATACTTTATGGTAGTGGAATGAGGATAAGGACTGCGAAACATGGAATTCACACACACACTGACCTACAGTGGAATAGTGTACAGAATATCAGCTGGGTGTTTTCACAAGAAGATTACCAGATGGTAAAATAAAGCAGGATACAGTCTGAACCATGTGTGTAGGTAAACAAGTTCAGAACTGCATCTCACTATATATTTGCACATACATAAATACATAGCAAAATGGTTCAAGAGAATACATGCCTGCCTGGTAAGGAAAAGAGGAAGGCAAGCTTTCTCTTTACTTTACTTGGACTTCTCTATTTAATGTTTCACCATATGAATATATTTATATATCATTTGTGTAATATTCACGAGTGTGCACATGTAGGTATCTGCACACATGTGTGTGCTTAGTCACTCAGTTGTGTCTGACTCTTTCTGACCCCATGGACTGTTGCCCCCAAGGCTCCTCTGTCCGTGGAATTTTCCAGGCAAAGATACTGGAGTGGGTTGCCATTTCCTCCTCCAGGGGATCTTCCTTTCCTGACCCAGGGATTGAACCCGGGTCTTCTGCTTTGGCAGGCAGATTCTTTACCACAGAGACACCTGGGAAGCACACACAGACCCAAATGATAAAATGCTAACTGTATTCCCATTTGCGTTAAGAATGAGATAAGGGTGCCCATTCTCTCTCTTTCTTATTTGCCATTGTTTTGGGAGGTTATTAGCTAATCCTGTTAGATAAGAGAAAGAAAGAAGGAGCATAAACACAGGAAAGGAGGAGGCAAAAACAGTCATTCATTGAAGATGAAATGATTGTTGTGTACCGGAAGCCAAAGAGAATTGCCTGAAAAGTTTATAGAAATAAATATGTATATATTTACTGTAGCTAAAATTCTATAAAATAGCTTATTTGAGGAAGGATTTTTAAAGAAATTCTTCTGGGGTGTAGGGAAAGGTTAGAAGGAAAACTTTCGCTTTTTAGCACTTTTATTTTCAGTTTTAATTTTAATTGAAATTTCATATCATTGTATGGATTAATGTTGCCCAAAAAACTAAGTTAAAAATTAAGTAAGGTTTTATATGATTTTCCTGTAATAAGACAAAATTAAGGATACATTGAAAAACATGTAAAATAAAAGGAGAAAAAAAAGAAAGTCCCAAAAAAGGTAACAGATTTGAATTATGTGAAACGAAATTATTTGTGATGAAATAGCACATTTGTGATTAAAAGGCAAATAAAGCAGGCAGAAAAAGTATTTGCTCTGGCTAGATTATGTGGAAGAGCCTGAGTTTGGATCTTAAGCCAAGGACTAGAAGAGAGAAGTGACACAGGACTGACCAATAAGTGTGCAAAGTGGTTTTAATTGTCACCTTTTGTTGAGAACAACCACCTTATTATACTTTGTGATCTAGTTATTACTTTGTGCTTTATTTCCAATCTTGGTGGGCAGGGACCACGTATTGTTCCTCGTCAGCTACTTCTACAGTGAATAGCTCTAGGATGTGCCCAGTTGATAATATTTGAATAAAACAGGCATTTAGATGGATTCTGCTGATCTTGGCAGCTTGGTACACCTGAAGGCTGTGAAAGATTGTAGAGTGATTTTTGTATTTTGATATCCATCCATTCACTCAGTAAAATTTATTGAGCAACTACTTCATGCCAAGGTAGTAGGTTGAGGTTATAAGAAAAATAAATAGCTCTTACTCTGTTGGAATTTAGAAGGAGAGGTAGATGAGCTGGGACTTGATGCAAATGTGGGAAAAGTATTCCTAGCATTGCATGGGGACTGCCTGACCGGCCTCCATTGGTGGGGGTGGGGAATTGGGAGGACTGCCTGTGTGGTTCCCATCTTCAAGATGGAAGGAGCTCACATGAGAAGAGGGGGGAGGGAGATGGACTGAGGCCACAAGAGTAGTACCACATGTAGTAGCATGTAGTAGTACCACATGTCAGGGTGTGTGCGCGGAGCAAACCATGGGCAGGTATTTCTGGATCCTAATTTTTATTCAGCAATATTTATTTGATTCTTTTATTTCCGGGAAACTTGATTTGAAGGTGGAAAGTTATGAGGCTGAAGAAGCAGGGTGGCAGTAGATCATAAAGAACCTTATTTGATGTGCCAGAGACTTTGGACTTCATCCATAGATAGTAGGGAGCTTAAAACCAAAGGATTTTAAGCCAGGATGGAGTTTATGTTTGAGGTGGATCTTCCAGGTGGCTGTGTGCAGGGTGAGTCAGAGCAGGGTGAGGCTCTGGAAATAGGGAGACCCTGAGGGTACTGCTGTGGTCATCTAAGTGAGAGAATGATGTCTGAATAATAAGTCAGCAATTAAGAAATATTTGGAAAATAAAATTGGCAGCATACTGGATCATTGATTGGCTCTTGAGAATGTAGGAGAAGGGGGAACTGAGGGATGAGGCCTTCCATTCCAGGTGGTAACCCGAGTTGAGACACTACAGAGGGATAATCTCAGCTACTCCAGGGAAGCCGCATAAAGCAAGAGACGGACTGTGTCTGTTGGATGTGGTGATTAGAGCTGGTTAGTGGCCTTGGCAAGGGCAGTTTCCAAGGAGGGAGCGGAACAGAAAACAGTTGCCATGGTTGAAGAATGAGTGGGGATGCAATAGAGCTGGGATGTGTGGACATTTCCTTCAGGAAGAGAGAGAGCTAACATGGAATGTGAAGAAAGGGCCATTATTGCCTTGTGTAGAACAAAAAGACTGCGTGATTTTTTTTTTTTTCTGTGTAAAAGAAACAATTATATTACTTCCCAGTTAATTTTATAAAGAATATTATGTGGTTTTTTTACTGTGTTTCCAAAATTTATTTTATGTGTTGAAATTATTATCAAAATAAGAATAGAGATTTTTAAGCTACTTTAAAGAATAGAAATTGAATACCTGTAACCTTATCTTTAGATATCAATTACATGTACATCTATTTGTAGGTTGAAGGACTTGGCCGTAAATTGATGTAAATAATTGTGCAAAGCAGAATCCTTTAAAGATAGAACTTAAATTCCAGAATATTTTTCAACTTATGCTTGGTAATTTCTTCCTTCAGAAAGGGTTTATGCTCTTTAGGTGTTATTTGATCTTAATAATAAGTATTTTACCAGTATAATGCTACAGTAGTAGTAATAGTATCTGTACATGGTTAGATTTACTTTATATAAATTGCATCTCATCACAGGTACTGATGATGTTGTAGGTCCTGAAGGCATGGAGAAATTCTGTGAAGACATTGGTGTCGAGCCAGAAAATGTAAGTCTAACTTACTAATTTGGACAAATCAGTTGATCTGATTTTGTCTCTCAACAAATAAAACAACAGTAAAGAAGTAAAGATATGTTAGTTTTATGAGGCAATCTAAGAAATAAGTTCCATTCTGAATTGGTTTGTAAAGCAGAACTTTTTTTTGCAGTTGATGTGGTGTAACTACAGTTAGTCATTTTTTTTTCTCATTTAATTTCTTAATTTCTTCAATTTCACTAATCAAGTAACTAAACTAGACATTTAAAAAGTGGTGTATGCGTGTGTACCTTCGATGACAGATAACTAGGGGACTGATGGCATTGTGTATCTTTGTCCTCTGTAGTTGTTCCAGCCTAATGTAGAGTTTGTCCAGGACTTTGAATAATTAATTATTTATAAGAGTTTTAAATAGACTGTAATTATCAAGGATTTTTCACAGCTCCTTCACTTCCAGTTGAATTTAGCTTGGAAAGTGATTGTTTTTAGTGTAAAAGCCCTAAGTATTTCCCTTAAAAAATTCAATTAGAAGTTTTTTACGTACTTAATTATTTTTGCCTAATTCTTATCATCATGTTATTATTGAATATTTTTCATATTCCCACATCTGTCTTAGTGTAAAATGAAAAATTATACAGATACACTGGCTCGTTAGCTATACAGTTTAATATTACAGCCCCCAGTTTAACAAATACTTCTTACATCCTCAATGAGTTTATACTCTGGTAGAGCTCCCAAGGGATCATCCCTTTCATCAGAGCATTGGTGAGATAACCTGGTGCCCATGCTGATATGTCATGCTCCTGGAGATTTCACAAAGAAATTTTATTAAAATTCTTTTGTTACCATTTCTATGCCTACATCTTCCCCACTTCCTCCCAGTAACACTTTAAATTTTCTAAAGAGCCTTTGGACTGATTTTTGCCTTGTATTTTTAATTTTAATGTGATCAAGTTCAGGTTGTTGTGGTTCAGTTGCTACGTCGTGTCTAACTCTTTACGACACCATGGACTGCAGCATGCCAGGCTTCCCTGTCCTTCACTATCGCCTGGAGTTTGCTCAGATTTATGTCTGTCGGGTCGGTGATGCTATCTAACCATCACATCCTCTTCTGCCCTCTTCTCCTTTTGCTGTCAGTCTTCCTAGCATCAGGGTCTTTTCCAGTGAGTCGGCTCTTTGCATCAGGTGGCCAAAGTTTTGGAACTTCAGTCCTTCCAATGAATATTCAGGGTTGATTTCCTCTAGGATTGACTGGTTTGATCTTGTAGTCCAAGGGACTCTCAAGAGTCTTCTCCAACACCACAATTCGAAGGTATCAATTCTTTGGTGCTCAGCCTTCTTTATGGTCCAACTCATATCCATACATGACTACTGGAAAAACCATAGGTTTGTCTATTCAGAACTTTGTTAGCAAAGTGATGTCTTTGCTTTTTAATATGCTGTCTAGGTTTGTCCTAGCTTTCCATCCTATGAGCAAGTGTCTTAATTTCATGGCTACAGTCACCATCCACAGTGATTTTGGAGTCTAAGGAAGTAAAATCTGTCATTGCTTTCACTTTTCCCTCATCTGTTTGCCATGGAGTGATGGGATGGATACCATGATCTTAATTTTTTGAATGTTGCGTTTTAAGCCATCTTTCTAGTTCAGATGTCTTGATACATTATCCAGATTGGTGCAAAGGTTTGTGGACAGCTGGGTCAGTAGTGTTTTGCTTAATCTCGTCCATAGCCAGAAAAGAACATTTCACTGACTTTAAGAAGGAAGTTTTCTGACAGGGAATAGGCTAAGGTTGACAAGTGTTTTCTGGAGGGTAGTATAAGAGGGGCAAGAGTGAGCTGGCTCTGCGAGGAGTGCCAAGTTTCTACCCAGGGAACAGCAGTCAGCATGTAATCAGGGGGGTGGGCAGCAGGGCCTGATTGTGGGGAGACTGGGAGGTGTCAGGCTGCAGGTGTCAGGGATTAAGTGGGCATCTACTCTCAGGGGAGAAAGGCCTGTTGGGTGGGAGGAATGCTACAGCTGTTTCTAAGGAAAAAAACTAGCAAGGCCCAGCTCGTTCAAGTTCCTCACCCCCAAATACCAGTGTGTGTGTGTCAGTTGCTCAGTCATGTCTGACTCTTTGTGGCCCCATTAGACTGTAGCCCGCCAGGCTCCTGTGTCCATGGAGTTTTCCAGGCAAGAATACTGGAGTGGGTTGCCATTTCCTACTCTAGAGGATCTTTCCAACCCAGGTATCGAACCCTGATCTCCTGCGTTAGCAGGTGGATTCTTTTACCAGTAGTGCCACCAGGGAAGCCCCCAAATACCAGTACTCAATAAAAAATAGTTGCTATTGTTATCTTTTTTGGTAATTATGAGTCTTTGGTTTTCCATTTCTGTAGGAATAGAAATAATCTTGAAATGTTGAATCACATAGAAGTCTAAAAGACCCAATTCAGACTATTATTCCAAAGTATTTATTATTGTATTTCAATTTAAGATGCCACTAATAGAAATTTTATTATTTTATTCATCACTTAAAGGGAAAAATGTTAAGTAAATCTGATAAGCCATCAGCTATGGGTGCATCCCAGTTTTAGAAATTGTTTGAAAAACAAACACTGAAATAGTTTTTTAAAGGCTTATCTGTATTGATAAGTGAGCACTTTAAAGTATTTAAAACCCTCACCTTGCCTGATATTTATAGCTTATGAAATTTAAGCAGGCTTGTAAAATTCAGGTCAGCTTTCATTTACTAAGGTAACAATGAGGTTCTTTAGTTAGCTTCTTATTGGCTGTCCTAGGGAAAGGTCTGTTTTGGGTAAAGAAATTCCCATTGTGATACCTGCTTTGGCTGTTTGGCCACATTATATGCATACTGTATGTGTGTGTTCCTTTGCCATAACTATTTTTGTTTGTTTGTTTTTTTTTTAACAAGTGTTTATGTGGAGTTTTTAATCTTTCTAATAGAGGATTGAGTATAGATACTGTTTTAGAACATATCAAGTTTGAATTAGAAAGTGTATATGTACCATATCTTCTTTGTCCACTCCCTTGTTTGTGGACATTTAGGTTGCTTCCATGTCTTGGCTTGCCTCATTTTTTTATATCACCCTGATTTCTTCTCACTGTCACCATCATCTGACTCAGTTGGGCACCATCTGACCCAGATTGTAGTTTTAACAGTGTGGGGCAGTTCTTCCGGTGTAAGGAAATGAGATTACCTGCCAAATGCCATGTTTACTTGTCCCCAGCCAACTGTATTATAGAAACATGTATTTTCTTCCCATTGCCCTTTTTTTATTACAACAAATAGACATACAGCCGTTCAGGGTATGTGTGATCTCCAGTTGAGAACTCGAGTTCCCTTCTGTATGAGTGACTGTCCAGAGATTGCCAGCCTTGCCGAGTGGCAGGCTGGTCCTAGGAAGGCCCTGTCCCACTTCTTCACCTCTCTAGGAATGGCATGCTTTGTTTTTAAGTTACTCCTCATCTTGTCTTGGGTCTTGAGGTAGATGAGGTGGGAGGGTTTCCTCCTCTCCCCAGTCCAGATGGCCTCAGCTCTGTCCTTGTGTAAGAACCCCGGAGAGCTTGCAGCTGGAGGCGTCTTCGAAATGCAGTTTTGTCTTTTATACCTTCAGATATTTATTAAACTCACCATAACTATCTTGGTGCCACTCTTTTCTCTAAAACATCTAAGTGAAAAAGTGATGAGCAGTGCCACAAACCAGTTGTCACAGTTGCTCATATCAGCAGAATTTCAGAAGATCCACTAAAAGCCAGGATGGTGCCCACTGAGAAGTGGCTGAGTGGCAGTCTATTCAGCCTGTGCTCGCTGCAGGCACAGTGCCATAGACGTGGAATGTTGGGCTACATTAAAATCACCTCTCCCCTTTTAGAGTTGAATTTACAAATATATCCACTGTCTGTCCCACCACCTGCCTTTTGGGTTTTAACACTCTGTTCTGCACGTCTCTCTTCATTTTCACTTGAATCTTGGAACCTGTTCCATATTTGTGTTGATGGCTCCACTTCATTTGTCTCAATAGTGACATCGTTTTCCTTTGTATAGAATGTGTTTAGCAAAGGTGTGTTAAGTTGTCCGTTATTAGTAGGTATTTGGTTGTTCTCAGTCTTTTACTACTACAAATGGTCCTGTAGTAAGTCTTGATGCCTGTTCAGCTTGTATACATGTGTAGGTGTATCTATGAGATAACTTCCATAGGTGGAACTGCTGGTTCCAGTCTTGATACTGCAGAGCCACCCTTTGGAGAGGTTAATCCCTTTATACTTTCACCATCAGGCATCAACAGAAGTCACGTTTGCCCAAACCCTTGTCAGCGGACTGAATTATCAAACTTCTAGATGTTTGCCAAACTAAAACTCATTTTGGAGTTACCCTGTTCATAGTTCAGTGACTAAACTACTGTGAACATGTGGTGTGATGTTAATGTATTTAATTGCTGAGATCTATTCTCCTGATTTGATTGGTCTTCCTGCTTGTTTTGTTTTAAACAGGTAGTTATGCTTGTCCTAGCTTGGAAATTGGATGCACAAAATATGGGTTATTTTACTCTACAGGAATGGTTGAAAGGAATGACTTCTCTACAGTAAGTCCCGAGGCTGCCCTGGGATGGGGGTGGGAATGGGGGTCCTCGCTCTCCCCTGGCTGACTGCCTCCCTCTGGGACCTCATCTGGGTTGGGTGACTGGAGGAAAGCCTGGGGGTCTGGGCAGGCTTCACCTGTGGTCACAGGTGTGAAGACCAAGCCCCGTTTTCATAGGAGGAGGAGGGCTATTATGGATAAATTTTAGCAATTGAGGTTTTTATATAATGTACACTGTTTATTTTAGTATTCTTCTAGAGCATCTCAATAGAAATGGGTCATCCTTTTCTCATATATGTGAGCCACATATATAATTTAAGATTTTCTAATAGCCACATTAAAAAAAGAAACAGGTAAAATTTGTTTTAATGTATTTTACTTAACCCAGAATATCTAAAATACTATCATTCTAACATTAATCAATATTTTAAAAATCAATGAGCTATTTTACTTTTTTTTTCGTATTGAATCTTCGAAATCTGGTGTATATTTTACATATATGATACATCTCAGTCTTCATTAGCTGCCTTTCAGGTGCCCAGTTGCTGTGTATGTTTAGTGGCTACTATCGACAGCATAGGTTTAAAATCATAGTGTTAGCATCTGGTTTATAGTTAGTGAGAACAGTTGAGTAAAGTATAACTTAGGAGTGAAGATATTTTTCTTTTATTCGATACATTCTCACATTAGCTTTGTGAAAATTTAAAATTTCATTACTCTAGTGATTAAAAATTAATAATAATAAAGATTCTGTTCATGTTACTTGGTACAGAGTTGAGGAAAAAATCAGTGGTTTTATGTATTCACTTTGTGCTTACATGCATGTGTGTCTGTGTGTGTGTTTACGTGTGTGTGTTTGCTAAGAGTTTCACTCAGGAAAACATAAATTGTCATTCTTTTATCCACTGAAAGATACAAATGAGGTGAATGATGAAACATTTCAAATGATATTAAAAGAGGAAGTGCTAATTCTTAGGATAGTATTGAATAACTGATCTAAAGTACTTGGAATGGCTTTTTCTTTTTACTTTAAGTAGGAATAATAGACATGTATTAAAATTGAAATTGAGATGGCTTAATGGTTTTATTTAAATAATTTAGAAATTTGTCAACTTTTAATATCATTGTCCCTTGGTCGTTGGTAACAATACTTTATTTTCACTGTGCTTTAGTACACTTTTATGAGGCCTTTTCACTGTTCTCTTATTTGATCCTCACACCTACCTTGACAGATCAGACTTTATCCTGCCCATTTTACAAGTGAGGAGACAGAGGCTTCCAAGGGGTATGTGACTTGCGATGGGATTAGGGATAGGAAGAAAACCTAAGACTTCTGATTCTTCAGTCACATTCTTCCTCTAACAACTATTATCTGATGACACATGCATTTTAGGTAAAAGCCAAATCACCCTTTTGCAAATACACTTTCTTCAGCATGCTCTAGAATTTTAGGGTTAAGTCTCTGGGATCTTATAGGATTGTGTTCGTCCTGTTGGGAAACATCCCCTCATGATGTTAAGCCTACTAACTCTTGCATCATTTTCTTCGCTGCCTCTCTGTGTTGCTTTCCGGATAGAACACAGGATGGCTGCTCATTTTTAAGTACCCTTGTAATGATGAATGCAAGGTTAAATCAAGATTTTATTCAAGGCTTTAGAGGAAGTACCATCAACGTTTTTTCAGGCACATTTTCATTTGTCTTAAGAGGGTATAATATCCCATTTTTGTATAGTTATAGGTGTGTTTTTACATTTGCCTTTACAGAAGAATATTACCCAGTGCAAGGCCTTGCTCATGTTTTGAGGATCACACTGTCTGGGAGCTGAACTGTGCAGTTTCCTGAAAGAGGCCTTGCACGTATGCTCTCGGGGTAGGGGGTGACACAAGCTCTTTGTCGGGAACTCTGCTTTACACTTCATGTGACACCAGTGGTGGCAGGTGAATTCCCAGAGAATGCTGCCACTCGGTCCTCGTGTTTTACTGTGTAGTAACAAACCTGATCCACTGCAAAAAAAAAAAAAAAATGAGGTGAAGATGATTACTCACAATAACCTCTAAGGTTCTTTGTAGTTCAAAAATAGTGCAATTTCAAATTTTATGAATTTCCACCCCCCTCTGCCTCCTGCCTCCCTAGATCCATCATTTGTTCAGCAAATATTTGAGTGGCAATGATGTACCAAGCACAGAATTCTAGGTCCTGGGGAAACAAAAGCCAGGAACAAGGCAAAGTCCATTTGAGGCAGGAGCTTGGAAGCAATGTTCAGCCAAAACATCCAAAAGTAATAAGGTCACTTCTGTTTATGCTACTTGTATTTATAAGGTATTTGCACCCAATAAATAAGAAAACTCAGAGGCCAGTCTTTTATAGCTTCTAAAGATGGAAAATAGTCCATCTTTTGAATGATCTGTTTTGTCTTCTATTTGGAAGTTTTTCCTTTTTTCTCATTTTTGGGTTTATTAAACCTGTCAAGTGAACTTTTTTGGACTCAAGTGGAAATTAAAGTGTAAAAAAAGACATTTTTTTTTTTTTTAAGTTACTGTACTGTGGGTGCATGCTAGAAGTAGGAAGCCCAGGGGTTTTAGAACCAGGGAGTTTTGAATCTGCCACTTCCTGGATGTCTCTGGTAGTGTCCCTAAAACCAAGAAGGTTAAAGTGATGGAATGTGGGGCACCCAGAAATCAGTTTTCTGGATGCTGTCTGGAGGAGCTCTGTGCTTGGCCTCTCTAGGGCTGTGTTTCGTGATTCTTAGAAGAAGCGATAGCAGCTGGTAGGGAAGGGAACATTGATCTCCAGGCTCCTGTGGTGGTTCATAGAGAAGGCACAGTTCTTAGTTTATTTTGGCCCTGCCATGTGACCTGTGGGGTCTTAGTTCCCTGACCAGGGACTGAACCCATATCCCGGGCAGTGAAAGTACAGAATACTAACCACTGGACTGCCAGGAAATTCCCAGCTCTTGTTTTAATTGACTATTTTATTTTTGTCTTGTTTCAGCATGTGGGTTTAAGACCTCTGATGAATTAAGCTTATAGAGCATTTAAGCTAAACAAAACAAAACCAAAAAAGTATGTTAGCCTTGTAGCTAACTTTGCATAGAACTGATAATGGGCTGGAAAAATACCTTTGGGCTGACTGAGTGAAGGGGTGAAGGCTGTCCCTGGGTAATAGAAGAGAACTACCTTTGAGTTTATAACCTTTGAAGATTATCCTCATTCTTGTTACTTCTGACTGTGTTTCAGCAGCACAGTTCAAATAAGCAGTGATTCCACAATATGTGCATATTTTCATGTGGCAAATGATGCACCTTAGCAGCACGGCACTGTCACTCTGTGACTACCTCATTCTTGTATGTGGTACACAGAAAAGCTGGGGGAAATGGGCTGAATGATGTGGCTGCTTTCCGAAGTCTCAGGCCAAGCCTGTTTCTTCCATCTTTGTTGGATCGGAGCCGTCTGCAGATGACCTTGTTGAGTGGCCACTAGATGGCAACGTACGGTTCGGACAGGGTGACTCAGCGGCGTGGATCCCTGGTAGGGGTTAGTCCATGGGCTCTACGGGACCAGGCCCCTTTTAAAGCAAATTAAACTCTTTATTTGGAGAAGAAAATGGCAGCCCACTCAGGTATTCTTGCCTGGAGAATCCCGTGGACAGAGGAGCCTGGTGAGCTACAGTCTGTGGGGTCGCAACGAGTTGGACACAACTGAACAACTAACACTAACACTAAACTCTTTATTGACAGCATCATCTCTAATCTCTCTTTAATAGACACATGAAGTGAAAGTTTACTTTGGGCATTTTATGTGTGACTCCAGACCAGCTCTGTGCATCTTGCAGTGTCAGGACATCTTTGCCGGTGTTGGTTGGAGTTACTCCCCAGCTTGCTGCAGAACTTCACATTCACCTTGCGGCCACGTTATTTTCTTTCATCTATGCAGTGGTTCCTGCTCTAGAATCTGTTGAAACAAGCAACTACTCTTCTTCCTTTCATTGGGCAGAACTAAACTAAACCAACTGGCCCAAATCTGGTCACTTTCCTGTGGTTTTGGTCCTTAATCTCTTTTTCCAAATGAAGAGGGGAATTCCAGCCTTAGGTGTTTTGGGGTTAGCTGTTTTCCTTCGCTTTACTCCTCCCCCATATTACTCCTAATAAGATGTTACTCATATATCTGTGATAAGAAAATCAAACTGTAGAGTAGAGAGCCCAATACACAGTAAGCTCTGCTCCTACTCCTGCCTTGCAGGTTCCCACGTACTGCTTTCTCATGCATCCTTCTAGCCTCCATGAACCCTATGGGTTCTGGTACTAACTGTCTAATCAGTGTCTTTTTTTTCCCCCATTCCTAATCTTTTTCCGCAGAGATCCAGAGTGGGCTTTTCAAGATGGAAGCCTGATCATGGTAACTCTCATGATAGGAGGTGGCTTCCATTGTTTCTAGGTATTAAAAAAAAAACCCAAACAAACAAAAAAACCCACTGTGGACCACAAAAACTTTATGGTCTGGCCCTACTTCTCTTGCAGCTTCTTTTTGGACCACGTTCCCTTTTACTCTACCCAGTCTAGTCACATGATTTTCTTTTAGTCTTTAGGCTTGGCATGCTGCTAGACTGTTACGCATATTATTCATTTAATCTAGAAAGCCCTCCTCTCCAAAAACATCTAGTTTCCACTTAGCTCTCAACTTATAAGTCAGTCCCTTAAAGAAGCCTTTTCTGACTTCTAAAGTTAGCCTAATTTTAATCTTTTTTAGTTTTCAAAGAAATCAAGAAAGATAGTCTAAATTCTTGTAAACTCATAGAAGTGAAACATTTACTGTAACTTTTGACTTTTAGATATTTTATCATCTCAATAGATCATGGGAAGCTTTTTGTAGATAGCTACAAAAAAATTGCAAAAATTTCACAATTTTAGTGGTGAAAATAAATCAGTGTGTTCTATAATGAACTATATTTTGGTTTAATAAAGTATGTAAAGTATTTACATTGTTAATACTTGTAATATGTATTATCTATACTTGGTAGGAGGTAAAAGCTATAGGGAAACACAAAGAAACACATCCAGCATTGAAAATCTTTAATACTGCCAGTGACAATGATGACTCTTGGTTCTCAATTTTAAGGGCTAACTATTAGGAACAGAAAGTTAGCTTGTAAAAATAGCCAAATAGTCTACTAAGAAAAAGACTGTGATGCTACTTAAGAAAAAGACCCTGATGCTAGGAAAGATTGAAGGCAGGAGAAGGGGATGACAGAGGCCGAGGTGGTTGGATGGCATCACCAACTCAATGGACATGAGTTTGAGCAAGCTCCGGGAGATGGTGAAAGATAGAGAAACCTGGCATGCTGCAGTCCATGGGGTTGCAAAGAGTTGAACATGACAGAGTGACTGAACGAGAAAAATAAACAGTGTGTCACTTACCTGTGAAAACAGGTTGTCGTCACCAGGGCTTCCTAGAGAAATAACTGATTTCAAGTCTAGGTTAGAGAGAGTAGTACAAAATGAACTAGAATATCTTGTGTCAGAAAGCGAGGATGCGCTCAGAGACTGGTGGTGGGGACGTGTCAGAAGGACACTGGAGGGACAATTGTGCACCATAAAGAATGAGGACAGTAACAGATTATAACCCTGAGTAAAAGGCAAAAGTCCTTTAGTCCAAAACTAAGAAAGGTGGTGAGTGGAACTCTCTTTATAGAAAAATTCCAACCTGTAAGTGTAAAAGCATGATAGAATTAGAAAAATCACCATTTTGCATCCTCAAATGTAAAACTGATTTAGGCAGGGATCATAACAGATGCTAAACCCACCTGGTGATAGGTTGTTGAGGAACAGGATTGTCAGCCTCAAGGTATCATCCTCGAGGTTACACACCATTTAGAGGGGCCAAGAGTACCTTTAAGTGGAGATGGGCGGGTATTACCTTCACCACATGAGTCATCTTAGTATCACCAGTAGTGGAATGGACTGTCCTCATGGGAGGAGAAGCACATAGCGTGGAGTGTTCTTATCATGAGTGCTTAATCTAAGTGTAATCATAGGGAAATTATCTGAGATTCTCCAAAACAACTAGTCTGGTCCCTTCAAAAATGAGATTGTCAGGAAAGACAGAAAAAAGGCAGGTTACCTTCTAGAGACGAAGGAGATAGACGCCTGAGAGCAGTACATAAGCCTTGATTGGATCTCTGATGGAAAACGAGCTGGGAGAAAAGGGCGAAATCTGCACGTGAGTCATTTATTAGTTCAGAACGTTATCATTTCTAGGATACTAAGAGTGATGATGGCATTGAGGCATTTAGGAGTAAAGCATTATGTTGGCAACTTACTTTGAAAAGGCACAGAAAAAAGTGCTTGTATGTGAGAGCACAGATGTGACAGTGTTCATGGTGGACCCAGGGAATGGGCACATGGGTGCTTATTTACAGGACCTTCAGCTTTTCCGTACATTGGAAATTTCTTAAAAAGCATAGGGAAAAAAGCTCATTGTGGACATGTTCCAACTCCAGGGTTTTTATTGTCTTTTGGGATTGTGTTTTATATTACTGCCCCACATCAGAAAAAACTCAGGTTATAATTTGCCTTTATTCTGTTTTTCTAGATGTGATACAACAGAAAAACTCAGAAATACTTTGGATTACTTAAGATCATTATTAAATGATTCTACAAACTTTAAACTTATTTACAGATATGCGTTTGACTTTGCACGGGTGAGTCCTCTGGATCCTATCCAGATGTTTCTCTCTCTCTCCCCCCTCCCCTTTTTCACTGCCCTTTGAGGTTTGTTTTATATACTACAGCAAGGTAGTTGAGTAAACTACTCCCAGGATGCTAGTTAGAATTTCTCTGTACACATACACTTTCTACATGTGTTGAGTCTGGGCAAGAATGTAGTATGTCAACAAAAAGCTCTAGTGACAGGCCTTTAATAGCTCGTGTGATTGGCTTAGAAGTAATTATAAATGGGTACATCATAGACATTGTTCTAAACAGCTCTTAGGTAAGCTTGGAAAAGCTTTTCCTTCTCACGAAACAGCAAACCTTCACCCATTGAGTTGCCTGGAATAAGGTAGTCAGGTCGAAGCCAGTTTCACTTTGGGTGCTGGATCATACCTGGAAATCATTTGAATTGTAAATGTAAGCTAATTTCAATGGACAGGATTCAAATGTAGTTTCTGGTCATCATTTTGAAAAATGATCATCTTGTTTGTCACACAGTGAGCCAGGCCAAGTTTGTGATGGTGGTTCTACCAGAGTGAAATAAAGCTGTATTTTTCAGCCTGGTCACCACAGGTAGTGAGTGAATCCTGAGGCACCAGTTGGCATTGTGTTCATTCACTGTCCACGGCCCGTACATAACGATTATGCTGTATTGCAGGATGGTAGTTTTCTGTTCTGTTTTTGTGTTAGGTGGGTTCAGGTGATTAGGCTTTCTTGACTGATGATTTTTTTTAATGATTTCTTTTTTTAAGCAGAGAACTCAGTAACAGTTCTTTTTTTTTTTCTAACCACCATGTGGATCTTTTCACTTTTTCTTCGCTTTGGCTCTGTTAGTTTAGCCAAAAATTTATTTGCTGTTGAGATCTGGTGTACCTACAGCACAGCAGTAAGTTCACTGTGGTGTCCTCACGTGTGAATTTTTGCATTTTCAAATAAAATTAGGACACACATGAAAATGTATAGATGTTAGAAGTGATACAGTCAAACTCAGATGCAGTGTTTCACTCAATGGCATTTGTATAATTGTATCTAAAAGTTGTTGGTCAGATGCTTTTAGAGTAGATGCATAGTTTCCAGGATTAGATATTTTCCTTCTCAAGATTTCTTTCCTCCCTGAGTCAGCGGTGTCCTATCATATGGGTGAAGTTTTGTTTAGAAGCATCCTGCCTTTTCACCAGAACAACTGTATTTTCTAACTTGCTTGCTTGGGAGTAAAATTTCCCCACATATCCACTGCTTTAGAACTGGGTTCAGTTTTCCTTCATCCTGGCTGTCTGTCCCCTTCTCAGTCGGTCACAGAGGCTCCTTCCTCTCCCTTGTGCTTCTGCTACATCCTTGGGGTTGAGGCTGTGCTCGTTGCCTGCACTGCTCCTGTGGCCCCTTGTCCATGCCCTCTCCCTTCTCACCAGGCACTCACACCAGCAGGGCTTGGTCCATCTTCCCACAGCCTTGGGCCACTTTTCCACCTTCAGCCATGAGCACCATTGCCTCCATGTGAATATAGCACTTCAGTCACCATGTGGACGTCACAGTTGCTTCCCTAGCAGCTGAGTGATGAATGGGATGGTTTCGTTCTCCTTCACCAAGGAATGGGGTGAACTGGGACCCCCTGGTTGCTCAGCATTAGGTCCAGGACCACACTCAGGTTCTGGCTCCAGGTCCCATCTCCGGGTTCCTCCAGGCCATTGCAGTCCAGTCCCATCCAGGCATCCCCTTCCACAAGATGCTTGTGCTCTGCTGACGGTGAACTAGCTGTTTGCTGAACCTTCTTCCTGCTCCTGCCTTTTGCCATGCCAAGCACTGTCTGAGCCTTTTCTGTATCCCCACTGCTCGCTCCAGCACCAGCTTCTGGGCCAAGCCGCCTGGCTCCACCGTCACACAGGATCATCACTTACATGGCCCTCATGTCCCCTCTAGCTTGACCTGGGAGTTTGGGTCCAGGCCTGCATTTTTTCTGACAGTTCAAGGGACTGCGTGTTTTCTTTCTTCTATCTCTGGTAGCAGCCTGCAGAAATCTTTGCCTTTTAAAGAGAGTATCAATAAATATCAGTGAATTAAGCCCCATTACGTAAAGCCATGTTATGTAATGCTGAATAACAGCCACCCATATTTAATCATTACCAAATAGATTCAGTTCAGCTAAAATATACCCTAAGATGAATTTGTTACTGAATTTGTTTTATTTAGCTGTATCCCACAAGTTTTGAGGTGTTAAATATTCATTTGCATTCAGTTCAAAATATTTTCCTGTTCCCCTTGTGATGATGTAGAAGTGTGTTGTGTTATCTGCCAACTACTAGGATTTTTCCAAATAATCTATCATTAATTCTGCCATGGTCAGAGAACATGCTCTGTATAGTCTCAGTCCACTAACAGGTATGGAGGCTTGATTTATTGTCTGAAATGCGATCTGTTGTGATGAATGTTTCATGTGTACCTGCAGAGAATGACTGTTCTGTTGCTGTTCAGTGGAATGTTGTATAAATGTCAATTAGGTCAGGTTGATTGGTAGTATTGGTCAGGTCTTCTGTATCCTAATTGATTTCTGCCTACTGTTCTATTATTTGCTGCGAGATGAATATTGGACTGTAATTACTTCTGTTGTTTGTGTCGTTTCTCGTTTCACCGTA
Organism: Okapia johnstoni; assembly: GCA_024291935.2. NCBI lineage: Eukaryota > Metazoa > Chordata > Mammalia > Artiodactyla > Giraffidae > Okapia > Okapia johnstoni. The sequence goes on from CM044308.1 coordinate 61,526,619, forward strand.
TTTCGAGGCTTCAGACTAGATTTAGATATATGTAGTATTATGTCCTCTTGAAGAATTGACCTTTTAGCATTATGAAATGTCTCTCTTTATCGCTAATAATATTCTTTGTTCTGAAGTTCACTTTGTCTGATAGACATATAGCCATTTCTGCTTTTGTTTTAAGTAAAGTCTATGTGATATGTCTTTTTTCATCCTCTTTAAACCTATTTGTGTCTTTATATTTAAAGTGGGTTTCTTTTAGATAGCATATGCATAGTTGGGGCTGCCAGTATATGTCTTGAGATGCTTAAACCATTTACATTTAATGTGTCTATTGATATGGTTAAGTTTACATCTCCTGTATTGCTGTTCGTTTCCCTTTTTGTCCCATCCATGTATATTTCTTTTTTTCCTCTTTTCTTGACTTCTTTTGGATTTTTTAGACCCCATTTTTATCATTCCATTCTACTATTGTCTTATTATCTGTATCTCTGTGTTATTTTTTGTGATTAATCAGGCTTTACAGCACACATCTTTAAATTCTCAGTCTATCTTCCAATAATATTATACCACTTCGTGTATAATGTGAGAGCCTTTATAACAGTACACTTTGATTTTGCCCTTCTATACTTTTGGCTGCTGTGTCACACATTTTACTTATACATGTGTTACATATCTCACAATATATTGTTTTAGTCTCTTCAGGCTGCTTAACAAAGTCCCAGAGACTCAGAAGCTTATAAATAACAGAAATTTATTTCTCACAGTTTAGGAGGCTGCAAAGTCCAAGCTCATAGTGGTGGCAGGGTAGGTGTGTCTCTGCTGTAACCTCACATGGTGGAAGGGAGGAGGGAGCTCCCTGCAGTCTTTGTTTTAGGGGAGTTCTTCCACAGTCATGAGGGCCCCACCTCTTATTACCATCACTTGGAAGAGGGGAACACAAACATTCAGTTCATAGCATATATTGATATCGTTTTTGCTTTAAATAAGCAAAAATGTCTTTTTTTAAAAAGAAACTTAAAAGAAATTATTTGATGGCACTGGGTGTTAGTTGCAGCATGCAGGATCTTCAGTTGCAGCATACGGGCTTTTAGCTGTAGCATATGGGATCTAGTTTCCTGACCAGGGGTTGGACCTGGGCCCCTGCATTGGGGAGTACAGAGTCTTAGCCACTGGACCACCAGGGAAGTCCCAAAGATGTCTTTTATATTTACCCAGATATATACCACTTGTCTGTGCTTCTTCCTTCCCTTTGTGTGGATCCAGATTTCTATCTGGTATCATTTATCTTCTGCCTAAAGAATTTCCTTCAGCATTGCTCATAGTACAGATTTTCTGGTGATGAGTTTCTAAGCTTTTATTTTGCCTTCAGTTTAGAAGGTACTTATCTAGATAAAAGATTTCTAGATCGACCGTTTTTTCTTTTAGTGCTTAAATGCTAGCTCTCATTGTCTTCTGTCTTGTGCAGTTTCTGGTGATCAGTCTGATATCATTCATAATTCCTTTGAACATAGTGTCTTGTTTTGTTCTCTGGTTGCTTTTATTCTCTTTTCACTGATTTTCAGCAAGTTGACTATGGTGTGCCTCAACATAATTTCCTTATGTTTATTCTGATTAGGATTTGTTGAGTTTTTAGATCTTTGGACTTAAACAGTTTATATTAAATTGGGAAATTTCTCAGCTGTTATTTTTTCAAATAGTTCTCCTGTTCTCCCTCTCTCTTCCTTGTGGGACTATAGTTATACTTGAGTTAGATGCTTGATACTGTCACACAAGCTACTGAGGCTATGTTCAGTTTTGTTTTTGTTTTCTCTTTTTGTTTCCCTTTGGGTAATATTTATTACTGTGTCTTCTAATACTTATCTTTTCTTCTGCTCACCCCAGCTGGTATATTTTCATTTCAGATGCTATATTTTTCATCTCTAGAAATTCTGTTTGTGACTTTGTATATCCATTTCTCTCATCATGATAATATTTTCTTCTACCGTCTTAAACTTCTCAGATGTGTTTATGACAGGTGTTTTAACAGCATTATGTTGTGGTTCTGTCATGTTTGTCATGTCTTTATCGCTTTCTCTGGTTAAAATTTTTATTTTAGTTATGGGTCATATTTTACTGCTTCTTTGCATTCCTGATAGTTTTTTTTTTCTGTTTTTAGTTGGATGTTGAGTATTGTGTTTTAGGTTGTTGGTTGCTTGGGTTTGGTGTATTCCTTTAACTAATGTTGGATTTAAATTTTTTTCCTGGTGTGTATTTAAGTTACTTGGAGTCATGTTGTTCCTTTGAAAGGACTGGTCCAGAGCAGCCTCAGTCTAGGGATGACGTAGCCCCACCAGGAAGACAGCACCCTCCTGAGGATTCCACCCAAGGCCCTGTGTATTTTGAGAATTTTCGACTGTGGCTGGTGGGAATCCAGACTGTTCCCAGCCCTGTGTGAGCTCTGGGAATTTCTGCATGTTCTTCTGCAATGTTTCTTTCCCTAGACTCAGGCGGTTTCCTCTCACATGTGCACAGACAAGTCCTCAGCCAGCAACTGGGGAGACAGTGTGGGTCCCCAGATCTTTCTGTGCAGTTCTACCTCGCTGGTGTTTTGCCCCACAAATTATATGCCTCCTTGAAATCCACAGACTGTGTTTTCCCGTTTAGTGAGTTGGAGTTCCACTGGGCTGGGTTTGGGTTCCCCCTTCTTGTGCTGTAGCCTGGAAACCACTCCACACAGTGTGCTAGTGTCACTGGGGGCTCATTTCTTTTTCTCAAAGACCACACAATAGCATTTGTTAAATTTTCTGAATTACCCTTTAACCCACTCCAGTATTCTTGGGGCTTCCCTGGTGGCTCAGATGGTAAAGAATCTGCTTGCAATGCAGGAGACCCTGGTACAATCCTTGGGTTGGGAACATCCCCTGGAGGGGAGGCTATGGCACCCCACTCCAGTATTCTTGCTTGGAGACTCCCCATGGACAAAGGAGCTCGGCGGGCTACAATCCATGGGGTCACAAAGAGTCAGACACAACTGAGCAACTTACACTTTGACTTCACCCTTTAATATACCTGGGAAAAAACTAGAGTACAATACCAGGAAAAGATAAAATGCTCATTTTTAACATCTCTCCGCCAAAATTAAAGTCCTAAGGGTATGCTTGTTTTCCCCCTCACCTTAGAACCTTGTAGCCAATTAAAAATAACCCTTGATTGTAAAGTTATATTACTTTTCTCCTAAGTTTACTTTGATTTGAACTTACGTATACTCTTATAGATGTCAGAGAATCGCGACACTTTAGGGTTGAAAGAAACTGGAGGACACTGGATTCAGACTTGTCACTGCAGATGATGAGACTGAGGGCCAGAGGGGAGGGGACAACATGAGGGCCTGAGCTCTGTCCCTGAGCCACACCACCTTCCTGACTCAAACTGTCACCATCCTATGGTGTCCTGTTCCAGGAAGGTGCTGGGATAGAGACTTGGGCTGAAATGGCCAGTTCCTTCTGCAAGTGGAATTTTGTCTTGAATATTTTTATGCTTAATGTTTTTCCCCTAATATAAATTTTAATATAAGCAAATGTTGTATGGATTCCTTTAAGTAAAACAGTCAGTTTTGGCTTGATTCCTTTGAAAGGACCTAGTGAGAATAAGACGGGACAAAGAGAATGAGATAAAAGACTAAATAGAGTGATATTTTTGGTTGCTCTGATGCTGGTTATTAAATATCAGTTAAATTTGCTTTTTCTATATTCTCTGGGGCAAAGACAAGGTGCTATGCTGAAAGCCACAGAGGGAATTGCCTCTTGGGGTTCTGAGAAGGGTGAATGTTGAGCTGAGTGAGGCGCTGAGAACAACAGCATCTTAGCCTGGCTGAGAGTTGACACCATGAATTGATGACCCACTCTAGGAGGTCTTCCAGCAGTGCATCCCACAGCCTAGGTGCAGGAAGGCGAGAATGACGGGGAGGACTAGGGAAGTTTCTAGGCTCGGTGGGGAGACGGAAGCTGAGTGGAGCCCTTCTGAGTGACTCAGGCAGAGAGGCTTCTGGATGGGTAGAAGGGGGGTTTTGAGGGGTGAGAGAGAAGAAGGGCAGTGAGCAAGAAAAGGGGAGATTTCTTTTGGGGCTAGTCCTGGCTTTTCAGCCCTTGCAGTGAAACTTTAAGATGTTGTATCACAGAGTTTTGTGGAGGCAGAAGGTACTAGTAGGAATCCCCCCCTTCTTGAGAGGTGATCCTGAGATGGTTAGTCTGTTGTTAGAAGTTGGTCCTCACAGCCTGTCCTGTGATGCACCCAACTTTTCCAGCTGCCAGTGGTTTTATTTAGTTTTTGAGGTGTTTCAGGAAGGTGCTAAGAGGTCACATGTTAGAGCTAATGTCTAAGTCACTTCCATTTAGTGGAATGGTTGTGGATGTTTCTCATAGAATTTGCTGAGGAAAATTTTGTTGGCTCTTAGGTTCAACACCCTGTTACTAGAGAACTCTGTTCAACTGTAACCTGAGATCTGCTGTGACCATTTGATTCATTTCCTCTTCTAACTTGAGTCAGTTCTTATTTCTTAACCAATGTGTTTGTCTGATTTCCCTCTCCACACAACCCGCAACACACCAGACATACACGGACACACACTCCTCGCTACTTCTTCCTTATACTTTTATTGTAAATTATGAGGAAAACAGAAGGTGGGCATGGGTGAGGACAAAAGTAGGAAGAATATATGGTCATTTAATTCCAGGTTCGTTACTGTGACCATCTTGTTGGCTTTGCCTTTAAGGTTACCCTTTGGTTATTGCCTGAATTTGCTCAGCAATTGTTTGTAAAGTGAATTGAACTCTGAAGAGCTGAGAGGGAGGCAAATGGGTACACGATGAAATGCTCAGGTTTGGAATCAGACTCCTGGTTCAGACCCAGTTCTTATTGAAAGTCATTTAACTCTTGTGCCTCAGTTTCCTTATTTATAAATTGGGAATTATAATAATGCCTCTCGTAATAGGCATATAATAGTCTCTTGTATTACACGAGTATTGAGTATAAGGCACTTAAAACAGTTGCTGGTTCAGTCCGCAATAAAAGTTAGCCGTAACATTAGGAATAGTGGTTGAATTTTTCTTCATTGACATTACTTAGGTGCTTGTAACCCCCGGGTGGCTCAGACAGTAAAGAATCTGCCTGCAACACAGGAGACACAGGTTCAATCCCTGGGTCAGGAAGATGCCCTGGAGAAGGAAATGGCAGCCCACTCTAGTATTCTTGCCTGGAGAATTCCATGGACAGAGGGCCCTGGCAGACAGTCCATGGGGTCGCAAAGAGTTGGGCGTGACTAAGTGACTAACACACACAAACCTTAGGTTTCAAACACTATCTTACCTTCCAAGAGTACAGTAATAGAATCTATACCAAATAAAATGACTGTGGAGAAGCTGTGCCAGTTGACAGATCTTTTTTGTTTTTCTTTATGTTTTAAAGGAAGTGTCAGTAGTTGAGCTTAATTAAGTAATTGCCTCACAAACATTGTTATTTGAGAACTATGCTGGGTAAATTCTCTAAGCATCTTGTTTTAGTTTCACTTTTCCAAATGAGAGGGCATTCATGAGTTTTAAGACCTTTTTGCTTGTTTCTAATGTGTAATTAAAAAAAAAAAAAAAACTCCCATTCAGAAAACTGATTTGCTGTGTTTTCAGCTTTGTAAACAACCACATTGATTCAAGTTCTTTAGCATTCTGTTTTTGCCTTATGTTTGTTGAACTATGATAAGGAAGAAGACTGCATTGTCTCTTTTTATTTTGTAATCCCCATGGTTTCAAATAAAAATTCTGTGACCTGTATTACAGGTCTTCAGTGACAGTCTTTTGATTTCACATAGATTGTCACCAATTTCTTGATTGTCACCATTTAACATGTTTGTGATCATGGGCACTTATATATTGTTTCTTATATATTCTAGCCTCTCTTGAAAAATCTTATAGATGTCTTTTTTAATGTTGAAGATTTTTTTCTCTATAATTTTAGTGATTCAGCGTTCCCCTTTTTTCAAGTGCAAGTCTTTAAGCTATTAAAACTGTGAAAATTGGAAACTGGTCATCTGACAGAGGTCTGTGATATAGCGTATCTGAATACCTAGATGTTTGGAGAATCATTTTTGTAATATTATACTTAAATATTTACATATTTACAATTGATTAATTATTTTGTTTTAGTTTGTGTCACTTGTGCCATTTAAGAAAAAAAAATGCTTAACTTTCACATCTTACAGGAAGACCTGTATTTGAACAGTCTTACATAAACAAAAGCACTATTTGTTTTCATATTTGAACGTCAAATCAGAACTTGATAAAACTTCATTATTCACTACATTAGTGGTTAGTAGTCTTTAGCTTGAGGAGTGCATTCATTCCATATATGAAACATAGCCTTTTAGAATATTCAGAGTAGGATCCTTTGGTTTTACAGCTGCAAATAACATGTGTAACTGCTTCTAAAAATATGTGTTTAAGGAAGACCACAAAGCAGAATCTAGTTGTGTATTGTAGGGGGTTAATAGATCTTGGGTGTGTGTGTGTGGAACCTGCTTGTTTCCTTTCCTACAATGAAAGGTGTTTGTTTTGTTGTCTTAGAAAAATGAAAGTTCATGAAATACATACCTGCACGTTGTGTGTCGAGAGGTAGACAGGGAGAGCAGTTCTGCTGCTTTTCCCTGAGCTTTGATGGGCCTTTGGGGGGTGCTGGTTGGCTCTGGACAGTCTGTCTCAAGGGACTTGCTGCTTAGATTCTGACCCTGAGATGCCGAAGTCTGCCTCTCGCACCCTGATGCTCCACAAGCAGAGTCACAGGGTCAGTGTTGACAGCATACTATTTGGATTTCCTTCGAAGGGCTTCTAGATGTTTTTAGCTTATATTCCTTGGATTTGTTAAGGTGATTTAAAAAAAACCAAAACACTCAGTGTTGATGGCTGCTTCATAGCATCCTGGGAGATTCAGTTCACTTAGTTGGGAACACCTTTGAGAATGCTATTAGGATCACTGTCAGAGAACCCCTTGGGTGTGTCTCCACTTTGCTGTTTTGTAGACGTTTGCTCTGGGATCTCTCAGTTGTGCTGTCCCCAGGAATCTGCAGTGTTTGCAGTCATGGTCATTTGCATGTAGCCTCACATCCCCCCACAGGCAACACTGGTGATCAGCGAGATGCCACTGTTCAGATCGCGAGTGCCTCCATAATATCTCTCTCTTGTTTGCTAGGCAGAAGATGGTGTTAGTGATTGCGAGCTGCTGGCTGGCACCCTGGCAGAGCAGGAGTGAGTGAGTGCTGTTCAGCTTTCCGGCCCTGTGAGTCTGATGCCTTCCCTCCATGTTTTGGCATCGTTGCCAAACACATGCATTGCAATCCTTCATGATCACCAGTTTGTCAGATGGTTGCACTGTTTCCAAGAGTCTGTCCAGGTCGTCTGTATCTTCTTTTCTGTCACCTTAGTGTATGTCCATTGTGATGGGGACGTGAATGGTGTTGGAAGAAGGCACAGTGTATATCAGGGCAAGACTGACGACTTTAGGTCTAGTGAATGACTACAGGCTCCTCCGAGGGAGAGCATTTCCAGAGTGTCCATGCCCTCAGCCCAGCGTTGCCTGAGCTGTTGTACAGCTGGGGCCTGGTTCCGTGGTGCCGCGTGCGTTTTCAACAGGTCCCTGGTTTTCCTCCATGGGACTATGGAGGGTGCTCCATAGCGGAGTATGCTGCTGCTGCTGCACCCACGTGACAGGACAAAAGGAAGTTTTCTGTTTCCTTGCATAGTGCATTGCAGAAGCATGAACCATGCAGTGCAACACACCATGAGGCTCGGGGGCAGAACAGGGGCTCCCACGGGGGTGCCCTTCCCAACTGTCGTCCTCCCCTCGGAGTGAGCCCTGCACCCCTGAGCAGGGCGATGTACATGGCCAGGGGAGGGCAGGACAGGCTGTGGAGGGCAGGCACCTCCTTGCACTGAACTGTGGAGCCCTCCTCAGACTTAAGCTGTGTGGCCAGGACAGGACCGGGTAACTGAGAGCCCTCTGACCCGGCCTGTGGTGGCATGGTCGTTGTGCCGCACAACTGGGGCTGAAAGGCAGACCCGTCGCACATCTCCATTGTTGGCTATTGAGTGAGGCGCTTACGTTTGCTGTATTGTTTAAGTCCTTTACTTGAAAATCAGTGTCAGGGCGAGAAATTCTCCTTGTACTCAAGAGCACTTCGCTGTGAGAATCCTTGAGGTAACAGTTTTATCAGGAGGTATGTGTGGCTGCATATGTGGCCGGCACGGGGTCATGCATCCTCCCTTAATCTGGTAAACATTTAGATTCCACTCCACATGAAACAGCCAGGCACTTTCTCCCTTTGTAGAAAGATACTTTTGCAAACTTTCTTTGAAACTAAGATACCAAGAGGAGGCTAGCTAGCATTTGATGTCTAAGGTTACCACTCAAGGTCCCAGGTCCTCTGTCCTTTTACATAGAAACTGCCCACTTTTTAGTTCCCAAATGGAATCTTGTAAGAAAGATCAGTGAGAAATTAACATTCTTAATTGTAAATATAAGTAGAAGGAGCTTAATCTGCCTACATTCAGGTTTATGTAAATGTCTTTTTTGGATTCCCCATGCAATGTTGTCTTTCACTTGGCTGTTAGTTAGGGGTGTTCTGCTGAGAGATGTCACATGCAGCAAATCTAAGGTAAGAAACACTGTAGCAGGTAGGCAGGTGGACATATTGCTTTCCCCCAGGGTGGGGAATGGGAGATTCCCCAGAGCCCCAATGTTCATTATGAGCACCATTGAATTCCATCATTTTTAGGTACAAAAAAAAATTTACCAGTGAAATAAAATTGGTGGAAGAAAGATTTTTTTTCAAGGAAGCCTGATTCCTAAGCATGAAATTTGAAACCTTTAAACTCTTAATTTAGTTAAGTTATAGGTTTTGGGGATCAGTAATTATGATTTTGATAATAATCATAAATGTTAAACAGCTAGTGATTGAATTATGGATTTTCATTTATCCCAAGAAATAATCATAGATAACAATCATATCCCATGAAATAGTCATAGATTAGGATGATCATTCAATTGATATGAATCTTTCTCACAGTAAAATTCTATAGTACAAAATTGTTTAATCCTTCCATTATGTCTGACCACCTCCCCTCCCACTACTTTAGTCTTGATTCAGGGTTTTTATGGTGTATGATACAGGAGCTGTTTACTAATTCCTCACTGAAGTGAAATAGGAATTCTGATTGTTGAAACTGATGATTTGGGGGCACCTGGCTCATCCTTGTTTTTGTTTGTTAAACAGGAAAAGGACCAGCGAAGCCTAGACATAAACACTGCCAAGTGCATGTTGGGACTGTTACTAGGAAAAATCTGGCCCCTTTTTCCAGTTTTTCACCAATTCTTAGAGGTACTAAATTGTTATTTTATGGAATGTGTGTTTGCTTGCTTAGAACTACCAAGTATACTTCACTTGATCCTTTTCTGTACTTTTCTGTTTGTCATACTTCTCTGCCTGTGGGAACTGTGGCAACACACTTACTGCCACTGAGCACATTCCCGAGTCCCGAGCGTCCCCCTGTGTATACTACTGCACACGCCCCCTGGCCCCCCTACAAATGCTCCAGACAGCGCAGCTCTGGCCTTTCCTCTCTCGTCCCCCTTTTAAAAGTTTTGTTTGTGTTTAGATTTCCTGCTTTTTATAACAAGAGTAAAACAAGATTTACGTTATTTTGTGGCTTTAGATGAAGTTCCACTTTTATGAAGCGAAGGTTAGAGAACAGCCATCCACTCTCTCACTAAATTCAGTCTGTAACATGTCCTTACCTACTGTTACCTCCAAGCAACTTGGGAACCTAGATCAATCTCAGTGGCCAATTCCTTCAGTTGGTATCTCCTGCAGTTTAAATTTCTTCATGTTTGTGTTCAAAATAACCCAGCACTTCCCTCCATTGTTATCGTTTGTTTGCTCTAAGTATTAATGAGAGAAATTCTGAGCTGCTGGTTATTAGGAACTGGCTCTGATGCCAATGTAATAATACTGTTAAGGCCTAGAAGAACCTGAGATGGAAGTCTGAGTTACTTGGGTTGTCATATATAGCCTCCTTCTTGCCTTCCAGTCCCCAAACCCCTTTAAAAATTGCTTTTTGCTTGAAAGGATGAGGGTGTTGGATCTTGGAGAAAATCCTGGACTTTACCATGACTCCAGCTTCACTCTTTAAATAATCTTCCTTACAACTTGTTGGTATAATGGTCCAGAAAAACTTACAACTGACAGGATTCTTTGAGAACTGTTAATCAAAATTTGCTTTTAACATTACTAACTGGGATTCCTGAGGACAAGTATGAAAACTAGTTTTTAACATAAGAAGCACTTGTTTACATGACAGCCCATATTTACCAGTGATCTCTTCCAGTTTCTCTGACAACCCTCAGAAATGTTAGCTTTATTTGGAAAGTGAGTAGCGATGGGCTCCTGATCTCAGGAGGCTGGGCAGAATTTAAGGCCGGGTGTGAAGGTCCTTCTGTAGCTGAAAGACCTTGCTGCCAGCAGATTTGACTTCACACAGTTCCAGGAGCACCATCAGCTGTTTCAGTGACTGGGTTTTGCTTTTAGTTGCTTGGAAAGTTGCACTTGTAGTCTGTGCTTTGTTCTCTCTCTCACATCAGTTTGCATTTTTCTATTAAAAGGACCCAGTAATCCTTTCATTTGAGCTTTTCTTGTGTTTGCATCCTCCAAACCATTGGCTCAACTCTCTTTGCTTTTTATATACTTGTTTTCCAGTGTTCCCGATTTTAGTGGCAAAGATTTAAGAATTATTGGACTGGGTTTTATTTTTACATCTTGATACAGGAATATTGTATTTTGAAATATGCATATGACCTTTTTCTGGTCTGGGAGGAAGAGAAAAACTATTTCATGGCTGTCCTTAGTCCTTTTATGATCAGACTCAAGTTTTTAATTATTAGAACAGTAACTCTTCAGTAGCTGGACCTCCTAGTCCTGAGACTGCTTGCAGCAGTTAGCAAGGTCTCGTTGAGTAAACCCACAGCGGCATGTGCTGTTAGCTGACAGCTTGACAGGAAGCATGATGTTCACGTCAGGGCCTGTTAATGGGAGCAGCTCTTTATTTAGCACTTACTGTGTGCCACACACTCAATAAAGTGCTTTTCATAAATTATAGAAATTGTCTGTCTTAATCCTTACCAAATCTCTGTGAAATGGATATTATCCCTCTTTTACATAAAAGGGCTTTTGTCATCTAGAAATTTCACTTCAAGGTATGTAAAGTTGTTTCTTTGATGCATTTGTTGTTTTATGTTGAGCCCCCATAATATTTTTGTAATGAAAATTGTCATCCAAAGTTCCCCTCTCGCTATCTTTCACCTTTCTCCCAGAATGGTGCCTGACACACCCCAAATGGACAGTGTTAACCTTTGTGAGCTTTTATCAAGTTGATTGTCACAGCAGTTGAAACTGTCTGATTTGTTGTGTCAGTAATTCATATTATTTTTCCTCCACCAGCAATCAAAATATAAAGTTATTAATAAAGACCAGTGGTGCAATGTGCTCGAGTTTAGCAGAACAATTAACCTTGACCTCAGCAACTACGATGAAGATGGAGCATGTAAGTACTGGATGGGTGTCGTTTTCCCCCCGCCGCCCGCACATTTGCTCCTCAGCCTCGTCATGAGAAGTCTCATAGCTGTGTTGTTCCTTCCCTCTCTTCTCTCTCTCTCTTCAGGGCCAGTTTTGTTGGACGAGTTTGTGGAGTGGTATAAAGACAAACAGATGTCCTAGGACTTTATGCATAGCAGCGAGAGAGTCACTGTTACCACAGTTATGTCAACCATTAGCCATAAATTGCTGTTTGTATCCAAGCGCATGCTGCTTTTCTTGCACTGTCTCCCTTTGGCAGGGACGTGTTGGTGTTTGCTATTGAATGGGCCAGCTCTGCTTGCTGTGTAGCATTGTTCTCTTGGAAGGCTGCTTTGCAGTTTGTATTTACACTACAGATTGGTGAATTTGCCAACGTCCTCACTGTGACTATGTGTATATTGCTGTTTAAATTTTGTATATGTGTATAAAAAGACAAAGCTTCACCTAGAGATTATTTCTGCAAAAATGTATTGTAAAATAATTTTTGTGGCATATTTCTAGTCCCTTTTTTCAAATGACCCAATTACACTTTTCTTTGGTCTCAAAATGTAGCATTTCAGAACACAAGACAGAACAGCTGTTACCATATGCAAATGTTGCCAGAATTAACCTTATTATTTAAGAGGCCAACTTTGGAAGGAGGTGGGAGTTGTAACTTTTCAGAGGCGTTATGCCAAGTCTGATTTGGTTTACTTAAATATTAGCATTTTGAAATGATGAAAGTTAGAATAATTGAACATATAGACCCATACCATGCCACAAATCATTTCCACCATGCAGGATATAGGTTTTGATTTTCTAATGTTAAAGCTGTCATAGTTTGAACATAGGTACAGATGAACAAATTACAATTGCACCTTTTTTTGCCATTGATTTTAAACCCTTGTACACTTTTTTAGTGCTTTTTTTCCCCCCCTTTTGCATTCTTCTAGTCAGTGTTTGATCTGCTGATGCTTTGTATGCCATTCTAAGTAAAATTTATTTTGCCGCCCCCATGAAAACCTAATGGTTTGCTGGCAATTTATAACTGCAGAGCACTTTTAGTTGTGGCTTGAATTTTTAGTTAGGCTTTCATGGTGTCTGATTTTCTAGTTTTGCGGGGGTCGGGGGGAAGAACTATACTGTAAGTGAGAGGTGTTTTGTTTTGTTTTCCTTTTTTTGTTTCTTTCATGCTAGGCTTTTCCTGGCAGAATGTCCATTGCAGGCAGTGGACACGACACCACCAGCATTGAGCTAAAAACTCTATTACACGGTAGGACCTTTCCTGGAGGGGCCGCTCCTCATTACCTGAGTAGTATGTACAGAGAGGTGATAGCCATTATTTATGTGGGTGAGGAAACAGGAGTAAACGGGACGGTATTTTTAGGTTTGTATTTTATGTTGTTTTTTTTTTTCTTTTCTTGTCTTAATCCTTCTCAAGGAAATGTATAAAAAACGTGCTTCTCCCTCAACTCTCTGGTGCTATTGAATGACTTAATTTAGTCCCTAAAGTTTTGTAAGAACACAATAGTCTAATGACTTAAACCAAGTGAAAGCTACTGGTGCATTTGGGCAAGTGAATGCATAGTTGTGAGCAGAATCCATGACTAAACATGTGACGGTTGGAAGAGGTTCAGATTATTTCAAAACCTGGCCCCAAAACCTTTTGGGTCAAATGTGAACCTTTAAATGGCATTATATGAGTAAAGCACACAGACAATGCTACTGTTTGACCGTGATTTCACAGTTTCTTTGCAGTGTTCAGATTTTCATATCTTTTTTTCCCTAACTGAACCACCAAAGACAGGAATTTTGTATGTATATACAGTGTGTGTGCATATACAAAATCATGATCTGGTAGAATGAAATTCAGTTCCTTTTTCTACCAAATAGAAAGGTTTGGTTTGCTGTGAAATAAACCAGAAGTTTGAAAAACTCTGTAGTGATTAAGCATACTTAATCATTCCTTGTTTAGAAGCTGTAGACTCCCCTTCTGCCTTTCACATTCACACTAGTTTGCACAAATTCATCCCTGAAAAGAACAGAAGACGTTGACGGCAAGCACAGCTCCTGAGACCAGCATGTTGAAAGGGCTTCCGTTCCGACGGGTGCCTGTTAACTCCATTGGCGATTGGCTATAGGCAGGTTCCAGTCTGTGGAGAACTTGATTCATTTTCAAAAGGATCCCATGAAGTTAACAAATCACACTTGAAAGGCAGCAGTTCTTAAATTCGATCAACTCTAGTTTTGTTTAGAGCAAATAGACATCATCAGTGAAATTATTTTCAAAGGTACTTGTAAGAAACTGGAGAATTTTTTAACAGTAAGCACAGTTAATCCCAAAATAAGAGGATAGCTACAGGGAAAATGTTACATTTTAACACACAATGAACATTTTGATGACAGAGGTTTTGGAAAACCCAAGCAAAAATTATTTCATGATGTGTAACATGGAAGTAAGTATTCCAAAAGGATGATCTTGCCTATTTAGAAAAGGCCAAATAATCTCTGAATTCCCTTGAAAAATAAATCTTTGTGACTGCAGCGTGCTTGCCCTTGGTTTCTGTGATTTTATGCAGTTATTTTTAAGGAGAAGAAGAGCCAGAAGTAATAAGATATTTTTTCATAAAAATCTCCCTAAGTTACATAAGTTGAGCAGTCACCAAGCACTTATTTATGGGCAAATGCTAAGTAAATGAGGGTGCCTTTTTCTGGTTTTTCTTTATCACCTACATCTCCACCCTTTCTCTCTTTCTGTCGTGTTTTGGCCTCCACGTTGCAATACTCTGTGATATTGGAATCCAACTTTTAGATGTTTACTATTGCGGTAGGTTGGAAATTGCATTATTTGATTTGCCATAATCACCCTCGATAACGTTACATGCAACTTATTTGAAGCATGACCTCTGAACTAAGTTTTTATAAAGCTGACTAGACAGACTTCTAGGATCTGGATTAACAACAGACTTCTGTTGCCTCTCAGTCTCCATCTTAACAGTGCTTTTGAAGTTTATACAGAAAGCTTTAAAAGTTAGTTTGTGCCCTTGGTTTTTATTCTTACAACTGCTAAAATACCTCTTTAAGCCTTATCTTTTATTCTTTCATATGTTGTATGATAAATGTATAGAATCCATTGACCAACTAAATTGTTGGGTGTCTGTAAATGAGACCAAAATGTGGGTTGCTTCTTTTCATGAAGTCATTTCTCTCGAGGGTTACTGTCAGTGAACTGCAGCTAACCTGTAACTGTGAATGCTTCGTGTCGTCAGTATTTGCATCACCTTCATAAACGTGTGCAAGTCCTGTGACTCCCAGCTTAACTGAAATATTGTTATGCCACCTAACTTGAGTACAGCAAACTGGTTTTAGGTTTTAATGGAATTGATGTAAAATGATACCCCATAAATAAAAAAGTTATTTGTGTTTGGTTTCAGAACTGATTTATTTTTCTCTTTTCTGACTTTCCCTTAAAAAACCCCTTAAGGTAGTTTTAAGCTTCCCTGGGTGGCTCAGACGGTAAAGAATCCGCCTGCAGTGCGGAAGACCTGGGTTCTCTCCCTGGGTTGGGAAGATCCCCTGGAGAAGGGCATGGCAACCCACTTCAGTATCCTTGCCTGGAGAATCCCCATGGACAGAGGAGCCTGACGGGCTACAGTCCATGTGGTCGCAGAGTCAGACACGACTGAGCGACTAAGCATAGCACACAAGGTAGTTTTAAAGTATTTCATGTATCATTGAGTCAGCCCCAAGGCTACAAAAGTGAGGTGAGAAACAGCTCCTTCTGAACTTTATTCATTTGTTTGAACCTATAGGAAGGCAGGACCTAGTTCCCATGATGCTGTGACATGGTTATATTATACTGAAATGACTCATTTGAATGTTCTCCCCAAGTTCTGGTAGGAAGAATAACTTTTAGGCAGAAGCTTAGAGAAAAGCTTTTGTGATTTCTTTAGAAAAGAATTGCCCTTGGAACATTGTTATAGCTAGAAAGGAAAGAAAAAAGAAACCTATCATGTGAGCAAACAATACATCAAGCTTTCTGGCCCTGTATACCTAAGCTAAGCTTGTGGTGCAGAAGGTATTCCAAAATAAGGCATGTTCACCACTTCTGGCACATTCAACAGAAAATACTTTGGGTTTCCCTCCCCGCCCCCCCCCCCCAATTGGTTCCTAACATTTATCTTCAATTGCCTTAACAAAAAATAAAATCATCCCATGTATAGAAGTGTACTTGCTGAGAAATTATGGTAAGTAGCCTGTGCTGAGAATAATAATTGGAAACTGAAAAACAAAAATGGACTGTAGTAATTAAATGGAAATTTCTTTAAAACATCATTTAAAATGTAAATCTCTTCTTCCAAAGAAATGTATTCAGTCCTCTGAAGGAAATTCTTTTGCAATCACTCCCTGGAGAGTGGATTATGAAGAACTCTGGCCTTGAGAAAGTATGCTGAAGAGGTTTGGTTTTTCCTCTGACAGTTTCCAGCAGAGACATCTCAAGACTGCCTAATTTGAATATCTGAAATTCAAACTAGTGTTCTGTAGAAGTCTTAGGATAAATGTATGATGATTAAAGAGAGCTGCAGCTGTACTTGTTACCAGTGAACTAACTCACCAAAGAGTTTTGGTCTAACTTCTAATAGTATATTGAAAGCCACTGTTTTTTTTTCCTCTTGATGGCCTCTTATTTATTTTGGCTTCATTACTTGTTGGCTCCTTGAGAGTAGAATTTGGACAAGGGTTATCCTATAGTATTTCCCTGTAGCTCAAAATGGTAAAAAAAAAAATCTGCCTGCGATGCAGAAGACCCAGGTTTGATCCCTGGGTCGGGAAGATCCTCTGGAAAAGGGAATGGCAATCCACTCCAGTATTCTTGCCTGGAGAATTCCACTGATAGAGGAGCCTGGTGGGCTACAGTTCGTGGGGTCGCAAAGAGTTGGGTATGACTGAGCAACTAATACTTCATCGCGTAAGTTCCCAGAATCACTCCATAAAATAATAGATGCCTTTGAATAACCTATTTTGCATGTCTTAAAGTGCTCATAAATCCTTCCAAACCTTATTACTCCCCCATCAAGGTTGATTTTCAGATTCTTGGTTTAATCATTGTCTTTATTAACTTGAATTGTATGTTGAGGCAGAATTTCTATGTGAAATTAAGAACATAAGAATTAAATTTTATAAGTGTGCAGAGAGGGTACTGCGATAAATAGAAAATCAACAGACTGAAGAATTAGGGAGGACTTCTGGATGGAAGGTCTTATGCCGATTGGGTGTAAGTGGCACCTTACCAATTATACATGGTAGGCCAGAAAGACTGACTCAGTTGGAGCTGAGAGTTCCTTTTGGAGAGTTGGGCTCTCATGGATGGGGGCTCATCCAAGGACTGTCCCTAAGGAGGTGCAGCAGTGTACACAAAGATACCAGTGGAGGTGGCAGAATCTTTCTAGTCCATTGCGATGATTGTCATTACTTTAGCACACCATTGTCAAGTGTTGATGCCTGGATTTTTGTTTTGAGATCTGGTTACCAGCAGGCTGTAATGGATTCGAGGGATGCAGTCGAGAAGGCCAGTTGTTGACTTAATCACATCATGTAGCTCCTTTTGGAAGAGAAGGTGGCCAGTCAGACCACATGCTGTATCCTGATCTCCTGGAAATACGTAGAGGAAACTGAAGTTCAGAGCTTTTGAGTGACTCATCCTAAGTCATATAGCTGGAAGGTGGGGGAGCTGAGGTGTAAACTCAGGTGGATTTGCTGGGGGGCCCACACGGTGGGAGAGAGTTGGCCTGGAGGAGGATGGAGGCGTGTAAACCCTCTGTGCACTGCTGGGTTCTCTGATGGACTTACTGCCCCTCTCTTGCTAGTTTTATTAAGAGTTTGGGGGAAACGAGTTCAGGATTGGCCAGTTTTCCAGAAGTGAGCATTTTAGGGATTTGTTGAGCATCAGTCAAGGAATTGAGGTCACTGGAGTAAGGCTATTTATTGCTAATTAGCCAATTTCAGAAGTTTGGGGCTGGCTTCCAAAGGCATGGTCTGGTGTGTGAGTTTTCCAACAGTACCAAGCAATTCAGTTCTGACATGATCTATCCAGAGAGAATGTTAGATCCCACAGGTTAAGGGCTCAGTCCTGCAAGACTGCACCCCTACCCTGCTTCAGATACCAATTCCTAGTCCAGGTTGTCACCTGTGTTTCTAACCAACGGGCTATAATTTGCTAAATCTCCCACGACTCTTCACTAGGTTCAATTAATTTGCTATAGTGATTCATAGAACTCAGAGAAATAGTCGCTTCCAATGTCGTTGTTTAGTCACCAAGTTGTGTCGGACTCTTTTGGGACCCCATGGGCTGTAGCCCCCACAGGCTCCTCTGTCCATGGATTTTCCCAGGCAAGAATACTGGAGTGGGTTGCCATTTTCTTCTCTAGGGGATCTTCTGACCCAGGAATTGAACCTGCATCTCCTGCATTGGCAGGGGTATTCTTTACCACTGCATCACCTGGGGAGCACCTTCCTTCCATTACCAGTTTATTATAAAAGAATGTAACTCAGAAACAGCCAAATGGAAGAGACGCAAAGGGCAAGGTATGTGGAGCACGGAGCTCCCGTGCTTCCTAAGTGCACCACTGTCCCCAAATCTTCACGTGTTCATGAAAGCTCTCTGAAGTCTGTCCTTTTGAGTTTTTAAATAGGCTTCATAACAGCCCTGATTGGTTAAATCATTGGCTATTGTTGATTGAACGCAACCTCCAGCTCTTCTTTGGAGATGAGGGGTTTGGACTGGAAATTCCAACCCTCTAATCACAGGGCTGGTTCCCCTGGCAAGCAGCCCTATCCTTAGGTTACTAGGGGCTTTCTAAAAGGCATCTCATTGACATAACAAAAGACACCATAATTTCTATTCAAGTAGAGAAGTCCCAAGGATTTTAGGAGCTTTGTGTCAGAAACTGGGACAAAGACCAAACATACATTTCTTATAAGTCGAAATACCACATGTGGGTCCCGATATAAAACTGTCATTGATCAATAGAGACAAGTTTAAAAATGAGTTCTAGCAGTTACATGTTCCTAAGATCAATGAACCAATCCATTTTTTGAATTTGGAATACTCTCAAGATGTGAAATGGAGTATTTCCTGCCGTATCAGTAAACAAGGATGTCGCAGCCATTGGTGATTTGGGGCCTCCAAATGTGGATTTCTGAGCCCCATTGTGCTCAAAAAGGGAGAACAATGCTTGGGATCCAGCAGCTGTTGACTGTTGCCACTACAGTGACTGGTGAATGAGGAACTAAGGATGTGAAAAACCAAAAGCAGGATGCTGGCCCCAAATAGCTGAGATGCATATGAAAGGAATGATTTCAGTGTGCCCAGACATTTGCATCTTCCCCTACATAGAAGAGCGCTAAAGTCCTTAACTTGAGATACCTGCTTTTCCTTAATTCACAATGATCTGTGAGGCTTGTTGCACACTTCTATATAACCTGAATCCTTCCCCTGCCTGCTTGGAACAGTTCTTTCAGAGTTACTTGAGATGCTGTCTTCCGGGCTTGAAATCCTAAAAATTCCCACCAAATAAAACATAACTCTCAATTTCTAGGTTGTGACTGTTTTTTAAGTCAACAAGATAAAGGAGAGACAAGAGATGATGTTGGAGTGAAGGACTGAAGGAATAAGGGGAAAGGATTCCAAAGCATGGTGGAGATTTAGTAAGAGGGACAAATTGGACCAATTTTCCCAAAACGAGCAGAAGACAGAAGACGCTTGTAAATGGGTAGGAGGTCGTAAAGGGTTCTCGCCTTGTGGTTTTCATTTTCTTGGGGACTGATTCAAAGATTTCTAATGAGAGGGAGAGAAGAGGTAGAGAGATGAAAGTTTGGAAGAGCCCCTGGACAGAATGAGAACAGATGATTAAGGAATAGGTCTCATTGCCCTGAGAGAAATGAAAAGTAAAAATGAGACTAGGCTGTGTAACTGGCACAGCAAGAAGTGATGGGTCTAGGACATTCAGTTTAGGTGACATGGCTGGCAGGCTCCAGCCCCCGACTGATACGAAAAGCAGTAAGATTTGGAAGTCACCTTCCTCTGACCTGGGAAACTCCACTCTCTTTGCAGACGGCCGAGACCACCCATCTCTGGACATGCCTTCTAAAAAATAAGGGAGACCCAGTGAACCCAGTTCCCCTAGCTTGAACTATTGTACATCCCCAAAGGCTTGCACATACTTTGCATTATTTTCCAGGTGAAGAGATGATAAAAAACAAAGTGGGAAGTTTCTGTAGCTGAGCTGAGTTGCCATTCCTACCAGCCTTCAAATCCAGACCAGTCCTGCAGTCAGCCCCGTCCCTGTGTAACAGTCACCAGACTGGGGCGAAATGACCTCCAGTATAAGAAGGTTATACTTGAGATACAAGACTGGTTATAAATTGGGAAAGGAGTACATCAAGGCTGTATGTTGTCACCCAGCTTATTTAACTTATATGCAGAGTACATCATGTGAAATGCCAGGCTGGATGAAGCACAAGCTGCAATCAAGATTGCTGGGAGAAATATCAATAACCTCAGATATGCAGATGGCACCACCCTTAGGGCAAAAAGCGAAGAGGAACTAAAGAGCCTCTTGATAAAAGTGAAAGAAGAGAATGAAAAAGCTGGTTTAAAACTCAAACATTCAAAAAACTAAGATCATGACATCCAGTCCTATTACTTCATGGCAAATAGATGGAGAAACAATGGAAACAATGACATACTTTATTTCCTTGGGCTCCAAAATCACTGCAGATGGTGACTGCAGCCATGAAACTAAAAGACGCTTGCTCCTTGGAAGAAAAACTATGACCAACCTAGACAGTGTATTAAAAAGCAGAGACACTCCTTTGCCAGCAAAGGTCCGTCTAGTCAAGCTATGGATTTTCCAGTAGTCACGTATGGATGTGAGAGCTGGACCATAAGGAAAGCTGAGCACCGAAGAACTGATGCTTTTGAACTATGGTGTTGGAGAAGACTCTTGAGAGTCTCTTGGACTGCAAGGAGATCCAAGCAGCCAATCCTAAAGGAAATCAGTCCTGAATATTCATTGGAAGGACTGATGCTGAAGCTGAAGCTCGAATACTTTGGCCACCTGATGTGAAAAACTGATTCATTTGAAAAGACCCTGATGCTGGGAAAGATTGAAGGCAGGAAGAGAAGGGGATTACAGAGGATAAGATGATTGGATGGCATCACCAACTCAATGGACATGAGTTTGAGTAAGCTCTGGGAGTTGGTGGTGGACAGGGAGGCCTGGTGTGCTGCAGTCCATGGGGTGGCAAAGAGTCAGACATGACTGAGCGACTGAACTGACTGATAAGGTAGCAGGGAAAGACTGAAGCAGGCATGAGAAACTTCGTAAGTTCCTGGAGTGGTGTAATCAGCCAGGGCTTTCTATGGCTTTTGAGGTGCTGGCACAATGGAGGATGGCATCTGTGAGATTATTTGGGGGCACTGGAGGGGATCAGTTGGTGGAATAAAAAGGAAAAGTGGGACAAGGGGGCAGGCTGTGCCTCAGAATCAGAACACTGGGAATACTAGATGACTCCTTACTAGTTTGGAACAAGCATCAGAAGAGGTCAAATTTTTCAAGGCAGAGCAACAGTTAGAACTGGACATGGAACAACAGACTGATTCCAAATAGGAAAAGGAGTACGTCAAGGCTGTATATTGTCACCCTGCTTATTTAACTTATATGCAGAGTACATCATGAGAAACGCTGGGCTGCAAGAAACACAAGCTGGAATCAAGATTGCTGGGAGAAATATCAATAACCTCAGATATGTGGATGACACCACCCTTATGGCAGAAAGTGAAGAAGAACTAAAGAGCCTCTTGATGAAAGTGAAAGAGGAGAGTGAAAAAGTTGGCTTAAAGCTCAACATTCAGAAAACTAAGATCATGGCATCTGGTCCCATCACTTCATGGGAAATAGATGGGGAAACAGTGTCAGACTTTATTTTTTTGGGCTCCAAAATCACTGCTGATGGTGATTGCAGCCATGAAATTAAAAGACGCTTACTCCTTGGAAGGAAGGTTATGGCCAACCTAGACAGCATATTTAAAAGCAGAGACATTACTTTGCCAACAAAAGTCCGTCTAGTCAAGGCTATGGTTTTTCCAGTGGTCATGTATGGATGTGAAAGTTGGACAGTGAAGAAAGCTGAGTGCCGCAGAATTGATGCTTTTGAACTGTGGTGTTGGAGAAGACTCTTGAGAGTCCCTTGGACTCCAAGGAGATCCAACTAGTCCATCCTAAAGGAGATCAGTCCTGGGTGTTCATTGGAAGGACTGATGTTGAAGTTGAAACTCCAATACTTTGGCCACCTCATGCGAAGAGTTGACTCGTTGGAAAAGACCCTAATGCTGGGTAGGATTGGGGGCAGGAGGAGAAGGGGACGACAGAGGATGAGATGGTTGGATGGCATCACTGACTCAATGGACATGGGTTTGGGTAGACTCCAGGAGTTGGTGATGGACAGAGAGGCCTGGCGTGCTGCAATTCATGGCGTTGCAAAGAGTCGGACACGACTGAGCAACTGAACTGAACTGAAGGTAGAAGGACAATTAATGACCACTTAGGTAAAGAGGACTAACCCAGGGGTGCTCCAGTGGTCTAACCCAGGGCTAGATTCCTGCCTGGCATACAGGAGATGTTGAAGGGTGTCCTGGAGGAAGGAAGTATAGAAGACTAAGACTTTCGGTAGGAGACAGTTCCTCCAGTGGGGAGAAATCTAGAAATAGAACTGATGGTGAGTGGAAGGAAATGGAAGAATGGATCTCGTGGCCTGACCCCAGGACTATGACGTTGTCATAGGCACGACAAAACATTTAAGAAGCAGAGAAAGGAGCATTGTCATCATTATCCCACGCGCCACACCCAAGCTGGATGAGGCTTAGGTAACACTGTTCCATATTCACAGGTGGCTCACACTGAGCTTGGGATCTCTGAGACAAGGGGCAAGAGCAGAAAATGTGCCATATGGGCTTATATTTTCAGAAAGCTGTTGAGAAAAAGCATCAGCTGAGACAATTAATATAAAAGTTAGCTATAAGATCTTCCATAATGGAGTGACCAAAGATCCCGGGAATAAGACCAATTCTTATTCTAAAATGATAACATTCTTGGGAAGTACATGAATGACATACGAAGTTTGGCTTCCTGCAGTGGCTAAGTTGTCTTGGACAACCTCCTGCAACCGAAGAATAACTAGAGAAGTTAGGCAAAATATTAAAGATCTATTTGAAGGAGTTGAAAAGCTACTAAGGAAGTGAACATTTGTTAGGCAAAGATCTAGAAGAAGAAAGAAGCCAAGAGAAATGAGCCTGGTATTCAAGGCTCATCTTTTTCCCTCCAGGAAGTTTTCAAGTATGAAAGTGAAAGCAGAGGCTGAGGGGCTCAGACCTTCTGAAGGTCTCATGGGGAGGGGGATGACAAAATTCCCAGAGTTCAGAGGGTGCCAAGGAGGATGGGCTCTGGTCACCAGATCTAAGGTTAGGACCCTGAGAAGCTGTGAGAGTCAAGGCTGTCTGTGAGTAAGGATAAGCTAGAAATAGACCAGTACTCACAGGACTAAAACTCAGTTCCACAGCAATTCAGTCCCTCATGGAATTAAGGTAATAGCCTCTAACAGCCTGACAGAACAAGAAGTAAATTCTCTCTGGAAAAATATGTCATCCACGAGGGATACATATATGAAGTCATATTCTACTCACTTGTGAAAAGAGAAGTCAAATTAAAAGCAGAGATGTAATTAATCTTCAGAAAAGCTAACAGATGAAGTGTGTGCATGCGTGCCAAGTTACTTCAGTTGTGTCCAACTCTTTGCCACCCTGTGGACTGTAGCCTGTGAAGCTGCTTTGTCCGTAGGATTCTCCAGGCAAGAATACTGGAGTGGATTTGCCATGCCCTCCTCTAGGGGACCTTCCTTGCTCAGAGATTGAACCTGCATCTCTAATATCTCCTGCATTGGCAGGTGGGTTCTTTACCTCTAGAACCACCTGGGAAGCCCAAATGAAGAAGACAACACAAAATCTAGTGATGCTGACATTAATGTTTTCATACTAGATATGAATATCTTTGGTCTCTACTGAGACTTCCTTTTTAAATTTATTTATTAATTTGGCTGCCTGAGGTCTTGTTTGTGGCGTGTGGGATCTTTTGTTGTGGTGCGTGGGCACATGGGATTAGTTGCCTCATGGCATCTGGCGTCTTAGTTCCCTGACCAGAGATTGAACCCACGTCCCCTGCATTGGAAGGCACATTCTTAACCACTGGACCATCGAAGCAAGTCCCTGCTGAGACTTACTTCTAAGCTTGATCTTGCTGCCTTTTTGGAACATGTGAGTTCACACCTCCCCACCTATGATGACTGGACCTGAGGTACACACCTGTTCCAACAGGTGCCAATCAGCCACAGACTTGGCTAAGTCTTTTATATCCTCTTCCTCAGAAATTTGAACTAAGATATACTGAGTCAGTCAGGAAGATATAGGTGCGTATGAGATCTATAATGTCATGAAGATTTGGGGTAGGTTGACATTTTACGTTGTTTATATTGGATGGCATCATTGACTTAATGGACATGAGTTTGAGCAAACTCCAAGAGATGGTGAAGGACAGGGAAGCCTGGTGTGCTGGAGTCCATGGGGTCACAAAGAGTCAGATGTGACTGAGCAACTGAACAACAACAACAATATGCTAATAAGTCAGAAATAAAAGCTGATTAGCAAAGAGCAGGAGCAAGAAGTAGATATGGGACATGCAGTTCCCTGAGAGGTGAATGGGACAGCTTGGTCCCCAGTTTCAGGTCCATAACCCATTTTCTCAGGTCTTTGCTCAGCTTTTTGATGTCTGTTTTTAGATATCTGTAAGACTATTGAAGCCTTGACATAAGCTTTCCTTTATTAAAAAATATCATACAGAACCTCATGTGATGTCTATAATTTCTTGTTCGCAGTGTTAGCAATCATTTAAAAAAAAACAGGCCTATAGAAAGAACAAGATTTTTTTAAGGGGAAACATCAGTAGAAAAAAGACCCATAAGAGATTCAGATATTAGGATTATCTGACACGGAATTTAAATTAAATGAATATTCGTAAGACAGGAAATTCAGCAGAGAACTGGAAACTATAAAAAAGAATTAAAATGGAAATTCTGGAACTGGAAAACCCAATTAGATGAAATTAACTCAGTGGATTGGATTTAACAGAAGATTAAACACTATGTAGACAGAATTAGTGGTGAGAAGATATGTCAGAGAAAATCCAGATGAAAGCACAGAGAAACTTTTAAAATGTAGAAAATAGGAAGAAAAGTCAAGAGATGTATGGCACAGTGAAAAGCTGTAAAATACACATAACTTGAGTCCTGGGAAAAGAGGAGAGAGAAAGTAGAAGAAGCAGTATTTAAAGAAATGTTTTTGTTTAGTCATTAAATCATGTCCAACTCTTTTGTGACCCCCATGGACTGTAATGTTCAATAATTTCCAAAAAGTAATGAAAGAAGACAAGCCCCAGTTAGAGTCCTACAACACCCAAGCAGGACGAATATAAAGGAACAAGACTTAAGTACATATAAGTAGAACTTCTGGAAAAAAAAAAAAAGTCTTTAAAAATGGCCAGACCTATAGGTAACAACAGTAAAATATTATCAACAAATTAAAAACAAACATATATGTATATATATGACTGAATCATTTTGCTATACACCAGAAACTAACACACATTGTAAATCAACTATACTGCTATTTAAAAAAAAAGATTAGGAAAAATTTGCAAAGGCAGTAAGGATAAAAAGGAATGCATTTGTTTGGCACCAACAGCTTCAATGGCAATAACGATGGCTATAGCCATTTCGAGAACCACCTCTTCTCATGAAACATAATGAAACTGAGAAGACGGACCAAACTTTCAATGTGCTAAAGTGAAAAATAAATTTGTTAACCCAGAATATTTACTCCATTGAAAATATCCTTTAAGAATAAAGGCAAAATAAAGACAATTTCAGATAACTGAAAAGCAAAAGAATATGTTCCCAGCGGTTTTGCAGTATGTTAAGCAGTTCATGCTAGATTGATAGACTGGATATTTTACTATTATGAAATATCCCCTCCTTATCTTTAGTAATATCCGTTGCTTTGAAATCTACCTTGATGTTACTGAAGTAAGGAGAGATATTTCAAAACAGTAAAATATTCAATCTATCAATTTGTTATATCTATCGATACATTCAATCTATTCAGTTTGTTGAATCAATCTATTAATATATTCAATTTATTATATCAAGAAAATATAACAAAAAGGGACAGAACCGAAAGGAAAATTAGATCCACATAGTTGGAGATTTTATCACATCTCTCACTGATAGAATAAGCAGATAAATAGGCATTAACGATATTCAACATTTGAAGAGCAAAATGGTCAAACTTCATTGACTTACATAGCACACAGCTTTCAACAGCTTCAGAATAGCCATTTTTTCAGGTGTATGTAAAACAATACCAAAAGTAACCATATACTGGTTCAAAAAACAAGTCTCAGATTTGCTTAACAGATTCCAATAAGGTACCAACAGCAAAACTAAATAATGGTCTTAGAAGTCAGGATGGGGATTACTCTTGAGAAGGGGGATAATAACAGGAAGAGGAAAAGAAATGGGCATTTGGGATGCTGATTCATCTGTTTCTCAACAGAAAAAGCTTCCTACAAAACAAAATGAGGCAAAACTTCAAGCCTGGAGAAGAACCCCATCAATGAATTCATCCCAACATTTGAGGAAGAGATAACACTAACAGTTTGAATCTTGTTTTATAATGTCAGTGCAACGTAAGGACTTTACAAGAAAGAATCCTTTAGATCTGTTTCTGCACAATCTTAAACAAAATATTAAATTGAAGTTGATAAAGATGATCAAACTGGATTTATTCCAAGAGTGAAAAGTTAAACTTTTTAAAATCATTCAATGCAATCTACTGTATTTACAACATGAAGGGGAAAATCGCATAATCTCAATAGTTGAAAAAAGATTTCACAAAAGCATCTGATATTCATTAATTAAGTACCTGATGATCCATACAGTTAATCATCTGGGAAATATAAATTAGAACCTCTAGCTTGGCTACAATGAAAAATAAAATGTCTGACTACCCCCAGTTTAGTGAAGAGATTGAATGACTGAAACTCTTATCCATGGCTGGTGTGAGTACACTTTGCTACCCATACTATGGAAAATCGTTTGTCATTTGAACATACAAACTAAATTTGAACATACATAATCCCTGTGATTCATCATTTTTCCCCTAGGTATAACTCATCAGAAATGCTCGAGTCTGTGTGCCAAATGATACTGAAATGGAAGCAAACCACCCCTACGTGCTATGTGATTATTACAGTTCTACTACCAAACGAAAGAAACAAGAAGCAGTTCATTCTCTGTAATTCCCTTTACATAAGGTTCAAAACCAGGAAAACTAATCTGCAGGGTTAGAAGTGAGGAGGTTTCCTCTGAGGAAGAGAAGAGTCATCATTTGGAGCCAGAGTGGGTGGGGGCGGGGATGAAGTTCTAAGGTTCTGGTAGTGACTTGTTTGTCTTAGGATGATGGTTGTACAGGTTTTTTCACTTTGGAATTGCTCCTGGAGCTCTCCAATATTTGTACCCTTTTTAGTTATATATATTCTACTTCACTAAAAGAATTTATATTAACATGATAGCGTAGGAAATTGTCCATTTTACTGAAGTTGTAAAATTTTTGCATTGCCATACAAATACCACTCTGGTTTCTTTTTCTGAAAGGCAGCATCAGTTCATCCTATGAATGTATAAACCCCAACACAACTCAAGAATCAGGCAAGTGGGTGCAATATATGTGGTATGTGAAGCATCCAGATAGATCCCTAGGCTGTCACAGCTGAGCCATGGGGCTGCCAGGAGTCTCAAGGACGAGAAGACAAAGAAAATCCTTTATGGGGCAAGGGCTTTGAAGAAGCCTCTGATTAACAAATATCCAATGGGAACTCTCCTCTGCTAACTGGTAGTCATGGATCACAAGCAATCGAGGCATATAAAGTTTGCCACCAAAGTAACTGTATGTGGGGCTTCCCTGGTGGTCCAGTGGTTAAGAATCCACCTTGCAATGCAAGGGACACAGGTTTGATCCCTGGTCTGGAGGATCCCACATGCCGCGGAGCAACTAAGCCAGTGCGCCACAGCTAATGCTCTGGAGCCTGCGAACTGCAGCTACTGAGCCCATGCACCGCACGTACTGAAGCCCGAGAGCCCTAGAGCCCATGCTCTGCAACAAGAGAAATCAGCACAACGAGAAGTCCATGAACCCCAACGAAGAGTAGCCCCTGCTTGCCATGACTAGAGAAAGCCCACGTGCGGCAACGAAGACCCAGAGCAGCCAAAAAAATAGAATAAGTAAATAAATAAATCTTTTTTTAAAAAAAATAATTGTATATAATACCTACTGAGCTCTTTTTATGACCCAGGCCCACTTTGCAAGCAATTACTTATTTTGTCCTCACGATAACCTTTTTCTCATTACACAGATGAAAATATCAGAGGCACAGACTGGTGTAGCAATTTCCCACAGTGTGGGAGTAAAGAGGCAAGATGTGAACCCAGGCAATCTGGCTGCAGGGCCCAAACTCCTAACGTCTGTCCACACAGCTGCTCCAGGCTAATTAGCAACTTTACAAACTGGTCTTGCACACATCTCAGTAATGTGACGGAAGGAATACAATTTTTTTTTTTTTGCTCTGGTAGAATGTTTTTCCCGCCCAAAGAAAATATTTTTGTTTTCTCCGTTGGCTGTGGTTAGAAACTCATCTGTGTGAAAAGCCCTTCCTTTTGCAGCTTTACAATAGAAAACTCTTCCTCCTGCCTAGTCGAGGGGGAGACTTAGAATTAGGGAGGCTGCTAGAAAGTTCTGACCTTAGGAGAGCTTGGCTGTGACAGCAAGTAACTACCTGTTTCTAGAAGCAATAGAAGCTCTCTTTACAAACCCTGTTCTGCTCAGGACACCATCTGTTTCCAATCTTAATTGTTCAGGAAAAGGGGAGATTAGAGACTGTGAAGAATCCACCTGCGAAGAGGGAGAACTGGGTTTGATCTCTGTGTTGGGAAGATTCCCCTGGAGGAGAGCATGGCAACTCCCTCCAATATTCTTAACCTGGAGAATCCCCGTGGACAGAGGAGCCTGGCGGGCTCTAGTCCCTGGGGTCGCCAGGAGTTGGGCATGACTGAATGACTAAGCACAGCACACATCATTTCGTAACATCAGACTTTCCTCAGTGGGACACCATGCAGTTTTTTTGTTTGTTTTTTGGTCAGGGCTTCTTGGTTTTTATTTATCTCTTTATTTGAAAATACATGAAATTCCATGAATTTGGTTTTTGTCCCTCTGATGAGCAACTGTGGTGTTGGAGAAGACTCTTGAGTGTCCCTTGGACTGCAAGGAGTTCCAACCAGTCCATCCTAAAGGAGATCAGTCCTGGGTGTTCTTTGGAAGGACTGATGTTGAAGCTGAAACTCCAATACTTTGGCCACCTCATGCGAAGAGCTGATTCATTTGAGAAGACCTTGATGCTGGGAAAGATCGAGGGCAGGAGGAGAAGGGACGACAGAGGATGAGATGGTTGGGTGGCATCACTGACACAATGGACATGGGTTTGGGTGGGCTCCGGGAGGTGGTGATGGACAAGGAGGCCTGGAGTGCGGTTCATGGGGTCTCAAAGAGTCGGACACGACTGAACGACTGAACTGAACTGAACTGATGAGCAACTGGGCCAGTGTGGGAACCAGAAATCCAGATTTTGACACTCTACCACCTCCTTTAAGCTGTTAAGAACATTCTGCATTTCCAAAGTTTCACATTTTGGCTTAATCTGACTTAATTTTGTAGTGACTGAAAGCTAGTTCCTTCTTCAGATTAAGTTCTAAGCAACTACGTGTCCAAGGAATATACTGCCAGCTAAGATATTACACGTATGTACTTATGACTCATTTAATTCTGTAAATGTGTTTCTGGAAATGGCTGATTAAAGAAGGTGACTTCAGAGAAGATAAGTCAACCCTGACACAGCTCGGATTGTTGAGGGGTGCCACGCTGTCTGGGAACTCTGATTCCAGCCCAGGTAACTGTTGGGTGTCAGCAGATGGCAAAGTGTTTGCTGGAATGAAGTCTGAATGAAGCCAGTGTGAATGGTAACCGTTGTGGTGTTTCTGCTTGTCTGGGCAGCGATCTCAATGTGTGAGACCTGCTAGCCTGTCTCATCTCATACAGCTTAATTATATGAATACTAATTTTATGGATTCCTTTAAATGCCTACTTGGTGCCACAAACAATTCAAATATTTTTAGTCATCAAGTAGGTTAAAAAGAGGCATAGAAATTCCAAGTTTACAAGGAGCCAGCCCTTCCCAGACTTCTAATTTCTGTTTCTTGGAGAAGAAATGACTCCAGTGTTCTCAGTGAGACAGATTTCAGTTCCGTTGTTTTCATGTTGTGTCCCCAGATCGTAGCAGCAATCAACAACATGTGGCTGGGATGCTTTGCTTGTTGCTTATGACTTAGTGATAAAATGTGTTCCTTCTCTAATTTTAAAATATTTTTAAATGATAAATGAGCATGGTTATAAGTTACATAATTCAGAGAGGATTCAAACATCATCCACATCACTCACTCATTCCCAGCTCAATTCAAGCTGAACTGTGAAATTTTGCAGATGATAGAATTTTCTTAACAGCTTAATATACAAGAGTTAATATGGGTTTTAAGAAAACAAAAACAAGGGTTTTCTCTTGCTGTTTGATGATTTGTTCTCCAGTTTCTCCATTTACTACTGAGTCATGTTATTCAATTGGTTTATCATATCTTTTTCTCTAGTGTTTTAGACCTTAATCAAATATATGATGATCGGGCAGAAAATCTGCAAATTCATTTCTCTCGAATCTGTCAGAGAGTTGAGATTGTGTCAACCAACTAACTTGAAATCTAAGGAATTCCCTGGTGGTCCAGTGATTAGGGCTTCACACTTCACTGCTGTGGCCTGGGTTCAATCCTTGGTTGGGGATTGAAGCCAAGCTGCTTGGCTTAAAAAAAGAGAGAGAGAGAGAGAGAGAGAAAATATAAGGGAAAACAGACATCTCCGAGAAGGAGTGGGCTGTGAGTACTTGCTTGACCAGGGCAGATGCTTCTAGATGCAAGATGGTAAGAATTCAACTAAAGTTTTTAATGAGTTGCTAAGGGCTGAATGTGACTAGAATAAAAATACAAAAATTCTTGGAGCTACAGAATTTGCACCGATTTGCAGGCTCTTTTGGAGAAGGAAATGGCAACCCACTCCAGTATTCTTGGCTGGAGAATCCCATGGACAGAGGAACCTGGTGGGCTGCTGTCCATGGGGTCGCCCAGAGTCGGACATGACTGAAGCGACTTAGCAGCAGCAGCAGCAGCAGGTTCTTTGGGGCTTTCCAGGTGGCGCTAGTGATAAAGAACCCACATGACAATTCAGGAGACATAGGAGACGCGGGTTCAATTCTTGGGTTGGGAAGATCCTCTGGAGGAGGGCATGGCAACCCACTCTCATATTCTGGCCTGGAGAATCCCAAGGACAGAAGAGCCTGGCAGGCTACGGTTCATATAATCGCAAAGAGTCGGACATGGCTAATGCAACTTAACATGCCCACACGTTCTTCACTGGAGCTTACCAGGTGCTCACAGAAAGGCTGGGGGCGGGATGGTGACAATGATTGGGGTCATGAGCAAGGAACACTGAGCTTCAGGATCACCTGCTCTTTATCTTCAGGGAGAGGCTGCCTTGTCCCGTGGGCTGCTCCTGAGACGTGGCCTGGGAAAGGGGCTGAGAGCTGGGGCTCCTGGCACTCCCAGTGGCAATGTGCAGGCATCTGCATGGTGGATCACCTCTCCCAACAAGGCCAGGAACCAGTCCTGAGGGCCCCACCCAGAGGGTTCTTCCACGGAACCAGGCCTAGGCCACGGACCTGCTGTTGAGCAGGAGGATGTGAAATAGTGGAAGTGAAAGGTCAGAACTGCCCCTCTGGCCCTGAGGGATTGTAGGCGGTGATAAGAGAGGAAACAGGAGGGGAAGCGTGAGATGAGGAAGGAGGAACTTAAGGATAAGACCAGGGAATGCTGAGGGCGTCAGTGAGAACTCTGGGAGGGGGACCCTCACATTCTCCCCCTCCCACACACCTGGGGCTGCCAGAGCCCAGGCACCTCAGCCATGCAGCAAGGCCAGGAGGTAGGGGCTGGAAGTTAGCTGCTGTCTGTAGGCTGTGGTGTGGCTCAGACCAGGCAGTACCACAAGAGCCCAGAAGGGGGCACACTGGACCTAACCTACATGCCTCCCTGGACTGCCTTGGCCACGCACCCCTGGGCCTGGTCATGGGGCTGCGGCCAGCCATACTGGACCCTGTCCACCCTCTGCAGCTCTCCTCTCATGGTGGCCAGCCTGGGCCAGCAATGCCCGTCCCGAGCGAGCAACTGCCCTGGGCCTACTGTGGACCTCACCCTCTAACGGTGAAATGTGGGTCCCATGGGAGCCATTGCAGCTGAAGCCAGAGCACCACCATTTTCAAGTTCAGGCACAGCACACTTTCACAGGGGTTTGGCTTCTCTGAGTGTTGCACAGGGGGTCTGGGGAATACAACCCAGACGTGCAGGAAAGTTTTGGTTTGTGGGGTAAAGTTGGAACAGGGAGACAGGAAGTGGAAGGAGCCCACAAATGCATTCCTTGCCCTTCCTCCTCTCCTCTTCCTCCCCCATTCTTGACTATTTAATGACTCCATGATCCATGCAGTCATTCTAGAGACATCCACGACCCTGGGCAGCCAGCTGTGTTTCCTTGAGCATCGTCTTGTATTTGCATCCCCTTGTCCTTGTTCAGTGACCTTTTCCTCTCACTCTGGCTTCCCAGGGATTGTTCCCCATCCCCAGGCCCCCCTAGGCTTCCCAGGTGGCTAGTGGTAAAAAACCTGCCTGTCAATCCAGGAGACAAGAGACGCGGGTTCAATTTCTGGGTTGGGAAGATCCCCTGGAGGAGGGCATGGCAACCCACTCCAGTATTCATACCTGGAGAATCCCATGGACAGAGGAGCTTGGCAGGCTATGGTCCATAAGGTCGCAAAGAGTCGGACATACCTGAAGTGACTTAGCATGAACACACAGGTCTCCTTGCTAATAATACACTGGCTTTTAAGTTTTACTACAGGATCTTTTTTCTAGGGACCCCAGGATCAGGCAGCAAGTGTGGAGGGTGGTTAAGGTTTTCTTCTGGGAATCTTGCCCCAAAGCAGACTATGTGGCCGGGTGGCCCTTGATGAAGGGCTTTAGGGCTAGAAGTGCAGGGAAATGAGTCCAACCTCAGTTTTTGTGAGAGCCTGGGCAGGGTCTGGCCGGTGAGGGACAGCCAGAGAATAACAATAAGATGTGCAGCCCTTGGGCTGTCCAGTGACACCTTCTGCAAAGCCTAGTCTTTTATTTATTTATTTATTTTAACATTTAATTATTTGACTGTACCAAGTCTTAGTTGCAGCATGTGGGATCTATTTCCCCGACCAGGAATCGAACCTGAGTCCCCACCATTGGGAGTGCAGAGTCTTAGCCGCTGGACCACCAGGGAAGTCCCCTTGCAAAGCCTAATTTGAGAACATTTTCTCCTCAAAGCCCCCAAAACGGAGTGTGTTCCTCATGTACCCAGACACTGACCAGAGGAAAAGAAAGGA
This sequence comes from Okapia johnstoni, assembly GCA_024291935.2. Taxonomy (NCBI): domain Eukaryota; kingdom Metazoa; phylum Chordata; class Mammalia; order Artiodactyla; family Giraffidae; genus Okapia; species Okapia johnstoni. The sequence continues at coordinate 61,560,006 of CM044308.1, forward strand.
GATAAAAATCAAAGATGAAGTCGTTCTAGTGAGGCTGCTCAAACCAGTCCAGACAGAGTTCCATTACTTTTCAACAGATTAAAATTTTATTCAGGAAGGAGACAATTTAGATTTGGGAAAGATATAAATATTTTTTATTGGCAAGTCTAAGTTGTTTCTCCTAGCCTAGGAAGAATATCAGTTACACGTGAAAGAAAAAAATCCCATTTACTCTGCAAGTCTGCATGGCTTTTGAGCAGTTTTGTGGGCCACCTATAACTCACTGGAGGACTCGGTAAGAACCAAGATTACAGGACTGAGGAGCACCAGAAGTGGCTGTGGACTGGCAGATAGCTGGCCAGCACAGCCGTTAGCTAACTTTGTGATTGGGAGGTAGTTCTTTCTTTATCTTGAAATCCGGCTGCTTGGCCAGGTCCATGTTTCTAAGGCAGAGGCTGCAAACTGCAGGTGCCCACAAGGGCCAGGGAGTTACTGGAGTGGGTGAAGTTCCTCACGGGAACTGTGTAAACTGGAGAATGTTTGCTCCATATGAACAGGCAGCCTCTGCAGAAAAGAGGGTGTGTTCCCAGGGAATAACTTACATTTATGGAGGCAAATAGATGATCTCATTTTAAGCTCACAGTAACCCTGCATGGAGCTACTGTTACTATCCCTATTTTTCAGATGAAGATGATAACTTGAGTTGCTTCGAGTCCTGAGGCACAGAGAGGTTAAGTAATTTGAAGGCCAAACAAGTAGGAAAGTGGCTGAGCTGAGCTTCAAACACAAGCAGTCTGGTGCCAGAACATGCCTGGTAATGATAGCACAATTCTGCTGATTTCCCATGATTAGTCAGAAACTGAGATTTTAAAACTTTCAGAAAATGATCAAATGAACTTATTTACATAATAGAAACAGACTCACAGACTTAGAAAACAAACTTATGGTTACCAAAGGAGAAAGGTTTAGAGAGGGAGAGGGATAAATTAGGAGTTTTGGATTAACATGTACACAGTACCGTATATAAAACAGATAATCAACAAGGTCCTACTGTACAGCACAGGGAACTCTACTTAAATATTCTGTAATAACCTAAATTGGAAAAGAATCTGAAAAAGAATAGACATGTATATAACCGAATCACTTTGCTGTACACTTGAAAATCATACAACATTGTAAATCAACTACAACATAAAATTTTTTAATTAATAAAAAAATTTAAATATCCCAATTTAAATATTCAGAGTTTAAAAATACTCTCCAAGCCAAAGAAAACAGAAGTGTAGGCCGAGACATGGCCTGTGGGTTGCCAGCATGTGTCTGCGTTCCATGAGCAGAAGTTAGGCAGTATCCTTGGAAAGCAAAGTTTTTGTGTTTTTTTCCCCAGATATTCATGGCAGAGTTTAAACTTGTTTTTCTACAGAGCAGTCAAGCTGGGCACCTACATTTTTACCAATAATGTTTTTCATTGCTCCAAACATTTCCAGAATTCTTCTTTTGGAATTGCCTTCACAAAGGTTTACAAACCAGCTATATTATTTTGTAACCATATCTCCTTTTTAGATGAAACTAGCATTTCCCTGCGTGATTCCAATCATCTTCACCAGATGTGGCTCTGAATCACTTCTAGTTATTTCCAGAAATCACATCCATTCTGAGTGCATGGCAATTTACTGCCCAGGGAATCATTCAAAAGAATGTATTTCAGAAATCATTAAAATACTTTTATAGCCTTCAAGGTAACGACCTTTAAACAGACATACCGATTCATCTCTTCATGTTCTTATTGGTTAAAAAAAACCCAGCCTCTGATATCAGGCTTCATCTCATTTATATTAGCTGAGTTGATATTCTGGGCAATGATGTGTGTGATATTATCCCTTATAAATTCTGCCATACAAAATCAATCATCTCTTTCTTTCTCGCTCTCTTTGGTGCTAAAAATTATGACAAGGTACAGAAATTTAGATAGTTTAAGTCTACAATAGGATAATACCTGAGGTCTTGTAAAGCTGATCAGTGTGTACTAGATTACTTTTTCTAGACTTTTTGCTGTGTATGAAGGTGGCTCTGTGTAGCATAGCCTTTCTAAACACACCTGCAGTTTTCCTTTAGTCCCTGGGATGTGAAATAAATTCCAATGTAGTTACCAGCCACATAAAGAGTGCAGTTTTCCACAAGTAATTTAAATGGGGAAAAAAACTAAAGAGGAATATGAATTAAGAATATCAATGGTGGCCAGTTGGACAGATCATCCTGTTTCTGTTGCATCCATTCTCAACTCACAGTCTTCCCGAAATAGGGTGGGGAGGCTGGGCACTACCCCAAAACCATCTGCTCCCCCTCCTAGATTAGCAGGAATAGGACTGGCTTCCAGCTAAGCAACATTATTCTGTCTCTATTGCATATATTTTACAATCCACTTATTTTCTTTCTTTTTTTTTGTATTTTAAACCTATCATCTTCTTACCCTAAGCAACTATTAGTGCATTTACTGTTCTTTCTGCCCAGTAGTTTCTAGACTTGGATGTTTTGATCTGAAGTTTTTCTTTTAATGGCTGGAATTAACATAGCAATGTCAATTTTAAAATTTTCCATGTAAGGATATTAAGAAGAATACCTTCTTTTAGAATGAATAAACAACAGGCTACTAATGTATTGCACAGGGAACAATGGCCTGTAATAAACCATAATGTAAAAGAATTCTTTTAAATATGAAAAAAAAAGCCTACTAAAATGTGTTTAAATATGTGGAGTAGAGATGTACCTGATACTGAAACAATGCCAGGGTACTTCAAAACAGGACAAGCCATGCTAATTAGTGTGTGCTCTTTATATTCCCTAGATTGGGGATTATTTATAATTATAGTGGCAGAGAGTAGCATAGTTTGCCTTTTTTACTAAACTTTATTGGTTATTCTGGACCAAAACAGGAATATTTATTGTATAAATATTTCAAATGAGAACACATTTGTCTGTTTGTTTTAAAAAAAAAAAACCATCTATGATTGCTGCCATTTGATGAAAGGTGATTTTAATCTTTAAAAAAGTAAAAAAAAAAAAAAAAGACAATCCTAGAATAAAAGATGATGAAATAAAAATTTCTCTTCACACCGTATATGATCACACCCATTCTTGAAATGAAATGAAAATAACAAGTGTAGGTAAGAATGTGGAGATATTGTACTCCATGTTCCCTGTTGGTGGGAATGCAAAGTGGTGCTCTAGAAAACAATTTAAAAAATTAAAATTTTCATACGCTCCAACTCTTCTACTTTTGGATATATATACCTGTAAGAATTGAAAGCAAGGTCTTGAAGAGATATTTGTACATCCATATTCATAGCAGCACTATTCACAATAGCCAAAAGGTGGAAGCAACCAAATTGTTCACTGACAGATCAATGGATGAACAAAAAGTGGTATATAGATGCCAAATAATGTACAGATCAAAAAAGAATGAAATTCTGACATATGCAACAACACAATGAAACTTGAGGGCATTATGCTAAGTGAAATAAGCCAGTCACAAAAAGACAAATACTGTATGATTCCACTTACGTTAGGGATCTAGAGTAATCAAACTTTTAGAGAAAATAGAATGATGGTGGTTGCCAGGGATGAAGGAGAGGGGGATATGGGAGTTAATGTTTGATAGGTACAGAGTGGCAATTTTGCACATTGAAAAAGTTCTGCCTAATAACGTGAATATACTTAACACTACTGAGCTGTAGACTTAAAAATGTTAACGATGGAAAATTTTATATGTTATGTATTTCATAACAGTTAAAAATGAAAAAAGAGACCATCGTTCTCCTCTTCAAAATAAAACAAACCCTACTCTATATGGGTGTGTCTCTTGCTTCACTCATGTCTCAGCAGGCTGGTAAAACCTCATCACAGTTGGACACTGATCCTCAGTGGCTGTTTGGGGATCACTGGGCCAGGAGGCCTCATGCTTCTAGGAAGGAGCCCAGGTTCTAGGCGAGAAACAGTAGGAACAGTGAAATGTTCTTGGCCTCAACCAACAGGGAGTTTACCTGGGACAGGGCAGGGTTCTAGGAGGAGCTTGGCTATGTCCTCTAGGCAGTGGGAGCCTGCCAGTCTCTGGCCACTCAATTTCAGATGAGGAATCTAACTCTGGAAATGTGTAATCTTATTTATTCCCCTTACCATGGGGTAACAGTCAACTATTTTAAGGACAAGCATTAATCAGTGGAATGGATGCTGGCTGAGTGTTGGGGCAGGGATCTGGAGCGCCCCCTGCTGCTTTTGTGGATGCTCTGCCTTTGCTTGTACCGCAAGGAGATCAAATCAACAGTGAATATTCATTAGAAGGATTGTTGCTGAATCTGAAGCTCCAATACTTTGGCCACCTGATGCAAAGAGCCAACTCCTTGAAAAAGATCCTGATACTGGGAAAGGTTGAAGGCAAAAGGAGAAGGGGGCGGCAGAGTATGAGATGGTTAGATAGCATCACTGGCTTAATGGGTATGAGTTTGAACAAACTCTATCATTCACTCTATCATAGTGAATGATAGAGGGGTCTGGTGTGCTGCAGCCCATGGGGTTGCAAAGAGTGGGACACAACTTAGAGACTGAACAACAACAACTGCCTTTGTTGGTGGGACTTCCCTGGCGGCTCAGTCAGTAAAGGATCTACCTGCAATGTGGGAGACCTGGGTTCGATCCCTGGATTGGGAAGATCCCCTGGAGAAAGGAATGGCTACCCACTCAAGTATTCTGGCATGGAGAATTCCATGGACAGAGGAGCCTGGTGGGCTGAAGTCCATAGGGTCACAAGGAGTAGGACACAACTGAATGACTCACTTTCAGGAATCTTGGGGAAGCTGCTGAATGAATACCAGTGTTTTAATCTCCTACCCTCACCCCCTAGCTTTATTAAGGTGTAATTGACAAATACAACTTATAAATTTTTACAGTGTATAACAATGTTTTGATATATGGATACATTGTGAAATGATAACCTTGGTCAAGTGGACATACCCATTGCTTCATATAGTTACTATTTGTGTGTGTGTGTGATGAGAACATGTAGCCTGACCAAATTTCAAATATACAATTGTTACTTATGGTCACCATGCTATATATTTGTCGTTGTTTAATTGCTAAGTGGTCTCTGACTCTTTTACAACCTCAAGAATACTAATACTGGTTGCCATTTCCTTCTCCAGGGCATCTTCCCAACCCAGGGATCGAACCTCAGCCTCCTGCGTTGCAGGTGGATTCTTTACAGCTGAGCCACCAGGGAAGCCCATGCTATACATTAGATCTCCATAATTTATTTATCCAACCTGCAGAATTGAAGCTTTGTACCCTTTTACAAACATCACCTCATTTTCTCTACCCCCCACTCCCTGGCAGCCACCATTCTACTCTCTGCTTCTAAGTTTGACTTTTTTAGATTCCGCATTAAGATTGAGATCATGCAGCATTTGTCTTTCTGTGCCTTGTTTATTTCCCTTAACATAATGTTCTCTAGGTTCATCCCTGTTGTCACAAAAGATAGGATTTCCTTCTTTTTTAAAGCCTAATAATATTCCTCTGTGTATACATGCACCACATTTTCTTTATTCGTTCATCCATTGATGGACACTTAGGTTGATTCTATATCTTGGCTATTGTGAATAATGCTGCAGGGAACTTGGGAGTGCAGATATCTCTTCAAGACTTGATTTCATTTCCTTCGGAAATATACCGAGAAGTTGTACTTCTGGATCATAGTGCCAGCTAAAAATTGGCCCTTGCCATTTGCCTCTACCAATGCAGGAGATGTGGGTTTGATCCCTGGATCGGGAAGGTCCTCTAGAGAAGGAAATGGCAACCCATCCCAGTATTCTTGCCTGGGAAATCCCATGGACAGGAGCCTGGTGGGCTATAGTCCATGGGGTCGCAAAGCAATCTGCCTCTGCAGGGATTAAGCCACAAACTGCTGTACTGGTAATCTTCAACATATCCTGAAAGGAGTTCAGGATGGAGATCAGGAATGTGTTCTCTGGGAAAAAATAGCAGAACAAACCTTCAGATGGTTACATATTTTCAGGAGACAATTTTATGAGCCCAATTCTTGCACCTCCTCATGTCTAGAAAAGCACTAAAAGCATTAATGATGACCTCTGCTCTTCATGACTAGCAGCAAGCCTCTACCAAAATGTATGTTTTACTGCATATAACCCCCTGCACTAAAATCTTATATAATACTGACCTCTCATCTACTTCTTTGGAGCAGTTTCTCAGAGCTATCTGAAATGCTGTGTTCTGGGCTATAGTCTTCATTTTGTGCCCAAATAAACTTTACTTACGACTCTCATGTTGTGCATTTTTTTTTCTGTCGACAACAGGTGGTTCAATTTTTAATTTTTTGAGGAACCTCCATACTCTTCCATAATGGCTGTACCAATTTACATTCCTACCAACAGTGTATACGTGTTTCCCTTTCTCTGCATCCAAAACTTGTCTTTTGAAAATAGCTATTCTAACAGATGGAAGTTACACCTTATTGTGGTTTTGGTTTGTATTTTTCTAATGATTAGTGATGTTGTATTTTTTCATGTATGTCTTTTTTTGTGAAATGTCTTTTTAGGTCCTTCGCTTACTTTTTAAAAATTTATTTTAATTGGAGGCTAATTACTTTAAAATATTGTGGTGGTTTTTGCCATACATTCACATGAATCAGCCATGGGTGTACATGTGTTCCGCATGCTGAACCACTCTCCCACCTCCCTCCCCATCCCATCCCTCAGGGTCATCCCAGTGCACCAGCCCTGAGCACCCTGTCTCATGCATTGAACCTGGACTGGCAATCTATTTCACATATGATAATATACATGTTTCAATGCTATTCTCTCAAATCATCCTATTCTCACCTTCTCCCACAGAGTCCAAAAGTCTGTTCTTAACATCTGTATCTCTTTTGCTGTCTTGCATATAGGGTCATCGTTACCATCTTTCTAAATTCCATATATATGCGTTAATATACTGTATTGGTGTTTTTCTTTCTGACTTACTTCACTCTGTATAATAGGCTCCAGTTTCATCCACCTCATTAGAACTGATTCAAATGTATTCTTTTTAATGGCTGAGTAATATTCCATTGTGTATATGTACCACAGCTTTCTTATCCATTAGGCTGCGGATGGACATCTAGATTGCTTCCATGTCCTGGCTATTGTAAACACTGCTGCGATGAACATTGGGGTACACGTCTCTTTCAGTTCTGTTTTCCTCGGTGTGTATGCCCTGCAGTGGGATTGCTGGGTCATACGGCAGTTCTATTTCCAGTTTTTTAAGGAATCTCCACACTGTTCTCCATAGTGGCTGTACTAGTTTGCATTCCCACCAACAGTGTAAGAGGGTTCCCTTTTCTCCACACCCTCTCCAGCATTTATTGTTTGTAGACTTTTGGATAGCAGCCATTCTGACTGGCGTGAGATGGTACCTCATGGTGGTTTTGATTTGCATTTCTCTGATAATGAGTGATGTTGAGCATCTTTTCATGTGTTTGTTAGCCATCTGTATGTCTTCTTTGGAGAAATGTCTGCTTAGTTCTTCAGCCCATTTTTTGATTGGGTCGCTTATTTTTCTGGAATTGAGCTACAGGAGTTGCTTGCATATTTTTGAGATTAGTTCTTTGTCACTTGCTTCATTTGCTATTATTTTCCCCATTCTGAAGGCTATCTTTTCACCTTGCTTATAGTTTCCTTCATTGCACAAAAGGTTTTAAGTTTAATTAGGTCGCATTTGTTTATTTTTGCTTTTATTTCCATTACTCTGGGAGGTGGGTCATAGAGGATCCTGCTATGATTTATGTCAGAGAGTGTTTTGCCTATGTTTTCCTCTAGGAGTTTTATAGTTTCTGGTCTTACATTTAGATCTTTAATCCATTTTGAGTTTATTTTTGTGTATGGTGTTAGAAAGTGTTCTAGTTTCATTCTTTGACAAGTGGTTGACCAGTTTCCCCAGCACCACTTGTTAAAGAGATTGTCTTTTCTCCATTGTATATTCTTGCCTCCTTTGTCAAAGACAAGGTGTCCATAGGTGTGTGGATTTATCTCTGGGCTTTCTATTTTGTTCCATTGATCTATATTTCTGTCTTTGTGCTAGTACCATACTGTCTTGATGACTGTAGCTTTGTAGTAGAGCCTGAAGTCAGGCAGGTTGATTCCTCCAGTTCCATTCTTCTTTCTCAAGATTGCTTTGGCTATTTGAGGTTTTTTTGATTTCTATACAAATTGTGAAATTATTTGTTCTAGTTCTCTGAAAAATACTGTTGGTAGCTTGGTAGGGATTGCATTGAATCTATAGATTGATTTGGGTAGTATACACATTTTCACTGTGTTGATTCTTCTGATCCATGAACACGGTATATTTCTTCCATCTGTTTGTGTCATCTTTGATTTCTTTTATCAGTATTTTATAGTTTTCTATATATAGGTTTTTTGTTTCTTTAGGTAGATTCATTGCTAAGTATTTTATTCTTTTCATTGTAGTGGTGAATGGAATTGTTTCCTTAATTTCTCTTTCTGTTTTCTCATTGTTAGTGTATAGGAATGCAAGGGATTTTCAGGTATATTTAAGTCTTTAATCCATTTTGCGTTAATTTTTTATATGGTATGAGATAAGGGTCTAGTTTCATTCTTCCGTATGTGGCTATCCAGTTTTCTCAACATTGTATACTGAAGAGATTATTCTTTTCCTGTGTGTATTCTTGGAACCTTGCCAATGATCAATTGCCTGAAAATGCATAGATTTATTTCTAGAATCTCTATTCTGTTCCATTGGTCTATATGTCTGTTTTTAATGCCATTACCATACTGTTTTGATTTACTATAGCTTCGTAGTGTATTTTGAGATCAGAAAGTGTGATGCCTCTAGTTTTGTTCTTGTTTAAGATTGATTTGGAAAAAAAAAAAAAAAAGATTGATTTGGCTATTTGGAGTCTTTTGTGGTTCCACATAAGTTTCAGAATTTTTTTTCTATTTCTGTGAAAAATGTCATTTGAATTTTGATAGAGGTTACATTGAATCTATATATTTCTTTGGGTAATATAGATATTTTAATAATATTAATTTTGTAATTTAAGGATGTGGAATCTTTTACCATTTACTTGTGTCTTCTTCAATTTCTTTCACCAATGTTTTATAGTTTTCAGTGTATAGATATTTTACCTTTTTTATTAAATTTATTCCTAAATATTTTACTGGTTTTGATGCCATTATAAATGAGATTTTTAAAAAAGTTCTTTCTTGGATAATATGTTGTTAGTGTATAGAAATGCTGCTGCTGCTGCTGCTGCTAAGTCACTTCAGTTGTGTCCAACTGTGCGACCCCATAGACGGCAACAAATTCAAAGTTTCAAGATGCGGAATCAATATAGAAATGCTACTGCTTCTTGTATATTGATTCCACATCTTGCAACTTTACTGAATTTGTTGATCACTTCTAGTTTTTAGTGGAGTTGTTAGGGCTCTCTCTCTATAAGATCATGTCATTTGCAATATTTCAGTGACTTTGTAACCAGTTGGATCACAGTGGTGAATACCAGCTCAATACTAGTTTGCCCATTGCTGCTGCTGCTGCTAAGTCGCTTCAGTCATGTCCGACTCTGTGCGACCCCATAGACGGCAGCCCACCAGGCTCCCCTGTCCCTGGGATTCTCCAGGCAAGAATACTGGAGTGGGTTGCCATTTCCTTCTCCAGTGCATGAAAGGGAAAAGTGAAAGTGAAGTCACTCAGTCATGTCCGACTTTTAGCGACCCCATGGACTGTAGCCTACCAGGCTCCTCCGTCCATGGGATTTTCTAGGCAAGAGTACTGCAGTAGGGTGCCATCGCCTTCTCCAGTTTGCCCATTAGGTTCTTAATAAAGGTCTTTCAAAAAATTTCCAAACTGCTGCACTGAACTGAGGAGGGAGGAAATTTGTTTGTATCTGGAACAAATTCGCTATGGAAAACAAAGTGCCTCAGATCAGGTGTATGGGTTTAGAGAGGATCAGGGAGGAGGGATGGTCAGCAGCTGGCCAACAGGAAAATCATGGAAGAGCCAGGTAAGCTGTGGTAAGGATGTGGGCAGAAAGAGTAAGTTGGAAAGAACAGGTGGAAAAACACCTCTCCCTTCTCTCTTTTCAAGGCTCTTTTCAAGAGCCTTGGCATAAGTGAATAACTTTGCAAAGTCTAAAAGTAAGGACAACTCATAATCTTCCTTCCTCCACTCTGTTGGAGCTCAGAGAAAATCACAAAGCAGATTTTCTTTAAGCCAGCAAACCAGATAGATGACTGGTTAGTTCAGGGAAAAGTTAGCTTTGCTATACAATCATGCTTAATAGCCTTTTGGCATCTCCTGGGCACATCTTTCCTACTTTCCCTTCTTCCATTGGGAGGTGATGATATTGACAGACAAGAAAAGCTGAAAGCCAGTCTGGAAATAAGAAAAAGCAGTGAAAGGTCTGGAGAGCATCCATGAAGACTGGGTGGTAGGCAGCATCTTCCATCAGAGAGACGACCATCACAGTTTAAACGTGAGAATCCTCCTGCACTGGGGGTGGTGGTGAGCCCCATCTGAGAAGAGAGGCAAAAAATTTGCTCTCTGTGTGCACAGACTGGAGCTGGAGCCAGCACCATTGCATCTCTGCTAAGAGGACTTAAGCCAACCCCCCAAAGCAATTCCCTGCACACTAACAGCAGAGCCAGGGCTCAAACCCAGGTCTCACCCTAAAGCTGTCCTCCTCACCAGCGCACTAGAGCACCTCGTGATAAATCACCCAGGAGTGTAAAAAGGGCCTACCTAGAGAAGGGTGGTAGTGGCAAAGGAGAGAAAGGATGCCTGAGAGAGGTTTTTTGCAGAAAGCACTCCAAAAGACAAATGTTACTCGTTTTTCTCAGTGCAGCAGCCTGAAAAAGCATAGTTCAAAGATCAATGACCAATTAATATCCAGCTGCTGAAAGAGAACAGTGCTTTGACCTTAGCAGAAAGTTACATAAACTCTCCCCAGGGCAAGAGACTTTTTAGGGAGAATTAAGAGGTAGTATAAACACAGCTCAGTTTTGAAGAACTGGAAGAACTTTCCTGTTGAATCCCTGGAATTCCACTGAAAGCTGTTGGTGGGTGGAGCCCAGAGGGGACTCAGGAATAGCTCTAGAGGTTCTATTAATAGGATTAGGGGATCAGGTTTCTAGAGGCATCTCAAAGACTGTGAGGTGGTAGTGGTGGTGTTGGGGAGTGATTTCCAAATTCTTCTTTTATGCTTCTGTGTTGCTCTCTGGACCCAAGCTTGACTGTGGCAATAAAGGCTCTCAGTTGCTTGGGGCCCCTGACACGAGGTGCTTAGTTTGATAAGCACAGACAGAAAGTGGTATGTTGGAAAGAACTCTGAACTGGGTTCTGGTCTGGGTTCTGCATTATGGGTCAGCTCACCTTGGCTGTGTTACACTGAGATGACTTTTATCATTTAAAATACAAAAGGGTGGGGCTCGATTAATTTCTAAAAATTCACTGCAGCTCTGAAAGGCTATGATTCTGTGACCCTGGAATATTTTAATTTCCTAAGAGAAATGAAATTTTCCTAAGTTTCACACAGGAATGTTCATGAAGCAAATCTAACTTGGAAGTAGAATAACAATGACAGTAAACATTTGTATGGTGCTTATTGGTACCAGACATGGTTTAAGTGTTTTACAAATGTTGAATCATTTAATTCTTAGATCAATCATTTGAAATAGATAGTAGTATTATCTTCACGTTGCAAATGATCAAACCAAGGCACAAAAAACTTATATAAGCCTGTGAGGTTGGTTCTACTCTTATCCCTATTCCACGGGTGAAGACACAAAGACTTACAGGTGGGCACGTGCTGCTGGCTTTGGGCAAAGAATGGAAAGGGTCCACCATGGCTGGACCAGGAGCACATGGCCAAAGCAGTCCAGGGAGGGATGTTTGTCCAGGGCACCCCCTTCTGAGCCCTTGCAGGATTGCCTGATCTGAACCATACCACAGCAGTACAGAGAGCAGCTCTGGAAAGCTAGCTTCCAACCCCTCCCTCCTGGCCTTGCTGCATGGCTGAGGCGCCTGGGTTCTGGCAGCCCCATGTGTGTGAGAGGGGGTAGGACCTCAGGGACCCCCCTCCCTGAGTCCTCTCTGACGCCCTCAGCTTCTGCTCATCTCATCCCCAACTCCCTTCCTCTTCATCTCACGCTTCCCCTCCTGTTTCCTCTCTTATCACCGCCTACAATCCCTCAGGGCCAGAGGGGCAGTTCCGACCTTTCACTTCGACTATTTCACATCCTTCTGCTCAACAGCAAGCCTGTGGCCTAGGCCTGTGGAAGCACCCTCTGGGTAGCGCCCTCAGGACTGGTTCCTGGCCTTGTTGGGAGAGGTGATCCACCATGCGGGTGCCGGCACGTTCCCACTGGGAGTGCCGGGAGCCCCAGGTCTCAGCCCCTTTCCCAGGCCACGTCTCAGGGCTGTGCGTGCAAGGAGCAGCCCGAGGGATGAGGCAGCCTCTCCCTGAAGATAAAAGCAGGCTTGCTCTCAAAGAGGTGACTCCCAAAGCTCAGTGTTCCTTGGCTGTGACGCCAGCCATTGTCACCACCCCATCCCCAGCCTTCCTGTGAGCACCTGGTGAGCTCCAGTGAAGGACTTGGAAGAGGGAGCGATCAGGAGCATTTACGGCTTTTCTCGTTGTAGAAAACTTCAATCAATTTTCTTCAGTCAATGGATCAATCAGTGGCTACTGTGGAGCCTGAATGTGTGCAAAGGTTACACGTTTGTACAGGTGTACAGGGTTTCAGGTGGCTACAGGTTTTTGGAAACAATGAGCTATTTGTTGACTTCCAGGCTGCAGACAATCTGGTTTGTGATTTGATATGAGCTCCAGCAGAGCAGTGGGATGAAGATGAATTATTTGCTACCCCTACTTTTTTTAAAGTTTTTAAGATAATTTTTTTATGCCAGGGTTATACATACTTCCTTGAAAAGATTTTTCAAGGTAAGCAGACAGATGAAAGATCCCACAATTAGATGTAGGGAGGCCCTCAGTTGCTGGCTGTGCTCACTGTGCCAGATTTGTAGACTGAGACGCCGAGACCCAGGGGGGATTACAGAAATCTGCCCCTGGCCCTTGAGGAGGAGCTCAACACATCCTCCCTGATGGGACTGATGGTGGACTATAATAAAAGGCTCCCACTGAAGCATGACTGCATTAGGCACACGGGTCATGTAGAAATACAGGCAGGGTCCTGGTATTGGTGGGAAGCCAGGGCAAGTTCAAGGCTTGGGTAAAAGCATGAATGAGGCTCAGGAAGGTATGTTAGACTCAAGAGAGATGCGGATAGATGCTGCCAGGGACCTAGAAATCCCAGGAATCTTTACCCAACCCCTTTTAAAATACATCTACAAGTGGGTTTCCACTTACCAAAGCATCTAAAAGCTAGATCCAAACAGCCCTCTTCCAATGGTGAAGACTGTCCAAGAGACAGTTCTTGGTCACCCTTTCTACTGAAATTGTATGAAAATGTTCTAAGTGAAGGGAAAGTTAGACTGAAAGTCAGGAATAGTTAACATTTTTCTACTTCTAAAATTTTCTTGATCACGATGATGCTTCCCAAGAGATCACATAAAGTTAGTAAAAGAGATTAACTGCATTCTTCTTTAGTGATTTCTGGAAAGTGAACACTCTGAGACCACCTTCCCATCACTAACATGTGAGTCTTTTCTAACAAAAATATGTTGAAAAGCACTTTTTTGGGCTTCAGTTGAAATTTATTTGCTCAGTCAAAAACGTTTCTTGAGCACTTACTGTGTGCCAGGCACTGTCCCCAGTCAAGGGGGGTGCTCTAGTGACCAAGACAAAAATGATTTTTGTTCTTATTGAGAAGAGAGATAATACAGAAGGAAATATATGAATAAGCAATGATTTTGTAGATAATTTTAGGATGTATGAATGTGATAAAGAATGCTTTGGGTGGGTTGTGCTACTTTAGATAAGATGGGAACACCTATCTGAGGAGGTGAAATCTGAGCTAAGATCTTTATGACAATAAGTAGCCCTGGTGGGAACACTCCACACAAAGGCACTGCAGAGTGCCCATTCCTGCAGTGGGAAGAGGCCCTGCGTGTTCTGGGAGCAGAGAGTGGCCAGTGTGGCTGAAGCAGTGAAAGGAGAGTAGCCCAGTGAAGGGTGACCAGGAGGTGGCAGCATCGATGACACAAGTAGGGACGTGGGCCAAGTAAGGAACCCATCTGAAAGGTTTTCTACAGGACGATGCTAAGGTCCTTCTACCCAAAGTGTGGTCTTTACCTACCTCCTGGGCAAAGTTAGAAATGCAGAATCTAGGGTGCCTGACGCCTCTGCATCTTAACCAGGTCTCTTGTGATGCTGTGATTTTTTTTGCACAGTGGGGATTTGAGAAACACTGTCCTAGAGGGTCCGAACACTGTGGTTCTGGGATCTCACTTGGAGAAACTCTGCTAATAGCAAACTTAGAAGACAGAGACTGGCTTCACTCCTGACCCTGGGCACTGTTGCTTTTCCACTAAGTCTGGAGAAGGCAATGGCAACCCACTCCAGTATTCTTGCCTGGAGAATCCCATGGACAGAGAAGCCTGGAGGGTTACAGTTCATGGGGTCGCAAAGAGTCGGACATGACTGAGCGACTAACACAACAACAACAACTACAGGACAATGACATGATCTGGCCACCCCATGAAAACTGTGCAAGTCCCAGCTATGTTTTAATGGAGAAGAGCAAAAGAGCAAACTGTATACCTTCATGGCTGGGTCAGGATTCCCTTTTTTAAAAGAATCCCCTCATGTGCTTGAGTGGTGACCTTCATGTACAGGGAAATGAGCCCCAGCACATCTTCCTTGGGTTGAGTTTCACTCACATATTCACTCACAGTTCATAACATCATGTGCTCAAAGACAAAATCCCCAGGTGCTGCCATCTCTAGATTTAGGCTGGGCTGCATTGTTGCACCTTCATTACTAAATGTAAATCGAATCTTGTTTGTGAATCTGTAAAATGATTTTTCCTCTAATGACCACGTAAGACCAGAGCCCATCACATTTAGCATTTTTGAATTCAATTTAACACCTATTACTTAGATAAGTGATTTAAGCAATACATTGACACTCATCTGGCATACACCCATAAGTCACTGCACGATACGGACAGAATATGCATACTCCCACCTGCCCAGCTTCTCATCCCATCACCCCAGCCCCGGCCCCCAGCCCCATTTCTCTGGACAGCACGTGTTTGTACTGCTGGTGGAGAAAGCTTGTCTTCCTGAGCCTTTCCTTCTCGATTCTAAGTGCTCTGAGGGCAGGAAGGCCTCAGTGTGGGTCCAGCCCCAGCCCATGGCCTCCCTCATGCCCCGCACCCCATCCTTATCCAGTGGCCCTCATGGCATTTTGCACACGAGAGGCTTTCCTTTGAATGGAGAGGTAAATTTAAGCACGTTTCCACGTCTGTGCGTGTATAATTTAGGGGGCCAAAGTCGGCCTGCCGTAAATGCCATAAATACTTAAGGGATTTTAAATGTGTCACTGATTTAACTGAAAGTGAGTCATTCCAGGCTGCTGAGTCAGCCAAAGTAAAAGCTGATAAGATTTGAAGCCAGCAGGTCAGGGAGTTGGTGGAATACTTGGGGTGACCACTAGTGGCAGGATTTACAGAATGGGAAGATCTTAGGAGTGGCTCCTATGGAGACAGCAAGAGTTTACAAACCCACTCTCCCTACAAGTAGCTCTTTGCCTCTGTGTAAGGAGTGCTGTTGCAACTATTTGGCTTTGTCATGGTTTATTTTGTTTTTTTCCTTGGCAACTGCGGGCAGAACTTGTTCTGGGTTTTCTGCCCTCTGGATTTAGGTGTGAGTGAATTTCCATTTTTACTGCTTGTAAATCATTGTCTAGCTTTGAGGAGGCAGTTTTGCAAGCATGGGTGGCATGTGCGTAATGCCCCATGTAGGACATACCAGACTCTAATCACTGCCTCGCACCCTTGCTGGAGCTGCAGATACTTTCAGGACCTTGCAGAGATTTTTCAGCTCCTTTTATTTCAATATGAAAATAAGGTTGCCACGTAAAACACAGGTCGCCCAGTTGGATCTAAATTTCAGCTAAACAACGAATCATATCTTAGTATAAATAAGTCTCAAATATTGCATGAGACATACCTACATAGTTGGAGAACATTTGTTGTTTAGCTTAAAGGCAAACTCAGCTGGGTGTCCAGTATTTTTATTTGCTAAACCTGGAAACCTTAATTAAAGAGAAAGAAAAATACCTCATCCATATGATATCTTTTTTGTGTGGACTCTAAAATATGGCACAAATGAACCTGTCTACAAAACAGATAGAAGACAGATTTGAGGTTGCCCAGAGGCAGTGGGGAAGGGAGAGAGATGGACTGGGAGTTTGTGGTTGGCAGATACAAACTATTGCACTTAGAATGGATAAACAGCAAGGAACTATATCCAATCTCCTGGATAAACCATAAGGGAAAAGATTAAAAAAGAAGAATGTGTATATGTGTCTAAGTGAGTCATTTTGCAGAAATTAGCACAACATTGTAAATCAACTACATTTCGTTAAAAAAATAGAAAAAAAAAATCGGTCTGTGCAGCTAACGTGGGGCTGGCAGGAGGCAGGGAGGCTGCTCTCAGAGCAAATGGCCTCTGCCAGCTGGGTGGCGGCTGTCGGTAGCAGGAATAACTCCAGACCAAACAAACACACTCCAGCTGTTTGAGATTTTTTTAAAAGTTGGTGATGGGGGGAGCAACCAAGAGCCCTTAGGGTCCTAGCTGCCAAGTACAGCCAGCTCACCTGAGGGAAGGAGCAGGGTGGGAAGGGCAGTGTGGGGGTTCATCCCCAGAGGGAGAACCTCAGGGCTCACCTGGATCAGGAGGGAGCGATAGAAGCAGGAAGAGGGAAGCCTTGACCCTTAAAGACAGCTCCGTAGAACCCATCCCAGGATGCAGGAAGGTGAAGACGGGGCTGCAACAGCCGGGGCTACACCCTGGGTACCACCCCATAGCCCCATGCATGGGGCAGGGAGGATGACAGGTGTGGCGTCTGCTGTAGCAGGCACTAGTCTTCTTGGGAAGAAACACCTGGAAGATGCTATGACATCCTGAAGAGAATGTTTTGTACATCTCCTGGGTGACAGGGCCTCCCTGTCAAGCCAGCCAGCGAGAGAGGCAAGGATAAGGATCGTCCTCACTGGTGGGGGACATCCAGAGTGAATTCTGGTTGGAAACAAGGACTAGCTGGGTGACCTTGGGCACAGCAGTTTACTAATCTGTTGCTTCAGTTTCTTCCTCTACAGGATAAAGTTAGAATCAATGGTGGGCTCTGCCATCTCTGGTCTGTTATTCTCCTGGAAAGTGCTCCAAGTTGGAGCAGAGTTTCCTCAGTCAGGTCAGTTACCTACACCAGCTATAAGAAAGAATGAACTGACAAAGCTAAAAAAAAAAAGAAAGAAAGAAAAAGGAGGGGAAACGAATTTATTCCCTGCATAATTATCAATATTATTTCTCATCATTTGCCATCAGAAATTCATTCTCCTTGCTGAGAGATGACATTCTGAATGTGACCCACATTAATAAATTGATGTGGAGGCAAGACAAAAATGTAGTTATAGTGATTTTGGTATCTACAAGATGTCCATGGAGTCTAATCATAGATAATACTGTTTTACTTTTTTTTCGTATTGAAGATATTTGTGACATTATTCACCCACATTTCTGGAATGTGTATATATATATATGCACATATATAATAATAAACAATATATATTAAATATATAAAAATACATATATATGTTTTTAGTGTGTGTGCACACAAGTGTATGAGAGAAAAAATAAACATGGCAAATATTAATAATTAGTGAATCTTCAAAATAGTCACTGAAAGTAAATACAGCTCTAGGTTTTCTACTGGTGTATTCAGGTAACTACTATTTAACCACTCCAAACACTGCATTTGAATGGAAAAACAAACTTTCAAATCAGTGAGGTATAAGAAATGATTGCAATATTTATGTTAGCTATTAAGGGCATTGTTGTAGAGCTGCTAAGTTGTGTCCGACTCTTTTACAACCCCATGGACTATAGCCTGCCAGGCTCCTCTGTCCATGGGACTTGCCAGGCAAGAATACTGACGTGGGTTGCCATTTCTTTCTCTAGGGGATCTTCGCAACTCAAGGATCGAACCCACGTCTCCTGCTTGGCAGGTGGTTTCTTTACCACTCAGCCACCTGAAAGACTGTATTAAAGGCATTAACTATACAGAAAGGAGGCTTTATATGAATGCAAAGAATTTATGTAAAATATCTAGTCTTATTTTTATTTCTGTTCATTTTGTAACTTTACATTTGATATGAAAAGCACTTCTAATTTCTACATCACATCCTAGCAAAAATTGCAGGAATCCATGGGTTCACTCCTTCTGGCTACATCTGCTACTGACTGAATGGGTTACACTGCTCCACCCAGAACTGATCAAGGCCTTGCTAATGCTCCTTGTTTATGAGCTACACCGGACTACTTTTCATTAAAACTGAAGCATCAACTCTGTGTTTAATTATTTTGATGCAATAATTCACCAAGTAAGGATTATTTGAAATCCATTTTTCCCTTAAGTTCAGTTCAATATTTGATTGCTTGAATGTAGGGGTGGGGGTTATGTATAAAGCATGACCTTACTCTCAGTAAGCTTGGGGTTCCAGATGCTATAGGACACAGGTTATATGAAGACTGATGTTCTAGTTCTGGTGATGGAATTGAAAGCAGGGTCTTTTTTTCCTAAAGGAATGGATCTTCATGCAGCCCCACAAGATATGGGTAAAACCCCAGTAAGCTTCAAAGCCATCTCCAGCCCTTCTGAGTAGAGCAAAGCTTGTTGTCAGAGAAAGAAGGACCTGTTCTGACAGCCTGGAGTCACTGAGTGTTACCCAGTACACCACCCAGGGCACATCCTATTGCTTTGGGCTACCCTGCAGAGAAAGTCAGTGGGCCCTCTGTTTATTGCAGTCAGTGACATAGTCCTGTCCATATCAAGAGAGATCAGCTTTCAGAGCCTGGGCTGCACTACCACAATAGCCCACTATCTTGTAAAAAATATATGGCAGAAAGTCCCGCACTTATATTTCAAACATAATATTGGGGCCTAAATTTAAGCTGCTATTTAGCAATCAAGTTTCATCAGCCAGCTGTTTGTCTCAATACATTTAGAGGATTTTCCAGGCAAGAATACTGGAGTGGGTTGCCATTTCCTTCTCCAGGAGATCTTCCCGACCCAGGGATTGAACCTGGGTCTCCTACATTGTAGGCAGATGCTTTACCGTCTGAGCCACCAGGGAAGTCCATTTGGAGGACAGTGTTTAATCTTTTGAGAAAGATAGGAACAAAAAATGTTTAAGTCTCTTTAAGAAAGGAAAGTATTTTAATTAAAAAGAACTGTAGGACTTCCTGGTGGTCCTGTGGTTAAGAATCCGCCTGCCAATGCAGGGGACACCGGTTCAATCCCTGGTCTGGAAAGATTCCACATGCCACGGGCTGACTACGCCCACACACCAGCAACTCCTGAAGCTCTCGCACCCTAGAGCTCCTGATCCAAAACAAGAGAAACCGCTGCAATGAGAAGCCCATGCACCACAACGAAAAGTAGCCCCCACTTGCCGCAACTAGAGAAAGTCCATGCACGGCAAGGAAGACCCAGCACAGTCAAAAATATAATAATAATAATAAAACAGTAGTCTTTCTAGAAAAAAAAAAAACGTAACTATAAACAAACTCTTGCACCTAAAGGTACATTTGTTTAATTGGGCATTATATGCAAATAATACCTCTTTGTTGAAAAGAGAAGGTGCTGCTGCTACCAGCGCATATTTGCTAAATAACAGAGTTAAGACAAAGTCTCAGGTAAGAGCGACTGTCTGTATCTCTGGTGATAATTCTTTTTGGCTGTGTTTCTCAGCCATCCAGTGTAAAGCCATCAGAACTCTCTTGTTATCAAATTACTTTATGGTGGAAGTTTTTTTACCATGTGAAATGTAAACCTCTTTTATTTGTTTGGATGTCAGTAATCATGAAACAGATGAAAAGTCACAAAATACCAGGTAAGAAACTGTAATAGATGAAAATGGTACTTGTTAATGACTGCAAATATAAATAAACTTAAAACAAGTTGTGTTTTCTCCTTTCTCCACAAAAAGCTGTTTCTGGTTCTACTAATGCTTTAGAAAGTACATTATAATTTCTGGTATTTGAAACAGTAGCATGGTAAAAATAGGACTTTCAAAAATCTTAAAACCAAAACACAACAGGAAGCTTTGTTTATGTTTCAACCCCAATAAATCAAAGCAAAAGAATTTGAGTAGCAATCAGTAATGGGATATTTACAAATATAGCTGCCAAACACTGCAATATTAAACCTTATTAATCATCCAGTGTTAATTTGTGTTAATATTAACATTTTCACTTTAGACTTAATTTGTGTGGAAGGATAAAAAATAAGTAGTTATATCATTTAAGTTATAAATAAATCTGGCTTCCCTGGTGGCTTAGATGATAAAGAATCTGCCTGCAATGCAGGAGACCTGGGTTCGATACCTGGATTGGGAAGATGCCCTGGAAAAGGAAATGGCAACCCACTCCAGTATTCTTGCCTGGAGAATCTCATGGACAGAGGAGCCTAGCGGGCTACAGAGTCCATATGGTTGCAAAGAGTCAGACACAATGAGCGACTCACCCTTTCACTTTCATAAATAAATCTATGACTCAGCAAGTTATAAAAGAAAAGAACTTAAAATCAAAGTTTGGAAGATTCTGCGAACCCATGGATTGTAGCCCACCAGGCTTCTCTGTCCATGGAATTCTCCAGGTAAGAATACTGGAGTGGGTTGCCATACCCTCCTCCAGGGGATCTTCCCAACCCAGGGGTTGAACCCAGGTCTCCTACATTGCAGGTGGATTCTTTACCATCTGAGCCACCAAGGAAACCCAAGAATCCTGGAGTGGGTAGCCTGTCCCTTCTCCAGGGCATCTTCCCAACCCAGGAATCGAACCGGGGTCTCCTGCATTCTGCATTGCAGGTGGATTCTTTATCAGCTGAGCTACCAGGGAAGCCGCAACAGAAGCTAAAATTTTTAGCAGATGTAGCACAGAGGAAATGTAAAACTAAACCTTAAAACTGTTCATGTGTGCTCATGTATACAAAGGAGATCTTTTCTAACACTGCTTCTAAATAGCCCAGCTACAGTTATCCCAACACTACACTCAAGACAGATAATCTATCCTCCATCCCTATGCTTAATTTTCATACAGTAGTATAGTATATTTCTCTATGTTCTGGTCAACTACATAATATATCACCCTAAAACTTTGTTGTTGTTCAGTCACTAAGTCATGTCCGACTCTTTGAGACCCCATGAACTTCAGCACACAAGGCTTCTCTGTCCATCACTGTCTCCCTGAGTTTCCTCAAACTCATGTCCATTGGGTCAGTGATGCCACCCAACCATCTCATCCTCTGTTGTTCCCTTCTCCTCTTGTCCTCAATTTTTCCCAGCATCAGGGTCTTTTCCAATGAGTCAGCTCTTTGCACCAGGTGGCCGAAGTATTGGATCTTCAGCATCAGTCCTTCCAATGAATATTCAGGGTTGATTTCCTTTAGAATTTACTGGTTTGATCTCCTTGCAGTCCAAGGGACTCTAAAAGAGTCTTCTCCAGCACCACAGTTTGAAAGAGACAATTCTTTGGTGCTCAGCCTTCTTTATGGTCCAACTATCAGATCCATACATGACTATTGGAAAAACCATAGCTTTGATTGTATGGACCTTTGTCAGCAAAGTGATCTTTGCTTTTTAAAACACTGTCTAGGTTTGACATAACTATTCTTCCAAGGAGCAAGTGTCTTTTAATTTCATGGCTGCAGTCACCATCCTCATTGATTTTGGAGCTCAAGAAATGAAATCTGACACTGTTTCCACATTTTCCCCCTCTCTTTGCTATGAAGTGATAGGACCTGATGCCATAATCTTAGTTTTTGAATGTTGAGTTTTAAGCCGGCTTTTTCACTCTCCTCTTTCACCTTCATCAAGAGGCTCTTTAGTTCCTCTTCACTTTCTGTCATTAAAGTTGTAAAATAACCCTAAAACTTAATGGCTTAAAACAACAATCACTATTATCTTTCATAGTTCTGGAGGTTAACAGGTTTGATTGAGTTGTTCTTGCTTTGGGTCTTTTTAGGGTTACAGTCAGGTGTGGCTATGGTTGAAGTCATCATCTTTATTGTTTATCTATTTTTTTTTTTTAATTTTGGCTGTGCCTCGCAGCTTGTAGGATCTCTGTTCCTTAACCAGGGATTGAACCCAGCCATGGCAATGAAGTCCTGAGTCCTAACCACTAGACCACCAGGGAACTCCCTGAAGTCATCATCTTTAAATGTCTGACATCTGGGATGGGATGTCTGGAACAATGGGGAGCTAGTTGGATATCTCGCTCTCCATGTGGCTAGCTTGGGCTTCCTTACAGTATGGTGGGCTTAGGGTAACTGAACTTCTTAGGTGGGGGCTGGCATCATCCAGAGTGAGCATCCCAAGGCACCTAGGCAGAAGCTATAAAAGTTCTTATGACAATCTTGAAAGCCCTACAGTCACTTCTCCTGTACTCTGGTGGTTAAAGCAGGTGCAGGTCAGCTCAGATTCAAGGAGGTGAGAGGATACCTACATGTACAGAGAGAGAAGAAATTGATGGCTTCGCAAAGCATGTTTCTGCGATAGGAATTAGTTCATGCATGATTAGAGAATGATGTCAGTCTAACCTAAAAGTCAAGCCTGGTCATATCAGATTTTTCTAGGTGAGGAGTGCCAGAAGAGCAGGAGTAGAATTGAAACCTTCAGCAGAAAGGAAAACACTCCCACCACTCAGTGCTGTCCTGGGAGTAGGATTCCTCTCATTGTGTTTTGTGAACATCGAAAATGAGCAGCTGCACCAGGCTCTCTGTGGGAGCCTGGGGAGGTGGACCCCAGCTTTGTGTCACTTTTGGCTCCTGTGCCTGAGAAGTTCCTGGCTCAGAGCTGGTTCCAGCTGGATTGTCCCAGCAACCTCCTGGTTCTGCTCTAACTGAGCAGTGGCAAGTATTGCCATTCAGTGTTTATGTGAATTTTTAATGTCTACTCTGGTAGCCTCTAGCCATGTCTAGCTGCCTGCATGTGTGGTCCAAGATGATTGCCAAGGTACCAATGATTGTTTTTCTTAGCACTTTAGTCACAAGGTTGCCTGTCTTTTGAGCGGTCTCCCCAACTTTATCTATCCCATAAGCCCCATGACTTTTAATGTGTGTTTTTGTAAAACATAAGGTTTTTCATTAATGCACATTTCACATTATAGCAGACAAACCAGAACTATTTATTCTCCACCAATGAAAGCAGGTCTCTTTGGAGAGACGCTGATTCCATTCTTGGGGTAATATTCTAGACGGACTTGGAACATTTATTGCCAGAAAGTAATGATGCTTTAGAAATTCTGGAGAAAGATGGAGAAACTAGTCTAAAGGAGGATTGATGGACCAAATTGCAACAATCTAAGTATCAAAAACTAAAAATAAAACCAAAAATTATGGTTAATTAAAATATATTGAGTCATGAAAAGCCACAGTCAATAATGACATTCAAAGAAAAATAAGAATTTTCTTTTCCAATAACAAGTGTTATATTTGGGTTGCATCTATTCAAATGAGCCAAGATGTTATCATGTGTAAATACACACATTGCTTCAGGATTGCAGATACATATACACACAAAGGCGGACAAAATACCTATCAACAAAAGACTGAAAAGATTTTGTGTCCGGGTTTGGGATGTTCTTGTTCATTATGGTGACTGAAGTATGCTTGTCATATTGAGTATGTTAAATATATAGAGTCTGCAGAGCCTTAAAATTCAATGACACTTTCACTGCCACCGACACCTAGACTTTTCAGATAGTAGTAGAACATTAACATGGATATTTGAAAAATATAAACTGGCTGGTTTGTGCAGAAACAATGTTTAGACAATCAGTTTTTACCCTCAATTTCTCGTGAATATTAGACTTTCAGGCAACAGAAAGATGGCACTCTTTCCCCTTACTTGCTAGTAAGACCTCCTGTTGTTAAGTCTGTGGCCGGCCACTTTTTATTTGATGACATAGTAATCTAGTTCTAGTGAAATTCATAGGCAAAAGGAACTCCTTCTCCCCCTCTCACTTCCCTCTCCCTTGGGTCTGAAAAACATGTAGCCTTGAGTCGAACGGATTTTGTCTTTCAAATGAACTGGAAATATGGCAGTGTCTCTTAGCTTACATTTCTTTGTTGTTTGGTGGTTCCGGCGGTTATTCCTTTGTTTCCTCCTTCACCCTGCATGGCCACTGAAAGAGCAAGATGAATCTTTCCTGAGGGCAGAAGGGGAGAGAGGCCTGAGGACTTACATCTTGAACCATTCTAGAGAGGTAGGGGAAATTTTTGTCAACCTGAACCAAAATGACTTTATTGAACCTGAAATAACATCAAAAAGACAAGTAAATGTGGCACGAGTTGCTTTTTTAAGAAAAGTATTTTAATGTTTCGTATGTTGTTTGTACAGCCACGTGTCCAAGATGTGTTTAATAGTCTTAGAAACATGTAAAGGTTAATTATGCCAGGGGTTTTCCCAATGTTTTCCTAGATGGAAATACTCTATTATGGAATTGTTAGGCTGGTAAAAATTTGAGTTACTCTGCTAAAGAAATTTAAAAATGTTATCTTAATGAAAAGTGAGATGTTTGAAAGGTCATTTGTGTCATAATAGAACTAGAGGCATAATTGGAATAAGTGAAACTGGGGTAAAGGGTATCTAAGGAACTTAGGAATTTTAAAGTTTGAGTCAGTTTGGGGGCAGACCCCAAAGGTGAGACATTTTGGAAATCTGGAAGTAGCAGACCTCAGATCTCACTCACATCAAGCAGTGTTAGCCAAGCTTGTATATGTGTGTGTGTGTGTGTGTGTGTGTGTGTGTGTGTGTGTGTGTGTGTGTGTGTGTTAGTCACTCATTCGTCTCTGACTCTTTGTGATCCCATGGGACTGTAGCCTTCCAGGCTCCTCTGTCCAAGCAGACATATTGAAAGGGGTTTAAAAAAAATTTTTTTATAAGCGCTTGCTGAGATAACAGACCTACTTAACAGTAATGCCTGTGATGTTTATGCCACATTACCAGAAGCTTTTTTTTTGGAGGTGTGAACAAAAACAAACAAAAATAGTCAAAGCCATATATATATTTTTTTCTTCAATGCTGCTGAAATAGAAAGTAATTTTTCACTTTATAAGGTAACTGCAAACTCTGAGATGATTTTCAGCTTCATAGACCCTATGCTGGTAATGAACTTAATCCAGCCCATCATGTGAAGCCTTGTTTTCACCATAGCACACAGCAGTATAGCAGGGGCTGGAGGGAGGAAGGAAGTGGTCCATTCTACTTGGGTGGAATGAGCCAAGAAAGGCTCTTGGGAGAGGTGACCTTAAACAGTGTCTCAAAATAGCAGAGACATCTTCCAGGCAGAGGAGGTGGACTTAGTGGAAAGGCCAGATGTGCCCCTAAATGTGGGGACATAGTCTGGTGTGTCTGTAACTGTGGATTTCAAAGTGAGGTACTGCACAGTGAGATAAATACCACATGAAAAGTTTGATGGAAAGCGGGGCCAGATCAATACTATAGAGTTCATTTTCATTCATTTATTTAATGAGTCCATATATCGAGAACCTATTAAATGCCAGACCCTTAGAAGACAAGACACCTTGTTGTTGTTCTTCTGGAGATAAGAGTATAGAAGGGGCAGACAGACAGTAAATCAACCATCACACAAATAATTATTCAACTTTACTTGCGATAAGCTCTCCTTGTGAAGGACAATGCTTGTGTAGTGAGAGAGTTTGCAACAGGAAAATCCAGCTGAGTCTAGGGGTTCAGGAAGGCTTCCATGAGGAAGTGACAGTTAAGCCTGAGATTCAGGTAGGGTCTACTGAGCTAAAAGGGGGGCTTGTTTGGTGGTGAGGTTGTTGGGTGGGGTTGGAAAGAACATTGCAGGCAGATGTGATGTGGACAAAGGTCTGGAGACAGGGAGTTACATGGTGCTATTAAAAAAGAAAAAAAAAAAACAAAACAGAAAAGACTGCATCCACAAAGCACTTACTCTGGGGAGCCATGTGATTGTACTTGGGTTTTAGGAACCGCTCTCTGGCTGTAGTGTGGGAATGATAAAGGCACGTAGGACCAGTGCTAAAGAAACCAGCAGGTGTGCTGTCACAGATCTAGTGGGAGTGTCAAGGTGAGAACTGAAGCTGGGGCTCTGTGGGCAGAGAGGAAAGAACAGACTTGACAGATGTTGAGGGGCTAGAAGTGATTGTACTCAATGAAAATAATTAGATGTGGGCAGCAAGGAGAGGAAGACCCCCAGGTTCCTGGACGGAGCAACAGGGCAGATAGTGAAATGGAGGATCAGACTGGGGGTGGTGGTGGAGAGGATTAGGGGCTGCTACTGCATTTGACTTTGGACATGCTTAGACTGAACTGCCTATGGGGATATCCAACAGGCAGCTGGATGTGAGTTTAAAGTTCCAGAAAGATTTCAGAGATGGAGTTACAGAAGCAGAAAATAACAATTAAAAGCCATGACAAGTAACAGCTCACTCAGGGGAAGGAAACCGAGTGAGAAGACAAGAGGGTCTGGGACCGAGCCAGACATAGCCCCAAACGACAACAGCATAGATATTTACCAGGCAAACACAGAATGGTGTAGTACCTTTTTCTTTTACAAGAAACATAAATGTTCTTCCTGAAAATTAATTTTTAATTTACACTTTGTTCTATAAAATGGAGTCTCCATTAACATTTTTAAACAAATATTTAGAATTGCTCTGAATCCCTCCAGTTTTGTAGTTTTCTAATCAAACTCCAAAAATCTGCACTGTTCTTTGTGCAAAATTCATTAAAATCTCCTCAGCAGCTCCATCTAAGTGCTTCATTATGCACTAAAAATGTTACTTGAATCCCCTTTGATTTTCAGGATGAACATCCTTGTGTTTGTCATAGCAGATCTGGTCCTCACATAGACAGCTAACTCGCATCAGGTTTCTCTGGGTTTGCATTTGAGTATAAAAATTGGAATCACCTTTTTTCTAACTGCAATACCATCAGTGTTAAATTTTAGTGTAAATTTATTAATTGGAACCTTCGATGTTTAGGTATCTCAATGCTTCCCTACCTAAATGACCCATGTCTTCTGAATGGCAGTTTTATATTACAATTAACTAAACATAGAGAAGAATTTAGAGAATCCAGTTCATTGATTCAGCTTTGAGTGCTGACCCCAGTCTTTATCACTGAAGTGCTCCTATGTGCTCAGTGAGCTGGCTTTATCTGAAAGCACTGGTAATAGTGGTACCTGGCTCTTGAAACCATCTTCCAAATACCCCTTCTGCCCCCCTACCCCTTCACAAATGGTGTTTCATTTATAACCTTTCTGGAATCATTGTCCCCAAGAGGACATACACACCCCTCATTTGCATCAGTGTCCTCTTCAGAATCTTGTGAGGTTCTCAAGTTCTGCCCTGCAGTGACTTTGGAAGGAATACTGTTTGGGGCTGTGTCTATTCCTTGAACATAAAGTTCTTTACAAACATCTGCATCTCCTTCATGACAGACATTTGTCAGGATCTGAGGAAACTTTGGCAGAACACGGTGGTGTTTGTGGTAAAGCATCCACATTTGCAAATTCCAAGTCTGTAAGTGAGTACTGCCATTCCACTGCTCTGGGTTGAAGAGCTGAGATGTAATTGTAAATGGACATGCTTGGGACCTCCTCACTGCTAGGACTGCTGCCTGATGACAGAGGCAAGGAATCCTCATATTTATTGGTATTAGAGGCATTTTCCAGATGACTCTCGCACAAATGAGAGTCTGGGTCAGAAATGACAGTTTTTCCAAAACGATCTCCCTGATTTTCACATTTCCTCAGAGTCTTCTGGAAGGCGATGCTGTCCTCAGGACTCTCTAATGGCCTGACACTGTCCCTCCTCTCACAGGAGAGCTGGTCCCCAGGGGGCTCCCCGGCTCTCCAGCTCTGATCCCCACGTGCCTCCTCTTCCACCACATTTCTCCAGTCTTCTGAACTTGTTGAACTCAGAGTAAATAAAGACCCTTCCTCAGAATCGGAGTCAGAGTCCACCTCGTACTGAGTGTCAAGAGTGTGCTTTTGTGCGGGCTCCCGGTAAGCTGGAGTCACAGGCAGGTCCCCGCCGCATCCTGGCAGGATTCCGAGTGGGGACGGGTCTCCCGGGTCACTGAGCGTGGCCGCTTCGTAGTGGGCGGGAGGCTGTCCCTCAGCACCGGCGCACTGGAGCCTCTGTTGCTGTGCGCTCTGCCCATTCTCCTTAGAAAACTCCGACGGGAAGTGTGGAGGGATCCCTCTTTTGTCCTCCCCAGTGCTCAGCGAGTGTGTGCACGCTGGTCTTTGGGAGACAGGCGCTGTCGTTTCTCTGGGGCGGGGTGGGCCTAGTTCATCGGAATCCCTACGGACTGAGCCAGGGCTGGTCTGTATTCCCGCAGCTACTGCAGGGATGTCCACTGAACGCTCACCAAGGGAAACTTGCCTGGCCACAGTGTCATAGTTGCTTTCTCCAGGAACATCATTCCTGTAGATGTGGTCCCATCCCGCCGACGTGAGTTGGGTGTCATGGGCGTTTGACGGTCCGTAGAGAACGTGCCGGGCTGCACTGTGATTTGGGAGCGCCTTGTCCTTCCCACTTCCTGCCTCTGTGGGGACCCCGTGTTGTTCCCTGTCCTGCTGGCGGCCAGCCTCCCTTCTGCTTGGTGCCACCGTTCTTGCAGGAACCACAGCGGCGCGTGGGGCTTGGTTCTCATAGAGGTTTAGATGGTGGGAAGTTTGGCGCAGATCCATCCTCGGCTGCTGTAGGTTTACCACACCTTCGATTTCATCGTAGAAGGCCTGGTTTGAATACACGTTCTCTGACACTGAACCTGGACTTTTTTTCCGGCATCTCTGTTGCCACAGTCTGTCCACATAAGGCCTTGCAAAAGCCCCCAGGCAGAAAGCCACGAAGAACGTGATGAACACCGACAGGCAGACGGCCAGGACCAGGTCCTGGGAAGAGTCTTTCTTTCTGCCAGCAGCGTGCACATCCCTGGCCCTCCTAACCAGTTTTGGTAGCTGTCTCGGCCTGTCACCGACATCAGAGCCTGCAGTGTCCTTCTCCAGCGTGGAAAAGCGCACTTCCTGGGCCCTCTCAGCTTTGCTCCCTATGAGGGTTTTCATCTGATTCAGATCAGCGTGAGGAAGGCGAGTATCTCTGGACATTCTGCTTGTGGGGGTCCACCAGTGTGCATCCTCCTTCCCTGAGAATGGGAATGAGATTCCAGTGATTTAAAAGCATCTGTGAGTCCTCAGTGCTTTATCTCCCTGCGTGTGTGCTTAGTCGCTTCAGTCACGTTCTACTCTTTGCAACCCCATGGACTGTAGCCCGCTAGTCTCCTCTGTCCATGGGATTCACCAGGCAAGAATACTGGAGTGGGTTGCCATGCCCTCCTCCAGGGGATCTTCCTGACCCAGGGATCAAACCCACATCTCCTGACTTGCAGGAGATTCTTTACCACTGAGCCACCAGGGAAGCCTCAGTCCTTATCTAGCTAGATTTAAAGTCTGTTACATGATTAGCAATTTTACTGGCTGATTGGTTGGTTGTCTGGTGCCAACAGCGTGTGTAAGGCTCTGTGCAAATTTACACGAGGCTCTCAGGCTTGGGTCTGAGGCTCCCAGGCCCAGAGGCTATGTGTTTCTGAGGCTTCCTGACTGACTCCTGCCCACAGGAGGAAGGAAGCCAGGCTGTGGGTACAGTCACATTGCCCCTCCTCTCTCCACATCCTTACCTACTTGCTGCACATCTGTGAGGACATTCCTTCAGCCCCCTGCAAAGTCTGCATTGGCCCCACCTGTGTTTGTTATATCATTTCCTCACCATTCCTCAGTGCTGGTAAGCAGCAAAAATATTCAGGTTTTTCTACTGGTTCCTGACATTCTGCCCTCCACACTGGGAAGGCTGGCGTGGCTTTTACAGAGTGATAAAACAAGTGTGGCTGAAACCATTAAGACTTCTCTCATCGTTATGGATTTCTCCTAAACCTGTTAAGCATGGCCATGTCTCTACTCAATAGCAGTCCTGAGTAGAGCAGAGGCCAGAACTCGTTAAAAAAAAAAAAAAGAAAAATCCATTTCTCTCTTTTTTCCCAGTTAGGAGTTTGATTTGAGATTTAGCCAAGATAGTTAATAACAACAGTGCTCAGTGCTCAGTTGTGTCTGACTCTTTGCAACCTCATGGATTATAGTTGCCAGGCTCCTCTGTCCACGGGATTTCCCAGGCAAGAACACTGAAGTGGGTTGCCGTTTCCTTCTCCAAGGGATCTTCCCAACCCAGGGATTGAACCCATATCTCCTGCATTGGCAGGTGGATTCTTTACCACTGAGCCACCAGAGAAGCTTGATAGTAAATAGTTAAAAAAAAAAAAAAAAAAAAAGCTTTCCAGAATATTCAATTCCAGTCACATATTTTAGCAATTTGGAAGAGTGACAGATAAAAAAATTAAAGAAAAATATACTTTTGAAATTTTTATGTTTTGTGTATATTTTCAGAGGGGTAGCAAGTATCTTAAATAATTATGGTTCAAGTTTTAGAAGTTCTTTCTTTGATTATTTTGTTACTCTTTGGGATAAAAATATGACATTTGGGGGCTGTAGAGAAACATTCTCCCTTTGTGAAATTTCTAGTTTTGACCAAATCCAGGGGTTCCTGACCATGTGAAGAAAATTGTTCATGAACTGAGGAAAAGAGGTACCAACAATTGTTCTGTGATACAGCCCAAGGATGACTAATGCACTCTTGCTCCTGAGGTGGCTGTCACTGTTTCAAATGACACTTAATGTTTTCTGTACTTTTTTTTCTGTTTAAATGGAACCACTTCTGAGAGGAGAGGTACTACTGACTTACCTATGGACTCGTTGCAAATAGCATTCCACCTTTTCCTCCAGGACTCAGAAATAACATTTTGGAAGACTGCCAGGCTGTAGTCACACTGCCACACTGGCTGGGTTATCAGCCAGGTCAGCCTCCAGGTGGGGAAGTTCTAGAGCCATGATCACCACTGGCAGGATGGCTGTCAGCGCATTGTTGCTGAGGTCTACCATCTGCTCAAGAAGAAAAAAATTTAGGACAGTCTGTGAATAAAGACATTTGGAGACAAATGAGTTACAGATATGATCTGTATCTCTATGGAAGCAATATGAATTTCCCACTGATTTCAGAGTCAGAGACGACTGGGTTTAAATCTCTGCTCTGCCCCTAAGAACTCTGTGAGACTCAGCAAATTGTTGACTCTCAATTAGCCTACCTTCCAGGGTTGTTCTGAAGATTAAATGTATGGGAAAACTTTAAGTCTAGAGCCTTTATTAAAAGCCCAATCACCTTCCCTTCCTTCTTTCCTAAGAGTTGTGATTTGTACTGCTAGATATAACCTAGACTCCCAGTTCTTTTTATTTTTTATTTTTTAACTTTACAATATTGTATTTGTTTTGCCATACATTGACATGAATCCACCATGGGTGTACATGTTTTCCCCTTCCAGAATCCCCCTTCCACCTCCCTCCCCATCCCATCCCTCTGGGTCATCCCGGTGCACCAGCCCCGAGCACCCTGTATCATGCATTGAACCTGGACTGGCAATTCGTTTCACATATGATAATTTTAGACTCCCAATTCTAATCAAGATTTGGAATTAGGTACCAAGTTTAGAATGTCTAGAAGCCCTGTAATCTTGAAAGTGGCAGAAAATATTGGATGATGAGGACCTAGAGTCCAGAAGAACAACTGTGGTTGAACAGAAGTAGCAAAGAGGATTCTTTTGCATCAAGTATTATTTTAAATGTTATTGTTCAGTCGCTTAGTCATGTCTGACTCTTTGTAACCCCATGATCTGCAGCACGCCAGGTTCTTCTCTCCTCCACTATCTCCCACAGTTTGCTCAAATTCATGCCCCCTGAGTTGATGATGCTATATAACCATCTTATCCTCTGCTGCCCCTTCTCCTTTTGCCTTCACTCTTTCCCAGCATCAGGGTCTTTTCCAATGAATCTGCTCTTCACATCAGGTGTGAAGATAAGATACTACCTTATCTTAAAGGTAGTACATTTTTCTGCATCCATGGCTACTCAGTATACACAAAATGACTACTTTTCCTAGTCTCATATGAAACAAAAGGGAATGTGGGGAACAAAAAGGACTCAGTGACTCTAGAAACACAGAGCAGGATCTGCTGAAGTTGTATCTGGCAGGCGTGTCATGGGGTAGGGGAAGCATAGTTAAGTGTAGCTCTCGCTGCTATCTACAGAGCATTGCTGCTGTGTATCAGGCATTCTACTGGGTGCTTTACATGTCTTATCTCTGATCCTCCCAACAGCTTTGTCATTTCCCCCTTTTTACAAAGGAGGAAACTGGACGAGGTCATAGTATATCCCATGTAGTCCCTAGTCCTAGGACTTGGTACCCACATGCTCATAAAATAATGGAGGAATGAACAAATGAATGAATGAATGGCAGAGTTAAAGTCTGATCTGCCTCTGCAGCTGGGTGCCTTCTACTCCAGAATACAGCCTCTTGGAGCCTGAGCTCTCACTACCCTCAAGTGCAGGGCTGGACAGAGGAGGCCTGGAGTGTGAGGCACCAGAGTGGGGTCATGGGGTTTGAGAGCAAATCATAAATGCAAACTTTGCTGAAAAGTAAAAAGAGAGCCATGGATAAAAACCAGAAAGTCTGAATGTAATTCAGGTCAATTGTTTAACAAACATCGGGGAAAAAGCAGCATTGGCATCTTAGGTTATATAAATTCTTAAGAAAAGCTGACTCAAAGACTCAAACAACACCATAACCAATACTCAGTAGTGAAGGGGACCTTTGCACTGTTGAGTAACCAAGCACTCTTAACTCTTAAAGGAAGGTTGTCAAAAACAGGAAATGAGATTGGGAAGACATACACAAAACAACTTTGCTTTGGCCTGGCCTTGCCTAGGATCAATAGCGTTCTGTGTACACCCTTCTCAACAACAGGTGAAATATTCTATTGTTTTGGTGGGTATTTTCTTCTTCGTGCACATCTGCTTTTTCATCCTAGCAGCTATTATGTTACAAATCATGAAACTGAAATCAAAACAGAAAAGAAGACAGAAAGCTAATAAAATGATTCAGGAGGGGTAATTTCGGAGAAACAATGAAAACAGAATAGACCAATTTAGCTAAAGAAGTGACCATTCACCATCATTTGAAAGGAATGTACACTATATTGTAGAGAGATTGGGAGAAGCATGTAATGTTGGTAACAAATCACTATGCTAGGAAGAATGGCATGAAAAAAAGGAAGGCTAATTTGAAATGCCAATGAAACATTTTCATTCTATCTAAACATGAAGATGGATTTATGCTTTGAAAAATCTATCTGGCTTCTGAAAAGATTCCCACATGGGAAGACACATAATATAGTGCAAGTATTAAATATATCATCTGGAAAAAAAAAAAAACAGCATCCATTTTAATATTCAGCTTTCTGGTACCAAAGATTCTCATCATGTCCCAAAACCAGTTTTTAGAGTTATTGCTGAACATGCAGAAGGGATAAGAGAGAAGGAGAAATTGTATGATTCTGGGCAACTCAGGTAATTTAGAATTACAGATGATTTAAACATTCTTGGGCTTATTTTTTAGTCTGCCTGTAGCATCTATTACCTGTGAGCTGCAGAAGACTTTTATTTATAAGCACAATAAAAATGCATAGGAAATAAAACAGGCATAGGGAAAAATATATATAAATATAATCAGTATGGGCTTCCTTGGTGGGTCAGTGGTAAAAGAATCTGCCTGCAATGCAGGAGATGCAAGAGATGTGAATTCAATCCCAGGGTTGGGAAAATCCCCTGGAGGAGGGCATGGCAACTGACTCCAGTATTCCTGCCTGGAGAATCTCCATGGACAGAGGAGTCTGGCAGGCTGTAGTTTATGGGGTCACAAAGAGTCGAACATGACCGAAACGACTGAGCACTCACACACACACACAATCAGTATACAACATAATAAATGAGGTTCCCAATCTGACAACATTTCTGTGGTGAATTGTGGAGTGCTGCCAAGTTAAGTAGACTTTCTCATCTGCTCTGATAACCACTATGGCAGACAGGTCCCCAGAAAACCTTCCCCACATTCACATCCTTTCAGTCATCACCTCCCCTTGGAGGGGGAGAGGTGAGACCTCTGCTTTGCTTCTAACAAATAGACTATGCTGAAAGCAATGAGACATCTCTCCCATGATTACCTTCCATGAACCTGTAATGTTCTTGCTAGCAGGCTTTCTCCTTTGGGCTCTGAAGCCAACTGCCATGCTGTGTACTGCTGTGTGGAAGCCCACATGGCACAGAAACAAGTGTAGGCTTATGCTGACAGCAGGAAGGAACAGAGCCTTCAGCCCAATAGCCCATGTGGAACTGAATCCTGCCAATAACCACATGGGCTTGGAAGTGAATCCTTCCTCAGTTGGGCCTTCAGGTGAGACTCCAGCCCTTGCCAACATCTTGACTGCAGTCTCTTCAGACACTTTCAGCAGAGGCCCCAGTCAAGCCTTGCCTGGATTGCTGATCCAGAGAAGGCCTGAGATAAATACATGTGTGTGGTTTTAGACTGCTAAGTTTGCAGTAATTTGTTACACAGCAATAGATAACTTATACACCTATGCATGATCATCATCTATCCATTCATTCCTTTGTTTATTCACCAAGAGTTTGTAAATACATGGTATGTACTGGACAGTTTAAGCACTAGAAAACAAAATAGATATAATGTATGTCCTCAAAGGGGCTTCCCTGGTGGCTCAGTGGTAAAGAATCTGCCTGCAATGCAGGAGACACAGGTTCAAACCCTTGCATCGGGAAGATCCCCTGGAGAAGGAAATGGCAACCTACTCCAGTGTTCTTGCCTGGGAAATCCCAGAGACAGAGGAGCCTGGCATGGGATCACAAAAGAGTCGGACATGACTTAGCGACTGAACACACACACCCATGTGTTCTCAAAGAGCTCTGCACCTGGTAGAAGGATTATAGGGATACAAGCATTAACAGTTAACCATACCTAAAATGAAATAATTTCAGATTCCATATGTACAATAAGGAAAAATCATAGCCTATTAAATATGTATAAAGGGAATGAATTCAATCTAGAGGCCCAGGGAAGGCTTCCTTGAGGAAGAGATGTTGGAAGGATTAGTAAGAGTTCGCTCTTTCAGGCAAAAGGATTAGCAAGATGGGAGGGCTTGGGGTGAAAACTGGGCAGGAAAGCAGTTAGCAAGAGGAGTGTGGCTTGAAATGAACCTGGAGATGCAGGCAGGGGCCAGGCCCCTGTGGTGAATGCTTACAATCAGATTTGTATGTTAAAGGAGTAGGGCACCCTGGCCACTTGAGAATTTCTATGTGTAGTCTATGTTTATAAAGGGCTGACTGTATTCCAAATACATTAATAATTTCTATATTGACTCCATGCTAAGAGGTAGTATTTGAGTATACTAGGTTACAAAACATATTCTAAAATTAAATTTACCTGCTTATTTTTACTGCTTAAATCTAGTTACCAAGAACATCTAAAATTGCCTATGAGGCTCACGTTGTTTTTATTGGATGATGGTGGCCTATGTAAAGAATGAGGGTGTGTGGTGCAGGTTACAGGGATGGGGGCTGAGGCTGCTCCTAAGCCATCTCTGGGCTTTCCTGGTGGCTCAGACAGTTAAGAATCTGCCTGCAATGTGGGTGAACTGGGTTCGATCCATGGGTGGGGAAGATCCCCTGGAGGAGGGCATGACAACACACTCCAGTATTCTTGCCTGGAGAATCCCCGTGGACAGAGGAGCCTAGCCGGCTACAGTCCATGGGGTCACAAAGAGTTGGACACAACTGAGCGACTAAGCACAGCACAAGGCATCTCTAGGTGCCACACTGCAGGCCACTTTGGTATTTCTAAAGGACCACTGAGGAGAGATTTTACAGTATCTCTTCAAAGAGGGGGAGGTGGGAGAAAGGGGCTTGGAGGAGAAGGGGCTGGAGCTATCAGAACTAGAGCAGGGCTCTGGGGGTTCCTCATACTCACAGCTGTCAGGATGTCAGGACCTTGGTGAGATTCACTGCAGGGTACCTGAGAGACAGGCAGCAGGGCTCTAAAATGTGACATCAGTGCCCCCCTACATTGGTCTGATTTAGAACCATATGTGGCACGTGGTATGTGCAATGCAAGTATATGTTGATATCATTATTATTCGTATTATTCTGTGTCCAGGTTTGGTGTGGAGGCACCAGGGTCACTAGCCTTCTGAGATTCATGTGGTCCTGGGCCCTGTGGGTGTAGAGCCCGTATAGGCCTATAGCATCCCAAACTGCATCAAACTCCAGGGATATTTGACTGACCTTGTAGTTTAGGGAGGGAGCCTTGCTAATAACTGAGATTCATTTTCTTGCCAATTGGTAAGTGAAAGCTCGGAGCTGGGTTTAATTTGACTTAGGAAAAATAATGTGCCTATTCTTGCTGCTGAGTATTAATGTTCAAATAAAATTCATGTCCACTACTGAGGCCTTGGAGTTTTGAGGCAAGAGAGAGACTTCAACTTTTTCAGGGGAATCTTAAAATAGACTTATATTTTTTGATTAGTAGCCAGTATTACTGGGCATGTAGAAACTCTTCAATGAAAATATTATTCTAATAATAATAATGCCTGTAGGTCTGCATATTTGAGATGTTATAAACTTTATTTTCTAACCTGTAATTTTTTTAGGTCCTTGAAGGCTTCTGGATGAATTCTGAATATCCTGTTGCTCTTTAAATGGAGGTTTTCCAGTTGCAGGCAGTTATGAAAATCAGACAAACCAATTTGTGATATCTTGTTGAATGACAGATCCAAACTCTGTAATGACTTCAGTTTCCATAGTCCTGTTAAAATTAAAAAGCAGATTGAAATATAAATCTGGTATTTACTGCAGCATTGTTTATAATGGCAGAAAACTGGATACAACTTAAATGGTTCACAACAGAGACATAGGCAAACAAAGGATAGTCTATCAATACTATAAATACTGTGTAGCCTTAAAAGAAAACTGGGTAGACCAATATGAACTGACTGAATAGGAAGGTAAACGTTAATTTTCAGAAAAGTATAGAGTATAATTCTAATGTTCTTGCAAAAGAAGAACCAGATACATATGTTTTGAGAGAGCAGAGAAGTCCTGAAAGAAGATGAACTAAGGTACCAGTGGTATTACACTTGGAGCAGGGTGGTGAAGAAAGGTGAAACTATGCTTTTATTTTATACACTTTGAATTCTTTCTTTATATGAACATGTGCTAATTTGGGGGCTTCCCAGGTGGCGCTAGTGGTAAAGAACCTGCTTGCCAATGCAGGAGACATAAGAGATGTGGGTTCAGTCCCTGGGTGGGGAAGATCCCCTGGAAGAGGGGATGGCAACCCACTCCAATATTCTTGCCTGGAGAATCCCACGGACAGAGGAGCCTGGCAGGCTATTGTCTTCAGGGTCACAAAGAGTCGAACACCACTGAAGCTACTTAGCATGCATGCACATGCTAATTTTATAAGAGCACCAGTAAAAAAAACTAACCTGGATTGCATGAGATAATTATAATACTTGCTTATTTGATTG
Source organism: Okapia johnstoni (assembly GCA_024291935.2). NCBI lineage: Eukaryota > Metazoa > Chordata > Mammalia > Artiodactyla > Giraffidae > Okapia > Okapia johnstoni. Next base: position 61,597,820 of record CM044308.1, read on the forward strand.
ACCTGTGGGTAAAACTGGATGATCTTGCTATGGTTATAGAGAAAAAAGTTGTTTTGATGCTTCATTTACATGGATGAATTCTTCCCCTTTTCAGATATTATTATTCGATTTTGTAGTTATATCTTTTAGCTACTTATTGTTGATAAGTGTTTTCTAGAAATTCTTATATTACGTAATGTATTACAGCTAGATATTTTACTTTCTGGAAAAATCATCTAATTGAGTGTTGGCCTCTGCCTTTGTATTTCACTTGATTCCAGAAGTAACCATTTGGCACTGAAAATAAATGTTGAGAATGAGGTGCTAGCCATAGCAGTCTTCCAAATTTGATTTCCCATATGAGTCTCACAAGGAAGCCCTGCATTTTTACATTTCCTTCTGCTCAGTTCTCACATGTCGTCTGTGTCTTTAACAAACTACTACATAGCAGATCATGTTGGTTCAATTCCAGAAGGGTTTATTTCTTGTCTAATATCTGCAGAGTACTTACTATAAGACTGATTATGCTGAGAGATGATGACTTAATTGAAATGGCTTCACCTCTATGCCCTCATATGTTCATTTCAGCTGTATAGACTAAGCAAGAGATCACAAGGATGACAACTCAGTCAAAATATTATGAGCAAAGCACTGGTGCTGGGGACGAAGACAACAGAGAAACCTTGTGTTGGGTTACGTGATAAAGCACACACACAAGAAAAAGCTATTAGTTACACAAAGCAGTTATGCCCCCACCAATAAAACAGTCTTTGGTTGTCAGTCTCTCCATCAGATGATTGGTCCCTTCAGGGCAGAATTCACATCTTTGTGAACACTTGTAAGGCCTGTTGTATGATATACATTCAGTAGGCTAGAGGTCACAGTGGTTGACCTGCACAGATATTTACAAGTTGTGGAGCCAACATTAAAGAGTCAATACAAATACATACATTTCTAACTTTTCTTGAAAAATTGGAAGTCTCAAATGGCACAAAACATTTGGCTGGAGCTGAATGAAGGCTGCCTGCTTTGGATGGGACATGTACTTATAGATGAATATGATGTGTCTTTCAAATATAGGAAGACAAAGAATAGGCCAAGAAGCCCTCATGTTAAGAACAATGAGAGACAGCCAAGGTTAATATTCAGCTGGCATATGCTGAATACTTATGAATACAATATGAGAAATACTTCCACATTGGCTCATGAACAGCCCTCTCTGAGCCCTTGTGTGCTGCACCACTGCCCTGGGCACTTGACTGACTGCATCCTCCCTTCCCCCTCCCTCCCCCAGAAAGATTCCACTCCATCAATACAGCCAGGAGGCTTCCAACTTGTGAACCCAGGCTAAAGGTCGCTTGTTAAATCTTTTGAATATAACCTCTAGAGAAAATCTGTTTCTTTGTGGAATGAAGAATATCCCTATGTGTTTTAATATGCAGACATATGGGTCTTGAGAAAAAAATGCCACACAGAAACTGATATGAAGGAGTTTCTTAACATTTTCATGAGATTTCCTGGCCTGTATAGGGATGTAAGCTCATGGTTGCTACTATATCTAGTGCTTAATGGAATTGAATAAGTACCCCAGGAGTTCAGTGATGAGGGAGACCACATCTATCAATTGACAGGGGGTGTTGAAACCTCCATCTCTAACGGTGGATTTGAAATGAAGCTGGACCTTGTGGGGCCTTCTCAGAGACAGGTCCTGTGTTCCCTACCTCTCGTCTGTAGAAAGCTTTAGCCTCCTAGGCCTTCCCCAAGTTCCAAAGAGCAAATTTAATCAGAGAAGTGAGAAAATGTAGAAACCAAGGAAAACAGTCAAGTAAGACAAAATAATAATAGTTTGTAAAAACAGAATGATCATATGATCCAGCAATCATACTTCCAGGAATATACTCAGACAGAACTATAATTAAAAAAATACATGCACAGTTATGCTCATAGCAGCACTGTCAAAAGAGCAAAAGCATGGAAACAACCTAAATGATCCATCAACAGATGAAGATAGAGAAGATGTGGTATGTGTATACAATGGAATACTACACAACCATAAAAAGAACGAAATAATGCCATTTGCAGCAGCATGGATGGATCTAGAGATTATCATAAGTGAAGTAAGTCAGACAGAGAAAGACAAATACCATATGATATCACTTATATGTGGAATCTAAAATATGGCACAAATGAACCTATCTACAAAACAGAAACAGACTCATGGACAGAGAGAGCAGGCTTGTGGTTGCCAAGTTGAGAGTGGGGAGAGAAGAGGGATGGACTGGGAGTTTGGGGTTGGTAGATGCAAACTATTAGTTTTAGGATGGAATAAACAAGGTCGTACTGTATATAGCACAGGGAACTATATTCAATATCCTATGAGAAACCATATTGGAAAAGAATATAAAAAAAGAATATACATATATATGTGTGTGCGTGTATAACTGAATCACTTTGCAGAAATTAGTACAACATTGTAAGTCAACTACACTTCATTAAAAAAAATGATAAAAAAGAAAATCACAGGCTCATTTCAGCCAGCTCTGCAGGCTGATGTGCCCCCTCTGTAAACCAGAGATGCTTTGATCTTGGTATCAAAGTGTCCTATGGCATGCCCAGTGTGTCCCAGTGCAGAGCAAGGCCATATGGGTGTAGCTGCCACACGAGGCTGGCAGGAGGCAGGGAGGCTGTTCTCAGCAAACGTCCTCTGCCAGCTCGGTGGAAGCTGTCTGTAGCAGGAATAAATCCAGACCAAACAAACACTCCAGCTGCTTGAGTTTTGAAATAAAATTGGAGGGTGGGGCAGTTAGCAACTGAGGGTCATTTTAGCTGCTGCCACTAAGGCACCTTGTAAGGTACAGTAGCAAGAACTGGGATAGGAAAGAGACTTAGATACTCAGGATGATCAAATGGCCCTAAGGGAGAACAAACATTTTTGCACACCTGTTTTGTATGAGGTAGAAGGAGAGATGTTTTACATATATCATCACTCTGTTACGGTTTTTACAAATTCTCTCTCTAAGCCTCACATCAACCTTTGTATATATCACTATCTCTAGTTAAAGATAAGAACCAGGAGGCTTTTCTAGGTTAAGTGACTTGCTTAAGGTCAATAAACAAGTAGAGTAATACAAGGGGTTTCCCTGGTAGGTCAATTGGTAAAGAATCTGCCTGCAATGCAGGACACTGGGGTTTGACCCCTGGGTCGGGAAAATTCCCTGGAGAAGGAAATGGCAACCCACTCCAATATTCTTGCCTGGAAAATCCCATGGACAGAGGAACCTAGCAGGCTACAGTCCATGGGGTCCCAAGAGTTGGACACGATAGTGACAAAACCACCACCAAGGAGTACAAAAGATAAAGCAGAGAGTAAATGCACATGTGATAGGCACATATGACCCTACCTACAAAACCAAAACAGGCTCATAGATAAAGAGAGCAGACTTGTGGTTGCTAAGGGAGAGGGGCAAGGGAGAGGGATGGACTGGGAGTTTGGGGTTGATAAATACAAACTGGAAGAGTGGAACTAGAACATGCCCAAGCATGTTTGCGGATGGGGGGTGGGGTGACTTTTGAACACAGACAGTTATAAAAATACCTTTTTATTTGACTTTCTTCATAATATACAGCTAAGATCTACAAGAAGAAGATAACTTTTGCACATGGGAATTAAGACTGTGAAGTTCAGTTATTCCTTCCACATGAAGATTTTCTCTTTACTTCCACTTTTAGAGAATCAAGCTTTAATGCTACTAAGAAAACTGGTGAAGTTCTACAAATGATCTTTTCGTTTGGGGGTCTCTCAAGATGGAGTTGGGGAATTTGGGTTAACTCTTCCAAGACCCTTGACTGTGTTTCTCAATAAGGGGAAGTATGTTTGTTTACAAACTGCATGGTGAATCAGTGATGAGGGGCATTCAGGTGAGTGAAAGAGGTTGTGAGATGCATTACTGGGTGGGGCTTGGGTATCAGAGAGCGCATTTCATGTTTAAAGAGAGTTGAATGTTGGGGAAAAATATGGAGGCAATTTTGTGGAGATGGGATTATTTATTAAACTGTCTTCTGATGATCACTTAGGCCACAGGAGGCAGGAATTTGGTTAGCCTTTGCATTTAAATGGCCAGAGACAGTTTTATTATTTCCAAGAAATTATCTCAGTGTCTATTAGAAAAAAGGCTACAGAGAGTATGCCTAGACATTACACTATCTTAGAAACATTCCTTGGGACTCTGAACTTCCTAAATGCTCTTCCAAATGTGATAATCTGATAACATAAAGTTTATGGCTTCAAGTTCAAAGAGTATTAAGAATTGGAATAGAGTCTGGAATGGTCCTGGATAACATATTTGATTCATAAAATCAGCCCTTAATGTGGTCAAATTTACATAGGTGAGCCATAGCCCTTGCCCTCTTAGCTTAATGACATATATTCATTTTGTTACTTTAGAACCTGTATTGGTTTTGAGAACATTGGTTATTGGTATTTCCATAATCCAAGGAGCAATCAGGATAAAAGGTTTAATATCCTACAAATGAAAAGAAAACAACATGCTTCTTTTTTTCAATACATTGGTTATATTGTTTTCCTTCTCCACCAGTTTTGAAAATCAGGTACTATTTCACCTCATTGATAACATACTTATCTCTTGGATTCTGGAATTTATTGTGTTAATGTGAGGTTGTCACATCTGGTCTTTCAGCCTAACTGGAAACCCAGTAAAATGTTTGTCCTGATATATTTTCAGGCACTTTTGGGCACTCCCAAAATACTGCTTGATGTAAGTGGGATAGTGTAACTGGAGTCCCCAGGATTTCTATTTTTTTAAACTGATTTTTCCATTGTTAATGCTATACTCCCAAAATATGGGAAGAAGGTGAAGTGATCATTAAGGTTAAATTCACGGCTCGCTTCTGTTTTGTAAATTATATAGGCCAGTGCCTCCTCTGGGTATTTTTCTAACATGAAGCTTTTTGGTAACATCACAGCTGGTCAGTATCAAAACAGGAAGTCAGCTGACACTGGGTTAGTCAATATGATCTTTTACCATACCAAAAGTGGGCTTTCTGGAGTCAAAGCAACCTTTCACTGGCTCTATGAACCGTCACTATTTTAAGACATGTCAAACATGATTTATAAAGGTACACATGTGCCACAGGCCAATTGTTTGATTGGTGCTGAGATTATCTCTAATTAATCATTAATTGAGATGAGAGCAAACACCTATGTAAATCAGTTCAGAGGCTCAGTCGAGTCCAACTCTTTGTTACCCCATGGACTGCTGCACGCCGAGCTTCCCTGTCCATCACCAACTCCCGAAGCTTGCTCAAACTCATGTCCATGTAGATGGTGATGCCATCCAACCATCTCATCCTCTGTCGTCCCCTTCTTCTCCCGCCTTCAATTTTTCCCAGCATCAGGGTCTTTTCCGATAAGTCAGTTCTTCACATCAGGTGGCCAAAGTATTGGAGTTTCAGCTTCAGCATCAGTCCCTCCAATCAATATTCAGTACTGATTTCCTTTATAATGGACTGGTTGGATCTCCTTGCAGTCCAAGGGACTCTCAAGAGCCTTCTCCAACACCACAGTTCAAAAGCATCAATTCTTCGGTACTCAGCTTTCTTTATAGTCCAACTCTCACATCCATACATGAACTGGGAAAACCATAGCTTTGCCTAGACAGACCTTTGTTGGCAAAGTAATGTCTCTGCTTTTTAATATGCTGTCTAGGTTGGTCATAGGTTTTCTTCCAAGGAGCAAGCGTCTTTTAATTTCATGGCTGCAGTCACCATCTGCCGTGATTTGGGAGTCCCCAAAAATAAAGTCTGTCACTGTTTCCACTGTTTCCCCATCTATTTCCCATGAAGTGATGGGACTGGATGCCATGATCTTAGTTTTCTGAATGTTGAGTTTTAAGCCAACTTTTTCACTTTCCTCTTTCACTTTCATCAAGAGGCTCTTTAGTTCTTCTTCACTTTCTGCCACAAGGGTGGTGTCATCTACGTATCTGAGGTTATTAATACTTCTCCCAGCAATCTTGATTCCAGCTTGTGCTTCATCCAGCCCAGCATTTCACATGATGTACTCTGCATAGAAGTTAAATAAGCAGGATGACAGTATACAGCCTTGACGTACTTCTTTCCTGATTTGAAACCAGTCTATTATTCCATGTCCAGTTCTAACTGTTGCTTCTTGACCTGCATACAGATTTCTCAGGAGGCAGGTCAGGTGGTCTGGTAATCCCATCTCTTGAAGAATTTTCTACAGTTTATTGTGATCCACACAGTCAAAGGCTTTGGTATAGTCAATAAAGCAGAAGTTTATGTTTTTCTGGAACTCTCTTGCTTTTTTGACAGTTTGATCTCTGGTTCCTCTGCCTTTTCTAAATCCAGCTTGAACATCTGGAAGTTCACAGTTCATGTACTGTTTAAGCCTGGCTTGGAGAATTTTGAGTATTACTTTGCTAGCGTGTGAGATGAGTGCAATTGTGCAGTAGTTTGAACATGCTTTGGCATTGCCTTTTTTTGGGATTGGAATGAAAACTGACCTTTTCCAGTCCTGTGGCCACTGCTGAGTTTTCCAAATTTGCTGGCATATTGAGTTCAGTACTTTCACAGCATCATCTTTTAGGATTTGAAATAGCTCAGCTGGAATTCTATCATCTCTACTAGCTTTGTTCGTAGTGATGCTTCCTAAGGCCCACTTAACTTCGCATTCCAGGATGTTTGGCTCTAGGTGAGTGATCACACCATTGTGGTTATCTTGGTCATGAAGATCTTTTTTGTATAGTTCTGTGTATTCCTGTCACTTCTTCTTAATATCTTCTGCTTCTGTTAGGTCCATACCATTTTTTTCCTTTATTGTGCCTATCTTTACATGAAATGTTCCCTTGGTATCACTAATTTTCTTGAAGAGACCTCTAGGATTTCCCCTTCTACTGTTTTCCTCTGTTTCTTTGCACTGATCATTGTAAATCTAACTGTTTACCTACATAGATGTGCCTTTGGGGGCTACTGTCTACCTAGATACAAATGATTCTCTGCTTATGGATTATAATTATGAATTAGAGTGGGCTAGGATCATGTCTACTGCAATAACTATTTAACATTTTAAAAGATAACTTGATATTTAGACAAAACAAATTTATTGTTACCTAGCCATAGTCACAGAATAATGAATGGGAAGGTACGTTAGAGGGGACTCAACCTGGTAAAAACTGAAAGTATATGATGATTACAGAAAAATACTTCAAATCACAAAATGCTATGGATAAAAGAACTCAAGTATATCCAATTAGATTTAGGGCTTACGTTGGACTTCCATCATTGATCTGTTTTATTCTTCTCTCCATAGTTCTATATGCTAGAATTCTATTATTGAATAGAATTTCAGATACAGGATTTGCTCATTTCATATATTTGGAAGTTTAACATATTTCCTGATATTTTGGGAAGCAAAAGTTTAACTTGAGAAAAGAAGATGGGACTGTATCTGCATTTTATAGGGATATTTGGTCCTTAAATGAAATGTATTCATCCTAAGCTCCAGTGAGCTCTGGGGAATTCAATCTGCCTTAAGGAGACAGAGTCAGCATTTCTCTATTTACTGTTGTGGTGGGCTAATATTTTGACATATTAATCTTTTGCCTATCTCTTTTCCTTATTTCCTTTCTCTCCGTTCAAGCAGAAAGTAAAAGATCTGTGTTAATTGTTCCAGGGGAGGCCCTCCCTGGTGGCATGGTGGAAAGAATCCACCTGCTAATGTAGGGGACACAGGTTGGATCCCTGGTTGGGGAAGATTCCACACGCCGCGGAGCAACTAAGCCCATGCGCCACAACTACTGAGCCCGAGCTCTAAGGCCTGCAAGTCTCAACTACTGAGCCTGTGTGCTGCAACTGCTGAAGCCCGCACGCCTAGAGCCTGTGCTCCGCAGTAAGAGAAGTCACCGCAATGAGAAGCCCGCATGCAGCAACTAGACAGTAGCCCCTGAAGTCACATCATAGGGCAGAAGGCAGAGATGAATACATGTCTTTTTGGCTTTTGTTTACCAAAGGCCTAAATCTTTAGAGGAAAGGAATTTCTAGATCTAGATAGAGGATTTTGAAGAAACAAAAGCAGGTAAGAATTTCCTCCAAACTGAAGGACCGTAAAGAAATGTTCTCTGGCTGCTGCTGCTGCTGCTAAGTCGCTTCAGTCGTGTCCGACTCTGTGCGACCCTATAGACGGCAGCCCACCAGGCTCCGCTGTCCCTAGGATTCTCTAGGCAAGAATACTGGAGTGGGTTGCCATTTCCTTCTCCAGTGCATGAAAGGGAAAAGGGAAAGTGAAGTCGTTCAGTCGTGTCCGACTTTTCGTGATCCCATGGACTGTAGCCGACCAGGCTCCTCCATCCATAGGATTTTCCATGCAAGAGTACTGGAGTGGGTTGCCATTTCCTTTTCCAGAGGACCTTCCCAACCCAGGGATCGAACCCAGGTCTCCCATATTGCAGGCAGATGCTTTACCGTCTGTGCCACCAGGGAAGCCTACCTTAGAAGGGGTAAGGGATACATATATGAGCATGTGTGCACGTGCACACACACACACACACACACACACACACACACACACACACACACACACACACACACACACTTTGATGCCTTGTCGGGGTATAAGATTCTAGAGCTCTGGTTCAAATCTAGGAAAAGACAAATCAAAGTCCGTGAAAGACTGATGTTAACTGTCATTATCTCTCCATCCCACCCTAACTGATGCTAGCAGAATGGGGGCTCAGAATTAGAAATTCTGCTGAATTATAAACAATAGTTACATATCCAGTTCAACTGAATTTGTGGGTTGAGATTCACATTTAACATGCTAGTTAGGAAACACTGCTATATCATGTGAATATGTGTAGCTTTAATGATGTTCATCAAAGAGTTATAGCAAACAAAATGGAAATAATCTAAATGCTATTTAACTGAACTGATTATAATATATGTATATATGAAAACTGGGGCTTCCCTGGTGGCTCAGATGTAAAGAATCTGCCTTCCAATGCAGGAGACACAGGTTCTATCCCTGAGTTTGGAAGATCTCCTGGAGAAGGGAATGGCTACCCACTCCAGTATTCTTGCCTGGAGAATCTCATGGACAGAGGAGCCTGGTGGGCTACAGTCCATGGGGTCGCAAAGAATTGGACACAACTGAGTGACTAACATATATGAAAATTATTTGACTATTTAAAATATTTATGAGATTGCTTAATTATGTAATGATGCTCAAAATATTCTGTGATATAAAATTATATTATGACATATGGACAGTAGGATACAATTTTGAAAGAAAAATATATAGGTAGGCATAAAGAGTAAACTTGAAGAATATATATTACATGAGGGACTTTAATGTTTCACTTTAAAGTTTTCTTTAATTCCTAATATTCTACAAATAACAGGCATTTCTTTTATAAGAAGAACAATATAATAAAAATCATAAAATGCAATTAGTTTTCACTTTGCACTGAAAATACTACACCCTGCTTTTATGGAAAAGGTCAGGGAGAGAAGACTCCTGTCCTCACACAATTCTGCTGATATGGTGACTGGAACAGTTGTCCCTTCACCTGCCAGGCTATTATTGTCACGATTATGCTTACAACAAGACCAGAAACTGGTGAAAGAGCAAAAAATAAATGAATAAATAAATAAATAAAAACACGAAATTAAAGAACTGAAAATGAGAAAAACTAAATATAATTTGAGATGGAGAAAAATGAAAATATTCTTATATTTTCTTTTTTAGCATGTGCGTGCATGTGTGCTAAGTTGCCTCAGACATGTCTGACTCTGTGCAGCCCTATGAACTGTAGCCCGCCAAGCTCCTCTGTTCATAGGATTCTCCAGCAAGAATACTGGAGTGGATTGCCCTGCCCTCCTCCAAGGATCTTCCTGACCCAGGGATTGAACCCATGTCTCTTACATCTCCCGCACTGGCAGGCAGGTTCTTTGCCACTAGCGCCACCATAGGGTCTAATATAAAGTAAGTACTTAGCAATAGTGACTGAGACTGAAAACAAATAGGGAAAGGAAACGCTGTAGCTTTCCTGAATATAAAAAGGAAGCTGTGGCTTATAAATCTGATTTATTTTCTAAATAAAAAATTATTATTATTATAAAATATAAAAATAAAACATTATTATTAGTGTTATTATATATATTTTCTAAATAAAAACATTGGAGTTAAGGAACTCCAACATGTAGATTACTGAGTATCAGAATGGATGAGTATTTATTATAAAATAGGACGATATGTGTTCTGATGAGTTCTAATTTTGATTTAATAATAAGAGTTTACATATAATATTAGCATATATATAGTCTACATTTGGAGGAGAACTAGATAAGTAGATGTACAATGTATTCTGTGAAAACAAAAATTATAAATATGGCAACATTTAATTTGAATTGTTACATATTAAAAGTATCTGAACTAGTTATTTCTCAATGCTTTTCTATAATTAGTAACAAATATATGTAAATCAAATTAGGTAATTTAAAATAATGCATTATTATTTAGCACTTAAATACTTCCTATTATTAGTATGTCTTGACAAATTCATATAATATAACTTATTTCCATAAGTTATGGAAACAGGAGATTAAATTACATTTACTTTAAATCCCACATATTATAAACTTAAAATTCGCATAAGAAACTCCTTTTATTATATTTGAAAAGTGAAAGTGAAAGAGTTAGTCACTCAGTCATGTCTGACTCTTTGTGACCCCATGGACTGTAGCCCTCCAGACTTCTCCATCCGTGGGATTTTCCAGGCAAAAATACTGTAGTGAGTTGCCATTTCCTTCTCCAGGGCATCTTCCCAACTCAGGGATCGAACCAGGGTCTCCTGCATTGCAGGCAGAGTCTACTGTATGAGCCACCAGGGAAGTCCTTTTATTATATTTACTCTGATCAATTGCTATACTTTCAGCTGTTTTCCTGAAACTGAAAACAAACCTGGAATTCTTATTGACACAAAACATTATGACTCAGTGGGTAAAGAATCTGCCTGTAATGCAGAAGACATAGGAGACACGGGTTTGATCCCTGGGTTGGGAAGATTCTCTGGAGAAGTAAATGGTAATCCACTCCAGCATTCTTGCCTGAAAAATCCCATGGACAGAGGAGCCTGGTGGGGTACAGTCAAAAGGATTGCTAGGGTCGGACGTGACTGAGCAACTAAGCATGCATATTAGCTCTCCAAATACTCGTGGTTTCTTGGTCCATCTTTTAAAATTGTACTTACCCTTGGGAATGTTGCTGAGTTTATTTCTTTGAAGAGTAAGCAACTTTAGAAATGGAAGCCGATTTCTCAAGCTGCCTCGGTAGCGTTTCACCCATGAGGACTTAAAATTGGGTAGATCCAATAATACTGAGTGAATGGCGTTGTTGCTGAGGTTTAAAATTTCCAAAACATGAAAATGTGCAAGAGAGCTTAAGGTTATTTTTGATATGAGATTGTTACTAAGGTCCAGGTGTTTTATGTTCCATTCTTCTTTTTTCATGTGAGTTTGTACGAGAACCCTAAAGAAATTGGAACTTTCATCCACCGTGGGTGCTATCTGTGATATGTCCACAGGTATTTCATGCTTTCCAGCAAAAGAACAATTTGTTGTAAGATATCCATTCCATTGGCACTTGGAATTGAATGAAATATTGCTTTTTCTTGATGGGTTTGTCATTGTGCCAGTAAAACAAAGACCTATAACCATGGTAATCACTCTGAAACACAGGTTTTTCATAATGCCTGGAGAAAGAAAAATTGACTTATTCAAAATGACTTATGTACAAACAGCAAATAAGCAGAAAATTTAATTTTCAATTTAAGACTTAGCAAAGTTATCTTGCCTTGATTGTCAATTTGAGTCAATGTTTGATTTCTTACAAATTGAGGTGAAATGTAACTGCCAAAATGGTATACAGCTATAGTGTAAAATTACATTTATGTCACATTTTAAAAGAAAGACCCTCTCTCCCCACTGCCCTCCACCCCGATCTGTCAAAAAATACATATTCGCTTGGGTCTCACCTCTGTGTCTGCTTTTCCATGACCATTCACCCGACAGTCTGCTTTAGAATGAGGGAAACCTACCAAGATTAAACACTTCCCTGCTTCCTTGCTGGTCATTAGCACGGAGTAAAGTCTATTATGCTTATCTTACAGCACTGTAATCAGCCATGTGCTTTACCATGTGAGTGACAAGTCATCTAGTTACACTAAACCACAGAACTGAATTGGTGAAAACTTCAACTCATGAAACAGACTCGCGATTTTTTTAAATGACTGGAGGAACTACAAGCTTTGTCTTTGTGGCTTTGGTGACCTTTCAAATCCTCCTGAAATGAGACATATACAACACTAAAAAAAGGGGGGGGTTATAAAAAGGATGCTTTGCCTAGGACCCATGAAGATATAAGATACAGAAACTCAAGTATCTTCTTCATCAGAGATTCTTGAGAGCAATCAAAAGCTTTAAAACCAGTATCTACAAATCACAATGCCTGAAGGTATACACAAAAACAGTTTTAAAAGAAAATGAATACTTTTGTGATTTGTTTTAATTACTAAATTCCATTAAAAAATCAGTGTGTGTACAGATAACCACGTGATTCAGCAGGTAGGTTTATGACAAATTGCCCTTTCCACTCTAATGGCACCACTCTCATCACTCATCTGAGCACTAGACTGGGCTAATTAGTTTTCCTGCCATTTTTACTGCCTCTTGATTTTCCTTCTCGGTTTATCCAATGAAATTCCGAAGGGTTACTTCCCCACAGTACTGTTTTCCTTATTTCATTCCCTCATTCAAAATCCTCAAGTATCCTTAAGGATCCTGTGAAAGGATCCCAGTGCCTATAGTCCAAATCCCTTGGGTCAGCATCCTAGGCTTTGTATTATTTACATAACTTTATGAACTAGTTTTTTTTTTTTTATAAACATTTATTAAACTAGAAAGCTGGAGAATTTCCTGGTGGTCCAATGGTCAGGGCTGCAGCAGCCACAGGTTTGATCCCTTGTCAGGAAGCTAGGATCCCACAAGCTGTGCACAGCTGCTGCTGCTAAGTCACTTCAGTCGTGTCCGACTCTGTGTGACCCCATAGACAGTAGCCCACCAGGCTGCCCTGTCCCTGGGATTCTCCTGGCAAGAATACTGGAGTGGGTTGCCATTTCCTTCTCCATATGAACTAGTTTTGAAAGCACATGTGGAGTACCTGTGAGATGAGGCTTGTGCACCTCAATATATATGCAGATCTCATGCAAAAATCAGCTTTTGGTTCACTCCAATTCCAAGCCAAAGCCCTTTCCTCTTCTCAGTTCAAAACCTATGTGTGTCCTTCTAGATCTATCACAGATCCTGTGGCCTGAAGACCCTTTTTCCTGCTTTGGCCTCTATTTTGTCCAGAAACCTTTCAATAAATATTTACTGAATGAATGAATGTATGTTAGTAACATTCAGTTTGACAGAATATCAATACTACCCTGCATTGCTTTGCTTTGTATCTGTTTTAAACACCCCAAAAGATAACAGCTCCCAGATGGTAAGGGCCATGTTTTTATATATATACACATACACATATATAAAGATAAAATTCCCCCACTTTTTAATATTTTTAATACTCTTCAGTCATAGGACTATGGTATATATAAATAGGGCTGTATCTATATCATCAACCTATTTATCATCTAAAATTTATATACATGTACATAAAGATAAGTTCCCCTATTTTAAAACTATTTTTAATAGTCTTCAGTCTGTCATAGGACTATGCTATCTATAAATAGGGATATATCTGTATCATCAACCTATTTATCATCTAAATTTATATATTTCCCCCCATGTTCTATATTTTTAAGTCTGCAGTCTGTCATAGGGTTATACTCTGCTTGGGTAAATGAATAGATGGAGTGAATGAAACTTACCATGTAACTTTTTAAACTTTGGTTTCATATAAGGTCAAATCTCCTATATTTTGAAGGGCATCTAAATTCAGGTACACATGGCCATGAACTGCAAAGGTGCCCTACAGCATGGAGAAGTGACTGATTTTTAAAGTGTACCTCTTATGTAATACCAGCAATTGAATTAGTTTGTATAGTCAGAAAGGTATTTGTTACTACATTCAAACCTGAAATCATCAGTATACAATTATATAGCAAGCTAATGTCACAATATCAGCAATAACAGAAAAAAGTCATCATTCATAGGCATAGTATAATATTAAAGAAAAACGTGGTTGAAAAATTTTTAAGGGGACTTAAAAAAAAATTACTTTTTTTTTCACTTACCTGATTCTAAGTTGAAGAGATTTCTGTAACTAGTAGATTTGACTTCAAAACAGCTGATAAGGATAATTTTATACCTTAAAGTAAAGGTATTAATTCATAAATTAAAAAATATTATACAGCAAAGCAAACCAGCCATAATATACATATGTCCCCTCTGCATTGTCATATGGCAGAAACCAACACATTGTAAAGCAATTATCCTCCAATTAAAAATAAATTCAAAAGATTATATATATACATATATATATACACACTAAAACAAACTTATGTTAGGTAAGGAACATCTGAGAACTCCAGAAATATTTTCTGAGGCTACTGGAGACAATTAGGTGAAGTGTAAATCTATAAATGGACACATTCAAGCTGAAGTTATAAGGAAGCAGTTAGAAATATTGGGTGTGTCAGTGAGAGAGGTAGGGAGAAAGCAGTAGAAAAATCAGAAAGTAGAAAGGAAATGAGTCCATTCCTATATGAAAGAGAAGTTACCACAATTAGAAGAAAAAAGCACAAGAGGCTAGTGTTGCCAAGACGTAGAAAGCACACAGCAGGAACACTGTTTCTTGGCCATACCTCTGATCCTCAGGGATTCTTTTCCAGTGGGTCTCTTTCTGAATCATGCCAGGTGAGGATTTTAGACCTGAGCCTCTGAGGCTCCACCCATCGGCCCTGGAGCCTGCTCGCTGGCAAACCTTTAACCCTTTCTTATCTAACCTCTGGCCTCTTGCAGAGAGGACAGACCACGTAGTGCACATTCCCCTGGGATGCTGCGGAAAAGCCACGAGAAAGAGAGGCCTTCTGCTGTGCAGAGGGCAGGACTTTCCAGACTGGGACTGTACAACTTCTCACTCTGAGCTCTAGGATTCCAGAGAGATGACATAAATACTGGTGGTGCCCAATTCTCAAGCTATTCAACATGTTTACAGGAGTGAGCAGAAACCTGCCAATATTTTAACAATTAAAAAATCAACAGCAAACAATTTTATAGAATCTTTATTGTAAACAGAGGTCATTAATAGTTATTACAAACTGAATCAACTGAAAGTCAAATCAGTAACTCAAAACAGATTTATATGTTTATTTTTGTATGGCATAATTTGTAATCTTTGCCCCCTCAATGCTTTGTAAAAAGGTTACTAAAGTTATCAGCATTTCAATGGTCTTTTTTTGTCAAGTTTAGCACCGTAACATCCTCGTTCTTTAAAGAACTCACTCAAAACTCGGTAGAACTTTCACTGTTCATTCAAAACTAGCATACATCATGTTTTTTTCATAATGCAAAAAGAACACAAGTATATTTTTAAATATTACAGACAACACAGTCCCTACTGTGTGTTGTTTTGCATTCTCCCCACTAGCCCATTAGACAGCCTCTAAAATACCTTGCTTTCATTTGTCCCCCTCGTCATCGTCATCTACCTCTAAAGGAGCGTAGTTATTTAAACAAGCGTGGGTCTGCCCCATTTTCCTGGGATCCTGTCTTTGTCCTCTACTCACCCCAAGTCTGTTGCCTGTCGTATGAGGGGAGGAATCAGCAGAAGAGGCAAAGTTAAGAATTTAGTTTATATAGAAAAAATTTAGTTTCTGATGGTGAGAATGAGTAGCTGAGGCTTTACTGTTATGCAAAATGGATGGTTTGTTCTTGTTCTGCTTCCCAGGGAATTTTCCAGGTCTATGTTTCAATGAAGAAGCAAAAGCTACCTGTAAAGTGTCCTAAAATACTATACCTGTTACCTTAACAATCAGTTCTATAAAAAGAGCAAAATATTCTCTCATGTCCAAAGCACTTTATGGAAGTGTATCAAAAACAAGTTATTTCTCAGAGAAGTAAAAATAGATTGCTTCATGAATTACATTCAATAAATAATACTTTGTAACATAGTGTTTTGTGGTTTTGGTAAAAATATTTATCTAAACAAAACTCCAAAGCAAATAGAAATAAAGCAGACATGTAATGAATGTAAAATTTACAAATATACTCAGCAGCTGAATGAAAATTCCAATGGATTTTTTCTGAGTATCATTCAGATATTAAGTGAAACTGAATATATTCATATGGGTTTTGAATATCACTACAACTAACAATACCCAGAGGTCGTAAATTTCACTTCCTCTTTTTTTTCTTCACTTAAAAACTGTACTCAGTAATAGGTAGTAAGTCAATCTCTACTGTTTTTTGGTTTGGTTTTTCTATCAGAGAGACTGTGACAATACTGAATGCAAATTATTTTTTGTATTGATTTTCTCATCTATATAGTTCAAAGTGTCAAGGACAGAATATTGTTATATTTGAATGCAAGATGGGATTTATGGTTTATCTCTGCTGCCTACTTTATGGCACACTACTTGGAAGTCTCTCTTCCTGATGTTGTATGTGTGTTAGTAACACCAGAATTCCTTTCAAGTCAAATATGAAACACATCAGAAATCAACAGGCTTGAGGGTTGTAAATCATTACAATGGGTGCTGATGTTAGAAGCAAAGATCAATTCTCATCTTACATAAAAATTACTTGTATTACTTCCTACATTAGTGCCCTTTAGTCCAGTGCTTCCTGACTCTTCTCAAGGTTTGGCACATGTTAAAAAGGTTAATATCTGTCTGGCTCGCTGGGGTAAACTCACCAGCCATCTCTAGCCAGCGGGGCTCGCCTGGGACATGACCTCCCCATCTCCCACTGTGCCACCCTGAAGGCTGAGGTATACATATCTTGGCAACCCCTTTACCCATTCAGGCACCCCAGTTGGGAAATGGGGGTAACCAACAACTATGACCTCTCTATAGTATAATATTTTGTAATTGGCTTAAGAAACTTTAAAATCTGACATTGACTGGTCAGTTATTCGACATGAGATTGATTTTCTTTTATCTAGAGTAGCACAACTGTTTTGATTCTTATCTGCATAGGTAAGTCTGAATTAGCCTGTGTTCATCTTTCTAGAGTTTTAAATACCTAAAAATCCAGTACAGATAGTGATAAAAAGAATGTGGTATTTAGAAACAGGTCCATCTAGGTTTGAATCACACCTGAATTCCAATCCCAACTCTGTTCTTTCCTCAGGCAAGTTTCTTAACTTCTCTAATCCTCAGTTTCCTAAATGGGTCAACTGGGATAACATCTGCTTATAGAGTTTGTGGTGAGAATTAGACATTACATGTGCAATGCTTAGGGCAATGCCTAGCAGTGTAAGATGCTCAATAAGTGACAGCTATCATCACTTACTAGTTAAAGCTGAGATGGTGCTTTCATTTCTACCACATTACGAACACAGTATTTAACGAGTAAATCAATATTTAACGAGTGAACATTCTCTTAGAGTATTTTCTTCCTAGTGCAAAACTAAGGAACCATCAGTTCAGTTTAGTTCAGTCACTGAGTCGTGTCCGACTCTTTGTGACCCCATGGACTGCAGCACGCCAGGCCTCCCTGTCCATCACCGACTCCCAGAGTTTACTCAAACTCATGTCCGTTGAGTCGGTGATGCCATCCAACCATCTCATCCTCTGTCATCCCCTTCTCCTCCCGCCTTCAATCTTTCCCAGCATCAGGGTCTTTTCCAATGAGTCAGCTGTTCGCATGAGGTGGCCAAAGTATTGGAGTTTCAGCTTCAACATCAGTCCTTCCAATGAACACCCAGGACTGATCTCCTTTAGGATGGACTGGTTGGATCTCCTTGCAGTCCAAGGGACTCTTAAGAGTCTTCGCCAGCGCCACAGTTCAAAAGCATCAATTCTTCAGTGCTCAGCTTTCTTCACTGTCCAACTCTCACATCCACACATGACTACTGGAAAAACCATAGCTGTGACGAGACGGACCTTTAGTTCCTTACTATCTCCCATATGTGAAGCTCTTTAGTGACCTCACTTGTATGTGAGAATATAGTTGAAAGCAATGCACTAAAAATCTGTCTTTCCTCTTAGAAGCCAAAAGACAGACCATGTAACATTTATTGATGGTGTACCTTTAAATATCTTAAGTGGGTCTATCCCCATTAGTTACCAAAAGTTACTTATAGTGAGTTTAAACAGTTGCTTCATCCCTTTATCCTTTAGACAGGAACAGTGGCATTTTAAAAATACTTCTTTAAAGATTAATTTTGATTAT
This sequence comes from Okapia johnstoni, assembly GCA_024291935.2. Taxonomy (NCBI): domain Eukaryota; kingdom Metazoa; phylum Chordata; class Mammalia; order Artiodactyla; family Giraffidae; genus Okapia; species Okapia johnstoni. The sequence goes on from CM044308.1 coordinate 61,616,228, forward strand.
ATTCACTTCTCTCAATAATTTTAGAGAACTGTAAACTGAAGATCAGTGCAACTCAATGAAATGTATTAGAATTTAGGCCCTCTGAGACTATTTTAAACATGGAGACTACATAATAGATGCAGCAGTGCACTGCAGATAAAATAATTATGAGTTATCACGAACTCTGTAAAAACATGATATGCACGCCTAGTCTTAAAAAAATAAAAAGTCAAGTCACAATATGAATCTACTGATGTCCTCTTGGGTTCTTCTAGTACAGGTCTCCACAGGGGTTGTCTGAGGTCTGGCAGCCCATGTTCTGACCCGTCACCTGCACTCTGAAGAGCGTTCCGTCAGCGCACATACAGAGTTTGTAACGCACCCAGTCATCACCACCAAACTGGTCTCCACTGGAGGAACTTGGGAGGCGAGTCGTGCTGACCATCACAGTTCCGTTCAGGATGATGCTGTTTTCCTATCAGGAGAAAAATCATACGGTTTGTTTACACCCACAAGAAGGGACAGAACAAAGGCGATAAACAAAACTCACTGGAATATGAGCAAGAATAGAAGGCGGTAAGACAGAGTAAAGTCATGACCAAAATAACAACAAAAAAGTCCCCAAACCAATCAAAATTCGACTAGTGACCTCTTAGTAACTGTTCATAAGGTGTATTTACACACTTAACACAATTTATTTCTCAGTTAGCTAAAAATTATATCGAAATTCTTAAGTGCACATAAGACTGACACTGATCAAGTCTCAGATCATTTTCACTTGATACTACTTAAGAGAGTTTTAACCAAGTGTCTGATTGATATGTTTCTGACAATGAACAGAAAAAGAAAAACTAGAGAACTTTTTTCTCTTAGAGAAAAGTAATTTTAATTTCCAATTATTTTGGGGAACACCATAAATGAAGATTCAAGCCATATAATTTTGAAGACCAGATACTCAAAGAATACTGCCTGGAAGTTCTCTTCTTCAAGCCCACTAAAAAAAAAAAAAAGCCCACTGTCCCAGGAGCACTACTGTTTTGCAGACTCTTTCTTTTTTGGAACTCCCCTCTCTCTCTTCTTCCCTTTTCTTCTTTTCCTTCATTCAATGATTAACTTTTAAATGTCTCCTATGTGTCAGATACTATTCTTGGTGTTGAGTACACAGCAGTCAACAGACAGGCAAAGTTCAAGTCCTCATACACTGATGTTTTACTGGGGAGGGGCAGACAATAAACATCTTAAGAGGTAAAACAAACATCATCTGAGAAGAGCAAGTCAGGATAAGTAGAGAGAGAGTGACCAGGTGGGGTTCTACTTTACAGAGGAAGGTCAGGGAAGGCCTCTCTGATAAAGTCACAGTCTGATGGAAACTGGGTGACATGAGGGAGCAGGGCATGTGGGTGACTGGGCAAAGGAAAGAACAAAAGAACAATATGCATGCGTGACTTGTGTTCCAGGAACAGACAGGAGGCCAGTGTGGCTGAAGGAAAAGGTGCATCACAGAAATAACCAGGCGCCAGACACACGGGGCCAGGGAATGGACTTTGGATTTTATTCTGAATCAGATGGGAAGACATTTGGAGGGTTCTGAATAGAGAAGTGACACGATCTTTTAAAAAAGGATTTCTCTGGCTGTTTTTATAGAGAACTGCGTACAGGGGTGGAAGAGGAGGCTGTTTCAGCCGTGCAGGCAGGAAATGACGGTGGTCTGCACCATGGTGGTGGTGGTGGTGGTGGTGGAGGTGGCGAGCATCAGCCAGACTCTGTACATCTTCTGAAGGTAGAGCCCGGAGGCTCTGCTCATGAACCAATGGGTACCATTTAACAAGATGGAAACACTGAGAGAAATACATGTTTGGGGAGGGAGGGAGGATACGCAGACTTTTAGACTTGTTGCGTTTGAGATGCCTAGTAGATACTGAAGTGGAGAGGTAAGAAGGCAGTTGGATATATGAATCTTAGTTCAGGGGAGAAAGAAGTTCCAAAGTTGACAGTCATCAGCTTATAGAGGGTGCTTAAAGCAATGAGAGAAAATTGATTATGAAGTGATAGAAATGGTTAATTGACTATGTTAGTGATGTTGTTGTTCAGTTGCTCAATCGTGTCTGACTCTTTGCGACCCCATGGACTGTAGCACACCGGGCTTCCCTGTTCATCACCAACTCCCGGAGGTTACTCAAACTCATGTCCATCGAGTCGGTGATGCCATCCAACCATCTCATCCTCTGTTGTCCCCTTCTCCTCGTGCCCTCAATCTTTCCCAGCATCAGGGTCTTTTCCAATGAGTCAGTTCTTTGCATCAGGTGGCCAAAGTATTAGAGTTTCAGCTTCAACATCAGTCCTTCCAATGAATATTTAGGACTGATTTCCTTTAGGATGGACTGGTTGGATCTCCTTGCAGTCCAAGGGACAGAATCTTCTCCAACACCACAGTTCAAAAACATCAATTCTTCGGTACTCAGCTTTCTTTATAGTCCAACTCTCACATCCATACATGACTACTGGAAAAACCATAGCCTTGACTAGATGGACTTCTGCGGACAAAGTAATATCTCTGCTTTTTAATATGCTGTCTAGGGTGGTGATAACTTTCCTTCCAAGGAGTAAGCGTCTTTTAATTTCATGGCTGCGGTCACCATCTGCAGTGATTTTGAAGCCCCCAAAAATAAAGTCTGCCACTGTTTCCCCATCTATTTGCCATGAAGTGATAGGACCGGATGCCATGATCTTAGTTTTCTGAATGTTGAGCTTTAAGCCAACTTTTTCACTCGCCTCTTTCACCTTCATCAAGATTTAGTTCTTCTTCACTTTCTTCCATAAAGGTGGTGTTATCTGCGTATCTGAGGTTATTGATATTTCTCCTGGCAATCTTGATTCCAGCTTGTGCTTCATCCGCCCAGCATTTCTCATGATGTACTCTGGATGTAAGTTAAATAAGCAGGGTGTATATATTGTATATATACAGCCTTGACATACTCCTTTTCCTATTTGGAACCAGTCTGTTGTTCCATGTCCAATTCTAACTTTTGCTTCCTGACCTGAATACAGATTTCTCAGGAGGCAGGTCAGGTGGTCTGGTATTCCAGTCTCTTTCAGAGATAGTACATGGAATTGAGATAGTACCTGGAATTTTCAAATTTTGTTCCAATGCTGCCATCTTGTGGTCATGTAATTTTACTTTCTTTAAATTTGTAAAGCAGTTTTTTTTAATGGAAGTATAGTTAATTTACAATATTGTATTAGTTTTAGGTGTACAGCAAGGTGATTCAGTCATACATATTTTTGGGGGGTTATCTTCCATTATAAGTTATGACAAGATTTTGAATATAGTTCTCTGTGCCATACAGTAAATCCTTGTTACCTATTTTATGTATAGTAATTTGTATCTGTTAATCCCATACCCCTAATTTATCTCTCCCTGCCTCCCTTTCCCCTTTGGTAACCATGTTTGTTTTCAATGTCCATGAGTCAGTTTCTATTTTGTATATAGATTCATTTGTATTATTTCTTAGATTACACATATAAGTGATACCATATTTGTCTTAGCACTTTAAAAGAAAAAAAAGCAGTTTAATTGATAAGATTCTTCTTAATGATTAGCCATACACTTAAAAACAAACCTCTGATATTAGCTGAAAGATAAAGCTCATTATCTTTTCAATACTGGCTTCTTTTTCTTTAACTGTGGAGATATTGGTGTGTGTATATGTATTTCAAAGTATGTCACATTAACAACAGGTAGAATTTTCAAGTAGAAAAAATTAAAAGATTTAGGTAACTTGCAATGGCTGTAAACAAATCAGTCACATCTCTTGCTTCTTTGAGTTTCTGATGTGGAGAACAGCAGCCCCTCGGTAACACTATTACTCTCTCAGAAGGATGGCTTCTTTCTACAGGGTTCATAAAAAGTACTCAGCACTGATACTGAGTTTCTGATAAGAATCACATTTTATGTTCATATTTACTATTTAGAGACTGGAACATGTTCTTCAGAGGAAAAAGATATTTATGAAAGTGAAAAACCTAATTTTTAAAAGTTTTTTCCTTCAAGAGCCATGATTACATTTTTAAAAGGAAAGAATTATTTTGTAAGTCCTTAGGTTTAAGTTCATCTTTGTTATTTAATGCTTGATTTAATTAGCTTTAGTTAGATAGCATAGAGCAGGTGCCCAAAAGACATTCTGAATAAATATACTTTGACCAGAATTATGAAACAGGTAAAATGTTTTTGGACTTATGGCTCCCTTACATGAAATATGTTACCTATTAAAGTTCAGATATAATCTGTGAGGCACAAAGAAAACTGCGCTTTTCAACAGGTATAATAAAGGCAAAATCTTTTTCCTTTACAATTAAATAATAGATGTATAAATAAAAACACATTTTATATATCGACTGATTGATTTTTACATCACTAAACACAAAACCCAAGAAGGGATATGAAAAATCTTTAACTGAAAAAACTCCATCAACTTCAGGGCATGGATAGTTATTTTGATATTCTTTAAGAAGGGTTTTTTTGTTTGCTTGCCTTTTAAAATAATACAGGCATCATTATGCAAAAAAAATTTTTAGAAAATAACAGGCAAGCAGAAGTAAAATAAAAATCATCTGTTACTCTGCTGCCCATAACTAACCATTGTTGACATTTTGGCCTAACCTTCCAGGTTTTTATAAACATACATATAATCTGAAAAATAAAAATGAGGTATTTCACACATTGTTTTACAACTTACTTCCACTTTATAATCTATTGTGAACATCTTTCCATGTCAAAAAAATACAAATACACTATCATTTTTCATAAGTATACTTTCCAAATGTGGGTTTATGTACCCAAGAATCTAGCATTTCACTTAAATTCAAAAAATACTCACAGCCTTTAACTCCATATTACCACCCATGTGGAATTCAATGGTTTTGCCCATAATGAACACGCCTTCATTTCCACGGACAATAGCACGCCCATCAACTTTTATATTTAAGTCACTAGTAGCATTGCTGGTAATCTGAAAATTAAAAAAGAAAAACTAGTGATGAAGAATTTATAAATTAAAGTAAGAATTATTATTAGGGATAGAAGAGTAGAAGTTTCAATGAAAAAACATGAAAGGCAAGTGTTTTCATTCACATTTTATAGATGTAGAGATAAAGAGATATGATTTTTGATAATGATCACACAAACCAGTTGATGACAAATGTAGAACTAATCTTTTCCACTATTTTGGAGTTAATTCTTTCACAGTACTGTATCAGTAAAACTGCCTCCCCCCATACACACTGTGTAACTCTAGACCGTAATTCTCTTCCATTAATAAAGCAAAGAAAATAAACCATACCCTTTCAGTAGATGCTTTTTGAACATTCAGACTTTTCACTCCACTTGGCAAATGAAACTCATGAGTTTCATAGTCTGTGCTGAATAAGATATTTTGAGTCCTTGGGTCGAAAAACTGCATGCCAATGTCACTTGTAATAGAAGTTTTGTTCTTTTCTACACTGAGCTTTGTTGTCCCTTGCTGAAAAACAATCTTCAGAAAAACACTTCATCATGAATATGTTTTTGAAAAAGGCTGCATCCAAAACTCAACAAGAGCATGATCAAAAACTTTACAATAACAGACATTTAACTTCACGTAATTTTCACTGCCTCTGACTCCCTCCACCCACTTGGGAGAAGAGTTCTTTCCAACGAGGGCTTACATGCTTATGTGCCGTAACGCCTGGCAGAAAACAGATGGTTGCCGGGCACAGGGACCCAGAGCTAAGGTAGGCAGGGCCAGTCAGGATGCTTCCTTCAGGTTCTGGTCGGTTATATCAGCCACTCGGCAGGGGTTGCCACTGACTAGGTGGATGTATTCCCTACCAGACTCCCAGAGAGTAGAGGTTATTCTAACCTGGGAAGGTGATGTTTTTTAAAATTTATTTTTAACTGGAGGATAACTGCTTTACAATGTCACACTGGACACAGTGGGGGAAGGCGAGGGGGGGACGAAGGTGCTTTTTAAAATGGTTTCTTCATATGGAGGAGAAAAGAGTAACTATGCATTCTTACAGTAATTATATCTACCCCAGAAAATGTTACCATGAAACAAAACCTAGAATATCAAGAAAGTACCGAATATTAATAGATTAGAAGGCCAATATTATCAAATATAGTTATGAATTTTCTCTAAAGGAAAATAGCCATTTCAAACAATCAACTTGAGGATCTTACAAAGAATTTTTCTCTAATGTTTCTCAAATAAAATGGTTACTTACAGGCTGGTTGTTGCCAGTGATGACTAAATTTTCATTTCGCCTTCCTCCTACTGTGCTCTTATAAAGAGGATGTATAACTCCCATGTCAGATACTTGCTTAAATCGAAGCAGACCACTTTCATGAAACTCCATGCTGTCACAGCCATTTGGTCCAATGCGAATCACAGCCCAGATTACAAGTGTTATCTAAAAAAGGAATCACACCCACTGTTGATAGGTAGCATGCATTCTTAACACAACTTGAAAGCAAACAGAAAAGGCAGCTGCCAAAGGATTAAACTTCCCAAATGGTTTCATCAGTGACATGAACACATGAACTGGGTTCCACTTACACACAAAGCCAATTGTATTTTAATCAAGGTATATACAAATAACTAAAAGAAAAACAAGGAGGCATTTCTTTCTTTTACCCCCTCTGTATCTTGTCCACTTCAAACAGGTTTAGCTGCTTTTTGTCTAGAACTTCTCTCCATGTTTCTAAGTAATGTGTGTGCTATGTCTTTGCTGATCAATTTTAGATTGTTATCTATTAATCTCCTATTTTAGCAGATGAGAATTTCAGCTCATTTATATTTCTTCTCCCCTAACTCCAGGCCATGTTACATCCATGTTCAGTATTCTCAGCCATATGACAATATAAATATTATTCACACTAAGCCAAACACTGTATTATGATGGCAGTTCTTTTCTTGGGCTTTGTGTCTTTCGGAATTTAATACTTGTCTTTCCCTCATTTGCTTAATTTCTCTGAATATCAGACTAAGTCTTTTCAAACTCTCCAACATTTCTGTAAAATGTCTCTCAATAAAATGTTCTAAAAGTCCAAACCTCCCAGAAAAATGTATTAGTTCTGTTTTCCTCTCCCAGGAACTCTTTCTGGAACCCTCATCTTCTGCCTCTAGTCTGTTCTTGCCCTCTGGGTCTGCCTCACGGCTGCTACCCTGAGCCTTCTCTTCATTTTCATGCTACAACTTCCTTTTTCTTTCTCCAGTGTGGGATACCCAGTTTCCTGTATCCTTGTCTTCAACCTTCTTGGTTTAGTACCTTCTTTCAGTAAAGCAGTCTCCCGTGGCTTCCTTAGGAAGAATGTATGGAAAGTAAATAGTTTTTGAGCATGGCTAAGAAAATGTCTCTATAATCTTTCACATTTGATTGATAGTTTAGCTTGACACACAGTCCTAGATGTGAAATTATTTTCTGTCTGAATTTTGAATGCCCTTGCTTTCTTGCCTGCTAGTTTCCAGCACTGCTTTTGAAAGGTCTGATGCCACTATGATTTTATGTTCTTTATACATGATCTTTTTTTTTTTTAATTCTCTGGAAGATTTTAGGATCTTTTCTTTATTCCTGGTCTTCTTAAATTTAACAGTGATAGCTTTGGTGTGAGTCTTTTTTAGGCATATGCTGGACCCAGAATGGGCTTCCCAGAATGGGCTTCCCAGATGGTGCTAGTGGTAAAGTACCTGTCTACCAATGCAGGAAACTTAAGAGATGCTGGCTCAATCTCTGGGGGGCGGGGGGTGAAGTCCCCTGGAGTAGGAAATAGCAACCCACTCCAGTATTGTTGTCTGGAGAATCCCATGGACAGAGGAGCCTGGCAGGCTACAGTCCATAGGGTTGCAAAGAGTCAGATACGACTGAAGCGACTTAACACACACACATGGACCCAGAATGATAGTTTTCAAATTTTCTTGATTTATTTGATAACATTCTCCCTTGTGTGTTCTTTCCTCTCTCTTTCTAAAACTCCTATTAACAGCATGTTAGATTAATTCTTTAATTTTGTTGAATTTCGTGGAAGTTTTTCTTTCAATATCTATGTATCTATCTACTTATCTATCCATTCATCTACCCATCCATGTGTGTTTATTTCTATGAGTTTTTCCATATTCTTTAATTGCTTTTTAATGGCACAGTATCCTTGTTTAATGGACACAATATCCTCTTACTTCTCTGCAGATACTTATTTTAGTGTTTTTATCTTTTTAAAAAATTACTTTGCAATATTGTGATGGTTTGTGCCATACATCGACATGAATCAGCCATGGGTGCACATGTGTCCCCCCATTCTGAACCCCCCACTCACTTCCCTCCTGACCCCATCCCTCTGGGTTGTCCCAGAGCACGGGCTTTGAATGCCCTGTTTCATGCATCGAACCTGCACTGGTCATCTGTTTTACATATGGTAATATACATATTTCAAAGCTACTCTCTCAAATCATCCCACCCTCGCCTTCTCCCACAGAGTCCAAAAGCCTGTTCTTTACTTCTGTGTCTCTTTTGCTGCCTTGCATATAGGATCATTGTTACCATCTTTCTAAATTCCATACATATGTGTTAATATACAGTATTGATATTTCTCTTTCTGACATACTTCGCTCTGTATAATAGGCTCCAGTTTCAGCCACCTCATTAGAACTGACTCAAATGTGCTCCTTTTTATAGCTGAGTAATATTCCATTGTGTATAAGTAAGTAAACGAAAGTCACTCAGTTGTGTCCCACTCTTTGTGACCCCATGGACTGTCCAGGCCAGAATAAAGGAGTGGGTAGCCTTTCCCTTCTCCAGGGGATCTTCCCAACCTAGGGATCAGACCCAGGTCTCCCAGCATTGCAGGTGGATTCTTTACCAGCTGAGCCACAAGGGAAGCCCAAGAATACTGGAGTGGGCAGTCTATCCCTTCTCCAGTGGATCTTCCCGACTCAGGAATCAAACTGGGATCTCCTGCATTGCAGGTAGATTCTTTACCAACTGAGCTATCAGGGAAGCCCTGATATTGTGTATATGTACCACAACCTCCTTATCCATTCATCTGCTGATGGACATCTAAGTTTACTGTCATCTGCTACATTTTCTCTATTTCCCTGAATTCCTACTTTCCCCGTGGTTTGGGTGCTTTCGGTCTCAATCATTTCTCAAATCTGGGAGCTTTCCATAAACATTTACTGATCCCTGTGGCTCTGTGTTCACATTTAACACAGTGGTTATAAAAAGTTCATGGAAAGGTCTCTGTGTGGGGTTGGCCTAGTGACTGACAGGCTTCCCAGCAGGGGGATTTAGGTGGCTTTTTCACGGGGACCTGCCAAGTGTCCAGCATCTTCAGATCTTGCCCAGAGAATGTAAGCCTGGTGCAGGGAGCTGGAGGTGGGGGATGAGGATAACGGAGCCTCAAGGGTCAGGGTGCAGGCCTCCCCTGCTTTCCTGTGGAAACCCATGCTACCCTCAGGCAGAGAGAATACTGTCTGGTTCAGTGCAGGGTGAGGAGGGGCAGCTCCCTGACTGCTGGCTGGACGGGGAGCAGGGCTGGGGGTCGCATGGCTCCTTCTACAGATTTTTCAAAGAAGCCCTCTGTTTTCAGTTTCCCTCTCACTCCTGCTTTTCAAGGAACTTGTACTTTCACTTTCTGAGGTTTTTCAGGATTCTGCAAGGCATTTCCACCAATGCTCTCTGCAACCCCCTCCCCAACATGCAGTTTCTCTTCTCTGGTAAGTTGCCATTCCTCATCCTTCTTTTTGTCTTCAAATATTATGATTTAGAATTCTGACTGCCTCCTGCTTTCTTCCAAGATATTTCTGCTTCTTGACATTGTCACCTTAGGTTGAAATTTTTAGAGCAGAAGGGGATGAAAAATGTCTTTATTTTTTTTGCCATCTTAACCATAACTTTTCAACAAAATAAATTCAGAACATGTGCTCCTAGTAAAGCTACTTACAGTTTCAGCTCTTTTCAATTTAAGTGAAGAATTAGACACAAAAGTTTTGGATGTACATAAAATACAAAGACTGACTTAAGAGTATTAGAAGTAAAGAGTACAGTAAACGAAATCACTTTAGAACTGCTGCATCCATATTCATGATCGGTGTTATGGATATCAATAATCACTCTCTGAAAATGTCTGTCCACACACATGGCAGAGGGTTTCACATTTAACTCTCAGGTAGTTTCAACCTTGGGTTAAGAGCCTTGCTCTTTAAGGGACTTCCCTGGTAGTCCAGTGGTTAAGAATGTGCCTTGCAATGCAGGGGACATGAGTTTGATCCCTGGTCAAGGAACTAAGATCCCATGTGTCGCGGGGCAACTAAACCCATGTGCCACAACCGAGACCTGACACAGCCAAATAAATGAATATTTATTAAAAAAAGTCTCCTTCTTTAAGAAAGCAATTATCTTTGGAAAAGGTAATATACCAACTCCTCATACCTTGGTGTAAACTAGTCTACTTTAGGTCCTTTCATTCTTCAACAATAAAGACTTAGGACTGCAAAAGGTAACCTTTTACTGCATCCAAGGTTCACAATTTTTAAGCTGAGGAGGCAAAAGTAAATTTGGGAAAAGTTGAAAGAAAACATGAAGGAGTGTGTTTTTACGAGAGATGAAGGCAATAAAATCATCTTGGGAAAGGTCTCTTCTGTTGAGTTGATGCTAATCTTTTAAAAGTTAAGTTGTTTAAAGGAAAGAGTCTATAAACATTTTTTTCTAAGTAAAATTAGTACATGGTGAGAAATGAAGTATTTCCTGCCATATCAGTAAACAAGGATGTCACAGTCATCAGCAATTGCAGCCCTTCAATGTGAGCTGATGAGCCCTAAAGACACTTAGGATGGAGAATACCAGCCATCAGACGGCAACCAATCCCTATGGTGAGCCCCAGGGACACTCAGGATGTGAAAAACACAGGACACTGGCCCCGGATAGCTGAGATGCATATGAAAGCAATGATTCCAATAAGCTCAGATTCTTGCATGTTCCCATGCACAGAAAAGTGATAAATTCTTTAACCTGGGCTATCTGGCTTCCTTTAATTAACTATAATCTTCTGATGTTCAGACTACCTGCCTTTTGTTGCAAAACTTCTATATAACCTGGCTCGTCCCCTAACCTCCTCAGAGCAGTTCTCTCAGGGTCAGTTGGTATGCTGTTTACCAGGTCCGAAGTCCTAAAGGTATGAAGTCCTAAAAATACCCTCAGAATAAAACATAATTCTCAACTTTTAGGCTGTGACTATTTTTTAAGTTGACAATGGCAATATTAGCATACTAGGTTTTCATAAAGAAAATATTCATTCAAATTCAGTAAGAGATAAAACATATACAGGCATACTTCATAGATATTGTGGGTTTGGTTCCAGATAATAGCAATAAAGTGAATATTGTAATAAAGCAAGTCACACAAAGTTTTTTGGCTTCCAAGTGCATACAAAACTTAAGGTTACACTATATTGTAGTCTATTAAGCCTGCAACAACATTACATCTAAAAAAACAACTTTCAGAGAATCCTGTTGGTACAGCTGGTGGTCCAGTGGTTAGGACCCAGCACTCTCACTGCTGAGGATCTGAGTTTGATCTCTAGTCAGGGGACTAAGATCCTGCAAGCCATGAGGTGAGGCCAAAAAAATGTACATACCTCAATTAAAAAATACCTTTTTTGCTACAAAATGCTATCACCTGAGCCTTTAGTGAGTATAAACTCTTTGCTAGTGGAGGGTCTTGCCTTGACATTCATGGCTGCTGACAGATCGGGGCGGTGGCTGCTGAAGGGCTGGGGTGGTTGTGGCAATTTTTTAAAATAAGATGATAATGAAGTTTGCTGCACTGACTCCTTTCATGATTTCTCTGTAGTACGCACAGCTGTTTGATAGCATTTTACCTACAGTAGGACTTCTTTCAAAATTGGAACCAATCCTCTCAAATCCTGCTAGTGCTTTTATTATTTTTGTGTGTGTGTGTGGCGGGGGAGAGGTCCTCACAGGCACATTTATTCATACCCAAGGGCAGCAGCACTGCTACAAGCATACTCAACGTCCTGTGTTCCCACAACGCAGTCAGACCTACGTCCCACTCAGATAAAGCTGGTTAATGATGACCATGAGCAGGTGCAGGACTGGAAGCTTTCAAGGCTTTACCTCTTTTGTCAGCACTCCTGATTTTATAAATGATGAAGCCACGCCTACCCAAATCTCTAGGTAAACATGGGTACAGTAGGGCTTCATGGAGATCCAAACATTCTTAACAAGGCTTTGAGGCATCTCTGTGCAGGACCTGCCACTGCTTTATCAACTAAATTTATGTAACAGTCTAAATCCTTTATTGTCATGTCCATAATCTTCATAGCATCTCCCTCAGGAGGAGATTTCATCTCAAGAAACCACTTTCTTTGCTCATCCGTAAAAAGCAACTCCTTATCCTTTATCAGGGGATGGTAGCAATTTAGCACATCTTCAGGCTCTACTTCTAATTATCTTTATATTTCTACCACATCTATAGTTACTTGATCCACTGAAGTCTTGAACTCCTCAAAGTCAACCATAAGGACTGCAATCAACTTCTTTCACACTCCTGTTTACACTGATACTTTGACCTCTTCCCACAAACCCCCATTGTTCTTGATGGCATCCGGAATAATGAATTCTTTCCAAAGGCTTTTCAACTTACTTTGCCCAGATCCATCAGAGGAATCACTATCTATGGTAGCTATTATCCTCAAAAATGTATCTTTTTTTGATAAAAAAATACCTTTCTTAATAAGACCTGGAAGTCAAAATTATGGCTTGATCGATGGGCTGCAGACTGGATGTTGTGTTACCAGGCATGAAAACAACACTACATCTACACTACAAACAACACTGTGCATCTCTATCAGAGCTCTTGGGTGACTGATGCATCGTCAATGAGCAGTAACATTTTGAAAGAAACATTTTTTTTTTCTGAGCAGCAAATCTCAACAGTGGGCTTAAAATATTCAGTAAACTATGTTGTAAACAAGTGTGCAGTTATCCACACTTGGTTGTTCCATTTACAGAAGATTTAGCATAATTCTTAGGGCCCTAGGATTTTCCAAATGGAAAATAAGCCCTGGATGCAACTTAAAGTCACTGGCTGTCTCAGCCCCTAGCAAGAGAATCAGCCTGTCCTCTGAAGCTTTGAAGCCAGGCACTGGCTTCTCCTCTTTAGCACAAAAGTTTTAGATGGCATCTTCTTCCAACATAAGGCTGTTTTGTCTGCATTGATAATTTGTCATTTAGTGAAGTCACCTTCAGTACTGATCTCAGCTAGGTCTTCGGGATAACTTGTTGCAGCTTTTATATCAGCACAGGTTATTTCACCTTGTACTTTTATGTTATGGAGAGCCTTTTTTCTTAAACACCATGAACCAACCTCCATTAGCTTCAAACTTCTGCAGCTTCCTCACCTCTTTCAGCCTTTACAGAATTGAAAGGTGTTCGTTACTCTGGATTTGGCTTTGACTTAAGGGAATTTTGTGGCTGGTTTGATCTTCCATCCAGACAAGTAAAACTTTTTCTGTATCAGCAATAAAACTATTTTGCTTTCTTATCATTCATGCGTTCTCTAGAATAGGAATTAAGTTTTTTGTTGTTGTTGTGCTGCACAGCTTGTGAGATCCTAATTTCTCGACCAGGAATTGAACTGGGCACTTTGGCAGCCAAAGTGTCAAATCCTAACCACTAAACCACCAAGGAATTCCCTAGAGTAGGACCTTCAATTTCCTTTAAGAAGCTTTTCTTTGCATTCACAACTTGGCTAAGTATTTGGTATAAGAGACCTAGCTTTCAGCTGACCTCAGCTTGTCATGTACCTTCCTCACTAAGCTTAATCATATCTAACTTTTGATTTAAACTGAGAGATACTTGTAACTCCTCCTTTCACTCGAACACTTAAGAGGCCATTCCCATGGCCTCTCAGGGAATGGCTCAGCCAGTGAGGAGTATGCCTGCAATGCAGGAGACCCAGGTTAGATCCCTGGGTTGGGAAGATCCCCTGGAGAAGGAAATGGCAACCCACTCCAATATTCTTGCCTGGAAAATCCCATGGACAGAGGAGCCTGACAGGCTATACAGTTCATGGGGTCGCAAAGAGTCGGACATGACCAAGCGACTTCACTTCATTTCACTTCACTTCACTTCACTTCGAGGGAGAGAAAGAGTGAAAGGGGAGAAGGGCTGGTGGATGGAGCAATCAGAATGCATACAACATTTATCAATTAAATTCACCATTTTTTATGGATGTGGATAGTGGGAACCCCACACAATTACAATGGTAATATTAAAGATCACTGGTCAGAGATCGCCATAAGAAATATAATAATGAGAAAAACTCTGAGATATAATGAAAATTCCTGAACTGTGACAAGGAGACTGAAGTGAGCAGATACTGCTGGAAAAATAGCACTAACAGACATGCCTGGGACAAGGCTGCCACAAACCTTCAATCTGTAAAAAATGCAGTAAATGCAAAGTGCAGTAAAGCTAAATGCCAAAAAACGAGGTAAGAAAGTGTCAGTCGCTCAGTCGTGTCTGACTCTTGGCAACCCCATGGACTGTAGACTGCCAGGCTCCTCTGTCCATGGAACTCTCCAGGCCAGAATACTGGATTGGGTTGCCATTCCCTTCTCCAGGGGATCTTCCCAACTGAGGGACTGACTGAACCTGGGTCTCCCACTCTGCAGGCAGATTCTTTACCATGATTTCACTAAAAACAGAAGAAAAATTCCCCATGCTAATTAAGAAAAGAATACTCTGTGCTAAATACTCACAATTAAATTGATGACAGCCAGGATAAACAGGAGGATAATCACACAGATGGCTAAATTGCCCTTTCTCCCTCTTAGTCCCGTTTTATGGAGGCGATCTTCATCGATTGGAATATAGCCGGCTTTAAAGTTACTGTTGTGCTCTTTATTGACATTCCTTCTCTCAACAGCCTTCTCACGCATGGACTTCTTCACAGGACCATTGGAACTTTGCTAAAAACAAAATACAACACAATGGAGCAGCTATATCCTCTATTTTGTATGCATTATTTGTTAGGTGCAAATTCATAAGCAAAGAAAGCTAAATTGGTTAGTGATACATTTGCTATTAATAAACCTCAAGTCATGTTGCACTGGGGCTTCCTAGGTGACGCTAGTGGTAAAGAACCCATCTGCCAATGCAGGAGACACGGTTTGATCCCTGGGTTGGCAAGATCTTCTAGAGGAGGGCATGGCAACCCACTCTATCTAGTATTCTTGTCTGGAGAATCCCCATGGACAGAGCCTGGCGGGCTACCGTCCAAAGGGTTGCAAAGAGTTGGAGACGACTGAAGTGACTTAGCATGCATGCACACACATGCTGAGTTGCAGGCTCCAAGTGGGGACACGACTGTACTGAGAAGGGTTGTAGATAACAGTCTGATAACAGATTTCCACTGTCTGCTTTGAATAGTCCTACCATCAGTAGAGTGAACAGCCAGCTCATTTTGGGGGAGAGCTGATAGACACACTCTACAGTGGAACTGTTTTTATTAATGATTTATAAAGATCTGCTTAATCATATATAATACATATATATATTTCATTTACATGAAAGGAATTTAGAAAGGCTAATACACTTTATTTATCACTCCAGTTGGCTAAAGTTAATATTATCCTAGACCAGCAGTTTTCAAAGTATGGGCTGGGAAACCATGGAGAGGTCCCTTGAAATCCTTCAAGTGTCTGGAGGGTGAAAATCATTTTCAAAAGAAACCCACTATGATGTTGTTTTCTTTTTTTACTCTTCTTCTCTCATGAATGTGCAGATGACCCTTGAACAAAATGGGTTTGAACGGCATGGATCCACTTATATGTGGATTTTTTTCAATAAACATATTGGAAAAAATTTTGGAGATTTTCAACAATTTAAAAAAACTTGCAGGTGAAACACTGAAGAAATTAAGAAAAAGATTTGCTGTGAATGTATAAAACATGTAGATATATAAGGTGAGTAATATTTAATATAAAATTAATAACAATTTCCTTACTGTTTTATAACCTTGTTTTTAAAGAATTATATTATGTACAGTCTCTCTGTCTCATAACTGGAGAAACTGGTTATCAGCCGATCATCCCATATCACTGGCTTTTTAAAAAGGATATGAATATGACTGTGATACTTCATGCCATAAAAAGTTTTTATTTTTACAATTCATTCACTAGTGTATAGGTTAGGCTACCATGAAGGAACTGTACTGATTAACATTTGTTGTTTAGTCACTGAGTCGTGTCCAACTCTTTTGAGATCCTGTGAACTGTAGCCCACGAAGCTTCTCTGTTCATAAGATTTCCCAGGCAAGAATACTGGAGTGGATTGCCATTTCCAGAAATTGCCATTTCTCCAGGGGATCTTCCCGACCCAGGGATCAAACCTGAGTCTCCTGCATTGACGGGTGGGTTCTTTACCATGGAGCCATCAGGGAAGCCCACTGACTACATTAAGTCACCATAAAGCAAGCATTGTGCTGCTGATATTGCCAGGGAAAATATCAACAACCTCAGAGATGCAGATGATGCCACTCTAATGGCAGAAAGCAAAGAGGAAATAAAGAGTCTCTTGATGAGGGTTAAAGAGAAGAGTGAAAAAGCTGGCTTAAAATTCACATTCAAAAAACTAAGATCAAGGGATCTGGTCCCATCACTTCATGGCAAATAGATAGGGAAAAAGTGGAAACAGTGACAGATTTTATTTTCTTGGGCTCCAAAGTCACTGTGGTGATAGCAGCCAGGAAATTAAAAGACGCTTGCTCCTTGGAAGAAAAGCTATGACAAATCTAGACAGTGTATTAAAAAGCAGAGACATCACTTCACCGACAAAGGGCCATATAGTCAAAGGCATGGTTTTTCTGTCTTCCCTTGCAGTTCAGCTGGTAAAGAATCTGCCTGCAATGCGGGAGACCTGGGTTTGATTCCTGAGTTGGGAAGATCCCCTGGAGAAAGGAAAGGCTACCTACTCCAGTATTCTGACCTAGTTAGAACTGGACATGGGACAACAGACTGGTTCCAAATTGGGAAAGGATTATGTCAAGGCTGTATATTATCACCCTGCTTATTTAACTTATATGCAGAGTACATCATGAGAAATGCTGGGTTGGATGAAGCACAAGCTGGAATCAAGATTGCCAGGAGAAATATCATTATGCAGATGACACAACCCTTATGAAAGAAAGCGAAGAAGAACTAAAGAGCCTCTTTATGAAAGTGAAAGAGGAGAGTGAAAAAGTTGGCTTAAAACTCAACATTCAGAAAACTAAGATCATGGCATCTGGTCCCATCACTTCAGCGCAAATAGATGGGGAAAGAGTGACAGACTTTATTTTTGGGGGCTCCAAAATCATTGCAGATGGTGACTGCAGCCATGAAATTAAACGACGCTTGCTCCTTGGAATAAAAGTTATGACCAACCTACACAGAATGTTAAAAAGCAGAGACATTACTTTGCCAACAAAGGTCCATCTAGTCAAGGCTATGGTTTTTCCAGTAGTCATGTATGGATGTGAGAGTTGGACTATAAAGAAAGCTGAGCACCAAAGAATTGATGCTTTTGAACTGTGGTGTTGGAGAAGACTCTGTCCCTTGAACTGCAAGGAGATCCAACCAGTCAATCCTAAAGGAGATCAGTCCTGAATATTCATTGGAAGGACTGATGTTGAAGCTGAAACTCCAATGCTTTGGCCACCTGATGCGAAGAAATGACTCATTTGAAAAGACCCTGATGCTGGGAAAGACTGAAGGCGGGAGGAGAAGGGGACAATACAGGGTGAGATGGCTGGATGGCATCACCAACTCAATGGACATTAATTTGAGTAAACTCCGGGAGTTGGTGAAGGACAGGGAGGCTTGGTGTGCTGCAGTTCAAGGGGTCTCAGAGAGTTAGACACAACTTGGCTACTGAACAACAACAACAAGGCACTCAATGATATTTTAGTGAAATGGGTGTGTCTAATAATTTTAGATGTCAGAGATTCCTTCAGACTTAATTTCTCTAGATTTTCCCTTACAAACCCACAGCTTGTTCTCTTTGGGATTCTCAGTCATTTTGAAGAGTATAAAGAGAACCTGAGACCAAAAAATTTGAGAACCTCAGACTACAGTTGAATGACATTGTAGGTGATTATTTGGTGTATCATGAACATAAAAGGAAGAAGTAGAAATGCTTACTGCCCAACTTTCATATTTTTGAGAGTTTTAAGAAAATTAATTTATCAAACAAGCATTTTTTAAGCCCTTTATGCTTTAACCCATATATAGGAATACAAAAGAAATACAGGACAAGATCCTTATCCTCCAGATATTACAAATGTGATTTGGGTACACAAAATAGTTAGCAATGCAATAACATATTCTGTATGCTCAGATGCCAAAATCAATAGTACAGACAATACATGCTGTGGAGTTCATGGGCGAAGAGACAGCATGGCTTGGAGTTGTCAGGGAAACCAGAAGGAGCCGGTGGGTCAGATCTGGCAATGCAGGCAGGATCAAGGTAGAAAAGAAGGACAGGTTGCAGAAGTTTTGGGACATCTGTGCACAAATTCTAGTCTTTACATCTGTTTATTTGTGAGTCACTAGAGGTCTCTGAACATGAATGATATATGTTTCAGTATGCTAAATGTGTGAGTATTTGCAGGAGACACAGGAAAGAGGAATATCAGCAAGTAGGCTGCTGGGATGTTGTTGTAAGGGAGACCTGAGCTATTTAGGGCCTAAATTGGGTGGGATGAAAAAGGAGAGATTAAAAATACACTTCAAGAGAAAAATTAAGTGAATTTGTAGCCAGGGTGAAAAAAAAAAAAAAGCCCCTCACGTTTACTTAAACATGGGGAAGGAAGCAGGGAGATTTTACATATGCTGCATTTGAACTGAATGAGAAACCACCTCCTGCCTCAAAGGCAGTAAGGATGGGATGAGATATCAGGTCAGTCAGGACTTGAGATACGGATTTGAGAGTCTTCAGCTTCAAAGTAAATTAAATCTATGAGACTAATATCAGTTTACTGTAAAAAAACAATATGAAGCAGTGGTCCCGAACCCTTTTTGTGGCACCAGGGATCAGTATCACGGAAGACAATTTTTCCATAGACTGGGGTGTAGGGGGATGGATTTGGGATGGTTCAAAGGCATCACATTTATTGTGCACTTTATTTCTATTATTATTCCATCAGCTACACCTCAGATCGTTAGGTATTGGGTCCCGGAAGTCAGGGACCCCTTGTATAGAGCAAAAGAACAAAGAGCCAAGGAAGTACTCTTGGAAAACTTTGTGCAGGAACAATGGAAAATGAGAAGTAAAGGAAAACTAAGGATGTGCAGCATTGCAGAACTTAATATGGTAAGAATTGCCTCCGCGATTTTCAAACTCTGAGCAGCAAACTGGTAAGTAGAAACAGTCCTGAAAAGATGCCAGCATGTGTACATTTATTTTCATTAAGAGAGAAGACTGTAACTAAAGAATTACGTACTGTCAGGGGAAAACTGTGCTTGTTCTTGTTAGGATCTTTCTGTCCCTTCCCTCCAACAATTTGTAGGAAGACTTATATGTTTGATCGCAGAGGGAAACATGCCAAGAAGGACAAAGACCAGATACCTCAGAGTGGGGCAGAGTAATGAGGGAAATAAGATCCTCCAGGAGACAGGAAAGAAAGTGAATGTACAGGGGAGTCTTAAAAGGTGGGCTCCCACTTCATTCAATGGTTCACACCAGGAAGAGAAACCATTTCTATTTTTCCTCAGGATGTAAAAGGCAAGGTCATCTCTCAATAAAGAGCGGAGAGGGCAGCTGGAATCTTACTGTGGTTGCAGGGGTAGCAGGCTGGTCGAGGGCTTATGGAAAACAGAAAAAGACAAGAATAATCATTGTGGGTAATGTGACAGACAAAATTTTTTCAACGCCACTAAGTGGTAAGAAAGGCTTTGTAGAAGATCATTCAATCTACTCAACAGGTTTAACACAAAACAAGTTGCTGAATACAGTCGTGTAGGTTGTGTATCCACATGAGGTGCAGAAGCTATGAGGGTGCGCTGACGTCGCAAACACTTTAGAGTTGAATTTGTATTTTGGTAGTTTTTCGGCCAAAGGAAGTAAAATATCTTGGGGGGGGGTGAGCTTGCTTCTAATTTTCACAGGTCCAGTATAGGGTTATGACAGTGATGTCAGATGGGCAATTGAGAAATCTTAGCCAGAGTCTGAATACAGGTCTATGTAAGAGACAGGGCAAATCTTACCTTCCTGGGATGAATTCTTTACTTTTCTCTGTCAATTCATGTACATCAGTATATTTCATTGTTTGCACTTACCATTTATTGACGAGTTACTATATGCCAGATGTTCCAGACTACCAAGACGTGCAAGGCACAGCATCTACTCTCAACAAACTTACTTACAGGCCAGCAGAGTAGAGAGATGGAGTCACAAGCAATTACAGTTCAACATGGCAAGTGCAGTCGTAAAGCAATGAAACTGAAAGAGTGCATAAAAGGAATACCCTTTGACTTATCAAGTAAGGTCATCAGTTGAAGATTCTTCAAAAAAGCTGGGGCTTCAGTTGAACATTGAAGGACAAACAGAAGTTAGCCAAGTAAAAAGTACAGAGAAAGGCATTCCAGGCAGAGGAAACATCATGAAACTGAGTAGAGGTCATCTTGTGCAAACTAACGTCGGTAATTTTATATGGATGGTGAAGAAGATGAGTATATGATTAGGACAAAATATTAGGTGTGATGTGGTTGTGCTTGCATGCTAAGTCACTTTAGTCATGTCTGACTCTTTGCAACTCTATGGACGGAACCCCGCCAAGCTCCTCTGTTTATGGGATTCTCCAAGCAAGAATACTGGAGTGGGTTGCCATGCCCTCCTCCAGGGGATCTTCACCACCCAGGGATTGAACCTGGGTCTCCTGCTTTGCAGGCAGATTCCTTACCACTGAGCCATTGGGAAGCCCCAAGATGTGGTTAGGGATCAATAAATGAGTAGATATAAATACCACATCAAGAATGATAAGACTCTGGAGGCAATGGGGATTTAAAATAGGTTAGTGATACAGATTTGCATTATAGCAAAATTAAACCAAAAAGAGTTGAACTGGAATAGATGAGTTTAGAGATGGAGATATCAACAGCAGGTTTCCCTAACAGTCCAAATGAGGGCTTGACTGAATTTTGATACTGCACATCAAGATTTGGGAGAGGCCATAAGAGGTAGAACTGAAAGGACCTGGTGACTGACTGGATGTGAGTGTGACTTAGGGGGATCTAAGATGACCCCCTAAGTAGGGCCTGATACATAATTTGTGGGGTCTAGAGCAAAAAGAAAATGTGAGGTTCTCTGCTCAAGTACCAAGCCTGGGACAGCAGAGCATTAACCCAAAGGTGAGTCCATTCTGAGCTCCCTTGAGCCAGTCCTGCTCCCAAGTTTGTGGCAAGTTGAACCAAGTGAACGGATGGTTGTAGCCCTTTTAATGGTGAGTGTGACGCACCATTCACCATTAAAAATTTCTGAATTTGGGGTGCCTGTGGAAAATTCAATCAAATTCTGACTGGAGACATAAATACCTAACTCTGAAGTGGAGAATAAGAGATGGATCAGATTGCCCAGTCTATGTGGAAAGCAAGAATAGAAACTAGGTGGAACTTCAAGAGTATCAACAGGTGATGGAGATGAAAGAAAAACCGTCTAAAACAGGCGCTGATAATTCAGGGGGGAATCACACAAGCAAGGGACAATTTCAATCTCAACAATTGCAAGAAGCTTTGTCTCCTTTCAGTTTCACTCATTCCTTTACATTTTATTTTATTGTTAGGTCTTGTAGCTTGCCTACTATCTTTAGCTGATCTTTCTGCATTTATCTGGCAGTTTGACTTTAACTTTGAAGGCAGATGTCATGTCTTTTATTTTTCATGGTGCTCAGCATGACTGTTCCAGTGATATCTACCTACTATATCTCTAAAAGCAGTTAATTACTTAAAAAAATCTTTCCAGACAAGATTTTTCTGGAAACAGACTGTTGGCTATTTGGCTCATTTATTTTTTTCAACAATGCTGAACAATGAGACTTTTCCAAAGAAACTATCCTACCACAGTTTCTTTTTAAAGGAAAATAATAGTTAAGGGGGGGGGGAAGCGACTATCAAAATTATTTTTATTATAACAAATCACCCTAGTAACTACAGGGGTGTGTGTGCTTGTGTGTGTGTAAATGTGTGCATAATGTATAGCCTGCTTTTGGGGAAGAAAATAGCCTTTTAAGCTATTCTAAGTTACAAGTTTACAATGCAGATTAGAAAATACTTGATAAAGCATTTTTAGAAAATGATTTTAAACCAACTGGATAGGAGACAGTCTTATACTGATTGGTGACTTAGTCTCCAGAACCAAAGCGGGAGGAGAAACGTGGCTGTCAGCCTAGGGGGATGGCACATAAGAAGTGGCCGCAAGCTGATACCCAACAACAGCTGACTGTTTCTTGGCTGGTATCAGGGGAGGCTGGCGGCTCGCTGGCTGGGGGTTATTTTTACCCGCATCTTCGCTGGCCACGGAGCAGGACATGTCCCCGGTACGTCCTGGAGGAGGCTCCCGGCTGCCACGACCCCATCCCGGGCCTCCAGGACAGCGCCTCTCCTGACCCCGCTGAGGGACAGCCAGGCCAGGCCGGGAGCGCGCGGCTGGCTCCCCCTTATCCGCCCCGGAGCTCCTGCCCGGGGTCCCGCCCGGCCTTCGCCAGCATCCCGGGCTGCGGACAGCTCCTCCCGCCCAGCCCCTCCCCCGCGGAGCCCGCCCTCGCGCCCCGGCCCCCGCCTGCCGGTCCTACGGAGGACGTCACCGGCAGGACCCCGGCCTCCCCCGGCCCTCCAGTCCCCCGGCTGCGGCGGGGCTCACAGACCTGCTCCGCGGCCGCCGCCGCCGCCGCCGCCATCTTCCCGCGCCCCCGCCGGCCCCGCCACCCTCCCCGGCCGCCTCCGCACCTCGAGCGCCTGCGCTTGCGCGCTGGAGGGGCGGGAGGGGGGGCTCGCCGCTCCTCACCCCCGCCCCCCATCTCCAACCCCGCCCCGCCGGGGCAGCTGGTGCCAGCTCCGCTGCCCCCGGCGCCCAGGCAGTGGCCTCCGGGAGCGTTTTCTCGCGCACCGGGATTCCGTTCGACCTCGGGCCGCCTCTGGATTCTTCCAAAAGGGCGCCCTCAAAATACAGAGGACCCCTCTCCCTTCCCCTCCCTTCCCCTCCATTCCCCAGCAAGGGGTGGGGGGCGGCGCTAGTGCCATCCCGAGGGCTCCTTGCTTCACGAGTCGGGGTCTCCCTGGCTGGGTGGGAAGGGCACTTTTGCAGAGTACATGTGGACGAGGGAGGAGGTGGTGACAACGTGGACAGAAGTTAACAAGTTGCTGACAGGCAGCTAAAATCTTGAATACCGAATGTCCTTAAAGAGGAATACAGTCACTTCAGGGATGCCTCTTAGTTTTAGCGGGCCTGTGAAGGCTGATGCTTTTTTCCTGTGGTTTTGGAAGTGGGTTGAAGACAGTGTGGATGTATCTCCTGGGGAATCCAGTTTAACAGGTGTTTACTGCACACCAGGAAGGCACTCAGATATACAAGTAACTCGAGTACACATTCATTGTTCCCTGTCGAGTCAATAATCCAATAATCCTCTTAGTTAAAAAAAAAAAAAAGAGGGCAGTGGTGACCAAGGTGCGATAACTTATTTCTCAGGTAGCTGAAACTTCTGCTAAGCATCTTGGGGCCCCCAGGCCTGCCTAACTCAACAGGAACACCAAAGAGACCTGCTGGCCAAATTGTTCTTTCTCTAGGAACTAGGTCAGTTTTGCTTTTTGATGACTGGAGCTGATGTTTCTCTCTCTGCGTACTTTACATCAGAGGATTGCCAAGAAATTTTAGAAGATTCAGCTCTCTCACCTGGTAAATCCTTCATAATCTTGCCCGTCTCTCCTCTAGTTTTGGCTAAGATCAGTACCTAGGTGGTCATCAAATTCTGCAAATCCTTTCCAAATGCTGGAACCAACTGACTTGCATCTCTAAGCTGACTCCTGCCTGGATCTCTAGGACAAGCTTCATCTTAAGCAGAAAGACTGTTACAGCTCAATGCTTTGGGGAGGCAGCAGTAAGCCTCTGATAATAGTCTGGCTGTGGTCCCAATAATCCACTAAGATAACTGGGCTTTTGACTGATCCTTAATTCCTATCTCTAATTCTAGTCCTCTAGTCCTTACTTCCTATCCTTTGCTTCTTTTCCTTTTGCTTGAAAAGTCCTTCTCTTTTTCTCTGTCAAAGTGAAAAGTGAAAGTTTAGTCGCTCAGTCGTGTCAAGCACACTCTTATTCATCCTTCAAAAATCCATTCAAATGTCGCGTTCTCTTTGAGCCTTCCTACATGCCCATTCAGAAAACTAAGATCATGGCACCTGGTCCTATCACCTCATGGGAAATAAATGGGGAAACAGTGGAAACAGTGTCAGACTTTCTTTTTTTGGGCTCCAAAATCACTGCTGATGGTGACTGCAGCCATGAAATTAAAAGACACTTACTCCTTGGAAGGAAGGTTATGACCAACCTAGACAGCATATTTAAAAACAGAGACATTACTTTGCCAACAAAGATCTGTCTAGTCAAGGCTATGGTTTTTCTAGTAGTCATGTATGTATGTGAGAGTTGGACTATAAAGAAAGCTGAGCACCGAAGAATTGATACTTTTGAACTGTGGTGTTGGAGAAGACTCTTGAGAGTCCCTTGGACTGCAAGAAGATCCAACCAGTCCATCCTAAAGGAGATCAGTCCTGGGTGTTCATTGGAAGGACTGATGTTGAATCTGAAACTCCAATACTTTGGCCACCTCATGCGAAGAGTTGACTCATTGGAAAAGACCCTAATGCTGGGAAGGATTGGGGGCAGGAGGAGAAGGAGACGACAGAGGATGAGACGGTTGGATGGCATCATCAACTCGATGGACTCGATGGGTTTGGGTAAGCTCCGGGAGTTGGTGATGGACAGGGAGGCCTGGCGTGCTGCGGTTCATGGGGTCACAAAGAGTCAGACATGACTGAGCAACTGAACTGAACTGAACATGCCTGGGCAGTTTTAGCTGGTTTGTCCCTTAATTCTGCTCCTAGTCTTCTACACGTATTTCAGATTGCATTGTATTCTATTTTGTTTACCTGTCTTAAGTTCATCTAAAAAATGGGGAGCTCTATCTGGAAGATCCATATCTTACTCATCCTTTTATCTCCAATGCTTAAGACAGTAATGAAACTTAATAAATATCTTAGAAATCTGTAATACCCCAGTTTCTAAGACTAGCAGCCCTGCCTTGGTTTTGCCAACCTGTGTCAAACATAGAGACAAAGTGCCTTGGCAATACCACCAGTAAAAACTAAATTTAAAGGAAATCACATGCAATTGGGTCAGCAAAGGCTGAAAGATTTTCTTCAAATAGTAATATAGGCCCTGACCCAAAGGACTAACATGGACAGCTGTAGGATAAGAATAGCATGGCACACACAGAAGGGGACTGGGGTGCCTAAAAAGAAGCCTGACTAGAGCAGAACAGATTATGCCTTTAGCCACATTCGCTGAGGGTTTGCAACTGTCCCCTGTGGAAATTATGAGGATCCCACTGTATATCCTTGGAGCTCCTTGAATACAAGCTTCTTACATATAAGCATCAGAAAACACACACAGCTCTTGCTATACTGAGGGGTTTGGTTGCTCTTTTGTTGGCTTCATAAAATCCTCAATTAAAAATCTCTCCAGCTAACTGATGCAGGTAAAATTCAAAGTGGACGAAAGTAAGAACTTTCAGAAAGCCTATTCCATCCAGATGTTTGACTCATTACACTTCTCTAGAAAAAAAGGCTCCTGGCTGGGTGGTAGAATTATGATGCTCTAAGAACAACCAACTGGCTGTTAAATTTGCTCTTCTTCTACCTCTGTGGGGTTATGACCTCAGATATAAAGCAGCCAATCATCTCCTTCCTGCCTTCTTTCCTTCTTTGCTTTCCTTTCTTCTTTCTTTTACTTCTTTCTCTTTTTGTTAACAGTTTAACAAACTTTTATAGAGGCCTTAGAATGTGCCACTTGCTGTGCTGAGGATATTAAACTAAATAGACCTTTGCCCTTTTCTTTAAGAAACTCACAAGCTTATATAGGATGCAGACAAATAAGTTTAATATAGTAGGATAAAAATATCAACATTTCTAAAGTTAGACAAAGCATAAAGAAGAGAGTAATGAGCTTTGTGAGGGTGGGGGAGTTAGGAAGATTTTGTCAGTTTGAGCTGAGTTTAAATTTATTAAAGGTGCAACTTTGGAGAAACCCAGTGTTTATTTCCTGGAGATTAGCTCTATTAGTTATTTCAGCAAGCCTGCAGAATAAATTGTATGCCAAAAAGAGGTTCAACTTTTGCTGATTGGCTAATGCTCTCAGAATCAAGGCCTGACCTCAGCTGAACTGTGAACCAGAAATTGAGACAACAAGCAAAATTTGCTCAATCTCAACCATAACCAATATGTTAAAAAAAAAGAAAAAAAAAA
Organism: Okapia johnstoni; assembly: GCA_024291935.2. Taxonomy (NCBI): domain Eukaryota; kingdom Metazoa; phylum Chordata; class Mammalia; order Artiodactyla; family Giraffidae; genus Okapia; species Okapia johnstoni. Next base: position 61,642,809 of record CM044308.1, read on the forward strand.
GGAAAAACAGTGTTAAAGAATGTCAGAACTGCAAGAGATCTTAGAGCTCATCAAGTCCATGTTTTTCATTATGTAGATGGAAGAAAAGTGAGGCTCAGAATGATTAAAGACTTATGTAAAGTCATGAGAAACAGCTAACTGGAAGAGTGTGAGATAAAACACGAGTATCCATGTTTCAAATTTATTGTTCTTTCAGCTTCTCTAAGATAATCTGATAGTGTACCAGAAAGAAAGATTTGATTTTTCTTTTATTCCCAAATAAATGCCTACTTGATAATATCCTGAAATAAATAGGAACAAAATTAGAGCATCAAAAGATTCTTCAAATAGAACCTTTACTTATCTATTTCCTTTCATATATATATATGGCTTACCTAGTAGCTCAGGCTTCCGTTGTGGCTCAGCTGGTAAAGAAACTGCCTGCAATGTGGGAGACCTGGGTTTGATCCCTGGGTTGGGAAGATCCCCTGAAGAAGGGAACAGCTACCCACTCCAGTATTCTGGCCTGGAGAATTCCATGGACTGTATAGTTCATGGGGTTGCAGAGTCGGACACGACTGAGCGACTTTCACTTTCACTTTTCCCTGGTGGCTCAGACAGTAAAGAATCTGCCTGCAGTGTGGGAGACCCAGGTTTGATCCCTGGGTTGGGAAGTTTCTCTGTAGAAGGAAATGGCTACCCACTCCAGTATCTTGCCTGGAGAATCCCATGGACAGAGGAGCCTGGCGAGCTATAGTCCATGGGGTCTCAAAGAGTTGGACACGACTGAGGGACACTACACTTGATACTACACTTGATCTTAGCCAAGGAGATCAGTCCTGGGTGTTCATTGGAAGGACTGATGTTGAAGCTGAAACTCCAATACTTTGGCCACCTGATGCGAAGAGCTGACTCATTGGAAAAGACCTTGATGCTGGGAAAGATTGAGGGCAGGAGGAGAAGGGTACGACAGAGGATGAGACGGTTGGATGGCATCATCGACTCGATGGACATGTGTTTGGGTGGACTCCAGGTGTTGGTGATGGACAGGGAGGCCTGGCATGCTGCGGTTCATGGGATTGCAAAGAGTTGGACACGACTGAGCGACTGAACTGAACTGAACTGAATTGAGGGACTCTAACACTTCCTTTATCCTATATATATATATAGACTTTAAAAACAGAATCTCAACCTTGTTGAGTGCATGCTTATAGTTTGAAGCATGTGGATTCTTCTTTAATCAGCAACATCTACTGTTTGCATTCCAAGCTCTAACTCTCTCTTAAATTGATTGCCATCCTGCGCCCATCAAAAGTGCTAAGGAAGGGATCATCATTAAGGGCACTTATGAAGATATCTACTTATTCCTACAGGTATGGAAGTTCTAAGCTTGTATCAAGTAACATCACCAGAGAGCTAAGAAATGGGGTGTCAATTGCTTGGCCCTACTTTGATGGCATGTGTTCTAGTGTTACCCCCCTTGTCATTGATCAAAGGTGACTGCATGAAAGTCACATTAAGATTGTTTCTGTATTTTCTTTACAAAGGGGAGATTGTTAAGGACACATTCATTTGTTATTCTATACTCTTTGGAAAGGAATAAACGTATTTAAGAACTGGTACCAAAAAAATGAGAGCTTTCATTCAAAGAATTGGTATGTGTACTTTAAAAATCAAATGGTAATCATACCACCCATTTTCCTTTTTTCTTGACTGCCACAAAGCCCCAAAATAAATGTAAAATAAGGCTCCATATTAGTATACAGGCTTAAACTGGGGGCATATTTGTTTTTTTCACTAATTTTTTTCTAAATCTAACAAAGATGTTTTCTACAAACCTTTTACTGTAAGCGATCTGAGATCCTCTTTTGGAAGTTTTAGGGGGATAAATAATGAATAAGTATGTAAAACGTTTCCTTTGTTTTGAGTACTTGAGAGCCATGCTTGTTATTAGTAAGCATCAAGTTCTTGCTATGGACAACCTGCTCCAGAGCTCTATGGAAACTAAGAGGTGCATGAAATGACCGGGAAACCTGAAGGGTCTTGAATCTAGTTGTGGTGGTCAAGTATTGTAGAGATAAGGTCAGGCAGCATATTCTAAAATGATTTCAGACTCATTCTATCCTAAGACTCTACACGTCTATTAAATGAGTAATATGAACATCTGGTCAAAGTATATTCTGAGTTGGCTTAAATATTGATATTTTGAGTAACATTTTTCTGAAGGTGGTCAAGTTTTTGGATAGCTGTTTCTGAGTAAGTTTTCATAAAAGCAGTTTTTGTTCATGGTGGAAACTTGAAAAATCGGAAAAGTATAAAGGAACTAATTAAAATCACCCATAGTCATGCCTTGGGTTCATGTTGTACAATGTAACACGATATATATAATTTAGAGACCTGCTTTTTTCACTTAACATTATATAGTAATAATTCCTGGATACTAACTGTTCAATAATGAGATTTCTATTGTGAAACATTCCATTGAATAATTTATTCAATCAGCAGCCCTATTGTTGCTTTACATGTTTCCAACCTACTCTTGTCTGTTTAATATTAGTACTGTGACCTATTGTACATTTGTAGTAATAGTGATCATAGCATTTAGGAAGCCCTTGCTATAACATGTCAAGCACTGTGTTGCACTTCACATGAATGATCTTATTTAGTCTCTAATAACACTGTGAAGTAGGAACTATAGTAAGATGATATAAGGGCTTCCTAGATGGCTCAGAATCCATCTCAGGAGACACCATTTGATCCCTGGGTTGAGAAGATCCCCTGGAGGAGGAAATGGTAACCTATTCAGTATTCTTGCCAGGACAAGCCCATGGACAGAAGAGCTTGGCAGGCTATAGTCATAAAAGTGTCCCAAATGACTGAAGCAACTGAGCACATAGGCATGCAAGATGATATAAATAAGGACTAGAGGTTAATTAAAGTGTAACAGCAAGGAGGAAGATTTAACCCTTAGTCTGACCTAAGCAAATATTCCAACTTGGTTTTTATTAGTAAGTAAATCAGACTTTCAAAGATTCCAGTTACCTATAAAAATGTGCATTAAGAAATCTATAAGATTCTTCTTCATTGCCTTCCTCATTCTTTATATTTTTTAAAGAAAGTCAGTAATGAATATTTATTTTTTGTACTTTAGCAATTGTTATTGCACTATGATAAAATGTATGTTCTCTTTATATTCCTTGTTTTTTCTTTTTGTTGATATATAATTAAAATAATACATTATGTACAACATAGTGATTCAATATTTGTATATAATGTGAAATAATCACCACAATCAGTCTAATTAATACCTATTACCAGACATAGTTACCAGTTTTTTTTTTCTTGTGGTGAGAACTTTTATAGTCCTTATTTTGTGGTCTACAGAAGATAGTAAGAATACAGACTCCAGAATGAGCCTTTCATTTTTATCAGAGGACAGTAAAACCACTAATTAAGAGGAAAAAAGCGGGGTGGGGGCAATAACTCTTAAGTTTACCGTCAGTGGACATGTTTAATGTTCATAATTCTTAAATACCTGAAAAAAAAGAAAAGAAGAAGCTGAATTAAACTAGCTAACCGACTAGCTAGCTGAGGTCCTGCTTCCACTCACTCTGCTTTAAAAAAGATAGATAAGGATGATTTGCAATCTGCACATCATTTGATGACATAGAAAATAAGGGTACTAAAATGCTTAATGATGGTTGAAATGGTTTCATTTCTTAAGCAGTCCAAACTACCACTGTGGCTTAATACACCTTTTGAAATAGTGCCAAACCGGCTCTAAACTTGCACAAAGTCTCAATTATAGAATTCATAATTAAATATCTTTAGAGTGCTTAATGATTCTTAAAACAGACCAAATCTTATTTAAACCTGATTGACTTTAATTTGTGAACATCCTAGAGCTAAAATCTATTTAGCTGGGCACCTACCAAATCCTAGGTGTTACAAAGGAAGAAGTAAAGTCTTGAGAAGTGAAAGAATATAGGAAGGAGCCAAACAGCTGCTTTCTTCACCGCCTAACCAAAAACGTCTAGAAAGAAATAACCTTTGCTTTTTTAGACAAGAGGCCTCCGGCTGCCCAGCATCCTCACACTGCGGGCGCCTCTCTGTCCATCAGGGGGTCGGGCGGCTGCCATCTGGAGTCTTAGCGTCTTCCAGCCGCCGGCCCAACCCGGAGTCGCACAGACTGTGGGGGCTCTCGCTTTCGGCCACTAGCAGCACCAGCAACAGCAGCATGAGGCAGAGCATCAGCAGCATGAGGAAGAGCGGCATGGCGCGTGGGTGGGTAGAGGGCAGGAGGGACGCGGGGCGGCGGGGCTGCAGGAGGGTAGTGCGCTCGGATGGGGCTGGGCGGCGGCGCGGGCGTTGCCAGGCAACGGGCGGCGCGCGTCCCCGGCTGCCGCGCGCTCACGTCAAGGTTTGTTTAATAATCGCCCGGGTATTTATGGCCCTGGCTCCCGGCCGGCGCGCGGGAGCCGGGAGACCGCCCGGGGGGCAGCGAATGAGGCGCGGCGGTTGTGGCCCAGGGCACCTCCCCCCGGCTTCTCGAACCCTGCCCCGTCCGACCTGAGGCGGGAGGATGGAAACACCAGCCGCGCTCTGAGCCCCTCAGGAAGAGAACACCTTTCCCGCCACACCATCCCGCGGTCCACGAGTCCATCTCCTAGAGCGGGCCGAGCGGAAGAGCGAGCGATGGCAGATAACCTGAGGAGACTGGTCTCCAACGAAGCTTTAAGATCGTTGCAGGACAAGCTAGAGTCCTGGCTGAGGGAGTACAACGTGAGTCAGAGGGGAAGACCCCCGGGGTTCGCCCTCCTTCTAGCTCCTTGCGCAACCCTCGGCGGGAGGTTCTTAGGACTGGTCTCCGGGTGACTGCTTTGCGAAGTCCCGCAGATTCCTCACTGGCACCCGCACCGATGGAAGCGAGGAAAGGCGATTCCTCTTTCTCCTTCCGGCGCGAGGTGGCGCGGTCCGCGGAGCGCTGGATTGGTCGTAGCAGAGGAGCGCTCTTATTTTAGCGAGCGGTAGCCAAGGACGCTGGCGGTCCTAGCAACGGGAAAGCCCTGCGAGCAACCCGGGTCCGGTCTAGCTTGTTACTCTTCCTCCATTCCCCTCTGCCTGCAGTCCACCTCCATACCCCGACTCGAATTATTATTATTTATTACATCCCTCCTCTTGCCTTTCTGCAAGTCTCCCACTCTGGGGATAAGATTTTTATAGAAATATACCCAGGAGTTAGTACCCAGAAGTTAATGAAACGGACACTAGTTAACCTTGCGAGTTTCACTTGTGTGCTGATCAGCATGGCAAGAAAGGCAGTTTCAACACCAGGACAGATTTCAGAAGGCCTGTTGTCAAGGCATTTGTAGGCCAATATTCTGTCGTTAAACCCAGAAGGGTTCTTCAAATCTCGTTAATTCTCCCCCCCCCCCTTCCCCGACTCCAGCTCCCTTTCATCTCCCCATCCAGATAGTAGAACTCCAATGCAGAATTTGCTTCGGTCGGTCTGTCTTAAAAAGGAGAGTTCTATGCTGTAGCTCAGCTGGTAAAAAAAAAAAAAAAAAAAAAAAAATCTGTAATGCAAGAGACTCTGGTTTGATTCCTGGATCAGGAAGATCCTCTGGAGAAGGGCATAGCAACCCACTCTAGTATTCTTGTCTGAGAATCCCCATGGACAGAGGAGCCTGGCGGGCTACAGTCCATGCGGTCGCAAAGAGTCAGACATGACTTAGTGACTGAACAATAACAAAAAAAGGAGAGTCCTATTCTCATACAGCAAGTAGAACAATGAAGGAAAAAGAGCTGGGGACCCAGAATCAGGCCCCGCCCCCAGCTTTTAGGTCTGACTTTGCAGAGAACTGGCTGAATCATTGGCGCTTCCCTGGTGGCTCAGCGGTAAAGAATCCACTTGCCAGTGTAGGAGATGCTGGTTCAGTCCCTGGGTCTGCAAGATCCCCTGGAAAAGGAAATGGCAACCCACTCCAGTCTTCTTTCTTGACTGGAAAATCCCATGGACATAGAAGCCTGGTGGCTTAATGACTAAACAATAACAAAAGCTGAATCATTCGGGGCAAATTATTTAACCTATGGGTCTCAATACCTCCTTAGCTAACTGGGAGACTGGAATTGATGATGGGTGAAGTTCCTTTGTGGATCTCAATTGTTTGAGTCTAGATTAGCTTGTTTCTGGAATCCTGCCAGGAAAATGCAACTGCCTGCCATCATGAGTTCCTGAACTTTCCTATCCAGCTTGTAACCAGGCTCCTGGGAGGAGGGGAGCTCAAAGCACCATGGCTTTCTCCTTAGCCTGCTTTTCTAGCATTTACCCTTCTCCATCAGAATTGCAGGAAAATTGAAATTCACCATTAGCACAAAGCCTTGGGTTCCCCCCACCACCTACCTTTAAAAGTGGCTACTTGTTACCTAGTCTCAGAAGGATGAGAATAACAAATCTTAATACATGTTTTTTCCCTTCTTAAAACTACTTCTTACAAAAAATGTTTTTCTTGCCCTGTGGCCTAAATTAACTTGGACCATTAAAAAGTGTATTCAGTTTGTCAGTGGACAATGTTGAACACAAATGACACTGGTAGTGGCTGGACCAGATTAAATGATTGTTTTAGAAACGACCTGTAAGTTCTGAGAAATGCCAAAGTTTATTGTACTTTCTCTTCTCACTAACAGTGGTGCACCCCATTCTTCTGTTCTCACTGAAACCATTTCTATTTAGTTTCCTCACTTGTGGCCCTCCCCATCTCCAATACACACATATAGTTAGTAGAGACTGCACTCTTAGAGATCAGTGCCTTTCCAAATTTTGTGGCCATTCCTTGGGCATCATCATTTCTCTTCAACTTTCTGGCATCTCTATTGCATTTGACTGTCGACACCTGCATTTTTCTAAGACTCTATTTGTCCCTTGTCTTACCCACACCCGTCTCATAGTCGTTCTTCAAGGGCAGACTTTAGAAACCTTCTCTTCCACCTCCATTCCTGTTTCACCTCTTACCCCTCTGCTGATGAACATCCTATCTATACTCAGGTCCTTTTCTCATCTGAGCTCTCACTTCACCAAATGTCCATTGGACATTTTCAGTTGTGCTTTTGTCATTGCAAAGTCAAATCAGTGTAAGACTGACCCCAGCTTCTCCCATGCCACAAACACTGACTTCTTTCCTTTAGTCACAGTCTTTATCATGACATACTCCACTACTTTCTCACCAGCAGAATCTGTTGGTACTAGCTTCTAAGCTTGTGCAGAACCTGAGCATGTTCCACACCGCCCCCGACTCTGCTGCCACACTTGTACACCTTTGGTCATCTTTTATTTGTGTTACTTCAAAAAAAAAAATAACCCAAAGTAATTCTTCTAAATGCCGAGTCAGATCAAGTTACTCCTATGGCAAAACTCTCCAAACTTCATATCTCAGAAAAAAAGTTCCTGCAATGACCATCAAGCTCCTGTACAGCTGTGCTCCTTTAAACTCCATCATGTTGCCTCTTATCTCTCCCTTGCTCAACCACTGCAGCAATACTAGACGCTTTGCTTTTTGTAGAGCAGAACTGTCTGACAGAACTTTCCATGATGATGGACACATTCGATATATATCTTTATTTCAGCACTATCCAACATGGTGGCCAATAAGCATTTGAAATTCAATGAGTGCAAACTGAGGAACTGAAGTTTTAACTTCATTGAAGTCTAGTTTGAATTCAACTAGTCACATATGACCAGTGGTGACTATATTGGACTGAGCTGCTGCTGCTGCTGCTAAGTCGCGTCAGTCGTGTCCGACTCTGTGCGACCCCATAGACGGCAGCCTACCAGGCTCATCCGTCCCTAGGATTCTCCAGGCAAGAACACTGGAGTGGGTTGCCATTTCCTCCTCCAGTGCATGAAAGTGAAAAGTGTAAGTGAAGTTGCTCAGTTATGTCCAACTCTTCACGACCCCATGGACTACAGCCTACCAGGCTCCTCTGTCCATGGGGTTTCCCAGGCAAGAGTACTGGAGTGGGGTGCCATTGCCTTCTCTGTATTTCTTCCATAATATCTACTAATTTTTACTGATTTACTCTTTTATTTTATTAGTCTTCCTCCCTTCCCTCAACACACCCTAAAATGTAAGCTCCAGACGGCAGAGATTTCTGTTTCATTCCACTTTTGGCCCCTAGTAGTTACTCAATAAATCATGACTGGCTGAACGCCACCACCTTTCTCCCAGACACCCAGTTCCTTGGACTCATTTCTGAAAAACCTCATATTCAGTGTAAAATTAGAAATGATCCCTGTGCGTGCCTTGTGTGTTCAGCCGCTTCAGTTGTGTTCAACTCTTTGTGACCCTATGGACCATAGCCCACTAGGCTCCTCTGTCCATGGGGTTCTCCAGGCAAGAATATTGAAGTGGGTTGCCATGCCCTCCTCCAGGGGATCTTCCTGACCCAGGGATCGAACTGGAGTCTCCTGCATCTCCTGCATTGCTGGCAGATTCTTTACCCCTGAGCCAGCAGGGAAGCCCAGAAATGATCCCCAAATATCTTTAATTCAACTTTTCTAAAAATTGAAACCAGAAGCCAGGATTAACGATCAGGAGCACAAATGGGAGGGTGCAAGCATTCTGAACAGTGTGTGTGTGTGGTGGGTGGCGGGGGCATGGCACTAAAGAAAGACGATGAGAAAATCTCTTTACAGCACCTACCAAAATTTAAGTTACATTGAGACTAATTCAACATCTTGTCATCTACAGTTTGAGTTTCAGTCAATTGCGAAGAGTTCTCCTGTAATAATGCAGTATTGTTTTATTAGTTCCAAAGACTTTGGCCTTGAATCCTTAAGATGAAGAGTACTCACTGTAGCAAATTATATTTATTAAAATGTTGGTTGTAGAGAACTATGTTTTTTCCTTAAAAGCTTCAAATTATGTTTGCTATGGAAGGTTGATTTTTCTGACTGTGATCACATTAATTGAGTTCTGATAAACTCAAGCAAAAGAAAAGACCGTATATATTCCTCTAGAATTAGGAACATGGTTAAAGTTATTCCTTTGGGAAAAGTTATTTTCAAGTGAAATAGATAAATAACTTGAACAGATTAATTATAAAACACAATGCAGAATTTTGATTGTTTTCCAAGCTAGCCATCATTTGAATTAACAATTAGATCCTATTTAGTTTTTCTTCTTAATTTCTCTAACATAATTTCCTTCTTTATCCATTCCTATCCCCTCTGCCTTTATCTGGCCAACACCACCATCTCATACACAGCCTGTTTCCTTGATTCCTACGTTGTCAGAAACAGTAAGTTCTTTTAAAATATAATTTTCTGCCCTGAAGCCTTTGTTTTTTATCTTTTGGCTTGTTTTTAATCTTACAACATCTACCAATCTTCTGGGCCTTTGGAAAAACTGCTTCTTGCTTGATTTTTTTTTTAAGCTATATTTATCTTAGACAACTTCAGGAAGAAATATTTTCTAACCAACTCCCCTCCCAGAGAAGCAAATCCTAAAAACAACAGCAAACAGCACCACCTCATTTTCTTTTAGTTATTAAAGAGATGCTGAATTATTGCCTTACTTGGTCTTTAAAACTTGGATTCCATTGGAGACTCAGGGATGGGTTGCGGTAAAAACATGAATTGCAGAGTTAGTTTTCCTCCTTTGTGGTTATTGAGAATGTTAGTGGAACAGCCATAGAGAATTCCTTCTTGTTCATCCAATAACTGAGCCAATTATTAAGAGTTTAAGAATTAATTGAACAAATGGTTACTTAGCTCCTGGTATGTATAAAGGTTTGGGTGAGATACTCTATATTCACACTTTTTCTGCAGTGCACTTATTCATCAGACAAATTTTTTTTTTTACAATATGCCTGTCTGTGCTAGATGCTGGGAATAGAAATGTCAGCTGCATCTTAGTGATGAAATTCTAGCTGGAGAATAGGACAAAGGAGAGAGAAAAGTATGTGTGCAAGAAGCTGGAAAGTATGAAAAAGCTAGCATATCTTGGGGGACTGGGAATACTTCCAGGCAGGGAGTGGACATGAGATAAGGCCAAGGAGATGGGGTGGTAGGGGCCAGGGGACGGGTGCCTTGGGTGGTGTGTTATGGAATTTGGACTTTATCCTGAGGGGAATGGGGAGGAACTAAAAGTATTATGTAGGGAGGTAATGCTTCTCTTGCATTACTCTCCCCTTGTGCTATAGAATTCTGTACTAACAAGTGAAAACAGCATATTAACTATCAGCACATAAAAAGGAGCTCTTAGACATCCTCTGTTTGTTTTAGAATAATCTCTGTGGTTGAAATAGAGCCTGCTTTTATGCCAAAACATGCCTGATTCTAAGTAAAAAAGTGAAAGGTTGCTACTGCGAGCTGTGTGTTATGCCAGGATTTGTGACCTCCAGAGGAGAGGATTTTGATCCAGGGTCAGAGACAAGATTTGATTACTTGGAGCCTTTTGTGTAGCAAAGTTTTAATAAAGTATAGCAGGGAAAGGGAAAGCTTCTAACATAGACATCAGAAGGGGACAGAAAGAGTGCCCCCTTGCTAGTTTTTAGCAAGACTTTTTATGTCTGTTAGCTAGCTTCTAATCAGATAAAAGAAACATCTCAAGGCTGAGGGAGTTTCACCAGGCCGCTCTCCCACAAAATGCATTTTTGAGATAGGATGGCCAAGGTGTGTCATCCCCAGCCATAAAACAATTGACATGAGTACTGGTTTGTTGAACCATTATCAGCCCAAGGTTTGAGAAAAGAAAAAAGAGATTGGTCTTAGGCAGAACCAGTTTCGTCAATACAGAAGGAAAAAAAAGTCTGCCACTTGCAGTTTATTTCCTCCTACTGCCTGGGGACCTCTGGCCTCCCTACCTGTTACCCTCTCATAAGGTTGTTGTAGTTGCTATGGTGTCTTCAAACAGATTCTCTGCCCCACCTTCACTTCTTCCCTTCACTCTTCCCCTTCTACATTCTTGAAGGTTCAACTAGTTATTAAATTTACAGAGAACACTTCCCTTCAGGACCTTTATTTCTTTCAGTTCAGTTCATTCGCTCAGTTGTGTCCGACTCTTTGCGACCACATGGACTGCAGCACGCCAGGCTTCCCTGTCCATCACCCACTCAGAGAGCTTGCTCAAACTCATATCCGTCAAGGCAGTGATGCTATCCAACCATCTCATCCTGTCATCCCCTTCTCCTCCTGCCTTCAGTCTTTCCCAGCATCAGGGTCTTTTCCAATGAGTCAGTTCTTCGCATCAGGTGGCCAAAATATTGGAGTTTCAGCTTCAACGTCAGTCCTTCCAATGAACACCCAGGACTGATCTCCTTTAGGATGGACTGGTTGGATCTCCTTGCAGTCCAAGGGACTCTCAAGAGTCTTCTCCAACACCACAGTTCAAAAGCATCAATTCTTTGGCACTCAGCTTTCTTTATAGTCCAACTCTCACATCCATACATGACTACTGGAAAAACCATAGCTCTGACTAGACAGACCTTTGTTGGCAAAGTAATGTCTATGCATTTTAATATGCTGTCTAGGTTGGTCGTAGCTTTTCTTCCAAGGAGCAAGCATCTTTTAATTTCATGGCTGCAGCCACCATCTGCAGTAATTTTAGTGTCTTAACATAACAGAGATTTCCTTCCCATTCATGCAAAGTCTGATGGTAGCTCTTGTCTGTCACTGGCTCAGTTTCAGGTGCCCTCCACCAGATGGAGCAGCCACCTCATTACCGGACCTTGAAGGTTTTGCAAGGGAAATAGAGGGAGTGGAGAACTTGCCCTGCTCCTACATCATACACAGCCCTTGCACTCATTGTCCCTTGGGCATACTTAGTTGTGTGGCTGCTGTCTAACTGTAAGGGAGCCCGAGAAATGTGGAAAAGCACCTGGAATATTTAATGGGTACCACCCCTTCTGCCACAGTTACTAATGATAAATTCATGTCTACAAAATAATTGACAAATAGTTAAGGAACACTATTTTCTTTTTAACAGAGAGTCTACCAACTTTTAAATTTGATTCTCCTTATTTTCATCTTGGACAAACTGGTTAATGTAAACATCACCATTGTTTAATGTTAAAGGAGAAGAAGTAACAAAATAAGTCCAGTAGGAATATTAATTATGGATCAAGACACTAAAACCCAGTGCGTGCACGCTCAGTTGCTTCAGTCATGTCTGACTCTTTGCGACCCCATGGACTATAGCCTGCCAGGCTCCTCTGTCCATAGTATTTTCCTGGCAAGAATACTGGAATGGGTTGCCATGCCCGCCTCCAAAATCCAGTGGGAAAGCCTAAATAGAGGCTGTTCCTAAATTGTTGGGGTAATCCTCCTCTTTCTTATATCTAAAATTCAGAAGAAAATAGATATGCAACAAGCAACAAAGGTTGACTGTATAGCACAGGAAACTATAGTCAATATTTTGTAATAACCTATAATGGAAAATAATCTGAAAAATAATATAAGCAGTATATGTGTATATGTATAACTGAATCACCTTGCTGTGTACCTGAAACACTGTAAGCCAACTATACTTCAATAAAATATATATATTAAGAAAAAAATAAAATAAAATTCAGGATTTCAGTTTAAAAACTTTGTTGTGGAGGCAGTGAGTGTGTGGCAGGGTCAGCCTCAATGATGTAGAACAGAGGGTTGATTTTGAAACAGAGCCACTTGAAAGGCTGCCCACAGATGGGCACCTCTAATTTTCTTGAAGAGATCTCTAGTCTTTCCCATTCTGTTTTTTTCCTCTATTTCTTTGCATTGAATTAGCGAATATGTAAAGGAGCCAGGAAAAGAGATGATCAGTAGGAAGGACGTGGAGTCTGGTCTGAGAGGTGGCATTTCTCGGGTCTTTGCAGCTGACCCTGGAAATTCACATATGGAAAGCAAAGCCCTAATTTCTATCTTCCTTCCCCGTTCCAATCTCCCCACTGCCATCGCTGACCAGGGTATGTATTTTTAGAGGGTGTTATAGCTTGTTATAACCAGCATTTTTATTTCTTTTTACTTTTCAGAGGACTTCATTTAAAAGAATTTTTTTAAGGTATAGCTGATATATAGTGTTATATAAGTTTCAGGTGTACAACATAGTGATTCTCAATTTTTGAAGGTTATGCTCCATTTATAATTATTGAATATTGGCTGTATTCCCCATGCTGTACAATATATCCTTGTGGCTTATTTATTTATTTTTGATTTTTTTAAATTGGAGGATGATTGCTTTCCAGTGTTGTGTTGGTTTCTGCCATACATCAACATGAGTCAGTCACAGGTATACATATGCCCCCTCTCCTATCTCCGTCCCCATTTTGCACTGTTGGTGGGAATGTAAATTGATACAGCCACCATGGAGAACAATATGGAAATTCCTTAAAAAACTAGGAATAGAACTACCATATGACCCAACAATCCCACTACTGGACATATACCCTGAGAAAGCCATAATTGAAACAGATGCATGTACCCCAATGTTTGTTGCAGTACAATGTCTATTTTATTCATAGTAGTTTATACCTCTTAATCCCTTATAATGAGTGTTTAAAGAGTTCTTGAAATCCCTTAAAGCACTCTTCATGAATTATTGCCTTTAAGCTTTGTAAGAACCTATGAAATAGCAGACTTTATTTTCTGTATTTTACAGATGAGAAAACCAAATCCCAGGAGGGCAGCTTGCTTGCCCAAGGCCACTTCACTAAAAAGGGTAGAACTTGGATTTGAACCTAGCTGTTTTTCTTGTCAAGTCCATTCTCTTTTCTCCTACAGAAGGAGGGAAGGACATTCCACTGACTTGCAGTGTCTGTTTCCTGGCATCCTTCCCCCACCCACCCTCTAAAAATACATACCCTGGTCAGCGATGGCAGTGGGGAGATTGGAACGGGGAAGGAAGATAGAAATTAGGGCTTTGCTTTCCATATGTGAATTTCCAGGGTCAGCTGCAAAGACCCGAGAAATGCCACCTCTCAGACCAGACTTCACATCCTTCCTACTGATCATCTCTTTTCCTGGCTCCTTTACATATTTGCTAATTCAATGCAAAGAAATAGAGGAAAACAACAGAATGGGAAAGACTAGAGATCTCTTCAAGAAAATTAGAGATACCAAGAGAACACTTCATGCAAAGATGGGCTCGATAAAGGACAGAAATGGTATGGACCTAACAGAAGCAGAAGATATTAAGAAGAGGTGGCAAGAATACACAGAAGAACTATACAAAAAAGATCTTCACGACCCAGATAATCACAATGGTGTGATCACTCACCTAGAGCCAGACATCCTGGAATGTGAAGTCAAGTGGGCCTTAGAAAGCATCACCATGAACAAAGCTAGTGGAGGTGATGGAATTCCAGTTGAGCTATTTCAAATTCTGTGAATCCATGGCTGATTCATGTCGATGTATGGCAAAAACTACTACAATATTGTAAAGTAATTAGCCCCCAACTAAAATAAATAAATAAATAAATAAATAAATAAATAAATAAAATAAATAAATAAAAATAAAAGATGATGCTGTGAAAGTGCTGCACTCAATATGCCAGCAAATCTGGAAAACTCAGCAGTGGCCAAAAGACTGAAAAAGGTCAGTTTTCATTCCAATTCCAAAGAAAGGCAATGCCAAAACATGCTCAAACTACCACACAATTGCACTCATCTCACATGCTAGTAAAGTAATGCTCAAAATTCTCCAAGCCAGGCTTCAGCAATACGTGAACCGTGAACTTCCAGATGTTCAAGCTGGTTTTAGAAAAGGCAGAGGAACCAGAGATCAAATTGCCAACATCCGCTGGATCATCGAAAAAGCAAGAGAGTTCCAGAAAAACATCTATTTCTGCATTATTGACTATGCCAAAGCCTTTGACTGTGTGGATCACAATAAACTGTGGACAATTCTGAAAGAGATGGGAATACCAGACCATCTGACCTGTCTCTTGAGAAACCTGTATGTAGGTCAGGAAGCAACAGTTAGACCTGGACATGGAACAACAGACTGGTTCCAAATAGGAAAAGGAGTACATCAAGGCTGTATATTGTCACCCTGCTTATTTAACTTATATGCAGAGTACATCATGAGAAACGCTGGGCTGGAAGAAACACAAGCTGGAATCAAGATGGCTGGGAGAAATATCAATAACCTCAGATATGTGGATGACACCACCCTTATGGTAGAAAGTGAAGAAGAACTAAAGAGCCTCTTGATGAAAGTGAAAGAGGAGAGTGAAAAAAGTTGGCTTAAAGCTCAACATTCAGAAAACTAAGATCATGGCATCTGGTCCCATCACTTCATGGGAAATAGATGGGGAAACAGTGGAAACAGTGGCAGACTTTATTTTTTGGGGCTCCAAAATCACTGCTGATGGTGATTGCAGCCATGAAATTGAAAGACGCTTACTCCTTGGAAGGAAGGTTATGACCAACCTAGACAGCATATTTAAAAGCAGAGACATTACTTTGCCAACAAAGGTCCATCTAGTCAAGGCTATGGTTTTTCCAGTGGTCGTGTATGGATGTGAGAGTTGGACGGTGAATAAAGCTGAGCACTGCAGAATTGATGCTTTTGAATTGTGGTGTTGGAGAAGACTCGTGAGAGTCCCTTGGACTGCAAGGAGATCCAACCAGTCAACACTAAAGGAAACCAGTCCTGAATATTCATTGGAAGGACTGATGCTGAAGCTGAAGCTCCAATAACTTTGGCCACCTGATGTGAAGAACTGACTCATTGGAAAAGACCCTAATGCTGGGAAGGATTGGGGGCAGGAGGAGAAGGGGACGACAGAGGATGAGATGGTTGGATGGCATCACTGACTCGATGGACATGGGTTTGGGTAAACTCCGGGAGTTGGTGATGGACAGGGAGGCCTGGCGTGCTGTGATTCATGGGGTCGCAAGGAGTCAGACACGACTGAACGACTGAACTGAACTGAACTAAGCTCAGTTGGTTAGGAGGTTTGGTCTGGGCTAGAGAGTGATAACACTAAAGGGGTGGGAACAAAGCCTCTGTTCTGTTGCTCTCCTTCCCCACACTGCAAAACTTCTTGAAAGACTAATCTGTCCTCACTGTCTTTGCTTCTTTAACTCCCATTTTTTCCTCAACCTGGAACAATCTGGAACAGCATCAAGTATCCTTTCCCCAAAACATTCTGCTCTAACTGCTCCACCTGATGGTCAGGTTAAGTCTAATCTCTTTTTTTTCATAGTCCTTGTCCTTGATTTCTCTGCAGCAATTTACACATCCTATCCAATTTTATCAGACTTCTCCTGTGGCTCAGACAGTAAAGAATCTACCTGCAATGCAGGAGACCTGGATTTGATCCCAGGGTCAGGAAGATTCCCTGGAGAAGGGAATGGCAACCCACTCCAGCAGTATTCTTGCCTGGAGAATTTCATGGACAAGGAAGCTGGTGGGCTATAGTCCATGGGGTCACAAAGAATTGGACATGACTGACACTTTCACCCAATTTTATGGCTTTAGCTACTTCCCAGATGTTGGTGACTCCAAGATTTATCTCCAGCCTGGGCCTTTCTCCAGAGCTCCTGACCTGAATGTCTGGCCACCTGCCTTCCAGCAGCTCCATGTGGATGGCCAGATCCTCTGAGTCAGCATGAACCAAACAGAATGAGTTGCCCTCCCTCCTGTCTTGTTACTTCTCTACTCGTGGCCTCTGGTTAGGCAACGGCATCACAATCTCCCCTGTGGACTCAACTGAAGTGACTGAGCACTCACACAAGCACATAATTAATTCATATCTTTGCTCTGTTTATCTTGTGGGGAGTAATTGTTTGGTAGAGTACCGTGACTATGGCAAGTTGAGTGTCTTGTGCAATGCTTTGTGTTAGAAACGGGCAGCGAGTTGTGACACGTCTTGGGATCAGAAACAGTCTGACATGGTATATTCTCTTATGTTAGTGGTGTGTGCAAACTCATTTGATAAACATTGGACCCCTACTTTGTGCCAGGCACTGGTCAAGGCACAGAAACCTATAGTAATAATACTACAATAATCCTAATTATTATATACCTCCTCTACTCTGCACCTATGCTAGCTGGTGAGATCATCCACCTTCTAAATTCCAGTGAATGGAAGAGCATTTTTAAAATGTCTTCTCTAAGGGAATAAGCTAATAAGTGGAGAACCAGATCTGAACTAGGGTCTGCCCTATTACTCAGTCCATTGCTCCTTTCAGTTCTCTGCAGCATCTTACAGGTGCTACATCTTTTGTCTTGAAGGTACAGATAGTGCATTATTTTGATTTAATTCTCTTAACACTCTGCAAGCCATAATCTTCATTTTCCTGGTCGGGAGATAGGCTCATAGAGGCTAAGTAACCTGTGCAGAATTACACAGAACAGTGGCAGGTAGTAGAGCTGAGATACTCAGGTCTGCTTGACTCCCAAGCCTATTCTCTGTCCACTTAGCACATGGCATGATCCAGCCAGAGGGCAAAAGGCTGTAACTGGGGAATTTAATTTCACTGTGGTAAGTGCAGGAATGAAATAGCAAGGGCAAGGAGTTGCTGGTTCAACGAGAAAGGAATGGAGAGAGCTGATCAGGCTGTGGGTCCCATATGTCCTGATCATGTCCATATTATGCTAGTCTCTCAGTCACTCATTCATCAAATCTTTGGGGCCCTTTGGTTTGCCATGGATACTAGTGGTGATTGATGAGAAAGACATGAGAAAGACAAAGTCTTTAAAAAAGAAAACTCATAGTCAAAATTGAACCAAAACAGCTCATAGACTTTTTAGGAGAAGGGGATAGAAGAATGAGATATTTTGATTGTGTCCATTTCTTCTTGTAAGTGTTACAATAGAGCTAGTCCCAGGTACCATTAACCAGGCATGGAAAGTAAACTAGCATCTCCCTCTCAGTTACAATGAGTCCCTTCCATCCTGACTGCTTACCCAGCCTGCAGGGTGCCCCTAGAATCTGTCCTGCCAACCTCTCTGACCACCTATCCTCTGCCACATGCACATACTTCTGGTTCAAGGTTGCTAGACTCCTTCCTGCCATTGGGCCTTTGCCCTTCTTGTTCCCACAGCCTGGCCTGCTCTTTCTCTGGTGCTCTGAATCTGAGACTTAGCTCCAGTGACTCCTCCTCAGAGAGGCTTCCCTGACTGCCCTCCCAATTCACTTTTTGTCACATAATCCAATCCTCCCCTTCCTCTTTCTGGCACTAATCATGATCCAAAAGTCAGTATAGTTTAGTAGTCAAGAGCATGGGCTCTGGAAGCAGGTCTCAGTTCTGACATCTTACTAGCTAAGTACCCTTGGGCATGTTACTTAACCTCTGTGGGTCTCAGTTTTCTCATCTAAAAATGGTGGTGATGACAACGGCCCTCCTAATCTCCTAGAGTATCCATGGTGGGGATTTTCTGTTTACCTACATAAAGCATGGACAGTGCCTGGCACTTAGCAGGTATGTAATAAAGCCAAATTTAGTGAATCGTCTCATTTTCATTCTTCCACACAATACATATTGAGTTTTAATACATAGACACAGTAGGATGAAGGGCTGGAAATGCCACAGTGACCCAGCCAGGCACAGCCTCTGTCCTCAAGAGTTTACTGCCTGTCTGAACCATTTCCCTGTTGACGCAGGTCTGCATTTCACTTGTAAACTTTTGCCTGGAGGTCATCTAAACCTTTCCTCTTCATTCTAGTTTCTATCTCCCACTTCTTATCTTGGGATTCGTAATACCCAGAAAGCACCCCTGCCTTATGATGGCTTGAGGTGATACATAGATCTATGCATTTTACACCCGCATGATTTGTTCCTTGCTGTTGCATTCTTTCCTTCGGGAGTCAGAATCAATTAGAGGTTTGGCTAGCGAGGCTTTGGTGAAAGCTCACCAAGGAGACAACAAAAGCAGCAGAAGAGCTGAAAGCTCTCCCTCCTAGCTTCTGTTCTGGGGGCAGACTTTCCCTGAGTCCAACTTCTTCTCTCCTAGATTTTGCTTGTTGGAAGCCTTCCCTGACTTTCTCAGACAATGGCTCTTAAATAGACCTTGTGCTTATCCCTACAGTAAGACTTTGTTCCATTGCAGGGTAACTGTCGACTTTCCTGTCTCCCCAGCTAGTCTGCATCACCATGAAGCCTAAGCCATCTTTTTGGTCTTCTTCTCCATTGTATCCTCCACCCAGCAATACCTTCTTATTGTTGACAAATAGTGCTCTTTATGCACATGTTGAACTTAGGTAGAGTATAAGAACCAACAATGTGGGTAAATTAGGAGGCAATGATTTATATTTTGTTACAAAATGTCTATTTATGAAAGAAGTGTTTACAGGGTTCCATTGAGTAGGACTTCGCAGGTGTCCCTAGTGGTAAAGAATCTTCCTGTCAATGTAGGAGATGAAAGAGTCTTGATTTGATGCCTGGGGCTGGAAGATCCCCTAGGGGAGGAAATGGCAACCCATTCCAGTATTCTTGCTGAGGGAATCCCATGGACAGAGGACTGGTGGGCCAAGTCCAGGGGGTTGCAAAGAGTTGGACACGGCTGAATGTCTGGGCACAGCACATTGAGTAGGGAGTCAGGGTTATTGCTATAAAAAAACAACCCCCACATTTCAGCAGCTAAATGGCCACAAACACACACAAAACTTTCTCAATGATGTAACAGTTCAAGTGTTCAGTTAACAGCCTTCTAAATCTTGTGGCTTCACCATCTCTTATGCTCCTGGGGTCCTCTGTTAGGTCTTCTGCATTTGGTTGGTAGATGGAGAGAGAGAGAGAAAGAAGACAATCATTCAGGACAGTCGCTCATCACTTCCCATCCCAGACCAGAACTCGGTTGCATGGCCATATTGGTTGCTAGGGAAACTGGGGAAGGCTGTCTAGCTGGGTGTCCAGGAGGAGAGGCAAATGTGTTTTGTGAGCACACAGCAGTCTCTGCCCTGGGAGCATACCAGAGCCAGCTGGCCCTTGTGTAAAGTGATACATGTGTCCATAAAGTGACATGTGTGTCCATAAAGTGACATGTTTGTCCACCATGCAGTGGGTCCCAGAAGGATGAAGTTGCACTGATGTCTGCCATTCTGGCTTTGCAGGTGAACTCATGTGATCAAAATCTAAATCACTGCCTCGAACTCATTGAACAAGTTGCCAAAGTGCAGGGACAACTCTTTGGGATCCTCACTACAGCAGCCCAAGAAGGTGAGAAGGGCCCGTGCATCTCCCTCTGGTTCTCCCCTCTTCGCCTTCTTTTCCTTTTCCCTTCCCTTTGCTCTCTGCCTGGGTGGGTGTGGTTGGCTTTCTCTCGCTCACCTTGTCTGTGGATTCTTCCAGGAGGACATTATGATGGTGTGGAAACAATCAAATCGCGCCTTTTGCCTTGGCTGGAGGCCTCCTTTACAGCAGCTTCCCTGGGAAAACCTGTGGATAGCAAGGTCCCTTCTCTACAGGTAGGGACACTAAAGGATCACCCTCAGTGTTCAGCACCTGATCAGGCTCTGGGAACTCAAACATACATAGTTCAGTTCAGTTCAATCGTTCAGTCGTGTCCGACTCTTTGCAACTCCATGAATTGCAGCACACCAGGCCTCTCTGTCCATCACCAACTCCCAGAGTCTACCCAAACCCATGTCCATCGAGTCAGTGATGCCATCCAACCATCTCATCCTCTGTCATCCCCTTCTCCTCCTGCCCCCAATCCTTCCCAGCATTAGGGTCTTTTCCAATGAGTCAACTCTTCGCATGAAGTGGCCAAAGTATTGGAGTTTCAGCTTCAACATCAGTCCTTCCAGTGAACACCCAGGACTGATCTCCTTTAGGATGGACTGGCTGAATCTCCTTGCAGTCCAAGGGACTCTCAAGAGTCTTCTCCAACACCACAGTTCAAAAGCATCAATTCTGCAGGGCTCAGCTATCTTCACCGTCCAACTCTCACATCCATACACAACCACTGGAAAAACCATAGCCTTGACTAGACGGACTTTTGTTGGCAAAGTAATGTCTCTGCTTTTAAATATGCTGTCTAGGTTGGTCATAACTTTCCTTCCAAGGAGTGAGCGTCTTTTAATTTCATTGCTGCAATCACCATCAGCAGTAAAGTCTGACACTGTTTCCCCATCTATTTCCCATGAAGTGATGGGACCAGATTCCATGATCTTAGTTTTCTGAACGTTGAGCTTTAAGCCAACTTTTTCACTCTCCTCTTTCACTTTCATCAAGAGGCTCTTTAGTTCTTCTTCACTTTCTGCCATAAGGGTGGTGTCATCTGCATATCTGAGTTTATTGATATTTCTCCCAGCCATCTTGATTCCAGCTTGTGTTTCTTCCAGCCCAGTGTTTCTCATGATGTACTCTGCATATAAGTTAAATAAGCAGGGTGACAATATACAGCCTTGACGTACTCCTTTTCCTATTTGGAACCAGTCTGTTGTTCCATGTCCAGGTCTAACTGTTGCTTCCTGACCGGCATACAGGTTTCTCAAGAGACAGGTCAGATGGTCTGGTATTCCTATCTCTTTCAGAATTGTCCACAGTTTATTGTGATCCATACAGTCAAAGGCTTTGGCATAGTCAATAAAGCAGAAATAGATGTTTTTCTGGAACTCTCTTCCTTTTTCAGTGATCCAGCGGATATTGGCAATTTGATCTCTGGTTCCTCTGCCTTTTCTAAAACCAGCTCAAACATATGGAAGTTCACGGTTCACGTATTGCTGAAGCCTGGCTTGGAGAATTTTGAGCATTTCTTTACTAGCGTGTGAGATGAGTGCAATTGTGTGGTAGTTTGAGCATGTTTTGGCATTGCCTTTCTTTGGGATTGGAACGAAAACTGACCTTTTCCAGTCCTGTGGCCACTGCTGAGTTTTCCAAATTTGCTGGCATATTGAGTGCAGCACTTTCACAGCATCATCTTTTAGGATTTGAAATAGCTCAACTGGAATTCCATCACCTCTACTAGCTTTGTTCGTGGTGATGCTTTCTAAGGCCCACTTGACTTCACATTCCAGGATGTCTGGCTCTAGGTGAGTGATCACACCATCGTGATTATCTGGGTCGTGAAGATCTTTTTTGTATAGTTCTTCTGTGTATTCTTGCCACCTCTTCTTAATATCTTCTGCTTCTGTTAGGTCCATACCATTTCTGTCCTTTATCAAGTCTATCTTTGCATGAAATGTTCCTTTGGTATCTCTAATTTTCTTGAAGAGATCTCTAGTCTTTCCCAATCTGTTGTTTTCCTCTATTTCTTTGCATTGATCCCTGAGGAAGGCTATCTTATCTCTCCTTGCTATCCTTTGGAGCTCTGCAAACATACATAAGATAAGGCTTTTTACTTAGTGAGGGACTTGGTTCTAGTTAGGGAACTGAGACATGGGTTGGAAAGGTGAGTTTCTATTTATCGTAGTATGTGGCATAATGGCTTGAGTTTTCTCTTGTGACAAATCAGCATTAAAATCTCATCCTTGCCTACTTCCTGGTGGTATGGCTTCAATCAATTCAAGAAGCCTCTGCTTCCTCAGCTATGAAAAGGGCCTGGTGATGGTCTGTATTTGGGACATTGATGCACCCACTCTAGGCGTTAAATAGTAACTTTTAAATGACAAGTTAGTCACCCTGACAGGGTACCATGGGGGAGGGGAGGGGAGTCATAAGAGAAAGGGATCATTAAAAGGGGGGCAGCTCAGTGTTCTGAAAGAGTAAAATAAAATGAATTACCTAATTGGAAACTTCCCAGATGAGAAAACTCAATTCTGGTAGACTGATCAACGGTGTCATCATTTGTGGTTGATATATTGGTGGTTTCCAAACGGCACTGGTAGTGTTTTAACAGTTGAGGACCAGACTGAGAAGAGAACACATACTTTGCTCAAGGCAGGAGCCCCCAACCTCCAGGATCTAATGCCTGATGATCTGAGGTGGAATTGATGTAATAATAATAGAAATAAAGTGCATGATAAATGTAATGCTTGTGAATCATCCTGAAACCATCCCCCACCCCCGAGTCCGTGAGAAAATTGTCTTCCATGAAACTGGTCACTGGAGCCAAAAAGGTTGGGGACCGCTGGTAAGGCACGGGTATCACTATGTCTGGATGAGCAAAACATTGGTAACCTTGATTTTCAATGTTTTTTGGATTTATATAAATTTCTTTCAAAAGATGAACCACTTAGATCAGGCTGTGTTCTAAGACCATAGCTGTGTTCTAAGACCTGTTCTAACACCAGGCTGTGTTCTAAGACCACCATAGCTGTGTTCTAAGCAAGAGGGCCTTATGAGGTAGTGGCTGAAGGATTCCTGCTTAGAGATCACTTGACAGAATCCTTGTCCACCTTCTAAGGCCCAAGGTAGATTGTCCAACCTATTAGGTCGCAGTTTCCTCAGTTGCTAAATAAATGGGAACCATGCTTTTGCTTACCTAATAGGGTCATTGTGAGAGTCAAACGTGATAAGCATGGGAAAAAACTTACATGTAGGAAGTGCTCTGTAGATGTCAGTTTTCATTAAAAAAAGTTTTTACATGGGGAAAAAAAATGTCTCTTAGATTTTTACCCCCTGTAGATGTTATTCTGGGTATAAAGATGTAGAATAGTATTTCGGTGTCTTTTTTAAAAATCTGAGGTGTCACTTACCTGCAGTGAAAACCGTAGGTTGATAAATTTTGACAAATGGATATATCCTTGTAACTCACATCCCTATTGAGATACAAAACATTTCCATTCCTTCAGCTCATTCCCATGTGCCACTTCCCAGTCCCCTCCCTCTGCCCTTAGGGCAATCACCCTTCGGATTTTTATCACTCTAGGTTAATTATGCCTGCACGGAAACTTCATGAAAATTTAACAATACATTACGTGCCCTTTTGGCTTGACTTCTTTTGTCCAGCGTAATGTTTTTGCTGTCCATGTGGCCTCGTGTTTTCAGACTGTGTTTTGATTTGTGCATCATTCCAGGACACATTCGATAAGGACAGACATAAAGAGACTGGTACTCGGGACATACAAGAATTAGATGCTGATTTGAGTGCAACTCGTAATCAACTCAACCAGGTTCAAGACGAGTAAGAGGAATGCAAGTTATCTTCTTTCAAAAAGAATTGCTTATTCTTAATATTTAAGTTTGAAAGGAAAATACTGGCTCATGTAAAATGTAGATATTTGCAAATATGTAACATGATGTGTGTGTGTGTGAGTTGAGAGTCAGTGTCTTTGAATTTGGGGATGGGATTTCTATATTATGATCCCTAGCACTCTGGTTCCCTTGGCTACATTCCTGAGGTTCTTCCTTCTTCATATGCCCATTATCAGTCCATATTTATAAAAAAGAAAGATTGTAACATGCAAATCTACCTTTGGGAAGGAAAATAAGAAAAGATGCAGACAGGAAAAGAGTGAAAGATCAGGTAAAGAGAAAAAATAAGAGAAAGAGAGAAAAAGTAAAATGAAGCAGTTTGCATCTATCTGTCAGTTAAGATCTATGTATGCCTGACTAAGAAGCATTAGATTTTGGAATAATTTTGAGATACAAAAGTATAATTTGAAAAAAGTAATGTCAGGCGATAACGGACCTCAGATGTATGCTATGTGCAAAGCCAGGGTAGCAAGCTCAAGGAATCACTGCAATGCAAATTGCAAACTTTGGGTTTTTCCTTGAGGGAGATAGACAAATGTGATGCAACTGCTTTCAATTTCTCTAACAAAAATCCATCAATAAGGTGTTTCTCCCACCGCAGCATTGCTCCATGGCTGACCTGCAGAGGGCAGCAAAGGATTCTTTTGTCATTAGTTGCTGCTGCAGCTGCTAAGTCGCTTCAGTCGTGTCTGACTGTGCGACCCCAGAGACGGCAGCCTACCGGGCTCCTCCGTCCCTGGGATTCTTGGGCTTACGAAAAGAATAAAGAATCTGCCTATAATGCAGAAGACCTGGGTTCGATCCCTGGGTCAGGAAGATACTCTGGAGAAGGGGATGGCAATCCACTCCAGTGTTTTTGCCTGGAGAATCCCATGGACAGAGGAGCCTGGCGGGCTACAGTTCGTGGGGTTGCAAAGAGTCAGACACGACTGAGCACTAAGACACTACACAGGGCTTATGATGGAATACCATGTGGCATTCTGCCTTGTTCTCTGCTGAGATTTCCTTCTAAGGAAAACATCTCTATTGATCGATTGATTTCATTTTGCCCAATTATAAAAGTTATACACATTTCCTTCTCAAGATGCATATAATAAAAGTACAAAGGTGAAAATCACCTATTAGTTTATGCCTATTAACATTTTTTGCATATTACTCTAGATATTTTTCCTTTCACACACACACAAGAGTTATCTCCCCACACACTCACTTATTTGTCCAGTTGGAACCATTGTCAGCAGTTTTATAGCTGCAGCAGTCAAAATTTACAAATGTAATGTGCACAATGCATAAATTCCTCTGAATTTCTATGACTTAATTCAACTAATGTCAACTGATTTGGAGAGGGGTAAGGAGGAGCCTTAACCCTGCCACTTCTTTTCTGGTTTACTGTAGTTCTTTTTGTGTAAATCTTCAGTTAATCCCAAGTTCGGACTTCTGTTAGGGGCTGTGTTTGCCCTTTCAAGAGGTCTCACTGTCCTCCTCCTTCCTTAGATGGCTGTCTAGGGATGGAGGGTTGCTTCTGCACTCTCCTGGTGCTGGAGGAGAGGAGCTTTAGGTCTTGTACTTCCCTCTGGCTTCTTGCTGCCTTGGTTCTGCCTGGGCACTAGAGTCTTGTGCTGATGGATGCTGAGTTGCGGCTTGTTGGTTAGATTTCCTGGGGCATTCGATGGCCTCTGCTGCTGCCTCTGGTTATGAGGCAAATCTTTGTGACCTTTCTGGTTCTTGACTTCAGGCAGCACCCATAGGAGCCGGTAATTCTTACCTCCCTCTCTTGTCACCATAGCTGTGTAGTTACCCATAAGAGGTATCATGGACCAAAAGCTATGACTGCGTGGATTTTTTTTTTAAAGCATCTGTCTGGAGATAATGTCAAATACAGAAAATTAATGAGAATAGTACTAAAAACACCCATTTACCCTTTCATATGCCTTTTGCTTTGTTTACTTTATCTTATATTTATACTCTCCCTATCTGTGTGTACACTCCCCTCCCCCATTTGAAAGTTGCACACAGTAAAGTTCTTGTTTTTTTCCCCTAAATTTCCTACTTTTGTTTTGGTTTAACCCATTTGTGGTTCATATTCTATTTCTTAAGGCATCAGAAATGACGGAGGCTGTTCACCCAGGTTCTATGGTAGCCAGCTCTCTCCTCCACTATTCTGCTTCCCTGTCTCCAAATCCAGGATGCTATCTACTGTGGAATGAAGGGCCCATCCAAGGAGGTTCCCAGGTCTAACCTTGTGGAGCCCAGTTTGGATGTGACTCAGTTCCAAAGGAGCCAATTCCAATAGAATGGGGACAGGTCTGCCCAGGTTTGATGAGCCCTAGACAAGGGAAGACCACCAGATTTTATGCTGGGACTCTGGTTAAAACCCTCACCTGTTCTCATTTCCTATGTCCAATCTATTAGAGGATCCAGTGAAATCTACCTCCTAAGCATCTCCTGCACCTGGTCCTTTCTGTACTACTACTGCTGCTCTCAGTCAAACCTCTGTAAGCTCTCACCTCAAACAGTTGCCTTCCAACTGGCTTCCCTGGGTCTGTTCTTGCTCTACTACCATCCATTTTCCACACAGTAAATAGAAATATATTATTATAGCAAGTAACTCTCCCACATCCAGCTTAAAGCATCTTAGTCACCCCTTTTTGTACTTAGAAAAAAAATTCTAAATTCCTTCTCAGAGCTCTTCTAGTCCTGTGTGATCTGACCCTACCTCTCGCTCCACCCTCATCTCATGCCAGGCTCCCCTCACCCAGTCTTCCCTCTGCTTCCTCACCTCGAGGCCTTGCCTGTGTCCTTTCAGAAAAGCAGAAGTCTTCTGCTGGTTCTTTGCAAGACTAGCTTTTTCTTGTCTTCCAGCTCTCAACTTAAATGTGACTTTCTCAGAGTCTGTGACCACTCTACACTGAATAGTCTTTCCTTTCTTTCTTTTCTCTTTCAACAATTATCTATACCACAAGTTGGAACTTTGAAAAATTTGTTTGAATATTTATGATTCACTACATTGGAGGCTCTAGAGGGTTACCATCCTGTATCACTATTCTGACACTTGTATCTTCAGCACCCAGCATTGTGCCTGGCACATAATAAATTCTCAATAATTTGCTCAATGAATGAATAAACCTATAACGAAAAATAAATATGTTAGCCTGTTTAAAACAATGCTTGTCACATGAATGTACCCCCTTTCTTCTTTCTGTATATCATCCAAGGGAGCCAAATTAGCCCTCTTGCCC
This sequence comes from Okapia johnstoni, assembly GCA_024291935.2. NCBI lineage: Eukaryota > Metazoa > Chordata > Mammalia > Artiodactyla > Giraffidae > Okapia > Okapia johnstoni. The sequence goes on from CM044308.1 coordinate 61,670,094, forward strand.
CTTTTGTTCATATGTATATTGGCTCACACACGTGTGCCAGGTCTTTTTTTTTTTTAATTGAAGTATAGTTGATCTACAGTGTGGTGTTAGTTTCTGCTGTATAGCAACGTGATTCAGTTATACCTATATATATATATTTATACATACATTCGTTAACATATTCTTTTCCATTATGGTTGACCACAGAATATTGACTATAAATCCCTGTGCTGCACAGTAGGACCTTGTTGTTTATCAGTTCTATGTATAATAGCTTGCATCTGCTAACCCTAAGCTTCTAATCCATTCCTCTCCCACCCTCTCTCGCTATGCCTTGTCTTGAGACAAAAAGCAAAACAAAACAAACAAAAAATGATTATTGTTCATACTCTTCTCCCTTTCTTGGTCTATGTTCTTCTTTTAATATTCCACAATTTTCTCTTGATAAAAGTGTTCATTTTCCCATATGTACTTAAAAAACACTATAACATATTCACATTTAAATTAAATTATAGTAATTTCCTTTCAACTTCCAACATCCCTATTATGAAGCTATTGCCACTTTGGTTTTAGTTTAGACTTTAGGCATTTCATTGTTGCACTCACTCAGTTTTTTTTTTTTTTTTTTTTAAATCTACTATATGACGAACTGTTTTACATGCTAGGGATAAAGAGATCAATAAAATAGACTCTTTGCCTTTCACTAGTTCATGGTGTGTTTGTAATGAGATTATAGATGTGAACAAGTGTGGGAGGAGCTCAGAAGGAGAGACAAACTTTGCTTGAGAGTTAGACATGGCCTTTGGAGACGTATTCATGGATGAGTGGGCGTTTGTTGGAGGAGAAGGATATAAGATGGGATTTGGGGAAACTCACACCTCTTCCTCTATTTCCTCATTGCCTGGGACTCGTGGAGACTTGATAGGAATCTAGCTAGCCCATTATTTCTGTCTCCCTCACTCTATAGGGGAGGCCAGAGTTTAACCTTCCATTCTTCTGTCCGAGTGTAAGGGGGAAGACTGATGTAAGGTTGGATAGCAGTTGCAATCTCTTATTCTCAGAACTACTGTGATGGAAGAGACAGGGTGTTCCAGGGATGTAGGGTCAGAGATGTCTGGAAACCTTTGCTATGATCTCTCACTGTACTAGGACAGCTTCACTGAGAACCATTGGTCCTTGTCCAATGGCATCCATCGCATTGTCATTTCCTTTAATTTAGACCTAAAGAAATAGTATGATTTATTATGATTTGCCTACAATGAGAGAAGTCTTTGAAATTAACAATGACCAAACTAGATTGAAAATGCAGGAAAATTGTGCTCAATTAGTGCTGGAAGTCAGAGGCAGGAACACATGAGATACTTGGTAGTTGAATGTAATTGTGGAAGACTTTCTTTATAGGTAGGCAAATAATTTTTTTATATTTAGTAAGTCCAGGAAATTTAAGTCAAATACAATGCTACAGTGCAAAGTAATAAGAATAGGTATTAATATATTACAGAAAAATGGAGATTTTATAGAGAGGAGCAACTTGGGGATTTGGTGTAATTAGAGAAGATGAATTAGGAGGGTGAGATGAAGAGATTGGACAAGTTTCTTTGTACTTTACATTCTAATATCAGTAATTATTATGTAGTCTTGTAGGGGTAGAAGCACTGAAATTTCTTTGTGTTTGACATTGAGGAAAGATGCTAGCATGTTTTTGCATACCAGTGTGCCATAATATTTGTAATATCATCTGAATGAATGCAGATGTCTTATAATTTGTTCTTGTTTATGTTGAATTTATAGCATATGGCAAAAGTTCCCAAGAGAAACTATGCCTTGATTTAAAAAGTCTGCCAGTTTTGGAAAGTCTGTCTTTAGTTACTGATTTCTCTTACAGTATGGCTGAGACTGAAAAGACTCTTGAAGAACCCAAGAACAGATCTGCCATATCCCTTTTGGCTGCAGAGGAGGAAATATATCAGCTAAAACAACAGTAAGAAAAAACAATGACAGGATTATTGCAGGCTGCTAATTAATCTTTGACTTTAGTTTGGTGCTCCATGACAGTGCAAACGAATCTGTCCACAAAGAGGAGAGGCAGCAATATTTTTATTAATATTTTATATACTTTTCTTATTACAAAAGCAGTCAGTTCAGTCCAGTCTCTCAGTTGTGTCTGACTCTTTGTGACCTCATGGATTGCAGCTCGCCAGGCTTCTCTGTCTATCACCAACTCCCGGAGCTTACTCAAACTCATGTCCATTGAGTCAGTGATGCCATCTAACCATCTCATCCTCTGTCATCCCCTTCTCCTCCCGCCTTCAATCTTTCCCATCATCAGGGTCTTTTCCAATGAGTCAGTTCTTCGCATCAGATGGCCAAAGTATTGGAGTTTCAGCTTCAGCATCAGTCCTTCCAATGAATATTTAGGACTGATTTCCTTTAGGATGGACTGGTTTGATCTCCTTGCAGTCCCAGGGACTCTCAAGAGTTTTCTCCAACACCACAGTTCAAAAGCATCAATTCTTTGGCGCTCAGCTTTCTTTATAGTCCAACTCTCACATCCATACATGACTACTGGAAAAATCGTAGCTTTGACTAGACGGACATTTGTTGGCTGCTTTTTAATATGCTGTCTAGGTTGGTCATAGCTTTTCTTCCAAGGAGCAAGCGTCTTTTAATTTCATGGCTGTAGTCACCATCTGCAGTGATTTTGGAGCTCAGGAAAATAAAATCTGTCACTGTTTTCTATTGTTTCCCCATCTATTTGCCTATCTACTATAGAAAATCTTCAAAGCATAGTAGAAAGGAACCAAAAACCCCTCATAATTCCAGAGCCAGTTCACTGTCACCATTGGATATTTTTTCCAACTAGTTAAAGACAACAAAATATAAGTATACGGTTGTGGACCCCATTTTTTCATTTAATAATTTTCTCTATTACCAAGAAAATAGAGCTTAGTTTTAAATAGGTCCATCATATTTCCTCATTTGAGTATTTCCCTAATATTAAATATTTACTTTGATGCCAATTTTCAACATCGGAAATAATTTTTTTGTGGCAAATCTTAGTTTAAATTTCAGATTGTTAGTCTCTAAAGATAAATTTCTAAAAGGGGAAAATAAACACTGATTCTTTAAGGTTATAATTTTTAAATCTTAACTTTGATTTTTTTTCCCCTCAAAAGAGCAGTTGTAGTAAAATACATATATACACATTTCTACTGTCTTCATACACGTTCCAATTGTTCTGATTTCTTTAGGAACATCCATAAATTTTAGCTTGGAGCACTGCTCTGTTTTCCACTTCTAACTCCCCTCTCATCATCATTTCAATCTCTTATTTTTCTAGCTGAGAAAGCTTCTCAAATTCTTTATCTCCTATTACTCAGCAATTCCTATAGCACCTACTCTGTTCTCCACTGTTTCTAGGGTAGCGTTTAATTCTGCTACTGCATTTTCAGCTGCTCTATATCCTTCTTAATCTTACCCCTTCCCTTTTCTTCTAACACCATTGCCATTTTCATCATACCATGTTCTCTTCTTATGACTTTTTCTCCCTGGTATGATGGTCACACCTCTTTGTATGTAATGAGGATGCCCATTTTATTTCTAAAGCTTTGCTCCTTTCCGTAGTACATTATTTTTATAGGTCCACACATCTGCTTAGTGTTGTGGATGTTTTTCAATTTCCAGTGGAGTTTCCCCCCCTCCCCCCACATTCCGAAGCACCAGTGAGAATAGATCACATCTTTGACCAGCTTCTGGAGTAGGTTTTTGGGGGTCACTTGCTTCCAGAGTTTTGTGCAGTGAAGCCATCCAATAAAGAATAGAATGACTCTGCTTTGCCTCCGCAAGGATTTCATGACTCTGCCCACAGCTTTGGCTGAATTTGCAAACCTATCTTTTCTTCAGGAGCTTTCCCATGCAAGCTGCAGACACGGTGTGGTTCCCTGACCCTGGCAATTCTGTTAATTTATTCTTGTTCCTATTTCCATGAGTTTTCCAAGGCAATAATGGCACACTAAATAGAGTAGCCCCGTTAAGTAGGACAATTGCAGTTTATCACCTTTCCTCCATCTCTACCTCTCTCTCTTTTCTTTCAAACCTTTGTTTCTGTTCAGGCTTAAATCTCTTCAAGCCCAGGAAGAATCTCGCCGCAGAAACTCAGATCGTAGGAGATCAGAGAAGCGGGGCTCCGAGCGTAGGAGAGTGGAGGTGCGGGGCTCGGAGCAGCGGGTCTCTGAGCTGGACAGGCGGAGCGCAGATCAGTGGAACGCAGAAGCCGTGTGCGATTATGAGAAACAGCTCCGAACGCTGAAGGACGAGATAGCTGTTCTGTCTGCTGAAAAATCTGTACTCCAAGGAAGGTCTGACAAACTCTCACAGATCTTTTCATTTAAGCCCCTTTTTGCCAAGTTAGTGATCAAAGCCCAGCTCGGTAAATGAAAAAAACAAAAGTGAAATGATACCCTGAACCCAAATCTCAACAATATGGAAAAGTTTGAACTGTAGAGGGCTGTTTCCTCTAACTGCTCCCTTCCAGAGAGAAAATACCTCCTGGATTTACAATACTTGGGCACTAATTAATTTTGGAATGACACTGAAGCTTATGGAATGGGACTGAGATGTGCAAAGGAAAGTGTGTGGCTTGAAACCAGATTTGAGTGCCTATAATGCAAAAAGCAGTACTCATGTTGAAACACTTGGTACCTGTGTTGAAACACTGTTCATGATAGGAGGATCCTGTTCTCTGAGTCCTAGGAGTCCTCTCTCCAGAGATGACCCATTGTCACTTTACTGCCAGGCATTTCCTTTTTACATCTCACTTTGTCAGGTGGGGTGTGTAGGTAAGGGAATATGAAATTGCCTTCTGCTGATGGACAAAATGTTAAGACAGGTCATTCAGTGTTAATTGAGGTCAAAGCAGGATGTTTCTCTGTCTTTTCTTGTGCTCCCTAACACTTCCCTCTTCCCTGCCAGCCCCACAGTGTGTCCAGATTCAGGCTAACATCAAAGCCACGCCTACCCCAGCTGTCCATTTCCCTAATGTCACCTTAATCTTTCATTTTGAGGAATTGCTCCATCAGTGTGGTGCAGGCGCCAGCTTGTACTAGCTCCTGGGGACCGATTCTGTGCATTTCTACCTAACTCCAGGTTCAGTGACATCACATGAATAGTTTGAAATTGCCTATGGTGAGAGTGCTTGTTGCACTGTGGAAATTGGCAAACACTATAAATGAAGGCTCCCCCCACCTCCACCTTCCACCTTTTGAGGGGCTGCTTTGCACCACCTTTTGCCCCATAGTTCCTTCTACAAAACTTTCCCTTAGGATTAGCTAGTCTGATCATTTATTATGTACTTGGTAGCAATATATAATACCTTTCACTGACACAATGCTTTTCGATTCACCAAGTACCTCCCCATGTTCTTCCAACCCCCATCACTATCCTAAAATAGGGCATAAATTATGTAGATGAAAATGGAGGATCTGGAGAGGAGACATGACTGCAAATGGTTTCATTGTTACAGAAGGAGAACACATTTTCTTTCTCAATGGTCAATCTGTTTATCTCATTTCATACCAGAAAGCTCAGTGATGTGTCAGTCGCCCAAGGTCAGGGTAAGAAATCTGACTTCTTTAACTCTGGCTCTTGCTAGCTGTATTACTCTAGGACAGCCCTCTAGCATTTATGAGCCTCAACCTCCTCATCTGTAAAATGGCCAGCAATCAATGCTGACCTTACCTGGCTGTTTGAAGGGTAAACTGATGTGCTGAGTGAGTGAAAGTGAGTTATAAATTCTAATGCATCAGGCAAATATTGAGTACTGTTTTTCCTTTGTGGAGACACAGTGCCTTTCACAGGGAGCTGCTCTCCCTGCTTCCGTCTCCGGTGGCTTCTGGTTGATGGGGAGAGAAGCAGCTGGAGTATAGGAACAAGAGGGAGAAGGGAATCGGAGCACTTCCCTGCCTGATTCTTGTTCACCAACAGGTCCACCAGGAGCCGGTCTCCTAGCCCTGACCCTTGCAGCCGCAGTCACAGCCAAAGCCGCAGCCACAGCCACAGCCGCAGCCACAGCTGGAGCCACAGTCACAGCCGAAGCAGGTCCGTCAGCCCCTCCTCTGCCAAGGCCAGGACCCCGTCCCCGAACCGCGCCAAACTGTCCAGCGTGGCGCGCAAGGCCGCCCTGCTGTCCCGGTTCAGCGATGCCTATTCCCAGGGTCGCCTGGATGCGCAGTGCCTGCTGCGGCGCTGCATCGACAAAGCCGAGACGGTGCAGCGAATCATCTACATCGCGACTGTGGTATGTGAGCCTCTCACGCGTCGCTGCGCTTCCGTGGTCCCCGGGCATCGCGGGCGGGAAAACCTAGGTAACCTCAACAGGACGCTCAAAAGACTCATAGGGCCTGAGGTCACTGAAGGAGGGTGGACTTCCATCTGTTTCCTCCCTCCCCTCCTTTCTCTTTCCTCTCTTCTTCTGTTCTTTCTTTTTCTCTCCTTCCTTCTTTCTTTCGTTCCTTCCACCTATTACAAATATTTGCGATGAATTATTTTTCACACTAAGTAACTTTTTCTCTGGAGAAGGAAATGGCAACCCACTCCAGTGTTCCTGCCTGGAGAATCCCAGGGACGGGGGAGCCTGGTGGGCTGCCGTCTATGGGGTCGCAGAGTTGGACACGACTGAAGCGACTTAGCAGCAACCTTTTCTTCTGGGCTTTCCTGGTAGTTCAGTGGTAAAGAGCCCACCTGCCAATGCAGGTTTGATCCCTGGGTAGGGAGGATCCCGTGGAAAAGGAAATGGCAACCCATTCCAGTATTCTTGCCTGGGAAATCCCATGGACAGAGGAACCTGGGGGGCTACAGCTCATGGGGTTGCAAGAGAGTTGGACACAACTTAGTGACTAAACAACAACAAACATTTGATTGGTTACCTTCCATTCTTAGAAAAATCAAAAGGCTCTGAATATGCTAATTCTTTTGTTTATTTAATGAAGAGTAGTTACTGAAATTGCTAATATATCAGCTGTTTGAGTATGGAAAATTAAGGAGTACTCATATAAAATCTTAAGTTCTATGGGTACCGTATTGAGATACTAAAAGCCTGTTATGACAACAATTAAATATTACAAAACAAAACTAAATATTGGTGTAAGAGAAGAATTATCAGAATCTTTTGAATCTTATCCTATGTTTATTTTATATCAAGCATCAGCAAACTATGACCCCTGGGCCATATCTGGTTCTGGCCTGTAATTCTAAGAGAAATACCACCCAAGAGCTATCATACAAGAATACTCTTACATTTTAAAGGATTGTAAAAAAAAAGAGAGTGACAAAAACAGTTGGACCCACAAAGCCTAAAATGCTTACCATCTGGCTTCTTACAGAAAAAAGTTTGCCAACCCCTGGGTTATATAGTTAAGAATCACGTACTGAGTTGTTAAAATTCTGTAATTGTAGAGGGCATATCTTTCATGCATAATTGAGGTTTTCCTATGCCTGCTACATAATAAATATTCAATAAATATTTTTTGAATTAATATATACCAGGAAACATGCCAGATGCTCGATATGTGTCTATGTATGACATGAGCACTAGATTGATAATTTTCTCTTATTTTTTGACCAGTATTACAATCATGCTGTGGGGACAAAGCATCAACTAGCATGCTTCAAGTATTTATGTAACCACAGGGCATTTTATTTCCTTGAATGCCTGCCTTGTCCTGCTTCTTGAAATCAGGGTTATCAGAACAATGATCAACTGTCTGGAAATTAGTGACTATAGATAATCTAATAAATGATGAATAGAACATGTATTTACACACTTTCCAAAATTTAGTTGTGTATTTTCTCCCAGATTAAAAATAGTTTTGACTGCTGGGTTTAGTTATCAGAAGTGTCCAATATGATGCTGATTTTTGGGGGGCGTTCTTTCTTTGTTCCTTGCTTTGGACCTCTTTATTCCTCTGCTCCCACCAAATACACTGGCTGTATTTTATGTGCAGGAGGCATTCCATGTGGCCAAAATGGCATTCAGACACTTTAAGATCCGTGTGAGGAAATCACTGACACCATCTTGTGCCGGGTCAAATGACTTTGAGGATGCTGTCTCGGATTATATCATCTGTCATCTTGATCTATATGATTCTCAAAGCAGTGTTAATGTAAGTGTTGGGTCTTTTATTGGGACTGATTTGCTACAGCTGTTGCCTTGAATACTAATAACTCAGGAATCCATCTAGTGCTTACTATCACTTCTGATAGCTTATAGTGAACAATGTCAGATTCATGATCTCCAAAGAAGATTTAGCTTCGGGACCAGGGACCAGGCTTAATCACTTAAGAGCTTTTGTGTAGCAGAGTTTTATTAAAGTATGAAAAGGGACAGAGGAAGCTTCTGGCATAGACATCAGAAGGGGGACAGAGAGTGCCCCCCTCGCTAGTCTTAGCAAGGGAATTATATACTTTTATCAGACCCACTCCCACAACATACATCTTAAATTGGCTTTTCCAGTAGTCATGTATGGATGTGAGAGTTGGACTGTAAAGAAAGCTGAGCGCCAAAGAATTGATGCTTTTGAACTGTGGTGTTGGAGAAGACTCTTGAGGGTCCTTGGACTGCAAGGAGATCCAACAAGTCAATCCTAAAGGAAATCAGTCCTGAATATTCATTGGAAGGACTGATGCTGAAGCTAAAACTCCAATACGTTGGCCACCTGATGCAAAGAACTGACTCATTGGAAAAGACCCTGATGGTGGGAAAGATTGAAAGTGAGAGGAGAAGGGGATGACAGAGTATGAAATGGTTGGATGGCATCACTGACTCAAAGGATATGAGTTTGAGTAAGCTGCAGAAGTTGGTGACGGACAGGGAAGCCTGGTGTGCTGTAGTCCATGAGGTCTCAAGGAGTTGGACATGACTGAGCGACTGAACTGAACTGAACCAGACCCACTCCCACAGTATACAAGTTTTAAGATAACAAAATTAGTCAGAAGGTTATTGTTAAGGAGAAACATATCCTTGAGCAAGATACATTGTTATATTGACTAAGACAAAGCAATATTTGTCCTTTTCTCCTCCTTGGGAGCCCCAGACTTCTTATCAACCTGCCTAGGGATTGACTCTCACTTCTACGTAATGGAAGAGCAGGAATGAGCAGCACCAATGTGCTTTATAGAACCAGTCATTATTGGCTGTTTCTTTCTTAGACATTTTATGGGGAAACTATTTTGAGCTTTGTAGTTCTATTCTTCAGACAGGCCCTTAAGGTTGGAAGACAGAATATTATAGTGCTTAAGAGCAATGATTTTGGGAAAGATAGTTATGGATTTGCATCCTGGCTCTGCCACTTACTAGCTGTGTGACCTTGCACATTTACTTAACTTTTCTGTACTTTGATTTTTCTAATCCTTAAATGGGAGCAACAATGGTCATGACCCCACAGAGTTTGTGAGAGGATTAAATGGAAGGAAGCAGGTGATTTTCTTAGCAAAAAAACACTCTCAATAAGAGCAAGATTATAATTGTTGGGCTTCCCAGGTGGCTCAGCGGCAGACTCTGCCTGCCAATGCAGGAGTTGTGGGTTCTGTCCCTGGGTCAGGAAGTTCCCCTGGAGGAGGAAATGGGAACCCACTCCAGTATTCTTACCTGAAAAATCCCATGGCAGCCTACAGTCCATGGGTCTCAAAGAGGCAGATATGACTGAGTGACTGAGACTGAGTGAACAAGGCAGAGTTTTGTGCTGGCAATCATATAACTTGCCCAGAATAGAAAAATAGTAGGAAATAATAAATAAAAGCTATTAAGAGTTTTTACTTTAGTTTTTTCGGGAAGACTTTCTTGGCCTTTAGTATGTCATTTGTCCTTTGTCATCTTTCCTCCTCCTCTATTAAGGAGTCTTTCTCCTTTCAGCACACGCACTTCTTTTCTAGTTTACCTTATTTTCACTCATGTGCCCTTTTCCCACCTCCCATCAGTCATAACGTCCTTAGGCATTGTCAGTGTATTTTTCACAGGTTGGTAAAAAGATGATGCCATCTTTTTGTTTTTCAGGATGTGATCCGAGCCATGAATGTCAATCCCAAGATTTCATTCCCTCCTGAAGTTGACTTTTGCCTCCTCAGTAACTTCATCCAGGAGATATGTTGCATTGCCTTTGCAATGCAGACTTTAGAACCACCCCTAGATATTGCATTTGGGGCCGATGGAGAAATTTTTAATGATTGCAAGTAAGAGACATAGAAGCAGAAGCTAAGGGATTCTTTACAAATAAATGATATTGTCTTTATTTCCTGGGAACAATTTAGGGAAAAGAACTCTGGGTAGGGAAATCAACAGACATTACCTGATTTCCAAGCCCTACCGTATACTTCCTTGTACTACAGGGTGGGGCCCTCTCCTGGGGTCATTTTCCTTCTCCGTCAAATGTGATTCAGAGGAGACCTTATGATTTCCATTGGGTATATTGGTTTTGGGGAGAACTAAGGAGCACCTGGACTCTGGAACACTTTAAAAGAAAAGTGCTATATAAATACAAACATGTATTACTTTTTATTGTCTAAAAATTTTTATTGAGGTATAATTGGCATTTAATGTTATATTAGTTTCATGTCTACAACATGATTCTATATTTGTATATATTATGAAATGATTACCATGAAAATTGTACTTAACATCTGTCACCATATATAGTTACAAAAAATTTGTTTCTTTCAATGAAAACTTTTAAGATCTATTCTCTAAGCAGCTTTCAAATTTGCAGGACAGTATTATTAACTATATTGTTAACAATTATACATCTGCATGACTTATTTTGTAACTGAAAGTTTGTACCTTTTGACCTCTCTAACCCATTTTGCACACTCCCCACCTCTGACAACCACTAATCTGTTCTTTGTGTCTGTGAGCTTGGTTTTTGTTTGTTTGTTTTAGATTCCATGTATAAGTAAGATTGCATCATATTTGTCTTTCTCTGTCTGACTTATTTCATAATGCCTTCTAGGTCTATCCATGTTGTCTCAATTGGCAAGATTTCATTCTCTTTTTTATAGCTAAAAAATATACCATTGTATATGTACTACAACTTCTTTAACCATTAATCCATCAATGAACACTTAAGTGTCCATCTTGGCTATTGTAAATAATGCTGCAGTGAACACGGGGGTGCATATATCTTTTCCAGTTTAGTTTTCTTTGGATAAATACCTAGAAGTGGAATTCCTGGATTATATGGTAATTCTGTTTTTAATTTTTTGAGAAACCTCCATACAGTTTTTCATAATGGCTACACCAATTTATATTTCCATCAATAGGGCACAAGCGTTCCCTTTTCTCCACATCCTTGCCAGCACTTCTTATCTTTTTGATAACAGCTCTTCTAACAGGTGTGAGGTGATAGCTCATTGTGATTTTGATTTCTTTGTGATTAATGGTGTTGAACATCTTTCCATGTATCTGTTGGCCATCTGTATATCTTTTTCAGAAAAATGTCCATTCAGATCCTCTGCCTAACTAACTACTGAGAAGTATTCACCCATTTTAGTCTGTGGAAACTGCTCATTTCACAGACTTCTGGCAGGCCTGCTGCTTACATACCTGCTGTAACATGCTGTCTCTTGGGGCACTGTGGCCTGTACTCCTGGATGGCTGTGAGCTCAAACTGGAGTTCCTAATAATGACTGAATTTATTTGGTTCTACCCTAGGGTTTTACAGAACAAGACTAAACCTCTTTTTTGTTTGTTTTTATTCTTACCCTGATAGCCTTTCACACATTTGAAATCAATTACTCATCCTTCTCTAGCCTCATGGTTTTAGATTTTTTTCATTTGAAGGGATTTTTGAGACCTCACATTTAGACTGGTTTTCTTGATCTGTGCTCCATGTTTGTCTGAGTATTTCTTTAAAAAACAAGTGTCCACACTTACATATATACAATGGAATATTGCTCAATCATAAAAAGGAATGCATTTGAGTCAGTTCTAAAGAGGTGGATGAATCTAGAGCCTGTTATACAGTGAAGTAAATCAGAAAAAGAAAAGCAAGTATCGTACACTAATGCATATATATGGAATCTAGAAAGATGGCACTGATGAACCTATTTGCAGGGCAGCAGTGGAGATGCAGACATAAAGAACAGACTTATGGACAAGGGCGGAGGGAGGAAATGAATGGAGAGAGTAGCATGGAAGCATATACACTACCATATGTAAAATAGAGAGCCAGTGGAAATTTGCTGTATGACTCAAGGAAAATGAGGCTCAAACTGGGGCTCTGTAACAACCTAGAGGGGTGGGAAAGGGTGGGAGGTAGGAGGGAGGTTCAAGAGGGAGGGGACATATGTACACCCATGGCTAATTCATGTTGATGTATGGCAGAAATCAAACCAATATAGTAAAGCAATTATCCTTCAATTAAAAGTAAATAAAAATTTTAAAAAGTGTCCACATTGAATGTAAACCCCAAGTTTGAACTGACCAGACTGGAGGTGCTAACACCATTTTTATCCTCTATTAAGTCTTCTAATTTATAGTAGCTTTTTTTTTCTTTTCTTTTTTTTTCTGGACATAGAACACTGTTGGCTCATTTTGAGTTCAACTAAAACCTGTTTTATTTTTTTTTTCTTTTACTGTGATTGAGCCAATCATCTGTGCAGTTACATGCTTTTTATTTGTTAAAAATTTATTTATTTTTAATTGGAGGACAATTGCTTTACAATATTGTGTTGGTTTCTGCCATACATCAACATGAATCAGTCATAGCTATACATATGTCCTCTCCCTCCTGAACCCAGTTACATGCTTTTTAGACTCAATTGCAGGACCTCATGTGTGTCCACATTATGTTGTTATATTAGTAGATTTAGCTTATTATAGTTCCAATCTCTTGAACTGGTTTTTTTGATACAGTCATCTGTTTCTTTTTCCCTACCCACTCCCCACCTTTGAACATTTTTCATGTATTTCATGGGAGTCATTGATGAACATATTGACTTACCCCAGGATTGAGAGAGAGAGAGAGAGAGTGAGCGAGCCCTGGGCACCTTCATTCTTGTTGACCCATTAACTACCCATTTTGGATATGATTATTGAACCAGTGTCTAATCCACCTACTGAAATTAATCATCCACCTATATTTCTTTTATTTTGTCCACAAAGATAACACAAGAAATCTTGTAGGTGGCTTATGGGACTTCAGATGTTCTCCGTCTCTAGCATTTCCCTGAATCGTAATTCTTGTAATCCTGAGAAGGAACAAGATTAGTCTGACATGACTTGAGTTTTTTTTTGTTGTTGTTATTGTTAATTTTTTTAAATTGAAATATAGTTGACTTGCAATGTTGTGTTAGGGTTACTCTGTTGTGCAATGGATAGCACATTGGACTTCCACAATGTTGTGTTAATTTCTGCTGTACAGCACAGTGATTCAATTATACATATATATACATTTTTAAAAAATATTCTTTGCCAGATGGTTTATCATAGGGTATTGAATATAGTTCACTGTGCTATACAGTAGGACGTTGTTTATCCATCTACATATACTAGTTTGCATCTGGTAACAGCAACCTCCCACTCCACCCTTCCCCTAACCTCCTCCCTCTTGGCAACCCCAGTCTGTTCTCTATGACATAACTTATTCTTAGTGAGCTCATGTTGGGTCCTTGTTATAACTGGTTCCTATTCTAGGAGCCCACAATTATCTCTTTAATAATAGAATCAGGATCCATATTTATCTAGGTTTGAGATGAAAATTTTACACTGATGACCCTCCCCTCCCAGTTAGGCTACGTAACTGCTTAACGTCTCTTTCTTGTTCTTTTGTGTTCATAATAGGTACCGTCGAAGCTATGACTCCGATTTCACGGCTCCCTTGGTCTTCTATCATGTGTGGCCTGCTCTCATGGAGAATGACTGTGTCGTCATGAAGGGAGAAGCTGTCACCAGGAGAGGGGCTTTTGTACGGTGGCCTTGTGTAGTGACAATTCATCCCTAGTGCTTGATTCACAAGTTCGAGAACATTTACAAACCCAAAGATTGTATAAAAGAAGTTCATAAGGGTTGTTTGATAAGATTTCATACAAAGGAGAGGAATGGGACTGGTTGTGAAGAACGGATTCTTTTCTTTGACTCATGAATCTTCAGAATTTCTTGGCAGTCATTTCTTTGTCTATTGATTTATTTGTAAGATGGAGGTGGTTTAGTTGCTAAGTTGTGTCTGACTCTTTACCACCCCATGGACTGTAGCCCACCAGACTCTTCTGGGATATCCCAGGCAAGAATACTGGAGTGGTTGCCATTTCCTCCTCCAGGGGATCTTCCCGACCCAGGGATCGAACCCACGTCTCCTGCCTTCGCAGGCCATTCTTTACCACTGAGCCACCTTGGAAGCCTCTTTATAAGATAGAACTGGTCCTATTTGCATTCTTCATCTTATAAATACTATGCTATTATAAGGGCAAAGCCTTTGAGCTCACCTGGAGGCTTTCTGTAATTCTAAGCATTTAAAAGTGATTGATTAACTTTCAGAACACAGTTGGTCAAATTTTTATTGACAGTACTCTGTTTGGAAATATGTCCTGTTTGGAGTGTGTCCTGTTTTTTCCTCCTTGGTATGATGTGTAAGGAGAGGAGGGATGGAGAAAAAGAGGGCACAGGAGATGGGGAGAGAGTAGTCAATCAGTTTCCTATGTACATCAGCTGTAGAATGCTTTGAACATGTCAAATAATTGGACAGCCTTCAAAGTGGAAGCTTAGGTATGCAAGTGTGTGAACATGTGTGTGTTAAAGTGGGGGTTGGGTGTTGGAACTGGTTGCTGTGGATGCTTGGATATTTTGCATGTTTCCGATTATGGAGTTTTACCCTGACCTTCCTAGAAGGAGGTAAGTGAATTCTGGAGAGAAGCTCCTGGGTCCAGAGCAAAGCTACCTTCTTGGTGGTCTCAGTTCCTGTTCTCTTTGACTTGGAGAAGACAGGAAGTATTTTGTGGCAGGTATTCACATGCAGAGTGTGAGAAGCACTGTAGTATATTTTAAAAGAACTTAAGAAAAGGATTTTTTGCAGCTTAAACATCTCACTAGAGCAAATAGTATCTCAGTGAAATATTCTGTGCTAGGAAAGCTGAGGCTGTAGAAATTGGTTGTGTTGACTTGAGAATCACACATGCTTACATGAAGTGAGCTCATAAAATGTACTTCTTGCCCTTAAAACAATCACCCTCTGTTAAGGAACTCTTAATGTAGAGTGTGCAGTATAGTTTGGAAGGGGAGGAGAGGAAATAGCCACTATTTCTGTGGTCTACATCAAATAGCAATTGCCTTTTGCTTCCTTTGTCTCTCTCCTTAAGTGCACCATCAGTATTTACCCAAGTTGAAACTCCCAAACTTAAAGAAAATACCCTAAAATCAAAAGCAGAAAAGGAAAGGGTTGAATGAAAGGATCTGATAAGAAGACTTTGGCTAGTGTCAGGCGAGTGTGTGCTCCTCGGTTCTGTCTCGTCACAACAAAGATTTGGAGTGACGGACATTAGAGCCCTCGGCCCTCAGCGGGTCACAGCTCTCGGGTCTTGGACAGACCGTGTTACAGCTCTCAGGTCTCAAACAGACCGTGTTATAGCTCTTAGATGAATCAGTGTTACAGCTCAGTGTTGCTGCTGCTAAGTCGCTTCAGTCGGGTCCGACTCTGTGCGACGGCATAGACGGCAGCCCATGAGGCTACGCTGTCCCCGGGATTCTCCAGGCAAGAATACTGGAGGGGGTTGCCATTTCCTTCTCCAGTGCATGAAAGGGAAAAGTGAAAGTGAAGTCGCTCAGTCGTGTCCGACTTTTAGTGACCCCATGGACTGTAGCCTACCAGGCTCCTCCGTCCATGGGATTTTCCAGGCAAGAGTACTGGAGTGGGGTGCCATTGCCTTCTCCACAGCTCAGTGTTACAGCTCTTTTATTTAGATGATAGCAGGAAAATGCATCCTTGAAGCATGAGGGCATGCTGACTGTGGACCCAAAGACTTGAAGAGAAGAATGCCCCAGCGTGCGGGAGAGAGAGGGAGAGAGCACTTTTGGCTCCTCTTTTTATGTTTTTTTCCTCCCTCTGGGCCTGCCCTATGCAAATTGGGCTTAGCCAGGAGTGCTGTTCTACCTGAAGTTCTCACTCTGGTCCTTGGACGTTCCTTTGACCTTCCTTTGTTCCATTTTTGCGGGCTTTTCCCTTCATTGTCTTTTAGCCACCGCCCTTTTGGACTCCTGTTTCCTATTCTAACTACCTAACACTAGTAAAATCTCATTACAGGAAATAGAGTTTTCTTTTATGAGCCTTGATTTAGTTAGAGAGTAGAAGGTTCACAGTGGTGATTCACTCATGCACTCACTCATTAATTCATCTTATTTGGTAATTATTTATGACCCAAGCACTCTGTTTAGGTGCTTGAGATCCAGCAATGAACAAAACAGCCACAAATTCCTGCCCACATGGAGCTTACATTGTCCAATACTTGGAAACTTGAATGTAATTTCTAACAGCTTCTGCATCAAAACAAAGTTCTGTTGCAGGAAGGGGGACCCCTTCCAGGGCCTAAAATCAGGCTCTTGTCTAACACTGGGAAATGAATTGTCCGAGGAGACACATGTGCTGACAAAGCAAGAGATTTTATTGGGAAAGGGCACCCAGGTGGAGAGCAGTAGGGTAAGGGAACCCAGGAGAACAGCTCTGCCACGTGGCTCCCAGTCTCGGGTTTTATGGTGATGGGATTAGTTTCCCGGTGGTCTTTAGCCAATCAGAGTCCTTCTTGATGGTGCAAGCCTTGTTCAGCCAAGATGGATGTCAGAGAGGAGGATTCTGGGAGGTGGTCAGACATGTGGTATCTCCTTTTGACCTTTCCCGAACTCTCCCATTTGGTGGTGGCTTATTAGTTCCATGTTCCTTACTAGGACCTCCTGTCGTAAAACAACTCATGCAAATGGTTACTGTGGTGCCTGGCCAGGGTGGGTGGTTTCAATCAGTGTGCTTCCCCTAACAACCCTCCCCTGAGAGACTTCATACTCAAGATAGTTCTTGGGAATTGGGGGGGAGGTCTTTCTTCTGTAATTTCTTCCTGCTGTGCATGGGCGTAGGCCTGCCTAGCAGAGCAGAAGTGTCTCTCTACCTGATCTAAGTCAAGGTGTTTTTTGCCTAAAACCAGCATTCACCCTTGTAATAACAGCAATTTAGTTTGAAGCTGTTGGCTCCTCTCAGAGATGAAATAGACAGGGACCAAACAGGACACCTAACAAGAATGGTCATCACTGGTCCCCAGAAACAGGAGGCAACATTTGGGGTGAGGGATGCAGGGTTTGTGACTTTTTTTTTTTTTTTTGATTGGTTGGTGGTGAGGCAACAGAACTATGCTCCAGGAATCTTGTGTTTAGCCTGAAGTTACCATCCTCCACCTGGGTAGGGGCTCCAGTTCTATAGGAGAACTCAAAGACATTGTTATGCATATTTCTTTTCTTTTTTTTTTTTTTTTTTAAGCATATTTCTTTGAGTAGGAACCAGGACCCTGTCTGGAGGCTGTACCAACCTTTGATTTTTTTCTCCTCTGTTTCTGTATCCCCCACCTTCCCTGATTAGCAATTGTTTGAATCCACCCTTTGGAACTCAGGGAAGGTCAAGGAGGCTGAATGAAGCCGATATCCTACAGACAAGAAATGGAGAACACAGAACAGATCTGTACTCCAGAGCCCCACAGAGTTCTTCTCAGTTTTAATTTGGGGAACTAGGCAACTATGATTGTGATAACTTTCTGTCAAAATAGGGCATAGGACTGCTTCGGCTTGGAGAATAGACACTGAATTGGAAGTATTCCTGAGTTCCAAGTTCTAGATCTGAGTCTTGTATGATTAAAATCTCAATCCCTTGGTCTACCATTTTGGTGTAACAGACCCAATTAGAAGTAGTTGGGGGAGTGATAACTGGACTTTTAATAGACAAAATAAATCTCATTTCTTTTTAGAAGAATAGACTTGAAACCCAGTCTGGACCTGGCACTTCAGGGAGACTTGTAGCCAGGTAGCCAGTTGCCTAGTTTTATAAAAAGTAAGGTTGCAATTACTAGCTTCCAGCAGACATTGTTTTGAGAATGGTGGCATCCAAGCCTGACACGACTTGATAAACTCAAGTGTTTAGCAATACAAGGTCTAATCTGAAAGTATACCCATAGCATCACCTAGTTATTTCTCAGGATGTCTGAACCATAACTACTCTATTTTGACTTTTAATTGTAAAATTTTTCTTAATATCCAAAGCAGATTTCACCATTAATGACGTCAGTGTTTCTCTAGGTATGAGAAGATGCAAGAATTGGGACTCTTAAAATCTTCTCCTGAAAAGATCTAACTATCTGAAGGCCTGTTCTGCCAGTTTTTCCCAGAACACAGAGTGCCTCATTCCTGATTTCACCCTGAACTCCTTTCAGGGGAGTTGAAGTTCAGCAGTTGCAGTGGCCATGATTTAATCTTTGTAGACGTAGATGGCAAGTGTCAGTTTTCAGTTGGCAGAGCCCCTTTTTGTTCATAAACTTGACCATGATTCTGAGGGGGGCATTCCATGACCATTTTATCTCATGGTTCTGAGAATGTCCATTCTCAGGTTTGGCAAAGATTTTGTTGACAGGCCACTCAACGTGCTGTTACTGGACTAGGCCATAAAACAGTACCCAAAATTCTCTGGACCACCTGTCTTACTAGCCTCTTGGTCCAGGAAAGACCTCTTTCCCTCTTATTGGCTCTTCCCATATCTAGAGTTACACTGTTACCATCATTGATCTCATATGGAACTATATATTATTTTATCAGAGGCCTCAGTCGCACATTTGGCAGTGTAAGAAACAGTAATTTTGTAAAACAGGTGAAATACATATAACATAGCCAGCAGTATTAGTAAAGTCACAAGTAAGACTTAAGAGCTTCCATTAGATGTAGCCCAGAATATCCCAGGTCATCTGACTTAGTCTACTCTGTAGAATCTTTATCTCCCAGGGAATTTATATATTGGCACTGTCTATAAGGCACATAGTCCAGTTTTCTAGTGTTACTTAGACTGATTATCCTTAGTATAATTTAATTGTTTCTAACACAGAGGAGACTCTAAACCTAAATTACCATAGCCTGGTGTTATCTATATAAATCCATCCCATAATTGTGGGAGATTTTTTCCCTCCTTTGCTGAAATTTTGTTTGTTGCTCTGATTGAGCTTGAGTAATAGAAGAAAGCTCAAATTTATGGCCAGAGTCCAAGAAGGCATTATTAATTGGCCCGGTGAAGGGATCCCATCTGGTAATATCACAGTGACCTGAATATGACTATAATTTTTTTTAAAGTAAATTTTCTCAAGGCCAACCAGTTAGAGCCTTGTAGTAGAGAAATTTACCAAGGTAACCCAGAACTAGACACAAGTAATTGGCCACAAACCCAACAGTTGGATTGATTTCTAAAACTAGCATAGGATCAGGCCTATGATAGAAAAGCATTTGATTTATATGTAAAGGTCTAAGAAGTCAAGAAAACTTTATAAATGATCATATGAATCAGGTCCAGCATCTTGGGCGAACTGTCTACCTCTGATGTCGTCAACTTCTCATCCTGGTCTAGTGTAGTTTCTCCTCTGTTTGAGCATCATTTTAAGGTGAGAACTGGAGCCCCGACCCAGGTGGAGGATGGTAACTTCAGGCTAAACACAAGATTCCTGGAGCATAGTTCTGTTGCCTCACCACCAACCAATCAAAAAAAAAAAGTCACAAACCCTGCATCCCTCACCCCAAACGTTGCCTCCTGTTTCTGGGGACCAGTGATGACCATTCTTGTTAGGTGTCCTGTTTGGTCCCTGTCTATTTCATCTCTGAGAGGAGCCAACAGCTTCAAACTAAATTGCTGTTATTACAAGGGTGAATGCTGGTTTTAGGCAAAAAACACCTTGACTTAGATCAGGTAGAGAGACACTTCTGCTCTGCTAGGCAGGCCTACGCCCATGCACAGCAGGAAGAAGTTACAGAAGAAAGACCTCCCCCCCCAACTCCTAAGAACTATCTTGAGTATGAAGTCTCTCAGGGGAGGGTTGTTAGGGGAAGCACACTGATTGAAACCACCCACCCTGGCCAGGCACCACAATAACCATTTGCATGAATTGTTTTACGACAGGAGGTCCTAGTAAGGAACATGGAACTAATAAGCCACCACCAAATGGGAGAGTTCGGGAAAGGTCAAAAGGAGATACCACATGTCCGACCACCTCCCAGAATCCTCCTCTCTGACATCCATCTTGGCTGAACAAGGCTTGCACCATCAGGAAGGACTCTGAGTCAGAATGATTGGCTAAAGACCACCAGGAAACTAATCCCATCACCATAAAATCCAAGACTGGGAGCCAGGTGGCAGAGCTGTTCTCCTGGGTTCCCTTACCCTACTGCTCTCCACCCGGGTGCCCTTTCCCAATAAAATCTCTTGCTTTGTCAGCACATGTGTCTCCTCGGACAATTCATTTCTGAGTGTTAGACAAGAGCCCAGTTTCAGGCCCTGGAAGGGTTCCCCCTTCCTGCAACAGTTCCATTAGCACCAAGAATTTGAATATCCCAAAGTTCATTGTAAGGAGATTTTCTTGAGAAATATCCCAGAATTATAGTCAAATATTGGGCAGCTATAAGAAATTAGTGTACCTCATGCCAATTGCCAGTAACAGGCAAGTGCAATCATGTCAGAAAATTTCTTGTTCATTCTATGGGATATAAATATTGTTTTAAGCCACATGGGCTCTTACAAACCATTGACTATTTTTCTCTTTCTTTTTTTTTTCCCCAGTGGAATTCAGTGCGATCTGTAAGTCGATGTCGAAGCAGGAGTTTAAGCCCCATCTGCCCTCGTACCCATATTGGTTTAGGCATGGTAGGTATCTGTCTCATTGTTTTTACACAAAATCATCTTATGTATTTTTTCATCCACAGTTACCTATAAAAGAGGTGATGGTAAGTCTGAAGGTAGAAAAAGAACCTGCTGCAGTCACCTTAGATTGATTTCTATCTGACCTTGTGCTAAGGAATTTATTATTCTAGAAAGAAGGAAGGAGAGGTGGTATTTTTTCTTTATTAGTTATTTCCTTGCTTTATTTTTATCTTTAAATGAAAATGGGCTATTAGCTATCAATTAATTTTCTGAACAGAGAATGGGACATCTTAGTCAACTGATCTTTGCACACACCAGTCCCTGGTTCCTCTAGAACTTCTTGTATGAGCTTGGAGAAGTTGCTCAAATGATCTGGATTTCAAGACTGTATAAAGGGCATTGCAAGTATTGATTTTCCTCCAAATTTCAAAGTAGGAAGAATTAAGATTAGTCTCTGTATATTTGTTCTTAGGATTAGTAATAAGTCTGTCAAAGAAAAAAAAAAAAAGCAAAAACACCTCTGCAGACTGTGATGATAACATCCCTAAAACCTGAAATTATTATGAATCACCACTGTTCATAGTTAATGCCTTTTGAATACATGTCTGAACCAAGACATGTGGATACCAGATAGGCTAACAATTTGCTTTTCCTTCAAATAAAAATTCTTTAAATATTTGTTCAACCTAGTTTTGGGGAGAGTGATGAAGAAGGAGGATCGCATTTGTCAAGGCTCCATTCTCTGAAATTATCTCTAGTGATGCAACTCTAGCCCTACACTTCTAAACCCCTCTCAGCAAAACATTATGTTTAATGAAGTTCCTATAAAACATTTCTTCTGTACTGAGTGGATGCTAGACTAGGCGGAGAGGGGCAACACGCAAATGATTAAAACATGTTCTCTTTCCTGAATGGGTTTCAATATAGGAAGATCAGATGGGAAGATCAGTATGATTTAAACAAAGTAACTGAATGTGGTATATGATAGAGTCCATAAAAGAGGCACCGTGTACTAAAGCTGTCAGAGGAGGCAGTGCTTCCCTCTGGATTTGGTTCATGGAGGAGGTGGTATGTGATCTTACAGAGTTCTTACTGGTTGGGGAAGACTAACCATAGGAACAAAATGGCCTGAGAATGCAAAGCTGTATGTCAGACGTGGTTCTTTTGCTCTTGCAGATTTTAATAAAACTTAATTATCCTTATTACCGAATAAGTATTCACCATAGGTAAAAGCAAAAAGATTGTACACTTAATGGGCTGATAAAGAGACATCTTATGAGTTTTATACTGGAAGAATAAAATTTTTCCTCATCCTAAGAGGAAGTGTTATATCAGAAGCAAGAGCAATATTAGCCACTTGTTCTTACAGCCACGACATATTTTAACTCTGGACACTCACTGGAAGATTTATCAATGGGCAGCGTCCCTCTGTGATAAGTACTTATACATGTTTGAGCCCCTCCTCTCTCTTTCCTTTGTCCCCCAGGAGAACAAACTTAAAACTTTTGATAAGAATAAAATGCATTCTCAAAGGTGAAACTATTACCAAAATTCTGTCCCTTTCCACCATCATCTCCTTACAACAAGACTGGTACAAAAATTTTTGGTTAATCTGGTTGACTTGTTTGAGATTTCATGGGCAGAACAGCCTCCATCTTTGCTAGTGTCTATTTAAAGTGAAAGCTCAGAGTAAGAATGATGCCTGCAGTCAATTATTTCTGAGCCATGTCAGGCTTGTAGTTAACCGGGATAACTGGCTTTTGTTCAGTGAAAGCAAAGATGAGATTTGACATGTGGGTCTTTTCTGGCTTCTCAGGGACTCCCTTTAATACGTAGCATTTTGGACACATGAGATAATTCATATAAAGGATGTGCCAGAGAGTATTTGATAATTTAAGCCTTAATTAATCTTCATAATTATAATAATATCTTCTGGAAGTCATGGAATTCAGTATGGCTAGTGAGCATCCAATCTCAAAAAATGTTCAGCAGCTGTTAACAACTACCACCACAAAAGCCAACAAAACCCAGGCCACTGAGCCCAGCTTTTAATTAATAATAAATAATTTAAGCTAAGTTGAGTATACATGCACTTTGGAAAGTGTAAAAGGAATCATAGGGCAAAAACTTCAGGGCAAAGCCACTATAGCTCTAAACTGCTTCAGAGCAGCTGTTTAGCTGGATTTAGGGAAAAAACATCAAGAGGATTCATTGTTTGAGCTTCATCTACTGTGTAATTTGCATTACACTTTTATATTTTCCAGATATCTCGAAGCCGGAGTCCTTCTCCAATAAGATGTGGATTGCCAAGTAAGTGGGATTGTCTAGGTGGAGCAAGGTTTCTGTTTTTTAATGCTTGTCTTAGTACTCAGCGTGGAGCAGCAATATAAATGTTTTGCTTCCTGGAGAATGGCAGGCTACAGTCCATAGGGTCCATAAGGTCACAAAGAGTTGGACACGACTGAGCGACTAACACTTTCACTTTCAAACTTGGATTAACCACCCATCTTTTGCTTAGGTCTTCTCAAAAGAAAGTCTAAGAAATCAACCATAATAATGAGCCCTTTATTTTTCTCCCTAGGGTTTTAAAACCACCAGCCATGTTCCTCTGCCCAGGACACCTACAATGGCCAGCTTACCCAGCGCTTCCCCCTGCCTGCCGTGCTGCCTCAGACCTCACTTAAGCTAATGTGACAAGGCAATTCTGTGTATCACTTCACACAGAGAGTTAAATGTTTTGGCTTAGCGCATTTGTAACTGAAGATATATTGCATTTTATTTTATTTTTATAGATACAGATTCCATTAATTTGATAAAAACTATTGCCTAGGTGTTTAGGATCATATTCATTTGAAGCAAAGTCCATTATACAGGTTCAGGATTCTCAACCTGAAACACAAGGCTCTTTTATAACAACTAAAGTGGAAAACTTTTACTGTGCTATGTCCAAAAGACAAGAAGAGTCATTTCAATTTGCAGACTGATCATAAAGATTATAATTACTGGTTTTAGATTTAGCTGGAAAACAATCTGGGGTGTTTTTATTTTCTTTGGGGACTTGGAAGACAGCCCCAGTCTCAAGTTGGGGAACTTATAGCATAACAGGGACTTCAGGCTGCATGTACATGATGATGATTTAGGAAAATATAGTTCATTGGTTGGCTTCTCTTTTCCTACTTTGAAGTGCCCAGTTTGGTTTAGTTGAGCACTGTTGGTTGAAGCTACTTACTTGAGAGAGTTCTCTTGCTTCATAAATGTGGAGTGGTGATTTGGGTAGAAGCTAACTTGGAGACTATATGTTAGTTACCTTGTGTTTATCTCCTGGGAATGTTTCTGAATGAAGTTTTAATGTACATGTTAAATAGAAAAGCTACCTGACATCTTGACATCTTTTACCTATTCTATTTAGTTGGTTGTAAACTCAGATCTCCTAAGAACTCCATCTGATACCGATGGTGGGAATGTAAACTGGTGCAGTCACTATAGAGAACAGTATGGAGGTTCCTTAAGAAAGTAAAAATAGAGCTACCGATATAACCCAGCAATCCCACTCTTAGGCATACATCCAGAGAAAAACATGAATTCGAAAGAATACATGCACCCCAATGTTCATAGCAGCACTATTTACAATAGCCAAGACATGGAGGCAGCCTAAGTGTCCATCAACAGACGAATGGATAAAGAAGATTGGTACATATATTCAATAGAATACTACTCAGCCATTAAAAGAATGAACTAATGCCATTTGTAGCAACATGGATGGACCTGGAGATTACCATGCTAAGTGAAGTAAGTCAGACAGAGAAAGATAAATATTGTATGATATTGCTTACACATGGAACCTAAAAAGTGATACAAATGAACTTGTTTACAAAACAGAAACAGATTCACCAGACTTACAGAACAAACTCATGGTTATATTGGGAGAAGGGTGGGGAGGGGGAGGGATAGATTAGGAGTTTGGGATTGACTTGTACACACTGCTGTATTTAAAATGAAATGCATTTCCATGAAAAAAAAGAAAGAAAGAAAGAAAGGGACATGCCTGGAATGCAGAAGAGTTCTCATTGAATAGCTGATTAATAAATGACATTTAGCTATACTAGGACGGAGGAGCCTGGTAGGCTGAAGTCCATGGGGTCGCTAAGAGTCGGACACGACTGAGCGACTTCCCTTTCACTTTTCACTTTCATGCACTGGAGAAGGAAATGGCAACCCACTCCAGTGTTCTTGCCTGGAGAATCCCAGGAACGGGGGATCCTGGTGGGCTGTCGTCTATGGGGTCGCACAGAGTCGGACACGACTAAAGTGACTTAGCAGCAGCAGCAGCAGCAAACAATTAAAAAATAAAATAGCAGTATTGTTTTTGATTTTTGCTTTGTGAAAAATTCTATTTAGAAAAATGTACTAAAGAAGAAATTTTTTTTTTAAATCTTAAAAAGAAAAAAGAACTCCATCTGAGTGAAACTCTGAAACTCAAGGCTAAAAGCTAAGGGAACCATTTGTAGATTTTAAATAGAATGTCTGTCTCTTGATTTCTTCACTGTGAAGTACTGTTGAAAAAGTTCAAGCTCTTGATGGAATGATAAGTGATGTTGTTTTTGCTTTCTTTTTTTTTTTGTCCATTTTAATGCCGTCTTTAAACGCAAGCTTCGCAAATGCCAACTTTTGCCGTGTGCTTTTTAGAGAGAAGCTCCGAATTGGTCACAGCCCAGTTTGCATAAATTCAGCGCCAGAACCAGCAGCTGGGGCTATTTAGGTGAAAACAAATAAAAAACAAAATGAAAACCCCCACAGATAACAAAAAGAAAAACTTCTCTAAAGCATCTGTCTCTTGTGCTGGGACACGGGCAAGGGAGAGGCCTCTCTAGCCTCCACCCCCTGGTCTAATGGTCACCAGTTTATTCTGAAAGTGAAAGTGGAAATGTTAGTTACTCAGTCGTGTCTGACTCTTTGTGACCCCATGGACTGTAGCTCACCAGGCTCCTCTGTCCTTGGATCCTCCAGGCAAGAACACTGGAGTGGGTTGCCATGGCCTCCTCCAGGGGATCTTCCTGACCCAGGGATCAAACCTGGGTCTCCCACACTGTAGGCAGATTCTTTGCAGTCTGAGCTGCCAACTTATTCTGAAGTGCAAGCTTAATTGTTCTCCTTCTGCGTTTGTGTAGTCATCATTTTGAGGTAGGGCCGAGTGCTGATAGAAGAGCTCAGTGTCCAGGCAGATCCAGGTTTGACTTAGTCCTCAGCTTGCTTGGTGGCCTGAAGCAAGTTACTGCACCTCTCTAAGCCTCAGTTTCACTGAAGAGGGAGGCAGGTGGATGAGATTGGTAGTTCTGTCAACCCTCCCAGACTCAGTGCCTCCTTTCATAATGTGTATTCTGGCTATTCTGAAATGAAGTTCAAAATTAGTGTGATTATAGGCATATATGCTTTTAAACAGTGGATACAGTACTCAAACTGTAATATAAACAGAAAAAAAGGAAATTTTTAATAAAACAGAATGTATTTCAACAGAAAGGCTTGGGTATAATGATCCCAGAAGATACAGTGAAGTCATCAGACACTTCCACCTGTATGTAGAATTACCAGCTGCAAATGCAGATCAGTGTGCATTGTACTGGTGACGTCAGAAACACTGATGCCAGGGGTTTTCTGAAATGGTGAACAACTCTTGGTGAAGTTTTGAATAATAACTTATAGCAATGCCTTGATTTGCATAGTAAATGCATGCCTGGAAAAGCTGGTGTATATTAAAACCATAAATCAATTACTTTGTGTTATGGGCTAAAAGGTCTTTTCTTAAATCTCACTAAGTAGTGAGAATGCCTACATATCAGATTTTTTTTTAGGACTGAAATGTGAGAATGCACCTGGTTGGGAAAAATGTTGTATGTACTCAGTTTATTTCTCTGTATCCTGTCAGGCCACTTGCCATTTCCCAAGCCTTTGATTTGAACTGTAACTGCACAGGGCCTGGCAGTTAGTCTAGAATAATTTGTGGAAAGGGTCCAAAAACAGAAGGTGGCTGACCTATACTCATTTCATCAAGGCATGCACCTTAACCTTGGTGACTTTGAAAAATGATAAACTTTTATTGTAACCTGGGTAAATGTTAGTTATTGTATTATCAGTTTAACCTCTAATAATAAAATCAAGAAAAAAATTCTTCTGTACCTATTAGTTCTTTGCAATGATATACTCTCCTTGCAGATTCCCTTCATCTACCTCCCTTCTGTGAGGCCTGAACCATGGCTGCAAATTCCCTCAAAAAATATCAACAGCGCCTCTGCTCTGGGGTTGACTCTGTGATGCTGCAGTTCCCTGCTGTAGCTTAATTGCCAGCTTCAGTTTATTCACAATTCATTGTCTTCATATTCGAGATATACTCTCTGAGTAGTTCTATACTGTGTTTATAGAGTTTTCACGCACATGATTTCAGTTGCTCCCCACAAGAAATCCAGGTGTCAGTTCAGTTCAGTTCAGTCTCTCAGTCGTGTCTGTCTCCTTGCAACCCCATGGGTTGCAGCACGCCAGGCTTCCCTGTCCATCACCAACTCCTGGAGCTTACTCAAACTCGTGTCCATCGAGTCAGTGATGCTATCCAACCATCTCATCCTCTGTCGTCCCCTTCTTCTCCTGCCCCCAATCCTTCCCAGCATCAGGGTCTTTTCCAATAAGTCAACCCTTCGCATGAGGTGGCCAAAGTATTGGAGTTTCACCTTCAACATCAGTCCTTCCAATGAACACCCAGGACTGATCTCCTTTAGGATGGACTGGTTGGATCTTCTTGCAATCCAAGGGACTCGCAAGAGTCTTCTCCAACACCACAGTTCAAAAGCATCAATTCTTCGGCGCTCAGCTTTCTTCACCATCCAACTCTCACATCCATACATGACTACTGGAAAAACCATAGCTTTGACTAGATGGACCTTTGCTCTACTTTTTTAATATGCTGTCTAGGTTGGTGATAGCTTTTCTTCCAAGGAGCAAGTGTCTTTTAATCTCATGGCTGCAGTCACCATCTGCAGTGGTTTTAGAGCCCCCAAAATAAAGTCTGTCACTGCATCCATTGTTTCCCCATCTATTTGCCGTGAAGTGATGGGACCAGATGCCATGATCTTAGTTTTCTGAAAGTTGAGTTTTAAGCCAACTTTTTCACTCTCCTCTTTCACCTTCATTGAGAGGCTCTTTAGTTCCTCTTCACTTTCTGTCATCTGCATATCTGAGGTTATGGATATTTCTCCCAGCAATCTTTATTCCAGCTTGTGCTTCATCCAGCCCTGCATTTCTCATGATGTACTCTGCATATAAGTTAAATAAGCAGGGTAACAATATACAGCCTTGATGTAC
This sequence comes from Okapia johnstoni, assembly GCA_024291935.2. Taxonomy (NCBI): domain Eukaryota; kingdom Metazoa; phylum Chordata; class Mammalia; order Artiodactyla; family Giraffidae; genus Okapia; species Okapia johnstoni. Next base: position 61,698,323 of record CM044308.1, read on the forward strand.
TCCTTTCCCGATTTGGAACCAGTCTGTTGTTCCATGTCCTGTTCTAACTGTTGCTTCTTGACCTGCATACAGATTTCTCAGGAGGCAGGTCGAGTGGTCTGGTGTGCCCATCTCTTTAAGTATTTTGCACAGTTTGTTGTGATCCACACAGCATAAAAAAGGTAAGGAAACTGTTCATCAAGTACACCATGCAGTCTTCCTTCAAGGCTTTTTATTTCAAAATAATAGTCCATCATGTTTTCTTTTGTTCTTTGATGGCCTATTGCATCATTTCTTTTGTTTATTTCTTTGTTTGTTCATTCATTCACTCACTCACAAGTTCAATGAGCTTCTCCTGGGTGATAGATACAGTATACACCGCTAGTGATACACTGATAGACAAAGTTCTGGCTCTTCTGAGCTTAATGTCATGTTCAGTTGCATTCCTTTGTTTTTCCTGTCATAGAGAGCATATATGATGGAAGAAAGAAAAAAATACAGTCAGTAGAGCAAATTTAAAAGAGTGCCACATATCAATTGAATTAACTTGAGGACAAATATCTATATATAAGAAAGTTATGCAAGACAATAGGAGAAGTATGGTGAACTTTATGAGAGAATGTAACTCAGTTATGTCATCCACAGGTGAATTAGTCAGTCTTTTAACAAGTATCCACTGAAACTATAATCCTGAGATCATCATGAACAATAAAATGAGTGTGGGGAGAGGGGCTCAGAGATTCGTCTAACACTCCTCGTTACTCTACTTTGTGTTCCACCTACTATATTCCTAAAAAACGAGGCAAGTTGTGGACCATTATAATTCATTTTTAGGCACCCTGCGAATCCTTCATGAGGCAGACTGCTGCCAATAGCATTCTATAAATTTTGGGTCAAATGAAAGACTTCCAAGTAGTGTGACTTTACATAATATCATGCCTACTAAGGGTAATGTGTTACGGAGATTCTAAGAAACTAGTATTCCAAACTGCATTAGGTCATTGAAATGTGAGTCCAGGGGCCATATGGATAAGCGACATTCAATATATGCCATTTAAATACCAAAGCAGTGAAGCCTTAACGCAGTGAGTGAAAAGGGGCCTTGAAAATGAAGCAGGAATGAGTTTTCTTCTTTCAAATGCAATGTGATTGGGTAATTTCATGCTCAAAAATTTTCTCCTTAGGTTGCCAGAATGAACATCATACTTTGCATAATATCACTGGCAATTAGTATGTCAGCCAGGCAGCTAACTCCATCTCCTATTAGGTGAGCAACAAAAAATATGATAAATGGGTATGTTATAGCTTCATTTCAGTATATTTTAAGCCATAATTTTAGTGAAACAACCAACATAATGTCTTGCAATGTGACGTGAAGTATATTTTGGAAAAGGTAGTAATTGTCAGAAGATCTTGAGTGCCACTGGATGAAGTGGAGCCTTCTGCAATTGACTTCTGGTGTTGGGGTGCTGGGGCTGCTTCCATCTTCTTAGACCAGGGAGCCCAGCCCTGCAATGTGTTCCCTGGTATTCACACAAATTGTCTCTTTGGGATTCTTCAGAGCCTTGAATCTTCTGTTTGTGGGGAACTTCAAGGAGAATGTTGTGTAGATTCTCCAAATTTATTTTTCCATGAAGCCTTTTTATTCATGGAGTTCTTGAAGAGGTGCTGTTCTGGAAGACCTATTTCAGGAAATACTTCCTAAGACCTACTGTTTTCTAGAATTACAGATGCCACGACCATTGGGTGTTAGGTTTTATTAGCTTTTACAAGGGAGGGAAGAATTCTGACTCTGTCACAGGTAAACAGACTTTTCACCCAATAAATTTACTATGGAATAACAGGCTCAGAATGGAAATCTCTTACTTATGTCTTTATCTTTATACTTTTGCTTAGCTTTTCCTCTTGTTTTCTTCACCCTTCTAGCAATTGTATCATAAAATAAGATTCCCTTGAACTCAGTGTTTATGTCAATGTTGCTTTTCCAGCATTCCATGTTTCTCCTTTAATCCCTTACATGTTATACCTAATCTTCGCTTCTATTTTCTCTCTCTTGTTCTCTTCTGCTTTCTTTTGCAGGGTTTTGTTTTCCAAGTTATCTCTTTAGTGCAAATCCATTTATGCTTCTTACAAACAAGCAGCTAAACTTTAATGTAATTATGAATCAGTGAAAGAGACAAGTGGAAGTTATTCAAAATTAGAACACACCAAATTGCATTCCTTATAAAGATGAATTTGCATCCTGATTCATATAAAGCATACATTTTATAAAAATTTTAAAATATTTTCTAAAGTTTTGAATATTTGGGTTATTAAAAATGATGATTCTTAAATTATACTTAACTTCCAATAAGTCTGAGTAGTGATTATACTTACATCCTTAGTCACTTCAGTAAAAATGTTGACTAATACTTCCCAAATTTGTTTGATGATGAAAATCACTTGGCAAACTTATCAAAGAGAGATTCTTGGACGCCACTCCATGCACACTGTATCAGAATCTCCAGGGGCATCTGTATTTTAACATCAGCAGACAAGTTTGAAAAGCACTGGTCTAGGTCTGGCTTTAATGACTTACAAGCAGAATATTACAGAAATAATTTATTCCATGTATTATGCTGTCCTTTACTTTCTAAATGGAAAATAATAAATTAATTTAAAAGCCTCTGAGAATATTAAATGATTTCCCATACTCCAATAATAGGTAAATTACTGACAATTTAGTATATGCATTCTTCATCTGTATACATACATATAAAAATGTTGCTATATAATTAGATTTTCAATAAAAGAGAACAAAAGAGAAGAGAAGTTTTACTTTTCTTCCCTAGAGGTTAAAAATGTCCTCTCCTGCATTTCTTGTTTGGATAGCTTCTATGTTGAGCTGTCAGAACGTGTATTTCATAAGTCGTTCCCTTCCACCCCGTGTTCACTGTGTATTATGAGAGACTCACAGAATAACGGGTCCCCGTCGGCCACAGTTTGCCTAGTCGTGGTTGTCTGCCAAGTGGAGCTGGTCACCTGGATGAGTCAGACTTAGGAACAGCTTTATGATTATTCATATGAGTCTCAAGAGAAAATCTAAAATAGAGTGAAACTGACATCCAAGCATTAGACCTCACAGGTGGCCCACCTCAACTGGAATTTTCCCAAACGTTAAATAGAGGAGACAAATTTGGCCTTTTCTGTTTACTCATCAAATGTCACGAAGAGAAAATCGGAAATGAACCTGTCTCAGTTTATATTCACAAAGACTAAAGCACTTTTTCTGTTTTCATGCCCCAATATCATCTCTCATCACTACAGTGTCTTAGTGTTGAAAAGAAAGTTCTGAAAGGCTCCAGGAAAAAATATTGATACATAGGAGCCAAATTGAACGTGCCAATATTTGAAATACATGGTGCTTTGGTGAAAATAATGATTATTTTTTTTCTTAATGTTTTCCTTGTTTGGTTTAGCTCTTCTTCAGTGAATAGCCAAAAGTGGCCAAAAGACAAAGCAACATTGACTACTGGAAACAATAATCAGTGTAAAATTGGGGAGGAGAGATAATCGCCTCCTCCTTAACCAATTTGATTCACAATGAAAAGAAATTCTGCACTATAAATCAATTCCAATCTCGAGGTCTCTAGTTCACTTAGGCTTGGGATATGTATAGAGTTAACCACCAGATGGCAACATTGCTTAAGAAATAAAAGGCTATTACTAAGACTTGCTAGAAAGTAGTAAAATGTTTTCTTTTCATAAAATCTGTAATTTAGTTACTAGTTTTACTGCTCTCCATAAATTTGGAGAACAACTTAAATTGATGGAGAATGGCCAGGCATAAAATACAAAGAGTGTGATAGAAAATGTGAAGTGTTATATAGCTATCATTATACCTAATGAAGGATTTATGCGTTTGATCCCCAAGGCTCAAGAAGCAATTCCTGTGCTAGAACAAAGCTTTCTCTGTGTTGACTTTAAAATTTCTTTATGCAACCTAACACCATCACCTTGTTAGTTTGGAGTTCTTACTAAAACATAATTCAATTCCTTAATTAATATTTTTATTATATTTATATAATACAGCTCTTTGCTATACTATATATAGCATATAGCTCTTTGCTCTTAAACATGGAATAGGAGAAACTGAAGGTTTAATGATCCTTTAAGATTTCCAAGGTTTCTCAAACTGTTAGCTTTTCCCATGGTCCAAACTCCCCAGGTCCATCCTGAGCAGGGAGGTCAGTTTCAGAAACCCTTAGGGTTATTCCAAACAAATAATTCAGTTTTCACCTGGAAGATAGAATAATATTGCTTAGAAACTCTCTACAAAATTACAGGAACTCACCAGAATAATATTGTGAGCGTTTGAAAAAGTCACCAATGAAAGGAAGAAAATTTTATAGCATTAATTAAAACCTTATAAAAAATAAATCTTTGCAGAAGCAGAAATGTTTCCTGTCAAAAATGTAGAGTTCCAGGCTGGGGGGCAAGGAGGTAAATTAGGAGTTTGGGATTAAAATATACACACTACTATATATAAAATAGATAAACAACAAAGACCTACTGTACAGCACAGGGAACTATACTCATTATCTTGTAATAATTTATAATGGAAAAGAATCTGAAAATATGTGTGTGTGTGTGTATATATATATATGTGTGTGTGTGTGTATATATATATATATGTGTGTGTGTGTGTATATATATATGTGTGTGTGTGTGTCTATATATATATATATGTGTGTGTGTGTGTGTATATATACATATGTATGTATAACCGAATCACTCTGCTATACACTTGAAACTAACACAACAGTGTAAATTAACAATACTTCAATTTAAAAAATGTAGACTTCCATTTTAGCTTCTCTAGACCTACTCTGTTTTTTTTTCTACTTTATTTTTTAACAATTTTTCAGAGAACATTGATCTTAAAATTTACATCTTTACAGTCAGTGAATACAGTCAGTGAAAGTCTCACTATGGGAAATATATCCTCCTGTCGTCAATGGCCACACATCTAAGTTTAAATTAAAATTCTAGTCTCCAAGCAAAATTTGATGACAGATTTTCTACTTCCTCTTCCTTTATGAGGCTTCAATCCAGTTCTTTCGGCTCTGTATCACCTGGGTCAGACTTTTGGGGAAAGTGGTCAATATCCTATTTTTCTAGTATCCTCAGAGATATAGCAGTTTTAGGATATTGTCACCGATGGCTGGGAAAAGAAACTCTTCCTTGCTGTGGGTTTATTATCAATAACAAGGATGCTGTTAATTAATGTTATACGCCATCAGCAAGCCTAGAGCTTATTTGTATTTAGTTTTAACAATAGAGCATCTGTCTACTTCGTATTTAATTTTTAATAAATAGACATTGTGCTTGGTCTCAGGAGGGCGGAAGTCATTGTGGGAAAGGTACCTATCACTCTTAAACCAAAATAGTGTAATAGAACCTTTGCCCTAGAAAGGGAAAAGGAAAGTTTTGAATGTTTAAGATGTAAGGAAAAGGGGTGAGGATTAAAGAAGTGTTGAAAGGGGGGCTGTTTTCAAAGACATCTCTTTGTTCCTAATTTTGCTACCAGAACTATGTCAATTAAGAAGGCAAGGAGAGGTGAAAACACAGTGTCCATGTTCAGTTGCACAGATTTTGCTTTTCACATCCACAGGGCGCCCCTCTCATTTGGATAACTGCTATTCAAAGTGCAAATTGACAAGGAACTGGGATCAGACTATAAATCAATGCACTGCTTCCTTTACTGAGAAAGTCTTGCTAAGGGAGAAAACAAACCAAAAAGCTGCACTAAACAGCATGGTTAGGGACACAGTAGATTTAAATTTTGATGCAAGCTCGTTACTTAGTGATGGACCTGAAATCAATAGCTTGTGAATTGACAGCAGTCCTGAGAAGCACTGATTAGACTATGATGAGAGCCGTGGCACCTGGATTTCCTTGGTGGTCCAGTGGTTAGGAATCCACCTGTTCTCTGCAGCAAGAGAAGCCACTGCAATAAGCCCTACTCACCACAACTAGAGAAACAGTGTAGCAACGAAGACCCAGTTTAGCCAAAACACAAAAACAAAAAACAGAACAGTGTCCCCTAGGGCTGTGCATTGCTCAAAAGTGAAACTTTACAGTAAACTTGCAAAAGAGAGGGTGGCTTTAGTATTGGTTTGGTGGCATCTTCGAAGTTCTTGGAAGGTCTCATTTAAGAGGAGATTCTCAGAACCATTTTTGCTGTTTCCCTGTTGAGGAGGATATAAACCATATTCTTCAAACAGGGCTTCTGTCTTCCTTCTGAGATTCTTACGAAAAGTATGCCCTAGGGTCTGGACTAGGGTGAGGCAAGTGATAGCAGTTGTACTATCAATAGGTACCAAAAACTCAGTAATAAAATATTTTAATGCAATATTAAAAGAAAAAGTCAAAGTTAAGGGAAAAAATCCATGATAAACAAAGTGTTTGCCTTTTAAATAAAGACAGGATGATAGTGATAATACATTCTTTTGGGTTCTGAATCCATGATTTGAATTGTCTGAAGTGTCTGCAAATTAATGCAATATGGCTAGTATCTCTGGGCTTTGATGAGAAAATCTCATTGTGATCTGTTTCTTTTCAATGAATCAGATTGTAAACAAAACAAGACCAAAAGTAGCAAGTTTCTTGTATCACATGAAACTGTATTTATCAGCAACTTTTCTCTGTAGCCACAAAAACAAAAAAAAAATGCTAAATCTAAGAAGTAATGAGGATTTGCCCAACTTCGGTTTCTGATTATGTGAACTGTGTTACACAGGTCTGATCAATAAACTTCCTTTTGATTTCTAGGACTGTTTCAGACCAACATGGACAATAGCATGGAAGCGCCAGTCTGATGTGTAGACTTCTGTACTGGTGGACCTAAAAGGCATTTCTAATCAAGGATACTGTGAATTAAAATGTAAAGAGATTTAATAACACAGGAACAGTTTTTTTGAGCAAAACAGACTCTCTGATATCCACACTGAAAGAGAACATCTTGCGTCAAGAAGAGAGACATTTCTTTGGGAAAGTCACAGATGGGGGCGTTGTTAATTACTGGATGCAATTACATTGTTGGGTCTTTGATGGGGCATTCTGAAATATGTATTTCATTTGACTATAGTCTCTGCGTCCTGGAGAGTTGCCTTGAGAAGAGATGGCCCTCCAGCAATTGTGGGATGGTGCAGTGTACACCAGCACTTGAGTGATCTCTGCCTTGAGAACTTTAGAAAGAAACTGAAAGTCATCCACTCTGGAGGTAATACTGATGCCCCGGCTAAGCCTCTCTCTTGGAAACCTCCTTCTTAAGAGCCAGAAATATTAATTAACTGAACTTGTTAATTTCTAAATATTCTTAATTGTGACAATAGAGTTATTGAAAACAAAAGAAAGCTGATTTTTTCCTTCTTCCCAAGAACCTGCAGAACTATGTATGCTTATAACCCTGAGGCCCAGGGGCAATGCTCTGTTACGATTTTTAAACTTGAAGCAGAGGCCCAGGACCAACCCTGGGCTATTGCCAGTCACACTGAACATGAACTAGGGTATATCAGCAAAGCAAGGTCACCCCCCAAATAAAACAATTTAGTGTCTGTTATTTTCAAAAAATACTATAACTAGCTTTAGGAAAAAAAAATCAGAATTTTGTTAGAGTTCCTTAAGCTTTTAGACTGTGAAAAATTTTGAATTATATGAGGGTGGGGGGGTGCATTATAATTTCTTCAAGTTTAAGGTCTTTGAAGGCAAAGTAACACACACATACAGGTGCAAAATGCAAAGCCAGACTGTCAACTGAGGCTTTTAGAGAAGATGGTCAGCCGGCTCGCCTGATAAGGGGGTTGCTTTTATTACCAGAAACTCTGACTAGAAAAGAGGTCCTTCATGTCTGGAGGATTCCCTTTGCTCCTGCTCCTTATTGGTGGTGTGATGATTCCCTCCACCCGCGGAAGTGCTCTTCACAGGACTCCCGACAGAGCCCTAACTTCAGTGCCAGCCCCATCTCCACAGCAGTTGTCTGATGAGGGAATTTTAACCACAGAGGTGGCTCCTTTAGGGCGTCTCCGAGCCATAAAGAAGCCACACCAACTGATGTGGACACTAAATGGGACTGGTGTGGCACTGTTTCTGTTAATAGAATACTTCTCTGGGTTTTACCGAGAGAAAAGAGCTGGGTTATCTACTCCCCCACTTTCCCTCTGGCTCAGCTTTGAGCAAGGCAGACTCCTGATGCTCTGTGCAAAATGCAGGGCTAGAGTTTACCGAGGGGGTTGGGAGGTACGACTGACATGTAGACACTGATTTTTTTTCACTAGGCTCCTTTCTCTGCGAGTATATGACCAACAGGCATTCCAGAACCAGCCCAAGTGAGAGACTGTGTATTGCACACAAGCACACAGACACACACTCTGTACCACATACAAAGACATACTGATGAAGGCTGGAGACCTGGCTGTGGGTAACTTTATTCTGAATACGTAAAGTCAGCCTGCTGGCACCCTGCCTCAGAGAGGAAGGGTACCGGGAGACTCTCTCCAGGTTGAGTCTTTGATAAAACAATCACTTATGCCTCATAAAGTAAAATATTTGCCTTCAAGTAGAGTAGCATGAGAATTGAGCTGAAGCCAGTTTTAAAATAATTCTCAGTCCAGAACTTCAGAAGTGGGGCACAATGATGCCTGTGACAGAAAAAAAAAAATCTTAGGAGTTTTCCCCCTTGAAGTCAAGCGAAGTGCTTGAGGGTATTCTAGCTTTCAACCCCATATCTCAGGGAAGGGAGAGACTTTCCCCCAAGGCTCTGAGTCTCCACCCTGGAGACACTGGGTGGATGAGCGCTTCCATCATTGCCCCACTGGGCATGTCCCTGGGTTAGAGGAATGGTCTCATCCACAAGGGGGCTGCTCCTCCATTCATGTTGGGGCTGGAGGACAGACAGTAGCTAGGACTCTGCAGGGCTGGGTTTCTGTTGAGGAATGCAGGCCTTGGAGGGAGAGCTAGCAGGAACAAGAAGGTACAGAAGGAAGACAAGAAGTTACCCCCAGATGGTAGCTCCTGTTGAGGCACCATCTTGAAGAAATATGGCATCAGTCTGGGTTCCTTATCTTCTCTCCTCTCCCATCTTCCCCCTTCTCTCTCTCCTGGGATTTCAGCCTAACTAAGAAGAATCTTTTGCTGCAACAAGGTTTTCCAACCAGCAGGTGGGAGTTCACTTTGGGATCCAGGACAAGGGAGAGAGCGCTTTGAGTGGATAAAAGAGATGTATTTGGAGTGGGGCACGGAGCAGGGGTGAAAGTGGTAGGATAAAAATCATGGCTAAGAGGAGTGGCAGATTACTGGGTGGGTCTGGAAGTCTCATCATTTGCTGGTCCCTCTGAGGCGGCAGCGGAGAAGGCAATGGCACCCCACTTCAGTACTCTTGTCTGGAAAATCCCATGGACGGAGGAGCCTGGTAGGCTGCAGTCCATGGGGTTGCTAAGAGTTGGGCACAACTGAGAGACTTCACTTTCACTTTTCACTTTCATGCATTGGAGAAGGCAATGGCAACCCACTCCAGTGTTCTTGCCTGGAGAATCCCAGGGACAGGGGAGCCTGGTGGGCTGCCATCTGTGGGGTCGCACAGAGTCGGACACGACTGAAGCGACTTAGCAGCAGCAGCTGAGGCAGCAGCCAAACTGTCCATTCCTTCTTGTCTCCTCCCCTTTCCCTTGTCCCCCAAAACTGCCTGAGCCCTGAACCAACTCTTGACCCTCTGAACAGGCTGTTTAATCTGTGGAACTACTGCCCAGGCTTCAGTTCTTTGGGGCTGGGAATTCCTACTCTGCCTGTGGTTTCCTTTGTGAACTTGGGCAATTCATTTAACTTCCCAGTGACTCACTTTGATGGATAAAATGGGAGATTTATAAGAAATAAATTTGAAACAAAGCAGAACAGGTACTAGATAAATGTGTTGAGAACCCCAGTCTCCATAGAGCATTGAAGAAGCAGCTGGAAAAGTTAAGCTGTCTTTTGCTGACGATGCTCAGCATCCTGTCTCCTCACACCCTGCTCCAGCCCCATCCCTTCTTCCTCAGTGCTGTGGCCCTTTCCCCTGATTCCCAGGTTCTGAGTTTCCTAGTTTTCAGGTCCCAGGCAGGGGCACTCCTAGGAATCCTGGGACTTTACTTGTGAGAAGCTGTCAGTGAAGGCAGGACACTGTGAGCCAAGGAGAATCCACTGGAGGGTGCGTAGATGGTCAGGTCAGACCTGGTTCTCCTACCAGCTTTGGTGGAAACACATCACTGCTGTTTCTTTAGAAAGATTTAATATTTTTGAGAAATAGCAGTTAAGTATTGTGCATAAGAGAGGGGACTGAAGAGCAGATTGTTTTGGCTGGAATAAAAGCAGACATCTTAAATAACAGGAGCACGCCGTTGCAATACTATTGTACTGTATCGACATACTCTACACCATTATAGTACAGAGCAAAGCATTTATGAAGCTGGGTAACTTGACCCCTCAAGGTTTTCTCCTGCAGCATAAAGAAGTTTGAGCATTTAGGACAAGACCTGTGAACTGATTCCTTCTGTAATGAGACCTCTGCGCAAAGGCTCTCCCCGTGCTATGTCTGTAGAAGTAACCAGTGTAATTTCTGGTCTGGTCTGGAGCCTTGATGAAAGGAAGAGAGGCTCCATTTCCTCTTGGTACAGCTAGTTCTTGCAGTGTTCCCTAGAAGCAGTGTTTTGTCTAGTCTTAACGGAATTTAAAAGCTGAAGGCATCATTCCTTCCACTCTGCAGATGCAAAAGCTTAGTAACTTGTGAACGGTCTCAGCTCCAGCAGCCCCCACGCCTGCCACCCCTCGCCTTTCCTATTAAGATATATGACAGCAAAGAGTCCCCACACTTATTCTGTCGGAGTTGGAGAAAATGGGCCTCAGCAATGTGTTATTTTAATACTGAGCTCACTAAATCCCTCGCCTGGCTCGACTCACTCTTCTAATTAAAAACTCAATTAACTCAAATATATAAACACGGGGAAAGTGCAAGCTCGTGTTTCATTTGGAGCCCAGCTTCAGCGAACGGCAGAAAGTTTATGCCTCTTACTTTCTGCAGTGTGAACCTGCAGGGGCTGATTACCCAGCCGCTGCCTCTTCGACTGCCATATGCTTTCCTTGCTGCAACGTTAATCAAGACCAGACTTCACTTGATGTGAAATAAGATCTGAAGGCCCCGAGAAGTCATCCTCTTGAAATCCGAGCAGCTGGAGCCCACAGACTGAGAGAATCTGATTTAGAAACATCATTTCCAGGCTAGATTTCCAGACCATCTTAAAGGGGACACGGCTCACATCTTTGGGCTCCGGAAAAGTTGCATGAGATCTTGGGGTTTCCTGTGACCCTGAACCTGGCTATAGAGCTAGTTTAGGAAATGAGAAATGAATTTTTGGATGGTCATATGGTTAGATCTGCAGTCTGTTGGGTTCACCGGGTTTACGAAGGGTTTTCCAGTAACTTAGTGAGAGAACAATGAATATTGTTATAGATCAAGTCCTGTGTATGAGTTTTTTCAAGACTTGTAATTAAATCAGATGAACAGAGCTCCAGTGAGATCTTGTGGAAGTTGAGAAAACTGCAAATAAATTATTGTTGTCACACAATGAAATGAGAAGTGGGGTCTGGAGTTTTAATAGAGTTGTGGAGGCTTAGGGGGAAACAGAACCTTGAAACAGAGGGCAGCTGGGTTGTTTCTCCCAGACCTTGCTTGGTGGTGGTGGTGATGCTGGGGTTCTCTGCCCAGACACTTACTCTTTGGTCGAAGTGAGAAACCTCAAGTGTGTCTAAAGAGCAGTGCCCATGAAAAGAGACCGTTGTTCCAGAAAAGCTTTTTTTTTCAGGCTTTGGTGGCGAATCTGGAGCTTTTCATATTCATTTGCTCAGTGGAAAGAGAACTGCCACTTCCTGGTTTTTGACCCACATCCTGCATCTTTCTGGATATATGCAAAGGAGGTGATAACATCTCCAGAACTACGTTGAGTGAGACTCATATGAGACAGCAACTACGGAAGGAAGCAGAACACTTGGACCCTTAGATTATTCAAGTGTTTGGCAGTTCCAGTGAAGTCACAAATGGCCTCTTCCTAATCTGAGCTGCAAAGCAAACTCCTGTATTTATATGGAAGTGATAAACTATGCCTCACAATGTGACATCTGGAGGGCCTGATTCTAGACTTCTTTTGCACAGTAGAATTCATTCTTCTGTGATCAACACACTATTTTTTTTCAGGTATCTGTTCACTCACAGCTGAATATAATTTCTGCTATGTTGGCTCAATTATGTTTTCTGAAATGTGGTTTATGGAAATTTATCAATATTTATATCATGATGATTAAATCATATAGAGAAATAGTCCTTGATATCAAGAGCTTGAGATAAAAATTTCCACCAGGTCAAGAAGGCAAAATACCCTGTTCTCTGAAGACATACTTTTAAACGTAAAAAGTTTAGTGCAATTTAAGGATTTATGTTATTTATACTTCATCTAGAAACCTCAAACAGATTCCATCTTCTCTCATACAACTTACTCAAAACTGGAATTACAAATTCCTTTAATTTCAGAGGTTGTTGGGAAAATACACTCTCAAGGCCCACACATTCATTCTGTCTGGACACCCTGTTCCCCAACTAGAGTCAAATACCTGTGGTTTGCATTTGCCTGGGGCAGGGCAAATAGAACCAGCTGGGACGTTTCAGTGGGAAATTCTTGATTAAACACAATGATTGTGTAACTCAGATATCATCTGAGGTCCCCTGAGCCCTTATGATCTAGACAGGAGTGGCCTAATCTACAAATAGAGACCTCAAGTTAAGTTCAGTGTCCACTCAAGATTCATCGCCATTTCCTGTGTCCTCTGAGGTCTTGTTTTACATTCTGAATCTTGGTGTTGTTTTAATTTTCTCTGCCCCATACTACTCTAAACTTAGAATCTTCTTCTTGATTGCGCTCTCCCATATGATTGTGAATACACAACTGTGAACTATAGTAGAAGTTTTTTTTTTTTAATTTATTTTTGGTTGCACTGAATCTTCGTTGCTGTGCAAGGGCTTTCTCTGGTTGTGGTGAACTGGGGCTACTCTCTAGTCGCGGTGCATGGGCTTCTCACTGCTGTCTTCTCTTGTGGCAGAACAGAGGCTCTAGATGCATATGCCTCAGTAATTGCAGTATAGGGGCTCAATAGTTGTGGTACACAAGCTTTAGTTTCCTGAGGCGTGTGAAATCTTCCTGGACCAGGGATTGAACCATGTCCCCTGAATTGGCAGGCAGATTCTTATCCACTGTCCCTTCAGGGAAGTCCTGTAGTAGAACTTTTACTAAAGGTCTATGAATTAGTATGTGAGAGCTTCACAACACCACACAGCACAGTAATCAGTGTACAGTTGCATATCAAATAGTTTTATTCTTTTTTAACTTTATTGAGATAAATTGACACATGAAAATTGCATACATCTAACATCTATATCTTGATGACTTTGGACACATGCATACACCTGTAATATCATTCCAAGGTACTAAACATATACCTTACCTCCCAAAATTTCCTGTGTTCTTTTTGGCTTTTGTTTTTTCCAGTAAGAACACTTCATGAGATCTATTAACATTTTGAAGTACATGGTACCGTGTTGTTAGCTATAGGTACTGTATTATACAGCAAATCTCTAGAAATTATTCATCTTGTGTAACAGAAACTTTATACCTTTTGAAAAACAATTCCCCATTTCCCTCTTCCCTAGCCCCTGACAACAACCATCCTATTCTTGATTTCAATGTGTTTGACCATTTTATGTTCTTATTTTTAAAAAATTTTTCTTGGAGTACAGTTGATTTACGAGTTTGACTATTCTTAGATACCTCATTTAGGTGGGGCTTCCCTGGTAGCTCAGCTGGTAAGAATCCGCCTGCAATGCAGAGACCTCATTCAATTCCTGATTTGGGGAAGATCCTCTGGAGAAGGGATAGGCTACCAACTCCAGTATTCTTGTCTGGAGAATCCTATGGACGGAGGAGCCAGGTGGGCTACAGTCCACAAGGTCGCAAAGAGTCAGACACGACTGAGCGATTAACACTTTTCATTTAGGTGGTATGCACATTTTTCCTGATTGCCGTATTTTACTTAATGTAATGTCCTCTAGTTTCATCCTTGTTGTCACAAATGATGGCATTTCCTCTTTTTTAAAAGGTTGAATAATATTTTGTATTCTCTCTCTGTTCAGTTGTGTTCAACTCTTTGCAACCCTATGAACGGTAGCCCGCCAGGCTCCTCTGTCCACGGGATTCTCCAGATAAGAATATTGGAGTGGGTTGCCATGCCCTCTTCCAAGGAATCTTCCTGACCCAGGGATTGAACCCACATCTCTTATGTCTCCTGTCTTGGCAGGTGGGTTCTTTACCACTAGTGCTGCCTGGGAAGCCTCCCCCCCCCCCCACATATATATACAAATATGTATCTCACGCTTTCTTTATATATTCATCTGGCCATTAGGGTTGTCTATATATATTTTTGAGAACTTCCATATTGCTTTCTATAGTAACTTCAACACTCTGAGTTCCCATTAAAGTGTGCAAAGGTTTTAATTTCTCCCCATCCTTGCCAACACTTGGATGTTTTAAGACACCTATCACCACCAGCATATCTCACTAGCCTGCCACACCATATAATGTCCAGGCTTCATGCCACTTTGCTAGCTCTTCTTCTCTCTTAATTTCCCCTCTCTTCCTTTACTCACATAAGGCCTGAGTTGCCTACAGGGACTCCATACTCCTCTAGCTTTGTTCTCTCTAGCCCCTATTCTCAATGCGCCTCCAGATCCACTTTCTCAGGATCAGAATCCATCATGATGCTTTTCGTTGAATAAGAGTATCATTCCTTCACCCAGTCCATCCTCCCTTCAAGGAGGCAAACTCTGGCTTCTTAGTTTATCAGCACCTTGATCTCAGACTTCTGGCCTCCAGAACAGTGAGAAATAAACATTGTTTAAACCACCCAGTCCCTGATATTTTGTTATAACAGCCAAGTTGAGTAAGACAACTGCAGTGTGAGAACTTAAACTGCCACACCCTACAATTTTTAAAAGAAAAGCTGAAATTTTCTGGTATTTAAAATAGCAGGTGAGCCAAATGAAACAAAACTGCAGGCTGAATGCAACCTCTGGATCACCACTTTGCAACTTTTCCTGTAATAATTAAGAGTTTGGACTCTAAAATTAGAAAGGCCAGAGTTTCTCAAGACTTAGCACTCATTAGCTGTGTGTCCTTGGGCCAGTTAACATCTAGGAATTCAGTTCTCTCCTCTGTAAGCTAAGCATAATTGTAGCACCCTATGGGGTTAAATGAGATCATTTAGGAAAAGTAGCACATTGCAAACAAATAGAAAATGCTAAAATGAGTCAGTCTGAAAAGGCTACATACTGTATGATTCTAACTACATGACATTCTGGAAAAGACAAAACTATGGAGACTGTAAAAATGTCAGTGGTTGCCAGAGACCAGGGAGAGGAAAGGAGGAATGAATTGGAGCACAGGGACTTTTTAGGGCAGTGAAACTATTCTGTTTGATACTGTAATGGGAAATACATGTCATCACACGTTTGTCAAAACTAGTAGAAGGTAAAATGCAGTGAATCTTAATGTAACTATGGATTTTAATTAACAATAATGGATTAATATTAGCTCATCAATTGTAACAAATACACCACACTAATGCCAGATGTTAATAATAAGGGGAAACTGGGGATGAGATGAGAAGGTATATGGGAAAAAAACGTCAAAATGAAGGATGATTATTGATGATGAAGATAAATATGGTCTGTATGTTTATACTAGGTAGTTGCTGCTGTATACCAAGCCACCCCCAAATTTCATGGTTTAAGACAATAACTACATATTATTGCTCACAAGTTAATGGGGCAGCTTTGTGGTTCTGATGATTTGGACCAGGGTTGCTCATGCCCATACAGTCAGCTGCAAATCAACAGACTCATCCTGGGGACTTCCCTGGTGGTCCAGTGGTTAAGATTTTGCTCTCCAATGCAAGGGACGCAGGTTCAATCCCTGATCAGTGAACTAAGATCCCCATTCCGAGGGGTAACTGAGCTCTTGTGTCCTGGACTCTAGAGTGTCCTTGTGCCACAACAAAAGGTCCTTCTTGCTGCAGTGAAGATTCTATGTGATGCAACTAAGACCCAATGAAGCCAAATAAATAAATAATAATTTTTTCTTTTTTTAAAAGCTCATCTTGGTGACACTTTGTCACATGGGACTCTTGGACCAGCTACCACGTGTATTATAGGTACCAGCAGGGATCACAGCTGATACAGTCCAGTCAACTGACCATGGACCATGTGGTCTTTCATTCTGTAGCAGGCTTGCTCAAGTTTGTTCACATGGTGGAGCCAAGGTCAAGGAGACAACAGGGAGAGTGCAAGTCCTTGCACACTGTTACTTCCTCCACTTCTGTTGGCCAAAGCAAGTTACAAAGCCAACCAACATCCAAGGATAGAGAAACAGGCTGCATCTCTTGATAGTAGGAGCTTCAGCATTGCATTGCCAAGGGTTTGGATGCCTGAAGAAGAATAACCACAGCTGTTTGGTTTCCATTCAGTCCACCAAATTGATGATCATGGAAATTTTCTTCTCACTCATCTCAATGACATCACCCTTCATCCATGCTCCTAAGACCCTTTCCCCAAATTTGGTTGGCTATATCTTGGTCAAATTTTCTTTTATCTAACTGGAAGTTTGGATTGGAAAGTTAAATTTGACAAGAGCCTAAAATTTTAATGCAGAGAGACCAAGGGAATACAAAAATCACTCAAGTCTGTTACCCAAGTCTGCACTGGAGAAACATGGACCTTAAAATATGAGAGATGTTCTGAAAGGGACCTATAAACCTATCCCAGGCCCTGTGGACATATGTTAACAGCTCTCATCTTGTGTTATCAAGAGCAGTGGTTTTTGTTGCTCAACCACATAGGAAAAAAGAAAATTTGATTTCATTTACCACAATTTATGAAGCCCCGAGTCACCCATATATGACTCATAACATTTGTTGGGGGGGGAATAAGAGTAACAGCTGCCCAGGGAATAAATATGGCACACATATGGTGCTCAACTTGGCTGTGGAAATTCAGTGATACTTGAGGGAGAAATGTTCTTACAACTTAGGCACCAAAAGCTATGGTGTTCATCATCTGCCCTTGGGCTGCTGTTTACTTCTGTGGACAAGCAGTGTGCAATTTACTGGAAAAGTACTTAAAAAAAATACCCCAAACACCCACATTATGGAGAAATAGGGTTGAAAAAGTTCCAGTTTTACAGTTGAATTTATGGTCTTAGCCCTAAGGAAATATTTAGCATCATCTTCATGGACTCAGTATTTCAAATGCTCCAAGAGAAGAAGCCTAACATTAGCTGCTGAACCCAAGTGTTGGGTCTCCCACTGCCCCACTGTGTAGCTGGCAACCCTGTGCCGTCTGTCCTTTCTTGACCCCCATTGGTGGGAGACTGCTTGGAGTGAGCAGAAGCTCCTTCCATCTCTCAGGGTGCTCTGGTTGTGTTGAATACTCCTGCACTTTTCTGTTTATCTTACCTCACTTCTTAAATTCTGCCCGAGAGTTGATAACTCTCAATGAAGTCTTGTTTTTCCAGTACTCAGGAGCCAAGTGTAGGAAGGCTTTCTGCTCCAGTACTCAGGAGCCAATTGTAGGAAGGCCAAGGTGAAGTGCCAAAGTTGCTGTCTCTTTCCCCCCAAGAGTTTCAACCTTGACTACTCTGACACTGCAGGGTATTTCTAGAATAATGTTTTCCAAAGCATATTCCCTAGGACAGTTAGATGAAATGATTCTCAAGAAAGTGTTCCCTGGTTAGATTATTTTGAGAAATGTCACAAACCATATTCCCTTCAAAGGTGTATGTTTTCTAACACCTAGCACAGTATATGGCAGAGAGTGGGGGATTCAGTAACTATCTGCTGAATGGCTGAATTAGATCGGTGCTTTCCAAACAACAACAAAACCCCCATAACATGAGATGATTTAGTCCAGATGCAATTTTTTTTTATTTTAATGATTTTGTGTTCATTTCAATGTGTATTAGTAAAAAGATTTTTCATGATTTAATGGAGGTCATTGATTAAGGCATGGCTAACATTAATATGTGAGCTGATGTAAAGAAAAATATTAGGTAAATGAAAGAGCAATTAGTATGCAGATATAATGAAAATCATTAAAATGGTATATGAATGACTGGAGTTTAAGGAAACATCCATTTATCATATTTCCTCTGAGTCTAGGCTCTGAAGTGAAAGGGTAAGAAGGTGTTGCCTTCTCCCTATAGGGAAAAAGACCCACACACATCTACTGTTTCCTAATGCTGGAAAATCATACATGAATGGAAACAAATGAATAGGATTCAATATTTTCTTAAATTCACTCAATTTACTAGTAAGCCATAATGCTTGGTTGAAGAATCCTGGTGACAGTTCTTTAAACGAGGCTAGAACTTCTTGCCTACCACTCTGAAGTAGGATTTGCTCTGGGTTCCTGTGCTTAGAGGTTCACTGGCTTGAGGTTGAGACTTTCCAGGTGGCACTAATGGTAAAGAACCTGCTTGTTAATGCAGTATATGTAAGAGACATGTGTTCCATCCCTGGGTTGGGAAGATTCCCTGGAGAAGGAAATGTCAACCCACTCCAGTATTCTTGCCTGGAGAATCCTATGGACAGAGGAGCCTGGCGGGCTACTGCTGCTGCTAAGTCACCTCAGTCGTGTCCGACTCTGTACTACCCCATAGATGGCAGCCCAGCAGGCTCCGCCGTCCCTGGGATTCTCCAGGCAAGAACACTGGTGTGGGTTGCCATTTCCTTCTCCAATGCGTGAAAGTGAAGTCGCTCAGTCGTGTCCGACTCCTAGCGACCCCATGGACTGCAGCCTACCAGGCTCCTCCATCCATGGGATTTTCCAGGCAAGAGTACTGGAGTGGGGTGCCATTGCCTTCTCCGCTGGCGGGCTACACGGGGTCACAAAGAGTCGGACATGACCGAAGTGACTTAGCATACATGGCTTCAGGCCAGGGTGGGTGGGACTGAGTTGGGGTATAATATGAATTTGATAATATTAAAAAAATAAGAGCATTGAATCACATTAGCTACTTTCAGCTCCTTTTCTTCTAGAAGATTTTCTTCAAATGAATTCCTACTTGGAGCTGGTTATTCTTTTTTTTTTTTTCAATCTCTGTTTCACGTTTTAGTTATTTATTTTTTAAAAATATTTTGGCTGCAATGCACAGCATATGGGATCTTAGTTTCCCAACTAGGGTTTAAACCCACATCCCGTGCACTGGACTGCCAGGAAAGTCCCTGAAAGCCTATTTGGAAATCCTAGGCAAATAAAAATAGGATCAAAAGGGATCCTACTGATATGGTTGATGGGGGAAAAGGGTTTTGGCAGAGGAGCTGAGGGGGGAGGCCAAGCTGTTCCCTCGGTCTCACCTTAACCTCTGCTGTGACCCCTAAGTAGACCTTGAAGACCCCAAGATGGGATGGCTCCTGGAATTTCCTTTAGATTAAAATCTAGTTTTTAACTTATTGGTATTATGAGAATCAGTAATACTCAAAGTTCATAGGATAACTTGGAGCAGTGTTTTCCTCACATTTTTCATGGAAACATGTAATAACATAAGAAAGAATTAACACGAGATCCTACCCTATCAAGCTTGCCTAGTCTGGAAAGATAGCTGAAAGTATGAAAGTTTGAGAGCTCCAGGTTTACCTTAGGGGCCACAAAACAATTCCTACTTGTCCTTCTGGTCAGTGGATGATGTATTATATTAAGTCTATAAATTTGGAAAACTGGATTGAACAGAAGAGAACCAATACTACACATCAAGGTGTTGTTGTTTAGTTGCTAAGTTGTGTCTGACTCTTTTGTGACCCTGTGGACTGTATGTAGCCTGCCAGTCTCTTCCGTCCATGGGATTTCCCAGGCAAAAATACTAAAGTGAATTGCCATTTCCTTCTCCCTGGTTCTGAGCCACCAGGGAAGCTCACCCATCAGGTTGCTTTGCTGTGCCATGCTTGGTTGCTCAGTCAGTCATGTCCGACTCTTGAGACCTCATGGACTGTAGCTCTTCAGGCTCCTCTGTTCATGAGGATTCTCCAGGCAAGAATACTGGAGTGGGTGGACTTTCCCTCCTCCAGAGGATCTTCCCAGGTCTCCCCCATTGAGGGTGGATTCTTTACCATCTGAGCCACCAGGGAAGCCCAAGAATACTGGAGTGAGTAGCTATCCCATCTCCAGGAGATCTTTCTGACCTAGGAATTGAACCAGGGTCTCCTGCATTGTAGGCAGGTTCTTTACCAGCTGAGCTCCTAGGGAAGTCCAACATCTGTTAATTTTTCTACTCTCCTTATGTCAGATTTTGATAACTCAAATTCATATACGTAAGAATACAAAAATACCAAACGCATGCTTCCCTCCCAGATCTTTGAGTGAATAGATGTTTCAGGGAGATGTCTTTCCAAAACTTCATGTGTTCATGCTGTACCTTAAATTTCTGGGGAGTACACATCTACCTAATATTGGGTATCATATATACAATTGCTGGCTTCCTGGTTGGCTCAGTGGTAAAGAATACTCCTACCAAAGCGAGAGACATGAGTTGGATCCCTGGGTTGAGAAGATCCCCTGGAGCCATGGAGGGTTGCAGTCCATTGGGTTGCAAAAGAGCTGGACGCGACTTAGTAACTAAACAACAACAATATACAGTTGCTAAGGGACAGTGTGTATATATGGGGGGATGTTTTAGGCATTGACGAAAAGTGATGCCTGTTTTCACAATGCAGCATTGTCTTTAGCTTGGACTCAGTGGAAAGTGACTCTTGCCAATAAAGGATGCACCTTCCCATCTTTGCAGGATGCCGGAGCTGCTCCCTGCAGAGGGAGCCCAGACACAATAACAGCCAGGTTAGAGGTACATTGAGTTGCAGCATCATGGAGCTATAGCCAATATTTTGCAGAGCATATTGGAAAGAAGCAGAGTCCCCTTTTCTGAGAAATGCTTATGGAAAGAGTGCACTCTATCTGTAATTGGAAGTGAAGACTCAGAAGTTAGAAATGGATATCCTAGTGTAAATCATTTTATTGGCCCTCGGTAAGGTTATAACCAGGTCCTCAGGGAGGTGGAAAATCGAGTGATGCTGGAATGCACTGTGTTCTACACTCATTGTATAAAGGTGCAGTATTCTACTATTATCAGTAGTATCATTGTATTATCAGAAGTATCGCTCTAGATAGAGGTGTCTTAAAAGCACGGTCCATGTTGTTGTTGTTTTTTTCCCAACATTTCTATATTCTATGTATCCAGAATCTAGCGCAACACTTGGCACATAGTAGGTGTTCATTTTATGTATAAGAAGACCTTGCTCAAGATCTCACTTTCTATTAAGTAGTAGTAAAAGTAAAGTAAAGTGAAAGCTTGCTCAGTCACGTCCAACTCTTTGCAACCCCATGGACTGCAGCCCACCAGGCTCCTCTGTCCGTGGGATTCCCCAGGCAAGAATACTGGAGTGGGTGCCATTCCCTTCACCAGAGAATCTTCCTGATCCAGGGATCGAACCTGGGTCTCTTGTATTGCAGGTAGATTCTTTACCTTCTGAGCCACTGGGGTGCATAGGATTTAGGTACTAGAGGCAGGATTTAAAGCCAGGTCTTCAAGCTATAGAGCTCATAGCCACCAAGCTAAACTCTTTTTACTGTCTTCTCTAGGCATAGATTGGCAATCCTTAAAATCACTTTCAGTCCTGTTCCCTCCAGGAAGGTATTTATGTTATTCTTTGTTTAAAAATCCGTTCAACCATTCCATGTTCTATGCATGGGACGGATGCTCAGGGATGGAGCGTTGGGATGACACTGAGGGATGGGAGGGGGAGGGAGGTGGGAGGAGGGTTTGGGAGGGGGAGCACATGTGAATCCATGGCTGATTCATGTTGA
Organism: Okapia johnstoni; assembly: GCA_024291935.2. Taxonomy (NCBI): domain Eukaryota; kingdom Metazoa; phylum Chordata; class Mammalia; order Artiodactyla; family Giraffidae; genus Okapia; species Okapia johnstoni. Next base: position 61,720,323 of record CM044308.1, read on the forward strand.
TGTATGGCAAAAACTACTACAATATTGTAAAGTAATTAGCCCCCAACTAAAATAAAAAAAAAATAATAATAAATAAAAATAAATAAATAAATTAAAAAAAAAAAAAAAATCCGTTCAGTTCAGTCACTCAGTCATGTACAACTCTTTGCAACCCCATGGATTGCAACACATCAGGCTTCCATGTTCTTTACCATCAAATGTTTTTAAATAAATCACTTACTACATAGACGATTTGGCCTTGAGTTGCCATCTCTCACAAAATGGGAATTTATTTCTGCTTTCTTTGTTTTTATTCATAGTTGCTGACTGCCAGATTTTATTACCTTCCCTGCCTGAAAAATATTAGCATCCAGAAGCTGGTTTCCCCATTGCTGACAGAAGGTGAACTAATTAGAAGCCTGCTAAAGCAAGTTTTATGGGGCAAAATGCATTTGTAGTTCAGCCAAAGAACTGAGTCTGCCTTAAATAAGTAAAAAGTAAGAATATCTTCTGGGTTAGCAAATATATGAATTAGGAAGTCAGCTTTACACACTCCAGATGCATTGAAGGTAATATGGATGTTTCCAGAAGAATTAGAATGTGATCCTTAGGTTTGTGGAGGTACTTGCTGGTGAGACACTTCACAGATCAAAGCAATGGGGGAAGCCTAAAAATTCTGCTAAACCAAATATCTACAGTATACCAGTTACCCAGACAAAGTCTGAAACAAGGGAAATGGGACATTGAGGCACAAAACAAGATTGGATCTCCAGGTTTCTGGGGGTGAGCACAGTGTTATGGAAGCCACGTGATTCTGAAATGATCTTTAACTACCCTCACTACTTTTAACATAGCAGGCTCTGGAGTCAGGCTGTCTGGGATCTAATTCTGGCCCCTCAACATGCTGAGTGAGTGATTCGTTTCATTAACCTCTGTGTTTCAATTTCTGCATCTGTAAAATGAGGTTAATGATCACACTTACCTTGTAAGTGTGACCTTTCTTTTTTTAAGGCTTCAATTAATTAACACCCATAGAGTTCTTACAACAGCCCCTAATGCTCAATAAATGTGCTCTATTATTTTCCATAAGGCCCAGGAGACTCTTTCACTGGGACTTTGATGGTTGCTTACATGAACTGAGCAGGTCTGCTATGAAATTTGGGGGGATTCAGTTCAAGATGAAAATGTGAAGTCCCTTATTCTAATTATTGAGTTCTAAGATGGGGATAGCAGACCATTAATTCAAGCATGGGGCCTTTCAAGGGGAGGTGCCTGTGTAATTGGACAGATCACGCACCCACAAAGCTGGCTCTGGAACCAAGTTAGAGAAACTAGGTTTTAGAAACAACTCACGTACAAAATAAACGTGTATGATCTCTTACATCTGGAAAAGCCAACAATATTAGTTTTCTTAAAAGAAAAGAGGGGGCTATTATGAAGTGTAAACCCACTTAAGAAAATAAACTAGAATTTGTCCCTTTACAAAACTCAGTGTATTGTCCGTCTCTGCTGAAATGTAGCAGTTCCCACTAGATTCACAGAGAAAATAAAACTGTAAGTGTCAATAGGAGATGATTCCTCTAGAATCCACTTTTGATTTTCCGTTGCTAATGAAGACAGAGAAAGAAATACTCTTTTCTCCAAATACTCTCCAAGGCTTCTACAACCGACAACTTTAGTATTCGTTTTTGGTTGTTGATTGCCAGGAAGTAATCCTGGCCTAAGCTTCTCTACATCACACATGTCTTCCCAATGAAATAGATTTTGAGCCAAAGAAATAAAGAATCAAACAATAGCACATAATAACCCTGATGAGTGAATGAAGAGAAAAATCAGTTTTATTTATTTCTTGCCAAATCCTTTCAGTTTGGGGATATGATGGAGGTCACAATTACTTGAAACTTATTATGTCAAGGCAATCAAAAAGAAATTGAATCTCAGATAAAAAATGGATCTATGCCAATGGACTGTTGGGTAATATATAAATATAGATACATACATTGAAATTATATTTGGAAAGCTCTTCACCCATTGTTGTCAAAAATTCTTTGAAGGCAACAACATCTGCTCATAATGAGGCAGCAATCCATTGGCAAATGTTTTTCAGCTGAATTATGTAGATTTCTTTGTACTATGAATGAGATTTAATAATTTATTTTTGTGTGTGTGGTGCTTTCAATATCCTTTCTTTTTTCATTTAATAAGATTAGCAACAGTTAACCAATCGTTTTCATATGGATTCTGGCGTGAAACAATTGTTTGAAAAAAATAACAATTATTTTATGTCCTTATTTGCCTGCCAGTGACTTTTGACATTGATTGTTTAATATTTGCCAAAAGAAAAAGAGGACAGGGGCTGGAAAGAGGGGGAAAAACAGAAAAAGAGAGGAACAGATTAATGTCCTGAATATTTGGTCCTTATCTATTAGGCATGTATGCATGCATGCTAAGTCGCTTCAGTCGTGTCCGACTCTTTGCGACCCCATGGACAGCAGCCCACCGGGCTCCTCTGTCCACGGGGTTCTCCAGGCAAGAATACTGGAGTGGGTTGCCATTTCCTTCTCCATATCTATTAGGCATATACCAATAAAAAGAAATATAATGCATACTATGAAGTTGTTAGGGCTTCCCAGATGGTGCTAATGGTTAAGAATCCACCTGTCAGGGCAGGAGATGTAAGAGATGCGGGTTCAATTCCTGGGTTGGGAAGATCCCCTGAAGGATAGCATGCAACCTACTCCAGTATTCTTGCCTGGAGAACCCCATGAACAGAGGAGCCTGGTGGGCTACAGTCCATGGGTTGCAAAGAGTTGGACAAGACTGAGGTGACTTAGCACCTGCACACATGGAGTTTTAACAGTTTTAATTCATTTTATGAAAGTATTGTGAGACTAAAAATTCAGCAGCATACATCAAAACTGAAACAGAAATAAGCTTTGTGAAATTCAGTAAGAGGTCTAAGAAACTAGGGGGAAAATCTCAAAAAAGTGTCTACAACTTTGAAGTTTAGTTATTTTACTTACTTTTTGCTCTTGGTTGAAGAAGCTCTGAGGTCTTAGTCCCAGATATCTGAATAAATATACCTTTTTAAAGCTATCACTATAAATCATCCTTTTCCTCTGTCCCTAGGCAGAATTTTTCTATTTTTTAAAAAGATTCAAAAAGTTTTGATACAAATTTTCAATTTAATTCTTAAAATATCCTTGCTATGCTTACTCTGCCATCTTCCTATTTTTCTTCCATGGTTTTCCATTTTTTGGTATCTTTTCAGAATATCTACATCTATAGATATTCTTTATCTATATGTATATGAGCAAATATATAATATATTGAATATACTGGTAATGAATACAGATGCTTATTATCTACCACTTAAACACACATATGCAGATATAAACTTTTAATTTAAATGGCAGGACAAAACTCAGGATCCTAAATCAATGGGTATCTTTAAATAAGCATTTGAATATAGATTCTTAGTATTCTGGAGCCTCCAGACTATCCCATTCAGTACTCATGGAAGGGAGTATTTACTTTTTTCCTTCTCCGAGCAACTTGGAGATCTTTCCGTATCAGTACGTACAGATGTTCTTCATTCATTTTTTACAACTGCATATATTTTATTGTGTGGATGCACCATAGGATAACAGGATAGCATATTTACCTAGAACTTTATTAATAGCATGGATTGTTTTCAATTTTCTGCAGTTAAAAATAAAAACTACAGTGAATAAAGTACACAGTCATCATTTCACAAACTTTTCAAAAAAATTAGACTTGAGTTTTAAAAAATATCTTTATTGAGTTATAGTTAACCATGAACAAAGTTATTTAAAGCATACAATTTGATGAGTTTTTGATATGTATACATCACCATGAGACTATCATCACAATCAAGACAATAAACATATCTACAAATACCCAAATAGTGCTCCTTTATAATCCCTTCATCATACCCCTCTCCATGCCCCCAGGCCATTACTTACCTGCTTTCTGTCATAAATTCATTAACCTTTCTAGAATTTTATATGAATGAAATCATATAGCATCTCACTCTATTTTTGTCTAGCTTTTAAACTCAATATAATTATTTTGAGATTCATCCTTTATGTGTATCAACAGTGCATTCCTTAATATTGCTGAGTAGTATTCCATTATATGGATATACTGCCATTTGTTTATCTATTCACTTACGGGACATTTGGATTGTTTCTAGTCTTGGGCTATTATAAATAATGCTGCTATGAACATTTGTGTACAAGTGCTTTCATTTATCTTGAGCAAATACTTAGGAGTGAGATATCTGGGTTATATGGTATAACCCAGATCTGGATGGTTAAGTTTTTTAAAAACTACCATACTACTTTCCAAAATGTTGTACCATCTTGCATTCCTTGAGCAGTGTATGAGAGTTTCTGTCACTCTATATTCTTAGCAATACTTGTTAAGGTCAGTCTTTTTTATTCTAGTAGGTATGTAGTAATGGTACCTCATTGTGGTTTTAATTTACATTTCACTAATGAAACTCCAGTACTTTGGCCACCTCATGCGAAGGGTTGACTCATTGGAAAAGACCCTAATGCTGGGTAGGATTGGGGGCAGGAGGAGAAGGGGACGACAGAGGATGAGATGGTTGGATGGCATCACCGACTCGATGGACATGGGTTTGGGTAGACTCCGGGAGTTGGTGATGGACAGGTAGGCCTGGCGTGCTGCAATTCATGGGGTCGCAAAGAGTCGGACACGACTGAGCGACTGAACTGAATTGAACTGAACTGAATGACATGGACAGGGAGGCCTGGCGTGCTGTGATTCATGGGGTCGCAGAGTCGGACACGACTGAACGACTGAACTGAACTGAATGACAAATGATACTAAAGATACGCTTTTCTTCTTTCTTTTCATTGCATCCATGTATCTTCTTTGATGAAGTTTCTTGGCTTTTTGTTCACTTTTTATTTGATTGACTATTATTTTACTATTTTGTTTTGAAGATTCTTTACAAATTATGGATGCAAACTCTTTATCAAATATATGATTTACAAATATTTTCTCTTCATCTGTGAATTTTCTTTTTATTCTCATAATAGTATCTTTCAAAGGATCAGTTCAGTTCAGTTCAGTCGCTCAGTTGTGTCCGACTCTTTGCAACCCCATGAATCACAGCACGCCAGGCCTCCCTGTCCATCACCAACTCCCGGAGTTTACCCAAATCCATGTCCATTGAGTCGGTGATGCCATCCAACCATCTCATCCTCTGTCGTCCCCTTCTCCTCCTGCCCCCAATCCTTCCCAGCATCAGGGTCTTTTCCAATGAGTCAACTCTTCGTGTGAGGTGGCCAAAGTATTGGAGTTTCAGCTTCAGCAGCAGTCCTTCCAATGAACACCCAGGACTGATCTCCTTTAGGATGGACTAGTTGGATCTTCTTGCAGTCCAAGGGACTTTCAAGAGTTTTCTCCAACACCACAGTTCAAAAGCATCAATTCTTCGGCGCTCAGCTTTCTTCACCGTCCAACTCTCACATCCATACATGACCACTGGAAAAACCATAGCCTTGACTAGACAGATCTTTGTTGGCAAAGTAATGTCTCTGCTTTTAAATATGGTGTCTAGGTTGGTCATAACTTTCCTTCCAAGGAATAAGCGTCTTTTAATTTCATGGCTGCAATAACCATCAGCAGTGATTTTGGAGCCCAAAAAAATAAAGTCTGACACTGTTTCCACTGTTTCCCCATCTATTTCCCATGAAGTGATAGGACCAGATGCCACGATCTTAGTTTTCTGAACGTTGAGCTTTAAGCCAACTTTTTCACTCTCCTCTTTCACTTTCATCAAGAGGCTCTTTAGTTCTTCTTCACTTTCTGCCATAAGGGTGGTGTCATCTGCGTGTCTGAGGTTACTGATATTTCCTTTCAAAGGATAGACATTCCTAATTTTTATGCAGATAAAAAAAGTTATACATTTTTATTTTTTTAAGGCTCTTGCTTTTGATGTTATCTAAGAAACATTTGCCTAACTCATGGTTGCAAATATTTTCTCCTATGTGTTCTAGAAATTTTAGCTTTAGGTTTTACATTTGGGTTTATGATCTACTTTTGAATTAATTTCTGCATTTGGTGTGAGGTGTGGTATGAATTCAAATTAATTTTTTTGGCACATGGATATCCACTTGATCCAAAAATATCTGTTGAAAATACTATTCTTTCCAGACTGAATTTCCCTTGCACATTTGTAAAAAATCAGTTGGCCATACATGTGTGAGTCTATTTCCATACTCTCTATTTTGTTCCATTGATCTTTGTTTACTTGGACATTAATAGCATACTGTTTTAATTACTGTAGCTTTTTAATAAGTCTTAAAGCAAGATAGTAGAAGTTTTCCAAATTTATTTTTCTTTATAAAACTTGTTTCTATGTGAATTTTAGAATCAGTTTGCAAATTGGGACCAAAAAAACCATCTGGAAAATTTGATTGGGATTATGTTGGTTAATTGAAGGAGAATTAACATCTTGATAATGTGTGTCTGACTCTTGAAGATGATATATCTCTCCATTTATTCAGATCTTTCTTAAATTTCTCTCAACAATGTTACACAATTTTTCATGCATAGACCTTATATTATTTTTCACAATTAATCCTAAGTATCTTATAGTCATTGATGCTACTGAAAATACTACTTTTTAAAATGTCTGTTTCCAATTATTTGCTAATAGTGTCTAGAAATAAAACATTTTTGAATATTGATCTTGAATCCTGCAACCATGTAAAATCTACTTATTTAGTGCTAGGATATTCACAGGATGTTTTTAAAGAAATAATCATAATCATCATCTGCAATTAAAAATAATTTTACTTCTTTATTGTCTATGTGGATGCTATTTATTTCTTTTTCTTGCCAATTACCTTGGAAAGAACCTCCAGTACAACTGTTGAATAAAAGTTGTGAAAGTGGATATCTTTATCTTGTTTCTGATCTTGGAGGAAAACATCCAGTCTTTTACCAAATAAGTAGGTTTCTATAGATGTTCTTTATCAGGTTGAGGAAGTTCTCTTGTATTTCTAGTTTGCTGAGAGGTTTGTTTTTTTTTTTTAATTAGGAATAGACATTTGATTTGCAAAATTTTCTTTGTTCATTTACTGAAGTTCATTGGGATGTTGGCCTCCAGCCTAGGGGGATGTGAATGGGTCACCTTAGAGGTAGATCCTCCACGTTCAGTCAGGTCTTCAGATATTGCAGCCCTAGTTGATAGCTCAATTACAGCTTCTTGAGCAAGCTTAAGCTGGAATCTCTCAGTTAAGTTGCTCCTGGATTCCTGACCCAGAGAACTGTGTGAGATAACAGTGTTTGGTTTTATTTTAAGTCAGTAAGTTTTAGGGGTAATTATTAATGCAGCAATAGAAAGCTAATATGTTATTGAAGTTACTTGGCAAACCCTTTGATCTTCCTGGGGCTTGCTCTTATGCTTTGTTAGGTGATACCAAAGCAGTCTTTAGTAGAAGACTAATTTTATCCCATTGTTGAGGCAAGACTCTTCTCAATACTCTACCTAGTGCCCATGAATTATGAGGTTTTCCACTCTGGCTGATGAAGGAGGAGAAGGGGGTAACAGAGCATGAGATGGTTGGATGGCATCACTGACTTGATGGACATGAGTTTGAGCAAACTTCAGGAGACAGTAAAAAACAGGAAAGCCTAGTGCACAGCACTCCATGGGGTTGCAAAGAGTCAGACACGACTTAGCAACTGAACAACAACAACCACTCCAGCTGGTATGATAAAGAGCTATTCCTGGTCTAGTATGATCTTTGGGGTCTGTTCGCTCTAGTACTTTGAGGCGATTCTTTTCCTGGAAGTTTTCATACATGCACGTGCCAATCAGTATTACCTGGGAACGCTGGAGGACCTCCTGCAGACCTTCAGAGTTCTCACTGTGTAGCTCTTCAGTACTTTGCCCTGAAATTCTAGACTCCTTGGCCTCCCCACACTCTCAACTCTGTCTCCTTAATATGGGGAGACTGCCAGGTTGGACCTGGGGTCTCCATCTTTGTCCTGTGGTCTTATTAGGTAAGACCTGTACTCTTTGTCCTGTACTCTTATTAGGTAGCAAGCTGGGGGAAATTAAGGGACTAGGTTCATTTGTTTCTCATCTCTTAGGATCATTGGGATCATTAGGGATCATTGTCCTTTGTTGCCTTGTGTCCAATGTCTGGAAAATTTTTGCTTTATAGACTTTGTCTGGTTTTTAGGTTGTCCAGACAGAGGGGTAAATCTGGTCCCTTTTACTCCACAATGGCTGGAAGTATTTCTCAGATAAAGTCTGAAAGACCAAGGTGTATTGAGTATTATGTTCTTGACATGGTGCTGGTACTCTATGTGATATATCTTACTGCATCCTTAAAAATAAAACAGAACAAAACAAAGATGTACAAGCAAACAGAAGGGAAAAGAACTATGAAACAGATACTATTAGAATTCCCCCCCTTTTAATATATTACATTTAAAATTTTGACACAGATGTTTCAGTACCGCAAATAACGAAGCGATGATACACAAGCTGAAAAGCACCATCTTAAATTTCAATCCTAATTTATAATTTTCAAGCATGATACCTGATTCTACACAGCGTTCCACATAAAGAGGCAAAAACTGAAAAGTAAAATAAAACCCCACACTAGCCAGTGTAAAAGGATTGCAATAGAATTCCCTTTTTATAGATGAGAAAATCCAGGCAGAGTGACGAAGTAGTTTCTTCAAGATCATAAGGCTAATGTATGGTGGGATTTTTATCCACATCTGAATCAAGTCTCCTCTCATACCTCCTCCATCTAACTCTTGCTGCTTAAAAGAAACCATGAAAAGTGATTTACCTTTTCTCATGCCCGCCTTCTGCAGATACTTATTCTTCTGGACTTTTCATTCTCCGTCTGAGAACCACATGGAGCCAAGTAGTAGAGACCGGTTTTAGATTTTCCTTTAGTACAGAATAGCAGCTTATTTGGCGTCTTGACTTTTTTTTTTTTGTCTCTGCAAACAATGAAGCAAATTTAGACTGAGAATTTATAATATAATAAGTTTCCATCATAGACACATTAGCTTTGGCATGCGTGCTAAGTTGCTTCAGTCCTGGCCAACTCTGTGCAACTCTATGGACTGTAGCCTACCTGGCTCCTCTCTCCATAGGATTCTCCAGGCAAGAATACTGGAGTGGGTTGCCAAGCCCTCCTCCAGGGGATCTTTCCAACCTAGGGATCGAACTGGCTTCTCTTATGTCTCCTGCATTGGCAGGTGGATTCTTTACCACTAGCACCACCTGGGAAGCCATTAGCTTTGGCAAATGATTACAAACTTCCTTGAAATTAGAAGGGAAAAAAATCTCTCTCAGTGATCTGAGGCTGTCCTGAAGTTTGGATGGAAGGAAAAATGAGGCCTGAATTTCAGGTCCGTTTCCAAACTTTAGATTGAGTGAGGAGTCGCTAGTTGTTCTGCAACAGGATAAATGATTTCTATCTGAGGACAAAGGGCCTGTAATATTTTCCAGATTATTGAAGAGTGGAAAAGAGAATAACAAAGGCTTCTCTATGGGAGATATAGTGGTGACTGTTTATAATGCTTCCAAGAATCCTCAGTGAAGCTCCACAGAATGGAAACACTCAGGCCAACACTATTGGCATGAAAATAGAGACAAGCTTATTAAAATATGTTTTTGAGGGAAATATTGATGCATAATTAAGGGGGTGATTCCAGGGCAACTTTGAGTCTGTTATAATTCTGAAGTTCTCAACAAATGAAACAGTAAGATTTTGGCTGAGTTTATTGGTTTAGGAGACTAAATAAATGTTAATCTAGTGCTCATGTATAAATCTTTTTTTCTTCCTTTTCCTTTTTCAAATAAACTTTTTTTAATTGGAGAATTGCTTTACGATGTTGTGTTGGGTTTCTGCCATATACAACAAAGTAAATCAGCCACAGGTATACATATGTACTTTCCCTCTTGAACCTCCCTCCCACCTCTCACTCCAGCCCACCCCTTTAGGCAGTCACAGAGCACTGGGTTGAGCTCACTGTATCATACAGCAAATTCCCACTGGCTATCTGTTTTACATATGATAATGTACGTGTTTCAATGCTACCCTCTTCTCCCACGGTTCCACAAGTTTGTTCCCTATGTCTGCGTCTCTACTGCTGCTCTACACTCATGTATAAATCTTAACTCTCAGTTTTAGTATTTGAACTCCCCATCTTTCCTCTTTTCTCTTCTTCATGCTTGTTGAATTTTAACTACACAAAATACAATCTGTTTATTGTTGAAAAAGTAAGAAATATAAATAAACAGAAAGAAAAAAAAAACACCTGTTATCTTACCGCTAAATAAAAAGTCATAATGAACATACGGGCAACTATTCTTATGGCTTTTGCCTTCCCCCTATGTAAATAAAATGTGTGTGTGTGTGTATGTGCAGATATAGAAAAGTTTATAGCGCTGAAGCTAGAGATCCCTAATGTATTTGGGATCATGGCACCAGATGGGGAAGGCCTAATACCTTAGTTGAAATCTGGGTGGGAGAGGTCCTGCCAAAGCATGGTGCACTTTTCTTCTGGATCTAAGTCTTTCCAACTTCACCTTTGAGACATCTCAGAGATGAGATGCCTGAACCTGTGAATGGAGAGTGATCTGTTGCATATAAGTCCCAAAGGTGACTCAGGCTCAAGGCCTTAGCTGGAAACAGTCAGAAAACAATATTTCCTAGACCTGTGGCTGTGTGGGTTACAATCCCAAGAGGCATTCTTGCTGTGTTCATGATTACAGAGAATAGTTACTCTTTTTGGATCATGTGAGTCCTGGAAAGGCCACACTATTCTTGCACTGAGAATCAGGATCCTGAATAGAACCTGCTAGCAGAAGAGGGAGGTTTGCTTTATTTGGATGGTTCTATGCCATTCAGCTGGGCTTCCCAGGTGGTGCTAGTGGTAAAGAACCTGCCTGCCAATGCAGGAGACTTAAGAGACATGGGTTCAATCCCCGAGTCGGGAAGATCCCCTGGAGGAGGGCATGGCAACCCATTCCAGTACTCTTGCTTGGAGAATTCCAGGGACAGAGGAGCCTGGCGGGCTACAGTCCATAGTGTCACGCAGAGTCGGTCACAACTGAAGCGACTTAGCACCCATGCATGCCATTCAGCTAACTCACAAGCCACTAAGGAGTCTTTTCTCCATTTAGTGTACTTAGTTGCTTGTAACGAAAATGAACTCTGCCTGATTTAAGTGAAAAAGAACATTGCTGAAAAGCAATTGCTGGCGAGGTGAGAGAATGAGGCAGAAGACGGGCAGCAGAGGCACTAAGTAGGTAGAGAATATGATGATCTGGTGAGTGCTTGCCTGCTTCTCTGCCTCAAGCACCAGAGACCAAGCCTTCTCTTTCCATTTTAATGGTGAAATAAACAAACCTATATTGAATAACCTAAATATTTCAAAAGAAATAGCATTTTCTATGAATTCCCACTCTATTAATGAACATGTTGTCAGAAAAGTAGTAGTAGTGTTAGTCACTCAGTCATGTCCGACTCTTTGCCACCCCACAGACTCTAGCTCGCCAGTATCCTCTGTCTGTGGGATTCCCCAGGCAAGAATACTGGAGTAGATTGCCATTCCCTTCTCCAGAGGATCTTCCCAACTGAGGGATTGAACCTGGGTCTTCTGCATTGCAGACAGATTCTATAACATTTGAGCTACAGGGAAGCTCTTTTTTATCAGAAAAAGGCTATCATAAATATTGGCTTCACCAAAACACATTAGGGACACAATTAGTAAGACTGTGAGATTGTAGAAATTCTGTTACTATCATTAAATTATCATAGTGCTATTTAAAATAATTCTCTGAGGCCAAGGCTTTTTTTAACCATTGCAGGACCCAAGGCAAAGTACAGATGGAGACCCAGTACTGTGTCTAAATGCTGAAAAATCAGGGACTTGCCTGGAAGTCCAGTGGGTAAGACTGGGCTGTCACTGCGGGGAGAAAGGGTTTGCTCCCTGGTTGGGAAAATAAGATCCCTCATGCTGTGAGGTATGGCCAAAATTTTTTTTTAATTGAAAAATTATAAATAAATTATAAATCCAATGAAGAATGTATTAAATAAGGTATGTTAGATCCTCCTTTCTTTACAGTTTCACCTGTACATATCTGGAAGAATTCATTGTGCATGGCATGTGCTCAGAAAACAGTTATGCATTGACTTCTTTTTGTTGACCTTGAGTTGTTTGGTTCAGTTAAAGTCACACAATACACAAGAATAATTCTCTGAGGCCAAGGCAGGACCTCTTAACCATTGCAGGACCCATGCAAAGTACAGATGGAGACCCAGTACCGTGTCTAAGGTACTTCCCTATAGCTCATACGGTAAAGAATCTGCTTGCAATTCAGGAGATCTGGGTTTGATTCCTGAGTCAGAAAGATCTTCTGGAGAAGGGAATGGCAACCTATTCCTGTATTCTTGACTGGAGAATCCCATGAACAGAGGAGCCTGGTGGGCTACATTCCATGGGTATGCAAAGAGTCAGGCATGACTGAGTGATTAAGCACACAATACATATGAACTGTTATGCTTGGAGCTGAAGGCACATGTGATGAGACACAGTTGCCCTGTAGAATGTACTAGAATGAAAGAGATGCTCCTGAGTGGACAAAGGCAGCACTGCCCTCTGGCCCCATGTCCTCATCAGGTAAAATGGCCCTGTTCACTTCTGGGAATGTGTTTTAGTGGAAGTCTAAGCCTTTCTGTTTTTCCTCTGGCTGGTGGCCAGCATGCTCCTGGTGACTTGCCCACCGAGAGTTTCCCTTTGATTTATGAGTGAGCAGTGCTTTTGGTTTGATTCATTTTGTTTCCCAGCTGGGACCTGACTGGGTTTCATGTTCCCCTCCTCTCCTCCATCTTCCCTCCCAGGCCTACTCCTGGGCCCCAGGGGGCCTCACTCCTGCCCTCCTGGCAGGCAGTGAGGCTGCAAAGGGACGCCAAGTCTCAAAGCTCCCTGGCTGCACTTGGCCCCATCCTCCCCATCCTTTGGTTTTGAACCACACGCTCAAGTCAAGTCTTCCCCAAGGGCTCAGATTTTATGGACCAAATAAAGGAAAAGCAAAATCACTTTAAAGGGCCCTGGGTTGGTACTGGTATCCTATGATCCGGAAGAGAAAAGCTCTAATTTATCACCTCAACATGTCCCTCGACAATAACAAAGCCAGGGGATATACACCTCATTGATGAAGATGAAACAAATCTTTCTGTAACTATATAGAGTTTACAGGTGCTTTTACATATGCCATCTTATTTATTTCTTCAACAAATCTGTGGGTTAGGAGGAACAGATAGCATTATTTACATTTTACACATAGGGAAAAAGGAGCTCAAAGTTTGTCTGTGAGCACACAGACAAACAAACAGCTAGAATGCAAACTCAGGTTTTCTGACTACAAATTTCTCATTATGCTATCCTGTTATCACACCAAAAAATGTTACAAGGTTTTAGATGAACCATGTGAGCCACAGAAATGTAACAACCATGTGTCATCAAGTACTCATAGATTTAAAAGCACATATACCATATTGGTCTTATCCCCACTCACGCTTGGTCAACCTCCTGCATGCCACCACACATATTTGCAGTGTACCTGACTTTGTTGCCATTTTATGTCATCTCATCTTGTGCAATAGTTTGATTCATCTGTTTCTCTAGCACTCCATTCCCACAAGGGAAGGGAACATATCTGATTTTGCACACCTCGAATTCTTAATGGAATTCTTGACTCCCCTTAAGTTCTCAAAAAATATTTGCTAAATGAAGGAAGGAAGGAAGAATCAAATTGAAATAGCTAGTGATTCGATTTGGGACTCTACTCTCAACTAGAAATCAATGAGACCTGTGAGAGGCCAAAGGAAAACACTCATAAAAATGCTTATAGGTTGTTCTTGGACCCTGTGGTTAACAGGGGAGAAAGCAGGGCAACTTTCCAACCCATATGAATGGAGTGCATGTGGCTCTTACTCCTGGAGGCCCTTCAGTGGCTCTTTCTTTTCCTTCCTTGGCTGTAGCTTGAGAAAGCAGAGCTGCGGTAGGGGGTGGAAGAGCCACATGGCCCCAAGTAGGCAAGACCTGGCAGCGTTACCTTGTCTGGGCTTCCTGGAGCTGTTTGCTCTCAGAGCGTGTGGCCTCTTTCCTGGATCCCTGACCCACATCCAGAGGCCACGTGCAGGCCAAAGTCAATTCAGCTGTGGTCTTAGGCATGGAGAGGGGTTCTTACTGCAACACCTGAGCCTTTGGGGACATCAGCTGTCTATTTCTTCTGGCATCGCCAGAAGAAAAGAGAACTCTTCCACTCCAGATGCTGCCAAACCCCATCATCCCCCTTCAAGGGGAAAAGAGGAAAACTTTTGTGGGTTGGAGAGACTTACCCTAAAAGGATGGGGAAACATGTTCCATATCTGTGTCAAGTCTGTGTTTGCTATTCTTGCCGTTGGCTTCCACGAATGACTTTTCACGAACTGCAGATGAAAGAATTATTATATAAAACGTGACCAAAGCAATCATGTATCTAAATATAAAACTGGATCTAGATTACAAACAAATAGAAACTCAAGATCAGCCCACATCAAAGACTTGTTCTTTATAACCATGTATCCATCAATGCTTACTCAGAATGAACCATACCAGATGATCTGCTCAGAGCAGTTAGTGTGTTTAAAGGTCTCTCGGAAGCTTGGCTAAAGTCATCCATGCTCTCTGGTTCCTGTCACATGTGGATCACAAGCAGAGTCACCTTTTGAGTCTGTCAGCTTAGAGTCAGAGCCCTCTGAGATGCCGCCCTGCAGGGTTGGGTCTGACTTTTAAGATTTTCTCTTTACTATCAGTTTTAAGTAATTTTATTATGATGTGTCTTGGTATAGTTTAACTTTTTGTGCTTGATGTCCATTGAGCTTGGGATTGGTAGGTTTATAACTTTTATTTTGGGAAGTGTCTCCATGGTTACTAATATTTTCTTCTGCAATGTTTAATGTGCCATGAATCCCATCTACTGTATTTTCCATCTCAGACAATTTAGTTTTCAGCTCTAGAATTTTGATTTTCTAAAATTATCTTCCATGTCCCCACTGAACATATTCTGTCTTTCCTCAGGGTTTTGAACATATGGGATACAGTTATAATAATTGTTTTAATGAATTTTCTGCTCATTCACACATCTGTGTCAGTTCTGAGTCAGTTTTGATTGATTGATTTCTTTTTCCCTCATCACGGGTTATATTTTTCTACTTCTTTGAATATCTAGTCATTTTATTAGCTGCCAAACATTGCGTGTTTTAACTCACTTGGTGCTGGATATTTTTAAATTCATATGAATATCCTTGAGCTCTGTTTTGAGGTGCAGTTTAGCTGATTGGAAACAGTTTGACTCTTCTGTTCTTGCTTATGAGATTTGTTAGGAGGATGAGAACATCGTTTATTCTAGGGTTCATTATTTACCACTGTTGAGGCAAGACCCTTTGAAGAACTCTACCCAGTGCTCTGCTCCGTGAATTATGAGATTTTTCAGCCTAGCTGTCTAGAGAGGGCGCTCACTCCTGCCTCTAAGGGTTCTGGGAACTGTTCCCTCAAATCCTTTTGGGTAGTCTCGGATGTTTCCCTGAAACATATATACTGATCAGTTCTCTTGTGGAATACTGGAGGGGGCACTGCTGCACATCTCTGAACTCAGCTGTGTACCTTTCTTTTCCCAGATCCTCTGCCCTGTGAACTCTAGCTTCCTTGATCTCCCTGGGCTCTCATCTCTGCCTCCTCCACTCATTGTATCTGTGGGCTCCACTGAGTTGCCTCTACTCTGCTGCAGCCTGGAAACTCTAGCAAGGGAGTACAAGGATAACTGTCCTTGATGATGTCCAATGTCTTGAAAAACCTGAGGGCCAATGTTTTGAAAACTGTTTTGTCATAGATCAGTCCAGGTTTTCCATTGTTTCAAGTAGGAGGGTAAGGAGGGTAAATCTAGTACTTGTTACTCCATCCTAGCTGGAAGTGGAGGTCTGCGTCATTAATTTTTAAGGGCTCTTTAAATATTAAAAGTAGTAACCCCTTTTTCTCATCCCCTATGCTGGAATTTTTCCTCTGGATTTTATTAATATTCTGTTTTGTGGTCCTTTTTGGTATATAGAAATTTTGCATTACAATTTTTTATATAGTCAAAACTAGTAGTTTTCAATATTTCTGACATTGACATCATACTTTTAAGTATTTCTGCAACTCAAGACTATAATGTCCACTGTCTTTGTTTTAATCATATACTAAACTCTTACAAGCTCTTAAGATTTATATTTTGAGCTATGTGTCTTCTATTTAATTCTACAGTAGGTATAATTTAATAATTGCAGCTATTTAATGTATAGAAGGCAAATGATATGATAGACATTGCTATCAATCTTTCAAAATCATTCTCACCTTCTTTTGTACTGGGAAAACCCTTTTATACTAATAAAATCTTCTTACACTAATAAAGCTCACCTTTTTAGGTGAGTAGTTGCTTCCAAGAATAATGACTACAGTTCCAAACCTCCACGGAAGTTACGTGTGGAAGTATGATTGCTATCTGGCCAATAGATTTTTAGTAGAAGTGGTGTGTTCAGCTTCTGGGAGGCGTTCTGAAGGAAAGGAACAAGCCCTGTGCTTCTTCCCTTTTCCTCTTGCAGACAGCACAGTTGGCGCTTGAGCTGCCATCTTGGACCCGAGGGAAAGCCACGTGCTGGGAATGGCAAAGTAACAGGATGAAAAGAGTCAAGTTCCCAGGTACAAGAAGGGCTAGGTCAGCCCTATATTCCCTACCCTGGGGCTCTTATTACTTGAGTGAGAAATAGGCTTTAGTTTTGGTTTTGCCACTGTTATCTGGGATTTTCTATTACTCAGAACTCAATTTAGTCATGACGGACATGAACTTTTGAGTTATTTTGAAAAAAAAAAAAACAAATCCTATTGAGATTTCAATGAAAATTATATTAATTTATATATTAATTGAATGAGAATTGACTTCTTAACAGTATTGTCTTCCTGTCCAGGAACATGGAGAAGGGAACAGCAATCCATTCTAGTATTTTTGCCTGGAGAATCCCATAGATAGAGAAGCCTGACGAGCTACAGTCTGTGGGGCTGCAAACAGTTGGACGTGACTGAGCGACTAACACACACATACATCCTGGAACGTGCCTTGTGCTTTCCTTTACTCATGCCTTCTTTCATGTTATATAAGCATTTAAGCAATCAAAAGACTATTTTCTTGGTTTTTCACATTATGTATTTCAAGCATACATTACTCTTTGAATTATGAAATGGAAATAAAACCAAATGAATTACAGAACAAATGTATTACAGAACAATGCAGAAATATAAACCTAGGGTGAGCCTAAATCAAGGAAAAAAATCTCTTTAAGTATAACGTTTTTGTTTGTTTGAAAGTTTCATGAAATTTCTCCCTTTACATATGGTTTCCGGAAAGCAAGTTGATGTCAGCTGAACACCCCAGTGTTCCACGAAGCAGTCCCTTTGAGCGTAACAGCTTATGAGAAGTGCTTGGAAAGTCATTTGTGTTGCTTACTTCTGTTCTAGTGTCTCATTTCTTAATAGGATCTCATCCTCGCCACCTAAAATTGATGGGTGACTTTTCTGACCAATAACAACAGGAATGGAATGCATAAGGTTTCACTAGCTACCAGGCTTCACTGCTAAGAAAATGACTTGGTACTTGTAATCAGAGGAGCTAGATATGAGACTTGGAGTAAGTTCCTCATTGATGTAAGATTATGAACAGATCACTTGCTATTTTGGAACCCCACTTTTCTCATGTGTATATATGTCTGTAGTTTGGGGGATGATAAAAAAATACTAGCTTAAACTTCTTTACAACTTTTCTGTAAAAGCAATGAGAGCATGGGCATAAACATTCTTTATAAATGATAAAGTCTATATAAATGTTAAGAATGGGTTAGTCTTTCATAATCATAAAATAGCATATTTCTTATTATTTTCAGCCATGGATTTTTATTTTTTCAAGTATAATGATCCTTCTTTAACATGAAAAATTTAGATAAACCGCTGGCTTCCTTTTCAACTTGGTGCCAAAATGGCTGCAGCAGCTCCAGCACTTACCTCCAGACACGGCAATGTCCCTGGAGAAAGAGAGATAATGTATTTTTAACAGTCTGTTTTAGCAGAAAGAAACTTGCCCCCCAAACTTCCTTCTATCCTGATGACCTTTATTGTTGATGTTAGGTCACGTCTGACTCTTTTGTGACTCCACAGACTGTAGCCCTCCAGGCTCCTCTGTCCACGGGATTCCCCAGCCAAGAATACTGGATCTCTGTCCATGAGATTTCCCAGCCAAGAATACTGGAGTGAGTTGCCATTTCCTTCTCCAGGGGATATTCCTGACCCAGAGATTGAACAAACAGCTCCTGCATTGGCAGGCAGATTCTTTACCACTGCACCATCAGGGAAGCCCTGATGACCTCTAACCATACCTTAATTGCCGTAAGTCTCAGATCCATTTCTGAAATCACTGTTAATGTAAATGAGATTATTTTATGTCAGTCTTGGTCATCCTTTAGGCTACAGGTGCCTCATCCCCGGAGGCAATAGTGTTTTGAGGAGAAACTGATACCTGGACAAACCTGGTATTTGTTTAGTGTGGCAGAGGTGATTGGGAGCTAACCTCATTTTGTCAGGCACCGCTTCCAGTGCACACCGATAACTTCCTAGGCAAGTGTCTGTTACTCCCTTTTTCTTCCTGAGGGATTTCTCTGGGATTTGCTTTATCTGAGGGATTTCACAAGAACTTGTTTGGTTTGCATGTGGGGCAGACTGAAAAGTGCTGAGGAATTGATGCTCCTGAACGCAGCCCTCAGCCACTGATGGATGAGAATTGATGGTGCGTGCCCCTTGGTAGGAAAACTGTGCATTATGTTCTGCCATCTCCTTTAGGTCCCTGGGGCTACTGAGCTCCTGTTGCCCACAGTGATAATCTGCTCATCAACACACTTGGTATTGATTTCCTTCCCCTCCTTTGTCACTTCCATACACTCTTACCAATGTTTCCTCCTCTCAGCTCTCAAACAAACTCCTAGTCCCCAGATCCTTACGTTAGGGTCTGCCACTGCGGGAGCCCAAACTCAGTTGGTAGGAAGAAGGAGGAAAGGATTCTGTGTAGGAAGCCTCATGTCCACTCCAAGCACATAGAGAACCCGGAACAACCTCAGGGTCCGTATCCATTGGTCTCCAGCAATAGCCTCCCCAAATGACACCAAAGCTAAGATTGAGACTCAGTATTCCCAAGAGCAGGTACAAACCTGAAAACTTCTGACAAAATGCAACATTGTATACCTTCTGGAAACCTGATGGCTATATTTAGTAGATAAAAAGTTTTCTGAATAAGCCTCTGAGACTTTACTAGACAGAAGGCTTCAGATTGAAGTTTTGTAAATACAGATTCGCTTTCCAGTGTATCTGTCTTTCCTTCCCTGAGAAAAAGGTATAAAAAGGTGCTTCTTTCTGGAGATTTGGGATTATTTGAAATTTGGATTGTTTATCTAAATCTGCTTCATGGGGATTTGGGTTATTATTTCTTTGTGTGGAATGATAATTTTGTAAAGAATTTTATTTCTTCAAACAAATTCTTTGGCTTATTGGTTTACAATATTCCTGGAGTTTTTAACTTTAAAATCTAAATTGGAAAAAGGATATAACCACTAGATGGAGAGGAAAACTTGAAAGTTTGATTTTTTGTCAACTAAAATTGGAAAGCAGAACTTTATCACTCATATTTTCACAGATGCCCTGTGTCTGGAAGCATGGACATCTGGGATGTGGGTGTCTCAGCCTTCCTTCAGCTTCTTACTGGAAACAGAGGAGTTTTCTTGACAGCAGTAATAAATCAAACATCCACAGGAAGCAAGGAGATAATTGAAGTGAAACACAAACTGTGAAATGTCTTCCCTAAGATTATTATGGCCCTTTCCTCAGTGGTTTCTCCCCTGGGATCTGCTAGAGTCGTGATTTTTCAGGAGAATGCATGAATCAGAGATGTTAAAATTATTTGCTTTTGTGGAAATTTTAATTGTGCATAGATCGAAGTTAACGGACAGAGCACATCCCATGAACTCTCAGGTAGCAGATCTTGTTTTAGGCTATTACAAACCCAGGGTATTTTTTGACTTTCTGAATTTAAATTTTTCACCCGTTTCAGTGTAAATGTCCTTCAACAGGTATACACACGCGCATTCTAAAGGGATTTACTACAGTTCAAAGGAAATGGATGAGTATTTTTAGAATATCGTTCTGGCAAATTGGATAACACATTGGAAGTTAGATATAGCTGTTGAACCATGGACTTTTTCTGTAGAAGGATGCTGAGGTTACTATCTTCAGTGGTATCATATTCATAACCAATTTCTGTTCAGCTGGATGCTTCAAATATGCTTTAATCTGAGGGTGTTTTGTTAACAGTGGAACACTGGTTTGGCTGTATTGGGAGTCAATAATTAAAAAGTATTTTAGATTGATAGAATAATATTTAAAAATAAAAATAATTAATAGATGTATTATGAATTTCCCCCCAAATTTCAGAAGCAGCAATAGCTTTGTGAAGAGAAAAAATTGTTGCCATTACTCACAAAAGATTATTTGGATTCAATGTGACTCCTCTAGAAAGAACTGTAAAAACCCTATATGCGAGACAGAATAAGAGACACAGATGCATAGAACAGTCTTATGGACTCCGAGGGAGAAGGTGAGGGTGGGACATTCTGGGACAATAGCATTGAAACATGTATATTATCATATGCGAAACAGAACACCATTCCAGGTTCGATGCATGAGACAAATGCTCACACCTGGGACACTGGGATGACCCAGAGGGATGGGATGGGGAGGGAGGGGGGAGGAGGGTTCAGGATGGGGAACACATGTAAACCCATGGCTGATTGATGTCAATGTATGGCAAAAACCACTACAATATTGTAAAGTAATTAGCCCCCAACTAAAATAAATAAATTTATTAAAAAAAATGGCTGATCTTTCTTCCTTTTTCATATTGAAATAAGTAGCCATTACGTTTTCCTCACTGCTCTCAGGGCAGTCTTAACCAGTTTCTCGAAGTCAGAATGCACTTGAGGAGGCTGCACATTCCGTAAAATGATGGCTTAACCAAGAAAAATTAACGGTTTTAAAAATTAAATGGATAGAATGATCCCTTAGTTGTAACACCCTGAAGCATGATCAAATGAGACAACCAATTAGAATGTAGTTTTGAAAAAAGACAAATTAATTATTAATCACTGTTGCCACAAATTTATTATTTGTTACCATCATCATACACCTGCATATTGAGTTAAACAAAGCATTATTTCTCAGCTTTGAGGCATAAACATCATTGTTAGTTGGAGTGCAGGGTTTTGGAGCTTGTTTGCTCTGTTTCAGTTCAGTTGCTCAGTCGTGTCTGACTGTTTGCAACCCCATGAATCACAGCACGCCAGGCCTCCCTGTCCATCACCAACTCCCAGAGTTCACCCAAACTCATGTCCATTGAGTTGGTGATGCCATTCAGCCGAATCATCCTCTATCGTCCCCTTCTCCTCCTGCCCCCAATCCTTCCCAGCATCAGGGTCTTTTCCAATGAGTCATTTCTTCACATCAGGTGGCCAAAGTATTGGAGTTTCAGCTTCAACATCAGTTCTTCCAAGGAACACCCAGGACTGATCTCCTTTAGGATGAACTGGTTGGATCTCCTTGCAGCACAAGGGACTCTCAAGAGTCTTCTCCAACACCACAGTTCAAAAGCATCAATTCTTCGGCGCTCAGCTTTCTTCACAGTCCAGCTGTCACATCCATACATGACCACTGGGAAAACCATAGCCTTGACTAGATGGACCTTTGTTGGCAAAGTAATGTCTCTGCTTTTTCATATGCTGTCTATGTTGGTCATAACTTTCCTTCCAAGGAGTAAGCGTCTTTTAATTTCATGGCTGCAGTCACCATCAGCAGTGATTTTGGAGCCCCCCAAAATAAATCTGACACTGTTTCCACTGTTTCCTCATCTATTTCCCATGAAGTGATGGGACCAGATGCCATGATCTTAGCTTTCTGAATGTTGAGCTTTAAGCCAACATTTTCACTCTCCTCTTTCACTTTCATCAAGAGGCTCTTTAGTTCCTCTTCACTTTCTGCCATAAGGGTGGTGTCATCTGCATATCTGAGGTTATTGATATTTCTCCTGGCAATCTTGATTCCAGCTTGTGCTTCTTCCAGCCCAGTGTTTCTCATGATGTACTCTGCATATAAGTTAAATAAGCAGGGTGACATTATACAGCCTTGACGTACTCCTTTTCCTATTTGGAACCAGTCTGTTGTTCCATGTCCAGTTCTAACTGTTGCTTCCTAACCTGCATACAGGTTTCTCAAGAGGCAGGTCAGGTGGTCTGGTATTCCCATCTCTTTCAGAATTGCCCACAGTTTATTGTGATCCACACAGTCAAAGGCTTTGGCATAGTCGATAAAGCAGAAATAGATGTTTTTCTGGAACTCTCTTGCTTTTCCGATTATCCAATGGATTTTGGCAATTTGATCGCTGGTTCCTCTGCCTTTTCTAAAACCAGTTTGAACATCTGGAAGTTCACGGTTCACATATTGCTGAAACCTGGCTTGGAGAATTTTAGCATTACTTTACTAGCGTGTGAGATGAGTGCAATTGTGTGGTAGTTTGAGCATTCTTTGGCATTGCCTTTCTTTGGGATTGGAATGAAAACTGACCTTTTCTAGTCCTGTGGCCACTGCTGAGTTTTCCAAATTTGCTGGCATATCGAGTGCAGCACCTTCACAGCATCATCTTTCAGGACTTGAAATAGCTCAACTGGAATTCCATCACCTCCACTAGCTTTGTTCGTAGTGATGCTTTCTAAGGCCCACTTGACTTCACTTTCCAGGATGTCTGGCTCTAGGTGAGTGATCACACCATCGTGATTATCTGGGTCATGAAGATCTTTTTTGTACAGTTCTTCTGTGTATTCTTGCCTGTTTAGAGATTCCTTAATATTTATGTATAAGCCATTGCTGTTGTGAAATAAAATCTCTTTTGATTCCATAGCATTATATTGTTCCCACAACATCCTCAGCCTTGCTCCAGCTAAGGAGAACAAATCTGTTATTTTTCACACACTCCTACCCCATTTATAAGGATCAGAGGTAGAAATCTAGGGGACACTATCGGTTGCCTATCCTTTTCACCCCCTCCCCTCACATAGGATTCCTGTTTTGACTAGCCAACAGTTCAACAAGCTGGCCATGTATAACTTGTGATATTCATTATACCAAATATTCCCATTTGGTAATGAACATCCTGGAATTTGGATGGTTCTTTGAGGGTTTTCTGCTGCCAAAAGGTAGTTTGGAAAGGGATCCTATGTTTAATACAGCACACTAACTAGGAGTATTTGGAGATGCAAAGTTAAACTCAGGGAATAGTTTAGAGTATCTGTTTCGTGTCTGTCTGTGTGCAAAGTGGTAGGTGAGTAATGACGCTATGTCAGAACGTAAGCTGTTTAGGAGGGCTGAACCTGGGAACTTTGGTTGAGAGGAAAAAGGTCTCAGGATTGTAGAGGAAGGCAAGACATGGGTGACAAACTGTAGTCTAGGGCACAGAGCATGGCCAGTGGGAATAAGACCCAATCCCAGAGAACAACCAAGGGATGTTTTATTTGTTGTCTTTTACCTTACTGTGTTAGCAATCCCCACTTAGGTTTTCCTACATTTTAGTCAAAACAGGGAATGTACTGCAACCCTGGGTTCATGGATCTTTGGGGATAAAGTGGATTGGGTGGTGGTCATCATGGCATGAAACAGACCGGTAACAGAGGGTAACATCTGTAAAGCTGAATTTGATGGCCAGAAAGAAGGGTCAACCTGGATGGGTCAAGAGAATGAGAGTCTTCCCCCATGCCGCCAGCAATCCCTGGCAGGGTTTGGAATCTTCTCCACAGCACATGAAATGGGGGTTCCAGCCACTTCATTTGGATGTTAAAGGGTAACACCAGAAACTGACTCAATGGGCGTGAATTTGAGCAAACTCCAGGAGATGGTAGAGGACAGAGGAGCCTGGCGTGCTATAGTCCATGGGGTCGAAAAGAGTCAGACACAATTTAGTGTGTCCACCTTAACAACAAAGGCAACTTAGTGACTGAAAAACAACAACACTATCACCAGAAACCCAGGAATTGGGGGATACTAGAGTTACAAATGGAATCAAACTCCCTATGTGCATTCAAACATAATTTTGTGGCTTTGCTGGAGTCATTCTTTTTGTTTTAGTTCTTTGCCATTTTCTTCCCCAGCAGATAAACTGTTATGGAAAAGATCTTCAGACTGATAATTTATGGCAGTTACACGCGAAGTTTGCTGCCATATGTTGCTTATCATAAGAAGCGCAAGCGATCAAAGTCAAACAGAGCATTTTTGTATTAAGCGTGTTCCACAGAGCTGTCTCATAGCTTTTTTTTCATTAACAATGGAGAGGAAAATACACTGAAGTCAGCTGTGTTCATTGCCAAAGTAGACATTTGCTTTCTGTTAGCCACAATCCTCCTCTTTCAGACTTACTGCATCTCCTGATGGGCTCCCAGGGCTAGGTCTGCTTTATGTAGGGCTCCAGAGATAAGGATGGGAGAACCTCCCATTCAGAGCTCAGCTGTCCCATCGGAGCTCTTTCTCTTCCTCTTCTTGTGGAACATCTGGAAATCTCAGTCCAAGGTCGCTGAGCCTGTGGCATCCTGAGATACATATTCCAGGCATGGCAGTGTAACTAACGTGTGTACCAACAGCAGCAGGGTTTAGCTTATGACCTCTGCATTTTGGAAGAAGCAGCGGTGTGTTCATCTCTAGATTTGGCCGATCTGTCCTCTGGTGAGGAAACAGTGCCCTTCAGTGAACGCCAGTGGAGGAGGGATATGTAACTTACATCCTTGGTCACTTCCATGGAGAGAGGAATGGTCCACCAAGACCTCTTGGAGTCATCTCAGGAGAGTGTCCCAAATGGCCGAGCAAGGGTGGATCCAGACAGTTCTAGGCAGATTTTGAAGAGAAGAGAATGGGATGTCATCTGGGTAGAGAGAAATTAACAATTAAAAGATGATTACAATGGTGCTAAAGACCTGAGATGAGTAGGCTTCTGGTACAGAAGAGAGGAATTGTGCATTAAGCTCTGGGAAGGCAGGAGGACCCACCACTAAGGAAGCTCTAGGTCATGTGCATCATTCATGTATGCATGTGTGTGTACATGTGTGTGCATGTGTGAGGTGGTTGCAGTGCTTGGAATCTATTCTTCCTCTGCCATATTTTTCTTTATTGAGTTAAAATTTATATAACCTAAAATTAACCATTTAGTACATTCACGGTGTTGTGCAACCACCACCTCTATCGAGTTCCCAAATGTTTATCACCTTGAAAGGAAATGCTGAACCCCTTAAAGAGTCCCTCCCCATCACTCTTCCTCCAAGACCCTGAGAACCATCAGTCTGCTTTCTGCCTCTATAGCTTTACCTACTTTAAACATACTATACAAACATAATCATACAATAGGTGACCTTTTGTGTCTAGCTTCTTCTTCTTTTTTTTTTAATAAATTTATTTATTTTAGTTGGGGGCTAATTACTTTACAATATTGTAGTGGTTTTTGCCATACATTGACATGAATCAGCCATGGGTTTATATGTGTTCCCCATCCTGACCCCCCCTCCCACCTCCCTCCCCACCCCATCCCTCTGGGTCATCCCATTGCCCCAGCCCTGAGCATTTGTCTCATGCATCGAACATGGAATGGTGTTAGCTTCTTTTTTTTAGTATAGTCTTTTTGAGGCTCATCCATGTTATAGCCTGTATCAGTATTTCATTCCTTTTTTATCAGAGATGTCTAGAGATCTACCCAGCATTGAGTGTGTGCTAAGTCGCTTCAGTCGTGTTTGACTCTTTGTGACCCCATGGACTGCAGCCTGCCGGGCTCCTCTGTCCACGGGATTCTCCAGGCAAGAGCACTGGAGTGGGTTGCCCATGACCTCCTCCAGGGGATCTTCCCGAACCAGGGATTGAACCGTGTCTGCTAAAGTTTCTGCATCGTATGCAAATTCTTTACCCCTAAGCCACTGGGGAAGCCCTCATTTCTTTTTTTTTTTTAATATTTATTTTTGACTGTGCTAGGTCTTTGTTGTTGCATGGGCTTTTCTCTAGTTGTGACAAGCAGGTCTACTCTCTAGTTGCGATGCTCGGGCTTCTCATTGCAGTGGTCTTCCTTGTTGTGAATTGCGGGCTTTAGGGTGCATGGACTTCAGTGCTGTGGCATGTGGGCTCAGTAGTTTCGGCTCCCAGGCTCTAAGAACACAGGCTCAATAGTTGTGGCCTATGGACTCAGTTGCTCCGTGGCATGTGGGATTCTCCCAAGCTGGGGATCGGACCCACATCTCTTGCATCTCCTGCATTGGCAGATGGATTCTTTACCACTAAGCACCAGGGAAGCCCATTTCATTCCTTTTTATGGTTGAATAACATTCCTTCATGTAGCCATGAAGTGAAGTGAAAGTTGCTCAGTCATGTCCAACTCTTTGCTACCCCACGGACTTTGGCCTTACCACATTTTGCTTATCCATTCACCAGTGGAAGGACATTTAGGTAGTTTGCACCTTTTGGCTATTTATTCTATGATCACTGATGTAGACCTCACAAAATAATCATTGCCCCAGACTAAAGATAAACTATAGCTACAGGGCTGGGAAAAAGTAACATAAATTCAAAAATTTTATTCTCCAGCTGATAGTGGAAATGTCTTTAAATTTTTGTTCATCTTTGAAAAATTGAAGTTGGAAATAGTAGGCCAAGCATTATGGGTATGGTTGATGTCAGAAATATTTTATGGATCGCCACACATAATAATCTCACCCCCAAAGAAAAGACCTTGGCCCTATACATTGATAAAAAAACATTGTGTATTTATGTATTTTTATATTTATATGTTTGTATATTTATACATATTTAATATACAATAATATTATATGCGTGTGTTATGTGTTAAGTCACTTTGGTCATGTCCAATTCTTTGCAACCCTAAAAACTATAGCCCCGCCAGGCTCTTCTGTCCACCTCTGTCCATGGGATTCTCCAGGCAGGAATACTGGAGTGGGTTGCCATTTCCTTCTCCAGTGAATGTTCCTAATTTTAGGATCGAACCCTCATCTCTTATGTCTCCCGCATTGACAGGCGGGAGTTTACCACTAGCACCACCTGGGAAGTATATATATCATATAATATAATTTAAATGGTACATTTGTATATTTTTAAAATTGGAATAAAGGGTGTTAAGACTTAGAAAACAGATAGGTCATGACGGTCATTAGATTGTACCTACCCCTCCTTCCTTCCCGGTTATAGACTGGTAGATTTCAGATTTGATTCTCTAACAAGATTGTACAGAGGAAAGAAGAGAGGTGAAAATGGAAAGGTAAGAGTAGAGCCACAATGCATACTCTGATGCGTCCAGGATCTAGAAGACAGGACATCTGGCTCTCCAGTTCCTCATTACATAACCAGTAAACTACCATCAGACACACTCAGAGACAGGATCCTTCTCAGAGAGATCTTGAGACTCTGAGCCTCAAGGTCAGTTCAGCCCCTATGACAATCAGCTGGCTGAGAGTTAGGGTTAGGGTTAGCACGGGCCACTGACCTAGTCCCCTCCCCTGTTCCCTCAATCACGGGCCACCAACATTTCCATCCAAATGGTGTTTTGAGTACAAAGGGAGAGAAGAAATGCTTCCCTGAAATGGATGACAGCATATGTCCCTCTTGGTAGGTAACCTTCCTATCTGAGAAGGGGTCACCAGCAGGGAAGACCATAGTGGACTGGCAAGATCTCATTTTATTTTGCCTACAGCATCTATGGGTGTTACTGGGACACCCCTTATTCAATGGCAGCAGAGCCCTGCTTTTTGCTCAGGAGCTAGGAAAATGATGAATGTCTAGTTCCTCGTAAGTGGGAGTCTCAGCTCATAGCCAGCACTGAATGCCAGCTACCGATGTATGGAGAGTAAGTGACCATTCCCGACTAGACTGCTGTGCAAGAAATGGGATTCTTGTGCCCTTTGACCTTTCCCAGACAGTCCTATTTCTTACTCCAAAAAATTTATCATTCTAATGACATCTGTAAGAAAAGATGAGGTATCTGGCAAAATGGTAAGACATTTAATTATAGAGCAGAATTGAGGGAAATCCTTGTTTCCCAGGCCAAACACAATGCAAGCCAAATAAAACTTTTAAATCTAGTCTTATAGTAGAACATCCACAATTTTTCCTTTCCCTTCCCTAAATCTTTTATTTTTTTCTTTTTGGACAAGCCTCATCTGGGAGTTGCTAAAGTCAAAAGATGATCAGCAAGAAGTATTTACTAAACCATCTGAAATTCTCAAAACCTGAGAATACCTCTGAGCAATTACAATGGCATTATATGTAAAGGTAACTTCTTTGGATTGGTCAAAAGTTTTCACTGTTTTAGACAAAATGAATGGTTGATATCATATGGTTTGATATTACAGCTGCTGCTGCTGCTGCTGCTAAGTCGCTTCAGTCGTGCCCGACTCTGTGCGACCCCATAGACAGCAGCCCACTAGGCTCCGCCATCCCTGGGATTCTCAAGGCAAGAACACTGGAGTGGGTTGCCATTTCCTTCTCCAATGCACGAAAGTGAAAAGTGAAAGTGAAGTCGCTCAGTCGTGTCCAACTCTTAGCGACCCCATGGACTGCAGCTTACCAGGCTCTTCCGTCCATGGGATTCTCCAGACAAGAGTACTAAGCATCCCAATTACTGGCTAGGGAGGGTTGTGCACAATTTGTTAGAAGCTTAAGGGCCCAAAGGTTTGCTTTCTAACTTGAGGACTGAAAAAGCACAGTCCATAAGGGTGTGTGTGTGTGTGTGACATTTCCCCTGCTTAGACTAGCTCAAAGAAGGGTGCAGCAATCCTTTCACAAAATCCCAACCTATGGACAGCCAATTGCTTATGGTTACAAATGCCGTTGGATTTGCAGTCAGTCCATATGTGGATCATGGCAATAGCACAGAACCTCCAGTCAAAAGATCTGGCTCAGCATCCTGGCTCTGCAACTTGTACCTGAATGACCCTTAAGCATCTCTACCCTGGATGCCTCATCTGTGAGAAGAGTGTCTGTACCTGATGCTCTCTGGGGTCCCTGCTGGCTTTAATAGCCATGGCCATTTGTTTAAGTCAAGGTTTGGCTTAGCTACAGACAGCTGGCTTTAGAGACCCAGTTCATCAACAGCATCTGCATAATTTACCATTTCCTTAAGCCCCAATATTTCTCAGATGCTCACCATTCTGTGAAATCCACAGTGCTTTCCAGCTGAATGGGTGGGCAGAGAGGGAAAGGGGCAGAAAGTCTGGTTCAGATATTGAAAGTGAGAACTGATGGTGTGAGACAACTATGTATACGGATCTTAGACAGTTTTCTCTGTCCTTGGCCGCAGAAGAACCTACTCCACTGCTTCCCTCTGGCTCATGTTTAAGACACATTTGACCCAGAGTGAAGCCATAAAAATAACACTGAATTTTCTGGCTTCGTGTTGGTTGAGAGGAGTAAAAAGCAGTTTCTTTTCACAATGCATTTCCTTGCACCTCCTGACAGTATCTCCTTCAGCTACTGAAATGGTAGGCCACAAACCAAAAGGCCATCCCAGGAACTGGAATTGAGACAAGTTGGAAAGGGACCCCAGTAGGGAGTCATCCTGAAGGGAGGGTAATGGGCCCTTGAACCAGAGTCAGCCAGGGGGCCAACAGCATCTGTGACAACACCAGGCACAAGCAGAAACAATCCTTCAGGGTCTCTGAGGTCACGGTCATGAGGCTCCCTCGCTGAGGGTCTGACTGTTCTCCAAGCAGAGGCTAGGACGAGAGTGCGCTCGCTAAATGTATGGCTGCCTTCCCAGTGAGGCAGTGCGACTCGGTCAGAGAGGAGAGATGTTGTTTTTCTTCTCTGAATACCTGCTGGGTTTATCTGTGGTTCATTCAAGTCTGCGGAATCCTCTTGCCCTTCCTGTTTTGCCCCTATTGCCTGTATCTTTCTTCCTATATCCTTCTCTCAGTTTGGCTCCTGGACAGCACTTGACTTTTACAACCGGAGAACAGAAGTACTCCATTTTCCTCCCGTCTCAGGGGACAAGCTCACTGAGATGCCTTTGTGAAGTCAGAGACGCCACACCAGGCCAGCAGAAACTGCTCTGTTCAGTCTGTAAGAAGAGTATCTCGAGGGGAATGTAGCTTCGTGAAATGTTTGCGGACAGGCGCTTTTAGGTTTGGGGCTTTTTTTTCCTGTGAGTTACTAATGTGCCCTGTAGCTTGTGCCTCTTCTATAGTTGATTTATTTTTATGCTAGTAAGAATTTTAATAAATTTGTTAAATTGATCCTTTCTGATTCAATATTTAGTACCATGCATGTGTGCACGTTCAGTCATGTCTGACTCTTCCAGCTCTTTGCGATCCCATGGACCTCTGGGTCCTCTGCCCACCAGGGTCCTCTGTCCATGGGATTTCCCAGACAAGAATACTGGAGTGGCTTGCCATTTCCTAAGCCAGGGGATCTTCCCCACCCAGGAATCAAGCCTGCGTCTCTTGCATCTCTTGCATCTCTTGCATTGGCAGGAGGATTCTTTACCACTGAGCCACCTGGGAATTCCCAGTATTTAGCACATATACCTTTAGCAATATTGATATTTGAAACAGAAAGATCTAATTAAACTAATGGTTAATAAGTTGGCTTTTGCCCAAGCTAGATATTTCTTAATATTTTTCCAATACTCATTTATGAAATCCTTCAAGCTTTTCTGAGGATATACACATTTTTGGAGAAATTTGCTCACCAATGATTTCAATCTTAGATCAAATCCAGGAAACATTTTATTAAATTAATATTATTTGGGAGTTTTAATCTAGGTTTTCATGAATAAAATTTGAGCTCACAGGAAGTTTTGGTAGATAAGTATTATTCAGGAGTGAAATAGTGTATAAAGATACATCTTGTTTGAAAAAATTCTGCCTGGGAAAGCCACCACCAAGTCAGAAAACCAAAGATAAACTATATTTACCACTCATATATTATTTCTTTAGTACAGAGTTTTACTATAAGTCACTGCCAGAAAAACTAACCACCAGTAGAAAATTAGGCAAGCACATTAACAGATAATTCACAGAAATGAAAAATGTAAAAACTCTTAAAATAAAAAACAAAATCCAATCTTTACTCATGATAAGAGAAATACCACCTAAAACTAAGATGAGCTGTATCTTTTACCAGATAGATAAAGACAAAAATTTTGATAGCACAATGTTGTTAATGTAGGGACACAGAAAACTGGATGGTGGGAGTAAAAACTGATTTAATCTCTGACAAAATTAGATTAGCAATGTCTATAAATAGCATGCTAATCCTTTGACTCAACAGTTTCCTTTCCCGGGAATTTAACCTAAGATGTAATCACACATATGTGAAATAATGCTTGCAATCTGTTCATTGCAGCATATTTTTAATAATGAAAGAATGGCAATCATGTAATTGTACAGGTTAAAAATTATTATACTTTTTGCACATCTATACAACTGACTATCATGGAGCCATTAAAAAAGTGAAAGTGAAAATTGCTTATACGTGTCCAGCTCTTTGCGACCCCATGGACTGCAGCCCACTAGGCTCCTCTCTCCATGGAATTCTCCAGGCCAGAAAACTGGAGTGGTTAGCCATTCCCTTCTCCAGGGGATCTTCCCAACCCAGAGATCAAACCCAAGTCTCATGCATTGCAGTTGGATTCTTTACTGTCTGAGCCACCAGGGAAGCCCAAGTGATATTTGTACTGAAATGATGTTCCAAAGTATGTTGTGAAGTATAAATTGCAAAGTAGAGAAAAATATGTAAAATAAAAGTCTTTTCAAAGTTTAGTTAGCCAAGACCCAAGAGTGAACCTGGAAAAGTTCCTGAGACTTTTTTTGTATCTGTGCCTGATCTTTTGATTTCAAGATCTCTTCTAGATGTGTTTCTCTTTTCTTCAGGCAAAACTGCTTTCTCTCCTTTTGTTTCTAGTGGAATAATGATTCTGCACAGGATACTGTAAAAATCTCTCCACTGTCATCATTTTTAATTAACACCACAATCCTATTATAGCTCCATTTTACAGCTGAAGAAATGGAATCCAAAGAGTTGAATAAATTACTTGCTCAAAATTGCACAGCTAACAAGGGGCTTTTCCTTACATGGAGAGATTAAAAACAACAACAAAAACCCAGATAGTTTGGAAATAATTAGCTTTTTCCACTTGGAAGGAGACAGAATATTTAATATAAGTTGTCAACTCGGAGATATTGAGAAAATGCTTAGAAGTGGCTGGGCTCTAGTGTTTTCATTTCTCCTGACAGGAAAGCATAGATAATGATTTGCTGGTGACAATCTGATGGGGAATTCATGTGACCTTGAAAACACTGAACAGCATGTTCTGGGGGAGGACCTGGAACTCTCCTCTGAGTACTGAATCAGTCAGGGTTCAATCAGAGAAGTTTATGCATCTATCTTCCTAGTGTATAAGATGTACTTTTGTGTCTAATCATTAGCTTGGTGGCTCAGGTGGTAAAAAAATCCACCTGCAATGCAGGAGCTTGAGGAGACACTAGTTCGAGCCCTGGGCTAGGAAGATCCCCTGGAGAAGGGAATGGCAACCCACTGCCATTCTTGCCTGGAGAATTCCATGGGCAGAGGAGCCTTGTGGGCTATAGTCCATGGGGTCGCAAAGACTTGGACACGACTGAGTGACTAACACACGCATCATGAGCTTGAAGTTCACAGGTAGCTGGGAAGGGGAGATGGATGCCAAGCAAGAGAGAGAAAGGACAAGCTGGAACCCGTCAAGACTGATCAGAACCCATGTCAGTTTTCGTAGCTTCCAATCCAGATGATGGGGTATCTTGCAGCAGAAAACTAGCAGCCTGCTTTAAGGAGCTAAACACACATGGACCAGGAGAAGAAAAGCTGAAGCAGGACCCAGGGGAGAGGGAGACAGTCACAGAGCTGGCGTCCTCCTAGCAAGGAGGTGGGTAGCCAGACAGAATGATAAACAAGGGCAGATGCCCACCTTGCTAGCACAGGAACCAATATGACTGCCTCTTCACTTCTGCTCTCCAAAATTTTTACTTCTGCTCTCCAAATCTCACACCAACACACGTCTCTTATGGCCCACCCTAACCAGAAACATATAGGAATGGGAATTCTGGGACTCACTGCAAAGCACCATGAGTGTTTTGAAGGAAAGCAGACCACCACATTTCTGGCTCAGGTCTCTCCTGACACACAGCTTGGGAGGCAGCCTCTGCTCCCAGCCTCCTCTAGACCCCGGGTTCATTCTCATCTCTCCTAGCCTCTAGCCAGTGAAGAAGGAAAAGGGAAATTCAGAAGCACCCACGTGTCCACCTCTGAGAAACTCTAGTATTTTGGTCTTCTGATGCGAACAGCTGACTCATTGGAAAACTCCCTGGTTCTGGGAAAGATTAAGGGCAGAAGGAGAAGAGGGCATCAGAGAATGAGATGGCTGGATGACATCACCGATGCAATGGACTTGAACTTGGGCAAACTTTGGGAGATGGTGAGGGACAGGGAGGCTTGGCGTGCTGCAGTTTATGGGGTCGCAAAGAGTCAGACACGACTGGGCATCTGAACAGCAACAATGATGCCCCTTGTCACAAGAGACTGGCAATGTCATTTAAAATACAGTGATCTTCTTGTTATTGGTCAAACCCACACTTGCAATCTTGAGAATGTTCAATTCATTCTTTACCTTTGATACGAGAGTTATCATCATGTTCACAGCAGGATGGGAACTGAGCCTGGTTTTGCTGGCCTGTCAGCCTCCCCTGTGTTCTGTCAGACCCTAGATTTTTTTTTTTCTTTAATAGGCAGACAGCACCTCTTCTGGAATTTCTCTCTTTCCACATTTTTCCCTTCCTCTACCTCAGTGTCTTTGTCTTTTTTTTTAATCCCATTGTTTCCACCTCCACTGATATTTAGCCTCTGCTCAAATTTTTAGTTATTTCTTCTAGTTGGCTTGGTGACCTCAGATCAGAAGGTAGGGACAGGAAAGACAGAGTCCCTCCAAGTGGGCTGGGCTCTGGGTAGAGCATCGTGAAATTAATCAGACCTCTTAGATTAGAAGATTGAACTCCTGTTTCCCTAGCTCTTGTACCTCTTTTTGCAACTTGGGCTTCATTGCAACCACTCTCTTCTGTTCCCTTAGATGCCTCCTGACTCATCTGGGGTTTTGGAAATGTATCAGGAATGCCCTGCTAACAGCTTAGCTTCCCTCACAAGGCTCTGCCCCTAACCGTCCTGTCTCAACGTCTGGAATTCTAGGTTTCTCTGATTGTTAATGTTATGTGTCAACTTGATTGCACCAAGGGGTGGCAGTTCAGTTCAGTTCAGTTGCTCAGTCGTGTTCGACTCTTTGCGACCCCATCAACTGCAGCACACCAGGCCTCCCTGTCCATCACCAACTCCCAGAGTTCACCCAAACTCATGTCCATTGAGTCGGTGATGCCATACAACCATCTCATCCTCTGTCGTCCCCTTCTCCTCCCACCCTCAATCTTTCCCAGCATCAGGGTCTTTTCCAATGAGTCAGCTCTTCGCATCAGGTGGCCAAAGTATTGGAGTTTCAGCTTCAACATCAGTCCTTCCAATGAACACTCAGGACTGATCTTCTTTAGGATGGACTGGCTGGACCTCCTTGCAGTCCAAGGGACTCTCAAGAGTCTTCTCCAACACCACAGTTCAAAAGCATCAATTCTTCGACACTCAGCTTTCTTTATAGTCCAGCTGTCACACCCATACATGACCACTGGAAAAACCATAGCCTTGACTAGATGGACCTTTGTTGGCAAAGTAATGTCTCTGCTTTTTAATATGCTGTCTAGGTTGGTCATATTTTTCCTTCTAAGGAGTAAGCGTCTTTTAATTTCATGGCTGCAATCACCATCTGCAGTGATTTTGGAGCTCAAAAAAATAAAGTCTGACACTGTTTCCACATCTTATGCCATGAAGTGATGGGACCAGATGCCATGATCTTAGCTTTCTGAATGTTGAGCTTTAAGCCAACATTTTCACTCTCCTCTTTCACTTTCATCAAGAGGCTCTTTAGTTCTTCTTCACTTTCTGCCATAAGGGTGGTGTCATCTGCATATCTGAGGTTATTGATATTTCTCCCGGCAATCTTGATTCCAGCTTGTGCTTCTTCCAGCCCAATGTTTCTCATGATGTACTCTGCATATAAGTTAAATAAGCAGGGTGACAATATACAGCCTTGACATACTCCTTTTCCTATTTGGAACCAGTCTGTTGTTCCATGTCCAGTTCTAACTGTTGCTTCCTGACCTGCATACAGGTTTCTCAAGAGGCAGGTCAGGTGATCTGGTATTCCCATCTCTTTCAGAATTTTCCACTGGTTATTGTGATCCACACAGTCAAAGGCTTTGGCATAGTTTAAAGCAGAAATAGATGTTTTTTCTGGAACTCTCTTGCTTTTTTGATGATCCAACAGATGTTGACAATTTGATCTCTGGTTCCTCTGCCTTTTCTAAAACCAGTTTGAACATCTGGAAGTTCACAGTTCACGTATTGCTGAAGGGGTGGCAAGTGACTGGTTAAACCTTATTTCTGGGTGTATCTCTGTGGGTGTTTCTGGAAGAGATTAGCATTTGAATTGGTGGGCTGAGTAAAGCAGACAGCCCTCCCCAGTTGGACTTTATTCGATACAATGGCTTCCTGGCTGAAGGAGAGGGAGACACCAGACATCAGCTAAGGACAAGTTCGGTCCTTCATCTTGATTGCATCTTTCTGAAGGTTTAAGAACTCCAGATCTGGAATACAGCACTGGCCTTGGAAAAAAATATAGAGCTCCCTCAAACTAAAGATAAGGGCAGGAGGAGGAAATAATTTTGCATGTTTTCCTAGAAGACGAAGACAATTAACTTCAGCCTGATCCACCTGATAAAACCCAAAGAATGAGAGTACAATTCATGTTTTCTTTCTAAAGTTCCCATATTTTACTGATTATTATAAAATCATGACTTTTCAGGAGAAAGAGATAAAAGTAAAATTAATATGAGTCAAGGCATATCCAACTAAGTCGGGTGCAGATAAGGGAATGTTTAAGTGAAAAGTATTTCATTTGTAAAACATTGTTGTTTTGAGAAGTATTCACAGTTTATATATGAAATAGCTTAAATCACTGATCACATGAGCAAAAAAACCATGCTTGAACTTCACGTTGTTTCATGTTTTTTTTAATGCCCCCATCTTTTTTTTTTCCCCTGGCCTCTTTAAAGGAGCTAAGTGAGTGAGATCAAATAATTTTTGTAGAAAGAAGATTCAACAGTCCCTTGAAATACAGTGGTATACTGGTATAAAATTGGGTTGGCCAAAAATTCATTCAGGTTTTTTCAAAAGATGTAATGGAAAACCTAAATGAACTTTTTGGCCAATCCAATAGATTCCCGTCTGCAGCAATGATAGAGCAAAAAGAAGTTGGAGCGGGTGCAGGGAGTGGGGAAAGGGGCTCCAGAATCCCAGGTTAAGATGTCTTTCACCTTGGCTCTTTGTTAAGTGTGCTTAGTTGGTGGTTGTTTCCATTCTTTTGTGCCTTCCGCAGTTGGTGAGCGCTTCCTTTGAGTATGCCTTCCTCCATTTAAAAGCGTTTAAGTCCTGTTGAGTTCTCCAGAATTTTTTCTTAAAATTAAAATATTTGAACTGACGTTGTAGCAGTTGCAATAAACACACTGGGAATATGGGCACACTTTAACTTCTTATGGTTTCATTCTTTAAGGAAAATAGATGGTGTACATTTTTCAGTCCTCTTTCTCCCAAGATGCTAACACCTTCTTACAGCTGAATTTCCTGAAAAGACATTTGTTCTAAATCAAAGGAAATTTCAGAGAGCTTTTGTAAATAAATCAGTTCTGTAGCTGTTTAGTTTAGGAAGAGCTAGTGCCTGCTGGGAGGAGAAGAGAAGCGAGAAGTAAAGGAGAAAGGGAAAGATATTCCCATCTGAATGCAGAGTTCCAAAGAATAGCAAGGAGAGATAAGAAAGCCTTCCTCAGCAATCAGTGCAAAGAAATAGAGGAAAACAACAGATTGGGAAAGACTAGAGATCTCTTCAAGAAAATTAGAGATACCAAGGGAACATTTCATGCAAAGATGGGCTCAATAAAGGACAGAAATGGTATGGACCTAACAGAAGCAGAAGATATTAAGAAGAGGTGGCGAGAATACACAGAAGAACTGTACAAAAAAGATCTTCATGACCCAGATTATCACGATGGTATGATCACTCACCTAGAGCCAGACATCCTGGAATGTGAAGTCAAGTGGGCCTTAGAAAGCATCACTACGAACAAAGCTAATGGAGGTGATGGAATTCCAGTTGAGCTATTTCAAGTCCTGAAAAATGATGCTGTGAAAGTGATGCATTCAATATGCCAGCAAATTTGGAAAACTCAGCAGTGGCCACAGGACTGGAAAAGGTCAGTTTTCATCCCAGTCCCAAAGAAAGGTAATGCCAAAGAATGCTCAAACTACCGCACAATTGCACTCATCTCACACGCTAGTAAAGTAATGCTCAAAATTCTCCAAGCCAGGCTTCAGCAATACGTGAACCATGAACTTCCAGATGTTCAAGCTGGTTTTAGAAAAGGCAAAGGAACCAGAGATCAAATTGCCAATATCCTCTAGATCATTGAAAAAGCAAGAGAGTTCCAGAAAAACGTCTATTTCTGCTTTATTGACTATGCCAAAGCCTTTGACTGTGTGGATCACAATAAACTGTGGACAATTCTGGAAGAGATGGGAATACCAGACCATCTGACCTGTCTCTTGAGAAACCTGTATGCAGGTCAGGAAGCAACAGTTAGAACTGGACATGGAACAACAGGCTGGTTCCAAATAGGAAAAGGAGTAGGTCAAGGCTGTATATTGTCACCCTGCTTATTTAACTTATATGCAGAGTACATCATGAGAAACACTGGGCTGGAAGAAGCACAGGCTGGAATCAAGATTGCCAGGAGAAATATCAATAACCTCAGATATGCAGATGACACCACCCTTATGGCAGAAAGTGAAGAAGAACTAAAGAGCCTCTTGATGAAAGTGAAAGAGGAGAGTGAAAAAGTTGGCTTAAAGCTCAACGTTCAGAAAACTAAGATCATGGCATCTGGTCCCATCACTTCATGGGAAATAGATGGGGAAACAGTGGAAACAGTGTCAGACTTTATTTTTTTGGGCTCCAGAATCACTGCTGATGGTGATTGCAGCCATGAAATTAAAAGACACTTACTCCTTGGAAGGAAGGTTATGGCCAAACTTGATAACATATTTAAAAGCAGAGACATTACTTTGCCAACAAAGGTCTGTCTGGTCAAGGCTATAGTTTTTCCAGTGGTCATGTATTGATGTGACAGTTTGATGGTGAAGAAAGCTGAGTGCCGAAGAATTGAGGCTTTTGAACTGTGGTGTTGGAGAAGACTCTTGAGAGTCCCTTGGACTGCAAGGAGATCCCACCAGTCCATCCTAGAGGAGATCAGTCCTGGTTGTTCATTGGAAGGACTGATGTTGAAGCTGAAACTCCAATACTTCGGCCACCTCATGCGAAGAGTTGACTCACTGGAAAAGTCACTAATGCTGGGAAGGACTGAGGGCAGGAGGAGAAGGGGACGACAGAGGATGAGATGGTTGGATGGCATCACTGACTCGATGGACATGGGTTTGGGTAGACTCCGGGAGTTGGTGATGGACAGAGAGGCCTGGCGTGATGCAATTCATGGGGTCGCAAAGAGTCGGACACGACTGAGCAACTGAAGTGAACTGAGTGCCTGCTGGCTATTTTTATAGTTTTCTTTCTTTACCTGTTTCCTTTGAAAGTATCAGCTTTAGGAACAACTTGTAAAAGCAATTTAGATTATGGGAGGTCATCATCTGTGCATCTTGTGTTTTATGTGTTTGAATGTTCAGGAAAAAGGAGTCACAGTACATTGCTATGATTCTCATTCTTATCAAATTAGAAAGAACATAGCCTTCGCATAGAAATAGTTATTTCATGATAAGCCGAAATGCTTTATCTTATCCTTCACTTCCTGTTTGTGTACTGTGAATATTTTCAGCCTATGGGTGGTGGAGTCATGAAGCCACAAAGTTTTAAGAGGTAGGATACAGTAGGGAGTCTATTCCGCACCCAAGAACGTTAGTTTCATATAAACGAGTTTGTGGAAAATGAACATTCTCCATTACGAGCCATTGTGACAGTGGCCACGACCCAGATTTCATTTAGTAGTAAGACTGTTTGTTACCTCACATTTATTTAGCAACATCTAGAGAATCCTGTTCCTTGAAAGAATGAATGAAAATGTAGTTCAGGTATTGTTGTTGTCATCCCATTTTATTATTCAAAACCAGAGATTATTGGCCATTGTCTGAGTCCCATGAACTTTTCGGGGATGATTTTATTCCTTTATGTTTTTGCACGGGCTGCTGTTTCTCTTCTTTGCCCCTCTAACCCCTGCTCATTCTGCCAGCTCCACCTCCTCAGTGACCCTCCCCTGACTCTTCCTATGTGAGCTGCATGGTCTTTCCTATGCTTCCCCTGAGCTCTATGCAGCCCTCTAACATAGTTCTGTATCATATTTGTTGATTTCTTTGTAGCTGCACCCCAAGCTCCCAACAGACTGCAGGATCCATGGGGCAGGCTCTGTGTTATATTCAGATTTGTGCCTCCAGTGCTTGGCAGAGGGTCTGACACATGGTAGAAGGCCCGCCAATGGTTGGTGAATGAACGCAAGCGTGCGTCCTGCCTTGCCTACCCTGGGGTAAGTCTGAATAAAGATAAACTAGATTTGAGATCTTATTGCATAATTAAATTACCCTGTCCAAATAATTTTTAAAGCTGAAAGGAAATTCAGAGATCAACTACAGGAAATTGAGGACTAGAGAGGTGAAAAGAGTTGGCCAAGGTCATGCAGCTGTTTAGTGGCAAACTGGAACTGGAGCCCAGGTCTCCTGCTGGCCAGGCCTATCCTAAATATGGGGAAGGTTAGTTGCTATTTCCTCTTAAAAATTACCCTGGAATTCAGGCAAAATGATTTAGCAACCTAAACATACTAACGGGGAGACAGCAAATTAAAACTATTTACAGAATGAATCTAACAGCAATTATTCAAAACTCTCTGGAAATGCCAAGAGGAAGTTGTTGAGATGGGCTTATAGCTGATTTCTTTTGACAGGGCCATGGGTGTCTGCCAATGTTTCCTGGTCAAACTTTAATGAGGATGGATGTCTGAATAGTCCAAATTTAGCATCTATCTTTGACAGAGATTTGGGTTGAAAGACATATGTCAAGTTCAAAAAAACTGATTGTATCCCTAAGTGTATCAAACAAGGGATCTGAAATATTTCTCATTTCTGTTGTTGAACATTGATGGACCTAAAGAACAAGATGATGTTTATTTTCCACCTTGAAATTTTGAAATCAATTTAGCCTATTTCCAGAATAAGGCCCATAAAGGAAAAAAAATCTGATTTCTGAATACGCACTGAAGACAAAGTTGATGAGTGAGTGGTTAAGCAATGGGAAAGCTTTGTGAATATTTAGCAGAAAGATGGCAACCTGGTACCAGTCTTCCAGAATTAACCTGCACATGTGTTTTGCTTGATGTTTCAGTGTTTTAACATGGAAAACATTGTCGACATTTAAAAATAATAAGGTTTCACATGTAAAAAATTCTGGTGGGATTTCCCTGGTGAGCCAGTGACTAATATTACATGCTCCCAATGTGGGGAGGGGGGCGGTGGTGGTGGCCTGGTTTCAATCCCTGGTCCGAAAACTAGATCCCACATGCTGTAAATAAGTCACGGCACAGCTAAATAAACAAAAAAAATTTTTTTTTTTTAAGTTCTGGATTTCTATCTAATTTCAGAAAGTGAGAGAATCCAGTAACACTGGATGCACTTGTCTATTAGTTTCCTAATATACAAACTAGGTAGCTTAAAACAAATATCTATTCTTTCATAGTTCTGAAGGTCAGAAGTCGAAATCAAGGTGTTGGCATCACCCATCCTTCTGAAGGTTCTAGAGGAGAATGCTTCCTGGTTTCCTTCAGTTTCTGGTGGTTGTAGGTATTCCTTGCCTTGAAAATGAAAGTGTTAGTCACTCAGTCGTATCCATCTCTTTGTGACCCCATGGACCCATGTGACCCATGGAATAGGTTGCCATTCCCTTCTCCAGAGGATCTTCCTGACCCAAGGATTGAACGCTCCGGGTTTCCTGCATTGCAGACAGACTCCTTACCATGTGAGCCACCAGGGAAGCAATTTTTGGATGCTTCCCTGGAGCCTCCAAAAAGAATACAGCTTGAGCAAATCTCGATTTTAGCTCAGCGAAAGTCTTGTCAGACATCTGACCTCCAGAGAGGCAAATGATAGATTATATTGTCTAAACCACTTATTTGTGGTACTTTATTACATCAATGATGGAAAAGAAATTCAGTGATCAGGGAGATGGCTTGCTCCATGCCTAACTGGAGGGTTTTAGCTAAGACAGTGCCTTGTCCTCACCATTTCTTTTTCTTCTTCCTCCCATAGAAAGCTGCACAGTTTGCCTCCTTATTCACTTGGGTCTCTAGGCCAAGTGTCACTTAATTAGAGAATCCCAAGAGACCCCTGTCGTGGCCTGTGCGCGGGTTGGAAAAGAATTTCCAGACATGAGACAGAATGAGAGGGAAATAAAGTTTATTGGAGTGGGAGACACTACTAGAACAGTGCTCCAGCTCAAGGGAGAACCTATGCTGAACATGGGTCCTTAGTCTATTTTTATACCCAGGGTATAAGGAATGGGACAGGGGTTTTGCGGGACTTTTGCTGATTTGATGAGGCAGATATACTGGGTGGGG
Organism: Okapia johnstoni; assembly: GCA_024291935.2. Classification (NCBI taxonomy): domain Eukaryota; kingdom Metazoa; phylum Chordata; class Mammalia; order Artiodactyla; family Giraffidae; genus Okapia; species Okapia johnstoni. Next base: position 61,762,388 of record CM044308.1, read on the forward strand.
AAGAGTAAGGCAAATACCTTCTCCCTCTGGGGTAGGAGGGGAGACAGGTAATACTGCTCAGGAGGACCTGAAATCTGTTAGCAGTTACAACGTGGGGAAAGGAAGGACGATAAGGGTCTGTTTATTTCCATTCCTGCGTTCCAAGACCCTGCTTGGTTTTTTCTGTTCTTTCGTCCCTGGGACACCACAACCCCTAACCTTAGAACAAAACAGAAACAAAGCTAAACAAATCCCACCATTCTTTTTTACCCACCTTTATTTTTCATCATAGCACTTACCATCTACTGGCATAGTGTACATTTAGTTGTGTTCATTGTCTGACTTCCCATGCTAGAACCAGAGTTCTGTGAGGGCAGGGTCTTGCTAGTTTGTTCCTAGCTGTATTCTCAAAACCCCAAATGATGCCCGGCAAGCAGCAGGCCATCAATAAATATTTGGTTAAATGAACAGATGAACAAACGCAGACTTCCCATGTCCCCTGAGGCCCTATTCAAGTACTTCCCTTTCATAAGAATTCCTGGAATTCTTCCCATCAGTTCTCTTCTAAATTGAGTGGATAAGGATGGCCCACCTAAGCCACTGTCCACATAGGGCATGTCCTCTCGGAGTCCTGGGCCCCTCTGTTCTCCTGCTGTTTCTCTTTACAGTCCTTGATATGAACTTTGGTTGAGGATGTGCCTGTAATCTCTGCACCACCTCCTCATTTCCTGGGTATTTTCTCTGCCTCTGATCATTCCCTGTTGGAGCTTTTAACTTTTAAAACACTGTCTTAATTGGAGTTTTCCCAAAAAACAGACCCAGCAGCAAAGCAGGTAGGTTATTTGGGAAGGTGATTCCAAGGAGCAGAGTAAGGAAGCAGAGAAGTGAAGGAGGATACATAGCTGATACACGGAGCAGTGATGAGGATTCACCACTGTGGGTGACTGAGGTCAACTCCCTGGGGAGCCTCTGGAGAAACCATGTGAAATATGTCGCAGAACAGACTGCCATCAGAGGTGAGGAAGCTGCGATATTTATCCATTGACTTCTGTCCTACATGAGTTGAGAGTTACCACTGGGTGTGTAATATCCCTGGCATTTGTAGTTGCCCTGCAGGCAGGCTGCACAAGTTCCCTCAAGAGGCTGGAGAGAACCATCAAGCAGATAAGAAAAGAGAGGCAAGCAGTTTAGAAGGCAGCTGACAACCTATCTCAAACTGTCTACTGGTTGAGCAGTGGAATGGCCACCATATCTGATCCAGTTCACCATTTTCTTCACTCAGATCCATGAATCCACTCTGTTATGCTTTGCAGTGGTAGCCAGCCACAGTCTCTAAGAAGAGTAAAAGACTGAAACTGGGAGCACTCACACAACAAGCTGCAGTTTCTGTGTGGCAGCTGGCTCTGAGGTCATTCTTGAAACTCACCCCCCCCCCCACACACACACCCTTCTATTCATTTGCGATTCCTCTCACTCTGAGCTATCATTTCAGGCCTCGGCTACTTTCTTGATGGGATGACCTGGACCTACATTCCTGCAGTGTCAGAGCCTCTGTTGGTTACTTGTCTTTGTCAGGGTGTAGTTGCTGCAATTAGCTCCCTGGATGTGGAAGGATCAAGACCTGAATCCCAAGCTGCCCCTTCCACCATGGTGAATTCACCCACTGCTGTCCACTTTGCTGTCTCCATTATGAAGACACAACTTTAACTTCTGTTAAAGCCAACTGTTGGGTTGACTCCCCCAACAGTAAAGTAGCTCCTTCTTTGCCTACTGGCTTCGGTCATCAAAGCTATGGCTTTTCCAGTAGTCATGTATGGTTGTGAGAGTTGGACCATAAAGAAGGCTGAGCACTGAAGAATTGATGCTTTTGAACTGTGGTATTGGAGAAGACTCTTGAGAGTCCCTTGGACTGCAAGGAGATCAAACCAGTCAATCCTAAAGGAAATCAGTCCTGAATATTTATTTGAAGGACTGATGCTAAAGCTGAAACTCCAATATTTTGGCCACCTGATGTGAAGAACTGACTCATTGGAAGACTAATACTGGGAAAGATTGAAGGCAGGAGGAGAAGGGGACGACAAAGCATGAAATGGTTGGATGGCATCACTGACTTGATGGACATGAGTTGGAACAAGCTCTGGGAGTTGGTGATGGACAGGGAAGCCTGGTGTGCTGCAGTCCATGGGGTTGCAGAGTCAGACACGACTGAGCGACTGAACTGAACTTCCTATCATCAGAATAATATGGCCAGCTGACAATTGTCAACTTAGTTTAAGTGATAGCTCTTGGTGGAAACATCTTCTACTTCCTCCCAGGAATTATGATTCTGTAGAACCTAAAATTGTGACAATGGATGCACAAAGCCCCAAAGTAAGGACTGGGAGTGCAGATGACACTGCCATCCCCTTGGTTCCCAGCATTTGTCTGCTAGTTGTTAGGGACATGGCATCAGGAATGGTTGTTGGTTCCACGTCTAGACTGCACTCGGGAAGAAAGTTCCCCAGTGCCACAATGTGTTCCCTCCATCTAGAGCCTTAGCTGAGCCTTTGAGGGACCATTTCAAAGTTCTACCAGGGCAATCAAGAGGTTCTGCAGGATGGTGCTATATGGTAGGAGCAATTAATTCCATGGTTATGTGTCCATTATCAAACCTCTGGTACCATAAATCTCTGCCCCTTCCAGAGTAGAAGGGGTCCCCTGTGATCAACTTGACATCAAATGTTTGGTTGGTCTCCTCAAAGAGAGCTCAGATTCAGTTGGATGCCCATCAGTGGCAATGACTTTATAACCTTTGGTGAAAAGGGACTCATGTGACTGGGCACATGCATAGCCTTCAGCCCTACCACCATGGCTACTGCATGGTGCTGGACAAGCCCTCTGCCAGAAAGGCAGAGAGAGGTGGTGTTGATTTGTGCAGCTGTCTGTGTGCCAGGCATTAGACCAGCACGGCTGAAGGTGAGCTCAGGGGTGAGCCAAGGGAATGTGGGGTTAGCTACTGGGAGTGGCTAATGCTTGCACCTTAGGGTTCATTGCTAAGGGCTACCCTCCTCAGGATATTTGTCTGGTTAGTGCTCCCCCTTCTTTGCATTGTTTCTTTTCCAGGAATACCAATGTACACTTATATTTTAGAGATAGTTTTCTCTCAAAGTTTCTCTCTCTCTACATATATATATATACATATATGTATATGTATATGTATATGTATATGTATATATGTGTATATATAAAACATAAGGATTCAGCCCTCCATATCTGCATGTTCTACATCTATGGATTCAATCAACTGCAGATTGAAAATATTTTTTAAAAAATTCCAGAAAGCTCCAAAAAAGCAAAACTTGAATCTTACATGCACTGGCAGCTTTATTCCATAACACTAACATTATATTTATACCTATTCACATAGCATTGACACTAAGTATTGCCACATATTCTAGAGAGAATTTAAAGTATACAATGTATTTGGAAGGATTTATGTAGGTTATACTCAAATATTACATAATTTTATGTAAGAGACTTGAGCATCCTTGTATTTCAGTATTTGTGGTGGCTGTGGAACAAATTCTCCACAGATATTGAGAGACAACTGTCAAGAGATAGAGAGGGAGAGAAGAAAATACATGTTTTAAATATACATATGCATAATACTTTATATGTCTGTGTGAGTAGAAAATAAAAACACCATAATATTAAGAACAACCATTATCTGCATAATCAAAGTATAGGTGACTTTTTCCCTTTTTAATTTTTGGATACTTTTATAATTTTAACTGTAAAATTTATCATTTCTATAATCAAAAGTGAACAGTTACCTTAGAAATTTGGAAGAATCCATCTTTGTATTTCAGATATAAATTTTGGACCCCTTTGTCCTCAGTTTGCCCAATATTTTCAGTTGCTTGGAAAAGGGGAATTTACTGCTATGAAACTGAGCTTTTCAAGTAGACATGAGAAATGAATAAAGAGTTCAGTGTGGTCAGAAGACAGATACGAGATCACATTATTCCTTACAGTCTAACTCTGTTAGTACATTAGAATTGAATATCACAAAATTAATAACTCTCTGCTTAAAAGAATATCTAATTTAACAACCTGATTTTATAAATTTATAATTGACATATTTTGTACATGTAAATAGATTATGCTATTTTGACTTCAATAATGCTTAGAGACAGCGTTTAGAGTCAGTTTGAAAAATCTGCCTGTTTGCATCATTAATTTACTTAGTGGGAAAAGAAAACACCAAGTTTTCATAAAAACAAAGTGCTAGAATGGACTTGGGAGGTCATTGTATTTTATAGCTGATATAAATGCCTAGAAGTAACCTGTCCAGGCTGACCTTTAAGAGAGAGCAGATTTTTTTTTTTTTACTATATCTGCAACCAGAGTGGACTGCTAGGATCATTTTACTTTAGGCCAACTGGGAAAAAAAAATTATGTGCATCTATATTGCACTCTGGGGCTTTCCTGTTGGCTCAGTGGTAAAGAATCCATCTGCCAATGCTGGAGATGTGGGTTTGATCCCTGGTCAGGAAGGTCTCCTGGAGAAGAAATTGGTAACCCACTCCACTATCCTGGCCTGGGAAATCCCATGGGGAGAGGAGGCTACAGTCCTTGGGGTTGCAAAAGAGTTAGACACGACTTAGCAACTAAACAACAACAAGATTCTGGACTCTTACATAGATTTTTCAAGAAATTTTCTGAAGCAAAAACCACTCGGCTTAGGAAGGCCATGCATGTACAAGGTCACATGGCTGTCTAAAATTAGAACTGTGATCCCAAACCAGGAATGTCTCAATCAACGACATTTGAGAAACTATTTGGGAGAAAGTACTTCCAGAAGATGGAATAAGGACCTTCAAAAATCCACTCCTTTATAAAAGCCACAAAAACATTGGTAAAAAACTTTCAAAAGTAACTTTTTCAGTACTCTGAAAATTAATCAAAAGTTTGCACAAATCTAAAGAGTGTTTGTTTAGAAATATGTCTGTATTTTGACAAGGACAGCATACTTTTTGGCATTTTAATGGTCCCTAACTCATTCTCCTTTCCCCATTTTTGTGGTAGCCTTGAATACAAACAACCTTGCAACCATAGCAGCTATGAAAACCAACAGACTCACAGCCCTAAAGAGGGCAGATGGATTTGGAGCTTACCCAAAGTCCCATCTCCAGAGATTTATTATGATAAGACCTGCCTGGCAGCTCTCTGAAAACCTTATTTGCAGAGCTTGTTTTTATTTAACTTGACTCAGACCTAGCTCAGTGGGAAATCCCTTTTCCCAGGATGTTTGTTGAAAATAATCAATGGCAATTGTTTAGAATCACAATTGTTGGAGGCAGTAACACCAGGTGGGGATTTCCAAAGGGAAAGTTGGAATAAGGGACTTTGAAAAGTTCCAAACTGTTACCGGGGCCTAGAAGGACACACATAGGTACACAACCAAGAAAGAGAAGGCAAGAGAGCCTCTGGCTGTCATTGAGGCTCTACATAAGCAGTAGTAAAGGCTGAGGCAGAAGTGTAAACTGCCACAACAAGTACACAGAAACTCTCAGAAAAAAGTTGGAAACTTACAGGTTCAAGGCGTTTAAGGAAACCTCTATGCAATCATTGGGGCTTCCCTGACGGCTCAGCAGTAAGGAATCTGCCTGCAATGCAGGAGACACACATATGATCCCTGGGTTGGGAAGATTCTCTGGAGTAAAAATGACAACCTTCTCCAGTGTTGTTGCCTGGGAAATCCGATGGACAGAGGAACTTGGCAGGCTACAGTCCACAGGGCCACAAAGAATCAGACTTGACTGAGCACAGCACGGCACAAGCTAACCAATAAGGTACTTCAATGGCTGCAAATAAAAAACAGCATGCAATGGCTGCATGTAAAAAATAGGTTTTACAGGATTAGTAAGTAAGTGAACAGGCAAACAAATAGTAACAACAACGATGAACAGCAACAGCAACACTCCCTGGGGAGGAGAACAACTTAATTTTGAGATTGTCATATTATGCTGTTTAAAATATCCAGATTCCAATCTGCAAAGAAACAGGGAAGTATAGTCCATACAAAGGAGAAAAGAGAAGTCAGTACAAACTGTCCTTTGAAGTCAGCTAGTACAACTATGAGCAAAGAACTAAGGAAACAATGAGGCTTCTCTGTTGGCTCAGTGGTAAAGAATCCACCTGCCAATGCTGGAGATGCAGATTCCGTCCCTGGGTCGGGAAGAACCCCTGGAGAAGGAAATGGCAACCCATGCCAGTATTCTTGCCTGGGAAATCCCATGGACAAAGGAGCCACACACACACACACACACACACACACACACACACACACACACACTCATTAATACAAAGATCACAGATTGTTGACTCCTTTTATATCAAATGTCAAAGGCAAATCCATAAAGATGGAAATTAGATTAGTGGTTACTAGGCCTTGAGGTAAGAAGGGTATGGGAAGTGACTGCTAATGGGTATGGTATTCTTTTTAGGGTGATGAAAATGTACTTATAATTGGGTAGTAATTATGGTGAATATACTAACTCTGTGAATGTACTGAAAGTCACTGAACTGTACACTTAAGAAAGGATGACTTTTATCTGGGCATGGTTTTACATGCTAAGATCATGTAATTTGTCATCTAATTATTGAACTGCTAAGTTGAATATTTGAGTAAATTCCGGGAGTTGGTGATGGACAGGGAGGCTTGGCGTGCTGCAGTCCATGGGGTCACAAAGAGTCGGACACGACTGAGCGACTGAACTGAACTGCACTGATGTTGAATATATAAAATCATTGAAGCACATAAGTGCTATCAAGGAATCAAAGTACCCCAATGTATGTTTTTAAAAATATATCAGTGTTCAATGTTATGTGGCAGCCTGGATGGGAATGGAGTTTGCAGGGGGAGAATGGATACAAGTGTATGTATGACTGAATCCCTTCACTATTCACCTGAAACTATCATAACATTGTTTGTTAATCAGCTATGCCCCAATAAAAAGTTAAAAGTTTAAAACATTTACCAGTGTTTTTCTGAATTCTCCCCCATCTTGCTTTATATCTAATCTCTTCAATTTCTAAACATATTTTCTTATATTTTTGAAATTTTATGAGGATTCTTTTCTGTTTCCTATCTACAGAGCTAACATTTATTGAAGCCTTTTCAGGCAAATTCTTCAGCAAAGTGACCTCTACTCTGCCCCTTCCACATCCTTACAATCTTACAGCCTCTTAGCAACCTGCACCATCTCCCAGAAGTATCTGTACAAATGAGTTTATAAGTTGACATTTGAGCTTAGAGTAAACCTGAAGAGATGCCAAAGGCACTTGGTTGAATTAAAATCATTGCGTTAGCAAGAAGTGATTTTCCTAAAGACTTCAGACTTGCTTGACAAGGCTTCCAGATTTATAAGGGAGATTTTTTTTTTTGCACTAGGAAATGGCTGTGTGGTAATGAGCCAACATGAGTCCTGCATATTAAGGAAACTTATGGAAAAGTTTAGGTTGGAAAAAACCTACAATTTTTTCTCCTTCCTTTCTCATCCTAGCAAATTTTATAGAAATTAAGTGAGGTCTAGTAAACAATATACATTTTATAAGGAAAACAGATTTTTCATGTACATAGACATCCTACAGTTTTATCAAAATATATCACTTGAATCCTACTATTTGTTTTAGTTCAAAGAAAGTTTCAAAATGTCCCACTAGATTTAAATAGAATTATGTTAGTAGAATATGGAATGACAAATTTTGGGGACTGAATTTTTATAAATATCTACTGGGGTCTTTTGAAAAAGAAAAGGAATGTGTTCTCCTATGATCATACATGTTAAGGGGATGAAAAACAATGAAAAGGAGCCAACTGACTCGAGGATTCTAAAATGCTAAGAACGCAAGATAATGATCACCACCGTGAGATGCACACCTGGGAGACAAAGAATAATGCTGGGGTCACATCCATCCATCCTGGGCCATAGCTGGACTCTCCAACACAAGCAAGCTGGCGATTGTTGACCAAGGATATGCATGTTCTCAGCATGGCTTGTTTAAAAATTACTATTATTATATTTTACAAATTCATCAAGTTTAAAGAAAAAGCCTTTTCCCGCTACTCTGAGCAATTAGTCGTGTTGCCGAGTCTTGTCGTGTGTCTTGTTTAACTTGAGAGATAATGGGTTACAGACCTCGAGTAGCATCTCAAGAAAATCTTCAATATCAAATGCACTTCTGTGTGGACTTTAAAATGTGAACTTAAGAAGAATATTCAGCACTGTAAAGCAGGTTTATGTGTTACTAATGGTAATATGTTAACACACTTCCTGTTACATGTTGATGATGATGGTGATATCTACACAGGGTGATTTAGAATTTACAAAGGATTTTTGCAAACATAATTTTACTTAATTCACACAAAAGCCTGTGAGATATTTAGGGTCATTTGTTTTTAGGGCAGATATTTTTGTCTTCATTTCACACATGGGATAACTGTGCCTCAGAGGAGTTGAACTCTGCTTGTCATTAGCAGAATTGAAGTCTGGACCCAGGGCACTTGATTTTAATTTCAGAACATTTTGCAAACCCATGTTCTCAATCTGGATTGCATATAAGAATCATCTGGATGATATTAAAAAAAAAATCCTCATGTCCTGGATGAACCCCAGACCAATGAAATCAGAATGACTTGTCATGAGACCCAGGCCACACTATTTGTTACAGCTCTTCAGATAACACCAGTGTTCAGCCAAGTTTGAGAACTTTGTTCTACAATATCATGTTTCTTCCTTAAAGGAAGAGTGGCATTTAAAAACTGTTCTCATTGGAAGGATAGATGCTAAAGCTGAAGATCCAATACTTTGGCCACTTGATGTGAAGAGCCGCCTCATTGGAAAAGACCCTGATGATGGGAAATGTTGAAGGCAGAAGGAGAAGAGGGTGAGAGAGGATGAGATGGTTGGATTGCATCACTGATACAATGGATATGAACTTGGGAAAACTCCCAGAGATGGTGAGGGACAGGGAAGCCTCGTGTGCTGCAGTCCATGGTGTCTTGAAGAATCAGATACAACTTGGCCACTGAATAACAGCAACATTTAAGAGACTGAGATATGAACCTTCAAAGATTATAAGATATTCATTGTCTTATTCAACTATTATTTCTTGAGAATCTTTTATGTATCTAGTAGCATTTATCTAGAAGATATCACAAAGTTCCTGGCAGTCTGGTTACCTCACAGGCATTATTATCATTATGGTCAGATGTAGTGATCTTCTTTCATGTTGCTCATGAGAAATATTCTCATGAGGAATATTCATTCCTCACTGTTGCTCTTCTTCTTAATTTGACCCTGATGTCAATCATTTTTGTGCAATGAAATGTTTTCTGCCCTACGCTTCGGTAAACATGCATGTATGCATGCATGCTGCATCGCTTCAGTTGTGTCCAACTCTTTGAGATCCTATGGACTGTAGCCTGCCAGGGCCAGGCTCCTCTGTCCATGGGATTCTCCAGGCAAAAGTACTGGAGTGATTTGCCATGCCCTAGCCTTTTCCAAATGCAAATTTCTGAGCCCAGGTGAAACAAAGCCAGTTATTTGGAAACCATCAGCTATTTCCTCCCCAGTAAGCTGAGGAGCTGAGGGGATGTGAGAGGAGGCCATCCACCACATTCCCCATCTCTTATGGTAAACAAGGGATTAGTATGTGAACAATAAAGAAAGCAGGATTGCCCCCAGATAGCTAGATGCATATAAAAGAAATTATTTCAGCAAGCCCTGTGTTTTTTTTTTTTTTTTTAGTTGGGGGCCAATTACTTTACAATATTGTAGTAGTTTCTGCCATACATCGACACGAATCAGCCATGGGTTCACACGTGCCCACCCTAAGCCCTGTGTTTTGCATTTAGATCGCTAAATCTCTTCACATGAGAGATTTAGTTTTCTCTTAATTAACAGTAATCTTTGAATATTCGGATTACCTATCCCTTGCTGCAAGTTTGTATATAGCCTGCCTCCTGGGAGTCAGCTCTCTTGGGGTTAGTGGAGATATTGTCTCCTGGCTCAAGTCCTAAAATTCCCACCCAAAAAAACATAACTCTTAACTTTTAGGTTGTGCATATTTTTTTTAGTTGACACTTTCTTCCTAAATGAAGAGTTAGATCACCATAATAGAGGTGGGATGTATGGACACTTCTACTGTATAAAGACCTGGTAGGTAATTAGAATAGGAAAAAGGAGTCCAAAATGGCTGTGGCTAAAAGACAAAGGAGAAGGCACTGGCGACCCACTCCAGTACTCTTGCCTGGAAAATCCCATGGATGGAGGAGCCTGGTAGGCTGCAGTCCATGGGGTCGCTAAGAGTCGGACACGACTGAGTGACTTCACTTTCACTTTTCACTTTCATGCACTGGAGAAGGAAATGGCAACCCACTCCAGTGTTCTTGCCTGGAGAATCCCAGGGACGGCGAAGCCTGGTGGGCTGCCATCTATGGGGTCACACAGAGTCGGACACGACTGAAGAGACTTAGCAATTAGCAAAAGACAAAGAAAGGGAAAAGCCTGTGAAAATGGAACAAAAGAAAATCCACCGACTGGAGTGAGAACTTCAGGTGAAACAAACACCCCCTTCTTGGCTAGCCCAATTTGCATAGGGCAGGCTCAGGGGGGAGGAGACAAAAAGAGAAGCCAAGATGGATTGAGGCCTCTCATTTGGGGCTGGACCGCCCTCATGCCTTGAGGGTGTACTTTCCTTTGCTTGCCGAATAAAACTCTGAGCTGTAACTGAGCTGTAACATTGGTCCACCATTTCAAATCTTTGTTGCTGTGAGACAGATCCAAGGAAATGACACACTCCCCTGACATATCTGGTGCCTGTGATTCGAGTGTAAACTGGCTGAAACAACCTTGGCTCGACTACCTAGGGACCCACGTGAAAAGTTTCCCTCAGGGCTCAGTGTAAAGAAAAGAAAAGAAAAATTTTTTTTTTATTTTTGGTAAATTTTATTGGAGTATAGTTGATTTACAATGTCATGTTAGTTTCAGGTGTACAGCAAAGTGAGTCAGTTATGCATAGACATATATCCATTCTTTTTCAGATTCTTTTCCCATATAGATCATTACAAAGTATTAAGTAGAGTAAAAAAATCTGCTGCTGCTTCCTGATATGCTTCCTTTTGTTAGATAAGGAGAGCCAAGTACTCCATCACGCTCTTCTTTCTGACTTGGCTGCTAGGAGGCTTGGAACTATGTACTGTGTACAAGTCTGATTGGTTTCTTTCACTGCAACTCTTCTGGCACATTTCCCTACATATCAGTCAGGGTCTTGGCCCTCCTGATGCTTAAACAAGGTCATTGTCAAGAGTTTGATGAAGGTCTGGGGAAGGTTAGGGAAGCCAGTGAGTTATGGTGGGACATTCTATGGCTCGCTGCAGCTGGAAGGAAGGCTCTGCAGCCAGAGTCTGAAGGAGAAATAGGAAGCAGTTGCTGGAACATGGAAAGTGTCTGCAGCTCTAGGAGAGGGCTGCCTGATGGGAGCTGTAGCTGTTGGTGGAGGACCACAACTACTGCCAACACAGGGTCCTGCAGGGAAGGAGCCTAGGCCAAATTTTCCAACCTCTTTCTCCTCTTGACCTTGAGTCCCTTGCCAGCAATGGCCATTATCCAAAGCAGACAGAAACCAGAGGGCAAAGAAGCCCAACTGATAGACTCCATAGTGGTCAGTGACCCAGGACACACAGCAGGGTGAAGGGTGGATCAGGAAAGACAAGAGAGACAACCCAGTGCCCCATCTCAACTAGGTAATGAGTCTTACACTTTACATGGGTTTTACTAAAAAAAGGCTTCCCTGGTAGCTCAGCTGGTAAAGTATCTGCCTGCAGTGCAGGAGATCCCAGTTTGATTCCTGGGTCAGGAAGATCCCCTGGAGAAAGGAAAGGCTACCCACTCCAGTATTCTGGACTGGAGAATTCCCTGATCTGTACAGTCCATGGGTTCGCAAAGAGTCAGAAACAACTGAGCGACTTTCACTCTACAACAAGGTCATTTTCAAGAGTTTAATGAAGATCTGGTGTGTTTTATTGTTTCCTACTTCCTTTGTTACTTTTTATTTTAAAATTAGGCTGAGTTTGAAAGAAATTGGGTAAAAGTTTAGGAACGGCAGTAAAAGCCTAAAATAACATGATTTATTGTGGTTGAAACGTGTAAAGGATATAGAAGACCATCACCACCTTCCTACATGACCATGTTCAGATTTTAGAAACCCTTCAGGGACATAAGCCAACACTGTCATCTTTAAGATTGAATCATCTCTCTTCGTGTCTCTCACAGTTGTCTGTTCCAGCTATATATCTCCAGATAAACCAGAGGCCTGATGTTTTTCCGACAGATCTGTATATGGCTCTTTAGGGATTTGACTGGAGTAAATTCTCCTGTCATGTTATTCAAACTCAGTCACACAAGCCCAGGATTCCATTGGTCATTTCTTTTCTCCTTTCTTTTTTTTAAAAACATGCTCTTTGTTTAAGATTTTGAAAGCACAGAAGTGTAAGAAGAAAATACAAATTCCCTAACTCTGCTCTTAGAGATGACCACTAAAAACCCTTGAGCATATTTTCTTTATATCTCTGTGTTTACTTACCATCACCAGCATGATAGCACTTGCTATTAAAAGCTCAACACTATTCTAAGAGCTTTACCATATAAAATAAAAACTCTTATGATTTTCACTTTACAGATGAGGAAACTAAGGCAGACGAAGGTTATACAATTTGCTCAAAATCGCTTAAAAAATAAGGGGTGAGACTTGGATTTGGACCAGAACACTGCGTTCAAGTGCTCACACTTCAAGTCACAAACAGAGTGATATGACATCAGTTAAGAACATGAGCAGCGGAAGGAAAAACAAAGGGAAGATCATAAACTGAAATCATAAATTGACTAAAAATTCCAAACCATAAAAACCTTTATCCTTGCTTCCACAAAGTTTGCTCTAACTTTGTAGTATCCTTTTGTAATTTTAGAAGGAGAGCCTCATCAATTATAAAAGGCTCAGAGGGGATTCACTGGTGGCTCAGACGGTAAAAAATTCGCCTGGAATGCACGAGACCTGGGTTTGATCCCTGGGTTGGGAAGATCCCCTGAAGAAGGGAATGGCAATCCATTCCAGTATTCTTGCCTGCAGAATTCCTTGGACAGAAGAGCTCGGTGGGGCTACAGTCTATGGGGTCACAAAGAGTCAGACACAACTGAGTGACTAACACTTTCACACTTTCACACTGGGGTTCATAAGATTAAAAACAGATCAAATGATCAACAGAAATATTGCTATTGTTGACATTGTGATCAGACAGAGTCATAAATACTTGGTTATCATGTAATGTAACTAATAATGTGATTTATTCTTTTCATTTATCGTCTCATTATTATTAAGCACCTGGGCTTCCCTCGTGGCTCAGCTGGTAAAGAATGTGCCTGCCATGTGGGAGACCTGGGTTTGATCCCTGGGCTGGGAAGATCCCCTGGAGAAGGGAAAGGCTACACTCCAGTATTCTGGCCTGGAGAATGCTATAGACTGTATAGTCCATGGGGTCACAAAGAGTTGGACATGACTGTGTAACTTTCACACTTGAAGCACCTACTCTGGATCAGGTATGGTTCTAGGTATTAGCAATACAGTATGCAATAAGTCTTTCTGTTAGGGATCTTACATTGTAGTGAAAGAGACAGACAATAAGCAAGCAAATAAATTAAAAATATATCATTTCAAGTAGGGGGAGAGTGCCAGAGTGGAGAAGAGAAGGCCTACTTCAGGAATATTCCAACTGGGGCAAAAGATGAATTTTGTGATCTATGGTTTGTAGCATCCCTCAATAAAGACCAAGTCGAATTCAGGAAAGGTGATTCACATAAGGTAGCACCATAGTCTGTAGAAGTAGATTTTAGATTTTAAAGAAAAATAGATGGCCTTCATATCCTGTAACTAATCATCTGTTCTCTGCGTGCTCACTCAGTCATGTCTGACTCTTTGTGGCCTCATGGACTGTAACCCACCAGGCTTCTCTGTCCATGGGATTTCCCAGGCAAGAGTACCAGAGTGGGTTGCCATTTCCTCCTCCAGGGGATCTTCCCAACCCAGGGACTGAACCCATATCTCTTGCATCTCCTCCATTGACAGGCAGATTCTTTACCACCAGTGCCACCTGAGAAGCCCAAAATCATCAGTAAATATGGTTGTAAAATGTTTTTCATCCAAGGACTGGTTAGTATGGGAGGAGTATGTAAGTAAGTACAGTAGTGAGGTCTAACCCCATTGAGCGCCTAGAGTTAAATATGGGATGGTGGTTCTCACACTTGTGCTTATGGAAGCTTCCCTAAGGTTTATTCAAACCTAGATTATCAGCTTGCCCTAAGAAGTTTTGCTTAGAAGGTCTGGGGTGGAATCCAATAACGTGCATTCCTAATAAGTTATGATGCGCTGCTGTTGCTTCAGTGATCACTCTTTGAGAACCAGTGGTATTGACCCATGAGTTCTAAGACTCAGTTTGGGTGGTGACCACGGTGGGGATTCCAAGAGTTGGGGTTGAAATCCTCTTGAAAAAATGAAGTGGCCTTACCTAGTCTATCTTTTCAGATTACCATTCCTTTATTTATTTAGAAGTGAGCTAAAGAAGTGCTTGTTCCCAACTTGGGGAGCCAGGCTTTTTCCCTGGGGAAACTGTTATCAAAGGGCTACAAAGCACAGACAAATGGGTACTTGAAGTCCTATTCTGTTAGTCTGGCCAAAACTGTTTTAGCTTGGAAAACTTTCAGGAAGATACAAGCAAAACATCTGTGTTAAGCATTTATTTTTTAGTGGTAAAAAATAATCACTGTCATAAAATTATATTCCACACTGATAAAAAATAACCTTTAAACATACAAGATTTTTCCAAATTAATAAGTCTCTTTGAAAACATCATTTTAATAGATATATAACATTCCATCATGTGATTATGTGTAATTTACTGAGCCATTTCTCTTCTGTAGATTTCCGCTATTTTTGCTCCTACAAACAATGGTAATGAATACCTGTGCACATAGATCTTTGCCTACATTTCTAATTACTCTAGCTTACTCAAAGTGGAATAGCTGAGTCAAAATAAACATTTCTATATGTGCATGAAATATATTTCCATTTGTTATTTCTAACCAAGAAGTATTTAAATGTGAACACTGTTGCAAGGACAGCATGATTTTGGCTTCCTTCTTTGCCATTTGAATAAGACTAAGCCTTCTTGTTCTCAAAATAATAAGCATGTGATTCATCTAGAAGGAAAAGAAATTTCATATCAAAATGTCTTGAAAGAAAATTTATGAAAGTCTCTTTGAAGAGGGAGCTAACAGAAAAACTTTGCCACACAGTACACAGGAAAAATTCCTAAATACCCTCTTTAAACATCTTTCCCTCTGCCCAGAGTTGCTTCATTACAGCTTCCCCTTGACAATCTCTAGTCTGTCTTTCTCTCCAGCCTCAGCTGATCTCTCTCACCTTCCAGACCTAGGTCCGTGCCTCTCTCTTGTAAACAAACGTAAGCTCTTCATTTTTAAAAATGTCCAGCTACAGCCTTGAATAGTGAAATTAAGCCCCAGAAATGGATTGAGCGAAGAATTTTCTTGAAAAGGCTTTAGAGGGAAGCTTGTGGACATTGCAGAAATGCATTGCAGATTGATTTTGGCCAAAATTTGCCTCTTAACTTAGACATTTGTGTCCCACCGTTGGAAGACTGAACAGCAAAATCCTTCGGTGTCATTTCTGACCTTCCTGAGCTTGAATGCACCCAATGATTGTGTGATTGGTTAAGTTCCAATCGCATCTATGGTATCTAATCATTGTAACAAAGTCTACAATATGAATAAAGCATGTCAATCAAATTTATTAATATTTGAATACTTGCTTTTAAATGCAGATAAGCTTCATTGATGTGATTTGGATTAAAAATCTCTTTATGGGTGTTATATGTTGAAAATTTCATAGTCTTGTATGGATGTGAGAGTTGAACTATAAAGAAAGATGAGTGCCAAAGAATTGATGCTTTTGAATGGTGGTGTTGGAGAAGACTCGTGAGAGTCCCTTGGGCTGCAAGGAGATTCAACCAGTCCATCCTAAAGGAGATCAGTCCTGGGTGTTCATTGGAAGGACTGATGTTGAAGCTGAAACTCCAATATTTTGGCCACCTGATGTGAAGAGCTGACTCATTGGAAAAGACCCTGATGCTAGGAAAGTTTGAAGGCAGGAGGAGAAGGGGAAAACAGAGGCTAAGATGATTGGATGGCATCACCGACTCAATGGATACGAGTTTGGGTAAACTCCGGGAGTTGGTGATGAACAGGGAGGCCTGGTGTGCTGCGGTCCATGGGGTGGCAAAGAGTTGGACACAACTGAGAGACTAAACTGAACTGATGTTGAAATTCTATTATTTCTTTAAGTAAGTGCACACTTACTAACTTTAAGAGTATAATGTATTACTAATTATTGTAAAAGTTGTTAATTTTACAGATAAAAACAAAAAGAATATTCAAACAGTTAAATAGATAAATTGATTCATTGTATGAACATTAAGAGAATGGATTAGCTAGACAACTTTCTGGAAGAAGTTTATATCCTTTTTTAGCCAATAAATGCTTATAAAAATTAAAATAGTAACACAATCTGAATAATTAAGCCCAACTTTATTAATAATCAGAATCTTTGTGGAATCATTTGGTATACTAGCATTCCTAACAACAAACAAAATAATCTTAAAGGAATCATTTAATTTTGAGTGATTTAACCCCCATTTGGGTTATGCTTCTTGGAAGGCAAAGAACTTTTTAAAGAGTTTTAATGAATGAATTAAAAGCAGAAGGCCAGCTTTTTCATCTCAAAAATTATATAAGATGGAAAAATCTTCATAATTAGGTACAGCAGCACCCATGGTAAATTACCATTGATTCAGAGAAAAAATATACACTATGAGGGAAGTACGATAGTACTAGAGAAAAAGGAAGTATCTAAAAAACTCCTTCCTCCTTTCCTGCTGTCAGTTTAAAGCGAGTAACGTTTCAATGCAGCAAGCTTGAAGCAAGCAACCCCAGGAGAAATCTAGCAACTGACAGAGCTCAGAAACTATTGCTCTAAATCTTAATGGTAAATTTGTACAGTTTAGCTAATAAAAGGCTAAACAATAAAAGTTTGATAGTAATAATTATTGTTATTTAGATTTATTGTGGTTATCCCAGAAATTTGGCTTTAGGTGAATTTTTTTTTATCCAGACATTTGTAATTCAGTCAAAATGTGTATTTGCTACATGTCTAATTTATTTTAATATTTCTAATCCTGTCAAAGCTCATTAGCAAAAACTGCTGTTGACTGCAGCAGCAGGAGATTGGGCCAAAACTGCCTTATTAAAACATTCCCATCTGGATATGTTTTTCAGCTTTCCTCAATGAGGCATTCAACTGGCAAAAGCAGAGATCTGCTACGATCAGGAAAGTTTTCTCTTCTCGAGCATTCTTCTCTTCCAAGTCTTCAAGTCCCTGACATGTTGTTTCTATAATATAGAAACATGTTGTTTCTATAATAGGTTGGAATGATGTTTTCTTACTAGACACCAAGAGGATTCAAGTCCCTATTTTCTGCTTAAAAATGCTTACTGATGTTCACCATGCCAGGAGAGCTTAGAGAATATTGTATCCAGAAGCCTCACTTTGCAGGTGAAGAAACAGGCTCGAGGAGGTGAAAGAACCCATCCAAGGTTCCAGCAGCTAGCCAGGGAGGAACCGGAACAGGATCCTGCCTTCCTCCCAAGGTACACTCCAGCTCTCACTCCAGAGTCACATTTCAACTTATCTTTTTTTCTCTTTCTTAGTGCCACACTCCTGACCAGACTTCAGAGCCATCTTCCTTTTTCTTCTCAAATATAGTCATATTTCAACTTTAAGAACTGATGGGATCGAACCTCTTTGATCTCTTTCTGTTTCCTGAGTATTTCAACCTGCCGCCTCATGGGTTTAATGAGCATCACAGATGATCCATTGATGTTTCCGGCTCAGCGAACCATTCATTATTACACTGATTATTATGAAGTGCATTTTGGCATGTGCTTCTTCCCCTTGATTTTGAAACCCATGTGTATTGGACAGGAAATCTAGTCCATGTGTTTTTAACTCATTTGCACCCAGGTCATTAGAATGTGGCTGGTCAGAGCTAACTGGACTCTAAGTAGTGCTCTGGGTCTTTTCATAATGTATTGATGTCTTAGCTTCTGCAATACGTCACCAGCCAGATTGTAGGCACTAGAGTTCCAATTCTAGCTCTTCGAAGTTGACTCTGACATACTCCCAGTCACCTTTTCTCAATTAACTCCATATTTGTGATATTTTCTTTGGATGAATGACTATGTGAGACTGAGACAAGTTTGAGCATATGATCCTCCTTCTAGCAACATCTAGAAATAATGATGTAAATAACAATACTGAGCGTTTGTTGTGCATTTACTACGTGCCAGGCACTGTTTTAGGCACTCTACTGTTCAGTTCAGTCACTCAGTCATGTTCGACTCTTTGCAACCCTATGAACAGCAGCACGCCAGGCCTCCCTGTTCATCACCAACTCCTGGAGTTCACACAAACTCATGTCCATTGAGTCAGTGATGCCATGCAACCATCTCATCCTCTGTTGTCCTGTTCTCCTCCTGTCTTCAATCTTTCCCAACATCAAGGTCCTTTCAAATGAGTCAACTCTTCGCACCAGGTGGCCAAAATATTGGAGTTTCAGCTTCAACATCAGTCCTTCCAATGAACACCCAGGGCTGATTTCCCTAAAGATGAACTGGTTGGATCTCCTTGCAGCCCAAGGGACTCTCAAGAGTCTTCTCCAACACCACAGTTCAAAAGCCTCAATTCTGTGGTGCTCAGCTTTCTTCACCATCCAACTCTCATATCCACACATGACTACTGGAAAAACCATAGCCTGACTACACGGACCTTTGTTGGCAAAGTAATGTCTCTGCTTTTTCATATGCTATCTAGGTTGGTCATAACTTTCCTTCTAAGGAGTAAGCGTCTTTTAATTTCATGGCAGCAATCACCATCTGCAGTGATTTTGGAGCTCAAAAAAATAAAGTCAGCCACTGTTTCCACTGTTTCCCCATCTATTTGCCATGAAGTGATGGGACCGGATGCCATTGATCTTAGTTTTCTGAATGTTGAGCTTTAAGCTAACTCTTTCTCTCTCCTCTTTCACTTTCATCAACAGGCTCTCTAGTTCTTCTTCACTTTCTGCCATAAGGGTGGTGTCATCTGCATATCTGAGGTTATTGATATTTCTCCTGGCAATCTTGATTCCAGCTTGTGCTTCTTCCAGCCCAGCGTTTCTCATGATGTACCTTGCATATAAGTTAAATAAGCAGGGTGACAATATACAGCCTTGACGTACTCCTTTTCCTATTTGAAACCAGTCTGTTGTTCCATGTCCGGTTCTAACTGTTGCTTCCTGACCTGCATACAGGTTTCTCAAGAGGCAGGTAAGGTGGTCTGGTATTCTCATGTCTTACAGAATTTTCCACAGGTTATTGTGATCCACACAGTCAAAGGCTTTGGCATAGTTGATAAAGCAGAAATAGATATTTTTCTGAAACTCTCTTGCCTTTCCGATGATCCAGCGAATGTTGGCCATTTGATCGCTGGTTCCTCTGTCTTTTCTAAAACCAGCTTGAACTCTACCTGTATTTAATTCTTACAATAACCCAGTGAGTTGGGTAGGATTATTATTTCCATTTTAAAGACTAGAAAATAAAGATCGCAGGTCACAGCTAATAGGCACTGAAGCCACAGATCTATGTATCCTTCTTGGATAATCTCATGAGATCTCTGCTACCTCTACCCCTCCTCTCAAGTCTGATCCATAACCCACAACTCTTTGCTGTTTTTAGGAAATGCACATCCATTTGCCTGCTGCACATCTCTATTTGGAGATCCCAGAGGATCACAAACTAAGGGTCCATAACTGAACTTATCCACTCTTGAGAGTCCCTTGGACAGCAAGGAGATAAACCAGTCAATCCTAAAGAGAATCAACCCTGAATATTCATCGGAAGGACTGATGCTGAAGCTGAAGCTCCGATACTTTGGCCACCTGATGCAAACAACTGACTCATGGGAAAAGTCGCTGATGCTGGGAAAGATTAAGGGCAGGAGGAGAAGAGGCTGGCAGAGGATGAGATGATTGGATGGCATCACCGACTCAATTGATGTGAGTTTGAGCAAACTCTGGGAGATAGTGATGGACAGGGAAGTCTGGTGTGTAGCAGTCCATGGGGTTGCAAAGAGTCAAACACAACTGAGCGACTAAACAACAACTCTTCTTTCTAGCTTCCACAACAGGTTCCTTCTGTTGTATTCTTATCTCATAAAAAATGCTAAGATTCCTCTCCTTTACGTTTCATCTATGCAGTTTTGTCACCTACCTCTCCTTCCATTACTGTCCACTGCAACCCCTTCCATCAGACTGAAAATACCTCTTGCGGGCATGGCCATCACTTTGCTCTGCCTCCAATCCATTCTCTACACTCTATCCACACATGATTATCTCTTCAATAGCTCTCCATTATCCCTGGGGACAAAATCTTAACTCCTTATGGATGTGTCTTTCTCTCTAGACTGTGAGTTCTTCTGGAGAAGGGACGTAGTCCAATTCATCATTATCTATTCATTGACTAGTATTTGTTGAGTGAATGAAAATGCCTACACTGGTTCTATTCAATGGTCAAAAGTCTCCTTTTTCTTCCAAAGGTTGGGGGAGGGAGCTGAGTGGAAGGGCAGTTAGGGATGATGATCTCTGCCTTTCTTGACCCAAGTCTTTCAAAGAGGGAAGAAGGAGAGTAACACTCAGCTTGCTATGTTTGGTTATGTGCCCCTAGATATTTTAAAGGGATAAGCTTACCCTATCCCAGCAGACACCCTATGAATAGTACTGTCTTCATTTTTGAGATGATAAAACTAAGGTCCAGTAAAGAATATGCCCAAGCTCAAAAACTTAGTAATTAACCAAGCTTAGTCATTGACCAAACCATCATTCAAACCTTAATCTAGCTAGTTCCAAAGCTGGTCTTCCTTATACCCATCAACCATGTAAAATTCGTTCTAAAACTAAGTCCAATAACCTTATACATGAACCATATCTGATCCGGGCATCCTGCCCACCCTCCCTCAAATGTCCTTTGCCAATACACTCACTCATTCCTCTATTCCACCCACCACAGCCTCCCAACCACAGACCACAGGCTCCAGCAGAGCTTGGAGTTTTCCAATCTGACTTAGAGATAAGGAGTATCTTACGGAACTTTCCCGATCCAATAATATCCATCGTGTTTTCCTGGATCCGATAGGGAGTTTTAATTAAAGTTAAAATCTTATCTGCAACTGCTTAGTTAGAAGAAATATTTTCCTCCTTCACAGGGTCTGGTTTTTGGGAGGCATTAGGGAAGCTAAGTAAAAATAGTCAGGGTGCAAAGAAGGAAGTGTATTTCCTGGCATCGGAGTTTGAAGCTTTCAGAATTTTGGACCCAGGTGCTGAAGCAAATGAGGCAACTTGGGCGTTGTGAGATTGAACACAATTCTTTAAGGAATACAAGTCTGTGAGTCAGGGAAAAAATAACGTGGGGTCACAAGCTCAGGGAAAGCCAGTATAAGATGGGAGCTATTGTCTAAGTCAATTCATTTTAAACTTTGACCGTTCTTAAGTACTTACTGTATATCCATCACTGAATACACAGATAAGTGAGACCAGTTCCTGCTGGTGAGCTCACAGTCCAGTCAGGGAGACAGACACGAAAACAAGTAACAGTTGATTGTGATAGTTATACTAAGTACCTGCATGGCACAGGAGAGAAAGCAATGAATTTTTTTTTAAACTGAAACACAGTTGATTCACAGCATCAGGTTAGTTTCAGGTGAATAGCACAGCAGTTCAGTTATTGTGCTCCTGCTCAGTCCCTCAGCCATGCCTGACTCTTTGCAACCCCATGGATTGTGGCCCGCAAGGCCGCTCTGTCCATGTGATTTTCCAGGCAAGAATACTGGAGGGGGTTGCCGTTTTCTTCTCCAAGGGCTCTTCCTGACCCAGAGATCAAACCCATGTCCCATGTTTCCTAGGTCTCCCTGCATTGTAAGCAAATTCTTTACTGCTGAGCCACTGGCGAAGCCCATGTATATATATATGTATATACATATATATATATATATATGTATATATATATATATATATAACTGATATATATATAAAACTGAATCTGAATTCTTTTCAGATTCTTTTCCCTTATAAGTTATTATAAAGTATTAAGTATAGTTTCCTGTTCTATACAGTATGTCCTTATTGGTAATGAATTTCTTTTGAGAATCCTGAGGAATTTAGAATTATCAGAAAGGGTGAGTTCTAAGTGGAATTTTGAAGGACAAATAGGCAGAGAATAGTGCTTTAAGCAGAGGGAAAAGCCCATGCAAAGGTATAGAAGCCAAAATGAACAAGCAAATAAGTAAAGCCCACGAGGTGTGAAGGGTCAGGCGAGGGCTGCTTAAAGACCATGTGAACGTGCACATAGGGTGTGTGCACATCTGTGAGGAATCAGTGTCTTCTTCCATCTTCTAATGACAGAGAGACATGTAGGGTTAATTATCAGCAATGCCCTCCCTCTTGCATTCTTGATATATTTCCTCAAGAATGAGTTAAGTCTAACTAATGATGTCTGTATGAATATACATAGATGAAAGAATAACACAGGAGAGAGAGGGTCTTGTAAATGTCACAGCACTGTCCATTTTTATATGATATATGAAATAGTATAAATTCATTGCTCTCATAAATTTACAGAGAAATCCAGCTTCAGGGCCTGTTTACAAGGGCTGTTGGACTTTGTGAACAAAGCATTCTCATTTACTCTGGGGGCTTTTTGATAACTGTATTATGGGGTTCTTGTGGGATGGATTTGGTGGTCTAAGTCCTTGGTGGGTTGGGATATGCAAGAGAACTTCAAAGCCAGCTTGTGTGATTTGCCTGGGATTTCAGTCAGCGCTGACTCTGGCAGTCACTGAAGAAAACTGGCATTGTCCTGCTGCATATATCATTTCTAACAAGCTAGTTCTCCTGCATGAGCCTTTCTACAAGCCCCAAGATAACGTAGAGATGCTGGTGGATTCTGTTTTATTTTGCCAGCTTTTCCTGGGCTTCAAAGGCTGCCAAACTCAACACTGGATGCTGCTTTTAGGAGGTGAGCTCTTTGTGTGGTGACAAATTCCCTGAGCTGGAGTAGAGGAGTAAAATCTTTTTCCAGTCTTGCAAATATGAGCTAGTGAGCTGGACATGAAAATGTTCATATTTGCTCATGTTTGCAAAACTTGCTTGGTCATTAGTGTCCTGTTAGAACATATCTGTGTTTGTGGCAGACACTGAAAACTGCTGGCTCTTTTATCCTCCTTTGTTGGAAATATCACCTTGAAGACTATGTTCCCAGTTCCCTTCAGTCCAGAGTGCCCAGTGAGATATAAACAAAAGTTTTCAGATGGGGCTTTAAGAGTTGGCTCTGTTGATAGAACCACCATTTTGCCTCTTCCCCTATGCTTGCTATTTTCCTGCTTGGAATCATAATCTGATGGCTGGTGCTCCAGCAGCCATCTTGGATGATAAGGCAAACTTGATGTTGGAAACCATTCACCAAGAATGGAAAAGAAGAAAGAGACTGCATCCCTGATGACATAGAAAATCTAACATTCCAGCACAGACTGCCTACTTTTGCACTTCATATTGTATGAGAGAAAAGTAACCAACCCCCTATTTAAGCATCTGGCATTTGGGTTTTCTATTATATGCAACTGAAAACAATTCCTAATGGGAAACAATTTTGTTTTCTCTTCTACCGTATATCAGTTTCCCTCAATCAGCAGGCAACACAGCTGCCAGCAATTCCAGAGAAAGTAGACAACAATCATTCAGAGGGGCTCAGGAGTCAGATTGCCTCAAGCAACATTCTGGCTCAGCCACTCACCAGGTTGTGACCTTGAGCAAATTCCTTAAATACCTTGTGCCTCAATTTCCTCTTTTGTACTAGGAGTAATAGCAACATTTATCTTTATAGGGTGGTTGTGATGATCAAGTCATAACAAATAACCTATGTGGAATGCTTTGAGTACATATAGCACCTAATAAGGACTTCCCAGGTGGCTCAGTGATAAAGAACCTGCCTGTCAATGCAGAAGACTCTGGTTGGATCTTTGGGCTGGGAAGATCCCCTGGAAGAGGAAATGGCAACACACTCCAGTACTCTTACCTGGGAAATCCCATGGACAGAGGAGCCTGGCAGGCTATAGTCCATGGGGTCACTAAAAATCAGACACGACAGCTACTAGAAAGCAGAAAAACCTAATAATCACTCAGCTCATATTAGTTATTATTCTTGATTTTTTTAAAGCATTTCTTTTATTCTGGCTCTGTGAATCTAGAAGACACTAGCAGAGAAATCCCAGAGAAGGGCTGGGCCTGTTCCAGTGTGGGTGAAGGTCCTGATGGCTGGGAAGATGGGAACTAGGATTGGCCTAGCCGGGTCACATGCCCACCTTGATGGTGGTATTGAGGAGAGAAGGGGTCAATCGAGTGTGGTGTCAGAAAGGGGCAAGGAGGTGAGTGCTGGAAAACAAAAACCAAGGCTTGCATATGCCCCTTATTTGCCTATTGAGGCTGTTAAGAGAATACATGTTTGCCAAAATCCTTTAAACTTTTTGTGCCAATGATATAAGGAGTTGCTATCATCAGCATTATCTGATGAGGCCTTTCTTCTTTCCCATCAGACTTACCAAATTGAGGTCTCACCTTTCTTTCAGTGTTGGGGCAGCCTCTAGAAGACTCTGCAAAACTAGGACCCCAACCTCTACCCTTCCACCACTACACTGGTGATAAAAACATGTGATGGCATAGACAGGGCAATGACATTCACTACCAGGCCAGTCACTTACAAGGGGAGAAAAAGCATCTACTGCTAGCAAAAGGTCCAGGGAAGAAACCCAAAACAACTCTGAAACCAAACAGCTGCCTGATGT
Source organism: Okapia johnstoni (assembly GCA_024291935.2). Lineage (NCBI taxonomy): Eukaryota > Metazoa > Chordata > Mammalia > Artiodactyla > Giraffidae > Okapia > Okapia johnstoni. The sequence goes on from CM044308.1 coordinate 61,787,465, forward strand.
ATGGTATTGTGCTGTAGAATTTCCCAGCTCTGTGTGTGTGTACTTGTGTGTATATTAATCATGTGTTCCTATTTTCTGTATTCTGATGATTTGACATCTTGGGGCCTTGCTGGCCCTGGAGAGACTACCCTCCCAGGATTAGTTAATTCCTAGAGAGAGCACCCACTTGCCCAGGAATGTGCCTTTACATGCAGACCAATCATTGCAAAGTACACCCTCTCCCCCAAATGCCTTCACTATTAAATTCTCACACTCTGGGCCACTATCCACCCTTTCCGATCACTCCAAGGCCAGGTGCCTTGCTAGGGACAAGGTACAGGGACAGTCCCTATGCTCTAGTACCTCAGATTACACGTCCTCACTTGTTCCTTCCCACAAAAACCACAACAAAGGCTATTGCCCACGTTTTCATCTCATTTCTTCTGCCTCCTTACCAACCCTGGTGGCCCCGTGTGGTGTGGCCTGCCTCCTGTTTCTAGGATGTGTGAATATAATAAACTTCTTCCTTTGTGGCAGTCATTTCCATGTTATCATGGCTTACCGTGTATGATCAAAATAAATTCTGAGTACCCTTTTTAAAGTGTGTGCATGCGTGTATGTGTGTGTGCAAGCACACACAAGACTGCAATGTTTAAGAAATAGGGACTCAGACTTAACATTTTTTAAGCTCCAATTTTCTCACAGGCTTGCATAACAGACACCAGGCTTCCCTGATGTTCATTGCCATGCTTTCCCAGTGTTTATCAGCCCTTACTCCAGGGCCTGGATAGTACTTCTCTGAGAATTATCTCTTTAATGAATCATGACATTGGCTTCTCATTTTATTTTATCAGATTAACTCTCCTAAGTGAGTGAAGCGAAGTTGCTCAGTCGTGTCTGACTCTTTGCGACCTCATGGACTGTAGCCTACCAGGCTCCTCCATCCGTGGGATTTTCCAGGCAAGAGTACTCCTGGGAATATATTTTGTGTCCAAAGGAGATAATATTGAAAATGCTCAGTAAGTCAATTTTGTTGTTAAATCGTAACAACTAAAAAAGTTCTTGGAGTCTATGGCTCTTCCTGGTGATTTTAGCATCTTAAAAGAGAAATCTCCAGGCGTGTCTGAGAGTGCGAGCTGAGGTTATGATCAGTGGTTAATGCTGCCTTGGGGATGAGGAGAATGGCAGAGGGGTAGACTCCTGGGAAAAATGAAGCTAGTCTTTCACCAGATCTAGAAGACCCTGGCACTGGTTTTGTTTCAAGGACACGAATGAGAGAGAAATGTTTGAAATGAGACAATACTTACCCTTTAAAGAACAAAAATATGAGTATTAAGCGCTCATGTCTCCAAGCTCTTTTCTCAGTCCTCACAAACCCACCAGGTTTTTGAAGGCTTATCGTCCCCACCGGTGTTACCAGAAAATCTGGGAGGAGAAGCATTGATTTCAGTAAGGCTCTCCTGAGATGAGACTGCTTCCCAGGTTTCTGGGAGGCCTGACTCCATGATCACATCAGATTCTATGCTGAAATTTCTTGCATGATTGTTGATGGGAAAGGTCAAAGTTCCACATAGGTGACATGCTGAAAGAATGAGGGAGCTGTCGTTTCCTTCCACCGCAGCCATGGCTCAGAGCTCTAGATCTCACCAGGCTCTCACAGAGTCAGAAGCATCTAGATTTTAACCAGTCTTCCAGCTGATTCTCATGCACACTGAAGTTTGAGAACCACTGCATTGCACCATGATTTATCTTCTTGTTTTTCTCTTTCCTTGACAAACTGGTGGAGAAGGCAATGGCACCCCACTCCAGCACTCTTGCCTGGGAAACCCCATGGACAGAGGAGCCTGGTAGGCTGCAGCCCATGGGGTCGCGAAGAGTCGGACACGACTGAGCGACCTCACTTTCCCTTTTCACTTTCATGCACTGGAGGAGGAAATGGCAACCCACTCCAGTGTTCTTGCCTGGAGAATCCCAGGGATGGAGGAGCCTGGTGGGCTGCCGTCTATGGGGTCGCACAGAGTCGGACATGACTGACATGACTTAGCAGCAGCAGCAGCAGACAAACTGGAACACCACTTTCTTTTATCAATATATACATTTATTATTGAACCAATTCTAGCCTTAACCCCGCTCTCACAACATGATTTCCTCTTTCCATATCTTACACACTAATTAATATTAATGAAGGTATACAGTTTTTTTTCTTGTCATTGACACACTTTTTAAAATGTTTTTGTTTATTTGAGTGTAGTTGCTTTGCAACGTTGTGTTAGTTTCTGCTGAACGGCAAAGTGAATCAGCTATATGTATACATATATGTCCTTCCTTTTGGACCCCCCTCTCATCCCCCCATCTCACCTCTCTAGATCACCCCAGAGCACCAAGCTGAGCTCCCTACGTTATATAGCAGGCAGAACATTATTTTCCAATTAGGTGACTATGGTCAAGTTGATGTCTTTGAGTTTCTATGTATTTATTAGTACAGTGGATATAATAATTACATCTCAGGGGTGTTACTGGGATTAAGTCAGATAATGTATGCAGTACACATAGAAAAGCACCTGGTAAAGAGAAAACACTCAATAAACAGTTGGTGTGACTATACTACTATTATTACCATTTTCTGCCTGTCTTTTTGCCAAATCAATGACAGACTCAGTCACCAGAAGGGGGAAGAGCAAGAGTATTTTCTAGCTCTGTGAATCTGGGCAAGTTACTTTGGGGCTCAGTTTCCTCCCTTCTCTACTAAATAGAGAGACTGGATCATTGTGAGGATTCAATGAGTTGGTGTAAGTAAAGTATCTTAGGAGAGTACCTGGTACTGCTCCATCAAACACTAGTAATGATGACGATGGTCCACTAGCCCATTTGTCTACTTACTTTTGCAGCTCTGACATGATTGTGAGGAAAGTGGTGGAAGTAAGTGACGTTCTTGGATAAAGAACATGTTCCATGTGAGGGCTGCCCTGTCCTGCCAAATCAAAGAGCCATTTCTTCCTCTTTGCAGAGGGCTCCATCCTGTTACTTCTCTCTCTGCCTTCTCTCTTTGTGTCTGTTTACATGCCTGGTGCAAATTAGTGTTCAGCAAACGTCTGTTGATAGGAGATTGTTTGATCTCCAATTGTAGTGTATACATGTCTTATGCGAGATACAGAATAATGGCCTCCCAAAGGTGTCTACCTCCCAGTCCTTGAGACCTGTGAAGATGCTAGGTTACATATTGGGAGGAAGGTGGGAGTTAAGATTGCGGATGGAATTAAGCTTGCTAATCATCTGCCTTTAAAATAGGGAGATTATGGTATTTTCATAGAATACAAATATATATGTAAGAGAATAGATGTTCGAAATTCTCAACATATGGAAAAAAAAATTGTCACTGTGAGATGATAGATGTTAACTAAACTTATCAGGATCATCATTTCACAGTGTATACATATATATATATATATATATATATATATATATATATACGTATACACACACATATATACATATACATATATACATACATATACATACATATATACATATATATATATATTTGTGTGTATATATATATATATATATAACAAATCATTATGCTGTACAACTTAAACTAATACAATCTTCTATGTCAATTGCATCTTGATAAAACTAGGAAAAATAAAGAAAAATTACCAAGAAAAAAGTTTAAAAATAAAATGGAGAAATTAACTTGAGTTATCTGGGTGGGCCTAATGTAATCACAAGGTAAATGTAGAAGAGGAAGTCAGAAGCCAGAACCAGAGAGATGCTGTGTGGGCAGGGATCATCTTACTGTTGTTGGCTTTGAAAACGGAGGAAGGGTCCACAAGCCAAGGAATGTGTGTCTAGAAACTGGGAAAGAGAAGAAAATAGATTCTCCCCTAGAGCCTCATAAGGAGTGAAATCCTGCTGACACCTCTGTTTTAGCCCAGGGAGACCTATTTTGGAATTCTGACCTTTAGGACTATAAGATATTAAGTTCATGTTGATTTAAGCCACTAAGTTTGTGGTAATTACAGCTGGAGTAGAAAACTACAATAGCATCCTTGGTTCTGTTATTACAGCTAGCTCAAAAGGGGCTATTTTTTCATTGTTATTTAGCCTAATCATGTATCCCCCCCATTCCTATTAGCAATAGCACCTCTAACCATGGTGCTGGGGTATTGAGAAGAATTTTCATCATCTGAGAAAATCGATAAACATAAGTTTAAAAGTCTTCAAGGTCTAGGGCACACTAGCTTCTCAGCATATGGCACTGGAGTACTCACCAGTGAGGCCAAGGGTCCTTCTTGTGTGTCCTTTGAAACTCAGCCTCCTCTTGCTCACCAGGCAAGGTGTGAAACATCAGCTCACCATTAGAGATTTAACCTGGCAGGCCTCTGTGCTGGGGGTGCCTCCTCCTTTAGCATCTGTGTGCATTCTGTTGAGCAGGAACCATTCAAAGGGGATCCGATCTCTCCTTTATGCCAGCTTGAGGGAGAGCTAAATGTGGCTCTGTCAGCACATGGGAGATCAAAGGGCTACCACCCCCAGCCCCAGCTGAGCTTCAGAGAATAGAGTCACATGGAGTACCTCGTTCCCGCTGGAAGGGTTCCCCTGACCGTCTCCTGATGCACAACCGTTTACCCTGGTGCCTCAGAATCAGAGAGAGACCTTGACCACTTCCATAGTTTGGGGCTCATTTAAAAAAGATAGACATATCACAACATGTTTTTTTTTAATTGTAATATATTGTAAATATTTACGTTTAATATATTAACATTTTTAACACATGAAGAAATAGTTAATGTAATGATGCTATTTATAAGAAACTCAGAATTTATAAAAATATTAATTCAGGGACTTCCCTAGCAATTTAGTGGCTAAGGAAGGCTCTATGCTCCCAATGCAGGTGGCCCAGGTTCAGTCAGGAACTAGATTCCATATGCAGCAACTAAGAGTTTTCATGCCACAGCTAAAGAAGATCCTGTGTGCCATGGCTAAGATCTGGTGCAGCCAAATAAATAAATAAGTACTTTAAAAAATTAATAATTCATAGTATACTAGAAGCACCATAGACCGCTAATGGGGTACAATTAAACAGATGCAATGAATATCTCCTATATTCATATATGAATATCTTCCCATTCATCTCAGTGGCTATTTATTCCCTGTTTTGAGATAAAGTTGACTGTACATTGGAAGCCTCAGCCAAGGCCTACTGCCCCACATCTTCTCTGCATTTGCTCTGCCACCCACCTCTCCTCTTTGCCAGCTGCTGCTGCTGCTGCTAAGTTGCTTCAGTCGTGTCTGACTCTGTGCGACCCCATAGACGGCAGCCCACCAGGCTCCCCCATCCCTGGGATTCTCCAGGCAAGAATACTGGAGTGGGTTGCCATTTCCTTCTCCAATGCATGAAAGTGAAAAGTGAAAGAGAAGTCACTCAGTTGTGTCCAACTCTCAGCGACCCCACGGGCTGCAGCCTACCAGGCTCCTCCGTCCATGGGATTTTCCAGGCAAGAGTGCTGGAGTGGGGTGCCATTGCCTTCTCTGCCTCATTGCCAGAAATGGTACCAAACATTCCCGTCTCCACTGGGAGTGACAGGAAGTAATTTTGCCACATCCTTTCATGATGGACTATCAGGTGCTGTGAGAAGCATACCACTCCCAGGAAAAGGGATTTAGGCCTGAGATGGATACACAGCTTGCATAGATGCAGACTCCAAACATGTATTCTCTCCAGCTGGTCATTAATTTCAGGAAACAGCTTGTACTAGCAATCAGGGCTTGGAAAAACAACTCTCAAGCAGAAAATTATGAAGTTTTGAAGGGGAGTTTTCAATCCTGCAGAGAGGCTAATTGCCAGAGAACTCTCCAGTATCAGGGAGGAAGAATGTTCATCCTGCGTCTATGTCCCATGGTTTTAGGAAAATCTAAGCTCTAGGAGGTGGGTGGCATCTCTTGGCTCTAATGACCCAAGAGAACCCAAGAATCCATAAGAGAGCTGTGGTCTCTTGTTCAGGCTAATACAAACACATAGAAATCATCTGTTCTCCCCCTAAACTGACTAGCATGAGATTGAGAAGCCCCTCCACATCCCCTGCCACCATGCAGTTGCCTGTCACCGAATATTTTTATTAACATGGACAAACAAGTAATAATACCAGAAAATGATCTATCTCAGGGTTGGCCACACTATCTGGTCTGAAATGTTTATGATTTTCTTTTCCAATTGCATAAACTGTAGGAAAACACTTTGACATTTCAGAATTACTGGTGCACAAGAGAACCGAATGGCTAATTTTTTCTTGTTAATGAGACGAAGTTATGTTTACATGAAACCCACATTCCAAGTGTAATGAACCTATGGCAATGGTCTGAAATGAATTTCCTCCCTCCCTTCCTCCCCCTCTTCCTTCCTTCTTACCTTCCTTTTTCCTTTGTTAGTGGTAAGGCCCAGGTTATGCTGCTAGTCTATGCCTCCTAAGTCATTCATGATAACCAGATCATAAAGTGGGAAGTACGCACATGTAGGCAGGAGTACTTGAGAATCACCGGAAGAGCTTTAAATGTACCTGGTTTCCACCTCTATAGATTCTTAGGGAGTGGTTTGGGTATTAGGACTTACAAAAGCTCCATAAGTAGTCCCAATGTAAGTCAAGGTTGAGAACTACTGACTAAAGTAAAATCAATGCTAAATTAGTCAAACAGTTGATTTGTTTCCCTGTTGAATTTAAGCAAGCTCCAGGAGTTGGGGATAGACAGGGAAGCCTGGCGTGCTGCAGTCCAAGGGGTTGCAGAGTCAGACGCGACTGAGTGACTGAACTGTTGACCAAACTGAATAATTAAATGATTGTGTCAGGGATTTTGACTAAACCCTAGTTTGGTCTAAAGTAATGATCTTTGCCTACTTATGGATTAGTTTATTATGGCAGGATTTTGCAAATTCAGAATGAGGCAGAAAGGCAGAAGGAGGGGATGTTGGTTTGAAATAATACAGTTTCAGTCTTTTTTTTTTTTCATGTTCCAGCCTTCAGTCTGCCAGTCTGTTTCAGACTTGCTAAGGTAATAGTATAGACAGAGTTCCATTGTAAGCTGATGAAGTTTCTGGACTGTGAGGTCTGGCTGTGCAGCACAAATTCAATAAGAATGCTTATATGACCACTAGCCAACTCTAGCCCACCGCAAAGAGTGTGAAGTCAATTCCTTGGAGTGCTGCCAGCAAATATTTTTGGCACAATTCCTGGATCATCAACAAGATTCTGTCCTTGACATCTGGAACACCCATCCTAGAGGCAAGCAAATAGTTCTGAAATGAAGTTAGGTCTCCTGACCAATTAAAGACGTGTGTTTGACAGCAACCCTGTGCAATTCATTAGCTGTCTGGCTAGTTTCCAGCAGGTATGAATTCCTAGTGTCTCTTGAGTTACTGATTGTTGGGTGATCAGTCTGGAAGCTAGAAGGTAATGTAGCGTACATTCCAGCTGGGGATGGTTTCATTGGAATGAGAGAGTATGTGACCAACCACCTGTGAGCAATTACTAGCAGTGCCTCTGCATGAAGTAAAACCCAGGCCTGGTTCACTACCCTTTGTTCCAACTTGAATGTGGCATGCCTCTCCCAGTTTAGAGCTATGCTATAGTGCTATCAGTTAGTAGAGTACCATAGAGTTTTACCTGTGATGGAGAAGTTTCTGGACATTGCAAATGCATGTGTATGCATTTTCCACTACAACAGGGTTTCTCAACCCAGTGCTACTGGCATTTAGGGCTGGATGTTTTTGTTTTCAGGAGTTGTCCTGTGTATCATAGGAAGTTTAGCAGTACCCTGGCCTCCTCCCACCAGATGCTAGGAGCATTTCTCTGCTTGTGACAACCAAAGATGTTTCCAGATGCTGTCAAACTTCCCCCAGAAGGTGGGGGCTGGGCGGTAAAACTGCCTTGTCTAAGAACCAGTGAGAAGGTCCCCAGATTTCAAAACATTATAAAAATAAGATTTCCTACACAGAGGCAGAATGATGACTATAATCTGCTTCCTAAATGTCATTCAGTACAAATGAACCATCCTTGTCTTTAGTTGTTTTATACAACAGCTTTAAGTTTTTTAGTCATCTACAGCACGCTCACTGGTGCTCAGCACAGTGCCCTATTCACATAGTAGGTACTAAATAATGCTCAGTTTTCTCAAGTTGAAATATGGTTGATCCACAGTGTTTGATGTGTACAGCCAAGTGATTCAGTAATATATAAATGTATATATGTATACACATACACACATATATAAAGATTGAAGGCAGGAGGAGAAGGGGATGACAGAGGATGAGATAGCTGGATGGCATCACCAACTCAATGGACATGAATTTGAGTAAACTCTGGGAGTTGGTGATGGACAGGGAGGCCTGGTGTGCGGTAGTCCATGGGGTCTCAAAGAGTCAGACATGACTGAGCGACTGAACTGAACACACATATATAAGATTATTTTCCATTATAGGTTATAATAGGATATTGAGTACTATTCCCTGTGTTATCCAGTAGGTCCTTGTTGTTTGCCTATTTTATATATAGAAGTATATGTCTGTTAATCCCAAATTTTCAATTTATCCCTCCCCCACTTTCCCCTTCGGAGCTTCACTGGTGGCTCAGTGGTAAAGAATCCACCTGGCAATACAGGAGATGTGGATTCAGTCTCTGGGTCTGGAAGATCCCCTGCAGAAGGAAATGGCAATCCAGGCCAGTATCCTTGTCTGGAAAATCCCATGGACAGAGGAGCCTGGCAGGCTACAGTCCATGGGGTTGCAAAAGAGTTGTACACGACTTAGTGACTAAACAACAATCTTTCCCCTCTGGTAACCACTCTATTTATAACAGCACACTTCTGTTTTAAAAATAAGTTCATGTGCATCATTTTTTAAAGATTTAACATATAAGTGATATCACATGAAACTTGTCTTTCTGACTTGCTTCACTTAGTATGACAATCTCTAGGTCCAACTTTGTTGCTGCAAATGGCATTATTTAATTTTTTTTAATAAAATGATGTTCATTGAATGAGTTAAAAAAGCTACTCTTTTCCCAATCCTGTCTGCGTGGTATTCCTGGGAATTTAACATAGGGCCTGGCCAAAGTCAATCAGATCTTTTTATTTTTCTGAACATCATAAGTCCTGAAGCCAGTTTTATCGAAGTGACTCACAGAACTCATTGGAAATGTTGGGACAAACAGAATCAGCCCAACTTTTCCTTTCTTCTACTGGTTTTGAACGTAGAAGGATGTAGGCCCCCAGAAATTCTGGAAGCCATCTTGGTGTTATAAGAGAGAGTCACTCTAGAGAGTTGGGACAGAGCTGAGGGATAAAAATGTGGAAGTCAGATCTTGAAGCTATTATTTGTGATCCTAGATCTAGTGGTATTTCTAGCCACATCCATAGCTACATTCTTGTCAATTGCTTGAGCCAGTATGTTCCCACTGGTTTATTTATTTCCATTTTTATTATTTCTTGTTCAGGCCTCTTTGAGTTGGGGCTTCTATCATTTAAGATCAGAGGAGTCCTCCTTTAGACACTGCTCTATGCAAGAACTTGCCTGTGCTCTGTGTAGCATGACATGATAACACACAATACAAATGCTGACTTAGGACTGCATGATCTTGGTATTGAGGAGATCTTGAAAGTTATGATCGGACCATAATCTGATGTAAGGATCTCTCTACCACATTCCTTGTCAGAAGAAGCCTGGGCCATTGCTTGAGTATGCTGGAACTTTCAGAACATGCCTAAGTCTACCTGTTTCTCTGTAAGTCAGCTCTGGCTGTTAGAGAATTTCTACTTAAATTAAGTCAAAACTGTTTCTAAGAAGTTTCCATCCTAGAATCAAAGTCTGTAACTAAATATAAAAGAGCATTTTTCTTACAACGAATACAAGTGGCATGTCTTGTCTTTGTCAGTTCTTCTCCATTTTAGCCTTTCTCAAGCATGTCCAGCCCCTTCTGAAAGGTCATGTTTCAAATCTCTGTAATTGTAAAGAGGAAAGACTTTGGAATGAAACAGACCTGAGGTTGTAACTCACCTTCACAGCTTTTTAGCTGTGACTTTAGAAGAGCTACTTGATAGTTCTCTAGTACTTATGTTTCTGTCTGTCACATGGGGACCACTAGCCCTTCTACGGGGTAGCGGCAAACATTTCATGGGGTGATGCTTGGTTAATGTTTTTTAGCTCTTAATTCAGTACCTGACACATCTGTGTGCTGTGATCCATAAATTATCACTATCTTTCTCATCTTATTGCTATCCTTGGGAGACAAATTTAAGATAGTCATTTAAGATATGGTCTCCAAACTTCAGCACAGTATGCCAGAAGGGATCTGACCATCTTAATATTTTGACATCTCTCCTCAGTTTATTTAAGGCTTCTTCTCAGTGGTTTTAGTCATCCAAATTGGCAAGGGTGGCCATTAACAGTCATGTCGTCAGGGTCGTAGAGAGGGCAGATTATATGCAGTCCCTTTCCTTACCATGCTGTTGATAGAAATCCACATCATCAGAACTGTGAACTTTGCCCAGAGACCATCAACATACAGGTCCAGCCTCTCAGCTCCTGGCTGCCCAAAATCAAGGTTGCATCTAAGTGCAGGTTGAGAGGGCTGTTTTCCTTTCTATTTCACAACTTGCTTGCCTGAGGGAAGAGGATGCTGATGTTTCCATTGGCAGCATGTAGCTCCCAAAGAATGAAGCAAACCGGATTGTAAGATAGGAGGACCTCCAGAAAAATAAGCACAGGACAGTGCTCTGCAGCCACATGGGGACTGTCAAGGATTAAAACAAACTCTTTAATGCCCAGCCAATGTTTGTAATTTGTGAAGGAAGCTGTTTAAAGTCTGAGCTGATTGGTTGCACTTTGTCCTATGAGAAAAACATTTCCTTACTGTTCATAGATAGCACATATATCCCTTCCACAGTCAACAACAACAAAATTTAGTACCTACCATATGCTAGACATTGTTAGAATAGTAATAGTAGAAGAAGAAATAATAACAGCTACCTCTTCTTGGGCAATTGCCACTGTACGTTCATACTGTGCGTGTGCTAAGTCATTTGAATCTTGTCCGACTCTTTGTGACCCTACGGACTGTAGCCCACCAGGCTCCTCTGTTCATGGGATTCTCCAGGGAAGAGTACTTTAGTGGGTTGCCACGTCCTCCTACAGAGGATCTTCCTGACCCAGGGACTGAACCCATGTCTTCTGTGTCTCCTGTATTGCAGGCAGATTCTTTACTGCTGAGCCACCAGGGAAGCCCAGGTTCATACTATTCTCCCCATTTTACAGATTGGGCAATGAGACTTAGAGAAGGTGAGTCACTTGCCCAAGGTCATGTAGCTTAAGAAGCAGGATCGGGATTCAAATTTGGGTCATCTGAATCTAGAACTCTACGGTTAAGCACACACTCCATCTTCATTCTGCCATGGTCGTCATGCGACCTGATGGAGACATTAGCCAAGACCATGATGATAATCATTTTACAATATACAAGCGTATCAAGCTGACAACATTGTACACCTTACATTTATGTACATTTAAAGTCACTCAGTAGTGTTAGACTCTTTACAACCTTTAACTTACACAATGTTATAAGTCAATTTTATCTCAATAAAGCTGGGGGGAAAAGTTGCCTGGATAAAGACCCTCAATAGCAATTCCCCCTTCCACACTCAGCTCAAGACTAAGCTCTCTCTCTCTTACGTCCTTGGCTCTGGGAATTTCTCAAAATCCTGTTTTCTAACCCAATCTCTCTAACTATACTTTGCTCATTCCCCATTGAGGGCTTTCTCTTTGCATTCCAACCTTACTCTCTGCCCGCTCCCACTGATTTCATTATTACTATCTTCCCTTGATATTTGCTCCTCTCCCATGCGGGACAGGAACATCAATTCCCTTTTGTTCCACCAGCCCTTCTTTCCTTGCTTGTACCTTGAAGGCTCCTACAAACATGCAGGGACCACTCGAGGCCAGCCCCATCTCCTGCACCTCCAGGCAGGAACAGCCCTAGTCTAGGGGGAAGTCTCTAAGCACATAATCACTGATCTCCAGAGGCTTTGTGTCATGAGGCAGCATCACCAAGTCTTATTATTTTTACATCCTGTGAAGGGGAGGTGGTAGGTTAGACAGGGAGAGAGATTCATGTAAGGGAAAGAAAAGAAAAGGCAGCCACTTGTTTTCATAGTACTGCTTAGATTTCCTTTATAGCACTGATCATAGCTTGTAATTATATACATTTACATATTACATTATAGATACATAGTATAATTACATGTTTGTTTATGTGGTTTTCAAAAATCTCATCTCTCACCAGACTATAAATTCCATAGCAAGATTGTGTCAGTTCAATCAAGGGATTGAGCATCTGACAAAAATTCCCCAGCATCTGACAAATGCTAGGTACTCAATCAACATTTTGCAATAAAAGACAAATGAACACATTAAGAACTCAGAAAAAGGAAAGAGCACATGTACTGCGCTGTTGAGGAAGATTCTGTGGCTAAAAGTGAATTTGACCAGATCTCCTTTATAAGGAATTACAGAAGAAATTACTTTCAGATCTTAATACCAAGAAAGGCTGGTATCCACTGAAAAAGTACTCCATTTTTATGCTCCTGAATTCTGTGAATTTTATACATTAAGACATTTTTCTCTTTGCTTTGACTTCTGGCAACTGTACATTATATTTTAATGTACTAACCCTGCTTTCAAATATTTTACTACCCTTAATTTTCTGTTACTGGGGCTTCCCTGGTAGCTCATCTGCCTACAATGTGGGAAGACCCAGGTTCAATCCCTGGGTTGGGAAGATACCCTGGAGAAGGGAATGGCAACCCACTCCAGTATTTTTGCCTGGAGAATTCCATGGACATAGGAGCCTGGCAGGCTACAGTCCATAGGGTCTCAAAGAGTCAGACACAACTGAGCAACTAAAACAATTTCTACATTTCTTTGTATTTCAATAATGTAAATTACACTATTTAAAAAATGAGATTTGGAGTGAATTAATGCTTAAATAGTGATTATGGATGTCCAAACTAATGCATGACAAGCTTTATGAAAGGGCTTCCTGGTGACTCAGTAGCAAAGAATCTGCTTGCCAGTGCAGGAGACACGAGTTCAATCCTTTGGTTTGGAAGATCCCCTAGAGAAGGAAATGGCAACCTACTCCAGTATTCTTGCCTAGGAAATCCATGGACAGAGGAGCCTGGTGGGCTACAGTCCTTGGGGTTGCAAAAGAGTCAGACTTAGTGTCTAAACAACAACAAAGCTTTATATAGTAGTGATGTTTTAAAACGGGTTTTGGCACTCTAAACTAATCTTTTGTTAAAGATACCCTCCAGGAATTATTTAAGAGAGATATCTAGGGTGATGTGGGCCATAGCTGACTGTTAGAGTTAAGATTTCAGGCAGTAGCAGAACTTTATTAACTCTCTACCATCTTGCTCTGATCCTGAGACAGTATTGTAAGGAGTATTTAAAATCTGCAATAATTTAAGCCAAGAGAATTTGACTTTGAGTATTTTCTTCCCACTTCATGCTTTGATCTCATGCCACTAACTCATCTACTTCCAATGGCTCTGTCATGCATCATGTTTGATTCAGCTGGGGAGCCATATTGAAATTACATCTTAGTTATAGTGAAATAAAATTGTTGCTAGATTCCCTCAAGAGATAATTTTAAAGGGATTAATGTCCAACTCTTCTTTGTCACCTCCCTTTGGGTTCAAAATGAAAACAGTAATTTAAATGTTTATGTTCCCCCTAGCCAAATAACCACAATCTGCTCCCATTATATGGCTCTTTAATTGAGTTAGTTTGAAGAAATACAATAACATGCAGTCTATAGTACTGCTTTTTGTATTTTACTATATTAAGCCATTCCAGATGGTGACTGAACCATGTACATTTGAAGTCTTTCATTTATTTTCTTCAGTTAATAGTTATGTTGCAAAACTTTTGTATCATATTTTTGTTGATTTTTAGCATTGTAATTGTTTGTGAAACCACTCCTAGTAATTCTATTTTGGTTAAAAGATTCAGCAAACATTAATGTGCTCCTAAGGAAGATGTGAATGATCACTTAAGCAATTACTTTGAAAATGAACTGGAGCAGTGGTAGTTATGGCAAGGATTGGCAAATTACTAAAGATTCATGACCACAGTCAAATTTACTTTGTTTGAAGGTAAATAAGAATTTGGATAGGCCTTCTGAACATGAAATAATATACATCGGTGTGGTAATAATGGAAATATTACTTGTATCCTCAAAGTCTTTAAGCTAAAAATATATATATTCTTATTTACCTTCAAACAAAACTTGGAATTAATACTCTCAAGCAAAGAGATATAATCCCTGCTCCAACCTTTGAGGAAGAGTCCTGGAGGTTTAAGGAATCCAAGAGTATAAGAGAGTTACTCATAGGCTCTTTCTGAGGTTGATTCCTGGTCTCTGGGGAAAAGCACTTGGTGGGACGGTAAAATAGCCTCTGGCCAAGCTCCCTAAGAAACAAATTTCAAGGTGGGAGGCTGAAAAACAGAGACGATTAACATTTTGAGGGTTAGTGATAGACACATTCACTAGTGTGTGCATTCATGAGCAGATCAGCCTATAGTTGTAGCCTGATCCTTCACCAAGATACCACTTACCCCAACCCCAGCATTATTTCCTATGACCTTCCTCCTTAAATCTTCCAAACAAGCCATCTTCTCACTATTCACAGAACATTTCCTGTCTTGTTCTGCCTGCAGAGTGACACACAGTAACTCAGAAATGATAACTGAGGGTTTGGGAGAAGGTAGTGGTAAAGGTTGATGATGGTGACAGCCAGCATTGATTGGGAGATGGGACTGGTTTTGCAGTATTGTCAGTAAGTGCCTGACAGTAAGTGCATGGATTCTGGAACCAGACTGCTGTGGCTTTGAGTCATGGCTCTTACATAGCTTGATAACCTCAGGCAAGTTATATTTCTCAGCTTCTTTATTTGTAAAACTGGGGTAATAACACCTAATTCAGGGGACTGGGGCTTCACCAGTAGCTCAGATGGTAAAGAATCTGCCTGCACCTCAGGAGACTCTGGTTCAATTCCTGGGTCAGGAAGATCCTCTGCAGAAGGGACAGGCTACCCACTCCAGTATTCTTGGGCTTCCCTGGTGGCTCAGTTTGTAAAGAATCTGCCCACAATGCAGGAGACCTGGGTTCGATCCCTTAGTTGGTAAGATCCCCTGAAAGAGGGCATGGCAACCCACTCCAGTATCCTTGCCTGGAGAATCCCCATGACTGGAGGAGCCTGGGGGGCTACAGTCCATGGGGTTGCAAAGAGTCAGACACGACTGAGCGACTTTCACTTTCAGAGGATTGATCATATCTGTAAAGAACTTAGAACCAGCACATATGTTGTACCATATACTTGTATTTTAAATAATCTGAGCAGGTTACATGTGCACTTTGGTTATAGAAAGAAATGAAAAATCTAAAAGAGTATTCTACCAGCTATATTGACAATGACTTGAAGACGGAAGAGACAAGAAGGTAGAGAATAAGTCAACAATGGGAATTCCCAAACACGACATATTAGTGCTTATATTAATTACTGGGGCAGTTTCAGAAAGGAAAAGATCTGCTGGGCTTCGTGAGAAAACAATAAGCAAAATATGATGATAGATTGATTTGGGAGGATAAAGTTGGAAATAAACTATCCTAAGCTTGTAATCTTGAGGGATTAGAAAGATGATGATGCTGTTGACAACAATGGAGAAATTTGGAAAGAGATGCCTATTTCTGCAGGAAAGACAGAAAGCTTAAGCCACATCAATGTAGAAAAAACAAATGGGCCATGGGAGTTAAGCTATGGCCTGTTTATTTGACAGATGGGCTGCAGCTGAATCAATTGTGATGCTTCATTAGAATGTCTGGGGTATCTGTGTGTCCCATGCCATGGTCTGGTGGTTTTGCCACCTATGAACACACCCCCTGCTCTGTGCTTAGGTTGGGTTTCTTTCTGGGGTCCTGCTTCATCCCAGAGGTATATCATGAAGTCATGTGTGTGCATATTAGAGAACAGAGAGATGTGCTGAGTTATATATATATATATATATATATATATATATATATATATATATATACCTCCAAAGTTTCAATGAATATGTGCTTACATCAGGAGACAGAACTTGGCTGAAAGACAGCATGATGATGGTTTCATTTTTATTTGCATTTTCTAAATATCAGGAGAGGTACTTTTAGCCAACACTTACATAGTGGTTGCCAGAGATTGTTCTAAGCTCTTTATACATGTGAAGTCATTTCATTATCACAATCACCCTGCAATGTAGGCAACATTATTGTCCTCATATTAAGAAAGAGGAAATGAAGAAACAGTGGAGGCTGGTGCTCTTTGGTTGGTTTCAGCAGAATTCTGAGATGAGGGTTCCTGTGCAAGTGATTTACTTACTCCCAGGGGGGACCAAAGGGGATGAGGGGAGCAGAAAGGGGAAGAGGAGGAAGCCAAACAAGGGTCCGATGGAGACAAAGTCCGAGGAAGGAAGCATCACCCTAATCCTGCAGGGGAGCTCTGGGGTGGATGTTCTAGTTCAAAGTCACCCCAGTCCAAGGCAAGGTAGCCAAGTTTTCATACTCTCATGCCAGAAAGTCAGCTGTTAAGGGCTGCCTGCCCTAGAGAGGTTGTACCTCTGGTTCTCTGCACCTGTCAGCAAAGTGGCTCCAGTTGGTCTAAGGCATCCTGCACAGAAGAGCTGAGGAGTCTCCCTGTTGGATGCCATACACAGCAAAGGTGGGAAACTGGGGAGAGCACAGGAGGTGGGAGGCCCAAGAAGAATTGAGAGGGGAGGGGATCTGATGGAGGGTGACCCTGTTTGCCTTACCATTGTCTATCACATAGTTGAAGGGGATCTATCAAGCAGACTGATTTTGGTGGGTGGGGGCTGTTGTTTAATTCATCAAATTGACTTATCCTTGGCTATGTAGATAGATCTAAGATATGTAAATCTATGTCTGTACACACACACGCACACAGAGGCACACACATATATAGACACTAAGAAATGCAAAGTTGATGCAGCCCAGATGTTACATGTCAGATATCATAAACTGGTGACTCATGTGTTGAATGCAATCTGCAGACATTCTTGATTCAACCCTGTCTGAGTTTTTAGGTTAAAATTGCTATTTAAATATTTTTAAAGTTGGGAGATTTCAATGAAACCTCCTGATTTCTGACCCCTTCTGACATTCTTGCCTCATGTTATTGACTAGAGATGGGTAGTAGATGATGCCTCTTGAATCAGGGCATGTGCGGTCCAATTTGTCACATTCTTTACCACCCTTGGTGATCACTCCAGTCATCAACTCTCCTCCAAGTCATCTGTGGCTCCTAAAGTCTGTCTCTCAGTCGTGTCTGACTCTTGCGACTCCATGGACTGACTGCAGCCCACCAAGCTCCTCTGTTCATGGGGTTTCCCAGGAAAGAATACTAGAATGGTTTGCCATTTCTTTCTCCAGGGGATCTTCCTGATCCAGGGATTGAACCCAGATCTCCTGCTTGGCAGGAAGATTCTTCACAGCTTAGCCACCAGGGACAGATCAGGATATTTAAATTTGAGGATCCTGTTGTACGTAATTTCTTGACTATCACAAATCTTACTAGTTTCTTGAAACTACTCATATCAGGTTCTAATAACTTCATTCCTCTTTCTCCTTCTAGGTTTCTGACTATAGTGCACCCTTTCAGAGGAAGTATAGTATTAGGTTAATTCGGTCACTGTAGACAATGACCAAACCAGGTGGCTGTTTAACGACCTGGGTTGGCTTCTCCTTGTTGAAATCAGCACAACAATTGCCAAACGACTTCTTTGCTTGTTGTGCTAAAACTTCTATGAGCACAAAACATAAACTCTTAAGAAGACACAAAATTGGCAGGTAATCAATTTCTAATTATTTCTTGCTTTAAAGACATCCTAATAAATCTCTCAGCAGCTTCCAGTACGTTCATTTTCTATGACAATGGGACAGATATGAAAATGAAATTCTGAACTGGATGGGAGTTTAATTACAGTAATTTTCTGCTTGAACAAATAATTATATTGTTTCCACAAATAACTATCATTTCCCCTCAATTAAAGTTTTTTCTCAGCTTTTAGGATTCCAATGAAAACATACATTAATGGGTCAAACCCTAAAACTGAAAGCCTGGGAAAACCCTTGTGTTATAAATACTCATCTTATTTTAAATTTTCTGGAGTGTTCTCTTGGACTTTTTTTTTTTTAAATCAACTAAACGTAAAATGATCAGATTTCAAAATGAGCTATTAAAAAAATTTTTTTTCAGAACATTTAATCCAGGTTATAGGTCAGATGAAGATCAAATGTACATTTCTGTTGATTGCTCTTTGAGCTATAATTAACAAAATTGAGATTATGTCTTTTAAAATATATGAGGGCATACGTAATGACTTTTTCACTAGTAAAAATGCTCTAATAATGCTCATTAAGCATATCATGATTCCCCTAGATGAATAAGGAAAGCTATAATTCCTCCCAAATACTTTGGCTGTTCATAGCAATTCACTTTTTAGTGTGTAGTTATTATTAAATTTCATTCAAAAGAAGTTGACTTTATAGTGCTTTAACTATAAGAGCTTAAACATTTTAAAAAAGCCTTTGGAAAGGTTGAAATCAGGTCAGAAGTCTGAATGGGGGCTGCAGTTATCTGCAGATAACTCCTTTTAGAAACCCAAATGAAAGCAAATGTTCCTCTACTATCTTTACTTCCCACAGTTACTCTTCTTATACTTTCTTTACCGTTTATCTGGCGTTCTTTTTGTTGTTGTTGTTTATTTATTGTGTTTGCTAGTAAATGGACAAACTTAAAATTAGATGCTTGGGTTCTGCCTGCAGTGTAAAATATACCGATGGAAAAACTCTAACTTTTGGGGGTGCTATTAAGTCATTTCAGTTGTGTCTGACTGTTTGTGACCCCATGAACTGCTCCTCTGTCTATCGGATTCTCCAGGCAAGAATACTGGAGTGGGTTGCCTCACCCTCCACCAGGGGATCTTCCCAACCCAGGGATCAAACCCATGTCTCTTACATTTCCTGCATCAGCAGGCTGGTTCTTTACCACTAGTGCCACCTGGAAAGCCCTTGAAAAGTGGGGAGAAGGACATTTACTTTACAAAAAAGCAAAGTTTGTTACTTTTCAATGACCACTTTTGTTAGGGAGTTGGGTTTTTCTAATTTGTGGTTTTAGAGGCCAGGGGGGCACAAATTAGAGTGACAACTCGGTCAATTTCTCTGGCATTGAGATTAGACCATGCCTCTCCCACCTCCCCTCCTCCCAAAGGGGGGATGTCTTTCAATGTCCTCTGAGGCTGGAAAGGCAGTACTATGAGTACAGAGATTTGGAGAAGAGAGAAGTCTGAGATGGAAGAAGTCTTTTCTTTTTGTCCTGGTTTGTCTCTCACTAGGCATGTCACCTTTCTTTCTCTTAGTCTCAGTTCTCCCATTTGTGGAATGAGATTGATGATAATTTTCCTGCTTTCCTTGCAGGGTGATTGCAGAAGGAATAACATTAGATGTTATATAAGAAAGCTCACCATTGAAGGACTTGCTATGTTTTCTCATGACCTATCCTTGTTGTTGTTCAGTAACTTAGTTGTGTCCAACTCTTTGCAACACAATGGACTGCAGAATGCCAGGCTTCCCTGGAGTTTGCTCAAACTCGTGTCTATTGAGTTGCTGATGCCATCCAACCATCTCACCCTCTGTCATCCCCTTCTCCTCCTGCCTTCAATCTTTCCCAGCATCAGGGTCTTTTTCCAATGAATCAGCTCTTCGCATCAGGTGGCCAAAGTACTGGAGTTTCAACTTCAGCATCAGTCCTTCCAATGAATATTCAGAGTTGATTTCCAGGAGGTTTGACTGGTTTGATCTCCTTGCAGTCCAAGGAACTATCAAGAGTCTTCTCCAACAACATAGTTTGAAAGGAACAATTCTTCTGTGCTCAACCTTCTTTATGGTCCAACTCTCACATCAGTACATGATTGCCAGACCTATATGGATACATAAATAGTTGACTTTTTAGTTTATATAACAACAGAGAGTATTTCATTTCATAGAAAGTCATGATGTTTCTGTGCACTAGATGTCAGTAGAGCTCTATGTTTCAACTGGTATCACTGCCTGGTTGCAATTTTTTTCTTGAAAAAAATCTCAAACTCATTGTGTTTTCACTTTTTTGAATTTTTTACCAAATGGCCATGAATTCATGGGTCCTTGACCCATACCCACCCTCATATCCATCTCACTAGAATTCTGCTTTCAGCACAATTTTTTGCCATATTGGAGATTTCCTCCTCTTCATTTTCTGGAGGAATTTCTACAAAATCATTCTTTCTCAAGGGCTCCTTTAGTAGAAAATGTGTGAACCAAGAGGAAACCTGCTATGGAGTATAAATTCACAAAAACAATTTAGGATAGTTATTGTAGATAGATTTATTGCTTTTAATATTAAACATCACAAAAAATCCTGTTTGCATTTACTTTTTCCTCACTATCCTGTTATCCTCACTCCTATTTTAGCTTTCATTCTAATTGAGAAATAAAGCAGATATACCAGAGAGTGCTTTGCCTTACCCAAAAATGCTTAGCAGACTAACCCTGTTTTTTGGGTGCTTTGCCTTACCCAGAAATGCTTAGCAGAAAAATCCTGTTTCTTCAAAAGCACTGACTGTCTCTATAGAGAAGAAAAATAAAATCTCTTGGAAGTGTAGCTAGTCTTGCTTCCTGGAAATAGTTAAAAATCTCAAGTTAAAGCTTATGGTTTTAGGGCCATCACCCATTCTTTGGGGAGAGTTACACTCTTTCCAAAGGTGCAAACCCAGTTGTGAAGCAGGGCTACATTTTAGCTGGCTTTTTTGGTCACAGCAGAGTTCACTAATTAAACTGATTTTTTAACTTTGAATTTGAAAATCATTTACAACTATAAGAATTAAGAAAGTGCAGAATGTGTTCAGGATTTTTTTTTCATTTAAGAACAAAGTGTACTCAAAGTATTCAATGTATGAAATTTCCCAAGATCTCTGTTACATTCAAATATAGGGGTTTAAAAAGTTAAATTATTTTGAAGTAAGGCATGTTATTCATTCTCATTTTTAAAGAATATTAATATCTACTCACATAAGGCAACCCAACCTAACAGTGTTGCGTTCCATTCTGTACAATTGCTGTTAGTTAGAATGAAAATTATTCAATTATTTTTACTGGATGTCTTTTACTAGATAAGCACTATCTCATATATGTGCTAAATGCTGCAGATAAATGGTGAGAAAACCGAGCTCTCTTGGAGCTTACAATCTAGTTAGGAATATAAATATTAATCAAGTAACCACGTAAACAAATGGAAAACTGCAAATCTGACACCCTCTGTCTCTCTCTGTTCTACTTCCCTGCTTTATCTGTTTTAAAAGTACTTATTCTGTGATGTTTATATTTGTTTGTTTACTGTCTGTTTCCCATCCTAGAATAGCAGCTCCATAAGGGAGACATTGTCTGTCCTGTTCAGTGACACGGCTCTACTACCTAAAATAGAACTTTACACATTGTAGATTCTCAGTAAGTATTCTTTGGATGAATGTATTAATGAAGTGCTATCGGAAGTACTCAGTGTTTCTGAGATCCTTTATTAGAATTAGTTGATTCATCAGGGAGGTCAAGAAATACTTCCTTGCAGAAGAGATACTTCAGAAGAAAAGTGGAAATTAGGAAAAATCATGAGGAGGGACTTGTAGTTTCACATAAAGATCTCTGGTTGTTAGTGAAAGGATGGAAAAGCCCTGATGCAAGCTGGCAGCCCTGGCCATTTGTGCCCACATCTGAGGAGTATTAGATAACATTTGGTGCTCACTTGGTAGAATATTCAGTGGACCATAGACAGCAACCTTCTAGACCTTTCTAGATTGAAGCATAGCTGAAAGTCAAATTCCTCTTCTTCCTTATCAAGGGAAAGAAGAGAAAAATCTTATGATATTTTTACTTTGATAAAGTACTTTACCAAACCTATACTTTAAAAGTTGGTGATGGACAGAGAAGCCTGGCATGCTGCAGTCCATGGGATCTCAAAGAGTCAGACATGACTGAGCCACTGAACTGAACTGATACTTTAAAACATTCTTTCTTTATGGTATGTCTGTATATATTCAAAAAATAAAACTACTGTTGTAATTTTTTCCTGCTGGTCAGATATTAATGAAAAGATTTTTTAAAATACATTATTTTTAAGCATTTAAAGGTAGATGTGTTTGTGATTTTACACAGGTGGTTGACGAGACTCTTGGAAAGTAAAATTATGTTTATAACTCATATCTGCTGAGGGGTTTTTTGAGCCAAGTGCTGCTTGAAGGGCTTTGCAACTATTACTTCCTTTACTTAACCCTAGGAGGTGGCTACTATCATTCCCATTTGATAGATGAGGAAACTGGCATAGCAAGGTCAGCAAATTGATTCAGGGTCACACAGATGATAAATGGTGGAGCCAGAATCTAAAGAACTCCCCTTCATGGGAAATACTCCTAATAACTGTGCCAGATTTTATTGGAATCTACCATGCACATTTTAAAATGTTCTGTATTTTTAATTATGCTGAAAGCCTTTGCATGCATGCATGCTAAGTCGCTTCAGTTGTGTCCAACTCTTCGCAACCCCATGGACTGTAGCCCTCCAGGCTCCTCTGTCCATGGGGATTCTCCAGGCAAGAATACTGGAGTGGGTTGTCATGCCCTCCTCCAGGGGATCTTCCCAACCCAGGGATCAAACCCATGTCTCTTATGTCTCCTGCTTCGGCAGGTAGTTCTTTACCACTAGCAGCACCTGGGAAATCAGAATGCCTTTAGTATGACCTTTATGCACTCCTTAGTGATTTGCAGATTCTGGTGAACATTAAAAAATCTGTTTGGGCCTGCTACCCTATTTCCCAACCAAATTCCCTTGGGTTGTCTGGAATGAAACAGCCCTAAAAGGCCACTCTGGCCTATGGGTTCCTTTCTGGCTTGTGGAGTAACATGTGATACCCTGATCAAATTTTAGTATAATGCTTTGGGGTCTCTTAATCATAGTAGAGATCATTTTCTCAACTTGAAGCAGAGGTGTGTCCAGACATGAGGGCATAGGAAAAGTATTTAGCAAAATTCCCCATAAAACCAAAGGTGGAAGATTTGGTGGTTTATGTCATCGGCAAAGCTTTGGAGTAGATGTCACAGCCATTGTTGAAATAATACTTCAAATCCTAACAACCCCAAAAGGCAACTATAACCACCACACTCAGGAGTTCATCTGAATCAACCGCTCTGGGCACAAAGGAGACTTCAAGGGGGGGACACAAGAAACCCAGGGTCGAACCCCCCTCTCCTTCGTTTTTCCCTGCTACAGACTCCCCACCACACTTCCCTCCCCTAATTACAGCTCTAAATCTTTCAGCGTTCACTGGTCCCTCCAGCCACAGGATTTGGCAAGGAAACTAAAGTGGAAATTAATTTCAGGTTAGATCCAGAGCAAAGACTTCATTTCTGATTTCCACTCACTCATCATCTGATGAATGGTCAGGGGGAAGATGGGCTAGAAAAAGAAGACAGAAGAGTTTCCGTATAGTCACTAGATTTTGAGAGCAACAAACACTATCATGGCCAAAAGAGTATGAAATTCACGCCTTCCTGATTCCGTACTAGTAATAATAACCTTAATTTTTCATTTTCTTGTTTTCAATTTTTATTGAAATGTAGTTGATTTACAATGTTAGTTTTGGGTGTACAGCAAAACGATTCAGATATATATATATGTACATATATATATTTCTTTTAGAGTCTTTTCCATTACAGTTATTACAAGATGTTGAGTATTGTTCCCTGTGCTGTACAGTAGGTCCTTGTTGACTGTCTATGTTATATATAGTAGTGTGTATATTTTAATTCCAAACTCCTAATTTATTCCTCCCTCTGCTTTCCTCTTTAATAATCATAAGTCTGTTTTCTGTCTGTGAGTATATTTCTGTTTTGTAAATAAATTCATCCGTACTGGGTATTTTTTTAGATTCCACATATAAGCAATATCAAGTGATATTTGTCTTTCTCTATCTGACTTTCTTCACTTAGTATGATAATCCTTAGGTCTACCCATGTTGCTCAAAAATAGTAATAATAGTTTTTAAATTATAATAAATGTTCAAGAGCCTTTCCAATTCTGTAATAATGATAATAACTTAAAAATGAGGATAAAGGTTAATACTGATTATGAGCAAAGTGCCAGAAACACCTCTGAGCATTTCAAGAGTATTATGTCTTGTAATCCTCACAACATAGATAATCCCAGGTATTATCTATCTGGGAGGTCGATAACATTATTTTTCCTCCATTTTAGATGCGGAAACCAAGGCCCTGAGAGGTTAAATAATTTGTCCAAGTTCACACAGCTAATTCTTTTCAATCCACAATTTGTATCTGTATGGATTCACACAACTGACACTGCAGAGACTGCTCACTTGACCACCAGGAGCGTTCACTTACCAAGGGGTGACTGTCCTCTCCCAAATGGAGAGGAGGGCGGGGACGGTGCCTCAGGACTGACTTACTCAGTGGGCCTGGGAGCACAGCTGGAAGAAAGTTAGGTTGGAGGCAGCATCGGAGGCACGACGAGAAGGAACCAACAGTTCTCTGAAGAAATGACGGGCAATCTGACTCCACTGCCAGTGAGGCTGAATGGGTCCATTCTGGGAGCGTGGGGCAGAGAGCACAGGTGGGCTTCTTACGGGGGCAGTTAGATAAGCCTTGCCCTGCCTAGCATGAGACTGTTGCTTCGATCGCCTTTGCCTGTGAAGTCTGTACTTTATAAATCAAAGGGATCTCACCAAGGACTCTTCACTGTGCCAGTGTCCAGTCCTGCTGTTGCGAACTCCCAGGACAGTCTCACCAGCCTGCTCTGGGCACACAACCTGCTCTGCTGGTTCATTTCTGCTCTCTTGATACTTGGTGTTCATTTTTCCTGCAGCTGGTCAAAGTTTGGTCTGGTGGCATTGCTCTCCCTACCTGCCTCCGCAAATAAGGAAGATTAGAAAGATTTGTCCTCAGTGGAATTTTACTTTGTTGCTGGCACATGGTAGTAGACATTGAATCAATCACTGTGTGTGTGTGTGTGTGTGTGTGTGTGTGTGTGTGTGTGTGTGTGTGTGTGTAAGCAGATGAATAATAGAAACATTGGAGGCTCTTTGCATACCTCCAATCTTGGCACAGGACACTCACTTTCAAAATGGGAATAGTCTTCGCTCGTAGGGCATGAGTAACTCCAAAACCTCTTGGTCATATCACTATGAACTTTAGCTCGCCAGCATTTCCTCTCCAGAATCCTGCCAAGGAGGCAAACACTAACTTCCTGCATTGAAGGTCAGACGTTCCGAATCACCCTCCATTCACATCGGGCACTTTAACATTTATTCTGTTCAGAGAAAAACAACCAGCCCGTGTACCATTGCCCTTGGTCAGCCCGTTTTCAAGTGTTCAGTTTCTCACCAAGCCCCACCCTGAGCACACCCACTAAGATTATGAACATTCAGAAAATTGCAGGCTTTTGCCAGATAATTGGCAGTGCTTTTCTGAATAAAAATACAGCCACCCACATGCCACATTTGCTCCAGTTGGCAATGAATCAAAAGTCAGGCACACTCTCAGTGGTGACCACAGGTCTGCTCCATCAGGTAGAGAATTTTTCCAATGACCTTTTAGTCTCCCCAAGCATCTCAGTAGCACTTGGGCTGATTGTATAAACCAGGTTATTAACCAGAATGGCAAGGTGTGCTTTACTGTGTTTTCCAAGTACAGCCAGCATTGTCTGATGCCAAGAAGAGAAATGGCCAAGTTGGAACTGTGCACTCATCAGGGATGCCCTGGCCCTTGCTGAGCACGTCTCTCCCCTAAAGACTACACTTTGCTCCTAAACTTTGTTCTCAGAGATTCTGCAGCTCAGATTTAGGCATTTCCCACCTAGCTGCTACCCAGTCAAAAATGTACCTGTGTATTGACTGACAAGCAGACACAGAGAGATGTTTATGTTAAATGAGAAAATCAGATGATCAGTGTTATACAATGTATGATCCCAAGTTTGTAAAAACAATAACATAAATATATACAGAGGAAAAATGACTGTTATCAGTGATTAGTGACATTATTAAGTTTTTATTTGGTCCTTTTCACTCATTTATACTGCCTGCATGCCTGCTCAGTCATGTCTGACTCTTTGCAACCTCATGGACTGTAGCCCACCAGGCTCCTCTGTCCATGGCATTTTTCCAGGCAAGCATATTGGAGTGGGTTGTCATTTCCTTCTCCAGGGGATCTTTCTGACCCAGGGATCGAAACTGCATCTGTTGCAACTGCTGCATTGACAGCTGGATTCTTTACTACTGAGCCACCTGGGAAGCCCATACTGTCTACATATATGTATTTCTCTATAATAAATAAATTAATAAGCAAAAGAAAAGAAAATCTACCATCTTTTATGACCAATTTAAAATCTTACTTCCTTTTAGAATCTTTCACGACAGTGCTATCTGGAAGCAATCTTTCCCCTACCTAAGCATATGTAGAAGATACATAAAACATACGTAGAAAATGCAGAATTGCATGTGTGCCTTTGAAATATTTACAACTTTCCTCCTTGAACTATAGATTTGAGAAGTGTTGCCTTATCTCGTCTCCCACAGTAGATTTAAGTACTTTGAGAGCAAAGACTGGGTTTGAGTCTTTTTCTGTCTCCTGCAGCACCAATGTTCACTTCCCAGTCCCTGTCAGATGCAGACAGCCAGGGCATTCCTTTTGAGAGAATAATTATGCACATCCTTAGGCACATTCTGTGTTTTCTGTAAGGTCCCACCAAAATTTTCTCTTTCAAAATTAAAAATCCTGTTTTGGGATTTGCTTGATGGTCCAGTGGTTAAGACTCTGACCTCCCAATGCAGGGACCCTGGGTTCCACCCCGACTAGGGAACTAGATCCTACAAGCTGCAAATAAGACCTGGAAGAGCCAAAAAAAAAAAAATCCTGTTTTTTTCAAAAATTATAGTTCTAAAAGCTACACACACTCTAATGCTCATCGCAGCACTATTTATAGTAGCTGAGACATGAAAGCAACCTAAATGCCCACTGACAGATGACAGATATACAGATAAAGAAGATGTGTATGTATACATAATGGAGTATTGCTACTGCTGCTAAGTCACTTCAGTTGTGTCCGACTCTGTGCGACCCTATAGACGGCAGCCCACCAGGCTCCCCCGTCCCTGGGATTCTCCAGGCAAGAACACTGGAGTGGGTTGCCATTTCCTTCTCCAATGTATGAAAGTGAAAAGTGAAAGCAAAGTCGCTCAGTTGTGTCCGACTCTTAGCGATCCCATGGACTGAAGCCTGCCAGGCTCCTCCGTCCATGGGATTTTCCAGGCAAAAGAGTACTGGAGTGGGTTGCCATTGCCTTCTCCGAATACTACTCAGTCATAAAATGAACAGAATAATGCCATTTGCACCAACATGGATGGACCTAAAGATTGTTATATTAAGTGAAGTAAGACAGAGAAAGACGAATAACATACTTACATGTGGAATCTAAAAAATGATACAAGTGAACTTATTTATAAAACAGAAACGGACTCAGACAAAGAAAACAAATTTTTGGTTACTAAACAGGAAGGCAGGGGATGGATAAATTAGGAGTTTAGGATTAACAAATACACACTACTATGTGTAAAATAGATTTAAAAGCCAAGGACCTAGTATATAGCACAGGGAACTATATGCAATGTCTTGTAATAACCTATAATGGAAAAGAATCTGAAAAAGAATACTTATATATTACTGAACCATTTTGCTGTACACCTGAAACTAACACAACATTGTAAAACCAATTATTCTTCAGTTAAAAAAAATCTATCTTTTTAATGAAATGAATAACTAAAAACTTCACATAGGTATTTTGCCATGGCTAATATATTCAAAAATAGCAAAATCAATGTCACCAAATAGAAGATGCAGTGAAGTTAGCTCTGGGACTCCAAAAAGCAGTCACGTTGAGAACTACAGGGGTATTCAGTTTCTTACAGTTGATGCCTACTTTTCTCAAACCATAGATACTGCTTTTAATTTCCCAAAGCTCTTAATTTATCCTGAGATGCTAATATGTCAAAATTCCAATGATTAGCCAGGGAAAGGTGAAGTGAAACTCAACTTGTGATTCTTCCTAAAAAGAATCATGACTTGTGACTTACCTAGTGTGTTGGCTTCCATCTAGCAGAATTCCTAACAGATAATCACAGATTTATCTACTATCTGAAAATAGGATGCAGAAATAAGTCAAGGCATTTATGTATAGGCTTGGCAAGTGGGGAAGATCAGATAAGCCTTTGTGATCCACGACTGAAGAAAAGACCCGTGGCTCTCAGAGTTGGGACTCTCTGCCCAACATTCACATGGACCCTCATTCAACTCACATTCCAGTCAGCACCTAGGGGCCTGCAGAACCTGTTTCAAATATACCTTCACCACATCACTCCCAACGCAGCCCACCTCTTTAATTTCCAGCTTCAGCCATGCCTTAAACATCTTTCTAAACTAGAGGGTTTTATTGGGATACCAGATAGCAAGGTCTGATTCTTTAACAACTTTTATTTTTCTATACCTTCAACAAACATATATGTGCCATACTAGTTCCTCTGAATAAAGTGGTGAGTAAGAGAGGCAGGAAGCCTGGCTTTGGAGAGCTTCTGGTCCAGCAAGGGAATGCAGACACTATGCTACAAATAAACAGCCAAATAGTTATTTCATTCTGGTTGTCATAAGTCCTATGGAAGAAAAGCATAGTGAAGAATAACAGTGAATAATCAGCATTTCTGAACCAATCTGAGGAGTCAAGGCAGCCTCTCTGCAGAAGCCAAGCCCTTAAGGGAAGTTCAGAGTCTCCCCAACAAAGAGGACATGTAACGGCATAGGGTCAGGAGTGTGGAGCATGCTAGGAACTGAGAAAAGCTGTTGAGGTCATGGAATGCCTTACAGGTCACACACACAACTGGATATTTATCCACAGAGCAATAGGGAACCAGGAAAGGTAATGGGGCAGGGGAACAACACATGCAGGTTGCTTAAAGACCTCTTTGGCTGCTGTGTGGAGAATACATGAGAGGTAAAGGCATCAGGGTAACCAGTCGGAGCCCATTGGATCATCGAAGTAACAGACGATAGGGCTGCAAACAGTATGCAGCATCGTGGAAGTGAGAATGGGGAAAGATGAGGGATTCAAGATATGTTTTGTAAACATATACATAAAAACACACAACAACAACAACAACCAAAATTGCATCTGTCACTCTGTAAGATGTACTAAAACTAATGCTGGTCATAAGAAAAGATTTCAATCTACTCCTTGTCCATTTTCATTTCATAGGTTTATGAGACTAGAGACTTCAGTGGACAATATAAATTACATATATTCCATGACTAGGTTGGAGAAGGAAATGGCAACCCACTCCAGTATTCTTGCCTGGAGGATCCCAGGGACGGGGGAACCTGGTGGGCTCCTGGTGGGCTCCCGTCTATGGGGTTGCACAGAGTTGGACACGACTGAAGCGACTTAGCAGCAGCAGCAGCGTGACTAGGTAGTTTGTTTTCTTAAAATTCTTCTCTAAACTTTCCAGAGGGACACTATAAACCACCACTCCTGGAATTATCAAGTTTAAAGCAGTGATGAGTGTTGAGCTCCAAGTATATGCCAGGATTTCTGTGATATTAAAAAATATACGGTCCCTGTCCCTAAGGGGTTTGTGGTCCCTGGCAGAAAATGAGCTCTCTTTGAGATGGAAGAATATGAGTGCCAGGAACTGAGTCTCGGAATCGTAATTAGTGAATGGGGTTGGAAAGAGGAACTAGAAAGGGATCCTCAAATAAGCTGTTGAAGAGATAAGAGGAGAACCAGGCATCACAATGGGAACCGAGAAAGAGGAAGAGGAGATGGTTACCACGACTGAGGGCTAAACTGGTACAGAGGTAAGGAGTGAGAAAAGCCACTAGGAAGAATCTGGTGGCAGAAGACAGGTCCATGACAGGAGATAGAGCAGGCAGAAGCCAGTGCAGTGAGCCAAGACAAAGAAATATGACCACCGCTGTCGACTAATCTTTACTGATTAATTTATGTTTTGTCCTGTTCCAGGAAAAAGTTAAGAAAGCTTAAAAGGATTCACATATACTGCAGGGAAACATAAATTGAGAAAGGAATGAAAGAAAGGAAAACAAAGGCAGTGTTCTAAAATGAAGCCAGAAATGTGGCTAAATATGCATCTTTGGCTGCACTCAAGTGAGGGAATTCGATAAAACAGTATGAACTAGACAGCTGCAGATGATGATCCAGTCTCTGTATGTAGCTCTTCTTCTCCTTATTCTATTGTTAACTTGGGTCTTTCCCATTTCAAAGTCCAGATTGTGCTCCAAACTGGATCAATTTGTCAATATTTATAGAGTTTTTGCTATTTGCAAGGTATTCTTATTTAAAAGATGGACAGAATGAGTGCCAAATGTCTCCATGGAAACTCATCACCACCACCAGAAAGACAAATCAAAGCTTATACCCTTCAGACAGGGGCTTCCCATGTGGCTCAGTGGGAAAAGAATTCACCTGCAATGCAAGAGATGCAGAAGAAGCGGGTTCAGTTCCTGGGTCGGGAAGATCCCCTGGAGGAGGACATGACAACCCACTCCAGTATTCTTGCCTGGAGAATCCCATGGACAGGGACAGAGGAGCCTGGAGGGCTACAATCTATAGGGTCTCAGAGTTGGACATGACTGAAGCGACTTAGCATGAATGTATCACTTAGGATGTATCACACTACTGCCTCCTGTGAAAATGAAGGTAGGAACACTTGAGGATAATGCATAGTCTCTTGGTAACAAGAAGGGGATGGAAAAATGGAGTTGTTCCAAGTGTAAGTAACAATCTCAATTTAGACCAAAGAAGAAGGAAAGCCATAGTAAAAGAAGCAACAGAACACAGCAGTGTTTGTCACCTGGCTCCTGGTTGTCCTCCCCACTGGATGCAAAGCTGCTTCAGAGCCTGGCCTCTGTTCACTTCTCCAGTTTCACTGAAATGTGCTAGGTTCATGGAAGATGCTCAGTGCTTGGGGAACAAATACATGCTGAATAGTAGAAAGAAAAGCACGACTTTTGGCTCCAAATGGGTGTTTAAATAGTTACAACTATTAAAATCAAGCAGATAACTTCTCTTAGCCTCAGTTTTCTCATCTTTGAAAGTAGACTGCATGCAGCAGAAGTCGCTAATTATCACCCCATCTTCCTTCCGTTCTTGCTTATGGCTGTTTCTTAGCTGGAGACTCCTAGTTCTCTCAGCAGCTCTCTAGGGATTCTGCAATCTGGCTCACAGAGAATTCTGACTTGTACTCTAAAAGAGCCTTATTTAATCCTAGAGTTGAGAAGGAGATGGCCCTGGTGACATCCCATCAGTCCTGAAGGTCAGCCATGGTACAGCAGATTAACCATGTATGAGTAACTAAAAGCTAGCTTGGTATAGGCAATTTCAGCTGGCAAGCCTCGCTTTAAATGACTTTCTATCTGGAAATACCTAGAAAAGAGCAATTAGGGTCAATTTGTAGTGCACAGAAAATACCAGGGACTTCACAGCTTCATAAAAAGACTTTGAGCAACAAGTGAAAAAAAAATGCCATTATTTAGTACACTGGTACTTTGAAAACTGTCCTTTGATATATGTTTTTAAAAAAATATCCTTTGAGAAATATTACAAGATGGAGTGTACCATTAAAAAGTGATAAGAAAAATATATTGCTATTTTGAAAAAACACTGAAGGACTTTGTAAATAACATTGATATATTCTGATTTTTATTAATAAGATTATCCAATACTAGGATATTTCTTTTGTCTGAGGAGAGTAAATGTTTATTCTCCCAGGCCCAACGAAACAAAAGAATTCACAAAGTATTCTTTAAATAACATAATGCCCTATTGTTTATAAAATACAATTCAATATTCAGAAATTAGAATTTAAACACATATGCACCTATCACAATGTCCAAAAACGAAGGGTTGTTTCAACGTGTTGACCTAAATAACATGGAAAAGCCACACGACCAAATGAGAGAACTGACTTTAGCTGCCTTGCTATTCAGTGTCAAAAACACCACCACCAATAGCATTTTCAGAATCAGTCCTCACCACAGATTATTACATGCTCTATGTAAGCCCCAAATTTCTCTTTCCAAAGCAAGAGAATTTTTGGGTTCTGAAGATGCTCTGAAGTGTAATATCTAATATAATATGATATCACTCATATGTGGAATATAATTTTTTTAAAAGATACAAATTTCAGTTCCGTTCAGTTCAGTCGCTCAGTCGTGTCCAACTCTTTGCGACCCCATGAATTGCAACACGCCAGGCCTCTCTGTCCATCACCAACTCCCGGAGTCTACCCAAACCCATGTCCATCGAGTCGGTGATGCCATCCAACCATCTCATCCTCTGTCATCCCCTTCTCCTCCTGCCCCCAATCCTATCCAGCATTAGGGTCTTTTCCAATGAGTCAACTCTTCGCATGAGGTGGCCAAAGTATTGGAGTTTCAGCTTCAACATCAGTCCTTCCAATGAACACCCAGGACTGATCTCCTTTAGGACGGATTGATTGGATCTCCTTGCAGTCCAAGGGACTCTCAAAAGTCTTCTCCAACACCACAGTTCAAAAGCATCAATTCTTCGGCGCTCAGCTTTCTTCACTGTCCAACTCTCACATCCATACATGACCACTGGAAAAACCATAGATACAAATTAACTTTAAATAAAATATTTATAAAACAGAAACATACTTACAGACATTGGAAACAAATTTATGATTACCAAAGGGGAAATGTTGGGGGAAGGGATAAATCAGGTGTTTAGGATTAACATACTCACAATACTACATATGCTGGAGGAGGAAATGAAGTGGGTACTCCAGTATTCTTGCCTGGAAAATCCCACGGACAGAGGAGCCTGGCAGGCTACGGTCCTTGAGGTCACAAAGAGTCGGACATTGCTTAGCAACTGAACAACAGAAACAATAACAACAACTACTATATATGAGATAGATAACCAACAAGGACCAACTGTATAGTACAGGGAACTCTACTCAAAATTCTGTGATAACTTATATGAGAAAAGAATCTGGAAAGAATGAATATATGTATATATATAATTGAATCATTTTGCTGTACAGCAGATACTAACATAGGAGAAGGCAATGGCACCCCACTCCAGTACTCTTGCCTGGAAAATCCTATGGACAGAGGAGCCTGGTAGGCTGCAGTCCATGGGGTCGCTAAGAGTTGGACATGACTGAGCGTCCTTGCTTTCACTTTTCACTTTCATGCACTGGAGGAGGAAATGGCAGCCCACTCCAGTGTTCTTGCCGGGAGAATCCCAGGGACAGGGGAGCCTGGTGGGCTGCCGTTTATGGGGTCGCACAGAGTCAGACACGACTGAAGTGACTTAGCAGCAGCAGCAGCAGCAGATACTAACATAATGTTGTAAATCAATTATACTCCAATAAAATTTTTGTTAAAACATAAAGGGGAAGATCTTTCAAGCTCCCTATATAAATGGACATTACTAAACACACATATCCCTAGCATTAGGAAATGAGTGAAACCAGCTTAAAACAAATGAACTCCCTGTCCTATGGGAGCCCAGTCAGCCATTAAAGAGCCAGATGAAGGACACTGCACATCTGTTAAATAAAACCTGAGTCAGGTGCCTGAATTCTCATCAGTCCCCTCAATGCTTATGTGGGATATTGTTAATTTATAGTAGAATGATTCTATTCTTGGTAGGGTGTGGTTTTTAACACCCATAGGTGACTCTTCCATCTTTTCCAGGCTTTCCTGCTCACCCTTATTTAGCTCTAGCTAGTGGCTCCTGCTCTGTTAATGGTCTGCTCACTGGCCAGAGATGAAGTCACCATATTGGCTTTACAAGCTCTCACAGCTGCACGATATCCCCTGAGACTCTTACTGGGGCAAGAAAATGTGCCTGCAGAGTTTCGAGCCACACTAGTCAGTTCTGACAGTGCCAGGGAGAGCCCTCTTTTCCTGAGGGGGCTTGCATCTCTCTTAAAGGTCAGTCTCCAGGCCTCCAGGCCATTGCAGAAGGCCAACGCCACTCCAGAGCCTTCTGCGAGGTCTGGCCCTGTGTGACCACGGAGGCTGGGTCAGAGATTTTTGCATCTGTGTCCTGTTATTTCCTCAAATAATAATTGGAGCCTTGTATCCAGGTTACCAATGGATAGAATATTCAGATGCGTGTTCACATCGCTTTAGAACTTTTAGTTTCTCCTGGTCCATTCCCTGTCCTCTGCTGGAAGACAGTGAAGAAGTCTATTTTCCTCTGTCTTTGAAATCAGTCACTTTCTTTAAAGCACTAAACAAAATAGGGGAAAATTCATTCCTTTTAGCAAAAGAATAGGGGAAAGAATTCATTTAGCAAAAGAACAGGGTGAGAGTAGTAAGGGAGGATGAGGATAAAGGAGGAGAATGACAAAGGTCATTTTCATATTGCAACACAAAATATGCACATGCCTGGTGGTGGTACCATGGTAAAGAATCTGCCTTGCAAGGCAGGGGATGAGCGTTCAATCCATGGTTGGGGAACTAAGATCCCACATACCTCATGGTGCAGCCAAAAAAATTTTAAAAAATATATTGTAAAATGTTTGATGGAAAGCTATTTCCTCAGGCAGCCTCAGTATCAGGTATCTGTTAATGTGGAGGTATAATATATAGGTTTGATTCCTGGGTTGGGACGATCTCCTGGAGCAGGGCATGGCAACCCAGTCCAGTATTTTTGCCTTGGAGAATCCTATGGACAGAGGAGCCTGGCTATAGTCCATAGGGTCACAGAGTCAGACATGACTGAAGCTACTGAGCTTCTAATTATATAGCTACTAATTATATAGCTACTAATATAGCTACTAATATTTAGTTGATTATAGTAATAAAATTAAAATTAAATTAAAACACAGAAATGAAATTTTAAAATATACTAACAGAATATTTATTTCAAAAATGGCTACTTAGATACCTTTTCTATTGCCCTGTATATTAAAAGGATTATATATTTAAAGGAATTCTTTTATGTTTTTTTGTAAGTCAGTGGGCTTCCTCCCTCCCACTTATCCAGGGTTTACTTGTCTGGGGCAAATCTCTTTCAATGACAACTTTCCTAGGGAGAGGTGAGAGGGAAGAAGAGATTAGGGAGCAGAGAGCCCAGCGTTCACTGATTTGGGATATTCTGAGCAATGCAATGAACTGAAAGGTAAGCTAGCTCCCTGCTACCTCCCACTTGAGTCTGGATGCAGATACAATGGAAGAAGGAACCAGCTGAGAATTATTTGAGAGCTTGTATGATCATTCCTGGAGAAGGCAATGGCACCCCACTCCAGTACTCTTACCTGGAAAATCCCATGGACGGAGGAGCCTGGCAGGCAGCAGTGCATGGGGTCGCTAGGAGTCAGACACGACTGAGCGACTTCACTTTCACATTTCACTTTAATGCATTGGAGAAGGAAATGGCAACCCACTCCAGTATTCTTGCCTGGAGAATCCCAGGGGCGGCGGAGCCTGGTGGGCTGCCGTCTATGGGGTCGCACAGAGTCAGACACGACCGAAGTGACTTAGCAGCAGCAGCATTATCATTCCATTTCATCCTCTAAATAATTAGTAGGGCATAAAGAGGTATGGGGCTTCCCTAGGGCTCAGCAAGTAAAGAATCTGCCTGCAATACAAGAGATGCAGGTTTGATCCCTGGATCAGGAAGATCCCCTGGAGGAGGGCATGGCAATCCACTCCAGTATTTTTGCTGGGAAAATCTCATGGACAGAGGAGCTCAGCGGGCTACTGTCCATGGTGTTGAAAGCAATCAGACACAACTGAAGTAACTGAGAACACACAAAGAGGTATGCATTTGGGAGTACTTTTTTTCATTTAGAAAGAGCACAGACAAGGATAGGCTGAATGGACTTATTGTAAAGCAGAAGGCTTGTATCTGGTGGGTAGGCAGGAGGTTTGGTTGGGGACCCTCAGGCCCTGGGTGGGACTGTTTGTTGAGGAGGTCTCTGGGACAGGCCTCAGGGCCTAGCTGAGCCTAGCTGGCTACCTCAAAGGTGACCACGTCTTAAGATGTATCCCACGTCCAACCTTGTTATTCCGAAGGGCCCTGGAGTCTTGCAGGAGCTCAGGCTCCTGTAAGGGGGATTGGCAGCACATGCCATGTTGTGTTTTCATCTGCACTAAAACCAGGAATCTTGACCAAAGGCAGGCTGAGGAGGCCGTGAATCTACAAAGATGCATATCATCTAAGACTGGGAGTGGAGAGTTGGTCCTTTAGTTGGTTTTCTTTCTTTCTCTCTCTTCCTTCCTTTCTTTTTTTCTTTCTCGGGTCTTAGTTATGGCACCCGGGTTCTCTAGTTTAGGTGTGGGCTCAGTAGTTGTGGCTCAAGGGCTTAGCTGCCCCACAGAATGTGGGATCTTAGTTCCAGGACCAGGGATCAAACCCACATCTCCTTCATTGGAAGGTGGATTCTTAACCACTGGACCACCAGTGAAGTCCCCCAGTCCTCTAATTGACAGGAAGATGTGCTAGCAACAAGCATGCCTTTTACAAGAACGCAACTACTCAGACCAATTTATGTTCAACTGAAGTAGATGAAGTAAAGTGGTAAATGCATCTTGCTTTGATAGCACTTTACCCTGGAATGATTTAAATGATACTTCAAAAGCACTAAACTCCAGGCCATACTAAGGCACCACATGCCTCGCTACTGGGGAGGATAGATTAGACCAACCTTCTGGAGGACAAGTTGTCAATGCATGTCACAAGTGTTAAACATGTGTAATTCTGGTAATTCTACCCCTAGGAACGGATACTATAGAAACAATCATACATACCCACTAAGGTCTTGTAGTCTTATTTTTAAGTGAGAAATTTTTAAGTGAAAGGTCTTGTAGTGTTTTTTTAGTGAGAAAAGAAGGCAAAAAATATCTAAATCTTTCAACAATGAGGGATTGCTTAAAAACTTTTAGAATATTAGGTAGCTATATTTTAAAGAAATCCAATAAAGGTTGTTTTAAATGATTAAAAATATTTTTGTAGAAAAAGTTCAATGAAACAATGTTCTTGATATGATGTTAGGTATTTAAAAGGTAAATAACAAAACAGTATATATATATAGTATGAACCCACTTTCAGGAAAAAAAGCAGAACTATGTGTTCATTCATTTATTGAGCACCTAAACAAGGGAAGAGGAAGACTTAAACATGATAGGCATAGGAAGTTGATTATGATTATATCAAGTAGAAGTGAATGTTAAAAAATATTAATAGTGGTTATTTCTGTGGCATGATAATGCTGGTGTCCTTAATTTTCTTCATTGTCCTTTTTGTATTTCCTAAAATTTCCACAAATGCATGTGTATTATTTTAAAATCAGAAAACAACTGGAAAAACAAATTATATGTGGTTTTCCACTGAACTTTTAAGAGTTCAATACATGAGAAGCACTAGTTCAGGGTGATCAGCATTTCCAGATATTCTTTCCTTTACTGGGGAAGCCAACAGGGTCAGTAGCACGTTGACGAGGGGAGGGGTGGGAGAGGGGCAGAGCAGGAGAGAAGCTGAAGAAAATGACCACTTGTGGGGACTCCAGATGGCTTCCGAGGAAGTAACAGGCCAGGGTGGATGGAGTCCATCAGACCTGGGTTAGAAGATGAAATCCTAAGAACGTCTCTCACTCCCAGGTCTGTACCTCATGTTCTTTCCCATTTCTCGGGCCTTAGTTCCTTAAGGTAAAAAGGGCTAATAGTCCCTCTCGCCCAGTAAGCTGAAGAGTTGCTCTGTGTTTAGGGATCTTTCAGTAAAGAGCACTACAGTGTAGACAACTGAGCTTGGGACTTTGGGAACTCTGGGAACAGATATGTGGATAAATGTGTGAGCGAAAGAATGAATGGGTTAGTTAATATGGAGTTATCCAAAGAGTGTCAAGTGTAGTCACTGCTAAAAGAAAAGAAAAAAACTTAGTATATTTTTAGGTTCAGAAAAGTCATATTCTCCTTGGTAACGGACAAAAATGACATGAAGCTAAAACTTAAGCAGAGTTTTGTGAAAGGGTAGTTGCTAATAAACAGATAAGCTCTGTAGGTCTCTCACTCCTTTAAAAATGTATTTTTTCCTCCAATTAACAAATATTCCCGAACACCTCCCCTACGTCAAGGACTGAGCTGAAGCATGATTACCAGCGAGAATGAAGCAGAGGTGATTGTGGTTGGAGCTGTGAGCTGTCACAGAAACTGCAGGGTTTTGTTTTTTTTTTAAATGTATTCAATCTTCATTAACTAAATAGACAGTTATGAACCCCTCACCATTTGCACCAGGCACTATGGTCGGCACAAAGAATATATGCACAGTCTTTTCTCTTAATGATCATTCAGCCTGGGGGATGGGGAGAAACATGAGAAAATCAGTATCTGTAATAGGAACAAACAGGATACTGTGGTGGACAGCCAGGGGCACAGCACTCAAGGAGAATGAGTGGGAGAATGGACAGGTGAGCTGGGCCAGTCCGTGCTGGGCCTTGCGAGTGATGGTGAGGGTTGGCCACCAAGGGCAGAAGAATGGCAGACTTGGTCTACGCTTTAAGCCACCCATATGTTACTCTCAAGAGAATGGATTGGGGGGAGAGCTGTGAGGTGGGTGAGGGTAGAAGCAGAGAGATCTGTGAGGTGGCTTCTGCAGTAGTCACAAGACCATGGTGGCAGGGAGATGAGACTGAATTAGTGAGGAGGATTGGAGGAACAGCAGTGGGAAGTCTTCTGGGTGGAGGAAATAATTTGTGCAAACAAGAAGAATGAACAGACATATTCAGAAATGTCAAGCAGCTCTTTGTAGCTTGGAGATGAAGTTAGAAATGTAGGAAAGTGTCACATGATAAGTGGTATTTTATACCAGAATAAGGAGAACAGGTACTATTCTGAGGGCAGAGGGAAACCATTGGAGAATTTTCAGCAAGGAAGTTCCATGAACAGAAACGAGCATTGGAAAGATGTGTTGGAGGATGGATTCAAGGCACATAGAGGGGGCACTGAAGGTCGACAAGACCAGTGGTGTTGAGACCAGCTAGGAGGCCATAGCTCTTAAGAAAGAATGAGGGACTTCCCTGGTGGTTCAGTGTTTAAGAACCTGCCCACCAGTGCAGGGGACAGGGGTTCGATCCCTGGTCTAGGAAGATCCAATATGCCGCAGGGCAACTAAGCCCATGAACTACAACTCCTGAGCCTGAGCTCTAGAGCCTGCGAGCTGCCCTCATGCTCTAGAGCCCATGCTCCAAGTAGGAGAAGCCACCACAATGAGAAGCCTGCTTGTTACAACTAGAAAAAGCCCTCACAGAAACAAAGAGCCAGCGCAACGAAAAATAAGTAAATAAATATTAAAAGATAAATAAGTTTATTTTTAAAAAAGAAGGAAGGAGATGGGAAATCCTGACTCTGGTACTTACTGGCTGTGTGACCTTGGGCAATTTGTTTAACCTGTCTGAGTTTTGATTTACTCAGCTACACAAATGGGACTATTACTTGATAAACTTTTCATGAGGGTTTCATTAACAGTAGTGATGAAATTACCATTTTATCATCTCATGAGGATTATAGTAAATAAATTAAATGGTAAATGTAATGAAGATTACATTAAATGGTATAGGAGAAAGCAGGGCTTGTATCAGACAGTCTTAATCTCTTCTCCTTTACGATCTCTAGCCTAAGTAGATGTTTCCAAAGTGCATCCCCAAATACTAAGTGTTGCAAAAGTAATTATCCACCCATCTATTGTCTGATGACATTGCTCCTCCATACAGTCTGAATAAGCCATAAAAAGGAAAGTAAATCAAAACGGGGTGGCGGGGGGGAGGGAAATGGCATTTCCCAATTTCTTATAAACTGGAAAATTTTAAAAGCTGGCTAAATTTTTCTTCATTCATCAAATCAGCATTAAAAATCAGATAAAGAAAATAAATGTCAGTTGTATCTCTATTAGATAAAACTCTATAACCTCTTTGA
Source organism: Okapia johnstoni (assembly GCA_024291935.2). Classification (NCBI taxonomy): domain Eukaryota; kingdom Metazoa; phylum Chordata; class Mammalia; order Artiodactyla; family Giraffidae; genus Okapia; species Okapia johnstoni. Next base: position 61,827,651 of record CM044308.1, read on the forward strand.
AAGTATTAGAGAAAATCTAACACTTGGACAGCAAAGAGAAGTTTACTCAGTTAAGACTGTGCCTTGCATGGGTGGCAAGGGCAATTCTGAAATACATGTTGTGCTGTGCTAAGTCACTTCAGTCATGTTTGACCCTTTGCAATCCCACAGACTGTAGTCCACCAGACTCCTCTGTCCATGGAATTCTCTAGGCAAGAATATTGGAGCAGGTTGCCATTCCCTTCTCCAGGGGATCTTCCCAACCCAGGGGTCAAAATACATGTTACACATCCCTTATCTGAAACACATAGCCAGAGGTGTTTCAAATTCAGAAAAGTTCAGATTTGAGAAAGGTAATGTGGTAAGTATGCTGTATGTTACTTAATACCCCTAGTGTGTGGTTATGACTATTTCTGCAATGAAATAACCGTACTAAGTGGGATACATGCTGCTGCTAAGTTGCTTCAGTCGTGTCCGACTCTGTGCAACCCCATAGACGGCAGCCCACCAGGCTCAGCCATCCCTGGGATTCTCCAGGCAAGAATACTGGAGTGGGTTGCCATTTCCTTCTCCAGTGCATGAATGGGAAAAGTGAAAGTGAAGTCGCTCGTCATGTCTGACTCTTGGCGACCCTGTGGAATGTAGCCTACCAGGCTCCTCCGTCCATGGGATTTTCCAGGCAAGAGTACTGGAGTGGGGTGCCATTGCCTACATAGAAACCCATAAAGAGCTTCAGCTTAGTGTAGGTGAGGGTTTCCTACTAATGAGTTTGTGTCCGAGTTGGAAATAACTTCTCTTGCTCAGACTTTAGAATTTTTAGGGGAATTAAGAATTGTTTTTAAGAGATTTGAGTTCGAATGCCTTTCTCTGGATTTTGTCTACCCCTTAACCTGCCCCTTTCCTTCATAGGGCTCACAGTAGCTGCAGGGGGTCTGGGTTGTAAAGATTCACACCCAGCTTCTTCTTCTTTACCCAGACACCTTCTCCCTTTGGATCTCCAGGCCTTGCTTCTGAACTTGGCCCCTGCGCTGGAGCCTTCTTCATTCATGGGTCCCTGGAGTTGCTCCCTGAAATCAAACCTCTGACCCTGTCCCCAGCCCGTCTACCACTCATGTCTGAGTTTCAGTTTTACAGGGCTCAGGTGTCCTCCTCCCGGACCCCCGATATCCAGTATGTGTTCTGAGGCAACTAAGTGATTTGGAGTCTGTGCGACAAATCTCTGGGACAGGGTAGGAAGTAGCTTATGTCATCAGCCAGCTCTTTCTAATCCCAGCTCCAGTGTGTTCAGACATTTTAAGAAATACTGATCTATTTATTTGGCTGCACTGGGTCTTAGTTGCAGCACATGTGCTCATTGCTTGTGACATGTGGGATCTAGTTCCCTGACCAGGGATGGAACCCGAGCCCCACAGCATTGGGAGCGTGGAGTCTTAGCCACTGGACCACCAGGGAAGTCCCTCCAGACATTTTTATATGTAAGCTTTGGGTTGGTAAAATTCATTCAGACTATATTCAGATGTGCAGGGGAAAAACAGTAGTTTCTTTACTAACTAATAATTTATCTGAGTTTGCTCACAAGCTCCCTGCCCTGCTGGGAAACAATTGAGTTGGATACATTTAGTCCAATTTGATCAACTCTTCCATTTTAGGAACAGTCTCTTTAGGTAACCGTGTCCCTTGTGGGTCTATGTACCCAGTTTTCCAGGCTTTTTCCTCATCTACTTCTCGTCCCTGAGACAGCCATCACAGTATGATGGACAGTTGGTTCCTTGGTTTCAGCAGCAAGTTTCCAACATCAGAGACAAGGAACTGATTACTGTTTGCGGAACCACACCTGGCCTTACACTGAGTAACTAAGATGTATCCTGTGGGCAGAAGTCCTGTATCCTTGAGGTTCCTCTCATCCTACCTGACACACTCCAACGTCTTAAAGCAGAGACACTGAGCTCTATGTGTCTGTATCTGGCCTCTTTCTCCCTGTCTCTCTCTGTAGTTTATCTACATGTGAATGCGGGCTTTCAACCCACCAACCCCCCCCCCCGTCACTTTCAGTAATAAAATAAATAAATCACGGGGTTGTAACGTTAAGCATGGTAACTATAGTTAATAATACCGTGTTGCACATTTAAAAGTGGCTGAGAGCAGAGATTTCCCTGGTGGTCCAGTAGTTAAGAATCTGCCTTCCAATGCAGGGAACGTGGGTTTGATCCCTGGTGAGGGATTTAAGATTCCACATGCCTCAGGGCAACTAAGTCCTTGCACTGTAACTACCGAGATCAAAAGTTCTGGAACCCAAGAACTGCAACGAGAGAGAAGCCTGCAGGCTGCAACCAGAGAAGCCTGCATAACACAGTGAAAGATCCTGAACGCTGCAACTAAGACCCAGTGCAGCCAAATAAAATAAATAAATAAATATACATTTTTTTAAGTTGCTAAGAGAATAGATCTTAAAAGTCACAAGAAAAATAATTTATAATTATGTATAGTGACAGATGGTAACTAGGCTTATTGTGATCATTTCACAATATATACAAATATTGAATCACTATGTTATACATCTGACACTAATATAAAGTTGCGTGCTAAGTCCCTTCAGTCATTCTGACTCTTTGTAACCCTATGGACTATAGCCCGCCAGGCTCCTCTGTCCATGGGGATTCTCCAGGCAAGTATACAGGAGTGCATTGCCATGGCCTCCTCCAGGGGATCTTCCGGACCCAGGGATCAAAACTGTGTCTCTTATATCTCCTGCATTGGGAAGTGGGTTCTTTACCACCTGGGAAGCCCAGTATAAAGTTGTATGTCATTTGTATCTCAATAAAAAAGTCCTCTCTCTTTGAATAAAACTTGGCTTTAAGAGGGGCTTCCCTGGTGGCTCAGAAGGTAAAGCGTCTGCCCTCAATGTGGGAGACCTGGGTTCGATCCCTGGGTCAGGAAGATCCCCTGAAGAAGGAAATGGCAACCCGTTCCAGTATTCTCACCTGGAAAATTCCATGGACGGAGGGGCCTGGTAGGCTACAGTCCATGGGGTTGCAAACAGAAGGACACGACTGAGCGACTTCACTCTCACTTTAACTTTGGCGTCAAGAGTCACTGCCTATAAAATCGTATTTTGAGTCATGAACATGAAAATGCAAAATAAAAATGCCATTAATAGTTTTTGAAATATCACCTCCTGACACATAGCAAAACAGGGAAAGGATTTGCATGAGGGTATTTATAATGTTTATAACTGTATGACAAAACTGATTTTTAAAAATCTTCTTATTTTGATGTCAGTTATTATTATTTTTTTTTATTTTTCTGTGATGAACATGTACTACTTGGTTAACTTTTTTAAAGTCTTTTAAAAATATGCCTGTAGCACTATCAGTTGGGAAAAGGCAAATTATGGTCTCTGTGGGAACTAATTTAAACTTGTCAGAGCAGTTAGATTAATTAGGTCTTAACTGACATTTAACAGCCAGGGTGGCAGGCCTGATACTACTTAGCAAGGACTTCGAAAATGAGGCATAATGGAGTGCAGATTGTACTCCTGCAAAGCAGGCTCAATTCAGGGGAAACAGTGTGTCAAGCAGGGTTCCTCAATTGCCTCTGCATTTAAGTTTGTTCTTAGAGGTGCATAGGTGAAATTTCTAAGATAAAACACAAGCCTGTTTTTGTTGGCATTCCTCCTTCGTGAATTATGACAAGGGAATTACTGCAGGCTGTACTGGAATATTTCATGTGTGGATCATTGTAAATAAATCCTGGGGCACTTTTTTCCCATAATAAAGAGGGATGTAGAGCTCTCTTTTTTATTAAATAGATTTCCTTTAATAACTCCAATGTAAGAGTTACATTTATAATGTCCAAGAGGAATGGTAAGCTTGAGAATTTCCAGGAAGATGTGAAACTTCGAAAGTAGAGGGAAGAGAAGGAATTGGCTGCCATCACAGTCACCCAGCCGGGCCAGGTCTGGGACAAATTTGGGTGAGGGAGGAAGTGAGGGGACAAAGGAGAGGCACCATGCGTACCCTGTAGAGTCATCTGAAAGAAAGTGCAGCTGAATGGCCCAAGCAGGAAATGTAAGCCTCAGCCGTCAGGAAAGGAAAAAGGTTCACAGGAAATTCTAAGCTATATTTTTCTCCAGGTAGGTCTAGAGGGAGCATCTGGCCCCTTGCGTATGTGGAGCAATGAGAAATAGCCCCCCACCTCCAGAGTGCAGAGGAACTTGCTGAACACTTTTCATTTTTCACTGTGATGCCTCCACAGCCGTGTCAGACACTGAGTCAAAGTGTAGCAGAGGGGGCTGCCAAACACCTCTGGGGCAAAGGTTTCTTGCTGTGGTTCTGCCAGGCCCCAGACTATTACCTGTCTGCTGCCTTCTAGGCTGAGTCTTAATCACTTCCAGCTGTGTTGGCTCCTGCAGACCCTCTGGCCCCTCCCCGTCTGGCCTCCCTGCCCTCTGCCTCTTGTGGAGGAAAAATTAAGTATCGCTCTTAAATTCCCCCTTAGGACTTAGGGATCCTGAGCAGGAGCCTGGCCACAGCATCCATCTCCAGCAGCAGATGATGGGGGCTGGCTCGCCTCCCATGGGGTCTCCTTGCTGCCCTGGAGCTGAGCCCTTCCCCTAATCAGTTACAGCTAAGCCCAGAAAGAAAAGGTACAGTGTGGCTCCACGGCAGAGCACCCCTTGCCTCAGACTCTACCCAGGTACCTGAACCCTGTCACTTCCTTCTTAGAGATTGGTTCTTTAGGGCTAAACTTAACCCTCCCCCTGGTGGCTCAAACAGTAAAGAATCTGTCTGCAATGCAGGAAATCTGGATTTGATCCCTGGGTTGGGAAGATCTCCTGGATAAAGGGAATGGCAACCCACCCCAGTATTCTTGCCTGGAGAATCCCATGGACAGAGGAGCCTGGCGGGCTACAGTCCATGGGGTCGGAAAGAGTCAGACATGACTGAGAAACTAACACTAAACACTCTCTAGCCTGTCATCTTTTGAAATACACATTTTTCCTCCAGGGTAGCTGGTTATCTCCGTCAAGCCAATTCAACACAAGCCTTGGTGAATTGGGAGGATTGGTAATCTGTGGCTAGAATGAAACTGGACAGTGCCTGGCATTGTACCACGATTACCCTATTCCTTACACACGTAGACTTCACTGATCATTGCAGAGCCATTTTCTTGCCTGATACGCTCAGGCTAAGGCTTCAGCATCTTCAGCACAGCACACCAGATAGACACCAAAACCTGGAGAGACTGACAGATTGGGTGAAGTCTCTTTGCCTATTTGAACTAAAACCGTGGGATGTATATTGGGTCAGTGGGCAGGGATTGCCCACATCAATGCTTCTCAAAATTGTCCTTACATCAGAACCACCAGGAGAGCTCATTAAACACAAATGGTTGCACCCCAGCTCAGAGTTTCTGGTTCCATAGGTCTGGATAGAGGTCCAGGGGATGCTGCTACTGGTCTGGGGACCACACTTTGAGAGTCACCGGTCTGCATCATATCAAGGAACTTGAACTCTATTCATCAGGCAGTGTAGGATCCTTGAAGGACTTTAATCTAGGTGGGAGGGGTTTATGGAGCAAGTTCACACTTTCCAAAGCTCAGACTGTGGTAGTGTGGAGGGCTGCCTTGAAGGGAGTGCAGCTAGGAGCAGGAAAGCTAAACAGAGGCTGTTGGCACGATCCAGATAACCTTCACGATGAGGTGTTTCACATAATCTTACAGAATGAGATCCTGGCAGGAGAACTGGGCTGGGCAGCCTCCAGGAGCCTGAGAAAGGTATCAGTAGAAACTTGAGAAAGCTGGTTTAGAAGAAAGCAGTAAAAGGAGACAGGGCGCCTCGAATGTGTGTTGGCCATTTCCCAATTTTGCCAAGGGGTGGCCGGCTCCCAGAACGGGAGAATGCGACCCTGCAGACAGGGTCTGCAGAAGTGACACTTGCCAGGCAGACCTGCCAAGTCTGTATAGCTGGCTCTCTCCCTCCACCCTCCCTCACTTTCCTGTGGAGAGATGTAACTGGGGAAGGGCTGCTTAGAGAACAGGTGGTGATAATTACCAGGAGACCAGCAGTTTCCCTGCCTCATCCTTCAAAGTGTCAAAAAGGCTGACTTAGGAAACTACAGAGTGCAGGAAGCTTTCCTGATTTCTTCAGTTCAGTACTCTTTGGTGGAGCCTGGTCATTCTGTCTTAGTGGCTGATGTATAATTTTGGAGGGACACTGAGCAAATAGCTGAACTCTACTAACAGTGCTTTTCTAAGAAGGATAGGCCTAAACTTATCAGCACACACATAGCAAAAGAGAATTCAGAATTTTACTATGCACTCCAGATAGGTAAGTGAAACTACATCAGAATCTGAACAAACAGTAACAATAATAGCTGCAAAAGGCATCATATCAGACCCCTGCTCATCATTTGTCAGTGGATTTATGTGGCTTTTACGGCCCTTGGCTCAGCAAAGAAGCCACAAGGTTGGTAAGACTGGCCTACCACACTACTCTGAATCTGCTTTGTGCATTTTCACCTCTGACTCTGCCCAGACAGTTCTCCAGCTGTGAGATCCCCCAGCCTTCCCTCCTTACATTAAGGTCTCTCTCAAATTTACCTGCGTTCGTAACTTTTCTTTGGACATACCAACTCATGGCCATCCCTCTCCCTTCTGATATCCTATGGCACTTCTGGCTGAGTGTACCCTTTGGTCCTTAGTTTTGACCTTCTGGTGTTAGTTCTCATTTAAGAAAGAAAGTTCTAGCTCCCCAGGTGGGTAGTAGATTCTTTGAAGCCTGGAGCTGCTGAGTCTCATGTGTCTGAAAGTGAAGCATCACAGTCACATGAAACTTGCATGGGTAACATGGAGAATGTGATGGTTCCATTCCTAATCTCTGCAAGATGAAGTCTGCAGCTGGGCCCCACCTGGAACCAGAAACATGAATATTGCCAGCACACACTCTCTGCTTCTTCATCTTTTGTTTCTGAAACTTGCTCCATTCTATCAAACTGGCATCCTCAATAGCACTGGGAACTTGGCCATTGGCAACTCTCAGGTTCATTTTGACAATCAAGATACCAAAGACGGACTGGCTCCCTTCCTTCTTTTCAAGTTCAAAAAATTAGACTCTTCTGGCTTAGGACATTCCTATCCTTGGACAGATTAATAAATTGTGGCTGACAGTAAGTTTGGTAGCTCAGTTGTGTCCTACTCTTTGTGACCCCATAGACTATAGCATGCCAGGCTTCCCTGTCCATCACCAACTCCCAGAGCTTGCTCAAACTCATGTCCATCGAGTCTGTGATGCCATCCAACCATTTCATCCTCTGTCATCCCCTTCTCCTGCCTTCAATCTTTCCCAGCAACAGGGTCTTTTCCAGTGAGTCAGTTCTTCACATCAGGTGGCCAAAGTATTGGAGTTTCAGCTTCAGCATCAGTCCTTCTAATGAGTATTCAGGACTGATTTCCTTTAGGATGGACTGGTTGGATCTCCTTGCAGGCCAAGGGACTCTCAAGAGTCTTCTCCAACACCACAGTTCAAAAGCATCAGTTCTTTAGCACTCAGATTTCTTTACGGTCCAACTCTCGCATCCATACATGACTACTGAAAAAACCATAGCTTTGACTAGATGGACCTTTGTTGGCAAAGTAATGTCTCTGCTGTTTAATATGCTATCTAGGTTGGTCATAGCTATTCTTTCAAGGAGCAAGCGTCTTTTAGTTTCATGGCTGCAGTCACCATCTGCAGTGATTTTGGAGCCCCAAAAAATAAAGTCTGACATTGTTTCCACTGTTTCCCCATCTATTTCCCATGAAGTGATGGGACCAGATGCCATGATCTTAGTTTTCTGAATGTTGAGCTCTAAGCCAGTTTTTTCACTCTCCTCCTTCACTTTCATCAAGAGGCTTTTAGTTCTTCTTTGCTTTCTGCCATAAGGGTGGTGTCATCTGCATATCTGAGGTTATTGATATTTCTCCCAGCAATCTTGATTCCAGCTTGTGTTTCTTCCAGCCCAGCGTTTCTCATAATGTACTCTGCATAGAAGTTAAATAAGCAAGGTGATGATATACAGCCTTGACGTACTCCTTTCCCAGTTTGGAACCAGTCTGTTGTTCCCACGTCCAGTTCTAACTGTTGCTTCTTGACCTGCATACAGATTTCTCAGGAGGCAGGTAAGGTAATCTGGTATTCTCATCTCCTGAAGAATTTTCCAGTTTGTTGTGATCCACACAGTCAAAGGCTGGGAGGGGAAAGTCTATTTCATGCTTGCTTTCTCCTTTCCAAGGAAGTCTAACTTGGTTGTATCATCCCCCTTTTCCTGGTGGTTAAGTGCTTCAGAGGGAACCAGCCCCAGTTCCAGCCTTGAGAGTGGGTCCTGAATGGTTGAAGCAAGGAGAGAGCAAACTTTTTCTGCAAAAAGTCATAGTAAATATTTTAGGCTTTACAGGCCATATCTCTGTTGCACTATTCAATTTTCTCCCTTAAATCCCATGTCTTCAACATTCTCAATGTCCCTCCACTGCAACATTTTTGCTTTTAGTTTCTGCTAGTGACTGAAATATTCCACGACACACTCCAAACGTACATTTGAAGCCCCTTCAGAGAGTAGCTCAGCGTGACCCCCCCCACCCCAGCTCACTCACCAGAGCACAGGCCATGACACGCCCTCTTGTGACCTGTGACTTCAATCATCTTGTTTCCCGCCCTTCCTGATTCCATCCTCACAGGCATGATGCATTCACTTCTGAGTTACACTCCTCTTCCCAGGGTTCCAGCCACCCTCGACCACATCCCTCCATTCAGGGCCACTCTCCCAGCTCCTCCCACTGTGCTTAGCTGCTTGAGTTTAAGTACAAGGCAGCTTTTGTTGCCCAGCGTCTGACCACAGAGATGGCTTAGGCCCCTGGTCCACACCCCCCTCACCCCAGTCCTACCCTGACTTGACCTCAGATGCAGATACGGATCTACTCAGGAGGGGGGCTTTTGCATTTCCATCTTAAGCCAGCTTCCCGCCTCTTCCCACCAGCAGCTGCTTTTGTCTCTTTTTTCTCCCTGTTTATTTTCTTTGACTGCACACCTTGTTTTTCTTTTAGGGGACCCCTACCCAGACCTGCCATCTGGTCTCCCTTGAAACAAAGTGTGGAGTGTGCAGAGGCAACTGTGGGAGGCAGGGAATCTCTTGGAGCTCAAGCGGCTGCCTGGCAGAGAGAGCCTGAGCCTCCACTGTGGAGAGGAGAGAGGGTTCCAGAAAAAGTCCAAGGCAGGCCACACACCTCATTAGTTCATTTTGATTAGTTTCTTTTATCCAGTTGTTAGGAATGGTGAACTGTGATAGATGAGGCTGTCCTGAGATTTTTTTATCCCTTGAATTATATACAATTTGGCAAGATGAGATAAACCACAGAGAGAAGACACAGACATTGACCACTATATACAGGCTGACTTGTAAGATTAGAGAAGATTGCCTGAAATCCCAATTCCACCGCACTTCCTCCTTTATTCTGCAAATTTGATAGTCTTTGTTGCCTTTTTGCTCCTTGCCCATTTGTTCTGTTACTTCTTCCATCAACCTGGGCTAAGAACCAGAGCTGCTGTTGACGTGGACCCAGAATCAGCATGGACTCTGCACACAGGTGCCCTGTCTAGAGACAGGATGGCCACAGCACTACCTCCCACCTCTCCCCCAACCAGGTGGCCCTGGATCCTCCAGGACTGAAGAGGAGTAAGCAAGAGAGTCAAGGACAGGGGAGGTGTGTTTGTTTGACATCCGTGTAATCTGGTGTTGGTTCTCTACGGCCCTGGCAGAGCTTGATGAATTTTCAGGTATTTCCCTTTGTTTTAAAATGCATTTGTGGGCTCTTTGGGTTTCCCTTGCTGGACCCCATCAACTGTAACTTAAGCAGACAGTCCCCCTCAACTTGGTGTGGGATAGTACTTCTTCAGCCTCCTATTTGTTGTGGTGTTTACCAACATTTACTGTGTTCCTCTATCTTCTGCATTTCCTGTAAAATAGTACATACAGTTAAAGATTTGATCAGAACCAGTTTCCATTTTCTGGAAGATTTTTCTTGGAGATGTTGAAAAATTTCTGTAGCATTGCATAACATTGGCAATCTTTCTTTCTGTGAGGTTAAGATTGGTCCGTGGGCTCGGATGCTATCAGCCTAATCTGGACATGGGCTTTGCCCTAATGACTTTAGCAGGTATTGGCGATTATTACCTATATCCATTATTTCATTAGAATATCACCCTTTTATATCCACTCATGAAAAAGAGTCCATTCTAACATTCTTACACATTCATTGGCCTAATTTCTACTCTAAAGAAAAACTTTCCTCAGCAATTACTTGGTTTTCCTGGGATGCAATCCATACAGGAAAGGCAGGGTAAATGCTTAATTGTTTCCCTTTATTTACCAGTTTCTGGAATAATAAGTTTGTTCCCTAGCATCCTCTAGGGATTACCATTTAGAGGTGGGTTGGTTTTTTTTGTTGTTGTCTCATTATAAACTTATAGATTCTAATATATTGGGTTGGCCAAAAGTTCCTTTGGGTTTTTCATAAAATGCTATGGGAAAACCCAAATGAATTTTTGGCCAATCCGGTATTTGGTCCGTCTCAATCACTGCAATTATTGTTATTGTTTTTTTACAGTATGGGATAATGTAGCCAAATTATCCCATCGTTGGTCTGCGGAAACCTCTTCAGGTTAACTCTTGGGTCATTGTGACATGACCCTAATATTCCTTAATATCTTCTTTCCTTTCTAATAGAACAATTAATTCTGGCCCATTTCAAACATTTCCTCTCCCAGACCCAAACTACTTTTTTAAAGAGCTCTGGTTCTTTCTAGTGGGAAATAATATTTAGAGAGACACATCTGAGCACTATGGATATTTACTGCTACTGGGTTGGTCATTATTTCTATACTTTTTCATTGGTCAAGGCCAGGAGTCTGTTACATAATTTAAATCATGAGTCATACTCCAAGAAAATATTTGAAAGTGCTCGAATAAGTCATCTATCTAAGCTGCAATAAAGAACAGTGCCATACACTGGAAGATTGCTCATCACCTTCAACCAAAAAGTCAGTCAGGTCATGAGGCTTGAAAATCAAGGATCCCTTGTCTGCATTTTGTGTTGTTTTTTTTTTTAATTACCACGAATCATATTTGTAATGAGAAAATCAAAACACACAATAAGAGGAAAACTTAGGAACAAAAGAGTAAGCTTAGTGTCACAGGGTTGCCCTCTGGATGTTTTTTCTAGACTTTTAATGTGGTCATAAAGCTAATTTGTTGTAGTTCTTTCTTGGGACTTTAAGAACCAACATTTCAGGATGTTTTAAAATCTAAAAGTAATAATGGTCCCTAGCCAGGAGGGAAGAATAAATGGAAAGGTGAACTTACTTACTAGATTGACAACCAGTGACTTTGCTATCTCGGAAACTTTACTATGAGGGCTTCCCAGGTGGCTCTAGTGGTAAAGAACCAATTTCCCAGTACAGGAGATCTAAGAGACACAGGTTCAATCTTTGGGTCAGGAAGATCCCCTGGAGAAGGGCTTGGCAACCCACTCCAGTATACTTACCTGGAGAATCCCCATGAACAGAGGAGCCTGGAAGGCTACAGTCCATAGGGTTGCAAAGAGTCAGACATGGCTGAAGCAACTTAGCAGCAGACACATTCTGGCTTCCACATTTGAAAAAGAGCTTGCTTTAACAACTTTTAGCCCACTGAAGTTTTTAGAAAGGGAATTATACAAAGTATTTTGAAAAGTATAGTGCCTTTGGCTACTACCCAAGAGATAGAAGATAGGAGTGGGGGATCAGCTTTGAATACGAAGGGAATTCAATCAGGCTTAGGGTTCATGTGCCATAAACATGGACATTAAGCAGTGGAAATGGGACTGTTTCCTCTTAGTTCTAATGTACATTGCAGGTGTACATATCAAAAGATAATGAAACTCTAAAAGCCCCAGGAGAGCCTAAGGCCACACAGGATTGGCTGCATAAGAGAATTCAAAAGTGGAATAAGGGGCAGAAGAGCTATAAAATTGATGAGATTCATTTTTAGATATGAAGTTGAAAAGAAATGGGTTCTTGAAACTCAAAATTTGTGAGCCCTGCCGTTTTTATACATTTTTAGAAGCCGTGTGTGAAAAGTCACAGACATTTTCCTTCAATAAGGTAGGTGCACCAGGAAATGTGCAATAAAACTCAAAATTGCACAAATGCCTGCCCCAAAGCCCCTGACACCCCGGCCACTCACTGTAAACCACGATTTCGAGCCACCTGCACTTTAAAACAGCCCTGGGGACACAGCTGGCCAGACAGAGGCGGGCGAGTTTCAGGAGGGGGATCGCTCGCTCTCATTCTTTCATCTACATATGTGCCACTTCACTCCTCCACACCCATGTGCTCACTCATTGTCCCTCTGTACCTGCTGTGTAGACGTGGGGAACTCAGCACCTCTCTGAATCCACTCACACAAAAGTATTAGTAAGTAAGGCAGCTGTTGCTACACACTGAAAGAGAGACAGAGAAGAGGATCTGCATTATCCACCCCACAGCAAGCCACTTAAATTCCTTTAAGATGTCCACAGACATAGAGAACAGACTTGTGGTTGCCAGGGGGGAGGAATGGGATTGGGAGTTTGGAATTAGCAGGGGCAAACTATTATAGGATGGATCAGTTCAGTTCAGTTCAGTTCAGTCACTCAGTCGTGTCTGACTCTTTGAGACCCCATGAATCGCAGCATGCCAGGCCTCCCTGTCCATCACCAACTCCCGGAGTCTACCCAAACCCATGTCCATCGAGTCAGTGATGCCATCCAACCACCTCATCCTCTGTCATCCCCTTCTCCTCCTGCCCCCAATCCTACCCAGCATTAGGGTCTTTTCCAGTGAGTCAACTCTTCACATGAGGTGGCCAAAGTATTGGAGTTTCAGCTTCAACATCAGTCCTTCCAATGAACACCCAGGATTGATCTCCTTTAGGATGGATTGATTGGATTTCCTTGCAGTCCAAGGGACTCTCAAAAGTCTTCTCCAACACCACAGTTCAAAAGCATCAATTCTGCGGCGCTCAGCTTTCTTCACCAACTCTCACATCCATACATGACCACTGGAAAAACCATAGCCTTGGCTAGACGGACTTTTGTTGGCAAAGTAATGTCTCTGCTTTTAAATATGCTGTCTAGGTTGGCCATAACCTTCCTTCCAAGGAGTAAACGTCTTTTAATTTCATGGCTGCAATCACCATCTGCAGTGATTATGGAGCCCAAAAAAATAAAGTCTGACACTGTTTCCACTGTTTCCCCATCTATTTGCCATGAAGTGATGGGACCAGATGCCATGATCTTAGTTTTCTGAACGTTGAGCTTTAAGCCAACTTTTTCACTCTCCTCTTTCACTTTCATCAAGAGGCTCTTTAGTTCTTCACTTTCTGCCGTAAGGGTGGTGTCATCCGCATATCTGAGGTTGCTGATATTTCTCCCGGCAATCTTGATTCCAGCTTCTGTTTCTTCCAGCCCAGCGTTTCTCATGATTTACTCTGCATATAAGTTAAACAAGCAGGGTGACAATATACAGCCTTGACATACTCCTTTTCCTATTTGGAACCAGTCTGTTGTTCCATGTCCAGTTCTAACTGTTGCTTCCTGACCTGCATACAGGTTTCTCAAGAGACAGGTCAGATGGTCTGGTATTCCCATCTCTTTCAGAATTTTCCACAGTTTATTGTGATCCACACAGTCAAAGGCTTTGCAATAGTCAATAAAGCAGAAATAGATGTTTTTCTGGAACTCTCTTGCTTTTTTGATGATCCAGTGGATATTGGCAATTTGGTCTCTGGTTCCTCTGCCTTTTCTAAAACCAGCTTGAACATCTGGAAGTTCATGGTTCACGTATTGCTGAAGCCTGGCTTGGAGAATTTTGAGCATTACTTTACTAGCGTGTGAGATGAGTGCAATTGTGTGGTAGTTTGAGCATTCTTTGGCATTGCCTTTCTTTGGGATTGGAACGAAAACTGACCTTTTCCAGTCCTGTGGCCACCGCTGAGTTTTCCAAATTTGCTGGCGTATCGAGAGCAGCACTTTCACAGCATTATCTTTGAGGATTTGAAATAGCTCAACTGGAATTCCATCACCTCCACTAGCTTTGTTCGTAGTGATGCTTTCTAAGGCCCACTTGACTTCATATTCCAGGATGTCTGGCTCTAGGTGAGTGATCACACCATCGTGATTATCTGGGGCCAAGGATTGTTCTAGAAGGTGAGGTTGGAGCAATTGGTGACCATCATTTTCTATTAGCATGATTTTTGGTGTCTCATCCCTACTCTATCCATCTCATCACAACATTTCTTCCTTTTTAAAAAAATTATTTATTTGGCTGCGCCAGATCTTAGCTGAAGCCAGTATCTTCCATTTTCATTGCAGCATGCAGGATTTTTAGCTATGGCATGTGAACTCTTGGTTTCGGCCTGTGGGATCTGGTTCCCTGAGGATTGAACCTGAGCTGCCTGCATTGGGAGTGTAAAGTCTTAGCCACTGGACCACCAAGGAAGTTCTCAAGACATTTCTTCCTAATACACATGGTATTCTCTGAGAGAGAACTCTGCTGGATGAAGTTGTCCACACCTTACCATATTTATTAAAGTTACATACATTCTTTTATATTGTTAATATGTTTTTAATTAAAAGCCACCCCCCAACTGACACAGTACTGTTTCCTATATAACATAATAAAAGGTGTTTTTAAAATCAATACAAGCTGACTTTGACTCCAGAACTGATTGGGGGTGAACACAAGCATCAGTTGAAACTGTCTGACCCTTTGTCAAGGAAAGAGAATTCTCACTCACAGTTCTGGAATGCAACCTGGCCAATGGATCAAGAGCCTGAAATCTTTCCATACTTTTTGATTCATTAGTCCTACTCTGAAGAAGCTCCTCCACAAAGATAATGCAATACAGTTATTTGCAATTTTCAGAACTGTAAAACAGCTCAAAGACAGTGGAAGGTTAGAGCAGAGTAACTTGGAAAGATGTGCTCTAAACAGTGCATAGCTTCGAGGCACAAATTTTTCCTTAACTTAGCAAGAAAACAAAAACTATGTGTTTATACTTATTATAAATAATTCCTCCAAAACCAATGCATATTAAAAATACTAGTAGAGAGGAGGAAGGGGAAGGGGGACAAGCACTTAAAGAGGCGTTAGCGGGTGCGTGAGTGGGGTAGGACCCAGGGCTAAGGCAGGGCCCCCGCCTCCCTCCCGCCTTAGTGGGTCATGCACACGGCTGCAGCTGCGGTGGTTGCGGGAGGGGGGTGAGGGGTGAGGAAGTGACTGGGTGGTACCAGCTCAGGGATGATGCCATTTCCAGTTACAACACAGGGATTACAGCCAACACAGTCGCCACAGAAGCACTGTGACATTACTTCTCCCATCAGCTTCAGTCATTTCAGTCCTTCAGTCATGTCCAACTCTTTGAGACCCCATGGACTGCATCACGCCAGCTTCCCTGTCCATCCCCAACACCTGGAGCTTACTCAAACTCATGTCCATTGCGTCGGTGATGCCATCCAACCATCTCATCCTCTGTCATCCCCTTCTCCTCCTGCCTTCAATCTTTCCCAGCATCAAGGTCTTTTCCAATGAGTCTGTTCTTTGCATCAGGTGGCCAAAGTATTGGTTTCAGCTTCAGCATCAGTCCTTCCAATGAATATTCAGGACTGACTTAGCAGCCCCCAAGAAGACTGACTGCCTACTTACACAGAAGCTAGTTGAAACTCTGAAGCCCTTTGGGGTTTTTGAAGAGGAAAAGGAACTGAAGCACAGGATTTTAATTTGGGGAACATTAAATAACCTGGTAAAGGAGTAGATATGAGAAATCGGTGAAAGCAAGGACCTTCCACAATCTGTAATTGAAAATGTTGGTGGGAAAATTTTTACATGTGGATATTATAGATTAGGAGTACATACAAAAGGTGCCGATATTGAAGCATTGTGTGTTGCACCAAGACTTGTTGATCGAAGTGATTTTTTCACCTCATTCTATGATAAGTTGAAATTACAGGAAGAAGTAAAAGATTTAAGAGCTGTTGAAGAGGCATTTGTACCAGTTATCAAACTGTGTTTTGATGGGGTAGAGATTGATATTTTGTTTGCAAGATTGGCACTGCAGACTATTACAGAAGACTTGAACTTAAGAGATGACTGTCTGCTTAAAATTTTAGATATAAGATGTATAATAAGTCTCAAAGGTTGCAGGGTAACCAATGAAATTTTACGTCTAGTACCAAACATTGACAACTTCAGATTAACCCTGAGCACTATCAAACTGTGGGCCAAACACCACAATATCTATTCCAATATATTGGGTTTTCTTGGTGGTATTTCCTGGGCTATGCTAGTAGCAAGAACTTGCCAGCTTTATCCAAATGCATTAACATCAACTCTTGTACATAAATTTTTCTTGGTATTTTCTAAATGGTATGTGTTTAGATTATATTAAAATAAAATTGATTGTAGACACTGGAAAAAAATTCTTGTAGAAAATAGTCCCTCATGAGAAGAAAAAATATATACATGTATAAACACATACATATGTATGTGTATGGGATTGAGGGTTATTTTACTTTTCTGTAATTAAAAAATCATTTCCTTAATGAAGATGTATTATTTTCTTTTTAAAATCATTGTATTTAAATATATTTGACATAGAGAAATAAACTGTATACATTTAAAGTGTACTACTTGATATTTTTGTGGATATGTATACATTGTGATGGAGAAGGAAATGGCAGCCCACTGCAGTAATCTTGCCTGGAGAGTCCCATGGACAGGGGAGCCTGGCAGGCTACAGTCCATGGATTTACAAAGAGTCAGACATGACTGAGCGACTAAACAACAACAGCGTACATTGTGAAGGCTTCCCAGATGACTCAGTGGTAAAGAACCCACCTGCTTATGCAGGAGATGCAGGCAACGAGGGTTCGATCCGTTGGCTGGGAAGATACCCTGGAGAAGAAAATGGCAACTCACTTCAGTATTCTTGCCTAGAAAATCTCATCAACAGAGGAGCCCGGGGAGCTGGTCTGTGGGGTCGCAAAGAGTCAGACATGACTTAGCAACTGAGAATGCACACATACTCACTTTGTGAAAGGATCTCCACAGCCAACCTAAATAATTCATCCACCACCTCTACATAGTTATCCTCTTGTGTATGTTCAGAAGATTTAATTTGAGATCTATTCTCTTGGAAAATTTTAAGTATTCACCAGTATCACAATTAACAGGCTGTGCATAAAATCTTCAGAAAATATTTATCCCATCTAACTGAAACTTTGTACCCTTTGCCCAGTATCTTTCAGTTTCTCCCATACCCCAGACCCTGGTACAATTTGATTTGATGACTTTGACTCTTTTAGAATCCACATATATATGAGCTTACACGGTATTTTGTCCTCCCATGTCCGACATTTCACTTAGCATAGTGTTTTCTTAAGAAAAATAATTTTGGAGTTTTATTTCATGGGAGAAATTCTTTCTCCAAACCTTACTTCTTCCATGAAATGTTCCTTGATTAATTAATTGAAAGGATTAATTTCATCCTTTTCCCTTCAGATTTTTCTGCTGATTCCACATCTCCACACTTTCACATTGATTTTCTTTTGTTTGTTTGTGGATATTCTCTGTGTGTGTTTCAGGACTGCCCTTCCAATTAAATAGATTGAAAGCTCTTCAAGAGGAAGAATCTGTCTTCAGTTCCCTCTGTATTTTGCTATCTATAAAACTACAATTTATTTTTTGAGTAAATGTACTGATTAGATTTTACTAGGTCAGCATTTCTCAAATTGTGAGCCATGAGTCTCTAGTTCTTGGAGATAGTCCACAAATGAAGAGTTTCCTAAACAAATAACTTTGGGAACACTGCACACTTTGCATATTAGCATATTAAAGTCTCTGAAAAGTCCTGCAGTAAATGAACGTGCTTGACTTTAATTCAACACTTCTCAAACATATTTGATATGAATACTCTTTTTAAAAAAAAAATTGTACCTATTGACATTGGGCATTTTCTGGGATACTTTGTGGGAAATACATTATTAATTCCCAGAAGACAGGGATAAATGTTATGTCTTATTCGTCTTTGTATTTGGCTTTTCATAATGTTGTCTGGCACATAGTGTTGGACTATGTGTCCAAAAATAAATATTTTTGTGTGAACAATTAAGTGCCTGAAGGCGAGCTTCTGTGAACCAGTGTGATGTGTGTTGAGCAACTGTAGGCTAAAGGCAGACTGATCAGGTTTTAAAGTATCTTCAAAAGTTTTTTTTAACCTGAGTCCACATGGAGCTGGTCAATAGAAAAATGTATGAAAATATCCTAGTCCCAGGATGAAGACTAAATCAGACCTGGAAGATTTGCTAAGGATACGTAGCTTAGACACCAGGAACTATGTATGCCCAGAATATCCAGACTACAATTAGTACATGAGGTCACTTAGTCCAATTCTTCTTAAACTTTCTCATGGACATACTTCTATTGGCCAAGGATCCTGACACATGCTCTAAGGGAGGTCTGTTCTGTGGGAGAAATCTAACTAGCCAAATAAAGGCACGAAATTTTTGGAATTTTGAATTTTATCTTGAAATTTAAATGTCAGTTTTACAAATGAAGAAGATGTGGAATATATATATATAATATATATATGATGTTTGTTTTAATATAAAAGAAATGCTTTACATTTTTAGCTGAGTGGTATAATACTTCCATTCACGATGCAAGGACTTATTCCCATTCTCCTTTTTAACATGGGAGAAAACTCTCATCCAGAGAGAGAAAGTGACTTGTTCAAGACCACACAGGGAATGTTTGGCAATCTGGGGTTGAACCCCAGGTCTCTTAAATGCCAGTTCCACGCTATTGCCCAACTAGACGAGCCCTTCCATCTCACACTATACCCACACAATGTCATTTGATCTAGTAATTCCACTTCTAAGAATCAATCCTAAAGAAATAGAGATGCAAGTAAAGATCTAAAGATGTTCAGTTCAGTTCAGTTCATTCTCTCAGTCACGTCCAACTCTTTGCGACACCATGGACTGCAGCATGCCAGGCTTCCTTGTCCATCACCAACACGTGGGGCTTACTCAAACTTATGTCCATTGAGTCTGTGATGCCATCCAACCATCTCATCCTCTGTCATTCCCTTCTCCTCCTGCCTTCAATCTTTCCCAGCATCAGGGTCTTTTCAAATGAGTCAGTTGTTCACATCAGGTGGCCAAAGTATTGGAGTTTCAGCTTCAACATCAGTCCTTCCAATGAATGCTCAGGACTGATTTCCTTTAGGATGTACTGGTTGGATCTCCTTGCAGTCCAAGGACTCTCAAGAGTCTTCTCCAACACCACAGCTCAAAAGCATCAATTCTTCAGCACTCAGGTTTCTTTATAGTCCAACTCTCACATCCATATATGACTACTGGAAAAACCATAGCTTTAACTAGATGGGCCTTTGTTGGCAAAGTAATGTCTCTGCTTTTTAATATTAACATTAGAAACTACCTAAATCTTTAATAATGGAAAGATTGCTAAACAAAATACATATGACAGGATATTTTGTATTGTGTGTGTGTGTACGTGTACTCAGTTGTGTCTGACTCTTTGCAACCCCATGGACTGTAGCCCACCAGGCTCCTCTGTCCATGGGATTTCCCAGGCAAGAATTCTGAAGTGGGTTGCCATTTCCTTCTCCGGGGGAGCTTCCCAACCCAGGGATTGAAACCGAGTCTCTCACATCTCCTGCATTGGCAGGTGGATTCTTTACCAACTGTGTAGCTATTAAAAGTGATGCTTACAGGGAACACTGCTCAGTGTTACATGGCAGCCTGGATGGGAAGCGAGTTTAGGGGAGAAAGAAAACATATATATGTATGGCGGGGGGTCCCTTTGCTGTCCACCTGAAGCTATTACAACATTGTTAATTGTCTATATGCCAAAATAAAATTTAAAGCTTTCTTTAAAAAGTGATGCTTATGAAGAATTATGTATAGTATTATAGTATTAAAATATATAGTATACTATGTATAGCATATAGTATTTAAAAAGGAAGCAAAATCAAGATTTCCTACTCTGTAAAAGTTATTATATAGAACATCTATTAGTATTATTAATTATTTTATCTCAAATGCAATACTTCAAAGCACTGAGTTGTCATCTTTAGGCAGTAGGGTAATGGATGATCCAATTTTTTCTTTATACTTTTCTCTGTCTTTCCAATTTTATGCAATAAATACATAGAACTAAGCAGAGCATGGAGCTTCCCAGGTGACACAGTGGTAAAGAATCCACCTGCCAGTGCAGGAGATGCAAGAGACCTGGATTCAGTCCCTGGGTCAGGAAGATCCCCTGGAGTAGGAAATGGCAACCCACTCCAGTATTCTTGCCTGGGAACTTCCATGGACAGAGGAACCTGGTGGGCTCTAGTCAATGGGGTCACAAAGAGTCAGACATGATTGAGCGACTGAGTGTGCACACACAAGCAAAACATGATTTTAAAACACATTTGTAATTCTCCAAAAAAAAAAAATCATGGAAAGACAAACACAGTACTTGGCTATTTTAGCCATGTTATGCTGAATTCCCTTCTAAGCCCTGCTTTCTCTGACCACTTATTGGGCCCGAGTTGCATCTATTTTTACCCAGGGGCTCCAACTCTTCTGGTAAAGACTGGGTAGGTGAAAGAGGGTGCTGCTCACAAAGACAGTGCATGCCTGAGCTTCTGATGAACCTTGGAGGAAAACCCCTCATGTAGTTGGCTTTAGCCTGATCCTTCCTTATCCACTCTCTTTCCTGTCTCCCTGCTTGCGCTTTCACTCTAGAAAGAGCTGGCATGTGGGTGGTGCCTCACCTTCGGCATCCCAGGCAGGTCTTGCCCATTAGCATTTGTCAGTGAGGAAGCATCATCATCCCAGGAGGCTGCAAACCCAGGGAAGCTTTCCTATACAAACAAATGAAACTGGACTCCTGTTTCCAGAGAGGAGAAACACAGTGTCCTGCAAAGAAAATGTATTGAAATAAAACATGATGACACCATAATATTCCAGCATAGTGGTTTTCGAATCTGAGCACACTTGACAATCAACTGGAAGGCTGGTGGAAATACCAATTGATGGGCCCACCAACCGAGTTTCTGATTCAGTAGATGGGGGAGAGGCCTGGGGAGCAGTTTGAATTTCTGCCCAGATGCTGCTGCTGCTGGTGATCTGGGGGTCATGCTTCAGGAGTCACTGCTCTGGCAGAATCACAGACCTGGTTAACACAAGGAATAGGAAGGCGTCTGTGACCTTGGGACCCATGTATGGCTTTTAGCAGAGGAAGCTTTGGACTCACGTGCTTCTTTCCTTTCTTTAGCCTAATTATTCTCTCTGTATTTCCCTATTTCTAAGATGTTCATTCACTCATTCAACAATTTAAAGACTACCCATAGTACACTAAACAGTAAAGATACAGCAATAAACAAGTCAGACAAAATCTAACCTGAGGGAGCTTCTATCCCAGTGGAAATAGTTTGCATTAAACGGTTGTGATAAGCCTTTCCAGTATCATTCAAAAATATCCTATTCTACTATAGAAGATGTGAAACTCATGACATGTATTAAGCATAGATAATGAGTAAGCAAGTACCTTGTAAGACATAATCAGAATTCATAAGGTATATTGAATAAATATGTTAATAAATAGAGCAAGCACTTCAGTGTTGAATATTGAAAGGATGGAAGGACCAAGAGAAACCTAATATTCATGAGGTGCCAAATATTCCTGAAACACTAAACAGACACAAGCCATGTGAAGCCTTTAATTTTCATAGAGTTTTAATTTGGCCACCCACTGGTGAGACCCTCTCTGTTCCTATGTGTCCTCTGCCCACAAAACACAAGTATACTCCAAAGGCTCTCATCAGGGTGATTGACAGGCTACCACTGTGGCCAAGCGGACTTGTTCCTACATCTGTCCAATTGATCAAGTCTGTATTTTGGCCCCAAGTACAGGCAAACCTCCAAGATATTGTGGATTCCATTCCAGACCACTGCAATAAAGTGAATATCAGAATAAATTGAGTCCCAGTGTATTTACACTATACTGTGGTCTACTAAGTGTACAAGAGTATTATGTATAAAAAAAAACATACATACCTTAATTTAAATATACTTTATTGCTAAAAAATGTTGACCATCATTTGAACCTTCAGTGAGTCATATTCTTTTGCTGGTGGAGGGTCTTACCTTGACACTGATGGCTGCTGACTGATCAGGGTGGTGACTGCTAAAGGTTGAGGTGGCTGTGGCAATTTCTTAAAATGAAACAGAAATGAAGTTTGCCACATTGATTGATACTTCCTTGCACAAACAATTTCTCTGTGGCATGAAATTCTCTTTGAAAGCATTTTACCCACAGTAGAACTTCTTTCAGAATTGGAATCAATCCTCTCAAACCATGCCACTGTTTTATCAACGAAGCTTAAGTAATAGCCTAAATCTCTTGTCATTTTGACAATCTTCACAAAAACATCTTCACCAGGAATAGGTTCTATGTCAAGAAACCACTTTCTTTGCTCATTCATAATAAGCAACTCTTTATCCACTAAGGTTTTATCATGAAATTTGCAGCAATTCAGTCACATCTTCAGGCTTCACTTCAAAGTCTAGTTCTCTTGCCATTTCTACCACATCTGCAGTTACTTTCTCCACTTAAGTCTTGAACCCTAAAGAGTCATGAGGGTTGAAGTCAACTTTTTCAAATTATTATTAGTGTTAATATTTTTACCTCTTCCCATAAATCACTGGTGTCACTCTGGTAAAGAATCCATCTCCTGCAGGAGGTGCAGAAGATGTGGGTTTGATCCCTGGGTCCGGGAAGATCCCCTGGAGAAGGAAATGATAACCCACTCCAGTGTTCTTGCCTGAAGAATCCCATGGACATAAGAGTCTGGCCAGCTACAGTCCATGAGGTCACAAAGAGTCGGACACAACTGAAGTGACTTAGCATGCACACACACATAAATCACAAATGTCCTTAACAGCATCTAGAATAGTGAACCCTTTCCAGAAGATTTTTAATTGACTTTGCCTAAAACCACCAGAGGAATCACTTTCTATGGCAGCTGTAGTCTTATAAAATGTATTTCTTAAATAACAGACTTGAAAGTTGAAATT
This sequence comes from Okapia johnstoni, assembly GCA_024291935.2. Taxonomy (NCBI): domain Eukaryota; kingdom Metazoa; phylum Chordata; class Mammalia; order Artiodactyla; family Giraffidae; genus Okapia; species Okapia johnstoni. Next base: position 61,850,830 of record CM044308.1, read on the forward strand.
ACTTCATCCATGAGCAGCAGAATGGATGTTGTGTTCCCAGGCATGAAAACAGCATTAATCTCATTGTACATCTCCATCAGAGCTCTTGGCTGACCAGGTGCATTGTCAGTGAGCAGTAATACTTTGAAAGGATCTTTTTCTTTTCTGAGCAAAAGTTCTCAACAGATGTGCTGTCATCCAGGCTTTGTTGTTCCATTTATATATTACAGACAGAGTAGATTGAGCATAATTCTTAAGGGCTCTAGGATTTTCCAAATAGTAAATGAGCATTGGCTTCAACTTCAAGTCACCAGCTGCATTAGCTTCTACAAGAGTCAGCCTGTCTTTCTCTCTCTTCTTTCTATCAAAAATTGTGAAATTACCATTTTTGATTTAACATTTCTAAATTACTTTAAAGACATGTGTACAAATACACACACACACTTCCTTCTTAGTCTTCTCATTGCTAACGTATGTGTATGTGCTCAGTTGTGTCTGACTCTGTGGGACTCCAGAGACTGAAGCCCACCAGATTCCTCTGTCCATGGAATTTTCCAGGCAAGAATACTAGAGTGGGTTGCTATTCCCTTCTCCAAGGGATCTTCCTGACCCAGGGATCAAATCTTCACCTCTTGCATCTCCTGCATTGGCAGGAGAATTCTTTACCACTGTGCTACTTGGGAAGCCCCTTGCTGAAATATGCATTCATATATGTATATATTGCATTCAGTATATGTCAAAACCATGATAAACTGGTTTCTTTAAGTCTAGATAAGGAACATTTGCTAAGAAATTCATAGCATAAAATTTTATAAATATTACTTCAAAATTTGACAAGTATGGCTTTTAATTGTAGTTATTAGGACTTTGAAACATTGAAGCCAGGCACTGACTTCTCCTCTTCAGCTATGAAAGTCCTTAATGACACCTTCCTGCATAAGGCTGTTTTGTCTACATTGAAAATTTGGTGTTTTGTGGAGCCACCTCATTAATGATCTAAGCTGAATCTTCTACATCTAGAAAAGATAACTTGCTGTGCTCTCTACATCAGCACTTGCTGCTTCACCCTGCACTTTAATGTTACAGAGACAGCTTTTTTCCTTAAACTCATGAACCAATCTCTGTTAGCTTCAAACTTTTCATCTGCACCTGTCTGGCAGACTTGATATGAAAATCAAGAATGAATGAGTGAGAGGGTCTGGGGCATAATCTGGCATAGATGATGTTCCCACGAAGGCTATTATTATTCCTACCGATCTACTCCCTATAAGACACTGCTGCATTCTAACACCCATTGCAAAATCTTTTAAAAGCTGCCTCCAATTTCTCTTAAAGGATTTTCTTTCCTACCCTCCAGCACTAAGTTACATTGCCAAGTTTTGTCACCTAATGGGCCTGGACCTTGTCACGGCTTTATTTCTGTTTCTTTCCCAAAATCCAGGGGTCTCCCTCACTCCTTATTTATTTTAACAAGAGCTTGAGTATAATTAATATCCAACCCATAAAATAAAGACCATGCCTGGGTTTCATCCACTGACACCAACATTTTGTCCTAGTCTCATCTACCATCACTTAATGACAAACAACACATATTTTCTTCTATATAGTCAATGTTTTTGAAGTCCTCCACCAACCCCTCCTCCAAAGATGAGCCCCCCTTCTCACTCACTTGGAAATCATGGAAACTCCCTTCCTGTTTGAAGTGTTCTATAGCACTGACATCCATGAGCTCCACGAAGCAGCTGTCTGGGTTGGGACAGGAAAAGCTGGAACACATTTAGCAAGGTTTTGTTTTGGTTTTCAAAATGCAGCCTTCAGGGTTCTCTCTGCTTCTTGGACCAAGGAACTAAGCTGTTGAGCCTGGCTGAAAGCAGCAGTTTGTAGGACCAGCTGAAAGTTATTTCACCATGAAGCCAACCTTGGAAGGTCTGGAAAACTCCATATGGACTGCAGCCTTAGTCTCCAGGAATCACCCAGCTCATTCTCCTCTCTCAGTTTGCCTGCTATATAATTACAGCATGTGTGCTTGAAAGGTAACTATATAGAAAAGATGCCTTGCTCTGAATTTTCTTTCTTTTTCTGTTAACCTTTATGTGGACAATCCACAGAGACGCAACTTAATATTTATTCCATCTCTGTCCATTTAGGATAGAGACAGCTAAGCATGTCCTGTGCCAAGAAGGACTCAGGAAGTCAAACGGCACTGTTACCCTCAAGGGGCCAATGCACAGGAAATATATCTACCTTCCCCTGTGCTGTGGAGGCCTCCACAACACTGAGTCCTCCTTTACTCTCCAGCTCTCCTGTCTTGCTCCCCAGAAACTGACCTGTCTCCCAGCCCCAAATCCAAAGTCCTTACACAAGTAGATACCAGATTTGCTATTTTGTCTAACCTAGAGACAAGCTTGGACTCTCTCTTGGCTCAATCCATGTGGAAGACACGCTGCTTAGACTCTAACCTGATCTCAGTGGAGATGTGGAGCCCACGAATTTCTTTAAATAAGAACCTGCTGTCACCTTTCAAGACTTTATAGAAAAGCAAGGAAATTTCAGTCTTCTCTTGCTGCAGCAGCTGAAGAATTAAGTCCATGCTGTGCAACAGAAATATTATACAAGCCCCAAATGCTTGCTGTCCTTGTATAATTAATCACTCAGTCATGTCCGACTCTTTGTGACCCCCAAGGACTATAACATACCAGGCTCCAAATGTAATTTACAATGATCTGGAAGCCATGTTAAAAAAAAGTTAAAGAGATAAATAAAATTAATGGTAATAATACATTTTAGTGAACCAAATAGATTCCCCAAACTATCAATTCAACCTGCAATCAATATAAACAATTATTGATGAAAAAGTGCTCTCTATCATACTAAGTCTGCAAAACCTGGTGTGCGTTAAATACCTAGTGCACTCAGTTACTCAGTCATGTCTGACTCTTTGTGGCCCCATGGACTGTAGCCTGCCAGATTTCTCTGTCTGTGGAGTTTTCCAGGCAAGAATACTGGAGTGGTTGCCACTTACCACTCCAGGGGATCTTTCCAACCCAGGGATCAAACCTAAGCCTCTTGCACCTCCTGCATTGGCAGGCAGATTCTTTACCACTTGCACGACCTAGGAAGCTCCATTTTACACTGGGTCACATTTCAGTTTGGGCAATCTACATGTCAAAGGCCCAGTTGCATATGTGACCAATTGCTGCCATATTGAACAATGCAGGTTCCAAACGAAGTGGTTGGCGGAAACAGAACATCTGAGTAAGAAAGTTAGTGAAAACTGTGTCCTCTTTTAAGTCTTTGAGAATTCCCTCCTCTGGAAAAGAATATTTTCAGTATATCCTAACCTCCTTGGGATGAGATTGGCCTGTATCTGTAGGAAGGAAACTTCCTTCTTCACCTGTCTCCTCTTTCCCAGAAGTGTTCCTCTCATTCCCTGTGCCCCCGGAGTTTTCTTAAAATGCAGATTCTGATTCAAAAGATCTAGAGTTTTGCATTTCTAACAAGCTCCCTGGTGACCCGGCTGCTTGTCTTTGGATCCCACTTTGAATAGCAAATTTCTGAAGGCTGCTGCCGTTCCGAGTCATGTATGTGATTTTTTTTTCTTTTTTTTTTTCTTTTTTTTAATTTATTTTAGTTGGGGGCTAATTACTTTACAATATTGTAGTAGTTTTTGCCATACATTGACATGAATCAGCCATGGGTCCACACGTGCCCCCCATCCTGACCCCCACCCCCACCCCCCTCCCCCCCCCCCATCCCTCTGGGCCATCCCAATGCCCCAGCCCTGAGCACCCGTCCCATGCATAGAACATGGAATGGTGTTCTGCTTCACAAATGACAATATACATGTTTCAATGCTATTGTCCCAGAACGTCCCACCCTCACCTTCTCCCTCAGAGTCCATAAGACTGTTCTAAGCATCTGTGTCTCTTATTCTGTCTCACATATAGGGTTACCGTTACCATCTTTCAAATTCCATATATGGATTAAAGATCTAAACGTAAGACCAGAAATTATAAAACTCCTAGAGGAAAACATAGGCAAAACACTCTATGACATAAATCACAGCAGGATCCTCCATGACCCACCCCCCAGAATATTGGAAATAAAAGCAAAAATAAACAAATGGGACCTAATTAAAATTAAAAGCTTTTGCACAACAAAGGAAACTAGGAGCAAGGTGAAAAGACAGCCTTCAGAATGGGAGAAAATAATAGCAAACGAAGCAACAGACAAACAATTAATCTCAAAAATATACAAGCAACTCCTGCAGCTGAATTCCAGAAAAATAAACGACCCAATCAAAAAAAATGGGCCAAAGAACTAAACAGACATTTCTCCAAAGAAGACATACAGATGGCTAACAAACACATGAAAAGATGCTCAACATCACTCATTATTAGAGAAATGCAAATCAAAACCACAATGAGGTAGGTACCATTACACACCAGTCAGAATGTCTGCTATCCAAAAGTCTACAAGCAATAAATGCTGGAGAGGGTGTGGAGAAAAGGGAACCCTCTTACACTGTTGGTGGGAATGCAAACTAGTACAGCCACTACGGAGAACAGTGTGGAGATTCCTTAAAAAACTAGAACTAGAACTGCCATATGACCCAGCAATCCCACTGCTGGGCATACACACTGAGGAAACCAGAATTGAAAGAGACGCGTGTACCCCAATGTTCATCGCAGCACTGTTTACAATAGCCAGGACATGGAAGCAACCTAGATGTCCATCAGCAGACGAATGGATAAGGAAGCTGTGGTACATATACACAATGGAATATTACTCATGAATGTGATTAAAGGAAGGTGGCATATACTGAGGTGGGAAGAATGTGAACTTGTAGTCAGATTTCTGGGATCTGGTGCTTTGGTCCACCACTTAGCTGTGAGGGTTGGGCAGGCTGCTTACCCTCTCTGAGCCTGTCCCCTCATCTATAAAAACACAGGCAGTGACAAAGCTACCATGTTGCATGGTGCCGGCACAATAGGAATAATCAGCCAAGGTCAGAGATTTTAGCTTCAGGATGTGAAAGTACAATCTTATATTGAGAAAAGAAGGGACTTACCTTGCCTTGATTTCACCAGAAATAGGTGCAATGTAAGCATCACCTCCTTAAGGAAGGCGTCCTTAACCTTCTAATCTGATGTAGATGTATATGAATTCCCTGTTTCTCAAATGCCTGTATCTCTCATGTAGCCTTTATCACATAATACTGTGATTATGCACTTAGTTCTTAGTCTCTCCCACTGGAATTGAAGTAATCTGAAGGCACCAAGGACAGTCTGATTCCAGTGCTTTCTGATTGCTGCAGGACCGATGCTGGTTTAGCTGCTTAAAATCCCTTGAGGAATTTTTTTTGATATAGATTCATAGGCTCTATCTCTACAATTGGTTTCAGTGAGTCTCCTTTGGATCAAGACCTCTGTATATTTTCAAAGCTTATCAGTTTTCTGCCTGCCAGCCAGCTTTGGGAACCCCTGGATTCTTCTACTTTGTATCAACAGTTCAATTTAGTTGCTCAGTCATGTCCGACCCTTTACCACCCCATGAACTGCAGCATGCCAGGCCTCCCTGTCCATCACCAACTCCGGGAGTCCACCCAAACTCATTTCCATTGAGTCAGTGATGCCATCCAACCATCTCATCCTCTGTCATCCCTTCTCCTCCTGCCCTCAATCTTTCCCAGCATCAGGGTCTTTTCAGATGAGTCAGCTCTTTGCATCAGGTGACCAAAGTATTGGAGTTTCAGCTTCAACATCAGTCCTTCCAATGAACACCCAGGACTGATCTCCTTTAAGATGGACTGGTTGGATCTCCTTGCAGTCCAAGGGACTCTCAAGAGTCTTCTCCAACACCACAGTTCAAAAACATCAATTCTTTGGTGCTCAGCTTTCTTTATAGTCCAACTCTCACATCCATACATGACTACTGGAAAAACCATAGCCTTGACTACATGGACTTTTGTTGGCAAAGTAAGTGTTGGCTTTTTAATATGCTGTCTAGGTTGGTCATAACTTTCCTTCTTAGAAGTAAGCGTCTTTTAATTTCATGGCTGCAATCACCATCTGCAGTGATTTTGGAGCCCCCAAAAATAAAGTCTGACATTGTTTCCCCATCTATTTGCCGTGAAGTGAAGCGACTGGATGCCATGATCTTAATTTTCTGAATGTTGGCTTTAAGCTAACTCTTTTTCTCTCCTCTTTCACTTTCATCAAGAGTCTCTTTAGTTCTTCTTCACTTTCTGCCATAAGGGTGGTGTCATCTGCATATCTGAGGTTATTGATATTTCTCCCAGCAATCTTGATTCCAGCTTGTGCTTCCTCCAAGCCCAGTGTTTCTCATGATGTACTCTGCATATAAGTTAAATAAGCAGGGTGAAAATATACAGCCTTGATGTACTCCTTTTCCTATTTGGAACCAGTCTGTCGTTCCATGCCCAGTTCTAACTGTTGCTTCCTGACCTGCATACAGGTTTCTCAAGAGACAGGTCAGATGGTCTAGCATTTCCACCTCTTGAAGAATTTGCATAGTTTATTATGATCCACACAGTCAAAGGCTTTGGCATAGTCGATAAAGCAGAAATAGATGTTTTTCTGGAACTCTTTTGCTTTTTTGATGATCCAGCGGATGGTAGCAATTTGATCTCTGGTTCCTCTGCCTTTTCTAAAACCAGCTTGAACATCTGGAAGTTCATGGTTCATGTATTGCTGAAGCCTGCCTTGGAAAATTTTGAGCATTACTTTGCTAGCATGTGACATGAATGCAATTGTGCGGTAGTTTGAGCATTCTTTGGCATTGCCTTTCTTTGGGATTGGAATGAAAACTAACCTTTTCCAGTCCTGTGGCCACTCTTGAGTTTTCCAACTTTGCTGGCATATTGAGTGCAGCACTTTCATAGCATCATCTTTGAGGATTTGAAATAGCTCAACTGGAATTCCATCACCTCCACTAGTTTTGTTCATAGTGATGCTTCCTAAGGCCCACTTGACTTCACATTCCAGGATGTCTGGCTCTAGGTGAGTGATCACACCATCGTGATTATCTGAGTTGTGAAGATCTTTTTTGTACAGTTCTTCTGTGTATTCTTGCCACCTCTTTTTAATATCTTCTGCTTCTGTTAAGTCCATACCATTTCTGTCCTTTATCGAGCCCGTCTTTGCATAAAATGTTCCCTTGGTATCTCTAATTTTCTTGAAGAGATCTCTAGTCTTTCCCATTCTATTGTTTTCCTCTATTTCTTTGCATTGATCACTGAGGAAGGCTTTCTTATCTCTCCTTGCTATTCCTTGGAACTCTGCATTCAAATGGGTATATCTTTCCTTTTCTCCTTTGCTTTTCGTTCCTCTTCTTTTCACAGCTATTTGTAAGGCCTCCTCACACAGCCATTTTGCCTTTTTGCCTTTCCTTTTCTTGGGAATGGTCTTGATCCCTGCCTCCTGTACAATGTCACGAACCTCCATCCATAGTTCATCAGGCACTCTGTTTATCAGATCTAGTCCCTTAAATCTATTTCTTACTTCTACTGTATAGTCATAAGGGACTTGATTTAGGTCATACCTGAATGGTCTAGTGGTTTTCCCCACTTTCTTCAACTTACGTCTGAATTTGGCAATAAGGAGTTCATGATCTGAGCCACAGTCAGCTCCTGGTCTTGTTTTTGCTGACTGTATAGAGCTTCTCCATCTTTGGCTGCAAAGAATATTATCAATCTGATTTCGGTGTTGACCACCTGTGATGTTCATGTGTAGAGTGTTCTCTTGTGTTGTTGGAAGAGGGTGTTTGCTATGACCAGTGCATTCTCTTGGCAAAACTCTATTAGCATTTGCCCTGCTTCATTCTGTACTTCAAGGTCAAATTTGCCTGTTATGCCAGATGTTTATTGACTTCCTACTTTTGCATTCCGGTCTCCTGTAATGAAAAGGACATCTTTTTTGGGTGTTAATTCTAGAAGGTCTTGTAGGTCTTCAAAGAACCGTTCAACTTCAGCTTCTTCAGTGTTACTGTTTGGAGCATAGACTTGGATTATAGTAATATTGAATGGTTTGCCTTGGAAACAAACAAATCATTCTGTCATTTTTGAGACTGCATTCAAGTACTGCATTTCAGACTCTTTTGTTGACTATGATGGCTACTCCTTTTCTCCTAAGGGATTCCTGCCAACAGTAGTAGGTATAATGGTCATCTGAGTTAAGTTCACCTACTACAGTCCATTTTAGTTTGCTGATTCCTAGAACGTTGACGTTCACTCTTGCCATCTCCTGTTTGACCACTTCCAATTTGCCTTGATTCATGGACCTAACATTTTAGGTTCCTACGCAATATTGCTCTTTACAGCATCGGATCTTGCTTCTATCACCAGTCACTTCCACAACTGGGTATTGTTTTTGCTTTGGCTCCATCTCTTCATTTTTTCTGGGGTTATTTCTCCACTGATCTCCAGTAGCATATTGGGCATCTACCTACCTGGGGAGTTCATCTTTCAGTGTCCTATCTTTTTGCCTTTTCATACTGTTCATGGGGTTCTCAAGGCAAGAATACTGAAGTGGTTTGCCATTCCCTTCTCCAGTGGACCACATTCTGTCAGACCTCCCCACCATGACCCGTCTGTCTTGAGTGGCCCCACATGGCATGGCTTAGTTTCATTGAGTTAGACAAAGCTGTGGTCCATGTGATCAGATTGGCTAGTTGTCTGTGATTGTGGTTTCAGTCTGTCTGCCCTCTGATGCCCTCTCTCAGCGCCTACCATCTTACTTGGGTTTCTCTTACCTTGGACGTGGGGTATCTCCTCTCTGCCACCACTCCTGATTTTTGACGTGGGGTTGATGTGGGGTGGTTCCTCTTGGCTGCTCCTGCACCACGCAGCCGCCACGCCTGTGACTTTGTATCATCAGTGCTAGCCAATGCCTGGCATAAAAAGGTAGCTCTCAGTAAAATGTTTTTTGGGTAAATGTTATCCTTTACATTGATACAATATGTCACAGCTTCCAAAGGGCCATCTCATATTTCCTGTATGTAATCTTTTAAAAATTGTTTGGTTTTTTTGGCTGTACTAGGTCTCTGTTGCTGCAGGTGGGCTTTTCTCTAGTTGCAAGGTGTGGGCTTTTCATTGCAGTGGCTTCTCTTGTTGTGGAGGATGGGGCTCTAGGTCTGCAAGCTTCAGGAGTTGTGGTACACGGGCTTAGTTGCCTCGTGGCATGTGGAATCTTTCCGGACCAAGGACCCCCTGCATTGGCAGGTGGATTCTTAACCACTGGACCACCACAGAAGTCTCCCACATGTACTCTTATCTTCAGGGCTGGATTATGTTTTGTGGGCCTGATCCTAATTCAATTTGGAAGACTTTCTTTAAGAAAATAATACAAAATTAAATGTAACCATGAGTATTTCTTTAGAATGAGAAAAATTACAACAAATGCAAGTTTTGAAAAACCAGTACATTACAAAAATCAATGAATTCTTTAGTTAATTAATTACCTGATATGTCTTTGTGTTAGTTTCCCCCTATTTATTAGAGTGCATAGTCTTTTACCACCTCTTTATGTAACAACAGTTTTATAATATTATTTATAATATAATCTTTCAATAGAGAAATAGCAATATAATTTAGTCATTCTTCTAACATGGTTGATCAAAAAAAATTTTTTTTATTATGGATGACTTTAGGATACTAAAACCTGTGGTTTTCCTAAACTGGAATGTCTAGAAATACTTTATTATATCTGAAAATGACTGAAAATCTGCTAATTATTCCATTAAACTCAAGGAAACTAAATGTATTCTCTTCTTGGCTTCCCCTGAACTGAGTTCTCAAAATGTCACTCCATTTTCACCCTAGACAAGGGGAAATATGATTAAAAAAAAAAAAAAGCCAAGGTGGAAAGGAGCATTGCTCATAACCAACTGCTATTCAAATCTTCTTTTGCCATGAAAACCTGTGACCATCTGAATACATTATCAGGATTCATTTGGGTGCCTTGGAAGGCATCTTTGCAGGCAAGTGTCCAGATGCCCAAGCTCAGAGAGCTTCCCGGTGGACCTACCTTTGCACATTGAACACTCACAGTCCTGTACAAATTAGAGTCCCCTGGTTGTGAGCAACAGAAACAACTCTGGATCAGGAAGAATACATCTATTGACTGTGTGTTGGGTCCTTGTAGAACTGAATGATGAGCTGAACAATACTTTCTCAGAAAACAGTGCTAGAATCCAAGAAATAGAAACAGATGGTCTTTTCATACTTCCCCTGTGAGGAAAAATGAGACTCAAATGTTTTTCAGCCTTTGCTTCCTTAGCTCAAAAATGTAATTCCAGGGATGACATGACTGATTGGACAAGCAGGGCTCCCGGGCCAACCCTCAGCCAGGAGAAAGCTACACTGCTTGATGGGCATGTTCTGCAACACTGGGTCCCATGGGAGAAGCCTAGCTATCCAACACTGAATTGGTGCTGCTGTCAGAACAAGGGGGACTGGAGATCAGTAGATGATCTCCACACCTCCTCTTCTGGGCTCCCATCAGGCTTCATGCAGCATTTATCACTTTATGTTGTAAACATTTGAGTGGACTTGTGTGTTTCCAGTTGATTTTGCATCATGCATCTTCAGTTCCCACTTATAAATTTCCATGCCACTTAGTATGTATGGAACACATGTTTATTAAATGAATGAGTATTGTCATGAAGTAGTGGAAGTGTATTGTTCCTACAAAGTTACTTATGAAGCAGTGTGGTCTCGAGAAAGTTAATCAATTTTCCCAGGGCCACATGATCAGAGATCATGTGAGAGATGGGACCAGACACCAGATCTGGAGACAGAAGGAATTTACTGTATCTCTTCCCACTAGGGCTTGAACCTGTCCCATTAGTAAAAGTCTAGAAACGGAGTAGTCTTTCTTGAAGGAAAAAACACAAGTTCTGGAAACTTCGTTGGCTACCCACTCCCACTTCTGCCTCAACCGCATCCTCAGAAGACCAGTCGGAAAGAGTAGTGCTCCACATCGTGCCATACCTTGTGGCAAGGCCATGAACCTGGGAGCCAGCCCCTCCAAGGGAAGCATTAAGCTACTCCTCTCCTCTGCTAATAAAAACTTTGTCACCCAAACATCTCATCACAAGTGAGTGTGTGCCATCTGGTGGCATTCCTCCCCCAGGTGGTTCTCAGCAAGGCATCTTGTAATAGGAGGTCTAAGTCATAACGACACTTGCTTTCTGCAGCTAGAGGTTGCCTCATCTCTTTGAAGCATAGAGCTGCTAGCAGGGAGATTCCTGGGCTAAAAAGATGGTCAGGAGTCCCCACAGCTGGCCCAAGCTAACCCTTTTTCCAGGTGCCACATGGCAAGATCTGAGTCATGATATTATTCAGTGAGAGGTTCTCAACCTACAGTCTGGGTATGAATCACCAGGAGGGCTTGTTAAAAATGCAGATTGCCAGGCACCACCGACTCAGCAAGTCCGGAGTGAGGGCCTAGTCTTTGCATGTCTAACAAGCTCCCTGGGGCGGTGCTGATGCTGCTGGTCTGAGGACCACACACTGACAGCTACTGTTTAAGATACTTCAGGAGCTTCCCCCATCCCACCACCCCCACATAATTACTGCAAGGGATTTCACACCCTCTACCTGGCTCAGCTCTCCAGGGCTTCCCTGGTGGCTCGGTCAGTAAAGAATCCATCTGAAATGCAGGGAGACCGCCTGCAATGCAGGAGACTTGGGTTTGATCCCTGGGTCAGGAAGATCTCCTGGAGAAGGAAATGGCTATCCACTCCAGTGGGAAATCCCATGGACAGAGGAGCGTGGTAGGTTACAGTCCATGGGGTCGCAAGAGTCGAACATGACTTAGTGACTAAGCCACCCCACCACCTGGCTGAGCTCTCCAGGAGAAGATTTCAAGGTGTGTCTCAGAAGACTGGAGGCTCTCAAGTCATCCTACAACTGCTCTCCAACTCTAAGGCACAGGGTATAAACATATGCTCACACCAGGGGTTCTCCATCTCGGCCCTATTGATATTTTGGGTACTGTAATTTGTTGTGAGGGGCTGACCCGTGCCTTTTTGGATGTTTAGAGATCTCTGGTTTCTGCTGTCTGGATACCAGTTGCATGTCTGCTCTCTCTCCAACAACCATGACTATCAAAACTGTCTCCAGACATTGCCAAACGCCACTTGGGTGGCAAAATCACCTCTAGTTGAGAACTACTAATATACAGACGACAACGTGCTTGAGTGGGGTGGGGGAGGGCATTAAAGATTTCTCCAGCTGGGCTCTATGCCGCCCCCTGAAATAAACTGTACATGTGCATGCTCAGTCGCTCAGTTGTGCCCAACTCTTGGCAATGCCATGGGCTCTAGCCTGCCAGTCTCCTCTGTCCATGGAATTTTCCAGGCAAGAATACTGGAAGTGGGTTGCCATTTCCTTCTCCAAGGGATCTTCCTGATCCAGGGAATGAACCCACGTCTCCTGTGCCTCCTGCATTTTCAGGCAGATTCTTTACCACGACACCACCTGGGAAGCCCGAAATAATCTGTAACCTGTAATAAATAAACTCCATGCATCCCTTGACATAAATCATGATCATGCCTTCCCTCTGGGACACACATTTTAGGACTGTCCCACACATTTAAGCCCTTTGATCCTGACCTGACCAATTGGGAGAGCAGATATTACCACTATCTCCGTTTAAAAGATGGGGAGACTGAGCCTCAGAGAGGTTCAAGGTTCCCCCGAGTTTACACAGGTAATAGTAGAGGACCAGAATACACACGCTCTAATTCCTAGGCCAGTGAGTTGTCCATCCCATGATACAACCTTTGTTCAGTCTACAAACATTCCATAAACAGTACAGGTAATGGCGTTTTCATAATTTTTGGTGGTTGAGAGGCAGGAAGGACACAGAAACATTTGTTTGTATAGATTGTGGGCTTGTGGGCTTTGAAAATCCCATTGTGGGGCTAGTTACCTGGGGACGAATTGATAGTTATAGAGGCTTCTTAGAATATGGAATCAGGTAAGCCTGAAGTTCCCTAGGAAATGTGCCTGGTCAACCTGATAAGGGTCTTCTGATGGCTGGTCTGGGTCCTGTGCCTACAAGCAGAGCAAGGACACCCTGCCTCATTGTCCCCAGATCACCCCTACCCTTTCCTATGTGTCAAATCATTTTTTCAGTAGATACCATAAAGTAGCATCCATGAAACAAATTCTCACTCTCCATCCCCTCTCTCAGTTTATTCCAGAGAGGATTTGATGCCAAATCCCATATTAAAATATTGCTCCACACAGAAAGCCTAGGAGGTATTGATTAGAAATTGATTCAAATATCTCCATATGTAGACACTACTTTGCCACCTCCCACCATAACTACCAATTTTCTCTCATTTATTTGGATGAGCATTTATGCGAAGACTAAGTCTTGGGGAAGTATTTTCGCTATTACTTCAATTTGGTCTTCCTGCCTAACTTCCACATGACTTGAAAGAAATTTCAAATGAGAACAAATCCAAGAAATCTTAGTTAAAGTAGCCTGGAAAATACACATACAGAAACCACAGCTTTTGTGTTTTTATTCTAATTTTAAAGTTGAAATTAATGTTAATTTTAAAGGGATAGTGTGTGTGCTTGTGTGTATGTGTTTATGTATATACGTGTGTATATATGTGTTTCCCAGGTGACGCTAGCGGTAAAGAACCCACCTGCCAATGCAGGAGACATAAGAGAAGCAGGTTCTATCCTTGGGTTGGGAAGATACCCTGGAGGAGGGCATGGCAACCCACTCCAGTAATCTTGCCTGGAGAATCCCATGGATAGAGGAGTCTGGTGAGCTATGGTCCATGGGGTCTTGAAGAGTCAGACATGAGTGACTTAGCAGGCAGATAGCGTGTGTATGTATATATATGTGGTATATATGTATGTATGTGTCAAGGTGTGTGGTGAGACTGTATGTGTGTGTATTGGAGGATTATTATGGGGGAGGAATAAGATTTACTGGTTAGAACACTATAAATGAGACCAAATTTGTCCCCAGTTTTCAAAGCTGATTGCTGTTTATTTCTCCTGCCTCCTTGGCTTACAAAAAGCTTTCAATATGAAGCTAAAATACTTGAGGGCTGCTGAGTGAACCAACAGGGCCAGCCCACACAGAGTAATGGACTTCACCCCTAGTGAGATCAAAACAGACTTTTCAGTTAGAAAGGATCCCTATCAGCCCCAGAGGAACTCGGTAATGAAACAGCTTGGGTTCTCCCCCCAAGGTGAGATTGTCTCAACGTTCCAGCTTGCTCTTGGAGCCTCTGGTGATGCCAGGCAGATGGAGTTAACAAAATAATCCCCCAGGTGGAACACTCACTGCCGTGTGGCAATGAATTTGTGTCATGCCTGCACTTGCCAGAGTGATTTTTCCCTCCAAAGAAGAGACGAAGTGACTCTAACGCCTTCCACTCATCTCCATACGGCCCCTCATGTTCATTATTCCCTGTGGTGGGCTTTTCTGGTGATTGCATCTTTTTCTGTGAAATTGAAGAGGAAGGGAGAAATGATGAAATCCTAGATTCTGACTTACCTGAGTCTGATAGAAGAAAGGAAAATTCTATGGAAAATATATGGAAAGAAAAGACAAAATGAAATGACGTTTTGCAGACTTTGAACACATCTTATAATAATAATAAAATAAAAGCTTCTTGAACTAATTTTTAAAATATCTTTTGTTTTGGGTATATTGTGTGTTTCTGTTTATATACTTGAGAAAGGTCGTGTCAAGAGAGAGATCTGAAATTATTAATGACATCAATTTCACTGGAATTGTTCAAATAATTGAAGTAAGAGGTTAAAGGCATGAGTGTTGAGTTACTAGTTTCAACTTTGCTAGCTGTGACACCTAGCTCCAGTCACCTAAACTAGGCATTCATTCATTCACTTATTCATTCATTGTTCATTCAGCACACATCTATTGGTTTCCTACTCTGTGCTGGGCACGGTTCTAAGTAAGCCCCATTGAGGGTATAGTGATAAATAAGATAGACATGGTCTCTCATGGAATTGACATTTTTGATGATTTGTAGAGAAAATTAAAATATACACAAATCAGTAAATGAAAAATAATATCAGCTACTAAATGATGCTATTAGTATCTTGTCTTTCAGACCACACCTGAAATGTTGCCTCCTTAAAGAAACTTTGACCCTTCAACTCAATTGATATAAATTAAGTTGTATTGATCTACTGTATTGATCAATCAACTGTATTGATCTAAATACAAAGGGAAGGATTGACTTACAAGAAAGAGTCATCCATGAACATGTTGGGGGAAATATTTGAAATCGAGAGAATAGAAAGTCACTTAGATTGAAGAGTGCTTGGAGTGTTAAAGATTGAGAGAGAAATTCAGCTTGGCTTGAGCCCATGAGGTAGGAGGAGAGTGCTATGGGTGTTGGTTGGCCAAACAGGTAGGTAAAGGGGAATTTTAAAGGCCTTGGTAAAGAATTAGAGACTTACTATGAGTGTGATGGGAAGTATATACACTATCTATTGTTATGTAACAAATTATGGATTGCTGCAATAGAACTGATGCTGCCTCCAAGCCAATTTTAAGTTTTATTCTTGGCCATTAAAAGAAGCTGAGAAAAAAAAGAAGAACAAGAAGAAGCTGAGAACTTTCAAAACCTGTCAGTCCTCCAGGGTCTTTCCTTTTTTTTTTCAAACAATACTTTTTGATTTTGTCTCTTTCCTCTTGCATTTAAATATAAGCAGGAAGCAGAAAGCAGGAGGCTCCTTCAGCACTCTGCCTGGAAATTTCCTCCCCCAGCTCAGCCAGGTCACTGGGCACATATTTTGTCTTCCACAATCTCACAGTTTAATGTTGCTGACCTTTCTACCTTTGTGTACCTCTTCCTCCCTTTTCCAATGCCATGTGCTTCCTTCGCTTCACATTCTCTCTGGTAGCCTCCTCTAGAACCAGTGGGTTTCGTTAACCCTTAGTCAAAACTCCTGAGCTTTCATTAGCACATTTTCCTAAAAGTTCTTTCATGTTTCTCCCACTTTCTGATTTCAAAGTTATTCCTGTTGTTAAACCCAGGTTCCTGTGCCCGACCCACAAACAAACTGAAATATCAATGTTCTGGGAGTTTGGAGCAGAGAAAGGTTCATGCAAGGGCCATGCAAGGAGAATTTATAAGCAAAATGTGGTGTGTAACCCTTCTCTAATTGGTTGATGGTGAAGTAACAGGGTGGTGTTCCAGAAATCTCAATCAACAGCCGTCTGGTTCCAAGCAGTCTGGGATCCAGAGGCTGTGCTCTACCTGAAATTACCATCCTCCACCTGGACGGGGCTTAGTTCCTGCAGAAGAACTCAGAGATTTTGTATCAGATTGTTACCCACATACCCAGAAGAGGAACCAGGCCCAGGCCTTCTCCCTGCACCATTGTTTCTTTCTGTGTTCCCTCATTCTCCTATTTACTGTTTGTCTAATTACCCTTTGGAACTCAGGGAAGGTCTAGAAAAATGAAAGCCTTTTTCATATAAACAAGAAGCAGGGGACACAGAAAGGCCTTTATCTTTGGAAGGTTCCCACAGGGTCTAGCTCCGTTTCAATCGCACATTGGTTTTTGTTATGGTAGCACCTGACTTTCATGTACCAATATGTACAATGGTTATCAGTTGCCATGTAACAAATTTCCCCAAAATCTAGGGGTGTAAAATAAAAAGATGTTGTTTATTTCATATAGTTCCTGAGAGTCAGACATCTGGGAGCAATTATTTTTTTTTAAATACATTGCTGGATTTATTTTGCTAGTATTTTGTTGAGGATTACAGCATCTATATTCATAGGGGTATAGGTCCATCATTTTCTTTTTCATGATATCTTTGTCTAGCTTTGGTAATAGGATTACATTGATCTCATGGAATGAGCCAGGGCCTATTTGCTCCTTTTCTAATTTGTTGGATGAGGTTGTGAAGAATTGGCATTAATTCTTCTTTAGATGGTTAGTAGAATTCAGAAGTAAGTCATCTGGGCCTGGGCTTTCCTTTGTGAAAAGTTTTTAAATCACTGTCAATCTGTGTGCTTGTTCTAATTCTATTTACATCGTCTATTTCTTCTTGAGTCAGTTTTGGTATTTTGTGTTTTTTAGGAATTTCTTAATTTCACCTAGAAAAGTTGATTAAGCATAGTATTTCCTTATAATCTTTTTTATTTCTGGAAGCTCAATACTAACGTTTTCTCTTTCATTCCTGATTTTAGTACGGTAATTTGAATCTTCACTCTGATTTGTGTTAGCCCAGCTGAAGTTTTGTCAATTTTGTTGATCTTTTCAAAGAACCAACATTTGCTATTGTTGATTTTTCTGTTTCCATATTCTCATTTTACTGAGAGAGGCTCAGAGACTCCACATTTGCCCTCTAAATATACAACATTACATTGCATATAGCATTAAATGGTTAGGATTCCATCTTTTGTAAGATCCTTCTCCCAGCTTGTGTATGAGCTCAGATCCAAAGAATTTTATATATTCTTCAGAGATTAAGAAAAAAAGACCAAGAAATTCAGAAGGGAGAAATGGACGCCCAGTTCCTGTGCTGACTTTATTCCCTGTATCTTGAATCTCCCATTTTGTAACACTGAACATTTCCACTGGGAAATCCTTGTTAACATCAAGGCATATACTCATCATTCCAGATAATAGCTATAAAGTCTCCCCTAATAAAAATGAAGTTCCAGCCAACATTTAAGATGAGCTCAACAAAAGATAAAAGCTTTCCTCAAGATTTCCAGGTGCGTATTTCAACAGTTGGAGCCAGTACAGAAATCTGTTAGTGCTGCAAAATAACTGAAATTGTGATAATCTTTGCAAAAATATTAACACAGACACTCATCTTTGCACACCAGGTGCTTTCTAATTACCTCATCCATTTACAGACTCTTCCTCTCATAATTCTCTGTCCTCTTCCCAGCAAAGATCTTCACACTGATATGTTATAACCCTAATGCTTTGGGCTTGCCATTCTCTCCTACTAATCACTGAATTTCTCATCAAAACTCTATTGACAAGAGACTGGCACATTTATTGGGCTTCCCTGGTGGCTCAGCTGGTAAAGAATGTGGCACATTTATTGAGTGTTTACTATATGCATGCAGGGCAGTAGGCACAATAAAAGAACATCTCAAAGAAAGAAATCAAACACTTCAACAATAAATTTAATATGTGAGGGGATTTTCATGCACTGGAGGATGAGTTGAACATGTACCTTCCTCAAAATACAGAAAGAGCAAGAAATGTGTAACATTAGAAGCAGGATAGAACTGTCAAAAGTACACTAACTATGCTGTGATAGATCAGAACTGATTTTTATTGTTTCTTCTATCATGTAAAAGCACAAATTGCTCTTGGGGAGAGAAACAGAAAACAAGGAAATTGGTTGCACTTCGCTAGGACAATGAGACATCTATCGAGACGGGTAACTGATGTAACGGATGCTGGTGATCCCAGGACTGTACTTTGAGTTCCTTGGACTCACGGAGGTCCTGCTCTCCGCGAGACATAAACTCTGTCCTAGAGAAACTTCAAATTTAGTTGGTGAGTCAAAACACACTCACAAAACAAACTGTAAAGACAGAAATAGCAACATTTATTCACTCAACAAAATTTATCAGGAGCCTATGAGTCTGGCAATTTACCAGCAAAATAAGGGGGTGTTAAAATCGGACGCTTCCTGTCTCAGTTTACCTGAGGTGTCAAGATATAGAAGCCATATTCTCAAGAGAGATGTGAGACCACCAGACAAGACTTGCAACGTGAGGTTGTGGACAACTGGGATTTTCCCTTAACTGACGCTCAGTCTCCAGCCTTTGAAGCTGAGAAAAGAGTTGGAAGCAGGAGAAAGACGGTCAGAGAGAACGGCTGGTGTGCGGTGAGGTCCATTCTCGCTTCTGGGTAAGGGGGTGGGCGGTGCTTCCTCTAAAACAAAAGTCAAAGGGGCGGGGTCTGCGGTGAGTGAACTTGAGTCGCTGCAGTTGAGGGAAGAAGTGCATTGGCTGCTGGCTAATACCTGGAGAATCTAAAGAACTGGAGGAGAACAACTGGTTTGCTGGAGGGTCCTTTCTGTGCAACCGCTCTTTTTCTGCCAAAGGGGGTTTTCTCTTTCCTGCTCACTTTTTGCGGCACTTTTCAACCAAGGGCCTCGATGTGATTAATTATGTTGAACTCTTCGATGCCCTGGTGAGGTAACTAGGTATCATTATCCCTAATGTCCAGCTGGACAAACAAAGGAGATTGGCTGCGTTGACCTGCGGGGGCCAGGTTTGGACAGAGAAATGGGCTATATTCTCCTGCAGCCAGAGTGGGAGCTTGGGGCAGGTCTCCAGTTCCTGCGCTAGGACTTGGAGCACGCCTCTTTCAAGCATAACAGTTTACTGGGCGTTTTGCAGTTGTCAGGGTACACGCACTGAGGGCAGCTGTGTGATGAAATCTGAGGGAGGGAAAATTTTTCTAAAATATATACTGTTTCTAATTTGCACCTGATTGTCAGAGAGGAAGAAAAATGTGCTGCTTTAATTGGCAAGGGAAATGTGTACCTGAGACTGGGGTTTCCTGGCTTTATTTTAAAATTTTAGTTAAAACATATATGTAATGTTTGAATGAGTGCTTACACATCTTAGCTTGCAAACTTTTGGCAGCAACAAACTGTGCCCCAGAGCTCTCTAGAAAGGCTTCCCAATGTATGCAACAGGAAGCTTCGTGACTACAAACAATTCAATTAAAGAGCACTGAGTTATCATAGGAGTGGAGTCAGGGTAGGTGGACACAAAGATACAGTCCCTTCCTCCAGATTCAAGGGATTAGATCTGATAGAAAGAGTGCCTGAAGAACTATGGATAGAGGTTTGTGACATTGTACAGGAGGCAGTGATCAAGACCATTCCCAAGAAAAAGAAATGCCAAAAGGCAAAACAGTTG
This sequence comes from Okapia johnstoni, assembly GCA_024291935.2. Classification (NCBI taxonomy): domain Eukaryota; kingdom Metazoa; phylum Chordata; class Mammalia; order Artiodactyla; family Giraffidae; genus Okapia; species Okapia johnstoni. The sequence continues at coordinate 61,870,750 of CM044308.1, forward strand.
TCTGAGGAGGCCTTACAAATAGCTGAGAAAGAAGAGAAGCTAAAGGCAAAGGAGAAAAGGAAAGATACACCCATCTGAATGCAGAGTTCCAAAGAATAGCAAGGAGAGATAAGAAAGCCTTCCTCAGTGATCAATGCAAAGAAATAGAGGAAAACAATAGAATGGGAAAGAAGAGATCTCTTCAAGAAAATTAGAGATACCAAGAGAACATTTCATGCAAAGATGGGCACAATAAAGGACAGAAATAGTATGGACCCAACAGAAGCAGAAGATATTAAGAAAAGGTGGCAAGAATACACAGAAGAACTACACAGAAAAGATCTTCATGATCCAGATAATCACGATGGTGTGATCACTCACCTAGAGCCAGACATCCTGGAAAGTGAAGTCAAGTGGGGCTTAGGAAGCATCGCTACGAACAAAGCTAGTGGAGGTGATGGAATGCAGGCTGAGCTATTTCAAATCCTGAAAGATGATGCTGTGAAAGTGCTGCACTCAATATGCCAGCAAATTTGGAAAACTCAGCAGTGGCCACAGGACTGGAAAAGGTTAGTTTTCATTCCAATCCCAAAGAAAGCAATGGAAAAGAATGTTCAAACTACTGCACAGTTGCACTCATCTCACATGCTAGCTAAGTAATGCTCAAAATTGTCCAAGCCAGGCTTCAACAATACGTGAACCGTGAACTTCCAGATGTTCAAGCTGGATTTAGAAAAGGCAGAGGAACCAGAGATCAAATTGCCAACATCTGCTGGATCATCTCAAAAGCAAGAGAATTCCAGAAAAACATCTATTTCTGCTTTATTGACTATGCCAAAGCCTTTGACTGTGTGGATCACAACAAACTGGAAAATTCTTCAAGAGGTTGGAATACCAGACCACCTTACCTGCCTTCTGAGAAATCTGTATGCAGGTCAAAAAGCAACAGTTAGAACTGGACATGGAACAGCAGACTGGTTCCAAATTGGGAAAGGAGTATGTCAAGGCTGTATATCGTCACCTTGCTTATTTAACTTTGATCCAGAGTACATCATGTGAAATGCCGGGCTGGATGAAGTACCAGCTGGAATCAAGATTGCCAGGAAAAATATCAATAACCTCAGATATGCAGATGACACCACCCTTATGGCAGAAAATGAAGAGGAACTAAAGAGCCTCTTGATGAAAGTGAAAGAGGAGAGTGAAAAAGCTGGATTAAAACTCAACATTAAGAAAACTAAGATCATGGCATCTGGTCCCATCACTTCATGGCAAGTAGATGGGGAAACAGTGGAAACAGTGACAGACTTTATTTTGGGGGGGGGGTCCAAAATCACTGCAGATGGTGACTGTGGCCATGAAATTAAAAGACACTTGCTCCTTGGAAGAAAAGCTATGACCAACCTAGACAGCATATGAAAAAGCAGAGACATTACTTTGCCAGCAAAGGTCCATCTAGTCAAAGCTATGGTTTTTCCAGTAGTCACATATGGATATGAGAGTTGGACTATACAGAAAGCTGAGTGCTGAGGAACTGACACTTTTGAACTGTGGTGTTGGAGAAGACTCTTGAGAATCCCTTGGACTGCAAGGAGATCCAACAAGTCAATCCTAAAGGAAATCAGTCCTGATTATTCATTGGAAGAACTGATTCAGAAGCTGAAACTCCAATACTTTGGTTACCTGATGTGAAGAATTGACTCATTTGAAAAGACCCTGATGCTAGGAAAGATTAAAGGTGAGCGGATAAGGGGATGACAGAGGATGACATGGTTGGGTGGCATCACTGACTAGATGGACATAAGCTTGAGTAAGCTCTGGGAGTTGGTGATGGATTGGGAAGCCTGGGATGCTGCAGTCCATGGGATCGCAAAGAGTTGGACACGACTGAGCAACTGAACTGAACTGCCTCCAGAAGCTTATATTATTGATAAAGTTCCATTTTAATTAAGAGTAGATTCTAAAATTAGTGAATAGAGACTTCCCTGGTGGTTCAGTGTTTAAAACTATGCTCCTAATGTAGGGAGCCTGGGTCTGATCCTGGGTAAGAGAACTATCAACAGATCCTGCATGCTGCAACTAAAGGCTCGGACAACCTTCTCTGTACCCACACCCTGGCAAAAAAGAAAAAAAAGATCAGTGAGTAAATGGAAAATCTCACTTAATAAAAATTACCCTCAGGGGCCTTCCCTGGCATTCCAGTGTTTAAGAGTTTTCCTTCCAGTGCAGGGGTTGCAGGCTCAGTCCTTGGTCAGGGAGCTAAAATCCCACATGCCTCATGGCAAAAAAAAAAAAAAAAAAAAAAAAAATTCCAAAACATAAAAAACAGAATAAATATTGTAACAAATTCAATAGAGATGTCCACAATAAAACAAAATCTTGAAAAAAAATTACCTTCAAAAAATTCTTTAACTTGTCCATGAAATGTTGTGTATATAAGTTGTATATACAAATCTGTACAGTAATTCATATGTCCTTTGCATATTAAGAACTTTAAGAATCATGATATGAGAAACGGAAAGATCATGTAGTTTTTCTGAACATTCAAACTTGCCTACCTGTCAGACAGCTGAGACTAGGGTATGGACTGTAGTATCATACGGTGGATTGGCTTAGATTCTCCACATAACAAGCAACCCTAAAACTCAGTGGATTCAAATAGCAACCACTCGTTCTCCTGGGGCTGCTGCTCAGTTGAGTGTCAGGGCATCTGCCTGGCCTGGGCTGGGACAGCTCAGCTTTACTCCACGATTTCTTCATCCTTCCCCTGAGACTAGTGAGCTGTGAGACTAGTGGTCATGTTCTTTTTTCATGGCAGCGGCAGAGGCTCCAAGTCACAAGATCAGAGAGACAGAGGAATAGAGAGGATAGGAGCAGAAAGAACCTTTAGTTATAATAAAATAAATAAACTTACCTCTGGTGTGCGACTGCCCCAAAGGCAAGGAGCTCATCTTACTCAGCATCGGGTCCTTGCCCTTGCCTCACCTTCCTCTTGGTAGGTGCTCAGTTAATAGCTGCTGACTGACGAATGTTAATTACATTGGATCTTCAAGGGCAAAGTTTACATTGATCCTGAAGGCCAGGTGGAATAACACACTGGTGCCATCTGTCCAAGTCAGGATAGAAGCACAGGCTTGATTATCAAGCAGCTTTGATCTCAAAGGAACTTGTGATTCTTGTGACATTTTCTGAGAAAAAAAACTTAAGCTTGTGAGCTTCCTGAGGCCAGATCCATCTCTTAATTATCATATCTTTCCAGAGACCGACACAGTGTCCTAGGAGAGCTAGATCTTTACTTCTATACTCAGCCATAACCCCTGTGTGATTAGTGGCACATTTTTATGAAGAATGGAACCCTCAGGGAGCAAGAGCATTCAGGTTAATCCTACATGGGGACAGGGCTATGAAAGTGAAAGTGAAGTCGCTCAGTTGTGTCCAACTTCTTTGTGACCCTGTGGACTGTAGCCCACCAGGCTCCTCCATCCATGGGATTCTCCAGGCAAGAGTACTGGAGTGGGTTGCCATGCCCTCCTCCAGGGGATCTTCCCGACCCAGGGATCGAACCCAGGTCTCCTGCTTTGCAGACAGATTCTTTACCATCTGAGCCACCAGGGAAGCTCCACCTATATATATGTGTATATAGTTCAGTTTTTAATTATATAAGTAGTACATGAATTTATTTTTATGAAAATGTCAAACAATAAAGAACCTATTAAAAAAGAAGCCCTTCTTCACTAACCCATTAATTCCACTTTCTCCCCAGAATTAATTGTGGCTGTGAATTTGGTATGTGACCTTTCAGATAGCTTTCTTAGCTATATTTCTTTATGGCAACACTTATGTTTTATTAATTTTTATAATGGGTTACACTATACTTATGGTCATCAATATCCTTTTTTTATGTAATATGTCTTAAACCTTTCAATTTTAACATATGTGTAAAGCTGCTTCTTTTTAGTTCCCGCATGCTATTCCACTATATGGAAGCACAATAATTCACAGTAACTTACTGATTATCTGCTATAACATCACCACTAGTTCTTTCTGGAGACCACATTTCCCAGAATCCTCTTGCTGAATGTTTCCCTCTTGGGATTTGCTTATAAGAGATGCTCATGCTGGTTTGAAAGCCAGTCTAGAAGGAGAGGCCATTAAGCCTGGAGGCAGCTGAGACAGGGGAGGACGTTTGACTATATGGTGGCTTAAGGGGAATGAGCCTTTGAAAACCAGCCACTTCTCTGCTACAGACAAAAGCACTGGCCAGAGTTTCCTGGGGTTCTTGAGATTTGCAGAGGCTTCCAGCTGAGCTCCTGGGAGACACCTGCTTCAGGGATGCAGGTTGGGGTGATCAGGATGGCTTCCCCAGCCCTTCCAAGTCTGAAATCCTCTTGTTCCTTGTATTGAAGCTCTCCTTAACCTGCAAGACAGGAGGTGTCTTTATTCTCCTGACTGAAGTCTGACTTCTAAAAATTACCTTTTTCCCCCTCTCTGTGTCTATATTCATTTAATGCTATATTATGGACCCCATATCCAGTCATTAAATATTCCTTGGAAACTTACTTTAAATAAACAAATAAATAAATGTATTAGTTTAAATATCATAACTCATATATGTTTAAATAATTTAAACTACTCCTCTATTGTTGAGCATTTAGGCTATTTCCACATATAAGATATACGTTGTGGCAAACATCTAAGTATGTATATTTCACTCTCTATTTTGAGCCTATGGAGACTGGCAGAGTTGTAATTTGAATACTGGAATTAGAAGAGACACTGAACAGTGAAGGGAAATACAGAAATGATGAACTCAGGTTTAGTAATATTGAGTTTAAGCTACTGAAAAAAAAAAAAAAATCCAGATGTGATGACCTAGCTGTGTTGGATATAAGGGACCAGCTTTTAGGACCCAGATCAGGGTTGACAATCAGAGTGTAGAGAGTTGAGTCCAATGTAAATCAGTAAAACGTCTGCTGTAGAGATTACAGAAAAATAACAGCACTAGAACTGACAAGGGACAAGGCAGAGGGTAGAGGGTGCAGATTTAGAGTAAAAACTGTTTACCAGCTCAAGTTAAAATGTACTTACTTAAGTGAAACAGTGCTTTTCAAGTACTGCTATGGTCTCTTGCCTACCATTCCAATTCAGAATATTTAAACTCCTTCCATTGACAACTATGTCTCTTTAAATTAGTCAAGAGACTGACTAGATTACATAGTGAAATGTAACTCACTGTTCACTTGGTTGATTCACACTACTGCTTAAATCACGTGAATACAAGGAGGAAGGACCACTGCATTCCATCTTACGATGCCCATGGTCCACCACAATAAGCAAAGGTTACAAGTGGGAGATTCACAGAAGAAAATGAAAGCCTAGTGCACAAAACAAAGTGGACAGTCTCGCATTAACCAGAACAATTCAAATAGAAGCAACAACATTCCTTTTCTTTCCATGTGACTGGCAAAACATAAGCTCTAGAATCACGTTGCATGAATTCCTATTCCAGCTTCATCATTTACTAACTGTGTGACTTTGGGCATTTGCTTAATTTATCTGGCCTCTATTTTCTCATCTGTAAATAGGGGATAACAGCAGTACTTACCACATGGTATTGTTCTGAGTGCATGCATGCTAAGTCTCTTCAGTTGTGTCCGACTCTTTTCAACCTCATGGACTGTAGCCTGACAGGCTTCTCTCTCCATGGGATTCTCCAGGCAAGAATACTGGAGTAGGTTGCCATTTCCTTCTCCAGGGGGTCTTCCCGACCCAGGGATTGAATCCACACATTTTATATCTCCTGCATTAGCAGGCAGGCTCTTTACCACTAGCACCACCAATAATTAAACTGATATATGTAGAACACTTTGTTTCTGAGACACAGCAATTGTTCAATACATGTTTTTTAAAATCTACTGTTTTTCAAGGTACAGAAAAGTGACACACACCACTGGTAAAAACATGAATTGGTCAAGTATTTTGAGCTATATATTTGGAAGATTTTTTTTTTTTTGCTAGTTAATTGTATATGCTCTTCCATCCAGAAATTTTGCTTGTCCCATAGTTGTTTGAAAACACATGTTTAAGAATTGTTATTGTAACCTTGTTTATCATAGAGAAAAAACTCCCCATCAAAGTGTTCTTAATAGGAAAAGGGTGAATATACTCGTTAATAGGGAAAAGGTAAATGATTCATACTTTATAATTCTTTGTAGCAGTTAAAAAAAACCCAAAAACTTAAATGTAGCAACTGGAAGCCCTAAAGCTACAAAATGGCAGCAAACACTGGACGCTGTTGATCATCAAGGAACTTAAAAATGCTACAAGGAGCTTTGAAATGCTACAAAACTTCTGCTCATATTTCACTAGACAAAGTAAGTCACATCATGGCCAATCCTGATATTAAGGGGTCAGGGAAACCCAATCCTCTCTCAAGGAGGGGCAGCAAATAATTGGGAATGATAATGCAGACTACCAAATTATGAATCAAAGGTCACAGCTGCGATGCATAAGGCCGTATTCTTTGACAGCTGTGGTTTTGCTGTCTGTGCCCCTTCTTACTTTCTGAAGTGCATAAATGGAGGAGGAGATGTTACATCCACCCACATCGTATCGCCTTAATTTTTCTCTCCTTGTTTTAAGAAACTACAGCAGCATTCTACGTGTTTTCTTTCTCCTTCTTTCTTTCTTTCTCCTAAGATTGTATGGGAAGTGGTCTGATATTTCTTAGGCTCCAGTAAGACAGAAAAATTGGGAGGGTGGGATGGGGTAAGATCATATCATTGCTCGCAACTCTTCACTCTTCCTTCCTATGGAAGTCTTGCACTTCCTGTCCATTGCCATAGACTTCCAGTGACTTCTCTGAGAGGAGGAGTATACAGCCCCGTCTGCTCAACGTATCTTGCCGTGGCTGATAGAATGGAAACGGATACAAGTTTTACCACATTTAAGGAGAAGTCTTTTGCCATGAGATTTGTATGCTGTTAATAAGGGCTGTTACTTTAGCCTGTATCCTAAATGGAGCAGAGACCATCATGGTCATAGAGGACAGAAGCAAATCTTTGTTGTTGCAAACCACAGAAAGCTGGGAGTCTGCTGTTACCACAGCAAAGACGATCAATATGCCTTTGGTTTAACCACCTCTGGTCATCACACCATTACCTCTACAGCCCAAAATTGGGAAATACAAAACTCTATTTACTGTTCCTCCTTCCCGTGACCAGCAGCAGGATTTTTCATGGGAAACTTTGTTCCATGAAGCATGGGCTTTAATTCCTTTTCCTAATGTCAATATTTTCCTTCTATGAAAAGAGGTTCCTATGAGAATAGCACCAGCTGTAGCATTGTCTTCTCTTTTTTGTGTATGTCATAAACTAATACTCAATCCTTGTTATCAGACTTGATTCTCCATTGATGCTTTAAAATCTTAAAAAAATAATTTCCTGCTTCCTTCTTGGCTGTCTCCTTCCATGCTCTCCAGAAGCACTGAATATTCTCTGTGAGCTGGAGCAGAGGAGGGCAGGTGAAGGCGGAGCATAGTGACCAGCAGACATGGCCCTACCCTCATAGAGCTTACATTCTAGCAGAGAAGACATACAAGAAACAATAAACCAGTGAAAATGTAACATGATACCAGGAAGGGGTAACTATGTAGGACAAGAAATCAAGTAAGGAGAGCGGGGATGGCAGGGAGTTTTACCTGAGATGAGGTGGTCTGGGGCGATTGCAGGTATAACTGGCCTGCATACAGAGCTGTCTGGGTCCTCATGCGTAGACCCTACGTCTCCTGCTCCACCGTGAGCAGTCACTAGCCAGTGCTCCACAGCACTTACTCTGTCAGCTTCTGCAGCTCCAGCCCCACCTAAGAATATGCCCCTAGATTCTACTCCCTTCTCTGAAAACCTGAATAGGGCTCCCTTCTTAACTGAGGACCATGGTCCTGGCCACTGATCTCAGGTTTTGCTTATCAGGTTATTTTAAAATATTTCTCTGTGCGCCTCAGATTTAGAATGGAATGCAAGAGGGCACTGGGGAAACAAAAAATAGATGAGAGAAAATACTTTTATGGATCGAAAAGAGAGCACCCAAAAGCAGCCTGGGCTATGGACCTTCATGACCTTGCCCCTAGAGTTGGGGTTTATTGATAACAGGGAAGCAGCCTTATAAGAAATGAATGTTTTATCTATGATATTTAATTCATTTTTGAAAAGACTGGAAAGAAATATGACCAAAGAAAAATGACTAATTTTGCATAGTAAAAAGGTGGGTGTTTGTTATGCTCTCTCCTGCATTTTAAAACTTTCTTAGAAAGGAAGAAATTTTCTTAAGGAAAAAAAAAGATGAGATTTACCATTCAAAACCTTTGATCCTGGGGACTTCCCTGGTGGTCTAGTGGTAAAGAATCTACCTTGCAATGCAAGGGCAGCAAGTTTGACCCCGAGTAGGAGAACTAAGATCCCATAATCCATGGAGCAACTAAGCCCAAGGGACACAACTGCTGAAGCTGGTGCACTCCAGTGCCTCCAAGCCACAACTACTGAGCTCACATGTCATACCAAAAAAAAAAAAAACCTGCATGATACAACGAAGAACCCACATGCCGCAACTAAGACTGGATGTAGCCAAATCAATCAACAAATAAAGTGTAAACAATAACAACAGCAAAAAGCTTTGGCCCTGCCCTTGCATTATTCTCCCCTGGCTGCGTGTCCTTGAGCAAGTAATTGAAATATTCTAAGCCTCATTTTCTGTACCTGTAAAATGGTGATCAGGCCTGCAGTTTGGGATGTGATGAATATTAAGTGAGAAAATGGATGCAGTGTTCAGCATTGATCGGTCCTTAACATATGGTGGCCGTATGGGTACTTTATGATTTCCCAAAGTGTATCTATGGGACATTAATATCATAAATGGCCCCCAAGTAAAGTCTTTTAAGGTCAAAAAAGTTTAGGAATCTCTACATATTACACTCTTTTCTTGGGGACTCAGAGTGACATTAGGATATTAGTGGCACTGAAAATTTCTACTGGAAAGAAATTTGTTTTGTCTCTCTCTCTCTTTTTTTTTTCATTTAAATGGGTGTTCTCCAGATGTCAGACATTAAACACTGGCCTACAGTATGCTTGCCTGAAAAGGATGAGGGAGGTTATGCTTGGAGTTCCTGGACTTGGTGAGAAAAGACTACGTTTCTGTTCCTTGAAGAGTTTGGTGCACAAGGGTGGGGTGCTGATGGGGAGAATGGGGACCACAAACTGTGGAGGGGGCCGTCACTCAAAGCTCCATCAGATGTGGAAGCCACCCAGAAAAGCATTGAAGGCCACTGGTTGGTACCCATTAGCTGGTTGAAAAGCTAAACCTGGTATCTTTATAGTTGAGAAATTATGGAAATTTTTGAAGATCCCACAGAACAAACAAAAAATACAGACTTTAATGACTTCCTATTTCTAGCTACTGATAACTACCCAATAGGCAAGAGTCAGCTTCCACTCAAAGCATATGTTTTGTTCCTTCTTTTGCAGAGAAGAGACTGTTAATAAAAATCTCACCACTAACCCTACTTTCAGATCTCACTCCGAGTGAGAAGGACAAATATGGATGGGTGTCATGCTTGGAGCTTGGTTTTATGATCTGTTGGAGCACTTAAGAGTTTTACCATGAAGGGATATATCCTCCTTGCTCTGGGTTACACATCTGAGGAGGAGAGACAGGCTGAAAGGAGCCTGCATCATTACTGGCAGTGGGTCCTAGGGCTGAGGGCTGGGTGTGACCTCAGATGATGCAGACAGACCTTCAAAATAGATGACAACATGTCTCCAAAGAGGATGAACAGCCAAGGAGAAAAGCAACATGCCCAGCAGCCTAGGCAGGAGCAGAGCAATGCAGACAAGGATGTCTCCTTTCCAGAGAGGAGGCTTCTCTGTCCCTATGTTTCTTTCCCATGCATTAGTCTTTTCTGGGCCACGCTAGTGGTAAAGAACCTGTCTGCCAGTGCAGGAGACACAAGAGCTATGGGTTCTATCTCAGGGTCAGGAAGATCCCCTGGAGGAGGGCACGGCAACCTACTCTAGTATTCTTGCCTAGAGAATCCCATGGACAAAGGAGCCTGGCAGGCTATGGTTGCAAAGAGTCAGACATGACTGAAGCGACTTAGCACGCACACACACATAAACACACACACAGTCTTTTCTAAACACTTAAGGGTTGAGAGTGAGGAAGGGGATGGAGGGGAAGTAAAGTCAGGTCATTATCCTCTCCAAGGCTTGATCTCCTGATTTATAAACCAGAGATACTAGTAACTATATCTCCCTTGTGTGGCTGTCGTGCGGATTAGAGGAGGTTCAGTGAGATTAAATCTGGAATCTTAGCATGGTACCTGGCTTCTAGGAGTTCTGTTGTTGCATGTAATTTAGATTGCGATAAAAGAGAATTTAACTCACTGGTCCCAAGTCATATGCTGGCCACATTTACCCGGCTTTTCCCAGGAGGAACCTGTGTCCCAGCAGGCGTTTGGCTGAAGCCTGCTAGTTGTAATTGAATCTAAAGGTCTGGTCGTGCTATGTCAAGATTAATTGATATGCAGAGACTCTGAAACAAGCTTTGGGAATCAAACATCTGGTCTGGAAGGCAGCCTGGTAGGCCAACCCCCTGTAGACTCGGGTAGGAGAGGAAAACAGGAAGTTTTATTCATCTTACTTTCTTGGTTTTTCAAGTTATGGTCTCCAGCTGTTTACATCAACTTTGTTTTTCCTAAAGAAAAGAAAAAGAGAGAGAAAGGGAAAGCCACTGTAAAGCACTGTAAGTCCCAGACTTCCTATGAAGTAGCCCTTTGTGGAAAATCAGAGTTAATTCTTTTACTTGGCTAGCTCAACTTTTATTTTCTCTACTCCTCCCAAAGCAAATATCATTTCCCTGGCTTCTTTTCAGGCCTAAATAAATTGTAGAGAGGAGAGAAAAGAGGTTTATGGAGAAGGTAAGGAGAAAGCAGAAAGAAAAGAGGAAAAAAAACTCTGAAAAGAAAGAGAAAGAGTTCATGGCCCTGAAACTGTAGATGTTTCCAGAAATGTAGGTTGCGCTGCAGGAACGGAGGATGAATATGCATACAGGGGACACCGCCAATGTGGGTAGTCAGCCTCAGAGCTGAAAAGAACAAGGGCAAAGAAGCCCTCAAAGCATAAGTTAAGGCGCGTGTTTCTTGAAAATAAATGGTATTTAAGTTTGCTGCCCTGAAGTTTGCCAAACAAAAGGCAATAACATTTAATGTGGTGTTTGCCTGTTGTTCGTGGATCTTCACCTTCTGGAATAGGGGAGAAGGCAGTGGTCTCTGGTCCTAAACTTCGGGGGCTCAAACCCCAGCTGGGCTACTTACTTGCAAGCCAGGTGACCTTGGACTAGCCACTTACCTCTCTGGATCCCAGTATCTTCATTTGTATAATGGGGGTAATGCCAAGGATGATGGTGGTGTTAATGACCATGATGGTAAGAGTTTATATATAGCCTGGGCTGCTGTGAGGATTAAATGAGTTAATACATGGAAAGCACCTAGCCTCAGGGTCAATGCTCTATGAATGTTAATTATTGTTGTCCTAGCCCACTCTCATTCAGGTATTTAATGCTACACCACAAAGTCACATGCGTTGGTCCTTGATAGCATTTACTAGTCACAGGCACTGTTTTGAACACTTCATACACATGAGTTCACTTCACACAGTATTTCATTTCACACCAATCCTGGGAGGCAGGTATACTGTCACTATCTCCCAAGTGATAGGTGAGGAGACTGAAAGGGGTCCCAGAGAAGGCAAGGACGTTCCCTGCCCTTTCCCACACTCCTTGCTCCAGGCATCCTTTCCACTTGGTTGTTCCTGAGTTGTATCCTTTAAAATAAAGAATGACAGTAAAGTCCTTTCCTGAGTTCTGAGAGGCATTCTAACAAATTATCAAACCAAAGGAAGGGATTGTGAGAACCGCCCCCTCCAATTTATAGCCAGTCAGTCCAATTGCAATTGACGTCTAAAGTGGGAGGAGTCTTACGGGACTGCGCTCCGGATCTGTGAGGTCTACACTGGCTCCTGGTGGTTACTATCATAACTGAATTGTGGCACACCTAGGTGGTATCCAGAGAGGTAGAGAATTGGCTGACGTAAGAAAAGCCTACACGTCTGGCATCAGAAGTGTTGAGAGTAGGAGAAATAGGTTTTTCTTCTACATATTGTTGTTGTTGTTTAGTTGCTAAGTTGTGTCCAACTCTTTGTGACCCCAAGAACTGTAGCCCACCAGGTTCCTCTGCCCATGGAATCTTCCAGGCAAGAATACTGGAGTGGGTTGCCATTTCCTTCTCCAGGGGATCTTCCTGACCCAGGGATCAAACCTGCATTTCTTGTGTCTCTTGTGTCTCCTGCTTTGGCAAGCTGATTCTTTACCGCTGTGCCATGTGGGAAGCCCATAGTGAGTAACACCAGATAAACATACACATGACTGATGAAAGTATGAAAAAGTTTTGTACAGGTTAGGATGGCTCATTTAATTTGGCCGATTTTCTACAAAGAGGTCTACTCAGGGATGACACCAGAGTTTGGAACGGTTCATTCTTTTTTAAAAATTGTTTTGAATGTATTTGGAGTTTTTAAATCTTTTTTATTTGAGTATAGTTGATTTAAAATGTTGTGTGATTTTCAGGTATACAGCAATGTGAATCAGTTATACATATACATATATCCACTCTTTGAACAGCTCATTCTTGAAAAGGTGGCTTTCAGGGTTTGAAAGAGCAGAAGTTTATTTTCCAGGGAGATGTTTACTTTTCCTTTTCCTTCCCCATACGACCTGACTCAGTATTATTCTTTCATCCCTCTCTCCATGTATATAACCTTTCAGCAAAGGGTCAAACTCTGGCCTCATTCCCCCCTGACATCAATGAAGGAAAAAATAAGGGAGCAACTTGGACCTGAAGAAGTCCGGGGAGACCCTATAGTTAAGAAATGTGCCATTTGCATTTATTTATTTTATATCCGGTTTTGAATTCTTTGAGATCCTCAAGGACTTTGGTTTGGCAGACTTTGGGGGCACATCAAGAGAAAATTTACATGGTCCAGCATTTGGTTGGTTGCCCCTCCCAGACTCTGTTTTGCTCTTCTTCCTGAGACCTGCTTTAGGTTATAGACAAAGACAAGTGGGCATGTGGGAATTGGACATTAAGGATGGAGACCAGGAATTAGATGAAACTTAAAATGGATAAAAGATTTAAAAGATGAGTTATTAGTCTTGATGGCAGCTCATTCAAAAATAAACTGTTTTACATATAAAACTGCCTCATAGCAAGAAAGATAGAGTAACTGAAGATCAAATTAAGTAAAGCATAATTGCTTCTTAAAATATTAAAAGGAAAATAAAACGATGGTAGAGAGGAAGCAGAGAGAGAGACAGAGATGAGGACTGTTTGTTATATGAAAGACAATATATATAGCATAAATCATGGAACCAGAGGATTTTTGGTGTCTCTGTTGGTTTTCCCTCCTCCTCAGCCATTCTGAACATTGTCATTATGTTAGTCTTCCAAAAAGATTTCTTCTATCTTAAAGAGCCAGAAAATATTTTCTCCAACCATCTCATTTTGGGTTTCAGAAACTGAAACCCATAAAGGTGATTTGGCCAAGGCACACAACTATTTCATGACCTGAAGCCCAGATTATCTCATTTCCAAGTGAAACAATCTACTTCTTGAAGACAGACATTGCGAGGCAGTGCAGGAGAGTTGAAAAGAGCTGGAGAGGAGCTAGGAGCCAGAAGACCTGAGTTATCACCCTGGCGCTGTCATTCCTCAGCTGCATTTAAAGTCTAAAAGCCTTAGCTTGGTGATTGGTTCCCACCACTATCTGATCTCAACCTCCTTTCTGATCCACCTCCAAATAAATTCTCAGTTCAAGCATTACACATCAACTTATTCTAGATTTTTCTCCTTGTCCTCCTCCATGCTTTTGCTCATTCAGTTCTTCCAGCTTTTACTCTTCTCCATCCTTCAAAACCCCTCATCCCTTGAGACCCAGTTCAAGTGCTCCATACCCATAAGTGTGCACACCCATGTACGCCCCCAGTCCACCAAAGCACCAAAACCTCTAATTTTTACAGCATTTGCATGGAAGATGTGGGCAGAGACTACATCCACTTCTTACCTGACTTACATTAGCATTATGGCCTTCGAGATGGTTTAGAAAGTTTATTGTTGCTGAATGTTTGCAAGAGTGTCTGTCATTCTCTGTCCACTAGAGGGATAAGCAGGATTATCTTGGAAAGGACCCTAGGGCTCCTTCTGGTTTGTTTGTCAGTGGACTCACTGGGACAGTGCTAGGTTTTACTCAAGCAGTGCCCAAACTAAACTTTCTGTGGAACTGGGAGTTCCCTCTCCCCAGGCAAGCTGTCCACACCCACCTCCACTACATCCTCAATTCAGTCACTCAGTCGTGTCCAACTCTTTGCAACCCCATGGAATGTAGCACGCCAGGCCTCCCTGTCTATCACCAACTCCCGGAGCTTACTCAAACTCATCGAGTCAGTGATGCCATCCAACCATCTCATCCTCTGTTATCCCACCATTTCATCCACTGTCATCCCCTTTTCTTCCCGCCTTCAGTCTTCCCCAGCATCAGGGGCTTTTCCAATGAGTCAGTTCTTCACATCACGTGGCCAAAGTATTGGAACTTCAATTTCAGCATCAGTCCTTCCAATGAATATTCAGGACTGATCTCCTTTAGGATGGACTGGTTGGATCTCCTCGCTCTCCAAGAGACTCTCAAGAGTCTTCTCCAACAACACAGTTCAAAAGCATCAATTCTTCAACACTCAGCTTTCTTTATAGTCCAACTATCACATCCATACATGACTACTGGAAAAACCATAGCCTCGACTAGATGAGCCTTTGTTGGCCAAGTAATGTTTCTGCTTTTTAGTATGCTAAGTTGGTCATAGCTTTTCTTCCAAGGAGAAAGCGTCTTTTAATTTCATGGCTGCAGTCACCATCTGCAGTGATTTTGGAGCCCAAGAAAATAAAGTCTCACACTGTTTCCATTGTTTTCCCATCTATTTGCCATGAAATGATGGGACCGGATGCCGTAGTCTTAGTTTTCTGAATGTTGAGTTTTAAGCCAACTGTTTCACTCTCCTCTTTCACTTTCATCAAGAGGCTCTTTAGTTCTTTTTCACTTTCTGCCATAAGGGTGGTGTCATCTGCATATCTGAGGTTATTGATAATTCTCCCAGCAATCTTGATTCCAGTTTGTGCTTCATCCAGCCCAGGATTTCGAATGATGTACTCTGCATATAAGTTAAATAAGCAGGGTGACAGTATACAGCCTTGACGTACTCCTTTCCCGATTTGAAACCAGTCTGTTGTTCTATGTCTAGTTCTAACTGTTGCTTCTTGACCTGCATACAGATTTCTCAGGAGGCAGGTCAGGGGTTCTGGTATTTCCACCTCTTGAAGAATTTTCCACAGTTTGTTGGGATCCACACAAAGGCTCTGGCATAGTCAATAAAGCAGAAATAGATGGAATTCTCTTGCTTTTTCGATGATCCAGTGGATGTTGGCAATTTGATCTCTGGTTTCTCTGCCTTTTCTAAATCCAGCTTGAACATATGGAAGTTTACAGTTCACCTACTGTTGAAGCCTGGCTTGGAGAATTTTGAGCATTACTTTACTAGCATGTGAGATGAGTGCAATTGTGAGGTAGTTTGAGCATTCTTTGGCATTGCCTTTCTTTGGGATTGGAATGAAAAGGGACCTTTTCCAGTCCTGTGGCCACTGCTGAGTTTTCCAAATTTGCTGACATACTGAGTGCAGCACTTTCACAGCATCATCTTTTGGGATTTGAAATAGCTCAGCTGGAATTCCATCATCTCCACTAGCTTTGTTCATAGTGATGCTTCCTAAGGCCCGCTTGACTTTACATTCCAGGATGTCTGGCTCTAGGTGAGTGATCACACCATCGTGGTTATCTGGGTCATGAAGATCTTTTTTGTATAGTTCTTCTGTGTATTCTTGCCACCTCTTCGTAATATCTTCTGCTTCTGTTGTGTCCTTACCATTTTTGTCCTTTATTGAGCCTATCTTTGCATGAAATGTTCCCTTGGTGTCTCTAATTTTCTTGAAGAAATCTCTAGTCTTTCCCATTCTATTGTTTCCCTCTATTTCTTTGCATCGTTCCACTACACCATGGGCCCCCGAGAAATCCAGAGGCTGAGCACCTTGCATGCTCCAACCTTTCCTAAATATCTGGCATCCAGCTCAGATAGACAATATCCATTCCCAGTCGAGCTGAAAACGCTCACCCTTAAGATCAGCTCAAAAGAGGGAGAACCAGAAGAGGGCAAAGCACGTCTCCTGGGGTGCAGCCCTATGTATTCAGTAAACTAGCCTGGCACTTCTCTACAGAATCCAGACAGATCAGGGAGCTACGTGTGACTTATCTTCCTAATGCTCGGCTTCTAATGTGAGAAACCACATTCTGTTACTCCCATTCTTTGGCACTGTGGGGTGCCTCTTCTCCCTCTAGCCAGAGTAACTCAATGTAAATGGCCCCAGTGGACTTTGGAGTCTCCAGAGTTTCTGCTGTGTCTTCTCTGAGTTAAGCTTCTAGTTAGTTCTCCAGGCACAAATTAAGATAACAGACATTCTATTATGAAACTTAGAATGCGATGCTCAGAACTTTGGAACTTGTCATATCAATAGTAGCTCCTTTGAACTGAGCATGTATTGTGTGCCTGCTCCCAAGTTTATTTTATTTAATTCTCATAACAATCCAGTGAGGTTGGTACTATTATTATCTTCATTGTATTATATATTTGATAAAACTGAGATGGTATATTCAAGAAAAATGTATATGCTCAAGGTCCCTCAGTAAGTGGCAAAGACAAAAATCTGAATCTATTTGACTTTTAATCCTATTTAATGTATATTTATATTTTGATTTATTGAACAACAACAACAAACACGATATTTGTGTATATATACATATATATATACACCCATACATATATATATATATATAAAAAAATTGTTGTTCAATTGCTAAGCCTTTGCAACCACAGGGACTGCAGCATGTCAGGCTTCCCTATCCTTCCCTGTCTCCAGGAGTTTGCTCAAATTCATGTCCATTGAGTCAGTGATACTATCTAACAATCTCATCCTCTGTTGTCCCCTTCTCCTCCTGACTTCTATCTTCCCTAGTAACAGGGTCTTTTCCAATGAGTCAGTTCTTTGCTGGTGGCCAAAGTGTTGGAGCTTCAGCTTCAGCATCAGTCCTTCCAATGAATATTCAGGGTTGATTTCCTTTAGGATTGACTGATTTGCTCTCCTTGATATATATGATATATCATCATATATATATGTATCATCATGAGTTTGTTTTATATCCTTATATAGTTTTGCATAAATATATGTATATCCCTTATGGCAGAAAGTGAAGAAGAACTAAAGAGCCTCTTGATGAAAGTGAAAGAGAAGAATGAAAAAGGTGGCTTAAAGCTCAACATTCAGAAAACTAAGATCATGACATCCGGTCCCATCACTTCATGGCAAATAGATGGGGAAACAGTGGAAACAGCGGCAGACTTTATTTTGGGGGGCTCCAAAATCACTGCAGATAGTGACTGAAGACGTGAACTTAAAAGACACTTACTCCTTGGAAAGAAAGTTATGACCAACCTAAACAGCATATTAAAAAGCAGAGATATTACTTTGCCAACAAAGGTCCGTCTAGTCAAGGCTATTGTTTTTCCAGTAGTCATGTATGGATGTGAGAGTTGGACTATAAAGAAAGCTGAGCACGGAAGAATTGATGCTTTTGAACTGTTGTTGGAGGAGACTCTTGAGAGTAACTTGGACTGCAAGGAGGTCCAGCCAGTCCATCCTAAAGGAAATCAGTCCTGGGTGTTCATTGGAAGGACTGATGTTGAAGCTGAAACTCCAATACTTTGGCCACCTCATGCGTGAGCTGACTCATTGGAAAAGACCCTGATGCTGGGAAGGATTGAGGGCAGGAGGAGAAGGGGATGACAGAGGATGAGATGATTGGATGGCATCACCGACTCAATGGACATGAGTTTGAGTAAGCTCCAGAAGTTGGTGATGGACAGGGAGGCCTGGCGTGCTGTAGTCCATGGGGTTGCAAAGAGTTGGATACGACTGAGCAACTGAACTGAACGGAACTGATGTATACCCATTAACAATGTAGTTTACCACGTGTATGCTTAAAGATTACATAAATGTCATCAAAATAGAGATATATCTTTCTTAGAGCCTGTCTTCCTCACTTTCTTGGTTCTTGCCAGTTGTCACCTCATGTGTCCTTACACAGCAGCATGGTGGAAATGAGTGGACAAATAAAGGCTATTCTTAGATGGCCATGACCATGGAGCAGAGAACTCATGATTTTACTGAAGAATGTGCTCACACTGGAATTATGCTTTCTGGGTCAGTAGGCCTCTTTAACTGTCTGTATGTGTATATTAGTAATTGTATATTAATGGTGTTTATGCCAAGGTGGTTTGAAAAAATCCAGTTAAATGAGAATATACTACTGGTCAAAGCCAGACAAGCCTGCTGTTTATTCCAGGGTCATCTGGTGCTAAAATCCCGATAGATTCAAACTTGTTTCCATAGATGACTGCAAGTCCATTTGTAGCTTTTATCCATAAGGTGCTATATCTAGTAGCCAGATGTGAGTGTGGGTTCCAGTAAACAAAGAAGCACAACTTCCAGCTCTATAAAATCTAAATCTACTTTTTATTGATCCATAGGTTTGAGCTGCTATTCTTAGGGTAATTTTTTGTACCTTATTTCCAAATCATTCTTCAATAAAAATTTTTTCCCCCAAGAAATAGTATGCAGCTGAAGTGTGTCTGTTACCTTCAAAAGTCTACAGACAGCTGTGGGAAGGTGCAGGCCAGTTTCGGGTGGGCTGGCCTTGCAACCCTGTCCTGAGAGTGAGGCGTCCTGTTTTCCAGGGCGTGTGTCAGCTTACTCACAAGCTGGAGTGTGGTTAGTCATGAGCTACCCTTGGATGATTTTGTTGTTTTGACTCCAAAGCTCAGTTTTAAAAATGTGATCAACTTTTCCCCTCATCCAGAGCTAATAACTTAACATTTAACTAAACACACAATGTATATCCATCAGCAATCTAGAATTTGCTGGGTTTATGGTTTAAAAATGACATGAAAATGTGAAGATGGCATAAAAGATTATACACAGCATAATCTACACTGGGCTAACTTTTAAAATGAGCACAAAGGGGAAATCGCACAGAGCTGTGTTCTCCCTGGATCATTCTTAAATGGACTATAAAGTACAGCACGGAAATGCGACACTCCAAATTTTTAACAGCAGGTTTAGCACCGGTGCTTGTTAATAGAATGGACACCCTGCTTGTAAATACCTCATGGCTGCAATCACACACATGCATGCAGGTGCATCTCTGCATGGCACAGGGCACCCCTGCACATGAGTTGGGAGAGAGCATTGCCACCCACTCCAGGGGACACTAGGCAATGTCTGGAGACATGCCATGACTGGGGGTAAGGCTGCTTCTGGCATCCAGTGGTTAGAAGCCATAGATACTGCTTAAAGTCCTACTATGAACGGGAGACCTCCTCCACTGCCCCCACCTGCCTCACCCAACAAGAAATACGGCTCCAAAATGGCAATCACACTGCTGTTGAACCCTCCTGGTGTACATGATTTTGTGTACAGTGCTGTGTTTGCATAAATGTACCATGTGAACAGTAATGTATAACTGAAAACTATCTCTTTACACAAGCTGCACCCGCAGTGATCCTAACCTCAGCGTTTCCAGCTCCACTGTCTCAGATGTTTGCTCATGGAGTGAGTGACTGGTGGGTGGAGCGCTTTGCGCTCCCAGGTTTTCCCATGGGTGTGTATGCATGTGCTTCCTCTTATAGATTCTTTCTTCAGCTCTGGAGTGAAAATTTCTTTAATCATAAGGACTTAACTATGGACATCTTTATTGAATCGACACTCTAAAATGGTTTATACTCGTACTTTCCTCTCAAGAGTTTTGATAATCAAAGTCATGTATCATAATTACAGAAAACTTGGATTATGTAGAAAAACAGAAAAAAAAAAATACTGCCCATAATGCCATCCACCACCCAGAGAATATGACATTAAAATCTTAATGCTGTTCCCTTTTGTATTCTTTTGTTTTGTTTCCAGCTTTTTTGATATATAATTGACAAATAACAGTGTATAAGCCGGTGGCTCAGACAGTAAATAATCTGCCTGCAATGCAGGATACCTGGGTTCAATCCCTGGGTCCAGAAGATCCTCTGGAGAAGGAAATGGCTACCCACTCCAGTTTTTTTGCCTGGAGAATCCAGGCAAGTTCCAGAGGAACTTGGCGGGCTATGATTCATGGGATAGCAAAGAACTGGACACGACTGAGCTGAGTGACTAACACTTTAACTTCTTTTCAAGCCTAAGTATACAAAGTGATGATTTAATATACATATACATTGCAAGATAATTATTACAACAAACTTAGTTAATATATCTATCATGACACATTGTTACTTTTTTGTGTGGTGGGGATGTTTAAGTTCTACTCTCTTAGCATCTTTCAAGTATAGAACACAGTACCATCAGCTACAGTCAGTATGTCTTGTACCCTTTTGTATTTAATGGATGTTTGAGATTCAACTATAGTTTTATTCTGTCCCTTAACTTTATGAGCAATTTGTGGCTACATAATTAAGTCATGTGGATTGCAACATATTTTACTAATCAATTTTCTGTGAAAAATTCAGATTCTTTACATGTTTTTGCTGATGTAGGTTGTACTGCAGTGAATATTTTTGTACATGACACTTTTCCTACATTTTTCAGTTTTCAGTAGGTTTCCAGAGATGTATTTATTGGAACAATGATATGCACCTATTTAAAACTGTTGTGGAGAAAGTGCTTTTGTAAAGTTGTACCCACTTTATATTCCCAAAAGTAGTGCAAAAGGGCAAGCACTTCATCTTTATCTCCAGTGTTGTTTTAAAGCTCTGCCTTTGGATAGGTGAAAACTGGTAGTTTATTGTTGCTTAGGGCTTCCCTGGTGGCTCCATGGTAAAGAATCTGCCTGCAGTGCAGGAGACACGGGTTCAATCCCTGGGTCAGGAAGATCCCCTGGAGATGGAAATGGCAACCCTGTCCAGTATTCTTAACTGGGAAATCCCTTGGAAGAGGAGCCTGGCTGGCTACAGTCTATGTGGTCGCAAAAAGAACTGGACACGACTTAGAGACTAAACAACAACAGTTATTGCTTAATTTGCATTTTTCTGATCTTCAATGAGATCGATGTTTTAAAATATGTTTGTTAGCTTTGTGTGTGTGTGTGTGTGTTCTCGTGATGCTTTTCTTCCTATCTTTTTAAGACTGGATTCCATAGGCTCTTTATCTGATGTCAGTTCCCCATGATTCTGAAAAAACTCTAAATATTTCTATAAATTTGAAAGGAATTAATTCACCAGACCTTTAGAAATAAGCTTACTCATCTTTAAGTCTGACCTTGGGAAAAGATGGCAGCTTACTCTTTTTCTGTCTATGGTTTGGGAGTTCTCAGACTTGCCCTTGGAGATGAAACTCCTGAAGACTATTTGATCTTTATGAAATAATCTTAAATATTGATGTATTCATCTTAAAATATCAAAATAACTTTGTGCTCAAGCAACTGCCACATTTCCTTAGACTCTAGTACTGAAGTTTTAAGAAAAATTTGGGCAAAATCTTTATCATGAGACAGTGTATCCTCTTAACTAATTGTATCATTAACTGGGCAAAACCTCTACTATGAACTTGTTTTTTAAAACATTTATTTATTTATTATAATTGGAGGCTAAATACTTTACAATATTGTAGTGGTTTTTGCCATACATTGACATGAGTCAGCCATGGGTATACTTGTGTTCCCCATCCTGAACCCCCCTCCCACCTCCCTCACCATCCCATCAGGGTCAGTGTCATCCCAGTTATGCACTTGTTTTTAACGGGAAAACACTGATCTAAATCCCAAGCACCCAACAAAAGCCTAATCTCAGGTGTAATGACCCAGGCATCAAGTTCTCCACCTTGCTCTAGAATGGAAAGTCCCTGATGCAAGGATTTTTCTTTAATTACTACTGGCTTTCAATGCTCAGAAAAAGTGGGGCACATAACAGTTGCTCAGTAATTATTTATCGGGTTCATAAATTCTGCTTCCTTTAGGAGCCAGTGCAGTCTCTTAGAAAAAGCAGTGTCTTTGGGTTACACAGACCTTTACAGAAGTCAGGTGCCTACCCACAGCCTTCATCAACTCTGATGGACATCAGAAACAGCAGCTGAGTACCTAGGGCACCACCCCTGCTTCCAGAGATTTCTGAGAAAAGTCTCTGAAGCTGCAGCTTTTTCAGAAAAAAAGAAAATGATTGCATATAAAACTTGTGTATATTAGCTTCTTCTCAATTTGTGTACAGTCCTTTGTAAATTTTCAAACTATTTGTAATGGACGGTTTTTTTGTTTGTTTGTTTTGTACTTTTTATCATCACAGACCAATACTTTTATAAAATATACTAAAAATGAATTACTAGGAAAATTAAATTTAAAGATTAAAATTTTTAATTTTTTAATTATTAGAGTCAACAGACAAAAAGTTACAGTTCAATAAATGTAGTCAGAACAAATCTAATATAGGGGAAAAGAAAAACATCACTAAAACTGTGAATGTTGTTCATTGAAAGAATAGGTAATACACGATTAAAACAGAATTGTAGTTACACCTGTAAATTTCTATTTTCAACTATAATAATAAAGAATTCATGGAGGAAATAACCTGCATTTAGGCATTTATATGCATATAGGACAAACCCCATGTATATCAATTTTTAAAGTTTTAGTGTGACCAAATAAGCTTGCTTCTTGCTGAATGATTTACATTATCTAGGTAGGACTGATGGTGAATGATTCTCACAGAAGATACTGTATATCTACATAGTGTATATATTTTGTTTTCATAACACTCATAGTAGAGAAATTAATTTCACAGAGGCATGTGGATAGGAATGAAAGAAGAGAGATTAAAGAGATTTCAGCAAGCTCAATATATTTATTTTCAAATTATATCCAAAGTTAAGCAAATAGGACCATAATTTCAAAACTTTCATCAGTAACCAGTCCACATACACACAGACACACACACATGTCTTGGCTCTGCTTAAGCCTGTTTCCCACTCGAGTCTAGCTGAGCAAGAGCTCAGAGCCATAAATGAATTTGAGTTATGGAAAGTGTACAAAGTTATATTTCTTTTACACTACAGTTTGCAAAATGAGATTCACATCCATTAAATATTTCATATATCAAAAAATGACTCAATGGTATCTTGAGAAACTTAAAAACTCTGCCAAAGACAACTCTTTTGTTCGATGAAATCAGTGAATACAAACTTTTGGAAATAAAGCCTCTTCGAAGACAATCAGCTTTGGTAAAATGTCTTCCTTTAAGTGGAACTCCCTAATATTTAGTCTAATGTTGCTGTTTTTCCCCCAAGGTGGTTAATTAACAAACACACAAAGTTAGCAGTAAAACTCAATGTTGTGTCTGCCAACAAGACAGAAATTGTTGCTGAATCTGCTGTAAGAAGTAATTAACGTAAGGCAAATAATGACACTGAGGGATGAGGAGGAGGGAATAGAAGCCACTAAAATATTCTTGGTGTACTTAAAGGAGTTTGCATGTTTCAGTGAGTTACACTAGAGAACATCCACCCTCAGCATCTGTTTTATTATCCACTTGGAACCTGTGCAGATCCCTCAGCTAACCCTCTTCTTTGTCTGCCGAGGTAAACATGCCAAAAAATGGATTGGGTTTGGCTGACAATGAAGCATGCTCTGCTCCATCAGGCATTTTTTTCTTCATCATGAGGAAGCACTCAACAGGTATTCCAAAGGCACACGTGCAAAATGCAATTCCCTCTGCTCAGTTGGGTGTCTCTTCCTGCCTCAGGACACTATCAGAGGGCTGCGTCTTTTCCCTGGTGGGACCTGGATGATTTATTAACTCTGGAGAGAAGCTTACACTCTATCTAATTGGGTGGCCAACATTTGGACTCAATTTTGAATTTTTTTTTCTGTTGTCCTTATAAACAAAACAGGATAAAAACAAGTGTAGTTAATTTGGATGTGTCTGGGCTTTAATTTTCATCCATTTGTACCTTGCAGCTTAAATTTTGAAAATTGAACCAGAAGACTGTCTCTATTGGAAAATCGCATTCTTAAACCATGTGTACATGTGATTGCAGTGAAGAAACATAAGGAATCATAAGATTGTAAGCATCTTGAGGGTATGGTCTTGTTTTTACTAAAGCCTGTATCTCTTATGTATCTAATTTAGTAACTGCTACATAGTAGGCACTCACAAAATGTTTAATTCAGTAACTGCAATTCATTATTTTAATCAACAAATATTTACTACTTTCCTAGTACTATCAATCAATCAATAAGAAATAAATAAAGAAATGAATAAAGAAATAAATGAGCAAGTGAACAAATAAACCACCAGCTTCAAGACCTTACTTGATCTCTCCAACATTATGTGCTCTTGTTTTTCATGTCCTCAGAAAATATAACAATTTTTTTAAAAATAAATTTATTTATTTTAGTTGGGGGCTAATTACAATATTGTAGTGGTTTTTGCCATACATTGACATGAATCAGCCATGGGTTTACATGTGTTCCCCATCCTGAACCCCCTCCCCCCTCCCTCCCCATCCCATCCCTCTGGGTCATCCCATTGCCCCAGCCCTGAGCATTTGTCTCATGCATTGAACCTGGAATGGTGTTCTGTTTCACATATGATAATATGCATGTTTCAATGCTATTGTCCCAGAACGTCCCACCCTCACCTTCTCCCTCAGAGTCCATAAGACTGTTCTATGCATCTGTGTCTCTTATTCTGTCTCGCATATAGGGTTATCGAGAAAATATAACAATTTTTAAAAACCTGTTACTGTCCACAGACCTCATACTTGGGAGATTAAAAACAGCAGTAAATATCACTAGTATCAAGGAAATAAATTTTAAATACAGCGCATATACTTTCATAGTGATGAACAGCTCACTTGATTACCTTCTGGATTTCTGCTCACTGCGGATATATCAGTCCACATTAAGCCTCTACTCTAGATGAAGGAATGTTCTAAATTTACACCTATCTTCTAATGTAGTTCTCACAACAACCTATGAGGTAGATACTGTTATCCTCCCTTCAAGCTGGGGAAGTGAGATGCTAGTAAGTAAAGGAGCCCTTGCAGTCTGACTCCACACTTTAATCACGCCACACTCCCTGCCTCCCTTCTATGGGGATGAAGTGCAATGGACTAATCCATGCACAGTGAAGAGTTTGGCCTGCTACGTAGGGCTCTATCTGCTTGGATCAAACTTTCTTCTTTACCTACAATCATCATAATTTCAATAAGGAAACAGAGGGTTTGTTTGAATTGTGCCGACTAGCAGCAACCATTCTGAATCACTATTAGCATAAAGATTCCATTTGTGCAACATGGCACATGCCTCTGTGTGTGTGTGTGTGTGTGTGTGTGCGAAGAATAGTTACCGAAATATAAATGTTATCTCAGAGCCATGGGATTTCAGGTGAACCTGACCTCTTCTCTTAAATTTTAGCTGTGTTGTTTGCATTTTTACAATGAGTAACATGCAGTTCTGTAATGAGAAAAAAGATATTAAATTATTTCTATTGTGAAATAAAGAGTGATGGCTCTGGAGTCAGTCTGAGTTTGAGTCACTGTGTATCTGAGCTTGGGCAAGTTTCTTATCCTCCCTACCTTGGGCTTCCTTACCTGCAATGGGGCCTATGAAAGCGCCTGCTATGGGAGTGGAGAGGAGGTGACAGCAGGGTAGTGTACAGGCAGAGTCCTGACCACAGAGTCACCCTGACTTTCACAGGCCTAAAGAAGAAGGTCAAAGGAAGATGCACCCTGCATTCACAGAGCTCACAACTGGTGGTTCCTGAAGAAACAAATGAAATTTGCATCTCTAAGACCCGCCATTGACTCTCATTACAAGGCAAGCCAGGCCACCACCAACTCAGGCAGCTAAATTTGTTTCAACTCCAGTTTGCATTGTCAAAACCCCATTTCTGTTTTATATCAGGAATTCAAAACAGCTCCAGGCAGCAGCTCCAAATGGCTCCACTCTTGGCCTTTCTTCCTTCCATGTGTGAACAACATTCCAGAATGTTTAATCTATTGGTCTCCTTTAATCTGGCTGAAGAGGAGACATTTCACATAAAACAAGTACAGTAGTTCTTTTCTTTAACGCTGACAACACAAGTTTGCTCTTTGTAAAGAGTAGTGATTGAGAGTAAAATCCATTTGTGAAAGGAGTAGGTGATAGAAACAACTGGGAAGACTGGTTTCACTACTGTGAAAAGCAAAGGAGAAAAGGAAAGATATACCCATTTGAATGCAGAGTTCCAAAGAATAGCAAGGAGAGATAAGAAAGCCTTCCTCAGAGATCAATGCAAAGAAGTAGAGGAAAACAATAGAATGGGAAAGACTAGAGATCTCTTCCAGAAAATCAGAGACACCAAGGGAACATTTCATGTAAAAATGGGCACAATAAAGGACAGCAATGGTATGGACGTAACATAAGCAGAAGATATTAAGAAGAGGTGGCAAGAATACACAGAACTGTGCAAAAAAGATCTTCATAACCCAGATAATCACGATGGTGTGATCACTCACCTAGAGCCAGACATCCTGGAATGCGAAGTTATGTGGGCCTTAGGAAGCATCACTATGAACAAAACTAGGGGAGGTGATGGAGTTTCAGCTGAGCTGTTTGAAATCCTAAAAGATGATGCTGTGAAAGTGCTGCACTCAGTATGTCAGCAAATTTGGAAAACTCAGCAGTGGCCACAGGATTGGAAAAGGTCCGTTTTCATTCCAATCGCAAAGAAAGGCAATGCCAAAGAATGCTCAAACTACGGCACAACTGCACTCATCTCACACGTTAGTAAAGTAATGCTCAAAATTCTCCAAGCCAGGCTTCAGCAATACATGAACTGTGAACTTCCAGATGTTCAAGCTGGTTTTAGAAAAGGCAGAGGAACCAGAGATCAAATTGCCAACATCTGCTGGATCATCGAAAAAGCAAGAGAGTTCCAGAAAAACATCTATTTCTGCTTTATTGACTATGCCAAAGCCTTTGACTGTATGGATCACAATAAACTGTGGAAAATTCTGAAAGAGATGGGAATATCAGACCACCTGACCTGCCTCTTGAGAAATCTGTATGCAGGTCAGGAAGCATTGGTTAGAACTGGACATGGAACAATAGACTGGTTCCAAATCAGGAAAGGATTACGTGTATATTGTCACCCTGCTTATTTAACTTATATGCAGAGTACATCATGAGAAATGCTGGGCTGGAGGAAGCACAAGCTGGAATCAAGATTGCCGGGAGAAATATCAATAACCTTAGATATGCAGATGACACCGTCCTTATGGCAGAAAGTGAAGAAAAACTAAAGAGCCTCCTGATGAAAATGAAAGAGGAGAGTGAAAAAGTTGGCTTAAAGCTCAACATTCAGAAAACTAAGATCATGGCATCCAGTCCCATCACTTCATAGTAAATAGACGGGGAAACAGTAGAAACAGTGTCAGACTTTATTTTTCTTGGGCTCCAAAATGACTGCAGATGGTGACTGCAGCCATGAAATTAAAAGACACTTACTTCTTGGAAGGAAAGTTATGACCAACCTAGACAGCATATTAAAAAGCAGAGACATTACTTTGCCAACAAAGGTCCATCTAGTCAAGGCTATGGTTTTTCCAGCAGTCACATATGGATGTGAGAGTTGGACTATAAAGAAAGCTGAGTGCTGAAGAATTGAGGCTTTCGAACTGTGGTGTTGGAGAAGACTCTTGAGAGTCCCTTAGGCTGCAAGGAGATCCAACCAGTCCATCCTAAAGGAGATCAGTCTTAGGTATTCATTGGAAGGACTGATGTTGAAGCTGAAACTCCAATACTTTGGCCACCTGATGCAAAGAGTTGACTCACTGGAAAAGACTCTGATGCTGGGAAGAATTAGGGGCAGGAGGAGAAGGGGACGACAGAGGATGAGATGGCTGGATGGCATCACCGACTCGATGGACATGAGTTTGGGTAAACTCTGGGAGTTGGTGATGGACAGGGAGGCCTGCTGTGCTGTGGTCCATGCAGTCGCAAAGAGTCGGACACCACTGAGCGACTGAACTGAACTGAACTGAACTGTGGGGTGGAGGACACCTCTGGTGAAAGTCATGGAAGATCAGAAAAGAAAAATGCAGAAGCCACGAGTCTGAGCAGTAATAAACACACATTGTCTGTCATCTTCCCCATCTATGGAAGATACTTGGAGCAATTTCCAGACATCTATGGCCAGGTGGAATGAGAACCTGCATCCTTTGGTTTTCAGAACAGAGCATGTGATGAAGCTCTTCTAATCAGGCTCACCCAAGTGAGACATATACTTTGGGGGACCAAGTCTATTGATGACGGTGGCACAGGGGGTGTCTGGCTTCCACAGATGCCAGAAGTTTACAGTGTCAAGTTCTTGGTGGAGCAGTGGCTACATTGGTTTTTCAAGTGTCTTGCAGGGGGGGGCTGGGGGGTGGGGGGGGCAACCATTTCAGTTTCCTCATCAGGCCATTCTGAGCTTTGTTTTGTCCATGACTTCTGGAATTTTAGCCTCAAATCATCCAGTATCCTCTTACAAACTCTTCTTACCTAGTTGGCAGCAAACTTCTTTGCATTAAACTAAGAACCCTGAGAGATACAAGTGTAAAATACTAGGGAATTTTTTCAGCCTTCCAGGAGACTGAGAATCACTGCTGGCCACAGGTATTGCTAACAGTTAGGCACTTTGATACTTTGAGCACAAGTGCACTCTTCGCCTGCCCATTTGTAACTGTCTAGGACAATGTTCATCTGAAGGGGATGGCGTACCACTTCACACTTGGGGATTCCCACACCCTCATTTTTTTTAATCTTATACA
This sequence comes from Okapia johnstoni, assembly GCA_024291935.2. Lineage (NCBI taxonomy): Eukaryota > Metazoa > Chordata > Mammalia > Artiodactyla > Giraffidae > Okapia > Okapia johnstoni. The sequence continues at coordinate 61,899,812 of CM044308.1, forward strand.
TTTTTTAAAAGTTTCATTGTATATTGGAGTACAGTTGATTTACAGTGTTGAGTTAGTTTCAGTCAGAATGAAGTAAAGTGAAAGTGTCAGTCGCTCAGCATGTCTGACTTTGCAACCCTGTGGACTGTAGCCCACCAGGCTCCTCTGACCATGGAATTCTCCAGGCAACAATACTGGAGTGGGTAGCCCTTCCCTCCTCCAGGGGATCTCCTGACTCAGGGATCAAACCTGCATCTCCTACACTGCAGGCAGTTTCTTTATCATCTGAAGCACCAGGGAATGGCCTTTTTTCCCCATATCAATGGGTCTCAACTTTTTACATTACAATCACCTGGGGAGCTTTTAAGGCTCTCTTATGCCTAGGTCATTCTCCATACAAATTAAATGAGCCACTGGAGGCAGGGTGAAGGCATCATTAATTTTTATGTAGCCACATCTCAGAATCAATGGTCTAATCAGTGGTAAAGTGTGTGCCCCAGACCAGCAGCACCTGAGAGCCTGTGAGAAATGCCAGTTCTCAAGCCGCACCCCAGACCTGCTGAGTCAGCAGCTCTAGGGACTGATTGCCGCCTCACAGCAGCAATCTGTGTTTTAATAAGCCCTCTTCAAGGTTCTGGTATACATTCAAGGTTGAGATCAAGTCACTTTCAGGCTGTCATGTAGGCATTTTTAAAGCTTACCCTTTCAGGTCACTGCTTAAGAAAACGTTTATTGGGACTTCCCTGGTGGTCTAGTGGTTAAGACTCCACGCTTCTACTGCAGGGGGCATGGCTTCCATCCCTGGTTGGGGAACTAAGATCCCACATGCCATGTGGTGCAGCCAAAAAAAAAAGAAAGAAAACTTGTATTCAGTTAATGCATCAGGATTCAAATTTCTTCACAGAGAGAATTTTCCATGTCCCAGAGTCAGTACGATTCCAAACTAACTCCATTCTTACTGCTCAAGTTTTGAGTGAACCTATTTAAAAAAAAAAAAGTGTAAAATATCTATTTTATTGTATCTATTCAACCAGACTTTGTTTACCTAGTTTGGAAAGGTTGAACTAAAAATAAAATAACGGGGGTGGTTAGCATGTAGAACACAGAGACATGAACTCTAACAAATACACACATGCATGCACGCACATAAATGCACATATCTGCACACATGCACAGATTCTCGTGTGCACACACCCAGCTCCATGAGGAGAATGTTGCCTGTCTCTAGAAACACTGCTGGATCTAAGGGACAGGACAAATATGGTGGTTGATCAGGAGAGATCTGCATGAGACACTGCATTGCTTGCCATGAAATCCTGCAGTCCTAGGTGAGGAGAGTTTATCCTGTGACCTTCTCTGTAACAGAAGATTGGACTTGCTCTCAAAGCCAGCTTCTGCCAGCGGTGACATGAGAATAGTGAAGTTCTTCCTATAGTAACAAGTGCCATTGATCAATGATTTTATGGCTGTTCATTTTATCATTGCTTTTAGCATCATCATGTGGCAGTGGGCACTGGGACTACTTTCAATACAACCACCCATTTGAGACTTGAAGCACAGAGAAGGACTTCCCCATCAAGTTTATCTTTCTGTTCAATCCTAAAAAAGGAGACTTCAAGAGAGCCTGAAAGAGAGGAGAATTTGAATCAATTTTGACTACAAGGCTCCCTTCCTAACATTTAAAATACACCTGGATTTCAGGAAATGATGTAAGAAAGTGAGTAATCAGTTTGAGAATGTTCTAAGATGTCTTTTTCTCTATGTAATATGCTTATATTAGCTATTTTGAAAACAACACCTTTCCATGAAGAAACTGTTTCTGGACTAGCAGCAAAAGAAGAGGTGTTTATATCACATCTTGTGCAGTGAAGCCCTCAGAGGAGGTTGCAGCAACTTAGAAATGAAAAGAGAGAAAGCCAGGGGCCTGGGATGTAATGGTTGATAATCACAACCAACATTAAGAATTTTATTAATGCAAATGAAGCATTCATTGTCAGGCTCTGTAATAAGAGATCCCACCCACTTATTCAGGTACAGCCATGAGCCCATGTTACAGGTGGAAACTAAGGCACAGATGTTATATAAACACCATCTACAATTGGCAAATATCTGAATCTGAACCTATTTGCCACACCTGACCAGCCAGAGAGTGAGAGGTGACTTCCATCCCCATCCCACCCCTTAATTAAAATCTCTGGGGTCCTGCTCAACTCTGTTCTACAGACACCATCATGTTTATTGCTTCTCAATTATGGAACAAGTACTGTCTTGTTTTTGAGTGAAATAATGGTGACTAATATAGGCACAGACCATCTTCAAATGGGTGTACCGGAAAATAATGGCAGCTGGATAGGATCCGTGTCACCCTGGGGTCTTCTCAGTGGGAGTCACAGCTGAGCCGAGAGCTGAAGGAGTTTTCACTGGCTGAGGAGGGCAAAGAGAATCCCAGGCAGAGGGATGAGCCTAGATGAGGCCTGGAATCTGGAAAGTTTGGCCCTTTAGCAAGATTCAGAAGTTCAGCATGGCTGGAATGCAGGTCAAGGCCTTTATTAGGTTCCTTAAGAGATTTTGACTCAACACTGACAACTAAGGAGATACCAGGCAAGAATATTGAAGTGGATTGCCATTCCCTTCTCTAGGGGATCTTCCCAACCCAGGGATCGAACCATGGTCTCCCACACTGCAGACAGATTCTTTACCATCTGAGCAACCAGGGAAGCCCAAGGAGTCATTGAAGGGCCTTAAATAGGGAAGGGTCTTGATCATATTTAAGTTTTAGGAAGATTGTTCTGACTGCAACATAGGAAAATGCGCTGGGTTTGGGTAGTTCCTGATGATGGGCAGAAGGAACAAGTATTTGTCAAGTGATTCATTGTTATGTACTCATCATCATTCTGGCATTGGGTGCTGTGGGAAACAAGACAGCAAGAGCCATGTTCTCTTGGAACTCACATTTCATTGGAGGAAAGAAATCAAGTCTCCACATACACAGAGGCCATAGTAACCTCCCTTCAGGTGAGGGGGCGAGGGGAGGGGAATGATTCTCCAATGCTTCTCAAATTATCTGTGGTGAAGGGCTGGAATTTCTTCCAGTTCAGCCTAGACCAATATGTAGTTTTAATGGCCATGATTTGTGCACTCACACACCACATGTGACCCACCACTTGAGCCTGTCAGTACCTGAGTGTTCTACTCCACTCTAGGAGAGCAGTCCATTGCATGGCCATAATGCAGCCATATCAAATTGCAACCAAAGTTTTTAAACCTTTACTCCTCAATGGCTCACAACTGGGGAGGAGTATGAGATAGAAGCAGACCTATAGGAAGTTTCCATGTTGGAGATATTGATTATGGGGTGCCTGGTGGAATACAAGAGATGTCAAGGACAAACAAGTAGGTAGGTTCAAACTTATACAGACTCAGGTAGGAGAAGTGATGTGCCTGGTCATTTCCATTAGCTCCTTCACATCAACTTAAATCTGCATCTGATTCACTGTCTCAGCATTTTACATAAACTAATTTAGACGATAAAGTCAATTTGAACTGATTTTACAGTGAAAAAAAAGAAACAATAGTGCTAATGAATTATGTTTGGGCACCTACTAAGTGCCAATGTGATGGGGAAAGGAAGTGGGTGGGACAGACCCAGAAGCAGCAGACCCTTAGTATACACAGCATGGGGAACTTACTCTGGCTGGCAGGAAACTGCTTTCTTCCAAAAGGCCTTGACTCTTCAAACAGGGTCCGTGGTCTGAATCTCGAGCAGAAATCCCTGTTCATTAGTGTCAGAAAGCAGAGGCAGGCCCTGGCTTTCTCCTTTTGGGCAGTCAGTCCTGGAGGTGCTGTGGCTGTCTCTGTGGCCTTCCCTCTGCTCTTACCTCCAACTTCTGACATCAGGGCCTGGCCCCAAGCTCTCAGGATGGCATTCAGTCCTGGGCCAGCCCAGAGAAGCTGTGAACAGAGGCACCTAAGAGGCCTTCCTACCCTCAGCTGTTCTAATAACAACGGCGTACTAGGGAAGAGGGTCATACAGTCTTTCACTTGGTGGTAGGTGTGTTGGGCACTGACCAGGGACTGTGTAATCCCCAGCTTGTGTCTGCCCTTGCGTCCCCCATCGCCCCTCACTGAAGGTCCTCTGAGTGCCAGTCTCCAGGGTGCTGTCCCTGGGAGGGTGGGAGTCCGTGAGCCTCATCTCAGCATGCAGAAAATCTCACCATCATCCCAAAGGTGGTGCTAGATGTGGTCAAGGACCAAGATGGATTAATGAAGAAAACTACTCTGATGTTCCATCCCTAGGCCAAACTGCCAGCAGTGTACTTTCAAACATTTTTTTTCTCTTTGGCTACATCAGGTCTTGGCTGGGGCTCCTGGGATCTTTCATTATGGCACAAGGACTCTGTTTTTGGCACACAGGCTCAGTTGTGGAGCATGGGCTTAGTTGCCACCTCCCCCATCCCTGGCATGTGGGAACTTAGTTCCCTGATCAGGGATTGAATCTGCACCTCCTGCATTGGGAGGAGGATTCTTAACCACTGGACCACCAGGGTCCTTCAATCAACACTTTCACAAATCTAATCTGAAAGCACTATTATGGAAGCACTATTAGACTATTTCATATTTGTGTGTTTATTAAAGCTAATGAGATAAATATAAACATGTTTTAAATATCACAGATTCCATTTCTTCATTAAAAAAAAATAAGTAAACTAAGAATCTCAAGTAATGGAAATTGTCTGGCCCTCTATCGCCCTCTAAGACATTTTATTTCTCCCTCACCCATCCACCCCTCCTCCCCCGCCCAGGAACCCGCCCATATTTCCTTAGTTAAGAAAGAGAAAGCAAAAGGAAAAAATACAAGCAATGATTTTCCCAGCAGGGGGCAGCAAGAGACAGTAAATCTGATGTTGTTTTTGGCTTCCCCAGCCCCCAACTTTGTCTGAAATCCTGGATTTTAATCGGGAAGAGGGCCGTGAGGGGAACAAGGATGGAATCCAAACCACAGAACCCAAATTCATAAAGTTAAGTGGATGCAGAACTTTCTGGAACAAGATTTACCGAGGACAATAGCCAGACTGCCTTTTTTTTCTTTTCTTTTAAGCTTTATGGGAGAAGGCAGCCCAGCGGAATTTTTTAAAGAATCTGGTTCTCTGCGGTGATGTCCACAGATTTGGTGATATGAATGCTCTTTAGGAAACACTCCATATATAAGAGGGGAAAATGTTCCCTTTGAATAAAATCCCACAACTTATCTTCATGCCACTATGGACTGGAAACATGGGTCTCACTAGCCAAGAGTATCTGAGTGGCTGGGGTATACGACACCCAGCACGGGGCATCTTAAGTAGGATTTACCTTATCAGGTGAAAAGAAATAAAGGATGCTGGAAAGAGAGTGAGATCAGGTAGGCATTGTGGTCCAGTACTGAACTTCTTACTGGCCCAAGCACCCTTGAGGTAGGTAAAAATATGAGCCCTGATTAAAAAAAAGAAAACTGTATCCAAAAGAAGGATATAAAGGGGAAACAGGAAAGGAAATGATTGCAGTGGGAGGGTTCTGCTTAGGAAATATTTATCTGTGGTCCTAGGCTGTAATGTTATAATTGTAAGTCCTGGCAACAACGGTTTAGGACATTTGGGCTTATGTCCATTTTAGGGAATCTTATTAGCTTCCTAGGGCTGCCATATCAAAGTGCCACAAACTGAGTGCCTTATAACAACAGAAAGTTATTCTCTCACAATTCTGAAGGCCAGAAGTCCTAAATAAAGTGTTGGCAGGGCCATGTCCCCTCTGAAGTCTCTAGGGAAGTATTGTTCCTTTCCTCCTCCCAGCTTCCAGTGGCTCTGGCATTCCTTGGAGATCCTTGGTTTGTAGCTGCATTACTCCAGTCTCCGCCTCCATCTTCACGTGGCCTTCTTTCCCGTGTGCACATGCCTGTACGTCTGACTCTCCCTCTCCTTCTTCTTATAGAGACACCAGCCATTGGGTTTAGGGCCCAGTCTAGTTTAGCATGATCTTATTTTAAGGTAACTGATTACATCTGCAAAGACTGTATTTACAAATAAGGTCATATTTTTTGAGGTTCTGGATGGATATAATATTAGGGGACACTCCTAAGCCCACAGACCCCTAATAGTACTTATGTTACGGCGATAAAACTAGACAATGTTGCTATCAAATACTGGCTGTGCCTCTTCCTGTCCCTTTGTCCCCTGAACCTTGCTTTCTCATTTGTAAGATGGTAACAATAATCCTCAGTGGAATTGTGAAATGAGTCAGAGATCGCATGCTTGACACAGTTGTTATAAAACAGTAGGCGAGGCTGGCAGAGCTGTGGTGGGGGCTTCTCTCTCCCATTTGCAGGCAGCCCCAAGGCTCTTGGCCAGACCTCCCAGTGTGTTCCAACTGCTTTGCCCTAAAATCTACTCTCAGGATCTCTGCTTGCCAACTTACCAGCTTGGAATCTGATATATTGAACTTTATGAGTTGTTGTGTGTCTCCTCCTGGATGAGATACATTTAAAGGGATACGTCCAACTCAGATTCTGCTTTGGTTTCTTGGTGGCACAGGAACCTGAGACCAGTGAGGGCAAGGGGGTTTGGAGGACATTTGAACAGGACCACAGTTCCTCAGCCTCCGATGGCATCCAGTGGTGACCACCTAACCTCATGCTGGTGGGGCTAGCCCTGGTTTTATTTTGGAAACTGCACAATCAACAGTCACAAATCCTGAGGGAAGACAACTGGAATTTTCTGAGAATCGTGCTACAGACTTTTATAGGAATATTTCTTGTTGCCAGTGGCTCTTACCTCAGGGCGGGTTTGGGCACAGTGGCTGGAACAGCCAAGAGCATGGTTCCTGCCTTGTGAGTCCACACTGGATGCACTGAGATAGATAACCACACAGGTCCTTTGATATCTGATATTGTTACTCACTCATTTACTAATCTGAAGTCTTTCTTGTGTCTCTGTTGGGCCATTTCATTGACTCTAAAAGGAAATTTTTTTTTCTTGGGTTGATAACAGTCCTTTTTTGGTCTAATTAAGGAAATTTTTATATGCCCACTATTTTTATAAGCCTGCATCTTCTTGAGTGAGTCAGTGACAGCTCTATGGAAATATTTACCTTCCACAACCAGACTGGCAGATTCTAGCCTGACACAAATAAACATTTTAAGGAATTGCCCACTCCATGTCCCACTGACTCAACAAAGCTGGAGAAACATCTAACTAAAAATTAGAGCGGTCCAAGAATGGACCTTCATTGAAATGTACTTTGACCCAGAAGTGCTCGATCAGATGGACTGACTTTATCAAGGGTACCATATAGTTTGTTCTTTCGTAAGGCTTGACATCAGACTATATAACCTCATGTATCGAATCTATCCATTCATTCAACAAATATACAAGCATCATGTGGTACACAGCTCCTAAAATGTTTCTCAACCATCTCTGCCTCCTGGTACTATGCATGTATATTTTCTCTGCCTCCTGGAACTATGCATGTATATTTTCCCTTAAATACAAATGTTGAATATGGGCTAGGCTTACTGACTTGCTTCTGAGAAAAAGAACGCAGAAAAAGTCATGGAATGTCACCTGAAAGAATGGGTTACAGGAGACCATGACTTTTGTCTTGTTCTCATTCTCTGACTGTCCCTCTGTCTGTCTCTCTTTCCCTCTGGTCTCATCTCACTTGCTGACTCTCTCTGCTGAAGGAAGTGGCTGAACTGTGTTGAGAGGCCCATAAGACAAGCAACTGAATGCTGTGAACTGGGTGAGTGAGCTCGGAAGCATGTTCTAGCCTAGCCTTGCATTAACTGCAGCCCAGGGTGACATCTTCACCCCAGCTTCAAGAGACCTTAATTTAGAGGACCCAGCCGAGCCACGCCCTGTTCTCTGATCCACAGAAACTGGGAGACAATAAATGTTGATGTTTCGATCCACCAAGTTTTGGGGTAATTTGTTACACAGAGACATGATCAATACACACTTTGCTGGCAACAAAGATATAAATTGAAAAAAATACATTGGTCTTTTTCTTAAGACACGCAAACAATTTTCATAGAAAGTAGTACCTGCCCGCACTGCATCATGTCATGTCATGTCATGTGTTAGTCCCTCAGTCGTGTCCAACTCTTTGCGACCCCATGGATGATAGCCCACCAGGCTCCTCTGTCCATGAGATTTCCCAGGCAAGAATACAGTAGTGGGTAGCCATTCCCTTCTCCAGGGCATCTTCCTGACCCAGGGATTGTACCCAGGTCTCTTGCATTGTAGGTAGATTCTTTACTGTCTGAGCCTTTATTGCATTTGTGTACAAAACACAATGGTAACATAATAATAATGTAATTTGGCCTTTTAGCCTAAATATATAAGACTCATGAAACTGACCATAAGTTAAAGTGATTTGGAAGGACTGTTAATTATGTGAGATATTTCAGACTGCTTGGAAACAGTTCATTAAGAACTTGAAAATATGCATATATTTCAGAACAAAAGGTGTCTGGATTAGAAATTACTTCAGATGACATCTGCCTCTGTAAAACTCATCTTTGTTAATTGAAGCACTGCAAATAAAATGAGAAAAGAAGATAATAAGGTCACCCACCCATTTCAGTTACTTCATTTTCAATCGGTATTATGGTTTTTGCTCTAGAGCAGTTGAAAACATAGGCAATAGAAAAAGTGTATATTATTTGTGCCAATAAGAATAGAATATCTCTGAAGGAAACCTAAAGAAAAAACTCTTGTTAAAAATTTGGGCCAACCTCATCACTGTTTAATTTTGTTGTTCTTATATTCTCCTGGTTTTATATGTGTCCATATATAAATGTCTATTTTTAATATAAAAAGATACACCATAAAAAAAATTGGGGCAGGATTCTCCAACTCCTATGAAATCAAGATACTGGACTTTAGGACCTGCTGACATTTCTTCTTTTCTGCTCTGTTTATATCTACATTCTCAAATTCAATTCCAGAAAACTAGCTTGCTACCCAAATGGACTGGAGAGGGGCAGTTGAATTGAAGAGTCTAGAGCTTAGGAGAAGGGTTCAGATGGCTAAGATCTCTAATGGAGTGATAGAGAGTGAGAAGAGAAGAAATTCAAGGACTGGGGGCTGATAAATTCCAATGTTAGGAGGGCTACAAGTAGAGGAGAGACTCAGGAAGAAAACTGGGAAGGTCCAACACGGGATTCATCCGGAGGGGAAAAAATGTTAATATTGACTCATGAAGATTGTCTTTGGTTCTTTCTACCCTCCCTCTACACTGTCACCCTTAGTTATCTCATTTATTCCCCTGACTATAATATTCATTCCCATGAAAATGATTCCAAAAATTTATGTCTTTATTTCTACTTCTGGACGTCTCTACCTGGTATCTATGTATTCCAGGGGCATCTCAATGCAGCATGTCCCAAACCAAACTCTTAAATCTCCACACAGATGCTTGAAGTGCCTTCCTGGATCACTTTATCTAAAAGATCCTCCTACTCTTTCCCCCAATCACTATTTCCTTAAACTGTTTTATTTTTATAAAAGCACTTACCAACATTGAACATTACATTATAAATTAACTTCTTTGTTAATTTTCTCTCTCCTACAACAGACTATAAAGCCCATGAAGTCAGGGACTTAGTCTGATTCCTTGATGTCTCCTTTGCTCCTAAAATGGTCTCTGGCCATAGTAAGTGCTCAATAAGTATTTCCTGATTCAGATTTTTTTTGAAGCCTCTCATTACAGTAAGTCCCCTACATATGACCCTTCAAGTTGTGAACTTTCAAAGATGGAAGCATGTGTTCTCATGTCCAATCATGCAAGTTAGTTCATATGACTAGTGTACCTTGTCTCATGCATGCATCCTCTACAAGTGGCTGTGATTTTGTGTACTTTATGTATAGTACTGTATAGAGTACAGTAGTACAGTATCTTTATTTCCAGCCTATGATATCCCAAAGCAAGCATAAAAGCAGTGGTGATGTAGCTGTTACTGCTAAGATGCACCAAGTGATAATGATGGAAACAAAAAGGAAAATAATTGAGAAAGTAGAACAAGGAGACAAGATGGTAGACATCACTTGTTCTTATAACATGACTCATTCAACCATCAACATGATTCTAAAGAACAAGGACAAGATCATGGAACATGTGAAGTTTGCTGCGCCAATGACATCAACAATAACATTGAAGAAGCATGGAAAAGTGATGGAGGAGGTAGAGAAATTCTCAGCATGTGGATGCAGGATCCGCATCAGTGTCAAGTCCCGCTCAGCTTAATGCTGATTCAAGAGAAAGCTAAAAGCCTTTTTGAAGACTTGGAGAAGTATGGTGAAGAATCGGAGGGTGCACCTTTTAATGCCAGTCATGACTGGTTTCACCAGTTCAAAGCTAGTGCCAAACTTCACAAAGCAAAAGTGTGGCAAGGCAGTGAGAACAGATATAGTAGCTGCCTGGGCAATTTCCTGAAATGCTTCCAGAAATTTTTGATGATGGCACATATCTACCCAAGCAGGCTTTTAATGTGGATGAGACAGGGCTGTACTAGAAGAGGATGCCAGACTGAAGTTACCTCAATAAGGAGGAAAAGTTGATGCCAGGCAGCAAAGGATAGGCTAACTCTGTTGTTTGGTGGCAATGCTTCTGGTGATACGAAACTGAAGCCTCTCTTAGTTTATCATTCAGAGAACCCAGGAGCCCTTGAAAACAGAGCCAAGGGCTCTCTTCTTGTTGTGTGGAAGAGTAACACCAAAGCCTGAGTTACATAGCTCATTTTCCAGGACTGTTTTTTTCACCACTTTATCCTGGAGTTAGGGAAATATTACTTGGAGAAAGAGGTCCCATTCAACATTCTTTTGCTCCTAGGCAATGCTCTGGGCCACCGTCATTCATGGACGACTTTCATCTCAACATCGAAGCAGTGCTTCTGCCCCTGAATACTACATCACACGTCCAGCCCATGGACCAGGGAATGATAGTGACTTTCAAGAAATATTATTTACATCACACTTTTTGTCAAGCTGTAAAGGCAAGATATGAATCAGGAACAACCTTGCAACAATTTTGGAAGGACAATAACATCTACAAGGCCATAAAAAACATTGACTTTTCTCGGCATGAGGTTACAGCCATTACCATGAAGGGATTCGAAAGAACAACTTATCTGAAGTTTGTTCATGATTTTTGAGGATTTAAGAAGGTGTTTTTTCATTTCTCTGTTTTATTTTTCCTTCCCTTCTGTGGATTATGGGGACATTTTTTAAAATTCCATTTCTGACTTATCTGTGAGATTTTTGGTTGTATAATACTGCATCTTGTATGTTATTTTGTATATATTTGTATTAATTTGCAAATATTTGTATGTATTGTATATTGTGTTGATATTTTTAGTGGCTGTTGTAAATATTATCTTATATGCACACAACGCAGTCTACCAGTGTTGTCATTTCCCCAGTCTGAATCAAGTACAGCAAACTTACTTTTCTTGGGACTTCCTGGGCGGTCCAGGGGTTAAGACTCCGCACTTCCACTGCAGGGGGCACAGGTTTGATCCTTAGTTGGAGAACTAAGATCCTGCACGCCATGTGACCAGAAAAGAAAATTAACTTTCTTAATGTCCCTTTACTTTTCCCCATTTATAATGTAATTATTGTAAGTATTTTTTCTACATACATTTAGAACCAAAGCAGACAATATCCTTTTACTTCTACCAGCATATAGTTTAGAGAACTCAAGAGGAGAAATAAATCCTGTTGTATTTATCTGTACATTTGCTGTATTCTTTCTTCCTTCTTAATGATCCGAGGTTTTTGCCTTTATTGTTCTCTTTCTGCTTAGAGAACTTTAGTCAGCCATTCTTTTAGGGTAGGTATGCTAGTGACATATTCTCTTTGATCTTTCACCTGAGACTATTTTGATTCCTCTTTCATTCCTGGAAGATATCTTCAGAGGAATAGGATTCTGGGTTGACAGTTCTTCTCTTTCAACATTTGGAAAATCCCCCTGTGGTTTTTGAGGAGAAATCCCATGCCATTCCATTTGTTTTTCCCCTTTAGATAAGGTTCTGCTTCCTTCTCATTGTGTTAGTCATTCAGTCGTGTCGACTCTTTGCAACCTCATAGACTGTAGCCTGCCAGGCTTCTCTGCCCATGGAATTCTCCAAGGCAAGAATACTGGAGTGGGTTTTCATGTCCTCCTCCAGGGGATCTTCCAAACCCAGGGATTGAAACTGGGTCTCCTGTACTGCATGCAGATTCTTTACCATCTGAGCCACCTTATTACTTTTAAGATACTCTTCTGTCTTCTCAAAGTTTGATTACAGTGTGTCTTGGAGTTAATTCCTTTAATTTGATTCTGTTTGGAATACACCCAGCTTCTTGCATCTGTGAACTTATTCAGTTCAGTTCAGTCGCTCCGTCATGTCTGACTCTTTGCAACCCCATGGACTGCAGCATGCCAGGCTTCCCTGTCCAACTCCAGAGTTTACTCAAACTCATCTCCGTTGAGTCAGTTATACCATTCAAACATCTCATCCTCTGTTGTCCCCTTCTTCTCCTGCCTTCAATCTTTCCCAGCATCAGGGTCTTTTCAAATGATTCAGCTCTTTGCGTCAGGTGACCAAAGTATTGGAGTTTAAGCTTCAGCATCAGTCCTTCCAATGAATATTCAGGACTGATTTCCTTTAGAATTGGCTGGTTGGATCTCCTTGCAGTCCAAGGGATTCTCAAGAGTCTTCTCCAATACCACAGTTCAAAAGCATCAATTCTTTGGCACTCAGCTTTCTTTATAGTCCAATTGTCACATCCATACATGAATACTGGAAAAACCGTACCTTTGACTAGACAGACCTTTGTCGGCAAAGTAATGTCTCTGCTTTTTAATATGCTGTCTAGGTTGGCCATAACTTTTCTTCCAAGGAGCAAGCGTCTTTTAATTTCATGGCTACAATCACCATCTGCAGTGATTTTGGAGCCCCCCAAAATAAAGTCTACCACTGTTTCCACTGTTTCCCCATCTATTTCCCATTAAGTGATGGGACCAGATGATCTTACTTTTCTGAATGTTGAGCTTTAAGCCAACTTTTCCACTCTACTCTTTCACTTTCATCAAGAGGCTCTTTAGTTCTTCTTCACTTTATTCCATAAGGGTGGTATCATCTGCATATCTGAGGTTATTGATATTTCTCCCGGCAATCTTGATTCCAGCTTGAGCTTCATCCAGCCCAGCATTTCTCATGATGTACTCTGCATATTTCTGCTTTATTGACTATGCCAAAGCCTTTGACTGTGTGGATCACAATAAACTGTGGACAATTCTGAAAGAGATGGGAATGCCAGACCATCTGACCTGCCTCTTAAGAAACCTGTATGCAGGTCAAGAAGCAACAGTTAGAACTGGACATGGAACAATAGACTTGTTCCAAATAGGAAAAGGAGTACATCAAGGCTGTATATTGTCACCCTGCTTATTTAATTTATATGCAGAGTACATCATGAGAAACACTGGGCTGAATGAAGCACAAGCTGGAATCAAGATTGCCAGGAGAAATATCAATAACCTTGGATATGTGGATGACACCACCCTTATGGCAGAAAGTGAAGAAGAACTAAAGAGCCTCTTGATGAAAGTGAAAGAGGAGAGTGAAAACGTTGGCTTAAAGCTCAACATTCAGAAAACTAAGATCATGGCATCTGGTCCCATCACTTCATGGGAAATAGATGGAGAAGCAGTGGAAACAGTGGCTGAAATTTATTTTTCTGGGCCCCAAAATCACTGCAGATGGTGACTGCAGCCATGAAATTAAAAGACACTTTACTTCTTGGAAGAAAAGTTATGACCAACCTAGACAGCATATTAAAAAGCAGAGACATTACTTTGCCAACAAAGGTCTGTCTAGTCAAGGCTATGGTTTTTCCAGTAGGTCACGTATGGATGTGAGAGTTGGAATATAAAGAAAGCTGAGCACCAGAGAATTGATGCTTTTGAACTGTGGTATTGGAGAAGACTCTTGAGAGTCCCTTGGACTGCAAGGAGATCCAACCAGTCCATCCTAAAGGAAATCAGTCCTGAATATTCATTGGTATGACTGTTGCTGAAGCTGAAACTCCAATACTTTGGCCACCTGATGCAAAGAGCTGACTCATTTGAAAAGACCCTGATGCTGGGAAAGATTGAGGGCAGTAGGAGAAGGGGACGACAGAGGATGAAATTGTTGAATGACATCACCAACTCAATGGACATGGGTTTGGGTGGACTCTGGGAGTTGGTGATAGACAGGGAGGCCTGGCGTGCTGCTGTTCATGGGGTCGCAAAGAGTCAGACATGACTGAGCGACTGAACTAAACTGAACTGAACTCTGCATATAAGTTAAATAAGCAGGGTAACAATATACAGCCTTGACATACTCCTTTCCCGATTTGGAACCAGTCTATTGTTCCATGTCCAGTTCTAACTGTTGCTTCCTGACCTGTATTCAGATTTTCAAGAGGCAGATCAGGTGGTCTGGTATTCCCATCTCTTTCAGAATTGTCCACAGTTTATTGTGATCCACACAGTCAAAGGCTTTGGCATAGTCAATAAAATAGAAATAGATGTTTTCTGGAATTCTCTTGCTTTTGAGATGATCCAGCAGATGTTAGCAATTTGAGCTCTGATTCCTCTGCCTTTTCTAAAACCAACTTGAACATCTGGAAGTTCACGGTTCATGTATTGCTGAAGCCTAGGTTGGAGAATTTTGAGCATTACTTTACTAGTGTGTGAGATGAATGCAGTTGTGCAGTAGTTTGAGCATTCTTTGGCATTGCCTTTCTTTGGGATTGGAATGAAAGCTGACCTTTTCCAATCCTGTGGCCACTGATGAGTTTTCCAAATTTGCTGACATATTGAGTGCAGCACTTTCACAGCATCATCTTTTAGGATTTGAAATAGCTCAGCTGGAATTCCATCACCTCCACTAGCTTTGCTCGTAGTGATGCTTCCTAAGGCCCACGTGACTTCGCATTCCGGGATGTCTGGCTCTAGTTGAATGATCATACCATCATGGTTATCTGGTTCATCAAGATCTTTTTTGTCTAGTTCTTCTGTGTATTCTTGCCACATCTTCTTAATATCTTCTGCTTCTGTTAGGTCCATACCATTTCTGTCCTTTATTGTGCCCATCTTTGCATGAATATTGTTTGACAATTTTGGGAACTTTTCAGCCATTATTACAATACTTTATGTACTTTTTCAGCCCTACCTTCTTTTTCCTCTCTTTTTGAGACTCTGAAGACATGAGTGTTAGATCTTCTGTTATAGTCTGACTATCTTGTGTATAAATAATGGTATTCTGATAAATCGCAGGGTTGGAGTTTACCATTTTTCTTACAGCCACAGTCATATACTGCCTCCAGCATGTGCGCAAAAAAAAAAAGTAATCCAAAAAATCCACATCCTGTGAACCCATTTCTCTCACAATGCAGTGACCTTCCGTTAGGGCTTCCATATTTCTTTCTTTATTAAAGGAAAATTGGGACTTCACAACATTTAATGGGCTCTTTATCTTTTAAAGAAAATTTTATAAAGGAGTTACAGAAAAGGAAAAATGAAGCTTGGAATAATGGAAATAATTTTTAGTGAAATAGATCAAAATGGAAAAAGATTAAATATAATGCTTTGTTAAATGGCTGGCTTTGAACATAATACTTTCTCAAAAAGCCTTGAAGAGAGAGAATATGGTGCTCAAAATTCCTAAAGCAGCCTCACAGCAGAGTGGTTTGCCCTTGATGAACATTTGGAAAGCCCTGTTATGAACCAGTTCGAGCCTCCCTTATTGAAGACAGGTCCTTGCAGTGAAACAGTTTATCAGTGTTTACAAAAACAACCAAGTCTCTCACTTGGTAAGCTCTGGTCCCCTCGAGTGGGCTTATACCTTTGCCCTCTAGCCAAACTCAATCCTGCTTTGATCGACAACTGTGAAAACATCATCGTTTGTTCCTGGGACACATCTGGGAGTGTTCTTTTCACCCCCAAAGTGACTCCAAAGCCCTCTGAATGTCCCCTGTTACCATGTTTCACACTCAACTGATATTCCTTCTCAAACATTTGTGCTCTCAGATACACTCATCTCCTCAGATACACTCTGTGAGGTCTGACAAAATTCACATCCTTTTGCTCAGCCCATAGGCCATGTACTGGGACACGGGAGCACTGAGTAAATGTCTGTCTAATACATGTCCAAATGAACAAGATCTCTCTATAAGTGTAGGAAAAGATCCATCCACTCCTAACTAGACTTCATTCTGTAATTTATTCCAAGCAAGTTGTATGGCTGTCTACTATGTACCAGGTGAGGTGCTAGACACTGAAAGTAAAAGAAAAAAAAATGTGGTTTATATTCTGGCCAAGAGCTCCCATGGAAATATCCTGTCTGACTTGTGCTCCCATTTGTTGGGTTGGGCTCCTACATGTGTCCCTAGATTAAGGTTTGGCAACTTAGTGGTTGATGAACCAAATCTGGCCACCACCTTGTTTTGTACATAAAATTTTATTGAAATGTTACCATGGTGATTTATTTGTGTATTATCTGAAGATCCTTTCACACTAGAATGATCTGCAAAAGCCTAAAATATTTACTGTCTAGACATTTACAGAAAAATGTTGCCAATTTCCTCCTTAAACCATGAATTGGGGAATGTTGGATATGCCCTTCCCATACCTGGGAATTCCTGCGATGCCAGAAAGAGGCAAAGGCATGGCTCCATCAGTTAGCCAACATATACTTTGGTCAAGACTATTGGGGAAAATATTTATTTAATTAATAAGTAAAATATATATATATCCCCCAAATTTCCCAATCACATGTCATTGTTAACCAAAATCACTGATCTTTTTTTTTTTAAGAAAGTCTTCTATCTGCCCCTAGTAGCTTAGACGATAAAAAAAAAATCTGCCTGCAGTGCAGGATACCTGGGTTCAATCCTTGGGTTGGGAAGATCCCCTGGAGAAGAGAATGGCTACCCACTCTAATATTGTTGCCTGTAGAAATCCATGGACAGAGGAGCCAGGTGGGATACAGTCCATGGGGTCACAAAGAGTTGGGATACAACTAAGTGAATAACTATCTGCATGAAAACTTACAGGATGAAACTAGCAAGTGTGGTCTGCTGTCAAAGTTCAGGAGAATTGTTTGGTTCCCATGGTTTACAGGTGGGGAACACATAACGTTTAAGCATATGCAATACACAGCTCACACCTCATTGGCCTTGAAGTCGGACCATGCCTGGCATGTCTGAGGAATCACCAGGGGTTCAATGTGGCTAGAGGAAGGTGAGTGAAGAGATGAATGGAGGATAAGGAGCTGGGAGGTGGTGAGGACCTGACCCCTGAAGGGACTTGGGTTTGAACTCTGAGTAAGATGGGAGCCATCAGTGGGTTTTGAGCAAAGGAGTGATCTGATCTGATTCGTGTTTTAAGAAGACCACTCTGGTGAACCCATGGGGACTAGACTGTGGAGTCAGGGAGGCAAGGGTGAAACAGGGCCATTGTTAGGAGGCTGCTGGAATGATTCAGATGAGACATGACAGTGGCCGAGCCCAGGGAGCAGTGGTGGAGGTATTAGAAGTGGTTGTAGTCTGCACTTTGAAGAGGGAGCCAATGGGATTTTCTGAAGAACGAAATGTAGGAAAGAGTCAAGGACTCTCAGGTTTTTAACTTGAACAAACGGAAGGACGGATTGTCACTGACTGAGATGAGAAAGACAAGGATAATTGGGTTTGGGGGAGTGATATCTAGAGTTTATTTTCAACATGTTTGACGTGTCCTATTTTTCCCAAATTTTATTCCCCTCCCTTGTATAACCCTTATTTAAAAACTAGGACCTCCACATTCTTTTTTTAAATTGAAGTATAGTTGATTTACATGTTTCAGGTGTACAACAAAGTGGTTCAGCTATCCATGCATACATATATATCTATTCCTTTTCAGATTCTTTTCCATAACAGGTTATTATCAGATATTGAATATAGTTCTATTTTACATACTAGTGTGTATGTGTTAATCTCAAGTTCTTAGTGTATCCCTCCCCATTCCTTCCCGTTTGGCAATCATATATTTGTTTTCTAAAATTGGTGAGTCTATTTCTGTTTTGTAAATAAGTTCATTTGTATCCTTTTTTTTTAGATTTCACATATTAGTGATATCACATGATATTTGTCTTTCACTTTCTGACTGATTTCACTTAGTATGATAAGCTGAAGTCCATCCATTTTGCTGCAAATGGCATAATTTCATTCTTTTTTATGGCTTAGTTGTATTCCACTGTGTATATGTACCACATCTTGCTTATCCATTCATCTGTTGATGGACACTTAGGTTGCTCCCAGGGACCTCTACACTCTGGTGTTTAGGTCTGTCCCACTCCTTCCCCTTTGTTAACCTCTACCCATAGATGTACTATAGTGTGGATTACAGAGAATTCTGCCCTCATATCTGGGTCTGCCATTTCCCGGCTGTGTGACTTTGGGAAAATTGCCTAAGGTTTCTGAACTTCAGTTCCCCTATTCACAAGATAGAAAAGACAAGTAACTTCTCTCACCTCATGATTGCTGTGAGGCTTTAGAGGGGAGTATATGAGAAACTGGCAAGTGCACTGTAAGTGTTCTCTCCCTGGCTGTGTCCTAGTTTTTTGTCTCCAGTTTTTTTCCCAGATTCTTTGTCTACTAGAACAGCTGGGAGCTTGGGTGCAGGTATGATTGATGAAAGACAGATAACCAGTTAGACAAGTCATATAAAGACTTGGCACCCTGCCATCTCTTGGAAATAAACCATGATGCTTCCTAGGTGTGAGAGGGGCATATGGACAGGAGGAAGCCAGGACCTGACTTGAGGCATGGCTAGTAGGAGAGGACAGTCAGTTAGTAGCTAAGAACTAATGCCCAGTGTCCAAGGACAAGGCAAGAAGCATAAGGTTTTATGATGGGCTGCAGTGAGCTTTCAGGAAGAAATGGTGGATTCCAACAGAAGATGGAACATAGTAATGGAAAGTAGGCATCATCTGGAAGGTTTTTGTACTTCTATGGCTCCCTAGCAAAGCTTTGTGGTGAGGAGGTGAGAATAACCAAGTTACTCCTCCAAACCCATGACCCAGGTGTCCCTGCCCAAATGCTGGGCTCAGAGTCCCTGTCCTTCCTGCACCCACAAGCCCTAGTCCCTAGGACTGAACCATTGCCTTTACTTCAGGAAACTCTTCCACTGCTCAGTTCTGCGGTTAGGGAACTAATAGGGTGTAATTCACCTCACCCTTTGATGAGCGGTTAAGCTCTCCAACTTCAGAATCAACACCGGGCATCGATCTGCTATATAACAGAGCACTTCTCTCATACTCTCAACCCTCAGTTTCCTGATCTAGAACATGGGTGTGTTAGAAACACCTCTCTCTCAGCATTAGTTGTGTGGATTCAATGAGACTGAGCTCTGAGCTTGTCACACAGTGAGTGCTCCTGGGATGGCAGGTGTGATTATGATCATGAAGTTGACTTGCCCGTCCAGCCTATTTTTCACTGCTTGGTCATCAAGCTAGGTGATAACCTCCTGCACTACAGAAAAAAGATGAAAGGAGTCTAAATTTCCTTTTGTAGTTTAAAAACTGGACACAAATGCAATTTTTTAAGGACACTTTCATGTTTTTAGCAATTACACATGATGTTCTTATGGAAAGACTATTCAAAGATCGTCCCTGTTCGCATGTAAGAATTCCAGTTTGTTTATTAAAAACCAGTCTCTGGTTTGATAATCACACCCAACTGTATGAGATGCAAAATTTAGAACAGGAAAAAGGAAATCCCTCTATTATCATGATGAGCATTCATATATCCAGAGCAAGAGTTTTGCTTGAAAAAATTCTAATCAAGGCAGCCTTGGAGTTAATTTTTCCTACCTGGGCAGCCCACATGGATACCTTACAAAATGCCATTTAATTCTTTTTAAGGACATGAGCCCGCCAGTTGTCCATCCCCTCACCCTGAGAAGAAGTCTGCACAGGGTTTGTAGCAGAGCATTCTCCTCAAGCTCCCATCTGGTTCTCTAAATTAGCACAAGGGCTTTTGAAGAGCAAGATCATATTATGCGGCAGAAACCACAAAGATGTCAAAAATTCTATTCCTAAGAATTTCTTCTAAGGAAATGTTAATCAGAAGGCAAAAACTATATGCAAGAATATTCTAACATTACCTAAAAGAGCGTGAAAATGTGAAAAGTGAACTTGCACAGCAATGTGGGAATGTTTATTAAGTTACGGGATATTGTGCAGCTATTGAAATTTTTAAACATGAAGGCTTTGGCAATATAGAAAATGTTTTTGATGTGATGTTAAATGAAACAGCAGAATACAAAATAGATGTTGCTCTGTGGTTGTAAGAAAGTAAAATGTTTATGAGTAGATGAGCATGGATAGATAATGGGAAAAAATGAAACATTACTTGAGGGTGCTAGAAATAGAATTTGTCCTTCAAAATATTTGTCCTTGCTGTTGCCATGACAACTTTTCAACAAAAATGTTTAAAATAACTAAGTACACCAGAGGCACCAAAGATGAGAACTCCCTAAGTGTGGGCACAATGATGCACTCACACACACACTGCTTATAAGAGAAAATTCCTCCTCCATTGCTTAGGCATGGCTGCAGATCACCTGCTGACATGCCTGTCCTCACTGAGGCAGGAAACTACTGCTGTCTTCAATCTTCAGCATGTGACTCAGACATCAAAGACCCCAAATCAAGGTAGTCAGAGCTAGAAACGCAGCCTCTACCAGGAATTTTACAGTGATTGATTTCCTGTCCAGAGAAACTGAGTCTGGGAGAAAGAAAAAGTTTAACTTATATTCCTTTATCTTTAGGAATCATATGGTCCATGCTTTGAATAATTAGTTCTTTAGGCCAAATTAGGCTTGCAAACAAATTCATTTTTCCTGCTCTGTAGTCGTTCACTCATTGATTCATTCATCTTTCATGTGTCCAGCATTTGCTCCTCCTAAAGAATTAAAATGTGTAAGAAATAATCTTATCAAGAACTCAAAACCTCATTGGGAAAGACAGACACATCAATTTTATGAGCTAAGATCTTGCTTTCATTGTCTGTGGAGAGAGCAATTGTTAATTCACAAAGTTAAGAGAGGATTTAGTGAAGTGACACATGTAAGAAACACCCAGGAAATAAATAGTACTTGGGAAATACTAACTTGTTTCCAATTGACATTGATCATTGGGCTGCTGTGGTCATTCTAATATGGAGGAAGAGCAGAATTCCTAAGATGTTACTGATGATAGGCAGAGAAGGCTCTTCAGATGCAGGGACACTTACACTGGACTCAGGAGGGTGTATGGGATTTCTCTGGGGAGAAGAGCAGGGATGGGACCATTCCAGACAGAGGAAGTAGAACCTGCTACACTCATGCCCTTCTGTGAGTATTGCAACTATCTCCTTTGACTAGCTTGGGGTTCAAAATTAGGTGACATAATTTTCAACATTCTGTGGAAATAAATGAAGACCAACCAAATGAGAACATATTTATTCAGTTTGCTTTAGAAAGGGAGTCAGCCACCATCACTTAGGTTTTTGCAAAGACTCAAAGGCAGAGGAATAGGAAAGCTTTATAGTGGGGAAAGGGAAGGCTTCGAGTGTGCCCTGATTGGAAGCTGCTGGCATCAGGGGAAGCTGGAGGTGGGCTAAGGAAGCAGGGATCCCCTGTGATTGGTTGAGAGCACATATCCAGGTTTCTCTGATTGGTCCTAAGTTGGAAGTGGGGACAAAAATTAGTGGAGCTATCAGTTATTAATCAAGCCTTTCAGGGCAGATTGTCACAGGAGTTACTGTTTGGCTTTCTGGATTGTTCCTAGAGATAGCCATCTGACTTTCTACAAGCCTGACTTACGGCAGGCTGGCTTCCTGGGCTGGTGAGTCTCAATAATGAGCTGGTTTCCTGAGCAAGTTGCTGCAGGTGTGGGTCAGAGTTCTACTCTTATAAATGATCTGGCCATTGTCCATTTGTATATTGTCTCCCAATTGAAATTAAGTGTCCCAGGTTCCTCATCTCACTTGGAGCTAAAATGTTTTTCTTTCCTCCTGGGATTCCCCTGAGGACTCCCTTGTGTCCAAACGACTAATTCTGAAGGCATGAAAGATGTCTCTACCCCAATTCTAGCCCCCTAGTGTGATCTGTTACCCCAGAACATGCTTCATTCTTCTGTGTACAGTTGTCATTGATATCCCAGCAGTCTGGGGAGTCAAGGACATTACCCTCTGGCCAGTCCTGGTCCTGGGCTTGAAACCAGCCTGCATTCAGTCCAAAGGCATATTCGAGCTTTTCCTGCCTCGTTACTGGAGACAGAACTCAGCACACTCTTAGGAAGCAGACACTGGATTACAACTGGCAGGAATTTTAACTATGGTTTTGCAAAAGACAGATTTTCCCCACAGATGGGTATTTTTTATATTTCCCTCCACCAAAAAAAAAAGTGAAATCACAACTTTTTCCCCACCAAAAGCCCTTCCGTGAAAAGCTGGAATAATAGAGCCCAGACCTGTTGTTTTTCTAATGATTCAAATTTGTACTGGGATAAAACTTTAAGAATGAAGAGGAATGAGAGTTAATATGTTGTTTAAACCGTCTGAAAAATCAGATGTCTCCATCACTCTCTTGGCAAAAGCTGAACTGCAATCAGTTCTTGGATGAATTCTCTGACAGGTGCTTAAAGTGATGATATTCTGGGCTGTTGATTAAAGAGTGAGCCATTTCAGATGCCAGTTGTGCAGGCAGGAAAGTCAACAGCTATTTGAGAAAATGTAAGAGCCTGGCTGATATTTCCCCCAGATGGATGGCAGGGTTGTCTACAAGTGAATGAAGTATTATTTTTTAAGGTCATAAAGCATGGAGAGATCATTCTCGCCACAAAAGATAGAAAGGGGATTCAAAAATCATTTTTAATCTGTTTGGATCCCCATCAGTTTATTTTCAAAAGGTGACTTACCCATCCATTTAAGAAAATAAATATCCACTGAATGCTTACTAGGCTAGCTTTTGATTTCCTTCAGTAAACAGACATTTTCAAGGCAACCAGAATATAAAGGAGAGAGTGAGTATTGTATATTGGTTGCTCCTCATAATGCTATTCTGAGCCAGACCAAGGCTGCTGGATGGAAGCAGTAGGAATAAGACAATTTGGCTCAAAGGAGAGCTGTCCTCAAATCACACATAGATGTGCAAAATACCATACTTAATTCTATGATAGATGATAAGAGAAAGCTGACATCTGTCTAAAGTAGTGGTTCTCAACCAGACCATTCTGCCCACCAGAGGGCATTTAGCAACATCTAGAGGGATGTTTTCTTTTTTCTTTAACTTTATTTATTTCTTTTCGGCTGCCCTGAGTCTTTGTTGCTGCACGCAGGCATTTTCTAGTTGCTGCAAGCCGGGGCTACTCTCTAGTTGTGCGTGGGCTTCTCATTGTAGTGGCTTCTCTTGTTGTGGAGCACAGGCTCTAGAACACATGGGCCCCAGTAGTTGTGGTGCCTGGGCCTGAGTTGCTCTGGGCATGTGGGATCTTCCTGAGCTAGAGACTGAATCCATGTCCCCTGCATTGGCAAGTGGACTCTCAGCCACCGGACCATCATGGTGGTCCTAAGGAGGCATTCTCAGTTGTCACACTGTGGGCAGTGCTACCAGCCTGTAGAGGGTGGAGGCCGAGGATGCTGCTAAATGTCCTACAGTCACAGGACAGCCCCACAGCAAAAAATGATCTGGCCCCAAACGTCAATAGGCCTGAGGTGGAGAAACTCTGGTCTGGAGGAAGCTGTGCACTCCATTGTCTGAAGAAGCTAAAATTGCTGGTGAGGGAAGTGACTGTGGGATATACTGGTTAGAACAGGCAGGCAGCCTGACACTCAGACCCTCCCAAAGTGACCAAGGGCTAGTGATAGCTCCCATCCTCCCTTTCCTCCTCCCCACCACATCTTCTTTCCAACCTCCCCTTCCTGGGGTGCCCCATGGATCAGCCATCACTATCTGGGCAGTCCATGACACTTGACCCTTATATGTGAGTCTCTCTGCTCACACTCACTCTCCTCCCTTCTCTCTGGCAACTTATTAATCATCCTTGAAGACCCTATTCAAATGCTAGACATTTCCTTTGTGACATCTTCTCTGATTCCTTCCTCACAGCCCACCCTGTCCCTCTAGGCAGAGAACATTCTCCCTACACTCCTTCCCACTATAACATTCATCACATTGCACTGTGGTTGTATTTTGGAGAAAACTGAGCTCCTGAAAATTAGACATGGAGCCTTTACCATCTCTGTATTCCTAAGACTGAGCATCATGTCTGGCACTTATGCTAAATTACTCCTGCCCAGGTACTATGTCTTTCCCACAGTGAACCCAAATTTTGTAAATAGAAACAAACAGCTTTTGCTGTGGTTCAGAGAGAATCAGAGAGAACCCATGTTGTGTGGGTTATATGGAAATAGCCTAGTTTGATGCCTGACACATAGATTTCATTAAGTGAACATTGTTTTGCTTTGGCTTCCCTTCTAAGCAGCCAATGACTTGTGGGGTTGTGAGTTGTGTGGTAGAGATTTGGGGAACATGTAGGTGTGAAGGTATCACACAGTACTCCTATTATAAAGACTGTTGATTATAGTCAAGCAAAGTGTAATTGTGTCCTGTTCCTACCATTGCCTCTCACCTCCATTCTGGAGCCTGTATATGTTTGGCAAAGGAAATCAAATGTACAATCAGGTCTTCTCTTCTCTCCATCACGCAGAGGTGCAACTGACAAGGGGCTGCCTAGTTAAGAACTACGTTGTCCCTCCTTCTTGATTCTAAGTGGATATAAAACTTTACTGCTGTTGTTGTTTAGTCTCTAATTTGTATTCAACTCTTTTGTGACCTGTGGACTATAGTCCACCACCAGAGAAGCCTGGATATAAGACTAGTTCTCACCAATAGAATGCATGAAGATCCCACATGTGCATTGCTGTCCCAATGCTTTTAATAAGCAGGTACACCTCCTCCACAGTCCCATTCCTCCTCTGCTGGCCAGGTGCAGATACCAGGGTGGCCCCAGGGGATGCTAAAACCACAAGATAGGTGGAGCCTGGGTCCCTGAATCACTGCATTAAGGAAAGCCATTGCCAAAAACCTTGGACAATTATACTAATGTGAAAGAAACTTCTATTCTCTAGTATATACTTTAGGATCAATTTGCTACAGCACTTCAGCCTACCTTAATCAATATGCCATGTTTTTATAGTTAAAACAAATAGAGCAGTATTCATGGTGACAGACTGAACATGATGCTTATCTCCTCTCCCTCCCATGATCACATTAAAGTGACATAAGGAATGGCAGCCGGGACAGGAGAGGCCCAGTAGAGTCTGTGAGATCTCAGCATGTTTCCGGGAGCTGCTGATGGTTGCCTTCTTGTTGTGTGCTCATGCGGCTTTTCCTTTGTGCATGTGCTTGGTGGGGGAGAGAGAGAGAGAGAGCTTGTGCAAGTTCCCTGGCATCTCTTTTTATAAGGACACTAATCCTATTGGATTAAGGACCCCAGTTGTTCTCTCATTGAACCTCAATTATTTCCTTAGAGGCCCCACCTCCAAGTATTGCCACATGGAGCAGAGGGTGGGGCATGTGTTAGGATTTTGGTGTATGAATTCCAGGGAGACACAAACATTCAGTTCATAAACATGTAACACAGTTAGCAGAATACATGGTGTCCATGGCCAATAATGTTAATTGTTTTATAAGCCACTGTCTGTTTATGAGAAGAGTTAAGCTGGACCTCTTAGGTTCCATCCTATAAATATTTATTTTATGCCTCATCCTACTGCTGGCTCATATTTGACTCATAGTCTGAACAAAAAGATTGGACGTTAAAGCAAGGAGATGAATGTAAACCAGGCAAAATGTTGAGAGGGGAAGGAGCCAAGAGCCATGTTAAAGTACCAGATCAGAGCAAATCAGAGAATTCAAAAGCAAACGAAGAGATAAAAGGCAGAGAAGGGAGTAGGCAGTGAGAGAGACTGACAGACAAACAAGAGGACAAGCTATCTGCTAACCCAGTAGGACCTTAAGAGTACACCTTGGGGTTTTTTCATTATTCTTGGGCTTGACTCAGGTTTTTTAGCCTCAGGATCTTGATTTTGTTTCTCATTAAGAATGGGCTATCTTTTAGAAAGCAACTCCTAATGTCTATGAAAATAGAAAGAATTAATAATATAATCAGCATTCAGTCAGTTTAGTTCAGATGCTCAGTTGTGTCCGACTCTTTGCAACCCCATGTACTATAGCATACCAGGCCTCCCTGTCAATCCACAACTCCTGGAGTTTACCCAAACTCATATCCATTGAGTCAGTGATGCCATCCAACCATCTCATCCTCTGTCATCCCCTTCTTCTCCTGCCCTCAGTCTTTCCCAGCATCAGGGTCTTTTCAAATAAGTCAGCTCTTCACATCAGGTGGCCAAAGTATTGGAGTTTCAGCTTCACCCTCAGCCCTTCCGATGAACACCCAGGACTGATCTCCTTTAGGATGGACTGGTTGGATCTCCTTGCAGTCCAAGGGACTCTCAAGAGTCTTCTCCAATACCACAGTTCAAAAGCATCAATTCTCCGGTGCTCAGCTTTCTTTATATTCCAACTCTCACATCCATACGTGACTACTGGAAAAACCATAGCCTTGACTAGACGGACCTTTGTCGACAAAGTAATGTCTCTGCTTTTTAATATGCTGTCTAGGTTGGTCATAACTTTTCTTCCTAGAAGTAAAGTGTCTTTTAATTTCATGGCTGCAATCACCATCTGCAGTGATTTTGGGGCCCAGAAAAATAAATTCAGCCACTGTTTCCACTGCTTCTCCATCTATTTCCCATGAAGTGATGGGACCAGATGCCATGATCTTAGTTTTCTGAATTGTGGTCTTCTTATCAGACCAGGACCAGGTGAACCGGAGTCGACGAAAAGAAAAAGAGAGAGAGAAAGAGAGAGAAGGACGCGGGGGACTCAGGTCTCTAGTGGAGCAAGGGCATTTTACTAGCAGAAATGCAGGCTTATGTATCTTTGGTGAAATGATTACACAGGATGAAGTGCCATTGATCGCAACAAAAAATGGATGGTCTAATACATACAAGGTCGTTGATGCTGAAGAAGTCACGGAAGGGAGTAACTGAAAGGAATCCAAGTAGATACCCTTTCTCATGATCTCAGTCCTGAGAGCTGCGTGCAGTTCTACTCGTTCCAGAATAGAAACTGATAAGGAACAGAGAATCCTTGAGAAATGGCACACAAAGGAAGAAAAGTGCAGCATATTGGACTCCTTAAAATTAAACATTCCCCGACACTGAGTGTTGAGCTTTAAGCCGACTTTTTCACTCTCCTCTTTCACTTTCATCACGAGGCTCTTTAGTTCTTCTTCACTTTCTGCTGTAACGGTGATATCATCTGCTTATCTGAGGTTACTGATATTTCTCCCAGCAATCTTGATTCCAGCTTGTGCTTCATTCAGCCCAGTGTTTCTCATGATGTACTCTGCATATAAGTTAAATAAGCAGGGTGACAATATACAGCCTTGATGTACTCCTTTCCTGGTTTGGAACCAGTCTATTGTTCCATGTCCAGTTCTAACTGTTGCTTCCTGACCTGCATACAGATTTCTCAAGAGACAGGTCAGGTATTATGGTATTCCCATCTCTTTCAGAATTTTCCACAGTTTATTGAGATCCACACAGTCAAAGGCTTTGGCATAGTCAATAAAGCAGAAATAGATGTTTTTCTGGAACTCTCTTGCTTTTTGGATGATCCAGCGGATGTTAGCAATTTGATCTCTGGTTCTTCTGCCTTTTCTAATACCAGATTGAACATCTGGAAGTTCACAGTTCATGTATTGCTAAAGCCTGGCTTGGAGAATTTTGAGCATTACTTTGCTAGCATGTGAGATGAGTGCAATTGTGTAGTTTGAACATTCTTTGGCATTGCCTTTCTTTGGGATTGGAATGAAAACTGAGTTTTTCCAATCCTGTGGCCACTGCTGAGTTTTCCAAATTTGTTGCCGTATTGAGTGCAGCACTTTCACAGCATCATCTTTTAGTATTTGCAATAGCTCAACTGGAATTCCATCACCTCCACTAGCTTTGTTCGTGATGCTTCCTAAGGCCCACTTGACTTCACATTCCAGGATGTCTGGCTCCAGGTGAGTGATCACACCATCGTGATTATCTGGGTTGTGAAGAAATTTTTTGTACATATTTATTTTTAATAGTAGATGTATGTCCCCAGGGTAATAAATGCCAGACACTACTTCATTAGTAACTAGTATTGATATATTTTGAGAAGTAAAATCAGAAATTAGAGGACTGCTCTTAGTAAGCAAAGCATTGGATCAAAGAATAGTCAGAAACAATTTCACAAGGAAGGAACCCATTATAGAATGGTCTTCTCTTGCTTCCAGAATATTCAGAATGTCCATACAGGGTTTTCCCCTTACTTTTCTTGCTCACTGTCTCTCAGACTAAAGAACTAAAGCTACTTCTCCAAAGCAGTCCCAGATCATGTTTCCAGTCTCCATTAGTGCAGATAGTTGGGACCAGAGGCAGTTACTTCATCAAGAACTAAAGAAACTGACTTATTGAAAGTTTACTTCAGTCTCCTAGAAGCAGGGCAGATAGGGATTTATTACTGGAAAAGTCAGACTCCCATCCAGAGATTTTTAAGGACATGGAGGGTTCAACTAGTATTTGCTTACATAATACATATTAAGGGGTTTCCCAGGTGGTGCTGGTAGTAAAGAACCCACCTGCTAATGCAGGAGACATAAGAGACACAGATTCGATCCCTGGGTTGGGAAGATACCCTGGAGGAGGGCCTGGCAACCTACTCCAGTATTCTCACCTGGAGAATCCCATGGACAGGACAGCCTGATGGACTGCAGTCCATAGAGTCACAAAGAGTTGTGCATGAATGAAATGACTTAGCATGCACGCACACTCTATGTATTAAGCATTCTGCTGGGTGTTTGCAATATCTTAGGATATTTAATCCTCACAATAACACTGTATTATCCTCTAATTTTCAGAGAATGAAATTAAGCTCAGAGACATCGCTAATGACCTA
The DNA here is from genome assembly GCA_024291935.2 of Okapia johnstoni. NCBI lineage: Eukaryota > Metazoa > Chordata > Mammalia > Artiodactyla > Giraffidae > Okapia > Okapia johnstoni. The sequence goes on from CM044308.1 coordinate 61,928,930, forward strand.
GGCAAGATCACACATCTGGTCAGGCTTTGAAAGCACGTGCAATGATGAGACATAATTGTTGGAGATTTCTAAACACAAGGAGATGCAGATATTAAGAGACCACTACCACCATGAGAACGCAGTGGTTAGAGAATGTGTAGATGAAATAGAATTGTCTATATTCAAATAATACTAGTAATCAGCAAATATTTAGCGTTAGAGTAGTTGTGAGATTCTTATAATTGAACTCTCAAATGGAATAAAAACCTCAGTGATTTGTCAGAAGGCAGAAGGCAGTTTTGATTTAAAGCTTATTAATAGTGGAGGCTGTGTCCCTATGTGGAGATGAGGAGGTCCCAGCTGAACCAAAATAGATGTCTTCTAATTAAAAGCAAATGCAAGTCTTTGACAAACATGATTAGGACAAATCATGTTTGATAAAAGGAAAGATAATCTGAAATTGTGTGATGGCAAACATCTGGATTTGGGGAAATGGCTGGCTGGCCGAATTGAATTATATGTGTTTGGACAGCTGGATTATATCATATTTAGGGCAAAGTCTTCTCACCATCCTTGCCCTAGCTTCCTAGCAAACAAAAATAAGTAACTTCTCCTAAGCAGTCCCGGGTCATGTTTCCAATCTCCACTGGTGCAGATAGTTGGGACCAGAGGCTGTCACTTCATCAAGCGACTGACCTATAGCCTCAGACTACTGGGGTCAAGCAGGGAGCTGAAAGCTTTCCAATCATAATCATAGCATTCACAAGACTTCAGAAATAAATATCTCCCAGATTCTGAAAGGGCAGAGTTGTGTCCTCTTGCTGCTGTTCCACTTCTCTTTGCTCTCTGCTTAGAAAAGGAAACAAGGTCATCCGAGTCAAAGTGTTTATTTTTATTTTTCAACAATTCAAGGTTCCCTTTTAAAGTGACATTTTGGAATGCCCTTGCTATCTCTTAGGCTGGAGCAGTAACTGTTTAGTTGCCTGCAAGGTGAGGAAATGAGGAAAAAATGATCAATGGGGTGATGTCTGCTTGTGTATAAGAATTTTCATTGTAGAGGTGTTCAATATATGAAATAAAACAAACAGCAGAAACAGCTAACACTAAGGGATTGGAAAAATGCATCATGGAACATCCATAAATACATACTTTGGAGCTATTAGAAATTTGGGGCTTTTAGAGAAATATTTAATGGCATAGAAAAATGTTCATGATAAATCATATTTACTGTTAAAAATCAAGTCATCCTCAGTTTTGTTTAAGAAACACTATTAGGTATAATAGTGATTATTAAGGATCTATTCTCAAACTGTTAAAAGTGGATGTATCTATCGATGGGGATATGGGTGGTGTCCGTATAATTTATTATCCAAACTGAAATATTTTTAAAATTAAAGGGGATACCAAAAATTATTAAAATTATGTAAACTTTGAAATAATCATTTGTTAACTGATAAGTGGGTTTTATTATATTGGTAAGTTTATAAAATAGGTCTAAAACTTATCTTCAAAATTTTTAAAATAGTTCTTAAACTAAAAATAATATCTATTTTTGTATATTAAAGCAACACAAGAAACTTTTCTATATTGATTATGTGAGCATTTAAAAATACCACAAACAAGGACTATTTTGGCACCTACTTATGCTTTGGTACATATTAACATACCTTACTCTGTCTCTTTGTACATCTAATATCATATCACTGGTATTTTTAAAGAATGTATTTACTCCAATGGGACTTTAAATTTTCAAAAAAATCAATCTGAAATATTTTTCAAAAGTATATCTTAAGGTTTCAGTACATTGCAAAATAGCCCCAGTTCACCGTCTCTCACTGTATCCACATTCTTTGTCAGGTAATTTGCTATCCCTTCCCACTTTGACTCGAGGCCCAGCCACATGACTTCTTAGACCATTGGGATGATAACAAATGTGATGCAAGCAGAGTCTTGAACAGCCGTTGCCATGAGAACACACCCAGGCCACCTGCTAGGAAATAAGGGACCTAGAAGCAGAGCAGAGGCTGTGCCAGCTGAGGCCAGACTTGATCAGTAAGCAGGTAGACAACAACAATGCAAGGCCAGCCAGGATCAGCTGAGCCCCTGGCTGACCACCCCAGACATGTGAATAGTAAACATTTACTGTCAAATGCCTTTGAGATTTTGTGTGATTGTGAGTTACTGAGCAGTGGTGTTGCAATGCACAATTAATATAATAATTAGTGGGTTAAAAAAATATTGACCCCCTTCAATTAACTCTTCTCTGAGATGATAACATTTTAAAATTAAGAATATTTTCTCTCTGTAGATGAGGTACTTGGTAGTTTTGGAGTCAATCGTGGTAAATGGGGAATATTCTCTATCCTATTTTTTATATTGAAATGTATACATATCCCAATTGAAATATTTTCTTTTTTCCTTTATTCATTTTACCATTATCTAGAAAGAAAATGGAGAAGAAGAAAGATGGAAGAGAGATGGGGGAGTCATGAAAAAACAGGAGAATTCAGACTTAACAATGTAGTTAAGTCAGAAGCATTGTCAGTTTCACAGTAAGAAACTGGTAGAATAAAAGTGGGTTTTGTGTGTATGTGAGGGATTAACTGGTATTAAGACAGACAAATCATGGACCCCCAGCTAGGAGAATGTTGCAGTAACAGAGGCCCAAGGTGATAAGGACCTGAGTTGTAAGTGGGAATGGAGATGATGGTGATGAAGGTAGTAAGATATTGACATGGTTTAATAATGGTGATGAGGTAATGGCTCAAGTGATGATGGAGGGAATGTTGACAATCTTGGTAGTGATGGTGGTGGTAGTGGTGGTAGTGATGGGGCTGGTGGGTATCAGTGGGAGAAGAGAAAGCAATGGTCTCTGTGTTTCTTTAGAGAGAAACAATATGTTATGAGTAGCACCTACTCCACCCTCCCAGGCACATTTAATTTCTCTCAATGGTCCTGGACAAATGGGCAAACTTAAGCCATATGAGTGTCACCTTCAGAGTTTTGACATATTCATGAGTTATATTCATGTCTGCTTCTTTAATCACTTCTTTTTTAAAATTCAAGGACTGTTGTTTAAAAGCAAGTTTATTTATTATTATTCATGGGAAATTTGTTCTTAAAAAAGTTGTTTTATTATTCTGCATGAAAAACAGTCTATCTTTTACATTAACTGGAAATGGTAGTAAATAATACAAGACTTTATAGTTAAATCTTAATGTGCCCAAGACTCTGAACCTGCAAGCTGCTCTTTCTTTGTTAAAAATGAAGAATGAAAGCATTAGAGATGTGTTAAAGGCATAATAATGCCAAAGCATAGACCTTCCCTTCGCAAAATCAAAAGCATGAAAGAGAATTGAAAGGGAATGGTTTTCTCAGTCTGTAATAAAATGTCACATCACGGAGCATCAGTGTGTCACCTGCAATCACCTAAATGTTACCCCATAGTTTGGGGACGATGTTCCCAGGAAAGATGGTTTCTGCATACCTGGAACACTGTGGACTCCTGTATCTTAGGAATGATGGACAGTCAAGGGAAGAGGCAGTGATGAGAGAAGAGAGGCAAGAAGGAAGGTGACCAATAACTGGGCAGGGTCTGATCACATGGCAAGGCCACTCAGAGGTGGGGACAGGTGGTTGGTAAAAATGCCTTTGTTTCTACTTGTTAAAAAAGTACCATTTGCAAGAAAGAAACCATCAATGATCATTTAAGTACTTCATGGTGAAGAGGTCAGAGAAACTGAAAGAGAAAAGAACTTTGATACCAAAAGCTTTGTAAACTGCCCATATAAATAAACAAATTGTCACAGTCAGGCACATGGAATGCCATCTGGGAAGTGATGGCAGGACTGAGGCGCTTGCATCTGTGGAAAAGTAAAAGTGTGTGTTTCTTTCCTATCTGAAAAAAAAAAAAAAACAAACAGAACCTTGACATATGCCTTCCAATTTGCATAGCTGATGTCTCACACTTTTAAGAGTCTAATCATATCTTCAATAGCAAGAAAAAATGTTTTTGTTTTTCTGAGTAGATGGAGGGGATGGGATCGGCCTCTTTGTGTCTTCCCCAGCACTCCACAGATATTTACATAAATATTCTATTTGTATCTTCCAGCAGTCCTAACAGCTAGATATGCTTGCCACTCTTACACAGATCTGAGCCTCATGGAGGCTCATCTCAGATTCACCCCAAGGCCATACCTTTGCTACCATTCCCACTGCTCCCAGGTAAAGTGAGTGATATTCAGTGGTTGTGTGTGTTTTCCACTTTTTGAGCATAGGGACTTCTTTTTTATGATTTTTTTATTCTAAACTTTTTATTTTGTATTGGAGCACATAGCTGATTAACAGTGTTGTGATAGTTTCAGGTGAATAGCGAAAGGACTCAGCCATACATACACACGTATCCATTCTCCCCCCAACTCTCTTCCCATCCAGGCTGCCATATGACATTGAATAGAATTCCATGTGCTCTACAGTAGGTCCTTGTTGGTTATCCATTTTAAATATAGGAGAGAGTACATGGGGGACTTCTATTTCTTACTCAGCATAGCCATTGTGTGACAAAGAGCTGCTGCTGCTGCTGCTGCTAAGTCGCTTCAGTCGTGTCCGACTCTGTGCGACCCCATAGACGGCAGCCCACCAGGCTCCGCCGTCCCTGGGATTCTCCAGGCAAGAACACTGGAGTGGGTTGCCATTGCCTTCTCCGTGAAAAAGAGCAGCCCTCAGAAATTTGATGGTTATTCTTCACCCAGTTGTTAAGCTGCCTTAGGCTCTGGTCAGCACACAGACATCTCAAATAAGTGGGCAGAAAGAGAACGCCCAATACTGGCTCCAAATAATACCCAGAAAATCCACTGAGTCATTTGATTCTTAAGACCAGGGTTTTCATATTCAATATATACTTTTCTTTAAAAGTTGTTATTCAGGAGCTGGGAAATGTCTTTTGGTTTGATGAATAGATATTAGCATCCTCGAGTAACATTTATCAAGGGCCCACACAGGCATGTGAAAACTGCAGTATTGTTTGGTGTGCATGCAAATTAATTAGTGCCTCCCATGTTAATAACATGTGTCTCAGGAGCAACTCAAAAGAAGTTGTCAAATATGTGTCTGAAGCCGACCAAAGGGAAGTCCTGTGATTATAATCAGCATGGAGGCACTGATTACTTCCTGTGTTCTAGTATACTTTTTGCTCTCCCACAGGCACCATTTATAATATCCATCTCACAAGATCCAGCACATTAGTCAAAAGTGGAAATAGAAACCTGTGTCCTGACCCCCATCCACATACCCCTCCTGAATAATAATCATCTGGATCCTCTGTGAAAACAGATCTGGACAATGGACAGCTCCTAACCATTGACTCATTGTCATAGAGTGACTCATTGTCATAGAGTGAAGTGCCTTCTGTCTACCCACATGCCTTTACTAGGAGACTTTTCTTCCTGCCTCTGAAAGCTCCACACAGTTTGAAGGTGAGTCAGTGGCAATATAGAAAGTCAGTGAGTCAATGGTTAGGGGCTGTCCATTGTCCAGATCTGTTTTCACAAGGGATCCAGAAGATTATTATTCAGGAGGGGTATGTGGATGGGGATCAGGACACAGGTTTCTATTTTCACTTTTGACTAATGTGCTGGATCTTGTGAGATGGGTTACATTTCAGCTATGTAAAGTGAAGAAATGAATTAGAACATCTCCAGCTCCAAAACAAATACATAATAAAAAAAAACAACAAAACCTCTGGAGCTTGAATGTTGATGTAGAAACTCTACAAGCTGCAGTGTTTCTTAGTGGGAACTACCACAGCAAGCTGAAATGTTAAAGATGCTTTATGGTTTATCAGATCTACCAAAAGCCAGAGGAAGGTCGCTCTCCAGGCATGCACGGCACATGGTCATTGCCTGCACCACTGTAGGGCTCCAGGAAATAGGAAGAAGCAAGTTGCAGTTTCCTCATGGGAACCTGATCCCTCCAGCCCCACCACAGACTCGCCATGGCTGTCTTTCAAGAGCTGATTGGTGCAGTTTACAAATGAACCTTGGAAACACAGGTTCTTTTGTAAATTAAGGCTACACACTATCTGATCAGAATTTGGAGATAAGAAAATACTTGTTCTGGGATGAGAAAATCCCAGCCAACCTTCAGTATCCACATCCACTGTCAACTTGGATACCAAGATTTATCTCCACCTAGAAGGCAATGGCACCCCACTCCAGTACTCTTGCCTGGAAAATCCCATGGACGGAGGAGCTTGGTAGGCTGCAGTCCATGGGGTCGATAAGAGTTGGACACGACTGAGCGACTTCACTTTCCCTTTTCACTTTCATGCGTTGGAGAAGGCAATGGCAACCCACTCCAGTGTTCTTGCCTAGAGAATCCCAGGGACGGCGGAGCCTGGTGGGCTGCCGTCTTTGGGGTCGCACAGAGTCGGACACGACTGAAGGGACTTAGCAGCAGCAGCAGCAGCAGTTTTCAAATAGATGAAGGAAGAATATTTGTTAGAATTAGATTTGGCTAAAAGAGAGCAAAAAAAAACAAAGAAACATTGACTCAAACAAATTTGAGAGTTGATTTCTCTTTCAGTAAATGTATAGATTATGCCTGTGCAGAAGAGATAGTGTAGTAGCCCTGAAACTGCTCTCCTTAGAAAGACATGCTTGCAAGGTTAGCCCTTAGCTGGCATCTGGTAACTTGGCTCTTGGGTATCCAAGTCAACAGCAAGCTGATGTTATGGAGCAATAGCCATCCCTGGCACAAAAGACAAGGAAATAGTGGGGGATTCTTTTTTTAAAATTGAGATCAGGGATCTTATTCCACTGGGCTTCCCTGGTGGCTCAGTGGTAAAGAAACCACCTGCCAGTGCGGGAGATATGGGTTTGATCTCTGATCTGGGAAGATTCCACATGCCTCACAACAACTACGCCCATACACCACAACTATCGAGCCTGTGCTCTAGAACCCAGGAGCCACAACTACTGAGCCCTCCACATGCCATAACTACTGAAACCTGTGTGCCCTAGGACCCATGCTCCACAACAAGAGAAGCCACCTCAGTGAAAAATCTGCACACCACAGCTGTAGAGTTGTGCCTGCTCTCGGCAACCAGAGAAAAGCCGGTGCACCAATGAAGACCAGCACAGCCAAAAAAATAAATAATAAATTTTAAAACGACCCTTATTCCATTAAGCCTGTGCCTCAATTATCTGTCCACTTCCCTGTGAGAGTTTGGAATTTTGGTACATGCCAGGTAGATGGTGCCTGACAGGACCAGCTCCCAGCTGGGCACTGAGTCTCAGCTGGGCTTTCCTGTGCACAGACATCACATGCATGTTGCAGCATTTTCATTGCCGAGCGAAGACAAGTTCTGTGTGTCCCCTCACGGGAGGCAGAATGCACAGAGGAGCCAGCACATGGATTTTTCCAGAGTCCACTTCCGCTTTTCTCCATTATGATTGGGCGGTGTATCCTTTTGCTGTGGTTGTAATAAATCTTAGCCATGAGCATGTTCATATGCTGAGTCCTGCGAGTCCTTCTAAGAACTCTCTGAGAGTGGGGTTGTTGTTGGGGAGCCAAAACCACTCTGGACTGCTGGGGCAACCCACAATGATAGGGACCTGGGCCCCCGCCACCTGTGGTTTGCTATCTTCAACGCACACCTGGTCTCTGTGGATGTGCCCTTCCTTATGTCTACATTCCAACCAACAGGAAAGAGGAAAGGAATGAGAAGAACAACCCTCCTCACCATTATTTAATTACATTTCGTTACACTTATACAAATCAATTGCATCCCATAAGCCAGAATTTAGTCAGAGAGCTACTTCCAGCTGCAAGGTGGCTGGGAAATGTCCTCTTTATCCTGGGCAGTCACGTGTCCCTCCAGCATCCCAGGTTCTCTTCTGGGGAAGGAGGAAATAAATATTGGGGGAAAACTAACAGTCTCTGCCACAGAGAGCAAGAAAATAGTGGAGGATTTTTTCACTGAGATCAAGTTATAAATTTTTATATCATTAAGCAGAATTAGACAGCTCAAAGTATTACATCAGTTTTAGGCTGGATCTTCTAACAATGACAATGAGACAGGCATCTTGCCTATTAAAAGATTCATTCTCCGACCAGTGACCAGATGCTAAATCATTCATAAGCTATTAAATGATTTACACATGGATGGAACTGAGAGTTCCTGGACGTTGAGTCCCTACCATTTTCTTCACTCTTTCTCTCTCACCTCATTTTCTGAGTAGTTCTAAAAATAGAGCATTTTGACGGTAAATCTTTAGACCAAATGGAAAAATCAATTTCTGATGCTTGGTCCTTTATACATCTCATTAAACACCTACATAGGACTGTGCCAGACTAACATATTATAACTCTAGTCCTTAGGAAATTTCAAACTCAATACATGACAGTATTGAATATTACATATTTTTATGCAAATGTACTAATATCAACCAGGCTCTGATACAAGTGTTATAAACCTGGGTATTCATGGATGGGCTTCGTGGAGTTCTATGGACAGTCCTGAAATATGCAAAATTAGGTACAAACATGCATTTCTTTCCACAGATTTCATCAGCTAATCAAAGAGGTTATCTCCCAACGATCATAAATCTTTCCATTCATGGTTTCTCATTATCTAGAGAAAATAATGGAGTAGGAAATGGCAACCGACTCCAGTATTCCTGCCTGGAAAATTCCATGGACCGAGAAACCTGGTGGACTACAGTCCATGGGATCTCAAAGAGTCAAACACGACTGAGCACACACACAGAGACGATAGACATTCTGTGATGCATTCATGGTAACTTCACAGTGTCCTGGGCACTAGAGGTGAAGGAGGGGCAGTTTCTGACTGGAGCAGCCAACCAGTCAGGATGAGGGACGTGGTCTGGAGAAGAAATAGAACAAAGTAGAAGGCCATGAACCGTTAGAATTCACAAGCTAGGTCTTATAGAGTAGACCTACCAAGCAACACCATTTCTTTTTTTTTTTAATTTATTTTTACAAATATACATATATCTACTCTTTTTTAGATTCTTTTCCCATATAGGCCGTGACAGAGTACTGAGCAGAGTTCCCTGTGCTATAGAGTATGTTTGTATTAGTTACCTATTTTATATATAGCAGTGTATACGTGTCAATCTAAGCAACACTATTTCTTAGGACAGGTCACTTGTAATCAACCTCGCTTTTGGTAACAATGTTAGGTGTGTGCAGGATGCAGTTTGCCATCTGAAGGCTGCAGCAAACTTTTAAAGTAACAGGGCTTTTAAATCAGCAACCCATCACAACTTGCAATTTTTATGTATCTGGAGTAGGCCAGCTCTGATACCTTAGGAAACTGTGACTAGTACTCTTGTATCACGGAAATTATATTAGCTAGGGAGTAATTTAGGCTAAAACTATAGTGATTCAAGTAAAATAGAAATCTCTGTCTGACTCACTGCCTAGAGGAAGGTGGTTGGTCCAAGCTCAAGTTGTCCAGGGACTCTTGTTCCAAAACTAGTTGGTATACCATATTAGGGAGAACCCCCAGTGCTGCTCCAGGCTACAGGAGGGAAAAACAAAGGAAGTGGGCTGCAAGTAGTCTCCTTTTAAGGGCGTGCTGTCCAGATAGCACACAATTACTCCACTCACTGGCTTCTTCTGGGGAGAAGTAAATCCCAAGGTCACAACTGGCTTTGTGAGCCACAGCTGGGAGCCTGCAGGCTCTGCTGAGACTGGTGGTGGGTGGGAGTCAATTCTACCATAAGAAGAAAAAAAAGAGGAAAATGGATCCTGGGAACAATGATCAGTCTCTGATATAGTGTGGATTCTCTTTTATAGAATTAGGAGCAAAGAGCAGGGCTTTGGAGTGAAACAGACACCTCATAATCCTGTGTCTCTTACTTGATGTCTGTCTGTGAATATATTATTCTACTTCAATGAACCTCTATTTCCTTAACTACAAAATGGGAATAATAACCCCACCTAACTCACAGACCTGTGAAGATTGAGTAATTATATGTTCACAGTGCCTGATACATAGAAAAATAATTGTGTGCGTATCCATACATACATCATATCTATGCCTCTGTCTACATGTATATCTATATCCATTTACATATACTTTTACCAGGTTATGAGAGGAAGAGATACAGAAAAGGCAAACGGTCAAAGCATCACTGACCTTGAAAACTGAAATGAGAGATGAGGTGACTTTCCCTTTTGAAAGTTCCATTTAGTCTGTGCCCTTAACTATAGGCCACTCATTTCTGAGAAGGAAGAGATACAGAATACTTCCCTCATAAGAATGAGACAGAAGATTTATAGTCTAGGACTCTGTCAAATAATGAATTGAAAGCACCTAAGTTGATGTTATGATTTCCCAGGTGGCTCTAGTGGTAAGGACTCTGTCTGCACTGTGGGAGACTCTGGTTTGTCCCTGGGTCAGGAAGATCCCCTGGAGGAGTGCATGGCAATCCACTACAGTATTCTCGCCTGGAGAATCCCTTGGACAGAGGAGCCTGGCAGGCTACAGTCCATGGGGGTCACAAAGAGTCAGAAATGACTGCAGCAGCAAGTTGAAGTTACATGTAAAACTTTAGGTAAACCTTCTTCAGGAATGTCAGGAGTGAATATTCCTTGCTACTCTGTGATATGCTTATCTTCTCAGATTTTCAGAATCCTGCTCTTTTGAGGCCCAGCTTATATGCTGATTCTTTCCCTCCAAAGCTTCTCTTCTCTCACAGGCAGAATGAATGCTTGTTCCACTCTAGTTCTAAAACTGTGGCTTCAGCCCCAAACCTTCTGCCTTTGTGTCTGTTGGTGTTTTACACGTTAGCATCATCTAGAAGACTTTGAGCGACCTGAGGGCAAAAATCACATTTTATAGCAAGTTTGTCATGTCTCCCTTCTCCCTCTCCAGTTCCTAACAAACCTTCACACATGACACGTGCACAGTCATCAAGGGGAGCTACATGAAGAGATTGAAGGGATTCCTTTTTGACCACCCCAGCTCAGCGTGCCAGTGACTGAATATATATTCTGAATTAAAAAGTTATGACTTGTTATCTGAGAAAGGAGCACATCAGGATAAAGAATGTGCGTGCATCCTAAGTCACTTCAGTCTTGTCCAAGTCTTTCTGATCACATGGACTGTAGCCCACTAGACTCCTCCATCCATGGGATTCTCCAGGTCAGAATACTGGAAAGGGTTGCCATGCCCTTCTCGAGGGGAACAGCTACCCACTCCAGTATTCTGGCCTGGAGAATTCCATGCACTGTCTAGTCCCTGGGGTCACAAAGAGTTGAATACAACTGAGCGACTTTCACTTTCACTCCAGGGAAACTTTTTGGCCCAGGGATCGTACATGCCTGTCTTAATGTCTCCTATAGTGTTCAAGTTCTTTACCACTCCCGCCACCTGGGAAGCCCAGAATAAAGAGCAGATTATTTTTAATCTTATCTGTCCTGGGGAAGATCTGAAACATCTGGTTATATTTAGAAACCATGCATTATCTCTCAGCGAGCGAACACAGCTTTAAGTTGTGTTGATCTTAAGTAAGTCATTTGACCTCATTCCTCTTGGCCCAGTGACAGTAATAACTCTTGACCTGCTTGCCACAAAGGATAGCTGTGACAAGTGAAAAGTGAAAGTTGCTCAGTCATGTCTGACTCTTTGAGAGCCCGTGGACTATAGTCCATGGAATTCTCCAGGCCAGAATACTGAAGTGGGTGGCCATTCCCTTCTCCAGGCGATCTTCCCAACTCAGGGATAGAACCCAGGTCTCTCACACTGGAGGTGGATTCTTCACCAGCTGAGCCACTAGGGAAGCCCAAGAATACTGGAGTGGGTAGCCTATCCCTTCTGCAATGGATCTTCCCAATCTAGGAATGGAACCGGGGTCTCCTGCATTGCAGGTGGATTCTTTACCAACTGAGCTACCAGGGAAGCCCTGATGAGGGGGCAAAGGAAATTATGATGTGGGTGAAATCTCTGGAAATTCAAAATCACCGTAAGATCTAAGGTCATAGTTACCAGGTAAAGAATCTGTCTGCAATGCAGGAGACACAGAAGATGCAGGTTCAATCCCTGGGTTGGGAAGATCCCCTGGAGAAGGAAATGGCAACCCACTCCAGTATTCTTCCCTGAAAAAATCCCATGGACAGAGGAGCCTGGCAAGCTACAGTTCAAAGCATCACAAAGGGTTGGACACGACTGAGCAAATAAGCAAGCAAGCAAGCAGGTTACAAATGCAGCTTCCCATTTTACCAAATGTAGAAATGAAGCTCCAAATTTTGATTTTCTGGCCCCATAGCTCCATAGTCCTTCATGGCACAAACTGGTGTTTCTTTCTGTTTTGGAGCATCTTTCAGAGCTGGGAAGTTTCAAGACCTGGAGGTCATTTAATAAATAATTCTGAGTTAATCCAGCAACTCAAAAAAATTTAATGACCTGATCTGACCTCTTATATCACTCCCATAAAGATCAGGCCTGCCATTTCCTTTCTCCGTCAGTGATGGACTTTCCTCTCTCACCTTCCGCTCCAGAATGTAAAGTAATCTACCATCTTGAAAGGAAATTCTGTAAAAATAAAGTTTCACGGAAATGATGGATGAAGGCCACCCTCACTGTTAAGATGTTAGATTTCCACAACAGCAAAGCAGACTGTAAGTTTGAACCTTAACAGAGGCAGCATCAATCTAAGATACGGTCTAGTTTCCTAAGGCTACAGTCTACTAACATTACAAACGGAGTTTGATTAAGGACAAAGTTAAATGATTTTAGAATTATGCTGAAGAAGAGGAAGGAGAGAGTAAAATCCTTCGGGAAACAGGAAAAGGCCTGGAAGATCAAAGGCTCTTGTCCCCAAAGTAAGCGTTCACTACTCATACAGTTCTTTTTCGAAAGCCAGAGGGATGCAGAGGAAGCCCAGTTGGATAAGTAATATTCGAGTCTGGGAGGCCTCCTCTAGTTTCTGAGTAACACGGAATACAAGAGAGTCATTCAGCATGAGGGTGCAGGGTCTCTGCTGTTGGAGAAAGGAGAGTGGGAATGCTCAAAGCTGTGAAAGCCTTGGAATGTAATGTTGTTGCTGTTGCTTTTAATTTTCATTTTTTTAGAGCAAGGATACTCAGCCTCAGCACTGTTGATATTTTGGACCAGATAATTCTTTGTCATGGGAAGCTGTCCTCTGTACTGTAGAATGTTTAATAGCCTCCCTGGCCTCTACCCGGTACATGCCAGTAGCATCCCCCAGTTATAACAACCAAAGTGCCTCCAGACACTACAGTGTCCTTTCATTGACAAAATAGCCCTCCTCTCCCCAACTTGAGAATCTTATTCTAGAGACTGCAAATATTGGGAGTGACTTCTCAGCTCCCCACGTTCATGTTTAGTTTAGTTTTGTGTAGTTTAAAAATGCAATACTGCCTTTTTGTTTACTCAGACATAAACAAAACAGGCAAAGCTGGTGCAAAGGGTATAGATGTGGGAGGAGGGCAGGACTGATCTGGAAGGAACTGTGGGGACCAGGGGTAAGGGATGAAATTCTAGGGCAGGGTGGGTGGGGTAGAAGTCTGGGGGAGAGATTCAACTGGTAATACTGCAGGAAAGTATCTGGGCAGAGAAGATGCTTTGAGTAAAATCAGCTCAGATAGGAAGAATCTGGTCAGTACCACAGGCCTAGGCAAGTAAGATTCAAGGTTTCAGAGGATGAGAGAACTAATATTAGTAACAGTCATGAGAAACAGCCAGAACTAAGTCTCCTGTATCTAAGTCTGACACACTTTCAATTGGTTGTGCTTCACAATTGCATCTTCACTATGCATTAAGGATCTATGCAGGGTGTTCCCTTGGGGTGCTTCGGACAACATTTATACGTAATCCAGTTTCAGTTCAGTCGCTCAGTCGTGTCTGACTCTTTGCGACCCCGTGAACCGTAGCACGTCAGGCCTCCCTGTCCATCAACAACTCCCAGAGTCCACCCAAACCCATGTCCATTGAGTCGGTGATGCCATCCAACCATCTCATCATCTGTCGTCCCCTTCTCCTCCTGCCCTCAATCTTTCCCAGCATCAGGGTCTTTTCAAATGAGTTAGTTCTTCACATCAGGTGGCCAAAGTTTGTGCCTAAACAACAGAGACATTTATTATCTCAATCAGACATGTATTATCTACAAAAAGACCAGAAATCAAATGTCTTCAGGGGCTAAACAGTATCATTGACCACCCAGGTTCTTCTCTCCTTTCTAGTCTGCCATTCTCCATGGATTGGCTTGTCCTTAGCTAATTCTCTTCATGATTTCAGAATGGCTGCCACAGCTCCCAACATTATGGCATAGAAGAAACAGCAGAAGGAGTCAGTTCCTTTATATCTCTAACAAATGGAGAAAAATCATCTTAATTGGCCTCCCTGAGCCCCAGAGATAGAGTTCAGCTTTCTTGAGCCTGTGCTTCTGCAAATCCCCAAACAGAACTGTGATCTGTCAGCAAGGAAGAAATAGAGAACTATTGAATAAGCATCCAAGGGAATCTACTATATGTGGATGATTTCCTTTCATTTAAACTTTACTATAATCCTGTGCAGCAAGTATATTAACTTCATTTTACAGACAAGGAATTTAGGCAAAGTTAAATGCCTTGCCCACAGTCATTCAACGGGCAAGTGGTAGGGCGAGGTTTCAGATCAGTGGTCTGACTGAAGACCCCATGTTCCATCAGAGTCATTCTGCGCTGTTCTGATTGCCCCACACTCACACCCCTCATTAACTGTACTGAAAACTGGGCTACTGCTGGCACCCTGCCCCACTAGGTCCTAGAAATGGATCATAATTTCAAGGTCTAATCTGAAGAATTCATAAATTTTTATGAGTGCATGTGTGGGTCTGTGTGTATGTGTAAACACAAAAGTCAATAGGAAACTTTTCTTTTCTCTTTCTTCCCTCTTTCCTGCATCTCTCCTGACTTACTCTTTCATTCCCTTTAAACACCTAAGTCAAAAAACACACTTTCTGAGAATAGCTCTCTTTCTTTTTAAACATCACCCAAAAACCCATGGAAATAGCTCCTGGACCACCCAAGACACTGATACCTTATCTCCAGGTTACAAATAATTTGGTCATGATGTGTTAAAAGGAGTCTCATTAAGCAAAAAGAAAACCCAATAATCATATATCCTGTAACATACTGTCATACTGCCCTGATATTTATTTTCAACAGATCCTCAATCTCTACCTTTGTTAAAGAAAGAAGGAAGAATTCACCAAAAGCCAATTCACTGAGTTACTTTTTTTTTTTTTAAGTACTTGCAGAGCATAAAGTCCCATTCCTGAATAAAAGTGCATCTTTGGGAAAACTACTTAGCCTCTGAACATCATCTTTCTCCTGTGAATGTAGGACAACAGTGCCTGACCCTGTGAGCAACAGTCATGTTCAGTGATAATGGAGATGCTGTGTGTTGATCACAAAGCAGAGTCTGGTCCAGGTAGAAACAGCTCACTTTAGTTCTCTCCACTTTCCTGTTTGCTGATGAGTTACCCATCAGGCATTTCCTTCTCTTGACATTCACCCCACCTCTTCCCCCTTACAGCACAGCTTGAAGATACCTGTTTCAGTGCTGCCTACGTATGAGCTCCTTCTGTATGAAACCCTTCCCCCGCCCACTCCTGGGTCTCCTCTTGAATAACTTGCTCATCCTCTGCCCCTAAGAAAACCTCCTCTGATTGCTTCCTAAACCAAGTCAAGTCCTCTTGTTGAGAACTTTCTTGATTCCACGTGTTTCTCCTCCACAGCCCTCAATACATTTGTGATCAAAGTACTGACATGATTAACTATGCAATGTCTCTGCCTTCAGACTGAAAGCCATTCAAGGGGAGTGACTCCACCTGTCTTGTTTGCAGCTGTATCACAAGCACATAGAACACACTCTTAGAAATATCAGTTCGCCGAACTAATGAGCTCCAAGTAGTGCCTGGTCCTCCCCACCTCCCATTCCCTAAGCTTCATCTGACAATACATGAGTGCTCCTGTAAACTGCCTTGGACCAGGCAAGAGGGCCCTATGCTTTAAAGTGTCCTGCTCTGGCCAACACTGGGCAGCATCCTTGCCCACTAGGTGAGGAATCAGAGGGCTAAGCAAACGTGCCCCTGGAGTCTATGTTCCAGAAAATGGACCACACCCAGTATGTGTGCTCCCTGGACTTAACACGTGACCATGGAGCCACTGTTTGTAGGCACATGGGTAGAGCTGGGACAGTGAGGCCAGGGCATGTGGGACAGGATGGGAGTGGGAGGAAGGGAGAGAGGAGAAGCCTGCAGGGTGTGGCCAGGAATCTATCTTCCAGTGCTTCCATGTTCAAGCTCAGATCTCAGAGGAGTCCAGGAATTCTAAATTCAAACCCAGCCTCTCAGGTCTCTCTAGTGGTATATTTGTCAAAGTCAGAGGAGTTAACATTTTGTTTAAAATACCTTCTAGATGTTTAGACATAAGGTATACAAACCTCCATTTGTATCTGGCTGTGGGCTTGCAAATACTGGGGGCAGGGCTGTCCAGCAGAGGATGGAAACTTCCTGGAGGCCCCTCTTCTGTCCCCACTGTTGATTCGAATGTTCCTCCCTAGGCCCCATGCCTCCTGAGATGGTGGTCCACCATGGCCCCAAGAGCTCCCTTTATTGACAGTTACCTTGGAGATGAAGAGGCCCCTTTCTCAGAACTGTTAGAGCCGGTTGCCATGGCCACCATCTGTCCTTCCTGAACTAGGCCATCAGGAGCTAAAATTCTCATCATGGTGCTAGGATGATGAGATGGAAAGGTGGAAGGAGGTAGAGGGAGTACTGTAGGGAACAGTTGGAGACAGGAACCACTGCTCTGCACTCTCAGCTTCCAAAAGAGCTCCAAGTGGAGGATAGGGCTTAAGAGAGCCCTCCTGACTCGCCTGGACATGGCCAAAACAGGCAGGACTTCATAAATCAAGCACCAATCAGAGAGGGAAAATTCTGTGAGACCATCTTCAATACTAAAAGGAGTCGGCCACGGCACACTGCAAAATGGAATTTCTGTGAAATTCATTGAATGTTAAATCCACTGAGAAAATTCTGTGCATGCAGTTAGTCAGACACTGGATTAGCAACACTGATACCCAGGATGACTTGCCTCTTAGCATTCTCAAAGCTTACAAATTATGTTCTCCTAAACACAGACTGGTCCCCATGTGTTTAGAATGCAGGGAAGCCAGATCAACTAATTTTGTGTTATGTGGTCACTTCTGCTTTGCATTTTGGTACTGGAGGAGCTAAGAACTCTACATTCTTCAGCGCTTCACTTCTAGAAGTTACTAGAACTAGCGTGTAGCAGCTTGCCACCCATTTAGGAGTTAATTGGCTAGTTAGTAGATTATCCTTAATGCTGAAACAACAGCCAGGTCAGCTAGCAACCTTCTGTTTTTGCAGGTAGAAAGCTCTCTTCTATTTCTCTGCCTTTATCAAGATTTGTCCACATGCAGGGGGGTAGGGTAGGAGAGGGAACCTCTACAGGCATATCAGAGCTGGGCTTGGCACAAAATGCCTCTCTTGGGGAATGAATGACTTTTGAAGGCTTCTTCCTGCTGATGAAAGTTTTAAGGGTTTAGAGGTTTGTTTTTTACCAGTATCATAAGTTGTGTTATCAATTTTTCTTTATTTTTCTAGGCCTTAGCTATTAAACACTGAAATTCATCCAAGTGTCCAATGTAATTTATCATTTTTCCCCCAAGGATCCAAGGACTTTATGTTCCTTTCCAGACAAATGACTTTTAATTCTTTTGCTGTTAAAAGATTTTCATACCTCCAGTTAATGTTAGCATTCTGAAGTGCTTGAAAGGAAATATATTGATGCCTGCAACTCTTTGAAATGCAGCAAAAAATAAGATGGATTGATGGATGGATAGGGCATTGGCTAGATGGATGGAAATGTGATAAATCCAGTATGCTGTTGCTATTTAGTCACTAAGTTGTATCCGATTCTTTGTGACCCCATGGACTGTAGCCCACCAGGCTTCTCTGTCCGTGAGATTTCCAAAACAAGAATACTGGAGTGGGTTGCCATTTCCTTCTCCAGGGGACACTCCCGACCCAGGGATGGAACCCATGTCTCCTGCTTGACAGGCAAATTCTTTACCACTGAACCATCTGCGAACCAAATCCGGTATAGTAAAATGTTAACTGTAGGATTTAAGTGGTGAATATTTGGGGGATTGCTGTAAAATTCTTTCATGTTTTCTATATATTTTTAAACTTTCATAACAAAATGTTAAGCAATGTAAAAAAGACTTTCACAAACTCCCTGAGTATGAGTAGTCAAAACATTCCCTCAGTCAAAGCATCTGAACTGTTATCAACTTCAGGCTCCATTTGCAAATAACAAGGAAAAAAAAATGTGCACATTTGTGTCCAGTTTAAGAGAATAAAAAAGTAACATTTTGATTATTTTTTTAAATAAAGAGAATTTAGAACACTTTTATAAAGTCAGAGTGTATGGTGATTGCATATGCTCAGTTGATGTCCTTCAGTTCAGTCGCTCAGTCGTGTCCGACTCTTTGCGACCCCATGGACCGCAGCATGCCAGGCTTCTCTGTCCATCGCCAACTCCCGGAGTTTACCCAAACTCATGTCCATTGAGTCGGTGATGCCATCCAACCATCTCATCCTCTGTCGTCCCCTTCTCTTCCTGCCCTCAATCTTTCCCAGCATCAGGGTCTTTTCAAATGAGTCAGCTCTTCGCATCAGGTGGCCAAAGTATTGGAGCTTCAGCTTCAACATCATTCCTTCCAGTGAACACCCAGGACTGATTTCCTTTAGGATGGACTGGTTGGATCTCCTTGCAGTCCAAGGGACTCTCACAAGTCTTCCCCAACACCACAGTTCAAAAGCATCAATTCTTCAGCACTCAGCTTTCTTTATATTCCAACTCTCACATCCATACGTGACTACTGGAAAAATCATAGCCTTGACCACACGGACATTTGTTGGCAAAGTAATGTCTCTGCTTTTTAATATGCCATCTAGGTTGGTCATAACTTTCCTTCCAAGGAGTAAGCGTCTTTTAATTTCATGGCTGCAGTCACCATCTGCAGTGATTTTGGAGCCCCCCCCCAAATAAAGCCTGCCACTGTTTCCACTGTTTCCCCATCTATTTGCCATGAAGTGATGGGACTGGATGCCATGATCTTAGTTTTCTGAATGTTGAGCTTTAAGCCAACTTTTTCACTTTCCTCTTTCACTTTCATCACGAGGCTCTTTAGTTCTTCTTCACTTGATGTCCTTAAACTTCTAGTATCATATAATACCTTGAAAACAAGATTTACTGTGGCAGCTAGGTGTCATATTCTATACCAGTTGCCTTGTATTAGATAACTTAAATAAATTTCCAAGATGATAATTTCAATAATACAAATCCAGAGAAATGATAACCTGTATTACTTCCTTAATTTCCTCTTCTAATACCTAGACTGCTTTTAATTTTTTGATCTGTTAAAGCTTACATATCAACTAAGATTTTTAATCTTTTATAATTTTCTTTATTCAAATTTGAACATTACATGTCCACAAAATAAAAGAAAAAAAGTTTATAGACAATCTAACCATCATGTATTTTTTAATCTCATTAGAATATTTTACCACCTCTTTCAACCTTAACTGTTCATAAAAATCTCAGTTCAATTGAGACATGTAAAAGGAAATCATTCTCAATTTTCTACTTGCTTTCCAAAAAAACATAGTCACAGAAAAACTAAAGACATCATGCTCCCCAAAGTGAATTTCTATTTTGTTAAATGTACAATTACTCATTAATTTTCCCCCTTAAGATGGTCTTACGCTAATTGAGCTGCCTATTTAAAAATTAAAGAAAAAAGCAGACTCTTAGAACATATAAAAGAATACATTTTCTTTGGCTCAAGATTATCAAAATACAATTGCTATATTTCTAAAATAGCAAAGGCCATATCCTCCTTCATTTTTTAAAAGTTACTTTTACTTATGGAAAGATGTTAGATTCAGATCTGACAATTTTGTCTAGAAGAGAGAAAATTACACCTAGTTAAACATCTAATTCAATTAATTTAGCCAAGAAGCACCAGTCAACTAAAATAATGCTATTCTGTTCACAGCAGCTGTATCTTTCATTAAGGGAGTAGCTTCATAATATTGAGGAGTTTGAGAATGGTTGCATATGAGGATAGAAGCAAATCTAACACATATGTACATACACGATCACATGTGTGTTCCAGGGCTGCCTCATGCATCCTGCAAAGGGAGATGTATGGTAAATGCAAGTTATGACACTAATAACATTTATATATGGTGCAGATATAACCACTGATTACATTAAAAATTAATAAAAATGATATAGCAAGAAAAAATTTACTATATTTACTCATTCCATTTTTATAGCATGAAAGTAGGTCAAGCAACTGTTTTTTTTGTAATAATTCTTATCAATGATTTAAAATCTATATGAGAGCCATGAAAATGCCCTCACTTACAGTCATCATTCACTTGGCTCTAACATATGCTCTGCATGAAGTTCAGTTTCTCTGTATTTAACATTCACTTTTCAATGTAGATCTGTTGCTTTTTTACATTATCTTATGACTTCCAAGGAAATTTTCCCTGAAAAGAACAGGTGAAATTAAAAGCACAAGGTGAAATAACACGGGGACCACCAGAAACACGTCTGCTCTTATGTAGATGATTAGAACCATGTCTTCAAATGGAAGGAATACTTGGAGAGAGAAGAAGCTATGAAAATGTCTCTTTCCAGTTGTTTGAGCTATGTAGAGAGAGATACAATTGACTTTGGACATTGATCATATATCTTGCAAACATTCTAAACTGACTTATTAGTCCTAGGAGCCTTTTTGTAGAATCTTTGGAATTTTCTATGTGGATAGTCTTGTCATCTGTGAATGAAGCCAGTTTTATTTCTTTCCTTTCAGTCTGTATGCCTTTAAGACTAGAAAGTAAAAAATAAAATCTACCCCTGTATCAGTCATTCTTCAAGATTTAATTTTTCTCCCCATATGCATGCTGTTATTTTCTCTTCAGCATTCTCAGATAGCTTTATACATTCTGTCTAAAGCTGCAATCAAGGAGACAGTGTAAAGCATGCTTAATCTATCACAGTCACTCAAAGTTAATTTTGTCTATAAGGTATTTTTGTTTTTCTCACGGACTTTGGAATCTAACCTCTGATTTAAGATTCACTCCCACTCTTGTTTTCTCTCTTATCATATCAACTTTTTCAAAGTGTCATCAGATTTATCTAGCTGTCATTTCTTATGTGAAAGCACTGAAAGTTGTAAAGGGACTCACAAATAGTAGGAACGTTGTGTCCCATAAGAACGTGGGGTTTGGTGTCAGTAGAAGCTGGGCCAAGTCCAGTTCTGCCACTTATCAGCTAGGAGGTCTTGAGCAAGCTGTTCAGTCTCTCTCAACTGCAGTTTCCTCATCCACTAAACAAGGATCATTATAAAACATTGTAAGACTGTTGTGATGATTAAATCAGACATTACATGTGTAGGGCTTGCCTGTGCGAGGCACGTAAGAAATGGTCGCTATTTTTATTGTCAGGAACAGTTTGCTTTGTTCAGGTTTCTTTAATCAGTTCTAGCCAACAGACATTCTCCTTTGCTTTCTGGTCTTTTTTCAGAGCTCATAGTAACAGTAATCATCAGACCTCAATCGAGATCATTGCAAAATCAATTAGAAGCATCTTAAAAATGAAGATTCATAAGGGATCTGTTTGCTTGTGTATCTTTTGAGGATGTGGTTATGGCAGATGGCAGTGACCCAACAACCAGCAAAAAAACAACAATGTTTTTCTATCCCAGAAAAACATTTACCAGAGGTTTGACCACCCCAAATGGAAGAATCAAAATAGTTGTGGAAGCACAAAGGAGGTCAGAGAGAGTACAGTGACATCTTGTACCTTTAGCAGAAATTGTTCATCTCAGTAGCCTGTTTTCATCCTGTAGCTTGGACTCGCTTTTTCTTTTGTTCCCTGAAATATTCCAATACCGGTTCTTTTCTATTCATCAATCCTCATTGTAAGTTTAAAACCTTGTCACCGCCTGGAATTTCTTTGTTAAAACTGAAGAAGCATTTTCCATAATTCAGCTTCTTTGGGGCCTCTAATTATCTTTTTCCATTTGCTAATTAATGGTCACACTGTTCTTTTTCTTTTCTTCTCTTTTTGATTTTCTGTTGCCTTTCTCATATCTGGCAGGTGATAACAGCATTGGCTTCTTGAATTTCTTCTTCTTGATAACTCTCTTGTTTATGAGCTTATAATGCTTGCCTGGGACTTTTTAATTGCACTCTATTTGAACACAAATGACTTCTGAACTTTTTATTCTTCACATTTCTGCAATGATAATAAGTAATAGAGTCAAATTTAACTAAAGAAGAATATTACAAGTTCTCTTGAGCAGAACACAGAATAATACAGCATTTCATTAGTTTTCAACACCCACACTAGAAATCTCACTTGCTGATAATTCTTTTTTATTCCATTGCTATTACTCCTGCATTCGAAATGTCTGCCATTATTTCAAAAGTGCCAAAATAAAGCAATGATTCCTTCCACAAGGAAATGTAGGGCTGAAAATGAGATGACTGCTAATAAAGCAAAAGTAATTGCCAATATCCGCTGGATCATTGAAAAAGCACGAGAGTTCCAGAAAAACATCTATTTCTGCTTTATTGACTATGCCAAAGCCTTTGACTGTGTGGATCACAATAAACTGTGGACAATTCTGAAAGAGATGGGAATACCAGACCACCTGACCTGTCTCTTGAGAAACATGTATGCAGGTCAGGAAGCAACAGTTAGAACTGGACATGGAACAACAGACTGGTTCCAAATAGGAAAAGGAGTACGTCAAGGCTGTATATTGTCAACCTGTTTATTTAACTTATATGCAGAGTACATCATGAGAAACCCTGAGCTGGAAGAAACACAAGCTGGAATCAAGATTGCCGGGAGAAATATCAATAACCTCAGATATGCAGATGACACCACCCTTATGGCAGAAAGTGAAGAAGAACTAAAGAGCCTCTTGATGAAGGTGAAAGAGGAGAGTGAAAAAGTTGGCTTAAAGCTCAACGTTCAGAAAACTAAGATCATGGCATCTGGTCCCATCACTTCATGGGAAATAGATGGGGAAACAGTGGAAACAGTGTCAGACTTTATTTTGGGGGGCTCTAGAATCACTGCTGATGGTGATTGCAGCCATGAAATTAAAAGACGCTTACTCCTTGGAAGGAAAGTTATGGCCAACCTAGATAGCATATTTAAAAGTAGAGACATTACTTTGCCAACAAAAGTCCGTCTAATCAAGGCTATGGTTTTTCCAGTGGTCATGTATGGATGTGAGAGTTGGACAGTGAAGAAGGCTGAGCGCTGAAGAATTGATGCTTTTGAACTGTGGTGTTGGAGAAGACTCTTGAGAGTCCCTTGGACTGCAAGGAAATCCAACCAGTCCATCCTAAAGGAGACCAGTCCTGGGTGTTCATTGGAAGGTCTGATGTTGAAGCTGAAACTCCAATACTTTGGCCACCTCATGCGAAGGGTTGACTCATTGGAAAAGGCCCTAATGCTGGGTAGGATTGGGGGCGGGAGGAGAAGGGGACGACAGAGGATGAGATGGTTGGATGGCATCACCGACTCGATGGACATGGGTTTGGGTAGACTCCAGGAGTTGGTGATGGACAGGGAGGCCTGGCGTGCTGCAATTCATGGGGTTGCAAAGAGTCAGACACGATTGAGCGACTGAACTGAACTGAACTGAACCAGTTATGTTGAATGCTGAAAGTGAAGTGAAAGTGTTCATCGCTCAGTTGTGTCCAACTCTTTGCGACGCTATGGACTGTAGCCTGCCAGCGTTCTCTGTCCATGGGATTTCCCAGTCAAGAATACTGGAGTGGGTAGCCATTCCCTTCTCCAAGGGATCTTCCCAACCCAGGAATGGAACCCAGGTCTCCTGCATTGCAGGCAGATTCTTTACTGTCTGAACCACCAGGGAAACTCTGTATACCTAGCAGTGTACAAAAATGTACACTGTACAAAAATTTCATGAAGATGAAATACATCAAGACCTCCTTCCATTCCTATACTAGTTCCTACTTCCTTTCATTTGAGAAAACCAATTTTTATCCCAAATATGCTTTCTTGAAAAACAGTACCTTAGAAGCTTTCCCAAATTTGACTTTCTGGCCCCCACCCCTCAAATGTGTAGGTATAAAGAATCCTGAGAGTCCCCAGAGTGGACCACCAGAGCCCTACTATGCAAATATGCAAACACCACTGAGGTTTGTGAGCAGAACTGGTTTGTGCAGGAAGATATCACGAAGCTCTTCTGTTTTGGCTGATCTGTCAGGAAAGCTGCCATGAAACTGGTGTATGTGATTAATTCAATTTTTTAAAAAAGGATATTATAGGGATAGGAGGGGGAGGAGTGCACATCTGAAGAGACCTACGTTAGCCAAACATTGTGAACTGTGATCTAGGTTTATAGCTGCCTTTTCTAATTTCCAAGTTTGTTAAGCTTTTGTAGTCAGCTAAGGAAAAATATATCTTAAAATGATAAAATAGTGTTAAAAATAAATTTCTAATAAAGATAATGAAAATAAATGTCTTTGTAACTCGTTATCAAAAGCTAAACTAAGACCTTTCATTTTCCTAACCTGTTGGAGGATTGGTCTTAAACCAGCCCTCCAATTGAAAACAACAATAAAACTGATAAAGGAATACAAGCCACTGAGTTTCTTTGACTATAAGAATGCAGGATTATGATCCCAGAGTAAAGGGAAGCAAAGGACATGAGCCCCACCACAAGCCCAGCACTTCCTGGACTGGGGGGCAAGAGGCAGAAGGCTCATGGACACTGGTTATCTCAGACAGCTGAGGACACAAGGACACGGATTACTATGCAGATACTGACTGGGTTGGCACTGACGGGGCCCACCTGTCTGCCAAGCACTCCCTATCAATTGTCATGACCTTCTTGAAGCAACCTTCAAGGAAAGGTAAAAATACTTGGCCTCTTGCCTGGAAAATCCCATGGACGGAGGAGCCTGGTAGGCTGCAGTCCATGGGGTTGCTAGGAGTCGGACACGACTGAGCGACTTCACTTTCACTTTTCACTTTCATGCATTGGAGAAGGAAATGGTAACCTACTCCAGTATTCTTGCCTGGAGAATCCCAGGGACGGCGGAGCCTGGTGGGCTGCCGTCTATGGGGTCGCACAGAGTTGGACACGACTGAAGCGACTTAGCAGCAGCAACACCCTAACAAGCAGCACTGGCTCCAAAGACCCCTGCCTGCCAGGTGAAGTTAGCAGAGTATTTATTGAAGTTTAACTTCCAGCTTCACCCCATACTCCTCACTTTCCCAATAGAGGTGTTAAAAACCAGCAAATATCTTTCACGCTCAAACTCCAGCTCGCCTTTGTTACAGAAATTCCAACCTGCCTTACTGATGACTTCTAACATTTAAGGAGGAAATAATAACAATCTTGTACACACATGGAAAATAGAGGAGATGAGAACACTACTGATCTATAATCTGTAGAACCTGATACCAAGATCTGACAAAAGCATTATAGGAAAACCAAAGATCAGTATCTCTCATAAACATGCATGTAAAAATCAAATTTAATTGACTACATTAAAAGCAAAGCTAAATCACATGACCATCTCAATAGATGCTGCTGCTACTGCTGCTAAGTCACTTCAGTCGTGTCCGACTCTGTGCGACCCCATAGACGGCAGCCCACCAGGCTCCGCCGTCCCTGGGATTCTCCAGGCAAGAACACTGGAGTGGGTTGCCATTTCCTCCTCCAGTGCATGAAAGTGAAAAGTGAAAGTGAAGTCGCTCAGTCGTGTCCGACTCTTAGCGACTCCATGGACTGCAGCCCACCAGGCTCCTCCATCCATGGGATTTTCCAGGCAACAGTACTGGAGTGGGGTGCCATTGCCTTCTCTGCAATAGATGCAGAAAAGGCTTTTAACAACTTTCAGTGTGACTTCATGATTTAAAACTCTCAACAAAATGAAATAGAAAAGAATATCTCATTTTGATAAAGAACATGTATGAAAAAATTACATATAACATGGTATTTAATGGTGAAAGAATTAAATCTTTCCTCCTAAGATCAGGAATGAAAGAAGGACACCTAATCCTATTCCTCTGTTCACACTATACTGGAAATTCTAGCCAGCTCAATAAGGCAACAGAACAAAATAAAAGGCAAAAAGTCTGGAAAGAAAGAGGTGTAACTATTTTTATTCACAGACAACAGGACTGAGTATGTACAAAATTCTTATAAATATATAGAAAACATTAAAACAACTCAGTAAGTTTAGTAATGTTGTAGGGTACAATGTCAATACACCAAAATCAAATGTATTTATTTACGCTAGCAACAAGAACCTAGAAAATACATTTTAAAACAATACTATCTACAATAACAAACAATATTAAACTGCTCAGATGGTAAAGCATCCATCTACAATGCGGGAGACACGGGCTCGATTTCTGAGTTGGGAAGATCTGCTGAAGAAGGAAATGGCAACCCACTCCAGCACTCTTGCCTGGAAAACCCCATAGACAGAGGAGCCTGGTGGGCTACAGTTCATGGGGTCGCAAAGAGTCGGACACAACTGAGCGATTTCACTTCACTTCACTTCACTTCACTTCAAGGATAAATGCAATAAATAACACATATTATCTCTATGTTGAAAACTGAGACATTAGAGACTGAAATAACTGGAGAGTAATCCTATGTTCGGGCTTTCCTGGTGGCTTAGTGGTAAAGAATACACCTGCAATGCAGAAGACTAGGTTTGATATCTGGGTTGGGAAGATGCCCTGGAGAAGGAGATGGCAATCCACTCCAGTATTCTTGCCTGGGAAATCCCAGGGACAGTGGAGCATGGTGAGCTACAGTCCATGGGGTTGCAAAAGAGTCGGACATGACGAGTGACTAAACAACAACAATCTTATATTCATAAATCGGAAGAATTAATTTTATTAAGATCTCATTTCTCCCCAAATTGATGTATAGATTGAAAGCAATGACAATCGGAATCCTAACAGAATTTTTGTAGTAATTAATAAGTTGACTCTAAAAATTTATATAGAAATGCTAGGACATGATAAATAAACGTGGGTGGATAAATAAAATGTGGCATATCCATATAATGAAGTATTACTTGGCCATAATATGGAAAGAAATTCTGATAGATGCTACAATTTGAACAAATCTTGAAAGTATTATGCTAAGTGAAAGAAGCCAGACTCAGAAGGCCACATATTGTAGGATTCGATTTCTGCAAAATGCCCAGAATAGGCAAATCTGTATAAACAGATGAGTGATTTCCAGGAACTGGAGAGAATGGAAAATGGAGAGTCACTGCTAATAGGTAAGGAGCTTCTTTGCAGGGTGATGAAGATGTTCTGGAATCAGATAGTGGTGATGGCTACACAGCATTGTGAATTACTAAAACCCACTGAATTGTACACTTAAAATGAACTTTACCTTACATAAATCATATCTGGTTTTTTCCTGTGTAGAGACACAATATTGGCACAAATTCTCAGAACACCTCGATCATTATTTCTAGTTCCTATTGTTGCTGTTGTTGTTGTTCAGTTGCTCAGTCGTGTCTGACTCTTTGCGACCTCATGGACTGCAGAATGCCAAGCTTCCCTGTCCTTCACTATCTCCCGGAGTTCACTCAAACTCTTATTCATTGTGTCAATGATGCCATGCAGCCATCTCATCCTCTGTCGTCCCCCTCTCCTCCTGCCCTCAGTCTTTCCTGGCACCAGGGTCTTTTCCAACGAGTTGGCTCTTCACATCAGGTGGCCAAAGTATTGGAGATTCAGCTTCAGCATCAGTCCTTCCAATGAATATTGAGGGTTGATTTCCTTTCGGATTGACTGGTTTCATCTCCTTGCTGTCCAAGGGACTCTCAAGAGTGATGTCTTTGGTTTTTAATACACTGTCTAGGTTGGTCATAACTTCCCTTCCATGGAGCAAACATCTTTTAATTTCATGGCTGCAGTCACCATCTGCAGTGATTTTGGAGCCCAAGAAAATAAAATCTGTCACTCTTTCCACTTTTCCCCCATCTATTTGCCATGAAGTAATGAGACCGGATGCCATGATCTTAGTTTTTTGAATGTTGAGTTTTAAGCCAGCTTTTTCACTCTCCTTTTTCACCCTCATCAATAGGCTCTTTAGTTCCTCTTCACTTTCTGCCATTAGAGTGATATCATCTGCATATCTGAGGTTATTGATATTTCTCCCAGAAATCTTGATTTCAGCTTGGGAATCATCCAGTCTGTCCTTTTACATGATGTACTCTGCATATAAGTTAAATAAGCAGGATGACAATATACAGCCTTGATGTACTCCTTTCCCAATTTTGAACCAGTCAGTTCTTCCATGTCCAGTTCTAACTGTTGCTTCTTGACCTGCATACAGGTTTCTCAGGAGGCAGGTAAGGCGGTCTGGTATTCCCATCACTTTAAGAATTTTTCTCAGCTTGTTGTGATCCACACAGTCAAAGGCTTTAGCGTAGTCAATAAAGCAGAAGTAGATTTTTTCTGGAACTCCCTTGCTTTCTCTACAATCCAATGGATAGTTCCTATTAACTCCTATTAACTCTTTCTGAAAAGTCGTTGCTGACATGGCCTAATTTTTGAAAATATTGTACAGAAAATATTGTCATAGTATGCACAGAAATTATGATTCTTCCTGGTGTCTGTTCCAGAGAGACTATTTTTTATTTCCACCCACACACAAGGGAGAATGAGACACAGGGCTACTTATATAAACATTGCCATAGAGAGTTAGTTTATTTTTTAGTTTTGAAAGTAAAATTGGATTCTAGTCTGCTAAATGCTGAGTGCTTACAGTGTTTCTCTGCTCTAACACTTGTGTTTTTACTTTGGTGATATTGGCATTTGTTTGCAGAATTCAATCACCAATTCAGCTACCAGACTGATTATAGAGGATGTTCTGTTCCAAGGCAGACCATTAAAATTGCAAAATATGCTTGTTTTCCACATCTTCCCATCATTTTAGCCTAGGAAAAAACCTTCCTATGAAAAGTGAATTTTTATTTTACAGTTTCTATGGAGATTATTCAAATAATAGGAAACCTAAGGTCAACTGTGCTTTAGAAGCAGTACATGAATATGTCTTTTAGTAAAATACAGTGTGTTTTCAACAGTAATATGACCTGAAAGACAAGAAAACACTCTATAAAGAGAAAATTAGACTGATTTGTATAAGATTAGATCTAGTCCTGGATTTCTGGCTGTCTAATTTACGGGAGCCACTTAATGGTTCTGGGCCTCAATTTCTCCATCTGTTTCATATAGGGACTAAATCAGTGGCTTCTAGTCTTTTTAAAAGTTGTGTATTAGTCAGGATTCTCCAGACAAACAGAACTGATAGGAAATAGAGATAGAGGAAAAGATAAAAGTAGAGATACATAGAGAGAGATATAGAGAAGTTTATTGTAAGGAATTGATTCACACAATTGTGGAGGCTGAGAAGTTGCAAGATCTTCAGTCATCAAGCTGGAGATCTGGAGATTCTGGTGGTGTAAGTTTGTCTGAAAATTAGCAGGCTCATATCCCAAGAAGAGACAATGCTTCAGTACAAATTGGAAAGCAAGAAAAGACTATGTCCCTGTTCAAGGCAGTCAAGCAGGGAAAGTTCTGCCTTATTCATAGAAAGTCAATCCTCTTGTTCTATTTAGGCCTTCAACTGGTTGGATGAGGCCCACCCATATCAGGGAGGGCAATCTGCTTTACTCAGTCTACCAAGTCCAATGGTAATCTCATCCCAAAACACTTTCACAGGCATAACCAGAATAATATTTGATCAAACTATGGGGTACCCCCCATGGCTCAGTTGAGATGACAGATAAGTTAACCATCACAGCTAGGTAACACTTTATTCAAATAGTATCTTATCCAGAAGTCAAATATATGAAACAATTGAAGGAGATGCTGCTGCACTTGTTGAAAATTTATTGTAGGATCATCCCTCTATACCTCCTCCTCATCCTTGTGGCTATCCCATGGGTGGATGCAGAATAAGATGCAGGCCAGCCACTTGCCCAAGTGCCAACCTCTAAGGAAGAACCAGAAGCATAACACATCTTAGGATAAGAATACAGTTAAAGCAGAGACTGCTGGTTTTATGCAGGTATGCATCTTCCTGTCTCCTACAGTGATTTTTTTTAGCCAAGTATAAGGCCAGTCTGACTGCATAAATTATATGTAAGATGAAATGTGTCAATATCCAAAAGATCTCTGTGCATGTGTATGTATGTGATCTTATCTCAAAGTCTTCAACTATTGGAAAGCTGTCAAATTCTAATTTTCACTTGAAAACTCAAATTTTATAAATGGCAACAGATGCTGTTAGTTGTTTCTTTTGAAATTACCGTCTCATTTCATTTATTTTCTAGAAAATGTTTCCTGAACATTCAAATCTAAATAACCACAATGTCAATCATTCCTATAAAAAATCGTTTATCAAAAAAAAAAAGAAAAGATTTATCCAAAAGAAAGTGGCTATTTCAACTTGCAGCTCAAACAAACTCACAAGGCTTTTCCTAAAGACAGTCATTATATATCACCAGCTGAGCTACCAGGGAAGTCCTTACTTGTCTTTATACAGCAAAAGTGCTTTTTATGCATACTTCTCATCTCCTAATGCCAAATGTCAAAAGGTTATTTACTCAAGGGCTGAGACAATATAGTTTTTACATCAAGTACATTCTTAAGTGAAACTGGTAATTCTTTTTCCTACAATGTATGATGGTAAATGGTATGTATGTGTGATGTGAGAGTTGTACTATAAAGAAAGCAGAGCACCAAAGAAATGATGTTTTTGAACTGTGGTGTTGGAGAAGACTCGTGAGAGTCCCTTGGACAGCAAGGAGATCCAACCAGTCCATCCTAAAGGAGATCAGCCCTGGGTGTTCATTGGAAGGATAGATGTTGAAGCTGAAACTCCAATACTTTGGCCACCTGATTCGAAGAGCTGACTCATCTGAAAAGACCCTGATGCTGGGAAAGATTGAGGGCAGGAGGAGAAGGGGATGACAGAGGATGAGATGGTTGGATGGCATCACCGACTCAATGGACATGAGTTTGGGTAAACCCCAGGAGTTGGTGATGGACAGGGAGGCCTGGTGTGCTGTGGTTCATGGGGTTGCAAAGAGTCAGACACGACTGAGCGACTGAACTGACTGACTGATGATGGTGAATTAGGTAGTAAGTGTAGTGCTAAGAGTACAGTTTGGTTCTACTGCATTAATTTTTGCAACATTGTCAGAAATTTTGCCCAGCATTGTTTTGAACTATCAGTCCAAATAATAACACGGTGGGAAAAAAGTCTCTAGGATCCCCTTGGGTCTCCACAGACCACACTTTGAAAAATGTGGATCAAACGCATGTCTCCTGTGTCTCCCGCATTACAGGCAAATTCTTTACTGCTGAGCTACCAAGGAACCCATCAATTGGCTATACTCCAACATAAAACAAAAAGTTTGGATAAAAATTTAAAATGGTAAAAATGAAATACCCAGACTAGCTTGAATAAAAGTAGGACTTCTTACAAAGATACACAGCCTTCAGGAAGTTGAAGGTATTGGACCCAAGGCTCACCCAGGAAAGCAGCTCCAGTTTGGCTCCAGTGTCCTGGGTGGGAGGGAGGGTTGTTAAGTTGAGCAGGGGCTCTCCCCGGACTGCAGCTGATCACCTGCAGCCTCTGTGAGAGCTTGTGTAAAACAAACTTCAAAGTTACTTGGAGGCCTAAGGAGAAAGTAAAATTGTTAAAATATATTTCATGTGACTTTTTAAAAAAAATTATAAAGAGCACTCTGCGTTGCCTCTGGGTGAAGCAGTGTGTTTGCTTGCCCAGACGCCCCTCTGTTCATCTCTCCTGCTCTTTCTCAAACAACTGTTGGCAGATGGATTCGTAAGAGTCTCGCGAGAGCTCTTTCAAGCCATCTCTCTCCGCCTGCAGTGCTCTCCTCTGGCCTTTCATCTCCATCCTCTTTGTGCTTGTCAGCCATTCTCTTCCTTCACACACTCTCTCTGCCAGCTAGCGTTTTCAATGATACCTTCTTCCTTAAGTTTAACTTGGCATATTTAACTAGTTTTTGGCGTCCCTTGATTTAGCTGCAACACTCATTCCATATGATCTTCCAATGCAAATTAGCAGTCTCTGTAAATCTCAGGTGAAGATTCTCCTGAGAGAATGAATTACAAGTTTGAATTGACATATGTACACTATTGATACTCTATATAAAACATAACCAGTGAGAACCTGCTATGTATCACAGGGAACTCAAGTCAGCGCTCTGTGGTGACCTAAATGAGAAGGAAATCCAAAAAAAGAGGGAATATATGTAAACACGTAGCTGATTCACTTTGCTGTACAGTAGAAACTAACACGACATTGTAAAGCAACTATACGCCAACAAAAGTTAAAAAAAAAAAAAAGAGATTCTCCCAAGAGGGAGAATCTTCTTGTTCGAAGGTCATCCAGTAGCTAAGTAGGACTGGGTTGGCAGTGATATAATCACTGATATAATCAGCAGTGACTGAAGAAGGAAGGGGATCACTAGCTAGCTGTATAGGAAGAGGCATAAAAAGCCAGGAGGGAGTTAGGATGTGGCAGCAAACAGATCAATGTTCTCTGCTCGTAAATCTCCCAGACCCTTTGAAAAAACAGCCCTGAAGGCAAAGGTTTCTAATACTCAATCCAATGCCACATCCACTACAATATTTACAGTGAATATACTAAAAATGGAACTCCTTTCTCCAGAAATGGACTTACATATTGCTGTCACTTGATTTACAACAGAAGTGCCATCACACTGCAGCGAGAAAGGTTGGCCTTTCCAATAAATAGTACTGGAGCAATTGGATATTCATAACAGGGGAGGGAGGCAGATAAACTTCCATAATTCCTCATTTGCTGTTGATGTTGTTTAGTTGCTCGTGAGCGCGTACTCAGTCATGTCCAACTCGTTGAAACCTCATGGACTGTAGCCTGCTGGGCTCCTTTATTCATGGGATTTCCCTGGCATGAATACTGGAGTGGGTTGCCATGTCCTCCTCCAGGGAATTTTCCCAACCCAGGGATCCAATCCATGTCTATGTGTCTCTTGCATTGGCAGATGGGTTCTTTACCACTACCCCCACCTTATCACCTGTTTAGTTGCTCAGTTGTGTCCAGCTCTTTGCAACCCCATGGACTGTAGCCCATCAGGCTCCTCTGTCTATAGGATTTCCCAGGCAAGAATACTGGAGTGGGTTGCCATTTCCTTCTCCAGGGATTCTTTCCAACTCAAGGATCTAACCTGTGTCTCCTGCGTTGGTAGGGATTGACAGGCGGATCCTTTAGCACCAAACCACCAGGGGAGTCCCCACTTCCTTGTCATACTTAAAAGCTAATTCGAAACATATCACAGATATAAATGTGAAAGGTACAATGACAAAGCTTCTAGAAGACACATAGGAAAATATTTCCTAGACTTAATGCTAGCCAAAGATTTCTTCAATGGTACACAAAAAAGCACCAACCATAAAAGTCTTAAAAAATTGTTTGAGAATTTGAGTCTCAATAAAATAAGGAACTTCTGTTTTTCACTATCAAGATAGCAAACAGACAAGCCATAGAATGGGAGAAAATATTTGTAATGCCTAATACAATGAAGGACCTATATTAAGGTCCTTCATATATATTAAGGATATATTCATATATTAAGGAATATATTAAGAACTCCTCTAAATCAGCAAGAAAAAGACAGTCAACCCAAAATAAAAAATAAGCAAAAGAAAGGCATGTCTCAAAACAATGTATCCAATTGGCCTATAAGCTTATGAAAAGTTGGTCCATGTCAGAACTTCCCTGGTGGTGCAGTGGGTAAGAATTCGCCTGCCAACACAGGAGACACAGGTTCAGTCCCTGGTCTGGGAAGATTCCACGTGCCTCAGGGCTACTAGGGCTTCCCTCATAGCTCAGTTGGTAAAGAATCCGCCTGCAATGTGGGAGACCTGGGTTCGATTCCTGGGTTGGGAATATCCCCTGGAGAAGGGAAAGGCTACCCACTCCAGTATTCTGGCCTGGAGAGTTCCATGGATGTATAGTCCATGGGGGTCACAAAGAGTCGGACACAAGTGAGCAACCTTCACTTTCACTTTCAGGGTTACTAAGCCCCTGCACCACAACCATGAACCCGAAAGCTCTAGAGCGCATGCGCTGCAGCAAGAAAGCCACCGCAATGAGAAGCCCGAGCCCCGTGACAAAGAGAAGCCCCCTCCCCACCCCCGCAAATAGAGAAAGCCCATCAAAGCAACGAAGACCCAAAAATAAATCAATAAAATAAAATAAATAAGTTGGTCAATGTTATTACTCACCAGGGAAACGCAAACTAAAACCGCATGATCAGAAAGAGAAAGACCCGTATCATTTGTATGCAGAAACTAAAAAAATGATGCAAATAAATTTATTTACCAAACAGAAACAGACTCACAGGTTTAGAAAACAAATTTATGGTTATCAAAGGGAAAGGCAGGGAGGATAAATTAGGAGTTTGGAATTAGCAGATACAAATTACTATACATAAATATATAAACAACAAGGTCCTACTATATAGCACAGGGAACTATATTCATTATCTTTTAATAAACTCTAATGGAAAAGAAAAAATAAAAACCACAATGAGTTACCACTACATACCCCTGGAATGGCTCAAATTAAAGACTGAGATACCAACACTGGTAAGGGTATTGAGCAATTGGAAATCTTATGTGTTAGTGATGAAATTTCAGCCTAATTTATCCTCCCTGCCTTCCGCTTTGATAACCATAAATTTGTTTTCTAAATCTCAGAAAACTGTTTGGTAATAACCACTGAAGTTAAACATATACCTACCCTTGTTCGTTGCTGTCATTAAGTTGCTAAGTTGTGTCCCACTCTTTGCAATCTCAAGGACAGGGCTCACCAGGCTCCTCTATCCTCCACTATCTCCTGGAGTTTGTTCGAGTTCATGTCCATTGAGTTGGTGATGCCATCTAACCATCTCCCCCTCTGCCCTAGAAGCCAACAATTCCCCGCTTGGGTATACAACGACGAGAAAAGAGTACTTGTGCCAACTAAAACATAAATGCCAGTATGTTCTTAGCAGCTTTATTTATAATGACCCAATATTGAACACAACCCACATGTCCGTTCAACTGGAGAATAGATCCATTCTGATGCAGTCACATAAAGAACACGATTGTTGTTTAGTCACTAAATCGTGTCTGACTCTTTGCAACCCCAAGGACTGTAGCCCGCCAGGCTCTTCTGTCTATGGGGGTTCTCCAAGCGAGAATACTGGAGTGGGTTGCCGTTTCCTTCTCCAGGGGATCTTCCTGACCTAAGGATTGAACCTGCATCTCCTGCTTTGGTAGATAGATTCTTCACCACTGAGCCACCAGGGAAGCTCCATCCCTACTCACACACTATTGTTTGGATTGTATTGAAAACAAAATTTATTAAATCATCCATTGCGAAAAAAAATAAAATAAAATTCAACAAAGTCAGTAAAGATGAATGCATCCAAAATTATCAAACAAGAATTGATATTCTGAAGATAGTTGAGGATAATAAATCTATGAAATGCTATTCCCAACAGTCCTTAATTCTTAGCTTCCCCCATCCTCAGTTTTAAAAAGAAAAACCTACTGATGCAAGCAACAGTGTAAATCAGTTTCACAGTCATGCAGAACAGAAGAAACCAGACACTAAAGAGAAATCGAGTTCAATTCCATTGATATGAGGTCCATGAAGAGCCAAAGCTATGAATTGTGGTAAAAATCATATTAGTGGGAAACTCCAGTAGAGGGCCAGGTATGCACAGGCAAGAGCATGAGGCAGCTTTCAGGAGGGAGCTCTCTAGATTTTTTTTTTTTTTTAGCTTTCTAGATTTTTACATCTAGATCTGAATGGTAGCTGCATGAGTATATATACAAAAGAAAAAGAACTAAGCTTTACACTTAGGGTTGGACATTTTGTGTACTTCGATGTTCACTTAAATTTTGTACCTCAGGCCTTCCTTGGTGGTCCAGTGATTAAGATTCTGCACTGCCACTCAGGGGCACGAGTTCCATCCTTGGTCGGGGAGCTAAGGTCCCACATGCTGTACAGCACAGCCAAAAAAAAAATGTACCTCAATAGGAAAGCAAATACATAAATTCTAAGTAAAAGACCAAATGGTGGAAGCAATGATTCTTCTCACTGTTTGTCCTTTCTAGACTATACTTAAAGCCATAATGAAATAAGGGGGTAGAAAGTAATAGCACTGATACTGTAATAAATGGTGAATAGTTTTAAAAATGATGATGGCAGTGATATTCATATGACAAGAAGTCCATCTATTCTCTTATAGGAAAATGCTGTTTCATTTTCTGTGCTCTGGGGTCTTAATTTTCCTCGAAATCTACTGTTGAGCTCTAACAAACACACAGCACACTCTCTACCCTTAAAGCATTCTGGAAATCTGTTAGTTCAAGAAAAGTGAAGCAGGAAAACAGTTTTTATCTAATCTGCAAAAGATACACTGATTTCTGTAAAGGACAGAATGAAACCGTTAATACTATATAGTTACCCTGTGTGCAATGGTGCCTCTGGAGGGCAATACAGCCATAATCCAAGTACTTCCCACACTTGGCCTCCTGTTTGTTAGGAAAACAGGAAACAACACTGACATCAAAAAGATAAATCATGGATGGAATGCTGCTCCAGACAAAAGGGCAAATAGAAGCAGCCACCAGTTCCAGTCTGAAGGAGAGAAGAGCATGTTGTATACATTGGGACAAAGTCGGGAGGTGTGAGGTAGTATCTGAAAGCAACATGCAGAAAAGTTAGAAATAAACTTGAGCAGATGGAAACTCTTGGGTCTGAAGGACAGCTTGCCTTCATCATTATGCCCTCATGCTGACCTCCCAGAAAATTAGATTTGCATCTGGGAGCAAATGTTCTTAGCCATAATTTATTTCTTAATACTATTTAAATACTAATAATAAAATAATAAGACTTTAAAGAGGAAAAAAAATTGCATGGCAGGATGAAACAGAAAGAACTTTTCAAACATTTCTTGAAGGCCTAGTTCTATGATGAAGGGGTTACATGGCCTTGTGTGTGTCCCCCAACTTTTGTAAGCCTCAAGAGCGTTTGCTGCCCTAAAATGCAGATCAGTCTCTGAAAAAGAAACAACTCACAGTCTGTAAATTCAATACAAAAGGCATTTGACTTTGGCTCAATCCACCAAGTTTCTGACTCAGGATGTACCTTTTTTTTTTTTTTCAAATAAAATTGACTTTTCTCCTATATAGCTCAGCTGAAGATAGTACCACTAACTGCACTTGATGATTCAAGTAGGCCAGGAAGACACTGACGCAATCTGCTAGGTTGAGCAAATTAAAAATACTCTGTTCATCATAAAGCATTCTATGTTTTAGCTGGGAACTGGCAGGAAGGCAGAAGGTAAAGTGCTTTGGCCACAGTTGACCCTGAAAGTGGTGCTTGGTGTCAAGGGCCAATGATCACCAGCTTCAACAAAGCCCATCAGTACACAGGAGAAGGGCAGATTCGACCCCATTCTCTCTTCTAATGGGCTTCCCTGGTGGTTCAGTGGTAAAAAATCTGCCTGCCAATGCAGGAGACCTAGATTCATGCCCTGGGTCAGGAAGATTCCCCTGGAGGAGGAAGTGGCAACTTCCGGTATTCTTGCCTGCGAAATCTCATGGACAGAGGAGCCTGGTGGGCTATCATCCATGGAGTTACAAAAGAGTTGGACACAACTTAGCAATTGAACAACAACTGTCTTCTAACACTTCTATAATCTGACATTCCACTCTTATCTTTTAACCTTTTCCTGCTTCTGGAATTTGTGTTTAAAAATCTCAACCACAGTCACAAAATAGCACTTTAAAAAATATGATTCCCCCAAACATGATCCATGGATAGCCAGCATCTCTGACTGGGGAGGTGGGGGATGTGGTCCTTGCGAACACACAGATTCCTGGGCCTGGCTCCAGAGCTTCTGAGTCAGGGTTTGTGAATAGGAGGTGGGCAATGTGTGTTTCTGACAAACATCCCTAGTGATTCTAAAACACAATGAATTTGCGAACTGTTTACACAGCTTCACAGCCTGAACAAAACTGAGGTTTCACTGTTACATTTTAACAACAGCTAAAAAAAGATAAAGGGTGGAGGGTTAGAAGTTTAAATCATCCTAGCTTTGGTCCTATAATATAGGGTATCATTTTTTAAGTGCTTTTTTATGTGCACAAGGCTCACCTGGCAGATTCTGATTCACTGGCTCTAAGATGGGTCGTGGTGTCTGCGGTTTCCAAGGCTCCCGGGTGATGGTGCTGCTGCTGATTCTTGGACCCCATTGTGAAGCAGGAAGGATATAGAATTTGGAGATCTGCTCTAGAGCTCTGCATCTGTCTCATAGCTAAGGGATCTGGTCTCTGGCATTCTGTTAACCAATACATCCTCTTGTCAATTCGTCTGCATCTAGAATGCTATGGTAACTGAGGAACAGCCGTTCCAGGTGCTGACAGTACTCTAGAAATAGGGATTTGGATTTGGGAGTTAATCAGTTTTGGCTTCATGTCCCACTTTCACCATCTAGTTCTTGTGTATGACCTTGGGCAGAAAATTTCATAACCTTGTGCCTCAGTTTCTTCATCTGAAAAAGAGGGTACATTCCTGATGCCTAACCCTCTGAGTTGTTGAGAGAATCAGATGAGATGAAAAGTAAAAACAGTCTGAGCTATAAAGTGCAGCATCAGTATGCATCATCGAGAGCACAGTCTCCAAAGTTCAGCGTTCCAGTTGTGTGACTTTGAATGAGTCCCATAATCTCTCAGTGCTTCAGCTTCTTCATCTGTACCATAAACGTGTCTCAAGGTGTTGTTAAGAGAATTAAATCAGATACTGTGTAGTGTAAGGCATATATCTGTTAGATGCCACTTAAGATAATTGATATATTTAATATGATTTACATATTAATATTATTGGTATATTTTTATTTTGCTTGTTTAGTCACTAAGTCATGTTCAACTCTTTGTGACCCCATGGATTGTAGCCCACCAGGCTCCTCCATGGGATTTCCCAAGCAAGAATACTGGAGTGGGTTGCCATTTCCTCCTCCAGAGGATCTTCCTGACCCAGGGATCAAACCCATGTCTCCTGTGTCTCCTGCATTGGCAGGCAGATTCTTTACCACTGAGCCACCAGGGAAGCCCTTTATTTTATTACTACAAGTATTTTAGTGCATTCTAATTTTTTAAAAAAGAAAATGTGCACTATATTCATTAATCAGATTAATAAATCCTTGCTCTTATTGTGACAACTTTCCCTGAGTTTACCTAATGTCTCAACTCAAATAAAACATGAACCTTCTGAAAAAGGCCATTAAGGGGAATTGATGATGGGAATTTGGGCAGAGAGAGTGTTAAATTTAAACAAGGCCTTATGGGTGGAGCTCTAATCCTATATGATTGGTGTCCTTATAAGAATAGGAAGAGACACTAGGGGTGTGTACACAGAGGGACGGCCATGTGAGAGCATATAGAGAAGACTGCCATCTACAAGCCACGGAAAGAGGCCTCAGAAGTAACCGATCATGTTGACAGCTTAATCTTGGACTCCCAGCCTCCAGAACTGCAAGAAAATAAAATATTCTGTCTAAGCTGCCCAGTCAGTGGGATTTTGTTATCGCAGCCCTAGCAAATGAACACAAAGAGAAGGAAACCCCGGGATGGAAGAAGCTTTTGTCATGAATAAACATACCTCAAAAATATGCTGCTGTTTTTAAGCAATGCCTCCTATTCTACATAGTTATTGCTACGTTCAGTAAAAGCATTTAATGCACAGCTAACGGTGTCGTTTTCATACTTTCACGTGAGTCTGAGCAGCTCCGTGAACGTGGAGGGAGGAATCCTTGAGGGGCCTCTGGATGAGTTTGGATTCATCCTCTGGTCTTCCTTCCTGCAGCAGGTGTGAGGCTCCTACAGACCAGCCACACTCAGGCATCCCTC
This sequence comes from Okapia johnstoni, assembly GCA_024291935.2. Taxonomy (NCBI): domain Eukaryota; kingdom Metazoa; phylum Chordata; class Mammalia; order Artiodactyla; family Giraffidae; genus Okapia; species Okapia johnstoni. The sequence goes on from CM044308.1 coordinate 61,969,061, forward strand.
CATAACCTGGAAGGCCTGGGCAACTGGGCAGTTTGATGTGTGTACCATGGGCAGAATAGTGGCCCCTCAAAGACGTTCATATCCTAATCTCTGTGAAAATGGTAAAAGGGATCGTGCTGCGTGATTAAATTAAGTGCTCAGTTGCTCGGTCATGTCTGACTCTGCGACTCCATGGACTGTAGACCACCAGCCTCCTCTGTCCAGCGAGATTCTCCAGGCAAGAATACTGAAGTGGGTTGCCATGCCCTCCTCCAGGGGAATCTTCCCAACCCAGGGATCAAACCCAGGTCTCCGGCATTGCAGGCAGATTCTTTACTGTCTGAACCACCAGGAAAGCCCAAGGATACTGGAGTGGGTCGTCTATCCCTTCTCCAGGGTATCTTCCCGACCCAGGAATCAAACCAGGGCCTCCTGCACTGCAGGTGGATTCTTTACCAGCCAAGCTACAAGGGAAGCCCACAGATTATGTATATGCTATGTATATTCTATGTTTCTGGTGGTTTAGTCAATAAGTCTTGTCCACCTCTATGTATATACTAGCTAAACCTGTCTTACTGGAAGTTACGTGGGTAAGTATATTCCTCGGTGTTCTTTGCTACCAAGGAGTGGAGAGTATGTGTGCTTGCAGAGTGTGCATGCATGTGTTTGCACGGTGTGTTTGTGTCAGGAAGGTGAAGAGAGAAGCAAAAAGGCACAGAGGGCAGAAAGCAGTGATGATTTTGGGAGAACAAGGAGATAATGGGGTGGGAAAGCCTGGCCATGGGACTAACAGGAATGGACAAGCTCATCATCGAGGCTTCTTGATACGTTTACCACATGTAGCTTCCTGTGTCCCTCAGATTCCCTTTCTCTTAAATATATCACATAGAGAAGAGGGTACAGTAACCTTTCTATCTACATTACTGATCCATCATTGGATTTACTCAGAGTCACTTCATCTTCTTCTAAAGAGATGGTCTGTAGACCCTAAAGGACTCCTGCTCAAAAGGGGTAGAAACCCAGTTTGGACCAACGTCTGGCTTCTCCTGGGCAGTCGGGCACCTTCCCACTGGCCTGCTTAGGGCTGGGACCATGAAGGGGTGACTCCTGCATCCATATTCTGCCAGTTTCACCAGTCCAGACCACAGAGACATGTAAGAGTGAGTGCTATAACCAGAAGGGAGCCATCAGCTGTGTTTGCATCAAATGTGAGAGCCTTGAAAAAGGTCTGGGGCAGCCTCGGGAAGCACAACAGGAGAGTTGTTGGGTCTGTCTCTGAGCTGCTGGCCTGGCTCTGGGTGTGACCAGCACAGCCAGCACAGCCCAGACACCCCAGTAGGCTTGCAGCTCCTGTCTAGCCCACTAGGAGGCAGCATCGCCCCTCCCATTGTTCAGCTTTGGCGCATCTGCAGGCTGTGGTGCCAGGCTTCCGTCTCAGCAGGAACAGGATTGGAAAAATGATTTTATCTTCAGAAAACTGCATCACACCTCAAATGTCAAGACTCTCCAAGAGTAATCTAGATTTTCCTCTTCCTTTTAAGTCTCAAATTTCAAAGCAGAATCATAAAACAGAAGGAGACTTTGGGATTATATAACTTCCAACATTCTGGTTTAAAGATGAAGAAACAGAAAAATTTAAGACCTAGAAATAAAATACATGACAAGAGGCAAAGAGAAATTCAAATATATATGTTAGTATTTGGTAGCAAGTTGCTAAGTCATCCAAACCAAGCATAAAGCAATAAAGGAGAGATTAAATGATCTAAACGCGGTGTCCTTTAGCAGTTTTTAAAAGGCAGGGCTAAACTTTTACTAGGAAGACAGTTCACAAAAAAACACCCAAGTAACCCTGAAGAAGAAACACTTCTACAATGATGTGTGCTAGAAATACAATTTGAGCCACAAAGATTAAGTCATAGACATAATTTTAAGGTGACTGCCAGAATATTTTTGAAAGATAAGAAACAGGTGAAATTAATTTTAATAATACTTTAATATTTAATCCACATATCCAATATATTATTTTACCATGTAATAGATAAAACATTGTGAACGGGAGCTTTCGCATTCTTTTTCTGTACTAAGTCTTTGAAAGGCTGGTGTGTACTTTACACTCAGAGCACCTCTCAGTTCTGACATTTCACATGCTCAGCGGCCAATTGCTGGTGTTCCTGTATTGGACTGTGCAGAATTGAACACCAGGTTCATTCTGGACCTTGCAAAGCTAAGGACTCGTCACACAGACACCTGTGCTCAACCAGAGTCCTTCTGAGAAAGGTTTTACCCAGATACAATGGGTAAAACTCCTTTGATCAAAAGGAGCTTCCTGTAACAAAGTAACCTACATTTGACTCCACCTCCCCTCCTCCGGTAAAGTCCAGAAGGACACATATTCATTGCCTCCTTGCTATTCTTAAACAGTGCGCTAGGGTGGACATGGTCAGGTCAATGCCAACAGGGTTAGATAGAAGAGGCTGTCCTGCCCTCTCCCAGAGGAACCCCACCCTCCATGACCCAGGAGGGCTTCAGACACTATCAGCAAGCCCGCTGAGAACAAATGTGCTGAAAACACCAGGGGGGAACTTTCACAGAACTGCCCTTTCTATGTAGGGGCTGGGGGGAGAGGCAGCTGTCATCAGAGTGTGTTACGAGGACAAACAGAACACCTCGGGCAGATTGCTCCTTCTAGCCAACAGCAGCCAAATAAACAAAACAGCTTTCAGGACTTCCGGGCACTTTCATGTGCTCAGGAAAGAACAGCTGTTTCAGACTCAACATCAAAATGGAGGACACTCAAGGCCAACCTGGACACCAGCAAGGAGTGGGTTAAGGGGCCTCCGAGGCCCACCTCACCAGCAGGGACTGGGGTGCACACCAGTGTCTTTTTGGGGCAGTGAGTGGTTTGTTCCCTGCTTTCCTCAGCAGCCTTTGAGGTTTGTTGTTATTGTTAGCTGGGGCCAGTGTCTGTGCACACCCCTAAACACCACCATCTCCTGCCCTGGGGGGTTGCAGCTTTTCTGTCCCTTGCAGTGACCTCGGAGGTTGAGGGATTCTCATTTATCAGTGAGCAGAGCTGCACGCTGACCCTGATCCAGCTTCACCCTAACTGCTGCTGCTGCTAAGTCGCTTCAGTTGTGTCTGACTCTGTGCGACCCCATAGACTGCAGCCCACCAGGCTCCACCGTCCCTGGGATTCTCCAGGCAAGAACACTGGAGTGGGTTGCTATTTCCATCTCCAATACATGAAAGTGAAAATTGAAAGGGAAGTCGCTCAGTCGTGTCTGACTCTTAGCGATCCCACGGACTGCAACCTACCAGGCTCCTCCGTCCATGGGATTTTCCAGGCAAGAGTACTGAAGTGGGGTGCCATTGCCTTCTCCGACCCTAACTGCACTGAAGTAAAATAAGCATCTGCTCTAAAAGGAGGCTGAGTCTTCCCTGTATTTATGGAGTCCACCCATTCCTAGAAGCCTATGATAAGGCTCTTTGTCATTCAGAGCCTCTGAGTCTTTTGTTCTAAAAATAATGATTGACAGCCACCAAACACTAACTCTATTCTGCACTGGTTCACTGTAGTAAGTCATGTGATGCCCTTTCCAGTAGTACTACTTTCAACTCCATTCTAAGTGCTTTACTTACTGAATCAGTTTCCTAGGGCTGCTGTAACAAAGTACCATTGACTGGGCAGATTCAGCAAAAGGGATTTATTTTCTCACAGTTCTGGCGACTAGAAGTCCAGGATCAAGGTGTTGGCATGCCTGATTCCTCCTTGGGGTTTTGAGAAAGAGTCAGTTCCATGCCTACCCCAAGCTTCTGCAGGTTTGTTGGAGATCTTTGGTGCTCCTTAGCTTGTAATAGAAGCATTGTCCTGATTTCTGCCTTCATCTTCACAAGCCATTCTCCCTGTATATATCTGTGTCTAACTTCCCCATTTTCTAAGGACACCAGTCATCCTAGATTAGGGCCCACCCTAAGGACCTCATCTTGACTAATTGCATCTGCAATGACCCTGTTTGCAAAGAAGGTCATGCTCTGAGGTACTAGGGCTTAGAACTTCAACATGTATTATCAGGGGCACAATCCAAGCTCTAACTCATACATTTGCTCATTTAGTCTTCTTAGGAGCCCTCTGAGACATGTTCTTTGATAGTTTCTCCCCAGTTTGTAGGGGAGAGCACTGCAGCAGAGAGAGGAAATGACTTACCGAGATCACATGGTGAGTGCGAGTCTTCTGAGCAACCCTGAGATAAGAACTGTTACTACCAGTTTGAACTTACATTTGAGGAAACAAAAGTACCCAAGGGTCACAAAACGCACCCTGGATTACAGCTAGTCATTGGTAGAGCTGAAACTGAACCCATTGCTACTTGGCTCCAGTGTCCAAGCTGTTGACCACTCAGCTCTCCAACTTCTCTGAAATGAAAGAAGTCTTCCCAGAATTTAGGAAAGGCTAGGTTATTACCATTTCACACTTTCAAAGCCTGCACAATGTTTTGGCATTAGTGGTTGTATCATATTAGTGCTTGGAAAGGTGTAGTGCTGATACTTTGTATCAGTGGAGTCAAGAGAGCATCAGGAATGGATAAAGGGACCTAGAAGGTTTACAAGTGCTTGATCTCCCACCCCAGCACTGTCCTGAACCACCCCAGGCTCTGCCGTGGAACAGGGAGAGGATGAACCAGGCCATTCTGGGCTGCTTTGGTTAAAATAAAAGTGGGATGCGGAATGAAAGGATTCGGGCTGAGAAGAGCAGAAGTCCCATGGATTTCCCCTTATTCTTTCCTCACTGGAGGAAAGTGAGTCCCACCTTACTCACTCATGAGGAAACGGGGGAGTCCAGCTTCGGAGCAAACAGACTAGTCTCACATAGAGCCATGTGCGGCGGTTTTGCTCTAAAAATGTAAATGAAGAGGCACAGGAGCGAGGATTTGAGAGCTGTCTCATTAAAGTCACAGTTGGGGTCCACGTGGCCCTCAGGACTTGCTCTTCAACCCCTGCTTGAATTCTGAGAGTAATTTGCTGAATTCCTCTCCCCCAACCCGGCTGTTCGTTGCAACTGTTGGTGAATAGCATTTGAGTGGTTTTTTCAAAACACTTGGTATGAGTCTGGTATATGCATGATTCTAACAGATCACCTCCCAGTTTAAAGAAGTTTTCTTTCTTTATTTTTTTAAAATGTGATCTCTTCTCTATATGTTTATTACCTATCTACACACATACACACACCCACACCCCACCACATACACTTATTTCCAAAACCATTCAAAAGTAAATCATGACATTTTTTTTCCTAGAAACTTCAGCATGTATCTCTTGAGAACAAGAACATTCTACAAAACCAAAATATACTACCCAAGAAAAGTCATGTTGGCACAATGTTATAAACCAATATATAGTCTATATTCACAGTCTCTAAATGGCTCCAGGGAGGTCCTTCAAAAATTGTTTTTTTCCAGTTTGGAAGCCCATCAAGATCACTTACTTCATTTGGTCCCACTTAATTTCCTTTGATCTATGACATTCCCCCATCAATCTCCCTTTAATAGAAGTGACATATTTGAAAAGTTCAGGCCAGCTGTTTTGAAGAACGTCTCACAGAGGATGTCTAGCCATAAAACTCTGTTCAAAAGTTAATTTAATTTATTCTTTTATTCTATGTGGTTAATTAAGAAGTTTCCTTTATTTGACTCTTATGAACTAGACACCATACTACGAATAACTGTGTCTAAATTAAATCAATCTTACTTACACTCTTAGTGTAAAAGCTCCATGAGGGCATTGATGTCATCTGTTTGATTTACTTCTGTATCCTGAGGACCTGGAAAAATGCCTATTACTGAGTGGCATAAGTAATGATGACAATAATAATAACAGTGAACAAATAGCCATGTATAAATATTTCCTTCCATTTTATACATGTGGAAACTTGTTAAATATACTGTTCTGCCTGTTGTTTTTTTTTTCTTTAAGCTTATTTATATACACTGCAGATTGTCAACAGAGAGGCAGGAGGCAGAACTGAAAAGAATTCCAAGCAGAAAAAAGCAACTCTCCATCCATGCATTTGGGTACTAATCCCAGGAAGCAGCCATTACCCAGCATGAATCAAACCCGCTGGGCAGGGCATGCCTGGTATGCGTAGAGCCCCTCTTTGTTCTGTTTTTAAGTAAGACGATCCACATGAGAGCCATTGTGTCTCAGTGCTCAGCATGGAGAATCAGTTATATTTTTAAATGTCTGTTTTGCCCTGTGGAATCCTTTTATCTTCCTACCAAGCTAAACATGAGTGACTTACACATTTGCTGTTGTTAAGTCACAAAGCCGTGTCCGATTCTTTGCCATCCCAGGGACTGCAGCCAGGCTTCCCTGTCCCTCACAGTCTCCCCAAGTTTGCCCAAGTTCATGTCCATTGAGTTGGTGATGCTATCTACCCATCTCACCCTCTGCTACCCTCTTCTCCTTTTGCCTTCAATCCTTCCCAGCATCAGGGTCTTTTCCAATGAGTCGGCTCTTTGTATCAGGTGGCCAAATTATTGGAGCTTCAGCTTCAGTATTAGTTCTTCCGATAAGCATTCAGTATTGATTTCCTTCAGGATTGACCAGTTTGATCTCCTTGCAATCCAAGAGACTCTCAAGAGTCTTCTCCAGCACCACAATTTGAAAGCATCAGTTCTTTGGTGCTCAGCCATCCTTATGGTTCAACTCTCACATCCATACATGACTACTGGAAAGACCATAGCTTTGACTATATGGACCTTTGTTGGCGAAGTGATGTCTTTGGTTTTTAATACACTGTCTAGGTTTATCATAGCTTTCCTTCCAAGAAGCGTATCTTCCAATCACCATCCACAGTGATTTTGAAGCCCTAGAAGAGGAAATCCGTCACTATTTCCACCCTTTCCCCCAATATTTGCCATGAAGTGATAGGACCAAATGCCATGATCATAGTTTTTTTTAATGCTGAATTTTAAACCAGCTTTTTCACTCTCCTCTTTCACCTTCATCTTGAGGTTCTTTAGTTCTTTGCTTTCTGCCATTAGAGTGATATCATCTACATACTTAAGGTTGTTGATATTTCTCCCAGCAATCTGGACTTCAGTTTGTGCTTTATCCAGCCCGCCATTTCGAATGATGTACTCTGCATATAAGTTAAATAAACATGATGACAATATACAGCCTTGATGTACTCCTTTCCCAATTTGGAACCAGTCCGTTGTGCCATGTCTGGTTCTAACTGTTGCTTCTTGACCCATATACAGTTTTCTCAGGAGATAGGTAAGATGGTCTGGTGTTCTCATCTCTTTAAAGAATTTTCCACAGTTTGTCGTGGTCCACACAAGCTTCCCTGGTGGCTCAGATGGTAAAGAGTCTACCTGCAGTGCAGGAGACCCAGGTTCGATCCCCGGGTTGGGAAGATCCCCTTGAGAAGGAAATGGCAACCCACCCCAGTATTCTTGCCTGGAAAATCCCATGGATGGAGGAGCCTGGTAGATTACAGTCCATGGGGTCGCAGAGAGTCGGACACAACTGAGCAACTTCACTTCTACACTCAAGGTTCTACACACTCAAGGTTCACACATTATAGGCACTCAAATGTGTAGGAGGTGAATTAAATGTTAAGCTCAACTAAAAAATAATTTATATTAATCTTTTAAGTTAAGGTGATTAAAATAACAGTGAGATACCACTACGCACTTACTAGAATGGCCAAAATCCAGAACACCTACAACACCAAGTGCTATCAAGGATGTGGAGCTACAGAAAGTCTCATGCATTGGTGGTGGGAATGCAAAATGGTATAGCTACTTTGGAAGACAGCTGCCATTACAAAACTAGACATATTCTTATCAGACAATCAGGCAATCATGCTGTTGGTATTTATCCAAAAGAGCTGAAAATTTATATCCACACAAAAGCCTGCACACAGATGTTTATAGCAGCTTATTCATGATTGCCAAAACTTGAAAGCCACCAAGACATCCTTCATTAGGTGAATATATAAATAAACTGTGGTACATCCAGACAATGGAATATTGACAGTAAAAGTGTTATTTGCTCAGTCATGTCCGATTCTTTGCAACCCCATGGGCTGTAGCCCACCAGGCTCCTCTCTCCATGGAATTCTTCAGGCAAGAATACTGGAGTGGGTAGCCATTCCCTTCTCCAGGGGATCTCCCAAACCCAGGGACCAAACCCAGGTCTCCTGCATTGCAGGCAGACTCTTTACCACCTGAGCCACAGAAATGAGCTCTCAAGCCATGAAAAGGCATAGAGGAAACTTAAATTCATATTTCTAAGTGAAAGAAGCCACTTTCTGAAAAGGTTACATGCTATATGATTCCAACGATATGACATTCTGGAAAAGACAAAACTATGGAGACAGTATAGTGATTACCAGGGGTTGTCCCCACAAGGGGTAAGTGGGGGATAAATAAGCAGAGCACAGAGGAAGTTTAGAACAGTAATAAAACAATTCCATATGATATGGTAATGATGTATATGTGTAATTATATATTTGTCAAAACCCTCAGAATGTGCAGCTATGGACTTTGGGTGACAATGATGTGTCTGTAGGTTTATCAGTTAAAATAAACATGCTGCTCTGTGGGGAATACAGATGATGGGAGGCTCTGCATGTGTGGGGAATTTATGTACCATCCTCTTACTTCTGCTGTGAACTTGCAGTTGCTGTTAAAAAATAAAACTTTAAAAAAAATCAGCATATTAAACAGATTTTTAAATTAGGTAGCCTTTGGAATAATGATGGAGTTTAACACAATAGGCTACTTGTGAAATCATTTAGGTGAATTGTGCCCAGTGCCTACCCACCCATCAACTTCATGACCTAGGGCCACGTTTTTCTCCCTGCATTTGAGTGTGTCCCACTTCTGTAAGAATCAGCTAATGCAAGAGCCCCATTCCCAGATGGCAGTGTCAAAGTTTCCACTTATGACCAAGGACATCTTGGTTGTTTCCTATTATAGTTTGGGTAATTATGGTATCATTAGAAAGAAGGAGAAATATAGGCAGAAGTCTTGGAGTCTAGAAGTTGTAACAGTGTGAGATGAATGGGTCATCAGAGATCGAGTGGGGCCCCTTAGCAGAGGTCCCCAACCTCTGGGATCTAATGCCTCGTGATCTGAGGTGAAGCTGATGTAATAACAGAAATAAAGTGCACAATATATAAATGTATTAATAATGCACTTGAATCGTCACAGTCTATGGAAAAATTGTCTTCCACGAAACTGGTGTCTAGTGCCAAAATGTTGGGGACCATTTCCTTATCGGATTTACTCTTATCATAGATTTTCTGCTGAGTATCATAGACTTTCTACAGAGTTTCTATAGAAGTATCATAGACTTTCTGCAGAGCACTTACATTGCCCCTGAAATGGTAATGCCTATTAGTTTATTTATTATTTATCTCTTCCCCATGACTGTATGCTCCATGAGAGCAGGGCTTTCACCTTTCTCACTCACAAATGTATCTCCAACACCTAAAATCACATCTGGTCTGCGGTAGGTGCTCAATGGTTATTCGTTGAATACGTGCATAAACAAAGCAAAGTGAAGGTGACTTTCAGCTTCACACCATTCCTGGTGCTTAGGAGCCATTCCTTTTGGAAATCCTTCTAGAAATACTTAAGGGAGCTTTTACCATACTAACCAGATGGTCACTGAGAAAGGAACAGCCATCTGGGGTTCAGGGGAAAACTTTCTCTTAAAAGGTAAAGTTACAACCCAACGTTAGTGGAGCTTGACTTCAGGTGTCTCTGTATTCTTTAGGCTTTCACTCTCACTGTTCTTGAGGTCCTTCCATCCACTATCCCAATTCAAAGTCAAACCCATAGTTCAGGCTTTTATTATGGCAGCACCCCACATGTGAATTAGTTATCGACTACTGAGTAAAATAGTACCTCAGAGTTTAATTTGACTTAAAATAGTTGTGGTATAATGGAAAATGTATATTGGTCTTTATCTCTAGTTCCTGGCACATAGCTTCTAAGACCCTTGTAATTTCTGAAACAATAAGTGTTTTTTTTTTTTTTGCTTTGGTTTGACTTTTTGGCCACTTGTGGGATCTTAGTTGCTTGACCAAGGATTGAACCCAGGCTGCACAACAACAGTGAAAGCACCAAGTCTGGACCACCAAGGAATTCCCAAGAGTATCTTTTATATGCCATTGTGATGTCTGGTGGCTGGAGATGCCTAGATGGCTTTAGGATGGGGGCTGATGGCCAAAAAAGTAATGGTTAGAGGGTTGGAAATTTCAGAGTCTCTTGTCCTCACACCCCCAATCACTTCTTAGTCCCTTCCCGGGTCTTGGGAGAGGGGAGAAGGACTGGAGGTTGAGTTTGATCACTAATAGCCAATGATTTGATCAAGCATCCATATAATGTTGCCTTAGTTAAAAATCCTAAACAACAAGGGTCAGAAAGCTTCCGGGTTGGTGAACACATCACAGTGCTGGGAGGGCATGGAAACCCCACCTCCTTCTTCTAATCTTACCCTGCATATCTCTCCCATCTGGCTCAGATTTTCCAAATAAATGAATAAATAATTTAATCAACTCCAAATCCTCTAAACTCAGTCCATTTGGACCTAGTGTTTAGCATGAGAGCTCAGGCTTCTGGGAGCATGAAACTTTTTATTGGCTTTCATGTTTTCACTGTGGAGGAGCCCAGACAAATGATCTGGTTTCATTGTGTCTCGAGTCTTAAAATGGGAATTGTAAAATCACCATGAAATTAAATAATTTTAGAGCCATTAAGGATGTTCATTATTAAAATTCTCCTGCAGGGCTAGCCTCAGGCAAAATTGTGAAGCAAAGGAAACTTGACTTTGCTACCTCAGTTCTGCAAATCTCCTCAATCCTCTCCCTACCACCTAACATATGCAACATTCAGTTCCATAGACAGGCATGTTTTTTGCAGGGTTTGCTTATACATACCTTGAGAAAATATCAGTTAGAGATCATAATACTATATAAGTGTACATTTCAGTAAATTCAGTTAGGCAAATTTTTCTTCTGGCTTTGAAACACATTACTAAACCTCTGTGAACATCTGATGAAATTGTTGGCTTACAACTAGAAGTTGAGGTATGTGGAAATCCTTAACACTAGCAAGGTTCATGATGGAGAGATAATCAATGTCTAGACCTCACTGTATGGATGCATGCTAAACCACTTCAGCTGTGTCCGACTCTTTGCAACGCCATGGACTGTAATCTACCAGGCTCCTCTGTCCATGGGATTCTCCAGGCATGAACACTGGAGTGGGTTGCCACGCCCTCCTCCAGGGGATCTTTCCGACCCAGGGATTGAACCTGCATCTCTTACATCTCCTGCATTGCTAGACGAGTTCTTTACCACTAGTGCCCCTGGGAAGCCCCTAGATCTCACTAAAGGGCAGCATACTCCCACACCCTATTTCAGGCTCACCTGAAGAACACATGCAGTGAGTGGAAAGATGGACAGAGTTTACTCATCTGTTCATTCAACAAATCTTCTCTGAGCCAGGCATTGATCTAGGTGCCAGGCTACTTACTTCTAGTCTTTACTCAAATATGCTTTCAATGAAGTTTAGCCTGACTGTTATATTTTAAGTTGCAATTTGAATTTCAGATTTTTTGTATCCCTTACTCTGCTCTAGGCTTTCTTGTTTTGTAATATGTGCTACCTACCAACATATTTTAACATAACAAAATTTTTTTTAATTTTATATTGAAGGATGTATGCATGTTAGTTGCTCAGTCATGTCCAGCTCTTTGTGATCCCATGGACTGTAACCCACCAGACTCCTCTGTCCATGGGATTTCCCAGGCCAGAATACTAGAATGGGTTGCCATTTCCTTCTCCATTATATTGAGGTATAGTTGATTAATGGGCTTCTCTCGTGGCTCAGTGGTAAAGAATCCACCTGCTAATGCAGAATACTCGGGTTTGATTCCTGGGTCAGGAAGATTCCCCTGGAGAAGGAAATGGCAGCTCACTCCAGTATTCTTGCCTGGGAAGTCCCATGGACAGGGGAGCCTGGCAGGCTATAGCCCATGGTGTCACGAAAGAGTCAGACACAATTTAGCAACTGAACAACTACAACAATAGTTGATTAACTGTGTTTCAGGTGTACAGTAATGTGATTCAGTTATACAAATACATGCATGTATTCTTTTTCAAGTTCTTTTCCCACTTAGGATATAACAGAATATTGAGCAGAGTTCCCTGTGGTACACAGTAGGTCCTTGTTGGTTATCTATTATCTATTTAAGGTGTACATGTCAATCCCAGTCTATCCCTCCCTCTCCTCCTTCCCCTCTTATAAGTTACATCTCTATTGCATTTTATTTGTATCTTTCTCCCGGACCCTGACTCTCAGCATTCCAGCTCCAGAAGGCAGGAATCTTAATCTGTTTTTTTCACTGATATTGGACCTGGTCCATAATAGGTACTGAATAGTTGGTGAGTGAAGAGAACAAGACCCCCAAGGATACAATAGTGAATAAAACAGACATAATTCTCTGCCTTCTGCAGATTTACCCCTCTGTCCCACTCCCTCCATCTAGGCACAGAGTTGCGATTCACTGGGTTGAGATGATGGATTTAACACATGGTCCTGACATTTCCATTGTTTCCTGCAGGTGCCCCAGGCCATCTGTGGCTTCTCTCCAGAGCAGCCTAAGTGCCTTGGCTGCAAAACCTACATCCCCAGGTCATTCCAGAGTCTAACTTCACACTTGTTCTTAAGAAAATAAAGTTTGCCCTTTAAGTATAAAATGTTCAAGTCCCAGCCCTGCTTCCTGAATTCTCCATGTGGCAGTATTTCTGGGTTTAGCGAAGAAAACTTGCTTGTTCTTACTCTCATCACTCATAACAGAGTCACAAAGGAACTTCCCTGGAGGCACAGTGGATAGGAATCTCCCTGCCAACGCAGGGGACATGAGTTCAATCCCTGGTCCAGGAAGATGCCACGTGCCTTGGAGCAACTAAGCCCATGCGTGGCAACTACTGAAGCCGTGTACCTAGAGGCTGTGTTCTGTCACCAGTGAAGCCACCACAATGAGAAGCCCACGCAACACAACTAGAGAGTGCCCACTCTCTGCAACTACAGAAAGACTGCACACAGCAACAAAGACCCAACACAGCCTCAAATAAATATAGCAGTGTGTACATGTCAAAAAAAAATAAAACAGGCTTACAAAGCTGTACATCGTGGTCATTAAAGTTAAGATTACCACTTGCTCCTCTCCAAACTATGAAAAAGACAATGCTTGTTCCTCTCCCAAAAACCACATTAAAGGCAAGAGCATTCCAGTGATAGTTTAATAAAAAAACAGGACATGCCGAAAGAAAGAATAGAAAGACAGCTGGAATTAAAGAAGGGGGCCAGAAAGGCCAGATTAAAGATTCTCAGTGAGCTTGTCAACAACAGGAATGTTTAAAGGCAGGTTTTCATTAAAGTGCATGAAAATGATAACTGGCTTAAGTAACATCAATGACCTTTCAACAGAATCACATTAGTATATGTGATACAGATTAGACGTGAGGAAGTATTTTTCCAAGTAGAAAGCAAAATGGGAACAAAAAAATTATATATGGAAACAAATTAGGTGGAAAACCAGAGAAAAAAAGAGAGGATGTGAATAGAAGGCAGATAGGAAGGGCTGTCTCAGGAATTTGAAGGAGTGTTTTGGTGGGAGCAGAGAGGGACATAAAGAAACTTTTGTGGTTTTTATTTATTTTGCTGAAGAAAGAGAGGCCACTAGTATCTGGTTCTGCAAACCTGAAACAGAATTACACCAAACCTGATCCTCTAGAGCTCAGTCCAATAAGGTTGCCACCAGTCACCTGCATTATTTAGAATTAAACTAAAATTAATGGAAATGAAATAAATTTAAGACGTTGTTTCCCAGTCACTCTGATCACATGTCAAGGGCTCAATGACCACGTGTGGCATGACATATTATTATTGTTGTTTAGCCACTAAGTCGTGTCCAAATTTTTTGCAACCCCATGGACTGTAGACTTCCAGGCTCCTCTGTCCATGGGATTTCCCAGGCAAGAATACTGAAGTGAGTTCTCATTTCCTTCTCCAGGGGATCTTCCTGACCCAGGGATAGAATCTGCATCTCCTGCATTGGCAGGCGAATTCTTTACCACCGAGTCACCAGGGAAACTGGCATACCATAGCACAGATATTAATCTTTTCTATCACTCCAGAAAGTTCTGCAGAACAACACTGCTACAAAGCTTGATAGTGGAAAAGCAAATACAGGTCAATACCTATGTCAGCTTGATCATTATTCTCTTATCCCCCTAAAGAGAGACAGACTCATAATGTGGTAGCTGGCAAGGGCCTTGAAAACCTAGATCAAAATTCTTACTGCTCCTAATGCTTTTTTTTCTCCTTTAACAAATGAGGCCCAGACAGGTTAGTTTAAACCTTTCATTGAACATATGTTTATAAAGATTTCAGAGACACTAAAGTGAATAAAACACAGTCCAAAACTTTCAGATGCTCACACTTAATTCAGGAGAGTAGACATGAAAGAAACTAATTATGTCAGGATGGTAAATATTATGGCAGAGGTATGTATTAGGCATTGGAACAGATAGGACTTTCTAAATATGGCATGGCAGTATTTTTAGTTCCACATGCCTTTCCAACCCCCTGCCACATCACACATCAAGAGTCAGAATCATCCCCTCCAGCCTCGGTGGGCTCATGACTGCTCTGCTAGATACAGTACGGCAGAGTGATGCTATGTGACTTCCAAGGCTAGGTCATATAAAGAATACAGCTCTTTTCTGGTTCTCTCTCTCTTTCTCTCTCTCCTTTGTACACCTTTGGAGCCCTGAACCACCTTGGAAAAACTTCAGTCACCTTGAAGCTGCAATATGGGGAAACAACCAAGATATAGAAAGAGATGCCCAAGGAGCCCCCGCTATTCCACCCTCCATATGATTGATCCCTCCCATCAACCACCAGCCAGGTGAATGAACCAGTCATCAGATGATCCCAGTCCTGCCGTCAAGACTTCCAGCTGAGGTAGGGACAAGACACCCTGCCGTGCCGTGAACAAATTCCACGGAATCCAGGGACATAATAAACAGTAATTTTCACCACTAAGTTTTGGAGTAGATTGTTACACAGAAACACCAAGTGAAATTCTGGGAGCATGAAATTCTTCACTCTATTTAGGGAAGTCAAATAAGGTTGTCCAGAGCGGCTGATATTTGAGCTCAGTTCTGAAGGAGGAATGCACAAGGAATTCTCTGGATGAACAATAAAGGGATATTCTTCCAGACACAGAATAAATTGTGCAAAATGCTGAAGCCAGAGAGCAAGGCCAGGCTGCAGACTGGTAACAGTCAAACACAGCTGGAGTGTGGAAATGTGTGGTTGAAGTAGGGGTTTCATTGATTCATTCTCTTATTCATTTATCCAATAAATACACACGGAGCCCATGATGCCTGGTACCCAACTCATGTATCAGTGAGGATTGCTTTTGACTGCAAATCCCCACTCTAAAAAAGTGGCTTAAACACTAAAGACCTGTTATTTATTCAATGAGAAAGCAGAGGTTGCCAAGGCAGGCAGCATCAGGTAATAAGAGGCAGAGCATGGAAAGACAAGCAACAGTTGCAGACGGCACGTTGATTTATTCAGAAACACAATGTGAAACAAACAAGAGGGAAAGAAGGGGAAGCAGAGTGTAGTAATTTCCACATCACACCTTCACAACAGTCACCCTTACACACACACACACACACACACACACACACACAATTGCATAATTATTATTTAATTCAATAAGAATAATAGGATATATTAGAAAACTCTGGCACAGTGTAGGAGAAGGATTGGCTGGGATCAGGTCAGAAACAGGAAGAATAGACTTGTCCAAAAAAACCCACCTGAAATAGACCTTTTTCCAAAGAAGAAATACAGACGGCCAAGAGGCACATGAAAAGATGTTCAACATCACTAATTATTAGAGAAATGCAAATCAAAACTAAATGAGGTATCACCTCACACTGGTCAGAATGGCCATCATTAAAAAGTCTATAGATGATAACAAATGCTGGAGAGGGTGTGGAAAAAAGGGAATCCCCCTACACTGTTGGTGCAAATGTACATTGGTCCAGCCACTGTGGAAAACAGTAAGGAGGCTCCTTAAAAAACTAAAAATAGAGTTACCATGTGATCAGTGGTCCCAACCCTGAGTATATATTTTGGGGAAACCATAATTTGAAAAATACATGCACTCCAAATTCATAGCAGCACTATTTACAATAGCCAAGACATGGAAGCCGCCTAAGTAGACTTCAACAGATGAATGAGATAACAAAATTGTGGTACATATACACCATGGAATATTATCCAGCCATAAAAATGAACGACATAATGCCATTTGGAACAACAGGGATGGACCTAGAGATTACCATAGTAAGTCAGGCAGAGAAAGACAAATATCATATATCGCTTATATGCGGAACCTTAAACAACATGATACAAATGAACTTACTTACAAAACAGAAATAGACTCAAACATAGAAAACAAATTTAAGATTAGCAAAGGGAGAAGGTTGGGAGAAATAAATTAGGAGTTTAGGATGAAAATATACACATTATTATATATGGAATAGATAACCAACAAGGACCTACTGTAGGGCAGAGGGAAATATACTCAATATCTTGTAATAACTTATAAGGGAAAAGAATCTGAAAAAGAATGTATATGTGTGTGTGTGTATTTATGATGCATAACTGAATCACTTTGCTATATACCTGAAACTAACATGACACTTTAAATCAACTGTATTTCAATAAAGTTTTTTAAAAAAACACAAAAAATCCACCTTAGTTTTAAAACAAATTGGAAGTCAAGTTTGAAGAACCTACTTCATTATTATATGATCTACAGAAGCATGAAAATTGCCATCTCCAGAGTTCCTTTCAATTTAAATGTTTTCTATAATCATAGAAATAGAAAGAGGCAGAAGTAAATTTCTTTAGATTCAAAGAACTTTCCAGTGCATTAAAAAGGAACAAAGGAACTTTGTAACAAAGAATGTCAGCGCCAGAGAAGATGCCCACCCCTTCCCTACCAACAGTTCACTTTCCCCCAACACAGGAGGCAAAATGCAACTCATTTTTCACTGAACTGCCAAACCACATTTTCTCTCTTCCAACTCAGTCCTAGGCTTGATAGATAGTGTTCAAACAAGAAATGGCTCTGAGATATTCTAAAATAATAATTAAGCTCCATGCACAATTGCTCTAGCCTAAACCGTCCCTAAGCATTTTCCTGTGGATAAGAAATAGACATGATTACCCCAAGGTTTCTGAATATTGGTGTTCAGAGGGCATATTGAGAGTGTAATTACACTGGAATGCTAGACTAAACACAAAAGTAAACTGGATCATTCTTCTACGAAAAGTTACCTTTCTGCAGAAAAACGAATCTAACTGCTAGGTCTTGCTTTTCTCCCAAATCAGTGTTCAACCAGGAGATTTGAAGGCTCTACAGGGATGGAAAAGGAACACATGTGAGTGTTGGTGTATGGATGGAAGAGAATGGGCACTACTCTTTGCTGAGGGTGGAGAAGGAGGTGGAGGTTTGTACATAAGAAGTCAAATCTCCCTTCAAGCTGCCCTTGGCCCTGAGCTGCCCCAGCCAGCTGTAGCTCTGGGTGACTCCAGCACAGTGATGTGGGACCCAAGTAAGACAGACTAGTAAGCACTGACTCCACTATCCAAGGTTCTTCATGTCCTGCAGAAGCCACTAGAGCCACATTTTGCCCCTCCTGTGGGTCCTTGGTCAACCTCTGCGTTCAAGCCATGCCCCTCAAAAGAAAGAGCCATCCAGTGGGGGCAGAGTCGTGGTACATATGAGAGAGTGACCTGTTTGATTGGGGAATAAGGGAGATGGGAGAGGGGAGCGACTGGGAAACTGTACCTCTTCTCCCCACCCCCACCTCCCATGATCTAACCCTCCCACCCTCTCTCACACATAGGCACGGTGATGGTTCATTTTATGTGTCAGCTTGGCTAAGCCATCAAGCTTTGTTCCAGATGTTTCTAAGAAGTTATTTTTAGATGAGATTAACATTTAAACCAGTAGAGTTTGAGCAAACAGATTCCCTTCTATAATGTTGGTAGGCCTTGTCCAATCAGTCAAAGACCTTAATAAAACAAAGATTGACCTCCCTTGAAGAAGAGGAAATTCTGCCAGCAGACCTGTGGATTCAAGCTGCAACTCTTTCCTGGGTCTCCAGTTTGCCAACCCACCCTACAGACTTTGATTTTGCCAACCTTCACTATTGACTACTGTGTGAACCAGTTCCTTACAACAGTTCCTCCTTTTCTCTCTCTCATCTGTCATGCTGGGGAAGCAAGCTGCCTTGTGTGACCAACCCTATGGAGAATCCTGTGAAGCAAAGAACTGATGTCTGTGTGCTCAGGCACTCCAGGCAGTATCCAGTGAGATTCTGAGACTTGACAACAGCTGTGGGACTTCACTTGGAAATGAGTATTCCGTAGCATGTCAACAGTGACCTGAGTGAGCTTAGAAGCAGATCATCTTGTAACCAAGCCTTCAGCAGCCCTGGCTTGAATGCAACCTCATGAGAGATCCTGAGAGACACCCAAATTCCTGACCCATAGAAACTGAAATACTGGATACTTGTTGTTGCTGAGTTTTAGTAAACAACTCTTTATTTTTTTTTTAATATTTATTTATTTGGCTGTGTCAGGTCTTTGTTGTGTCATTCAGGATTTTTTTTTTTTGTTTGCATTGCACAGACTCTCTAGTGGTGGCACAGGGGCTCCACAGCATACGGGCTCAGTAGTTGCTGTGTGAAGGCTTAGTTGCCCTGAGGCATGTGGGATCTTGGTTTCCTGACCAGGGATTGAACCTGCATCCCCTGCACTGGAAGGTGGATTCTTAATCACAGGACCACCAGGGAAGTCCCTCAAGAAGTATTTCTTAACTTGCATTGAATTGAAATAGTTTGGGATATCCAGAAGTTTGTGGGAGTAGGTGGTGCTGGCTGTTAGATAGTGGTAAAACTGAGTGTCAGGAAGAGTGAAAGGACACATCTAACCCTCTGTGAATTTCTGTTTTAATATGCACTATAATTAGCAAGGGTTTTCCAGGTGGCTCAGCGGTAAAGAATCCACCTGCAATGCAGGAGCCACAGAAGACTCGGGTTCAATCCCTGGGTCAGGAAGATCCCCTGGAGGAGCACTTGGCAACCCACTCCAGTGTTCTTGCCTGAAGAATCGCATGGACGGAGGAGCCTAATGGGTTACAGTCCTTGGGGTCGCAAAGAGTTGGACATGACTGAAACAACTAAGCACGCAAAATCACTAAACCTACATGATTAGGCTACTCCGAATTTTTAAAAGATACCCGATAAATATGGCCTTATTTATTTCTTATTCCAGGTAAAACAGTAAGCATAGTTTCATTTGCTTTTATAGTATGTTAGTCAATAAATTCTCATTATAAAAGACCCTGGGAAAGATTGAAGGCAGGAGGAGAAGGGGATGACAGAGGATAAGATGGTTGGATGGCATCACCGACTCGATGGACATGAGTTTGAGCAAGCTCGGGAGTTGGTGATGGACAGGGAAGCCTGGAGTGCTGCAGTCCATGGGGTCACAAAGAGTCAGACATGACTGAGTGACTGAACTGAGTCAATAAATTTGCACAGACTGTTAGAACTCTCCCAGCACTCCCCATTTTCTCTGCCACCACCTGGCCCGACTATATTCTTGCCCTTTGGATTTTAATTTAGAAGTGATCCCCTCCAGCACATTAATTTTACTGACATGCATCATACTCTATATAGTTTCCTGTATACCTGTCTGTTTCCCTGAGGGCAGTGTACATGATTTGCTCATCATTAAATGCCTAGATCTTGGCAGAATGCTGAGCGCATGATAAGCAATTGTTGAATTTAACTATTCTGGCCCAATCCTTTATAATGCCCGAATACCATTTTATCATGTTTGCTTTACTTGGTGAGAACAAGGTACTCTTCGCCCCACAAGACAGCTTGTTCCCAGCTTAGAAAGTTCTAGATTCAGAAAAATGAATCTTCTTCAAAATGGGCCCATGCCTGCCTTCCTATAATTGCTTCCACCCATTGGCTCCAGTTCCCCCTTCCTAAGCTGCACAGAAGCAGCCCAGTGCCTGTTCCATCAACCACTCCTTGAGCCTGTGGAGCCACATCCTCCCTTCACAGACTGGGCATATCACCTCCTCTTTAGTCTTTAGATCAAGCATCTGGATACTTAGCAACACATGTGAAGTATGTGTCTTCTTAGAGAATACTGTTTTTAGGAAACCAAACGGACTTCAAAAAGAAGTAAGGCATTTCTCAAAGCCAAGAATTGCATGTTACTTTTCTTTATGTCCACTTTCCAGGGCTCTACAGACCTTCAGACTCAGTCACCTTGGCTATTCCTTTTCTTTTATTGTATAAATGTGAAGAGAGAAGTATGGCTCCTCATGCCCACACCCAGCCCTATGGGAAGGAATTCATTGATCCTTTAGGTATCTCCACAGCCCTTTGTATAAACATATGTAAGAGTCCGATCACAGTGTGTTATAGTGAAGTTTCATGTATGTGTCTATTTCCCCAGTAGACCAGCAGCCCCTTGAGGAGGGCAGGATCTTATTTGTTACTGTATTACAATAACTAGCACAGTGCCTGGCACATCATAGATATTCAATATGTTGCAAGTAAATACCATGGAGTATCTAAGCTAAAAATACCTTATTGGTACACAGGATTCTTTGTCTCATCCATTTTTGAATAAAGAGATAAAGTTCTGCTTTGCTGACCATTTAGGGGCAAGAAAAGATGACTGTATCTATAGTGTACTGTTCAGATATTTGGAGGCTATCAGAAGGGAGTCCTTAACAGGCTTTTAGAAGAAAAGATATATATATATATTTTATGCTTCTATGTAGTGAATTTGCAGACCACAGGCTACACCCTGAATTGAATTTAATGGCATTACACTTAATTGAGGACATTCTGACTTTCCAAAACACTATGCCTGGAGACTGCAGGTGATGCCCTAGTCCCTTTAAGGCAACCTGCATGGGAAACCAGCAATCCAAGCCCAAACCCACCCAGGAAGTCAACCCTTACAATGAAACTTCTTTCTTTTGTTTTTAAAAATTAACTTCTATCATCATTTTGATTTTCTTTAAGGACCTAATGAATTGATGGGTTAGAAATCAATAGCCATGACAACTTTTCATAGTTGTTACAAAATTGGAAATGTGTGTGTAGCATGGGTGAGAGGTCAGGCAGTCTTCAGTTCAAACAGAACCAAAGGTTTCTGGAATTTCACTGAGATGACCCCAAAGACAGACACTAAATCTACAAAAGTGGAGTCCAGACAAAGATTCCATGGCAACCCTTGCTAGGAGATATGGATGTAGTAAGAGAGAAAAAGAGTTGGAAGCAACTGATGAGCTTTTATCTTATGACTATTACAAAGCAGGTAACTGTCCACTTCCTTTTTGCAGGTGACTTTGAAAGAGTGAGCCGGCCCACCCTTAGCAAGTGAGAGTTTACATTTTGTACACAGCCTCTTTGCTGAACCATCTTATATCTCTATGTTATTTGTATCAGTCATCATAAATTAGTTTGGGAACAATGTGAGAAATAGCAGAGACTTTGTGCATGGGGCTTGTCTCCTGGAGGGCTTCTCTGGTTGGACAGTAGGCTATAGATGCATAATTCTTTACATGCTCAGGCTAAACACCACTAATTCTTTTTTCTTAGGCGGATTGGTTTTACCAGAGAGGCATCCTCTGATTTCCTGCCTTGGACAGAGAGGGACATAAAGCCTCTTTTCCAGTCTGCATGTGCTTTCAGAACCCAGTGGTGAAGGCAGACTAGGGAAGAGGGTAGTCACTGTTCAGCTGATGTCCTCTTGTGATTTCCCCTTTGGTTGCCCCTTTACTAAATATTGGTGATGGGGGAAGGGTTGTAGACTGAGGTAAGCATGGGTTTTCAACCTACCATGATTCATTGCAGGTCCTTCCAGCGATGTCAGGGTGGGGTGGGCCCCCTATGATTGCATGAGAAGGAACATCAGGTATGACCTGTATCTAGTATCACGTATGACCTGGAGAACATTCAGCTGAACTTTCTCTGTTGGAAAGTGAAAGTGAACGTGAAGTGGCTCAGTCATGTCTGACTCTTTGCAACCCCATGGACTGTAGCCTACAAGGCTCCTCCATCCATGAGATTTTCCAGGCAAGAGCACTGTAATGGACTGCCATTCCTTCTCCAGGGGATCTTCCCAACCCAGGGATTCTTCAGGTTGTCTACCTTTCCTCAGATCGTATTAACCTAGTATGTTCCTAGGGGATTTAAAGGTCCAACAGTGAGAGTCCCAGAAAAGGTCTAGACACTATCTGCCATGTAGGTTCTAAGCTACCCCCTATCACTAGGGACTCCACAGTCTTTGGAATCACTGTTAAGAGAGGTTCAGGTACACACCAGGACCATTCTTGTCCACTTCTTCAAAAGGGATGCTCCAGACTAGATTTCAGACCAGGGTCCTTCTAGGGGTGCCTGGTCTCCTTTTCTGTGATTATCAACTCTAGAGAGTCCTAATGTCCTCAAACAAACTCAAGTGTCCCCAGGCAAACTCAAGCCTGGGAAACATTGGGAAGTTTGGGCAATATGGGGAGGCTGCCCATGTTGTATTAAGCACTGTTCTACATACCAGGGATACCAAAGGGAAAAAAAACCCTTCCCTAGTGGAGCTTATATTGTCATGGGAATGAAAGAGAGCTTACATTTAAAGGGATTAAGACCAATTTTAGAAAAAACTTACCCACTCATTCCAATTTGGTAAGAAAAATAAATACAAGTGGTACATGTAGGCTTCTAAATCTTAGGAAACACAAGATCTTTATGAGCTCAAAGAGTGAAGATGGTGGGCACAGGGGAGCAGAATGGCAGGTTAGCAGGTCAGCAGTGGGTCAGCAGTGTTCCCTGAGTCCCTGCGTGGCCTGGACTGGATGTCCTCTCCATCCGTTGCTGAGCTGGGGACCTAACATTCTAATTTTTCATATCTGCACTTTATTAGATATAGATACACAGGTAAAGTGCTGAACACAAATGCTCAAAGGATAAATTTTGATATTACAGCCGCTTTAGTGAACTGTTCTGCTTTCTACCCCTTGTTCGAGGATAACTCTGTACCCATATGCTCCCAGACACACTCCGCTTATCTGAAACACTGTTCCTCTAAAGCACTTGGATTTATGCTCCAGATAAAATTTCTCATTTAACCCAGAGCAAAAGCATTTGGAAAGCTGAGGTCTACTTTGCTTATTTAGGATGTTGACTTCTTTTGCTGTTTTAATGAAGAAAAGAGGTTTAGGCAGGCCTGGTAATGGACATTTGTTGATTTGGGGTCATCCAGTATCCATTCACCCTACTTCCACCAACAGGCCCTGCTCTCATTTTCTTTGGGAAACCCACGCTCCCTTATTCTTATGTACACCACCCCTCACCTTCCCCCCACTCCATGGCCCCCAAAGTACAGGGCATGAAGCATGTGAGCTTAGCTATGCAATTCATGCAAACTCTCTCCAGCAGTGATTTGTCTTAGGTATCCACATATGTTTTAATCAGAGCCAGGGAAATGCAATGAGACCTTCGATCAATTATTAGAATAGAAATCAGTGCTCTTACTTGACAAACTTAAACCTTGACATTGGAAAATCGAGGGCCACAACCATCTTGAATGAGGAAGGCACTGAGAATAAAGCTAAAATTGAGGAAATAAAACCAAAAGGGTGAGATAAAATAGGAGAGACAAAGTATATGAAAGGAGGAACTTCCCTAGTGGTACAGAGGTTCAGTTCAGTCAGTTCAGGTGCTCAGTCATGTCCGACTCTTTGCGACCCCATGAACTGCAGCACGCCAGGCCTCCCTGTCCATCACCAGCTCCCAGAGTCCACCCAAATCCATGTCCATCAAGTCGATGATGCCATCCAGCCATCTCATCCTCTGTCGTCCCCTTCTCCTCCTGCCCTCAATCTTTCCCAGCATCAGGGTCTTTTCCAATGAGTCAGCTCTTCACATCAAGTGGCCAAAGTATTGGAGTTTCAGCTTCAGCATCAGTCCTTCCGATGAACACCCAGGACTGATCTCCTTTAGGATGGAAGGGTTGGATCTCCTTGCAGTCCAAGGGACTCTCAAGAGTCTTCTCCAACACCACAGTTCAAAAGCATCAATTCTTTGGCGCTCAGCTTTCTTTATAGTCCAACTGTTACATCCATACATGACCACTGGAAAAACCATAGCCTTGACTATATGGACCTTTGTTGGCAAAGTAATGTCTCTGCTTTTTAATATGCTGTATAGGCAGCCAAAGATGGAGAAGCTCCATACAGTCAGCAGAAACAAGACTGGGAGTTGACTGTGGCTCAGATCATGAACTCCTTATTGCCAAATTCAGACTGAAATTGAAGAAAGTGGAGAAAACCACTAGACCATTCAGATATGACCTAAATCAAATCCCTTATGATTATACAGTGGAAGTGAGAAATAGATTTAAAGGACTAGATCTGATAGACAGAATGATTGATGAACTATGGATGGAGGTTCGTGACATTGTACAGGAGACAGGAATCAAGACCATCCCCAAGAAAAAGAAATGCAAAAAAGCAAAATGGCTGTCTGAGGAGGGCTTACAAATAGCTGTGAAAAGACAGGAAGCGAAAAGCAAAGGAGAAAAGGAAAGATACACCCATTTGAATGCAGAGTTCCAAAGAATAGCAAGGAGAGATAAGAAAGCCTTCCTCAGTGATCAGTGCAAAGATCAGAGGAGAACAATAGAATGGGAAAGACTAGAGACCTCTTCAAGCAAATTAGAGATACCAAGGGAACATTTCATGCAAAGATGGGCACAATAAAGTACAGACATTAAGACTCTGCAATTCCAATGCAGGGGATGTGGGTTCAATCCCTGGATTGGGAACTAAGATCCTGCATTCCATGCAACACAGCCAAAAAATAAAATAACAATAAGAATTTTTTAAGTTAAAAATAAAGAATATAAAATGAAAGTAGGAAGAGAGATTGGATCCTGTTGACATTCTGTGAGCCCTGGATCAAACTGTGCTGGAGGCTGCAAGTAGATGCATAGATTTTTCAATTATGTCAAGCAATCATCTATTTCTACTTAAACCAATTTGCATTACCTTTACAATCGTGTGGAAAGAAAAAAGCATAGTTGATAGGCTGGTGCAGCTACCAACACAGAGCAAGGAGGAGAGGATACCCCACTGATGTGACTTGAAGGACACCAGGTCCAGCAGACGTAATGGGAGAGATTGATTCATGGAAGACCCTCCTGATTATCCTTCAGAACCTGGGGTTGCTGAGATCTTGGAAAGAGGATACATTGTTTATGTCGAGTAACACTGAGCCTATATGGCTATACATTTGGAAGTACATGTGATTTGATAGACTGCAATTAGGAAAATAACAAACTGCTTCATAGGGAGATTTCCTAAGTCTCTCAGATTCCAGAAAGGAAATGATTCTCATAGGGTTTTAACACGTTCACCACAAAGATCCCCAGATCAAGGGAAAGAACCTAGTTCCCACACTCTAACCCCCAGAAGCTCTTTCTAATGTGAAGTACAAAGTCAACTACTGTCTTAGCTCAGGGTACTACAACAAAACAACATAGACTGGTGGTTTAAACAACATTTATTTCTCACAGTTCTGGAGGCTGGGAAGTCTGAGATATGGGTGCCAGCCTGGTAAGATTCTGTTGAGAACCATCTTTCTGACTTGCAGACAGCTGCCTACTTTCTGTATCCCCTCATGGCAAGGAGAAGGGAAGCTCCAGTCTCTCTTTCTCTACTTATAAGGGCACTAATCCCATCATGAGGGCTGCACCCACACAATCTCATTCAAACTTCATTACCTTCCAAAGACTCCACCTCCTAATATCATCACACTGGAAGTTAGGGCTTCAACATATTAATGGGGGAGGGGCACAAATGTTCAGTCCATAACCATCACCAAGATACTGTAGATATTCAGAGGACTCCTGGCTGGTGCAGCCCTTTAAATGTCATGCTATTACAAATGCCTTCTGGCTTTTCAGAGGTTGCTGTGGCAGTTTTGATAGTTGAGATTCCTGACTCTCAGTTTCCATCTGGCATCCCCAAACCAATGTGTCTCTAGTATCATGAAGTGGGCTGGTTTCCTCTGCATTTTCTTTCCATTCCAAGTTGGGGCCTGTTTTCTAAAATGGATATGCTGCCCTTGGCTGCTGATCATGGTGACCTTCTAAAGAGGCTTAGACAAAAGAATAAGCCTTGTTCATAAGAAAGACCCCTGCTGAGAAAGCTTAACTTAAACCACATTCCACAAATCACAGCACCCCAGGAGAACTCTCCATCCTAAGAAGATGATTGCACTTTTTGTCTTTAAAGTAGAGCTCAAGATCCTCTAAATTCTGTCAGGGATTCTCCATGGGATAATGAGATTTAGGACTAGGATGAATACCAGAGTATGTATCCCCAAAGTTTCAAAGAATTACTATTCTTCAAACCCTGTTTTTCATTTTGTTAGAAGATGAAGTTAAAGGGACAGCAAATTACTCGTTGGCTTGTCTGTTAATTAAAACAATATGGAGCAAGAATTCCATCTTTGGTCAGCTTGAACAAAGCATTCTCTACCCGGTGGTATACCCTTAAATTGCAGAGTGTGATTTCCATCTGGTCCAAGCCACAAAGTAAAACAAAACAGAAGTAAACTGGACAGAGATTCTCATCTTCTCTATTAGAATCCACTCGCTATTGCAATAAATAACTTAGTAATTTAACATTACCCAATTTTCTTTCTTGCTTATGCAAAGTTCAACTGGCTATAAGGCAAGCAGTTTAGTGGGGCCACCAACTTCCAGCAGAGCCTTGGGACTCTCTGGTCCATGCACACCTCTGCCCACTTCCCTCCTAACCACCTCCCACCATACCCCAGCAGTAGATTCCTGCAGTAAATCCCAACAGAGTACCACAGGAGTGTGCCCAGTAATGTACCCTAGCAGAGGACCCCAGTAATGTACCCTAGAAGAGGACCCCAGCAATGTACCTCAGTAGTGGACCCCTACAGTGAACCTCATCAGTGTTCCCCAGTAGTACCCATAGGAAATCGCCCATCATATAGAATCTCCTACTCATCTTGGGTCCCAGGGAATGTTGCTGTGAGCACTCCTATATCCCCCAAAGCCAGAAACCTGCTGTGCAATGGCAGTCCTAGTGACCATGCTGAGACACCCCAGGGTGCTTGACTCCTCCCACAAACCTTTACTGACCACTGTCATGTAGCAGGCCATGTGCTCAGCCCTGGGGAGACAATGGTGAATAAGGTGGAGCTTGTCTCTCCCTCCTCTTATGGAACTTGAAGCCTGGTGAGGGAGGTAGTAAACAAGTAATCACCAAATAAAATACAGTTTAGAGTCACGGTGGTAGTGGTTTAGTCGCTAAGTTGTGTCCAATTATTTTGCAACCCCATGGACTGTATGTGGCCCACCAGTCTCTTCTGTCCATGGGATTCTCCAGACAAGAATACTGGAGTGGGTTGCCATTTCCTTCTCCAGGTGATTGACCCAACCCAGAGATCGAAACTGCATCTCCTGCATTGCAGGTGAATTCTTTACCACTGAGCCAGCGGAGATTCCCAACCGAGTCATATGCAAGGTGAAGGACATGCACAAGAGCCTGTAGGAGGGAGATGATGCCTCACCTGGGCAGGTTTGCTGCAGAAGTGGCATTTGATGTGCAGATGCTAAGACAAGAGGTATAAGGAGGAGATGGGACTGCCTTACAAAACTCTCAAAGAGGAAGAAACTCAACATCTGCAAAGACCTGAGAGGCCTGTGTGACTAAGGCACAAGAAGCTGTGAGGACAGGACCCCAATGAAGCCTGACAATTTCAATGACTTGTCCCAAGGTCAAACATCCAGGACATTTGGGGACCAGACTGGATCCTGCTCTGGATTATGCAGAACATTGTAGCTTTAAGTCGTTCATTTCATGGACATTTACTGGACACCTACTGTGTACCATGCTCTGTTTTAGGCATTGACATAGAGAAGAGAACAGAATCTCTTCTCTCAAAGAGTCTGATCTTTGTCCAGAACACACTGGAAGCCCTGTGCAAGGATTTTAGGCAGGAAATAACAAAATCAGACTCGTATTATTGAGAGACTGGACTACTTGCAGCATGGTGAAAGGCACAGAGTCCATTTAGGAGGCAGCTTGGTGGTCAGGGTGAGAACCAATGGTGGCTGGACCCGGAGAGTGACAGAGGACACAGAAAGAGGGCATATATTACAGAGACATTTAGAAGGAAACGGTTACAGCACTTGGTGACTCATTCAACGTCAGGATGAAGGTGATCACAGTTAACTTCCAGGTCCCTGAAGATAAGCAGTGCCTTCAGAATCACCTAAGAATGAAGAGTTAGTGTGCCACGCGGTACAAATATTTGGATTCCTAAAACCAAGGACCCTGCTGTGGGACACCGTAGTTAACCAGAACTCGCCCTTTACTCTACTATGTTTAATTTGGGATAAATAAAAGGTGAGTGTGAGGAGGGGCTGTTATTTTTACTGGCAGAAGTAGATTGTCTAGGTCTACCCTCTAATTTGGAAAAAATAAAAATTGTTCAGCATGTCCTTAATCATCATGAGGATATTGTTAGTTTCCTAGGGCTGCCACAGCAAATGACCACAAACATGGTGGCATAAAACAACAGAAACATGTTTTCTAACAGTTACAGAAGCCAGAAGTATGAAAGTAAGCTGTTAGCAGGGTTGGTTGGTCCTTTCTGGAGGCTTTGAGAGGGAATCCACCCCACCTGCCCCCTTTTAGTTTCCAGTCATTAGCGGCAATCCTTGACTTTCCCTGACTTGCAGACAGACCACTTCAGCCTCAACCTCAGTCATCACTGGCTTTCCCCTTTATAAGGTCTCTTATTGCTTGGTGGCTCAGATGGTAAAGTATCTGATTGTAATGTGGGAGATCCAGGTTCGATCTCTGGGTGGGAAAAATCCCCTGGAGAAGGGAATGGCAACTCACTCCAGTGTTCTTGCCTGGAGAATCCCATGGACAGAGGAGCCTCATCCATGGGGTCGCAAAGAGTCAGACATCACTAACACTTTCTCTTTCTTCTTTCATAAGGACCAGCCATTGGATTTAGGATCCATCCCACTTCCAGGATGATCCCATCTCATGATCCCTAACTTAAGTATATCTTTTAAGATGCTATTTCCAAATTAGTCTCATTCAGAGTGTTAGGGCTTGAACACAAGTTTGGGGAGATACCCTTCAAGCCATTAGGAAACTATTCACCTCAAATTGGGACTTAAATCCACGCAGCTGGAGCTTGAACCTAGCATAAACCCAGATTGGGACTTGAACTCATGTGGACAGGACAGGAACCTGGCCAAAACCCACATTTTTTTTTTTAACTGAGATCACACACCTGGTTGCAGAGCTTAATGAAGCTCAGGTTCTTAATGTCTAATCACAGAAAGAATTCAGTGCGAGACAAAGTGATTGGTAAGAAATGGACTTATTCAGAGAGAAAGACACTCCATAGACAAAATGTGGGCCTTTCAAAGATGGTGAGAGTGGCCTTGAAATATCGTATGGTTAGTTTTTATGGGCTGGGTAATTTCATAGGCTAATGAGTGGGAGCTGTTTCAGGGAAGAGATGAGGACTTCGGGGAACTGGGCCACTGCCCTAAGACTTTGATCTCTGATGGTTGACCTCAGAACTGTCATGGCGCTGGTAGGTGTGTCACTTAGCTTTGTTGTTGTTGTTGTTCAGTAGCTAAGTCATGTCCAATTCTTTGTGACCCTATGGACTGCAGCATGCCAGGCTTCCCTGTCCATCACTATCTCCCAGAGTTTGCTCAAACTCATGTCCATTGTGTTGATGATGCCATCCAGCCATCTCATCCTCTGTTGACCCCTTCTCCTTCTGCTATCAACCTTTCCCAGCATTAGGGTATTTTCCAATGAGTCAGCTCTTCGCATCAGGAGGCCAAAGTACTGGAGCTTCAGCCTTGTCATTTAGCTTGCTGATATATTAAGATGAAAATATACTGAGCCTCAAGGTCTCAAGTGAAAGTTGACTTGTTCACCATCTCAGACCAATTTGGTTCTAATCAGTTTATGTGGTGTCCTCAGGTTATGTCATTGTTTTAAAGTTTTTACCCTGCTCCTGTTTCAATTACAAGAAGATAACCTCGTATATTAGGACATAGGTCTGCAGGAAATAGATTTGAAGAGAGACATTCCTGAGTTTTAAGGATGTGCATAGAAGTGCACCAGCTTTCTCTATGTTGCTAAACATTAATTACCATAGTCTTTTTTTTTTTTCTTTCTGAAATGCCTTTAGAGGAAAGAGGAGGCTTCCATAGCTCCATCTCACAGTTTACATATAAACAGACAGAACAAAGGATTTGTTTCATTGTGCATGGCCTTGGAGATTTATACAAATTCTTTCAAGCTAAGACTAATTGTGTAGTTTAAAGGTTGATAATTTATGTGCCAAAGAGTCAGAAAATAACCAGAGATTAAGGAACAGCTGTGGATGAATTAATTGTATCCCCAATCACATGACTGAGAGCTGGAAATGTACCACGAGGAAAAGCAAACAAATGAATTCAAAATGTGAGCCATGTGCATCAGACTTGAGCGGATCATTTCCAGTCTATTCCCCACTGAACAGAATAATAGTAATAATAGCTTACAACTGAACATTTACTTTATGCTCGCCAACCACTGCTTGAAGCACTCTATACAAATGATTTAATGTGATCCTCACAACAACACTATGACAATTACTGCCCTTATTTTGCAGAAGAGAACATTGAGGCAATAAGAAGCTAAGTACTTGCTCAAGGTCACAAAGCCAATAAGCAGTAGAGAGACCAGGATTTGAACTCAGGCAGACATCAAAGCACTTACTTCGAATCAGTACACAATTTTTAAAGTCTTCTTTATTTCAAAGCTATATAATAACCACTATTACATATGTATTTATTTTCCTGCTTAAGGCAAAAATGCTGGGTAACATATCCTGCCAGTCTCTACCAAACTCCCAAACTTCTAATCATCCTCCATCTTCCTACTTTCCAAAATGATAATTTGACTGTACCAAATGTCTTTCTACAGAAAATGTTAAGTGTAAAACTGTTTCTTAGGGCAAGCAGCCTCTATTTGCTTATTTAGCCAGTATATAAAGGACTCCACTGGGCAAGGTCACATAAAGGACACACTCCAAGATTAAAAACAAGAAAATGCAGATTGTAGATTTTATTAAAAAAAAAAAAGATGAGACGGAACCTGTCAATTAGTCTAATCTAAACAAGCCATAGTGTCCGAGAATGCACACCAGGTAATAACGCTATTTTTAAAAATACAAGAATATGATAGCAGTTAAGTCAGCAGAACTATTACTTCTGGGGAAGGGGTGGTGGTGCTAAGAATAAGGCACGTGGAGGGGCTCTGGGTGACTCCTCAAGTTCTGTCTCCCCTGGGGGATGGTTACAAGGAGTTCAATATGCTCACCATATCCCGCTAAACCATTCATTGGCTTTATGTGGTGTTGCCTGTGTTTTCTTTTACCTTAAACAGATTTTTTTTAAATTTAAGCCTGTTACTTACAAATACGGAGGTGAC
Organism: Okapia johnstoni; assembly: GCA_024291935.2. Classification (NCBI taxonomy): domain Eukaryota; kingdom Metazoa; phylum Chordata; class Mammalia; order Artiodactyla; family Giraffidae; genus Okapia; species Okapia johnstoni. The sequence goes on from CM044308.1 coordinate 62,000,804, forward strand.
CAGGAGAGATGGCTAGAGCAAGTGAGGCTACTTCCTTCTAGGGGGTTGTCTGACTTAGGGGTGATGAACACCTATATTTCGTTGTAAATCTCTTAATGCTGAGTCTTTTTGTTAAAAAATAAACCAATTTTGGGACTTCCCTGCTGGTCCAGTGGGTCTCCGAGCTCCCAATGTAGGGGCCCGGGTTCAATCCCTGGTCAGGGAAGTAGATCCACAAGCCACAATTTAAAAAGTTAGTTTCCATGTGCCATAACTAAAAGATCCCACATGCCTAAAGAAATACATATTTTTAAAAAATAAAAATAAATCAATACTTAAAATAATATGAGGAAACAATGGAAACAGTGACAGACTTTATTTTGGGGGGGTTCCAAAATCACTGCAGATGGTGACTGCAGCATGAAATTAAAAGACGCTTGCTCCTTGGGAGAAAAGCTATGACCAATATAGACAGCATATTAAAAAGCAGAGACATTGCTTTGCCAACAAAGGTCCGCTAGTCAAATCTATGGTTTTTCCAGTAATCATGTATGGATGTAAGAGTTGGACTATAAAGAAAGCTGAGCACCAAAGAATTGATGCTTTTGAACTGTGGTGTTGGAAAAGACTCTTGAGAGTCCCTTGGACTGCAAGGAGATCCAACCAGTCCATCCTAAAGGAAGTCAGTCCTGACTATTCATTGGAAGGACTGATGTTGAAGCTGAAACTCCAATACTTTGGCTACCTGATGCAAAGAACTGACTCATTGGAAAAGACCCTGTTGCTGGGAAAGATTGAAGGTGGGAGGAGAAGGGGACAACAGAGGATGAGATGGTTGGATAGCATCACTGACTAGATGGACATGAGTTTGAGTAAGTTCCAGGAGTTGGTGATAGACAGGGAAGCCTGGAGTGCTGCAGTCCATGGGGTCGCAAAGAGTCGGACATGACTGAGTGACTGAACTGAGCTGAACAGAGCACTGGGCCCAGTGCCTAGCTCGCAGGAGGCACTCAGTAAGTGGTGGGAATTCTATTTCTTCTCTCCCACCAAACCATGGGATGGAGAAATGTATCCATGGATCCCCAGTACATGTATCCTCTGGTACATGGTATGCACTCAGTAAATATCTACTTATTAAACAAATAAGTGAATATAGGACTCTCTATGTAATTCAGAATCTTTTCAACAGAAGATGCTTAGTAAATCTTTGCTAGTTCTAGCTCTGAGTCAGCTCAAAAATGTTACTAAGGCCTTTGTAATTAGTGTGGGGGAGGTATTGAAGTATGGTTCAATTAAAACATTTCAGAATACAGCCTTTCTGCCTCCAGAAATAGTTGAATAAAAAAACAATATTAAATTCTAAATGGCAAAAGTGACAGGTAATGTACCACGTGGGAGAGGGGCTGTACTTCAGAGTGTGCCGAGGGCATTATGGAACATCCTGCTTTTTGCATAATACAGCATTAAAGGAATGAAGCGAAGAAAACAAAAGACAAGTAGCCTTAAAGAGGGAAAACTGTTTTGAACACAAATCACCTTACAGGGACTTCCTTTTCAAGGCAGTGGCAATTCCTCACTCTCTTTTCCTTGGGTAAGCTTCTGGAATGTTCAAAATGACCAATTGTGAGAAGGGTGAGGAAGGGCTTTCCACGGTGAGGGTTTAATGGGCTCAAGGAACTAGAGGAAGTCCAGTGTGGCTGGAGAGATGATGTGAAAAGGCTAGGTCAATGAGCTGCCCCTGGAGGGTGATTAACCCAGAAGAACCACAGGCTGATGACTTACCATGGTCATCATCTGACCCCTAATGTGATGCTCGGAGACAGAACCTACCCAAAATGAATCACCCACGTTTATTTACTCATGAAAAAACCTCAGACGAACCCAGACGGGGGAGTGTTGTGTAAATGACGGGTATGCACCCTCCAAAAGTGTCTAATGTTAAAAAAGACAAAGTAAATATCTGCTGGGGACAAGACCCTGGAAGAAAAAAGAATGTTATAAAGCACACTTTGGGGACAACTTGTGAATTTTGACTATGGACTGTAAATTAAATAATAGTATTGAATCAATGTCAAATTTCCCAATTTGATCATTGTACTGTAGTTTCTGTGTTAAGAGGTTGCTCTTGTTCTTAGAGGATACAGGCTGAAATATTTAGAAGTGAAGGGCCATGATGTCTCCAATGTACATGCAAGTGGATCTGCAAAAATAATAATGCAAATAATGAAAGTAATAATAATAAGACATACATATTTAAAGAGAGAAAGCAGATACGGCAAAATATTGCAATCAGTAAATCCAGGGAAAGGGTGTACAGGTGCTTATTACTCTATTCTTGCAACTTTTCTGTAGGTTTGCAATTTTCAAAATACAAAGGTAAACGTAATTCCTCAGGCTGCTGTACCATGAATGGGCTTTCTGGGTGGCGTTATTGGCAAAGAACTCTCCTGCCAATGCAAGGGATGCAACTGATGTGCGTTCTATCCCTCGCTCGGGAAGATCCCCCGGAGAAAGGAATGGCTACCCACTCCAGCATTCTTGCCTAGAGAATTCCATGAACACAGGAGCCTGGCAAACTCCAGTCCACAGCGTTGCAAAGAGCTGGACACAACTGAAGCAACCTAGCAGGCAGGCCCCATGAATGGATTGGGCGTGTGTGTGCTCAGTCGTGTCTGACTCTTTGCAACCCCATGGACAATAGCCCTCCAGGCTTCTCTCTCCATGGAATTTTCCAGGCAAGAATACTGGAGAGGTTTGCCATTTCCTACTCCAGGGGAATCTTCCCAACCCAGGAATAGAACCCGCATCTCTTGTGTCTCCTGCACTGGCAGGTGAATTCTTTACCACTGCCCCACCTGGGAAACCCATGAGTGAATGGATTGGAGGAAGCAGTAAAGAAGGTTGGTCCAGACAAGACATAAAGGTGGCCTGGCCTAGGCTTTGGGCAACGGACATGAAAAGATGCCTGTGTAATTGACATATGTCTTGTAGGTGAAGGAATGACATTTACACTTGTGACTGTGACAAGCTACATGTCAGCTCCTTTCTAGCTGCTGTATTAGCAAAATATTACCTTTCAACATGTTATAATAATCACTAAAATCACCAAATGCATAAAGGTACATGTGCTATCATGAATGCAATTATTACACACTACATGTGAATAACTTGTTTCTACTTAGGTAACAAATGCTTATGGGTGAACTGTCACCACAGGCCAGAGCCTGTGATCCAGTAGGTGTGGGGTGAGACCCAGGAAATTATATTGAAAGCTTCTAGATGATTCTGATGTAGTCAGGTTGGAGAACCATGGATCTGGAAACCCAAATCCATTCTAGTCTGGGTTTGGATTCTAGCCTTTCACCCTGTTGCCTCTCAGTGTTTCACAAGAAGCCACCCTCAGGCTAAGTCAATTTATTAATCACTGTGGCAGGGATTACCTGACAGACAGACAAGATGATTCAAGAGACCCTGAAATCAAAGCAGGAGGAGATACTCTCACTCTCATTAAGGACTTTAGCTCAACCTTAGCTTCTTAAATTCTCTCTCCCAGTCCTACCCTTCAACTTTTCAATTTATAAATTTTATCTCAAGAATAATAGAATAAGAATACATTTTGTGGCATTTACAATTTAGGTAATGTGACTTTAGCAACAGTTACAAAACAACCCCAAATCAAGGAAAAACATTTCAGCAAAAAGGCAAGTTTCACAAGTGGACCAGATGGAAATTCTATATGCTGGTGAAAAGGAAACAACATAAAAACACACATGATCAGTTTTCAAGCCTCTCTTTTGGCTCTCAGACACTTGAAAGAATTTCAGACACCAGATGAGGATAGACATCAAGTCTATTACACTGTAATGATGTCTCCTTAGATGATGGCTCTAGGGTCTACATACATTAAACCAAAAGGAAACTAAGAAATCTCTAAGCATTCATAAATCAGACTAGCTTTGAAATTCAGTGTTCATTCCTGTCCAAGATTTAGAATCCCTCTAATTTCCCCAAGAGCTTCCCTGGACTAATGCAACATTTGCACATAGATACAGCTAAATCTTCCAAGCCTACAGGTATAAATCCTTCCTGCACTAAGGGGGAAAGTTTTAAGTTTAAATGAAAAATGCTGTTTGCTTAAAGATATATGTACAAAGATACTTATTGCAAGGTTGCTTATCATAGCAAAAAAGGACCTAAATGTTTTAAAATAAGTAATGGTATGTCCATGTTATGGAACTGTATGCAGTACTTTTTAATGAAGTAGCTCTGGTACAGAAAGATCTTCAAGGCTATTAAGCTGGGGGAGAGGGAAGCAATTGCAGAATAACATTTTAAAACATTTACTTTTTTTTTTCTTTTTCTTTTTTTGGGCTCACCTTGTGGCATGCATGATCTAGTTCCCTGATCAGGGATCAAAGCCCCCTCACCCTCTACAGTGGAAACAAGGAGTTTTAACCACTGCACCACCAGGGAAGTCCCAAAACATTCACATTTAAAAATCAAAACTAAATACATATGTACATGTTAATATTATCTCGGGCACACAGATGTGTTTAATGCAAGAAAAGGTCTAATAGAGTTGAGAGAAAGGAGAAACTTTCATTTCTACTCTATTTAACCAGGTCTTACTGAATTTTTAACTATAATCATGATTCGTATGTCACTTCTATAATTTTCTAATAATTTATATGTAACTTAAATGTACAATATAAAAAATGGCAGTTGGTTTGCTGGGCCGACCTTCAGTGGATGGGCAGGGACAGAGAAGCTCTCACCCCAGGCCCCCGTTCACTATCGCTTTGGGCCCAGGAGGGAACAGTATCTGGGCATCTGGGACACAACAAACTGACTGCCCCTCGCTGAGCCCCACGGTGTGCAGGCCACAAAGGTCTGCAGCCGGCAAGCCCCTCTGTCCTTCTGCAGGGGCAGAAACAGCCCCATGGGGACAGCACAGACTTCATTAGACACCAGCATTAGCATCCCACTCCCTGGGACCAAACTGCTCCCAGAGATACTTACAGAAGTTTGCGCAAAACACAAGGGTGACAGCTTGATGATCTCGGGTCTCTCTGCTCTCTTTTTTGTTGACTTGCCTCAAACAGCATCCTTCTATGCTGAGTCTCCCACCTGCCCAAAGGGAAAAGAAGATATCAAAGGTTAACTTTAGAACTGGCCACGGCAGAGGCCCAATATGAGCTGGTGTCTTTCCAGAGGAGATGATACATTGAAAGGATCAAAGAATTAAGCAAATGGTTTTAGCATCATCTCGTTTCTCTCATTAGATTAATCCAGGCAGGGTGTCCTTGGTGATCCTGTGGTTAGGAGTCCCCCTTGCAATGCAGGGGAAACCAGTTCAATCCCTGGTCTGGGGAAGATCCCCTATGTCACAGAGCAACCAAGCCTGTGGGCCACAACTACTGAGCCCGAGCTCTAGAGCTCGCGGGTCCCGACTGCTGAAGCCCAGGAGCCCTAGAGCCCGTGATCTGCAATAAAAGAAGCCACTACAACGAGAAATGCAATGAGAAACCCAAGCACCACAACCAAGAGTAGATCCCACTCGCCAAAGCTAAAGAAAACCTGTACACAGCAACAAAAACCCAGAACAGTCAAACATAAACAAATAAAATTATATATATACATATATAAATAATCAATCCAGGCAACATCATTTATTCTTATTTTAAATATGTGCTTAAGTGGAAGATGTGATGGGTACCATTTTGTTCAGGCAGTTCTATTAATGAATTAGTAATGAGAAAATAACAGCAAATACTTCCCAAACTCATTCCAACATTGAACGTATTGAACGCCCTGACCACATGGGCAGGTATTGTGTTATATGCCTGACATACTTCATCTCATGTAATCCTCACAATGATGTTAGATGCGGGTGTTATTTTCATTATCCGTTTGACAGATAAGGAAACTGAGACCAACAGAGAATACAGAGCTGGTAAGCAGCAGAGCCTGTATCCTGATTCGTGTTCATTTGATTTTAGAGTCTGCAGCTGTGTTATTTGAGGGAAAGGTCTATTCTGCTGATGAACAGAAGTTCTAAACTATCTCATCATTTGTACCTGGAATTCGAACCAGGAAGCTCGAGTGGTACCAGAACAAAGCGCTCCAGAAAGATTCGCAGGAAGTCTCAGCTTCAGTTTTCTCATCTCTCAATGGGAATGGTGATATGAGACCCTGTCTCACAGAGTGGTGAGAACCCAAGGAGGAAACTCATACAAAGAGCTTAGCTTAGTATCTGGCACATAGCAATTGCTCAATAGATATGTAGTCAAACTAACTAATACTTGCAGAAGCATGCCAGTGATTCTATCAGCTAGGTTAGTTTACCAGTACAGCCAGCAAACACCTTCATAGAAAGCACGATTCGAGCCATGGGATACTGAACGCAGAAGTCTTGACCGAAGGACTAAAGAGGTCACAAGAATTAAGTCCGTGTTCTTGATGATTCTCTTTCGAACTGGAACATACCCTCTTGATATCAATGCGGGAGCAGAGGGGAGGGAAGGGAGATGGGAATGCAGGGACCTAGGTAGAACAAGCTGGCTGCTGTACCCTCCTCTCCATCCTCCCACCAACAGGGCTATCTTAGTGAAATTGAGTTATGGTGAGTTCAACACTATTTGAAGGTTGTTAAGACAGCTCTCACCACAAAACAAAACATTGTAAATATGCGAAGTGATGGATGTGTTAACTAACCTTACTTTGGTATTTCTTTGCAGTGCATACATATGTCAATCATTACATTGTATATCTTAAACATACACAAAGTTATCTGTTAATTATATCTCAATAAAGTGGAAAAAAAATTAGTTCAATGCTCTCTCTAAAAGGGGGAAGAGCCATGATGGTACCCTATTAAAGGCTGAAAGATGTTTGGGTAAGGAAATAATAGGAAGCCTTACCTTTTTAACATCAGATTGTTGGTTTTCAAACTGTGTTTAATGGAACCTTGCTTTGGGGGTTCTACAAATATATTCATTAAGATCTCACTTTTAAAATATAACTTGGTTAACTAATCAACAGATATACTCAAGGGTGTTATAAATCTAATTTAAACTCATTGGAAGACCCCAACTGAGATAAATTGAGAGGTTAATTTATTTTTATGCAGACCTCAAAAGTTCTCCTACTACCTTTCTTTATTGAAGACAATCTTGGATAATACAAGACAGTTGTTTACAAAACAACAGAAAAAAAAGAGGAATTTGCAATTATATATATGTGAGCTCGGATTTTCTTAATCCTCTGTGAGCAAAAACGAAATTCAGATACAAACTGAACACTGAGACCAATAGCAGATTGCCACTTCCAAGATTTCATGTTCTTCAAGTAGCCATTTTGTTCTCATTAACTTTCAAAATTTACTTATAAAAGAAACATAGACTAGGACTTCCCTGGTGGCTCATCTGTAAAGAATCCTCCTGCCAATGCAAGAGATACAGGTTCAATCCCTGCATTGGGAAGATCCCCTGGAGAAGGGAATGGCAACCCACTCCAGTATTCCTGCCTGGGAAATCCCATGGACAGAGGAGCCTAGTGGGCTACAGTTCATGGGATCACAAAGGAGTTGGACATGACTTAGTTACTAAAGAACAGTACCAATAAAATAACATATAAAATACTACATACGTATCTACAATAGTAAGGTTTTACGTAACATTTTATTTTTCAAAAAGATTCTGGTACTATTACTAAATGAAAAGTTTGAGAATATCAGCCTTTGGTCATTTGAACAATGGAACAAGGGAGGGTGATTCCTTGTATAAAACCTTCTGGATCCTGCTCTACCTTGACTGCTAAGACCAACTCTTTCTCTTTCCTGCCCAATGCCCTGCAGCTCTGCAGGCACCAGGTAGAGACAGAGATTCAGAAAGATGAAATGGAACCTGTAGTCCTTTTCTGCTGCGAGGGTCCACCGCACAGAATTGTGACCCTGCTTCAACACCTGGCAACTTCTACCAGCCCCACTTCCTTATTCTAGGTAATTCTGACTTGGAAAACAATGAAGCAAGTCTTGCTAAGATCTCAGGGCTTCCAGTTCTTATCATAACTATGGAAAGTTTGCATTCTTACCCAGGAACTTCCTTCCTCCCTCTTGCATTCTTGAATTTAATTCATTAATCAGTGAAACCAGATAATGACACGTCATGAGGAAAAATACCAACAGGAAAAGCCAGAGACAAACAAATGTTGAGACTAACCCCATCCCTTTGGGGAAATTCCAGAAGTAGGGGGTAGATGGAAAAGTGAAAACCTATAACAGAAAGCATGTGAAACAGCCATGGGCTTTTTCACTTTTGCATATATGTATGTGAGATCATACATATTCTATAGTAAAGTGCCATTATTTTTGTTATAATTTTCCAAATAAATGTGGTCACCTTCAAACACTACAGCTTCAGTTCCACTATATTTCACATTATTTAGCCACTATACAAAGTAAGCTTATTTCAACCATAATGCCTCTGTATCACCAAAAAACTAACAAAAATCTGCTTTATGCGAGGACATTTCAACTTAGAGGAATGACACATTATTTCAAGTCAGAGGAACAAACAACTAGGTAGATGATCTTTTAGAGATGGTTGTTAATCTGAACTGACTACACCTCATATGTTATTCTCTACCAGTTCAGAGATTCTGAAGAGTTGAGACTTTGTTAGTTCGGTAACTTCCCAGTATGATCTGAGAATTCTGTCTGAAACAGGAATAGCCATAGTTAAGTGGTGAAGCTGAGCTCTAGGTTCATGGAAGTTCAGAAATCTGTTCTATTCTGTATCCTACTTTTGTACATGTTTAAAATTTCCCATAACAAAGTTTTAAAACATATCTGCCTTCCTTGAAATCTATTTTAAAATAGATGCTTTCAGCCAGCTTCATCTAACTCTTCCTGTGACAGAAGTCACATGCTAACCCCTCGCCTACGAAGATTAACACACGTTCTTTCTTGCTGTTCCCTTCCGCTCTGCTTTGCGATTTTTCTTTATTGAATGTTCTCACACTTCTAACATTCACTATTCACACTTCTCTTCTTAGATGTCACTAGAGACTTTCTGTTCAATACTTCACTTCCCATATATCCAGAGAAGAGAAAAATACTGAGTCTGATGTAATTAAAGTTCTATTACATATGCTAAAGTTTGGGGTCAGCAGATAGGATTACAAATAAGGTCTCTACAAGAATAATGTAGGATTGCTCCCAAATGCAAAACAATTTCCCAGAAAATCTCAAACCATAAGCTCCCTGTGAGGCCTCACACGCTTCATCACAAAAATCAATAGCTTGTGAAGAACTTTAGCCAAAATGTGCATAGCAAAATAAAATTTGGAGAAGACTCTTGAGAGTTCATTGGACTGCAAAGGGATCAAACCAGTCAATCCTAAAGGAAACCAATCCTGAATATTCATTAGAAGAACTGATGCTGAAACTGAAGCTCCAATACTTTGGCCCCATGATGCAAACAGCTGACTCTTTAGAAAAGATCCTCATGCTGGGAAAGATTGAAGGCAGGAGGAAAAGGTGACGACAGAAGATGAGATGGATGGATGGCATCACCGACTCAATGGACATGAGTTTGAGCAAACTCCGGGAGATGGTGAAGGACAGGGAAGCCTGACATGCTGTAGTCCATCGGGTGGCAGAGTCAGACACGACTGAGCGACTGAACAACAACAAAAATAAAATAGCATGTTTGCACTCTGGTTTGACTGTAAGGAGTAAATTATGCCTTGTCACCTTAGCTGGCTTTCTATGGGCAGCTCTCCTGTCACTTCCCAAAATAAGACAGTAGCTCTTAGATCTTTGATTTAAACCCTTACATCATTTTCTCAAAGATGCCATTGTTTTTCTTTCCTTCCATATTCTTTCTTCCCTTCCTCCTTTGTGACATTAACAATCTAAGTCGGACCAGGAACCAATAGTCCTCTTCTCTCCAGCTCCTGCTTGACTTCATGCTCTCGTTTTCACCCTTCTCTAGCCATGACACTTCAGAGGTGAACAGGACAGTCTCTGTCTGCGAGGAGGTTTCTTTCCTCTCTCCTTTGACCCTGAGATCCTGTGTTGCCCCATCTTACTGGAAGGTGACGGCCTGTTTAACTTAAGCCTTGGCTTCAAGTCAAGGTAACTGTTGTCAGATTTTAGGTTGGCTTGTTTCTATTTAAAATCCATGGACAAATAATGTACATAAAATAAAAGCAAGACGTGTCCAGCAATTTTTTGAGAAAAAATCAGGAGCTATTTTAGACCACCACCACTAGAGGGCACTAGACCCACCACAAGTCCTCAATCACCTCTTCTGCTACCTGCCTTCATCCCCCTCTGCTCTTACCCCAATCCAACTGTATGCTTCTAAATACAGAGCTCTTTGGCACATACAAAAGATCTGGAAACAACTGAGACCTTGTCTGTTATAGAAAATTGGAATTCCTGAAGTAGATTTTGTACTCTTCCTACAGGTGGAGCTCAGGCCCCATCTTACTGGTTTCAGACCCTGCCCCAAACAGGGTTTCCGACAGTGAACTCATGGGCTCTAGAGACAGACACAGCTGAGCTTGAGGAGTCTAAGCATAGGTATGGGGGTGCCAGGGATTCGTAAGCAATAAACAAAATTGTCAGTCTTACCATATCCTGCTCATAATCATATTAAATACCTCTTCTGCTTTCTAGCAGTATCTACACATCATGGCTCTGTTCTAACTTTATTTTACAGGTTAGGAAAAAATGAGGTCCAGATTCATCCAAAGCTAATTATAAGAACCCTCCCTGGCATCCAGCCCTTCACCAGCATTCCCTGTGGGTGGGAGTCACTGCAGATCAACGAGGTCTCAGGACACTCATGACAACCTTGAATTGGCTCTTTCTCCTTTGCAGTCATGAGGTCAGCAGCCACAGGCTGACCCCAGGAAGCAGCTGACCTGTCAGTCCAGTAAGTCCTGACTCCATGCTCTCCAGACAGACCTCCAGGACTACATCTGTGGTTCACAAGTGTGTTTAAAGCTCAGAGAGACCACACACCGTGGGGGAAGCATAGGGGATTTCAGTAAGAGGCTGTTAGAACTTAAACAGGATCAAGGCTTTGGTCTGGTGACTTGGGGGAAGGTTCAAGGAACAGGGTTTAGCTCTGGACCAGGTACTGTCAGGAAGGGGGGCTAGTACTTTGCTTATGTATCTTAATAGATCTCACCCAGGACAGATGCAAGTGGTGCTGACGCCATCACTGGTCCAGCAGCAGCAGTGACTGGGATCTGGTCCGGGAGGGAGGTTTGGTATTTTGTGGTTTTCAGTGATCTGGTTTTTGTCCACACTTGGGCAAACTTACAAAGTGGTCTTATTTATCATTTCATTTCATCATGATCACACCATGACCTTGTCTGAGGTTGGTGTCCTGTGAGATTGTTTATGTCTAGGAAACAACACAGCCCATCCCAGACAACATCCCAGGCATAACTGTCACTGGCTATCTGGCTACTGGGGCTGCTTTTTTTTTTTTTTTTCATTCAGTTCTTTTTAGTTTTGTCTTTTATGCCTGGAAGATGTTGTGGGGATTAGATTGAATGAAATAGTATAGCACACTACCCCACAACTTCCTATTTAAGTAACTTAGCTCTTATATGCTCTCTATTATCTTGGCAATTGCATCTCTCTCTTGAGGACCTACAGAGAAGGGTCCCTCTGCCAAACACCACTCATTAGCATCCAAACCCTGACATTATGACCAACATCTGACTCAGGTGACAAAGTCCTAACATCATCCAAGCTGGAAGCCACAGTCAGGACTTGAACTCAGATCTTCTGCTTCCTGACCCTCTGCCTTTCGCACACGGTACGATGACGGCACCAGTGAGTAACAGCCCACACTAGAACCTGGATTTGTGATTCCAAGTCCAGCTGGGCTTTCTCACACCACTACTGAATCAAGTCTGAAGTTTTACTATTAGAGATCAAAGTCAGGATGACTGAAAGGGTGAGTCCGTAGGTTGTCTGTCAGCTACGGGCACTTGTGGGGCTCACTGGGATCCCCCTTGACCCTGCAGGACAAAGGCACAGACTGAGACAGACATTGCAGTGACACCTGAGGTCAGAAGCTACGCAGTCACATTAGAAGGTAATCATCAGTATGTTCCTATTGCTATTTTTTTTAATTGTTTGGGGTTTTATTTTTAGCAGTCTTGTCTTTTTTTTTTTTGGACATAGATCATTTTCAAAGCCTTTATTGCATTTGTTACAATATTGCTTCTGTTCCATGTTTTGCTTTTTTGGCCTCAAGGCATGTGGGGTCTTAGCTCCCCGGCCAAGGATGGAATCTGTACCCCTTGGAAGTCCCTGTAGGTCTCTATCCTTTCCTTCTTCTTTTGTTCTCTTCTCTTGTGGTTTGATGACCATCTGTAGTGTTATTTGCGTTGCTTTTTCTTTTTCGTGTATCAGTTGTAGTTTGGGGGCTTGCTGTTTTATGAGGTTTCAATAGAGCAGTCTCTATATATACAAACGTTAGGAGGGTCTCAACATTTCCCCCTCCTTTTACCCCGAGATTCACACACATGTCCCCTCCCCCCTGCCCCGCCCCGCTAACTTATTCTACATTCTGTACCAATTCCATTTGAGGGCAGATTCTGCCACGAGCTGCTTCTTCTTAATCTTCCCAGACTCCTCATGTCTGACACAAAGATCAGGTCAGGAGGAAGGTTTCTCTCCATTCTACAATCTTCACCTCTTCTTCTGCTGGAGCCTCATAAGTCCAAGTTGGCATTGGCAACATACTTAGGCTAATTTATACTTTTTTTTTTGTTTTCTGGGCTTGGGGGTAACAGAGGTGGGAAAACATGCAGAAATAATTTCTTTCCGAAGAGTTTTCTAATTGTTCTATGGAGTTGATGGGGAGCGAGGAGGCGTCTCTCCTTTACACGTCTTATAACCCATCAAAATATATTCTTGTACCCCTCAGCATGGGAAACAGGCAATTCTCAAGATGAGCTCCACAGTGAAGAGTCTTAGCTTTCTGTTGAAGATGTGACGGCTCGCTCTCAAATTTTTCTTGTGTTTATTTTCATTTATCTCAGCACAAAATGTTCTCTCAGGCAAGGTCAACTAAAAGACACTCTGGAATACAAATACAGTTGAGTTGGATCATAGAGGGCTTGGTTAAATATATAGAAATAGTGGTTTCAACTATTCTTCCTGCCAAGTCAAATCTACATCTCGTTTTCTTCTCCAAGCTCCCTGACTATTAGGAGGAGGTAAGAAAAGATTTCCACCCACGACACAAATGCTTAACCTTCCTGTGCAGTCTCTGTGGAATTCCACACCTCCTTGGTACAGTCCATATGCTCACTTGAGGGAGGAGAAAAAAGTGAAAGACACATCGATGTAACTTATATGATACCCCAAGATTGTTAGTAAATACTTTATTATGAATCATCACATGGATAATAAGCACAAAATTAGGGAAACTTTTTTACAAAATCTAATGTCAGTTCTGACTTTGTGTTTCAGAACCAGAATGAAGCTATCTAACATTTGTTTGTAAGCTCCTAATGTGCTTTGTTCAAAACATAATGGAACCCAAAAAGAGAGCACAGGTTGAAAGGTCAGTAAAATGGCTTGAAAACTCATGCTCATTTGATTTTGGTGAAGTAGGTTAGGCTCTAATTATTTGGCAGTCACAGAAGGAGATTTTTTAGATAATTTATTCATAAAACCCTATTAAGATTTTCAATATTCTGGCTCTTTTAACATGAGCGTTAACAAGCAAAATGCCCGAGTCCATCACTGTTAACATAATGGATTTACGCGTTGTTTTAAATATGGGGTCATCCCTACTACAAGGAGCTAAAAGGCAGGTGAAGGCAACACTGAGAGCGGGTGAGGAGGAAAGTGGGGACTCCAAGAAGGCGACCCAAGGGGAAAAAAGAACTGGCTGCTTCACCCACAGCACCAGCTGCAGCAGTGCCTGTTTGCACCAGAAGACCCAGGCTGAATACCAAAATGTGCCAGGTTGTGATGGCTTCCACTGCTCACGTTATTTCCACAATTTCTTTTCCACACTTTTTTTTCCCGAGGGGGACACTAGAAAGGGGATACTATCTGCTTCACCTTTTTACCCGCCAAGTCCTGTCCCCATGCCTAGCACTTACAGGTGCTAAGTGATGTCTTCATTAAAAATCTCTCCACCTAGGGGATCTCTGTGCTGTGCTTAGTGGCTCAGTTGTGTCCGACTCTGTGCAACCCTATGGACTGTAGCCCACCAGGCTCCTTTATTCATAGGATTTTCTAGGCAAGGACACTCGAGTGGGCTGCCATTTCCTCCTCCAGGAGATCTTCCTGACCTCGGGATTGAACCCACATCTCGAGTCTCCTGCACAGGTAGGTGGGTTCTTTACCACTAGTGCCACCTGGGAAGCCCAGGTGATCTCTAGGACAAGTCTAAGAGTTCTGTCCCCAGGATCAAAATCTTCCCTCAGCGGGGAAAACGATTCAACAAGCCTTTTCATCTTCATGGAGATACAAGACATGGAAATGGAAGGCTTTGTCCTCTGTTCAAGGGGTTTGAAGACTCAGTTAACAGGAGGAGGGAAATGTGGAGAAACAGGCAATTCTCATGCCCCAGAAGCTGCATTGTGCTGGTGGCAACAGGCTTACCCTATAAACCTTTTCGGCAGATGGACAAAAGGAGGCCGAGAAAGAAAAACACTTTTCCTGAGGTCTTCCATTCACACCGCCTTTGTGGAGGACGGAGGCACTTCCCCATCAAGCCGGTCGCAGCTCAGCCAGGTTCACCTGAGCTACTCTAAGATGGATGGAACCCAGGAGACTTCAAGGCACATTGCTCTGCTCTTGGTCTGTGCGGTTTTATTCCCATCACTGGGCCCAGGAAAACGTATTCAGATGACAATCTCCTGTCCACACAGGGACCCTTTGAAGTAACTGCTGGGGGAAGAAAACCTGAGGCCTTTTAACAGCAAGCTTGAGTATCAGCCTTGGGGAGCCACACGCTGAGACCACAAGAAATGGGACCACACCGCCCCCCTCCATGTAGGCCAGTGGTGGGACTGGTGTACACCCTCGATGGGGTCTATGCAGCTCAGACCCTGCCCAGGAGCCTGTGGCTGCTGCCAGTATTGGGGGCGAGAGAAAGCCACACCAACTCTTTACTAGCAACCAGATGCCCATGAGATCAATGAGCTGGAACCCACTGCCTTATTTTGAGAATGGATCTTTTATTTCATAACCAATAAAGGGCATTTGCTATGCAAAATCTCAGCTAAGCAATTCATTACGCCTAATATACCTACCCTAATTCTGTTTTTCACTGATACTTTCAATTTGTTCTTCCCCAGACCCAGGTTTCTGGATTGTGTTGCTCTTTCTCACTCAAAAAAGTGGTGAGTAACCTCCAGAACCCTAACTTGCTGAACCTCTACAGTAGTGGCGACTTTACTACGATAACCAGAATATCCTCTACAATGCTTCAAAATCAGGCTTGGACTGATTACCTGGACACGAGACTTGCCAATGACTCACATTTTATAAAAAGGATTTTAAATCCATGTGTGTTAACACTACCCAGATATAATTCTCTAGGAAGAGAATTCCTCTTTATTTTTTTGTCAACAACTTGAGAGGCAGGGTATTAAACTGATTGAAGTTTCACAAGATTGACATTATTGCTTAAAGTGCTTGAATTGGTTACATTAAAAAAAAAAAAGGTACATATTATTTTAAACAAAAACTAAAAAAAAATTTTTTTTTAGCAACAAAGCCAAATAAATGTGCCACACAAATGCAGTAACTATTTTGGTTACACAGAAATGGAAGCCAGAAATAAACTAATGTAATACTGGAAAACAAATTTAATTAGGCAGAAACATAGGAAATAATTTTCCCTGACCCATGCCACTTACATGAGTGAATAACACTAGTGCTGATAAATGCCTTGACCATATAATAGCAGACGAGGGCAAAACATTTAGTGCACAATATTTTAATACACATGAACATACAAAGTTGATCAAAATGCAATGTTTATAGATAAAATCCATCTTTGTAATAAAGCTACACTCCAATATCTAAAATAAGCCCTAAGCTCCAGTTATAACATAGTTCATTGTTAGGCATGCCCATGAAAATTAAGGGTATCCATGAAAATAAATGCATAGGGACCATTTCTGTCATTTTTTTCCCCATTTCATCTGAAATCCAAAATATACCAAGCTATAAAACCAATATGACTGGCTTCCTAGACAAAGCACCACTCTCTTGTGTTTTTGCTCCTTGGCTCTCTTCAAACCAGCTCACTTCGTGTTTCTTCGGAATGGAAAATGCATCAGAATAACAGGACTGGGCGTCAGCATTCTACCAATATTTACTTTTAAACAAATGACATTTTAGCATACTGTATCATAATCTAGATGTTAAACAAGTAACCAATAAAGCAAACATTCCTTCTCTTCTGAAAGTGGAAAACACTGTAACTTATTTTAAAACACCCAGCAGTTAAAAGAAATACAGCAAGCCTGCCCATTCCTGCCAGAAATATGACACACAGAAACCCTGGCCATTGAGGGACTATTGCTGAGCTTTTGTGCTATCGTTCACCTCAGAATGGTCTCACACATCCCACACCATCCCTGCTTCACACAATGAATGAGGGATGCAAAATAAAGAAGTGTTATGTGCTCTAGTCTTCACATGAAGTGAAATGACTTGGGAGGATGTAGCTGCCTAGTGTTTCTTTCATTTATTAAAGAGGAAGGAAGAAGATGATCCCAGATAGTGCCAAAGTTTAAAAAACTGATGGAGTGTTGGTGGATAAGTGTATTTTTATCTCAATTTTCTTTTTCCTGCACCACACGACCATGTTAATGTCTTTGTATTACCTTCAATATTTATGCAAAAATTTACCCATGAATACTAAATTTTAACTGACCTTTTTAACTAAAAGGAATTATTTCAGTTAAATCACTGAGAAAAACTTTTTACTCATCCAAAGAACCGAACAAGTACTGAATTTATGACTTAGCACTCAGATAATACTTCTATAAGGGGCTTCCCTGGTGGTCCCTGGTGGCTCAGCAGTCAAGAATCTGCCTGCCAATGCAGGAGACTCAGGTTTGATTACTGCGTTGGGAAGATCCCTTGGAGAAGGAAGCTCACTTCAGTATTCTTGCTGAAAAAGTCCCATGGACAGAGAAGCCTGGAAGGCTATACTCCATGGGGTCACAAAGTCGGACATGACTTCACGACTAAACAACAAATTACTTCTATAGGTTTCCAATTGAAACTTTTTTACTAATAAATTAGCTTCAGAGTCACTTCAAAGATAATTTTAACAGTGTTTCTCATGTATCAGTTCCAACTATACTAGGGATCAGCCATAGCTTTTTTAAACTTTGCAACCTGCAGTCAAATATATGGATTATGTATAGTATAAACAGCTCCCTGCATCAGTCACCTTCAACTGAAAAGCATCTCTTCTTAAAAACAGGATAAAAACTCACCTTCCAGGTAAGCAATTACTGCATAAGTCTTGTGGAGGGAAAAAAGAAAAATATTTATAAATATGAATTCGCCTCTAAACAAGGTATATTTTCATCACTTGTATAAAACAATAACGTGAAGATCACCCTGTTTTTGTCTTCTCCAGTGAAAAGTAAAACATTTCACTTCAAGCATGAACAGATGAAGTGTGGCATGCTTATGGAAGTTGTGAGTGATAAACAGTTCAAGATACTTCAAAGATAAAGAAATCCAGTTTTCATCTAGATAAAGTGCTATGCTCTTAATTGTTGCAAAACGGCCAGTAACATTTTCAATTTCAATTTCACATTATGCCAAAAGTTTGTGTGTTCCTTCGCTAATGTATTAGGTAACAAAATAACAGGTTCACAGTATATTATAGTGTATGGAAGTCTGCGGTCTTCCCACAGGAAGCTGAGATCTACAACTCATAAGATTTGTAGGAAACCAAAAACCTGCTCAACAGCAAAACAGTGTATCGAACCTTTTAACAAAAGGCATCGATACTCAAATGATTTAATAAATACACGTACAACAAAAGTGAAAAAAAAAAAAAAGTAAAACTATGGTGAGATGAGGTTCTTCCAAAAAACTCTGTCTTGTCAAACATCCTGGGAGCCTGAGCCAAAGAAACGCTGCCACTTTGTTCATCCCACCACCTGCCCACTGACACTTCCTCTGACCCACCTGCATCCCCAGCTAACTCCAGTATCTCCTCCGAAAAAGGTTCCATGGTAGCCCTGGGCTTGCCACGACCTGAAATGCTGAAATATGAACTGTTGTACAATGTGGCTGATGGGAGGACAGGTGCAGCGCCTTTGTTCTTCCTGGGAAAGCACGGTGTTGGTGCTGCCTGGCTAAGGAGAGCTGGGTGGGTGGCAGTCCCCGTGGTGTCTCAGCCCTACCGCCTCTGACCACAGAACACCAGCGAGGTTGGAAAGATACCCTGGAAAGCTTAGCAGCGCCGGATAAAGGAGAGATAAAACTCACAGGACAGAAGAAGAGCATCACTAAAAACAAAGAGCACAGAGCTATTTTCCTGAAACTTGGTTTTGGTAGGAAGAGAAGAAAAGCAACTTTCCACTGTGCACAAAAGCTTCCTCATCTTGGCTTCGCCTGCCCTGAGCTCCATGCCTCCTCAGCCCCTGGAATTGTAACGGCGGGGTGGGCACAGCCCGGGGCATCCTCGAACAGCTTCTCTTCACCCTGTTCCACCCGGAAGATGAATTCAGTTTCGAGGTTACTCACTTTTAAAACATTTTCACTCGAACAAACTTAAAGCTATAGTTGCAGCTTTAAAAGGTAAGCATCTACCCCATTCTTCTGTCCTTCTCTCAGAAAAGAGGCAGAGAAGCTAAAAATGGGGAGCAATGTTTCCAGGGACAAGTTAAAGGAATGCATTGAAAGGAGACCCCGGAAGTCATTTAGGAAGATTAGCAAAGACCCCAAATAGACTGTTCATGTTTGTAAGAAATGGCATTCTAATTCAGCCAGACAGTGGCATAGCATGTACCTGATCCTAAAATTAGCAAATGTTATTCATCTAAACCTCACTACAATCTGATTGCAGTTAACTCTACCTCAGACTAACATAAAACCACGAGTAGTGCTGCTTGTAGAAAAATGAAGGGGGAAGAGAGTCACGCAGCCAGACCCCCAAGACTTGGAGTGACGCCTTTCACTGGTGGTCCACTGGGGAGGAGGGACGTCTGCAGAGAAACCAGGTCCGAGTGCATTTTCCCTCACTCGAGTTAGTTCCACAGTCCTTTAAGTTATTCTCTTGACTGATAGAATAAAATATATCCAGATTCTGAATTTTTTGATATATCTGATGTCAGGCCATAGAATTCTTCAATAGCTTGGGCATCTATTTTCTGCAAGAAAAAGAGAAATGAAACAACACAGTGGTTTAACATGATTACTGGGAGAAGGAAAGAAAGGCTAATGGGATGCACAAGAAAATGTAAGAAACACCGTCATCAAGTTGGGAACTTTCAACAGCAAATGGGTAACTCCACAGCTTGACCAAGAGAACATGACGACACACACTGTAAATCATTGGGGAAGAATGCCACCCTTTTGACTATTGGCAATCATAGGGGTGCACTCTGAAGAAGACAGGATTTCTGTCTTTCAAACGGTAAACTGTGGGCGCTCTCAGGAATAAGCATAATCCATTCAGGTCATCAAAGCTTATTCCCTTTAGTGCTACCTTAAATGGGCTGAAACAGACCATGTCTTTGAGTGTGGAAGTCTCTCCGGCTAGTGTTCCTTTACAACAAAATCAATATATGGAGTATTCTGGTGTCATATAAAGAATTCTAGGTTGAACAGAGGAAAAAATATAAATAATAATATCAGAAAATTTTGGTATAATAAAAGGATTTTAATACAACTTTGAAGTTTATTATTTGGTCCCAGAGTGGGCTTTAGTCACTGTAGGAAAGAGGACTTCCATATAAACATGACTTACAATGGCAAGGGGGTCCCACATCTGTGGTCGATCAGTTAACAAAAACACAGTATTGATGAGTCCATGATCACACCCCTTCTCCCCTTCCAGAGAGGATGGGGAGCAGCAGAATGTAGTTCTGAGAGAAATGTAAGCTGTTTTCAAGTCAGATGACGGGAATACAGACCTATTTTAGAAAATGTCCACACGCACACATCCCAAAACACTGTCTCCGCCCCACCTCCCTCGGATATAATCATCTGCATACCAACCTCTACAATGTCATCATCAAACAAAAGCCAGAAGCCATGACTTTTCACAATAGTAATATAATGCCCACGATTAGGACCACTGGAAAAGAACAAACAGAAGAAGGTTACTAAGTTAACATTTACTTCCTTATAAAACTCTATGTAGCTCTTTATATGCAATGACTTTTTTGAGGGAAAAAAAAAAAACTATCACTGGGACAGAGAACTTGGAATAGGTCGTGTCCACGTCCACATGTCTTTGGCCACAAGTCACAGAGACACACCTGGGTGCTGACACTGTGCTGGGCATAAGGGAAGATGAATAAAGCCTCTGTCTTCGAAGGATTCGCAATCCACTGGGGAAGACGGACATTCAAATTCAACAAATATTAACACATAATTACTGTACACCCACTATGTTCCATCTAGGTCCATTCAGGCAGGCGAAAAAAAAAAAAAGCAGTGAATGGGGGCTTCCCTGGTAGCCCAGTGACTCTGTGCTCCCAGTGCAGAGGGCCTGCGTTTGATTCCTGGTCAGGGAACTAGATCCCATGTGCCAAAACTGAGTTTGCAGGCCATCCGGCATGGTGAAACTAAGACCACGCAATGCAGCCAAATAAATAAATACATAAGTATTAAGACTAGGAGAAAAGCCTCTTCTCTTCCTACTTAAACAAACAAATAAAAAGCAGTGAATGAAACAAAGTCCTGCCTTTCCTGACGTGAGGGTTGGAGTGGTAATAAACTAAAATACAAATACATTTCAAGCGGTGACACACGCTGAAGAATACAGCAGTGGAACGGGTTGGTGAGCAATGGAGGGAAGGTGCTATGGTGCTGACACGAGGTGTGAGCAGAAGCAATTTCCCTGAAGGTAAGGAGTGTGTGTGTGAGAGAGAGAGAGACAAGCCATGAGACCACATGATGGAAGTTTCAGGATGGAGAAGAGCAAGTGCAAGGCCTAGGGGATGGGTGGGGGTGGGAATAGTGTGACCAGGGAACAGCAAGGAAGCCAGAGCCAAGTGAGCTGTGGTGGAGGAGGGTTAGGAATGGGCCACCGTGGTTAAGAGTATGGACTTCACTGTGAGTGAGCCAGGAAGACACTCAGGAACTTTGAGGAGGGATGTGATCTGATTCAAGTTTTAGAAAGATATTAAGCCAAAATGTATAACAACAAGTAGGAAAACAAAAAGGTACATTAATACACATTACAGAAAAAAGTAGACCGAACAACCAAACAGCTTCTCCTATGAAGTCAGATTTGCACAACTGAGCGAGTTTTTAACTCTAACTCTAGAGTTTTGTCTTCTCAATACATCACCAAAGTTGGAAAGCTGAATCTGCCTTAGTTTGCTTTTTCTTTGCCACACTGCACAGCATGCGGGATGTTAGTTCCCCAGCCAAGGATCGAACCCACATTTCGTGCATTTGAAGTGCAGGGTCTTAACCACCAGCGAAGTCCCTTTAGTTTGCTTTCTTTAAATAAAAGATGCCCCAGAGGATTGTTCTCACCTTTCTCCAGCCACTCTCTCCCCTCCCTCTGAGCTCCAGTCCATGGGCCGCCTGTTTTCACACACATCAGCGTTCCCAGCTTGGGCCTCTGTGCCTGCTGCAGCTCTGCCTGAAAGGGTCCTCACTCATGTCTGCATTCTTGCCTCTTTTTATTCCTTGGGCGGGCTTCAGCTCAAATGTCATCTCAGGAGATAAATCTTTGCTGACCACCTTCCCTAAAGGGGAGCCTCCTACTGCTCTCTGTCATCGCCCTGTTCCTAACTCATGTGTGTGCTTAGTCGCTCAGTCATGTCTGACTGTGTGACCCCGTAGACTAGCCCACCAGGCTCCTCTGTCCATGGGGATTCTCCAGGCAAGAATAGTGTACTGGGTTGCCATTTCCTAGTATATACATAGAGTTGGACATGACTTATTGACTAAACCACCAGGAACATAGAATATACATAGCATATACATAATATATGGGATTCCCTGGTAGCTCAGCTGGTAAAGAATCCGCCTGCAATGCAAGAGACCCTGGTTCGATCCCTGGGTCAGAAAGATACCCTGGAGAAGGGATAGGCTACCCACTCCAGAATTCTTGGGCTTCCCTGGTGGCTCAGACAGTAAAGAATCCGTCTGCAATGCGGGAGACCTGGGTTCGATCCCTGGGTTGGGAAGATCCCCTGGAGAAGGGCATGGTTAAATCAAAGAATACTGTTAAAGAGCCCTTAGAATGAATAAATAAATAGAAAATAGATGTATGTATACGCGTGCTCAGTCACTCAGTTGTGTCCGACTCTTTGGGACCCCATGGACTGTAGCCCGCCAGGCTCCTCTGTCCATGGAATTCTCTAGGCAAGAATACTGGAGTGGGTTGCCATGTTCTCCTCCAGGAGATCTTCCCAACCCTTAGGTTCTTTAAAATAATTAGCAGTTAGAAGTATTCTTCAGGGGGAAATAAAAAGGTGGCTTGTAACTGATCAACAAATACAACTTTCTGAGAACGTAAGACAATAACCTGTCTGCATGGGACAAAACAAGGGTTGCTTCAGGTAAGTTCCAGTTTCTGATACCATCCACCCAGTAGAGGAAAGGAAATCACTCCATCCCTCCCTGTGAAACCACGTATCCTCTTGGTAATGGTCTGTTTACTACCACCCCATTCAGGCGGATGGAGAGAAAAAGACACCTGCTGTGACAGGCCCCAGTCTGAAACCTACACGGGTAACAGCAATGTCGATCCCAGGGAAGGGATGCAAACCCATCCCAGCTGAGCAAGTAATAGCAACAGGTGAATTTTCAGTAGAGTTTTCAAGACTTACACCAAATTATACAATAAAAAATACTTCCTCAAAAGACTTCCAGCAAAAACACTTTGCTTCTCCATATCTAGGGGACTTCTCTCCACTCTTTTCTTTTCTTGATTATATACTTATTATAGAATACAGGGGAAAGGCTTAAAACTGCCTAAAGAACACTTAAGAATACATTTTAATTATTCAAATGCAAAAAAAGTATTAAATCCTATCCACTCCTTCCAGTCTTTATTCACGTATCTTAAAACACTTTTGCGATCATACTATATGAGTAACCTGGTTTTTCAAAAATTAAAATCACAGCACAAACATTTACTTCTCCATGTGATTTCAAGTTCCTTGTATCCAATGGAGATTTATTATTTCCCTTATGAGAGAACATTTAAATTATAATTATGCATTAATTTTATCTTTATTTTTAAATTTGTTTTATTATTTTACTTTATATACAACATGAGCGACTGAACTGAACTGAACTGATATACAACATAAGTTTAGAGATTCATTTTGAGGTGATAAACTGGAGCTTAGAGGAAATTCCCCAAAGCACCATCACCACTGAGTCTCACATCCCTGGCCCCGCCCCTGAAAGATGTGGCAGAGTCCACGTGGCCCAAGGATAGCTCCTCCCTCAACGCGCTCCTTGCCCGCCCTCACCTGCCGCAGTGCACCACCACCGCGACCAGGTCGTACATGCGGTCCAGGTTGACTGCGTCGCTGGAGGTGTTGAAGAGCCGGAGTTCCAGCGGGAAGACCACTCGGTAAGAGAGCTTGGTGTACCTGTGGAGCTGCTCCATGTACTTGAACCGCTTGAGGTGCAGGGCCAAAATCATGGGCAGCTTTTTAACTCTCATCCTAAAAAAAACCCATGAAATAGAAAATCAGTGGTACCCAGCCCCTGTGAGGGGGACCGATTATACCACCACCTGCACAAATGGGGAGCAGGAAGGGGTCCAACAAACTTCAAACCAGCAAACAGCCAATCCACTTGCCAGAATAAAAGGATGCTCGCTTGAACAGAGTTGACTTGTACAGACTCGGCTAACTGGAGCCTAGAAAGCAGAGAAAAGTGCAATGGGGCTAGGGTGTGGGGGGTGGGATCATCTGCTTGGTCAAAGGAGACACCCCAGAACTTACGTACCAATAAAAAAACGATGCACAACTGCTCTACGTCACTGCCCTCTGCCTCCCAGGGAGAATGGTATTTGGATAACCCCTCAACTCTGAGATAATGGAGAGGAGGGGGACAGTTTTTGAGAAAAGCAGGCTGGGGAGAGGACAAGCAGAGGGTGGATTCTGTACGTACAGGTTCTGAGAACCGACAGACAGGCACGCCTCATATACTACCCACTGCCAACCATCAGATAACCAGGCATGCTGGGCTCGTTCTCCCTTTACTCCTGTGCTCCTGGGCCATTTCCCTTTTCTGGCTCTCAGGTTCCTTGCTTGTAAATTCAGAGATTGGCTTAGGGCTATATTTCTCAAAATAGGCTCGTGAGAGCACCAGAGATGTTAATGGTTGCGGGGTTTCTGAGGCCAAGTCAGGATGCTGCTGTCCCTTCTGTTCTGAAGTTCCTCCTTGCACATCCACATACCACAGGCTTTGAGAAATCCTGCAGAAAAGGATTTTCTTTTGTTTGATGCAGCAGTTCCCCAACTTACACAAACATGAAAAGCTCTTTTTTCAACTAGATGAACATTAAGATTCTTCGCTAAGAAGTCACAAAGACAACAGTTTATGGAGATAACTCCACTAGAATACAGGATTTTCTGGTTACATTTGAGGACACCCTCTTTGAAGGTCCTGAATTACTGTAAATGCTGTTCGACTTGGGCACATTTTCCATGAATATTGTTTGTAAAGGACAAATTTAATAGAATATTATTTAGAAATCTATTGCAAAAAAATCCTGTTCATAACGTAAGCAAAACCACACCATCAGCAGAAACATAAGATTTATGGGGATCCCTATTATTTTTCAGGAACACTGCATTTTAATGTATAAAACTTCTAGGGTTGAATAGAATATGCTTTCATGCTCCACTGGAAGACCTAGGATGGCCTTAGGTAGACTTAGTTTAGATTATATGGATAGGGACAGAGGTAAGCTCCCCAACCACTAATGAATGTTAACTCCCATCTGCCACCACGATGACTAACCTTTCTCCAGTTCAGATGCACCAAAGAAAGATGTGCATGTCTGGGGATGAAGGGCTGGGAGACTGATCAGAGAAACTTCAACTTCAGCTCTAGACCCCTGATGGTTTAAGATGGTAGGAATGGGCATCTGTGAGTTACCGTGAATATGCCACAAACCATGGGCAGGGTAAACTTAACTCATGGTAAAGCTTCACAGGACAGTGAAAATGTCAAGTTTCTTGGCTTCTGGGGACAGAACATAGGGAAGGACTGGTTATTTCACATTGTTCAAGAGCTATAACTAGCCAGTGCTGGTAAAAAGATGGGCAACCTTGGGTCTTGTATCAACTCTGAGTATGATAACTTTCTTATTACCCATCCATAGACTGATGTTATTGATTTCCTCATGATTCCTTATTAAATGATTAGTATTACTTGCCTCTTCTATCTTCTAAATAAGAAGTTCCAACATTAGGCAATACTGATGGGAATACCAGACCATCTGACCTGTCTCTTGAGAAACCTGTATGCAGGTCAGGAAGCAACACTTAGAACTGGACATGGAACAACAGACTGGTTCCAAATAGGAAAAGGAGTACATCAAGGCTGTATATTGTCATCCTGCTTATTTAACTTATATGCAGAGTACATCATGAGAAACACTGGGCTGGAAGAAACACAAGCTGGAATCAAGATTGCTGGGAGAAATATCAATAACCTCAGATACGCGGATGACACCACCCTTATGGCAGAAAGTGAAGAAGAACTAAAGAGCCTCTTGATGAAAGTGAAAGACGAGAGTGAAAAAGTTGGCTTAAAGCTCAACGTTCAGAAAACTAAGATCATGGCATCTGGTCCCATCACTTCATGGGAAATAGATGGGGAAACAGTGGAAACAGTGGCAGACTTTATTTTTGGGGGGCTTCAGAATCACTGCTGATGGTGATTGCAGCCATGAAATTAAAAGACGCTTACTCCTTGGAAGGAAGGTTATGACCAACCTAGATAGCATATTTAAAAGCAGAGACATTACTTTGCCAACAAAAGTCCATCTAGTCAAGGCTACGGTTTTTCCAATGGTCATGTATGGATGTGAAAGTTGGACGGTGAAGAAAGCTGAGCGCCGCAGAATTGATGCTTTTGAACTGTGGTGTTGGAGAAGACTCTTGAGAGTCCCTTGGACTGCAAGGAGATCCAATAAATCCATCCTAAAAGAGATCAATCCTGGGTGTTCATTGGAAGGTCTGATGTTGAAGCTGAAACTCCAATACTTTGGCCACCTCATGCGAAGGGTTGACTCATTGGAAAAGACCCTAATGTTGGGTAGGATTGGGGGCGGGAGGAGAAGGGGATGACAGAGGATGAGATGGTTGGATGGCATCACCGACTCGATGGACATGGGTTTGGGTCGACTCCGGGAGTTGGTGATGGACAGAGAGGCCTGGCGTGCTGCAATTCATGGGGTCGCAAAGAGTCGGACACGACTGAGCGACTGAACTGAACTGAACAGTATTACCGGGTGACCACTATGTGTTATGTACTATGCTAAGTCCTTTTTATAGTTCACCTTCAATCCCAAAAGGACAGTGATCACACTTGCTCACCACTTGTTCACCCAGCATGAGTATCTGACACACTGAATAAATCAATGAACAGACAGACAGATGGACACATGATTAGATGAAGGAGCAACTTCCCCAGGTAGGCATTCATATCCTATTTTACCAGTGAAGAAGGTAACTGACTTCTCCAAAGCTACTTGGCCACAAGCCCTAGGAACTGGGATTCAAAAATCAAATCTGTCAGGCTCCACGGTCTGGTCCCTTCTGAGGATAGGAAGCCATCCCCTGGGCTAAACCCTTACGTACCTTTTCTGGGCCTCCTGTTTGCTGCAGCATGTTTCACAATAATACTTCTGTTCGCTACACAGTGTTTCTGTGTTGCTGAAATCTCTGCAGAGACAAATATTTTTCAAATTAAAATAAGTCCAAAATGTACTCAGTTTACCATGCCCTAAACCCTCTATTACCGGTAGGGTAATTTTTAAGTGAATGTAGGGAAAGAAGTAATGAGAAAAGATCCTTCTTGGAAGCATGTACTATGATGATTAGAGCATGTTCACTGGGCTGGGTTATGATTTCATCGTGAGAGATTTTCAAGTAAGCTTTATTTAACAGGACACAGATAGATCTAAATTAGGGTTTCCAACTGATTCAGCATAAAAGAAAGAAACTCAAGGTTTTTAAGAGACAGTACCTGAAAACTGGAGATAAAAATTACAATAGAAAAATACTAACTATAGTAAAAGCCAACCATTACAGTGAAAGTCAAGTCCAAAAAACCATCACACAAAATGCCAAGAGATATTACTACACGGTTAATGAAAAACGATCTGTCTCAGGTAGTCTACATTTTCAAAGAGCACGAAAGATAATAAAATTTAAATCGTATTCCATGGCCCGTATATTGAACTCAGAAAATCTCGAATTATCAGGCAATGACTATCAACCCCCTGCTCCCCACCTCCCCACACGCTGGAAGATAAGAACTCCTGCCTGCCTCCTCTTGAGAACAAACGCCATTGGGATGCTATATCTGTATTCACCTCATCATAAGACTTTACTGTACTACTGATAGCTTTCATTTTTTAAAATGTCATGGCTTTTCATTCTTCTCTGGTCATCAAGATTCTACTTAATATTCCTGAGGTACTGCCTCAAAGGCTGAATAGAACATCCAGAATATTGTAACACCTGGAGTCTTGAAAAAGGCCGTGACATTTCCTTATTCATAGGGAGTGTCCTAGCACTAGATCGACCAGCTTTTACCAAACAGAAAGTTATTTACGTGGTGTTACTAACTCAACTACTTAAATAGAGCTTATCAAGAGAATACATAGATTATTCATTCATTAGATTCCCCAGTGGCTACCGACCACACCCTGGACTGGGTGCTGGGGATCCACAGAGAACGCCTGCCCTCACAGTGTACAGGTTCCCAGAGACTCACGCAA
This sequence comes from Okapia johnstoni, assembly GCA_024291935.2. NCBI lineage: Eukaryota > Metazoa > Chordata > Mammalia > Artiodactyla > Giraffidae > Okapia > Okapia johnstoni. The sequence goes on from CM044308.1 coordinate 62,028,979, forward strand.
TGAGCCATTTACAACTGGTGTTCACTGCAGGTTAAACCTACATCATTTCATACTACTGATTCCCCTGCCTAAAGTTCTTCAATAGTTTCCTGGTGAATTCAGGAATAAAATCCAAATTTCTTTTTTAACTTTTTAAAAAATTTATTTGACTGTGCTGGGTCTTAAGTTGCGGCATGTGGGATCTAGTTCCCAGGCCAGGGATCGAACCCAGCTCCAATGCATTGGGAGCTCCAAGTCTTAGCCACTGGACTACCAGGGAAGTCCCTAAAATCCAAATTCCTTGCTATGCCAACAGACTGTCTGCTCTTCTGACCCATCTCCTGCCTTTGCCCCTCCTTCACCCTGCTCCAGTCCCACTGGCTGGCCTTCTCTGCAGCTCCAGGGTGCCATGCACTCCCTGCTCCGGGGCATTTGCTAGTGCCATTTTTCTCTGCACTGACAGCTCTTTTTCCAGATGCTTCCATCGGTGGCCCTGCTCATTGTTCAGAGCTCAGCTTCAACGTCACCTCTTTGGAGAGGACTTCCCCAGTCACTCTCTCCAAACCCATCTAGCCCCTACTCTGTTGCTGTCTTGTTTTCTTCTGAGCACTTATCACTATCTGAAACATCCTCCTACTTGCTGGATGACATGTATGGGCAGTGACTCTGTCTGTCTCACTCACTGCCAGAGTCCCAGCACTGAGAATGGGCCTGACACACAACAGCACTCAGCGATGTGTGCGGGCTGAACACAGAGAAACACATGTGTATCAAGTCCCCAGCAAAGTACAGAGGACAGAGAAATGAACTTGAACTGGGGCAATTCAGGATGTTTCCCCAAGGGGTGACATCTGAGTCAGATTCTCAAAAAGGGAAAGTGAACCAAGGGATTAAGAGTCCAGGATTTCAGACAGAGTGAAGGCCATGGCCGAGGCATGAACACAAGGTACAGAGCATGCTTCTTAGAAGCCGTGTGGACCCTGTGGCTCTCTAACCTGTCTCTGCAGCGAGACAGCACCAGATGGTGCTTTCTGGACCATTTCTGGCAGCACTCTGGAGGAAGGACTGGAGGGGGTTGAAAAGCAAAAACACAGTTTAGAAGGCAAGTATACTCAACCCTCAGACTCCAAGTGCCTGGTACCTGATACAGACTCAAACTCAGCTGAATGAATACCGCTCGGCTCTTCACGGAGTAACTGTTGTGAAATCTCTTCTTGGTCTGCCCAGGATTTACTGGGGTTGAACGGAGCAACCAAGAAGGGGCAGTGAGTCTGGGTGAGAGTGGAGAGTCACAGTTTCGGAATGTCTACCAGACAAACCTCTCCTCTGTCCTACTGAAGAATTAGAGTAAGTCAGGCGACAACACTGTAAATCAGGTACACTCCACTAAAAATTAATTAAAAAAAAGAAGACCTCAGGCAAGTACAACAAGTAAGAAATTAAACACTTTCTACTCACTCTAATTTCACAATAAAAAATGTTTTTGTAGATCCACAAAGGTAAAAACATAGCACAAGTTGGTACTTAAAGACCTGATTCACCATCCTGCCCAGCCCTAGATGACTGGAAGCTTGTTGCCACAGGAGAGGCAGGACAAAGCCTTCAGAGCATCTGTGAGTCAAGAACTGGAAAATGCGGCTAAGTTAGAAAGACCGAGTGGCCCCAGCAGGAAACTGAGGCACAGCGGGATCTGTCAGATGATGCTGTACAGCTGTCGGAACAAAAGAGGGCAACAAAGGTTGAGGAAACTTCTCGATGAGGAAATCAGAGAGGAGAGGAGAAAGGTCTTTTAGACACTCGGGATAAATTACATCAAAGCACAGAGGAGAGGTTATCGGGAAAGAGTATTTCTTAAAAAAGAGTCAAAGAAACACTTTTAGAAAATATACTTTGGGAGCAATTCTAATATGAAACACATACCTTCATAAGGACTATAAAGCCTAATGGAAATGTACACAAGAAAACTTGAAAAAAATGGAGAACGACTATGTTTCCAAGTGAGACAGCTACAGGTTGTAAGAACAGCTATCGTGACCAAGGTAACGTCTATGTCTGAGAGATAATATTTTTTATTTAAATCTTAACGTTTCACTCAACACATTAGCTCAAAAATTGATTAAAAAAAATGCTCAAGCTAGGGAGGCTTCTCGATAGTTTCATGTTATGATGCACATTTAAAAAATAGTGGCAGAAGAAAAACAAAAACAGAACAACCAACAACCACAAAAAATAGTGCCAGGTAGAAAGGAGCTGGGGTACACTACACGGCTGCTCTCCCGGCAGCTCCAGGCTCTGCCTGGTAGTTGAGGGGATCTACACACACCTGTAACCCATCTTCCATGGCATACAAGCTGGGAAGCTTTGTTCTAGAATCTACAGCAGTGGTTCACTCGGCTGCTCATCAGAATCACCAGGGAAGCTTTCAAAACAATCTCAATCCCCCATCACTCGGTCTCAAGCCAAGTTACATGAGAATGACTCCAAGATCCAGAGGCACCGTTGTTCTTAAAGCTCCCTAGGTGGTTCCAATATGCTCTGTGGGCTGAGAGCCACTGTCCCCAGTGCTTTGCAAATACCAACATGCATGGGAGTCGCCTGGAAATCTTGTCCAAGTGCAGGCACCGACTCGTGCACTCATTCTTGAGGGAGAGATTCTGCCCTACTAATGAGGTCCCAGGTAATGTCAACAGCACTAGCCCGCAGACCCGTCTGAGCAGCAAAGATCTAGGGCAGCGGTTCTCAAACTCTGGCGGTATCAAAACCACCTGGAAAACTAAGGAATAGTAGATGCCCAGGATCACAGAAGTTAATATCACGTAGGCCTCCATTTTTACCAACTTCCCCAGGTGATTCTGATATGCAAAGTTTGAGAACTACTGACTCAAGTGTTAAAGAAGGTTAAAAAAAAGAAATCCACAAGAAAGATGTGTCAGATATTAGCAAATACCATATATGAGAAATAGCCAAAACTAAGGCACAAGCCAGATAAACAGAGAAACTGACAGATAAGCATAGGGCAATAGATTTGTGATAGAGATGCATATAAACTTGGCACAAAGAAGTTTCCAAAATGAAAAGACATTTTTTAAAAAAGGAAGAGTAATTTTAAAATAGAGCTTTGGGAGAACTAAAAAAGGCTGACCTCCCTGGCCCTGGGAGAATGGGCATTTTTAATGAGAGGAGGACAGAGGAAGAGGGGAGTGGTGTCAGAGCATGGAGCACTTTGAGGACAAAGGTACGTTTCTGTGCAGGAGCCACAGGGAGGGACTAAGGCCCTGAAGTGAAAGACAAAAAACACCCAAAAGGACAGGGGGGTAAGATAAACATGTATTTTAAGTTTTTGCCTGAGGCCATCCCTGAACTTTTCAAAAGAAAAAGAAATTTCTCAGTATCCTCCTATGATGCAGATGGCTCGCTCTGCCTGCCTAAGACACAGTGCTGACATGCGAAATGTTAGAAGTATAGCTCAGCTACAATATGGCTTTAATGGTTTCTCTAAACCTGTTTCCCAAATTAACCACTATTTATATCATCACTTCTCTGGGACAAAAGTTCATTGAAAACACACTGTAATTGATCACCTAAAGCCCTTCTGGAAGAAGGTGGCAGAGATCTTACATTTAAATCCTACAATTTTAGCTTGATTTTTAACTTTTCTCAATATCAAAATAAATGATAAGGATATCACATCAGAAGAGATATGCAGGCATGATGTTAAAGAAGAAAACTCATAATTCTAGTTTGAAAAACAAATCCTCAAGAACGCAAACCACATTAAACCATGAAAGGAGCCAAAAAAGATCATCATCATTCCTTCTGTCTCAAATAGAAAAAGCTAACGGATCTGCTGGCATCATTTATTCCCTGGAACTCTCTCCTGCACTTTGTTCCTCTGGGAGAGGCTGGAAAGCTGCCACCCCCATTCCAGAACTCTCAGTGGTGAACAGCAACACCTGGCAGGCTTCCCTCTGTTGGGGAGGTGAGCTCTTAGGCATCGATGAAGGCAGGTCCAGGTAAATCAGCCAACGTCTATTTTCAGGATGATGTACTAAGGGAGAGGGGCAGGCCCTTCAGGAATATCAGCCTGGACAATGAGAATTTGATGTTGTTTAAAATGTATGCTGAGGCTATTCTGTACCTACCCATCCCAGCTTTAAGGCCTCCAAATGTCTCTAGCCTGCCTGCATCAGGTATGCATTGCCAATGTATATATTTCCTCCAGAAAAAAAAAAGTGAGGGGACTTAGTTCTGGGTTACATTTGTCTATAACAAGGCTCCCCAGTGGTTGAAATTCTTAGCTGGTCTCAAAGCTACAGCCACTGCCATCTGCCCTCCTGAACAGCCCAGGAATTTCTTAGAAGGCAGGGGAAGCAGTCAGCCTCCTAGCTCCCCTTCTCCAAGGAGAATGGGCAGGTGATACCCTTTCTTCTGTTCCTCACCTATGACCAGCTCTGGCATAACTTTATAGCTTTTTCAACTCCTTGTGATCACAAAACCCTGAGGAAATCAAAACTGGCTTCTTTTCACAGGAATATTAAGAGCCCATGCAAAAAACAGAACCAATCAGAAGGGGAAAAAAAAAAAAAAAAGCTATCCTGGCCTGCAAAATGCTTTGCAAACAGAGACCATAAATGTGTCCTGGACACCTGGACCCAAGGCATCTGGAGACAAGGGATGAAATGCCAGACAGTAGGAGGTGCTGAGGTAATTTGGTGGGGACGGGGAAGGCTCAGCCTCCTGGGAATTAGAGAGTAACCAGTCCCCAGCTTACAGAATACATGACACCCAGACGCACCGGGACATTCTGCAGGGTTGGAGTTAGTACCTCTGCCATGAAAAATGACTTTCTAATAGTCAACAGCCACAGCAAGTCCCTTTAATCTTAAGAGTTCTGAGTAACCTGAACTCCTGATAGAACAATTCTGTCACACAATGCCCACTGATAAAGATCAACAGGGCTTGAAAGAGAAAGACAAATACCATATGGTATCACTTATGTGTGGAATCTAAAATGTGACACAAATGAACTTATCTATGAAACAGACTCACAGACATAGAGAATAACAGACTTGTGGTTGCTGGAGGGTGTGGGCAGGGGGTGGAGGATTGGGAGTTTGGAGTTAGCAGATGCAAAGCATTATATATAGAATGGATGAACAAGTTCCTACTATACTATATTCAAAGTCCTGTGACAAATCAAAAAAGAATGCATATATATGTATAACTGAATCACTTTGTGGTACAGCAGAGATTAACACCACACTAAATCAACTATACTTAAATAGAATAAATTTTTTAAAATAGATAAATAAAAAAAAAACAACAGTGCCCTGAGCTGATGAGGCATTCTAAGCAATGGGAAGGGCCACCCAGATCACCTGGTCTGCCTCGGCACCCCCACTTAAAAAGCAGAGACATCGCTTTGCCAACAAAGGTCCGTATAGTCAAAGCTATGGTTTTTCCAGTAGTCATATACGATGTTAAGAGTTGGACCATAAAGAAGGCTGAGCGCCGAAGAATTGATGCTTTCGGCATCAATTGTGGTGTTGGGAAGATGCTTGAGAGTCCTTTGGACTGCAAGGAGATCAAACCAGTCAATCCTAAAGGAAATCAACCATGGATATTCATTGGAAGGACTGATGCTGAAGCTCTAATACTCTGGCCACCTGATACAAAGAGTAGACTCATTGGAAAAGACCCTGATGCTGGCAAAGATTGAGGGTAGGAGAAGAGGGCAACAGAGGATGAGATGATTATACAGCATCACAGACTCAAGGACATAATTTGAACAAACTATGGGAGACAGCTGAAGGACAGGGAAGCCAGACGTGTTGCAGTCTATGGGGTCACAAAGAATCAGACACAACTTAGCAACTGAACAACAACAACAAATCAACTCTGAGCACGTTTTCAACCACAAGTCAAAACACAGCATCTGCAGGAACCATGGGCGTGTGTTACTCTTACACTCAGCGAACCTCACCTCCCCTCAACCCTAATTAGGAGGAAGCCTTCTTCCATGAATGAACTCTACACAATGCTGCAAGATGGAGGAAAAGGCAATGCCATCATCGGTTCTCAGTTCAAAAGTGCATAATTTTTAAAATCAAAGACTAGATTAGCTTAGACAAAGAAAGGAATGGTAGGCATCCGTAGCATTTTTCAACTTAATTGCGTGACTGTGACTGGGTGTGTCTGTGCATGTGGAGAGGCAGATGAGGGCCCAAAGCACACATCTGTACTAAAGATTAAAACCTTATTTTTAAACTTAATGACTAATGACTTCCACTTGATCCCCTCGCTCCTCAGCAGGACTCTTCTCTAGACAACATATACTTATTCTAATCTCTCCCGGGAAAGAAGAAATAGAAAATAATTGGATTACATTGGTTTAACAGAAAGGAAGATTATCTCCTGAAGAAATACAGGAAATGTTCCCCCATGGCTTGCTAGCCTCATCAAAAACTCAGACCACAGTCAGAATTCATGAGGTTACCTTAGACAGTGGGTAATAGATGTGTTCTGCTCCACATCAACAGAAAGGTCAAGAAAATCTTCATCTTTGCTGCTAACCTGAAGCAAAAAAAGGAAAAAGTATTAGGTATAAAGTACAGAATAGACAAGCAGGTATAATTTTGAATACTTACAGGGAACCAAAACCCGTAACTGCAGTTAAAGACAGGTGTGACTTTGTAGATTCACTGGCAACCGGTTAACCTTGAAAACAATCCCAAACAAGAGAAAACTCTAAATTCTTAGTTTAACCTTACCTGTATCCCCGCTTTGACTCAGGCTTTTCACAATTATAACTCAACCATATTTCTGTTCTTGTCATTTCCCCCACTGTTTCAAAGCAAGAAGTATCAGACAGGTATCCTTACAGCTCAGCCTGGCAGAATGGTTAACAATCGAAACAGAAAAATGACAAGAGCCTTATAAACCTACTGCTCAGATGACTGCCCTCCATTAAGCTGTCTGCACTTCCTGCCAGTGCCCTGAAATCACTCCCTTCCTCTGGTGCCTCGTCATTCAAACTGCATGTGGGGCCGGGGAGCTGAAAGTGCTACGGGCCGGAGGGTCACCCTACTTGCACACACAGCTGTCCTCTGGCCCAGCAAGGGACATCATGCAGAACACCCACTGCTGTCTGGGGTACCACCCAGTCCTGGAGCTTGGGCTGCTTTTCTTACTAAGTCACTTCAGTCATGTCCGACTCTTTGTGATCCCATGGACTGTAACCTGCCAGGCTCCTCTGTCCGTGGGATTTTCCAGGCAAGAATACTGGAGTGGGTGGCCATGCCTTCCTCCAGAGGATCTTCCCGACCCAGGGACTGAACCCATCTCTCTTATGTCTCGTGTGCTGGCCAAGTTGATCATCAGTCCGAACGGTTTCTCAGCCTGCACAGCTAACACCACACCATTTCTGGGTCTGTACTTAAGGAAGTTCACCAGCTAGCCTAGCATTTGACCGTCTTGGAGTAGGAGGGACAAACTAGCCCAGCAGCAACTTTAAGATGCCCAGTCACCTGACAGCAAACAAAAATAATACGCCTATAAATCTAACGACTATCCTAGGAGCCAGTACTCCAACATTCAGAGATGTGGACACAATCCTTCATACTTTTGTTAGCACACCGAAGAATGGGTACTGGCAGTTGCCCAGCTCCATATCCTGTCTCTGCTACTTACAGTGGATGACTTTAGGCTGCTCTGTACCTCAGTTTCCTCATCTGTAAAGTGGGAGCAGTAAGAGTATCTATTTCATAAGGTTGTTATGAGAATGAAATAAACTAATACATGTAAAGTGCTTTAAGAAGTCAGTATTCAAAAAATCCAGGAGGGGCAAAATATTTTAAATGGCCTAAAATGGTCAAAAAGTTGGGAATGGGTTACTATGTTGTGGGCATAATATTACACGAAATATGGGACTCCCCTCCTGCACTTCCAACATCACCATGAGAAAGGTAACCCAGGCTGGCCCAGTGACTGTTCCCCTGAAGAAGGTGAGAGCCCACAGAGGAGAGTGGTTCTCACTAAGGTGTCCTGGCCAAGCCCAGACTACAGCTCAACCCCCACCAGCCTGGGGATACATGTGTGAGACAGCTGAGATGCAGACGCACGGGTTCAGGCAAGGCCAGCTGGATCAGGCAACTCCTCACCAACCAACCCAAGGTTGCAGAACTATAGTGAAAAAAATTCAAAGTTGATTTAAGCCTCAGAGTTTTGGGGAAGTCTGTAACAAAGCAACAAATAACCAACAGAACTACTTAACCTGACAGGCATTCGTCCTTTCATGGCACTTGGCAGACAGTGTGTTTTTTATAATTTGAAGATTTGTGGCAACTGTGTGTCAAGCAAGTCTATCGGTAACAGCATTTGCTCACTTCATGTCTCCGTGTCACATTTTGGTCATTTTTGCAACATTTAAAATTTTTTCATTATTACTATGTCTTATGGTGATCTGTAATCAGTGATCTTTGATGTTACTACTATGGCTTACTGAAGGTTCAAATGATGATTATCATTTTGTAGATTTAAGTATTTTTTAATTAAGGTATATATATTTTTTAAATGCAATGCTATTGTACACTTAAAAGACTACAATATAGTGTAAAAATAACTTTCACATGCACTGGGAAACCAAGAAATTTGTGTGCCTTGCCTCTTTGTAATATTCACTTTATTGTAGTGGTCTGGAACCAAACTTGCAACACCTCCAAGGTATGTCTGTATATACTTTCTATTTTTATTCATTTATTGTCAGTTTCCCCCTTACTAAAATGAAAGTTTGAAAGACCGGCTTCAGTAATGACTAAGATCCTGTCTTCTAGCACTCCTCCAGAAAACTATGAACTCAGATAAAGCAATGGAGAAGAAACAAAGAGAGGCAGATGGGCGGTCCACATGTGGAGGAGGAAGAGCTGCAAAGAATGAATTCATGGTTTCACAGCCTTTAGCTGAGGATTCATGGGGGGAAAATGCAATCTTTCTGGTTTAGGAGTCAGAAAAACCAACCTGGGAAACCATGTCCACTGGGAAGGGAAAGAATCTGAGAAGGCATTCCCAACTGTCTGCCCACATCTCTGGCTGACCCCTGAGCCACGCTCATGCAGAGTACACTCACAGCAACCCGGCTGGAGACCAGAGGGCAAACCCAAGAGTCAAGCTGCTGCCTAAGAAACAGAGTCTGCAGTTTGAGTCCAACCAACGTAACTACCTACTAAAACTAAAGAAACTCATTGAAGAAAAACAGAACCCAGAGACTCTCAAACTTCACATTCTCAGTGTCCTAAGATATGACCCAAACTCACAATATGTGAAGAATGAGGAAAACGGAAGATATTCTTAAATAAAAAGAAACAACTGAGACCAATCCTGAGATGCCCCCGATGTTGGAAGTAACAAACAATGATTCTAAAGAAGCTATTCTAACTATCTTCAATAAAGTGAAATACAATATATTCACAGTGAACCAAAACATAAGACAGCAGAGAAATAGAAACAAACAAAAAAAGAATCAAATGGAAATTCCAGAACTAAAAAATTAATACACTGTTGGACTTAACAGAGATCTGGAGAGAGATCAGTGGATTTGAAGATAGAACAACGGAAATTATCCAATGAGAAGAACAAAGGAAGAAAAAAGATTGAAATAAAAATTGATACTCAATAAACCTGTTAGAAAATATCATAAACTAACGGGAGTCCCAGAAGGGGAGAGAGAATAGGGCAGAAAAACTATTTGAAAAATAATGGCTGAATATTCCCTAAATTCAGTGAAAGACATACATTTATAAATTGAAGATACTCAACAAGAATCAAGCAGGATAAATACAAAGAAGGCCAGCCAAGGTCAAACTGTTGAAAGCCAAAGGTGAAAAAGCAAATCTTAAAAACATCTAGAGAGAAATGACACATTACAGGGAGTTCCCTGGTGATCTAATGATTCGAATTCTGGGCTTTCATGACCGTGGCCCAGGTTCAAATCCTGGTTGGGGAACAGAGATCCCACAATAAACAATTTTTTTTTTTCCCCAAAAAATGACACATTACCAGAGAATGATTCCACTGGAAGCTGGTCTCTTATCAAAAATTCAAGGGCCAGAAGACACAGAACTTCTTTAGTGGGCTAAAGGAAAAACTATCAGAACAGCATCCCTGTATCTGATAAATATATCCTCCAAGAATGAAGACAAAAAAATGAACAGAATTCATTATTAACAGAATTGCACCACAAGAAAGGTTAAAGGAAATTCTTTAAGCCAAAAGGAAAAGTTATCAGATGGAAATCCAGATCCTCAAGAAAAAATGAAAAGCATTGAAAATGGGAACTGTGATATTGTCTTGGGGGGTTATAATATGTGTAAATGTAATACATATAATTTCAGCATAAAAGACAAGGAAGGCTGGGGTGGAAGGAATAGGCACCTACATAGCAGTTAACTATGTTTTATGAGAAATGTAACATTAGTATTAGGTTGGTGCAAAAGCAATTGTGGTTCTGCATTGTTGAAATTTGCCATCTGATATTGGAATACATTTTAAATAAATGTGGTTATGTTATACATCATTTTAAAACACATTTCTCACTTTATATTTTTTGCTAATGATTTATTACTTGCTGTTCATTTTATATTTATTTTAGACTAGGGAAATGACGTTAGACAAAAAGCAAATTCAAGCGATTTTCTTATTTGAGTTCAAAATTTGAGTCATAAAGCAGCAGAGATTAACTTCCAACATCAACAACACGTTCGGTCCAGGAACAGCTAACGGGCATACAGTGCAGTGGTGGTTCAAGAAGTTTTGCAAAGGAGACAAGAGCCTTGAAGATAAGCAGTGCAGTGACCAGCCACTGAAGCTGACAATGACAAACAGAGACATCATCGAAGCTGATCCTCTTATAATTACAGAAGTTGCCAAAGTACTCAACATTGATCAATTCTATGGTTGTTCGGCATTTGAAGCAAATTGGAAAGGTGATAAAGCTTGATAAGTGAATGTTTCATGTGTTAGTCACTCAGTTGTACCTGACTCTTTGTGACCCCATGGACTGTAGCCTGCCAGGCTCCTCTGTCCATGGGATTCTCCAGGCAAGAATAGTGGAGTGGGTTGTCATTCCCTCCTCCAGGGAATCTTTCCTGACCCACGAATCGAACCTGGGTCTCCTGCATTGCAGCTGATTCTTTACCATCTCAGCCACCAGGGAAGCCCTGAATGCCTCATGAGATGACTGCAAATCAAAAAAAATCGTCGTTTTCAAGTGTCATCTTTTCTTATTCTATGCAACTACAATGAACCATTTCTTGATTGGATTGTGATACTGGACGAAAAGTGGATTTTATACAATAACTGGCGATGACCAGCTCAGAGGCTGGACTGAGAAGAAGCTCCAAAGCAATTCCCAAAGCCAAACTTGCGCCAAAAAAAGGTCATGGTCACTGTTTGATGGTCTGCTGACTGTCTGATCCACTACAGCTTTCTGAATCCCAGCGAAACCATTACATCTGAGATGTATGCTTAGCAAATTGATGAGATGCCCTGACAACTGCAGCACCTGCAACCAGCACTGGTCAACAGGAAGGGCCCAATCCTTCTCCACGACAACGCCTGACTGCATATCGCACAACCAACAAGCCAAAAGTTGAACGAACTGGGCTACAAAGGTTTGCCTCACCCACCATATTCACCTGACTTCTTGCCAATCAACTACTACTTCTTCCAGCAAGCATCTCCACCACGTTTGCAGGGAAACCACTTCCACAACCAGCAGGAGGCAGAAAATGCTTTCCACGAGTTCATCGAATCCCAAAGCACGGATTTTTATGCCAAAGGAATAAACAAACTTATTTCTCACTGGCAAAAATGTGTTGATTAAGGGGAAAGATATAAAAAATGTAAAGAGTTAACATGCATGTATGGTAGGCTATTTAATATAAGAAAACAAATTTTAGACAAAATTATAAGTAAAAAAGCTATTTCCTAATAACTGGGTCAATTTACTAGAAAAACATAATAAAAAATACGGAAGTCCCTCATAGAAGTGTGAAAGTGAAAGTCACTCAGTCATGGCCAAGTCTTTGCAACCCCAAGGACTATACACTCCTTGGAATTCTCCAGGCCAGAATACTGGAGTGGGTAGCCGTTCCCTTCTCCAGGGAATCTTCCCAACTCAGGGATCAAACTCAGGTCTCCCACCTTGTGGATTCTTTACCAGCTGAGCCACCAGGGAAGCCTAAGAATACTGGAGTGAGTAGCTTATCCCTTCTCCAGGGGATCTTCCTGACCCAGGAATCAAACCGGGGTGTCCTGCATTGCAGGCAGATTCTTTACCAGCTGAGCTACTAGGGAAGCCCTAGTTCCTTGTAGCAAAGTCTAAAAAATATAAGAAGCTGGAACACTTCACCAAGAAAAAAAAAGAATGAACCACAAACACAAATGGACTACAAAAATGTTATGTAAGTGAAAGAAATCAGACACAAAAGACCACAGGCTGCATGATTCTAATTATATGAAATGTTCAAAAAAGGTAAATATCTAAAGACAGAAGTTGATATAATCCCACAAGGTGATATCACATTCCCATTCTTGATGCTGCCCAATACAAAGGATCTTATTGATGTGATGGAAATGTTTTAAAACTGGATTATGGTCATGGTTGCACAATCCAGCAAATCGCCAAAGGAAAAAAAAATATATATATATATATATATATATATATATTTTTTGCACTGAATGGAAATTTTATGGTACATAAACTGCACCTCAACAAAGTTGTTTTTAAAAAGTAAAAAAAAACTTCCTGAAGCAAAAACTGACAGGATTAGAGGAAGAAATAAGACAATCCCACATTATGGTTAGATATTTTGATATTCCTTTCTCAACAAATGATGTAAAACCAGGGTTGGGGGGGAAGTTAAGAAAAACACAGACAATCTGAATAACTCTATCAATCATCACGACCTACGGATAATTATAGAATACTATACCCAACCACTACAAAATACAAATTATTTTTGACTCAATGGTTCTTAACAAGGGAAACTTGGCCTTTCGGGGGATTTGGCCATGTCTAGAGACATCTTTGTTGTCACATCTTTGGGGATGCTACTGGCATCCAGTAGGTAGAAGCCAGGGATGCAGCTAACCGTGCTCAGAGCAGCACCCCACAATAAAGAAACATCGGATCTGAACGGTTAGCAGTTCTAAGGTTGAGACACCCTGTTTTCAAGTACATTTATCAAGACAGACACTGTGTTAGGATCCAAAACATGTTACAATAAATTTTAAAAGACTGAAATCATACAGAATATATTCCTTAACCAAAACATAATGAAATTGGAAAACATTAAGAGACCTGGGACATACTAAATATTTGAAAATTAAACAACATACTTCTAAGCAATACATGGGTCAAAGGAAAAAAAGACACAAGAGAAATTAGAAAATATTTTGAGCTAGTGACAAAGAAAACATATCAGGATTTGAGAGATGCAGCTAAGACAGTGCTATAAGGAAAAAGCATAGCTTTAAATGTGTATGTTAGTAAATAAAAGAGCAGGGACTGTCTTTCCTGTTTGCTTTAACTGCTATATCTCTAGTACATACAATAATTTCCATTATTTAATAGATTAATGTTAATATTCACTAAATAGATGAATATATAACTGGACAAAAGGCAGAACAAATGAAAAGACATCCAAACGCCAACAGTGGCATCTGGGTGGCAGAATTACGGATAATTTACTGTTTGTACATTCTTGTGCCTGATTTTTAAAAACATAATTCATGGGTATTATATTTTTTAATCAGTAAAACCTTTTAAAAACTCAAATGGCCCTTCTTTGAGAGATAATAAAAGGATTCTAGCCAACTGAGTTCACATATAATTTAGACAGTTCTACTAAAGTTCTTGTACTTAAAGGGGGATAAAAACAAAGAAACACTGTCTCCCTTTAGATGCAAATCTTTTCATCTACTTAATTATTCTAGGGAGAGGGAAGAAAGGTACAAACCTAATTAAAGGACTGGAGAAAGTTATTGTAACCTTCTCAATTCCCAGTGCAAACTGCTTCCAGAACTAAGAGTGAGCAAGCACTGCTCAGGTGGGGCAGCTACACCAGGGGCGGCAAAACATGGCACTAACTCTTCCATGTGGATTTTTCTCTCTCGCTCTCCCTGTCTCCTCGGACTGACATAGTCAAAAGCAGTGAGTGATCAAGCAATTTTTCCCCCTTTTCTCTCTTCCCAGGAAACTGCCAGAAAATAAAACCATTTTCTTCCCACACAGAAGAATCTCATTCTGGTCTAAGTGAAAACACAGCTTGTCTCCAAGGAAACATATATACCGCTAAGACTCCAATACTCTCAGCAGGTACAGGCTACATCTTATTCTCCTTTCCTCCCTCCTGATTCTGGGCATGGACTTCCTCAGAAACTAATTTTAAAAGAGTGGAAGAGATCCTACTTGCTCTTCTTTTTAATTACAAATTAATAGGACAAATTAATATACAGGACATACCTAAAAAATCAGGAGCTTTGCTAAGTTCCTGAGTAATTAAAATCCTATTCAAATGTGCTTCTAAATTCCCAGCAGCCTTTGCTAGGCTTAGCAGTAAAGGTGACCAGGTGGCAGCTCCATGCTGTTCAGCCAGGAACTGAAAACTGGCTTAGAGGCGATGCCAAGAAGGTGGGCTCAGGAAAAGTGGCAACGACAGCCCACCTGAATCCCAGGAACTCAGAACCATTACTCAGCGACCATGTGCCCATCCCCCTCTGTACAGGGTTCAGAAGCTCTACTGAATCAATTTTAACCTTGGCAAACAAAGCAAGAAGGAGCCTACAATTGGTACTTAATAAAGCAGCTCTTCAGACAAACTTTTGGCTCTAGCAACAGATATAAATGCGTTAAAGCCACTGAGAAGCTATGAAAACCACAGATTTGCAAAGCAAAAACTTGGATTAAACAGAAAGGGGGGAAAATTAACAACAACAACAAAATTAAGCTCCAACTGGTGCAGCAAATCCTGTGATCCAAGCAGAGGACAACCAAGGGAGTGCTGAGGCTAGACTGGAGAAAGGATTAGGTGACTCCTAGGATCCCAACCAGTTAAAGTCTCTTAAGAAAATGGAGGCGATTATCTAAGTAATTCCAGAGGGAAAAAAAAAAACAACTCTTGCACAAATCTAAACATTGCTATATAACACAGGGAGCCCAGTCTGGTACTCTTTGATGTAGAGGGGTGGGATGGGAGAGGGAAGGGAGGCTCAAATATATATATAAAATTATGACTGATTCACATTATTGTAGGGCAGGAACCAACACTGTAAAGCAATTATCCTCCATTTAAAAAAATAAATTAAAAAAATAAAATTGTGGTGGGGGGGGGAAGATGCAGGTTTTTCATAATGCACCATCCTCCACAAAGACACACTCTCATTGTTTTCTGCAAATGAAGTATAAATGGTTGGAATCCCACTGAAACAAACACTATGGTATGATCCAAAAGTTTTGGAGGAATCTTTCGGCACAGGCTTCTGATCCACAGTAACTCTCCATGAACTAACAGGCTCAGTAATAGCTTCGGCAATACAGTTATCTAGGGGTGCAACATTTGTATTTGTTGGGAACAACTGACCTGTTCTTAGACAAAAAAAGAAATTACAAATGTGACTGAGCCTATTATCTGAGCCTTTCTGAAAATCCATGCAGAGAATCACAAGACAGATTTAGTAACGGTGTTCATTTCAAAGATAACCAAAAGGATCAGACCAGCTGTACAATCAGGGGAAGGTTACCTGGCTAAATGAAGAGATGTGATGACCCATCGTTCTGGTTCCTGTATCACAAGCTCACAGAATACTCTGTCCTCCTTCACAGAATTTTGCAATCATAATTACAAAACTAATTATTCATTTTGTTATATCTATCTTTCATGCTCAAACTTCCAGAAAGGCAAAGGTCTCACTGCATCCTCAGTGTCTATACCTTTACTTAGTACATGTGAAGAAAAAAAGGTATTTATTGAATAAATGAATACTTCTCTATACAGCCACTATATTACCAAAGTGAAGATATCTGAGAATAGTGGGTATAGACAAGAATGTGGAGAAATGAGAATGCTCATACACCAGGTGGGAATTTGGTATTTTCTAATGAGTTTAATGATAAGCACACCTAATAACCTAACAAATTTACTTCTATGTATATATCCTAAAGAAAACTAAATTTATGCATACTAGATTATATGTTAGAATGTTCATTGTTCACAGTTGCCCCAAATTGAAAACAACTAAATATCTGTCAGCAGTAAAATGGATTCATGAATTGTGATATAGTCAGGCAATAATTAATTCAATAGAAAGCAAATATTAAGAAGTAAATCTCAAATAAATAGCTTGTATCATAAAAATAATAAGAGTTGTATAAATACTGACATAGGACAATGCGAATGAATGAACTAAAACATCATGTAACAACAGAAATAAATCTCACAAGGGTTAGTGAGGAAAAAAAACAGGATGAAAAAGAACACATATTGTATGATTTCATTTATACAGAGATCAAACACAAGGCAAACTGAACTATACGTTTTAAGGATGCAAAGATAAATTCTGAATGTATACAAACTCTCCCAAAGAAAATATGGATCATGTATGGATCATGTATGGATCATGTTTGGATCCTGATATGAATTAACTAGCTGTTAAAAAAAAAAAAGAAAAAAAAGACCTACTCAGAGAAACTTGAACGCTGAGTGAATATGATCTAACGGAATCATTTTTAGCTGTGATAATGGTACTGTACTAATGTTTTCTTAAAAAGAATTTTTTTCTTACCTTTTATTATCTTTCAGAGATTTATAGCAAAGTAATGGAGAAATGAGGAATGATGTTACCGGGGACTTCCTTAAAAACAGACTGGTTAAGTGAAGGGGGATATGACAGGAAAGATGATCAAGACGCGTCAGTGTGCTAACAGTCACTGACTCCAAGTAATACACAAATGGATTTATTACACATTCTCTCTACTTCTACATTCCATCGAATTTTAATAGAATATAAAATATAAAGGAACAGAAGGAGAAAGAGAGGGAGGAGAGATCTCTAGATAGATAAATATGTGTAGAAAATGTTTTGGCAGGATATATTTCAAAATGTTAAAATGTTTAAGTGGTTATCTCTGGGCTAATGTGATCACAATTTTTAGAAAATGTTACAAATTTATCATCTCTAGTGGAGATTACTGGTAAATTTTAATCTCTTTTTGTTTAGCTATGTTTTCTAATTATTTCTACAATGAACATATCAGAATGCTTCAAAACTTGTTTAAAAGGATAGAACACTGCCAAAAAACAAAAACCCTCCCTCTTAAGTTCACATTTCTTAACCATTTCCGGGTGCTAGTCCCCTTGCAGGATCTGATGAAAATCATTGTCTCCCCTAGAAATACACAATCCTTCAGAATTTTTCATAGTGTTAAACTTTGAGACCCCAAATGAGCTCATACTCTCCATATTGTTAGTAGTTATAATAATAAATAATAAAAACTGACTTTTACTGCATAGTTGGTTGGTATGTGCCAAGCATAGTTTTTAAGTGCTTTCCAAGAGTTAACTCATTTAATCCTCCCAGCAACCCTGGGGCTTCCCTGGTATTCAGTTGGTAAACAATCTGCCTGCAGTGCAGGAGACCCAGGTTCGATTCCAGGGTTGGGACGATCCCCTGGAAAAGGAAATGGCAACCTACTCTAGTATTCTTGCCTGGAAAATCCTATGGACAGAGGTGACTGGTGGGCTACAGTTCATGGGGTCACAAGAGTTGGACATGACTTAGTGACTAAACCAACAACCAGCAACCCTAGGAGATAAGCACTCTCATCACCTCTGAGGAGAGTGAGGTCAGAGAGGTTGGATAATTTGAATAAGGTCCCATAGCTCCAAAGTTGGCAGCCTACATACAAACTTGGCAGCCTACATACAAACTTGGCAGCCTGGCCCTAGAGTTGGGCATTTATCTACCACATCATGAGGCCACTCATAGAGTTAAATCAAATATACAAAGCTAACGTGACCTCTTGAATCACCCTCTGGAAAATGTCTTCAAATTCAACACTAAGTGCCTACCATGTGCCAGACTCACCCAGGCCCTGCAACAGCGCTGTCAGATTCATCCCAGACACCCAGCTAACTGCTGGAGAATCAGAAGTTAGGCCTGTCTTCTGAGTTCAAGTTCACCATAGCACAGCTGATTCCTTTTATGCCAGGGAAAAGGTCTAAGTCACACATGACCTCCTCATGGCCCAAATCTTTTCAAGATAACTAGCAGAGGTCCAGTTCAATAGTTCAATCTTCAGACCCTCAAATTAGCCCATGCTGCATAGCGATCTAAGTTTTTGAGATTTTTCCCTCATCACTCTACTTCCACCGGCTGAGACATCTTAGATGGAGACATGCTTCCGAAGTTTGCACCTGAGGCTCATACATATAAACAGAACAGTCTGTATACAAGGAAGACAACTGCTAGGTGCTACGATGCCACACTGCACTCACGCACAACATAGCTCATGCACAAATATGCACAAGCAAATTTCATGAAAGCCCTCATGATGCTTACAGTTTCACAGTTCAAGCATCGAGTTTCATTGGTGAGCGTTCCCTGAAAAATCTCATGGACCCAGGTGAGTTCTGGTTTATTATTCTCCGCAGGTTCATTCATGTTGCCATTTTTTAATTTTCCATTTTGCTTCTCCTGTTTCTTCTCTTCCTGCAGGATGTCCGCAATAGTGTTTAGCAAATAATTTAAAAATTCGTGGGCATCCTGCTGCATGTAGTTATCAAAGAGATCTGGAAAGGAGAGGGTTGTTATTTCAGTCTCTGGCTCTTGAAAAACACAGGAAATGCTTAATTTTACAAACCACGTTTCAATTTTTACATCGAAAGAGTGGACATGTATGGGATATATTCACCTCTATCTTGCAACTTCAATGGATAAGTTTTTAAAAAAATTTTTAGTTCACTTCTACTTTTTACCACCGAGAACTATTTTTACCACCGTAGAACTAAATATTTATATATATAATCTATACCTCTGTAAATATATTATACACATATATATATATATATACATGTATATATATATATATATATAAGCTACAAACATTTACGTATATATATATATATATAAAGCTACAAACATTTGTATTTGCTCTACAAAAAAAGAAAAGAAAAAGAACAGGAAATACTTGACAAGCTCCCTGATAAAATACCAATATTTAATATAATATGACCACCAATTATCAATTATTCACTTTGTAATCTGTCCAGAGTGACAGGGTCTTTTCCCAAAGATCATATTAAACTCTGGACCAGCCTGGAAGCAGCTTAAATGAAACACATAAGGGAGACGAGGGATATATATGAGAATGTATCTATCTGATAGCATTTTGAAACCAAATACAGAAGATTCCAGCAGACTGTTGCTGCTCCCTGCCATAAGGACAAACCATCAAGAGATGAATGCAGCTGTGAAACTTCATTATTAATCATGTTCACAAGGGAGACTTGGGAGGGTTCTGCTTCCTTCTCAGATTATTTTTATTCTGGTCTGTATAAACTATAACAACTTCAAAAGACAGCAATCAAATTAAATGAGACTTTATAAAACAAACATCTGATTAACTGTGCAAGTCTGTTGTAATACGGCTGAAATCTAGGCTAAACACAAGTTGCCATATCAAATATTTCTATAGTCATAAAATTTACCCATGCAAAACTTCTGGAATAACCTAGTCTCTACCACCACGTTTCCCCCAAAAAAACAGATAGAGGAAAAAAAAGGAAGAAAATCAAGTGACAGCAGGACATTTTTATTAGAGAAAAATATCAATTTGATATCCTTCAACTCTTTTAGGCATACAAAAATCAGAGGTATTATTTTTAAAACAGCAGAGGCTATAATTAGATAATGTGCATTTAGTTTAATCACTTATGACAAGTTTATAAGACAGTACTATTTTATTCAATTATTACATCAACCTATTTATTCTAGTCAGTGTCCTGCCTTGGGCAATTTTTCCTCTTACAATGATCCTACCCAGAAAAAAGTCCTCCGAATGTGGAGCAAATAAAAAGATCATTCCATTTTGGCATGGTAAATTACATGTTTTTTTTTTTTGCCATGTGGCATGTGGGATCTTAGTTACCTGACGACCAGAGATTGAACCCACACCCCCTACATTGGAAGTGTGGAGTCTTAACCACTGAACCACTAGGGAAGTTCCAATCAGAATTTTTATTTTTTTTTATTCAATTTTGCTTTATATACTGGATGGAAAAGAAGAAATATTTTTTATTTAAAAACTGATATTTGAGTAGTTGGCCATACTATTTTCCCATTTAAAAAAGGGGGGGATTCATTTTGAGGTTACACAGACCTGTTGATTCTCCTTATCTCAGATCTGAAACACATTCGTCTCTGTGCTACTCACCATTTTCTTTTCTCAGCCTCGAAATGAACTTCTTTGGTGGGATCACGCCGACCTTCTTCTTCTGCGTGGCAATGCTGTGGAAAAGGTCTGCCAGGCATGTCAACAAGTTCTCTTTCTTTTTTTGCTGGGCCTTGTACGCCAGCACATTCTCCCGGAACGGCCGGCAGAAGTACAGGGCCTGAAGAACGGAGTTACAGTAGCATGTGTTTCCAAACTGCCAAAGGACAAGAGGGGCGATTTAAATCAGGGTTCTCTGGACCGGTGAGGAGAGGGAGGGGCCGCCCTCGTGTGAACTGACCCAGACCCCCTTTGTCATGGTCTGCGTGCCATGGTAGACCAGTAAGCCATGCAGAACACCAGTGACTATCCGATCACCAGGGAAATGAATTCTACTTAGTATACACAAGCTGGAGAGCTCTCTAGGCTATAAAAGTCTCTATAAAATGATAAGGAGCACTCAATCTTGATTTTTAAAAATCTAATGAGACTTTCTGGTACTTAAAAGAGAGAGTGAAGAAGAAAAAAAAGAAATCAAAGTGATATGGAGACTTAGAAAAGCAGCTGGCGAAACAAAAGACATCACACTGCAACACAGCAAAACTCCTATGACAGGGAAAATAAAAACCCCAATCAGAAAGAAACCCAGCTACTAGGGACCACTTGCTCAGCTGAAACAGCCTTAACCGAGTGGGGACTTGTTTTAAGTTTCTCTCTTTCAAGGGTCTGGCACTCCTGCCACAGGCTTCAGACCAATTGCCTCGCTTTCTCCAGAGCAACCTTGTTTCTGCCGAAGTAGCCACTGTCTCAATACAATACCACACAGGTCCTAGTCTCCTGCCATCATAGTAGGACCCACAGAGTAACGTTTTGCACTTCTCAAAAGCCATGGTTATGATTTAACAAGGCAAAAAGTCATAGTCTCACTGGTTTTCAACTGACTGGATAACCAATTCTATGGGAGAACACATAGCTGAGACGTTCATTCTAGAATTTTTCATATGTGCTAAAATAGAGAGGAAAACCATCCAAGGCAATTAGAAGATTAATAGCAGATTAGAAAACGCTGTGTAAGATTAAAATAGAACATGAACATCTCCTCAAGCCTGGTTGTTGGCTTGTGTGTCATCTGCCCAAGAGCGTGGCAGATGCACGGCCATCCTTAACATGACATTTCTTCGTATGCTAAGATAGAACACTTCCTATTTTTATACATTTTAATCTACTTTGACACAATTACGTGATGAGCTGCTGCTGCTGCTGCTGCTAAGTCGTTTCAGTCGTGTCCGACTCTGTGAGACCCCATAGACGGCAGCCCACCAGGCTCCCCCGTCCCTGGGATTCTCCAGGCAAGAACATTGGAGTGGGTTGCCATTTCCTTCTCCAATGCACGAAAGTGAAAAGTGAAAGTGAAGTCGCTCAGTGGAGTCCGACTCTTCGCGACCCATGGACTGCAGCCTACCAGGCTCCTCCGTCCATGGAATTTTCCAGGCAAGAGTACTGGAGTGGGGTGCCATTGCCTTCTCGGTACGTGATGAGACAAACCCCTTTTTAAAGAGAAGCTGTAACTTTCATGAACTACCATTCGAAGTGAACATGCATAAAACTATTAATAGGTTTAGATCTCACGCTTCCACAGACTAGGAGATGGCTTTAGTTCTTTATTCCTCCATAGTCTACATCTGTCTTTTCCCTGGCCAAGGTAGAATTTCCTCAACTTGAATAACTATCTTCATAGAGCTTAAGCAAGAGGCCTTTGCACAATGCCTAAAATGTTGCATTAAAATTAGAAGTCAGGATTCCATCAACACAGTGAGTGCCCTATATTCCAGTACTTTAGCCTCCTCCTTCCATTCTTTTCTTGACTCAGTACCTCACCTTTAGCCAGACACCCTTTAGTAACACTTGGTCCCTGGACCAGTGAACAACTCCTGGGAAAGAAAAGGAACTAACATTTACTGAGTGTCACTGTGTGCCTCAGCCTCACGTCAGGACCTTCAATAGGAGCTCTCATGGATCCTTCACTATAAGCCAAGGTGTAGAAACCACTGTAATCCATTTCACAGAGGGGGAAACGGAAGCTCAGAGAGGGCAAGTGACGTGCCCAAGATCACACAGCTAGGGAACAGCACAGGCAGACTCTGGAACAGGTCTGTACTACTTCAGAGACAATGTCCACTCTGTTACTCCACAAGCGGCATTCACTCCAAACACTCTCAGTAGAAATTATGACCTATGACACCTGAGTTCTGACAGACCATGCTCAGAGCAGTTCTTCCAGAAAACCTGGTGCTTTTGAAGTAACAGCTGATGTTATTTAAATCCTCCACCCCAGAGAGAAAGGATCAGCTGGGGAAGAAAGCTCTTGAGGGTGGTGGGTAATACTGCCTTACTACCTGGCCATCATGAACTTATCCAGCACACAGTGCCTGACAAGTCTGGCTATACACAAGGGGACCGCTGCTGAGCACAAGTGAAATGAGGCCAAGGGATTTAGAGATAACTGGCCCCAGTCTCCCCCCACTTCCCACCCAGGCTTCAGATACCAAATTATGCCACAGAGCAACCACTGGTGATGAGCTGGTAACCCTTTCAACACTCTGGTTGAGCTGATGCATACCATCTGACGAGCCCATTCAGATGGTAAAGGAAGGACACACAAAAGCAGATTTTGCTACAAACGCTAATTAATATCTCTCTGAAAGTTAGTGTGCAAAGGAAATCTTTTAAAGCACAGGGGAAAAAATGAGAATCTGACCTAATAATGCACTAATTAAACCTTCTCTTCTGGGGCAACTCATACTTCCAAAAATTGGACTAAATATCCCCCACTCTGGTATTTGCCACCTATGGTAACCAAGGAGTATGAACAATTTAAAACTTGGTAATGATGAAAATGGCAGTGACACTGCTTCAAGAATGAAAAAACACCTGATTAAGAAGGTCCGTTTCAAAATACTTACGTTGACCAATCCGAAGTAGTGTTCATTGATCGGAAACTGCTCTGGACCAATGTCTTTTTCCAGAGCAGAGGCATTGGTGCCCTAAAAGAGAAAAACAGCAAAAGTTCTGTTGCGTGTAAAACAGACAAGAAAGCAAAAGGATTCTTGAGAGAGCCTGCTATTGAGACCAGCATCTCCCCTGGTGGCCACGGAGTCTGGAGATGGTCACGCTGAAAACAGGTGTTGGAAGAAAACCGTAGATGAGGTAATGAGGTCAGCCTGTTTCTCTCCTCACCCAACTTCATTGTCCCTCAAACCTGTTCTACCCGGCTTCAATGACCTTCCATTAGGAAAGGAGGTTTAGGACAGGTACTGAGCAAACTACCACTCAGAACTTCCAAATAAAATGTTCTAAGCTCAGACATCTGGAGTAGCTTTTACACTACTCGGTGGTGTATAGAATCGTACCACTAAGTTCAAAGTCAATGGTGTTTTTCTGATAAAGATTTATCTACTGTGCACCCACCACATGCCAGGCACTATTCTAGGCTCTGACAACAGAACAGTGGACAAAGACAGTCTGAAAGAAAAAGCAAGTGTACTGGACAGTACATCAGAATGTGGTAAGTGCAGTGGAGAAAAACAAAGCTGGAAATGAGGGTAGGGACTCCAGGGAGTAGGGGGAGGAGGGGAAGGCATGGAGTGGGGAGGAGTGAAGGATAGATAGTCACAACTTTAAATAGGGTGGTCAGGGAAGGCCTTATTGAGAAAGCGAAATGTCCAAGGGCTACTGTAAATAATGAGACATAGAATTTAAAACCTAACTGTTCCCAAGTGTATCAAATCATAAGCCATGCATACTCAAGTTCAACACTCCAACATGAGGATAATAAGTTACTGGATACTCCCACTGTGTGCCAGGAACTACACTATTTATTCTCACAACATTCCTATCAGGTAAATTGTTGTTGCTCAGTCGCTCAATCATGTCCAACTCTTTGCAACCCCATAGACTGCAGCATACAAGGCTCCTTCACTATCTCCTGTAGTTGGCTCAAACTCATGTCCACTGAGTCAGTGATGCTATCCAACCATCTCATCCTCTGCTGCCCCCTTCTCCTCCTGCCTTCAGTCTTTCCCAGCATCAGGTCTTCCCAGGATCCAATGAGTCAGCTCTTCACATCAGGTGGCCAACGTATTGGAGCTTCAGCATCAGGTAAGTACTTACTATTATAATCCCCATTTAACAGTTAGGAACTTAAGGCTTCAAATGGTTGAGAATCTGTCCAAGAACCACAGTCAATAAGTGGCAGAGCTTAGACTTGAACCCTGGAGTCAGACTTGGGACTTCACAGTCTTAACCAAATACTATGCAGAGAAATCCTACTGAATAAAACCATTTCCTGAGCCCTGCTAAGGGCCAAGGGGTCACTGGCAATACCTCACTGATGATCATTTTCCCCCAAGGCCTGGATACTGGGATTAGGAAAAGTGATCAAAGTTCAGTCCAACCAGGTGAGTAATCTGGGAGTGGGGAGGACCAGGCCCCACAGTTATCTACGGCTCTACATCATTCTACGCTCCTCAAATCTCAGGCTATCACAGAAGACCTACAGCTCACAGACTCTCAAAGAGCTGGGAGACAGGCATTTTAAAAAGAGGCTGCTAGGCTTTATAAAAAAAATAAATCTGCTGCTGCTACTTATTCTGGATTCGTATAATTAGAATCTCCCATCACAGAAAGAAATGGCCAAAAGGCAGGCTAAGAACCTGTCAAGATGGTCACGTGTCAACAAGCAAACATTAAATGCAGAACAATTCAATTCTGAGCAAACAGAACCTCAGGAGAAATAGTACATTCCATCCCCTTATCATAATATCCTTTGTTTCCACTTGTCTTCTAGGTCCATTATACTGTTCCGCCAATCTAAAGTCCTTTACCCGACAGCAGAGACTTTACATTCAGTGGCCATTTGTGTGCACAACAGTTTTACTATCTTTTAATGGTGGGGGGGGTCCGGTTGTGGGGTAGGGAGCAGTTCGTTGCATTCACAATGATGTGACTCCATATACAGGCTGAATTCTTAAAATAATACTTCATTAAAGCAGGATTTCATGGTATTGAAAAAAATCACTAATATTTTCCAATAAAGCTACATCTCAATCATAAGTCGATGTAAATAATGTGTATTAAATATACCCACGTCCATTCTTGAAGCAACGTTAGGATATATGGCTTAGTGCCCAGGGGGAATGTCAGATATAAAAGTAGAGCACATGGAGACAGATCTCATTAAATCTTTCTTTATGAGGCAGCCATTTATTCAATCCATGACTTCTGCTATTTGGGAATTCTTGAATGGAGTCTGCTTTTTTCTATCTACCTTAATATTTTCCCACTGAAGAGGGAGCTGGTGGGGGTAGGGGGGGGCAGTGCTAGTTGGGACTCAGGCTGAGTACAGTGACTGGGGCGGTGGGCGCAGGGGGGCGGCGGCAGTGCTTGAGAGGATACCCTGGACAAGAGGCAGCGGGGGAGGAGGCACCCACAGCACAGCTCAGGAAGAGGGAAGGGAGCTAACAGGGTCTTCATGAAACCTGAGATCCACACTTTCTGGCCACATCTCAGGTCAGGCCTGCTCATCCTCTTGCGGGAGGTCTGGAAGGGTCAAGAGGGAGATCTGATACCCTGGGCTGCTTCCAGATCACTGCAATGTCACCCTTTTGTCAGAACAGCTGCCCTCAGACTTCCCTGGTGGCCCACTGGTTAAGAATCTGCCTGCCTAATGGAGGGGACATGAGTTCAATCTCTGATCTAGGAAGATCTCACATGCCATGGAGCAACTAAGCCTGTCCCTGCAACTACTGAGTCCGTGCACCCGAGAGCCCATGTACCACAACTACCGAGCCCACATGCTGCAACTACTGAAGCCAGCAGGTCCCAGAACCCGTGCTCTGCAATGAGAAGCCACTGCAATGAGAAGCCCATGCACCGCAACTAGAGAGTAGCCCCTGCTCGCTGCAACTAGAGAAAGTCTGTGGAAATAAATACATAATTTTTCAAAATCTGCACTCTGCAGCCCATGCCTTCCAGCACTGTACAAACCCCTTCCTTTCTCATCTTGCCAAAGCCCCCATCCCCCGGCGACCTGCCTTGACACCCCATCTCCTGCCATCATGCTGGGTGGTTTCAGGATCCGCGTGGCGGCACCTTCCCACACCTGCTCTCGCAGGGTTGGTGTCCTCTTTTGCAGCTGCCTTTTATTCCACTCCACTCCAGCTATCCACTCCCAAAGACACAGCCTAGATCTGGTCACCACCCTAAACCCAGGCAGGCTGGGCTCTGCCTGCAGGCTCATCCCATTACAGCCACATAGAGACTTGCTGGAACCCCTCACTCCTCTCCTTTCTCATCCAGCTTAGAGTCCATGGATCATGATTTCAATGGCTCTCATAAACATCCCCCTACCCGTCCTTTGCTTACACTACTTGGCAAAAAGTCAACCCAGAGGGGACCAAACTATCCACCTTCTCTGAACCCGG
Source organism: Okapia johnstoni (assembly GCA_024291935.2). Lineage (NCBI taxonomy): Eukaryota > Metazoa > Chordata > Mammalia > Artiodactyla > Giraffidae > Okapia > Okapia johnstoni. Next base: position 62,055,925 of record CM044308.1, read on the forward strand.
ACAGATGAGCAACACTAGAGGGGAGAAGTCACATCCCAAGCTGACTGCACTCAACTGAACTCACCAAATTCAGGCAGCTCTCAATATGCCCACATTCCAACAGTGTTTCTCTAACACTCATTCTTCACTCCACAGTGACTATTTCCAGGCTTCTCCAAGCTCCTCAAAACTCTTACACTCCTTTGCCCCTCTCACTGGCTTCCTACTCAACAGCAAAAATAACAAAATAAAACCAGCAGAGAGGAACTTTCTTAATTACACACTCCCAAACCTTCAAACCTACATGCCTCCCTGTCAATGACAGAGATCTCACTCTTGTCCAAGGTCAGTTGCTCCTGCACTATTAGATCCTACCCTGCTGAACTGAATATGCCTACATGTCTCTCATGTGAAAATACATACACACATCTTCCCACATCTCCCCAGTCCCCATCCTTTCTCACCTTCTCTTCACAGCTAAACTACTTTAAACAACTGTCTATTCTGAAACATTTATAAATGAATCAGATGATTTCTAAGAGTTGCTTCAAATAATCCAGTGGGGAGAAGTGGGAGGTGGGGGGTGGGTTAAAACTCTGCTGTTGAAGCTGAGCGTGGGTATATGGGGCTTATTTTACCATCCTGTTTATACTTTTACATATATTATGGGCAGGGTAATGGTCTCCCAAAGATGCCCATGTCCTCATTCCCAGAACTTGTGATGACATCACCTTACATGGCAGGGGGAAATTTAGATTGCAAAAGGATTGATTTTCTAATCAGCTGACCAAAAATAGAGGGATTGTCCTGGACCATCCAGTTGGGCGCCACGTAATCACGAGCATCCTTAAAAGTGGGAGATAGAGCAGGACAACCGATGAAAGTGATATGATGCGTAAAGTCATGCCTCTGCTGACTTTGTAGACAGAGGAAGGGGCCAGGAGCCAAAGAACCAAGCAGCCTCTAGAAGCTTAAAAAGCAAGGAAGAAGTTTCCACTAGAGCCGCCAGGAAGAACACAGCACTGAACTGCCTTCATTTTAGCTCAGGGAAACCCAGCTCAGACCTCTGACCTCGAGGCTATAAGATAATATATTTGTACTGTTTAAGCCACTTAAGGTCATGGTAACTTGTTACAGCAGCAAGAGGAAACTAATACACTGTGTTTGAAGTTTTCCATAATACGTGTTGAGACTTGTCTCTGTTTTCTCACCTCGCCATCTCTCCTCAAAATAGCCCCTTCTGGATGCTACCCTTGATGCACTCCACACACGGTCAACTCTGGAGGGTGCACACAGCTGCTAGCTTTACCCAGCCACTGTCTGAGGTCTTCCTCCCTCCCTCCATGCCTCTCTGTGGAGGGTCCAGATAATAACCAGGCTTTAATCAGCAGCTAAGCCATGCTATGTGGGACCACCCAAGACAGACAGGTCATGGTGGAGAGGTCTGACAGAATGTGGTCCACTGGAGAAGGGCATGGCAAACCACTTCAGTATTCTTCCCTTGAGAACCCCATGAACAGTATGAAAAGGCAAAAAGATAGGACACTGAAAGAGGAACTTCCCAGGTCGGTAGGTGCCCAATATGCTACTGGAGATCAGTGGAGAAGTAACTCCAGAAAGAATGATGGGATGGAGCCAAAGCAAAAACAATACCCAGCTATGGATATGACTGGTGATAGAAGCAAAGTCCGATGCTGTAAAGAGCAATATTGCATAGGAACCTGGAATGTTAGGTCCATGAATCAAGGGAAATTGGAAGTGGTCAAACAGGAACAGCAAGAGTGAACGTCAACATTCTAGGAATCAGTGAACTAAGATGGACTGGAATGGGTGAATTTAACTCAGATGACCATTATATCTACTACTGTGGGCAGGAATCCCTTAGAAGAAATGGAGTAGCCATCATGGTCAACAAAAGAGTCCAAAAGGCAGTACATGGATGCAATCTCAAAAACGACAGAATGATCTCTGTTTGTTTCCAAGGCAAACCATTCAATATCACAGTAATCCAAGTCTATGCCCTGACCAGTAACGCTGAAGAAGCTGAACTTGAAAGGTTCTATGAAGACCTACAAGACCTTTTAGAACTAACACCCAAAAAAGATGTCCTTTTCATTATAGGAGACTGGAATGCAAAACTAGGAAGTCAGGAAACACCTGGCGTAACAGGCAAATTTGGCCTTGGAGTACAGAAGGAAGCAGGGCAAAGGCTAATAGAGTTTTGCCAAGAGAACATGCTGGTCATAGCAAACATCCTCTTCCAACAACACAAGAGAAGACTCTACACATAGACATCACCAGATGGTCAACACTGAAATCAGACTGATTATATTCTTTGCAGTAGAAGATGGAGAAGCTCTATACAGTCAGCAAAAACAAGACTGGGAGCAGACTGTGGCTCAGATCATGAACTCCTTATTGCCAAATTCAGACTGAAATTGAAGAAAGTAGGGAAAACCACTAGACCATTCAGGTATGACCAAAATCAAATCCCTTATGATTATACAGTGGAAGTGACAAATAGATTTAAGGGACTAGATCTGACAGACAGAGTGCCTGACGAACTATGGACAGAGGTTCGTGACACTGTACAGGAGACAGGGATCAAGACCATCCCCATGGAAGAGAAATGCAAAAAAGCAAAATGACCGTCTGAGGAGGGCTTACAAATAGCTGTGAAAAGAAGAGAAGCAAAAAGCAAAGGAGAAAAGAAAAGATATTCCCATCTGAATGCAGAGTTCCAAAGAATAGCAAGGAGAGATAAGAAAGCCTTCCTCAGTGATCAATGCAAAGAAATAGAGAAAAACAACAGAATGGGAAAGACTAGAGATCTCTTCAAGAAAATTAGAGATACCAAGGGAACATTTCATGCAAAGATGGGCTCGATAAAGGACAGAAAATGGTATGGACTTAACAGAAGCAGAAGATATTAAGAAGAGGTGGCAAGAATACACAGGAGAATTGTACAAAAAAATCTTCATGACCCAGACAATCATGATGGTGTGATCACTCTCCTAGAGCCAGACATCCTGGAATGTGAAGTCAAGTGGGCCTTAGGAAGCATCACTACGAACAAAGCTAGTGGAGGTGATGGAATTCCAGTTGAGCTATTTCAAATCCTGAAAGATGATGCTGTGAAAGTGCTCCACTCAATATGCCAGCAAATCTGGAAAACTCAGCAGTGGCCACAGGACTGGAAAAGGTCAGTTTTCATTCCAATCCCAAAGAAAGGCAATGCCAAAGAATGAATGCTCAAATTACCACACAATTGCACTCATCTCACACGCTAGCAAAGTAATGCTCAAAATTCTCCAAGCCAGGCTTCAGCAATACGTGCACCGTGAACTTCCAGATGTTCAAGCTGGTTTTAGAAAAGGCAGAGAAACCAGAGATCAAATTGCCAACATCCGCTGGATCATCGAAAAAGCAAGAGAGTTCCAGAAAAACATCTATTTCTGCTTTATTGACTATGCCAAAGCCTTTGACTGTGTGGATTACAATAAACTGTGGAAAATTCTGAAAGAGATGGGAATACCAGACCATCTGACCTGTCTCTTGAGAAACCTGTATGCAGGTCAGGAAGCAACAGTTAGAACTGGGCATGGAACAACAGACTGGTTCCAAATAGGAAAAGGAGTACGTCAAGGCTGTATATTGTCACCCTGCTTATTTAACTTATATGCAGAGTACATCTGGAGAAGGCAATGGCACCCCACTCCAGTATTCTTGCCTGGAAAATCCCATGGACGGAGGAGCCTGGTAGGCTGCAGTCCATGGGGTCTCGAGAGTCGGACACGACTGAGCGACTTCACTTTCACTTTTCACTTTCATGCATGGAGAAGGAAATGGCAACCCACTCCAGTGTTCCTGCCTGGAGAATTCCAGGGACGGGGAGCCTGGTGGGCTGCCGTCTATGGGGTCGCACAGAGTCGGACACGACTGAAGCAACTCAGCAGCAGCAACAGAGTACATCATAAGAAACGCTGGGCTGGAAGAAACACAAGCTGGAATCAAGATTGCTGGGAGAAATATCAATAACCTCGGATATGCAGATGACACCACCCTTATGGCAGAAAGCAAAGAAGAACTAAAGAGCCTCTTGATGAAAGTGAAAGAGGAGAGTGAAAAAGTTGGCTTAAAGCTCAACATTCAGAAAACTAAGATCATAGCATCTGGTCCCATCCATTCATGGGAAATAGATGGGGAAACAGTGGAAACAGTGGCAGACTTTATTTTGGGGGGCTCCAAAATCACTGCAGATGGTGACTGCAGCCATGAAATTAAAAGACGCTTACTCCTTGGAAGGAAAGTTATGACCAACCTAGACAGTATATTAAGAAGCAGAGACATTACTTTGCCAGCAAAGGTCCGTCTAGTCAAGGCTATGGTTTTTCCAGTAGTCATGTATGGATGTGAGAGTTGGACAGTGAAGAAAGCTGAGTGCCGAAGAATTGATGCTTTTGAATTGTGGTGCTGAGGAAGACTCTTGAGAGTCCCTTGGACTGCAAGGAGATCCAACCAGTTCATCCTAAAGGAGATCAGTCCTTGGTGTTCACTGAAAGGACTGACGTTGAAGCTGAAACTCCAATACTTTGGCCACCTCATGCAAAGAATTAACTCATTGGAAAAGAACCTAATGCTGGCAAGGATTGAGGGCAGGAGGAGAAGGGGATGACAGAGGATGAGATGGCTGGATATCATCACTGACTCGATGGACATGGGTTTGGGTAGACTCCGGGAGTTGGTGATGGACAGGGAGGCCTGGCGTGCTGTGACTCATGAGGTTGCAAAGAGTCGGACACTACTAAGCGACTGAACTGAACTGAACCAAACCAGCAGCTATATGCCAAACACCTCCAACTCTTCACCACCTCCATCCCTGAAAGCTGACTTCTGAGCTCATTCATGTTGGATGAATACACATTTCTCACAGACCCTCAAAATCGTTTTACCCCAAGCTCCAGCTTTCATTTCTCCTTCTCCCCAAATCCAATCTTTTCCTGGTGTTTCCCCACTTAGTCCATGACAATGCTACCTTCCTTCCAGCTCCTTCTACAAACCTCAGGGCCAGGCCCAACATCCCGCTCCCCACTCAACACTCATTCATCACAGTGTATTGACTGATTCCCTCTCCTTAAATCTCTCAAGTCCATTTGCTTCTGTTTAACCTCCAGCCACCAGTGAGACCAGGCCACCACCATTTGTCATCTGAATTTAAACAGCCTCCTAGATGGCATCCAACATCCACCTGCTGGCCTTAACCCCACTGTCAACAAGGCAGGAAAACTGTTCTTTTTAAATACAAATCTGGGGCTCCCCTGGTGGCTTACTGGTAAAGAATCCGTGGTCTGGTAAGATCCCAAAACCCAGTTAGCTCATGTGCCACAACTACTGAGCCTGTGCTCTAGAGCCTGGCAGCCAGAACTACTGAACGCACATGCCACATCTACTGAAGCCTGCACACCCTAGAGCCTGTGCTCCGCAACAAGAGAAGCCACCACCGTGAGAAGCCCACGCACCGCAACTAGAGAAATGCCCTCGCAGTAACGGTGACCCAGCACAGCCAGAAATAAATAAATAAAATTATTTTTAAAATCTTTTAAAAATAAAATACACATCTGGTTTACAATTCTCCAGTAACTTCCAGTGCTGTCTCCAGCGTCACCCTCTGGCCATTCTCTCATACACTTGGCCCACTAGGACAGCCTTTATTCTGTTCCTCAAATCCCCAAGTTCCCTCCCATCCATCACCTGAATGCTCTTCCCCTGCTTCTCCACCCAGCCGTACCCTATCATCCTTCTCAGGGAATTCTTCACTGGCCACCCCTAGACTCAGGTAGTCTCTGTGATTGACAAAATAATGATACCTTATTGTGTGGACCAAATAAAGATGCCCACACCCTAGTCCGTAGAACTGGTGAATATGTTAACTGATGCGGCAAAAGGGACCTTGCAGATATGACTGATTTAAGAAGCCTGAGATGGGCGGATTATCCTGGATGGTCTGAGTGGGCCCAGTGTCATCAAGGGTCCCCGTGAGGAGGAGGCAAGAGTATCATAGTCAGCAAGGAGACATGATGACACATGCAGAGGTGAGAGAGAGAGACCTGAAGATGCTATGCTGCTGGCCTTTGAGATGGGATGCACCATGAGCCAAGGAGTGCAGACAGGCCCTGGACAATGGAAAGAGCTCTCCTAGAACCTCTGGAAGCTGTGCAGCCCTGCCAACACCTTGATTTTAGGACTTCTGACCTCCAGAGCTCCAAGAGAATAAACTCTTGTCATTTTCAGCTGCTAAGGGACTTCCCTAGTGGTCCAGTTGTTAAGACTCTGTTGTTCCACTGCAGGGGGCACTGGTTGGATCCCTGGTTGGGGAATTCAGATCCCACATGCCACAAAGCATGGCCAAAAAAAAAAAAAAAAAGCTGCTAAATTTGTGGTACTATTTTACTGTAGCAACACGATATTGACATACCCCCCTCCCCAACAACCTCCACCCTCCACTCATAGCATACTGTCTCCCTTACAGTATTTATGCCAGTTTTTATTTGCATGATTATTAATATCCGTCCTATCCCCTAAACTACATGTCTCATGGGAGCAAAGACTATGTTTAACCTATTTAATCCTACAAGTACAGTACTAAGTGACGAACACAGGGAAGGCCCAGTCCTGCTGGGTGGGTAAATGGATGGATGGATGAATAAGCGGCTGGATGGATGAATGGATGGATGGTTGGATGGATGCGAATGGTCAGGGGTGTGTGAATTGCTTCCATATCCATGATCATTTGGACATGGGTGTGTGCACTCTCCAGATTTATTGTTCAGTGAGGCCTAAGTGGTACCCTCAACCACTTCCCCATTCTCCCTGCCCTTTTATAAATATACATCTTAGGAATTCCTCCCCGTGGATACGGAATGTTACTAATATTGACCCTTGGAACCAAACTCTTGCTTCACATGCTAGCATTTTCCATTGGTAACATGAATTTTTGTGCAACCTTAACAGATTTTGGAGTTCTCTATGTTAAATGTAGATCTCTGTACAATAAAGGGACATAGACATCATGGGGAATGTTTCATGAGATGATGATGACAGATACTTAAATATCAATTAGACAGTGTAAATCAAAACTTTAAATGAGCATGTCCTACAGCCCTGCAATTTGTTCCACATCTATACTCACACAGGTAGAAAAGATACAGAGCCTGTATCCAGGCCCCAAATGATCCAGGCCTGGCTTAAAACAAGATGGAAGTTTCTTTCTTTCACGTAAGTGTTCACAGGGAGGAAGCAGTGCAGGTCTGAAATGGCAGTTCTGCAGGGCCAGGGACACAGGCTCCTTTTAACTTGTTGCTTTGTCACCCTCAAGAGTCTATCTTGGGAACCAACACGGCCACTCCAGCCCCCTATCATCGAACCTGTGCCAGGGGCAAACAGACAAGAAGGAAAGAGATTTCTCCTTTCCTTCCAAGAAAGTCCCTGAGAGTCACACACATCACGTTTTCTCAGAATCTTGATGGCCAGGACATCACCCAGCCACGCAGCCACACCTAGCTGCCTGGGGAACTTGGCAAACGTGCTCCTGAGCAGCGACGAGCTGCCAAAATTAGAAATGGAAAAAGGATACTTTAAATAACAGTCAGCATGCAACGGTTCTCCCTGGCAAGGTTTGTAACAGAAAAAAGTCAGAAATAATTTAGCGTTAGTCATTCAGTCCTGTCCGACTATCTGTGACTCGCTGGACTGTAGCCTGCCAGACTCCACTGTCCAGGGAATTCTTCAAGAAAGAATACTGGAGTAGGTAGCCATTTCATTCTCCAAGAAATAATTTAACTGGTTAAATAATTACAGTAATAAATAAGACAGAATACCATGTAGCTACTTAAAAAAAGCAAAGCTACTCCATAGGTATGGCTGTGAAAATCTATCCCAGATACAACAATAAGTAAAAACATGTGAGTGAGCCAACGTGTGTACAGAACAATTACTGGAAATGTCCTCCATCCAAGCAGCAGACACTGAGCCCTCTTGGTCCACAGCACAACTACACACCTGAGAGACACAAAGGGACAGAGTGGCCAGAGCCTGCCTTCAACATCCATGCTTTAATGGAAATTCCAGAAAGGAATACTTCAGAAACTATTAACACTTGTCACCAGTGTCTAGGAGAAGGGCTTGCAGATGATAAGCCCACCAAGGGGCTTTTTGTTTTTTCAACTGTTCCAATTTTCAACTATGAGCACATATTATCTTTGTCATTAAAAATGTAATGAAAGTTAGCAAACTAATATCCTACAGACCAGTTATCGAAAGCCCACAGCACACACCTCACAGATGTATTTGCCTATTGTTCCCCCCAGTATGAATTTCCTTTTGATTTCGGGCATGTCCTCTTTCTTGGCCTTTGTTTCCTGGGTTAGAAGTGGGGTTGCTCATATTCAGCCTGCCTGTGGCTCAGGGTGGCAGAGGAAATCAAGCAAAACGAGGCATGTTATCAGCACGAAGTAAATGGCAAGATGCATTGTAAACCAAGCCTGCACTTTGATCACTGGCACCCAACATAATGACACAAAAGGCAAACGGGGCACTGAGAATAACTGACCAGAGGCTGAACGAAAAACTGATCCGCAGCAGTAAATCACAGGGTCTGCGGGTATAAGAAAGAGTTTTCATTTACATCGGTAAGAAATGTAGTAACCTTTGAAAACAATGCACCGCACTTTATTAAAAATAGAATCTGGGCTGGACAAGTTCCAACAAGAAGACTGTAATGCTAGCTCTTCACAGCATGTCTGAAAGCAGTTGTGTGGCTGCCAAGGGGTGAGACAAAAACACAGAAGGAACAACAACAACTCAGGAAAATAAATCATAGACGTATGAGATGTATAAAGAAAGGCAATTCTTCTAAAGCAATTTTAAAAGCAGCTTATAGGAAAACATGTTAGAATGCCTTCCCTCAGGGGAGAGGGGATGAAGACAGATTCTTGCCCAGGCGGATGTAATCCGAACAATGGCACTGCAAGATCTAGAGACGTCAATGAAGGATTTCCCTTGTTGGTCCAGTGGCTAAAATTCTGTATTCCCAATGCAGGGGGCCCAGGTTCAATCCCTGGTAGGGAACTAGATCCCTCAAGCCGCAGTTAAGATCCCACATGCCACAACTAAGACCAGAAGCAGCCAAATAAAACCTAAAAAAATAATAAGAACATTGTATATTATGCAGGAGCCTAAACCGAAAAGAGGAACCAGGAAGGGGCCTTGACGATCAGCTAGACCATTACACAGATCCCAAAACCCAACACCTACGATCATAAACATAAACCTACTTGCTCAAGATCACCCCAAGGCAGCCTACCCTTCTGCATCCTAAGGCATGCAGGCTATCTTTCAAGTTTATACGAAGTACAGAAAGGCCCCAAATAACACATAAGAATTCTAAGTATACAGAGAGTAAGTCGCTGATTATAAACCATGAATTAAAATATATGACAGGAGAGGTGAATGTTGTTGCTAAAATGACCTTTTAAAGTCGACATTCAAAACAGGGCTATTTTACTTAACAAGTGTGTTTCAAAGTACAAAAGTATTTTGAGGACGAATTCTCAAAAGGACTAGAATTCCCAGACTTCTGATGACAAAAGTCCTACACTGGACCATAAACTCTACGAGGACAGGACTGTGTCTGATTGGTCTACCAGGACCCTACAGAACACCTAACCTGCAAAAAGTGCTTACTAAATTTGCTGACTGAATCAACTTGGTGAAAGGGTAATTCCCAGACTTCTGATGACAAAAGGTCTTTTGTAGAGCTTTAAGGAGAAAGTGTAGCAAAAATGAAGCGATGTTTTGTTTTCTTCTGGAAGGAAGTTCTTGATGGAGTTTCTTTCCCCCACCCCAAAATTGACATAGATATCAAAATTTGGTGCTTATAAGGAAAGACTTTTAAAAATGAATAGCAATGCTTCGATTAAAATTACAAATGAGAAATTTAAAAAAATAAAGTGATGCAACTCAAGATCTCAGGCTGAGTCAGGAGCCACCTGCCAGAATTCACGGATGGTTAAGGAGGGATTACAGTCACTGGCTTCCAAACATAATTAGTAATAATAATAGATAACACAAAAAATTACACTGTGTCCAGTCACTGCTCTGAGGACTTCAGATATATTTTACTCATTTTAATCTTCACAATAACTCTATGAGGTGGATATCATTACTGTTTCCATTTTAATAAGAAAATTGAGGTACAGAGGGAGTAAATAACTTCATCCAAGTTCATACAGATAATAAATACTGGAATTAGGTTTTAATTCACACCATCTGGCTCCAGAGTGTTGGTTCCCAAGCACTATACCACACTGACTCTCAAGGTGATAGGGCCCCCTCAGAACCCCAGAACCACAAGAATAAAAACCAAGCAAAAAGAAGAGGTCACAGAGTTGAGAGATCTAAACTCTTACCTCTGAGGCACCACTTCAATTATTCTAGATGAGGAACACAGGTGTCCTTCTCTGTAAAATCACCACAGAATACTGCAACCAGTTTAAAGAACATATAAAACTGAGGTTGAAAATCAGGAGAAACCTGAGATGTAATCAAGAGGTAATAATTTTTTTTTTCCCCCAAAATAGTTTCAGGCTGTGACTTTTATCCAGCCAAATATAATAGTAAAAGAAAATATTACTGTTTAAAATAGGAGAAAGCAAAAACAAGATCAAAAAGTAGAAATGAGTTCTAAGGAGTAAACCATTTTACATCTAATAATGCAATAATGTGCATTCTTACATCCCTAACATGGATAGATACTGACAATTAAAAAAAGAAACGGGAGAGAGAGAGAAAGGACCCACCAGAAGTATTCAGAACAAAATATGTTAATATATCAATACAGCTCATCTCTCAGTGCTGGGACTATTTGGGAGGGGTAAGTGGGGAGAAATGGTGTGAATTATGTATCAGGGGAAAAACTGTCATTTTTTTCTTAGCCAAAGAAAGTGGCAAAGCCTCTGTCGTGCCTCTATAGATGCATTTCTGTCCCTCTTGGCTCAGAACTAGTGCAGCCAGTTCTCTGGCCCCTCAGAGCTGTCCCCTCTCCAACCCCCACCACCCCCTCCTTAGCAGTTGGCTTTAACATCACTTCTTCAAAGCTATCCTCTCTGACCCTTCCCTCTCACAGAATCCTGTGTCTCTCTTCATACAACTAATCACAATCTCTAATAACATATTTGTTTGTGGCTGATGTCTTTAACGTCTGTCCTCCTACTGGACCACAGATTGGCAAATGACAGTCCCTGGGCCAGATGTGGCCCACTAACTGTTTTTGTCAATAAAGCTTTATCAGAACACAGCCGTGATCACTCAATTACTTATTGTAGCTACTTTCACAGTACGACAGCAGAGTTGAGTAGCTGCGACAGAGACACGTGGCCCACAAAACCTAAAGTATTTACCATCGAGCCCTTTACCAACAACCCTGCCAAGTCCTACACTGGACCATAAACTCTACGAGGACAGGACTGTGTCTGATTGGTCTACCAGGACCCTACAGAACACCTAACCTGCAAAAAGTGCTTACTAAATTTGCTGACTGAATCAACTTGGTGAAAGGGTAATAAGCAGTATGTGCCACTTGTGGTTTAGAGAATTTCACATCTCTGTACTCATCAACTCCACTGTCAACCAGCCAAAGCCATTCCACTTATTGTCCCCTTCCACTCCGCCAGCAAGGGCAGAGCCAGGACTCAACCCCAGGCCACTCAGCTCCAAAGCTTGAGCTTCTGACCACAAGGCAGGGAGAATGATCTACCCATTCAGACTTCTGAGTAATTCCTTAGCTGCAGATGGAGGGTCTGGGCAGAGGGCCATGACTGGTTCTGATGGTGTCCTCGTTGGCTGCTTGCCGGCCCCTTCATACATCACCTAACCACCAGTGCACTGTACCCAGAGGAGTTTGGGTGCCATCCATCCTCCTCAGAGAACAGACACGTCACCTGGTCCCACAGAGCAATACCGACACTCTTCTTCCAGACAAGGCACTTACTCGGACTCGGTACCTCCATTTCATAGGTAAGGGAAATGAAGTTAACGGAGGTTCAGTAAATTTCCAAGGTCAAGTGTTAGTATGAGGCAGAGGTCAGCTGCAAACCCACAATCTTATTTACCATCACAGTGCCAACTCCCAGTTCAACAGCGCTCCAGCACTTCCCTCCAGACTCCCACAAGGAGCCAGGCATCCACAAGAAGGTAGTGATGGGCATTTTCATTCTACACCAGGAGAGCATGTCATTTCCATGCCTTTCTAGGGAGGGAGAAACAATGCTGGAAAAAACCTCAGTGTGACTTCACTTAATGACCATAACACAGAAGCAAAAATGTCTCTAATTGAAGACGACGACCCTGGGATACATAATGATCCCAAGTTGTCATAGGAAGGACAGTAAAGAGCAGTGGGAGACTCTAGCCTGTGAAACAATTCTTGTGGCTAGAGACAGCACAACAAAGTCCTCAGGCAAAGGCAAAATTTCAACTCAAAAGTAGAGCAAAGAAAACTGGGACTGGGTCTGTCTTCCAGCAGAATGGGAAAGAGAAAGTATTTATCCAGTCCCTGAATTCAGTGAGCTAGAAGCAAGAACCTCATTCTTTCTTTTTTTTGCTTTATTATGATTTTTATTTATTTTTAATTGGAGAGTAACTTCTTTACAATGTTGTATTGGTTTCTGCCATACATCAACATGAATCAGCCACAGGTATACATATGACCCCTCCCTCTTGGATGTCCTTCCCATCCTCCACCCCATACCATCCCTCTAGGCTGTCACAAAGCGTGGGATTGAGGTCCCCGCGTCATACAGCAAATTCTCACTGGCTATCTATTTGACATACGGTAACGTATGTTTCAATGCTACTCCCTCAATTCATCCCATCCTCTCCTCCCCCAGCTGCGTCCACTAGTCTGTTCTCTGTCTGCATCTCTATCGCTGCCCTGCAATTAAGTTCACCAGTAGTTTTTCTAGATTCCATACATATGCATTAATGTAAGATACATTTTTTTCTCTTTCTGACTTACTTCACTCTGTATAACTGGCTCTAGGTTCACCCACCTGACTAGAACCAACTCAAATTCATCCCTTTTTACGGAGTAATATTCCATTGTATAGATGCACAACTTCTTTATCCATTCATCTGTCGATGGACATCTAAGTTGTTTCCATGTTCTGGCCATTGTAAATACTGCTGCAATGAACACTGGGGTACATGTGTCTTTTAGAATTGTGGAGGAACCTTATTCTAAATCCAATGTTCCGCAAAGGCACCAAGTTGCCTCCTTGACCATCAGGCGGCACAGGAATCCTAGTCAAAGAGGCCAACTCTGAAAATTTAAATAATAGGGTGACTTCAAGTACTTCCCTCACACTCTCTAGCACCTTTAAAGCTCAAGGTCTTTAAAACCAGTACCCCCACCTGACAGCAGGGAATCCCGGCCCTTGGATCAATATTGCCCTCTCAGAGTTATTTTAGTCAAGTGCAATGCAAATGCCCTGTAATGCACTCATTATGAAACATAAACTATAAAATTCTGTGGCCTCCTCCCCCATTCCCAGACAGTGCTACAATGGGAGAAAGCAGAGGGAACAAGGAGGTCTTCCCAGCAGCATTAATCAAAGTGTTATTAACCCTCTGCCAGGAGCAAAGTTCAGAAACTGAAAACATGTATAATGAATGCACAGAGTAATTTTCTGTCTGTTGAGTTTGATAACAACAACAACAACAAAAAAAAAACCTAGAGTTGGTGTTTTATGTATCTTTGGGGTTTTTATTCCATTTTGCAATTAATTTTTTATTGTAGTTTACAAAAATATCAGTCTGTGACAGATTGAAAATAAAAATAAAACTGGTCCTTCCCTACAGACTTTGAAAATAATTGCCAACAGCAAAACAGTTGAGTGAAATTGAGCTTGTTTTCTGAAATGTGTGAATAGCTGCTCAAGCTCACTCTTAATATGAGAGATGCAAACTAAAAATATACTAAGACACCATTTTCCCCCTATTGGCAAAGATCAAAAGGCTTTTGGATAGCACCCTACTTTGGCAAGGCTGGGGCAGCGACAGTCACACACATTGATAGTGGAGGGCAATTTGCAAAACTCAAAGTTACAAATGCAGATCCATTGCAAGGAAGTCAGCTGACAGATACACCCCCATATACGCAAAATGATGTAGGGACAAAGTTGTTCCCTGCAGCCTTGTTTGTAAAAAAGTCATGGAAAACTACCTCCATGCCCATCAGTGGGGGCTGGTTAAGTGAATTCAATACATTCAGGCAACTGAATACTCTGCAGCCATAAAAAGAGAATGAGGATGCTCTTCACACAGTAGCACAGACCCAACTCCAAGATACTAAAAGCAAAGGGCAGGTCCAGACTGTTCAGTATATGCTACAAGCACTATTTGTGTTTTTAAAAGATAGGAGAGAAATAAAAACATACTTGCTTATATATACACAAGACATCACTGAATACAAGAGGAGGAAGTGGCAAATACTGATGGATGCCACAGACAAGGATCGCAGGGTGGGTGTAACTGGAACACAGTATATCCTTTTGTACAATCCGAAAAAATTTTCTACCAGTAACTCATACTCTCTTTTCAAAAACTTTATTTCAAAACTTTTTTTAAAAAGAAAGAAACCGAGCTTAGCCACTTCACGTGTTTTTGTTAAAAATGCCTCACTGTACACCAGATAACACAAAAGGGTATGTTTGTTGGCTGATCAGATGACTGAAAATCGTTTACTGCATCACGTGCCCTCGTTACTAGGAAAGGGAAAACAGCATCCTGACTGATGATTATAAAAGCTTTGCCACACACCAGCAGCCCGGCGTCTTCCAACATCTCGGTCGGAAATCACAGCTTCTTCCTCCTTTTGTCCGCTCCATGCACTTCCCCTCCCCAGGCCTGCCTCTGACTGGAAGCCCCAGTGAGTTTGCAACAAGTCTGCTCATCTCCTCCTTAGTGCTACTCACCAGGAGGAATGGCTCTTAGCATCTTACAGACCCAGAGGACCTTCCTCACCTGCCCAGCATCACAGAAGCTACAAAGTGGCAGGATCAGGATTGGAACCTGGGACCTTGGATCCCAAGTTCAGGGCTCTTTCCACTACATCCTGTGGACTCCTTTGCTAGTGGGGAGGAGGAGGCACTGAAAGAAAACAGCAGTAAAATAAAATGGCCAGGTTCTGGGCTAAGCACTAAACACGAATGATGCCACTTATGCCCCACAGTGCCCCAGGGAGGGAGGTGCTCTCATGACCCACATGCCGTGGATGAGAAGCAGTCTCTTGAGAGGGTGGAGCATGGAGAGCTCTCACACCCAACCAACCAGATCCCATCCACACACTGACCTGTCTCTGGAGGAAGCTCACCAACCCACAACCTGCAAACCAGTTTAACAGTTTTACTCCAAGAACCAGTTACATGAAACACCATAAAGAACTTCTCTGAGCCAGTGTCTCCCAAACCACAGACCACGAATGCCCAAAGAAGGAGAAATAATCTTAGGTGGCACGAATGTGAACATTTTTTAACTTTAGCAATTATACTTGATATGTATTTAAAAAGCATATAACTAGCTCATCAAACCCATTACTTCACAGATGTCTTAGCACAGAATGAGACTGAATTAAAAGAAGCTGAACAGATTTAAGGACAACTGCTAAATAAATAAGTTCAGGTGGTTCACAGATATAATGAAAACCATGAAGGAAAACAAACTGACATTTGAGAATCATGGGTCTAAGGAAGTGGATCCAATCCACCATTTTTATCTAGAGGAAGAGAAACTCAGGAATATCCCGGCACACAATACACATGGGTTCTGAATGTCGCTTTATTTGTATTTATTTCATTCCCACCTGCCCTCCACTGTCCACACCACCCAGCGTCTCTCAGATGGACGAGGCAGGAGCCCTGTTACCAAAGCAATTTGAAACCTTCTATCAAGGTTTGACCTTGAACAGTTCTGATTACATGTATAGTAGATCAATTAATACCAGATAATTATTTTGAGTGTGCCCTCTCTCACTTTAAGTATCTGACCTGGTGAACAAACTAGAGAGCCAACTGGGAGAGATCTGTGACCTCTCTCTAGCCCTTGTCACCCCAGAAACAGAGAGAAGGAACCCCACTTCCCCAGCACCCGGTCAGAACCGCACCGTCTAGTCCATGTTGCCTCTTATCTTGCCCGACCTCTTTGTTCAATCCTATTTTTCCCCAAATGCCCATTAAATGTAGATGGCAGGCCAGAGTGAAAGGATCCCACTGGCTCCTGCAATGTCAACAGCTCTGTGCTTTGTTCAAACTAAAGAAAATGTTCACTTCACTAAAAGAGAATTATGAAAAGTAATACGTGTGAGGGCATCATGGTTCAAAATGCTTCCATAAGTGAGATATCCTCTGATTCTCAAAAAAAAAAACTGTGAGGAAGGTATTTCATCATGTCTTTTTGTGTTTTAAAGAGATGGGGAAACAGGCTCGGAGATTTATCAAGCAGGATTTCAAACCCAAACTGCTTCACTTTAGAGTTGTATGGGGAAAAAAAAAATTGTTTTCCTTTTCTTCCTAGGGTCTTAAGTGTGCTCCCCAAACCAGGAGCATCTGGTCACAAGAGAGGGCCCCCGAAAGGCAAAATGTCAGCCTGCTCCTGACATACTGGATCAGAATCTGCATTTTAAACAAGCTCCCCAGGTAATTTCTGGGGACAAGACAACAATCTGAGGAGCACTGCTTTATGCAAGGCAATCCTTCCATTCTCCCACGCTGCATCTCTTCATTCATCTAATAGTTTTTTTTTGTGCATCTACTACACTGTGCTGAATGCTGAGAAATCCGCAGTGAATAACATAAACACAGGTTCTGTCCTCATGGGCTGCCAGTCTAACACAGTGGTTTTTCAACCTTGGGTGCTCACCAGAATCAAAGGTAGCACTTAACAAAAAAAAAAAAGCAGGTGCCTAAATCCCATCCCAGACCCACCTACATCTCTATACAGTCAGAAACTGAGACTGAAACCCTAGATGCTGCTATCAGAAAAGCTCCAATTCATGTACCTACCTTGGAGAATAAATTGACAATATCTAGGAAAGCTGCAGGCAAGCGTATCCTAAGAGCAGCATTTCCACTTCCAGAACTACGTCCTTGAGAAATAGAAGCGTGTGTGCAAAGAAGACAGGAACAAGAACACTCACTGCAGCAATGCTTCCAGACAGAAATCTGGGAAACTATTCAACTGTCCCTAAATAAGGGAATGAACAAGTAAACCATGGTTAAATCAAAGAATACTGCTAAAGACCCCTCAGGACGAATAAACAAATAGAAAATAGATGTATATGTGTGTGCTCAGTCGCTCAGTGGTGTCCAACTCTTTGAGACCCCATGGACTGTAGCCTTCCAGTCTCCCCTGTCCGTGGAATTTTCCAGGCAAGAATACTGGAGTGGGTTGCCATTTCCTACTACAGTGGATTTTCCCAACCCAGGGGTCAAACTCGCATCTCCTGTGTCTCCTGTACATGTCAATATATTCTCAAATATAATTGTTGAGTGGAAAGAGATAGTTCCAAAAGCTACATAATTTTATACACACTCATATATGGATTCACAAATCTGAAGTATAAAGACATGCATGACAAAAAAAAAAAAAAAGACATGCATGACAAACACACACCATCTTCAGGAAAATGGCTAGTCCTAGGAGGAGGGGAGAGGAAAGAGAAAGCAGTGGTTAGTGGTTTTTTCTAAGGTACTTAGTAGATCTGAAAAAAGATCTTAACCAAATACAATTAAAGTCTAAGTCTGCTAAATCTGAAGGTTAGAATTTGGGTATCTAATACATATTAAATTACATTCTTTTTTTCCATACATTTTTGGGTGCTAATGTTTTGTGATTTAATTTCTTTAAAATTCTTTCAAATGCTTCATAGGGGATATAATATATAGTCAGGGTTGGGAATCCCTGTTCTAAGAACATGAAGCAATACAACTCTAGCTGTTCAATATCAGGAAATACATCTATAGAATGGCAATGATCTATAGCTCTTGAAGTTAAATTACTTCCTTAAATAATTTTATATAGATTAAAAAAAACTTTCACGTGGCAGATAGTTTCTGTAAGTTATATATATTTTTTCAGGAGGCAAAGGTAAGTATTACCCAAGGAAAGCAATATTTCTCAAACTGTGATCCTCAGTTCACCTGCAATACAAGGAAGAGGGAGTGAGAAGGGGAGGGAGTATTTATTAAAATGCAGATTCCAGGTTTCCTGCCTTA
Source organism: Okapia johnstoni (assembly GCA_024291935.2). Classification (NCBI taxonomy): domain Eukaryota; kingdom Metazoa; phylum Chordata; class Mammalia; order Artiodactyla; family Giraffidae; genus Okapia; species Okapia johnstoni. The sequence goes on from CM044308.1 coordinate 62,074,230, forward strand.
GACCTACTTAATCAAAATTGCTGAGGGCAGAAACCCAGAGGCTGAATTTTTAATAAAATGCACTCATGGGTGCAACTGTACACTGAAGAATCACTCAGGTATATTTTTTTAAGTTACTATTACTCAAGTTTTTAAAAACATGTGTCTGGTATGTCACCATAAAGTGACATGCTTCATACTCTGAAAATTAAGGTGCAGGGAATGTTTCCTAAATGCTTGAGATCATAATTCCACAAGTATATGCAAGCAGATCCTGATGAAAACTGGTTTCCCACACAGTGTATCTAACCCTGAAGGACAAAGAAACATATTTCAGGAAGAAGAACATAACTTCACATTGCCTTTCTAAATAAAAGAACTTCAAAAAGCAACTGGGTAAACAGGAAAGCTCCACAGGTCCAGCCTTGCTGCTTTTCTCACGGGAAGAGGCCCCGACACCAGAGCCAGATTCAATTAAACACAAATGGTTAGCACAGTAAGAGATGCCAAATTTCTTCTCTTAGGACCATCTTCTCCATTCTGTAGTCCTTTTGCTACAAGTTTTCCATATCTTGTTAACACCTCCTTAGTCTCATCTTCCACTCCATCCTTATCTTTCTTGACTTTTCCTTTGGTCTCCCCCATGTTCCCCTTTATTTTCTGTTTCCTTACATGCAAACAAAACCAACACCACAGCCCTGGAAAACCTCTCTGGAGCCCCTGGGTTAAAAACAATCCAGTACAGGGAATTCCCTGGAGATCCAGGGGTTAGGACTCAGCACTTCCATAATCAGAGGTCTGGGTTCATTCCCTGGTGAAGGAACTAAGATTCCACATATGCAGCCAATAAAAAAAAAAAAACAAACCCACAGCACAGAGTGTGTGTGCATGTTGAGGGAAGGGTAAATTAAGAGTTTGGGATTAACATATACACACTATGTAGATAAAATAGATCACCAACAAGAACCCACTGCATATAGCACAGGGAACTATACTCAATATCTTATAATAACCTATAATGGAAAAGAATCTAAAAAACAATGTGTATGTGTGCCGAGTGCGTGCTCAGTTGCTCAGTCCTGTCTGACTCTTTGTAACCCCATGGACTGTAGCCTGCCAGGCTCCTCTGTCTATGGAATTTTCCTGGCAAAAATACTGGAGTGGATTGCCATTTCCTCCTCCAGGAGATCTTCCCCACCCAGGGACTGAACCTGCGTCTCCTGCATCTCGTGCACTGGCAGTAGATACTTTACCACTGAGCCATCTGGGAATCCCTATAAAAAAGAATAATGTGTGTGTGTGTGTGTGTGTGTGTGTGTGTGTGTGTGTGAGTGCGTGTGCGTCTGGGAATCCCTATAAAAAAGAATAATGTGTGTGTGTGTGTGTGTGTATACACACACATATGTATAACTGAAACTAACACAACATTGTCAGTTCAGTTCAGTCGCTCAGTCATGTCTAACTCTTTGCAACCCCATGAACCGCAGCAAGCCAGGCCTCCCTGTCCATCACCAACTCCTGGAGTCCACCCAAACCCACGTCCATCGAGTCGGTGATGTCATCCAGTCATCTCATCCTCTGTCGTCCCCTTCTCCTCCTGCCCCCAATCCTTCCCAGCATCAGGGTCTTTTCAGATGAGTCAGCTCTTTGCATCAGGTGGCCAAAGTATTGGAGTTTCAGCTTCAACTTCAGTCCTTCCAATGAACACCCCCAGGACTGATCTCCTTGCAGTCCAAGGGACTCTCAAGAGTCTTCTTCAACACCACAGTTCAAAAGCATCAGTTCTTCAGCGCAACACTGTACATCAACTATATTTCAATAAGAAATTTTTGAAAATAAAATTTAAAAAAACAGCACAACAAACACATGAAAAGATGTTTGGCCTCATTAGAAAATAAGAAATTGCACATTTTAAACCACAATGATATCATTTCACACCCATCAGACTGGCAAAACTTTTAAGTCTAACAATTTTGAGTGTCTGCAAGCACATGAAGCAACTGAAACTCCCAAACCTGTCAGCTGGAATGTAAATTGGTACAACTGCTTTGAAGAGAAATCATGTCATATATTAGAGTCAAAGATGCCCACTTCCTTTGACCCACAATTTCCCTTCTAGGTAGGTACACCAAAGAGAAAAACTAAACAGATGCACAGGAAGACAAGTTCCAAACTGTCATGGCACACAGACAAAATTCTAAAACAAAAAAAAATGAATAAATATAACACATCTGTGTGGTGGAATATTATACAGTAGTTAAAAACAACCGAGATTACATGCTTGCATCAATAAATCTCAAAATAATAACTTAAAAGCAACTTTGAAGTTGTTCAGTATTACAAGAGCATGTTTAAAACATGAGGAAGCAATACAATATCTAGTGTATGAATACCTACATATCTAGGAAAGGTGTAGAAACACATGATAAACACCAAATTCAGAACAGTGGTCACTGACTGATAGGAAGGGAATGGGGAAATGCTCATTCGTATTTGTAACATTTTTTTTCTTCACAGGGTGTAGACACTGAGTGGTCACTCTATTAGTTTCCATATTTTTCTGCATGTCTGAAATTTATCACCACCTAGACAGTCCCACGTCTAAGCTACCTGAAAGCATTTGAAGGTTCTGAGAGCAGAATCAGAACTTGATGGGGAGAAGGAAAGTTGGACCTATGAGTGGAAAGCTGAAACAACTAATAGGGTTCCCCTCTCCCTCTTCAAACTATCCATGGCAAAAAAAACATTCTCAGAATTATGGTAAAATCCCATGTAGAGGACTTATGATACCCCCCAAACTCTAAGCCGCAATCCCAGAACAGAAACATTCCAAACAGCTTTTGGTGCTGACACAATTTATTTGCCTGAAGACACTTTTTTCCTGGTTCATTTTTGGGTGGCCTTTTCTTTTAAAAGATCAGCAAGGCCTTTCAAACCCTTAGACTAGCATTGGGTTTCACCACAAATGAAGGTTTATTATAAGAAACTGCATTAAAATATTTTGGCCATTAAAGTTTACTAGACTCAAAGTTAACTTTTACAACTCTCCCAGTTGGTCTGCTTTGGGCTGGCTCCCGGGGTAGGTCAGAGATAAAACTACCAAGAGATACCTTTCTGATGATACCAAAGAATTCAATACCATCATAAAACTTCAATTCACTAAAGCTAACTAGATAGACTAGGCCCAGTGTAGGGTGAAAAAAGACATGTGAACTTTCTTGTTTAGAGAAATTTAGAGAGTTTTCTCTTAATTACGCAAGAGAATAAAAACTGAAAATTACTTTGTTGCTACCCAAACACACCAGAATTCCACATTTCTGAAAAATAAATAGGTTTCATTGTTTGGGTGAACTGGAACACACAAAGCTGATATCCAGAAGAAGGTATCACAATCTTTAGTGAAAGTGAAGTTGCTCAGTCGTGTCCGACTCTTTGCGACCCCATGGACTGTAGCCTACCAGGCTCCTCCATCCATGGGATTTTCCAGGCAAGAATACTGGAGTGGGTTTCCATTTCCTTCTCCAGGAGATCTTCCCGATCCCGGGATTGAACCCAGGTCTCCCACACTGTAGGCAGACGCTTTACTGTCTGAGCCACCAGGGAAGATTTAATTCTAACTAAAGATTGGCTTTCAGCTTTGCTTTCCCGTGTGATTCCAAGACAAATAGAGAAGAATCTGTAGACCTAATTGTCAGGTCCTGACCCAACACAAACTCCTTCATATTAGACCTAAGAGGCCAGAAGAACAGAATGTTTTTTTAAACATTAACCCAGCCCACCTCAGGCTGCAATTTCTAAATCTGATGATTATCAGTGTAGATGCTCACCCATGACCTTAACCTCTCCTAGCTGATTAACTCAACTTAGAGGCTCCAACTATCTTTGACATTGGGAAGGAGTAACAGTAACAGAGGAAGAGGCACAGTCATCTCTCAAATTTTGAGGTTTACATATGTTTAAATAATTTTTAAAAAACATTTTCAGCTATTCTAAAAATGCCTGCCTCAAACAAGTAATTGACTTCTAATATAAAATAATCTCTATAAATGTCCTCCAGCATTATTACAAATCTCCAGTAATTTTACTTTCCCTTCATATCAAGGTGATTTCTATTTAAAAGAATTCAAATCTGGAACTAACAGTGGTGCCCAATAACATCCTGGGGTTGTTCAATGGATGCTGAAATGGTAATATCTGGTAAATTCAACACAGTTTCAAACAAAGTAGTTAAGTACTCAAGGAAAGAATCTAAGAACTACTACTCTCTAAGGAAGTTTCTGACAACCAAATATATTATACACATCAGTTCTACAAGTTGAGAAACTATGGTCCCAAGAAAACACAACAGTTTGTTCAATGGCACCATTAGACTCAGGCTTAGCTGGAGAGACACCCAGTAGCATAGATTTCAGTTCTAAGCTCCTTTGACTACAATCATAGAAAATAAAAGAATCAAACTTGAGTCAAATGCAAATGATATTAAAGAAACATCCTGCTGTGATCATCAGTTTACTGTACTGCTTCTGAGATTTTGCTCAATCTTTATCTGTGTGGATATCACACTGTATTGAGATAGTTTCATCTTTACCAATGTTATGCCCACAAGGTAAGAAACCAGTGAGTTCCTTGGGGACAGCAACTCCCCTCACTCAATTACACACCTGCACGTAATATGTGCCAACACTAACACCGAGATCCTCAACAGACGGCCATTTTCAGGAACAAAACGTAATCTATTTGACACACGGCATTTCTTCCATGGAATATTTTACAGCACTAACCACAAATGAAATTAAGATTTGATGATTTAGGCCAATCTGCACCCGTACAAGTCACATTTCTAGAGGGCACATTTGGTTTCTACTAACAAACGCTTCCTCTTTAGAAAATTCCTCAGGCTTTTCAAACAGCAAATCTACCCCCAAAAAACCTTGCACTTACAGAACTTAAATCCATTAGCCTGGCCAAAATCAGAAGACTATCAACAAGGGACATTTCCTCATGCTTGGTAGCAGCTAATACATTTTAAAAATTACAACATACCAGCCAAACAAGCTTTACTATCTCTGAACCAGACACGCTGTGTACCTAAGGTGACGAGCCCTCAGCAAGCTGATCAAGAATCACTATGGCAGGAATTCACACAAAGTGAAATTAAGACAAATGGGAACTCGCATTAAACTGCGAATGGACAACAAAACCTCAGGGATAGGAGACAAGTAGAGGGATGTGAGTATTTTCCACGACCCTTATATCTAAACCTGGCACAAGAAGTGTGGGGAAAAGAGAAGGTGTTTATTTCTCAATCACACAAGGATTTGCAACAAGGTTTTTCCTGCTCTGCTGGGTCCTTTCTTGTCTGCTGGATGAAACAAATCCAGACTCAGAACTAGGTCCTGGTTTGCACAAGCCTTACCTAGAAGGATGTATCTTCTATCACTGTTTCTGTGACACACATTAGCCTGTTTAAAATATGCCAGATGACCTGCTTTAAAAAAAACAAAAAAAGACGCAACTGTCACTTCTTACTACAACTCCATTTGGGACCAAATGGAGTTGGGACTGGGAAGGCTCAGTTAGAGCCCCAGAGAAAAAAGAAGTGGTAAGACAGACCCACAGAAGACCTACCTGGAAACAATTCATCATTGAGTGAAGAATCTAAAGGGAGGTCCAATGAAACTGTATATCTGAACAAGTGAAAAGACAGCAGTCTCCTCATCACCAAGCCTCCTCTGTGGGAAGCAAGACTGGGAGGGACCAGGACACCTGAGCGGCCTTTTATAAGGGGGCGGGTTTAAGGACTCCCACCCCAGTCTCCGTGTATGGGCTTGGTTTGTATAAACAAACACGTGGGTTGTTTATCTTAGCAGCTGCTTCCATCAGGTCCAACAAGACATTGTCCTTTAAACGACTGAAGGTGACATAATAATAAGATGAAGCTGATCAACACCTGATACTCACTAAGTACTTGCTACATAGCAGGCTCAGTAACTCCTTTAATACAACAGTCCCATGAGGTAGGAACCATTATCATCCCCTTCTTATAGATAAGGAAAGTAGGAGAGAGAGTAACTGGTTCCAGGACAAAAAGCTAGTATATGTTCGAACCAAAACCCTGAACCCAGGAAGTCTGACTCTAGAGCCCAAACTCTTCATATCCCTTACTCTCGGCACAGGGTCCATATCAGAATGTACAACTCCCGAGTTGTGAATTATTAGTTCCTCATCTCACCTGGGTGATGATCCTAAGTTTGGTGCCTTTTTAAGGACTTCACATGAGGTGTCAACTCTCCACAGCCCACTCCTGTCTGCCCTGAAGCTTGCCTCTCTGGCTGAGTTTTGTTGGAAACAGGTTGTGACATTCTGTTCAGGTGTGCCAAGAAGCCCCAGCTGCACTGAGGGCAGAAAAGAAAAAAGGCTGGGGGCTGGCTTCATTTTGGCACATGCTAGCTCTCAAGTTTTCCAGCCTGCTCCAATACAGAGAGGTGTCACCACACACAAGCAGGACAGGACCACCACCACGGCTTCAATGCCCTGTAAGCCCAAAGCCACCCAGCAGGCACGAAAGAGAGTGTTCGAGTTCCTCTGGTTTCACAGTTCCCCTCAGGAGCTGGTTTTAGCAGACAGAGAAACCAAGAAGAAAGGCATCACCTTTTCACTGCACCAAGCAACATTAATGCTACTCGACAGGAGGGAGCAGGGGACCTGTCTCCGAGTGGAGAAGGGAGAGAGGAAATGGAAACCCACCAGGAGCCACCCACCAGCTAACTGGTCCTGTGCCAGTATCTTTGCAGCTGTCACTCGGGGAAGGCCCAGCTTTTGCTCTGCCCACCACAGCAGTAGCCACATCCAACAGTGCTGAAAACTGAAGCCAGCGCCAGTGGGTCTATGATTCCATCCCTGAGTAACACATGGCTCCTTAATGCTCCTTTCCCATGTGTTAATCTTGCAGGAGAATGTGGGACAGAAGATTTAAAAAGCTGGGTCATGGGGGAAGGGCAGCCAGATCACCTTACTCCCAGTCTTCTCAATCAAGCCTCCTCAGATTCCCTTTGGCGGCCTGTGTTACTAGATTGAGAGAGGTTTCCCCAAACTGGCATTAAAAGAGCATGTGTTCCATCCAGCTGGAAGGAGGGGAGACAGGATGGGGGCACGGTGGGCGGGTGGTCCTCGGCCAGCCAAGGAAAAGCACACACCCTCTCATCGTGCACAGGAAGGCGATGCCTCACTCCAGGGGGCAAGGCTCTGACAAGTGGAGGTACCAGCAGGAGGCACCCTGGGGACCCAAGGGCTGGAGGTTGCTCCTGCAGAAACTGAAAAGGAAGGCAAAGCAATTGGAGAAATACAAGTTAAAGTGATCACGATGTCATGGGCCCCGTCCTCACCGGAGCCCAGCAATGTCCTCGTGCTGCGTCCACGCCCAGCGGTCCACACTTGGGTCTACAGTGAATCAGGCAGGATAACCCTGGAGACCTCCTCCATGGCCCCAGCCAGCCCCCATCCTCAGGACCTTTAAATATCAGTGCCTTATGACCTTGTCCCCCTTTCACAGATGGGGAAACTGAGGCCTCCACAACAGATGACCGTGCTTTCCCAAACCAGGTAGAAGTTCACTTCCATAACCACAATTTTGCACTTTTTTTTACAGCTCTATCACATTTCAGATTTCTCTAGACACACCGACTGCCTCTGCAAAGTGAATGTTAAATACAGTTTAAAAGAGTGAACTCAAAAATGAGATAAGGGCGGTCAGGGAGTCCGGCAGGGCTTTATCTTCGGCAAGAACATGGTGGGCGTCCCCCCCGCAACCCCAGCTTCTCCTCCAACCTGGTCCCCCGGGACGTCCGGGTTCGGCCTACCCCCTCCCCCCAAGACGCTTCACCGCAACCCGAGGGCGGAGGCGCAACGGCGCAGGGACGCGCGGGCGGGCTCCCGGGTCCCGGGGCCGAGAAGGGGGCGGGGGGCTCTGGGCCCCTCCCCCGGCAGTTCTCGGGGCCGCGACCGGCCCGCCCAGCCCGGGGGCCGGGAACTTCTGGTGGCGCCGCGCGGCCCCCGCCGCCCCCACCCCACCGGCCGCTCGGCGGGCGTGCAGCTCGGGTTTCCCTTTCTTCGCCGCCCCGCGCCTGGGGCGCGACCCTCGAGGCGGCGGCGGCGGCGACCACTCACCATATTACAGATGGAGGCGATGTTTCGGACAGTCATTAGTCTAAAGGTTACAGCGATCCCGCACCGCCATCTTTACAAGGGGAAAACAGGACCGGCCATGGTGGAGCGCTCGCGGGGAGGCCGGGCGCGGCGGCGGCGGCGGCGGGGAGGCGGCCTGGGGTCCGGCTTTCAGTTTGGCTGGGAGAAGGGAGGCCGGGAGGGAGGAGAGGAGGCGGGGAGGGCGGGGAAGGCGGGAGGCGGGCGGGAGAGCGGAGGGGCGGGGAGTGGCGGAGCGAGGGAGCCTGGGCCGCAGCCGGCGGCGCCGGGAGGAGGGGCGGCCCGAGCGCCGCGTGCAGCCCGCGCACCCCGAGCGCTCCCGCCGCGCTCCGGCCACGACCCGGCCCAGGTCCCTGCGGCTCCTCCTCCGGCCTCCGCCGGCCGCCCGGCTCGGCTTTTCTCTTTTTTCTCTCTCGGCGTCCTGCTTCACTCCGAACAGCCTAGAAAGCGCGGCCAGGCCCTGGCTCGCGCAGCTGCCGCCGGTCCCCCGGGCGGACCCCTCCGCCCAGCGGCGCCGCCGGGGGAAGCGAGGACCGAGCCCTCGCTGGGTGTCGGCCGGCGGAAGGTGCAGCTCGCGGGCTGGGGACTGGGGGCCGCTTTCTCTCTTGACTTGTTCTTTCCGGCCGCGCGGCCCGCAGCAGCCCCGCGTTTTCACCTTCGGGCGAGTGAAGGAGACAAGGGGCAGGGGTGACCACGTCCAACTTTTCGTTTGTTCCTGGGTTTCCAGCTAGATGGCACCGGCGAGGACCCACGAAGTAAATGGGGTCAGGACACGGGAGTGCCGAGAGCCCTTGGCCAGCTGGGTCGAGGGCGCCGGGAGCCTGGGCCGAGGCGCGCTCGGGCAGTGGGTGACAGTAGCAGGTACAAAGGGGAAGTCTCGGTTCTGGACAAGCTCTAGGCACGGTCCAGGGAGCGATGGAATCTGAAAAGAATGAAAACCAAACTTTTCCGCTTCTTCTAGAAAAACCTACTCTCTCGGGGCCACCCAACTTCTTTAGGTTTGGAGGGTCATTGTATTGGCTTATACACATTTCCTGCATACACACTCGTGGTTTTTGACTCAAAGCGCGAATCTACACCACTTGGCAGTTATGTTCTGTGAAGTGGAGGAGCCCATTTCCGAAGGTGTGAAACAGTTCTCATACCAAGTTGCAGTTTTATGCTTTCAACAGAGGAGTTATACGAGGGAAATGCCTGACGGTTCTTAAACCCATATATTTAATGACATCGAATTAGAGGAGAAATTAATGTAATTGAAGATAGCTTTTATCTAACCAAGAGGAGCATACTGGGAAAATAGCTCGCTTCCTGTCCTCCATTATCTATTTAGTGTTATGCTCTTTAATAGTTGAAGACCATTGTAGGTTAATGTCCCTAGGACCTGGAATGGAAATAAGGGAGACTAAAAGTTTGGTTGGGGTTTCATCTTGGCTCTGGATATTAATGGATTTCCAGACATCAATTCCTGCTTAAGTTATTCTGCCTACATCTTATTTCCAAACAGACCCTGATGATGATGGTAGCTCACTTTGACTTTTTACCATTGTCAATCATGATGCTCTTTATATTCATGATCTTGGTCACCACCAACACCATCAGATAATAGATACTATTATAATCGCCTTTTGTAGGTCAGTTAAAAAAAAAAAAGCTTAGGATACCAAGCATCCTACCTCCATTATGTTACAACTTAAGCTGGTGTGCTAATCTGGCTGAGCACCTTGAAGACAAGAAGACAACAAAACACCCAACCTATGGTCAGTTAGGGTAACTGACACTCGGGTGTATGTGCCTGCTCAGTGGCTCAGTCACATCCTACTCTTTTGCGACCCCATGAACTATAGCCCTCCAAGCTCCTCTGTCCATGGGATTCTCCAGGTAAGAATACTGGAATGGGTTGCCATTTCCTCCTCCAGAGGATCTTCCCCATCCAGGGATTGAACCCACGTCTTTTGCATCTCCTGAATTGGCAGGCAGATTCTTTACTACTGTGCCACCTGGGAAGCCCACAACTGACACCTGTAAAGGTTTAAAATATTCTACTTGAGGAAAGTCATAAAACAAGTTCAGGAGCAACCTCAAGGCTAGAACTCAGGCCTTACGACTCAAATTTCACAGACATTCCACCATAAAAGCATTAATCCAAAACCTTAAATAATATGGGAATTTTATACCGTAATAGAGTTCAGTATTTCTGCCATTATTAGCATAATGGATGGCAAAGTCCACAGGATTGAAAATGCCATTGACACAGTGAAAATTGAACATTGATGAATTACTGAGTGCTATGTCAGCAAGGCATCCTTTGTATGAACAGCCTATAGGCTAAAACCCAAGTGTTCAATATAGACAAACATTCAGATTGAAACTCAGTGAATTACAAACACAACAAATCAATTGAACATGGCAGATCTTGTCAGACTCATGAATAATTAAATGTATTTTTACACTACTACAAGGTTGGTATTCACAGGCCTAAATCGGAAAGGGCATTAGTTGAAGAATTGTAACCTCAGTCTTTTTCAGCAGGAAACATTGTTTGGAGGTGATAAGATGCAAAGTAATGAAAATGTTGACAAACTAATGAGAATTGTTAGGAAAAGTGTTTCACATATAGGGGCCAGCTGATATGAAGGTATAGAATAAAATCGGGGCAAAGTATACACAAGTCGAAAGTTGGGACATAGGGTAGCACTAAACAGATGAAGGAACAAGATTGAGGCCAGGCCAATGAAAGCACGACATGGCCCAGCCACAGTGATTGGTTTAGCTAGGAGGATGTAATATAAGCTGAATCAATGAGAGTTGGCCCTGGGTTTTGGGGGAAAGAAGTTTAGTCTTTAGTTTGCTGAGCTGGTATGATAATATCTAGGCTTCTGTCTTTCCGCTGCTTGAAGAAAAATAAAGCTGAGAATGTAAAACAACTTTTGTCCTACTGCTGCCAAATCTATATCCTGGCCTCCTTCAGCAATGCAAGGTGGTAATGTCCTTGTTTTCTTTGGTCATTCAAATTGAGTGACTGCTGCTCACGACTGAAACAATTCTAAAACATCGTCTCCCTGTTCCCAAAATTCATTAGGTTCATTCTGAATTCATTATGTTCCCTTTTCCTCTGTTTTCTTCCCACTACATGGGTTTTTTCAGTCTTTCTCCTCCATGATGCTGTCCAAGATTGCTTCCCACCACCACCAATGAAGTATATCCAGATGGTTCTTGCCCTTCTGTTGTTACCAGTTTTGTGCCATTGCCCTCCCGCTTCCCCTGTTTAATTAGTTACCATTATGCAGCCTGAGACAAGATGACCTGAGACAAGATGGGATGCCTTTGTCAGATGTTCTCACAGCACCATCCCTCTTCCCTTCATGGACCTTATATTTGTGAATTGCTTATGCCATCCAGCACATAGCACACAGTGGGTGGTTAAAAGGGGGAGTCATGGATCCAGACTCTGGACTTGGGCAAATGTCTTAACTTCTCAATGCCAAAATTCCTGGATCCATAAGAAGAGGCCCTTCATAGAGTGTGATTATGTTAGTTTATGTAGAGTACAAAACTATGGCTGATGTGCATTGTAAGTGATCGCTGCTATTATTTTTGTTCATGTGAGTGTTTAATATCTGTTTCTCCCAGAGGAAAACATAGGCAAAACACTCTCCGACATAAATCACAGCAGGATCCTCCATGACCCACCCCCCAGAATATTGGAAATAAAAGCAAAAATACACAAATGGGACCTAATTAAAATTAAAAGCTTTTGCACAACAAAGGAAACTATGAGCAAGGTGAAAAGACAGCCTTCAGAATGGGAGAAAATAATAGCAAACGAAGCAACAGACAAACAATTAATCTCAAAAATATACAAGCAACTCCTGCAGCTGAATTCCAGAAAAATAAACGACCCGATCAAAAAATGGGCCAAAGAACTAAACAGACATTTCTCCAAAGAAGACATACAGATGGCTAACAAACACATGAAAAGATGCTCAACATCACTCATTATCAGAGAAATGCAAATCAAAACCACAATGAGGTACCATTACACACCAGTCAGAATGGCTGCTATCCAAAAGTCTACAAGCAATAAATGCTGGAGAAGGTGTGGAGAAAAGGGAACCCTCTTACACTGTTGGTGGGAATGCAAACTAGTACAGCCACTATGGAGAACAGTGTGGAGATTCCTTAAAAAACTGGAAATAGAACTGCCATATGACCAGCAGTCCCACTGCTGGGCATACACACCGAGGAAACCAGAATTGAAAGAGACGCGTGTACCCCAATGTTCATTGCAGCACTGTTTATAATAGCCAGGACATGGAAGCAACCTAGATGTCCATCAGCAGACGAATGGATAAGGAAGCTGTGGTACATATACACAATGGAATATTACTCAGCCATTAAAAAAAATACATTTGAATCGGTTCTATTGAGATGGATGAAACTGGAGCCCATTATACAGAGTGAAGTGAGCCAGAAAGAAAAGCACCAATACAGTATACTAATGCATATATATGGAATTTGAAAGATGGTAACGGTAACCCTATATGCGAGACAGAATAAGAGACACAGATGCATAGAACAGTCCTGTGGACTCTGAGGAAGAAGGTGAGGGTGGGACGTTCTGGGACAATAACATTGAAACATGTATATTGTCATATGTGAAGCGGAACACCATTCCGTGTTCTATGCATGGGACGGATGCTCAGGGATGGAGCATTGGGATGACCCAGAAGGATGGGATGGGGAGGGAGGTGGGAGGAGGGTTCGGGAGGGGGAGCACAATGTGAACCCATGGCTGATTCATGTCAATGTATGGCAAAAACTACTACAATATTGTAAAGTAATTAGCCCCCAACTAAAATAAATAAATTTATTAAAAAAAAAATAATATCTGTTTCTCACCTCACATTAGATGTGAAGTGAGAGGTCTGTTTTTGCTTACCATTTGACATGTAACACAGTGCCTTGTCCGAAAGAGCAGCCAAGAAATCAGATACTAAATATTTGGGCAATTGCCTCTCTCCAAGTGGGCTGGAAGCTCCTGGAGGGAAGGTACCTTGTCTTTTGTATTAAAAAATACCTGGTCTCAGGCACTGTGCCTGGCACATTCATTCTTCTCCCTTTCCCCTCATTGATGAATAGATTATTGCAGCTCATTTGAGATGCAAAGACTAGTAAACATTTGGCTGTCAGGGGGAAAACATTTTTCTGGTTGTAGACTTCAGTTTAAAACCAGACTGGCTTTTGCGGATTATATTTCAATTCTGTGAGGAACTTTATGACAGTCTTTTCCCTTTTACATCATGTATACAGCAAATACTAAAGACATGCTTTGCACCAGATGCTGTGTGAGGTACCAGTGGTCCTAAAATAGGAGGCAGTCACAGCATTCTGCTGTGCTCTGTTTCTAGTGTGTTCATTGGCATCACTGGATATCTTCACTACTTTTTGCATGCAGTTAATATAAAATAAGGATAAGCAAACTTTGGAGTGAATTCCTACAATGAGAAAACTACCTCTAAAACCATGAATGTGTTTATGGGTGGCTAAGATTCCCTAAATCTTTGGAACAATTGACTTATTTTGAAGTGCCAATTGAAATGCCATTGAAGGACTTTTAAACTGGGCTAGAACATAATTAGATTTCTATTTGCTAATACATTTTGATTAACTGAAAGAAGAGATGACTATAGCTGGCTGCTGTGTGGGGAAAGAGGTTTGACAGCAAAAGTTCTCTAGGGCAGGCCAGTTAGAAATCTGTGGAGAGAGATTTCCAGAGCTACTGGGAGCTTGGGTTTAGGTAAGGAACAGCAATGGCAAGGGGAGAAGCAGACAGACTGAAGATGTTTTTGGAGGTTGTCTTGGATGAGGGACAAGATGAGTCAAAGATAAAACCCAGGTTTCTGACTAGAATGAAAAGGAATGTCATTTTTTACAATAGAGAATGCTGAAGGAGAAGGTGCAGGTGTAGGTGGTTGAGAAGAAATGAACTTGATTTCAGAGGCTGAGTTAGAGATAACCATGAGACAACCTGAAAGATTATGTCAGGTACCAATCTGGGGCTCAGAAGAGATGTCTGGGTTGGAGATAAGTCTAATTAACATAGAGAAAATAACAGAAGGCATGTGGTTATGGATGAAATTGCATAGAAAGAGTTCTACCAAGGAGTGTTGACTGCAAATGACAAAGGAATAGTTGGGAAGAGCCCCACCGTGCAACGGATGGGGTGGAGGAAGGAGGAGCCAAAGAGAACTAATACAGTACTTCTAAAGTGGTAGAAGAGAAACATGCAACATGGCAAATGCCAGAGTACTTCAAGATGGGGGATAGTTAAAGGTATCAAATGCTGCTTAGATATCAAAGGTGACTAATAACAAAGTTCAATTCTTGAGCAAAACTTTAAGATGCATTTAATCCTCTGACAATCCTATGGAGGAAAGCACTGTTATAGTCCCCATTTTAGAGAAGAGAAAACCAAGACTGAAAGGGTTTAAGTAACTTGCTCAGATTCAGTTAAGCACCAGAACCTACTACTGAAAAGTTCTTTGAATTATATCAAAGGCAATTTGCATGCAACAGTTAGGCTATTGGATTATTCGTATTAGATTAATAAGAGTGAGGTGAGAAAACAGACTAAAGGTGTTTGGCTCTCAAGGGAAGAAGAGATTGAGAAATAGATAATTAAAGAACTCAAAGTTACCTTCATGAAGTGGGTCTCTGCCTGGTTTGCAAGGACCTCCTTTAAATCACATCACTCTCCCTTTGTGCCTCCAGGCCTGCAGCCTCACAGCTCCCCCCACCCTCAGTTTATTATTCTGCCTTCCATTTCAAGTCCACTCACTCCTCAAAACTCAATTCAAAGCTTACTTCCAGAGGAAGTCTTCTCAGTCTCACCTTTCTTGGTAGGTTTTTATCAGAGGTCACTTTTGACCTTTCTTTAGAAACCTGAAATGCTTGGCACAATGCTATGTGCACACAGGAAGCTCTCAGATAATTAACAGGTAAGTTAATCCTTTACCTACAACACTTGGCTCCCTTGATCAGAACCATTTTGCTCACCATCCTGCTTTCCTGGTGGTGTTTTCTTTCCTTCAAGTTCTGATCTGAATTATACAGAATTTAGCCATCATGCATATGGGGAAGGCAGGGTTTAGAAGGTAAGTGTGTGATGAAGAAGTTGAAGCAAATGAGCTTCCCTCATTTTGGCAACCCACTCCAGTACTCTTGCCTGGAAAATCCCATGGACGGAGGAGTCTGGTAGGCTGCAATCCATGGGGTCACACAGAGTCGGACACGACTGAAGCAAGTTAGCAGCAGCAGCATTTAGAAATGAGACTTCTAAAGAGATTTGATCATAAAATGAGAGATCTCAGCATCCTAAGGAAGGCAAGGGAATCAATGGAAGGGTTTAGTCATCTTATTTTTTCTTTTACCATAATTGTTAGTACGTTTGTCATCAAGATGTGAGGAGCCAGTGAACCTACAAGTGACAGTTATTAGAAGAGTAGGAGTCAGGTCGAGCGGCTTCCCAGGTGGCTCAGTGGTGAAGAATCCACCTGCCAATGCAGGAGATGTGGGTTTGATCCCTTTGTCAGAAACATCCCCTGGAGGAGGGCGCGGCAACCCCTTCCGGTATTCTTGCCTGGCGAACCCAATGGACAGGGGAGCCTGGCAGGCTGCAGTCCATAGGGTCACAAAGAATCAGACGTGACTGAGCACAGCACTCAGTCAGGTTGAGGGCCCAAGAGCTTTGGCAAGGAGGAAGTCCATCCATTAGATTGAAGAAATTAACAGGAGATGGCCTCCACTATCTTAGTAGACAGGAATAGAAGCTCCATTGCTCCCAAGGGGTTTTGACTGCTTTCTTTACTGCCATGGCCCTCAGAACAGTAAGGCTCTTAGAAGGTTCAATTAATATTTGTTGAAAGGATGATTGAAAGGATGATTAGAAGAACTCCAAGCATAAACTCTAGTGTAAGTGAATCGTTGTTCCAATAGCCTAATCAGATTTAGAACAGGCTTTCTTTGGGGGCACTTGCATTCCTTCCGTGTCCATAAACACTATTCACAATAGAGGAAAGATGTATGCCTCCTCACCAGATTATACCCGTTGGTGTGCTCCCAGCCCATGTCTGATCGCTTGCATAGCTCTAACAACCTCCTGACAACCGCTGCCACCTGGTGGAAGGGCAGGGATTCACAAGTGACACCTGGAATGAGTCTTCCCTCAGGCAGCAGTGCTTTTACGTCTCCTTGGTGGTCATGCCCTTCCAGAAAACTGGCAACCGTGTGGTTCGTTGAAAGCAAGATTGACGTGACCTCTCTCACTGTATAATTTTGTCTCTAGTGAATGTTTAGGGTTCTACTCTTGTATTTCTTCTCAGAAAAAGGGGTCAGCAATTTAAAAATAAATTTTAAAAAAGAAAGGAAATAGGTTCAGACAACCAAATTAAGGGTGATACCGATGAGGCCACGTGAGCAGATCCTCCTGCTGGTGGCTGTGGTGCTGCGTACCCTGAAAAGTACTGTACACATGCCAGTCATCACCTACCATCGCCAGTGGCCCGAAAGAGGCTGTGAGGAGCTGACAGCTCGGGACGCTCTACATACTCATTTAACAAGCCTTTCAAGATGTCCGTGAGCTAGGTGGTGGTGGTGGTTTAGTCGCTAAGTCATGTCTGACTTGTGACTGCATGGACTGTAGCCTGCCAGGCTCCTCTGTCCATGGGATTTCCCAGGCAAGAATACTGGAATGGGTTGCCATATCCTTCTCAAGGGCATCTTCCTGACCCAGGGATTGAACCTGGGTCTTCTGCATTGCAGACAGATTTTTTTTACTGAATGAGCTATGAGGGAAGCTCAGTAAGTGAATTCAAATGTTTTAAGAGTACAAATTGATTCAAATGATTACAAATGATTTCTGCTGTTTTTGATGGAATTCTGGTTCAATTGAAATGATGATACTGTGGATGCTTCCATTTTAAGCACACTATATTCCTTGCTGTTTAGACTTTATTTTTAAATAAAAAGGACAATTCAAGATAGCTTACTTCTTCAGCCATTTATTTGAAGTCACTTATAATAAGTTTCAACTATTATTGGTTCCTATAGATTATAATAACTTCTTAAAAGAGCTGTTGATATTATGTCTAAGAACAGAGCATGAGACTTTTGTATGTTTTTAATATTTTATATTAAAGCACCCATTCAGAACTTCTAATTTTTAATTAAAACATACATACAGGCATAAATCTTAAGTGAATTGTCACAAAACAGGCACGCCTGTACAATCACCACCCAAGTGAAGAAATAGAACATAACCAGCATTCCTGAAGTCCTCGCCCATGCTCTTTCCAACCCCTCTCCTGCCTCAAACCCCTACACTGACTTCTAAATCAATAGCTTAGTTTTGCCTGGGTTTTCTGTTTGTGTATGTTTATCTAAATAAAACCATGCAGTGTGTAACTCTTTTTGTGTGGTTCTTTTGCTCAGTATTATAAGATTCAGCCATGTTGCTCAGAAAATCTGTAGTTTGTTAGCTTTTGTTGCTATATAGTATTCTGTTGTATGAAGATATCACAGTTTATATAAAAATTCAACACTGATGGATATTTGATTGGCTTCCAGCTTAAAGGTATTGCCAAAAAATGCTTCTATGAATGTTCTTGTATGTATGTGTCACATGCATACACATTTCTGTTGGATATAAGGTGTAAGTTGCTGGGTCATAGGGTAGGTATGTTTTCAACTTGGGGTGATAATGCCAAACTGGTTTTTAAAGGGGTCATACTAACTTACACTCACCTGTTGCTTCACATGGCTCAGTGGTAAAGAATCCACCTGCAGTGAAGGAGACACAGGAGACGCAGGTTCAATCCCAGGGTTGGGAAGAGCCCACGGAGAAGGAATGGCAACCCACTCCAGTATTCTTGCCTGGAGAATTCCATTGTCAGAGGAGCCTGGCAGGTTATAGCCCATGTGGGTCACAAAGAGCTGAACACGACTGAAGTGGCTTAGTACATCCAACTTTTTAACTTTCTCCTGTTGGTGAGTATGCCATATATGACTTAATAAAGTGAAAGAAGGTGAAGTCGCTCAATTGTGTCTGACTCTTTGCAACCCCATGGACTGTAGCCTATTGGGTTCCTCCATCCTTGGGTTTTTTCCAGGCAAGAGTACTGGAGTGGGTTGCCATTTCATTCTCCATATAACTTAATAATGCTTATTAAATATTTTTGGTACTGAGTCCACATCACCCTATTTCATTTTAAGTCCATCTCAGTAAGGTCCATGTCCCATCTAGTATAAAAGCAATAACATAGACATGTGACAAGAACATGTGAATCATCTAGAAAGAAAAGGATCCATCCACTCCTCAAAATAAAACAAGACAGAGAAATGAATAGTCAGTGCCTATAAGCAGTAACAGAAAACCACCAGCTTTTTAAAAAGTGAAGTGTAAATTATAGAATAATTGAATATTACAGTTTTGTTAATCTAATTCAACCGCCTTGGAGCCAGGAGAGATTAAATGATTAAGACCCATACCAGTTGCAGACAGAGCCAGAACTAGAATTCTAATCCCTACATCCCTGGTCTTTTATAGGGTACCTAAAATTTTAATCAATGTACTTTCTTAAGTCTAAAATTTCGCTTTGAACTCAATTTCCTAGAGTTCAGATTAATTTTGTTAGTGCACTTAGTTAACCATGAAAGAACCCTCTGTCCACATGTTGTAATTATATAGCCATGCTTTCTCTGACTAAGACAACTCAACACTGAAATCCAATCCCAACAGAACATGCCATCTGGCTATCACTCTTCAGAAAGACAAGAGCAGTCTGTCTAAATTCTCACTACTGTCTTCACCAGCAAGTCAAGACTAAGAGTTTTATAGAGCAATCCATGTAAATACTCTGCTGTCTTCCTCTGAGGACTCAAGGGGTTTGAGGGCTAGCTGCATAATGTGGTGACTTTCTTGTAGGAAGATTTCAGCACTGACCCACAGTCAGTAGATTGTGAACCTCAAGTTATGGCTCTGCACTGATCTTTGTACATTCATCCAGAACTTCTAGATGACAAATGGCACACAATTGCAAATGTCTACGTTTCTCTACTGACCAAAATATAGCTAATTTATCCCTACGAAGTTCATGGTTTGAGTTTCTGCTTCCCTTGTGGCTCAGCTGGTAAAGAATTTGCCTGCAAGGCAGGAGACCTGTGTTTGATCCCTGGGTTGGGAAGATCCCCTGGAGAAGGGAAAGGCTACCCACTCCAGTATTCTGGCCTGGAGATTTCCATGCACTG
This sequence comes from Okapia johnstoni, assembly GCA_024291935.2. NCBI lineage: Eukaryota > Metazoa > Chordata > Mammalia > Artiodactyla > Giraffidae > Okapia > Okapia johnstoni. Next base: position 62,093,715 of record CM044308.1, read on the forward strand.
TATAGTCCATGGGGTCGCAAAGAGTCGGACACAGCTGAGCAACTTTCACTTCACTAACAGCATCAGCAAACCATCTATAGACTAACTTTCACCATCTTGGTCTGGGAAATATAAGTTCTCCTCTATTTCACTGTGGTATTAATTTAAGGTACTGTATCTCTTAAATCAATCCTAAATGAAATCAACCCTGAGAATTCGTTGGAAGGACTGGTGTTGAAGCTGAAGCTCCAATAGTTTGGTTACCTGATGCAAAGAGCCAACTCGTTGAAGAAGACCCTGATACTGGGAAAGATTGAAGGCAAAAGGAGAAGCGGGTAGCAGAGGATGAGATGGTTGGATGGCATCATCGACTCAATGGAGATTAATTTGAGCAGACTCTGGGAGATAGTGGAGGACAAGGGAGCCTGGCATGCTGCAGTCCATGTGATCGCAAAGAGTTGGACATGACTTAGTGACTGAATAACAACAGTCCCTTAAATCAAAAGCCCTCAAACAATAGCCCACAGATGTGTTTAGTTTAACCACTTCAGTGTTTAGAAGCTATTTGAATTAATGACAACCTTTGAAATCTAGAGAGTTCACATAAACATTTAGATGATAAGCCTCTCTTGAAATACCAAAAGCTCGAGCCATTCAGAGATCTTGTTGACTGGGGTGGCTTTGTTCAGTGGGGACTTATCTCCCTAATTCACCAGCCTCCTATCCAGGCCTCTTCACTCCTTTATGCTGCCTTCCTTTCATAGGCACTTGAATTGACTCCTGCCCTAATCAAATAACATCAAGGCCAGGTTTCTGCCTGGAACTCAATGCCAGGGCATTCATTGGCAGCAACTTGAAGAATCTCAATACAAGCTGCATGTAATCCCAGTCCTCTGTAGGGCCTTCTGGATCGCCCAGTGCTGTCCTTTGCCATGCCCTTCTCTGGTCTGGGTATTGGCATAACACAGAGCTTCACTGGCACTCAGTGGGGCTGCATTCATTCGGGGAGAGCTGGGACTTCCGTTCTGCCCCAGCAACCTAATTCTCATTTGTTTTTTTTTCCCCTTCAAGTACATGGGCAGAAAAATGCTGAATGATGTAGTTTAGCATTCTCCAATCTGCAGAAAATTCAATTGGCAAGATCTGCAAGTTTGGCTCTTCTTCTATGCATCTGTATTTTATCCCCTGTGAGTCAGGGCATTCAACAATGATATTTAAATTTCAATAAATAAAGGCAAATGAAATTACAGAATTGGATCATCACTTCTGTGGAAAACCAACTAAATAAATGTTTTGCTCAAAATGTCAAGTATCTGGGGACTTTAATAAAATGTTGAAAGTGTATCCCCTGGTGGCGATGAGCAATTCAAAAGTAGGACGTGTGAGAACGGTCCTACATGATCCTCCAAGTACCAGTGACACTCCATGTCTTAACGGATGCAGAGCCATGTTACCTGATGCGATGATACATATCATGCAGTGATAGTCTCTGGAGCCTAGTGGACAGCAGCTGTGCAGGATCTGAGGCTTTGGAATGTGAACAACACACTGGTCCAAGAAAATCCACAGAGAGGTTAGTTCAATGTCATGTCGAGCCACATTGTACAGAATTTATTGTTGTGGAAGTTTTCCAGAGTTCTAAGAACAATGTGTAGTCAGAACCTAGATTGTCTCAATCCAGGTAGAGCACCGTAAGGGGTCCAGGATCATTTGCATCAAAGACCAGGCAAGGATTCTAGTGCTTTTCAGTCCAAAATGTTAGTCAGATGCTTCCTCTGTCTAATATGAAATGATCCATGTGCATAAACATTATGTTTACAAAATATCTACCAAGTGTTGAAATATAAGGTAGAACTATTCTTTTCTTTCGTTACACGGGCACCCAACTTTTATTTATTCAACACTCTGCAAACATTTATTGAACACCTAGTATTGCCAACCACTTTTCTAGGCCCTTGAAATAGTTGGGAAAACGAAGTTCACTGCTCAAATATGGCCTGCATTCTAGCAGGTGGAGTTAGACAATGGGCATAATAAATAAGTTGATAATTGCTATATAAAAAAAGGTAGTAGAACAGAGTAATTTGGCAGGTTGCCATGTTACAAGGTTAGAAGATTGGCCTCACCAAGAAGGTGACATCTGATCAGAAACTTGAAAGAGATAAGGTCACTGTACAAGTACTACTCTTGTCTGTTGGGCCCTTTTTATAAAAAATGTATATATTTATTTTATTTATTTGGCTGTGCAGGGCTTTCGTTGCAGCATGCAGGATCCTTTAGCCTTGGCATGTGAACCCTTAGTTGCGGTATGTGGGATCTAGTTCCCTGACCAGGGGGTCGAACCTGGGCCCCCTGCATTGGGAGCGCAGAGTCTTAGGCATTGGACCACCAGGGAAGTTCCTGTTGGGCCCTTTTTGAAGGAGTTAGTGTATCCACCTTCTCTTTTCTTGAATTATCAGTGGTCATTGATCTTGTGATCTTATTTTTAAGTAATTGCTCAGGTGTGTACCCACCTGGTGCTTTGTCCCCGAGCTCTGATGAGGTTGTTCCATAAAGCTATCCATTCCATAGCTGTTTAGAAATCCTTAGAGAAGCTTGTTAGAAATGCAGCTTCCAGGATTGTCCTCCTTGGAGAGGAGGTCTTGGTGGGGACCAGGAATTTACAAATTAGCCAGTGCCCCAGGGGATTCTGATGTATATGGTCTGTGGCCATACTTTGAGAAACTCTGGCTCAAAAGACTGATGCCAGTATTTCATTATTCCATTTCCAGCATCAGTTTTAGAAACATACTTTTGATGAATGTAAAACATATAAAAATTCTGAATTCATGAAAATATAAAACCTTCCTGTAATTCTTGAGGTTGTATAATATTACTCTGAAATTTGAGGTGGGGGGGCAAAGAAAAAAGGTTTGTCCTGCCTTACCCATGTGACCAGTTTTGGGGAGTAATCAAACAGTATTTGAAGAAAACTTGTTCTTTCTAGAAGTCCAGCTAATAAAAGCAGAAGGAATGATTTTTTTTAAAATTTATAATAATTCCGATATTTTACAGCTATGAATAAAGAGCTTAAGGAATGAGCACGAGTGAAAGCCATAGCCATTCAGTGAAACGGTGCGTGCATGCTCAGTCATGTCCGACTCTTTACAACCGTATGGGTATAGGATTTCCCACCAAGAATACTGGAGTGGGTTGCCATTTCTTCCTCCAGGCGATCTTTCTAACCCAGGAATTGAAGCCACGTCTCCTGCATCTCCTAAATTGGCAGGCAGATTCTTTACCACTGAGCCACCTGGGATTAACAAGAGACTAGTCAGTGAAAGGGTGATGACTAAGGATGGTGTCCTGCAGTAGTGGAGGACACCACCAGAATGGGTTGGCATTCCCTTCTCCAACCTCAACCCACTAATAAACTATTAAAAAAAAAATGGGACAAGTGTGCCATTATGGGCCTTTTGGCATGATGCACCAGAAGTGCTGCAGGTTTTCTCACCCCAAAATTCAACTCGAAACTCATCCAGCTAGTTTATAGAAAATAAGTTAAATAAAGAAAACAAGCTAAACGAAGATAAACACACTAAATGACAGCAGGGAAAACAAAAAGACAAACCCAGAATGTGGGTCATTTTAATGGAAAAAGTTACCCAATTTCTACAACAGATCAGTGATCAGGTTAAGGAGGAGGATCGTTAAACAAAAGAGACTTAAAGATGTAGCCAAATGCTACATGTGGATCTTGTTTGGATTCCGATGGGAAAAAACCAACTGTAAAAAGAGAGTTTTGAGACAGTGGGGGAAGTCTGAACATGGACCTGGTATTAGATGATAAAAAAAATTATTAAGTGTGATAATGGCAAAGACTTATGTTTTAAAATGTTTTTATCAATCTAGAAATGCTTACTACAATTTTAATGGGTGAAATGACAAAGTCTGGAATTTCCTTGAAAATGAGTAAAAATAAAGGTGGGTGGGCAGATGAAATGAGATTGGCAAAATGTTACTAATTGCTGAAAATTGTTGCTGAGTATGTGAAGCTTCTCCTTATGTGGGGGTATGCTTGAAATTTTCCATAATAAAAAGTTTTTAAAATATACTTTTGCTGTAGGTACACATTCCTTACAAGCCAGGGTAATGAGTCAAGACATTGAGATTATCATTCGTCACAAATTAAACTTTCCCTTTTACTGGTAACTCCCCTATAAATGCCCCAAACTAAGTTTTCATATCCTGAAATCCTTTTTTTTAAATCTCTCTCTCTCTCTCACAGCCCAGAAAAGCACGGTGGTTTTTCTCCCACATTGATCTCTTCTGTAATAATGAGATGTGCAGAGTAAATGGAACTCCATTTACTCCTTTGGCTGCTTGAGAACTATTAAGACCCTGCTAACATCACTCATCTATTAAGGGAAAGAAAATCCTTGTCATTGAATTAAGGGAAAACCACTCTTCATTCTCAGGAGTTTGGGGTATTTAAAGTGCAATATTTACATAGTGAAAAAGATCATGAAAAAGTGTTGAAGCACATGTGGTTGTATATGATTATAGGCTATTTCTAGAGGAAAAGGGGAGCTTTCTTAGAATACTTACGACCTACTTTGGCTTTGGTCACCTAAGAGAAAATGCTTCAGATTAAGAACTAAAATTTCCCGCATCAGAAGTACTCTGATTAATCAGGCTGAGTGCATTTGTAAATGTTGAGGTCAATACTGTAAAGATCCTTGCAGTAATTTAATTCTTAGAGGCTATTTGACTTCCACTGTGTTTAAAACTAAATTTGGCTACTTCACTTACTCCAGGGTGGCTAATTAACATCCACAACTCAATTCTCCTGGCCATTACTCCTGCAAATGTCTAAATCCAACCCAGAAGACATCATCCAGGGTATTCACTTAGGCCCTTTCTAGTAACTCTATAGTAATATTTCCAACTTTATGTTTTAAAAGTCTTAGTCAATAATCTCCCAGTTGCTGTTATGACTTTTTTTTTTTTTATGTCAAGTGCTATTAAAATCAAGATTTAGGGACACTTAGTAGAGCTTCTCAAAGCATATTCTTGGAATACTTCCATAAGAATCAACTGGTGGGTTAAAAACATGCAGTTTCCTGGGCCCCCTCACCAGACTACATCAGACTCTCTGCTGATGCGCCTGGAATTCTGCACCTTTACCAAGTATGTCAGGTAGTTCTTTCACACATTAAAGTCTGACAAACAAGTTTTCAAGAATGTGAGTTTCTCTCAGGTTTTTGAGAAAAACATGTTGAAGAGACCAAAGTTAAATAGCAGCAGAAGGAAGCAATCAGCCAACATGTGGAACATACCACAGCACAACTGACCTGTCCACCAGCTAATAAATAGGTGAACAAAAGTTAGTAAGTCCAATCAGTGGAATATGACTCAGCCATAAAGGAATAAAGTCCACCAATGCATAGCACTGCTCTTGTTTGTTCCACCTTGAAAACATTACATTAAAAGAAGCAGGAAACAAAAGACCACATCTTGTATCACCCCATTTATACCAAATGTCCAGAATTAGGCAAATCCATAGAGACAGAAAGTAAATTAGTGGTTGCCAGAGGACACGGGGAGGAGGGGCAGGGAGTGACTGTTAGTGGATCAGAGTTTCTTTTTAGAGTGATGAAAATGTTCTGGAATTAGATAATGATGATGATTGTACAACTCTAAAAATTACTGAATTGCACACTTTAAAAAGGTGAATTTTATGGCATCTGAATTATATCTCCAAAGTTAGAAAGTTAGTGTTAGTCACTTAGTCATGTCCAACTCTTTGTGACGCCATGGACTGTAGCCAGCCAGGCTCCTTTGTCCATGGAATTCTCCAGGCAAGAATGCTGGAGTGAGTTAACCATTCCCTTCTCCAGGGGATCTTTGCCAACCAGGGATCAAACTTGGGTCTCTGGCACTGTGGGCAAATTCTTTACAGTCTGAGCCACCAGGGAAGCCCAATATCTCCAAAACTGTTACTTAAAAAGCTAAAGACATTGGAACAACAACAATAAAAAAAGGAGGGCATTTTTTTCCAGACTAAAAGAGGATTAAACTTTGAAGACATAACTAAATATAAGTAAACCTGTTTGAATCTCGATTCAAATAAACTGTAAAGTAGACATTTTTTAGACAAGGGGAGATGTTGAATATGAATTTGGAATTATTGTTTATTTTCTTAGCAACCATGTTGGCATTGTTTTCAGGTACAATTATGTCTTTTGAGATTAATACTGAAATATTGAGGACTTAAATAACAATATCTGGAGCTTTCTTTGAAATACTTCAAGAAAAAAGGGAGATAAATGGAAGAAGTATGCAAAATAAATGATAGTTTTGGCTGACAGTTGTTGCCTGGAAGATAAGTATACAGGGACTTATGAATTCTTGTTGAATTCTCTCCCTTCTATATTTGGAAATTTTTATGATAAAATTTAAGAATGAAGGAACTCAAGGCTTCTTGATGATTTTGATTCCAAAAATTCAATTGTACCTGCAGAGTTAGAGTGAGACTGAAGGGCAAATATTAGAGGAAGATTCTTAACTTTTTAGCTTTTCAACAGGAGAAGGTCAGAGGGAGAATTGAGAATAATTCCATATACTCAGAGAAATTAATGGACACACTGAAAAGGAATTGAGCTCAAAGTTCTTTGGCTATTTTTTTAAAAAGAGAAAAGCCATTCTAATTCTTTCTTCAAAAGCACTTTAAGTTCTCAGGGGATGAAATTCTTGTTAAATAAATATTTAGTTGATATTTACTCTAAACAATGAATTGACTTCACATCAAAATAAATTTGTACTTTGATGCGCTGTTCTGGACTTCAGATTTTATTGTTGATAAATGCTGGAGAGGGTGTGGAGAAAAGGGAACGCTCTTACACTGTTGGTGGGGATGCAAACTAGTACAGCCACTATGGAGAACAGTGTGGAGATTCCTTAAAAAACTGGAAATAGAACTGCCATACGACCCAGCAATCCCACTGCTGGGCATACACACCGAGGAAACCAGAATTGAAAGAGACACATGTACCCCAATGTCCATTGCAGCACTGTTTACAATAGCTAGGATATGGAAGCAAACTAGATGTCTATCGGCAGGTGAATAGATAAGGAAGCTGTGGTACATATACACAATGGAATATTACTCAGCTATAAAGAATGCATTTGAGTCAGTTCTAATGAGGTAGATGAAACTGGAACCTGTAATACAGAGTGAAGTAAGTCAGAAAGAGAAACACCAATTCAATATATTAACACATATATATGGAATCTAGAAAGATGGTAACGATGACACTATATGCAAGACAGCAAAAGAGACACAGATGTAAAGAGCAGACTTTTAAATTCTGTGGGAGAAGGTGAGGGTGGGACGATTTGAGAGAATAGCATTGAAACAGGTATATTACCATATATAAAATAGACAACCAGTGCAAGTTCGATGCATGAAGCAGGGCACTCAAAGCTGGTGCTCTGGGACAACCTAGAGGGATGGGGTGGGGAGGGAGGTGGAAGGGGTGTTCAGGATGAGGGGGACACATGTACACCCGCGGCTGATTCATGTTATGTATGGCAAAAACCACCACAATATTGTAAAGTAATTAGCTTCCAATTAAAATAAATAAATAATTTTTTAAATGTAAAAAATTAAAAAAAAGATTTTATTGTTGAGAACTTCCTAATTCTATAATGTTGTTAGAGATTTAGTTGTCTTAAAAATCTACTACTGTACACACACACACAACTTAATGATGAATCTTTGATCAGGGAATAACCCAAATTACCACATCTTTCTTTGGGATCATACTACCTGTTTTTGATCACTGATTTCAGTGTTATAGAGTGTGGCCTGCTGCTGTTGCTGCTAAGTCGCTTCAGTCGTGTCCGACTCTGTGCGACCCCATAGACGGCAGCCCACCAGGCTCCGCTGTCCCTGGGATTCTCCAGGCAAGAATACTGGAGTGGGTTGCCATTTCCTTCTCCAGTGCATGAAAGGGAAAAGTGAAAGTGAAGTCGCTCAGCCGTGTCCGACTCTTAGCGACCCCATGGACTGTAGCCCACCAGGCTCCTCTGTCCATGGGATTTTCCAGGCAAGAGTACTGGAGTGGGGTGCCATTGCCTTCTCCGAGAGTGTGGCCTATCTGCTTCATAATCAGGTGCAATTTTGTTCTCAGATGCATGTGTCCTGATAACGCTCCTATCACATGATAATTAGGACTTGGAAGAAAAGAATTATTTTAAGAAGTTTAAGCATGTGAAATCACCTTGACTAGGAAACTGTCTGCCCAGGGGTCAAATATCTTGAACATGTGAATTATATTTTTTTCGGTTTTTGATAGAGTAAGTTGGTTATAGTGCCCTCTTTATGAAGATCCATGGAGGAAATTTCCTTCAGGAATCTTTGTGCTCCTCTTGAGTGTCTGATTTGTCTCCATTTTCTGGTTTTTGAATTGACTGTTAGGCAGCTCAGAGCAAAATTTTTGGCCTTTTTCCATCAAGTGAACAGAGCTTCATGGGTTATATTTTCTGTACTAGCCCCAGACTTTATCTTATTTTCCCTGCAATCCAATTTTCTCACTGTGTTTTTAAAATAGAATTGTAATATATTCTTGTAAACTATATTCAAATTTTTCTTGGGCTAAAATGAGATGTAAAACAGTGAATAAACAAATGAATGAACAACAATAAATTATTTTAAAAATTACAAATAAATATCAATACAAGCACAAAAAATTACAAAGAAATACATTACAGGTCATTTTCAAGTTGCTGGTTAAATCCATCTTACTTTTAACATGTACCACATCTTTCTTTATACATGGATGTCTCTTTTCTAACATCAACTGTGAGCTTTACCACACAAATATAATGAAGGGACTAGGAAGGTTTCAGGTTTATTATGACTTTTCAACACTGAAGGAGGAAAAGTAGATTAAAAAAGGTCTGAGGAAGATACTGTGATTTATGTATTTCTGTGCAAGACAGTATAAAAGAAGAGCATGTGATATATATTCCATCCCAAAGAGAGTGGAGAAAGCAGTGTTAAACTGTTCCCAGATCACTTCCCAGCAGTTTTTGTCCAGAGGACTTGAGGGCTGCTTAGAAAGTACAGGTAACTGGCCATTTTTAGAAACAGCAATTGGCCAATGCAGGAGATATAAGAGACACAGGTTCAATCCCTGGGTCAGGAAGATCCCCTGGAAGACAGCACAGCAACCCACTTAAGTCAGTATTCTTGCTTGGAGGATCCCAAGGACAGAGGAGGCTGGTGGGCTGTAGTGCACAGGGTCGAAGAGACGGACATGACTGAAGCGACTCAGCACTCACGCAGTCACACAACAGCCTACTATATAGCACAGGAAATTCCACTCAATATTCTCTATGGACCTATGTGGGAAAAGAATCTAAAAGAGTCAATATATGTACATGTATAATCGATGCACTTTGGTATACAACAGAAACTAACACAACACGGTAAATCAACTATACTCCAATAAATAAACTGATAAAAAACAAAACGCTTGGGACAGTTTTTCATTTGTTCCCAGCATAAAACACAAAGTCTGCCAGGGCCTCCTGCATGGTGTGGCCCACACTCTTCTCAGGCCACTCTGCTCCTACATCCTTAAGTTGTATTTGCACTTTGGGGTCCTTAACAGGTCCAGTGCTTTCCATTCGATCTCGGGGCTCTATCACAAGCTGTTCTCTGTGCCTGCAGACCCACCTTGGTCAGCCATTCAAACTTAGGCCATTTGTTTTCCTTCCCACCCACTGCACCCACCTGGGGAGAGCAATGTAGAGTGGTGTAGTGTGGGCTCTGCCTTCACAATGCATTCAAATCCCAGATCCACCACTTGTTTGCTGCTCTGTGACTTCGGAAAGTTACTGGACTTGTCTGGGTTTCCCCACCTATAATGTGGGGATGATGAAAAACATTTTGAGAATTTAACAGATGATAAACTCTTAGAACAGTAATAGAAGTTCTCATTTTACCATATACTCCAATTTTAATCCAGTTAATTGTTTGCCAAGGTTGAGACCTGTCACCTAGGGAAGGTTTATAGTGCCTCTTTGCCCACCCGCCCCCACTCACCACCAACACCCTCCCCCGCCACCCCCACCCCCATCCCCCACCCCAATTTACTTATTGAACACTGTGAATGAGTGAACAGATAGCATGAAGAGAGCCTGGTCCTCCGGGTTTAGGAGGGACCATGGAGTGACTTTGTTCAAGAAGACGTGGCTCTGGCCTGTAAGTTTACAGTTTTGCAGGACACAAACAGAACAAGCGTAGCTATGGAAAGGGGAATCTCTGGGTCGGCCAGAGCCTTCTAAGGGCAGTCCAGAGGAAGGCACTTGGCCGAGAGAACCAGATCCACGAGCACCAAGGCCTAGGAAGGCGCCAAGACTCCTAAAGCATCTGAGTAGAATGCTCTGCGGATGTTTGCCGAGTCCTCCCGCCACAGAAAGACCTGCAGCTTCCGGACTAGCCAGAGACCTCATGGTCCGGCCCGCACCGCCCACGTCCGGAGAACTCCCGGGATTGGCTGCCCGGACCGCCCCTACCCCCACCGTCCCGCCCCGGATGCCCTGCTCGCGTCCCGCCCCGCCCCCCCTCCCGCTTGCATTGTCTCGGCGCACCACGCGCGCACCGGCCTCAGTCTTGCTGAATTCAACGGTGAGTGTCGGTCGGTGCGGTGGGGAGGGCACCCGGCCGGTTTGCGGGCCGGGTGGGGCTGGGTTCGCCCCTCGTCCCCTCGAGCTTTGCCCGCCCGGAGCGCCACTGCTCTCGGCGGCCAGAACGCAGGGGTAGAGTAGCCCTCGGCGGCCTGGGAGGGGGCGGGCGGCCGTGCCCGTCCCGGGGCCCGCGCGAGGCACACTGCGCCGCGCCGAGTCGCCCGGAGGCTTCCAGGCTGGCCGACCCGGACGCGGTAACAGGTTTGCGCTTTGCTTCCCCAGGGTGCAGCCGCGGCTACTTTGTAGCGGGGTGGGGCCCCACCCAGACTGCGGCGACTACAGCGGATCTTGAACCAACCGTGGGCCTGGGGAGTTTATCTCCAGCTACTGCCGGCTGCAGCGGCCTGAATACTAAGCGCAGGTATGACCCTTGAAGGAGTCCTCGGGCCTAGAAAAAGAAGATAATTGCATGAGCCCGGGACTTTCCCCTACCCCCGTCCGAACCTTCCCGCCCCCTGCTCAAGCGCAAATGGCATCTCAGCTAAAGATTACCCAAAACGCCCATCCTGACTAAAACTTCCCGTATCACTTCCGCAACACGCCCCACCTCCCCCCAAATACGCAGCCTCCCTGCTCTTTCGCGCGCTCAGCCTGGTCGTTAGGCCGGTTGTCGCCCCTCCTTGCCTGAATAAAGGTAACCTGTCTTCGTTGAGGTCGCCTTCCTTTCTTCTTTGCCTCCTCCCGAACTATTCCTTTCCTTTTTTGGTGCTGAAACCCCGGAAAGGGCGAGGCACTCGTGTCTCTCTCTTCTCTCTCCTCTCTCTCTGACGACCTCCGGAACAGGAAACTCTTGCCATTCGACCACTCCGCATCCAACATTCCACTCACTTTGGCCCCTACATTAAGGTAAGATCCGGATAGTGTTCTAGAGGTACCCTAGTATACTGTCTTCTCTGGTCCTGGGGACCCCTGGCCTAAGGCCACTCTGTAAGCGAAGGTGGGGGACGCTCCACCTTGATACAGAGCTCGCTTCTCAACTCCTATTGTGACTACGGGTGACGACCCAAACTCCCAAGAGGAGCCTCTGCTTGCTCACCAATCATGGGGTCCGGCCAGTCTATCCCCAAAGATTCCCTCTGGCCTGCGTCCTCAAAAATGTCAAACCACTCTTACTGACTGAACTCAAGGCTAGCCACTTAGAGTGGCTCTGCATGCAGATCTGGCCTCAGTGCTAATCAGACAATCTAAACCGCTGGCCTGAATTTGGCACGTTTGACTTGTACATTCTTCAAGATCTTACCAACTTCCTCAAACAGAATGGCAAGTGGTCAGAGGTACCTTATGCCCAAGCCTTTTGGGCCCTTCGGAGCAGGCCCTCCCTATTCAAGTCCTGTTCCACCCATGAGGTCCTTCTGTGCACCGGGCCTCCCAAACAAAACGAACCTTCTGTTTCAACCAGCCGTGCGACCTTCTGCACCCCCAGAGTTCAACCCCGTGGACAAGCCCCCTCCCTGCTAGCCACACCATCAACCCCTCCTTCCCCCTCGCCGAACTCACCTACTGACTCTGAAACCTCTCCTGAGCCTTTCTCAACCCTGCAACACCATTCCCCCAGTCCCTCCTCACGCCTTCTCTACCCCTCCTGCCAGGCGATCACATACCCAACACGTTTCCCCTGAGAGAGTGGCAGGACCAGAGGGCCCCACCCAAGTCCACGTGCCATTTTCATTGTCAGACATGAGCCAGATAGAAGAAAAGTTAAGATCATTTCTTGAAAACTCTTACCAGGTACAGAAAAGGGTTCCTGAGGCTTACCCAAGCCTATAACCTTCACATGGTAGTGACGTATATTATATCCTAAATGCCACTCTCAGTCCAGATGAAAAAGACCGTATCTGGCAAGTGGTGAAAGCCCACGCCAATCACTCACATAACCAAGTTCGGGCCAACCCAGTTGCTGATGAGGCAGTGCCTCAACTAGAACCTCACTGGACATACCAGCCCGGTGACCCAGGCATCAGGAGACTCAATGGTTATCTGCCTCCTAGAGGGCATGCAGAAAAATGCTCATATCCATGTCAATTATGATAAAGTTAGGGAAATGACCCAAGGGGCGGACTAAAATCCAGCCTTGTTCTTGGTGCGCCTCACAGAGGCAGTCCAAAAGTATAACAACCTCCACATCACCACCCCTGCTGAGTTACTCTACCTCCATGTTCAATTCATCAGCCAGTCCGCCCCTGACATTAGACACAAACTTCAACAACTAGAGAAGGGCCCCAAGACCTCCCCAGAGGGACCTTCTAGAAGTAGCCTTCAAGGTGTTCAATAATAGGAGGAGGCTAAAAGAGAAAAAGACTGTGAGAGAAAGGCTAAATATGCCTTTTTGGCAGCAGCAATTAAGGGAAGAGATCAGCCCGGCCCAAGTCATCCCAAACTGGGGCTTAAGACTCCCCCAAACCCTGCTTCCAATGCAACTGGTCGGGACACTGGGCAAAAGCATGCCCAAACCCATGGCTCCCCACCAAGGTGTGCCCAACCTGTGGCCAGTGGGGACATTGAAAGATGGACTGTCCCCAGGGACACCCTGCGAGAGTTGGTCCAATGACAGAACCCGTGTCCTGGACACGAGCTCGGAACTCAGGGTAGACAGGATAGTGGCCGGGAGAAAGATCTCCTTCATAGTAGACACTGGAGCCACCTTTCTCTTGACCTACTCTGGCCCAACCCAAAACTCAGAGCTCACAATCAAGGGGGTCTCTGGAGTCCCCTTGAGTCCAAGAATCAGCCTCCCATTACTCTTGTCAATTTGGAAACTTGACCTTCATGAACACTCATTTCTCATAATGCCTCAGTGCCCAATGGTGCTCCTAGGGAGAGGTTTGTTATCCAAATTAGGGGTCTCTATTACCATACCCCCTCTCATTGCAGTCTCTGTTCTATATATAGATGGCACCTGGACCACCCCTATCCCCTACTCCTGACCTTCCCTTGGACCTACCCGCTGTAGACCCCTGAGTCTGGGATACTGATCACCCATCCATAGCCAAACATCATACCCCAGTCCACATCACCTTAAAGGACCCCTCAGCTATAATTGTCCAACAGTACTCTCTCACCCCAGAGGCCCACAAGGGACTTAAGCCTATCATTGACTGTCTTCTTCAAGCCTCCATCTTAATTCCTACCCATTCACACAACACCCCCATTCTGACAGTAAAAAGGAGACCAAACTCTTGGAGACTGGTCCAAGACCTACACGAAAAATCAGTGAGGCCATCATACCAACATTCCCAGTAGTCCCCAGTCCCTACGCCCTTCTGCCTGCCATTCCCCCGACTACAACCTTCACAGTATTAGATCTTAAAGACGCCTTTTCACCATCCTCCACCCCCTCTCCCAACCCCTCTTCACCTTCACCTGGCAAGACCCCGAGACTCATGTTTCCCAACAACTAACATGGACAGTTTTCCTCTAAGTGTTCAGGGACAGCCCCTACTTTTTGGGGAAGGCTTTACAAAAGGATCTACAGACACTTGACCTGGCCCCTAGTCACCTCCTTCAGTATGTAGGTGACCTCCTTTGTAGTCCAACCTGAAAGCTTTGCCTCCAACATACTGCCAAGCTCCTTGGGGCCCTGGGGTTCTGGGGTTATCGGGTGTCCTGATCCAAGGCCCAGATAGCCCAGACAAATGTCACCTACCTGGGACTCTCCCTGTCCCACCAATGAAGAGCCATTCTTCCAGACAGAATCCAGGCCTTATTAATTGACTGCCCACCTCCAAAAACAAAACAGGAACTCCTGTCTTTCCTTGGCCTCCTAAACTTTTTCTGTATCTGGATCCCTAATTTCTCCCTCATTGCAGAGCTGCTTTATGAGGCAACCAAAGGGTCCCTAGATGTACCTCTCTTTGACCCCTCCTCGCTGGCCTCTCCCATTTGCCAGCTCACCCAGAGCCTCCTCCAAGTGCCAACTCTCCACCTACCAGATTATACCAGACCATTTTTTCTCTTTGCCCATTCCAATCAAGGACAGGCCCTGGGGCTTCTGTGTCAGTGGGCTGGAGACACCTGGGTTCCTATAGCCTATTTATCAAAACAACTTGACCTGGTGACCAAGGGGTGGCCTCCCTGCATACAAGCCATGGCTGGCATTGCAGCCCTGGTACCAGAAGCAAACAAATTCTCCAGACACGCCCCCTTGACAGTCTGCTCTCCACACACCCTCCGAGACCTACTATTCACACTGGGTTTTTCTCTCCCTTCCCCCTTCCAGGATACAGATTCTACATGCCTTTTTCCTCCATCCCCAACTCTCATTCTCTCCCTGTGCTCCCCTTAACCCTGGCAGTTTATTACCCACATCTTCTACAGCAGACCTTTCCCCTACATAACTGTAGTCTAACAGTGGATCTTACCCAAAATCCCTTCCAACACTTGACAGATCAGCCCATCTTAGACCCAACACCCCATACTGGTTCATTGATGGCAGCTCTCAATCCCCACCCTTCGCAGCAGGATATGCCATCATCCAGAGAAACCTTCATCACAACCATGAGACACAGATAATTGGAGCCTCACTTCTGCCACCTCACACCACCACCCAACAGGCAGAACTAGTAGCCCTCACCAGAGCTTTGACCCTGGCTAAACATCTAGGAGTTAAATCTACACAGACTCCAAATATGCCTATAACATACTTCACTCAAACATCCTGATACGGAGGGAAAGAGGGTTCCTCACCCAGAAGGGATCTCCCATTATTAATTCTGACCTGATCCACAAACTTATACAGGCCACACTCTTATCAGACAGAGCTGCCATCCTCCACTGTAGGGGACATCAAAAAGGGAATCTCATATCAACCTACAACAATGCTGCAGACCAAAAGGCAAAAGAGGTGGCCCTGTCCCATGCTTCCCTCCAGTCCCCTGTCATTTTAGCCCCGACTCCATCCGACCCTCCCACCGTGACCAGAGAAATTGTCTATCTACACTCACTCTTCCATCCTTTGTCCAAGGTACTCCAACAACAGTTCATCCACAACCACTTCCCCATATCGACTGCCGACCAAAAATATTTAGATGACCTGACCCACTCCTGTCAGACATGTCAACGAACTAATCCTAATTCCACCCTTAAACCTGTACCCTTTCCAACCCATCAGATGCGAGGCAGTCTCCCAGCACAAGATTGGCAGGCAGACTGGACTCAAATGCCTGCAGTTCCGAGAGTCAAAAATCTCCTGGTCCTTGTAGACACCTTTTTGGGATGGGTGGAAGCATTTCCTACCATAAACAAAAGAGCCCCACACTATGGCCCAGGTCCTCCTCACAGAAATCATCCCCAGGTTTGGCTTGCTTTCATCTCTACAGTCTGATAATGGCCCAGAATTCATGTCCAAGGTCACCCAACAACTTGTCCAATTCTTAAAGATCCCCTGGAAATTTCACATTCCATAGTGTCCCCAGTTCTCAGGGAAGGTAGAAGGATGAACAGGATAATTAAAGAAACTCTTACCAAATTATCCCTCAAGGTGCATCTAGATTGGACCAAACTTTGCCTAGAAAACCCCTTGGGCTAAGCCCCTTTGAAGTTACATACAGAAGACCCATAAACCTTCCCAGACTTCCGCCTAAACCTCCTCCCGTACCAAACTCCCTACACTCCTCTCTGCTAGCAGAACTCCACAGTGCCCTCTGGAAATACGTCAACCACAACTTGCCCACTCCTAACCCCCAAGCCCCCTCTCCCCCTCTACAAATTGGGGACATGGTCTAATATTCCCAGGATGACCTAACCCCAAAGTGGCAGGGACCATTCAAAATAATCCTCCTCACTCCGACTGCAGCTAAGCTCAAAAAGGTTGCTTCCTGGGTACACCTCTCTCACCTAAAAAGGGTTGCCTCCAATCCTGCGCTGCCCTCCTTAACTGACATCAGGTCTCCCTCACAGGGCCCACCTCCTTAAAAATCGCCCGGCAACAACTTCTGTCGATCATCCAAGAAGACACTGAATGACCGGGACACTCAACCTACAGCTGTTCCTGACCTGACTACTACGAGACCTCTGGACCAGTGCCCTGACAGAGACCTTCGAAGACCTGACCACGCTGGTGTCTCAACTGTGGCTTAAGGGAACCTTCTACGACCTAACTCCAGATGAAGTTTATTTCTTTACTCTCATCCTCTATATCATTCTACATCCTAATTTGTCTTCCCTGTATTCAAGCTACCACAAATTTGGGTCCTTCCACCTCTCACCTTGATTGGCCTCTCCCCATCTCTCTAGCCATAACTGCACTCTTAACCTGAGCCCTTGTTATAGGCCAAACAACTGTCTCCCCTCTAGACTGGTCACCCATCCTCCGTCTCTTCGTCAGTGCCACCTACGCTGTCAGCTGTATTTTACTCCTAGGATTGTATTTCCTCCACATTGTCTAACTACCAGACCCATGACTCCCCTGTTCCTTATCCTTGCTACACTTCCCAGCCTTCTGGCTAGTTCCTGCCCCTGCGATGAAATTCATTCCTATGTCCATTCCTCATGTTATAACACGGCCCCTAAACCATGCACCATGAACATCGGGGCGGGAAAGTCCAAATCCCTACTCACTGTTAAAGTACAGAAGACAGGGAGTGCTGTGAGCAACTGCTATAAGCCAAATGGAAAAGACATATGTTTCTATCCCACTACCCACTGGGGGTACTTAGATGGGGGCGGGGCACAAGATCAACAGCGTAAAAAGAACCAAGAACAGGTTATAAAAAACCTAATCTTCCCCAGTTACAGGTGACCCCTGAATCTCTATCACTACACATAGCAATCCCTTTACCCTCCACCTGGTTGTCACAGGGCAACTATACCTCCCCTCCCCAACAAAATGCCACACAACTCATTGGGCCAGTCTCTGACAATATCCTCCTTTCAGCCCCTTCAAACCTAACCTGGATCAACTACTCTAGTCCCAACTACACTGGCCTCACAAACTTCACTCTCTCCTTTTGTTCCACTTGGGTTCTCTGGGACAGTACAAGTAATTGCCCCAGCCCGGGAATCTTCTTTCTCTGAGGGACCTACGCCTACTCATGTCTTCCCCCCGAACCCCCTGGACCTTGCATCTTGGTCTTTCTGACCCCAGGTCTTACCATCCTAAAAGAGATAGAACAAGTAGTCAATCCCCAGGTGAAACATTCCCACGGGAAAAAACGGGCTGTCATGGTCCCCCTCCTGATTGGGACTGGCACAGTGGTGGTTCTGGGCACTGGGATTGGGGGCATCTCGACCTCGGCCCATTTCTACAAACTGTCCCGGAAACTTAATGAGGATATGGAACAGGTGGTGGAGTTCTTTGTTGTAGTCCAAAGACAGATTAACTCATTGGCTTCTGTGGCCCTACAAAATAGACGAGCCCTGGATCTTCTCACCACAGAAAAGGGAGGAACCTGCCTTTTCCTGGGAGAAGACTACTGCTCTTTTGTTAATGAAACAGGCCTAGTCCAGGGTAGGGTCAGAGAACTTAGAGACAGAATCAGAAGAGTTACAAAATCTGTCTACTCCCCAAAGCCTGTTCCAACTGGCCCTCCCTTGGTTCTCCCTTTCTTGGAACCATTAGTACTTATCTTACTCCTCTTATTTGGACCCTGTTTCTTCAATCTCTTTCAAAGGTTTCTCCAAGACCGGATTTGGGCCATCTAAGACCAAGTCGACATTCTTGAGAGCCTCACCTCAACATCGGAAAAAGGAAACCCTGGGCCCTAGAACGATCCTCTGTTCCAGACCCCAAAACCGTCGCCCCTATCCAGCAGGAAGTAGCCAGAGAGATACAGCGCCCTTTTCCCATCCTTTTATGACTTCAGGGTCTGGAATGAAGGAGTCCTCAGGCCTACTAAAAGAAGATAACTACCTCAAGGGCCCTTGCTGGACCACCTGACTTCGGGGAAAACAAAACTGAACTTTAAGCCCCACTTTAGTACTCCAGACAGATTGCATCAGCCTGGAACTTTCCACCCCCTGCTCAACTGCAAATGTCATCTCAGGTAAAGATTGCCCAAAACGCCCTGCCTATTCCTTACAACCCTGTCCTTGAGTGAAAGTAAGATGACCCAGGCCCGAGCACGTGGCTAATGGCGACCAGAGGGTTCCCAAGCTCGTGTTCCATGTAAAGGCTCGGATCAGGCTCTTCCTTGATGTTAAGAGAAATGGACGTTTACTGGCTTCACCCAGCAGAACAGCTGCTTCTAGTGGGTTTTCAGACGCGGCTAAAGAAACTGCTGAGGTCCACAGATACTATCAAGAGGAGTGCAGGAAATCGTAGAGAACCCTGTGAGAAACCCAGATCGCCCTTTCCAGTGCCCTTTTGAGGCTGATGCAGTGCCTTAAGAGGCTAACACAGGAGGGTAAAGAAAGTCTCCATAAAACCCAGAGAAGAGATTTTAGAACTCCTCTCTGGATCCTGTCTGGAGTCACAACTGAACCAGAAGATTTTAAGTCTTAGCACTTACTAGTATGTGTATAGTTAATACCAAAGTCATTAAATTTAAACTTGACCTTCGGTTTGACAGTACTTTCAGGCCTGATTTTTAGATTCCTCTGGGGGTCCCATCTAGTGTGTTCAAAAATACAAGGCAATTTGGGTACTTCAGTCACCTGATAGTGGGAAAAAATCGAGATGATGGAACGTGTACAAATTTTCTATTCAAAAAGGTAATTTTAAAACATTTATTTTTTTAGATTGGAAACTACAGGTACGAGCCACTGAAGCCAGAATGCTCTGATGCTGGTATTTTAACTGACCTACACCAACTATATCACTCTGCAGTGTACAACACACAAGTGCGTCTAATGAGGCCAGCTATTCTCACATAACTTGTAGCAGCTATGGATCTGCACTGGCATAGGAGTTGGGTCAGTGGGATAATGCTGGTGGTTTAATTCTCCCAGCTCTATGAAGTGGGTAGTGTAAAATTATAGATGAAGCAATAGTTCAGGTAGTGAATTAATATTCCATCACATATGCATAGCCCTAAACAAGGAGCCTCATATGTACCTTTCTGGCTATGAAAATTATGGAAAGTCATGTATCTCTCGAGATTTAGTGTCCTCGTGTAACAGTAGTATTCAGATAGAGATTAGGCCATTTGGGAGGGAGTTAGGGTTAGAGACTTACTGAGAATGAATATATGTCAAAATTTGGCACAAAGGGACCATTCTTCAGCATGTTAATTGTTGCTGATGAATGTAGCACAGTGAGCTGTAAGAAGGAATTTAAAGGACACAACGATGCTAAATGGTTAGAATTTTGAAAGTATTGGAGGTGATGGGAAAGTTTTCATATAGGAAGAAATGTCAGTGTAGCAAAATTAACAGCCCAGTAGGAGCTAGGAATTCTTCCTGTTGATCAGCTCCAGATGTTTGCAAATACCTCATTTTCCAGAAATCTTAAAGGTATTCGCCTTGGATTCACTCTTAATGCTTATTTCAAAACACTGTTTTAGCCTCTGTGTAAACTTTTAATATTCCATATTCTATAAAATCTAGCCTCCTAATATAGGAAATTCAACAAATATGGTGTAAAAGCGTAATTGCTAGAGGGAAAAGACAAGGGAAATAGGAAAGGCATGTGTATGCACTGTGAGTGGAGGACATAATTTCAGATAGAACTGGCTGAGACTAACTACAGAAGATCTGAAAGGGCTGCAGGAGGTAATATGGTTGTTACAGTCAGCCTTTGAGTAACATGGATTTGAACTTCATGGGTCCCCTTATACACAGGTATTTTCAGTAGTAAATACTACATTATTACTACATGGTTGAATTTGTGGATGTGGAGGGCCATCTATGAATTATTCATATTAACTCCTTTATTATACAAAGGTCAACTGTTCGTATTTGGATGAAGAGGATTTCAGGCAGAGGAAAAGCAAGTGCAAAGGCCCTGGGAAGGGATGTGATTAAAGGTTTGTGGGGAAAGCAAGGTGACGCTGCAGAGGAGTGGCCTTAAGTTTGTGTGCAGGGCTAGGGTGGCTATTTGGGACCATTCTAAGATGGCAGCTTGCTTTCTGGCCTGTCAGACCTCTGAATGCTATCACTTAACCTACAATGCCCCATGCCATCCATGTACTTTCCCACGTTTCTATCAAGTGCTGTCTTCCCTCCCCAGTGCTTTTATTCTGGATTTCTGTAGCACCTTGTAATGCTTTTATACTTGGAAGCACATTTTGTAGTTTCTTGTGAGCTTGCCTACCTGCCCCTGCCCATAAAGTCCATCTGGGTTTCTACCATATTCCTGGGGTCTGACCAAATACCTGAAATATTATAAGTTCTCAAATACTTAGCCCTAAACCCATGGTGACTATAGTACAAGGAGCAGTATCATTTATAATTCAGTTTAATACTATTGTTAATTGTGTTGAATTGTCTTATAAATCACACTGAAGTAAGTGGCTTACTTAAAAGTGGAGCCTAGTTAATAAGAGCCTAGATTCAAATCCCCATCCTGAATGATTTCTGACCAGTTCTTCAATTTCTTTATCTGTGGTGGTGGTTTAGTCGCTAAGTCAAGTCTAATTTTTAAGCTGATGTTACTGGAATTTATACACAGTGCATCTAACTCCCTGGTGAGTAGTAGGCACTTAGTAGTGCTATAGGATCATTTTGATAATACTGTATGGTCACTGTAATTTAGATCAAAATGAAAATACTGATACTTCATATTTATATGGTACTAAGATGCTGGCTTTAATGTTTGTTAAAAATAATAGCGTACCTGCTATGGGCCAAGACCTATTCTGGGTATTGTGAACAAAGCAGATCAGAGTATGTAATTGCAGCTGGTCTTTGATGGAGGCCTCCAGTGTAAAGGCTTGTGACTAGTTAGCATTTTGGTGGAGGCAGTATTTGGTAGACGAAAGGCCTAGATGAGGTGACTTCCAATG
Source organism: Okapia johnstoni (assembly GCA_024291935.2). Taxonomy (NCBI): domain Eukaryota; kingdom Metazoa; phylum Chordata; class Mammalia; order Artiodactyla; family Giraffidae; genus Okapia; species Okapia johnstoni. The sequence goes on from CM044308.1 coordinate 62,115,308, forward strand.
CTAAGGATAAAAGTCGGAGGGTGCTAGCAAAGTTTCCAAAGGTAACCACTGGTTGCATAAGGAGCTTCACTCCACTGAGCCCTGGTGGTTCTGTCTCCCTTGAGTCAGTTGGGCTGGGCAGACAGGTGGAAACCTTAGGTCTACTACAGATTTCCCCCCTTTCCCAGGAAGCAACTGCAACCAGTACAGCCCTGTTCATATGTTGATTTTCCAAAAAAATTTTTAAATAACCAGGAATTTGTTATTTAAAATTCTACAGTCCATGCAGGCTACAGTTCATGGGGTCGCAAAGAGACATAACTGAGTGACTAAGCACAGCACACAGGTTGCAACAAATACTGATACTGAATAATGGCAGCTTCATGCTAGAGATTGGTAAGTAGATGGGCAGACCCAAGTTTCTGAATAAAAGACTTAATGAATTTCAGTATTCTTGTGGGACTATCACAGGCAATAAATAAAACATTCTTGAAAAGATTGTGTGTTGTTTATATGTTGCCATTCACATTAATGCTTTTTGAATCTCATTCCTTTCAAAGAAGTTAGGATCAAAACTCATCATAGCAAGTTGTAGACCTGAATAGAGTGAAAGTATAAAAAACTCCCCACCATTCCTTTCTTGCTGACAGATTTGAATGCTTATTTTTAATACTTGCCGCAACAAAAAAGTTTCATTACTACAAGTCTGAATATTTCTGCCTAAAACTGGCCACTCTTTTTGAGATGTTCCCATTATCTCTTAAACTCCCTGCTTCCCTGGAGGTTCAGAAGGTAAAGGATCCACCTGCAATGTGGGAGATGTCGGTTCGATCCCTGGGTTGGGAAGATCTGGAGCGGGGCGTGACAACCCACTCCTGTATTGCCTGGAGAATCCTCAAGGACAGAGGAGCCAGGCAGGCTACAGTCCACGGGGTAGCACAGAATTGAACACGACTGAAGCAGCTTGGCACTCCCTAAACAGGCACCTAAGTGGCAGGTTCTGGTGCAGCCCTGTTTTGGTTAGACTACAGGATCATTGCCCACAACAGTTTGCCAGGAACTTCCCTCAGGTGCACCTTTCCTTTCAGAATGAATCTATTAATTTAGCTTTTTGCTCATTTTTTTCTTGGTTAATTGACTTTCAGCAAGCCAAATTCCTGATCCTCAACTGTTCATGTGTGATATGGGTAACTGCAATCTGCTTGGATTGTCCTGGGTGTCATCTCTGCTGCCTTTAATCCTTTTATGCTAGACAGAGGCTTGCTCTTGACAGTACTTCACCATAAGTTATAGTTAATATTTCAAGGGTCTTGCAGATTTACACTTAGCTTTATACAAAGTTTAATACGAAATTTTTGCTCTAAACCGTCACTCGTTTTTGTGGTTGAAAAATTGCTCACAAAATGAGCTGGCAACCTAGAAGGCATTGTGGTCAGCTGAACGAGAGAATGAATGCTGTTGTCTACAATCTGCTTTCAGTTCTTTTGGGTATGTACCAGGAGGCCAAACCTCAACATTTGCTATTTTCTACCACTTTTCACAACAGTACGTGAGTATTCTGGTATGTACAGGTCTCAGTATTCGAGCTCCCCATTTACCTTTTACCCCCTTCTTGGCCGTGCTTTTTCTGCAGTGAAAACAGACTCAGCCACAAGACTTTTAATTAGTATTAAGTGTAAAATACTTGAAGATTGTGTTGTTTGCCAAGTGCAAGAATTCAAAACATTGACACTCCCCATTACTGGAGGAATCTGCATTACTGCTTTAAGTGTTTTCATTAGAAACAAACTTTAAAATGTAGCTGTGACTTTACCCTCACTTAACTATCTGTACAGCAGCCGAATAATCACGAGCTATAAACTGGAACAAGAACCTACCATTTAAGCGAGGCGGTTCATTCTAAGCATTCTATCTCACTGTCCTGCGAGCACTCAAGCGCGTTAACCAGAGAGCCACAAACTCACCCACTATTTTTAATGCAAATATCCCTTCCGAGGCCGCAAACCGTTCAACAGACGGAGCGAGCGTCAGTGCCCGTCAAGGCCCAATCAGGTCGCGCTTTACTACCTTGGGTTCGCGGCTAAGTGACCCCACGGCCCGGGCCTAGCCTCACCTCCGCCTCGGGCACCACGGGTCCGGGGTTCGAGACAGGCAGCTCTCAGCCTGCGGCTCGTCTAACTCCCTGACCACGCCCACTGCCCCTCAAAGCCCCACGGCTCGGGATAGCGAGCGAGTAGAGGCCACCAGGGGCCGAGGCACCCGAGGTGGACAAAGACACCCCACCCCCAATCCACCGGCAGTGAGACCAAGTGTCCCAAACCAGGTGGAAGACCTGCACCCTCGCGAGAGTTCTGACACGCTCCTACAGGCCGCGAAAACCTTGGGGGACGCGGCCTGCCAATCACCACATGGAGGCGGTTCCGCGCACACCCAATTGGCTAAGCACGGGAGAGCTCGCGTCCCATTGGCATGTTTTCCGGAGCCAACTTTGCCTCCTCCGTCTGAATCTTCGCCCCACTCCCCGGCCTCGCTGCTCAGCTGAGAAGGTGGGGAGCAGGAGAGGAAACGCCTACTCTTTCCCCCTGTTCCTAGTGCGAGAGCTTGGGCTGCCCGAATAGAATCCGACCTCTTCACCTGTGGCATTTTAGAATCATTTCTTGCCCAGATTCTAGCATGTCTTGTCTCGTTCCTAACCTCAGTTTTCTAACCTGTGTCCTCAAACTGACCCTGTCCTGGGCAGGGAGCTGTTTTTACCTGTGCTTGGGAGAAAACAGGCTTCCATAGACCTTGCCAAATTAAGATATTTCTTTAAAAGCTTTCTGATCTCCAAACCTACGTCTTGCTCTGCATAGCATGCAGTGAGAATTAAATTTTAACAATCGTTAACCACCACCCCCCGCCTCGCGTGCCTTAATGCATTAAATCATCAAAATAATCATCAGTGAAGTAGGTACTGTCAATGGTTTTACAAGTGAAGAAACCAGAAGCACAGAGAACTTTAGTGACCTGCCCAAATTCTGTGTTTGCTCTGTAAATATGAATTATACTCTGTCCCTTTCATCCCAGTCTCTCTTATTTTAATCCGGGTCTTCATAATTGCTGGATTACCTCTACAAACAACTTCTTAGCTCCTCTCCTTGCCATCCTCTACAAATCCAAGGACTAATCTTCCTAAGGCAAATCTGATCATGTCTCTCAAATCCTTCTCAGGCCTCAGAAATGTCAAATCCTTCTGTGGTTCCTTATTGCCACTCTTTGGCACACAGTGCTATTTATTGAAATATTCACACCTGCAGATAAGTACACAAGCCATGTTGGGTGTATACCCAGAAATGGAACTGTTGGATCAGAGTTGTGCCATGTTCAAATTTAGTAGAAATTTAAAAGCAGTTTTCCAGAGTGTTTGCACAAATTTACACTGATCAGCAACATATGAGAGTTCCAGTCATTCCACATATTTGTCAGTGCTAAGTATGTCCCATCTTTTTACATTTTGGCCATTTTGGTGGGTGATAATTATGTTTTCTGTGATTTTAATTTTCATCTCCCTGATTAATGAAGTACATCATGAGAAACACTGGGCTGGAGGAAGCACAAGCTGGAATCAAGATTGCAGGGAGAAATATCAATAACCTCAAATATGCAGATGACATCACCCTTATGGCAGAAAGTGAAGAAGAACCAAAGAGCCTCTTGATGAAAGTGAAAAATGAGAGTGAAAAAGTTGGCTTAAAGCTCAACATTCAGAAAACTAAGATCATGGCATCCAATCCCATTACTTCATGGCAAATAGATGGGGAAACAGTGGAAACAGTGGCTGACTTTATTTTGGGGGGCTCCAAAATCACTGTAGATGGTGATTGCAGCCATGAAATTAAAAGACGCTTACACCTTGGAAGGAAAGTTATGACCAACCTAGACAGCATATTAAAAAGCAGAGACATTACTTTGTCAACAAAAGTCCGTCTAGTCAAGGCTATGGTTTTTCTAGTAGTCAAGTATGGATGTGGGAGTTGGACTATAAAGAAAGCTGAGCACCGAAGAACTGATGCTTTTGAACTGTGGTGTTGGAGAAGACTCTTGAGAGTCCCTTGAACTGCAAGGAGATCCAACCAGTCAATCCTAAAAGTAATCAGTCCTGAATATTCATTGGAAGGACTGATGCTAAAGCTGAAACTCCAATACTTGGGCCACCTGATGCGAAGAGCTGACTCATTGGAAAAGACCCTGATGCTGGGGAATATTGAGGGCAGGATGAGAAGGGAACGACAGAGGATGAGATGGTTGAATGGCATCACCAACTCAATGGACATGGGTTTGGGTAGACTCTGGGAGTCGGTGATGGACAGGGAGGCCTGGCGTGTTACGGTTCATGGGGTTGCAAAGTGTTGGACACGACTGAGTGACTGAACTGGAACTGGATTAATGAAGTTGAGAACTTTGTCATATGGTTATTGGTTGTTTAGAAATAACTTTATGAAGTTTCTGTTAAATTTTTTGCCCATTTTCCTGAGTTGTTTTTTTAAAAAAACTTTTTTCCTAATACTTGATTAATGTTCAAATAGTAAAGTTTAAGGAATTTTACAGTAAACACAAGTAAACCTACCACACAGATTCTGTTGCTCTTGTTCACTTGCTAAGTCATGCCTGACTCCTTGGGACCCCATGGACTGCAGCATGCCAGGCTTCCCTGTCCTTCACTATCTTCTGGAGTTTGCTCAAACTCATGTCTGTTGAGTCGGTGATTCCATCCAAACATCTCATCCTCTGTCACCCACTTCTCCTCCTGCCTTCAATCTTTCCCCACATCAGGGTCTTTTCCAATGAGTTGGCTCTTTGCATCAAGTGACCAAGGGCTTCCCTGGTGGCTCAGATGGTAAAGAATACACCTGCAATGCGGGAGACCTGATTTTGATCCCTGGGTTGGGAAGATCCCCTGGAGGAGGGCATGGCTACCACTCCAGTATTCTTGCCTGGAGAATCCCCATGGACAGAGGAGCCTGGCGGGCACCAGTCTATGGGGTCGCAAAGAGTTGGACACAACTGAGTGACTAAGTACAGCACAGCATACATCAAGTGACCAAAGTATTGGAGCTTCAGCTTCAGCATCAGTCCTTCCAATGAATATTCAGGGTTGATTTCCTTTAGGATTGACTGCTTTGATCTCCCATTTTTTATAGAACCTGTTTTGTTACATTTCTATCCTTCCCTTTATCCATCTTCATGTTGTTGCATTTAAAAATTGATCGCAGATAGCAATACGTGTCTTCTAAATACTTCAGCATATGTGTAATTCAGTTTTAAGGTTTCTTCTTTTGATATAAAACTTAAATGCACAAATCTTCAGTGTAGATTGGCTGAGTTTTGAGCAAAGGAGTTTCAAGTTCAATGCCACCTTCCAGTCAATTTCCATTTCCACTTTCCTGATGGAAACCACAGTTCTGATTTATTTTTTCCCTACTGTAGATTAGCTTTACCTGCTTCAGAATTTCATATAACTAGAATCATACATAGGTGCTATTTTGTGACTTCTTTCACTCAGCCTACTGTACTTTAGATTCCTTCATGTTGTTGCATGTGTTATTAATTCATTTCTTTTTATTGCTGAGTAGTATTCCATTGGGTAAATGTACTAGTTTATCCATAGTAAGAAGACTTTTAAAATATGCCTCCTTTGTCAAGTGTATGTGTTCCAAATATCTCTTTCAATTCTGAGCTCCTTCTCATTCTTCTAGAGATGCCCTTTGAGAGGGAGAGTTCTTAGTCTATTTATTTATTGGCTGGGCTTGGGTCTCCATTGCTGTGTGGGCTTTTTCTCTAGTTGCAGTGAGGGGGTCTTGTCTGTGGTTGTGGTTCATGGGCTTCTCATTGCTGCGTCTTCCCTTGTTGCAGAGCACAGGCTCTAGGCATGAGGCCTTCAGTAGTTGTGACTCCCCGGCTCTAGAGCACAGGCTCAGTAGTAGTGGCACATGGGCTTAGTTGCTCCCTGGTTTGTGGGGTCTTCCTGGACCAGGGATTGAACCCGTGTCCCCTGTGTTGGCAAGCAGATTCTTTACCACAGAGACACCAGCAAAGCCCACGTTCTTAGTTTTAATACTCAATTGTATCAATTTTTGATGGTGACTGGTTTTAAGAAATCTCTGCCTGCTCCAGGTTATGAAGATTCCTTCTTTATTTTCCTCCAAAAGTTTTACTGTTTTAATTTGCCCATTTAGAATAATAATCCATTTTGAACTGATTGTTGTGAGTGATCGGATATAAAGGTAGGTCCAGACATCTTTTTTTCTGTATGGCTATCCAATGAATCCAGCATGGTTATTTAATTGATCACTTGCCCACATTTGCAGTTGTCATAAATCAGATGACTACATATGTGTAGACCTATTCCCCACTCTGTTCTATTTAATAGGTTGATTTTGTCTATCTTTGTACCAATACCACATAGTCTTCATCACTATAGCTTTATAATTACCCTTGATAGTATACCAGTGAACTGATTTTTTTAATTTAATTTAAATAGCTATGGGGCTAGTGGCTACCATATTGTTAAGAGCAGATATAGAAAATCCTCATAGGAAGTTCTGTTGACAGCACTGCTTTAGAAGACATTTAGAGGCCAATACCAGATACTTCATTTCACAGCCACAGGCCATCTTGACTTTATGGCTGGGCTGCTCTTCAAAAATATCTGTGTAATATCTTTTTAAAAAGAAATTAAAAATGCATCTTCCCAAAGATAGGTAAGACATCCAGCTGTTTTGACCTTGTACTTTTAGCAACGAAAATATTATTTCAGGTGTGGGAAAGTTTAATGTTTTAGGAGACATTTCCTGTGATCAGACACCATAAAATATGTAGCCCCAAATCATAGGGAAAGTTTCCTGCTATAGTGCCATCACCTGTAGTTTATTGTCTGCTTTCATCCAAGGTCACACAATTCTCTTTCAGAGGGCTTTCCTGGGCTGTTACTAGCTGTGTCTGAGAGTTTGCCCTCAGACTTGTAATCAAAGGTCTGAGTCAAATCTGGCTCCTATGTGTAAGGGATTCCTTAAACCATACTGTCCTGTTTATTCCATGGTATCATTGGAGTCTTTTGACTAGTAAATGATACATATGTACTTATTATGTCCTTCCGGTGTTACTTTTTATGTTACATGTATTTATTTCTCCCCACAATGCTTGATTGCATTTGATGACTGTTTCTTTTCCAATGTCTTGTGTCTTATAGTTACTGTAATGGCTGTTTTAATTATCATCAGTTTCCACACATGAGGATAGCACAGGGTTATGGTCATGATCTAAATTTTCATTGGGGCAACAGATATTTATTGAGTGTTTACTCTGCGAGATGCCCTGTGCTGGCCCCTAGAGATAAACTCTGACAAATAACCAATAATAGTTACCATTGAGCATCTACTAAATACTATACCCCAAGCACTTGCATTTGCTATTTTTAATTCTAACAACACTATAAGATATATACTGTTACTACATTTTTTTTTCAGATGATAAAACTAATGTTCTAGAAGTCAGATGGCTAATCAGTGCTGGAGCTGAGATTGAAGCTATGAATCCCACCACCACCTCTATGAGAGTTTTCAGACTTAAAAGGTACTTTGTTTCCTCTTGAGGAACATATGGTCTCATAGTGGAGGCAAACCCACAATAACCACAACCCCCCAGCAGAAAAGATATTACAAAAAGAAAAGGGGGTGAAAGCACAGAAGAAATGACAATTGGCAATGAGTCCTGCCAGCAGGTCTGTAGCATGTCATAGTTGAAACTAGTCTGTGGGAAATGAGTCAGATGTCCTTAGCAGCTTGGTCTTGTAGATGACTTCTGATCCTTTCTCCTCCTTCTGGAGTGATTCGAGGAGAAGTAACAAGTTTCCCTGTTCTCTTCTCAATCCTCAGCCATTCTCTGATCTCACTTCTGAAGAGAAGGCACTGCTAACAAGTGGTCAGTATCCTCTTTAAAGAATGACTCTCCAATGATTCTCACCTCAAAACCAGAATCTGTTCACGCTAGGCTGCTTTGAGAAACCCTCCAGAGTAAGGACGGGCCCTTTAAGAAGACCTTGAATGTGACTGTGATGGCTGCATCTCTAGCTGCCATCTTTGACCATCTCCTAGATGTGATGGGTTGGATTGTGTCTCCCCTAAATTCATGTGTCCAAGTCCTACCCCCACCTTAGACATGACCTTATCTGAAATGTGATATTGTAGGATCATTGCAGATGTAACTAGATAAGAAATTCGTACTAAAGTAGTATGACTGTTGTCCTTATGAAAAGGAGAGACATGGGCACAGAAATATACACTCAGGAAGAATGCTATATGAATATGAAGATGAAGGAAGAGATGACTCTACAAACCAAGGAATGCCCAAGGTTCCCAGGAAACCACCAGAAACCAGGAGATAGGCCTGGACCAGATTCATCCCTCCAGCCTCTAGAAAGCTCCTTCTCAGATGTCCAGCCTCCAGAACTGGGAGACACTGCTCTTCTGTTCTTTAAGCCACCCAGTTTGTGGTCCTTTGTTATGTCAGCCCTTGGAAACTAACATACTAAAGACGGCAGAGAAATAAGTTAGGAGGAATCTGAGCCCCTGAGAACTGTGTGGAGCACAACTTTTAACATCAGCTTTGGTCCTGATAAACATCTGCCTTGTTCAAGGTCCTGTGTACTGTGACTCATAATAAGAAATATACATTGGGTCTTAGTCCCTGTTTCTGGCACAGAACTCCTAAAACTCTTGATGAGTACAATAAAAAGTGTCTTTTGTTATGTTAATGATGTTACCTTTGGAAAGTACAGGACAGGGGCTGGTTGCCAGAAGACCCAACCCTGTGGTTAGGGGATTGGAACTTTTAGTCCCTTCACTCTCCCCCTTACCCCACACCAGGGAAGGAAAGGGGCTGGGGCTGACTCAGTCACTAATGGCCATTGATTTAATCAGTCATGCCTTAGTAAGGCTCTGCTGCTGCTAAGTCGCTTCAGTCGTGTCCGACTCTGTGCGACCCCATGGACTGTAGCCTACCAGGCTCCTCCGTCCATGGGATTTTCCAGGCAAGAGTACTGGAGTGGGGTGCCATTGCCTTCTCCGCCTAAGTAAGGAGCCTCTACAAAACACCAAAAAGACAGGGTTCAGAGAATTCTGGCTTGGTGAACCCATGGAGATTCTGGGAGAATGGTACCCTCAAAGTGGGCATGTAAACTGCTCCCCTTTTTAATATGTTGCCCTCTGCATCTCTTCCATCTGGCTGTTCATGAGTTATACCTTTTTATAAGAAACTGATAATCTAGTAAATAAAATGTTTCTCCGAGGTTTGTGAGTCATTCTAACTACTATAGTCAAACCCAAGTCTAGAGTTGTAGGAACATCTGATTTAAGTCAGTTGGTCAAAACCACAGGTAACAACCTAGACTCACAATTGGCATTGGATGTTTGAGCGGGGAGGGGGTGTTGGGACTGAGCCCTTGATCTGTGGGATCTGATGCTATCTCCAGGTAGATAGTGTCAGAATAGAGCTGATGTGTGTGGCAAAGTCCCACACATCTTCATTAATGATCAGAACCTTAGACACTATCATTGGGCCTCTGTTATTTGCATTAAAACCAATCCTGATAGTAAGGGAAAAGCTCAAACTCCTTATGATAACATACTAGACCCAGTTAAGATGTGTCCCCTGCCTTATTTTCTGCCTTCTCCCTTTGGAGCCCACATATTCAGTCACATGGCACTAATTTACTCCCAAATCCTGTCTTAATCTCTTTCCTCTGTGCCAGTAACATCTTTCTTACCCTCTGCCTGTGTTCTTTCTCACCCTTCTTGGCCTGACAACCTCTTAGGCTTTTTCATTCTCTAGAATTCCTTTCCTGACCTCACCAGGATTGGTTTCTGATCCCATGCTCCCAGTGCCTCCTGCTATCATGATATTTATTAATTATGTTGTAGATTATGAACTTCTGTTAGAGTTCAGTGCCTGGCCCATCATAAATACTCATTACCTCATTGTTCAGTGATGAAGGATCACTAGGGGTTTTCCTTGGCCCATCTATGAGAAGATGTGTTCTGAATTTCTTTAAAAAAAATTATATAGTTTTTTTTTTCTTATGAAGAACAGCCCAATAATAACTTAAGATGGCCTGTGAAATGAACCATTTAGAACTGGCTACTGAAAGTGAAAATCGCTCAGTCATGTCCAACTCTTTGTGACCCCATGGACTATACAGTCCTTGGAATTCTCCAGGTCAGAATACTGAAGTGAGTAACCTTTCCCTTCTCCAGGGAATCTTCCCCACCCAGGGATTGAACCCAGGTCTTCCACACTGTAGGCAGATTCTTTACCAGCTGAGCCACCAGGGAAGCCCAAGGATACTGGAGTGGGTAGCCTATCCCTTCTCCAGTGGATCTTCCTAACCCAGGAATTGAACTGGGGTCTCCTGCATTTCAGGTGGATTCTTTACCAACTGAGCTATCAGGGAAGCCTACAGTGGCTGCTAGATGTCTCCTAAAGCAGCACTGTTTCTATAGAAATTCCTGTGAGGATGAAATGTCCTATGTTTGTACGGTCCACTAGGGTGGCCACTAGCCACATGGATATTTAAATTTAATTAAATAAGAAATTCAGTCCTCAGTATGGTAGGTTGAATAATGGCCTCCTAATATCCAGCACCTATTAGTTGTACCTTATATAACAAAAGGGACTTTATGGATGTGATTAGACTAAAGATCTTATTTTAAATCTATTTTTTATTGAAGGATAATTGCTTTACAGAATTTTGTTGTTTTTTGTCAAACCTCAACATGAATCAGCCATAAGAAGGAAAAGTAAAGTTGCTCAGTCGTTTCTGACTCTTTGTGACCCTGTGGATGGTAGCCTGCCAGGCTCCTCCATCCATGGGATTTTCCAGGCAAGAATAGTGAAATGGGTTGCCATTTCCTTCTCCAGGGGATCTTCCCGACCCAGAGATCGAACCCTGGTCTCCCACACTGCAGACAGACTCTTTACCATCTGAGCCACCAGGGAAGCCCCCATAGGCATACATATATCCCCTCCCTTTTGAAACTCCCTCCCATCTCCCTCCCTATCCCACCCCTCTATGTTGACACAGAGCACCTGTTTGAGTTTCCTGAGCCACAAATTCCTGTTGGCTATCTATTTTACGTACGGTAATGTAAGTTTCCATGTTATTCTTTCCATACATCTCACCATCTCCTCCCCTTTAGATTATAGATCTTGAGGTGGAGAAATTATCCTGGATTATTCTAATGGGCCCTAAAGGTAATTACAGGTGTCTTATAAGAAGGAGACAGAGAGATCTGACTGCAGAACAGAAGAAAAAGACAATGTGACAGCTGAGGCAAGATGCTACAATGCAGGCATTGAAGGTGGAGGGGGGGCCTTGAACCAATGAATGCTCAGAGTGGAGCTCTACAAGCTGGAAGAGGCAAAGAAGCAGACTGTTCCCTGGAACCTTCAAGAGGAGCATGGCCCTGCAGACACCCTGATGTTGGCCCAGGGAAACTGACTTCCAACTCTGACCCCCAGAACTGTAAGATCATAAATGTGTGCTTTAAGCCAACAAGTTTGTGACATTTGTTACAGCAGCCATAGGGAATTAATATACTCAGTAGCACTAGCTTCATTTCAAGAGCACACTTCTAGACAGTACAGTTCTAGAATCTTCTGCTTAAGGAGGAAGACTATCTCTTGGACATCTTTTAGAATTTAGAAACTCTGAAATGTTAATATGTTCCTTACAGCCAGTATGAATTTATGATACAATTATTTTGCATAGGAAAACCAAGCTACGAGAGCTCACCTGTCTTCTGCTCAAGCAGATCATCCAGACTGGTAAATCAAGCCCTTTGACATTGTGATCCATTTACTTCAGTCAAGACAGCTTATAAATGGCCTCATTTCTGTCATGAAAATTTGATACCAAAGAGACTTATTTCACTTTATCTTTCTCTTTGGAACACCAGAAATAGTGTCACATCAGATACAAATTATACTTCTCTTGCTAAATGTCTCACATAATAGAAATAGTGATCTAGATGTCTCGGTTTTGTTTGCTGTGTACATGTGCAGTCCAGGAGGGAGTGCATCAAAGGAGTGAGGGTGAAAGAGACTCACTTCTGAACTTTGCTTCAAAAAGATCCTCACGCGGTAGTTTTTACAGCATTGCATTTCAGCTTTACGGTCTCTATCTGTCTGCACACATGCAAAGGTTTTATAACAGTTAACTGTTGTCTGGTCCAGTGGTTAAGAATCCACCTTCCAATGCAGGGGGTGTGGGTTCTATCCCTGGTTGGGGAACTAAGAGGAACTAAGATTCCAAATGCCTTGGGGCAACTGAGCCCACACACCACAACTAGAGAAGCCAGTGAGCTCTAGAGCCCATGTTCTACAACAAGAGAAGACTATGCTCCTCAATGAGAGGTCCTTGTGCCATAACTACAGAAAGCCCATGCACTGAAAGGAAGACCCAGCACAGCCAAAAGAAAGACCCAGAACAACCAAAAATTAAAAAATAAAATAAAAATAAAAAGAGATGCCTATTTTGAAAATGTTGTGGAGAGAAAATTGCCACCAAACTCTATTAAGACCATTACTAAATTACTCTGTATCATATTCCTTACCATCAACACTGTAAAACTAGCTGGGAAAGGTGGCTCGTAGCCCACCACTGGAAACTTTTATGCTTAACATTTTTTTATTGTTCTAAAATATACATAACATAAAGTTTACCATTTTAACCATTTTTTAATGTACAATTAAGTGGCATTAAGAATATTCACAATGTTGTGCAATCAACACCACTATCCATTTCCAGAAATTTTTCATCATCCCTAAACTGAAACTATACCTTTCAAACAGTAAATCTCCCAGACCCTGGTAACCTCTATTCTACTCTGCTCTACAAATATTGACCCTTCTAGAAACTTCAGATCCAGGGGAATCATGCAAGATCTGGCTTATTTCACTCAACATGATGTTTTCAGCATCCATGCATGTTGCAGCATCTATCAGAATTTTGTTCCTTCTTAAGGCTAAATAATACTCCACTGTATGGATATACATTTTGTTTATCCATCAAGGGATATTGGATTGTTTCCATTTTTTTTTGGTTACTATGAATGCTGATGTACACAGTGGCATATTTTACTGCTAGGTTATACAAAGCTGTTTAACCAGAATTTGTGCAGGGTGAAAAACAGGTTTAGAGTCTTCCCTAAACGAGTGATTGTAAAACTTGGCCATACATTAGAACTTACTGGGGTATTTTTAAAACCTTCCAGTGTTCATGCTGCACCCCAGACCAATTATATCAGATTACCTGGGAGTGGAGCACAGGCATCAATATCTCTTGTAAATCTTACCAGTTGATCCCAATGTGCAGCCCGGATTGAGAAGTAGTGCTCTAAACAGTGGCCTAGGAACACCGTTTCATCTAAAGTATTTTTTCTTTCCCCACAAAATCTAAATCACACTTAAATTTCCAATACTTTCAAATCCAGTTTAACTGAATTCATCTTTATAATTTTAAGATCTTCTAGTCAGAGCTTTGGAGAAGGCAATGGCACCCCACTCCAGTACTCTTGCCTGGAAAATCCCATGGATGGAGGAGCCTGGTAGGCTACAGTCCATGGGGTTGCCAAGAGTCGGACACGACTGAGCGACTTCACTTTCACTTTTCCCTTTCATGCACTGGTGAAGGAAATGGCAACCCACTCCAGTACTCTTGCCTGGAGAATCCCAGGGGTGGCAGAGCCTGGTGGGCTGCCGTCTATGGGGTTGCACAGAGTCGGACACGACTGAAGCGACTTAGCAGCAGCAACAGCAGCAGCAGTCAGAGCATTTGGGGCTTCCTGGTGGCTCAGTGGTAAAGAATCTGCCTACAATGCAGGAGAAGTGGTTTTATCCCTGGGTTGGGAAGATCCCCTGGGGGAGGGCATGGCAACCCACTCCAGTATCCTTGCCTGGAGAATCCCCATGGACAGTGGAGCCTGGTGGGCTACAGTCCATGGAGTCGCAAAGAGTCAGACACGACTGAAGTGACTTAGCATGCACGCAGTCAGAGCACTCTCACCTATAACCTAAGTTTGGAAGGGGAGTGGTTGAGAGGAAGTCTCAACTCTACCTTCCATTATTACAGAAATCTTTGTTCCTATCAGAGACAAAGTGAATACATTTAAGAATAAAAAAATAAAAGTTTCGTGCAATTAGATCTAATAATAAAACTAGAATATTTCTTTAATTTCAGGTCTAAAAATTAGCTCCCACTTACACAACTATTTAAGATTTCTTTGGAAATTGTATGGTAACATAATTATACATGAAAAGAGAAAAGCACCATTATTTGCTGGTAATGCAATTGATAGTCTTAGAAAATCCAGAGTAATTAGGTTTTAAAGAAAAATTCTAGAGATATAAAAATAGGTTAATGGTGAGAAAAAGATGAAAATCGATAGGATCTTCATATAAGCAGCTGAAAATAAGAGATCAAACTTAGGGACTTCCCTGGTGGTCCAGGGGTTAAGAATCTGCCTTGCAATGCAGGGGACATGGGTTCAATCCCTGGTCAGGGAAGTAAGATCCCACATACCACGGAGCAAACAAGTCTGGAGCCACAACTAAAGGGTCTGTACCTCACAACAAAAGATCTTGCATGAGACAACGGAGATCCCATGAGCCACAACTAAGACCTAACACAGTCAAATAAATAAATAATTTCTTTAAAAAAAAAAAAAAGAGATCAAACTTAAAAATATACAATACTTAGATATATACTTTATTTTCTTTTGTTTTATTGGTTTAGTTATCAACCATACAGGATAGTGCTTCAGAAGGCAGCCTGTAGAGCGGGCTGTTTGGTGCCCATCTTGGCTTTCACCCTTAGCAGCTATGGGAAATTGGGAAATTATTTAGCCTCTCTGAGTCTTAGTTTATCCATCTGTAAAATGGGAGTTTTTTGAAAAAGGAATAAAGACAAGTGGAGAACTATAGCATATTCTCAAATAGTGTGAATTTATAGGCATAAAGGATGGAGGGAGATAGAAAATAAACAATGAAACATTGGGTGCGTAAGAAATTCTGAAACTTGAGACTAAGTTTTTATATGTATGTTTTCCTTATTTCTAATTGCATAAATATGTAAATTATAACATTTTATTTTAATGCAATTCCAATTAAACATAGAGAATACTAAATATAAATAAAAATAATTTTTAAAATGGAAAAGTACACGGATTCAACTATAAAGGAATATCTGAAAGGGAAAGGCTGTTATCGGTTTTTACATTCCCTTTTGCACCAATTACAGACTAGTAGTGATATAGTGGAATTCTACTTCAATGTAAAAGAATCCAGAAACTGACAC
Organism: Okapia johnstoni; assembly: GCA_024291935.2. NCBI lineage: Eukaryota > Metazoa > Chordata > Mammalia > Artiodactyla > Giraffidae > Okapia > Okapia johnstoni. The sequence continues at coordinate 62,130,675 of CM044308.1, forward strand.
AAGTTTAAAGAAGAAACCCCAAGCTTAAAGAAGAAAGAAACAGAAAACAGAAAATCTGGCTGTGTTAAGAACATTCAAAATCAAAGAGATAAAGGAAACTAATGAATATAGTTTGATAACTGAATAGAAATCTAAAAGATAAATTCACAGATAAAAATTTAAATGTAAAAGTTTAACTTCATGGAGACTTATCAGAGAATGATTTTTGAAACACGTATGTGAAAGAAAAGTCAATTCTCTCTGTTTTGAAGAACTCAATAGAAAAAGACATTGGAATATATCTTATAATTTTAAATATTTGTAAGATGGAAAACAAAAGCACAGTAACAGAATCAGAAGCTTAAAAATCAAGTACGACACAGTTAATCCATCATTTTTCCCAGTCTCCACGGCTACCATCCTGCCCACACCCTTCTGTACCTTAACCTCCGAAATAGATTCTCCAACTTGTGCCTCTACTTCCACCCTTGCTTTCATAAAATACCATTCTCTGCATGATGAGCTGAGTGGTGATTTTGGAAGATTTTAGTTAAGACTGGGTCAACTCTCACACTCAACACTCTCCCTTGCTTTTCCATGGCTCCTAAAATTTAAACCCTTGGTTAAGCGCATGTAGCCCCATGTGGTCACTCACCTACCGCACAGTCTCTTGCCTTGAAGGGCCCCGCCTGAGTCTTGAATCACCTGTGTCCTCTGACTGGAATGTTCTCCGTAGCCCATTTTCACAAGGCTGGGTCTCTTATGTCCTTTAGGTCTCAGCTTAAATGTTTCTTCCTCCCGGAAACTTTACATGAGTCCCCAGTTTAAAGTAATAATAAAAACTAACATTTCTGAAGTGTCAAGGCACTTTCGGACACTTTATTTTCAATAATTCAAGACTCTCACAGGAACCCAATGAGACACATCCTGTTATTATCATTTCCGTTTTATGGTTAGGGAACTGACTCCCAGCAAAGATACACGCATGGCAGTGTTTCACCGTTTCAGAAAAACACATATATAGTTTTTCCTGAAAAGATCACTGAAATATGAATTAAAAATCTTAAAATGCCAATTCTTACAGGTATCTTTCTGACAAAAAAAAAAAAAATCTAGGAGCAGACTTAACTTTTGAAAACAGTACTTTGATTGGATACTGTAAAGCTCAAGACAGACCAATGCTGTGTTCTAACTGGTAAACCTGAGACTGGTAGGGGTACAGGTCAGCAATTCTGTACTTTCATGCAACTAATTTACACACAGGATAGAGTTTAACAAATAAGTTTAACAAATGACAACAGACTTCTCATGATTAGAGACAGAAGTCACAAATAATTAAGGGAGGAGGTGGGGTTAGAATGCGCCCTGTGGTACTGAGGGTGGCAGACATCAGTATGAACTCTTTTATTTATTAAGTCTAGATGCAGAACTTTAGGAATCTGTGTCTACATGGATTAATATACAGATGTATTTCCTAGCTTTGTCCACCAAGGGGACCTAGGCATTGACACCCTAGTAACAGTAGCAATGAGCACAATTTGCGCCTAGATCTTGGTTTCTAAATAACATTACCAGTAAAAGGAGTCATGGTTACTTAGAAAAATGACAGGTCCTAGGATTGGACAGGAAAACTACAAGAGGAGGCTGAAGCAATACAAAAAAAGTAGTGTTCAAAACAAAAGAGGGGTGGGAGTGTGTCAAAATGGTGTAGGAGCCGCCTTCAGAGCTCCCAGAGGCCAAAGTTGGGAGAGTTTGAACAATGGTATAAATGGTAGACTTGGATTACAACCAAAGAATAATGTATATGTCCATAAGTCCATACTGATAAAAACGACTGGGATGACAAATCTTTCTTATAGTAGAATTCCAATTAATAAATAGAGAAGTAGTAAATCACCACAGTAATAACTGAAATAGGCAAGATCCACTGTAGAATAGCAATGTTTTGTGAGTTACACTTTAATAAGGAACAGGATATTTGCATAACAACACTTCAATTTTGGTGGTTTCATTCATTAAACTAAAATTTCTAAAATGGTATCAATTTGTGAACAAAGCACTTAAAAACAATGCCTTTTAGAGAGCTATCTTAATTCTATTTCTGAGTTCAGGTGTTCAAATCCTTTATCACTGTAACAAATATCACTCTTAACTGTAACAGAATTGATTACAATGGCCCTTGTTTTCTGGCATCTTTCATGGAGTCTTGGTAAATGTTGATAAATAATTCAATTAATTGCTAAAACATCTGAGAAGCCTTTTGAGTTGGCTAATAGATAAATTCTTTTGCCAATCAATGTATCTTGTGCTCCATCTGTTATAAAATGATGGAAAGAGGGAATCTGTCCTACAAATAATTTAAGATCCAAATATCAAAAAATATGTGTTCACTATTAATAATTTTGAAACTATTTTTACATAAGGAAGCATAAAAGGTTCATATTCTTTAACCCAGTGTTGTGTTGCTAAACACACCTTGAAATCACTCATACCAGTTGACAGAATAAGACTTTATCCTTCAAAAAAAAAAAAAAGACTTTATCCTTCCAACAGACATTTTCTAACATTCCAATCACTGCACTCTTATTGGACAACTGTTCCTAACTTTGTTAGAACTTAACAGTGTGAAATAAGGGCTGAATAGTTGTGGTGCAGTTTTAAAGAATCTGCATGCCAATACAGGAGACATAAGAGACGTGGGTTCAATCCCTAGGTCAGGAAGACCCCCTAGAGGAGGAAATAGCAACCCACTCTAGTATTCTTGCCTGGAAAATTCCTTGGACAGAGAAGCCTGGTGAGCTACAGCCCATGGGGTCGCAAAGAGTCAAACATGACTGAACACACAGCGCACACAGTGAAATAAGGGCTGAACAAAAACATCTGCGTATTTGTATGAGGTTTCTAACATACCCGAATATTTGAAAAGGGAACCAAAGTAAGCCATGATCAGAACTCCAAAATGGTATAATCAACTTTATTCATAAGTTTTTGGAAATTTACATCTGACAATAGCCAACTCTGAAGTTCAAACCTGCTAACCATATTGGCTATTGTTGTTGAGTTGCTTAGTTGTGTCAGACTCTTTTGTGATCCCGTGGACTGCAGCCTGCCAGGCTCCTCTGTGCATGGGATTTCCCAGACAAGAATGCCAGAGTGGGTTGCCATTTCCTTCTCCAGGGTATCTTCCCAACCCAGGGATTGAAATCATGTCTCCTGAGTCTCCTGCATTGGGCAGGCAGGTTCTTTACCACTAAGACACCAAGGAAGCCCAACTGAGTTCACTTACATTTAGTTAGGCAATGCCTAAGGTCAGCTTTACATGCATTACTTAATGCTCATCAAAACTCTCTTCATCATGTTTCAAAAGATATGCCTGTCCTTGTGAAGCTTACATTCTACCAGGGAATAGACAATTGGTATACAAATAAGTAAATCTAGTCTGTCTCATCACTGATGGCATCACTGACTCTATGGAAATGAGTTTGAGCAAGCTCTGGGAGTTGGTGATGGACAGGAAAGCCTGGTGTGCTGCAGTCCATGTGGTTGCAAAGTGTTTGACACGACTGAGTGACTGAACTGACTGACTGAGTTTGTCTCAAATCTCTTTAAAAGTGACCCTTGACCACAGTGAGGTACCATCTCACACTGGTCAGAATGGTTGCCATTAAAAGTCTATAAACAATAAATGCTGGAGAAGGTGTGGAGAAAAGGGAACGCTCTTACATTGTTGGTGAGAATGCAAACTAGTATAGCCACTATGGAGAACAGTGTGGAGATTCCTTAAAAAACTGGAAATAGAACTGCCATACGAATGAGCAACCCTATTGCTGGGCATACACACCAAGGAAACCAGAACTGAAAGAGACACATGTACCCCAATGTTCATTGCAGCACTGTTTACAATAGCTAGGACATGGAAGCAACTTAGATGTCCATCAGCAGACAAATGGATGAGGAAGTTGTGGTACATGTACACAATGGAATATTACTCAGCTATAAAAAAGAATGCATTTGGGTCCTAATGAGGTGGATGAAATTGGACCCTATTATACAGAGTGAAGAAGTCAGAAAGAGAAACACCAATACAGTATATTAATGCATATACTTGGAATTTAGGAAGACAGTAACGATGACACTATATGCAAGACAGCAAAAGAGACACAGATGTAAAGAACTGACTTTTGAACTCTGTGGGAGAAGGCAAGGGTGGGATGATTTGAAAGAAGAGTGTTGAAATGTATATATTACCATATGTAAAATAGATGACTAGTGCAAGTTTGATGCATGAAGCAGGTCACTGAAAGCCAGTGCTCTGGGGCAACCCAGAGGGGTGGGGTGGGGAGGGAGGTGGGAGGGGTGTTCAGGATAGGGGGGGGACACATGTACATCCGTGGCTGATTCATGTTGATGTATGGCAAAAACCACCACAATATTGTAAAGCAATTAGCCTCCAATTAAAATAAATTAACTATTTTTTTTTAAAGTGACCCTTGAACACTGAATTCTAATCGTCAGTGGCTATCATCAATCTTCTCCTGAAAGGAAATTTGTTAATAAACTTTTTTATATCAGTTTTTGTCTAAAAGGCCACCAGGAAAGCTATTTATTTCTCCATTTTACAGAAGAAAATGCAGATTGTGTCAAGAATTTTCACTTCCCCCAACTGCTTAGAACAACTCCTGCCACTTTAATACAGCATCTCAGGTCTCTCATCTATACATGTACCACGGTCACCCAATACCGAAAGTTGAATGCTCATCTTTTAAAGATTTCTCTAGTTTCAGTGCAAAAGTTTAGCAACTTGGCTTAACACACCCAGTAATGGAATAGATAGAGGACTTCTGCTCAGGACCTCTCTTACTAAACCCTGTACCACTGGCACTGTTTCTATTTCTTATCTTCTTTTGATACCAGCATTACTATGAGCAATAAACCCACTTCTAAGGATTTACCCAGAATACTGTTTGTTTTAGGCACAGCTTGAAATAAATAACTATTGGAATAATTTTCTCTCTGTGGATAAGTTGTCAATTTGTTATAATGTTCATGAGTTTGTTTATATTCAACTTTTGAAAGGGGAGTAGGACTCTGCCCAGCCCCATGATAAGTAGTCACTTTCATTAGCTTCTGGCTTGTCCTTCCCTGTCTGTTTGCAAAATTGGGTAAATATATGTATATATGCTGCTGCTGCTGCTGCTGCTGCTAAGTCGCTTCAGTCGTGCCCGACTCTGTGCGACCCCATAGACGGCAGCCCACCAGGCTCCCCCGTCCCTGGGATTCTCCAGGCAAGAACACTGGAGTGGGTTTCCATTTCCTTCTCCAATGCATGAAAGTGAAGTCGCTCAGTCGTGTCCGACTCTTCGCGACCCCATGGACTGCAGCCGACCAGGCTCCTCCGTCCATGGGAGTTTCCAGGCAAGAGTACTGGAGTGGGGTGCCAGTGCCTTCTCCGCACAGGCATATCTTGTTTTACTGCTTCAGTTTGTTGCACTTTGTAGATACTGCATACTTTACAAACTGAAGGTTTGTGGCAAGCCTGTGTGGAACAAGCCTGTCAGCTCCATTTTTTCCAACAGCATTTACTCACTTTGCATCTGCGTCGCATTTTGGTAACTCTTCCAATATATCAACTTTTTCATTATTGTTATTATATTTGTTATAGAAATCTGTGAAGTTACTACTACAAAAAAGATTATGACTTGCTGGAAGTTCAGTGATGGTTACCATTTTTTTAATTAAGAAACTATTTTAAATTAAGGAATGTGGATTTTTTTTTAGACATATTGCTACTGCACTTAATATATTACAGTATAAACAACTTTTATATGCACAGGGAAAGCAAACAATTTGCATGACTTTATTTACCACCATTATTGTATGTGGAACCAAACCTAGCAATATCTCTGAGGAATGCCTCCTCCTTTCTTTCGCTTTATGAAAGGTGGCACCCTAGATACCAGTTCTGCATCTTGCTTTTATTCTCAGTAATGGTATAACCTTTAGCAAGTTATCTACCCTTTGAATGTATTCATCTGTAAAATGGGAAGAGCACTGTGAGAATTAAATGAAAAAATGTAAGGACAGAAGTGACAAAGTGACAAGTGCAATACGATGAATGCTACATCCACTCTGCTCCCTCACTGCAGCTGCCTACAGTGGTAACAAGACTACAGTCTGTACCCGACAAACATCCCTTTAGACTGTAGCTTAAATGCCCACAGGAAATCAGGCCAGTACAGCAGATCATCCCACACACCTTCAAAAAAATCCAGGTTTCCAAATTCCCTCATGTATGTGAAAACACTCTCTGGTGTCCCCAGCAAAGTCTAGAAAACATTATTGGGAGGAAAACTTTTCCTTTACCAACTTTTTCTTTCTTCAACTTAGGCCAAAGTAGTTGGGGGCATGTGAATGAATAGACAGATTAATGGAAGCAGAGATTATCATACACGTATGCAGGAGCACACTTCAAGGAGTACAGGTTTATAATCCAGCTGAATAGGACGGGGTCAGCTGGGGAAAGGTTTTAAGGCCTCAGTGGGAAAGTATGGAAGGTTCTCACAGGACGTATTTACACAGTTCCTTGGCAGGTCCTGCTGTGGAGTTGGTCTCCTCCCTTAGAGAAAGCTCCCTGGGAGAGGGGTTAAGTGTATATGTGCTCAGTCGTGTCCGACTCTGTAACCTCATAGACTGTAGCCCACCAGACTCATCTGTTCATGGGATTTTCCAGGCTAGAATACTGGAGTGGGTTGCCATTTCCTTCTCCAGGGGATCTTCCTGACCCAGGGATCAAATCCACATCTCTTGTATCTCTTGCACGGGCAGGCAGATTCTATACCATTAGTGCCACCTGGGTTATGGCAGGTGAATTCTTAGAAAGACTTGCTATACATATCAAAGGGAAGGTTTTTTTTTTTTTTTTTTACCCCCTTCAGCTGCTGTTTGGTCAGATGTTCTCAGTTTAAAATAGCCATCATGCCATTTTGGTGGGGTTAGCCCCTTCATTTCCCTGTTATAAGCTGTCATGAAGTTTCACTGGCAAGGAGCTGGGGAGATTGCTGTGGAGAGATGGATTACAAGTTGGGAGGTAAGAGATCTGCAAACAAAAGCACAGATACAAGGATGAATATGCCTAAACGAGCAAATCCCGACACATAGCCCCATCTTTCATTGAACCAGTCTCTTATCCTTGAGAACAGGTCAGTCCAATTAATCCATGCTTTCCCTCATCTTATGTAGGATCTCAGCCTGTTCTAGTAGCTGGCTCACATCCTTCTGTATTTCTTCTGATCTGCTTCCATACAAGCAGCACTGCCTGCCAATGATGGTCCACTGTGACCCTTGTTGGGCAGCCCATGCGGCCAAGAGATGGTGATTTTGGAGCACAGAGGCAAAGCTGCCAACCCCTGGTGGACATACTTTCAAGGTGTGCGGGGAAGTGGTGAATCCTGGTTCCATGACTCTGGAAATATTCAGAATTGCTTCTTCTGGATCAGAAGTTCTCAAACTTGAAAAAGCATCCTTACTGAATCAGTATTGCAAAACACGAGTATTTGTCTATGATGTCTGGTTGGATGCATCTGTGTGGTGCTACTTTACGCCTGAAGGAGCCCAGGCTTGTAATCTGGTTAGCATTTGAAGTGGGATACCTAGTGAGGGGGCTTCCCAGGTGGTTCTAGAGGTAAAGAACCTGTCCTGCCAACGCAGGAGACCTAAGGGATGCCGGTTTGATCCCAAGGTCAGGAAGATTCCCTGGAGGGGGTCATGGCAACCCACTCCAGTATTCTTGCCTGGAGATACCCATGGACAGAAGAGCCTGGTGGGTTCATAGGGTCACAGATACAACTGAAGCGAATTGGCACACATGCACGCAGCTAGTAAGGAAGGTGCGAAGTAGCCAAGACCACATCGTCCTGACCATTTATGTGGGAACCCTTTATATACTTTATTGTCACATAAAATAAACAGACCAGAGGTGTTCGCAGACAAGGTCAGAGTGGAACCTGTGACCCACCAGGTTGGAGCTTAGTGTCCACAGTGGCCTCTGTCATTAGTTGTATTGGCATCTGTACATCTCCATTTCCCATGTGCCTCTGTCAGGTTGTCAGAGCAGAACGGATTGTGAAACATCTGGTGGTGAAGACCTTCAGTCCAGTTTTGACAGCTGTAAAGATAGGTGTCATTACCTGCCCAGGTCATTCCAGAATTCTTGTTGACCCCTTTGTAGCCTAGGGCATCGGGCAGATCAACCAGGGAAACAGCTGAACTGTTCCAGGTCCCATTTGTGTGGTCTGCAGACCAGGAATACTGCCCAGTGACTAGGCAAACATTTCTATCATTATAATCAGTCTTGAACACATTTGTAACATCTATGGAGGGTTTGAGGTGCCATCCATCTGTGGAATCCAACCATAGTGCTTGATTACAGTACTGCTTTGGTATGTCACCTAAGAAGTGTCCAGTGCCATTTTTATTTTTCAGTGCAAAGAGAAAATTTTCCCTCCAATAGCCTCACCTGAGTGAATGACAGACCCTGAGCTTCCATGGGGGATCCCCAAGTGCCCTGCCACAGGAGGAAGTAGAGTGTCTTCCATATATCCACTGTCCAGAATGGGTCTAGGTGTTCGCACTGGCAGGAACAAAACCTAGTTCAGGCTCTTGGGCAGTATTTAGATGTTGACATAACCAGCAATTACACTGATTAGTTAAGGTGGCTAGGGTCTGGAAGATTAGCGTGAGTGGGTGTTGGGACCACGTTAAAATTGTTGAAAAAGCAGTAAGAGTTAGTTGAAGCAAGACTTAGCTTGAAAGGGAGTGCACAGTGGAGGAATAGAGAGGAGATAGATTAAGACAAGCAACCTCCACTTAATCTTTCACCAACTGAAAGAGGAAGGGTTTTGTTTTAAATTTGTCGGTCAGAGAATTTCGCAGGTCAGGCAGAGGAGAGGTTTCAAGGGAAGATAAATGGAGAAATTCTTGATCTGAGATCTTGGATAGAGCCGTCTACTTCATGGTGTCATCTGCTTCTGGAACCCTAGAGAGCTCTGGAAATCCTCAGTTTGAGGTCGCTCATAGGAATGGCCTTCTAACTGTTCTGGAGGGTGATATCTGGACGCAGCTTGCTATCTCATATAAATGCAGGAGGACTTTTATTCTGATGACAGTGCAGATGGTTAGCCGTACTTCCTAAGACCTCTCCTGGCAAGGTGATGGTGTACGTTTTCTTCTAAAAATGTTGATGTATACTCACCTCCTGGAAGAAAGGGAAAGCATGGCCTGTCAGTGAAGACCATGCTTTTTTTCACCTGTTGATGATATACACCAAGTATAGAACTAGTCAGAATACTGAAATTGTTCACTCAAATCCCCAAGATGCTAGCCCAATCCAGGAATGGAAGGTTTAGAGATGCCAGCAGACATTGGGGTGACTAAAAACTATTTCAAAAGAGGTTCATTTTGAGTCATCTGGATCTGTACAAGGGCCAGGGCTAATACTTCTAGCCATGTTAAGTCTCAGTTCAGTTTAGTTCAGTCCCTCATTAGTGTCTGACTCTTTGCCACCCCATGGACTGCAGTAGGCCAGGCTTCCCTGTCCATCACCTACTCCCAGAGCTTGCTCAAACTCTTTTCCATCGCGTCAGTGATGCCATCTAACCATCTCATCCTCTGTTGTCCTCTTCTCCTCCCACATTTGATCCTTCCCAGCATCAGGGTCTTTTCCGGTGAGTCGGTTCTTCGCATCAGGTAGCCAAAATATTGGAGTTTCAGCTTCAGCATTAGTCCTTCCAAAGAATAGTCAGGACTGATTTCCTTTAGGATTGACAGGTTGGATCTCCTTGCAGTCCAAGGGACTCTCAAGAGTATCCTCCAACACCACAGTTCAAAAGCATCAATTCTTTGGTGCTCAGCTTTCTTTATAATCCAACTCTCACATCCATACATGACTACTGGAAAAACCATAGCTTTGACTAGACAGACTTTTGTTGGCAAAGTAATGTCTCTGATTTTTAATATGCTGTCTAGGTTGGTCATAACTTTTCTTCCAAGGAGCAAGTGTCTTTTAATTTCATGGCCACAGTCACCATCTGCAGTGATTTTGGAACCCCCAAAATAAAGTCTGTCACTGTTCCCACAGTTTCTCCGTCTATTTGCCATGAAGAAATGGGACCAGTAATGGGTCTTTGAAAAGACCCTGATGCTGGGAAAGATTGAGGGTGGGAGGAGAAGGGGATGACAGAGGGTGAGATGGTTGGATGGCATCACAGACTCAATGGACATGAGTTTGGGTAGACTCCAGGAGTTGGTGATGGACAGGGAGGCCTGGTGTGCTGCGTTTCATGGGGTTGCAAAGAGTCGGACACGACTGAGCGGCTGAACTGAATTGAATGGGACCGGATGCCATGATCTTAGTTTTCTGAATGTTGAGCTTTAAGCCAACTTTTTCACTCTCCTCTTTCACTTTCATCAAGAGGCTCTTTAGTTCTTCTTCACTTTCTGCTACAAGGGTGGTGTCATCTGCGTATCTGAGGTTATTGATAATTCTCCCTGCAATCTTGATTCCAACTTGTGCTCATCCAGCCTGGCATTTCGCATGATATATTCTGCATAGATATTAAATAAGCAAGGTGACAATATACAGCCTTGACGTACTTCTTCTCAATTTGGAAACAGTCTGTTTTTCCATGTCTGGTTCTAGCTGTTGCTTCTTGACCTGCATACAGATTTCTCAAGAGGCAAGTCAGGTGGTCTGGTATTCCCTTCTCTTTAAGAATTTACCACAGTTTTTTGTGATCCACACAGTCAAAGGCTTTGGTGTAGTCAATAAAACAAAAGTAGATGTTTTTCTGGAACTCTCTTCCTTTTTCAATGATCCAACGGATGTTGACAATTTGATCTCTGGTTCCTCTGCCTTTTCTAAATCCAGCTTGAACATCTGGATGTTCACGATTCACATACTGTTATAGCCTGGCTTGGAGAATTTTGAGCATTACTTTCCTAGCATGTGGGATGAGTGCAACTGTGTGGTAGTTTGAACATTCTTTGGCATTGCCTTTCTTTGGGATTGGAATGAAAATTGACCTTTTCCATGTAAGTCTAGTTTCTAGATAAATCTTTTTTCCCTTAACATTCTTTTTTATGTCTACACTTTAATGTCTTCCTTCCCTTGAGGATCAGGGATGGTAGGGAATATGAAATTTTAATGAATATCCTCTCACGGGTCTTTGTGAGCAAGTGATTTGCTTCTTCTGTAAAGTGAGTTCCTTGGACAAACTCGTGGTTACCAGTGCAGGGGTGGGGAGAGGCAATATAGAGGTGGAGGAGTGGAAGGTACAAACTATTGGGTGTACAATAGGCTACAACGATGTACTGTACAACACAGGGAATGCAGCTAATATTTTGCAGTAACTATAAATGGAGTATAAGCTTTAAAAATTGTATGAAAATTTTAAAAATTATAAAAAATAAGGAGTTCCTTGGTCAGATTCAGTTCAAAAAGGAATGCCAAAACAAGGAATAGTCGAAGTTGTTAAGTTACAACCACTGTGGAATCAGTATGTCTAACTGGATAGCACAGACCATCCACTAAACATGCAGATAATAGCCAAACAGTGAAAAAGAGTCAAAGGCTGAAGGTAAATCGATAAAGTCCACCTGGAGTGCCATAAAGGACAGTGTGGGGTCTTGGAGGTCTCCCTGGGGTACACTAGGTTCCTCTGGAAACTTGGTAAGATTTATAAGTGTTGCACTGGGATACAATGTGCAGGAAGTACCTGCAGAGGTCAAGAAACTACGGAGCTGCCAAAGTACGTTAACAGCATGACAGACTCCGGAGGCTTATCTAGTTTTGTAAAAGGTTGTAGCTTCCCTTCTGCCAATGTGTCAGCCCTCGGAAGAGGAGTTTTGCAGCTTGGATGGATTTTCTAGTGGGCATACACGCTTAGTCGCTCAGTTGTGTCCGACTCTTTGTGACCCCATGGATTGTAGCCCTCCAGTCTCCTCTGTCCATGGGATTTCCCAGGCAAGAATACTGAAGTGGGTTGCCATTTGCTTCTCCAGGGGATATTCCTGACTCAGGGATTGAACCTGCATCTCCTGAGTCTCCTGCACTGGCAGGTGGATTCTTTACCACTGAGCCACTTGGGAAGATGCTAGGCAGCATGCAGCAAGTGTTTCCTATGGGATAGTCAGCTTCCCTGAAATTTTTTTTTACAAGAGCCATCATAGAAAAGAACACATATGGTTTCCTAAAGGATGCACTAAAGAGTTTTTCTTGTGGTTTAGAAACCATCTAGATGGTCATAAAGTGACTGGGTGGAATGGCTCTTCATTATGGCTTAAGGAGCCCACGAATAGGAACTGGGTTTATCTGGTGCCTTCCCAGGCCTTGGCCTTCATGGATCTGATTCTCCCCTCCAATGGTCCTTCTACAAGAACTCTCCTAGCAAGGCCTTCACCTTTATCCTCTCCTCAGGTCCGCGCCTAGTCCAGGGCTTCCAGTTACACAACCCCTAGCATCCTGACCTGCTTGTTCCTTCTCCCTGTCTCAGTTTATTTTGCATGCCTCCTATGTGTCATGCACCCTTCTAATCCTTCAAAGGACAAAACAGAGGCCTTTGACATTCTAGTGGAGAACAACAACAAAAAATCAAGATGTAAATATATAATGTCCTAATAATAAGGAGAAAAACCTAAGTATTTATTACTACTTGGAAGACTAAAGATAGAAAATAGTATTTTCTGTGAACAAATGCTTCTTCTGACAGTGAGAAACAAAGAAGCAAAACTCTTCATGATTGGTGTTACTGTGCTGCTTTAAGGAAAGCAGGAAAACATATTTCACTGCAGAAATGATTAAATATGATGGAAGGCTTTGTACCAGGAGTGATAGCTGGGTGGCGCCCTGCACACCCGAGTAAGGTCCTATTTGGATCTGTATTTGATCACACAGAGGAGACAGAGATGGACAAGAACGATGGCCCTGAGGTGTTGGACAGGTGGTCTACAGTCCTGGGGGCAGTCACTAGTTAAAGGATGCTCTGGAAGGAGGCTAACTGTCACGGGGATGGGATAGTGGTCTTCAAACCTTTCATATTCCTAGCCCTTTTCTCCTAGCCCTGAAGAGGCCTGCACTGTTATCCTTTTCAGTGCTTTAATAGCTCAGGGGAACACTTCCCACAGACCAGCAGCAATCCCACTGTTCCTGTCTGGGCTCCAGTTCCATTGGTCTCTTCAGCCCTCCCCAGGCTATTTATTTTTTGTCTCCTGCCTCTTCAGTGGCTTCTCTTTTTGCTCTTCAGTCTGGCTCCAGAAATGAGTGTAACCACTATTCAAACTGCCCTTTGCTTATGCTGATGGACCACCTCATTTGTAACTATCTTTATTTCATTGATGTCTTCTTTCCTCCCTCTCCCTTTTAAATTAAATTACATTTTTTTTCCCCAAGCTATTTCTACCTTCTAAAATATGTATGTTTTCACAGTATAATTGAGTAAAGCCAGGGGTGAGGAGAACAGGGATGGTGAAATAAAGTGGAAAGACAAATGTTCAGTCTTTGGAAGCAGTTGCCTCATGTTGGGATGTGTTTATTCATTTATAGAACCCATTTATATTGAGAACTACCATATGCCAAGTTCTGTGATAGACCTGGAGATAAACAGACAGGAAAAAAAAAAAAGGAACAAAATGTGGACCTTGCTGTGTGGAACTTTTAGCTTGGTGAGTAAAACACATTAATACAAGAATCACATTGGAGGTCAGAGACTCAGCTGTGAGGCTGAGGAAGGGATTTTAAGCAGAAAATTGAAGATGAGTTTATAAGGCAAAGTAGAGGGGATTCTATGTAGAGGGAAGAGCATGTACATGCAGAATGTGAACTCCAGAAAGGAGCTCAGTGCATTCATGGAGATGGAGGAAGGCTGCTGTGACTTCTGCACTGAAAACCAAAGGATGATGATGTAGATGCAGGATAAGGCATGATGCAGACTGGGCTGTGGGCGTGGTACACTGGGGTGAGGTTGGGCGTGGGGGTTATAATGTGTTGTATATATGCAAGTTAGTAAGAATTTGTTTGCAAGCCTGGCATGTGTTCAGGCCAGCATGTTAAAGATAATAAGTACTAGCCTTTACTGCACATTTACTACATGCTTCTGCAATCGAGCACGCCCCTATGGGGCCTTTGTGGGACACATCTTACCCCAAACCCTCTGCTTCAGCTCCTCTGAAGTACCTATTAATAGATAATAGTATTTGATGCACAATCCTGAGTCGTTTTGTAGATGTGAAATGCTACCACCTCCCACCCTTACCAAGTGAGGGAACTTCTTGATGACCATAAGCCTGTTGTCCGGAGCCTAAGGACTGATAACGTTAATCCTTGTGACACCACCCTGCTTCCTCACCATCAGCCAATCAGAGAATTGTGCAAAAAACTGGTCAGGTACACTGCTGACCTCTGATGCCCCTCCCCTCCACCTGCCCTTTAAAAATACTTTGCCAAAACCCTTCAGCAAGCTGGAGGCTTTTCAGGGTGTGAGCTGGCTTGTCTCATTACCTGGCCTTGCAGTAAACTTTTCCTCTTTTCCAAACTCTGACATTTCAGTTTGTTTATCCTCACTTGTGTGTTGAGCACATGAACTTGCCGTTAACATTCCTTTAAGTGTTCTACACGTATTATCTTATTTACTCCTTTCAGCTATTTACTGGGTATAAAATTTCTCATTTTGTACCAGAGGATCCACATATAGCTAATATTTTGTGAGAGCTGTTCCCTTGCCACTTTAAGAGTTTAGGTGGCTGGTAAACATATAAGGGGACTTCTTGGCAGTCCAGTGGTTAAGACTCTGTGCTTCCAATGCAGGGGGTACAAGTTCAATCCCTGGTCAGGACACTAAGATCTCACATGTCCTGTGACCATAAAAAAAAATTGGGGGGCTTCCATGGTGGCTCAAAAGGTAAAGAATTCACTTGCAATGCAGGAGACCTGGGTTCGATCCCTGGGTTGGGAAGATCCCCTGGAGAAGGGAATGGGTACCTGCTCCAGTATTCTTGCTTGGAGAATTCCGTGGACAGAGGAGCCTGGCAGGCTACAGTCCATGCGGTCACAAAGAGCCAGACTTGACTGAGCGACTTTCACTTCTCTTCACTTCAAACGTATAAGGAATTATAAGCACATCCAGTGTAGCATCTAGTGGGTCAAGTTCCTTTGTGAAATGTATACACAAACACAACCTTAGGGAAGAAAACTGAAGTCATAGCTGCAGTGGCCCGCTAGTGGACCCAGGATGGCAGCATGGAATTCTCAATTTCTGTAGCTTTGAAGGTGCATTTCTCTAAAAGTGATTGTGGAATTTAAATTTGAACACTGAAAAAAATCCAGAAGTATGTTGACGGCCATGTTAGAAGTTGCGCATTGATCAACTGAACCTAAACAGTGGTGGTGTTAGTGGTGGTTTATTTGCCAAGTCATGTCCAAATCTTGAGACCCCATAGACTGTAGCCTGCCAGACTCCTCTGTCCATGGGATTTCCCAGGCAAGAATACTGGAGTGGGTTGCCATTTCCTTCTCCAGGGGATCTTCCCAATCTAGGGATCGAACCGGGGTCTCCTGCATTGCAGGCAGATTGTATACCAACTGAGCTACATCATATAGCATTTGATTATATTGGATTTTAAATATTGCCTTTTCTTTCTTTTTTCAGCCACACAACACAGCTTGTGAGATCTTAGTTCCCCAAACAGGGATTGAACCCAGACTCTTGGCATTGACAGCATAGAGTCCTGACTGCTGGACCACCAGGGTATTCCCAAAGACTGCTTTTTGTTTAAAAAAAAAAAAAAAAGAGAGAGAGAGAGAGCACTCTTTAACTTGATTACATGTTATTCATGAGAAATGGAATATTGCTGCCATGTCAATAAACAAAGGATGTCACAGTCACCAGCAATTGCAGCTACTGCTGACAGTGAGCTAGAGAGCCCTGAGGGAACTTAGGAAGGAAAAGAATACCTACCATCTAGCAGTCCTCAGACTGTAGCCATTCCCTACAGTGAGCCCTGAGGAAATTCAAGGTGTGAAGACACAGGATACTGGCCCTGCTAGCTGCGGTGCATATCAAAGGAATGACTTCAATGAGCCCAGACTCCTGCATTTTCCCATACATGCGTGCATGCAGGCTAAGTCACTTCAGTTGTGTCCAATCTTTGTGATCCTATGGACTGTAGCCCGCCAGTTTCCTCTGTCTAGGGGCCTCTCTAGGCAAGAATACTGAAGTGGGTTGCCATGCTCTCCTCCAGGGGATCTTCCCAGCCCAGGGATCAAACCCCCTTCTCTTATATCTCCTGCATTGGCAGGTGGGTTCTTTACCACTAGTGCCACCTGGGAAGCCCTTTCTCATTCGTAGAAAAGTGCTAAATTCCTTGAAGTATCTGATTTTCCTTAAATAACAATAATCTCTTGACATTCAGACTACCTGCCCTTTTGTTGGAAAAGTATAATATCCTGGTTCCCCACTCAGTTCTCTCAGGGTTACTTGAGATGCTGCCTTCCAGGCTTGAAGTCCTAAAAATTTCCACCAAATAAAATGTAACTCCTGTACTTCCCTGGTGGTTCAGTGGTTTAGAGTCCACCTGCTTAACATCCAATGTGCTTATGCTTAACATCCAATGTACTCTATAAAAGTACTATATAAATTATATTTGGTTGGTCAGCTAAACTAATTAGCATAAGGTATCCAATTGAAAGTACAGTCTAAATGGATTATTTAATTCCATTAAAGATAATGGAGTGAAGAGCTAGACCCGCTTCTTCTGTGGCACAATTTTAATGAGATTGCTTCAGATGAGTCTTGTTCTACATCAGAAAAGAAACACAAATCCCTCCAGCTTCTATTTCTGGTTCTACCACAGGCTTTGTTATTATACCCAGAGCAAGATGGAACCTGTTACTTTTTTCTACCTGCAAAATGTAGGCAATGCTTTTAGCCTTTTTTACAGAAGGCACAGGATTAATGAGAGGCACAAATGACCTTGACCTGTTTTGTAACTGCAAATGTCTTTTTATTGCCATATATTCATGAAAAATGAAAATCTGCTAGATTTTTTTTTAAAAGAGTTAACATTAGGCTAAAACTTTAAAGTCTGGAACATGTACTTTATCAGTTGTTTTTAAAAATTCCAGTTTCCAAATTTAAACAAAAGGAGAATAAGATAAATCTTTCAAGTGATAATCAAAACAGTAGAAAGGAAGTATACGGGTTGCCTTATAAATTGAAGTCTGTTTTTCAAAAACTATGATTTTCAGTGAGATTAGTAAGAGTGTCTGAAATATTTATATTAGTAAAGCCATGGTGAATGAGGCTGGCTTGCTGGAAAAAATCATGCCAAAAGTAAGCTGGCATGTCAGGATGTGGTGTTCATGTGTTTACATGTTAAGCCAGTTGAGAAGTTCGTGATAATGTGCTAATTTAGAATGATTGTTGACCACTGAAATCTTTCCATCAATCCTGATACTGATGCTGTGGGCCTGGGACTGATGGTTCACGAAGGAAGAAAACATTCTCAAACGTGGTGCTTTTGCAGAGCTCCAGCAAGTCAGGAGATTCTTTTTTCACCCTAGGCAACGGTCACTGGTCTATATCACTGTGGGAGGATGCAGTCCTTATTTCGGTGATTGAGTTAGATACACATTATGATTTACTTGTTTTTGAAAGACAGAATTTAGGTCAGAATCACAAGGAATGAAATCAGTTCAGTTCAGTTGCTCAGTCGTGTCTGACTCTTTGCAATCCCATGAACCGCAGCACGCCAGGCCTCCCTATCCATCACCAACTGCCGGAGTCTACCCAAACCCATGTCCCTTGAGTCGGTGATGCCATCCAACCATCCCACCCTCTGTCGTCCCCTTCTCCTCTTGCCCTCAATCTTTCCCAGCATCAGGGCCTTTTCAAATGAGTCAGCTCTTCGCATCAGGTGGCCCAAGTATTGGAGTTTCAGCTTCAACATCAGTCCTTCCAGTGAACACCCAGGACTGATCTCCTTTAGGATGGACTGGTTGGATCTCCTTGCAGTCCAAGGGACTCTCAAGAGTCTTCTCCAACACCACAGTTCAAAAGCATCAATTCTTTGGCGCTCAGCTTTCTTTATAGTCCAACTGTCACATCCATACATGACCACTGGACTAGCCTTGACTAGGCGGACCTTTGTTGACAAAGTAATGTCTCTGCTTTTTAATATGCTGTCTAGATTGGTCATAACTTTTCTTCCAAGGAGTAAAGGAATGAAATCAACTACTCCCAAAATATGGAGCTGGTTAGTGGGACTTGCTTAATTCCCTAATCTATAGGTTCCAGGTGGAAGTATTTCAAGTAAAATAACATGCTTGGCTGTCTGCTTCCTTCCTCTTCCTCTGGGGAAGGAGGGACTTCTCTCCTGGATGAGTTTGGGGAAGGAGGTGGGCAGCTTCTCCCCCTATCTGGGGCCCTGAGACCAGCTGAGCCTCAGGAGTTGATGTTTACTGCAACTGAGTCCATGTAACATATTTGCTTCGTGCTTCTGTCCATGTTTGATTAATGTTCATTATCTGGACTCTGGGATGAATTTTGCGTAATGAAGACAATTCATCCATATTCATAAAATTCCCCTCAATCAAGACTCATCTTATTTCAGTAACTCAGAGGAGAAATCATCCTTTTATAGATCCTGGAATCCAGATAAAATGGAAAATAATGGATATTGTCTTTTACTCCTGTTCACCTTCTTCATATTCTCCATAGCAGTGGCTGTAGAAGTGCAGAGGGAATGGGAAAAGTGCAACATTTTTACACTTACTTTTCCTACTTTAATTTTAATGAAGACTGTGGGTTGTACAAGGCCATCTCCTTAGATCTAAGGTAGTAGCTAACACATATTTGAAGCTCGATCTTATTTACTGACTGAATGAATTATTAAATTCAGGGCATTTTCATTGAAAAAGTTTAAAAAACATTTTAAGATATTTCATAATACCCTTAATCAAATTCCATAAGCTACTTACAGGTTATCTGATCCAGCCTGGGGGTCTTACCAAGCTTCTTTGGGGCATTCCATCACAAAGGTCATGGGTATGTAGAAATGAAGAAGCTTTTAAAGCATTTATCACACAAGGAGGCAGCTACCAATTAGCATACAGACTCCCCATCCCACTCCCCACTCCTGCCCCCAACACAGTGGTTCAAGCCATAAAGAATCCACTTGCCATGCAGGAGACACAAATTCGATCCCTGGGTCAGGAAGATCCCCTGGCAGAGGGCATGGCAACCTACTTCAGTATTCTTGCCTGGAGATCCCATGGACAGAGGAACCTGGCGGGCTACAGTCCATGGGGTCACAAAGAGTCAGACATGATTGAGCACACACAAACACACACACACACAAAGAGAGAGTGAGAGATCTACATAAATATACAATACGAAATACAGAATCCCAGCCAAATACTTCTAGATGGGAAGCATCCATCATGGACACTAATTACAAGGAAAGTATCAGCCTTCTGGGGCCTGAAGCTCTAGCCTGTGCCCAGCAATGGCTGTCATTGAATATCCGCCTCACCCTCAGCCTGTGCCTAATGAGCCCCTATCTACTTACCAAGTGTACTTCCTCTGACTCCCTGGACCTTTCCACATCACAAACTCCAATTGCCTGTCCTTGCTCCAGATGACACACCTTTAGGGATTCTCGCTCTCCTTTCCCAGACTCCTGGGGACTCTCATTTTCAGCCTCATGGGTGGAGGGGTCTCAGTTTCATTAATGCACTTAATTGAGTAACAGGCACTAATGGAGCACCAAGTGTGTTGAGCACTGGGCTACGTGCCTGGGATACAAAGATGATCTACACCTAATTCTGGCTCTCCCAGAGCTCATGGGTAATGAGTGGACAGTAAGTGATGTGGTCGAGTTAGCACCAGGCACTGTGGAGACAGAAATGAGACACTGAGACAGACCTAGAAGAATTCCAGGTGCAAGACCTCCTTCCTCAGGTTGCCATGTCCCAGGAGAGACTTATGTGGAGGTAGAATAGAGATTTGGTTTTAAATTTTTTATTTTTTTTATAATAGGTGTTTGTTGGTTATCTATTTTATTAATAAATATAGCAGTTTGTACATGTCAGTCCCAAACTCCCAATCTATCCCTCCTCCCAACCCTTCCCCCCTGGTGACCATAAGTTCATTCTCTATGAGTCTGTTTCTGTTTTGTAATAACTTCATTTGCATTATTAGAAGAGATATCATATAATATTTGTCTTTCTCTAACTTATTTCACTTAGTATGATAATCTCCAGGCCCATGCATGTTGCTGAAAATGGTATTATTTCATTCTTTTTAAGGATAATATTCCACAGTATATATATATACATACCACATCTTCTTTATCCATTCATCTGTCATTGGACATTTAGTTTACTTCCGTGTCTTGACTATCGTAGACTACAGTGAACACTGGGGTGCAGGTATCCTTTTGAACCATTTTTTATCCAGATATATGCCCAGGAGTAGGACTGTTGGATCATATGGTAGCTCTATTTTTAGCTTCCTTAAGGAATCTCCGTACTATCCGCCACAGTTGCTGTACCAATTTACATTCCCACCAATAGTGTTGGAGGCTTCACTTTTCTCCATACCCTCTCCAGCATTTTTTGTTTGTAGACTCTTTGGTGATGGCCATTCTGACTTGAGAATTAAGAATTTTGAACAAGTCCCAGATCCACAACAAAAGGCTTCATGAAGCTGAGTCTGTGGTCAGATTAAGAGGAATAGTTAGATGTGGGCTCTGCAGAAGAAGGAAAGGAAAGTTCCATAGACACTACAGAAAACGTTAGTTTAGATTTGGGTGTTTAGAAACAGCACTCTTCCCTCTTTTTGATGGGGCCTTATTGGCACCTTTGAAAAACTGGGGTTAGAGAATCAGGGATAGGGGATAAAAAGGGTCCATTTGCTAAAATTCTCTTATAATACATCAAGGAAAATTGTGTGTGGGCTGTAACATTTTACTGCCATTTTAGGGGAGGTTTATGGTTTCCTAACAAGCTTCACTCATTATAACTTGCATACTTGTATAGACAAGTTGAGGGGAAAAGTGTAATTGATGATAATCCCAAAGGTGTTGATGGGAAGGGTTTTTTGTTTGGCTGTCTTTGAAGTGAAGATCAGAGGTGATTCTTTGTCACCCCCAAAACTTTGATGTTTTCCTGCACTAATGCTCATAGGCAGGATGTAAACACCAACATTCAGTGGCAACATCCATATCACTTTATGATTAGGTGAGAAGTTTGCTAAGGAAAATATAATTTGTTACTGCTCAGTGTGACTTAGAAATGTTCCTGGGCACCCTGAAGGGAAAGCTAGTTCTAGAATAGAAGCATTCACATCCGTTAACAGTCTATGTAAAAAACTGGTTTAACTGACTGCAAATGAATGTATCAGAGTAACAGGAAAAAAGGGGGACTTGCTTTAGTATAATTGGAGTAGGAGGGTAACAGGTTATGAGTCTGACTGCTAGGAATACTGGACCAAGACTGAGTTTCAGAGATGGACAGGGTCAGCTTTGAATCCTGGCTGTTATTTTCTAACTGTGTGCCATCTAAATTGTATTTTCTCAGCTTTCTTGTAAATAAAATGGAGATAGTATTATTGGGGCTGGGATTAATTGCAATTACATAGTTAAGATGCCTAATACATAAATACGTGTTCAAAATGGTAGATATATTGATCTTGAGCAAACTAGTCATTTCACAAAATTTTAACTGAAGCCTCAAAGGATATGGTATCCTTTGATATGAATTTTAAGTGCACTAAATGCATTTAAAGTTATGGTATGAATTTTAAATGCACTAAATGCCCCATATACCCTACCTTGCCAGCACTTTGTGGTATGATATTGGTTAATGTGTTTCATCATTGCCATGGAAGGCTGAAAATGTCAGACAGGACTCATGGAATGATATAGATGAAACCTGGAAGGGAACCTGGTAGAGGACCAATTTGTTCACACACATAATGATTGTAATTATCCTATATACCGTATTAACATAAGCCACAATGATTTTTGGTTATTTCTGGTTTTCTCTTACAGATATTATCCTCTCCTTAGTTTATAACCTGATATATAAAGGTAGGAGCTTCCCTGGTGGCTCAGTGGTAAAGAATCCACCTGCCAATGCAGGAGATGCAGGTTTGATTTCTGAGTCAGGAAGATCCCCTGGAGTAGGAAATGGTAACCCCCTCCAGTATTCTTGCCTGGGAAATCCCATGGACAGAGATGCCTGGTGGGCTACAGTCCATGGGGTTGTGAAAGAGTTGGATACAACTTGGTGACTAAACAACAATAACAATACATAGGTAGAAGCAGTACTTTAATCAGCAGAATGGTCCTCTAATCTCGGATTATCCTACTGTGCCTTAAAGAAGGAAACTGCTGCCTGGCCCAACAGAACAACCAAATTCATCCAAACATCCATCCATGCTTTCATACACGCATGTGTGCATCCATCTGTGTATACATCTTCCACTGTTTTAAGCAATGGGGACATAATGTTAAGCAGACAACTACCCTCATAGACTTTGTAATCTATGAATCACTGGGGTGGCTGATTTACCAGCCAGTTTGTCCTCACATCAGAGCAAAATAAGAGCATTCCATTCTAAATAATTACTTAATCTAGGAAATTTAGAAAATATACAAATAAAATGATCATCTTTAATATTTCCTAAAGCCAATCACTATTAGGGACTTCCCTGGTGGTTCAGACAGTAAAGAATCTGCCTGCAATGCAGGAGACTCAGGTTTGATTCCTGGGTTGGGAAGATCCCCAGGAGAAGGGAATGGCTACCTACTTTAGTATTCTTGCCTGGAGAGTTCCATGGACAGAGGAGCCTGGCAGGCTACAATCCATAGGGTCACAAAGCCTCAGATATGACCGAGCAACTAACACTAATCACCATTAACATTTTGGTGTATTTACTTAAGGTCTCCTGTGTTTGTCTGTGTGTAACAACAGTGAAATATGCAATACATAATTTTATGTCTCTTGTTTTATTATTTGCTTAACATTATATCATGAGAAAATTCCTATGCTATTAAATTATCAAAGATATGACTTATAGTAGTTGCTTGATGTCCCATTCTATAGATCTATTAATTTTTGCTAAACATTTAGACTGTTCTTATTTCCCTTATTTTTTTATTTTCAATTAGTACTAAAATAACATCTTTAAACCAAAAATTGCACCCAAATTTCCTTAGGATTTCCCCTTAGATTTCTAGAAGTGCAATTTCCGAATAAATGCATATGAAAGTTTTATGGTTTTTGCCAAATTGCCTTCAGAATAGAAAAGATTCCACTCTAGAATATCTGGAAAATTTAAAAATAGTTTAGCTCAGTGTTTGCTGTCATGCATATTGATCATGATGCCATATTTGGCTGAATGGTAGTGTCTTCTACAGGTGAATATTTGGACACAGACTTTTTAAATTACAGGTTTTGAGAGGGTGACTTTGAATTAACCATGCTGAAAACAATGGACATTTTTTGGGTGTTTTTCTCTCTTTTTTGTTCATTTCTTACAGCTAACCTTCCTCATTCCCTTTCTTACTCTTTTTTGCTCATACAATTTCAAACCCTTTACCCCATTTCCATGCCTTCACTTACGCTGGTAACACATCCTTCCATGAGTTTCCTCAAGCTCACATAATCAGGTATACATTTATACACAGACATGCACACACACATAATCTTGTTATTTTATAGAAATGCTATCTCATTATATTCACTTCCACATAAAGAAAGAAAAAAGAAAGCAGTGCCTCTGGTAGTATGTTCAGCAGAGTCTTCTGGGAATCATTACTGGAGGTCTAGCATAGAGCCAACTGCCCTAGCTTTTGCAATAAATTCTGGTATTAAGTTTCTTTCTAATTCAAACAGCTAAAGTGATGCCTCTTTTATTCACTTGAATCCTGACCTTATTCAAGTCCTTTCCTCCAAATCCCATGGTTATTATATGTCACTGCTCTTTAAAATTCTTGCCAGTATGATGGGCATTGGGCTTCCCTGGTGGCTCAGTTGGTAAAAAATCCAACTGCAGTGCAGGAGACCCAGGTTTGATCCTTGGGTCAGGAATATCCCTTGGAGAGGGATACTGCAACCCATTCCAGTATTCTTGCCTGAGAATCCTGTGGACAGAGGAGCTTGGCAGGCTACAGTCCATGGGGTCACAAAGAGTCAGACATGACCAAAGCGACTGAGCACACACACATGCATAATGGGTATTAAGTGGTATCTTGGTATAGCTTAATCTTGAATATGAGTCTCCCCCAACTCTCTTGCTCTGATGTGTTTGAATATCACCTTTGCTCCTCACTGCAACTCTCTCTGCTTCTTCTCCAGATTTTACTGCCCTTCTGCCCTTTGTGGTTGGAGTCATCTGCTGATTCATAGGTTATTCCCCTTTATTTAAAAATTATTTTTGCTCCTGCTTCCTTGATATTCTTTCCCTTCAATGCTACTTCTACCCTAATTCATGGCATATCAATATCCATGCAGGCAATTCTTCCTGTATCCCTCCCTTACCTCTCCATGTTCATTCCTTCTTCTTTTTTTTTTTTTTTTTTTTTTTGCCATGCTAAGTGGTTTGCAGGATCTGAGTTCCCTGACCAGGGATCTTGCAGGGGAAGCAAAGAGACCTAACCACTGGGCCGCCAGGGAATCCCCTCAATGTTAATTCCTTTTGATTGCTGAGTTGCATTTCATTGTATGTATATAGCATCATTTGTTTATCCACTCACCCACCAATGGATCTTTGGGTTGTTTTTGGTTTTTTGCCCATTGTAAGTAAAGCTGCTATGGACATTAATGTTAGTCTTTACAGTCAAATACAGTGACAAATAGAGATTGCCCACAGATTCCAGCTGGCGCTTGATCTCCTTTGCTCTGTTTATGGTTCGTTTCAGTTTTTTTTTAATTGAAACATAGTTAATTTATAATACTGTGTTAGTTTCAAGTGTACAGCAAAGTGATTCACATATACACCGATATCTATTTATCCTTTCTTTTTCAGATTCTTTTCCATTATAGGTTATTATAAGATATTGGATATAGTTCTGAGCTATATAGTAGGTTCTTGTTGTTTGCCTATTTTACATATAACATGTGTATCTGTTAATCCCAGACTCCTAACTTATGCCCCACTCTCCTCTTTGGTAACCATAAGTTTGTTTTCTATGTCTGTGAATCTATTTCTTTTCATAAATAAGTTCATCTGTATGTCTCTAGCTCTTAAGAGCTAACCCTGCTAGCCGGCAGTAGCTCCTAGACTCACTGCAAATGCTGGGTGGTGGACTCTTAAAGGGACTATCAAAGGATGTGCTCCACTTCACGGTAGCAGCCTCCCACGTAACAGTCCATAAGCTCCTTCTTTATGATCCCATTTCAATCGCTGGCCATGCTTAGCTTCTCAAGAATCACAGGCTTATCTACCTATACCAGCGCACAGAGAAACTATCAGTGACTTTTTCTCTGTTGCACTAACTTCACCTTATAGACCCTCTGCCCAGTCATTCAGATCTAAACCTTACCGTATTCCATAACATCCACAGCGGCTTTGCTACCCTGAAAAATATATCCTCTCAAAGCTGAAATAAACTTATTTATTTGGTGTTCATTTCCTTTTTTTCTTCTTCTCTTTATAAAATGAGAATTTTTTAGCAGCTTTATTTGTGATAGCCTCAAACCAAAAATAGTTCAAGTAGCCATCAATAGTAGGAAGGGCAAATGCTATATATTTTATTCATAGAATGAGATGCTACTTAGCAACAAAAAGAATTACCAATACCCTCAACAATACGGATGAATGTAACAGACAAATGCTGAGTGAAAGAAACCAAACAATAAAGATAACATACTGTATGATTCAACCTATATGAGGCTCAAAATAGAGAAAAGTGATCTATGGTGATAGAAATTGGGCCATTATGTCCTTGGAAGAGGGCCATGGACTGGGAGGGACATGAAGACTTTTTTCTACTTATGGAAATGCTCTATGTTGTGGTCTGGGTGATGTTTACAAGGATATATACATATGTTAAAATTTTAGCAAGCTGTTCAGTGATGATTAGTGTATTTTACCTTTAATATTTGGAAAGAGAGAGAGACAGAAATTATAGTCTCTTAGTCTCTTGTCTGGACTCAAGCTTTTAAAACAAATTTTTTTTTTAATTTGAAATGATTATAGATTGACAGAAGTTGCACAGATACTACAGAGAAGTCTTGTGTACCTTTTACTCAGTTTGTCTCACTGGTTATGTATTACAGTGTTCATTTCTTCAGAATCATTTCCATCATCATCATTTGGTTGCCCACTACCAGTGGGTTTGAAACAGTGGTATCATTTCTTGATGAGAAAGCCCAGAAAAACTTGTTTATCATTTATCAATAAGGCTTAATGTTTTAAAAAATATAGATTTCAATTCTCTGATTCAGTTAATAACATATATCAAAAAACAGGTTTGATTAAAAATAAAAGTGATTATAAAAATAAATAAACGCTTACATTTTCTCTGACTTTTTATACACATCTGTGTTACCCTTGATGAACTAACCTTAAAATGTCACATATTGTCATATGGTCCTACTCCACATGTCTGGTACTCACCCCACCCTCCTACCCCCACTCCCCACCCTGGTGACAGAATTGATAACTCTTGAGTGAGCCAGACTCTGTTCACTGAGATGTGTCCACTAATCACACACCTAGATGTAGAAGCAGTGTTAAAGTCAAAGGCTCCTGATGGGTAGTGCCAAGTCAATTAAATGCATGGCTGAAGTAACAGGCAAAGCTGTGGTCACTGTTCAGGCTGCAAGTCTCTCTGTTTTTGGAACTTTCTTTCAAGGATGGCCATTTTTAGTGTTCTTTTTATGTTTATCCACTATGTATTTGGAGTGGGGTCTGCATTAGCTCATGCGCTTCCCTAGTGACTCAATGGAAAAGAATCCTCCTGCAACTCAGGAGACTTGGGTTTCATCCTTGGGTCAGGAAGATCCCATGGAGAAGGAAATGGCAATCCACTCCAGTATTCTTGCCTGGGATATCCCATGGACAGAGAAGCCTGGTGGGCTACAGTCCTTGGGGTCACAAGACGTGGACACAACTGAATGAGTAAACCACCCACCACATTAGCTCGGGAGTCAGATTGTCTAGGCTCTAACTCTAGCTCCACTAGATATTAGCTGCATGACCCAGGACAAGTTACTGCACCCCTCTGGGTCTCTGTTTCCTCACCTTTAAAATGGGAGGAAAAAAATGAGAAATTTCTGGTAAAGGTTAAATGTCTAAAGCACTTGGAACAGGGTATGGAACATGAGAATTATTGAATACATTTTTTATTAGTAGTATGTTGTCAGTAGTACCTCTCTTAGATATGTTATGTCAAACCCTTGCAAAATTATTGTCCAATTGCTAAAATAAAAACAAAATCTCATTTGAAGAGAAAAGATAAGAATGTCTCTTCTGTTCTAGCTTGGGTTTTGCCTTTTCTAGAAGCCAGTGAAGACTGTTGGTTTAATAGGGGGATGGGGAGGCTAAGAACTAAGCACTATTGAGAATAAGATTCCATAGGTTTATTATCCCCAGCTATCTTCAGAATATAAATGTTTGTTTGATAATTTTGGATACACATCTTTATTGACTTTGTTGAACTTTTATTTATTTTTTTAAGCAAGGGATGGTTTAGTAAAATATAATTTTAGACAATCAAAGGTATAAGAAGGGATGACTGACATCTGTAATCAGATTGGGCAAAGCTATGGTTTTTCCAGTAGTCATGTATGGATGTGAGAGTTGGACTATAAAGAAAGCTGAGTGCTGAAGAATTGATGCTTTTGAACTGTGGTGCTGGAGAAGACTCTTGAGAATCCCTTGGACTGCAAGGAGATCCAACTGGTCCATCCTAAAGGATATCAGTCCTGGGTGTTCATTGGAAGCACTGATGTTGAAGCTGAAACTCCAATACTTTGGCCACCTCATGTGAAGAGTTGACTCATTGGAAAAGACCCTGATTCTGGGAAAGATTGAAGGCAGGAAGAGAAGGGGACGACAGAGGATGAGATGGCTGGATGGCATCACTGACTCAATGGACATGAGTTTGAGTAAACTCTGGGAGTTGGTGATGGACAGGGAGGTCTGGCGTGCTGCGGTCCATGGGGTGGCAAAGAGTCAGACACGACTGAGCGACTGAACTGAACATGAAAATGGAAAGATTTTTGTGGTTGTATTTATCAAAATATGGTAAAATATGTGCACATATCAAAGCTAAGAAATGTCTTTTGTTGTGTGGTGTGATAAGCTTGGTTCCACTCTCTCCATGAAACAATGACTATCATTTACTCAGCAGCTTCGGAAGTCAATCGTTCCTCCAATAGGGTTTTCCTATGCAGTCACTAGATCTGTTCCTGCTAATATCATGGCTCTGATCTACATACTGTGCATCTTCTCTAGATTTTAAGAACTTGACACTCATATTTCCTTTGGTATCCTTGCTGTATCTGTAGTAGTTAATTCTCCTTACTCTAAAATTATAAAAATAAAAATCCCCCAAGTACTTAGTGCGTTCTTTTGGTGAAATAATAAATCAATCTATCTGTGAGTTCTACCAAGGATTTTATTTGATCACTATTCATTTTGCTTAGGTACTTTGCATTTTGCAATGTGGTAGAGTCTATTTAAATATATCCATTATTTTCTAGTCTCTAGCACAGCATGAAACTATAGCTATTTAAAGGGAATTTCAAAAGAATTATTTTTTAAAATATCTACCTTTCTATCATCCATCTATCTATATTCCAAAGAAAGAACTTGCAATAAAGGTGTGGGGAAATCCTCATGGTGATTTTTGAACTGGAAATTGTAGAAAACATGTCCATTTTCCTCATTACTTTTAATTCCCCATAATTACCAAATGCCTCCTCTATCACCTTCAGGAAGGCTTCTCAGAGTGTTTAGAAGAAGACACCCTCTCTATCATACTTCAGGTTCCTACAAAAGCATGAGTCTCTTCAGGAGCTTTCTTCTCTTTCCATGGATATTTTGTCTAATACTTACTATTATTATAGGTTCATAATACATCTTCACATCCTGAAGAGTGATTCTCTCATCTGTCTCCGAGTTGCTTGACTCTTCTCAAACATTTATTCTTCCAATTTAACATTAGAATCAGTTTTTCAATTTCCCCAGAAATATCTAAATGGAAATTGCATTGGGATTGCAGTGAATGTATAACTTAATGTGGGAAAATTAAAATATTTGGAACAATTTTATAATTGATGGTTTGACAGAAGTTGCCCATAAAAATCATTTGAACATGCTGTCTTTTGGGAAGAGGAGAAAAGTTTTTAAATTTCTTTAGTATTTGTGGATTTAAATTTTTTATTTAATTAATTTATTTATTGCCATCCAGCATCTGAAATACCTTCCTGTTGGGGAATTCCCTATTGTTTGAATCTTGGCCAAAGGCAGGACCTGTATTCATTGTAAGAGTTGAAACAATCAACATATACTTTCCTCTGTGCTCTAGCATCTAGGACCTGGAACTATGTTTTTGACTCAGCTCACGGTACCCAGGATTTTAAGTCTGGAGCCAATCAGCAAAGAATTAGGCACATTCGAGAGAGTTGGTTTTTTTTTGCATGTGGCAATGGCTTGAAAAATAGCATCAAATGTTTAAGAACAATGCTTAGTGGTATCATGATATCCTTTCCAATTGTGGCATGATTTACCTTTGGATCCTCTTTTTAAAAATTAATTGCTATAGTCAATGAGTTAATATTTTATTTTGGGTATTTGCTGACATAGTCATAAGAGACATTGGCTGGTAACTTTTCTTGCACTATCCTTTTTCACTTTTTTTAAACAAGGCAAAATTATTTTGTTGCTTGGCCATAGGAACCATAACTAAGTCTTCTCTTCAGATCTTCTTTTTCACATTGAATTTTAGTATTTCATATTTTTCTAGAAAATTATCCCATTTCATTTAAGTTTTTAATTTCATTGGCCCAGAATATTCTTCATTCATAGAATACTCTATTTCCCTCTCTAGTGTACTTATGGTTATTATTATATTTTCTGCCCTAATATTAGCTTGTTTATGCTTCAAAAAAGATCAATGTAGCCATAGGTCCATTTCTTTTTTTTTCTTTTTGGCCATGACACATGCCTTACGGGGATCTCAGTTTCCTGACCAGGGATAGAACCCAGACCAAGGCCATGAAAGCTTGAAATCCTAACCACTAGGCCACCAGGGAACTCCCTCAGAGGTCCACTGCTTTTACTTGTCTTTTCAGAAAACACGTTTTGGGTTTTATAATTTCTCCTGTTTGTCTTTTGTGAATTTCTTGCCTTGCTTCCTGTTATAACTATACAATAGTTTCCAGACCTTTCCTAATATCTGTTGATGGATAAAGGAGTTAGCAGATTTCCGGTTTCTAAATTCTCGCAGGGAGCCCAGTTCCAGCTCTCTGCCTCTTGCAGGGTCCACTGCTTTAATTCTTGGCTCTTTAGGGGCATTAGAAGCTCAGCTCTGAAACCACTAATCCAGTCTCTCTCTCTGCAGGCTGCATTGATTTAATCTCTGCATAATTCTGGGGCTGTGAGGTACTGTTTCATGTTGAGCTCCTGCAGATACCTTTTTCTTACTTTTGAGTGTGAACATATGTGTTTTGTTTTGTTCTTAATTTTTTGGCCACACCATGCAGCATGTGGGATCTTAGTTCCCTAACCAAGGATCTAACCCATGCTCCCTGCATTGGCAGCTCAAGAGTCTTAACCATTGGGCTATCAGGGAGGTCTTGATGAATACATATTTTAAAATATATTTCAAAAGACATTTGGTCCATCATTTCTATGTATTTAAAGTGCATCAGGATTCTGTTTTTGTCGGTCATGTAACCTAGAAGTCATCCTTTTGTGTATGTGTGTTGCTAATACTTCAAATTCTCACCTATGCTCTCATTTTTAAAAATTAACTTCATAAAAAATTATTTCTGACTTAGTCCTGAAGAGCAGAGAGGTAGTAAGTGGTGGTTAGCATCATCTTTGGCCTTTCCAGGTGGCGCTAGTGGGAAAGAATCTGCTTGCCAATGCAGGAGATACAAGAGAAACGGGTTCGATCCTGGGGTCAGGAAGATCCCCTGGAGAAGGGAATGGCTACCCACTCCAGTATTCTTGCCTGGAAAATGCCATGGACAGAAGAGCCTGGTGGACTATTGCCCATGGGGTCGCAAAGAGTCAGACACGATCAAGCGGCTGAGCACAGCATCATCTGTACCAACCCCCAGCTGCCATACAGTTACCCTCCAGACAGAGGTGGTCATTTCAGAGGGAGGCAGTGCCTCTGAGCAGCATCTCCATCAACCCTGAGAGAGGCCTGACGAGATCCACTCTGGGAGGAGACGAGGGTGTCCAGGTAGCGGACTGACCTTATGATCATATGGCTCAGGAGTGGGTTGTCACACAGAGGATTAGTGGGACTGTGGGAGTGTCCCCACCCTCTGTGTCCCCTTCTGCCCTGGTCTTGCTATGCTGGCTCAGTTTCTCCCTCCCCCACACTGAGGACAGTCCTGTCTTGATTTGCTATTTTCTGGGTCTTGGGGATTCTACACACAGAGAATGGGTATGGGTGACAGGGCAGGAGAGGAGGGAGGAAAGAGAAAAGAGAATACAGCTTTCAAGAAAGAGGGAAGCATCAAGATGCTGAAGCAGCGTCAGAATGTGAGCAAGTAAGATCCCTGAGATGACAAGGAGGTGTGGCTGTGGCACACGACTCAGGTCCCTTTACTGATCTTGGAAAATACAATGAATGACTAGAGTTACTTTTTAGCTATTCCTGGTTTTCAGATATTTTCTTTCAAAGGTGCTTAATGTTTAATTTGGCAATATGAGCCCCATCTTACCTCTGGGTTACAGTTGGATAACCACCCCCTTTGTTTGCTTGGGTTGTTGACTCTTATCTGTGGCTGGTTAAATTGATTCTCCCTGTCACCCAGAGAGAAATGCCTGGTATTAGGGGTAGGGAAGCATCTTTAAGGAGCTGAGAGTAGACTGGCTCTGCCTTACTTGGCTGGCACTTCTTAATTTTTACTTGGCTGGACTTTCCAGCGAGGCTGAAGATTTCTAAATACTAGGAACTTTCTGGTGGTTCAGTGGCTGACTGCACACTCCCAATGCAGGGGGCCAGATGCTGCAACTAAAGATCCCACATACTGCAACTAAAACCCAGCGCAGCCAAATAAATAAACAATTTAAAAAAAAAAGAATTCTAAATACTGTAGTTGAGTATTGTTGAGTAATTCTCCAAATGTATTTTATTGGTGTCATGGGAATATTCAGAATTTATTTTTTAAAATAATTTTATTTATTTTATTTTTGGCTGTGCTTGGTCTTCATTGCTGTGTGGGCTTTTCTCTAGTTGCAGAGAGTGGGGGCTACTCTCTATTTTCTGTTGTGGACTTATCATTGTGCTGTCTTCCCTTGTTGTGGAGCATGGACTCTAGAGTGTGCGGGCTTCAGTAGTTGTGGCTCCAGGGTTCTGGAGCACAGGTTAGTAGTTGTGATGCTTGGGCTTATATGTTCCATGGCATGTGGAATCCTTCCAGACCAGGGATCGAACCCATGTCTTCTGCATTGGCAGGCAGATTCTTTACCACTGAACTACCAGGAAAGCCCTCATTCTTTTTCAATTATGTATATGTAGCATCGATTCCTAACTACCCTCAGTATCCTTTTCTTTTTTTTCCTTAATAATAAAATTCCAAATGTTTTAGCTTCCAGAATAAGGACCACATTGCCCAACCTCCCTTGAAGCTAGGTGTGGCCAAGGACTCTGAGTGGAAGTTTATATTGTCCTTCTAGGAAATGTCTTTAAAAGAAGAGCAAACCTTTCTTCAGGCCTTCCTGTCTTTCTGCTGGTTG
The DNA here is from genome assembly GCA_024291935.2 of Okapia johnstoni. NCBI lineage: Eukaryota > Metazoa > Chordata > Mammalia > Artiodactyla > Giraffidae > Okapia > Okapia johnstoni. The sequence continues at coordinate 62,163,638 of CM044308.1, forward strand.
AAGTGTGGACACAGTGATTGGAGTCAAGCAGCCAACTTGGATCATGAAGCTCAGAGCCTCAGATTTAGGATGAGGGGTAAACAGGATAGACATCTGGATCCTTGATGATTGTGGAGCCACCCTATTAGCCTGGCCTCCTACCCTATGGATTATTTACATGTGTAAGAAGAGAACTACCGTGTCTTTTAAGTCACTATTATTTCAGTCTTTTGTCATACACAGCTAAAGCTAGTCTGAAATGATACATGTGCCAGACATCTAACCATATATTATTTGATGTGTGAAAATATTACTATTTATTTTTTTAATGCACATTCTGAGAACCCCAAAGAACATGACATCATAATTGTAGAATGAATAATTGGGTAACTACTTAAAAGTATAAGATGCAAAGGAGCCAAGGTTATTATCATTAACACTGATGGTGGTCTAAGCAGCAGGAGAGTCCGTTCTAACAGAAACTTAATTTTTTTCTACTCACCCCTGTTCAACACAGCCTGAGATAAGACAACCTCACCTCTACTCTGGGGATGGCCTGGTGAACTAAGCGTTATCCCAGATTTCTGCTGAGAATTTGGTTCAGGAATGGCTCTGTGACCCAAGTTGGGCCACTGGGATATAGGAAGCAGATCCAGGAGCTCCTGGGGAAGTTCTTTCTCATTTTCTTGGGGAGTTTCTAAAAGCTACCCTCTCTCACTTTCCCTGGATGTTGTTGTCCAGATGCAAGGCCGGGTGTTACTGTAATCATCTTATCAGCTTGAAGATGAAGCTGACACAGAGGACCGCAAAGCCAGTTATGTCACAGACCTATGGAATCACAGCCATTTTCTGTATCATCTTGAAGTGGGTTCTACCTCTGACCTTCCAGTGTAACGAGTCAATCAACTTCCCTGTTATTGAGGGAAGATAAAATTGGGTTTTCTATGACTTACAGTAACATGTTAAGTAAAATGGCCACATGGTGGAAATAAACCCTTGACTAGAGCAAAACACTTGGTTCTATTCCCAGCCTTGCCACCTATAGGCTGTGTGACCATAAGCAAGTCACTTCACCTCTCTGAAACTCACCTTCCTCATCTGAAAAGGCAAGGCTGTTGGACTAGATCAGTGGTCCTCAACCATGGGTGGTTCTGCTCCCATAAGAGATAACTGGGGAAATGTGGGGCATTTTTCATTATTACAGTAAGTGTGGAGACACGGCTGGCACTCACTGAGCGGGCAGGCATGCCAAACGTCCATAATGCTTGGCATGATCCCAATAAAGAAAATCCATTTCACCAAAGTGCCTCTTGAGATACTGTGCTAGATGTTCCTCTTACCTTTTATCTCTCTTGTAACTCTGGGTCATTTATTCCTTTCTCTTGATTTCTGCTTTCCTACTCTTTGCCATCTGGTGGTCCCCTTTTGACTGCCTAGATGGAGCTTTTATATCTGTTTCTCAATTTTGGTCCCAAGGACAACATCCATCAGAGTCAGCTCGGGGAATCTGCTAGAAATTCAGTTTCATGGGCCCAAACTATGACCTACCAAATCAGTATCTACATCCCCAGGTGACTTGTATGCAGTCTTGGTTCACATGTTCCTCTATCTCACTAGGTCACAAAATGCCAAAATATAAAGCTTTTCTTACAAAACTTATAAATTTTAAAGTCACTTATAAAGTTTAAAAAATAAAGTTATCAGTCATCCTGGTATTTGAGTTCTTTGCATAAATTATTTCACTAACCCTCACAAAAACCTAATAAAAGAAGTCTCCTATTCCCATTTTACGGGTTAAACAAAAGGCTTCCCTATCATTACAAGTTGGTGAATGCAAGGACTGGGACTTGAGCCCAGATATGCTTGACCCCAAAGCCCCCTTCATTATGCTGCGTAGTCTCATGCTGTTCTCTGTCTTTGTGATACTGGCTACCAAACAGACACACCAGAAAAATGCCTGGCTGCTACTTGCAACCCTGTTCTGTTCACAGCAATGATGTATGTCTGCAATACATATGACAGATGTGTGATTTGATTTATTGCTAATGAAGAAAGATCATCTTTACTGTAATAAAACAGTAAGTATTAATATATATCTTTTTGCCTTTTCATACTGTTCATGCGGTTATCGTGGCAAGAATACTGGGGTGGTTTGCTATTCCCTCCTCCAGTGGACCACATTTTATCAGAAAGCAAACAGAGGAAGAGGGTGGCAGAGGATGAGATGGTTAGATAGCATCACAGACTCATGGGACATGAATCTGAGCAAACCCCAGGGAGAAAGCGAAGTTCCAGGAAGTTTGGCGTGCTACAGTCCATGGGGTCCCAAAGAATCAGACATGAATTAGTGACTGAACAACAACAACAACAACATTAATATATGCAGTATGATCCCATTTGTTAGCTATATTCCAAATGTTAACAGTAGGAGGCATTGCAGAATATATTTTAAAAATGTAATTACGTTACACAGTGTGGCAGGGATGACTGGCTAACCCTTAGCTCAGAGTTATTACTCAGACACAGCTGCCTAATTAGGGACTATATATCTCAGCCTCCTTTGCATCCAGAACAGGACATGTGGCTAATTCTTACCCATGGGATGTGAATAGAAGTGCTGTGTCACTTCTGGTTTGTGTTTTAAGTAGTGGGCTATGCCCTTTTTCCTACTCCCCTCTGCCACCTGTAAGCCAGATGCTGAGGACTCCAAGGAAACTGGGGCTATTGGACCCACCATGTGGAAGGATCCCAGGTCCCTGAATGACTGTGTGGGGACAGCCACTCCAGGAACTCTGCATTAAGATGGATATATCTTTCCTTTTCTCCTCTGCCTTGCACTCAGTATGCCAGCAAAATTGGAAAACTGAGCAGTGGCCACAATGAGTTTTCATTCCAATCCCAAAAGAAAGGCAATGCCAAAGAATGTTCTAACTACTGCACAATTGCACTCATCTCATACGCTAGTAAAGCAATGCCCAAAATCCTCCAAGCTAGGCTTCGAGAGTACATGAACCAAGAACTTCCAGATGTTCAAGCTGGAATTAGAAAAGGCAGAGGAACCAGCGATCAAATTGCCAACATCCTCTGGATCACAGAAAAAGCAAAAGAATTCCAGAAAAGCATCTTCTTCTTCGTTGACTATGTTAAAGCCTTTGACTGTGTGGATTACAACAAACTGTAGAAAATTCTTCAAGAGATGGGAATACCAGCCCACCTTACCTGCCTCCTGAGAAATCTGTATGCAGGTCAAGAAGCAACAGTTAGAACCAGACATGGAACAACAGACTGGTTCCAAATTGGGAAAGGAGTACCTCAAGGCTGTATATTGTCACCCTGCTTATTTAACTTATATGCAGAGTACATCATGCAAAATGCCAGACTGGATGAAGCACAAGCTGGAATCAAGATTGCTGGGAGAAATATCAATAACCTCAGATATGCAGATGACACCACACTTATCAGTTCAGTTCAGTCGCTCAGTCGTGTCTGACTCTTTGCGACCCCATGAATTGCAGCATGCCAGGCCTCTCTCTCCATCACCAACTCCCGGAGTCTACCCAAACTCATGTCCATCAAGTCGGTGATGCCATCCAACCATCTCATCCTCTGTCGTCCCCTTCTCCTCCCACCCCCAATCCTACCAAACATTAGGGTCTTTTCCAATGCGTCAACTCTTCGCATGAGGTGGCCAAAGTATTGGAGTTTCAGCTTCAACATCAGTCCTTCCAATGATCCCCCAGGATTGATCTCTTTTAGGATGGACTTACTGGATCTCCTTGCAGTCCAAGGGACTCTCAAGAGTCTTCTCCAACACCATAGTTCAAAAGCATCAATTCTGCGGCGCTCAGCTTTCTTCACCATCCAACTCTCACATCCATACATGACCACTGGAAAAACCATAGCCTTGACTAGACGGGCTTTTGTTGGCAAAGTAATGTCTCTACTTTTAAATATGCTATCTAGGTTGGCCATAACCTTCCTTCCAAAGAGTAAGCGTCTTTTAATTTCACCACCCTTATGGCAGAAAGCAAAAAACTAAAGTGCCTCTTGAAGAAAGTGAAAGAGGAGAGTGAAAAAGTTGGCTTAAAACTCAACATTCAGAAAACTAAGATGATGGTGTCTGGTCCCATCACTTCATGGCAAATAGATGGGGAAACAATAGAAACAGTAAGAGACTTTATTTTTTTGGGCTCCAAAATCATTGCAGATGGTGACTGCAACCACGAAATTAAAAGACACTTGCTCCTTGGAAGAAAAGCTATGACCAAACTAGACAGCATATTAAAAAGCAGAGACATTACCTTGCCAACAAATGTCCATCTAGTCAAAGCTATGGTTTTTCCAGTAGTCATGTATGCATGTGAGAGTTGGACCATAAAGAAAGCTAAGCACCAAAAAATTGATGTTTTTGAACTGTGGTGTTGGAGAAGACTCTTGAGAGTCCCTTGGACTGCAAGGAGATCCAACCTGTCGATCCTAAAGGAAATCAGTCCTGACTATTCATTGAAAAGACTGATGCTGAAGCTGAAACTTCAATACTTTGGCCATGTGATGCAAAGGGCTGACTCATTGGAAAAGACCCTGATGCTGGGAAAGATTGAAGGCAGGAGGAGAAGGGGATGATATAGGATGAGATAGTTGGATGACACCATCAGCTCAATGGACATGAGTTTGAGCAAGCTCCAGGAGTTGGTGATGGACGGGGAAGCCTGGGGTGCTGCAGTCCATGGGGTCACAAAGAGTCAGACATGACTGAGCAACTGAACTGAACTGAAGTGAGGAACAGCCACAGGGTAGCAAGAACACTTACAGTTATGTGAACAATAAACAAGCTTCTATTGTGCTGTGTTATGGGAATTTGGAGTTTGTTATAGCACCCTACCTAATACAAGTAATGGTGCTACCCTATCTAATACAAGTTATACTGACTGATCAGTAATTATAATCTTTATTTTCTTCTTTTCATATATGTGTAATTAAAAACATAACAATAATATTTGTGGGTTTCAGAGCTCTAGTTATAGCAATGAGCATCCTCACTGGTTTTTAATTCTCAAAATTCACATCATCTAAAAGATATTGGAGAGATCCATAGAAGAAGGAGTAAAAAGCTGGCAGTATGATCTTTTCTGTCCTTTTCTTTTAACGTAGAATCTGATCTTGGAAAGAAAGTCATCTAAAAATCCTCGAGTTATTACTACTCCAAAGGGACAAAAATGTGTCAAAGATACTGGAAACAGATACCACAAATTTTGCTTTTCCTTGCATTGAGTGGAAAATATGTAAAAACAAAGGACATCAGTTTGCAAAGTGCTCTTCAGCTACAAGGAAGAACGGATAAAAAATTTGCGGAAACTTCTCTGGTGGTTCAGTTGTTAAGACTCCATGCTTCCACTGCAGGGGATGAAGGTTGGGTCCCTGGTCAGAGAACATAAGATCCCACATGCTGTGTGACCAAAAAAAAAAAAAAAAAGATTTGCCTACCTTTTACCATGAAACCTTGTATTAAATAAAGGAAGCTGAATTTAATACCTCATTGACTGCAAGGAATCACAAGCTTTTGAAAAGCTGGGAGGTACCTTGGATTTCAGCATCTTATCCAACAACTCATAATGGATTGCAGTAACATAATCCAAAGGCAATAAAAAACAAAGCTGACTTAACCATGAGACTTGATAAAAACCATGAGGAGTACACTTTGGAAGAGTTTTAATAGGTTTAAGATTTCATCAAACATTAAAAAGAAAAGATGAAGGAAAGGCTTGTAATTGCTTGAGGTAACAAAAGACATCAAAATTAGTTTGACTGTTTAGAATGAGAATTGTGAGAGGGTGTAGCTCTAAATATAAGAGAATATTTATTTTCATGGACAGTATCAGGTAAAATGGCAATGACGCTGGTTTCTCAGAGTTCCGTGATGCCTGTGTTCTCTGCTTTGGTATCTGAATGAGGAAGGAAACAGACCTTTGTGAGCAGGGACTCAAATCTAAATGGATCCTTCACACTACCTGGCTATGTTACATGACACCAAAATATCAGGATAAGGAGTATAAAACTTTAAAAATGCCAAGGGATGCCAAGGTTCCCGATGTTTCCAAACATCCAAGTATTTGCACAGATGTTTCCAAATATGTAGATGCTGGCAGTTTCATTGAAGAAATTCAGATAAGCGCAGGGACTTTTTATTTTTAGCACAACTATTTTTAGCATGAGTTTCTATCAATGTTTAGTAATGGGTGGTAGAGTAACTGCTTCAAATTCTTGACCCCAGGAAGAGCCCAGGTATTCAGGGAGGCATTTGGAAAGGTGCTCATCCCCCCAGGCTTCTTTGGGTACCACTACTGCTGTCACTTGAAACCTAATAAGTCCTTGAAACATTCCTGAGTTATTTCAGAGAGGTGAAGGCATGCCAAAGATGTAGGGAACCTGGCAAAAAGACTGGATGGACAGCCAAGGGCCGGACATGCAGTAGACACTCAATAAGTACATGAGAAAATGTGGCAATCGGAAGAGAAGTTTCCAGCCTCCTTTGACCACATCTACCCACTGGTGGCATCTGGAGCCATATCTTAATACAGACAAATTTCCTATGCTCCCGTCTAAAGTCAAATCTTTCACTTTGCACTAGAGCCCATTCACTCTTGCCTACTCACAACATTTTTCCAACAGTTATCTCTCCTACAGTCAGAAACTTTTCTCTCTTGAGGATTCTTCCCAAACATATACACCTGTTACACACATGTACACACAAATGGGGCTTCCCAGGTGGCGCTAGTGGTAAAAGAACACTCCTGTCAAGGCTGGAGATATGAGATGCGGTTTCTATCCCTGAATCGGGAAGATTCCCTGGAGGAAGGCATGGCAACCCACTCCAGTATTCTTGCCTGGAGAGTCCCATGGACAGAGGAGCCTGACGGGCTACAGTCCATAGGGTCGCAAAAAGTTGGACATGACTGAAGCGACTTAGCATGCACACATATACACACAAATGCACACACTGTAACTTCTTTTGACTATACTTCCTCAGCTAGTCCCTGTCACGTTTATTTTAGAGTAAAACTCCTCAAAGATGTGTCTATACTCACTGTCTCCAAGCCTTCTCTTGTGTTTTCTCAGCCTTCTCTCATCAGGCTTTTTGTTCTGTCCACTCCATCTGCTCTCATCTGGTGAGGCTGCAGAATCCACAAGAACCAATCAATCCTACATCCTCAGCTTAACTTGATCTCTCTGTAGCTTTTGAACCATTGGGTCATTCCTTCTTCCTTGACCCTTTCTCTTCACCTGGGTTCCAGGACACTGGACTCTCTAGTTTTCTTCCTACCTCGATACTGGCTCTTCTCACTCTCCTGCGATGCTTTTTCCTATTTGTCCAATCTTATAAAGTTGGGACACCACCAGAGTTCAGTCATTGCCCCTTTTCTCTTTTCTATGCAAACACATTTTCTAGGAGATTTTATTTAATCTTTTAGTTTTAAAATTATCACTCATATACCTATGACTCTTGTGTTAGTCACTCAGTCGTGTATGACTCTGTGATCTCACGGACTGTAGCCTGCCAGACTCCTCTGTCCAAATTCTCCAGGCAAAAATACTGGTGTAAGTAGCCATTCTCTTCTCCAGAGGAATCCTCACGATTCAGGGATTGAACCTGGGTCTCCCACATTGCAGGTAGATTTTTTGCCTTCTGACCCACTAGGGAAGCCCCAAATTTTAATTATTTGGTCACGCTGCAAGGCATGTGGTGTCTTAGTTCCCCAGCCAGGGAGCAAACCTGCATCCCCTGCACTGGCAGCTCAGAGTCTTAACCAGTGAACCACCAGGGAGCTCTGTCCAGATGTTCATCTTTTTAACTGCCTTCTCCATACCTCCACTTGGATATCTGATTGACTCCTCAAACTTAGCATTTTCCAAACTCCATGGCTGATCTTCTAGCTCAATGAAAGGCAACTCCATTATTCTAGGTGCTCAGGTCAAAAGCCATGGAGTAAACCCTTGACTCCTATTCCTCTCACACCCCACATCCAATTCACACCCACGGGAAATCCTACTGGTGCTACCTTCACAACAGGTCCAGAATCTGCCTATGCTGGGCCACTTTCACTCTTTCCACAGGGTCAGAGTCACCATAACCTGTCACCTGTCATTGTCACCCTTAACAGACTCCCTGTTTCTACCCTTGACCCTTACAGTCTATTCCAACACAGCAGGCAGTGATTTTACAGCACGGAATCCCCATCATGTTACTCCCTTGCTCAGAAGTCTGCAGTAGCGCCTCCCTCCACACAGAGGAAGAGGTCTTGTAAGGCTCCATGAGGTCTGCCCCGCCACCGCTCTCTCGTCACCTTCCCCTGCCACCTGGCTCACGCCTTTTGTTCCCACCACACTGTCGCTTGCCTGCCTCTGAGGCCCCAGCACACTCCTGCTCCCAGCCTTTCTCCTGTTATCTGCTTGTCTGCTCTCTCACCCTCTCCAAGTCTTTGCTCAACTGTCACTTTTTCACTGGCGCCTCTTCTGATTACCCTTCTTAAAATTCCAAACCCAAACCCCAAATTCCTGAAAATCCTTACACTGCTCTGCCTTGTCTTTTTCCTCAGCACGCTCATTACCTTCTAAGATACTGTACACTTACTTCTTCAGCTCTATTATTTATTGTCTGTCTCCTCCTCCCTGCCACTAGGATGGGAGCTCCCACTCAGTCCAGGATCTTCAACTGTTCTGCTCACAGATGCCCCCCAAGTGCTGAGAACAGAGCCTGGCACATGGTGGATGGGCACTCACTGAGGATTTGTTAAGTGAATTGAATCGATAGGTGGAAGAATCTGGTTGTAAGATTCTCCTGATGGACCAGCATCTCAGGTCCAAGCACTTTCTCTCATTTAATCCTTGAAATAGCCACATGACATAAATGCACTGATTTCCCCCATTTTTCAGATAAAAAGTCTGCAGGGCAGAGTATTTCTATCATTTGCCCAAGATTGCATGATTGGAGGGTGGCAGAGCCAAGATTTAAGCCCAGTCTGCATGTTTGACTTCCTCACTATCCTTTTTCATTCCTAGAGTGAGTATTAATTGGTGCTGCTCTTCTGGAGGGTAATTCAGCCTTTGTATGAATGGCTTTATGAATGTTCCCACCCTTTGTTTCAGAGAACTAATCATGAATACACACGGAGACCTATCTATGCCATTGTTTGTAATGACAAACAAGCAAACAAAACCCCAGGAGAGAACCCAAGTGATGCATAGCAGGGAACTGATTTTTTAAAAAATCATGGTACACTCACACAATGGAAAACTACATAGCCAGTACTAATGATGGTATAAAAGAATATATAATGACATGGAAAAACCTCCCCAGCATATGTTAAGTATAAACAACAAAGATGATAAACCACAATGTAACACTGTATCCACATCACGATTCCCCAGTTTTGAAAAATTACATTATTTATGCACATACACATACACAAAATGTTTAGAAGAAATACACCAAAATGTTAATAATGGTTTTCCCTAATGGTATGATTATGGGTGATTTTTATTTTCTCTGTAAATTTCTGTGTAACTTTTTATAACAATGAAACATTATTTTTAAGAGGAACCGCTGCCTCAATATTAAAATATGCTTTCATATTTATATTCTACCTTAATAAATGTTATGAAAAAAATTCAGCATACTTGAATAGCTGAAAGGTAAGACTAGATCCTTGTGAAATACCCAAGGATTCTAAGAAGTTAGGTTGTTACAACTGTGTTTTATTTGGCCAATTAAAATAATTTAATTGTATGACAACATCCTTATCTAGCTGAACTTACTCAACCATTTCATTCACGCCCACTAGATTTTCAAAGTTTTAATAAAGTTTAGTTTTTCTTTTCCTTTCTTTTGGAGAAATCCACCCCCCCCACCCACCCATCCCGCTCCCTAACAGGCATTACATTCTGTTTCTCTTTGAAGCACTTGCATCTCTTAATTGGAGAAAAGTATCTCATTCCACAACACAAAGGACCTCGAGTTGTTTCAAGAACATCTCAGACAGCACATTTAGACTGTGTCATCATATTAAGAAATTACAGTATTAAGGCACATTCTTAAGCAATTACTTACATAATTTTTCTCTTTTAACTCCACTCCTGGAGAATAATCTTGTTTAAAGCCTTTCTTGGAAAACATCACTTGCGGGGTTTTTTTGTTTTTGCTTTCTTCCTGATCACAAGCCATTTTAAGAGCAGTCAGAAACCTATATAGTGCCAGGGGTACTGTGGGGTTGCTTAACATCAAAAATGAGGGCAATGCCAGAATGATTAGTTAACTTACTAAATGAGGAAGGAAAAGGACACATTTAGATCTGCTAATGAAACAACTTGAAAGATTCAGAAAGGTTAATGTTTCTACATGAATGGTCATGCAATTGGAAGTGACTTTGAAACTAGCTAATTCCTGAAGCCCAGATAGAATCTGAACATTCTTGTGGGTTTAAAGATGAAATGTTTCAAAGGATTGGAATGAATTTATTTAAAGAGCGGCTGTGAAGAGAGTGGAAGAGCTGACAGTTGACAGGAGGGGTTACACTGGAGAAGAACACACATCACAGATAGGCAACACACGCGCATGCAGGTACACACCCCACTGTTCACATGGCCCCCACCGCAAACTGTCCTCACTTCTAAGAACTGAACAGGAGCCAAATGCCTGCTCCAAAGAGTGTGTTCAGCACAGTCAAAGTAGCCCAAGAGAAGGGGACGGAGACCATGAAAGAACAGACGTGCCATCAACCTTGAAACAGAAGACAGTGGCTTCAGGCCTGAATTCCACGTCTGGAATAGAGGCTGTGAGTGAATGAAGAGGTGACTAGCTGCCAGAGTGTCACAGGGCAGGGCTATAAACAGAAATAAGAGAAGAAAAGTAATTCACATATGAGAACCTAGAGGTCCAGTGGTTTTCAGCAAATGCCTGGCCAGGGCTAGAGCCTGGTGGCCACCCAATTCCCCCAACTCTGTTCTCACTCACGCACCCTCAGCACAATCTCACCTTTTCAGGTGCTGTCAGGGCGATGGTCCTTCTCACCTCAGGCCCCTCTCTGACCCTCCAGCAGCGATGGAAAGATGGAAAAGCCTTTGTAGGAGACTCCCCGGGAGCAGTAGGGAGCATCAGGCCAGGCTATCAGGTTTCCTAGTCCCACAAGGGGAAGAAATCCCCACCATGTCCTCTCCTAGCCCCCATCTGTAGGCGACGTTGTTGGGGGCTCTTCCCTAGGTATTATCACAGCCTTTTTCACTCATGAGGAAAGGAGGGCTTTCCTTGCTCACTCAGCTGAGAAGCAGCAGCATCAGGATTTAAAATCAGCCCCGCTTTCCTCTAAAACTCAGATGTTTTTAATCATCCCATAATGCCAATCAGAGTTCTAGCCCTAATGGTAAATCTTTAACAAATGGTGTCAAGAATTTCTGTTGGAATCTGGTTTTAGAAATTCTGGTTAAGTATTTTCTCCTTTCTTGGCTTCTGTCCGGGGCTTCCCTGGTAGCTCAGCTGGTAAAGAATCCACCTACAATGCAGGAGACCCCAGTTTGATCCCTGGGTTGGGAAGATCATCTGGAGAAGGGAAAGGCTACCCACTCCAGTATTCTGGCCTGGAGCATTCCATGGATCGTATATATCATGTAGTCGTAAAGAGTCAGACATGACTGAGTAACTTTCACTTTACTTCTGTCCATTCACTATTTACGCACCCACCCCCACCCCTGCCCCTCCCCGTCTTCTCTCTCCCTATATCTTTTCTTTTTTCTAATCTGAAGGAGCAGTTTTAAGCTCCACCTCTTAAAATCCAGCCTTCCATCTCTGATATGGAAACAACTGACGTTTTTTGCATCATATATATAGTACAGCCTCAGACCCAGCCCCCCTCCCCAAACCCCCGTTATCAGCCTGGCCCCACAATCCTGTCTTTGTAGAAGTTCTGTGCAGGCCCATGTTCCTGTGGACCTGTTATAGATGATCAGTGTATCTGGGATACTGTGCCTCTCAGGGGGCGTACTAGGTGGCTCAGAGGTAAAAAATCTGCCTGCCAATGCAGGAGACACAGGAGATATGAGTTCCATCCCTGGGTCGGGAATATCCCCAGGAGGAGGAAATGGCAAACCCTCTCCAGTATTCTTGCTGGGATAATCCCATGGACAGAGGCCAGCAGGCTACAGTTTACGATGTCGCAAAGAGTCAGACATGACTGGGCACACACACGCATGACTCTCAGGAAGCAAGGCCGATCACCCAGGCTGCCCCACTATTCCTGCTGTGCACTTTCTGGATCTTTCTTGTAATGGGCTGAAATCCCAGGCTTCTCATTTTTCTTACCCCTGTTGAACAAAAAATAGAAAGAATGCTGAGATAGGTGGGTGCAGGACATGAACCCTTCCATGTGAGGACCACCCCTCCTAGAAAGCTAAGCTAAGCTAAGTCACTTCAGTCGTGTCCGACTCTGTGCGACCCCATAGACGGCAGCCCACCAGGCTCCCCCGTCCCTGGGATTTTCCAGACAAGAACACTGGAGTGGGTTGCCATTTCCTTCTCCAATGCACGAAAGTGAAAAGTGAAAGTGAAGTAGCTCAGTCGTGTCTGACTCTGAGTGACCCCATGGACTGCAGCCTACCAGGCTCCTCTGTCCATGGGATTTTCCAGGCAATAGTACTGGAGTGGGGTGCCATTGCCTTCTCCGCCTCCTAGAAAAGCAACTGAAAATTGTCCACACGTTTTCATTTTTTTCAGTTTCAAGCCTTGTGTTTTCTGAGAGAAGAAAATGTTCTCCATTGAAACAATTATTGGGATAAAAGATAAGGAGGAAGATCATAACAAGCTTGTGGTGAAGAAGTGTGAGTGGAAGAAAGAATGACCTGGTTCACACCCAGGGCCCAGGCTCTCTAGAGGTGAGGGCACTGCTGCTGACTTCTGTCCTCCTCTGGATGCTCATGTGTGGCTACCTTTTGCTCCAAACCTGCTGGAACCTAAGATGAAACATGATAAAATAAATGGGCTGACCAATAAAACAGGGGGAGTTGAGTTTCAGCAGAGCCTACACTGCTGTCTTTACCCATGGTCCCTGGAGCTCTGTTTATAAGTAAATTAGGAGGATCAGACTGATGGGTCAAAAAAGCATAGTATAAAGCAGTAATATTTGTGTGCATGTGTGTGTGAAGCCTTTCAGACACATTCAGGTGTGTTTGAATCAGAGATGGCAGATTTGACTCTTGCATTGCCTCCTCCAGAAAGCTTTCCCAGACTGTTCCCAGAACAATCTATAGAGTGGGTTAGGCCTTCCTCCCATGTACAAAGCAACCACTCAGAATACCCAGCAGCACATTTACCTGATGTACTTTTCCACCAGCTGTGAACTTCTTGTGGCCCAGGCCTGGCTTTTGTTTTTATGATACCAACACCTAGTCCAGGACCTGGCACATAGTAGGCCTTCAAGATCTGTGTGCTTGAAAGTGAGGCATCTTCGGACTTTAAGGGGCTAGACACAGTGGTTTACACTGAATGGCTCTGGAGCCAGACTTCTAGGAACAAGCCGTGCTATTAGCCTGTAGTAAATGTGGACTCTTGGAGCCCAATTTCCTCACCTTTTCACTTGGGGGTATGATTGGCACCTGCCTCTTTGGACTATTGAGCATTGAAAGAGGTAATTATTTCAAGAGCTTAGCCCCAACTCTGCCACTTGGCTTAGTTGCTGCTGCTGCTGCTGCTAAGTTGCTTTAGTCGTGTCCGACTCTGTGTGACCCCATAGATAGCAGCCCACCAGGCTCCGCCGTCCCTGGGATTCTCCAGGCAAGAACACTGGAGTGGGTTGCCATTTCCTTCTCCAATGCATGAAAGTGAAAAGTGAAAGTGAAGTTGCTCAGTCGTGTCCGACTCTTCACGACCCCGTGGACAGCAGCCCACCAGGCTCCGCCGTCCCTGGGATTCTCCAGGCAAGAACACTGGAGTGGGTTGCCATTTCCTTCTCCAATGCATGAAAGTGAAAAGTGAAAGTGAAGTTGCTAGTCGTGTCCGACTCTTCACGACCCCATGGACAGCAGCCCACCAGGCTTCTCCATCCATGGGATTTTCCAGGCAAGAGTACTGGAGTGGGCTGCCATTGCCTTTTCCGACTTGGCTTAGTAGGCAGTCCATAAACAACAGCTAATCTTGCTGTATTTTTAGGTGAGTGAAACTTTCAGAATGAGAACAAGTGAACCCTAGTTCTGTCCCTACTTGGCCTTTAATCCAGGTTTTAGAGAACAGCTCATCCAAAATCTATCTCTGTGTGGTATGTGAACAGCTTCAGCTTTCCTGGAAGCAACGTTCTAGTCCCTATCTCAATAGTCTGTGCTCTGTGACCAAGGATCATGACTGCTCAGGCAGCAAGTCAGTTTAACTTTGGCATTTCCAAGGAAGCTGATGATATCAGCCTCATTCTGTCCACTTAAGGACAGTGGACATTATCCCACTTCTGTGCACGTAAGGACTTCTTGCTGGTTGCTGGGTTATGGGAGGAACATCAGAAAGAGTGTTGTTTGCTTCCTGAGTGCCTCCAAATCTCTAAACACTTCACAGATTGGGAATTTCTCAAAATTAACATCCTCCCTAAGCATGACTACTCAATCCCACCCCCTGCTAAGCCTTTTAGTTATTATGATCTTATCAGCTCACATAACATGTTTATGCAATGGGCAGGCTAGCCTCCCTTTTGTGGACGAGAAATCAAAGCCCCAGAGAAGTTAAGGGAATTCACGAAGTCACCCTGAGAACAGTAGTGGGTTGGAGGAATGGCACTGTAGAACTCAGGACTCTTGACAAGGAAACCAATTTCTTGTTTTATAAGATGTTTTGGCAATGTTAGAAATATTCCCTTTCTTAAAGTCTTCCATTACTATCGGAGAGACTGCTGTTTATCCATTTTCTCTCCTGCTTCCTTAGTCAGTACAACATTCAATTCTTAACTAGGCACATGGGTAATGGGAGAAAGACTCTATTCCCCAGCCTCCCTCACAGGCAGATGTAGAAATGATATGTATCACAAAAGGGAGAAAGCATATCCTCCCTCCTGCTGACTGCCATGTGGACGTGATAGCTGGCATTCAGGCAGCCATTCTGAACCATGAGGTAGGGGTAAACTGTGTTCTGAGGATGGTAGGTGAAAGACTGAAGGTGTTAGTCCATGATACTGTGAACAGGCATCCTAGCCTCTGATGGATTATGCAAACCTTAGTTCATGTGGGGAAGAGTTTAATTGTTTAATAGATTGTTATTTGGAATTTCTGTCACTTGCAGCTGGACCTGACCTAACAAAATGAGAGATTTTCTATCGTACTGAGAAAAAAAGTCCTAGGTACTCAACAAGGTCTGCCATGTCCTTCATGACACTATCCTGCTTACTTTTTCAGTATTGTCTTAATCCATCTCTCGGTCCCTACACTTTAACTCCACTCTCCTTCTTTCTCACATGCTGTTCCTTCTTCATGGAGTACTATTCACCTGGATAATTCTTGCTCACCATTGGGGTCTCAGTCTATGTGCCCCATATTCAGAGAGGCATTCGTGACCAAGTTTCTTTTATGCTTTTCCTTTCCCATTGTTCTTTTCTTTTTTAGCACCTAACTTTACAATGTGGAAATATACATTTTATTGCATGGTTGGTTAATGTCTATCTTGATTACTAGATGTTAGCTCTAAGGACTGGGGAGCCCTAAACACTGTACCCCCTGGTTGTACACAGATCCAGCTTGTGGCAGATCAGTTTCTAAAGAAGTTGGCAACAGTATTTCCCACCCCATGTATGCTACTGCAGGGTGACTTTCCACTCTCCTGTCAAGGAGTAGAATCTATTTCTCCACCTCCTTCAATCGGAATAGAACCTGTGACAGCTTTGACTCATAGACTATGGCAAAAGTGATACTACCTGTTCCGGGGGGCCCTTAATTGGGCCGGCAGATTCTGCTTTCCACCCTTGGAAGCCAATTGTCATGTAAGAAGTGCAGGTACCTTGAAGCTACCATGCTATGTGAAGCTCACACCAAGCGGAGAAGGCCTGGAGATTGAAACACTATGTGAGGGGAGAGAGAGAGTCCATGGGGCACCCACTGTGTGAGGGAGCCACGCTGGTCATCCTGCCCAGAGGACCCTTTAGATAACTCCAGGCCCAGCTGCAACCTGACGACAACTACCTGAGACCTAAAGCTAGGACCCCTGAGCTGAGCCCAGCCAAAGGACAAATTCATAAGAAGTAATAGTAAATAGTTGTGTAAAGCCATTTTATTTCTGGGTGGTTTGGTAGTCAGCAATAGATAATGTGAACCCCGGACACAGAGTAGGCCCCTGGTCAAATGAATGATGGATGGATTTCACTCTTTTTGTTCTTTGATAGCTGGAAGCTATAGGTCCACAGTACTGTGAGACAGACATAGAATTTGTGTGTCCTCCGGGTGGACCTCTGACCCTGGGCCTCAGAATCCTTACTGCAGGCCTGTGATTTAATCCTTGCAAGATTAATGCAAGAAGAATATGGACTTCCCCTCCAGGAGTGGGTCCAGGAGTTGAGGACACACGTGAGAGAAAGGACTGGGAGTGTCTGCTGGCTGGCACTGGCTTCCTTGCTTACTGCAGCAAATGCCATCTTTAAACCACCATAAACACACCTAAAATATCTAAACAAGGAGTGAGATGGGCAGGAAGTGAGGAAGTTCATGAGATACAAAAAGGTGAAAGTAAGAGTCCACATGAACAATGGTCACAGCTGTCTCTGGGTAGGAGGGCTTATAGGCTGTTTCAAATACTTTCTTCCTTTTGTACATCTGCATTTCCTAAATACCCTTCAAAACATGCCTAATTGTTTTACTAAAAATAAGAAATACATTTGTATTTAAAGACGTTGTTTGTGCCCTGAACTTTGCAGAAGGAGAAAACAAGCAACCAAAACTCAGGCTCCAAAACTTCATTCTCAGCAGCCAATCAATTTTTGTTTTTAGTCTTAAAGGCCATTGCTTCAGGAAATAAAGAAATAGACATATTCTATGACCCAGATAACCACGATGGTGTGATCACTCACCTAGAACCAGACATCCTGGAATGCGAAGTCAAGTGGGCCTTAAGAAGCATCACTATGAACAGAGCTAATGGAGGTGATAGAATTCCAGTTGAGCTATTTCAAATCCTAAAAGATGATGCTGTGAAAGTGCTCCACTCAATACGCCAGCAAATTTGGAAAACTCAGAAGTGGCCACAGGACTGGAAAAGGTCAGTTTTCATTCCAATCCCAAAGAAAGGCAATACCAAAGAATGTTCAAACTACTGCACAGTTGCACTCATCTCACACGCTAGCAAGGTAATGATCAAAATCCTCCAAGCCAGGCTTCAACAGTACATAAACCATGAACTTCCAGATGTTTAAGCTGGAATTAGAAAAGGCAGAGGAACCAGAGAATAAATTGCCAACATCCATTGCATCATAGAAAAAGCAAGAGAGTTCCAGAAAAACATCTATTTCTGCATTATTGACTACTTCAAAGCCTTTGACTGTGTAGATCACAACAAACTGTAGAAAATTCTTAAAGAGATGGGAATACCAGACCACCTTACCTGCCTCCTGAGAAATCTGTATGCAGGTCAATAAGCAATAGTTAGAAACAGACATGAAACAACAGACTGGTTCCGAATCAGGAAAGGAGTAGGTCAAGGCTGTATATTGTCACCTTGCTTGTTTAACTTCTATACAGAGTACAACATGTGAAATGCCAGGTTGGATGAAGCACAAGCTGGAGTCAAGATTGCTGGGAGAGATATCAACAGCCTCAGATATGCAGATGACACCACCCTTGTGGCAGAAAGCAAAGAAGAACTAAAGAGCCTCTTGATGAAAATGAAAGAGGAGAGTGGAAAATGTTGGCTTAAAACTCAACATTCAGAAAAAGAAGATGATGGTATCTGGTCCCATCACTTTATGGCAAACAGATGGTGAAACAATGGAAACAGTGGCGGACTTCATTTTTGGGGGCTTCAAAATCACTGCAGATGGTGACTGCAGCCATGAAATTAAAAGATGCTTTCTCCTTGGAAGAAAAGCTATGACCAAACTAGACAGCATATTAAAAAGCAGAGACATTACTTTGCCAGCAAAGGTGTCTAGTCAAAGCTATGGTTTTTCCAGTGGTCATGTATGGATGTGAGGGTTGGACTATAAAGAAATCTGAGCACCGAAGAATTGAGGCTTTTGAACTGTGGTGTTGGAAAAGACTCTTGAGAGTCCCTTGGACTGCAAGGAGATCCAACCAGTCCATCCTAAAGGAAAGCAGTCCTGATTTTTCGTTGGAAGGACTGATGTTGAAGCTGAAACTCCAATACTTTGGCCACCTGATGCAAAGAACTGACTCATTGAAAAAGACCTTGACGCTGGAAAGATTGAGGGCAGGAGGAGAAGGGGACGACAGAGGATGGGATGGCTGGATGGCATCACCGACTCGGTGGACATGAGTTTGAGTAAGCTCTGGGAGTTGGTGATGGACAGGGAAGGCTGGCATGCTACAGTCCTTGGGGTCACAAAGAGTCGGACATGACTGAGTGACTGAACTGAACTGAGTGTAGCTTATAAAGGACAAACAAGAGTTAACATCAGAGTGGGGTGTGAAGGGGGAGAGCGGCCTGGGAAACAGGTACAGAGCACGCCCTGGTCTGTATTTTTCCATGGCATTTTTGGTTTGCTTAGCTTGGGCCATCAGGGCCCCATGTAGCAGCATCCTGGACTCATCACACTCTCTGATTTGTAATTATCCAGCTCTAAGTTGCTCTTTGGAAACTATTTTGGTCATTATGCTTGCTGGTGTGATTAATTATACCTTATTTAGAGACCAAGATATATTCTCTGGAAATGTAAACTTTTCTAATTTAGAGGAAGTAATTTTAAACTCAGGCAGCTTCAGGACCATGTAACACTGAATCACCAATGGAGAATCACTGCTCCTGAAGTGGGCAGCTCAGTATTTGTAAATCTGATGAGGAAAAAAAAAACAAACTAGAAAAACTAGCTTGGAAAGGGAGTATCTTTGCCTTTGTAATAGGGTCTCCCAGGATTCTCCTAAGGGCAGGCTCCAGACTGTTTCATCTCATCTTATTCAACAGGCATTTACTGACTCCTGCTTGTATGCCTGGAGCTGTTTGGGTGACTGGTTCTCTGTAACACGTGGCATTCATTCATTCATTCATTCTGTAAGAAGTTAGCATCTGTTATGTGTCAAGCATTGCTGTATGTCTAGATTCTTGTGTTACATCAATGAACAAAACAGACATAAATCTGGTGAGCTGACATTCCAATGGGAAGGGAGAATAACTATAAACCTTATACAAAGGATATAATAACTATGAACCTTATACAATTGACATAGTACATTAGAAGGTGGCAAGTACTATGGAAAAATAAGAAAATAGTAACAGGGTAAGGGTGTCAGGAGGACCTGGTGTGTGTATCTATAAGTGTGTGTGCATGCATGCACACATTTATAATTTTGCAGTTATTATATAGAGTGGTGTAGCGGGTTGAATAATGCCCCCCCAAAAGATGTCTCAATCCTAACCCCTGGAACCTATAAAAGTGACCATATTTGGGAAAAGGGGTTTTGCCAATGTAATTCAGCTAAGGGTCTTGTATTAGGTTCTCTAGAGAGACATAGAACCAACAGGATAGATATAGATATATAGATGGAGATAGATAGGTGTAGATTAGAAGAGATTTATTATAGGAATTACACAGTTTACTAAAGGCTTACACAGTTATGGAGGCTAAGAAGTTCCATGATCTGCTGTCTGCAAGCTGGAGAACCAGGAAAGATGATGATATAATTCAGTCTGAGTCTGAAGGCCCAAGAATCAGCGGGCTGATGTTGTTAAGACCTGATCCAAACCAGGAGCGCCAGAGTCCTAGGGCAGGAGATGGTGGATGTCTTAGCTCCAGGAGAGAGAAAGCAAAGGTGCCCTTCCTTCACTTTTTTGTTCCTTTTGGGCTCTTGACAGCTCAGTGGGTGATGTGGGCTCCTGTTGAGAAGGGTCATCTGCTTTACTCATTCTGCTGATTCAAACGCTAATCTCTTCTGAAGATGTGCTGCTGGATTTGAATCCGGGCATTCTGGCTCTGAGGTTAGTGCTATTAATACTACACTCTCACCAATAGTTGACAGAGATTCCTCAACAAACCTGAAAGCTCTTATTTGAAAAGAATTATAGAGTATCACAGTTGATGTATACATACTTGTATCCATACATACATACACACATGGCATACAGCTGCCAGAGGCAGAAGGGTTTTTGGTTTTGAATTTTAGTGCATTTGCATGTGTGCGTGTGTTTTAACTTCTCTAACCCTGAGAAGATCTGTTGCCATATGGAGCAGAATGTTTCCAAGATGATTACAACAATATCTCCTATCCAGCACACCCTTTGCCTCTCCTTCAAGGAAGAGAATATGAAAAAAAAAATATATATATATATATGCACATATGTAACACATATATATATACACACATCTGTATCTATAATTGAATCACTTTGCTGTACAACAGAAATTAATACCATAAATCAATTATACTTCATTAAAAAAGAATAAAAGAGGGGTTATCACTAAAAATTACACAGAAATCAAAGGAATAATAAGGAAACGTTTTAATAATCTTATGTCCATTATTTCAAAATCTTTGATGAAAGGAACAAATTCCTTGAAAGATACAAACTACCAAAGTTCATTTAAGGAGACATATAGAACTGAACAGGTCTGTATCTATTAAATAATTTGAATTCATAATTAAAAACCTTTCTGCAAAGGAAAAAAAAAAGAGAATCTATTATCCTTCCCTTGGATCTGGACTGCCCTTTGTGCTTTTTGCTCCAACCAGTTAGAAGATGGTGGAAATGATATTATGGAACTTCAAGGCATGCCTTAAAGTTCAGCTTCTGCTTTTGGCTCAGACAGTAAAAAAAACTGCCTGCAGTGCAGGAGACCCAGGTCTGATCCCTGGGTCGGGAAGATACCCTGGAGAAGGAAATGGCACCCCGCTCCAGTACTCTTGCCTGGAGAATTCCATGGACAGAGAAGTCTGGTGGGCTACAGTCTATGGGATCGCGAAGAGTCAGACACAACTGAGTGACTAACACACTTCACTTGGGGAAAGCAGCCACCATGGGGAGAGCTTGAGGTTATCCTGCTAAAGGGAGAGGACACCTGGAGAGAAAAGCAGAATGAATCCAGAAAGGCTGCAGACAGATGGGGGAAGCCATCTTGGATCTTCCAGCCCAGCTGATCAGTCAGCTGAATGCTGTTGCTGGAGTGAAGGAGCCATTGCCACAAGAAAGAGTCTTCACACTGAGCCCAGCCCAAATTCCTGACCCAGAGAGACATGAACAGTAATAAATGGTTGGGGACTTTCCTGGTGGTCCAATGGCTAAGACTCTGTACTCCCAATGCAGGGGACCTGAGTTCGACCCCTGGTCAGGGAACTAGATTCTACATGCCATTAATCAAGATCAGAATTCCCGCATGCCACAACTAAGACCCAGCGTGGCCAAGTAAGTAAATAAAAAATATATAATAAATAATTATTAAAAAATAATAAATGCTTGTTGTTGTAAACCATTAAGTTTTGGTGGTTTTTTTATACAGCAATGCACAACTGATAAACTCTACCCAAATACTCTTTTTGTATTCCTGAAGAGTGTTAGAAATCAAGATAGAGCCTTTTACTTTGACTCACAAATCTGCAAAAAACCTGGAAGGCCTGGGTTCATCTACTCTGTGTCCCCTTGTCTTCATGTACCCAGTAAAGAAGATCTAACTTTGTTAAAAGCTACTCCTCTGACACCAAAATGTTATTAGTGGATTTCTTTGGATGAAGAAATAGCTAATTACCTGTGTTTTTCAATTTTTCTAGAATTAGCAAAAATTGCTTCAAAAATGAAGACAGATATGCCATAGCTCTCTTCTATAGTTACGGCTGTTGCTACTGCTAAGTCGCTTCAGTCGTGTCTGACTCTGTGCGACCCCATAGACTGCAGCCTACCAGGCTCCTCTGTCCATGGGATTTTCCAGGCAAGGGTACTGGAGTGGGGTGCCATTGCCTTCTCCGATGATTATAGCAGCCACTCCTAATCCTTTTCTTCCTTCTTGTAGGGCCTTAAACAGCTAGATATTCATTTTCCTAGTCTTCCTTGCAGTTGGAGGTGACCAGGCAACCAAGTATTATCCAGTAAGATACAAAGGCAAGATTGTCAAAGGGGTTTGGGGCAAGAGCTTTCATTCCTGGAAAAAGAGAAGGAGAAAAAGAGCCACACACGAGAATTTTCTCTCACTCTCCTCCCTCTGCTTCCTGCCTTTGGATGTGGTTACTTAAGACTGGGAAGTCTGGAGCTCATGCAGCCACCTTGTAACTATGCGGCAGTAAGTCGACAGTTAAAACAAAAATAACAGCTACAGAAGGATGGAAAACACCTGACTTCTCAGTATCTTGATGTCACCTTTAGTTGCTGAATAATCCTGAGATTTTCTACCTGTTTTCTCCACATTAACTAACTGACAGATATACTTAGGGCTTAAATCACTGTAAGACTTTCTTTTTCTTTTTTTTTTTTGCACTAGGTCTTCACTGGTACATGCAGGCTTTCTCTAGTTGCAGCAGGCAGGGGCTACTCTCTAGTTGTGGTGCGTGGGGTTCTTATTGCGGTGGCTTCTCTTGTTGCAGAGCACAGGCTCCAAGGCACATGGCTTCAGTAGCTGCAGCTTGCAGGCTCTAGAGCTCAGGCTCAGCAGTTGTGGCACACAGATTTAGTTGCTCCATGGCATGTGGAATCTTCCCAGACCAGGGATCAAACCTGTGTCCCCTGCATTGGCAAACAGATTTCTAACCACTGGACAATGAGGGAAGTCCAAGATTTTTTTTAGTTACTTGCAGCTGAAAGCAGTCCTAGCTGATACAATAATACTGTGGTATTTAACATTCCAATACTTGTAATAATTTATTTTTTCCATTTGGCTAAATCAAATTTCTCAATCTTGTAAATTAATCCTTTCCTTTTCATTTTGCCTCAGTAGAGACAAGGAACTGATGGTTATCCATCTTTGCATTTTTTTTCTTTTTTTGCAGGCAACACTTTATATTTCCATTCAATTTTTTTCTTTTGGCTGCACTGCTTGGCTTGTGGGATCTTAGTTCCCTGACCAGAGATTGAATCTGGGGCCCCTGACAGTAAGAGGGGCCAAATTCTAACCACTGGACAGCTGGAGAATTCCCTTCCCATATTCTTTTGAAGCAAATTCCAGAAGACATATCATTTCATCTACAAACATGTCAGTATGCATCTCTAAAAGCTAATAAGTCATTAAAAATATAACCACAATATCATTAGTATACTTAAAGACACTTAATATCATCAAATATTCTATCAGTGTTCAAATTTCCACCTGTTTTCATTTTTAAGATTGATTATATTATTCGTCATGGTTTTTAGTTGATACAAAAGTAGCACATAATCACAGAAGAACTCTGGGGAAATATGAAAAAGCTCACAAAAGACAATTTTGACTCACTCACAATCCTAGAGGGCTTCCCTGATGGTTCTGGGGTAAAGAATATGCCTGCAATGCAGGAGATGCAGGAAACATGGGTTCGATTCCAGGGTCACGAAGATCCCCTGGAGGAGGAAATGGTAACCCACTCCAGTATTCTTGGCTGGAGAATCCCATGGACAGAGGAGCCTGGCAGGCTACAGTCCATGGGGTCTCAAGAGTCACACATGACTGAGCACAGCATAGCAGTAGCAGCACAATCCCAGAGCTAATGCCAGTCTCCAGGGTGCCAAGTATGTTCAGAAAAAGATGGCCCTTCCCAACAGGGTCTGTCCTGTGCCAAGGTGTCAGCCACTTCTGTTCTCTCAAATAGATGCCCTTGAGGGGTTCACAGACTCTCCATTGTGTGTTTGTGACCTAGAGTATTTCATCGATGTTTACATTTTGGATTATAGCCTTCCAGATTTTCAATGGCGATCTACCTAATTTTTGAATAATTATGTTCATACTGTACATTCTGTTTTGTAAGCAGCTTTTTTCACTTAATAGCAGACCACAAACATTTTCCCATGTCATTAAATTTGCTTCCAAAGCATGACATTCTGTGGCTACATAGGGGTGCATCGTATGGCTGTACCACAATTGATGTAAGCAGTGACCAGTTGTTTAGACCTGTTGCCTTTGGAATGCAATGCCTGTTTTTGGTAGATAAAACACAGGCAAGAACACATGTCCTTCTCGGGAGGAACATAAAAACACACAGGGGAGTCTCTGCACACACAGTGAATGATCCTAAGGTTTTACATTGGTTCTACCCATTGGTTTGGGAGGAAAGCAAAGGTATGGTTCCATTTAGTTCAACTCATGCCTGTGGGACTGGGAGCATTGTCCCTTGATGTGTTTAGATTCCTAGCAATTCCACAGTAAACAAAAACTTCAGGGAAGAGCAGTGAGGCAAGAAAATAGAATACGTCTTTTAGAATGGTTACCCCCAAGTTATGTAATCAGATCTAGGATTTGGTCAACCAACCTTGGCCAATGTGTGAGGCTGACAGAAGGCAGTGGGCTTAGGGCTCTCGCTGGCCAGAATTGCTGGGTTTTAGGGTATGAACACAGCCACCCCTGGATGTAAACCAGCAACTGACTGCCTTGTAAGAAATACCACAGACTCAGGAGCAGGCCAATGGATTCTGGAAAATTGCCAGCTCTTGAGATTGAAGATAAACATTAAGATTAATTGCAAAGCATCCATTTGCCCAAACTCCTGGTCCATCGTCAGGCCAAGCCTGAGCCATGGTATTTTCTATGCCAACTCTTAACCTCTTTCCTAAAGTCTGCTCAACAAAAGGACTCAGTTTAGCCAGCCAGAATGGCTGCTATCCAAAAGTCTACAAGCAATAAATGCTGGCAAGGGTGTGGAGAAAAGGGAACCCTCTTACACTGTTGGTGGGAATGCAAACTAGTACAGCCACTATGGAGAACAGTGTGGAGATTCCTTGAAAAATTGGAAATAGAACTGCCATATGACCCAGCAATCTCACTCCTGGGCATACACACCGAGGAAACCAGAATTGAAAGAGACACTTGTACCCTAATGTTCATCGCAGCACTGTTTATAATAAACAGGACATGGAAGCAACCTAGATATCCATCAGCAGATGAACGGATAAGAAAGCTGTGGTACATATACACAATGGAATATTACTCAGCCATTAAAAAGAATACATTTGAATCAGTTCTAATGAGGTGGATGAAACTGGAGCCTATTATACAGAGTGAAGTAAGCCAGAAAGAAAAACACCAATACAGTATACTAACGCATATATATGGAATTGAGAAAGATGGTAATGATAACCTTGTATGCGAGACAGCAAAAGAGACACAGATGTATAGAACAGTCTTTTGGACTCTGTGGGAGAGGGCGAGGGTGGGATGGTTTGGGAGAATGGCATTGAAACATGTATATTATCATATGTGAAACGAATCCCCAGTCCAGGTTCGATGCATGATACAGGGTGCTTGGGGCTGGTGCCCTGGGATGATCCTGAGGGATGGGATGGGGAGGGAGGTGGGAGGGGGGTTCAGGATGGGGAACACATGTACACCTGTGGCGGATTCATGTCCATGTATGGCAAAACCAATACAATATTGTAATTAGTCTCTAATTAAATAAATTTATATTTAAAAAAAAAGGACTCAGTTTAATGAAGTCATAGGGACAGGGAGAGGTCAGAGGGTAGATGTAAACCAGGAATTCCTAACCCCCGCAGCCACTCCCATGGGCCACAGAATTGGGTTTAAGTGCTTTGAAATCCCTCAGAGGGGAAGGCCACTCAAGAGCAAATGATCAGAATTATGTTGGGCAGCCTGAGAAGGATTCAGGGGAAAAGTCTCCTGGTTTGACATCAACTCATAAATTAAAGTTGAGAAATTGAGAAGGAGCCCATATCAACGGGCCTCACTGGAGGGCACTCAGGATAGGAGGCAGCACAGAGGTGACTTGCACAGTAAATGTGATCTGGGTGGTAGCCAGGAGTCCAGACCCATAACCTCTCATTGCTTCTAAGGAGCTGCATTTTCATCCAGAATTCACTCACATCTTGTATCAGAAACACTTTTGGATGATGATGTATTAGTTTCTCAGGGCTGCTGTACAAAGTGCACAGACTGGACTACTTAGAACAACAGAAGTGTACTTTCTCACTGTTCTGGAAGTTCAAAGTTTGGAATCCAGGTGTGGGGCAGGGCCATGCTCCCTCCAAGCCCTAGAGGAGACACTTCTGTGCTCTTTCAGCTTTGGTGGTTTCGTCCCACTGTTCCTTCGACTGTGGCTATATAACTCTCATCCCTGCCTCCTCTTCATGAGACTGACTTTCCTCTACAAGTGGGCCTCTGTCTACACTCCCCTCTTCCAGTAGGAAACCATCATATTGGATCAGGGTCCCCCCAGTGACCTCACCTCGACTTGATTCTATCTGCCAAGATTCTGTTTCCAAACAAGGTCACATTCACAGGCACCAGAGGTTAGGTCCACAGCATATCTTGCAGAGGATACAATTCAACCCATGACAGATAGAAAGTCAAAGTTCTGGGATAGTAGATCCAGCTTCATTACCAATTGCTCTGTGATCCTGAGCAAGTCACTTACCATCTCTGGGCCCCAGGTGCCCTCATCTGTTCCCATAGTTGCCCTTGTGGCCTGCAGATACAATGCAGTTTGAGTGAGAGCCTGCGTGTGTACTAAGTTGCTTTAGTTGTATCCAACTCTTTGCGCACCTATGGACTGTAGCCTACCAGTCTCGTCTGTCCATGAAATTCTCCAGGCAAGAATACTGGAGTGGGTTGCCATGCCCTCCTCCAGGGGATCTTCCCGACCCAGGGACTGAACCTGCGTCTCCTGTATTGGCAGGCGGGTTCTTTACCACTAGCACCACCCAGGAAATCCAAACGAGAGCCTAATTTATTGCAAATTAGTTAAAGAAAATGGACTCACTGTAGGGGAAAAGGAGGGAATGGTCTAGGGAAGGAGCCTATCAAGGACACAGGATCCTTCCTACAGCCAGGCCCTCAACTTAAGTCATCAGCATAATTTCCATGCTCCTCCCCCAGGCTTCCCTGGTATCCCTGTTGATAAAGAACCTGCCTACAATACAGGAGACCCAGGTTCAATCCCTGGGTGGGGAAGATTCCCTGGAGAAGGAAATGGCTATCCATTCCAGTATTCTTGCCTGGGAAATACCATGGAGAGAGGAGCCTGGTGGGCTACAGTCCATGAGGGTCTCAAAGAGTCAGACAAGACTGAGGGACCAAACCACTACCACTCCCTCAGGTACCGAGGCCAGCTAACTGGGGACGGTGTCCAGGATCATCAGCCCCAGAGCCCAGTGAGCACAGCCCATGACTCTTGGCTTCCAAAGCTCATCATGAAACCAGCACTAACAGGTGAGACCCCCCCCCCCCACCCCTAGCTTGGACAACTCAGTGTAATCAATCCAACTGCATGGGCCTCCCCTTAGCCCAGCTTAAATATTTAGACAGCCACAGCAAATATGTGTTCCAAATGCAGAGGCTGGAAGTGGGTGAGAGGGTTTTAGCCTCGAGTGAGATTGAAGGAACTTGACATGTTATTGAATTGAGGGCCACAGAAGGTGAAGCCGGGCAGTTACACATTCCAGGAATGCGGATGTAGCGCCCAATGTATATCTGAGGCTGACAGGGTTTGACAGTCTCCATCTGGGAACAATAACCCACCAGCGGCAGGCTGAGCCACGGGGAGGGCTACTCTTCCCCCAGCTCTGTCCTTTTCTTTCCCTCCCTGTGTGGCTGTGGGATGTGGACTCCGATTGGGGTGGGGGAGCTGGTGGGGACATGAATGTCCCTGTTACTCCCGGCTACATGTGGGAGTCCTGGAGAAGGCAGGGCTGGGGACAGGGCTGGAATCGCAGGCTCACCGAATGCCTGCAATTCCAGGAGCAGCGGGCTGAGGACAGAATCCATTTCCCCGCTCTGGGAGACCTGGGTGGAATGCCATGCTGGGGGAAGGCCATTTGGGATGCCAAGGGCTCACCAGCCGGCTGCAGCGGGTGGTGGTGAGGCCAGAGGGGGTGTGGGCCCTGCCTTCATTCCCCAGACTTTCTTTGTGAGAATGGGGGAGGGGGCTTTCATCTGTGAAGTTCAAAGCACCGTTCACAAACTTCCTCTGCTAATCCTCACTCTGACCCGAACTCTGTCGTGTAACTAAACTGATTACAAGAATTTGGTGAATCGGGCGAGGCTGGGCCCCTTGGACAGGCTTCCTCAGACTCTGCCTCCATGGATGCCAGGCAGCCCTGGGGTGGGGCAGCGGGGTGACGAGGCTGGTTTACAGTCCAGAGAGTGCTAGAGGAGAAAGGAGCCTCGGGGACCCAGTCACACAGGCCTGCAGAGCCCTGTCTTATAAATGATGCTGAGGGGAGCCAGGGTGAGAAGTGCGACTTCAAAATCTTCTGTGTCCCAGAATGACAGCTCCGACTACCTCCTGGTTATCTCCACATGCACGCGTGCTCAGTCGCTTCAGTCATGTCCGACTGTTTGCTACCCTATGGACTATAGCCCGCCGGGCTCCCCTCTCCATGGGCTTCTCCAGGCAAGAGTCCTGGAGTGGGTTGCCATGCCCTTCTTCAGGGGATCTTCCTGGCCCCAGGGATTGAACCCAGGTCTCTTATTACATCTCCTGCATTGATAAGCAGGTTCTTTACCACTAGCACCACCTAGGAAGCCCAGTTATCTCCATAGGCCCTTTAAACACAAGCTGCCCAGAACTAAAGTCGGTACCTCCTTGCACCCTGATTTCTCCTGGCAGCACTGCCCTTACACCTGGATCCTGGGACCTCTGCCCCAGGGCACTTGAAGGCCCCCCTGCCTCCCATTGACTTTTGCCTCTGCCCCTTCCCACAGGGACATGGCCACCCAGAGCCCATGCCAACCCCTCAACAATCTTATGTTCCCAGGCTTCAGCATTCCCCAACCAAACAGTTCCGAGCTTCTCTGAGAGTCTGCGCTGGCCTCTGGGCCAGGTCAGCCCGGCAGAGGACACTTTCTGACTCAGGAGGAGGCATTTCTGTGGGAAAGGGTGTCAGGGGAGCCGGGCTACGTGGGCCAGTGTGTCCACTTGCCTGACTTCTCAGGAGGCAGGTACAGGGCAGGCTTTAGCCACAAGTCCTGGACTGTTCCCTCGCATTATCCAGCCCCAGGACACATCACCAGCCAGTGTCTGAAGCTAGAAACCCTGAGCTGGAAACCCGTCATCGTGTTTGAATCCCTCCTCCCATCCCAAATCAGATACTCCTCACCACATTCTCTGATGTCACCTCCAGCATGACTCTGTATGCGTCCCCTTCTCACCATCCATGCTGCCTCTGCCCCTCCAGCTCCTCTGGACGGAGCAACAGCCTCATCGCAGGATTCCTCACCTCCACACGGTCCCCTCTCTAATTCATCCTCTGTGCTGTGGCCACCAGGATCTTTCATCCTTTGATCTTGTGACTTCTTTGTTATTTACAATCTGAATAACCTCTGCTTGACCTTCAGCTCTCAACTTGGAGGTCATCCCTGTGGAAGACTTTGCACCTGTCCTGCTGTTGTTTAGTCAATAAGTTGTGTCTGACTTTTTGCAACTCCATGGACCATAGCCCGCCAGGCTCCTCTGTCCATGGGATTTCCTAGACAGGATCAAAGGAAACCTGCCAAGGAACCACCAAGGAGCCTCACACCTGGCCCCAAGCACCTCCCCACCATGCATTACCAGTGCCTATGGATTTCCTATAGGTGAATACAAGAGAACCAATCGACATTGAGCGTGTGGGTTCCTGGGTCCACAATACTTAGCACAATGTCTTGGGCAGGTCAGATGTCAAATATTTGTTGAATGAGTCAAGAATCCAGACTGATGGTGCCTTTGCTAAGACTAGGACCTAGGTTTCTTGTCAGAGCCAGGTAACTTTTCAGACCAAGAGTTGAGGGAAGTTTAAAATATTGTTGTTAAGTTAAACCATCCTTAGTCGTGTTCTGATGTGGAACAAACTCTATTTACTAGAATTCTTCTGTAAGAGAGTATAGTATAACATAGACAGATGGGAGAAGTCTTAACATTCTCCAGGGGGATACCTGAATAACAAGTAAATACAATGCTTTAGGAACCACTTTATTGCTAGGTGGGTGTGCAAATTTGGAGCCAGAGCAGAATTTCTCAGGACAGAAAACTGGAGGCTGTGCTACTACTAACAGGTTTCATTCTCCCCTTTCCCTCAAACCACTCTCAGTGTCTCATATGTAACATAACCTCTTCTGCAGTCAGGAACAGGTGTGTGGCTGAGCTCTGGCCACTGAGATGTAGGCAGAGTTGCTATATGGGATTTCTGGGAAGGTTCTGTAAAAGGCAAAGGGTGTGAATACTCCTTTAACCCTTCTTTGGTTACTCCTTCCTGTTGTCTGGAATATGGATGTAATGGCTAGAGCTCCTGGCAGCCACGTTGGATCATGAAGCAAACTTGCAGGATGAAAGCAATGAACCAGGATGGTGGAGCAGAAAGCTAAAGAGTTTGAGGAGCTACTACAGAAGTCCTTCAGACTTCTTTTACTTAAGAGAGGAATAAACCTCTTCTTGAAGGTACCACAATTAGATCGCTAATACAAACAATTAACACTATTTCTAACTGAGTCAGGAGTCAAGTTGCCTGGGGTGCTATAGGCCTCCATCGGGTCTGCTCCTGGTTCTTAGCCCAGAGCCCTCTTCCTTTTTCCTTCTTTACTTCCCTCACAGGCCCAGGAACCCAATGATTCTTGCAGGCTGCCTATAAACAGTTCCCTTCCAACTTGGGAAGGTGCACCCAGGCTGAGGCAGTGCACATGCGTGCAGCAGGAGACGGAGTGCCAAAACAGTGATGAGCAGGGGAAACATAAACAACAGCAAGATTCTACAAATACTGTAAACAGAGAGACTTTCTCAGGAGTTTGGGGCTTCTCATTTACTATGCAACCTGTTGCCTGGAATAAACAGATGACATGTGATTTTTTTCTCCTGAGACTGTAGACAAAGAACACCACTACGGTAAGCTGTTCAGAATACTCTGTAGAGCTTCTCCCAGGACCAGGGTGCCAGGGAGAAGTCAGGGGACTGGAGAAGACACTCTTGTTCCAGTGGGAAAGGGAGACAGTGAGGGAAACGAAGGCAGCCTGGCCAGTTCCTGGCTCCCTCACCTCCCATGTGGTCATCACCTCCTCCTGACGGTGCCACTTTGTTTACTGTAAAGGCCTCAGCAGTTGCCAGGCCTTTAGAACGCGGTTGTGGAGTTTTCCTCAGTCTCAGAGCCTGGGAGGAAGGGCTGCTCACAGAATCCTGTGAGAGCACCTCTACAGGCCTTGAGAAGTGAACCTACTTGCCCAAGATCACCAAGACCATTCAAAGAATCAATTCAACAACAACAATAATAAAAGCAACCAAGAGCTATATTATTACTAACACAACATAAAATATGATAGTACCTTAACTGGTGATAGACATTCTTCTGTGCACTTGACCCATTTCAACTTCTTTAATCCTCAGGATGACCTCATGGGGCACTAAGATTCCCATTTCACAGATGAGGACACTGAGGCACAAATACGTAAAACATGCTCCCAAAGCCAACCTGCCGGTTCACGGCAGAACCTGGACAGAGGGCCCCTCACTCCAGAGATCCTTCTACCCCAGCACATGTGAGTGTGTGTGCTCAGTCACTTAATCGTATCCAACATTTTGTGACCCTATGGACTGTAGCCTGCCAGGAGCCTCAGTCCATGCAATTTTCCAGACAAGAACACTGCAGTGGGTTGCCATTTCCTACTCCAGGGGATCTTCACCCTAGCACAAGCACTTAAAAAAAGGTCTCTAAGCTAGAGTCATTTTGAAAAGGCAAAATCTTTTAGTGTCTTTCTGTGATGGCTGCCTCCATCTGCATGTGACCTGGAGCGACAGACTTCACCTACAGGCTGGACTCACAGCAGGTGTTGGGGGACAGCAAACTTTGTCTCCTCCCTGCCTGCTCTGCCCTTGTCCTCTCTGGGCACAGAGGACCTGGATGGGCAGCTTGGCAGGTAATGTTCTCACAGGGTGGTATATGCTGATGACCTTTGAATATCTCCATCTGGGGACCAGTGACCCTTTGAAGAACAGATGAGTCTATAAAAAAGCTGATGCCTTATTTTTACAGACAATCCTGTTTGAAATGCCCACGAGGGCTGTGTGTGTGAAACGTGACTGAGAGCAGGCCTGTGGGGACCCATTCACATGACCTGTTATCAGTTATTGCCCACCCTCCATTTTATTTCTCTTAAGAATGTAGGTTTTTGATGTAAGGATTGTTTAAATCTGAGCATCTCTGTACTTATGATTCTGAAACACAATCTCCAAGGGGGGAGGGCAGTTTCCTGGGGATTAGTGACATTCCCTGTGACAGGAGATATAAATGTGGATCTGGCCTAGGCTATTCGGGAGACACCCATACGTCCAGTGGGGTGGCTCATGGTCAGCATGCTTTGTTTGACAAACTTTCCTGGACCCCTTCTCTTTTGCATCTTGACTCACTCCCTGTATGATCTCATAGCTTAAGGAACATCTTTTCACCCACAATTATATCCAACAACCTACTCATCAACATCTCCACGTGGATGTCCAGTAGACATCACACACCAGTATGTCCAAACAGAGATCCCACTGAACACAAAAAGGAGTATGCCTCACCCACAGCTCCCCCATGTCAGTTAATGGAAACCATCTTTCAAGATTCCAGGCCAAAAACCTTGGGGCCAACCTTGACCTTCTTTCTCTCTCATACTTGACATTCAGATTCTCAGAAAACCCCATTGATATGATTTTCAAAATATTTCCAGAATCTGACCACTCTCACCACCCTCCCTCTTACCTCCTGGTCCAAGCCACTCTCTTCTCTCACTTGGATTATTGCAGTGGCCTCCTGATCTGCCCTCCAGCTTCCACTCTTAGCCTCTTCCATCTACTCTCACCACGGCAGCCAGGACAAACTGATTCAAAAGAAAGTAAGATCATGTCAACCCTCCGCTCGGAAACTTCCAATGGCTTCTTAACTCCCAGGAGGAAGTCACAGTCCTCGCTAGACCCCCCCGCCTGCCCTATGATTTGCCCCCCTCCCTCTCCATCCCATCGCAGACCTCCTCTTCTGCTCCTGCCCCTGACACTACTCTGCTCAAGCCTCATTCCTCTGTCTTCAGTGCTGGGACCATGACCAAATCAGATCACTGGTGCTGACCCTGCCTCCTTCTGGAACTCCCCATCCCAGCCTATCTAGGATTTTACCTTCCATTGGCACTTTATTCCCCCTTCCCTCCAAGGCAGACACTTCTGTTGCTCTACCCAGATTCTTTCCTGGGCCAGTGCACCCACCCCCAGCCGTATGAGTGTGGCTGCCAGTGGCTCTGAGATGCCCTGTTTTTCTGGAGAACTGACCTCAATTAAGAGGCTCTGCTTTGGCCTGGATGTTGCAGCCCTTCCTCACCCACCTTAGGGCAGCTCACAGCCAGTGACTGAAGGATAAAGGGACAAAAGATGCTGGCTGCCATGCTTCAAGGTGGAGACAGTTCTACAAGAGTTATACGAAAACTCTAGAGTCTCTCATGGATCAGACCTAAGCCACATTCTTACTTGACTTTCTTCCGTTCATTACCTGCTTATTTTACTCCCTTTCATCTAAGAACTCTTCCTCAAAACCAAAACCAAAAACTAAACAAACTAATAAAAACAAACCCACCTGCATGAAATCCCTGTCTCAGACCCTGCTTCTAGGGAATCTAACCTAAGACATTTCCTTTGTGTTTTCTTTCTTATCTCTCACTTAACATAACATATTGACATTTAACTTTGTCCATCTTTCACTAAAATGTCCACCTAGGTGGGCAGTCATTATCTCCTTTGTCCCCCGCTGCATCCTCAGTAGCTAAAACAGCACCTGACATATAGTAGGTGCTCAGCAAATGTGTGTTGAAGGAATGACTGAGTCCCCACACCTCTATGTACTCCAGGACTTGCACAAATCCTGACCTTGGTCAACAAGCCAGGAGTCTTAAACTGTTAACACTGTTGCCCACAACCTCAGGCCACATTCTCATCTATTTTCTCCAGCCTATGGAAGCTGGCTTCTGACCCCAGGGGCCTTTTCCTCTCTGTCTTGGATGGTCTGCCAGTAACCCAGCTCGCTTGCTTGTTTGTCCAAAAGCATCTGTCAGCTTCTCTTGGGACTCCCTGCCTCCCACAGTCTTGCCCACTCAGGTCTCAGTCAAATGATAAGTAAACAAGAGAAATCTGTTCATCTGCCCTGATGTGATCTGAAAACTAGGTGGATGAGGAAAGATGCGCAGTGGAAGGCAGCCAGGTAAGGCTGTGATTCCTCCTTGGGATGAGTGATCAGAACACGGGACCCAGACAGGAATGGCCAGGGGCAGGGGGAAGGCTTCTGGATTGGAGCTCTGCCAATGCTAAAGCCAGCTGAGGACCACTACCTAACTCATTCTAGAGGTTAATTCCGGCACATTTCATGGGCATGTCTGGGCTTCCCAGGTGGCGCTAGTAGTAAAGAACCTAACTGCCAAAGCAAGAGACATAAGAGATGCGGGTTTGATCCCTGGTCTGAAAGATCCCCTGAAGGAGGGCATGGCAACCTACCCCAGGTTGGGAGTAGGGATTCTTCGCCTGGAGAATCCCATGGACAGAGGAGCCTTGGCAGGCTACAGTACACAGGGTTGCACAGAGTCAGACACGACTGAGGCAACTTAGCACACACATACTTAAGGCTGTGTTCCAGCAAGGCTGCACAGCTGCCAGCCAGGAGTGCCTAAGGGACTGGGCACACGGAATCAGACAGTCAGGTAGGGCCCAGATCTTGAAGGTTTTGCACTGTTGACTTGTCAGCAACCTCGTTTCCTCCCTGGGCTTGGCTTTTGCGCAGCATGTGTTCTTTGGTTTCAGTAACAGCAAATGCTCAACACTACTTTCCATGGGGGCACTTCTTTGCTGTGAGCTGCTCTGAGGTAGGGGAGAAAGGGGCTATGATGTCCCAGCCAAGGCAGAGCCTGTTGGTCGCGGGCAGTTCTCTGGAAAGCAGGGCATCTCAGAGCTATTGGCGACCCCACTCACAGCAGCTGGGGGTGGGTGTACTGGCCCAAAAAAGAATCTGGGTGTGGTGACAACAGCGTCTACCCTGAGGAAGGGGGAATAAAGTGCCAGTGGGAGGTAAACCCTAGATAGGCTGGGAGAACTCACTGAGAAAGTACCTGAAGGAGGTGAGGGAGCTGGTTGTGGGCAAAGTGGGGGGTGTGTGTGGGAGGGGAGTTCCAGGAGGAGGCAGGGTCAGCCCCAGTGACATCTTCCCTTTTATCCTTTCTTCCTGTGACTAACTTTTGAGTTGTCCCCTGGAATTTCTGTCTGTGCCAGATATTAACAGGTCGTAGAAGGGAGGAACCCCAAATCCCTCCCCGGCCACTCTCAGGAGATGCAGAAGTAATGCTTACTTGTACAAAATGCAATACACGTTACTATAATCTCTGAGAGAACTGCGTCATTTGGTGGTTCACAAAATAAATTCATACTTATCGTGGAGTGAAATCCTGTCCTAGTAACACACTAAAATCTGTTTAAATTCTGAAATCCCACCATGTGAAGTTGAGTTCTCAGAAGGCCAACCTGAGGGGGTAGGTGATCTCTTAGACTTTATGGAGCGTGTAGGCTTCCCAGGAGGCGCTTGTGGTAAAAAAGGGAGACGTGAGAGACGTGGGTTTGATCCCTAGGTCGAGAAGATCCCCTGGAGTAGGAAATGGCAACCCATTCCAGTATTCTTGCCTGGAGAATCCCATGGACAGAGGAGACAGGCGGGCGATGGTCCATAGCGTCGTAAAGAGTCGGACACAACTGAAGCGACTTAGCATGCATAAACACGTGGTGAGTGTAAGCGCTACTGTTTTTAGATTTAAAATCCTACTTTCTTACGCGATGGGCAGCACACATCAATTCATTCAACTATTCTTAACAAACACACTAAAGAATCAGCTAGGAATCACTGACCGTGCTGGGTGCTCAGTTACAATAACGAATAGAGCTGACTCCATCCCTGCCTTCATGGAGTTCAGGGTTTGCAGGGCTGGGGAAATGTTGGAGGCGAAAGAAATATTAAACCAGTAATTGCGCAAATATTTAATTCTGCCGTTTGACTCCGGTTGTTGCAGAGGAAAGAGCACAGGAGGTGAGGAGACTGTTGCACAGAACGTCTGGCCTAGTGTGTCTGCTCCAGGTTGCACTGCCTTGTTCTGCTTTCCCCCCAAGGGCTGGACCCCTGAAGGCTGCATGCCAGGAGGAGGCTGGAGGGCAGGGCAAAGGGAGAAAATCGAAGATATTTTTGTCCCCTTTCCCTCCCTGCCTGGGAGATCCCAACTCCCACCAGACAGGCCTGCTTTGGTTATGGCTCCTGTCAGGGGACCTCCTGCCTCAGCTCTGGTTCGTCCATCTCCTCTCTCAGCCCCCCAGTCTTCGGGAGGTAGCTACTTCCTGATGTTGTCAGTTTCAGGACTGTCTCACCATCCCTCATTGGGCTTCTCAGCTCTCCCATCACCCTTGTAACAAAGTCCTTGGAATGCATTCCTTGTTTGAAATCCACAGTGGTTTTTCTTGGCCTCATTGGACTCAGACTGATGGGATGACTCTTTGTAGCTTCAGCCCCGACTATGACATGTGCCTGCTGCCAACGCGGAGCTGGGCTGTGACTTTTTCAGCCTCAGGGATGGCCGACAGCACTGAACAGCAAGCACTCAGGAGGACAGAGACAGGGATTGTGATACAATTTCCATACTTGGGGGACTTCCCTGGTGGTTAAAAATCTACTTTCAATACAGGGGATGCAGGTTCGATCCCTGGTTGGGGAATTAAGATCCCACATGCCCCGGGGGAAATGAAGCCCACACACAGCAACTACTGAGCCCACGCACCACAGCTAGAGAGAAGCCCAGGCACTGAAATGGAGAGCCTGTGTGCTATAGCTAAGACAGATGCAGCCAAATCAATCAATCAATCAATATTAAAAAATAATCTCCTCACTTGGGAGGTGAGGAACCTGTTCTAGAATCTCACGTTTCCTGATTCCCAGCCCATTTCCTTGAGGAACCCCCCTGTAACCTCTAGGGTCCCACCCATTACCCTGCAATCCTTCCTACATGCACCCCAGGTTCACCTGACTTCATTACTATCCAAGTGAGAATTTGTCTGAGCCAAGAACCCACAATCCCCACCTGAAAGTGCTGTTGTTTCCATAGGGTCCTGAGGTGAAGGGACAAAAGCTGGACTGTTATTTTAAGCAGGACAGAGGTCTCAGGTCCAGAGGATCAGCCCACAGCGTGATCAGAAAGCAAGCCAGGATAGCTGATGGAAGGACAGGAAGAGGTGACAAGCTAGGCAGTGATTCCCTTGTCTTCAAGCCCCAGACTTTCCCAGGTGAGTGCCCATCACTTGGAGCAGTAGCTGGTTAAAACCCACTAATACAGTCTCTTGGGCTTCTCAGGTGGTACTAGTGATAAAGAATTCACCAGCCAGTGCAGGAGACGTAAGGGACACGGGTTTGATCCCTGGGTCAGGAAGATCCCCTTGAGGAGGAAATGGCAACCCACTCCAGTTATTCTTGCATGGGAAATCCCACGGACAGAGGAGCCTGGCGGGCTACAGTCCATAGGGTAGCAAAGAGTGGGACATGACTGAGCATGCATGAATACACACACAGTATAGTTTCTTGGTTCTGAAGTGGCTGCTGGAGCCCAAAGGAGGATGAGAACCAGCCAGTGATTTCCACTGGGGACAAATGTTTCTCTCATCCAGCCCTGTGTGCAAAAGCCTGACCTCCTTAGAAGAAGCAGCCAGAAAAACCCACACTCCTCATAATCCTACAGTTTCTCCTAATCAGATGTCTAGACAAGAACGGCCCCTGCCCCCTTTCCGGTTTGCAAATCTGCCTTGACAAGTCATATCCCCCCTGACAATACCATTAAAATGCTCTTTTATTTGCTCTGCAGGCCTTCTGCAACTGGGCTGCTGGAAAGACTGTTAGTTTCTGGATCCGCTCACTTCCCTGGACGTCATGCTCTGATACTCCTCTGCTTAAGTTTCACTCTCTTGAGACAGGTCTGTTAGCAAGGCAGTTAGTACTCTCAGTGTAAGCTAGAGGACTGCAGGGTTCAAGGCCAGATGGCCCACAGGTTGAACTTGGTTCAGGGTTACGGCGACTCTGGAGAGGATACTGTTCTTACCGCGGCCCTGACCGGTTCAGACAACACAATGAGTTTCTTTAAGGCGGTGAGGAAAACGGTGGGGAGAGGGGTTTCAATTTCCATCCGTCCACTGGAGACCAGGAGAGGCTCGCAGTTAATTCCTCTCCCTTGGTATGCTAACATAATGAAGGCTGAAAGCAGGAGCTATTTATATATTCTAAAATTAGCAACAGAATAGTAGCAGTGGGCCTGCTAGAAAATAAACCTCAGCTTCTTACTAGAGAAGCTGGGGAACCTGGGCCCTGGGCTTGTGGTCCTCATCATCCCCACCTCCCTCTAGACACCACCCAACCCACCCCGTACTCTGAGAGCTGGGCACAGGGATGGTGTCACTGTCAAGATCAGAGATGGCTGCAACAAACCCCCTTGACATGAAAAAAACAGTGTCTTTATTTCTCTTTGAAAATAGTACATGCATGCGGTATTTGGAGCCTCTCTATTTGCAATCAAATGGCTGCTCTGCCACTTACTAGAGGTTTACACTCTGTATCACAATTTTCTCATCTGTAAAATGGTCATAATAAGAGTTCCTACATCCTAGGGTATGGTGACAATTTTAAATGAATTTAAACATGTTAATTGCTTATAGCAGTACTTGGTATATGACAGTGCCAAATAGTGGAAAAGACCCTGATGCTGGGAAAGACTGAGGGCAAGAGAAGGGGGCGATAGAGGATGAGATGGTTGAATGGCATCATTGACTCCACAGACATGAGTTAGAGCAAACTCCAGGAGATAGTGAAGGACAGGGAAGCCTGGCGTGCAGCACTTCGTGGGGTCGCAAAGAGTCAGGCACGACTGAGGAACACTTCAGTTCAGTTCAGTCACTTAGTTGTGTCTGACTCTTTGCGACCCCATGAACAGCAGATTCCAGGCCTCCCTGTCCATCACCACCTCCCGGAGTCCACCCAAATCCATGTCCACTGAGTTGGTGATGCCACCCAACCATCTCATCCTCTGTTGTCCCCTTCTCCTCCTGCCCTCAATCTTTCCCAGCATCAGGGTCTTTTCCAATGAGTCAGCTCTTCGCATAAACTGAACAACAACAAAGTGCCAAATCAGTGTTAGTGATGGTAACAATACTTTAAAAAAAGTTCTAAAATTCAAATATTATAGATGGGTATGGAATGAAAAGTAAACGTTCCTTTGAGCTTGATCTGAAAGCTCTTAGTTTTCGTCCCCAGAAACAACCACTGTTACAAGTTTGCCAGCTGTCAGCCAAGAGCTATTTAAAGCATATTTGTGTACAAATTTGGTTATTTATACAGATATACACATAACAGAGAGGCTTCTCAGATTGCACAGTGGTAAAAAATTTGCCTAGATGAAAGAGACTTGGGTTCTATCCTTGGGTCAGGAAGATCCCCTGGAGTAGGAAGTGGCAACCCACTCCAGTATTCTTCCCTGGAAAATTCCATGGACAGAGGACCCTGACAGGTTACAGTTCATGGCGTCGCAAAGAGTGGGACACGACTGAGCACTCACACTACTACACTACACATAATGGAGAGAGGGAAAGCTATAGATACAGATAGCTCCCAACTTAAAAAATTAAATAAATATAACAGATTATACAATGATCTGTACTTTTTAATTTTAAGTACAAAAAAAGATTTCTTGTAAATCAGAAAACAAACAAACAAATTGTTCCTTATTAATCCCTACAGATCCAGCTCATTCTCAGCAGCTGCATGAGCCCCTGTCTGGATGCGCAGGGACCCTTTAACCAGCCTTTGGGCATTTGGGTTGTTTCGCCCCCTTTGCCTGCATTGCTTTGGCTCCTACACACTGCTGTTTGCCTTCCCTCACATCAGTTAAGTGGGAGAACCCTACCTGAGTCTTTTCGTGAGGAATCTGAAGCAGGCTTTCGCTTCTCCTGAAATAATCAGGCCTCATACTGACTCCAGATGTGAGCCAGGAAGCTTCTAGAAGCAGCTCCATCTCCAGGTGGCTGACCACAGTCCGTGAGAAAGAAATTCACAGACCTTGAAAACAAACATGGTTACCAAAGGGAAAAGGAGGTGGGAGGGATAAGTTAGGAGTTTGGGGTTAACATATGCATGCTACTATATATAAAGTAGATAAACAACAAGGACCTACTATTAATATATAGCACAGAGAACTATATTCAATAGCTAGTAATAATCTATGGAAAAGAATCTGAGAAAGAATATATATACATACATACATATACATATAACTGGCTCACTATGCAATATACCTAAAACTAACATGACACTGTAAATCAAGTATACTTCAATTAAAAAAATTCAGAACACCTGGATCTGGTCAGACTTACAAAAGTTTGTTGAGTTTTAAAATGGATTTGAATGATTTTCAAGAAACCATTCCAAGAAGATAGATGTTGGATGTATACATAATTGCAGATCACAGATAGGTGAAAGTCTGCATATGTATTTATATATTTGTACATCAAACTTGTTTTTCTGGTCCTTGGGAACCCTAGGAACAAGCCATTATATGTGCACAGCCATTTATCTCACTTTCTGAATAGTTTTTTTTTTCAGTTGTTCTAAGAGAATATTTAATTTTAGCATCACAATAATGATAGCTCTGGAAAGTAGTCTCCCTTCCATCCTGACAGGCTTTCCAACACAATAACTTCAGGCATAAATAACAACTGGCATGTTAAAGTATTGTCCAAAGATTAGCTAATATGACTGGAAGAAAAAATAAGTCTCCACTTCTCTCTAGGACAGGGAACATTTTCTGAAAGCTACGCCTTGGTACAATTTTGAAAGTTGGTAAATTTGTTTGAAATAACCAAAGGTCATCAGGGAGGCAGCTCTGTGATGATCAAATATCAAGGTTTTCAGCCAGATGGACCTGCATTTGAACCTCCTCCCCAGCCCCGGGCTGTTCACCACATATTAGCCAGTCACCTTGGTGACTTGACCTCCATAAACCTCGGAGACCTGAGCTTTGACACAGCAATCAGGTAACCCAGAAGATCAGTGAGAGGGGTGAGAGGAGAAATGAGGTCCTGTGGATGTTCCTAGCAGGTAGCAAGTGCTCAGGAGCTGTGCCTCATTTTATGGGCCTGGTGTCACTGTACTGCTCAGCCCTTGGAAGCATACAGATGACGAGACTAGCAGCCTTCCTCATCTTTCTTTCCTTTTAAATTCTGTTTCTGTTGAATTTGAGTGAGGGGGCCAGGGCCCCCCACCTCACACAGGGCCAGTGTTTATGGGCTCGGGGATGGCTGGGAGGCCCATTAGGCTGACCTGGGGGCCCACCAAGTCCTCATATGGTTTTCACATCACCAGGCTTGTTTTGACTTTCTTGAGCTTTCTCGCCACAATCCCTTTGTGACTCTGGGAGAGAGGAAGTGAGGCCATCCTGAGTGAGGGCTGTGCACACAGACTCACTGAGGGTACAGGGAAGGAAAACACCTCCCAGGCCTGTGCAGAAGCCCCCAGAAGGGCCCCCTGCAGTGACTCTCCCCACCCACCCTCTCCTTCCCAGGCTCCCAGCCTCTAGCCTGCGTCGGCCTTGCAACAACTCAGTCGACTCAGTCATGTCTGCTCTTTCTTCCCAGAGGAGGACGGCCTGGGGAATTTGGCAGGCGAACAAAAGCCATGAGCAGCGTCTGGTCTGGCAGAGGCGGGCCTTGGGCTCTGCTGGGCTGACTGTGGGCTGCACCCTCCCTCAGCTGCTCTTCAGCAGTTGGTCCTCTGGTCAGTTCCAATTCTAGCAACTGGTCATCCAGAAATAAAAATGGATCAAGGAAATCAGGCCCTTCCTGTGCAGGGTAGTGGAGTGGGTCTGGATATAGCTCCCTCGTACTGTGTGAAGCCACATCAATACTAACGATAATATTACTAATTATCATCAATTCAAGCCATATATGCTGAGCTCCATATTTATTTACTTTTATTTACTTATTTACTTATGGCTTTGCTGGTTCTCCATTGCTGTGTGCAAGGCTTTCTGTAGCTGCAGTGAGCTGGGGCTACTCTCTAGTTGCCGGGCACAGGCATCTCGTTGCAATGGCTTCCCTTGTCATGGAGCACAGGCTCTAGGCACAAGGGTTTCAGTAGTTGCAGCATGTGGGCTCCCTAATTTTGGCAGCATGTGCCTAGTTGCTCTGCGTGGGTCATGTGAAATCTTCCCAGATCAGCAACAGAACCCGTGTCCTTTGAGTTGGCAGGCGAATTCTTAACCACTGGACCATGAGGGAAGTCCGAGCTCCATATTTACTGAGCTCCAACTATATACCCAGCGCTGGACTAGTGCTGAACAAAAGTTTATTGTGTCGGCATGGGTGCAAATTGCTTTTCATATGCCATCTTAACTAGTCTGCTCCTTAACCTCATGAAGTAGAAAGTATAGTTAGCCCCATTCTTCAGCTGAAGAAACTGAGGCTTAGAAAAATAAGGCAACTTTCCCCAAATATTATCACTAGAATGGAAGCTACTGGTTGGGTGGTGGGCCAAAAAATGAAGCCAAGACCCTGACAGTTGTGGAGTGATTATGACTATCCACTGTGGATGACCCCAAAGTCCACCCTAAGACTTCTGTTACATGCAGCTCATCTAACTTCAATGCTCTCCAAAATCTCTTCTTCTTCTGGAGTCCTGTCTATGAACACAATGTCCAGCTTGGCTTGCAGCCCTTCACTTTCTAACCTTTTGCTAATAAGGGATAGGGAGGGAAGGAGTGAGCTTATGAAGCTCTGCTACTGGAGAAAAGCTTCCAGTTACCGGCTCTAGCAGGTCAGTTTGGTGGAAACGGAAGGCTGGTGCTTTTGAGGTTTCAGGCCTTGGGTCTGGGTATCTAACTTCAAGGAAAGATGGAGCATAATCTCTTCTGCCCTTGTCTTCCACTCTGGACACCCGCATCTTTATCATCAGTTGGTTGTGACCAACAACTCCACCATCTTCATCAGCTCAGTTTCAAGCATCTCTCTGATACGACTTACTACTTTTTCAGCTTCTTTTCCCTGCAGCTCGTCTTGTACCTCTCTCAGCCTCATTGGGCAGCTGGTGCTGCTGCTAAGTCACTTGAGTCGTGTCCGACTCTGTGCGACCCCATAGACGGTAGCCCACCAGGCTCCCCCGTCTCTGGGATTCTCCAGGCAAGAACACTGGAGTGGGTTGCCAGTTCCTTCTCCAATGCATGAAAGGGAAAAGTGAAAGTGAAGTCGTTCAGTCGTGTCCGACTCTTTGTGACCTGCAGCCTACCAGGCTCCTCCGTCCATGGGATTTTCCAGGCAAGAGTACTGGAGTGGGGTGCCATTGCCTTCTCCGCTCATTGGGCAGAAGACTCCCTAAAGCCTATAGGCAGTGTACCTCCCCCACTTCCCTTCCTCAGTTGCCTCCAGCCCCAGTTTAGAGCCCATGGTCCACATCTCTAGTCACTTCCTTGCAAGAACCCTCAACCCCTTTCCCTCTCTCTTTTTGTTGAACTTTTTTTTTTTGATAAAACATGAACTCTACTTAAATCCTGGTCCCCAGCTGCACACAGGCCGATGAATAAGATTGGAGGGAAACACTCACCCATGCTGTCTGGTCTTACTCTACATCCTTGACCACTAACCTCAGGTCAGTCCTGGGTCTGTCCACTGGTCCTAGTATGTGTCTCCCTGTCTCCTTGCTCATCCTCACTTGAAGTTGATGGTCTTGCTATCTGCTTCACTGTGAGAAGGGAATGATGGGAAGGGACGCCCATGTGCCCTCCGCCCCGCTCCCCCAACCCCCCGACCCCCAACTAGCCTGCTTGCTCCTATACACTGACCTCCCTCTGCCCGTTAGGAGAGAGGCCAGGGCCAGCTGCATCAAAGCCAAAGGTTTTCTTGCAACTCAACAAACCTCCACGTCCTCTGTTTCATTGGCCAGAACCATGCTTCATCCTCCTTGCTGTAAAGGAGACTGAAAAAGGGAAGGTTGTCTCTTCTGCTTCTGTAGCAAAAGCAGCAAGGGCCAGGGGGTTGTGATTGGCATTGGAGTGTCTGCCACAAATACAGTCTCATTCCCTGAGACTCCTGGATTATGTGATGTTCTCCTGGAGGGTCCTTCCCTCTTCAAAGTGGGTGAGGTGGGGAGCTCACGGACACTGTTCTAGGAGGAGGAGGGTTCTCAGCCAGGCTAAAAGGAAGGCAACAGCTCTTCCTGGCTTTTTGACTTCCTATCTCCCTCTAGACCTTAATCTACATGCTAACTACTACTTTATTCAATCTATGGGATGCAGTCCCTATAACCTAAACCAAGCTGGAGGTTCCGTTTTGCTTATGTTTCTTTCTTGGTGATTGGTAGGTATTTCATCTTCTCTCAACCATGTATTTATGTTAGGGATTGAGACTACTCTATAAAAAAAGGCAAAGATACAACAAAACTCTAAACCAATTAAAACAATGAAGGCTTATCGATGAAGGTGCAGGATATTTACACCAGGGTGTTCAGGATAAGGAAAATGCATCCAGTTAAGGGTAAACCTCAGGTCTGAGCTTCCTGGGCAATGTAATGGTGTACAGTAGCCACTAAAGAGTGAAAGGGTGTCAGGGGTGGGGAGAAGGGAGTGGATTAAGAGAGTAAAAATGTACAAACTCCCAGCTATAAGGTA
The DNA here is from genome assembly GCA_024291935.2 of Okapia johnstoni. Classification (NCBI taxonomy): domain Eukaryota; kingdom Metazoa; phylum Chordata; class Mammalia; order Artiodactyla; family Giraffidae; genus Okapia; species Okapia johnstoni. The sequence continues at coordinate 62,208,619 of CM044308.1, forward strand.
AATTAGGTACTAGGGATATAGAGTACAACATGATACATATTTAATTGCTGTATGTTCTGTATGAAAAGTTAAGAGGGTAAATCCTAAGAGTTCCCATCACAAGGAAAAACTAAAAAATTTCCTTAGTATTGTATTTATATGAAATGATGGATGGTCACTAAACTTATTGTGGTCATCATTTCATGATGTATGTAAGTACAGTAATTATGCTGTATACCTTAAAATTATACAGTGCTGTATGTTAATTCAGGTCAGTCGCTCAGTCATGTCCTACTCTTTACAACCGCATGGACTACAGCATGCCAGGCTTCCCTTTCCATCACCATTTCCTGGAGCTTGCTCAAACTCATGTCCATCGAGTCGGTGATGCCATCCAACCATCTCATCCTCTGTCATCCCCTTCTCCTCCTGTCCCCAATCCTTCCCAGCATTAGGGTCTTTTCCGATGAGTCAACTCTTTGCATGAGGTGGCCAAAGCATTGGAGTTTCAGCTTCAGCAACAGTCCTTCCCATGAACACCCAGGACTGATCTCCTTTAGGATGGACTGGTTGGATCTCCTCTCAGTCCAAGGGACTCTCAAGAGTCTTCTCTAACAACACAGTTCAAAAGCATCAATTCTTCAGCACGCAGCTTTCTTTATAGTCCAACTCTCACATGCATACATGACTACTGGAAAAAACCATAGCTTTGACTAGACGGATCTTTGTTGGCAAAGTAATGTCTCTGCTTTTGAGGAGAAAGAGTAAAAGTGTGTCTCATCAGCCTGACTCAGTTCAGAAAACAAGAAATTCTGGGGTCTGGTCTGGATAAGCTTCTTTCTGTTGTGGATGTCCCTGAGGAGGGTGGTGGCAGTGTCTGCTGTAACAACTACCATGTTGAAGTCCCATGGCTACAGAGGTTCCTCACTGGGGACTTGAACTTGGAGATGAGCTACGGGAGTCTGAGGAGCTTTGTGAACAATGGGGAATGTTCACCAGCTGCGAGGTGTTGGAAGAGGCAGGCACCAATCACTCCAGAGACATTGTATTTGTCAGCAGGTCCCCGTGGAAAAAGTAGAAGTAGCCATGCATGCAAGGCCACTGAAGGTGGATGGACAAGAAAACTTCAAGGCGAGCCAAACAAGCTTTTCTCAAGAGAAGGCTTTTGAAAGCCTGCCAACCTGGTTAAGTTAGACACTGAAGAACTCCTCTCAAGAGGTTAGTTGAACAGTATGGGAGTAAATAATAAGGTTGAGTGATATTGTGATAGAATCCACTTTATTGATGGGCAAAAACTTCAGTGGTTACGGTGGTCTTGGTTATAGTCCTGGTGGAGAAGGTAAACGATGTGGGAATGAGGGAGGTGGCAGAACCCACAATGCCCTTCCTTGGTCAATTACAATTAATCTTCAAATTTTGTCTCAGGAAAGGACCAAGATGTTGGAGGCAGAAACCCTGGCTCTAATGGTGGCGGAAGTCACTCTTCTGGCAAACCACGAGACCAAGGTGTCTCTAGTGGCTCCAGATGGTGGTAGGAGCTCCAATGGGCACAGATAGTAATCCTGGGAGATAAGCCCTGGCAGGGGTGGAAAGTAGGAAAGCGAAAGGGCAGCTGCACTTCAGTCTGGGCTGATGGCCATCCCACATGCACTGTGGGGCAGCCTGGGTCCCTTCTGATGGGTCAGATTTTGTGCTGTAAGATTGATTAGTATTTCCGGTGTCATTCCTCGATAAAGCAGATCTGTGAATTCAGCCAAAGCAGTACTCGACCCTCTGAGCAAAGTTGTACAATATGTCCCTTCAGGCCAAGGCCTCCAAAATACCTTCATGTGCTATTCCTTTGGGGCCTTTTTCTTTAGTTGGACTGAATGGCTTGTAGGGTCCCCTAACAGCCCTGGTTCAGAGGTAGTCACACAATGAGGGAATCTTAGAGTCATGAGTGTGTGTGTGCTCAGTCATGTCCAACTCTTCGCAACCCCATGGACTGTAGCCTGCCAGGCTCCTCTGTCCATGGGATAATATCCAGGCAAGATTACTGGAGTGGGTTGCCATTTCCTTCTCCACTAGAGTGAAGAAGAGACCTTAGATGTGTTCTACTTCAACAACTTTATTTTATAGAAGGGAAAAATGAAGTGCAGAGAGAATTACCTTACTCTTCTGTTCAAATTAAAACTAGAGGCTGTACCAGTTTAAATCTCATTTGGAAGCAATCACTTAAAATGAAAGAACGTTTATTACTATTTACTTACAAAAAGTCTGGAGGGAGGTGATCTCATTCATTTTTTTTCACTGACTCAAAGGTATCACAAAGAGCTAGGCTTCTGCATTGCCATCGAGTTGGCTTTTTATCCTTGTGCTTGCTACCTTATGATCACAAGATGGTTGTAACGGCTCCAGGCATATGTCTTCACACAAGTGGTCCAAGCAGAAGAGAATGGGGAAGGAAGAAACTATCTTTCTTTTTAACTAGGTAGAAGGTGATTCCCAAAACCTCCCTCAGAAGACTCCCTTTTATATCTCACTGGTCACTTCTAGTAGCAAATGAGCCTGGGGAAGTAAATATCACATAGAGGGAAATGGGAGAGTTAGGGTTAGCTTAGACCAATCATGAGGCATGATGAAGAGCTAGGCCCATTTCTACCCAGAGCAAAATAGGGTCTTGTTGGTTAGGAAGAAAGAATGATGAGGGAAAGGGATAGTTTCTGGAGGCAACCTGGGGTGTCTGCCACTATCTGCATGGTGGAGGAAATGTAGACTTTGGGTTGAAAAAGACTGGGATTCAAATCTTAGCTCTACTGCTTACCAACTGGGTAACTGTGACTAAGTTCCTTAGCCTCTCTAGGACTCATTTCTCTTTACTTTAAAATGTAAGAAATAGGGCTTCCATGGTGGCTCAGTGGTAAAGAATCTGCCTGCCATGCAGGAGACATGGGTTCAATCCCTGGCCTGGGAAGATCCATAGGCCCTGAACCAACTAAGGCCAGTGCCACAACTATTGAGGCTGTGCTCTGCAACCAGAGAAGACATCACAATGAGAAGCCCATGCACCCCAATCAGAGAATAGCCCCTGCTTGCCTTAACTAGAGAAAAGCCCATGCAGCAACAAAGACCCAAATAAACAAATATTTATATATTAATTATATAAATAAATAATTTATTATTTATGTATTTATAATTTATATAATTAATATATAAATAAGTTATTTATTTATATATTAAGAGCATGGCCAAATAAATAAATAAATAAAAATTTAAAAAGCAAGAAATATAATGTATGTACTGACACACAGCTATTACCATAACTAGTAATAGTCTATCAAGTACTTTCTCATAATTTCAAGAATTCACATCCTCACCAGTCTTTGAGGTAGGGAGTAATTCCTTTGATTAACCTGTCCAAGAGCACATGGGAAGCAGGTGGTACAGCTGGAACTTAGGCCTGGAGATGCAAACATCTCTGCTCTCCCCTCAACCCTCCCCATGACGTTCTGATTGTCCAGTGCATGTGGGCCAGTCATTGGAGATAAAGGCCCTTTCAGAAATGCCATCTAAATCCCATTTTTCTGTCTTCCAGAGAGACACACTGAAAGGAAACAAGAGAAGTACAAAGCTTTCAAGGAGTCTAAGGGAGTGTACCCGGGCCCAGGAAGGCCCTGTTCTATTTCAACGTCACAATCCAGGACCCATATGAGTCAAATAAGACCCCAGAAGAGACTGTTCATTTACACATGGGGGGAGCATGAGCTGGAGATCTGCTCTTTGACCTGCCTGACATTCATTTCCTAATTATAAGCAACCTGTTTTCACTCCTGGTCCCAGCGATCCAGTGGGGAATCCACATGCTCCAGGGCTGGGCATGTGATCTACACCTGATCAATCATCATTTTCTATCCTCTTGGTCGAGATGATCGCCTTTAGGTTGAGGACTATAACCCAAGCCAGGACAATGAGACTCAATCCTGGAACTTTCGCTGGAGATACTGGGAGGGAGGTTGTCTCTTTGAGCTGAGAGTTGCACGCTGTGTGGCTGAGCTCAGCCTTGAGCTTCCAAGGAAAGGCACCTGGCTAGAGCCTGCCTGGGAAGGAAAACAGGCAAGAGAGGAGAAGCCGGCCTGGGACCTGTGGACTTATGAACACTGTTGGAGCCTATGAACCCATATGTTCAGCCATACTTGAACCCCCCCAAGTCTACCCTTGGATTTTCTGAGCAGTTACACAAGCTTAGAAATTTCATTTTGATCCTTAAGCCAGTTTAAATGGAGTTTCTGTCATTTTTTTCCTGTAGAAAGTATCCTGACTACTTCGAAAAGAAAGCTTCTTCTCCTATCGTCCCTAGATAAGATGAAAACCGTTCCACTAGCCTTGCTCCTTTGCTCCGTAGCTGAGGCCAGCCCTGCTCTCTCAAATAAACATCACGGATTATTCTTCAGCATCACAGACTGACACTGTGATGACCCCATCTCCAACAATGACCTCAGGACTGAGGGATTTCAGTTTGAGTGGGAGACAGCTGTGAGCAGAGGCTTTCCATGGAAAAGATTCAGCTTTTCCATTGCTTTGCTGACTCAAGCTTTCTATGGAAATCGCTCTTCATCATTGTAAGCAATCAGACATCCGCTGTGACATTAAGCCAGTTTCCTACTATATAAACCATCAGTGGGGCACTACTATCCACTTTCTCAAAGCATCCTGTGCCCGCCCTGGTACCCGGCTTGTGACTGTTGGCTCGTGTTCAATAACTCACGCAGCTGATGAGAAGGAAAATTTGAAGTTTTGCAGAAATGAGGGCAGAGAAGTCCACAAATTTTTACTGACTTCAATTTTCTCACTCAAGTAAGTGTTTAATGAGGTAGAGAGAAAGGTATCATAACAGGTTTGTTGTTATTCTTTGTCAGAGGCCTTCCAGAGGGAGTAAAGCCATTTGTTCCACAGCACAGCCAAGAGAATCAAGTCATTTCAGGTGTCTTGTCTGTCTCCAGAGGGGCTGGATCTGTTTGCGCTCACACTGACCTTTCATCACCATAGGAAGGCAACCCCCTGGGGGCTTAGCGGAGGCAACTTTTAAATCTAGCATTTGTCTATAAATGTGCTTTAATTTTCACCTCTCCCTCTTCAGTGCCTCTCTGCCTGCAGTTTTCCTCACATGTATTCTAATGGGAGGACAGGAATGAGTGGGCACAAACAAGACCTGATCCCTGGGATCTGGCAGGATTTGCTTTGGGGACGTGTACACGCCTATCTACAGGGCTTCCCTGGCGGATCAGACAGTAAAGAATCTGCCTGAAATGCAGGAGACCTGGGTTTGATCCCTGGGTCGGGAAGATCCCCTGGAGAAGGGAATGGCAACCCACTCCAGTATTCTTGCCTGGAGAAATCCATGGACAGAGGAGCCTGGCGGGCTACAGTCCATGGGGTTGCAAAAAAGTCAGACACGAAGAACGGCTAAGCACAACACACACGTGCATATCTTACTCTCTTTTCTATGCCCTTTCAACCCTCAGCCTTGGCTGTTCCTATTCTTATATTTGACCCCTAGAGACTTCCCTAACGGTCCAGTGGTTAAGACTCTGAGCTTCCAATGCAAGAGACATGGGTTTGATCCCTGGCTGGGGAACTAAGATCCCACATGATGGGTGATGCAGCCAAAAAGAAAAAAACAAACAAAACAACACATCCTTAGATTTGACCCGGAACCTAACTCTTCTGCATGTACGACAGTGCCTGACACATAGTAGCCATGCAATCCAGGCTACCTTGATGCACAGCTCCAAAGGCCCCATTTATATTTATTCTACATGGTGCTCCAGTGGTGCCATTTATATGGAAAACAATGTGAATGGGCTCCCTGGAATCAGGCAACTCAGTGACTACATTCAATATAGTTTGCTGATGAATAGACGAATGAATGAAAGAAATCTTAGTTGGTTGTGCTTTGGCTTTTTTCCTTTGATACCCAAGGTTCTCCTTTTCACTAAAATTCTATTCATAAATATTGACTGGACAGCATCAGCCTCTATATTAATACTGTTCCCACGCCTAGCTGCTTTCCATTTAAGAAATGTAATTGCTTGTTTTAACTTTCGGACAAGTTCCACTCTAGCAGCCAACTCTTCAGGGTTCCTGGCCTGTACCCCTCTCCCCATCTCTCTTTTATTCCCACTTGATTTAACTTAAATGCAGAATACATCATGAGAAACGCTGGGCTGGAAGAAGCATAAGCTGGAATCAAGATTGCTGGGAGAAATATCAATAACCTCAGATATGCAGATGACACCACCCTTATGGCAGAAAGCAAAGAAGAACTAAAGAGCCTCTTGATGAAAGTGAAAGAGGAGAGTGAAAAAGTTGGCTTAAAGCTCAACATTCAGAAAACTAAGATCATGGCATCTGGTCCCATCACTTCATGGGAAATAGATGGGGAAACAGTGGAAACAGTGTCAGACTTTATTTTTTTGGGCCCCAAAATCACTGCAGATGGTGATTGCAGCCATGAAATTAAAAGATGCTTGCTCCTTGGAAGGAAAGTTATGACCATCCTAGACAGCATATTAAAAAGCAGAGACATTACTTTGTCAACAAAGGTCCATCTAGTCAAGGCTATGGTTTTTCCAGTAGTCATGTATGGACGTGAGAGTTGGACTCTAAAGAAAGCTGAGCACCGAAGAATTGATGCTTTTGAACTGTGGTGTTGGAGAAGACTCTTTAGAGTCCCTTGGACTGCAAGGAGATCCAACCAGTCCATCCTAAAGGAGATAAGTCCTGAGTGTTCAACGGAGGGACTGATGTCGAAGCTGAAACTAATACTTTGGCCACCTCATGCAAAGAGTTGACTCATTGGAAAAGACCCTAATGCTGGGAAGGATTGGGGGCAGGAGGAGAAGGGGACGACAGAGGATGAGATGGTTGGATGGCATCACTGACTCAATGGACTTGAGTTTGGGTAAGCTCCGGGAGTTGGTGATGGACAGGGAGGCCTGGTGTGCTGCGATTCATGGGGTCACAAGGAGTCAGACACGACTGAGTGACTGAACTGAACTGAACTGATTCTGCATGTGGACTTTTGCTCCTGGAATGTCAAGGCACCAGTATCAGTGGTTTTAGCTTCTTTGTTTCTTACGGAAAAATAAATGTCAGAAATGGACCAGAAATCAAGTTACCCATTAAATCATGGTCACTTTTTTTCTGATAATGTTGTTCTTTATCTTTTTTTAAGGTGATGCTCTTTTTTGTTTCATTAATGTTTATTGGAGTGTAGTTGTTTTGCAGTGCTATATTAGTTTCAGGTGTACAGCAAAGTGAATCCATTATATGTATACATATAGCTCCTCTTTTTTTGAATTTCCTTCCCATTTAGGTCACCACAGAGCATTGAGTGGAAACCCTGTGCTATACAGTAGGTTATCATTACTGTGGTCCATTTTTGACATTAACTATGGTCTCAATGTTTCTTCTCTCATTTCCTTTGCTTCCTTAAACCCTACTGTGCTAGCACCTTGTGCCTTTTGGGACCTTGGGGTTCCCTGTTGGGTTTGGGCACCAGAACAAATGTAAATGCCCTGCCTGCCAGCTTCCAAATGCTTCCATCTTCTGGCTACATCTTACTCACCCAAGCCGAGTTCCCACTCCATCCTGGCACAATTCCTTCATCAGGGCAGCCTCTTCTACCCCTCTCCACGATGCCACATTCATTCCTCCTTTAAATGCCCTCTCTTATCCAAAGCTCACTCACCACTCAACATCCAGCTTCACTTCCAGTTCTTTTAAGAAGCCTCCTCTGGCCACTCCAGCCCTATTGATCTTCCTCTTTCTCTTTAAGTACAACTTGACACTCTTTGTATGCATCACAATATATCACCCATTCTTTCCTCTGTAAATCTTGCCTCCCTAACCAGACTACACATCCCCTGAGAGCAGGAATCATGCCAAATTATTTCAGTGACCTTCACATGGCCCCCCACACATGACAGTTTAAACAAATAAACCGATCCTACTTCATATTTAAATACCTAGTATGTCTGATGTATCTTCTTCCGTTAACATTTGAAAAAGCACCAGTTTTTTCAAACTTTCAGCATCACGTTGATGAGGACAATTGAACATATGTTTGCCAGGATGCAGAACAAACTAGAATACTCTCCTCTGAACCCCTGCTGAAGCTTGTTACCTGTACATAATGGTCACATGGGAAGAACATACGAAGCAATCAGAGGGTCTATGAATGACTAAACACTCAAGTGGGGCTGCGGCATTTGTCAACAGCCACCAGTGTTCAGCAAAATGTGCTTCTGGTCACTGAGCACCGGGCCTATTGTGAGGCATTATCTCTGCTCTGAATAGGGCTGATGTTATATAATAGAAAGACAGGAGGTGGAAAAAGAAATAGATGAATGCCACTTTTCCTTTTTTAAAGTACCTTGCAGAGTACCTGGCTTACAGTTGGAGTTAAATGGAATTTCACTCCATAGACCCATTTCTAAGTATCCAGTCCCCCAGTACTGGTGGGGCATTGGTTCCAGCAGGCCCCTCATTGGCCAAAATCTGCAGATGTTCAGTCTTCCCTCTGTTTCTGTGGGTTTTGCGCCCAGAGCTGTGGAGGGCTGACTATAGTTTCTTTTTCAGACCTCGAGACTTCTGGGCAAAATGAAGAGGTAGTTGAACTGAATGCTTAAGTTAAATTCAAGAAGTGATACTCTTTCCTCTTCCCACCCTGGGAATAAGCTGAAAGTCTTTGTTTTGTCATTGCTTTTCTGATGAACCAATCCCCCACTTTCTGGGCTCTGATCCTAAATTGACACAGTAACACCCTGGTCACATCCCAGCCTTGTAGTTGTGGCTGGGAAATGCTCTTACCCTGGTCGGTTACATGAAAAGCCATTTTTAAATACATATGAGAAGTCATTTTTAACAGCTGCAACTCCTACTACACCACACACCGGAACACACACACACACACACACACACACACACACACACACACACAGAACTTGGAACTCCAGTCTTTCCCCAGTCAGCCGACCTCTTCATCCTTGCATTTCACATATTCCTTTCCAAATACAAAGCCCCTCCACCTGCAAGTTGCACAGAAGATGAACAAGCAAGACAAAGGCTGAGGATGGAGGGGACTCGGCCCCAGGGAGGTGGGACAGTACTGAGAGGTGGGCAGCAGGTTGTGGGTGGAGGGGCTCTGGAGCCAGACTGTCTGGGTTCAGACGTTGCCTTTCCCACTTTTTACCTATATCATCTTGAGCAAACTGCTGAGCTTTTCTGGGCCTGTCGTTAAACAAGGAGACAACAGTATTAGCCTTGTCTTATGGGTTTGTGGTGACAATAACCTGACTCAATACATATGGAGCACTTGGAACTGTGCCTGTGATGTGGCCTATGCCTAATCAGTATTAATTATCATTGTCAGGGAAGGCACATGAGTCCCTTCAGGACCAAGCTAAGACCCACATGAGACAATAAATGATAGAAAGCCACACTGGACTTGTTCTTGCACAAAATCTCCTCTAGTCATTAATTTTAATCAGCAACTATTTACCGAGACCTGCTTCCCCAGTGGCTCAGTTGATAAAGACTCCGCCTGCAATGCAAGAGACCCAGCTTTGATTGCTGGGTTGGGAAGATCCCCTGGAGAAAAAAAATGGCAACCCACTCCAGTATTTTTGCCTGGGAAATCCCATGGACAGAGGAGACTGGTGGGTTACAGTCCATGGGGTCGCAAAAGAGTCAGACACGACTTAGCGACTAAACCACCACCAGTATGTGCCAGACACTTGCCAGGCACAGAGAATACAGTCCTGGCCCCTGTGAGCTTATGGTCCAGCCTGCTTGTCTCTGCACAGACTGGAGGCTGGCTGTGCAGCATGGGGACTGGCCACCAGGAAGGTCCGAGAGTCACTCACCATCACTCTCTCCCTCCTCACAGACAACCTGCCCATCCAAATCCCAGATAAACTCACTTCCTTAGTTCCCTGAGATGCCATACCCCTTTCTCTGCTTCTCCTTACCCGTGTGGAATGTTGTTGCTTGAGCCACACCCCCCATATTCCTGTTCTCTTTTTAGCTGGTCCTTTGGTTTCTGAAGCATTTCAGTGGATTTGACTTGCCTGTTGTGTCCTCCTTGAGCTATCCTCACTACCACCCTGTCATTTCCTCGTCCTCTCCCCAAGTCTGGGCCATTGGCCTCAATTCTGCTTCCCAAGCCCATAGTCAGCCACCCGTAGCACCCTCTCCATCTTCTCCCCCTGACAGTAACCTCTGACTGCAAAGCCATCCTCTTAGTCCAAAGCCACCCTCTTAGTCTGTCTCCTGGCATCATCGGAAACAGTGAGCCAAGGCTGAGTCAGAGCCAGGAGCAGCCTTGGAACCTGCCTCACCTCGAGAAGCCCTTCTCCATCTTTGTTCTCCTCCCTACTCTCCTCCCTGTGCCCACTCTGGTCCTGACTCCCCCATCATTCCCATCCACAGTTCTAGCTTCCTAGGCTGTCTTCACCACCTCCTTTCTCAGTCCATAGAAAATGCACAGATTCTTTCATCTGTTCACTTTTCACAATACCTATAAGTGTTAGTGGGCTTCCCTGGTGCTTCAGATGGTGAAGAATCCACCTGTAATGCAGGAGACCCAGGTTTGATCCCTGGGCTGGGAAGATCTCCTGGAGGAGGGTGTGGCAACTCACTCCAGTATTCTTGCCTGGAGAACCCCCCGGACAGAGGAGCCTGGTGGGCCACCAGTCCATGGGATTGCAAAGAGGCGGACACAACTGAGCAATTGGGCACAAACATGAGTAAGTGCGAGGATGTGCTATGCGCCTGCTTCTGGGCTCTGGAGACGGAGCAACAAAGAACAGCACATCTCTACTGCGTGGAGCTTACACTCCAGTGTGGAGAGTTGGACAATAAACAAGCAAGTAGTGTAGCATGAAGGGTGAAGGATACAGCACGCTGCAGCATATTCCAGCGGCCCTGGGCCTGGCGGGTGAACTGGGGAGGAAAGATGAAGGAACAGGACACGTCATGCCACAGAAGGGCCTCCTGTAGGTCAAGGCTGTTTCATAATAATGAGGGAGAAGCTGCTTAGGGCTCCTTTAAGACGCTGCTTGGCCAATTTGAGGAATTCCCTGAGCCGGCTGCTGTACAGCACAACCGTCTGGAAATTATTCTCCATGTTCTTGGTGTGTGTGGTTCTGGGTGGGCGCCATGACCTCAGGGAGCCGGCCACATTCTGCCCTAGGATCAGAGTGGGTCTGCTTGATAAGCACTACACTGGCTGGTCCACAAGACATGATTCCACCTCTTGCCTGCAGATAGGGAGAGAGGAATGTCTTGGCTGGATGTTTTGACAAATAAACCCAAGAAAGGCTTTATTCAGCCTCGCTCTTTGCAGCCTATCTCCGCATTTAGGCCCAGGTAAAGAGGAATTTGAGAGAGGATTTGACTGAAATGTAAATAGACTTGTGTGTGCTAAGTCACTTCAGTCGTGTCTGACTTTTTGCGATCCCACGGACTGTAGCCCGCCAGATTCCTCTGTCCATGGGATTCTCCAGACAAGAATACTGGAGTGGGTTGCCAGGCCCTCCTCCCAGATGTCTTCCTGATGCAGGGATCGAGGCTGCATCTCTTATGTCTCTTATATTGGCAGGTGGATTCTTTACCACTAGCACTACCTGGAAAGCCCGTTGTCAATGGACTACTTCCCAACAACTGATTATGGTATGATCCAGGCTGGAAAATTACTCTGCTTCATTCTCATAATGAAGATATAGAAGTATTAAACCTTTATAATTTACAGAGCATTTGCATACGCCTAATCTCGATGGATATTCAACATATATATGGCACAAAAACTGTTATAATTTATTTACTATTGAGCTAAACATATTTTTTAGTTAATATGGGAGTATACATTCTTTAGGTGCTTCCCTGGTGGCTCAGCTGGTAAAGAATCTGCCTGCAGTGCAAGAGATCCAGGTTCAATTCCTGGGCCTGGAAGAGCCCCTGGAGGAGGGCATGGCAACCCACTCCAGTATCCTTGTCTGGAGAGTCCTGTGGACAGAGGAGCCTGGCGGGCTACAGTTTATAGGGTTGCAAAGAGTCAAACACAACTTAGTGACTAAACCACCACCACCTATTCTCTGCAAAAAAAAAAAAAAAAAAAAATTAAGTCGTTGTTGTTTGCTTTTAGAGCAAGGTAAGAACTGTCTCAAGCTACACTGGCATTTTCCTAGCTTGACAAATGCTAAGGTCATGGAGCGGCTAGCTTTACATTCCACATGAATTAATAATGGACTTCACACAACATTCCCGGCAGAGATGGCCCAGCATACCAAGCTTCATGTTCCTCAGGCTTGGAATGTGTAATTCCTCTATGAGCTACATTCTGGTGTGTGAAGCTCTATTTTGGGACTAGGTTGTTTCTTTATATAGAAACCAGTACCCTTGTCAAATCAAGTGAGTACATGAGTCATTTGTGCATTTCCTAAAAGTGATCGCATCACGTTTTTCTCATCTGTTATCCATTTTCTTTTTTAATCAGAAGGGAGATGCATTAACAATGCAAATATCTTGGTGCAAATCCTAGACTCTCATAACGTTCTGTTGGAATGAAAATGTTTTCTTATTTTTTGGCAGTGACTGAATTTCATGCTTGTTTAAGAAATGATCACATCACGATTTATATTTCATGTACCAAATAACTTACCTATCTCGGCTAACCTGGGGCCCCATTTCTATAATTCACAGTATGACCTGTGATATTTTAGACACTCCTGAATGGCCTGAGCCAGAGATGCTAATTAGGGCTTAGAAAGTATTTGACGGTTCCTGTGATTTTGAGAGCCAATTAAAGCAGTGAAAATCAGTAGCTGTAGCCCAAACAAGACTTTGGTCCTGTTAATTCCACCAACCAGGTGATCTGGGATTGAAGGGAAGTAGAAGTTTGTTCTCTCATAACATAGATGGATATTTACGAAGTTTTAATTTCCTTTAACTTCTCATCTCACCTTATGCTTAGAAGCTGAGGCTGTGGGGAGAGGCTTTGCCTTCTCTGCAAATAAGGATGACAAATAAGGATGACTAAAGTGTCTGAGGTGACCTTTTAAGCACCCTAAGAAAAGTTAGAGGGCAAATATTAGGTGTGTCCAATCTGCTTAGGAAGTTGGAACCAATGATTCTACTAAACAATTGGCTCAATTGTCTGATTCTTTCTGAACCATTTCTGCTTGTGTTTATCACCTGATCCCAGAATCCTGTCAATATCCCAAGAGCATCACTCCTGCAGGACCAATTCTTATTCCTCTTGGCTCCTTAGTCTTCTGGGCAAATGATGGGTTGGAGAGAGAAGGGGCAGAATCCTTGTATGCTTGCAGGATTCTTTGCACTGGAGAAAAGAAGAAAACGATCTCAGAGAAAATTAACACTGTCTAGTGCCAATATTGTAAGACCTTTCATTTAACTAAGGGAACCTGAATCATGGCTTTATTAATAATAGAGTGCTGGAACTAATAATATGCAGTCCTAATAATTAGGAACTAATGCAGTCAGTTCCTAATGCTCAATGTTTCAAAAGGCTTTGGGAAAATGCACCCTGTGAGTTTGCTTACTCTCCATGAAAACACAGTGGAAATTCACTAGCTGCTCTAAGTAATGCTTAAAACTTGAATATATTCTGAGTATTGTCATCAGCGTGTGTATGCTAAGTTGCTTCAGTCATGTTCGACTCTTTGCAACCCTATGGACTATAGCCCGTCAGGCTCCTCTGTTCTCCAGGCAAGAATATTGAAGTGGGTTGCCATTCCCTTCTCCAGGGGATCTTCCTGACCCAGGGACTGAACCCTCATCTCTTATGTCTCCTGCATTAGCAGGCGGGTTCCTTACCACTAGCACCACCTGGGAAGGTCCACTGTCATCAGATTACTTATCAAATAGGTCTTCTGTGTTGCCAGAAAAAAACCGACTTAGGCTATTAAGATATAAATCACTGAGAGGAGAAGAAAGTCTCCAATTTTGCCCTAAAGGACAAGGAGGATTATCTCCACTTTTTCTTTTACCTTCACTTTATATACTACATTGAAGTAGAGAAAGAGAGTGGAGGAAAGCTTCCAGAATAAGAAAGATAAAATTTGGTAGGGCAGCAAAGGATTATAATTGTAGAACACTAGTTCTTCTTTCTCCCTGAGTGTGGAAAGGGGGGTGGGGAGTGTGGGTCATTTGCTACCATAGAAACCAACCAAGGTATGTAGAGGGGAGGGAAGGCCCATTTGAGGAACTTAAAGATCTTAACTTTTTTCAAAGTTAAATTGTTCTTGTCAATAGGTAATCTTTCTAATGGCAAGAGGTATGTGTACGTGTATGCATGTATCCTTTTTATTTGATTTCCAATCTGCCTTCCCTCCTTTGTCACTTGAGCTTAGTAATTCTTTCAGTCCAGCTTCTGCTAAAGAGAAGGCTGACAATTAAAAAAAAATCCCTGTGCCCCCACTGTGTACCAGGCATGACTCTCTGCAGTGGAATGCACAGAACTGCAAGACATTCAACACACTGCACAGAGCCATTGGGTGAAAACCCTCTATTACGCTTACTTCCCTCTGGTGCTATTTCCACACTCAGAAAGCTCTTAGAGAATGAGCAGCTCAAAATGAATTCTCTCCCCTCTTTCATCCAGATGCTGCTTCTGAGCCATGGTTCTTAATTTTTAAAATAGAATGACTGAAATGCTATTACAAGTCGTCCTCAGTGAAGATGCAGGAGACTCACCTCCGGTGGGTGTTTCTTGTTCCTTTACACAACCCTGAAGAGGCGAGCACCTTTCCTCTTCCCTTATTCAGTCCTTTAGTCCTTTCCAAATACCACGGAAGGCTTAGGAGCCATGGATCGGGTGTTTGGAAAGCTGGTGAGGATGCCAATGTCTGCTTTTCAGGATGGAGGGTCTATTCCCCTTGTCCCTTAATCTGGGTGGGTTTTGGGACTGACCAATATAGCTGAAGTGATGCTGAGCCAGTTTCTGTGCACAAACCTTACGAGATTGACAGCTTCTGCTTCCTTTCTTAGAATACTCCTTCTAAAGGAAGCTACTCGCCATGCTGTGAGGGAGCCTGAGCTAACCACACTGAGAGGCAAGATAGAGAGAGAGATACTGGCCAGTCCCCAGCTGTTTCAGCCATTGCAGCTGAAATGCAGAGATGTCAGTGAAGAAGCCATCTCAGACGTCCAGCCCAGATGAGGCTTCAGATGACTCCAGCCCAGCTGGTATCTGAGTGCAACAACACGAGAGACCCCAAGGGAGAACCACCCAGCTGAGCACAGTCAACCCACAGAACCGTGAGACGTGAAGGCTGGGGGTGGTTTACTGAGCAGCAACAGAAAACTACAATGGGAAGTAATGATGGCATCTACCTTTTAGGACTGTCACGAAGGAAAAAGGAGATTTTTGCTTGTTAAATCCCTAACCTGCAGCCTGGAATAAAACAAGCCTTCAATGTACGTCAATTCTCCTGTCCCTTCCTCTTCCTTTATATTAATTCTATGAATTTCTGAGAAGGGGTAACTCTCAGTGTCATGGTCTGAGGCAGGGTGGGGTGGAGGTAGGTAGGCTCTTTGCTTGATATTTGGAATCTGAAGAGCTTTCCCCCATCGTTTTCTTCTTTCTTTCCTTTCTGTGTTCTTTAAAGCACAGTCAGATTGTTTAGACCTAAAATAAGAATACCAAATTCAGCCTTTGTGTTTCAGACAGAAAAATCATAGGCTTGGTACAGGCTCATGGTACTGAAAAATCAAGCTCCAGAAGCTAAAATGATTCAAAGCAAATTTCCCCTTGACAACTTTTGTATGTCTGTGTGTGTGTGTGTGTATAAAAAAGTTAAACAAAAACTTTATAGAGTACACAATTATTTTACCATGTAAGCATGATAGAATTACCGCCTTTTTTTGGGGGGGGGTGGTTGAAAAGTACATGGTTACCTGTAATTACAGTCTTCCTAACTTTGATTTTATGGCAAAAAAACAGCATGTTTCTTTGGAGTGTCTATGAACAGCAAAATTCAAGTTTGAGTTAAACCATACAGAAAAACGTAGTGCATTTTTTATATATCTTTTCCCTTCAGACTCAAATGGTTGAATTTCTGTCATTCTTGAGACCTCCCTAGAAGCCAATCTTTCCTTGTGTTTATGGCTAAGGTTGTGTGTCTTGCTAATTACTGTTGCCTTTTCTAGCAGACCTGCTGTCAAACACTTGAGATTACTCTCCTATTTTGTCCTTGAGTTCCTGCAAACACCTAAACCGTGACAGGCCAGAGAGTTCATCTCAGCGTCTGAACTGGGTCAGCATCATAAATTCTGCCACATACCTGGTCAGTGAAGTCAAGGTTGGAAGGGGGAGTTGAACTAGATGCCTGACATGTGTAGATAAGGGAATTGGTTTACTTTACTTTTACGTTTTATCCTTTAATGTGGGTGTGGACACAGTGCCACGGTGTTTGCTCTCATATGCCTCTAGGATAAAAGTCTCTGGAAGACTTGGGAGCCAGCAAGGTTAGGGGGGTGGTGAGGAGAGGGGGTGAGATGAGGGGATGGGTAAGCGGTCAGCCTGAGTGTTTGGTGACATTGTGCAGCAGTTCCAGCTACAGAATGTTGCTTGCATGGGGAATTCAGATGCCTTTCCTTGGTGAGGATGTGAGGGGTTGGAGCTTGGGATTTTATGAGCGCAAACTGGCATCAAGTCACTTAACTGACCTTGCCATTCCTCATAACCAGAGACTAAGTTCAGATGCTTTTTGCCTCCCAGTCTGGTCAGTATCCCGAGACAGCTGGGGCAACCGTTTCTTTCCTTTTCACAGCTACTGGAGGAGGAGTGATGTGTGTGAGGCGCTAGAAAGCTTGTTCTATAATTACTTCTAGATTTGCCTCTGGGTCTGCTGTACACGCACCCGACCATATGTGTGTTCACGTGAGCTTGTCACTCGGCCAACAAAAGGTAGAACAAGAAGGGTGACTTTATTCCCTCCCCCCATCCCCCCAGCCAAAGCCAACATCAAAGTGGGAGTGGGTACCGGGTCTTTTAACAGATTGCCATTGTAGTCAAATCTGTGATGCCACCCCGGACGCACCAGAGTCAATGTCTCCCAAATTTAGGAGACAAGCACGCAGCTGGACAGCCAGACGAGCGACCCCGAGTGCTCACACCCTAGAGGCCCCGACCTCCTAGGCGCAGGTTTCCTGAGGGTGGGCGGGGCTGGGCCCAGAGGTCCAAAGGCTGCAGGGAGTAGGCGGGCGGGCTGGGCATCCGGGCGGGTGCAGATGCCTAGGAAAGCTCATGCGGGACCGGGGCGGCGCTCTTGCTGACAGGCAGGCAGACAGGCTGCAGACATCTCCCCACCGCCGACCTCAGACCCAGCCCCTCTTCCCGGAACCGAGGCGCCCCCAACCCCACAGCCACAGCATCTGCCCCGTGCTGGGGCAGCGGGACCTAGGCCCGCGCCCGGCGCTGTTGTCCCCGGTGCCCGCCATCCTGAGCCTGCACTAGTTGGCCGCCGCGTCCTCTCCGGTGCTTTTTTTTTTTTTTCCCCCCCTTTCTTTTTCTTTTCTTCTTTTCAACCGCGGAGTCCTCTACCTGGTCCTCCCTCCGCTGTCGCGAAGCGTGATCCTCTTCCTGCCCTGCAGGTCCCGTGCCCCCCCCACCCCGGTGAGCCCGGGCCGAAGCGGCGATGCGCCTCATTCAGAACATGTGCACCATCGCCGAGTACCCCGCCCCGGGCAGCGCAGCCGCAGCCGATTGCTGCCTGGGGGCCGCGGGCCGCCGCCTGGTCAAGATCGCCGTGGTGGGCGCCAGTGGCGTGGGCAAGACTGGTGAGTCCTCGCGCTCCAGCGAGAACCCGCTTAACTCTCAGTCTGGAGTTCGGCGGCCCTCGCTTCGCAGTTGCGACTAAACCCGGCTTGGGGTAGAGGTTGGAACTGCAGCCGGACTGCCCACCCTCTCCTATTGATCCGCGGTCCCTGGGGAAGGACCTTAGACAGCTTCGTTTCCACTCCCCCCTGCTTCATCAGATGAGGGAAACAAACTGATCCTAAATGGCTTGACGGCCCTCTACACAACCGACACAACTAGGATTCGAAGTTTTTGGGTTCTTGAGTATCTGGCAGTATCTGGCACAGGAAGGGGAGTTAGTGAACGTAACCCTTCCTGGAGCTCTTTAAGGTTAGGAAAGACGTTTGTCTGCGGGCAGGCTTAGGTGTGGCTCGGCCGGGCTCGGAGAATGGGGGTGGTCCAAATGACCCTTCCAGCTGGACAGAGCCATAATTCACAATGCCTCCTAGCCCCCTCGTCGTTGTGTCTGGAAGTAGGGTCAGGGAGCTGCAGGGTAGGAATTTCACTTGGTGGCTGGCTTTCCCTGAGAGTTGTTTTTTTGGGGGTGGGGTTGGGGGGGAGATCGATCTAACTTCTTGTGCCAAGGCTAACCCCCTTTCCTTTCTCTTTTCTGACCTGCAGCTCTCGTGGTCCGGTTCCTCACCAAACGTTTCATCGGCGACTATGAAAGAAATGCAGGTGAGGAAATGTATTTGAAGACAGTGCTGTCAGCCTGAACTAGTACTGCTGTTCCCATTTTTTAAGTGTCTACTAGGCAGGTTCCTTCAGAGTGACAGCTAGAGCTCCGGGATCCTGCCACTTCCAACTTTCCTAGCCCCCTCCTGTGTGCCCCCCTTCCCATAACTGCCATCTGGCCTCATTCCATTCCAAGCCCATTCATCATTTTATCAAGTGCCTGAAAGTATTCTCCTTGGTATGTTTTAACTATAGGGACCCTAGTTGGAAGCACCCTTTGTACTCAAGAGCCTCTCCCTTCAAAACACTCCTGCAAAAGTCATAAAAAAAGAAAAAAAAAAGATGGCCAGTGCCTACCCCCACCCCTCGCCTTCTCTGTTGGCTGCCTTTCAGAGGTGACCTTTTAAAGCAGAGGCCAAAGGAGCGCAGTTGTAAACCTAAAGTTCTCTTTTCTTAACAAAGAAAAATAACTACATGGTAAAATTTTAGGAGGAGAGTTCCTGAATAAATGATTGGACACCCTTTCAATCTCAGTGATTAAGGATATCCACTGGGGAGGCTTAAGGGCTTTCTACCTATGCTCTGTTAGCAAATTGCTTAATTCCTTAGACCATATGAAGTACCTACAGGGGATTACTTCAAATGTACTATATAAACCATCCCTAGATAAGGCATGGCAGCCTTCTGCTTTGATGTAGAGTCAGCTATGTTATGTTACAATTTTATTCCAATTGATGATGTTGGCTGTGAATTTACTAACAATATCTGCCCACTAAGCCATTATACCTAATGGCTAAAAAATAAATTGGTGCCAAAGAGCGATTAAGTACGAAAATAGAACATTTTTTTTTTCAAGGAAATTCTCTAAACATGTAAGTTTTGTCTAAAATTAGACAATTAAGTTTCCAAAAACATAACAAGCTTTGTCCTAGTTTTAATAAACCTGCCTATGCAGGGTTGAAACTGCAGTTGTTTTAAAAAAACATCTGAAATAAGTCCATTAAATAGAATAGACTATAGCTTATTTTGTGCACTGGTTCAGGTTATAATTTCTAAGTAAAAATTATGCTACAATGTTTTTTTTTCCTCCCTACAATGTTTTAAAAGTTGTACAAGAAGGAAGGACATAATCATTTTTATCCCCTCTTTATAGGTAATCTCTATACCAGACAAGTCCAAATAGAAGGTGAAACCCTGGCTATTCAGGTTCAAGATACTCCAGGTATTCAGGTGAGTGTCTGTGACATGTGACTAAGTCTAAGGGGAGTCTGCTTGGCCACAGAATTGTTCTCCTGTTTTCAAAGTACCTTGTGCTGAAGAAGGAAAGAAACCTGGGGAGGCAAGTCTAGGCTTTTATATATTGCTTGACACTTCACTTGTATCTGGCTGTTGATCAGTCTTAGCTTAGATGGGAGACTTGGCTAAAGGGGCAGAAATCTTATAGGACGATTTTACTCAGCAGGAAAGACCAAACCAAACACACTTGGATTTGGCAGAATGCCCGTACTAGGGTTTAAAAGGTCAGTTTTTACATATGTGTTTTTGGCATTAAAAATCAAACATCTAGGTATTGTCTCCAAATCCTCAGAATCACTCTTACACTGTGGAAAGTTACTCTATAGACAAAGAGCCATGCTAGTGTGTATGTGTGTGTGTGTGTGTGTTTTCCCTCTTGAACTGGGCAGTTATCCAGGTTTAAATGCTTCCAGCTCCTATCTTTACTTCCCCAGACTTACTGTCTAGCCAGTTAATTTCCCATTTTGTGAAACTACAAAGTCTCTCTGCATGGAGTTCTCTGCAGGTCAATTTTCCACTTGAGTGTGGTGAGCTGCTCTGTTATTTATTCCAGCTCCATGCAGCTGGATCAACATATTGTCAAGAAAGCTAAAGTATGGGGGGATAGAAGTTGTTGATGGCCTGCAACCTGGTGTTCTTGCTCAGGGCTCTTTTGAATTCTCTCTGTAGCTGAGCCAGGGCTCTCTCCAGCCCTTGCCCTTCACCTTACTGTCACTCCTTCTCTTTCAGGTTCACGAGAATGGCCTGAGCTGCACCGAGCAGCTGAACAGGTGCATCCGCTGGGCAGACGCCGTGGTGATCGTCTTCTCCATCACTGATTACAAGAGCTACGAGCTCACCAGCCAGCTTCACCAGCACGTGCAGCAGCTGCACCTGGGCACCCGGCTGCCCGTGGTGGTCGTGGCCAACAAGGCCGACCTCCTGCACACTTGTGGTTCCAGGAAGGGCTGGAACGGAGAGGCCAGGAGGGCCTGTTGAACCGCTTCAGGAGAGGAAGTGTTGTCCTGAGCATGGGGACAGAACTGATGTGGCGTGAATGAGCCACCTCTGATGATGCCAACCAGCCTCCACGGCTTTCCCTCTGGAGCGAGGAAGAGTTGGGTGATGGCTTGGGATTTTGTTAACTACCTTGTAAATGACAGTCAGTTGTAGATTCACCCAATATATTGATGTGATTTACAGTGGGAATGAAAGAACAGATTAAGCATTCACAGACTTTCTTTTTTTTTCCTTCTTCTTTCTTTTTCTCCCCACAAGAGAAAGAATTGATTTTCTTATACAAGTATGTGTCTCTGGAATACTCTTCCTTATAGAATGACTTTAAACCTGAAGGATACTCAGATTTCTTATTTTTTTCTTTGAAGAAAAAGAAGAAAATGCTACCTCCACCCTACTAGAAAGAGTGGAGTTTATGGGCCGAATGTTATATATGCAGACATGTGTAAGCTTCTGGGCTCAGACACAGTATGAGGATGCTGAGTTGGGAACATGTTGGCTGGTTAAGAGCACAAACTCTTCAGCCCCAGACTTTTGAATAATTGTGAGGCTGTATAATTTTTTTTTTTTTCAGATCGTTGCATCAGGTACAGAAAAACAAAATGTGTCCAATTGATTTTGGTGTGATTTGTGTAAACACAGCAATGACGCTGGGTTGTTTCCAGACCTGGCCGAGTTGTGGCTTAACTGTGGAAACACTCTCTTACAGCTAGTGAACAGATGCAGGGGCGACTGCCGAATCCCCTACACAAATGCACTTTAAAAAGCCACTCATGCTTTGGCTTAAACTGTAATTAATTTATTTTATGTACAATAAAGCTCATTTTAAAAGGGCAGACATCTGACTTGGTCTTGATTGAAATGTTTGTCTTTTGTCCTTCAGACTGTATGTCTCAGCACCTAGTGTTTCTCAGGCACGTCAAGTGGGCATTCTGCCTTCCTGGGGTGAGCCTTGGAGTCTCCCAACAAACCACTGAGGTGCATTCTATTCTTATCCCTGTTTTACAGATGAGGAAACAAACTTGAAAACAAGTTAGATAACTAGCCAAAGGCCCCGGCCTTTAAGCTTGTAAATTCTGGTTTGCTGCTCTCTAGTCAAGAGTAACACATCTATTCATTTCCTTCCTGATCCTCCAGGGAAACCTGAGACAGATGTCTGGGTCTATATTTTAAGCTGATAAGAGATGTCCTGGCTAAGCCATGGAAGATCATGCTCCTACACAAGACCACTGCTTATTATTTGCCCTATTTGGCGAGCCTTCATTGGGTATGCCGCTTTCGAAAAGTGCACATTTTTCTCAACGTTGTAGAAGCTCATAGCCATTGATGCGAGGTGGTTCAGGAACCCCTCTTTCGTGGCACCTGCCCCAGGTGATGTGCTAAAACTCTCATCTGCTTCCATCTGGGCCAGGAAGAACTTTCATACAAGCCAGGTGAGTCACCACCTTTATGGGCACATAATTACGCCTTGTATTTGTCTGAGTGTGCTTTCACATATCTGATCTCATGTAACCCTCAGGATAACCCTGTGAGGAGGGCAGGGGGGTAAATACCACTGTTTCTACAGGTGAGAGAAACAGGCTCTGAGTTTAGAGTGATGTCCTTGAGTTCACAGGAAGGGTATGAATCAATGTCATCTGACTATATTCAATGTTCTTACTCCATCACAGCATTTCATATATGGGCCACTGCTGCATGTATGGGGCCTTGGGACTGAGGGAAGCAGCCATAGTGAAGAGTTGAGGGTCTACTACGGGACAATGCAAGATTTTCAAATCTGTTTTCCCACAGGGTAAATGTCCTGCCTGCTCTTACAGGGCTTCTGGTTATGCCCTACACCTTCCTTAGGTGGAGGGCAATTTTCTACACTTCAAGCCTAACCTAACTTCTGAGAAGGTATTGGGGGCAGGGAGGGAATGGTGCTCACAGGAGATTCTAAAAACATCTTATTTTAAAGGCAGTGACAAGGATCTCTGACTAGATTCTGCTCACGTTTTGTTTTATTCATCCTATGTGGCTATACTAGTAATGTCTAGTGAGTGAGCGGTTCATCTTTATATACTTAACAATGGTCTTCTACCCATGTTCTGGAAATAAAGAAGATGAGTTTTCCTTGGGGCTTTATCTTGCAGTGGTGCTGAGCAGTGCTGGACGTCCTCTGTTTATGAGTGGTGCCTGGCTGCCTCCCTCTCCATTCCACCTGCTCCAGGAATCTGCAGAGCTCAGGCAGACCTCTCCTCCTCCCTCGTGAGCTGTCCTTCCTGACCTCCTGGCACTTCTCCACTGCCTCTCACCTCCCCACCGCACTGGACTCGGTCTCCTAAACTTCCTTTCAGAAATTCGGGCCGAAAGAGTCTCAGGGTTCTCATCCATCCTGGGGATAATGCTTCGCTGGAGGCCACTCTGGAAGACAGAGATTGACCCCTGGCTGGAAACCACCTGAGTTCCATTCCTGTCCACTGTCTCAGGCTGACTTGACTATTTACAGCTCTAGAGTACACCATGTTTTCTTCTCACGAATTTATCTTCCTATTTCGTTACCTTTGTTCCTCTCTTTCATTATATCTCTGAATCCCTCATTTGTTTTTAGTATCTGGTCTGAAATCACATGGCACTGAGGATGGTCCCCTCCTACCTAGGTAGGGGAGAGTCTCTGCTGGTAAGTCAAACTGGTGCTTGGAAAAGGCCACTAGAAATTACAGAGCTTTATCTGTTACAATAAATAAACCAGGAGTAAAAACCCACCTTGCTCAGTGCCACAGGCTAGCTGTGTTAGGGATGGGATCCTTCTACGGCAGCCCTCTCACAAGGTGGGGACCACTCATTATTACCTGGAGCTTACAGATGGAGGCACTGAGGCCTGGAGATCTCCACACTGCTGGGAGTGGCAAGCTGAGACTCAAATCCAGACAAGACTGTGGAGCTCTGTTCTAACCACTGCTGCTTCACAGGATGCCAAGAGCACAATGGTTCTCTGCACCCCCTACACCCCATCCTCCACCCAGGGCCAGATGTGCTACTTCTGGAGTCCCTGGCTTTTTCCTTATCTGCTGAAGGCCCTTTGCAGGATTTACACCAAGTCTTCATTTTGCTCCTGCTTTTCATTCAAGGAGCAGCACCCTGTCCTGTGCCTCTGACCTTTTTATTCAAAGCAAACTCTGGTCACCACGATCTTCTTTCAGCTCACCTTTCTTCCAAAGCCTTCGGCTATCTGATTGTCTGCCTAGCTCAGTTTCTACAACTGGTGACCAAAGAGATGGAAAAAGATGATTATAAATCGAAACTTTTGATGTTCTCCCCCCCACTCAGAGACTGCCTTTGGCTATATTTAATCTAGTATTGTGAGCATTTGGGGAACACAGTAACTGATGATGGGTAACATTTACAATCAGAAAGTTCCTTTGTTTACCACTTCAGATTAGAAGCTTTGGAATATTCTTTTTGTACAAGAGAAAATCAACTTGTAAAAATACATTAAAGGCCCAAGAGTAATGTATCAATACATCTACTGTGGAAATATTCAAATGACACAAACAATACTGAGAGTGAGGCATCACCTTTTCTTAGTCCTCCTATAATAGACTCATTCCCAGAGGGAACCGCTTGTTAGCACTTTTGAGTTTTGTATTTCCTGAAAGTTTCCTTTGTACATAGGCATATGGTTTAAAACTTAACCTTGAGCAGATCCTCTCACAGGGCCCAGGCATCAGGAAAAGCACCAGATGGTTATTCGGTGAGAGACATGGAGTCCAGGATGAGCCTCCTTCCTCACTGTGGCCTGGAACATTGGGGAGTGCCTGGCATGTGCCACTGGGGAGTCCTAGGGCATATGGTTTAAAACTTAACCTTGAGCAGATCCTCTCCGGTGAGAGACATGGAGTCCAGGATGAGCCTCCTTCCTCACTGTGGCCTGGAACATTGGGGAGTGCCTGGCATGTGCCACTGGGGAGTTGGGAATGAATGAGTGACCAAATGAATACAGATTGGAGACCCACAACAGGTTACTTATTTACTTTATTAATGAATTAATTAATTTATTGGCCATACTTAGTTCCTTGACCAGGGATTGAATCCGGACCACTGCAGGGAAAATGTTAAGTTCTAACCACTGGACTGCCAGGGAATTCAAGAGGTTATTTATTCATTTAAAAAAAGAGTGATCTTTGCTTTAATGGTCATTTCTTTGGGGCTATCTGCCATTTTCTCCCTTGCTCAAATTCAAACTTCTGGGTAGAATGAATGAAGCATCTGGGGTCTCCAGTATTTCAGCACATGAAAGAAGCAGTGTTAGGTGGAAAACATACTTTGGACAAAATAAAGAATGTCGGGGTCAAGAAAACCTGCTTTGATGACATCTCAAAATGATTTCCAACTTCACAGTTTTCTCATAAAACGGTAGTGTTTTGCAGAGAACTAAGAGTAGAGACACATTTTGGTTTACATTTTATTTCTTCTACCTATTTAATTCACACTAGTCATTGTCTTTCAGCTCTCCCTCTTTATTATAAACATCTTTTAGAGATGCTAGAAATTTCCATCAACTATACACCTACAAATGCATGGGTTCCAAGAGGTTCCTTTCTGCTGGAGTTCTTATATAATTCCACTCTGTGGGTCTAGGTTTTTCTGTTATGGCTAGAAGGAAGACTAAGATTCACAGAAAAGAAAGAAGTAGAAATGTGTAATCAGTAGAAATGTGAAATCATAAGTCAAAAGGGGTAGGATTCCAACCTAGACCTCCTGGACCAGATATCTTTATTGGGGCCTTCCTTTGGGAGGAGAGGAAACCTTTTATGGGCAGTCATAATGCTCCAATCAACCTCTCTCCCACTCCTGTTCCAGGCAGGCTGGTAGCCCTGCCCAGTAAGCAGACAGGAACAATGCAGCTCTTTGTAAAGGCAGCAGATTTACAACAGAGGCAGACATCGGCACTGCCCTAGCCGCCACCCCCTCCTCTCCTCCCGTTCAGAAATGTCTCAGATCAAGAGAGAAACAAAGCCTCAGATCCCATTTGCAATGTTCCCTCCTCAGCTACATTATCTTGAAAACCAAACTTTCCTGACACCCATGATTCTAAAGCATGTCTAACTTCTCCTGGAGCAACTGCAGATCAAACGGCTTGTAATCTACCAACACTCACCGACAGGCACTTGTTTAGAATGAATGAACTTGCAGGTGGAATCAGAAAGATCGCAGAAAGAGGGGTAAGGATAAATGGGCATTATCACGAATTAGGCCAGCTGAAAGGCAGTTTGATGCCTTTAGAAAAAGGATTTTTTTTTTTTAAATCTCAGCAATACTTCACTGTGTGGTTATGAAGATCCTTTGGGCAAAATTCAGTGATACCCATGATTAGTAACAGGGACACTGGTTTGGGAGGCATTGGATGGAGACAGATAACAGTATTGGGATTTCCAGCTCAGGTAGGGCTCATCTTCTTAGGAGATGCTTAGAAGCCAAGGTCTGGATGCAGCCGGTCAGTTGCAAACAACAGCTCAGGGATGTTAAGTGGCTTCAGGAGTCGTGTGGACAGCACGATTACCTGACAACGGGAGAGGCAAACACATTGCAGACAATTAGGAGAGCCAATCCCAGCTTATTAGATAACAAGAAATAACACGCAACACACTTCTTTGAGGGGAAGGCATAGAGTGGATGCTGTGGGGGAAAAGGAGGAAGGCAGCTTCTGGGATGCCACTGGGTTCTCGAGTCCCAGGAGGGAGGAGGGGAACGCAGGCTGGGAAGGGTGGCTTGTAGGACAGCCGGGCTGTGTCTGCTGAGCCTTTAACCAGTGGGTACTGGGCAGTGCCAAGCCTAGCCACCACCTCACTCGTCAGTTGTACTAAATCAGACCTTTGCTTTGTGATCTGGTAATTGGAACTCCACAAAGAGGTCCCTGTCTCCTCCAGGGAAGCCTTGCTTCTTCAGGGAAAGAGAGAAGGCATACTCAAGAGCCACATGTTGCTGTGGGTGATAATGACGATGATGACTGTATCTATCTCCTAGTACCCAATTTTAATGACAGAAAGTCATCATCTCACAGCTCGGGAGGTCAGAAGTCCAAGATGAAGGTGTTGGCAGGTTGGTTCCGTCAAAGGGTTGTAAGGGAGAATCTTCCCTCTTAAGCTTCCTTATGTCTTCACCCTGTCTTTCCTCTACATGTCTGTCCCTGTGTCTCTCTTTCCCCTTTGATAAGGACACAGTCGTATAGGATTAGAGCTTACCCTAAAGACCTCATCTTTTTTTTTAATTAATTATTTTAATTGGAAGCTAATTACTTTACAATATTGTGGTGGTTTTTGCCATACATTAACATGAATCAGCCATGGGTGTACATGTGTTCCCCCGTCCTGAATCCCCCTTCCACCCGCCCCCCCAATCCCATCTCTCTGGATTGTCCCAGTGCACCGGCTTTGAGTGCCCTGTTGCACGCATCGAACTTGGACTGGTTAATGACCTCATCTTAATTGTGCTCAGCTGGCCAGGCTCTTCTGTCCATAGAATTTTCCAGGCAAGAATACTGGAGCAAGTTGCCGTTTCCTACTCCAGGGGAATCTTCCTGACCCAGGGATGGAACCCTGCATCTCCTACATGTCCTGCATTGGCAGGTGGGTTCTTTACCACTAGCACCACCTGGGAAGCCCTTCATCTAAACTGATCATCTGCAAAGACCTATTTCCAAATAAGGCCACATTCACAGGTACTAGGGGTTTGGACTTTAACATCTTTTGGGAGGGGATACATTTCCACCCATGACAATGATGGTAATAATGATGACACCTGCTAATATTTATTAGTTCTTATGATGTGCCAGGCACAGAGGACGCTCTCATTTAATATTCATTTAATCTTCACAACAACCCTATTTGCAGATACGGAAAATGAAAAACAGAAAGATTAAATAACTTGACCAAGGATACACAGGAAGAAGCTGAATCAGGATTCCAACCTAGGCAGGCTGGCTCCAGTGTCCAAGTGCCTGTCGGGTCACTTCTCCATTGTCAAGGGCTCTGGGAAGGCTGCTTACTCCCTGAGTCCACATGGGCTTCTCTGGCCTGTTGTCATGGTATGCCCCTCTGCTTTCCCAAGACTCAGCTATTCCTGAGGCGGGCAGAGTTGCCTCTGCAGCACTGGGAGAGCTCGTTCCCAGGGCTGGGCTGGGGCAGTGATGTGCTCTGTCACTCTGGTGAGGTTTTCCCAGGTAGGGGTTTTACACCCAGATGACGAGGGAAGTGAGGAAGGAGGCACTGGAGTCAGATTCTGGAGCCCAGCCCCTGAGTGCAGGGGTCCCAGGTGGCCAGTAGGCCTGGGCTTTAAGGGCTCACACCACCTGGCTGGGTCTCTTGGTGGGGAGCAAGAGACTCACTCACTCTCTTCCCCTCCCACACCCCTATATTGTGCTAGGTAGAACCAAATCAATACATCAACCAATTCACTGGCCAAAAACAGAGCCTCCTCTCTTACGTGGAGGACAAGCAGAGGGAAGGGAGGAGAGAAGAAAGCATTTTAGAATTTTCTTGTTCTCAGTATTAAAAAGTTTTCTGTTTAAAACAAAAATTAACCTTTGAAAGCGGTGATTACTTTTTATTTTGAAAGAGAATTATCCTTGAAAATATATGGTTAATGTCAGTCAAGTCATATTTTTGGCAGAAGAAGAAGTACATTGTAGTCTGTGCTGACGTTTTTCCTTGAAAGCCATGTGATGAGAGTTTGAGGGCAGAGAGTGAATGTTGGCGTCCTCTTATCACATGGTGTAGACACCATTGGGATATGTGGCTCTGGAGAGAGTCTCTACTCACCCCTCGGGGTGTTCGAGACCAAGTCCAACAGATAGTTGAGAATGGTGGTACCCAGACCAGCAGGCTCATCAGATGCTAGCAGAGCCCAGCACCATGGCTGATTGGCTACGTACACTGGGGAAGGTCATTTCGTTTGTGGCCTCACTCTATCCACCCCAGGAAAAAAATAAAAGCTTGTAGAATTGTGGCAAGGATTACCCAAGGTGAAGAGCATAAAGCACACAAGGTGCTCAGCAATTCTGAGCTGCTGTTTTATTGTGATTTTGTGATTGGGTCATGGTGCTTTAGTCACTAAGTCGTTCCAACTCTTGAGACGCTATGGACTGTAGCCCATCAGGCTCCTCTGTCCATGTGATTCTTCAGGCAAGAATACTGGAGTGGGTAGCCACTGCCTTCTCCAGGGAATCATCTTGACCAAAGGATTGAACCTGGGTCTCCTGCATTGCAGGCAGATTCTTTACCTATTGAGCCACCAGGGAACCCCCAGGCCTCCTTTCAAATATTATGAAAGCTAAGAACTCTCTAGAAAAATACATGCATGTTCATATATACAAGATTTTGAATATAGTTTCAGGTGAGGTTTGTGGCTAACTATGATTCGTAGACCACAAGGTGTGCTGTGCTTAGTTGCGCTCAGTCATGTCTGAATCTTTGTGACCCCATGGACTAGAGCCCGCCAGGCTCCTCTGTCCATGGGGATTCTTCAGGCAAGAATATTGGAATGGGGAGCCACGCCCTCTTCCAGGGGATCTTTCCAGCCCAGGGATTGAACCCAGGTCTCCCACATTGCAGGTGGATTCTTTACCGTCTGAGCCATCAGGGAAGCCCAGACCACAAGTTGAAAGACCCTTATTCAGATATTTTAAAAGAGCATACATAAAGACAAAACTCCTTTGCCTGAGAGTAGACTCTCGTGAAGTACAGGAGGAGAGGCAGCTAGGCCATAGGCCCCTCCCTTGCCCTGTGCTTGCCACATCCACCAATGCTAACCCCTGGGGTCCTTAGTTCCAAAGCCAAGACTGCAGATTTTTCTCTGGCTCAGGTGAGGGCAAGCATAATGGCTAGAGTGAGTCTCTGAGGATGCGTACGTCTCATGAACACGGTAGAGGAACTGTGAGGGAAAGGTTGTAGACTCGGTTGATGTGCAGACTTCCAGGGCAGTGAAACTAAGCCCAAAGAACCCATCACTCTCAGGGTGTAGGCTGGGCTTTCAGTCACGGCTGACAGACTGTTGGCCCAGTCAGCTGCACTGAGCCAGCACTATGGACCGGGGACCCTGTCACATCTAGACAAGTGGGTATTTGGCATGAAGGCTGAACCAGAGGACGTCCTGGGTGTGTGAGGGTTGGAAAGAAACAAATGGAAAACAAAGGCAGCCTGTGAAGTAACTGAGAGGTGTCATTAGGAGGGAAGGACATGGAGACCAAGGACTCCAGCCAGATGGTACAGTGGTTAAGATCACAGCCTTAGGAGTGTCCAGTGTGAGTGGGGCCTCAGTTGGCCACCTGCCAGATGACGGACCGTCGAGAATTTGCTGGATCACTCTGAGCCTCAAGTTCTTCGTCTGTGAAGTGGAAATAATGACATCCACCTCACATGACTATCATAAGGATCAAATGTGAACATGGATATAAAATATTCAGCACAAGGACAGGCTCTGGAGGGTTTTAAAATGGTGCCTGCTATTATCATCTTCATTAGCACCACCACCTTCACTAGTCTCATCTTCTGCTGTGTTCCCTCTATTTAGTGCAGAGCAGTCACTGGGCCGATGCAGGGGAGGGGGACGTGCCAGAGACGTCTTCCTCACGTGTAAGTCTGATAGCATTTACTCACAGGCTGCAAGTCCTGACTGCCTTCCTCCACCCTTTCTAAGCTTGACCCACTGCTGCAGAACAGAATAAAACAAGAAGAATGAAAGAATTGAGGACAGCCTAATGGACCTCTGGGACAACATTAAAGGCATCAACATTCACGTTATAGGGGTCCCAGAAGGAGAAGAGAGAGAGAAAGGGCCTGAGAAAATATCTGAAAAGATCATAGCCAAAAACTGCCCTAATATGGGAAAGGAAATAGTCACTCAAGAAACACAGAGAGTCCCATACAGGAAAAACTGAAGGAAGAACACACCAAGACACATATTAATCAAACCGGCAAAACTTAAAGACAAAGAGAAAAATATTAAAAGCAACAAGGGAACAGCAACAAATAACATATAAGAGAATCCCCATAAGGTTATCAGCTGATTTTTCAGCAGAAACTCTGCAGGCTGGAAAGGAGTGGCACAATATATTTAAAGTGATGAAAGGGAAAAACCTACAACCAAGAATACTTTACCCAAAGGCTGTTCAGACCCGATAGGGAAATCAAAAGCTTTCTAGATAAGCACAAGCTAAGAGCATTCAGCACCACCAAACTAGCTGTACAACAAATATTAAAGGAACTTTTCTAGATGGAAAAGAAAAGGCCACAACTAGAAAAATAAGAAAATTATGAATGGGAAAGCTCACTGGTAAAGGCAAATGTACAGTAAAGGTAGGAAATCACCCCCACACAAATACAAATTCAAAACCAGCAACTGTGAGGAGAGGAGAGTACAAATGCAGGCTATTGGACATGCATTTGAAATTAAGAGACCAGTCTTGTATGTAGATAAATTGCTATATCAAAAACTTATGATAACTACAAACCAAAAATCTATAAGCCTGACCCTCTTAGAGAGCACTGCAAGACTTTGGAGTCTGATGGCTGCTCAGCACTCCACATCCCAGCCCCTGGCCATAGCATCCCCCTCATTACCAGTTTCACATTCTAGACACTCTAAACTATTTGCAGTTTCACAAATGGAACTTTGGGGATGTTTCTTCATCTAGAATGAGAGTTACCAACTCTTTGCCTGAAGACCTTTTAGTCATCCTTCAATGATCTGCTCAGGCATCACCACCTCCAGTAAGCCTTCCCAGACCACCTCTCCCTGAAGACTGAGGATGTTCCCATGGCTGTTGCTATTACACTATATTCTTTGTTTCCTTGCGTTTCTTTGTTGTTTGCTAGCACAGAGCCTGATACCCAGCCGGTCCCTGATACGGTAAGTTAGCCAGTGACTGATTAATTGAATAAACGAAGAGAAGACTAGGAAGGAGGAAGCGGGTTTAGCCATGTTCAGCAGGGGGTTCTTCACACCAAGAGGCTCTGGTAGCTCAAATATAATGGCTCTGTGTAAATTTGTTTCAAATTGGTTTAACTGAAAACCCATTTGTCTAAAATGCCTATTTTGAAGAACACGCAGGATCACATGGCTAACATTTCCTTTACAGTATAATAGCTGATGGTCCTTAAGTATTTTCACATCTCAGGCGTCTTGTGTTCATTTTCAGTTTTCTAGCCTATTCATGTGAAGGTATTTCTGCATTATTTGACTAAAATAGTCCTTAAAATTATAAAAAACTTAGCTACATGGGGGGAGGGGGAGGGAAAGCACTCTAAAATGAAAAAGAAAATGCTTAAAGCAATCTGAAATTGGCCTGCTGGATATGAAATTTAAATTTTATAAACATAGTCATCAAACAGGTGATATGAGGCAAATAAAGCACTAGAGACTTCCTTTCAGAGGACTGGCTTTTTTTCAAGCAACCGAGGGCAAGGATGAAAATCTCTATCTTTGAGGCAGGGCCAGAGGACCCAAGGGCACCTCTGAACCAAGCCCCTAAAAAGCAGCCTTTGAGGCTCCATGCAGGTTCTCCTCCAGCCAAAAGAAGAACCACTTGTCTCTGTGCTCAGTCTGCCCTGGTTTCTGCAGGAGTGTCCCAGTCCACCTGCTTTCTCTCCACTTTTCGCTTTTTTGGGCCATTGCTATAATTTGGAGGTGCCAGCATCTTCCTGTTCTATTTCTGCTGAACAGAGAGGAAGCAGGGCAGTCCAGGATTTAGACTCATATCCCTTGATTTCCAACACTGAATTGAAAGGAGCAAGGGACAAAAATGTTTTTTCTCTATTTTTCTCTTAAGCTTTGGAGATGCTTCCCAGTACAAGCAACTCACATGCATAGGCACCAACATGCATATTCATCCAGCTGATGAACTGGCTCTTGAGCACATGTCATATTCAAGGCACTCTTCGCGTCATTTGTACAGGTGCCGCAAGTGTTAAATGATAAAAGGTGTGTCTTGTTAAACCACTGGGCTAGTGGATTAAAACAGACATGATCAAGCTTTCTGGAAAACTCATTGCCTTTGCATTGCTGGTGGGGTGAGTGTGCTGTGCTTAGGCTCTTCTAAAGAATCCACTGAGATTTCAGATGTCTCCATTTTTGTCCCTTCCAATGGTTGTTTAAAAAGAAGTTACTTGAGGGAAAACAACAAGAAACTTCTATTGCAAATGACTTCAGGATTGCATCAAATATCAAAGATACACGAAATGCATAGGAATAAAGGGAAATATTAATAAGAATAATATGAACATGTGTGATGCTGTCTAATATTTCAAATTATAAGGTAAAGAAGAAAAATTGTACAGTGACATTTTCCTTGGAATGGGAACCTTCAGAACAAATTAAATGCAGACCAGAAGAGGAAAAAAAAAAGAGGTTGCTAGACTTCTCTCCTTAAGGGCTTGCATCAAATTTTAGAATAACCTGAAGCCAGTGTTTAGAGTCAGGATTTAGTTATCCTCGAACGTCTACAGTGGCACAAAATTGTAAGTGTATGAGCACATTTCTGGGTCTACTCTTTTTTTCTATTATAGTTTCACTGAATGTTTGGTTCCAGAAATGTAGACGTACATGAAAGTGTGGTTGGGCAACGTGTACCATGAAGAGCCATGGTGGCAGGTCAGGCCCACTTTGTCTCTCTCTGTTTCCTGAGCTGGCCTTTCCCTGTACTTTCTGGGAGAGTCCCTCCCTGTTATTTTCCTGCCACAATCCCAGACTTCAGCTGGCATCTTGGCCACCTCCCAGCTCCAGGGTTCAGCCTGCAGAGTTGTCTGCAGTGAGATGAGGCCAGTGCTGGGCACATGTGTTCCAGAGCCAGGGCAAGCCTGCAAAGTCAGCTGCTCGTGGCTGCGGCTGTTTGGGGTGGGACTGAGAGGCTGCCTGTTTGATCTCTTTTTTTGTAGTCAGGGAAGAGGGCTTTCTCTAGCTGCCCACTTTCTCTCATCAGCACATTTAGCAACAACCAGGGGAGGAGAGCAGAGAAAACATGCCCACTGTAGTGTAGGACAGCCATACTCTGGGACTAGCAGGTGCTAACGTGGTTTCTGAATGCCACTGTTTCATGAGATCTTTATCACCTTCTGTAAAAGGGAATTTATTTCTGGATGTGCCTTGAGTGACTGATAGTTGCTCAGTCATGCCTGACTCTTTGCCACCCCATGGACTGTAGCCTGCCAGACTCCTCTGTCCATGGAATTCTCCAGGCAAGGATACTGGAGTGGGTTGCCATTTTCTTCTCCAGGGGATTCTCCTGACCCAGGGATCCTACATTGCAGGAGAGTTTTTACCATCTGAGCCACCAGGGAAGCCTACTATTTAGAGAAATTCCTAAGTATAAAGACAGGTCAACTTAAAAAGTATCAGCAGATACATGCTTGACTTTATCTTGTAATCTATAGACAACACATTAGAATATGTAATGAATCCATACACCTTTTCCAAAGGAATACCCAAGACAGAAGTAGCAATAAAGTTATAAATGACAGTCATCAATCAGGTGAAATAATTTAGATGAAGCTTTTCTCTCTTCAAGAAATGCGGGCCTTAAATGGCTTCTATCGGCAGACTCCTTTGATGAGTGGATCCCTGAATGCCTTGCACATCTCAGCTCATCAACCCTCTCCTTCAGGAGAAGCTGATGTCATCTGAAGGACCTTCCCGCCTCCACTCCTTTCCTGCAGGTATTCCCGTCAGAGCACCTGCCTATGTTCCAGAACACTCACATCTGGCTGGAGCTTCTGTGTTTGATGTCAGTCAGCCACTCCCTATTACAGTGTGAGTTCCATGAAAGCAGGTATAAGTCTGGCTTGGTCACTGCACTATCCTCAGCACAAAGAACAGTGCTTGGCACAGAGGAGATGCTCAATAAATATTTACTGAATAATCAACTAATCCAATTTAAGAGACTGTTAAGTGCCTATTCCTGGGTCTGAAAAGCATCTATGTGGTACGGAATAGACATGAATTACAGCAACTGATACAAAAGACAGGGGGGTCTTAGTTGTCCATAATCTCAGAATCAGTAACAGGCTGGCATAGTCTCTAGAAAAACTGCTTTAATCCCACTCTTCAATAATGCAAGTAGAATTTCTAGTGTTCAGTGGTGATGGTTTAGTCACTAAGTCATGTCTGATTCTAGAAACCCCATGAA
The DNA here is from genome assembly GCA_024291935.2 of Okapia johnstoni. Classification (NCBI taxonomy): domain Eukaryota; kingdom Metazoa; phylum Chordata; class Mammalia; order Artiodactyla; family Giraffidae; genus Okapia; species Okapia johnstoni. The sequence continues at coordinate 62,243,583 of CM044308.1, forward strand.
CTGTGGTCCCCCAGGCTCCACTGTCCATGGGATTTCCCAAGCAAGACTACTGGACTGGGTTACCATTTTATTCTCCAGGGGATTCTTTACCGACTGAGCCACCTGGGAAGCCCTCTAGTGTTCAATATTCAATGAGTAATCATGACAGATGATTACTGAGATCCTTTTGAGGATCCTTTCTGAGGTGCTGGAATTAAAATAAGTGCAAAGTCCTGAGGCTAGGGAAGAGAGGCCAGCAGGCCAGCATCTGGGGGTAGGAAAAGAAGGCCCAGCAGCAGGTAGGGGCCGTGGTGGGAGGAGGTGGCCCCAGTGCCTCTGTACTGCTCAGCCCCTGGCAAGGGAGGCGTTCAGGTGTAAGTGAGCCTGAAAAGAGAGATCAGGGTCCCAGGAGAGCCGCCCGGGAGCTGGGACACCCAGGTTCACGGCACAGGCTGCAGTGAGGTGGCTGGAGGGACTGAAGACCCCTAGTTTGGAGAGGAGCAGCGTGGAAGAGGACCTGTGGAGGAGGGGTGAGCCTGATCTGTTTGGAGATTCTGTGGGGCCCGGGAGCTACAGGCAGCAACTGCTGAGTGAGACCTCAGAAGGGGTGGAAGTGGACTCGGCAGAGCAAACAGTCCTAAGGGCCAAGGCCTCCAGGACTCAGGTAGGCTATGGGTAAGGGGCAAATCCTCATCCCTGGGGACCTTTACATGTAGGCTGGATTAGATACGTATTAGATACGTGTTTAAATCATCGGTCAGGTTAGAGTCAGTCTCTTGGTTGCCAGACCTGCCCCACTTCAGTTGTTCCCACGTGCGCCCCGACAGATCTCTAAGCAGGAGACAGATTAGCAGGCTTTTCCGAGTATAGCCAGAGCATCCAGCCCTCATCCCTCTGAATGCACCTCTGAAGCCGGAGCTGGTCACATCTCAGATCTGGGCTGACTTAGCTGCCGGTCTGTGGAGGTCTAATACCAGGAGATCTGCCTCCGCAGGTGTCGCTCCAGCAAACAGGCAGGTAATCCACCTCCTCTCAGGACTTGGAATGAAGGCCATGATGGTAAATAACTCCTCTCTGGAATCTTCCTAGGCCCTGTTAACTCTTCAGGGGGAGCTTTCTGCACAAAGGACAAGCAGCAGGCACAGCTGCCCCTTAAGCCCCCAATTCTTTGAGCTGCTCTCTCTGCAGATGATTGAGCACAAGGTCAGTCAGTTGCAGCCCAGCCACTGAGCCACTACAGATTCCGGGTCTCTGTTGTCAAACTCAGGTCACATGGCTTTGAAAAAGTGTGCATTTCATCCTTTTAGAGGGGAGATTAACGCGTCTGTCAGCCAGTTAACAATGCAGCAGCTAAGAATTCGGTTCACCATGTTAGGGGCAGTGAGAAGCATGCTTGCTGATAAAAAAAAAGAATGTCTTGCTCAAAAAGGCAACTGCTCACTAAACAGACCTCAAACACTGCTGACGGAGTGGGTGTGAGATGAGGCTGAATTTACCACTTTATCAGAAATCCCACCAGCTATGACCAAGACAGGTGTTAGTAACAACAGAAGTGGCCATAGCCAATGACGGGTCACTCCCTTGCTCAAAAACATACCATGGCTCACTGGACACCTGGGTCCCATTCCTAAGTTGGGTGTTTGGAGACCCACAGAGATCTGGCCTTTTCTACACCACCAGGTGGCCTGGCCACATCAACAACATCACGCCACCAGACCACAAGGTGACAGAGCTCCTGTCCTGCGCACAGGCCTGGGAAGGCCCAGTCTTTGTCCTCAAGGAATGCACGTTTGCTTCAGGAGGCTAGGTCAGCAATGGGGAGCCATCAGCGAGCCGCCTGGGATGCCAGCAGAGTTAGGGGCTCATTGTCTGACTGAGTGGGTGGAAGTGGGAGACATGGGCATCTGTACCTCTTCCCCAGGGAGGTGGAGAGCCAGGCATGGCTGGATTACCACCTGGATTCTGTGCAGTTGTGGTGGACAGTTCTCTGTCTGAGCCAGCATCCTACCCGAAGCACTGCACTGGCATCTCTGTTCTGCTGTCTCCAAACCACAGAAGGCTGCTGGCAGCACACAGACACAGCACAAAGCTGAAGACAGGCCCCAAGCAAGAGACAAGCCTCAACTTCAGGGTGGGGTCAATGGGAAGAAGTCCCAGGAGCTCCATCCCCCGCCAGGACAGTTCCAAGGACAGTCCTTGGCCCTGGGAAGACAGAGCCTGGGGTGCCCACAGCAGCAAGCAGCCTAGCCACACACTCTGTACTGGCTTTTCTCCCTCCACTGTCTCTCTTCCAGTTCCCTCCCTTCTGCTTCTTGGGATCCCTCCCGTGTAAAGTCTGCTTGCAGCCTCCTATTTCAGGCTGCTTTGGGAACCTACTAAGGCAAGGACTTTCGGTCTTACTGAGTTACAGGCTGTGCTGCCCCAGCCAGCTGAGAGCTTCCAGAGACAGGGAAGTCCTTGCCTGTTCCTCAAGTCCCTCTCCCTGAGCCCCTGCTGCAGTGCAGGGTGGGGACTGCTCAGAAGTGGTTTTTGATAATAACCTTGGCCACCTATATCGAGGGCTGTGTGCTGGGCACTGCATTAAGAAGCATATTCTCTCCCATCTCTGAGTTAAGATTCACAGGCACCCCACCTTGTCGCTTCAATGAGAAAACCGAAGGCTTTCCTCACTTGGATCACCTGGCTAGTAAAAGGCAGATAGAGGAGGGCTGTGCCTCAACCACTGGGGGCATTTGTGTGGGGAGGGAGATGGAGCCTGGCAGGAGGCTACAGAGAAGAAAGACACTGTACTTGTCACTGTCCAGACGAGGTGCCTTTCCATCCTCTCCACAGGGTGGAGAGGGTCCCTGGGAGCCACCCTCAATTACTAGAGCCTGGTAAGAGGTGAAACTGTTTGAGTAATTAAGCACTGCTTGGACATCAGAGAAGAAATGCCTTTTAGGAATCGAGGGAACAGCACTGCAGCCCAGAGGTAGGAGAGGTCTCAGGCCTGGGACAGGCAGAAGGAGCAGGGGAGAGGAGGCTGGGGGATGGAGACGCAGACAGCTGGGAAGTCTAATGGAGGCGCACCCTTTCGCCTGTCCAGGCTTCCCATTCAGATCGCGTCACCAAGCATTATCAAGGACTCAGTACCTGGGTTCCCGGCTTCAGGGACGGCACAAGGTCTTTGATCATTTTGGCTTCCGAGACTGTGACTCCGCCCACCACGAAGAGGATGAGGAGAGGGTGGTCGCTGGGATGAGGCCGGCTCACCTGCAAACAAAACACGCCTAGCGTTAGACGCGTCTTCAGGTGCAGTGAACAGCCCTTCGAGAGATTATAATTCATTAGGGGTCCGATGTGTTAGGGGTTGGGAGCTCATTGATCAGGAGCATGCCTGGCACGTCGCCTTCCTACATCCCTTTACATAAATATTTTATTGAAAGAGAAGTTAAAGGAGTGGGAGCTATTAAATAACAGAGAAGACTGAGGGCAACTTTCCCTTCCTCTTCAGTCTACAGGTCTCAACACAAATGTGCTCCTGCCTCCCAGAGCCTGTGCGGTTCTTTCCAAGCTCTAGCCACAGCCTGGAGTCATCATCTCTGCTTACACCTGCTTCTTTGACGGCTGTCTCCTCTAAAGGAACACAAACTGAGGAGGTGGCAATCTTGTCTGCCTGGCTCACTGCTGAAGTCCCAGAGTACTTAGTGCTGTTACAGAGTAGGTGCTCAATAAATGTCTGTGGCATTGAAAGATGGTCACATCCCTAGGGAGGAGGACGTGAAGGGTGGACAAAGAAGCAAGGGCTCCACACCCACCCTTGAGGGCAGACTTCATGCCCTTACCTTCTGCAAACCAACCTCAGCTGAGGATTTCACCTGCATGCAATGCTGCACTGAATGTCGTAGAGAATCCTTGCTGATTCCTTAAGGTCTCACCAGAGAGGCACAGTATAAACCACTAAAATGAGAGCATCTCCCAGTAACACTCAGGAAATGCACAATGCCAACATGTAGACCTGGTGACTAACTGAAGGGGACAAGAGGGGGTTCCTCAAGACAGTGTGTTTGAGACCTACCTGCAAGTTCAGGATGCTTCGGTGAGGAGTGGGTGCAAGTGGTATGAGCCAAGTTCTGCAGGCCAGAGGTCACCAGCTGGGGGGAGTGACCAGGACAGCCGCATGGAGTCATTACAGGAAGGATGGTACCAGCTGCCCACATGACCAGTGAAGCCAGAGGCAGAAGAAGCAGGCTGGTCTCCAGCCAGAAGAGGGTAGACAAAGTAGGTAAGTGTCTGCACTCACCATATCCACTAACACACAAGCCATCTTTGGGCCAAAGGACGGCCCCCACGAGTGGCAGGGTGGGCAGCAGGCTGAGAGGAGGAAAGGCAGCCCTTCTCTTATCCTGGCTCCAACTCCTTTTTCAACTTGGTTCTTCTGATTCCCTTGCCTAAATATAACTTTTCAGTATCTTATTTTAAAACACTTAGGAAGGTAATACATTAAGTGCTTCCAGTTACATAAGTTATTCCTTGGCTTCTGGAGAGGAAACTCAGAGTGAACAGGGAGGGAGGGAAGGATGGGGAGAAATAGCGGGAGGGAGGGGAAAAACAAAAGGCAGGAAGGAAGAAGGAAAAGTGGGTCTAAACTTCTTCCAAATGGGCAGTGGTGAATACTGGACAAAGCTACAGAACTCTTGGATCTTTAGAAAAAGACTCTAGACTCTCAGCCCCACCCCCCAACTTTCTGCCCTGTGGCTCCTTCCCTTGACTGCATTTGTTGACTGCTGTCTTCCAGTTCGGGTGCCACATACCCACAGCCATGCTGCTTCTGTCCTGCTGTCCCCCTGTAATGGCTCTCACTACAGTCACCAATGGCTGTCACAGGTAGGGGTCGACAGACACTTGTCTTCATTTATCTGGACATTTCTGTGGCATGTGTCCCAGCTGATGACATCCTTCTTGGCTACCACAATAGCACTCTCTCTGGGGTCTTCCTTTCTATCTTTCCATGGCTTCTTCTCACATTTCTTCGTAGGTTCCTTTTCTTGGTCTGCTCAAGTGTCAATACTCCTTGGGCTTTATCTTTGACCCTGTGCTAGGAATCAGCAAACTAAAATAGACTGGAATGGGTGAATTTAACTCAGATGACCATTATACCTACTACTGAGGGCAAGAATCCCTTAGAAGAAATGGAGTAGCCATCATAGTCAACAAAAGAGTCTGAAATGTAGTACTTGGATGCAATCTCAAAAAAGACAGGATGTTCTCTGTTCGTTTCCAAGGCAAACCATTCAATATCACAGTAATCCAAGTCTACACCCCAACCAGTAATGCTGAAGAAGCTGAAGTTGAACAGTTCTATGAAAACTTATAAGACCTTCTAGAACTAACACCCTAAAAAGATACCCTTTTCATCATAGGGGACTGAAATGCAAAAGTAGGAAGTCAAGAAACACCTGGAGTAACAGGCAAATTTGGCCTTGGAGTATAGAATGAAGCAGGGCAAAGGGTAATAGAGTTTTGCCAAGAGAATGCACCAGGCAAAACAAACACTCTCTCCCAACAACACAAGAGAAGACTCTACACATGGACATCACCAGATGGTCAATACTGAAATCAGATTGATTATATTCTTTGCAGCCAAAGATGGAGAAGCTCTATGCAGTGAGCAAAACAACACAGGAGCTGACTGTGGCTCAGATCATGAACTCCTTATTGCCAAATTCAGACTTAAATTGAAGAAAGTAGGGAAAACCACTAGACCATTCAGGTATGATCCAAATCAAATCCTGTATGATTATACAGAGGAAGTGAGAAATAGATTCAAGGGATTAGATCTGATAGACAGAGTGCCTGAAGAACTATGGATGGAGGTTTGTGACATTGTACAGGAGACAGGGATCAAGACCATCCCCAAGAAAAAGAAATGCAAAACAGCAAAATGACCATCTGAGGAGGCCTTACAAATAGCTGTGAAAAGAAGAGAAGTGAAAAGCAAAGGAGAAAAGGAAAGATATATCCATTTGAATGCAGAGTTCCAAAGAATAGCAAGGAGAGATAAGAAAGCCTTCCTCAGTGATTAGTGCAAAGAAATACAGGAAAACAATAGAATGGGAAAGACTAGAGATCTCTTCAAGAAAATTAGAGACACCAAGGGAACATTTCATGCAAAGATGAGCTCAATAAAGGACAGAAATGGTATAGACCTAACAGAAGCAGAAGATATTAAGACGAGGTGGCAAGAATACACAGGAGAACTGTACAAAAAAGATCTTCACGACCCAGATAATCACGATGGTGTGATCACTCACCTAGAGCCAGACATCTTGGAATGTGAAGTCAAGTAGGCCTTAGGAAGCATCACTAAGAACAAAGCTAGTGGAGGTGATGGAATTCCAGTTGAGCTATTTCAAATCCTAAAAGATGATGCTGTGAAAGTGCTGCACTCGATATGTCAGCAAATTTGGAAAACTCAGCAGTGGCCACAGGACTGGAAAAGGTCAGTTTTCATTATAATTCCAAAGAAAGGTAATGCCAAAGAATGCTCAAACTACCGCACAATTGCACTCATCTCACACACTAATAAAGTAATGCTCAAAATTCTCCAAGCCAGGCTTCAAGGAACTTTCAGATATTCAAGCTGAATTTGGAAATGGCAGAAGAACCAGAGATAAATTGCCAACAAATGTTGGATCATCAACAAAGCAACAGAGTTCCATTAAAACATCTATTTCTGCTTTATTGACTATGCTAAAGCCTTTGACTGGGTGGATCACAACAAACTGTGGAAAATTCTGAAAGAGATGGGAACACCAGATCACCTGTGAGCATGTGATGGAGCTGACGGGTGTTTAAGAGTGTAACCTCTGCAGTTTGGCCCCTGCCTCCACGATTTAGTCACTATGTGTAAACTTCAGTCTCTTCATCTGTATCATACACCAATGATTGTATTTGCCTCCTAAGGATTTTTGAGAATCAGATAAGATTCAATAATAAATATTTGCACTTTAGAAAGTTCACTTAGGAAGGAATGAGAAGAATGGATGGGGGGTGGCCAGATGAGGGGCAGGAATACAAGTTAGAAGACTCTAGCAATAATCTAGTAAAGAAGAAATGAGGGACTTCCCTGGTGGTCCAGTGACTAAGACTCTGAGCTCCCAATTCAGAGGGCCAGGGTTCAATCCCTGGTCAGGGAACTAGATCCCACATGTCACAACAAAGAGTTTGCATGCTGCAAATAAGACCTAGCACAACCAAAATAAGTAATAAATATAACTATTAAAAAGAAGAAATGAAAGCCAACCAGAACAGGGATAGTGGGAATCAAAGAGTGATGAGTGAATTGGAGGGGGCAGAATTAACAGGACTTACCTAGGAGATCAAAAAGACAGCAAGTCCAAGACGACTTCTAGGTATCTGGCTCAGGTGACTGTGAAGGCAGTGATGCTTTAGAAAGTTAAGAGAAGGAATAGACTTGGTGGGGGGTGGGGAGTGGTTAAGATCATGCATCACATTTGAAATCTGTTGAGTTTAGGAATACCAGGAGGCATCCAGGTGGAAACAGCCACTGGAACTAAATAGAGCTGCTAAAGACATAGATTTGGGAAGAATTAAAAGATTATTGGAGGCGTATGAGTAGATGATGTCCTCGAGTGAGAGTACCACAATTCAGTTCAGTTCAGTTCAGTTGCTCAGTCATGTCCTACTCTTTGTGACCCCTTGGACTGCAGCATACCAGGCCTCCCTGTCCATCACCAACTCCCAGAGTTTACTCAAACTCATGTCCATTGAGTTGATGATGCCATCCAACCATCTCATCCTCTGTCGTCCCCTTCTTCTCCCTCCTTCAGTCTTTCCCGGCATCAAAGTCTTTTCCAATGTGTCAGTTCTTCCCATCAGGTGGCCAAAGTATTGGAGCTTCAGCTTCAGCATCAGTCCTTCCAGTGAAGAGTCAGGACTGATTTCCTTTAGAATGGACTGGTTGGATCTCGTTGTAGTCCAAGGGACTCTCAAGAGTCGTCTCCAACACCACAATTCAAAAACATCAATTCTTCACCGCTCAGCTTTCTCACATCTGTACATGACTACTGGAAAAACCATAGCCTTGACTGCTGCTGCTGCTGCTGCTAAGTCGCTTCAGTCATGTCCAACTCTGTGCGACCCCATAGACGGCGGCCCACCAGGCTCCCCCGTCCCTGGGATTCTCCAGGCAAGAACACTGGAGTGGGTTGCCATTTCCTTCTCCAATGCATGAAAGTGAAAAGTGAAAGTGAAGTCGCTCAGTCGTGTCTGACTCTTAGCGACCCCATGGACTGCAGCCTACCAGGCTCCTCCGTCCATGGGATTTTCCAGGCAAGAACACTGGAGTGGGGTGCCATTGCCTTTTCCAATCAGACCTTTGTTGGCAAAGTAATGTCTCTGCTTTTTAATATGCTGTCTAGGTTGGTCATAACTTTTCTTCCAAGGAGTAGGCGTCTATTAATTTTATGGCTGCAGTCACCATCTGCAGTGATTTTGGAGCCCAAAAAAGGTCTGTCACTGTTTCCACTGTTTCCCCATCTATTTACCATGAAGTGATAGGACCAGTGGCCACAGGACTGGAAAAGGTCAGTTTTCATTCCAATCCCAAAGAAAGGCAATGCCAAACAATGTTCAAACTACCGCACAATTGCACTCATCTCCCACGCTAGTAAAGTAATGCTCAAAATTCTCCAAGCCAGGCTTCAGCAATACGTGAACCATGAACTTCCAGATGTTCAAGCTGGTTTTAGAAAAGGCAGAGAAACCAGAGATCAAATTGCCAACATCTGATGGACCATCGAAAAAGCAAGAGAGTTCCAGAAAAACATCTATTTCTGCTTTATTGACTATGCCAAAGCCTTTATCCAGGAAGGATAAAGTTCAGACTCCTCAACTCAGTATATAAGGCTTTTCTCACATGGCTTTGCTTTTTGTCTCCATTTTCATCTCCTCCATATACACTGTTTGCTGGAGTCATTCACAAAGACCTGAATCATCCATGAATGCATGGTATTTTTTAAAAAACATTTTGCTAAACATATAACATTTTACTGAAATTTGCACTGAAAAGAGCATTTATCACAAGCGTTCAATTTATTTTCATAAACCAAACAAACCCTTGTGACCAGTATCCAGATCAGAAACAGAAAGCTGGCACTCTGGGTCCCTTCATGCCCTCTTCACATCACTACCTCGCCAAGGGGCAATTGCCATCTTGACTTCTAGCTGCTCAATACTGGACTTTGCTTTTCTTGCTCAATGATATACCCTGAGGATTTTTCTATATCAGTGGGAAAGATTTGGGGCCCACAGGAATTGGTTGGGACCGCACTGGTGCGTTTGGCCTAGCCACACCAGTGGCCTCTGTCTGTGCCCATGACATTCCAGTTATTAAACACTCTGAGCACCATCTGCATTGTCTTATGTTATGTGGCATGGACAGTTTCCTCTGTGTAAAGTGCCCTTGCCTCTCCTTCTTTTTATCTTAATATATATATTTGATTGAAGTACAGTTGACTTACATTTCAGGTACATAGCAAGGTGATTCAGTTATACAAATACACATATATTTTTGAAATTATTTTCCATTATAGGTTATTATAAGATATTGACTATAGTTCCTTGTGCTATACAGTAAACCTTTGCTGCTTGTTGCATATTTGTCTCCTCTTCTTTACCTCCTTCCTTCTCTCTTTAAAAGCCATCCTCGCCTCTAAAAATCTCTCTAACCACCTCTCAACTCCTGCCCCATGACCCGAATCTGGCCTTGTCACACTCTGCCCTGGCCTTGTCACACTGGCTGCAACCTCAATAGGCCTGCCTATCTCCTCTCCTAGACTGTAAGCTACTGGAGGGTAGGGACTGATTGTATTTATCTTGGTATTTTGGGCTCTGAGCATAGAGCTAGCTCATGGTAAACTTTCAACAAGTGTTGCATGAATAAAATGAATGAATGAATGGATGAGGTCCACAGGTTAACTGGAGATGCCTTTCTTTCCTTAGATCTCTCTCTAAAAGAGAGATCTTTTAGACACTCCATTCTATGTGTGGTTTTCCTGGCTGAGTAACAACCTGAAGTTCCTTCCAACTCTACAAACAATTGTTTCTCACTTATTCCTAGGACAGAAATACAACTGGCTTCAGAACTTCACGTTGGTACAGTATGTTCTCAAAGACATATGCTTTCCATAAGATAGTCCGGACTCTGAAGTACACTGCAAGAATCTTGGAAGGATGCATTGAAAGATGAAAAGAAAAAAAAAAGAAACAGCAACAAGGATGAATACCCCTGGGCCAAGGAGTTGAGAGAATGTTGATTTTGGTACAAATTAACGGGTGCCATTAATGCATGTTGCTGTTTGCTATTTTGGTTTCTGTTTAGATTTATGTTTTGATACCAGCTTCCTTTACAGAACACATCAAGTCGGCAGACTGTTGGGAAGCAGAGTCTTTCCAGTCTTTTCCATCAGAATAACACATTCCTTATAATCAGCCACACTCGGCTAAGTCTCATTTGTATGTGAGTTCACGGTGTAGGGCACTTTGAAGTTGCAAGATGTAAACGTCACTACTGCCATCATAAACACGCAGATTAATAAAGCATCGGGCTCACTGCCCTTTCTTTCATTTTCTAAACCTACTTTAAGACATTTCTAAACCTTCATTGGCTGTGATTTTCAGACATCAGTTCTGGTCAGAGAAGACCATTTCTCCCCACCATTTACCCAGCCTTTGAAGCCAAGGCTGCCGACACCTTCTCTGCAGCTGTGGCCCCAAGAGCAGTCTTTGATGTCCTGACTGGTTTCTGTGGGAAGTGTTTCCTCTGCTCCTGGTTCCCTGGAGTTCTCTGGGCATTCCGGGAACCCAGCTGCTGATTCCCCTCCACTCTGGTTCTCTTCATGGCTGACTCATTTGTCCCCAGCACAGGCAACGGTCAGCCCCTCCGTCCTCCAACAGTGGGCGGGGCCTCGGAGGAGGGAGACAGCATAATGGGAGCCTTGGCCCAAAGGTCCCTGGGCCCTGAGAGCAGCTGTGCTGACTTTGAAGGTGGCCTCGTAATGGCTCTTGTCCCAAAAGGAGTCAGTAACAGCACTGCTGCTGCCACTGAACACTTCACGTCCAGCTCTGCTTTTTATTCATTTATTCATCCATTCCACAAATATCTATTGAGCAAGTACTACGGGCCAGGCACTGCTCTAGGCACTGGGAACTCAGAGATGAATGAACCAAGAAGAATCTCTGCCGTCAAAGAGTTTATTTTTTTGTTGGGGAAAATGACAAATACGAAAGTAAATTGATAAGTGAGGAAAGCGGTGAGTGCTGTGGAGGAAATAAAGCAGGGTTGGGGTTCCCACGTGGTACTAGTGGTAAAGAACCTTCCTGCCAGCAGAGGAGAAGTAAGAGACACGGGTTTGATCCCTGGGTAGGGAAGATTCCCCTGGAGAAGGGAATAGGCAACCCACTCCAGCATTCTTGCCTGGAGAATCCCACGGCCAGAGGAGCCTAGAGGGCTATAATCCATAGGGCTGCAAGGAGTCGGACACAACTGAAGTGACTTGGCACGCATGCACGGGGCAAGCATTACTTTGCACAATCTTAGAATCTATGAAGTAGGTAGAAGCTCCATTTTACAGACAGAGACAGTGAGGCTTACAGAGGTGAAGTGACTTGTCCCAAGTTTTCCAATTCGTAAGCTATAGGGCTGACACAGAAATTCAGGTCTGCCTCGGAGAAGAGTGGGATACATTCCACATGCCCTCATTTATAAACAGATTCTTCAAACTGAAAGCATTTTTACTAGCTTTCATCTCTTAAAACTCTGTACTTTTAGTTCTTCAGCAATGTCAGCCAATTACCAGGTTCCTCGTGGGACTTATTTCATCTCAGTGCAAAGGCTGCCATGCTGCCAGAGTCACTCTGTCATTAGCTCGACCTCCCTGTTGCATTTGCTGCCGTGGATGGCGTCCTCATTCTGGAGACTCCCTACCCCCACCCCCACCCCTCTCTCTGTTTTCTAAGCCCTCTCAGTGTCTTTCCTGCCTCCTGGGCTCTCCTCTTGCTTGACCTGTCCCATCACACACTGTGTTCCTGACTGCTGGGGCCTCTTCTCCCAAACACCCTCCCTGGGTGGCCCTGTCCTGTCCATGGTCCAGGCGGCAGAGGGCCTGTGTCCCCAGGTCGCTGCCGCAGACCCAGGCTCTGCAGAGCTGCAAAGCTGTCTCCCAGGCACCTAAACTCTAAAACACAAGTTATTTTCTTCTCCATTTCTGCTTCTGAGTCAGAGAATGTAAACACCTGCCATCCAATCATTCCCAACTGGACGAGGGGACCTGGACAATGCCCTCATGTACTTCCACATCCCATCGATGCCCAGTCCAGTGGGACCCACCAGGGCTGCATCCTTGCCTTCATTCCCTCAGCCCCTACCTGACCCCAACTCTTCTCAACCTTCTCTCCCCAATCTGATGCCAGTCTGGCCTCGTTCCCTGCTCTCTCACTGCTGCCAGGTGATCTTTATAAAATATACACTGGTTGTTTTGGTGATTTAGTTGCTAAGTCATGTCAGCTCTCGTGACCCCATGGACTATAGCCTGCCAGGCTCCTCTGACCATGGGATTTCCCAGGCAAGAATACTGGAGCGGGTTGCCAGTTCCTTCTCCAATACACTGGTTCTCTATTCCTAAAAAACATGGCATAAAACCTCATCATTTCTGGTCAAATGTCAAGCCTCCAGCCCTTTGTGATCTGCCTTCTGCTTATCTCTCTGTCTTATCTTCTTCCACTCCTCACAGGCTGCTCTGAGCCCCAGCCACTTGGAGCTACCTGGAAGTCCTTTGACTTAGCCCAGAACTTCCATCACTTTGTTTCTTACTCCTACTGGTCAGACACATTCAACTCCTCGGACTCCCTGATTGAGCTCCCCCTTCTCTGTACCCTCACAGCCCGCCCAGACACCACTTCTCTCTCGTCCCCACAACTGTCAACGTTCCTGTCCTTCTCCCTAACCAACCGTAAGCTCTCCGATGTGAGCTGTGCAGTGGCAGGTAGGACAGCTAGCCTGTCTGCATCTTCCTTACTCACAACAGTGACTAGCATGTGAGAGGCTCTCGGTAATTGTTCACAGGCAGGCAAAGTTTGTAGCCGGCCAAAACCAAGTTTGTGTTTAATGATTCCTTCCAAGATCTAACTCACTAGAACTTATGGATCTTATTTAGCAAATGTTACACAAAAATCAAACCATAGTATGGAGAATAATTAAGAAGAAGAAAATATAAACAATAGTTATAAATAGTATTGTAAACAAATTCCAAGACTTGTGCTGATTTAATCATCAGACACCAAATGCTGAAATGTTTTCCTCTCATCAGAAATGCTATTAAGTATAATGGGCCTAAGCCAACAGTTCATCTCTGAGTTGTGTTTTTCATATATAAACGACAAGGAGCTGGATTTGATGACCATCCTCAGTCCAGGGATCTGACATCAAATTGCACCTGAAGTTCATCATTTTTGCTCTTTATCCTTACAATCTCCTTCACCCCACTGTAGTTGCATCTGTAGATGTCTGTCCAGCTCACACATGAACAGTCTCCTCCATCTGCATGGCCACAGGGTGGGGTCCTGGCAGCCATGTAGTTACAATGTGGTCCTGCTCTCCTCTGACCTCGACTGAATGGTGCAAGAATGGGCCCCTGACCCAGGCTGGCCTAATGTGAGACCCTCCCCTGGGAATGGAGACTTGAACTAAGACAGATGAGGCCCAGTCAAAGCTCCTAAGAAGCACCAACACCTGTGGCACAGCTTCCAGCCGTTCACTTGACTCATGTTCACTGACCATGGACACGAAGCTGGGATGGTTCTTGGTGTCCTCTGTAGGCCGCAGCCAGTCTTCAAGAACTTTCTGGTTTCCTGATGGCTTTCCGGTTCTTGTGCCCAATCTTTCCTGAGGCTCACTGCATGGCTGCCCTTGTGTTCTCGGAGACACCTCGGTCCTCCCAATGAGGGCTTTCCTTGATGAAGTTAGTGCCACCTGGTTAATCGGCAACAACGTATTTTAGCTCCAGCTTTTCCGGGTGGGCCTGAGCAGCTGTTCCCTCTGTCCTGTGGGCCTTCTCCCTCTCTGCCTAAGGCCATGGAGCACTCATAGGAACTCCTACTGAGGGCCCAGAGGCAAGCGCTGAGTCTTCTGTGAGTGTTTTTCATAAATCTTTTATTTTTTTTTCCAGTTAAGCACGGCCATATAAGAAAGGGAACAACAACAACACACAGTTTAACAACGCTCGTAAAAGGAGGTAAAAGGGCCTTGTGCAATTTCATCAGATACAACCCGCCCTCCTCATGCCAATTCCAGCAGAGAAAACATCTTGACAAATCATGTCCTTTAGTCAAAACAAGTTGGAGTCCAAACACATGGAGTAGATATAAAATATATTATTTTCAGGAGATTGAAATCCAAACCACAAATTCCAGAAACGCATTTTTCAAAGTGCTGCCTATTAGACATGCTCATTTTAAATTAAATTAACGCTGTTGTGAGAGTGGGAAGGTATGGTTCAACTTATTTATTAGATCGCTATCAAGTTTTTTTCTAGAGATCAAGGTGCTTCATGCACAGGCATTTGAGAGAAGACTTACTCGACTGTTTAAAAAAAGTCAGGTTCTGCCAAAGTGGTTTCTCTGGACTTTGATACTCCCCTCCACCCAGGGCACTGCCCTTTGAAGCCGGCAGTTCTGTGCGGCTAACCACAAGTCTAGCCTCCGGTGGAGGAGTACGCTGAGCTGACTCCAAACACTTTCTCAGAACCGCAGAAAGAATGACCTCGAGGGTGCCCAGCTCTGCTCCCTGGCCTGTTCACTTTCCTTGATAGAGCCTGATGGGGAGAACTTGGGTGAGCAAAGTTCTACAACTCAGCGTCTCATCCCTCAGGAAGGCTTTTCTTATTTTTTGTTAATTTTTTTAAAAAGATTATATTATTTAAAATGATTTTAGGCAAATAACAAGCATGCCTTTTGCTATCAGAGCCTTTCCGGACTCATTTATTTTGAAACCAGATCAGAAGCATGAGTGAATTTTCTGTGCTCTAGAATGAAAGGAAAATTTCTTGCTGGGATGGACAGCCAATCCTACACTTAGGTGGAGGGTGGATGGTATTTTTCCAAAGTGGCCTCAATGATATTTTCTGCTCCTCATGCTCTGGTTCCCTTTTTAACAGGAAGAGAGCAGGTCCCTCCCCTTGAGCCCAGGTAGGCATTTGTGACTGCCTCGACCAACAGAGCACTGTGTGAGTGATGCTCTGTGGCTTCTGAGATTCCCACCTGGTGCTCTCTCTCAGGATGTTTGTCCTTGGAATATGGCTGCCTTGCTGTGAGGAAGCTCAGGCCATGTGGAGAAGCCTGTGTGGAAAGGAACTGAGGCCTTCAGCTCACAGGCTGGGCTGAGCTACTGGCTGATGGTTAGCATAACCTTGGAGGTGAATCCTTCTCTGCTGAGCTCTGCCCAGACAGCACATTCATGAACAAAATAAATGATTGATGATATTTAAAGCCAGCGTTTCAACAAGGCTTCTGATGCACCAATTGATAACCAGGACAGTTGGGGATGAGAGTCTTGTCTGGAGAGTCTGATTTATACAGGAAAGTGTGCTAAAGCAATGGAAGGAAAGTGACTTTAACAAGTTGCGATCTGATATCAGCACATGAGGTTCTGACTATACTAAGGGCAGAACCCAGCCACCTTGACTTCCCTCTCACAGAGGATTTGTTTGATGCAGAGAATCTTGGACACATGCACGTATCCCCTAACTTTCACCGTCTGCAGACATGTACATCAATGAGACTGAATGCTGTGAGCCACTTTGGAGCATGGGATGGAAGTCTCATTTCCCTATAGCACAGAGGCTGTCTGAGGAGCACTTGTGGGGTGGAGCATTTGCCCTCTCCTAGGATGTGAAGACAGAGCTTCTGTAGGGCTCCTGGTGGAGTTAGGGGCCCAAGTTGTTTTGGGCTTCTGCCTCCATTCCCCAGGTGGTCAGGGTCTAGCCCAGCTGGCCTCTCCTCCCTTGAACCATTTCATCACAGCACATGTACGGAATCTCATAGGCTCCACAGCTTGCCCCAGGTGGGACGGTCTGTGTCCCCTGAGACTGAGGACACCAAGGTTGGACTCACAGGGGAGAATAAGGGGGTCTGCAAAAACACAGCGCAGTCGTACAAACACAGCTTCCCACAGGCACTGAGCCTCCACGTCTCTTAGCAAGAACAAGTCAGGAGTGAGATGGGACATGCTTGTGGCTTTGCGGGGAGGTGTCTGTTCTCTCCTATGTGATTCACTTGTTCACTCAGCAGTCAATTTGTATGCACCAAATGCCCACATGTTGGCTCTGCACAGGGATACAAACATTCTCAAGGTGGCTCTTGGGAACCACACTCTGACCAGGACCATGAACTTGTAAAAATAAAAATAGCAATTATGTACTTAGCACTTACTGTAGGACAGGCACCGTTGTAAATACTCTGTATGTATGAACTCACTTCATCCTCACCACAGCCCTATAAAGTGGGTACTATTATCATCCTCAATTTATAGTCCGCAAAGAGTCAGACATAACTGAGCAGCTTTCACTTCACTTCAATGTGTAATGATAAAGATGTATAATGATAAAGCAAGGAGTATGTGCAGCTGCAGAGGTGTGTACACAAGGTATGGAGCCCTGACGATACCCTTGGGCCTGGAAAACCCTCTCCTATGGTCTTCCTATCACCACTGTGGGGTCCACAGCATGCCCTGCGGGAACAACTACTGGTCTACTTACTAGCACATCTCTCCCCAGCTTCGCACCCCCTGTCTAGGCTACAGGTTCTCCCTCTGATGACTCTGAGCCATTGTCATCTGTGAAACCATGTGAGTCCAGAGACAGGAGAGCAGCTTAGCTCCCTTTCCAGCACCATGGCTCTCCCATTTGGACGAGCAGCACCCCAAGCTGAGAAGGAGCCCACGTGGACACCTTTATTTCATCCAGTTCTGTCTGTTTGCTCCTTTCAGGCTCAGCTTTGGTTGGCTCTGAGTGAGAAGAGAGGGAAACAGGTCCCAGAGGCAAAGAGTAGGGCAGCGAGTGGCAGGAAAGCAATGGCTGTTGGCCTCTGATACAGAATGAAGCTGCAGCGTGTGGAGGCAACCCAACACCACTGCGTACATTTCTCCTCCCGGGGCTGTACGGCCCATGAGTCCCTGGACTGAGTCCCAGAGAAGCAGTACCAGCAGATGACCCCGGGAGAGCGCCCTCACCTGTGCTGTTCTGAGGATCACTCCAGGCTGGGAGCTGACTTGAGGCACTGCATAGATACCGGAGAGGGAAAGCATCTATGCTAATCAGTCATCAGGAAGAAAAGAGTTTATGATACATGAATACTGAACTTTCAAGAGAATACCTGGTAGCGTCCTGGTGCCAAGAAATGTGAGTAAGAGCGTGGGCTTTGGAATAAGATGGATCTGGGGACGAATCCTGGTGTCCCACTTCCTGTATGCTGTTCAGAAAACACCTAGAAGAGGGGGGAGGAAGACCCAGCCCTAGCCTTCTGAAAGTTCATATCTACTGGTTACCCCTCTGGGCTTCAGTTTCCCCATGGGTAAAGCAGGGATAATGAAAGGGTCATTGTGAGGTTTGAATGTGAGAATGGCTGATCCCTGGGTACAGGTGACCACAGCTTAGCTGCCTGACTTTGGTAGTGAGAAGCCTCAGAGAACAGGACCAGGGAGACTGGTGAATGGCCGTGGCCATGAGAGCCTCTGCCTCCTCCCTCCACATCCTCTTCTTTCCACCGCCCTTAAACCAAAGTAGAAGACACCCTCTCCCGATGGCGCACCCCCATCTCAAAGACAGAGCGCTTGGTTCCACAAAGCCCTAGTGTTCCTCTTTTCATTTACCCCAGTTTTGTTCAAACCCTGACATGTGGGCTGCCAGTAAATTTCCTTGCCAAGTTCTCTGGAATGATGAGAAGAGTCAGCCATAGAGGCCCAGGCAGAAACAAAATAAAACAATTCTCCCTTGGGGTGCTTCTTTTACAAAGAAGACACACAAATGACCAAGTCCATAAAAAGATGCTCAACAACAACATCACATATATATTAGAATGTTATTCAGACATAAAGAAGAATGAAATCACAATCTGGGACAACATGGATAGATTTTGAGGGCATTATATTCAGTAAAATGTCAGAGCAAGATAAATACTATAAACCTTAAAAGTTCTCATCACAAGAAAAAAATTTCTAACTGTATAACATTGTGGATATTAACTAGACTTACTGTGGTGATCACTTTGAAATGTATAAAAATACATTTTTAGGTATTCTGCCTAGCCCACCAAGACTCTCCCACCACGTGCAGACAAATGAGACGCGCCTGGTAAGTGAGTGCAGAGGCCCAGCAGCTGGGGGCTGAGGAGTGGGTCCTGGCAGCTGCTGGGAGAGCGCACAATTCTTTTTCTTAAATCCATTAAATGGAAACCTCCCTTTGGGATCCGTCTCTGGGGGCAGGAGCATCTCTGCATGAGCCCTAACTCCAGGGATTTGAATGGAGAGAAACGTGGCAATCCAGTGATGGCCCAGGACAGTTCTAAACACCCCCGCAGGCAAAGCCCGTCTTAGGACAGTGAAGCTTCCAACTGCAAGGAGAGCTGCAGAAAACACACTGTAGAGTTTAAAGGGTAATTTAAAGATGTGATGTCTCATGGGTCATGCAACAGTGACGGAAAATGCAAGTGGACAGTCCTCCTACAACAGACGGTCTGTGTCGGCTGCTGGAGAGTTGCAAAGTCCATTAGTGTATTAAAGGCACTGTGACATATGACAGCAAAGACTTTTGGTTTAATTTTCTGTTTAACCGAGGGTTTTCTAAACATATTTTGTCACAGAACACTTTTGCCAGGAAACTGTTCTTTTGTGGAACATCACTGGCGAGTTATGTTCGGGCAAGTTAGGGCCTCCTCTCACTGACACCGTGTCTTTCTGCAAATCAGAAACTCCTGGAGTGAGCAGAGTGCAGGCGGGTTAGAGCCTCCACTTGGGCCCTTGGCCAGACTATGGATACAGCAGGCTGACTGCAAAAGGTCACAGTGGGCTGTCCTCAGACCTGACTGACCAGGGCAGGAAAGTCCACACTTCTTATTTTAGTTTCTCTTCAAGGTTAAGTCCAAACTTATGAATGAAGCAATAGAGTGCTCAAGTGGAGAAAGTCAGAGAGCATGTCTAGCCTGGAAGTGTCTGTAAAAACCAGCCAGTATGAAGAGCTGCTAGGCAACCCTGGCTCACATTTACACAGGAGCCCTTGAACACTTTTGAGAAGCTGATCTGTGCTGTATTATTAAAAAAAAAAACAAAAAAAAAAACAGATAGAGTGAAAATGCCCCAGCTACATGTTGCATCAGAAGCTGATGATGACTGGGAGCAGTGGGGAGGAGACCTAGTGTCCATTCCAGCTGCTCACTGCTTGGTTTAGAGTCTGACTGGCTTCCGCCCTCTGGCTTTTGGAGTGGACCAGTTTTCCTGGCATATGCATTTATTGAACTCTGAAAGGCCAGATCGTCTATGAAGATTAATTCATGATTTCAAAGACTCTTTGAAACTGGCAAAACATTCTGTTATTTCCAAGAGTTATTACAACCGAAATCCTGGCATAGACGAGGGGGTCAGCCTGTAATCTCATTTAGATCTTTTTAAATTTAGAAACTTTACAGGGGGTTAAAAATAGATCACATTTGTGTACTTTTCCTCCTTTCATCTCCACTGCAAAGGCGGTTTGGTAATTTTGATTTAGCCTCGATATTAGCCAGAGAAATTCTCGTACTTGTCACCCGGGAGTCTGCTAAGCCAAAATAAAACTCATTTTCAAATGGATTTTGGGAAGATGCTGGTTATATGACTGAGGAGAGTTACTTGTTATCCCACACAGTAAGCTTTAGAATTAACGGCACAAGACTACCACTAAGATCTGTATGTGGATTTGTGTTGAGTGAAAATGTGAACCAGGAAGGATGTTTTCAGTAGTGCTACCCTGGAGGGCTGTGTCCTTACCTATTGATCAGAAAAGATCATAATACTTAAGTCAAGGGAAGCTAGAGGGTCAGGCTGTTATAAGCAAAAGTTACATGAAGATTGTACCTGATTTCGGAAAGGCTAGACATTCTCTTCTGTGATACTCAACAGGGTTAAGGAGGTACCAGCATTTTCAAGCCCAGCAGAGAGAGCATTACACTCAGGATTACCTCGACATGGTGACTTTACCTTCATGAACATGCTGAATCCAGTTTTAAGGAGATCCGTGAGGCCCGAAGACACGTGTTCAATGTCAACTGGATCTGGCCTCTCGGGATTAAATATCTCCTCCACGACCTGCTTCAACAGTGGTTTATAGGATGCCTAGAAAGACAAAATATTGTGCTGTAAGTAGAAGGGTTTGGTTTGTCTGGAGAGAGGAGAGCTTTATCTGCACCAAACGAAGCAAAACAAGTTTATTTTTGATCCTGAGCAATGGCTATGGTTTTGTGTGTGTGTGAAAAGACAATATAACAACATTGATTTTTTTGGGGAAAAATATTTATTCCACTACACTAGCACTATTTTTTGTTTCTCATACTCCCTTCCACAAGCAAACAACTCTTACCAGAGCTATAGGTATAGGATGGTTAATTTTTCAATCTAGATTTAAAGCGACAATCTAATGCATGAAGTATAAGTTCAGTACAGTCACTCAGTCATGTCCAACTCTTTGCAACCCAAAAGACTGCAGCACACTAGACTTCCCTAGCGTGTCCAACACCAACCTTCCCCTGTCCCTCACTAATCCCCGGAGCTTGCTCAAACTCATGTCCATCGAGCCAGTGATGCCATCCAACCATCTCATCTCTGTCATCCCCTTCTCCGCCTGCCTTCAATCTTTCCCAGCATCCAGGTCTTTTCTAATGAGCCAGCTCTTTGCAACAGGTGGCCAGTGTATTGGAACTGCAGCTTCAGCATCAGTCCTTCCAATGAATATTCAGGTTTGATTTCCTTTAGGATTGACTGGTTTGATCTCCTTGCAGTCCAAGGAACTCTCAAGAATCTTCTCCAACACCACAGTTCAAAAGCATCAATTCTTTGGCGCTCAGCTTTTTTATGGTCCAACTCTCACATCCATACATGACCACTGGAAAAACCATAGCCTTGACTAGACGGACCTTTGCTGGCAAAGTAATGTCTCTGCTTTTTAACATGCTGTCTAGGTTGGTCATAGCTTTTCTTCCAAGGAAATGAATAAGTTAAAAATTAACAAGTTATTTGTGTCTGGAAGAGGTTGGAATAAAGCACACAAAAATGTAAATGAGGGCTAATGGTTCTGCGAGTAGGAGACTCTATTTTCTTCTTTTTCCAAAACTTCAGAAATTAGCAGGTATATTTCTGGAATCAAAACAATCCAATAGGTATGTTCAATGTTAAAAAAAATGTTCACAGAATGGCCTCTGAATTTTCCAAACCCTCCTTCCTGAGTAAACTGTCTTAAGAAATTTTCTACCATCTCAGCCTTTCTGCATATTTAATCTCTTAAACTTCAATCTCTCTAAACTGCTCTCCACGGAGAAGTCCTTTGGCTAATACTCTGCTAACTTATCAAATATTCATCAACTGCTTCCTTAGAAACAGAACTAGTTTTTGGCCAGGCACATGATCAATTGGCTGAAAGACTCCATTCTGCAGCCTTTCTTGCTGCTGAGTCTGGAAGTTTTGGAGAATGATACGCAAGGAGAAGGGCAGTGGGACTTCAAGCAGCTTTCCTCCCCTTTCTCTTTTCTGCTGCCTGGAATATTAAAGTGATGGCGGCAGCCTCAGCAGCCACTGTGGAAAACTGAACCATTTCTTGGAGATGCTAGAGCACAGGGCTGGAAGAAATCTGGGTCAGTGGAGACTCGTGGCATTACTAAAACACAGATGGACTGAATCAGAACCTACATATGTGACAAGACAAAACCTTGCATGTTTAAGCCGTTATGTTTCAGATCTCTGCTACTTGCAACTTAGTAAAATTCTGTTACAAAGCACAAAGGGAAGATAAATAAAAAGCCCACTTCTTTCCAGGAGCTTACAGATATTTCTTTTATTAGTCTACATATAGTTATACAGAATAACATTGGGCAGAACCAGAGAGATACACATAGGCTGACACATTTAAGAGAGGAGAGAGTATACCCCTCAACCTACAAAAACCAAGAGAAGGCTGCTGCTCACCATAGGATGTACCTTCAGTAAGTAGGATAAGTAGTGACCCCAAGAAGAGCTTAGGCATAAGAAAAAGGTGGTTCTGTTGTCCAGCAAAACACTATGTCGGGGCCCCCTCTGTGCAAGGCACGGGGTACCAGGGTGACAGGACTGTGTTCAGGGCCCCAGAAGCCCCTGTGTAGATGAGACAGGGAAAGAAGGAAGCGTGGAGGGTTAGACATCCCCTTTCTCCCTTGTTCTACTTTCAGCTCAGCCCTGGGGAATGCAGCTCTAGGGAGAAAGGCCCTTTGAGTCAGCCTCCCCTTGAGGGTGAGCAGAGATTTGGAAGTGCTATTCCCTTAACACCTTCATTCTTGGGACTTTGTGATCATGCAATATTACTGGGCAAGGCTGTAAACACGTTTTATTAATTTTTAAGATATGTAGATAACATTTATTTAGATTGAGAAAAGCAGTCACAAATTAAGTACGGAAAAGTCACAGGTAACAGACACATCACATAATCCAGAGAAATAATCAAAGTGCTTTTCTTAATGAACTGCCTCTCATACCTCTGTAACACTCATTTTTTTTCTGGACTAAACTCTCTCCTATGATATTCACATGACATTTTCATATGATTGTCTTCTCCTATGATAGCAATTTTTAAAAATAATTTTATTTTTAATGTTGCCTGTGTTGGGCCTTCATTGTTGCATGGGCTTTTCTCTAGTTGCAGTGAGGTGGGGCTACTCCCTAGATGTGGTGCTTGGGCTTCTCACTGCAGTGGTTTCCCTTGTTGCACAGTATGGGCTCTAGGGCACGCGGACTTCAGTAGTTGCAGCTCCCAGTCTCTAGAGAGCAGGCTCAAAGTTACAGCACATAGGCTTAGCTGCTCTGCAGCATGTGGGATCTTCCCAGCCCAGGGATCAAACCCATGTTTCCTGCATTGGCAGGTTGATTCTCTACCACTGAGCCATCAGGGAAGCCCCAGTTCAGTTCAGTTCAGTCGCTCTTTGAAACTCTTTGAAACCCCATGGACTGCAGCACGCCAGGCCTCCCTGTCCATTGTCCGACTCCCAGAGTTTACTCAAACTCATGTCCATTGAGTCAGTGATGCCATCCAACCATCTCATTCTCTGTCATCCCCTTCTCTTCCTGCCTTCAATCTGTCCCTGCATCAGGGTCTTTTCAAATGAGTCAGTTCTTCGCATGAGGTGGCCAAAGTATTGGAGTTTCAGCTTTAGCATCAGTCCTTCCAATGAACACTGAGGACTGATCTCCTTTAGGATGGACTGGTTGGATCTCCTTGCAGTCCAAGGGACTCGCAAGAGTCTTCTCCAACACCACAGTTCAAAAGCATCAATTCTTCGGCACTCAACTTTCTTTATGGTCCAACTCTGGGGTGGGGAGGGAAGCCCCATGATAGCAATTTTGAAATATCATTTTTGATAATAAGATGTGATGATTATTAAACTGTTGTCTCTCAAGCCCAAATCCTCTCTTCCGTGCTCAGTTCTGGAAGGCTGGCCTGCAAACCATATTTGTGCTTTGCCGTCTAGATCTGTTTGACTCTGCCCAAAGGAGCCCAGGAAGGACACTGGAAGGCAGGGAAAGCAAGCAGGAACCTGCTCCTCTCTGCTATTTCTGTCAGCATCACCCCAGCAATGGTTCCTTATCATTTGAAGCTGTCCCTTCTCTGGCCTTTTAAATCATAGAATCCAATACATTACCTTTCTTGTTTAAACTGCTTTCAGTTTTTTTCTTTTTTCTATTTTCACTGGTAACCAAAAACTCATTAAGTGATATAAGTATGGTTAATTTAAAGATACATGCACTGCGATGTTCACTGCAGCACTATTTACAATAGCCAGGACATGGAAACAACCTAAATGTCCATTGACAGATGAATGAATAAAGAAGGTGTGGTGTACACACACACACACACACACACACACACACACACACACACACACACACACACACACAGAATATTGCTCAGCCATTAGAAAGAATAAGGCTATTTACAGCAACATGGATGGACCTAAAGATTATCATACTAAGTGAAGGAAGCCAGAGAAAGACAAATATATATATATCACTTATATGTGGAATCTAAAAAAATGATACAAATGAACTTATTTACAAAGCAGAAATAGACCCACAGACATGGAAAACAAACTTATGGTTATCAAAAGGGAAAGGGGCAGGGAGGGATAAATTAGAAGGTTTGGATTAAGATATACACACTACTATATATAAAACAGATAATCAATGAGGACCTATTGTATAACACAGGCAACTATACTTGCTATTTTGTAACAACATATAAGGGAAAATAATCTGAAAAAGAATGTATATACATATAACTGAATCACTGTGCTATATATCTGAACTAACAATATTGCAAACAACTCTACTTCAATTAAAAAAAAAGAGAGAGAGAGAGAATTCACAGTGATTTATGGTCCAGTGATTAGGAGTTGGTGCTTTCACTGCTTGGGCCCAAGTTCAATCCCTGGTCAGGGAGCTGCGATCCCACAAGCTGCGCAGCACAGTCAAGAAAAAAAAAAGATGTTGATAAGTTTTGCCACTTAAATATTATATAGAAAAAGACCTCTAAATTCTTCTTTAAAACAACCAAGCACAGAACAACTAAATAACATTGTTCATTTAAAGAGCTCGATTTAGAAAAAGACTTTATCAGGTTCAAAGCAATACTTGTTTCATGACTCGTTAGCAAACACATTTCTTAGTTTTCCCAATCAGGGTTTTAGTCATGAGAACTTTTGGCTTCTTCCTCACTTAGTTTGGATTTTTTTTCTGCCCCACATCATGTCACTGAAATCTGACTAGAATGAATGGCTTTAGCCGTAGCTGCTTCTTTTTTTATATTTTAAGACTTTCAGTCTTTTTTTAAAAAATTAATTTATTTTTTCCTGTGCTGGGTACTCTTTGCTGTGCAGGCTTTTCTCTAGTTGTGGTGAGTGGGAGCTACTCTCTAGTTGCTGGGTGAGGGCTTCGCATTGCAGTGGCTTCTCTTGTTGCGGAGCACAGGCTCAATAGTTGTGGCACATGGGCTTAGTTGCTCCTCGGCATGTGGGATATTCCTGGGCCAGGGATCAAACCTATGTCTACTGCATTGGTGGGTGGATTCTTTAACACTGAGCCACCAGGGAAGCCCTGGCCGTAGCTTCTTAGATGAGACTCCTCTAACTATTATGGCATTTTCTATTCAGCCAGAAGCTACTTACTTCTCAGCAAAGGCCCATAGAAGGGGGTGATGGGAAGACAGATGTCTTTCCCCAGGGCCCTGTCCCATTTTCCTCATGTGTTAGAGAGGAACAGAGGGGAGATCAGTCGTGTAGTTTGACTTCATGAGACGTTAACGAGAGTAATTTACTTTTCCCCATCAAACATTCACTGGCAATTCGTCTTTCAGGGGGAAGGAGAGGGATTAAAAACACAGACAAAGTCATCCCTAGTTCTTGCTTCTACCACATTCAGTGTGTCCCTGCAGTAGGGGGTCTATGCTCTACACAATCATTCAGACAGACATCCGTGTTCCTGCTGTTCAGCAGCCCCCGCTACCCACTAGGGCTCTGGAATCCCACATGGAAGCCTTTGCATCTCATCAACCAAGGATGAAAGAGAGACAGTGTACAGGATTTCCAGAGAGATTTTATGGGCTAAAAGCCATCTGTATCACGTCTACCCACTGTTCATTGGTCAGAATTAATCACAAACCTACATCTACCTGCAAGGGAACTTGGAAAATGTGGTCTAATTGTGCCAGGAGGAAACAGAAATCAAGTTTGGGAACACACACAGCATGTCTCTGCCACAGACACACTGTAAAGTCTGAATTGAAATATTAGTTATTTCCTTAATAACTGGCAGGTTGCTTGTGGTAGGCAAAGGATTATTAAACCTCTTTTCCCTTCTGCATAAGAATTTGACCTTTGGTTAACTTTTGAGCTCTGTTTCCCTGGAAACCTGATAAGAGAAGAATGTCAAACTCTAGCCAAGAAAGATTGCTTATGATAAAAATGACCCCTGCTTAGCAAATTGCATTAGATGGGGAGAACTATAAATACTGGACAGAAAGTCAGGGCTTTGGGCTTCTCTGAGTACAATGGCTCTTGTATAATTGGCATGTCCCTTGGAGGAATGCTAGAATCATGTCTGTGGAGCTGGTTCAGAGAAAGTGGCTCCTATAGGATATGAGAGTTTTAAGCCAGGGGACTCCTGCCCCTACCCTTCCCTCCTTGTGAGTCTAGTTCCTTCACTTCTCAGCTGTCACTTTGGGACCAAACCAAACAGCTCCTGGGTAGCTGCATGGACTGCTTCATGGATGGTCACAATGGTTACTCCAGAGGAGAGAAATGCCCACTGCTGCCTATGGGCGAGCTATGTTCCTATCCTGGGCAGACTGGTGCCAGTGGGGGCTGTGACCACAGAGATGACTCAAGCAGTAGGCATAGAATGCATGATGCCTAAGGCCCATGAGACTGTTAGCAATCCATGAAAATGTATTAATTTCTTTTAAAATCAGAAGAAAAATATGAACTTTTAGGTGAAAGATAATGTTTTGATATATAATATAAATTATAATTTATATATATATTTATATATTATATACAATTTTTATATAAATATAATATAAATATATTTGTTTCTATATCAATATATATAATCAATATATATAATATGTATAATTACATGTACACAATTGAATATATGTAAATATAAGAATATTCATATAAATATATGAATTATATACTTAACATATATATTCAAATGCATGTATTTATAAATTTTATTACATAATACTTTAGTCTTAGTGTTAGTCACTCAGTTGTGTCCAACTCTTTGTGACCCATGGACTGCAGCCCACAGACTCCTCTGTCCAAGGGATTTCTCCAGGCAAGAATACTAGAGTGGGCTGTCATGTCCTTCTCCAGGGGATCTTCCCAATCCAGGGATTGAAGCTGCATTGCAGGCAGATTCTTTACCATCTGAGCCATCAGTGAAGCCCCATATAATACTTAATAAATATTTATTCACAGAAATATATATATATGTATATATATATATATACATATATATATATATTGTAATATAGGAAGAGAGCCATGAAGGCAAAAATGCTTAGGGCCGTGGAGATCACAATGTATCCCTGTATAACAGTCTCATGAGGCTAGCTTGAAGGTTTGGCAGAACCTAACGAGACTTCCATGGGTGTTACACATGAAATGGATGAGGTTTCAAAAAAATAGAAACTCTCTTTTTGTCATTAAACAGTCAGTATCTGTTCCAGAACAAATTGGACTTTTAATATCCCATAGTTAATCAGAATATGAAAAATAAAATACTTCTTTCTATGTCTTTGGTTCCTTTTCATGGTGGAGATAACGTATGATTCAGTCTAGAAGGTTCTTACTGACCTGATTCCAACCCTTGAAGAAAGGTTCTGAGCACAGCAGCAGTTTCTGACATCACACGTAAGTCAGAGACAATTCTGAAAAACCAACTCCAACATCTTAAATTTGGCCACCTGAAGATGGCCGAGGAGTTCAGTTTCCAAGAAAACTGTTGTTGCCACAACCATATCCCCTCGGTCGTGCTGCTGACCCTGGCTTTGCTGGTTGGTACTGGTGCAGCTGGGGCCTCTCTTAGTCCTCCTGCTGCAAATGCTTCTCCTTTTCTGCAAAACTGACTCTAAACAACCAACTTCCCAGGAGAACTAGACTTATACAGAGGATATTTACTTTGTTTCAATCTGAGATCGCACAGAAAAAACTTTTGTTCAAAACTGGTCTTGGCTTTGGGCTTTGACTACTCCATGGCTTATTTATTTTTATCTTTTGCTATATACTATGACTGATTTTTTTCCTCCTTTCATCTTCTTAAGGATAATGATTTGCTCTGGAGATTAAATAGTGGTTTATTCGTCTATCTGTTCATCCATCCGTCCATCCCTCAAACCACAAGCAGATGACTTTTAAAAAGTTTTTAGTCTAGTCCCTTTAACTTCAATATAAGGAAATCAAAGCCCAAAGCTATTAATCAACTTGCTTGAATTCACACAGGCAGTTAGAAGTTAGGCTGCAGGACAGAGCCTGTCCTGGTCCCCGGTTTACGCTGTCTCATGCAGATGCTTTCAAAAAGGATGTTAGCAGGTCTGGAGTTAGGTAGATAGAATCAGGAGGAAGAACAGAGCTTAGCACTTGGAAAAGGACAGCTGGTGGCCAGGGCTGGGGATTGCTGATGAAGAGACTGGGCCTACAGATTGTTCAGAGGCCCTATTTCACCAGGCACAAGATGAATTGAGCCTCCTTGGGCCCTGCAGGTTCTAAAGGCTCTTGTTCAACATGCCAGAGGCACAGAAGACGGTACCCATCTGTGGGACATTTCCTGCAACACAGCACAGCACTTTGTGAGTTTTGCCAAAGCCAGTCAAGCAAGAGTCATACAGTATTTTGTCTGAAAGGGCTCATAAGCTCCTTGCCCTGAGTCATCTGAGGAACAGCAGCACATCAAACGCTGACATTCAGGAAGAGAGTTAAGCCTCCCATTAAACTGGAACATTTGTAGTAAGAAACGAAAGCAGAAGAAGGCTTGCTATAAAGGCAAAACTGGGGCTTAGGTTTCTGGTCAAGAGAGTCAACGGACAAACATGACTTTTCCAAACAAAGGGGTATGAGTAGTAAATTCTGACCATATGCCACAGCTAACGGGAAAGTCAACTTGAGAATGCCCCCTTTCTGTGTCAAGCCCATCTCCCAACAAAGGAAACAATGACGCTACAAAAGAGGGCAAAGAGAAGGTCTATTTCGTCCTTTACAACAACTGTTACAGCCAATACTTACATAGCACAGTCTGTGTTGGCTTGTGTCCTGAAAAGCCTTACATGTATTAACTCACCTAATCATCAGAGCACTTTTATGAAGGAGCTACTATTATTAGCTCCTTCTTACATAAAAGGAACTAAGCACAGAGAGGTAAACTAGTTTGCCTAAGGTCACACAGTTAGTAGGAAGCAGAGCCGGGTTATGAACCCAAAGGCTGATGTTAACCTACATGCTAACCTCCCTCTCACTTAGAATTAAGAACATAAGAAATACCATTCTGAATAAGATCCATAGTCCAGGATCAATCCATCCATCCATCCACCTACCCATTTACCCTTAGGTGGCAAGCATTGAGCTGGGCTCTTTATTTACCAGGATGAGCAAACACCGAAGCTGTCTCCAGCTTTGCTGGCGTGTTCTTCAAGCCAAGAGCTTCAACGGCAGCCTCGTGGTGGCCACCATGCCCACTCCCCTGGCTGTGGCAGAGGTACTGGTTCTCTTGGAACCAGGTGTGTGGTGATGTTCGGGGCTCATTTCTACATACCTGATGAGAGTGGTGTCTGCTTTCTACACCTGAGCTGTGACCGAAACATTTCCCTAAAGTGCTAAAGGGTGAAGGTTAAGTAAGAAGTGCCTCTAGCTAGGAGACAAAAGAGGAGTGGCTCTAAGAGTCAACTCATTTGCATCAGAGCAGGAGAAAGGTACTCTGGGAGGAAGCCTGGGGCCGAGTAGGGCCCCAAGATCCAGGGGAGAGAGCCCAGATACACAGCACTGGTCAGGGCTAGGGCAGGAATCCCTCGCCAGACCAGGTCTATGTCTTTCCTGAGTGCTCCAGGAAGCCCAGGACATCCCAACTAGATGATGTGTAGAAACAGCATGGAGCTAGACAGAAAGCACTCATTCTTCCCAGAGCTGAGGACCAAATTGGGAGAAGAGATGGACAGAAAGTTGTCTAAGTCAAGGTTCATCTTCAAAGCTAGACAGAGCTGGACTCTGCTTCTAGTCTGGACACCTGCAATTTTCTATCTGTATATATTTTTGCCCCAACGATTCTTCCAATATATGATAAAAATATATGTAGTGCATTCAAGATGTACCCAAAAACATTTATCAGGCATCCATTATGTGCATGATACCACTATAGCAGGGAAATTATGGCTGTGGACACACCAGATCAAATCCCTGTCCTCACAGGGCTTACACCTGTGACTTAGTATTTCTTTACCTCCAAAAGTCATTGAAAAACACAAACAAGTAAAAATTATCTGTAATCCCATCAAATATTCTTTCTCTACATATATAAAGCAAGAAGCCAGGGTTCCTTCTTGTCCATTTGTCCCTTCCTATTCCCCATAAGTAACCATTATACATTCTTCCTAAAATTTTAAATACTTATTAAGTATACATACCCACATACTTTTCATTTTATTGTTTTCTAAAAGAAAGTTAAGATAACACTTTACAGAATAATCTACAACACTTTCCACCCAATAGACCATGAACCACTGTTGAGTTCTCCAAGTAGAACCTAAGGATCCAAATACAGTCCTTGTTGAGTATGTATAGATCTTACTTTTTGGTTGCATAGCATTGCATTCAGTATCTGGATTAATATTATTTACTCCCTGCAAGATACACATATACTCCCTGCCTTGCCCCCACTTCCACTCACGGACCTTTAGGAGTTTTGCTGAATGAGCTGATAATATTCAGTTCAGTTCAGTTCAGTCGCTCAGTCGTGTCCAAATCTTTGCGACCCCATGAACCGCAGCACGCCAGGCCTCCCTGTCCATCACCAACTCCCAGAGTCTACCCAAACCCATGTCCATCGAGTCGGTGATGCCATCCAGCCATCTCATCCTCTGTCGTCCCCTTCTCCTCCTGTCCCTAATCCTTCCCAGCATCAGGGTCTTTTCCAATGAATCAACTCTTCTCATGAGGTGGCCAAAGTATTGGGAGTTTCAGCTTCAACATCAGTCCTTCCAATGAACACCCAGGACTGATCTCCTTTAGGATGGACTGGTTGGATCTCCTTGCAGTCCAAGGGACTCTCAAGAGTCTTCTCCAACACCACAGTTCAAAAGCATCAATTCTTCGGTGCTCAGCTTTCTTCACAGTCCAACTCTCACATCCATACACGACTACTGGAAAAACCATAGCCTTGACTAGACGGACCTTTGTTGACAAAGTAATGTCTCTGCTTTTTAATATGCTATCTAGGTTGGTCATAACTTTCTTTCCAAGGAGTAAGCGTCTTTTAATTTCATGGCTGCAATCACCATCAGCAGTGATTTTGGAGCCCCCCCAAAAAAGTCTGCCACTGTTTCTGCATCTATTTCCCATGAAGTGATGGGATCAGATGCCATGATCTTAGTTTTCTGAATGTTGAGCTTTAAGCCAACATTTTCACTCTCCTCTCTCACTTTCATCAAGAGGCTTTTTAGTTCTTCTTCACTTTCTGCTATAAGGGTGGTGTCATCTGCATATCTGAGGTTATTGATATTTCTCCCAGCAATCTTGATTCCAGCTTGTGCTTCTTCCAGCCCAGCGTTTCTCATGATGTACTTTGCATATAAGTTAAATAAGCAGGGTGACAATATACAGCCTTGACGTACTCCTTTTCCTATTTGGAACCAGTCTGTTGTTTCATGTCCAGTTCTAACTGTTGCTTTCTGACCTGGATACAGGTTTCTCAAGAGACAGGTCAGGTGGTCTGGTATTCCCATCTCTTGAAGAATTTTCTACAGTTTATTGTGATCCACACAGTCATTACTGACTCACTATACAGGAAGTGTATGCAACAAGGGAGAGTTCATTTTCCAAAGGCAAAGCCTGCTCAGACAGTGTTTTGAGGTCTAGAGAAACGACTGAGTTGGTGGCAGGGAGATAAAGTCTAGGAAACTGATCATTGTCTTTATCATGCTCAAGATTTATAGATAACATGTTTATGTGAAGTTGGCCAAATCAGCCACCATGATGATCAAAAAAACTGAAAAAACCTTAGTAATTTAGTGGCTACTCTCCCTTTGTCAATGACAGCAGCCACTTGCTTCCCAACAGTCTTTGGTCTAAATTTCATCATGCATCTTCAGTTCGATCACATCTTGTAGAACCAGTCTACACTGCCATATTTAAGACTGGTAACTTTTTAAATGACAAAACTACAGCTGATCAATTATCTGAGTGATTTTATCAGTATTCTTTCAGATCATTGAACAAAGGATGGGAATTTATATTATTAAGTTGAGTGCCAGTTTCTAAGGTCTTTGGTGTCTTGGTCGGTGACTTCAGGTACCCACAGCACCATCAGTTAGTATTTCTAGAACCTCCATGAGAACCATGGTGCAGTGACTGGAAGTTTTGTGTTGGCAGCAAACATGGAGTCAGGTCCTGGCCACTTGTGTGCCTGTGGCAAGTCACTGCGGCCTTCCTAGGTCTCAGATAATAATACCTCTCTGGCCTACTTGTGTGAAGATCAAAGGGAAACCAAATGCAGGGGACTCTTCAAGTATCAGCTACTATATGAATAAATGGGAGGAAGAACCTGCATGTTGCTAGGTGATAGTGGGTAACCTTAGCTCCTGTCTACATGCCCACCTTGGAGAGTCAGTACCCTGAAGCTGAACCCTCACTAGATCATAGTCCCCACTAAGAGCTCATTCAACTCTCCAAGAAAGCCTTAGCAAATAGAGTGAATTCTGTGGAATATTTCATGGGAAGGTGGGAGAGAAGATTCCTTTATCCACTCCTCAGCAAAACCTAATGATCTTTTCTGTCAGAAACATCTATTCTTCCTTGAAAGCTCATCTTTGGCCACCAGCAACCTGACTGCTTTCTTCCTTGTCTAACAGAGACTACCCAGCCTCGATGCCTCTAGCCTTTCTTCACCCTTCATCTTCCCTTTGGGTCTTTCTGTGCCTCACTCTACCACCCCCCTCTTCCCTTTGCCATCAAGTTGTGATACAGTAATTACCCCATTTCATCTTGGATTTTCTTACCATTTTCCAACTCCCTGCTCAAAACATCCTTGTAAGGTTCTGCTACTATCCTTATAAAGTGGTGAAAGTGAAAGTCATTCAGTCACGTCTGACTCTTTGCAACCCCACAGACTATACAGTCCATGGAATTATCCAGGCCAGAATACTGGAGTGGGTATCCTTTCCCTTCTTCAGGGAATCTTCCCAACCCAGGGATCGAACCCAGGTCTCCCGCATTGCATGCAGATTCTTTACCAGCTGAGCCACAAGGGAAACCCATAAAGTGGTGGGGGCATTTTAAATAACAACTGTTTTTGCTGTCATCAACTTTTATTTTCTTTGCATAATAGTATTTGGTAATTCTGTTATTCTTAGATTCAGAAACCTGGGCCCTGTCTAAAGGCAGCCCCTCATCTGGCACTTACAGACTTGCCTAAGGTGAAGGACAGGTCTGGGCCACTGACAAAGTAGCGCTGACCCCCAATCCATTGCTCATCTCGCTGCATTAAGCCTGTGGTACAAATAAACCAGGAAGCTTTCAGATTCAGGGGAACCCAGAACTCTGGACTAGGAGAGCCTTGGGTTTCATCTTGAACAAATCCTTCATTTTAAACAGCTTAAAATGGAAACTTTTCTTTTAGTCTCTGAATCCTAAAAACACAGCACAGATTAGCCAGTTATTTAAAAACATATGTACTTGCCTGGTGGGTATGATTTCCAGGAACATATACAGACTTGAACTGTTTCATGAGGTTCCGAGCTCCAGCAATATCCCGAAGCAAAGTGAAGAGTTCATCCACAGCACTTTTGGATTTGTGAAATGTCAGGTTAATTGAAGAGTCACAGCCTGAAACAGTCCAGAGATATTTGCTCGGGTGAACAAATCTTTAAGCTAAGTTTTAATCATGACAGGCTGAGCTCCATGTAACATAGTTGGTTTTCTGTTTTTTAACCCTATTTCCCCCTGGCTGTTCACCAATTGGGCTGGTTCAATCATCCCTGAGCAACAAAACACACTGAGTACAAATGCCTTTGACAGAAGTAGAACTCAGAATTGCCTGGGATTGCAGCCACTAGCTTCAACCCCTAGACTGTAGACATTTCACAAAAAGAAAG
Source organism: Okapia johnstoni (assembly GCA_024291935.2). Lineage (NCBI taxonomy): Eukaryota > Metazoa > Chordata > Mammalia > Artiodactyla > Giraffidae > Okapia > Okapia johnstoni. The sequence continues at coordinate 62,277,740 of CM044308.1, forward strand.
CTCCCTAGGACCTGCTATCCTTAGAAAATAGCTCTGAGAAAAGAGGAGGAGACACAGAGGAAAATACAACAGAGGACTGTGATGAGCCGCTCACACTTGAATCCCACCAACGGTTTCCATAAAATAGAACAGCCAGAACGAGAAAGCTCATAGAGCTGCTCCAATAACAGAACTCGCTGGGCTGGGCATCTAATGTGCTAACAAAGCACACGGCGTATTTCAAAAGGCAGCCATTCAAAGCTGATCAAACACAAAGGGGGCCTAATAAGGAGACCGTTCTCGGAAATGGCTCTATTTCTTTTTGAAACTTATAATAGATGGATTTATCCTCTATCTTGTTAGAAGCCTATTCAGAAGAGGAACGATTACAGTAAGTTAGAAGTTCAAAAAATAGAGAAAGACTCAAGATGAGTATTTTTGACTGTTGAAATACTGCAGGTACAGGAATTCATCAATCCCCATATCACCCTTATAGGCAGGAGCTATTCTTTCTCCTATTTTAAGGATAAGAGAGCTGAGATCCAGAGAGATTAAGGAGCACTCCCACTAGCACGCTGACAATGCTCGGTCCATGCTGGCTCAGTCACTGTGGGTCACGTGTAGGTCAGGATAACAGTTCTTGTGGCCTGTGTCCTTCCTCAAGTACCTGCACGTCTGTCTCTGTATCTGTCTGTTTCTGTGTCTCTCTTCCTGTCTGAGGTCTTCTTCTGGTTAGAAACATGGAAATCAGCACTCAGAAACAACAACACAATTGTAGTTGGGGGGACAGTAACAATTAGGGACAGTTGGGACGATTCTGAATTGTGGTCTCCATAGCCTGATGGGGAGGGGACGGTAGGACTGAGTCCTAGTTGCCCACAACAGTAACTCACTCGTAAATGCCTTCACTACTGGCTTTCTTTCCTCCCCTGTCTCACTCCCCTAATTCCTGACCACACTGCTTGGGACATCTTCTCAAATATAGTACTTGCATTCAAATCCTTGTCTCAGGATACCAGAACTTCCAGGGAGATTTGAACACAGGCAGCCTAGACCTTCCCAGATAGTGTGGTGGTAAAGAATCTGCCCACCAATGCAGGAGATGCTAGAGAGACAGGTTCGATTTCTGGATCAGGAATATCCCCTGGAATAGGAAATGGCAACCCACTCCAGTATTCTTGCCTGGGAAATCCCATGGACTGAGGAGCCTGGTGGGCTACAGTCCCTGGGGTCACAAAAGAGTTGGACATGACTTAGTGACTAAGAACAACAACAGTTTATACAATTTTTCATTTTGCCTTTTTTCAATTTTTTTGAGAATTGAGGACTATAATGTTCTTCCATTAGGCTGAGAGGGATCAAACCATATCCTGGATTGTAGAGTACTGAAAATAATAAACTAGATGTGGAAGTTGTGGATTATACATTAGAATTAGATTAAGCAAAGGCTGTGTAATTCCAAAGAGGTGGGCTGACTGTGGAGCAGTGAACTCAAAGACACCCAACAGAAAAATAAAGCTGTCAAAGAAATTGTTAGGAAAAAAGTCCTAAATTTACAAATAAACTAAAATTTCCCTGAAAAACAGTTAATATTCTCCACTGTTCAAATCAACTGCACAACGGTAACTTCTTGCAAACCATCATCTCGTTCTGACATGTTTGTTATCCTCAAAGCAAGTGCTCTACAATATACATGCTTCTGGGACACCAGGGCAAAGGGGTCTCATTTTTATCATCTCTGAGCATTTTCATAATTATATCAATCTTCACCAAAAGCAGGGTTTACATTCAGTTACCCAGACCCTAAAATGAAAAGTCATACACACACACACACACACAAGAGAAATGTGGATCAAAGAAGACAAATGATGTGCAAAAGCACATCACCATCTCCAGCAAAATGTCCCTCTGATCACAGCCCTGACCTCCTCCATGTACACTGCCTCCTGCCTTTCAGAGTATCTCCTCTGTGAATGCAGCTCATTCCAAACTCATGCTGTAACTAATAACAGTTAAAGGAGATGTGGGTGCAAAAGTTATGAAATGGGACGAATTCTTTTTCTGTGTAAAAGCTATAATCACTTAGAGCTCACCTAAATAACCACTTACATCAGGCACTATTCTAAGGAGTTTATACACATGAGCTCATTTAATCTCCACAGAAACCCAATGAGGTAAGTACTACTATTATTACTCCCATTTTGCCGATGGGGAAACTGAGCCATGAGAAGTAACACACGGTCACTCAATGAAAGCAGTAAAGCTATGATGCAAAGCCTGTGGTCTAACTCCCAAGACAGTCGTATTAGCCACTCCACTCTACTGTCTTCATATGTGCTGGAAGCCACATACATAAAGATTAGTAAAGCACTTTTTGTTGTTCAGCCACCCAGTTGTGTCTTTTGTAACCCCATGGACTGCAGCACGCCAGGCTTCCCTGTCCTTCACCATCTCTGGGAGCTTGCTCAAACTCATGTCCATTGAGTCGGTGATGCCATCCAACCATCTCATCCTCTGCTGTCCCCTTCTCCTCCCGCCCTCAATCTTTCCCAGCATTAGAAGTGCTTTTAAAATGGAATGAGTGGCAGATGCCTTTCTCGGGAAGACTTTGGCCCATCCCTGGGGGTAGATGCCAATAGAGTGGTTTGCAGTTACACCCCTGGCCTGTCTTTCGCGTCCACACAAGGTGTGGGATCTTGGGATCTCCCAGGACTGCTGCACACCCTCCATCGGATCTCTGTCCTGTAAAGCGCTGTATTCAGTTACTTCTTATAAGCCCCTGACAGCCTGTTCCATTAAGCCAGCTTATGAGATAACAGTGTTTTGTAAGGGAACGCTAAGTGTACAGTTCCAGTCAATTCTCATTTAATCCACTTAGTTTAATAGATAATAAAGCAGAAGCTGATCCTAGCCTTCGGCCAAGCACAATCTGTGTACTTCAGTTGCCTGCTTCTTGATAAGGGAGGCCCCCAACCCCCAGGGCACCCTTGAGTTCGTCTAAAATGGGGTATGACTCATGCCCCTGCAATTCCTTTCTCTGGAGGGCTTGGCGATCTCAGGCAGGGGTCCAGTTACTTCTGCAAGCAACCAAATAGGGCTCCAGTGTCCATGTCTGCCCTCCCCAGGCCCCTCTCACCCGTCTCCGCTTACTGAAGTGGCTTTCCTTGGGCAGAGGGAGGAGAGCAGTTTCCATGGCTGGGGGTGCTGCAGGGACCCACAGTTCAGGCAACAACAAAGTTAAAGTGGAGAGCAAGCCGAGTAGCTCAGCGATCCTTTTGGGAGGTTGAAATGAAGCTGAACCCCTCTCTCCAGTCTACTTACTCCTTTTGTTTGGTTCTTGCATGGAGCAGATTTTAAACTTTCTGGGGCATGGGGAACTTTTTTCAAAAGAGCCTGGCTTCCAGACTTTGGGTTTTATTTCTTAGATATTCAGGAAAATAAAACATCTTGCAACAGGAAGCTGCCTTATCCAAGGCTTCAGTCTGGATTAGAGATGCAGCACCTTACCTAAGGTCTTCCAACACACACACACACACACACACACACACACGGAACCTGTGTGGGTGGATAAGCTGGGGAGCCTGGTTGGAATAGGACTTGAAATGCCTCCTTATTTAGTGATATTACTCTCTTCACAGCTATAAAGGTCCCTCACATCCAACTAGGAAAAGCTAGGGTCAAAGAATATCATTTGAGCCTGGTCAAGAAGATCTTTTCTTATTTGGACCCAAATTATCCAAAGATGGCCTCCTCATCCTTCTTCCGGCCCAAGGTTGAGAACATCAGGCCCATTTTTCCAATCTGCATCCCACCCTCCTGCCTCTCAGCAAACCCTTGGCAGCAGGGGACCCACCTCTGTGGGATCCCCAGGAAGTTAGAGAAAGAGTTGTCTTGGGAGGGTAAGACGGCCAGAAAGGACAGAGCGCTGGGAGGTCATGACCTCCCTCATCCATCCGGCTGTCTGACGTTGCCTTTTTTCTCTTTTCAAACCATTGTTTTAAAGATGGAGTCATTTTTTCATGGCTCTCAGTAAAAGGTTGGTGAATGAAAATAAAACTAAACACAATAAAAAACCCAAATAAACCTTAGCGAGTGGTGTCACATCTGAAATCTCTTAGGGAGACTGACTGTAAAACCACTCCTGTGTAGGGCAGTCCTGGTAATATTTATAGTAGAAGCCCCGCTTTTCAAATGTGCTTGGGACCAGTAGGTGTTAGGAGTCATTTAAAACAGGGGAGGGATCATGAAAAATTGATCTCTCTTCCATGCATACACACATGTATGTATACACATAGACATATATGTGTATTTGTGTATATGTATAGTTTTGTTTAAAATTAAAACGTAAACTATGAACCTATTTTCAGGGCAGCAGTGGAGACACAGACATAAGAGAACAGACTTGTGGACACAGTGGGAGAAGGAGAGGGTGGGACGAATTGAGACAGTAGCACTGAAACACATACATTACCGTATGTAAAACAGATAGCCAGTGGGAATTTGCTGTACACTGCAAGGAGCTCAATTTGGTGCTCTGGGACAACCTAGAGGGGAGGGAGGGAGGCTCAAGAGGGAGGGGACATATGTATACTCATGGCTGATTCACGTTGTTGTATAGCACAAACCAACAGAACATTTTAAAACAATTATCCTTCAATTACAAATAAAAGTGTCTATTTATTCACTAATTTTTCAAGAAAAGGCCAAGGTCTTTTCTTTGAGTATTGTCTGCTGATTAGAGTTCTATTTTTTTTTTAAACCATTACATACCAGGTATAATTTCCAATCTTGGTCCATTAAAAGTGGAACAAGAAGTTGAAGACACCTGAAGCACAATCTGAAAGCAGAATTCTTCTAGATTTTAATCTTCCTTTTCCCTTCAATCTTTCACAATCACCTAGTTCAGACCTAATTCAAAAGCATGTTTAAAATGACTCATCTTTAAATGCTTTTCAAAAGCATTCAATTTGGTTTTCACTGAAACAATTTTTTTTGAATTCATATTTCCTCAGAGAACATTTAATTAGAGTTTGCAACTTAATAAAAAGTACAATTAACAGAGGCAGGTTTGGGAACAAACACAACTGGCTCCTGGGAATCACACGCCTCAGCCAGGAAGAGCAGATATGCGGGGGCACAGGCAGGCTGCTTCAAGCTCTGCAGGGGTCACAGTTCTGCATGAGTTGTTCTGTTTCACAGATGGATTGCAGGATGTAAGCTACTGGGTGAATGGGTCATGTGGAGGCTGGTTGAGAACACATGAATTAGATGTACATATTATTTATATTCATTGAATTTATATTATATCGCATATACAACAAATGAAACATATATATACATACATATTTCTAAGGTCTCATATTTATACTACATAGGCCATGTATTTATGTCATCAATCTAATATTTATATAATGATCTAGTGTGGCTTTTCTAACATAAAACATCCCAAATCTGGGTTTTTAGGCTTTAGATCTTACTGGGCTGATTTCTTTCCTTGTAGGATCCTTGATCTACACCACACGGCAGGAGCTCCTCAGAAGGTGCCGACATAAACATGCTTGGACGAGAGTATCAGTGTGCCTGACCTAACTAAGAAAATCAGGGTCAGAAATACTCAGATGAGGCCACCAAGGGCTGGAGATGGCTCATGGAGACTAGACCACCTTCAGAAGTCCCTTCTAGATCTCCCCTCAGGCTCTTAGCCCACGCTGATCCCATGGCCCCTTGGTGCACTGGATCCTGCTCAGGGTCCTGGAGTCTCCGAGCCTGTGGCCTCTAGTTATTGTCCGAATGAGAGAGGAGGGCAGGAGGGGAGGGGTGGGGACAAGCTCCAGGGAAGCCAGGGCTCTACCTGGTTCTCCACTGGTCTCCAACACAGTCTTTGTTCACAGAAGAACTCATGAAATATTTCTCATTCAAATAAATGAATCAGGAAAATAGTGAGGTGATGGGAAAAAGCTGAATCAGACCAAACATGCCATAAAGCAACAGCAATGATTCTTGAGGAGCTGATAAAAATGTCTCTGTAGGAAATTTCAAACAAAGGGCTCCCAGATGGGTTTGAGCAAGTGCAGCTTCCACGCATAAGCAGATCATGTCCCAGGAAGGCTACTTTAGAAGAACAACCTCAATTGGCCGCATAAATTCATTTTGTCTCTTTAGCAAGCAAAACTAAATTTATATGGTTTGGGTATACGTGCATATGAGATAAAACTGTTTTAAAAGGAAAGAAAATGATAAATACAAGCTTGAGAAAGTGGCTACCTCTAGGGGAGGGGGTGGGTGGGTAAGCAACCCTTTGGGAGGGGGTGATGGGTTCATGAGTGTTTCTTACGTAAATATGCTTTATCGCATATATATCATATAATCTTTTAAATATATCCCCTACCATCTTGGGCTTCCCAGATGGCGCAGTGGTAAAGAATCTGCTTACCAATGCAGGAAACACAAGAAATGTGGGTTCGATCCCTGGGTTGGGAAGATCCCCTGGAGAAGGGAATGGCAAACCACTCCAGTAATTCTTGTCTGGAAAATGCCATGGACAGAAGAGCCTGGCAGGCTACAGTCCATGGGGTTTCAAAGAGTTGGACACAATCTTAAAAACTATAATGAAACAAAAAACCAGTTACACTACTTTCTTAAGCCTCCAGCAAATTCAGCTTTTTTATAACAATTGGAAAAAGGAAGAAATGGCAGCTGAAATGCATTATTATTAGGCAGGTTTGGGACGTGTGGTGGATGTGGAAAGGCTTGAACAATCACGAGAGAATGTCACTGCCCATAATTCTAGCCCAAGGTCTGAGGCTTCTTGTGAGAAAATCTGTGGTGGGGGAAATCTGAAAGAAGAGACATTGTCAGGACTATGCTTTGGAACTTGCACCTTTAATGAAGGCAGGGAACAAGGTCAAGCTGTCAGTGAGGCCCAGGGAGCAGAATGGAGACACAGAGACAAGCAGCCTCGGGATCCTGGACATCTGTGCCGCCTCAGGAAGAGCCCGGGAGGCAACAAGACAGACAATCCTGGATCACCGCACAAATAAGGAGACAGCCTCAGCTATTTCAAAACATTCCCTCCGAGACGCTGCTGAAACAACCTCTCCAAAGCAGCTTTTTTGACTACCCAAACTATACCCACAGAGTTTCTTTATCCTAAGATTTCATGTGATTGATTAAGGCAGGGGTAAGTGTAAAAACTCTTGTGAAACTACATCATACGAAATAGTACAACTTCATATATCAGTTATTGTGTTATCCTATTCAATCAATCCAAATCACCTTAGACAAAGGGATGTTCAGCATTCAGAGAAAGTGAAATACCGTGCTTGAGGCTATTTCTTTCAAAAGATAGGCACTGGTTTTTGATCAGTTACCCAATCTCCTATTATCGGGGCTATCACCATGAGAAGAATCAGATTTCTCTCATATCATTTCAACTTTGGGCCCCCTTTCCAGGAACAAAACCTGCCACCAGTGGAGATGCCCACATAACCACTGAAACCTGCACTCATAAACCCTCCCAGTCCCAAGCAGGCTGGCACACAGGCTACTAACAGTAATCATGGATATGGTCTCAAACCCCCATTGCATGCTGAGTGCGCTTCCTAATAGGCTGATTGTTTTTACTCTGTTGAGTTAATTCTATTGATTTACTAACTTGCCACTGACACCCTAAGTCCCCTTTCAAAGCGTGCTGACATTTCTGATGGTTCTGAATAGCTCAACATGGAGCGCTGGCCTCTTGGAGCCAACTTGAGAGATAATCTGCCTCTGGTTGTTTTCACAAGCTGTCAGGTGGCAGAGCACCTGCGAGCCTCAGAGACCCCTGTGACAATGACTGCTGTTGATCTTGTTTTCTAAACTAGGAGAAAGCAAGGCTGTGCTGAGCTGTGCTTTAGTCACTCAGTCGCGTCTGACTCTTTGCGACCATGGACTGCAGCCCGCCAGGCTCCTCTGTCCATGGGGATTCTCCAGGCAAGAATACTGGAGTGGGTTGCCATGCCCTCCTCCAGGGGATCTTCCCAACCCAGGGATCGAACCCAGGTCTTCCACACTGCAGGCAGATTCTTGACCGACTGAGCCACCATGGAAGCACCCAAGGCTGTGCTACATGCACATAAAGGCAACACCCAAGCACGGCCTTGCGTTGAGCACTGCTGGCAGTTCTTCTGTTAACATTTGCTCGCTTCTCGTCTATTCTTTTTTGGGTGCTACCAAAGCTGACGTAGCAACAAAGGGAAGAAAGCACAGGATAGATACAAATTTATGTTGGGGAAAATCTGATCTGCTTACTTGATTTTTCTCTGAATTGAGTAGAGTGCCATCGTTTGATTTTATCCGTGAATAGTATTCCCCCAGGGCACAGTTTCAGAACCAATGAGGCAGTTGGGCATTTCAGAGAGAGGGAAAAGGAAGCCCCGAGGCTCCTCCTGAGACCTGTGGAGGCTGATCCCACCTGTCCTTCAGGAAATGAGCCCGATGTGTCACCACCTGCTACCAGCCCTGTTCCTCTTCACCTCCCACACTCTGTCCCTCCCTGTTCTCCCATGCAGAGATGTGTGTGTAGGAGGTGGGGTGGTTCTACCTGATGCAGTTGCAGCAGAAGCCTAGAGCTCCCCCAAGAAAACCAGCTGGGGACTTCCCTGGCTGTCCAGTGGTTAAGACTTTGTGCCTCCACTGCAGGGGGTACAGGTTCCAACCCTGGTTGGGGAACAAAGATCCCACATGCCACATGGCCAAAAAAAAAAAAAAAAAAAAAGACCCACCTGGAAGGCTTCCTGGAGGAGCAGGAGAAGAAAGCAGCTGTGAAGGATCCCATCAAGGTGCACACTTTCTGCTCTGTCCTGAAACAAACAGTACCAAAGGTCCATTGCCCACAAAGGATTCTTAAGAGATAAGGTTGTACTTTATTCTAAAATTCCAATAAAATGTAGAAGGTGGGAGTAATATGGTGTCGCTTCTGGCTGTGATGTGCCACTGAGCGAGGCTTTCTTATCCGAGTTCCAGTGAGTAAATCACTCAGGCTTTGGTTTGTCTGCTGATTACACAAACCTGTGCTATAGCTAATCGCTTGTAGAAAAGGATGAAATCAAAAGTCCAAATCATGGCATATTTGAAAGCCTTTCAAATGACTGTCTGGCACTCCCCGGCCTCTTGTTCTCACTGTCATTTAGAGAAGCTTTAAAACAAAATCTAAGTCTTTTCTTTTCTACTATGTTTCTGTAGATCCAGCCTCACTGCGCTTGTTATCATGAGACTTGTAAGTATGGAGGGAAAGTAGTGTCTCTCTATTTATATTTTTGGGAAAGGCTAGGTGGTTAATGATACCGGATCATTTTCTGATCTGAGAAAAAGGAAAGAATGAAAGGGAAGCTTATTGGCCTAAAGTTTCTTTCATCCCTTTTGTTTCTTAAAAGAATGAAAGAGCAAATGGAGTTTATTTTTCTTCTAAGTAGCAGCCAGATCAAATGAGACCCCACCTCACCCTTCCCCCAACGCACACAAAAATCACTCTCAGCCTCAATCTAAGGTTCCCCTGCACCTGTTGTTGTAAATCTCCATTGAACCGAGCCAGCATCGCTATGCCTGTAATTTAAGCTCCCACTAAATAAGGCCTCTTATCTATCACTTTTCTGTATTTTCTTTCGGAGGCAGCGTGGCTTAATTGTGAGTCAGCCGTTCCTGATACAGAGATGGGACACAGTCCAGGGAGGCTTGCCAGTGGCCCCTGGCCTGGAAGGGAAGGAGAGAAACACCACCATTGCCCTTGTCTCTTCTGGGGGCAGAAGGAGCCTTGAGGGTGGACCTCAGAAGCAAATGCAGAGAACTCCAGAAAGCGTACAGTCTGAGGCCTGCCTTCTGCAACTCAGAGTTCGGGTCCCAGGGAAGGCAGGTTGGGATCTGGAAGGGGCGGGAGGGGTGTTTAGGGGGCGGGCAGTTGTTCTCCCTGCCTCCCTGACCCTGAGTACGGAGCCAGGCTTCCTGTTTGGGTGGAGCGGGCTGTTGTCTGCGGGCTTCCAGACGCTTTTACCCGTCCCAACCCCAGTCTGATCTCAGATGGGCTCTCACACATCAACTCCAATCTCTCATGGAGATGGCTCAGATGAACTTCATGTCTACCAAGTGATTTCAACTCTGTCGACAAAAATGAACTATCACAAAGGCTTAGCGTTCTAGGCTGTCACTTGCTTCTAGGCAGGGACATTTTTAAGCCCACAGCTGTTTTCACAGTTACTCTATGTCCATCACATGTCAGGGAGGGTGAGCAAGGGGGCCCTGTGTTCAGAGCACTTTTCCCAAAAGGCTGGGCAAGGGGAAGGGTGAAACCACCAAGCTCCAGCCAACTCTGGGACCTGAAGGCAGGAACATCACTGCCCAAAAGAACTGTCTGCAATGATGGAAATGTATGTCTGTTTTGTCCAATATGGCAGTCACTGCCTACAGATGGATGTTGAGCACTTGAAACATGACTAGGGGAATCTCAGTTTTAAGTCGCATTTAATTTTAATTGCCACACATGGCTAGTGGCTACTATATTGGACAGCACAGGTCAAGAACGTAAGCCTAGTGAGGACTAAGACTTGTTTTAATTACAGATGTATCTGAATCTCCTAAATAGTGCTTGTGCCTCATAGATGGTAGGCACTCAATAAACAGTTGTCGAATGAAATAAACTGCCTGTTAAAGGTTGTTACCTATGGAATCACGGGAGACTTTCTACTTGATGTACTTCTGTGTCATTCTGACTTTTAAATAAGTATGTACATTTTAAATTAACAAAACAATAACGATATTCCAATTCCAAAGTACAATGCACACCAATTTCATCCTTTTCTTTTTCTTAATCGCTCTAAGTACCGCTCCCTTTGACTGGAGGGGAAGGCTGGCCCCTAAGTGGAGGTGTGTTTATCCTTGCCACCTGGACCAATTTCTCCCAGGTGAACACTGCTGGGTGCCACAGTTCCACCTGCCTCACCTTGCCTCCTTGCTCCTGATTCATAGCAGATATCATACTCTCAATTTCATTTTCTTCCTTCAACAAGGCCTTCATGGCTTCCATTTCCCTAAGTGAGGTCAGCAGAGAGTCTGTATTTCTAGTGGGGAAGAAAATCTGACAGAAAGGCTGTCCCTGCTATTAAATGTGGGGTCAGGCACACTGTTCTCTGTTACGTACAGGGTCAGTTAGAGTCCTGACAACCTTCCTAAGTCAATGCATGTCTTAGAATAAGACCCAAGATACCTCTTCTCCACCCCTGGCTCAGTCTAGTCTGTCTGCTTCTCTGTGTCCTGCCAGCACCCACTCTGCTCTCTCCACGAGCCTTGATGATACCACCATGCAGCTTCCTATGGGCTGGCCCCTCTGGCTCACATCCTACCTGTTCCTCTTCACAGTGTGACTCTAGAAACTGACTCAGGACCAGTCCACTCTGCCTCCTTCAGCTCACAGATGCCGGATCCCTGCTTCCTGAACTTCAGCCATTCACTGACCACCTTCACTCCTGCCACTTCTAGGCACTGCCTGCTTCCAAGATTGACTCTGCCTGTTTCTATAAGTTAGCTTGAAATCAACTCATTTATTAGTTCTACGTGAGTTGACCTGATGTGCTAATATTCACTTATTTTAACATGCCTCAGAAAAAATATAACTGAAAATAGAAAATATTCATTGGCACCCTCCCCTCAACTCCTCTCGAAGACCACCCTAGGGACTGGTGTGCACTCATGGGTGTGTGATGGATGCTTCTTGTGCAATGCCAGGACCACATGTCTTTTCCTAAGAAGCTCATCTGCTTCTCAGAGGCAGGGTCCCCTCTCCCTCCATCCCTGCCATGGCCCCAGTACCAAGGTGCATGTGGGAAACTGAGAGTCAGCCAACCGTAAGGAGGCGGCTCCCGGGTGCTGGAACTGTGCTGATGATGACTGCTCAGAACAGGTGCTGTTATGCTCATTTTTCACATGATGGCGCGGATGCTGCAATGGCTCCAGGAAGGCTGGCTTAATGAATAAGCAACTCCTTTAAAAAGAAAACAGCCTGGCAGAGTCAGGAGTTCAGGGAGGAAGATGCCTCTTCTGCAGTACAGCTCTGCTCTCCCAGGCCTTCTTTATGACCACGTGACCCCAGAATCTGCCTTTGTTCCGACCTGCTTGGTGCCAGTCTAGCCTCATCAGGGGATTTCCCTTGCTATATATCTGTGATCCAGTCCCACCATCCCTTCCTCCTTGCCCTCAGAGTTCCAGCTGCTCTGGCCTTCTCTTGCTCCCCAGTAGATGTCAAGCTTAGGATCTTTGCACTTTTTTTTTCCCTCTACCTGTTCTGACTGTTACCATATATATTAGGTATCAGCTTAGGACATCTCCTCAAAGATGCCTTTGGTGGCTCAGATGGTAAAGAATCTGCCTGCAATGCAGGAGACCTGGGTTCATTTCCTGGGTCGGGAAGAGCCCCTGGGAAAGGGAATGGTAACCGACTCCAGTATTCTTGCCTGGAGAATTCCATGGACAGAGGAGCCTGGTGGGCTACATTCCATGGGGTTGCAAAGAGTCAGACAAGACCGAGCAACTAACACTTCACTTCTTCACCATCTCAATTAAGTTGTCTCTCTTAAAGTATAATACTTGGTGTGTGCATGCTAAGTTGCTTCAGTCGTGTCTGACTCTTTGCGACCCTATGGACTGTAGCCCGCCAATCTCCTCTGTCCATGGGATTCTCCAGGCAAGGATACTGGAGTGAGTTGCCATTTCCTTCTCCAGGGGACCTTCCTGATCCAGGGATCAAACTCGTGTCTCTTGTCTCCTGCACTGGCAGGTGAGTTCTTTACCACTAGTGCCATCTGGGAAGCCCTAAAGTACTTTATCAACATTTATAAATACACAGAAATGTATTTCCTTTTGTTGTTTTTTCTCCCGCTCTCCCTTCTCTCTCTCCTTCCTTCTGTCTCATCATTACATATTTACTGAGCTACTTGCTGGGCACTGAAGATAGTGTCTGCTCTCAGAAGCCTACACTTCAGTGGGGGGAAAAAGACAATATGTAAATAAATAGGCAAGTAAACAAGTCATAATGTGTCCTTGGAGATAAGTGCTCAGAGGAAAAATAGAGGCAGGAGCTGTTTTAGACATGGTAAAGAAGGGCTTCTTGGAGGAGGTGGCATTTTAGCAGAGACCTTTATGGAGTGATGAGGCAAGCACTGCAGACACCTAGGAAAGAGCTTTCGAGGCATAAGGGCAGGAGGTGCAAAGGCCGTGAGGCCGAAAGGGTTTCAGGAGAGCAAGGAGATAGAGCAGCTGAAGTGAGCAGCAAGGGGAGAAAGGAGGCAAAGCAAGTGAGAGAAAGGGAAGGTCAGGGAGACAGAGGCAGGTCATGGTGGGGGACCTTGTATGGAGTCTACGGTAGATGGAGGAAGAAAGAGCACACACGTGGAGGAAGAAGATGGGAAAGGAACATACATCCACTGCTGTGCTGATGAGTGGGTTTTAGTGGTATGTGTGTGTGAGCCTGGGAGAGAAGCAGGCCATCTGGCAGGGGCTGCTGGCTGGCGGTAGAGAGCATATAGGCTTTGAATCCAAATGCGCAAACATTTTCAGTGTCTCCCCACCTCTGACTGATGGTAAGAATACAATGGAACTCAGTGGGACAAAAAGCCACATCAAATAACATGACAACCATCCAAATTGCCACAGGAGGAAACTGGCATGTTAGTGCTGCTTCATGGCTACCAGCCCCTGCTCTGAGAGCTCAACGCTATCGTGCCAGAGTCACCCACAGAGGGTGCAAAGAGAAGGGCAGCCTGTGAAGCCCAGGACTGGCATGGCTGCTAGAATGTGTTAAGAGACTGAGTTGGCAAACGAAGGGAAAATGAAAATCCCTGGTCAGGGAGATCAAGAGCTGGTGCTGACCTTAAAAGTCCAGGTTGGCTACGGTAGCTTTGAGAGAAGGAAGTTCTCTTATTATTTTAAGGAAGGAATTGAGGGTTAGGTTGGATTTCAATTTCACCAGGGTTGAGCCTATTCGTTGATTCACTCAACAAATATTTACTGAGTGCCCAATGTGAGGCACTGTTCTAAGCAACAGCAAACAAAACATAAAAATTTCTTCCTGGATCAGGTTTCCTTTGTACTTCTCCACTTTGCCTAAAAACAATGATAATCAGTTCAGTTCAGTCATTCAGTCATGTCCGACTCTTTGTGACCCCATGGACTGCAGCATGCCAGGCCTCCCTGTCCATCACCAACTCCTGGAGCTTGCTCTAACTCATGTTCATTGAGCCAGTGATGCCATCCAACCATCTCATCCTCTGTCATCCCCTTCTCCTCCTGCCTTCAATCTTTCCCAGCACGAGAGTCTTTTCCAATGAGTCAGTTCTTCGCATCAGGTGGCCAAAGTACTGGAGTTTCAGCTGAAGCATCAATCCTTCCAATGAATATTCAGGACTGCTTTCCTTTATGATTGACTGGTTTGATCTCCTTGCAGTCCAAGGGACTCTCAAGAGTCTTCTCCAACACCACAGTTCAAAAGCAACAATTCTTTGGTGCTCAGCTTTCTTTATGGTCCAACTCTAACATGATGGTAATAGTTAACATTTATTGAGGACTTATCATGTGCCAAGTACTATTCTAAGTATTTTATATGTATTATTAATAATTTATTTAATCCTCAGTACTATCCTATAAGTAGATGCTATCATCACCTCCAATTCACAGCTGAGAAAATTGGGGCACAGAGAGGCTGAGTAATTTGTCCAAGGTCTTATAGCCAATTAATGACAGAACCATAATTTGAACCCAGGCAGTTAGGATCCAGAATCCAGACTTTTTCACCAAAGAAATCAATAAACAACTTATTAACTAAATTATTATGATGAAAAAAAGTATAGCAAAAACACAGTAGAACAGCCCAAATTTAAGCAAAGAGATAGGAGAAGGGTCAGTTTACATCATGACAAATTTAAATTCTAGGTTATTTGGAACAAACTATATTGTTACTACCTGCAAGTGCATACTGAGACTAGGGTTAATTTAGTGACTGGTAATTTATTAACATGGCAAACCACTGCAGTATTCTTGCCTGGAAAATCCCATGGACAGAGGAGCCTGGCAGGTGATAGTCCACAGGGTTGCGCAGAGTTGGACATGATTAAAGCAACTGAGTACACACATGCATGAACACATAACAATCTATTAACATAACAAAATGCTGATGCTAGCTAAGATTGAAGGCAAAAGGAGAAGAGGGTGGCAGAGGACAAGATGGTTAGATGGCATCTCCGATTCAACAGACATGAATCTGAGCAAACCCTGGGACATAGTGAAGGACAGGGGACACTGGCAGGCCACAGTCCAGTTCAGTTCAGTTCAGTCCAGTCACTCAGTCTTGTCCAACTCTTTGCGACCCCGTGGACTGCAGCACGCCAGGCCTCCCTGTCCATCACCACCTCCTGGAACTTGCTCAAACTTATGTTCATCGAGTTGGTGATGCCATCCAACCATCTCATCTTTTGTCGTCCCCTTCTCTTCGTGCCTTCAGTCTTCCCAAACATCAGGGTCTTTTCCAATAAGTCAATGAGAACAGTCCATGGGGTGGTCAAGAGTCACATACAACTTAGCAACTGAACAAAAACAACAGTCTACTAACAAGCAGAGGACTCTTCTGGCTGTTTGGACGAATATTTAAGACTGCAACTCGAGTGTCCATAGCTAATAACTAATACTTAATATCCTTAAAAATGATCTGTTCTCTCAAGAAGGCTATCCACTCATCATTACAAGCTCACTGATTTTACTGATTTGCTCAACAGTCCTCATGCCCAATCTAAGCCAAAGTAAATTATGATTTCACTGTACTTTAAAGTCAACTCAGCTTAAATATTCCTGGGTGGTCACTGATGTTCAATTAACAGCATTTTTGTCTCCTCTTTTTGGTGTGTGGTAGGATTACATGTGTCCCTGAGTGAGGTGGGACCACGGCATTTACTTTGGGCTGTAAAATAGAAGTGGCAGTGACATGTGCCACTTCTAGGGGGAAGCGTTTAAAAGCCATGGTTCAGTTCCCCCATTCCCTTCCCCCTGCCTCAGCGATCATGGAGATCATAGCGAGAGCAGGTCCTTGGCCATCTGGCAGAGTCCCTGTAGACTCTGAGGTGCACGTGGAGTACAGAGAAGAAACTATCATGGCTGTTTTAAACCACTGAGATTCTGGAGTTGTTTGTGTTTACCCCACCCTAACTATTACAAATACCAACCCTCTAAATTCTTGGTGCAAAGAGGGATGAATAAATAATCTACACAGCCAATTAGAAGGCAAAGGAAAATAAACATTGATCATTACTATATTTTAGGTATTAACATATTATCATACCTAATCCTCTTGGCAACACTGAGAAGTAGGTATGACCTCCACTCTACAGACACAGAAACTGAAGTTCAGAGAGAGAATGGGACTTAGCCAAGATTATATAGCTAGTAAGGGACAGAAGCAAGTTTCAAATTCAAGTTTGCCTGAATTTTGTGATTATGCAATGCTGTCAATAGAAGCATATGCAACTAGATTCCTCTAAGGGCCAGACTTAGGACCACTAGGTGGGAAAGACAGTCAGTCATCCAGCCATTCCCCAAACACATACAGCATGCTTATTCTGCATCAGGCACTGCACTGGGCTCCTCAAGTGACTAAAATGGCTCTGGCTCCTGCCCTGAGGAACTGACAGACCAGAGTCAGCCACAGATGAGAAAAGTCGCAATTTCAGTACGGTCTATGAGCTATATGTTTGGCCAGGGCAAGGATGGAGTGCAGCTTAGGAGTATGCTCAAAGTCATGGAAGGGAAAAATAGGAGAAAAGCACCTTCCCAATCCCACACACAGCAGAGAAGGGAAACATAGGAATGCAAATGAGAGATGATGGTCAAAAAAGATGTGCCATTAATGGAATTCTCTTCCTTCTCAGATCTGCACACCTTTGGTAAGAATACGCCATATGCTTCACCCTGGCACACACAACTATGGTGGCATGCTGCCACTACTGATGACATCAAGACACCCATGGAAGCCAAGAGAGGCAGCTCCACCTGCTGGAAACAGCAGCCCCCTGCCCGGTTGGCTCAGGAATTCAAACCCAAGCAGAGAGTGTGCCTTCCCTGGTGGCTGGCACCCCAAGTCAAGAGGGCTGAGGACAATCTGCTTGCTGGTCTTCCCTGCTCATCTGTTACTTTCTGTTATATTCACCAGACCTCATATGGGGCCTGACATGAGACAGTTGCCCAGTCAATGCTGACTGGTGATGTGCAGGGCATGAACAGAAGCTGTGGAGGTGGAAAGGAGTCTAAGGAAGCTCAGGGGCTGTTGAGCACCCACAGGTCTGAGGCCTGGGGGACTGGAATATATCCTAGAACAACTCAGGCTTCTTCAGATAATACTCAGCTATGCAGGTCTGAGAGCTTTCCAGGTGGCACTAGAAGCAAAGAACTCGCCTGCCAATGCAGAAGATGTGAGAGACACAGGTTTGATTCTTGAGTCGGGAAGATCCCCTGGAGGAGGGCATGGCAACTGACTTCAGTATTCATGCCTGGAGAATCCCATGGGCAGAGGAGCCTGCCAGGCTACAGTCCATTGGTTGCAAAGAGTCAGACACGACTGAAGCAACTTAGCATGCACAAACGAACGCATGCAGAAGGAGACCTCTCCCACTTGGGAATGAAGAAATACATGTCTTAGGGTAGGGGCTGCTAGGCCACATCCGGGGTCAGAGAGTCTGGGGAGAGAAACACAACCTGCTTTGGAAGTTACTGTTAGAGTCTGTTTTGGGCGATTTAAGGCTAGAAGGGTTAACATATCACATAGGAGATTAGAAGATGATCTGAGAGGAGTCTTGAAACCTGGAGATTCCAATTGCAGCTGAAAAGAGGCACGTGGGTGGAACAATAGGAAACATGAAACACTGCTTCTGTGAGTTCAAGTTTCAAAAGAGGACCTCAGCATCCCCAAGCCACATGATCTCTGAGAGCTCAGACAGGGGGCAGTCTGTCCTGTCTGAGGCAAAGGGAAAGGGGCTTCTTGTTGTGGGACAAAGAATGAAGGAGCAAAAGACATAAACTGATAGAAAGTTGGGGAGGGAATGGCGTTCCAAGGGTGTAAGGAGCACATGCTCCTCCGTGAGGGTGGGGTAGGAATGGGTAGGTTCTATGGACAGCAGTGGTCAAGACACTTAGGCATGCTCTTCCCTCAGTGAGAAACATCTGTCTGGACTCTGTGCCTGGTAAACCCTCCTTTCCTTTGCTTTACCAGCTTGGATGCCACCTTTCCCTGTGCCGTCCCCTTCATGCCCCCCCAGGCTCTGGATAGTAGTTTTGTAGCCTGGGGGGCGAGACCCTCTCCCAGGCCCAAGAAAGGCACTGCTAAGTCCTGGCACTTTCCCCTGAAGAAGTGGGAGTCAGCCTCATACCCCTTCTTAGCACAGTTCCAGAAAGCTAACCAGTCCAGCTGACCCAATTAATCAAACACATATTTATTGACTACCTACTTTGCCAAGATAATGCACTGGTCATAGCAAACACCCTTTTCCAACAACACAAGAGAAGACTCTACACATGGACATCACCAGCTGGCCAACAATGAAATCAGACCAATTACATTCTTTGCAGCCAAAGATGGAGAAGCTCTATACAGTCAGCAAAAACAATACCAGGAGCTGACTGTGGCTCAGACCATGAACTCCTTATTGTCATATTCAGACTTAAATTGAAGAAAGTAGGGAAAACCACTAGACCATTCAGGTATGATCTAAATCAAATCCCTTATGATTATACAGTGGAAGTGAGAAATAGATTTAAGGGACTAGATCTGATAGTCAGAGTGCCTGATGAACTATGGACAGAGGTTCATGACATTTTACAGGAGACAGGGATCAAGACCATCCCCCCAAAAAAAGAAATGCAAAAAAGCAAAATGACTGTCTGAGGAGACCTTACAAATAGCTGGGAAAAGAAGAGAAGTGAAAAGCAAAGGAGAAAAGGAAAGATATTCCCATCTGAATGCAGAGTTCCAAAGAATAGCAAGGAGAGATAAGAAAGCCTTCCTCAGTGATTAGTGCAAAGAAATAGAGGAAAACAATAGAATGGGAAAGACTAGAGATCTCTTTAAGAAAATTAGAGATACCAACGGAACATTTCATGCAAAGATGGGCACAATAAAGAACAGAAATGGTATGGACCTAACAGAAGCAGAAGATATTAAGAAGAGGTGGCAAGAATACACAGAAGAACTATACAAAAAGGATCTTCACGACCCAGATAATCATGGTGGTATGATCACTCATCTAGAGCCAGACATCCTGGAATGTGAAGTCAAGTGGGCCTTAGGAAACATCACTATGAACAAAGCTAGTGGAGGTGATGGAATTCCAGTTGAGCTATTTCAAATCCTGAAAGATGATGCTGTGAAAGCGCTGCACTCAATATGCCAGCAAATGTGGAAAACTCAGCAGTGGCCACAGGACTGGAAAAGGTCAGTTTTCATTCCAATCCCAAAGAACAGCAATGCCAAAGAATGTTCAAACTACCACGTAACTGCACTCATCTCATACGCTAGTAAAGTAATGCTCAAAATTCTCCAAGCCAGGCCTCAAAGTACATGAACCATGAACGTCCAAATATTCAAGCTGGATTTAGAAAAGGCAGAAGAACCAGAGATCAAAATGCCAACATCTGTTGGATCATCAAAAAAGCAACAGAGTTCCATAAAAACATCTATTTCTGCTTTATTGACTATGCTAAAGCCTTTGACTGGGTGGATCACAACAAACTGTGGAAAATTCTGAAAGAGATGGGAATACCAGATCACCTGACTTGCCTCTTGAGAAATCTGTATGCAGGTCAAGAAGCAACAGTTAGAACTGGACATGGAACAACAGACTGGTTCCAAATAGGAAAAGGAGTACATCAAGGCTGTATATTGTCACCTTGCTTATTTAACTTATATGCAGAGTACATCTTGAGAAATGCTGGGCTGGAAGAAGCACAAGCTGGAATCAAGATTGCAAGGAGAAATATCAATAACCTCAGATATGCAGATGACACCACCCTTATGGCATAAAGCAAAGAAGAACTAAACAGCCTCTTGATGAAAGTGAAAGAGGAGAGTGAAAAAGTTGGCTTAAAGCTCAACGTTCAGAAAACTAAGATCATGGCATCCGGTCCCATCACTTCATGGCAAATAGATGGGGAAACAGTGGCAGACTTTATTTTTTTGGGTTCCAAAATCACTGCAGATGGTGACTGTCACAACGAAATTAAAAGATGCTTGCTCCTTGGAAGGAAAGTCATGACCAACCTAGACAGCATATGAAAAAGCAGAGATGTTACTTTGCCAACAAAGGTCCAACTAGTCAAGGCTATTGTTTTTTCAGTAGTCACGTATGGATGTGAGAGCTGGACTCTAAAGAAAGCTGAGTGCCAAAGAACTGATGCTTTTGAACTGTGGTGTTGGAGAAGACTCTTGAGAGTCCCTTGGACTGCAAGGAGATCCAACCAGTCCATCCTAAAGGAGATCAATCCTGGGTGTTCACTGGAAGGACTGATGTTGAAGCTGAAACTCCATTACTTTGGCCACCTGATGTGAAGACCTGACTCATCTGAAAATACCCTGATGCTGGGAAAGATTGAAGGCAGGAGGAGAAGGGGACAACAGAGGATGAGATGGCTGGATGGCATCACCGACATGAAGTGATGCATAAGTGACACGAAGAAAACAAAACAGGACAGGGCAGACAGGGTAAATGGCTTTCTTGGCATCTCTTTCTGCTTCCTTTGGTGGGTCTTTCTGTACAGCAGAGGCCAGAAAACTAAATGCTCCACGTCTTGCCCAGGAGCTCAGAAGTTCCCTTGCAATAGAATCAAAGACCCCAGAGATAATGTACTGGGGCATCATCCCATTGCGTTGAGCCTGGTTCCATCATTGGACAAGGAGCTTCTGGAAGTCAGGCAGTTACACTGGTTCACTAGCCTGGCACACTGAAGGCACATACGAAATGCTTGTTGAGCGAATGGCTCCATCTGAAACAGACTAACTCGCCTAAACACAAGATCTGCCTGGTAGAGATGAGAGAAATTCAGAGAGTGAGGACATGGGGACAAGTTACCCATTGGATGGTGAATGCTAGGAGACCCTGGGAATACTGTATTATTAGTGAAAGAGAACCTATTGCTTGTTCTTTAGCAGGGGCAGGAGTTTGATGAAAATGGTGAGTGCTAAGAAATATTTTCCTAGTATCTATGCATGGAGGAACTAGAATTGACAGAAAAGGAGTGGGGGCGAGGTGAAAATACTGAATCTAGATGGTAGAAAGGTAACAGCTGAAGGAAGAGGAAAGAAAGAGCAGGGGCTGCAGAGTGAGTGAGTGAAGTCGCTCAGTCGTGTCCGACTCTTTGTGACCCCATGGACTGTAGCCTACCAGGCTCCTCTGTCCATGGGATTTTCCAGGCAAGAGTACTGGAGTGAGTTGCCATTTCCTTCTCCAGGGGATCTTCCCAACCCAGGGATCGAAGCCCAGTCTCCTGCATTATAGGCAAATGCTTTAGCGTCTGAGCTGCCACAGAAGATATGGAAAAAAGACTGACTTCTGAGCTAACTCACTAAGGGACAAGAAGGAGGTGGGCCATGTTGGTGAAAGTAGGAAAGCTAGTGTTAGTTTGAAGGAAGCTGAACGTTCTGATTCCAGTGCCGATATTCCCTGAGAGGAGCTGGGAGCACATGTGCGGAGATGCGACCATCTTGGTTGGAGGCACTGACTCAGGAAACGCCGAGTCAGGTGGCTGTTAGGAGAACTGCCTCCCAGGCCAGGCAGACTGGCGTGATATTGCCAAGCACATGCTGTGTGAGCCTGGATGAATGACCTAACTTCTCTGGGCTTCATTAATTAAATACAAGTTTTAGTGGGGAGGGGAAATACATGAGCAAATATACAGGAAGGTCTCGAAAGTTAACTATTGTTAATGTTATCTTTAGGTAGCACTGAGTGAGCAGCATTTCAGGGTGAGGGGTATAGGAGGGAGAGGGGCTGAGGTCCAAGAAGAAAGCACTTTAATGAATACCTCTTAAAACAAGTGGGCCAGTGGCTTGGCCTTGGAAGTACTTTAGATGTCCTGAGCATTTTGATATGAGAATATTCCTCATCAAAATGAGATATGCCTATATACCATAGCTTAAGATAGCAGGGGATCTGACCTATATAAATCTATTATGGAAGGGAAAAGACCAAAAAAAGGTTAAAGAAAAAAAAAAAAGCATTAGGCAGAAGGGAATTTGGCATTATTTAAATATGACACTGGGCTTCCCTGGTGGCTCAGACAGTAAAGAATCTGCCTGCAATGCGGGAGACCTGGGTTCAACCCCTGGGTTGGGAAGATCCCCTGGATAAGGGGACAGCAACCCACTCCCATATTCTTGCCTGGAGAATTCCATGGACAGAGGAGCTCGGCGGGCTACAGTCCATGGAGTTGCAAAGAGCTGGACATGACTGAGTGACTAACACTTCTTTCACTTTCAAATATGACATTACCCTGCTGCTACTAAAGAAAATCTTTTAACATGGTAAAAAATAATTAAAACAAAGGTGTGAGAATAAGCCAATGATTCAAGATGGTGTGCCTAACTCAAGAAGACAAGGGGCAGATTCCAGCTTTGCTGGCCCTTGTGACCAGAGTAGGAATATGGTATTTTTAAAATCTCATTTTAAAGTGTTAGTTGAAAAAAAAAACCCTGTAAAAGATAGGCACTGGGCTTATCCATTATGTAAATGAAAACCTAGCATAACAGGACTGAACAAAGGGAGACCCTGACTTACGCTGCAACGCTCTGTATGGTCCATCTCAACTCGCCTGTTCTTTCCCAACCCTTCAGGATGTCTGAAATAGAACCACAAGGAAGGAGTGAATTCAGACACAAGGTACACCTTTATTTTTAGCACTCTGAGAACATTTTATTTACCAAACTATATAATGAAATGAGAGCCTAAACATAAAAGCTCCAGGATGTCAAAATGTCAGTGGCATAGACAATTATTCAGCAGATAAGTCTTTAGAAATTGACAAGGATAATATGCACTAAAAATAGTTTCAATGAACTTTATTGTGGGATAGATAAAACTTGTAATTTTAGACACATTCTGTCTCTTTTAGTTGTGTCTAGAATAATATAATTAAGCATAACACCTCTCAATACTTATGTCAATTGAGACTAAGATTGAGGATTCTTCTGTTCCTTTATTCATCCAAATAATGTATTATCTCATTTTTAAAAAGATTTCCATGCTGCAGCAATATTATAGAATTCATCACCCAGAAGGTCAGTGGCTGGGGAGGACACTGGAAATGATATTTCTTTGTAACAACTATGTCCTGGAAATGTTAAGCTCCCTCTCATACCCCAAGTGTCTGGGATATAAGAGTAGAACCTTGACAAACAGGGTTAAGCACTAACGGAAGAAACTATCAGGCAAAAAAGAATATCAACCTATATTATTCTTCTATTCATGCAAAACGCTGGGCTGGATGGATCACAAGTTGGAATCAAGATTGCCATGAGAAATATCAACAACCTCAGATGTGCAGATGACACCACTCTAATGGCAGAAAGTGAAGAGGAACTAAAGTCTCTTGATGAGGGTGAAGGAGGAGAGTGAAAAAGTTGGCTTAAAACTCAACATTCAAAAAACTAAGATCATGGCATCCAGTCTCATCACTTCATGGCAAATAGATGGGAAAAAAGAAAAGGTGGAAACAGTGGCAGATTTTAGTTTCTTAGACCCCAAAACCACTGCCAACAGTGAATGCAGCCATGAAATTAAAAGATGCTTGCTCCTTGGAAGAAAAGCTATTACCAACCTAGACAGCATATTAAAAAGCAGAGACATCACTTTGCCAATAAAGGGCTGTATAATCAAAGCTATGATTTTTCCAATAGTCATACACAGATGTGAAAGTTGGACCATAAAGAAGGTTGAGTGTTAAAGAACTGATGCTCTCAAATTGCAGTGCGGAAGAAGACTCTTGAGAGTCCTTTGGACAGCAAGGAGATCAAACCAGTCTATCCTAAAGGAAATCAATCCTGAATATCCATTGGAAGGACTGATGCTGAAGCTGAAGCTCCAATACTTCCGCCACCTGATGGGAAGAGCTAACTCACTGGAAAAGACACTGATGCTGGGAAAGATTAAGGGCAGGAGTAGAAGGGGTCAACAGAGGATGAAATGGTTAGATTGCACCACCAACTCAATGGACACAAGTTTGAGCAAATTCTAGGAGAGAGTGAAGGACAGGAAAGCCTGGCGTGCTCCAGTCCATGGGATCACAAAGAGTCAGACACGACTTAGCAACTGAACAACAAATTATTCTAATCCTTCAGAGTCCATGCCAGAGAACAATGTAACCCTATAAAGAAACAGATGTTATGACTCTTCTATAAAAGAAAATTGAATTGCCTGTATCTGTTGTTCTAATGATACATTTATCATCCAAACTTTGCTCTCAATGACATAATTGGCTGACCTCCCTTCTCATGTGTCTTAAAGGACGTCATAGAGGAACTATTTCAACTTTCTAATCTGGTTTTAAAAACATTTCAGTTGATTAGCTCGGAGCTACTGCCTAATGTCTGAATAGACATATCCCTCTGCGCAGAGCTACAGGCAGGTGAGGTGACGGCCAGGTCAGCGGGTGGGTGGGGAAGGTGACCTCCCATCCATGTTCCTCCTGCAGTCAATGCCTTCGAGCTCCCCAGAAGTAATCAAACCTTGTATCTGCCCTTTTGTTGCTGTTTTTGTTTTCGTCCCTCAGTCGTGTTCAACTCTGCAATCCCGTGGACTGTAACCTGCCAGGCTTTTCTGTCCATGGAATTTCCTAGGCCAGAATACTGGAGTGGGTTGCCATTTCCTTCTCCAGGGATTGAACCCGCATCTCTTGAGTCTCCTACATTGACAGGCGGATTCTTTACCGTTGAGCCACCAGGGAAACCCTGACTTCTGGACCACCTCCTCCCTCCTGTATTCCATTCTCTCAAGTCCTTGTTTATTCCTGTCAACTATAACAGCTAGTTTCTTAGAGGAGTTATAGAACGTCAAGCTGAAAGGGCTATGGAGGCCATGCAGTACTCTCACATTACAGACCAACTCCTTTCCCTTAGTAAAAGTCTCTTTGCCAAGGGTCAGTGCTTCCGTTAAAAACACGAAGGGGTAGATGATCTATATGTGGTCCCCTGGGAAGAACTCTAAGACATATTTAGTGGAAAAAACAAGTTGCAGACTTGTAGACTATGATTTGTTTTCTGAAAGAAATTTCCAGGCTTCGATTTATACCAGCAGGAAGGATATTTTCCAGAAACTATTGTCTATCTCACCTCTCCTCATGTAATAGTCACCCCTTCTCCCCCAGAATCTAGCATAAGCTGGTTGCCATAGCAGCCACCTAGTCTGTCTTCAATTTGGGCTCTAGAGGAAGTACTGACTAGAGGCTATAACAAGGCATGTTTACAGTGAAGCTAAACATAAGCATATGGGCAGACAAAAGGTTCCTCTCTGTGTGAATATGAATTTATTAATATGACAGTTCTCAAAAGGCATTAAATATTAAGTCTAATTAAATCAAAGTATAATTAATTGCAAGCTTTTTAAAGCATTTGACTACATCAAGCATGGTGGTGATATACAGTTGGTGGACATGTGGACTGGTGAAATCATTTGGAGGATGGCAATCCATTCCAGTATTCTTGCCTAGAGAATTCCATGGACAGAGGAGCCTGCCGGGCTACAGTCCATGGGGTTTCACAGAGTCAGACATGACTGACGTGACTAAGCACACACACACAGGGTGGCTTCTATTAAAATTACAAATATGTAGGCCCTTTGACCTAACAGCTCTGCTTTTAACAATCTACCCTAGAAATAATCTTATTTGGGTACAAAGAAGCATGTAGAAAGGTGGTCACTATGCCTGACTTACAACAAAGAATGATTAGAAACAACTGTTTAATATGTGCACCAATGAAAAAGGATTAAATTAACCTAGAATGTTATGCAGCCGTTAAAAACACGAAGGGGTAGATGATCTATATGTGGTCCCCTGGAAAGAACTCTAAGACATATTGAGTGGAAAAAACAAGTTGCAGACTTGTAGACTGTGATATCATATCTACTTTAAAAAGCTTTGTATACATCTTGGTATATCATTGCACATACATCTGGATGTGAAAACTTAGAAAATAATGTGGATGATTATATTCAAACTGATGACCGGGGTTACTTATAGAAAGAGGAGTGGAATTAGAGAAAGGGATACATCAAGAGGAACTCGTGTTTTTACCTGTACTGGTTAAATTTTGTTCAGTAGTCTATATTCATATATCACAAGTGTTATGAACTGAATTTTACATTTAACTTACCTTTCTTTAGGGAACTAAAGGCCTAGCCCCAAATCTATTTGCTTCTTTATTTCTATAGCTCAAGCCAACACTAAAGATTTTCTTCCCTCAGATTCTTTTCCCCCAACCCACACAATTTGGAACTGACACACAATCGTATCACATCCTTGTCATGGAAACAAACATGAGGGTGTATCACTAACCTTTTCATAAATGTTTCTTTTTTTCATCAGTTCTTGGTGTTAATCCATGGAGAAATGAGTTGTGTTTCTGCTAAAGTCAAGGGGGAAAAAACTCAAATCCACAAAATATCACTACTAATAAATAAAACCAAGGGGACAGAATTCCTTATCGACAGAAAGTTACAGCTTCCACTAGGACATGGCTTTCTCACAGGCTTCAGTTATCAGATATTTTTGGACATACTTTCCAAGAAATGTAAAAGGACACAAGTTTCAAATGGAACGATTCTTTTACTGACTTTAAATTTAACTCTCTTTTTACTTCTCCAAACTTCCACTTATAGAAAGACCCATGAGAACTATAATACTTTTTCCTTTTTTTTCAAGAAGGAATCATGAGCTTGGGATTTCTACATCAAACATTTTGTCTTATTCTCCTCTTAAATTATTAACTGGATTTTAAAAGCAAATGCTGCATCCCTTTTTTTTTTAATTTGGCAGGGTGGTGGTGGGGGACGCCTGAGGACAGCCCCTGTGAGCCAAATGTGGCATCCTTTTAAAATCATCTTCTATATCTTACAGTTTAAGGAGAAAATAAAAGCCTACAAATTTAGAATGATTAATTATATTAGAAAAATAGAATATGTTACTTGTAAGAAGTTGAAAATAGGATGCATGCTTGTTTCAAAAGCATAGAAAATTGTCTCAGGCAGCTAACAGAGACTCTCTCTTATTTGTTTTTGGCCACATTGTGTGGCATGTGGGATCTTAGTTTCCCAACCAGGGATCAAACACACACCCCCTGCATTGGAAGGGCAGACTATCAACCACCAGGGAAGGTATGGAATCCCCTAGAGTGGGAGTTAGGGATCTGAACTTTTACTGCCATAGTTGGTTATAATGGTCATAGTCAGGTCCCATGTTGGTGTAAAATTCATCTTCAAATGAGTGATTATCACCCATGGATATCATAGGTTTATCTTAGAAGGATTTTAAAGATATTCTCAAGTCTCATAGCAAAATATTAAAATATTTTTCACTTAAAAATAAATACATTCAATTGAGTACTTTTATAAGATTAGGGAGGCTGTGTTTCAAAATTACTAAAAGCTAGGGTATTTCAATTCTAAAAAGGTTGGGAATATCTGTCCCTTTAAAAAACATTTGATGTGTAAACCTCAAATTCATTATTCCTTCTTGAACAAAGAGAAAAGACTATTATAATTCTCATGATAATTGGAACTACAAATGACTTACTATGACAGTGCCTATGATTAAAGTCATGAGCGATCATTACATTTCATCCCTCAACTCAAAAATATTACATATGTGTCTGTAGTTTAACATAATACAGATGCTTATTTTATTTTCTTGAAAATCTTAAGAATTAAAAGGAACAGGCTCCCATACTTTAAAAATCTTCATTTAATATGTATCAGAGCCTTCCAAAGTAAAGGATCAGCATTATCACTCTTCAGAGTGCAGGGAATGTTTTTCTTTGACTCTCAGGTATTTACGGTAGGAGAGCTGGGAGGAACAGGAAAGTACTCATCAGAGGAGAAGGGTAATAATCTTCAGGATGAAATTGGCTGGGACATGTCACGCTCAGCAGGTTTGAAGACACCCTTCTTGTTTTCTCATTATTCTATTTTGACTCTAGTCTCACTGGCAGAGTGTCCAGCCTGTGAAAACTGCTCACTGTGTCCTGAGGTTTATGAGTGTTCTCGTACTGGGGAGCATGGGAATCCAGCTGCCAGAGCTGTGTTGGCCTTTGCACTGTTCTTATGGGCCCTTCTCTTCTCAACTACATATATTTGATCACTCAGCTAGAAAAAAATCTTGGCAAATTGCACTATAATAATCATTTCCCACCTTGGCTCACCATGCAGAGAAATGTTGTAACATGCACCCAAAGTTCAGTCAAGGATGGCCATTTGGGAAAAGCTCTCCATTTACAGAGAAACTGCCAGACAGAAGCCAGGTGTCCCTTCGTTATTCAGAGCAAGCTCTGGCCTTCATGCACCTGTGACAAACTCAAGTTCCCTTAGGGATTAAGACTGTAACTATATCAGTTCTCTCCAGATTAATCTATTAACTCAGTACACCTTCAGTGCAAATCAAGAAAGTGAGGGGTGTGTGTGTATGCATGTGCAAAATTTAACAATTTGATTCTAAAACTTCTATGGGAGAGCAAAGAGTTAAGAGAAACCAGCAAAAAGCTGAAGCTGGACAAGGTTCATTATACAGATTTAGTAATGAAGACAGTGCGGTATTGGCAGGGAGAAATGAAAGAATGAAATGAAAGCAGAGAGCCTGTGAACTGTCAGGCGTATCATGGAAACTTGATATACAACCAAGATGATGCTGAAATTCAGTGTGGAGAGGATGAACTAATCAACAAGTGGTATTTGGACATAATCAGTATAAAACTTGATTCCCATATCATTTATTATATGCAAAAATTCAGAGATATTAAAGACCTAAATGTGAAAAAACAAAATTTGAAAATTTTTTAGAAAAAAAAGGAGAGATACCATGCATGCATATGTGTGTGCTAAGTTGCTTCACTCATGTCTGACTCTTTGCAACCCTGAGGACTGCTGCCTGCCAGGCTCCTCTGTCCATGGGATTCTCCAGCCAAGAATTTGAATTCTGGATCTTCCTGACCCAAGGACTGAACCTGCGTCTCCTGCAACTCCTGCATTGGCAGGAGGATTCTTTACTGCTGAGCCATCAGAGAAGCCGGAGATACCATAAACAAAGTGAAAAGAGAAGCCTTCAACGAGTATAATGCATTTGCAACATACAAAATCAACAAACTATTAGCCAAAGGAATAAATCAGTTAGAAGATCTCTGGAAAAAAGACAACCAAGTAGAAAAATAGGCAAAGAATATAAAGAGGCAAATCACAGATAAAAAAAAATCACGTGAATGGTTAAAAATATGTTCATACACGCATCTTTCCACAACAGTCAGGGAATGAGAATGACACAGATATGAGAGTCTGGTACTGCCCAGGGGCTCTGGGGGTATGGCAGAGGCAGGGAGCCTTGGGTGAGAGAGGGCTGGGCTGTAATAGAGATAAAGGCTCTGAGTGTCGGCAGATGTGCCCTCTCCCCTCTTCTAGCTCACTGGAGCCTGGTTCTGAATTGGCAGAGCCACAGCTTGGCCAACTCTCTCCCAAGGCCTGGTGCCCCTAAAAAACTGAAGTCATGGCTGAGGCAACTGCAGGGTACAGAAGAAACAAGGGGTTCTGAGTCAGAGAATCTGGATATACTGTGGACCTTTAGACACACGCTTTAACTTGGTATCCCATTTCCTCTTCTACAAAGTGACAGCACTACAACAACCCCAATGTGACCTTGAAGATGCCAGTGAGCTGGTGAAAGTACAACTTAAACTGTACCCACTACACAGATGTATTGGTGCTGATAAGCTGCTGCTAGCGGTCACATGCCAACTCTCTTTGCTGTCAATGGTTCACGTGTGGAAATGGCATTCTTTCCAACTCTTGCTTATACGTATGCAGTGATGACCGCGAAGGATGCAGCCATCAGCATCAGCACCCAACAGGAGCGCATGCTAGATCATGCTGGATCCATTTTTTTTCTGATCAGTGTATAACCACTAGACCACTCAGGTATGACCTAAATCAAATCCCTCACCATTTTACAGTGGAAGTGACAAATAGATTCAAGGGATTAGATATGATAGATAGAGCACCTGAAGAATCATGGATGGAGGTTCGTGACATTGTACAGGAGGTGGTGATCAAAACCGTCCCCAAGAAGAAGAAATGCAAAAAGGCAAAATGGTTGTCTGAGGAGGTCTTACAAATAGCTGAGAAAAGAAGAGAAGCTAAAGGCAAAGGAGAAAAGGAAAGCACTCATCTGAATGCAGAGTTCCAAAGAATAGCAAGGAGAGATAAGAAAGCCTTCCTCAGTGATCAGTGCAAAGAAATAGAGGAAAACAATAGAATGAGAAAGACTAGAGATCTCTTCAAGAAAATTAGAGATACCAAGGGAACATTTCATGCAAAGATAGGCACAATAAAGGACAGAAATGGTATGGACCTAACAGAAGCAGAAGCTATTAAGAAGAGGTGGCAAGAATACACAGAAGAACTGTACAAAAAAGATCTTCATAATCCAGATAATCACGATGGTGTGATCACTCACCTGGAGCCTGCATCCTGGAATGCGAAGTCAAGCGGGCCTTAGGAAGCATCATTCCAAACAAAGCTAGGGGAGGTGATGGGATTCTAGTTGAGTTATTTCAAATCCTAAAAGATGATGCTGTGGAAGTGCTGCACTCAATATGCCAGCAAAAATTCAGCAGTGGCCACAGGACTGGAAAAGGCCAGTTTTCATTCTAATCCCAAAGAAAGGCAATGCCAGAGAATGTTCAAACTACCGCACAATGGCAATCATGTCACACACTAGCAAAGCAATGCTCAAAATTCTCCAAGCTAGGCTTCAACAATATGTGAACCGAGAACTTCCTGATATTCAAGCTGGATTTAGAAAAGCCAGAAGAACCAGAGATCAAATTGCCAACATCTGCTGGATCATAGAAAAAGCAAGAGAATTCCAGAAAAACGTCTACTTCTGCTTCGTTGACCATGCTAAAGCCTTTGACTAGGTGGATCATAACTGTGGAAAATTCTTCAAGAGATGGGAATACCAGATCACCTTACTTGCCTCCTGAGAAATCTGTATGCAGGTCAAGAAGCAACAGTTAGAACTAGACATGGAACAACAGACTGGTTCCAAATAGGAAAAGGAGTACATCAAGGCTGTATATTGTCACCCTGCTTATTTAACTTGTATGCAGAGTACATCTTGAGAAATGCTGGGCTGGAAGAAGCACAAGCTGGAATCAAGATTGCAAGGAGAAATATTAATAACCTCAGATATGTAGATGATACCACCCTTATGGCAGAAAGCAAAGAAGAACTAAAGAGCCTCTTGATGAAAGTGAAAGAGGAAAGTGAAAAAGTTGGCTTAAAACTCAACATTCAAAAACTGAAGATCATGGCATCCAGTCCCATCACTTCATGGCAAAATGATGGGGAAACAACGGAAACAGTGACAGATTTTATTTTCTTGGGCTGGAGCCTAAATCACTGTAGATGGTGACTGCAGCCATGAAATTCAAAGACGCTTGCTCCGTGG
Source organism: Okapia johnstoni (assembly GCA_024291935.2). Lineage (NCBI taxonomy): Eukaryota > Metazoa > Chordata > Mammalia > Artiodactyla > Giraffidae > Okapia > Okapia johnstoni. The sequence continues at coordinate 62,309,474 of CM044308.1, forward strand.
AAGAAAAGCTTTGCCAACATTATTTTCCCAACAAAGGTCCATCGAGTCAAAGCTATGGTTTTTCCAGTAATCATGTATGAATGTGAGAGTTGGACTATAAAGAAAGCTGAGCACCGAAGAATTGATGGTTTTGAATTGTGGTGTTGGAAAGACTCTTGAGAGTCCCTTGGACTGAAAAGAGATCAAATCAGTCAATCCTAAAGGAAATCAAAACTGAATATTCAGTGGAAGGACTGGCGCTGAAGCTGAAACCCCAATACTTTGGTCACCTGATGCGAAGAACTGACTCATTGGAAAACACCCTGATGCTGGGAAAGATTAAAGGCAGGAGGAGAAGGGGACAACAGAGGATGAGATGGTTGGATGGCATCACTGGCTCAATGGGCATGAGTCTGAGCAAGCTCCGGGAGTTGGCGATAGACAGGAAAGCCTGGTGTGCTGCAGTCTATGGGGTTGCGGAGTTAGCCACCACTGAGCGACTGAACTGAACTGAACTGAACCTTCATGGGGGTGGACAGGCTAGATTTAAAACAACGGGCGGGTTGGTTCTTTCTGTGTATCTATTTCCAGGATTGTAATGTATATTCTCTGTCTCCCACATCCTGCCTTCTATTTTTCTTCTCTTTACACAGGCACTTTTAATACCAATTAATGAAAAGCAGGAATCTTAAGATATGGCTTAAAAAGACTCTCTTGCGTCATCAGGCTGAGATAAAATTCTGAGCATAAAGGCTTCTGGAGAAAAACAGGACAAGCAGCCAGAAGAGACTGGCTTTGACAGATGCTGTGGAGTCATCCACTCTCTGCGGGACCCAGGCAAAGCCACATGACCTCTTGGGGGCTCCATGTTCTCATCGTAAGTTCTTACAGGGCATTAAAATACCCTCAGAGTGCTAGTTTACTATATACACCCATGGGCTTATTTTTTATATTTAGTATTTATATTTATTTGGTTATATTTTAAGAGTAGGATCTTTTCCAAGATGTACATTATGAAAATCTGGTTCAGGGTTCAGAGCCAAGGGGCCTGGAGATTGAACAGGGCTGTTCTTCAGAGGTGGGTAGTATTTGTCCCCAATAACCATGTGTGGCTTCAGCTGTTTCTGAAAGCGGCCACCTTCCCTTTGGATGTCTGAAGCCCAGTTACTTTCATTTTTTAACTGAATCAACAGGTGTTCTTGTTCTCTTTTCTTTTTGGGCTGTCTTCCCTCAGCATTCTGGGTAGACAGAATTTTTCCTACAAGATTACTGAGAGGCCTGGTCCACTGGCTCCACTGTTGGAACAGCAGCCTGTTGTGACCACCCTGAAGTCTCGATCTTTTCCATTTCTTGGAAGATGCAGAGATACGTGGGTGAACCACAAAGGCCAGGCCTAAATGCTCCATGGAAACAAGGAAAGTACAGATTTCTTATCCTTTGATTTAGGGCCTAAATACACCACCAAAATGTACCACCAAAATGTCAGAATGGGCAGGGTGTCTTTGAACCATGGTGCAGAATCCATAACAGGGGGAAGTCCAGCTCCGGGGGCAGGGGTGGAGGTGGGGTGGGGAGGTGGGGTTCCTTCTGGGCATTGTAGCCAGCATTGCACAGGTGTTGTGTAAAGCTGACCGTGCCTCTGCTCTGGGCGGAGGTGGTGAACTGAGGCACCAGTGCACCCAAGAGGACAGCAGACACAAAGGACAGGGTGTGAGACATGATGAAGATGTCTCTAGACTAAATCTGGGACCTAAGAAGAAGCTGGTGACCCTGAGAGAGGTACTAGGGAGGCAAGATAATAATTTAAAGCATGAATGAGTTTCATACATATGCACAGAATCACATTTCTTTTGACCCTAAAACCCATCTTCTCCCAGGTGTAGAGTGTCAAAAGGCAGACTCTGAGGATTCTCAAGAGATTGAAAGAGGCAGAGGTAGAGGTAGGTGTCTAGTCCTCTTGACTAGAGAAAGGCCCCTGGGGTGGGGAAAGCTGGGGGAGAAGGAGAGAACCCTTGGATACGTCTGTAGGTTATAGAACAAAAGGTGTCTATGCTTCACCTCTCGAGTGGAGCCTAGGGCAGCAGAAGCCCCAGGGCAGCAATGACTGGGTCAGACATCAGAGGAGGTCACACAGCTTCCCATGGCCCCAAACTGCATGTGGTCCTGAGGGGCCTGGCCGTCGATGAAGCCCTGAGCAGACTCACAAGAGCCCCCTGGGCCCTTCGTCAAGGGCAGCAGAAAGCTTCTCTTGGCCTAATGAAGTTCAAAGAGACTGGGAGAGAGAGAGAGATTGGCCAGAGAAGCCTTGCAAACAGCTACTCATCGGGGCCTGTGGACTGACAGCGGGGATCCAGTGGAACAAGGATGCTACAGGGACAGACAGCACGTGGAGCACAGGTACCAGCCTTAGATATGTCCTGGGAGAAAGATGGGAGGACACGGAATTGCCAGACAGAAATTTCCACCACCCAGGGCAGTGGGAGCACACATACCAATGAAGAGAGCTGAGGAAAAAAAAAACACTAAGCCTGCATTTGTTCGATACCCAAACGTGACTGATTTCTAGTACACTGGTAAAAATCAGCCCATAATGGATGAATCTAATTTATGACTAACCCACCCCAAGAGGTGGTTTTATTTGTTTGATTAATTGACTGACTGATTTATTCCTTCCCTTCTTTTCTTCCTCTCTGACCTACCAAACAGACAGGTACTCTGCTGAGGACTAACAAGTCTTGCTTGCTTGCATATTCATTTCTCTATTCATTGATTGATTCATTCGTTTAGCTAGCTATGCCTGGTTTTAGTTGCAGCAAGCAAAATCTTTGATCTTTGTTAGGGCACATGGGATTTTAGTTGCATCATGCTAACTCTTAGTTGCAGAATGTGGGATCTAGTTCCTTGACCAAAAATCAAACCTGTGTCCCCTGCATTGGGTGCAAGGAGTCTTAGCCACTGGACTACCAGGGAAGTCCTGAGCAATACTTTTTTAAAAAAACAAACAAACCAGATCTCAAATATGTGTTTTCTGCCTTCAAATTTAGTAATTTAGTTAGGAGGCAGAGAGAGAGGGGGATGCAGAAATGGAGACACTGACAACTAAATCTAACACAATTTGGTAAGGACTGTGATGAAAGTGCATACAAGGTGGTCTAGGAGCACAGAGGAGAGCTTGCTAGTCTGAGATTCGGAAGTCTCTGAAAACTGATAACTCCCTTCCATCCAAACAGTACCCTTAGGAAAGCTACGTTAGGATTAGAAAGCTGTCATCCACTCGGTAACATGGAAAATCTGGGGATGAGTTGTGGTAGAGACATCGTCTGCATACTGGCTATCCATGGGGACCCGCCACATTTTCCAGCCTCCCTTGTGGTTAGCAGAGGCCATGTGACTAATCCTTGCCAATAGGCTACAAGAAGGGGGACTCCTATGACCATCCAGTTCAGCTTTCCTCTTTCCCTACCATGGTGCCTGTGGAGCCCTCTTATTCCAGGTGGTGTAGCTTCAAGATGTCTGAGTTTCCATCGTCCTGAATCTTTAAGAAAATGTGTGGAAAAGAGACTCCATTGAGCCACAATCAACATGTAATATGAGCAAGAAATAAGTTCTTGATTAAGTCCCTTAACTCTTGGGGTTATTTTGTTACTGCAGCAAAACTTAGAATATCCTAACCAATCGTGAGAATGATGATGGATTAAAAGGGGGAGTTGGGTTATTAAAATGTATTCCAATGTTGTTCTGAGGAGAAGGGGCTTTGTTCCTAGGTGACCAGTATTTTAAGAATAATCTCTTGAAAGAGATGAAAGTGACAGACAGTAAGTAGTGTGATCTCTTCACTTAGAGCTGGCACCTGGATATAGGTTCAGATGTTAAACTGGTAAAGAGAAATCTGAACAGAGATAAGAGGGGGCAGAAGATAAGAGGAAGGCAGGAAAGCCACACTCCTGAGTTCTCTGTCTGTCTATGTAACAGTCAAAGCCATTCCCTACCCCCAGCCTCTCCCATCCGTCTCCCCAGATGGTCCCACATGGGTCCCAGACAGTAAGGCACCCCAGTCTGGGACCTCTCTAGGGGGCAGTCTCAGGGTAGTTGCTCCTTTCTCTGCAGCCCCTGAATGTCTACTGAGAGGGAATGAATGGCTTAGGAGCTGACACCTTTGAAAGGGTAGTAACTCCTGAGAGAGAAACAAAGCAAATAAACTAAACAAGGCCAGTATAATTTCACTCCGGAACAAGGTTTCTTTTCCCACTCCCATACTAAACATAGACTTTAAAATATTTCCATTACCACTGCAGCAGTTAATTTTAAAATATCTTTTGAAATAAGCAGTAACCACATATGGGTAACATGTAGGTGAAATGAGTGTCAGGGAGCTGCTGGACAGACTGCTGAAGGTATTTTTCTTTCCTGATATGTGACTCATGATTTAGTGTGGAACAGAAGCATTTACAGCTTTACAATCTGCTAGTGATAAGGGGACCCATGTTGGAAACAGGTCCATTAGAAAAATGATAATCCTTTCGTGCCCCTAAATGTTACTCAAATTCTCCCTGGCTTTTTCCCAGATAAAAATAGAAATCTTCATGTGACCAAACCATTCCCTGGGAAAGTCACCAAGTAGCAGGGAATGGATGATAAAGTGACAGCTGGCATCCTGAAATCTAGCATAAGTATTTTTTTAGTAACCGTAGAACAGTAGCAAAGTGCTCACAGTCTTACAATGTCCCACAGGGCTGGCAAGCTCCTCTGCTGATTTGGTGGAACATAAGGTCCTGCTGGACAAGTAACACCACCACAAACAACAGCGACGACTACAGCAACAGCTACACCATCTGAGATCTTGTAAAGCGCCAGGCCCTTGAGCTCTACCCATCACCTCCAAGCCTCAGAGACAGCTCTCCAGGGGGTTATTATTATTGTTACTGCCCCCACCTGGCCAGTGAAAACTCTAGCAGCAATCATTTCATGACTTGAGTTTACAACCAGAGGGTGGTGAAGAATGTGTGTCCAGTTGATCATACCCTAGACACCTGGTGTCAGTCTATGCCAAGAGCTGTGATGTGCAGTCTCTCAGCACAGTCACCCTTGGGTAGAACAGATACGAAGGAAGGAGACTCCTAGTGTGTCTACTACCTAAAGAAGTTCACGACAGTGATGAATACCAATCCTGCAGGTATCAATACCTTCCTTCTAAAAATAAAGACACAGGGCTTCCTTGCTGGCTCAGTGGTAAAGAATCTGCCTGCCAAAGCAGGAGACACTGGTTCGATCCTTGGCCCAGGAAGATCCCACATGCTGCAGAGCAACTAAACCCGTGTGCCTCAACTTCTGAGCCTGTGCTCTAGAGCCCAGGAGCCACAAGTACTGAAGCCCATGCACTCTGGAGCCTGTGCTCCGCAGCAACAGACGCCCTAGCAATGGGAAGCCTGTGCACCCCAACTAGGGAATAGCTCCCACATGTTGCAACTAGAGAAAAACCCACACAGCAACGAAGACCCAGTACAGCCAAAAATAAATAGTTATTAAAAATAAAAATAGAGACACGGAAGCTGGGGGAGGGGAGATGGCCTCACCAAAGCCACACACCCTGAGCGTGGAGTGGGTCATGCATGTCTTCAGTGTCCCAAGTGAGTCCTGGGGGGAAACCTCCTGCAGAGTCACGGTCAGTGCCTGCCTGACGGGAATCACACATGTGAGCTGGGAAAGTCCTTTCTACCCTCAGCATGCAAGAGATGGGGCTTGTGAGGGATGCATGCATGAGAAGATGATGGTGAAAGTCTTTGTAAGTCTCAGATGCTGCACACGTGTGAGATGAAAGAAGTGGAAGGTGGTGGTAAAATGCCAAATACAAGTAAAATCCTCAAGCGGGTAATTACTAATGAGTTTATATTAGAGCTTATCCAGAAATGCAGTTTCATCCAAGCCAACAAGAGCTGGGCAGGTGGGGCAGGAGTATTTGATGAGTGATAATAGTACAGTCTGCAGCAATGGACCTATGGGCACTGCTGACTACTCCACTGTTAGGTCAACCTTTTTTTCTTTGTCTTATTTGCATTTTTTAAAAAAAAATTTACATTCTTTATTTAAAAAATTGAAGTATAGTTGATTTATAATGTTGTGTTAGTTTCAAATGTATAGCAAAGTGATTCAAATATATATATATATATATATATATATATACACACACACACACACACACACATATATATACACATTATTTTTCAGATTCTTTTCCATTATAGGTTATAAGATATTGAGTAGAGCTCCCTGTGCTACTAGGTCCCTGTTGTTTAGTTTATACATAGTCGTGGGTATCTGCTAATTTCAAACTCCTAATTTATCCCTCCTCCATGCCCATTCCCCTTTGGTAACCATAAATCTGTTTTCTATGTCTATGAATCTATTTCTGTTTTGTTAATATATTCATTTGTATGATTTTTTTTTTTTTTAGATTCCACATATAAGTGGTATCATATGGTATTTTTCTCTCTCTGTCTGACTGACTTCACTCTGTATGACAGTCTCTAGGGTCCATTCATGTTGTTGCAAATAGCATTATTTCATTCTTTTTATTAGTGGCTGAGCATTATTTCATTATGGGCTTTCTTGGTGGCTCAGTGATAAAGAATCCTCCTACCAATGCAGGAGATGTGGGTTCGATCCCTGAGTCAGGAAGATCCCCTGGAGAAGGAAATGGTAAACCACTCCAGTATTTTTGCCTGGGAAATCCCATGGACAGAGGATGCTGGTGGGCTACAGTCCATGAGGTTGCAAAAAGAGATGGACACAACTTAGCAACTAAAACAACAAAAAATTATTACATTACTTGTATTTGGTCAAACATTCTGTAGTGTAGTGGTTAGGACCACTGACTCCTGAGCTAAGCTGCCTGGGTTTGAATCCCAGTTCTGCCACTTGCTGGCTGTATAATGGTGGGCGAGCTCCCTGATCTCTCTGTGCCTCTGTCCCCTCATCACAGAGGGGGACACCCCAAGTACCCATGTCATGGGGCTGGTGTGAGGATCATGAGCAAGAACCAGGAGCAGTGCCTGGCACAGAGCACCGCTGGCAAAGCAGGAGTTGTTCTCATTTCCTTTCTCTGTGCTGGATGGTTAACCAGCTTTCTGTCACCATCAAGCCTCAGTGACAGGTCCTCTGGGCATGTGGCTATGGCCCCATGCCTCTGGACACTTATGGTTATAACCTAAATGTGAAAAAATTCACTTGTACCCTATGAAATGGCTGTTTCTGTAGGTCAAATACGGGGGGAAATCCCCAATTTCATATTCTTCAACCTAACACACATAAGCAAACAGAGGTAAAGCTTGGAAAAGCAGGGGAGAAAAAGGAACCAGCAGTCTAGCAAAAATCAGAAAGGGAGAGTCAGATGAAAGGTAAATAAAATAACCACGGCTTACACAGCTGCATCAGTATCAAAGAAATGCATAAATTAAGTGCAGGATCTAATCATGTCCGTTAAGCACAAACATTAGCTCAAGGGGCTGGTGGGTACGCAGATGTACATGTGTGACGAAGAAGTGGGAAGAGGAGGACTTTTTTTAAGGCCATAAAGGAGACACGGAAGGGAGCCAGGGAGCCAGGGAGCCCGTTCCTCTGTGCACGGCCGCACACTCCTCTTTCATGTGCCGCTTTTCTTCTCTGCTCCTTTTGATCCACAAAGGAGAATCTCAACCCGCCCTCTTCACCCACCCCTCCTGCTCCTGACGTCAAGCCTCCTCCCACGCTGTACCCTCTTCTTATTCCATCTGTCGGTGACTCTCCTCCCACCCTTCAAAGTTCACCTTCCATCCCCTCTCTCTGACTAAGGCAGCCTGTTGGGGAGGAAGCAGAGAGCAAATACGTGGCCAGGCTTCAAGGATTCTCCCTTTGCACTTGTACTAGGGAGGAGGGAGTAGTAGGGCAGTGGGTTTTAGCACAGGCAAGAGGTCACGCCAGCATCTTTCTCTTCCTGTATACCATTGCTCTTCATTCTGCCAAATTTCCCAAGTCCCATTTCCTAGTAGCAAAATATCTGACCAAACATAAGGAACCAGATCCCAGAGGCTCCAGGTGAAAGAACTAATATTATTGTTGGTAATATTTACTAAATTATTTACTGAATATTTACTAAATGCTGATGCTGCTAAGTTGCTTCAGTCGTGTCCGACTCTGTGCGACCCCGTAGACGGCAGCCCACCAGGCTTCCCCGTCCCTAGGATTCTCCAGGCAAGAACACTGGAGTGGGTTGCCATTGCCTTCTCCAATGCATGAAAGTGAAAAGTGAAAGTGAAGTTGCTCAATTGTGTCCGACTCTTCGCGACCCCATGGACTGCAGCCTACCAGGCTCCTCCGTCCATGGGATTTTCCAGGCAAGAGTACTGGAGTGGGTTGCCATTGCCTTCTCCGATTTACTAAATGACGCTAATGTAATAGAACGTATGCTAAGCTCTGTATATCCTTTAGAATATCCACTCCTCACAAAGGTCCTTTAACAGGTGGTATGGTTATCCCCATTTGCCATACATGGGAACCCTTTACAGAAGCGGTAAGTGACTGGCTTCAGGAGCCACCATTGGTAAGTGACAAAGCTGAGAGCTCAACCAGGCAGCTGAACTCTGCAGCCCCTGCTATTAGCCTTACTCTAAATATCACCGAGAATTGGTCTCATTTTGCTGTAACCTTGTAGGACATTCATCAGAAAATTCTGGCAGCAAATTCTGCCTCAGGAGTGGGAATAGAAAACATACTTAACATATACGAAAGTATATAAACATGATTTTCTGTGATGGTATTCCAGGACGAAGGCAGTGGGTGACCACGATGATTCAGGACTGACAAAAGCAGTCCTTGTGTTGCCTGAAATCGAATGCTGAATTCAAGTAAAGGCAGCTACTTGATGGAGGAAACACCTCCCAAGGACAGAACGTGGCCGACTGTGTTAAGCCAGTGTCCCACAATAGGCTGAGATACCTACTGCTGTGCTCAGTGACACCACGGGGACTTCAGATGTGCTGGTCAAGTGAATGTGACATGGGGTCCCAATTTTCCTTCTGCCTTTTGGGTCTCTGAAATATCACATGAGGGGCCTTGGTATAAATTTCTCCACAGCCTGAGTTTTATATCTGGAAGAAGCCCAAGACTACCTTTTGGAGCTCAAAGAACCCCCATTCCTGGAAGCAGTGGCTGTCTCCCCTTCTTCTTGGAGACCAGCTGGGGAGAGGCCGCAGAGGGGCCAGAGGAGAGTGGAGTGACTTCATGACAGAGGTCAACGTGACTGCATGAGCTAGGACTCTTGATCACAAGTGACAGAAACCCAACTTAAAGTATCTAAAGGCAAACTAGGGAATTTGTTGGCTCAAGTAACTAAGCCGAAGGAAGGGCCAGGTGGCTAGCTGGGTCCTGGGGCAGTGAAACCAGAGCCCACTCTTCCCTCTCTGGCTCCTTTTTCTTCTTCTCTCTGATGATCAGCTGAACTCTGCTGCAGACTGGCATCTTCTGTGAAGCATGAAATGTGGCTGCCAGCAGCTGTTATGAGCCCATCTTCTCAGCTAGGAAGGGAGGCTCTTCATTTCAATTAGTAACGTCCCAGATGAGAAATCCAACTGGCCCCGTTCTGTGGCCAACAAGGCAGGTACTGGGATAGGCAGCCCCAAGAAAATCAAACACAGGACGAGGATGGGCAATTGCTCACATAAGTTTCCCAATAGGAGGACTGGTGTGGGCCAGGCAAAACCACAGATGGCCGCCAAAGGACCTTGCAGTCTTGGACCGTCAGGTGTCTGCAGTAACGTGGGGAGTTGCCCAAGGGTGACCAGGGGGAAACAACAAAGGGGACGGAGTTGCTGAAATCCTAGCAAACATGGACTGGAGGGCAGCATGAAACCTCCTTATGCTCCAGTCTTCAATGCTCTGGGGGACTCACACAGCTTGGGAGACTGAAGTCACATAACGCAAGAGGGCAAGTGGACTACAGATACCCCACGATTCCAGAAACAACTCTAAGCTTCAAATGCAAATGCTGTCCTTCCAGAGGAACGAGACGCAGCGATCCTAGGCCAGGAGGGTTGGCGGATGGGAGGGGCCCAGGGTGGGCTCAGCACCGCCACCTGGGCAATGCAGAGGCCACTGTGACAGCCACTATGAGACGCACGCACCTGGACCCGTGTGCAAGTCTATTGACACGAATAACCCTGGTGCGCCATGTACACATCAGATGAACATGAAAGCTGCAACATCTGGAAAAATGTCACCGTCTGCCACTTGGAGAGGAACATTGAAAGGATCAGCAGGACAGGAGCAGTATGGGGTCTGAGTTAAAACAAAAAAAGTGTTGGCAGCAGCTGCCAGCTCTCCGCTGCTGAGAATAGCAGCGATCCTCCTGACGTGGCAGTTTATGGACTCTCACAAATCCCGGCTGACCCCTCACAAAGGCGGGGGTCCACACACCGAGCGGCTCCAATGGCCATCGCTCATCATGCACATTTAGGAGCTTTTGTTCCCATCTCTTCCGCAGCCTCACAATGGCCAGTGCTCACCAGGTCCCACCACAAGAAAGAAAGGGAGGTGGCGGCTCCTGGAGATCTCAGCAGAAGCATTTTCCTCGTGCCTGACTCCTCTGACCTGCTCATTGTTTGGTTTTATCCACAGAGACGAGTTTGCACGTGTGGCTCTTAGGGCTGGTTTAGATGAAACCCCAAACCTGGTGGGGTCATGTGCTCATGTCAGACCAAGGTGATGCTTCTATCTTCACATGTTAATACAAATCTAAGTTAACCAGGCCGAGCAGGACTCAGCCGGGGCTGTTTTTTATTAACTGGCTGGTCACTGCTGTTTTTAAGAGAGAGGGCCATTAAACCCGACAGACGGCCCTCTTGTGCAGCCAAACAGTAAACGGGATTGTTAGGACCCTGGTTGCCATCTCTAGGCTCTCCTCGGAACACAAGCTCTTTGTACGCGAGAAATAGAGTCAGACACAAAGGAGAAAAGGTTCATTTTTTCCTACTGCATCTAAAGTGTTCCTTTAAACTGAAAGGGGCTATTCTGCTCCCCAAGGTGGGAAGAAAAAACAACGCCACTCTGAGTGCAGTGAGAAAATACACCCCTGCATAAACATTTGATCCCGGTCTGCAGGACAAGGTTACAAACTTGTGTTCACGTATTAAAATCTGCCTGGGCTCTGAGGCCCTTGTTGATACAATAAGGAAAGTAGTATGAGCTTGTTTATTTCTGCTCAGGAAGGGAATTAATTGGGTTCTTACCCCCAGCTGTCTTGGACCAAGTACTTCTCTCACTTACTGACTGAGGGAGGGGCCCACTGGACAAGGACTTGGTTGCCGTGCCTTTCAGCACTAACCTTCTATAACGCAGTGACTTTTTTCATGTGCTGGAGAGGTTCTTGTTACTGACCTTTCTTAGTGTTTCACCCCCACTGTCAACAATTGACTTTTGTCTGCTTACCATCTGAGCCAACATCTTCATGTCTGTGACAGACTGCCTCGTTCACAGCCACCACAGGCCAAAGGAAAAGCTCCCACATGGGCAGCCTTAACTTGGGGGACAGTGGAGTCTCATGTCAGTCACCCATGTTGGAATTGCAGAATGAAGCTTGTGGCCGGAGCTGAGGAAGAGGGCCTCTGCCCAGCTCTGGAGTACCTCTCTTCCTCCCCAGGGACATTTTGTCAGTCCATCCCGAAGGACCCCTGGTACCTTTTAGCAAGCTCTACAGATAACTAGAGTTGAAGCAGGGAAATAATATACCTAAAACGGTAAAAATAAGCTGATAATAATACATTAACCAGAAGCTATTACATATTAATATTAGGCATGATGCAAAGTGCTCTACATGTGCTATCAAACGTAATCCTCCCCAAAACCCTTGGAAATAGACAACACTGTCGCTCCTGCTTTACTGAATACAGAACTGAGGCCTACAGAGGTAAAGCCTATATGGCTGTCACTTAACAACTACTGACTGAAGTTTCTTCCTGCCTAAAAGCAGGAGGTTGGCTGGGGGTCAGTATTTCCTAAAATGTGGTATGTGGACCACTCTCACAAGTCACCAGGGGTGCTTATTGACCTGCAGACTCCTGGCTCCACCCCAGATAGGAATCCCTGGGGGTGAGGCCCAGGAATCAAACAAGAACCCTAGGTGATTCTTAAGCATATTAAGGTCTGAGAACCCCTAGGTATATAATTCCCAAATTTCACCCAGCTCTCCTATGATGGCCTGTGCTTTCCTTTTGTTAGAGACTCTTCAAGAATGAAAGCGTTCCTCTTCCATCCCACCCAGAATTAACCCTTAAATATCCCACACATTTTCTTTAGATCAGCTTTATACAACATGAGATCTTGTTTCATATAAGACACAAGCAAATTCTTTACTCTCTAAGATGTTTAAACCATACGAAACAAATCCCTCCCATTTAGAAGGAATGCAAAAACAAGATGACATGACCTTAGCCAAAAGAATTTTCTTAGAGGTATTTTACAAGTAGAAGTCAACACACATATGGAAGTAGTTACTGAGAAGAGTCACTGGACCAGAGAACATCGACAATGATCTCTCTCATTTCTCAGAGAAAGGGGGTGGGGGAGAGAAGGTATTTCTAAATCAAAACACACACACGCACAAACACACACACTCCAATCATACACATAGAAGACACAAGTAACACTGGGCTGTGAGGGAAGAGTGTGAGAGCAAACAGGCCTTTTTTCACTGAAAACAAGTAGCTCTTGTTACCATCAGCCATGGTCTTGACTTTTCCTTCTAATTTATTTCCTTATTTCCCCTAAAAATGCCCTCTTACCTTTTGTTTTCATTCTTCCCTCTAACTTGCCTTTTGGTCTCTTTATTTTTGTCCTTTCCTGCTGACATCGAGGTCAGAGTGACAAAACAGCCTGCACTCAGCACACCTTGTAATGTCATCATCTTACTCCCAGCACGGAAGAATGCAAGACCCCCTCAGCCAAGGCCTCACCCCTGGCTGACCAAGATGGCCAAATGCCCGCATCAATCATGCAGCCACCAGGCTCAGGGGCTGCCCGCTGGTACGTTTCCATGGAGACGCACATCTGCTTTTTCCATGCACTTCATCCCTCTTTCTGACAGATACACATGAATGCTAATATTAGCCAATGTCACTACCACAACAAAAATTTATTATGTATCAGTTGTGCAAAGCACAGTCCTAGGCACAATGAGGAAAAAAGGAGAAGCTGCATTAGACGTGGTCTCTCCCTTCAAGGACCTTAGCACCTAGTTATAGATATGCTCCAGAAAGCAAGCATGGTAGGAGTTCAGGGGTCACAGTAAGTAGGCTGGTTACCAAACAGCCTCCGGGGGAAAGAGGGACCTGGGCCTTGGAGAAGCTGAGGAGAGCTGGCAGAGTATTTGGAGTAGAGGGGATGACTGCAGTCTTCATTCCCAATTCTTCTGGTAACAGTGCCCTGATCTTCCTTAAACTCACCCTTAGTCCTGTGATTCAGGTGGACCTGAACTTGACCTTGCTCATCAAAACCCTATCCATTTGGCCACTGTAAGGGTTCAGGGTTGAGTACATGCTCCACACCAGTCCAATGAGACTGGATCCTGAGACCTTTGCAGGAACCACAGATAAAGAGAATCTCTCCTTTCTTCATGGTTGTCTGCTAAGAGAATGCAATCCTGGGGCCACTGTGGCCATTTTACTACTACATGGAGGGGGGTGACCTAAGAGTGAAGCCATCACAGATGGAAGCAGAACCAACAGAGGTCTTTGTCCTGAGGATGAAGACTGAGGAAACCAGCTCTATACCTGGACCATTTAGTTCATGTGAGCAGGCTGTGTTTTTTGTTTTTTAAAGCTAGTTTGGCTGATTAACTTTTTGTCACTATAGGTGTAAATGTGTAAGAGTGTTAACGGAAGAGTGGGAAGATGAGTCTCATTGGTTGATGTTGCTGAAAGGACAGCTAGAAGAATAAACTGGGGCCAAACTTGGCAGGAGACGGGAGGGAGGCATGATTAAGGCGCCAGGGTATAAGAACGGTACAGCCTATAGGCAAGAGAAGCCATGGCGACCTCTGAGAAATGGAATACTGATGAAAGAGGAAATGTTTTAGTAAGGGGTCAGGCATGGGATAGAAGGTGGAACAAGACGAATTCTCTGGTTTCTTCCAATCTTGAGACTGCGGTAGATGGCAGTCGCTGGTGATAGTCCGCATCATGGCTTAGAGGGGGTAGGACTGGAATCCGGGACATTCTCAGGCCATTATTGACAGGCTAGAGGCAATACTGCAGTGGTGATAGGAATGAGGAGGGGAGACTCAGAATGGCACTGTAAAAGCACTTTGATGACCCGCTGGGGGAGGCAAGGGAAAGAGGAGGCAGGTGATGTGGAGTGTCTGCTCCTCTGAGTTGGGAGGATGACAGTTCCACTGATGGAAAGTAGATGTGGGGCTGGTTTGAAAGTGGGGAGGACTTCTCCCACCTCAGACTTAAAGGGTAGCACTGGGAGGAGAGGGACTGGAGCTCAAAGGGGACCAGAGCTAGTCCCTTACCCCATCTCTACAGGGTTGGATAAGATGGCCTCTGAGGTCATGGCCAATTCTACAGCTCCCTGATTCCAGGAGTGAGGCTGGGGTTGCAAATGCAGATTTGGTAGTGAGGGGAAACTCACAGTTCTTAGTGACCTCAGAGGTTCCAACCGAAGCATAAGCTCCAATCGAAGACAGGAATCCCCTTTCTAGAAATGCTGACAGATGGCCCTTCAATCCTTCTTTACTCCTGGCACCTCACAAATTCCTAAGGCCATCAAGAGTTTGTCACCAGGTAGCTTTAACACAAAGTGATTCCTTTCATTGAGCTGAAATGGACTTCCCTGTAAACTCAACCCACAGGTTGTAGTAGTAGCTCCTCTTGAAAGTGACTCAGTTAGGAAGAGCAGAGCTGGGCTGCAGAGTGGGATGCCAGAGGCAACTCTCCTTGGCCACACTCTCAAGAAGTGGCTGTATTCTCACCTATTTTTTTAAGCAACACATTAAAATGACAGCCGTGTTAAGACTATGAGGTAAACAGTTTAGGGAAAATAGAATGACCACAAGCAACGATAAGCAAGTAGATGGAAGTTGTATATTCTTGGCTCCTCCTCCCCTTCCTCTAATCAGTGGGTGGAAACTTGCCTCATCCCCAGGCTGGCTTCCAGATGATGGGATCTGGTTGTCTCTGAAATGAAGTCTAATCCCTTTTACCCAGAACAGCCTATCCAATATTTCACTCTCAGGGTCATTGTGAACCTTTCTTTCCCAAATTAATTATCTCCACAGATGATGTAGCTAAAATTCTGAGCTTGGATGAGATCCCCAAAGGAGAGAGAGACTAAGAGAAGAGCCAAGGCCTCAAATTCACATAAAAGTGACTTGTTTATATACAAGCTTGTTGATTTCTTTCTTCACACACATACATACTGGTTTTGCTTAAATCAAGAAGTCACTAAACAAACATGCGTTGGACCAAGTTTAAATCCTCACAGTTATTTCACTAGCTACTAAAGCATTTTAACTAGCTTCTATTATTGTAAAAAGAACAAATGTATTCTCCTAAGCTTGCAAATTATTATCAGAAGTGCAGTAGTTACTCATCAAGAAAAAAAATTACAAGTGAGATTACTATTGGGGTCATGTGGGTTCATCTGTTTTCTGATAAACAGAAAACAGCCAAAGAACCTATTTTTCTTTATCACCATCATTTTTGCTGTTATTTTCTTCTGATGCAAGACAAGGTCAGAGGAACAGCAGGAATATTTGGGGTTGCTCACCATACTGCTATAAAAATGTTTACATATACTTAATTCTTCTGCACTAAGAATTTGCTGGAAGGTCCTTGAACTGCCTTCTCTTCCCCATTTTTTGAAGCCAGGTTCTACAAGGCACTCTATATTTCTGAGAGCACCCATGACCTTGACTTGACATTTTGTCTTTGTGATTTCCTCCCCCAACATTACTGACCTTAGGGCAAACTACTTCAGATGTAAGTTTTAAGGATAAAGGTATAAACTCAACTGTGTTCAAAAGAGTCTCTATCAAATGAACTCAAATTCTTTCTCTTCTAGCCATGATAATCTATTTGGTTCTCTCAGGAAGAGGGGAAAAGAATTTCTCTGAGACAGGGGTCTTTTCATCAGCCTGATGGGCAGTGTCTATGTTTCTCAGTCAGTCTTAGTTCCTCTCTCCAAAAGACATGTGACTGATAAAAGCAGAGGTGATGGGAGGAGAAAAGGTTGCTCTCTGATTTCCTAAGTTGGACAAGACAGGAATCTATCACGATGGAACTTTAAGGTTCCGTTATGTAGTTATCTGAATGGTTAAACAAATACATGGAATGCAAAAAGGTGCATAAGAAAAATTAGACATAGGAGTGAAGGATTAGTCATACATTTGTCCTTCCCAAAGTACTTTATGTTCTTGTTATTAATTGGGAGAAAAATAAATACAAAGATTTTACTGAATTCTTTCCACTGAAAAGCTCAACAATGGATTAATGAAATCCAACACATCGTTCCCTAAAGCAAACCACTCAGCAATATTCTGGGCACCAATTTTAGAAATGGAAAGATTCCAAGCTGTAATGTTCCAAGATTTCTCAGTTAATTAGTGTAGAGAACTTATTTTTATCTCTGCATCATGTAAAGATTCAAAAACTAGGTCAGGAATGTTTTCTGCCTATTATTAGTTGTATAAGGTCTGGACCAGTTGAAGGCATAAGAGTTTAGCAAATGGTAAAGCTGTATTGTCCAGGTCAGACCTGATCCAACAATAAGTCATTAGAACCTCATGAACTGTATAAAAGGCCAAGAAGTCATTAGTACTGACTACTAATTGCTTTAGCCAACAGACCTTAAGTTTTCAAAATATTAAAGAGAGAGATTTTACTATACTCAGAGGAGCCTCACCCTTTTCTAAAACCAATGTCATTGCCAGTGTCTCCTGAAGCTTCTTGGTTCCCCCATCCACGTTCCCAGGCACGTTCTATGAGAGTTGCAACTCAGTGGCTTGAGTTTTTATTTCACTGAATGGATGGCTAAATAACAGTGGTTAGCAATGTGAAGACAATATACTCAAGTACTACAATCCACATATGAGTGGATTTGCAATATGATTATGAAGAGAATCCTGACCTTGGGGGACTTGTGGGGGGTCCACAGAAAAATGGACTCAAAGTCAGAAAGGATCCTTGAATCTTTTAATCCCAATTCCCATTCAATGTAGTTGTTTGTCCATGCATTACCTGAGTGCTTCTAAGTATGGGACAGCATGAAATAGGATGGGCTGAGATAAGCATTTCAAATAAAATATCACCAAGTTAACTCAGTCTGGAATTTAGAAAACTCTATCACTATAGATTCCATTCCACAACGGGGGAAAAAAAAAACCTCACAGAAGTTGTGAATAGTTACAAAGATGCTAAACTACATGATTCCTGACCTCAAAGGCAGAATATATAGTAAAAAATAGATACATTAAAAAAATAAAACAAAAAGCCTCATATAGTAACCCAAACTGCACAGACACACACACACACACAAACACACACACACACACACACGTGTGCACTGATGCCACTTACTCCATGTTGTAACCATTAATTCAAAAAGCATTTCTTGAGCACCTACTATGCACAGCACCACCATGGCCGTTGGAGGCTGAGCTGGAGCATATTAGGTTTCATGCTAATCTTTCCATACCACTTGTGCACCCTGGTGCCTGTCTTTCCTTTTCTGGGAGCTGCACTGTATCCCAATAAGTGAAGTAGATTATGAAAGCTCAAAAGTATGAGGAGCCTAGTGTTGATGTTTCTCATAGCATATTACTAATGTTTAAAGATTTCTTCACTTATGGCACAGATTTGCTGATTTCCTGCCTCAGCCCAGGGCTCTGTTACCTCTTGCAGCCCCACCCTAATGCCCACTTTCCTCCAGTTGCTGAGTGCACATACCCTTTATTCCACCTCATCATTTCCCCCTCTTCTGCCCACACTGCGACATGTGTTCCTGCATCCTCCACAGCTGCCTCACTCTCTTCCTGTGGTGATTGGTCAGAATCTGTGCATGCCCAATTTTCACAGCACTGCACAGATGTTCAAAACGATACCCACCCTGCTGACATTGTGGTACCCAGTGGGGGTGGGGCAGGGCACACATGCTCTAAAAAGGGCTGTGTTACGCCCACATCGGCTCTCCAGTGCCTCCCCCAGGACCTCCTCTGTAGCCAGCACGTCTGGCTTGATCAGGCCTTTAGGCAAACTCCTCACCACCGTATATGATTTGATTTCATTTGCTTTAACAGTTGTTATAGAAGGAGCTTAGAAACTCATGATTCATTTATATGGTTAGAAGATCGTAGCTTGATTCTTTCCTCTACCACTGGTTACTCAATGTGATTCTAGTTTTTTCACATAATATTCTACTGTAATATGACAACTAGCTATTATGAGAATTAAAACAATATGAGCAAATATGCCAAATACAGAACTCCATAGGTGCTAAAAATGTGTTGAACTTAGATCTGATTCATAAAGACTTCCTAGGGACATTCAGGGATGAGAATTTTGTTTTAAATTCTGTTTTGTAAATCTTATTGTAAAATGACATCTGAATTTACAGCATTGACACTATACTGTTCAGTCTTGACATGCTTAGGTGCTTAGATGTACTTAGACCCACCAGACTACTGGGGCTGTGGGGCCAACACCACCTGCCCTGCTCGACCCCTTTCTGCCTACTCCTAATTGTCTGCTTTTTGTTTGGCTTTAAGGAAATGCCCAAGGGTTCAGGTCTACTAATCTTCCTTATTTGGAATTTGAAACACCCTCAGTTGATGGTATGTGTGTTTTTATGATTTTTCTCCTACACATGTGCAATGTGGGACTGGGTTGACTGTGAGTCCACTTTGATGACCTGATCCTTTCCCAGTCAGTGTCACTGGTCATCTGTCCCCTCCTGCTGCTGAGACCAACTTTCTGATTCCTTAAGTCTCTTTCTTCTTTATACGTGACCTCTGAAACCACAGGGGGAACCTCTGTTTTCAGACTTATAATGATCCCTCCAGCTAGCTCACCTGTCCCTCACTAGAGCCAGAGCAGCTCTTCATCCAGTTCTTCCCATCTTCTAGAGTTGTTTCTAAAAAATAAACTTTATTTTGTAGAACAGTTCTAGATTTACAAAAAAAATTATGAAGATAGTACAGATATTTTTCATATACCCTTGAACCTAGCTTCCCTATTGCCATTTCCTTCTCCAGGAGATCTTCCCAACCCAGGAATCAAACCCAGGTCTCCTGCATTGCAGGCAGATTCTTCACCAACTGAGCTACAAGGGGAGCCCAGATCAGCATGATTCGTTTGTTATTATCAGTGAACCAAAATTGACCCATTATTATGACTAAAATCCATATTTTATACAGACTTCCTTAGTTTTTTTTAAATGTGATCAAAGAAACATAACATTATTTTCACCATTTTTCAGTGTATAGTTTAGTGAAAATAAGTGCATTCACATTATTGTACGAACATCCCGATCATCCATCTCCAGAACTCCTTCATCTTGCAAAGCTGAAACTCTGTGCCCGTTAAACAATAAATCATCATTCTCCCCTCCCCACAGCCCCTAGCAACCACCATTTTACTTTCTGTGTCAATTAGGCTGACTGGGCTAGGCACACCAAATAAGTGGAGTCATCCACTATTTGTCCTTTAGCGACTGCTTTACTTCACTTAGCATAATGTCTTTCAGGTTTATCTATGTTGCTCATCTTCTGAATCTTCAATCGACTTCAAAATGGTATGATTTTGCACATTCTGGATCTTCACTCTACTTTCTGATTCTCTACTATCGAGTTGGTCCTATACTACTGAGCTCTAGATTGCCTCTATTTCTGGGACTCTGTCCTAAATCCCCTTTAGCATCTGGGATCCAAGAATCCCTCATAGGAGCTTACATATTAAAAGCACTTATTATGTGGCTCCTTGTTCTAAACAATATGTATATAATATGTGTAATATTAAATACATATAACACACATATATAATACACACAATAACAAGATACACATACTATCTTGTTTAAATGTGAAAATACACCCCTGTGAGGTAGATACTATTATTAATTTCATTTTACAGATTAGGAAACTCAAGCATAGGGAGATTAAGCAACATGCCAAAGGAATACCGTTGACAAGCGGCAGCTCCTCAACTAGAAGCTGCTGCTGCTGCTGCTGCTAAGTCGCTTCAGTCGTGTCCGACTCTGTGCGACCCCACAGATGGCAGCCCACCAGGCTCCACCGTCCCTGGGATTCTCCAGGCAAGAACACTGGAGTGGGTTGCCGTTTTCTTCTCCAGTGCGTAAAAGTAAAAAGTGTAAGTGAAGTCGGTCCGTTTCAAACTAGAAGCTAGGCAGCCGCATATGTCCTGTAATGTCTCTTAGTTTCTGCAAGGATTGGCTTTCCTTCCATAGGGGAGGAAGTTCAGTTCTCTGAACTTTTCATATGCCCACAAATGGACACATTTTCTCATTAAGCTACAAATATTGCTGATTCCTCTTGGATTCTCTCTCCACTGTCCTGTCAGCTAGTTTGGGCCTGGTGGCACTGTGTTTTCCCTGAGCCTGGTCTGAGTTTCCGAGGCCCTCTGCTGGCTGCTCTGTGGACCACCGGGGCTCTGGAGCCACCTCATGCCCTGTTCTGTGATTCTGTCCCTTCACCTTCCTTATGTCACCCTTCTGGGTGCTGAGTTGCTTCCCAGTTTCAATATAACTTCAGGCAGGTTCTGTCAGTCATTAATGTTTCAGTTCAGTGTAATTATTCCACTACAGGCCAGGTGGCTCTGGTGTCCCACTAACATTTTACTTTATAATCTGGAAGACTGGCTGTAAACAACATAATTCGATTCAAAGGCCATGGTAGCTCTTTGATCTGGATTAATAGAATCAATTTTATAACTGGGAAAGGTCACTGCCTTCACAGAGACAGTATGACTTTATTGTATCTTCACTTCTTCGCTAGAGTCGTTTTTGTCTCATTTGGACATGACCACTGAGCTTGGGCTGAGGGCTTGCCTGCTGTCATTTGACTGTGCAGAGGGGGCTGTTGCTGGATGTTTTACAGGTTGGGCACAAAGGGCATTCTTAACAAAAGGCCCAAAGTCAGGGCTGCATGAGTGAGATGCTTAAAACAGCAACCCGAGTTGAAATGCGAGCAAATTAGAACACGCTGGCACATTGGACTGTACTGCTGAGCCGGGCTTTGTCAGTGTCTGATCTTCCAGTCTGTGGCCAGAGGGCAAACAGATGACCAGAAGTGTGTGTGTGAGAGTGTGAGTATGTGTGTGAGAGTGTGTGTGCGTATGTGTGTGACTGTGTGGGTATATGTATGTGTGTGTGTATGTGTGGGAGTGTGAGTGTGTCTGTGTGTGTGTATGAGAGAGAGAGATAGAGAGAGAGATCTCATACAGCAGGAGCAGGCAAATGTTGCTTGGTGATGGTACCATAAAACACATTCAAATATAAACTCTAAAATCTTACATAAACCCCTTGCTTTTGGTATTTATACTCACCAGTATGGAAACAATTCAGTAAATTATGACTTGCGGTAGAATATAACACAGTTATGGAACAGTTAAGGGATGTTTTCAAATATTCCATCTCTTGTTCTTCCAGGTACACAGTAAACATCCAACCCCATCTCCCCTGAAGTTGGTTTGGCTGTGTGACTCACTCTGGCCGGTGGAAAGGAGCTGAGGTAATGGGTGTTACTTCCAGGCAGAGGTTTAAGGGCCTGTCTATAATCTCCTGTTTCTCCTTCCCCTGCCTCAGTGAAGTGTGCATCACAACGGGGCCCCATCCCTCGGGTCTGCGCCTCTGTGACTGTGACCAGCAGAGCTCTTGCTGGCCTGAGTGAGAGATGCAGAGTGAGTGAGATGTGAATTGGACTTGTGTTAAACTCTTGAGGTCTGGGAGTCGTGTTACTAGAGTTACTCTACTGACTAATATGAGCTGCAAGTACATTATGGAAAACATTACGAGATGGAGCCTGGACTGGAATACAACATGCAAAAACAAAAATCACTGTTAGCTTTTCTAAAAAGCACAGTTTTCTTTAATATCGTCCTTTTTTCACTTACGAAAATAGTTTAAAAGGATAGAAAGCTCAAAGAACATGAAAAACTACCAACTGATTCTAAGATTCTCTTCTTGTATAACTGTGGAGCAGAAGGCTTTATTAAAGACAGTACTGGGAATATTTTGCCAAAGGGCACTATTGTATTTAAATGAAGTAATGCATACCTAGCAGCTTTAATAAACAAAATCTGCCAGGGAGGCATTTCTCGGGTCTTCTAGAGTCAAACAGAAAATTATTTCCTCCTTCAAAGTCATAGGAAATTGGTGCTCCCCTCCCTGCAGCTTGCTCTTTGATCAGTAGTGTCATTTCCAGATAGAGATCTCTCTCCCAGGGCTTTACCTTCTCCTGAGATACTGAAAAGTCTAGTGGGGGGAAAGGGAGCCTACATACAGAACAAACCTTGATGAACTACAGAGAATGTGGGTTCAATGAAGATGGAACGCTCCCAGACCCCGGCATCGGAAGAGCTCACATTCTAAGGACCCAAACACCTGTGACAAGCTGCCACTCTGATCCTGAGGCATGGATTGGCACGACTTGGGCCAAAGGCAGGTGTGGTGGCTCCACTCACAGCGAGTAAACCCAGCTGACCACCAGCGCCTGCAGCTCGTCACAGCTGCATCGTCTGAGCATCCTTTGCTTCGGTGTTGAGAGAGGTCAGAGCAGAAATGCTGGCAATGACTCTGGGGACAGGCAGCCTTGATCTGAATCCTCATTCCCCTTTTTACTAGCTGGGTCATCTTGGGAGTTATTTAACTTCTCTGTATTTTAGCTTTCTCTTCTCAAAAATGGGAACAATAAAAGTGCCTACTTCGAAGGCTGCTGGAGGGCTGAGTCCCACATGTAAAGCTCTCAGCTTAGAGCCTCACCCAGGGCCTGGGTTCAAGGGGCACTTGCACATACAAAGTGAACGATGCCCCCCCCGGAGCTGTCCACACGCATGGCAGTCCCGCCCCTAGCCTCCCTTCACCCTGCTCTCTTATCAGACACCTTTCAACATGCAAATAAGGTTATGCTGCTCCATTTCTTCAAATCTTAAAAATGAATTATAATGATGATGTTTAAGATGCTAAAAATGGCAGGTACATACCATGTACAAGGCATAGTACTAAATATTTCACGTTTTAACCTCAGTTCTTACAAAACTCAATTATTCTCCTTGCACAAGTTATTCCCATTTTACAGAGGATGTAGTGAGGTTCAGAGGTATTGGGTAACTTGCCTAGGATCACAGAGTTTTAATGTCTCCTTTTATCTGGGAGGCAGAGTAACAGTGCTTCAGAGTAGGGCTAATGTACGGATGTGAGAGTTGGACCATAAAGAAGGCTGAGCACTGAAGAATTGATGCTTCTGAATTGTGGTGCCAGAGAAAACTCTTGAGAGTCCCTTGGGCTCCCAGGAGATCAATTCAGTTAATCCTAAAGGAAATCAATCCTGACTATTCATTATACTGATGCTGAAGCTAAAGCTCCAATACTTTGGCTACTTGATGTGAGAACTGACTCCTTAGAAAAGACCCTGATGCTGGGAAAGACTGAGGGCAGGAGGAGAAGGGGGCAACAGAGGATGAGATGGTTGGATGGCATTACCAACTCAACAGACATGAGTTTGAGCACACTCCAGGAGATGGTGAAGGACAGGGAAGCCTGGTGTGCTGCAGTCCACGGGGTCACAAAGAGTCGAATATGACTGAGCGACTGAACAACAACAACAACATATCAGGGCTGAAGAGATGGCAGATGAGGGCTGGAATCTCAGCTCTTCAGGATTACAGGAGTTATTTCAGGGAAAGTAATAGTTAGTGATGAGTATTTCAGGATCCAATCAAACTTGATGGACAGCATGTGGGTCATACCAGACCCTTTGTAACAAGTGCCTTCCTCTCTTTCCAGCTTTATCTGGCCACAGACCCTCTGGAATCCTCAAAGGACACAGCTGTTGCACTCCTGTTGTCTGTATACCTGATTTTCTTTCCTGAAATGCTGTTTTCTTCTCTGACAGGTAAATACTATTCGTGCATCACACTTTGCCCGATCCCTCCACGCTGAGACAGTTGTCCCAGAGCCCACAGCATCTTCCTTTATTTTTTCACCAGCTCTTTTACACGATGGGCTTCCCCGATGGCTCAGCAGGTAAAGAATCTGCCTGCAATGCAGGAGGTGTGGGAGCTGCAGTTTCGATTCCTGGGTTGGGAAGATCACATAGAGGAGGAAATGGCAACCTACTCTAGTATTTTTGCCTTGGAAATCCTACGGACAGAGGAGCCTGGCGGGCTATAGTCCAAAGGGTCGCAAAGAGTTGGACATGACTGAGCACACACTGGACTTTTACATGATTTGTTTGCATCTGGGTCTGCCTGTTGGACTATGCGCCCTTTGAGAGCTGAGCCCAGGACCTATTCATTGTAGCCTGGTACTTGGTAGGTGTCTGGCATTCAGCAGATACTCAACAAAGTTTGCATAACTGGACTGAATTGGTATAAAGTTGGCTCAGTTAATAAACATGTTTTAAGAATTCACCTTCATTGTGTGTGGTAGACTGGTTTAGGAATATAGGCGGTGGAAGAAAGAAAACAGCTCAAAATTCTGGCTTGGGTGTCTGACAATCTGAAACTGAAAACCTGACAACACTGTCCTGTTGATGAGAAGAGGATAAACCTTGAAAATGCACTTTTAATACAGGATGGTTGGAATGCCAGTAGATAGGTACCCACATGTAACTGGTATGTTCAAATAGAGCCTAGGGAGAGAGCAGTAAATTCATTTCGTAAGGATTAAGTCTCCTGCCCTGCTGTAATTTTAGGCTTTTAGGCTTCTCATATGGTATAAACATCCCTCTATTAATTGAAAACAGTGCTGGTTAACATATACATCTCAGTTTCAAGGCACTTTTTATTCCTGTACTATCCTTGGAAAATATGTTCTGATGGATATGTGGCTAGCCTCTTCTGTTATCTCAGGATCAGTGCTTGGTAGAAGGTTATTAAAAGATACATTCAAGAGAACTCCTGTCTTATCAAAGGAAATAGGAGGAACAATGCTGGAAAAGGACCAAGCTCCTGCCTTTCAGAGGAGAAAACCAAGGCCCAGAAGATTGAGTGACTTCCCCAAATCGCATAGCCTTCAGGAACAGGCAGCATCATGTGGGAAGATCCTGAGTCCGAAAGAATTTGGAGAGGGTGCAGGGGAGGCAGAAAAGCTGGTGAGGGCTTGGCAGGCCGGTGTCAGGGATTGACATTGCATTCCCAGTTCAATGGGCAGCAGCTGAAGGGTTTTACTCAGGAGCATGCCAGGATCTGACCCATGTTTTCAAATATAAAGACCACGTTGCTGCCCGGAGGAGAAAGGCCACTTAAAGGCTCTGGCAGTCTACAGGTGTGAGATGATGGTGGCCCAGGTACAGGTGTGACAGTGGAGTGAAAAAGAAGGGAGCGGATTTGAGGTTTTTAGAATTTGAGGCATTGTTAGAATTAGAATTTAGAGGACTTGCTATTGTGGGTGATCAGGAAGAAGGTGGGTCAAGGATGATTCTTACGTTTCTGAGCTTGGGTGGATGCAAGGACTATTTGCAAGATGGGAAAAAAATAAGGGCAAGGAACCAAGAATCCACTGTCGGCCAGGTGGTCAAGGGAGGCTTGAGATGGAAACAGTACAATAGATGTGGACTGCCCCATGTCTGGCAGGAGTAAGCGTGGTGGCAGTGATATTGTTGTTGGCTTTTTTGGGTGGTGTTTTGTTTCTTTTTTTAAACCACTGCTGTGTTCACTACCACCCCAGTGGGGTTACCAAGGCCAAAGGGAAACATCAGAATTACGGTGTAGTTTCTACAGAGGCTGGTTTGACTACAGAGAGAGTGGCAAAAACGTTTGTTGGGAAATTGATGCACATGTCTTGAATGTTCCATGTAAGTCAGCATTCACAGAAATGATGATTGATTCTAATGCCTCTTCCTATACAATTAGTCTGTGGCCTGCTTTAGATTACAATGATGCTGCTGCTATTAATGATGATGGAGCTTGTACAGAAGTTTTTACTGAATGTTTCCACGCCTCCAAAGTAAACAGCCTTAATTCTGATAAATAAACAGCTGATCAGTATAAATACTGGCATCCTTATTTGATAACTTATTGTTTGGATGTTACTTACCCATTCTTTAAAAATGGATACGTTTACAATATCGTTCAAAAGTGTCTTTCATTGTCAGTAGAAACTCAATATCATTTTAAGAGACTATGCCTTGATTTTGTTTTACAGCCTCTTGATTTTTGGCTAGCTATGTGCTCTGACACTCTTCTACTGCTCTCTACTGTTCAAAATTATTCAGCAGCCAGCTAAGCTTGCACACATAGCAATCCACCGGGGACGCAGCAACTCTACCTGCTATTTCATCTTAATTTATTTTAGGGAGATTCACATGACAGAAATATTCAAAATAATGATTCATGAGGTGTAACAAATATTTTAAAGAAAATCTATTTTCAAAGATTTCCATTGGGTGCTATTTATGATCACCATTAAAGTATTTTTACTGAGTTCTAGTGTGAACTACTTGTTCTGTTGCTTTTGACAATGTAATGTTTCGATGCCTTTAAAATAAAACCTGGATGCTTGCTAGACAAGAGTCTATGGAAGTTCATAAGTAAAAGGACGAAAGGGCATGATGACTCTGCCTAGCCACTTAAGGGCACCAAATTCCAATGCTCAATATGTACATCTGTCATTGTTCATACCTATATAATTGGTTTTAAAAGGTAGATATAACTAAAGTCACAGTGCAGCAGAAATTTGCAATAAGTAATATTTATGACTCTTCCTTTGGGCTAAATATTCTACAGAGGGGGTGGAAAGCCATATTATAAGGCAGCCCAAATAATTTAAAAACTATAGTTGTGTGTGTACAACACATATGTGCACGTGTGTACAAATGTTCAAAGGAGATGTCTTCAGCTTGGTCGAGACATTTTAAATACCAAGATCTAACTTAAACTGCTTGAACAATCTACAGTTTCTAGATCATTGCTATTTTTCTTTATGCACAGAATAAAGTGGCCTGTAGATGGTCTGTCCTCAGTTCCAGAACTGAGGGCTCAGTAACCATGATCCTTTCAATGTGTGGATTCTAAGCATAAAATCCGTTCAGATCATGAAAATGGTGACCTCTGCTGGGAAAATCAAGAGGAACCTCTCCTTTCCTTTGGCTTGGTCCCACGACCTGGAGCATGGAAAAGGAACCATTCACATCCTAGCCTGCCAGTAAACAGACGCTCTCTAAGACAGATGCTCTATCTGCTCTCCTCTACCATGAAGAATTTAAATTTCGGCTCTTTGGTGAGCATCTATTTTTCCTAAGAGAAAGCTCTCTCCAAATAATGACTCCACACAGCCTTTTGACTAAGTTCCTAGGGTTATCAGTTTACCTCTGCAGAGTTGTAGCAGTGACTTGTGTCATGAAGGACTGCATCCACAGAGTCATGGACTTTTCACACAGCGTGTCTGAGGTCCGCTCGTGGTTGCTTTTCCTGGGTTCCCAAATAGGAAGCCAGTGGGACGGGTTCTAATTATGACACCAGTTGGTAACTTATGCCAAAGGCACTTTCGGTAAAACTCTAACTTTGGAAGAGGAAGGGGCTGGGTTAGATACATTCATATTGAAAGGAAAGGGAGGAACACATATAATGTCAAAATCACTGACATAACAAGTGGGAGAGTTTTGAGTGCTGGTTTGTCTCTGGAGCACCTTTTTGTGCTGCTCTGTAAAACGATGACCTCAAGAGTATCACAAAGCCACCATTGTCCAGGGTGTCCTGCAAACTCACTGTGAGGATCCAACCCACTTTTAATTCTTATTAGGGAAGCAAAAGAGCCAAAAGGTGATTGACACTGAAATCAAACGCTCTCCAATGAGACTAGACTCATACCAGAGTCTGCAACTTACAAAGAATTAAACTGCTCTGAAACTAGGGGGCATCTATGACCTAAGAGTAACCATTATATGATAGGAAGAATGGGAAATCGCTTGGAAGCTATGAATTCTAAACAGGTCTAAGTATTAATAGTTCTTCTGGTTGAATTAACAGTGACAAACACTTAGGTCAGCAGAGGTCTGAGACTGTCTATGCTCCCAAGAAGAACAGGAGAAGGGCGAACCGAGCCACGTGCAATGTGTCACCTCAGGTGCCAAGAACTCACCTGGAGTCTTCCCTTCTCGTGAGCCATCTCAGGTCTCCCCAAATCGCTCTAACGGAATGGGTTTTGTACCTTTCCTAATCATGCCGAGGGTGGGAAAAATGAGTCCACTTACTTGCCTACACTGTTTATGAGTTAAAAGGTGAAAGGAACTATCAAGACCTTTGGAAACTTATTAAGCTGAATTCTGTCACCAGTAACACATTTATAGCTTTTTAAAACAGTTATGGAGAGGGA
Source organism: Okapia johnstoni (assembly GCA_024291935.2). Classification (NCBI taxonomy): domain Eukaryota; kingdom Metazoa; phylum Chordata; class Mammalia; order Artiodactyla; family Giraffidae; genus Okapia; species Okapia johnstoni. The sequence continues at coordinate 62,338,025 of CM044308.1, forward strand.
CTTCCTTGTCAATCCAGTGGCTAAGACAATGTGCTTCCACTGCAGGGAGGCGTGGGCTCAATCCTTGGGGAACTAAGATCCCACATGCTGCACAGTGGGGCCTAAATAAATAATAAAAAAAAGCTATGGTGAATTTTCAGCAGGGCATAGGCATTTAAAGACACAACTTGTTCATTTAATTGGGAGCCATATTGCTAAATCTCAATTTCATTTTTAAAGTTTCTATTGGGATTTTAAGAGTATTGACCTTAAAATCTTTCTCTAATATTGTTCAACTGTATGACTGCTCCCTGGTAGTTGGGGTAAACCCTCATCCAATTTCTACCCAGTTCTGGAGAGCTGGGCATAATATTCAGGATGTGTTTGTGAAAACATATGAACACATTCAGCATTATTCCACAGAGCATGGATTTAGGATCTTTCTACTGCAGCAAAGTCATTTTGGTTATTTCCAATAAATATCTATTTCATTTGGCATGGTGCTTAGCTTCATATTTTCTTAATTAGCCTTATGTTTTATCCTAATAGAAGCCTTTCAAGTTACTGATGATTCCAAATGCATTTACGATAAAATGCTAATATCATCTTTGTGACTGGGGATTTTGGTATTGATAAATTTTAGGATGTTTTAGAGTGGTGTCTAGTGAAAATTCTAGCAAAATTTAAAAAAAAAAATGAAGGTAGTTTTATCTGATTAAGAGATCACCTCCTCAAAGGTGTCTGGAAAACTTCCTTTAGAAGGTTTCAAAACGCCAGATGCAAATGTTTTTGTATTAAAAAAACAAATAGCTCAGGAACACAAACATCAAATGTTTATGATTTTAGAAGACCCACGTATCTGTCTGGAATTCTGGGTTAGAGTTAGCAGGTTAGTGTCGAGTTAGGTTTTAAAAAATTTCTCCAAATATGTAACAGATGACACTCTGCAATTTCAACTATGTTCACCCATTCTAGAGCAAAGCGCTAAACACACTTGGGGGATTTCCAATCAGATCATACAAACACCAGAGAGAGTGGGTTGGGGTTGGGAATTTTTTCAAATGCTGAAGCGATCACCAAAACACAGTTTCTCCTTAGACACTGAGTGGGCAGAAGGGGTGCACAATTCCTCTCAAGATCCCACTTTTGCTCTGGTCCCTGCCTGACATGTGGGAGGAGCACAGGGAAGCTGGCTTGATCTAGCCACCTCCCTCAGATTCCGGGGGTGTCTGAGGGTGTTTGAGGGTGGAGGCTGGACTCAATATCCTCCCTCTACAGCTGCTCTTCTTCGCATCTTGGAGGAGGTACCATCTTTCCCTCTTCTTCTCCCTTCTCTGGGCCATTTAAAAGGGAAAAAAGTACAAAGTTTTCAGTTGCAGGTCACAAGTAAGGTTTTTCAACTTCTTGCACTTTTCACTTTCTATATCAAGGTAAAGTTTGCTGATTAGAATTGAACTCGGCCATTATGTGGCTAATAATGAGTTCCAGCCTGACTCTGAGTTTGTGATACAAGTTAATAAGTATTCTGTCAGCAACCACTGTATGCTGGGTACTGCAGGGATTGCAAAGATAAATAATTGCCATTCCTCATCTGATAGTAAAGCGTCTGCCTACAATGCAGGAGACCCAGGTTCTATCCCTGGGTTGGGAAGATCCTCTGGAGAAGGAAATGGCACCCCACTCCAGTACTCTTGCCTGGAAAATCCCATGGACGGAGGAGCCTGGTAGGCTACAGTCCATGGGGTCACAAAGAGTTGGACACGACTGAATGACTTCACTTTCACTTTCACTTTCCTCATCTCAGAAAGTTTAGAGATATGCGTGGGATGATAAAAGTACCTCATTTAAGTTTTTAAAATTTCTAAATTACAAGGTGGAATTCAGTATTAGTGACGAGAGGGGGTGAAAAAAGCCTGAACCAAATGAAATCGCTAACATCTGAACATTCTTCTCATCTAAAAAAATCAGAATTTCCACGGCTTAACAATACTTTGTGAGAATTTAGAGCTGGATACATAATGCTTTGTAACTTAGTTGCAAACTCACAATTGTTTGAAAGGATTTTAAAATGAATGCTTATGTATCACCCCCCTCTCCCTTCATTGCTTCATGATTCGTTTTTCTAAAACACCGATGAGCAAACTCATTGTCAATGGCCATCCCTTCCTCCTCAAGACGACACTGCAAGAATCTGCTCTACTCTGCCTACCCTACCCCATTCTCCCCCCACCCCTTTTGAAATCTCCAGGGCACAGGTTTCTGTAGAGTTTCTCTTTCAATAGAGCCCGTGGAAAGGTGAGCCATCTCATCTGAGGAGGGGAACCTTTCAAAAACTGGGAATTGGCAATCTGCCGGTATCTGACTCTTTGCGACTCTATGGACTGTAGCCCACCAGGCTCCTCTGTTCATGGGGTTTTCCAGGCAAGAATACTGGAGTGGGTTGCCGTTTCCTCCTCCAGGGGATCTTCTTGAGGCAGGGATCGAACCCATGTCTCCTGCGTGGGCGGGTGGATTCTTTACCACTGAGCCACCCGAGAAGCCCCAATATCATTAAGCCTCTTGTAAATCAGAATAATTGATAAGTTCTTGGCTGTACTAACTCTAAGCAACAGCATTTCTGCTCAGATTCACTGATCTCCATCTTTTCATGTATTTGAGTTATTCTCCATGCTTTTTGTACTATTAACTGAGTGGGTGATGGCACACACAACTCCTATCCCTAAAAGAGAGGCAGAAAAAAGAAACCAAACACCACGATGCAGTTGCCCCCTAACCACTGACCAACATAGCATAGCATTTCTCCACATTGAAGGAACCACAGGTGATCTCCAGAGATATGGGGGTCTCAAAAGCCCCTACCAAAGTGCACAGGAGAAAAAGAGCAGGTTGATACAGCTGCCAAGACCAGATAGTGTCAGATCCGCTCACCACTGTGTCAGTGAGGTAGGAGTTTTCCTATCCCCTGCCCCTCTCCGATCTCTCAGAACCTTGCAGGTGTTGGAAAGGGCAGTTTTTCAGCTCTGGGAGGAGGAGGAGAGACCTTAGAGGAGGAAAGAGAGGGGCAACCAGCCACACCTCCCTTCTTCAACTGCAGGAGGCAGAAGCTGGGAGAGAAAGAATGCCTGAACTTTAAATCAAGTTTGGAGTTTTGACTATTCCATGGGATTAGACACATAAATTACTAAATTGAGACCATTTATATTTCCTAAGGGTGACCATAAAACTTATGGACTTGCCCAATATTCATCCAAAGATAGGGAGAGAACTAGACCTCATTGAATACCTGAAAGTAACAATGAGAAACCAAATAAGATTGCTTTATGATCTGACCTCCCTTGTGAGCCATGATTATTCAACATATTAGTTACATGATTTAGGGGGCCTATACAACCTGGGGGTCTAGCGAGGATGTAAGTGCGAATCATCAAGACCAGGAGGAAATGGTTACTGTTATTGTTTAGGATTTTCAATATCAAAGAATCAAGCTTCAACCTTTGTAACACTTGTTTTTATGTGTCATCTCCACTTATCTCTTTACCTTAATCTTAAGGTATAGATTAAGACATCTTCTGAGGGATGGCAAACCTCCATTTTAATAGCATTTCCTTAAGTCTGTGGCTGAACTGACTTCTTTTCGATATTGATTTTCATTTAGGTACATTAATCCAGGGCACTATAGGAATACATTTCCCTTTAGTTTGTGATACACTAATCCCAGTATGCTTTCTTAGCAGTGACAGATTTCGTTTCCTTGGGCTTCAAAATTGCTGCAGACGGTGACTGCAACCATGAAATTAAATGATGCTTGCTCACTGGAAGGAAAGCTATAACAAACCTAGGCAGCATATTAAAAAGCAGAGATATCACTTTGCTGACAAAGGTCCATATAGTCAAAGTTATAGTTTCTCCAGTAGTCATGTACAGATATGAGAATTGGACCATAAAGAATGCTGAATGCCAAGGAATTGATGCTTTTGAGTTGTGGTGCTGGAGAAAACTCTTGGAAGTCCCCTGGACAGTCAATCCTAAAGGAAATCAACTATGAATATCCATTGGAAGGACTGATGCTAAAGCTGAATCTCCACCAATACTTTGGCCACTTGATTTGAAGAGCCAACTCACTGGAAAAGACCCTGATGATGGGAAAGATTGAAGGCAAAAGGAGAAGGGGGCAGCAGAGGATGAGATGGTTAGATAGCATCATCGACTCAATGGACATGAATTTGAGCAAACTCTGGGAGATAGTGAAGGACAGAGGAGACTGGTGTGCTACAGTCCACAGGGTCACAAAGAGTCAGGCATGACTTAGTGACTGAACAACAACAACAAGCATGCTTTCTCATGTGATTATTTCCCTTTTCCTCTTTCATTTAATCTTGCCACTCTCTTCCCTCCTTTCCTTATTGATGCAATGATGCTTTTACTTGACTATAAAGACGTATTTCACTAGTTTCTGTTGTATGAAAATAATAATAGCTAAAGTTTATTGACCATCTACTTGTTCCAAATGCTTTACTGTATTTTTATCTCTAATAGGTATAATGATCTCCGGGGTTGGGGTGGGGGGAGTGGCAGTATCCCCATTTTACAGAGGGAGGAAATGAAATTTCAGACAGGCCAAGTTAGCTGTTCCAGTTTATAAAGTTAGTACATCAGGGAGCCTGGACTTTCGCCTGAGTATGTCCACTCCCCAGGCTCATTTATTTATGGAGGATGAACTGAGTGGGGTGTTGTAAGAATGGAACAGCAAACTTGATGATGTTTCTATTCCATGAATGACTATGGATTATTTGACTAGTCTTTTAATCTATTCTGGTGGCTCAGATGGTAAAGAATCCACTGGCAATGCAGACCTGGGTTTGATTCCTGGAAGATCCCCAGGAGAAGGGAGTGGCTAACCATTCTAGTATTCTTGCCTGGAGAATCCCATGTAGAGAGGAGCCTGGTAGGATGGGTCCATGGGGTTGCAGAGTCAGACATGACTGAGTGGCCAAGCACAGCACATGGTAAAACAAAAACCATGCTGTATCTTATCTGTAAATATATCTTAAAGGGATATTATGAGTCAGATATACCACTGCTAATAAAGCAGACTAAAGAGAGATGATGCAAACAGCCTTATTAACAGTATAACTCCAGTTTTTCTCTACTCATACTATAATTTCCTTTATACTATTATATTACATTATATTATATCAAATTATTTCAGCATTTGAAATGCTACAACTTAGGAGTTCAATTTATGATAAAGATACTCCATAAGTTTCCCTAGTTTGTCTATTTCAAATATATTGTAGAAAAAAAAGAAAAGAATAAAACAGTCATGGAATGCTTATGGTAGTGACTTTAGAGGAGCTCAGTAATCTCTATCAGGCAAAACACTTACTCCTTGGTTTATAAAAAATAGCCATAATCTAATATGTGTTCTCCATTTATGCAGTGAGTTATATTCTTCTCAACTTTCTGTTTCCATTTCATTTATTACACTTTTTTCCTAATGTGCCTGATGTATTTTGTTTACTCAAAATTCAGCCTTTTCATTGGCGGACAATGCCGTCTCTCTCTTCCTCTCTCTGTATTCTCTTTCTCCTCACCTTCCGATGCCCACTTCCTGCCCTCTCTGCTCACGTGTTTCCAGCCCAGTTTCTCACCTCCCTTTATGTTTTCCTTCCCTGACTTGCCTCCTCTGTCTTCACAGTTAACATTCTGGCATTGATTCCCTCCCTCTCATCCTTCATGCCTCCTTCAACTTTTCCTCATTAATGCTGCACTTATAAATCACCTCCAAGTGATCTATCATTTATCCAAACATGCTCAGATAATCTCCTGCCACATCTTACAGACAGTAGTGAACTGCGACAAGCAAACTTACCCTGTTCATTTATTATCCTCTTTGGAGAAGTGCTGAAGCAGGGGGTCAGAACTGAGAGAGACATCCTGCCTGATTCAGCAGCTCCTGAAGGGGGAGCGAGTGATAGTTAATAAGAAAGCTGTCTTCTTGTATCCAAGGGTGATTGCAAATGTTTCTAAAGAGACAAAGTTGCTGCAAAACTGAATGATAGCAATCTCTGTACGCCCAAGGTGTTTCCTTAGTTTTGTTTTATCACTACAATTAATAACAACTTATTATTGTGTACTTACAAGGCATCAGCTCTGTTCTAACTATTAAAAGTGAATGAGCAAATTCAGGGCTCTTAACACAGCTGAGCAGTCTGTTACTGTGCTGAGGAGTCCACCAGAGGGGAGAGTTGAGGCTGCTTGTCAAACTGTAGGTAAAAGCTGCTGTTATTCCATTTTTCAGATGAAGAAGATGAAGCACAGACAAGTTATGTAATTTGCTCCAAAATGGAAGAACTATGTAAATTACAAAGTTAAAATGGGGCCTTTAATACATTTTAACAGTTATATAACCTATCATGTTGTATACTGCTGCTAAGTCACTTCAGTCGTGTCCGACTCTGTGCGACCCCATAGACGGCAGCCCACCAGGCTCCGCCATCCCTGGGATTCTCCAGGCAAGAATACTGGAGTGGGTTGCCATTTCCTTCTCCAGTGCATGAAAGGGAAAAGTGAAAGTGAAGTCGCTCAGTCGTGTCCGACTCTTAGCGACCCCATGGACTGCAGCCCATCAGGCTCCTCCGTCCATGGGATTTTCCAGGCAAGAGCACTGGAGTGGGGTGCCATTGCCTTCTGCCTTACTAAACAGTAAGCAAATTGAGGACAGGCACTCGGTCCATCTTGTTCATCCCTGTAGCTATTATTTTTGGAATGAATGAAAAAATAAAGGGTAAAAGTCACGAAACACCAAAAAGGGTTGGTTTTGCCAACAAAAGAGACATACAGTGATCTTAACTGTAAGATCTCACTGTTATAACTCTTAAGCATTCGTTCTCTCTTTCCATCAGAACAGGGCTGAGGTGACCAGGGAGAGTGTGGGAGGGTTTGGACACCTACACTTGAACGTGGAATAGATGTGGCTGTGGGGGAGCAATGCAAGGCAGGCCTCTGATATGCAGAATCAGGACATCATGATGATGGGGGTGGAAAGTGGGCTGGAGGAGGGAGGGAGGTCCGGTAAGGAGTACTGGGGAGTACCCTGGGGGCTGAGTAGATCTGGCCCACAGGAAAGCCTGTTTACAGGTGATACGGAGAGACTCGGGAGATACATTGCTGCTGTCTCATGTGCTTAGGGAGATGCAAGTTCAGTAATAGTGGGGACCGTGCCTTAGATGCTCTTGTGTCAGGCCCTGCCTACTAGAGGTGTTATTTCATCTGTAGCAGAACCTCTGTGATCGATACTACTATTCTCCCATTTCAAGATGAGGAAACTGAAGCTAAGCAAGCGGTCAGGGTTTTATGGGCAGTGAAAGGCAGACGGACTCTGGATTCATTCCCAGATCTGCTGATTTCAAAGTTTATATTCTTCCCCTTCACTTTAGGAGGAGAGGCTGGGGTTCAAGCGGAGACCCTTTGGGATCAGGGTTCAAGGGGAGAGCTTCTACCACAAAGAAGACTAGAAGGGAAGGTTCCTGAGTTGGAGGACCAGGAAAAATCACACAGACTTTTGAGGATGACCTCAGCCTTGGGGAACAAGACTGGCACCCTTAACTTGGGTTAAGGTCAGGGGAGAGGAGTTGATCACCAAAAACAGGTGAGGAGTCTGGTTATTACTTCTGCACTTCTGAGCAGAACCAGCCTCAAGGTTACTTGGCTTTGCTCCACCCAACTGCCAAGTGAGGGAAGTGCCTTTGATTCTCTCTGGTTCTGGAAACTGGAGTGGAGTTGTTGCTGTGCAGTCCTGTGCTGGCAGGAAGTCATTCTGGCCTGAAAATGTTGAGTTCAGATGGTTCTCTGCCAGTATTTGTCCTGAAACTCTCTCAAGTCCTTCTGGAATGAGGCAGGCTATGAACTTAACAAATGTACATGTCTGTACAGTGGATACATTTCCCCAAGCAGCCTTAAAAAGTGTGTGCATTTTTTCTTAAGTACTTTTTTTCTTTAATTGGATCTTTTATTTCTGTGCTGCAACTAAATCATCAAAATATTCACTACGATGCATGTCTGAAAGTAGCTCTGTGTTTTGGCTTTAACTATGTTTATAGGCTCATAATTTTTTACATATGCTGTCTCTCTCCTCAAAATGATGGCTTCAAGAAAACTGAAGACACAGAGACAGTGGCAAAGGGCTGGCACACACAGGTTGTTTGGTCAAAACGAAATGCCATGCTGCACAGCCTGGGGAAATGTAGACAATATTGCTGGATTTGAACCCCCAAGTCTCCAAACTACAATCATAATAAATGGCCATAAGGGGCTTCCATGGTGGCTCAGTGGTAAAGAATCTGCCTGCCAATGCAGGGGACACGGGTTTGATCCCTGATCCAGGAAGATTCCCACATGCCACAGAGCAACTAAGCTTGTGCATCACAACTACTGAGCCTGTGCTCTAGAGCTTGGGAGCCACAACTACTAAAGCCCAAGTACCTAGAGCCTGTGCTCCCAGAGAAGCCACTGATGAGAAGCTCAAGCACCACGATGAAGAGTAGCCTCAGCTTGCTCCAACTGGATAAAGCCCACGTGCAGCAACAGAGACCCAGCACAGTCAGAAATAAATAAATTAATAAAATTACTTGATAAAAACACCATAAAAATCAACTGAAATCATTTAAACTCTCTAGGATAGGTACTTTTGTTTGGACACTGAAATTATTTAGAGTGCTTTGTCCTTGACGGCAAACACTGTCGGGAGAAGATCTGGAGATAGGAGGTGTGTGGGAAATTCTTGGGGCTGTCAAATAGATAGCCAGTGGCCCAAATTGTGGGTCTGCTGGCAGTGCTGTGGTGAGGGGCTGAGGACGCAGACGAGCCTTCTGCCAGCCCCGCACCCCCGCCCCCAACCCCCAGTCTGGCCTCCTTGTCCGGAGGTTGGTCCTGCTCTGGACAACTGGGTTTGCAGCAGGTAGCACCCTCAGGCCAGTGGCTCCCCTGAATGACTGGGGGAGGGATGACAAATACCCCAGGGTTGTGGATCCCAGTGGGGGGTACCTGAGGAAGCCCAGGTATTCTAGACACATCTTGGATGGACCATGACCAAACATAGAGGATCCCTATTTTTTTGTCATGCTGCTGTGTTACTAGACATTTCTGCAGAGCCCTAACATTTCACTAATACCTTTTACTGCCTCTGACCACCCTGAAATTATGACAGGGGAAGAGGAAAGGACCAGGGACTTGGATCCAGAGAACTGGATTCTACTTCCGGTTCTGCTACCACTGAACTCAGGTGGGTTCATTAAACCCCTTGGCATCAGTGTCCTTATCTCTCAAAGGGAGAGGATGGATGCAAGCCCCAGTGGTCAGCGAAGGGCCTGGAGATCATCTAGGTCATCTGACACATGGAATTGAGCCGGGAGGAAGCCGAAGTATCACACTGCCTGTGCTCCCCTGGAATTCCAGGTGCTGGGGCCTGCACTCTGTCTCCTGAGCTCTCCCGCCTCCTCCTCCCCACTCTACACCCAGCCACACTATCATCAGGTGAAGCCCTGTCTGCCTGAGAGACTCCACAGAACCACGGACACTCACGTCATTTCTGCCCCAAGTGTTGACAATGCAAAGGCACCCACTCATTAACCCTAAGAGAGGAGTGAGAGTTTCTGCATAATATCATAAAGCATATTTACCATAATCATGACCAACACCAACATAAAAAAAAACCTTTCCTAACACCTACTGTCTTTATGATACCACCACCATCTGTTACTAGGGAAAAACAGGATATTGACTAGAGCTCAAAATTATTTTTATTGACCTCTAATAATATCTATTGTAAGAAAGGAAGCAAACTGGTACCATAAGTTAACTATTGTGTTTACTTGTGTTTCCTCTTCTAGATTCAGCTTCTTAAAGGCAGCACTAATTTAATTAGCCACCCAAGATGGAAAGGTCATGGTGGAGAGGTCTGACAGAATGTGATCCACTGAAGAAGGGCATGGCAAACCCATTCAGTATTCTTGCCTTGAGAACCCAATGAACAGTATGAAAAGGCAAAAAGATAGGACACTGAAAGATGAACTCCCCAGGTCAGTAGGTGCCCAATATGCTACTGGAGATCAGTGGAGAAAAAAACTACAGAAAGAATGAAGGGATGGAGCGAAAGCAAAAACAGCACCCAGTTGTGAATGGGACTGGTGATAGAAGCAAGATTCTATGCTGTAAAGAGCAATATTGCATAGGAACCTGGAATGTTAGGTCCATGAATCAGGGCAAATTGGAAGTGGTCAAACAGGACTAGACAAGAGTGAACATCGACATTTTAGGAATCAGTGAACTAAGATGGACTAGAATGGGTGAATTTAACTCAGATGACCATTATATCTACTACTGTGGGCAGGAATCCCTTAGAAGAAATGGAGTAGCCATCATAGTCAACAAAAGAGTCAGAAATGCAGTACTTGGATGCAATCTCAAAAATGATAGAATGATCTCTGTTCGTTTCCAAGGCAAACCATTCAATATCACGGTAATTCAAGTCTATGCCCCGACCAGTAACACCGAAGAAGCTGAAGTTGAACGGTTCTATGAAGACCTACAAGATCTTCTAGAACTAACACCCAAAAAAGATGTCCTTTTCATTATAGGGACTGGAATGCAAAAGTAGGAAGTCAAAAAACACCTGGCGTAACAGGCAAATTTGGCCTTGGACTACAGAATGAAGCAGGGCAAAGGCTAATAGAGTTCTGCCACGAGAACGCACTGGTCATAGCAAACACCCTCTTCCAACAACACAAGGGAAGACTCTACACATGGACATCACCAGATGGTCGACACCAAAATCAGATTGATTATATTCTTTGCAGCCAAAGATGGAGAAGCTCTATACAAGTCAGCAAAAACAAGACTGGGAGCTGACTGTGGATCAGATTATGAACTCCTTATTGCCAAATTCAGACTGAAATTGAAGAAAGTGGAGAAAAGCACTAGACCATTCAGGTATGACCTAAATCAAATCCCTTATGACTATACAGTAGAAGGGAGAAATAGATTTAAAGGACTAGATCTGATAGACAGAATACCTGATGAACTATGGATGGAGGTTTGTTACATTGTACAGGAGACAGGGATCAAGACCATCCCCAAGAAAAAGAAATGCAAAAAAGCAAAATGGCTGTCTGAGGAGGCCTTACAAATAGCTGTGAAAAGACGGGAAGCGAAAAGCAAAGGAGAAAAGGAAATATATACCCATCTGAATGCAGAGTTCCAAAGAATAGCAATGAGAGATAAGAAAACCTTCCTCAGCGATCAATGCAAAGAAACAGAGGAAAACAACAGAATGGGAAAGACTAGAGATCTTTTCAAGCAAATTAGAGATACCAAGGGAACATTTCATGCAAAGATGGGCTCGATAAAGGACAGAAATAGTAGGGACCTAACAGAAGCAGAAGATATCAAGAAGAGGTGGCAAGAATACACAGAAAAACTGTACAAAAAAGTTCTTCATGACCCAGACAACCACGATGGTGTGATCACCAACCTAGAGCCAGACATCCTGGAATGTGAAGTCAAGTGGGCCTTAGGAAGCATCACTACAAACAAAGCTAGTGGAGGTGACAGAATTCCAGTTGAGCTATTTCAAATCCTGAAAGATGACGCTGTGAAAATGCTGCACTCAATATGCCAGCAAATGCAGAAAACTCAGCAGTGGCCACAGGACTAGAAAAGGTCAGTTTTCATTCCAGTCCCAAAGAAAGGCAATGCCAAGAATGAATGCTTGAACTACCACACAACTGCACTCATCTCACACACTAGTAAAGTAATGCTTAAAATTCTCCAAGCCAGGCTTCAGCAATACGTGAACCACGAACTTCCAGATGTTCTAGGTGGTTTTAGAAAAGGCAGAGGAACCAAAGATCAAATTGCCAACATCTGATGGATCATTGAAAAAGCAAGAGAGTTCCAGAATAACATCTATTTCTGCTTTATTGACTATGCCAAAGCCTTTGACTGTGTGGATCACAATAAACTGTGGAAAATCCTAAAAGAGATGGCAATACCAGACCATCTGACCTGCCTCTTGAGAAACCTGCATGCAGGTCAGGAAGCACAAGTTAGAACTGGACATGGAACAACAGACTGGTTCAAATAGGAAAAGGAGTACATCAAGGCTATATATTGTCACCCTGGTTATTTAACTTATATGCAGAGTACATCATGAGAAACACTGGGCTGGAAGAAGCACAAGCTGGAATCAAGATTGCTGGGAGAAATATCAATAACCTCACATATGCAGATGACACCACCCTTATGGCAGAAAGTGAAGAACTAAAGAGCTTCTTGATGAAAGTGAAAGTGGAGAGTGAAAAAGTTGGCTTAAAGCTCAACATTCAGAAAACTAAGATCATGGCATCTGGTCCCATCACCTCATGGAAGATAGATGGGGAAACAGTGGAAACAGTGGCTGACTTTATTTTTCTGGGCTCCAAAATCACTGCAGATGGTGACTGCAGCCGTGAAATTAAAAGACGCTTACTCCTTGGAAGGTAAGTTATGACCAACCTAGATAACATATTAAAAAGCAGAGACATTACTTTGCCAACAAAGGTCCATCTAGTCAAGGCTATGGTTTTTCCAGTGGTCATGTATGGATGTGAGAGTTGGACTATAAAGAAAGCTGAGCGCCAAAGAATTGATGCTTTTGAACTGTGGTGTTGGAGAAGGCTCTTGAGAGTCCCTTGGACTGCAAGGAGATCCAACCAGTCCATCCTAAAGGAGATCAGTTCTGGGTGTTCATTGGAAGGACTGATGTTGAAGCTGAATCTCCAATACTTTGGCCACCTCATGCGAAGAGTTGACTCATTGGAAAAGACCCTGATGCTGGGAAGGATTGGGGGCAGGAGGAGAAGGGGACGACAGAGGATGAGATGGCTGCATGGCATCATCGACTCGATGGACATGGGTTTGGGTGGACTCAGGGAGTTGGTGACGGACAGGGAGGCCTGGTGTGCTGTGGTTCATGGGGTCGCCAAGAGTCGGACATGACTGAGCGACTGAACTGAACTGATTTAATTAGCACCATGACTGGTCTCCATAAAACAGAAATAAAAATAAACTTTTGATCTCCTTCACACCTTTTCCAACAAAGCCCTGTCTGCTTTGAGGAACTAATGCCTCTCTGGATTAACCTCCAAGGAAAGGGGCAAAGAGAGTGAGTGTGGCAGCGAGAGGATAGAGGGGAGGGGTCTGAAGGACTCCAGGTCTGCAGTGGGGAGGGTGGATGTAAGCAGATCACTGTGGTCTTCCCCACGCATCACGAAGCAGTGCTGTCCCCTACACAACCTTCGGAGGTTGCCCCATGCCCCCTGCTCTAGAACCCAGCGAGGCAGGGGACTCAGAAGCCGAAAGCAGGACCAGCCCTGCTGATGGTAGTCCAGACACTGAGCTGAGGTCTCTCTCCACCCCGGATCTAGCCAGAGTGGCACTCTGACTGCATTTAGCCTCTGCTGTGGCTAAAAAGACCTTTTCCTGGTGTCTCAGTTGGTAAAGAATCTGCCTGCAATGTAGGAGACCTGGGTTCGATACCTGGTTTGGGAAGATCTCCCGGAGGAGAGCATGGCAACCCACTCCAGTATTCTTGCCTGGAGAATCCCCATGGACAGAGGAGCCTAGCAGGTCCATGGAGTCACAAAGAGTCGGACACGACTGAGCGACTAAACCACCTTTGGCTAAACAACATTACACAGATGCCTGAAGCCCTGGGCCTGCTTCTGTGTTGCTTTCTTCCCCCACTTTTGGTTAAAAGTGAGTAAGTCCCAAACAAAAGGTCACTGTGGATTGCCCAGGCGCTTGCTCACGTTTGCTACTCTTGAGTCAGACAGGGACCAGGCTCATTATTTGAATTTTTAAATGCTGAGGGAGACAGAGGGGCCTTCGAGGTCATGCTGACATTCCAAGCTCTCTAGCCTTGAGTACCCACTGTCTCCTGGAGTGGGAGTAAAAAGATCTTGGGGCTCTAATGCGTGGATGATAACAGGGTGATGATAAAAGCCCTCCAGCTGGAGATGACTCCCCTCAGCATCACTGCAGCCTGCGTCCCGTTTCCTGCACGCAGCACATTGGAAACACATTGGAGTTATTTTCCCTTTTAAAAACGCTGTTTTATGTTTCAGCTTTCAAGATGTCCTAGTTTCTGCATCACAGCATCTTCACATACTGACTCCATGTGTTTCATGTTCATGCGGAGAGAGCCCGCTCTGTCCTCTCCTTCTAAGGCATCAAAGGGAAAGTGCTGGCTTAGGGGCTAAGCGGCTATTAGGGTGTATGGGGTTTGGGGTGAGAAGAGGGAGAATGCAATGAAATTATGACTAATTTGGCCCATTTCATCCCAGAAAACCAGAACCCCGTGAATTATTTATGAGTCTCCTGACCTTCACAGCAATGCAGATTGTGGTGCCTGCCAAGAACGAATGAAGCTGTCTGCATCTGTTACTCTTCCCAATCAAGCAAGCCTCCTTGTGTGAGGAAGGAGAAAGGTCAGCAGCCAGGACAAAGGATCAGCCCAAGAGAAGGAGAGATAAGGCTGCATTCCAGGGCTTCTACCAGAAAAGCCAATCACTGGAGGCACAATCGGGTTACTTTTCAAAACCCAGGCTTAGCACTTGGTTGCATTTGTGTATCTAAGACACTCAGGATGGCAGCATCACCAGGCACATTTCAGATGTCTAATCTGTACCTGGCTTCAGGGGCATGTGTGACTTCAGGTCAGCTATAGGTTTGGCTCAGGGGACTGTGACCTTCTTCCCCCAAACCAAGGACCCCTCCCTGCTATAGCACTGGGTAGGTTATATTTAAGACTGTGTCCCTCTGAGCCCACTCGAAGTTGTTACTGTTGGCACCATACATAGCTTTTGAAGGTGGCTCATGATAAGAGACTAAATCCCCCTTATTCATTCTCAAATGCATATTCATGAAAATGAAAGGGAATATTAATCTCAAAACAGCCTATCTTAGCTTTCCTAGTACCTACTCCTTCATCAGCATCAATCCCACTTACATGTCTTGAGCATCTCCTATGGCTTTGATATGGTTCTAAGCAATGGGTCTAAGACATGCGAAGACAATCCCTGCCTCTGGACTTAAACACCTGTAAACAAATAACATAAATACTAGGTCCTACCTGTATCTTGAGTTCTACAAGGACAGAAACCTTCTCCCCTCCCTCTGCCACCCGTTCTTTCTCTCCTTCACATCACCTGCTAGGCATTGTTCTTGGTGCTGGAAGTGCAGCAGTAAACAAAACAGTCTCTGGCCTTCTGAGGTAGACGTTCTAGAGCTATTTAATGCAGTAGTCATCAGGCACATGTAACTTTAAGTGAATAGGATTATACACTTATTTCCTCAGTTGCACTAGCCACACTTCAAGTGTTCTGTAAGCACAGGGGGCTGGCGTCTTCCATAGTGGACAGTGTCGATACAGAACACATCCACCGTCACCCACAGTTCCATTAGACAGTGCTGCACTGGAGTCTTAGTTGTGATTAGGTCTTTAGAGTCTAGCACTGTGCCGGGCACACAGTAGGTACTATAAATAGCTGCTACATGTTAAGGCAGTGTGAGAAGTCCAACAATAAAGATATGTCCCAGTACATAAATATCAGAGATTGAAAAATTTTACATAATAGGATGGAGGTCAGGGAATATCCTCCAGAGGAGAGAGAAATCGGTGATAGGATTCAAAATACATTAAAGGTTTTTGTATATGTTTGGTCGACAAAGGCAGCTTCCTACAATTCTAAGGGGAAAGTGGAAGGGGATTGCTTTCCAGGTTGAATGACCACTTTAATGGTGCACTGTTCAGCTGCTCCTTGGACGGGGTAGGCTGCAAAATGCAGGGGGAGAGGAAAAGGCCACAATAACAGCTTTCAAACTCCTGAGGAATTCTCATTAGGAGGAAGTAAACAAAAGCATGGCCTCCCTATTTTAGGAAATAGACAGTTTGCAGTAAATGCCTGGAATAGTGCTGGTTTTTAAGTATCACTATATGCCTCAAAATGAACGCTCTACGAGGCCTCCTTTTTAATCAGCAAATATGCTAGTCAGAGCTTTCCATAAAAAGAAGCAGTACTTAGGTGTCCACTCCTTAGCCACGAAGGAAGCTGAATGACAACATACATACGACATGTGGTCAGTGATGGAGACCTCTGGGGTCTCATTCAGAATCGCACTCGACTAGAGCCGTCCGATCCCGTGAGTGTCTCAGCTACCCGAGAGCCAGAAGGTTGAAGGGTACGGAAGAGAGACGTCAACAAGCAGCATGTAGAGGCCAGGTCAGGCTGACTTCAGTTACCAGTGTCTGCTGACCAGACAAGCATGAAGACAACCTGGCTGTACCTTGTATAAGGGTGACCAGGTGGCTAACCAGACACCCACCGTCTATCACGAATACTTCTTTAGCCCTCACCACATGCCAGGTGTCATTTAACTCGTTTAGTTCCTACAACTACCCTACGAGATGGGTACCCTTATGAGTCCTCTTCACAGACGAAAGAACTGAGGTACAGAGAGGCAAAGTGACTTGTCTAAGGTCACACAACTAATTGGCAAGTGGTAGAGCAAGCTCCGGGAGCTGGTGATGGACAGGGAAGCCTGGCAGGCCTCCGTCCATGGGGTTGCAAAGAGTTAGACATGACTGAGCAACTGAACTGAACTGAGAGCTGGAATCTGAAAGCATTGATCATATGCCAAGTGTGGTTGGGGAGAGACAGGTTAAAGAGGGTAGAATGGTGGGAAGGTTCGACCCTTGCTTATACTGGTGGGGGCATCCTAAAAACTTTCTAGGGTGGTTCCCCTGCCCAAATCCCTGAGGACAGGTGATACACCACCAGGAATGAGGAAGGTAGAGTTAGGAAAATCACTCATCACTAGATTTTTAAGTCTGATACATCCTTTTTTGCCCCCTAAAATCTCAGTGCTCTCGGGAGAGATGGGGATTTTTACTCAGCTTTGGTCAAGACTGCACTCCCTGAATCCATGGAGGCCAAGGCAACAGATGCTGATGAGATCTGCAAATTCTGTACTTTTCCATGAAGTCCCAAGGGGTGTGAGCAAGAATGACCCATCACAGCTGATCTCTGCTGGAGGGAAAGCCCCTGGCTTGCTTGATGGAGGTCTGGCATCTGATCCTGCTCAGCCAGGACCAAGAGCTCCAACTCTTGGCCAGTGCTGCAGCCCCAGCCACTGACAGTGTTTCCAACTCACGAAGGGGAGTTCATGTGCCCACCTTGCAAATTAAATTGAGAGGGCTGCAGGTACCACCAGCACTTCATCTTCCTTTAGCCTGTAATCGGCAGGTATGCCAATTACAGCCTTACAAATACACCAGCGCCCTGGCTAAGGACAAATGATTCATTTTCTTAAACTGGCATCTATCTCCTGAAGTTGTTTTTGTCCCATAAAGAAGAGCCAAACTGTAATAAGACGAAATAATAAAACCTGCAAAGAGATGCAAAGAGTATCATGCCAAAAAAAAATTAAGACTTACGTGCCCTTAACATGATGAAGCAAGCTTCTTAGCTGTGCTTTATGGTAACATGCAGATTCTACTGAGATGGCCCACATGCTAAGTGCATTCGCAAAAGCAAAAGGCATCATCCCCAACAGGGCATTCTGCCGTGCACCGACCTTAGAGGAAGCACTCCTGCCTGCCATGCTCCACACTCCGGGAGAAAAGAGGAAGAAGAGGTGGCCCTCAGCTCTGTGTGTTCCTGGCAGGACCCTTCCCTTCCTGCATCCCTGCCCCACCTTCAAGACCCAGGTTTCCACCCCTGCAACTGCCCTGAAGACCATTAGGACTAACTCCAACATATCCAGCACCTCATTTTATATCTGTCACCCAAGCCTCCCTGTTACCCCTCATCTCACCTGTTTCCAATATGGCCCTGCACATCCCCACTCTGCCTCCATTTCCTTCTCCTGCCCAACTGCCAAACCCCTGTACCTTCTAGAACCTATGTCATTCAGCAGCAAGAGCCTCTGTATTCTCAGCTTCTGCTTGGAAACATTGCTTCACCTTGCTGCTCCTCCGAAGAGTAGGCTCTCCAATTTCCCACTACCCTCTCAAGCACTGGCTTGCTTTCCCTCCTACGAACTTCACAGCACTGGGCCTACAGGGGATGTGGATTCTCCTTTAGTTGGAAGCAGGAGCGATGCTGCTCAAACCTTTTCTAGCTGGAAAAACAGGTGTTCACATGTGAAATGACCAAAGGCATGTGAATGCTTTCTAAAAGGCCACACATCAGAATCACTCTTATTCAAGGGTCCCAGACCCAATGCTCCTGAGGATGGGAAAGGACATTTATGTAGGACCAAGCTGAGCAGAGATCCCCCAGCCCACCTTGTGAGCTGGAGAACACATCCCCACCTCAACGGGGTAGCTCCTACTGACCTTGGGCCAACCGTGGCCATGGCCTATGGGTCCCAATAACCAGATGATTTATTTTTTCAAGAGACATAGAAATGCAGATTCTAAAGTGAAATATGAATTTTAAGTGATAACTGGTGATTCAAAAACTTAAAAAAACACTGTGAGAGGTAACTTAGTGTAGTGTTAAGGGCATAGATTCTAGAGCTAGGCAGACTAAGTTTACATCCTCGTTCCAGAATTTACTATTGATGTGTCCCAGGACAAGCTACCTAACTTCTCTGGGTCAGCATCTGTATTTGTAAAAGGAAGATAATAATTGTTCTACCTGTTAACTCTATATTCTGCTTAACAGAGCCTGGAAGCATTCTATAAAAGTTTGGTAACTGGCCAGTAGTGACCAGTCAGGTTGCCAACTGGCAACCTCCACTCATTAGCCTTCCTTCCTGCACACCCATGAGGCAGCAGCTGCACATGTGAAGAGCGTCAGTCTTAGTGCAGTTAAGTCAATATACGAGACAGCATTTTCAGGCGCGGATGAGTGGGACAGAGTATAAGGGCTAGGAGATCTCAAGAAGAGATTCATGTGGAGTGGAGACAGTTCCTGAAGAAGGTGAGCCTGTGCCAGGATCCACTGAGAGGTGCTATTCATTAGACCACAAAAAAGACAGAAGACGTTACAGGCAGGTGGGTATGTGAGTCAGAGTCTCTGCAGGAAAGAGACAACACAGTCAAACTGGGTAAGATGCGGAGAGTTTAAGAAAAGCGCTATTTACAAACATGTGGGCAGGGCTTATGGAAACGAACAAGCGGAAGTACAGCACTAGAGGGCTAGTAATGCCAGAGGCACGTGCAGGTCTGAGACACGATGGAAGGAAGCTGTGTCCAGAATATGAGAAACAAGCTCTATGGAGCGGGTGGTGGACAGACACCCAAACCTCAGTCTCTTCCTACAATCTCCAGCTGGTGCCTCGTCATCAATGGATCCCAACCAGAAGCCATAGGGCAAGGGATCCCACTGGTGCAGTCCAAACAGGTTAACCTTTTCCTCCCCGCCCCCACACAATGCACAGTGGCGAGGAGTGGGCAGTGGAGAATGTCCAGCCCAAAGGGATGGAGGAAGCAAAAGGAAGAGAGGCCAAAAACATGCTGGAAAGCAAGAAAGTTATTCTCAGCCTTAGTCTCAATTTACCATATATCTTTGTTCTCCCTAAAGTCTGATAAATAACAGGAAAACATTTTACAATGGTGGAAGGACACCGTGGCTACATACACATGCTCAGTGAGGTAGGGGACAGAGAGAAAGGAGAGAAAGTCGACCAGTGGCTCTGCAAGTGGAGAGCTGCATGCATAAAACAGTTTTCCAAAATAGCAAAAGGTTTCCAGGGAAAAACAACACAAGCACACCAGTCACAAAACTGTTGAACCTGAATCTTTAGCCAGGTTTTTGGAGACAAGCTATAGAAAACAACTGATAGGGTCTTAATGGAAATGAACTTGAATCTTAAATAATGGAATGTGACAGGTCAAAAGGTCTAGGAGAAGTGTTTTCCAACTGCCTGTAATTTCATTATGTTGCAGGCCTCTCTGCTTGCTTCATCTAAAATTTAAATGAGCTGTCTCTATGTACTTTCTCTTTTGATGGTGCCTGTTATGTCCTGATACAACAATCTAAATCCAGGGGCCTGGGTCGAAATATGTTGCTGTTGTTTAGCCGCTAAGTTATGTCCAACTCTTTGGCGACCCCATGGACTGTACCCGCCAGGCTCCTCTGTCCATGGGATTTCCCAGGCAAGAACACTGGAGTGGGTTGCCATTTCCTTCTCCAGGGGATCTTCCTGATCCAGGGATCGAACCTACATCTCCTGCTTGGCAGGTGGATTCTTTCCCACTGAGCCACTAGGGAAGCCCATGGGTCTCAACAGTAGCTCCCCAAAGCGCTGTTTGGACTCGAACAACTTTTCTTCATATTGTGACCCTACACCTCTCAGTTACCCTTGACAAACCTGCCACTGTCCACGTGTGTGTGTTGGTTGCTCAGTTGTGTCCGACTCTTTAAGTGGCTATAATTTCTACTCCTTGCAAAGTATGGTTTTCTTCCTGTATCAGCTCTAGAAGTAGCAAGTTTCACATGGTCAGGAAGTACTTTCTTTGTCTGGGACGAACTTTCAGGGACCTTAAAGATCTTGGAGTCCAGTCTTCCTAAAAGCATTTTCAAAAGTCCTGAAAGACACTATGTGAACAAAAGATTTCACATGGTCAAACGAGTTTGGGAAATACTGATTGAGATTCACAAAAGCTAAATAGATTTCCCTTAAGAATGAATTTCTGAGAGCTTTTAATATCAAATGCAAATGGTGAACCTGCTGGAAGAACCTGTGGTGCAGAGAGATTTTCAAATTTATTTAAAAGAGTACCTTTTTTCCCTGCAAGCATTTTGCAGGACAGGTGTGCTGCTAATGACACTCTGGAATGTGGGTTACAAAAGAAGAAACTTGGACTCCATGAAAAGGAACATCTTGCTCAAGGCTTTGCAACTGATACGGCTCCCTCCTCCTGCTTCTAGTAATGCTGAGATTTAGCACTGACCTTGTGTGCAACCTTCTTTCATAGACACAACTAGTCTCAACCTCCATTTTGGCAGACTGAAGAATCTCAACCTTTTTGATTTTTCCTAATATGGCTTGCGTCCTCTCTCACCATCACCCTTTGCTCCTCTTTATCATTTTAATTGCATTTCCCTGAACCTCGTCCAATTCCAAACGATTTTTCTTGAGGAACAAGGCCAGGAACAGCATATACATTCCAGGTAGGAACACCGGACAGCTCTGGACATGTTTTCAGTCTGGCTTCTTGTAACCTTCCCAAGGTCCCAGTGTTTCATTGGCCCTCTGGCCACAGGAGCCAGTGCTCCCTGTACTTTCTGCGGCTGCACTGATAGCTTGGAGCACATGGTCTTCTAGGTCAAGGGCTTAAGCTTCATTTCCTGCCCTAGGTTAGGCTGGGGACAATCTATCCTCTGTCATGTCTTCCACAGTGTCCAGTCCCCCACTTGAGGACTGAGTCTCCAAAAGTTCTGCATTTTCTTTGCTGAGTTAATATTTTAGAAATTTCATCCCTGATTATCCAGCTCTTGCCCCAAAGAAAATACATTCAGTGCTTTTCTACAGACGTGCCAGATGTTCTTGATGTTTACCCCTGACAGTGAACTTCAGAATTATGCCAAATTTACAGTTACTTTCTTTAAATGACTCAAAAACCATTTTCTATAAACTGTTTCTTAGGGCCTTGCACTGCTTCTTCTAGATACAACAGAGATTTACGTCCAATTAGAAGGTTGCCTTTAAAATGAATAATGGCTTTCACACAATAGCAAAGATGCCAGCGATTAAAAGAACAGCAGCCAAACAAACAGGTTAGTGCTTTCAGAAGCAGACACGCTGAGTTCTGCCGAATGTCAAGGCTGAACTGGGGCATCTAGTTGCTCCTTGCACTGCAGCACAGAAAACAGAACATTCTTGCCAGAAAAGCCTGTCCTTGGGGGCAAGTTGCCTTTAAATTAGACCTCCCAGGACCTGGCATAGTTCTGGGCTCAGAGTAGATGCTCAATAAACACTGCTTAAAAGACTACACAATTGAATAAAGGAGTGAACAGGTGAGCAAAGAAACATTCGGGAAAAGATACATCTCAGGTAGGGTGTTGGTCTCTGCTCCCTAGCAAGAGTTTTCATTTCCCCGCATTCTCTTTTCCACCCCTTGGGCTCCTGCCCCTCCAACACATCCTTTGTGCTCTGAGGACATTCCTCGGGGCCCCAGTAGCAGGAGGCAGGCTAGTTTAGATAATAAAAATAAAAAGTTTCTCCAATTCTTTTGTTCTAAAGAGAATTAAGGCCATAAAAACATTAATGGCAGACCTTTTAAAAGGCCTTTAGGAAATAAAGGTGACATTTGTTTCTACAGTGCTTTGAAAACCATTCAGTTCAAACACTGTTCTAAAGCACTAAATATGTCTACTTTCGTATCCACATTTGGATTCTGTTTTTTCCTCTAAAGTAAAAAGACAGCAGAATATTCAAGGAACAATTGTTATTATACTGTATCCATTTCTATGAGGATACAGTTGTGGGCCTGTGCTCATAATAGAAGCTTCATTTCAAATCCCTGTAGGCCTCATGAATTTCACTCCATCTTAGCTTCCCCTCCCCGCTAAAGAAGTCACACAGGTTCCTTTAATAACCCCAGTAAATAGCTGCAGCCTTCCACAGCTGCAGAGGTTTACTGTCCTGGGAGATTTTCAACGTTACAATTCATGCTTCCAATCAAAACAGTGACAGAGTTGACATGATTTACTGAGGAGAAGGCCTTGACTGGGGACTAGCGCACTACCCAGTAAATATTAAACAACTACGGGGAATTTTTAATATGCAACGCTCTCTTTGTTCACAACAACAACAAGCCAGAAACAATTTCCTGTGCTACAGCTAAGTGAAATGGAAGCTCATTTCTAAGGCTCCTTGCTGTATGCTGTATGCATTTCAGCACAGCAGCCTTCACCTAGGAGAAGCACTGGCTCCTTAAACACCTCCCTCCTCATTTCAAATGGAAACCAGCTGTACGTTTAAACTGTAACAAGAACACCTATCCACAAGGTCAGAGCTGGGCTGAAGGCACCTCGCTGGAAAATGCATCAGGCCTCTTTATCTGGGTTAAAGTTTGTCTGCGGTGAACTGTCAGTGACAACCTGCAACCCGGAATTCAGTTCACTGATGCTTTCAGAGCATTATCATTTCTTCCTCTCAGGAGGCAGACATAAACACACAATATATTATAAACTGGAGGCTGTAACAGACCTTGATTTGGGGGGAGAGAGAAAAAGACTTTGGAAAGACAAATCTGGGGATTTTCCACTGAGAATAAGTAATTTTGAAAACAAGTTTCAGGCTTTAAAAAAAAAAAATTAGTAATTTTGAAAACAAGTTTCAGGCTTAAAAAAAAAAAATGGCTTGACTCCTTCGCATTGGGACACCATTTGCAAACGCCCCATGCCTTCACTCTCTGGCCCCAAATTTCCAAAAACAACAGCAAAAAAGATCCTGGCAGAAGTCAAAGGGTCAATGGCTCCTAAATAGCTTTCAGGCTCAAGTATGCAGTGTCAACGAGAAAAGTCCAGCCGAGTTATAATGAGTCACCCCTTGACAAGAGATTCCAGACCATAAAACTGAACAACCACATAGTTAGCACAAATCTCAACAGGGTAAGTTTGAAATTGAGAAAGGCTGGGATATCTTATTAGCATAAAATCACACATACACAACACACACACACACACAGTGAAGGCAAAGGGGGAGGTGGACGCAGAGAATGCACTGTGATCCTGGTCATGTTCAGTTGCCCTCTGTGATGGGCTCCCTAATTTCAGAGGAACCCAGGGCTAGTTGTCTGGCCTGGGCACCACTCTGATGGGCTTTTTTTGGACACAGTTCTTAAAACAAAGTTAAAAACAGAATACTCTCTCTCCCTTCCTCTCTCTTTTTCTTTGTTTCTCTGTTCATGTAGGTTAAAATCGGCACCCCTTTCTGCCCCACTGAATTTTTGCAGCTTTTCAGAAGAGACGAACTAACTAACGCCTTTCTGGAACTGCTCACAAGCCTGTTTCAGCCAGCAGGCAAAAAAAAAAAAAAAAAAAAATCCATCTGCATTTATGGAGTTAATTGACATCTATTAATTTTACTCAGATTCTCTCTCCTCCTTCCCACCTCCCTGTCTCTTTTTTATTTTTTAAAGAGAGAAAGCTAATGAAAACCATGTTTATGTGCTCAAAGGCACAGAGGAAATTCATTACTCTGAGGAATAGCACACTCCACAAGTGAAATGAAAGTAATCTTATTTATGACAGGAAGGGGCCCCAGCTAGACTGAACGCCACCACACTTAGACTGTTCCAGAGACAAGAAGCTGCAGGGCTCCAGCACCAGGTCCAATGGCCGCCTCAGTGACAACAAACCGTTCGCAGTCTGTGTTTGAAAACTGTTAGAAGCCCCTCCTCCCTCAAGACAGCCACCTGAGAGAGACAAGGAAAGAAATTTGTCTAGAAAGGCTATTTTTTTTACCTTTTTATTTTGTATTGGGGTATAGACAATTAGCAATGTTGTGACAGATTCATGTGAACAGCGAAGGGACTCAGCCACACATATACATGTATTCATTCTACCCCAAACTCCCTTCCCATCCAGGCTGCCACCTAACACTGAGCAGAGTTCCCAGGCTATACCGTAGGTCCCTGTTGGTTATCCATTTTATTTATTTATTTATTTTTTGGTTATCCATTTTAAATATAGCAGTGGGTACATGTCCATCCCAACCCCCCAATTATCCCCTTTCCCCAGCAACCATAAGTTTGTTCTCTAAGTCTGTGAATCTCTTTCCGTTTTGTAAGTTAAGTTCACTTGTAGCATGTCTTTTTGGATTCCACACATAAGGGATGTCATATGATATTTCTCCTTCTCTGTCTGACTTACCAGAGAAGGCAATGGCAACCCACTCCAGTGTTCTTGCCTGGAGAATCCCAGGGACGGGGGAGCCTGGTGGGCTGCCGTCTGTGAGGTCGCACAGAGTCGGACACGACTGAAGCGACTTAGCAGCAGCAGAAGCAGTCTGACTGACTTCACTCAGTGTGACAATCTCTAGGTCCATCCATGTTGCTGCAAACGGCGTTATTTCTAGAATAGGCTATTCTTCTTCGCACCTTCCTTACTTTCCTGGGACTCCTTGTTTCTAAATTTCAAAAAGACACTTGGTCATGTCATTAGTTCATGGCATTTTCAAGCATGGATCCGTAAGTTCAGCTACACTAGTTTCAAGGTCTAATTCTCATAAAGGTTTTGTGTTGTAGATCCATGGGCCATTTGCCATGTAAATAAATAATGGAACTGTTTAAGGAACATGTTTTCACAATAAATGTCCACTTTGGCCCTTGCAGACAATTCTCCCTTTCTTGAAAATCCCATCAATGGTACACGTATTTCTCATTTAACTATTAGGTTCCCCTCTACCTCATTTGTTTTTTCTCATTCATCTCGTCAACAAAAATCATTTAGGTTTTGTGTGCTAGAAGCTACTGGAGCGACAGTCTCTTTTACTTTTTCCTCTAAATTCACACGAGTACTTTACAAAATCTTAACAAACATTATGTGGAATTTTGGCAGTATAAGAAGGTTTTATAGTATTTATGGTGTGGCTTCCTAGAACCCCTTTGCTGGAAGGTACTCTGAGATCAACCAGGCCCAAGCCCTTGTTTACAGATAAGTAAACAGGCAAAAGGGCAGATAATAGACTGTGTATCTTTTTTATTAAGACAAACAAACAAACAAACAAACTTTCCTGTACTCCAAGAAACTTCCTATGTTTACCACAAAAAGAAAGGACATTGCTTGGATTCTACGCAGTGAAGGGTTTATATTCCCCCAATCTGTATGATAAGAGCATGTCTCTTCTCCCAGCATAAAATAAAAAAGGGCAACTGAAATATTTTTGGTTTCCGAGGTCACATAGAGACACAACACCAGAGAGCTGTTGGGAATTAATTAGCCAGTTTGATCAACACATCTTTATTACTTCTGGAGGTGCCAAGCTGGGGCTGGGCCGTGGAGGAGAGAGAACACACCCTTCTCCATGTGGCTTCAGGTCGTGCAGGGAGCCAGGCAGGTAAGCAGGTGAACCTGTTCACATGGTGTGGCAGGTGCTATGAGGGGGGAGCACAGAGCCCTGTGAGGGAGGAGACCCCTCCAGGCTGAAAGGAGAAGATGGGCTGGAGACAGAGTTGCTGTGACTGTCCCAGGCAGAAGGAACAACTTTTATAAAAGTCTGGAAAAGAATCAAGGTTTTTGATAAATCCACGCTGGGGGGAACATAAGAAAGGGACTATAGTCAGTCTCTGATTTTAACTAGTCACACCTAAAATCCATACATTTCTTATTTGCTTCGTCTAAATTAAACATTTTTAAGCTGTGGTATGGAACATTATTTGCCTGACTATTCTCCCCTGTAATCCAAGACACTGTTCTCAGTTTGGCTTTGCAATACACAAAGGTGCTTCCACTGACCTTAAATTCAATTCCTGAAGCACTTACTAAGCATCTCAGAGGCACCACTCTCTTCACTACTTCAGCTCTGTGTGTACAGATCACCTATATTAGGGCCCCCTCAGCCTCCCCATGAAGTCTAGGGAGGACTGTCTCACCCACTTCTGTAACCTTAGCACAACGCCAGCCACATAAAGGGGTCAGTAAATGACTGCTGAATGATCCACGTGTTTGGTGGGACATAGTTCAATTCTCAAAATATACTTAAATTCACCTTTAAAAAAAGTGTTTCCTACATAATATGTTTCAACGCAGATGGTAAGTGAACAGTGAAAAGAAAAAGAAAAAAAAAATTTGGAGGGGTGTCTCTGTTCTCTGAAAACCAGCATAACTCAGCATTCCCTGCTATTAGGGCAATGGTACTATTTTTTTCTCTAAGCTTATTGTATCCACTAGAAGATTTTACTGGTGTAGTACTGGGTGGCAGATGTTTTGAATAAAAAGTAGACATTACAAACTAATGATTTAGCAAAACAAACCAAAAGCCAGCAAGTCAGGAGGGAGAAGGAGAACGAAGTCAAAATGTCCAACTTTATTATAGGGTCTACTATTTACTACCTCGGTTTCTCATTAAGCAAAGTTCACTGTATTTAAGGCGATTTTCAAAGAGTAAGTACAGAAAAACACAGTAATAAAGACTAACCATATACAATCGGTGGTCAAGACACAGGTCAAGATTATGGATTTCATGTCTCTGATCCACCACTGTTGGTCCTTAAATACCTATCATTTATCCAGCGTTTTTTGAGGACCTACTACGTGCCAAGCAGTATGCTATGCCTTGGGAATACAGGGGTGAGGAACACAACAGCTCTGCCGTAAGGAATTGATAACCTAGTAAGGGATACAGAAAAGTAAGTTTAAAAAGATTACAACTCATCTAACCTTTGCAGGAAGCAGTATGAGAGTGAGGGCAGGATTCCCAAGAGAAACAGACTCTCTCAAAGGCATGCTGTCAATCACTGGGTGGTTCAGATGAGGCTTTAAAAATTGATCATTACATGTCTCCCATCACTATTAGAAAAATATCTCAAGTAGAATGCTGGTTAACACTGGCTTATCTTCCAAGATGGTCAAATAGCTCATGTGCTCTCTTTGTATTCATACCACACCATCAAATAATGTTTATAAAAATATATTTTTCCTTTAAAAATGTATGAAGTTTGGGGGTGGGGCATGGAGAGCAGTTTGGCTATCTTTGTCCTCCCCTTGTAGTAACTTGCTCAGGCCACACAGAGGCGCTCTGGATTAAAGAATGAGTTTGCTTCTCTTTCCCATCCTACATTTTTTCTTTGCTCTACCAGGGGCTTTCAGAGACCAAAATGGGTTTATCTAACATCAGGAAGGCCAGCAGCTCTTGTAGGAAAGCAGATGTTTATCCAGCACAACGTACAGATGTTTTTAACTGAAGTTCCAAAATAAATCTTATTTATGAAGGAAGAATTACATGAAGGTGGAGACTGTTTCTTATGAGAGGGGGCTTCTATTACTAAAAATAACTGTTTTTCCACCCCATCACCTCTAGGGGAGGAGGGAATAAGTAAGTAAAGCAAGCAAACAAAATTAAAACATTAAACAATAACAACAACAAACAATGAAAACCCTCACAAAATAAAACAACGCTCTCAAAATAATGAGAACATTTTTGAAAGGGAATAACTCCTTGGACACGGCTCTGACAGTACTCCCCTGGGCGTTGGTTTGTATGATCCTGTGCAAATAGGAATCTTCCTTAACCTTCATCCTGAACCAGTCAATAATCCAATGTTTGTAACATTACAGTTAGTTACCATGGAAAGAAATCTGATGTCACAAAATATTTTTTTGGTTATTATCCTGGATCATATAGGAGCAGAAAGCAAGAAAATCATACCTGCCGTGTGCTAATAACGTTTTCACTTGTGAGGGGTCAAACAAGTTAGAACTATCATACAAACTTCAAAACTGTTATGACATTAATCTTTAAAAAGTCTTCAAGATCTTTACGTAGATTTTTTAAAAAAGTACAAAAATGTTTTTTTTTTCCATTTAAGTATCTGTTGTTTATAAGCCACTGCTGAAGTTTCTATTTTTTTATTACTCTTTTTATTAATGTACAAATTTTTTTTCTAGCTAAAACTCCTGAGCTCTTTAGCCATCAGTGAGTATTCTAAATCTTCTTCGTATGAGACAAAATAAATGAATCAACTTGGAAATGGGTATGAGGTTCTCGTTAGAAGATAGGTGAAAGAAAACATATACTTGTTACTTTGGGGAACATTTAATTTTAAAATTAGGTTTAATGGATTTTTTAAAAAGTCTCTTAGGGAACCTGAAAAAACATGAATCTTTCCCAAGAGTATTCAGGATATACAAAAATGATCTAAATCTTCTTCTCCCTCCTGTTTCCATCCCCATTCCTTTCTCTAAAAGAGAGAAGAAGCAAAAATTCTTGTCTAATACTTATGTTTGGGTGGGCACCATTGCCTAATTATAACACAATAGGCTGTTTTCTGCTTTCTAAAAATAAGGAGGGTAATTATCCAGGGGTAGGGGTTATTATGCAATAGACCACATGGACCACACTTCACCCACTGAAAATAAACGTTGAAAACATTTCAATCATATATTTAAAACAAACAAACAAACAAAAAAACCAAGGAGAGAAAAGATGAACAAAAACTAGTTACATAAAAAACACACTGAAATAAAAACATGTGAAATAGGGAACTCACTTGCCCAAATTTTTGCTGCTGATGATAATGCTGATCTGTCTCTATATTTAACATGAAAGATGAAAAAGAAAGTGTTGTGTGGATTTTACAAATCTCAATAAAGTTGTCGAAAATTATTTTCCTCAATTTTCTTTTATCTTCTAAAGTTAAACCAGCTAGATGACATTAGGTTAGGGATTTTTAAATATCCAAGATTAGGTTTTTTTTAATTAATTTCTGGGGAAAAAAAAAAAGAGAATAATTTGTTGTAGTATGAAGAGTACCTGGATGGGGAACCAGGAGACAGGATTTGAGGTCAGCTCTACAACCACGAGTTCTCTGCCCCAGGCAGGTCACTCAAAATCCCTAGTGGGTTTTATCTGTAAAATGAAGAGGTTGGACCACATGATTTCTGAGCCCTTTCTGGCTCTATCAACCCTTGTATATGAGGATTTTGGTCTTAGACCCAAACCCCTAGAGTCAAAATGTACCAAGAGTGGCAAAGAAAATCAGCCAAGGGCTACTGAAGGCTGAAGAAGCAGCCAGCCAAAGGAAAATCTGAAAATGATTTCAGAAAACAATTTTATACAATTGGTCCTTCACTCAAGTTCCTGATAATCATGGCATTCACAGCCATATCAATTCTCATTCCTCCTACCTTTCTCCACTCAGTCTCCCACCCTCCCAGACCATTACTTCAGACCTTCTCTTCTCAACCTTCCAATGCCTCCTCCCCCATCTCCCTGCTGGCTGGCAGCCTGGCTTCCTCCTTCACCAAGAAGCGAAAGGCACTGAATCAGGCCTTCCACAAGTTCCCACCGCCCACCTTCCAAGGGACTCCGACTTCCCTCCTGTTTCAGTGGATAAACCACCTCTGCTGCCAACAAAAACTGAAATCAAATCATGTCACTTCTCTACTCAAAACCCTCCGCGACCCTCTCCTCACCCAGAGCCAAAGCCAAAGCCTCCACGAAGGCCAACTAGGTCCTACCAGCTCTAAGCCCTGCTGCCTCTCCTCCCGCCCCACCCGTTCATTCCACCCTCCTGCTGCTGTTCTGGAAGAGGCCATGCAAGCTGCTGCTTTCTTCGGGGCCTCTGCATGTGCTCTTTCCTCTGCCTGGCATGTCATTCCGCCAAATGTCCAAAAGGCTCGGGGTCTTGCTTGCTTCAGGTCTGCTCAAATATCTTTCCAGGGAGGCCTCTCCTGATCATCCCATATAAAATCCCATACCCGTATCCCCTCTGTACCCACCCTGCCCCCTTCTCCTGCTCTATTTTCCTCCAAAGCTGTTATCAGCACGTGACATACTTCATATCTGTTTACTGTCTTCCCACGCCAGAATGTAAGCTCTATGATGGCATGGATTCACTGGATTTACTCACAGTTCTACTCCCAGGGCATGGGATAGGACTAGATACACTCATGGAATGATTTAATAGATTTCTGGGACACTGTTAAGCATTTAAGAAAAAGTCAGTGGAATTTTGATAATGTTACAGAATGAGCTAAGCATTGTAAACTGTAATAAAATATTATAATCCATTGTTCCTAGATTACTAAAACGGCAACAAAGAAAAAGAAAACACAAAAACCTAGAACATGACACCCACAGAAAGGTAGATCTAAATCCTATAGCACTCCAACACTGCTCCAAATAACATGAGATCCAAAATAAGGCAAAAATGCAATGCTCCTGACAAGCATTGCCCCTGACTGCAATAATCCAATGTGCTCACACTTCAGAGGCCAATTTCCTTCTGGTGATTTCTCCCCAATTCATCCTGAGTGGACACAATCACTCAAGTCAGAGTGATTTATATTCAGTCAATCAATTCTCTGTCAGCAGGAAAACTCCACCGGGCTCACGATGTGCAGTTTTCACGCTTGGAGTTTCCTTTATTGCTTGACAAGACATTTCTGGGGAAGAGACTCAGCAGATCAACTCTGGAAACCAAATACAACCCTCCCAGAGGATGCTTAGGACATGTATCAGGAACAAAACTCATACCAGTCTGGCTCTGCTCACTAAGAACTATTTGACGCACATACTCACGGTGGACACACCTCAGATTGTCTGTGTCCCTCTTACTTTAGACTAAGGGCGGCTGTAACGAGGTTTTTTGTGGCAGCCTTCCACACAGTATGTACTCGAGACAGCCAGTTATGAAGCAGAGCAGCCTGTTAAACTCTCGAAGTGATAGCCCAGTTGAATGCGCCAATTCTCTCTTGATAAGTAAAGAATCATACTCAATGCTGAAAGGATTTCTGACCAGTCAGGCTGTCTCACACCCAGATGACAGGAGTAAACAGCAGTACATTTCCTAGGTTACCATGTGACTTACATTCATTAGGAGTCTTAAAAAAGACTGCAGCCTTTGACCTAGTAATTCCATTTCTATGACTTTATCCTAAGGAAGTAGTCGAAGATAAGGACAAAGACTTATGCACAAGGATATTTAAAATCTAGAAAAAACGGAAATGTTCAAAAATAGGAAATGCTTAGGTAAATAATAGTAGATCTTAGAACATTAAGCAACTGTTAGAGGTAAATTTGTTCCCTGGCGGCTCAGTGGTAAAGAACCAGTTTGCCAATGGAGAAGACTTGGGTTTGATCCCTGGGTCAGGAAGATCCCCTAGAGAAGGTAATGGTAACCCCCTCCAATATTCTTGCCTGGAAAACTGCATGGATAGAGGAGCCTGGAGAGCTACAGTCCATGGGGCCATAAAGAGTCGGACACGACTGAGCAACTAAACAACACAACAGAGGTAAATTTTAAAAAAATAACTTGGGAAGTAATCCTGACATCAAGGTTATGTACTTAAGCCTTATTTATATAGGTATATTTACATTTATACATACACATGCCTATGAGCTGAAAGAAAATTCCCAAAATATTTATACTGGTCATCTGTAGGTGATGGGATTAAATCTGATTTAAAATCTTTAGCTTCATAGCTTTCTACCATAAACACATTACTTAATTTTTAAAAATACCTTTGACCTTATTATAAAATGACAATGGTAATTTACTGCTTCATCATTAGGAGAAGAAATAAGGAGTAAAAGTTCCATTTAGATTTAAAGGGACCAGAGAACCTCAATACGAGGGGAACGTGTGACTACATCAGTGTGGCTGACGTTCTCTCAGCCTCTCAGACCTATTACTCTTGTAAAAATCACCTCTAGACAGACTTCCGAACGGTGTATGGTCAGGCAGCGGTGCTACTCTGCTGCCCGCTCCCAGCTCCCCAGCGGGTTCTCCGGTGGTCACTCTTTGATTTAGATTAATATGGTTGGTCTTAGCTGGCTATCCTGCTTTGGATTCCAGGCAGTGCTAATTATTATTGTAAAAGACAAGCGTCTCAGGAGTTTAAAGTCGAGGCCCAGAGACCACCATCTACACTTCTGTTCGTCGGCTCCCCAAATTACAAGAGTCTGGTGAGTCAGTAAGAAAGATTCCAAACACAAGGGTCAACACTGGGCTGCTGACCTTCCTGACCCCACCTCAGAGCCAAGAACTGCAGAGCAGTTTTTCCTCCCATGCCAAAACTATTAGCAGCCAGCTCGTCTTGGTTGATTCTTTTCTTTGACAACTATTTTCGAATACAGAATGGCTCTTCCTGCGCCCACACACTAAATTAGCATGCCATTTCAGGCCTTTATTAATGTCCTGGTAACAAAACTGTCCTTGCTAATGTTAGTTCACATTAATTAAATGATATTCTCTTTCAAATCACACTGTGGTCCCTGTAAAAATTCATCTGGTCTTGAGGGGATGTGAAAAGGGGGTTTATAAACAGCTTACGAGAGAACAGGCCACTGTATGAGAACAACTTTGTGACAGACAAATGTCTGAGAGCCTGGCCCAGTTGCTTTCTAGAAATCATTTTCAGAGAGCCTAATAAGGACAGACCCAGGGAGAGGTTAGGAAACTGTCAATGCTCTTCTTGTGTTTCTACTTCCCCATCCAGTCAGTCCCTAAATCCTGATGATTCCCATCTGAAGAGCTCTGGTATTTGTATCTTCCAGTCCACACACTACTCTGTGCCTAGAACTGGGTTTCCTAAGAGATGAGTTCAGATCTCAGGGACTAGATGGCTGTTCCCCACAGTGCTTTCCCCTTCCTGCCGGACACACAGCCAGCCTGTGTTCCCCGGCCTTCCCTGCAGGCAGGAAGGGCCACAGGACTGACTGAGGGGTCCACGTGACGCTGTGCGCCACCACCATATCTGGCCCATAAAGTCTACCCCGATGTGGTCGTAGGAACCATGCACTGAAGAAGATGGAGCCTGGTGTTGAGGTTACTGCTCAGATGAGAGCTGATCATAAATACCAGTCTCTGCTCTTGATGAAAATTTGTGTGGAGGGCCTTAATGCCATGGTAGGTGGTTTTTGTTTTGGTTTTTTGAGTTATATTTTTGTCCCAGACATTCCTCCTTCCAGAATTGCTCCTGTAGCCACCTCATCGACTCTCCCTGACTTGACTAAGCCAGCATCAATGTGACACATTAAAAAAAAAAAAAAAAACTTATATTCTTTTAGGAATAATTTCTACTATGATTCGCATGTACTTCACTTGTGATGAAATACTAATAATGTGAAAATTTTCATTAAAACAGAAACCCACTACTTTAGAACCACAAGCATGAACTTACTGGGCCATTTAATTAATGATGGTGCCATCAAATGTCTTTAAGATCTGTTTTAAATGATATGGAGTAGCTTCAGATATCCTGTTGGTTTTTAACAATAAATTCAATTATTTTAAAAATTGTCTTTAAAAGGATATTGTACAACCCTAACGCTGAACTTCCTAATGCTAACTTTTTATAAAAGGGAAAACAGCATTAACTAATTTACTTTTCAGAATGGCAAATTTCAACATCGTTTATTCCCGTTGATTTAGTTTAAAGCTAACAGGAATTACCATTTTTTTTTCTAAACTTGCAAATCATTCCCTGAACAGGAACATACTGAATGGTATGAACTTTAAAAGATACAGTGGATGTTTTCCTTTGAAGAGTTTACAGTCTAGTGGGCAAGAGAGAAATACAAATAAACAATGGCAACACAATGCAAAATGAAATGAGTTCTCCAGGGGGACAAGGAAGGTGAGGGTGTTGGGAAAAGCTCCTGGGAGAAGGGGACATTTGAGATCCATCAGAATTTGAAGATGTGGGGGAGAGGAAAGGAAGAGAGATGGTGCCTAGCCTTTTTTTTCCCCCAGTAAATTTCTTTTATATACTTCAGAAAAATCTTGTTTTGTTCACATAAAGTAAACAGTGCTGACAGATGAATAAGGTAATTGTTCTTCTGTAGTGCCTCTAGCCTTGGCCCTAGAGACCAGAAGACAGAACCCAGGTGACACTCTGTGATGACTGGTGCCAAGCCGGCAGATGGAAAACATTACGGGACCAGCTCTACTCCTATGACTGGATGCCAGCACCCCTGTTTGAAAAATGAGGAGGGGACACAGGTCCGTGTATCACAGAGCATGATGGTTAATGCCACTGGGGATGCTGTCAAGTGATTTGGGCTGTGGGCGGAAACCCTCCTCTCCACTATAGTTTTTTATTCTTTAAGCTTTGGGGGGTAGGAAAAACACTGTCTCTGGTGGGTTAGGAGAAGGAGGTTGGATTACCGAAGGACATCGAATGCAAGTTAACTATTAAGAGGAACAAACAGGGAAGGATGTTACTTTCCTTAAAGGGGCCTGGATTTTTAAAAATGATAGCGACAAGGAATAAGAACACAGTATCTGTCTGTCTACTCTACCCATAAGGTAGCCCTGGAAATAAGCTGGAACCAACACATTGGAGGCCAACATTAAATCAGGCAGCAGGTCTAAGAAAAAACTTCTGATTCCTTGCTATCTGTTTGGTTTTCTGAGAAATTTGTTGTAATCTACAGTGTCACAAAGAACTGCTTATCTCCATCTATCTAGCAAACTGGAGGTCAGAAAATAAAGCAAGGGTACTAAGCTGGGAAAATGGAATAGCAGAGAAAGGTTAGGCCTTAGAGTTAAGAGACCAGGTTTTGAATCCTAGCTCTGTGTGACCTTGGCAAGTCCATACTTCTTCCTGCTCTCTAAAGAAGGGATTAATCCCTGCCAAACTACCTCACAGGGTAATTTAGAGATCAGAGTAGACATGGGATAATACCTCAGAAACTGATTGGTCAGCTAGAAAAAAATGCAAGGAGTGTTGAATTTTTCTTAACATTAAGTAACAACAGCAAAATAATAATTATAAACTGTATGTGTATAGAGATTTGGACGTTTTTATTCATTGCTTTATCCCCACAAAGTCTGGCATGAATGTGAAGTGTGAGAATTATCTATTATATAAATGAATGAATGAGGCAAGGTAAATAAGCAGTGCTCCTACAGGCTTCCTGAAAAGCATCCAAAAGGCTAAAAGAAAGGCACATTAAACCTCTTCAGTGCATCACAGGCAACTGACTGAATTTATGGTACACATAGGTAGTTGTGTCTTCTTGAGAACTTAGTGCATAGAGGGTCCAATAAATATTTAGACTCATGGGTACATGGGTCTGAATTCAGAACTAGACTCCAGGGAGGAAAATCCTTTCCTGTGATACTACATCTTGTTTTAGACTCTTAATTCACTTCTCACGCTCTTCCTTCTGATTTGAATTTGCTCCCTTGAAGATGAGTACTGCTGAGATGAGTTGAAATCTGCATCTGTGTCTCCAATTCAATGAACTGTGTGTCTCCAACAGAACACTTCACAAAACTGGGACACCAGCTTCCCAAGGCATGGTTTGGGAAAAGGAATCACAGACCTACATGACTCTGGCCCTAAAAATACTGTTGTGGCTGCTGGAGGTTCCAGAGCTTGGGAGACTCCATCCAAACTTAGAAGGTGGAGTCTGCCTGGATAGAATACTGTGACATCAGTCCCCTTTCCCAAATTCTAACCTAATCTTAGTTCTCTCTTCTCCTTGGCTGTCAAGAATCTTGGTGCCAAATCTAGACCAATCCCAACAATAGAGAACCCTATGGCTTGTATCTTATGTCTTAGAATTATATGAGAGATTATCTTACCTTTAGTTTCATTTTATTTTCTACTCTCCTCTTTTTGCTCCAGCATTATCACAGTTTTTACAGTGTGTTTCTCTGGAAATCACTTTGGATGTCTTTTGGCATAATATCAATAAATGCAACTCCAAGTGCCTGTCTGGGAGGTTTCCCAAGTGAAACCTGAATATGGAGTGAAACCTGTCGTGTGTGAGCTCTTAGCTCACTGGCTGGGGCAGGTCTCACCATGTGAAGTTAATCATTTAAGAGAAAACCTCATCCCCGACACTGAGAACACCTCTCTGTTTGGGTGGGAGATCATGGGTGGTGGTGGTGGTGGTGGGGGAACCCTGCTGGTGACAAGTCAGAGTTCCAGAGACATTGTCATTCAAATGAATCTGCTCCGACTTGGAACCTAAACTCCAGAGTCAGCAGCAGCTCTGTTCTCGGGCATCTGGAAACAACTACCCAATGGAAACCTGCTGTTCGCAAGATGTTTGCTTTCATTAAGTATTTGTGGCTGTGTTTCTAAAAGCGTTATGGCAAGTCCTGGTCATCACAAGGAAACCTGAAGACTTGAAGATTTGCTTACCTCACCAGTGTGAAGGCTTCTGGGCTACATACATTTTGGCTCCAGAAAAGTCCTCTAAAGAGGTGATGGCTGGCTCATTTCTTCTCTTATTCAACTCAAACAGGCTAACAAACACTGGGAACTGAAGGGTTTTTTATCCAGCAAGTTCTAGGTGATGAATTTAACAGAATTTAAGGCCTGTTTAAAAATGGCATGATTGACTTGGAGGAATATATTGATGAAAAAGATGGGGAAGGTGTGGAAATTTGAAGAAAAGTGATATCAAGTAGCCAGATAATAAGTATTTGATGAATAAATGGTGGAATGAATAAACTGGTAGGCTAAGACACTATCAGTTCTTTATAAACCCTTAATTTGGCCTGTTTGGAAGACTGGCTATCTAAAATCTTAATAAATAAAAATAACAAAAAAATTCCATTTTTCCCCTTTAATAGTACTTTTATTGAAAGGTTATTTTTAACGTCTACATCCATTTCCTTTGCCTTCAGCTATTCCAAGTCGGTTCTTAGCTGACCCACAGAAGGATGTTACTGCAAAAGTGTTCAGGTGTCTCTGCTTCTACCACCACTTCAGTAAGGAAATTGCAACCCACTCCAGTATTCTTGCCTGGAGAATCCCATGGACAGAGGAGCCTGGCAGGCTATAGTCCATGAGGTCACAAAGAGTTGGACTTGATGGAGTAACTAACATTTCAGTAATCACACACTCGCCCAGATTATTCCAGGCATGAGCAGTTTGAAGAAGCCAGTCCTTGGTAACCCGGAGGCATTAAAACAGCTTCTAAAATTGTGAATCCTTCCCACCCCCAGAGCATCAGCTTGGACTGTGAGCATCTGCTACATCTAGACCACTGGTTATACTGTACCTTATCTATTCATGGTGGAGGAGTGTTATGATTGATCCAACCTCCAAGCATCTCCACAGCCCAGCTGTGTTGCTCTGCTGAAAGCCTCTATGCTTATAGTCAGGAATACAAGGAATGGAATGAAAAGAAGGGGGGGTAGGGGTGGCTCAGCCCTTCTGGGTGGCCATCTCTTAAATAGAAATCTATACTTGCTCATATAAATACCACTCTAAGTTTTTCAAATTCTCCAATCACATTTACACATTCAAAACTATCTTTATTTCCATGTTTTCCTGGATGAAACACAGATGAGGATATCCGTTGTACAACAAAATTATAAAATCAACGCTAAAGCAAACATTGCTGTTAATCCACAAAACGTTTTTAGTTTAATTGATGCCAAATAGCATTGATACTTCCAAACCAAGCATTATATCAAAGAAAACCAAATATTCTCTGTGCTACTAATAGAGAATGCCCAGCAAGTACAATTTAGAGATCACCCCTGCAGGAGGAAGACAGCTCCTCTCCAAGCTCCAGCATTCACTTCTAAAGCCTTCTCAGTGGAGTCTATTGTGGTATCACACCTCCACCCCCCTACCCCATCCCCCAGTTACTCAAGGGCATCATATTTCTACTATGAATGCTAAAGACTCAAGTATTTTTTTTTAAAATAATTACAAAAAGTTACTCAGCTCATGAAGGAGAAACTACCACACTGTAAGCTCCTTAAAGACTAAGGCATCTTATTTACTTTTGATGGTCATGTGACCTGCCGCTGAGCCCGACAGAAGATACAAAAATTTACTAACTGGAGTCGTATTACGGAGTTCATGGGTTTAATTTTGAAGTAAAAGTCTATCAAGACATAACCTTTGTTAAATACACAAAACTAACTTGATTTGCACAAGGACATGTTCACATATTAAATGTTTCAAGAAATCTTTTAACTTGGACTGAATTATGTTCTTAAAATCTACTTGGGTTATCATGGATGATATAAATGACTCAAGTTTTCATTCTCTTCTTTTCCCTTCTTAGGAAAAGTCCATAAAATTTTCCAAAAAAGCAAGCTATCACCATCTAAACAACAACAACAACTCCCCCCCACCAAATTCTTGTGTTAAATTGCTGTTACACTAGGAACTTTTTTCATACTGCTTCTTAAATTAACCCTCTGTTCCCCTTGGAGACACTGGGAACTCTCTGCTTTCAGGAATAGAATATTCTAGTTGGAAAAGACCTTCCAAGAATATTCAGTCCAGATCTTTCATTTACAGGAACGGAAAACCTGCCCACATTCCAGTGCTAATTAGAGGCAAAAGCAAAGCTCCACAAGGGCAGGAACTAACATTAGATTTTCAATGTCAGAATGCCTGGTACACAGTAGATATTCAATAGATATTTGTTGGATAAACAAATGACTTAACAGGAGCTGAAAATGCTGTCTCTGAGTTCCCTGTCCAGTCCTTCTACGGCACTATGGCCAAGCTATAAGAGCTGTCTTGCAGTGATACACTAAAAGGGAAACAGAGATGTCAGACCACATGCTTGGAGATGGGCATCTCCAGGGCTGAGTTACCTCCTGCCAGCTGTGGATACTAGGATGAAGTTACAGTGAGAATCCTACACATGATCCTGGCATACCAGAATCATGTACTGCTATTTCCTAACCTCGCATTTTCAGGCAGTCACTCCAGAAGCCTTATCCTTGTGGATATTTGATCCTCTCCATAGCTTCCACACAACCAGAGTAGTAGCAACTGCGTCTTCAAGGTCACTGGAACAAGTTGTGGTCCAGGGCACTAGAAGGAACTTCATGAAATGCAAATTTTCAAACTTAAATCATTTAAAATAAAAAAAAATTTTTTTAAAGAAAAAAAGCAAGGAATGGAGAATGACAAATTCCAAAGTTGAAAATGGCTACTAAACTCTTCCAGATTTTACCTACTAGTAAAAATGTGAAGTTAAAATTTCTCTGAGTAAATGAGATGTGCATGCCTTATTCGTATAAAACAGCAGTATAGTAATTGTCACCCTGATAACCTGTCAGAATTAATATATACCAACATAACGGGGGGGGTGGGGAGGGCGGCAGGCAGAGGGGGCTTCCCTGGTGGCTCAGACAGCAAATAATCTGTTGGCAATGCAGGAGACCTGGGTTCTATCCCTGGGTCAGAAAGATCCCCTGTAGAAGGGCATGGCAACCCACTCCAGTATTTTTGCCTGGAAAATCCCATGGACAGAGGAGCTTAGTGGGCTACAGTCCATAGGGCTGCAAAGAGTTGGACACAACTGAAGCGACTCAGCCTGCACGCACCCAACATAACAGATCCTTTCAAGTTTCTACTGACTATAGCAGCAGTGGGAGGTGAGCCAGCCTCGTCCAGACCATGGACTTGTTTGCCTGGAGTGCTCTAAGCTTAAGAGCTTTGCAAACACCTCCCCTCAGCCGACTCACTTCTCCCCTGTCTTCCAGGCCAAGGGGCAGTGATCTCAATAAACACCACCCAGCGTTGGTTTCCTGATAGGTTTAGACAGAGAGGTCCCGCTCAGCCCCCAGTGTCTATAACTTCATGTGTCACTTTGGCAGGTCTGTAAATTCTTCATGTGAAAATCTGTGGGTGCAGTTCTGTAAATTCTTCATGTGAAAATCTGTGGGTGGTTTGTAAAATAGCAGGAATTACTAATACACATATATTTAATGAAAAATACACTTAGACAACCTGTGTGTTCTGAGTCTTGTCCAACTCTTTGCGATCCCATGGACTGTAGCCCTCCAGGCTCCTCTGACCATGGAATTTTCCAGGCAAGACTATTGGAGTGGGTTGTCATTTCCTCCTCCAGGGCATGTTCCCGACCCAGGCATCGAACCTGCATCTTCTGCATCTCCTGCAGTGGCAGGTGGGTTTTTACCACTGTACCACCTGGGAAGGCCAATGAAAAATATGCAAAATTTTGGGCCAATTCAGGTTCTGTTTTTTCCCTAGGATACACTAGTGGTAGCAAAATTAAAGATTTAAGAAAAGTATATGAGGGAAAATGCTTAAAATTATATACATTAACTTTTGCGGGGGCTGGGAGGTGGTCAAAGTAGACAAAAGACTGCTAGCATTTTATTTTCTTGGAAAAAGGCATCGGTGTATCTTGGTAAAACTCAGTTTCTGTAGAATTCTTTGTGAATCACACTGTAGTATTACTTGTATCTTCTGCAGATCTATAGTCTCTCTCCAATTAAGTTACCAGTGAGGGACTGTGTCCTATTGCTTCATAGCATGACTCAGTGCCATCTATTCAACCTGGATGGAGGAGAAGAAGGAAGGGAGGAAAAGAGGAAGGACAAAATAGGCAGAAAGAAGAAAGATCTTTCCCAGGCTTCTAGGTTTCTCCTGGCCAAGCATTTTATGGGTTAAGTTTAAAGCAGGGAGCACCTGCCTGGCTCTTTTCAAGTTTGCCAAAGTAACATTTTTTTCTGAATTCCTCTATCACAAATCTGATCACTTACTTGATGAAACATCCTCAGGGCTTCTGAGGGACAGGTAGGCCAGTGTATAGTAAGCTAGCAAACAGAAAATGCCTCAGGTTGAAGGGGGGGTGTATTTTCTGAACCATTTCCTTGATAAATGCATGCTCCACTTTTTATATCTTGCTTTGAGATCCTACTGATTGACACTCCCCTTCAAGAATGGCAGTTTCTAATAATCTGTTCTAATACCAGAAGAAAGTCAAGCTTCTAGTAATAAAAAGATTGTATTACTTGGGATTTAAACAAATATCAAACATTCTTGAGCTATAAAAATTTCCTTCTAATATTTGTGCATGTGTGCATGTGTATTTTGAGTGTAAGGGGAACCATTCTGTAATTTCACACTTTCTCTATTAGGAAGAATCTGGAAAAAGTTAACACCAATAATTATCTTTGAAAAAATTCTACCAAAAATATTTGGACCAAACGGTACACACATTGTTTTTCATTAACTTTGTTCTTCTTCCTGTCCAATTCTGCCTTAAACAATGCAAGTTTTTATGACCTGAGTTTAACTACAAAATGCATTCCTTTTGACTTCATTAAACTAAAAAAGAGTTTATGGTCTAAATGGGATTTGGTAGCTTCATTTCTTGGGATAAATTCAGCAGCGATATGGTAGACATTTAAAATTTATAACACTGAAAGAGAATAAATTGTCTTGAAATATATCAACACACATGCAGTCATTTCATTTTGATAAATGTGCAAAGGCAATTCCATGGACAAAGGATAATCTTTTCAGTGAATGGCACTGAACTGATTTGATATTCATAAATTAAATATGAAACTTAACCAAGAAAATTAACTCTAACTGGATTACAGGTCTGAATGTAAGAGTTAAAACTATAATACTTCTAGAAGAAAACACAAGAGAAAATCACTGAAGTCTCATGTTAGGCAATAATTTAAATATGACATGTAAGAATGATAAATTGGAAATCATCAAAATGTAAAGTTTCTGACATGTAAAAGACACAGTCTGAAAAGACAAACACAATCTGGACGAACTACTTGCCGAATATCATCTCCTAAAGAATGTGTATCCAGAAAATACAAAGAACTCTCAAAACTCACTAATAAGAAAACAAC
Organism: Okapia johnstoni; assembly: GCA_024291935.2. NCBI lineage: Eukaryota > Metazoa > Chordata > Mammalia > Artiodactyla > Giraffidae > Okapia > Okapia johnstoni. The sequence goes on from CM044308.1 coordinate 62,380,344, forward strand.
CCAGTAAAAAAAAAATGGGAAGAGATCTGAACAGACACTTTACATAAGAAAGTATATTGTTGTCATTTAGTTGCTGAGTCATGTCTGACTCTTTGCGATCCCATGGACTGTAGCCCACCAGGCTCCTCTGTCCATGGGATTTCCCAGGTAAGAATACTGGAGTGGGTTGCCATTTCCTTCTCCAGGGAATCTTCCTGACCCTTGTCTCCTGTATAGGCAGGTGGATTCTTAACCACTGAGCTACCAGGGAAGTTCTTAAGAAAGCATATGAATGGCAGATAAGCAAGTGAAAAGATACTCAACATCATTAGTCACAACAAAAATGCAAATTAAAACCACAATGAGATACTACTACATAACTATCAGAATGGTTCAAAAAACAAGAAATTGATAATACTAAGTGCTGGTGAAAACACACAGTTTGAATCCTCACACATTGCTGGTGGGAGTGCAAACTTGCATAGGCACTTTGGAAACAATCTGGCAGTTTTTTATAAAGTTAAACATGCACTTATGTGACTCAGTCATCTCACTCCTGAGTATTTACCCAAAGCAAATTAAAGCTTACATGAGCACAAAACCCTATACATGAATATTTATAGTGGCTTAATTCATAATTTCAAAAACTAGAAGCAATCTAAATGTCCCTCAATAGGAGAATGGATAAACAAACTGGCACCTCCACACAGTAGAAGAACACCCAACAATAAAAATAATGAACTGATATAGACAGTAACATTGGTAGACCTCAGAAACATTATGCTCAGTGAAATAAGCCACATCCTGCACAATTCCATTTTTATGATATACTGGAAACAGCAAGATTATAGGAAGAGAAAACAGATTGCCAGGGGCAGATGGTAGAGAAAAGGGTTGACTGCAAAGGGAAACTTTAAGAGTGATGGAACAGTTCTATATCTTAGTTGCGGTGGTGGTTACATGACTATATTTGTTCATCAAAACTCATAAAACATTACACCAAAAACAGTAAAATTTTCTGTACATGAACAAAAAACTGGATAAACAATTACTATCTCATGTAAATACTATCCATTAACAGAGGGCTGTCCAAATAAATTATGGGCCACTTCACAAAAAGATAAAATACTCCTTTCAAAAAAGAATAAGATGGTAGTTCAGATGGTAAAGAATCTGCCTCCAATGCAAGAGACCTGGGTTTGATCCCGGGGTTGGGAAGATCTCCTGGAGAAGGGTATGGCAACCTACTCCAGTATTCTTGCCTGGAGAATTCCATGGACAGAGGAGCCTCATGGGCTATATAGTCCATGGGGTCACAAAGAGTCAGGCATGATGGAGAGGCTAACACTTTCACTTTCACTTTCAGGTTTAGATCCAAAAGCCATAAAATATGTCTAAGAGACAGGGAGGCCTGGCATGCTGTGGTTCATGAGGTTGTAAAGAGTCAGACACAACTAAGAGACTGAACTGAACTGAACTGATGTATAAGAGAGAAAAGCATATTCTCTCATTTGAATATCCATAAGGAAAATCTGAATTTTCCCATCACCAAGTGCCTACAGGTTTAAAAGAACATTTATATATTCATTACATAATGAATAACATTCATTATTTATATAACTATATATATAGTGGAAACAGTGGCTGACTTCATTTTTCTGGGCTCCAAAATCACTGCAGATGGTGACTGTAGCCATGAAATTAAAAGACGCTTACTCCTTGGAAGGAAAGTTATGACCAACCTAGACAGCATATTAAAAAGCAGAGACATTACTTTATCAACAAAGGTCCGTTTAGTCAAGGTTATGGTCTTTCCAGTGGTCTTGTATGGATGGGAGAGTTGGGCTATAAAGAAAGCTGAGCTTTTGAACTCAAAAGAATTGATGCTTTTGAACTGTGGTGTCAGAGAAGACTCTTGCGAGTCCCTTGAACTGCAAGGAGATCCAACCAGTCCATCCTAAAGGAAATCAGTCCTGAATATTCATTGGTAGGTCTGATGCTGAAGCTGAAACTCCAATACTTTGGCCACCTGATGCGAAGAGCTGACTCAATGGAAAAGACCTTGATGCTGGGAAAGATTGAGGGCAGGAGGAGAGGGGGATGACAGAGGATGAGATGGTTGGATGGCATCACCAACTCAATGGACATGGGTTTGGGTGGACTCCAGGAGTTGGTGATGGACAGGGAGGCCTGGCGTGCTGCGGTTCATGGGGTCGCAAAGAGTTGCACACAACTAAGCGACTGAACTGAACTGAATATATAGTTATATATATATATATATATATATATATAAAACTATATATAATATAATTCATTATATATATAACATTCATTATATATACATTATAAATAACATTATAACATTCATTATATAATCAATGAAAAAGGCAAATCAAACCTGGGACATACCTTATAAGCACAGGTGCATCAAAAGCAAAGTTTTTTTTTTTTTTAAAGTAGCTTCCAAACCTTAAGAGTGCTTTTTAAACATTTATGTTCTCTCAGATCTGAAGTTGATTTTTCACAGTAAAATGTCTTATCTCTCTAAAACCACATATATCCTTTATAAGCCAGAGAATGCCACTTGGCCAAACAAGGCAAGAAAATCTATGATAAACATGCAAACAATCCAACAATGAACATAATGTCACAGTTCAACCAAACCCTGGGAAATGTAGATCTTGAATATTTTCTTGGAACCTTCTTCTTCCCTGTAAGCCAGAATATAAAGTTTTTAAGATTGCATTCAGTGGAAATAAAATGGCAGTGCTATAGTTTTAATGAAAGTGTTGGCCAATGTTAGGCTTTGAGTGTAACATTTAAAAAAAAATTAACTGGAAACACAAATTTACTCTTCAAGAGTCACATGGTTCCTTAACAAAAACAGCATGTTGAAGAGATACTTCTGGAAAGAAAAATGAATACAAGTCTAGAAAAATTTCTGTTTTCTGCTTTACTGAGCTATTTACTGGCATTCACTGGAGTCCAGTAAGAGAACTCTGTAGATGAGGTTGCAAACCCCTGGGGTTGGCAAATCTTTTCATGAGTCGGAAGAGGGTTCCACAGACCAAGGAGTCTGCAAAAATGAAGTCATCTTTCTTTGGTCCATCCTCAACTATAAAGGAAATTGCATTTTTTTAATACAATTTTTCAGATTGATAATTGGGCTCTTGTACATTTCCTCATGTATATTCAAATATTCACAGATGAGCTTGTTTTAAGTAGCTTTCATTTTAAAACTGTCTGGTTTTAATGAAATGAGCTTGAGTGCAGAGTTTTATATAGCAATTATAGCTTATGTCTAAGGCCTCTGAGTTTTCCCCATTACGAGTTTTACTCTTAAGTACAGAAGGATGAGGGAAAGAACACAGGAAAGAAGACATCTAACAGAAAAAGAATATATATTTATATTAAGAATTTGCATCCTGAGATTTCCTTCTACCAGCACCAAAGATTCCCTCAATCTACCATCAGCAATAGTCTTTGCGCTCTAGTTTATTCCCTTCAGAATTCTGAAAAGCTCTTCTGTACTTTCACTTTCCATTCCATTAACGAAGAAGATTGTTTCTTCTTTAGGGGGAGCCCCATTTGGAATCAGAGACTGGTTCTCAGGACATGACCTAAAACATAAACCACTGCTGTTCAATAAATGTTCATTCTCCCTTTCTCACTCTTCGCTCTTGACTCTCTCATTTCCTATCCAGGTTGCATATCTGATTATCAGATCTATCAAAACAAGAGCCTTAAAACACTGATGTCATCAGGTAACTTCCCTGCTCAAAATTTTCCAGTGGCTCCCAACTGCCCACAGAATGTAATCTGAACATCTCTTCCCGGCAATCAAGGCCCTCTGTAATCTGACTCCAATTACTTTAAGCTTCTCTGCTGCTGCTGCTGCTAAGTTGCTTCAGTCCTGTCCGACTCAGCCATAGACAGCTGCCCACAAGGCTCCCCTGTCCCTGGGATTCTCTACCACATTTTAAAGACAAATTTCTAGTGGATCAGTTTTGTCACTGATTCCTGTCCTTAAATGGCAAGCCCCAAGCAATCCTTCATTGTCCTTAACTTCAGGCACATCTTTGCATGAGATCTGACTACCCCACTCCTGCTCTACTGGATCACAACAGTCACAGGAACACCTGCCAAATAATTAGTGCCTCCTTTACATCAAGCATTTCCCATACAGTATCTCATTTCATCATGGAAAGAACTTGTAAAGGTGTTCTGATCCCTGTTTTACAGATAAGGGAATTGGAGCACATTGACATTGACTTTGGGCTTCCCAGGTGGTGCTAGTGGTAAAGAACCCACCTGCCCCTGCAGGAGACCTAAGTGACACGGGTTTGATCCCTGAGTTGGGAAGAGGAAGGCATGGCAACCCACTCCAGTATTCTTGCCTGGAGAATTCCATGGAAAGAGGAACCTGGCGGGCTATAGTTCATGGAGTCGCAAAGAGTAGGACATGACTGAAGCGACTTAGCATGCACAGCATGACACTGATTTAAGATCATGCTGCTCCTAGAGAAGGGTGAAAATGAGACTTTATCCTAAGGCTCCCTGATCCCACAGTCACTGCTCTTTCCTGGCTCTATGCTGCTTTCACCCATCTTTTCTGCTCTGAACCTTGCCCAGATTTCTCTTTGGCATCACTTGTGCTGTGCTGTGCTGTGCTTAGTCACTCAGTGGTGTCTAATTCTTTGCAACCCCATGGACTGTAGCCTGCCAGGCTCCTCTGTCCATGAGGATTCTCCAGGCAAGAACACTGGAGTGGGTTGCCATGCCCTCCTCCGGGGGATCTTCCCAACCCAAGGATCAGACCCAGGTCTCCCGCACTGCAGGCAGATTCTTTACCATCTAAGCCACCAGAGAAGCCCTTGTTATCACTTATTTGACACTTAAGTCTCATTCTGTTTTGAATGGCTGGTTACATGGTTCACTTGTGCTTACTTTCCCAATGTGACTGTTAGAGGGCAGTGACTTCACCCTTATTGAGAAATCACGTCCATCACCCTCTAGCATGGTGCTATGGACACAGCAAGTACACAGCAGGTGAGCGTGGCCTGAAATCCTACGTATATGTTCCTTTTGAACTGGGTTCTCCCCTTGGCCTCTTATTTCTGTCAATAGCACTGCACTCTTTGTGGAGCTAAGGTTATCGAATGAAGAGCATATCTTTGTATCTTTAGCCCATGTAATTAGCAGGGGGTGTGACTCAAATACGATATGAAGAGGAGGTGAGCCTGACTGCAGTATCAGTTGTCTGGCATGAATGAAATCTTGAATAGAGTTATACTTAACTGATGAAGTTATACTCATCTGATGAAGGAGCTTTATAAACAATCTACATTGGAATTTGATACTTTTTCTCTAAGCATACCTCAATTTCACACAGCGGGATTCATTTAAACCAAAAATTTAATTTTCTCCAGTGCAATAAAATTAAAACAGTTTGAGATTCTACAACATTTTATTATGGAAGCTTACTAGCATGAAAATTGGAAAGCAGGTAGCTGTGTTTAACACAGATATTTTTCTCTGACTATTTTGGCTGAAAATTTCTTTTCAGTTGAGTCTCTCAGTTGTGTCCGACTCTTTGCGACCACATGAACTACAGCATGACAGGCTTCCCTGTCCATCACCAACTCCCAGAGCCTACTCAAACTCATGTCCATTGCACTGGTGATGCCATCCAACCATCTCATCATCTGTTGTCCCCTTCTCCTTTTTAAATTTCTTTTAAATGTTCTAAATTGTGCAAGGACTTCTCTGGTGGCTCAGATGGTAAAGAATCTGCCTGCAATGTGAGAGACCTGGGTTCAATCCCTGGATTGGGAAGATCCCCTGGAGGAGGGCATGGCAACCTACTCCAGTATTCTTGCCTGGAGAATCCCCATGGACAGAGGAGCCTAGTGGGCTACAGTCTATGGGGTCACAAAGAGCTGAACACGACTGAGCGGCTAAGCACACATACACAGCACACACAAACTGCAATGATAAATATCTCTGTATCTCTATTCTTTGGGTTCTCTACCTTTTTTGCAAACCACAGCCACGTTAAGTTCTTCCAGGGGACACTTCTTATTCATTACCTCTTAGAGTAGGTTCACTGTGGAATTCCAGCACTGTCAAAAAGCACTGTTTTTCTAATGACTCATACATTGCTGATGAATTTGTAAAGGATCTTTACCAAGAGTGAAAATGATAACTAGTTTTGAAAGTGGGGGTTAAAAAGTTTTATATTTACTGATATAAAGTCTTTTATGAATAAGATAAAGAAAACTTTGCTGAACCTAAATAATTATTCAGGTTTTGGGTGTTTATTCATTTCCTTTATTTGGTGGAGAGACAGAGAGAGAAAACTACAGGGACTACTTAATCTATAAATCTGCTACCAGACATATTCTGTGAGTATTTTTATAGAATTTTATTATGTAGTCTTTAAGCAGCATATTCATGCCAGCTGGGTGGACTGGAATAGAAAACACATCTCTGAGACGAAGCTATTATTTAGTCAATAATATGCTAATTAAAAGGGTTTATGCAACCATCCGTGGGATTCCCAATCGCAGAGGCTTGTTCCTAGAACCCTCAGTGGTGCTGCATCTTATGTGGTTTCCGTTTTATTGGTGCCTGAAACATTCTTAGCAATGATGATGATAACAAAAGTGTTACTGAACCTTTCGGATTCATAAGAACTTAATAGGGAAGTGAAATCAAGGCCTGTAGCTTGGTAGACTTAACAAGTTTCGATGGAATCAGGTTGCCCTAATGACAGTTCTATGGAGAGTATATCAACATCACATTACATTGACCTATTTATAACACTTGTGCATAGTAAAACAGCATTTAAGTCAGGAGATGAGACATTCTATGCGAGTAAGTGAATGACTTGTGCAACCAGTCTGGCACTTTGGGATGTGTAAGAATTTAGTTTTGCAAGAGTAAGTTTTGGGTGAAGATGAGAGGAACAAAGAGAATGAGCCTTACTGTCTCTGGCTTTGAACATGGGAGCGGTCCCTTTGTACGTGTGGTTTATGGTTGGTTTGACACAGCTCTTAAGAAATGCACATATTATTGCTTTAAAAACTGTGCTTCACTATGTTGATGGTAATAAAATTACTTGAAATTGGTGGTTTGAGAATAAGTTTTGTTCTTGTTGAGTATTCCTCAGCACAGCTCTGTTTCCCAGGCCTTACCCAGCTCTTTACTTCCATCATCTGCTGCCCCCAGGAGTTTCCTTATTTCTCTATCTGCCCTCTCTTCAATGCAAGAACCTGAAGCAAAACCCACTCCTCTTTGTTAAGATAAGCTAAGGGATAAATAGGCTGTGTCCAAAAGATAGAATGTCTCAAATATACTAGAGCAAGACCGGGGCTAATAGTCTCATTAAGGCAGAACTGGATGGTGCTTCCAATGACTTCTGGGCCCTTCGGTAACTGATAACCCTAATCTGGTTTACAGAGCTGGTCTTGGTTGGACTAGTGCACAGTTTTCTCTCCTTCTCTATATGCGATGAAGATGGAATTGCCATCAGATACCAACCCAGCTCTGGAAGAGTACAAAATCACTGCTCTGATTTCAATAACATGATATTACAAACATTTGTTTCTATGTAGGCAGTAGATGGCTTCTCCTAAAACAAACAAACACACCCCCAAGATCTGAGAACACTGGGCTGTGATTCCCACATGGTCATAATAGAACTGAGCAAGTGTGCGCATTTCCTGTGGTATAATCCAGGTCTCCTTATCATCCTTTCCTGGTTCTTGTAAGCATTTGAGTTTGCTGTTTCTGTAGGGGAAAAGCCATTGTACAAGGCCTTTAATACTCTTATGCTTCCTGTATTTGTATAAATCAATCTTGGCTTTTATCAAGGTATATGACTAATTTTAGAACACCATTGAAGGCATAAATGTGTTTAAAAGTTGATGGGGACAGAACACATGAAGAAGCACTAAGACTGGAAAAAGAACCAAGATCTTGTCTTGGTTCCTTTCATTTCATTTCTAGGCCTCAGTTTCCAAGGAGTCCACAAGTGTCTGATTTGCATCATTTAAAAAAAAAAAAATAACAAAGCCCAGAAAAACCTCGGTGCATATTTATATATGTTACGTATCAACTGGAGTTTACCAGAAGCACCAATATCTGCCACATAGATATGGGAGTTAATCCTACTATTTAGTTAAAGAGTATTCCGATATTCAAGGCAAGCCATTTAAAGTAACAACCACCACCACCACCACCACCATCTACTTACCTGCATGTATTAGTGTTTTGATAGTATTTTGCAATTGCTGATGCTCAACAATGTGGATGTGCTTCTTTCTATTTCCCAGAGGGCTTGGTGTCAGGCTGGCCCCATGACTGACTCTGAGCAATGTGAGTGAACACCCTTGTGTAATCTCCAGGCTCTACAGGTAGATGCACATGTTCCTTCCTCACTCCCTCCCTCCCCACTCCCTCTACTTCATTTGCCTCTTCAAGTATAAGTCAGCAGAGCCTCAGGATGGAAGCACTCGGGAGACATATGGCAGCAGAATTAAAGCATCCGATTAGGTTGGAGCTCTTAGGTGCTGTCAACTAACAAATATAAATGAATTAGGGAGACCTGACGTGTAAGAAGCCTGTTGAGAAAAGAACTCAGTCATACTTAACTCACAATAACCATTGACCATGTCGCTGTGATATTCCATGCATTTGTAAACAAAGATTAATTAAATTGAAGAAGTATAAAATGAAAAAATAATTATAACAAAACACAGGGGGTTAGAACAGGGAAAGATGTTAATGTATGCTAGAGGTTATCTAGCTTATGGGATAAAAAAGGCAACTTGCAAGGCAGTATTGCTCTTAATATTGTTCTACTTTTCTATATACGAAGTATGTAAATATATATGTCATAGAAAAAGTTTTGCTAGGACACACTCCAGATTTTTGAAGTGGTAACTGAGGGAATATTTCAGCTTTTCTGTATTTGTTTTTTAAAAGAAAAACAAAAAAAAAATTTTTCTTAAAAAAAATCCTTTTAAAATAAAAATATTAATAGAAAATTTCCCCCAAAATAAACTCTCTTATTGATATTTTTTGGCATTGATATGCTTTCTGTGTTTTGTCAGCAGAACATTCACAGTTCATGTTAGATGTTGTGGCAGCCATCCTGCTTCCTTTGAGCTAGAAGGAGTGTAATTAGTAGACAGCTGTCAGCCATCACCCACTGGCATCCTCTGCTTCTGAGCCAAGGCCAAGGGCACACTCCCGGATGGACCAGCCAGTGACTGAGGATGGTGAAGGCCATCCAGGGCCTGCCACTACCTCCGAGGAATCTCCCCTGACAGACAGTCTCTGCTCCCAAATCCCCCTTGGTTTGGTCACCTCTCTGTCAGATCTGCATCCAGACCTGAGGCTCTCCTTCCCCGGTCCTGCCTCCCCCTGCTCTCCTTTCATAGTTGTCAGACTTACAAAGCCAAAGGTTTTCCCTGCTCAGCCCCATGCCCTCCCTCTCTTACCTTTCAAAGTCATTACCAGCTACCCTAACACCCTGTCTCAGCACCTGCTTGTTGGAGGACTCAACCAACACAGGCATCTTTTGGGGGGTGTTGCATACTTTACAAGGACTTCTTTTTTTCTGAGAATCCCTCTTCTCACCCTCACTCCATAATCTCTTGCCCAGCTTTGGTTTTATCATTTGGCTTTGTCATAACAATATTGGCCATGGAGGAAGAAGGCACATAACTCAGGCTACACCAATTACTCTTGGAACTGATAAATACTTCCCAGTTTCCCCATCTTTTTAAAAAAAAATTTTACTGAAGTATATTGATATATAATGATGCATTAATTTCTGCTGTACAGCAAAATGACTCAGTTATACATATATATGTGTGTTAGTCGCTCAGTCATGTCTGACTCTCTGTGACCCTCTGGAATGTAGTCCACCAGCTTCCTCTGTCCATGGAATTCTCCAGGCAAGACTACTGGAGTGGGTTGCCATTCCCTTCTTTAGGGGATCTGCCCTATCGAGGAATCGAATCCGGGTCTCTCACATTGCAGGCAGATTCTTTACTGTCTGAGCCACCAGGGAGGCTCCGCACATATATGTACTCTTTCATATTCTTTTCCATATGGTTTATCACAGGATACTGCATATAGTTCTCTATGATGTACAGTAGGATCTGATTGTTTACCCCAGTTTCTCCTTTATAATGTGCATGCTAGCTCAATTAAACCTCTCTCACTTGTAAACACAATTCTTAGCTAATATATTCAATGACTGTGTCTCTCACTTCTGGCGTACTCATGCACTGGACTTTATTGTATGGAGATTCCTGAAAGGCAAGCTGAAAAGAAAGCATCCATAAAGAAAATATCATTTTCCCCAGTGATTTCCATCATAAAATGTCAAGTTTAGACCTTTAATGGTTTGATCCCAAGAAATGTAGCTTGGATTAAGCACTGATTTTGAGTCTGGAGACCCAGTTACAAATTCCAGCTTTGCCATTAACTGGTTATGCGTCACTGGGCAAGCCACATCACTTTCCTGGGGCTTGGTTTTATGATTTATAAAATGTGGAGATTTTAGCCTAATTTATTTCTAAGGATTCTCCCCTCAATGATTCAATAATATGCCTAACATTATTTTTCCAGAGACTATAGACAGTGTCTGGCACATAATATGGACTCAATAAATATTTTCTGAATTGACTAAATTAATAAGCAATTATGAATTTTAAAGATATTTTTGAGATATCAGAAGTAAGTAAATGAAAATATTTAAGCTTGTGGGCAAAAGAAATATGATCTATTTTTCTTTCCTCTTTAAACTTTTCTGTAGTTTCTGGAATTTGCTTTCTTCTCTCTCCAGTGCACACCTTGTCATTCAAGAACTCTCGATCCTGTCACTACTTTCTCCTGCTAAACCTGAACACAAGTCAACCTTCTTCTATTCTCCTGTCCTATGTCAGGTTTTCTGAGCAAGTAGCATGAAAAGCCACCTGCAATGTGGGAGACCTGGGTTCGATCCCTGGGTCAGGAAGATACCCTTGAGGAGGGCATGGCAACCCACTCCACTATTCTTTCCTGGAGAATCCCCATGGACAGAGGACCCTGGTGGGCTACAGTCCATGGGGTCACACAGAGTCGGGTATGACTGAGAGACTACACATAGCACAGCATGAAAAGTACCATGCAATAATAGTACATTGTACTTATTTGTTGACTCTCTCCCCAAGCTGGAATGTAGCTGCATGAAGGGATAGATATTTGTCTGTTTTGTTCATTGTTGTGTCTACAGTGCTTAGAACTGTGGCCTACACCTGGTAGGTACTTAAATATTTGTTGATTGAACAGTAATTCTAAATATGGAACTATCCTTCAGAAAGCTATTTGGGCTGGGGCTTTAAATATGAGGACTTTGAAAAGGGCATAGGAGAGGGGAGGTGGCATTTGTCATTTTAACAGAGGAGGAGACATTCCAGCAAGGACCTGAAACTTGCGAGGAAGGAACTCCTCTTTTGCTTACTAAGGTCCTGGACCCTGTTCTTGGCTTGAACACAACCCAAAACAATACCAGCAGCACCAACAGAAGCAACAAAACCCCTACCCGAGGCAGAGACCACAGCGAGACAACGGTCCTGAGGCAGGAGCAGCCCTGGCCTGTCTGAGGGACAGTGTGGAGGCCTGTGTAGCTGTCGTGAAGTGACTGAGGTAAGAACAGTAGGAGGCGAGGTCAGAGGTAACATGGCAGGTGAGACTTGTAGGCCACTGAGGAGACTGCAGCTTTCACTGAGTGAGCTGAGAAGCTACTCAGCAGAGGAATGACATGGCTTGAATTATGTTTTTAAAGGCCGATTTTGGCTGCTATGGTAAGATCTGCTGCTGCTGCTGCTGCTGCTAAGTTGCTTCAGTCATGTCCGACTCTGTGCGACCCCGGAGAGCCGTCTCTGGTAAGGTCACAGGGGAGCAAAGGCAGGAGTAGAGAGACCAGTTTGGAGATAATACAATTATGTCTGTTAGACAAATGTTCCACAGTCATTCCAAACTGCTGGAATCCACTGAGTCCTCCCCAGACTTGTTTCTGTTACCTACTCTTCCCCTCTTCAACAACAGCACTGCTTGAGTCCCAGCTGCCCAGTCTAGAAATCTTTTCTCACAACTCACACCAGACCCTGCTGACTCTCCTCCTCAAGGACCCTCAGAAACCATCACCTCTTCTCCGCCCTGCCGCCATGGCTCAACTGTCACCGGCCTGGACAAGGACAGGAACCTCCTAACAGCGGGCCTTTTTTCCAGTGTTGGTCCTCAGAACAATAATTTTTTTCAAGACCCAAACATGAACACAATGGTCCTTTGCTTTCACGACTCCTCACTCCTCAAGGAATAAGGTGACTCTGTGCAGCCGGTCACACAAGGCCGTTTGGGAAGTAGCCTTGCTTGGCCATTCGGACTGGGCACTCGCTGTTCGCTCTCTTGTATCCTACTATCCAGCCACAGTAGAAAAGTTGTTCAAAAGACTCTAACCACAGAGACTATGCTCTAGTAGGTCTTAGACTTATTTACTTTTCTTCCTCCCCACCCGGCCTTTTCAATTTTACAAAGCTCCCTCAGTGAGGCAATGCAGCCAGGATTAGAATGACTAGTGACCACACTGCATGTTTACAGCTCTGTCGCCATCCTGGACCCTAAATCCAACAAGAGGCAAGAGAATTTCTCTTTACGGTCATTTTTTTTTTTCCCTTTCTGCCAGCACCTAAGTGAATCCATCTCTCTCTCCACCCCAACTCCCACCTCTACTCCCCTGTAAAAGAAAGCCTGTCTTGGGTTTGGAATGAACTGTATGAACTTATTATAGTCCATTTAGTACAGAACTATAAATAAACAAAGCTATTGCAACGGGAAATTCAGCTGAAGAGTTTGTTGTTTGTATTCCGTAACAGTAACAGGACAGTAACAGGATGATAGCCGCACAGTTCCTGGGGCCAAGGGGTGAGTTTCACAAATACCTAGGTTACCTGGAGAAGAATTCAAGCACATTTATAGCATTCTACTTTTCCCTTGTACTAGATTTTATTAATGTTATTGCTTTGACTGCACGTACCCTACTGGAACTCATTTGTTTTTTGAAGTGGGCTTTTTATTTATGAGTGTTCAATGACATTTAGTACTTCTATTTGCTTTCCTAACCCTATGAGAGTATAGTCACTTCATTTACCAATGCAATTAGTGCTCTGTTGCCTGTTATGCACTAGTATTCCATGGCCAACGTATTTCTTATTAAATATGTAATCTAGCTCTAAAAATGTAATTTTGAGAATAACATGCTACCATATACCCAGAGTTTGGGTTTTCATACACTCTACAAATACACACACACTCACATATATATATATATATATATATCTTTTTTCACTCTCTGTATAATAAAATATATTTAAAATTTTATTTTCCCCAAAATTTCCTTATGAAATTAGACTGACTTGTTGTTGTTCAGTTGCTAAGTCATGTCCGACCCTTTGCAACCCCATGAACTACAGCATGCCAGGCTTTCCTGTCCTTCACTATCATCTGGAGTTTGCTCAAACTCATGCCCATTGAGTCGGTGATGCCATCCCATCTCATCCTCTGTTGTCCTCTTCTCCTCTTGCCCTCAATCTTTTTTGACTCTTATATATCTGCATATTTTATATTCTTATATCAACAACCTCAGATATGCATATGATTCCATTCTAATGGCTTATCTTATATTCTTATATCAACAACACTCGTATCTTATATTTTTATATCAACAACCTCAGATATGCAGGTAATAACCACTCTAATGGCAGAAAGTGAAGAGGAACTAAAGAGCCTCTTGATGAGGATGAAAGAGCAGCGTGAAAAAGCCGGCTTAAAACTCAACATTCAAAAAACTAAGATCATGGCATCTGAGCCCATCATTTCATGGTAAATAGAGAAAAAGTGGAAACGATGACCGATTTTCTTTTCTTGGGCTTCAAAATCACTGCGGATGACGACTGCAGCCTTGAAATTAAAAGCTATGACAAACATAGACAGTGCATTAAAAAGTAAAGACACCACTTTGCCAACAAACGTCTACCTAGTCAAAGCTATGGTTTTTCCAGTAGTTGTGTACGAATGTGAACCATAAAGAGTTGAACCATAAAGAAGGCTGAGCACTGAAGAACTGATGATTTCGAATTGTGGTGCTGGAGAAGACTCCTGAGAGTCCCTTGGAAAGAAAGATCAAATCAGCGTCAGTTCTGAAGGAAATCAACACTGAATACTCATTGGAAGGACTGATGATGAAGCTGAAGCTCCAATACTTTGGCCATCTGATGTGAAGAGCTGGTCTTTTCATTGGAAAAGACCGTGATGCTGGTAAAGATTGAGGATGACAGAGGATGAGATGGTTGGATGGCATCACCGATTCAATGGACATGAGTTTGAGCAAATTCCAGGAGACAGTGAAGGACAGAGGAGCCTGGTTTGCTACAGTCCATGGGGTTGCAAACAGTTGGACATGATGAAATGATTGCACAACAAACCGTATATTCTGCCAAATAAGGTATTTTTCTTTGTGGGATTAACACACAATACCTGATGCATGTATAGCAGGTACACTTAATGGAGTGTAAAATACTTATTTAATGAGTGAATGAATTTATCTACTAATTATTTACATATTTTAGAAAATAAAAAAGTCCATGACTATCTTGGTGCTCATTCCTATTAACTAAGAAAAGCTTTAATATCCCTTGAAATGCTCTTCATAAATAAATTCTCTTAGTTATAATCTAACTTCTTAAAATATAAAAGTTTACTAAATGTCCATGGAATTAAAAAAATCATAGCTTTGAAGAGCTGCAATGTCTCCCACAGGTCATTTAGCTGAAAACTCCATTTTAAAGATGAGGACACTACACATCAGAGAGGTCATTTAGTTATCCAAGGTCACACAGCTACTAAGGGGCAGAAGTAGGACCAGAATCCATTTCTCTAGATTTCCAATGCAATTTTTATTTCTACTTCACTCTGAATATAAATCCTTTTCATATCCATACTGAAAAATGTTTTCAAAACAAACCTTCAGTGCTTGTAATCATAGAGTCAGCAATGGCATGAATGACTCTATAATATTTTTCAAAGAGCATAAGTTAAAAAAAAAAAGCATATACATTTTCTGTGATAACTAGAAGCTCTTAAAATAAAGAACAAGTTTCAGAAAATAATGTTTCAAAAGGAACTAGAAAGTTCTAGTTTTAATGGTACCTCATACATAGCCCCACTTTAACAATGGTATATGTTCTTGCAATGATATGTATGGTAATTATTTCCCCAAGTCTTGATTTCATTTTTTATATTCAACAAATGTTTTCTGAATGCTTAGTATATTTCAAGAGTTGTTCTAGGACTTAAATGAAAAAAAAAAAAGACACATTTCTTCCTCTGATGGAAGTGCTTTTTGCAACATAAGATTTACCCAGTATGAATGTATCATTACACCTCTCCTGAGCTCTTCTCTAAGAGAAAAACACAGTTTTCTTCCAGGCATTTTCTTTATAGGTTATATTTCCTCTTGACCTCTTAACTATCTGCTCCTCATCACCTCACCTGTACAGTCACAAACATATATCAATGATACACACATGTGGTAGGTCTATAGAGGTTAAGTTACTTTAGCAAACTCACACAGAGGAACTGAGACTCAGATCCAGGCAGCCTGGCTTCTTTGTACTTTTCTAAAGCACATGTGTCACCGCCATTAACTCCTCACTCCTCCTCATTTTGTTCCCAAATGACAGAATGACAAATAAGAGTGAGTAGAAGGGCAGCGCAGTGTGATGAATGAAAGAAATTCATCAGTTGGAAGGAAGCATGGGACCTTTCCTGGTCCTGCTCCCTGCACCCAGCCATCTAATCTGAGTCTGAGTTTATTTCTGCATAAAAATGTCTAATAATGTTATCTGCTCTGTGACTACCTTGTGTCAGAAAATTACGTCTGATATTTTAGAAAAAAGGCCATAAAATTTTTTTTTTTCTCCAGAAAAGCAGGATACAAAATGCTGATTAAAACTATGTTAAAATGTACAGGTAAAATTCGTCTTTCAGTGGAGCAATCACAGGTTTTTTGTTGCTGTTGTTAAAAATTATTTTAGGTCATTTAAATTTTCTTCTTTTGGCTTTTCAACATTTAAAAATTTCTTTTATTAATGTACATTCCTTCATATGTTCACTAACACATCCAACATATTTATTTATTTCTGCTATAGACAAGATACTATATTGAAAAAAAAGGAAACAGCAATGGGAGATATTTTGATATACCTGCTATTGCTGCTAAGTCGCTTCAGTCGTGTCTAACTCTGTGCGACCCCATAGATGGCAGCCCACCAGGCTCCCCCGTCCCTGAGAGTCTCCAGGCAAGAACAAGTCTAAAAATATTCTAACGTGATATGCAAAAGTAAACATTATTGCCTAATGGAGTTAAGGACTTTTTCCCTTTAAAACTCCATCTTTAATTTTGTTCTATGTCCATTTTGGAAATCAGAAAATTTTAAAAAGTCTTTAAAACACCTCTGAGTACTTAAGAGAAACAAGATCTTATAGGAGACAGCTTATCACCCAATAATGATGGATTAATGAGGTGTTGATTAGACTTTTTCAAAATGGCAGACGGGGCAGTTGTGGGCACTGCTTTCTATTAATACAATGCCAGCTCCAGATTAAGTGGCGGCAAACCTCACCAGCAAGGGTCTGGCCACACAGATGATGTGATTAACTGAGTCAAGACAGACAGCAGAGGCCATGAGGAATATTTCAAGATGACAAAGAGCTCAGAATTGGATGAGATTATTCTACTTCAATAATACAGATAACATCTCCATGTCTGGAACTGAAAATTCCAGCACTTCCACTGGAGACTATCGGTTTTACTTACAGTGGTGGGAGGCTATGAAGGAAGAACAGAAACTAGAAAGAAGCCATGCAGATAAAACACCTGGGTTGCTGACACCGTCCCTGGCCTTATTCCAATCTATCTTCCATGTTGAGGGCAGTGTTTTATAAAGCACATTTATGATCATGTACTCCCAGGTTGAACATCCTTCACTGGCTTCCCACTGCTCTATGTCCCCCATTGTTTGCTTCTCATGGTCCACCAAGGCCCTGGATCATCTGGCTCCTGTCTCCCCACCCCCCCCACTAGGCTTCAGCCATGCTTTCTTCAGTTTCTTAAACTCCCAGTGCCCCTTCTTGCTCCCTCTGAAAGCTGCCCGCTTCTTCTGTCTCTCTGCTCCCTGTCATCTGTCAGAAGACAGCTTAAACCACCTCTTCCTCAGGGGTGCTCTCCCTGAACTCACGCTAATTTCCCTCATAACCCTTACTACAGTGCTACCCCATTAAACAGCCGTTCCTGTGACTGTGTTACTTCTGTCCCTCTCATGGCTTAACTGCAAAAACCATGTCTGTCTTGATTCCCATTGTACTCCTAGGGTCTGGCACAGTGCTGGTACTTAGAATCCTTAGTGAATAGAAAGATGAATAAATGTAATTTGTAAAAAAGCAACAAAAGTTTGAGCACGTTTTCTATCACTGTGTCAGACTGGCTGGATGGCAGGATGCTGACTCCTTAAATCTTCCTGGCACTCAGGCGGTCATTTATCATCCTGTCTCCCTTACAGCTGAATTCTGTGGACATGAGACTGTGCTCTGGTCAACAGAATGTATGCAGAAGTGACAGTCACCTCTTCCAGGACTTGTGGCAGAATGCTCAACACAATCTTCTATGCCATTCTTTCCCCAGCCGTGCCACTGGAAGCTAAAGACTCTGGGATGATGAAAGCACCTGGGGACAGGAGCCCAGGTTCCTGAGTTGCCTCTTGGAAGAGTGCCACCTCCATCATACTGGGCAGGAGTAAGAACATGAAGCTTTAGGTTAAGCCACTTTGATTTTTTTTAAAGTACAGTGGTTAGGGCTAATTAATACAAGTGCTTATGTTACTCTTAATAAATTGTTCTCACTCTGGATACACAGTAAAACTAATGACACTGAAGTAGACTAGTGATGTATCAACGTGGTAACCCCTTTGAAGTTGATATCCTGAGATTTCCCACCATTAAATGAAGAGTTCAATTAAAGAAGAAAGTCAGGATTTTAAATCAGTTCTGAAGAGCACTTCCTCTTATATTCTAGTCAAAGAGAAGGAAGTTATGAAAATCTAGGATGCAAGGAAGAGAAAATATACAGAAAAGACCTGAAAATGTTAAAAATGAGATGAAGCCCTCAAAGAATAATGACTGGTCCCTTAACTAGGGCTGATTGTCCTACAGGTCCCAAACCAACAGGTCAGATATTCAGCAGTAGGCCCCTTTCTTTTAATAAACATTCATCATCAGGGAATCTAAGTATTTAAAAAATGCAAAACAGATCACATTACTCCCTTTCTGCTCAAAGGCTTTACATTGCCTTTACAATAAAGTCCAAGATCCTTAAGGGACCATGAGCTCTCACTTGACTGGGTCACTGTCTCTGTCTCCAGCTCCAACTCTGCCACTCTCCCCCTCTTCCTTTTCATTCCAGATATACCTTCTCGTAGTTTCTGAAGCTTTGGGGATTTCCTCCCACCTAAGGGCCTTTGTGACTACTCTTCCTCCCTAGCTAACTGCTGCTCATCCTTCAGTTTACAGATGAACTGTTACTCCATTAAGAAAGTTCCCCAACCCTCTAGATTAGGAGGGACTCTTGATTGACTGCATATTACAGACTTCTTGTTGCATGTCCCAGTGTCTGGCACCTTGTCAGTTCTCAATAATCATTTGTTAATTGATGAGGTGGAAGGTCATGGGAGGCAGTAAAGAATAACAAGAAAATAAAGATCTTACATTATAAACTAGAACACCCTTGAGCCATCTTCCCTTGGGATCTTAAATGTTCCAGCTATTGACAGATCCTTGGTCCTTCAGATGGTCCTTGTACGGTGAGCATTTTGTAAGGGGCACAAAAATGAAAGTGGAGAAGGAGTCCATTCTTGGTCCACTTTTAGGTAATTTTAGGTGAATAAATGAAGAAACAAACAGTAGTCACACATGCCTGCAGAGGCATTTTTTCTGTGTGTGACTATTTTCCTGAAATTTAAAAATCACTCAATAGGAAGTAATTAGAATTTCTTTCTCTTAAGACATTTATTTTTTTAAATTAGTTTATTTATCTATTTTTTAACTTTATAATATTGTATTTGTTTTGCCATACATTGACATGAATCCACCACGGGTGTACATGTTTTCCCCTTCCAGAACCCCCCTCCCACCTCCTTCCCCATCCCATCCCTCTAGGTCATCCCAGTGCACCAGCCCCAAGCACCCTGTATCATGCATCAAACCTGGACTGGCGATTCGTTTCACATATGATAATTTACATGCTTCAATGCCATTCTCTCATATCATCCCGCCCTCGCCCTCTCCCATAGAGTCTATAATACTGTTCTATTTATCTGTGTCTCTTTTGACGTCTCGTATACTGGGTTATCTTTATTGATTGACTAAATATCATATATATGTGTTACTAAGATCATGGCATCTGGTCCCATCACTTCATGGGAAATAGATGGGGAAACAGTGGAAACAGTGTCAGACTATTTTTTTGGGCTCCAGAATCACTGCTTATGGTGACTGCAGCCATGAAATTAAAAGACGCTTACTCCTTGGAAGGAAGGTTATGGCCAACCTAGATAGCATATTTAAAAGCAGAGACATTACTTTGCCAACAAAAGTCCGTCTAGTTAAGGCTATGGTTTTTCCAGTGGTCATGTATGGATGTGAGAGTTGGACGGTGAAGAAAGCTGAGCGCCGAAGAATTGATACTTTTGAACTGTGGTGTTGGAGAAGACTCTTGAGAGTCCCTTGGACTGCAAGGAGATCCAATCAATCCATCCTAAAAGAGATCAATCCTGGGTGTTCATTGGAAGGTCTGATGTTGAAGCTGAAACTCCAATACTTTGGCCACCTCATGCGAAGGGTTGACTCACTGGAAAAGACCCTAATGCTGGGTAGGATTGGGGGCGGGAGGAAAAGGGGACGACAGAGGATGAGATGGTTGGATGGCATCACCGACTCGATGGACATGGGTTTGGGTAGACTCCAGGAGTTGGTGATGGACAGAGAGGCCTGGCGTGCTGCAATTCATGGGGTCACAAAGAGTTGGACACGACTGAGCGACTGAACTGAACTGAACTGAATACTGTATTGGTGTTTTTCTTTCTGGCTTACTTCACTCTGTATAATAGGCTGCAGTTTCATCCACCTCATTAGAACTAATTCAAATGTATTCTTTTTAATGGCTGAGTAACACTCCATTGTGTATATGTACCACAGCTTCTTTATCCATTCGACATTTTTAATACAATGCAAGGCGACACAGCATTCAAACAGGAACAGGCTACGGCTACACACAACAACATGGATGATTCTCACACACAAAAGGCTGAATGAAAGAAGCCAGACACAAAAGAACACATACTGTACGAATCCAGTTATACAAAGCTGAAAACTGGCAAAACTAATGTAGAGTGAAATACGTCAGAACGGTGGTTACCTCTGGGGGAACTGATGGGAAGAGATACAAATGAGTTGCTAGAAATACTGTTCACACATGAGTCGGACACAACTGACTGTAGGTGCACACATACTAAAAATTCATTAGGCTGTAGACTTCTGATTTGTGCGCTTCACTGTAGGTAAGTGGTACTTTAATGAAAAAGAAAACAGGGACTCTACTTCCAAAACCCTTGCAATGGCCCTATCACAGTCTACAGGATAACGTCTAAATTCCTCAGGAAGGCCTACAAAGCTCTTTGTAACCTAGCCCCTTCCAGAGACACCCTCATCTCAACATCCAGTGCTCCACAGGTGGTTCCCCCTGAATTCTCTAGACAGGCCATTGCATTGCTTACCTCCATGCTTCTGCATCTGCTGTGCCCATGGTGCTTATCAGACAGAAGGTGCCTGACAAACACTGGTTGAACTGAAAAATGCACAAGGGCAAGTGCAAGTCTCTCAGTTGTGTCCGACTCTTTGCGACCCCATGGACTATACAGTCCATGGAATTCTCCAGGCCAGAATACTGGAGTGGGAAAAATGCACAGTAAAGCATATAACTGGTAGCACAGAATAAGGAAACGCTGACCAATGGTAGTTTAAAGAAACAAAAACCCTTCAGAGCATAACGAGACAGAGGTAGGTGAAGTAAAGAATCAAAATGAATAGCTTAGTCTTCAAAAATGAGGTCTTTTTTTAAGTCCAAGTTTAAAATGTTAAACAGTTTAAGGGAAAAGAAGCAACCATGACAATAATTTAGGGGACTGTGTTTATGGGTTTAGGGCCTGAATTAGGTCAGGATATTCACAGTAATAGCAGTAATAATACCTAATTGCAATATCTATTTATTGAATGCTTACTATCTACCAGGCAATTTGCATTCATTATCTGATTTAATCTTTGAAGCAACTCCTTGAAGGTCTGCTTTTAACCTCCATTTTTACGTATTAGGTAACCCATGCTCTAGGAGGGTAAGGAGCCTGCTGGAGACAGGCTGTGGCAGCATTCAGATTCTAACCCAGGCCTAAGGGGCTCTAGAGTCTGTGGCAGTGAGACTTTTACCAAAGACACTCTCAAATGGGGGAACAGGCATAAAAGTGGCACAGCCTCTCTCCCATGTTTATGGGCAGTATTTAAATATCCATAGCTGGAGATCTATCCTTGGGAAAGAACACCCAGGAGTCCCAAAGGTATGGAAAAGAGTCTAAAAATAGGCCCAGTACAAAACCACGTTATGAAGCTGTGTGGCAATTTCCTGTAAGGTACTCAACCCAGCACCTACTACAATAAAGCAAAACCACCCTAGAGGCACCCACAAGAAGATATATCTGAAGAAATGGTCACCAATAACCGCATGCCAGAGAGGAAAAAAAAATGGAGAGAGAAAAGAAAACACCCGGATTCAACAGAATCTTATGACAGACACATGGGTCCTGCAACAGCCCGCAACACACATTATACTAAAGGCACTGGCAAGTTGAATGCCATCTGGTTTATTTTGGGCAAATCCTGGACACAGTATATTTAGTGTGGTTTCCTAGGGCTCTGGGTATTGGAGCATGTGCCCATCTGCTTGGCCTCTCTCCTGACTGGTTGCAGTGAAAATGACCTCTCTGGCCACAGCAGACCACCACTGGAAGAACCACCAGCTTCTTGGAGACTCTTAATGTGGTTCACTCCTAGGCCCGGTACTTAATTGAAAAGGGAGGGTAATAAAGTGCCCCCAGATGAACATGTATATATCCCTGGCACCTTTAACAAATTACGTTGCCAGATCTTTCTATGTTATTCCTCAAGGTATCTTCCAAAACCAACATTTCCAGGGTGTCCTGCTACTCTGTAATATAGCTAAAAAAAAAAAAATTTTTTTTCAGGTCATAGGGGAAGGCAAACAGACACATTTTTTACACTGACAGGCCAAGAAAAATCACAATACACTGCCTGTATTACACAATGGGGCCTTGTATTTTTACAGCTAAGATGCATTAAAATACAGCCAGTGGATCCAGACTAAATCAATTTAATGACCTCAGGTGAGGACTCAGGGGATGTCCATTCTTACAGCAAATCTCGACCATGCAGCCTCGGCCACAGTAATTGAGCCTCACCAGCGTCTCTAAAATGTTACTGTGAAATGTATGTTTTGGCCCCAAAGAAATGACAACTCCTGGACTTAAGGAAAGGAAAAATAGTTGACTTATAGGAAAATGCTGATTCTGTTTTATTCACAACAAAGACTTACACCTAATATTTTTTCCCAAGTATTATTCAATTAAATGGCAGAATTGTACATGAACTACAACTTGAATAATAATAACAAATAGTGTGAACTATCCCAACTCCCTCCGAGACAGGATTTTCCATGATATATTGTGTGTTTCTTTCTGTTAGCTTCTCTAGTAATAAACCATTTTTAATCACTAGTAATTTGTTGCTATACTTTCTTCCATGTCCTCTGGGTTGATTCTTATATGTATCAGAACACCGTGATGAGAGGGAAGAAGAATCAGGGTGCTGAGTGGGGAGACTAAAGGATGGACGAAAAAGAGAAGTAACGAGGATGTGGGAGGAGATGCCAAGAAAAGGAGGACACTTGAGTACAGCTGATAAAGTCAAAAATATCAGGGACAGGGCACTTGTTCATCAACTTGGGGAGAAAGTACATGCCATTCCAGGCTAGAGGGAGGGTGACTAGGGAACTCTTATTGGTTTTCCAAGGTGGTTGAGCATAAAAATGAAGTCCTATATACTTTGTGCTGTGTTAGGAGCCAAAAAGTAAAGTTATCAACACTACTGTTGAGCAGTTAGAGGGCAATGCAGAGACCAGCAGAAACTACCTTTCTTTCCAAAAGGGTGACAGCTTCGAGGGCAGAAAACGAGCCATCTCCAGAATGCAAGCGCCACGAGTCTCCCCTCATTGTCAGCACCTCGTTTCCCAGCCTAACTAAGGCTAGCAGACAAAATCTAAAAATTCAGCAGGAAGCTGTATTTATTACTGACTTGTGGCAACCCACTCCAGTGTTCTTGCCTGGAGAATCCCAGGGACGGGGGAGCCTGGTGGGCTGCCGTCTGTGGGGTCGCACAGAGTCGGACACGACTGAAGCGACTTAGCAGCAGCAGCATCTCATTACAAATCTAATTCCAAATATGACGAATTTTCACAGTCTACTTTAAGTAACAATGCTAAGACACAGAGGGCACTTTAAGTATTCCATGCTATTTAATAGATTATTTAAATGAGTCCTATTTCATCTATAAGTAATACTTCACTGGAATGTTTCCATGTAATTGTGTGGCAGAGAGAAGGAGATTCATCTGCTTCAAGAAAAGATCTAAACTGATGTTATATTTAGTGAAACAAAAATAATATGTTTTTGATATACAAACCAGTCAGACAACCACATAGAGAACTAACTGTGTCTTCAGTTCAAATACAATGTTCCAGGGAGAATGGCTGTTTTAAATATATGCAGGATTTCAGTGGACTGGCTGCACACTGGAGTCACCTGGAGAACTTTAAAAATTGTTATTCCCAGGCAACACTCCAGAATCTCTGTAGGTGAAATTAGGAGTCAGGAATTTTAAAACCTCAGTTAGTTAAGTTTAACTCAGTTAAGTTTAGTCACTCAGTTGTGCCTGACTCTTTGCGACCCCAAGGACTGCGGCATGCCAGGCTTCCCAGTCTATCACCAACTCCCAGAACTTACTCAAACTCATGTCCATCGAGTCAGCGATGCCATCCAACCATCTCATCCTCTGTTGTCCCCTTCTCCTCCCGCCTTCAATCATTCCCAGCATCAGAGTCTTTTCAAATGAGTCAGTTCTTCGCATCAGGTGGCCAAAGTATTGGAGTTTCAGCTTCAGCAACAGTCCTACCAATGAATATTCAGGACTGATTTCCTTTAGGATGGACTGGTTGGATCTCCTTGCAGTCCAAGGGACTCTCAAGAGTCTTCTCCAACACCACAGTTCAAAAGCCTCAACTGATTGCAATTTGCAAAGTTCAGAACTATATGCTAGGACTTGTGCATTAAATCTTCCCACAACTGTGAAAGGGAGGTGTCATTAGTTCCATTTTACAGATGAAGAAACCTAGTGGTAAAGGACAGAACCAGCATTTGGAACTACCATTGATCTGATAACATCTTGTTTCATCCAATCTTCAAAGCGACCCTCTAAAGTGGACATTTTAGAGAGGAGGAAACTGAGGGTAAGGACCAAGTTGCAGAGGTATGCTATGCCTGACATCAGAGCCTGCCTGATCACTTAAACACTAACTTAAAACATAAGCAGAGCCCAATTTACTAATCTTCAATTTGCAAATGCCTTCTGATAAAATCTTTTCTTTTTCCTGACTGTGTCTGGGAAGGGGTAATCTGTAGGCGTCTCCTTCCATTTAGTCAATTTTCAAAAACTAATTGAAAGCAGTGTAACTCAACTGGAGACTCTAACATGGCAGGAGGTTGACTGAGATGACTTCAGTGCTTCTCAGAACAAGTTTATTGCTCCTCGCAATTGTGCAATCTGTAATTTTATGTATTAAGCAATCCCTAGATCTATAGTAACTAGATACATAAAGCAAATTCTGCTTTCTTATTTTTAATGACAATCTTTCCACTCTAAGTGAGAAGGATAGAATCTCACACCAAAAGGATTCCTGGACTCATTTGATTCAATTTTCTCATTTACACAAGGGGACACCGAGGTCCAGAAAAATGATTCTTTCAAATGAGCCAAAATATTTTTCCATAATACTTAGACCAAGACAATATGCCCTGCTCACTGGATGTGAAATTAATGAGGAACACATCGGGGTTTTAAAAAACAAATAAACATTGTAGAATTAGGTCAGAGTGCTAAGGAACTAGAGGAGCAGTTAATTCCACTTCCTTTCCATGGACTTGCTATTTTCAGAAAGTATTATGCTCTGTATTATTCTAAAGTTATCACAGGGCTACTAGGGAAGGCCAGGCTCTGATCTATGGTGGGCCTCCCAAGGTGGATAAGTGGCATGAAATGTCATTTGTATTTTCCATTCTCATTCTCTCCTGACTACACAGTGGCTATGTGTCATGTGATATCACAACAGATTAAACACAAAAGATAGGTAGAAGAACCCACCTGTCTTTCGTTGACAAAGATATTAAGGAAACTTGCAAAAATTTAAAACACCACCACTCACTACCTATGCTTTTTTTTGTTTTTGAAACTACAGTTTTTTTTATGAAGATATATTTACTTTCTGTTTACACAGTTTTTTATATGTTACTATGTTGACATATAATGGGTTTATTATTGCCTGGCTTCATTTCTAACAGATAAACAGTGACAGATAAAACATATGAACAAAAGTTCTCTGGGGTTTCTGAATTATTTATAAGAATATAAAGATGTCCTGAAGAGCACAAGTTCAAGAACCACTACTTTGTTGGGTCATAACACCTAGAGTGAGCTACGGATTAGAAGTTATTCTGTAATTGTTTGGTGAGCAGCAAAACTAAACTGCATTCTATTTTTGGTTAAATGCATAAAATCAAGTGCTTTTCCATAAATAGCATATACTAGAAATATCACTAATGAAAATATAAATATTTAAAACATACCATAATGTTTGTAAGCCTGTCTTGACATTTCTCTCTTTTAAATGTGCTAAGAGCTAAAAAACATTAGACCTTTCTTGAATTCTGACCATCTAATAGTGAAGAAAATATGAAATTGAATTCAGGTTTTGACACTGCCAACACCAATGGCAAGTATTTATTGAGCATTCACTCTGTGCCTGGCCTGTTCCTAAGTGTTTTCCACTTGTGCTCTCACTGAGTCCTCAAAATACAAGAGGGTGGGCTTGTCGAAGCTCCTCTTCCAGTAAGTGGGACAGACAGGATTTGGACCTGTCTCCAGAGTCTCGACTCCAAACTACTGTGTGGACCTCTGTGACTTATCTAGTCCACTCCTGTTTTAGAAACCTTCCTCTCCTTCTTGCCAGAGTAGAAGGCATTTTGATTGCAAATGAGGAAATGGGAAATACAAATCAGAAAAGCTCTTAAGTGTTTGACTTAAGGGATGTGGATGAGAGTCCATGGTTCCACCTTCTGTCGCCTTTACATTGTGGGTCCCCTTAGGGCAGAGTTGTCCTTACTGCAGTTGCATTATTTATTCATTTGGAAAATAACACCCTATGTGTGAAGTGCTTCAGGGCTGGGCCATCAGACGGTAGTTTTTAAGATTTTTTTTTTCCCCTGGGGAGGTGTTTTACAAGAAATTCTCATAAAGGCAGTATGTCCCCTATTTCCACGGCGCAAATACAATTGCCTCACTCAGCCCTTCTTTAGGACTTTAAAAGGAAACGTGATACTAGTAAATGATGATACAAGAGAAACAACAGGTCACCTTTCCTGAACCCACATTTGGACAGGGTGGTGAGAGAGCCCACTTGCCTGATGTTATTACATTCAGACGCCGCACAGCCTTTAGTCTGGGTGACTATCTTACTGGTGACTTTAAAATATACACCATTACTGTTTTAATTATAAAATACAATATATAACATCACCATCATCACCGTCACGAGTAGCAGCAGTCTCTCATGGAAGAGTATCTATCTGTCAGGGTCCTTACTTTTGTATAGACAATAGGCGATTTGGAAAATTTCCTCTGCATTTCTGCTCACTCTAATCCTAATTATCAGAGAATGGAGCAAAGAATTAATTATAGGTCTTCTTTGCTTAGGCATCTTAATATGCATATCTAACAGCAAAAATATTATTTCTAGACAGTTGGGGAATTCAAGAGTGGAGAGAGTGGTATTCTGACTAATAAGTAAAATCAGGAGCTCTTCCTGTGCTTTCTAAAATTTACTCAAATTTTACAACTTTTATGCCACCATAATATAAATGTAATAGCAGGAAAAAAATTATGATTCAACTGTGACACAGGAAAAGGAAGTACTTTCACTTCAAGTGAGAGGTGATGCAATATCACATATGTGACTAGTCACAAGAAAATTTGCTTTTTGAGTACCCTCCAGGGATTCAGTCTCTTGAGCAACAAGACTGCTATCACTATATGGAACCCATATAATTTAATAGGTGTACACTATGTTGAATATTGAACTGTTTAATATGAAAATATTATTAAAATGTGAAATAACCTTGGCCTACCAAAAACAAATTCATCTAGTAACTTCTTGAGTTCCTTTCACAATGAGATGAAAAGATGGAATCTTCATTTATAAAATTATATGTTCCTACTTAAAATTTATTAAGACTAAGTCCTGCACATAATAACAACAAGAGCTTA
This sequence comes from Okapia johnstoni, assembly GCA_024291935.2. Classification (NCBI taxonomy): domain Eukaryota; kingdom Metazoa; phylum Chordata; class Mammalia; order Artiodactyla; family Giraffidae; genus Okapia; species Okapia johnstoni. The sequence continues at coordinate 62,408,208 of CM044308.1, forward strand.
ACATGGTGAGGATTAATTTAACAGTTTCATCTTCTTCAAAGAATGTTTGGAATAATGTTTTTGCTTGACTTCTTTCATAATTTATTTGTGAATACTGATTTTATCACTTTCAACTTGAATGGACGAAACAATATACAATCAATCTTTATATTAGGAAAGGCATGCATGTGCGCTCAGTTATGTCCCAATCTTTGTGACCTCATGGACTGTAGCCTGCAAGGCTCTGCTGTCCATGGGATTTTCCAGGCAAGAATAGTGGAGTGGGTTGCCAATTCCTCCTCCAGGGGATCTTTGTGACCCAGGGATCAAACCTGTGTCTCGTGTCTCCTGAATTGGTAGGGAGATTCTTTACCACTGCACCACCTGGGAAGCCCTTATATTAGAACCCAGAGCAATTATTCTGTATGCAACTTATCCCCTGATGTAACAATTCTCAAAGCAAATAAGAGGAGTATAGTTCCTTAAAGAAAAGGTACCATACAATACCTTTAAATGATACTTCCCATTTCATAAAGAGATAAAAAAGGGAAGGAAAGAGAGGGAGGAGTCTGATTTCATTTTCACAAATTTATCTAATGATCCTTAGGAGCAAATATTGATACTATTAGTCCCTTTAACAGAAAAGGAGAGTGAAATTCGGAGAGGTGAAATCTACCCAAAGTCTCCAACCTGATAAACAGGAAGTTAGGATTCAAACTCAAACTTGTCTGGCTCCAGGGCAATACTCCCAGAGGAGGAAATGGCAAGCCACTCCAGTATTCTTACCTGGAGAATCCCATGGACAGAGGAGCCTGGCAGGCTGCAGTCCGTGCGGTTGCAAAGAGTCGGACACAACTGAGCGACTTAGCACTTAGCACAAGGGCAATACTGCTTCTCTCTCATTAACTGAGAAAAGTGGAAAACAGCTGCATAACCTGAATAAGATTCATTGTTATTTGATGAAGGTACTCAATTCATTCAAGGTATCTTCAGCCCAACTGACTTTCTTAACACTAAAATTAGATTCATGTGATTGAATTAACCCTCTAGACTATCCCAGGTGAATATAAATAGCTCTTAAAAACAGACTCCTGTGGTAAATTCACAGAGAAGGCAATGGCACCCCACTCCAGTACTCTTGCCTGGAAAATCCCATGGACGGAGGAGCCTGGTAGGCTGCAGTCCATGGGGTCGCTAAGAGTGGGACATGACTGAGCGACTTCACTTTCACTTTTCCCTTTCATGCATTGGAGAAGGAAACGGCAACCCACTCCAGTGTTCTTGCCTGGAGAATCCCAGGGACGGGGGAGCCTGGTGGGCTGCCGTCTATGGGGTTGCACAGAGTTGGACACGACTGAAGCGACTTAGCAGCAGCAGCAGCAGTGGTGAATTCAACGCTTATCAGAATTTTATTTTAGCTAAACTCTAGGTAGGGTTTCCTAGTGGCTCAGTGGTAAAGAATCCACCTGACAATGTAGGAAACCTCAGGCTTGATTCCTGGGTCGGGAAGATCCTCTGGAGAAGGAAATGGTAACCCACTCCAGTATTCTTGCCTGGGAAATCCCATGAACAGAGGAGCCTGGTGGGCTACAGTCCATAGGGTCGCAAAGAGTTGGACACGACTTAGCGATTAAACAACAACAGACTCTTTTCAATCATTTGTGGCTAATTTCAAGGCAAATGACAGTTTCACACTCCCTTTTCTGTTCATCCTTAACAAGTTTGTTCTTTACATAAAAATATCAGTGTTATCTCAAGTTTATCTTCACTCTTTCGGCAATGGCTCCCAACATATCTGTTTTTGATCAAACTCTTCAAACAGTGGGAAAGGTGCTATTAGAGAACCTTCCAGCAGCATCCTGGTTATGCAAATGAACGTATGGAAACTGTAAACAGAGGGAGGGATTTATTACTTGGGCAGCTGTTCTAAAGACATAATTGAGTTTACTTATGCCTCATTTTCAACACTAGAAGCAACATCATTTACTTTCTATATCACTGAAGGTCCCTGAAAGCAGACTTGAGACAGTAAGTGCAATGGTTAGAAGTGAAGACTTCATTATTGAACAAATTCACTTTCAGGAGATGCCCTAATGCAACAAAATGTGACATTATCTATGTGGAAAAAGAAAAAAATCACAGTATTAAAACATGCCCCTATTAAGTTTCAATTCTAGCCCCACCACTTAATATTGAAAAGATCTTGAACAAACTTTTCTTGATTTTCCTGAACTTTAATTTCTTTGCTTGAAAAATAAGCATTAAAAATTAGGTACAGATTTCATAGGTTCAATGAGATAATCCATGTAAAGTAGTTATTCTACTGCCTGGCACATAAAAAATGCTCAATAAATTACTGTTTATAATTGAAATATTAATAATATTTTATTTGGGTCATCTATTATTTTCCAGTAAGATGAGTGCTTCTAGAAGTTTGCTTATATAAGATTCCATAGTTACAGGAAGGAAGAAAAAGGGGGTGGAGTGAGAAGCAAGAAAAAATAGTAAAGGAGGGTGAGAACTCTAGTCATGGCACCAGATATCTTGAGAGTGGCAGGGAAACTTTCAGTGGAAGAAAATTTCAGTAGAATAATTGTTACACAAAGGACAAGCATGTAATTAGCAGTGGTCATAGATTGCTTTCAACTGTGGTGCTGGAGAAGACCCTTGAGAGCCCCTTGGACTGCAAGGAGATCAAACCAGGCAATCCTAAAGGAAATCAACCCTGAATATTCATTGGAAGGACTGTTGTTGAAGCTGAATCTCCAAAACTTCGGCCACATGATGCAAAGAGCCAACTTGTTGGAAAAGACCCTGATGCTGGGAAAGATTGAAGACAAAAGGAGAAGAGGGCGGCAGAGGATGAGATGGTTGGATGGCATCACCGATTCAATGGACAAGAATCTGAGCAAACTCCAGAAGATAGTGAAGGACAGGGAAGCCTGGCATGCTGCAGTCCATGGGGTTGCAAAGAGTTGGACATGACTAAGCAACTGAACAATAACAACATAGACTGCTTACACCACTTAGCACAGTAAATTCAATATGGCTCTTACGAGTTAAGACTACTTATACCATATACAAATTAATTCAAAGATACAGACTAGGGGAGTAACCTGGGGAAAAGGGTAGCTAACACAGGTAAACTTTTGTCTAAATATAAAAGGGAAATATGGAAAGAAAACGAATACTCCCACTGAAGAACACATGATAGAAATAAAGTCGATGTTATATTAGGAGAAAGCATGGATGATCTCTGCAATCCTGCTGAGAAACTATCGCAGCAAACCTTCAATAATTCTCTGGTTCATCTAATAGATTTTATTATTTTTCTTAAACTATACTTGCTGCTGCTGCTGCTAAGTCACTTCAGTCATGTCCGACTCTGTGCAACCCCATAGACGGCAGCCCACCAGGCTCCCCCATCCCTGAGATTCTCCAGGCAAGAATACTGGAGTGGTTGCCATTTCCTTCTCTAATGCATGCAAGTGAAAAGTGAAAGTGAAGTCGCTCAGTTGTGTCCAACTCCGAGCGACCCCATGGACTGCAGCCTACCAGTCTCCTCCGTCCAAGGGATTTTCCAGGCAAGAGTACTGGAGTGGGTTGCCACTGCCTTCTCCGTAAACTATACTTAGTCATATTTAAAGACATTAACTGTTATCCTGCTTTTACACTAATAACATCACACTTGAAAGTATGTCATAGTATCTTTTAGGTCAACATTATTCAAAAACATTGACACTCTATTTCAAAATTTTTGTCTTAAAAATAATTTAGTCTTTCCAGTTGGTTTCTGTTAGTGTGTCTTATCAAAATAGAGTTTGGCTTTTTCTAAATTAGAAAAAATTTAAATACACATAATGTTTCCTGTTGCATTCCACTATCCTAGTTCACATTTTGTCATTTTCAACAGTTTTAACATATGCACCTCCCTCCGACTGTGTGATCCCATGGACTGTAGCCCACCAGACTCCTCTGTCCATGGAATTCTCCAGGCAAGAATAGTGGAGTGGGTTGCCATTTCCCTCTCCAGGGGATCTTTCTGACCCAGGGATCAAACCTGTGTCTCTTATGTCTCCTGTATTGGCAGGCAAGTTCTTTACCACTAGTGCCACCTGGGAAGGGCTAACATATGCACAGTATAGCCTGATACACTGGAAAATGAGTAAGGTGGATGACTGAAAGTTTAAAAATGAAAATGACCAACTGAACCCTTGAATAAGAACACTGTATGTTTTTCATCCATTTTCTTGCTACTGTACTCACTGAACAGCTCTTACAAGAATAAAACCTTAAGGAACAGGAACTTGTGGCAAGACCGGAAAGAATATTCTGGAACTATGTTTTGAAGTCAAATTATTCCTTAACATCAGGAGATTTAATACTACCATTTCACCATGAAAATAATCACAGATGAATGGTCTAACCAGGACTAATTGTCTTTGAAGTTCTTTAAATTCAAGCATTAAAAACAGTGCTTGACAAAACTCTTTACCTTATCAAAAAATTACAAAGAAAACAACTTGCAGGCAAAGCTCAATCTAATTTCGCTTGTATCTAAAATCAAAGCTGCAATGTTAAACAAAATTTAAAAAGTGTATGAGAATCATGTTATGAAGACAACCTAAATTTGAGAGCCTGACCTTTGATGCTTATGTTACTTTATCAAGGTGACAAAGTAACTGCTGGACGACATCGGCCATTTAGCAATCAAAATCAGAACAATCCATATGTATAGTCTTTCCCTGTGATCGTTTTATGATCCGTATTCAAATTCTGTACCAGAAAGCCCAGCTGTAAAAACAAATTTTATAGCTGAAGCAAAACACAAAAGATGAATATCACAGGTTCAGGGGAAACTTTGCTTGCATCTGGATGAATCCTTTGGGGTGTCTGACAGTCAGAATATTAAAAACCAAAGGCTTTCCTCAGCGCTCTAGTAGCTCCCTTCCAAGCTTCAGCACATGCTCCTCCTTCTGTCTGGAAAACCCTTCATGTTCCCTGCCTCATTCACTTGACTTGTTCTTCAGAGTTCAGCTGAAGCATCACTTCCTTGTGGTGTCTAGCCTGACTTCCCAGATTCAGCCCTCCTATGCTGTTCCCTGGTGGCTCTGGAGGTAAAGAATCTGCATGCAATGTGGGAGACCTGAGTTCGATCCCTGGGTCAGGAAGATCCCCTGGAGAAGGGAATGGCAACCCACTCCAGTATTCTTGCCTGGGAAATCCCATGGGCAGAGGAGCGTGGCAGGCTAGAGTCCATGGGATCACAGAGTGAGACACAACTGAGCGACTAACACTTTCACTTTTGACTCTGATACTATACTAGTGTGCCTCTCTTCCATGGCACTTGCCATAGCTACAATTTTACATTTTTATGTGTTGTTTCTTGATCAGTTCCTTCCCATTAGACTATACACCTCATGAAGGAAAGGGGACATGGCTGCTTGTTCTCACCTTACAACCTCGGAACCCAGCACAGAGTTGGGCACAGAATTGATGTCTAGCACATGTTTATGGGATGATGAAAAAAGAAGGAAAGAAATTATTACTGTTACTGGGTTTAAAACAGTTGGCACTGGTTAGTTTGGTAAAAATGATGACTAGAGTTCTACCCCAAGCCAAGCATAGGATAGTGGTACCCCCTTGCCTCTATCTTACTGGGTTCCCTTCTACCTTCTTTCTGAAGCCCCATGCTACTGAGAACATGGGGCAAGATATACAGGATCAGGAGGAGATCTCAATACCCTATATCATGGCGTTCCAGTGCCCTCACTCATCTTTACATGCTTTACTCATCCTGGACCTCACACCTTCCTTTTGGTCATATGGTCAGTATTCATTCATACTCAGACTTCAGTGAGAGCTTTCTGGTGTGTGCCAAGTCGCTTCAGTTGTGTCTGACTTTTTGTGAGCCTATGGGCCATAGCTGCCAGGCTTCTCTGTTTTGGCGATTCTCCAGGCAGGGATCCTGGAGTGGGTTGCCATCCCCTTCTTCAGGGGATCTTCCTGACCCAGGGATTGAACTGGTGTCTCTTAAGTCTCCTGCATTGGCAGTCAAGCTCTTTACCACTAGTGTCACCTGGAGGTCAGTCTTACCCAAAAGAGTGGCTGTAATGGTACGGCCGCAAACTTTCAGAGCAGTTACATGCACTGAATTGATTTCACAGCAGTGCCACTGATGACAGGCTCCTGAGAATAGGGGTTAATGCTAACGCCTGCAGGATTCCAGGGGGTACAGAGTCTGTTTTGTTCTATGGCTAGGAGGGGAAGAGGGCTGATAGTGTTTGAGGTTCAGGAGGCTAGGGGAAGTCAGTCAGAGGAAGAAACTCAGAATATGGGATCCTAACAGAACAGAGTATTCAGCAAGCCCTTACTGTTTTCCAGACTATAGCCACAGCCATCTTGCTCATAAACACTCCCAGCAGGCATGCTAAGTCACTTCAGTCATGTCTGACTCTTTGCAACGCTATGGACGGTAGCCCACCAAGCTCCTCTGTTCATGGAATTCTCCAGGCAAGAACAGTGGAGTGGGTTGCCATTTCCTTCTCCAGGGGATCTTCCTCACCCAGGGATTGAACTGGTGTCTCTTACATCTCCTGCATTGGCGGGCGGGTTCTTTACCACTAGTGCCACCTGGGAAGCCGGTAAACACTGTCCTATGGCTTGTTAAAACTTAAGTATTCATGTAACATGTGATTAGTGACATAACTTGTGATGGAGAAAAAATAAAGGATAGCCAAGTAGAACAAGTGTAGAATGGCTTCTAAAATTTTAATTAATAGATTTTATTTTTAGAGAAGTTTTAGGTTTAGAGGAGAATTGAGGTACAGAGAGTTCCTGTATTACCCTCTGCCCCCTCTCCACAGTTTCTAAAGTGTCTTTAAAAATATAAAGACACTCCACAGTGTCTTTTAAAAAAAATAAACTTAACTGCCAGAAATAAAATGCTCTAAAATCTTCCCTTATTTCATATTAATTAGTAAATTTTCTATTTTACATAAGGATCAACACTAATCAACCTATTTTAAATGACTTTCTAGGTTATTTCAGAAGTAGAAAAGTTAATAAATACTGATGAAAGAAAGAAAGGGAAGAAAGAGAGGAAAATTCAAACATAATTCTTTCATTCAAAGGTAACTACAAAAAGTTTATTGGTACATATCCTTCTATGTATATATTTTTAATTTTTAAAAACAAAACTGGGATAATATTCTACATAATATTTTGGTTCAACAGGTGATAGTTATCCATTCAATGGAATATCCTGGCCATTTGGTAATTCATTAAATATTCTTCAATATTATTTTTAATGGTAGCATAATATTCCATTTTAACGGCAAGCATCATCTTTTCAACCAATTTCTCCTAGCTCTGGATATTCAATATTTATTTGTGCAACTGCAAGCATCTATTTTACCAAATTCACTCTTTTATACAACTTTAAAGAATGGCACTTTGTAGGGTGGGAAAACCAATGCAGTGAAACACTAGACAATTTATTTTAATCTTTATACAAGATTCTAGTGTTGGCAAGCCGGGAAAGAAGAAAAGCTCTTCCTATGACCCTTGTTTAACTTTAGACAGATGTGCACGGTTCAAGGCCAGCAAAGTGATAAATAGGTTTTGGCAGCTCATTCTCCCTACCTTGAGTAGGATTACAGTGTGTCATTGGGGTGGATCATTTAGAGCAGGAAGCCAAGGACACTGTGTGGTGTTCTCCCAGGAGAAACTCACAGATACTTCATAGAAGGCTTTGGCAGGATTCTCAGCATGCACAGAGAAGCACAGAAAGTGGCTTTATTTGAAGGCTTAGATTCAGCTGAAGGAACCGCTGGGGAATCCAGAGAAGGGAATGCCTGGGCTTGGGTGAAAATAGCTGGTTTATTCTTGCTTCCACAGAGCACAAAAGCTTTACTGATGTGCCCCGCAGTCATTTGCTGACCTCACACCTTGAGATAAGTAACACACACACATCCTCATTAACACTGCGTCAGTGACTCTGAAGGGAAGGAGATCCAGGAGACTGAATTTCTAATTCACACTGACTTACTCTACTTTCACATCTCATTGCAATTCAGTGTAGCTATCAGCCCTGCACAGACAAGGCAAAGAAGTTTCTTCAACAAAAGCAGCAATGTATCAAGTCTCCTGTGAAATTTCCTAAATGCTATGCTTTAAAATTGCAGTGGTCAGTTATGGGTATATAATTCTACCTACCTTCTAAATGACATTAATTTCTTTCTTTCTTTTTTTAAGTATATGTACTGCCAAAGTAAGCACTGTTGACTTTTTCATTTTTAAAGATAGAGCTCTGCAGTGGGAAAAAAAATCCCAAAATGCTACCTTTATCCATTTTATTATAATTAACTTTTCTTCAAAATGGGAAAAACTTACTAGTTTTTTTTTGGGGGGGGCTGGTAATAAAAGTAATGCAACATGATACTATAAAAATCCATACAATATAGGAAGGAATACTCTAGAAAGTAAAAATCACCTTTAATCCCATCATTCACAGATAGATGATACTAAATGGTTGAAGAGCTGGTGTATATTGTTAACTGTTTTCCTTCTGACACTTAAATATTCAAAAAAATACATTAGACATACTTACTTTGTACTTCCTTTCCACTTTAACAATATGAATATACATCTGTCTTTGTCAATCAAGTTTTTTTAATGGCTGCATAATTAACTATTTTTAATACTTAAAAAAATCCTGATGCATTTTTACTTTGACAATTACATTAGTAAAAACTTTTTCTTTCTTTTTTTGGGGGTCATGTGTTTAATGTTGACATCTGGCTTGTTTCTAAAGAGAGAAACTTCTTAGTTGACATTAATTCAAATAAATCATCTAACCATTTATAGCTACAAATTTTTGCATAAGAAAAGACTGCACAATAAAAAGAAAAATGAAACCATTAACATGTCTAAAAACTATTTACTTTTTTTGAGTTGGTTTTATCAGTTGTTTACTTTCGAAATGAATTAAATTAGAATTTTTGACATTTTATGTGTTGCTTAACATGTGTTACTTAAAATGGGGAGTAAACAATAAGATCAGATGATTTGTACAGAACAAAGCTTTAAAAGAAAAATTCAATTAAGCTACAAAAGATGTTTACTATGCTTTATTAATTTGAAATTAATTATGAAAAGCAAAACTCAACTAATTCTCAAAAAGAATTGAGATTAGAATCCAAAATGATGAAAGAAGAGGGAATAGGTACAATTTTACATTGCTTAAAAATCTTTTAAGTAATACATCATCAGCAGAGTGCATGAAAAAGAAGTAACTAACTTATGTAAAGTGATTGATTTAAGAGGGTAAATTAAAATAATAAACTATCATTATCAAATGGCACTGATACTATATATATGACAGCACTGAACCTCTGCTTATTTACTACTTCCTACTCTCCTGCTGGATCATCGAAAAAGCAAGAGAGTTCCAGAAAAACATCTATTTCTGCTTTATTGACTATGCCAAAGCCTTTGACTGCGTGGATCACAATAAACTGTGGAAAATTCTGAAAGAGATGGGAATACCAGACCATCTGACCTATCTCTTGAGAAACCTGTATGCAGGTCAGGGGGCAACAGTTAGAACTGGACATGGAACAATAGACTGGTGCCAAATAGGAAAAGGAGTACGTCAAGGCTATATATTGTCACCCTGCTTATTTAACTTATATGCAGAGTACATCATGAGAAACGCTGGGCTGGAAGAAACACAAGCTGGAATCAAGATTGCCGGGAGAAATATCAATAACCTCAGATATGCAGACGACACCACCCTTATGGCAGAAAGTGAAGAAGAACTAAAGAGCCTCTTGACGAAGATGAAAGAGGAGAGTGAAAAAGTTGGCTTAAAGCTCAACGTTCAGAAAACTAAGATCATGGCATCTGGTCCCATCACTTCATGGGAAATAGATGGGGGAACAGTGGAAACAGTGTCAGACTATTTTTTGGGCTCCAAAATCACTGCTGATGGTGATTGCAGCAATGAAATTAAAAGATGCTTACTCCTTGGAAGGAAGGTTATGACCAACCTGCTGCTGCTGCTGCTGCTAAGTCGCATCAGTCGTGTCCGACTCTGTGCAACCCCATAGACGGCAGCCCACCAGGCTCCTCCATCCCTGGGATTCTCCAGGCAAGAATACTGGAGTGGGTTGCCATTTCCTCCTCCAGTGCATGAAAGTGAAAAGTGAAAGTGAAGTCGCTCAGTCATGTCCGACTCTTCAAGACCTCATGGGCTGCAGCCTACCAGGCTCCTCCGTCCATGGGGTTCCCCAGGCAAGAGTACTGGAGTGGGGTGCCATTGCCTTCTCTGTATGACCAACCTAGATAGCATATTTAAAAGCAGAGACATTACTTTGCCAACAAAGGTCCGTCTAGTCAAGGCTATGGTTTTTCCAGTAGCCATGTATGGATACGAGAGTTGGACAGTGAAGAAAGCTGAGCACCACAGAATTGATGCTTTTGAACTGTGGTGTTGGAGAAGACTCTTGAGAGTCCCTTGGATTGCAAGGAGATCCAACCAGTCCATCCTAAAGGAGATCGGTCCCGGGTGTTCATTGGAAGGACTGATGTTGAAACTCCAATACTTTGGCCACCTCATGCAAAGAGTTGACTCATTGGAAAAGACCCTAATGCTGGGAAGGATTGGGGGCAGGAGGAGAAGGGGACAACAGAGGATGAGATGGTTGGATGGCATCACCGACTCGATGGACATGGGTTTGGGTAGACTCTGGGAGTTGGTGATGGACAGGGAGGCCTGGCGTGCTGCGATTCATGGGGTCGCAAAGAGTCGGACACGACTGAGCAACTGAACTGAACTGACTCTCCTGCTCAAAGCACAGACAGGTGATAATCTAGCAAGATACCCCTAATCTATATGTTTACAAAGTAAAATAGCTGATTCTGTTCTGAAACAGTGGTTTTTTTTTCTATTTATAAATTTTAATAGACCTCTTTAAGATTATGATGAAAGTTCTATTTGAAATATATCTCCCCACTATTCTGTTTAAAATACATACCCATTTTATTGCAGACACTGAAGATTCTCCCTTTAGGTACTCTCCCTTCCTGCTTAGTAATGCGCTCAGTGGCTCAGCTGTGTCCAACTCTTTGTGACCCCATGGACTTTGGCCTGTCAGGCTCCTCTATCCATGGGACTGTCCAGGCAAGAATATTGGAATGGCCATTTTCTTCTCCAGGGCCTTGCTTAGTAATGGATGCCCTAGAGAGAAGACTACATTTCTTAGCTGCTCTTAAGTGAGGTGTGGCCATGTGACTAAATTCAGTGAGATAAAAGAGTTTAAGTGTCATGTTCAACTTTCAGGAAGTGTTCTTAAAGGGAGCATGTCCTTCATCCATTTCTTTCTTGCTGACTGAGTATTTAAGCTGTCATTCTGGACCATGAGGTAAAAACTAGAGGCTCAGTAAAGTGAAACAAGATGGAAGGAGCTTGGATCACTGGTGATCGTGGAACTGCTGTACTTGTCCTGGATGGCTTATCTCTGGAGTTTGTATAGTTTGAGAGGGAAGTGGACTTACATTTTGTTAGACCACAGCTACTTGGTGTTCTGTCACTCACAGCTGAACCTATTATTAACTGATACAGGTATAAACACATTCAAGTTTGCATATAATCTGGGGGCAGGAGAAGGGATGTTCATAGACCCCAAATTCAGAATATTACTTTAGAAACAGGATACAATGATAACTACTTAAGTATTATACTCTGTAATTAACAAATTTTTTTACATCCATTATCTCTCTTGATCTTCACAACCAGTCTGTGAAATAAATATTGCTTTTAATCCCATCAGTTTATAGATTAAAAAACAAACAAAACCCCATAAAATTGATTTAAAAACAAAAACAGACACAAAACTGAATCTCAGGATATATCTCTTGCTCAAAGTTAGTAACAGAAAACTGTAACCAAGGGGGATGCCCATGCCCTTATCACTGTGCCAATGACTATAGTTTACGTGTGTGTGTGTGTGTGCGCGCGCGTGCGCATGCGCACGCACACACTGTTGCTTAGTCGTGTCCAACTCTCTGAGACCTCATGGGCTATAGTCTGCCAGGCTCATCTGTCATGGGATTTTTCAGGCAAGAATACTGGAGAAGGTTGCCATTTCCTTCTCCAGCAAATCTTTCTAACCCAGGAATTCAACCTGTGTCTCATGTGTCTCCTGCATTGCAGGCTGATTCTTTACTGACTGAGCCATCAGGGAAGCCCTGTATAGGCATTCCTAACTTCTGTAAAAAATCATTTTAAAAACACCTAAGAAAGTTAGATATGTATATAACTTAAAAGTAAGAGTTATGTTCTAACAGGGGGATTCTATTTTCATTTAACTGAACAAAATTTTTTGACATTACAAAGTTCTTCATTAATCAAAATTGCTTCTAGTTTTTATTTTTAGCAACAGACAGTATTACAATTTGTTTATGATTATTTAAAATATAAAAAGCAAAAAAGAAATATTTGTTTAATGTGCAGTGCTGTACTAATGACATCGCCCCCACCTTTCCCCTGGAGAATGGTCTTTTCCTCAATGGTGCATAACCCAAGATAGGACAATTCAGTGCTCCCCTAACATTTTATAAAGGGAGCTGGTGGGACAAAATTTCTTCTCTGCTGGATGATTATTAGAATATGAGCCCCGCAATGCAGATACTTAAAGAAAATCTCATGTGCAATAAAAGATCATCACACACACATAAAAAGAGGGTGAGACAAAAGACAGAGGTGGAAAGAGAGTCCTGCTAGTTTTAGCCCCTGAGATGTCCAGGCTTCCCTGAATTCTGTAGACTTTGATTGGATTCGTCTCCTCATGGATGAAACAGGCACAAACTAAGTAACTAATAACAGCTTTTGAATTGTGGTGTTGGAGAAGACTCTTGAGAGTCCATTGGACTGAAAGGAGATCAAACCTGTCAATCCTAAAGGAAATCAGTCCTAAATACTCATTGGAAGGACTGATGCTGAAGCTGAAGCTCCAATACTTTGGCCACCTGATGCAAGGAACAGACTCATTGGAAAAGACCCTGATGCTGGGAAAGGTTGAAGGCAGGAGGAGAATGGGATGACAGAGGATGAGATGGTTGCATGGCATCACCAAATCATCAGACATGAGTTTGAGTAAGTTCCAGGAGTTGGTGATGGACAGAGAAGCCTGAGGTGCTGCAGTCCACGGGGTTGAAAAGAGTTAGACACGACTGAGTTACTGAACTGAACTGAAGTAACTATCAAAAGAATGATTTTAACTTGGGATTTGCTGATGGAAATTGTGCAGTTCAAATCTAGTTAACCATCTCAAAAATTTTGTCACAAAAGTGTTTGATCATCTTCTTTTCTTGGCAGAAGATTCTAAAACAAGCCAGATCCCTAATCAACATGCTGTGAACTTCTTTAGCATTTAAAACACTAAAGGGATAATTCTGTCTATACTTTTAGAGGCCTCCCAATCATTGTATCACTGCATCTTCAGATGGCATCTTTCTAGCATTTTGTATATTTTACTTAGCTTTTTTTTTCCACAAAGAAAAATACAAGTGATCAGTTTAAACATAGTGTCCAATTGAGCCTAAAGATTCACTGCTTTTAATGCTCCTTATAATTTCTGATTTGCAGTAATGAAAATTGATTCACTGATTTCTTATATCCATTCAGCAAGTATGTATTGAAAGCCTATTATGTATCATATTTTTTTAGGTGCCAGGAATAAAGCAGGGAAGAAAAAAGCCCAAATCCTCTGTTCTCAAGGATTTTATTTAATTCTAGTGGAAGTCTCACTAACAGCAAGACTTTAATTTTTACATTGCTCATTAATTTTTATAGATAAGTATGAAATATAATAAGATAGTTATATAATTGTCAAAACATGGCTGTATAAATATGGTGACATTTTCAAGACTGGTTGCTCACTATGAGACAATGCCATCAAGAGTTAGAGATCTTGGCATATATCTGGAGAAAACCATAGTTTGAGGATACATGTACCCCAATGTTCATTGCAGCACTATTCACAATAGCCAGGACATGAATGCAACCTAAATGCCCACCGATAGAGGACTGAATAAAGAAAATGTGGTGCATATATATAATGGAGCATTATTCAGCCATAAAAAAGAACAAAACAAGGCCATTTTAGTGACATGCATAGACTTAGAGACTGTCACAATGAGTGATGTAAGTCAGAGAGAGATATCATATGATATCGCTTATATGTGGAATCTAAAGAAATGTTACACAATGTACAAATGAACTTATTTACAAAACAGAAAGCATCACAGATGTAGAAAACAAATTCATGCTTACCAAGAGGGGGAAAAAGCTTCCCTGGTAGCTCAGACGGTAAAGAATCTGCTACAATGCAGGAGATCTGGGTTTTATCCCTGGTTGGGAAGATCCCCTGGAGAAGGGAATGGCAATCCACTCCAGTATTCTTGCCTGGAGAATCCCATGGACAAAGGAGTCTGGTGGGCTACAGTCCAGGGGGTCGCAAAGAGTTGGACACAACTGAGCAACTAACACAAGGGGGGAAGGGGGAGAGGAATAAACTGGGATTGACATATACACACTATTACATATAAAATAGATAACTACAGATGTGAGAGTTGGACCATAAAGAAGGCTGAGTGGTGAATAATTGATGCTTTTGAACTGTGGTGCTGGAGAAGACTCTTGTGAGTCTCTTGGACTAAGGAGATAAAACCAGTCAATCCTAAAAGAATCAACCCTGAATATTCACTGGAAGGACTGATGCTGAAGTTAAAGCTCTAATACTTTGGTCACCTGATGTGAAAGACCAACTCATCAGAAAAGATCGTGATTCTGGGAAAGACTGAGGGCAGGAGGAGAAGTGGGGAACAGAGGATGGATGAGATGGTTGCATGGTGTCACTGACTCAAAGGACATGAGTTTGAGCAAGCTCTGGGGTCGCAAAGCACTGGACACAACTTAGCAACTGAACAACAACAACAGTAACAATCTACTATATAGCACAGAGAACTCTACTCAATACTCTATAATGACCTATTTGAGAATAGAATTTAAAAAAGAGTATATATGTATAACTGAATCAATTTGCAGTACAGCAGAAACTAACAGAACATTGTAAATCAACTACACTTCTATAAAAACTAATTTTAAAAAAGGTAGAGATCTTAACCAACTAACATATGAATCCAACTACAAAAAGTTAAGTGTTTCAGTCATAACGTATAAAAATGCAGATTTACAGCAATTCCACTTTTGGGGAACTATCCTATAGAAATAACAGTGAAAATACATAGGATCTATGTATAGGAATATTAATACAGCATTGTTTGTAATGGCAAAAAACAAATGGGAATAACTTGAGCTTCTGTCAGCAAGGGAAGACTGTGGTCATGTGACTAAATCTGGGACATAGGAGAATAAGGCAATGTTTAGAACTTCTGGTTGTGGCCATTGAAGCGATGGTTCATACGTTCTCCTGCCCCTGTCCCCCTTCTAACTGGCTAGAATGTGAAATACTAGTGAGCATCCTGGACCATGAGGATAAGTTAGATCCATTTCTATTTATTGGGGGGTGTCCTTGATATATATGATAATCAAGTGATGAGTAAGGGCACAAATTTTGTAAAGAAAATAAAACAAAATTCACCAAAGCCTGAATATGCATATATAAAAATATACTTATGATTGCAGAAAAAAATGTGTGGACATTCTGATTACTGCAGGAGCAATGGGAATTTGGAAAAGGGGATGGCAGAGGCCAATCTCATCATAATTAACTCACATTACTTTGTGATTAAAAAAATACCAATTGTATAAAACTCAAAGACTAGTCATAGAAGTTAAATATTCAGCGTACACACTGGCTAAGACTTATGCTGTTCCAAATGGCAGAATAAAAAAAAACAACACCAGAGTTGAAAAGACTTCTGTGATCTTATTTCAATCTTTTTTTGACTTTCTTTTCTTATGGGAAATTTGAAACCTACACAAAAGTAGAAAGAATAGTACTACAACAAAATCCTTGACACAACTTCAACAATTATAACTCATGGCCAATCTTTTTTATCTCCATCACACCCCCTCTTCAAATGATTTTGAAGTCAATCCCAGATTCATGTATTTTTATCCACAAATATTTCAGTACATATCCTTAAAGATAAGGACTTTTAAAAACACAACCATAATAGTACTATCATACCTAAAAAATTAATAATAATTTCATTTAATCTGATGAAGTAAAAAATAATGATGGTAAGAGACTTGTTGCCAACAAAAACGATAGTAAGATCTTTAGGTCCTAGGAGCTTTAACCTAGAAGTCTTCGTTCATTGAAAACAATTTGATTATGAATTAATGTTAATGAAGCCTAGGCTAGGTTCTGTGAAACACAGTATTTGGTCATACGTTATCTCATTTATCCCCTCAAGAACCACATGAAGTTCATAACATTTTTGAAGAACTAAATGAGATGTTGCAGATCGAATGCTTGATAATTACATGAGATAGCAACCATGAAATTAAAAGATGCTTGCTCCTTGGAAGATGAGCTATGACAAACCCAGTGAGCGTACTAAAAAGCAGAAACATCACTTTGCCAACAAAGGTCCATATGGTCAAAGCTATGGTTTCTCCAGTAGTCATGTAAAGATGTGAGAGTTGGACCATAAAGAAGGCTGAGCACTGAAGAATGGATGTTTTTGAACTGTGGTGCTGGAGAAGACTCTTGAGAGTCCCTTGGACAGCAAGGAGATCAAACCAGTCAATCCTAAAGGAAATCAACACTGAATATTCATTAGAAGGACTGATGCTGAAGCTGCAATACTTTGGCCACCTGATGTGAAGAGCCAACTAACTGGAAAAGACCCTGATGCTGAGAAAGACTGAAGGCAGGAAAATGAGACAACAGAGGACGAGATGGTTGGATGGCATCACCGACTCAGTGGACATGAGTCTGAGCAAGCTCCAGGAGATGGTGAAGGACAGGGAAGCCTGGCATGCTGCAGTCCATGGGGTCGTAAAGAGTTGGACACGACTGAGCGACTGAACCACAAAAAGTACACATAGTGTTTAATTCAGGACCTGGCTCAGAGAAAAAACATGGTGATTCTTTTTGTGTCAGGGGGATCTAAGGACAACTTAATCAATAGGCGTGGCTTAGTAAGATCTCTTTCTTAGGAATTTAAAACTGGACACAAAGATTGAGTTAGTTAGCTGTGAGGAAATGAAGCATAAAATTATATAGAATATAGCCAGGGAGTCCTTCATGGCATATCAAAGTTCTTTGTTGACTAAGCTTATGGAGAAGCAGAAATCAAGGGAGGAGCAGAAGATGCTGGCCAGCTAGGAGGGCACCCAGATGTGCACAAAGAAGCAAGATAGGAGACAGTCTTGAGATCGAGACTTTCTGAATCAGAAAGACTCAAAAATGTTTTAGCTCCTGTTAAACTTGGCTCTTTAACTTCCTGCAAGTGGATCCTATAACACTTTCCATTTTTCCCTATAATCCGTCACCTTTTCACTTGGTCTAGTTCATATGGATTTTGGCTTCTTGCTACCAACTCTTTCTCCTCTTTTTACTAATAGTATTTGTACCACAATTACCACCACTGTTTTGTACCCTAGTACATATACCTAGCACAGTGTGTACAATACAAGGCATGTCCAGTGAATGCCTAATCAGGACTTAATACTTCTCATCCCTTTGGCTAAACATTCAGATACAAAAGCAATCAGAATTCACCTATGCGGTGACTACTACGGCCTTCCATAATGATTTCACAGGCAGATTGGTACCATGGGGTCCCTTCTGGCAAATCAGTCAGGCATGGCAGATCAGGTTGAATTTTCCAGGGGTTATCCAAGGACTACAGTAAAGGGGGTACTTCTTTGTTTCAAAAGTTACACGTCAATCATATTTTAACTAATGGGGTTATGTTTTCCCTCAGATTTATTTGGTCTTCAAATCTCTGAGATTTTTGCTGGCAAAAACCACAACATCAGACATTTCTTTCTGGGTGTGTTATGCATTCTTACTGTACCATGCAATCATTACTTAAACATTTGTATAATGGAATTTTCTCTATAGACTCTAACAGTTTGACACTTACTCTCATCGTCAAGTAATCATAATCAGAATATAAATGTAGGAGCGTATCTAGTCACCACCTAGTTTATGGGCTTTTTATATTTCTGTTTTTACATATTAGAGCTCCTTGAAGTAGGATATACTTGTGTTTCTACTACACAAACACGACAGTAACATATGTGTTATTTTTTCCTCTGGAAATGTTCAAAGCTTTGAAAAATTACTTTCTACTACTTGGGTCAAGCTAAATTTATGGGTCCAATAGGGTTGATGGAGTCCTTACAATTTACCTGAGCCATGTTTAGCCCCCAGCAGTAAATACCATCGGAATGAGGCCAGCATATCCAGCATTCCAAACTCTGTTCACCCTATGAGCACTACATTTGGACTGTCCTTCTGCAAATGAGATCAAGATGCTGAAAAGAAAAGGTAGGAGACATTAGCTTTCCTGCCAAAAGATCTGTAGACATAAGTGGGCAAAATGACATTTATGTGCAGGGATTGTTTACAAAAAAAAAGGGGGAAATCAGTTTTATAGCAAAAGGTATAATTTTTTAATGACATTTAATGAAATCTGAGCCTAGAAAGAGTTGTTCTCCTAAGTCTTCATTTTCATGCATTACCAGGAAAAGCTTCTATCACAGTTACAATTTTTCACTTGGACATCTGGGCTGGCTACTCCACCCTCTTTTAATCTTTGCCAAAGACACATTTAATACACAAAAACATTCAGTTATTTTCTTTTGACTAAAAAAAAAAAAAAAAAATTCAGTCTTATAAAGGAGGTGTTCTCTACAGCATCAAGGTTGATGAAAACCATACTCTTGCACAGGAAGTTCAAAAGACAGAACAGCAAGCAAGAGCTGACCCATCTGCTATGGAAACATGTTACCATCCTGCAAGGGCCAAAACCACTGACAAGAACACACAGTTATTTATGAAAAGCCTCTGCTCCTCGCCTCTGGTCAGACTCCTCGCTAAGCTGCCACTGGGCTGGGCGGGCCTGCTGATATCTGGCTGGCGTTGAGTCCTCATAACTGTCAGGAACAGAGGTGCTAGTGAAATATTAAGAGCAAAATGAGGTGGCCAGACCAATCAGTGGCAAAAGAAGTCATTTGAAAAGCTGTGAGGAAAGACGGACCTGCCAGTTCTAAGCATCTGAGTATAATTCTTCAAAGTTGACGAACCCTTAAAAGGTGACAAACAGGGGCCCCTCAGCAGCATTTCTTTTGGCTGGCTCAGAGTCGATGCCCAGCATACTTGGGTTTATCCAGTGGGGCTTCGTTTTCTTTAAAGATAAGTTATTTCTTCATTCAGCAGCAGAGGAGAATCTGGAGACAATAGGCTTGGTAATTACTCTGATTTAAATGCACTGGAAGAGATTTCATATATTGTTCAAACCTGGCCAAGGAAAGGTCTTAAGAACACCATTCAGCTATCAGATGAATATTGTTCTAGTATCCAACAGCATCATTCTTTGCTCTGAGAGAAGTCTAGCATTGGGGGATACATATGCAGGTAATCAGCCTAAGTGTGGTCCCTTTTAACTTTAAGATCCCACAGTATGACAGTAAAAATAAGGACACAAAAATACAAGTTTTCCACATGCAGTTAATTCAATATTTGATGAGTGCTTTTCAAAGCTTTATGAAGATGATCTCTTTAAGTGCTTGATGGTTTAACAGGTTATATTTCAGCTTTAATATCTAATTTTCGCTCCTCCCTTTCCCAAATCCACAAGTTTTCTGAACAAATCGTGGCAGACTCTAGGAATATTTACATCCTTGTTTGACAAAGACTCAGTTGTCTCAATGGTATTCAAAGCTTCTTCGAGCTTTTCTGGGTTCATGAATATTTATTTCTCAAAAGTCATCTAGTCCAATGTTGCGAATCAAGAACGAGGCATAGAAGAGTTAACTTGTACAAGATCCCATAATTAGCTGTCATTATTAGTTTCTTGGATTTTACATCTAAAACATATACAGCTATTTCTTCAAGTCTCCATTTTCAGGCCAAAATTTTGCACACAAGTTTTACATCATGTTCAGCCAGGTGTACTGTGACCACTGTGAAGTTCCACCATGGTTAGGAGCATTGTAAGATCAAGGTGGGCACCACTGGAACTACCACATAAGACTTTTTACCTGATTCATGTAACCCTTCCCATGGTTACTAGGAATTAGTTATTGGAACCATTTTTTGAGCACAACCATTTCCTTGAACTATGATAGGTTGAATGCCTTTTTTAGTTTCATTTTCTATAGAAGAATCTGAGGCTCAGAGAAGTTAAGTTCTTGCCTAGGATCACAATGCAGTAAGTGGAAGAATGGAATCTCACAACCAGGTCTTTATATCGCTGATCTTTATATTTTTTCTACTACAGTAAATCACTTTTAGTCTCAACTTACCCTTTTTTATAGCAAATAATTTAAATTATTCAAGTATTCATAGGCCAGAAATTTATTTTAGTTCTACAAATGGAAAAAATTGTCATAATTAAGTAATTAATAAATAATTGGTGGCAAAGCCCAATATTAAAGGTTTTGACAAAAAATTCATAATTTTAAGTTATTTAAATTTTTTTGAGTGAGAAAATATTCCCAAGGTTTCAATCTTCATTCTGTGCATTGTACGCTTCTCTAAATAATAGGGTCCAAATTTGAAGTCCTTCCTCCTTTCCTCTCCTTTCCCTCCCCCCCTTTCTTTCTTTCTTTTGGGACTGCTCCTCTGCTCCTCTGACAAATGGCATTAGGATTCCACATCAAAGTTCACATGATGGCTTTCACTGTTCAAGGCTACTTTGCCAGCTCAGGCCCTTCCCCAGCTCCAAAGGTAGTTTTTCCCTGTTGCTTGCTTTCCACAGCAAATCAAGAAGCATCCTTGGGCAGTTACTCTATATGCTGGTAATGTTCTAAGAGGTTCACTTCATTATAATGATACTGCTACATGGCACATGTTGTTGCTAGCCCTACATTACAAATAAGAATCTTAAGGTACAGAGAGGTCAAATAACCTGCCCAAAGTCACAGAGCTAGCAAACAATGGAATCAGAATATGAACCGCATAATCTGATTCCGCCATCCATGGCCTTATCCACAATACTGTATTAGCCAATATAATAAAACAATCTGCCAAATGGCTATAATCAGTTCTTTTAACTGATTAAAAGATGGGTTAAGATGGAATATAGAGTGAGGTGTAAGTCAAGTAAGAACACATTGGGTTATCTTGGGTCTGAAATGAGTTTTTCATGGGCTATCCTGAGTCTAGGCCCTGTGTACCATCACTGGCTAGAAAGCCCAGCTAGGCAGACACATCACTTTGCTAACAAAGGCCTGTATAGTCAAAGCTATGGTTTTTCCAGTAGTCATACAGAGATGTGAGAGTTGGACCGTAAAGAAGGTTGAGCACTGAAGAATAGATGCTTCAGCATTATGGTGCTGGAGAAGACTCTTCAGAGTCCCTTGGGCTGCAAAAAGATCAAACCAGTCAATTCTAAAGGAAATCAACCCTGAATATTCTATGGAAGGACTGATTCTGAAGCTCCAATACTTTGGCCACCTGATGCAAAGAGCTGACTCATTAGAAAAGACTCTGATGCTGGGAAAGATTGAAGGCAGGAGGAAAAGGAGGCAACAGAGGATGAGATGGTTGTATAGCATTGCCAACTCAATGGACATGAGTTTGAGCAAACTCTGGAAGATAGTGAAGGACAGGGAAGCCTTGCGTGATGCAGTCCACAGGGTCACAGAGTCAGACACAACTTAGTGACTGAAAAACAAGGCAGACATAGCGCTAAGAGTTCAGCAACTCAGGGTTTTCCTTGTCCTCTAAGAGCTACTCCCCTTTCACCAGGAGGGGCTTGAACAGTGCTGGAAAGAAAGTAGGAGAGGAGACATTGTCCAAATCATGTGCACATCCAAGAACCTGAAGTATTTTTTAACAACAGCAAGAATCCAAACTGGAAAGAGTATTCAAAGCACCTAATAATTATCATTATTTGTTTCCTAGCACAGCAATTATTAGGCTCCTACTAATGCTTCCCCTCCCCTCACAGTGTGCTTTATAACTTGGACTTACTATCCAAATTTAAGTTCTCAACCAAGAGCATGAGAAAGTCACTTGCTCCATTACAAATCACTGTTGAGCAAAGACCTTAGGGAAAGTTTGATGGCCATAGTGCATATACAGAAACATATCTGTGTTACGCAGAAAACATATATAAGAAGATACATATGTATAAATACACATTTTAATATATACATGAAAACATTCCTTTCTTCACTATGGGAATAGTTAGGTATTCATGTTATATAACACATATGGACATATGGCTGGGGTTATACATTCGTTAAAGGCAATGCCAGCAAAATTTTACCTTTGTAAAAGGTCACTATCATACAGAACCAAGTGTTCTAATAGTGAAAATACTCCCTCCCTCTCTACTCTCCTTGACAACTGCTTCTTAGCCTATGGATGCCCTGAGGTTTCATTTTATGTTTATATTTTTAAGAAGTATTGCCATTTGTAATAACCAGGTTCTCTCTGTGTTTAGGGGTAAAACAAACATTTTGTAAACCATGGATTAACAACATCCTCCTCAGTCTCCACTCAGAAATGCAAAAACTTCTGCTTCCAAAGGCCTTAGAGAAGATACTTGGGCAAAACTTTATCATATGGCAGGAGTTTATGGTATACTTAAAATATATTAGAGCAATTAAAAAAAACTATAAAATTATGGTCTGTCATAGATACTTTAAAGACTTAATTCTCAAAGCTTCAAATCAAAATATCATATATAGAGACAGGAATTTTTTTAATGCCTGATTATTTTAAGTTTCCATTTAGTCCTTCAAATGACCCAACATGACAGAAAAGAATAAGAAGGTGGACAACTTGAGAGGCCTTTTTCCTTTCAGTCCATAAAGAAATGGATGGGAAACGTGGGAACCTTCCTTTAACCTCTGAGAACTATTTTTATGCAACTAGGAGATATGTCAATAACCGGGTTTCCAAGCCTCAAAATAAACACACCACGGGAGTGCACTGGCAATGATATTTTAATATAAATAGCCCTTTAGGGGACAGCAAAGTTAATTTTGTATAACTACTCTAGAAAGGCATTAAAAGCAAACACACACAGTATAAAATTGCCATATTTCATCTAATCCAAGACACTATCAATTGTAAGATACATCCCAAAGATGTTAAAATTTAGAAAAAAATGTGCATCTTAGAGTAGATGAACTACAGTAAGTATGTGATAATTCCAGCTTTGGGGATGATCCACTACAGTATTTCAGTTAGGATTGCAAATTACAATCTATCTCCTAAAGCCCCTTAAATGCAATATACGGTTAAATCTATACTTGACCACCCAGCATTTCAGGCAATTATCTTAGTGTGTGGGTTAACAAAGTCTAGGTGATTTCTGTATAATTTATCTGTTATATCCTGGGAGGGATAATTGCTCAAACTACTTTCTAATAAGACCTCAAGGAGAAAATCACAACTGAAGGATATCACAGTGATTCTTAATTTGTTAATTGATTTTTAAATAGATTTTCTATGTTGATTTTTTTAAAGTTAAGATGTAGTTCACATACCATAAAATTCACCATTTTAAAGTATGCAATTTATTGAATTTTAGTGTGCCATCATCCCTACTGTCTAATTCCAGGACATTTTCATCACCCCATAAAGAAGCCCAGGCCCCTTAGCAGTCATTCCCATTCCCTCTTCCCCACTCCACTAGCCCCTGGCAACCATTAATTTACTTGTGGTCTCTATAGTAAATTATTCCAAGTGAAAGCGAAGTTGCTCAGTCGTGTCCAACTCTTTGCAACCCCATGGACTGTAGCCTACCAGGCTCCTCCATCCATGGGATTTTCCAGGCAAGAATACTGGAGTGGCTGGCCATCTCCTTCTCCAGGAGATCTTCCCGACCCAGGGACTGAACCCAGGTCTCCTGCATTGTAGGTAGACATTTTACCATGTGAGCCACCAGGGAAGTCATTTCACAAAAATGGAATCATGTAACCCTAACTCTCTCGTGTCTGCCTTCTTTCATTTAGCATAATGTCTTTGAAGTTTACTCAGGTTGTAGCATATGAGAATACATCATCTATTTTTATGAATGAATAATATTCCATTGTATAAATATACCGCATTTTGTAAAAACCATTCATCAGCTAAAGAACATTTGGGTTGCTTCTAAACTTTGGGGATTTTATGAATATTACTGTGACCACTCATATACAAGATTTTGTGTAAACATATGTCTTCAGTTCTCTTGCGTATAAGAGTAGAATTTCTGGGTCATATGGTAGTTTTATGTTTAACTTTCTGAGGAACTGCTATTTTCTAAAGTGGCTGCATCATTGTACATTCCAACCATTAATGTATGAAGGTTTTTCCACATCCTCACCAACATTTATTATTTTACTTTTTAAAATACACAGTCATTCTCATGAGTGAGTGTAAAGTGTTATCTCACTGTAGTTTTGATTTATATTTCCCTCATGGCTCATGAAGCTGAGCATCTTTTCATATGCTCATTGGTCATCATCTTTGCATAAAAGTCTGTTAAAATCCTTTGCCAATTTTTCAGTTGGGTTATTTGTCTTTTAATTGTTGAGTTGTAAGAATTCTTTATATATTCTGAATATCAGACTATTGTCAAATATGGATTTGCAAGTGCTTTCTCCAATTCTATGAATTGTCTTTTCACTTTCTAGATAGTATTCTTCAAAGTAAAAAAAAGCTTTAAATTTTGATCAAGTCCAATTATGCTGATGTACACAATTAGAGATATGCCAACAACCATGTTTCTGTTTTAAGTTATTTCTGTTCTAAAGTTATGAAAGAGACATCTATGAAGTAGAAAAATTAAAGAATGCATATTAATTTTATCATGAGACATTTATAATAAAAGAATGTTTTTCTGTACAAGTTAGGGCAAAATTGCTTAACGGGACATCAAAGTAAATCTGTGCAATTTCTTTGACAATAGATAAAAGTTAGGACCATATCTAGACAGCCTATCTGCTTATAGAATTTCCATATTTTTAAATATTTTGGAATCTGTATCTTGATTAAATGCTAATATTATTAGTTCACAGAACATCTTTGCTTGGCACCAGTTCTCAAGATGTGAAGTTATACAAACATATTTCCCCTGTGACATTTCAAAACATGCTCAATCATTAGAAAAAAATTAATTTAAAAGACACCTGTGCCAATATGTGTATTTGCTTCTTGTGTAGAGAGCTACAATAGCCAGAACTTCACTTTGGTAAGAATAAAATATGCTATAGTGACTTCCAAGCACTGTATAGTTTTCAAATGGAAAACAAGCTGGAGAAGCTTTGAAGGTTTGTCAGAAACTGCAACGTCTGGGTGGCAAGTGGGATCTCACTGGGCTCAAGGGACATTGCAAAACCCTACTCCCAGCCATCTGTTGCTTTGTATCTGCAATTCTACTGGAAGCCAGTCAAAAAGAGGATAACAAGTGAAAACTATTTTGGCAACAAAATAAAAAATAAGAAACCTAAAACAAACATCTCCCCACAAACAGATTTTCTGTTGGATTCAAATCATACATGGTAAGAATTTTTTGAAAATGTACAAGCTGGACTCACTGAAAATGCCAAGAGAGACAGAGCAAAGACTGAAAGAAAACCAGGAGGGACCTCCTCTTCAGGAGGCATTTGTCTGTTTAGTTGTGTTTCCTCCTGAGACAGAAGCTCCTGGAGGCAGAGACCTCTGCCTTCTTAGAACCTCAGGTCCGGCTAAATATGTTAAGAGAAGCTATAGAAAAGGATTGTGTGATCTGTAGAGGAAATAAATGAGCTTGAATGAAAACACCTACAGTATGGGATTTCAGATGAGGAAAGAATAGTGACTGTGGAAGTAGTATATTCTACAGTGGAAGTAGTATTCTAGAGTGAAGTCTTTAATAGCCGTTCATCACTTATTCAGCAAATATTTGTAGAGCACTTACCATGGGTACTATCTTAGGTGCTAGTGATACAACTAGAAACAAAAAGAATGAAAACCTTGCCTTCATGGCACATACAATTAAAAACTAATGTTCATGGAGCATTGATTTGTGCCAACCATTGTATTCCGTCGAACAAGACTGGGCGAGTGAACAACAATTGTATTCAGATCTTCATATGTGATAGCTTCTTTGATCTTCACTCCAATCCTACGGATAAACTGCTATTATTGTTTCCACCTTACAGGTGAGACAACTGAAATTTAGGTTAAGGTGCTTGCCTAGGTACAGGAATCAGTGACTCAAACACAGATCTGCCCAACCACTGAAACTCTAGTCTTCACAGCTGCATACTCCAGCAGAGATTCACTATGTGATTCTAAGACCATGATCTTACAGCTGCTGTCATGTTGTTTAATTTTGGATGACAATTATACAAATGAGTGTTATACCATATTTTCCTATATTATAGCAGTACAGTCATTTATGGGCTTCCCTAGTAGCTCAGAGGGTAAAGAGTCTGACTGCAATGTAGGAAACCTGGGTTCAATCCCTGCCCTGGGTCAGGAAGATCCCCTGCACCAGGGAATGCCTACCCACTCCAGGATTCTTGCCTGGAGAATTCCATGGACAGAGGTGCCTGGACGGTTACAGTCCATGGGGTTGCACAGAGTCAGACACAACTGAAGTGATTTGGTACACAGCATGTAGGCATTTATAGATGAGAGAAAAAGCCTCAAGATTTGTAAAGTTTAAATACGTGACTATGTGACGGCATGTCTGTCTGATTATTGTTGAAAGGAGAGAGGAGATACAAAGTTAAAAGAGATATTCATGTGGGAAGAAATAATGCTATGAGTTATTCTGAGATGGAAAAGCACTATCTCCCAATAGAAATAAAGAAATGACTCTTGGCACCTAAGGAAAAGAAGAAAATAAGTAAAAGAGGAAATCTGGTAAACTCTGTGCTAGGGAGGTGTATAAATCCCAAAGTGATTATTAACAGGAGATAGATAATGCAAAAAAAAAAACAAAACTAAAGACACTAGAGTATATATTATCTCTGATGTTTTTTCAGTAATTCAGACTCTTGAAAATACCTTATATTATCATAATCCTCCAGGAATAGCTACATAAATCTGACTGCTACATAAAAGTTAATTATGGGTATTGCTTCATAAAATGTCAACTTATTTCAACCTTCAGTTCAAATTTAGAATACCAAAGTCCCTCTTGAGTCCTGTGGCTACAACTTTCATAAAAACGGCTTAGGTGGCCTGTGACATAACGCAGGCAGACTGAGGATTTCTGGGAGAAAGATCCCTCTGAAGTACATGGTACTTTTTAATCTGTTTTCGCAATATCACATCTTCACTATTAAGATAAAGTAGGTCATGTCTTTTTTCTAATTACAATAGCTTATAGATTTTTTCTTTTAAATAGTAATTCTTCTAGATTTTATTCTGCTGGGGTATCAAAACTCTCAAAAGATGCAGTGATTCAGTAATTAAAGAAATACAAATCTTCCAGGGTCAAAATCAACACCATTGCAGATTTTTAGGTAAGTGTGGCCAAAAAAGGAGATATTAAAATGACAGCAGAATGTTATACATGCAAAACAGTCCCAGTGATTCATAGCTAAATTAGAAACTGCCACATGATGTATTGTGCAAATTGCAGCCCAGATTTGTGCTTTATTTCGTTTAACCAATATTTACATAGTACAGTATGCCAGGCTTTGTGCTACATGCACGTAGACACAGACAGGATGGCACATTCTCAGCCTCTGATGAATTTACATTACAATTTATCTAAAAAATACATAATAATACACTATGTAATATTGATTAATATAAATCAGTGAAAAAAGCAAAGAAGAGTCCAATGCTATCATTTGTATAAAAAGGGGAGAATGAAGAAGAAAATATATATCAATTTATATATGTGTTAGTCACTTAGGTGGGTCCAACTCTTTGAGACGCCATGGACTGTAGCCCAAAAGGCTGCTCTGTCCATGGAATTCTCTAGGCAAAAATAGAGTGGGTAGGCATTCCCTTCTCCAGGGGATCTTCCCGACCCAGGGATCTAACTCGGATCACATGCATTACAGGCAGAATTTTTACCATCTGAGCTACCAGAGAAGCCCTATGAATTTATATATATACCCATATATGTTATATATTTTATATATATTTGCTTCCCAGGTGGCACAGTGGTAAAGAATCCGACTGTCGACGCAGGAGATGCAAGAGAGGTGGGTTTGATCTCCAGGAAGATCCTAGGAAATGGCAACCTACTCCAGTATTCTTGCCTGGAAAATTGCATGGACAAAGGAACCTGGTAGGCTACAGTCCATGGGGTTGCAGAGTCAGACACTACTGAGCATGCGTGCATGCATGCATGCACGTGTGCACACACACATGCGCGCGCGCACGTGCACTGTTGTGCTTCTTTTAGCTGTCTCCAGGAAAGATAAAAGGGTGGCTGGCAGGAGGATCTGGATATCACTTCTACCATTTCTGCAACGACCATGAATGTTAGAAATACAAAAGTAGTTAACAATTACAAGCCATTCCCAGTTTTCCAAGTCACTAACATTACTCATAGAACTGTTTCATCAATCTCTCTTGTCCACATGGGATCTCAAAATTTCACAAAGTTGAGAATCAAAATAGAAAAGAGTAAAATTATCATTACATTCCTCCTCCTTTGTGCCTACTGAACACATAATTATTAACATTCCCCTTGTTAAATGTTCCCAAGTAGGTGTTTATGCGCTGGACGTTTTTGTTTCTTAAAAAAAAAAATTTATTTATGGATAAGAGATATGTGAATGTTTATAAAACACTCCATGAACCTCATCCCAGTTCTGTGAAAATGGAAGTATGAAGGAAAAACTAGTGTAGAAGCACACAAAATACCAACAAATGATAGTACGTGTAAATTAAAAGAAAGCCAAAGTGGGTATCAAGGAACAGGTGGAGAAAATGGAAATAACAGGACTCTTACCTGTCATGTTAGTTAGTAACCAGAGTTCTTAAGTCTCATTTCCGCTAAGAGCCTAGGGACTATATTACCAATAGTTATTACCTGAGTGAGCTTGGGTAAGTTATTTAACTTGCCTCAGTTTCCTCATGGAGAAGGCAATGGCAACCCACTCCAGTACTCTTGCCTGGAAAATCCCATGGACGGAGGAGCCTGGTAGGCTGCAGTCCATGGGGTCGCTAAGAGTCAGACACGACTGAAGCGACTTAGCAGCAGCAGCAGCAGTTTCCTCATTTGTTCAATGCAGGATAATAATAGCAACCACTTAACAGGACTCCTATGAAGGATAAATACATCATTTGGAATAGTGCCTGGTATAGCTGTGTATAATAAATATTATCTATCATTATTATTTACTATATTCTAAAAGTATTAGCATTCCCAGTGATGGCCCATTATTAAGAATCAGAAACATTATAGTTATAAGAGACTAAATAAATCGTATAAACAAAGAAATTTGTGCACATGCAGGCAAGCATATGTGCAAAGAGAGACAGGAATGGTTTCTAAATCTGGTTATTTAATTAGTCATAAAAACAATTTTTTATCCAGTCTCGTTAGCAAAATTTAATTACCTTCATTAAATTAGGTGTCGAAAGGTCAATAGGACTACATTACAAATTCCTATTATCAGAAAGATGTTTAATAGGTATTCTAACAAAATACTCATTGAGAATAAGACTTGGATGAATGACAAATGGCTGGAGATGAACAAACACACAAGGTTCCCTACGGAATCACATATGACCTCAGCCAAACTCAGCAAGTATCAAGAGATCGTAGAAATTGAACTTCTGGTTTAATTTCTGCCTTATTTCCTTTTTTTTTTTTTTTTTTAGCATTTTCTAGTATTTATCCTTTCTAGTGAGTATAAAGTACACCAATGTTGGAAATAATTTGTAAAAAGCAGTTTGTAAGTCTCCATTAAAATCTCACAATTATGCAAATGCTCAGAGTTTTAGCACAAATACTCAACACTACCCCAAACTGTGTTGCCGAATGAATCACGCAAACACACAGCTGTGAGATTAAGTACAGAAAACACAGATCTCCACTCTGGCACAACTTCAAATGCCTCATCAGAGACAGAGAAATGTCAAACCCAAAGTTTACACTGAAGCACTGCAACTCCCAGGGACCGGGAAGAAACTACCAGAGCATTCTGTATGGTAAACTACTTAACACACTTCACCCCTCATGCACTGTAAAAAGGATCAGCTTGCAGAAACTCAGGATGAGTGACTTTATGGGGCTGCACAAGTCACTCCCATGTTCTGCAGAAAAACCCAGCTTGAAGAGCTGCACATTCAAATGGCTGCTGTTTCAATAAGACCCGGGGTGATCTCTGGTCCTGTTCTTTTCCTTGACCATAGTTACAATATTCACATTGCACTAGTCCAAACAGCAACTCACAGAGCTTCCACAATGATATTCTCCTTTTAACCACAGCTGATCTTTTGAAATCTGGGTGGTGAAGGTTCCAATGGATTCTAATTCACAGTACATGTGTGAAGTTTAAAGTATCTGCTGACTTAGAGGAAGTTACTCATGGAAAAATTATCTTTGATGCACTGCACACAGTCTGGCTGTGCTGAGATAGTTGTTTGAAAAGAAAAAAAAAGTGTTAAGTATTTCTTTTAGATAGAAATGTTAAAAACACTGGTAGGAGTTACGTATAATGGTAGAAAAAACTCCATTTACAGTAACAATGAAAGAGGTAAACTTGAACTTAAACTTGAAAAGCTTAAAACTTATATGAAAAACACTGTTTTAAAACCCTCCTCTAAAACATAATGGTATATTTTAACAAATAGAAAGATATCCCTGGTTCTTGGTTAGGACATCTCAGCATTATTTTTTAAAAAATTCAAAAGCCTGGGTTCTCTAAGTCAATTTATAAATTTTGTGAAATCCCAATAAAAATACCAATGAGTCATTTTTTGGGGAAAAAGCAAACTGACTTTAGTAAATACTGAAGTTCCTATAAAAAAAGTAACAGCAAAGTGTTATCTAAGGAAAACAATGGAAAGGAAGAACTGTGAGGGAACAGCTAACAGAAATACAAAGTCTCTGTAACTACTCCTATCACGAAGTCTCATTAACTAAAATGTGGTCTTGGTGCATAGATAGACCAATGAAACAGAACAGCAAGTCCAGAGGAGAGCTGACCACAGATGGAAATTAGTAGATGACACGGGGCATCCCAAAATGTGGGAATAAAGATGGACTTTTTAATATATGGCCGGGACAACTGGATAGCCATTGAAAAATGATAAATTTTGATCCATTCTTCACGCTACTCATTAAGCACAAACTCCAAATTAATAAGATATTCTAAAAGATAAAATTATATAATTAATATTTAAATGGGTGAATTCCAAATTATTCTTCTACAACCTGAAAGTAAAAAAGGTTTCCTAACTGTGACTCAAAATCCAGATGCAATGAAAAAAATTTGTTATATTTGACTATCTTAAAAAAAAGCAGTAAGTGCCTATTATGGGCTTCCCTGGTAGCTCAGTGGTAATGGATCTGTCTGCCAATGCAGAAGATGCCGGTTCGATCCCTGGGTCAGGAAGATCCACTGGAGAAGGAAATGGCAACCTGGTCCAGTATTCTTGCCTGGGAAATCTCATGGAGAGAGGAGCCTGGCAGGCTACAGTCCATAGAGTCACAAAGAGTTGGACATGAGTTAGCGACTAAACAACAAGAAAAATGCATGACAAAAAACACTGCAAGCTAAACAAAAAGACAACAAATTAGAAGAAAAATATTTGAATATCTATCCTAGATAAAGGACTAAGGTCCCTAATTTACAAAAAACGTTCAAAAATTGATCAAAAACAGACCAAAAATATTATAGAAAGACATAAATAAAAATTTCCCATGAAAGATATGACACTAAAATATGACAAGATGTTCAACTTTACTTAAAAAAGGAATCATGATAAAACAATACTGATATACCTCAGCCATCAGATTGGCAAAAAATCAAAAGCCAGACAATACCGTCTGTGGTGAGGTTAAAGAGAAATAGGCCCTCTCCTACATGGCTGATGGGAAGGGAAAAGGGTACAACCCCCCTACTGGGGGTGGGGGGATTTGACAGTATCTAATAAAACTAAATCATTTACTCTTGACCCAGCAATACCATGACTACAATTTATCCTGATCATATTATCTCCAACATACATACATAGGGTTATCCATTGTACTATCATTTGTAATCATGAGCTATAGAAATTACATAAATAGGACATGGTTGAATAAAGTATGGTGCACTCACACAATGAAATACTAGGAGAATATACTAAAGAACAAGAAAGCTCTCTATGAATTGATAGGGAATAACTTGCAGGATATATTGTTAGGTAAAAAAAAGCACAGTACCACACAGTATATAGAGTACATGCTGCCTTTGTGTAAGAAAAGGGGGGAAGTAAGAAAGCATAAAATTCCCTGCTTATTTTCGCAAAAGGAAATTCAGGAAGAATAAATCAGAAAACAATGAAACTGGTGACCTACAAAAGGAATGAATGAGGAGGGTAGAACACAAATTGAAAGCAATGGAGGAGTGAGTGACATTTCTGAATATATCTCAAGTATAATTTTAAATGTGGAAAATGTTAATGTTGCACATGTTCAAAAGTGTCAATACAATTAAATCAATAAGCTTCAGAAAAATTCTAAAACTGAAAGAAAACAGAAATACCATATGATCCCAACTGTTAAACAGAACTGTGCTGCAGCACAAAGGCAAGCTAGGACAGAACTGATCCAAGTAACATCAGAACACAATGCTTTGATACATACCCTCAGTTTGTGGACAAAAGAACTGTACGTACATCTTGAACTATTTTTAGTAGGCCTCTTTTACATAGCACGATGAGTATAGCAGTTCTGAGACTACTTTGTTTGTTTGTTTGTGCATTGTAGGATTGAGCAAATGGAGCAAACGTGTTGACATTGCTGAAAGCCAGGGCTCTCATTGTGAGAAAGTGAAACTCAAACATGGGATGAGGCAAAGGCAAAGAAGAATCTTGGGAGCTGGGCTGGTGTAGAATGGCAGGTATATGTGTCTACTAGACAGATACATATTATATACAATTATGTAACTATATAACTAATGATACAACTACATAAAAACATTTTCTAATATATACATATACTTCTGATATGAATTTGTATGTATATATGCTTTTATTCACACATATGTTTAAAAAATTTTTTTTTCCTGTAGCTTCGTCTGCTGATGGGACTGGAGGCTATGATACATCAGTAACAATGAGTACACCTAGGTCTTGTTTTCTATATACCACTTCCTACTAAAAGGAACCAGGGAATTTTTTCTTTAATGGATGATTCCAGGGATGTAGGAAGAAAAGCATAAGATAAGCCCAGAATATTTTTGCTGTGCCAGAAATTAAGGAAACGCCCCAAATAATGAGGCATATAAAATGCACATAGGGGCCAGCTTTAACACCCTTGCCAGATCTGAGAAAACTGGCACTAAAATTACGATTATACAGCAATTTTGTATAATTGGTTACATAGTGGAAGTAATGAACAGATTCAAGGGATTAGATCTGATAGAGTGCCTGAAGAACTATGGATGGAGGTTCATGACATTGTACAGGAGGCAGTGATCAAGACCATCCCCAAGAAAAAGAAATG
Source organism: Okapia johnstoni (assembly GCA_024291935.2). NCBI lineage: Eukaryota > Metazoa > Chordata > Mammalia > Artiodactyla > Giraffidae > Okapia > Okapia johnstoni. The sequence continues at coordinate 62,442,012 of CM044308.1, forward strand.
CAAAAAGGCAAAACGGTTGTCTGAGGAGGCCTTACAAATAGCTGTGAAAAGAAGGGAAGAGAAAAGCAAAGGAGAAAAGGAAAGACATACCCATCTGAATGCAGAGTTCCAAAGAATAGCAAGGAGAGATAAGAAAGCCTTACCTCAGTGATCACTGCAAAGAAATAGAGGAAAACAACAGAATGGGAAAGACTAGAGATCTCTTCAAGAAAATTAGAGAAATGGTATGGACCTAACAGAAGCAGAAGATATTAAGAAGAGGTGGCAAGAATACACAGAAGAACTATACAAAAAAGATCTTCACAACCCAGATAATCATGATGGTATGATCACCAACCTAGAACCAGACATCCTGGAATGTGAAGTCAACTGGGCCTTAGGAAGCATCACTACGAACAAAGCTAGTGGAGGTGATGGAATTCCAGTTGAGCTATTTCAAATCCTCAAAGATGACGCTGTGAAAGTGCTGCACTCAATATGCCAGCAAATATGGAAAACTCAGCAGTGGCCATAGGACTGGAAAAGGTCAGTTTTCATTCCAATCCCAAAGAAAGGCAATGCCAAAGAATGCTCAAACTACCGCACAATTACACTCATCTCACTCGCTAGTAAAGTAATGCTCAAAATTCTCCAAGCCAGGCTTCAACAGTACATGAACTGTGAACTACCAGATGTTCAAGCTGGATTTAGAAAAGGCAGAGGAACCAGAGATCAAATTGCCAACATCTGCTGGATCATCGAAAAAGCAAGAGAATTCCAGAAAAACATCTACTTCTGCTTTATTGACTATGCCAAAGCCTTTGACTGTGTGGACCACAAGAAACTCTGGAAAATTCTGAAAGAGATGGGAATACCAGACCACCTGACCTGCCTCTTGAGAAATCTGTATGCAGGTCAGGAAGCAACAGTTAGAACTGGACATGGAACAAGACTGGTTCCAAATAGGAAAAGGAGTACATCAAGGCTGTATATTGTCACCCTGCTTATTTAACTTACATGCAGAGTATCTCATGAGAAATGCTGGGCTGGATGAAGCACAAGCTAGAATCAAGGTTGCCAGGCAAAATATCAATAACCTCAGATATGCAGATGACACCACCCTCATGGCAGAAAATGAAGAAGAACTAAAGAGCCTCTTGTTGAAAGTGAAAGAGAAGAGTGAAAAAGTCGGCTTAAAACTCAACATTAAGAAAACTAAGATCATGGCATCTGGTCCCATCACTTCATGGGAAATAGATGGAGAAACAGTGACAGACTTATTTTTTGGGGCTCCAAAATCACTGCAGATGGTATCTGCAGCCATGAAATTAAAAGACACTTGCTCCTTGGAAGAAAAGCTATTACCAACCTAGATAGCATATTAAAAAGCAGAGACATTACTTTGCCAACAGTGGCCCGTCTAGTCAAGGTTTTTCCAGTAGTCATGTACGGATGTGAGAGTTGGACTATACAGAAAGCTGAGTGCCGAAGAATTGATGCATTTGAATTGTGGTATTGGAGAAGACTCTTGAGAGTCTCTTGGACTGCAAGGAGATCAAACAAATCAACCCTAAAGCAAATCAGTCCTGAATATTCAATGGAAGGACTAATGCTGAAGCTGAAATTCCAATACTTTGGCCACCTGATGAGAAGAACTGACTCATTGGAAAAGACCCTGATGCTGGGAAAGATTGAAGGCAGGAGAAGAAGGGGATGACAGAGGATGAGATGGTTGGATGACATCACTGACTCGATGGACATGAGTTTGAGCAAGCTCCAGGAGTTGGTGATGGAGAGGGAAGCCTGGCTTGCTGCAGTCTATGGGGTTGCAAAGAGCTGGACACAACTGAGTGACTGAACTGACTGACTGGCACCAAAATTAGTAAATCGTAATACGTTAAGTAGGAATCCATATTGATAATAAATAGATAAAAATATACGTTGACATCTAGTGGAGAAGAGAGCTTTTCCTTCTCGCAGAATGTTAACTAATGAGCAGAGATATGGTACAGTTAAAATCATTTTCTTGTAACTATAATTGTAAGATTTGTAAGAGTGAGAAACAGTGGGTGACAGATTTATGTGGAGCAAGATATTTGTAGTATATCCAAATAAATGACCATAAATTGATTATTAGTTGCAAAAGAGAACACAGTAAATACATTACAGGAAGAAACCCAACATGCCTTGATCAGGTGACCAAAATTAACATCACAACTGAAGAGGCATATGCGACCCTGAGAAATCTACAACTTCACATGTGTAGTATTCTGATGGCGGGGAGAGGTGCATAAACTGAATCTAACACATTAAATAAGTGGATGGAGGATAGAGGAAGCCAGTTTCTATGAAATGTTATTGGTATGGAAGTATATCGGAAAACAAGGGGATGAGGCTACAATGAGCCACATGGTGATGGATTAGAGTTGGAGACATCAGTATAAACTCATGTTTACTTCAACCCGAATACAGATGGTTCTGTAATGGAAATATTTATAAATGTGTATATTTACATGGGTTTATATACATACACGGAGAAGGCAATGGCACCCCACTCCAGTATTCTCGCCTGGAGATTCCCAGGGATGGCGGAGCCTGGTGGACTACCGTCTGTGGGGTCGCACAGAGTCGGGCACGACTGAAGTGACTTAGCAGCATATACATACATGTAATTTCTTGCTTTGCTAGTTGTGAACGTCTGGAAGAATAACATCCCAACAGCAGTGAGCATGCTTACCACCAGATCTTGATTTCTAATACCATTCTCCGGTGAAAGGAACCAGGGCTCCTTGTAGAAATAGCTGATTCTAGGACTGAGGCAAAAAATAAAAAGAAAACCCATAACCTGATTCTAATGATAAGAAAAACATCAGAAAAATCTCAGCTGAGGAACATCCTACAAAATAGCTGAGCAGTACTCCTTAAGAATATCTTTATCATCAAAAATACTGAAAGTCTCAGAAACTGTCATAGGCAGGAGAAAGTTAAAGAGATACGATGACTAAATGTAAGATGATATCCTAGAGGTTCTTGGAACAGAAAAAGAACATTAGGAAACACTGCTAATTTTACTGTTTAAAAATTTCCATATTTGAGTATATTGAGCTTTATGAAATTTTACGAGTGATTATATATCAAGATCACTTGTATTTCACAGCCTATCATGGCTTCCCTGGTGGCTCAAACAGTAAAGAATCTGCCTGCAATGTGGGAGACCCAGGTTCGATCCCTGGGTTGGGAAGATCCCCTAGAGAAGGAAATGGCAGTCCACTCCAGTATTCTTGCCTAGAGAATTCCACAGACAGAGGAGCCTGGTGGGCTACAGTCCATGTGGTTGTAAAGAGTCGAACACGACTGAGCGACTAACACTTTCACTTTCATGTTCAAAAATCTATGCCATGTAAAGATTAAGATAAGACATCACTGTTCTATTCTTGAGTATATTAAGAAGTAACTGCATACTTAACATCATGATGAGTACATTTTGGAAAGTGAAAGAAGTCTAAAGAATGAGCTCCCCATTCTCCAGGAGAACAGGCTACAGAGAGAAATAGGAGGTTAGCCTAAGATAAACTGTATTTAAAATAACCACAGTGAAAGTCATTCAGAACTGATCAACAGAAGTGGAGAAGGCTTGGTAGACTGGTGGATATTGTGCTAGACCCAAAATTCTGATGTCAATAGAAGGTATGGGAAAGCATTTACAGAAGGATTTTGCTTGGTTTTGTTTTGGCTGTGCTAGGTTTTCATTGTGGTGCACCAGATTTCTCTAGCTGTAACACATGGGCTTAGTTGCTGTGCAGCATGTGGGATCTCAGTTTCCTCACCAGGGGCTGAACTTGCGTCCCCTGCAGTGGAAGGTGAATTTTTAATCATGGGACCATTAGGGAAGTCCCTATGGAAGGACTTGGGAGTCTACATTATGAATCACTTTGTTATACTGCCCTGCAATAAACATCACTCAAAAAATGACCAAAGTGATGACCAAAGTTAATGGATGAAAGAAAAAGGGAACACAGAATGGAAGGAGAGAGAGGGGAAGAAAGGAACCAGGATGCATTAAAATCACTAAGGTACCTTGCTGCTGCTGCTGCTGCTAAGTCGCTTCAGTCGTGTCCGACTCTGTGCGACCCCATAGATGGCAGCCCATCAGGCTCCACCATCCCTGGGATTCTCCAGGCAAGAACACTGGAGTGGGTTGCCATTTCCTTCTTCAGTGCATGAAAGGGAAAAGTGAAAGCGAAGTCACTCAGTCGTGTCCGACTCTTAGCGACCCCATGGACTGTAGCCTACCAGGCTCCTCCGTCCATGGGATTTTCCAGGCAAGAGTACCGGAGTGGGGTGCCATTGCCTTCTCCTTAAGGTACCTTAACCAACCCTAAAACATCAAGCTTCAAGCCTTACTGTATAAATTAATTTAAATGGAAACATTTGCATAAGATTCTCAACTTTGACTTTTACATCACCTTGCTAAAAGCCCAACTGGAGGTAGAGTGCAGTGATGAATAGCATCTACTTCAGAAGTAAAAGGTGATTCTAAAAAGGTGAAGCATTCTATACAAGGCCAAGCACTAACAGGTGTTCACCTGCTACCTCCTTCCCACCCCGTTCACCTGCTCTCTTTCTTCTTGATTTACAGGTGTACAAGGGGAGGCTGCTGGTGTGCAGGCAGACTGGGGGTTTTGTGTCTATTAAAGTAAGAGCTCTTGACACACTTGCAAAATCTAGTCAGGTTCAAGAACAAGTATGCCAACCTTGGCTTGTATTTCTGCTAATTCTCCTTTTACATGTCTCTTTACAGATACAAGCAGCACAGGTAAAGACCTATACATATGATAGTGAAGAGTTTCTTCAAACAGCCAGACAGAAGATAGTAATCAGCAAGACCTATTTTTCTATCCAACCAGATGGATGAAGATTGTTAAACTGGATTTACATTTCAGTAAGTCGGACTCAATTCACCAACCCCCCGCCAACATTTATTGAGTACTTCTTGTATGCCAGGTATTATGTAGAATGAATGTGGTATAAATACAAGTGCGTAGTAATGTTAACACTACAATACAAGCTCTTTTAGGGCAAAGGCTTTCTCTTATATCCCCAGAACCCACTTGTACCTGGCACAGAGTAGGCACTCAGTAAACATGTGGTGACTGATGGTCTACCAGGAGTTAAAAGTATATAGTATCAGTCGTGTCAGTGACTGCGTTTCTCCACATATAAGTAGATGGTGATTAGATCACGAGGTTTGGTGATCAATAAACAAAGAGAGGACTCATTCAAATATTTCTACCAGAAAAAAAAAAGTATTTACAAAATGTTTTGGTGACATGACATCTCATAATTGAATAAGTGGAGTTCAGTCTAGAGCAAGGCATGATAATAGTAATGGTAATTGTGGTAACATATTACTTACTGAGTATTTAAAAATCTATGGGCAGCCCAAGCACTGGTCCTCCCGCACTGTGTGAGGGTGTTACCTGTGATTCTCAGTTTCACAGGGGAAGACGCCAACAGCTAAGAACTAGTCAAGGCCATGGACCTAATTGGCAGGGACACTTTCAATTCTGATTCTCAAAGACTTCCTTCCATACCTCCCTCCCATCTCTTTTATCCACCACAGGACATTCCTCTTATAATCTGCAAGGCATCTACTGTTTTCTTTTTTTTTAAATGGAAGTCTTTTGTTTCAGTAGGACACATATGACTTGGGATTCAAAAGCCACTTTGGGAATCAAATATAACTGACAGAATTTGCTTTCTCTTGCAGACCTGAAAGGAATCTGCGAGGAATTGGAAAGAAAAGGCCCAACACAAACATTTACTTTACAACTCTGTCCCTGAAATCCAGTTTCTGTCCAAAGTAAGTAAGGGGGTGGACTAGAGGGAGAGCTGTCATAAAACCAGTTTAAAAATCCTGTGGCTTGATAGCTAAGAAAAAAAAAATCGTTCTTTAAGGTCAACAGACACTGTCAGCCTTGTGAGAACGGCCAGTGTTTGGGACAGACATGTCTTAGCCCTGAAGTGTGCTTTCATTTCAGAACTTCCCAAACCCCTGCAAAGTCCTGTGATCCCCTGCGGAAAACAGGTGAATTGAGGTATTCTAACAACACAAATGAAGCCCGGACCTCCGGGGCCAATCAGCAGTGACATCACACCACATTCCAAAGCTGCCCTTTACCACAAGGAGCTCTGCACAGAAACCAGGCTTGTTTTCCCTCAGTAATAGGTGTGAGAGTGTGTTGGCTTTTATAGCATAGTAATTACTATGGGAAGATAATGACCTTCCCTCACATAGGCCTCATCTGCCTTTTATAACCCAGGAAGTAATGGACCCCTTGTATGTGTATCCTTGTTTTATCAAATCATTGACCGCACATTAAGGGGGGGAAAAAGTATACAACACTTACAATCTGGTGACAAAAGGACTCCGCAATGCTCCAAGGATTCAGTGCGGGTAAGATGAAACTAAATCACAAAAAAGTTCTTAGTGGCTACGTTCTCACAGTTTAAGACAAACATGATTGCTGCTGTCATTGCCACCACCAAGACAGCAGCTGTCACTTACTGAGCACTCCCAATGTGCCCGGCACAGTTCTAACGATGCTATGATGTAGGGGCCATACCCATTTTGCAGATGAGAAAATTAAGATACAGAAATGATAGATAACTTGCAGGGCCACGGGATGAATCAGGATTTCAACCCAGGCAATCTGTGAAACCTTAGTCCCAAACCACTGTGATAGGATCATTAAGAACTTGTTTTGGGGCAGGTAGGGCAGAGCTCAGGTGCGAGTAACAAAATGAGGGTCCATGGTTGACATCAAAGGGCTCTGGGGCACAGAGGCGGCAGAGACATGGGAGGCAGTCCTGTTTCACAGCCCACACTGGGAGAAATAGACAGTGTGAGGTGAGAGAGACAGTCACACCCAACTAAACCCAAAAGGACTTTTTGTTTAGTTGAGAAGAAAATTTACTGAAATTTTACAAAGTCACTAAAGTTTAACATCTTCAAATGGGCTTCAGTATAAAGTGGTCAAAGTGTCCCAACATAAAATCAAGTCCTGTATTTCATGGAAAGTGAAAAATCGCTAGCTGGCTTCCCTGCTCTGCATATAGGTACATAGTACCAGTAATACTCCCAAACTGCCCCTGATGTCTCTTCTTCCAGCCAAACACAGGACCCTGGGTCCCCAAACCCCTGGACCTCTAGTCAAAGATTCAGTCAGTCAGCAGATGTTTGCCAAGTGGCCACTACATGCCACAGCTTGTGCTTGATACATTTCTCTAAAAACATTCAGGAATGTGTGGATCTCAAGTTCCTGTTTACAAAATAGTGATGCAATGGTAAGTGAACTCTTTCCAAATTGGTCAGAATGGCCGCTTGTCCCGGTCGTCCATCCACTAACAGGCAGGTGGAGGGATAACATGGCGGTGATAGGAAGGTCCAGCCACACACTGCCTGCAGCAGGGGGCCACCGATACTATAGGAGAAGGAGGTGAGGGACGGATGCTCCAGCCATCTGGAGAACAGCTGTATGGGCGTGCGTGTTCAGTCGTGTCTGACTCTTTGTAGCCCCATGGACTGCACAGCCTGCCAGGCATCTCTGCCTGTGGTATTTTCCAGGCAAAAATACTGATGTGGGTTGCCATTTCCTCTTCCAGAGGATCTTCCTGACACAGGGATGGAAACTGCATCTCTTGCATCTCCTACATTGACAGGTGGATTCTTTATCCAGTGAGCCACTTGGGAAGTCTGGAGAGCAGCCACGACTTAGCCTCAATCAATTCCTGCCGTTCTTTACATTTTTCAGAGAAACCAAATAACAACAACTACAAAAACCCAGTTCTTCATTTAAAGCTGCTCTATTCCAATCTGGCTTCCAACTGGAGGTTTTCACAAACACTGCAGAGGCCAAACACAACAGGCCTACAGAACAGCTGACGCTTGCTGGGTATGAGCCTGCAATCTGCTTTGCTTCTGAGGTGTGGAAGGAAAGAGGCAGCCTGGCTTCGGAGAAGGCTGTCATGGGCAGTTTCTTGGGGGCCCTTTCGAGTCCACAGCAGAACTGACTCTGAGAGCTGCCTCGGTGCGGGGCTGTGAGCTGCTCATGCTGGGAAGCGTGTTTTGCAGAGACCAGGCCTGGAGAAGCAGCGAGGCATGCAATCTTGACTCCCTCCATGGAAGAAAGTGACATTACGGCCAGCCCTGCCCGTGCACTCTTTAATATTACATAAACACAACTAATTGGTTATGACTGCTGCAGTGATTAGAGATGCATTAGCAATTTGATGTTTTAAAAAGCAGACATTAATCAAGAATACGAATATAAGCAGTTACCCGGATCGCTCTCATTTTTCTAGTCTTCTTTCCCAAAATGTGTTGTTGCTTTAAATGTTTCAGCTGCCATCATCGCCTCCTATTATCTATTTAAACCAGGTTCTGACCTAATGGGATCACCTGAGGAATAACTTCCCAAGACTCAATCACTTTGGTACCAAGTTAAAAAAAAAAAAAATCTAAAGGGAAATAACTGCTGGACCCTGACTTCTGAACACTGACCTGCTAACAAACTCCAGCTCACTCACCACGAAAGGGAAGGAAGAGTCCCAGCATAAACACTGCCCTGGCAAGAGCTTCGGTCACCAAATGGAACAGCTGTGTCACGATAAACAAGGAGAAACAAACACAGTAAACAGGTGGGAAGGAGGGGCTGGAACCGCTCAGTTGGGAATTAGCAGGCAACACAGTGCAGAGACAGAGACCTCTGACACTGGCCCCGGACAGGACGAGGTTTGAATTGTAGCGCCTTCACTAAAGAGCTGTGTGACAGGCACTGACAGACATGGCCAGCCAGTCGCCAGGTGAGTACCTGTAAGATGCTTGTTGATAACTCAGACTGCCTCCTGACCTACTCCAAGCAGACAATGTCTACCCTCTTCAATAACTTGGGGCCTTAAGTACCCCAGAAGGGAGGGTGCAGTCCACATACCTCCAGGGGGGTGACATCTCAAGGGAAAGCCTTGTCTTGTGCCTGGTCCAGGAAGCTCCAGACAGGACACACAGCTCCTTTTCTACCCGGATCCTCAGACCTGACCCCTCAACTCTCTGATAGAGGAGGGCTCGGGTAGGGTCTATAACTCTGTTTGGTGAACAACTCTCTCTAGGGATTCTGACACAGCCGGTTTGTAGAACAGTGCTTGGGAACCACTCTAGGGAAGAACTCCAATGGATCTTCACAGGCACGTCTGTGGTAACAAGGGTCTAAGAATTCCCATCCAGCGCAGCCAGAGAACAAAGCCTCTCTGTGCTCTGGTGATAAGCCTATTGGAATCGAGTGCAGCTGGGGCGGGGCTTTGTCCTGTGAGGGCTCTCGACATCTCACTGTATCATTCACACAATGAGCTCAGTGAGCTAGATCATCCCACGAGATGGTTCTGGTGCCACGTCTAGACATTTTTGGTGTACAATAAATACTAATTCCTATTAGTGCTGACAGACATGCTAGGAACATGAAACCAATATTTGAGAAAGACCAACTCTCTCACTGCCCTTCTTCTCATATAGGCAAATTCATTAGTGGCTGGTAACTCCACAGAGTTGGACCAATGAAAGCTGAGGGTCAGGAGGTTATACCCAACCTGCAAGATTTTCTTCAGAGAAAGGGAGTATAAGAAGAAAGTAAGTTCCTTTTAACTACACATGGGTTAAATTTCCTTTTCTTCTCAAGTTAAAAGAAATCTTATCGGTTCCAAATATGTATGTGTGAAAGAAAAATGTGAGAGTCAATGACTAGATGAGTAAAGTAACTTTGGAGGAGAAGAATAGCTAGATCTGCTCCCAAGAAGATGATATACTGTTTACAGTGTTTGGTTTATCAGGAATAGAAGAAAACATTTTCTGCAATACAGCAGTTTTATAAAGCAATATTTTGCAAAAAACAATGTGTGTGCTCAGTCATGTCCAACTCTTTGTGACTCGATGGACTGTAGTCCACCAGGCTCCTCTATACTCACTATCAAATATTTCTCTCACCATGTGACATCTCAGAACCAGTTCTAGACCCCAAAGGCTGAGCTGCCAGTCTAGCCTCCATTCCATCTGAACCAGGTCTAGGAATAGAGAAAAGTGAAGAGCAGCATGAAAATACACAACCCGGTCTTTATCTCTTTATTCATTCAGCACCACAATTTAAAAATGGGGACTGAGAATACAAGGGTGAATAATAAATGGCTGCTGCCCTCAAGGAACTTAAGATTACCAAACAACAATAGTAGCTGTTTACTGTTAAGTGTATATAGTAATCCAACAAGAGATGTAATATTATTTGTTGTTCAGTCACTGAGTCGTGTCCAACTCTTTGCAACCCAATGGACTGCAGCACGCCAGGCTTCCCTGTCCTTCAGGGAATGTACATGAGTTTGCTCAAACTCATGTACATTCATTTTAAAGACAGACTAGTGAAGGTAACGAGAGAATAAGTAACTTGTCCAAGATCACCAGGTGGGAAGCACACACATGTACAAGTATCAACCATGTGAGGTGACACAAATATAAATGTTCTAGAGATGTCACAAATCAATACAGGGTCACTTTGGGTTGGAATGATTAGAGAAGGAATAAGAAAGGCAATGCTATTGTGGTTGCATTTGGAATAAGTGGGAGTTTTACAGATAAGAATGGAGAGGCAGGGAATGTATTTTAGGCATAAGAACTGGTATTGAAATATAGCACAATTGGAAAGTACTTTATTGTAGAGTTGAAAATGAAACTGTTTAAATCCTAAGGAGAGAACACTTGAGGTTCTTAAACATACTATTACGTGTATCTGGATCTACAGCTTTTCTCAGTTTCATTCTCCTTCATTAGCATTTTGCAACTTTCCTATTTACCACAGCAATACGAAATGATCACAGATTCTTCTATATGTATGAAAAGCAAAAGGTGCTCAGGCTACTCAGCTCCTGCCTTGAGAAGCAAAACTTCACAGCCAGTACGCATGCTCGTGTTCCTATCAATGGGCACACATGCCTGATGATGGGGCCTCAGGTTACACATGAGCAGACAAGAGATACATGGCGCTGGGGGCAAACACCCTCCTCCACTTTGTATGATACATTACGTATGCCAAGTCGTTTCCTTATCAATGAGTACCTAATAGAATACTGTAACTTAGGAATGCTAGTTTCATGACTGAACTCCCATGGTTTAGGTCTGATAATTAGGTGTGGAGGTGTGGGGTGAAGGGGGTGGGAGCAGCAGATGTGGGGCAGAAAAAGAGTTATTTTAGAAAACATTTCTGGAGAAATGGTTCTGTTCAGACTGGGAGGGGGAGAGTTTGGGAGAGCAGCCAGAAAGGGCTACAGAAGCTGGCTGAGGAGAGATTTGCTCAGAGACGTTAGTCAGGAGGCTATAGCTGGATACTGCTGACAGGCATTCAGGAGGAAAGCTCTTCTGCCCCGGTGATTCTGTCCACGGGCCACTGAATTGCCACAGATGTTCTGTGGCCGGTTTCAGCCTTGATATATTCAGGTGGGAGAAGAACTGTTAGTAGGCCTGAGGTTTAAAAGTTAAGTTAAAAAATGTTTTGCCTTCCAGGTGTGGCTGAAGAGCAGCCTCACCACCTGGCCAGGAAACAAGATGAGGGGACAGAAGAGAAGATTGACAAAGAAATAAAGATGGGGGGGGGGTAATGGAAAAACAGTGAATTTAACCAAAAACCTCCAGAATTCAAAATCTGGCAGCACAAAAAGACTGCCAGATTTAGTATTTAGCACAAAATAACAGTTCCATCACTGGCTGATAGTCTTTGTTTTCACTACATGAAACATTTTCTTCACTATATTGCAAACAATGGGATTTCAAACTCTCATTGGTGGGGCATGGCTTCCTTTAATGTTCTGTTCTGTTCTCTCCTCTGGTAAAGCTGCAACCTATTTGCAGTGCTGCAGTGTCAGATGAAACACTGGAGCTGAGCCAGGTCTGCTTTCTCATTCCCTCCTTCATTCAATAAATACTGTACTTAGAAAAGCCTTCCATGTTGCTCCTGAGCACAGCTGGTGTTTGAGATGCCATGGTGAACCAAACTGATGGAGTTTATGGTCTGGGGCAGAGGGAAGGCAGACACTAATCAATTTATCACATAAATATATAATAAACTGTTCACTAGACACACGGTGAGGGTGGAGGGCTTTGAGCTAGCATGCAGAGGCACAAGGCTGAGCCCAGGACATGTGGTCTGTCTGAGCCGTGCCCCAAAGAGGTTAACTGGATTGCAGTGGGGAGTTAGTTGGAGGGATTGTAACGGATTTAAGGAACTGAAAAACCTGTGGCTAGAACAAAGGGTATGAAAGAATACAAAACCTCCAGAGTGAGAAGGTGATTGTGGAAAGATGTCATTCTACTGCTCTGAAGAGTCCAGTGCAGAGGGTGTGTCCCTTTGGTACAGACACAGAGGACATCGTGGGTGGAGCACACTATTTAGTAACCCGTTTCTAGCTCCTCCCTACCCTGGAGAGTAACGACCCAGATTTTTTTTGAGCCTGATCATGTTCATTTTTGCTCTTCTATTATTTTAAGCAAAATACTGATATTTTTTTCACTGCCAAATTGCAAAACAAAAGCCATGTCCTTAAAAGGGCCAATCAAAAAGCCAACATATCTATGTTCCCAGAGCTTTTTCCTGGATTTTTCACATGTTGAATCTGCATTTTAAATAAATGATAAGGCATAACTTGGCTCAAGAGAGAACTGCAAAGATAAAAACAATAAGGAAGTAATTAGAGATCTGATATTTTGATTGTTATTTGCACATACCCTACCAAGAAGTTCCAACAAATACACCCTGGTGGTTTTGCTCTATTTTAAACTCTGTGCATAGTGGCCCTGACACAGAACGGTGTCAGCACTTCCAGTCAAATATCTGGAAGGGCTATTGCTCTGAAATGCTACAATCGCTCTACATTCAAAAGCCATTAAATGCCGATTTCTATAATAAAAGGCTGTACTCATCTCAGATGATGTCATGTCGTCTGGGCTTCTGCATTCTCCAGGAGAACAACTTGAAATAATCAAGAGTACAGTGTGCAAACTCCCCAGGTGACCAGTTTTCCAATTTCTCTCGTAGAAGTGTGAGATTAGGTAAGATTAGGAGGGAGAAAGCAAGAAGAGGGATGGTAAGCAAGAGGTTCAAGTTTTAAAAAGTAACAAAGGAAAAATCATAGAAAAATCTGGGAACAAAATTTAAAGCATTCTGCTTTTTTAACAGATGAAAACATGTGCTTCACTTCTTGTACATCAAAGAGATGCTCTGAATACTGTAAACTGTAACTAAAAAGTGTTCTTGTTTATATAGTGCATTGTTTCTACACTTTGACAGAAAGGGTGCGCATTTCCAGTGAGGAAGTATCCAACCACATTTTAACTATGAAGAAAACGTTTTTGGCCAAAGATTGAATTCTTTGCAAGGTGGTAATTTGTACACAGAGAAACTCAATTCTACATCACTGTATGCAAAAAAAAAAAAAATCAGATTTAACTGTTTTTCTTAACCACCACAACAAAAATAAGGAAACAAAGAATCCAATCATTTCAGAGTATACTTTGGACAAAACCACAGCATTTAACATTAAAACCCTAATGCATTTTACACGTTGGAAAATGTTAATTGTTAATGAACACTGCACCCTATCAGTTTCCTGTTCCAGATGGCTCTCTGTCAGGCTGGCAACAACTCAAGAGCCTGACGGAGAGGCGCAGGCATATGTCTTGTGTTTAAAATGAAAGGAAAAAAAGCAGAAGGGGGCTTCATTTTATAAACACTTCAGTGAAAATTACCATTCCATTTGGGACCAGTTCACTCCAGGTGCTAAGAACAGAATAAACAGGCAACATATGAAGGCAGAAAAAGTCAGGTTTCCATGGGAATTACATTCTTGGTTACGTTTACAACTAAATTTCAAAATACAAATGAATATCACCATGGTTGTACACATATGTTCTCATTCTGGTTTTTAAAATATTAATCTTATCTCCTCACATAATAAAAATAATATCAGTGTCTAGAGCCTGTTGTGTCTCTTTTTAATTTTCTTTTGCTGAAATTCTAGGCTGAACTACTTGTATCTAAGTGTTTTCTCTCCTACCCAAGGTCCTAATGGTCCTTCTTTTTGACTTAGAGAATTCTCCTTTGTGTGCATTTCCTGGTGGCTCACATGGTAAAGAATCCACCTACAATGCAGGAGACCTGGGTTCAATCCCTGGGTTGGGAAGATCCCTTGCAGAAGGAAATGGCAACCCACAGCAGTTTGCTTGCCTGAGAAATCCTGTGGACAGAGAAGCCCCTATTCTCCTTTATGTTCTGATCAAGGGTAATTTGACTTTTGAGGGATAATATCTCCTAGAACTCGGGACATTAATTCAGTACCAACATTCTCAACAATTACCTTTCCAATGTTAGTTTCAAAAGCCATATATGACATTATTCCTGGATCCCCTTTATTTTAGGCACGCTGACCTTGACAGATAAACTACAAAACAAATTTAAAACAAAAATCTCACCTGCCACTTTCACTTAGGAAGCTTATATGGGATCTGAATTTCTACTTACCAATAGGTCACCAAGCACACCTCAAAATACTAACAGTAGTTTTCTCTCGGTAGTGGGTTCATAGCTAACTTTAAATTTTATTCTGTGTTTATTAAAGAGTAAAAGATATTCCAAGTATTCTACAATGAACAAGTATATTTCTGTAATCAGGGAAAAAAATCCAATTATAAGTATTTTAAGAAATGTATAAACATGAATGGAGCTTTAAAATTCATCCAAATGATAATCATTGCCCTGCTAATACTTATATTCAAAGAATTACATATAATTACACAGCCATACACGACAGGCACATTTACGGCTACTTGAGTGTTGAGAGCAATTATATGGTGAAAGCAGTTTGAGGTCTAAGAATTTCCCCAGTTATTCTGATGCTGTTTTCTAAAACATTAGTGAAAATTCCAGACAATGATTTTTAGGCATATAAACACCTACTCCTGAAGCAATTATTCTGGTGCCAGTGACATCTTCATCCATTTACAGGCAAAGTACCAAACTCAAGAGGGAGAAGATAAGATATGTCTTTCAGATATAAAGAAAGAAAACTGGTTTATTTGTGACTGTTTTCACAATGGCCATACCTAGCATTTGTACATCACTGTCCCTTCCTTTGTGGAATCACTCCAGTCCCTATTCTATTAGTAAATGGTAATGCTGGACTGTCGATCACAGTCCACTGCCAGTTCTCCAAATCCTGCCCCCGTCTCTCTCCTGCCTACTTGCCAACACAGTTATGAAGTTAGCACTCAGCCTGGCCAGAGATAACCCTATTCCCCTGGCAATGGAGACTGGAAGTCAGTCAGTTTCATCTGCTAGGATTGAAAGAAAAAAAAAAAACCTCTCCTTTTTCCTGAGTTGCTGTTCTGAAATGACAGAAGCCAGGAATGCCTTAGAGGGATGAGGGGGTCACATGGAGGCAGTTGTGACAGGAAAGAATGAGGCCAATACTCAAGAGGAAGAAAAGTTTGGAAGATGCAGAGTGTCCTGATCATACCATTAGAGTCCCTGCACCATCATTCCTAAATACAGCTCCATCTCCAGACCTGCTGTTTGAGCAAACATGAAAGGCAAATACCAACCAGGAAGACATGTTAACAAAACATATGACTGAGCACTAATAACTTTAATAATACAAGTGCTCTGATTTAAAATCATCAAGAATAGAATTAATAACTCAGTCCGAAAAAAAGGAGAAGACCATGAGCAGGCAATTCACAGAAGATGAAATACAAATGGCAAATACCTGTTTTTCCTCAATATTCAATGAAATGAAATTTGTATGTGGCTTCTACATTGTTCTTTACATTTCCAAATTTTCTACAAACAGAAAGTATGACTACAATAGTGGAGGGAAAACCTTAAAGATATTAAAATATAAAATTAAATTTAAGAATGTTAATCTGGTATCAGCAAGCTGAATGAATGGGTGGGCAGGGGTGGAGGGGCCATGGGCCACTGTGTGCCTGGAGAAGCCTGAGCATTTCTGGAGAACTGTGAACAGAGAAGGCCATCTCAAAGGAAACAGAGACGGCCGCAGGGAGAGGCCACAGCTCTAGGAGCTGAGGTTGAGTCAATGACTCCACTGCTTCCCTCCTGAGAAGACAGTGATAGCCTGACAAAGACAATGGTATTGAGGAGGAGTAGGTTTAGAGGTAGGGATGGGAGTTCACCGAATCTGATAAAAACAAAAAACCAACGAAGCTAGAACCACAAGGTGGTAGCGAAAGAAGAGACCTAAGATTCACCTAATAAGACTCTCAGTACACAGTGAGGAAGCTAAGTGACTTATTTTCAGGTTACACACCTATGAGGATCTTTAGGAATAAACATTAGTCCCCTTCCCCTCTGTGCTCTTTTCGACCACAACGCTCAATCACTCCTATCTGATCCACAGCTACATGTTTAAGAAAACTATGCTGTATTCCATGCATTCCATTTGTTCTCTTTCATGACTGAGAAATTTATAATCTAATGTGCAGCTAATAAGAATCAGCAATTATTAATATCTCTGTCACACACACAATTATTACTATTGGCATCATGAGCAGACATAAAAATTAATGATTTAGACAGTCTGTCTCCTGCATTTGTGCATATATAAATACCACTGCAAGAAGATCTGTTCCATTGTCTTAATTAAGAATGATCATTTTTATGATCCGGCATGAAAAAATTAAGTACTTGAGAAAGTAATTTGTAGTGATCCCTTAATATCTTTGCAAAATTACTTAACTAGTTAGCTACCTTAATAGGCAGCTCTAAATATTTTTCTACACGGCTTGTGATGTATTTTAAATATGAACTAAACATTGTAAACTTCACTTGATATAGCCATTTTGTAATATGTACTGCAGTTAACTATTTTAATATGTTGGACAGTAAAACTAAATGTAACAGTTCCAACATTTCTCATGGGAGTGATTTAGGGCAGACATATGTTCTTCATCAGAGTTTCCAGCAGAAATCTTAGAAATCAAGAGGAAAAATAGACCCTATTATACCAAACAGTGTTACAAATCATAACGGAAAACAACAGTCTTAAAAGCTGTTTTGTTTTGTTTTGGTGCCCTGAAACAAGAAATCTGAAACACTAGAAATGAAGGTACGTGCCTTGATGAAAAGTCTAATGCTGGAATGCCACAATAACTAAGAATCCATAAATTAGAAGCAAGAGAAGAAGCAGAATCTTTTCTGAAATGAATTTTCCCCTGTATCTTGAAGTCTTTCAGCTGAGTGAGTACTGGATTCTGCAATCATGGTTTTGTAAACTGTCACCTACTGTAATGAGCTCAAGCTTTCATTCAACTGGGGGTAACATTTAAGCTGGCAATGAACTTTCAGGATCACTCTGCTAGTTACCACAGCAACATCCTTATCATTGCCAATGCTCAAGGTCCAAGGAACAACTTTTCAAGGGAAAGATATTTGAAATCTTGAAAACTGTTTTTCAATTGAAATAGTGCCCCTAAGAGTAGAAATCTGCAGAAATGTGTATTTTGAAATTTGATGAATTCCTGAGGGGAAGCTGTGAAAGGAGGAAAGAATGCAGAGGTGATAGAGGAAAGGAAGCACAAAAGAGAAGTTCTCATTAGCGCCTCATCTTTTACAGTCCTCAGTTGGGAAGTACTTGTATTTTACAAAGAAGACTGACTTTCAACAAGGCTAGGAAAAGTACTTGACCAATGATGAAAAATGCTTTGTTTGAAAGATATACCTCTACTAACATAATAAACAAACTGTCTATGCCTTATGCTGATGGAGATGAAAGTTTTCATAATAAAGTATCAGCCATGAATGGCAATAAAAATTTTATATGGTCTATGTTTATCTGAACTTTTTCAAAAGAGAAAAGCTGTCATATACAAATCATTGCAAATAGATTTTTACTCTTAGTTGTAGAATGTGGCTTTGTTTTGCTAAGGACAGGGCATATGCTTTCCATTGGCAAGTAGACCTGAAAGTATCATAAGCTGCCTTCTACAACCCACTGAAAACAAATTCTCAGCTCCTTCCTCATTCGAAGTCCTCTCTTAGATTTCCATTACAGAACACAAGTGGATGCCGGATGAGAGCTCTCTAGACTGTTCTTACCTTCAGCCTTTCCTCATTTGTCATCCATGGTTAATCTTAAACAGGGCAATAGCCAAGTCAGGAAGAATAGAGAAGAAAAAAGCTCAGGAAACAAGATCCCTTAAAAAAGTTGGAGATGATTTTAAAAATCATGGTCCATCATGAAGGTAATTTATACATTTTATTCCAATCAGTGTGAAGTTCTGATTATTCCAGTGAGAGTAACAGGAATTCTGCCATTATTTTATATTGAGGTTTGGGGAATTACATAGGAAAGGGAGCATGACTATAGATCTTGCTAGGAAAAGTATTATCTTCCCAGAAATTGAGGACAACTTAGGCACCATCCCTTCCACAAAAGTGACTTTTCGTAACATTTTCAAGTCCTAAAATGTCTTAGTAAAATTCCTATTGATGCTCAAGTCCTGATGTTGGCCCTCTGTGCTGGGAAGCTCTTCTCGTGGGAGTGAGTAGACTTGCCGGGTGGCTTTATTTTCTTGATATGTCTTCCTAATATTAAGCCCCAAATTGCTTCCTAGCATGTTCTATCCAATAGACAGAGTTCTGTGGGAGGTCAGCTTCCACTTAGATGGTATCTTGACAGTATCGATTTAGAAGGAAAACCTATGCTACTTCACTGGTGAACTCACGGCAGATTAAAATGTAAACGTATGTGATTTTTCTTTTAGTTAAAAAATAAAAAAGGAGTTCATGAGATCTGTAGTGTATAATTCCATCTGCCTAGAGATCTTTTAGATTTCTAGTATGAGAGATTCAAAAGCTTTCCTCTGTAATAGTCAATAACTGAAGCAGTACTTAATCTAAAGACTGCAAACTGCATACTGGCTTGTATAATGGTTACTAAAATCTAATATAAAGACTGCAACCTGTTAGCCTACAGGCTGAATCCTGCCTTTCAGTAAGATCCCTTTGACTCATGCAGCATTTTAGAAAATGAGCCAACTTCATAAGCAAATGATTACAAGTCTTCTGGTAGGACTTTCAGAAAGTTGTGGTTTTCCTATATGAAGAAAAAAGGGCAGATTTCACTAGCATATTCCTTTTATTTTCATCCTTCCTCCCTCCTTGCCTGAAGCATGGATATAACACATGGAAGAGTAGTATCCACCTCATGACCATGATGACAGAAAAAAAGAAGTAGGAAGCCAAAAAGAATGTGAGTTCTGCTGCCTGTTTCTGAATTTCCTGCTGTGGAAAAAAAAAAAAATCCCTGTTTATTTTTATTTATTATTTAAGCTAACCTGGTAAATTTTCCATCACATTTAACCAGGTATAATCCTAATACAAGAATACAGACATTGATAATCCCAAATTATCAACAGAAAGTAAAATAAGAACTAAGAAATGTAAATCACAGTTTCCATGGTATAATCACACTTCTCTCTTGAAGTATAGTTTTTAGATATTTTGAATCTTTTATTCCCTAGCATTACACCAAACCTAAATAAACAGATCTAGCCCCTTTAAAGACATGCAAAAATTAAAGACAGGAAATATAAAAATTCAGGAAAACAAATTAATATAAAAATTGCTTACCAAAAAAAAATTTTTCCCCAAGAGTTCTGGTGTCAAAAACTATATATACGCAAGTTTTGTTTTTCTTCGTTTCCTGATTCCAGAGCCTTCTGACCAACACACCTTAGTGCACTGATTTTCCCTTAATAGTTTACAGGTGTGCCAAGCTGCTCCTTCACTTCAGGTCACAGGTCAATAGGGTAGGGCCAGAAATGATCAGAGCCCCTGCTGCTGGTTTCCTCCCACCACAATAGCCTGCCCACTCACCATGGTAGGCTATGCAAGCATTCTCATTGTTTGACTGCATCGCAATGGGAAAAAGCTGGGAAGCAGTGTCCTATATGATAGCTAGATGCTCTCAAAATGATGACAGCAATGGGAAAAAATTACCTATTACAATAGTAAATGGATCAAAAATTAGCTCATTACACATAACATCATTTTATTCTCAGCAAAACCATGAGTGGTCAATAGGGTGCTTATATTTATTATCAAAGTTCAGAGACGTTGATTTGCCCACTAACACACACTGAGAGGAAATGACACAGCCAGGACTTCTGAGTCAAGGATTTCTGCTCTAAGTCTATACTTTTCTGATATACCTCCCTGTATGATGACAGTCCAGTTTCCACAGATCCTTAAAATCAGTGTTTTGATTTCATACTCTGAAGAAAGTTTAAATGGTTTTCCTTTGTTTTCTCTTGTGACTGCCATGCAAACACTAACATATATAGAAACCGATATTCTCTTTGAACTTAGCAAGACTGAGAAAGCACAACACTAAATGACACATTTAGGCCATATCAATTTTCTTTTTACAGCTCCCATCCCTGACACCCAAGAGTCAAATCTTGTTATTTTGTGTGAGTAGAAAAGAGTTTTTGCCCACCATTTTTCCCAAGAGTACCTATTAAAAAGAAAATAATAGCTGCCGCTGACCATCTTAAATTTTGTTTTGTTTTTCCAATCTCAATTTCTCATTGCCCCTTCCATAAAAGGGAAGAATAGAGATGAAAGAGACTGTCAAAAGTAAACTACATTTTTAACATATAAAAGGAAATATGAATTTTAAACACAGCACAATTATTGTCAAGAGATACTACTGAAACAAAAAGAATTTAAGTTTGCTACTCCTGTTTTAGAAAGCTAGACAACCAACAGATTTCAATGACTAGAAAAAATATTTTAATTTCTTTATAGCAATGCAGAAACAAAGAGAACACATGCACCAAAACAGGACAGTACAGCGAAATATCTGTAAGTAGCTATTGGGCTTCCCTGATAGCTCAGTTGGTAAAGAATCTGCCTGCAATGCAGGAGACCCTGGTTCAATTCTTGGGTCAGGAAGATCTGCTGGAGAAGGGATAGGCTATGCACTCCAGTATTTCTGGGGTTCCCTTGTGGCTCAGCTGGTAAAGAATTCACCTACAAGGCGGGAGACCTGGGTTTGATCCCTGGGTTGGGAAGATCCCCTGGAGAAAGGATCTTTACAGATGGATTCAAAAGCACAAGTAATATCTACAATATCAACCAAATATTAATTCACTGTTCAGAAAATGAGCAGGCATGGCATAAAACAATAAATGTAAGCAAGCACATGTTACAGAATATAATATTCAATAGTTACGGAAATGAACTTGTGTCAGGTTTAGGTCTTATGTTTGAAGACATGGGCTCCAGACTCAGAACACCTGGGTTCAAGTCCTGATTCTATCACTTAGCAGTTGGGTGATGATAACATACTTCATCTTTAGTCCAGTATTGAACTTTACTTTAGAAAGTATTGCTTTATTAATTCTATCAACGGTTAAGATTAATAAAATTACAACATTATATGAAAAACACAATTCTTATATTGATTAAATGCTTATTTTCAATAGTGCTTTTAAATCTCATCAACTACAAAATGTGCAGAAGACATAAAATAATTTCTGCCACTCAGTAACAAGTAAGTCAAGACTAAAAGTTGGAACAACGTTAAGTGCAACACTGTGGGCCAAACTAACCTAGTTCCATGTTAGGCTAAGCACATTTGGAAGACAGTTAAATTCTTCCAGTACATACTGGGCATCCCTTGTACTGAAATAAGACTGAGTCACCACTGCCTCAACACCATCCTATTATTCCTTATCTTGAGATGTAGGTTAAACATTCTCTTCAGTAGCTAAGTGTAAACATAAACCCTACTCCTCAGGACACGTGACATTTCAACATACTTAATAAGAGGCATATCTATACTGGCCAAGTAAAAGTCTACCTTCAGAAAGCAAGTCCTTTTTGTGTCCACAGAAGTTGACCAATGCATGCTTGTTCCACTGGCAAGTTAAATTATGTCAAGTTTAAATAGCACATCTTATTCATTCTATATAAACTGCACATCCAAAGTTAATCTAGGTAGGAATGTATACTTTGTATTATAAAACAAGATGTCACATGTACACCCATGGCTGATTCATGTCAATGTATGGCAAAAACCACCACAATATTGTAAAGTAATTCGCCTCCAATTAAAATAAATACATTCATTAAAAAAAAGATGTCTCAAAAGTTTAAAAATACACTAAAACTTTCATAGATTCTTTTTTTCACCTTCAACTGCTAAGCTTACAAATTTTCCTGATATATAAATACAAATGTGCAGAAGTGTCTTTAATCGTGAAATCACATTTGTAAGCAAGAAAATGCAATATCCTGAGTAATCAAAAACAGAGAAACTAATAAAGAATGAAATTCTGGGTCAATAAACACCTTGACCAAGTATCAAATGAACACTCTGACTGCTCGACCTTAATTCCCAAAATAATACAGTAACTCACTAGTGCTGCAGAAAAGCTAGCCAAACACCCCCACTAAAACATACCATGCTTGTTGACTGTTTCTGGAATTATGTGTGTAAGAATAACGTCCAATTACACTCTCCTAGCGTTCAAATCGACTTTGAATCAAACCACTGTTCTAAGCCTTATACAAACCGTGTGAAGCCTTTCTAAGTCAACATTCATTTATAACCACACACACACAGAATCACTTACAGCGCTGTACCTTAATGAAATGGGAACAACTCCCACACATTTTCCTTATGTAGATTTTATGTTGGCAAGCAGGTTCTGTACTGAGCAAGGAAATGTTTCACTTCTGTGGGAACTTCATTCAGTTTCCATCTCATCAGGGTTTCATTTTCCATGACCAGACATAGGAAAGGCCAGCAGTGGGGCCTCTCTGCTTTCCCAAGGAAAGCACAGATGCACAGGCCACTCAGGTGGACAGCGACACAGCTTGCTTCTGAGCAAGCTCCCCCACCCAGGGAGGCAAGACAGGGGACAGGAGGAAAGGTCGGAAGACACGTTAGTAACCTACCTAGCCGAGCCTTCCCCAATGGAAAGGTCTAAACACACCCACACGCACACACACTCATGAATGAATGGCAACGTGGTCTGTTTTTATAAAGTATTTAAATTTCACATGTAAGTTTTAATAAC
Source organism: Okapia johnstoni (assembly GCA_024291935.2). NCBI lineage: Eukaryota > Metazoa > Chordata > Mammalia > Artiodactyla > Giraffidae > Okapia > Okapia johnstoni. Next base: position 62,465,185 of record CM044308.1, read on the forward strand.
TTCTCACACTCAAACAGACTCAGGCTCAATCCATACTACTGGCAATAAGTTTTACACAAAATATAAATAACATTGAATTTGATATGAAACAATTCAACTGATTATCTCAAGTTGGGCTTCCATAAGTTATATCACAGTTCTTATCAGAAGTGAAAACGGTTAAATTTTATGACTTTTAATAATATATTTTCCCCAAATCAGCACAGCCTACTTCACTGGGATATTTGGGTATTATTTTGGATACTAACAATTAACTCAGATTTAAAATGAAAAACGGAAGTCAAAATATAAAACACTTCTTGAAAATGTCAATTTTCATCCTATAACATTGTATAATATCTTAGGGAAGCAGGTTTGCTTTTTCTAAAGTTTGAAATGACAATCTCAAAGAGAATACGTCATCAGAAACCCTCTGAATAGGATGTACCGTATTTTATTTTTTCTTAAAGATATTACATTTTGTGAGAATTTTGCTGTTTTAACAAGACTTAGGTTCTAAGACAATGAATTCTAAAAAGCAACGAGAAGGCCATTTTACTACCACAATTGGGAAAAAATTACTGCAATAAAAACTTCTAATCCTAAAAGCTGATTAGCATTCATCAAGCCTCAAGACATTCTAAACAACTCCAATGAAGAGAGTTACATCCTCTCCCCAAAATGCCTTTACTCTAAAACCTGTTTTCTGTATCAGTGATGTATACGACCTCAATTTTTGTTAAACACTTACCTGTGATTTTCTGCAGCAAAGGTGACAATTCAGACTCCTCACAAAAGACCTGAGCCAACGCTCTCTTCACTTTTTCTTCACCTTCACCCAGGTCTTTGTCCACTGAGAACTCTCCACTGACAGAATAAATATATAGCAGGAGGACCAGCAGCTCTTCGGGGCTGTAGTCATCATTGGTCCTCTGGTTCAAAGGCTTAATCATGGGCAGCAGCTGATTTAATACAACAGACATTGTCGATTCCCCAATGCTCTGAAATAAAAGGGGGGAATAGGACATACGTCAATCTGTAAAGGTGTAATTTCTGCACTACATCAGTCCCAGGATAGCGTGCAAACAAGTCTGTGATGTTCACTGACTAGATGGGTTTTTATTTGTTTCTTGTCCTAGAGAGAATACTGCAGGAAATTTGGCATTAGAGCTATTGTTTTTGAAAGATCTAGTTCATCAAAAGGCTGGTCAAGTTGCATACCCTTTTGTATTATCTTACATATAGCTTAAACAAATAAGAGCCCATGTATTCTAAAACTAAAAGTGTAAGTACTTCAGACACTAGAAAATGTAAATATCTGTAAAGTAATACGATTAAAAATAAAAATATGCCAGCACCTATGTATACAAATGAATGCTGACACTCCTGCAGAGGAATTACTTTGGATTTTATAGCATATTGTTTTTAATATTAAGTTGGCAAATATGAGTCAGAATAGATTTTTTTTTAATAACAGTGAAAAGTCATTTTCTTCTAAATCTGGTCAAAGTGGGTAATGACACTTCTAGATATCTTTGGGTTAGTCTGAAGGTATGGTGATGGACAGGGAGGCCTGGCGTGCTGCAGTCTATGGGGTCACAAAGAGTAGGACATGACTGAGCGACTGAACTGAACTGATTCACCTTTAAACTTAAAAAAAAAAATGTGCTTTTAGATATTTCAATTTCCTGAGTGATATTTAGCAGAGAATTTCAAAGTTCCTCTCAAGTGATAATAGCATTGTAGTACTGAGTGAGTTGCGTAATTTCCAAGGTACTATGCACACTGCTTGTACAAATTCTGAAGTTTCTGGTGAATGGATAAATCCCAAACTTACATGGTGATTTTATTTTACTTATAATCTAAAATAACCCTGTAAAATAAAGCTTAACTATTTGCATTTATATTAAAATCAGTTCAGTTGGGTTCAGTTGCTCAGTCGTGGCCGACTCTTTGTGACCCCACGAATTGCAGCACACCAGGCCTCCCTGTTCATCACCAACTCCCGGAGTTTACACAAACCCATGTCCATCGAGTCAGTGATGCCATCCAACCATCTCATGCTCTGTCGTCCCCTTCTCCTCCTGCCCCTAATCCTTCCCAGCCTTAGGGTCTTTTCCAATGAGTCAACTCTTCGCATGAGGTGGCCAAAGGATTGGAGTTTCAGCTTCAGGACCTAAATCATCAGAACTTGCAACTTTCACATGATTCATTTTGAAGCATTCCCTGAGCATTTACTATGTTCCAGGTACTACTCTGGGTCTGGGGAATATAGCAGCAAACAAAACAAACCCTCTGTTCTCATAGAGTTTACATTTTAGTGGGGGAAAACAGACAAAAAGCTAAAGAAGTAAAATATATAGCATATTAAATGTTGGTAAGAGCTATGGAGAAAAATAAAGCCAGAATGAAAGATAGGACTTTAGGATGTGTTTGTTTATGTAGGTAAATATGCACTATTTTAAAGAGGAAAAGCCATGTTAAGAAGGGAGTATTGGAATAAAGAAAGACCTATAGAAACTCTCTCTCTTAATGAAGTTGACAGTAAGCAGCTGAATTTGGTTCTTATTGGGATGACTACCCAAAACGAGCTTTTCTAGTCAAGTCATTCCTACACCTGGGAAAATCTGGATGTATCATCTCAAGGTTAAAGTTCACAATTAAATTATTTGGTACATGAGAAACAGCTGTTTTTATTTCCACTAAAAATCTTGGATGTTCACAATGTACCAAACAAAACCAAAATGAAATGGATAAAAGTACAACTGGAAAAGAACAGAATGGAGATTTTACTGTTACATGGTAACAAGACATGGTTTACCAAGTATAAACATACCCATGTCTCAAAGGACATGGCTGAAAAGTTTGAAGGCATCCTAGAACTGTCCTATAGCCCTGGGAATCTCTTGAGAGGAACTTTCAAGTGTTTGTTCTTTGCTTTACATGCTGTCAAAAACAATTTACAATAAGGGAGCTATGTGTTAAAAGAGGGGCTATGGGGGCGACAGTTTTTGTTTTTTACTTTTTACCACCACTTTATCACCAACTCCTGGCTGTCATTAAGCAGATTCCTTTATCGCTTTATGTCCCACTTCTAAAAAGCAGGTGTACACATCAAGTGTCTGTTCTGTAGGAGCCCTGTGATTCTCTTCCCAGAACAAAAAAGACTTTTCTGGAGATAGTTATGAAAAGTAAAATGGGCAGGGTAATCATCATAATGATTTGAAAAGATTCACTCATTAACATCCAGCCATCATAGCATCCTTTTCGAGTTGTTGATCTAAGATATGCTCCTGTGGCTCAGTGGTAAAGAATCTGCCTGCAATGCAGGAGACACAGAAGAGGTGGGTCTGATCCCTGCATTGGGAAGATCCCCTGCAGGAGGAAATGGCAACCCACTCCAGCATTCTTGCCTGGGAAATCCCATGGACAGAGGAGCCTGGGGGGCTACAGTCCACGGGGTCACAAAGAGTTGGACATGACTGAGCAACTGAATACACACACACACACCTGTCACTGCAGAGCAAAATCCCTCCTCGGTGATACTGTGGTGGACTTCGGATTGCCTAGGTCATACTTGTGCACACCAATTCTAAAACGCTTATCAATACATCCCAAGTAGTTAATAACTGAGTTGAAAGCAAAGCCAAGAATACTAATCAGTATTACAGAGGCATTAGATATGGTGGAAATAGAGATTTTATTTCAAAAATCCAGAATCCACTTCTGACTATTCCACTAACTAATTTCTTAACTTCTTTGGACCTCAGTAAACTTCTTAGGGAGGCTTTCTCTCTAAAATGATATGATCTGTCTGGAGGAGGACTGAGTTCTTAAGTCATAGTTATGCTGAGATCTCCATTTCTACCTTCTTCTCACTCCTTTAAAAGAAATTACCACTGATGGTAGAATAGAGTGAATCTTATTCTCATTGTTTGCTATACAGCAAAATATAAATACTCAAAATAGAAAAGCTTTACTATAGAAAGAAATGTAGATGCAGAAATATTGCACATACATGTGTAACATGGGCTGATATACACTCATGTATTTCTTAACTCGGTCTACTGAGAAGATCTGGAAGTAGTGACACTCCAGTAGCAATGATCACCCCGGTGGTCAGATCTTAGTTTCTAATATCACTCTCCAATAATAGGAACCAGAGATCCTTGGAAAAATGGCTGATTCTAGGGACGGGGCAGGAGAAGTACAAGAACCTGGAATATCTTATAGTGCCACAAAGTAAGGGAGTCCTTAGGAAACACACAAATGGGGACACATGAAGAGGAGACAAGAGACAACTGGAAGCCCTCCCAGTGGCCAAAGCTGGAACAAGTTGAGCAAGAGAATAATTAAAGTAGTAATGGATTATAACCCAAAGTATAAAGTAAATATGCATCACTCCAAACTGATATGAATAAATGACTATATTAATAAATGCAGGAGAAGACCTTCCTAAACAAAATAATTCCAGATTACTTATCTATATAGGATACTTCTCCTCCAGGAGGTGGAACTTGATTGCCCTACCTTTTAAGTGTGGGCTGAACATAGTGACTTGCTTCTAAAAAACTATGTATGGAAAAGGGAAGCAGGAGCGACTTTATCTTAGAGGATCGAGGTTAATGTCACCAGTGATGTCATAGTGATATCATGTGTCCCTAACATGATGTGATAAGAACAGTACTTCATTTTTGCAGTATTCTTCTCCCAAACCCATAAACCCATGACAAAAACAACAGATAGATGCTGAGGGACATTCTACAAAATGCCTGACCAGTACTCCCCCAAAACTGTCAAGATCATGAAAAATTAGAACAAAAAGAAAAACTATCACACACTACATGAAACAAAGGAAACATAATGACTAAATGTAATGTGATGTCCTGGAATAGAAAAGGGACATTAGAGAAAAACTAGTGAAATCAAACCAAAGTCTGGAGTTTATAATTAAGAGTAATGTACCAATGTTGGCTTCTTAATTTTGATGAATGGTTCTGGATACACAATACTGTAAAGTGAGGGGTATACAGAAATTCTCTGTATTATCTTGGCAATTTTTCTATAAATCTAAAACCATTCTGAAAACATTTATTGGAAAGGGAAGAGGAAGGGGAGAGGTATGAGAGAGGGGAAGGGAAGACAGTAAGAGACAAAGACAGGTACATTCTGATCTTCTTTCTATCAGATTGAAAGTTCCAGGAAGACTGATTTCAGCATAGTATAAGGAAGAGGGCTTCCCAGGTGGCGCTGGTAGTAAAGAACCTGCCTGCCAATGCAGGAGACATAAGAGACACAGGTTCAATCTCGGTGTGAGGAACATCCCCTGGAGGAGGGCATGGCAACCCACTCCAGTATTCCTGCCTGGAGAATCCCATGGACAGAGGAGCTTGGCAGGCTACAGTGTATAGTGTTGCAAAAAGTCAGACACAATTGAAGCAACTTAGCCCGCCTACCAGACTACAGAGCTACCACTACTACTACTGCTAAGTCACTTCAGTCGTGTCCGACTCTGTGAGACCCCATAGGCGGCAACCCACCAGGCTCCTCTGTCCCTGGGATTCTCCAGGCAAGAACACTGGAGTGGGTTGCCATTTCCTTCTCCAATGCATGAAAGGGAAAAGAGAAAGGGAAGTCGCTCAGTCGTGTCTGACTCTTAGCGACTACTACTATTGCCTGCTATCCCATGGACACCCTTTTTACCCAGCAGAAGTGATTAAGATGCTTGGTAAGGGAATAAAATACCTTCCAGGAATAAGAAGTCAGTAGTCTCAAAGGAAGGAGCAGCAGCCTACACACACTGGATGTGAAACCAGATTTTGGAACCTAACTGCAAAATTAGTCAAAGGTTAAAGGCAATATAAACATTATTAAACGCTGACATTAAAAAAGCACATACAGAGTAAACCACAAAGAAAGGGGGGAAAATGGCTTATTTATAAAGTACCAGGGATTAAATTTCTCACTCATTTTGATATAAATGGGCTTACTAGTGGGAGGTGGAAGACTGGAGCTGTGTCTGGAATGACCCAAAAAAAAATTTCTTTTTTTAAATTCTGCAGACTGGGACTTCTGTTATTCTTGAATGAGTCCCCAGTAACTCCATACAAAAGGTCCTCTGTAAAATGTATGTTGTCTTTAGAAAAGCCAAGTTTGGGGCTGAATTAAGATCCCTCTGCAAAGTCAGTCAGTCTCTGCTGGCTAGCTCTGCAGGCATGAGGTGCAAACGGGCCATGTGTGGTGTGGCTATAGCGTAGACTGCTGGTTCCACACCTTCCCCTCTGGGGCGTGAGCCTGAGGACACTCAGGGAAACTCTAAGCCATCTAAACTGCTGCTCTGCTGAGAACCTGTCTGCAATTCCTCCAACTTCCACTCAGTTAGGGGGTGCAGGCTCAAGGGATGGTGCCAGTGTGGGGCCTGAGGGAGTATGTAAGGCCCTTCTGACCCCAAATACCATTTGTATTAATGGCCTTTGCCATTCTTGCATTAATACTTGCCACAAGGCCTTAAATTCCGGTAACTAAAGCCACTCTGCTTCTTTGGGGAGGGAATAAGCTTTATATGCTCCAGGGAAAATGCAAAAGTGTAACTTGGTGTGTACAAGTGTAACTAACTGCTGCCCTCATGCATTCATCAACAAATATTTATTAAATGCATACTATGTGCCCTACACTGTGCTCTACTCTAGGCATGCAAGGAACAAAGCAAGACACAAGGAGCTTACAGGAGAGTGAGGACAGGAGTAAACAGTCATGATGCTGCTGCTTTAGCAGAGGTATTCATTCATTCCAGAAATAGAGCAGAGGAACATCTACATCTTTGAAGAGGTGGTACCTCAATTGAGTCTTAAACAATCAACATCTAATATCATGGGAGAGCAAAGCTCTGAGAAATGAGTGATGGGTTAGGATCCTTTGTTCATCCCTTCAACAAATATTTAATACACACTAGTGCATGGTAGGCAAAATAATGTACCTCTCCCAAAGAGACCCACACTCTTGTCCCCAGAACCATACATGTTACATTATATGACAAAAGGGAATTTGCAGATGTGATTAAGGTTATAGACCTTGAGATGAGGAGATTAACCTGCATTATCTTGTTGTTCAGCTGCTCAGTCCTGTCTGACTCTTTGCAACCCCATGGACTACAGCACGCCAGGCTTCCCTGTCCTTCACTGTCTCTCGGAGTTTGCTCAAACTCATGTCCATTGAGTCGATGATGCCATCGAACCATCATCAACCCCTTCTTCTCCTGCTTTCAACCTTTCCAACACAGGGTCTTTTCCAATGAGTCAGCTCTTTGCATCAAGTGGCCAAAGTATTGGCACTTCACCTTTAGCATCAGTCCTTCCAATGAATATTCAGGGTTGATTTCCTTTAGGATTGACTGGTTTGATCTCCTGGCTGTCCAAGGGACTCTCAAGAGTCCTATCCAGCACCATAGTTCAAAAGCATCACCTCTTTGGCACTCGGCCTTCTTTATGGTCCAACTCTCACATCCATACATGACTACGGGAAAAACCATAGCTTTGACTAGATGGGCCTTTGCTGGCAAAGAGATGTCTCTGCTTTTAAACACGCTAAGTTTGTCATATCTTTTCTTCCAAGGAACAAGCATCTTTTAATTTCATGGCTATTCTGAGGAAAATCATTTGTGCAAGTGTTTGAATCGTAAGCCAAATTAACTGTTTCTCTCATGGATACCATCATTACTTGAAAAAAAATTTCAGATAGAGAAACTGTAATTAAAATTTGGGTATTTGACAAACTTCTTCTCAAAAACGAACAAACTAAGCCGGTTCCTTCCAGGAAAACAACTGACATATTTATTGCCAATGATAAAATTCTAGCTTTTAAGTGAAAAAAAAAATCAATTTTTGGAAAACCTATATCTCCCACTGTCAGATTCTAAGTACTTAAAGGCATTTTTGATGAGATCTAGTATGACATTAAAAATGTGATTTTTTTCTTTGAGTTGAACGCTGAAATGTGTCAACATTTGAAAAGGTTTGCATACCTCAGTGAGTCAATATTTTCCAAATGACCCACGCATGATGTAAGAAAATCAGTCATAGGCAAAAGATTCATCCAAAATGGAGGATAGATAAGTGGATTCTAATGTAAAAGAGTACAGAAAGCTCATCGATATGATTTCCAATCCCATATTACAGCATATCTTTAAGAAATTACTACTTGCAGTGTTAAGGTATGGTATCAAAACACAGCATCTGCAAACATTTGAAAAGGAAATCAAAATGTTCCTCCCTTTTTCAACTATGTATCTGCATGAAGCTGGATTTTCTTCAAATGCTTCAACCAAAACAACATATGGCAGCATATTGAAGGAGGAGGCAAATACAAGAATCCAGCTGTTTTTCTCTTCAGGGAGACATTTAAGAGATTTGCAAAAATATAAACCAATGCCATTCTCACTTTTTCTTTAGTTTGGAAATACTGCTATTTTTCCTAAAATATGTTATTTATGTTAGCTTGTAACAGGCTTGTTATTATTTTTAAAGGAATTGATAAATAAACATTTTAAACTTTTCTCAGTTTTAATTTCTACTATAATGAAAATTAATATCTACTGACTTAAAGATGTCACATCTAAAAAAAAAATTTTGTTATTTTGTGTGCTCTTTTTCCCTTCTCATATATCATCGATTCCTTAAACCAGAGCTTCTCAAAATTATGTGGATGTGGCTTACTTGGGGCTTTTGTTAAATGCAGATGTGAATTCACTAGGTTTGGGGACAGGGCTTGAAGATTCTGCACATCTAATAAGTTGTCAGGTGATAACAATGCTGCCGGCCAGTGGACCACATTTTGAGAGGCATCTGGACTGGACTACTCAACAATTTCTAGACTTCAGGGTGTATGGGAAATAAACAATCCTGTCTGAGTCACTGTATCTGTGAATTCCTTTGATATCTCACCTTAATCAGAACACTAATATAACTCATAAATCTACATCTTCAGCCAAATTAATCTCCTTTGCTCCCTACCTATACAGCCAACAAATGAACTTCTCATATATCTCATTAGCAAATTTAATTCAACTTGTCTAAAACTGAAATGAAGATTTTGACCCCAAATTCTGTTCTGCAGTCTATACCCATACTGACTGTGTGGTACCATCACTATTCCAGTTGAACAACACTGAAACTTGGAGTCTACTTGTGTTTTCCTTGTCCCTGCCACATCAAATCAGCCACCAAGGCCTGATAATTTTATATATCCATCTCCTCTATTCCTTCCTCTACCACCTAGGTTGCAACGACTAACACATCTAGTCATGACTTCTCTCATTCTGAACCAAAAATTTGGTATCCTTCAAGATATTTCATGGTTTCCATTGTCTTCAAGATAAAGCTTTTACATGATACACACATTACTTTTGCCTCTGTGGCTCTAATTGACCATTCAGCCTTATCCATCATGAACCCTTTCCTTCCAGGCTACATTTTAGTTTAGCTGAACTACCTACATTTGCCTCTGTGCTTCTGTACAGGCTTATATTGCTGTCCAGGATGTTTTTTTTTCCCCTATCTTTTCCACCTGGTCTCACAATTATCTCCCCTGATTTTCCCTGTGTTAAGTGTACCTACTCTATAATCCCTGAGAGGCCTCTATTTTCCTCTCCTATGGTTCTTATGACCTTGAACTTCATAATTGTTTATTCACGTCTAGCTCCCTTCTAAGACTGAAAAATTCTTCATGGCAAGAAACACATATTCCTAATGGCATCTCCAGCATCTAGCTCAGTCCTTTGAATAAAGGATCAAAAGTACACTCATCTCTATAGTGAAGTAGCTGAGATTAGAAAAAGAGAAACAAACATCTACAAAAATATTATTATAGACTATTTCATTTAATCCTCCTGATTACCCTATAACATGGGCATTGTTATTTCAGAGGAAGAAATTAAGGTTGAGAAAGATGACTTGTCGAGGACATCAGCTGGTGAATAGTTGAGCTGGGATCCACTTAAGATTGTCTTTCTCTAAAACCGAGAACTGATCCATTACACGCTTCCTCTCTAGAGCTTCCCAGTCAGAGGAAAATCCGAGTTTGTGAGGGAAGGGGATTTCAGACCCTTGAAACAGGCTCTGAAGCCAGGATTCTGACTGGGGCAAATCACCAAGGGAACCCAAATAAGTGAGATAAATCACACAAAGCAAGAGCAGTAGTAGACCAACTCAGCATGTCAGAGGAGATCTATGGACTTGCAGCTCTTTAGAGCCCCCAAGTAAGGTAGATGATTGGCCCCAGAACCTCATTCAAGGTTAAAAACCTCTGGTGGAAGGATATGTAGCTGCAATCACAACGTTAAGAAAGAATTTTTCATTCAGAGTGTTTCCATGCCATATTTACCCCCGATCCCTAAGCCCAAGGGACAGCTGGCTGAGGCTTAGGTCAGCCAATGCCACGCGGCAGTGGCCTCCAGTTCTGTGTAGCTGTCAACCCAGTGTGTCCTTTACAAACAGCATAATTTTCTATGTATATCTACAACTACATTAAAAAAAAAAAAAAGGATGGGAGACATTGAAGAGATATGCACAAAAAGAAGTCACATCCTGAAGTCATCAAAGAGGGTGGAAATGGTCTCCAGGAGCAGTTGATTTAAAGATGGTAGACTGGGACCATGGTGTGGGCTTCAGAGGAGAAGCAGGAGGAGGAAGTGGTAGATCAATGGTGTAGAAGCTGTTTAAACAGGCTTAGTTCCCTTAGCAAGAGAAGTGGGAAGAGGATAAGACACAAGGTGGATAAGGGCAAAGATCATCCAGGACCATATAGCCCCTTGTTAGAACCTTTGCTTTTCTTCTGAGATAAATGAGCTTTTCAACAGAGGAATGGTATGATCTGTTTTACAAGGCTTGGTAGGGCGAGGGATAAATTGAGAGACTGGGATTGACGTAAACACACTATTATGTATAAAATAGATACCTAATAAGGACCTACTGTATAGCACAGGGAACTCTACTTAATACTCTGTAATGTCCTATATGGGAAAAGAATCTAAAAAGAGTGTGTACATGTATATTGATTCATGTATTTATACTACACTCAAAACTAATACAATATTGTAAATCAATTATTAAAAAGAAAAGGCTATTACTATCACTTACAACAGCCAAGACGTGGAAGCCACCTAAATGTCCATCAACAGAGGAATGGATGAAGAAGATGTGGTACATATGCACAAAGGAATATTACTCACCCATTAAAAACAATGAAATAATGCCATTTGTAGCAACATGGATGGACCCACAGACTGTCATACTAAGCGAAATAAGTCAGACAGAGAAGGAGAAATATCGTATGACATCCTTTATATGTGAAATCTAAAAAGAAATGATACAAATGAACTTACTTATAAAACAGAAACAGACTCACAGACTTAGAGAATGAACTTATAGCCGCCACGGGGAAGGATGGGGGGAAGGACCAGTTAGGGAGTTTGGGATAGACATGTATACACTGTTATATTTAAAATGGATAACCAACAAGAAACTACTGTATAACACATGGACCTCTGCTCAATGTTAAGTGGCAGCCTGGATGGGAGGGGAGTTTAGGGGAGAATGGATACATGTATATGTATGGTTGAGTCCCTTCACTGTTCACCTGAAACTATCACAGCATTGTTTGTTAATTGGTTATACCTCAATATAGAATAAAAGCGTAAAAAAAATTTTTTTAAAGGTTATTACTCAGGCTCTGATGGAGAGAACAGACCTCAGAGGAGCAAAGGAAGCAGAGAGACAGGTAGGAAACAATCTCAATAATCCCAGTAAGAAGAAATGGGTCTTGGACTGAAGTAGACACATTGGAGGTGATGTGAATTAGTTACATTTGGAAATATTCTGAAGCTACAACTGGCATAGTTTACTAATGGATTGAATATGAAGTATGAGAGAAACAGAAGAATCTAGAATTATTGCAAGGTTTTTGAATGGAAGTTCAGAGTAGGAGGATATGGTTCAAAGGAGAGAACAGAGAAGGCAGAATTGGAGTGATATGTAAGCATAGGACAGAAACAAATATTTCAGAAAGGGGGGATATCTGAGCTTAGGACTGGGAGAAAGAGACAAAAATGAATGGAAGGATTCTGGAGTGAGCAAAATACTATCATAGACGAGAAAGTTGGAAGAAGGTATCAAGAAGACCTAATAGAATAAGCAGATGTAAAGGAGAAATGAGAGGCTGATCCCAGAGTATGAAAGCGTTTCCTAAAATTTATCCCTCTAAGGGGCCCTTTGCGGAGAAGGCAATGGCACCCCACTCCAGTACTCTTGCCTGGAAAATCCCATGGATGGAGGAGCCTGGTAGGCTACAGTCCATGGGGTCGCTAAGAGTCGGACACGACTGAGCAACTTCACTTTCACTTTTCCCTTTCATGCATTGGAGAAGGAGATGGCAACCCACTCCAGTATTCTTGCCTGGAGAATCCCAGGGACGGGGGAGCCTGGTGGGCTGCCGCCTATGGGGTCGCACAGAGTTGGACACAACTGAAGCGACTTAGCAGCAGCAAGGGGCCCTTTGAACTTACTGGCACTCTGCGTCTGCACAGCACATGGTTCTCGGGTATAGGAAATGGTGAACTCCTCAGGGGAGGTGCAGACAGACTCTACAAACTTTCTCTCCTACTGAAAATGCTCAGGGGAGAAAACCTGTGCGAGAGCCACACAGTGAAATAGTACACAGCAATGAGAATGACCTACAATTTCATAAAACAACAATACAGATGAATCTCACAAATAAAATGTAGAATGAAAGAATCTGTAACAAAGAACATACTATACGATCCCATTTATGTAAAATATAAAAGCCAGGGAAAACTATCTATGTTTTTAGAATTCCCTACCCCTTGAAAGGAGGGAGTAAAAACAGAGAGGAAGAAAAAGCAAGACTTTCAGAGTTGCTGCTCACATTTTATTTCTTGACCTAGGTGCTGATTACACAGATGTTTTCAGTTAGTAAAAATTCATTGAGCTGCACTTTCCTACAGTATTATATTTTACTTCAATAAAAACTCTTTAAGATGCCATTATACCAGGCCACATTTCCTGCATCCTGGGAAGAACAGAGCTATCTACTTAGAGTTCTTATTACAAATTAGCATTTACCCAAAGCCAGAGCAGGACCATATAAGAAGCTTATAGGAGTTATCAAATTATCTCATTTGACTACACTTAACTTCAGCTACCAGTAACGGCTAGGGCCTTCATTTCAGGGAGGCTGGAAAGAACAACTTTTAAAGGTTGTTCGTTTTAAAACACACATATGTTTAGGGGGAAAGAAACTTTTTTTGTAATTTTTTCCCCCCATCTCTTGAGAAATGATGTTACTTCAAACAGAACTGCCAAGTTTAAGAGGCCCTTTTCTGTACACAGGCCAGCTGGGCCGTAAGTTGCATGAAAGGAGCGACAAGCAGCTCCTTCAGAGAGCAGAACAGAACACCACAGGGAGCTGGGGACCATGCATCCAGTGAAATCTCCAGCCATTTGTCTTTATCTGGCCACCTTTTATGATTTAAGAGCCCTCTCTACCATGTTATCATCAATCAATTACGACTGAGCAGCATCTAAAAAACCAGAGTTTTTAAAATGCAACTATCCGTGACCTAAATTTCCTGCTGGTTCTGTTGGCCCCAGGTTAGACCAGTTTGTCTGTCATCAAGGGAGCCAATAAAAACAATAAAAACAGGTCAACCTTGGACTTTCTGCAGCCTATATAAAAATATTCACACTCCTCTAATCAGCGCCGACTCAATGTGTCCACTCTTTGCTTGAGTTCTCAGTAAATTTTGTCCTTAATAACAAAATATCCCATAGGATGTATGCTGCTGCTGCTAAGTCGCTTCAGTCGTGTCTGACTTAACTAAAAACCAATATTACCCCTCTCTGCTTGTTTTTTAATCTAGCTAAGCAACAATTTCACAACTAGCAGGCAACTGAAATGAAGTCATTTTGCTGACTCCAGAAAAGGAGTTACATTTTGGCAAATTAAAGGATATATGAGAAGATGGAAATATAAATTGTAGCTATCTTAATGGAGAATGTGTGATACTGTACTTCCCAGCTTGTGAGAGAATTTGAATTCCAGGATCCACAGAGCAAAGCAAAGACTACTGAATGAGGAGGAGGAAGAAAAATGCAGTGGAGCCTCCAGTAAAAAAAGAAAGGCTGTCTGTGTAAACCAGAACAGTTATCCTAAGTATTAGTTCAAAATGTTCTGTATCACTTGACGGGAAGTAAGAAGGAAAAGGCACTGTAAGGCCTCGAGCCCCCTTAGGAAAATGACCAGCAACAAGGAAATTCTACTTAGTAACAAAACACTTCCTCATATCCAGGACCTGCCTGCAGAAACCCATGAGCTGGCTGGAGCCGGGACAAGGCATCAGAGCTGCTTCTCCCAAAGCACCCTGGCTGGAATCTCAGCAGGTGCGTCATCTTATTCAGAAGAAACTCTGGAATACTCTCTGCTCCAGAAGAGAAGTTTGGACAGACTCCAGAAGACACCTTCTGGACTGGGCACCCAGAGGCACAGTGGTGAGGGCGGCCAACTTGACTTGAGTGGTCTCCACTGTCCTTGCTGTGACTTTGCTCTTCCCTTTCCCCACCAAGTATGCAGAACTCGCTGACTTCTTCCTAGCACCAGTGAATGAGCCATTCTTCCTCTAAGAAATGAATGACTGGATGGCTGGACTCCTGTGTTTTAAAACAAAAGAAGAGAGACAGAATCTAAAAGTGAGACGACTATTCCATGATAAAATTTCTGGTTCATTGGTAGCTGGGCAGCAACCACGTGTCACAGAAAGTCTTTCTAGAGCTCCTCAGTCACATTTTACAGAAATTAACTAAAGCATACTTACTATCTTTTTCTTACTCTATACAATCTTTTGTATAGATTCAGAATGTAAACATCTCATTTCCTTAAAGAGATAGTATGAAGGGGTGCAATTTAAGTCCCACTCGACCACTGAAAAGGCATTTAACATCTCTAGGCTTCAAGGTCTCAGTAAAAAGGATGATAATACCACATCCCTGATCTCAGACTTTTAGCTTAGACTCAGACTTTCAAGGAACATCAGTGAAATGAGCACTTTATAAACTATAAAGCATTACTACATTTATTACTACTTTAACACCTTTTTCACCAAAGCCATGCTTCTGTTCAGACAGAGATCTGGTGTCCCAGAAGTATTTATGCACCCCCAAAGACTCAGCTGCACACTGCCCTCCAGTGCCTGGACTTGGCCCCTTGTTGAAGGGAGTGGCTGGGCCACTGCTCCACGGCCTCATCTCCATACCACCAATGCCCTCAGACTTCCTGGGCACAATTTGACTTGGCTCTCTCATCCCCACCAAGTGGAGGCCACATCAGGAACACGTCCACGTCCAATCCGACAAGTCCTGTGGGGGCTCTGACCTCCCTCATGGCCAGAACCTAAAAGAGAAGACTATCTGAAAGAAAGAGGAGTTAACACTCCTTATAATAAACTTTGGGCTTCCCTGGTGGCTCAGTGGTAAAGAATCCACCTGCCAATGCAGGAGACGCTAGTTCAATCCCTGGGTCGGGAAGATCCCCTGGAGGAGGAAATGGAAACCTGTTCCAGTATTCTTGCCAGGATAATACCATGGGCAGAAGAGCCTGGCAGGCTACAGTCCATGGGGTCACAAAGAGTTGGACATGACCAAGTGATTGAGCATGCACACATAATAAACTTTAAGACCAATGAAAGGCAGGGGGACTGGAAAGAGGTGGTGTAGAGTCTTAACCTAGCTCCTCCCCTACAAACAACTTCAAGTAGCAAGCGTGCCACACACAGCTACAACCAGCTGTGTTTCTAGGGAGGCAATGGCCAGCTCAGCCTTCTTTTATCTGCTTTACTTCCTTCCTTGACTCATTTCCCTTTTTCCCTCACTTTTTTGCTGGTCTGGGATTCTACCTCCTTCCCCTTTTAAAGCATCTTCATATAAATGTTGCCTCTGAGTCTGTTTCCTAGAAAAACAAGACAAAAGACAATTAAAGAGGCCACAAAGGTGAGTTAGGCAACCTAGGGGCTTGATATTGCTCAACTATATGAGAGAGAAAGAAAGAGAGAAAGAAAGTGTGTATATGTTGTGGTCGCAAGTGTATACTTATAAAATTTTTGGAAAAGTCCTTGAGGAAAGGGTAACTCTCTGCTTGTGCTTATGTAATCAGTGAAAAATAAACACTAACCAGTGTGATGAAGAAAAGGATCTATTGTTACTTTACGGCTGATGGAGTTTTAGTCTGGGGAAGCTTTGGAATGCAATGAAATCTGCACTTCTTGCACTGACCCATACGACCCTCCAGAATCAGGCCTGCCCCACTTCTCACTTTTACCTAGTACCACTGCTCTCCCCAGGCTTCTCTTCCCTCCTTCCTTCAGTCTGCCCTGCTCATGCTGGTTACCACCATTCAGCTCCTCCATTCCTCCAGGCTGTCTCCATAATGGTGCCTTTGCACTTGTGCCCTCTGCTTGGAATGCTCTCTTCTAGGTTTTCCCAGGGTGGAAATCCACTGATTGGTGAAAAGGCTGTCTCATCATTCAGGTTTCAGCTCAGCTGTCCACTTCTCAGAGCTCTTCTCTGCCATCTAAAGTAGCCTGCCTTCTGTCCCACTGCTAGTCCTAATCACTCTTTAAGCTATTTTCTTATCTTCATAGCCTTTATTACTTTCTGAAATTTTTTTAAATTAATTGCAAAGGTAGTCAGTATGTATTTGTGGGGTAAATAAATAAACTCCCTTACTTTGACCTTTCAGAAGTAGATCTGTGAACATTTTGAATAGAAAACTTGGTTGAGTAAGTGCTGTGAAGTACGTGTTCTACAAGGAAATGACAGTGATTATTTTGAAACTGCCCTGCCCAATACAGTAGAAATTAATCACATTAGCAGGTAAATTTTTGACATGCAGTTAAGTCCAAATTGAGCTGTATTGTATAGTAAAATATATATATCATATTTTGAAGACTTAGAGTAGAAATGTAATAAATCTCATTAATAATTTTTTATTTTATCTTATTGAGATAATCTTTTTTAATATATTTGGTTAAATCAAATATATTTTTAACATCATTGTACCTGTTTCCTTTTATCTTTTAATGTAGCTATTAAAGATTTGAAGTTATATATGGGGCTTATGTTGTATCTCACATTATATTTCTATGAGACAATGCTGCTCTAGAGTCTAATACTTTCACCAACCTCCAAGTTCAAAACTAACACTAGGTATTCAAAATTTATTGAGTTAGATATAGTATATATCTTCACATTTAATTTTAATGCCTAAAAGTGAGATCTTTATTCTACTGGTGAGAAAGCTAAGATTTAGAAATGGAGTAAATTGCCCTGAATAAAAAATCAAGCACACGGACTACCTAGACCACAGAATGATAGATTCTCAAAGACGCCAATGTCCTAATCCCTAGAACCTATGACTATGTTACCTTACTTGGCAAAACAATTTTTAGATGGGGAGATTATCCTGGATTATTCATACAGACCCAATGTAATCACAAGGGCTCTGTAGTAAGAGAGCAAAAGGGTCAAAGTTAGAGAAAAAATATGTGCAGAAGCAGAGGTTGGAGTAATGTACTGTGAAGATGGAGTAAGGGGCCATGAGCCAAGGAATGCAGGCAGCCTCTAGAAGATGGAAAGGCAGGGCAATGTTTTCTTTCCTGGAGCCTTCAGGAAGAATGCAGCTCTGTCAACACCTTAACTTTAGCTCTGGAAGACTAATTTCAAATTCTTATCTCCAGAACTGTAAGATAATACGTTTGTGCTGTTTTAAGCCACTAACTGTGTGCTAATTTGCTACAGCAGCAATAGGAAACTAACACAGAAGACAATTACTAATGTAGTCAGGCATCTGGAACCTGGCGAGCATTCTGGATTGCAGCCATGGTCCAGGGCTAGTAGTTAAGATATAACAATAATGATCATTATTATGATTTTCAGATATAAATTCACCGTTGAAATCTGTATTCTGCTGTTGCTGGATGAAGTAGTCTACAGATGTCAAGTATATACAATTGACTGATGGTATTGTAGAGTTCAACTATGTCCTTCCTGATTTCCTGCCTGCTGAATCTGTCACTTTTGAGAGAGGGGTGTTGAACTCTTCAACTAGGATAGAAATTCATTCATTTCTCCTTGCAGTTCTTGCCTCATAAAGTTTAACACTCTGTTTTTAGGTACATATGTGTGAAGAATTAAGTTTTCTTAGAGAACAGACCACTTATAATTATATAATGACTTAATACCTGATAAATTTCCTACCTCTGAATTCTGCTCTGTCTGAAATTAATATAGCTATCTGTGATAGTGATAGTCATTCAGTCATGTCCAACTTTTTGTGACCCCATGGACTATAGCTCCCCAGGCTCCTCTGTCCAGACAAGAATACTGGAGTGGGTTGCCATGCCCTTCTCCAGGGGAATCTTCTGGACCTAGGGATCAAACCTGGGTCTCCTGCACTGCAGGAGAATTCTTTACCATCTAAGCCACCAAGGAAGCCCACAGCTACCTGTAGTTTCTTTTAATTAGCATAATGTATTTTTCTCCAACCATTTACTTTTAATCTACATACCAGGCAGAATGGCTATCATCAAAAAGTCTATAAACAGCAAATGCTAGAGAGGATGTGTAGAAAAAGGAACTCTCCTACACTATTGGTGGAAATGTAAACTGATCTAGTCTCTATGGAGGAACAGTATGGAGGTTCCTTAAAAGGTTAAAAGCACTTTTATCATTTCTTGCAATGCAGATCTATTAGCAATAAATTCCCTTTCGTTTGTCTGAAATGTCTTTATTTCTCTTTCACTTTTGAAGGATTATTTTGCAGAATATAGGATTCTAGGTTGGTGACTTTTTTTCTATCAACACTTTAAATATTTCACTCCATTCTTCTTGACTGCATAGTTTCTGAGGAGAAGCTGGATACAATTCTTACCTTTGTTTTTCTATAGATAAAATACTTTCTCCTCTGGCTTCTTTCAGAATTTTATCTATGATTTTTTATAATTTGAAAACAATATTCCTAAGCATTAATTTTTGGCATTTATCTGATATGCCTGGTGTTCTCTGAGCTTCCTAGATCTGTGACTGTCTAAACATTAACTTGGAGAAATTTCAGTCAATACTGTTTCTGATATGGCTTCTGCTCCTTTCCTATTTTCTTCTTTTGATATTCCCATTATACTTAGGTTACACTTTTTATAGTTACCCCACAATCCATGATATTCTGTCTTACTTTTATTTTTTTCTCTTTGCTTTTCAGTTTCTGAGAATTCCATTGATAAATATTCCTAGCTCAGGGATTCTTTCCTCACTCTTAAATATAAGACCACCAAAGGTATTCTTCATTTCTGCTGCAGTGCTTTTTTTTTTTAATCTTCAGTGTTTCTTTTTTATTCTCTACTAAAATTTCCATCCCTCTGCTTGTACATCTGTTCTTGTATTCCACCTTATACATTTCAGCCCTTAGCCTATTAATCATAGTTGTTTTAAGTTCCCAAACTGATAATTCCAACATCCCTGCCATGTCTAGTTCTGACACTTGCTCAGTCTCTTCAAATTGCATTTTTTGCCTTTTGGTATGCATTGTATTCATAATTTTTTGTGGCAGCTGGATATGATGTTCCAGGTAAGAGGAATTGCTATACATAGAACTTTAGTAATGTGGTAGTGTGGTGTAGTGTTTGGAGAAGAACTCTATTGCTTTATGATTAGAACTCAGAGTTTTACCAAGCCTACACCTCTGGACTGTGAACTTCAGAAGTATTTTTCAGTTTTTTTCTCACCCACCCCCCATTTTGGTGGAATATGATGGCTAGAGTGGACTGGACTTGAGTATTTCCCTTTCCCAGGTCAGTTAGGCTCTGGTTAACTGGCTTCCCCTGAGGGCAGGCCTCATTGAGAACAGAGTGCTCTGGCATATTTTCCTTGTTCCTTTCGAAAGCCTGAGGCGATTTTTCTCTTATATTTATTGTATAAGTATGGTCAAGTTCTCGGAGGTAAATATCATAACATGTGAGGGCTGTCCTATGAATGGATTTCCCTGGAGCTTTTAACTCTCAGTTAGTTCACTGCAATTGAGCCTCTAGCAATTCATCAATTACAATCTGGGTTTCCTGACCCAGCACAGGTCCTTGTGGTAGTTTCTGTTTGTGAATCTCTGCTCTGGGAAGTGGAAACTCCATGTGTTGGTCAGTCTCTCCAACCTCAGGGGCAGCAGCTTGCCCGTCCCTCTCTTGTGATCCAGCGAGAGTTACTGAATTTTTAGTTTGTTTAGCCTCTTGCTTGTTAGGCTGGAGTGGCAAGTTCTAAGCTGTAGAGCTAGAAACCAGCAGTCTGTTTATGTGATTTTTTATTATCCTGAATACAAACAAGATCATTTAAAAGGGCTCACATGACATTCTAAGGAAACGCTTTTAAATGCTGAGCAACTCATTCTTTAGGGATACCTCATTAATATTGTTACTTTTGTGCCATAGACAGCCACATGGAAAAGCAGAAAAACAAAGACATTTAGCCAGACAGACATGGTTACAAATTCCTGCTTTGCTATGGTGACTTCCAAGAGTTTCAACAGCCACATCTAGAAAATAAGGGTTACTTGAAGAATTATTTTAGAGATTAATACTAAAGCGTGTATATATGTATGTGTGTGTGTGTGAGAGAGATGGTGGATATTAACTAAACTGAGTACGGTAATCATTTCACAATATACGTTAAGTCAAGCCATTAAGGTGCATACCTTAAATTTACACAGTGCTTATGTCAATTATATCTCAATAAAACTGAGGGAAAAAGATAAAAATAACATAGCATCTGAAGCCAGTGCTTAGTAAGTGAAATCTATCATTATTACCATGAGTCTGTCTCAAGGCCTTGACCCTTGCTACTTTGTCTTCCTGGAACCCTTCCCACAGACATCTGTGTGGCTGCCCCCTCACTTCCTCAGGTCTTACTTAAGTGCCACTTCTCAGGGAGTAACCTGACAAATTACAACAGTCCTCACCTAATTCCAATTTACTCCATCCCCATTTTCTGCTTTATTAAAGAATCCGCCTGCAATGCAGGAGACCCGGAGTTTGATCCCTAGATGCGGAAGACCCCTAGAGAAGGGAATGGCTACCCACTCCACTATGCTTGAGAATTCCATGGACAGAGGAGCCTGGCAGGCTACAGTCCATGGGCAGCAAAGAGCCAGACAAGACTGAGTGACTAACACACAGAGAATTTTCACCATCTACTTACTACATGTTTTATTTATTTACTTTATTATCTGTCTCACCTTACTAAACTGCTCAGTGAGCCTAGTATTATTGTCTGTTTTGTTCACTTACCATATCTCTAGTGTCTAAAACATATATGATACATAGTAGGAACTCAATATTTGTTGAGTGAATGGATGACTGAATAAATAAGATGGGCTTCTCTGATAGCTCAGTTGGTAAAGAATCCGCCTTCAAGGCAGGAAATCCCGGTTCGATTCCTGGGTTAGGAAGATCCACTGGAGAAGGGATATGCTACCCACTCCAGTATTCTTGGGCTTTCCTTGTGGCTCAGAATGACCCTAGGTATCACGTAATTTTCTCCAAGTCATCTTTTCTCAGGTGCACCTTTTAAATTATGGTAAAAAAAAATATGTAGCACAAAATTTGCCATTGTTAAATGTACAGCCACTGGCATTCAGTACATTCACATTATTGTGCAACCATCACCACCACACATTTTCAGAAGTTGATCATCTTCCCGAACTGAAACTCTATGTCCAATTAAACACTTAACTCTCCAACGCTCCCCTCCCTCAGTCCCCAGAACCATAACACTACTTTCTGTCTATTCTATAGATCTCATTTAAGTAAAATAATAAAATATTCATCCTTTTGTGTCAGGCTTACTTCAATTGTAAAGTTTTCAGTGTTCATCCATATTGTAGCAAGTATCAGAATTTCCTTCCTTTTTGAGGCTGAATAATATTCCATTGTGTGTATATACCCTTTTTAATCTATTTATCTGTTGGTAGACACTTGGGTTGTTTCTATCTTTTGGCTATCGGGAATAATGCTATTATGAATACTGGAGTATCAAATGCACTTTTCATAGAAAATAAAAACAGAATAAAGCCTTAGAAGTCATGATATCCAAGCTCCGCCAACATCCCCAATGTCTTTTCTTTGCCTTTGTGGCAAAAAAAAAATCTGTGAAGCAACTTAGCTACTTGAAGAAATCATTACCTCTGCATTGGTAATGCCTAAAATATTTTTTCTTCATGCTTGTGAAATAGGCCTACTCTATGGAAAGGTCCACAGAGAGATAGGAAGGTTGGAAGACATAATGGAAAGCAAAATTTTGAAATTACATGAGAAAAAAAGTGTCCAAGACAAACAAAAGGCAACTCTCTAGCTTGAAAAAAGTTTCAGAAAATGAGAAAAAAGGGTTATAGCAACCCTAAGTAATATCAACTACTTTCCCTACTCCTGCCATAAATGTTGATATACAGACATGGGAAGCAAGGTGGAGCCCATTCACAATCAAGGCCACCAGTAATCAAGACTTGGCTTGAAGATCCTAGAAGAACCAGAGATCATATCCTGAGAATCAGAAGTTGCCATCGTATCAAAGATGCTAACAAAGATGAAACATTTAGTGGTACTTGAGAAAGGAGGGATGTGAGAGTAAATGGAAGAAATAGAAAATCTGTGATTTTGTAAAACACTAAATTTATAGCTTTGACCCCTTATAAGAAAATGAATGTGTTATACTACTATTCAGCTCTTCCTTTGAAAATCCTTTCTAAACTGCTCCATCTAATAATAACCCCTTGGCTTGGAATCCCTCATGCTCCTTCTCTACCTGGTAATTCCTACTTATTCTATAACATCGAATTCATATGGCCCCCCTCCTCTGAGAAGTCTTCTCAGACTGATGGCTGTGCTTAGTTGCTCAGTCATGTCTGACTCTTTGTGATCCCATGGACTGTAGCCTCCCAGGCTCCTCTACCCATGGGGATCCTCCAGGAGGGAATACTTGAGTGGATTGTCATGCCCTCCTCCAGGGGATCTTCCCAACCCAGGGATCAAACCCAGGTCTCCTGCAAGGCAGGCAGATTCTTCACCATCTGAGTCACCAGGGAAGCCACCCATCTCAGACTGATGAGATCTTCAGTATTATAGGTATGGATGTTCTCTCCTAGATACCCTCATAATATACTGTGTATTCTCTTCTAGATCTTAGCCCATTGAACCATGATTATTTGCTTACATGACTTTCCCATTTTACTACCATGTCCAAGGCACACATTTTGATTATTTTTAGGTTACCATCCCCTAGTAACTGATCTTGCTAGACTTAAACAATGACAGGGAAGCAAAACTAACTTACGAAGAATCAACTGAATATTTTGCAGCAACACTGATATGACCAAAGTATATGTAACAGGTAAAAAAATTCCAACCCTAAAACACAGTCACATTTCGAGATATCCACCAGGCCAGTTGCTCTCTGCATTTCCAAATGCTACTTGTAACCCAGTAAGTAAGCCGAGACGCTTGATTTAGGTCTTAATTTTGTTTAAAAATCATGTAAAAATACCTGGTAACTTAAGATTAAAAATAGTGCCAAGTGCTAAGATTTTGCATTAATTAAACTGTCTGCCAAAACCAGGAGGATAAGGAAGTTTAGTTTGTTCATATAGGACTAAGTTCTGTAACTTGAAATGTTTACCCCATGAAAACACTTCATTATTCAAACTTCGCAAGATTGATAATGTCATATGTTTTATTTTCTTAACAATACAGATTACTGGTGGTCTATTATTAAAGGGGGACCAAAGTGTTCTAGAGTATTACTATGCTAGATACTATGATAAGCTCTCTTGCTAAAATAATGCACACATACAATAGAATCATAAATAATAATAAACTTTTCAATTCACTGCCGACTTGTAGGAAAGTAAACTTGTGCAGGCAAACAAACAGTCAACCAGTGAGCTGAAACCCAACTTAGGATAATGAGTACCAGAAAGCTGGTGCTGTCTTGGGAAACTACTGGCTTCTACACAGAAATCTAGAAATTTGACTTTGGATTCCCTCAAGGTGAGGGAGCTGAATCTGCATATGCTACATTAATTTAGGGCCCTTATGTGGCCTACAGCAGGCTTCCTCTGTGGCTCAGTGGTAAAGAATCCATCTGCTATGCAGGAGACATGGGTTCCATCCCTGGGTCAGGAAGAGCCCTTGAAGAAGGAAATGCAACCTATTCTAGCATTCTTGCCTGGAAAATCCCACTGACAGTGGAGCCTGGCAGACCACGCTGCCAATCTACCTTGGGGTGGATTACAGTCAAAGGAATTAACATTACAGAGACTACAGATGTCTCAACTTTGCAATAACAAAGTCTGGATATACAAGGGATAAATAACATTGTCAAAGTCCTGAGTACCAGTCATCTTTGTGCACGAGCTCCTGTTATATTGCCAAAGTGAGGTGAAGTGAAAGTCACTCAGTCACGTCTGACTCTTTGCGACTCCATGGACTATGTAGTCCATGGAATTCTCCAGGCCAGAATACTGGAGTGGGTAGCCTTTCCCTTATCCAAGGGATCTTCCAACCCAGGGATCGAACCCAGATCTCCCGTATTGCAGGCAGATTCTTTACCAGCTGAGCCACAAGGGAAGCCGTTATACTGCCGAGCATATCCTAAACTGTTCGGAGAACAGTGGTTGAATAATCAACTCTATTCTTCTATATGCCAATTAAGTGATTAAATTAGCCACTAGGAAGACTAAACTGAGACTCACCGTAATAAAATCTGAAATTGGCTTATTTCCTCATTTTGTTAGAGTCTTAGGGCAGGAGAAAGGAACAATAAATTCACCACAAAGTGAAAAATATCTGTTAATAAGAAACAGTCCCTATACTCTATCACTCTTGTTCTTCGTCAAGAGAAATGTCTTTTATTCAGTATAGTTGGCATGGAATGTTTCTGCTTATAATAAAGATTCATGTCATCCACGTAAATGTTGCTGCCTGTGCTGTGAGCACTGACGGCCATTACACGTGTTTGTGACAGACCACTGTACCACACTAACTAGAGAAAGTCTGACTCAGCTCCAGCTTCAGTTTACTGTGGGGTTTCAGATTCTGCTGACTGCACACCAAGCTTTCTTCCCCAACAACGGCTGCATATATTTAGTCATCCCCATAGAATTCCACAGGAATTTGAATTGAAATTCAGGAATGCATAAGGTACCTAACAAATAGAAAACACTTCAAATCATTTTAGAGTTAGTAATTTTCCAGTTAAAATAAAAAGCAAATATTATGAGAACAGAAATAAGTTTTATTTCTTAAAACAAAGCAGTGTAAGCTAATATATTATAGCTTCATTTGAATTTTTTAATTTCCTCTTTAAGAGACTAGGAAATTGGATGTACAAATTCACTGGAGACAAAACTGTAATATTTTCCAAATTATCCAAATATAAATGCTCCAAAATCCATCTAAATTTAAATTTTCATTTGCACATGGAGTGAAACTAAGTAATTGGTTTAATCTGCAAGTAATTTAATGAGTTCATATGATAATTATGTTCTTCTGAAATCCTTCCATTTTTTAGCATTTATCGTACACCAAAATTAACTCCTAAGTTAACTGAAATATTGCCATGAATCAGATTTATATTTACAGTTAGTTTATTTATGCCCTGTCTCTCCCCAACCCACCCCCCTTCTCCACCAAAAAGACTTAAAGTGAAAAAAGTCTTTTATTTAGAAACTTTGGTATCTTTGAAAATGTGCCTCCATGGAATATTTTAGCAGACTACAGGCTACGACAGTTTTAGAAACTGAAGAGCACTTACAAAATCAGTCCTGAATGTTCATTAGGAGGACTGATGTTGAAGCTGAAACTCCAATACTTTGGCCACCTGATGCGAAGAGCTGACTCTTTTTGAAAAGACCCTGATGCTGGGAAAGATTGAAGGTGGGAGGAGAAGGGGACAACAGAGGATGAGATGGTTGGATGGCATCACTGACTCAATGGACATGAGTTTGAGTAAACTCCGGGAGTTGGTGCTGGACAGGGAGGCCTGGCGTGCTGCAGTCCATGGGGTCGCAAAGAGTCGGACACAACTGAGCAACTGAACTGAAATGAAGACAACTGCCCCGCCCAGTGACTTTGGACAGATACTTAGGCACTGTTCTCATCTATAAAATGGGATCACTACACAAGTGGATTTCAAAGGTTTCTGGTTCCAGCTTAGCAATCTCATGATACTTACAGAATCTTTATACCTCCCAAGTTCCTGGCTTCCTTAATTATTCACTAAAAATCTATCACTATGGCTGTGAACTATAACCATAGTGATGTTGTTTTGCCAGCTCCATTCTTTGTATCTCTCTACCCTCTACACAATAGCCCATTTTCAACTATTTCTATTTATTCAACAGAATATTATACAGAATAGGCACATTCAATTGGGAAAGACCTTTCAATGTAAAAGATGATAATTGAATGCACCACAATAAAAGTGTTTCATTGAATATTCAGGTTTAAATTAAATAACAGAGTAAACTAAAAACATGTCCTAGCTCCAAAAATGTCTTTCAGAAGTCTGCACCTTAAAGCATAAGTAGAATACACTTTGTCAAGTCGAAAAATACTATATATGCTTTTAAATTAGTAATCTGAAAATATAGATAATGCTGAAAGGAAATTTATTTTCATGAACTGATGGAATATAAAAATACAGTTGAAATACATTGCTCAAAAACTCCTTAGAGCTCTCCTTGGAGCTCTTTGGGAATGGACCGCTAAGATACCTTAGACAGAAAATGGGACTATTACCTTGACCAGCAGACCTTTCAGCCAACACAGAAATGCCCCCATTCCTACCACATTGATATTGCCTCTTTACTTGGCTTAACGGTAAAGAATCTGCCTGCAATGCAGGAGCCACAGGAGACATGGGTTCAATCCCTGGGTCAGAAAGGTCCCCTGGAGAAGGAAATGGCAACCCACTCCAGTATTCTTGTCTGGAGAATCCCATGGAGAGGAGCCTGGTGGGCTACAGTCCATGGGGTTGCAGAGTCAGACATGACTGAAGAGACTTAGCACTTTAATTGGTAATAAAACCACCCCTTTAGCACAGCACATAGCCAACTAGAAAGAAACCACATTTTCCAGCTTCCCTTGCAACTTGGTATTGCACTGTAACTAAGGGGTGGAGGGGTGTTAGAGGGTGAACTGTGGTGACAGGGGCAACTTCTGGGTCACGATCTTAAAGGGAACATGCTGTACCCACCACGACCTTTCTGTCCCTATTTTTTATCTATGGGATAAGGAAATGCTTGTGCAAGTGAGAGCAGCCATTTGGAATCACAAAATGGAAGTGTGCACAGCAAAACATCCAAATGGAAGACAGCTGGGCCCCCAGCACCAAGAAGCTGTCTTACTAGTCCTAGACCACTGATGGAGAATTTTACATGAGAGACAGTGATATTTCTATCTTGCTTCTGTCTACTGTATTTTAGAGTCTGTTTATGATAGTTGCCTAATATGTATCCTAATGAACTGAGCCATCATCTGCCTTGTGAGTCCAAAGGTCTTTCCAGATGGCTGGTGCACTGCCCTGAAGCAAATATCTGGCAACAGGGAACTCAACTCATCAACACCTCATTTTTGTACTCACTATTTGCTTCATGTCAAATGGCAACAGTGCTAAGCAGAAAGAACAACCATCATTTGTTATCATGAGTTCATGCAGAAGCTTGAAAAGTTTTTTCTTGCTCTAATATACTCAGGCCGCCCATGAAACAGTCTATCTAGCAGCTACAAGAGATTAGCTTTCCTGATGAGCAAGCATTCTCTTTGTAGGTTGTTTTATTGAGATGGTTTTGACTCATCTCTCACCAGGGGGAGAAAACACTTCTAAAAGAATTAAATGAAATATAAAAATGCCCTCCCCAGATAGAAGCCAGAGAACATTACTAACTGCTAACTGACTCACAGTGGGTGCTACCTCAGGTCACAGTGGTTGACTTAGGGCTGAATCAGTGAGACACATAATCCAAAGGAAGTATGAACAATAATGAAATAACTCTGAAAATAATCCTTTGCAATATTAAGTTTAAGACAAGAACCTATATAAGAACCATATTACAAAACATCTTATCTTACTCCCCTGTTGTTGTTGTTTAGTTGCTAAGTCATGTCCAATTCTTTGTGACTCCATGGACTGTAGTGGGCTCTGAGTCCATGGGATTTCCCAGGCAAAAACACTAGAGTGTGTTGCCATTTCCTTTTCCAATCTTACTCCATTACCAGTCTGTTGGTTTGCTGATACAATATTGTTCCAGGTTAAAATTGCCATGATTCTAGTAGAATCATGATTCTAGTAGAATCATGGCAATTTTGACCTAAAACAATATTTGGCACTAGCAAACCAACAGACTGGTATCCTTAAAAACACTGGTCTGAATAGGAAACTAACTTTTTAGATAGATTATAGAAGCAATTTCCAATTTTTAATATACTTTAAATTATAATACACAATATTCTTATTTGATTTCAAGTAGCTCTTCGTTATGCAAAGTACTTTTACAAATTAAATTTTAAAAATTTAAGTTGACCTGGTAGAGAAGGGAGAGAAAAACCTCCCAGGGAGATGCAAGGACTGTGCTAGACTTTATGGATTCCAGGAAGTCAACATTATTCCTGATTTCAAACAGATCAAAGTCTAAAGGGGAGGGGGAGACAGAAAGATCCTCAAATCCAACCACATGCAGACTAGTATTTGCCCTAACAAGTGGCAACATAAGGTGCTGTGTGGGAGCACAAAGGAGGGGTCAATTATACCCAGAGAGAAGACCAGAAACATTAACAGAGGATGTGACATGAAGTATGAGCCTTTATGCATGGCCACTTTGAAATCTTCGGGAATGGAGGATTAGTACCATGAAACCAGGGTAGAGCTTCCCAACCTGAATGACATTGTCCATCTCAGGGGCATCTAGAAATGGGAGCAGGCGGGTGAGCTGGCAGAATAACTGGGGAGCACTACAGTCCTAGTGTGAAGGTGGAAAGGGGAGTCAGGGGCACTAAATATTGTTCAGTGCCCATAGCAGACTTGCACAACCAAATCCAAAATGCCAACTACATCTTTCATGGAGGACAGAGTGGGTGAAGTTATGTGGTAGGATAAAAGACTACAAGGGTCAAAGTGTCTTCAAAATGGCCTTTATAATTTGTCTCTCTTCTCTCCCAATCTGCAGTGTTTACTACTCAGGGCAGTACCATATGGCTGTATATCGTATATTTAGATTACATGCACATTTACGGTATACTTACACAATTAAAATTATAGACATCATCGATTTGTGTATTGATTATAAAATTTTTCCAGCAGAAGCAGTGGAATGTCTTAAGGAAACATATGTATACCTATGACTGATTCATGTTGATGTTTGACAGAAGACAACAAAATTCTGTAAAGCAATTATCCTTCAACTAAAAAATAAATAAATCTTTTTGAAAAAGCAAAAAAAAAAAAAAATGCCTTTTCTTATTCCTATTAAGGTACCATCTGGACTAGTGGTAGTTCTATTTTTCTCTCCAACTCCACACATGTACAAAGACAACTGGTCCTAATGGGGAAAGAAGGGATAGTTCTGATGATATGTATGAATGGAGAGAAGAGAAGAGTAAGGCAGATGGTCTGGTTTTTCACCGTGTCTCATCCAAGTGTTCCATAATCATTAAAGATCATCAACAGCTGAGCCAAGCTGTTTAGTTTAGTTTAGTCCACCTACACTGATATTCTGCCTGAAGCCTGTCCTCAAGGCTTGGAACTGGCTTCTATTCTCAAGGTATGATGAGAAAGGTCTAAGAGTCATCATCATTTGACGTAGTCCTGGCCCCAGGCTTCAGACTGCTATACAGTGTTGCTCTCAAGTTCCCATTCTGGGTTTCAAATTTCCTGCTTTCTGGTTTCTGTTGCTGATTATTATTCCCTGGCAGGGGCCTACCTCCGACTGGGAGAGTCCTCCAGGCACCTAAGTCGCCCAAAGGAAAAGGTATCAAACATGGTTTTTAACTCTATTCATTGTCTACATTAAACTTGAATTATTCCAATACATTAATGTAAACTACTTCTTTAGTTACTAAGAGTAAGTTAAACAGTGCATGCACGCACACAGGCACATAACTGAAAATACTTCAGTTTAACTGTGATTACAATCTTTGAGTGAGACCATCAGACTCTCTTAATTAAACAGAAGCCTAAGGTTAATTTGTAACAAATGAATATTTTTCAAAATAAAAGCATGATACATAAAAGTTAATAAAACTGGCTCCATGTTAATTATATTTATTTTCCTTCTAATTTATTTGCTCCCCTCCAAATGCAACATGAACAGCCTTGTGAAAGCAAGGTAGAAAATCATGAAACATACAAATCAGCAACTACTAACAGAGAAAAATAAAGAGGGATATTCTAATGTATAAATACAAATCTAGAAGGTTGGACTTATTCTAGAATCAGCATTTTTTTTCAAGATTTTGCTAAAGTTGTGATCAAGAAGACAATGCTTAACAATGATCCAACTCTTAACAACATACCAGGCGCTGTCCCACACTCTTTGCATGTTATTCGTTTGATCTTTACAACGGGCCTATGAAATGGTTCTATTATCATCCTCATTTTATAGTCTGAGACTTTCCTATCCTTTGAGGTATGATTTAAATTTCAATTCCTCTCAAGTTCTTCTTTAATTATGCCTACCTCCCTCATCAATTCAAGTTTTGTCTACCTCCCCCTCTCCACTATTTTATTTGCCTCTCTTTTGTAAGATTTACCATATATCACCTCAAGAGTTCTTTATGTACGGCTCTTCTTGCCATTACATCACAAATTGCTGGAGAGGCAGACTTTTTCTCACTCATTGCTGTATGCCTATGGTGACTAATGGAGATTCTTGCACAAAGTACATGTCCAGCAAACGCTGATGGAACTAGCACTAGCATTAATAAGAAAAGAAAGAAGAAAAGAATTTAGCAGCAACTTTAGAAACAAAGAGTCATGAATACAGAGCAACTAGCAATTATTCTCTGTGTCTGCCAAGGAGAGAACAGAAGAGATCCAGATATTATGGGATAAAGCATTTAATTAAATAAAAGGTAAACATATAACCATAATTACACCAAAAGAAAACACAGAACGTTTACACAATCTTAAGAGGTGGAAGGCATTTCTAAACATGACACCAAAGAAGCAAAAGCAAGCAAAAGAGAAATGAAATAAATGGTCAAGATGGCCAGCTCTGTGTCAGGCTTCAGGCTCAGTTCCCAAGGTGCCATTTGTAGAGTCAATTTCTTCACTGTAAAATGGGATGATAATAATACCAGTCTCATACAGTTCACAAGGTGGAATTAATAAGATAATGACTGTAAAGTTCATCACAATGTCTGACACAACGTCTTCCATACATGTTTAAAAGCAAATCAACAGAGGAAAAGATACAGATGTGGCTGCATGAAAATAGCCTTTGTAGTCTAAAAAAGAGTACTCATAAATAAATGAATATTAAATAATACACAGGATGAAAAAGGATGGATATCCTGAATATATGAAGAGCTTTAACAAATTAACAAGTAGAGTAAAACCCTAATAGAAAAAAAGTAGGAAAGCCTGTGCGCTTAGTAGCTCAGTTAAGTCTAACTCTTTTCAACCCTTAGGCTGTAGCCTGCCAGGTTCCTCTGTCCATGGGATTTTTCAGGCAAAAATACTGAAGTGGGTTGCCATTTCCTTCTCCAAATATATGAAGAACTTTAACAAATTAACAAGAAGAGTAAAACTCTAATAGAAAAAAAATAGGAAAGTTGAATTGAGCATTTCACAAAATATGAATAAATACAATGAAATGTATCACTTTGCCAACAAAGGTCTATGTAGTCAGAGCTATGGTTTTTCCAGTAGTCACGTACGGATGTGAGTTGGACCATGAAGAAGGCTGAGCAATGAAGAATTGATGCTTTTGAACTGTGGTATTGGAGAAGACTCTTGAGAGTCCTTTGGACTCCTAGGAGATCAATTCAGTCAATCCTAAAGGAAATCAATCCTGACTATTCATTATACTGATGCTGAAGCTGAAGCTCCAAAACTTTGGCCACCTGATGTGAAGAACTGACTCCTTAGAAAAGCCCCTGATACTGGGAAAGATTGAAGGTAGGAGGAGAAGGGGGCAACAGAGGATGAGATGGTTGAATGGTATCATCGACCCAATGGACATGAGTTTGAGCAAACTCCAGGAGATAGTGAAGGACAGGGAAACCTGGCGTGCTATAGTCCATTGGGTCGCAAAGAGTCAGACACAACTGAGCAACTGAACAACAACAACAGTAAAATGACCAAACATGAAAAAATATCCACCTTAATTAATTAATTGAAGGGCATTAGTTAAAATGAGATATAAGTTTTGCTTATTAAATCAGCAATACTAATGATGGTATGAAGCAATGGGCATGCTTACAGAGCTTTGTGAAGAGTTTAAACTTGCACATTTCTATAGACCATTTTGCCAAAGTGCATCAAAAGTCTTAAAATGTACACATTTTTTGACCATGGAAACCAGGTATTTTTAATAAAGAAATCATCAAATATATAAACTGAATGCTTGCTTGTAAGAGTGAAAAACTGGATGAGAATAGTAAATTACAATGCCTGTACAACACTGAATAATGTGATCTTATGGAAGATATTTAATACCATTAATGAAAAAAAAATGCTATAACAACATTACCACATGATTCTATTTTAATTAAAAAGAAACCATGAGAGAACATGTGTGTGTATGTATGTATGCAAGTGTATACAGACACAAAAAAAGGTTTGAAAGGAAATATACCAAGAGGCTAATGTCAAATATTTCTAGATAATGAAATTTTAGGTGCCTTTGGAAAGCTATAACATACTTTAAATTTTTTATAATGACTATATTTTTACAATTAAGAAAATAAAAATTGTATTTTTCAAAAGACAAAAAATTAACCATTAGCAGACAGTCCAGTCCTATCAGAGACCCTTCATGTTAGATGGTATTCATCATCACCAATCAACAGTGGCTTCCCTGTGTTGCTTGAAATGGGCATACAAGAATGAAAATCAGCCTGTAGGTTCTATGGGTATATAAGCAATTCAAGCAATTCAATGCAAAAGTTCAATTAAATACCAAAATAACTCAAGGGAACATCACATACTTAATGGTTAAATGGCATTAGGGTAAAACAAAACAAAACACAACTGGATAAAGTTAAAACCTTAATCTCATGCTTACTCAGCAGCAAAGAGAAAAAAAATAAAAACAAACATTAATTATGAAAGATTTAGTGATCTGTATGGTTATAATTCTAGAAACACTTCAGTGAGTGTTTATCTATGCTATAACTCATTGCTTTCTGCAAATTTAAAGGGACCTCTCGGCTGACAGGTCAAATGCTTGGTCACAACTAAGGGGAAAAAAATCAGTTCAATCATTTTAGAAACAGGCAAAAGGAGAAGGTCCTCATGCTTCAAAAATGGGGCATATCTGTGTGTGTGTGTGTGTGTGTGTGTGTGTGTGTGTGTGTGTGTGTGTGTGTGTGTGTGTGTGTGTGTGTGTGTGTGTGTGTGTGTGTGTGTGTGTGTTTAGTGTGACTTTCCAACTTCAAAATAAATCTAAGAAAGGCCTTACGCAGAATGAAGCGAGTATGAATACAAATACAGTTAACCCCTACCTCCCCGCATGGAAGGGAGGGAGCAGGCGCAGATTGTGTAACTAGGTTGGACATTGATTCATTCTTACATCTATTACTGAACAAAGGTCTCAAGAATTCAGAGTAGTCCTATGGTATCACTTGTGCCTTTTTAAAACTAATGAAAGAATAGATCAATTGAAGATTCTTAATTTCATCTAGCAAAATAAATCTTCAACACAAAATGTTTAAAAAAAAAAAAAGGTTAGGGAGACAGAGAGAGAGAAACTAAGTAAATAACTACATAAATTGCTATCCACTGTCTATCCCAGGTAGGCTGGTCACTTGTTTTTTCTGCCCAGTATTCACTGCCCCTTCTCTGGTTAAGAGCACCCAGGTTCCCTTTGGGGGACTACTTCTCACATTTTGGCTCATATGGTGGGGATGACCTCATTTCCTAACTTCAGGAACTAATGAGTAACCCAGGAATGGTCATGTAATATAATTCATTCCCCCAGACAGAATGAATCTTCAGCAGCCACATGGCCCAAGTGAGGACCATTTGGGGCAAGAATTAAGAATAAGAATAAGAATTCTTTAAGCTTCCGGGAAAGAAGCATATTCTTTCCTCCCTAGCTTCCATGCAGAGAATATAAACTTATTGCTGAGGACATCTTTGTCATTACTTTGCAGTCCACCTAAGAAATAAAGAAGGGAAAAGATCCATGAAACAGAAACAGACTTGTAACAAACTCTTTTTAAAAGTTGGGTCAAACCATGCCTGAAGCCATTCATATCATTTGATTTGGATTTCCGTCAAAGGAAACCAAAAGGAGACAACAAATACAGGGGAAGGGAGGTGAGACAGTCATCTTTCCCCCCCAATGGGTCTACCTATCTCAGCAGGGGCAGCTTTTTTCTTTTTAATTGGGGTATAGTTGTTAAACAATGTTGTGTTAGTTTCAGGAGTAGAGCAAATGGGACTTCTTTCACAAAATACCACGGACTGGATGGCTTAAAGAACAGACATTTATTTCACACAGTTCTGAAGGCTTGACCTCTGAAGGGTGCCACATGCTCAGGTTCTGGGGAGGGTCCTCTTCCTGGCTTTCAGACTTCGCTGCCTTCTGGCTGTGTCCTCAGATGGTAGAGAGAGCGCACACTCTCTGACCTCTCCTAGTACAGGCACTAATCCCGTGGTGAGGATCTCAGCCTCATGACCTCATCTAAACCAAACCACCTCCAAAAGGCCCCATCTGCCAGTGTTATCATACCAAGGGTGTGTGTGTGTGTTAGTCAGTCATGTTCAACTCTTTGCAATCCCATGAACTATAGCCCACCAGGCTCCTCTGTCCACGAGATTTCCCAGGCAAGAATACTGGAGTGGGTTGCCATTCCCTTCTCCAGGGGATCTTCCCATCTCAGGGATCAAATCCTGGTCTCCTTCACTGCAGGCAGATTCTTGACTGTCTACAAATGACCTGTGAGCAGACACAGGCATTCAGTCCATAACGCTACCTAAACCACCTTTAGATATACACACAAATAGATTGGATGGGGTTAGACTGTGCTACTGCCCAGCACACCTGTGTAACCTTCATTGTACTAGAAGCCATCACTAGGATGTTGGTTCTACCCTTAAATACATAACACTGCTTACTCCAAAGCTTTGTCCAATGCCTGGCACATAACATCACTCAGTAAGTATCTGCTGAAAAATGAATGACATATATAAAAATACACAGGAGGTGTCTAATACCATAAGGGAAACTAGAGATTCTGGTTTTGCAATCCAACACTTAATCAGTCAACCTATTCTTCATCTTCTCTTTAGCCTGACATTCAACTGGCACAAAACACTTTAATCATGGAAAATAATTCCCAGTCAATGGCCTTTTCTATTTAATTAATTGGGAACCAGTTCTGAAATTTTAGTGGAGACAGATACTTGAGTGTGTGTGTGTAGACCATAGTCCACAAGGTCCTACAGGGTCTGTGTGACCTCACATCCTTCCCGTGCCTGCTCTTTTCTAGCCACAAAGGCCTGCTAGGTCTTCTCTGAAAATTTCTGGCACCTCTCACCTCAGGACTTTTGCTTTTGCTGTAACCGCTGCCTGCACAGGATATATATGGCTTACTGGCTTATCTCTCTTTAGGTCTTTGCCCAAATATCACTTCAGTGAGGCCTTCCTGATCACTCTATTTGCAATTACAAACTTCTCCACCACTAGTACTTCCTATTCCATAGCATTTATCACCTTTTAATACACTACATAATGTGCCTATTTATATTCTTTATCATCTGTTTCTCCACACTAGAAGATAAACTCTATGAGAGCAAAGATTTCATGTGGTTTTTGTTCTCTCTTGAACCCCCAATGCCAGGGAAACAATCGATGCTAGATAAATGAATGAAAGTATGAAACAATAAAACCACAACTGGGTTATTAAATGCTCTGATTCAAATTAAAGTAAATGTGAATAGCTTCCAATCCAATAAACTATAGCAGGTATATATGTGACCTCTTCCAGAATTTGAAACCAGAGAGTTGCTTAAATATTTTTAAAACCAGAGTTGCTATAAAAAGGTCCCTGATATTACAGAAATTAAAATATATAAAATTATTTGAGAACCAAAATATGTCATCACAAAAACTATACTTATATCCAAGAAGTATAAGGTATACATTTACTTTGCTTTAGATCTTTAACAGTATTAAATATGAAAGTTGAGCAATATTTGCTAGCAGAAAAATCAAGTTTGAAAATATTCATGAATCATTTTTTCCTACATACATCAAACAATGGCATGATCATTTGGATTCTTAACAGAAATAGGTAAGGCATGGTCATAGAAAGCAATAGAGATGTACTTTGAAATTCCAGAAAGGGGTTTCTATCGGAAAATCAAAAAACGTCCATTGGGAAGGGGTTTCCTAGATGCCCTAAGGTCCCACGCCCACTGCCCATAAATTTCCTTGTCCCAAAGTGTTAATCGCTCAGTCATGTCTGACTCTGTGCAACCCCGTGGACTGTAGCCCACCAGGCTCCTCTGTCCATGGAATTCTCCAGGCAAGAATACTGGAGTGGGTTGCCATTCCTTTCTTCATCCTCGTTCTAAGAACACCTCTCTCATGGTCTCCTTTCCAGTACACCACCCCTGATGTGTGGAAAGATGAGTTCAGCCCCTGGGATGGTCTCAGTTCTGGCTGCTCCTAAATGCATAGACAGAAGAAGAGCAATATTTATGTCAGGGGTCCCAAGCTACAGGCCCTGGGAATCAGATGTTTTATTTAGCAAAAAGGGTATTTGAAAATCAGGAAATTTCCCCCCAAATATTTAAACTTCCAACTTCTCTTAAAAATCTACAAGTTTAAGCAACACTGAGGTGCAACTCCTGAATAAAAGGAGAATCTATAAAGAGTCACTGTCCCCTTGAGGCTGGGCATCTCCTCGTAGGGTCACTACTGTCCCCACGGCTCCCTGTTGTCTTTCACCTTGTTTACATCACCTGCCTGGCCCCCAAGTCCAACACATCCCCTTGTTGACTTTAAGCATAAACCCTAGATTTAAATCCTGCTGCAGAGTACCAAGAAGTCAAGGCCAGAGCACCGAGTTGTTCTTTGACATTAACTATGTGACTGTATGTAATAAATCATTCATCTTCCCTCATTCTCATCTATGAAATGGGGATGACGACTCCTCCCCTGCCTTCCTCACAGGGTCATTGTGATGAGTAAATGGAACAAGAGTATAAAAGTGCTCGACAGAGAGGTGGTGTCACCACATAGCAAACATGAATCCTTGATTAGGACAGGCACATTTTAAAAATATTATAAAACAACAGCATCTTACATGAATGTTTGAGGTTGGTACACAGAGAAAGCTTGATCTTCTATTCATGGTTAGTGGCACAAAAGAAATTAGTAGACCTAAGACTACAAATTCAGGAAATGCAAATATATATTTATATATACTGAAAACCATCTCCTCTTAAGGAACTTTATAAGCATAAATAACATTAAACTTGTCAGATTGCTAAACTGGGAAAGAACTAAATTTCCTGAGAACTAAAGATAAGTTTAAGGTCAAATCAGGTCAGCCAAAAAACATTTTCAGGAACTAGACACATGACCAAAAAAGTCTCTCTAGGAATGACGATATAAAAAATGAGCAAAATTAGTCTGCAAAGAAAACTAAGACAAATGCTGGTATTAAAAGGCATGTAATAAGCCAGGATTATCAACCTCCAAAGAGAGCATAACAGGGTTTTATAAGTGGTTAACCAGCTTTAAGATTCCAGACAGTCAAGGTTGCTGTGATTATCTGTTACAGAGAAACAGATCTCCAGAATACTAATATATTCCAGTAGCGGTAATGAAAAGGCAAACATAATCTAAGAAAGTCCTTGAGGCGTCATGTCACTATATCCATCACTTAAATCTATGGGTCTCAGTAATTTGGGATTGAAAATTAATCAAAATGGTCTACAGGTCATTGGTCAGGTTTATTTAGTCATCAACAACATTGGCCTAATTAACCAGATTATGAAAAATGTCTTTTCTGGAAACCTTCACCTTACCAACAAAGAGAACTTCTAAGACTAAACAAAACTAAGGAAGGGTAGTTAATTTTTCATAACCCTGCTTAAGGGGACAAAGAAAAGTGGAATAGAGTACATGAGGGAATATTTCATTCTTTCTCTTTTAAAAAAGTAGAATCTTGAGTGTTGTTTTGTTTTTATTCAAGTGGGGGTTTTTTGGTTTGTTTTTGTTTTTTTGGCTGTGTGGCATGTGGGACAGCCATTTCCTGACCAGGGATGGAACCCAGGCCCCCTGCAGGGGAAGCAAAATCTTAACCACCAGAAGTCTTAACCAGAAAAGTTCCTTAATCAAAGTTCCCTTAAAAGAATTATTCTTATCAAAGTAAAACATGAATATGGTTCACAAGATTTGATTCAAATAGTTCAAGGGGTTGTAATGGAAAACAACAGCCTCCTGCTCACTGCTTTCCAAGTACACTCCTACTTCTTAAAGAAAACCACTCTTGGCTGATTTTTGGTTTTGGTTTCTCTGGAGATCACCATCAAATCTTTAAATAACATGTTATATTCATACTACTTCTTTTATAGACCACCTTTTTCTTACATTACATTGACTTTCTACTGTGAAAGACTAGAATTTAGCTCAGTTGCATCCGTACCCCATTCTTCCAAAATATAACCACACATATCCAGATATCAGTCATTTGTATTACAACTCTGGTTTCTCTACTGATCACCTCCTTCATTTTAAATACTGTAAGTGCAATAGGTCCATCTTTGTTTCTTCCTTCACCCACTCTAGACCACACATCTTATTTCACAGATCAACACTAGCAGTTAGTAGGGTTTTCTCTGTTTTCTTCTCTTCCTCCTCTCACCATACTACCATTGTTAGCATCCACCTTTTGGGTTTCCTTTTTTATGGGGGAAGGAGGGTTTTCCAGTTATGTAAAGTAAAGAAGAAATTCACTATCATCTATCACAATTTCTTTAAAGCCTAAAATTATGTGTTATTTCTGGTGATATATTTGTGCCTTACTTTTGCTTTTTTCTTTTTTTGTGCTTTATGTTTGAGGACAGACTGATATTCATTATAAATATCCATTTTAATAACATACACATTCTGTTTGTTATGTTACAGGTGAATATATATCAAGTTTCTCAAAGAACAAAGTTTTACTCAACCAATGAAGTCATAGTTATAAGTGATTAATAGTTCTGCTGCCTTTGAGTAGAGGTCAGCTTATCTTTGAAACTGGAGGTCTTCCTGAGTAAAACTCTAACCCTCATTGGAAGACAGTATGGATTTAGGATAACTTAATTGTTGGGAAGGACAGATCACAGCCTAACTGCAGATTAACAAGAATCATCCTTTATCTTAGTCCTTCTGTACAAAGAGTTCCTTCCATCACTACCTGACAACCTCTGCACAGTCTCCCTACATCCCTTTTGCCTCCATCCCAGTTCACAACATAAAGCCATTCATTATCACACCCAGAGCCACTCATCTGTATCATGGCTGTAGGGGCAGATAGAGCCGCCGATAAAAAATGTCCTTGGATTTAAACTGGACAGCATTTGGCATTAACAGGATTCCAAGTTGAAATAGGAAAACCCAATATGTGTCGTGCCATGGTTAAGTAAAATAAGAGCACAGCTCTGCAGTCAAAATTCCCAGTTTCAATGACCAGCTCTTTCACTACCAGTGGTGTGACCTGAGCACCACTGTACCCTGGGTTCCTCACTTAAGAAAATGAGTTGTTGCAAAGATGAAAAATAATGATATGCGTGAAGTACTTGGTACCTGGCATATAATCAGAGCTGAACAAATGAGACTCACTAAAATGATCATTAGGCTTCCCAGGTGGTGCCAGTGGGAAAGAACACACCTGCCAACGCCAGAAACACAAGAAACGTGAGTTTGATCCCTGGGTTGGGAAGATCGCCTGGAGAAGGAAACACCAACCCACTCCACTATTCTTGCCTGGAGAATCCCATGGACAGAGGAGCCTGGTGGGCTGCAGTCCATGGGGTCACAAAGAGTTGGACATGACTGAGCTGCACACACACAAAATGATCATTATTATCTCTATTATTATGTTATCGGCCAGAGCGCTTTGTCTGTGCCTTTTTAAAAAATATATTTTTACACCGAATTTAAGTACAGTTTCCACTTCTGCACTGTCCATCCCTTTCAAAAATCTGCCTTTACCTCTAATGGCAGTCACAGCTGATAGGCCTGGTGGGCAAATAGCTAAGCTGGCCCTTCTAGGCTGAGCTCCTGAGATGCCAATCCCCATACTCCTGTAAGTCCTGGTTTCATGTTATGTACTTCAAGTGCTTTCACCATGTTGCTTCTTATAGTCAGCCCTGATTTTTAAAGTTTTTAGGTTTATGGTTTTAGGTTTAGATTATAGGTTTAAGGTTTTAAGATTTTAAAGGTATAAGAATAACATTATATTTGGAACCAGCCAACAATGCTAAAAACAGATGTGCTATCTTTCAGAAAGAATAGAGAAATCCTAAGAAAAACTGATTCAGCACTACCTGGATTTCGGCTAAAGCCCATCAAATGGCAGCTACTTCTAACAGTTCAGTTCAGTCTCTCAGTTGTGTCTGACTCTTTGTGACCTCATGGGCTGCAACAGGTCAGGCTTCCCTGTCCATCACCAACTCCTGGAGCTTGCTCAAACTCACGTCCATCGAGTCAGTGATACCATCTCATCCTCTGTTGTCCCCTTCTCCTCCTGCCTGCAATCTTTCCCAGCATCAGGGTCTTTTCTAAGGAGTCAGTTTTTCGCATCAGGTGGCCAAAGCATTGGAGCTTCAGCTTCAGCATCAGTCTTTCCAATGAATAGTCAGAACTCATTTCCTTTAGGATTGACTGGCTTGATCTCCATGCAGTCCAAGGGACTCTCAAGAGTCTTCTTCAACACCAAAGTTCAAAAGCATCAATTCTTCGGTGCTCAGCCTTCTTTATGGTCCAACTCTCACATCCGTACATGATTCCCGGAAAAACCATAGCTTTGACTAGACGGATCTTTGTCGGCAAAGTAGTGTCTCTGCTTTTTAATATGCTGTCTAGGTTTGTCATAGCTTTTTTTCCAAAGAGCAAGTGTCTTTTAATTTCATGGCTGCAGTCACCATCTGCAGTGATTTTGGAGCCCAAGAAAATAAAGTCCCTCACTGTTTCCATTGTTTCCCCTTCTATTTGCCATGAAGTGATGCTATTTGCCATGAAGCTACTGCTAACAAGCCTAAAGAAAAAAGATAACTTGGTCTTAGGGCCCTGTTCGACAAGTTTGGGGCAAAGGAAAGTACACTTTTATGGAAATTTTAAAGATCTTAGGTTATTTTTAAGATAAAAACAAATGACAGAAAAACAGAAATTTAGCTCATGGACTCAAAGTCACCATATGCAAAATATCAAATAAATAGCAACTCTAATCTCAACTGGTAATCTTTCCTTACAGCCTTTCTCATTTTATTGGGCCAAATATTTCAAGCCTCATCTGTGTTCTATTACAATCCTAAAGACAACATGAAATCTAGGATAGTGTTTATATATAAAAATCATATTCAATTAGGAGGTGATATAAACGGACATCCAGATTCCCTTTTCCCCAAGTCTTCATATAAATATATTGTCTTTTTAAAAAAAAATCCTGGAATGACTATTTTCTCCTTTGGCACAGAGGTTTTTTACTCCATTTTTGATGCCAACATAGTCTCATCAGGAAAATAAATTAAAAGTAGGTGGTCTGGTTAGTCTTCACAATGCTACATTTTAATCAGGCAAAGCAGTGAAAAAGATGATTGTCGAACTCCTGGCGTATCTTCAAACAACAGTGCAAGCTGTCCATTTTACTCACAATGAAAAAGCTCTTGAAGAGATTTTGATAAAGGTTTCCCTCCTACTTGCAGTCCACATTTGTAATGTTTATATAAGTGGGGGATATAAATCTTCCTCCAATGAACCCCCTGGTTTTTCAAGCCGACCTTGCATTATAAACTGCCTGTTTCCGTTTTGCCTGCCTAAGCAAGCCAGGCGAAGCCCATTCGAGAGGGACTGGAACTAATTTAATGTGCTCCAGGTTGAAGCCCCCAGCCTCTGCGTCTTCACAGGGAGATTTTACGCAGTGGATTACTGCTGACTTTAACAATGATTCATACGATAAGTGGCTTTTGATTTGTTTTTTAATGTCAGACAATACGCATTGGCAAAAGAAATGCCATCAAAATCATTTTGCTAAAGCAGTATCCATAAAAAAGGAAAATTTTTTCAACTTTTCAAAAAATAAAACAAAAAGGCAGCCTAAATCGTATTCATGCCAAAGGCTTGTTCACATGTATTTGCAGCTTTACTCAACGTAAAAGAATACAAAGTTGTTTACAGACAGTTAGATTTAAGATTGGATAAACTCCAAGATATGATTGGTTGAGTTGATATATTTTACTCCAAGACTCATTCCCGTTATTCAAAACACCAAAGCCACACTGAAGATAGACAAAAGCATCATTCTTTATCCAGCCTCAAAGATACCCTGTGTGCATTTTTTCAAAGATGCAAAATTCCTTGAAACCAACACTAATTAAAACAAAAACACATTCACAAAACCCCTAGTCAGATCAATCCTCTCAAAGTATGTCAGGGGAGGAAAGTTTCCTCTTTTTAACAAAAGGAACAGAGCAGCAAAGACATTAATTCAAAAGAAGATAAACTGAGAAACAAAAGTATATATTGTATTATTATTCTAGAGTTCTGCATTTAAGGGGCCTACACCATTCATCAGAGCATGCTTTTAAAATGCCAAACGTAATAAGATATATTTGCCCCCGTCATCAGTTAGTTTCTCCTGTTTTTTCCTTGATGTTCCTTTGAAAGGGCCCAGTAAAGTTATGCAGTAGGGGGCAGTATTGTAACATCATGATCACACTTGAAACAAGGCCTGACCAAGGGAGGAAAAAGAACCATTATTCTTTATTAAGATTTAATCATGTCGGCATAATTATCCTAATTTATTACAAATTTTAGATTTTTTTCCTCCTGATGTCCAACTTGCTTTTTTACCACCTACCTACAATATTAAGATGTCTTAATACAAAAAGGAAATGCTTTTATGAAAAAGAATACCTAAATATTGGAAACATGCTGACAATTACTTAGCAGTGGAAGGAGAACTATTTATTAAATGTCATATTTCAAAAGCATGAATACTTCTCCAATTGCAAATATCCAGATGTTCTTTATTGTAAATATCACATTGGGAGCTGGTAAAAAAAAATAAAGAATGAATATTTTATCTTGGTCTAAAATGAAATGCAGAGCTGGTTTATAAACACAAGTCAATGTGACCCAGTTAATTGATGTTAATTTCAAAAATATGGGGTAGAAAAATATTTACAAGAATGTATTCATATTTTCTAGAAATCAACTTCTTTGCACTTGCCTAGGATGGCTCTTGGCTGGCCTGTGAGGAAATATGGAAACTGAAACTGTTTGCACTGAATGCTTGGCTTCCAATGACTTACTATGCTTTGGGATTTTGTAGAGGAAAATAGCAAATTCTTGGCTAGGTACTAAGAATAAAACCCAGAGATACATAATGGAAAATTTTTTATCATACATAATGGTAATCCATACGACTTTCTCTAAATTCTGTA
This sequence comes from Okapia johnstoni, assembly GCA_024291935.2. Taxonomy (NCBI): domain Eukaryota; kingdom Metazoa; phylum Chordata; class Mammalia; order Artiodactyla; family Giraffidae; genus Okapia; species Okapia johnstoni. The sequence continues at coordinate 62,509,146 of CM044308.1, forward strand.
TATTTGAGTGACTGGACATAAATTTACATAAAAGCCTTAGGGTCACTTAGCAAAACAATAACTAATTATTTGACCTTAAAGGAATCAAGCTTTATACTGTCTTAAGTGTTTATGTATATCTTTGTGGCTAATTTTGACTCAAAGATTTGTTCGCTTACTTGCTTGAAGAGAGCAAAATATTACAGATTCAAACAAGCATTTTCCCCACCAACCTAATAATTCTACTGGAAAATTCAATATTAAAACTATTCCTTTATAGAGATATAAAGTAATATTTTTAAGGTTCATAAAGGGATCCTAAAAAAAAAATTATTGAGACATCAGGAGAAGCCAGCAAGAATTCATGCGATTATTGATATGTTTAAATTTAAATTTCAGTGCTTCAAGTTATGTTAGAGTTCATTCCTTACTTTCTCTACTTCTCCACTTCTGTTTAAGTTGTTTTGGAGTTAGAGCTTTTTTGACTGCATGTATATGTGTGTGCATATATGATCCTTGAAGACTCTACTGTGTATGCCTTTTGAAGAATGGGATCTGCCCCTGTGCCTTTCATCAAGGTCTTCTCAACTGTGATAGTTTCCTTTTTCAAGGCTTAACAGAAAAACTGGGTCTCTAATTACCGCCAAACTTCCTCCAAATTGAGCTAAACAATGTACATTTCTGTTGCCAGCTGGGACATAATTCTTCATAATTATTGTACAAAAGAGCCTGTGACAGTTGCAACAAAGTAATTGGCTAATGGCGGGGCACCAGGTATGCATTTCCTTGAAACATGTTTGAAACTCTGGGTCATTTGAAGTGTATGTAAAATTGTCTCATCTTCTAATTAGTTTCTCACCAGCCAAAATATCATTGCCAAAGTCGTTTTAAGAAGGATACAGGAGCTAAGGTTCTGTTCTGTAGCAAACCTGATATAACCACTCAGTTCTCCAAAGGCAAGCATCATTTCACCTATAAATGCTGTCATTTGTGACAAGAGAATGGAGCAGCATTTTCCTTCTGACAGTAATATATTTTCCTTATTATTTCAGACATTTCTCATTTACCTAGGCAAAAAGCATCCTGACAAGACACATATTCCCTTTTAGTTTGTATTTGACTCTAGTGAGATCATGGAATATAACTGAAGATTCTTAAGTCAGATTTTCAGTTTTAGAAAGATCACAGGAATTCAGGGTTCAGATAGTGGATTAATCTCTAAATATGCTACCCACCAAAGCCCTACTGAAACTATCCAAGAAAGGTAACAGAAAAAGAAAGGTTTTGTATTTTTAATAAATAAACCCACATATGCAAAGGAAAAACCACAGAGGAAATAACAGCAACAAATGTTGGAAGATTGAAAGTCAATGCATAAGTGTTAAACGATTTGGGAGAATTGAGGAAGCCAGGCCCTGGGATTTCCCTGACGGTCCAGTGGTTAAGACTTCATTCTTCCAATGTAGGAGGTGAGGGTTCCATCCTTGTTTGAGGAACTACAATTCCACATGCCATGAAGAGTAGCAAAAAACAAAAGAAAAGCCAGGCCCTAACTAGTGGCAAAGCTATTATAAGAAGCAAACCTACTTAACATTGCAGAATCCACGAAAGGCTCAGCAAATGGCAGCAAGAGGTTCTCCAGCAATTGGGAGGGAACTGGAGTACATTAATAATAGATGTCAGATAAAACTGAGTCCCCTCTAACACTCTACATCACTTGACAGCTGCCCGTCCCTCAGGATGGCAGCAGACGAGAGGTTTATTTTCTGGAGAGAGGAAAGCAGAGGGCTTTGGTCTACAGATTGGCTGACAAAGACGTAGGAATTAATTGATTGCACACCAAAAGTTGGATGCTGACACTACCCACCTGGTATGGTCGGACGTTTGGGTCAACATAATTCATATGTTGAAAGTCTAAGCTCCAAAGATGATGGTATCAGGAGGTGGGACCTTTGGGAGGTACTTAAGTCATGATGGTGCAGCCCTCCTGAATGGGATTAGTGCTCCAGAGAGATCCCTCGCCCCTTCCACCATGTGAGGACATAGCAAGAAGATCCTGGTTATAAACCAAAAAGACAGACTTCACCAAAAGGTAACCATGCAGGCACTCTGATCTTACACCCCTCAGCCTCCAAAACTGTGGAAAATAAATTTCTGTTGTTTATATGAGCTACCTGCTACTGCTGCTGCTAAGTCATGTTAGTCATGTCCGACTCTGTGCAACCCCATAGACGGCAGCCCACCAGGCTCCGCCGTCCCTGGGATTCTCCAGGCAAGAATACTGGGCTGGGTTGCCATTTCCTAGTCGGTGGAATTTTGCTATAGCAGGGTGAATGGACTAAGATACCACCCTTTCTTCTAAGCTACTCTCAGAAAAAATAGACAGACCTTTCCCATTCCATGAAGGAAACTGGAAGAGTATCCTTGGGGGAATACTTCTAGCAAAGACCTACTGCTAATCTAGATGGTTTATCAACAAACGACTCACCTGACCACTTAGAGTAAACTTAAAATTTGCAAACCAACCATAGGTTCAGCATGTCCAATCACCTGGCTGGACATCTATTCTTAACCTTTCCTACCAGGAATTATCCAACATCTGAGGAAAACTTTTGACATGGAAGGTGGAGGAAAAAACAACTTAGGGGAAAAAGGCAATGTGGAAAAATTATGCAGAAAGAAGATAATGTAGCTATAAAACAAAGACAAAATGGTATTTAAAAAATAATTATAACATACAGAATACATATATACCCATATACAAACACACTCACAAAGAACTCTTGAGAATGGAGGTTTAAAACAAAAACAACAAAAAAAGATTGAAACCCTGACTCTAACATGTACAAAAAGTTAATTGGTACAAATCAAACAACAAGTTAAAAATAGTTATTTCTTAACTCTAGAAAAGCAGAAAGCAAAAAGGTAAACATAATCACAGTATATTACAAGGCTCAGCTGTGTACATTATTTGTCTAGGTGTTTTTTAACACTAATTAATAGCCTCAGTTCCCCAAAACACAACTCAAATTTCAGTATATTACCATGAATAACTGTAGAAACTTCATTGTGAGCTTGTTAGTCCACAAACACTACACAAATAACACATGTGCATCATGGTCAGTGACCAGTCACATCAGTTCTTTCAAAGTTTGCTGGTGACTGGTTACTGCACACCTGTTACTCAGTTCACACAGACAGCAAAGTATGTAGTGATGTTGCCTCCTTGTCTGCGAGTGATGAATTCACATGACATTTTACAAAAATGGATATCTGAAAGTAGAAATTAGTCCAAAAAGATGAAAGTACAGCAAATAAAACAGGATACCACTAGAAGTGAAGTTCAAATAGAGTGCTGATGTAATCACAGAGAGAGGAGCTGACTTTGAGAATGCTGATACTGCTGCCATTCAAGAAATTCCACATATGCAGCCAATAGATATTAGTGAAGGTAAACTTACCCACATAAGTGAGGGAAGTGGTCACAAGGAGGACAGAGACGGTCCAGAGGGAGTGACACACGCAAAAATCTTCACATTAAAGGCACTCTCAGAGGCAGTCATAACATTGAAAGTACAGAGGATAAAATGTTGGAAGCTGCTCCAAACTTAGAAAGGAGTATGATATTCACCAAGGCACAGAAAAGATGCTTGCTCCATATTGTAAGTTATACAAGAAGACAAGCAATGTTCCAACTACTCTTGATAAATTTTTTAGCCAAAAAACCCCCACAATTCTCAATGTTTCTAATATTTCAAACTACAATGCAGGAAATAAATATTAATTTACCCTTATATAAGCAAAAGTAGATGAGTTGTCAGTTTTGACCAAAAAAAAGTGTTAAAGGTCATGGGACAACTGTAACTTCTCTCATTGATTGTTAAAGCTGCTTTGCACAGTTTCAGTTGCTTCTTACAGTAATTATTGCTACTGTTCAAAGTGATGACTGTACTTGATTTATAAAAATTATACTCATGTATTACTCTGCTAAAAATTAAATTAACAAAGACATGAAAACTGCTGTATGAGCAAGAGAGGAAGATCAATGAGGAAAGAGTTTCAAGAATCAAAGAACAGTCCTTAGTGCATGCTAAACATGATTGTGTTATTTATAAGCCAAGTGCTGTTGTACACACTATCTTATTTTTGCCTCAGAAAACTGTGTGATATGGGTGCAACTCCTTTCTTCAAAACTGGAAAAAAAAAAAAATCTCAGGGAATTAACATGTCCAGAATCATACAGCTATAAAGTGGTGAAAAGTACATGAAGCCATGCTCTTTCCACATCATTTGCCTTTAAATACCTTTATTTCTTTGGTTCTTAATCTACTCTCTGTGCAATCCTTCAAGTTTTTGAAACTAGCTGGAAATATCCAGAAAACTTCTAACAGATAAAATAAAGGATGTAAAGTTTGGAAGTTCCAAAAAGGCAGGAACCAGTGTTAACTCACGTGTGTTTAGTGCCTAGCCCTAAAGATGGCAAACCTGGAAACTTAATACATTTTTGCAAAAAGTGAAAATAAAAAAGTAGGAAAGGAGGTACAGAGGATTTTTTAAAAAAAGAATGATCATACTTCACATTTTTAAAATTATTGTGTTGACAAAATCAATAATCTCCAATGTTCAAGAAGGCCAAACTTAAATAACAGAAGTAAATCACGAACAAACAAAAATGTGGCTGAGTAGTTTGAAAAGTCAGTAATAGAAACTGTTAAGTAGTTATATCAACAAATAATCACATTTTACATTGATTATGTTCTCAAAGTAAAACTTGACATTGGAAACAATAGTTTTATCTGTGAAGCAACAAGCGGGTACTGCAGATACATCAGCAATCACTCTAGAAACATTTATTGAAGAATTCAGTGTGTATCATATACTTTCTGACAAGTTTCCATCTTAATAATAATCAAAATAATCTGTGACGTTGCTATTATAATTGATCCCATTTTACAGAAAAAGAAAGCAAGGCTCAGCAAAGCTAGGTCACCTATCCAAGGTCCCCAAACCAGGGTTTGTGGCAGAGCCAGTGTGCAAACCCAGTCTTCTGATTCCCAGCCACATGTTCCACACTGCACCATGGCTGGCAGGGTGATGGCACACATGCCTTGTATTCCATCAAAAGACAAATGGGCACTGTTTTCTGTGGACTTGAAGGGATTCTGTGGTTCAGACTTGCTCAGTCCCTGGGAGGGCAACTGCCACGTTCTTCCTCCAACTTTCCATCCCTGACCTCCCACCCCACCGCTACATTTCCAGTTGCCTTGAAGCTGGGGTTGTTTGTGACAGCTGGCGAGAATCTGAGGGAAATCTCCAGACTTAGTACACTCAGTGGTAAACCAGGGGAAGTCTCAGGTACAGTACACTGGGTGAGGTGATCATCGTAAGGAGGTTGCATAACATCAGGGGGTACACATGCCCCAATCAAACAAAGTCTATGGAGTTACTAACACAATATCAACAATTCAAAAGCTTAGACCTTAATGCGTCCTCCCATATCGTTGGCCAAGGTAGACAAGAAGATACTTTAGATGAGGGTGTAGCAGCCAGCAAGCCTGCCCTTTTGAATAAAAGTCTGACTTTGGTTAATCCCTGTACCCCTCAAAAACTGGAAGCTGACAAGGGAAAATGTGGTAACTCTCTTTAAAGATGAAGTTGATGTTGTTCAGTCACACAGTCATGTCCGACTCTTTGCAACCCCATAACTACAGCACACCAGGCTTCCCTGTCCTTCTCCTGGAGTTTGCTCAAATTCATGTCCATCGAGTCAGTGATGCCATCCAACCATCTCATCCTCTGTTGTCCCCTTCTCTTCCTGCCCTCAATCTTTTTCAGCATAAGGGTCTTTTCTAGTGAGTTGGGTCTTCGCATCAGGTGGCCAAAGTATTGGAGCTTCAGCTTCAGCGTCAGTCCTTCCAATGAAAATTCAGGATGAAGATGCAGTGGAAGCACAAAATTAATGGTCTGTTCCTCTTTGAATACAAGAATGTCCACTTATCTGTTCCTCCCTGTATTGCTAACAGTGGAGTCAGAAAGAATTTATAATGAATTTCATTATACAACCTCTGCTTCATTCATTCATGGATGTATGCACACACTATAGACTCAATCAGTATTGTGAGGAATATCTGTGGTTGTCAGATACTGTGTTAAGACTAGGAAAAAGATAACAAGGAATGGTCTCTGTGCTCCAGAAACTATGTCATAGAGAAATGACAGACAATTGTTTGTAGATCCCTTGGCTTGGTTTGCAAGTGACTTTAAGATCTTACTCCACATTCTAAAATCTCAAAACTAGAAATAGTAGATAATGCATTTTGAATGTGGTTTATGCAAAAAATAGGATGGAGAACTCCGATTAGCAAATCCTTACTTAAAGAGAAGACCAAACACTACATGAAAAGATTGGTGAATGAACAGATATGCTTTATATAAGTTTTTAAATGCTGATGTGTGGATGAATCTTTTTTATGTTTCTCTCTTTTGAACTGCTTTTTAAATTAAACCGTCATCTCCTGGCCCTAATCACCATGGATAAGACCTCAACTATAGCTTTAACTTCAGAAAGTGGGTTCATTCATTCTCAATTAACTCTTTTGTTATTTTCATAATATCTGGAGGTGAACCCTTCCATGACAGACACAAGTACGGGGTAGATTGCATTTGACTCTAACGCTTAAAATTCTAGTCTCCAAACTATGGGCAGCTGGGGCATAGGTGGATGGGAGTGGAGAGAAGAACAGGCTGACGTGTTAATACTAAGAGCTGCATGGGGAGCTGACACAAGAGTGTGACTAGAAAAATTTGTCAAGGCCAACAGTTCTAAAACTGTGGTTAGGGGACTCTGGGGAACCTTTTCAGGGGGTCCACAAGGTCAAAATTATTTTCATAATAATACTAAGACATTATTTGCCTTTTTTTCACTCATTCTCTCAGGAGCATAGGGTGAAGTTTTCCAGAAGCTATGTAACATGTGATATGACAACAGATTGAATGCAGAAGCAAATAGGAGAATCCAGCTGTCTTCTATTAAGCCAGACATTTTAAAGAGATTTGCAAAATGTAAAACACTGCCACTCTTTTCACTAAATGTTTTTTTGAAGAAGGTATTTTTCATGAAAAATGTACTATTTATATTAACAGGCAATGCATGTATTACTGCTGCTTTTAATGATTTTTTTTTTAATTTCTAAGATGCCTGATAATCCATAGATAGAACCCATATAAACAAAAGCTCTTTGGGGTCCATAATAATGTTTAAGAATTCAAAGAAGTTCTATGATCAAAAAGTTTGAGATCCACAAGTTTATAAACTGAAAGGTCAAAACTGTCAACTAAGGAGACTGAACTTTAGGCTTAATGAGGCTGTTTTCTACTTTCTATTTTACTACTTCACCTTCACTTTTCCTTCCATTGTTTGGTTGTCTTATAATACCAGATGGGTGGTATATGCCCAAGCTAAACCTCCTCCAGCTGAATTTTAAATTACTCAGGCATGACACCTGTATTCCTTCTGCTGGGGAAAAAGAAAGAAAATTCTAGCACTTAGTGGAATTCACTGTTGGGAAAACATTTGCCTCCCATCAAATCCAAATGCTCTTTTCCTTCCCTGAAGTTGGTAAAGTTAACCATGTATCATAGCTTTAAAAGGACTTGAAAGGATCAAAACAATACAAAATGTGGGAAGTGTGATTGGCTTGAGGCTTCCTAGGTGGCTCAGGTGGAGAAGGCACTGGCAACCCACTCCAGTACTCTTGCCTGGAAAATCCCATGGACGGAGGAGCCTGGTAGGCTGCAGGCCATGGGGTTGCTAAGAGTCGGACACGATTGAGCGACTTCACTTTGCCTTTTCCCTTTCATGCATTGGAGAAGGAAATGGCAACCCACTCCAGTGTTCTTGCCTGGAGAATCCCAGGGACGGGGGAGCCTGGTGGGCGGCCATCTAGGGGGTCACACAGAGTCGGACACAACTGAAGCGACTTAGCAGCAGCAGCAGCAGGTGGCTCAGAAGTAAAGAATCCGCCTGCCAAAGCAGCAGACTCAGGTTTGATTCCTGGGTCAGGAAGATCCCTTGGAGAAGGAAATGACAACCCACTCCAGTATTATTGTCCGGGAAATTCCATGGACAGAGAAGCCTGGCGGGCTATGGTTCATGGGGTCGCCAAAGAGTCAGACATAACTTAGCGACTAAACAATAAATGTTTAGCGTGGTGTTCTCAGTGCACCAATTGACACAACCATGATGAAAGCAATTAGCTTGTCAGGAGAAATCTGACCATCTCACTTTCCAAACCAACAACACAGTCCAGAACAAGCTGAAGAGTATCTGAACCAAAAGAAAGCAAAAGCTATTTGCACATGAACAGAGAACAGCACAATCAAGTATTAAGGAGATAGGGAATTGGGATGGAGGGGAAAGAGATAAGGAGTTAAAGACAAACAACTAATATTCATTAAAATACAAAGAAAACTGTTCACTTTAGACATGGAGTTTAGTTATTTTTATACAATGGCTACATGGAGTCATTTGTTCTTTTGAAACAATGGCAGTTCTTTAAAGGAAACCAATTGAATCATTCAAATTCTGCTTTACAAGTGAACCTTAACTCATTTGCAATGATTACATCAATACATATATATTTTAACCAGCACATTCTACTTTTTCTATCTTGTTAGCAAATATAGTTGATTTACAAAAAAAAAAATCCACACATAATTAGGTGCCGGTAGACAGTGGGCCAAGAAAAATATTCAGCCTGAATGTATTCAATATGGCTGTTTCGACTGTTAAAATATTAAAACACTTCTGTAATAATGATAAATGAAGTATGTTTAAGCACATGTGGTACACATAAATAGTTTCTAACAGTGGTGATTATACTAGAATTATTTAGCAGGTTTAGAATTAAAAGTACTACCTTTTTACAAAGCTTACTGTCCAAAAACAACCCAAATGCACAAAAGCATTTAGATGTAATTGTCTCTAGCATAAGCATGAAGAGATGATGAGTTAAGATAGAACTCAAGTTCACAATCCTTTTACTTTTTATTGCGGCAGGTGTATGGGGAAAAAATTCCTCTTGGAGATGCACAGTGCCAAAACAAAAACCCCAAAAGAAAACCTTCTTTGGAACAGAATTAGAAAAAACAACACCTCTGACTTAATTCACTTCTCTTCAGGGACCGGACTTTCGTTACAAAGAGAGGGCTGAAATTCAAACCAGAGTGAGTGGGGCCTGCAAAGTCCACCTGCCTTTAGTTAGGTTCTGCAAAAAAGTTTTCTGTCACAACTCTTAAGAGCACATACATAAGAACATGCTACTTCAAACTAAAAGAAAATTTAACAATTAAGATGCACAAGCAAATGGCGTAGGATATAAGAGTACCAGTGGAATTCTTCTTCAGAGTTCTTAAATTTTTTTTCATTCCTTCAATTAATAATGCCATGTGTGTTTTCCCCATGTTTAATATTATTTAAAATCTACTAAGATCAAAATACCAAAAATAATTATTAATAATAACAACTGATAATAACAGTTACTACCACCACCACTAGCCCTAGAGCCTACAGGGTCTCAAAATCTGCCCCCCCTCACCACACCTGAGCTCACCCCCAAAACCTGACACTCACTCCCCAGCTGCGTCAGGGTTTTGGCCCTTCCTGCCACCTCTACCTGGAACACTCTTTCCCTAGATGGCCTCATGGCTCACTCCCTCTCTTCATTCAGCTTTCCACTCAGAGGTCACTTCAGAAATGTCCAGCCTTCACCACATGATGTATGACAGCTTCCCCAGCCCCCAGTATTTATTATCCCCATGACCCAGATTCATTTTTCATCAGAGCACTTATCACAAATAGTGTTACTCAAAGTATTCAAAGCCAGCAGAGCAGAGGCAGCAAACAATGGAATAGAGCTATAGACAACCGATCAGTTTATAAGCTCAGTATCATACATGCTTTATATGTTTGTTTATTGTCTGTTTCCTTAACTAGAATGTGCATTCTATCAGAGAAGGGATTTTGTAATATTCACTGTTCTAGTCCTACCAGATGAACATGACTATTAGAAACAAAGTAGGCACTCAATAAGTATTTGCTGAAATGAATAACAGTACTTTCTGTTTGTCTATCTATTAATACATTGTAACAAATTATCAGAAATATAAAGAATATGTGAAATATAGTTGGGTATTGTGTTATTTAAAGATCATATACAAGTACACAAATAGAGAATTTTATAGCATTAGATTCAATAAAGCAGTTAATAATAACACCTTACTAACCATAAATCAGTATCTTTGCTGATTCAGAGGTCAACTTCAAGGCTTCACACACAGAACAAGAGTCCCAAAGACTTAGCCAGTACTGACTGATTCTACTGCTAAGAGTCTAGAGGAGAGGGAGTGTCTCTAAGAAAATAAACATGCCTTACCTAAATAAAAAATTTGAAATGCTAAAGTAGGGGTATTTGAAATGTTATCTTCTCTTTCCTTTTCAATAAAATGAACAAAACTTCCTTTGTAGGAAGTGGTGCAAATGAATCTCAGCCATATCTGCTGCTGCTGCTGCTAAGTCGCTTCAGTCATGTCCGACTCTGTGCGACCCCACAGACAGCAGCCCTCCAGGCTCCCCTGTCCCTGGGATTCTCCAGGCAAGAACACTGGAGTGGGTTGCCATTGCCTTCTCCAATGCAGGAAAGTGAAAAGTGAAAGCAAGGACGCTCAGTCGTGTCCGACTCTTAGCGACCCCATGGACTGCAGCCTACCAGGCTCCTCCGTCCGTGGGATTTTCCAGCCAAGAGTACTGGAGTGGGTTGCCATTGCCTTCTTCCAGCCATATCATGATGCTTATTTTAATCATGAAGAAAACTAGTATTGACAAAGTCCTGGGAGATAAGGAGGTAATGATAGCACTCGTAACAGCAACAGAGTAATAGCAGATGCAACAGCAGTAACTGCAATGGTCAAATCTCTCTTTTGAGGACCCATGACCTAGCAGGCACCATGCCTAATGCAGTGCATACATTATTCCTAATGCCCAGGACCACCCCAAAGTCAGCCCAATTAAACAACTGAGAAATGGGGGGGGGGGATTAGAAAGATAAAGCAACTCTTCTTGGAGACTTGAAAGTCACATAATATTGATCATTAGAGCACTTCCATGAGGAAAGAAGGAAAGAAAATAATGTTTGTGTTTGACTGATGAAGAAACTAAAAAGCAAAGGATTTAAAGACTGAAAATCAGGTCTCCTGACTCCCATTCACAGGAGTCTTTGTCTGTTAAGACTAAAAAAAAAAAAAATACTCCCATGCATTCTTAATTTTGTCAAGACTCTGCCTCAGAACAAAAAAAAAAAAAGACAATTGTAATAGAAAAAAAACAAGCTAAGACTAAAATGACATCACCAGGGAGGCAAGTTAGAGGAAGGTGAAACAAGATTAACATTGCTGGAAGATGGTGATGAGGAACTAAAGAATGGGGAGAAACCAGCAGTTCTACCAGAGCCAAGCCATCAACACCATGGGAGGCTACAAGAGGCAGCAAAAGGAAAAAAAACAAAACAAAAAAAAAACTATTTTACCAACACATGGGACTGATTCTGCTCATCATGCCCCTTTGTTCTTGGTACCTGACATGACTTTGAAAGAGTCAAATTTCAGTATCAGGGAGTTTCCTGACCACATTGTTTTCCCATTTGGCTTATTACTAAAACAGCTTTTTACAACATCAGTTAACACTTTGGAAAAATCTGTTTTGATACAACCATCTTATCTGGATTATGTCTTTCCAGCTTTTCCCCACTTGGTTTAACACAGGAAAAATGGTACAAATTTTAATCATGTTCTAAAACAGTGAGAGAAGCAACAGTGACTCAACGAATTACGAAGAGAATAAAAACCCTGGTGTTGAAACACAGAACTCTGATTGTGTTACCAGCACGGTATTGCACATGCGTGTGCTTCAGCATTCTTCTCAAAGCTTTGGTTGAAGAAATTATTTTTAAATGACTGCAGAGCATACCAGTATAAGCAGTTGTCGAAAAGCTTAATTGTCATTTTTATCCATGGGACTGTGGATATCTATGATAAATTTTAAAAATATTAAGTGATAAATATTTGTTAATGATATCTTGAACCAACTTCTTATTTGAGCTTTTTATTTGGTTTAATAATTTATGATAACTACTTTAATGACAGTTAAGGAGGAAAAAAAGATAAAAATTAAATTTGTTAGATTTAGAAGAAATTTTCCAAATAGCATTTTTTCCCCTATAATATTGATTCTGAATTACTTGCCAGTACAATAACTAAATACAATAACAAAGTACTAGCTTTGGTTACTATATTTAACCACGATTTCAGAGATATGTCAAAACATCAAAGGGCTATCATGACAAGTAATAAGCTAGAAGGAAAGAACTAGTGCCAAAAAGTTTAAAGCCCTAATTTGTATCGTGTCTTATTTAATCACTTTTATCTCTGAAAAGTAATACAATTTCAGCTTTATGCATTTAATTTGGGACCCAGATATTTGCAGACATGGGCAGTAGCAGATTCTACAGAAATGTATTTATGTAGTACCTCAAAGGAAATTTTGTTTTTCGCCCCTAAAAGAGCATGGACTGGTCACCAGATGTGGAAGCCATATGGCACATGAGTAGGAGACCCTGGGACAAAAGAATGGAGCTAATAAGCTCAAAAGGCTGGAATAGCCACTCTGAGATGATGGACAAGTCTTCGGTCGCTGACTTTCTGAAAAATATATGTATATATTAATCATTTTACTTTTAAACCAAGAAATACAGCTTAGCCAGTCATTTTTTCCAACTCTTTATTTTTTCGGTTTGAAAGGAAATTTATCCATGTGTAGTTTATTACTAGCTCTGAATTCTGTCCTTTTCGCATACAATTCATGCTGAAGTTAAAAGAAAGAAAACTGAATCAGGAACAGATAGCAAAGCTTTAACTAGTGAACAGATACATTGCATTTGCTATAACTCTCAAGGAACTGTTAGAGCTAATCAGTCACTAAAACCTATATACTCTTACTCTGGATTATCTCTTGAATTTAATCCTTCCTCCCCAATTCTCAGCCCTTTTCTCCCCACATGTGCATCTCATATTCTAATGCTGCACACTAAAAGATTCTCCAGCACCCACACACTACCTGGAGTCCATGTCTTTGAATAACAGCTCCCACTACCCTGAGTGCCTTTCCCACTCTTCCCAAACTGGTGAATTCGCTTTTGTCCTTCAAAGCATTATTTAAGAATCAACTGTTCATGAAATCTTATTTGGCTTGCCCAAGCAAAATTATGTCTTTTCTTTCTAAAGCCTTTTTCAATGAGCCTTTTTCAATTAATGAATAAACCCACTATTACATTTCTATTCTAACGAGAAAGGAATAAAGATAATACTGATGGCAGCTGTAGTCTTATTTATGCCAGATACACTGTTAAGTATTTTATGGGAACTATTTCACTCAAACTTATAAACTTAATATATAAGGAGCTCTTATAAAAATGTACACAAAAATACATTTGCATTATAGACTTTACAGAAACAAGGAAACAAAAAAATCACTCAATTCAATTGAGGTAAAGATGGTCACAAATCCTTTGCTTCTCCTCCCCTTCTCAAGTCCAGTTTTATCTCCTTGATCCTGGGCTGGTTAATAGAAACGATGTTCTGGGACTTCCAAGGCTAGGTTATTAGAATTAGAAGTCCAGCAGCTTCCACCAGTTTCCCTGGGACACTTTCCCAGGAGTACCTGAGCCTACCCCATGAGAAGTCTGAGCCCTCTGAGACTGCCACGTGAAGAGGTCATGCGCAGGAACTGACGCTGAGCTCATCCTCCCAGCTGTTCCCTTCAGGCCCAGACATGCAACTGACGGTGCCTAGGACCCACTATTTCAGCCTCCCTCCCAGCTGAATACCACCACCACCAAGTCACCTCATTAGCTGCTACATGAAGCTGAAGAACTGCCCAGCTGAAAGTTGGGCTTCCCTGATGGCTCAAATGGAGCCATTGCAGAATCCATCTGCAATGCAGGAGACCCTGGTTTGATCCTGGGTTGAGAAGATCCCTGGAGAAGGGAATGGCTACCCACTCCAGTATTCTTGCCTGGAGAATTCCACAGAGGAGCCTGAAAGGCTGCGGTCCATGGGGTCGCAAACAGTCAGAGAACTGTCCAGCTGATTACTGCTTAAAATCCTGCCATACAAAATAATTGTGGGCTATAATAAAATGCTTGCTTTAAGACACTAAATTTTGGGGTAGTTTTGCTGCTGCAACAACAGATAACTGGAAAGCCCACTACAAACTGAAAACTATGATAATCATTCCCATGTATTTTTTCCATTGTTTCTTCTGAGTTTGTCTGTGTACCTAACCTTCTTTACTTTCTTCATCCTTTGTTGTTGTTGTTGTTTAAGAGTTGGATTCACACTATACGCAGTTTTGTTTTTCATATCCATGATTAAACTTTTTCCATTAGCATTACGTGATTAATATTTTCTCACCTCATCAAGAATATTTTTTAATAACTTGATTTTTAATGACTGCATACTGCATTCTACCATTCTACCATGGAATATTTGTGTGTGTGTGTGCTGAGTCACTCAGCATTGTTTGACTCTTTGTGACGCCATGAACTGTAGCCCACCAGGTTCCTCTGTCCATGGAATCTTCTAGGCAAGAATACTGGAGTGGGTTACCATTTCCTACTCCAGGGGATCTTCCTGACCCAGGAGCCAAACCCACATCTCTTGCGTCTCCTGCATTTGCAGGCAGATTCTTTACCACTGTGCCAACTGGGATAGTTAGGCTGCTCCTAATTCTTCATTATTATAAATAAAACTGCAATGAATACATATCAAAGTAAATCATAACAGCATCTCTGATTGTGTCCTTAAGATTAATTACCAGAAGTGAAATTACCAGGAAAGGTACAAATCTTAAGAGTCTCATCATACATCGTCAAAGTGTTTTGACAAAATTCATCTTTCCAAGAGTAAAGTTTCTTGATCATGACATTGAATTCTGCCCAGCACTAAATTATCAACTGTTAATCTTTGTTAATTTGAAGTGGTAAACTGCTTTTCAGTGTAGCCTGGGTTTACTTTGTTTTTTTAACTAGGAAAGGTGAATATTTTTTCACGTGCTCACTAACCACAGTTATTTCTTGATCTGGGTAAGATGGTTGGGCACATTTTTTAACCATTTTTCCCCCCATTGAACTATTACATTTCCCTCATCTATGAGTGGGTCAGTTTCATGTCATGTATTGCTGTTGCTTAGTCACTAAGTTGTGTCCGCTAAGTCATGTCCAACTCTTTGTGACCCCGTGGACTGTAGTCTGACAGGCTCCTCTATCCATGGGATTTCCCAGGCAAGAATACTGGAGTGGGTTTTCATTTCCTTTTCCAGGGAATCTTCCTGACCCAGGGGTCGAACCTGCACCTCCTGTGTCTCCTGCATAGGCAGGGAGATTCTTTACCACTGAGCCACCTGGGAAGCCCCATGTCATGTATATCAATATTCATCTTTATGGCAGTATTTTTCCTATTTTGCTTGCCCTTTATGGGAGTTTTAATTTACCAAAATCCTATATAAAAAATTTAAGGGTAGTGATAATGGTGAAAATTTTTTGCTCTTTTCATGCGATTGGCAAAGGGCAGGTACTTTAGGTAAATTTTTGTATTCTAAAGATTTAATGAGTCTGCTATTATTATCAGCCCTTCCAATTTATAGATGAGGAAACTGAGGTTTAATGAGGTAATAATTTCCTGTAAGTTCACTTGCTAGGTGTCAAAGGCAATATTCAGATCAAAATTCAGATGGACCAACTGATTTTAAAGTCCTTTCTCTTACACACTAAGCTATAGTGAAAGAAAAAGTGAAAGTCACTCAGTCATGTCCGACTCTTTGCGACCCCATGGACTATACAGTCCAAGGAATTCTCCAGGCCAGAATACTGGAGTGGGTAGCCTTTCCCTTCTCCAGGGGATCTTCCCAACCCAGGATCGAACCTGGGTCTCCTACATTGCAGGCAGATTCTTTACCAGCTGAGCCACCAGGGAAGCCCTAACACTTTCCCTATTCCGAGATAAAACATATGCTTACCAATATTTTATAGTATACTTATTTTGGTTTTGGTTTTTAATATACCATTTTTACACAGTAATAAAAAGGCACCAATTGCTTTTGCCCACTTATTATTCTTTCTTTTTTCCAGGGCTTATGGTTCTGCTTTCATTAAATAAACAAAATTTATTAATACACTAAAATACTACAGCATCTATTTCTGAACTATTTTATAGCAGGGAAAGGTAGTGAGTATTACTGAATTAAAATGGAAAATATATGAACAAAAACAAAAAATAGTAGAAAATATTAACAAGTATTATTGATATATATATTGGTAGTATCATAATGTAGGCTAAAATAGACAAGTGTTTGAATCAGCATTACTGTTTTTCATGTCTTTATTGGCTATTTTTAAGAATAGTTTAATCAAATTAAAAAAATCATTCACTGGAATTCATAATGACATTGCATAAAATTCACAAGTCAAGAGGAAATTTTTATTGAACAGCTGCTATGTGGAAAAACAGCACTAAACAAAACATACAGGATGCCCACCTGCAGAGAGCTTAGTAGATAAAAATAAACTAGGCAATAAGAAGACAGGGTGATCAGCATAACTGACAGGAAGCATGCAAGGAATGGCAGCTAACTTGAACTTGAAGGTGGGGGGAAGATATTCTGGATAAGTAGAGAAAATGATCTAGTAAAAGCAAATAGCATGTGCCAAGACACAGAGGACAATGAAATAACTGGATGTGCATATTAAGATGACTTAGAACACTCACTGCTACTACCACAAACCAACTGCCCTACAAAAAGCCCTCTACCACCAACAAAATTATTTTTAACACACTCTTTGCACAGTGGTCAGATGATTACATTTGCTATGGGTTATTTAACCCCAAGGGAAAAACGGAAGCCCCCAGAGAGGTATACTTGGGAGATCTAGCTGTTAAGGATGTCTTGGATTTTTCTCATGTCTTTTTACCATTCTGTCCTCCTGAGGGAAAAGATGCAGCATGTGGCTGCCAGAATAGAAAGGTAGCTAGTATGGGTGGCCTCTGCAAGCATCTCTTCTGGCCTCTAGGTTGAGTTTGAATATCCATTGTCCTTCAATAATAAAGATCCTTCCTATCACCATTCAATAATCTTGTATAGAAGAGCACCAAATGTAATTTCAGCCATGGAAAGATGACAAAATGAAGTACAGTTTGAGAAAAGAGCATTGTATATAAGAGTGCATCTCTGTGCTCAGTTGCTAAGTTGTGTCCGACTCTTTGTAGCCCACCAGGGTCCTCTGTCCATGGGATTTCCAGGCAAGGATACTAGAGTGGGTTGCCATTTCCTACTTCAGGGGATCTTCCTGGCCCAGGAATGGAACTCATATCTTCTGCATCTCCTGCATTGCAGGTGGATTCTTTACTGCTGAGCCATTGGGGGAAGCCCGTATATAAGAGATACCAACATAAATCTTTAACTAAAGAAGTTTTTTTTTTTAAAGCAAATAATCCATTGCCTCAATTATGTTACCCCCTCAAAGCTAAGAGTAAAATCTGTGCGTGCAATATTTAGAAAGAAATCTAGATTTTAAATATAAATAGACTCACACAAGCTGTCTATAGAGAAGATGCCATAGAGGGATTCTTACACAGATGACCACTAAAGTACTTCCCAGCAATGAGTATCTGTGGAATATGCAATCAAATACAGCTGAGAGTGCTGAAATAAATGAGGACAATAAAGCTGTTTCAAAAACTCAAAAGCTGTGTCTGTTTGGATTCACCTCTCTGCGCTTGAACATCCAAGTTTTGGACCTCAAACTATGGAGCCTAAATCCTCTACTCCTTATGCACTGCTTATCGTTCATGATGTATAGCTGAAAAGCAGCAAATAAAATGAATTTGACATAGTGAAGGGGCTTGTTCCTTGAAAAAACTACGAGAAATTTTTTATTTCTACAAAAAATAAAAAAATGAGTGAGACTGACTTTATATTTTCTGGTAAATTGATGTACAGATGATTGTTTCATAAATAGGCAGATTTTCACGTTCTATACTAGACATGTAGCTTGACAACATTATTGAGTTCACATTTTCAAGAAAGCCTTTTGAAGTAGTGTAGTATAATTGCTGAGAGCACAAACTTTGGGACTGGGCAGAGTCAGGATAGAATCTAGTCTCTACCACCAACATGTAACCTTAGGCTGGCACTTCTCTAACCTTCTAGTTCCTCATCTGTCAAATAGCTGCTGGAATGGTATGTTGACGTTTAGTCACTGAGTCGTGTCTGACTCTTTTCGACCCCATTAACTGTAGCCCAGCAGGCTCCTCCGTCCATGAAATTTCCCAGGCACAAATACCAGAGTGGACTGCACTTTCCTTCTCCAGGGGATCTTCCCAACCCAGGGAATGGTAAGGTTTGAATAAAACAGTGCATATAAAGTACTTAAGTCTGGTTCCTGCACTCAGCAAAAGCTCAGTGATGGTGGTATTGAGGATTGATTATCTTGTAACTTCAGTACAAACATCTTGTACAAGCTTCAGAATGTTTTCACAAAGTGTGAGGTAAAAATGAGAGTGGTTTGGCAAAAGAAAGATGATGAATTTTTGGTAAGATTTGTAAATCTGACAAAATTGACCAAGTTACATTAGACATGATCAGCTACACCATTCTCGATGACCTTTCACAACAAAAATGGTAAATTTAGGTCCAAACTAGTATTCTTAAAGTTGGCTTGTCTATGACCCATGATTCTTTCACATGTGCATAAAAATATATGTATTTTCCATGCAACCATAGGTAGTCACTGAAATTCTTTCGTCTTCTGCTGCTTCAATCATTAAATTACCTCACTTACATGGGTTTGGTGAGAATCAATTTGAGACAAAAATCAGAGGAAAATGTCTCACTAACTGTGACGAACTACATTCAGTGAACTAATATACACCGTGAGCCTCATATATCACGTAAGCAAGCTCCAAGTGAAGGGGAAGCATGGGTAAATAAGTCCCAAGATGCCAGTCTGTCAGTGTTGGTGTGGCTCTGACAGATGGAGCTGGATGCAAGCAACTATCACTCATGTTATAACTAACATGCATATTATGGATGCATGTGAAGTGGGCTATGGCATACCCAAAAGGAATCACTCATGAGTTCAAACGTGCATCTTTTTATCAATTGAAAACTAATTTTTTAAAAGCCCTTCTTAACTTCTAATAGGATGCTTCACACCCAACAGATCCTCAAACTTTTAAAAAATATTTATTTATTTGACTGTCTCAGGTCTTAGTTGTGGCACAGGGTATCTTCCTTGCATCATGTGGGATCTTTCTCTGTGGCATGCACACTCGCTAGCTGTGGTGCATGGGCCTAGTTGCTCCTCTACATGTGGGATCTTAGTTCCCCAACCAAGAATCAAACCCAGGTCCCCTGAATTGCAAGGTGAATTCTTAACCACTGGACCCCCAGGGAAGTCCCAAGATGCTCAAAATCTGTGCTGACTTGCAGGCTCATTATTTAACTGTCTGTTGCTTGACTTTACTCATTATATGATGTAAGCTCCACAACCGCACCGACCTGGCTTTACTTGTTTACTGATGCAGCCTCAATGCCAAGATGGTGTCTGGTGTCTAGTAGGTACCCAATAAATATTTGTCGGTTAAGCAGACAGAGGGAGAAGGCAATGGCACCCCACTCCAGTACTCTTGCCTGGAAAATCCCATGGACGGAGGAGCCTGGTAGGCTACAATCCATGGGTCGCTAAGAGTCAGACATGACTGAGCAACTTCACTTTCACTTTTCCCTTTCATGCATTGGAGAAGGAAATGGCAACCCACTCCAGTATTCTTGCCTGGAGAATCCCAGGGATGGCAGAGCCTGGTGGGCTGCTGTCTATGGGGTCACACAGAGTCGGACACGACTGAAGCGACTTAGCAGCAGCAGCAAGCAGACAGATTTTATATTCTTGGTATATAAGAAATAATCTTCATTTGGATGTAATTTCACCTGTGCAAAAGTGAAATGCCTTTGTTTCTAAAATTTGATCTATATTTTCCTTTTTTTCCTCTATTCTTTTATCATGTTAAGCAAGAACACAGTGAATTAGTCCTTTTCACAATCAGTATAGTAACTATTCATAAAGAGAATTTCAATCAGGTGGGTGTCATTAGAAACTATTCTTGTAAGTTGAGTGCTGGTAACCCATGCCTTGGTTATTGTATTTTATCCTATTTAAACAGGCAGGTTTCCTCTAAAGAGATATATTTATGGGATTATTGGTAATGCATCTTTTTCTTTTCTCTTCTCATTTAGACTATAATCTTTAAAAAAAAAATTCTATAGGAGCAAAAGAAAAAAGAAATCTGTCAAACAAAATTACCTTAAAAATAATGTTTTTCCAATTTCATTTCCTGAATTTTTTTTTTTCCATTTAACACTACAAATCCAAAACGTTGCAAGGAAACCAACGCTTACTAATATATCAAACAAAACAGCCAACACTGAACAAAACAACTCACTTAAAAAGAAAAAGGACTATATCAACTCGACGTGGACTAAGTAAAAAGGAATCTTTTGTACTCTTTTTATCAAACCGCAATAGATTTAAAAATATATAATAATAATAATGGAAATAGCTCCATGTGGCAGCATGGTAATCTATCAATTTTTAACACATTTTGTCCCTAGGAATAGGCTTATTGGCAACTGTTTTGCTTATTTGTTACTTTTTTTAAGAGCTCAAAATCAGGAGATTAAAGAAAAGTAAGAACCGTGTTCCTGCATACTGTAGTAGGGAAAATTCCTGTTAAAGACATACAGTACAACCAACATGGAATCGCCCAGTTGTGGATTTTTTTTTCTGTGCAAATATGAAATTACATCAATTACTCTAGAAGAACTATTTCCATAATGTTTGTAAAGTGACACTGCAACAGTATCCTGCAAGTTATGAACTAACACTGCTCCTTGAAAGAGGGTGCAGGAGTGCCACGTACACTACCCCTCATAAGCGATGTCTGTTTTAGGAGATTTGGATCATTCGATGTTCTTTTCAAGGGCCCACACTTTCTGGAGAAAAAGGGACAGACTGGTCACCTTCCACTCAGTCCTCTTGCTCTTCTGCTCTGAGCCCCTCACCTTAGAAGCAAAGATGAAGTAACAAGGGGGCTACCAAGGCACACACATTTGGTCAAGGTGCTAAAGTAAACCAGGTATGGCCAAATCCTCACTGTGTCTCACCAGAAAGAAACTTGGGAGCCTGAACAAATATTTCTCCTACTTTTGAGGATCAGTAGTACTGTTCTCCTCCATTAAAAAAAAAAAAATCCTCAACAAATAATTCATTTTATGCAACTCTTTGAGAGTGGTAAAAAATAGAAAACTTTTTAGATTTCTCCACACCCAAGCTATTTCCATTATTATTATTATATATTTTTAAATCTATTGCGGTTTGATAAAAAGAGTACAAAAGATTCCTTTTTACTTAGTCCACGTCGAGTTGATATAGTCCTTTTTCTTTTTAAGTGAGTTGTTTTGTTCAGTGTTGGCTGTTTTGTTTGATATATTAGTAAGCGTTGGTTTCCTTGCAACGTTTTGGATTTGTAGTGTTAAATGGAAAAAAAAATTCAGGAAATGAAATTGGAAAAACATTAGGTAGGCCCAAGCCTAGCATCTAGTCTCAGGTGCTCATTAGTGATGTTAAGCAAGTCTCTAGCACCTTAAGTATTCTACGTCAGAAGTGAAGCACTGGGGTCCTTGAGACATTCAGCCAGCCTAGGCATAGGCTGAATTCCCCAATGGCTCAGGAGATAAAGAATCCACCTGCAATGCAGGAGACACTGGAGACGTAGGTTCGATCCCTGGGTCAGGAAGATCCCTTGGAGAAGGAAATGGCAACGCACCACCAGCACTCCTGTCTGAAAAATCCCATGGATCGAGGAGCCTGGCAGGCTACCGTTCATGGAGTTGAAAAGAATCTGACTCGACTGAGTGACTATGCATGCAGGCACACACAGGCTTCCTTCAGAAAGACCTGCCATTAGGTTGCACCCAAGACATCCTGTGAAGGGGCATAAACAAGACTTGGTTTCTCCAAGACTGACAAACACTATAAAAAGAAAACATCAATTAGACAGTGTTATTGCCTTCCATTCTTAAAAACCCAGATGTTTAAATAAGGAAAAGAGAACCCCAGCATTGGAGTGGCCAGCATAGTACAAACAGCTGGGGGGAGAGGCTTGGACAGAAGATTCAGTCCATGCAGGGAAGCACGAACCATTATTATTTCCCTTTTGGTCAAGCGAACCAGAATGGCTATACCCTTCTTGTTTTTCACATAATGAAGCCCCACCCCGATGTGCCTTTGGCCACTGGCATAAAGTCTGTATTTGAAACTGTTTTGGTAGACCCACAAAACGCTAGAACCAAAATTGCTAGCCTTGAACTTACTTTGCCTGATTACTAGCTCTCACTTCCAGCTGGAATAACATATGATATCATTGCTTCTAAGGCAAACCCAGTTTAAAAGCAATAGTTTACTTAGCCTATATATTCAACTCTCACTTTCTAATCAGATGCTTGGCACGAATTCACCTAACTCCAAAACCTGGCAATGTGCCCTCCCTGGGCAAAGGAACAAAAAGTTCATGGGTATTTTTGTATTTTCCATGTGTCTTTCTTTTTTATTATTCAAAAACATAATACCTTAACATGATAGAAGAGAAGAACCGGATTAAAATAAAATATTCTGTGGGATAAAAGTGAAATAGAGACATTGTATCCTTACAGAGAAATGTGTAAGTCTCATGCGGTTTCAATAAAAGGCTTGCTGAGGAGCAAAGCTCAAGATGAAATTCTAACCTGGATGCCAAATTTATAGATGTATCAATAACAAACAAATTAGTGAAAAACACATTTAAATGATCTCAGTATTCACAGAGAAAGTTACCAATTTAAATGATATAAACTGAAATCTTAATTAATGAATTATATAGACCTTATTGTGTTCTGAAAACTTTTTTATACTAATGCCTGAGAACAAGCCTCAGTGGAGTATGAGAAGAAAGTGGCCAACAGTCACTTGAGGCCTTGTCCCAGGATAAATATTCCAGCACTACACAGCAGTGAAGGGCATGGCTTCAGTATCAGATATATCTGGGTTTTAACCCGATTCTGACTCTAGTGGTAGGACCATGGTCAAGTTCATAACTTGTACAACCTCTGCTATACAATCCTCAAGGTTAAATCAGCAGTTCAAGAAATGTTTTTTTTTTTTTTTTTTTATTTGTTTTGCCATACATTGACATGAATCCACCATGGGTGTACATGTGTTCCCCTTCCAGAACCCCCCTCCCACCTCCCTCCTATCCCATCCCTCCGGGTCATCCCGGTGCATCAGCCCCGAGCGCCCTATATCATGCATCGAACCTGGACTGGCGATTCGTTTCACATAGGATAATTTACAATCTGTTTTTAAAATACTATAAATGCAGTACTCAGGTACTCAGACTAAGCCAGGAAATCCTACTTGGTCCTATATCCCTGAAAATAGCACAAATGGTACTAAGTACTGACATCTAATTCACATTACAGAATAAACTGAACACTCATCCAAGAAACCATATATGCTTTGGTTTTATAACTTCACTATCTGGCAAACAGCATGTGTTCAATAGATTATTATTATATGAAATGGAAAAGAATATTTTCTTTTGGAAAATGTGTTTGGGTTTTTCCCTCCACCATCTGGAAGTGACACCTCTCTTGGCAAGGAACTAGAGGGCAGAGCTTTCCTGGAGGAGGCAGAAAGTGATGAAGAGACGATTAATATTTCTGAGGACCAGTAAAGTTTATTCTATCTACAGATGAGGCAGTGTCTCCCCAGGTGTTCTGAACTGTGGGGAGAAAGAGGAATAGAGGTCTTTCGAGTTAATATAAGAGTCTAATTACATGAGCCCCTAAAGAACCAACATCTTAGGCTACTCATATCTCTTTAATTACAAATGTCTTTCATCTGGAAATTTACCCATAAATTCTTGTGGAAAAAATTTTAAACTCTAAAAATTTAGCGTTTCATAAAAATAAGTTAAATCTCCTACACTATTTCCAAATAACTCAGAATCTAGGGATGTTTAAGAGTACAAATATCAAGACACTCCATTATGGTGATCACTTCCCCATGAGATCATAAACGATCAGAATTACAAGACTCACAGCACAGACTTCTGTGATGAAAATTATAGTGAAAGATGGCCATGTTAATTAGAATGCTTGGCCGCTATCACCGAAACTCAAAACTGCAGTGGCTTAAACAAAATAGGAATATATTTCTCACTCACATGAAGACCAGGTCAGGAGTCCAGGGCTGGTATGGTGTTTACACCATCTTCAGCGAACCAGTTATGGTTCTTCCATCTTTCCATTAAATATCTTCAACACAGCAGCTTCCTCTCATAATTCAAGTCATCCACATCCTATTCTTACATTTCAACACAAAGAAAATGTAGGAAAAGCACATACCTGTCCTTTCACTGCACAGCCTGAAGGTGGCCCACATAATCCTACTCATTTTTCACTCACAAGAACTTGGTCGCATTAAGCTGGTAGGCTAACTGCAAATCACTGTCATTATTTTGGGTGATCACATACTATGTATGCAAAAAGGTGACACTAGGTGGTGAGAACATTAACAAGCCTCTGTCCTAAAGGCCATAGGCCAAGATATCCTTTTAGACTCAGGTAAACCACTCAAATCTTTATCCATTTACTGCAAGCCAATCAAGAAATGGTAATACCAGATCCCCTTACCTGTCTCCGGAGAAATCTATATGCAGGTCAAGAAGCAACAATTAGAACCAGACATGGAAGAGCGGACTGGTTCAAAATTGGGAAAGGAGTACATCAAGGCTGTATACTGTGTCCTTGCTTATTTAATTTATATGCAGAGTACATCATGTGAAATGCCAAGCTGGATGAATCACAAACTGGAATCAAAATTGCCAGGAGAAATATCAACAACCTCAGAGATGCAGATACCAGTCTAATGGCAGAAAGTGATGAGGAACTAAAAAGCCTCTTGATGAAGCTGAGAGAGGAGAGTGAAAAAGCTGGCTTAAAATTCAATATTCAAAAATCTAAGATCATGGCATCTGATCTCATCACTTCGTGGCAAATAGATGGGGGAAAATGGAAACAGTGACAGAATTTCTTTTCTTGGGCTCCAAAATCATTGCAGATGGTGACTGCAGCCATGAAATTAAGACACTTGCTCCTTGGAAGGAAAGATATGACAAACCAAGATAGCATATTAAAAAGCAGAAGCATCGCTTTGGTGACAAAGGTCCATATAGTCAAAGCAATGGTTTTTCCAGTAGTTAT
Source organism: Okapia johnstoni (assembly GCA_024291935.2). NCBI lineage: Eukaryota > Metazoa > Chordata > Mammalia > Artiodactyla > Giraffidae > Okapia > Okapia johnstoni. The sequence goes on from CM044308.1 coordinate 62,534,590, forward strand.
GTACGGATGTGAGAGTTGGACCATGAAGAAGGCTGAGCATCAAAATGATGCTTTTGAATCATGGTGCTGGAAAAGACTCTTGAGAGTCCCTTGGACAGCAAAGAGATCACACCAGTCAATCTTAAAGGAAATCAGTCCTGAATATTCATTGTAAGGACTGATGCTGAAGCTTCAAAGTTTTGGAGCTTCTCAGGGAAGGCTTCTCAGAGAAAAGATATCCAGGGAAGTCTTCCCTGAGGAAATGGCATTTCAGTTTTAATCTGACCAGCCATGAGAAGAGCTGGAAAAGAACATTCTAATAAGAGAGATTAACAATTGTTAAAGCCCCAAAGCTCCCTATTTGTCAGAATCATGTTGCTTTAGCTTTAGTTTTCTTTATTTAGGCCTGCTATACATGGGACAGGATGAAAGAATGTGTGTGTGTGTGTGTGTGTGTGTGTGTGTGTGTGTGTGTATGCACGCATGCATGTGTTCATGCTTAGGAAGAGGAGATCTATAACTCTACTCCTAGGATTAATACTTAACATCTAGCAATAATGTGGAACACTCCAAAACCAGGAAGAGAGAGAGCCTGGAGCCATACAGAGAAGAGATGAAAAACAAAACAAATGGTTACAGAAGTTGAGAGATAGTATAGCCTTTTTATTAAAAATTTTTTTTTGTTTTCACTTGTTCTAAATAGTGTTTCTGGGTACATATATTTCTTAAATAAAGTTAACTAATTTCAGGTATATTGTTCTAACTAACTTTTAGCTCCCAATAAGAAATTGGCAGTTGTAAATAAAATGTCTTACACATTTTATTTTAATTAAAATGAGAAGGCTGAGCACCAAAGAATTGATGATTTCAAATTGTGGTGCTGGTGAAGAGTCTTGAGAATCCCTTGGCCCACAAGGAGATCACACCAGTCAATCTTAAAGTAAATCAACCCTGAATATTCATTGGAAGGACTGAGGCTGAAGCTGAAGCTCCAATACTTTGGCCACCTGATGCAAAGAGCTAACTCATTGGAAAAGATCCTGATGCTTGGAAAGACTGAGGGCAGGAGGCGAAAGGGGCAACAGAGGATGAGATGGTTGGATGGCATCACTGACTCAATGGACATGAGTTTGAACAAACTCCAGGAGATACTGAAGGACAAGCAAGCCTGGCGTGCTGCAGTCCACGGGGGCGCAAAGAGTCAGACACGACTTAGCAACTGAACAACAACATACACAAAACAGGTTAAAAATAAGTAAATTTAATAATCAAGTATTTGTACATTAGTACCATAAATTAATATATATTTCAAATATCACACAACTTATATTTAGGGATCCAAGCTAAGTCACATTCTTAAGCTATCAGGAATCCACACATAAAAATCTTAACCTAAGGATTTGGTAGCACCAGCCAAGAGATCTTCCCCAAAGCATCTGTTCCCTGCTCTGAGAGCAGTTTAGGAGAAAGTTCAGTACTGCTTAAACTATCATGATGTATTCACAGCATTGTCTAATAGTCACAAATTTGCATTAAAAAAAGACCGACTTAACTTATGAAAGGTACTACAGTGAGATAACTACTCCAAGCGACAAATCTTTCTATTATACTCATGATCGGGCTTCCCTGATAGCTCAGCTGGTAAAGAATCCGTGCAATGCAGGAGACCCCAGTTCGATTCGTGGGTAGGGAAGATCCACTGGAGAAGGGATAGGCTACCCCTTCAGTATTCCTGAGCTTCCCTTGTGGCTCAGCTGGTAACAAATCTGCCTGCAAAGCAGAAGACCTGGGTTCGATCCCTGGGCTGGGAAGATCCCCTGGGGACGGGAAAGGCTACCCACTCCAGTATTCAGGCCTGGAGAATTCCATGGACTGTATAGTCCATGGGGTCACAAAAAGTTCGACACGACTGAGCGACTTTCACTTTCTTTCACTTTTCATGACCAGTGAAGGCAAGCTGCCACTCAAATGTCACAATTTTAACACAATGGCTTTGCCAAAAGAGCAGTAAGAAAGGTACCAAGTCAGACCCAAGGTCTGGGGAAATTTTCATTGACTTTCTACCTTCAAAACCCAAGTTCGTTGACTCTAAGACACAACTGACTGTAGCACACACCACTATTTGATGTACCCTAGCAAGGGAAAAAAAAAATACTGCACTTAAACTGAGAAATACCACTGATTCCAAGATGCATTCCAATTTCAGAAATGTGAAACAAAGGATTTCTTAGAATCAATAGAAATGGTAGTATTCTTCAAGCCAAATATGCCTTTTCTTTTTAGCATGGAAAATGACTTTCACTATTTTCAGCTCAGTCATAAAAAGTTTTCTTCTGTATTATGTTCATTCCTACCTCTCTTTGTATACAACGGCTCAATACAAATGTCCAAAGATATAACTGATAAATCCCCATTTAATCTTTCCTCCCAAATATTTGACATTTCATTCAAAATAACCAAGCTACCAGAATAAAGAATAAGAAGGGTAGAAAAAGAGGCTGCCAGCCAGTGAGGGCAGATTCTGACTCTGAAAGAGCTGAGCCTCACAGTGCCCTCCACAGGCAGGACACCTCCCAAGAGGAGAAAAGAGAGTTGAGCCCATTCACTTGTCTTGAACTTGATAACTGGATAAAACCCCCTCTCCCTAAGAAAGGAGGGAATAAAAGGTCAGAAACAGACCAAGAGCATGCCTAGGAAGAACCTCTCCTAGGTGGCAATCTGTGTGTGTAGGGGGTGGGGGGGAGGGAATGTTTCCTCCTAATAACTTGCCTTTGCAGTTAAAAACACATATTTGGTCTCTGCCCAAAGTTCCAGGCACACAAGCCCTTGTAATTTCCTGATCAACAGGGGTGCCAGGAACATCTTTGTTTCCAATATTTGGTCTTGGACCCTGATTCCTGGCACACAGAACTCCTAAATCTCTAGGGATTTCCTGGGTGATAGAAGCATCTTTTGTTCTAATGAGGGGGTTACTGGTGGGCTCCTGGGTAGCTCCTGGATGGGGGCTGTCACCAGAAAGGTCAAGCCAAGAGTAGGAGCTTGGTCTTTCAGTTACATTCCCACTCTCCATCTTCCAGGGAGGGGAGAAGACTTATTAATCATGCCTACGAGATGAAGCCTCCATAAAAATCCCTAGAGTATAGAGTTCACAGAGCTTTTGGGTTGGTAAACACACCCATGGGCTGGGAGGGTGGGACACCCCAACTCCATGGGAACAGAAGCTCCTGCTCTCAGGACCCTTTTGGGCCTTACCTGAGCTCTAGTGACCCAGTAAATTTAAATAAATGTTTCCTTGAGTTTTGTGAGCCATTATAACAAATTATGGAACCTAACGAGGTGGGGGTGGGGGTGAGGCATGGGAACCCTGATTGATGGTGGGTTGGTCAGAAGTATCAGAGGCCCAGACTTGTAATTGATGTCTACAGTGAGGAGCAGTCTTGTGGGACTGAGCCCATAACCTGTGGGGTCTGTGCTATTCCATTTAGTCTGTCATAATTGAATTAATTATAGGACACCCTCCAATGGGTGTGACACCCAGGAGTGAGTTGGAGGATTGCCTGGCATGGGAAAAACTCCTACACATTTGGTATCAGAAGTGTTAAGAGTAGAAAGTAAAGCAACAAGAGGTTTTCTTTTAAACATGCTCCACGATTTTTCTTCTCAGGAAAAATCCTATGAAAAATCTCTGTAAATGTCAACAACACTCTGGCCTGATTTTAGGGATCACCATTTCCTGCTTCCTCCCTCACTCTTCATCCAAATAATATCGCCAGCACTTCACAAGTGACAAGTCAAAACCTCCCAGGGTGTTGGCGAAGTCAGGAACAGACCTAAAATGAGCCATTACATTTCCAAGCCTCACCATCTGGCTGGGGGACCTAACAGAAGCACCAGAGGACTGAGAAGGTAAAACTCATCAATTTGCTGCAGGACAAGCGGACATACTGTCATTTAGTTTAGTTAAACTTGATCTGTTACAGAACAGATACTCTGAAATTTAGTATCTCATAAAGAAAACTAACTCTACCTATTAAAAACTACTTTGGCAACTGACAAGACGCCATGCCTACTTTTCACTACAAAGATGAGAACATTTAAAACTAAAGCAGCGTTCACCTGGGAAACCTTGAGTGGCTCTATAAATCATTTACATTTTACTTAAAAGTCATTTGCTAAGTTGGATTTTTTTTTTTATTTTGAAATGCAAATTCTTATCTAAAAAATAACTGGAGATAGATATTACATACATATTTATCAAGTATGCTTTTCAGAAAGCATAAACACAGATGCTTCCTCTGCTATACAGTTTGCAATCATTTTATAACCACCACCAAGTTATGATCAATAAAATTTTTTCTTTGAAACAGTTAGCATAACAGCATCAGATATACAGTGTAGAAACAATGGCATTTAAATCTGGATTTAAAGAAAAATACTGTTAAACATTATCAAACAGTATGTAAAAAAGATGGTAACATATTTCTATGTAACAGTCTCATTATTCCCTAATAAATTTTAATTTAGAAAAACAAAATCTAGGTGAGAATATATTAAAACCATTATTTACATAAAGTAAACTGGCAGGCATCTGCAATATTTCTGGCTCAGCTAAAAGAATAATGACTAATACTTACTGAGCATTTATTATATGTTAAGCAGTGTAACTTAGTGATATACATATGCAATCTCATTCAATCCTGATGATAACACTATGATGTAGGTACTTTATTCCCCATTTAATTGAGGAAGCTAAATCAAACTTTCTTGCTAGAATATAAAAAAATAATTCTTTACAGGTTACCAAAAGAATTCTTTATAGGTTATGAATTCTTCATTGGGTTTACCATAGTAAACCTAGCTGCATGTGTGTCTGCATGCAGTCATGTTCGACTCTGTGACCCTATGGACTGCAGCCTACCAGGCTCCTCTGTCCATGGGGATTCTCCAGGTAAGAATACTGGAGTTGGTTGCCATGCCCTCCTCCAGGGGATCTTCCCAACCCAGGGATCAAATCTGTGTCTCTTATGTCTCCTGCATTGGCAAGTGGGTTCTTTACCACTAGTGCCACCTGGGAAGCCCATATATATATACATGCTGCCGCTGCTGCTAAGTCGCTTCAGTCGTGTCCGACTCTGTGCGACCCCACAGACGGCAGCCCACCAGGCTCCGCCTTCCCTAGGATCCTCCAGGCAAGAACACTGGAGTGGGTTGCCATTTCCTTCTCCAGTGCATGAAAGGGAAAAGTGAAAGTGAAGTCGCTCAGTCGTGTTCGACTCTTAGCGACCCCATGGACTGTAGCCTACCAGGCTCCTCCGTCCATGGGATTTTCCAGGCAAGAGTACTGGAGTGGGGTGCCATTGCCTTCTCCGATATATATACATATACACATCTAAAAAGTCAGACTCTGCATAAGTGAAATTTAATAGTTATGTGTGACAAAAATAGCAATAACAATTACTCAGCAAAATAGAATTAAGAAGAAACTTAAAAACAAAAAATAATATTTAACAGTAAAACTTTAGAACATTTTCTTTATAGTCAGGAATAAAATGAAAACACCTATTTTCATTGCAAGTTTTAGTATGCCTGGTCAGTGCACTAAGAAAGTGCTATCACACTGGGATGACCCTGAGGGATGGGATGGGGAGGGAGGTGGGAGAGGGGTTCAGGATGGGGGACACATGTACACCCATGGCTGATTCATGTCAATGTATGGCAAAAACCACTACAATATTGTAAAGTAATTAGCCTCCAATTAAAATTAAAAAAAAAGAAAGAAAGTGCTATCACATGTGGAAAGAAAGAAACAAAACTGGTATTATTTACAGATATTACTGCCTGCAGAGGAAATACAGGAGAACCAATGACACAGCAAGAAACAGGAAAACAAGCTCAACCTGAAAACAACCTAGGTTGTTGCTCTGTAACAACCTAGAGGGGTAGGATAGGGTGGGAGGTGGGAAGTTGGAGGCAGATTGAAGAGGAAGGGAACATATGTATACATATTACTGATTCACGTCGTTGTATGGCAGAAACTGACACAACATTTAAAGCAATTACCCTCCGATGAACAATTTTTTTTTTAAATTGGATAACAAATATAAATACAAAATGCAAGGCTGTTGGACGTGTAATCACCAATCAAAAGTCAAGAGTATTTCAATATACCAGTAAGCAATTAGAAAATTCAATTTACATATGGTATTAGAATCATTAAAATACCCATGAAAAACCTAGTTATCAGTTTGGTCACAGATATTTTTTAAACTCATCAATATGCATGGTCAACAAAGTTAACAATCCTCTCCAAGGTATATGCCCTAGAGACACTCTCTCACATGTAAACCAGAAGACAAGTTCCAGGATATTCATCTCTTTCTAACCACACACACACACAAATATGGAACAGTCTAGCTACACATCAATATGGATTGGATAAATTGTTGAATATTTATACAATTAAATCTGTATGTGTCAATTTGGATTATCTTAAAAACAGAATGCTGAGAAGGGAAAATCAGGTTGTTCAGGGATATTTATAATATGATGTCACTTACATAAGAAATAAAACCCATAGCACAATACTCTGTATTATTTATGGAAAAATAAGTTTTTAATAAATACACAGAAACAAGGAATCAAGCTACTGATCCCCCAGGAAAGGAAAAAGGAGAATCAGAGCATGGAAAGGGTTAAGTTTCTGAGATGCTTCAACTTTACCAACTTTACCTCTAGTTTTATTTCTTAAATGAAAAAGCATATAAATATAAAAAATTACTAAATTATATTGAATCTATGTGCAAAATAAATAAATATCTAGTCATAATATTTTGTTTCAAAATACCTTATAATTTTAAAAATGCATGTTTTTTAAAGTAGCCCATGCAAATATTTTAACAATAATGAAAAGGCCATACCCCATGTATACATTTCTTCATAAAACTACAAAAGGAGTTTGCCTCCCTTTCATCGGTTACTAAACATCATTTTAAGCCACATGTCATCATATGTTGTTAAGGATTAGAAACTATTGCCGAAGAAATGTAAAAAGTAGCATATTCTACAGGAAAAGTAGCAACGATTGAATAAAGATGCCATGAAGATTAAGAAAGGTCCAAACGGCATAAAATCGAAAAGAGGTTTTCAAAGTTTAGTTAAATACTCAAAAAAACGTCTATCTAAGTATTGAGTGAGAAGCCAAAGACATTACTGTCAAGAGAGAAAAAAAGTAGGTATAGAAAAAGCTGCTATTGGGATGACCCAGAGGGATGGGATGGGGAGGGAGGTGGGAGGAGGGTTCAGGATGGGGAACACATGTAAACCCATGGCTGATTCATGTCAATGTATGGCAAAAACTACTACAATATTGTAAAGTAATTAGCCCCCAACTAAAATAAATACATTTATTAAAAAAATAAAAAAATAAATAAATAATTTTTTTAAAAAATGAAGATGAAAAAAAAAGAAAAAGCTGCTACTTGCATTTTAAACTGGGGGCACTTAGAGAATATGATACAGCGCACATGTCAACAATATGATTTATTACTCAGATTATAATAAATATTAAATTTTTCCCTGGAAGTAAAACTTTAATTATTAATATCCCAAGAAGCTCCCAGAGCAACATACCTGGAGAAGGAGCCTTTCAAAAGCCAGAAAGTTGTCCCATTTGGCAGTCTGTGGGTGTTTCAGAGTTTGAACAGTGGCCAGCCCAAGCTGTAGGAGCCCACAGTGATTCCCTAGAGCTTTGAGGTTGTTCTTGAAGAGCTGAATGTAGGACATGAGCTGCCCCGGAGTGACTCTCCCTGGAAAAACATACAATTTATCAGTGTACCCTCTTCTGGGAGCAGTAAAAATAAAGAGGAGCGTGCCATTAATAATAATACTACTGCCTTGTTGTTGTTCAGTTGCTCAGTCGTGTCCGACTCTTTGTGATCCGTGGACTGCAGCACGCCAGGCTTCCCTGTTCTTCACTATCTCCCATCAGCACATAACTTCACGGTCAACTGCAAGCTTTCCTAAGCTTTTGTGACTCTTAAAACACCATGGTGACAACAGCAAAGTTGAAACTACCAACTGCATTTTGCAAGCAAGAAAACAGATGTTAAGTGGTCTTGCCAAAGCCATATTGCTAGTAGGATTCATTTCATTAACTCTGCAATACCCCATAAATGAGTTTTCAAATAAAGTCTTATGAGTAAATATTTCTTGAGCTCAACATGGAGTACCTCTCCAAGACATATGATATAGCAATCTAAGAGCCAAAAAGGCAAGGTTTCCAATTGTGTGTGTTATGTATATGAAGCAAAGGAGAAATCTGTTATTAGAGCTAAAACTTTATCACTGATATCAATGGGTTTATGACAATATTCTTGAGCATAAAAGCAGACTGTTGTTGGAACAAAAATGTATGGAGAACCAGAGTGGCAAAAACCCTGGAACATGAGATATCAAAAGAAAGGGTTTCGTATGGGTGACAGCACATTTACTACCATGGTCACCTAGATCTAGAACAAGACTCTCACCTCGTTCAAGACTGGAGTACCAAAAACACAAACAAACCGTGTTGAAGATCCAGTCTTTCAGACCTCTAAGTCCAACTTTTTCCTAAATAGCACTCTTTCCATTTAGTCCCTTCCCATCCTGTTATGTCAGATTTCATTCCTGCCATTCATCAATGCAATGGGCAGAACTCCAGACCACCACAGTTTCTCCTCACTGGGAAAGAAGAGTGCAATGGAGCCAAACACAGATGCAAGGCCAATAAATCCTTCCTGTACATTTCAGCCACACTGTCTTCCTGGTTTACCCTCTGATGCCTAAAATCCAGGTTGGTTTGCTATGCCTAGCTTTGTTAATATTTGGCAACAAAAACTACCTGTATTTATTTAGCACATGCCTTCTGATTTTCACAGCAACTCTGCTGTTGCTGCTGCTAAGTCGCTTCAGTTGTGTCCGACTCTGTGCGACCCCACAGACGGCAGCCCACCAGGCTCCGCCATCCCTGGGATTCTCCAGGCAAGAATACTGGAGTGGGTTGCCATTTCCTTCTCCAATGCATGAAAGTGAAAAGTGAAAGTGAAGTTGCTCAGTCGTGTCCGACTCTCAGCGACCCCATGGACTGCAGCCTACCAGGCTCCTCCGTCCATGGGATTTTCCAGGCAAGAGTACTGGAATGGGATGCCATTGCCTTCTCCGCACAGCAACTCTATGGGGTAGCAAACAAGTGAGAGTTCAGTGTCTCACACGGTGCTAAACGGCATTTGTCAATTAGTGGTTTTGCTACAAATTATAATACACAAAAAATAAAGACCTTGTCACAAGAAACTTACAAGCCTGTAATATATTCTACCTTTTTATTGCATATTTTGAAGAGATTAATAAAGAGCCTTATTACTCACTTATATGGGGCTTCCCTGATAGGTCAGTTGGTAAAGAATCCACCTGCAATGCAGGAGACCCCGGTTCAATTCCTGGATTGGGAAGGTCTGCTGGAGAAGGGATAGGCTACCCACTCCAGAATTCCTGGGCTTCCCTTGTGGCTCAGCTGGTAAGGAATTTACCTGTAATGAGGGAGACCTGGGTTTGATCCCTGGGTTGGGAAGATCCCCTGGAAAAGGGATAGGCTACCCACTCCAGTATTCTGGCCTGGAGAATTCAATGGACTTGTATAGTCCATGGGGTCACAAGAGTCGGACATGAGTGAGCAACTTTCATTTTCAAACAATAAGAACAGTGTGGGGGGAGGGGAAGAACAGTGGAAATGAACAGTACAAAGCTGAGTCTCATTAGTTTCTTTGGTCCTTGGTAAAGCATAGTTCATTCCTGATTCTCAAGCAGCAAGCTAACAATTTGCTAGCTTAAGTACTAACAGAGAAGAGCCTCATTAATCCCTTCTTTGCTTGGTTTTAAGTTGGGTTGATTAAGGTATAATTTACATACAGTAAAATTCACTCTTTTCTGGTTCAGGGTGTTCTCAAAATAGTTCCATGAACTTTGACAAAAACACAGTCACAATCAAGATAATTTCCTTTACTCCCAAAAGTTCCCCTTTTGTAGTCAATTCTCTTTAACCATCCCCAGTCCGTGGTGAACACTTATCTGTGTTTATCTGGTTTCTGTCCCATAGTTATTCCTTTCCAGAATGTTCTATAAATGGAATCATATAGCACATAGCCTTTTGAGTCTAGCTTCTTTTACTCGTGCATAAGGTATTTAGTGTTCATTCATGTTGCTTATATTAGTAGTTTGCTTTATTTTCTTGTTGAGTAGTAATCCGTTGTATGAAACATAGTTTAAACTTATCCATCCACCAGTTCATGATCATTTGGGTTGTTTCCAATTTTTAGGAATTATGAATAAAGCCTTCACAAACATCTTCATACAGTATTTTATGTGCGTATGTGTCTGTGGACATATGATTTCAGTTTTTTTGTAAGTAAATTTCTAGGGTTGCTGGATCATATGCTAAATGTATGCTTAACTTTATAAGAAACTGACAAACTAATTTCCAAAGTGAGCTGTCCTACCAGTGACAAATGAGAGTTCTATTGCCTCACATCCTCACTAGCCTTGGTATTGCCAGGTATTTTGGTTTTAGCCAGTCTAATAGGTTATCTAGCAACACCTTACTGGGGTTTTAACTTGGATTTTTTAATGACTAATAATGTTGTTCATCTTTTCATGCGCCTATTTGCCACCCTATATCTTTTCTGGTGAAGTGTCTGTTCAAATCCTTTGCTCATTTTTATTAAGTTGTTTGCTTTCTTATTATCGAGTTAAGACTGTCATTAGCTTTTATTAATCCATTGGTTCAACACATGTTTTTGTGCCAGGGACTGTTCTTACTCCTAAGCATAAGCCCGTGAACAAATCAGAGAAAAGTCTGTCCTCATGGCCAAATAAAGAAGACAAATGACTCCCGGAATGCTCTCCTAATTAATCTAGCTCATTACATGTCATTCTCTTAGGGGATGGGATCTTTTATGCAGAGGATGAACATTTTTACACAAGAACATCTTCTGACACATTAAATATATGAAAACAAATTTTCACATGAAATGGGTTCAGATCAAACACTGCAGTGAGCTCCATTTATTTCTTTAAACACTGTGCTGCAGGTGATGGCAGTGTAGTCCCTAGACACACAGAGCTTTGCTGACCAGGAGAGATAGTCATAGAACAATTACATGAACAGTTACTTAATCATTACTGTGACAAGTACTGCTGAGGCAACAACTACAGTCTTGAAACCGTGAAAGGGTCTATGTGGTACATAACTGCCTACCTCTCCAACCCTATCTACAGGACCTGAAGGAGAAGAAATTAAAAAGGCTCAGAATACACACAATCCATTCATAATATAACTGCCCTTTAGAGAGACCTAAAAAAGTGGAAATCATCAGAGAAAGTCATCCGGTCTGTTTAGATTTCAATTGCAATAACCATATGTTCAACTTAAAGATAAGAATGTCTTCAATTCAAAAACATAGTTAAACTTTTTATTCAGTTAGCATCTTCCAATCTAAGACTTGGACTCAACAACCATATTTACATAACGCCACCTTCCAACATAAGGCATGAGATCCAAAGGAACAAATGGCTACATTTCATAACAGGAAATGCCAACAGAATACTATATTGGAATTAGCGATTATTCACCCTTGCTGCTCTAGTCTCTTTCCCTCTGTATATCTTTTTCTTACATACACAAGCCACTAACACTTCTTATACATGTCATGAAAGCAGGGGGGTTTTGGTAAAAATCCAAAACATGGTAATTTAAAATTATTAAAAGAGTACTTTACACAAATGCTTTAAAATATAGATTAGTGACATTTTTAAATATAAGTCTAATCAGAATCTTACATAAAACAAGTCAAAATTAACTAATTGAGTATCAAAAATGCTATATAATAAGACTAATAACTTGAGGAAACTTCCCAGTTCATCTCAACTAAAACTGCAAACAACTAGGACCAGGTGTTGAAAAAGCAATAGACAGAACATTTATTCATATCTCATATTACAAAAAAAAAAACTTCTCAGGTAGATTTACATAGTGATTTTAAAATGTCAACCCAAGAAGGCTTGCCAACACATTTTTTTTCAGTCATAAAAACCAGGGTTATTTTATATCAAGACATAATATATAGCAACTCTGTGAAAAGGGACAATTTTGAAATTTGAAATCTAGTTTTCAAGTAAGAAAATCTATCAGGCTTTTTCTTTATATCTTAAAAACTTTTTAAGAAAGAGAAACAGGCTTCTGATTTTTAGTTAAGAAAAAAACAGAAAACTTTAACAACCATTAATTCTATGTATATTTTGAAACTGTAAAATAGAATTATTGCTTGGGAGAAAGGGGACAGATTTGGAAAATAAAATAATTTAATATTTTAATATTTTCTATGATCCTTATAATATTTAATTCCATTGTACTCAAATGAATTATGGAACTTACCTTTCTACTTACTACATACATTTGATAAGCTAGACTGCAGCCATGAAATTAAAAGACACTTATTCTTGGAAGGAAAGTTATGACTAACCTAGACAGCATATTAAAAAGCAGAGACATTACTTTGTCAACAAAGGTATGTCTAGTCAAGGCTATGGTTTTTCCAATGGTCATGTATGGATGTGAGAGTTGGACTATAAAGAAAGCTGAGCGCCGAAGAATTGATGCTTTTGAACTGTGGTGTTGGAAAAGATTCTTAAGAGCTCCTTGGACTGCAAGGAGATCCAATCAATCCATCCTAAAGGAGATCAGTCCTGAGTGTTCATTGGAAGGACTGATGCTGAAGCTGAAACTCCAATACTTTGGCCACCTGATGCAAAGAGCTGACTCACTTGAAAAGACCCTGATGCTGGGAAAGATTAAGGGCAGGAGGAGAAGGGGACAACAGGGGATGAGATGGTTGGATGGCATCACCGACTCCACGGACATGAGTTTGGGTAAATTCCGGGAGTTGGTGATGGACAGGGAGGCCTGGCATGCTGCAGTCCATGGGGTCACAAAGAGTGGAACACGACTGAGTGACTGAACTGAACTGAACCTTATGAACCTGTTTTGTGGCTTGGTAAGATATATTTAAAATACTTACACATACATGACTTTTTGTTGATTTTCTTAACAACAACAAAAAAAGAGCATTCTGTCAGTGCTAGGTTTTACTTAATCCTCAAAGTGTGTCTTAATGGTAGAAAGCAACCATTAGAAATTTTGTCTAAAATAGTATATTTAGCTACCAAATGTTTTCTTAAAAACAAAAACTCTATAACAAATAATAATACTGTCATGCATGTTTTTTATTCATCATTGTCTTGCAACTGTGAATGAAAACCCAGTATGCGAAATTTGAATAAACAAAGTTATGTCTTAAGACATGTATTCCCAGAATTCAAATATCGGCATTTCATTTGTCTCCTTTTTAATTATTTTTCTAATATAATAAAGGCAAAGCATATTAAAATAATTAAATATAACATGTTCTGCTAAAACTCTGGTTTATTAACCAACACACAACTGGCAAACAGGAATACTTAAAATATTATACAAAAAGTCACACCTATTCATTTGTCACTTTTCTCATTATTTTAACATCCTGTGCCATCAAATAAGAGCAGCAGAACACAAAGTAAACAAACATAGCTGAACACTGCAAGCCATAAGAGGAACTGAGTCCTGACTGCATTCCTAGTTCTTTCTCTTAGCTCTGCTTGGCCATATGCCCTGTCTTGGAAGTACTTCCTGTTTGGTCCTCCCTGATCTTCAGTGCATTTTGCCTTTGCTTCCATAAACTAACAGCCTCAACTTCTCTTTACATTCCCTTCCAGTGAGCTTCAACTCACTTCAACTCTTTTGTTCACATGAAGTCCCAAATATGCTGTAACATTTCTTTATCTATAGGAAACTGGCATACCTTTTTAACTGTGCTAGTATTTTAATCAAGATTTTTATTGTTTTATTGATTTTTATTGCATTGATTTATACAATTATAAATTTGTATAGATTTTTAAATGGACTTCTGCTAATGATATTTTTTATCATGAGCACTGATAACCAGTATGTGATTTTGCAAAACAAGTTTTCCAGGAATGCATGTAAATTACAGCCAAAGCACTCATACTAACATGTAGACAAAGGTGGCGGTGCTACTAAAACAAAACTATTGGTTGGTAGGCAGCATGGTCAGGGAAAATTGCCAATGTTAATTCAACAGTTTGACATTAGAAAGCTCTTGTGCACAAAAGATGCTTTCGGACGTACAAAACAGTTCACAGGGTAGACTAAATACACAGATTTACATCCTCATCTCATTTCATCAGAAAGACAAAAAGGAATTAAAAAGGGAAAGGAATACACAACAAAGAGATCCATGAGATAGTCTCTAAGCTGATAGAGGCTTCGAGCACTATTCCTCCCCATTTGTTGGTTATCTTCGTAATTTACATTACATTCTTAAACTTTCTTCTTTGTTCTGTCAATTACAGATGGTATCCTATGGCTTTTTGTCTTCTGAGCAGAGGATATTAATCCCTCTTTGCCCTTCCCTCTACTTTGTATCTCCCCCTTTCATCTTTCAAATCATCTGTACTTTTATTTTCATCTGGTCAAGATGGATAGCATTTATATTTTGTTTTATGACCATAAATTAGTCTTATGTGCTTTTTTAAAAAATAATTTTATTTATTCATTTTTGGCTGTGCTGGGTCTTTGTTGCTGTGAGGGCTTTCTCTAGTTGCGGTGAGTGGGGGCTACTCTCCAGTTGCGATGTGCAGACTTCTCTTCCCGTGGCTTCTCTTGTTGCAGAGCATGGGCTCTAGGGTGCATGGGCTCAGTAGTTGCAGTTCCCAGGCTCTAGAGCACAGGCTCAATAATTGTGGCCCAATGGCTTGGTTGTTCTGCAGCGTGTGGGATCTTCCCGGACCAGGGATTGAACCCATGTCTCTTGCACTGGCAGGCACATTCTTTACCACTGAGCCACCAGGGAAGACTTTATGTGCTTTTTGTATAGCTTGATTCAAACAGTTCAAAATCAGTCAATGGTGTTTGCATCATAATGAACTATGTAACTATTAATGACAGACCCAAGGTACAAATTATGATTGCATTTCCTTATGCATATACTTTGGTCCTAGAAGCTTATGTGCTTTTTCTAAGGGGATGGGGGAGTTGCATTCCCTGCCTTAATCAAAGCTGTAAAGTCTCCTAATTTCAAATACACTGTCTCATCTTTGAAGTCCGGGTTATGTTGTTGTTGCTTTTAACTGAGGTATAGTTGAGTTGTGGGGTTTTTTGCTTTGCTTTTTCCCCTCCCTGAATACTTTATAACCAAATTCCTTCATTCTCCAGTACCATCATGGGCGGACTATTCTCTAGGCCTTTCTGTGTAGTCAGCAGCCTGGAACTGACTCTGCTGCTTTCCTCTACTGGAATACTGTTTGGTTAAATTTCTGATTTTTCTTTCCTGCTATGCTGCCTTGTTTTGCTGGACAATCTCAAATAACTTCCTCAGAAAAGGTGTGTGGAAAGCAAAGTTCTTTTTATCTCTAAAAAGGCTTTTTCTTGCCCTCCAAGTTTAATAATAGTTTATCCAGATCTATAATTCAAGGTTGAAAACAATGCATTGCTTCATTGTCTTCTGGCTGAGCACTGCTCAAAGAAACCTGTGTTCGTCCTATTTTTATTCCTTTGTAGACGAGCTTCCTTTTTTCCACCTAGAGGTTCATACGATCTTCTCATTCTCTTGTACTCTGAGGAGTCATAGTGATGATGTCTAGTTTAGAGGGTTTTTATTCTTTCCACTTGCTTTTCAGTTAAGCCTGTTCTACTATTTGATATGTCTTTCTTCACATCTGGGAAGTCTCACATTCTTCCCTTACTAATTTCCTGTCCTCTGTTTTTTCTCTCTTCCTAAAACTTCCAATAGTTCTTGGGTCTCCTGAATTGGTTCTCTATATATTTTGCTTTTGTATCATATTTTCAATGCCCTGTTCTTTCTACATTTTAGGAGATTTTCTTGATTTATCTTTAAACTTTGGTTGAATTGCTGATTCTTTGCGACCCCACGGTCTGTAGCCCTCCAGGCTTCTCTGTCCATGGGATTTTCCAGGCAAGAATACTGGAGTGGACTGCAATTCCCTTCTGCAGAAGATCTTCCCAACCCAGGGATTGAACCTGGGTCTCCTGCATTGCAGGCAGATTCTTTACCATTCAAGCTATAGGGAAGTCCTGAATTTTATTTTTTATCATAATATCTTCATTACTAAGAACTTTTTTTAAAAAATCATTTTGTTTATTTATTTGGCTGCACCAGGTCATAGCTGCAGCACTCAGCACACTGAATCTTCATAGCAGCATGAGAACTCTTAGTTGCAGCATGTGGGATCTAGTTCCCTGATCAGGGATTGAACCGGGACCCCCTGCACTGGGAACACGGAGTCTTGGCCACTGGACCACAGGGAAGTCCCTAAGAGGTTCTTTTTTAACATGAGCTTTATAGAGATATAACTTACATATCATAAAATTCACCCTTAAAATGTACAATCCAGTGGTTTTTAGTACACTCAGAGTTATGGAATCAAATCATAACCACTATATAATTTCAGAACATTCTCATTATCCCAGGAAGAAAGCCTGTACTCAAATTTCCCCAGTTATGAAAAAGATACACAGCTATATAAATCCATACATATTAGAATATAGCCTAAATAAAATTTCCAGGTGGGAGATAATAACTGTACTTAGTTAAACCAGGAAACAGAAATAATAGAAGGGAGAATATTCAGGTAATTATAGCTATAATAGAATTCTGGCTTTTTTATATACAATAATACTATGGTTATGCACTAAAAAAATTTTTTTAATTGATGTATAAACTCCTGGAAGGTAATATAGGACTAGAAAAATACTTACTAAATCACGGAGCAAACAAACAATAAAAATAAACTTCCTCCCCTCCTCCAAAGACTTTGCCTAGAATATGTGACAAGGCACTGCAACAAAGAGGGGTCACTTACCTAGAAGATATAACCAATTTCAGACTCAGAGGCCTCAGGTGTAAAGGAGGAGGAACGTGAGGAGTATAACATAAAATAAAGCATACACACCTTAAGTACGTAGTTCAGTTACTTTTTACACATACATCTATCCACGTAACCACCACCCAGATCAAGGTATGGAATATATCTCTAGAAGATTCCCTCGATACCTATCTAATCAATAATCCTACAACAGCAAACCATTACTTTTAACTATCTCTGCTGCTAAGTCGCTTCAGTCGTGTCCGACTCTGTGCGACCCCATAGACGGCAGCCCACCAGGCTCCCCCGTCTCTGGGATTCTCCAGGCAAGAACACTGGAGTGGGTTGCCATTTCCTTCTCCAATGCATGAAAGTGAAAAGTGAAAGTGAAGTCGCTCAGTCGTGTCTGACTCTTCGCGACCCCACAGACTGCAGCCTACAAGGCTCCTCCATCCATGGGATTTTCCAGGCAAGAGTACTGGAGTGGGGTGCCATTGCCTTCTCCTTAACTATCTCAGTACAGCTAATTTTTCATTTGCTTTTGAATGTCATATACACAGATACACTATTTTGTGTCTAGCTTCTTTAGTTCAACATCGTCCAAAATCTCAATCTTTTTTTTTTCCCTTCCTGTGTTTTATTGTTCTATACAACTATAACAGCTTCTCTAGCCATTCTACTTTGAAGGATATTTAGAGCCATTATAAATAATGAGGCTGCGAACAGTCTACTACATGCCTTTTGGTAGACTCGCTTCCATTGGATACATGCCCAGGTGTGAACCCAATGGATCAGATGGGTATACTTAAGTTAATACAGCCGGTTTTCCATGGTTGTATCAATATATCCACACACTTTAAACGTGATCAAATTTAACCTAATTTAACATAAAATTTAAAGTATACATATAATGTTTAAAACCTGGCACAACTGTATAATTAAGTTTCCTTCATGGTATTTTATGCTGGGTAGCCAAAACTCTTAGAGAGAGAAAAGATGTCACAATGGAAACCACATTGCCATGCTCTTAATACACATCTTTATTTTGCTCATTGTTGGTTTACTAGCTTATTTATTTACTTTCTTACCTAACTACACAGAAAAAGGCCTGGAAGTCAAGGTACTAATTTAGGAACAAAGGTTACACTGAAGAGTAAGATGATGGTGGGGGCAGGAGGGGTGGATAGACAATTACTTTTTATTCTACTAATGTTACGATATGAATTTTCTAGAAATGTGCTATATTACTTTTTAAATAGTCTCTTGGTTCTGAAATAAAATAATGTCTGTTTCACGTGGAATTAATAGACAAGCATTTTTCTCTGGGAAATTTGAGTCTATTAATATCACTGATTTGTACAAGAGATGAAGCACAGTCTTTCAAGAGAAAAAGAAATATAAGAGTAATAATTACTGCTAGTTGCCCACCTCTATTGAGGTCAAAGGACAAAGAAATATGGTTAACATGCAGGTGGGGAGATTTAAGTCAGACCTGAGAAAAAAAATTCCACATTCGTGATGACTATTAGACATTGAAACCAGTTATTAAAGGAGGAAGAGGGAAGACATCATAAATCTTCTCCCGTAGAGATTTGAAGGGCAGTATATACAGCCATCTGTATAGTGAAACTTGGATAAAAACCAGCTGGGAATCAATGTCTACTTTTATAACACTATAAATACTGAAGAAGGTTTTCCTGAGATTTCCTTTAAATAGTATGTTTCTTGTTAAACGAATTTTTGAGCTCTACAGTATTACAAAGATACAATAAGAAAGCAATGTGAAAAGAGCATTTTAATTATATGAATCAATTCAATCAAATAGATCCAAAACTGAGAAATCTATTGCAAGATACGATTGCAGGAGAGTATGGAATAAGGCATAACTGCTGCAGGACCAGAGGTCACAAATAGAAAATAAACAGCTCTTCCTGAGATTTATACAAAAACCGTGAAATATAAAACCACCAGAAACATTTACGGTTTGGTTTTCTTTGGAAATGCAGCTTTCCTGAGGCTAACTTAAACAAGGCATCAATGTTTACAAACTCAGCTGAGCACATAGAAAGGCACTGATAACTACTCTTGTTTTCCAGGAGGCAGATTTCCAGCCTGCCAGGTAAGGAGCCATTCCTTGGTGGGTCCACCCTGACCTGGAAGGCTATACTTCCAAATAAAGCAGCTCCCACCCCACAACCATGGATCTTTCCTTGGGGGTTTTTAAACTCCTAGCCCATATTCTGATATGCTGAGAATTCCTTCTGTTGAGAAAACATAAAAATTAACAAGAGGAGGAGGAGGATGAAAAAAAAACAGATGTACCAATTAAAGTAAAAAATATAGAGTCAGAGGACAGATGCTTGAAGAAAGGGTATTAGAAATTCAGATGACCATTTGTGGACAAGGAAATAGAGTAGCAGAGGCAACTCAGGTTTTGTTTTAGGTGATGAAGTGTAAGAAGGAAATATTTGTTTGCTGACCTTAAGGCTTTGGGATATTATTAATTATTAATTCAATAAAAACTCTTTTCGGCTCTTTCTCTAGATTCTCTACTTCTTCATATCCCTAAGTGGCTGTGTTCTTTACAGCTCTGCCTTCAACCCTCTTCTCACTCATTCTATATTCTTTTCCTGGATGATCACTCATATTTACTTAGAAATTCACTACTTAGGCTCCAACATGATGACTAGGTAACTAAATCTCCAATCTCCACTTTCACTTCTGTGAATCACTACTCTAGCCACGAGTCTCCCAACTAAGGTGATCAGGGAACAATCCTACAGACAATGTAATCCCATCGCTAGATTGGGTAGAATACTCTTCATATGCAATGGTATGAGTTTTACTGGAAAGACAACTGAAAGCATATGGTTCTTCATACATTCTTTCCAAAAGAAAAAGAATAAAGTGAGCCTATCACTTCAAGGAAAACAGCTATTTGTTTTGTCAAAATCAAAACTCAAATTTTCATGTGAAACCATAATTTTGGAAAGCTTGTATCTGCCTCTATATCTTTACATCCTAATACGTAAAGATTTTCTAATGATAATAGTGGGGATATCAAAAAATGTAGTTTGTTATATTGTATAACATGTGCCAACATTTGGAAAATCTGCATAATTCAGAGAACCATTATTGTCCAAGTGACTAATGTAAAATGCTATAAAATAATGTGCGTGTAAAACAGCCAAAGTGCAAGAGAGATCAATGGTCTTTAATGTACCAGAGTGTGGAAAATTCAATGATATGGTTTCATATTCCACACTGCAATTACCTGTAAGAAATTACCTCTTGTAAATTTGGTGTAGTATATCTGCAATTTTAGAATATTCACAATTTTCTGAAAATTATTTAAAAAATCTTTCCTTTCAATTACATATCTTTGTAAGGCCAGCTTTTCTTTCTATCACAACAGATTCTATAAAGAAGCAGATATGAGAATAGAGCTGCCTTCTATTAAAACTAGACGTTCAGTCCAGTTCAGTCGCTCAGTTGTGTCCAACTCTTTGTGACCCCATGAATCACAGCATGTTAATGTAACATAGTTGTGTGAAAAAAATTGGTTTATTATAATATTTTTACATTAACTTTTAAAAAATTTTCCCTACTTGAATCCCTAATGTGATGTTTTCTTACTAAATATTTAAAAAAAATTTCCCTGCTTGAATTCCTAATGTGATGGTTTCTTCCTATCTATCAGTTCAACTCAGTTGCTCAGTAGTGTCCGACTCTTTGTGACCCCATGAATTGCAGCACGCCAGGCCTCCCTGTCCATCACCAACTCCCAGAGTTTACCCAAACCCATGTCCATCGAGTTGGTGATGCCATCCAACCATCTCATCCTCTGTCGTCCCCTTCTCCTCTTGCCGCCAATCCTTCCAGCATTAGAGTCTTTTCCAATGAGTCAACTCTTCACATGAGGTGGCCAAAGTATTGGAGTTTCAGCTTCAACATCAGTCCTTCCAAATGAACACCCAGGACTGATCTCCTTTAGGATGGATTGATTGGATCTCCTTGCAGTCCAAGGGACTCTCAAGAGTCTTCTCCAACACCACAGTTCAAAAGCATCAATTCTTCGGCGCTCAGCTTTCTTCACCATCCAACTCTCACATCCATACATGACTACTGGAAAAACCATAGCCTTGACTAGATGGACCTTTGTTGGCAAAGTAATATCTCTGCGTTTAAATATGCTGTCTAGGTTGGTCATAACCTTCCTTCCAAGGAGTAAGCGTCTTTTAATTTCATGGCTGCAATCACCATCTGCAGTGATTTTGGAGCCCCCAAAAATAAAGTCTGACCTGTTTCCACTGTTTCCCCATCTATTTCACATGAAGTGATGGGACCAGATGCCATGATCCTAGTTTTCTGAACATTGAGCTTTAAGCCAACTTTTTCACTCTCCTCTTTCACTTTCCTCAAGAGGCTCTTTAGTTCTTCACTTTCTGCCATAAGGGTGGTGTCATCTGCATATCTGAGGTTATTGATATTTCTCCCGGCAATCTTGATTCCAGCTTGTGCTTCTTCCAGCCCAGCGTTTCTCATGATGTATCCTATCTATCAGTCTCACATATATTAATAGGTAAACTCCACAAAACAAAAGCTCATGGTGTCCTCAATAGTTCTGTTTTCCATTCATAGGTTGTTGTGAACATCAACAGCTTTTAACAATGTAAAGGGGTTCTGAGATAGAAAAGTTTGAGAACTAACAGCCTAAACCAGTGTCCCTCTTGGATTCCACAGGAGAGAGATAGAAAAAGTAATCCATTAACTACATAACAAATACCAACTGCCAGTATGAATTCAAGAATTTGTCTATTCATTCCATAAACACTGAATGACTATATAGGAATTTCAAGGTCTTGTGTTAGGTGCAGAGAATACTAGAAAGTACAGATAAGAATTCTCAGCCCCAACTACTCTGGGTCTGGTGGTAATTGCTATAATAGAAGTATGAACAAAAACAGTACTGATAGGAATATAAGATGTCACCTTTTAGAAAGGATGATAAGGGATGACAGACAGGATGGAAAAAATGTTAGAGGAGAATTTTAAAATACAGGAGACTGAAATGAGCATTCTTTCTGGAGAGTGACTAGAGCAGGATAAGGCTTTAAGATCAGTAGCAATTATTAACTGAGTGAAAGAAAGTGAAAGTGAAGTCGCTCAGTCATATCCGACTCTTTGTGACCTCATGGACTGTAGCCTGCTAGGCTCCTCCATCCATGGGATTCTCCAGGCAAGAATACTGGAGCAGGTTCCCATTTCCTTCTCCCGTGGATCTTCCTGACACAGGGATTGAACCCAGGTCTCCCTCACTGCAGGCAGACTTTACCATTAACTGAGTATCTACATGCAAAGCACAACAAGGGATACAAATAGAGCTACAGTCTTCCAGGAAGCTAGAAGTAAGGAAGAGAAAGCATGAAGCAGTTATCAGAAAGAAGATAATCAGAAGAGCAGAGTGACATGAAGACCAAGGGAAAAAAATCAAGAAAGAAGACACGATCAGAGGCTACAGGATATCGAGAGGAACAAGAAAGAGTTGAAAGGAGAGTTATAAACAGAAATAGTACTGTACCAACCTAGAGGGGTGGGACAGGAAGGGAGATGGGAGGGAGGTTCAGAAGGGAGGAGATATATGTATACCTATGACTGATTCATGTTGAGGTTTGACAGAAAACAACAAAGGTCTGTAAAGCAATTATCCTTCAATAAAAAATTTTTTGAAAAAGAAATAGTAATGCACGTAACTGAAAGGAGAAATACCCATCATCAATCTACTATTCATCCATACTCATTAGGCAATCATCCATTCAAGCAGCAAGTACCAAGCCACCCACTATGTACCAAGCCAAACAGCCAACAGAGAATATGACATGGACACTGTCTAGTATAAAGTTTTGGATCCACACACACTTAACTATTTGTCACTGTGGTAAGTGCTAAGACAGTAAGAAAAGAAAGAGCTGTGGGTCCTTAGAAAGCAGAATAGTCAATGCAGCCTGCTGAGGAGGGGAAGGAAGAAGGGTAAAGGGGAATTAAATATGGTTCCACAGAGAAAGTGACATTTGTATGAGATCATGAAAAATAAGATGGGTTTCATAGGAAAGTGTGTGTGTGTGTGTGTGTGTGTGTGTGTGTGTGTGTGTGTGTATGCATTGGAAAGTGTGTGGTTATACTAATCAAGGTCCCAGCAGGAAAGAGATAGCACATTCAAACAGAAAATAAGGTGAACTTAATGACACGACTTTCTAAGAAGTGAGGCTAAGGAAAACCAACAAGGGAAGGGTAGAGGGAAGCAACCAACTGCATCCTGGCAGGGACAAAGTGAGGCAATCAATATCTGTAACCACACCCACCTCTCACCCTCTAAATCTCCCGCTCAGGCCTCCCAATAGCCAAACTCAACTGAGAGGCCAAGGACAGAAAAGCCTGCTGAGGCAGTCCATAATGGTGAGCCCCTAGAAGCACAGGAAGAGAAGGGTGGAGGGGATCTAAAGGGACACCAAATGAGAATATTTCAGGCAAAAATAATAAAGACCTGGATCTACAGAAGTTCCTGCTGAGAAGTAGGGAGCAGGGAGGAAAAGTAACATGAGTGGTGGATGAAGCATGGGGCTAGAAGTCAGAGAGATTTATATAAATAGCAGGCTAAGGAGCTGGTATACTATCTTAAGGCAATGAGGAACCATTAGAGGGTTTAGACAGAGGACTGGCACAACCATATCTGTGTTTGAGCCTCTATAGCTGCTCCTGCCAGTAGTTGAGCCTCTATAGCTGCTCCTGCCAGTGCTCCTGTCCTGATTCCTGATACAGAAGTCACACAGACCAGGCCACATCCTGGCTTACTTGCTCTAAGACTGTATCAGTCAGGGCCCAGGCAGAAGGTAGAAAACACACCGGTTATCTGAGGAGAGAAAATTTAGCATACAGAATTGTTCACTGGATAACTGAAAGGTAAAAAGAGAACTCCAAGGTATCATGTAGGCAACAGCTATTGGAAGCAGCTGCCCGCCAGGAGGGTGGAAGAAAACACAAGGAGAAGGCCTGGAATTACACCTCTGAGAACCAAGTACTACTCAGCTGGGTTGGTACCTCTGAGGAAAGGGTGCCATGGAGCTGGTTCTGCAAGAATTGGAAGACCTGCAAAACTGGGTTCAGCTGCTCCCATAGGAAGGACCTGCCACTGCCAGGGTGAAGAAAGGGTTGCTGCCATGACACTCATGAGTAGAAGCAGACTCCACGGGGGACAGATGGGAAGGAGCAAGCTGCTTCTTTCCCTTCCAACCTTGCCATTTTGCCCTGGCACCCCACACCAGCGTAGCCCACCAGGGAGCCAGAGGGTGGAGCAGAATGTGGACTGCAGAGCCTCAGCCCCAGCAGCACGGAGAAGGGTGGGGTGAGATCTGCGAGACGGGAACTTAACAACTGGCACAGTGATTCTGGGAAAAAACTCAACCTTTCTGAGTCTCAGTTTTCCTTGTCTGTGAAATGGGAATGGCGGGGGGAGTACCAACTATATAAAACTTGCTATAGTACCTGAAAAAAGTAGCTGTCCCATAAAATTCCCTTCCTCATTCTCCAAACTGTGGCAACAACTGAAACATGAAGACAAGCATGTGTGAGAGTTAACACTCAGTGTATGTGCCTATGAGACAGCCAGATTTTCTCATCTCTTATCAGTTACCACACATGAAATGGAATGTTGGTCTTATTAGGTTTTAACCCATCCATTTGGCAAAGTTTGACAATCTCCACACCCATTTCACACTCACACACACAGATGTATATGCATACATGTTCCTTTTAATCCCAAATAAAAAAACTCTCCATAATGAAGGCAAAAGATATAAATCTGATCAAAACACAAAACAGGATGAACTCAAGTGCCAATACAAAGAATCAGAGTACTCTCAGTGATGTTGAAAAAGTATATATTGAATAAAATTTTAGAGTGTGTTGATTTATTGCTGTCTTTGAAAGCCAGTATTGCTAAATTATGAAAGCAGGAAATGATAGGTGTATGTGTCATTGGTGAAAAGCAAAAATCACTAATTTCATCTGGGGCTTCATTAAGAGAAGTACGACATCCAAAAAGAGGCAAAGAACAAGATGTCTTTATTCAGCTCTGAACATCACATTTTAGGCAAATCATTAACAAACTAGAGCTTTGTCAGTGGCTCAGAACTAGAAAAAACTGTAATGGTTAAAGGCTATTCTTTTCACAAACGGTTGGACGAACTCATCACATTTAATTTGCAAAAGAGAAACTGATGGTGATTACATGGAGCTGACACTCCAGTGCCCCAAAATGAACAGCATAATCATGAAGCTTCACAACACAATGGATCAGATTATTATCTGGAAACACAGCTCAAGAGATCTTCCGGTAGAAGTGTGACCACAGAGGTCTGGGAATTCCAAATATAGCCAAGGTGATTTGAGGGTGAACAAAGTCAGGGAAGAGGTAACAGAATGCAATCATAACTAAGGTGAAAATGGAAAAACTATTTAGAATTCTGCTCAAAGAAAGAATGTGTTATCAAAAGGGAAACACTCAGCATAAAGACTAGAAAAAAGACAAATTAAGTGGAAAGAATAAATTGGTACATTTCCAAGAAAGAAAGGAGAAAATCATTGAACTGATCTGTTTTTATTTTACTCTCATTAAACAACCCTTTTATAATTAGGTTTCCCATGTAGATTTCCCCATTTTGTTGTTTGTTGTTTAGCGGTTAAGTCGTGTCTGACTCTTTTGCGACCCTGTGGACTGCAGCCTGCCAGGCTCTGTCCATGGGACATCCCAGCCAAGAACACTGGAGTAGGTTGTTACTTCCCTCTCTAGGGGATTCCCCCCTGGATATCTATCCCATAGACAGAGCACAACTGCAGCACACCAATTCCAGTTTGCTTAATAATTATAGTCTTCACTTTCTCAGCAAAAAAGTACCAGAAGCCAGACTACACTGAACTAATAAGCAAGAAAATAATAAAGAAACAGAGGCATCAAGCATAGGACACTCTTTCAAGAAATCTGGCTGGGAAACAAAGGACATTGTCATAAAGAGATCTGTTTCACTTCAGCTGTAATAGGATCTTTCCACCAGCCATTAAATACAGCCACTCTGCGGAGAGCTATGAGATAAACCGGTGAAGATGCACCAACCACAGTGTCAGTCCAGAGAAACAGATTCTCTGTAAATGGAGACACTAACATGGGCATCTTCTACTCATTTCCTCTGTGAGTGAACATTTGGGGTCCAAACAAATGGGTTTCTTAGAGTCTATTTTTTTTTTACTTTCAGAATACCTTTTCCATGATGAAAGGCCAGTGGGAAAAACACAATTCAGTTTGCAATGTTGCAAAAAAAATAAAAATCACTTTTCTGGAACATACACACTTAGTTAACTGACAATTTAATAACAAGCGCTTGGAAAGAAGGCATATGTTTATATGTGAAATGACAAAATGAATTTTTTCTTTCTTTTAGCAATTAAACTTTTTTCCCCTAAGAGAATGATGTTTCTTTCTCTTCATGCTCATGATGTTTTAATATGAACTTACCTTTTACTGGGAAATTTTATATTTAAGAGCTGAGGTTTCAAACATGGGATCCCTTCCTGTGAATTTCAATATAAGAAAAATCTTCAACCTAGAATTAAAATGTCTGTTTAATGTCCCCAAAATACTAGAAGCCTCTATCACAGTCAGAAGAATGTATACCTCAGTAGAATTTACAGCAGGGTTGAACAGTGCATAGTTTGAATGTCACATTTTTTAGTGCTGCTAGAAAAAGGATTTAAGCTATCTAGGATATCAGAACATGATTTCTTTTTTCTTTTATGATAAGCAGTTTTCAAATATCAACATTTTATTTTGTTTAAATTCCAGCCTTTTCCCTTGCTGTTCATGGTTATATATCTGTTTGTAAATGGAAATGAGACACACCAGAAATTCTGACCAGTGATATGAAGCAGAAATGCATAGCTGTAATGTGTTATCTTTTCCTAAATTACAGTTGGCACAGAGATAGAACATGATTTGGATCAATCTTTTTGATACTTCTTACAACAAAAGTTGCTAACAATTGTCTGATTCTTTCCTTCTCCCCTAGCCCCTCCCCCATGTCTGGAGTTTGGGGATAAATCAAACCATCTTATCTAAATTTTTTTTTTTGTCGACAGAAAACTCAAATATTTAAACTGAATTCCTTATGGGCTTACCCATAAGGAGTTTTTTTTTTTTTTTTGGCTCTGATTATTTTTAAAAGATATAGAGCTTTAGAAATGTAAAGTGTTTTGAACTTTTAAGAGCTCTGCACTGATTGAGCAATAAAAGCTGATTTATGCTCTGGTATAGCATCATAAGATTTTATCACTGAAACACAATATAAATTAACCTTTCACTCAGACCTTCTGTGCATTCCTACTTTTCTCTATTCACAATGTGAATTAGTTCTTATTTCAACACATGCACAGATAAAGAACTATGCTAGGTAAACATATCTTATTAATGGATACCTCTAACTGTGGGAAGAAGAAAGGAAGGAAGGAGGGAGGGAAGGAGAGAGGGAGAAAAAATAAAGAGGGGAGGCAGGGAGGAAAGAGTGAAAAAGAAACCAGAATTACAGCCAAATAACCAGGATGACCTCAAAGAAACAACTTTATTTCTGCTCCGAAACAACATGTAGGACTCCGGCATTGGTTGTATGGAGTTAGGATAATCTTATAAATAAAGAACACATTCTTTCACATTACAATGTCTAGATTTAAATTCCAGTCCTACTCATTATCAGATGTATGGGCCCTGGGTACCATACTTTTTCTCTATTTTAGGTTCTTTATCTGAAAAATGGGCTACTCACAGTATCAATCTCATAGAATTACTGTGAATTTTAAATAACACATATAAAGAGTTAGAATAAGACCTGGTACATTGTAAGTGCTCTATAAATGTTAGTTACTTTCACTTTTCTTATCATCCTTCATGTTACTTAAAATCTTTATATGTAATCACTTAACACATTGAGAGTTACAATTTTTTTTTCATATTATGACCTTCTAAATTTTTTTTTCTTCTGGGTTCATCCGTATTCTTTCATTTCCAAAATTCTGCTCTTCTATTTCAACTTGACAGTTTGATTTTTTTTTTTATACTCATCAGTAATCAAGAATTTGGGTGAGAAATCTCAATAAGAAAAATTTACCCATCTAGTAAAATGTATTAATATTTATCAGATACCTAAGATCAGATTATAAAAGAAATCTTATTTTTAAAATAGAGAAATAAACCTTTGCAAGTTTCCAGAAATAAATTCTACCTATTAACCAGATTCAATATCCATATTTAAATATTTCTATATTAATAAAATTATTTATTTCAAAAAAGGTAAAGCCAAGATTATTTTTCTCAAAACATTAGCTCTTTGATTTTTTAAATCAAAAGAAAACAGCAATTTAAAACTTAAATTTCACTGTAGCCTCATTATTCTAATACTAAAGACAAAACTGCATGTTAAAAAGAAAAGAGAGAGAAATAAGAAGAGTAAGTTATAAAATATCATGGTGAAGAAGGGGTAAGAGGGATGTGACCAGACTATCAGCAGACCAGTGTAAGAGTGAGGAGCCAGAACAGAATATGTCCATTTGCTCAACTGATTTCTCAGCATCATCATTCATACA
This sequence comes from Okapia johnstoni, assembly GCA_024291935.2. Lineage (NCBI taxonomy): Eukaryota > Metazoa > Chordata > Mammalia > Artiodactyla > Giraffidae > Okapia > Okapia johnstoni. Next base: position 62,563,282 of record CM044308.1, read on the forward strand.
TCAATTCAAATACAATAAAAGATCATTTAACCACACCAAGTGAGGAGTAGGGGGGAGAGGATTAGGAGTGGGAGAGAATGAAGGGGAGTTCAGACTGATTTTGATCATTCTAGATGGAATAACTAACAGCATGACCCTTTGTGGGCAAGGACTTGCCTGGGCTTCCCAAAGCTGATTCTAAGGAAAGGGCTCATGGCTGAGCCTCGGGGGGCATGTGTACAAATTCCTTTCCTACTCTTTCAACAGTTTAAAGATGTCTTTAATACTTTTACCTAGATGCCATGGTGACTAGGTTGGTCCACGGATCAGAGCAGGCTTAAAGGAACCTCCTCAGAGCAGGCGGTCACGGTCTGTTGGGGAAGCTGGTAACTTACCCATACTCATCTTGATTGGCAGGTTTTCTCTGCTTGCTGCCTCCACTAGGTGTCTCCGGACTTCCATCACTGCTTCTTTGTGCTTGGTGCTCAGTAAGGCTTCCCACAGGGCTTTGGCTGCCGGGTCACTGCAATAAAACCACAAAAAGAGCTTTAGAGTAAATTTCTACTGAATAATGGAAAGGGTAGCAAGCAAAATAATTTCTTAAGCGTCTTTTTTGAGTACCAATGTAGTCCTTCTAATTGATGGACTCTAAGTATTAAAACTATTAGGATTAAATAAAGACTATCTGATCCATTCTAAGCAGCACAAAATATTGAAAAATTAAGAAGACAGTAAAATCAAGCACCCTCAAAGTTGGGGGGAGTCATACTATACTATGAGAAGTGTAGGAAAACTATGTGATATCCTGAGAATTTGCATTTAAAAGTATTTCAGAGTAAAACTGAACACTGCTAGATAAGATATAAATGTTATGCAAGCCAAAATTAAACACATGTCCAAAACTGATGTGATTATAAGCATATCAATTTCAGATAATACACTTGTCTGAGAAACAGAAAGCAATCAGCAATGATTCAATGATTCAATTCCATGATTCAATTTTTCCTATTCAAAAATTACAAAAATTACTCAACAGAATCTCTAACGAATAGATTTCCAAGTGAATGGCAATCAGGAATTAGGTTAAGAAACCATGCAAGTAGCCCACTTCGGGGCCTTGGGCTGCAAGGACGGCACTGACGAAGCCTTTACAATTAACCGTTGATAAGCGCACGAAGCACTGCACTCTGCAGGGTCTCATCTGGCCTCACTTCTGCAACAGCCCTCTGTCCCTCCCAACATGCCATGTCCCAATTATAAATGAGTACAGTGTTCTTTCCGGAAGATCTCTGCATGGAGCCAAGTATACACATTTGTAGTAACGTTTTAAAAACTGAGTATAAGGAAACAAAGATTACTTCTGTCCTTTCCTAAGGACATTTCCCTCTACTTAAAGCCCCAGAAATACCTCCTACTATTCAGTTAGCCATAGTTCAAACACTGATATATTTTTAAGAGTTTCATCTTAAAAGTTATATCTAATAAGATATTAACTTAGCTTTAAAATTATACCTAATGAGGTATAACTTTCACATTTGAATGTGATTTGGAATAATGGAATGATGTATTTCAGGCTGAGTTTAGACTCTGGCACATAATAACCTTTCATTAAAAGTAGTAGCTTTTATTATCATCTATTTTTTTCTCAGTGAACTAACATCACTGCTCAATATATTCCACTTGTTTTGATCTGACCCAAACTGTCATCATTAATATTAAAATTAATATTCTGTTTAATTTAAAGGAGCAGGTAAACTGCGTGCCAAGCCCTATTCTCCATGGTTGGAATGTAGACCAAAAAAAAAAAAAAAACAGGGCACAAGCTTTTAGTGATTTATTGTCTGGAAGAATAGGCAGACATATTAGCAAAGAAATTAACCCCCAAAAAACATGGTAAGAGGCATAGCCAATGCTGGCATAGATTTCTGTGGTAGCACAGAGGGGCTCCAATCCTCACTGGAAGGGCAAGGACTCAGACAATGATCTCTACCAGAAATGATTAGCAAGTACACAGATACAAAAGCAGCCAACAGAAAAAATTATAACTCAAACTGGAAATTATATCTCAATCTTCAAGAAAGATATAAAATCTTAGCCACAAAACAAGAGGAAGGACATTTCAGAGTGTTCAAAGTCTAGGTCTTAAATGACTCTAAGAAGCACTGGTTTGTCCCATGCTAGGGTGGAAGGGGAGGGGCAGCAGATGTAAATGTGAAAGAGATGGTGGGAGCTACTCTGGGGGGGCCCTGCATCCCTTCCCAGGGTTCGCTGACTTCAGCTGCAAGTGACAAGAAGCCAAGAAGCATGTGACTGATTTCACTTTCTGAGAAGAGTAACATAGCTCAGCAGTCATGAACAATGTTTTCATCATCATTCAAAACTAGGACTACATCTAGACGTGGAACCTAAAAAATAATACAAGTGAACCTATTTACAAAGCAGAAACAGACAGATATAGAAAACAAATTTACGGTCACCAAAGGGCAAAGGGAAGAGGGGGAAGGATAAATCAGGAGTATGGGATTAACAGATACACACTACTATACATAAAATAGATAAACAACAAGGATTAACTGTGAGGCACAGGGAATAATATTCAGTTCAGTTCAGTTCAGTCGCTCAGTCGTGTCCGACTCTTTGCGACCCCATGAATCGCAGCACGCCAGGCCTCCCTGTCCATCACCAACTCTCGGAGTTTACCCAAACCCATGTCCATCGAGTTAGTGATGCCATCCAACCATCTCATCCTCTGTCGTCCCCTTCTCCTCCTGCCCCCAATCCTTCCCAGCATTAGGGTCTTTTCAAATGAGTCAACTCTTCGCATGAGGTGGCCAAAGTACTGGAATTTCAGCTTCAACATCAGTCCTTCCAATGAACACCCAGGACTGATCTCCTTTAGGATGGACTGGTTAGATCTCCTTGCAGTCCAAGGGACTCTCAAGAGTCTTCTCCAACACCACAGTTCAAAAGCATCAATTCTTTGGCGCTCAGCTTTCTTAATTGTCCAACTCTCACATCCATCCATGACCACTGGAAAAATCATAGCCTTGACTAGACGGACCTTTGTTGGAAAAGTAATGTTTCTGCTTTTAAATAAGCTATCTAGGTTGGTCATAACCTTCCTTCCAAGGAGTAAGCTTTTTTTAATTTCATGGCTGCAATCACCATCAGCAGTGATTTTGGAGCTTCTAATAACCTATAATGGAAAATAATCTGAATATATAATTGAATTACTTTGTTTTACACTTAAAACTAACACAACATTGTAAACCAACTACACTACAATTAAAAAGAATAGTTTTAACTAGATCTATTTGCTATGGGGCTTTGGGAGAGTTACTTAATTTCTTTAAAGCTCTGAAGGCAATGGAGAACCACTGAAGAATTTTGAGAAAGGAAGATACACACCTCCCAGTTTCCCAAATTTATGGTCTATAATCAATCACTTCCTACTTTTATCTTCCAAAGCTCCTAAACCACAGAGATTTCTCCTATACTCTCAGCTCTACACACAGAACCTCTAAAGTAGAAATTGACTGCCCTCTTCTTTTCCATGGGGCCTCCCTGGTGGCTCAGCGGTAAAGAATTTGCTTGCAATGCAGGATATGTGGGAGACATGGGTTCAGTCCCTGGGTCAGGAAGATCCCCTGGAGAAAGAAATGGCAACCAACTCCAGTATTTCTTGCCTGGGAAATCCCATGGACAAGGTAGCCTGAAGGGCTACAGTTCATGGGGTCGCAAAGAGTTCATGGGGTGGCAAAGACACGATTGAGCAACTAATGCTCTTGCTTTCTTTTCCATGAGAATAATACAGTGTCTCCAAGATCTCAACAGGTTGGGCAATGCTGTGGCTGCCCCATCAGACTACCGTAATGGTTAAAATGTGAGTTCTGGGGTTAGATAAATCTGGGTTCCAACCCCAACCATCCTCCTTTCACCCACAGCAATTACATGGCCTCTGTGAGCCTCCTCAGGCACTCCAAGCACAGGGACAAATTTGCCAGGAATTTTCTTCTTACAAACGTCCCTCTCTCTCTTCAAGTGTCAGCTAAGATGTCACCATTTAAGAGAAGTTCCTCCTTACCACCGGCGTAAAAGAGTGATAAGAACCCATTGCAGCACCTTTTCCCAGCACACCCTTCCACCTTATGGGGTTTTATTAGCCTGCATAATCCATATTACCATTGACTCATTCTAGGTTTCCAAGTTTCTCTTTGTTGTCTAGCTCCCTCATTGAAGGTAAGGTCCTTCTATGAAGGCAGAGGTTCTTTTATACTCATCGCTAATTCCCCATTACCTGGAACAGTGCCAGGCTGTGGTAGTTAACACTCAACAAATAGTGAATGAACAGACAGTGCTTGCTAGTTGCATAATCTTGTGCATGTAACTGATGCTCTCTTTTTTTCTGTTTCCTCGACTGTGAGATGGAAGTAACATAGTGACTACCTCAGAAGGTAGTTGAAGGGTTAACTAAGACAATGCACATAACGCACTCTCCTGATTTACAGTAAATGTATTTGTGTGGTTGTTGTGGTTGTTATTACTATTGCTATAAAAGGTACTGTCTTAAGGGTTTGTGATATATTAAATTAATCCACTTAATTACACTGAGTATGTTTTTCATACAATCTCGATTTGTTCACCTGTACTGAAGTCACCGGGGTCTTGTACTCTCGGGCTCTTTTCTATTGAAACACTAAGAGAAATATACAGTTCATACAGTCTCTAACACTGACGCGGAGCTGGGTCATGAACACTGTTTTGTTGATATAAACAATTCAACCTCTCTAGATACTACAGTTGCTAATGTCTACTTTCTGTCCACAACAGTTTTCTAAACATATCATGCCCCCTACACTGAACATAGTCATTAACAAGGTTACCGAGTTAACATTCATGAACTAGCTCTGGTTCTCTGAAAAATCAGAGCTGAAGAAGATCAGACTTGCCGGCAGCTCTGCTGTGTCCCTGCACCCACTTCCTCACCAGGTCACTCTCGTTGCCACTTGGTGGCTTACGCACATACTGAATGTGTAAGCATGTATCAGCATCGGAGCTGAATGTAGGAGTTAACCACTGCCTTTCTGTGATGTGTTCATAAAAGTTGATTCAACAGACAGTCAATAGACATTTCATACATGAAATCAATTCCTGATGTTCAATTTCATGTCAAGGAAAGTTCACTGAAATTCACATTATAATCATGATAGTATGTTTTAGATAATTCTCTGTCCTCTCCGAGTGTACGAGCTCTCTGTTTTCCTAATGAGGGCAAAAGCACTACACAGAGGGCAATCACAGCAGGGCCAGCGTGGTGCACGGGTGGTAGCAGCACTGTAGACAGGCAGAAGCACAGGATCTGGATCCCAAACACAAAGGGTTCTACATCCCTAGCAGGGTTACTTAAACTCTCTATGCTTGTTTCTTCCTCTGTTGTCTGGGGATGGTAATAGTACATATTCAGTGGGTTGTTATGAGAAATGAAGGTGTTAGAGAAATATCTAAAGACCTAGATCAATGCTTGGCATACAGTGAGTGCCCCCCAAAACACAGCAGTAGCAGCAGCAGCAGTAGTACTAATAAAACAAAAAAAAACAGTCAACAGACATGAAGAACAGAGTTGTGGTTGCCAAGATAGGAGTGTGGATTGGGAGTTTGGGATTAGCAGATGCAAACTATCGTATACAAGATGGATAAACAACAAGGTCTTACTGTGTTTATAGCACAGAGAACTATACTCAATATTGTGTGATAAACCATAATGGAAAAGAATATGAAAAAGAATATATATGTATAACTGAGTCACTTTACTGTACAGCAGAAATTAACATAACATTGCAAATCAACGGTTGCTGTTGCTCAGTCGTATCAACTCTCTGTGACTCCACTGACTGTAGCCCACCAGGCTCCTCTGTCCATGGGATTCCCCAGGCAAGAATACTGGAGTGGGCAGCCATTTCCTTCTCCAGAGGATGTTCCCGAACCAGGGATCAAACCCATGTCGCCTGAGTCTCCTGCTCTGGCAGGTGGACTCTTTACCATCTGAGCCACCAGGAAAGCTAACATCAACTATATTTCAACAAATTAAAAAAAAAAAAATCAGTGGTCAGGATCTTCTCATAAGATATATAGAAGGAAGCCTGTTTTAGAAGGACTTTCATTTCTTCTACAAAATTATATATACATACGGATAACCACTGTCAGTAGGTCCATTTTTTAATATGAAAAGGTCAACAATATATAGTGCAAAATTCATAATGAAACATCTTAAGACCAACGTAACCAATCCCCCTACATAAGACAGTTTGATGAATTTTGATTTTCAGGATTAAGATAAGAAACTTTACTAAAGGTAGAGACTCAATGTTTTAGAGAATTAGCATTTTCTGTACAAACTTTTTAAGCAATGACTTTGGTATTCATCAATTTAACAATACTGAAATTCTGTAGACTGCACACTAAAAGACATTTTAAGACTACAATTTTCACTTTTACAAGGAGTTCAGGTTCTATAAATATTTCCAGACTGACTTATAAAGTGGATGTACAACTTCAGGGGTAGAAGTGAACATCAGAAATAATGCTAATCAACTCTACATCTTCTGCAGGATGCTACTTAACCCAACACAAACAGATATAAATCTATCTCTAGTTTTTGAAGGCATCTAAAGAAAACTTTATGAGAAAAACACTACAGCTTCAAACAAATTAAACCGCTATTAGATACTCTTTATACCAAATCTAAATCCTTTGTGCTCTACTGTAAACCAACTTCATCGTGCTTTATCTTTTAAATTAAGGAACAGCTGGACAATACCTTTAAAAAAAATCTTTATATTTTCTATTGGATTATAGCAAATTAACAACATTGTGATAGTTTCAGGTGAACAGAGAAGGGACTCAGCCATACATACACATGTATCCATTCTCCCTTAAACTCCCCTCCCATCCCAGCTGCCACATAACACTGGGCAAGTTCCATGTGTTATACAGTAGGCCCTTGTTGGTTATCCATTTTTCTTTTTCACAAGCCCAGTGACAAAAAGAGCTAACAAAAGAATACTCCTGACAGCTTACAAAATATATTAAATTATTTTCTACCTTTTCCTCTGTTTTTAAAGTCATTTCCCAATGAGACAAACTTTATTTCCCTGTAGTTACTAGAATACAATTTATTTGCTTCAACAGATTTCTTGAAATATGTAATACAAAAGTAGAATGTTTGTCCTATGAAAAGATCCATTTTATTACTATGAATTATACAGAATTTGTTTCTATACTGTCATTGTAACTACATAAGATGCCAAATACATACTAAATTTATGTTCTTTTTTGATAAACTGATTATCTTGTATCCTTAAAAATCAAACTGCTGTGTTTGAAGACTATAGACCAGCAATATACATAATAATAACCTTCTAGAATTAGTTTTAAGTCTCAGGAGACTTCTACACAGGAAGATATGGTCTTTCCAGTTAATTCTTCACATTTTATTCACCAGAATTACTCAACTATGAATGAAATCTTAGAAGCTGTTTTGGTTTGGCATGTATAAAATGTCAAATGCAGTCTGCTAGGAACTAACAGGAAATATTCATCACCAAATAAAACATAAAAAAGACAGCATTAATTTTTTAAAGGTGGCTAAAAACTGAATCATGGTTCTACTTCAATCAGATAAAAGGCTTGCAATTAAGAGACCGAGGGTAAAACATGAATGCACACTATTATCTTATGACTAAACTCAGAGAAATGGTTTCTCCATGGCATGCACGAGAAGCTAACTTGACTCACACAGTTTGCAGTAACAGTCACATTATAGCAACAGAAATACAATGATACAACAACAAAAACAACCAAATAAGCATTTTCAACTAATTTTAAACAGAGGGCCATCTGAGTCATAGTTTTTCACAGCAGGGAATAATGGCTTCCATCAGTGGTAAGCTTAATGAGCTATGAAGGTAGGTTTGTTAATTGAATTATTCACAGAGGCTTCAATAGTCATCTTCCCTCTTGACTACTTTATAAAACAATTACCTCATCTTAAAATAATCCGTTAACCTTCATCTCAACATAACAGAAAACAGCTAAACACAGAAGGGTACTGAAGTAGACCCCTGGCACTGGAAAGCAGTTCTTCATTGCTTCTTTCTCTCAGAATATGGATACTTCCTGTGAGCCAGGCACTCATCACAGCTAGTGAGCAACCTCTAGTGCCCAGTCTTCAGGGAGCTAGCAAGCTGGCAGGGAGGCTGGAACTGAGCATACGCCTAGGAACTAGGTGACAAAAGAGGACATAGGAAGCTCAGGGAGAGTAGAACACTGGTCTGGGTGTGAAAGCAGAAGACAGGGAGTAGCTAAGGATGTGACAGTGAGACCGGAAAAATGAGCACGAACTCGCCAGTTAAAAAACGGAGTAAGATCAGTCTAAGTAAGAGCAGCATCACAGGAAGGAGTTCTGAGAAGAGAACTTGAGACCTTCTCAAGGAAATGAAAAATAGTATGAATGGAGCATGAAGATCTAGTCTGACACTGCCTTCAGCTTATGTCAAATTATCCAAGGCTTGGTAATCCACATTAGAGATTGCAGACATTTTTTCAAGGGCAACTGAAGGGTCTTCAGCAACAGACTAACCTAATCAGATCTGCATTATTAAAAGACCACTCTGGCCCCATTGTACAGAATGGATCTAAGACTGGGAAAGAGGTTACTGCACAGTACAGGCAAGAACTGATAGCTTGGACTAGAGTGATTTTCTGAAGCTACCAGATCATAGCATTCATCTGCTCAAAACCCTTCTAAGTTTCCTACTATTATCACACTGAAATACAATTTCCTTATTTTGGCCAACAAGCTTATATACTTCGGTACATTCCTGTACTTTACATCTTCATCTCTCACTTTTACCCATTAGGCCCCCAGCCACAATGGTCTGATTTCAGCCCCTTGAATGGGTCGAAGTATGTTCTCAGGGCCTTCATATTTGCTATTCCCTTTGCCTAGAACCCTTTTCCTCCAGATGTCCATTGCTTAACTCTCATTCATTCAACAAATACTTACTGAGCACCAACTTACCAAGTGTCTGTTCTGTTGTAGGCACAGCTCAAGGCTTCCCTCCTTGATCACACTAGCTAATGAAGTGCTTCCTATTTCAAATCCCACTTGTCCTATTTTATCTATAACATTTGTCATTAACTCAAATTACAAGCTGTTAAATAGAATTTATTTTAATGAATTGAGAGGGAACTAGCTTTATCAGAATGTCAGCATCCTGGGTCCATGAGTAGCAGTGTAATGAGGCCATCAACGACCCATGACCATGGACTATGCCAGGAACTGGAGGTGTAACAGTGCACAAGAGTGAACAAGTCAGGCACAAACCTTTCAGAAAGGCTCAGAAAGGCTCCAAAGTCTAGTTGGGAAGAATAGATACTAAACTAGTCATCTAATAAGCTAATGCACTATGAGCTATTGGAAGAAATAAAAGATGAAGAAAGGAAAAGAGTAACATGTGGGATGGCCAGAAGGTGGGAAAGCAGGATACTAAGGTCCTGAAAGAAGTTTAGTGTAGCTGCAGCCAAGAGTGTGAGCACATAGGAGGGAAGAGAAGGAAGTGGCAGGAAAACATGGGAGAGATGAAGGCTGAAAAAATAAGCATGGTGCAGATCTAAGAAGGCATTCTAAAACAAGTGAAAGTTTTCATCTTTACTTAAAGGGCAATGGAGAGCCACCAAAGGGTTTTACCAGGATGAGGTAAGAATAAGATTTATTATTATTTGCACAGTTAAATGTATGTATAAATAGCCAGTCTTATAAAAAGAACTCAAGATGAATATTAAAATTATAATGCTTTCAAAGTATGCAGATAAATTTAATTTTAAAATATAATCATTTATTTCTTCCTATTGAAGATTCTTCTGTTGGGTTTATTTTTTCCAACAAAAATGAGTGCTTACTTTGCACTAGGCCTGTTGTGGCCCTTTAAATGGGCCGGAACTTGGGGGTACAGAGTCGACCGATAAGAAAGTGAAAGAAGGAAGAAATGAGGCTAATATTCCCTGGTTTACACAGTATGCCAATATAACTATAGGACAAAGAGCTAGCACTGTCTACATAGGCTCAGGGTGCCCTCTCGAAGAGGTCTTGAAAGCCCAGGCAAGTAAGTAGACATGGTGGACACCTGTGCTCCGTGGAAGCAGCCTGAAAGGGAGAGAGGGAGAGAGCGAGAGCGAGAGCGAGAGCGAGAGTGAGAAATGAGGAAAGACACGGGGACCAGTGCTCTGGTCGAACAAAGGCGTTTATTTAACATATTGTGGGTATATATATACTCTCTTACAAGATAGCCCTTTTTAGCAGAGACAGGGATCAAAAATCTAACAAGTCATCCAGAAAGCCAGAGGCTAGAATCATTCTCAAGAGAGGGGGATGTAAAAGTTACTTTACATATCAGAAGGGAAGAGAGTTGTAAATGGCTGCTGTTCATTGTATGGAATTCCATACGAATGAGATAGGTGAATTTCTATTATCCCCGGAAGCTGGCTTGCCAGCTCTCTGGCACCTGTATTCAGGTGCTGTTAAGGAACACAGAATTCTTGCAAGACTGAAAACAGCCCACAGAAAGCCTCCTGTTAAATGTATCCTGACACAGGCCTTGTTCTTGGGACTGGGAATATTTTAGTGAACCAAAGAGACATAAAATCACTCCCCTCAAGTATTGCTAATTCAAGTTTAGAGCTTATTTTTCAAGCACAGCACATGAAAATCATAACGTAAAAGGAATCTGAATCAAAGTTTCCTTAGAAATCACTCACTGAACTTTTCTTTTACAGAAAAGGAAACTGTGACTATGAGAAATTAAGTATCTTGCTCAAGTTTTGGTGGAAAAGGCACTATACTACAATAATGATTAGAAAACAAAAACTGCACAGAAACTGTTCAAAGATACCAAAAAAAGAAAAGCCACATCAACACATCCTCTCTGGTTCAACTGAAAGGAAGGGACGTTTTATATCCACTGTCCTATGTGTTAAAGAATGCTCCCATAATTATCAACTACATTGTTGAAAAAGATAAGATCACTTCAAAAATGTTAAACTCACTATGGCACTGAAGTATATTTCAAGGAAGAAGCAGAGGAGAATGGAAAAAGCAGAAACCATGATGCAGCTTCTACTATGATCAGGTCACTGCTATCAACCCCCAACTCTCACTGATACTCTATATCTCTTATACTATAGGGAAGTGATTTTCATTATTTGCTCAGGATATTCACTTAGGAATAAACCACCATACCAATTTACTCTGCATTAGTCAACCTAGGGAAAGAGCTGTCATTTTAAAGGCATAAATAAATGTATTGTCAGTTATCAACTTTCAATTAGCATAATAATCTTGTGAACTATACTTTCAGTTTGGTATTCAAAAACTTTAAATGTCCTAAAAAATGCATGTGCCTTCTCTGTTAATCTACAGCTAATAGAAATCTATTGGTGTGACTGGTTCCACATTATAAATGCACTGGAATGACTTTAACAGTGCAGAAATCACAACCATGTGTTAAGCGAACTAAATAAAGTTCAGGATAAAACATTGCTTAAATCCAGGATAAACAGCTCCACACAAGCTTTATAATGTTCAGAATAATAAAAGAATAATCTCCACTTGATATATAATCAAAGTTTCCTCTCATCATTTCTTCCTTCAATGTGATGCTTTCATTCAGCATAGCAATAGGCCTATGAAACTTCTTAAAAAATGGACCAGAATGCAACATATAAACTGTTTGACAGTCATACAAAATAACTGTGGGAAGCTGAACCTCATCTCAGTACAGATAAACATTTCTTATTCCTACTCTCTACCAGCTCACTAATGATAGTAACCATAATCAATACAAACTTATTCATAAACAAAGAATAGATAGGGGTTTTCTCATGGATTTCAAATGCATAAACAGATTAACTCAGTATGAAGCCTTTAAAATTACTAACACAACTAAATTACTTAAAAAACCAAATACATGTCCCTTCTATGAACATTTTTCTGACTCTGAAGGCTATACTTTGGGTTCCATGACCCATTCCAAAGGTCAGCATCTGCTCCACTAGGGAGCTCTCCTCTATGGCGTATTACATCTGTGTGTTTTGGCTTGAACTTGAGACTTGGAAAGTTGAGGACTAGTTCATGTGTAGAGAAACTATAAGATAAAGAGATTGTGACAGTTTTGTAGAGGCTCTTAGAGACAAACCCAGCCTGTTCACTTCACACATTTAATCACTCCACTCTATGAGGAAGATGCAAAGTCAAAATCAGCACACCTATTAATATTCTACTACCACACAGTGAGTCCACAATCTAATACTCTACTCACCCTAGTTGACACCACTGTACCTATACACACATTAAGAGTGAGTTTTCAAAGCTACTAAATCAAGAAAACTCGATTTGTTGAAATTATTACAGTCATTAGTTCAGGTGGAATATGAATTTATGTTGCTCATATTATTTATATCATCTTAACACTCACATTTTAATATTTTGTTAAGGTATTTTGTACCACATCCCTTGGCACCTTAGAGATACGAAACCTTGTTGAAGTGTTAATACGTACGCAAATCTGAAGAGAGAAGAATATATAACAGATTTTTCTATAAGGGTGGTTAGCGGGTAGCCATATGTTTAGAGGCTGGAAAAGAGAACTTATTTTTCAAGTTACAATTTACACAGCAAGCATGTTACTTACAGTGAGGATAAGGTAGAGTTTCTCATAAAGCTAAATTATTCAAATTAAAGTGTTTTCAATACTGTAAGATAAAGAATCGTTAGTGTCTGTGTTGTGTGGAAAAACTGGAGGACTTTACTTGACTAATAAAAGTCAGGAGCTTTACACTGCTGTTGAACTTCTCTGCTCCTTGAAATCCAAGCATCTGAGAACCCCTTCACAGAGCCCCAACCATAAGGAAGGGAGTAAAGAGAAATCTTCAGGCTTTCTTCTAGATTTTTGTAGTTAAAATTATTCTGCTAGTAAAAGGTAGGAATTCAAAGTAAAAACTCAAAATGAAGGGATTATAAGTACACATGTCTGAAACAACTCCGATTAAAAACAGTCATCATGGAAATAATTCGGCCAAGAAATACTAATAGATGCTAAACTAGTGGGTTAAAGTTAGATGAGGAAAAGCATATTTACATAATCTCAAAATGTCTCCTTTAATCAAGTGATCAAAGTTGTCACTATGAGTGGACAAAGTTAAATTGTGTGCCACCTGACAGAAAGTAATGAAAAGAACACAGCATTGCTTGTGTGATATTCTTGCCAAAAATGCGTAATTGAAATCTCCTCATGAGGAAACATGAGACAAACCTAAACTGAGGGATATTCTACAAAATAACTGGTCTATGCTCTTCAGAAGTGTGAAGGTCATGAATGTCAAGGAAAGACTCATGATAAAGGACACTAAGGAGATATGACAACTAAAGCCAATGTGTGATTTTGACCAATATCCTTTTGTTTTGACAAAGAATATTACTGAGATAAGTGGCAAAATGTGTGAGTTAGATGGTACTAGTTTAACAGTGTTAATTCCATGATTGAGATTACAGTGGAGAATATCCCTTTGAGACAAATACACACTAACGTCTTTGGGAGTGATGGGCACAGGCAAATTATTCTCAAATGTTTCAAAGGAAAAAAAAGTTTCTTGTACTATTCTTGCCACTTTTTTACATGTTAAAAAATATTTGAAAAAAACTTTTATGGCATCAATCAATTCAACGAAAAATATCAAATAGCTGTGGAAGGTCAGTATGTGAATAAGGCATTCTTCATTTAACAAAGTTTGGGAACACTGTTCTAAGCAAAGGCAAGGAAAACACTCAGTAATACCAAGCACCTAAATGCTCACAACCCTTCCTAAGTTAAAAATTATGCTGGGAGCTTAACCAAGATGGTAAAAGTGGGAAGACTCTGAGATCACCTTCTGTTATGGGCACACCAAAATTGTAACTGTTTACAGAGCACCCATTGATGAGAAAGACTAGAATCTAGTTTAAAAAAAAAAAAAAAAAAAAAAAATATATATATATATATATATATATATATATATATATATATATATCTTTTACAACTAAAGACGTAAAGAAGGAACCACAATGAGAAAGGTGGGGCAGAGACATGGTATAGTCAATACCTACAACCCTGGGTAGGTGATAATTAAGATAATTACAATTGTGGAGTCTCACCCCAAGAAGCAAGAGGCTCCTTCCTCCACACAACGGGATCCCCATATCAGGTGCCACAGCCTAGGGGTCCAGCATCAGACAATCCATCAGAACATTTGGTTTTGAAGGTTAGCAGAGAGGGCTGTGGAAAATAAACACTCCACTCTAAAAGGGAAACAGAAACTCCACTCAAAGGGAAATAGAAACTCCACTGTTAAAGGGTGTACACAAAATCTCACACTCTCTGGGACCCAGGGAAGAAGCAGTAACTTGGAAGGAACCAGGTGCTGATCCTGAGCAGTCTCCCAGAGAAGACAGGAGGCAAAGGGAGCTCACCCTGGGGTTACAGACACTGGAGGCAGCCATTTTGGAGCAATCATTCTACGATGTGGACATTGGTGCTGGCAATAGACATTTTTGAATTCTCCCTCTAGCTTTTTAGCAATGGGGTCTTGCCCCACCCACCAGAAAGCCTCGAGAGCACTAGCTTCAGGACCAGCCTCATCCATACAAACTGCAGAATCCCGAGTCCAAGGTTCACCCACAAGTTGGCCAACACACCACCTCCGGGACCCCCAGGGCCCTGCAACCAGAGACTCTGGGACGCAGCTCCACCTATCAGTGAGATGGCACCAGCCCCCGCAGCGACAGGAACTAGCCCAGAGACGAACTCCCCACACCGAGGGGCAGGCACCAGCCCCAGGGCCCAGTGGGCCCAGACCACAGCCACCAGTGGGCAGACACTAGCTCCAGGACCACCACAATCACGCAATCTGATATGGCAGGACCTGGCCCATCCACCAACAGGCCATCAGCACCCCAGGGATCCCCTGGGTTTCCATGGCCAGCCATCTCATAACCCAGCCCTAACAACCAGTCGCCAGTAGCCTCAGCACCAGGCAGGGCTGGCAATCAACAGGACCAGGGCCAGCTATGCCTACCAGACCACCAACAGCAGTCAGCCCAACACAAGAGAAGGATCCACAGGGCCCCAAATGAGGGCACCAATGAGCATACAGCTCTGGTGATGAGAGGGAAGTCTGCTGCTGGGACACATGGGATGTCTTCTGCAAAAGGCCATTGCTCCAAGGTCAGGAAATATAACCAACATACCAGAAACACAGAAATAAAAACAAATTAGGCAGGACAACAGGACAGAGGAACATGTTCTAAATGAAAGAACAAGATAAAACCCCAAAAGAACTACCAAGTGAAGTGGAGGTATGCAATCTACCTGAAACAGAGTGCCAAGTAATGATGGTAAAAATGACCAAAGAACTCAGGAGAAAAATGGATGCACAGAGTGAAAAGTTAGAAGTGTTTAAAAAAGAGTTAGAAAATACATAAAAACAATCAAACCGAAATGAAGAATGCAATAACTGAAAGGAAAAATACACCGGAAGGAGACATCATAGACTAAATAATACAGAGGAATAGATTAGTGGGCTAGAAGACAGAGTCATGGAAATCACTAAGGCTGAACACAGAAAAGAAAAAAATACTTGCAATCCAAATTCAACTATACATTAAAAGGACCATACACCATGATAAAGTGGGATTTATCTCAGGGATGCAAGGATTTTTCAGTATCCAGAAACCAATGATTGTAATATACCACATTAATAGATTGAAGAATAAAAACCACATGATGATCTCAATAGATGCAGAAAAAGCTTTTGACAGAATTCAATACTCATTTATGATAACAACTCTCCAGCAAGTGGGCACAGAGATAATATGGTGGTGATGGTTTAGTCACTGAACCATACACAACTCTCTGTGACCCCATGGAGTGTAACCCACCAGGATCCTCTGTCAGTGGGATTCTCCAGGCAAGAATACTGAAGTGGGTTGCCATTTTCTTCTCCAGGGGATCTTCCTGACCCAGAAATGGGACCCAGGTCTCCTACACTGAAGGAAGATTCTTTACCAACTGAGCTACGAGGGAATCATACCTCAACATAATAAAAGTCAAATAGGGCAAACCTACAGCTAACATATTCAACAGTGAAAAGCTGAAAGCATTTCCTCTAAGATCAGGAACAAGACAAGGATATTCATTTTCACCACTTTCATTCAACATAGTTTTGGAAGTCCTAGACACAGCAATCAGAGAAGAAAAAAAAAAAAAAAAGGAATCCAAACTGGAAAAGAAGAAGTAAAACTGTCACTGCTTGCCGATGATATGGTACTACACATAGAAAATCCTAAAGATGCCTCCAGAAAACTACTAGAGCTAATCAATGAATTTGGTAAGTCTCAGGATACAAAATTAACACAGAGACATCTGTCTCATTACCATAAACTAACAATGAACTATCAGCAAGAGAAATTAAGAAAACAATCTCATTTACCATCACATCAAACAGAAAAAACACCTAAGGAAAAAAATCTAACTAAGGAGGTGAAAGACCTGTACTCAAAAAACTATAAGATATTGTTGAGGGACTTCCCTGGAGATCCAGTGGCTAAGCCTCTGCACGTACGATGCAGGGGATTCAGGTTCAATCCCTGGTTGAGGAACTAAGATCCTACATGCTGTAGGACAATTAAGCTCACTCACTGCAACTGCTGAGCCTGCACTGAGCCTATGTCTGCAACAGGAGAAGCCCTTGCACCACAACTAGAGAAAGCCTGAGTGCCCCAAGGAGAAGCCTACGAGCTGCAACAGATTCACCTCAGCCCAAAGAAAAAAGAAAGATGAGAAGAAAAAAAATATTCTCAGTATTCTCAGATTAATGAAAACCAAGAGATTCTGTCATCAGCAAACCTATCCTAAAAGAATGGCTAAAGAAAATCTCTAAGAAGGAAAAGTAAAAATAGGAAATCTTAAAACATAATGAAGAAAGAAAACTGTAAGCAAAAATATAGGAAGGGCTTCCTGGGTGACTCAGTGGAAAAGAATCCACCTGTGAATGCTGGATTCATGGTTCCATCCCTGGTCTGGGAAGATCCCACATGCCACAGAGCAACTAAGCCCATGCAACACAGCTATTGAGCCTGTGCTCTAGAGCCCGGAAGCCACAGTTACTGAGACCAAGTGCTGCAACCACCCAAGCCTCCATGCCCTAGAGCTTGTGCCCTGCAACAAGAGAAGCCACCACAATGAGAAGCCTACGCATTGCAACTAGAGAGTAGCTCCTGCTCACCACAACCAGAGAAAAGCCCGTGCAGCAACCAAGATCCAGCACAACCAAAAATTAAAAGTAATTAATTAATTAATTTTTTAAAAACCAGCTTAAATATATGTGTGTGTCTGTGTGTCTGTGTGTAAATACAATAAGCATTCCTTCTTCTCCTAAGTTATCTAAATTATGTTTGGCAGTAGAAGTAAAAATTTTAACACTGTGTTGCAGTCCTAAATGTATGTAGAGGAAATATTAAGATGATTATAAATGTGGGAAGGTAAAGGGAAGTAATGCATGGTAAGCTTTCTACATTTCACTTAAACAGGTAAAATACCACCACCAATAAATTGTGATAAGGAACTTCAATATTTGAAAAAAAAAAGTCCAATTAGAGAGTGGGCAAAAGATGTGGAGACATTTTATCTAAGAGGATATGCAAATAGAAAATAAGTACAGGAAAAGATATTCAACATCATGAGCCATTAGGGGAAAGCAAATTAACACAAGTAATCTCTAAACACCTAGTATTTTCACTGGGTTGCAGTGCTCTAGTCTCAGATATCCACGAGGCTTACAGTTTACTTCACTGAGGTCTTTGCTTGAAAGATGCCTCCTTAGAAAGGTCTTTTCTCCCCCATCTATACATCTCCTCACCACCCCAAGTCCCTATTTACTCTTGAATTCCTTGCTTTATTTGCTTCACGGCACTTATTCCCAGCTGACATTATATAGTCACTTGTTCATCTGTTTGTTTTCTGTCTCCCCACTTATTAATAGAATAACTTCTAAGAGGCCAGAGATCTTGTCTTCATCAAGTGTCTGGCACAGAGTAGTCAACAAATATTTTGGATAAATAAACTACAACATACATTTACACACTCAGAGGATGTGCTTTCATATTTTTCACTCATGAAATTTTACTCAAATTTCCTGGATTTCAGACCTCATCTGCCTGCTGTGCCCTAAAAGCCTTCTCTAAATGCTAAAACCATTGCCTTGTTCTTAGTTCTTACTTAATCCTCCTTGCAGCTTTGCTAGAAGGACACTTACCCCCACCCTGTTGATTTCAGCCACCCCATCACCAACCAGTGTGACACTGTAATAGAAGACAGAGTGAAAAAAAATAAGGAAAAGGACCCTCGAGCAAGAATACCAGCAGGTGTTAGACGAGAGAAGCTGCAGCCAGAGCTTTGGGACATTCTTGGCATGCTGTTGAATACACCCTGGTCTATATAACACAAGACTGAGAAGTCAACCCAATAAAGACTGTGGTTGGCTAATTCAGCAAGATATTTTTGAACTTGTTGATTTTTGCTTGGCAGTGAACATCAAACTAATTAAGAACTTGTCATTCAAATGTAGTGAGTCTTTCCATTCCTCCTTTTCCATTTTAGCTAACTTCAGAGCATTCCTGGCTTTATTTAAAAGAGTCATAGTTTCCATTTAAATTATGGATCCCAAAGCCACAGTGACCCAGAGTTCAGTCTTCTCACAACACATAGACCACAGATCATTGAAAATTTTTCAGATGAGCAAGATCCTGTGGATTGCCTGCACATTCCTTAACAAACAAATACCATGACAGAGTTGTAATATGTAAGTGATTATAGAATAAGAATTTCTACCTTCAAATTTTCTTTTCTTAGCATGCATTTAAAAAATTCTGAAAAATATAACTATTAAACATACTTCTTTATCAAGAAATATAAGCTCAGTGTCTCTGGCATACTAAATTATTTAGCTATTTCTTAGTAGACACACTTATCCCTTCATTTGCAGAAAAGAAACTGACTTATAGAATTCCTCAAAAAAAAAAAGAAAGTTAAATATAGCAGCTGTATGCTGAGAAAAGGTAAGTCTTTCTCCTGCTCAATTTGCAATGTTTATTTAAAAAGTAAAAACATAAAATAAGACAAAATGCCATTTTTGCAGGGAGGTCCAAGTGGGGAAAAGAAAATACCCACAGCCTGTACCAACAGCCAGGTCATTCATAATACAGCTACATGGTGACACATCCTCTTGTGTACTAGCTTTACACCTCAAAGTCAACGCTACATATACAGTTACTTAATGTTTTCAGCAGAGTTCAGTAACTCTATCTGCAAGGAAATTTAGAATCAAAGTAGTATCTCTGATTCTGCTCTAATAAAAATTATTTTTCTTCCCTCTGAAAATGTTAGTCTTCTTTTTTCTGGCTGCATCATGCAGCAAGCAGGATCTTGGTTCCCCCACCAGGGATCAAACCCAAGTTCCCTGAAATGGAAGCATGGAGTCTTCACTATTGGATCACCAGGGAAGTCCTCATGTTAGTCTCTTGAACAGTAATATTTAATTGGTATTTGGAAACCAAGGAAATAAGATAAAAAAATTACCATTATTAAGAGGTAATTTAACAGTTTTTGACATTGAGTTAGTGATTTAATATACACCACTAACAGGTTACTTAATAATGTGAAAGTTAACAAAAAATTAGCTCATCAGTGGTTAGGGTGAAACCACTGCTGCATTTGTCTCTCACTATAAGATCTACTCTATTATTCCATTGTTCTATAGTCTAAGAAAAAAAAAAATCCCACCTTCAACATAAAAACTAACAAGAAAATTAGACTTAAGATATTGCTTTTTGGACGTCCCTGGTAGTTCAGTTGTTAAGAATCCATCTGTCAGTGCAGGGAACATGGGTTCGATCCCTGGTTTGGAAAGATTCCACATGTCATGAGGCAAGTAAGCCTGTGCTCCACAACAAGAGAAGCCACTGCAACGAGAAGCTCAAGTACTGCAAGTAGAAAGTAGCTTCTGCTTGCCACAACTAGAGAAAACCCACTTGCAGCAACAAAGACTCAATGCAGCCAAAAATAAATAAATAATAAAGAAATTAGCTAAGTACGTGATTTTAAAAAGACCTTGGGGCACAGTGCCCTGGTCTTAATCTCTTTAAAACTATATTTTCATTTTATAAACCAGAGTACCCATAATTTCTGAATTCATTGGTCTATTTATACATTCATTAACTAAGCATGTGTCAGAGAGTTGGTATGGTATAGTCGGAGAAGGCAATGGCAACCCACTCCAGTACTCTCGCCTGGAAAATCCCATGGACGGAGGAGCCTGGTAGGCTGCAGTCCACGGGGTCGCTAAGAGGCAGACACGACTGAGCGACTTCACTTTCACTTTTCACTTTCCTGCATTGGAGAAGGAAATGGCAGCCCACTCCAGTGTTCTTGCCTGGAGAATCCCAGGGACGGGGGAGCCTGGTGAGCTGCCGTCTATGGGGTCGCACAGAGTCGGACACGACTGAAGCGAGTTAGCAGCAGCAGCAGCAGCAGTAGAAAATAAATGTGCCTTGGAATTAAAAAATTATAATTTTTTAAACCAAGCTCATAGATACAGAGAACAGATTGGTGGTTGCCAAAGGCAAAGGGCAAGGTACCAGAATGGGTAAATAGAGTCAAAAAGTACAAACTTCCAGTTATAAAGTAAATAAGTCATGCAGATGTAATGTGCAGCCTGGTTACTACAGTCAATAATACTGTATTGCGTATTTGAAAGTCACCTAAATTTTTAAAATTCTTATCACAAGAAAAAAATCTGTAACTATGTATGGTGATGAATGTCTACTAGATTTATTGTGGTGATGATTTGCTAATACAATCATATGTCAAATTATTATGGTCTACACCTAAAACTAAAATAATGCTGTATGCCAATTATTCCTCAATTTTTTTAAAGAAACAGCAAAAAGATATTTTCAATGACCTGATTCAATCAATTAGGGAAAGTTTGGCTTAAGGCAAGTTACTCAGTCTCTTTCTCTTAACTTTTGAACTGTGGTATTGGAGTGGACTCTTGAGACTCCCTTGGACTTCAAGGAGATCAAATCAATCAAAACTAAAGAAAATCAACCCTGAATATTCATTGGAAGAACTGATGCTGAAGCTGAAGCTCCAATATTCTGGCCACCTGATGCAAAGAGCCAACTCATTAGAAAAGACCCTGATGCTGGCAAAGACTGAAGGCGGAAGGAGAAGAGGTGACAGAGGATGAGATAGTTGGATGGCATCACTGACTCAATGGATATAAGTTTGAGCAAGTTTCAGAAGATAAAGGACAGGGAAGCCTGGCGTGCTGCAGTCCATGGAGTCACAAAGAGTAAGACGCGACTGATCGACTGAACGACAACAACAAACAATTGTTTTCAGAATTAAATGAAATAATACATTTAAAAAATTGAGTACAATGTTTGAAAAAATTTAGGCACTCATTGTTATCATCCTTCCTTCTCACCGACCTAGACAATAGGTGCATTTGGTGAAAAGTACACAGAAAATGGCTACTCTATAGGAACTTACAGAAGAAATTAAAACATATCAATGTTAGACAATGACTGAAGTGCTAAAATGAAACAGTTAAGGCTCTTCAGGGGTTTATGTCATCATTTTTATACTTGGTCTCAAATCTAATAAAATTTATTCATTCTTTCTTTATGCAATTTACTAGCACTTTTTAAGTGCCTGGTGCACTTACTACCTTCAAGGAATTTACAGTATAGTAGGGGAAACAGGATGGGGCTTCCCAGGTGGCTCAGGGAGTAAAGAGCCTGCCTGCAATGCAGAAGACGCCAGAGATATCGTTTCGATTCCTGGGTCAGGATGATCCCCTGGAGGAGGGCACAGCAACCCACTCCAGCATTCTTGCCTGGAGAATCCCACGGACGAGGAGCCTGGAGGGCTACATCAATAGCACAAAGAGCTGGACATGACTGAAGCAACTGAGCACAGCACAGGGGAATTGGCCACACAACAAATTTCTGGGGTATAATGTTTTGGCATTTTGATAGAAGTATTAAAAGAAAAGTATGGTTCATTGGGGAAGGAAGACAAGATGCTCTGTAGAGGTTCCAAAGTGAGAGCAGTTTTCCTTCCTAAAAGCACAGAATCCTACCTTAAGCTATCTTAATAAGGGAGTAGTGTTTTTATTTAAATCTAATTTGTTTTTTTAATTTATTTTCAATTGTAGGATAATGGCTTTACAAGGTTATGTTGGTTTCTGCCACACAAGAACATGAATCAGCCATAAGTATACACATGTTCCCCGCAGCCCAACTCTCTAGGTTGTCACAGAGCACCAGGTTGAGCTCCCTGTGTTAAACAGCAACTTCCCTTCAGCTATCTATTTTACATATGGTAATGTATATGTTTCAACGCTACTCTCTCAATTTGTGCCACCCTCTCCTTCTCCCACTGGTCCACAAGTCTATACTCTCTTTCTCTATGTCTGCATCTCTATTCCTGCCCTGCAAAAAGGTTCATCAGTACCATTTTTCTAGATTACATGTATTATGCTTAGTCACTCAGTCCTGTCTGACTCTTTGTGACCTCATGGACTATAGTCTGCCCGGCTCCTCTGTCCATGGGGATTCTCCATGAATACTGGAGTGAATTGCCATGCTCTCCTCCACGTTATCTTCCCAACCCAGGGATCAAACCCAGGTCTCCTACATTGCAGGCCAATTCTTTACCAGCTGCGCTACCAGGGAAGCCCCTAGATTTCATACATATGTGTTAATATACAATATTTGTTTTTCTCTTTCTGACTTACTTCACTCTGTATAACAGGTTCTAGGTTCACTCACCTCACTAGAACTACTCAAATGTGTTTCTCTTTATGGCTGAGTAATATTCCATTGTGTATATATACTACATCTTCTTTATCCATTCGTTTGTCAATGGACGTCTAGGTTGCTTCCATTTCCTGGCTATTGCAAATAATGCTACAGTGTACACAGGGGTACATGTGTCTTTTTCAATTACGGTTTTCTCAGTGTATATACCCAGTAGTAGCTCAGTTGGTAAAGAATCTGCCTGCAGTGCAGGAGACTCGGGTTCGATCCCTGGGTTGGGAACATCCCCTGGAGAAGGAAATGACAACCCACTCCAGTATCCTTGCTTGGAAAATCTCATGGACAGAGGAGCCTGATGGGCTGCAGTCCATGGGGTTGAAAAGAGTTGGACACGACTGAGTGACTAACATTTACTTACTTATACCCAGTAATAAGATTGCTGGGTCATACGGTAGTTTTATTTCTAGTGTTTAAAGGAATCTCCATAAGGGGCTGTATCAACTTACATTCCCATCAATAGTGGAAGAGGGTTCCCTTTTCTCCACATTCTCTCCAGCATTTACTGTTTGCAGATTTTTTTGATGATGGCCACTCTGGCTGGTGTGAGGTGATACTTCATTGTACTTTTGATTTGCATTTCTCTATTAATGAGTGATGCTGAGTAATTTCCAAGTTTTTAACAGGGAGATTCATTCACATGATTGAAAATACAAAACAACCAAAAAAAAAAAAAAATACAAAACACACAAGTATATAATATATGTAATAAGACATCTTCTACCATCCTCCACCTTCATTCATTTCACCAACTTCTCAGCAAGCTCTGGCCAACTAGTACACCTCTACAAAGGCAGCCAACGTCATCAGTTCCCTGTGTACTTTCCAGGTATATTTAATGTATCACAAGCAAATGTGAATACATATCTCCCTCTTTCTAACAAACAGGTGTGCTATACCTTGTTAATTTCATTTGAAGTATGTCATCGAGCTCACTGCTTATTAGTATATAAATGGCTTATTCATTCTTCATCCTATTTCAATAGCTATATATTATTTTATAGTATGAATATACCATAATTTACTGAACTGATACGACATGAAAAATATTTCCAGTCTTGTTATTAAAAATGCTATGACAAATGAATATAATGTATCATTCTGCATGTGTACAAAATACATCTAAGAAATAAGGTCTTAAAATTAGAATTAGAATTTCTAATTTCTTAGAATTCTAATTTCTTAGAATTTCTAAGAAAAGAAATTCTAATTTCTTAGAATTTCTGGGCCAGTTTTGCTATATTTAGCTAACACGATGTGACTGTTTTAAATATTCAATAATTAGAGTCTAAGGACTTCCCTAGCAGTACAGTGGTTAGGAGTCCACCTTGCAATGCAGAAGATGTGGGTTGGATCCCTGGGTAGGGAATTGAGATCCCCACAAGCTAGTAGGCAACTATGCCCATGCACCACAACTAGAGAAGCCTGCACATCACAATGGAAGACCCCGTGTGCCACAACTAGGACTCAATGGAGCCAAATAAACAGAATCTACACATCCCCAGACTAACCTCTCCTATGCTCTGGTTTGACATCATCTCTGTATCTTAGTCTTCAGCTTCACTCTCTCACAGATCTTGCCCTAGCAGCACCATCACCATTAAACAAACATCTCTTGATGAGAATTCCCTGGCAGTCCAGTAGTTAGGACTCCATGCTTTCACTCCTGAGGGCTCAGGTACGCTCCCTGGTCAGGGAACTAAGATTCCCCAAGCTGCACAGCATGGCCAAAACCAAATAAACCAAAAAAACAATCAACAAACAAAACAAAAAATCAAACAAAAACAATCTCTTGAGTGCCAGGTATTGTTCTAGGTAGGGGGTCTAGCAGCAAAGAAAACAGACAAATATCCCTCCTTTCATAGGACTCTCTAGTAGGCGTTCACCCTGTGGGTCTCTAGGAAAGGGACAGATAAATACACATCAGTAAGCACATTAAAAAGTTATCTGGGCTGAGGAGGAAAACTAGCTAAAGAGAGAAAGGAAATATGAAGGTGTGAGAAGGAAGGAAGATAGGAAATCAGGGCAGGTTTATATCTGCAGGCAGAATGATCTAGGAAAATCAAGAGGAAAGTCCTGTGGCAAGACAGTGAGTGCCCTACTGAAGGAACAGAAAGGAAGCTAGTGTGGCTGTAAGGAGCGAGGAAGGAGGAGAGAATGAAAGACGAGGCAGGCACACGTGGCGCTATGGGAGGAAAAGTGGGTACTGGACAGAGTGGAGCCAGCCGCACCGTAGGTGTAGGGCTGAACCAAGGCAGGGGCACCAAGCACAGATGCAGTCAATGCAGGTAGGGCATGAGGGAAAGCATTCTTCAGGAACTGAAAGAGTAATAGGTTAGGAGAGTGGAGCTGGGGCAGAGGATAGAAACCCACTTCAACCAAAGGTTATCATGAGAACAGAAAAGATCCTGCCTCTTTCTTGAACAATATAGTCCACATAATCCAGTGACCAGTGGGCAGGAACTGGAAAGCCATGTTATAATGCATTTGAGTTATAAATTTTTCATCTGCATAGGTCATAATTTTAATTGCTGCAATTATAAACAACCTTTTATAAAAATTATTTTAGCAATCAATTTTGTCTGTTACAGTTTATATCCTAGTTAGAGACTTGGTTTTTAAAGATTATTCCACTGCAGTCACATTATGTATTGCCAAACAGCCATCTGTTTTGCCTTTTAGTACTAAATTTTTAATCCTCACACTCATTTCACTAAGAACTTTCTTGGGGGTGGCATTGGAGATAGTAGTGATTGTCATTATTTTGATGGAAGTACAGCAGACACTAGGTTGGCTGTAATTGGTTTCAATATCTCTCTAAAAGAAATTCATCAGCACAATTCCTTCAGTCTTCAAAGTAACTATAAAGAAAATATCATATTTTCTCCTAATTATTGCTTTATATTTTTATTTGGTTATAATTTTCTCACCGCCTTTCTCTTTATCATCTGCGACCTGCCTTCTGGTCTCACTATCTCACCAAACTTGCTCTCCTTAAAGTTTTCTTGAGATCTTTCTAGAATTCACCACTGCCTTGGACATTTATGACTGTACTCTGATACCTGAGTGGCACTGAAAACTGATATTCTATGCAATACTCACTCATAGTCTAAAGAGAGGAAAAGGCACCCATTAAAAACACAGACCAAGAGTGGAAAAGACATATGCTCAGGATCTCTCTCCCTCCTTTTGATAAACATTCCAGTTTTCCTTTGAAGAACTATCTCTCTGCCATGCCATATGATCCTGGCACAAATCTCAATCATCATGAACTGCTCCCAACCCCTACTGGCCCCAAGTTAGGCCAATCTTATTTTTTCCCCTGGAATCTGAATCTTAGGCAGAATGACTCAAGACAGAAGAGAGTTCAAATTCAGTCTCTCTGGTATCAATGACTGGAAGAGCTTTTCCTGAGTTCTTGGCCCCTAGGTCCCTGGAACTGTACTCAGTTCAGTTCAGTTCAGTCCCTGTTGTGTCCGACTCTTTGCGACCCCATGGACTGCAGCATGTCAGGCTTCCCTGTCCAACACCAACTTCCAGAGCTTGTTCAAACTCATGTCCATTGAGTCGGTGATGCCATCCAACCATCTCATCCTCTGTCATCCCCTTCTCCTCCTGCCTCAATTTTTCCCAGCATCAGGGTCTGTTCCAATGAGTCAGTTCTTCGTATCAGGTGGCCGAAGTATTGGAGTTTCAGCTTCAGGAACTGTACTAATCCTTTCCAAAATCTGATTAACCATTCTTCCTTTGATTCTGCTAGCTTTCCAATCCCCTTTAATAAATTCCCTTTTTGCTGAAATTAGTCAAAACTGATCCCTGTTGTTTACGTAACCATTATGTTGAACACATAGGCTTCCCCAAATTAAATCATGAAATAGCTTTGTTTTTTTCTCTCTCATTGTTTCTTTATAGATATTCATGAGGCTAGATTTTCTCTGGCCCCTGCATACATAGTATGTAAGTTAACACAGTGCCTCAGAAGTCAAACATTCTGGGCTCAAATTCTAATCCTACGTCCTACTAGTTACTTAATGTCTCTTTGTCTTCATTTCCTTATGCAGAACAAAAACATCTACCTCACTGGGTCACTGTGAAACTTAAATAACTTCCCAAATGCCTGGCACATACAATAGTAAGTCCTGAAAAATGTTAATAAAGCTGATGCAGTGATGGTCCAGTCACTGTCTTTATTTCTCACAACCAATCACATTAGGCCCTGACTGTTCTTATATCTGTACCAGTCTTCACGCTGGCCCTCTCTCCTTTTCTGAATCCTTCAAGACATAACTGAATTAAGCACCACCACTTCCACAATGCCCACACTGATCTACAAAGGCCCCATTAACTTGATACTTCACTTATAGGAATCATAATCTATAGCAGACACGAGTCTTAATTCTGTATCATTCTATTATTTTTTAATTGTACCTGTGTGCAAATCATGACTACCCAACTGGAAAAGTGTTCCCTGAAGGCAAGAATGACATATCATATTACTTTATGTCCTCCATATTACTTAGTCCAGAGTAAGGCTCATAGTAAGCCCTTAATAATAAAGTTTTAAATTGCCCTCTGAGAAGCTAAACATATTTCCAATCAGAATTACTTCTGAGTTTGTGTAGCTTCAAGCCATTAGGCCGACGTTTTAGCATATATGCTGCCAAAGTGAGCACAGGCTGTTGTTTTTTTATTGCGTGTAAGAGCACACAAAAAGACAGGGACAGAACTTTCTGTTTTCTTCACACACTAGGCATCCAAAAAATGTTATTAACTGTCTACAAAAAAGCTGAACATTTCAGGAGCTGAAAATTAATCCCAACTATGACAGGAAATTCCAAATACATGTATTACTATTAACACTGGAAACTATACAGCTGAAAGGTCCTGCTTTGTTTAAAACTTTAAAACTTGGGAGATGAGGGAAATACTCAAACACTTTTTTCTCTTGAAATATATATTTTTTCTCATAAAAACTGCTGAAGAAGGAAAAAGTAGGAAAGGTAATTACTGTATCTTTTCATTGTCATGTTTCCGGAGTGAATTTTTTTTTTTTGGAACTCTGCATAATACAAAGTACCCCATCTTCTTTCTCTGATTTCTCTAACCATGTGCAAAAGTATACACAGAAATAAAAACTTTTCCCACTGATGCCCAAGAGTATATCATTTACATATAAAAAGATGGCACTGTTTCAGAGCTTTGTGGGCAGTATTTTCATAACAGTCAGCTGGGAAAGAGAAGTTGAGTAAGCCTAGCCTCAACTCCACATGAAACTGTCTGAGAAATGGAGATGTATAAATTGACTCACTTAGCTGACCCTGGGAACAAGCTTATATTACATCTAAATAACACCTTTTCGAAATTCTGTACTTCTTGGCTTACGGTGTTTAACAAACACAATTATTTCAAAGTTTAGAAAAAATTTTTTTCTAAATGCTATCCAGTATAAATTTTTCAACCAGACTAACTCTTCATTGTTTCCTTTCTACTGCTGCTGCTGCTAAGTCATGTCAGTCGTGTCCGACTCTGTGCAACCCCATAGACGGCAGCCCAGCAGGCTCCCCGTCCCTGGGATTCTCCAGGCAAGAACACTGGAGTGGGTTGCCATTTCCTTCTCCAATGCTTGAAAGTGAAAAGCGAAAGTGAAGTCGCTCAGTCGGGTCAGACTCTTAGCGACCCCGTGGACTGCAACCTACCAGGCTCCTCCGTCCATGGGATTTTCCAGGCAAGAGTACTGGAGTGGGCTGCCACTGCCTTCTCCAACAGGAACACTCTAGAAGAGAAAGAAAAGGAAAAGAGGAAAAAAAAACACACATCTTACTTGGATTGTGCAAGACAGCCGGGTACAACCACATTCTGATTCTCCTCCTCAGCCTGGAGTGCAGTGAGCTCCACCATGTTAACCATTACATCATTGGTGTGGCCTGGAAGCTGGGGAAGCACTGCAAGGATCTTCTCCACCAAGTTATCTCCATGATGTCCTACAGCCCCTATATAAACAGACAAGAAAATATGAACTCACAAACTGGGAGGAAAAAGAAGCTGTTACAGAAATCAGTAACACAATCCTAACATTTTGCCCTTGGTAACACTAATCAGGTCCACCACTACCTAGACAATGTACATTTGTGTGTTGGACATAATGGTCCCTGAGGGCAGGCACTATGTCTACTCTGGTTACTGCTATATTTCCAGCACTTGGCATAGTGCCTACACATGGAAGGCATCAACAGGTATTTAGTGAATAAATAAACAGTCAACATTTGGTAGGTCAGGTAAATGGTGTCATAAGATGACACTATCCTGAAATTTTTGAGCCAAAAAGATTTTCTTAATTTTACTGATGAAGACTTTAAGACTTAGAAGGGGTTAGTGACCTGACCAGGAATAGCAGATCTCCCCTTTGCTAGAAGCTTATCTTCATAATGGCAGCTGTTTACCTAGTCCATTCTCTACATAAAGGTAACTTGGCAGCTGGTAGGCTTTCTAATTACTTGTTACATGATGAAAAGAACAAATGATGAATGGAAAAAGTTTGTACTGATAGAAGGATTTATAGAGCATTTTCTATTTACCAGGCACTGCTCTAGGTGCTTTACATATATTAACTCCTTTAATAACAAATGAATTAATAAGCTCAAATTAAAATCAAGACCAATTACATAGCTTAATGCTTTTCCATAAGGCCAAGTTATCTTTCCAAAAGTCTTCAGTGCTTGAAAGATACCATTTCAACAATCAGCTGTTGTTGTTGTTCAGTTGCTGTCGTGTCCAACTCTTGTGACCCTGTGGACTGCAGCACAACAGACTCCCCTATCCTTTACTATCTCCTGGAGTTTGCTCAAACTCATATCCATTGGGTCAGTGATGCCATCTAACCATCTTGTCCTCTGTTGCCTCCTTCTCCTTTTGCCTTCAATCCTTCCCAGCAACAGGGTCTTTTCCAATGAGTTGGCTCTTTGCATCAGGTGGCCCAAGTATTGGAGCTTCAGCTTCAGCATCAGTTCTTCCAATGAATATTCAGGGATGCTTTCCTTTAGGATTGACTAGTTTGATCTTGTTGCAGCCCAAGGAACTCTCAAGAGTCTTCTCCAGCACCACAGTTCAAAAGCATCAATTCTTCGGCGATCAGCTTTCTTTATGATCCAAGTATCACTTTCGTACATAGTGAGAGGAAGGAAGAACCATATCTTTCCAAACTTGTTGGAAAGATAACAAGTACATACGAAAAACCATAGCTTTTACTCTATGGACCTTTGTTGGCAAAGTGATGTCTCCGCTTTTTGAAATGCTAAGTTTGTCATAGCTTTTCTCCCAAGGAGCAAGCATCTTTTAATTTCATGGCTGCAGTCAACATCTGCAGTGATTTTGGAACCTTAGAAAATAAAATTTGCCACTGCTTCCAATCTTTCCCCATCTATTTGCCATGAAGTGATGAGACCAGATGTCATGATCTTATTTTTTTGAATGTTGAGTTTTAAGCAAGCGTTTTCACTCTCTTCTTTCACCCTCATCAAGAGGCTGTTTGGTTTCTCTTCACTTTCTGCCAGTGGCAACAATGGATGTGACTGGCCAAATCAACTTGTTTTGATCTCACTCACTTCAAATCAATTAATATTTTACTTTCTAATGTCTTTCTATCTGTATCTCTCTATTGTATTTGCCATGTCATATTAATTGGGCAGAAGAACTAGGTAGAAAAGACTAAACCATAAATTCAAGGAATCACTGTCATCACCCTCATCATCTTCATCAGAAAAGCTAATATTTATTGAGACCTGATGATGTACCAGATGTTAACTTCCATACTATACATTTATTATCCACTTAATTCTTAAAACAACTCTAATACATAGGTATTATTATGCTCAATGACACAGCAGAGGATTCAGTTTAAGTAACTTGCTCAAAATTATATATGCTATAAATTACAGAGAAAAGAATCAAACACAGGAGGCAGATAACCACACTATTTAAAAAAAAAAAAAAAGAGCCCATAAAAGTGACTTAAGACAGAACTAGTATGAGTGCTTTGAAGGAGACTTCTGATGTTAAAGAAAAGAGTTCTTATTCCACCAGAAAAATATTCACTTATCAGGGCTGGAAGGAACCATATCTTATTTATGTTTTCTATGGTTTATGGTTGTCTCCCCAGCACTCAGACTATAACTTACTCATTAAATACTTGCTGAATGAATGCCTAGTGGCTATTAGTGGCTCTGAGACCCACAGGGGAGTCAGAAGTCTCTAAGTGAATCCTATCTTTAACCCTGGAATGGAGATACTAGATTACCCCACAGTATCATGAATTTCGCTTTCCACTAGTAACCTTCTCAATAATTTAAAAACTTCTTGTTACCACAATAACTTTTCTTTGAACTCAGTGCCCAAATTCGGAGTCCTGCCCCTAAGTTATTCTTATCTGTCATCTGTCATTCTTAGACACATGGTACAAACAAGTGGTCTATGTGTTCTGCCTTTCTTTCTTAACTTCTTTAGCGCCTACAGTCTAGCTGATACTCCTCCCTATGCAAGCACAGGGGACTTTAGCAAGTCTCAATTCATTACACTCTCAGCAAATTAAAACAAAAACTCTCAGCAAATCTAGAAACTAATCTAGAAACTCTTCAATATGAGAAGTCAAGATAGGACATACTTGATTTTACTTAAGGTTCAGTAGCTAATAGCTGTTTTTACAGAACCAAAGTATTGTTTACATCCTTAAAACATTATATACTAACACCCAAAATATCACAGAATATAGTTCCTGACAAACGGGTAATTCTAACCAACTCTCATTTACTTTGCTTTTGTTTTTCAGTCACTAAGTCGTGTCCGACCATTTACAACCCCATGGACTGCAGCACGCCAGGCTTCCCTGTTCCCCACCATCTCCCAGAGCTTGCTCAAACTCATCCATTGAGTTAATGATGCCATCCAACCATCTCATCCTCTGTCGCCCTCTTCTTCTCTTGCCCACATTCTTTCCCAGCATCCTGGTATTTTCCAATAAGTTGGCTCTTCACATCAGGTGGCCAAGGTATTGGAGCTTCAGCATCAGTCTTTCCAATGAATATTCAGAGTTGATTTCCTTTAGGATTGACTAGTTTGATCTCCTTTCTGTCCAAGGAACTCTTAAGAGTCTTCTCCAGCACCATAATTCGAAAGCATCAATTCTTTAGCACTCATTTACTTTAGTGGCAGGTAATAGGTTAGATAGTAGAATTCTTCTGGGTTATATGTATGGCAAATTCTTATATTTACAGTCTTAGCCTTATATTGAGGAGGAAAACATACATTCCAAAGACATTAAATCATTTTAAAAGCATGCCATTAATAATATTAATAACTAACATTTTTCCCATCACGCACCAGACACTGTTCTAGGAGCTGGACCTGTTAACGTATTTTACCCTGTTATTCTCAATTCACAGATCAAGAAACTGAGATCTATAAGTTGAAACTCGCCTAAAGACTTATGACTAGGAAGGGCAGAGCTAAGGCCATTATGACTGTCACACATGCCAGTTACACATCCTAGAGAGTGGCAGCAGCTACTATATATTGAGGATCTGCCTCAATCCCCTCATGCCTTACATATGTGATCCTGTGTAATGTAAATGTGAGCATGTCACATCACAGCTCAAAACCCTCCAACTTTCCCGTCATATTCAGGTTTTTACTCTAAGTCTTTAGTTTGCCCTACAATGCTGTCCTTC
Organism: Okapia johnstoni; assembly: GCA_024291935.2. Taxonomy (NCBI): domain Eukaryota; kingdom Metazoa; phylum Chordata; class Mammalia; order Artiodactyla; family Giraffidae; genus Okapia; species Okapia johnstoni. The sequence continues at coordinate 62,596,009 of CM044308.1, forward strand.
TGCCTGTCTCTCCAACTTCATCTCCTCTCACTGCCCTCCCTGCTTGAAGGGCAAGCTGAAGGAAGCCACACTAAAGGCCTCAAACACTTAAAGCATCTTCCCACCTCAGGTCCTTTGCACTTGCCATTTCCTGGGTGTTACGTATTCAAGAGCTGGGTCTTTCGTGTTCTGTACCTGGGTCTTATATGTTCTATACCAAGGCTATCAAACATCCTATTTTCTCTCTCCTGTCAGCCTCTGCTCAAACATCACATCCTCAGAGAGGTCTTCCCTAGCTATGCTATCTAAAAATGGAAACACTATCCCTTTTTAATCTCTTATCTACTGTATTAGTTATATATTGAATAAGTAAATGGATGGATGATTTTATATTTTTCCAACAGCACTTTACGGTCATAATTTCCCCTGTTTACAAATGAAAGATCCCTTAAAAAGCTCAATGAGAACCAAACAGCAGGTAAGTCACTAAGCTAAGCCTTGAATTTATTATACCAGTCTAGATCTAACACTCACAATTTAGTCGGAGCCTTATATGGCTTCTTAATTGTTCTCATTACCTATGCTGATTTTAAATGATATCCTCTGAACCCTAAAATAAAGATGCTGGTGGTGGTTTAGTCGCTAAGTTGTGTCCAACTTTTGCGATCCCATGGACTGTAGCCGCCAGGCTCCGCTCTCCATGGTATTCTCCAGGCAAGAATACTGGAGTGGGTTGCCATTTCCTTCTCCAAAATAAAGATATTGGTTGGTTATTTTGCATTTTGTGGAAAACCAGATGTGGGGGGAAAGAATAAGTAACTTTTCTGAACACTAAAGCAGCACCAGAGTCCAACAACTGTGCTGAGTCTCTGAGGCTGTTAGCTTCTAGAGACTACATCTTTACTATCCAGGACAAGAACAGCCTTTCATGTGAAAGAGATTATGAGCACAGGCTCTGGAGCAAGCTGCCAAGGTTCAAACCCCGACTCTGCCACTTACTAGCTGTGTGATCTTGGGTGAGTTCCTTAACTCCTCCATGTCTCTGTTTCCTCATCTGTAAAATGGGGATAATTATAGAAGAATTGATATAAAAATTAAAGGAGTTTATCCCTTGTACAGCAAGGAGATCAAACCAGTCAATTCTAAAGGAAATCAACCCTGAATACTCACTGGAAAGACGGATGCTAAAACTAAAGCTCCAATACTTTGGCCACCTGGGAACAATGGACTCCCTGGAAAAGACTCCAAAGCTGAGAAAGATTGAGGGCAAGAGGAGAAGGGCAACAGAGGATGAAACGGTTGGATGGCGTCACTGACTCAATGGACATGAGTTTGAGCAAACTCCGAGAGATAGTGAAGGACAGGGAAGGCTGGCATGCTGCAGTCCATGGGGTTGCAAAGAGTTGGACACAACTTAGCAACTGAATAACAACATATATGTACAGTGCTGAGAAAAGTAGTATGATCCCAAAGGTTAGCAATTATGAACAGTATCAAATTTTCAGACTTTAATAAAACAATATACAACCACATCTTGAATGAACCAGCAAATCATAATCCAAGGATTAAGAACCACCCATTGGATTGAGAATTAATCTTTAACTGGATGGATTTAATGTAAAAGTTTACATGAAACTAAAATTCAAAAGAACTGAACCAAGAAAGGAAATTTAATTCCCAGAGTTACTGCTCCCTCTTATCTTTTGATCTTGAACTTGTAAATAATCAACAAAGCACTCTAGCCCATCTGAAAAGCCAGAAAATACTAGAAAAAAAATAACAACAGACTCAAATCTCTGATATTCATAAATCATGTCTACCTTTTTAATTGTCCCTTGAAACAAAATCAGAAGCCAGAACGGTCCATCCTCCATGCAAACATGTCTGAAGAACGCTGCAGACAAGCTTCTGTGTGGTCTAGATGTGGCAAAGATACACCAAAATCATAGCAACAGACACTGGGGGCCTTCTCAAACAATTACAATAACTTCTCAAACAACTACAACAAACTTACTCTATTTTTCAGCCCTGAGAGCTTATCAACTGCTTCAGGGGAGCAAGGAATGTATCTATCTTGGTCACCAGTGTTCCCCTAGGCCTGAACAACACCTGGCACATCGCAGGCACTCAATAAATGTTTACTGAAAAAAAAAATAAACCAACTATTAGACAAAGTGACATTACTTTCAGCCAAGATGACGACAAAAAGATGAGAAGCTTCTCTATATCTGTAAGCATGACATTAACACTGTGGAGTATTTATGAACTATTGGAGGTTATTTGTGTTATTTCGGGTAGTGTCAATTTTACATTCAAGAAGAATATATACATACGCATATACATCTTCTAATGGTACAGTACCCAAAATATTCAACAACAAATAACATTTAAGACCTGGACAAAGTAGATTGATTTTTCTTTCTCTTTTTACCTGTTTGTTGCCTTGAATCTACCCAGAGAAACTTTTCTATTTGCTCCCTTTAAATAATGCCCCTTTCAAACTTGAAAGTCAACTGTCTGTAGTATTTCAGTATTTTCATGTTTTGTTTTACAGCTTCCCTCAATTTGGTCATCTGTTAACAGTTCTCCAACAACTTAAATCCTTCTTATGAAGGATTGTTGTGAATACTGGTATCTGCCCATTTCTAAAAGGTTCCCAGGTGGACAGTTCTCCTCCATGTCAGTGTAAGCCCAGTTTTTCAATCTTTGGCTAGATACAGTTGTTTTTAACAGGACAGTGCACATTAGGGATGTATTTATCCATTACAGCATTTCATTAGTTGATTTTGATTGCTATTTTGCTTGTCTCTAAAGCTACGCTCTCCTAGTCTTTCCATCATCTTATGGACCTAAAATGTCTTCTCCCACACCAATTTCCTGCCGAGCACCTCTACCAAATTAAAGAACACCCTGGAAGCCCACCTACTGGCAGAAGGATCCTAAACAAATATGGAAGAAAATGAGGGCTTTACACTAACAACACTGATAACTCAGAAAACAAAAGTTGCTGAACATGGACATTAATAAAAATATTGGAGCAATCATGTCACATCTGGCGTACTACTTAATGTTTCTGCTTTTCTTTTTTCCTATAAAGAGAAATTTCAGAGCCTCAATTTCTTATTCCTAAAATGATAAATAACTCACCTAATTTGTTGAGAAGATAAAATAAGGGAATGTAGAAGTGATTTTTACCTATTAATCACATAAATATGAATAGTTATTATTTCCTTTCTCAAATACTATCATGGACCCAAACTGTCAAATTTTAGAATATTCAGAAAAGGCGTGCCCTGGTATACTTCCACTTTATTTGTGAATGACTAATGATCCAACTTAGGAATCTCAGAAGTATTTTCTATCACAAAAAATGAGTATATTAACCTCACTGAATGTCCAAATAACAGCAACCTTTAATTCACCTGTACATTCATCCAGAATTTCAATAAATACTTATTGAGTACCTACTATTTTCAAGGCACTCTTCCAACTGCTAGTTAATAAATAGTCAAACAAAATGGAGCCCCTCCTCTCAGGAGCTTCCATTCAAATGTGAGGAGATAGGCAATAAACAACTAATGTTTAGAGAATGTCTCTAGAAAGTGGTCAGGGAATGGTTGTCTGAGAAGGAAGTGAGCGAGAAAGCCATGCAGATACCTGAAGGAAGAACATTCCAAGCTGAGCTGCAGAAGAACTTCAAAGGCCCTGAGGCTGGGACACACTTGGCATGTTGTGGAAGAGCAAGGTAGCCAGTGTGCAAGAAAGCTGTGTGTGCGGGAGATCATTTAGAGTCGAGGTGGCCCGTGTGGACACACAGGCAGGTCATGTATGGTCTTGAAAAAAATTTTAAGGAACCCAGATTTGATGGAAGGACTGTGAGCAAGCAAATAAAGCATCAGTTTTATGTTCTGATGGGATTACACAAGAAACTGCATTATCTGTATATCTTCTGTATTTCTTTAATATTTGTATTCATATTATTTTTTAAATTATTTGCATGCTCGACTCTGCTGTAAAAAATGATCCTTTGAGATTAAGTAAAATGAATCCTGATAACTGAACATTGGATTTGGCAACATGGGGGCCACTGGTGATCTTGACAGAGGAAATTTCTGAGAAGTATTGAGGCGGGGTAAAGCCTAATAGAAGTGAAGTCAAGGGAAAACTTAGCAGAGGATTGTAGAGATAGCAAGAATAGACAAATTTTGCTGTAAAAGGGAGCAAAAATGAATCTGAAGTTGCAGGAGCCAGAATGGTTAAGAAAGGAAATGTTTCATTCTGTGTGCATGCTAATGGGTAAAATCTGGTAGAAAAGACATTTTAAAAAAATGATGATCTAGGAAAGGGGGAGGATATTTGAAAGAAGTGAATCTATGAGAGGAGTGAGAAAGGAAAAGATCTAGTTGGCAAACGAGGAAAAGTTGGCACTAGATAGTAGCAGAGACAATACATCTCATTTTAATATGAAGGAAGGAGAGAGAAATACATGGCTATAGATGTAGAAAGGTTGGTAGATTTGGTGATGGGAAGATACAGAAGCTTCCTAATGGCTCATATTTTCTCAGTGATATGAAAGCAAGAAATCTGAGGGGTGAATATGGGGAGATTGGGAGGCTTGGCAACTTAGGTCTTCCTACATGCCCTTATTTTCTAAATCATTCCTAATAAGTTTGCTTTGGAAGCTTTCGGAGGGCAGAAGCTATGCTTTCCTTGTTTTTTTCTGGATTGAGAAGTCATATATAAGGAAGAGATGCATATTATATAAAAAAGTAGTTGCTATGATGCTAGATGGCCAGGACATTAAAGTTTGCCTAACTGGAGTCTTGGGGCAGGGCAGGGAGAGAAGTAACCTTGATTTATGAAACAGTATGTCACTGTGTGGATCACAACAAACTGTGGAAAATTCTTCAAGAGATGGGAATACCAGACCACCTGACTTGCCTCCTGAGAAATCTGTATGCAGGTCAAGAAGCAACAGTTAGGACTGGACATGGAACAACAGACTGGCTCCAAACTGGGAAAGGGGTACGTCAAGGCTGTATATTGTCACCCTGCCCATTTTACTTCTATGCAGAGTACATCCCATGGGAAATGTTGGGCTGGATGAAGCACAAGCTGGAATCGAGACTGCTGGGAGAAATATCAATAACCTCAGATACGCAGATGACACCACCCTTATGGCAGAAAGTGAAGAGGAACTGAAGAGCCTCTTAATAAAAGTGAAAGAGGAGAGTGAAAAAGTTGGCTTAAAACTCAACATTCAGAAAACTAAAATCATGGCATCCAGTCCCATCACTTCATGGCAAATAGATGGGGAAACAATGGAAAGAGTGACAGACTTTATTTTTTGGGCTCCAAAATCACTGCATATGGTAATTGCATCACCATCAGGTGTTTTTAATCCTCTAAGAATTCAAGGCTGTTTTAATGATTACTTTTATTTAAATCACACCTACAGGCTGACACCTGGTTTTTTAAGTCACATAATTAAGCTTACATCTCACTGTTACCATTTAGCCTACTATCTATTTTATGATCTGAAGATGAATCTTATAATCAAAAACTCATGAAATTAAAAGACGCTTGCTCCTTGGAAGAAAACCTATGACCAACCTAGACAGCATATTAAAAAGCAGACATTACTTTGCTAACAAAGGTCCGTCTAGTCAAAGCTATGGTTTTTTTCAGTACTCATGTATGGATGTGGGAGTTGGACTATAAAGAAAGCTGAGTATTGAAGAATTGATGCTTCTGAACTGTGGTGTTGGAGAAGACTCTTGAGAGTCCCTTGGACTGCAAGGAGATCCAACCAGTCCATCCTAAAGGAAATCAGTCCTGAATATTCATTGGAAGGACTGATGCTGAAGCTGAAACTCCAATACTTTGGCCATCTGATATGAAGAACTGACTCACTGGAAAAGACCCTGATGCTGGGAAAGATTGAAGCCAGGAGGAGAAGGGGACAACAGAGGATGAGATGGTTGGATGGCATCACTGACATGAGTTTGAGCAAGCTCTGGAAATTGGTGATGGACAGGGAAGCCTGGCGTGCTGCAGCCTATGGGGTCGCAAAGAGTTGGACACAACTGAGATACTGAACTGAACATTTGAAATGTCACATTTTGGGCAAAAAGAAATAGAAGCATAAGCAGTATACACCATGACTCAAAAACTCAACAAGCATATACTCATCAGGTGTTTTTAATCCTCTAAGAATTCAAGGCTGTTTTAATGATTACTTTTATTTAAATCACACCTACAGGCTGACACCTGGTTTTTTAAGTCACATAATTAAGCTTACATCTCACTGTTACCATTTAGCCTACTATCTATTTTATGATCTGAAGATGAATCTTGTAATCAAAAACTCAAATGCACTTATTGTGGGTTTTTTTAGTTTTATTTTACTTCATTCAACATTTTTGTTTATCTACTGAAGGGAATGCTTACCAAAATCAGTTATCTGATCATCGTCCCTGAACTTGGGTGTGGCCAGCCTGTACTACCAGCAACCATACATTTACCTAATTAGAGAACAATAAAATTGACCTTTGAAAATAAATACAAAGGGCTTCTCTGGTGGCTAAGTGGTAAAGAATCCACCTGCCAATGCAGGAGACAGTGGGTTCAATCCCTAATCTGGGAAGATCCCACATGCCACAGAGCAACTAAGTCCATGAGCCACAACTATTAAGCTTGTGTTTTACAGCCAGGGAACCACCAAATACTGAGTCCATGTGCCACAAACCACTGAAGCCTGCAAGTCCTATGGCCCATGCTCTGAAACAAGAGAAGCCACCACAATGAGAAGCCTGAGGACTGCAACTAGAGAGTAGACCCCACACTCCACAACTAGAGAGAAGCCCACACAGTAACAAAGACCCAGGACAGCCAAAAATAATAGAAATAAATTAAAAATTATTTTTAAAAAAAGAAAGTAATGCTCATGTCAAGTATGAGAAAGTGTTTTTCCTTCACCTTTTTAATGGTGGACTTCCCAGGTGGCTCAGTGGTAAATAATCTGCCAGCCAAGCAGGAGACTCAGGTTCAAACCCTGGGTCAGGAAGATCCCCTGGAGAAGGAAATGGCAACCCACTCCAGTATTCTTGCCTGGGAAATTCCATGGACCGAGGAACCTGGAAGCCTACAGTCCATGGGGTCGTGCGGAAGAGTTGGACGTGACTTGGGAGCTAAACAACAACATAATAAGGGTACCATTTGTTACTTATGTGTATAAATATTATTACAACTTGGGACTACCCAATCTTCAATAGAATAAGAGCTAAGAATAAATCAATGAACACTTGAAAATATTTTCTACAAGTCTATTTAGTCTCATTTTCTGATGAAATTTAAGTTCAGCCTCATTTATTAACACTCATGTAAGGAGATTTGAAAGTCAACTGTCTGTAATATTTTTGTGTTTTGTTGTACAGCTTCCTTCAACTTGGCCATCTGGTAATAGTTCTCCAACAACTTAAAGCCTTCTTATGAAGGACTGCTATGAATACTCATATCTGCACATTTCTAAAGGTTCCCAGGTAGACAATTCTCCTCCATGTCAGCATAAGTCAATTTTTACAATCTTTGGGCTAGATGCAATTGTTTCTGTTTAACAGGATAGTACACCTTAAGGATGCATTTATCCATTACAGCATTTAATAAGTTGATTTTAATTGCTATTTTGTTTGTCTCTAACCCTCTCTAGACCAAAAACTGTGAGATCAGGGATTGTGTCTGTTTAGTTCTTCTTTGTCTCCTTAACCTGACACATAGTCAAAATGTCAGTCCCTCAATCATGTCTAACTCTTTGGGACCCCATGGAATGCAGCCTGCCAGGCTCCTCTCCAGGGATTCTCCAGACAAGAATATTGGAGTGGGTAGCCATCTCCTTCTTCAGGGGCTCTTTCCGACTCAGGGATCAAACCCACATCTCTTGTGTCTCCAGCACTGCAGGCGGATTCTTTACCGTCTGAGCCACCGGGGAAGCGGCTGACACATAGAAAGAGGTCAATTAATTATAGGAATCACGTTGGAGAGTGGTTATGAAGCCCCCCACAGCAACTTCACTTACCTGTGAGATCCAGCGTTCTGTCCACAAAGACCACCGATGCCCTGCCTGTGGCAGTCTTCCTCCTGTTCTTGGCAGGAGCAAAATTGGCCAGATCTGCAGCGATGATCCGACTGAGGGAACCTACGGCAAAGCACTCCTCTCGTACCCCTAAATGCTCACACAGGGAACTGAGCCCTGACACCAGGCACCTAATCTGCAGCAGCAGCTCAGGGGTCAGGGCACTGGCATCCACCTCAGCCAGGCTTCCCAGCCTCCTTCTGTCAGGTCGGGCACTGTTGAGGATATGCACATCCTTGGGTAACAGTGGGAAAAGGGAGGCAAAAGCTGGAGTCAGGGCAAGGTGGGGAGCTACAGGGGCGAGTAACAACGGTATGTGCAGCACCTCAGCTGTGTAGTTCATGTTGCCCATCCACTCACACAGCTTCTCCTCCAGTTGCTCGAACACCGGCTGCTGCCCTTCCAGCTCGGCTGCTGCCGCCGCCGGCACGTGATTAGCCGTAAGATGGACTGCGTGGTTCACAGCCGTGACCACCACACAGTACTGGAAGTGACTTCTGCAGATGATGTCCCGCAGGGTCTCCACGATCCGGCCTTTCAGCAGGGAGCTCAACACAAACACTGCCTTGGGCTGCTCGGCTCCGCCACCAACTGCGGCGGGCTCGAACTCGCGCAGGTAACACGCAGGGCTCCCCACCGCCTCCAGCAGCCGCGAGGACCCGCAGCCCCAGTGCAGGCTCTCCGCGCAGGCGGCGTCCAGGTAGACCACGGCCCGTTTCGCTTTGGCCAGCACCTGCTCCCAGGCTTGCTGGGTAAAGGACAGCACGCCTGGAGTGCTCATTGTTGGGAATTCGTAGACTCGGGGCACCGAGTGCAGGAACTTCTCGCAGAACTCACAGCTTCCGGGAATTCGGCTCCAAGAGACATTGACAGTCAACACAGTACACGTGGGGGGGCCTCTAACTTGTCCAGTGTGGGCGCAAGGTAATGACGCACCGGAGCGTGATTGGCTAGTGAGGAAATCCGTCGCGGAAGAATTGTTTAGGGCTGAGACGAAATGGGCGGGGCTCCGAGCCTCCAGGGTGCCACGGTAGGTTCGTGGAAGTGGGAAGGAGCTGAAGAAATAGCTGAGGAATTTTGTCCTCCTCTCCCTCTCTGCTCAGATTAACCTTCGCTGCTCCTTGAGAACTCTGAGGACTGATAAAACCTAATTGGAAATATGATGTTTTTCATGGATCTGAACACATCTCTTTAAACGTACAGCCATTTTGCCCAAATTAAAAGCGGCCAGAGAAGGTTAAAAACAGCCAACTACTGTGAGGTTTTATTGTTTATAGATTACTATCCCATACATTATTGATCACAAACCTATAATACGCATACCAGTTTCGCTTTCACTTTCTCTATCTTCCTTCCCTCCTCTCATTGGCACTAAATCTTGACCTGCTTCAAAATTCGAGAATCCAGTCCTTTCTCCTCATCCATCTTTGTTCTCACTGCCTTAATCCACCGTCGTCACTCAACTAGACAATAGCAGTGACCACCCCTCTTCCATCGTTTCCCAGTTTTCCACCTCTTCACCCTTTGATTCACTTTTCTTCCTAGTAAACTAAGCTTGTTCAGCCATTTTTCTGCTTAAAACCTCTCCTAGCCCAATTGCCTACAGATCCAGCCAACGCATTATAATGGCACCAAAAACCTTCAAAATTTTTCAATTTCTCTCCAGCCACTCCTAGTTTAGAACATTAAATGCCTGCACAAAGAAGTCAACAGATTGAGCCCAGATTGCATTATAGGTTCAGTTTGTTCAGTCACTATTTATTAAGCACTTATTGTGATCACTGCGCTAGGCTCCAAAACAGTAATTAATAAGATATATTACATGATCCATGAAAAATATACACCTCTGCTAAGTACTTGCCATATCATGGAGTAAGTTTTAACATACTTGTTTTCCTTAAGGTATCTGTTCTACTAGATGGGGCACTAGAAGCTTGGCTTCCCCAACATTAGAAAATAACAGGTATTAAATAAATGTTGAATAAATGTTTGTTGATTTCATATCAGTATAATAAATAATATATTCAACCAACTTTTAATGCATGTGTACAATATTCCATACATTGTGGTGGGCACTGAAGATAATAGATAGAAGCAATCCATAGCCTTGCCTTCAAAATAACCTGAAGTAAAAGGATTCACACTGTTTTGGTGAAAGTTTTACTTTTGTTTTAGGTGCAAAGGATACATTAACAAATGAAACCACTTATTAAACACAAAATAAACAATTTTTAATATTTAAGAGTTAATATTTAACTTAATTTCAACATAAGTCATTAAAAGAAAAGAAATAGAAACAATAGAGAGAGTAATGGCATAAACATCACCGAGTTGGGTCAAAACCTACATCCTGACTTGAACAGCACTGGAAGTCCTGAGTAACAGCAATCTGGAGTCCTATTTGGGAAAAGGGTCCTGGGCGGTGCGTCCACTCCATGGGTGAGACTTCAGATTGCAGTTTGGAGGGGTGGAGGCAGGCTCCCATTTATAATCCCAGGCTGAAAACTAATATCATCATCAGTTGCAGGCGCTAGTTAAGCCCCCAGGGGCTCGAGAAATTCTAAGACCCACTGCCTTTCACATCTAAGGTGCTGCTTGACTTGCTGGTAACAGTTGGTGTGCTTGCAGGCAGGCTCATAGTCCAGGCAGGGTGCAAGCAGGTCGAAAGTTGGTCAGAGGCCTGTTGCCTACTTTCTGAAGCCTGAACAAGACTTTTAATTTCCCTAACACACACAAGTAAAGCAAGCAAATACAATAAAACATTACAGAAGCAATTTTTTTTAAAAGTTTGAGCTATAAAGTGGGAAAAATAAACTCTAAGCAAAGGAAAAAGGGAAGTGGTCGGAAGAAGTTTCACATAGGACATAAGTTTTTATTTGTCTTCAAAGAAAACCAGGTGTTAACCAGGTGTTAACCAGGTGTACAGGATGAGGAAGGACATTCCTGGCAGCCTAAGCAAAGACTGAAGCATGAACAAAGGTAGAGAATTATGAAAACTTACAGTATGTTCTTTGGAGCTACAGACAGTTTACTGTGGCTTGAGTGTCTTCTTTAAAGAGAGACCCATGAAGAAATAAGAGCTAGGATATAGAAAAGAATGGACTATATTAGAGTGAGTCTAAATTCCGTATTCTAAATAGTAGCAGCCAATGAGGAGCTATTAAAGTACAATCTTCTCTTGGTAACCCTATGCTAGAAGTTTGGTTCCAGTACAGCCCCCACCCCGACATCTTACAGATAACAAAATTCCATATGCTCATCTCTTATATAAAATGGTGTAATATTTGCATACAACCTATGCACAGTGCACTTTAAATCAGGTTTAGGTTACTTGAAATGTCTAATACAAGTGTTATGTATATGTTTGTAAATATGATGTACAAGCTAAGTAAATAGTTGCTGGTACACAAAAAATACAGGTTTTGTTTTTTGAAACTTTCTGATTTTCTTTTCAAATATTTTCCATCCACAGTTGGTTGAGTCCATGGATGTGGAACCCACCAATATGGAGGACCTGAATGTATTTTTAGGAGCAGAAACATTTATTCACATCTTCAGTTTAGGGGAAAAATATTCTAAATGGAAAATAATTTGAATGGAGCAAGATTTAGGGCACGAAGGGCAGCTAGAAAAAAGTAACAGCAACACCTCTGGAAAACAGTACATAAAGATACTACTAATAAAGGGAGTAGATAGCCTGGGATTTATGTAGAGATTTTAAGAAGCTAGAGATAAAATCCAAACGACTAGATTGACAAAGGAAGAGGCAGAGGGAAAAAATCACAGATTAATGGCCAGCTTTCTATTTGCGTGACTAGTAAGTGGCAGTAACTGAGATGTGGAAAAGCAGATTGGAGAATAAATATACTGAATTTGATTGGGATGTGTTTTTGTTTCTGTTTTTTTAACTGTGGCAAAATATATGAAATTTACCATCGTAACCATTTTTAAGTGCACAGTTCAATATTTTCACAGTTTTCCAACCAATATTCAGAACGTTTTTGTCTTCTGAAACTGAAACTCTGTTAACAGTTCTCTAGTCCCCCCACCCTAGCAACCACCATTCTACTTTCTGTTTCTATGAGTTGACTATTCTAGGTCCCTTGTATACACTGAATTATATAATATTTATCTTTTTGTGACTGACTTATTTCACTTAGCAATATCCTTAAAGTTTCTCCATGTTAAAACATGTGCCAGAATTTCCTTTTTTTTTTAAGGCTGAATAATATCCCCTTGCCTTTTCATACCGGAGAAGGCAATGGCACCCCACTCCAGTACTCTTGCCTGGAAAATCCCATGGACGGAGGAGCCTGGTGGGCTGCAGTCCATGGGGTAGCTGAGAGTCAGACACGACTGAGCGACTTCACTTTCACTTTTCCCTTTCATGCACTGGAGAAGGAAATGGCAACCCACTCCAGTATTCTTGCCTGGAGAATCCCAGGGATGGCGGAGCCTGGTGGGCTGCCGTCTATGGGGTCGCACAGAGTCGGACACGACTGAAGTGACCTAGCAGCAGCAGCAGCAGCCTTTTCATACTGTTCATACAAATAGATGGGGAAACAATGGAAACAATGAGAGACTTTATTTTCTTAGCTTCCAAAATCAGTGCAGATGGTGACTGCAATCATGAAATTAAGAGATGCTTGCTCCTTGGAAGAAAAGCTATGACCAACCTAGACTGCATATTAAAAAGCAGAGACACTACTTTGCCAACAAAGGTCCATCTAGTCAAAGCTATGGTTTTTTCAGTAGTCATGCATGGACGTGAGAGTTGGACTATAAAGAAAGCTGAGTGGTGAAGAATTGATGCTTTTGAACCATGGTGTTGGAGAAGACTCTTGAGAGTCCCTTGGACAGCAAGGAGATCCAACCAGGTCCATCCTAAAGGAAATCAGTCCTGAATATTCATTGGAAGGACTGATGCTGAAGCTGAAACTCCAATACTTTGGCCACCTGATATGAAGAACTGACTCATTGGAAAAGACCCTGATGCTGGGAAAGATTGAAGGCAGGAGGAAAAGGGGACAACAGAGGATGAGATAGTTGGATGGCCTCACCGACTTGATGGACAAGAGTTTGAGCAAGTTCTGGGAGTTGGTGATGGACGGGGAAGCCTGGCGTGCTGCAGTCCATGAGGTCACAAAGAGTCAGACATGACTGAGCAACTGAACTGACTGAATCGCCCCCTGCATACACAATTGTGTATACTGCATTTTGTTCATTCATTCACCTGTCAATAGACATTTGAATTGCTTTCATGTTTTGGCATTTGTGAATAATCCTACTAGGAACGTGGGTATACAAATATTTCTTTAAAATTCTGCCTTCCATTCTTGTGGATATATACCCAGAAGTAGAATTGCTGAATCATACAGTAATTCTCTCTTTACCTTTTTCGAGGACCCTCTGTTTCCATAGCTGCTGGATACCATTTCACATCCCCACCAAAAGTGTAAAAACATTATAATTTCTCCACATTCCTGCTAACACTTGTTATTTCTGTTATTGTTTTGATAGAAGACTTTCTATTGGGTGTAGGGACTTGTTGTTTTAAAGGTACCCTGAGACATCCAGGTGGAAACATGTATCATGGTAAACAGTTGGATTATGATTATGGATTGCAGGAGAGAAGTCTAGTAACTTGAGAGTCATTAGCAAATGGATGTGCTTGAGATTGCTTGTGCATAAAGAAGACCGAAGACAATCAGGGTGATGGACAGATCTCTGAGCAATATTTCTGGATCTGCAGAAGAAGGGAAGCCAGTGAAGGAATAATTTTGATGTTATAATTTTGATAATGGCATAATTTTATATAACATGTTTGAGCTACCTATCTTTCAAGTCTCCCGTCGTAGGAGACAAAGATACCTTTAACCAAGGAAGTGTATCCAGGCTAAGAACTCAGTTTGCAAGCAAGAAAGGAAGAGGTATTTTAAAGAGTAGTTATTAGTGATTTATGGGCTTCTCTGCTTGTGAAAATCTGTATTTTCAAAGCTTAGCTCAAATGTTACTGCCACCATGAAGGTGATTCTGATACATTATTATTTGATTCTGATACATTATTATTTATCAGTTCTTCAGTTCAGTTTAACTAATGCCTTGAAAGAAAAGCTCGTTTCAGGCAGCTGAAAGGAGAAAAAGGCTCCTCAGCAAATGGCAGTTGGCCTCCCATGAAACTGTCAAAGGTTGTTAAAGACTTATTGAATGATAAATAGATAAATAGACAGGACTGTGAGTGATCGCCTTATGAAACTCTCAAGCAGAATGTAAAATCTTTATTACTGTCAGCAGAGGCTAAGATCGCCTTAGTGCTAGGCACACCACCAGGAATTAGAACGACACATAAGAAGATGCCCTTTTAGAGAGACGACATGGTGAAGAACCTTAGGAAAACAGATATGTAGTTAAATAATCACTATACGATGTGACAGACACATGCCACGGAATCGGCACAGTGTACAGAAAGGAGTGTTTAGCTCTGCACTATCCACTCCAGAATAACTCTAACCTCATCTGTATATCCTCATCCTCCTGCCCTCCACTCCAGCTATATTTTGGGTTCCTTGAATGCCCCAAGTATGCTTCTGCCTCAGGGTCTTTGCACGTGCTATTCTCTCCATCTGATAAGGCTTCTCCCAGAAATTCACAAGAGTTTTCTTTTTTCCATTCAGGTCTCTACTCTTCTACGACCTCATTAGAGTGGCCTTTCCTAACCACATAAGATTACGTCCTATCCCTCTTCATCACTTTTCTCTGGGTGCCCCTTTCCTGCCTATTCTATCATCCTTATCACCATTTGACATACTGTACATGTACATGTTTATTATCTGTCTTTCTCAACAGAATGAAAGCTTCATGAGAGGAAGGACTTTGTTTTACTCACTGCTGAATTTACATAGTTTAGAAGTGTCTGGAACTTGGTAGGCCCTCTATATTTATAGGATAAAGAAATGGGGTTCAGGAAAGATTTTAAAAGTTGATTGTACCTCAACAGACTTCAGAAATATGCAAGGGATTATCCTCTACAGATAAGGGAGACTGAGAATAGCAATAGAGGAACATTTAATGGTGCAAGCAAGCATGCTAAATCTTCAGTGGGGTCTAACTCTGCATATTTAAAAGCAGAGACATTACTTTGCCAACAAAAGTCCGTCTAGTCAAGGCTATGGTTTTTCCAGTGGTCATGGATGGATGTGAGAGTTGGACAGTGAAGAAAGCTGAGCGCCAAAGAATTGATGCTTTTGAACTGGGGTGTTGGAGAAGACTCTTGAGAGTCCCTTGGACTGCAAGGAGATCCAATCAATCCATCCTAAAGGAGATCAATCCTGGGTGTTCATTGGAAGGACTGATGTTGAAGCTGAAACTCCAATACCTTGGCCACCTCATGCGAAGAGTTGACTCATTGGAAAAGACCCTAATGCTGGGTAGGATTGGGGGCAGGAGGAGAAGGGGATGACAGAGGATGAGATGGTTGGATGGCATCACTGACTCGATGGACATGGGTTTGGGTGGACTCCGGGAGTTGGTGATGGACAGAGAGGCCTGGCGTGCTGCAGTTAATGGGGTCGCAAAGAGTCGGACACGACTGAGCGACTGAACTGAACTGAACTTTTTGCGGCCTTACTCTGTAGCCTGCCAAATTCATCTGTCCATGAAATTCTCTAGGCAAGAATACTGGAGTGGGTTGCCATGCCCTCGTCCAGGGGATCTTCCCTACCCAGTAATGGAACCTGTGTCTCTTTACCGATGAGCCTGCGGAGAAACCCAATACTTAACGGTAATGAGGATAAAAGCCACATGACTTAAATAACATAAAATGGTGTGGCACTGGTGGTATAAAAACATTTCATTCTTCTATTGAGACCCACTTTTCCCTTGTAGGAGAGTTAATTTTTTACCACCCTTCTGACTTTCTCAAAAAACCGAGCGCTCTTTAACGGTGTGGGTGGAGGGCTGTGTTTTACTCGTATTTTTATCTCCCAAGTTCTTAAACAGCATATATTCAATAACTGTTAAAAAAGTAAAAAAATATCATGAAGCACTTAAGAAATGGGCACAGTTTGATATACACGAACACGGAAAGGATCTTCAAGACATTGCTGAGGAAAAAAAAAGGCAAACAAAAGAAGCACACAATAATATGTACAGTTTTGTCCACTTTAAGGTTCATTAATCTCAGGTTCTTCCATAACAACGATATACTTGAAGTAACTATGTATAAAATTTCATAATGCTGCGCATGAAACAGAAAAACAAGACCAACTTCTGGAATGGAGAGTAGTGGATCAGGTCTTTTTGACAAGGAGAACGCAGTCTTCATTTTTTGGTTTGATTTTTGTTTGCTGTTAAAACTAATTTTTCAAGAAAGTGAGCATGAATTAGATTTCTTCTCTAATGAGAAACAGGGACTGATAGGATAACGATTTTATATCACTTCTGATACAAGTGAAAAACGAAACGCCTTTCGGAAGATTTAGAAAAACAAAACAAAACCGGTAGAGAAGAGAATGCAGGTATCAAAGCCAGAAAGGAACAATGCCGTACCTTCCAGCAGTAGAAACACAAGCTATCAGAGTAGAGATTGGGGGAGGGGAATCCTAGCCAACGTAGAACGTCACCAGAGCAAGCCACGCTAAAAGGCCGGTGGGATCCCGTGTGGGGGCGGGGCCAGCCACGATGCGCATGCGCAACAAGACTCAGGTGCCCGACGCCGCGGAAGTGAAGCCACCTAAAGACGCCGCGCCGCTTGGATGCTGCTGCGCGTGCGCGGGCGGAGCGGCGCCGGAGTCGTCTACCTTTGCCGCCTCCGCGGCTGTCTGCCTTGGATTTCAGTCTCGTGCTTCCTTCGTCCGCTCGCCTGCGGGTTCGCGCCCCTCTCGAGCCCCTGGTCAGCGAGGCAGGGGAAGGGGTTGGAGGGGGCTGTTGATCACCGCCCTTAAGTTGTGCTCGGGGCGGCCATGTCGGCCGGCGAGGTCGAGCGCCTAGTGTCGGAGCTGAGCGGCGGGACCGGAGGGGATGAGGAGGAAGAGTGGCTCTATGGCGGTACGGAACTTCCTGTCCTTTCTCTCTCCCCCGGGTTCTCTCAGGCTTCCCCTCCCGACCCGCAAACTGCCGGCGCCCCGGGCCCCTCAACGCCGCCGCCTGCGGCCTTGGGTGCGGAGCTTCCTCCGGCCTGCCTTAGGCCGAGCGCGGCGTGCGCGTTCCCCGCCCCCCTCCGTCTCCTCCCGCCCAGCCCACGCCCCCAACGCGCAACAACCCAGCGGCTGCCGGGCCCGGCTGAGCCGGGGGCGCGGGATCGGAACCCAGCCTCGCCCTCCTCCGCGCCCGGCCTTCGCGGCCGCCTCGCCTCTGCACTCCTTCACTTGTTTCTTGTATCGATTCTGAGCTTTGTTGGTGTATTTCTTGTTGCCCTTTGACTGTAGGATGCCCCTCTTGTCCCACAAACAGTCATTCTGTAATAATAGCTAAATAAAGTTGATGCTGCAAAACTAACGTGTTGTTTCTTGATGGTCAGTTTGTGTGGAATGCACCTGCAAGGGTACCTCCTTGTCTGAAAGTCGTGCTTTAAAAATAATTAATTAAAAGAGTGAGAGAAAGAGATGGAATGCATTATGGCCCATAAAGAAAACCCCGAATGTCTCCTGTATTAAGGTGAAGTTTTTCTTTTTTAAGAGACTGCGCTTTAACCCACATAGAAGTACCTCATGTCCCTTAGGCTTATGGTTTTCAGTATCATCTCGTGAATCTATCTTTCACAAAATGAATTTACTGCATCTTTTACTTCCCCGTTGAAAGAGAGTTGTTTGACATTTGTTTTTTAACTTCCATGGAGTCACAGTCACTTTTTGTCTGTTACTAGAGCTAAGTTTGAAAGTTAATGTTTGTTTCGTGCCTAAAAGGCATATTCTCGATTGTGTTTCGAATAGTCTAGTAAAACTGCATGTTTGGGCACCTTGCCGCTCCTTGACGTGACTTTGACAAATTTTGATTTTGGTAAACTTGTAAAATACACTACCTTTGGTGCAAGATTTAGCATTAGTTAGTACTCTTTGAAATGTAACTGTGTAGGGTTTCTTTTACAAAGATCTAGAAATCTTTAATACTTAAAAGTTGATTTTTTAATTTATTTTTCATTAAAAACATAATCTTGTTAAGTCATTCTAAGGTGATCTAACTTTGGATGTGCTTATAGGCCCATGGGACGTGCATGTGCACAGTGATTTGGCAAAGGACCTAGGTTAGTGCTTGTGATGATCACTTCAGATTTTCATAATAATGGTTTCTTTAAGAGTGATTTGTTTGTTAATTTTATTTATTTATGTATGTATTTTTTTTGGTAGATGAAAATGAAGTTGAAAGGCCAGAAGAAGAAAATGCCAGGTTAGTGAAATTTCTTGTTGATACTTCACGAAGATTGTGTGATACAGTGGTCCTGTCAACAGACTGTCAGAATTATTTCGTTATAATCATTGGCTTGAATGAGATTGGAAGACACTGAGTCCTATATAGTTTATTACTATTTCAGAATGTACTTGTATACCAGTTCTGTTTGCTAATAGCCTATGGGTCAAAAAGTTTTTGAGGTAAGGGTTTGAATATTTTTCATGATAAGTAACTTCATATCCTTAAGTGAGCTCAGTAGTGGAGTATACAGTATAACCATTAGACTACTAAGGAAAAAGTTTAAATTTTTTAAAAAATAAATTATTTGGCTAACTACTTTTACAACTTAAGTATTTCAAATTTAGAATTGAAAGTGGAATTAATGAATTTGTTATAAGATTGAAAGTGTTTGTTAGATTATTAGAAAGGTCTGAGTGTCATTTATTGAACATATCAGGGAGCCAGAAACATCCTAAATTCGAAATAGCTCTTGGATACAAGTACATGGATACACGCTGACATTACTCTGACCAGATTCCTTAGAGTCTTATAATGGGGGAGGCATGATTACAAAAAGGACTTTCACAGAATATTTGGGTTTAAAAAGAGGAGGAAATGCCACTTCACACCCACTAGGATGGCTGTAATCAAAAGACAGGTAGTAACAGGTGCTCCTGAAGATACAGAGAAATTGTAACTGATGGTAGAATTGTAAAATGGTGCAGCTACTATGGAAAACTGTCTAATAGTTCCTCTAAAGATTAAAACATAGAGCTGCCATATGTACATGATCCAGGAATTCTACTCCTAGATACATTCTTTAGAGAAATGAAAACACACATCACAAAAAGTTTTATGTGAATGTTCATAGCAGCATTATTCATAATAGCCAAATATGAAAGTAACCCAAGTGTCCATTAAATGATGAATGAACAGATTTAGAAAAGTGGTATATTCATAAGTTGAAATACTGTTTGACAGTAAAGAGAAACGAACACGGATGAACCTTGAAAACATTATGCTTGGTGAAAGAAGCCAGTCACAAAGAACTACGAATTGCGTTTCTAATTATATTAAGTGTACACGATAGGTAAATCTAAAGAGACAGAAAATAGTAGTTACCCGGGTAGGAAAAAATGGAGACCAATTACATATCTGCAAGATTTCTTTTTGGGATGAAGGAAATGTACTGTAATTAGATAGATACAGTATTCTGTCTTCATACTTAAAAATCTTCTGGTTGTATGCTTCAAATGAGTAGATTGTATGGTATATGAATTGTATCTCTGCTGCTATTTTTTAAAAAGTGAATGAAGGGAAGAAGTGAGAAATGGAAACAGCTCAGGGGGTGTTGAACTTATTCTTCGCTTAAAAATACCCCTATTTTGGATGTATTTTTTTTTATTAACTCATTACTATATCATCTGAAATCTTGTTATTTAATTTTGAAAGGGGTATATCCAAACCAGTTCCTAACCCTGATCTCAATTAATCATAAAGTTAGGATTTGTGTAGTTTTTAGTGAAGAAAGTAATATTATTTCCTATCCTGTTTTTCAGTTGGTCCAGAAATGAATGATAATAACACGATTTTGTGAACTAATTTTTATTTTATTTTGTTAATATGAGTTCTTGGCTTCAATTCTTGAAGCTTATTTTCTGATTTTCTGATTTCTTACTTCTCAGTACACAGCCTGATTAAATTGGTTGGAGAGGAAGCCCTCTCCCTCCCTTGCACTGTCAAAATGTCTTCATGTTCCTTATTGTCACTTTATTTGGAAAGCTGTTTATTTCATCCAAAGGAAAAGATCTATCTTTCAAATTTTATTTTTCTAGAAAAAGCTTATAATTTTACCACGTTTCTAGCATTTTGATGGTGATAAAGAATAAAAACTTAAGTCTGTTGGGCACGAGCGCCCTTACCAAACCTGTGTTCTACATATTAAATTGCCCTAAATGAGCCGAGCTCTTGCTGTTAGTTTTCCCCAGATTCTTTGTGACTAAAAAAGTGACTAACCCATCCTTAAAACTGTCATTAACCATTGCATTGTGCTATCTCTAATTGTCATGTTTTATTGATCCAAGTTTCAGTTAAATATACTGTTTTGTGACATAAAGAACAAGCCCAGCTGGTTTCTGAGAAATGTACTGAATAATCATATTTGCATATTTTTTTGTTTGGGCTAGTGCAGAACAATGAAAATTTAACAGATAAATTTTCAGGTTTTACCCTTCATTTGGAGATTGTATTACGAAAGAAAAAAAGCCACTGTAGAGATTAAATTGATTCCTGTAGAAACTGACAAAAACTGAAGTTTAGAAGAGATTAGCAGGAATTCAGTGAAAAGAGCTTTGAAGTGTATCAACATCTGGACATTTTTCCTAGAAATGCTACCTAAATAATTGTGAGTTGCCTTGTATTTATTTATCTATAAAATGAGGTTAATGGTTAATTTCCACTATAAAAATTGTAATTGTTAAAAATATAAAAAACCGATTGCACTACAGTACTGGAAATTTGACTTCATGGCTAATGGCCATATGCTGAGTCTCGTGAGAATAAGAGTGTTTATTGTTATATAGCAATTTTGTTATAACAGGGCAAATTCAAGTTAATAACTAGCCTTAAAAAAGTGTTTTTGTAATGTGTGAAAATTAGGTCTGGAGCTCCTCACTGCCAAACTGGAGGGCAGTCTTAAATAAAAATTAACTTTTTTTTAAATCTTAAAATGTGTTTTTTATTTGACGAAGGACATATATCCAAAAAGATGAAACTATAAAATGAGGAAGAAGCATGTGTGTTAACTGAATACTGGGTTAATATGATCATACTACCCATCTGAGTTCCTTTGGCACCAGGGAAAAGAGGAAACTGTTACGTAGCCCTTGGCAGTTCCTAAGATTAAGTATGATGCATATTTTAAAAATGTAAAAAACTCAAATTGTACCCCACCATCAAACTGCAAATTTGGCATCATTAACAAACTGGATGCGATTCCATTTTACTTCCAGTGTTGAAGGTACATGTTTTGTATAGGCATTAGGAATAGCAGAGTAAGACAGGCGGTTTTTACCATCTTTTTTCTTATCCAACGGAGACAGTAATTTCAAGAAACTATCAGACATAGCTTAAAAATACTACAAGGCTCCATCCTTACTTCAGAAAAGTAATACCAACGTGTGCTTGTTTTTGTTGCTTGTAGTGCCAATCCTCCATCTGGAATTGAAGATGAAACTCCTGAAAATGGCGTACCTAAACCGGTAACGCAAGGCTTTGAGATCTGGTTACTTCTCTGTTCAAAATCTTTATCGGTAGTTTCCCCGTTCACGTAGGAGAAAACCCCAAATTACTTAGCGTTACTTGCAGTATTTTGCATGAGAATTAGTGGGAGGAAACTAGATGAAATGGAGCATTTACAAAGGCTTAATGTTTATTGCTTTAATAAAGAGCAGTTTATTATTAATAATAGAGAGCCTAGTTTTTTCAAAGCAAACATTGAGTCTTGCAACAGATGTGTCTGTTTTTAGCAGATATATCTATATTTTATATGTGTATATATATATATAGGTGTGTGACAGTCTGGCCTCATGCCTGTTAAAAGTGGTGTTTTGCAGGTGAGCAAATCATTGGTCTTTGGAATATTTTAACATATTTTAATCCTGTAAAAAAGAAATTATATTCTGCAAGCTTGAACTTGTATACAAAAAACTATTTAGCCTACGAGTTCTACTTTTTAATTTTACTGTTGTGTGACTAAGCACAAAACAGCCTTTTAGAACCAAAATAAAACCTTTGTATATGGCCCAACTTTTACTCATAGAAACGAAGTATTCCCTCAGTCATTTGTATGCAGGGCCTCTACTGGGTGTCAATGATTGTCAGGAGTAAGTGAACTGTTTTTTTAACTGTTTGGTGATTTTGACCATGACTCTGTGACCCTTAAAAATTGTTTTCCTTTTACCTTCATGTTCTTTCTGTTAAGAATTCCTCAAACTTTTAAGTTTATCTTCTAGATATTTTAGTATGTTGCCTTAGGTCTTTTTTTAAGAGGAGCAGTTCTTAATAGGAAAAGTACATACGGTGTTACTTACAAAAAGACAATGATGAAAAAAAGTTTTACTTAACATCGTTATCCTTTTATCATGTAAAATGTCTGAGTTGTGAGTTGAAATAGGAAGCAGCAGTATAACTTTTTCCTTTAAAAGAAGCTCAAAAAATGCAAAACCGTTACCTTTTCAGTTACTCATGTCAAATCAAATGTTGAAATGGATTAATGAGTGCATTTTGTGGTTTTTTTGGTGTAGAAAGTGACTGAGACTGAAGATGATAGTGATAGCGACAGTGATGATGATGAGGACGATGTTCACGTCACTATAGGAGACATTAAAACGGGAGCACCACAGTATGGGTGAGTTATTATTAAGTAACAGTTGCATGTGCTTAAATCAAAGGCATTGTGCCTGTATCAGACAATTAGTGATTGATTCCATTGTTTTTACAATTTTCCATCTGACCATGATACGAATTCTTATTAAAATTTCATCTGATAAATTGCTAAGACGGTAGGTATAAGTTCTTGTCTCAAGGAAAAAAATATTTGTAACTATCTGTGGTGATGGATGTTAACTAACTTACTGTAATCATTTTGGCAATTTATACATATATCAAATCATTCTGTTATAAACCTAAAGTTGATACAGTATTGTATGTCAGTTATAGGGCTTCCCAGATGGCACTAGTGGTAAAGAACCCTCCTGCCAGTGCAGGAGACATAAGAGACTCGTGTTTGATCCCTTGGTTGGGAAGATCCCCTGGAGGAGGGCATGGCAACCCACTCAAGTATTCTTGCCTGGATAATGCCATGGAAAGAGGAGCCTGGAGGGCTACAGTCCATAGGGTCACAAAGAGTCAAGACACAACTGAAGTGAATTGGCATGCATGGGTGCATCTAGTTACATCTCATGATGTAAAGGGATTTCAGAATGAAATTTTTTTTCTTCAATATTAAGTTAGGTAAACTTGAAGTAGCAGTTTTTTATTCTTGAAGTGTTTTTACAAATTAATTGAGTGCCACAGATTCTTTAATTAGAATTAGAAAACCTAAATTGTTGTTTGCAGATATCTATTTTGTTTTTAACATTTTATTACTTTTCCAGACCTGAGTTTAGGTTCTTTAATTTTTTTGTTCAATAACAATAACCAAAGTACTTCTTTTTTCTTTTTATAGTGTATTTTTCAAGTGGTTAATAATCCTGAGGGCTGTTTATGCCAATATGTTGTCTCAGGGTTTATAGTCTGTAAAGCTGGATCAAGTGAATGGACTGCTGAGGAATAAAGTACGGATTGTGATTTTGTTATGGTGGTAGAATAAGAGTTGACATTTTTTCTGTGCTTTTCAGTTTGAATGTATACTGTGGTACTAGTGCATTGGAAACAAACTTTTCATTAATTGCAGTATGGTTTATTAGGCAGTCTTATCTGAAATGGAACAATATATACATAAATACTTTTGAATATTTTATCTAGTAGAGAAATTTTTTGAAGTTATTTCAGGAAGCTTAGAGGTAATTCAGTTGTCATAATCAATTTTGCATTATAATAATGACTGCTTGTGGAATTTTAAGGCCCTAGCAACTTTGGGGCAGGATTTAAATGATTCATGTTAGGGTAATGCTTGATGTTCTCCTCATCCCAAGTAAATGATTAGTGTTGAGCTTGTGATGTTAGTAAGCCCTTAATGGTAATAAGCCTTTGTCATCTGGGCTTCCTTGATGGCTCAGATAGTAAAGAATCCACCTGCAGTGCAGGAGACAACCCGGGTTCAATTGCTGGGTTGAGAACATCCCCTGGAGAAGGGAATGTCTACCCCCTACAGTATTCTTGCTTGGAGAGTCCCATGGACAGGAGGAGCTACAGTCCTGCTGGCGGGCTGCAGTCCATGGGGTCACAAAGAGTCAGACACAATTGAGCAACTAACACTTTGACTTTCTTTTTCATTTGCACTACACAGAAGGAACACTTTAAAATAATACCATAGTATTCATTGCGGCTTTAGTAAATATTGTCCTCTAAAATTATTTGTATTTGCAAGTATAGAAGAATTAAAGGAAATGGTGATTATTTTTTACTAATATGACCAATTTGGGGATAAGACTTTCATACAAATATTAAATACACATAGATAGACTCCCATAGTACTTTATCTGAACTTTATTTCTTATAGCAGTTTCATGGATTGTAATTATGTTTGCACGTTTATCACAGTTAGACTCTGAAATCTTTGAGTAGAAACCATGATTTATGAATTTTCCTATTTCTTACATTGTCCTACATATGGTATTTAGTAGATGTTTGTTTAGTAAATAGGCTGCATGTTAAAAAACACAGTTGTCTTTGAACTTTTTTCTTCCCTCAACATTTGACCATGAAAATTTTCAAACATTCAAACAAGTTTAAGGAATTGATATGGACACCCACTTACTCATCAGCTGGATTATATAATTTATGTTTTGCTGTGTTTGCTGTATCACCTGTCTATCTACTACCTACCTCCATGCCTCTACCCACTCATCCGTCCAGCTTTACTTTTGTATTTTTTAACGCATTTCAAACTACGTTACAGATCTTTCTGGAGAGTATAAAGCTTTTTTAACTTTGCTATCTCAAGATACAGCCATTGAAAACTGAAAACCAAGGAGAAAATAAAATTTGATGAATATTTACTTTGTGCAGTGTTTTCAGAAGCAAATTTAAAGAGCAAATTGTTTTTAAGGAACAATGCTAAATTGGTTTATTGTAAGCTGCTAGAAAGTAAAAACCAGAATTGTTGTAGGTAACATACTTTTTGTTACAGAGTTTAATGTATCTATAAGTAAGGTAGGAAGAAAAGCAAATCTTAGGGTAGGAATAATTTACCTTGTATAGAAGAGTGGCTTCTCAGCTATGTCTTTGAAATTCATCTGCTCATTCATTAAATACTTTTTAAAGATGGCTTGTCTGGCATTCTGTTAATTGATAATGGGAATATAAGCTGTTCTTGTTTATCAAAAGTAGTGAGGAAGACAGACATGTGAGCAAACACTTTCTAGCTAAGCAGTGTAAGTGCTTAGCTAGAAACATGTACAGTGATTTAAAAGTTTTGAGAGGATGGTTGCTAAAAGTCTACATGTGTTGAAGAGAAAATTCTAGACGGGGTAGTATTTGAATTTGTTTCAGTAATTCTTGAGACAGAAGGAAAGGGACTGATGGTTTTGGCAGAGGAAGCTACTTAGATGTAGTGAAAGCATGACTTAGAGGAACCAGAATGCTGGAGAATGAGGTAGATGAGAAAGGTTGCTTCTTTAAACCACAGAAGAGGGAAGTTAGTACATTTTTGCTATGTCGTCATGGAACCTTTAAAGGTTATTAGGTAGGTCACATTTGAAATAAAACTCTAGCAGAAGTAGTTGAGATGTGTGATTGAGTAGTTGAGTAATCATCCACATGGGATGATAATCAAAACTAAACCAGCAGCAGTAATATAGGGATAGATGAAATAATTTGATATATATGAGTCAAGAATAAATGGAACTAACGTGGGTAATGGTTGTTTATAGATGGAAAGGGAGTTAAAGGACTCAATGACTTGGAGGTCTAGATTAGTTCATTGTATACATAACAGTGTATTACTATATATGGGTAAGGTGGGAGGAGCAGGTTAAAATAAAATTTCTTGGTACATTTAATTTGAAGTTCCTTTAGACATCTAGGTACATAGGATCTAGCCCCTAGAGAAGGCTGAGATCTCATGGTGGCGGAGCAGCTATTGATTGGTGTCAGATTTACTTGAATACAGCTAAGCTTCTTTACTCAAAACGAATGCAAAGACTTGGTGGCATTAAAAAAAAAAAGTAACATTTTAAAAGGCACAGTAGGGAAGGGAAGGTAGCTGGGTGGGAAGTAAAGAACTTCATGTAATGAATTATGGTAAGCCATAAATACTGTTTTGATTTACCCTTTAGCAGTTCTGTAAGAGGACCACTGGGACAGCCCTTGGTTTTTGTACTTTGACTTTTAAATAGCTGGGACTTTTGTTTATCTAATATGGATACCTCAGAGTGCTTTTGCCATGCTGAACTTGATTGTTGAAATGTAAGTATTAAGAGGCAAGAACCATATTTGTCCAGTTCCTCATTCTCTCTCCTTAGCTTAGAACTATATGTGATACATTGTTGGTACTCAGGCGTTTATTGTTGTTGTGTCCAACTCTTTCAACCCCATCGAAGACTCTTATCAGTCTTCCCTGTCCATGGGATTTCCCAAGCAAGAGTACTGGAGTGGGTTGCCATTTCTTTCTCCACAGGATCTTCCCGACCCAGGAATGGAACCCATGGCTCCTGCTGCTCTGCTGCATTGCAGGCGGATTCTTTACCACTAAGCCATGAGTGGAAGCATATATTATATGAATTAATTAGTCAATGAGATGATAAAACCTTTCAAGTTGGTAATGATGGTCCTCCTTGATAGTGACAATTTGGGGGGGGCTACCTTATATTTCTTATATTTATAGCAGTGGAGCTTTATACAAATATTTGAGTATTTTATTGAATATAGCCTTACTTTTTTTAGGCAGAATAACCTAGGTATCACAAAGTTAACACATTGGAGACAAAAGATGAACATTATTAGGCAGGCAAGAACCAGTGAGTTTTCGCAAGTCCAAATGAATGAGTAGGAGATGAGGAAGTAAAAACAAGGCATGTAAACTATTCTTTCCTTTCCAACCAAATTTCTGGTTAGTTTGTAACAATGGAATATTGAATTATTTACAGGTAGGTTTTTAAGATGGAAAATTAATCATACTTTTTAAAAAATTTGTTTTTATCTTTTATTAAGCAAGTGGCAGACTTTTAAAATTTAAGACATTTTCTAAAATGTTTGAGTTTAGTGTCAGTCTATCCAGTTAATATGTGGGTGTATAATTTATATGTCCATACTGAATATTTTGCTGTTTTCAGCATTTCAGGATAATTTTTATTATTTTGCTTTTAGGAGTTACGGTACAGCACCTGTAAATCTTAACATCAAGACAGGAGGAAGAGTTTATGGAACTACCGGTAAATTTATACTTGCAATTGCATCAATAGGAAAATCGGGCATATATCTGAATAAGTCATGAAGAGATGTTATTTATTACAGCTCCGTTAAAAAGAACAGTTTTGACCATATATAGTGGGCACTTTGCTGTAAATGGCTAGTTAATAAATACTTTAGGCTGTGTGGGTCACATAGAGTTCCTGTCACGTGTGTGTTTTTATAGTTTGTTTGTTCTACAGCTTTTTAAAAAGGTAGAAATCTTTCTTAGCTCACAGAATGTATGAAGATAATGATTTAAAATAGGGAAGTTTCTTGGTACAGGAATCACTTATTATAAACAAGAAGTCTCTAATCTCTGTTTTATCTCATAACTACACCATAAACTTTGACCTCACTTTTTATTTGTGGAAATGTTACTACTTAGTGTGAAATCTTTGCCACAATTAGTGCTAACATTAGCAGTAGTAAAAAGTGTCACTGTTTTCTGTTTGTCTGTGGTATCTCTCACTAACGTAGTTCCTTTACCGTTTTGTAATTTTCTAAAGTAGGAACGAAAGTCAAAGGAGTAGATCTTGATGCACCTGGAAGCATTAATGGAGTTCCACTCTTGGAGGTAGATTTGGATTCTTTTGAAGATAAACCATGGCGTAAACCTGGTAAGATTATTGTGGATTATATCAATTTGAAAAAATTTTTAGTATAAATAATCATTAGCAAAGTTTTTTTCAGCGTCAGTGTGAACAATAGTTAGAAAGGTTTTTTCAGCATAGAATATTATTTTTTAAATATAATTTTTATTGTCTTAAGCACACAAGCAATAATGACTTATATTATTTAATCTTACAGGTGACCTAGCATTATATAAAAGTAGACTCATTGTTTTCATTATAATGGCATTTCTAGAGGAAATAATTTTGGTGAAAACTTCTTATAGTTCTGTTGCTTTATGGTATTAATTGGGAGAATTGGTAAAATTAAAAGAGGTGATAAGACTTAATAGAACTCTATATTTTTACAGTTTATTATATTTTATGTGCTACATAAAAATAGAATTGAAATCATTTGTACACTGAAAGTTTGTTTTATCTTTAGGTGCTGATCTTTCTGATTATTTTAATTACGGGTTTAATGAAGATACCTGGAAGGCTTACTGTGAAAAACAGAAGAGGATACGAATGGGGCTTGAAGTTATACCAGTTACCTCTACTACAAATAAAATTACGGTAATTAGTAAATATTCTAAAATACCCCAGCCTTTTCTACTGTCCCAATTTTATTCCCTAAATACATCAGTTTTTCCCTATAAAGGTGGTTAAATGCTATATGATAGTTTAAAAATTCCATTTTACCATGTTTGTTTTTTTCCCTTCCTTCCCTTTCAGAGTTTCATATTAATGATTATCTGATGTTTTTAGTTTCATGTTGCAGACTAGCCACAGCTAGTTTGTCTTTATGTGGCCTGTCAATTAAAAATTATGTGGTATCTTAATGGGGAATATGTTATTTAACTTAGGCCGAAGACTGTACTATGGAAGTTACACCAGGTGCAGAGATCCAAGATGGCAGATTCAATCTTTTTAAGGTGAATTTTAGTAAATTATCCTTGGTTGCTCTCATTTTTTGTTCTTGAGTCTGCTCCCATACCACTACTCGAGGGACGAGATTAAAATGGAAATAGCTACCTTTTTTCCGAATCTTCAGCTTCCTGGTGACTTACAAATTTGCTGATTGTTGTTTTATCTCCACTTTTGCAAGCATGTGAATTATAGCCTATTATACTAACAAATGCAAAGTAAAACTATTCTTGCTATATGTTGTGATTTTATTTTGAGTCAAGTGTATGTTTGTTTGTAGGATATAAAAGTTCATGCCAACAGGCTAAGCACTCATTGTAGATCCTGCTGTAATTTTTATCAGAACTGGAGACTTATTTTTCCTGATTTTCTGTTAAAAAAATGGTAAGGTAGATGTCATACCGTGTATTATCTGTGTGACACTGAAATCATTGATGTGATGTCTCTTACGGTTTAAGGCATCTCAAGAATCTTGGGTATTCTTTGAGAGTTGTCAAGAAAGACTCAACAAAATTAGGATAAAGTCATTGATTTTTTAAATGAATACTTAGAAGGAACAAGTTAGTGAGGAACTTGTAGGTGGATACCACTTGGGTATCAGGTCTGACTTTTTGCTTCTCTATTCCATATGATCATTCCAAAGAATAATAATATATTTTCATACTTGTGTGATACACAGCATCCCACAAACTTTTCTCAAAACCTGATTGTAAACTCTTCTTCCTTTACCTTAAGTCTTAATTCTTGATTCTTGTGTTGAGTGACACTGGGATGAAGGCTGGGAGTGACTTTTAGTTTGAGCTACACTCAGGGAATTGTTAATGGGCAGGAACTTTTCTGTGTCCCTTTTGGGGCTCATAGCCCTGTCCTCCAAAATACTGCCTTATGCGATGCATGTGCTATATCCGCAGATGTAGCCGCTCTGCTGGACACAGTTCTGTATAGAGAATTTAATTTTAATTTACATCCTACTTTGGGTAAGTATTTGGTTCTTGTTCTGCTGTAAATATTTTGAAAGTGTTTGATGTCTTGTATTTTAAATAGTCATCAAGTTCTTTTTGGTGATACTTACTGATTTAGACATTGAATATATTGTCTTTTACAATTGCAGTGAATAGTTAGAGAAGTTATCTTGATGAGGAAATAGTTTGTTTGCAATGGTGCTTTTCATTTTCTTCCAACAGAAATGAGAACTGCCATTTTAAACTTCCAGTTTTTGTATACTTTGTGTTTTCTCGCAGTAAACTTCTAAAAGCAAAGAATAAGAAGAAACTGCTAGGGTCTGGTCTTTTATTGAAGGTAGCCATTGTGAATAGGTTATACATACAGTCTACTGAAAAATTATTTTGAAGTTTCTTTTGATCATGTGAGAGGAGATGATTGTTCCATTCTGATTTATTTACTTCTGAAAGAATAAGGACTTGAATTTGATAGGTACAGTCAAATTATTTAAGAAATCAGCCTTATTGGATCAGAGAGTTAGTTCTTTTTGGAGAATAGAAGACATGGCTTTGTAGGGTATAGTTTAATTTTAGAAAGCCTAGAAACCAGGAAGATGAGTTGGAGAAATTACTGCCTGTTTGTGATTCAGAGAGTGACTTACAAGTATTACTGTTTTGGTGGCGGTGTATGGTATAGTTGAATAAAGTCCAAGCTCTTGTCCACTTCTCTACCATTTTGAACTGTAATCATTAGGATTGGTGAGAAGGAGATAGAAGGAAAAAAACTTGCCCAACTTTATTGACATATCTGAATGACTTCATTGTGCCCAGCCCTGTGCTACAGTAAAACAGTCTTTGTGTTCAGGGAGCTCATGATCTGAGTGATGTGTACATACAAACTGATAACCATATTGTATTGTGAAAGTGTTATATTGGTGTATTGACAAAATACAGTAAGGAGTTCAGAGGCGAGAGTGGGTTATCCTATATTGCAGAGTCTAGAAGGATTCAAATGAGATGTGATGAAAAATGAGTTTGCATTACTAGGAGAGAGGAGAGTGGAGAAGATTGTAGACGAGAGAACAATGTGAACAAAAGCAGATAGTGTGAAATAAGAGTTGAGAATCGATGAGAGAGAGGAGAGAAGCCTGGAAATGGTAGAAATGATGTGAAAGACTAATCTGCAGCTAACCTACAGATGTATGGATAGGTAGTAGGAAGCCATTTGAAAGTTCTTGGGTATAAAAATAGCATAAGCAAATCTGGTTTTCAGAAAAAAGAACCGGTAACCAGGGTGAGCCGTAGGGTATGAAGGGGGGAAATGTGAGTCAGAGTCCAGATAGGAAGCTGTTGGAGTACTATAGGTACAAAATGAACAAGAACTCAGACTGATACTGGTGAATGGACAAAAGAACAGGTTTTTTAAGTTATTTTTATATCTAATACAATTTTTTTTTATTCTTAGTTATCTGAGGGACAGCCAATCAGCATCTTTAAAATAACTTTTAAACTTTTTATTAAGTAAATTTTTAAACATACTAACAAGTAGATTTGTTGTTGTGTGGTCACTAAGTCTGTCAGACTCTTTGGGACTGTCTGGAGTGGGCTGCCATCTCACTGTACAGATGAACCACCATGTGTTTATTACAGTGTCTCAAGTGATTTAGTAATGTTTTAACATTCTTAAAGTCTTTTTGTACACTTCAGTATAAAGTCAGTTGAGTATAAAAACAATTGTATAATTATATAATTGGTAGTGAGGGCAAGAAAGAAGTGACTGGTAAGAATGGGTAATATATATAAGAAAAATTGACCACAGCCTTCTCTTAAAATATTAATGTTTGTGTGTGCACACCTGCATAGGTTTCCTACCCACCCCACCCCCGACTCTGTGGAAGCATGTATGAGCTTTGTCACCATTGTGAATTTCTTAAGATGTGTCGGTCTGTTATCCATTGTACCAAGCATTTATTTGTATCTTCTTAATCTGGAAGTATAAATCCTTCATTTCTGAGGTATTTTCTTATGTTATTTTTTTTTGCTTTGTCTTCATCTGCCTTTTGGACCTCTTATTCAAAAATTGGATCTCCTTATGCTGATTCCTTTTTCTTTTCCTATCTCTTTGTTTTCCATTATCTGGAGATTTCTTCGGCTTCAAAGTGCTTCTATTCACTTTTTCATTTCTACTGTTATGTTTTTGAATATATAAGAAGATTTTTCTTCAGTATTTAACTATAGTATCGATTCTTTTCTGTAAAAAAAAAAAAAAAAAAAAGATTTATTTTTAGTTTTTACCTGTGGTTGAGTCTTTGTTGTTGCATGTGGGCTTTCTTTAGTTGCGGCGAGCAGGGGCTACTCTTCTAGTGGTGCGGTGGCTTCTTTTGTTGCAGAGCACATGCTCTGGGCTCATGGGCCTAGCTCAGTGGTATGTGGGATCTCCCGGGACCAGGGATCAAACCAGGGATGAAACCGGTTTTCCTTGCATTGCAAGGCGGATTCTCAACCACCGAACCACTAGGGAAGCCCCTAGCATCCTATTCTTATTCATGCATGCAGTGATGCAGTGTTTTTTTCTCCCTCTATCTCTCAAAATATCTTAATATTAATGATGGATTGATTGTTTCTGTTAGGCTTTCTTTTTGCGCATAGTCTGTTTTCTCCAAGTTGATTTTTTAAGTTTGCTGTTTTTGGCTTTTGCCTTTGACTTTTCTCAAGTATTTGTTGATCCCTGGCCATTATTAACTCATGCGAGTGTGGGCCACTGAAGAGACGATTGAGAGGTCTGGGCATATGGGTAGAACTTGCTGATTGTATACTTGACTGTAGGATTAAGCATTTTTCAGTCTCTGATGGTCAGTATCTTTATCTTTTTTGCTTTTTTGGGGTTTTGTTTTTGAAATCTGAGTTTTCAGAGAAGACATTAGTCTCCTGCCTGAGGGTTTATGTTTATACATGACTGGTTGAAATGTTTTGGGAGCTAGAGTTGTCAGTTCCTGAATCTTTGCAGGTCTTGCTGTGAAAATCAATGTCTTTGCTTTCTCATTGCTGACTTAGGATTCAGATTCTTTGGTTTGCTCAGTTAGTCTTTTTTCATCTGCTTTCAAAGTCCTGACTTTTGTTGTCTTCCCAATATTTTTGTTCTTGCGAGTTGAAACAAAATTATAATAATTTATGTGGTTTTCTACTTGTATTTTTTCATCTTAACATATGATGTTTTCCTAGGTTAATAAAGTTTTTTTGATAAATAACACTTTATAAACAGTTGCATAGTCCTTTATTTGGGTGTTTCACAATTTATTTTTAGATATTATTTTGTAATATTAAGCTTGTAAATAATGCTATAAAGGGCATTTGAAGGAAATTTCACAAAATAAGTTTGGCATAATTTGAGTAAATAGTTTCTTAAGGTTATAGACTTCAGTCAACTTTTCTTTGGATACATAAAATCTGACATTTTGTTTTATAAAA
The DNA here is from genome assembly GCA_024291935.2 of Okapia johnstoni. Taxonomy (NCBI): domain Eukaryota; kingdom Metazoa; phylum Chordata; class Mammalia; order Artiodactyla; family Giraffidae; genus Okapia; species Okapia johnstoni. The sequence goes on from CM044308.1 coordinate 62,629,563, forward strand.
TCAGTCACGATGTCTTAGAGTTATTTTTTTTATAGTCTTTTCTTAAAATATTAGATTATGTGGAAAAAGTAATCTCATTATGTTCTGACTAAACAAATTTTGAGTCTATTAATGCTGAGTGTAACATTTGAAGATAAAGTGATAGTGCTATTGCAAGTTGATCAGGAGAGTTGCTAAAATGGTGAAGATTTTCAGAATTGTTTGAGTATATTATGAAGAAATTAACAAGAAAAGAAAACTTAGTTAGGAAGTAGCAATTTTTACATGTTTAAAAATGTACCATGTTTTCCTGTTACCTTCTCTCACTTTTTCCCGTATTATAAATACTCTAATTTTTACTCTCTTCCCTCCACCTCCTACTTCTTTCCAACCCTTCTCCTTTCCTCCTTCCCAGTTTTTTTTCCTCCTTCCCAATTTTTAACTGAGCATTGTCTGTGCGAGGAAGTTTCTCAGGTTTGAGTCGAAAGGGGAGATAAGCATTTATAGACATAGATTTTGTGGTCTTAGAAATTATCTGACTTAATGGGAAAGATAATTAGAAAATCATGGCAAAAATTATGTTATAAACTCCAAGCGGGCTTCCCTTATGAAAGACTTTAAAAGGAGTGACATTTAAGCTGAGTCCCAAAGCCAGTCAAATAGCAAATATATTTGAGCACTGACTACATGCCAGGCAATATGTTTAGGCTCTTATGATATAGATTTGAGCTGGATGACATCCATGTTTTCCAAGATTCTATGTTATAGTGGCAGTAGGCAGACAATAAACATAAATAAGAGGACTTTAGATAATGATACTAGTGAGAAAGTCTATGAAGAAAATACAAAATAGTAATGTGATAGAGATGACGTGATGGAGACTGGGATTAGCCATTTCAAGGAAATATTTGAACAGTACTTGAATGATTACAAGGAGGTTGTCATGATGATCTTATAAAGCAAAAAGACCATCTAGTGCAAAAGCAACATGTAAGGAGGAATTTATCTGTTAAAAAGAACAAGAAAAAAGGCCATTGTGATTGGATGTTGTTAAAATAAGTTGGGGAGGTAGACAGGGCCCATACAAAGATTGCTTTGGCTGTGTACAGAGGATGGATTTTAGAGAGGTAAGATCAAAGGAAAGAGTCCAAGTAATGCAGCAAAACAGTTGAGATGTGATGATAGGTTTGACCTGAATTTTAGTAGTGAACATAATGATAAGTGGTTGAATTTGGTATATATTGTCAAGGTAAAGTTGATATTGGATGTGCCATATGTATTGGCAAATTGCTATGGTTTTGGTTTTCTTTTTGTTTTTACTAAGCAACTCGGTAGATGATGGTGCCATTTACTTATAGGGGGAAGACTTGGAGAGGATCAGATTGGCGGATAGAGGGAAGTCAGTAGCTTTCTGTTGTCCATATGAGTTTGAGATGCTAGTTAGACATGGTAAGAAGCTAGGTGCTCAGCAGTGCAGTTGAGACCTTAGTATCATTTTTGAATATTCTTCACATCCCCAGGAAGAGCAGCACATTTCTTTTTCTATGTTCTCATAGTATCTTTTTATCCTAGTTATTTTTTTCATAACAGTTACATTGCTCTGATGATTTGTGTGTCTGTCTTTTCCCACAGTATGGGATTTTGTTGTATTTTTCTCTATGGTCCCAGTTTCTGGTACATAGTAGATACTTAATAAATGTTTGACGAATAAATCATGTTTATTTTCCCTGTCACTACTCTCTGAATTTTACCTGTCACATGTCTATCAAATCTATTTCTGTCTTTCTATCCTCATTGTCTAGGTGCTGATCCTCATCATCCCTTATATAATTAGGATTTAGCATTAATATTTTATTTGAAAATGAGTTCCACATAATGTTTATTTGAGAGATAGATGGTTTCTGGAATTGAATCAGTGGTTTGAATATAGCAGAGTCAAGGTGTCTTTGAGTTCTCTTGGCCTTTGCCTCATGAAGAAGGAGAGTGACGCTGAATTTAGACTGAACAGGGGCAGTAGAATTTAAATAGGGCCTAAGATAGTAGAGATGTTTTTAAGTATAGATCAGCTTGAACTTTGTTTAAATTTAATAAATTAACGATGATTTTAAGATAGGAAGATGAGTATGAAAGCAAAAGAGCATAAAGATTTTCACCAATCTAAAGGAGTATGCTTGGACCATACTCAAGGATCTGATAGGAGCACAAAGGATGGGCAAATATGGGAGAAATTATGGAGTTAAGTAGATAACTGGTTTATAACCGAATGTAAAGTAAGAAGAAAGATTAAGGAGGCAGATGACTGACTTCAAGCTTCTAGGTGTTCTGAATTCTTCAAGGCCTTTCTTGAACTCTGAAACATGGAGTATTAAACAAGTATCTTGGACGTATTTATAGTGATCTGAAGGAGTTTATGAAAGTCCTTAAGAGTTACAGTTTATTGGACTTTTAAGTGACATTAATTTGAACTTTTTGGTAGTTGGAAACATTTTGATCCCACGATCCATGTTTGGTGCCTTTCACTTAATGCTATTCTCAAATAGGTTTAATTTTATTATATATTTGGCAACAAAATTTTCTTCATATTTTATTTGAAATAAAACATTATGAATTTATGTCAACATCTTTACTGTATTCTCTTTCAGTGTTTCATTAAACAAGCTAATAACCCTTTTTTTTAAGGTACAGCAGGGAAGAACTGGAAATGCAGAGAAGGAAACAGCGCTTCCATCTACAAAAGCGGAGTTTACTTCTCCTCCTTCTTTGTTCAAGACTGGACTCCCACCAAGCAGGTTAGTAAGACACTGATGATTTAGTTTATTGAAGGCATTGGTTTCTTCACCTTGAGTGCTATGTAAAGTATAAAATCTCTGAGTGATACATCAAAAAACTGGAACCTTCTATTTGGTTTTTAGTACAAAACAAATTCTTTGTGAAAAACTCTTCTGAGTGCTTTTTCATCTAAAAAATCTAGGTAAGCAAGGAATGAACCATGGTGTATAGTTATATGTATATATACAAAGAGACAGTAATCTCATATTCGGGAAAGGTGGTGATAGCAGTGGTCTTGCTGTTTTCTGTGCTTATTGTTCTTTCATAAAGAATTATTGAACATCCGAAGTCTAGAGCTACTGCCCTAAAGATGTTTACTGATTTTAGTAAAACATCATAGGAATTTTAGCCTGAGGAATCTTTCAAAATTAAAGCCATTTTCTTTTCTTTCTTTGGTTTGCTGTGATCATACCTAACTTTAAGTTCCAGCGGGTACCAACTGTAGGAGGCAAATATTTTGGCAAATATCCTTTTAACTTAAGCATAAAATGTGATTAGCGTGTTACCAAGAAAATGATAAAGGGTAAGCCAAAACTAGGGAAGTTTGATGTCAGCGGGTTAATCTTGGGTTAGATAAAGATGACTTAAATCAGTTATTTCTGTGAGCCTGAAACCAGTCAGTAACTCAATTGTGATTAGTTCTCAGCCAGATCATTTACCTTTTGTGTTACTTATTTTATATAGTTTACTGGTTTTGTCATTATGATATTTCATACTATATGACTGTAGGAAGAAAACATGTAGTTTAGCTCTAAAAGAAAATTTTAAAACTTTTAGCCAAAATTAAAGGTCATAAAGCCATCTCAGATTTTGACTGTCTTTTCTCAGCTTAACAATTACAAGTTGTGGATGTTTCCAAATAAGGTTTTTTAAACTGAATGTGATCTCATAGAATGTTTGTCTAAGAAGTTATGATAACTGAGGAATATTAGTTCTTTTAATATATAGTATTATTTTGTTTTTTTCGTATTTTACGTGAGACCAACTTTCATTCATTGAGTTTGTGGTGTTCTACACTCTAAAATGTGTAAGAGCTTGGACTCCAGGGCCAGACTTCTGGTTCAGTTTCTGGCTGTATTACTTACAAGCTGTGTGTTATTGGGTACATCCCCCCGTCTTCTTGTTCTTTCACTTCTTAGTCTATAAAATGCGATAATAATATTACGATAATACCCTCAATATATATTAAATGGATTAATTTATTGAAGGTGTTTAGAATAGCAGTGCATAAGTAATAATTATTTTTAGATGTCATTATCATGATTAAATTAATTGAACTTCTAAAAATCAATAGCAGTTCTAAAAATCAATAGCAGTTTTTCTGTATTTTGCGCACTTCTAACTAACGCACCACCCCCCTGCCCCGCTTTAAAAATTTAGATCAAATTATGTAGGACATTATGCCATTATAAGGGTTTTGATTTTTCCTATACATGAAATGGGGAGTTTCCATCAGCTTTTGAGCAGGGGAATGAAGTAATCTGATTTGGGTTTTTAAAGTCTCAATTTAATTGCTTTATTAAGCTCAGATTACAGAGGGATTAAGGGCAGTAATTGGGAGGCCAGTTAGGAGGCTGCAACAATTATCTAGCAAAGATAATGGTAACTTGGACTAAGGTGGTAGTGGTGCAGATGGTGAGAGCTAGTCAGATACTGGATACATTGCAAATGTAAAAAGATCATTTACATCTGAGGCAGAAAAGACTATAGGAGAAATTACTTTTGGAGGGAGAATTTCAGAAGTTCAGTTTAGGACATTATAAAATTGAGATGTCTTCTAGACATACGAGTAGAAAATTTTCATGGGAAATGGATAAATGGATCTGGAGTGGAGAGGAAAGTTATGAAATAGAGGTATAAATTTGGGAGTGATCAGTGTTTAAATAGTATTTGTTTGAGTCTGTGAAACTGAATTAGACTGTGAAAGAGTTAAGTATTAATAGAGAAGTAATAAGTGGACAGAGCCTTGAGGCACTTCCATGCAGGTCAGAAAAATAAGGATGGACCAGTAAGTAAGAGGAGACTAGTAGAGATGAATGACTAATGAAATAAGAAGAAAACCCAGTGTAAATCTTAAAAAGGATGTATTTCAAAGTCGGAGGAATGTTTAACTATCAAATAGTATTGACTGACCAGGAATAAGAGGACTGGGGCTGACTTTGAGATTTTAGAATGCAAAGGTTGTGGCAATTCTGACCAGAATCATTTTTAAAGTGGTGTAGGATGCAGTCCATGGGGTCGCGAAGAGTCAGACACGACTGAGCGACTTCACTTTCACTTTTCACTTTCTGCATTGGAGAAAGCAGTGGTAACCCACTCCAGTGTTCTTGCCTGGAGAATCGCAGGGACGGGGGAGCCTGGTGGGCTGCTGTCTATGGGGTCGCACAGAGTCGGACACGACTGAAGCAACTTAGCAGCAGCAGCAAGATGAAGATTTTAGAAACAATTTTTGGAACAGATTCAGGAGACAGCAGGAGGGAAGAAATTAGAATGAGACAACTAGAATGAGGGGTTAGAATGAACAATTTTTTTGAGGTTTTTTGTTTTCCTTTTGAGGGTATCTAGAGGGAAATGTGGGATTGGGAGGAGATTTTTGTTTGTTTGCTTTTGCTGAAATGGAATTATAACATGTTTTTATACTTACGAGAATGAGTTACTAGAAGGGAAAATTAATCATGTAAGAAAGGAGAAAGTACCATTGTTAAAGCAATGTCCTTAAGGTCAGAGCTTGTGGATGTAGTGTGCAAGTGAAGGATTTAACCTTAAGGAGAAGAGGAGACAATTCACTCACTGTAATAGGAGAAAGGAGAGCTTTCCTGGTGGCTCAGTGGTAAAGAATCCTTCTACCAATGCAGGGGACACCAGTTTTATCCCTGGGTTGGGAATATCCCCTGGAGTAGGAAACAGCAGCCCACTCCAGTATTCTTGCCTGATAAATCCCATGGGCAGGGGAATCAGGTAAGCTACAGTCCATGGGGTCACAAAGAGTCAGACACAACCTACAGACTAAACAGCAATAGGAGGAAGGCCAGGATTCGGTGAAGGTGTGTGTGGGGGGGTGGTGAGGGTGGTGGGCAGCGTGGATAGTTAATGGTGATGGGAACAACTGAAAGTTCTCTTTCTGATTGCTTCAATTTTTCCCAGCAGTATAGGATGCAGACTTATCTGGTAAAAGTGAGAATAATGGAGTATTGAATATTTGAGAGGAGAGGAGATGATATGAAATAGTTATTTAGAGGGTGTATGAATAAACTAGGGAAAAGAAGTAGGATTGCTAGGCAGTTACCTGGAGGGAAATGTGGGGTCAAGCAAGGTCTTTTTTTTCCCCCAGATGGGAGGAATCATAGAATTTTTATATGCTGATAGGAATGAGTTGCTGCTGCTGCTGCTAAGTCGCTTCAGTCGTGTCTGACTCTGTGCGACCCCACAGACGGCAGCCCACCAGGCTCCACCGTCCCTGAGATTCTCCAGGCAAGAATACTGGAGTGGGTTGCCATTTCCTTCTCCAGTGCATGAAAGGGAAAAGTGAAAGTGAAGTCGCTCAGTCGTGTCCGACTCTTAGCGACCCCATGGACTGTAGCCTACCAGGCTCCTCCGTCCATGGGATTTTCCAGGCAAGAGTACTGGAGTGGGGTGCCATTGCCTTCTCCGAGGAATGAGTTAGAAAAGTGAAAAATTGGTGACACAGAAAGAGAGACTCTACATTCCAAACTGTTCTTAAGGCTGATGGCGATAAGTTGAAATGAGACCAGTCAACTTGTTTGGGTGTGTTCCTCTTGCCATTGTCAGGTGTTCGTGTGTTCATGAAGAGTGGCTGGAGTTGGGTTTAGCAGCAGTTGAAGTTTTACCAGACATGTATGACAAAGGGATATAGAGAGGGCAAGGAAGGGGAGAGTGTACTTGAGAGCGTGATTATAATGATGAATCATGGATCCAAGGAGTGATGAAAGAACACTGGTGGATATGACACAGTAAAAAGGATGTAAAAAAATGAGTGGAAGAATTAGCTGACTCATCCCTGCTACTGAAAAGAATGGATAACTACCACCACAGCTTGTAGAAACAAACCCAACATGTCAATACTGTCACTTTTGGATACAGAGAACAGTATTCATTGCTCATTAGAAAAATTTGTTTTCGGGATTCATCTTCACTTGATCAAAAGGATACTTTTCAGCCACTGTGAAGTATTCCTCTAAATAAATATTTGTTTTTCATTCTTATATATTTACAAAGTGTATCTGTTTTGTTCTCTGTACTTATGGAAATTAGATGTTTTTGAAAGTAAGCTTCTATTGACTTTAGGGAGAAGACAGTGAATGTCTTTTAAGTCATAATAGAGACTGCATAGCAAGTATTTAGCAGTAATGAGGTGTACTACTGATGTAGTCACTATTTCTTTTTTTAAAATCTTAGATTATTTTATTAACATATAGGTGACTGATAGCATGTTTGCATAAAAATTATTTTTTAACAGTTCTTTGTACTTTATCAGTAGAAATGTTGGATTTCTGACTTTCTGTACTGCTCATCAAATTGACATAATTAAATAAAATGTTAATATTGAACATATCAGAATGTTTTGCTTAGTTTTTAAAAGTTTTCATGTAGAACGGGAAACAATATTACCGTTACTACCAGAAGCCCCTGTTGTGCCCCTCATTTATTGTTTTCATTTTTTAATATTGAAAAAAATTTGGACTTATGAAGAGGTGCAGGAAAAGTATTATACACAGTTCACTCAGATTCACTAATTATTAACTTTTTGCCATATTTGCTTTATAATTTCTCAGAAATATTTTTTCCTGAACCATTTGAATGCTAATTATAGACATTGTGCCCTTTTCCCTTGACTACTTCAATGTATATTCCTTAAAACAAGGACATTGTGTTCCATAATTACAGAGAACAGTTACCAAAGTCAGAACATCTAATAATGAATCAGTACTTTAGTATATAACCAATAAATTTTGCTGATTACTATATTTCAATAATATCTTTCAGGATAATTATTTTCTTTCCTCCTGGATTTGAGGTTCAGTCTAATATTATTCATTACAATTAATTCTTTTGTCTCTGTTCTCCTTTGATCTAGGACAGCATGAGCATTGTTTGGGTTTGTTGACATTGATTCATTGAAGAGTTCTATCTGGTTATTTTGTAAATCATCCTTCAATCTGGTTTTGTCTGATATTTCTGTATTATTAGGTTTAGGTTTTGCTTTTTGGACAGGAATACTACCTAAGTAATGCTGTGTTCTTCTAATTGAGTTAATCTATCAGTGCTTGATGTCAGTTTGTTTCACTATTAGTGATGATAACTTAATAACTTAGTTGTGGTGGTGTCCTTTGGGTTTCTACAAAGTTACTGTATAAATAAGTAATCTGTGAGGAGACTGCATCAATATTCTCTTTGTCTTTGAACTTTTCCAAGAATTTTAATGTTCAGTTATGATTTTGATTAATCAGTTATTACTACAAAATAGTTATTGTCTGTTATTCCTCTTATATTTTTGTTGGCATTCTACTTTGAAAATGAGTTTTCCCACCTCCTTCACTTATTTATTATTAGATACAGTTTTTATTTTATATGCTTGAGAGAGTATGTGTGACATTAATATGGCTTATTAGTTTGTGTGGATACCACACACACTGTAATTCATACTGATTCTCAAATTATTCCAAATTTAGTCTGTGGGAGCTTCTTTAAACTGGCTCCTATGACTTTTTGACATGTCCCCACCATCTCTTTTTTGATGATTTCTTTATTTCCTGGTACTCCTAGATGTTTTAGTCTTGTCTTGTACTTTTCCCTGCCCCTTCCATAGAAGCAATCATTTCTTGAAGGGATCCTGATGCTTTTTAGTTGGAAACAGTAGTTAGAAACCACAATCTTGGCACTAATTATCTCATTGCTATTGAGGTGTTATAGTCTTTCTAGTCCTTTTCAGCACTCAGAGCTAGGAAAAATCAAGCAGTTTTGATATGAAATTGCCATATGTACATTATTTTTATAAAATTTTAGTCACACAGTCATGTTTCATTTACTTCCAATTTGAAACTACAGATTCTACTCTTTCCTTATTTCGTATTGCATCTTCTTATTATTAATCATTTAAAAGATAATTTAATCCTTGTTTGTTGCTATTCAGTATTAGCATTTCTTCTCCACAATCATTAATTTTTTTCTACATGTTCAGAACATTTAACATAGTTCCACAGGCAAGGCTATGTAAAAGTATACTTAAATTAGTTCCTCTTTGCCCAGTTTTTTTCATTTCTGGCAATAAAAAGGTTCATTTCATATAGTTTTTGTTTACTCTTCCTGTTTTTTTTTTACATAAATAAGCAGATGTGTAACTATAAATATATATTTTTCCTATTGCTTTAAAAGAGTATCTTACTAATCTTTTAAAGGATTGGCAGGAGTGAAGTAGTTAAACACACAAGATAAAATTAACTTTCTTTAGAATTTTAGTTTGAGCAACTTTAATTATTTTTCAAAAAACCCTGGGTGCTTTTCACTATCTGAAATAAAATTTAGCCCTCTGAGTCAGTCTTTGTTATTCAGTCACTAAGTTGTGTCTGGCACTTTGCAACCCCATGGACTGCAGCGCACCAGACTTTCCTATCCTTCACTATCTCCTGGGGTTTGCTCAAATTCATCTCCATTGAATCAGTGATGCCATCCAACCATCTCCTCTGTCATCACCTACTCCTGCCCTCAATCTTTGCCAGCATCAGAGTCTTTCCCAATGAGTCAGCTCTTTGCATCAGGTGGCCAGAGTATTAGAGCTTCAGCATCAGTCCTTCCAGTGAATATTCAGGACTGATTTCCTTTAGGATTGACTGGTTTGGTCTCCTTGCAGTCCAAGGAACTCTCAAAAGAGTCTTCCCAGCACTACAATTTGAAAGTATCAGTTCTTCGACACTCAGCTTTCTTTATAGTCTAACTCTCACATCTGTACATGACTACTGGAAAAACCATAGCTTTGACTCTACAGACTTATGTTGGCAAAGTGATGTCTCTGCTTTTTAATACACTTTCTAGGTTTGTCATAGCTTTCCTTCCAAGGAGCAAGTGTCTTTTAATTTCATGGCTGCAGTCACCATCTGCAATGATTGTGGAGCCCAGGAAAATAAAATCTATCACTCTTTCCACTTTTTTCCCTTCTATTTGCCATGAAGTGATGATACCAGATGCCATGATCTTAGTTTTTGAATGTTGAGTTTTAAGCCAGCTTTCACTCTTACCCTCATCAAGAGGCTCTTTGGTTCCTCTTCCCTTTCTGCCATTAGAATGGTATCATCTGCATGGCTGAGGTTGTTGATACTTCTGACAATCTTGATTCCAGCTTGTGATTCATCCATCCCAGCATTTTGCATGATGTGCTCTGCATGGAGCAGGGTCACAATATACAGCTTTGATGTACTCCTTTCCCAATTTTGAACCAGTCCCTTCTTCCATGTCCAGTTCTAACTGTTGCTTCTTGTCCTGCATAGAGGTTCCTCAGGGGACAGGTAAAGTGGTCTGGATTCCCATCTCTTTTAGAGTTTTCCACCATTTGTTGTGATCCACACAGTCAAAGGCTGTAGTGTAGTCAGTGAAGCAGAAGTAGATGTTGTTTTGGAATTCCCTTGCTTTCCCTGTGATCCAACAGATGTCGGCAATTTGGCCTCTGGTACCTCTGTCTTTTCTAAACACAGCTTGTACTTCTGGAAGTTCTCTGTCCTTGTGCTGCTAAAGGCTAACTTGAAGGATTTTGCACATTACCTTGCTAGCATATGAAATGAGTGCAGTTGTTTGAACATTCTTTGGCATTGCCCTTCTTTGGAATTGGAATGAAAATTGACCTTTTCAGTCTTTAGGACCTGTGTAAAATTGGACACCACTGAATCTTTTCAATCTTTATTTCCAACTGCATTGCATAAACCTGCCTTTCTTTTAGGTGGGTCTACCAGGTGTCTTTGGAAATATTATCTCCCTATTGTTTCTATGCTTATTTCTCATATCCATTCTCCATAGAATTTTCGTTTGTGTTCAAAATCGTAAATTTACAAAGTGTACAACCTTGGATGGATATTGTAAACTCCTGAGTCTGTAAAACGGGAGTAATAATTTCTAGACTAAGGGATGTAATGAGAAGCAAGTATGTTAGGGTACGAAAGTACATTGCCAGCACTCATCAATCTAAGCAATTATACTTTGCTTGACTAGTAATCAGACTAAGAACCTTCCTAATTTATCATTTGAAGTTTCAAACAAGGTGATAGTATATGGGGGTGTATTTTGTGTGTCTTTATTGTTAAAGAATTTAAAGCTTTTTTCCTGGGCAACTTGATGCTATATTAGTGTGCTTTTATTCCTTTCACTTACAGACTTAAATACATAAATTAGGATCAGATGTTTTGGTTACAGCACCTAAAAGAAAAGTAACGGAGGGAACATGTCTGAATTTTATTTCTTCGATTTCTTTTCTTTGGAGGGTCTCCATTATATATTCCCTGTGAGTAGTAAGAATTTTCTAGTCAACTTGCTTTGATAAAATTTCTTAAGAGAAAATAAACTTACTCATTCTCAAAAGGGTATTCATCTGAAAGTCAAAAATATTCTGACCTTTCAGTAAATATCCAAATGATAATTGATGCAGACCAAAATATATTATTGATAGCCTTAGAATAGTCTCAAGCTGCATATATTATTTTAATAGATTATAGAATGACAATTTGCATATATGACTTATTTTAAAGGTACCCTCATTGATATTTTTGCAGATGTGTTATATAATATTGATCTTAGTTTTTAAATTAATATATTTTTTATTTTTGTCTGCTCTGGATCTTTGTTACTGTGCGAGACTTGTCTCTAGTTTTGGGTAGCAGGGGTTAATCTCTAGTTGTGGTGTGTAAGCTTCTCATTGTGTTGGCCTCTCTTGTAGAGAATGGGCTCTAAAGCAAACAGGCTTCAGTAGTTGTGGCTCATGTGGTTAGTTGCCCCAGAGCACATGAAATCTTCCTGGACCAAGGATTGAACCCGTGTCCCCTGCATTGGCAGGTAGATTCTTAACCATGGGACTACCAGGGATCTTAGTTATTAAAGCTGCAATCCTCCTTGAAGAACCAATAGAAAATTTCAAGAGTTGTTTTGAATAAAGAAAAGTTAGATGTGACAGGTGTGGAGTGGTGTTTGAGTCTTCACTTTTAATATTTCTGTGGAACTCAATTTAATAGCAGTGTTAATAATACAATTTCTAAATAATAATTAACTATGTTATTATAGTGTATAAAGAAACATTTGGATTTATATTTAACCTGGCCAGCAACATGGAGAGCCTGTTTCTTGATCCCCAAAGGGCCAGACAATAGAGCATTTGTTTTTGTCATTCTACTATTGATAATGAATCAGTAGCCATATTTGTAGAAAGAGAATGACTACTTTCTTAAACTTACAGCAGTTTCATGACATGGACATTAGATTCGGATATTATATTTGGGTTTGCACTTAGGTTAATTTAGGATAGTTTCCTTAAATGTCTAGGCCTCTGTTTCCATGATTGTAAAATGATGGGGCTGGACTATTTTACCTGAAAAAGCCCTTCTAATTCTGAAATTCTTTATTTTCTGGCTAGTCCCTGATTTACATTGGAAGAGGAGATTTGAGAAATTAGGGAATTTGCCCAGATTCATGGCTAAGTAAGAGGCAGAGCCAGGGCAAGAATCCCTGTTTTTTCACCTTCAAATGCTGCAGGTCAGGCAAGTTGACTTTCATAAGCAAAGCCACAGAGATACTTAAAATCATTTATTTTAATGTAACTTTAAACTTTATATTTGTTGCTTTTACTGCTACTATTTTAGCATTTGAAGTTTCTTTTATATAAATCATTTGACTTATAATTTTTAACTTAGTTTTTCTTTTGATGTAAGTTTATTTCTTGAAATAAACTGGCCATTTTATAAGGAAGATATTAGTTCTTTAATCTGAAAGTGATACATCTCAGTACTTAGACTGTATAACTCTCCCCATGCTTCGCCTTCTACCCGCCCCCCCTCCAAAAAGATGAACTTAGAAAACTCCTATTCTGATTTTGTGATTAATGTCGGGGGTAGTTATTAGGAATTTTGGCACTGTATTTTCAGTGTGTATTTTGTGCTTTTGAAAATTAAAAGTAAAAACTGTAGATGAAAGCTGCACACACTTTTAAAACCAGAAGATAGAAAATGAGATTCCAGCTCTTACAATGAATGTAACTGAGACATGAGTTATTTTTGAAGCATTCTGTAAGTCTATATAAGAACAATTGTATAATGGTTGAAATCCTTTTCATAAATTACTGTATTTGGAGATACAGACTTTTCTCACCATGTTACTCTTATATAGTAGCATGGGTTTTTTTTTTTAAACTCTTGAAGCTCACTGTAAAGAATAATACAGTCTAGTATTGAGTTTAGTTTGTTTTGTTCATTCATATTTGTTACTCTTGTAAAGCCAGTTAGTGAGAAGAATGAAGTAGTTTTAATGGACACAGAAAATTAGAATTGGCATTACAGATGATTGCTATAATCTTATCCCAATGTTCAGGTTATTACTGCATTTTGTTTCCATTTTAAATTTTAAACTGTGCTCCTTTTAGTTTATTAGTTGCTAATTCTAAGTTGTTTTATTAAGCTTTTTTCCAATATCATAATACTTTTAAACCAATTCAAACTCTTGAAAGAGGAGTAATAAAAATTCCATTACAGTGTAGAATTACTAAAATATTTAAACCTGCTTGGGTTTTTTATAATAGACAAACATAAGACTTTTGAAGTGGATGTTAAATGAGCATTAAATCTAAGATTGACTTCCTCATTTGTTCTTGCAGTGCTTACTGTTCTGTCTTAATTTGTATACTGAAAAAAAATGAGATTTGTATATTGAAAAAAATGTACCTTTTCTTCAAAGCATTTGAGCACTCTGAATGCATGTTGCTATATTGTGTGGCTTGTAAGATTTTATGTGATTGGACATATGAAGATCTTTATTTTTTTTAATTACCTATAGAAGCATGTCTTTTCCTATCAGTGATACATTTAAAAAATGCAGCTGAGCTTAAAATATGGTAATCTCTACCAAAAGCGGATCCTGCTTTTCCTGTTGCAAACAGATTGGTAGATAGTATATTTGGAATCCAGCGCATAATATTTACCCGACTGGTGTTCTTCCCTCCATCTAAAATGTCCTCCTTTCCCATCTGATATGTCTAAATCCATTCTACATGTCTTTTAAGGCTCTTTTTCCTAAGTAGCTTAAAAAAATGTAATATCAGTTTTCATGCAGAATTGTTACAGCCATCTATTCAATGTATGACCTGAGTTAGATAATCATACCACCGAGTACATCTGTCTTTAATTTGGCGATATGAAATAGTCACATTCTAGGTGTTTTCCTAGAGATTTCACTCTTGGAATCCTGCGTCGTTCTTATTAGAACCTCTGTTGTGAGAAAACTACATTCATGGATTTCTGCAAGGATATGTGTTTCATTCCTTTTGGTTTTTTTTTAGAATAGAGGTTCTCAACTTTCTTTGAAGCAGTAAGCCTTTTGAAAATTTGCTGCGAGCTGTGGACTCTTGCCTAGAAAATACATGTATATTTATGCACATATTTAGGTTCAGGGACTTCTTGATTTCTCTGTATCCCATGCATGCTAGTTAAGAACTCTTGCTCAGAAGTACAATTAAATCCTTAGAGTAAGCCTGACCATCAAGAGGGCAGTGTTCTCAAACCACATTGTTTTGCTCCCCTGATTAAATTGCTTTTATTGACTGGTACATTGTTATGCTTCACCCAGTATGGAGGAAACTAGAGAAACAGGATGTGAAATTCACTTCCGTTTTGGCTATAATAATATTGGAAACTTTGTCGCTATTTCAGGGTTTTTCAAAGCGTGGGATTGCCATCCATTAGTGGGGTATGGCACCCCACTCCAGTACTCTTGCCTGGAAAATCCCATGGACGGAGGAGCCTGGTAGGCTGCAGTCCATGGGGTCGCTAAGAGTCGGACACGACTGAGCGACTTCACTTTCACTTTTCCCTTTCATGCACTGGAGAAGGAAATGGCAACCCACTCCAGTATTCTTGCCTGGAGAATCCCAGGGACGGCGAAGCCTGGTGGCTGCCGTCTATGGGGTCGTGTGGAGTCGGACATGACTGAAGCGACTTAGCAGCAGCAGCAGCAGCAGCAGCAGCAGTGGGGTATGAGATCAGTTTGGTGGTCTGAACCACTAAATATTAATTGGTTTTAGTTTTTTTGTCCCCTGTATTAGATGTAAATATTAATAAAGGCATATTTGATTTTAATGTTACCCATTTTCCTAGTACTGTTTTACGAAACTTCCATTTTTGTTTTTTATGTAATGCACGTGCTGGATTTCTGAGTAAAATATATTTCCTAAATAACTGTTTTGTGGTTTAAAAGCTTAAAAACTACTGCAGTCTATCATACTTTTTCTTAAGATGGAATCAAAGGAGAAACTTGTTGTCTTTTTACTCCTATCTATAAAATGGGAGAGATAAAGTACTACCTCATAGGATTGCTATGAGGCGTAAATATATGTAAAGTGCTTAGAACAGTGCTTTCCTAGCAGCATAGTAGGTGTTCAGTATAATTACCAAGAAGAATAATCTTCAGAGCTAGTGTTTTGTTTTTATCTTAAATGCACATTAGAGACTTTCGTTCTTAAGAGTGTCCTGTATTTTGGCTGTTAAAAAATAAACTGAGAGATAAATATGTGGCCAAAGATTAATAACTAACCTTTTGTCTATCCTCCCTAGGTCCCGAGTTCATTACTTTAGATTTTCTGTTGTATCTATGTAAGCAGCTCTCATACCCTTCCTGCAACATCAGAGTTATCAAAATATGGCATTTTAATTGGATTCCATTAAAATATCAGAGTTGTTTTCATATTCATCTGTGTTAGAAGGAGAGGTAGAGGTTCTTGTGAATATTTACTGCCTATATTAAACTAGATTGATGAAATGATAGCTGTCCACCATGGTTAGTTACTGTTTCTTTTCACTTTTTACTGTCAGTTCAGTTCAATCGCTCAGTCGTGTCCGACTCTTTGCGACCCTATGAACCGCAGCACACCAGGCCTCCCTGTCCATCACCAACTGCCAGAGTCCACCCAAACCCACGTCCATTGAGTCGGTGATGCCATCCAACCATCTCATCCTCTGTCGTCCCCTTCCCCTCCTGCCCCCAATCTTTCCCAGCATCAAGGTCTTTTAAGATGAGTCAGCTCTTCGCATCAGGTGTCCAAAGATCGGAGTTTCAGCTTCAACATAAGTCTTTCCAATGAACACCCAGGGCTGATCTCATTTAGGATGGACTGGTTGGATCTCCTTGCAGTCCAAGGGACTCTCAAGAGTCTTCTCCAACACCACAGTTCAAAAGCATCAATTCTTCGGCGCTCAGCTTTCTTCACCGTCCAACTCTCATATCCATACATGACCACTGGAAAAACCATAGCCTTGACTAGACAGACCTTTGGTGACAAAGTAATGTCTCTGCTTTTTAATGTGCTGTCTAGGTTGTCATAACTTTCCGTCCAAGGAGTGCTGCTGCTGCTGCTGCTAAGTCACTTCAGTCATGTCTGACTCTGTGCGACCCCGTAGACGGCAGCCCACCAGGCTCTGCCGTCCCTGGGATTCTCCAGGCAAGAATACTGGAGTGGGTTGCCATTTCCTTCTCCAGTGCATGAAAGGGAAAAGTAAAAGTGAAGTTGCTCAGTCGTGTCCCACTCTTAGCAACCCCATGGGCTGCAGCCTACCAGGCTCCTCCGTCCATGGGATTTTACAGGCAAGAGTGGGGTGCCATTGCCTTCTCTGTAAGCGTCTTTTAATTTCATGATTGAGTCTAACATAGAGAAGAGAATCTTGATAACTACATTAACTGCTGTCTGCCTTACTGAACAAGTTTTTAAGTCCAGTTAAATCTGTGCTTTGTAGAAATCCAAGTTATAGTAGATCCTCATGGTGAAGCTCCACTAAATCTTTTTATATGTTGAAATAGAAGGTGGTGCATCAGAAACTTTAATAATAAGATGGTTCAGTATCGTTCTCCATGATGTAGCATCAGAATTGATACTTAATTATTATATTTAATACTAAATATTATCAAAGTAAATGTTACTGTGATACATATGTATCTGTTCTAAAATAACAAAATTTCTCATCAATTTCTAATTCCTAACAAAATTTTTGATTTAAGTTAAGTCAGTTTGTGTGGTAAAAGTGCTTGGACAAGGAGATGTTACTATTATGGAAATATAGGGAATTGCAGTTGTTTAGACTCCCTCTAGCCATATGTGTTTGTTAAGACTAATTTCTCATTTGTATGTTTTTAGAAACATAGTATTTGCCATTTTGAATCTTTAGTGATAGCCTGCTAAGTAACTGCAGTCATATCTGCCTGTTTGCAACCCTATGGACCATATCCCACCCGGCTCCTCTGTCCATGGGATTCTCCAGGCAGAAATACTGA
The DNA here is from genome assembly GCA_024291935.2 of Okapia johnstoni. Classification (NCBI taxonomy): domain Eukaryota; kingdom Metazoa; phylum Chordata; class Mammalia; order Artiodactyla; family Giraffidae; genus Okapia; species Okapia johnstoni. Next base: position 62,646,894 of record CM044308.1, read on the forward strand.
AGTGGCTGCTATGCCCTCCTCCCCGGGATCTTGCCCACCAAAGTATCAAACCCATGTCTCCTGCAGCTCCTGTATTGTTTGCAGGCAGATTCTTTACCGCTGAGCCACTGGGGAAGCCCTTTTAGTGATAGAGTAATCCATTTAAAGCTGAAAAAGATAATCAGACTTCTCTAACTACATTGAAGATCAGATTTTGTTAAATGAGTACTCCCATGTGGCCCAGAATTTTTGAAAGCACAAATGCTTAGAAACCCATGGTCAAAGTTACAGAATCTTTCCCTTTTGTTACCTTTAACAATTTGGAGGATTTGTAATCCAGGTTGCAAACCCAGACAACTTTGTGAGAATTTATTCTTGACGGGAATAAATTTAAAAAGATTGGAGTGGGGAGAATCTGGTGACTGAGAACAGAAGAGAATGGAAGAGAAAACATAGTAGAAATAAGGATTTTTACAATGAAGTCTAGGTACAATAAATGGTGAGAGAAGTCCAAATCTCAGAATATATACCTTTATCTGCTGAGATGTTAAAATCTGAGATACGTTTTTATATGGGAGAACGGATGGCATGTGCATTTCATGTGAAATTATAGTGGTCATAGCTTTATAAGTATTTTAAGTTTTAGGAAAAAATTACAGCAGTATTTGTTTTGTCAGAAGTATATGAATTCCTAATCCATGAATGTTAGGATAGTTTCCGAGCTATGCTAGAGGAGACACATGAAGGAAAATCACTTTTGATCTTTGAGATCATGAGGAAACTTGGGCAGGTCTGTGACCCAGGCATAAAATCAGCAAGGCTTGAACATTTTTAAAAATGTATTAGTAGAAATGTTACATGGGCAGGATCAGTAGTTGAAGACATTTCAAATGACATTATAGGCTTTTTATAGGGCTCTCTTTTTCTGAGCATAAAATTATTTATTGGTCATTTCAAGGTTTACTTGAGACATATTTCCACCAATTCTTGCTTTCCAAAAGTCCTAGATTTTTCAAGGGTGCTGTATCTTGGCTGGAACGCAGCATGGCTCAAGGTAAGGAACCTGAGGCTTTGAAATCAGAAAGACTCAGATGTGTAAGTTAGTTTTCCCATTTAGTTATTAGTGAGGTCAGTGACATCACTCTAGCTCTAGCTTTATCATCTCTGACTGGTATATATTAATTTTCTTTAAGGGTTATTGTGAGGTTTAGGTATAGAATGTAATTGTTCAACAAATAGTAGCTGCTGTTACTAGTCATTTTAAGGAGTCTAACTTGATGACTGTGGAAGGATTTATGGTACTTTATTTGTTTTAAAAATTTAAAAGCACAGTTGTTCACAACTGACGTACAGATAAAGAGAAATTCATCTAATTTGCATTTTTCATTGCCAATGCCTACAAGTGACTTTTGTATTTTATTAACTATATGCATTTTTATAAAGTCCTTAATGTATAATGTATAAATGGCTTTTAATGTTATTTTATTTTTTAAAATTTAACTTGTTAGATTTTCCTATTAAATTTTCAGCATTTTTTTGTAATAGACTGTTTTTCCATCTACTCACAAACTTTAATGGTTGTAAATACAGTTGGAGGTGGGTCTATCATTTAAATATTTGAAGCTTTCTTTCTAACGGCAATGCAGAACTGGTTCCCTTTTTATTCTTTTCTAATGCTCAGGATAAATTACTAAGAAAAGTATTCTTTGTGTCTCAAAATGAGCATTATATATTTTCAGGCCCTTTTGAACAATTTTTTAATCTGTGATATAACTGTGATATGTGTTACAGTTATAGTGACCAGTAAATTTTATTTCCATTTGTTTAGTATTTGCTACCTGTTTCAATTCCACAAAGGTAAATTCAGTTGGAGACTACTTAAAAATAATAAACTTTAAAGAAAACCTTCAAAAATACTTAAAAATTAGCATTATGATCATTGTTGGATGTGCTAGTCTTAGCTCATTAATAAAACTTTTTACCTAAATGAAGTTTTTTCCAAAGTGTGTTGTGATAGTTTTATTTTAAATTACATTGCAGAGGGTTTTGGGCTTTATTTCTCACCTAATATGTATACTACTGTCCAAACATCTAGTTAGGTGAAACTGAAATGATTCAATTTTTTCGTTACAGGAGATTACCTGGGGCAATTGATGTTATTGGTCAGACTATAACTATCAGCCGAGTAGAAGGAAGGCGACGGGCAAATGAAAACAGCAATATACAGGTTTAGTATTTTATGAATTATTATTTTTAAATGAAAGATTATATCTATGTTCTAGTTTAATTTATTCAGTCATAGCACTTTCCTTTGTGTTAGGTGCTTTTAATACAAAGGGGATTTAAAATGTGAATCAATCACTGTGGCATAATCACTATGTTATTACAAAAACTGTTCTATGTAAAATGTATAACTTTTGGATATTTTTCAGTAAAATTTCTTTTTCCTTGCTATGAGTGTGATATATAGACTCATTGGACTAAAAAAGGAAGATATGGGAAAAGTTTAAAGAAGAAAATAAAATCATCCATAGTTCTGCCATGTAAAGATAACTACTCTTAACATTTTGATACATCTTTTCCTCATCACTAAGTAAGATTGGGACAGATACAACTACGATTACATTTTTGTGTATCCATTTTTTTCCGTTTAAAATTATCATTTGCATTTTTACGTATTCTTAACAATTTGATTTAAAATCTCCTCTTGATAGATTTATGCTATGGCTGTACCATAATTTATTTAATGTGACATTTCTGAGAGAAATAGATCTTGTGTTTTTCAGTTAAAAGGATGAAAGGAGATGAGTTATTAGTAGCTTGGATAATTCAAGTTTGAACTTGAGTAACTTAAGATTTTCAGCTATTAATTGACCACGTTTTTCATTATTAATTTTCTTTCTTTGAGTACTTTAAAAAATAGCCAAAGTGTTTTGATTCTTATTACCTTTAATAAATTAATCATATGAATGTTCTTTTTAGCACCTTTAAAGGTAAATTATTCCTAAACTGGAAGACAGTTCTCTTTCTTTCCCCCACCATTAAAAGTCCATGCTCATTCTTAAAATAACTCTGCTTTCTACTTTAAAAAATAGCTTTTCAACATAAGCCTTACAAAAATTACTGTACTTAAATGTAGGAAAAGTTAATGAAAGGAAGGATTATATGTTTAAATGATAAGCTTTAGCCAGCAAGGATTTGAAAAGTATAAATATACAACATTATGTTGCCTGCTTTTTCTGTTTTTCCAAAACATGTTTGCACATTAGAATCCGTCAAGGATCTTGTAAAAAATTCACATTTCTAGGTGCCACTCTCCTGTAGGTTTGATGCTTGTCCCTTACCTATTCACAAAGATCAGTATTTTGTAAATACTTTTGCTTATTGAGTATAAACCCTTGTTCTTAAAGTTACAAGGCTCAAATGAAGAAGGTTTTTAAATATCCAGTTGCCTGTTACTTGCACCCTATTTGACGCATGCCTTACAGCCTCTTACTTTGCAATCTGTTGATGACAGGCTTGGTATAATGCATATCTGGTTCTGCTGCCATCATAGTTTCTTAATTCTGACTAATGATTATATTGCCTTAATTTGAATACCTTAACTTTGGTTGAGTAACAAAGATAATACTCATTAAATTTTATTTATGAAATACTTAACTGTCTCTTGTTTACAACATTATTAAATCTATTAACTATTCCATAAGAATTTTACTTGTAATGATTCATTTTTTCCTAGCCTTTGACTATGAACATTTTTAAAAGTGTGTTTGAGTGTATACTCACATACGTGTAATGTTCACACATACCCCATGCATAGAAAAATTAGTCCTACTTCTCCAAAATACGTGTATGTGAATAAAACTTATTTCTTAGATTAAATGAGATTCATTTACTGAGTTTACTCTTAGGTAAGAATATTTATTCACCTTTTAACTTAACTGTGCTCTAATTTTAGGTCCTTTCTGAAAGATCTGCTACTGAAGTAGACAACAATTTTAGCAAACCACCTCCATTTTTCCCTCCAGGAGCTCCTCCAACTCACCTTCCACCTCCTCCATTTCTTCCACCTCCTCCAACTGTGAGCACTGCTCCACCTCTGATTCCACCACCAGGTAAATAGTAAATAAGACATTTGATTCTGAAAGAAATAGCTTATGAGTGTTTTTTAATTTTGAACTTAACAATTAAAGTATATATTTGAAAACAGGATCTTCACTGCATTACATTAGAAGTAATAGAATAAGAAATTTATGCTCAATCTTCAGTAGATTCACACTGAAACAGATGTATATGTGTCTTAACAATTTCAGCAAAGCAAAGAAGCAGTGTACTAAACTAGAGACGAGTGGACTGAAACTGTGTTCCAAAAATAGGATAGTGATTCCCCAAATTAAAGTTGCTAATTGTGTATGTATAAACTCACATTGAGTCATGTTACCTTTGAAAAAAAAAAAGATACTTTTAGAATTGCATAGGTTAAAAAAATTATATCCTATGAAGAGAATGAAATGAAAATCTCAAGTCTAGTTGTCGTCTTTGTATACTGGTTTCCTTTTTGGAGACTGTTTCTGGGTGCCAGGGGCCTATTAAACATGACAGAAAATTAATGTCAGTTTTTATCATATTCTTAGCCACTTTTGGTTATTTATTAAAAGCTAGATCAGTGGTAGGAGAAAATTCACAAATAATTCCCTAATTGTATACTTTGAACTTTGGTCTGATAGCCTTCGTTATTTTATTCACAATAGGCTTTTAATATTTATATCCCTTAGCCAGTTTTTAATGAAACTAACCAGATTGAGATGATAATTATTTTCCTCCTAGGGAGAGCTCCGATAATAAGTGTTAAAAATTAGCTGCTGGTCCTAACCAGAACTACAAGTTCCACATAAATAAAAATTTGCTTTTTATTAATAAAATCAGTTTATACTAGAGAGCCACGTTCACTCACTCACTTTGCATTTGCCAGAGGGTTGTCTTTAAGAGGTGGCAGTTCTGATTAGAGTACAGAGGTATTTAAAGGATCTGAATAATCCTTGGTAATATTCGTCCTTTTCCTCTAAAATTCAGCTGTTGCATCAGCCCCACAACCACAACACCTTTGATTTCCTTCTGAGATTACCTCTGCTTTCCAAAAAGGATAAGAAAATTATGAAACGTGACTATGGCTTTAGGGAATCTGTTGTCTCAAAAATAGTAGAAAGAGAAGATTGGATAGGTTCGAGTTGCTACTCCAGACTGCATTATTTCTCAAGTTCAGTGAATTTCTTGTTCTGACAGTAAATTGCTTGTTCTGAAGCTGCAACCATCCAGAAGTTAAGATTCAATCTGTGGTTCTTAGATCTTTGATGTGGTAAGAGTTAACTAAATGAAAAGAGAAAGTAATGAGGACTTAGTGATTCATAAATGGATCTTTTGTCCTATGAGAAAGATAATTGTGAAAATAATGAGACTAAAAGATGATCAGTACATGTGGTCATAGTCTTTACACTACATTGCTTTGTAATCTTATTTAACTTTACTAATTACTAAAGGTAATTTAAAAGAATTTTCTTATTTACTACCTAATATAGTATATCCCCAGGTATTCTTCAACACTTGTTATTAAAGTAAGTGAGAGAGAATAGTGGTACAAAATAATAGCAAAGGAATAAATACCTCAGTGGTGTAAGAATATTTAGAAGCTCTTTAGGATATTGACAGGCAATGGTATTATCTGGATGTGTGTTCTTTTTCAAAATGGTAAAAATCATTTCATTTCTTTGCCATATAATCTGTTTATAAGGATAACAAATCTATTAATAAAATGTTTAGATTACCTATGGAATTATACCGTAGAGTACCACTGATTATTTTCCTGTTTAAGCTATTTAATGTTAATTTTAAATTTCATGCTTTCCATATTTTTAATACCTGTACAGATTTCTTTTGATGCTTATCCTTATATTACCTTTCCGTGTCATCCTGTCAGCATTTAAGGAATACAAATTCAGATGAATTCTAATGCTGGTTTAAGTAGTATATGTATTGGTTGGGATCTTTGATGTGGTGAGAATTAACTAAATGAAAAGAGAAAATAATGAGGACTTAATGATTCATAATGGGTCTTTTGTCCTATGAGAAACATAAAATATGGAAATAATGAGACTAAAAGATGATCAGTGCATGTGGTCATAGTCTAACTGGTATATTTGCTGGGGGTGATGGTGAGGGAAAGATACCAGTTCATGTTAAAACCAAATATTTGTAAGTTGAGACTATCTGGATTACTCCTTATTTTTACTAGATTGTGAGCTGTTGGAGAGAGCATAAGCTGTGCATTTCCATCTGTGTTTCCTCACAGTGCCAATCACAGAGATCCTGTGTATACCTGACATTCCCTACATATGTTAGCTAATTGAGTTAGCAACATATTTATGTATCTGTAACACCAAAGAAATTTTCAGATTGACAGTTGGTACAGTCACACAGGCTCTTATCAGTCAGAGTGGGCACTGGCTTTAAACAACAGTATGGCTGCATTAATATATATCCCAGATGAATATAGGCAGTGATTAAAGCCACATTTGCAGTTACCATTTACCAGAGTCATATGATTACAGCATGTTCTGTAGAGTTTGCTATAATTTAGATCACTTTAACAATCATAAGCAGCTAATGAAAGAAAGCTGTGGCTCAAGCAGTCTTTTCGTAAGTATTGGTTTTAAAAGTACTCCGTTTGTCTTAGAGAAACCTTGGGTTTTCTTTTTGCCTCCTTGAGAAATACTGAAAGGAAAAATGGAGTAAATCTTTGGAGAATTAATTTAAACATTCTAATGTTGCCTTTGTTAACATCAGCTTTCAAATGCTTAAGTTTTTAAGACTGGAGAGCTGTATATGATGGAACAAATATAGTGATGTTGTATTATGCCCTTAATTTGGGGTGTTAATCCAGATTTGTCTGGAATAGACCTATTAAACCTATTGTCCCAGCTTAATTGTTGTTATTCACTCAGAAACACCCTGGTATGGAGGGTAACATTTATGATCAACTCTTGGAGGTTTACATATGTGGCTTATTGCATGATTAGACACTTGTGATGGTAGCTTAGTTGCTAAGTTGTATCCGATTCTTGCAACCCCAGGACTTCCCTGGTGGCTCAGACGGTAAAGTGTCTGCCTACAATGCAGGAGACCTGGGTTCAATCCCTGGGTTGGGAATATCTCCTGGAGAAGGAAATGGCAACCCACTCCAGTATTTTTGCCTGGAAAATCCCATGGACGGAGGAGCCTGGTGGGCTATAGTCCTTGGGGTCGCAAAGAGTTGGACACGACTGAGCAACTTCACTTTGACTTCCACGGACTGAAGCCTTCCAGGCTCCTCTGTCCGCTGGATTTTCTAGGCAAGAATACTGGAGTGGGTTGCAATTTTCTTCTCAAAGGGATCTTCCTGATCCAGGGATCGAACCCTGGTCTCTTGCATACAGTCGAATTCTTTACTGACTGAGGTACCAGGGAAGCTGCTTCATTCAAGAAACTTTCACTGTAGAATAGTTAACAGAAAAGAGATGCGTTGTTTCCTCTCCCCCTCAAACACACATCTACAACGTATGTGAAGTCTTGTTACAACAGACAGAGTCATATTTCTGGCCACAGTAGATTTGTCTAAAGAGTAGAGAACGTTTTGTATTGGCGAGTACAATAAACAGGTAAGGGACCTTCGGTCCTAAATTAATGTTGTGACTTCTGGATTAGATTTTCTAAATGGAAAAGTAATATGGTTCCTTGCTACCATACTGATAGTAGCTTGAAAACAAACACTGTAATTTATTCAAGATTTTCCTTAATTTTCAGAAAATCTGTTATTTTTAGTGATCCAGAAAATACTTTCTATTGTTTGAGTTTTTTCAGACACACATTATTAGTGTGCTTTCACGCTTTCACTGAGTAATAATAGAAATAAAAGCTAATGTTTATTGAATGCTACTATTGAAAGCACTGTTCTGAACACATTTCATGTATTAGCTCAATTTGATTCTCAACACCATCTGAAGTAGATACTATTCTGGGAAAACTGGGACCGTAATAGCTAGAAAGTAGCAGAACCAGAATTCTAACATAGGCAATTTTGCTTGAATGCCTATTTTATTCAACTGCATTGAAGTGAAGAAGTGAATCATTACCTATGTGTGTTCACCCTGGTAACATGGCCTAAAAGCTCTTTAAAAAATTTTTCTTGTTGTAAAAGTTCATGCATATATTTTTGTGATTAAGGAAGTTAGGGAGTAAAAAGCAGGAATCAGACTTGTTTTAATTCAATTAGTTGAGGTTTTGGGTTTCCTAGGTGGCTCAGTGGTAAAGAGTCCACCTGCCAATTCAGGAGATTCAGCTTCAATTCCTGGGTCGAAAAGATCCCTGGAGAAGGAAATGTCAGTCCACTCCAGTATCTTGCCTCAGAAATCCCATGGAGTGAGCCTGGCAGGCTATAATCCATGGGGTTGAAAAAGAGTCGGACACAACCTAGTGACCAAACAGCAACAGTAATTGAGGTTTTACTGTTTGCCTGATTTGTGTTAAGAAGTCTGTTTACTGATTAAACCAGTTTTCAAATATTTGTGTGTTTGAAGAAAAATTGTAGAATTGGAAGGATTGATATTATAGAGCAGTTGATTTTGTGTGGGTGTGTGTATTTGTGATAACATGACATAAGATCATCTTGCTGCTGCTGCTGCTAAGTTGCTTCAGTCGTGTCCGACTCTTAGCGACCCCATGGACTGAAGCCTACCAGGCTCCTCCATCCATGGGATTTTCCAGGCAAGAGTACTGGAGTGGGGTGCCATTGCCTTCTTACCCATTTGTAATTGTACAGTTCATTGGCATTAAGTACTTTCACAATGTTGTGTAACCATCACCCCTATCTATACCAAAAACTTTTCCATCATTCATAACAAAGCCTATATATTCATTAAACATAATACTTTCCTCCCTACTGTAGCTTCTGGTGGCTTCTTTCTGTCTCTCTGAATTTGCCTACTCTTGGTGCCTCATATAAGTGGAATCATACAGTATTTGTCCTTCGTGTCTGGTTTATATTATTATTTTTTAATAACATTTTAATTTGTAGTTGTAAATAGACTGTTTTTTTAAACTTTGGTCAAACTGTAGTACATTTTATGATAGATTTTTAATTTAGATTTTAAATGTTAATTTACTTTTATATTTTTTTTAAGTACCTTATATATGTATATTTTTTTTAATTTGCATTCTTTTTTTTTTAATAAATTTATTTATTTTAGTTGGGGGCTCATTACTTTACAATATTGTAGTAGTTTTTGCCATACGTTGACATGAATCAGCCATGGGTTCACATGTGCTCCCCCTCCCGAACCCTCCCCACCTCCCTCCCCTTCCCATCCCTCTGGGTCATCCCAACGCTCCATCCCTGAGCATCCGTCCCATGCATAGAACATGGAATGGTGTTCCGCTTCACATATGACAATATACATGTTTCAATGTTATTGTCCCAGAACGTCCCACCCTCACCTTCTCCCTCAGAGTCCACAGGACTGTTCTATGCATCTGTGTCTCTTATTCTGTCTCACATATAGGGTTACCATTACCATCTTTCAAATTCCATATATATGCATTAGTAATTTACTTCTAGTGTCATATTATATGTTCATTTTTATATAATTTAGTTTGTTGAACGAGAGAAGGGAGAGTCAGTTGAACTCCTGTCTTGTTACCTTAATCAGCGTTAAGGCTCATGTGAGTATTGTTCTGTTAAGTCTTGGAACAATTGAAACAATTGAAATCTAGTGCATGAGTCAGTTCAGTTCAGTCGCTCAGTCGTGTCCGACTCTTTGCGACCCCATGAATTGCAGCATGCCAGGCCTCCCTGTCCATCACCAACTCCCGGAGTCTACCCAAACCCATGTCCATCGAGTCGGTGATGCCATCCAACCATCTCATCCTCTGTCGTCCCCTTCTCCCGCCCCCAATCCTACCCAGCATTAGGGTCTTTTCCAATGAGTCAACCCTTCGCATGAGGTGGCCAAACTATTGGAGTTTCAGCTTCAACATCAGTCCTTCCAATGAACACCCAGGACTGATCTCTTTCAGGATGGATTGATTGGATCTCCTTGCAGTCCAAGGGACTCTCAAGAGTCTTCTCCAACACCACAGTACAAAAGCATCAATTCTTCGGCGCTCAGCTTTCTTTATAGTCCAACTCTCACATCCATACATGACCACTGGAAAAACCATAGCCTTGCCTAGATGGACTTTTGTTGGCAAAGTAATGTCTCTGCTTTTAAATATGCTATCTAGGTTGGCCATAACCTTCCTTCCAAGGAGTAAGCGTCTTTTAATTTCATGGCTGCAATCACCATCTGCAGTGAGTCTGGAGCCCAAAAAAATAAAGTCTGACACTGTTTCCACTGTTTCCCCATCTATTTCCCATGAAGTGATGGGACCAGATGCCATGATCTTAGTTTTCTGAACATTGAGCTTTAAGCCAACCTTTTCACTCTCCTCTTTCACCTTCATCAAGAGGCTCTTCAGTTCTTCTTCACTTTCTGCCATAAGGGTGGTGTCATCCGCATATCTGAGGTTATTGATATTTCTCCCGGCAATCTTGATTCCAGCTTGTGTTTCTTCCAGCCCAGCGTTTCTCATGATGTACTCTGCATATAAGTTAAATAAGCAGGGTGACAATATACAGCCTTGACGTACTCCTTTTCCTATTTGGAACCAGTCTGTTGCTCCATGTCCAGTTCTAACTGTTGCTTCCTGACCTGCATACAGGTTTCTCAAGAGACAGGTCAGATGGTCTGGTATTCCCATCTCTTGAAGAATTTTCCACAGTTTATTGTGATCCACACAGTCAAAGGCTTTGGCATAGTCAATAAAGCAGAAATAGATGTTTTTCTGGAACTCTCTTGGTTTTTCAATGATCCAGCGGATATTGGCAATTTGATCTCTGGTTCCTCTGCCTTTTCTAAAACCAGCGTATGAGTAGAATTCTGCTAAGTTGAATAAGGCTCTTTGCTTTACGGAGATGGAGCCCAGACCATAGATAAGTCATCTCTGCTTTTAAAGTTGGATATAGAATTTAGCAGGCTTTCTAGAGGCTCAGACAGTCAAGAATCTGCCTGCAGTGCAGGAGACCCAGGTTCATTCCCTGGGTTGGGAAGATCCCCTGGAGAAGGGACTGGCAACCCACTCCAGTATTCCTGCCTGGAGAATTCCATGGACAGAGGAGCTTGGCAGGCTATAGTCCATAGGGTCACACACAGTCGGACATGACTGTTAGCATGCATGCATGCATAGGGTTTAACTCTTTATCTAGATTTCAAAATGTATAAAATTCTGCATTTTAGAGCAAAGTATTTTTTTTCCTAAAAGACTTTTGTTAGGTAGGTAAGACAACTAGCATCTTAGTAGTCATCTAGTACTACAAATTATATGAACCTAAAAATCTTGTTTGTTCCTTAAATATTTAGAATTTGAGTTAGTGATGACACATGGGGCTAGGGAGAAAAGCAGCTCACTTCTGAAGTTTTTCTGTATTTCCTCAGGGTTTTCATTGTCTTTAGATTATTTTCCTGTTAGTAATCTGGTTTCTAGTGCAGTGGCTGTTAAACTTTTTGGTTACAGATCCCTTTATACTCTTAAAAATTACTGCAGACCCCAAAGAGCTTTTCTTTATGTGTGCTATATTCATTTTTTGATTAGAAATTAAACCCAAGAAATTAAGATGTTTTATTTAAATACTATTTTTAATGTATATCTAATCCAATTACATACTATGATAACATTTTAATGAAAAATTATTCTTCCAGAATGACAAAAAATTTTAGTGCAAAGAGTAGCCTTCTTTTACACTTTGTAAATCTCTTTACTCATGTGGCATAATACAAAAAACTGATTCTCCTGTTTGCTTTCACATTAAATCAATTGTGATTTCACATGTCATGTAGCCTCTGGAAAAATTCATTGTACATTTGTAAGAGAATGAGCATGAAGATAGCAAATAGCATCCTAATGTTTTTATGAAAGGAATTTTGACCTTTCAGATTCTTAGAAGGGCCTTAGGGGACCCCCCCCCCCAGGAAACTCCAGATAATACTTTGAGAACTGCTACTTTGCAGAAGCTTGGCTTACATTCAGTGAATATTATCTGCACCCTTGAGGAAGTACAGTTTTGTCCCTTTATTTGAGAAGTTATTTTGTGAGTATAACATTAAGCTGATTTTATAGTTTCATCAAAATTTTTGGTCTTATACAGCAAATCTGCAGGTTAATCTATGCTATTTTCCAAAAATGTAAGCACTAAAAATGTAGTTTCCAAAAGTACCTTTTGAAAAATAATTTCTTGAATTTTTGAAGAAGTACTCATTTTCTGTTTTGTTATAGTTTTCTATATTTAAAAAAATACAATACTCCATCAGTGTTTTCAGTAAACTCAAAATAGGGTATAATGCTAATTGTCTGTAATGAGCATAATTTAAGTTTACTAGCATTTAAAAGCTTCTTTAAGATGTTGATTTTTCAATGTCTTTTTCTCCCTGTGGATGCTCCCTTTATAAACTAGTTATATTTTTAATATATCATTTGTTGTTCAGTCGCTCAGTCATGTTCAACTCTTTGAGACCCCATGGACTGCAGCATGCCAGGCTTCCCTGTCCTTCACCATATCCCAGAATTTGCTCAAACTTATGTCCATTGAGTAGGTGATGCCATCCAACTATCTTGTCCTCTGCATCCCCTTCTCCTGCCTTCAATCTTTCTCAGCATCAAAGTCTTTTCCAATGAGTCGGCTCTTTGCACCAGGTTGCCAGAGTATTGGAGCTTTAGCTTCAGCAGCAGTCCTTAATATTCAGGGTTGATTTCTTTTAGGATTGATTGGTTTGATCTCCTTGCAGTCCAAGGGACTCGCAAGAGTCTTCACCAGCATAGATGCTGTATATTGTAGAATTTAATTATGATTTAATATTTGCTTTCATTTGTGCTATTCTTCTAGTCATTTTGCCTTTAGAGTTTAATTGCTTTACAAGTAAAAATATTGATATTTCTAATCTGAGATGTTTTTCTCTAACAGAATTTTTGTTTTCCATAGGCTTTTAGGTCATTTTATAATTGGAAGAGTAAGAGATTGGAATAAAGATAAAATAATTCACCAATTTTATAGTTAATGCAAAATTATCTTTTTTACATTTTAGGTGTAGAGTATGCTGATTACTATTTCTGACGCTTTAAGTGTTCATAGTGCCTTTTAATACAATTTTTTCTTTCAGATTACTCCCATTCCTTGTTGCACCTTGTAATTAATTGTTTTACTTTATAGTTTTATAAGTATTCTACCTCGTAAATTTTTTAAGTGTCGATTGTAGATGATGTGTATGCATATGTAATCTTTAAAACACTGGTACATAGAAAAGCATGTGGTTGAAGGTCATATTTAAAGATTTGTATAAGCCTTGATGTTTTGTGCTCAGTTTTTGTGTGTGTGCAGAATTTACCTATGAGCTTGATGACTTGAAAGTAGTAATTGGTGAGACTTAAGGCAAGTGATTAGGCTTTTTGGTGTTTGTAACATACTAGTGTTGATGAAGAGTATAATTTCCAAGTGAGAAATAGAAAGCATAGTTCACATTGTTCTGCTGTGCTTCTTTCTTTCATTTGAACTGAATAGAGAAATAATAGGTAGTTGATAGCCAGTTACTATATGTATTAGTTAGCTCTTGATCCACGACAGATTACTTTTGTAGAGCTTTGTGGGGTGCAATGGTTTAAGATAACATATGTTTATTGTTGAACAGTGATTGTGGATTAGCAATGTGGGGACAGCTTAGCTGGTCCTCTGCTTCAAGGTCTCTCACAGACTTTGAGATGGTTATCTCAAAGACTTGCTAAGAAAAGATTCATGTTCAGATTCACTGACTTATTTGTTAAAAAGATTCACTTCCTCTCCACCATGGTAGTTTGCTTCATCATAGCATGAATGCTGAGAACACAGTGGAAGAAACCAGCAAAATAGAAGTCAGTCGCTTTTGTAAACTAATCATGGAAATAACATTCCATCATTTTTGCTGTATTTCATTTGTTGGAAATAAATCATTATCTAGCCTGCCTTCAAGGGGAGGATATAAATACCAGAGGTATAAAAAGACATGAATACCAGGAGGCAGGAATCATTGGAAGCCAAGTTGGAGGCCCCCTAACATGGAACTCTTTTTTTGCCTTAGTTATGTAAAATAATGATGGGATACATTAAGAATGTGTTCATAGATAATTTTTATTCCGTTTTTTAACTTGAATACAGAGCTATTACTTTTGTGAGAATTTTAAAAATAATGAATTTAAAATATAGTTGAATTCCTTTTGACATGATGTTTTGCTGGCGTGCTGCCTTTCTGTTTCTTTGTACCAGTTCCTTCAACCCCCTAACAGTCCCCCCACCCACCCTTACACTTCTTTACATTTAAAAGTTCATATTACATACTGGAAAAGTTAAATCCTATTTTCTTTCTTTTGAAGGTGCCAGACAGTATAGGCTGTCATACAGCTGTACTGTTTTATTTCACAGTGGCACATGCTTTGTTTAATAAAAATTTGAAATGGAATTTATACATTTTGAGTAGCTCCGCAGTGCAATTTACAGGGAAGTTTGAGTGTAAATCCAGTGATTGTCAAAATACGGTCTCTTGTCAGCAACATCATCATCTCCTTGTTTGGAATGCAGATTCTCTGCCTCATGCCAGACCTACTGAATCAGAAGTTCCAGGGGAGGGGCCCAGCAATCTGTATTTTAACAAATTCTTGAAGTAATTCTGATGGTCACTAAAGTTTCAAAACCCCATCTATTTATTCCCTTTAGAACTTGAATATAACTTTTCCAAAAGTTTTTGGCCAGTAATAGAAATCTTACTTTTACTACAGTATGCAGAATTTTCCAGGAAAACATTTTGTTTTTGCTACTCATTTTAAAGATAAAGGATATAGAAACACAATGCATGATTTGTGTATTTCAAATCTGTTGGCTGGGCAGCACATGTGTTGGCCAGGAAAGTTGGGAGTGTCGGGAGAAACAGGACAGGGAATTTTGAGGTGAATTTTGTCTTTCATTTTACTGTTCTCTCTTGTTAACAAAAGTCAAATACTAAATAGTGATTTTCTAGATGAGAATTGTGTTGGTGTAACATTATATTACATATTAAACTTTTTAAGTAGCATTTTAAAAATATATTTGCTAATTGTCAAAAGAATGGATCGTATAGTGTTTCATCAACTTTGAAGTTCTGTTTCAGTGAACTTCAATTCAAAATTAAGATTTGAATTATCTTAGATGAGATATACGTCTCATGCAAAGGGTCTTCTCTAGTTCTCATGCCAACTTTCTGATGTGTAGATATTGTTTGGAAAGACATCCATATCTATCTATGTAGCATAATTTTTGTGTTCTTAATTCCTTTCAGTTGATTTTTTTAAAAGAATCTGTCTTATGATACTACTGTAGTAAGAAAAATTAAAAGCAGAATGTTTGTAATTTTAACTGTCTTCATAGCACACTTAATAGTTTGGTTATATTCTTTTATTTTTATGTTTTGTGAAAGTTTGGTAACTTAAATGTTTTTGAGGACTAAATGTTGAGAGGGCTGAATAGTATTTTCTTACTTATTTTATATGAGTTCACATTGTAGTTAGCTTAAGTGATGTATGTTGTTCATGTATTTACTTGGGTAAAATTATTAGGATTACAGAGTGGGTTGCTGAAAGTGGCATGGTTACCTTACCATACCTAGGACAATGGTCATGAATTAAATAGTCACGTATTTAAATGTGAAAACTGGGACATGTAGTGAAGCTCAGTAGTACTCTAAAAAATCTATAATCTTCTAATGAAGATCAAGTAATAGTAGCTATTAAGAGCATTTAATATACTCTGCCTTCCTTAATTTCTCATTTAGTGTGGTATCTGGAACTTTTGTTAGTTTGTATTGTTTGCTGGATTCTTTAGCTTGTTAATGTAGGAAGCAGGGAGGTACCTCAAGAGGTATGAGAATTACCATGGAGTGTAGCTCATTTTAGTAGACTTATGGATGCCTAACGATTTTTGAAACATGACCGCTGCGTTATTTATCTTTTTAGTCTTGTTGGTTTGAGTTTACCATATCCTTTTATTGCATGGGTGGTTAAATAAGGTGTTTCATTCTCCATTTTAAGGCCTACTTATTTCCTTAAGTTCTGTTTGAATAAACCTCTTGATCTGGTAAAACATGCATAGAAAAATTTTAAATTATTAGCAGATGTTTCCATTGACAAGCAAACATTTGAAAGCAATTTTTTTCATTATTTTTTCCTATGTACTTAGTTAATGAATTTAGGTTATTTTTCCTCTTTGGGAATAGTTTTGATGCAGTTTTTTAAGATAGGATTTAGTAAACCATTCTGACTTTGTTGAAGTTCTTTATGATTTAACGTTTTCCTTGAAAAAGTTTTGCATATTTGAAATTTTTCTACTTAGAAATGTCATTTTTCTTCAAATAAGAAAATTATAATTTGCATGACACGTAAATTTTAAATTAGGATTTAAGGGCACATTTGAAGAGTCCTGGTGGCTCAGATGATAAAGAATCTGCTTGCAATGCAGGAGACCCAGGTTCTAACCCTGGGTCAGGAAGAACCCTTGGAAAAGGGAATGGCTACCCATCCAAGTATTCTTGCCTGGAGAATTCCATGGACAGAGGAGCTTGGTAGGCTACAGTCCATGGGGTCGCGAAGAGTCTGACTCGACTGAGCGACTAACACTTTCACTTTCTTGATCAATGTAAATTGAGAATGTTTATACGTAGTTCTTTATTCCTTTAAAGATTATAATGTGTGTGAGTGAGAGTCACTCAAATTAGTATTTACTGGCTTCTGTTGACGTAAACCACTCACATTCATCTTAGCATGCCCTAGGGATGTAAATATATGAATTGGCTATATCCCTTGTCTCTACTCCCACAAGTCAAGAGAAATAATAACCTTTCCACACTCCTATCAACAGTAGAAAAACAATTCATGTCCATACTTGAACATCCCTCATAGCTTTACTAAAGTGAATATCTATCATCTTCCGAGTTACCTTGTACTACCTGCAGTATTTAAGAGCCCATTATCACTTTGCCTGTTATACTGTTAAAATAACAAGATCAGATGTTGATTATCAAGCTTAGTGTTAATTTCATGGAGTTTGATATTTGTGTGTGCACAAGGGTGCTTTTTTTAACTAACGTCTCACTTTGTTCATGGTTACAATTAGTGGGGAAAGAGTCTTGTTACCAAGTTGTTAGACTGGGTTTTCATCAGGAAGTCTGATATTGTACTCAAATTGTTGGTCCTCTGCAAGAAAACAGAATGCTGCTTTTGAGTGAATAAGCCAGGATGATGAGGCGAGGGGTTTTATTTCAAAGTTTTTTTTCGTGATGGCATAAGTACATAACAGGTTTTGAAATCCAGTTACTATATTAAATTTCATCACTTGTTTTTTAGGTATTCCAATAACTGTACCACCTCCAGGTAAAACTTTTTTCATGTTTTCTCCATCATTGTTAATAAACATGAAATTTCAAGCTTATAGTTACAGGAGAGACGGTGTTGATATGGTTAGAATATAAAACAGGTTATTGGGATTTCAAGGTCCTATTTTCAGCTCTGCCTTTGCTTCATTCCAGTTTTGATTAAGATACTTAGTTTCTTATACCTGTCTTACCCATTTCGGTAGAAATAGAGATTCTGAGAAAATTCTTACCGTATCAATTTATTGAAGAAAACAGAGTATAGGATTAAAAAGAAAATTTTTATTAAAAATTGTTTTTTCAAACCAAAGAATTTTTTATATGATGAAGTGACTGCAAGAGAAGAGAAAGTTCATTTATCTTGATATTATCATGGTTTCTGATTATTTTTATCTTCCTGACATAACTCAATATTGTGAGAAAATATGTTCTGAACCACACTGATAGGTTGACAGCTGGTCAGATGATTGTTCATAGAGCAGTGATTTAATTGTTCACTTTTGTAAGAATATGATCAATAGGAGTGTAACATGTGGCCCAGTGGTTTATTTTACAGTTTTTCAGGGTGTTTTTTTTTTTTTTTTCTTTCTTTTGTAGTGTGATGCAGATATGATAGCAAGTGTGTTTATGAAGTTCAGTATTAAAAGTCGTGAAATGTAAAGAGATGAGAGGTGACAGTGCTTGGAAGGGTGGGTCTAAATTCAAAATGACCTTGATAAATAGTGGAGTTTAAATAGCCTAGGGTAGTATACATATTTAGTTGTCAGATAGAGAGTCACTGTGTATGAGTGTGGCTGAAAAAGACCCATCAGAAGTCTTAAAGGAGTCATTGGTCTGTCTTTATAGGTTAAAAAGAAATGTGATTGTAAGATTGTCTAAAATAGGATTGTGGACTCTAGGACTAAGTAGTAATTGCTAAGTTTTACACTGCTAAGATATTTAATAGAGGAGAACCTAAAACTCGACACAGTGAAGATAAGCATGGTGAATTTAAAACAGCTTGAAACAAGGCTAAAAGTTGATTTAAATGGACTTTTGAAAAGGGGTAGGAGAACTGAGATTCATTTTTACATAGAATACTAAAAAGGAGGCTTAGTGGAAGTGTTTTCAAACATGTATTTTGTTGGATTGCTTCTTGTCCTCATTAAGATCAGTATGTGAAATGTAGTTTGAGAGATTTAAATTACATAATTTAATGTACTTCCTAATAGTCAGGGTTGTTAAAACTTGCAGAAATTGATGTCATAAAGAATGGGTATTGTAAGTTGTAGACTCTTCAAGCCTTGTTGAGATGCTTCATTGCCTGACTGAGTTTGAAAGTGCAGAGTAGATTAACTGTTAAGATCCCTGGTAGCCGTATTCTGTGGTATTTCATCTAGCTTTTGTGAATTATTCAGAATGCAGACCTCATGATATAAAGCTGCAAATTATTTCTTTTCTAAACTAATTTAAAAACTACATTACGTGCTTTTCTTTGTAAATTAGTTCTTTAGGGTTGTGCTATTTAAAACATATTTTATGATGGATATTCTCAGCCTTAAGCATTATATATTTACTGGTAAGATTTTATTTAAAAATTATGCATTTTAAGGCCATTTCTATACATCTAAACTCTCAAAATATTTTTGAAAGAGGTAAATGTTATTTTATTTGCTTTTCTTCTAAAATACTTAAAATGTATCTGGTGGCAATCCTACTTACTACTGTTTAATATATGGAAAAGGTAAGGCATTGAGATTAACTTTCTCATACTCACAAAATGGGCTGTGTGTGGTGCTGAAAATAAGACCGAGTGTCCTGACTCCCAGTTTGTGCTCTGTGTGTTAGACCAGGCTGTTCATTCAAAGTTAATATTGATCCAAAAATCTGTTTATAAATTTAAGCTCCATTTTTTTCCTGTCCATTATAACATAGTGAAGCACGTTATAGTCCCAGAGAAATTTAGTGACACACAACTTTTAACTCAACATTGTGTTACGTTCTAACTTCTTTTTATCTTATGATTGAATGTTTCAGGTTTTCCTCCTCCACCAGGTGCTCCACCTCCATCTCTTATACCGACAATAGAAAGGTAATCAGTATGGACACTAAATTTTTTATCATTCATAAGCTTTTGACAGAAGAATCATATGTATCTTGGTAATATTTTCAAGGATTTAATTTTGTAAACAGTAGTACCTGCCTTTTAATTCATAAGTCTAGATCTGTGTTATTTACTCTTAGATAAGATATTGGACCTGTATCTAATTACAGAACAGGACAAAGAAAACAAAATGATAGTTTTTGAAATATCTTGCTTTGATTCATGGTACTCTTATTAAAGAAACCGCTCGATTGGTAAAAACTTGGCTATAGTCAAGTTTTGTGGGATATGCGAACAGATGACTAGAAATCATGAAGAATGCATGTCTGTTTTAGGATTAAGTAAGGACAGCTATTATCAGGGACCATAGTAAAGAAAAGCTGCCTTATTCCTTGGTACCCAGTGCAACTTGGCTTCCACAGAGGAAGAATGGATCCCTTCTGCCTGGCAGTTACCTTATTTTTTTATACCCTGTATTTATAGTTTATGTTATTTGGAATGCTGTGGTAAAGAACATTTACCTCATGGATGGCAATACCATGTTTAACAGCATATGCTTTGAAATCGCACAAACCTGGTTCAAATTTGCCTCAAAATTTCCCAGCTTTGTGGCAAGGCAGGGTGCATAATAACTCATTGAGACTCAGATTCCTCTTTTGCCAAATGGGGTTGATCGAGTTATGAAGATTAAAACAACTCAGGTGAATACAAAGCGTCAGCCCCATTCTTGGCAGACAGAACTAACCAATAAATGGTAGCTATTATTATTTCCTCTTTGTATTTCTGAGAAAGTGATTCAACCTAAAGAAAAATCGTGAGAACTTTACATCAGTAGCATCAAACTGCATATGATTTTCAGAAGAAATGATAAAACTCAGCAAAGTGTGACTTGTGAGACCACAAGCATTTAATTTTAAGTCCTTGTTAAACATATATTTGTTTTCTCATTCAGAATGTTAAGAAGTAGTATTTGTTGAGTCTGTCAGTAGGGCAGAATTTCTGCTCTTTATTCATTAAAATTAATTTTAAGGCTAAATTTTAACTATGTCTGAAGTACTCTGTCAGCCTCAAAGTTTCTGTTATCTGTTGTGTCAGGCTGAATTGATTGGACTATTCATGTTCAATAATACTAGCAAGCTATTATTTTCTTTACATGTAGTACTAGGCTTAATACTGTTAACAGCCTGTGTTTTCAGTATTAAAAAATAGTTATTATGGAATTGCAGCTACCATTACATGGTGGTTGTAATTCCATAATAACTTAATTTTTTAGTACTGAAAACACAGGCTGTTTAACAGTATTAAACCTAACATTACCTGGACAGAGAGGAGCCTGGCAGGCTACAGTCCATGGGATCACAAAGAGTCGGACACGACTAAGCGACTAAGAACAAACAAAAACAAACACAACAAACTATATGGTGGCTAAGTAAAAGTCATAATTCTACCTTACGTTTTGCATTTGCACCAAGCTAAAATTCAGAACTTGAAACACGTAAAAATACATTTTTCTTTGACAGTGGACATTCCTCTGGTTATGATAGTCGTTCTGCACGTGCTTTTCCATATGGCAATGGTAAGTGTTATTTTTTAATTGCCCAGATTCAATTTAAATCAGTAAAGTACTTAAATACTTTAAAATAGTAGAAACATACTCCCATGGTCTAAAGTACTATCTTAAAAGGAATTAAAAAATATTTACTATAGAAATAGTCTTACATATATTCCAAGTTACTTAGCAGAATATTTTTCATTTCTTTAGTAAAGATGTAATTATCCCTCTTTCCTGGGGTATCCATAGTGTCATCTCCATTTGTGTATCAAGTTCTCTACATGCATGTATCTATTTCTTAGCTTTCAAGACTATTCATTTGGTTAGTTTTTAATTATCCCTATGCTAATAGTGCCACACTTACTATAAAACTCTTTAATTTTTGAGTTTTATAGTAAATCTGATACCTGTTTTAACAAAATCTATCTTACTCTGCTTCAGAAGTGATTTTGGGCCATTGCTCTTATATATCTATTTTAGAGTCAACTTTTCAAGTTTCATTGAAAACTATTGAAATTTTTATTAATAACTAACTCTTATGTTTACAATATGGCAAACTATTGATTCATGTAATCCTGACAGCCTTATAATGCAGGCATACTGTTATGATCATCATTTTATGGACTAGGGAATTTGAGAACAGCCAGATTAAGGAATTTGCCCAGTGTCACACAGTAAGTGGCAAGAGTCAGGTCAGAATTTGAAACCATGCAGCCTGTCTCCAGAGTCCTTTCTCTTACTATACTGTATTATTATTAGATTGATGCTCTAGATCAGTTTGTAGGAATTCATACCTTACAACATTGAGTTAACGTCTGAACAAGCATTCTATTTACAGAGATATTCTTTAATGTGTTCCAATTGAGTGCTATAACTCTCCATACACTTCTTAGACATCTTTAGTTAGATTTAGTCATAGGTACCTAATGTTTTTATTGTCCTTATGTATGGTGTCTTCATTTAAGCTATATGTTCTGTTTGTATTTGCTTGTATTTAGAAATAGAATTGGGTTTTGTTTTATTTATATGTATAATAGGTATACAATATCTATTTTGATCTGTAGCTGTTACCTGTTGAACTCTACTCAGGCAATGTCATCTGCCCTTCTTTCCTTTTCAGGTATTTATTCCTCACACCCCATGCCCCCTCATTTTTTGGTCTTACTGTTCTGACTAGGACCTCTATATAATGTTGAAGTACTGCAAGTGAAGTTCTTGTCTGGAACCGCCCCACCTACCCCTTTTTAAATTATTTTTTAAAAGGAAATGCTTTTATATTTATACTATGAAATTTTTACTCTCAGATTGTTGATAGAATTCTTTGTCAGAATAAGGAAAATCTCTTCTAGTTTTCCAAGGGCTTTTAAACTGTGAATGGATATTGAGTTTCATCAGATGCTTTCTGAATTGATCATATTGTTTTCCTTCTCTGTTAATGTGGCAGATTTCTAAATTTTTCTAATATTAAACCACTGTTTATTTGCTGACATAAACCTAACTTGGTCACAACTGATTACTTTTTTTAAATAAATACAGACTTACTTAGAATTTTGACATCTAAGTTCATATGTAATATTGTTCTGTGATTTTCCTTTATTTGTATTGTCCTTAACTGGTTTTACTATTAAGGTTATACAAGCCACATGGGATAAGTTAGGGGGATAATCTTTTTTCCCATTCTCTGAAAGTTTTTGTATTATTCAACTGGTCTGTACCTTATAAATGAGTAAAAGTCACCTGTAAAAGCCATCTGGTCTTGTGGGAAGGTTTTAAATTGCTGACTTAATGTCTTTAATAATTATGGGACTAGTCAAGATTTCTTTGAATTACTTAATGTGTTGGTCTAAAATATATATTATTCTCTGTGTTGTTTAATCTCTATAACATCTGTAGTTGTAGTCCCTTACTGGTTCTGATATTTTTTATTATAAGGTCTCTTTCCTAATCTTGTCAGAAGATTATCATGTTTTATTCATCTAGTCTTTAAAAGCCAACTTCTACCTTTGTTTACTGCATGGTAGTTTTCTGCTGACATGATTTCTTTATTATCTCCCTTCTGTTGGATTATTCTACTTTTTTCTAAGCTCATAAGTTGAAAGCTTAATTCATTCACGCTCCATCTTTTGTAATGCAGGTTTTTTTAAGATTAATTTCCTTCAGAACAGTTTTCATCTCTAGACTTTTGACATATTGTACTTTTCTTTGTGTTCAGTTTTTAAATGATTTTAAATTTATGACTTTTTTGACTGACCCCTGAGTTATCGGAAATGTGTTTTAAATTTGAAATAAATGGAGATTATTTTCCCATAACTTTTAATTTTTACTTCTAATTTAAATTGTGTGGTGGTCAGAAAACATGATGTCTATTATGCTTTGAAAGAACATAATATATTTTCATAAATGTTTCATATGGGTGAGGAGAATGAGTATTCTTTAACTGCCTGGCAGATTTCTATGTTATGTTCATTAAATCAACTCTATTAACAATGTTTTTATTCCATAGAAAGTAAGGCTGTGTTGTTAGATATTTGGAAGTTTAATTTGTTCTGTGTTCTTAGTGAGTTGCATCCTCTATCTTCACGTAGTCATTCTTCCTCGGGTGATCCTTTTTGTATGAGTATGCCTCGCCATTTATACATTTACTTATATGGAAATTAGGGGATATTAGTGTTTTCCATTTTTTCCCCCATCCTTTCACTTTCAACCATCTTGTGTTTTTATGTTTCATGTTCAGAATATAGGTAGAATTTTTAAAAATACAGATCAACAATTTCTGTCACTTAAGTGATTAATTCCATCTTCTTTGTATTACTGTGATTTTTGAGCCATTCAAACTTGTCTCCCATACTCCCATTCTTTCTGTTGCGAAGTGACTGAAATTTTCAGGTGATTTTTTTAAATATTCTTTTTCCTTACATTGTTCTGAAATAATATCTCTATTTTTTTTAGTGGTTACTCTTGAAATGTATCATGCATATATCCAATAGAAGTTATTTTTGTGTGTGAGCTTTGTTTATAACTTTTGCTTATTTTTTATGAATGCCTTTTGTTTTATTCTTCAAATATAATTTTGAGTACACATTTCTAGGTTGACTGTTACTTTGTCTCAGCACTCTGAAGATGTCCTAATGTATTCTCATTTATATTTTTGCTATATTGGGAAGTTGGTGATGTATCTGATTCTGGTTTGCTGTCCACCTTGCAAGTGAAGAGTTAGATCTTTAAGATTTGTTTCTGGCCATGTCCCCAGACTGTAGGTATTCACCATGTATTACTTCTCTTTTCTACGTACTAAATAATTTTCTTTTTAATCTAATGAAGCACTTTTGTGGGAATTTTACCCTTTTTTTTTTTTTTGTCTTTCTCCTTTGCTTTTTAAGTACCATAACTTTAATTATTATTTTTTCTCTTTAGTTGCCTTTCCCCACCTTCCTGGTTCTGCTCCTTCATGGCCTAGTCTTGTGGACACCAGCAAGCAATGGGACTATTACTCAAGAAGAGAGAAAGACCGAGATAGAGATAGAGACAGAGACCGAGAGCGAGATCGTGATCGAGACAGAGAAAGAGAACGCACCAGAGAGAGGGAAAGGGAGCGTGATCACAGTCCCACGCCGAGCGTCTTCAACAGGTATGTTCAGTGTGCATGAATTTATACACGTGTATTTTATATGCATTTCTGAATTTTTATTCAGTGCCAGAATGGAAAATCCAATTCAACTGGGAAAGGATTGTTTGAAGAGTTAGTGAGGATAGCCACTTTAAAAGCATCAAGGCTGTCGTTTAATTCATAAGGACTTCCCACTATCTAAAGCAACAGTGTTCAAATTTGTTTGTTCATTTCTTCCTTAAAACAGTTTTGAAAATGTTATACCCCCTCACGTATTTTTATCTTGTCACATAATATTTTTCATCTCAAGTATAAACATTTGACTAATTGGTAAAGAATCTGCCTGCAATGCAGGAGACCTGGGTTTGATTCAAGTTGGGAAGGTCCCCTGGAGAAGGAAATGACAATCCACTCCAGTATTCTTACCTGGAAAATTGCATGGACAGAGAAGCCAAGCAGGCTGCAGTCCATGGGGTCGACTTAGCAACTAAACCAACCAACCAACCAGATAGATAAAATTTCCAGTCTGTTATAAGTATCATAATTTTGAAAGTTATCGTTAGTCTTTTGAACATATCCTGTGGATTAAGGATACTACAGTGATTTGTTAAACATCATTATCTATTTTTTTTTAATGTATAAGCAAGTGATCTTTATGAGTTGGAAACTCTACATTTCTTTTTGTGCTTGAATTCTTATTTCTGAACCATGTCCCCCAAAGAATTTTATTCTAATGTAAAATACTTTTATTTATGAAAAATATTTTTAATTATCCATCCTATTTACCTGGCAACATACCTATGTAAGTTAATGTATTAAAAATTTAATGACCATACTATTAAGTATTTAAAAATTTTTTCTGATTTTGGTTATCATGATTTTCTTTTATATATAGATGTAATGCAAATTCTGAAAATAATTTAATGGAGCTGCATTCCTTAGTGTGATGAAAGAGCTTCTGCCCATCTCTTAATGAATGTTTGTATCCATAAATGAATGTTACTATTGTTAGGGGGAAAAAAGGCTTTGCCATTATTATATTTCTTTCTTTCTTTATTGTATAGATGTAAGCCCTGACAAACCTTGTTCACATGAAATATACAAATAAGAATTAATGGAATTTTGTTGTGATTCTGTCACTGTTATTTGAACACTTTAAGATTTAGTGATATGCAAAATTATGCAATTAACATATCATCAAAAGTTACTTTTAAGGATCCATAAGCTTATGGCTCAGTTTTCTTAAAAGCAAAGAATTAGAAATCACCCAGTTGTTACTCAGTGTAACAATAAAAGTACCACAAACTGGTAGCCTAGAACAATAGAAATTTACTCTCACAGGTCTGGAGGCTTTGAGAGAGAATTTGTTCCCTGCCCCTCTCATACCTTCTGGTTGTTGGTAGCTGTCCTTGGTATCCCTTGATGCTTTACTCCAATCTGTATCTCTGTCTTCACACAGCATTCTCCTCTCTGTGTCTGCGTACAAGTTTCCCTGTTCTTATAAGGATATCAGTCTTTGGATTAGGGCACAGCCTGATCCAGTATGACCTCATCTTGCCTTGATGATTACATCCAGAAAGACCCTGTTTCCAAAGTTTTCAGTTTTTGAGTTTCTTGGAATATCAAAAAGACTTAACCAAGACTTACCAGAAGACTACAAATTATATTTAATACTCTTCATGTTAGAGGTACCCTGTTCAACTTAGTATGATCAGAAAGGGCTGGGAAATTGAAATATTGTTAATTTTAGTATATCTTTTCCAAAATGTCTTTAAAAATTAATGGAACATCTTTATGTGTACTTTTATATTTATTTTCATGCAAACCTGGAGCTGCAAATTTCCCCTAGTCCATTTATGGAAAATAGCTACCAAATAATTCATGAAATACAGCTCATATTGGCAAGCCAGCCAGCCACATTACACCCAATTTCTGGGGGGGGGAAGTCAGACTTCATTTTTCTTGTCCTGTTAAATGAGTTAATCCATTCCCCTGTCTAAGATAAAATAGTCACAGAACTCAAAATAAGGTGCTGCCTCCCCAGCACTGTTTTGCTTTCCTTCAGAAGGAATTTTTGGTTTAGTTTTTTTTACTCGTTCAGGGAGAATTCTTACGACTCCCACCACACTCCTCAACAGTATATCTGAAGTTAGAACGTCTCAAGACACAGGCCAAAATATTCCATTTCTTACTTCATACTTTGTAAGAAGGATATATAAGAGATAAAGGCCTAAACCCCTGTAAAACTTTATGGTTCCTGGAATAAAATTGGTCTTACTGACACTGATATTTTAACTTAGATCTTATTGATGCCATGATGGTTTTTATACCCTGAGCCAATAATGTACTGCAGTAAAATTGTTGAAAAGAATGCTTTTTTTTTTTGTAAAAGATCAGGAACATGATGGAGAAGAGATTAACTGGAGAAGTGTGTGATGTTTTACTTGCAGGTGTATCATTAGGCACTCCATATTTAGGAGGGAATTAGAGATGGCAGTGGCTACTCACTCCAGTACTCTTGCCTGGAGAATCCCATGGAGAGGAACCTGGCAGGCTACAGTCCATGGGGTCGCAAAGAGTTGGAACACGACTGAGCGACTAAGCACATTTAGGAAAGAATAAATATGGAAGTTCAGGATATGGAAATTGAGTCCCTAAAACTTTGTACCATTGGAAAGAACTCATTTATTGCAAGCCAAAAGAAGGAATTAAAAATTCTTTTTATGACCCATAAGTCACAAGTCCAGTGTACCCTTCTATATTTTAACCCCAATTCTCTCTCAAGCCAATATACTGCATGCTCTGTCTATACTGAACTAGCTGTACATCTGGAAATCCTCATAGTTTTAATACCTCCTTCCTTCATGTTATTCCTATCCTTTACTGCCTCGCAAATTTTTACTGATTCTTCAAGGTTCTGCTCACATTTGTCTTCTGTGAGCTCCTCTGAACCTGAAAGAAAGAATTAATTATTCCTTCACATACTCCCTAAGCACTTCATGTATTTTCTTTAGAGCATGTCTTTCTTAGTAAGCCTCTTTCAGGGCATTGACTACCATTTTTCATCTCTCTATTCTCAGCCCTTTGTCCATTTATGCCTGGCACATAATGAATATGTCAGTGAATAAAATGACGTACACATATCAGGGAGGAGGGTGAATACAATAGAGAAAAAATGATCTTGAAAACTCTTGGTGAAACTGTCTTAGCTAGATAGGTTTTGAAATGGTTAAAAATCACCCTTTATCACTATCAAAGCCTTAATATGAACATCTTTCTAATTAACATATCCATTGAGGTACCTTCACAATGTAGAATGAAATATCTTTAAGATAACTTTTTCTTGTCTTATCAGCTATTTTTATGCATCAGATACACAGTTTTCCAATTTTGCTTGTTGAGATGAAGCAATGTATCAGTTCAAGATGTAAGCATATGCCTGATTCAGACATTTGTTTTGTTGGATGTGATATGTAATCATATACTTCTTAATCCAAAAAGGTTCTTGATGATTATCCAGTCTAAATTTTGACTTGTCAGATGAGAGAATGGAAGCATAGAAAAATTAAACCAACAGTATCTACTGGAAATATGGTTGAGATATTACTTAAAATCATTTCTAGTCTTGGAATTAGGTAGTTTAAAAATTCTATTGCCTTCTGTTTTCCTTATTTTTCTGTACTTGATTTTTTTTTTTTTCTTTTCTTTTAGAGGTAGTGGGGAATCAGATTAATTCTTTCATTCATTAACTGACATTCTTTGAATCCCCGTTATGTGCCAGGGACAAAGTTGTGTGCTGAGAATACAGAATTACTCATATACTGTCGTTACAGATTAAGCCATATAATATTGTCACCTTAACTAGGACTGTGGTTGGAAGTTTAAAAGTTTGTGTAAAAAAAGTACAGAAAGAAACTCAGTAAGATTTATTAATCTTTTTTCTCTAATAGCTCCTAATAATATGACTTATACATTGTAGGCACCTGGTAAAATTTTATTGACTAAGTGAAGGTATGGTCCATACATATATTTGTATCTGTGTGTGTGTAGTGTATGTTTCGGAGAAGGCAATGGCACCCCACTCCAGTACTCTTGCCTGGAAAATCCCATGGACGGAAGAGCTTGGTGGGCTGCAGTCCATGGGGTCGCTAAGAGTCAGACACGACTAAGCGACTTCACTTTCACTTTTCACTTTCCTGCATTGGAGAAGGAAATGGCAACACACTCCAGTGTTCTTGCCTGGAGAATCCCAGGGACAGCGGTGCCTGGTGGGCTGCCGTCTATGGGGTTGCACAGAGTCGGACATGACTGAAGCGACTTAGCAGCAGCAGCAGCAAGTGTATGTTTCGAGTTTGTGTGGTGGGAAATGTGCTATTAATTTTAGTCAAAAAAGTGCATTAATTCTGTTAAATTCAAGGGCACTACTTTCCAGAAAGTTGAATCGTTTCTAATGTAGTTAAAATTAATGTATTTGAGATAGTAATGTTATCTCTTGAATGTACATGTTCACAAGGTAAGGAACGAAATGCAAAACTTAATAGGGAAGAAGTCTAAAATAAATTGCTTTGCTAGAGCTCGTAAGTTTACTTTGCATAAATAATACAGTGTTTATAAAATACTTTGAGTTTAATTTCAGACACACCCATGAACAGATTCTACTCAATTTTTATTGACACTAAAAAGTGTTAATCGTTAAACCACATTTGATTTTCAGGTTGCTAGCTGTAGGGCGTCAGGAGTAATGTTTACTTAAAGTAATCTGACTAAAAGTTCAAGGCCAGAGAGGAGAAAAGAGGTGGAAGAATTTTGTGTTCTGAATTATCCCAGAAATTGTGTTCTCTGGAAAATCCAAATGAAGTATAAGTAAAGACTGTTTCTCCTCAAGACTGACATTTTAGCAGTATGGCATGTAGTATACGTTGTGTTAGAAATTACAGAGGCATTGTTTTGAAAATTACAGACAAGTTTCAACATGTTTTTTAGGCTGCTTAATTGTGGGCCAGAGGGAAGGCTGGTCATTCTAGGGTGTTTGAAATGAGCTCTAATGATTTCCAGGTCCAGAAAAACCTTTGTGCTGCAGCTGCTTATCGGAGAAGGGGTCTTTATATTTTGAGTATGAGACCAAATCTTCCACCATCTGTGGGAATGGTCCCATCAGATGGCTTCCTTTCAGAATCTTAGAGGTCTCAAGTCTAATAAGAATTGGTGGCAGAGTGAGGGGGAAAGAGGTTACAAATGACAAATTGAGAGATAATTGACCTTAGTTATTTTTATGTAAATCCAGTTGGAATCATTACAAAGAGCTTCATTTAAAAATAAATTTAGTTTTGGCTGCACTGGGTCCTCCCTGTGGTGCACGGGCTCTTTGTTGCTGTGCATGGGCAGTTGGCCCATGGGCCTCTTGTTGCAGTGGCTTCTCTTGGTGTGGAGCACAGGCTTTAGAACGCTGGGGCTTAATTGCCCTGTGGCAGGTGAGATCTTCCTGGACCAGGAATCAAACCCATATACCCTGCATTGCAAAGTGGATTCTTAATCACTGAACCATCAAGAAAGTCCCAAGAACCTCATTTTTAAAGAGGATAACGTTAATGCTAATATTTGTCATGGTAGGTGTGAGTTTATTCTCCTTTTAGAAACTTTATTAGTCAGTCACCTTTACAAAAAAGGGTTCCTCTTCTGAAAACTTTAGCATTAAATTTAATGAAGATGGTGAGCTTTCATGTTTAGTGGCTATTTGTTGAGGGCCTACTCTTGTTCCAGACACACTTTATAAATACTATTGTCAGTTCTGCAACAACCCTGAAAAAGATTGTTGCCAGTTTTACAGGTGAGAAAACTGAGTAGAGAGGTTAAGTAACTTACCCTGGACCATAGCAGAGTCAGGATGCCCCTGGGGCTGCTGTGCCCAGACTATTCTCGCTACTTCCCACTGCTGGACATAGCGCATTACCTTTCTGGTGGCACACTTCCACTTTCCCAATACCAAGTACATACTTATGATTAGAAAAAAAAATTATTTTCATGTGTGTGTGCGTGTGTGTGTGTATGTCTGCATATATGAATACTTTTAAAAATAAAAATGTATCACAGGCAATAATAACTTGGTCAGCAATATGACTTGGCTTTAGGTATAGCACTCCTGAATTATCACTTTTGCTAAGAGATCACTGTTAGGTTGATTGGTTTTTATATGACTTATACTTCCACCTGATTCTGTTTCCTGTTACTCTCTAAGATTCCTTAGCATCTTGATGCTGCGTACAAATTACTAATTTAATAATTGTATTACTCATAATATTTCTAGAAACCATAGCTCTTTAGCACACAGTGTTCCAAAAGATATTTTTATTCATTCTAAAAGAGTTTACTGATACTAGGCTTTAGAGAATGTTGGCTTGTATGCTAAATAAAAAGACTTGAAGGATTAAGACAAAAACAGAAGTATATCTCTATTTTCACAAAAGGACCTGAAGAGAGGTCTTAGGAGGTAAAGATGATTGTGCTTGTAATACTAGCCATCAGTCCCAGTTTCACTAGTCCATTTTCTCCAAGATCAGAAAATGGAGGTGCAGCTTAATATGGATTTGAAGTTGTTCCCATGGCCCCCTCTACATCCCACCCCCAGTGACACACACACAGTAGTAGTAAGTTATTGGGAGGTAAGAATTCAAGTGTACACAGGCAATTTTCAGCCTGCATTTTGTGTGGATATCGTGGAAGTTGCTTTGGTGTCATACTGTTCTTAATGTTTATACTGCTTCTTTAGATGAAAATGCTCTTTATGTGATTCAAAAACTTAAGAACCTTATCTGTATTTGAAAGCTAAATATTTTTAATATGTTTTTAGAATTTTAAATGTGTACCTAAGATTTTATAAGAATTTTGGTTGGAAATCTGAGATACCCAAACATGCTTTTAATTCTAAAAAGTAAAATAAAGTGAAAGTCACTCAGTCGTGTCCGACTCTTTGCAACCCCATAAACTGTACAGTCCATGGAGTTCTCCATGCCAGAATACTGGAGTGGGTAGCCATTCCCTTCTCCAGAGGATCTTCCCAACCCAGGGATCAAACCCAGGCAGTTTCTTTACCAGCTGAGCCATAAGGGAAGCTGCAAATTAAAATTTAAATCAGTTACAGCTCCCAACTTTTGAAGAAAAACAGCATTGTTTTTATAAAATTTCTTCCCTGTAACAACTGAAAGCATAGAACAAACGTGATCCTTTAACCTAATGTGTAATTACTGTATATTTTGTATTGTATTAGATCTAGTACTAATTTGGGAGCAGCATTGTTTTCCTCACGTACTTTGCACCTGTTCTGTTTAAGGTGCTAACATGGGACTTCTGGACTCAGGTCACCTCTTTTATAGTTTGAAGTCATTCAGAATCAGTAGTCCAGCTGTCAAGAATACTTGTTTCTGTTCTGTTTCAGTGATGAAGAACGATACAGATACAGGGAGTATGCAGAAAGAGGCTATGAGCGCCACAGAGCAAGTCGGGAGAAAGAAGAACGACACAGAGAAAGACGACACAGAGAGAAAGAGGAAACCAGACACAAGTCCTCTCGAAGGTTTGCTCTTTAATAAAATAGTGAATCAGTTTGAAGCCATAGAAATTGATTTGACTTCGGGAAGTAGAAGCAAACATTGCCAATAACCATTAGAGCATATATGTGTTCCTTATTAGAAGATGAAGAATAATCTGTTAAAATAGTTGGTTCTAGTTGGTTCTTTTATAGATTTCAACAAAGACCTTGAAATCTAACAAGATTATGTTTAATACCCATAAGCCAAAATTAGCATGAAATGAAAAATATATGAAAATTAAACCTACTCCATTATCTTGTTGGGTGGGAGGGAATTTGACATGAATCAATGTTTAGTAGTAATTATTATTAAACAAAGCAGTGTTCAGTTTAATCAAAGAACATTCGGGGCCCTGTAGTCTCAAAAAAAAAGCATTACATTTTAATGTGTATTGTTTGCCTAAAATCAACTCTAGAAAGTATTTCCCGTTCTGATTTAGCACTTTAGTTTCTAATTTGTAATTAGTCTTTTAGAATAAAGTATATGGGCCCTACTGGCCCTCTCAGCACAGTGGGCCTTGTGTTAGTCTCATAATATAAAGTATGTGGGCCTTAGGGTTCTAGAATAACAACAGTGAAGGTGAGCATTAAATGTAAGTATAATCCCAGCATAGAAGTCACATAAAATGTGATTACTCCCCAAAATGTATTGGAGAAAAAAAGTATTAGGTTATTTAAAACCCATTGATATACCAAGAATTTACCTAAAGTGGGTTGATTTGTCACTACTTATATAGTTAAACATTTTTAAGAAAAATATGCCTTTCTTTTTTTCTTCAGCAATAGTAGACGTCGCCATGAAAGTGAAGAAGGAGACAGTCATAGGAGACACAAGCACAAAAAATCTAAAAGAAGCAAAGAAGGAAAAGAAGCTGGCAGTGAGCCTGCCCCTGAACAGGAGAGCACCGAAGCTACACCTGCAGAATAGACGTGGTCATGGCCTTTTGTGTATAGTAGTGCCAGAAGTAGATACTGTAAATCTTGTTATTTTTCTGGATAATGTTTAAGAAACTTGCCTTTCATCTTGTTCTGTTAGTATGAAAAGTTAATTTTCTCTTCCAAAATAAAAGAGTGAATTTTTCATGTTAAGTTAAAATTTTTGTCCTGTAATATTTAAAAAATAAAAAGGCAGTAATGACTTTGTATGGAAGAAAGTAATGTGAATGAGTTACTAAGCAGAGAATTTAAAGAGCTATGTTTAGCTGTATACATACACAATATCTGATAAAAGTCAACGTTCCCTCTTGGCCAGTTTTCTTTTCTTTCTTTCTTTTTTTTTTTTCACAGCTCAACCAGGCAAGATTTATCAGGCAAGGAGCAAGCAGTACACTTTCGGGGCGAGAGAGTGGGCCAGCACCCGCAGAAGAGTTCTTGGCCAGTTTTCTTGACTTAATCATATACCAGTCTCTTATGAGGTTGCACTGCAAAAGGCATCAAAAGGTACCTCTGCGTATTGAGATTAAAACTAGTCTTTTCTCATCACTGCTGTGGCATTGTGGTTTTGCATATTAAAGAACTCATACAGTTTTGATATCACAGCTTTTTTATAGTAGGTTTTCAGTGTTCTAAATTTGGGTTCATGGTGAAACTAAACGGGGAATTTTTCTCTCCACAGTAATAAAATCTAACGGCGTTTGGGTTGCCTCTAAAATAACTTGTAGTTTCTAGAGAGCAGGCACATGGACAAACACTCATCACTGTGACAAAAATTTGAATTGCCTCATGGCCATCTTCTATGAGCCAAACCAGGGTCAAGCTGGTTTGGCCTTTTCTTGATGATTTTTCAAGGCTTATTGGTTAAGCAGCATGTCAGGTTTTTACAGTTACTAGCTATATTGTGAATGAAAATAAATGACAAGAGCTTTAGTCATTTTCTGTAACATTTAAGAAAATACAAGTTTACAAAATTCTGTGAGCATTTTTGGGGATAACTCATAGGAGGTGTTTGTCAGTGAAGGTAACAACATGGTTTTAAAAGAATGAATTTCTAGGAACTTTTAAATAGTGATGATAGAAATGAACTTAGTATTACATACTAAAGGACAGCTATATAATTTTTGAAAAATATTTATTTCTCATTTGATGAACACTTTCAGCAATGCACTTTTATAATCCTCTGTCTGGAAATTGTTTTTAAAATGCCCATAATGAATGCTTTACAGACCTCACCACATACCAAATTTTAAACTGTATGATTTGAATTCAGTGGGAGCATACAAACCATGTCAGTTGTTGAAGAGCTTTATAGTGAATAGAAAATTTAATCTTTCTTAAAGCTGTGGAGTAATGAGAAGTGTTCCATACTGAATAAAAATTAGTAATGTTTATGTTTTGAGAATTACATTTTCTGTGGTGTAGTTGGCTTTCATTAGATCCTACTTTTCCTGATGTTAAAAGTTTCATATTTTTACAGTGTAGCCATCAAATAAAAAAAAAATTGACAAGATAAATACATTGTTTTGACTTAGCTTACTTGTGATTTCCTGTTTTTCTATAACCCATTCATATAAGTCATTCAGTCTATAAAAAAGTGCCAGGCCAAGAAGCAATAGTGAGAGTAATTTTTCCTTTAAGTTCTTTTAGCATCCTTGCCAAGCAAGCATGTATCATTCCTGTTGTACTTCTACCATTGACAGCCAAAAGAATATCACCACATCTGAAAAGTAAATAAACAAGGTATATGATTAACATTTTGAGCCATAGCTGAAGTTAATGCCATTTTTATGGTGGTCCTAGTTTTTGCTACGCTTGTCAGTTTTGATTATATTAGTTCTAATTAAGATTTTCCCCACACCCATCACTTAAATTTTATCAAATTCTATTATTCAGCTTGTTTTAGAAAGAATTCTAAAAGTATCGGAAGTTGCTGTATGGGATCAAGAATAACTTAATTTGGATTTCTTGGGAATGGAATGCTACATAAATGTTTCAAATTTATGACCAATAAAAAAAGGCATAATAAATATGTGCCATATTTCAAATGGGGCCAAGCTTTTGCACATAAAAAACACAATCTTTGAATATAAGCTTTTGTTAAGCAGTCGTTATTATTACCTAATTCTTCCATCATTGTATGCTGGTGTTCCTTCAACAATGGATTTGATAAAAAAAGGTTTGTTTCCATTATATTCTTCATAACCTCCTACAATGCAGAAGCCTAGACTTCCAGCTGTATTTCTTCGTAATATAACATCTTTACAGTTATACAGGTACCTGAAATAGAACAAAATCAATGTAAATGCACAGTTAATTTGAACTCAATAGTAATTACTGTGGTTCATCTCTCATCTCCCCTTTATTGGCATTATTAGGCTTAATAGCACGGGATGGGTCTCACTCAAAATTGTCATAGCCCAGTAACCTTTGTACTAAAAAGCTGGCTTTTTCTAATTGAACTTATCTTTTCTAAACACCCTTTAAAAAATGAGGCCATCTATTTATTACATTCTGCTTCTAGGTCTACTAGGAAAGATTCATTTTTTGCTTGAAGATTTAACCCCTCAATTTATATTAAAAAATTAGTTATGCCTAAATGTTTACTGATGAACCACATTCAAGCATACTTACAGTACCATATTTTTATTATAAATAATTTTTAATGTTTAATGAAGGAAATTATTTGAATAAATGGTTAATCTCTGAAAAAATTTAAACATAACCCTAATTAATGCATTGTCTGAAGTATTATTTTGACTTATCAGTTTATACATAGTTTTACATATTTGATAGGTTATAGAGAAGCATGCAAGCCTCATTAATACAGTGAATGGAGATTGAGGTACATTTAAAGATAATAATGGTTCATATCGAAGGGGGAAAAACCAGCAGTAAACTGAATAGCATATAGTTATAGTAGGAATAGGAGAATGACCACAGGTCACCACAGGTCTTCTGTAAATGAGTAGAACCTTCAGCTAAAATAGAAAATTAGATTGAGGAAGCTGGTCCTTTTTATTATTCAGTGGCAATTAGATTAGTGTTAACATAGATACAGGCTAACTACAAAACTGTGTTACAATTATGACAGGTATGTCAGGAGCTGGATTTGACTCAGGAATCCCCCAGGCCAGGAACTGTTTTGAAAGGAAATTAGCATTTTCATGTTGGTAAAAATCAAGATACAGTGATTTTGTTTATAAACTGTACATTAAAATATTAACTGATTTTTGAGAAACCAATAACAAAAAATCTCTTGCGAAATGTTTTAAGTGATAAAATTGGTTATTGTTATTGACCTTGCTAATCAATGTAACAACTTTTTCTTGGCATTTCAACTCCCATTTGAAGTAAAACAAGATTTTGATGGTGGGTAATTTTAAAATGTAGTACTAAAATTCAACTCAGTTTTTTTGTTCTGTATCTGTCGTCATACAGCATTTATAGTAATCAGTTTCACTGAAATGACAGCTGAAAAGTATTTCATTACATGAAACATAACCATATTTTTACTGTAAAATGTTTATCTGCTGTATTTCACCAGCAGGAAAGTAAGTTAGTAAGTTCACCTTACAGGAGTTGTGGAGTTTTACACAGTGGCACCCTAACAGCTTGTGTTCAAAGCAGGTAATTGTTCCCCAAACCCCAGAGCACTGTGTTCTCACCTATGCCAATACTTGGGGGAAAGCAGGTGGGTGCTTTTTATCCAAGGTTATGACCAAATATATCTCTATATTCTTTAAAATATATGAACGGGTACAAAGAGCAATACTCAAAAACTAAGTATTTCTCATCCTTTTGACTGTTGAGTTTTTTCATTAAGTACCACCTTGACTCTGTTATTGAATATTTTACCCCATGTGGACAAGCTGTACAAATAGCCATCTAAAATTTTTACGTACCAATAGAAAATTTTCAACATAACATTAAGTCACAAGTGTGTCTTTTTTCTTAGACTCTTGTTTTGATACGAATATACTATGCTCTAGGCACTGGGGATATATCAGTGAACAAAACAGGTGAAACCCCTGCCCTGTGTAGCTTTATTCAAGGGAATTTCAATGTTACTAATTTAATTTCATTAAGTCCTTTCCTTCAGTTAAGTATTTATTTCATTATAGCAGTGAGAACTCACTATGTTAAATTCTCAGAGTCAGATCTTGGTCAGTTGGGACTGAATAAGTTTGGGGGCATTTTTTTCTTAAGTTGAATTACTTCACTCTCTACTGGGAAATGTGGCAGCTGTCTTGATCAATGTTGAGTATAGACCCTTGAGAAATTAAGTGAATTTAAAATCTAAATGTGAGCTTTTTTCCTATTCTCAGTTCTCTAAATTTAGGCCTAGTTGTGAAGATTTGGCATAGTGCAAAGAATAGCAAGTAGATTCAAGGGATTAGATCTGGTGACAGAATGCCTGAAGAACTATGGACAGAGATTCATAACATCATACATGAGGTGGTGACCAAAACCATCCCCAAGAAAAAGAAACACAAGAAGCCAAATAGCTGAAAAAAGAAGAGAAGTGAAGGTGAAAGAGAAAGATAGATACATACCCAGCTGAATGCAGAGTTCCTGAGAATAGCAAGGAGAAATAAGAAACCCTTCTTAAGTGAAAAATGAAAAGAAATAGAGGAAAACAATAGGATGGGAAAGACTAGAGATCTCTCCAAGAAAACTGGAGATACCAAGGGAACATTTCATGCAAAGATGTGCACAGTAAAGGACCAGAAACTGCAAGGATCTAGCAGAAGAGATTAAGAACAGGTGGCAAGAATACACAGAAGACCTATACAAAAGGCCTTAATGACCTGGATAACCACAATGGTCACTCAGCTAGAGCCAGACATCCTGGAGTGTGAAGTCAAGTAGGCCTTAGGAAGCATTACTTCAAACAAAGCTAGAGAGGTGATGGAATTTGAGCTGAGCTATTTAAAATCCTTAAAGATGATGCTGATAAAGTGCTACACTCAATATGCCAGCAAGTTTGGGAAAACTCAGCAGTGGCCACAGGACTGAAAAGGTCAGTTTTCATTCCAATCCCAAAGAAAGACAATGCCAAAGAATATTCAGACTACCATACAATTGCACTCATTTCACATGCTAGCAACATAATGCTCAAAATCCTTCAAGCTAGACTTCAGCAGTTTGTGAACCATGAACTTGCAGAGGTACAAGCTGAATTTAGAAAAGGCAGAGGAACCAGAGATCAGATTGCCAACATCTTTTGGATCATAGAAAAAGCAAGGGTATTCCAAAAAATCTTCTGCTTCATTGACTGCTAAAGCCTTTGTGTGGATCACAACAAAGTGGAAAATTCGTACAGAGTTGGGACTATCAGACCACCTTACCTGCCTCCTGAGAAACCTATATGCAGGACAAGAAGCAACACTTAGAACCAGACATGAAACAATGGACTGTTTCAAAGTTTGAAAAGGAGTACGTCAAGGCTGTATATTGTCACCCTACTTATTTAACTTATATGTAGAGTACGTCATGTGAAATGCCAAGCTAGATGAAGCACAAGTAGAAATCAAGATTGCCAAAAGAACAAAAACCACTACAATATTGTCGAGTAATTAGCCTCCAATTAAAAAAAAAAGATTGCCAAAAGAAATACCATTAACCTCATATGCAAATGACACCACCCTAATGGCAGAAAGCGAAGAGGAACTAAAGAGTGTGAGGAGAGTGAAAAAGCTGACTTAAAACTCAACATTTGAAAATGAAATTCATGGCATCCCGTCCCTTCCCTTTATGGCAAATAGATGGGGAAACAATGGAAACAGTGACAGATTTTATTTTCTTGGGCTCCAAAATCACTGCAGTGACTGCAGCCATGAAATTAAAAGGGGTTTGCTCCTTGGAAGGAAAGCTATGACCAATGTAAACAGCATACTAGAAAGCAGAGACATCGCTTTTCTGACAAAGGTCCATACAGTCAAAGCTGTATCTTCTCCAGTAGTCACATACGGATATGAAGGCATGAAGAAGGCTGAGCGCTGAAGAACGATGCTTTTTAATTGTGCTGGAGAAGACTTGCAAGACATGACTAAATTGTAAGGACTTCCAAAAAAGAACCACACCTCTAAGTGTCAGAGTGCAGACTATTAATATTAACCCTTCTGCTTTTGAAAATTACTAGAACAGCAACTGGGGATCATGGAAACAAATGTGAACTCCATGTTAAAACTGAAGGAGAGCCACCAAAGGTAGTGAAAGTCAGATTGTAGATGGAAGTGAGGCTGCCTACACCGGGAGCTTGCAAACTAAGCCCACAGAGCCCTGAGCCCATGGTGAGTGCCCCTCCGATGTGCAGAATGCCGTTCTGCAGATAGCACCAGACCCAGTTTGGCCAAGAAGAAGGGTGTGAGTGAGGCAACGAAAACCCAAACAGATAACCCACATGCCTGGAAATGCAGGAAGTAGCAGCCTGTCCCGGTGGTAGGGTGGGGGAAGGATGTATACTGTGAGTGGCCCTGCAAGGCAGATCTTAATTGGCTTGGGAGAAGTAAAACACATAACTTTGTGTCATAAAGAGATGTTTCTACCACCTGGAAGATGGTCCTGGTTCCTTCCTTTGATTATAAAGTTCCAGCAAATAGCCACTCCAGGAAAAATTAAGCTCAAAAGTTAAAAGAATGAACAAGTAGAGACACATTATAAAAGAAAAGATGGAAAGTAGCAGTAAAAACAGTAACAGACAACAACTCACCAGAAAAATGCTGCCACAGGGAAGAACTGCTGCTATAGACAAGGAAATTTATAACACCAGCCCTTTTACTATGCATTTAAAATATTCCTGAAACAATGACTCTATAAGAGATCAAGGCAGAGACAACAAGATTCCAAGGGGAGATAAAGGCAAGATGAAAGGAAAAGGGTTGAGAAGAAAGAAGTGGAAGAGAAAAACCACAGAAATGTATAAGTGCCTACAAAGGCAAAGATGAATGACTGAAAACATAGGAGTATGAAGAGGCGATCAAAGAAAGCAGAATGAAAGTGAACAATTGAAAATGATTCAAAAGAAAAGATACAAAACAGGTAACAAATACATGTCTGAATTCCCTGAAAAGAAGAACCCAGAATAACAGGACATCTATCTTGAATGTTAGATGCAAAGAGCAAGCCACATAGGGAAGTAAAGAAATGAAACAGACCTCATTTCTCCACATCACCACTCAGTGTGAGTCAACAGTGATGCATCACCTACAAAGTCCAAAAAGAGGTGATGAGATAGTTTCATAACCAAGTAACCTGTCATGGGGCTGTACAGATGCAGCATGATTTCTTTAACCAGTTCTTCCCGGTAGTGGGCATGACAATACTACAGTGAATATCACTGTACCTTATGAATTCTTTCCTCAGCATTGCTTGTGAAAGCCAAGAGGGAAACAACCTAAGTGTCCACTACCAATAGGACGGGCTGAATCAACATAGTACATCTATACAAGAGAATCGGAGAAGGCAATGGCACCCCACTCCAGTACTCTTGCCTGGAAAATCCCATGGATGGAGGAGCCTGGTAGGCTACAGTCCATGGGGTCGCTAAGAGTCGGACACGACTGAAGCAACTTAGCAGCAGCAGCAGCATACAAGAGAATACTCTCAGCCATGGAAAAGAAGAGGCAAGCTGATGTGTCCTGATGTGAAATGATACCAATGTATATTTTTAGATTTAAAAAAGTATGGTATAGCACATAGTATGTATGTTACCATTGTATGTGTGTGTACATCTATACCTAGACCACGGGTCAGCAAACTATAGCCCAGCTCAACACCCAATTTTATAAATAACCAGCCATATCTATTCATTTATGTGTTGAGTATTTACTGTCTATGGCTGCTTTTGCACAACAGCAGGAATGAATAGTGGCGACAAGAGACAGGAAGACCCTCCAAACCTACACTCTCTGGCCCTTTTCAGAAAAACTTTACCAACCTCTGACATTGACACTCCCTAAAACATTACACAAGGAACTGGTAACCGTGACCTCTGTTGAGCGGATCTGAAGGGCAAGGACTGGGAGAGTCACTTTCAGAGGGTCACTCTGTTACCCTTTCGTGCCTCTGAATATTCACTTTGCTTATTACATGACTGCAAGGAAAGAAGTGGATGAAGGAAAATAAGAATTGCCAGGGTGACAGCAAACCAGTGCTATCTTTTCTGGCATCATTTAATGCTTCCCATTCTTAAAGGAAATGAGCAAAATTCAGATTAGACTTCTGGCAAGAGCAGGGAAGGGACCTTCCTGGTTGTCCAGTGATCAAAACTCTGCAGTTCCACTGCAAGTGGGGTGCATTCGATCCCTGGTGGAGGAACTAAGCTCCTGCAAGTGGTGCCACAGAAAACAAGTAGCGAAGTGCTGTGCCAAAGTCAAGAGCAAAAGGTAGAGGGAGAGAAAGCCATTCACTTGGTTGTATTTAGACTAAGAAAACATCTCACATTTGATCTGCTTTACATGAATGAACAAGGAACTTCAATTGTATGAAAAATAGCTTTCAAGTACAAACATATTTTAAAATGATCTATTTTAACAGACTGCAGGCTTAGAAAGATTTTTTTAATATAATTTTAAAGTAATTCTCTCTTTCACCTAGGCTCAGCTTTAAAATTTTTAGGTTTTTAAACTCAATGCTCAGTTTTCAACCTAAAATGCACTCATTTTTAAAAACATTTTATCAAGTGAAGACTCAAAAAGGAATCTTTGTATTTAAGATAAGGTTTTTTAAAACCTCACTTAAAATTAGAGAGGCCAACCTATTCCCACCCCCCCCCAAATGTACTCAAACCAAA
This sequence comes from Okapia johnstoni, assembly GCA_024291935.2. NCBI lineage: Eukaryota > Metazoa > Chordata > Mammalia > Artiodactyla > Giraffidae > Okapia > Okapia johnstoni. The sequence goes on from CM044308.1 coordinate 62,688,976, forward strand.
CATCCTACTTTGATTAATTTAATCTTCTGCCAGCATGTCATCAGTAATGCCCATGTTTAACGTTGAAATCACGCATTTGGGATTATTAAGGCGATCCTTCGTAGGCCAAGAGTTCACACTCTGATGCAGGTGAGCAAACCTCAGTTTATCTGTCCTGTGAATATTTGATTTCTGTATCTAGCCCTGAGCAAGGCTGCTCCCAAATTTTTTCCTGAACTTCTGAAACACTTAACTGGCTTCCCTGTAAGGCTCTAGTTACATCTCACTGGAACTTTACAAGAGTAGGAACTAAGGAGAGGTGATCTGAGCCAGACCCTCCATCAGCACATGCCCCAGCATCTGGGCAAAGGGAAAATGTGCTGCTGCATCACTTTGTGTCTAGCCAGGGCCACCCAAAAGCTGGAGAGGGGAAGCCACGGAAGAGTTTTGCCTCCATGCAAGTTCCCAGCGCTGCCACTAGCCAATTCGGAAAAGGGGACCTTCCCGTGGCTCCCAGGTGTGTGAACACAGCCCCCTCTCCCTGTCGGCTAGGCTTCCTGCTGCATGTATGACCCACACCACCGTACATGGCAGCTCTGTAAGCTCCTCAACAGGACTGCCCGTATACTGGCTTTCGTTCCTACCTGAGGATTACTGTTTTCAGTTACAAAAGGGAAGACAAATTATTTCAAATAGACCCACAATCACACATGGGTCTCAAGATTGTTAGTGCCCTGAATCAGCCTGCGGGGGAAACAGTGGTCTACGAACTATAATTGTTTCCTCCCACACCTCCCCAAGGATGTCACATTGGAACTCACTGTGGTAATTCCAGCCACATGACCCAAGAGGGGAACCAGTCGCCGGGTGGGGCTGTGTCGTGGTCAGAGTCCAGGGCTGCCAGGCTGCTGTCATCTTCCTGGGGCTCATACTCTTTGATTTCCAAAGCTTTCAGTATCACTGAGGAGGATGTGCTTTTCAATAAACCAACCGCCTCACTCCGGCTGACCTCGGTCAGTTCAACCCCATTCACATTCAACAGAATGTCACCTAGGGGCCAGAGAAGCAAAAGCCGTTCTTAGTGGGGCTGCAACTTCCGCTGGAAAGGATAAGGGGTAGGGCTGACCGGGATGCGGAAACATGGTGAGGGCAAAGGACACCCTCGAGACGTAAGGTTGGTTCTCACATAGCAAATCGTGAGCAGCGTGCATGTTGCAAGGTGTTGATCAACTGTGTATGTGGGGGGCGTGGGTTTCTAAATGTACATTTTGGTATTTGGTTCTTGCCTTTAAAATGGGGGGAGGGGAAGGAAGAAAGTAGGAAGGAAGGGAGAGGGAGGATGAGAGGAAGACAAAATAGCCACATTCACTATATAATCTAAGAAAACGTACTTTTTTTTTCTTTCTTCCCTGCCCTCTCCCCTCCTCATTTTTAGCACAAAGGCAAAGCAACATGGCAAAGGCTGTACACAGAGCCTGGCATGTAGTTAGTAGACACCCAATAAATACAGATGAAGTGAATAAATAAGCTTCTCATGAGATTAGACATCTCTTTCCTTTACTTAGAGTACTCGGGATCACATTAAGATTAAAGTAGTGAAACACTTTTCACTGATGAGAAAGTATCTGGTTCGGTATTTTCACTTAATATTCATTGAATCAAATCATTTTTCCTATCCAACCCATAAATACAGCAGTTCACAAACAGTTTCATCACTGGTCATTCCAGCAAAGAATCACTTAGAATGAACAGAACCAAATTACTCCACTTAATAGAAGCAGTTTGTTCGTAACTGCAGTTCTTCCCTATTAATTCTTGGCATCATTTGCACTTTGCCAGCAAGCAATGTGGCCCACAATCAAACCACATGAACCAAGAGGGGTGAAACCCAGTCCAGCCACTATACTCAAACCAATCATGGTCAATGAGTAAGAGATGTCCTGGCCAGATCACCCTTACATTCTCTTGTTAACTCTGGAAACAGTTACCTAATCCAGGAAGCCACCCTAATTCCTTTTAACACTCTGCTGCCCTAGTTCCTTAAATCTCTTTACTTTTTACCTGTTTTTATTCTTCCGTCTCTGCTTATGACTCCTCCGGGCTCAACACTGATGACATAGATTGGCAAATCCCACTCTGTATGCGATGCACCCCCTGCAACGGTCATGCCGAGTGATTCACCAGGGTCTTTTCGGACACTTACCACTTTCTCATGACAAGTGACCACAGGATGGAGGGGCTAAAGGCACAGACAAAAAAAAATATATATAGCACATTTGTTCACAAGTAGGTTTGAATTGCTTACATACAAAAACTACCAAAACTGCATAAACATGTGATGGGGGTTCTTGGTCTTACAGAGAGGAAGGGTGGGGGAGGGAGGGGGGGGAAGAGTTGGGGGGAGAGAGATGCAGAGAACTCACTTGGTCCTCACTACAGAGTTACATTATCCCAAATGTCATTGGCTGACTTAGAAAATTTACATTTCAAATGGAGAAGTAAAAAATGGAAGGAGGAATAGGCTGGAGACCACTGGAGAAATATTAAGCATACAAAGTGAACTGCACCCGAAAGTTTTCATGTGACTCATTTATTCCTGATAAAGTGAGTCAACATTTCATGAAACTCTTGTCACTCCTGAATATCAGCACTTTTTCTAAGTTAAAAGAGTAGCCATATTTAAATTAAATGGCCCCAGTTTAATTTATTCAGATAATCACAGAAATCTGCAAAGAAAAATAATGAACTTCATAGATATTATGCTCTAGAAACTCACCAATATCTGGGTTTCCCCCAGCTGACAACTTTATTTTTACTTTAGTGTTCTACATAATGTGCAGTTATACCCTTTAATTTTATTACATAAAATACACACATTGCATAATACACATGGTATTAATAGAATAACTTCTAAAAGCAAATTAAGAGAATTGTGATTTTGATTCAACAGCACAAGACCAAAAACATCAAAGCCATATGCAATATTATCTTGAAGCATTAAGAGTAAGTCAAGGCGTATATATCAATACATATTTTTCTAAAAAGTTATTCTCCTTCCTGCTTGGGCAGTGACCAAGCGGATTAAGTGAGCATGTGCACTGCAAACAAATATAACACCTGATCAAACCTCAAGGAGGTCTATGGTTCAAAACATAGCTGATAGTTTTATCTAAAGAAAGAAATTTTTTTTTAATTTGACAAAAATAATCATGTCACAGAACAAAATACAAGCGTGCTTCTGTTTGTTTAAAAAAAAAAAAGGAGGGAAATAAGAACTTGTATTAGCTTTTCAGTTCAGTTCAGTTCAGTCGCTTGGTCGTGTCCGACTCTTTGCGACCCCATGAATTGCAGCACGCCAGGCCCCCCTGTCCATCACCAACTCCCAGAGTCCACCCAAACCCATGAAAGGAGCTCTGAAAGAAAAAGTGGAGGTGAGTACTGGGCAAGGCAGGGATGGGTGAGAAACTATGCTTTCCATCTTTTGAAATCTGTGAATATGTTATGTATTCAGTAAACCAAATGGGTTATAATTAAACTTCTGTAACTTTGATGGTTTTCATAATACAGAACTAATGCTTGCATACATAGAATCAATTTTTAATGCTTCATTATGAAGCAAGATAGACCTAGGATTTTTGAGCATTTATTACCTCCTGATTTCCTATGGTTTTAAATAACCCATGTCTGTTATAATGGTTTTATTATATACAGTAATGCCATGTGAGTGTATCCCTAGCACTGAGCATAGCATTTAACACATTGATGACAATAAGTACACATCTGTTGAACAAACAGATAACTGCAAGTTGCCACACCTTGTTTTTGATAGTAATGGAATAATAAATTGGAAATTAATAATTATACCAAGGTATATGTTGCAATTAGTACTTCTAACATCGGGGTGTATTTATATAAACCTTAGAGCTTTGAAGGGCCCTGTAGAGATTGGTTGTGTAGGTAAGCATTCATCTCCCACAGAGGTAACCACACTCTGTCAATCGTCCTTTAGCTTTTCAATTGGCTAAAAACTTCTCTGTCTCACAAATCTTGGTTTACCTTCTTTCGATATTTCTTTGAATCATTAAGTGCCTACTTTAAAAAAGCCATATTACTTCCTAAACAAACAAAAAAAAAAACTTGAGTAGGATCATGAAAAACTAAATCATCGAATGTCTCTATGTTTTAATTTTAAATATACCACTGTGTGTGTGTGTGTGTGAGAGAGAGAGAGAGAGGACATTTCAGAAGGCAGATAGAACTATAAATTAAAATGAAAATAATTACAATTTCCCACTAGACCAGTCTGTTCTGTATGTTTTCCAGGAACTGGACACATGACAGAAGGTTGCAGCAAAAATTTGATCAGATTATCCTGGCTATTTCCATGATGCATGATGGTTAGGCAGAAGGGATTATAAAGCCACAGTGCTGGTGGAAGCTGCATTCTTAGTGGTTTAATGACTATAATATGGTCTAGTTAACTAACAGTAAAACTTTAAATAATTGAGCTAATCTAGTTTTCCATTAACAGATACCACTGGTTTAATTTAAACACTAATGGTGTTTATTATCAAAAAGACACCAGGTAGTCGTTATCCATAAAAGGTTTTATCAGGAGGTACTTGGTTTTTCTAGATTTCTTATTGTAAATAAACCTAAAATTTATGGATTTATGCGGTATGGCTGGCTGGCTGGAGGAAGGAGAGGTGGTGTAACCTTGAAGGCTATGTAGTTAACAGTATATAAAGCAGAGATATTCCAAAATAAAAAATCTGCATCCATTGCTCAAAAACTCAGACTTCTGAGTTATTCCAAACTGAAACACAGCCCGATATAGAATGTAGGCATTTCTAATATCTGTTGCAAGAAGAATGGGCTACCTATAAGAGGTTAGTGACAAGTGATTTAATGAAACCAGGTCTCAGGAGAAATGACAGCTAGAATCTCATTGCCATCACAGTAGGATGCCAAGCCAAGGCATAGGACTAAGCAAGGTTTGTGTTACTTAGATACCCATCCAAATGAGGAGGTTACAGTACTGCCTCTAATAAAAGCCACAGACAAAAGTACTCATTGGCCTGAGTCACCTCACTTAAAGACAGGCTACAAATTGCTGACCTGAAGGAGGCATTCTGCCTAGAGATGCATTCTGCTTCATCCACAGTGTTTTAAAATTTTTCTGGAATTGAAAACCATAAGGATACACAGTCTCTAATTTGTCCCAATCCCCACTACTCTCTAATGTTACATGAACTTGAATGTTTTTATTATCTTCCTGGGTTCTTGCAAAAACAAACACACTAAAAATAGAAGGGGGAAACAACCCTGGTGGTCCAGTATTAACAGTCTTGCTTCCACTGCAGAGGGCATGGGTTTGATCCCTGGTTGGGAAACTAAAATCCCGCATGACTTGTGGTGCAGCCAAAAAAAAAAAAAAAGATAGCAGAGAATCGTTAATTTTCAGGCAGATTGGGTACTTCAAAAGCCAGAAAGCAAGCCACCTTCCTCATTTCAACGTGAATGGGAACCATCCTTAAACAAAACGCCTGTTGGAAAAACAAGACATCCATTTGGCTTAGACTAGAAATTAGGTAGGTCCCCATATGAGGTCTGGTTTTCACGATCAAGTTTCAAAACACTCCTGTACCTTTCCCTCTCCTGCTTTTACAGGAGACACCTGTTATCTCACCAGGTCACGAAGATGGGATTTGGACCTTTTGTTTTACAAGACAAGTCAAACAGTGTTTAAGTGATGAAGTCCAGAGATGACACTTAGAAATGTTCAAGTGTGCAGCCTTCCCAAGAAAGAGCTCCCTTCAGGACCAATGGACACATCCCGGCTGGGCCTCACCTTGGGAGTGTTGCTCCTGTCCCCTGGCCCCGGGGAATGGCCGCTGTTGCTGTTCCAGCTGGCTTCCTGAAAGATGTCAGGACTCTGCCGCCGAACCTGGCGGGACACGATGAGGTGAACGCGCCTCTCACTGGCCTGCATGATGAGACACAGGTGTTAGCCACTTGGAGCTTCCATCCTAAACATCCAGCACCAATGACTTACTGAGATGTGAGTCTGGTTTTACTTTTCTTTTTAACTTTTTATTTTGTGTTGGGGTACAGCCGATAAACAGTGTTGTGACAGTTTCAGGTGAGCAGCAAAGAGACTCGGTCATACCTATACCTGTATCCATTCTCCCCCAAGGTTTTATCTTTTTTATGGAAAAAAATGATTTCTCACAATCTCCATGATTATACCCACTTTGTAATTTGGCAAGAACTTGAGTTATTTCCTTTATTCCTATACTTTAGGTAACGAACATCACTTCAAAGGGAGAAACTAAGGAACATTTGACTCATTCAACAGTCTTTGAAAAGACACTGTTGGGCATTGCTAACTTATTTTTAATGAACTGCACACAAGCCATGACTGAAGGACTTTCCAGCTAGAAGAGAGTGTACTGTGTAAAGTTGTAGCCTAGTTCATATCCCAGACCCAAGGTCTAAGACCAAAGGTAAACAGTAAAGAAAAGAAACAGAGTTGCCATCGCAACACTACCAGGGCAGGAATATGAATCCTGTGAGTGACAGTTTCAAACACTGGAGTATTGGAAAGGATGAGCATTTCAGAAATCTGAGGATGACAGCAGGCTCTAACACAACCTGATTAAAGGCCTTTGCCCTGATCCTTTTTTTTTAATGTGACAGTCACTAATTGTGTTGACCAGTCCTCTCTGCTATGTACCCTGACAAAGAGCAGCTGCACTGCTTATTAGGAAGGTTGATTCCACATCATAAACTTACCAATTGGCTCTCTGCCACTGATGAGTTTCACTTGTGTCTGAGAACATGTGGGGTCATTATTCTAGAACCACTGACTACAGAGGTTCCAGATCTGCAGGCCAGATAGACGAAAACTTGGACCTGTGAAACATACCTAACAAGGCTCCCTGATGGCCCACGCTGAAGGAGCCTGCTGACCTTCCTGTTATTTGAATAAAAGCTGACTATGGCTGAAGCATGGCTAGATTTGACTGGAAACCAGGAAAGATTAGGTTTGGGGACAAGCAAGGTGGAAAAGAGAAGACCAAATTCTACGCGTTTCCCTCTACATCCCCTCCCCTGATCATCAGCATCACAGCATAGGTGGACGGCGGCCTACCTGCCCTCTTCCTTCACAGGCACGGTTCTCAGACCATGGACAAGTCAGGTCATGAAAAGAAGCCACGGAAAGTCCATGTTCTTCTCCATGAGCTCAGACAATGGGAGTGGAGTTTTTCGCTTCCTGCCTCTCTGCCTCTTCTTTCCCGTGGCCTGTAAGTCACTCTCAGGAACTAGGACCTTGTTTAAAATCTTAAGCAATGAGAACCCCACCAATGAAATCAGATCCCTACAGTTGCCCAGCCTAAAACTTCGTGACTTTACATTCTTCTATTAATATCTCAGGACTCTTTAGAAACTTAGGGGTCATCAGCTGGATGGTTATAAATTAGATGAATGTTTAAAAACAGCTGCTAGAGTACAGTGCCTATTGTAAACATCATGGTGGATGGTGGGCCAGCATGATTCATTTCACATACATGTAGAAAACCCTACAAAGAAAGTTTAAGTCCTTCACTCACTCTCCTTCATATCAAGCTTGATCATCACTTCTGCTGCTCTGCCCAGTCATCACTTACATACTCGTCTCCCCTCCTCATTTGCCTATCTCGAATTCCCTGGTGTTTCTCATCATATATAAAGCTCGTGTCCGAACAGGATAAAAATAACGAGCCCAGGAAACAACAGTGAAGTAAGCTGACATGAAAAACTATGGTACTAGCCAACTAAACTCAATTCTTGGAAGAGGATTTTGTAATAGCTTTTTCTTTATACTGTAAGCCTCACTTATCCAAATGAGGTTATCTCTGGGAACTTTTTGAAGCAAAAGTCACTAAAAGATAAGAAATGGCAAATGTTCAAGTCAAAACTTTAGCTGCTGAGCCCAAATATGCTCTTTATCTTCAGGGAAACTCCAACGTTTTGAAAGATCTCGGTGGTAGGTTTGTGTCGAGGCCCACGTGCTGTGCCGTGTTCAATTTGGACTAGCAGCAGCTGCAGGCCTAAGCACCTACTAAGAATGAGAAAATCGGAGACAGATTGAATCAACTCGCTAGGCAAGATCCCAAATGCCAAGGAGTAGCCTGTAAGAGCTATTTAATTCACATTTTCCAGCATGAATTTCTCACTGGATTTTCAAATGCCGACTCTGGCAGAAATAACACTCCAATAAATAACCCTGGTATCAATTTACTTGGAAATAAATTCCCTGCAAGGCTGGATCCCTGGCTTTTACCAGCCACCTTATAAATTGCTCTCAGAGAGATGCTATTTGATGCTCTTTCTTTCCAAGTATTTGAAGTTGAAGGTGGAAAATGGGCTAATGTGTTTATCCTGGCTTTAACTCTCAGGAGCAGCTGGATTTAGGGCTGAGAAACGGCCCTTAGCACCAGTTAGCCTTTCTTTCCACTGGTTGAATGTAGTGTGAATGTGGGATGAGTGTGAGAAGGAGGGGGGATCATAGAAAGACTGAATGAAGGAGAGAATGGCAAGAACTCACTTATTTCATACCCATATAATCTGTGCCAGGAGGAAGGGGGGCAGCAGACCTGTTGTTTAAATAACTCTCAAAGCAAGAGGGGGCCCCGCTTCCTTCTGGCATCTCTTGGGATGCTGTAATTTGGGCAAAAGAACTGTTTAACAATTGTGACTCAAGTAACAGACCAAGCTAGAGGTAATTTTTCTCTCCTCTCTTCTCTCCCTTAAACATTCTAAATTTTGATCCAGACAAATTCTAGACACAGAGGTTACAAGCTGCACAGCCTGACTGCAATACCGTATTTTTTCTATTCTAAGCACCCAAGCATTAACTTCCTCTTCTCCCTTCCTTGGTTAAGGGGAAGGGGTTCTAATGGCTTCCACCTTCTCCCCTGTGGACCTCCACTTGCTGGCAGACCTCTCTACAAACATTCTGTCCCCATGGTTGACAGATGTCTGCTTTAGACTAGCCTCTAAGAGCCTTGGGGACAAGGCTTCTGCTCTCAGTGAGTTGTCCTACTTCAGGGAAAGTCTGAAGCAGGTGCCAAGGAGACATGAGTAACACACATAAAAGCCTCGTAAGTGGGACCAATTACTCCTAGCTGAAAAAACAGGACAAATCTCATATTCAGAGAAAACCAGAAAGTTAAAACTGAATAGCATTTCTCGTGGAAAAGCTTGTTTGTTTTTGTTTCATTTAACGATTTGTCTGCTCTTTTGAGATTTGACTCAAAGCTGCCAATCATGTTTATATGATGACAGTAAGCAGAGGTCACAAAAGGCAAGCATAGTCAGGTAGCATCTTTTATATTTAGCCCATTTTAAAATAATACAATCCCATCCCTCATAGCTGGAAGGAAGAAGAGTCTGAGAGTGCTACACTGATGTTTCCCAGGGTGAGCATCTTCCTTTGTGTTCAGTTTGGAAATGGCTCTTTTTTCTACAAAACCCACTGCAGTTGATTGTCAGGATGCAACAAGGACCAGGCACTTCACAGAGTAGAGAGGTGGAAATCAAAGATGCCACTGCACCAGGGGCCAGGAGAGATGTTCTGCAGAGCTGTGCCCTGGAGCAGAGTAGGACTCTGTACTGACCCACTCTGGCATGGTCCATATGGAGGCTAGTTAGGGCAGAGCAAGAGTTGATGGACTACCTGTACTTCAAAGTGTAGTGACCAAGCCAAATGCTCTACCTATTCATGTCCAAAAGACTGGAGTTAAACCAAATGCATGCTAGCATTTGCTGCTTTATATATATGTGTGTGTGTGTGTGTGTGTGTATACACACACACACACACACACACACTTATTTTTAAGCATACATGTGTGCATGCATGCATGCTAAGTCGCTTCAGTCGTGTTTGACTCTTTGTGACCCTATAGACTGTAGCTTGCCAGACTCCTCTGTCCATGGGCTTCTCCAGGCAAGAATACTGGAGTGAGTTGCCAGGCCCTCCTCCAGCAGATCTTCTGACCCAGGGATCGAACCTGCATCTCCTGTGACTCCTGCATTGCAGTGGATTCTTCACTGCTGCATGGGGAAGCCGGTGCATATATATATATGCTTATATATATATATATTCAGTTCAGTCGCTCAGTTGTGTCCGACTCTTTGCAACCTCATGAATCGCAGCACGCCAGGCCTCTCTGTTCATCACCAACTCCTGGAGTTTACCCAAACCCATGTCCATTGAGTCGGTGATGCCATCCAACCATCTCATCCTCTGTCGTCCCCTTCTCCTCCCGCCCCCAATCCTTCCCAGAATTAGGGTCTTTTCCATTGAGTCAACTCTTCACATCAGGTGGCCAAAGTACTGGAGTTTTAGCTTCAACACCAGTCCGTCCAATGAACACCCAGGACTGATCTCATTTATGATGGACTGGTTGGATCTCCTCGTAGTCCAAGGGACTCTCAGGAGTCTTCTCCAACACCACAGTTCAAAAGCATCAATTCTTTGGCACTCAGCTTTCTTCACTCACTCTCACATCCATACATGACCACTGGAAAAACCATAGCCTTGACTAGACGGACTTTTGTTGGCAAAGTAATGTCTCTGCTTTTAAATATGCTATCTAGGTTGGTCATAACCTTCCTTCCAAGGAGTAAGCGTCTTTTAATTTCATGGCTGCAATCACCATCTGCAGTGATTTTGGAGCCCAAAAAAATAAAGTCTGACACTGTTTCCACTGTTTCCCCATGTATTTGCCATGAAGTGATGGGACCAGATGCCATGATCTTAGTTTTCTGAATGTTGAGTTTTAAGCCAACTTTTTCACTCTCCTCTTTCACTTTCATCAAGAGGCTCTTTAGTTCTTCTTCACTTTCTGCCATAAGGGTGGTGTCATCTGCATATCTGAGGTTATTGATATTTCTCCCGGCAATCTTGATTCCAGCTTGTGTTTCTTCCAGCTCAGCATTTCTCATGATGTACTCTGCATATAAGTTAAATCAGCAGGGTGACAATATACAGCCTTGACGTACTCCTTTTCCTATTTGGAACCAGTCTGTTGTTCCATGTCCAGTTCTAACTGTTGCTTCCTGACCTGCATACAGGTTTCTCAAGAGACAGGTCAGATGGTCTGGTATTCCCATCTCTTTCAGAATTTTCCACAGTTTATTGTGATCCACACAGTCAAAGGCTTTGGCATAGTCAATAAAGCAGAAATAGATGTTTTTCTGGAACTCTCTTGGTTTTTCGATGATCCAGCGGATGTTGGAAATTTGATCTCTGGTTCCTCTGCCTTTTCTAAAACCAGCTTGAACATCTGGAAGTTCACGGTTCACGTATTGCTGAAGCCTGGCTTGGAGAATTTTGAGCATTACTTTACTAGCATGTGAGATGAGTGCAATTGTGCGGTAGTTTGAGCATTCTTTGGCATTGCCTTTCTTTGGGATTGGAATGAAAACTAACCTTTTCCAGTCCTGTGGCCACTGCTGAGTTTTCCAGATTTGCTGGCATATCGAGTGCAGCACTTTCACAGCATCATCTTTGAGGATGTGAAATAGCTCAACTGGAATTCCATCACCTCCACTAGCTTTGTTCGTAGTGATGCTTTCTAAGGCCCACTTGACTTCTGCTTAAATAAAACATTTGGTAAACTGTAATTTGTGTGGGTTTGGTCATTGCGTTGAGATATTAGCTTCAAAAAATCTCAAGAGTTACTACACTCCTGCCCCCTCAATGCTGCAGAGTATCGTTCTATACTAACAGCTGACACAGGAGACTGAACTGACTGATGGGCATTGAGATCATGCTGCCCAGAGCAGACAGACTATGTACACGGCCCCCGTTATATCACAGTACAGGTCCGCCTAACTGGGGGCCCTCTTGTTACAGAGATAAAAGCTGTAGTTGGATTTCTAATAATACACGCTATTTGAAGGATTTGTCTCTACTTGGTGCTCCATCCATTAACATCAGAGGTTCTAGCAAACATCTCTTTAAAAAAATTCCTCCTGCATATGCATTCTCCACTGCTTTCTTTTCCAAGGATCCTGAGAGAGTCAATTCCTAGGCAGGTTGATAGGAAGTCTGAGGTCCCCAAGGAGGAGAGGGGGTGGTCTGGGGTTCTCAAGGAAGAGATAAGGGTCTGGAAATCTCAAGGAGGAGGGAAGGACAAATGTCTTTTTTTTTCTCTACATTCCTTAGTCTTAGTCACATAAAATTTTTTTTCTTTAAGCCTGATGATTACAATTACACAACAAACAACTCAGTTCAAACTCTGTACTAAGGATTGTATAACAACAATGTATCCTGCTTGAGGACAGTTCCTCCTTCCTGAAAACCTTCTAGTGAATCCTGTTATCTTAAAATGTAAATTATGGGGTCTAGTAAGATCTTTACAACCTTGAGACATTCTTGATTTACTGTAATAACTAATTAAAAAATATAGAATTCCCTCCCTAAGACTAGTGAGAGGGGCACTCTCCATCCACCTTCTGATGTCTGTGTCAGAAGCTTCCTCTGTCCGTTTTCATACTTTAATAAAACTCTGCTACACAAAAGCTCTTGAGTGATCAAGCCTGGTTCCTGGTCCTGAAGCTAAATCTTCTTCGGAGATCACGAATCCAACACTGCTCACCGTAAGCTATCAATCCCAGAGGGAGACAGTCTAGCTTGAACTGTGGAGATGGTTCTTCCTGCACCTTTGGGGGCTGCTCCACTTGAGTTCCCCTTCCAGCTTTGGCTCAAGTATCACTTTCAGTTCATCCATCTTGTGCTCATGAAGCCCCGGGGAACTGTGTGGAGCACCGGCTGCACACAGTTAGGAAGTCACAGATAAGAAAGAGATGTCAGACATCATTTAATCTGACATTTCCCCCGCAGCCCATGCTTCCGTTCCCCTCCAACTCCTTGCCATGCTGTCACCCAGTGTGCGCCTCAGTGCATCCAATGACAGTGAAGCCATTGTGTCCCAAGGTGGTGCAGGCCATTTTTAGACAGCACTAATTCACAAGTTTGCCCTTAGGTTGAGTTTAAATTTGTCTTTCTCTTGCTCGCCCATTGGTTCTAGCCATGTCCTCTCAGGCAACCCCAATCAATTTCCATGTCACAAGTCTATTTGAAAATAACTCTCATGGCCTCCCTTAGCTCTTCTTCTTTCCAGGTCAAGGATTCCTAGTTTCTGTCATATTTAACAAGTCACCTCAAAAACATGAACTCTGAACTCACTCTAATAAAGTTGAGTTGGGTGTGTGTATGAGAATTAGACCTAGAAGATATATCCTGGTCTGACCAGCAGAATAAAGAGTGTTTTTGGATGGGCCAGCTGCACCCAGGACTTCATTTAAGGAGTTCCCATTTTGTCATTTCACATATGCATAAAGACTGTCTCTGTTCTATGGGGCCAAGAAGTCCACAGATGTCTGTCTTGGTTATTGCTGCTTAATTGAAAGATGACAGGGAGGTTCCCAAGGTGCTGCTATGAACACATCACAGCAATGCAGCCTGCCTCTGAGATCACGTGTGGCACACAGACCATACATGGCCATGCAGGCAATAGGAGGCATCCGAACAGGGTTACCCACAGATATGCTAGCAAAGTAACAAAGTTGTCAGCTGTTCCTGCTGACAGAGCAACATACTGCACAGTGAGGTACAGAAACAAAATTCCTTGCCCGAAGGTTCTGCCAGTGAGCAAGAGAAGAGCTGAGAAACGTAAACATGTCTCCCTACAAGGAAACCCTCCTACACTATTGCTGGGGATGTAAACTGGTGAAGCCACTATGGAAAACAGTACTGCAGTTCTTAAAAAAACTAAAAATAGAGCTACCATATGATCCAGTAGTCCTACTCCTGGACTTACATCCAGACGAAACTGTAATTCAAAGGATACATGCCTGTCTGTGTTCATAACCGCACTATTCACAAGAGCCAAGACATGGAAGCAACCTAAGGGTCCACTGACAAGATGAATGGATAAAGAAGATGTTATGTATATACAATGGAATATTACTTGGCCATAAAAAATGAAAAAGACCATTTGTAGCAACATGGATGTACCAGAGATGATCATACTAAGTGAAGTCAGACAGAGAAAGACAAATATCACATGATATCATTTACACGTGGAGTCTAAAATGACACAAATCAACTTATCTAAGAAACAGACTCACAGACAAAAAACACACTTGCGGTTGCCAAGGGGGAGTTTGGAAGTTTGGAGTCACATTACTATACAGCAGAAATTAAAACTACATTGCAAATCAACCTTGCTTGAATGAAAAAGTTAAAAGAAATCCCTCTCACTGGGCAGTAAGTTGAGGGCTCCAGAATTACAACTCCAGGTTAAGCTAATGGGGGCAATGTTAATTGGTAGTCTCTATAAAATGAGCTTGGTGAAGGCAAATCTGGTATGTCAACTAGTTCACCATTGAGACTTCAGCTCCTGGCACACACAAAGCCTGGCACAGTCTAAAGAGAATTGTGAATATCTTTTAGACAGGCAGCAGCTACTTGAGCTAAGGGTGACCTGAGTTGGGCCAAGAAAAAAGGAGATTAAGGAGACTTTGAGGAAAAGTGACGAATAGGACCTTAGGGTTTGATGAGGGTAGAAGAGGAGATTTGAGACAGCAATTTGATCTATTTTTCCCACTAGACTTTAGCTCCATGTACAACTTTATGTTCCCAGAAGCGTATTTTTTAAGTACTAAGAAATTAACAATGACAGTCTGACTTATACAGGGTCGAACAGATGTCAGTGACAAGGTCAAAATAAGAATTTAGGTCCTGAACCTCAGCAGAATTACCTAAGTCCTCAAATGCCATTTCTTTTATGGCATCTGAAAGTTACTCTGATTGATTTCATTCCATAATAATAAAAAACAAAACAGAATTATGTGTGGAGACATGAGAGATGGGGAAGGGTAGTGAGAGTTGGGGAAGGGTAGTGAAATTTCGAGATCCCCTAATATTTGCAGTGTAGCTGAGCAGATCACTTCATGGAAAATAGATGGGGAACAGTGAAAACAGTGTCAGACTTTATTTTTTGGGGCTCCAAAATCACTGCTGATGGTGATTGCAGCCATGAAATTAAAAGACGCTTACTCCTTGGAAGGAAGGTTATGACCAACCTAGATAGCATATTTAAAAGCAGAGACATTACTCTGCCAACAAAGTTCCATTTAGTCAAGGCTATGGTTTTTCCACTGGTCATGTATGGATGTGAGAGTTGGACGGTGAAGAAAGCTGAGCGCCGAAGAGTTGATGCTTTTGAACTGTGGTGTTGGAGAAGACTCTTGAGAGTCCCTTGGACTGCAAGGAGATCCAATCAATCCATCCTAAAGGAGATCAATCCTGGGTGTTCATTGGAAGGACTGATGTTGAAGCTGAAACTCCAATACTTTGGCCACCTGATGTGAAGAATTGACTCATTGGAAAAGACCCTAATGCTGGGAAGGATTGGGGGCGGGAGGAGAAGGGGACGACAGAGGATGAGATGGTTGGATGACATCACCAACTCAATGGACATGGGTTTGGGTAAACTGCGGGAGTTGGTGATGGACAGGGAGGCCTGGCGTGCTGCGATTCATGGGGTCGCAAAGAGTCGGACACGACTGAGTGACTGAACTGAACTAAGCAGAGGATTCACTCATAAAATTCTGAGTTGAAAAACTGAACAGTTTTTCAAGTCATGCTTGAACCATGAATGCATGGAATCTGGAGCTTTGTGTTAAAAGTCATTTGGACTCTAAGAATTCAGCTCAAGAAGAATGTTTTAAAAATCTACACACTGTTTAGTCTTATGTGCTTTAAATTTACTACCATACCACATTAAGAAAATTTGTTTAAATATAGGGATTATATTAGCTGCACTAATCTATAAAACACACATACACACACAGAACTCTTACTTTATTGGCAATTCTTACTGGCTCCTGGGGACAAAAGTTCTGCCCCTGAGCTCATGAACTGGAACCACCTATTTAAAACAAATGTAGGTAATGTGAGTAGTCCATTATTATTTAATTTCTGAATCTGTTTAAAAGCCTATTATATCCTTCTAGAAAGTTTGAAGAACCTGGTTGTCAGTTGCTCTTTAGTGAAATAACTTCTCACTTAAACATTAATTCATGTGAAAGGGAAAGAAAATCACATAGACTTATATTAATGAGAGCTCATCTTATCACAACCTCTGCAAATGGTTTTGAATTATTTCAGCTTCTGCATCAAGTATGGAAAGTTGGCTAAGAAAAAAGGGCACAAAGGAGATACTCGAATTTAAAATCCATCATTGCTTTCTTCATTTATTAACTGTATATATATTTGAACTCCTAGATATGTATTCACTGATTCAGAATTGCAGGTAGATGAGAGCATCTCAAAGCATGTATAACTCTTAGCAGAAATCATTCTCATATTGAATATTGGATAGATATATGTGGAACCTTCCAGGTTTGGGATGCTGAGATGTCCCAGGGTCTGAAATCTCTGGCCATATTTCTTTGTTCTATTATTTTAGGTATGATACCAGAAAGTTGTCCCTTTCATGCAGAAATTCTAGTCATGGTGCTCAAAAAGCTAAAATTGACAACAGAGAAAAATAAAGTTGTACTAAGTTCTAAATAAATCAAGTGCCCCATATTTGAAGCTTCCATCTCCACTGGATTTCTCTCCGAGAGGCGTTCAACTTTCAGCCTAACTCTGGGGTCTGGTACTTAGGGTTTCTGCTGAGTAAGCCAAGGTTAGGGCTCCACATATGTAAAGTTGGTCAAATTTAAAACAGTTGTGGCTTCTCTGTAATAACTTTTCCCTGAAATAATGTAGAAAAAGGTAGAATGTGTGGGACTGTGGGTGAAAACATGACCAAAAGGGCATGTTGTCTGGGAATTTCTTTGCAAGACAAACATGATTCATGGAATGGACACACCAGGCCAGTGCAGCCAAGGATTGGTTGGAAATTTGACTCTCAACTTTTGAAGGGCATTTGGTTTAATCCCCCCAGCCGGGTGTGTGTTACAAGTATCTCATAAATAAAATCCACACTTGAGGTTGCTTAACTGAGTTCGCTCAGCATTCTACTTTTTCCATTTCTTTTCCAACTCATTTGGCCCAATTTTTTTTTCCACTTCATCTTCCCCTGCCTACAAAGCACAATGGCTTTGTTTGGTAAGCAGAAGAATCTTTTAGGAAATCCCACTGTTAAGCAAGATTTTATTTCATAAGTTAACGTTCTCAGGGAAAAGTTTTTTTCCTTTTCTGTTAGTAATCTACAAAAGTAGAATGCCATGTGCAATCAAGATTTTTCCAAGTGACATGAGTAAGGGAGTTTTTCTTTTGTCTATTGCGAAGGATAGTTGGCAGGTGAGCTGCACAGACTGACCTGCAGAGGGAGTTGACAAGCGTTAACAGGAAAAAAAACCTGATGATCACCCAAGAGTCTGCTTTTTAAAGAGAAAAGGCATGCTGAGAGTGCAGTTTCCTCATAAAGAAAAAAAGCAGGGCTCTTCATTTTCCATGGATTAATATTTTCATAAACAATGTCTATTTCCTGTTCTCACCCATTGGCACATACAGGCTAGACTGCCTGCTCAGTGCTGACTTGACTGTATTTGGGGAGAGATGGGAATGTATTCTAAGCTCTACGAGGCCAGGACTGTGTCAGTCTTGTTCACCGTTGTCCTACACACCTCTTGACATTTAGAAGGTGCTCAACCAATAATAACTGAACAAATTCAAGGGGACAAAAAGACTTCTACCTTGGGGAAAAATAATGTCAAAGTGGATTTGGTGCTTTTTCTTCAGTAAACGGTTTGACAAAAAATATCCCTATGAGATGAAATTAATGAGTGAATTACATAGCAAACTCCAGGAGATAGTGAAGGACAGGGAAGCCTGGTGTGCTACAGTTTATGGGACTGCAAAAGGCTGGACACGACTTAGCTACTGAACAACAACATAACCTGCTAAATTTATTCATTCAAATATTTATTGAGTGTCTCTTACTGCCAGGCATTTCTCTAACTGCTCGAGGTAGAATACTGTACTATACTATGCTAGATTGGCAGGTATTAATCAAACAATTTGTTAGTAGAACATAAGATTAGAGGATATAGATTTGAGGGTAGGGGATGCTACTTTAAGCAGGATAGTCAGTGAAGGTATCTGTGAGGTAACATTTGAAGAGAGACCTGAGTGAAGTGCAGGGGTATGCAGATATCTGGAAGAGCCTTTCAGAGGGACAGCAAGATCATCAGCCTTGGGTTGAGAAAGTTCCTAAAATGCTTGAGGAGTAGCAATAGCAAGAGAGCAATGTTAAGAAAAGCATGGTTAAACAAGGGGGAGAATACCAGAAATCCTCCCATTTGCTTAAGATATGAGGTTGGAGAGACAACCAAAGACCAGATTACATGGCTCTGCTGGCCACTGTAAGGATTTGATATTTTAATCTAAGTGTCTTGGGAAGCACTGGATGGCTGAGGGCAGGAAGGTGATACGGTGGGATTAACTCTGTAAAGTGGTCATTCTAAATGCTGTATGAGAGTAGAGATGGAAGCAAGGAGACCAGTTAAGAGGTTCTTGCAGCAGCCCAGACTAAAGGAGATGGTGGCCTGGCTGATGGAAGCCATGGAGATGGTGAGACAGATTACAGGCAGGGGATGTGGAAGAGCGTCAAGATACTTATTGCTCCAAGTAACTGAGTAAATGATGTTGTCATTTCTAGAGTTAAGGAAAGACTGAGGGGAAGAACAGGTTTGGCAAGGGGTGGAGAGTGGAGAGGCCAAGGTTTCACTTTTGAATATTAAATTTGAGATGCCTTTCAGAACATTCACATGGAGATACCAAGTAGGCAATTGGCTATGTAAGTGTGGTGTTCAGAAAAGTTGGCGCTGGGCATGTGAACTTGGGAATGGATGACATAAACTACAGAAGGAAATGCCTCTTGTAACTCTGGTTTGTTCTTCATCTGCTCCACAGGGCATGACCTCAGGCCCCTTAGGGCAGATGGGCATCCACCAGATTGAGAATGACCTTGGAACCGAGACACCATCAAAAGCCCCAGATCAGGGGCCAAAGCACCATGCATCCTTCCTGTCCTGATGGATGGAAGAAGCAGGGGAAGTCCCCTTCCACCGTCTGCTTCAGGCTTTCCACATCTAAAATGAACAATAATTTCATCCACTACTTGGTTCTCCTCAAAAAAAAAAAAAAACCAGAGACAAGATACTATGCACCTGATAGTGAAAAGAGTTGCCAACACCTGGAAGAACTCCATGATTGGAACCCAAGGGTAGGGAGATTTGTTTGTACTGAGATGATCAAGTCCTTGAGGGAAGGCTCTGTCTTCTGACTGTCATCCTCTGTGGAACTTTGATACAAGGCCCACTCAACTACTGCTGCTGACTATCTATACTTGAAGAATGAATACTTCTTCATTCTAAGCCACCAAGGGAACGCTGACATGATGTATGGATAACAGCAAACACATCTTGAGGCCTCCATCCCTGTCCCTCTCCTATCAGCTTTCCACTGCCTCTGGAGAGATCTTTCTAGAAAATCACGTCACTTTCTTTCTTAAACCCTTCCAATGATACCTCATGGCCTTAGGGGTAAAGTCTGAACTTCTTAGCGTGACTTATAAAACTCTACATGATCTGGCCCTTACCTACCACTCCTGCCTTATCTATTGCTGCTTTTAAAACTGTATACCACACTCCAGGTGTTAACCATTTCCCTAACTGGCTTTTGGGGAAACATTCTTTTGTGTTGTATCTCCTTAGAATGACCCTCCCTGCCTCAACCACCTAGAGAACCCCTTCTGATCCCTCAAAACTCCAGTTCAAGATTTTCGTTCTCTGTGAAGACTCTCTAGACCCCACTAAGTAAAAAATCTCTCCTTTGTCTGAACCAGTACCATGCTTAATTTCTCCATGACACACTATCACACCACATGGCAGTCATTTAGAAAAAGCCACCTCCTCTACTAGACTGTGGGCTCCTTTGGGAGAGTAACCTAAAAGGTTATCATCTCCCTGTTCTCTGAACCTGATCCAGAACTAGGCAAGAAGCAAAAACTTAATACACTTTGGCTAAATGAAGTAAATTGAAGGGTTAGAATATAAGAGTCCAGAACAAAGCCTGTCTCTAGGAATAAAGCTGGAAGCTCAATGAATATTAGAAAAACTCATGGTGAAAAACAAATAATCCAATCAAACAATGGGCAGAAGATCTGAGTGGACGTTTCTCCAAAGAAGACATACAGATAGCCAACAGGCACATGAAAAAAATGTTCAACATCACTAATTATTAGAGAAAGACAAATTAAAACTACAATGAGGTATCACCTCACACCAGTCAGAATGGCCATCATCAAAAAGTCCACAAATAAATGCTGGAGAGGGTGTGGAGAAAGGGGAACCCTCTTACACTGTTGGTGGGAATGTAAATTGGTAACAGCCACTATGGAGAACAGAATGGAAGTTTCTCAAATAAACAGAGTTATCATATGATCCTGCAATCCCACACCTAGGCATTTGTCTGGAGAAAATTATAATTAAAAAAGATACATGCACCCCTATGTTCATAGCACCACTATTTATAATAATCAAGGCATGAACACAGTCTAATATTCATTGACAGAAAAATGGATAAAGAAAAGATGGTATATGTATAATGAAATATTACTCAGCTCAGTGAAAAATATTACTTTTTTTCATAAAACCAAGAATGAAAAAATGCCATTTGCAGCAATATGGATGGACCTAGAGATTATCATAATAAGTGAGGTCAGACAGAAAAATATAAGTATCATATGATTCTGCTAATACGTAGAATCTAAAAAAGATATTAATGAACTTATTTACAAAACAGAAATAAATCCACTGACTTATTGTTACCAAAGGGGTGGTGAGGGATAAATTAAGAGTTTGGGATTAACATATATACACCACTATATGTAGAATGCATAAATCACAAGGACCTACTGTACAGCACAGGGAACTATACTCAATATTTTGTAATAACCTATAAGGGAAAAGAATCTGAAAAAGAATAGATTTTATACATATATAAAATATATATATATATATAGGTACGCATGCAGTCCATGGGGTCACAAAAAGTCAGACACAATTGAGCGACTGAACTGAACATGTATATATATATATATATATATATATATATATATATATGTAAAACTGAATCATTTTGCTGTACACCTGAAAGTAACACAACATTGTAAATCTACTATACTTCAATTTAAAAAGAAAACCAACAACAAAAACTCAAGGTCATCCAGCTGAAGTTAACAAGATGCATGCTGGGGCTTGGTGGCATCATGCCTGTCAGGAGTGTGAATTAGTTTGAACCAATGTCAGGCTGTTATGAGCTCTATTTGCCTGAGTAATAATAATTTGTATGCCTCTCTTACAGAGGGGTTCCTTAGGCTCATATGTGAGTTCCCATGGGCTTTTGAAGGGGGCTGGACTTAGCCATGGAGAGGGGGCTCAACCTTAGCCAATCCTACCATGGTCTCTGGTCCACAGGATCACTGAAGGGCATGTGGCATAGCTTATATGGGGGTAGCACACCAGATGTTCTCAGAGTGTATTTGAGTGACCCCAAGGTCTGTGATTACCATACTGGGTACAAGGATGATGCAACCCTGCTGACCCTGAGTGATCTCAACCTGGTGAGGCTGCAACAGAGCCCAATGTGTCTAGACTAGATGGCTGGCAACAGTCAGACTAGATGGCTGGCAACATTAACAGAATGGCCATGACCCTGAAACACATCATTTGCTGGAGCAATGTTCTTCCTTGGCCTTTCACTCTTGACTCTTTGAAAAGGAGGCACTGTGTGTTACCTGGGGTAGAAACAGGGTAGGTGGATCAAGGTGATGAGCATTCCTGCTCATGCTGGCAGTTTCTGACCAGGATCTTGTAATCGTCTGTGACCTACCTGAATCAGATGAGCTGCACTTTCTGGGCTGCCGTACCGAAGGTCATGCCCGTTGATGGCTAACACACGGTCATTCTCCTCCAGCTGGCCGTGTCTATCTGCCACGCCACCGTCCAGCACGTTGAAAATAAACACCCCAGGTTCATCCACCTTGCGCACCAGTTTTATTCCAAGCTGTTCTTCCGGGCTGCTTTTGTTGAGGATCACGTGGAAACTGTCATCCCGGGGCCCGTAGGTATCCAAGGGCTGTCCGTCGGTCCTGCTCCGGAACTTCCGCTCCCGGAGCACCGTCAACCGCAGCACCTGGCATGGCTGCCGCAGGAGGCGAAGGGCGTAGTTGTGCCGGACATTGCTGATGTCCATCCCGTTGACCTGGAGGAAGAGGAGAAGCACCCAGCCATCAGCTCCACCTGCCACAATCCTGCCTAAAAGGCCCTACCTATAGACCCACCAGGGCCCTTCCTAAAGGACCACTCTGCTCTGTCACCTTCTTCTCTGTCCAAATGCCCAAATACCCCCATCTTCCAACAGGACTTGTAACCCAGCTTTCCTCCCCTATTACCTGCACACCTTTTCAACTCTCTGTCTCAGCAGACAGACAGAATCTTTTCTCAGCCGTGTCCTTACACAGGCCCTCAAGTTTATTTATACAGTCCTAACCCTCATTTCTGTTGCTTGCTAAACTTATTTTTTGGCTGAGGGAGGAAGGAAAAGGAAGAAAAAGTGGGAGAAGGTCAAAGAAGAAAAGAAAAATTTTTGATTAATAATTATGTTAAAGTGCTATTTAAATCAAACTGAGTTGACATTTTCCTTCCAAATATCTCCAAATGAATTTTTCTCCCTAGGTCACCTGTACTGGAATTTCTAGGCTTCACTGGTGTGTGTGTGTGTGTGTACTGGAATTTCTAGGCTTCACTGGTGTGTGTGTGTGTGTGTGTGTGTGTGTGTGTGTGTGTGTGTGTGTGTGACATAGAGAATGTGTGTGTACATACATGTATTTGTGTTTTGGCAAGTGTGTGATTGTGTGTGTGTGTGAGACATAGACAGAGAATGTGTGTGTACATACATGTATTTGTGTTTTGGCAAGTGTGTGACAGTGTGTACATCTGTGAAGTCTCCAGGTGGTCTCCTACAAGGTCTTTTGCCCATGTTCTCAACAAAAGAGAAAAAAAATCTCCGTACCATTTCAAATGAACTGATGTAAATGGAAGCTTCTAGGCTCTTTTACTGAAAGGCTGGGTCACTTTATTAAACTGCTTAAATGTCTTCCAGCTCAGCCCACTCATTTGTGCCTCACTAATAATCTGTGGGACTGATGCTGTGTGGGGCTTTCTGGTTTTAATTACTCTAGGCAGACCCAGCCTCAAGGCTTTGGCCTCCAGTGGTGGTCACTGCTTGGGAAGAAAATAATTTCACAGAAGCACTGCACTCTGTTCTTAAGGAAGGAGGCCCCACAGAAGAGAAACAACCTTCTTGAATTTCTATGGTTTGGGAAGATTTCTTGCACTTGTAGCCAACTGTTAGAAGAGTCGCGCAGTGCGATTTTCCCTGGCCTGCCTGCCGCATACAATTGCCTGTCCTCTGCTGCATCTCCAGGGATGCACGGAGGCTCTTTCGTGCATGGACAAGGCTCAGAACCTTTGTTCAAGCACAGGTGAGCTCAAAGACCTTGCTCTGCTCTGTCACCTTATCCCATGTTCAGTTTTCCCCATTACACCCAGGCCAAGAGAAAGTCAGGGTCGCCTGCTAAACAGTCCTGGCAGCTTTTTTGCTTGCAAGTGCCAGCTGAAGGCCACAAGAATCAAAATGTTTTCCTTATGCAACCCTCCCAGGCAGCATAGCTTCCATAGAACTGGAGGGAAGCCATGCAGAGTGTTGCTAATTGCATGGCCAACCATCCCCTGAGGTTGACGGGCCCTGCATCGTACTCCATCTCGGAGGCCAGTGGGAATATCAGTGTTTCTACAATAACTGCTTCAAATTCTTTCTCCTCTTATTCCAAAAAATAAGAATTTCTTTGCCAGAGAAATAGCACATAATGTGTTAAGAGCTGGCCTGTCAGCAACCCAGAAGGGATAGGATGAAACTGTCATCTGAGGGTCAGACAGGAAATATATGACCAAGGGAGGGATTTTTCCTTATCACTTTTGGCACATGTTAGACTTCTGTCTGATAAACAACTCTTCCTTTGTCCTTTCTCTTCATCTGAAAATTCTTCCCAAGCATCCTTACCCTCGGCCAAGCCTCAGAGGACAGTAATGCCCAAGGCGTTCTGTTCCACCACCTGTCTCCCCTGGAATGTCTTTGGGTTGGCAGAATAGCTTAGGGATTTTTTTTTTTCTTTGCTGAAGGGTCATTAAGCTATAGGAAATTTACTTTAGGGGAGTGCGTGAATGTGAGTGATTAGATAAAATACAAAATGTTCCAGTAATCTGTTCTAAAGACAACTTAAGAAGATAAATGCTACAGTTTTATATTGTTTTATGTTATTGTTACTTAAAGTAGGAGAAAGGGGTAGGAGAGGAAGAATGAGGAGGGAGGGAAAGAAGGAAGAGAGAAGACTGAAGAGGTAGAGAAAGTAAGGGGTGGGGGAAGACAGGAGAAGAAGGAGGAGGAGAACAAGACAAAATGATATAGAGATAGTATTTATACACAGAAAGAAAGAGATCAGAAGAACAAGACAGACAGAAGGGTTAGGGACCTATTGCAAATTACTAATCTTGTATGAAGAGTCATATCAATCCAATAACTATGGAAAGTGACTGTTCCACATTTATGTTAGTGGTTTACTTATCTGTCCAACCATTCACCCAGCATAACCCTAACCCATGCATCCAACGATTTGCTCAGAAGTGACTCTTATTAAGCCAATTTTCATGGCTCACAGCTACAGTCTCTACCTTTAGGATGATGTCTCCTGGCAGGAGCCGGCCATCTCTGGCTATCACCCCATCACGATAAATGTGCTGGACAATGATATGGACCAGCGGGGTTTCACTGCCTCCCACAAGCCTAATGGAGAGGTTTTCATTGGGATCCGTTCGATTGATCTTGATGCTGGTAATTTCACCATCTGGAATCAGGTGATACAACCTTGGAAAGACTAAAATGGACAAAGACAGTGTTTATTTAAGACACCCACCAACGGCCATTTCCAACCACTTCTCTTCTTGCCAGGCTTTTGGTTCCAGCCAAACTAAACTATTCATCATTCTTTGTACATGTTTTCCATCTTCCTGCCTCTGAGCCAGCATAAGTTTCTCTGCCTGGAATGTTTTCTATCATAGGCCTAAACCCAATTTTTCCTTCAAGGCCTGCATGAAATGATCCCTTCCCATTAAACTCTGCCCTCCTCCCTCCTCCTCTGCTCTCTCTCAACTTCCTATTTCCCACAAAGCTGTATTTCTCAGGGCACTGAGCCTTCTATTACTATTATTATTACACATGCCCATTTCTTATACCCACAATTGGACTCTAAGATCCTTGTTTCATAGGTCTGTGCACAGATCTCTGTACACAGGAGACTTTGTCCCATGTTTATTGAGCGAAGAGGAATGAATGAACAGTCATTATGGAATGGACCACAGTTTGTTCACTTACTTATCAAGGGGAAAAAAACAGAACAAACCTGTTATTCTGCTCTTTCTGATCATTTTGAAGGTTTCCTCCTGGGAGGCCATGCCTTTCAGTCTCAATGAAAAGCAGGCTTTCTACCCACCCCTGCTGTCAGTGAAGGGAAGTCAAATGGCCTAATTCACAATCAGGAAAAGCTCCCGGGCCCAACTGGTGGTGTCAAGGGGTTCATCCCTGATCAGCTTGCATTGCTTAATTCAGAGTCAGAAGGAGATGCAGAGATCTAGGCTGGGGTTTCCAAACCTTACCTTTTCATTGAGGACCCTTCCCCTGGGAAGTCTTTCACAGTTTCCCCTGCACCCATCCCCTGAGCCCACACACAGAAAACCATTTCAGGCTGTGCAGTTTGACAGCCATCAGTTCAGTTCAGTTCAGTCGCTCAGTTGTGTCCGACTCTTTGCCACCCCATGAACTGCAGCACGCCAGGCCTCCCTGTCCATCACCAGCTCCTGGAGTCCACCCAAACCCATGTCCACTGAGTCGGTGATGCCATCCAACCATCTCATCTTCCGTCGTCCCCTTCTCCTCCTGACCTCAATCTTTCCCAGCATCAGGGTCTTTTCAAATGGGTCAGTTCTTCCCATCAGGTGGCCAAAGTATTGGGGTTTCAGCTTCAACATCAGTCCTTCCAATGAACACCCAGGACTGATCTCCTTCAGGATGGACTGATTGGATCTCCTCGTAGCCCAAGGGACTCTCAAGAGTCTTCTCCGACACCACAGTTCAAAAGCATCAATTCTTCGGCGCTCAGCTTTCTTTATAGTCCAACTCTCACATCCATACATGACCACTGGAGAAACCATAGCTCTGACTAGACAGACCTTTGTTGACAAAGTAATGTCTCTGCTTTTTAACATGCTGTCTAGGTTGGTCATAACTTTCCTTCCAAGCAGTAAGCGTCTTTTAACTTCATGGCTGCAATCACCATCTGCAGTGATTTTGGAGCCCCCAAAAATAAAGTCAGCTACAGTCAAACCTTTATTTCACAAGTGAGGATGCGTGAGCTGGGAGAATGGAAGTGACATGACCGCCTAGAGGTGGGAGTTCAGTGGTGGCCCCCAGAACCGGGTCAGAACCTGGGGCTCCTGTTAGGCTACCTCCTTCACAGCTGGCAACAGGCCCACAGGGGACTCGCTCTATAGACACACACTCTATTGAGCCAGCAGTGCCAATTGGCATGGTTCTCCACCTCAGCGGGAATAGAAGGGTACAGAGGCAACACCAGCTGGCCACACAACACCTAGCATGGCAGGAGCCGCAGCTCTTCTCCAGATGCTGGAGGCTCGAGTCTGGACATTGAAGGTGGGGTTACTTTTGTCTCCTGTAGCTGCTGACAGCAGCCGTTGCCCTAAGATTCTCCCTTAATTATATCACTGGGAAAGATCAAAACTGCAGGCCTGGTTCTACATAAAACACTCTTTGTGACTATTTTCAAAACCCATGACCTTAGTCCATTTTCCCTAATGAACTCCAAGTTCATTAACAAGTAGTCAATTCTCTAGGAACAATACAGAAAGAATTAAAATTATTTCTAAGTATTACAGAACATGATAAACAAAGTTTAGTGGCCAGAGGAAGACGGAGACATTGTAAATGTGGGCCCTTGACTCCCGTTGGGATTTGATTTAATGTAAGCAATTGGGCTTTGTTGTAAGGCTGTGGGCAGCGGTCTTTATCTGTCAGCTCCTGGTGCTAACAGTGCTTGAGTGATCAAGTTCAATTAATGTTTAAACTGCTTTGATTACCTTAAGTAGGCACTATCCACAAGTGTTTGTTAGAACAGGTCTGGTGACAAGGAAATGGAAGTTCTTTAAAAAAAATCATTTTGAGCTAAGAAAGATTTGGAAATAATCATCAAAGCTGCTGATTTTTGCTCTTCCCCTCCCTTTCTATGCTTTCTCCCAACGGAGTTACAAAAACCATGCTCCCAAATCTAAACCAATCAAGGCCGTTTGTTTTGATAGTCTGAAAGGACATACTCAGTCACAGTTGAAAATGTTAATTACAGCCAAGATAATGAGACCTTCAAGAGTTAACGAAATTTTTAAATGCCACTCGGTGCTGGTCTGAAAAGAAACAGTTGTCCAATATTGTGTCCTTACTTAAGGACCAAGCAATATAGTATCATTTACCAAGTGTTTATTATATGCTGACCATTCAGCTAAGCAATTTGCATGATATTTTTCTTTGTTTGTTTAGTCCTCACAGTAGATTAAGATTGGAACTAGGTTATTATTATCCCTGTTTTTTTAGATGATGAGATGCTAAAGCTTAGAGGAGTCAAGTAAACCATCCAGGTCATATGGCTGATAAATATTAAAGCCAGTCTCTTTACTGATATGAAAAGGATGGATAAACCATGGAAGTTCACCACACTAACCATGGTTTACTGAAGCGATGAGACCCAAGGTCATTTCTGAAATCTGTTACCTCACAAATCCTGAACCAGCCTCACTGAGTCTAATCCCTCCCCCATTGTGAAGTTATAGGTGCTGGAGCACACAGTTAAATTTCATTCTCTCCCATGTAAAGCCCCTGCACACATAATGTAGCTGCAATCTTCATCTTCGTGAAATAAAGTTTCGATTCTGTTATAACTTGATGCAAAAGCATTCAGGTGTGTTCACTGCCCCAAGTCAAGACTCCTAAATGGCCTCCAGGACTCTTCTAATCCAGCTTTAACCTCATCTTCCCCCACTTCCCTACACACAGTCAAGATCCCAGTGCCCGTCCAGGTCATAACTTTCCCTTAAACACGGACTATGCTGTAGCATTGGGAAGTGGTGTGTCTCTCCTGGTGGCCTCCATTTTCATTTATTTATATCTCACTCTTCATGGTATTTTATTTTCTTTTAGTCTTGAATGAACCCCTTGGAGCCAGGAACTAGATTTTATAATCTTTATATAAATGTCGTCCATGTGTCCTAAGTTGCTTCAGTCGTGTCTGACTCTTTGTGAACCTATGGACTGTAGCCTGCCAGGCACCTCTGTCCGTGGGATTCCCTAGGCAACAATACCAGAGTGGGTTGCCATTTCCTTCTCCAGGGGATCTTCCTGACCCAGGGACTGAAGCTGTATTTCCTGTGTCTTCTGCATTGGCAGGCAGTTTCTTATATAAAATTACTGAGCCTAAATATATAAATAGCTCATGCAACTCTATCAAAAAAACCAAATAACCTGATTTAAAAAGGGGAGAAGATACAAATAGGTATTTTTCTAAAGAAGACATACAGCTGGCCAACAGGCATATGAAACGATACTCAACATTGTTAATCACTTCACACCCGTCAGAATGGCTATCATCAAAAATTCTTCAAATAACAAATGTTAGTAAGGATGAAGAGAAAAGGGAACAGTGGAACACTGTTGGTGGGAATGCAAACCGATGCAGCCACTATAGAAAACAGTATGGAGGCTTTCAAACAACTAAAAATAGAAATATCATATGATCCAGCAATTCCATTTCTGGGTATCCATCCAAAGAAAACAGAAACATTAATCTGAAAAGATACATGGACTCCAATGTTCACAGCAGCACTATTTACCAAGATAACCAAGAGGTGGAAGCAACCTAAGTGTCCATCAACAGATGAATAAAGAAGATGTGGTATGTATACAATGGAATACTACTCAGCCATAAAAAAGAATGAACTTCTGCTATTTACAACAGTGTAGCTGGACCTGAGGATTTTATGCTAAGTAAAATAAGTTAGAAAAATACAAATGCTTTATGTTATCACTTTCGTGTGGAATCTAGAAAATAAAAACAAATAAAAAACAGATTCACATATATAGAGATCAAACTAGTAGGTACCCAGTGGGGAGAGGGAAAGGGGGAGGGACACAATAGGGGAAAATATATAAACTGCTTATGCAAAATAAGCAAGCTATAAGGAAATATTGTACAGCACAGTGAATATAGCCAATATTTTATAATAATAACTTTAAATGGAGTATAATCTATAAAAATAATGAATCAGTATGTTGTACATCTGAAACTAATACGATATTGTAAATCAACTATACTCCAATTTTTAAAAAAGCACAAAGCTTAGGCCAATGTCCTACACATAGTAATCTTTTATTTTTAAAAGTTTCTGCAATAAACATGCAAATCAGTCTTATTCAGGCAAGAGAAAACTTTATGTGGAATGAAATTAAGGAGGCTTTAATAAGGGGGAAGACTGGCAGAAAGGAAGTTATAATCCTTTTATTCATTGCAGAAACATTCGGTGAAAACTATTATGTACTAGATACTGTGCTTGGCCTTGAGAACACAAAGACTTAGCTAAAGAACCCCTGCCCCCACTGGTAGAGTTACAATAAAAGGTGACATTGCTATAACAGAGATACAGGTGCTTTGAGAACACAAAGGAGAGAGGACTAGGGGAGTCAATGAGGGCTCCCAGAAAGAGGCAAAGCCTATGCTGAGCCTGGAAAGAGAAATTAGAATGCCAGCTGAAGGCAAGTGAGAGTGCAGGTTGGACAACAACACAGAAGTGAGAGAAAAACACAGTATTTACACGATGGCAGTGAGAGTAGTGAGAGCATGTAGTATATGTACAGGGTAAGAGAGGTAAGAAGGGGTCTTATACAGCTGCTCAAAGTTCTCTGAGAACATGATAAAGACAGAGGCTTGGGGTTTACCCCCCAACCTGGAGGGGGCTTCCCTGGTGGCTCAGATAGAAAAGAATCTGCCTGCAATGCAGGAGACCTGGGTTCGATCCCTGGGTTGGGAAGATCCCATGGAGAAGGGAATGGCAACCCACTCCAGTATTCTTGCCTTGAGAATTCCACGGACAGAGGAGCCTGGTGGGCTACCGTCCATGGGGTCTCAAAGAGTCGGACACGACTGAGCAACTACCACTTTCACTTTCTTTCACTTCCCAACCTTGAAGGAGCGGAGGGCACTCTAATCCAGTGAGTAAACAAGTGGGCTCTGGAGCCAGAGGACACAAATTAAAATCCCAGGACTGCCATTTTCCAGCTGGGTGACTTCGGGCTAGTTACCCAGTCTCTCTGAATCTTGGTTTCTTCTTCTGTAAACTGAGACTCACAATTCCCATCTCTTATCACTGTGACCTTTAAACGCCTTAGAGCACTACCTGGCACCCAGGAAAGCTCAAAAGAATTCTTTTAGTTATTATTATTACTGCTGTGAAGTTCTAATGTAAGATGAAAATAAAAGGACAGGGCAGTATTTTCTCAGCTCCATTTATATTGAAAAAAAGACATAGAATCTAAGATCCAGAAACTTTCTTTGCGTGAATTTTAGAGCCACATTACTCGGATTCCAAGTTCAGAGGGGGCAAACTAACTAAGTAACTGCCTGGTACCTCAGTTTCCTCATCTATAAAACAGGGATGATAATTGTAGCTCCCTCATAGAGTTGTTGAGGAGTACATGAATTAATACATAGAAAACCCTCAGAATCACACATCATACAAGGTGGTGATAAGAATAAATACTCATATGGCATTTACTGTGTGCCAGGCACTGTTCTAACTGTTCTTCACTTCACTCTATTAGTCTTTATATACACTAAGCTAAGACCTGGAGGTAAGGGTTCCCAAATCTTTTCCCTCAATCTATGTAAAAAGAAAACAATAAGGACTTTCCTAATGGTCCGGTCGTTGGGAATTTGCCTTCTAGTGCAGGGGATGTGGGTTTGATCCCTGGTTTGGGAACTAAGATCCCATGTGTGGTGGAGCAACTAAGCCCATGCCGAGCTAGAGAAGCCTGTGAGCCGCAACAAGTACCCAACGTAGCCAGAAAAAAAAAAGAGGGAAAAGTAATTTCTGCCTTTGGTTACTTATCTAAGAAGTAGGGTAATCAAGGTAAAAAAATATTTATGCCCTTGGGAAGAGAGGTGTCATAGAAAGTGAGGGCGAGTCCCGTTGTCATCGCCCCTGGAGTCATTCTGGAAGCCCAGGCCACGCCCAGCCTCACGGGGAAGCAACTTACCATCAAGGACAGTGGTGGTTTCAGAATCCTCTCGTCCCGGGTCGGCTTGGCTGACAACGGTACTTCCACTCTTTGTCCTTCGAAGAACACTCAAGGCTCGGTTTATTTTTTTAAAGGATCTGCTTCTGATGGTGGATCGCTCAAAGGGCCGTGCTGAGGTCAAGAGAGAAGAAAAGGTCTCTTTTATGGACACGGCTGGTAAGACACACAACAGAACACAGACAGTGATTACTCCTAGGTGGCGGGATGATACAATTTGCTTATCTGCATGTTCTCAGTTTTCTACAATGAAATATGGATGGTTTATTTAAAATCTGCTTGTCTTCTTTTCCTAGACCGGATGGAATATAACAGCACTTTTCTCAAGTTGCCTGGGTGGGAAGGTATGGACACCGCGGGAGTGATGAATCACTAGGTCTAACTTCAACTCCTTTCACCAAGTCAGATTACACACGTTTCTAATGATCTCAAGTCCTCGTGGTTTCATTTCACTTCGGAGAACTGGACGTTGGGTTGTGGCCAAAACTACCAGAACGATTTCCTCTTAAACAAAACATTTCTAGGACTTTCCACAGTGACCGTTTCACAGAGGGCAGTCCCAAGACAGAGGAGCCCATTCCCAGACAATCACCCATTGACTCACCCCTTGTTCGGTTGCTCCGGCCAGAGTCCAGGGGGCTATTTGGCTGACCGTCCTCTGCTGTGGACACGTAGGCAGGGTTGTCTAGGCCAGGCTCATCTGTCATTAAGGAGACGGTGGGAACTGTGGAAATCTCTGGGGACAGTGCTGTTGCTGTGAGGCTGGCGCTGCCATCTGGACAGCCATCCTGAGA
Organism: Okapia johnstoni; assembly: GCA_024291935.2. NCBI lineage: Eukaryota > Metazoa > Chordata > Mammalia > Artiodactyla > Giraffidae > Okapia > Okapia johnstoni. Next base: position 62,721,352 of record CM044308.1, read on the forward strand.
GCGCCTCTTCCTGTCTTTAGTGAGGCCGTAGTGGGAGGCACCTTTGCAGCTGTAACAAAGCCAGAAGGAGGTCAGAGAAGGCTTTGCACATTGTTCAATTGGGCCTCTTCCAGTGCACGTGCTTGCTGCCCTCGGAAATTGATTTGATCACCCCTGGCTCCCCTCTCTTTTCACATGGAGGTAAGTCAATATACGCTTGCCAATCAAACGAACGAATGACTTGAGAGAACAGTTCTTAAAATTTGTTTATTGCATTTTATTAAAACACTCTCTATCCTGGTGCCTGAAATGCAAACTGTGAGAGTTGTCATGGGGTCACAAAGACTAGGGCTTGAGGTTGGCTATCTTCAACTATTTGGACGTGGTAATTCCTTCTTGCTGATATTTATCTTGACCATGAAAGCCCTTAGTCACCCTTTCAGTCCTTTCTTTTGGGTTTAGTTTCCCAAACCACTGAACATAAATACAAAACTCCTCCCAGGTTCCATATTTAACTGTCCATGGAAATAGAATCACCCACATTACAAAGCCACAGGAGTTTGCTCAGCACCACGGTTCTCTAGACGCCAGCTTGCTGGCTTCCAGTCCCCTGCCTTGGGGCTGGTCTCAGAGTGGCCAGGACCTCTGAGGGACTGAGGACTGGGGGCTCCCATGCACTAAAAATGTGCCTGTCTCCTAACATTGGGATAGTAAAACAACATTCACAGCCTTTAAAAAAAATAGGTCTATATCCATTCACCCTCCACGTTAAAGAGCAAGCCTAAGAGCCAGGAGACCAAGATTTGAGTTGATCTAAGTCCATATTTTTGCTGTGACTGCCCTTCCCTTGTCACTAGGCAAGTCATCTCAGCTCTTAGGTAGGTTTTGATCAGAAAATGCTGATGACTTCACTCTTTCATTGTTGTGGTAAGGATGTAGCCACAGACAGCCACACCAGCTTCCCAGTGGTTATGAAGGTGGAAATTGAATGGGGGAGTCCCTTTAAGAAGCAGCCATTTGCATATAATGGATGTTAATTTATAAATTATTTTCATGAACTCATTACAGAAAACTGGATATAGTTCAGCTATTTTAGATAACACTTTGAGAGCCTATTTGGAGTGATGTTTCTGAATAGAATCAAAAGCAGCCTGCAGTTGATGTGCCCATGACTGATATGGCCTGAGAGAACCATAGAGCTGGTGGATAGAAGGGCCTCTGTCTGAATGGAAATCTTTGCTCTGAAATTTACCTAGCTGTGTCATCTGGGAAAATTTTGTTAACATGGTTAAACTTTCTAATCCGCACATACATCTTGGGTTGCTGTGAAGTCTGCTAGATATTAGGTCTTGTCAAGAGTTTAGTATCTTGCCAGATATATAGAAAATTCTCAACAGATTGTAGCCACTTCCATAATTGAACCATCTAAGTTGCCTGTTTTATCACATTAACTTCTTTGAGATTAGGGTGCATGGGGGATGGATGGGGTCCCAAAACTTCAGTTGCCAGCTGCAGTCATGATGCAAATGCCGTTGTCTGAGCACGGCAAACGTGGTCAAAGGTGTCCAGCTTGTCCCTTTCATTGAGTTGCATCCATTCTTGGTGCTAGGCCAACAAGTTTAAATGCTGCTCATTGTCTTAGAAAAGATTACATTACAATTAAGCATTGAAATGAAAAGTAACAGTATAAATAGAAACTCTCAAAAACAGAGCAGTGTCATGTAAATTTGACATTGGCGAAGTAAATATTTGTCGTTAGAAGGACAGCAATGTCCGATTTTCTTGTGAAGAGACAAGCAGACGCTTTATTTGCTTAGAAAGAAAAATACCACCAAGGAGATGAAAAGTGGTGTCACATTTTGTAACAGAAATCATCCAAAAGAATGGGCCTCTTTCATGCCAAACAATACAACTAGAGGGCAGGAGAGGTCTGAACGGAATTTTTCTGAATGGATTTTGAAGTCTGATCTGACCAACTCATGCATTGCAAGGATATCTTTAACAGTGTTTTGGAATGATTTAACCAGTGACAGTTTTTAAAATTTTCTTGTTGGTACATAAAACATGATGCTTCTTATAATCAATGATGATGATTTTATGTGGTTTTAATATTAGTAGAAAAGGACTCTGATTATACAACCCTACTTACATCCTTATCTTACAGAAGATGAAATGGGCCTCTAGCTTCTCATACCAGTCTTTCCCTCCCTGAAAAAGTATAAGCTTCTTGCTTGAACTGGTGAGATTTTACTGTTCTGATGAGCTACTTTGGCTTTGAATTGTTCTGCTTAAAAATAGCAAAGTGGTTGATATGAGAAGCTCAAAAATTGGAAGAAACATTGTGTGATGGAAAAAATAAAAGCCAGCATGCAGTTGAGCAGCTCCAAAGTCATAAACACACGAGTGGAACACTTCTCTGTAAGCCAGCAGTCTCAGACTAGCAACACATGGGAAGGAAGTTCCTAGGCTATTTTGTTGGACTAGAAACAGTCTTTCTTTTCTTGGGGCAGCAATGCTCTTCACCATGTGCCCTGCCAGAGCAGGAAATGACTCTTCCAATTGGACAAATGACTGGCAAAGGCACAAGCCATGGCCTTCTGAGGGGATGGAGCATATCCCAGTGGAAAAAAGTAGCACCTTGTTCTGCTGCCACATCTGTGAGGAGGGGTAAGGTATTTAAAGATCTCTGAATGCCAAGACTATGCCATTAAGAAACCATTTCTGTTTCAGATCCTTGGGATTCCAAAGACACATTTTAGTCCAGGAAAGGAAAACATCATAAAATGGCTAAGATCACTCCTCTCTGGCCTCGTACCCCAGCTATCCTTACAATAGCCAGGGAGGGTAGATTTAAACATTCAGACTCATAAGCTTTGTGTGAAAAAGGTTCTGCTAAAGAGACTCATACTTGTGTAATGATGCTTGTTTCAGCTTCTTGGATGAGCTTGAATCTGAGGCACAGGGTGATTTATGAAGGTAGCAGCTTGTACTTACTAATTATCTCTTTCGTGTTGACCGATCCTGGGGCCTCTTGATTTACAGGCACAAATGAGGAGAGGAGGGGGAAATTGCTGATTAGCCTTGGCCAGTGCAGGAACATATGCTGAACCCTGGGTTGTGTTCAAAGCAAACAGGATTTATTCTCCCTTTAGTTATCCTGAGCATTAAGTACTCTCAGGTGGTGATGGGTGACAGCCATGAACTTGAAGGATGAACACAAGGAACGTGGTAAACCATTTTTCAACCACTTTGGATATGCCATCTGTTTAAAGCAGCTCTGAAGATCAGTTTTGTTAATAACAGAGTTGAGATCCTGAGCTCCTATATCAAAGTGAGCAGAGGCAAATCTGTCTTAATATAAAAATGCTGACACTGGGGGCATGTGCCATGGAATTTTTGTCTTTTCTGCAAGGGAGAGGCGAAAGTAAGACGAGAAAATGAACCTCCTTCTTGCAAAAATTCCTGAGTCCGTGAGTTCACTGCTAATGGGGGTTGACTGGAAGCAGGTTGGACCTCTGGTGTACTTTACAGAGGTTCTGATGGGATCAGAGCTAAGCACAAGTTGGTTTGTCAGGGAGGGCTCCTTTCTGATGATAGAATAAAGGAGGTCCTTGAGAAATCAAGCCTCAATACACTCATTATAACAGTCTGGGTAACTATCCACCTCTCTTTGATGCTTCAACTTCCCTCACATTCTTTCTCCGTTCACTTCTGAACTAGGTAAACACTGAATCTGCTCTCAAATTGAGTTCATTAATTGCTCAGTCTGCTCTTACTTTAAACCAGGGCTTGCAAACTCATATGCTAATCAGGCCGGCGGGGGCGGGGGTAGGGGTGGGTGGGTAGTGGTGAGCAGTGCCATTCCATTTCAAAGTGCAGCAGGCAACCCTACAGACCTCCTGAGTGTTGCCTCAAGAACACCAGCCTAAGAGCAATTAGTCAAGAAATGAAAGTTGCCAGATTGGAAAGGAAAAGGGAAACTGTCATTGTTTGCAATGCCATATTATATATAGAAACCTTCAAAGACTCAAAAAAAAAAAACAAAAAAAACCTCGCTACAATTTTCCTGAACAAATTCAGCAAGGTTGCAGGATATAAAATCAACACAGAAATGTTTGTTGCATTTCTATACAAAATCAATACACAAATATTTGTTGCATTTCTATACACTTACAAAGAACTATCAGAAAGGGAAATTTTTAAAAAATCCCACTTACAATTGCATGAAAAATACCTGGGGATTTGACCAAGGAAGCAAAAGATCTGTACACTGAAAACTGTAAGACGTTGATAAAAGAAATTATGATGACACAAATAAATGGAAAGATATTGTGTGCTCATGGATTGGAAAATATTGTTAAAATGTCCATACTACACAAATCAATCTACAGATTCAATGTAATTCTTATCAAAATTCCAATGGCATTTTTCACAGTAATAAAACAAACATTCCTAGAAATTGTGTAGAACCACAAAAGACCCCAAATAGACAAAGCAATCTTAAGAATGAAGAGCAAAGCTGGAGGCATCATGCTCCTGATATCAATCTCTATTACAAAGCTATGACAGTCAAAATAGTATGATATTGGCAAAAAACCCAGATGTAGATTGCTGGAACAGAACAGAGAGTCAAGAAATAAACCCACACACTGATCGTCAATTAATTTATGACAAAGGAGTAAAGGCTATATGATGGGGAAGGGACAGTCCCTTTGGTAAACGGTGTTAGGAAAACTGTACAGCCACATGTGAAAGAATGAAACTGGACCCCTATCTTACACTACACACCAAAGTTAACTCAAATGGGTTACAAATGTATGAAAAAGAAAACAGATGATAAGCTCCTTGATATTGGTCTTGGAGATGATTGTTTGAATCTGACACTAAAAGCAGAAAAAGCAAAAATAAACAGATAAACTAAAAAGATTTTGCATAAAAAAAGGAGACCATCAACAAAATAAGACAACTGCTGCTGCTGCTTCTAAGTCGCTTCAGTCGTGTCTGACTCTGTGCAACCCCATAGACGGCAGCCCACCAGGCTCCCTCGTCCCTGGGATTCTCCAGGCAAGAACACTGGAGTGGGTTGCCATTTCCTTCCCCAATGCATGAAAGTAAAAGTGAAAGTGAAGTCGCTCAGTCTTAGCGACCCCAAGGACTGCAGCCTACCAGGCTCCTCCGTCCATGGGATCTTCCAGGCAAGAGTACTGGAGTGGGTTGCCATTGCCTTCTCCCAAGACAACTACTAAATGGAAAAAAATATTTGCAAATCATATCTCATAAGAAATTAATATTCAAAATATAACAAGAATCTACACAGCTCAATAGTAAAAGACCCCAATATAATTTAAAAAACAGGAAGATCTGAAGAGACAGTTTTCCACACAAGACACATAGGTGACCAATAGGTACATGAAAAGATGCTCAACATCACTCTCTTGTCAGGGAAATGCAAATTGAAATCACAATGATATATCACCTCACACCTGTTAAGACACCTAAAGATATAAGAGATACAAGTGTTGGTGAAGATGTGGAGAAAAGGGAACCTGTGTGCATTGCTGGTAGGAACATAAATTGGTACACCCACTATGGAGCACAGTATGGAGGCTCTTCAAAATGTTAAAAATAGACTGCCATATGATCCAGCATTTCCACTTGGTATTTATTTGAAGAAACTGAAAATACTAGCTGGAAAAGATATATGCACCCCCATGTTTATTGCAGCATTATTTATAGTAGTCAAGGCATAGAAACAACGTAAGTGCCCTCTGAAGGATAAGTAATTGTGTGTGTGTGTGTACACACATACACACAGGGCTTCCCTAGTGGCTCAGTCAAGAATACACTTGCAATGTGGGGGACCTGGGTTTGATCCCTGGGTTGGGAAGATCCCCTGGAGAAGGGAAATGCTATCCACTCCAGTATTCTGGCCTAGAGATCCCCATGGACTGAGGAGCCTGGCAGGCTACAGTAATTGTGTATATATATAAATGGAATATTATTCAGCCATAAAAAAGAATGAAATCTTGCCATTTGCAAAACATGGATGGACCTTAAAGGCATTATGCTAAGTGAGACAAATCAGATATAAAGACAAGTATTGTTTGATCTCACTTATATGTGGAATCTTAAAAACAAAACAAAACTAAGCTCATATAGGTTGGTGATTGACAGAGTCAACCAGAGGGAGTGGGAGATGGGGGAGGGAATTCTATGAAGACAGTCAAAATGTCCAAACTTCTTGCTATAACTTAGTACTTGGGAGGTAATGTACAACATGGTAAACACAATTAACACTGTTGTATGTTATATATGAAAAGTCCTTAAGAGAGTAAATCCCAAGAATTTTCATCAGGAAAATTTTGTTTCCATTTCTCTAATTTTATATCTATATGAGAAGATGGATGTTCAATAAACTTTGTGGTCATCATTTCATGATGTATGTTAAGTCAAATCATTATGTTGTATACCTTAAACTTACACAGTGCTATATATCGATTGTATCTTCATAAAACTGGAAGAAAAACATAAGAGTGGTCCAGTGTTATTAGAGAAAACAATTTGGAAGCCTAAATCCCAGTTTTTAGCGTGAAATCTCTTCATTTTTAAAAGTTGGCAACAAATTCAAAACTTTTCAGACCATTTTGTGGGCCAAACAAAACACATCTGTAGGCCAGATCTATCTCAAGGGATGACAAATTCCAGCCTCTGGGAATAAAAAAAAAAAAAAACCCTGCCAATGTGTGTAGGTCAGACCCACTTCTCTTTCAGTCCTCCGGAAGCAACTCAACCCTCCTCTCACTCCCCGCCGAGCTTGCTCGCTCCCTCCCTCCTCCCCACTTCTGCAGGGGTGTGTGCATGCGCAAGCACAGAGCCCATGGCCTCAGCTGGGGCTTCCCTTTCAACATTTGCCCCAGCCCCATTTCTGATCCCAGTCAGAGAAGGGGATGTTCCCAACTGTCTTCCACTCATGGGAGAGCTCGTCATGTGCCAGAAGTTACAATGTCATGCAAAAGGGACACGTTCAACTCAAACGGATGAATTTTCTCTTTCAGGCCAAAAGAATTGAGATTAAGGGGCTCTGGAGGGAAGCGAGTTTCCCTGCTAACAGCTGGATCTTAGGCTCATCCGCTCTACTGAACAGGATGAATAACTCAAGCTTTACTCAAAGTGGGGTCCCTGGGGCCAGGTTGGGAGCCCGTTGCAGGAGGACATGATCACTGTCAGAGACCCACAGCCTCTCCTTGGTGTCCTTGGACAAGGCGCCTGGGAGATGGGCCACTGGCAGCCTCAAAGAATCCACCCACACTGCTCCAGCTCAGAGAGAGTCTGTGTCAGGATGCTGGTGACCCAGAGGCTGAGGATGGGCCTTGGTCATGTGTGTCTGGCTCCCAACTCCATCTCTAGGGCCACCATCTTGGCCCTCCTGACACCTCCAAGGCCTTTCAACACATTCCAGCCCATCTTCCTACTCCTAGTCTTGCCCCTCCTCCCCATCATCCAATCCATCCTAAACATAACCACACCAACACAATTTCTTTTCTCAAAAACTTCCCATGGAAGTATTTCCTATTACTTACAGGATCAAGTCCCAGCTCCCCAGGTTGAAGTTTTTTCCCAGGGCCATCTCTGAGCCCTGGATTTAGAAAAGGCAGAGGAACCAGAGGTCAAATTGCCAAAATCTGTTGGATCATTGAAAAAGCAAGAGAGTTCCAGAAAATCAGCTATTTCTGCTTTATTGACTACGCCAAAGTCTTTGACTGTGTGGATCACAACAAATTGGAAAATTCTTAAAGAGATGGGAATGTGAGACCACCTGACCTGCCTCCTGAGAAATCTGTATTCAGCTCAAGAAGTAACAGTTAGAACTGGACATGGAACAACAGACTGGTTCCAAATTGGGAAAGGAGTATGTCAAGGCTGTATATTGTCACCCTGCTTATTTAACTTATATGCAGAGTACATCATGAGAAACGCTGGGCTGGAGGAAGCACAAGCTGGAATCAAGATTGCCGTGAGAAATATCAATAACCTCAGATATGCAGATGACACCACCCTTATGGCAGAAAGTGAAGAAGAACTAAAGAGCCTCTTGATGAAAGTGAAAGAGGAGAGTGGAAAATGTTGGCTTAAAACTCAGCATTCAGAAAACCAAGATCATGGCATCTGGTCCCATCACTTCATGGCAAATAGATGGGGAAACAGTGTAAACAGTGAGAGACTTTAAATTTGGGGGCTCCAAAATCACTGCAGATGGTGACTGCAGCCATGAAATTAAAAGACGCTTACTCCTTGGAAGAAGAGTTATGACCGACCTAGACAGCATATTAAAAAGCAGAGATACTACTTTGCCAACAAAGGTCTGTCTAGTTGAAGCTATGGTGTTTTTCTGGTAGTCATTTATAGATGTGAGAGTTGGACTATAAAGAAAGCTGCCTGGTGAAGAATTGATGCTTTTGAACTGTGGTGTTGGAGAAGACTCTTGAGAGTCCCTTGGACTGTAAGGAGATCCAACCAGTCCATCCTAAAGGAAATCAGTCCTGAATATTCATTGGAAGGACTGATGCTGAAGCTGAAACTCCAATACTTTGGCCACCTGATGCGAAGAGCTGACTTATTAGAAAAGACCCTGATGCTAGGAAAGATTGAAGGCAGGAGGAGAAGGGGACAACAGAAGATGAGATGGTTGGATGGCATCACCGACTCGATGGATATGAGTTTGAGTAAGCTCTGGGAGTTGGTGATGGACAAGAAAGCCTGGCGTGCTGCAGTCCATGGGGTCACAGTCGGACATGACTGAGTGACTGAACTGAGCTGATCTCTGAGCTGTGTTGATCATGGCCTCGTGACAGGGTCTGGCAACCCAGAAAGGGGCTGGGAAGAGCTAACATCTACTGGACTACTGTGTACTGTGCGTTACGTTTCACAAATGTGGTCTTAGGCTCAGCTAAAACCTTGTTAAACCCTCCCAGTGGCTCCAGCTGTCAAGTCAGTTAAACCACCTCCACTCTGCCGATGAGGATATGAAAACTTGGATAAAGCTTTCTTCCCTTTTAGTTGTCAGAGTGAAACTGGGGCTGTATCCAAGTTGTGGGGTCCATGCTTTCTCCCCTCCTGTGGCCTGGCCTCCAGCCTGGAGCTCACCCTACACTCCAGACTCCTGATGTGTAGTCAGATTCCTGACTTCTCATGCCACATTTTTACTCTCAATAGGCATCTGAAACCTAACACATCCAAATGCCCCAACCTTGCCTGCCAAAGCAGCTCTTCCTGCCTCTTCTTTGTTTTACCTTACATCCTTCTCATTGTTCAGACCCCAAACTCCTGAGTCAGCCCTGATTCCTTTCTTTTTCTCAACCCTATAGTCAAGCCAGATTTATCCAGAATCCAAATGCTTTTCATCACTTCTACCACCACGGCCCTAATCTATGCTGCCATCATCAAAGCCTGGATTATTACAACAGTCTCCTGAGAGGTCTTTCTACTTCTCCACTCACTCCGCTCCCCTGTTTATTCTCAACAGAGCAGCAGTGTCATCCCTTTAAAACAGCTCTCCATGTTACTAAAACACAAGGCCCTCAGAATAGCTCCCTGGGCCCTGTATTCTCTCTGTGTTATTTCTGCCCTCATCTCCATCTCCTGCTCATCCTGCCTCCTGTTGGTTCTCACCCTTGCCCAGCACGCTCCTGCCTCCCGGACCTCGAATTTCTGCTCCTGCTCTCTGTCTGGAACATGTGTTCCAGATTCCTGCCTGGTCTGCTCCCTCAGCCCTGTTGGGTCTGGTCTGAAGCCCACCTTCCCTGAGCACCCTTTTTCAAGCAGAAGCTTTTTTCCTGGCGCATTCTAACCCCTTCTTATTTTTCTTCCCTACTTCTCTCCTCTCTGCTTATTTTGGAGTAAAAGTTCCAAAGTGGGGGGAGAGGGAGTTTAATTCCATAGTTAACCTATTGAACCAAACTTTGAAAACTTTATCCCTCTAGGATCAAAAGGGCTTCATCATATCGGTTCTTGGGAAAGAGTGAGCTCAGGGATTCCCGTGTCCCTCCTGGCTGACAGTCCAGACACACCAGTTCTGTCTCAGCTGCCTGGTCAGCTTTGGGCATGTCTGCTCCATGAAGCAGGAAGGGAATGGAGGGAAGAACAAAGTCTTGCCCACCTGGTGACTTTCAGAGTGTCCACATGGCCTGTAGATTTCATCAGGCAGGCACTCGGCAAATATGTGTTGAATTAGACTGAAGTCTCCCTTTGGGTGTTCTATGGAAATTACCCGACCGGGAATTGATGATCCACCCACATGGTCCTGCTAACATGTAATTGTGGTTGGTTGTGATGCCCCTGCCAGGCTGCTTTTTCCCCTCAGCAAACTCATGGTTTCTCTGTGCTCTAATGCAAGATGAGAAGTAAGAAGGAAGAGGAAAAAGTGAGATTTTCAACATTCTTTCTTTGATAACTCTAAAAGGATTCTATTGGATCTCGGTTTTAAAACCATTCTGTACATAGGAGGAATAAACAGTTGCCATATACCTTCTTTTGGTGGATTATGCTGCTACAATGGGATGAGTGATTTTGAAATATTAATACTTTGTTTTTCATTCAGTGAGCTCTTATGGAGGACCTTCTGAAAAAGAGGGCAGAGTGATGTGGAAAAAGCTCAGGCTTTCATGTTTAAAACATCTGGGTATGAATCCTAGGTCTGCACCACCAGCTCTGTGACTGTGGACAAGTTCTGTGACTCCTTTCAGCCTTTCCCAGATGTTGGTAAAGAATTTGCCTACAATGCAGGAGACCCAGGTTTGAACGCAGGGTTGGGAATATCCTCTCCAGAAGGGAATGGCAACCCACTCCAGTATTCTTTCTTGGAGAATTCCATGGAAAGATGAGCCTGGTGGGCTACAGTCCATGGGGTCGCAAAGAGTCAGACACAGATGAGTGACTAACATTTCCACTTTTCACTTTCCCAGATGTAAAATGGGCACAGTGTTTATTTATAGTAAAATTTACAGATCCATGCCAAGCCCCTAACAGTACCTAGAATATACTAGCAACTCAATAAACAGTAATCAGCATGATGGTTGTATCTCAAGCATAATGTTAGGCCCTATGGTTGCAAAGAAACATATTATACAGTATATGCCTGCATGGAGACTGGTATGAAAACAAAAAACCACCAGGTTATCAGAGAGAGATGGAGGTACGAGCCAAGAGTTGGAAGAACTCAGAGAAGGGGGCCACTCACTCTCTGTGGGTAATTCATTATCAAGGGGTAATCAGGGAAGGTGTCCCAGAAGAGGTGATATCTGAGCTGAGTCTAGGAAAGTGAGTGACACTGTTCTGGCAGACTAGGTGTGAATGCCACATTTAAAGACCCCAAGGATGCAAGTGCATGGTAGGATTACTGTGTTTGGTGCAGATCTTATCCCTTGGGACATTGATGGAGAAAAATAGAACTGAAGTGAGGCCAAAGAGGAAGACAAATGCTGGCAGTGGTGTTGGGGATAAAGCCCAGAGTACTTGGCTACTCGTTTGTTGCCACCTCTGGAGTTTAGCAGGGCTAAGCCATGCCTGTGGGCACAGGAGACCAGGGCATTGAGAAGTCTGATGCCAACATGGGAGAGGGATGAAGGCGACAATGAAAGGCTCAAAGTCACCCCCTCACAGAGGCTCCCTTACCCCCTGTTTGAAGTGGATCTTCTCTCCCACCAGCACCCTCTTTCAATTCCCAGCACTAAACATCTTTGGAAATGACTTTGTATGTTTACTTGCTTCCCTTTTAAATCACTGTCTCCCCCCAAAAGTAAGAGTCCAGCATGTCTTGCTCACCACTAAATCCTCAACACACCACACAGCGCTCAGAGACATGGGGTCAGCCATGTGTCAGAGCAGTCTGAGAGATTCTGGGAACAGCTATGTTTCTTTCTTACTCCCTTTATTAGATGCTTTCTGTTTATACTTTTAATTATGTTGACCTAGATATGTTTTTTCGGAGAAGGCAATGGCACCCCACTCCAGTACGCCTGCCTGGAAAATCCCATGGACGGAGGAGCCTGGTAGGCTACAGTCCATGGGGTCACTAAGAGTCGGACACGACTGAGCGACTTCACTTCCACTTTTCCCTTTTATGCACTGGAGAAGGAAATGGCAACCCACTCCAGTATTCTCGCCTGGAGAATCCCAGGGACGGCGGAGCCTGGTGAGCTGCCGTCTATGGGGTCGCACAGAGTCGGACACGACTGAAGCGACTTAGCAGCAGCAGCAGCAGCAGATATGTTTTTTATTGATTTTATGGAGGTACAATTGACATAATCAGTTTCAGGTACACAACATAAGGATTTGATATTTTTATATTGTAAAATCATCACCACAATAAGTCTACCTAACATTCATAGTTAAATTTCTTTCTCTTTTGATGAGCACTTTAAAGATCTATTGTGTGCGTGCTCAGTTGTGTCCAACTCTTTGAGACTCTGTGGACTGTAGCCCGCTAAGTTCCTCAGTCCATGGGATTCTCCAGGCAAGAATACTGGAGTGGGTTGCCATTTCCTCCTGCAGGGGATCTTCCTGACCCAGGGATCAAACCAGGGTCTCCTGCATTGCAGGCAGATTCTTTACCACTAGCACCACCTGGGAAGCCCCTAAGATCTATTGGGTTGGCCAAAAAGTTAATTTGCATTTTTCCATACATTCTTACAGAAAAACGCAAACGAACTTTTTGGCCAATCCAATACTTTCTTAGCAACTTTCAAATATGCAATGCAGATTATATATACCATTTTGTATACTACATCCTCATGACTTATTTTATAACTTTGAAATCTGTAGCTTTTGACACCCTTCACCCATTTTGCCTAGCCTTTGCCCCCTGCCTCTGGCAACCGCCGATTGATTCTCCATATCTGAGTCTTGTTTTTGCTTTTTAAGTTTCCACACATAGGCTCATATGATATGCCTTTCTCTGACTTGTTTCTCTTAGCATAATGCCCTATGCTATATATTTTTCTGCTCCTTTTATTAGACGCTTTCTGTTTATACTTTTAATCATGCTGACCCAGATATGTTTCCATTGTTTCAGGCTGCCTTCTTTTTTTTTGGAGGAAGACAGGCTGTGTTTTTAAACTATGTGATAATATTTAATAACTTTTAAAATGCAAGACACTGGAAATCTTTATTATGTTTAGGATAAAAATAAACACATCAGTCATCTTCTTCTAAATCAGACCCACTTGGGCTCCCTGAGCCCACCCTCTAACAGAACCCACCCTTGCTAATGAAGTCCTGATTACTTGGAAAAGACTCAAGTAACAATAATATAACTTCTATTAATATGACTCTTCCAGTTTTTCGGCAGATAGATCCTAAGCACTGCAACTTTTTTGGGCATTTTCTGAGTTAGATTGGATAATTCTATATTTCACTCATTATACCTGCAGCTTCTTAACTAATCTCTGGTTTAAGGATGTTAGGTAAAGTCGTTCTTTGTTTGGATTACTTTTTCTCCTCTAGGTTAAAATGCATGTTCCCTGGGATTGAATTACGTGGTCACTCGTGAAGCTACCAGAAACCATACATAGAAAAGTCATTAGCACTGTTGTGTACTCATGGGTGAAACCAACATCGGTTAATAAGTGAAGGAGGTCATCAGCTGGACAAGCCTACCATCTGGGAGTCAGCTTAGATCCTGGATATGAACTTGAGCCTGAAAGGCCCTCACCCCACAGGACCAAGGGATTTCTTAACATCACCACCGACCACACGCTGCTTCTTCTCATTAGCGTCTTTCTTCTGCCTCCAAACCACAGGGGAGAACATCCCCAGTGATTCCAATCGCCCTTGCCTCCCTTGTTAATGAATCCCAGGAAGGGAAATTTAAAACAAACTGGAGAGTGACTTGGAAACACAGGCCAAGCTTTGGGCAACTGGAACCCCAGTCTCCTGGGCCTGGTGAGGTGGGGTGAGGGGCAGGATGCTCTTAAAGTGTAATTGGCTCCACAAACAAATGGTCTAATGACAATGAAGCCAGCACATGTGACTCAGTTTACCAAAGATGCTGATATGTTCCTGTGAGACTGATGACCTGGTGCTGTGCAGGCATGAGAAACAGCTGGCCGCTCTCTGCACAGTGTCCATTTTTATTTAGGCAGGGAAAGGCAGACATTCTTTTACCTAAGGTTAAAGTTCCTTTTCTATGTTTTCTGTTAGTTTGCAGGATTAGGTCTGTCAGACAACCTCATCTTTTTATCCTTCAAATCTCAACTCATATATTAATAATAATTTAGAATTATGGCCAACACTTACAGTACACTTATATGGACTAAGCACTATTATACATAATATGCTTTATGCATATTAATTCATTGGTTTTCACATCATCCCAATTAGCCACTTTGCTAATAAGCAATTAAGGCACAGAGAGGTTAAATAACTTTCCTAAGGTCACACAGTAGGCAAGTGGAGGAGCTAGGATCTGAACCCAAAGCAGACAGGATTTTAGTTGAGGTGTGCACCTCATGATTGTAACATGCCATGAACTTTGGTGGCTGACAGTTTGGAGGGGACTGCAAGGTAGGAGGCAGGGAAAAAGCAAGAATCATGAGAAGGTCCTTTATAACAGTATACTCTGTACTACAGCTACTGTTTGCTGCCAGCTACTGTGTGGCTTGGAGAAGGCAATGGCACCCCGCTCCAGTACTCTTGCCTGGAAAATCCCATGGACGGAGGAGCCTGATAGGCTGCAGTCCATGGGGTCTCGAAGAGTCAGACTCGATTGAGCGACTTCACTTTCACTTTTCACGTTCACGCACTGGGGAAGGAAATGGCAACCCACTCCAGTGTTCTTGCCTGGAGAATCCCAGGGACGGCGGAGCCTGGTGGGCTGCCGTCTATGGGGTTGCACAGAGTCGGACACGACTGAAGCAACTTAGCAGTAGCAGGAGTAGCAGCACTGTGTGGCTGCTATAAGAAATACAAACGGCATGAGCTGGCAGGGTGGCCTGTTCTAATCAAGTTGGCATCTTCATACCTGCAGCTGACAGACATAAGCGGCGAGCTTCGAGCTGCCTGAACCTCTGTTTCTGCCCTGTCAGCAGGGCCGTTTGTCAGTGGAGCTCACTTGGTGGGTTGCTGGTAGAGTGAGGCAACTGCAGCGGTCCCCATGTGCCCTTAGGCTCACTGTCTTTCTGTGCTCCTTCCTCTCCAAACATAACAAAATTATCTGAGAACAGGCGCCACTTCAAGCTTCCTAAGAGGCAGCAGCTTAAAACAATCTGGTTTAGGTGAGTGGGTAACTTGTGATTTATTTATTCTTCCTCTAGAGGGAGCTCTTTAGTCCAGGCATTCAGATATTTGAGTAAATACACCACATTTGTGGTGGAAAACAACTTATTAGGGGAAAAGAGGCAGACATCTCCATCCCATACCAGCAAGGAGTGCATCATCTTCTGCCCTGTTAATAACAAGTCCTATCAGTAACCACCTGAGCTGTCACTTGTTCCAAGCTTGGTCTTTATCACCAGAAATAGAAGTGGGACTTAGGCTAGCAAACACTGCCCCAGCAGACTTATATTATCCCCATTTTACAGACAGGGAAAGTGAGGCTTAGAGAAGTTAAGTAGTTTATCCAAAATGACACAGCACTAAGGCAAAGGAGCTGAAAGTTGAACATAGCTCTGTCTGGGATTTTGTTGCTGATTTAAACAGTGTGTAATGGGCTTCCCAAATGACACTAGTGGTAAGGAACCTGCCTGCCAATGCAGAAGACATAAGAGACACAGGTTTGATCCCTGGTTGGGAAGATCCCCTGGAGAAGAGCATGGCAACCCATTTCAGTGTTCTTGCCTGGAGAATCCCCATGGACAGAGGAGCCTGGTGGGCTACAGCCCATAGGGTTGCAGAGTTGGACATGACTGAAGTGACTTAGCATGAACACGCAATTATCAAGTTATCTTAGTCCTTAATGTAGGTCAGGTGCTTCAAAGCACTTTCCCCTCTGTTCACTTAGTCCTTACCACCACCTAATGAGGTAGATACAATTATCATGCCCACATTGCAGATGTAGAAACATAATACAAAGGTTCACTTGCCCAGGGTCACACAGAACTTAGGGTGACAGGCCATCCCAGCTTGCCTTTGGGCTGACTGGGTTCTTGGGATGTAGGATTTTCAGTTTTAAACCCAGGCCAGTCCCAGGCACACCAGGACAAGCTGGTCATCCGGTAAGGGGCAGAAACAGAGTTTAAGTCAGAGTCACGACTCCAAATAACATGCTCTTTACTGTAGTGTGTGTGTGTCCGATTCTTTGCCACCCCTTGGACTGTAGCCCGCCAGGCTCTTCTGTCCATGGGATTCTTCAGGCAAGACTGGCGTGGGTTGCCATTCCCTTCTCCAGGGGATCTTCCCAACCCAGGGATCAAACTCAGGTCTCTCGCATTGCGGGCAGATTCTTTACTGTCTGAGACACCAGGGAATCCCCTTTATGGTACACTATGGCATTTTTTTCCTTTTTCATATATTTTGCTCCAAGATTTAACAGAAGCAGAAGTGACTGAGCAGAAGTGACCGAAACCACTGACTCATGGTTTCAGTGCCTCCCAGTGTGTGCTCAGATGATACCCTCTCAGCAGGGCCTCCAGAAGACCACCTTCCTACACTGCTGCTTCAGTTCAGCTTCACAGCAGCCCCGGCAGGTACAAAACACACGCAATTCCAGGGCTTTCCCACAACTGGAAGAATCAACTTCACTTGTTAGTGAGGAAGACCCTCGCTGATAGCAAGGAGCGCCTGATGAATACCAGGCTGCTCCCTGGGGTGACGTCTAAGAATTCCAAAGCCCAAACCAGATGTGAAGTTGACAGTGGTTAATGAGGGACGGTTGAAGGCTCAGGCACAGTCCACATGCCAGGTCAATTCCTCACAGAGACGTCACAATGGTTTATCCATTCTGTGAGTCTCCGGGATCTTTGGGGTCACGAAGTTGTTTTCCTGGATGTTTTGGGGGAAGGGAGAGCAGACAGTTCCCAAGGCACAAATGATTGGAGTCTTCCATCAACTTTCCATGGATTACAGTGTTTGTGTGTGGGGGGGAGGGTCATCGTTTTTGGGGGGCTAACATTTAGGTCCCTGCAATTGTTGGCTCCATTTAGAATTGTCATCTTTACTTTTTAAATGCTTAGAAATGCCCAAGGTTCAGCTTCTCGTTTTGGGGAAATTGGGCTGTGGGTCAATGGCGCTTTCTATTTCAGGGTTGACTAGGAACTGTGTTTAGAGGAATGAGAAAGGGTAGGTTTCACGGTGGTGAGGTTTTCTAAATATTGGAACTGACTGCCCAGTGAGGTTTTCCGACAGGCTCTGAAAGCAGCCTAGGCTTCTAGCCGCCTCGGATGAGGTTTTGGGGGCCTCAATTTCTGTGAAATCTGCACAAGCCCGGGGGCTGCTCAGAGGTGACAGTTTGGCATGGGGATGGGGGAGGGGTGGGAGAAGGTAGCAGGACCCTCCAGTGGAAATCGTTTCCAGATGCTATTTTAAAGCATCTCTTTCTTTCCTCCAAGTGCCCTCAGGGCTAACTCAAAATGCCCCAGTTTTTCCAAGCTCTTTCTGGGCTGGGTGTCCACAGCCTTCCTGGATGGACTTCACAGGACACTCAGGTATTGAGAAAGTGGGTTCTGTCTTGCTCTGTGCTTGAGAATATGCCTTGTGAAGATACTTTGTTCTTTTGTGCCGAATCTTTTTGCCTGAAACAAAAACCCTATTTTCCCAGCCAGCTTCTGTTTGCTAAGTGAACTTCTTCCTTTTCACCGTACTCCCTGACTCCTGTAAGTCATATTTCATTCTCCCCAAATTGTGTTATGCAAATGGGGGAAGGAGCACTTGCAGGAAACACTGGCTCTTATTTATTTTTCTCAGATAATCGAACACTTCTTTCTCCCCCTGTCTTGCCAGGCCTGCCCTCTGGCTGCGGCTTAGCCCCATGTGTTTGGTATAGCACAGTCAGTGCACTCGACAAGACTTCTCCAATCCAAGCAAGCTGTCCCTCCTCACACACACGACTCCACCACGGGCCTCTTCCCTGGATCTGTTCGAGCGGTGGCCATGCCAACTCATATTCTCCAGCGATAACGCTAATCCCACTTTCTCCATCGATGCTTCAGGGGAATTGCTCTGCTCTCTGAACTCATTCCTCCCTTCCACAAAGGTCTGAGTGGCTACCAAACCCTAGGGCTAGGTGTTCCTAAGGCTCAGCCCTTTACTAGCTAGTGATCAAGCACAGAAACAAGATTGGTCTGTACCACACGCTCTTAGCTCCAGGACAATGTTTCACTCCATATCGATGGACACTGCTTACGTCTCTTGGACTAGATAACAAACCCCCTAAGACCACGTCTTTTGCATCCTCCACCATGCGAACAGGATTGAGAGCATGCTGGATATTTATAAAATACTTAGTCATATTAGAATCAAATTAAAATAGTCCCCTTTTTAAATTTCAAAAGCAATAGAGGTTCAGAGAAGAAATTTTTGGAAATATGGAGAAAAGAAAATAAAAATCCCATAATGATCCCACAAAAAAGTCTTGCTAATCTTTATTTTTGCTAATCTGTTATTTTCATTACTCTAATCTCTTTAAATGTATAGACACACATATCCATCTATTTATACTTGTTTTTTTTCCATAACTGGACCAAATGAGATGCATGTTTTTAAGGCATTTGAGATACACTGATATTAGTTATTTACTAGCATATCAACATGCTTGTTCCCCTACCCAGTGGTTCTTAACGTTATGAACAACAGAATCACCTGGGAAGATTTTTAAAAATCCAGCGTCTCAGGTACTTAAATTAGCATCTCTAGGGTGGGTCTACCATACCTCCATGTTTTTGTAAAGCTCTCCAGGTGATCTTAATGTGTAGCCTGGTTGAGAACCACCAGCCCAATCTTTTCCATCTCACTGATTATTTTAGTTGATTGAGAATCTGCTTAGAACTGACTGCTCATCAGCCAATCACTGCCATGTGAGTCCTTGAAATCATGCATTTCTCACTGTTGATTCTGAGCAACCAGGGGTGCTGGCTTCCAGAGTACTGCTGAATTATTTCCCTCACTCCTCCCTGAAGGCTGTGCTGGGAACCATCCGTGGAGATAGTCTGGAGTAGTGAGAACTAGGCATGCAACTCCCCCAGGGAAAGAGGTGGCATAGTGTTTCTTTCCCTGCTATCAAATCTGGGCTTGGAAAAGGATTATGACTCACCGTCATCTCCTCCATGGGAAAGCGGTCACTTAACCCTGACCCCCCACAGTGCATGGCAGGGGACAGGGTGTGGGTGGGCGAGGGGCTACAGTGTGCTGCACAAATCAGTGTTTTATCTAAAATGCAATTAGCTGAATTCTTACAGTTTTATTTGCATGGTATAGTTAAGATATAATCAGGCCAATGGAAGGATGGCCATTATGATCACAAAGGATAAATGGAAAGGCCACCTCAGTAAACACAGTGATAGATTTTTATGCGAAGGTCTTTTTCATTATCCTAGATGGTTAAGCCTTTTAATAGAACCTATTGGGTTCTCTTTCAGCTCTAGCTTCTATAAGCTTAGAATAATAAATCCCTATTGGGAGCTAGGCTGAGTGCTCAATATATGACAGGCTGTCAATGAACATGTGTTAAGTGTTGGTACAAACATATTTTAATAATTAGATTCTTGAGTCCAACAACCTATGTAGAAGTGTCGCCTGATTCCTGGTTTGACAGTCTCATTTAAAATCGAAATAACTTTAACAATACCCCTAACTTTCTCACCATCCCATTTATTTCCACACTCTCTTTTTTAAATCTTCTCAGGTGATCCTACTGTTCATCCAAGGTTAAGAAACACTGGAGGGGGATGCACTGATACACGGATAGTAAAGCTGTTTTCACACCCTCTCTCCCCTACTCTCTCTTCTCACTTTCTCTCTGTCACACACACACACAGCTTATAAAATCCTTGAAGTGGGTAAATGTCTTAAGGTACCACTTACCCAGCATGTGTTCTTAATGACTTTCAACAAGCAGAGTTTAGGGTTTGCATCCTCTTAAAGGCTCTGTCTGTACCATGACCCTTCAACACTCAGTGTTTGGTTTTGACCCCTATGACCCTGACTGAATCCTCAACATGGCTTTAGTCCCGACTTTCTACCACTTGTGAGCTTGGAGGTTGCCTTTTTGGTTTCAATCCATTTGATTCGGTTTCCTTTTTCTTTTCTAGGAATTTAACAATCCCTAGGGAAGGGATAGCATGCAAAGGGAGTAAAAAAAAACATAAGGGAAGCCTAAATGTTGGCTGTTTGCCAACCATCTAATTTATCACTCAACTTGTTCATGACTAAAATCTATCATCAGAGAACTGCACTGAAATCAATGGGGGTCAAACAGTTTAATCTGTCTAATTATTCCAGAGGGAGTAAACAGGGCCCCCAGATTTATCAGGGAAACGTGGACTTCCAAGTTGTTCAAGCAAGCTTTTACCCATCTGCCAACACTGGGAACTGAAGAGTGGGAAGTAAAGCTGCAGAGTATTATCACAAACAGTGGGTGACTTACATCTCTAAAGGATGGAATTTTGATGCCAACAGCCTTTAGATTTGAACTCTTAGATATTTTGAAGTTTTATTTAGATGATAGGCCTTCCATCTGCTATGAGTTGTTTATCATAAGATAAAAATTGCACAGACCTCCAGCTAGATTAAATAATAGGACCCTCTAGAAATCTACGAAGGGAAGATCAAGCTAGGCAAGCGTTTCTGTTCTTGACTAAGTAAAGGATCATTAGAGAGAAAGAATGTTATACTCTGATTTTTGAAAATGATTACCTCAAGCTGTATAATGAGTTTAAGTATGAATATGCACATCTCATGCAAAATCGGACAGATTTTCCAATTTGTATGAGGACTTGAAAGTATAATTTTGGCCTCTTCATATGAAGACAGGCTAGGATGTTGCAGAAATCACTCTGGATTCAGGTGGTTTCAGACAATCTGCCAATTGTCCTAAGATACCCTCTGGGGGCTCAATTTACACTGTCCCCATTCCCCCTGCTTGCCTGTCAGTGACAGAGGATTTGGGTAATTACAGTAGAGGATTCTGTTAATTCAATACTGATAACTGATCTTCAGAAGACAACTTTTTCTATTAATCGTCATCTGGCTGGTCAGCCTATTCTTAAATTGACCATCAAATGGAGTATATAAAACTGACATTTTGGATAAGTCTTTGTTCTCCCAGAAAACCAGGAGATTTGGCTAACATCTGCTCTCTTAATGTTAATAGCATCAATGTGTTTGGGGAAGATATAGTTTGGTAAGAAACGGTCCAGGAGGACTTCCCTGGCAGTGGTTGAGACTCTGTGCTTCCACTGCAGGGGCCATGGGTTTGATCCCTGGTTGGGGAACTAAGGTCCTGCATGTCAAGCAGCATAGCCAAAAAAAGAAAAAGAAACAGTCAAATGTTTAAACTAAAGTGGGTTCTCCCCCACAGTCTCTGTTTTAAAATTATAGTTAACAAGGCTTTCATTGGGCCTTGACAGCACTTTATTCATCATCTTATTGAAATTTTGCAGGGATTTGAAGAGCTAGTGATGGAGAGTTAGGTCTCTTGTCCCAGTAATAACCCATAAGCCAGGTTGTAAGTGGTACTCTGCTGGACAGACATTTGTTGAGCCTTCTGCTACTCTTTCATACGTGGTGTCTTTCACATTTACTGGGTGGCCTACATACTATTGGGTCTCCATTTTACAAATGGGGACAGAGAAAACTAAGTCATTCACTCAAGATCACACAAGAATACCAAGATGATTTTCCTGGAAGTCATTCAATGCTAACAACTGGTAGGTGGCAGATCAAGAAAAGAAAAATGGGTCTATATGACTTCAAGTCATATCATTCTCCCAGTAAATGTCATCTTCAGAATGAATCCAATTCCTGGGAAGTTTATTGCATTTCTGAGGTGACTACTAGTAAGGTTTAGGGGAAATGAGCACAGTTGGGCAGTTTGGATCCTGCACAAAGGTGCCCAAGTGAGGGTTTGAGGGCCAGCATCCAGCTAGTACTCTGCCTTCCAAGTCAAGTGCCAGCAGAGAATTCACCTGCCAGGAGGAAGGGGCCCTTTCTTTTAAAAAAAAGTCTCTGTCCATTTGCTAAGGGAATGCTTTATTCTAATTTACACATGATCTAAAGGTAGTCTAGTGTGGAGGGAATCTGAGTGTACAGGTGAGAATTTGTGATTGATTTGGAAGATTCTAGAAAGCTCTCATGTGTAGCACAGACAGTAGTCAGCTACATTTTGTAGCCTCTGAAGCCACAGGACCTTCACATACTTCACATGGTCTTCTTTCACTCTCATTTAAAGCTCCCAGAGCCACTTGAGGTAGGCCATGAGCACCCCTTGTTACAGATTTGAAAAACTAATTAAAAGGTTTGCCATTTGTGCAAAGTCAGAGAGTTGGTAAACCAAGAGAATAAAAACATGTCTTTTCCCACCTCCTTACTTCTATATTTTTTCAGTTCTATGCTTTGCCCAGCTTATCTAGTTAACCACACATAATGACACTTGGTTTCTAATCTGCAATTCCAGCTCTATTTTGATCTCAGCGAATCTCAGAATTATGTCTATCCTTTAGTCTTCAAAGCTGGCTGGCCATCACTACCATACGGAAAAAGCTATCAGTCAGTCAGCCTGGTGACTGGAAATAGCTCGTGTTTAAGATTTCTAAAGGGTAGAGACTCGGCAGGAGTCAACCTTCAACAGAAGGTTCTTGGATCAAAAACACAGTAGTGTTGGTGCAGCCATTATAGAAAACAGCATGGAGGTTCCTCAACAAACTAGAATTACCATATGATACAGCAATTCCATTCCTGGGCATATACCCAGACAAAGCTATAATGTGAAATGATATAGGCACCCCAATGTTCATCACAGCTCTATCTACAATAGCCAAGACATGGAAACAACCTAGAAGTCCCTTGACAGAGGAATGGATAAAGAAGATGTGGTACATATATACAATGGGATACTACTTAGCCTTGAGAAAGAAGGAAACAATGTCATTTGCAGCAACATGGATACACCTAGAGATTATTGTACTAAGTGAAGTAAGTCAGATAAAGACAAATACCATATGATATAATTTATATGTAGAATCCAAAATACAACACCAATGAACATATCTAGGAAACAGAAGCCGACTCACAGACATAGGGAACAGATCTGTGGCTGCCAAGTGGGAAGGGAGGTGGTGGGGAGGGAAGGATTGGGAGTTTAGGATTGGCAGACACAAACTATTACACACATTAAATAGACTGGATAAACAATAAGGTCCTATGGTATAACACAAGGAACTATATTCAATATCCTGTGATAAGCTATGATGAAAAGAATATACATGTATAACTTTGCTCTATAGCAGAAATTAATACAACATTGTAAACCAACTATACTTCGATTAAAAAAAAAAAACCTGGTAGTGAATGTTATTATCCAGTGGCTAAAGCAGCCCTGCCCTTTCAGGGGGAGTACTGGAAGGCCAGGAAGGGGTGTGCCTGTGGGGAGGTGCTGGCAAGCAGGGTTGATAGTTAAGATAATGAGGTTCTTTGTTAGCTCAGTCACATTTTTAGGAAATACCACCTGATTGGTGTTGGCATGCACCCTGTCATGTTATAAAAACGGGCAAAAGGGGTAATTTGCAAATTGGACTGTGCAAATTGTCAGTATCTAATTATTCTTTAATCAAAATAATCATTTGGTTATGGGTATTCAGTTACAAAATATGCTGGCAATTTTTTTAGAAGCTGCCTAAAAGAAAGCATTATAGCATGTTTTGGAATGTTTTAGAAAGAAAAAAAATAATACAAATTCCAGGGTAACATAAGTCACATTCAACAAGAAAACTCTTCTAATCAATGATGATATGAACAACAACAACAAAAAACTTAATCATTGGCCACATTCCTAAGTGTTCATCCCTATGTTTTCATCAGAAATTCAGTTTGGGGAATTTACACATGTTGATGTAAAATGATGAGGACTGGTTACTATGTAAGCGAAACACAGCAGCTACTTCTAGACTTTTCCCATAACCCGGAATTCTCATGTCTGAATTACCAACCAGTCAACCGACGAATAACTTGGCACCTGATGGGGAAATCAACAAGTATAACTTCTTATTAGAATGACAATGTTTGGAAGAAATCTTAAAGCCTGAGGAAAACTGTTGGCCAAGCAGCTGATAAAGATGCAGAATGCACATCCTTTCAGTCGTAATGTTGAGAGATTTCTCCCTCCAGCAGCCATATGGCCACCATCTCAGTGCCCTTCCATGTGCTCTAGTCTCTGCTTGCTTAACCTCTCCTAGGCTTCTCAGGGTAAAACTATTCTTTTGAAACTTTGTTACCTTTGGCAATTATTAGTTGCCAATTCCTCAGTCTCTTCAGGGAAACCTTATCTTAATTGTAGAGAGGCATATTAAAATATTTATAACCTCAGTAGTTGGCTCCATGGAAGGCTCACAAGGTTACAGAATGAATCAAAATACAGAGTAAATTCCTTTTTGTAAGGTATACATTCATTTTAAAATAATAGAAGTGAAAGTGGCTCAGTCATGTTAGAGTCTTTGTGATCCCATGGACTATACAGTCCATGGAATTCTCCAGGCCAGAATACTGGAGTGGGTAGCCTTTCCCTTCTCCAGGGGATCTTCCCAACCCAGTGATCAAACCCAGGCCTCCTGCATTGCAGGCAGTTTCTTCACCTGCTGAGCCACAAGGGAAGCACAAGAATACTAGAGTGGGTGGCCTATCCCTTCTCCAGCGGATCTTCCTGACCCAAGAATCGAACCAGGGTCTCCTGCATTGCAGGTGGATTCTTTATCAACTGAGCTATCAGTGAAGCCCAAAATAATAAAAAATGAAGCCTAAACAAGGGGTAGGGAATGCTTGAATTAGAGACCAAAGATATGCTGGGTCAAATAAAATTTCAGACTCTTGAAACTTCCCACCCCAACTCCCCCCAAACCCCAAGAAAAACAAAAAAACAACATGAGCTTGTGTTTATAGATAGTAGTTGCAACTGAAATATATGGCTAGGAATTTAGAAAATTCAGTTCTTTAAAAAAAAGACTAAAGGTAGAGAAGAAAATTCAGTGAGATAGGAAGGTACTCAGAGTGCAGTGCTATGTGAAAAGAAAGGCATGTTAAATATAGAAAGTACAATGTCATCCCATTTTTATAAAATACTTCGCATTACACACAATGTTTAATGTTATGTACATAACTGAAAGCATAAGCTTAAATCCAAAATTATGGACTGCCAGCTATTTTTATTTTTTAACATCTTTAATAAATCCATTAATAATAATTTTGAAAAGAAATTCAATTCTATATTCTCAGTACCAAGGTCAACTTCTTTACTGCATCTGAAATAAAACTATATCCATTTACTGAAATTCTATTTCTACATAGTCAATGAATTAGCTGATTCCCAGGTTCACAGTACAAATATGCTATTTAAGTCAAGGGTTGTAACTAATTAGTTACCATTGTAAATAATTTTCCATTTTAGGAATTTATCTACCTAAATGTTTTTCTAATTTGATGTGGTACTCACTCTCTGATGGCTTCAAAATCCTTGGGAAGGGATCTGCATGACTCCCCACATCCAGAATCGTCTTCCACACGCCTGGTGAGGGCTCTGATGTTATAAAGGTCCTCAATCCCAGGGCATCCCCTGGCTCCATCTTGCAGGCACGCCCCAGTCCCCTCTCAAACCCTTCACTGTGTCTAGGAAATGCTTTGAAGCCTCCGTACATTTCCTGTGTCTTTACCTTCTGTCCCCATCCCTCAGCCAAGCCTGAATTCTGACTCCTCACTGGATCAGTGGTCATGCCCACATCCACAGATCCACCACAGAGGGTGTCGAGTGCAACAGGGGGCCGCAGCGGGGAATAGGAGCACTGGGGCTGACAGCTAGCGGATCTGAAGACAAAGACCTTGTGAAACCACCCTCTGTGTGACAGATTCAGATCTTCCCCAATAATCAAAGAGCAAGCAGATGGATTCTAATCCCATTACACGGGCAAAATGCCTCCAGCAACCAGATGATGACTGTGGTCTGATAGAGTCTACTTTTTCTTCCATTCATTCATTTACCCTGCCAAAATATAAAGTTGAGCCTACCACATGCCAGTTCCTGGGAACAAAGTTTTATGTTTTTGAAGATTACCTAAACTTCCTACTCGTGTTCCATTGTTTTTCTTATCTGTCTTCTAAGATGCCCTTGAAGTGTCAAAGTGTTAGTCGCTCAGTCATGTCTTTGAGACTCAATGAACTGTAGCCCCCCAGGCTCCTCTGTCCATGGGATTTCCCAGGCAAGAATACTGGAGTGGGTTGCCATTCCCTTCTCCAGGGGAATCTTCCTGACCCAGGGATTGAACCCGGGTCTCCCGCATTGCAGGCAGATTCTTTACCACCTGAGCCACCAGGAAAGCAGCACCCCCCCACCCCGATGCCTTATAACACCACAAATGTTGTTGCTTAACCCTTTGTGCCTACTTTTCCTTGTGTCCATGTTTCCCCTTTCAGAATGGCTCCTGCATTCGAAGGTACTTAATCAATCAATCGTGTACACTTGCTCAGAGAAGATATCCAAAATAAGTAAAAAGCTAGTGTGAGGTTCTGGAAGATCCTAAGCCCACTTCCTCCCACAGACACACTGAGTCTATAGCTATGATTTGGAACACTTTCTATGGAATAAAAAAGACTAAGAACTAGCTGAGTGACTTCTGCACCTTGAACAGGTGAGAGGGAAACACACTAAAGCAGGAAGGAGAGGCTGAGACACAAGTTCACCACAAGTCCCTTCCCCGACGCAGTGACCCACAACCAGGAGGGAACTCAAAACTTGAAGTGTCTTCCTGAAAACCCCGTACCAAGCACCCTATCTTTTAAGACCTGCACCTGTAGATGAGTCCTCACAAACACCTGGCTTTGAAAACCAGCAGGGCCCATGTGCATGAGACCCACAAAACTGCACCAAACTGAGAAATGGCTCTGTAAGGGCTCTAAGCCTGTGACTCATGCACCTGCTGGGATACAGCACAGAAGCAGCCATTTGGAAAGTACCTAGACTTTATGGGAAAGATGTTCATTTGCTAATAGAGCATCAGCCTGAGGGGCAGGGGCTTGCTGGGATATTCTCTGGGGATGGAGGCTGGTGAGCACCATGCTTACACTGTCCCTCTGCTTTGCTAAAGCCTGCAGGTGCCACTGTTTTCTGGGGGGCTGCGATTTTTACCCTCTCCATTAGCCACACTCCAGTGCCTATATCACCTGCAGGGAAGCTTCTACATATGCGCCTGATGCCCAGGTTTTGGTGGCCGCTGCCCAGGAGACGTCCCTTGATTGGCTGGCTCTGAAGGCCAGGGCAGCTTGCCTTCCTGTGTCCCAAGGGATTGTAACACTCAAGAGAGACTTGAGTAACCGTCTCAAGAGAGACGGTTCTTAGCAGATCACCCCCCAGGGCACTGCACAGAGCAGACCAAAACATCTCCATTTTTTCTGAGAAAGGAGCCTATTTGCTTGCCCAGGAGCTTTGGCTCAGTGCAGCTTCTGGCCTGGCCCATTTCTAGGAGCTACACAGGTACACTCAGGGAAGGCAGACCGGGGGATGCAACCTTTGCACTCTCCATCTACCTGCCTCCAGCTCATCAATATCCTAGGGAAGGGTTTATATCCTGGTCAGGCTCCTCGAATTTTGTGGCTGCTACCAGGGGACACCTCTATATCTCTTGGGTCTGGTGGCCCAAGAGGCTTATGCTTGCAGGTCCCACAGGATAGTAATCAATGGAGAAAAAGTCCTTAAACAGCTACCACCCTCAGGGCGCAGCAAGAAGCAACAGACCTGGAAGATCATTCTTTCCAGACCTATCAGATTGTCATCCTGGCTGCAGCCCGAGGGGCAGACATTTAATTAAACACATCTAAAGGCTGACTATGGACCTCCCCGCTGGCTGAGTGGTAAAAAATCCGCATGCCAATGCAGGAGATGGAAGAGATATGTAGGCTAGATCCCTGGATCGGGAAGATCCCTGGGTCAGGAAATGGCAACCCACTCCAGTATTCTTGCCTGGGAAATCCCATGGACAGAGGAGCCTGGTGGGCTATATAGCCCTTGGGGTTGCAAAAGAGTAGGAAATGACTTGGCGACTAAACAACAACAAAGGCTGACTGTAATGCTTTCCTGAGACCAGGGAGGACAGGCACTGTCTTCATGATCTCCAGAGCACCAATATCACTTGGAGGGGATTTCTAACAGGTCTAGGGCCTCAGTTTTTACATCTGCTGCCCTGATTTTTGTGACTGGCCCCCAGGGAATATCCATTGATCGCCTGGTTCTAGTAGGTAGAAGGCCTTGCAGTCCTGGGACCCATGGGACAGTAACAACCAGAGATAACTTTTGGCAGGCTACCACCCCCAGAGCACTACATAGACAGCCTCGTCCTCTCTGTTAAAGTGGAAAATTTGCTAGTCCTGGAGCTTCGGCCTGAGGGGCAAGCTTCAGGTTCAGGGTGCACACCTACAAGCTTCCAGAGGTACTCTCAGGGAAAACAGGCTGGGGGACACTTTCTTTGCATTCTCCCTCTGCCGCACTGTTCAGTTCAGTTTCTCAGTTGTGTCTGACTCGTTGCGACCCCATGGACTGTAGCACTCCAGGCTTCCCTGTCCATCACCAACTCTCGGAGCTTGCTCAAACTCATGTCCATTGTGTTGGTGATGCTCTCCAACCATCTCATCCTCTGTCGTCCCCTTCTCCTCCCACCTTCCATCTTTCCCAGCATCAGGGTCTTTTCAGATGAGTCATTTCTTCGCATCAGGTGGCCAAAGTATTGGAGTTTCAGCTTCAACATCAGTCCTTCCAATGAACACTCAGGACTGATCTCCTTTAGGATGGACTGGTTGGATCTCCTTGCAGTCCAAGGGACTCTCAAGAGTCTTCTCCAACACCACAGTTCAAAAGCATCAATTCTTCAGCACTCAGCTTTCTTTACAGTCCAACTCTCATATCCATACATGACTACTGGAAAAACTATAGCTTTGACTAGACAGACCTTTTTTGGCAAAGTGATATCTCTGATTTTTAATACACTGTCTAGGTTGGTCATAGCTTTTCTTTCAAGGAGCAAGCATCTTTTAATTTCATGGCTGACATCACCATCTGCAGTGATTTTGGAACCCAAGAAAATATTTCTGTATCTTATAGAAAGGAGCTTAGACACACATCTGGAGCCTCACTTTCTGCAACTGCACCTAGGGACACCTCGGGATCACTTGGCTGTGGTGGTCAGCAAGTCTGTGTCTATTTGCATACCTTAACAGTTGCTGCCTGAGGGTCTGGCTTCCAATCAGCCTGAATCTAGGTGTTAAAATCCTTCCCTTTGAGACAATGACAGTCTTTGGCACACCCTCAACTATGGGGAGTTATTAAAAATAAAATCAGTTGCTTGGATGGTCACAAAGATTTGAGAGACAGCCAAGAGCTAAGGCAGGGTTGAATGATGAGGTTCATCTCCTACATGAACGTATTTCATCAAGACTGGGAGATGTGGCTATTTAATATAATCTTAGAAACCAACACAGAGAGTCAAGCATAAGGAAGAAACAGGAATATATTATAAGAAAAGAATAAGATAAAATCTCTGGAAAAAACTTTAATGAAAGGAGTTCAAAGTAATGATCATAAAGATGCTCATTGAACTTGGGAGAAAAACAGATGAACACAGTGAGAATTTCAACAAAGAGATAGAACACATAAGAAAATATCAAATAAAGGTGAAGATAAAATAACAATACTGACTTATGGGACAACATCAAGCAGCCTAACATTTTCTATATATAGGGGTACCAGAAGGAGAAGAGAGTGGGAAAGGAGCAGAAAGCTATTTGAAGACATAATGGCTGAAAGCTTCTCTAACCTGGGGAATGAAACTGACATTCAAATCCAGGAAGCCCAGAGAGTTCCAAGTGAGAAGAAGCACAGAGATCCACACCAAGGCTTCTTATAATTAAAATGTCAAAATTTAAAGACAAGGAGAGAATCTTAACAGCAACAAGAGAAAAAACAACTTGTTACATACAAGGAAACCCTCATAAAACTCTCAGGAGATTTTTCAGCAGAAACTCAGCTAGCCAGAATAGAGGGACACAATATAGTCAAAGGGCTAAAAGAAAAAAATTCCCAGAATACTCTACCCAGCCAAGTTCAGAAACGAAAACCTGATGCTTTCCGAACAAGCAAAAGCTAAAGGAGGTCATCACTACACTGGCCTTGCAGGAGATGTTAAAGGGATTTCTTTAAGTTGAAAAGCAAATGTGCTAATTAGTAAGAAGAAACATATGAAAGTGTAAATCTTATTGGTAAAGGTAAATATTTAGTATAGATACTAGATTAACCACTTGTAGAGCTAAATAAAGGTTAACCACAAAAAGTAGTGAAAATAACTACAATTATTAAATA
Organism: Okapia johnstoni; assembly: GCA_024291935.2. Taxonomy (NCBI): domain Eukaryota; kingdom Metazoa; phylum Chordata; class Mammalia; order Artiodactyla; family Giraffidae; genus Okapia; species Okapia johnstoni. Next base: position 62,751,863 of record CM044308.1, read on the forward strand.
ATACACAAGACAAAAAGATATAAGATGTGACAGCAAAATCATAAAGTATGAAGGGATAGGACAACTAAAATGTAGAGCTCTAGAATGTGTTCAAAACTTGTTATCAACTTAAAACAAAATATATTTATTTTAAGGACTTATATTAAGTAAAAATTGTTATATGTAAGTCTCATGGTAACCACAAAGTAAAATGCTATAGTAGATACGCAAAAGATAATGAGAAAGAAATCCAAGCATAGCACTCAAGAAAGTGATTAAACCACAAAGGAAGAGAGTAAGAGTAACTACAAAACAGTAGAAAACAATCACAAAATGGCGATTAGTATATACCTATCTTCCCTGGTGGCTCAGTGGTAAACAATCCACCTGCCAATGTAGGAGACATTGGTTTGATCCCTGGGTTGGGAAGATCCCCTGGAGAAGGAAAAGGCAACTCACTCCAGTATTCTTGCCTGGGAAATCCCATGGACAGAGGAGCCTGGCGGGCTACAGTCCATGCGATCACAAAGAATCAGACCCGATTCAGCAACTAAACAACAACAATGAATAATTACTCTAAATGTAAAGCGATTAAATGCTCCAAGCAAAAAAACTGTGGTTGAATGGATTAAAAAAACAAGACCCTTCTACACGCTTCTACATGGTTTCCACACAAATGGAAATCAATGGGAAGCTGGGTGTAGCTATACTTATAACAGAGAAAGTATACTTTAAAACAAAGACTGTAAAAAGGGAAAAAGAATGATACACAATGATGAAGGAGTCAACCTAACAAGAGAATATAACATTTGTAAGTATCTATGACCCAAAATGAGAGCACCCAAATACAGAAAGCAAACATTAACAAACCTAAAGGGAGCAATAGACAGCAATATGCAGAAGATCTGAATAGACATTCTTCCAAAGACACACAGATGTCCAGTATGTACACAAAAAAATGTTCAATATCACTCTGTCAGGTAAATGCAAATCAAAACCACAATGAGATATCACCTCACACCTGTTAGAACAGCTATCATCAAAAAGACAAGAGATAACAAGTGTTGGCAAGGATGTGGAGAACAGGAAACCCCTGTGTATTGTTGGTGGGAATGTACGTTTGTGCAGTCACTATGATAAATGGTATGGAGGTTCCTCAAAGAATTAAAATTAGAACTACCACACAATCAACAATTCTAAGTGTTTATCAAAAGAAAATGAATACTAAGTTGAAAAGATACATGTACTTCCATGTTCATTGCAGCACTATTTACAATAGCCAAGGTATGAGTCAAGGTATGAATACAACCTATGTATCCATTAATAGAGGAATGAAGAAAATGGGTATATATATACAATGGAATATTATTCAGCCATGAAAAAGAAGGAAATCTTGCCATTTGTGACAAACGAATAGCTCTTACAGGCATTATGCTAAGTGAAATAAGTTACAGTAAAAGACACATATCATATGATCTCATGTGAGTAAGTAAAAAACTAAGCTCACAGATAGAGAGAACAGATTGGTAGTTGCCAGAGGCAGAGGTGGGGTGGGTGGTATAGAACATGGGGCAAAATGAGTGAAGGGGGATCAAAATGTACAAACTTCCAGTTATAAAATAAATAAATCATGGGGATGTAATGTACAGCATGGTGACTATAGATCATACTATTTGAAAGCCAACAGAATAAACCTTAAAATTTCTCAACACAAGAAAAAAATTTTATAATTGTGCATGGAGTCAGATGTTAACTAGATTTATTGTGGTGACCATTTTGCAGTATATATGAACATTAAATCACTATGCTGTGTACCTAAAACTAATATAATGTTATATGTCAATTATATCTTTATTGAAAAAATAAATAAAAAGCAACAGCAGCCTACATAGAAGCCAGCAAGAATAAATAATTGAACAATATGAATCAAAGCCAGCCTTATGAACTAGTGGACTATATCTCCCCTGGCACCATCTTCCTTGGAGGTGAGAAGGGTGAGGCAGGTGATCTATCTTAGCAGTCAGAGCATCCACAGCTAAAGGTATTGGGTCCAGGATGGGCATGTGACTCCCATCAGATGAATCCAATTTGGAACTCTGCATTTCAGTTGATGAGAAGAGGCTGTCTCTGAAAGAAGCCATCTGAGAGGAAAACAGAGTATGAGATGGTAAGAGAGAATCATACTGATGGAGGCATGGAGACCCAACATCCAGTGATGCCTGGTGTTTTCAGTATGAGCCGTCCTGTTTTTGCTTGTTTGACAACTGCAGCTACCGAGTCCTGACCAACACACATGAGAACACAGGTCAACACAACATGATGAAGGCAGGAGAGGTGGATGGGGAGAGAGAATGAAAAGACTCAAGACAATGAACTGACACAGTCTAGGAGATGGGGATGCTGGAACTGGACTGAGAAAGCCAGTAGTTACCTTGCACCATATGCACTGACTGATGAAACAGAACAGAATCTGCTCAGAGCTGGTGAGGAAGAGATGTTTTCTTCCACACCTGTCTTCTCCCTGATCCAGAGACCAAGAGAGGTTAATTCAACTGAAAAAGAAGATAGTATGATTTTTTCAGGCAACCAAGCTACTATAATCACATTCACTTACTTCTACATTCATGTGGAGACTGAGATTCCCAGGAAACAAGAGAATAAAGGTCAAAGGGAGAAGGGGAGACATGTACATAGCCAGTGAAGCAGAAGGAAAAAAAACTGTTTGATCTCATTATAATTAACGAAGTACAACATTGTAATTAAAGAAGCAACACTGAGATGGTATTTCATCTATAAAATTGGCATTGATAATATCCACTGCTGGTCAAAGTGTTTAAGGTGAAGCACTTTGATAAATGCTTATAGTAGGAACTTAAATTTTTAGAAAGCAACCTAGCATATGTATCATATTTTTAAAGTCTCCTACTTTGAATAAGTAATTCTACTAAGACTTCAGTCTAAAAAAAATAGGGGTTTATATTAAAGGATGTTCATCACACCTATTTGTAGGGCAGGAACACAGACTCAGAGAACAGACTAATGTTCTCAGCAGGGGCAGGAGAGGGTGGGATGAATTGAGAGAGTAGCATTGAAATATATATATATTACCATATGTAAAGTAGATAGCTAATGGGAAACTGCTGTATAATACAGAGAGCTCAACCTGGTGCTCTGTGACAACCTAGAGAGGAGGGATAGCATGGGAGGGAGGCTCAGAGGGAGGGGACATGTGTATACCATGGCTGGTTCATGTTGATGTGTGGCAGAAACCAGCACAACATTGTAAAACAACTATCCTTCAATTAAAAATAAATTTGAAAAAATCACACAAACACACACACACAAGGTGTTCATCACAGATTACTTAGGGTAGTTAGAATCCGAAAATTTAAAGATGTCTATTCTCTAGACATAGGGACAATCAATTACGACATGCTAAAATATAGAATACCAAGAAGCAAGTGAAAAACATTTTGTTGAGGTATTTCTGGGTAAAATTACATATATGTCTGGAATTTGTTCTAAAATATTCCAGTTTAAAAAAAACAAAAAAATAACTGGTGGGCAGGGTATGAAATAAAGTTGCAAAATGTTGATAACTGTTGAGTCTGGGAGATGTACACATAGGAGCTCCTTAAACTATTCTACTTTTACATATGTTTGGAAAACCCTACCTTACAAACTTAAAAATCATAGTAAAGAATAGTAAATAAAATGGAAACATGACTCAATTATTATGAATGTTAAATATTATTGATTACAATATAAAATAAGAAATGCAAGATAGAAAATTGCTTATATATACATCTATATGTACATTTTAAAAGATTAGAAACTACATGAATATATATTTAAAATATATAACATAAGCTTAATTTCATTCAAGTCATGTTTTTTTCATCCAGTTTAGAGCACTGAACTGTCCGATGGAAAATTAATAAAAGTCACATAGGTAATTTAAAACTTTCTAATCACCATATTATATAAAGTAAGATTTTAAAAAACAAGAGAAGTTTTAATATACTTTAGCCTAGTGTATAATATTGCTATTTCAACATCAATAAAAAAATGATGAAACAATTTACATTTTTTTCCATACTAAGTCCTAGAAATCGACTGTTTTATGTTTGCAGCTTATCTGGACTTGGAAGTGCCACATTTGCAGGACCAAGAGCCATGTGAGGCTCGTGGCTGCTGTAACAGCAGTGCAGAGCCAGTCCTTGTAAGCCCCTCTGACTTTGTACTAGACTCCTGGGTAATGTGTCTGCACACCAAATAATCAGTTAGAAGCATTACACTCTAACGTCTAGCCTGTTCTCTTGGAAGACTAACATAGCAAGTTCAAGTGCACCTGGCCCTGTCGGACAATGATAAGGAATCTTGAGGGTCCACGGACTTGCCCAGGTAGAAGCCCCACTTCTCTTCCTTTCTTATTTCTTCTTCTTTCTCCCTCGGTCTCCTGCCAAGGTCCTGGCATGAAATGATTATGCCTCCCTGACAGGTTTCCAAGGGACCTCTTGTTCCTGTTCTTATTTTCTGTTACTCTCTTTCATTTTCTCTCTTTGGCACAAAACACGCATGTACCTAGGGCTCAGTGGTAAAGAATCTACCTGCCAATGAAAGAGACACGGGTTCAGTCCCTGGGTTGGGAAGATCTCCTGGGGAAGGGCATGGCACCCCACTGCAGTGTTCTTGCCTGGAGAATCCCATGTACAGAGCCTGGTGGGCTATACATAGTCCACGGGGCCGCAGAAGTGCTGGACATGACTTAGCGACTAAACAGCAGTAATGAATGCATCTACATATGCTGCATGGACTGAGCTGTGTCCCTACGAATTTATGGTAAAGCCCTGAGCCCCAGCACCTCAATATGACACTATCTGCAGGTATGGGTCTTTAAGTAGGTAACTGAGGTTACATGAGGTCTTTAGAATAGGCTCTCATCTGACTGGTGTCCTTACGGAAAATTAGGACACAGAAGGGTAGAAAGGGAGGAACACAAGAAGCCACCTGGAGCCGACAGCCATCTACAAGAAGGAGAAAGGCTGGAACATGGCCCTTCCCTCTTGGCCCTCAGAAGAAGCTAACTCTGCTGATACCCTGATCACAGATGCCTACCCCCAGAACTGTGAGCAACTCGACTCCTGTTGTTTCAGCCCACCCCACCTCTCCACCAGCCTGTGGCACTTTGCTATGGCAGCCTGAGCCAACTCATACATACTATTGATACATACAACTTCAGCCTTCTCTTTCTTCTAGTAAGTTAAGTTCAACTGGCATTGATTGAGAATTTTTCTCTACTTTTATCTAATGAGAAAGTGCTGCGGATGTGAGGCAGGGAGAGGACAATTTATGGGCAACAGAATTCTGTGATTTGTAGAAGACTGGGTCAGAAATTAAGATATGCCACTGTCCGTTCTCTGCACCAGCTTGCTGTGTTCTCGGAAGCAAGCCACTTAATTTTTCAAAGCCTCAGTCTATTCATCTGTAAAGCACAGGATTGAATTGGATCACCTCTCTTGCCCAGAATAATCTTAACATCCTACGGCTCGTCCTGGCTCAGACAGGAGTCTGTCTCCTACTGTACACCCACAGCTTCCTGGATGAGGCACATAGAAAAAGACAGTGGTTAGGACAATATTTAGTTTCAAAATGTTTTTAGTATAAATTATCTTAGTTTGAAACTGCCTGCTTGCTTTTGCCTGCTCGGATGCTTCCCCACCATGTAAACATATAAGCTTGGGGAGAATATAAAGGGAGGTGAATGAACTTGTGATCACTGTGTAAACTGTGAATGAGGATTAAACATGAGACTGAAATGTCCCATGTTTGCATTACATTCAGACCAAGCTGCTGGTAAACTGTGATGTTTGCACTTCATTTTTTTTTGACACGGCACCATAACGAAAGCTTGGAGTTCTAAAAAGGATCTTAGGACGAAGCACTCAGGACTTGTCCCATCACATCATCATCCCAGTGATGTAATTATCTCTGTCTCTTCAGGGATGCCTAGGAGACACAGGGTGGCCTCTTTGAGGATTGGACATCACCCTTTGCCTCAGTTACTCTTTTTTTTTTTTTTTTTTCTGGAAAGGAACTAAAGACCTCTGGTGTAGTTAAAGAAATATCCAAGCCGTGAGCTGACCCCCAAACATCTATTCTGGTCTTCCAGTGAGAACCCAATCAAGGCAACATTATTTCAAAGTACATTTGCAATGGCGTAAGTTCTTCAGAAAAGGTGGATCAAGAACACAAGACCAACAATATATTCAGTGTCCTCTTCGAGGGTGCACCTGCTGACACAAGGCCACCAGCTACAACAGCTGAACACAAGGAAACCCACAGACCAGAAACCCTTGTGTTCCCAGAGCACGACTAGGTTTATTTTGAACAAAAGGTTTGCTTTCAGTAAAGATCCCTGCAGAAGGCCTTCTTGCCTTGAATGGACCAGCTTGGCCAGAACACGGCACTTAGAGTTACCATAGGAAATTCTCCTCATGCCAGTTGGAAAATAACATCCCCAGTATGACTGTTTGGAGAGGAAGTTCCAACCACAGGAGACAGACTAAACAGCGGAATTCCTGAACGCATCCAAGCCATTCACACTACAACAAAGGCGTCAGATTCGGCTTTGCTGCTGCCCAGCTTGTGCTGGGCTGCAGGCTGATGGTCTCTGCTGAGGCTGCCTCACCTGCCCATGAATTCAGGTCCAGCCTCCCCAGGGAAGGCTCCACGCTGCCCTGGGAGTTGCTATGAAGCAATGTCTGCTCTAAATATTTTCCCCTCTAGGAGCCAGCCATACCAATTTTGCTTTCTCCCTTTTGGGTCCAAAGGTCCCATCAGGGGAGTCTACTTATTGTTTCCTTGGCTTATACAACCACAGCAGGGAATTCTCTCCAAAAGCGCTCTGGTATTAAGCACATATGCTCCCTGGATGCAGAGTGGGCCATTCAACAGCAGAGAGCAGGATTTTGTTTATTTAGTTAATTACCTTCTGGGCAGCACAGTGGGCTTGGCCTGGGAAGAGGAGAACTGGGCTTTACCTTTTACTTTTACTAAGACAGCAGTCATCCTATAGGTGGCCCTGGAAGCAGAGACTGAAGGACATGGGGTGTTGAAAGGGAAGAAGGGAAGCATGTTAAAAAGAGAATCCTGGCTACTCTTCCCTTAGGACTTAGAATCCCTGGGACAGTAGTTATCAGCCAGGGACTGTTATACTCCCCAGGAGACAATGTCTAAAGACATTTTTGGTTGTCTTTAGACTGGCATCTAGTGGGTTGGGTCCAGGGTTACTGCTGAATATTCTGTGATGCACAGATGGCCCCCACAGCAAAGAGTCATCTGGTCTAAAATGCCAACATCCCAAGGCTGAGAAACCTTGCTCTTTGGGTTAGAGCAGGGCCAAGTACCTCTGTTTTTAAATAAACTCTGAATGTGATTCCAATGCACTCTGAGGTTTGAGAATTTCCACCCGTGTTGTCAACCAGCTGATGACATCAGGTTGCCAGGGCAGTGAGGCTGGGTCAAGGTAGACATGGAATACACTCAGATAAGTAACACTAAAGACAGTCACAACACACTTTACAAATTTATTCCAGGCAGGACCCATGGGACTCTTTAATAGGACTTATGATGGGACCATGGGGATGAGTAACCATAGGGTCCAGTTACCCCCCAAGCAGAAAAGCAAGGGAATGCTGAGCAGCTGTGCCTCTGAAATGTCAGCTTCACCGCCAATTTCCCCATTGTTATAACTTTGCTGGCTTGATTGACTCAAGCGAGTTTGCAAGTCTTCTTTGCCAGCGCACTGTGCTTCTGCAAGGTAGGGCCTTATCATCAACCTTAAGTGTCATAAGTGGATCACGGGGAGAACAGGAGTTATTTCTAGGGCTTATATTTTGTTTACCGGGTGTGCCACAGTAATTTGGCACATCTTTTCTTTGGGGAAAGATGTGAAAAAGTTAAGGCGAAACTTCTCCACTATCTTCTAGTTAGTGTTCAAGAGTACCATATAGAGAGTCAAATGATTTCTGCTGTACTTTCTCTCTTTCTCCTTAGCAGCCACACACTTTGGCCAAGCTGCTGTCTCTGGGGGCCCTGGTGTCCTCGCTCATGATAATGTCTGATCTAACTCACTGAACTGCTGAAGGATCATTGAGAGGTCTTAGCAAGGTGCTTTTAAAAAATTTAAATGGAAAGAAGTGACTGTATTTGTAGGTGAAAGGAAAGAAACCAGTAGTGGCAACCTGTTGTAAATGGAAATGTTTTTCTATTAAGTCATGGGGTTGAGGGAAGGTGTTTATCTTTTTCTTTGAATAAGAATCAGAAGAGAAATAAAAGCAGACTTTTCTTTTTGCATCATTACTTAAAGGTTTAGACTGTTTTTTTTAAAGGAACACAAAGAATATGATCAAAATCATATGGGACCCACCAACTTTACTATTTCCATTACAAGCTAAGCCTGTTTAATTAGGCTCAGCAGACCCCATAAACAACAGAGAACAGGCTTTGTTGTTTTGGATGCTTAAGGCATGATTCTTTTCCTCCTTTTTGCAAATTCTACTGCAGTTATTGTCTTCCCCCTGAAATGTTTCCATGACACAAAACCTGCCTATTGATGGGGCCACAAATGAAATGTCTCCCCTCCATCCAGAAGAGCAAACTATTTTACTCTATTTACCTGCAAGGGCACATGAGAAGTCAATCCAATAAAACAGACTGGCTCATTAGTAACACATTGTAATGAAACTGAACATTAGTTTCACCATATAAACTAATGTTAATTTTATTAACATTTTATTAAAATTATTTTTATCAATAGATATTTCTTCTATTAGTGAATATTTTTAAATAGCACATTAATCTTCTCAAAGGTAAACATTATCAGTTATTAAAAAATACAAAACAAAATATGTTAACCCCTTGATATAGACTGGAATGAAATGAGGAATGACAAAAGCCAGGGAAACATGAGTTGACTCAATGATCAGCCCCACATCCCTGCTTCGGCTCCCCAGCCCCATATCGATGTCAAGTACTTCACAGTCACTCCCCACTTCTGTTACATCTCTCTTATTTCCTTTATAATTTTTCATTCATCTATTGGCTCAGTTCTTGAGCAATGGGACTGGGACTATCTTTACTCCTATATTTGATACAGCATCTGATAACCACTGACAAAGGTACCATTACCCCCATTTTGCAGAAGGGTAACCTCAAATATTGGAGTATTAGACTTAAACAAGTCCAGTACATCTGAGAACTTTTCAGGGACTGCACCAGTGTAAGCCTTGTGGGTTAATCACTTGACCCTGACCTGAAGTCTTTTAGCCTGCTTTTAGTAAGTAACTGTCTTACCATTGTTTAGTTAGTTATTCCCCATAAGATGGTAATGTGGTTTCCTCATTTAACCATGAGGATGTAGGTAGAGAATAAGGCCATCTCTGGGGCTTCTCAGGTGACACTAGTGGTAAAAAACCCACTTGCCAACTCAGGAGACTTAAGAGATGTGGGTTCAATCTCTGGGTCGGGAGGATCCCTGGAGAACAAGGCCACCCATTCCAGTATTCTTGCCTGGCGAACCCTGTGGATAGAGGAGTCTGGCGATCCATAGTCCACAGGGATGCAAAGAGTCAGACAGGACTGAGCATACACACAAGGCCATCTCTATATAAGTACAAAGCCCTCTATCTGTGAATACACCTCTGATGATCTCTAGTCTCCTACAGATGGTTAGATAGCATCACTGACTCAGTAGACATGAATTTAAGCAAACCCTGGGAGGTAGTGAAGGACAGAGGAGCCTGCCTGATATGCTGCAGTCCATGGGTTCGTAAAGAGTAGAACACAACTATGTGACTGAACAATAAGTCTCAAGTTCAAGTCAGACTTTCATGGGAAATACCTACCAGGATTTTCTCCATTAACTGAAGATACTCATCACCCAGAGAAGAGGAGATTCTCACTGTACCCCTTCTTTGAAAGATGATCTTAACACATAAGGTATAGCTACTGAGGTTTTCCCCTGAAGAACTGTTACTTTGGAAGACAAGTACAAAATGGTCACAGCGAAGTACCTAGAAATGTTCTTGAATGGAATGGTGCCTAGACCACAAGCAACTCATGGCCTAAAAAGATTTCCCCTTTCTCCTCCACCTTTGTCCTAGAACTCAGTGTGTTCTGTAATTATGCTTTATCAAAACTGGTTCAGCAGTCCTGATGTACGAACTCCAGATTAGATCTCAGGCCACCACGTTCCTAGTCTAGTGTTTCTGTTCCCACGTCACTTCTTCAGAGTTTTAGATACCAAAGCAACAGTTTCCTTGAATGCTCTCAGTGCCTCTCAAGAGCCCCTGATTGCACTGAGGAAGCACAAAATGTTCTTGAGAAATCACCCCTTTGTTTTTCTATAATTAGCTGGTTCTCTTCCTCTTCTTGATTCCCCACCTAAGGATGCATTGACCCAGCTGAACAACAACACTAAAGATGTGGGAGATAGCATTTATCACACTATGATGCAAATATTAGCATCAGGATGGAATTTCTACTCCAGTCCCAGGACTGTTATTTTCTCTACGGGTAGTAAATTCTAAGTATCACTAAAATGGTTTTAGCAGCAATCACTTCCTGATTACTTAGGAAAATTTACCTTTTTGTTTACTGCTTTATTTCTAGTCTAAGCTGGTCATTAACATGCCACTAGTGAAAAGATTCACCTCTAGGTCACTTCCCTTTGCATTTTAGGCTGGTACCAGGAAAGGCACACTGATTTTCCCGTGAAATGTAATTTGCCTTAAACTAAGTGAAAAAGATATATTTAAAGGCAGCCAACTTGCATGAACACCTGGCACCTTTATGCAAACATCCAGCAAATCATAAAGGAATTAACAGCATACCTATAAATGCTTTGAAATGGTAAACAACAGGCCCAAAACCCTATGTATACAACAGCCTTACGTCTACCTTTTCTCAACTGAATGAATCTTTTGACTGAAGGCCAATTTCTAATGCTATGTCCGGTTCTATTCCTGGGTGGAGAAGGGAGGGAGGCTGTTATTTTTCTATCAGTAGGTAGCCAGATGCTGGCTCTTTGGAAAGCATTCGTTAGTTTTATTCCTTTTATAGGAGTGCACACACCCTGAAAAGTTACAAAGGATTAGGATGTGGCCACTTTTCAGGCTCCATTAGTATCCTCTCACCTTCTCCATTCTCTCTAATTCAGCTTTGCACCCAACACCAGGCTCTGCTGTCAGCCTCACGAGACTCAGGGATGCCCAAGCTCCACAGAGGTGGGCAGCCCTGGGCACCTTCTTTGCACTGCCTCCCCATTGGAGAGGAGTCCCAGCAAACCACACTCTACCACACAGCCAAGAAAGAGAAGGTCTCTGTCACTGAAAATAGAAAATGCTTTCCGAGAGTAGCACTCCTTCCTCATAAAAATACACAATCTGGTCCATCCAGTTTCTTCCTTTCAGGTCATGATACAGAGAAGTCAGTGAGCTGGCTGACCTGAGACAATATCTTAAAGCTGGGTGAGGCTCAGCTACTGTCAGCAACTGCTTCTCGCTTCTCATTCAGAGTGTGAAATATTAGGGGACCCATAGTATGTAAAGAATTCTATTTGCATGGCAGTTCAGTTCAGTCGCTCAGTTGTGTCCGACTCTTTGCGACCCCATGGACTGCAGCACGCCACGCTTCCCTGTCCATCACCAACTCGCAGAGTTTACTCAAACTAATGTCCATCAAGTCAGTGATGCCATCCAACCATCTCATCCTGTCGTCCGCTTCTCCTCCCGCCTTCAATCTTTCCCAGCATCAGGGTCTTTTCCAATGAGTCAGTTCTTCTCATCAGGTGGCCAAAGTATTAGAGTTTCAGTTTCAGCATCAGACCTTCCAATGAACACCCAGGACTGATTTTCCTTAGGATGGACTGGTTGGATCTCCTTGCAGTCCAAGGGACTCTCAAGAGTCTTCTCCATCATCACAGTTCAAAAGCATCAATTCTTTGGCGCTCAACTTTCTTTATAGTCCAACTCTCACATCCATACATGACTACTGGAAAAAACACAGCTTGCACTAGATGAACCTTTGTTGGTAAAGTAATGTCTCTGATTTTTAATATGCTGTCTAGGTTGGTAATAGCTTTTCTTTCAAGGAGCAAGCATCTTTTTATTCCATGGCTGCAGTCACCATCTGCAGTGATTTTGGAGCCCCCCCAAAATAAAAATAAATTGCATGGCAATTGGTTTCAAACAGCCACTGGCTAAATATGAATGTCTCATTAAAAGAAAAAAAAAACCCCACAAACAATCACAAAATCCACTCCCAAACCAAGAATACAGAAGAAGGGACAGTGAGTCATACACAGAGCCCTAAGTGTGGGTGTCTGGATGGCATTTGGGGCTGGGACACTATGGTGTCTGGGCTTCATCTGCATCTCTTTCTACTAGCCTGGCCACATAACCGCTGTGTTGAGTGGAACCTCATCTTTAAGCCTAAGAGCCAGGATCAGCAGTGACAGAAAAGCACCTTTGGCAGCACTATAGTTTGCTATTTAGAACAGCTTTTCCTTACAGTCTTGCTGCATTTGGGGCTCAGAACTCCAGGTGAAATGCAGGGAAGAGACACATGCATAAATGGAGGTGCGGTAGGAGAGCAGAACCCCTACACTTCTTTTCTGAATGGATTAGGGCTTACCTCTGGAAAACAACTAAATTACAGTTCTGGTCCAATTAATCTGAGTTAAGTCTTCCATTTTGAAAAAGTCAGTCAATCTGCTTGCTCTGCCAGATGCCATAAGCCCAGTGTCATGGCATTTGTTTGGTTAAAAGCTTTCTGTGTGTAGCCTGATTCTTGCTGAATCCATCTGTGATTCAAAAGCTGTGACTGAAAGAACCTTCAAATTCACAGGTGTACAGCTCACTAGGGACATGACACAAGAGTCAAAATGCAGGTGTTATTAGCAACCAGTCTCATGATTTTCATGTGTTCAGGAAAGACCGAACATGAACACATTGGAACAAGGGCCCTTTTGGGGGGAAGGGGGAAAGAGAGAGAGAGAGGGAGGGAGGGAGGGAGGGAGTGGGGGTAACAGAAGACCCTCAATAGGGACAACATGTTCTACCCCTTCTGGAAGCAATCAGAGGGAGTAAGCCAAACAGCTGACTGACACTTCTGCACGTTTACTTGACGGACTCCTGGAGAGCTGCCTGGCTAAAGCGTCTCCAGAAAGAGCATGAAATCAACTCGGTTCCACTGAAAATGGGGTCAGTACCAAGGGCTTAATCTGTTTCTATTTTTTTTCTACTTTAAATCAGGTAGATTTCCTCACTAAAACTGGATCAGCCATATAAGCATCCCGCTTCATCAAAGGAGCCCACATGGGTTAAGGGCTCTCTCTGGCAGGAATGGGACAACAAGGGCCCTCTGCCAAGTGAAGCTGCCCAAGGCTAGATCTGAGCTAGAGAATGTCCGCTAACTCCTTCCCAGAAGGTCCCCAGCAATATTTCCTACCCTTCTGGTGCTCTAATCAGAGTCTCAAGAAGAGGGAACATTATTTTACCTCCTGTCCATAGGACATATATAGATATACACCCACTGAGTTATGTCTGGGCTGATAAATGCTCACATGGTCCTTAGTTCCTCCTTTTAAAATGACTCATTTAAGCATAAGATTTTAGAACTTTGGTAGGTAATATTTTATTAAAAGAAAAAAATTTTTTAAGTGAAAGCAAGTTTATTTAGAGAGATACACATTCCATAGGCAGAATGCAGATCGTCTCAGGTGAAAGTGGCCCTGGGGTGTAGGGGTGGTTAGTTTTGGGTTGGTAAGTAATATTTTAGAACCGACATTTTTCTTCTAGTAGCAGGAGCATGATTCACACAAAGTCTTTCATTTTCAGAGAGTAATTCAGCTCTAATCTGTTTGCTTTAACCCCTGCTCTGATCCCTTTTGAGTGTATGTATACATAAGTCTCCAAACACCAGGACTTCTGTTATCTATATACAGTTGATACTATCAAAGACATTGTTTACTGCTTATTTTAAGATAAAAAGTTTGCTTTCTGAGGACAGTGACAACAGCTGCTTGTAGGGGACCCACCATGACCAGACTGCTTCCTCTTCTACCTCTAGCAGCAGTTAGTAATAATTTCTGCAGTCCTTGCAATTGTCATCCATGACAAACGTTTTGATTTAGCTGCACAGTTAAAACTGGAAATTTAGTACTTGGGTTTGTTCCAATTCTTTTTTGCTCAGGCTACTAATCAATACCAAATCTAATGCACTTGAATACAATAAAACAGCACAGCCACTTTTATTGCCAACAGCTTCAAATGACAATGGGGCCTCACTTAAATGTTTTCCAACACTAGCCTCCAAGTCAAGTGCCACACCAGCTGGCAAAGCTCATTAAGAAGGGTTATTGCATCAGAAACAGAGTTTTCTGCTGGAGTCATCACTGGCAAAGAGTCCTTACAGATTTGTGTCCTCACTTATTGGGGTCAAACATTTGTCTTTAGTAAAATAAGGGCGTTGGAGTAGACTCTAAAAATAACTGGCAGGAATGTGTTCTATGACTTGAGGATTCTCCAGTGGGTGGGTGGAGGTATCAACCAAGTCAGGACACAGAATAAACTTTAGCAAAATGCTCTGTAAAAGCATGATGACTTGGCAAGGTCATGTTAAAAAAAGAGGCTGGGTTGAATAAAATGATTTTTCGGAGGGAAAGAGTGAATCATTAGTGCCAAACTATTCACATAGTGGAAAATTCTACTCTTTGGGAAGATGAGACTTGGTGGGTTCTAAGAAGCTGATCAGCATATTCCATTGCTTTATTTTCTGAAAGAAATCCATAGTTCATAATTCTTTAACTCCAGTCTCTAACTATTTATATCAAATGGAAAAAGAGGATATCTATTCAGTCCTATGTCAGAAACTCTTAGAATCACTAAACAGTTTTCAATACTTAAGAACAGTAAAATGCCCAGACAATGGACTTTGTTAAACTCAGAGAAGAATACACATGAGTTGAAACAGGAGGATTTAACACTTAGCAATAGCTTTAAAATCTGTAAGCTCACCCTGAGTCATAAAAAAATAGGCCAAGAAGCTTGAAAGAACACAGATCTAAGTTTTTAAAAGAGGCAAACACTGAAATGAAAATGTTAACACATGAAATGCTAAACTCCTTAAAGATATCTTTATAAGTACAAATAAGTATAAATAAAAATTTGAAGAATTAAACTTAGGCAGAGAAGTTTGGACAAGAAAAAATTAGGTAAAGGAATATTTGGCAAACACACACACACACACACACACACACACACACACACACACACACAAATCAGCTGCTCCAGATGACATACAGCCCCAAGGAATAAAAGAATTTGACTAATATGCTTCCTGAACAATGGTACAGTAAAGATGAATAATTATTTCTGAAAAATTACCTTGCACACAGGGGGATGTCAGAAGCTTGGAAAACGACCAACATGCGGCAGTAATGTAGAAAGAAAACAGAAGGAAAGGGTAGTGAAAAATTAGTGTATAATATATGTAACTGCTGGTTTTAAAAGCTGTGGAATAAACGTTGTTGTTGTTTAGTCACTAAGTCATGTCCGATTCTTTGTGACCCCATGGACTGTAGCCCTCCAGGCTACTCTTTCCCTGGGATTTCCCAGGCAAGCATATTGGAGTGGGTTGTCATTACCTTCTCCAGGGGATCTTCCCAACCCAGGGATTGAACCTGGGTCTTGTGCATTGCTGGCAGATTCTTTACCACTGAGTCGCCTGGGAAGGCCAGAATAAAATTAGGGAGGTAAAATTTAGGGAGGTTCAGAATAGCAGAGATGAATAAAACAATGTCTGCATTTAGATGACTGCAGATGAACTTGAGATTATCTTGATGACTCTGACACATTCTCGTAGTTAAGAATGTAAAGGGATGAGGAGGGGGACTTTAAGGTGCATGAACTGCAGTGTCTCAGTTAAGATTTCACCATTAGCCTAAAGATTCAGAAGGGAGGCTGAAAGTGGACAGAAATCTCAAACAAACACGGTATTAAGCCCAGTCATAGGGACATGTTTCAGAAGATGTCTTAACAATCTGCCACCGCATCAGTCTCAGTCAGTACCCTGACGGATGACCCAGGATGGGGTGTCACAAAATTTATGGATGATACTCTGGTGGGGAGAGCCATGGAAAATATGAGAGAGGAGCAAGAAAAAAAAAAAAAAAACTAGGTTAGACATAGACACATCTGCAAAGAGAGAATCCACTGGAAACAGATACAAACAGGCTGGAGAAATTTAGAAAACAACACAATTTAGGGATGAGAATATTAAACATGAATTCATACTGATTAAGAATGGGGATGTGAGAACAAGGTCCTACCATATAGCACAGGGAACTCTGCTCAATGTTATGTGGCAGCCTGGATGGAAGAAGAGTTTTCAGGAGAATGGATCCATGTATTTGTATGGTTGAGTCCCTTTCCTATCCACCTAAACTATCACAACATTGTTAATTGGCTATATTCCAATACAAAGCAAAAAGTTAAAATGGTAAAAAAAAAAAAAAAAAAAACATTAAAGGGGAAACAAGGTGGTGAGGAAAGGAGCGCTTGGTCTGCAGCCTCTGTGTCTTCTGCCTTCAGTCCGCACCTTTCGCAGAGCTTCTAACAGGGCTATGTTGGTACAGGATATCTGGAGGTTCACAGCCTCTGAGGAGCCACTGTGAGGAGGGTCCAGGGACGAATATACCATTTTCAGTGGAAAACAAGTGGAGGTTACTAGCTATGATGACTTTGTTCTTTGGGTCTGGATTTGCCCCACCTTTCTTTATAGTAAGACCTGCCTGCTGCCGCCTGCTACATCGCTTCAGTTGTGTCTGCCTCTTTGTGACTGCATAGACTGTAGCCCGCCAGGCTCCTCTATCCGTGGAGATTCTCCAGGCAAGAATCTTGGAGTGGGTTGCCATACCCTCCTCCAGTTATAGTAAGACATCAACTGCTTAAAAAATAAATCATGAGACAGATATGAAGAGGAGTATGTTAAGAGGTGCAATCTCTTAAAAAAAAAAAAGGATAAAACTCTTAATTTCAGCATCCTAGATAGGTTTGTAAATAAACTTATGGCATAAATCCTTAATGCCTCTTCTCTGAAATATGGAACAGGATCATTGAACATATGCTTCCTTTTTGAGTATTACTGCATTATTAGTTTCTTAGATATGTATGTGATTTTAAAAAGGAATCTAATAAAGAAAAAATGTGTATGGAGAGGAAGGTCGTTGGTATTTGAGATTCCATTGAAAACTATTCAGAGGATGTGACTCGGAGCAAGCTTTAACCAGGTAACTTGCCCTCCACCAACCCTCATTGAAGAATAATCCAGAAAAGGTGAAAGTGGGAGCAGCAGGAAGTCACACTCCCCCAGCCCACCCAGATGCCAGTTCCTTTTCTGTGGGTCTCACTGACTGAGTAGTCGGTCAGTAGGCAGCACAAGAATCCTATGCTGCAGGTCTCTCCACTCCCATTTCACAGATGAGACAACTGAGGACAAAGAGGTTAAGGCCACATAAGGAGACGTAGAGCTAGAAAGTGTCCGATTAGGGCTTGCAAACAGCACAGCTCGGCTCCAAAACCCAAGCTCATCCCAACATCAGACACCCTCACACCTTTCCCCACCTCCACCTTCTGGTTTCCGCTCAAGTGCTATGTTTTTTATGTAAGAAAGACCTTCTTACATCAATCAAATAGGGTATGGAGATGCTGCTTTATTTCATACCACTTATTTCTATTTGATATGCTATATATTTGCTTGCTTTCTGCCCTCTTGCTGGAATATATGTTTAATACAGAATCTCTAGTCTCAAACATGTCTGATACTTCACAGGTACTCAATAAATATTTGCTACTAAATTATATGCTTCTCAGGAACAAACACTTTCTTTTTATTACCTAAATGCACACTAATTCATCTATTAAAGGTGCCTAGTTTGGAAAAAAATCACACTTACAAAACAAAATGCTGAACAGAGGAATAGGAAATGTCTTGTTAGATTTGTCCAGAATATTAATTTATGTCTACTGGACCAAGAAGACAGTTTCTGTAAGGTACTGTTTTATTAATAGAAATTCCCTGCTTTTGTTAAATGTTAAATAAAGCATCTGAAGGAGAACCAAACCACTGGACTCCTTGGATGTCCACATGCCTTTATCCAACTCTGTCAACCACACCAAGAAAGTAGGAGGGGATAGATGGATGTGCAGAGAAACCGAGAAAATTCAGGTGAAAAAAGTCAATTCATTGCCCTGATGCTTTCTTTACTGATGCCAAGAAACTGAAGAGGGATTAAACAAACAAACTGACTCTTTTCCCACAGAATAATCTAAGCTGTTGGTTCTTTTGTAAGGAAATGATGCTGAGTTAAAGAGAACACTTTCTCATCTTCTCCTTTACCCTCCCCAGTCCTGTATTTGAGCCCTAGACACCATTCCTGTCTAGTTGCCACTTGGACTGTTTAATTCTCGGAAGCTGACGATAAGTGTCTGGGGTCTTTTCATGGAGAATCAGTACCTTTCAGGGGTTGAGTCATTCTTTCATGATGTTAAAGGAAATATAATTCCCTGATGAGGTTGGGCTGCTGTCCTGACTAGCCTCCAATGAGACCAAAAGAGGGGTACCTCGTCAGCAAGGGGCCTTCAGTAATCAGACACCAACACCACTCCTCTTTTGAAAAGAGAAAAATGTGCATAGAGTGAAGAAAGGAAGTTGGCTTGTAGTGCAGCAAAGCCCGAAGCATAAGAGCTAACACTGGTTGTGAATGCTCATGTGGCAGGCATGTTGCTGGGGCTGTAGTCCCCACTCGCTCCAGAAGAGTGAGTGATCTTGGAGGTTAGGGTAGCTGCCTGAAGCCTCCACACATAGTGAATGACAGGGCCGGGGTCTGTCTGGCTTTCTGGAGCCCACGCTCATGACCGTAATGCTATACGACCTGCACAGGGTTTGTCTCATAGAGGGAGTGAGGATGGAGGTGACTTCTACTTTTGATGGTGCCCATATGTTTTTCTACAAAAACTGCAGCAGCATCTTGGAGGGAAGGGTTATTCCAGATGCATTTGCAACAGAATCCCTTTGATCCTCTTTAATCTATCATCAATTAATTTATGGGGCCAAAAACCATTTTTGGCTGACCACTTTAAAGAATGTCTTTGGGACCACTTGTAGTCTGCCCTCTTATGCCTACTCCAGCGGCAAAAATAGTTGTGCGTGCTGGAAAGCTCTGTCTTCAGCACAACTGGCCAGAGAAACTACCCAAATATCTCACTCAGAAAAGTGTCATCTACAAAGCAATTGACTTTTTGGGTTCCAAATCCATCTCAGTTCCCCAACCTGGTGCTAATGAATTGTAAAGGCCTGGAGCAACCCGAGACCCATCTCAGAAATGCCATCTCCATGGCAACAAAGGGAGATGCAGTAGAAAAGCAGCCTCGGTCCTTGAATCAGGATGCCTGCATTTAGGGGAACCTCCTCAGCCTCAATGAAGCTTAGTTTTCTCATCAATAAGATGGGGAGTCACTACATTTGCTATGAGGTTCAAATGAGCTAGGTTAGCATCACCATGGCTAATGTATATAGTGTCCTTGGAATGCTCCAAGCATCTACTAAGTGCTTCGTGCATATATTTATTTTTTAACCCAGGGGTTAGGTACTTATCATTAAAAACTCTGATTTAAGGATGAGAAATTTAGGGCCTAGCTGAGGTTAAGTAATCTATCCAAGGTTACCACAGCTGGTAAGTGACAGGCCAGAACCTGAATTCAGATTTGAGTACCTTCTGAAGCCATGGTTTTAATCACTACAAGCTGAAGCTTGTGACTGTTTCGTGATTGGGCTCCACCCTGTCTCTCTGCTGCCATCCCTTGTATATGAAACCCTTGGGATTATATGAAAATCCTTGGAATGCCATATTCCAATGTGAAGCTTTATCTTTGTCTAAGGACCTCAGGTTGCATTTGTACAAAACTGATCAAGAAAGTCCCACAATAATGCTGAGTATGCCTGGGTGGTCATATACCCTCAGAAGTCACTCACTCCTTAAAGGTGATGTGCATGGTCACATGTATCATTTTCATCACATCTATGCCATTGCTTTGTCCAAAACTGTTAGTTAAATTTTAATAACTAACTCCAGTTTTACTGTTTCCTGAGGAAAAATTAAAATAATGAACGCATTGTTTCCCCCAAAACATCATGTTTGAGGTCACATGGCAAGCCACTCCAGTACTCTTGCCTAGAAAAATCCCATGGGCAGAGGAGCCTGGTAGGCTGCAGTCCATGGGGTTGCTGCAAGTCGGACACGACTGAGCGACTTCACTTTCACTTTTCACTTTCACGCATTGGAGAAGGAAATGGCAACCCACTCCAGTTCTTGCCTGGAGAATCCCAGGGACGGGGGAGCCTGGTGGGCTGCCGTCTATGGGGTCGCACAGAGTCGGACACGACTGAAGCGACTTAGCAGCAGCAGCAGTAGCAGCTTGTTACTGGTAGGACTGAGTTATCTGGGTGACTTCCTATATCTCATGTTCTTCTACCAAGTGGGCAGATTGGGTTGGATCATTTCCACAGTCCCCTTTGGCTAGGAAAAAAAATATGACTCTGGGCCACAGACTCCTCCAGCCAAGAACCATGCTGGATCCAGTCTTCCTCCGCAAATTAGGAAAAGGGGAAGATGGGTAGGTGCCGGGAGCCAGCTCACAAGATCCCACCCATGACAGAGTCATGAGGTAGAGGACTGATTTGAGCAAGGCTTCTCAGCCCTCAGGGATTCTCGGAAGGCTGCCTCAGCGCTCACCTTAAAAATGCGATCTCTCTTTCTGACGCTTGCTATAATAAACCTCTTCTTATTTTCTGTGACTTAGGCAAAAGGCCTTTCCTGATTCCCTTCTAAAATAGATCATGCTGAAACCTCAAATCAACAAGGCCCCTGAACAGTAGCACCCTAAATAAAATTATCTGAGATATAGAGAATGCTGATGTAAATTCCTTTTGCTAACATATTGGTTTGTTTAATAAGTGTACCTGTGCCTTTGGAGCTAATGTGCATAACTGCTCCCTAGTAATAAAACCGCATTGAGAGCCTTCGCACAGAAAGCCCCTGTGGGCACAAAACCCTTCGCAGGAAAAAAAGGCTTGTTAGGAAATATAGGAAATATTGCTTTATGAAACTGTTACTTAGTCTATATTTACTCACTATGTTTTTACTCTTAAAGTATTTAGCCTATATAATGAAAGCATAATAGAGATTTATATAAATAGAAGTTTAGCTTTAATGCAAATAATAAGACAATTGTTGATTTAACTGATGATTCTTAGAGCTGACCTTCAGCTTGCTGTTCTATGACCTTATGGGACCACATTCTTTTCTGTTAAGCTCAAGGCGTAAAGTAAATTACCGAAAACAGGTTTTACCTTAAAACTTTCTATTGATAAATTCTTTCCTGCTGTGCCTGATACAAAAGTGTTCTGACTGATCAACCCTTATCAATGGAGAGTCACAAGATGTTAGCAGGCCCCCAGGCCGGAAGATGATGTAAACAAAATGAGGCTTTTTGTAACTAAAAACAGGCAAACAGTTTCGATGAAGGTCAAAAACTGCTGGCCTATTAAGCTGAATTCATATGCCCGTTAAGCTAAATTGGTATACCCACTAAGCTGAATTGGTATGATTCTATACTTTACATTTGTTTCTATGTACCACAAAAAATATAAAAACTGTCTTAAAAACAAAAAAGTCAGGAGACACTTGGAAACACCGAGACTCGCTGTGTCTTCTCATTCGTATCGCCGACGCCGTCCATCCTGAGGGAACCCTGACCAACTGGAGCAGGACTCCGGCAGGTAGGAAAGAGGAAAGGAGAAGTAGGAGCTGCCATGTCAAGGTTACAAGACAAGGAGCTAAGTGGGGAGGAATGACTCTGGGGAGGAGGAAGCACGGGAGTCAGTCCAGAGACAAGGAACTACAGAGCTGTGTGGGAGGCGGGGCCCTTATCCACAGACAAATGGCTTCAGCATTTCCCCAGGTTTTCCCAGAGACACTAGTCTTCCCTGTTTGAGCTAAGTCTTCAGAGAGGGAGGGAAGACAGGAGGGAATGTACACTTTCAGTAACTCCACTTTCTTGATCTCAGCCCATCCCTGCTCATCCTGGATGAAGTTTAGCTATTATCAAATTTCATTAAAGATTTTGTCTGTTGTAGGTACACCATTACTTTACAGAAATAGAAAAAAAAGCACTACCCATTATCTTTGTACAGTGCCATTAGAAGATACGGGCGGCTCTTACCTTAAGAATAATCTTAGAATTGATGAGAAGTTCTTATAACTACTGCTATTACTACTAATAAAATCCATAACTTAAGGGTTTGCTAGGTACAAGGAGCTGTACTAAATGCTTTATATAATTGCATTCAATATTTGCGATCTGTGAGATAGGTGTCACTACCCTCATTTATAGAGGAGAAAAGCTCAGAGAGGCTAAGTAACTTGCCTAAGTTTGCCCAGTTGGCAGAGACTGAATAGGAAGCTGAGTTAACCTGACTGCAGAGTATGTGCCTTTAATTACCAAGTTATCTCATCTCCAACTTTTCAGTGGTGGGCCACTTCATTACGGTTCTCAGGATGACAAAGGTCTTGGGTCCCAGGCCTCTCCCTGACTCTTCTGGGTAGAACTGATAATGAAGGAAGACGGTGGAGAAGGGCCACAAGTACTCCCTTGGCCCACAGATCATCAGGAAGACTGTTGTAGCTCTGGATATGTGGGAGTTAAAACACAGGAGTGGGCTTAGAGGAGCACCGGAATTCCCAGAGCTTGTTCTACAGGGAACTAAAAGACAGTGAGAAATAGGGAGGGAAAGGGCACAAAGACACACAGCTGGTATTTCAGTGCTCACACATGGGAGGGGGGTGGGGGGCAGTTGTTACTGTAAGACTGATGATTCCAGCTCAAGGCATGCATGAGTCCTTCCAAGACCTCACCAGGGACCTAGCCAGTGTGAATTCATGATTCTGTTTTTTTTTAAAGAGGACTCCTCTAAATGCTTCAGGTTTCACAACCCTGGACCACCCCCGTCCCCCACTGCCACCAGACCCAATGTTTATGAAAGCAGGTGTTGTTCAAGACAGAGGAAGCTGGAAGAGAGTAGGGTCCACATGGGCCACGCAGAAGAAGTAATGATGATTGAAAATGGGGAAATAACTAGGAGAAAAGTTGTCTGGTTGTTTGGTCTGCAAGTTTTCCTTGGCTTGCAGAAATGGGCCATTTCCTGCCCTATTCCTTCTAAGGCCAATCCCACAGACTGGCAGTGGGAAATTTCCCCTGTTTACTTTAATGAAGGGGTTGTGTTCTGATGCCAACCAGTCCTGAGAGCCTGCCATTCCTCCGCGGTAGTCACCAAAGTGATGATACCCATGAGGAATGTGGGGGACTATAATAGAATTCTTATGCAGAATTTTCTGATCCTTTAACAGCATTTTTGTATGTCTTATAATGGATGTAACACATTAATACATGTACATAATTTGTAAATAATCATACATATGCAGAAGACATAAGAGATGTGGGTTCAATCCCTGGGTCAGCAAGATTCCCTGAAGAAGGAAATGGCAACCTACTCCACTATTCTTGCCTGGAGAATCCTATGGACAAAGGAGCCTGTCAGAGTTTTACAGGGTCACAAAGAGTTGGACACGACTGAAGCGACTTAGTACAACACGACACAGAATAGGTAAGGACTTCCCTGGTAGTTCAGATGGTAGAGAACCTGCCTGGAGACTTGGGTTCAACCTCTGGGTGGGAAAGATCTCGTGGAGAATGGAATGGCTACCCACTCCAGTATTCTTGCCTGGAATGTATTGCTATAGGTCTGTGATGAAAAAAGGTCTTCCCTGGTGGCTTACACAGTAAAGAATCTGCCTGCAGTGCAGGAGACCTAGGTTTGATTCCTGGGTTGGGAAGATCCCCTGGAGAAGGGAATGGCAACCCTCTCCAGTATTCTTGTCTGGGAAATCCCATGGGCAGAGGAACCTGGTGGGCTACAGTCCATGGGGTTACAAAGAGTAGGACATGGCTGAGTGACTAACACTGTGATGAAAAAAGTTGAGAGATTATCACTTTAAGGAGAAGATACTGCCCAATCCTCTTTAAGTTCCCCCTCTTAAAGCTTATGGGTGACAAAGTCATCAAAAATACCCATCTTGGTTGAATTCATAAGACTGTTCCATATTTTGGATGTAACAATTGTCTTCTTTACATTTTCCTCAACTTTACAGTAAATTAAATAATTGCTGTATTTTTTTTAGCTACTAACCTGGTATTTGGAGTTTGCCAAGGCAACAGGGAAATGCTGAACTGACTGCATATTTAAACTGATTACATTTTGATATTAAGGGATTATGGTTGTTTTGTGTGATATTAATGTTATGGCTACATTTCTTAAGAACCTGTATCCTTTAGAGATAAACACTAAGACATCTACAGATGAACTATGATGTTTGAGTTTTGCTTCAAAAGATGATATAGATGAAAAAAGATAGCCATGAATTATCAATTATTGGAGATAGGTGTTAATGTACATGGGGATTCCTTATACTCCACTTTTACACTGAGATTTTCATTATAAAAAGCTAAGAATTTTAAAACAAAAATCAACCAAACATGAAGAAATCAGTGAGGCTTGATATTAAAAAAACAAATCCCCACTGTCTTTCATCTACCTGACATAGTTAAGTGAAATCAAGAAAAGCTGACAATTTACTGAGCACCAGAGTGGTACCTTGAAGCCCTTGAGTTTGGAATTTTAGATCAGGAAGTAAATGATTTGGGACTGATGTTGCTTTTCTGCTGGCAAAAGAGAACTTGCTGATTCTCAAGGAGAAAAAAAAAATAAGACCGTTAAACAGGATCACTATGCTCTTTGGACAAAGCATCCATTACAAAGCACCATTTTGATGAGTTGAGTATAATGAATCGGGAACATGCAGCTTCAATTTCCTTCCAAGTACACAAGCTGTAGGTTTAAGGGGGAAATGCCCTATTAGACATGTGCTGAGCTGCAATGCTTTGGAAGACATTGAGAGTCGCTGAACACAGATGGACCCTGGCTCTACTCCCCCAGAATGGACCTTGCTCCTCTCTATTGGAGTAGGATTTCTCCACCTCACCCCATTTCCTCTGTAAATGCTACCTCCTTCCTTCTAAATCCTAATCTAAACTTGACCTTGGATTCTCAAAACATAGGATGAGAAAAATCCAGAGATCGGCAGGTTTTTCTTTTTTTTCCTTTTCAATTTTGATGAAAAAGAAATGATTTCTTTGAGACTTAACTTGGAAAGCATCTCCTGGCAAACCCATGGAGTTCACTTTGTTGGTTTAAACTTGGAAAGTCCAAAAAAAAAAAAAAAAAAAAAAAAAACTTGGAAAGTGCTGGGAGTCGTTAACACAGTGCAAATGAAGTGAGGAGGAAAAGGATGCTGAGGTCATTCTACTGCACTCCTCTCCCTCAACCCTCTTCCTCCTCATTCACATGAAGAAGAGTCCAACAGCAACAGTCTCGACATGCCTTGTGTGGACCTCTGCTTAGTACAAAGCCTTTGGAAGAGATGCTTCCCCGGGCTGTGTAGCTCATGGCCAAGTCTGGCTGAAGCCAGCAGGGGAAGAGGCCAGTGCTGCCACATGACCTTTTTCTAAAGGAGGGGAAATGGAGAAGTTGGACCAGAGCAAACCATCTTGAAACCCTTGAAAGCCCAGAATGCCCAGCGGGGTGTGATTTAAGGCTCTTATTGGTCTTTGAAGCCCAATGAAGACTGCAATTTGTCAGAGGTGTGTTTTGCAAGTTGGTTTGAGGAAGTTCTGCTAGGAGAGCAGAGGGTGGCTGGGCTCCTTGGACCTGAGACACGTGGTGGGTGTTTTGCGTCTCTGACTCCCGGGCCCTACCCCACTTCCCAGAAGGACATACACAGGGCTGCCTCAGAACTCCCGCTGTTCTTGGCAGCTTCTCCAGAGACATCCTTCCATAGCCTTAAATGATTCAGGTTACAAAACTGGAGTCATGCATTTTAATTTCCCAAGCACAAAACTCCAGGGGGAATAAACCGTCCCTGTTTAGAGCTACTCTCTCTGCAGGGGTCAGGAAAGAGTGCAGTTTCTCCCTCTAGATATGGGCATGGGTTCTGTCTCTAGTGATGCCAGTTTCAAACCAAGAATATTTGACTGTAAGTGAGAAAGACAGGCAGCATTTCCTGACAACCAGAGAAGTCACATGGCAATAGAATAGCATAGCACCAGTTTTAGGGACCAGTTACTCCCCAACTGGCAGACAGTGCCTAGCTGCCTTACTGATACTTTCATCTTTCAAACAAAGGACAGTTACCTGCTTTGAAGAATAGGGCTCCAGCTGCTGGAAATTCACTCAGACTCTACACCACAAGCATAAACACAGCTTCCACCAAAATATGACACAAAGTGAGAATTGTTGTCAGACACTATAGGAGATGGAATTTGAATGGTTGGGGAAAGATGACAAAACTTTCAATCTTCTGTAAATAGCTTTTGAGAGTTGGGAGTGTATCATATAATTCATTTGATCATTTCACCACCCCCAACTCTAAAGTTTCTCCTTGGGATTTTTGCTAAACAAAATATTTAAAGAAATGTTACAAAAGTCACAGGAGATTTATTAACCTGAGCAGCAGCAGCCATTTCAGTCACTCAGGCCCAGTGCTGCTTTCTGCAAAACCTGAGATACAGACAACTTGTCATGGAACTGGCCAAGACACGAGGTGAATTCATTTCACTTAGTTCAGTTTAAGCTGTACTGTGCAGAAGCTGCAGAAAACAACTCTCAACCAACCCTCCTTCTCAGGACTCACCAGGCAGAGCAGAATGGATGGGAACGCTGTAGAGGATACACCACAGAGGAACGCAGGGGGACAGAGAGATGACTTTCCACAGGATGTCAGGGTGAGTTGACACCTGAGCTGGAACTAAGGGTTCTTAAATTGTAATGCCCATAAGGATCACTTGGGGAGTTTTTTGTTAAGAATGAAAATAGGATGGGCCTCGTGAGAATCAAGGGGAACTTGAGAATGAAAATGGATGCTCTCCACCCAAGACTTTTGTTTTAGGGAATTGATTTAGAGCCCAGACATCTGCATTTTAAAGTAAAAAAAAAAAAATCAGCCCTCAGTTGTTATGTGGGTGGTCCTCAGAACCCTTGCTGCTCCAAGGACTTCACCTATAAGTCTGGACATGCATGAGGCTGTAAATAGACCCAGAAAGACTATAAGGCTAGCTCCATCCTCATGTGTGTGAAACTCAAAGTCTATTTCTTAAATTTGCTTGGGCGTCTAGAAAGTTCAGAAAGAGTTCATAGGAGTCTGGGGGTGAGGGCTTATGAAAGAAAGCACTGCCCTTGATCCTTTCGGCAGGCTTTCTGTAGACCCCAAGAGCAATCCTCGGC
The DNA here is from genome assembly GCA_024291935.2 of Okapia johnstoni. Taxonomy (NCBI): domain Eukaryota; kingdom Metazoa; phylum Chordata; class Mammalia; order Artiodactyla; family Giraffidae; genus Okapia; species Okapia johnstoni. The sequence goes on from CM044308.1 coordinate 62,779,361, forward strand.
TCCCTGCCCCCTAATCTCTGACTGGCACTTCTTTATACTAAACACTCTGGTTTTAGGCTTCTTCTAAGGAATTTACTCTCCTCTGGGTCATATCAACAGGTGCTGATGGAAATGTTTAAAGAAGGAGCTGCCGAGGGTCATAAACTCTTGGCCCTCAAGGCCAAACCAGGCAGGCAGAAACATCTGCTGGATTGGACACAGGTGTTTTAATTTGGAGTTAAGTTGAATTTGAATGCCTTTTAGCCAGTATCTGTGGGCTTCCCTGGTGGCTTAGCGGTAAAGAATCTGCCTGCCAATGCAGGAGACGTGGGTTCAATCCCTCGGCGGGGAAAATCCCCTGGTGGAGGAAATGGCAACCCACTCTAGTATTCTTGCCTGGAGAATCCTATGGACAGATGAGCCTGGTGGGCTATAGTCCATGGGGTCACAAAAGAACAGGACATGACTTAGCAACTAAAACAACATCAAGCCAGTATATATGTATACATGTTTACTTTATATATATGTTATTATTATGTATACATAGTGTATACATATGTATATATTATGTATACATATACATGTTTATATATATATATGAAAGTGAAAGTCACTCTGTCCTGTCTCTTTTGTGACCCCATCCATGGATTATACAGTCCATGGAATTCTCCAGGCCAGAATACTGGAGTGGGTAGCCTTTCCTTCTCCAGGGAATCTTCTAAACCCAGGGATCGAACTTGTATATATAATATGTATATTATATGTTAGGTAATTAGAATAGGAAAAAGGAGTCCAGAATGGTGGTGGGTAAAAGACAAGGAAGGGAAAAGCCTGCAAAAACAGAACAAAGGAAGGTCAGAGGACCCAAGTGAAGACCTCAGGTAGAACAAACAGCACTCCTGGCTAGCCCAATTTACTTAGGGCAGGCCCAAGGGGAGGAAAAAACATATAAAAAGAGGAGCCAAAGGCCAGGGCTCTCTCTCTCAGGCTTGTACTCTCGCTCTCTCTCTTCTCTTCTCTTCGTGTCTTTTGGGTTGGCATGCCCTCATGCCTTGAGGATGTATTTTCCTTTTATTTTCTAAATAAAACTGAGCTGTAACACGGAGCTGTAACACTGATCTGTCCAACAGCTGTAACACAGTCTGTGCGAGAGCTGAGAGCTGTGACACAGCTTGTCCAAGGGCTTTAACGTCCATTGCTTCAAATTTTTGTTGTGATGAGACAGAACCGAGGAAATTACACACTCCCCTGACATTATATCGGAGAAGGCAATGGCACCCCACTCCAGTACTCTTGCCTGGAAAATCCCATGGATGGAGGAGCCTGATAGGCTGCAGTCCATGGGGTCGCTAAGAGTCGGACACGACTGAGCAACTTCACTTTCACTTTTTGCTTTCATGGATTGGAGAAGGAAATGGCAACCCACTCCAGTGTTCTTGCCTGGAGAATCCCAGGGACGGGGGAGCCTGGTGGGCTGCCGTCTATGGGGTCGCACAGGGTTGGACACGACTGAAGCGACTTAGCAGCAGTAGCAGCTGACATTATATATACATGTATATGTGTATGGACTTCCCTGGTGGCTCAGATGGTAAAGCGTCTGCCTACAATGCAGGAGACCCAGGTTCGATCCCTGGGTTGGGAAGATCCTCTGAAGAAGGAAATGGCAACCCACTCCAGTACTCTTGCCTGGAAAATCCCATGGACGGAGAAGTGTGGTAGGCTACAGTCCATGGAGTTGCAAAGAGTCAGACACAACTGAGCGACTTCACTTTCAATTTCTTTTCATATATGTTTATATATATATATATATATACACTTATATATATATATATGCATACATATTTGTACATCTATTTTCTCAGCAGTTGATTGGAGGCCTCAGGTCTTCCTGAGATCTACAGGAAGATCTGAATGATCTACAGTCTTAGATCTGAATGATTCACATGTTTAGATAACTCCTGCCTGGTTCCTCTAGGCATTTGAGTTTGAGACCCCTGGGGGCCACATCCTAACTTTGAATCCATTTACTGGATTAACTCCAGTTTTCCAGCTGGGATGCTAGGGAAGAGGACTCAGGCTGAGGGAGTCTTTGTGTCAGAGAGAAAGGAAAATCCAGAAGGAGTTCTGTGGTTGGAAGCTCAGGACACAGGGCAAGCTTCACCCAAGGCCTGGACGCCAAAGCCCAGATGAGGGTGTCAGATAAAGCCTGGTTAATGCACCCCACCTTTGAGATCCCAGTGGCCAACAGTAGCATCTCACCACCCTGTCGCCCCAGTGCCGAGAATACTGAGCAGATCCACTCAGCAGTGCCACTCACAGCTCTCAGTTGTTTTCTAACCTTTGCTGACAACCACAGCCACCTCTTATCCTTTCTTGTGCAGTGGACTCTGCCTGAAACATTTCTCTGTCCATCTCTGATTCTGCCTAATTCCTCCATAATTACTTCAAGTTCCCGCTCAGGCCCCCATCTTCTTGCCAAGCTTTCCCTGATCAATTTCACCAAAATACACAATCTCCTCCTTCTCTCAACTGGTTACCTAATCTACTGTCTAAAGACTTACCCCTTTATGTCTTAGATCATTGTTTATATTTCTTATCTATATAAATTTTATCTTCTCAATTAAATCCTCAACTCCTCACGGGTAGGTGCTGTGACTAATTTTCTACTGCCCGTATATTCCTTCTAGTACCTGCCACAGTACCTGAATCGCACTGCAGGTGGATTCTTTACTAGCTTAGCCACAAGGGAAGCCCCAGTACCTGAAATATGTCATTAATTCACTGATTAGTTCATTATCACTAGTAGCATCAGGTAACAGCTACACAGAACTGTGAGCTTCCAAGAAAGTTCTATCCAATCAGTACAGGAATGTGATATTTGCAATTTCCTTATATCACGCCTCCTGGATTGGTACACATTCAGAAAAGCTGGCTAGCTTGAATTCACTCAGAAAAGTTGCCTTTGATTCATGCATTTGTGGAAAAGAAAACTGTAAGCCAGTATGAAGAGCCTTCCGTTAATTAGGCTATAAATGGAAAGTAACTCAATGGAAAGATTCCTCATTAGCACCTGACATGGGTTGAATGGTGGCTCCTAAAAACATGCCACCCAGAACCTGTGAATGTGACCTTATTTGGATAAAGAGTCTTACAGATGCAATTAGACTAAGGTTCTCAAGATCATCTGGATTATCCAGATGAGTCCTAAATCCAATGACATGTATCCTTGTAAGAGGGGAAGGAGATGTAGAACTGGAGAGCACAAACTGTAGAAGGCTGTGTGAAGATGGAGGAAGAGATTGAAGTGATGCAGCCACAAGCCAAGGAATGCCTGGAGCTCCCAGACGCTGGGAGAGGTGAAGTATTCTCCCCGACAGCCCTCACAGAGTGTAGCCCTATTGTCACCTTAATTTCAAGCTCCTAGTCCCTAGAACTGTGAGAAAATAAATCTGTGCTGTCTTGTATGTAATTGGTCGCAGTAGCCCTGGGAAACTAATACAGCAAATAACAAGGATAGCAGATGGGGGTGGGGGGTGGGGGGGTGGAGAGATGCAGGTGAAAGGGTTGGGAGGAAAACTTTCTGGCACTAGATTTTACAGACAGCTTCAGCATCCATCATGAGAGAGGAAGGGGCTTTTCCATAATCCCAATTAAATCTGCCATTGTATGTTTTTCTAGAAAAGCTTCCACAATGTCATTATTACCCCAGAGATGCTCACTATTCAGGCTTAAGCAGGATACTTTCTCTATGAACCTTCTTATCTAAGGTGGACTGGGTTTACGTTCCAATAAGGTAGGACCAGGAAATCCTGAAATGAAGAGTCCTCAAAATGAATGTCCTTCACAGACCCAGGTCATTCATTCTCTTCTCTACTTCTGGAGCATTTATTGAGCATCTACTGTGCTGGGCAAATTGATCAGTCTGCCTAACTATAACAGAGGCACTGGTTATATCTAAACATGTGAGGATCTCTTCTTAAACCTGATCAGTCAAGCTTTTCTATTCTGGGATGTCTGGACTCTATTTAGAGTCCCTCTTTTCATTTGCCCCCCACTCCAACTCTAATTTATAAAGAAGCAACTCTTGCTATTTTTACCTGTCTGGTGAGTAAAGAGAACTACATTTTTGTAAATACTCCCAACACTGAGACACACACAGCAGTACTTTTCATCTGATTGCGAGAAGCTGTTCACATCAGTCTGCAATCCTTTTTCAAAGCTTATTAACAAAACAGCCTGAAAAATATCACTGTAAAGATTGGGGATGTGAGTCATTTCCTCTTACAAAATGAACATAGGTCATGGAAGAAAATGTCTTTTTTTTTTTTTGAGATGCATCATGAAATATTTAGAGGTAAAATGTTATGATAACTGCAATCTACTCCAAATCACTTCCATAAAAAATAAAACAAATGAGGCAAAATTGGCAAAATGTTACTCATTATATCTAGGTGATAGGAATACAGGTATTCACTGCAGGGTTCTTTCTGCTTTCCCATGCATAAAAATTATCAAAAATAAAAACAAAAAGGGTGTAGATTTTTTACATATAGGGCTATCTTGCCCCCATACTGACACTCTTGGTGTTTTCAGGATTGGAGACCGATTGTCTCAAAAAAGGGTGATATCTGTTTATAATTAGAAATGTCCAATAGAGACTTCAGGTCTGTACACGCAGCTTCTGTTCTTAACGGCCCTTTGGTTCTATTTATGGAGGGAAATGAAGAAGCATCTATTGAGAAAAAGCAGAGTATCAAAAAACAGAAAAAGAAAGGAAGAAAGCAGTGTTGGCACAGATGCAGGGGAAAAAATGCCTTGTTGGGAAAGCACTGCATCAATAAGATGGTGTTTCTCTGTTAAGTCACAGACTGCTAAGCACGCGACTTCAAACTACTGGCAGAATGTTTTGTCCAAGTGCATCTAGTGGATGTGGAATTTATTCCTCTAAACCGACATACCAGCCCAAGGACGGACTCAGGTCCCACCCCCAACACCCCCGACACACAGACACAGGCAGGCATGGTGAGAGGGGGACTCACAGTTCTGAGTATAGGAAGTGCAGATTGCCCACATTGTCAACGTAGTTGGCAGGGCTGAGCCAAGGCAGGATCAGCAACAGAAGCGCCTTCATTTTCCGATCAGTGTGCAGCTTTTTCTCCCCTCACCAGCCACCTTCTGTCTGTCTGTCAGTGGCAGGGGCCCAGCCCAGCCTGCCCCTTTAAACGACCCTTGCCATGTTCCCACAATCAGCAGATCATAGAGAATCAGACTCAGAGCCCTTAGCTGGAGCTGCGTTGGTAAATCACAGGCTTGTAAGAGGACTGTGTGGTGCTCTGATTCTCAGATAGGGAGATGTGAGAATGAAGGGACCCAGCAAGGTTGGCGAGAGGGTTAGGCTGAGAGCAGGCAGGCTGATGCCTGGGAAAGGGACCTGCCCCCTCCTGCAGGATGCCGACTGGTTCTCAGGAAGCAGCTGGTACATTTACATCACTGGCCAGGAGCAGACGGGCTGGAAGCTAATCTGTGTTGGAAGAGGGCATGAACATGGCACATGCAGAGCCCACTGTGAATAAGCAGATACTCAGAAGCTGTCCTCCAGCTTGACTGGAGGAAGACACGGGTTGAAATCAGCATCTTTGGAACAGAGCCTAGAGAGCTGAGCTCAAAGTGAGTCTTTGGATATTGTTGCACAGGAATGTTAATAGGAATGAGCTCCACCTCTCCATGTATATTTAGAATATGCACTTAAAGTAATTTACCTGTCAGTGTCCTGACCACACAGACAGAGGTAAGGGAAGTGATGTCTTCCCTTTTAATTTTGAAAACTGTCCCTATGACAGAATAGGTTGTGTCATTCTCTCTGAGACTAACCAAAAGCCTCAACAGACAGACATGAAGTTCTTCAAAAACAGTGTATAGAGACTCCTGATGTGTAAGAAGAAAAGTTATTCCATTCCTCCTGCTCCCTGGAGTAACTGAATTAGGCTCTGACTCTAGCTGCAGGATTCTGGGCATTTCATTGAAGCTCTGAGCTTCAGTCATCTCATTTTTGAAACGGAGCTAATAATGCCTTATTTCCTTGGTTCTGTGGAGGCTGGACCACAGCATCTCTTCCACCTTTGAGATCTATGATTCCAGACCATACTACCTGTCTTAACACAAGGGCTTCTTTGCATGCCTAAGCTCTGGAATACCATAGAAGCCTCAGATTCCTCTCCTTCTAGTTTATATTTCAGAAGATGAAAATCAATTTTGCTAACTGAAGACCCAAATCTTAATAGAAATGGCTCAAAAAGATAGTTACATTAACCACAACCTGGCAATTACAACAAACTCCACTTCACAGGACGAAGACTAAGGAAAATCTACAGGATGACACCAACTTCAGATGCTAGTGGAAAAGAATGTGTCTGCCAATGCAGGAGACATAAGAGACATGGGTTCAATCCCTGGGTTGGGAAGATCCCCTGGATGAGGAAATAGCAAGCCATTCCAGTATTCTTGCCTGGAGAATCCCATGGACAGAGGAGCCTGGTGGGCTACAGTCCATGGGGTCACAAGAGTTGGACATGACTGAAGCGACTTAAACACACACACACGCGTGCAGGAAACTGGCATCAGAGATTTGCATTCATCGTTGACAGCGCTAAAAGACTAACTACAGTAGACCCTGAGGATGTACAGATTTCACTTCTACAGTTTAGATCTGAGATACACAACCTTGATAAAGCACGGCATCTATAATTCTTTTGAGGTCCTAATTTGAATTCCACTCCCTTTCTCTGGTATGCAAGAGAGTCAGTAGTCTGTGAAGAGCATAAAAAAGGAAGTTAGGTTTGGAATTTAGATGCTGTCATCAAACAGGCATGAGTCTGAACCCTAACTCTGCCATAAATGAGCTGTGTGACACTGGGCATGTTGCTTAATCTCTCTGAACTTCCGTATCCTCGTTTGTAAAGACAACAATAGTATGCTTAACTCACAGTGTTGTTATGAAGGTGGAATGAAATAATGCCTGTAAGAACAAAGGACTGCATGAGTGTTTAAGCTGTTGTTGTAAATGTTGTTATTAATAGCTACTAATAACTGTGGATGAGCCTGGCTGGCAGATCAGTATCTATTTCCAAAAGGCTTTGTTGTTCTCATCCTGGCCCTTCTTTCCTCCTGCTCAGTCTTTTCTTGAATACCAAGTTTCACCGAGTCCTGGGACACGCTCATCTTGAATGTCCAGGATCTACCGTATAGAGCATAACTCATAAGTAGCATCGTATATAACATAGACTATGGGCTTCAGAGTGTGCTGGACTGTATTTCTGATGATCTTGGGTAGGTTATATTGCTTCTCCAAGTCTCTGTTAAAAAGAAAGATGTCTTCCTTTCACTTCTTGCATTTCAAAAGGGTAAGATGCCTTAATGGATATGAATGCAATATAAAAATGAAGGTATTGTTTTTTATTGTTTCTTTCACTCTTGCAAAAACAGCTGGTTCCCTATTCAATATCTAATCTCATCTTCTTCTGTTTAAGAGCACCTGTGTTTTGTTTATGGTGGTGATGCACTTTGCCTCTCCACAGACAGGCAGCCATGTAATACGACACTGGCCAATGAGGTATAAGAAGAAATTACTGGGTGACGAAGCTTGGAAAGCTCTTGAAAGGAAGGAATCTCAGTTTATACATTACATTTTTCCCTTGATGCCTGGTTCTTTTTGCCTGGAACTTGGATGTGGTGCTAGGGCATGAGCAGCCATTTTGAGGCCATGAGGTAATGATCATGAGGATGAATGCTAATTGAAAAGTAGAAGGAGCCTAGATTCCTGATGGCAACATCATACTAGTTGTGGGCTTCCTAGCCCCAAACTTTGTGCTAAATGAGAAAAAGGAAACTTCTACATAGTTAGATCAATATATTTTGAATTTTTAATTGCCCATCCTCATATGCAGTCCTAGCTAATATAATCTTTTGGGAATAAAATCCTACTTTCAAATGGTCATGGACTGCTGTAAACAGTACAATCTTAACCCTAATCCTTGCCTCCAGGCTCTGAGTCCTCTTTATCCTTAAATGTCAGCTCTGACATCACCAATCATCAATCACCTCCAGTTTTCTTGTCTTTTTTTCTTGTCACTAAGCAGGGAACTCCTTGAGGGCAGGAGCTCTATTGGTCCTGTTTTCTATTGTATCCTCACCACAGTGCCTAGAACATAGTAGATGCTCAATAAATATCTGTTGAATGAAAGAGAATTCAACTCAGTTAAAGAGACCATTTCTTGGAATAGTCTTTCTTGATCACAGGTAAATTAGCAAAAACAGACTTCAAACATTATGAGAGTGATGGCAGGGGTTGAGCATGTATATGGATAGATAATAAATGCCCAGGAACCAAGGAAAAAGGTAAGGAAGATTTCTTGGAATGAGTGTCTAGGAGAATGTGGTTTCTCTAAAGAATTGCTTGGAGCATAATCTGATGGATGCTCAATGGTTCTCTCAAAAACAAAGGCAGAAAACTGCCTCATCTCTTCTGTGCCCAGGAGAACTAAAAGAACAGCTCTCAGTTAGGCAGGGCCAGGAGAAAGTGAATTCAGGGTTGGAAAGTCATGTGAAGGATGCATGTTAAGCACAGTCAGAGTAGAGATGTTAAGCCAGGCTAAACTGACCAACGAGACTTGTTACTTGCCCACCTTCCCATAGGGTAACAGTCCCTAGTCCTTCACTCTGGCAGTAAAACCTTCCCTGCCCTGTAGGCAGCTAGCTGAGTCTGTGTTTATGGAACACGGTACAGAGAAGGGTCTGAATATTCATTGGAAGGACTGATGCTAAGGCTTAGGCTCCAATACTTTGGCCACCTGATGCAAAAAGCCAACTCATTGGAAAAGACCCTGATGGCTGGGAAAGACTGAGGGCAGGAAGAGAAGAGGGCCACAGAGGATGAGATGGTTGGATGGCATCACCAACTCGATGGATATGAGTTTGACCAAACTCTAGGAGATGGTGAAGGACAGGGAAACCCAGCGCACTGCAGTCCATGGGGTTACAAAGTGTCAGACATGATTGAACAACAACAGAGAAGGGCCCCTGATAGAAGAAAAGGTCAGGAGAGGTTCCAATGTAGGTCTTTGGGGAAGAAATTTCCAGGACATTGGGTTTAAAGTTAATCAAGAAAATAACCCTAGAGAGTCTTCAGTCAGGTGTGCCAATACCATCATATTTTCACTCAGGACTGTTTTCAAAACACTGAACAGTGAGCTCTTTGTGTGCTCAGTAAATACCAAAGGGGGTCAGCTTTACTATCTCACGTTTTTATTACCTTCCATGAGAGAGAAACTCAAGGGCAAAGTGGCTTGTCCCATGAACTCAACATATGTGTTTTTTCAAATTCTCTCTTTTACTTTTCAGAGGTCATTTTCTCAGAGGCAGAAATTGTGGCTTATACAGATTTTTCTTTCATTCTGGGCCTGGCCTATTGTGGATTGTTGGTAAACATTATACATGCAGAGAATGATACTGCAAAATAAAGATGTAGTATTGAGTCTAAAAAAATGCCCACTCAGGATCAAGGAAGTAAAAGCTTCACCTCCACACACACCCCCCCTGCCAGTCTGGGTCAAGAGAGGTGCATTGAATTGGCCCTCCGCTGTGCCCTAACTGCGCTCACTGCCAATATCCCTTGGTTGTGAAGTCTGCCATTGCACTCAACAAACCCATCACTCTCGTGGGAATTCTTTATAGCAGACCCATGTGATGGGAGTCTGCAAGCATCTAAGAGCAGAGGACAACAGAATTATCCAGAAGATTCCAAACATCAGCTCACATGCTTAGATTTACTCCCATAGAAGAACTCTCCAGTCTGAAGTTAAAAATAGTCACCCAAGTCATTGCTGGTCCAGCAGTCATGCACACCCACAGTTGCCCCTACCTGCTTTACTTTAGGATTTATATTCAACCCAGGGTCTGAAATAGTAAGACAATGTTTACAAATGACAGAAATTCTGTAAACAACAGGCAGCATCCCTGATAACCATAGCATGCATGATCCTCCAGACAGGCCGTGAACATAAACCTTGGGGAAATAGTTCTCGAACACAGGTTCTTTACTAAAGGGACAATGGAAACTTTCTAAATGTGATTCATTTCTGCAAGAGCTTAGTATTCAAGGAGTCAACTGAAATAAATTCCCACTGCACAGGGGGAGAAACATATGTAGGGAGCTTCCCATGAAGCCCAGGGTTGCTAGCTCTCTAGGACCCCCTGGAAGGACATGTGGATCCATGTCGGGCTCTCCGTAATTCTCTACCAGAATTACAGTGAAGTTCTCCATTTTAGGTTGATTCTTAGCCTGCCTACTTTATATTCATCAAAGTACCATCAGTCAAAGAGAATATTTTTAACTCATTACATTTTAAATACTGAAATGAAGAATGCAAAATTTATAAATATAAATTTATCTTCTAGTACAAACATATGACACTTCCATACAAGCAGCCACCAACCTGGAGGCCTCGTATCGGAATGTAAGGAAAACTCCGGCTTCCTGGTAACCTCTGAGTTTTCCTACTTTAAGAGACTCCAGCGGTAGTACTGCCTTAATCTTAACCTCTCTTCTAAGAGGAGGAAGAAGTAGTCTACTGAACTGGTCACAAGCCCAGGGCCCAAGAGGGCTCTGGAGTCAAGTTCCAGATTAGCTCCAGATTCTGAATCCTGGCCAGTTAAAATGCTCAGGGAGCAGGAGGCAAGAAAGTGTATATTAAGCATTTGATGACTAACAAATTCAACGTATTTTTGGAAATGTTGGTTTTAACCTACTTAGGAAGCTGAAGTGTGGAGTCACAGCAAGTGTGGAGGCCCAACACCTTGCCCTGAGAGTTCCCTCATCACCAAGGGCTGCTGAAGGGGAGGGTGAAAGACTCTGAGGCCACAGCTCAGACATGTGAATTCAATTAGCTTTGCACATCTCGTTATGCGCTGAGCGTTCAGCAGACCTTTCTCCCGGGCTTCCTTGAGGTGTGGGGTCATGCAGCCAGTGTGGGCAGCTGAGGTGCACTTGAGTCATCTCTCTCCTAGACCCCAGAAGCCCCCCCACCCCACTAGTTTCTTCCCAGACCTTCCCCAGAACCACTTCTTTCCAGCCTTGCTCTCAGTTCCACGTGCTATCTTATCCCAATTCTTAGGGATATTCTTGGCCCCAAGTCAGTGTTTGATGAGGGGAGGAGGAAGGGCTGCTGTGTTTTCACTCTCCCTCTTCAGAGTGCTTCTATTTCTCTCCTTATCTCTGTCCTCTCTGCCCTTCCCCTGCAAAACTCCAGTAGTGGGCAGAATACTGACCACGCCTCTCCCCAAAGCAGTCTGCCTCCTCATCCTCAGAACCTGTGAATGTGTCACCTCACATGGCAAAGGGGACTTACAGATGCGACTAAATGAACCCTGAGATGAGGAAAGGAACCTGAACTATCCAGGTGGATTCACTGAGTGGATCCCAGTGTCATCACAGGCATCCTTATATAAGGAAGTCAGGAGGATCAGAGTCATAGAAAGAGATGTGGTGATGGAAGGAAAGGAGAGGAAGAGAGAGAGAGAAGGGAAAGGAGAGAAGAGAGATTCTAGGCTGCTGGCTTTGAAGATGGAGAAGAGGCCACAAGCCAAGGAATGCAGGGGCCTCTGGAAGCTGGAGGCCACAAGGAAAGAGACTCTCCCCAGAGACAAAGGGAACCAGCCTCCTAACACCTTGATGTCAGTGAGACCTGTGGTGGACTTTGAACACTCAGAACTGGAAGGTAACACACTTGGCATTGTTTTAAGCCACTAAGTTTGCGATCATTTGTTACAGCAGCAGCAGGAATCGAATACAGCTCCCAAACACAAATGTATTATATAAATGGCAAAAGTGGGCAACACGGGAATAGGGCAGGGAGGTCTCCCAGGGCCTTTTCTCCTCCTCTTGCTCCTCACCTCTTCTATCTGGTGTGGCTGCAGTCTTGGCCCTGGCCCGGTGTCAGCATTTGTCTGCATCCACCTCATCTCTGACCCCAGACCCACTCCCCTGCAGGCAACGCCTCCCCTACCTAGGCAAAACTTGCAGCAAAGGTCACACACAGACTCCCTTACCCCTTCTCCTCTGGCCATGCTTCCTTCCGGGCAACCAGACAAGAGGCCCATCCTAGCCTACACACCTGAAATCACAGAGGGTCAGAGGCAACTCACGAACCTGACATAGATGCATCTGGCTCAACATCTAGGGGAGAAGAGTGTGTTCACCGACATAATTACTATGGAGAACATGTGTGAAGCATTATAAGAGGCGGGTGCTTTGGATGCAAACTTCCATGTTAGAGATTCTGCATGTCCCCAAAGACAAAGACTCAGATTCAGAGCCTTAAGGAATGTGACCTTTAAAGAAAAAAAAATACCCACACCTGCCTCTCACCCTCCTCACAACAGGAACCAAGATAAACACCAGTTTCCAAATTTCCTCTTACAAAATAACTCTGGTATTACTGTTCATGTCTTACTAAGCACCTTAGATGCTCTAAGAGAGGAAATCCTGTGCCTGAGACCCAGGGCCGTCCCCTGAGGCTGTCCACAAGAAGTACGCTCAGGAGCACGACAATGTGAGTGGGCGAAGTAAGAGGTAGATGGTGGAGCAGATGGTGTTGACCACCAGCAGGAGCAGTCACACCACAGTTCTGCATCAGTGTGCACACCTGTGCTGAAAAACTTGCAGAACAAATCACTAAAAGGACAAAAGATTTGTAAATCTCTCCTCTTAGAAACTTAGTTGAAAATACCTCGTGTCTCCTCAAAGGATAGTTGGGCTTTGGTATTTCCTGTACAGAGCAAATCATGGGCCAAATTGGGAGAGATTTTTTTTTCTTACATAAAAAGGCAAGCAATGTCCTCCAGGATATCTTTTTGGGAACCTGAAGCCTCACAAAATGAGATGAGAAAGCTGCTCATTAGATTCTCCAGTATCTTTCACATTTCAGATGCACCCAAATGAAATCAACCAGTCACAAAAGAACAAATACTGAAAGGTGCTTCTTATATGAGGTTTCTAGGGCAGTCAAATTCAGGGAAACAGAAAGCAGAATGGTGGTTGCCAGTGGCTGGAGAGGAAGGAATGAGGGGGGTTTTATTTTAATTTTTTAAATAGATACGAAGCTTTAGTTCTGGAAGATGAAAAAAATCCTGGAAATGGTTATTGGTGATGATTGTACATCAGAGTAAACGTACTTAATGTCACTGAGCCGCACACTTAAAAATGCTTAAAATGGCAAATTTTATATTTATATTTTACCAGAAAACCTTCCAACCATATAAACACACACCCACACATACACACACTCACACCCCACAACTCTACCTCGTGCTGCTTCCTCACACTGAACCACAGCCAGAATACCTCAACCGTTTCTTATTTTGAATGAATCCTTTCACTGGTTGCAGAGCAGAACGTAAAGAAACAGGCATTTCCGGGAGCACCGGGACCCTGACACCCCGCCCTTGCAGCAGCAGCCGTGAGGGTGGGGCTTCTCAGGATTGGCCGAGGGGCAGCCCCTCCCTAGAAAGTGAAAGTGAAAGTCGCTCAGTCGTGTCCGACTCTTCGCGACCCCATGGACTGTAGTCCATGGAATTCTCCAGGCCAGAATACTGGAGTGGGTAGCCTTTCCCTTCTTCAGGGGATCTTCCCAAACCTGGGATCAAACCCAGGTCTCCCGCACTGCAGGCGGATTCTTGACCAGCTGAGCCACAAGGGAAGCCCATCCCTACCTTGTTTGAAAGTGATGCTCAAGGTCGCAACGCTGCAGCACCTCGGTGCAATGCTCCGTGAACGGGCAGGTCACCAGCAGCTTGTTGAGGAGCTTGTTGACCAGGATGTTGGATTTCTTGCAGTGCTGCAGAACCAGAGGCTTGCGATCCACGGGGCAGAAGTCCTTCTCCACCAGGAAGTTGGTGAGGCAGACTGTGCAGTAGGTGTGTCCACATGGAGTGTCCAGAGGATCCAGAAGAGCTTGCAGGCAGATGTGGCAAATGAGGTCATCGTCCACATCTTCCGTGTAGGTGTAGAAGTGGTTTTCCTCAGGGGAGTGGGCTTGGCCACACACCACACACAGGGGTTCAGGGCTGGGATCGGGGTCCTCAGTGGGGTCTGGCTGGTTCATAGTCAGCTGGGAGTGGGTGGAGCAGTATGACAGGAAACCAACCCAGGAAAACAGTATTTCCTCCAGAGTAAATCAAGATCTTCTAGGAGCCATCCACAAACCTGCAAGAGAACAAGACTGCTCATCTATCTTGGTTATGGACGTTAGGCGGTGCTGCCAGTGGACAGAACTGAGCTGTGACTAGGAAGGCCTGGGCCAAGTGACCACTTGGTGACTGACTGACGTGACCTGAAGCCTGGCTTCCTCATGCCTCAGTTTAACTACCTATCTTACCAGGAATAAATACTTAACTCTAATGTCCTCATATTAGTGCAGTAAAAATTATTTGAGTGAAATCTGAGAATGCCCAGAAACAGGCCCTAACAAAATAGCCCAGTGATTTATAAAATTCTCTGTCAGATCACGACAAGAAGAAAAAGTTAATGCTCTGATGGTTTTCTATTATCTCTTTTCACTACCTTTCTCTAAAACCCAGAAATTAAAGGACACCTCAGAGTCTTCAACTAAATCATCTGAGAAGCAATAAGAACTGCTGAGGCAGTTGTATTTTTATGATGATGAAAGCATGTTTTCTTCTGCGTGCATTTCATTTATTCAGGAACTTCGTGGTAAAGGGGTTTCTGGAGCCACACTCCCTGTGCCAACCCTACCACCACTGTGCACCAATGATTTAATCTCTGTTTCCATGTCTGTAAAGTGGGGATAATACTGTAATGGCCTATCTCAGAGGGTTGTTGTGAGGAGTAAATGACATATGAGGCATAAAGCTCTTTAGAATTATGCCTGAAATACAGTAAGTGCCCAATAAGTATTAACTATTCTTACATATATTTGTTACTGAAGTCATTCTGTCTCCAGCCGAGCTCATTTGACCTGGAAACTGAAAGCTATAGTTCCTCTCAGGGGTCTTTTTGCTTTGTTCTCATAGTTCTCTTTCATTCAATTATATATATATTTTCAAACTAGTAGAATATTATCACACTATGTATTTTCCTTTGGTGAAAAGTGAAAGAGTCACTCGGTTGTGTCTGACTCTTTACAGCCTTATGGACTGTAGCCAGCCAGGTTCCTCTGTCCATGGAATTCTTCAGGCAAGAATACTGGAGTGGGTTGCCATTTCCTTCTCCAGGGGATCTTCCCAACCCAGGGATTGAACCTGGGTTACCCACATTGCAAGCAGATTATTTACCATCTGAGCTACCAGGGAAGCTATTTTTCCTTTGGTATAGGAGTTTAACATGGAGATTTCAACATGCCTGATCAACATTTAGGAGAGTCTCCTGATCGGTCAATAAACATTTTTTTCTTTGCCTTCAATATTTTTTATTAATGAGCTGCAGTAGTGTGAAATTAGTAATAATGACAATCATAAACATCTGATATCAATAAACATTTTGTGAGCACCAATCTTGAGCTAGGTAGCAAATTAGCTGTGCGGGAGACCTTCAAGAGAGCTTTAAAGGACATGCCTACCCTCTCGGAGTCCCCAGACCTTCCTAGGGGATGTGGACATGACCAAGTAATGAGAAACATAGGTAACCAATGCAGACAGAGGTCAGCATTAGGGGACACAGGGGCAACACTCATGACAATGAAGAATCCTGTAGTATCCCAGCCCTCAACTCAACTTTCTTCTTTTCCGAAAGTAACTAAAATGACTTTAAGTTTTCCACCGAAATATAAAGACAGATGAATCACCTAACAGGAAACTGGCCATGTTTTGAAACAGCACAGCAGTCATAAACTGCCTTACAGTTTTTTTCTTTTCCAAGTAAAGTTTGAGGTTGTTTGTACAAACATAGCCTTATCTCAAAAAGAAAATACGTTGACTTCAAACTTGTACTGAAGCACATTTCTGCACTGTGTTAATAAGCCTTGAAGAACACTCTGGTCAAGAGGTAGAAGTAAAGTGCCCCAAACGTGAAAGCATGTAGAAATCACAGACTTTTATTTAGCATCAGAAGAGATCACAGGAGGCAAAGGTAGAGGATACAGGAGGGGGTGAAGCTGTTTATAGTCAAATTTCGTAGAAACCTACACAGCTGCTATTTGTCCTCAAGGCTCAGAGAAGGTATTGGAACCACACAGGAAATGCTTTCAGTAGCATGATAAACAGTTCAAAAATAAACATGAAAACGGAAACGGGCCACCCAAAAGATTATCATCTGCTATAGGAAAAAAAGTTCACGTATTTTGAACTAAAACCCTATGTCTTTAGCACTTAGAGTTGGGTCAAATACTCCCACATATTCTTTCCCATTGTGCTGAACGGAAGGGTGAGAGGAATGCAGGTCGTAGCTCTGCTCCGACCACTGTAACAACAATGTCACATTTCTTGGCTGTTTCCTCGTTGGTGAAAAGGTGGAATTGGACCAGGTGTTTGGTTTTCTCACTGTGCTCTGGAAGGTGGGTCAGATGCCTTAGGCTCTTCCAGGGAAGGGAAGGGAAGGGGGGTGGTAGGCTGTGTCCAATTTTCCACTCCATCCAGACCCAGCTCCACTTTCATCTCACACATTAGGTTCCTCATAAGATTCTGTTCAAAGGACCGTGGCTTAAGGAAAACAAAAACCAAAAAAATTCTCCGGACTAGATACTATGAAATCCCTTTCAGAAACAGAGTCCTATAGTTCTGTGCTAATATAATAGAGGTGTTTCCTTGGAGTATTTTAAGGTGGTTGGCTTTGGGGAAAATTTTTTTTCTGGGGCCTTTATATATATATATATATATAAAAAAATATAAGAGCTCCAGGAAATTATAAGGTTAAAAATCCCTGTAGGCCCCAATGCAGATGGAGTTTTCCAAGATCTCTGAATAAAAAGATTCTTTGACTTTACTGAGTGCTAAAATGCCTAAAACAGGATGAGTGGATTGGAGTAAGCAAAAACTGGCAGGTTTCAGCTCCAACACCAATTTGTTTTTCTTTTCATTCTTTTTTATCTGAGAGCAATTTGAATTCCCTGGCACTTACTCTTGTGAGTAAACCAGATTCTTCTTATAATATTAATGTAAATACTGCTGTATATATTTTTCAACTTTGCTTTAGACTAAATAAAGCCTATATGAATAGACACAGATTATGGGAGAATTGGCTAAAAAAGCAGTTTGGATTCCAAAAAAAGAACTAGGTAGACTTTTGAAAGTATGATTAATATAATTTACTTGATGTTTATTTCCAGTTTACATCTTATAAATGTGTATGATGTGTCATGTTTTTGGACATATATGTGCCTTGCTGATGAACTGAGAAGAAATTACAGAAACTCATTAAGGCTTAAAAGGTAAACTCTTTTCTCCCCTAAGAGGGAGCAAGCGGGTCTCTCCATACACTCTAGTCTGTATGTCAGCTGTCAGCAATCTGGTCCTAGCTGGGGTAAGGAGAAAGGGATATGCAAGGTGGCTTTTTTGCAGTTGGGAGTGAGAAAAAGCAGGAAGTAGATTCCTTCCTTGAGTATGTGTATGGGGGTGGGGTGGATATCTTACTCTGCCTTGATACAACACTATTGTGACTTAGGAACCATCCTTCCTCCTTTTCTCTGGTTTAGGGTAGAACAGAAGCCTGAGGGGACTTTTACAGAGATGTGTAGTCCACCAATGTCATGCCAGGAAGTGCCAGGAAAAATAACAGTGTCATCTCTGTTTGTCCCTAATCCCTGCTTCCTTTCCCACCACTTCATCTTGCCTGAAATCTGTCCAGAAGTTCTTCTACCTAAATTTGAAATTCTAAACATCTGTGGTTGACAACAAAGATACATTTCAGAGCAAACGTGAGTCAGCACCACCTGCAAACAAGAGGCTCATGAGAGGTCGTATGTACACTGTCACCTCCACTGGAAAATTCAATAGACTGAAAACTTAGTAGCTTTAAGAACAGCTTTGGGGAGGGCAATTAAGAGGTACAGACTTCCAGTTACAAAATGAAGGAGCTTTATATTTTATGAAATAATATACTCAGTGATGATATAATATCTTCATGTGGTAACGTTGTAACCAGATTATTGTGGTGATCATTTTGTAATGTATAGAAATATTGAGTCACTACGTGATGCACCAGGAACTAGCATGGTGTTATACTTCAACAAACAAACTTGGAAAAAAAGAGATCATATTTGTAGTTACCAGAGTGGGGAGAGAGTTAGAGTGGGTAAATGTAGTCAAAAGATAAAAAATTCCAGTTAAAGGATAAATAACTACTCGGGATGTGGGTGTCCCTAGTGGCTCAGTGGTACAGAATCCGCCTGCCAATGCAGGAGACACAGGTTCAATCCCTAGATCAGGAAGATCCCCTGGAAAAGGAAATGGCAACATGCTCCAGTATTCTTGCCTGGGAAATCCTGAGGACCGAAGAGCCTGGTGAGCTACAGTCCATGGGGTCACAAAAGAGTCAGACACAACCGAGCAACTAAATAATAACAACCTATTAGGGAGGGAAAGTCTACATATTGACCAAAAATTTTTCTCTGTGGAATTCACCTAACCCCTTCATGGATGCCATTTAGAACATGTCTATTCCTTAAATCCATTTCAATTATTTGAAGACAGCCTCCAAGTCTTCCCATAGGTTCAGCAGCCTTAGGAGTGTCTGACATTTTTTCAGGTTTCCAGACTCTCAAGAGCCTGACCACACTCTTCTGCAAGCTCCCAACTTATCAGTGTACTTCCTGCAATATATGGACAGCCTCCAAGACAGAGTGAAATGAGAGTAACCAACTGTTCCCATAGCCAAAGACTGCATCTGCTTTCTTGGTGGCAACACACACCTTGACTGTTACTGCAGTCCTGCCAGAGCTAAGCAGGGGACATTACACTGAGTCCTGAAGGAAGCTATTAGCAATTCTTGGCCACAGAAGTGAAAAACATTTAAGGGTAACAAAGTAGAGAAGTAGATGCTTTAAAAGGCAAAAACAAGGGCTTGGAGCAGTTTAGAAAATGCAATGATATTTACTGGCATTAGCTAGATTTCTATAAACAAAATAAAGTCCTTAATGGCCAAACAGTTCCAGTATTGGAATTCTCAGCATATAATCTGATCTGAAGAATGAATGGTATTTGGGGAATTTGGGGCTCTCCCATTTGTTTGTAAGCATTCATTTATTTTGACAACTCTTGGTATTTTACCATATCCTGACATACATAACACAAGGGAAATGGAAACCGCTTTAAAAAATGGTAAATGGGAAATAATTTTTCCCATACAGAAGATAAACATTGATGAGCTTTCACTGAAATTCACTATTAATAAAAAAATGAAAATAGGGCCAAGGGCAGCTGATGAAGGGACAGGTGATGGAATAAACTAGACATTCTGCAACTCCAAATGTTCTGTACCTCTTTCTGTCCAGCTGCTTTAAAAAAAAGAAGATGCACAAGTGCTTGAGAAGGGAAGTGTACCTAAGGCAGCTTACTAGCCAGTCACCTTGGAACATTAGGCTTCTCCCTTCATCTGCCAGAAAGCATTGTTTACAGAAAATTCCTACTTAGCCTATGACAAACACAGGAAAAAATCCACTGAAGACATTCCTAAATAACAGATACACTTACACACCAGTGCTACGTGGTCCATGTTGCAATATGTAGTGTGTGCTTAGTCACTCAGTCATGACCGTCTCTTGCAACCCCATGGTCTGTAGTCCACCAAGCTCCTTTATCCATGGGATTTTTTCCAGGCAAGAATACTGGAGTGGGTTGCTGTTTCCTCCTCCAAGGGATCTTCCTGACCCAGAGATCAAACCCATGTCTCCTGTGTCTCCTGCATTGCAAGAGAATTCTTTACCACTGAACCATCGAGGAAGTCCCTATGTTGCAGCCTAAGGCCAAAGGAGATGAGTCCTGATATACATGTGTATTTTTTAATGGTTAATTTCCCCTAGATCATTAAGATAGTTGAAAAACATGGGAAACATGAAAAACACATATATTAAATGTACAACATTATTTTAAGCTTAAATATTTTACTTATACTAAAAACAAAAATTTTCCCCCATAGTTTCACTTTCCTGGCTTTAAAGGAAGTGAGCCCAGCAATACTATTTTCAAAAATCTACCTCTTCTTCTGTCTGATTTTTCAACTGAGGAAATTGCTGTTTGACAGTTTCTTTTGACTAAGTGATAATCTTAAATAATCTTTAGATAACTTGAGCTACTGATCCTTGTATTTATTTAAATGTTAATCGTTTGTTCATCATGGATTTTTGCATTAATTTTGTTTTTTTTTAAATAATGCATTAAAATAGTACTTATCGTCATTACCAGGGTTTTTGCTGCTGCTGCTGCTGCTAAGTCGCTTCAGTCGTGTCTGACTCTGTGCAACCCCATAGACGGCAGCCCACCAGGCTCCCTCGTCCCTGGGATTCTCCAGGCAAGAACACTGGAGTAAGTTGCCATTTCCTTCTCCAATGCATGAAAGTGAAAAGTGAAAGTGAAGTCGCTCAGTCGTGTCCAACTCCTAGCGACCACATGGACTGCAGCCTACTAGGCTCCTCTGTCCATGGGATTTTCCAGGTAAGAGTGCTGGAGTGGGTTGCCATTGCCTTCTCCACCAGGGTTTTTGGGCCCCCTTAAAATTTGCACCCAAATGTAAGGGCCACATTTGCCTCACCGACTCATGGCCCTGTCACTGTTGTTGTTTTTTCAGAGACTCAGGTAGAGAGAGCTGTGTGTTGAGGCCATGGTTAGGACTGAGCTTTCCTTCCAACCACCTCCGTGGGTCTCAACATTTTCCGTGCACCTGCCCTGATTCCCAGTCAGGTGCAATGGCAAAAGCAAGGAATTACAACCTTGTCACAGGTGCACCACTAAATTTTAACCAAGGTCTAAATTGATCTGACTGATTGTTTTATTGATACATGCTTGATAGAGGCACCAGGTGAGCAATCTGCTGACGGCTTCATGAGGCAGGAGGAAGAACTTTCTTCAAATGAGAGGAAGAAAGTGTAACCTAAGGCCGGTCCCCAAAACAATCACGAAACAGCTGAATCCTGAAAGAGCTTTGTTTTGTGAGTATATAAGAGAGCCCATTCAAGTAATAGAAACAGTTCTCTCAAGGAAGGACACTGTATGAACTGTTGCTATACAAACAATGTGACACTTGGCCCTACTTGGGGGAGAGATAAACTAGGAGGTTGGGATTAACATATATGCACCACTATATATAAAATAGATAACCAACAAGGATCTACTGTATAGCACAAGGAACTATATTGAACATTTTTAATAACCTATAAGGTAAAAGAATCTGAGGAAGAATATACATATATATAAAACTGAATCACTGTGTTATATACCTGAAACTAACATGATATTGTGAATCAACTACACTTCAACTTTTAAAATTAAAAAAAAAAAAAAATTAGCCTTAAAAAAAAAAATGAAACTGAGCTTAAGGTTTTCCTGTTGTTGATGATACTTTAAAATTTGAATGAAGCTCCGCACGGCAGAATGGCTACAGAGCTGGTTTTGAACTGGTCACTGAGGCCATGTCTCAGTACAGAGACTGTACAGATCACAGTCATAGTCAGGAACATAGTCTGGAAATGTGAAGACCAGATATACACCCACTGAGGAAAAGGGTGGAACAATGCCAAAAAATTCTTCACACAAATGGCCTTGTCTCCCTTTCTACAATGATTATCAGTCCAACCACTGCCCTGGCTCTGGCTTCAACACCTTAATTAGATTATTGGGGGAAAGGAATTGCCAAAGTTAGGGCAAACTCTATCTTTCTCTATTCAGTTCAGTTCAGTTGCTCAGTCATGTCCGACTCTTTGCAACCCCATGGACTGCAGCTTGCCAGGCCTCCCTGTCCATCACCAACTCCCAGAGTTTACCCAAACTCATGTTCATTGAGTCGGTGATGCCATCCAACCATCTAATCCTGTCATCCCCTTCTCCTCCCACCTTCAGTCTTTCCCAGCATCAGGGTCTTTTCAAATGAGTCAGTTCTTCCCATCAGGTGGCCAAAGTATTGGAGTTTCAGCTTCAGCATCAGTCCTTCCAATGAATATTCAGCACTTATTTCCTTTAGGATGGACTGGTTGGATCTCCTTGCAGCCCAAGGGACTCTCAAGAGTCTTCTCCAACACCACAGTTCAAAAGCATCAATTCTTCGGCACTCAGCTTTCTTTATAATCCAACTCTCACATCCTTACAGAACTACTGGAAAAATCATAGCTCTGACTAGATGGACTTTTGTTGGCAAAGTAATGTCTCTGCTTTTTAATATGCTGTCTAGGATGGTCATAACTTTTCTTCCAAGGAGCAAGCATCTTTTAATTTTATGGCTGCAGTCACCATCTGCAGTGATTTTGGAGCCCCCCAAAATAAAGTCTGTCACTGTTTCCATTGTTTTGCCATCTATTTGCCATGAAGTGATGGGACCAGATGCCATGATCTTAGTTTTCTGAATGTTGAGTTTTAAGCCAGCTTTTTCATTCTCCTCTTTCACTTTCATCAAGAAGTTCTTTGTTCTTCTTCACTTTCTGCCATAAGGGTGGTGTCATCTGCATATCTGAACTTATCAATATTTCTCCTGGCAATCTTGATTCCAGCTTGTGCTTCATTCAGCCCAGTGTTTCTCATGATGTACTCTGCATATAAGTTAAATAAACAGGGTGACAATATACAGCCTTGATGTTCTCCTTTCCCGATTTGGAACCAGTCTGTTGTTCCATGTCCAGTTCTGACTGTTGTTTCCTGACCTGCATACAGATTTCTCAAGAGGCAGGTCAAGTGGTCTGGTATACCCATCTCTTGAAGAATTTTCCACAGTTTGTTGTGATCCACACAGTCAAAGGCTTTGGCATAACAAGCAGAAGTAGATGATTTCCTGGAACTGTCTTGCTTTTTTGATGATCCAACAGATGTTGGCAATTTGATTTCTGGTTCCTCTGCCCTTTCTAAATCCAGTGTGAACATCTGGAAGTTCATGGTTCATGTACTGTTGAAGCCCGGCTTGGAGAATTTTGAGCATTACTTTGCTAGTGTGTGAGATGAGTGCGATTATGCGGTAGTTTGAGCATTCTTTGGCATTGCCTTTCTTTGGGATTGGAATGAAAACTGACCTTTTCCAGTCCTGTGGCCACTGCTGAGTTTTCCATATTTGCTGGCATAGTGAGTGTAGCACTTTCACAGCATCATCTTTTAGGATTTGAAATAGCTCAACTGGAATTCCATCACCTCCACTAGCTTTGTTCTTAGTGATGCTTCCTAAGGCCCACTTGACTTCACATTCTAGGATGTCTGTCTCTAGGTGAGTGATCATACCATCATGATTATCTGGGTTGTGAAGAACTTTTTTGTACAGTTCTTCTGTGTATTTTTGCCACCTCTTCTTAATATCTTCTGCTTCTGTTAGGTCCATACCATTTCTGTCCTTTTTTGTGCCCATCTTTGCATGAAATATTCCCTTGGTATCTCTAATTTTCTTGAAGAGATCTCTAGTCTTTCCCATTCTATTGTTTACCTCTATTTCTTTGCACTGGTCACTGAGGAAGGCTTTCTTATCTCTCCTTGCTATTCTTTGGTACTCTGCATTCAAATGGCTATATCTTTCCTTTTCTCCTTTGCTTTTCACTTCTCTTCTTTTCACAGCTATTTGTAAGGCCTCCTCAGACAACCATTTGGCCTTTTCACATTTCTTTTTCTTAGGGATGGTCTTGACCCCTGCCTCCTGTACAATGTCACGAACTTCCCTTCATAGTTCTTCAGGCACTGTGTCTATCAGATCTAATCCCTTGAATCTATTTCTCACTTCCACTGTATAATCGTTAGGGATTTGATTTAGGTCATACCTGAATGGTCTAGTGGTTTTCCCTACTTTCTTCAATTTAAGTCTGAATTTGGCAATAAGTTCATGATCTGAGCCACAGTCAGCTCCCGGTCTTGTTTTTGCTGACTGTATAGAGCTTCTCCATCTTTGACTGCAAAGAATATAATCAATCTGATTTCGATGTTGGCCACCTGGTGATGTCCATGTGTCGAGTCTTCTCTTGTGTTGTTAGAGGAGGGTGTTTGCTATGACCAGTGCGTTCTGTTGGCAAAACTCTGTTAGCCTTTGCCCTGCTTCATTCTTTCTCTATTAAACAATGTAAATTTACAGTTACATGTTAAATTATGGATAAACTGTGTGAAACTTGCAGGTATCAAAGTGTCATCAATTTTTTTTTTAATTAATACTAACTTTGAATTAAGATATATAAGAGGCTAGACAAATGCTCTGGGGGCTATACCTTAACTTACATTTATAGTGAGGAGAAATTAGGCGCTTTAATGGGCTTCCCTGTTGGCTCAGAAACATGACTGAAGCAACTTAGCACACTGGTGGCCCAGATGGTAAAGAATCTGCCTGTAATACAGGAGACCTGGGTCAGAAAGGTACCATGGAGAAGAGCATGGCAACCCACCCCAGTATTCTTCCTTGGATAATTCTATGGACAGAGAAGCCTGGCCGGCTATAATACATGGGGTTGCAAAGAGCTGGACACAACTGAGTGACTCACACTTCCATTTCCAGGTACTTTAATGATCTGAATAAAAATAGTCATGCACAGGATAAAAACTATCTTCAAACCAAGAGCCTGGGTTGGAAGTGGAGGTGGTGAGACGGGGGTGCCATATGCACTGCAGGGGAAAGAGAGAGGACAGAGGGAGGGCAGGTGTGCATGGGCTACAAAGATCAGGTTAGCTCTGCTCCTACTTAATATCTAAATCACCAGTCTCTAGGAGAGAGTAAGTAATTCATTAATGCAGTCTGTGAATGACACCTGTCTGTATAGTGTGACCAACTATAAAAGACAGAAAAAAATACAAATGATCTTTAAAGAGGTTGAATTGTAGTCGGGAAATTAAAGGAAAATTGAACTAAAAGGAGAACGTGTGACATATCTGGAGTCAATAACTGAGAAGATAGATGTTTAGAAAGTGGGGAAAACAAGGGGAGTGTTAAATGAGAAGAAATTTGAGTTTCAGAAGTCAGTGATGGACTTTCACAAGCTCCTCTTGGAGAGGAGCTTTGTCTCTCTTGTCAGAAGACTTTACTGCCTTTCCCCTGGGGTGTCAGGGCACACCTTTCAAACTTGGGTTTGTTTGTAAGAACTCTGACCCATAAAAGACGTCCTTCCACTTCCTGGTCTACCAACATATTGAGATGGAACTGACCCCCTGCCAACAACAAAATGAAGGCAGGATATTCTGCATTAACCAACAGCTCTTGGCCCTTGCAATCAGTTGCCACAGGGTCCTGGGCAGGGCTGATGTCAGATGAGAAGTATGATAAAGAAGCAGACTGGCCTTCTTCCACTCAAGGCTGAAAAACATACTTGTGCTGTGCTGTGCTTAGCCGCTCAGTCGTGTCTGACCCTTTGTGATCCCATGGACCACAGCCTGCCAGGCTCCTCTGTCCCTGGGGATTCTCTAGGCAAGAACACTGGAATGGGTTGCCATGCCGTCCTCCAGGGGATCTTCCCAACCTAGGGATTGAACCCTGGGTCTCCTGCATTGTAGGTGGATTCTTAACCGTCTGAGCCACCATGGAAGCCCAAGAATACTGGAGTGGGTAGCCTAAACATACTTAGGAAATGCTTATGGTTTTTTTTTCCTTTTTCTTTTAAGATATAACCAAGGTTTAAGGAAGAAAGGACAAGGTGAAGGAAGATATTTAAGTGCTCAACATTTCTCTACTGTTT
This sequence comes from Okapia johnstoni, assembly GCA_024291935.2. Lineage (NCBI taxonomy): Eukaryota > Metazoa > Chordata > Mammalia > Artiodactyla > Giraffidae > Okapia > Okapia johnstoni. The sequence goes on from CM044308.1 coordinate 62,805,175, forward strand.
CAATTCTATAGGTGTTCACCTCTTACCTGCCTGACACTTGTCTGCATTTCTGTGGGAGTTCCCATAGGCAATTCAATTTCATCCTCAACAAGTTTGTCTAATTAGGAAAATGGAGCTTTCATATAGAAAAAAAAAAAAAAACTTAAAACAGTACAAGAAAACATACAGTGAGTATGGTCCTTCAAAATAGAAGCCAGGGCCAAGTGTGGAGGAAAAGGAGTGAGAAAGCAATGTGGCGTGGCTCAGAATAGTCAAGGAAAGTTCTTTGAACAGATGGTCCTCAGGGAGGGTCACGAAAGATAAACAAAATTTGGGCAAGTTGGAAGAAATCCAGGCAGAAGGAAGAAACTGAGAAAATTCTTCAAGGAAAATGAATCCACCCACTGATATCTGGTGTTCCCACATGACTGAGATTTTAAAATTATTAAGAAGTCACAGGGATTTGAGTTGGGTGACAATCTTAGATTCTCACCAAGAGCAACAATCCTCTTTATGACATGCTGGGGGATGACCTTCCAGCTTCTGTTTGAAACATCTCCAGCGATGGGCTCAGGTTGAGTGGAGGAATCAGTTCCTTAGCCAGAATACCACCTATCTGTTGAAGCAACCTCAGATGACCTTCACTGATTTGTTTTTGTATATTCATCATACTAGTGACTGAAAAGATTCAGCAGGTCTTTAGCATATAAAACACTTAACAACTGTATTTTGAACTTTGAACATAGGAATAAATAATGGTAGTGGTGAAGGTTGCCAATTCTGTTTCTCCCTGCCTGTACTTTGCCCAATATTTCAATCTCCAAGTAGATAAGGAATTTCATCATAAGAAGTGGGAGGGGCCTATGTGTAGGAATGTTCCTCCCAAAGATATGCCCACATCGTAACTCCTAGTACCTGAGAGTGTGACCTTATTAGAAAAATGGTCTTGTCTTTGATAATAAAATTAAGTTAAAGATCTTGAAATGAGATCATCCTGGATTATCTGATTTACCCCAAATCCAATGACAAGTGTCTTTTTAAGAGACAGAGAAAGAGAAGACACAGAGGAGATGGTGATGTGGAGACCGAGATTGGAATGAAGCAGTCACAAGCCTGGGACACCAGGAGGCACAGAAGCTGAAAGAGGCAAAGAAGGATCCTTTTCTGGATCTTCCAGTGGAAGCAGGGCTCGGCCAATGCCTTGATTTCACACTTCTAGCTTCCAGAATTGTGAGGAAATAAAGTCATGTGTGGTAATTCATTACAGCAGCAATAGGAAATGAACACAGGGCACTGTATACCCAGGAAGGGGGTACACATTCCCCATGATCTTTTCCAGTGCTTCTCTACAGGATTTAGAAACAATAGGGTGAGTGGCAGCCATTTATACATCTATTAATACATACTTGTGGATAACAGTTCTGCCCTAGTATAAAAATCTAATTTTCTTTTAATCCATAGCTAAGCAAGAACACAGATGTCTCCAGAGATGACTGTTAAACCAAATTTCTAGGGCCCCAAGGGAGAAAAAAAATCACATATTAATGATATATATAAAAAAAAAAAAATCTCTGGTTAATTGGGGCAGAACTTAGCCACTGACAGAAGTGTATTGTCAATCCACCATGTCAAAGAGTGTGGCTCCCTAAACTGGAGGGAGGGTGGGGGAGGGGATGAGGTATTCTTCTGGAAAGGCAGACACAGAAGGGCAGGGTGAAGACAACAGGAATAGAAAACCACAAATCTCAAATTTGGGGGTCATCTTCTCTATCCTCTACTTGAATCCCAGGAATCCCTTCTCTCCCCTCCTTTTTAGATTATATTTTATAATGTAAAATAAAACATAATTATTACTAGTTAATGAGCAGTTCACTAAGTGCAAGATACTATGTTGGATACTTTTCATGTATTTTCTCAGTTAATCTTTAGAATGACCCTATGAGATCAGTGATATAATCTTTATTGTACAGATGAGGGGTATGTGCTGCTAAACAGATGCAAATCTTTGTCATTCGTTCATTCAGTAAACATGTGAAGTCGCTCAGTCGTGTCCGACTCTCTAGGACTCCATGGACTGTAGCCTACCAGGTTCCTCCATCAGTGGGATTTTCCAGGCAAGAATACTGGAGTGGTTTGCCATTGTAGTAGGTACTAAATATAGCAAAAAACAATCACCTTCAGACAGGGAACTCAGTGCCCTACAAGGCAGTCTACTGGATTTTTAGACAACTCTAACTCTTAGAAAGTTCTGCCTTATATTGATCTGAAATATATCTGTGAGTAAGCAACAGGTCACTGTGTTGTCCTCATCTTAGAACCAAAGAAGAGGAAAAGATGAATGGAAGAAGTTTATAGAGGACAATCAACATTTTCTGTTTCTTATTTCAGCTCAGTGCAGTTTTTTTGCTTTGCAATTTGCATGGCTTTCATGTAAACCTTTATTCTTTGGAGATAATAGATGGGTAAATCTTATTAACCCAGAAAGAGTGATGTAGTTTTCCTTCCAAACGGTTTTGAAAAGCCCATGTTATTTACAGGCCCTGTCAGAGAACAATAAATTTGCTACCCACATAAAAGTGAGTCTATGTGGTGCCAGCACACAAATATCAGGACGAGTTACATACACCAGAGAGTCCACGGATGCTGAGGCAAGGGGGAGGACACATTTTAGAGTATCTCTCATATGTCCCCTCAGCAGCATCGTACAGAATGGCCTTTTAAGTAGTCAGAATCCTAGCAGACCTTATCTTCTCCACTTTTAGTGAGGAATTCAAATCTAAAAAAAGGAGATGCTGGAAGCCAGGAATCACCACTCCAGGAAACCCCACTGTTTATTTACATCGCAGAATCCTACTACCCACAGTTCTGCAAAGGACCAGGCATTTCAACTGACAGCACCCCTAGCCTGGAACTCCAAGATAAACAAGATATTAATAATCTTTGTTACCAGGTTCTCCTTCTAAGCCTTTGGGGGCCTTTTGGGAAATCTGTTTTGCTCAGAGATTCTTTGGTTCTCAATTTACTACTGTTTCCATCATTATTATACCCAAACTGTAGCATGACCTAGGAAGTCTAGCTGTATCCAATATAATAATTGTTTCCTGTAATACTGCACAATTTAACACTTATTGAGTGCTTTCTATATACCAGCCACTTTATATGAAACCATTTCAGTTATTCCTCACAATAGCACTGGGTTTGGTAAGTATTCTGTTTTCCAGATGATGAAACTGAGGCAAAGAGATATTCAATTACTTATTTAGTTCAATAATTACCTGATGGAACTGGCCCAGATCTGATTGATTCTAGCCACTATGCCTTCCTTTCAAGAAAATACTAGTTGACATTGTGCCAAAGACTATTCTAAGCACTTTAAACATTTCAATTCATTTCAGCTTCACAATTTTCTTGTAGCTGAGATAAGGTGAGGTTAAATAACCCATTCCAGGTTACAAGGCTAGTAGGAGATGGAGCTGGGTTTTGAACTCAGGGAGATTGATGGCAAAGAACAGGCCACTGTTCTAATGCAGTAGCACCATTCCACCTAGAATTCAATAAATAAGACTAATATTTCCTAATGAGGCATATGGCCACTCCCCTGCAGTCAAGCTGACCTACTCAGGTGCACAGCCCATCCAGCTTCTGTTGGGGGCCTGGGGATGTGAAACACAACACGTTGACATCCCTTTTGGGGGAAAAGGTAAATATGGAAACTGATGGATGGGGAGGTTGAGGTGCATCTCCAGGTTCCACTGAGCAAGTTAGTAATCAGTTCAAGGTTATGAATCCCTGATCTCAATCCACTAGGCTGTTACCTTGCTCTTGATGATGAAAAGGTGCCTTATCTTTTCAGGATAAGGTGAGACCTGGAGAAGTTCCCAGGGCACTGGGAACATGCCTGCTCTCATGCAATGGCTCAAAGTCATCAAGGCACATGACAGTCCATTAAGGGGATGATCCTGTCCGCAAGACCTCCCAGTTCCCCTTCCTCAGTCCAGGGCAGTCTCCTCCTCCCAGGGACTTAGCCCTGAAGCTCACCAGGCTGCAGCCAAGAGTGTTTACCTGCAAGACTGGAGGAGACCAAGCACCAGTCTGCCCTGGAGATAACACAATTGAAAGCAGAGAGGGCTGTCTGCCAAGTCAGATTGCACAAATGCCAACAGAACATTTCCCCTGAAAGCTTGTGGAGGACCACATTTTGTGGGGCTGTTGTGGGATGAGAGTCTCAAGGAGGGAAAAGGCAGGAGTAACAGCGTGGCTGCTAAGTCACTTCAGTCGTGTCTGACTCTGTGCGACCCCATAGACGGCAGCCCACCAGGCTCCCCCGTCCCTGGGATACTCCAGGCAAGAACACTGGAGTGGGTTGCCATTTCCTTCTCCAATGCAGGAAAGTGAAAAGTGAAAGTGAAGTCGCTCAGTTGTGTCTGACTCTTAGCGACCCCATGGACTGCAGCCTACCAGGCTCCTCCATCCATGGGATTTTCCAGGCAAGAGTACTGGAGTGGGTTGTTGCCATTGCCTTCTCCAGCGTGGCTAGCAGCTCCTAAAGCTGGCCTGGGAGAATGGCAAAAACCAATCTGCCTGGCCTGTTTAATGACACAGCTTTAAGCATTTTGCTCCCTCCTGCCTGTTTCCTTTCTCTGCACCATGAACATTGGTGTTAATTGCCTACAACTAATAGCCATAACAAGAGCTATCAGGATTCCTAACAATTGCAACCACGTCAGACCTTTTATCTCAGAAATGTCAGACTATTTCCTCCAGCAACCTAGATAAATACCCTCAAGAAGGATGGATCTAGCCTTTGTTTGGTACCCACTTGACACCAGGCACTGGCTACTAGATGCTCTATATATGTTACCTCATGTACTTCTCAGGACCATTTTATATTGTTGGGATTATTAGTTCTTGTTGTACCGATGAAGAAACAGAGGCTCAGAGAAGTAATATAAGCAAGATGTAAATGGAAGAGACTGTACAGTGTTCAATCAAGCCATTTTGCACTTAACCAAGGGATAGAGTTACTACAGGAAGGGAAGCACTGTGGGTCTTTTCATCCCTTTGAACAAAACTCATGTACACATCATCCAACATACCAGTTGCATTCTAAATCACCTGACTCTGAATTCCAGTCTCTGTAATTTTTTTTTTCTTTTTATATCTGGGGGCTTAGTATCCATAGCTTTGTTCCTTTAATAGTCAGGAGCCCTGACATATAGTGAGAAAATGATTGGTTTAATTATACATTACCTACTATGCAAAGACCTAACAAACCATGGCCCACAGAGGAAAGGAAATAATCGTGGAGAGGTTTGTGACTTTAAGGTGACAATTCTATCCAGAAGATTTAGGATCTAAGAGATCTTTTTCTCTCTTGTGCTGACAAAACTCTGAATCAAGTGAGGCTATTGGTGAAGGACGAGCAGCCACCACCACCCAAACACAAGGCTCAGGGGAAAAGGACAGACTCAAAGGTCAGCTGAAGAGCAATACAAGCCGCTGAGGAGAAAGCGAAACTGGCAAGTGCGAGGCAGAGTCTCGGGGGAGAAGCAAGCATCTAAGACTAAAGTGTTCTCCATTTGTGTCAATTTATACTTTAGGAGAACTGACACGCACTTTGAATTTCTGGGTGGATGAACATGAATATTCACAGCAATAGCAATTCCTAACAGATTATTCCCTTGCTAACTGAAATCTCAGAAAAACAGCCCAAGAAGGAATCCAGGATGAAATGCCTCCCTCACAGGTTGACTATTCTCCCCCAGTTTTCCAGCTCATCCCAGTAGGGAGCCGGGTTTGGAGATGGTTTCTTTTCCTCTAACAGTATTGGGTGGAGAGTGTGTGTGGCTACTGGGCCACCCCGAACAGAAGTGGTAACAGTCTGTGTGGTCAGGATTAAGAAAACAAAGTGGATCCTAGAGGTAAAATTACTCAAGAAAGAAAGGTCCTGGCAGAACAATCTCCTTGGTATATTTGCAAAGAAAAGAAAGAGAGGAAAAAAAAAAAATGGAAGAGTTCTAAAAAATTACATATCAGACCTGAATTTATATTCTTGTAAACACTGAGGAAATGATCTTTACTTTAGCCAAAGGTCAGCAGACAGCCAACTCAGGGTCTGAATGTAAACAATTCTAATCCAAGTCTGTGAAGTAGTTTTAAAAAGAATAAAGGACAAAGAAAACAGTAGACTTCTCTAGAGAAGAGAGAAGGAAGAAGACTGGAGTGCAGGCTTCTGAGTAAGGGCAATAGAATTTACCTGCCAGAGGAACAGATTTTCGGTGGGGGGAACAATTAAGGTCATCTCACAGGTTTAGATGGAAATTGCCTCTGGTGAACGCCGAAAGTAAGGGAAAATAAGTCAACTCTGATTTCAGCCCCCTCCCAACACAGACTATACAGGTCTGCATCTTGAAGTTTCAGAAAAAAGTATCCACTCCACCTCAGAGTTTAAAAATAATAATAATCAGTTCAACTTCCCAGACAAGCAGAGGCTGGATTAATGATTAAGAGAAACCAAAAGGATTAAATATCTGACCTGGGAGAATTTTTCTCTGCATCCAAAATGTCAAAGGCATCTCTTTCCTTTCAAAAAGAACTTCTTCTGGGACAAACACCCAGAGCTAAACCATTCAGCTTCTATTTTTCACTCACATTCTTCCTTCAGATCCATCAAGGCTCCACGGTCTAAACATCCAGAGAGAAACAAGCAGGGTTTCAGCTCACCTTTCCAAGTGCTGCCTGGGGCTCTCAAAGCGGCAGCACCCCAGCCGTTCTCATGCTTGTGGCTGAGTCCAGCAACTCCTTGGGCTGCCCCAGCAGTAACCGGCCTCCACCTCCGTCCTACAGGTGCCTAGAGGAAGGAGGAGGGCATTGGTCAGTGGAGACCAGGAAATGTGTGACATCACAGGAGCCTCAACAGATAAAACATTGCTGGGACCTTAGTTATTGAAACAGTCAGTAAGTCCCTCCCACCTGTCATTCACCTGCATACCCGCGAGCAGGTAGGTGGCGTCTCTGGGTGGACAAATGAATCAGTTAGAGCAATTTGCCCAATGGAATTTACTTTCTTTCCTGTGCATGGCACGTGTCCAGCCCCAAGGACAGATCTGAATTTCTATGCCTGGTTGCTTCCTAGGCCTCTCCTCCCACCCCCTTCCAATAGTTGCCTATAAAAGAGTTAAAAAGAAAGTTTATTTACTTTTATCATTTTAACAACTTTCAAAAAATTGAAGTAACGTTGATTTGCAATGTTAGTTTAGTCTCTATACTTTATTCCATTTGAAGTTCTTACAAAATCACAGCCATACTTCCCTGTGCTGTACAATATATCTTTTTTTCTTATTTATTTTATATATACTGGTTTTTACCTCTTAGTCCCCTACACTTAGGGCTTCCCTGGTGGCTCAGACGGTAAAGAATCTTCCTGCAATGCAGGAGACCTGGGTTCCATCCCTAGGTTGGGAAGTACCCCTGGAGAAGGGAATGGCTACCCACACCAGTATTCTGGCCTGGAGAATTCCATGGACAGAGGATCCTGGCAGACTACAGTCCATGGGGTTGCAAAGAGTCGGACAGGACCGGTTGGACACAACTGAGTGACTTTCACTTTCCCCCTACCCCGTCTTGCCCCTCCCCTTTCCCCTCTCCCACTGGTCATCACTAGTTTGTTCTCTTTGAGTCTGTTCGTTTATCTTTTAGATTTCACATGTGATAACCTAGGATGTTTAAATACAAAAACAGACAGTCACTTAATAAGCATGAAAAGGAACTGTGTGAAGATTGAATGCTTGGAAAATATCTGAGATTTATTCCCTAGTGCTTTTCTGAATGTCATCCATTTGGATCCCAAGTGCTTCTCTGTTCAAATTTAAGAGATGAGAGGTGACATTTCAAATTCATTAAAAAAAACTCCAAACATGATGCTTCTTAGCAGTTTCAGAGTCAAGTTTTCAAACACTCCCCCACTCCCTGCCCCAGCAGTTCATCCCATATTCAGGAGTTTGTGAAACTTCGGTCACTTCCTAGCTCGCTGGCCTGGCAGCTAGAAGTCACACGGAGGTTACAGTTCACAAAGACCTGCAATTAGGAGCAATTTACATGATTCAGATTGGAATGACAGTACAGTAATAAAGTGGCATTGTCAGCTGGTTAGAGCCAGGAAGGAGGAGTCAGGGTTATTTCTGTCCCAAGCGTGGTGTGTGACCCTGGGCAAGTCATTGTGTTGCCTCAGCTTTTCCAGCAGCAAAAGACAGGAACCCTACAACTCAGCCGGCGCCGCAGCAGCACCTGTGAGGTATTGCGGCTGCCTCTTAAACCCGCTGGCATCTTTCGAAGGATTGTCAACAGCTTCTATCACTGCATTTTAACGTCCTCGCGTATTTCTATGGCCCCAGTCCAGCTCAACAATTTATTCACTCTCTGGAATGTACTACCTGGGGAAAACATGGGTTCTCCCTCCCAGGTGGATGGCCTACTTGCCCAGAGAGATATACTCTATTTTTTCCCTGGAAGGAGGGAAAAATGTTGAAATTCGGACTTTTCCTCTTATTCTGTCTCCCTCTTCCCTCTCTTTGTTTTAAGTTAACTTTTATTGGCGTATAGTTACTCTACAATGTTATGTTAGTTTCTGCTGTGCTCCCTCTTCTCTTGATACTGTTAATCCTTTGATCTCACACATTCTAACACTGTACTTCTTCAGAGGTTTTGGGATTGGGCTGGTGGGTTGGTGTTTTGACGGAGGTGGGGGGGGGGGTGGAGGAAGAAGAATAAATTGGAGGGGGGAGCGGAGGAAGGTGTTGACTCCAGTCTCTAACTCTCCACATTGACTGGGTGCCGCCAGTCATCCGATATCTTGTAAAACAACCAGGGAGGGAAGAAGGAAGAATTCTAGTCACAGGCCCGCAGGGCAGGCTTTGCATGTTTCTCTTGCAATAGAGCTGGGTCCTCTCCCGAGCTGTCCCTGGCTGCTCTAGACCACTATCCCCACTCGGGAACTGCCTGCACTTCGTAGAGAGCTGGAAGCTTGAAAAGAAAATTCCCCATTCACATTTTCATCCAATAGAAACTATGGTAGGTGTGGCTACTCCTTTATTATTAACAACGACTACATAAAAACAGAAAGGCAGCAAAGCATTTTATATACCTGCCGGTGTTTCAGGAATAAGTACTGGTCCACAGGTTTGATACTCAACTAAGAAACACCTGCAAAACAGGCTTCTACGCTGGCTTGAGTGTCCCCCGAGACAGGAGGAGGGACAGGGCCAGCTGCCAGCCTCATGAATCATCCAGGCCTGCCTACAGCTGCCTTCCATGTGTGTCAATCACCTTTGAAGGTGGCAGGTCCCACCTAGGTAGGAGGAAGCCACAAGGCTTCCCTGGTGGCTCAGAGGGTAAAGTATCTGCCTGCAATGCAGAAGACCCGGGTTCAATCCCTGGGTTGGGAAGATCCCCTGGAAAAGGAAATGGCAATCTCATGGACAGAGAAGCCTGGCGGGCTATACAGTCCATAGGGTCTCAAAGAACAGGTCACCACTGAGCAGCTAACACTTTCACAGAAGATATAGTAAAAGGAGGGGCAAGATTTCTGGGGAAGGGCATTTTCAGGAAGTGACAACAAGTCCTTGAGGCTAAGGGCTTCACAGACACTCAGCATTCTGTTCCTGTGGTTCAGTGAATAAAAATTGAGAAAAGAAGTTGAACCAGGAGTAGAGATCACGGTCTGTAAAGCAAAAAGAGTGGAGCAGTGTACAAAAGACAAAGGAAAAATAGGCCATTTGACTTGGTGCTCTTGGATTTAGAATCATCTTTGAAGTTTTAAAAAAATCAGTGTGGGCTTCATTTTTCCATCAGGGCTGTTGTGTTATTATGGAAGTATGTCTCAAATACTAGTGAAAAGATATACATAATAATCATAAAAAACTACCATTGACTAAGTGCTTAGCTGGTGCTACTCACTGTTGTGAGCATTACGTACTATTTGTGTAGACAATTGGAAGACCAAGACATAGAGATACTGAGTACATGCTAAAGGCCAGCACAGCCAACAAGTGACACTGGGGGAAAAAGTGTGGAAAGGTTTTGATTTCATGCTCCCTGGCAACTTCCTGGACACTAATCAAAGTTCTTACCCATGCTCTATTTAGAAGGAAGTGCCTTGTAGAAGTAGCCCTGGGAAGTATAGCTTCTGGGAAGGACTATCTCTAATTACAAAAGAATTATTAATCTGGTTTATATATTGAGTATGTAGATGGATATGTTTATACACATATTTGTGAGAAAACACACCAGGAAATCCATCATCCCTGAGTGCATCCTCAAAATCATATTTTGGGGTCTGTCAAACCAACCCCAAGAAAGGAAAACCAACTTGAGGGGCCCCTCCAGAGGGATCAGTTGTAACTCTCTATGACATCTTTTATGATTATCTCTCTCTAAAACTTTAACGGTCTATCCCTTAAAATCTGCGAATGTTATCAGAAGGGGCATAAGAGCCTAGAACTATATACAATTGAATAATACAAAACAATATAAAATTAAGTTCCAATGCAACCACTGCCAAGTTAGATAGTTTAGACCAGGTTTGGCAAGTACTAGACACACACTGCTCCTATATCATTCTCATCATTATTGCTAGAAGGCTGTGCTGCCCTTCAGCTCAGAGGTAACCTAGGAATCTTTAAGACAGAGGTCCAAGCACAGCAACAATTTCTATCCTTGATTTGAGAGTAAGTGGGAGTGATAATCAGGAAAGGATAAGATTGGTGTTGGCTGGTGTCATTAGGCAAGATTTCATGGAGAATGGAACATGAATTAGACCTTGAAGGATATGGGGAGATAGTTGAGAAGAGCAGAGAAATCCATTTGGCAGAGGCCTTCCCTGGTGGCTCAGTGGTAAGGAATCTGCCTGCCAATGTGGGAGGAATGAGTTTGATCCCTCATCCAGGAGGATCCCACATGCCTTGGAGCAACTAAGACCATGTCTGCAGTAAGAGAGAGAAGCCACCACAATGAGAAGCCCATGTATCACAGCTAAAGTTCCCCCTCCCACTCTCTGAAACTGGAGATAAGCCTGTACAGCAATGAAGACAAAGGAAAAGAAAAAAAAAAGCCAGCAGACAGCAGGTGGAGACAGGAGTGATCATAGCCTGTGAGGGCTGGGGAGGAAGGTGTGAGTGGAAACAAGGGGAAAGACAAGACAATAGAGTGTTCATCCTGCTGGGGTGAAGAGGAGCCATCCTCTGCTCGGTTTGCATGGGAAAGGTGGACCAGATGATAAAGAACCTCAAGGGCTGATTCTCCAGGTCTTCACATGACTTCTGGCTACTTCTCTCATGATGATTAAACAGCAAAAGGCAGAAAGATAAAAAGGAATGGAGGAAGGAAGGAAGGGAGGGATGGAAGGGAAGAAGGAAGAGAGAAAGAAAGGAAAAGAAAGGAGGGAAAGAAAGAAGGGAAGAAGAGAGGAAGGAAGAAAGAGAAAAAAATTCAGCATCTTGGGCATGGGTCATTTATTCAGAGCAACAGTATTTTCAGAGTTGAGTTAAATTTCCATGATATGCCATTTCAGCTCCCATGTGATCATCATTCTTGTTAGAAGCAAGCCTCCTTTGTAGTCAACATATCCTGTAAACTTTGTTCTTTGGAGAGACGGATGGAATGCATTAGAAAGCTCTCTGAACTCAAGGTTGGGCCTGTCCTAGTTAGGCAGCCAGCTCACTTGGGCTTTTTGATTAGTCTGAATTCTTTTATGTATCTTGACAGGGAAATCTATGGGGGAAAGGAGGTCTGTTTTCAAAGCTCTTTCCTTCTAGATCACCACAATGAAGGTTGGCATTCTCAAGGATTCTTCCTGGCAGAAAACTATTGTAAGACATTCCTGGCAAAGAACTATTGCTAAGACAGTACCTCAAGATTCGTCAGAATTACTTTGCCCCTGTTGGCTTCCTTTTTTTTCATAGCATATTTGTAGAGTTGTCTAAGATGACTGAATGCCACAACAAAAGTGAACAAATTCCATCTGATTTTAATAAAATGCTGTATACTTTTGCTGAAAGTATATAGCATTATGAGATGGAATTGCTGTACACATTCCATCATGTTGGCCTCAGTTTCTTTTTTGAACTAGCTTAGCTCCAAATATTTCATTGGTTAATTACAATTACTTAGCATGATACGAGTAAACAGGACCCAGAAGGGCAATTATGGAAAATAATAGTAATAATCACAAATATCAGCTGATGGGATAAATGCCATCTGGTTCTGTGTATGTGGAAGAGATGGCATTTCTCTCACAAACTCACAGCCCATGTGTTGTCTGGTTTGCAGATGAGCTTCTAGGATACTGGATGGATTTAGTTTGGGGGCAGACACTGCTCCGGGTTGTGTGCTTTGGAGGTAAGAGGGAGTACATTAGCCATTGGAGGTGGCACGTATTTTGTGAAGATTTCCTCCATGGACCTGCAGCCTGTGCATTCTTCTTTAGTAGAAAAATAAAAGACTTCATCGTTGCTCCCTCTATAAATGTTACAAGGCCTATATTCCACAACTGTAAATATCTGTGTTTATATGACTCCATTCTTGCATAAACCAAGTGGGTTATTTAATTTTTTTGCTGATGGTTGTTGATATTTTGAAGGTTGTTGTGTCTGTCTTTCTTGGTTCCATAATCTGTGTGTTAGCTGCTCAGTTGTGTTCAGCTCTTTGCAACTCCATGGACTGTAGACCGCCAGGCTCCTCTGTCCATGGAATTTTCTAGGCAAGAATATTGGAGTGGGTTGCCATTCCCTTCTCCAGGGGATCTTCCCATATAGCTATTAAAATTGACCCAATGTGTGTGTGTGTGTTACTCAGTTGTGTTGGACTCTTTGCAACCCCATGGACTGTAGCCCGCCAGGTTCCTCTGTTCATGGGATTCTCCAGGCAAGAATACTGGAGTGGGTTACCATGCCCTCCTCCAGGGGATCTTCCCAACCCAGGGATCAAACCCAGGTAGCCTACATTGCAGATAGATTCTTTACCATCTGAGCCATGAGGGAAGCCCAATTGACCCAATACCATATGTCAAAAGTGTAAAATGTTGCCTCTCCTTTTGAACTTTGACCTCATTCTGAGAGAGTCCATGTCCTTGTGGATGACCCCTCTACATCCTTGACCCCACCAGCTCTAAGGACATTTACATCTACTCCTCTGAAGCTGCCCATTTTCAGGGCTGCCGCTTGGATCTTCTTGTCATCCAAAAATCTTTCATTTCAAAAAAATCTGAGAATGTTACTCTCTTCTATATTCTTTTAACTGTTCAGATTTTCCACTCCCCTACTCAAATTTTGCTTTCCTCTCTGAATTGATAGTACTCCTGGTTCTTGACTTCTGGGGCTCACCCAAGACTATCACTCTCTTCTGTTTTCACTTCAAGCTTGTCGACCCAGATCCCACTTCCTTGCCTGCATCCTCAACTTCCCAATGGCCTGGCAGAACCATGGCTCCAGCCTTCTCTCTTCCTATAAGCATGAGGGTTGGAGCCACTGTATCCATATGTCTGCAATGCCAGCTTCTCTAGCTGGTCTCTTCAACAGTCCTGGTCCACCATGTCTCTTCTCTGTGGTCAGCCCACCTGCAGTCCATTTGCCTGGCCTGGCACACCAGGATTTTCACGACCTGGGCCCTGCCTGCCTATCATATCTCAGCAACATCTCTACATCATTTCCACCCACAGAATACCGCCCATACCCCAGCCCCCATGCCCTAGTAACACTGTGTTAGAGGGGTCTGCCCTCACCTCCCCTCTGCCCCGACATTTCCACAAGAAAGTGGTTTCCAAAGAAAACTCCAGCCATACTTCACCCTTCACTCACTCTGCCCCTGCAGGTCCTTCATTGAAAAAATAGGAAAGAACGACGAGCAAGTTCAGCTGCGCTCCTCCCTTGGCTGTCTTGGGAGTTTTCCTCTGCTGCTCCATATGCTGAGTCTTCCCAGGGCAGGCTTCTGTTTGAGAAGACATCATGCCCAGATCTGCCCGGGCTGGGTGCCTTCAAGCTCTTTTTACCTTGTTCCAGGTCTTGTTCTGCAACTTAGCTATTACCATTTGAAAGGTGATATTTTGGCCTCAGTAATTACTCTTAAACTTTTCTCTAATTATTCCAAACTCAGGTGGGAAAGGGAAGCACTGTTTGTTGGGGTCCCTCTTAGATACTGAAGAAAACCTGAGTGTGGTTCCCGTAACAACCAGTGTCTCTCACTGCTAGGCTCTTACTCATGCAACACCACCCTAACAGTTCTTATTCATCTAGCATCACCTGGATCGAGGTTGTGCACTTTTAAATGCTCTCTTACAGGATCCTGGCAGAAACCCCAGGAGCTAACTCTACTTAACAGGTGAGGAGACCGAGTCTCTTAGAGGTAAAGTAACTTGTCCAAATTGCCCAGTGGGTTACAGGCAGACCCAACACTCAGGTATTTCTCCTCCCACAGTTCGGGAAACTCCTATTCCACCTTCAGGGCTCAGCACAAATGCCACCTCCTTTATAGAACTTCTCACTTTTCCAAGCAGACATCCTCGCCTGTGCTGTGCTCCCTATGTGCCCTACTCAGGCAGTTGTTATCTTGATTGTAATTTTTAAGATAGTCTTCTCTCTAGACAGTCAGCTAGGGAACATGACTTCTCATAGACCTGCAGGACTTGGCCCAGTGTCTGGAAGGAACACAGCCCAGTACCTTCAACAGACATTAGTCAAAAGAACTAAAGATGACTGTAAAACCAGTTGGTGAACGAGGGAATTCTCATTGTTAGGTTACATCTGGAAGGATCCCTTCCTTTTCCTAGGAGTCTAAGCCTATGGACTTTAGAAAGGAGACTAACTTTATTACATTTAATTTTCACAGTAATGCCACAACCTAGACCTTCACGATTCATTCATTCAGATATTCAAAAAACGTATTAAACACTGTTGATGTGCTTGTCACTGTCAAGGATGAGAAGAATCTGTTTTCAGGAACTCCTCATTCATGAAGAAGCAGAGTTAAAGGATTAAAGCCCAAGGTGGAGATTGCCAGGTATTCATACAGTTACAGGGAAGAGGAAGGGTGGCTTGTTTCTTCTCATTTAAAAGATTTAAGTTGTTAAAAACTTCTGCCCAAGTTCACCCAACTGGTAAATGTCAGCGCTTACACTGGGGTACAGGTCCATTTTAGCACCTGTGACCTTCCCAGGCCCACATGGCCTTGCCCTGGCCCTTTGCCAAAAAGGGGGCCCATGAGAACAGGGACCCATCGTGCCTCTAGGTTCGCTTCAGAGAACCTGAGTCTTCTTGGTGGTGGTGGTTTAGTCACTAAGTTATGTCCTGCTCTTCTGACCGCATGGACTGTAGCCCGCCAGGCACCTCTGTCCATGGGATTTTCCAGGCAAGAATACTGGAGTGGGTTGCCATTTCCTTCTCCAGGGGATCTGATCTTCTTATACCTTAATGATTTTCACAAATGTAGATGTGATTTATCTTGAGTGGGTAGAAAAATTGCACCTCAAACGTGGTCTTGGAGTTTCATGCCCACAGTCAGGATTGGCTGGTACCTTGGGAAGAACTTGAAAAAGACCTGTGCTCTCATGTGACAGTAACATCTATCTAGATGAATTGAAATTCCTTTCAAGTGGAATTGACAATGTCAGTAAACCTTTATTAAAGATCCCCACCTTAAACTTCATAAGCTTTCAGTGTTGCATAATGTAAGTCCCACTTAATTCTACTTTCTGTATATTCGATCCTCAGCGAAGAAGACCAAATGACCATTTTCTTCACAAAACCTCCTTATACTTGCTGTCTTTTATGTTGTCTAATAAGAGTGTTCTGTCCAGGCCCAAGAGCCCAACTTCTTCAAACTTCTTCCTGATAAAGTTAAAAATTCACAATAACTAGTAACCTACAGTGACTCATACATACACACCCAAAATGGCCCAATAAGAGATGGCGTGGAAGAGGCAAAAACAAGAGGCAAAACATGCTGCTGGTCCCTTTGGGTGTTACAAGCACAGAAGGAGCCAGCTGTCTAGATGGAGAAGTGTTTTCCTTCCCAGTGAAATTCTCCCTCCATCCAAGAGAGGGCAGGTCCTCAAAAACAGGGTTCACTGCCAAGAATCCTGTCCTTCAGTTCTCCAAAGTCAAATATAAGAAAGAATATCTTGAAAACCACTCACCATTAATGCAGAGACAGCTGTTAATCTTCCAACAGAATCTCAGCAAGGGGCAATTCGTTTGGTTTTTCTCAAATCACAAGCAGGTGAAGATTTTCCTTCTCAACTTGGACAATGAACTTGGATGACTGTCTCTCTTTTTAGCCCTTCTTAGAGCTGAATTTCCCTGGGCACCTGCCACTAAGCCACGATGAGGTGTCTGGAGTAAGTAAGGGCACTTCCTTGTGGCCACAGAGCCACAACAAGGTGGAGCCATGGACACAGGCTCGGGTGACGTGGACAAAGGCATTTCCATGGCCAGTCCTGGTACCGCTGACCCTAGGAGCTGCTGCTCCTCCCAAGGCCAGCATAGAAGCTGCACTTCAGTCGAAGTTTAGATGATCACAGAGTAATGAATAGTTTCCCCTCCTACTCTCCCTCACCAGTTATGAGAATGTGGAGTTGTTATCACCGTCAACTTATCCTCGAGTCCTCCACCCCTGGGTGGCTCATCTAATCCTGCACTGGAAATGCTGACCTCAACTGCAACCAAGTGGCCAAAGTACAGGTGAGACAGCAGGAACTCATTCTCTCTGGGGTATGAGAATGTCTGAAAGATGCCTCCATTTAATTTTCAAATCCATTCAGCTTAGTTCCATGAACATTTATGGAGAGTTAAGAGCTAGAAGCAGTGTTAATAACAGGCCTGGGTAATAGAGGCCCTGTATCACTAAGTTGCCCATTTACCCTGTTGTAATTTGAGGCTTTGTCAATATCAGTACTGGCCATCAGCCTAGGGTGGCTAGACTGGTCCTTCCAGCTCAGCCTGTCCCCCTGAAGCAGCATGATCCATGTGGCAAGGGAGAGGCTGCCCTTCCAGTCCTTTCTCCCACTTTCTCTGAATTGCCCCAGAGGCTGACTGAAAGCACGTCTTTGGCAAGTCCTGCCACAGGTGTATTCCCACCTCCATGTTGGGTGACTCTCATTAAAGTGTCTTCCCAGGGTGCCCAGTCCTTCTCAGTGATTTGGCTGCAGCTAGATCAACACTGATCATGTTCTGTCCACTGAAAGCACGTCTTTGGCAAGTCCTGCCACAGGTGTATTCCCACCTCCATGTTGGGTGACTCTCATTAAAGTGTCTTCCCAGGGTGGCCAGTCCTTCTCAGTGATTTGGCTGCAGCTAGATCAACACTGATCATGTTCTGTCCACCCATCCGTAAACCCACAGCTGTGAGTTTGGAGTGTGTGTGGCAGCCAGCCAGGTGTACCTCAAGATGCTTATTCTTCAATGTCATGTTGCTGTAGGGTTTTGGTAGAGGGGACAGCAGTTATGTTGGGCATGTCCTGTCCTCATCTCTGCCACAAGAGAACACTGCACACATTAAATCCTATGAACTTGAAGTTGGAAGAAGATCTGTGACTCTCTTGGTCTCTCCTCTACCCATCTTAAGGTAGCATCTTCTCCAGAATAAATGAACCAGGAACCACATGCCAGAGTTCACCAACAGGTCTGTTCCAAGTACCAGTCTTCTCTAAACCAAATGTTCTAAACTGCTTGCTATTATTTCTCCCTGTCCTGCTCCACCAGTCCCTCTCCTACTAATCTTCCCGTTCTATAGCATCCGAATACTACCTACTCTCTTCACTCCTGCTTAAATGGCTGACTTCTATTAGCACTGTTATCCTCCCCTGGAAGCGATCATATGAGATTTCATAAAAAAGCAAAAGTAGGTCCTCATTGGGAAGCTGTAGAATTATGCTGGTGTGATGGGAAGAGGAACAGAGTGAGAAACAGCAATCAGGGTCTGTTAATGCGCATGCCCAAAGAAATGGAAAGGAAGTTACCCTCCATAGTGATACAGGGATGGCTTCAAATATAACAAACTATTCTGTTGTCTGTGATTGTGACACCACCATTAGGAGTTAGTCTGGGTCTTGTGAGAAACAGATGCCGGGATGAGGGTAAGCACGCAAGGAGTTAATTAGGGAAGATACCTGTATGAAGGATAATGGGACAGGAGCTGAGAAAGTCTGGGAAAGCACATGGAAGAGCTTAATCATGTCTTTATTGAATAGATGGATAGATGAATGAACGAACAAATTGGGTTGGCCAAAATGTTTTTCCATAAAACTTTTTTGTCCAATTAAATATAGTTGGGAAAGGGAAGGAGAAAGGAAGCATCTGGGTACAAAATGATATGAATTAGCAGAGTTGTTATTAAGTTGTAGGCAAGGTAGATATTCAGCTGGTGTCCACCATGGGGCTGCAGTGGGTCCTTACTCCTAACATCTCTAATGATTGATCAGGTCTATCCAGAGTGGTTGATGCTGTACTGATTATTAAATATTTTGAAAATCATCCCAATTATATGGACGATCATATTTGCCTAGAATATTTGGCAACGTTTTCACAAATGGAAAGTAATTTATTTCTGATGGTCATTCAGTGCAACATGGGGCCACCACACATATTAACAATTCTCACAGATGGTGGCGGTGCTCAAATCAGGGGAAGTCAGGGGAGCTGCTCAAATCCATTTGTTGTTCTATGAATTTGGTGGAGGCAATTTATCACTTGAGGCTATGTGCATTCCAGGTTTCTGATGAGCTGCTGATTTTTGCTCTACTCTCCCTAGGAAAGAATTTATATTACTTTTCCCTCACCCTCCTACTAAAAATATATAAGCAACCACTGCTGGTGGACTTCTTTGTTCTCTTATCATAAGCTCAGGATGTCCTCCTTAAACTGGAGAGTGTTTGAAGAAAAAATAAATGGAGACCAAATGAAATGTGACCTGTTATTAAAGTTTTTATACTCACAACATACTGAAGTAATGGGGGTATCTGGGGGCAAACTGATGAGCTGTCTAGACTTAAGCAGAACTAGCAGAGCCCATGTGGATATAGGAGCTGGAGAGAGGGAGACGTAAGACAAAGGAACTCAGGACCCTCAGAGTTTGTACCAAGGACTCTGAACTCTTGTGGGAGGTGGTACTGGGGTTCAGGCCAAGTTTAACTAGAGCTCCAAAGGGCATGTGAGCATACTTCATATCCAAGGTGTACTTAGGCTAGCTGGATTTGTTGTTTCTTACACCTGAAATGAATTATAAATATCAGTCCAAAGGCAGAGACAGACTAATTTTTCTTTCATTTAATTCCCCAAGACTGAAAATCTGTGTTCATGTCTAGAATGGGGCTGAACCGCTTGGGTGGGAAACAGCAGGTCATGGGTTACTTCTTCCAAGAAAAGAGAGATGCACGAGCAGGAAAGTTGGAAAGATGATGCTTTGGAGGTATAGAATTCTGAGGGAAGTGACATGTTTTCTTCCATGCATTTAAACTCCCCTTCCAGGGTAATGGAGTGGTTCATTTTCTGACATAGGACACAAGCTCTCTTTCTCTGAGTTCTAATCATTGCTTCTCTCCCTCATGGTAATGGCCTCACCCACCCCCTGGGCTTCCAGGTGGAGTTAGTGGTAAAGAATCTGCCTGCCAATGCAGGAAATGCAAGATATGCGTGTTTGATCCCTGGGTCGGGAAGATCCCCTGGAGAAGGGAATGACAACCCACTCCAGTGTTCTTACCTGGAGAAGCCCCGTGGACAGAAGAGCCTGGCGGGCTACAGTCCATGGGGTTGCAAAGAGTCGGACACGACTGAGCACTATTACTATATGACTATACACCCCCTGAAACACATACTATCTCTAGCTCGGAGTCTGCCCTGGCCCTCTGCTTACCTTTGGAAGTGGTCCCTGTTGGTAAGCTGTTTTCAGTGACTGGATTTGACAATGGCGGAGTAGAAGGTAGGAGAAAGCCTTCCTCATGGTTCAGGTCTATGGAAAGAAGATAAGAAAGATCAGACTTCTCATGAGAAAGGAATAAAGCCTAAGGCTGCTGAGGAATATCTTTAAAATGCTAGAAGGGGAAAATTGTCAATCCCAAATTCTATAGCAAATATGAAGGGAAATTGAGACTTTTTTCAGAAAAACAAAGACTTAGATCATTTATTACTAACGGACATGAACTACAAGAAATTTTAAAGGGATTTCTTTAGGCAGAAGGAAGATGATATGAGACAAAAACTTGGACTTACACAAAAAATGAAGGATACTGGAAATTGTAAGAATGAACTGACTACAGAACTCAGTATACTTAATGTCATTTTGGGAACACATCTGTAATCCAATCTGATTACACAGGCTACTTAATTTGCCTGAACTGCTCTGAAGGAAATCCAGCATTCTAAAGTATAAGGAGAATGGTTATTTATGTATGATTTGGGAGAAAAGGCAACTTAATTAGGAAGAATGAGACTGAGACTAAGTTTATTAAAGGGCAAAGAAATTTTAAAATATGCATCAAATGTAAAAAATAAGTAATAGAGATAAGAAAAAATTCAAGGAAGTAAAATGAGCATCGAAAATCTAAAGAAGAAAATAAGGATTACATTTTAAAATCTATCACTTTAATAATTTGAAATTTAAAATAGAACCAGAACGATGTTTTGATAAGGACTTCCCTCATAGCTCAGTTGGTAAAGAATCTGCCTACAACGCAGGAGACCCTGGTTTGATTCCCAGGTCGGGAAGGTCCCCTGGAGAAGGGATAGGCTACCCACTCCTGTATTCTGGCCTGGAGAACTCCATGGACAGTCCATGGGGTGACAAAGAGTCGGACACAACTGAGTGACTTTCACTTTCACTTACAATATTTTGATATAGAGCCATCCTTAAAAACACCAAAAACTTAAATAAACCCAATATATCTCTTTCGACTGTATTGGGCAATTCCATAGAAAAGAAGAAATAAGGATATATATGAACTGACATATATGAATTCTTTTTGTTTACAAAATTAATTATATAGCATTTGGTATGTGCTAATTTCTATTCTAAGTACTTAAGAATATTAAATAATTTAATTCTCTCAAAGACCCTATGAGGTAGATACCATTATTATTTATATATTACAAACACAGTCAAGGTCACAGGGTAAGTTCGAGATTGAAAGTAGACATTTTACCATATTCTTTGCTTTTAATCTATGTGCCATACTGCTTCCACACACAATAACTACATTTCAAATATAGATAATTTTCAGTACTTTTTATATGTCTATAGAACATTTATAAAGACTGATCGTACAGCTGGCTACAAAAAAAAGCTTCAGAAATTCAAAAACTAAAGATTTTATAGGTCACATTATCTGATCCTAATTCAATTAGTAAGAAAAAAATTATCAAAAGATGGCCAAAAATTGTCTACTTGAAAATGAAGAAATAGTTAGAAAACAATTGACTTGAAGAAATCAAAAGGGAAATTACTGACCTTCTTTCTTTAAAATGCTAGAAAGAGCTGGAGAGAGGGAGACGTAAGACAAAGGAACCCAGGACCCTCAGAGGATCCAAATTTTCTATTGTAATTTCATAGAATTGTAGAAATTTTACAGTCAAAAAGCCTTCCTTGTGAAAGAATAAAGATGAGAAGAAACTAAGCCTACATTCTAAGAAATTAGAAAAATAACAAAGAATGATTAATAAAGGTAAAATCTTGATAGAAAGGAGAAAAGTAATAAAGTATATAAATAAACTTAAAATCTTATTACATTAAAATTCTATCTACTTGATAAACAATCTAATTTTTTAAAAGAAAAAAAAAGCAAAATTATAAAAGATCAGAAAGTGGAAAGAGCAAATATTAAAATGACCAAGAGTATTAAAAGAGAATATAATTTAAAAGTTTACGGCAACAATTTGAAAACTGGAGAAAACATTGGGAAAGAAGAGGAAAAATGATCTATTTTTGCAGATGATGTGATTGTAAACTTAGAAAACCCAAAGGAATCTGGTAAAAATCTCCTAGATTTAAGAAGAGAATTTTGTAAAGTAGACGGATCCAAAAATATGCAATAAACAAAAATCATTAATTTTTCTCTACTCTAGTAATAAAATAGGAATGGAAAAAAAACATTCAAAATCAACCCTTATGGAATACTTAGAAATAGATACAACAAAAAAGGAAATAACAAAACATACTAAAATATGTATGTAAAATGAGAAATGGACAGACATGCCATATTTTTGGATGAGAAGACTCAATGCCATAAAAATATTCCCTCAAATTGTGTATGTATTTCACTAAAACTCACAGCAAGGCGGGTATTTTGGTTTGTTAGGCTTTGGCAATTAAATAAGATGATTTTATCATTTCTGGAAAAAAATGAAATACTGAAGAAAAGGTCGGTAATTTTAGAAAAGTAAATGTGGAGCAGAGACTTCCTCACCAGTTGTTAGAACTCTCTAGAAAGCCACTGTATTCAGATAAGTACCTTATTTGATCCCAATTTTATTGTATGTCTAAAGGTATAAATACATGTGTAAAATACACCAGTAAAAATATAAAGCTAAAGCAAAGCTCTTGTAAGAAAAAATCTAGATTATATGTACTATATTGTGCAGGAAAACTTTCCTGATCAAAACCGATTAGTCAAATGCTATGAGAGAAAAGGCAGGCATATTTGACTCTAAAATTATAACTTTAAAGGCAAAGCTATTGTAAAAATATCATTGACCATAGTAGGTTTGCAGAAATACATATTGTGTAGATAGTATATTTCATTTTTATAATATACAAATATTTATTGTAATTTGACAAGAGAAACAAGAACAAACAAGTAGGAAAATGGGCAAAGCATATGAATGGGCAATTCACTGAAAAGCAAATCCCATGGCTAAGATACATG
This sequence comes from Okapia johnstoni, assembly GCA_024291935.2. Lineage (NCBI taxonomy): Eukaryota > Metazoa > Chordata > Mammalia > Artiodactyla > Giraffidae > Okapia > Okapia johnstoni. The sequence goes on from CM044308.1 coordinate 62,828,054, forward strand.
GAAAGATGTTCAAGTTCACCCAAAGTGAGGGGAAGGCAAATTAACAATGAGATATCATTTTATACCTACCAGATTTTCTAAAATTTAAAAGATCTGAAGCACTTCTTGCTGGCAGGGTTGTAGGAAAGGGATCACTTTCACGGTCAGAATGAGAAATGCTATAGCCTCTTGGGGAAGCAGTACCGCAATACCTACTAAATTTAAAATACACATACTTTTCAGGCCAGCAATCTTCTTCCTGGGAAACACTCCAATAGATGTAGTTGCTAGAACCTAAGGATTTATATAATGTGTTTTTTTGGAAGGGGAGGATTGTTTTAGTTCTTTTTTGCAAATTGTCTCTGAAAGCTACAATGTTTCTGGCAATAGGAGAGTGATTGAATAAACTTTAGGGGAGCCCTGTGTTCGAACAACACTGAATAAACTTTAGGGGAGCCCTGTGTTCGAACAACACGGCCATCAGAAAGAATTCTGCTAGTTGACAGGAAAAGTTTCAGAAAGTATTGTTGACTGAGTAAAGCACAATGCAGGAATAAGAAGGGTAATATTTTTCTGTTTTTGTAAAACAATGATCAGAAAGTGCATGTGTGTCTAGGCATACATTTGTATATGGCTATACAGTTATCAGTAAAAATAGGAAAGATACATATTAGATTATTAATATCGATTATCTGTGTAGGTGAGTAGGTTGGGAATTGATACATATGCATTTAAGAGAAGAGGAGGCACCAAGTCTATAAAAAGGAAAACAAGCAAAAAGACCACCCACACAACCACACACTTATGTTTAAACTGATCTCATACATGCATTTGTGAAAATAGATGAATGTGTATTGTTCAGACATAAAGACCTCACCCAGCCAGTTTGAAGGATTCTGTCTCCCTGATAACTTCTTCCTTTCTAGGAACACTGGTTGTTCTGTTTGTACCCCTGCACCGACACATTCCCCAGGAAAGAATTTCTGCTTCTGGGATTCCCATTCTTAATCCAAAGACTTAGGACATGCAACCCACTCTAGTATTCTTGCCTGGAAAATCCCATGGACAGAGGAGCCTGATAGCCTACAGTCCATAGCGTTACAGAGTCAGACATGACTAAGCGACTAACACACCCCTCTCTCGACATAGTGTCTCATCTCAGAAACAGCACTCAGAAAGGCTGCAACATCCTTCTGGAAATGCATGTCCTTTGGGGTTTCTACCTCTGTTGTTTTTTGTCTATACTCCCTTCTGTGAAATGACTCCTAGGTTAACCTTTGTAACTAAAGCCAACGACATGGTTTGGGGCTGCTTCTCTAGGAGTGTCAGGCCACGGTTCTCTCCCCACAACAGAGAAGCAGAAGGGGAAGGTACTGGAAAATGACCAGTTGCTCTTCAGATCATCAGTTCAAGAACTTTAAAGTTGTCTAAATTGTGAACTTCTTCAGCATCAAATATGAGGTAAAATACAAGAAGCCAAGAAAACGAACTGGAGCTACTATTAGTCAGCCTACACTGTTGACTGCCCCCTGGGTGTGTACAGAATGTTTACTAGTTTTACATTCTGTGCTCACATCTGTCTGCCTCCCTCCGCCTCCTCGTGGTGGAGCAATTTCCTTCACTTCAAAGGAAGCTCCAGGTGCAGGGAGGACCCCAGGCTGTGGCCCCGCCTCCGAATCTGGCTCTTCTTCTTAATGAAACATGTCCTCTCTTCATCTTATCCCAAGTTGACTTCTGGAGCTATTCCTCAATGCATGCATCCGCTTTTGAACTCTGAGAGTGAGAAAGAAGTGTAGTTTTCTTTCTTCCTCAAGTCATTGACCCTAACTTTGTCATGACATTTCAAATTGATGAACTGCAGAAACAGGAGGAATAATTATGCATGCCACTAAAGAGAACATGACACAAGTTAAATAGAGGTGAATGGGCTGTGGGAGATTAGTCTTAGGCCTTTAACTTTTGGGGTGGTTTGTTATGCATAAGTAGTTAACTGATGCTGTGTCCAACCCCTTTGCAATATGATGTGCTTCTCCCAATGAGAATTAGGGACCATGTCCTCACCCCCGTGAATAAACCTGCTCGGGCCTCGGGATGTTGTGGGAATTCCAGAGCCTAGGCACTGAGAGGCTTGGCAGCTTCCACTCTTACCCTCCTGGGACCCTGAGAGGGCCATGCTGTTAAGAAGCTCAGGCAAGTCTACTGGTGAATGAGAGGCCTTTGGAAGAGAAGAGAGGCTCTCACCAATGGGCAGCACCAACTCCCTGATGTGGGAGTCAGGCCATCTCGGACCTGGCAGCTGAAGGCAGGCTCATGATCTCAGGCAAAATCCACAGTGGAAGAGCTCAGCCAACTCCCAGAATTATGAGAAATAATAAAGGGTTGTCGGTTTAGTCACTGAGTTTGAAGCAGTTTATCGTAACAGCAATAGTGATGAAGATAGAGGCTTGGATATTTTAACTGAGTGTCTATCTTTTCTTTCTCTTTTCTAGTGTTCTGTGTATAATTGGGCTCCTTTTAAATATTTTTCCTTGGAAATCTCAGAAAATATGTTCTCTTCATGGATACAAATAACTCCTAAGTACCACGCATTTTAAAGTTCCTTAGAGATAGAAGATTCTAAAGGTAGGCACTACATCTTATGTGTCTGCTCGTCAGGATCCCATACCCAGAACAGCATCATATGACCCATGGATGGTCAGCATATGTTGACCAAATTAAGTGTCTCATGAGACACATGTTGCTGCTTTCATCTCATTTTCTTAGTGCTTGCATGTGTCACTGAACAAATGGTGACTTGTGGTTGATTTGGCTTACCTGGACAGCCCTGCAGATGATCCCGTGTTGCATCACTTTTCCACACAGAAAGTTCTCACAGTCGCCAGTCTGGAAGAAGTGAGCCTGTCTCCACTTGGTGGAGGAACTCGTGTCATTGGACAAGAGTGTTCTGACTATGGGCTTCCCTGGGAGCTTAGTTGGTAAAGAATCTGCCTGCAGTGCAAGAGACCCAGGTTCAGTCTCTGGTTGGGGAGGATCGCTTGGACAAGGAAATGGCAACCCACTCCAGTATTCTTGCCTGGGAAATCCTACGGATAGAGGAGCCTGATGGGCTATGGTCCATGGGGTCACAAAGGGTTGGACATGACTCTGACTATAGTTACTGGTGGCAAGAGCAGCAGCTAAAGTTTATTGGCACTTATCAATATATCAGTCATCACACTATTCACTTTATATAAATTAGCTAATTGAGTTAATTAGTTCATTATTATTTCCAGGCACAGATGGACTAATTTATCTGCTCAAGCTAGCACAGTTGCATGGTAAAGTCTTAGCTTTCCTGCTTTTAGCAAACATTCTGGCTCTTTGTAGCTAAAATGGTTACAGCAGAAAGGTTTAAACTAAAGAATATTAAACATAGTCATTTATAACAGTTATCTAACAAGAAATCACCTATGAATGACAATCCCCAAAGTTTTAAATATCACTGTACTTCTCATTAGTCAAAAACAAGTATTACTGACAGCATTACTGCAGTTGTACACAGAAAGTTTGAAAACATATAAACTAATACAAAAAATAGTATTATCTGAGAACTTGGCTTTAAAGGTATTTACACTATTTTGAAGTGACCAGCCTTATAAAATGAAATGACCAGAGAATAAGACAAGATACAATTTAAAGAAGAGCAAAGCATTTCTGAGACCTCACCTCTTGTAGGGAAGAATCTGAGTCGTATTTCAAAGCTCCCTGTTTCCTCGAAGCAAAACCACAGCTTTCATGTTTGGATGTTACAGCACTAAAAGATGGCTCAATAGGCCAGACTAACCTGTGTTAGCAACTAGAATAATCTCCAGAAAAGAAAATTTACTTTGGGATTTAAGATGATCAAAACTGATTACTTTTCAAGAGGCTTAGAAACCCAAAGCTGTAAACACAGCTGGGGAAATACTTGAATGTGGGTCCATAAAAACTCCAGTGAATAATCCATCCTTCAGCCTCATGACGTGGACACTACACCACATACGGGAACCTATGGGGAAGCAGTAAATATTTTTATACAACCTTGTTTGTGAAGAGAGGAGAAAAATGTATAGAGACATGCCCACCCACATCTTTGATGTGTGTAAAGTAAATATCTTTCTTGTTTTATTGAAGTAAAGGCTAAAGGATTACATTCAGCCCAGCAAGTAAATTGTAGCACAGGAATATTATAACCAAACTTATAAAAATTGGATTTATCTTCTCAAAATTTAGAGTGCCAATAGGATTATTTTTATTGGATGAAAAATCACTGTTTTACTATTTTTTGACCAAAAGTTAATAGAACTGGGGCCAGTTTTCTCTATATAGGATAATTTAGACCTTTCTGTCCCTGAGAGGATAAACATCTATTAGTATATATTAACAATGAATATCTCTGGTAGTATGATTAACAGTGTTGGTTATTTACTTCTCTTTGCTTTTTGTTGTTTTTGAAATTTTTCAAAAGAGCATATATTATTATTTTCAAAAGGGCATATATAAGAGCATATTTTTATAATAAAAAATTACAATTTTTAAAAACAATCAACCTACTTAACTTACTGACATTCGTGCAATATTTAAATAATTTGCCCTTAATTACTTTGCCTACCAAATAAATCCTTGTCTTCAGTTTATTTAAAAACAATTTTCCCTTCCCAAAGGATTCTTATGATCAATTTTCACTGATATCTAGAAATTTATATCCAGGCTAAGAAAACTTTGACACAGGACTTGAGCCTTGAAAAAAAATTAACTGTGAAGAGGAAAGAAATTATGCCTTAAAAATTTCTTTTTCAGATGACTTGCTGTGTAGTTCATTAGCAAAAGACACAAAAAGTACTTTCTAAAATAATAATGGTCCAGAACCTTGCTCTTTGAGATAACAAGGCTCTGTTTTTGCAGGTGGCCTTCTACTCAAAGAACAAAAACTGGAAGCATCCATTGAACTGCCCTGTTTACATGTGTTGAGTCATGCTGATGGAACAGAGCTAATCAAGTCCTGGGTACAAAGCCCTTTATGTAAAGGAAGAGGACCAGCTTCAGATTCACTAACCCCAGATGCAAACACTTTCATGTGTCTCAACAAAGCCTCAAACCCAGTGAGGAGGACCTCGGAGGCAGATCAGGCCAATCGAAGGATCATGTGAGCCACAAACGAGAGCCACCTATGGAATTTTAGATTTTCTAGTGGCCACATTTTAAAAAGTAAAAACAAACAGGTAAGTTAATTTTACCATTATATTTTATTTAACTGAATGTATCCAAAATAGAATCATTTCAATTTTAAAAATGTACTTTCAATTGCAGTGTGCATTTCACACTGATAGCACAGCTCACTTTGGACTAGCCACATTTTAAGAGTTCAAGAGCCACATGTAACCAGTGGCTACCTTATGGGACAGTGCCACTCTAGGATGAAAATGTTGTTCTCACCAAGTAGGATTATAGCATCTTAAATAATTTTTTATGTTGAGATATAATTCACACACTGAAATTCATCCTTTTAAGCATACAATCCAATGCTCTTTATTATTATCACAAGACTGTTTGTTACCACTCTTTATCACCACTATCTCATTCCAGAACATTTTCATCATTACCCAGAGAAATTCCATACCATTATCAGTCACTCCCCGTCCCCCTCTTTTCCCAGCCCCAACAGAGCATTCTGTCTCCATGGACTTGCCTCTTTTGAACATTTTATATAAATGGACTCATTTATACAGTATATGTGGCCTTTTGTATCAGACTTCTTTCACTTAGCATAATGTTATCAAGCTTTATCCATGTTGTAGCATGTATCAGAATTTCACTCCTTTTTAAGGTTGAATGCTCTTCCCTTGTATGGATATATACCACATTTTCTTTAACTACATAGTCATCAATTGGCGGGACTTTGGGTTCTTTCCACATTTTAGCTACTATGAACAATACTATTATGAACATGTAAAAGTTTTTGTGAGATCATATGTTTTCAATTCTACCTAGGAATGGAATTTCTGGGTCAAATCATAACACTGTGTTAAACAATTTAAGGAACAGCCAAACTGTTTTCCAAAGTGTTTGAACCATTTTACATTCCCCCAGCAGTGTATGAAGGTTCCAGTTTCATCAGTGTGTGTTATTATCCACTTTCTTATTATAAGGCTTCCCTGGTAGCTCAGACGGTAAAGAATCCACCTGCGAGACCCAGTTTGATCCCAGCATCAGGTAGATGCCCTGGAGAAGGGGATGGCTACCCACTCCAGTATTCTTGCCTGGAGAATTCCACGGACAGAAGAACCTGGTGGGCTACAGTCCATGGGTTGCAAAGAGTCGGACATGACTGAGAGACTAATATTTTCACTTTTTTTTTTTTATTATAGCCATCATGATGAGTGTGAAGTATAAATCTTTTTAACAAATGTGGGGTTAGCTAATGTTTTACAGATTGAAAATTTGAAAACTGTGCTTACAAAAATGCAACAGGGGCTATTGTATTTCTACAGATTTCAAAGAAGAGGGGTAATACTCACATTTGCCAAGTTTACTTGTAAAGTTAAAGTGTTAGTCACTAAGTCATGTCTGACTCTTTGTGACCCATGGACTGTAACCCATCAGGCTTCTCTGTCCATGGAATTCTCTAGGCAAGAATATTGGAGTGGGTTGCCATGCCCTCCTTCAGGGGATCTTCCTGACCCAGGGATTGAACCTGGGTCTCCTGCATTGCAGTTGGATTCTTTACCATCTGAACCATCAGGGAAGCACACTTTAGCTTTGCTAAGAAGCTGTTTTATTCTCTCTGTGCCATCAGCAAGTGAGGTGAGTTCTTTTAGCAACGACAATAGTATCTGTGAGGTAATATATATATATTAGCTCAATGAATCCTCACATTGGTCCTAGGGGTTAGCTAGAATTACCATCTTCATTTTATGCATGAGTACTCTGAAGCCTGAAGATGTTAACTAATTGCTCAAGATTCCACAGCTTAGGGTCCATGCTTTTAAGGCAGTAATTTGCTTTATCTCATTTGTTAGTACTACTTGTTAGGAAGTAATCCGTGATCTCCTCTAGACCAGTGGTTCTCAAAATATGGTCCCCAGACCAGCTGTGTCTGCATCACATGTGAGTATCTTAGAAGTACAAACTCGTGGGCTCTAGTCCAGAATTACTGCATCACAAACTCTGAGGGTGGGATCCAGCAATTTCTGTCTTAACAAGCCTTCTGTCATTTTGATGCATGTGAATATTTGAAAACCACTGATTTAGAGCAAGAATGTCATAGGATTACAGTTTATAGATAAACCCCTATGAGTCAGATACAGTGGCAGGAGTTTGATGATTTCTATCTGAGCCTTCAATACTGAAAAGGACATCATTGTCCTTCCAGGATTTAGAATCAAGTGAATTTGATAGAAGGGTAGCTCAGTGTTACCTTATAGGTTCTAAATTAAGGTATGCACATGATGCTCCTCCCAGGGAAGAGTGAGAAAGCTTCCTGGAGGAAATGCCGTATTGAGCTTCCAATGAACTTAGAAAGCCAACATCAGTTTCAGGTTATTCAAGTATTTTGGTTACTCCTGTTACTTTCAGGAGAGAATCCAAATTCTATAGCATGACTTTTAAAACCCTTTACTAACCAGCTCCTACTTCTGTTCCCACCTCATCTCTCCTATAGCTCCTGCTACTTAAAGGGGGCCACAGAGCATAGTGACAGCACCTGGGAACTCCTTAGCAATGCAGAGTTTCAGAGCTCACTCCTGACTACGGAATCAGAATCTGCATTTGAGCAAGAACCTCAGGTGATTTGCATGTATAATAAAGTTTCAGAAGTACAGCTCTAGCTAGTGGGAAGGACCAAGCCATTCTCCTAAACTGTCCAGTTACATCCCGTGTAGCGCCCTCTGTCCAGAATAGCCTTCTGTCCTTTGGCTCCTCTGACCCCCAGAGAAATTGGACATCCTTCCATGACAGCACTAGACTGCAGCTGTTTATTTATCTGTTTGTCTTTAGTACTAGACTGAGAGTTTCTCAAGGTCAGGGAGCTCATTTTATTTTTCTCTGTAATTTGTAGAGATTCGGGCCATACTGGCCTCATTGGACATAATGGGTGCAGACAGAAAGTTAGGACAACAGGGGACTGGGAAGTGGCCAGAGGTTAATCCAATTTCTACTTTTGAAAAGATCACATTATGAGTTCTCATTCTATTTTGATTTCCCAGATCCCACCTCAAAAGACAGAGGCCATGACATGACGGGAAATGAGCATGGGGTTAAGAGCTGGGTTCTGAATACGATGCTGATCTGGGGTGAATCACTGTGGTCCTTTCCTTTCCTCTTCTTGGGCTCTCTCCCTTCGTTAATACGTGAGGGAGTTGCACTCAGAAACCCCCTCGGTCTTCCCCTGCCCCACCATAGGTCGCTTTAAACACTAAAGTTCTAATATTTCTGAGACATTAATGCCATCTAACGCAAGTGACTTTGGGAAATTCAGGTTTTATTTAAACAGGCCTCTGGAGGATAATCAGTTTTCAAAATCTCTTTCATAGGCGAGTTACACTAAATTATATGCTTTCCCTATTTCCCCAGACGTTTTCTTAAATCACAGCTTATTGTATTTTTAGTTTTTCATGAAAAGGAATCTATTGAATGGAACCTGCTTCAGAAAGACCTAGGCGTATTGTAAGCCAGGAAGAGTGGATTTTGATCAAGAAAGTTGGCATTTGCAATAAACCCAACTTTGTTCTGAGTGACTAAGTTCCTTAGAAAACCGACTAACGCCTCAATGAGTGTGTCGATTAGAAAATACTGACAATTTTCAAAACACTAGCCTTGCATGTTAATGGCCCGGTGTTGTGGGAGGGAACAGAGAAGCACTGTTGGCGCACACTGGGCCGTTCTCACACACGGAGACCGTCAACCTGGCCGGCCTGGGGAGACTGGGGCTCCCCTTGTTTCTCCACTGCTCCCCCACCCAAGGGCTGGCAATGGACCATTATCTCTCATTCTGACATCTGAAGAGAGAATCTGAATGCCAGGAAGGAAGTTTTCCAAATTGGTATAAAAACAAAATCCTCTTATGACAACAGGATACAGTAAAGAAAACAAAGAGGGATGCTCATGAGAAGGAAAAGGTTTAAAAGTGTAAACGGAAAATTTCTGAGAAAACCAAACACCTCTAGCACAGCACAGTTTCTTGCATTTGCTGGGAAAAAAACAGCATTGCTGGAGAAATGAGTGACTGAGTGGAGCTGTCACATATGTTGCCAGAAAGATCCCTCACCCTTGTCTATGTTATAGGACTTTAAAAATCTAATTTAACTGGAAATCAGCAGCATTTTCTTTCACAATTTCATTTCTCTTAGAAGTAAACTATTATTCTTTGGGAGGGGAGTTTGCATGAGTTTTGCCTAGAAGTGAATATGGTTGTACAATAAAGATGGGAAGAGCTTGTCCTTTCATTAGCCAGAGATTAAGGGACATGGTCTTAAAAAGCTTAAAAAAGGTCTTAGTCTTAAAAAACTTAAAATTTAGTCTTAAAAAGCTTTAATAACTTATCAAAACTTGGGGCTGAAAGAGATTTCAAAATGGTATGCTGACGTCATCACTCAAGATCCACCATTCTAGACAGAGCACCCAATGCTGCATACATTGTATGGTGAGAATATGTCCAGGTCAGCCACTGTGAATGCTTGACTAAATAAGGGCTAACTTCATCTCCATTACACCAGAGGATGGAAGGGGAAGAGATCTGACTCCATAAAACATGAATAAAATATCATTTCAACCCACTGAATTCTCAGCTGAAGTAACACGGATGTGTTTCATTTCTGCTAGAGCTACAGAGAATGTATAGTTATCCAGAGATGTATATGTAGTCCTCCTCAGATTCCTCACATACACAGTCCAATGAGGTAGGTCTACTTTGTTCCCATTTTATGGACAAGTGAACTTAAGCCCTGTGGCATTATAATGTTCCCATGGTTGCTCAGCTAATGAGTAGCAAAGCCAGAATCTAAACCCAGGTCTGTTTGCACCTGGAGTACAAGTTCTACATTTTGAACTCCTTTCATACTAGTTTAAATGACAGACTTGCGTTGAAAGGTCTATCTGTAGATAGTTACTCATCAAAGGAATATAGGTTTCCCTGATTTCCCAGTTACTTGAGTAACCTATGGTCTTAACGCTGCCCTCTCCCCTTCCCTCTGAGAACTGGGCTCTCCTGTTCTCCTTCTCTTGAGAACCTTCAGGCTCATCTTCCTACTGGCTGTCTCCTCTCTACACGTTCATATTCCAGTTACCCTTATGCTGAATAATTCTTGACTCTTTCATACCTTTTAATAATTATCCTATTTCTGTCCTTTCTTCAAGTAAGCTCTTTTGCTTCGACTTCATGGCCCTCACAACACACCCCCCAACTCTGCTGAAGCTGGGTCCTCACAGGTACTCATGATCATCAACCACCAAACCCAAAGGCCTTCCCTGGCTGTCCTTCACCTTGACCCTTCTGCAGCATCTGGCCCCGCAGACCATCCACTGCTTGGAATCCTGCCTGTGTACATTAGACATGCAAAAATTTATTAAATGATTGGTTAAAAACATATTCAAAGATTTTAAAAATTCTTAAATACAATGTGCATATGATTAAAGATCAGAAAAAATGTTTTTATCAATAAACATCCTTCTATATTTTTAAAGAATTCATAAGAAAATTATTCTAGTTAAGGAAACTGCCCAACATTTCAGCAACAGCCCTCTTTCATAGAGTAAGGAATAAATTCAATTGTTTTTAAAAAAGATTTGTATGTTTTTGGTTAATATTTTTTAAATTATAGGTATATAATGTATAAAAATTTAACTCAAAATGGATTATTAGCATGGTGACTATAGTTAACAATACTGTACAATATATTTGATAATTCTTAATAGAGTACATCATAGAAGTTCTTATTACAAGAAAAATATTTTTGTAACTATGTGTGGTGATAGATATTAACTAAACCTAATGGTAGTCATTTTGTAATATGTGTAAATCGTTATGTGATACATCTAAAATGAATACAATGTTATATGTCAATGACATTTGAAGTTTTAAAAAGGATCATTGGTTTAAATGCAAGAGTGAAAATTAAAACTCTTAGAAGAAAATATAAAAGTCAATCTTTATGATTTGAAGATTGAATTAAGTAATGATTTCTTAGAAATAATGCATAAGAAAAAACAACAAAAGAAGAAATAAATTGGTCTCCTTCAAAATTAAACATTTTTGTGCTCCAAGGGACACCATCAAGAAAATGAAAAAGAACCCATGGATCATGAGAAAATATTTGCAAATCATATATAAGATAAGGAACTTGTCTTCAGAATATATTAATATAAAGAACTCTCCAGGTTTGCCTCAATTTCTGTGCTTGAGCAATAAAATAGAAACAATTTTAAAATGAATGTATAAAGAACCCTTACAACTCAACAACAAAAAGACAAGCAGGCCAGTTGAAAATTGGGCAATTGACTTAAATAGACATTTCTCTTAAATGACTTAAATAGACATTTGTATCGGAGAAGGCAATGGCACCCCACTCCAGTACCCTTGCCTGGAAAATCCCATGGATGGAGGAGCCTGGTAGGCTACAGTCCATGGGGTGGCAAAGAGTCGGACACGACTAAACGACTTCACTTTCACTTTTCACTTACATACATTGGAGAAGGAAATGGCAACCCACTCCAGTGTTCTTGCCTGGAGAGTCCCAGGGACAGCAGAGCCTGGTGGCTGCCGTCTATGGGGTCGCACATAGTCGGACACGACTGAAGCGACTTAGCAGCAGCAGCAGCAACAGACATTTGTATTGACCATACAAATGGTTAATAAGTACATGAAAAGAGGTTCAACATCATAAATTATTAGGGAAATACAAATCAAAATCATGGGATACCACTTCACACCCACTAGGGTAACTGAAATAAAAAAGACAGAACATTGTAATTAGCCCCCAACTAAAAAAAAAAAAAAAAAAAAAGACAGAACAAATATTGGCCTACAAGGAGATATCACTTCCTTTCCATCAGATTGGTTATTATTTAAACAAAAAAAAGGAAAGAAAGAAAGAAAATAACAAGTCAGGCCAGGATGTGAAGAAATTATAACACTTGTTCATTATTGATGAGAATGTGAAATTGTGCAGCTACTGTGGAAAACAGTAAGGTAGTTCCTCAAAAAAATTAAACATTGAACTACCACATGATCCAGAAATTCCACTTTAGGATATATATCCGAAAGAATTTAAATCAGGGACTCAAACAGATATCTCTATACCCATATTTAGAGAAGCATTATTCAGAATAGCAAAAGGGTTGAAGCGATTCAAGTTCCATCAAAGGATGAATGGATAAAGAAAATGTGGTATATACATACAATGAAATATTAATCAACCTTAAAAAGGAAAGAAATTCTGATTCATGCTATGATACAGATAAACCTTGAAGACATAATGCTACATGGGATAGGCCAGTCACAAAGGCCAAATACTGTATGATTTTACTTATATAAGGTACCTAGAATAGTCAAATTCATAGACACAGAATGTAAGATGGTGGTTGCAAGGGGCTTAAGGAGAGGGGAATGGAAAGTTATAGTTTAATGGGTACAGATTTTCAGCTTGGGTAGATGAGAGAGTTCTGGAGATGGATGGTGGTGATTATTATACAAGAAGTGAATGTATTTAATGCCACGGTACACCTTACACTTGGCAAAAACAAAACCAACCGAGCAAATAAAAAAAAAAATTGGCAAGGATATAGAGAAATTGGAAGCCTCATACACTGCTGAGTTTGTGAAATAGTACAGCCACTTTGGAGTTCTGTAGTTCCTCAAAATGTTAAACAGAGATAACATATTATCTAGCAATTCCACTCCTATATAATAAGTCCACTCCTATATATCCCTAAGAACATTTAAAATACATATCCATACAAAATATGTACACAAATGTTCATAGCAGCTTTCTTCATAATAGCAATAAAATGGAAACAGCTCAAACTTCCATGAATGAATGGATACACAAAATAGGATATATCCATATGTGTGCTCAGACATTCAGTTGTGTCCTACTCTTTGTGATCCCATGGACTATAGCCCGCCAGACTTCTCTGCCCATGGGATTCTTCTGGCAGGAATAGTGGCATGGGGTGCCATTTCCTCCTTCAGGGTATCTTCCTGACCCAGGGATCAAACCTGTGTCTCTTATGTCTCCTGCATTGGCAGGTGGATTCTTCACCACTAGCACCACCTGGGAAGCCCTGCTATGAATATGCCGCTGCTGCTGCTGCTGCTAAGTCGCTTCAGTCGTGTCCGACTCTGTGCGACCCCGTAGATGGCAGCCCACCAGGCTCCTCCATCCCTGGGATTCTCCAGGCAAGAATATTGGAGTGGGTTGCCATTTCCTTCTCCAATGCTACACATATAATAGAATATTATTCACTAATAAAAAGGAGTGAAGTGCTGATACATGCTACAACACAGATGAATCTTGAAAACATTACACTAAGTGACAGAAGCTTGACTCAAAAGGACAGATACATGATTCACTTAAAAAAAATGTCCAGAATAAGCAAGTCCATAGAGATAGAAAATAGATTAGAAGTTTTTAGGGACTGAGTAGAGCAGGGAGTGGAGAGGCACTGTGACCGGGTCTAGATTTCATTTTGGGGTGATGAAGATGTTCTGAAATTTGATAGTGTTGATGGTTGCACAACCGTGTAAATGAATCATACACTTTAAAGGGGTGAATTCTGTGGCATGTGAATTATAACACAATGAAGCTTTTTTAAAAGGAAAACAGTAGGGATTAGCTACCTTTTAAGTTAGTGTTCATTTCCTCATTCATTCATTTACCAAATTCTTGTGGAACATTCCTTGAGCAAGGGACTGTGTTAGGGGCTGGGCATAACAGCATTTTGAAAAAGATTGATGGTGACCAGACTGGAAGGGCACCAAGAGCCGTATGGACAGTTGAAAAAATTGGGAGTTAGCCAATACAGAGCATCAAATCACTGCTAGTCAAAAATCATTACTTTACACTCTTTTCACTATAAATAGAGCAGGGAAGGGAAATAAGCTCTTCTCTAGCCTTTTTGTGATCCAAAAAACAAAGTTCCAGGGTTTCTCAGGGGCTTTAGAAAAGAGCTTTATAATCATAAAACGAAGACTTGAGTATTAATTTTACCTTTGAAACCTAATAAAAAGCACGCCATAGGCCCATCTTTGCCGAGTCTGAAATGGAAGTGAAGGTGGGAATATGGCAAGAGATCTGGAGGACTGGGCCTTCATTCCTCACACATTATTGACAAACCACAGCATGTAATGAGTGCCAAGGATCCTAGGCCAGCTTGCTTGTACCGGAGCAGCACGTGAGGGCACCACCTGCTCCAGCATGTCTCCCTCTTGTCCCCTCGACCTCATTTGTCCCCAGGTACTTAATGAGGCTGTGTCACAGGACAGTTCAAGCTGTTGCCCAGCCTCTGTCTCCTAGACCAGTTATGTCTTTAGGGAGAAGGAAAACTTAGCTCGTGTAATGAGACTCTCCTAGATGGCATGAAGAGGACTTGGTTTAGAGTTACTGATTACCTATGGGCTGCCCCATCCTCTCAACTTTCTTATCACAGTTCTTGAAGGTACAATGTGGTCCTCTGAATGTATTCATCACCCTTCCCAGTGCTCATTAACACTTATAAGAAAAGCCGAATCAAGGTGTGTTAAACTGATTATAACAGAGTTGAGCAATCTTGTTGAAAGCTTAATTTGCTTCCAAATAACTTGGGTTGACACACATCTCTTCCATGAGAATTCCTACTGATGGCAAGTTTTTATGTTGAAAGGAACTCACTTGCAAACAACTCATTCCAAAAAAATGCGATTTTTTTAAACTTGGAATTAATTTTCCTTTGACTCCAATAAAATGAAATATTTCCAGACTAGAGTCTCTCAACCTAAAGAAAATTTAAATATGAGAGAAGTCAAATAATTGTTGAGTGTATGGAAGCAAAGTAATTGGTGGCTTTGTTTAAAATATGGTAAAAGGTCAAGCAGTCTTGAGTTAGCACACCTCTGGAAGACAGATACCATAATCTGCTCATATGTAACATGGATGCTGCTCTGAGCAACATGGATGGACTTGGAGGGCATTAGGCTAAGTGAAATAAGTCAGAGAAACACAAATACTATATGATATCACTTATTTGTGGAATCTAAAAACTACAACCAAAACTAGTGAATATAACAAAAAAGAAGCAGACTCGCAGATACAGAGAACACACTAGTGGTTACCAATGGGACTGGGGTGGGCAGTAGAGGGGTAGAGTAGTTGGAGACACAAACTATTGCATGTATAATAGGCTCAACACAGGGAATATTGTACAGTACAGGGAATATTGCCGATATCTTACAATTTACAAATGGAAAGTAACCTTTAAAATTGTATAATTTTTTAATTTAAGAAATTTAAAAAACTTTTAAATTAAAATTTATTTTTAAAAGAAAGCCTCCACTGCCATTGCTGACCCTCTGAAGTATCCAGATGTGGTTTTTAAGGAGCCTACACCTTCCTTATTAGCCAGGCCTCCTTTGCACTTCCCATGGGAGGATTCCAGGTGGGTGCCCAATGGGAGTGTTCAGCTCTGGATCAAGTGGACCTGGGATTTACCTAATTCCAACTTCACAAGTCTCTGAGGGAAACTGCATTTAGGAAGCAACTAAAAGAGAAGATCGTGGGTGTTGGCTCACAGCACTCCAACCTGAAGGCATTTTTCTTTAGCGCCTTTTCTCATTTTCAAGTGGGAGTGAAAATTAAATTCACTGGGAACAGAACCATCTCCAGGATTTTCATTAGGGAAAGTGTGGAGGCAGCCATTTGGTTGTGAGGATGGGGCAAGTAAAGACTCCTTGAAGCTGAGTGCATGTGACAAGCGCACAGGTTTTGAGTGCTTGTGTTGGCTGATGAGGGGGCTACTTGAGATGGGCAGGGCAGGGAAGCCCCCACCCCCCCTGCCTCCAGCCACTCCTCAGTGCATCCACAAACACAAGATTGGAAGCTGCCCCTAGATGGGGGGGAGAGGCAGAATGATGGCTACAAAGTTCTTGCCACCAAGAAACAGACCAGTAACACATCATCCAGCAAAGGGGCAGGGTTTCCGTGCTAAGAGCTCTCTTTAGCTCTTTCTGACCTGTGTCGACCCATCCTTTCAAATGTGGCCAAGGCAATGCCTGGTGGCTCAGGCTGTAAAGAATCTAACAGCAATGCAGAAGAGTCGGGTTTGATCCCTGGGTCGGGAAGAACCCCTGGAGAAGGTACTGGCTACCCATTCCAGTATTCTTGCCTGGAAAATCCCATGGACAGAGGAGCCTGGCGGACCACAGTCCATGGGGGTCACAAAGAGTTGGACGTGACTGAGCCACTATCAGTTTTTTTCAAGGCAGTGCCATAGCGGTGGGGGAAGAACCTCTCCATGTATCCACTGCTGCTGCTGCTGCTGCTAAGTAACTTTAGTCGTGTCCGACTCTGTGCAATCCCATCCTCCAGGCTCTGCCGTCCCTAGGATTCTCCAGGCAAGAATACTGGAGTGAGTTGCCATTTCCTTCTCCAGTGCATGAAAGGGAAAAGTGAAAGTGAAGTCGCTCAGTCGTGTCCAACTCATTGCGACACCATGGACTATAGCCTACCAGGCTCCTCCGTCCATGGGATTTTCCAGGTAAGAGTACTGGAGTGGGGTGCCATTGCCTTCTCCCATGTATCCACAATAGAGCATAAATAAATGTTTTTCTCATTATGAGAAAACACTATCCTAGTGAAAAGCCAAAATCTACACAATGTACTGATTCTGATTTTTTCTATTATGTTTCATTGGTTGGTGGCAGGGGGTACCTTCAGTCATCTTTGGAAGTATGAGCATTTTTCCACAAAAATTATATCTTGGTTAAAAAATAAAAAAAGAAATGTAATATCACTGTGTGAGTTTTCTCTTGACCTGAGCTATGTAGTATTTCAGGAATTCTTGCTTAGAATAGAGGCTTTTAAATTAATAGTGATGCAAGGCATTAAAACATCTTGTCACTCAGAACAGGATGCTTACACAACCAATCTTTTTTATTTGTAGATTCCATACTTGTGGATTCTCCTAGTTACTAAAATGTATTTGTAATCCCAGATTCAATGCCTGTGACACTTTCACAGTCATCTGTGGAAGTGCTCAGACACAGTTGTCTTCTTTTCTCAGCTTTCATACTATAAATGTGTTTTTTTCACTATCCGTTTAATGCTACATTTTTTTGTTTTTTACATTTTTGTGCAGTTTTGTGCATTTTTGCCAGTTCATGCAAAGCCAGTCCAGGTAAGGCAATGAGGGGAACTAGGTGAGAACTTTCCAGTGAGTCTCCACTGGCTAGAAGTATAGTCTTATGGATCGGGTTAATATAGAGAAGTGTATGTGTGTGTGAAAGAGGGAGAGAGAAAGAGAGATGGGTGGGGAAGGAGGGCAGAGGGCTGTGTGAGAGAGGGAGACACTTGGAAAGAATTTCAGTATCCAGTGGCTGGTTTTCATGGGTGAAGGATCGAGAGTTTGGTGGGATAATACAGGAGCCTGAGCCATCTTGATTGGGTAAATTGATTCTGGGCCTGATCTCAGGCACAAAGATCCATCACTTGGGGGGATCCTGCTGTGGACTTCCAGTAAAAAATTACTACCAGAAAGTTCTGCAGCAAGACCTGAAGACACATAAAGATTCCTGAAAAATCTGGTTTTACTTTATGTGTGTGTGTGTGTGCACACGCGCTTGTTGCTCAGTCGTGTCTGACTCTTTGCGACCCCATGGACTGGAGCCTGCCAGACTCCTCTGTCCATGGAATTTTCCAGGCAAGAATATTGGAGGGGGTTGCCATTTCCTTCTCCAGGTTTTACTTTGCATTTGATAGGAAATGTAATCAAACTGGCTATTGGCCGTCGAATTAAAAGTGAGCGTCTCTCCTTTCACCTCTGTTGCAATTGTCCCCAGAGTCCTCTTTTCGTTAGCACTCTGATCCCAACACAGTTCCAAACCTCCTATCCTGACATGCTTCCCTGTAGCACAATTCAAATATCAACTTCCCACCTTGGCTGCACATTTGAAGCATCTGGGGAGCTTTCAAAAACCCTAATGTCAGACCCCCACTTAAGACCAATCAAATCAGAATTTCTGGGGGATGGGACCTAAGCATGGGTAATTTTTTCAATGCCCTGGTGATTCTAGTAAACTGGCCCCAGGTGACTGAAGTATGCCTAATATACTGATTCTCACTCCTGGCTGCATTAGAATCACTCTGGTACTTAAATCTCAGGTGAATCAATTCAAAACTCCCTTGAAGGTAGAGAAAGCCTGGGCATTGGTATATATTTTTTAAAGTCCTTGAGAATTCTTGGTCTAGTGAGATGCCATAGTTATCATATGTTTGAAATAAAATCTGCTGGAGAAAAGCAAGATAGAGAGTGGAGAAAGAGTTGGTGATAAATATGAATGTAATAAAATATTTGAAAGTGGTACATACATGAATGTAGTGAAAGTGAGACCAGCCATTGGTTACCTTCAAAGATCCTGGTCCTCTGATTCTTCTAATCCATTGAATTGTCACCTGGGAGAGGAGGCAGGTGGGCCATTGAAGTAAGTAGGGGATTTTGGGGGGGGACAGATGTAGGGCTGCATTATCACAGAAACTACTCCAGTGTAAATTCTGTTACCCACAGTTTAGCTGTTCTGTGGTCAGGCCTTTGGAGCTGACATCAGCACTTGGCATGGGACTTCAGTGACCACTAGTGTGGTGGTTTCTTCTTTTCAGGGCCCCCTTCTCCTAAACAGATGCTCCCCTGAGATGTTACACCCCCACAGTGCTCTCCACCCTAGCCAGGTGGGACGGTCCACAGACAATGACTGACTAGCTGGGGTGCCTCTCTTGCCTCAAGGTGGGATGAATTCTGAAGGGTGATCCATGTGCTCTGACTGATCAGGCTAAAGCTAGACTCATTGTGGCGCTATGCTTCGTTACAGGTTCCCTGCCCCATCCTGCTTCCCTCATTCCCCTTCTCCTGAGAGTCCTTCCTCAAGACATCCTTTGTATAAAAATCCTTGATTCAGGCTCCGCTTCTGTAGATAATTTGTAGGACAAGTAATGAGTAGATAGGATGTGGGTGATGGGGAGGGTGGGGCAGAAAGAATGTGAACCTCAGAGTCAGATATGTCTGGATTCACCCCCAATGTCAGCACTTCTTAGTTGCATGAATCCATCAAATTACCTGAAAGCTATGATATTCTATTTCCTTATCAATAAAATGTCGGATGGCCATGCATCCCTTGCCAGTATGTTGTGATGATATTAAATGCAGCAAGAGGATGGACGTGAAATTTCATGGCACATAGTAGGGATCCAGTAATGTTAATTTCTCTTGCCTCCTAGAACCTTTCTGCCACCTCCCTCCAAACTTGGTTCTCCACTGATCTCTTTGGTGCCCCCGTGCTATGATTTTCTTAGTCTCTCCATGCTCTTTCTTCCCTTTTATATTATCATTTATTGAGTGCCGAAGAATTGATGCTTTTGAACTGTGGTGTTGGAGAAGACTCTTGAGAGTCCCTTGGACTGCAAGGCGATCCAATCAATCCATCCTAAAAGAGATCAATCCTGGGTGTTCATTGGAAGGTCTGATGTTGAAGCTGAAACTCCAATACTTTGGCCACCTCATGCGAAGGGCTGACTCATTGGAAAAGACCCTAATGCTGGGTAGGATTGGGGGCAGGAGGAAAAGGGGACGACAGAGGATGAGATGGTTGGATGGCATCACCGACTCGATGGACATGGGTTTGGGTAGACTCCGGGAGTTGGTGATGGACAGAGAGGCCTGGCGTGCTGCAATTCATGGGGTCGCAAAGAGTCGGACACGACTGAGCGACTGAACTGAACTGAACTGACATTATCATTTTACTATCTCCCTTCCGCAGGGCTCCTCACCTCATTTTTTTATAGTGCTTTTCACTTCCTTCAGCCATGATAGACTAACAAAGATACACAATAATATCCAGAAACACAGATTCTTGTTCTGTGGGCCATGGCCAGGGAAGCAGCAGTGAAGTTATCAGTTTTTGCCAGTTCAGCAGAATCAGGTTGGGTTCAGTTCTGTGAACAGGACTCAGGGGGTTGATTTGTGGCTCTTTCTGAGATAGTGTTTAGCCAGGAAAGGATATGTTATTTTCCTTGTGAGATGAAAATAAGGCCATTAAAAACCAATTACACTAGCACTGGACATAAAGAACCCTCATCAACATCAATCTTCAACTTCTGGGCCAAACAGTGGAGCAGAAGGGAGCTGATCACCACAATCAGGACCCGAGACAAGAGTTTACTGGCTCAGCCACAAACTAGCTGTGGGACTAGGGAGATTACATAACCTCCTTGGAGTCCAGTTTCTCCATCACCAGGAAGGCTCTATAGCAGAATATGTGCCAGCTACTTCACTAGGGACCTCCTAGAATTCATAACATGTTTTGGGAGGGAAGCACTGGAACCCTGCACAGAAACCAACTGAGAACAATGTATATTGTTACAAATATTCTTGTTAAAAATGTTATGAAACCATTGCAATTCAACTCTGTGGGACATGGAGTATATCATGTTTGTCACAATCACATGCTCCATTGAAGAGGGAGGGAAATCTGCAAGTCACACATTAGCTTTGGTTGAATTGGTATTAACCCAATACCAGCTGCTCAAGTGGATTTCTATAATAACTATTACCAGAAGTTTAATGGGACAGCTGGAGCTAATTAATATTTTGTATCTTCCAGCTCCTTTTACTCTCCTCCTCCTGGCACTGGCATTCCTTTTCCTCTGGAGAGCTCTATCTCCAATCCCCGGTCCTAGTGGGGCTGCGATCACGGTGGCTTGTTGCCCGGCTGACTCACCCCATCCCCTACAGGAAGGATGGGCATGCGATCCCATCTCCATTGACCACAGTCCTCTTCTCCCTGGTCACAGGCATTGGTTCAAGGGGTGGCCGGCTCATCAAGTGAATCAGAATCCTTCTCCAGTATCTTGGAATAAGAGTTAGAAGGGTAGTATCCTCTATCTTTTTAAACACAGGCTGTTAGGATGAAGCCCACCATCCGTTTTTCCTGTCACGGGGGTGGCGGTGGAGAGAATGCTACCAATACACTAAGAAGCCGAAGTGCTACAAATACAGAGGCCAGATGTGGAGAGAGAAGAAAATGCTGATGCTGCTCGTGAGCCAGAACCCCACTCTGCACTGCCCGGTTACGTGAGCCAATGAAATCTCCCTTTTTCTTTAGTCAGAATTGAGGTTATATCACATAACTTACTACAATGTTTTAAAAATCTAATTTTAAAAATCTAAGCTTCCATTCAGATAGATATTCTCAAGTATCTTAAAGAATATATGCAATTGGAATAGAATGACTCCATTTAGTGTTAATATATTGCAATTACAGTAGACTCTTGAATAATATGGGTTTGAACAGTATGGGTCCACTAATATGCAGTTTTTTTCAGTAGTAAATACAGTGCTACCCAATTGAACATTGGTTGAATCTGTGGATGTGAACTGTGTATACAGAGGAAACATGAATGCTAAGAGCTAACTATCAGTGATAGGCAGATTTTCAACTTTGGTTACCGTCAGTGCCCTAATCCCCACATTATTCAAGGGTCAATTGTATTTCAAGGCTCAGATGGTAAAGAATCCACCTGGAGAAGAATCCACCTGAAGAAGACCCGGGTTTGATCCTGGGTCAGGAAAATACCCTGGAGAAGGAAATGGCTACACATTTCAGTATTCTTACCTGGAGAATTGCATGGACAGAAGAGCCTGGTGGGCTACAGTCCATGGGGTTGCAAAGAGTTGGACATGACTGAGCAACTAACACACATATAAAAAGAAGTAGAATCACTATCTTGGTGTGAGTTATATGTGATTTAATATAAAAAATGTCTCAGGAAGTAGGGCATGATTTGATCAATATTCTTTTCAACACAAAACTCAGCCATCTTATAACGGGCTTTTACTCCTTTTCCCAGCATAGGATGTTTTAGGGCATCATGAACTTGGGAAGGTTGCAACACAGAGAAGGCTTTCCTCATCCTTTTTCATCAGTGTTCTTCTAGGTGGGCACAGATTTTAGGTCTCTTAGTCAAAGGTGTACTCTCTGTTCAGAACATTGAAGAACCACCAAGAGGTGGGAAAGGACAAAATTGTAGTCTTGAATCTTAGGTTTTCTGGGTTTTCCTCTGTACTTGACTATCAGGGGCGTTGTGTCCATGTAATTCAAGTTTACATTTTTCACATCTGTTTTGCATGCACATGCACGTATATGAAAGTACTTCTTGTCCTAACTGCAATGGGGAAGATATTTAAGGCTGTAAATATTTACTGAGTGTACATAAAACAGCAGTGTGGGCTGATACAGCCAGAGAAGGGAAATTCGAGCACTGGGCCCCACTTCTGGCTCCACTGCTAATTCCTGAGTGACCTTGAGCAGGTCAATTAAAATCTGTGTTCTTGCACTGCATTTAAACAAAGGAGATACTAATCTCTATTGGCCAGCTCTCCGAAAGTAATAACCTCTGAGGACAATATCTGCTATTCAGAATGGAAACCGAAGGGGACTCTTATTGAGACCGCTGTTCTATTCACTTTTCTCTTTTTTTTAAGGGAGGAGAAATGGTGGGATGAAACGGATGTATCCTTTCAGTCTTAGAGAAAAACGAAACTTTGTGGTCTCAAAAAAATTAGCAAGCACCTGCTTCTGCACATCACTGTGAAAATAACCATGTGAATAAAGTAGTCAGGTTTGCGATTCCCTTTAGAGAAGGTGGTAGGACAAGTGGATGGCAGGGCGATTGTCACGACATCTTGGGGACACTGATTGTCCCTTAGAATAGAAGAGCTGAGCTTTGAGACAGGACTTGGATGTTAGCGTGATTCTGTTCTGAAACTCTTGTGACCTTAACACAAATCATCTTACCTTCAAGTGCCAGGTTTTGATCATAGCGATGTGGAAACAGTAACGCTCATGTTTAAGTATGTTGAAACAGCACAAGCACCTAACAAAATGGCACTTAGAAGGAGCCTGATGAATCCTGGTTTTCTAGCCCTTCCATTTATTTACTTACTTGGATAGGAAGTCGGCAATAGGACAGCAGACCACTGTATTTTGCTCTCAGGGAGCAAACCCTCAGCAGACATTCAGTCCTACACACATAATCAACAGATCCCACCCTAAACTTGTATTTAGACTCCAAAGAAATGTCTTGGATTTATACTGTTCCTCTATATCAAGGAACAAACAAACATGTATAAGGAAACATGGCCAAGATCTGTAGTTTAAGACATTTGTTTGGAGTGAAGGTGTTATAAGCTTTCTCTTGTGCACAGGATCCAGGTAACCTTCCTTTCTCCCCCTCCCCATCCCATCTCCCCCCACCTCTGCAAAAAAGGGCAATTGAGGTGATAATCTGGATGAACTACATGAAAGAATCTTGGGGTATATTAATAATTTAGGACTGAATTATTACCTCAATTGTTTCACATCCCTTTTACCACTGAAACGACAGAACATATGCAAAAGCAGTTTTATGAGAGGAAATCCAATTTCTACTGGCAAAGAATCTCACAATGCAAATAATAGAATCCCAATAATCGGGTCACATGCAACCCCACAGTTGCAACATCATAGACATGGAGGAAGGACTGCTCTGGCCCCCAGAAACTTGTGTTTTGCTTTTCCCAAAGCAGTAGTTCTCAAATTCTTTTTGGACTCTATTTCCAATGACAAAAACATATCATGATCCACTAAACTAATTTGTTTGTAACAACCATTGCATGAAAAATATAGTCATAGGGGATCACGGGTGCAGCTTTTATGAAATTTCCTGAGTAACTTCAAAAGTTAAAAGATTGATCTATTCCAGGAGCAAGAAAATACTCCCAGTCATGATAACATTCCCCTAATTTGCAAGTGCTCTGCACTGTTCATATCCTTTCACACTCTGTTTATTTTTTCACATCATCCCTGTAAAGCTGTAGCATTTCCCAGTCCTCAAGATATCATGAGGTAGGTATCATTATTCTTATATTTCACCGCTTCTAAGAGGCCAAAGAGTGGAATATTCACCTTTATTCTGGGTACCACCCAAAAAGAAAACAGAATGCTGCCAGTTAAACCACGACACACCATCAACTGTAAAACAAAATAAAAAGACCACGTAGTTTCAGATATGTTAAAATGTGAAAGAATGAGTGTCTTTGAATTGATGAACTCTGGTCTTCCGCTTTCACAGAGCAGGAGATGCATGCCTTGTTCAAGGTCAGGCTGCCAATGGAGACTGAAGCACCACTCAAACGCAGACCTTCTGACCTCAAACAAATGTTTAAAGTTTTAAAGAGAAGACTAAAAAGGTCGAGAACATTTTAAACATTCTTTTGTTTATATTTCTAATTGCTGATACTCCTTCAGAGATTTAGATAGTAGAAAACAAGCAAGATTGTCAGGAAGTGGAGGAAGCAGTCATTGAAAGGGGGTGGCAGCCTTGGTGGCTAAGCACCCAAAGAGCTCAGGAAGTGACTCCTCTGCAGGGATGTCTTCCCACCTCTGGAGTGCTTCCTTAGCTGTAGTACAAGCTGGCTTGACTATAGAGGAAGCACCGAGCTCCATTTAAGTTTCTTGACCTTTCTCGCCTTCTGTTTAAAAGTCAGAAAAGAAAATAAGGAGGAAGAAGAGGAGGAGTAGAGAAAATGAGTCTGTGGTCTTAATATTTTTCTGCTGAGGATAGAGAGTTGGCAAGCATATCAAGCACACACTTATTTGCTAACCACAAGGCTTATTTCTCTTAAACCTTGATGGTAATTGATGATAAAGAGCCACCAGTTACAAAGGGACCACACTGCATCCGTAATCCTGAAAGAAACATCAGCTTAGGGTGAACCGTTGTTGACGGTGGAAACAACCAAGGAGACTGTGCCATTATAGAAATACTGCGCCTCGCTGGTTTGCAAAAGAAACCTCCCCAACTTAGGGGAGGAAGTGGAGCGCC
The DNA here is from genome assembly GCA_024291935.2 of Okapia johnstoni. Taxonomy (NCBI): domain Eukaryota; kingdom Metazoa; phylum Chordata; class Mammalia; order Artiodactyla; family Giraffidae; genus Okapia; species Okapia johnstoni. The sequence continues at coordinate 62,853,151 of CM044308.1, forward strand.
TTGGAAGGCGGTTTGTTTCCTTGTGGCCAGTGACTGATTTTCCACTAAGTGCTCATTGCTTAATTCTCCCAAGAGTATTAAAAATGAAGGGAGGGTTTCAGGTTCGACTCACATGAACTGCTTTTATTTGGACAGTCTTTGTTTTCTCCAGTCTGGTCGGCAGTACTTCCGGGCCCTTCCTCAATCCCTGGCGGGGGCTGAGACCCAGTTCTTGTTTGGGATGAAAAGGTATTGGAAGGCTGGCTGCTCTAATTGGAGTTTGCACCTGCAGACCCCAGCCTTGAAGGCGGCTGGGCTCTGGTGCTGCTGTGTGTGTGTGCGCGCGCATTTGATTTCCTCAGTGAACACTGGGACACTGCACGGTTCTTTTGGCCTGAATCGTCTGGAGGGGATCCAAGCTGCTCAGCCACTTTCTCTACTCTGGTGGAGAGGGACCCTCTTTTCTCTCCGCTCTAAGAAGGAGGGATTTTTAGCCCTGCAAGCATTAATAAATCTAGTATATTTTGATCTAATCTCTTCTGGCCCCGAGGGAACTTACCCAGATAAGAGGTGCCCTTCAGGTAGTATGAGAGGGTGTCACAGCCCGGCTTTCACCCACCCAGAAGCTGCTGCATTTTTTATGGGTTTCTCACACTTGGCTAGTGACATAATCCAGGCAGCATTCAAGAGTGATGGCTACAGCCTCTGTGCTTAGCCCAGGGAGAGGGAAACGGAGAAACTGCCCAGGTGGATCTAATTAATGACTGTGACTCTGTTCCCCTCACAACACTCTAGCACCCGATCTCCATCCTAATGCACATATTGAATGTGTACAGTATGATCAATTTTGGCATCCAGATACAGTCATGAAATCACCACTGTGGACTGAAAACAATGCATAACCTAAAAGTTAAGGGTTATGTTTTTTTCGGCGGACAAAACTGAAGATATAAGCATGGAAGACAGCCTCTCAGATAGCTCTGAGGGACTGCTCCACAGAGGTAAGGGAGGAGTCAGGACGAATAGAAGTTCTGCAACAAAAACCAGGTTATCAGAATATCAAAAGATCACTATTAAAGAAAACTTGACATCTCAAGTTAATGAATTTAGTGCCTTTTTATGTATGGGAAGAGGCAAGAGTCTGGGCTCACTATAATCATTCCTTTGATATGCATCTTAACTAGTAATATCTAGGGCCAGGATGCTGATTTCCTCCATCCTGAATCCTGGGGTGAAGGATGGGGGGTGGGGGGTGGGTTGCTGCAGTGGCTGCTAGCTTGATGGTTGCAACATCCTGTTTACTGATACAACAGGTGATTCTCTTCATCCACACCACGATCAAGATAATGAACATGTCCATCACCCCCTAAAGTTTTCTTACGACCCTTTATAATCTCTCCTCTCACTCTTTCCTCCCCTCTGCATCCCCAACCATCAATCTGCTTTCTATAACTATGGATTATTTGCATTTTCTAGAGCCCCACATAAATGGAATCAGACAGTATGATCTTTTTTGTCTGACTTTTTCCACTCAGCATAATACTTTTTGAGATTCATTCATATTGTATGTATTAATGGTTTGTTTCTTTTTACTGTCGAGTACTATTCCATTGTATGAATGTATCAAAGTCTGTCCATTCATTCACTGTTGATGGGCATCTGGGTTGTTCCTAGTTTGAAGTGATTACAAATAAAGCTGCTGTGAATATATGTGTGCAAGTCTTTGTGTGGATATAAGCCTTCATTTCTTGGCAAATTCTGAGTAGTGCAATAGCTGGTTCATATGGCAGGTATATGTTCAACTTTTTAAGAAACTGCCAAACTGTTGTCCAAAGTAGTTGTACCATTTTTTTTCCCCCACTAGTAGGAAAGGTGCAGTTCCTGTATTTGGTCCTGTACTTTTCAACGTTCGGTATGGTCATTCTTTTTTAGATTTAGCTATTCTAATATGTATGTGATGGTGTCTCAGTCTGGTTTTAATTTGCTTCTCCCTAATGACTAATCATGTCGTGCATCTTTTCTATGTGTTTACTTATTATCTATGTAAATCATCTTTTGGCAAAGTGACTGTGTAATCTTTTAACCATTTCTTAAATTGGCTTGTCTATTTTCTCATGATTGAGTTTTGAGAGGTCATTATACATTCTCCCAGAGATATTTTTATTTAAAGAGTTATCATGGAATGTAAGACACTGCATAGACAATTTTGAGAGAACTAATCAGAGCTCTCATTGGAAAAAATCCTGATACTGGGTGAGAGTGAAGGCAAAAGGAGAAGGGGACAGCAGAGGATGAGATGATTAGCTATCATCACTGACTCAACGGACACGCATTTCAGCAAACCTGGAGACAGTGATGGACAGAGGAGCCTGGCGTGCCACAGTCCATGGGGTTGCAAAGAGTTGGACATGACCTAAGAAGCGACATGACTTATTATGTTGGACATAACAAACCAGGGCATGTGGGGAATGATTTGGGGGCCTGGGGCCTTCAAGCCCCTGGGGATCACTCTCGCTATGCGCCTGGCTCAGTCTTGTCATGATGCAAGCAGGCCACGCCTGACAGGCCTGGGTCATGCCCACTTTTTGAGGCTCTTAGGATATTCAAAATAAAAGCAATTCCAAACCAGACATGTGAAAAGTGTGATACATTTTAAAAGTATATGTTGAACAAATGAGTGCTTTAGACCACATGCAAAAATTCAGCATGCATATAACATTGGAGAGGATGTCAATATTTTAAATTTGAGGTCCAATGTGGGGCCTGAGACAAAGGACTCTGGTGTCCCATTGTCTACCTTGTGATGGGCCATGAGACACCAGTGCCAACTTGGATATTTCTCACATACCCAGTGTACCCTAACATCACATCTGGCATGGTCACTCTTTAGCCATTTATACTTGGGGTCAAATGAATGCTACAGAGATGGCTATGGAAGAAAAGACCATTTCCCAGATCAACGCAAATTTCCTACCGGAATGGTGACACTGGGGAGGTCAATCATGGTCATCAGGGCCTTTGGGAGGGACCCCCCCCTGCAAGACTATGGGGCCTGAGGCTTCCTCTGGGTGACTGGTGTGTGTGTTAGTCGCTCAGTCGTGTCTGATTCTTTGCGACCCCACGAACTGTAGCCCACGAGGCTTCTCTGTCCATGGAATTCTCCAGGCAAGAATACTGGAGTGGATTGCCATTCCCTTCTCCAGAAGATGTTCCTGACCCAGGGATCAAACCCTGGTCTCATGCATTGCAGGCAGATTCTTTACCGTTTGAGCTACAGGAAAGTCCTTTGGGTGATTGGAGTCTTAACCTTTTTCACTTAGCTTGACATCAGGATTGCGGGGTGACTAGGAGAGGGGCAGCTTTGTGTGAAGAAATCCCAGAGGCCTCCCAGAAACACCCACAGAAGCTCCTGTCCTCTGGGGAATTTTGCCATCACCTCTGAGAAACTTTCAATTCCTCTCACCTCTCATAGTATCCAGTGCAGGGTTCTCCACAAGGGCACGTTTGGCAAAGTCTGTAAACATTGTTGATTGTCAAAACTTGGGAGATGTTACTGACATCTAGTGAGCAGAAGCCAGGATGCTGCAAAATATTTTACAAGACAGCTCCCCACGTCCAAGAATTATCCAGCCCTAAATGCCAGTGTTGGCGAGGTTGGGAAATTGTGATTTGTATGACTCAATCAACTGTCAATAAGAATGGACAGAGAATATGACTGCAGATTCTGAAAAACTGGTTCTCTGTCCATTAAGCAGATGAGCACCACAGTACAGACATAGAGAGTTGATCACGAAGCTTGAGGGGTCGTGGGCAGTGAGCTGCCCAAAACCTCTGACCCTTTCACCACCTTCCTCTGCCTTTCCTTCTCCCTCCCGTTAAGAACTTGGCCGTGTAACAGACCTGGCTTCAAACCCAGTCCTGCTGCTCAGTGACTTTGGGCAAGTGATGTAACCTCTTTAAGCCTCATCTTTTACATGGAAATTACCTTAGTACTTTTCAGAATCATGAGAATTAAACCAGATAAGCCATGTCACGTGAAGAGTTTGACAGGATCTGACACGTGAAAAGAACTCAAAAGTGACTATCATTATTCTGTGAACTAAGCACCTGCTGAACTTCAAACACCTTTTCTAGGTGTTTCCTAGCCCCCCAGTGCCAGTTGGTGACAATTTTTTATTAGTCTTCAAAGCATTTACTCTAAAAGTCTTAATAATATTAGCCCTCTCTCTTTAGAAACAAAGCCCAGTGTGTGGGTGCATTGGATGCACTGTTTTGAACTTTAGTGACAAAAAGAAATGAATGGAAAATGATTTAAATGGAAACAATGTAGTCTGTATTGAGGTATTTATGCATGTATACAGATTTAAAGCTATATATTTGCTCACGGTCCATGGAAAGACATCTACACAATGAAGTTTGTCAGAAACACAGCACTAGCTTGAACTCTCTTAGCAAACCCTTGGGAACGCTTGGGCTGCCCCCTTGCAGGATGGAGCAGGGTTCCATGTCAGGTGACTTGGATCAGATCTCAGGTGGGGCTGGTTACTTTGGCACCAGCAGTGCCTCTTTGCCAGATGGACAAGCAGGGACTATGAGGCTCAAGCCAGACTGAGCTCAGGGTGTTTCTGGAAGGTCATTGTTGCAAACCCAGAGAACCAGTTCTGTGAGGTTGGCTCAAAGGGGACATTTAGTCAGAGTAACAGAGAAGTGTGGTAATGGAGTGGGGGAAGTCTGGGTAGGGATCACAACCAGCACAGTCCAAAGGCTCTTCTCAGCTTTCAGAAGAGTGAGGGAGAAGAAAAGCTTGGCCCTGGACCTCAGACAATACCTCATTCTTGCCAAGTGTAGGAGAGTGAGTCCGCAAAATCGCCAGTGAGCCAAGAGATAATCCCGGTGATAAGGACTCAGCTAGCAAACCCCAGGCCAAAAAATAAGGGTAGAAAATTTGCTTAACTCTATTTCTGCCTGTGTGTTTTCTTGTGGGTCAGGAGACATATTTGAAAACACGGATACTTGGGGGTTTAAGTGAGGAAAGCTTTGTACCTATAAAGGAACGGCTTTCTTTCTTCCTTTCTGAAAACCTGGATACTTGGGGGTTATACAATGTAGGAATCCTTTGGGCTCTGTTAGCAAGGGAGCCCTTAAGAAGCTTTGGACACTGAAGCCATGAAAGAGATCCCAGGAGCATTCTAGAAGACAGACTAGATTTCCCAGTATTAGGTCACCAGCCCAGGAGTGCCACAGAGACTTCTCATGCAGGGGGTGAATAAACAGATGTAGGAATTTCCTTCCCTTGTGTGGGCTATTCTCAGTATTAAGCAGTCAGAATGTGTATCCGCAGGCATTTCCCCCACTGGGCTAGTCCAGAGAAAGAAAGAGGTTTACCTACTTAAATCAGAAGGTTCAAGGGCCACAAAAATTGCGTTTTAGTAGTAGGAGTGGTTGTCACTGAGGAAAGTCACATAGAAATGCTAATTCTACTCTTAATCCCCCTCTGTCTAACCAGCTGAGAGAAGACGGATTCACGGAAGGACGGGAGATTGAGTGACAGGCATTCTGTGCATTCTTCTGATACTCCGTGAATTGAAATCAGCAGAAGAGGTCTGCACGGCATTATCTTGACCTTTCATACAACATTCTCCTAAGAGATACCCTCATCTCCTATCTATGGACACTAGATAGGGGAATAGAAAACAACAGGCATTTTTGCATCGGTAGTGCTTATGTTAGTGTCTCAACAATGGGGTTTCGAATGAGTGACTGATCAGTGGAATGTATCATACTTCTGTGCATGTGTTCGTGAGGATACTGACCACTATATCACTCACAGTTCCCTTTATAAAGCCTGATATGGTCAATTTCTACTCCAAGTTTAAGTGAGGAAAGCTTTGTACCTATAAAGGAACAGCTTTCTTTCTTCCTTTCTGAAAATGAGGATGATGTCGTTGGACGTCTCTCTCTTTTGCTCTAGTTGTCTGGAAGCTTAGGGTTCAATCTGATGCCCAACTGTATCAATGATGAAGGCTCTTTTGGCATTCATACTTGATTCTTATTTCCTCTGGTCTTGTCATGCTAATCTTATTTTTATTTTCTTTGTTCCCAGTTTAAATTCTTGATTATATTTCCAACCATTGTTATTGCAGAGTTCGTAATCTCAGATGCCTTTAACTGCCAGGCAGGTAGCAGTAAGTTACTGAAGTAAGTGGGGGTACTAGAGCATGGTGTAGACTGTGGCAAATGGAGAGAGGTCTTTCCTGGCCATTCTACTCAAATAGCATCACCTCCCCCCACTGTCAATCCCTAGCCCCTAACCCTGCCTATTCATAGCATTCATCATTTTCTGAAATTATCTTATTTATCCATTTACCATCTCTCACCTCTGCTATATCCCCAGGACCCATAGCAATGCCTGGCACTGAACTGTCATCTAATCACATCTGTTGAGTGAATTAATGACTCAGTGGGACCAGTGTGGCTAGGTTTTTACTACATTTTAACAGTTTGGAATTTGAATTTTTATATGAAATCTCCTGATTTTTAGATATTGGTGGCAAGTATAAAAAATTTATAACACTCTGATGGCCAGAAATGGGCCATGTTAGCACGTGACCATTGTTCTACCTCATATTTTCCAGCTATAGCTGAGACAGGATAGGACCTTGGACCCTCTACTGGAGTGCTTGCAACTGGACAAATGTCTCCTTGAGCAACAGAACACAAAGAAACTATTAAGAGACTAAAAATAATTGTGTGCATGCACAGTTGGGGCAAATTATGAACAACAGTTTAAAAAGGCCAAAACCTCAGAAAGCACATGAAAATATTCTCAGCATTGTTAATTATTAGAGAAATGCAAATCAAAACTACAATGAGGTGTCACCTTACACTGGTCAGAATGGCTATAATCAAAAAGTCTACAAACAATAAATGCTGGAGACTATGTGGAGAAAAGGGAACCCTTGTACACTGTTGATAGGAATGTAAATTGATAAAATTATGGAGAACAGTATGATGTTTCCTTTAAAAAACTAAAATTAGAGCTACCATATGATCCAGCAATCCTACTTCTGGTCATATATCAGGAGAAAACCATAATTCAAAAAGATACCCCAATGTTCACTGTAGCACTATTCACAATAGCCAAGACATGGAAGCAACCTAAATGTCCATTGTAGATGAATGGATAATGAAGATGTGGTACATACATACAATGGAATATTACTCAGCCATAAAAAAGAATGAAATAATGCCATTTGCAGCAACATGGATGGATCTAGAGATTATTGTATTAAGTGAAGTAAGTCAGATAGAGAAAGACATATATGATATCACTTACATATGGAATCTAAGAAAATGATACCAATGAACATAATACAGAATAGAAATAGATTCAGACTTAGAAAACAAACCTATGGTTACCAAAGAGGAAAGTTTGGGATGGGAGGGATAAATTAGGAAGTCGGGATTAATATATACATACTACTACATATAAAAGAGATAATCAACAAAGACTTACTCTATAACACAAGGAATTCTACTCAATACTCTGTAATAATCTATATGGGAAAAGAATCTGAAAAAGAATAGATAAAAGTATGTGTGTAACTAAGTCACTTTGCTGTGCACTTAAAACTAACATTACACTGCAAATCAACTGTACTCCAATACAAAAAAAAAATTAAAAAAAAATAAAAAGGCTAAAACCTAATTTCCACTTCTAAAGTGCCAGGAGTAAAAGCAGGGTACTACTACACATGATCCTTGCACACAGCACCACCAAGGTGTTAGGCAGACCACCTAGGCCAATCCTGCAGCTCAATCCACTTATCCATTCCCACCCTCACCCCATCAAAGGAACCAGCTTGTGGACAACCCCACTTCTAGGAATGAGCAAGAGCACTTAAGGAAAATGGGGAATTGGTGTGGTGACTCTGCAAAGACTTAAAAATAGAATTATAATATGAACCAGCAATTCTGTTTCTGAGTATACGTCCAAAATAACTGAAAACAGGAACCCAAACCGATATTTGTACACCATGTTTATAGAAGCATTATTCACAATAGCCATGGGATGAAAGAAACTCAAATATCCATGAACAGATTAATGAATAAACAAAATAGGGTATAAACATATAATGGAATATTACTCGGACTTAAAAAGGAAGGAAATTCTGACACCTACCACAACATGAATGAACCTTGAGAATACTACATATTAAGTGAAATATGAGAGAGGAGGTCTCCTCAGTGTGTCTCTCTGTAACACTGCTCTGGGACCTTTAGAGGCTGCAACAATGGAAAGATTATGGTGGTCTCCCACCCCTCCATGTATGGCAAAAGAAAAACAACAGTAAACCATAAAATGTACTTAGAGAAGGACAACAAAGTTCTGATTTTTCCAAAATAACAGCATAGGGTTTCTTTTGAAATGCCCGTATCTATTTTTTTAAAACTTCTCTTTCTTTTAACTAATGATATGTTTGCTGTCTTGGCTTTGCCAATTTCTCGCAGCTCAGTCAGTAAAGAATCTGCCTGCAGTGCAGGAGACCCAGGTTTGATTCCTGGGTTGGGAAGATCCCCTGGAGAAGGAAATGGCAAATCCCACGGGCAGATGAGCCTGGTAGACTACAGTCCATGGGGTTGCAAGAGTTGGACATGACTGAGTGATTAAACTACCACAATCTCTTTTTGAGCCATCTGTTGGGAAATGATAAGAACACCTAATATTTATTACTTGCTGTTTATATGCTATGTTTTTTTCTGTGCACTATATAAAATAACTAATTTAATCATTATGTCAATTCCATGAGATAAGCATGATTATAATCTCTGGTTTTACAGTCAAGGAAACTAAGGCACAGGGCAGTCACTTGCCTAAGATCAGACAGCTAGTAAGTGGCAGAGCCAGGATTTGAACCCAGAATGTTGGGCTTCAGAGCCTCTTGTCCTAAAGTCTAAAATCCAGGCATATTAACCTGGAGTGTGTGCCCACCTCCACCAGTCTGCATCTGCCTTTCCAGCTCTCCCCTCATCTCTGGCCCTTCTACACAACTCTCCCTGTGTCTTCCTGCCTGCCTGTCCCACCTTGTTAATCCTCCATTCAGGGTTCCCCTTGGGTATCTCTTCTCTGCCTTCCCTGACTGGGCTAGGTGTTTTCCTGTGGCTGGCTGTTCAGACAGCTCACATTGCACTTTGCCACATGGAATTGTAACTGTCTGACTCTTGTCTGTTTCTCATGGTGGACTGAGAGTTCCCTGAGGTTAGAGAACAAGGTTTTAAATCTCTGTGTCCCAACCTAGCCAAGTACTTGATTCGTAGTAAATGCTTGGTACCTGGTCTTAAGAAAATAAATGAGGCAGAGCCCAGACTGGGACTTGGTATAGAACTTGGAGTAATAATTGTCCGAATAGTAGCTTTCACCCTAGAAATGTTGTTGGTACCCTGAGCAGACAGTGGGGTGGGAAGCTCACTTCTATGTAGACTAGAGAGGTCTTGAATGGAATTCAATCAGTCGTGTGAACCCCATGCCTTCAGTGCTAGTACTGGAAACACATGCCCGATTCATATGGCAGAGACTGCTCCCCACTAATCAAAGACAGTGACAATGCTTACATACATACAAATGCATACCATGGGTCATACAGCCACTTCCAAGTTTTAAAAAAATGTTAAAATTGAATGAATGTCTTCATCTTTTCTCTTCCTAATATAGTATAATACTTAAGGCCATTAACGGGGTCTGAGTAAGGTAATCACCCATGTTGGGGGTGGAGAGGGTATGCTGGCCCAGATAGAGTAAGATTAACCATATAGAGGGGCTGCCCTGCAAAAGGGCCAGACACTGGATGGGCAGAGGAAGGGATTCCTCTGGAGGGACAGCCTGGCTCACGTGTCAGAATCCAAGCGGGATGAGGCGGGCACCTGTGGGGAAGGTCATGACAGCAGTGGTCATGATAGCGGTTGGTTACATTCAGGGGACTGATCAAACAAACAAGTATATTAAGGATAATGGAAACCAGGCTCTGTAATGTGAGAGAAGGAACTTACAATATAGAAAGGGAGAAAGCTAGAATGAAACAGGCGGGGTTGGATAGGAATTGAAAGTATGAGAGTGAAATTCTGGTTTTCAATACATACAAATCATCCACAGAAATAAATATAGATGTACACACACACACACACTCACACACCCTAGCTCTTCCACTGAAAGAGTTGGGGAACAGCAATACCTAAGGCAGCAGTGAGCCTACCTAACAGTGAGAATTCGGATTCTAAATAATTTCCCACTAAATGGAACCAGAGCTCCTTGACTATAAGGCTGGAACATCTCATTGTAACAGGAAGTAAGGAAGTGCAAATAATGATGGGAACATATCAAAAGGACACATTGACAGTTTGATGGGTATGAGATTTTACATAATTTCAAGGTCCTTTTCTATAGAACACTTATGAATTTAAAAAAGGAGGAAGAAGAACTTTCCAGGGGAGATCCCTAGAAGACATCACTTTAACCAACTACTCTCAGTGATCTCCTATTTGGAGACTGGGGCCTCAGTGAAATTCTCAAAAGAATTTGAAATCTTTTGCCATCTGATAGGATGCAATGAGAAGAGCACAGCATCACTTCTGTGATATTCTTGCCAAAGTTGTAGAACCTGAGTCTAAGTGTGAGAAAACTCAGGCAAACTCAAAGTGAGGAACATTCTACAGAATAACCAGCCAGTATTCAAAAAAAAAAAAAAAAAAAAACCTGTCAAGGTCATGAAAGTGAAGGACATACTGAGGAAAGGGTCCATATTGAAGTAGATTAAGGAGACATGACAACTAAATGCAATACTTGATTTGAAAGTACTCTTTTTGCTATAAAGACTATTTTGGGGACACATGACAAGAACTTGAACTGGTCTGAGGATCCAATGACAATTAATGAAAACTTCCTAGAGTCTGAGGATTAGATAATAGTAATGTATCAACATTAAGCTCCTGGTTTTGTGGTTGTGTGGGAGATGTACTGTGTATGGGAAATGCACACTAAAGTATTTATGGAAGATGAGGCATCTCTTTGGCAGCTTATTCTCAAAGGGTTCAGGAAAAATACATTATAGAATTTTTTGTACGGTATTGTACCGGAAACTTTTCTGTAAGTTTGAGATTTTTCAAAATACATCTATATCTATATCTAGTGAGGTAGGTTGGAATTATACTGTTTTCCAGACTTGCCAGGACAGAGGTACCTAGGGCCTGCCTTGAGTGGACAGAGCTTGGAGTGGCTGCCGCAGGGGTAGAATCAGGGTGTATCTGACAAGTGTTGGTTCTCTGCTGAGGTGCAGAGATGTATGTTCTCACCTAAGTCATCTAATAAAGAATGACATGTGGATTCTTGAATAACTAGACAGAGAGAACACAGTTTCTGTAGGACATGTGCCAGCCACTTGACTTATCTGATGATGGGCTTTCTGCCAGAACCAAGGAAGTGGAAGCACGGAATGCCCCCTTGCCCTGTCCAAAAGTCTGCAGGATACCTAAAGGCTAGTTCTCCAACGTCCATCTGGAACATGGATTGTGCAGGGGACCCCATGTTCTTCTGACACTTGGCCTAAAGTGCTGATAGTAACCACCACTGCCTACTGTGCACCTTCTAAGGGTCAGAAACTGGAATAGATGCTATACAGACTCTTTTTATAGTCATTGCAATGGTTCTCCTTGTTGAGTAAATTGTCCCCATCTTATAAATGAGGAAGTAAGGTTTGGGAAGTCTTAGTAACAGCCTCAACATTATGGGTTGAATTGTATCCCCCCAAATTCACATGCTGAAGTCCCATATCTCAGAATGTGGCTGGATTTGGAGATAGGGCCCTGAGAGAGGTGACTGAGTTAAAGAGAGGCCTTTAGGGTAGACTCTAATCCAACTAATGGCCATCTCTCTTAAGAAGATGAAACTTGGACATACAGAGAGAGACACTCTCCTTAAAGGGGAATGACCACGTGAGGACACAGCAAAAAGGTGGCCATCTGCAAGCCAAGGTGAATGGTCTCACCCTAACGTTGGACTTCGGGCTCCAGAACTATGACAAAATACGTTTCTGTTGTTTAAGCCATGTAGGCTGTGGTACTGTTATGGCAGTCCCAGCAGACTAACAGGTGGGGACATCTGGGGGAGGATGAAGTTGGTGTTCAAAATCAAATCAGTGCAGTTCTGTTCTCTGCCACCTTCCTACACACAGGGCCTCTGCTGTGTAACTTCTCCCCACCTCCCCCAACAGGCTACCCAGAACCTCCATCCAGAATCCCCAGACTGAGTGGATCCCTCCTTTGCGATCCTACAGCCCTTACTGCACTGCATATATTGACAGTGGCACACAAGGAACCCATGATCTTGTGATCAAATTGAGGTTAGGGCTCCTCTTATCTTTATCCCCGGCATCTTCCATGGAGCCAGTTAGTATGTATTGAACACTCGTGTGCCAGCAAAGGTTTCATATGTGTTATCTCATTTATACCATAAAACAACTCCTTAAGGTAGGTATCACCAGTTGTTCCCATTTTATGTGTCAAAAAACTGAGGTCAGAGGTGTTACCTGAATTACCCCAGACATAAAGCTGAAGCTCCAATACTTTGGCCACCTAATGCAAAGAGACAACTCATTGGAAAATACCCTGATGCTGGGAAAGATTAAAGACAGGAGGAGAAGGGGGCAACAGAGGATGAGATGGTTGGATGGCATCAATGACTCAATGCCCTTGAGTTTAAGCAAACTCCAGGAGATAATGAAGGACAGGGAAGCCTGGTGTGCTGCAGTGCACGCAGTCACAAAGAGTCAGACACGATTTAGTGACTGAACAACAGCAACAATAGAGCTAGTAGGTGGTGGAACCAGGATTCACCATTAGATGGTCTAATTCTTCAGTCTGTGCTCTTCACCTCCTGCCCTGCTGCTGTGGTCTTGCTGTAGATGTACACTCCCTCCCTACCCGGGGGCTGTGCTTATCTGAAACCTCTCCTTCAGCATGCTAAGCCTGAGTGTGAAGCTTCCCTCCCCTGGAGAGCTTTCTCACTCATACTCCCTCCCCCAGCCCCCACTCTGCCTCCTTCAGCACCCACTGGGCATAGGATCTGCACCTTGTACTGACGTGTGACCCAGAACTGGGCACTGGGGCCATCACTTATCAATATCTGTTGAACTGGCTTCAGTGTCCAGGGATGGAAGGAAATAAGGATACACAACACGGTGGTATATTATCCTGGATACTGTGACTCTCCATTTCTGGGTTATCCAGAAGAGTTCCAATTGCTAAAATTCTATCCTCTCATCAGACCATTTGCCAGAATATGCGACAGAGAGTATAGTCTGGCATTTGGTTTAGAAAGTAGAGTCACCATTCTACTGAAAAGAGGCAGGAATGGAGACAAGATGAGCTGTCTGTCACTCTCCTACACACTGCTGGGCAGGTCACAATTTCTCTGCACCTAAGTGCCTTTGTGGGTAAAATGGTAATGGAAATGCCTATTTCTACCACAGAAATGGGACAAAACACATGAATGTGTTTTGAATACTGATGAAGAATAATGTTATAGAAACCCAGTCACTATTAATGGGATTACTTACATTTTGACTGACCAGTTTGGCCAGTGAAAAACGAAATAAAAAAATAGTTTTTATTTTTGAAAGTCAAGGAAGTGGTATCCATGAAAAATGCAGAAAAAAATCGAATAAAGAGAGTAAATGTCCTGAGGCCTTTCTAGAGTATTGAAAATATTTCTAGGTTCTCCTTAACAAGTTGGTGTGTGTGTGTGTGTGTGCGCGCGCGCATGTGGTGTATGGCAGGGGTGGGGTGGGGGCTGCGCTAGGGGAGTCAGGGACAAAGTTTTTGCCAATTGCTTGAGACACAGCCCTCTGGAGGAAGCAGGCCTCTTACCTTTGCTGCATTGGGGATCAGTTTCCAGCTGTGTGAGGCCTCCGGGTGAAGTCCATTTGGGAGCTGAGTTTTTCTGACTCAGCAGTAGCCTGGGAAAATTTCCCTTCTCTTTCCTGTGCCCCGTCTTCCAGACACTCATGAGATTCACTTCATCTTGGACTCAATCAGTGCATCCCCTGCCCTGCTGCAGGCTCTGCACAGAGCTGAGCCATAAACCCAAGAGCAGCCTCTGGGGAGCTTCCAGGGAGAATGGCTCCCACTGAGCAGCCACTCAAGAGCACCAACGACGTGTCTGTTCTGGTTTGGATGGGCTGAGGCTCCCTCCAACTTCCTTCTGCTCTTGCCAGAGCCAGGGTCCTTTTGTTCACGTTTACGGCTGCCAAGTCAGGCCTACCGCACCCCTGGATGTTGTTTTCCTGCAGGCAATGGGAAAATGAGTTTGGAGCCAGGGAAGGGAAATCAACAAGGAAATAAACACAGGGTCATTACCCCTCCAGGTCATCACCAGGCTGGGACATCATCACGCTGGGATCACTTCCTAAAGAGGCAGGAGCTGGCCGCTGCCTGAAGAGGCCCCAGATATTTTAAAATTGCCCCAGTCATTTAAAAAATTTTAAATATGCAAAGAAGTGTGCATTTCTATCAGAAGTGTGAAATCTATGTTGGACCAATCAAGCAATCCTGACTCGCTCCAATGCCTTGCCAAATCTTTCAAAGATTTTTCCATAGGCAGCATCTCTTGTAACCAAACAATGGCAAATGTTTGTAGCCAAAGGAAAAGAATGAGCAAGTTTATGGCTGACACAAGCTGAGACTTTTAAAGACACAGGTAAGACTTTCAAAGACATCCTCTAAAGATACAGGATTATCATTTGAATAAAGCTTTCTTCTACTTACTCTTCAATGTCACGGTCATCATCAGTGGCATCATCTTTGCCAGCATTTATTGAGAGCTTATTGTCTGCCAGGTGCTGTGCTAATGACCTCAACCTGTGTTATTTCATTTAATTCTCAACATAATTCTATCACCCTTTCCCATTTTGTAGATGAAGCAAATGAGGATTAGAGAGATTAAGTCACTCCTGCACCATGACCCCACTAGTTAAAAATGTAGAAATTGCCTTTCTGGAAGGATGCTCTTCTGAGTCTTGCTTTTCCCAACAGTCAGCTGAAGCACTTTTGTGGGCTGACAGCTCCTGTGATGGCCAAAGATTTGCTTAAACAAACTCTTAGGTCTGGGAATAGAATTCTAAACAGAACCATGGCTCATCGATTAAATGATCTCTTCCAGGAGTTACGAATTGCTGCTGCCTTTATGCGACTCTTACATAGGACACACCTCGCATGGCACCCTCTCTTCTTCTCCAAGGGGGTGCTGCTGGCTGCTTTCACCCAGCTCTCCACTGTGATTCTGACTGACCCAGAAGGAAGGGCCCTGTAAATCTCTTGGCCTCTGTGTGTGCTTCAGTTATGGCCTGATCACGCAAATTTGTCTTTTTGACTCTAGAAGCCTAACAGTTACAAGCTTCTTTTAATCAATAATCCAGGGGATGAACAATTTTAAGTTCCAGCCTGGAAACTTCTGCCTGATGAGAAGAAATCAGCACACGTATTTTCAGTCCTCAGGTCCTACTGCAGCATTTTTTTTTTTTGGCCTCATCTTTACTTCCAACTGTTAGCGTGTAGCTCTCCTGTGCAGTTACCCAAGGCAACTGGCCGCTGGTCAAAGCAAAGTAAAACCTTTAATTAGGAGACAAGGAGATACCTCCCAGCGACGTCTAAGTTGTCCGTTTTTGTAAATATAGAACTTGCGACATCAGGGCCCCTGCTTGCCCTTGGGACACTTGCATTTGGTTTTGTGGAGCTTGGGGGTACTTTGCTCTGGGGCCACATATGCCTTTAAATCTGAGGTTGGTCAGCTTTTCATTCTCAACAGAAACTAAAGACTTATTTACTGGATTTATAGCAATAAAAAAAGAAGATTGGAAAGGGGCCGGGCTTTTAGTTTAGATGTCATTTCATTTTTCTTTCCCAGTGGTTTACAACTAAATACAGTGTCCAGATATGTTTATAGACTCTGGTCTTGGAGTTCTTTGATGAGGAAAGGCAATTTATAACAGTCAAATGGGCCTTTCAACCTTATCGTATGAAATGAAAACCAAAATGTTGGAAGGGAGCTGATGTAATGAAAGCTTTCATGTTCCTCATCTGCTTCACAGCTTTTCACCACCAGGGAATAAAGATAGCAAACTTGGGGACTGTCAGATGCTTTGGGGGTTTCCATTCAGAAAGGTAATGAGGTAGATGGGTTTTATTTCTCCTTCCTCTCCTTTGAGCATCTGGATCAGTACTGATTGAGTTGGTTCCAAGAGTTGAGTCCATTCTGGGATTGACAATAAACATACAAACCTCCCCCAACCCCATTTTTTTTTTTTTTGCATGGTCATGTAACCAAGGCAGCTGACTGTTTAAAACTGGAAACAGAGAGAAGTCACGGATGAAAAACAGGACATATTAATTTAGCTTTACAAATGTGCCCTTTCCAAGGCCAGAATTACTCACTCCCTGGCAGCTCACAGTGTGGGACCTGGGTCTGTTTAAATGCCATGGCTTTAGCATGTCCTTTCCGTTTGGTGTGGGATGCTCTAGATGAGTGACAGGTTCCAACTCAGCAGAGACATCCAGATGCAATTAGAATCCTCACGGATTTTAATTATTATGGGAAAGCAAGCACAACTTTGCCATGCAAGGAAATATGGCCATTCTTAGTGTCCCTAAAAGTAATGTGTCCACTTGTATGCAGAGAAAAATGTCATTTTTGGTGCGTTTTGAAGGAGGAATATTAAAACTGAATTATGTAAAATGCTAAAGGAGCTATTTCAGTATTCTTTTTATTTTATTTTTATCCAAGTATAGTTAATTTACATTGTTGTATTAGTTTCAGGTGATAGTTTCACAGCAAAGTGATTCAGTTATATATATATTTTTTCAGATTCTTTTTCCATATAGATTTTTTAACCAAATATTGAGTATAGTTCCTGTGGTATACAGTAGGTCCTTATTATTTATCTATGTTCTACATGATAGTGTGTATGTGTTATTCCCAAATTCCTAATTTATCCCTCCCCTCCATATTTCAATATTCTGTGATCAAGAAATCAGAACCTGAGCTAGCTTTCTTTTAGGCTCGTTTGTACACTTACAAGATGCTCAGGGTAAATGTGGATTTATCAAAATAGGAGGCAGAAAATGGTTTCCTTAGACCATTATTGGCTGATTGCTTTCCTTATCCTCCCCCACGCACATCACTGATAGTTTGTCCACCTGTGCCTGCAAATGGGCGAGGCAATGAGGAGTGCAAAGTTCCACCCTGAGGCTTTAAACACCATCTCTGTGCCAACAACTCCCGTATTTGGATCTCTGGCTCAGAACTCTCTTCTGAGTTTCCAACCGTGTTCTCAGAATCTCACTGCCATCTCCAGCTCGACCCAGCCAAAGCCAAATCTTCACCTCTTTTTGCCTCTCCTGCTGCTTTCATGGAGAAGGAAATGGCAACCCACTCCAGTATTTTTGCCTAGAGAATCCTGTGGATGGAAGAGCCTGGTGGGCTGCTGTCCATGGGGTCGCACAGAGTCAGATACAACTGAAGTGACTTAGCGTGCATGCATGCATGCATTGGAGAAGGAAATGGCAACCCACTCTAGTATTCTTGCCTGGAAAATCCCAGGGACAGAGGAGCCTGGTGGGCTGCTGTCTATGGGGTCGCACAGAGTCGGACACGACTGAAGCGACTTATCAGCTGCAGTGGCAGCTGCTTCCATCTTAGCCAATGATCTTTTCAGCCACCCAAGTGCTCCAGTCTCTCTCTCCAGTCCCACAACCAACCCCTGAGTCTGTTCTGTCAATCTCACCTCCTAAACTGATATCAACTGCAACTTTCTATTCAAAATTTCTACTACCACAAATGCCGACCCAACTTTAGCCCTCATCTTGGCTCCTAGCTGGGCTTCTTGCTACCCTTTTTGCCCCCTAAACAAATCTATGCTCCACATTCCAGCCAGAGTAGATTTTTCAGAAGTAAGTCAAATGAGGCCATTAACTTACCTAAAAGCCTCAAGGCTTTCCAGTGCAATAAGGAGGAAATATAAAATCTCTGAACTGGCCAGCTAGTCTTGGCATAATTTGATCCCCACTCACCTCTCCAACATTGCCTTGGTGACACTGGCTTACTGTCAGTTTCTTGAACACTCCAAACTTTTCTCCATCTCAGAGCTTTGCTAATCTTGGGCTGGCTTGTACTGATCTTCACCCCCTCCATTCCCAGATCTTCTGCCAAAAGCACACAGACTCACTCTCTTCCTGCCTCTTTCTCATCTTTCAGGTCTTAGCGCAAATGTCATTTCCTAGAGGCATATCCCCCCACACCTATTTCCTTTGTAGTACTTCATGTGATTTGTAAGTATATTATTTATTTGCCTATTTCCTTAATATAGAACTTATATAGTTTATCCTCCTACGTCCACCCCTCCACCTACAACTAGGAAAGCAGAAACTATGTCTGTTTGGTTCACAACTACATGTCCAGGTTCCAGATTTTTTTTAAGTTGAACGAAGGAATGAGTAATTGAATGAGAAAAATCTTTTCCTCTCAATTCGGATCACTTAAGGAAGAGTTTGTTAAATAGCTGTTGAGAGGTACTTACTAGTTCTTATTCAGACACAGATAGAATGTGTAGATGTAGATGTAGAGAATTAGCAAAGAACTGTGGTCTCAGAGAATCTAACTACGTTCTCCCTTCTGAGAGACCACTGGCTGTTACATCTGGGAGTGCCACCACACGGCCCAGGGAGATTTCGGGGGAGAAGAAGGGGGTGGACTGGTGTGGACCCAGGACTAATGCATTTCTGACTGTGTTAATTTTGTAATTAATTTCCCATGGAAACAATAAGGCAGAGACGGTACTGCTATAAAAACTTTGGGGGGCCAGCTTTGGGAAGCCAAACACCATTTAGATTTAGAACATCAGTTTATGTGGAAAAATGTGTTCCAAATTCTCTAACAACCAACAAACGCCCAAAAAACCCAAATAAAAAACCAAACCTCTAAGCAGGAGTGTTTTGTCTTTCCTGTAAATTTTCTAAAATATGGAGACTCATCACCGGCCACACCCTCCCTGACTGCTCATTGAATTTGAGTCCTGGTGAGCATGTGTTGGATGGCATTGGGGAGGCCCATGAGATAATTTATTCACACAGGCGTTTTATTCACTGGTGTTGAGGCACAGCCAGGAAACATTTATTTTCCTGTTCATATTTCAGAAGGAACTTGTGACTCATTCCCCAGGAAGGAGCAATCTAGAACCTCACTTCTAGCTACCCTCCCCCCTCCCCAGCTTTCCTGGTGCTGCTCCCAAGAGGAGGAGCGATGGCCAATCTGATTGGTAAGACAGGGGTGAGAGGGTCCTTTCTGGGCCCCCCTATGCCAGGTACTTGGCTGCTGCATTGAAAAGCAAAGACCTCTTTTCCTTTGCCTCTTGGATCTTGTCTGGCAAGACTTGAATGAAGGGAGGTGGTGACTATGCAGCCCCTATCTCCCCATTAGAGGCAGGGTGTGTGGGGATGCCAGGCCAGTGGACACGGGCCTCTGCTTTCTTGCTTCCATTTTCTTCCTTCTCATTGGTTGGAGGAGTCAGACTCCTGTGGGTCTCATAGTTCAGAGAAGGTGGCAGGAAACCTGCGTTCTCAATCCACCTCCTCAGAAAGCAGACACTGTATTGAGATCCCCCTTGCTCTAGATGTCTGTCCTCCCTCAACCAGAATCAGTAATTTGTGTTGTATTTTAACTTTTTTCTTCCATAAACAACTTAAAAAAAAATAATGTCCATTAAAAAAAATTATTTGGCTGACAAATAAGTATCACGTCATTGAAGGGAATAGGCTAGAAGGATATAGGGGGCTTGCTCAAAACCATGGCAGATTTTGGTTATGGGCACATGAATCAGATATGTAGCTCTCAAACCCACACGCTAGAAATCCCAAATTACTGGGCAGTGGCTGTGTGTGCATGCATGCATGTGTAGTCACAGTCATGTCCGACTCTTTGAGACCCCAAGGACTGCAACCTACCAGACTCCCCTGTCCATGGGATTCTCTAGGCAAGAATACTGGACAGAGTTGCCATTTTCTCCTCCAGGGGAATCTTCCTGACCCAGGGATCGAACCCGCGTCTCCTGCAGCTTCTGCACTGGCAGGTAGATTCTTTACCACTGAATTTCTCCTAACAGTTCCTAAGGAAATTGTTTGCAGTCTCTGAAGAAAGGTTGTCTTTTTCATATTTAAACACATGAGGTGCCCCAGATTACTGTCTTAAATTGGATTTGGGGGCAGAGGTTAGGCAATAAAAATAAATAAAATGAGTCGTTACATCAAGAAAAATCCAATTTTTTTTGCAATGTCTCTAAACTTAACCTGAGTAGAAGACCACGTGGGTTTGAACTCTTTCACTGTGTCACAAATATTAGAAATTCTCAATGATCTGCTTATGATTCCCAGGGGTTAGGAAGATGTCATCTTTCCACATATATTTCTTTACTACATACTTTTTTAAAAGTTAGAGATATATCCATTTGAGGGGAAACTACCTCTTTCAAGGCTATATGAAATGCCATGAGACTAAATATTGTACATTCTGGGACAATCACAGAGAAGACCAGACTGTAATCTATTAGGCAAAAACTATAGTCTCCTTTAGAATTTTGTTTCCAGCTCTGAGGATACCATCAATACTTGGTAAATAACAAATAAATATAGCAATAATAAATATTGTGAATGGAAATAATAATGTGAGGGGCATTCAGATTTCTTACAACCCAGAAATGCATGGAGTTACCACAGACTTTAGGAAAAAAAATCCCAAGATTCTATGACATTTCTCTCTATTTTCAGGGGACAAAAGGCTTTAGATTCCTTATTTTTAAGAGGCCTGGTCAATTGCACTGATGAATTGATTGAGTTGGTTGATTTTTAAAACCACATTGCAATGAAAAAACAATCAGAAAACATATAGGCGGGCTTTGTCTTTAAATGTAGATTTCACAAAACTAAAAAGTTCAGACAGCTGGACCCAATTTCATGTGTTTTTTCAAACAGATTCTCAGTGTTCTAAACTCGATCCAGCTGTATGTACTAATTGCATTTCAGTGACTCGGTTGGATGTCGTCTTTTTGCGAAAATCTCACTTAAAAAGAAAACGGATGCTTAAATCTCACTGTAGTTGCCTTATTACTGCAGTCTCAATGCTATGCTTGCTTGGACAGTGTTCATCTCCGTAGAGAAAGCCTGTGCTGATGTGCTAGGGGTACGTGGCACCATTACTAGAACTGAAGTGTCCAGAACAATTGTGCGAGGGGGCCTCTCTAAAGACTCCTCAGTGGATCTGTACCTCCTGTACAGAAGGAGGATCTGTACCTCCTCCTCCTGTACCTAGCCCAGTTGCTCATATTTGTGTGTACATACAAATGCTTTGAAATAGCAGGGAAATTGTTTTTGTTTAAACAATTATAGAAGTAAAACTTTCTTAGTAAAAAACTCAAACAAGTCTGAAGAAAAAAGGGCCTTAATCAAAAAGTATGTCTGCTTGCCCCTTAGTGCCAGACAACAACAACACACACACATACACACACCCTTATTGCTGGTCTCTAGGGATGATCATTAAATAGATACACAACATTTATCTTTCTGTATATTTATGTATACACACACACACACACAGAAGCCACAAATTATTTGCATCTCATTCATTCTTGAACATTGTGTAACAACTCATTCTAATATTTAGTGGCTTAAAAAAACACTAATCATTTACTATCTCTCAGCTTCCATGGACAAGAGTGGCTTGACCAGTAGTTCTAGGTTCTGGGGGGTTTAAGGGCTCTCCTGAGGCTGTAGTCACATTTTGGCTGGGGCTGGGGGATTGGCTTCCATGGTGGCTCACTCCCACAGCTGACATACTGGTGCCGGTTGTTGGCAAGAGGCCTCATTTCCTATATATGCGGGCCTCTCCACAGGCTGCCTGAATTTCCTCATGAAATGGCATCTGACTTCCCCCACAGGGAGAGGACAGAGAGAGCAAGGTGGAAGGTGCAAGACCTGGTGTGATCTAGCCTCTGACGTCACACTCCAACACACACTCAGACATTCTGGTGGGCCCACAGACAGTCCAGGTTCAATAAGGGAGGGGCTACACAGAGGCATGGATCTCAGGAAGTGAGGATGGTTGAAGGGCATTTTGGATGATGGCTTTGAGACGGCAACTCCCATGAAGAGGTGAAGTCTCTTTCTCCACTCCTTGATTCTGGTCTGGGCTTGAAACTTTCTTTGACCAATAGAAACGGGGAAATAATGCTGTCAGGGTCCTGAGCCAAGTGGCCAGGTTTCCTTTTGCTGTTCCCACCCTCTTGGAGTGCTGCTGCCGTGTGAGCTGCTTCCTGGGCTCGCCTCCTTGAGGATGGGAGAACAGGAAGAGGGAGGGACTTGTCCCCGACATACCAGCCGAGGCCTCAGATACACGAGTGAGTCCAGCCAGCAGCACATACAGTAAAGACAGGCTGTTCTTGCTGAGCCCAACTCAAATGCCAAATCAAAGAGCTGTGAATAAATACTGATGTTTTAAAGCTTTGGAATGGTTTACTATGCAACCATAGAAAACTGATACAATATGGTAAACAACAGTCTGTATTTTGTTGTTTTTAAGCTCAATAATATACTGTAGGCATGCCTTCATGTCAGTACGTAAAGATCTTCATGTTTTAAAAAATGTTTCGATACAGCAATCTCATATTATGGTAATGCTCTAGTTATTTAACATATTTACTATACATGGACATCTAATAACCTTTAATGGTTATTAAAAATTTTTTTTGCTAAGGCAAGCAATGCTTTATGAACTTTATTTTTTGCTTACATGCATAGAAGTGGAATTCCTGGGTCAAGGGAATTGTGTATTTAAATATTTTATGTGTCAAATTGCACTTCAGAAAGGTTGTGCCAATTTTCATCCCATTTAACAGTGTATCAAATTTTAAAGGAAACTCCTAATAGCTTCTTTCTGTCCTCATCCCGAATTTGCCCTCATCTGAAGCCAGGGGATTGGGAAACAGAGCTGAGATGAGGTATAGGACTGTGTGAAACTAGTTCCCGTAGGAACCAAAGACACTATCTCTGAGAGCTTTTTTGGAAATAAGTTTAACAGACAAGGCTGCCAGCTAAACACTTTAAAAAATATATGACAACATTAAGCATTAAGTCTGAAGAATTGAAGACAGCCATCGTGGTTAGGGTCTTATAAGAATTTAACATCACAACAACTTAAATCCGACTTGTCTGTCAAATTTTCAGTGGGAGCATCTGGATGAACTCGAAACCCCAGGAGACCCTCTGTCATCCTAGATATGTAAATAACCATGAGGCCTAATAGGCAGCACATGGCAGACACTATAAAGGGCTTTACATGTATGGCAGAATTTATTTCACACAGCAGAGGAAGAAACTAAGGCACTGAGTAATTGAGGAACTTGCTCAAGTTTGCAGTGGTATTAAGTGAAAGAGACAGCATTCTCATCAGTTTGGTACCAGAGGCTCTGATCCTATCAATCTCTTTGTGGCTGGCCTGTTGGCTGCCATTCTTTCCTCCTGGAAGGGACTGGGGTGGCGTTCTCTTCCTTCCTCCCTTGCAGCTAGAATATGTGACCCAGTGTTGGCCAATGAGACCTCAGGAGACATCAGCTGGAGGGCTTCTGGGGAAGACTTTCCCTCCTAATAGAAGAAGATGCCAGGCAAGAAATCCCTGTCTCTATCTTTTCAGTCTCTCTCTTCCAGATATTGTGGGGCATAAATGTATTGCCTGGCAAGTGGCAGCCTTTTTGCAGCTATGCTGCCAATCTTGGAGATGGCAGAGTGGAGAGAGGGAAAGAACTTCCATCCTTAATGATGCTGCTGATCTGCTGATTCAGCCCTGTCCTTGCCCGCCTACCTCTCAAATTGTTGTTTTGTGAGATTACTAAATTCCTTTCTGTTTAAAACCACTTTTAATGGAGGTATTCTGTTACTTGTAACTGAAAGCAACTGGACTAAAACATTACTACATTATGCTGCCTCCCAGAAAATTTAATTATTATAACCTGCAACTAATACAATCTTATAAATCAACTATACTCCAATAAAATTTTTACATGCAATTTCAAAATCCCAGGTTATAATAATTAAATTTTCTGGGAGGCAGCAGGAAAAAAAGACTTGGATGGTTGAAGATAGGTAGGTAGATAGACAGATAGGGCATACCTCTATGACCAAGTTGATAAAGAGTAAGCTCAGCATCTCAGTGACTGTGACCCCTAAATAAGACAGAGTTATCTCTTAAACAGAAGGAAGGACTTACCAAGCAAATCCAAGAACTCAAATCGGTGCCCCTACAGCACTGAAGGCATGGAAGTTTCCTAGCTAGCCTCCTATAATTTTAGAATTGCAGAACCCAGGACATGAAGCCAACCCAAGTCACGCACACATCATGGGTAAACAATACCATGACAGCTGCTTTGGACCAAGCGAAACATATGGAGGGTGGAAACAAACAAGATTTCCTCCCAAATGTTTGTTCATTATTCTTTAAAATCTTTGTTCTTAGAGAAGAAAAATGAGATTGGCTAGTATTTTGGATCCATGTGTTTGTTTGCTTGCTTATTTATTTTTAAGTCTCTGTAAAAGTTTTCTCACATTAAAAACTAAAGTATCCTCATCAAAGAAAAAAATCTCAACAATCCAGAGGTGGATATGGGAACAAGTGAAAATTCCTTGGCATCTCCCCCTACCCCATTCTCCTTCTGCCCCACGGCCCTCCTGTCCCACTCTGAGTCCCGTAGTTAGTCATTGGGTGTGCCTCCCTCTAGTCAAGGCTATGGTTTTTCCAGTGGTCATGTATGGATGTGAGAGTTGGACTATAAAGAAAGCTGAGCACCGAAGAATTGATGCTTTTGAACTGTGGTGTTGGAGAAGACTCTTGAGAGTCCCTTGGACTGCAAGGAGATCCAACCAGTCCATCCTAAAAGAGATCAGTCCTGGGTGTTCATTGGAAGGACTGATGTTGAAGCTGAAACTCCAATACTTTGGCCACCTGATGTGAAGACCTGACTCATTCGAAAAGACCCTGATGGTGGGAAAGATTGAGGGCAGGAGAAGGGGACGACAGAGGATGAGATGGCTGAATGGCATCATCAACTCAATGAACATGAGTTTGGGTAAACTCCTGGAGTTGGTGATGGACAGGGAGGCCTGGCGTGCTGCGGTTCATGGGGTCACAAAGAGTCAGACACGACTGAGCGACTGAACTGAACTGAACTGTGCCTCCCTCTAAACTTCTTCCTGTCACATGAAAAGAAAGTAGACTCTTTTAAAACAAAAATTCGTTGCCCAGTTTTTTGGAGGTAATCTTTTTGTTAGAATTCTCAAACAAGTAAGAAAGATGAAAGCAGGAGGAGGTCCTAGCTCAGGAACTTTCTGTCTATGTCCATGTGTCTCCAAGACTCCCTTACCTAATTAATTAACATAAATTTACATACTCACACATGGCTACATGTGGGACAGCCAAGGCCTAAGAAAGCACTCTTTCTCCAACAAAGATCCAATTCTTCAAAAATGATGGGAATCTGACCCTTGTCCCCCTGCTCCCCTCTACCTGGTAGGAATAGAGGGAGTAATACCTCCTTCTTCCTTTTCAGTGATCCAGCCCTGACACATTATATAATTTGGACTCTGAAAACTACAGCCTTTAGGAACAGGTGACGAATTTTAAGAATGCCACACTCACTGGAAGTCAGGATAGAGAGGGAGAATGGGGTAGGTCCACAATTTCTGTTTTCTTCTTGAGGTACAGTAAAATGTGAATTGTCTGTAACCACACATTGGAAAATTGATGGAGTCTCTGTGCCTTTATACAGACAATCACATAAACAAATCCTACTGGATGTTCACAAGTTTACCGATAAGAGGTCTGCAAAGAAGGAAATCCCCAGCCTGCCATAGTTCCCAGGCCAACATTTAACTGGCTTCACTCTAAAGTGCTAAGAGGGCATTTTGGTTCTTATCTATTTTGACTCTTGTCTACCTCCCATTCTTCACTGTGGAGCGGTCATCATCTTTCTTCTTGGATCCCGATTTGGAAAAACCGCACTCATTTTCCCCATTTGTTCTGTGATCTTCTTATACTAGATCCTGGCTAATCACAATTAGCTGTAAATTGCTCTCTTTTCTCTAAGGGACAGTGAGCAAGTAGCTGGAAAGTTTGAAGGTGATGATGTGTGGGGACATGAAATATCAGACAGCCTATTTTGGGAACCAGAAAAGGTGGGATGTGTGATTGGTTTAATACAGACATGCTCTCAGATTAAAAGCCGGTTTAGTACAAACATGCTCATAGACATGCTCTCAGATTAAATTTCTTCTATCTCTTCTGAAATTGTTTGTGTGGCCAGAGAATATCACTTTACACACACAGTCATTTTGAAACTTCCAAATATCCCCCAGGCAGCAATCACATTAGAAGCTAGTGGGTACATGTGGTGGTTTCTTTCTTTCCCAAACAACAATGAAAGAAATTTTCTTTTTTTCTGATTAAAAAATAATTTTGGCTTATTATTTTTAAAAGTGCAGAAAGCATCGGCAGAAAGAAGAAGTTTAAAAACACCAAACCCTTCCACTCTAATCATAACCAGTGATATTTTTATGGATATTATTTCAGACATTTTTTTCTGCATGTATACACAAATATATAACTCCATTCTTAGGCCTGCACCATCCAGAAGATTATGGAGGCAGAACTCAGTTCCATACAGAGAGCCAATCATATGGCTCTGGAAGATGGTTCAAAATGTTGCCTTTCCCCTGGAATGTCATTTCAGGCCAAACAGAGCCATCTCAGGTGGGAACCTGGCCTGAGCATCTTCTCTGGTCTATAGTCCTCTACTCCCCACCCACACATGACTCTGACAGTCTTTTCTAGCCCCTGCTTGTTTCCAGGGGGCTCAGTTCCATTCTGGAGGGTCAGGGTCTTATTGTGCCTCGCCCTGAAAGAGCTCTTCTTCCTGTGCAGGGAGGGGCATGAGATTTAGAGCTGCACAGAGAGATCAGCTGTGAGGGCCAGAACTCACCATCAAGTTCGTCCTGACAGCCAAGTCCCTGCCCGCCTATGTGCTTCTGCTCCATGCTCTTGTACCATTCATTCCACGCCGGGGAGACTGTACAAAGAAAAGACAGATGTGACTTAAGGATAAGAAGAGACATCAATAAAACTTTAATTTCTTCACAATCTTTTGGCAATCAGGCGAGTCTCCTGCATAGGAATTCCCCTTTAAGCCTGGATGTTTTCACCATGAAATGGGGATAGGGAATACACTTCACAGGGATGTTTGGAAGTTATAGTTACCAACTTACATAATGTCAAGAGAAAGGTAGACCCCAAGATGTCTGGCTTACTGCTCTCCAAGAGTCCCTGCAAATTATCAGCACCTGGAGGATCCAGGATCTGGCCCTTAGCTTTATATGTCCAGAATTTGGATTATTAGTTCACCTAGATAGGACCATGCGGTAGGAGAAACTATTGTGTATAGTTTACTTAATTTTTAGGGGGGTGGGGTTAGTAGATAATCTTGCTAAATTCTTTGGGAGATGATGCAATTTACATAACATACTGAAAACACGAAGTTTGGCTTGGAAAAGGTGACACAATGTTCCATACACTTTCTTTCATCTTCCCAATCAAAGGATAAATCATACATGAGAGTAGGAAATGGGAAAACTCCGCAGGTTCTTTTTCTAAATGGCCTCTTGACCCTGGAACAAGTTGTTTATTCTTTGGCCCTCAGTTTCCTCATTTGGAAAAGGAGCAGCTATCTCTAAGGTGCTTTCCAGACCTCAGACTCTTTCTTGTCTATATTTGACAGAATCTAAAATAGCATTGGAGCAAAGGCAGCTCTCAATAAATACTTGTTGACTGAAATGGGGCCAAGGTAACAAGATGCACTTTCAGCTGTTCTATGAGGACCAGAACAAAGTGTTCCCACAAAGGCATAGAAGAGTAAGAGACTGATGAAGGGCTTTTGGGAGACCTTAAAGCAAAAGGGGAGAGTCCCCCCAAAGCAGAACTTGGCTAGATTACTGGAGAAGAAATAGCAGGAAATTGCACAATGTTGGAGGAACCAGATTAAAAACGCTAATGAAAGGAGACATTCCATTTTCAAGAGACATGAAGCAGGAGGCAAGAGGCTGTTGTTGCTCAGAGTGAAATAGCATAGAAAATCAACTGGTTCTAAATGTTTCCTCCGGCACAAAATGTTGTTCTTGTTGCAGAGATTTAAAAATAGGACAAAGGGTTATCACTCCTACCAGCAGACTAAGTGCTCTAATGTTGCCAATCTGGTTTCTCTTCCTTGACCCTACATTCTCCCCTAATTACTCTTACATTGTTAGTTGCATCATTCCCTCCCATATTTTATCTCCTTCATCCCTGAAGGGAAAGAGAACTTTTGGTATAATAATACTTTCTTGTCTTCTATGGATGCCATAAAGCCTTCAGTTCTAAGTATGCAACAGGCTCCTCCCGGGTTGCACTGAGTGGAACCAAGACTCTGGAGGGGAAACAGAGGGGTACAAAAGGGAAATGAAAACAGAATAGACAAAATAGAGATGTTAAGATTATACCAGGCAACAGAATCATTCCAACTGTGGCTGAGACTGCTGGTCATCTCACAACATCTGTTCTCCCCTTCTGAATAGAAATTTAGCCAGGCACATGAAGTTCCACTAAAGAATCTATTTCCCAGCCTGGCTTGCAGTTAAGTGTGACCATGTGATTAGGAGCTGTCTCCCTGCTTATTTAATTTATATGCAGAGTACATCATGAAATGCTGGGCTGGATGAAGCACAAGCTGGAATCAAGATTGCCGGAAAAAATATCAATAACCTCAGATAGGCAGATGACACCACCCTATGGCAGAAAGTGAAGAACTAAAGAGCCTCTTGATGAAAGTGAAAGAGGAGAGGGGAAAAGTTGGCTTAAAGCTCAACATTCAGAAAACTAAGATCATGGCATAAGATCACTTCATGGCAAATAGATGGGGAAACAGTGACAGACTTTATTTTTCTGGGCCCACCAAAATCACTGCAGATGGGTGTCTGCAGCCATGAAATTAAAAGACAAAGGAAATTTATGATGGCATATTAAAAAGCAGAGAATTACTTTGCCAACAAAAGGTCCATCAGTCAAAGCTATGGGTAAGCTCCAGGAGTTGGTGATGGACAGGGAGGCCTGGAGCACTGCAGTCCATGGGGTTGCAAAGAGTCAGATGTGACTGAACGACTGAACTGAACTGAAAGAGATTTGAGGAGAAGTGATAGGTTTAAATTTCTTGCTATGCCCTTAAAGAGAGGGCTTGTGCCTTTCCCTTTTTTCTTTCTCTGCTTTCTGGATGGGATGTGGACATTGTGGTGAGAGCTAGGGCAGCTATGCTGGGCCATATTATGGATAAATTGTATCCTCCTAAAATTTATATGCTGAAGCCCTAATTCCCAACGTGATTGTATATGAAGATAGGGCCTTTAAGGAGGTAACTGAAGTTAAATGAGGTCATAAGGATGAGGCTCTAATCCAGTAGAGCTGGTTCCCTTATAAGAAGAGCAAGAGATCACTGAATCCTAACTACTAGACCACCAGGGAACACCCAATTTTAAAAGAGATAGCTAGTGGGAACCTGTGGTATAGCACACGGAGCTCAGCTTAGTGTTCTGTGATAATATAGAGGGGTAAGATTGGAGAGACAGGGTGGAAGGGAGGTCTAAGAGGAAGGAAATATATACATATATATATATATATGTATATATATATATATATATATATATATACATATAGCTGATTCACTTCGTTGTACAACAGAAACTAAGCACACATTGTAAAGCAATTATACTCCAATTTAAAAAAAACAACAAAAAAAGAGGAAGAGACCCCAGGGATGTGCGCACATACAGAAAAAAGTTCATGTGCAGACACAGCAAAAAGGTGGTTATTGGCAAGTAAGGAAGGGAGGCCTCACTAGAAACCAACCTTGTTGGCACCTTGATCTTGGACTTCCAGCCTCCAGAACTGCGAGAAAATACATTTCTCTTGTTTGTGCTCCCCAGTCGGTGGTATTTTGTTGTAGCAGCCCCAGCAGGCTGATACAGATCATGAGATAAAAGTCACATGTTGAGGATGACAGGACAATAAGATTAGGAGGAGCCTGGGATAATGCTGGTTGTGAAGTTTTTATACCAGCCTGGATCACCTTCTTGATTTTCTAAATGAGAAAGCACAAACGTCTATGAAATCACTGTTATTTGGAGGTCTTCATTAAAGCATCAGAGCTTGTGTTCAAGCTAATACAGCAACCACCCAGGTAAACAAGGGGTGGTGGTCAAAGTGAAACATTCCTATGTGGTAGGTTTCTAATTAGTTACAATGTTTAACTTAACTGTATGGTAATGTTAGTTAATAATTCACCCATAGTCAAGAAATCCTTTCAAACCAATCTTTTTTGCCTTGCGACCTGATTCAGATCCCTAACGGGACACTGACTGAAGACAATTATTTGCAACAGGATGATCTCAACTAAAGATACATTCTCTTAACCGCTGTCCTTTCAGGGATGTCTGGTACATCTCTGTAGTTATCCTGCTCTGCCATTTTCTGTTTGATAGAAAAGAAGATGGCCTTGGGGATTCAGAATGCCCCCTGGAAAAGGGCCAGGTACCCATGGAGTCTGTGATACTTCTGACTTGTAGACCCATGCAGCCTCAAGAAATTAAGCAGAGATGAAAATTATGCTCTATAACTGTTATCATCAGAAATGTCACAAAAAGAATTTATTACTATGGAAGAGATTTTGTGGTGAGCTTAAATTCATTATGCTGTTTGGTCATCACTGTTAAAAAAAGAAAAGCTGAGAGTTTTAAGTCAGTTCCTCTTTCTGCTTAGACTATGTAGACACAGACTCCAAAAGTTATCCCTTAAACTTTCTTAAAAGCAACAAAGTTAATAGTCTGTAATAACTTTGCAAAGTTGATAGAAGGGATATGTTGAGATGATTTGTTTTGGTGTATGGAAACCTCTCCTATATCATGATTCTGAAGAATGGCTTGGCCTGTGGAATATTTATAGAGTGCGCACGTGTGTATATACAATACACTTACAGACTCCGTACGCCATTTGTCTTCCACCTCTCAAAAGTCCTCTTCAGAACTGAGGCTACCTCTGCATTTGCTTATTTCCTGTGACATTTGCTATTTCTCTGCATCTGGCCCCGTTTCTTTCTCTCAGTTTACAATAACCATCCCACCCATTAAAGATATATAGACAACCACCCTCCTCCAACTGTTAATACTGCTCTTCAAGTGTATGGCTCTATTTTTGCTGAGTATTTTAAGGATTCACAAAATCAAGTATAAGCTTTTAAATCTGTCAGCCTTACAGTGTGGGAACCTGACCTCTGATGTACAGGCTCTCTCCTATCCTCCCATCTCCAATAAGTTCCATCTCTTTAGCTTTATAGAAACATAAGTTATTGAGTGCCTATTCATACCAGATGTTATGTTAGCTTCTTTTGCATACACTGTCTCAATGAATACTCACAGAGAAGACTCTGTTGATATTGTCTATCCAATATCATATACTCCCTTTCTTCTTGTTTACAGAACCTAGATTTTGTTTGCAGAGGAAATGGACTTTCTTTCCCACTTTCCCTTGCTACTAGAGGTGACCATGTGACCAGCTGGCCAATGAAGGCAAACAGAAGTATATTGATGGCTATTATCATATGTGAAACAGAACACCATTCCAGGTTCCATGCATGAGACAAATGCTCAGGGCTGGGGCAATGGGATGACCCAGAGGGATGGGATGGGGAGGGAGGTGGGAGGGGGGTTCAGGATGGGGAACACATGTAAATCCATGGCTGATTCATGTAAATATATGGCAAAAACCACTACAATATTGTAAAGTAATTAGCCCCCAACTAAAATAAATAAATTTATTAAAAAAATAAATAAATAAAAGCTCAAAAAAAAAAAAGAAGTATATTGATGGAGATGGCTGTTCTGGTACAGTGGCTGCTTTCCTCCTGATAAAGAGGACAGAGACAGCTGGCCTTACCCCAACCTCTTCTGTCATCTTCCTTCCTGAAATTCAGATGTAATGCCTGGAGCTGTGGCAACCATATTGCAATGGTAAATATGTCAACCCTAACATCACCAAACTGCTGAAACTATATTAGCAATTGTCAACTTCCACAGTTCATATTATGTGAAAAAAATCCAAATAACTCCTTGTTTAGGCCACTATAGTCAAATTTACAGTTAGTTTTAGTAATGTAATTCTAATTGGCAAAACTCATATTGGAGTTGGTTTTAGTTTTGTGCTGTCTAGGTTTTTCTCCTTTTCTTCCCCTTTACTGCATTGTAAGTCCGTTTGTTTCTCCTCTGAGCTCTGTTTATATGGATCACTTCCCTATCCAGTGCTTCTGCTTGATTTCATTTCCTTTTTGAGTTTTTACCTCCATGTCTGTTTTCTCCTCTAGTGTATTAAGGCTTCTTCATCTAGTGTTTGATGAGTTCTGACTCAGTCCAGGGACAATAGCAATGTGGCTTTGGTGTCATTGTGGACATCCTTCTTATATTACCTTAACTTTCACACACACACACACACACACACACACACACACACACACACACACACACACACACACACACACCCCTAGAAGGCAGTGGAAGATAAGAACATAGAGTTTGCCTTAAGTCTTTGAAAACTATCCTGTAAAGAGGAGTGATTTTCACGTCCTATAAGTATTCTTGCAATGCTGCTGCTGGTTGCCTCCATTGAAATTATTTCTTCATTATTCTTGGCTAGCAGAGCCTGGATGTTTTCAGTTTACAGGAGCAATTGTTTATGCTTGTAGATTGAAGCCCACACACACCAATCCACCAGTCACGAGAAGGAATCTGTAATTGTTCAAAGAATCATCCTTCTTGCTTGTGAGTGGTCAATTTCCTGTCTGTTCATGCACATACTTCAACTTTTTACTTGTTCCTTTAACATATTTATCATAGTTATCTTAAAGACACTTTGTGATAATTCCAGCATCTCTGAGTTATTTCTATTAATGGCTTTCTCTTTTAACAATGGGTCTTATAGAAACAGAGAATAGATTAGTGGTTGCCAGAGGCAGAGGGAATAATGGGGGAAAGGAGAAGATGGTCCAAAGTTATAAAGTTGGGGAAGGTATTCAAAAGGTTCAAACTTTCAATTTTAAGATGAATAAGTCCTGAGGATGTAACATAAAGACCGCCTGGTGATTATAGTTTTTAATGCGGTACTATATATTTGAAATTACTAAGCAAGATCTTAGAAGCTCTCATCACAAGAAAAAAAATAGGAAGTGATGGATATTAATTAATTGTGGTAATCATTTTGTAATATATACATACATCAAATCACCTTAAACTTACACAATGTTATATTTTAATTATATCTCAATAAAACTAGGGAAACCAAAAAATAATGTCTTTTTTCCCTCTTGCTTTTTTGTATCTCATCATTTCTCATTGACTGCCAGGCACTATGTTTAAAGAACAGTAAGGACAAGTAGTGTTCAATTCCAAAAGTGGGCATGCCTCTTCTGTCAGGCCATTCATATTGGGGAACAGTCAGTCTGCTTGGTAGTTGAGCTGGATTGGGGCTCACTGTTGCTGTCATTCCCTCCGTACCTCACCTCACATTCCTCCAGTGGTACACTGTCTTACTTTCTGCTTGGTGAGAGGCCTAGGGCACCAGAGTAACTTTTCCTGTATGTCTTCTCCACCCTCAGATTTCAGCAGTCTCTGTGCAGTCACCATAGAAGGGTTCTCTTTTCCTGTCCCTGACCGTTTCTCCTGCAGTGGACACTACTAGTGCTTCTGGCTTGGCACTCGGCTCCTGATCAGGAGACAGGAGGGGATTGTCATTTCTCCTGGTCCAGCCTTGATCTTAGGCAAGGCTGTGCACTTGACTTTGCAAGTAAAGCCTCTCAGCATTCTTGCTCTTTCCCTCCCCACTCTCATGGCAGCAGAATTCTGTCTCACAGTGGTGTGTACTACTGGACAGGAGAGATTCTCCCATCCCTTTGCCAGCAGCAGCAGACCTCTGCTCTGTAAGGGGATGAGATCCAGGTACCAGGAGATTTTCCTGTCCCTTCTCTAGGGAAGATGGTTTTGGCTTCTATCTTTCCCCTAGAAGCAGTGCATCTCTGCCTGGTTTCTGGGGGGCAGGAAGGGGGCTTTCATACACTTCCCTCAAAGGGAGATGGGGTTTCCTTCCACCCCTTCCCACTCCCAACAAGGAAGCTCTGGAGGTGAAATATTTCCCCTGTGCTTCCCCCAGCAACATAAGGCTTTTGCTTGGAATGACAGAAACGTTGGGGAAGCATGCAGTTGTTTTACCCTGTTTCCAATGGCATCTAATCATTTCCTACACACATGGGCTACTGACGGATACTCTCTCTGGTCACCTGCCCTGCCCTCAGTCCCCGTGAATACCTGTTGGAGGCTTCTGGAGAAAAAACTTAAGAGTAAAAGCTCCCCTTAGATCTATAGCTTCCAGTTATACTGGCACACCAGTCACTCTAGGGCCTTGGGAATTTCCTAAAATTTTAGCTTCTTTTGACTCACTTCTCTGGCAGCCACCTCTTCTCCCTGTGTCTTGCTGAAAGTGGAACTGTCTATGTATCTCGTTTCTGCTGGGAAAATCTTGTCATTTTTTAAAATTCCATTTATTTGGTTGCCTTGGGACCTCAGCTCTCTGATGGACTTAAGTCATGATTTTATAGATGTTCCAGATTTTTCTCATTGTTAGTATTCTTGTGGTTTTCTACATCCTAAGTCGAAATGGAACTTTGAGAAATTTATCAGTTTTAAATTTAAAGTTTGCCTCAAATCTGACCACCTTTCACCACTTTTACCACTTCTATTCGATCTCATCTATCATCATCTCATGCTCAAATTATTACAAAAGCCTCTAACCAGAATCACTGCTTTTACCCTTGCTTTTTAGGCAGTCTTTTCTCAACATGCCGGCCAGAGTGATCTTGTTAAAATACAAATCAGATCATGATGCTTTCTTGCTCAATATTCCCCCCAAAATCCCCATCCAAAATCAAAGTCCTTTGAAGTGCCCTCCAGGGCCATCCATGGTCTGTCCTCATTTCCTACTGCCCTCCACCTTGTTCACGCTACTCTAGTCACTTCGCCTGCCTGCTGTACTCTGAACAGGTTAGTCGTGTTCTAACTCGGAAGGCTTTGCAATGGCTATGCCTGCTCCTTGAATCTCCCTGCCCCCAGGTCTCTGCATGATTATCCCCACATCTCCTTCATAGTCTAGGCTCCAGTGACTACCCTGACAAACTATTTAACTCGCTGCCCACTCCCTCCCCACAACACCAGTCCTGCTTTCTCTGACCAACTGTTTTTCTTTTGTCACCTTTATCACTTTCTAACATACTATGTAAATTACTTATATATTATGCTTTTATTTATTTTCTCTCTTTCTCTGCTGGATTGTTAACTCTGCAAGTAGAGGAATTTTTATCTGTTTTGTTTTTTGATACATCCTAAGTACCTAGAATTACACTTGAAACATAGTAGATGCTTATACAAGTATTTGCTGAATAAATGAATTAATTGCAGGCTTATTTGTGGGTTGACTTGTTGCAGGCCATCTTCATATCTATCCCTGGGACACTGGATGACTAAGTATTGATATTGCATATCATAATATCTATAACACAATACAATGTGCAAAACTAAATTGCATGTGCACAAAAGCATAGTTCTCATTTGGCAAACTCCACATACATACAAAAACACATATAACATGTTAGAATGGATGGTGATGTAGAAGATAGTTAAAAGGTTAAGAAATAAGGAAGAAAAAACAAAATGGAAAGGAGGAAAAGAATGAAAGGGACTTCCCAAGGACAAATTATAACAATGCATCATGAAATGAGGAATGTGAGTTAATTCCACACTAGGCACGTGAGATTAAAAAAACAATGCACTTCAGCAACTGTGCTAACTCAAATTGTTCTTCCCCTTCACAGGTCAGATCAGAGATGGTTTACTGTGATTTCACTCCTCAAGTGGGGAACTGCATGTTCAGGTTGGGTAAATGATACAGGAGTTAAGCCTGAGAGGACTTAGACTACGATGCTCTGTGCCTTGCTCAGGGGTGTGATGCCTCTTGTCTGCAAGGGATCGACAGCACAGTTGGCTGAGTCAGCCAACTCTGCAATTGGTTTACTCATACCCTGTAGCTTGTCCCAAGACCCACAGGTTTTTTGCCCCAAGCATTCACTGTTTCTCTCTCTCACATCTCCTACCAGTAAAATGTTTTCAGTTCAAATACAAAATTCTCATTTAAATTTCTTTTTGCTGCTTAAAAATGATAACTGAGTTTTTGAGGGTTTTGAGTTTTTGAGGGTTACGAACAAAGCTAGTGGAGGTGATGGAATTCCAGTAGAGCTGTTTCAAACCCTAAAAGATGATGCTATGAAAGTGCTGCACTCAATATTCCAGCAAATATGGAAAACTCAGCAGTGGCCACAGGACTGGAAAAGGTCAGTTTTCATTCCAATCCCAAAGAAAGGCAATGCCAAAGAATGCTCAAACTACCACACAATTGCATTCATCTCACACGTTAGTAAAGCAATGCTCACAATTCTCCAAGCCAGACTTTAACAATACTTGAACCATGAACTTCCAGATGTTCAAGCTGGATTTAGAAAAGGTAGGGTAACCAGAGATCAAACTGCCAACATCCATTGGATCATTGAAAAAGCAAGAGAGTCCCAGAAAAACATCTATTTCTGCTTTATTGAATATGCCAAAGCCTTTGACTGTGTGGATCACTACAAACTGTGGAAAATTCTTAAAGAGATGGGAATACCAGACCCCTGACCTGCCTCTTGAGAAATTCGTATGCAGGTCAAGAAGCAACAGTCAGAACTGGACATGGAACAACAGACTAGTTCCAAATCGGGAGAGGAGTACATCAAGGCTGTATACTGTCACCCTGCTTATTTAACTTATATGCAGAGTACATCATAAGAAACACTGGGCTGGAGGAAACACAGGCTGGAATCAAGATTGCTGGGAGAAATATCAACACCCTCAGATATGCAAATGACACCACACTTATGGCAGAAAGCAAAGAAGAACTAAAGAGCCTCTTGATGAAAGTGAAAGAGGAGAGGGAAAATGTTGGCTTAAAGCTCAACATTCAGAAAACTCAGATCATGACATCCGGTCCCATCACTTCACGGCAAATAGATGGGAAAACAGTGGAAACAGTGACCGACTTTATTTTGGGGGGCTCCAAAATCACTGCAGATGGTGACTGCAGCCATGAAATAAAAGACGCTTGCTCCTTGGAAGAAAAGTTATGACTAACCTAGACAGCACATTAAAATGCAGAGACATTACTTTGCCAACAAAGTCAAAGCTATGGTTTTCTCAGTAGTCATGTATGGATGTGAGAGTTGGACTATAAAGTAAGCTGAGTGCCAAAGAATTGATGCTGTTGAACTGTAGTGTTGGAGAAGACTCTTGAGCGTCCCTTGGACTGCAAGGAGATTGAACCAGTCCATCCTAAAGGAAATCAGTCCTGAATATTCATTGGGAGGACTGATGCTGAAGCTGAAACTCCAATACTTTGGCCACCTGATAGGAAGAACTGACTCATTTGAAAAGACCCTGATGCTGGGAAAGATTGAAGGCAGGAGGAGAAGGGGATGACAGAGGATAAAATGGTTGAATGGCATCACTGACTCAATGGACACAAGTCTGAGTAAACTGCGGGAGATGGTGATGGACAGGGAAGCCTGGTGTGCTGCAGTCCATGGGGTCGCAAAGAGTCGGACACAACTGAGTGACCGAACTAACTGACTGAAGTTACCTACCTATACAAAGCAATGAATAACTGAATATAACAAATCCCAAAGAGGCCTGTCATAAGAGGCATTAAACAGAAAGGGCTCAGTCCCATGTGGTTCATATAATCTGGAGTTTTCCTGGAATAGAGTTTCACATTACTCTGAACAGGAGACATAAGAATTTACTATGAAATGATCCTCTTCTGGTCTGCATGGAACAAATATTTTGCTTCCATTAACACTTGAGCAAGTTCTTATCTTGTCCAATTTTGGAGGGTTGTTAGTACTTTGCTTTTTGTTTTTTAATATCAACCAAAAGTCTAAAAGAAATCATCTACCACCTTCCAGAAAGAGATGCACAGAGGAGAGGTGGCTAGAGAAATGAAGCAAATCTCTATTTAAGAAATAGAGCAAAGCCTGGGTCTGGGGCTGTATCGCCTATGTGTGAGATTCATTCAAGGTAGACACACTGGGAAATGGGTCTGTTCTCTGAAGAAGAAATAACCAGAAAATTCACGGGTGAGCTCTGAGAGTAAACTGGGAAACAGGACTGAATCAAAAGACTTTGCCAGTGAAGCTGGCGACAGGAAATACAACTCATTCACAGGGAGTGGGTTGAAAGATCTCCGGCGTTTCTTCTGCGTGGAGCTCCCAGAGCAAGTCTTCCCGAGGTTTTCAGGATAAAGGGGCCAGAAACATATGGATTAAATTTTCTCAGAAACTCAGATGTCTTTCACAATGAAGTGGAAAACTGCTCTGAAAATACACACCAGAGGTTACTCTCAGCCTGCAAACCTTCCAAACATATTTTAAGCTGTTTTGCTGATTTTAATAACTGAGAGAATTTATAGAGGTGACTGTGTTCTGACTTCTAATAATAAATAATAATAAATGGCAGCTTGTCAACCTCCTAGGTGAGTTCCTTGGACTGAGCATGGCTGGCCAAGGCTGGAGCCCTGCAACCTGGAGAGAAATTTTTTTTAAATGGAGGTTTTGCTTTTTCTTCATGCTCTTGTGACTTCTGTTTCCCTCTCTTGTCCTCCAGAAAGGGTGCAGGGTGTGCCATTTACAATGGAGGGCAGATTCCTGAAGTGAGAGCAGGTCACGGGTTTGTTCAAAACTGTTTGCTCATGAGTTTATTTATCCAGCCAACAAGTATTTATTGAACACTTACTATGTGTCAGGCAGCCAATTTTCCATGAGCTGGTCATTTTCCCTTCTCTGTAATGAGGACTGTATTCATTTCTTAGGGCTGCTGGAACAGAGCACCACAGACTAGGTGGCTCAAATGATAGAAATGTATTAACACTGTCTCACAGTTCAGGGAGCTGGAAGCCTGAGACTAAGGTGTTGTCAGATTTGGCACCTTCCTTCTTTGACTCTGTTCCGTGCCTCTCATCCTGGCTTCTGGTGGTTTTCTGATGATCTTTGGTGTTTTCTGGCTTGTAATCATTACGCTTATCTCTGCCTTCATCTTCACATGACATTCTCCTTGCACGCATGTCTTCCCCAAATTTCCCCTTTTTATAAGAACATCACTTGTACTGGATTAGAGTCACCCGAATGGCTTTATTTGACCTTAATTACCTTGTAGAGACCCTGTCTCCCTCTCAGGCACTGGGTTGGGATGCAACATATGACTTTAGCGGGGACACAATCTAACCCTTAATATGGACTAAATGATACCAGACTGGCTGCCTGTTTCCCTTTTATCCATCCACCCTTTTAGCTACAGAGGTGCAGCTCCTTTGCACACTGTGCTCTCCCAACCTTGGGATCCAAGAGACCCCAGTAACTCTCCAGGAAGAAGAAAATCTATCTAGAAAGTGCATTTGGACCTAGGGATCTCTTTAGTAGCTTTTTCAAAGACTATGATAAAGAAACTACTTCCTGATTTGATTTAGGAAACAAATGGGCTATACGGAATCCTCCTTCCTCTTCTAAGACAGGAGACAGAAGCACACAGCTGGGTGGCACTATTTCCTCAATGTCCTGGACTAGCATCATTTTTTGTATTGAGTAAAATGTGATTTGAAAATAATTCTCTTTTCCTCTAATCAACAAATCATTACAATTCAGTTGGGTGTGACCAACTCTTGTGACCCCATGGACTGTAGCCGCCAGGCTCCTCTGTCTAGGGGATTTCCCAGGCAAGAATAATGGAGTGGG
Organism: Okapia johnstoni; assembly: GCA_024291935.2. Classification (NCBI taxonomy): domain Eukaryota; kingdom Metazoa; phylum Chordata; class Mammalia; order Artiodactyla; family Giraffidae; genus Okapia; species Okapia johnstoni. Next base: position 62,893,251 of record CM044308.1, read on the forward strand.
TTCCCATTCCCTTCTCCAGGGGATCTTCCCAACCCAGGGATAGAACCCGTGTCTCCTGCATTGCAGACAGATTCTTTACCACTGAGCCACCATTCAGTCGTGGGGGAAGACACAGAGGTGAATTTAAAAATACTAATACATTACTCAAGGGAAAAAACACTAAAGTATTTATTCTTCTCATATTTCTTCAACCAATGTTAAACATTTGTATTATACTCATGTAATCAGGGAACTTTATTTTAGTTTTTAGAATCAGAGAGTATTAAAGCTAAAAGTGTCTTTAGAAATCAACTCATTGAACCTTTAGATTTAACTAAGGAATCTATGTTTCACTAAGGAGAGAGGTTTATTCAAGGTTACAGCTAAGCTAACATTCGCCATGTGCTGGCGTGTGCTAAGAACTCTCCATAGGCATCTGGGTTCTCTGCATGGTTAGTATGCAGTGGAGCTGAGACAGAACACGTGGACATGGCCCCAGAGCCAGACTCGTAACCACTGCACAAGAGTGGCTTAGTGGCAGAGGGTTTGCAGCCAGGCCTTCTGGAACACCATCCAGTGTTTTCCCACAATCCCTCCCTGCTTCCTATCTTGCTGTTCTCTATGTACACTCTGCATACAACTGCGAAACAAATCTCTGACAAGTGCAACCCTAATCAGAACCTTTTCTGCTTACACTCCTGCAATCTCTTGCTGACCAAGAGGTGGTACAAATTTCTCCCTGGTCTACTGAAGGCCCGTGATGGAAATTTTTAGCCTTGCTTCTGCATATTCCCTGTGTGCACCACTAAACTCTTCAGCCAACTTGACCACAAGCTCTTCTCTGTAAGAGGCCGTGTCTCTACTGCCCTTGTCCAGGCTGTTTCCAGTGCCTGGACTTCCCTCCCTCGTTTTAAGCGAGAACAGTCTCAATCTTTCCTCTGTGTACCTCTTCTTGTTCTTCTAACAGATGTAACTTCCCGGGTCCAAGGCTGCTGGTTGTCTGTCAATATTCATTCCCCTTCTTCTTCTAGAGGAAGAGGTTCTGAGGCTTAACTAGGTAGACAGATCCCTGGAAGGAAGATGTTTCCTAGCTTCTCTCCTGACTTGGTGTGGCTATCTGATTAGTTTTGGCCAATGGTCTGGGAGCAGAAGCAAAGTGTGCAGTGATGATCATAACCGAGAGGATGCAGGGACCCCCTTTTCTCCTCTCCCTCATATGGCATGAAATACAGACCCAGTGGATGTGGTGGGGTGCAACGCCATCTTCAACCAAACAGCTGAAGGCAATGCCACAGTGATGGCAAGCCAGGATCTCAAAGGAGCCTTGTCTCCAACCCACTGGAGCTGGTATATCACTCTGGGGCTGCCTATGTTTGGACCATTATGTGTGAGAGAGAAGTATTGCATCTTGTTTAAACCACTGTTTGGTTTTCATGATCTTGGGGTCTCTTCTTTGTAGCAGCCCACCTCATCCAAATGAATGCATTCTTGCACCTTCCTCCCGTAGCTCCTGTTTTTTTCCCTAGGACACATCCTCCACTTACACATAGCAGAGAAAACATGGGATTTTAAGTTGGATAGCCCCAGCTTTGAATTCTAGCTCCACCGCTTATTAGCTGGGTGACTGTGGAATAGTGATTTACCCTCTCTGAGCTTCAGTCTCCTTATGTGTAAATCTGGAGCAACTTTCCATGATTCCAAACTGCCTCTCGAGCTGATTATCATCAGGCTACAGGGACCCTATGAGTCACTCTCCTCCACTACAGGAAAACACCAACCACAGAAACCAGAATGTTCACATCTGCTCCTCAGCACCCTCTCCCACGAAGTAAGCTGGAAATGCTGACATGCTCTCCTCTTCTCCCTGGGCTCCCATCTGGGCAGAGTGTCGCCCCTCTGTTTGTAGATGTAAGGCTATGATTCACCCATCCTCTATCCAACTTTTTGGAATTATAATTCCCAATGATGCTTACAGTTACAAGGCACTTGAAGGCTGTGTGATCAGATCTTCTCTATCAAATCAACAGGGTCCTGCAAGAACCAAGCTTGTCCACAGCCAACCTCATCAATGATCTTCTTGCCTCTACGAAGGGTCTCCACTGTGTCACATGGCAGCTTGTCCTATTTTTCAACAGCACACTCATAATAATGTTCTTTTTGATGTTTCATCCTGTGCCATTTCTGGAAGCCTCATCCCTTAGAAATGTTATACACAGGATGGGATAATTCAGTGGCTGTGCCCCATAGAAAGTGAATCTTATTCCTTATATACATTCTCAACAGTGTCATTTGGAAGGAACTTATGTATTGATATCATCCTTCTTCCTTTACTACTCACATATGGCTAGTGTTTTCCAAGTTTATTTTGATGAAGCATCTCCTTCAATAAGTAATTTCTGAGCATGCATCTCCCAACATACACATGTATGTGTGTGTGCTAGGTCACCTCAGTCATGTCTGACTCTTTGTGACCCTATGGACCACAGCCCACCAGGCTTCTCTGTCCATGGGATTCTCTAGGCAAGAACACTGGAGTGGGTTACCATGCCATCCTCCAGGGGATTTTCCTGGCCTAGGGATGAAACCTGTGTCTCTTACATCTCCTGCATTGGCAGGCAATTTCTTTACCACTAGTGCCACATGGCAACCCACTCCAGGACTCTTGCTGGGAAAATCCTATGGACAGAGGAGCCTGGTAGGCTGAAGTCCATGGGTTCGCTAAGGGTCGGACACGACTGAGCGACTTCACTTTCACTTTTCACTTTCATGCATTGGAGAAGGAAATGGCAACCCACTCCAGTGTTCTTGCCTGGAGAATCCCAGGGACTGGGGAGCCTAGTGGGCTGCCATCTGTGGGGTAGCACAGAGTCGGACACGACTGAAGTGATTTAGCAGCGGCAGTGCCACCTGGGAAGCCCCCAACATACACATATTTATTATGTAATGATATATATATTACTGTGTTAATGTATTATAAAATAAAACACATATAAAAATAGATATTAAAAGAGATAAGAAATGTAGAAGTGGAAGCTCAACTATTTTCTAGCCACATACCAAAAGACCATCTCGGCCATCCCTGGGCCGCACATCTCTCTCTTTGGAAACCTTTGAACTACACACAATGATTTTCCTCTCCAGTATGCAAGCTCCACATGAGGGCAGAGAGTCTGTCTCTTGTTTGCTGCTATATCCCATGATTTGGAACAGTGTCTGGCACTCAAGACACATTCAGTAAAATGTTTGCTGAATCAGCAGGTGATTCCCAAACCTCTATGTATAGCATAAACTCATTTCCAACTGTCTACCAGACAGCTTTACCTGCATTTCTGTAGCTATTCTAAACCCAGAATAATCCAAGCTGAGTTCTTTGTCTTCCTACCACATAACATCTCTGTCTACCAAAGCATCATCTCTTTTGTTTCTCTTCCTACTTTACACCTACCCCCATGTGGCTAAACCCACTAGAGTTAAACACAATCAGCCTAACTGAGCTTACTTGAGACCATATTATTTAGCCACGAGAAAGAAATTGTATCATTTGCAAGAACATGGATGGATCCTGCAGGCATTATGCTAAATGAAACAGGTCAGAGAATGACAAATACTATATGATCTCATATGTGAAACCTAAAAAAGCCAAACATAGAGAAACAGGGAAGAGCTCCCAAGAGTCAGGGGCAGCAAAACACTGAAACTTGTATCTCCTGGATCTTAATTTTGCACTCTTGGCAATGCACGGAAGGTGATCAGAAATGCAGGGGGGTGGGAAGGAAAAAACACAGAGCTATGCAAATATGGAGTAACAATCTTTTCTTTCTTTTTTAAAAAGGACACCAGGATGTATCCATTTTAAGCTCTCTGTCCTTATATTTGTTGTATTATCCACTTAATTTATCATCAATGCTGGCAATAAAAGTTTTTAAAAGTAATTTGGAGCTGCCCAGTTCGAAGTCACATCATAAAATCTTTCATTTAGGAAAAAGAGAGAGAGAGCAGAATGGTGGTTGACAGTGGCTGGTGGGTGGTGAAAATGGGGAGATGTTGATCAAAGGATACAAACTGCCAGTTCTAAGGTGAACAAGTTCTGGGGATCAGCTTGGTGACTGAGGTTAGCAACTTTGTATTGTATACCTGAACGTTGCTAAGAGAGTACTCACCACCAAAAGAAATGGTAATATGTGTCATGATGAAGGTGTTAACTAAGGCTGCTGTGGTAATCTTTTCAGAATATATGTGTATCAAATCAACATTGCACACCTTAAACTTATACAATGCTATATGTCAGTTTGATTTCAGTACAGCTAGAAAAACATTTAAAGACCATATATCTCTTAGGTGAGCATTCACAACTGCCTGGCAATCCTAACACGACTGCCACCCACCTTGCTCTCTCAATATTGCAGCTACTCCTCAAACTCCCCTCACCCACCCACCACTGGCCTCTCAAAATTCCAGCATCCCTTCTGTTAATACTTCCTCACTCTTAGCTGAGTATTTTTCTAAGGAAGTAAAGCCAACCAGAGAGGACTCCTCCTGGTAGGACCAAGCACCTGCACACTTACATTCTGTCATTTTTCCTCTTACAACAGGTGGGATAGAACCTATTCCCAAGACCAATCCCTCCACCATACACTGCATCCCATCCTCCTGTTTAGTCCTACAATTTGCTCCTCTTTCTTCCATACCACTAGTTTTCTGTTCTCTACCGGATAATCCCCATCTGTACATAAATATGCTGTGACAACAAAACAAGATCGAATCGCCTTGACCTCTCGTCCCCATCCAGCTCTACTTCATCTCACTCGACTCTTCTAAAGCCAGTTGTTCTCAAAGTGTCATCAATAGGCCTTCTCTTCACTTTCTCAGCTCCCAGTATCCTTGTGTTTTGTTACCACCACTTTGCCAAAACAGCTCTTGTCAAGGTTGCCAATCATCTCCATCTCACCATGTCCAGTGGTCAATCCTCAGGTCTCATTTTACTAGACCTCTCAGCATCATCTAGCATAGAAATGCCCTCCTTCCTTCTGAAAATAAATTTCTTCATTCGTATTTGGAACACCATCCTTGCAAATTTCTTTCACTGGCATCTCCTTCACTGGCTGCTCCTTCTCCACTCAACTGTTATCATCTTGAGTGAACAAGGGACAGTCCTGGACCACATTCTCTTTCCAATCCGTGTTCAGCTCCCTGGTGACCTCATTCAATCTCAAGACATCAAACACTTTCAAATTTTTATCTCCACTCGAACCTTTTCTAAGAGCTCTAGATCTGTGTGTCTAGCTGTCTTTCCATATTTCCTCTTGGATGTTTAACAGGCTTTCCAAGTAAAATATGTCTGAAACAAAATCTTTGGTTTCCTCCTCCATTGCCTTAAAACCTATTCCTTCCCAACACTTCCCAACCTCAGTAAAGAGCACTGCTGCTGCTGCTGCTAAGTCGCTTCAGTCGTGTCCAACTCTGTGCAACCCTATAGACGGCAGCCCACCAGGCTCCGCTGTCCCTGGGATTCTCCAGGCAAGAATACTGGAGTGGCTTGCCATTTTCTTCTCCAGTGCATGAAAGGGAAAAGTGAAAGGGAAGTCGTTCAGTTGTTCAACTCTTAGCGACCCCATGGACTGTAGCCTACCAGGCTTCTCCGTCCATGGGATTTTCCAGGCAAGAGTACTGGAGTGGGGTGCCATTGCCTTCTCTGGTAAAGAGCACTAACATTCACCTATTATCTCAGGTGAGGAACCTATGAGTGATTTTTAATTTTGTTTTCCCCCACATTCAATCCATCAGTAAATCCTGATTTTTCTACCCTCCAAAAACCAAAAAGGATCCCTACTTCTCCACACTCTCAGTGCTACAACCCAAGTCTCAGCCACCATTTTCTTTTACTTGGATTACTGTTTCCATTCATGCATCTCTCAAATTCATTCTATACTCTACAACCAGAATAACTTAACACCAACAGCAAAAACATAAGTCAGGTTATGTCTCTCCCTTACCCAACCCCATCCAATTGCTTCCCTTCACATTTCAAATGAAATTCACACTCATTGTTATGGTGGTCAAAGCTGTAAGAATCCGCCCTTGCTACCCTCCTTTATCTGGAGACTTAACTTACTGAGCTTCAGCCACACTCACCTTCTCATTGTTTGTCAGACAAGACCCCTTGTTCCAGTCACAGGTTCTCTATACCACTCTTCCTGCCACCTGGATATATCTTTCCTTCCAGATCTTCACATGGTTTTTCTGTGCTATCAGATCGTCTCCTTGGAGAATCATTCCTTGGCTCCTGCATAAAATAAACATCATGTTCCAACTTTTTAGCAAGCTGTATCTTTTGCCATAAGACTTATCACAGTCTGAAATTCCACTATGTCTTTGTTTATTTATTTGCAGCCTCTTCTACTTGGGCTTTTCCTATTTTGTGTAAAGCCATAACCCCAGTGCCTAGATTAGTGCCTGCTACCTAGTAGGTTTTCAATAAATATTTGTTGGATGAATTTAAATATTTACCTCAATTACCCAAAAGACATTTGAGAGGGTCATTCTTGTCTTTTTCTGCTCAAGTCAGTCCCCTCTCCAACCCCCACCCTGGTTCATCAAGTCCTTTAGAAGCTGCTACCCCAATGTCTCTTAAATCCCTCCTAGAGGATCACAGCTGCAGTCATTCTGCAGGGCTTTGTCATCTTTCAACAGCTCTACTAAAGCAACTTCTACGGCTGGTCTTCCTAGCTTTCCCACATTTCTTTCCCCAAGGACAGCAGAGGAAGCACAGAATCCTAACCACTGGACCACAGTGGAATTCCCCAGAGTCCTTCTAAAAACATCAATCCTATTGTGTCTCTCTTCTGCTTGAGTCTTCAGTATCTCCCCTTCACCTTGAAGAAGGAAATCAAAACTCCTTAGCTGGACATGAGCGGGTCCACATTTCCCATCTCATTTCATGCATCCTTTTCTCCTATTGTACCCAACCTACCTGTAGGTCCCAAACAGGCTCGTTCTTCACACCATTCCCTCTGTTGGAGTGTAGGGGAGACAATGAAAGAAAATAAGCAAAATACACCCAGGGTGGTTAGATGATGATAAGCGCAGTGGAATAAAATAATTCAGGAGGAGGCATACAGAGGCTTGAGGTGGGAACTGCAGGATTGGACAGGCAGTCAAGGAAGGCATCTTTGAAATGACACTTGAATAGTGGTCTGAAGAAGGTGAAGAGTGAGCCTCCTGGACCTCTGCTGGACAAGCATCCTGGCCTATGGAATAGCAAGCAGAGAACTCTGAATGTGGGAGTGGGTCTGTCCTGCTTTAGAAAAGGCCAGAATTCTTGGAGCACAGTCAGCAAGGGTCAGAGAAGCAGGAGCCAGGCCAGAGAGCAGGAACAGAGCACTAGGTGGTTAGAGGGGATGCGATGTCACACATTTGAGTCCCTCTGCCACAGGATCCCTCTGTCTATGTTTGGAGGATGAAGGGCGAGGGTGGAGGCAGGGAGACCAGTTAGGAGGCTTCTGCAAGCGTCCAGATGAAAGGCTATCCCATTAGCTTGGGAGTGACATGAGAGCTGGGACAAAATCCCATTTATGTTTGCAACCCCAGCATGGAACCCAAAACATAACAGCAGGCACTCAAGGACACTGACTAAATGAATGAATCAAGTTGTTCAATCAAGAAACCAGAGCTCCGAGAGTCATCACTGTTTGTTTTTCTAGGATAAGATATTGCAGGATTTTGTTTCCAGTGGGTAGGCTTTATTTTCTGTTTTTCCTAATTGAGTGGCCTGTAGGCCACACTTTGAGAATGGTGTGAGTGTTTGCGTGGGGGCCAACACTACTGAAGTCTGATGGTGAAACTGTTTTAATTACCTTTGGACATTTGAAATTTGTTTCTTAAAAAGATCAGTAAAAAAAAAAAAATCACACATTTCTCCAAGGCAGGCTGCCTTAAGTAATCAAGCTCCCCCCAACCAAGACCCCAGGAGTATCTTAGAATACAGTCAAAACTTGTTTGGAATTTAAGTCAGGCCTCTGACTATCAAAACCCATCTTTCTGGTTCTAATTTAAGGATCAAAAAGGAAAAGGCATTTTAAAAATGATTTCAAAATAATATTCAGGTAAGATCATTGAGACGGATTCATGAAGCTGTGAATTCATTTTTCTAAGAAAAGGGAAATACACAGGGAGGTGTCGGAGTAACTGGGTAGTAAGTGGTTCATTAGTTCAGTTCAGTTCAGTGGCTCAGTCATGTCCAACTCTTTGCAACCCCACGGACTGCAGCACACAAGGCCTCCCCGTCCATCACCAACACCCCAAGTTTACTCAAACTCATGCCCATTGAGTCAGTGATGCCATCCAACCATCTCATCCTCTGTCGTCCCCTTCTCCTCCAGCCTTCAATCTTCCCCAGCATCAGGGTCTTTTCCAAGGAGTCAGTTCTTCACATCAGGTGGCCAAAGTATTGGAGTTTCAGCTTCAACATCAGTCCTTCCAGTGAATATTCAGGACTGATTTGCTTTAGGATAGACTGATTGGATCTCCTTGCTATCCAAGGGACTCTCAAGAATCTTCTCCAACACCACAGTCCAAAAGAATCAATTCTTCAGCACTCAGCTTTCTTTATAGTCCAACTCTCACAACCATACATGACTACTGAAAAAACCATAGCCTTGACTAGACAGAACATTGTTGGCAAAGTAATGTCTCTGTTTTTTAATATGCTGTCTAGTTTGGTCATAACTTTTCTTCCAAGGAGTAAGCGTCATTTAATGTCATGGCTGCAGTCACCATCTGCAGTGATTTTGGAGCCCCCAAAAATAAAGTTGGTCACTGCTTCCACTGTTTCCCCATCTATTTCCCAAGAAGTGATGGGACCGGATGCCATGATCTTAGTTTTCTGAATGGTGAGCTTTAAGCCAACTTTTTCACTCTCCTCTTTCACTTTCATCAAGAGGCTCTGTAGTTCTTCACTTTCTGCCATAAGGATGGTATCATCAGCATACCTGAGGTTATTGATATTTCTCCTGGCAATCTTGATTCCAGCTTGTGCTTCATCCAGCCCAGTGCTTCTCATGATGTACTCTGCATATAATAAGCAGGGTGACAATATACAGCTTTGATGTATTCCTTTCCCAATTTGGAACCAGTCTGTTGTTCCATGTGCAGTTCTAACTGTTGTTTCCTGACCTGCATACAGATTTCCCAAGAGGCAGGCCAAGTGGTCTGGCATTCCCATCTCTTGAAGAATTTTCCACAGTTTATTGTGAACCACATAGTCAGAGGCTTTGGCAGAGTCAATAAAGCAGAAACAGATGTTTTTCTGGAACTCTCTTGCTTTTTCAATAACCCAGTGGCTGTTGGCAGTTTGATCTCTGGTTCCTCTGCCTTTTCTAAATCCAGCTTGAACATCTGGAAGTTCACGGTTCACATATTGTTGAAGCCTGGCTTGGAGAATTTTGAGCATTACTTTACTAGCGTGTGAGATGATTGCAATTGTGCGGTAGTTTGAGCATTCTTTGGCATTGCCTTTCTTTGGGGTTAGAATGAAAACTGACCTTTTCCAGTCCTGTGGCCACTGCTGAGTTTTCCAAATTTGCTGGAATATTGAGTGCAGCACTTTCACAGCATCATCTTTTAGGATTTGAAATAGCTCAACTGGAATTCCACCTCCACTAGCTTTGTTTGTAATGATGCTTCCTAAGGCCCATTTAACATTCCAGGATGTCTGGCTCTAGGAGAGTGATCACACCATCGTGATTATCTGGGTTGTGAATATCTTTTTTGTATAGTTCTTCTGTGTATTCTTGCCACCTCTTCTTAATATCTTCAGCTTCTGTTAAGTCCATACCATTTCTGTCCTTTATTGAGCCTATGAAATGTTCCCTTAGTATCTCTAATTTTCTTGAAGAGATCTCTAGTCTTTCTATTGTTTACCTCTATTTCTTTGCACTGATCACTGAGGAAGGCTTTCTTATCTCTCCTTGCTATTCATTGAAACTCGGCATTCAAATGGGAATATCTTTCCTTTTCTCCTTTTCTTTTGGCTTCTCTTCGTTTCACAGCTATTTGTAAGGCCTCCTCAGACAGCCTTTTTGTTTTTTTGTATTTCTCTTTCTTGGGAATGGTCTTGCTTCCTGTCTCCTATAAAGTGTCATGAACCTCCACCCATAGTTCTTCAGGCACTCTGTCTATCAGATCTAATCCCTTGAATCTATTCCTCACTTCCACTGTATAGTCGTTAAGGATTTGATTAAGGTCATACCTGAATGGTCTAGTGGTTTTCCCTACTTTCTTCAATTTAAGTCTGAATTTGGCAATAAGCAGTTCACGATCTGAGCCACAGTCAGCTCCTGGTCTTGTTTTTGCTGACTGTATAGAGCTTCTCCATCTTTGGCTGCAAAGAATATAATCAATCTGATTTCAGTGTTGACCATCTGGTGATGTCCATGTGTAGAGTCTTCTCTTGTGTTATTGGAAGAGGGTGCTTGCTATGACCAGTGTGTTCTCTTGGAAAAACTCTATTAGCTTTTTCCCTGCTTCATTCTGTACTCCAAGGCAAAATTTGCCTGTTACTCCAGGTGTTTCTTGACTTCCTACTTTTGCATTCCAGTCCTCTATAATGAAAAGGACATCTTTTTTGGGTGTTAGTTCTAAAAGGTCTTGTAGGTCTTCATAGAACTATTCAACTTCAGCTTCTTCAGCCTTACTGGTTGGGGCATAGACTTGGATTACTGTGATATTGAATGGTTTGCCTTGGAAACGAACAGAGATCATTCTGTCGCTGTTTTTGAGATAGCATCCAAGTACTGCATTTCGGACTCTCTTGTTGACTATGATGGCTACTGTATTTCTTCTAAGGGATTCTTGCCCACAGTAGTAGATATAATGGTCATCTGAGTTAAACTCACCCATTCCAGTCCATTTTAGTTCGTTGATTCCTAGAATGTTGACATTCACTCTTGCCATCTCCTGTTTGACCACTTCCAATTTGCCTTGATTCATGGCCCTAACATTCCAGGTTCCTATGCAGTATTACTCTTTACAACATCGGACCTTGCTTCCATCACCAGTCACATCCTCAACTGGGTGTTGTTTTTGCTTTGGTTCTATCTCTTCATTCTTTCTGGAGTTATTTCTCTACTCTTCTCCAGTAGCATATTGGGCACCTACCAACCTAGGGAGTTCATCTTTCAATGTCCTATCTTTTTGCCTTTTCATACTGTTCATGGGGGTCTCAAGGCAAGAATACTGAACTGGCTTGCCATTCCCTTCTCCAGTGGATCACATTTTGTCAAAACTCTCCACCATGACCCGTCCATCTTGGGTGGTCCTATATGGCATGGCTCATAGTTTCATTGAGTTAGACAAGGTAGTGGTTCATTAAATTCATGATAAAAGTGGGTGGTTAAATGGCCTCCTGGAATTGAAAGGCTTCAATGAGATAATGAACCTAAAATGCTGTTCATCAGGCTGACCACAGAGTGGGACTCAAGAAATGCTCATCCCCCTTGCTTTCTCCCTTAAATGCACCAGCTATTTGCCACAGCCCCAAATATTCTTTTTTTATTATTATTATTACATTAATTTACCTATTTTTTTTAACTTTACAATATTGTGTTGGTTTTGCCATACATTGACATGAATCCACCATGGGTGTACATGTGTTCCCCTTTCAGAACCCCCCTCCCACCTCCCTCCCCATCCCATCCCTCCAGGTCCCCAAATGTTCTTGATCCACCTGGCCACCCATAAATGACACGATCACTTTTATGACTTTATAAAAAGCAGGACTACCATGTGACCGTTGTGGGCCCCTTCCTCATTATAATATCAAAATTAAAAGTTTTTGATAGAGCTTTAAATACTGCAACATTTTATTTTTATTCCAGGCAAAATGCCATTGATTTTTAGAAATCCTAAAATTTTCTTTTTTTTTCCCTGTGAGATAAAATAAAAACATTTTATACCTTTGAAAGTTCTTTTCTTTTTCTTCTGATTTTAAAAGAAATGAAAACATTTTGGGGGGCTCTAAAAGCATCGTGTGCCCCAGGGACTGTGCCTGGTGGGTGAGTGGCTGGGAGACACAGAAATGGGGAAGCCGCTACATGAGGAAGGGGTCTCGTCTCCTAAAGTGGGTTTTCCTCAGCTTCTTCACCCCTCCATCCCCTGTAGAGGGCCAGCAGGGGGAGGAACATTATGAGATTTGTCCCTTGAAACTAAAGGAAAATAAAGAGGCAACTTGTGATGGGGCTAATGTGAGCTAGAGCAATGGTTCCTCTAAGGAACTTTTGCAAATCGTGCCCCCAAGGCATCAGGAATGAATGCCCACAGCCTCTCCAGAAGCCCAGGAAACCACCCACCCCCAGACCAACCTCAGGGTTCTCATGTCTCAGTTCCTGAGAGCCAGCCGCCATAACTGGCTAACAAAACCAAAAGACTGGGCCTGCTCTGGGGGATAGGTGATTCCCAGACCACTGGGGAGTGCAGCAAAGAGATGAACTGACCACCTAGAGGAACCTGAACACTTTCCTACAGGACAGGGCTTGTCGTATCATCCCTAAGGAGCTTTGTGATTAGTACTTCGGTGGGAGACAGTATGGACAGAAGCTTCTGGGACTGAGCTAACTAACCATAGTAGCCTTCTTTTCAACCCTCTCAAATGTCTCTGGGGGTCTCTTGCCCTGGAGGATGAGTCTTGGTGAGTTGCTGATATTTTTCTTACTAGGCTTTTTTCCTGGTATCCAGGGGATAGAACAGTGAGGAAATAATGGAAGTAGGTTGTTCTGCTCATAACTCATCTTGTCTTTTGATTTCAGTTCCTTTGCTTTATTATCAGTTTATTAACAGCAGGCATGGCATCCAATCATTCATTCATTCATGCAACAAGTGTTTACTGAGGACCTACTATGTACCAGACACTGTTCAAGGGACTTGGAATATAGCAGGGAACAAAGTAAAGTCCCATACCTTTGTGGAGCTGATATTCTAGAAGGCAGAAAGGTCCAAGAAACAATAACATAACACCATAGTTTACCATGTCTAAGATGGCAATGATATAAACGTCCATTATTCTGTGTGCCATGAAAAAAAGAAATTGATGCTAATAATTGTTTCAATTATTTTAAAAAAAATCCTAATTTCACAGCTTTCCCGGTAGCTCAGATGGTAAAAAAATCTGCCTCCAATGCAGGAGACCTTGGTTCAATCCCTAGGTTGGAAAGATCTCCTGGAGAAGGGAATGGCAACCCACTCCAGTATTCTTGTCTGGAGAATCCCATGGACAGAGGATCCTGGAGGGTGGGCTACAGTCCATGGGGTCACAGGGAGTCGGACATGACTGAGTGACTAGCAGTTCATTTCACTTCAAAGTGTGTAAAATGTCATGCAACTCAGAATTGATTACCTATGTGAAAGTGTTAGTCACTCAGTCGATCCCAACCCAGGGATCGAACTCAGGTCTCCTGCATTGCAGGCAGATTCTTCATGGTCTGAGCCACCAGGGGAGCCCTGATTACCTATAGAAGATAAATTATATAGTATAGTAGGTGACTATGAGAAACAAAAGCAGAGCAGGCAAAGAAGGTTTGGGAAGGGGAGTGGTGATACTGAACAGACTTGAAGGAGATAGAGCTGTTAAATTTTTATAAGACTTGACTTTTTTATAGCACTTTTAGGTTTACAATAAAACTGAGAGAAAGGTACAGAGATTTCCCATATGCCCCCTGCCCCTACACACATGTAGCCTCCCCAGTATGGATATCAGTCGTCAGAGTGGTACATTTGCCCCGGGATGAACCAGCATTGATACATCATGATCACCAAAAGCCCACTGTTTACACCTTAGGGTTCACTCTTTTTTTAAAAATTGGAGGATAATTGCTTTACAGTGTTGTGTTGGTTTCTGCCACACAACAATGCGAATCGATTATAACTATATATATATATATATCCCTCCCTCGTGAGCCTCTGTCCCATCCCACCCCTGCCATCCCACCCGTCTAAGTCGTCACAGAGCACCAGGCTGGGCTCCCTGTGTTATAAAGCAGCTGCTCTCTAGCTATTTTACACATGGCAGTGTATATATGTCAATGTTACTTTCTCAATTCGACCCACCATCTCATCCCCGCACTGTGTCCACAAGTCTGTCCTCTATGTCTGCATCTCCATTCTTTCCCTGCAGAGGATTCACTCCTGGTGTTGTACATCCTATAGGTTTTAACAAATATATAATAACATGTATTTATCATTATATCATACAGAGTAGTTTCACTGTCCTAAAAATCCTCTGTGGTCCATCTCTTCATCCCTCTTCTCCATCCCATCCCTGGCAACCTCTGATCTTCTTTACTGTCTCCATTACGTTGCCTTTTCCAGAGTGTTTTATAGTTGGAATTATCAAGGATGTAGCCCTTTCAGATTGGGTTCTTTCACTTAGTAATATGCATTTAAGGCTGCCTTGAGTCTTTTCACAGCTTGATCACTCACTTCTTTTTTGCACTGAATAATATTCCATTGATTTTTTTAAAAGCAGCTTTATTGAGGTATAATTTACATATCATAAAATTCAATGAATTTAAGTAAATCTACAGTTATGCAAGCATTGCCATAATCCAGATTTAGAATGTTTCTTTACTGTGGTAGGAACACTTCACATGAGGTCAACCATCTTAACAGTTTTCATATGTGTTGCACAGCCCTGTGACCTCCCGGCACTCTGCTGCACAGAGATCTCTATTCGCCTTGTAGAACTGAAACGTCATACTTGTTGAACAGCTATTTCCCATTTCTACCTCTCCTCAATCCCTGGCAACCACCGATCTAGTCTCTGTTTCTCTTGAGTGGAATCATGTTCTGTGACTGGCTTATTTTATTTAGCATAATACCCTGCAGATTCATCCATGTTGTTGCATGTTGTAGGATTTCCTTCTTTTTTGAGGCTGAATAGCATTCCGTTGCATGCACATGCCACAGTTTCCTTATCCATTCTTCCATCAGTGGACATTTAGATTGTTTCCACATTTTGGCTATTGTCAACAATGCTGCCATGAACAGGGGAATGCAAATGTATCTTCAAGACTGTGATTTTAATTCTTCTGGATAACTACTTGGAAGTGAAACTGCTGGATCAGATGATAGTTCTATTTGTAATTTTTTGAGGAACTTCTATACTGTCTTTCATGGTGACTCTTTCATTTTACATCCCCACCACCAAGAGTTCCAATTTCTCCAAATTCTTAGCAACACAACCTTAAAAAAATGTAACAGCCCTGCTAGTTGGCATGAGACAATCTCATTACAATTTTGATGTGCATTTCCCTGATGATTAGCGATGCTGAGCATCTTTTCATGTACCAGTTGGAATAGCGGCTATTTACTGAAAAACTGTGAGCTCCATTGGGCCGAGATCATTTTGTTCATTGCTCTGTCCCTGTTAAAGAATCTGACATGTGATAGGCACTTAATAAATATTTTTGAATGAATAAGCCACCATGTGCCAGGCATGCCACAGACATTATTTCTAAATTCTTATCAAATCAGAGATAGGCATCAGCATCCCTATTCTATGGATTATAGATATGGATAATGGATAATAAGATCACATAGCCAGGCAGAGGGAATAAATAGGACCCAAAACATGGGGTTTTGATGTGAACACACAGATGCTGCCTCTATACTTCACTAGCTTCTCTGCTTCTGGTCTTTTAAATATCTTCTTAGTGCAAAAAAAACCAAAGGCAAATTGAGATCTCAGGCAAGCAAGGCCTCTGGATAAAAAATCCAGACTCACAGAAATCAGAATGAAATATCTGGAAGTAGAATACCCAATCCACTGCCTGGGAAATGCTATAATTTGCACAATTGCAATAGTCAAAGCTATGGTTTTTCCAGTAGTCATGTATGATATGAGAGCTGGACCTCAAAGAAAGCTGAGTGCCGAAGAATTGATACTTTTGAATTGTGGTGTTGAAGAAGACTCTTGAGAGTCCCTTGGACTGCAAGGAGATCAAACCAGTCCATCCTAAAGGAAATCAGTCCTGAATATTCATTGGAAGGATTGATGCTGAAGCTCTAACACTTTGGCCACCTGATGCGAAGAACTGACTCTTTGGAAAAGACCTTGATGCAGGGAAAGATCAAAGGCAGGAGGAGAAGGGGACAATAGAGGATGAGATGTTTGGATGGCATCACCGACTCGATGGACATGAGTTTGAGCAAGCTCCAGGAGTTGGTGATGGACAGGGAAGCCTGGTGTGCTGCAGTCCATGGGGTCACAAAGAGTCGGACGCTACTGAGTGACTGAACTGAACTGGCTTGTTATCTCAGATCTCAAGTTCTAGCTGCCTTCACTTTAAAATCAATTATATCAGTGAATTAAAACTCTCCACCTCAAAAGAGATAATTAGCAGAAGAACCCTTTTAGTTTAGCCCAATACGTTAAAGCGCAATGGCTAAAATTAAACTTACTTTGATACTTTATAAAATGTAAAGCCAAACAACAATGGACATGGAAATCTACCACAGTTTTTCTCAGGGGAAAAAAAAACATGTATAGATGTATATGTATAGAAAAATATCTTGGGTAAAATCTGTTAAGCCAATATTGTCTTAATTCAAAATTACACCTAATTTGAAACAACTGCTTTTTCCTAGGCCAACAGGGTACTCTATTGTTTTTTAATAAAAACAACATAAAGTTCAAATTCAGTTTCTGCCCCAAGGAAGCTATGTTTTATGTTAACAAAAGCTCTACTGAAAACCACTTGTGCTGGGAGCAGGGGTCTCCATCATGACCCCAGGGTGGGAGGATTGTCAGTGGTTAGCCAAGGTCCCGAAAGACTTGAAATTTTGCTTTCAGATGTGAGGGGATAATTAAACTTGGTCTGAATGAACCAGCCTTTGGAGCAGAGGAGGCAGAGATTAGAATGCAAGTTCCAAAGGCCTGTGTTACTTTGCCTTATTCATAACTTGATCAGAGGAATACCCAGAATGGATCCTATGTACCAGTACACATTCTTTTTTAAATTGCAGTACCATATATTCCTTTGTATGACTTTACTTGTACAATGTTTTCTTATCCATTTTTGTGTTGATGGACAATCGGGTTGCTTTCAGATTTGAAGCACTGTAAGTGAAGCAGTGGCTAGAGTCAGGGGCTGGAGGAGGAGGGAGTGGTATTAATGCTGAGGTCTGAACTGTGTTCCTCCAAAATGCCTGTGTTAAGGTTCTAGCCTCCAAAGTGATGGTATTTGGAGACAGAGCCTTTATAGAACTCACTAAGGTTAAATGAGTTCATAAGGGTGGGGCCCTGGTCTGGCTTCCCAGGTGGCGCAGTAGTAAAGAATCCACCTGCCATGCAAGAGACCTGAATTCGATCCCTGGGTCAAGAAGATCCCCTGGAGGAGGACATGGCAACCCACTCTAGTATTCTTGACTGAAAAAAATTCCATGGACAGGGGAGCCTGGCGGGCTACAGTCAATGGCGTCACAAAGAGTCAGACATGACTGAGCACGCACACAAGCACACTGATCTGATAGGAACAGTGTGCTTATAACAAGAGACATCAAAGAGCTCGGCGCACAAATAAGAGGTCCGGGGAACACACAGTGAGAAGGGGGCGATCTGCAAGCCAGAAAAAGAGCCCTCACCAGAACCCAACCAAGCTGGAACCCTGATTTCAGACTTCCAGCTTCCAGAACTTGGAGAGATGCATCTCTGTTGTTTACACAGTCCAGCCTGTGCTATTTTGTTATGGCAGCCTAAGCAGATTAAGAAGGGTAGATTAGGTGTGAGCAAGTTACTGACTAGACAGAGACACAGTGAAACTTTTCACATAAGGGTGAAGGAAACACCCTGTATCTTGATCTGACTAGTGGTTACATGGGTAGATATATAGGTAACCAGACTGCATCAAACTATCCATTTCAGATTTGTACATCTTTGTGTCTTAACCTTAAAAAAGTCCTTCTCCTTCCTACCACCGTCCATCCCAGTGGTCTTCGGTCGGGCTGCTGTCACAAAACACTATAGACTGGGTGACTTATAAACAATAAAAATGGATTTCTCACAGTTCAGGAGGCTGAAATCTGAGATCAGAGTACCAGGATAAATGTTGAGGGCTCTCCTTTGGATTGCAGACCTCCTATGGTGTCCTCACCTGGCCAAGGGACCGCAGATCTCTCTGGAAGCTCTTTTATAAGGACTCCACCCTTAAAATATTCCATGCATGCAGGCTCCACCTTCATGATCTAAGACTGCACTTCCTAATACCATCACTTTGGGAGTTTAGGAATTCAACACACACGGTTTGGAGGGACACAAACATACCTAACTTAGTACCAAGAGAATCTGTATTTTAAAAAGATACCAAAATAGTCTGAATGCCTTTGAGTAAGGCTGATAGGAGGGAAATTGACACATATGCTTTGTCTGATGTATTTACAAACATATTTGAATATAATAAAAACTCAGGGGATCCTACAAGTTGCCCTAGATCCAGCAAGGACCCACTGGCGGGTCTGCATTCAGACCCCGCCTCTTTCCCTAACTGCAGCATCTGATAGTAAACCCGCAGCCAAGGAAATGTGCAGGAAGGATGCCCTGGAACATCCAAGACACAGAGTGAGCAGGGAGGCCTAGGGTCAAGAGGGCAGCTCTGTGGGGTCCAGAGCCTGAGTCACCCCCTCTGAGGGACACCCTGCCTGCACTGCGCTGGAGGAAGGAAGCTGAAGTGAGGGCGATTGGAAGGAGCGGGCGGAGCAGAACCAAGAGCTCCAGGAGGGGAGCTGCACCACCAGCTAGGCGGCCCGGCCAAGAACAACAGGAAGCTTCCATCCCACCCCTACTCACTACAGCCCAGGCGGGAAGCCGGGGTCATTCTCTACAAAGGGCCTTCGGCAGATGTTACATAAACAAAACCTCCATTGACTCCAGTCTGGGCTTGGCCTAAAATAGCCAGCGGGCTTACCCCCCTGACTCTGCAGTCTCTCCACCATCCCTCAAGGTCCCCAGCGCTGATGAGCTGCTTGCCTCCATGTGCGGACAGTACTCTCGAGCATCCTCAAGAGATTTCCCCGGCAGCAGAGGGCGGGGTCTCTTTGTTTTCCCTGGCAGATGTCCCTCTATGCTCTAAGACCTTTGATGGCTACTGAGCCAAGGGACACATCTCTCACCAGAGAGGCAGGAAGCCAGGTCTGAGGGATAGCTGGGTGGGCCGGCAACAGGTGTGAGAAGGGCTGGCTCCTCTCTCCAAGTCTATGGCTCTCTCCCCACCCACTTCACAGGATGGAGTGTGAGTGGGAGCCCACGAGCAAGCTCTCCAGGTCAGACCATGAGGCTTCCTTTTCAGGGCTTCCTTTCAAGCCTCCCTATGGGCCTTCGTGATTGAACCATCTTCGAACTCTTTCTCTGAGCTCCCGTGAGCTCCTCTGACTCCATTTACACTTCTTCTTTTTGCAGAAAACCGTTGCATCTGTGCACATCTGGAGATTCACAGAGCTGTTACACAGCTGTGATGCCACCCTCGGCTTCACCACCTCGACACAGCCCCTGAACACCGATAATGATCTTTTCCCCCTGCGTTGCCCCAGAATCCTGACTCAAAAAAATAACAAAACAGCATCAGCAATTTAAAAAGATATTGGTTATATTGCCTGATACTATACTAAGCATTTTATGCTGTTTTGTTTTATTTCTCATTGAGCAAGCCTATGAGATAGGTGTGATGGTCATCTCCAGAAGACTTCAGAAGAGTAAACTGTAGTTTCCTATATTTATAGAAGTATTATAGGGGGTATTGATGATACAGCAGAGGTGGAACACACCCAAGCCTATAGGGCTAGTTTTCACATCTTAACCACTGCCTCAGACGTCCTAGAGAACAGTCAATAGGGACTGATAGCACCTCTTTTCCATAGTCTTCCTTGGTCAAAATCCAAGCCCCCCTACTTGTTCTCAGTGTAATTAAATATATTATATGATCAATTCCTTACTTAACCAATATTTATTGGGCATGCTATGTTCTCTAGGCAAGATGCTATTTAAGTCTACACAGGCCAAAAAGAAATAGCATGATGTATAGTATGTGAATATTTAGCTCATATTTTATTGACAGTTGTACTTCGGTTGTGAGAGGGTCTTAGGTTTCTCAGGTTGAAGATCCCCAAACCAAGTCTCTGGCTAGGAACTAGCAGGTGCGCCAGCCTGCAGAAGAGAGGAAGGGAAGCATGTGGGGAGCTAGGAAGAACTGTACACCGAAAAGGTCCACACTCAGACCAAGGGGCCAGAGCCAGGCCATGGAGGTCCAACAGGGGACTGATGTAACCTGGGAAACCCTGGCATTCAGAGAAATTTAGTTCAGATCCAGATCTTACTTCCCTGTAGCTCAAATGGTAAAGAATCTGCCTGTGATGCAGGAGACCATGTAATCCTGGGTTGGGAAGTTCCTCTGGAGAAGGGAATGGCAATCCACTCCAGTATTCTTGCCTGGAGAATTCCGTGGACAGAGAAGCCTGGCAGGCTACAGTTCACGGGGTCGCAGAGTCGGACACAACCGAGCGACTCACACACATACACACACACATACACCAGATCTTCTCTACTCTGGAAGCCTCTGTGCAGCTGGCTGCTTCCAGGGTTGCTCTAGGATCACCCCAGGTCTGAGGCAGCCCTTAGACTGAGTCAAAGCCTTAGTTTATATCTAGAAAAAAGCCCTACCTTTCTGGGTTCCCAAAGTTTTATTCTTTATTCATGTTATTAATCTGTCCATCCGTCCATCTGTCCATCCATCCACCCAGCCCAGAAACATTTCTCGAGCATCTACTATGTGCTAATACCAGGTGAACAGAGATAAGTAATGCATACGACATGATCGATGGAATTCACACTGCTGTACGTTATACATGAAAGTTGTTAAGAGAGTAAATACTAAGAGTTCTCATCACAAGGATATTTTTTCTTTTTTTGTGTGTCTATGTGAGATGATGAATGTTCTCTAAACTTATTGTAATAATTATTTCATGACATATGTAAGTCAAATCATCATGCTGTATACTTTAACCTTATACAGTGGCATATGTCAATTATTTCTCAATAAAACGAGAAGAAAAAGAAAAGGAACAAAATATCTTATCAACTGCTGAACCCAAGAATAAAGTCTGGTATGTCCATACAATGGACTACTACTCAGCAAGCAAAAGAAATAAAATATTAATACATTCAACAACATAGAAGAATCTTAAAATCATGATTAGTGAAAAAGTCCAGATAAATCTTCTCTCAAGAAGAAAGTTTTTTTTTAATTGTATATTAATGAGATGGTAAAATTAATCGATATCTATCATGGCAGTCATTTCACAATATATGGAAATCAAACCATCAAACTTCGCATCTTAAACTTATGCAATAATATATGCCAATTCTGTCTCAAGAAAACTGGAAGAAGAAAAAGTAACGGAATACAGTCTTGCCTTCCGGGAGTTCAAGTCCTAATGGAGGAGGTAGAAAGGAAACAGTGGTGCAGCACAATGTTAAGGGGAATGATTCCCAGGTGGTGCTAGTGGTCAAGAACCCAGCTGCCAATGCAGGAGATGTAAGAGATGTGGGTTCGATCCCTGGGTCAGGAAGATCCCATGGAGGAGGGCATGGCAACCTTCTCCAGTATTCCTGCCTGGAGAATCCCATGGACAGAGGAGCCTGGTGGCCTACAATCCATAGGGTGGCAAAGAGTCAGACATGACTAAAGCAGCTTAGCACACATACAGACATCATCACAGGCTATGAAGCACAGGATGGAGTCTTGAGTTGATCTTTGCAGGAAGTGATAGTGGTGTGTGTGTGTGTACACCCACCTGTATCCATACACAGGGAGGTAGGATGAGGCTGCACGGGGGTTTCCAAGAGGAGACTGCAGGGGACACTTACTTCTGTCTCTTGATGCTTCCTTCCATGTGGACACCTCCACCAGAGCACAACTCCTGGACTCTTGCCACCACTTTATTCATCTCCCCAGGGGGAGAGGAATGACTTATGTGATCTGTGAGTCCAGGAGAGGGAACTGGGAGAATGAGTCAGTCATTCTTTGGCGGGGATCATTCCTTCTGCTCCCCTGTGCTGTAAAATTTACAGAGCCAGGCTTTTGCCGGGAACATACTCCTTGTAACCTTCCCGGCAAGAGCCTGGGAAGTACGTTCAGTACCGAGGGAGAGATTAAAAAGCCACTTGGCTAATATAACTAAAGCTGCACTCACCAAGCCAGCTTGTATCAGCACTGTCATTTTGATCTCCATTTGCTTTATTGGATTCCCTCAATCCCCAACACAGATGATGCTTACTTAGGGTCTGGGCAGACATGTAGACAGGTGCAGAGGGGTGGATGTGTCTCTTGGGCTGGGCTGAAGGAAAATTTCACTCCACATGCTGAATGAGACCAGGATCACCCTGAGCCCTGTAGACAAAGGAGACAAATTTTCAGGGACTCTCTTCGCCTCATCCCTTACTACAGAGCTTCCTGATTCAGGATGAAAGAAGCAAATCTGGACTGTCTTTTTTAAGAGTCTTTAATGGTCAGACAAAGGTCACAAATAGTCTTTGGTTCAATCCTGGGACTCCCACTCATTGTCGCAGATCAGACTCTTGGGAGAGCAGCCTGCCTTACTTTCAGTCTGCCTTTATTTTGAAAGGGTCCCCATTTGTGAATGTGTTTTGGCTTGCTTCTTGGGAACACCTTTGCCCTGTTGTTTCTTGTGCTTGTTGACTTCCTGTGGAGCTAAACTTGGAATCGTAGTTGTTCCTAGAAACAAACGCTGTAACCATATTAATCCATACACCTCTTGGGAAGCCCATCAGGATTGCTGACCCCCTTTTCCCAGATGACAAGTTACTGAGATGCAAGGTGGCAGACCCAAAAAGCATTGGCAAAAACCCGAAGGGTCCCACTCATATACCCATTAGGATTTTCACATCAGGCAATGCTATTTCCTCATTGATTCTGTCAGCTCAACTGGTGGTAGCTGAAAGGTTTTAGTTTTAAAACCTTTCTCCCTGGTTTTGAAACCAAAAGCTTCAGAGTCACTAACAGCCCAGTAGAGGGAGCTGTGTTAAACAATTTACTGAAGTCGAATGTAAAATACTTGCAATTAGCCAAACAGGTGGTCCCTGTGTGTATCTTGGAAGCTCTATTTATCAATAGGTGGTTACCTAGTCAAAAGCTCAGAGCCAGAGCAAAACTTCTACAAGGTGGTATCTTGGGGTCTGTGGGCTGCCCTGGATTGTGCAGCTTGCTTTCATCAGCAAAACCTGGTTTTGGCTCAATGTGACAGTTGCCACAATTTGACAGGCTCACAGATTCCAGAGCAGGGCCTGGCTCCAGTACAGTGAGGGAAATGGGTGATTGCGCTGACCTTGCACTCACACACACAGTCAGGGCTGCTCCTGTTCATGGTCTCTGAAGATAGATCCTATGTCAGAGAAACCTGCAACTTAGGGAGTTTGCTAGCACCTACCTTTGAGGGCAGTGGCTGGGAAGGGAAGACAGGGATAAGAGAATCTCACAGAATATTGGGAGCTGGTGTTCACTTAACCCATTAGCTCCTTATGCAGACTCAGACTGCTGCTGCTGCTAAGTCAGGCTAAGTTCAAATCCAGGGCAGCCCTCAATAAAGACTTTTATTGAGCAAACCCCTAACAGCAAGACCATTATGAAATTGGAAAATATCAAGCAGAAGCAATATATGTATGTGTGTGTGTGTTTGGGTTTATGTAAGAATAAGAATTACCAAAATTGATCGCAGGTCATTAAAGATAACAATGGCAGAGACAGGAAAGCTGGCAAAACTAGCATCTTTGAGGACTGATAGTATTTTAAATAAACACATCTGTTGGGAAATAAGAAGGAAACAAAATGATACACAGGGAGACTGGACCATGTGTATTCGTTTTCTGGAGCTGCTGTAACAAAAATCCCACAGACTGGGTGGTTTTAAAAATTGAAATTTATTGCCTGCAGCTCTGGAAGTGGGAAGTCTAAGATCAAAGAACTGGCAGGCTTGGTTTCCTCAGAGGCCTCCCTCCTTGGCTCACAGGTGGCCACCCTCTTGCTGCCTCTCTCTTCCCACGGATGTCCACCCGTGTACTACCACCTCTGGTCTATTTCCTTCCCTATAAGGGCACCGTCATGTCAGATTAGAACCCACTCTAATGCCCTCATTCTAACTAATTGCCTCTTTAAAGAACTTATCATGAAATTCAGAGATACTGGGGGTTGGGACTTCCATGCATGAATTTTAGGGTGGCACAGTTCATCCCCTAACACCATGAATGTCTATGAGAGAGAAATTGTACTGATTACTGTAGATAATGCTAGTTGTTATAACAGATAAATCCTGAAGTTTTAGGGCTTAACACACTAAAAATAAATTATTTTCATTTAAGTCCAAGTTTGTTTCAGTTAGAAGCTGTGGGGCAGATGGACAAAGGGTAGTCATTTGGGGATCTAGTAACCATCTTCAACACATGCAAAGGACACTTTGGACAAAGAAGTTAGAAGGAAAGTGTGGAGAGATCATACAGCTCTACTGGTCTTAACCCAGGGGTGATATATCATTTGCACTTTCAGTCCATCAGCCAGAGCTAGTCTCACACCCTGCCTGTATGCAAGGGCTTGGGAAATGCAGTTTGTGTCTAAACCCAGGAGAGAAGTGGGTTGGGTGACCATCTAGTCAGTCTCTACCACGAGAATGAGGCAAGTGAGTCTCAAGTCTAAAGATGGGCCAGTTGTTCTGGGGACTGGCAACCAGGTCCTGGAGAGAGAATCTAGCACACAGAACTGAGTAGTGAGGGATGCTTGGAGATTCCCAAAGCCAAGCTGAATCTTAGTCTTCAGAGGTGCTTCCCAACCTATTCACGTCCCAGTACATGTGGAAAATGATCATTTGTGTTCTATGTATGAGATACAAATGAGGCTACTCAAGGCCAGGGGTGAGAGTGCCAGGGCTATAAGCATTCCAGGGGGCCATGTGACCACTGTGAAGGCAGAGGAGGAGCATATATTGACAACCTGTTTGCAACATAGTTGTGAACTGCCTCTCAGGGGGCGAAGTTGTGGTCCAGAGAATGAAGCAGGTGATGTACACCAGGAGTGTATTCTGTGATGATCAAAACCTACTGCTGCCATCATGGGCTAAAACCCACAAGAGGGGAACCAGGGACTGTAAAAACACAGGGAAGCAGAATTGTCCTGAAGGCTCTAAGGATGATCAGGTGCTGGGACCACAGACTTTGCCCTCATCTGGAAGCCACATTCAGAATGCGAGAGTCCCTCCTGGTGAGCAGGACTAGCAAGTTGGACTACCAGTTATGTTATATTTGTAGCCAAAATATGAAAAGAACTCATAAGACCCAGTAGCATGAGATCAATGCAATTTAAAAGTGGTCAGAGGAACTGAATAGACACTTTTCTAAAGAAGACAAGTGGCTAATGAGTACACGAAATGGTGCTCAACATCACTAATCAGGGAAATGCAAGTCAAACCCACAACAAGTTATCTCCCCACCACTGTTAGACTGGCTGTCACCAAGCAGACAAGAGATAGTAGTGTTGGCGAGGCTGCGGAGAAAAGGGGGCCCTTGTGCACTGTTAGTAAGAATGTAAAATGGTTCAGTCACTGTGGAAAACAATAGGGAGGTTCCTCCGAAAAATTAAAAATACAATTACCATATGATTCCATAATTCCAACTGTAAGTATATATTTAAAGGGGATGAAAACAGGGTATCAAATGAGACAACTACCATCCCATGTTCATAGCAGCACTATTTACAATAGCCAAGACGTGGAAGCAACCTAAATGTCCACTGACAGATGAATGGATAAAAACGTAAAATACTATCCAGCTCTCAGAAAGAAAGAAATCATGCCATTTGTGAATGGATCTTGAGGGTATTATGCTAAGTGAAATAAGCCAGACAGAGAAAGACAAATACTCCAAAGTATCACTTATACCTGGAATCTTAAAAAAAAAACAAAAAAGAAAAAACTAACTCCTAGACACAGAGAGTAAAACAGTGGTTGCCAGAGGCTGGGGGGTTGGGGAATAGGGAGATGTTGATAAAAAGGGTACAGAGTTTCAGGTGTCAGATGAACAAGGTCTGAGGATCTAACTTCAAACATGGTGACTATAGATGGCAACACTCTATTGTATAACTAAATTTTGCTGAGTGTAGTACTTAAATGTTCTCTTAAAAAAAAAAAAGAGGATAAATACGTGAGGTGGTGGATATATTAATTAACTAGATGGGGAGAATTCTCTCATAACGTATCAAATCATCACAATGTATACTTAAATACCTTATAATTGTATTTGTCAATTATACCTTAATAAAGCTGAAATTTTTTTACAAAACAAGAAAAGCACTAAGAAGAACAGAACAAAGGTTCCAACATAGGTTCACTGTTAAAAAAAAAAATGTATACATGCTATCTTTGGTTTGGTTTAAATCACCTCCACTTTCAATTAACAAATATTAGCTTCAACTATTAAAAAAACCTCAGCTGATGCTTACAAATTATGTAAAAATGCAGGTAGATCACATGTCATAGAGGCTGGAGGCCAGTTAAAAAGTTCATATGCTTTTAACTGACCCTCCACTGAAGGAAATAAACCTGCATCCTCATGATTATCAGAGAATCTTTGCAAGGTTATCGATTCTGGACATCTTAGATTACAAATGCCAGGTAGCCCTTTAAAGTAATTTACAGTATACTTGGAGATTAAATGACATTTTTATCTAAAAACCAGCTCTTTCTCAGAAATTGTTCTTGCTTCCCATGAAGTTATGAAAAATAAACTGGAGAAATCTTTTTATTAAGATTTTTAAAGTAAACAAATAGCTTTCAGGATAATATCCAATCCTTTGTCATTTCCTTTCTCCATTTTCACCAAATATGGGAACGTTTAACCACACAGGAAGAAGTTGGTGGGTTTGGAAAGTCGCTGAATTCTCTTATTTGAATCAATCCACATTAAACACAAGCTGCTGTTTTATTAGCAAGTAAAGGATAAGCATAACTTATGCTGAGTGGAACATGGAAGAGACTTCCCTCTTAGCCCAGAGATCCTGGAACAAATGAATGATTCCAGGAGAAACCTGAAGAGAGAAGGATTTCCTGAGAGTGGGTCAGACCGAATCATCCGTGTATCAAATCTGTGACGCTCACAAAAATGCAGCTTCAAAGAACCATGGACACCTGAGGTCTGTGCACCACTGGGGTGGTGTGTGAGATGATTTAGGTGTAAAGATGAACAACTTGAACAGTAATGTATTCAAATTAATGTAGGTTAGAAAAAACATATCCTGCACAATTAAAACATGATTTCATCAATATTACCTAGAGTGAAAGTAGAGTAACATTTTAAATTATTAAGGAGGCAATTAATATTAAGCAAGATTGATCCTCATTATTCATAGATTCTGAATCTGTGAATTTTCCTGCTTACTGAAATGTACCTGTGACCCTAAAGCCAGTACTTACAGCGCTTCCATGGTCATTTGCAGATGTGCAGAGGAGCAAAAAATTGTATCGCCGGACCTGCAAGTTCTCAGCTGAGACTGGACACGTGACTTGATGACTTGTTTTTTCAGTTTGCACACTGCAAACATGGTCCTTTTCAAGGTCTCTTTAGTGCTTCTCATTGGTGGTTTTGCTGTTTTAAAATGGCCCCCAGGCTCAATTCTGAAGCTGGACTCGTGTTTCTGAGTACTAGAAGGCTGTAACGAGCCTTATGGAGAAAACAGAAAACACATGTGTTAGATAAGCTTCGCTCAGGCCTGAACTGCAGTCTTGTTGACCATGAGTTCAACAGCTATGAATCAATAATATATATTCTAAAAGTTGCCTTAAAAAAAGAAACACACATCAAACCAGGTCATGTATTGATCTGTTGGTGACAGTGTTGTGATCAGAGGCTCACAGGAACCTAGGCCCTGTATTTCCCCAGGAGCAATGTTTCACTACTTGCAAACTCAGTGCTGTTGACTGGTAATTGTGGTTCACTTGGAAAGGCGCCACCACACTGCCCTTTTAGGAAGGCCTTGTTGCCCAGCTGAAGGGAGTGTGGTCAACAGCTTTCAGCTGGTGGTTCCTCTTGGCCCAATCCTGTGCTTCACATTTATCTTTAATAAACATCTCGTATCCCAACTTTTGGCTTCCCTGGTGGCTCAGTAGTAAAGAATCCACCTGCCGACGCAGGAGATGCATGTTCGATCCCTGGGTCAGGAAGATCCCCTGGAGAAGAAAATGGCAACCCACTCCAGTATTCTTGCCTGGGAAATCCCATGGACTGGGGAGCCTGGCAGGCTACGGTCCATGGGGTTGCAAAAGAGTCAGACATGACTTAGAGGCAACACAACAATTTCAACCTTCATTTCAGCTTCATTTTCTGAAGAACCCAACCTGTAAGGTGGTTCACATATTTGGCAAATTATACATTATCCAACCAAACTTGAGTCCACTTGCCCAAGCACAGTAAAGCCAGTCTACCAACACTGGTTACGGTGAAGGAAAGTGCAGCCTTTATTGCAGGGCATCAAGCAGTCAAGCATCAAGCATCAAGTTCAGGCAGTTAGTGTCTAAAAGACCTGGATTCCCTGATGGCTTTCAGGGAAAAGTTTTCCAAGACATGGTGAGGAGGGGGTTTTGGGGTGCGTGGTCAGCTTATGGACATTCTTCTGGTTGGTGGGTGGTGAGGTAATCAAGAATCAACATCATCATTAACCTCCTGTTCTAACTGGTCTGGGGTCCATGTGCTCATGATCAGTATGTAGTTAACTTCTCCCACCTGGTGAGGATTTCAGTATCTGCAAAACAGCTCAAAGGACATGGCTCAGAATACTATCTATAGCCATCGAGGAGGAACTAAAGATCCTTGACTTTGTTTAATGGCTAAACTATTATTATTTTGCCTTCTTGACTGTTTTCCTTTGTTTCTGCATTTCCTCATTTCTCGTATTAAATTTATTATTTGGAACTCACGGAAAGCCTAGGAGGCTAAAGTTTTCCTATGAAAAAGATGCAGGCAGAGGACATGGAGTGGGGAGGAGGGGTGGGAGTCTGTCTTGGGAAAGGCCTGATAGGGTCCTGGCTCCGTTACATATAGAGAAACACTTTGCTAAGACCCTCCCTTCTTCCCCTCCTGCCCTCCACAGATAGCAGCCTACTTGCTCTTATCCTCATGGTTCTGGACTCTTGATCCAAATCCAAACTCAGATACCCATGCCCAGCCCTAAGCTACTGCTTGAGGCTGCAAAGTCTGGGTCCTGGTCAAGGACTTATTTGAGGAGACAAGAGAGGAAGGGTGGGGGACTGGAATCCATCTTGTGCTCCCCTCACCAAATCGTGGGTCCTGGGTGGAGGGGTGCCTGTCCCTAACTGGCTCCTAGGGGCCCATGGCTAGCAGGGGCCAAGCTGTCTCCCGGCCTCTACCCTCATCGCCTGCGCCCTCCTCTCCTCACTCCCACGGTCTGAAGTGAGGCCTTCACCTCTTGCCTCAGAATCTTCCATTGTTTGGGCTCCTTGCTCGTCAATTCCTTCCTCCTGGAGGAGATCAGTGACAGAAACACTCCCATTTCTAAGCCTTGCCTTTGAGATTCAGTGCTCATACCAGAAAGCACCTAGGAGGGTTAGCTCACATTTTTATTCCCTCCCAGCCTCTCTGCTGGGTGTTCTGCAGGCCAAAATAAGGACAGTGTAACATCTCACTGGGATGTGCTTCCAAATAGCTCTGAGAAATTTATTTAAGAAAAAAATAGCCAGTGTTTACTGGGACTCACTACATGTCAGACACTCTGCTGAGAGCTTCACGTATTTTGATCTCATTCAATCTTCCTAACACAGAGAGGAAACACAGGCTTAGAGAGGTTAAGTAATTTGCAGAGTAGGGCTGCCGAGGTGCTCTTGTCTGACTGCAGAGCTAGAGTGAGCTCTCTCAGATGTGATGTCAGAGGAGTTGTTTTCAGGCAAAGGCTCCTGCTGCTGGAAACAGTGGAAGGACAGCAGGACCCAAGCAGCCGATTGCCCTTGCCTTTGGAGTAGAGGGAGAACACTACTCTCACTTCCCTTTGAAGGAGGACGAGTGAGAAGTTAGGAGTGTGGGATTAATGAACTACAATATGTAAAATAGATAAGCAACAAGGATTTAACAGGGAACTATGGCCATTGTTTTTTAACCTGTAAGGGAGCATGAGGGCTCCCCAGGTGGCACTAGTGGTAAAGAAACTTCCTGCCAATGCAGGAGATGTAAGAGATGTGGGCTCGATCCCTGGGTCAGGAAGATCCCCTGGAAAAGGGCATGGACAGTACAACCCATGCCAGTATTCTTGCCTGCAGAATCCCATGGACAGAGGAGACTGACAGGCTATAGTCCATGGGGTCGCAAAGAGTCGGACACAACTAAAACAATAACATGCACGCAAGGAAATATAATCAGCAAAAGTATGGAATCACTATGCTCTACACCTGAAACTAGCATGATATTGTAAATCCACTATACTCCTATCAAAAAAAATAAAAATGTGCACACTCTTTTATTTAAAATGGATAACCAACAAGGACCTACTGTATAGCACAGGGAACTCTGTTCAATGTTATACGGCAGCCTGGATGGGAGAGGAGTTTGAGGGAAGAACAGATACATGTATATATATGGCTGAGTCCCTTTGCTGTTCAGTATCACTATCCCTTTGCTGAAATTATCACAACATTGTTAATTGGCTATACTCCAATACAAAATAAGTTAAAAAATAAAAATAAAAAAAATTTTTAAAAGATTCAACTCGAGCGTAAAGTTGCACCAAGAGGGAGAGTTCAGTATTTGAGTTTGGTTGGTTTTGCTTTAACAATGGGCCTAATAAGCTATCTTCACTGAAAGACCGTTTCCCCTGCATCTGCATTCAAAACGCATACGGGGCCAGTGTTTTAAGGAAGAAATTACTCACACCCTCTAATTTGCTCAAATGCAGCCCATTCTGAACCATGTCACAGTTTACGGATGTCAAGGTCTCTCAAAGTCAGGAGGTAGAAACAAGGAGAAGTGAGGCTGATAATTCCTGGCCATTTGGTTCTCAAAATTTTAAAGGAGGAGTTGGAACAAAAAATTGAAAGAAGGTTGAAGATTGAGCTGTGGGTTTCAGTTATAATTTTTATCATTTATTCTGGGAGAAACAAGAAAATTGACAGCCTTTGATAGATCTCTGCATGGACGTTTTGTCACTATTCGGAGAGTCTTCAGAAATAAACTGTGATTGTAAATCAACGACATCTCAATTAAAAAATAAAATAAATATTAAAAAAATAAGTTGAATCTCATCCCAAGATTCTTAAGTTGAGCCTTTCTGTGGATCATAGCAATGTGATGGACAAGATGACTCTTCTTTTATGTTTCGCCAAGATTCATCAAGAAGACCATTGCTGTTGGTGAATAATCTGATTTATGAGCCTACTGATTGGAGACCCAAACAGGGATGTTAATGGCATTCCAAGCTTCAACCAGACACCCCAAGCTGTTTGCTGCTCTGGTATGCTGGAAGCTTTGCAGTCAATCTCCTTCAAGTTTCTGGGATTCCTATGACCTTAGACTTCTAGCCACCATTCACCGATGCTCTGACTAGCTCACTGACTAGCTATGCTGCCTTCCAGACTCGTTGCACCCAGTCCACCCTAGAGAACTGCCTTCACTCTTGAGCATCTTCACAATCTACACTTGCCTGTGTAAAAGAAGTGACTGGAAAGGCCAGACAAATCAGAACACATCTCTAAAAATCCTGGAGCCTGGAGGGTATGGTCACCAGCTTTGGAGTCAAATGGATCTGGATTGAAATCCTGCTCTGTTGCTTATTAGCTGTCTGACCCTGGGCAAGTTACTTGACTTCTCTCTAAACCCCAATTCCTTGTCTGTAA
The DNA here is from genome assembly GCA_024291935.2 of Okapia johnstoni. Classification (NCBI taxonomy): domain Eukaryota; kingdom Metazoa; phylum Chordata; class Mammalia; order Artiodactyla; family Giraffidae; genus Okapia; species Okapia johnstoni. The sequence goes on from CM044308.1 coordinate 62,925,162, forward strand.
AATAAATATAGTTGTATATGCCTCATCCCATGCTGTGAGAATGACGTGAGACAATGCATGTACAGCACTTCAAGGTGGAGAGTCATTCAATATTGGAAGACTGTTAGAAGAGAAATTCAACCTATCATCAAAAAATCTCATCCAGAACGTTAAAAACATTAAGTGAAAAAAGCCAGACACAAAGGCCACGTGTAGCCATTTATACAAAATGTGTTAAGAATAGGCAAATCTATGGAGAAGGCTATGGCAACCCACTCCAGTATTCTTGTCTGGACAAGAGCAGCCTGGCAGGCTACAGTCCACGGGATCACAAAGAGTTGGACACAACTGAGCAACCAACACACACACACACACACACACACACACACACACACACACACACATACACACAGGGACAGAAAGTAAATGAGTGATGGCCTAGGGCTGGAGGGTTGGAGAAATTGGGCTTGAGTGCTAGTGGATATGGCATTTCTTTGGGGGATAATAAAAATGTTCTGGAAAGAAAATAGTGATGGCTATATAAATTTGTGAATATACTAAAGCCTACTGAATTGTACACTTTAAAAGGATAAATTTTATATATGTAAATTATTTCTCAAAAATAATTTTTAAAAAAATAGCTATCTGTTATGAACTAAAACCATGAATTTTGAAGCTAACTTGTTTCATGGACTCTCTACCTCTTTAGCAATGGAATCACAATGATCCATCTCATTGGAAGACTGTGTCTCTTTCTAGGTGAATCATTTGTTCTCTGATGACTGCCCAGTAATTGTCATCCCATTGCAATCTCAGAATTTGTAGTTATCAGTAGCTCTCTTGTCACTCCATGAAATTTATGGGCAGGAAGAGGCAGCCTATGCCCTTACATGGGAGGGTACCTTGCATCTCAGCTCATCTGGGAGATGTTGCAGGTGGTAAATGAGGTGTTTTCCCTTCATCTGGGGTCGAAAAACAATGACAGGAAACAGAAATGAAAGTCTTTGGGTTAACTGAATATTTTGATGTATCGTAGTCATTGGTTCTAACTTAAGTTGTGTGTGTGTGTGTATGTGTGTGTGTTAAAGCGGGTAGTAGAAGAGAGAGACTTTGCCAAAAGGAAAGAGGGGAGGAGTTTGGATGAGTCAGTGTCTATTGCAAAACCAGAGTGGATTAATTCTGGAATTTCATTGAGCACACTCAATGCTTCCAAAATATAATTGAAAAAATGTGCAGTGTTTTCAGATTCACGTCTCAGACAGAGTTGTCAGCACTGCTTAGGGACAATTTCTTTCTGTGTGAGTAAGGTTACAGATTTTGATAAAAATTATTTCTTCACTGTTTGGAATGTCTGAATAGATTTGTGGTCTTTCATTTTGCTTTAAAACATGATTAAATATGCTTTAAAAATCAAAGACTTCTGTCTGGTTTTTGAATTTCTTCCAGACTCATAGTTGGTTAATATATATATGCCAAGTTGATTTTTTTTGAGGGGTCCAATAATATCAACTGAGATTCTTCCAAAGGAAAAAAAAAGGTTTATAAAAGAGAAGGAATCATTCGTATACCACACTAAGATATCAAGAAATGTACCAAAATCTTTATCAGGAATATTTAATTTTAAAAACGCTTTGCTGGAACTTCTAGGTGGAGTATACAGTCTGGGAGAAGCTGAGAGATCTCGGGGCAGGAAGAGAATCCAGATGCGAGTAAACCTGAGTAGGTTCTCCTTCGACCAGTGAGGATACACTGGGCTCTTTTACTCCTTGTGTTTTTATCGAGAATGTGCTGTATATTGAGAGTTAGCTGAGACTGAAGGTCCTACATGCTATGTTGTGTACTAACAACCTTCAAGAGACTATGCAAGATATCTTAGCTCAAGACGCTATGATAAAACCTGTGTCTTAAACAACAGAAATTTATTTGCTACATTTCTGAGACAGGAGAGGCCAGGTTCAAGGTGCCAGCCAATTATGTTCCTGGTGAGAGCCCTCTTTTTAGTTTGCAGGTGATTGTCTTCTTGCTGTAGCCTCACATGGCAGAGAGAGGGGAGGGAGGGAGAGAGAGGTCTCAAGTGTCTTGTCTTCTTTTAAGGGCACTAATCCCATCATGGCTTCTTTGGTGGCTCAGTGGTAAAGAATCCGCCTGCTAGTGCAGGAGACTCAGGCCCTGGATTGGGAAGATCCCCTGGAGAAGGGAAAGGCTACCCACTCCAGTATTCTTGCCTGGAGAATCCCATGGACAGAGGAGCCTGGCAGGCTGCAGTCCATGGGGTCACAAAGAGTTGGACATGACTGAATGAGCATACACACACACACAATCCCATCACATGGGCTCCACCCTTGTGACCACATTAAACCTAATCACCTCTCAACACAGACTTTTGTGGGGGTGGGGTGGGACATGAGCATTCAATCTGCAGCACAGGGGAGGAAAAATACTCCTACATGGATGATTTGAATATTTAGCAAGCAGCAAATAACAATAACTACCATGTACTGACCACTTAGTATGTCTGGACATCTACTGGGAATTTCATTTATTCTTCACAGAACCCAACGAGGTCTTTGTGATCTTGTCCCTTTTATAGTTAAGGGAACTGAAGATCTGGGAGGTTAAATAAATGGGCCTAACATCAAACAACATGGCTTGGTTTGTCCAAAATTGGAACCAATCTATTTGGCGCATGCTTTTGACTCTGCAGATTTGAAATCTTGAAACTGGGTTAACAATACTCTGTTTCCAGACTCTGCCACCCCTTTGATTCTGTATCCTTAGAGATCCTTTTACAGTCTGGTGAGCTGTTCCTTGTAACATCTTCCACTCGTGAGTGATGGAGCTGCTCAAGTCAGAAACCTGCAAGTTGGTAAAAGTGCTCCCTTCTCCTTGGCCAGAGTAACAAGATTGAGTTCTAGAGGTTCTGCCCCCTGGATTTCCTTGCAGTCCATCTTCTCCCACTCTGTGTCTGTTACTACAATTCATAAGTTTATCTTTTCGTTGTGTTACTTATAACAGCCTCCTAACTGCCCTCCCTGACTCTAGGCTTGCCCCTTCTCTTTCATGCTTCCCAAAGATGTTTTCACTCCCAAAAGTAACTTTTTGAAAAATCTGAAGCCTATCTTGGTTACCTACTACTAAAAAAATTCACTCTCTTTTCCTTGTTTCAGGATAAAGTTGAAGTTTCTATGAATTGTTGTTTTGGCTTTCTCTTTCCAGATTCATTTACTATGTAATACTCCCTTACTCAAGATTAGATTTGATTACAAGTAACAGAAAACTAAAAATAATAGTGAGATAAACTATTAAACATTGATTTTCCCCCCTTCCCATATGACGAGAATGTTTTTCAAGTCTCCAAAACTCAAATTCTTCATCACTGCTCCATTTTCTTCATCATGTGGCTTCCACATCATTGGCCAAGATGGCTGCTTGAGATCCAGCTCTTGCGCCCATATTTTAACCCACAGGAAGGAAAAGGGACCAAAGAGAGTCTTACTTGTCCCCTGATAGTCCCTTCTAAGAAGTGCCACTTAGTAATCTTCATTTAGGCTCCATGTAATTGTCACATGGCCGCATTTGCTGCAGAACAGATTTGGGAAATGCAGTCACTGTTTAGGGTGGTCATCTATCCAGCAAAGTACTGGAGACAAGTAGTAAACTCAGATGCTTTCCCTCTCAATTATGGGCAGCAGCCTCTGCAGAAGCTGCTCTTCATGCCTTTGGTCTGCATCTCACCTTCATGTCCCTAAGAGCACTGATTATGCATCAGACACGTAGATGTTCTTGTGTGCCTCACCATTAGGCAGAGAATTTCTTGAGGGCATGGACGACTGTCTGGCACTCAAGTCCCAGGTTTCTGTTTTTGTTTTTTCTTTAAATAGATCACTGTCTTTAGCTTAAAAGCAGAAACATAACCATAGATGTCTGTGTCTGTGGACACAGCCTATAATTCTACACAAGAAACATGCATTGCAAGAGTACTCCAACTACTGATACAAAGCCTCCTCTTTGAGGAGGTGATCTTTGAGCTGAGATCAGAATCAGGAGAAAATGCCAATCAAGAGATCAGAGGGAAGGGCCTTGTGAGCAGAGAGTTCAGCTAGGACAAAGCTTTGATTTGAGGCAGGAAGGGATGAAGCAGTGTGGCTGGAAACCAGCATATAAGAGGGAGGGAGAAGGTGCTGCTATAGGAGCGATGGTAGGAACAGACCACCTGCCCTGTGGAGGCGGCACTGCAGGGAGATTTTAGGTGTGGGTTCTGGAATACGCCACTTGGACACCCGTGGTTCTACCACTCACTACCCAGGATATCTTGGGTAAGTTACTTAGTTCGTCTGTGCCTTGGTTTTCCCATCTGTAAAATGGTTATAGAATTGTATCTTTATAGAGCAGTTAGACTTCAATGAGTTAACCTGTGTAAAGCAATGCCTGAAACATTGCAAGCACTCAATGTGTCCTTTACACCCTTCCTAATGTGTGTCAAGCTTCCTGCCACTTCTGCTTTTCCAATATCTCACACCCACCACCAGCTCCTGTCACCCCGCCTCCCCCTCCCCGCTCTCTACATTTAGTTAGGTGCTTTCTCGGTTACGGTTATGTTGAACTGTATACAACAGAAAATAGATAACAGGAGTTAAAGGGAGGAAATTTATTTTCCTTCCAAGTAGAAATCCTGAGGTAGCAGGCCCAGGCTGAGATGATGGCGCTGATTTTGGTCCTTCCATCCTTCTTCTCTATCATCTTTTACTCTCTGGCTTTGGATAGTTGCTAGAGTTTCAGCCACAGTCCAGAAAGATGAAAGGTGGGAGGGAGAAAGGACAAAAAGGCACACTCCTTTAATATGATTCTTGAAACCCCACCCAACAACATGCTGTCATTCCATTGGCCAGAACGACTGACATGGGCACACACCCCATCTAGAAGGGATGCTGGGACACGGCATGGGGTTTGGTTATTGAGACTGAATCTTTCTGGGATAGGCCCAACTTCTTTCTCACTGCCTAATTCTAATGCAATCTCTCATTCTTTGTCTCGTAGGCTACTTCTTGTGGGCTCTCTGCCTAAGGTTCCCACCTTCACTCCATCTTACACATGAATAGTCTTCCTGGATATTAACACACTATTGACTGGAGATGTAGTATGGCCACAGGCACTAGTTTCTGCAAAAATCCCCTGGTCAATAATGTGTTAAGTGTCTCCCATCTCCTTTGAGCAGAACCCACAAACTAGCATCTCACAAGCAGCATCCAGCCAATAGAGTTTAATTGACCTTCATGTATTTTGAAAAACAAGTGAATTGAACTACTTATCAAAATGTAACAAACCAAAAATCTCTCTAAAATCCTGTGTTTCCCTCTTTTGATAGCAGACTCAGGGCCCGCACCCCTGAATGGCAATAATAGCTGTGGTGAGTAAACACTCATGGCTCTGGATAGAATTTGGGATTTCCAGTCTGCCCCAATCCTTACCTACTCATCCTTTTGCTTCACACCCAGACCACTTCCCTAATTTACATTTCCTGAGCATCTCCTGTAAGGACTTGAGGTTATGAATCTTGACTGAAAGTCTAAAAATCCTTGTTTGCTCTTTAAGGCTCTCCTACTAACTGGCCTTTGTTCTCTCTTCCACACTAACTTTCCATGATCCCCCCATTATGTGCTCTGTGCCCCAAACACTCCCCATACCACATCTCTTGTCAGTTTTATGAGGCCAGAGGCCATATCTGTTTTGTTCATCAAACTGTTCCCAGCCCTTCCCAGCCATGCTCATGATGAATGCTCAATAATTCATTGTTCAATGAATCAATGAACCAATACTTCCATTTTTCACTTCCCTATTTATGCGCACATTTCCACTCTCTACATTGACCTTCTCTCATATCCACATGATTGGACTTAACCATCCTTCATAGTCAAGCCCCTCCTCTGTGAAGACCCCCAACCCCTTGACAGAAGTAACTTTATCCTTCCCTGAACTCCTGTGAAACCCTCAGGCTTTTAGAAATCATAGAGCTCCCAGGTCACATATCCTAAAGTGCCCAGGACTTCTACACTCAGGAAGGAAACCAGGTTGTGGAAGACTCAACAGGCCTGAGACTCAATATGCCAAATGACTCTGGTTACTGTGTTTGGGAAGGAATGGGAAGAAGACTGGAGGCTACTGAAGCCATCCAAGCAAGAAATGATGGGAACTGTGGCCCCAGGGTTGGCAGGGAGGGTGGAAAGAAGTGAATGGGTCTGAGAGACTATAGGTATATAGGAGTGTTGGGATTGGATGATATAATGGAAGAGATAGTACAGGCAAAGGAAAGGGAGACTTTCAAAATGACTTTCAAAGTGATTGCTGGCTCACGCAAGAAATGAATAGTACTATTACTCCTTGAAAGAGGAAAGAGTTAGGGAGAACCAGGGCTTGGAAGTTCATTTTGGCCTTGTTAAGTTTGAAGCTCTTTGAGACATTCAAGCTGAAATGCCAAGTAAGAAGTTAGGTATATGGGTTTGGAGCTCAGAAAAGTTTTCTGGGCTGAGGATGTAAATATGAAAAATATCAGAATTATTAGTTGTTGAAACTCTGGAAATGTTATGATCATTGGATGACAAGGGATATTGTAGAGAATAGGGCTCACGTCCAAGTCTCAGGAAGCTGACACTTAGTAGCCAAGAAAAAACTGAGCATGCAGAGCACATAGAGAGGGAATGTCCAAAGGTCTAGGAGCAAACTAGGTAAGGATTGTATTGGAAAGCTGAGGAACAAAGGGTCTCAAGGTGGAAGGAGTGATAGGCTGACAAGAGGTTAAGAAAGATGGAATCTGAAGGACACCATTGGTGTAGCATCATGTGTGTCATGAGTGACCTCTGAAGGAGCCGTTCAGAAGACTGCTGGGTATGGTAGAAGAAAGGCCACTGGAGAGTGTTGGTTGGGAGATGAGGATAGGGAGAGGCTGAGCACAGCTGTGGAACCCCAGGCCAGTAGTGGATAAGTGATGTGGACTTTATGGTTATCCCTCGATATGACAGAAAGGGTCTGTTGGTTTTAGTGATACGGAGGTTATGGGTATTCTTAGGAAGAAGTAACGATTGTGGGAGGGTATGAGGGTTGGAAGAGAGGTTAGAGGGATTGAGGATGGGAAAGGAAATGGAGACTGTGAAAACGAAGTGGCAGCATAATGAAAAGCAACTTCCCTCTCCTTAGTCTCTCTGCCTCCACCCACGTTAAGTGCTTAACGGGGGTGTCATTCACCCCCTGCCTCCCCCAGCAAAAAGATCAACAGATGGTAGCAAGGAAGAGGAGATACGGTGTGTGAAGAAATGCTTCAGCTTTTCTCTGCATCCCAAAGACAGCTAGTGTACTGAATTTTTAAAGATATAAACCATACCTCCTGTATTGGGTTTTCTCATTTGTGTGTTTAAATGATTTTGATGTCAAGCCCAAGGCCTACTGCTGATTTAGAGTTCAAAAGAATCTCCCCCGTAGTCCAGGGACATCCCTGTGTGGTTTCTAAGAAAGATGGGGAGTTCAAAAAGTGAAGGCACTGTCGCACATAAAAAGAAAATGAATTCACTGTGCAATCCAATAGGGACAGAGAGTACTGCGTGCAGCTGGGTTTTGGGATTCCATCCATCAGAAGTGAGGCAGAGAGACAGTTCTTGAACCTTCATCCTTGCATTAGAGAACATGGTATTCAGATGACACAGATGGTGGTAAAAATGCAAAAAAAGAAAAGGTTTAACCACTGAGTTTTTTCCTGTCAAAGTCATTTAGCCTATTCTCTAATGGTTAAGTATTTTACTTTCAAAACGCCATTGAATTTAAGGCAATAGATATCTATAGCAAAAGTTGAAAAATTGAAATATTTAATTGATCATCTAGGGGCTTTAGAGAAGCCTTGAATTTTAATTCCATCACTCTTCTGGATGAGTAACTATCCACCAGCAATATTAGGTGAGCCATGAATCTAACTTGAAATTTTCTGTTATGTTAGAAAATTAAAAAGAAACAGGTGAGAGACTTCTCTGCTGGTCCAGTGGTTAAGAATCTGCCTGTCAATGCAGGGGACATGAGTTCGATCCCTGGTCCGGGAAGATCCCACATGCCACAATACAACTAAGACCCTACGCCAGAACTACTGAAACCCGCGAGCTCTAGAGCCCATGTTCCACAACAAGAGAAGCCACCACAGTGAGAAGCCAGAGCATCACAACGAATAGCCCCCATTTGCCCCAACTAGAGAAAGCCCAAACATAGCGACGAAGATACAGTGCAGCCAAAAATAAATACATAAATAAATACAATTTTATCAAATGAAAGAAGTGAGATATTTTTTAAAAGAATGTATCTTTTATCTTAATATATCCAAAATATCACTTAAACATGTAATCAATATGCAAATGTATTAATGGGGTATTTTTCGTTCTTAAGTTCATACTAAGTCTTTGAAACTTGGTATGTATTTTAATTTATGACACATCCAGTTCTCATGAGCCATGTTTCTAGTGCTCAATAGCCAAAGATGGCTGGTGGCTATTCTACTGGAAAATATGAATGTTGTAAACAACTATCAAAGAATCATGTACAGAGATTTAATTGGAAATAGGGAACTCATATTTATGGAGCAGCAACTATGTGATAGCCACTGGGCTGACAATTTTACTTATGTCAGGTAATTTGCTCATCTCCATAATTCTGCCGCACAGATATCATCATCCCCTCTCCATGGAGAGAGAAACTGAGAGGTTAACTAAATTATACTTTACAATTAAGAAGTGGTCAAAGTCAGGTTTTAAACTCAAGCCTGAGCTCTTTTTTTTTTTAACACATAACCTTTGACAACATAAATAATCAATTAAAAATAGACATTTCGCCAAAGAAGATGTTTATTGTTGTTTAGTTGCTAAATTGTGTTCGACCCTTTGTGACCCTATGGACTGTAGCCCGCCAGGCTCCTGTGTCCATGGGATTTCCCAGGCAACAATACTGGAGTGGGTTACCATTTTCTTCTTCAGGGGGTCTTTCCTACCCAGGGATAGAACCTACATCTCCTGCATTGGCAGGTGGATTCTCTACCACTGAGCCACTAGGAAAGCCCAAAGAAGACATACTGGTTGCCAAAAAGCACATGGAAAGATGCTCAGCATCACTAATTATTAGAGAAATACAGATCAAAACTATAATGAGGTATCACCTCACACCAGTCAGAATGGTCATCATCAAAAAATCTGTAAACAATAAATGCTAGAGGATGTGGAGAAAAGGAAGTCCTCCTACACTGTTGGTGGAAAGGTAAGTTAGTATAGCTGCTACAGAGAACTACATGGAAGTTTCTTTAAAAATTAAAAATAAACTACCATATTTATCTGCCCTGCAGTCCATGGGGTTGCAAAGAATGAGACATGGCTTAGCAACTAAACCACAACAACCATATGATCCAGCAATCCCACTTCTAGACATGTCTGGAGAAAATCATAATTTAGAAAGATACATGCAGCCCAGTGTTCACTGCAGCACTGTTTACAGGAGCCGAGACATGGAAGCAACCTAAATGTCCATCAACAGAGGAATGGATAAAGATGTGGTACATATACACAATGGAATGCTACTAAGCCATAAAAAAGAATGAAATGATGCTATTTGTAGCAACATGGTTGGACCTAGATATTATCATACTAAGTAAAGTAAGCCAGACAGAGAAAGACAAATATCATAAGATATCACTTCTGTGTGGAGTCTAAAAATATGATACAAATGAACTTATTTCAAAAACAGAAAGAGACTCATAGATATAGAAAACAAACTTATGGTTACCAAAGGGGAAAGAGGGTTGGTGGGAGGGATAAATTAGAAGGTTAGGATACACACTACTACACTACTATATAAAAAATAGATAACCAACAAGGACCTACTGCATCGCATGGGGAACTATTCTTAATATTTTATAATAACCTATAAGGGGAAAGAATCTGAAAAGGAACTTATATAAATAAGGAATATAAATATAAAGAATATAAAAAAGAGTGTATATGGACGTATAACTGAACCACTGTGCTATATACCTGAAACTAACACAATACTATAAATCAACTCTACATCAATAAAAAACTTGAAAAGATCAGTTAAAATCCCCCAGTCCTTGATATATATCATGATGTTCACTCAAGACACATGTTCACAGTAAGAACAGCTGTAAGGCCACCAAATATTAAACAAGTCTAAAGAGCAATGAGAAAGGGACACCTCGTGCACACACATGCTGTCAGTCAGTTGTATCTGAGCGACTCTTTGTGAGCCTATGGACCATATCCTGCCAGGCTCCTCCATCCACAGGATTCTCCAGGCAAGAATACTGGAGTGTGTTTCCATTTCCTCCTCCAGGGGGTCTTCCTGATCCAGGGATCAAACCCAGGCCTCTTATGTCTCCTGCGTTGTCAGGCGGATTCTTTACCACCAGCGCCACCCGGAAAGCCCAAGAGATACCTCATCGATGCCTAGTTCCTATTAAATCATTTCAGTTCGGTCGTTCAGTCATGTCTGACTCTTTGTGATCCCACGGACTGCAGCACACCAGGCTTCCCTGTCCATCACTAACTCCCAGATCTTGCTCAAACTCACATCCGTGAGTCGGCTATGCCATCCAACCATCTCATCCTCTGTCATCCCCTTCTCCTCCTGCCTTCAATATTTCCCAGCATCAATTAAAATAGACCAATTAGATAATAGATGCTAACCCATATGAGAACATCTTTTATTGAGCACCTTCCTCGTATAATAAACATTATGGAGGAAAAAAAGAAGTAAACAAAATTACCTGGCCCTGACCCATCTCCGCACAGTCTGCCTCTTCAATTTCCCTCACAGGAATCTTCCTGACTCCCATTTGGGCACCCTTGGTTCCCTCTGGCTGGGAGATCCTCCCTTTCCCTCTCTGAGCAATTAAACCTTTCTCATCCTTCAAGATCCCGCTCAAAGGTCACTTCCTACAGGAATTCCTCCCTGACACTTGAGGCAAAGTGGATCATTCTGCCATTCGTGCATTCACAGCATCTTTCTGTCAGAGACCTTATTACACATGTGTTTCTAAATCTGTTTCCCACCGAGTGTGAGCTCCTGGAAGCAAGAAAAATGCTTTACTCATACTGGTTGTTCAGTTCAGGGTCTAAGTCAGCTATCAGCTAGGGTCACCCGGGCCCTTAAATTCTAGATAAGATTGCCCCAAATCCAATCCCATAGCTTAAAAACACGCAAAGCACTTCCAAGCTTTCTTCAAATTCGAGGAGACGTTCTTATAGACGTATAGTTAATTCTCATGTTAGTTGTATGGTTATATGATTAGTTCTCATGTCCTGACTTTACCAAGCTTTGCTTTGCTCTGTATCTTGTAGCTAGTTCTTCATTCTGCTCTGGCATCAGCTGCTATATAGCATAGAGCTTCTTCTCTGACCCACCCCACCCCCAAAGCAACCATGAGAACAAGGCATTTTCCTAAAGACCAAGTGATCACAGGAAGGGTAACATTGCATACAACAGAGCGAACAACGTAAAATCATGTATTAGATCTTCCTTCGACCTGGCTATCACCTCATGTAATGTTCCTATCTCTCAAAAACGTCCCAGCTCCTCTCTCTCCAATCTTTTTCCCATCACCCACCCTGCTTTTCCCCTCCATTGTTTTAGGAGCCAAACCCAACATTCTTCTCATTTTCTTGCATAGAATGGTACATCCTTCTGCCTGGGCTCTTCCAAATACCTACATGCTGGGTGTTCTCCAGACCAAACACTCACCAAGCTATTTTCCCAAACAAAGACAACTTCCTACTTAAGAAAATACTCAGCCAGCAATTAAGGTAATTATAACTTCACCTTCCATCTAGAGAATAAACTGGGAAACTTTTTATGCAAAGGTTCAGATGGCAAATAATTTTGGCTTTGATCTCTGCCACAACTACTCAGTTCTGCCATTATATCACTAAAATAGCAAATATGAAAGTGAATTAGTATGCTTCAATAAAACTTTATTTATAAAAACAAGCAGTGGGGGAGGCAGGCTTGCTCCCCCGGCCAGAATTTGCTCAGGGGCAGGATTTAGCCCAAGGATGGTAGTTGCTGACTACCCTGTTTGGGCCTTCCCCAGTGGCTCAGACCTTAAAGAATCTGTCTGCAATGAAGGAGACCCAGGTTCTATTCCTGGGTCGGGAAGATCCCCTGGAGAAGGAAATGACTACCACTCCAGTATTCTTGTCTGGAGAATTCCATGGGCAGAGGAGCCTGGCAGACTACAGTCCATGGGGTCACAAAGAATCAGACAGGACTAAGTGACTAACACTTTCACTTTTACCCTGTTTTAGACAATAAGTGAACAAACAGCCATATCCTTAAAAAGCTTCCAGTCGAGTCAGGGCAAACAAGCAGAAACATGAAGATCACTAATTTTTAAGAGGTCATGAGTGCTAAGTTCCAGATGAACGATTCAGGTTATCCAAGCTGACATTTTAACAGAAACTTCTTAATGCAATATTGGATGAAGCACGAGTAACCTGGATAGTATTAGGGGGAAGTGCTCTTTTCAGATAGTTGAGCTCATTTGCTAGGAGGGCAATGATCATCTTGTACAAATGTCAACAATCTACAGCCCACAGACCAAATCCTGCCCACCACCTGCTTTTTAATATTTATTTATTTTTATTGATTGATGATTGCTTTCCACCACCTGTTTTTGCAAATAAAGTTTTATTGGAACACAGTCATACCTGTTCTATTTACATATTGTCTATGGCTACATTTGCTCTGCATGGCGGGGTTAAGTTGTTTCAGTAGACTGTATGTAGACCACAAGGCCAAAAGTATTTACTCTCTGGCCCTTTACAGGAAAAGTTTGATGACCCTGATCTAGGACATTTGCGATATGGGGTTGAAAAGTCATTGTAATGCTTTAATGAGACAACTTGTAAAACACTCAGTACAGTGCTGGACACATACAAAAATACTATTTTCTTCTCTTCTCTTTTTCCCTCCACATAGCAGCTGATTGTAGAATAACGGCACATTCATTGTGTCTTCTGTAATTCCCAAATGAAATCGGTCGCTGTTTAGACAATGTTAAGGCAAGCAGACTATCACACACAAAGGAGTTCAAGATTCTCTTAAAATGAGCTTCAAGGGCATTACTAAATGAGCATGTTGCTCTTTTGTTTATAAGTGGCATAAAACCAAGGAAAAGTGGCTTTTTAAAAAAAGGATATTGATTAATTCACGTAACTAAGAATTCCCAGTTGGACATTTGTGTATGGTGGGTCCAGACACTCAAACCCTGTCATCAGGAATCTGTGTTCTCTTTGTCCTCTTCCAGGCAAGGCCTTCCTTCGAGCAGTTTCATTCACAGGCAGACTCTCTCCACGCACATGGTGGAGGCAAATCCCCCGGAGAACGACAGACCATGGCTCAGCACAGGGTCTGCAAACGATAGCCCTCAGGTCAAAACCCACCTGAAGCCTGTGAGCTAAGGAAAATGTTTGCATTTTCAAGGGTTGCAGAAAAACGCGAAGACAATTATGTGACACCGCATGGCTGGCAAAGCTGAAAATAATCATTATCTGGCCCTTTACAAAAAGGGTTTGCTGATGACAGGGCAGTCCAATACAAAAAGAGCTATTCTTGTCTGATGTTTCCAGTAAAAGGCCCAAGACTGCCTTCCTGGGACCACTTGTTCCCCTGTGCAGTGTTCTGGAAATTTTTCCATCTGTCTCAGATGTCAGACGGAGTTGGATCAAGTGCTCCCCTGGTTCTTCCTTCAGCTTCTCTTAAGTATGTAGCCTTGCTTCTTTGTTCAAAGTTCTATTTGAACTAAGCAATTTGCTTAGTTTTTTTTTCTTTTGATGATTTCTTTTTTCTCATTACTCCTTTCTCACCTTTAATCACTTTCTATGTTTTTATTTTATAGCTTCTACCTGATATCTGGTTTTGGAAAGATGGATATTTCTATTGCTATGCCTGCTAGCATTGGCTCACACATTTGGTGTTTTTTTTTAAAGACCTTGGATTGTGAACTCATTTCATCTACTGTTTGATCCATGGGAACATTGGGGCTCCAGGTTTGGGGATGTCTCTCTAGTAATGCCTCACCTCTGCATTTGTCAGGAACTTGGGGAGCATCTAAGAAATGCCACTATGCTAATTTAATATCCAGGGGTGTCTGGTATCATATAGGGAGTTCACTGTTGAACCCCAGGCAGGCCTGGGGTTTCAAACTTTTCCACCACTGAGAGCTCACTCCAAGGAATGTGAGCCTTCCTGTCATTTCTCTTGGTCTTTTGAGGGTCTTTTCTTTTCTCTTCACCCTTTCATTATGGGTAACAGCTTTATAAGAGATATTGAGTTTTCTTCTGTCCCAGACTAACCACTATATCCCAAGCTCCTCGGTTTCTGAGATCATCAAATCCCCCCAGGTAGATTCAGCTTTAGTTTGCAGATTGCGGTCTGGTTTCTAGTTTTCATTTCTTTTTTGGTCCCTGGGGTTTCCTTTTCTCTCTTTTGAGTCCAGTTTGACATTTAAAGGAATGCTAGCTCTATTTTAGATCGCATTTCCAGGTGTCTTCATAGCAGGAGGGCTCTATGTATTGCAATCCACCACATTGTTGGAAATAGAAAGCCCATTAGGCCCCTGAGATTCTGTGTAAGAATCTGCCAGCATCATGTGCCACCTGCAGACATCTTCCTTTGCCACTTTATTTATCTCCTATAGTAGTACCTCATGAGCTGCTCGCAAGAGGGTCACTGGAGATGATCATTTGAGCTAGTTAACAGGCTGCTGATGTAGGTACTCAATACCCTCATTGTAGGGGAGCAGCACAGTAGTGGGGGTGGGAAGGTTCTGAATACAAACTCTAGAATCAGACTGAGTTTCACATTTGGGTTCTTCTGCTTCCAAGATGAGTAACCTTGGGCAAGCCGTTGAACCTCTTTGCACCTTCATTTCCCAATGAGCGAAGCAGGAATAAGATAGAACTAACCCCAGAGAGTTGCTGAGAGCATTAGATACAGCAGTGCACACAAAGGGCCTAGCGTAGGGTGCGAGTTTAACGAATAGGCCCTGCACTGGGGAGGCTCTTCTCTAAGCCCTCTCATACACCAGACCAGTGATGGAGGGACAGAACTGTCCTGCCTCTTCTCTGAAGTAAAAACAAGGAGGGTGAAAAAAAAAAAAAACCCTGAGGTCATCACCTTTGCAACTGAAGAGATTCTGACCCAGTCCTCAGGAAAATAAATAAATAATAATAAGATTCTGAAAAAGTCCCTTTGAAAATATAGACTTGGGTAAGGATTACCTAAAGGTGTGTGTGCATGAAACTTTACTCAAGTAAACCATAATGGAAAAGAATATGAAAGGGATATGTATATATATACACACACACACATATATATGGAGAAGGCAATGGCACCCCACTCCAGTACGCTTGCCTGGAAAATCCCATGGATGGAGGAGCCGGGTAGGCTACAGTCCATGGGGTCACTAAGAGTCAGACACAAATGAGCAACTTCACTTTCACTTTTCCCTGTCATGCACTGGAGAAGGAAATGGCAACCCACTCCAGTATTCTTGCCTGGAGAATCCCAGGGACGGCAGAGCCTGGTGGGCTGCCGTCTATGGGGTCGCACAGAGTCAGACACGACTGAAGCGACTTAGCAGCAGCAGCATATATATATGTATATAAACTGAATCAATTTGTTATACACCAGAAACTAGCACAACATTGTAGATCAACTATGTTTCAGTAAAAAAAAATAAATAAAAAATAAAAATGAAACTCCACAGAAGGATCTCAAGGGGTTCTCAAGCTCGGAGGTGTCAACCTCGTATAGAGAGGTTGTGGAAAGAATTCACAAGCCACGTGAACCTTCCTGCAGGCAGGGCTGGCACTGTGGGGGTTCCGGGGACTGTTAACCTGTATCACTGTGGATCTCTACACTGCCCTCCATCAGTCTGTTGTTTAACACCTAAGTGTCAGTACTGAAGTGCCATACAAATTCTTTAGGAACGTTTACTCTAAAAAGGAGAACAAAAGACCGCCCAAAGCTCCTAAGCATTTTCAAGGGAAATTTGAACTGATGCAAAAAATATATATATAAATGCATTTCTGTTACAGATTAGAATCAGCATTGTTGAAAAGATCCTTTTAGAAGTATTTTTTAAAAAAATTTTGGCTACAAGAACAGTTATTTGTCCAAAAAATATTTCCAAATGGGTCATTTGGCTCTGCCTGGCAAGGGTGTGTAGGTTAGGAAGTGATCCTCAGGCTGCTTCCTCTTGAGAAGTGGTTGACCCACTGGGAAATGTGTTTCTCACTCAGCAAGTGCTTATTCAGCAGCCTGAGAGGCAGAGAGAGGTGATAAGGGCCAGATATCAGGAGCAGTCTTTCTTATTTTAAGGTTGCCAACGTGTATAGGAGCAACTATCTATGAGCCTTTAACAAAATTTTGTAGGATTCAGTTAAATTCAGATAATAACTTGCTACAAAGTTAGTCATTTTTACAGTTAAAACCCTTTTTTTCTGGTGTGGGTATTGGGGGCACAAGTAGAAAACAGTTCACACAAATTATTGTGATCTGTCTTGTTCATATGCAAGACCATTAAATCTTTTCTTTCTTCTTTTTTTCTTTTTAGTTTGCTGATGTCTCCACATTGTGACAACTTCAAATGATGCCCGTTTTGCCACCTGCTGACAGAGCAGAGCTAGAGTCTCTGGGCTGAAGTTCAGGAAAGCACATTTTGCCGTAATACACAGAGGCAATTACTCAGACTGAGAGCTGTCCATTCCCTGAATTTGTTTGGCTTTGCCCAACAGTGAATTCCCATCACAGAGAGCAGGAGAAGTCATCATGAGGAATGCTGCAGGAGGGTTTCTGAGTTGGCTGTAGGATAAAACACAAGATCCTAGGCCTTTTCTAAGCTTAAGATTCTATGATCTCATCTTCTAAAAATAATATTCGCATATGACTTCAAAGTGTTTAATAAACCTCACATGATCTCATTGATTTAGCTTTATTTTATTATTTTATTTTTATTTTTTAAAGTCTTTATTGAATTTGGTACAATACTGTTCCTGTTTCATGTTTCAGTCTTTTGGGTGAGAGGCATGTGGGATCCTGGTTCCCAGACCAGGATGGAACCCGCACCCTCTGCCCTGGAAGGTGAGATCTCAGCCACTGGACTGCCAGGGAAGCCCCATCAGTGATTTATTTTTAAGCAATGGAGATCACTTCTTTCTGATTTTATAATAAGTGTAAGTAGATAGAAATAACACAAACTTCTGAAGAAAGAAGGCAGAATGAAGACAAAATATTCTCCTCCCTTGATATCTAGTATATGAACAAAAATAATAAAAACCAATAAGAAAAGGAAATCAGCAGCAGCAAGCAAACAAGGAAATGGGTACAAACAAGGAAGTGAAGTAATGTCAAGTGAAGGGAAGTGAAGTACTTCAAAAAGAGAACAAGGAAAGAAAGGGGAACTTTTAGAAGAGCACCGATTCCAACCCTGTGCTCTTCCTAGAAGCCCTGAATTATCAAAAGTCTTGAGCATTTTCATCAAAAGCTCCACATCTGGGAAGAAGAAAACTAGCTGAGTATATGAGGTTATAAAACAGGTTAATAATAATATGAATTCAACATACTGAGGCCCAAAGGGGAAAACAATAAGAGAATAATCTTTTTAAAAAATGGAGATTTAAGGTCTATTGAAAGAAATTAAAGACCAAAATATTATTATGGAACTAATAAATAAATAAAAATAGCAAAAAGCTGAATAGACACAGCTCAAAATAAAATTACAGACAGAAAAAAATGCTTGAGATAAACAGTAAATATGAAAAGCACAAAGCAATTTAAACCTGTTTGTTATTCTTAAAATAGAGAATCCACAAATAGGACAGACTTAATATGCAAAGATTAAAACAACAAAATTGCCCTGACTCCTGATGAAATGAAGCAAAGACTGAAAGAGCACAGCAGGATCCAGGAAAGGAAAAACTGAATGCTCAACACTGAGACACAGCCTCTTTAACTAACTGAACATCAAGGACTTGAAGAGAAAACAAAAAGAATCCTTTGGCATATGGACATTAAAAGTGAAGAAAGTCAATTAGGTCTGCCCTTAACTGTGATAATCAATACTCAATGCCAAAATAGAATGAAGCACCATCTAGAACTTCTAAGGGAGAGTGTGATTCAAGAATTTTTTACTCACCCAAGATGATTTCTAGCATAAAAATCTCAGACAAATATTCTGACATAGGAAGGGACTCCGAGAAGACACACCTATGATCTTTCTTGAAAAAATTGTTCAGTGATTAAACTCAGTCAATTTAAACTCAGAATTTTTGAGGCAAAACAAAGTATCTGGAAAGGGACAGGATCGGGCAAAAAGATGGGTCATGAACATAAAATTCACTTGAATACCGAACTGATGATATGAAACCATTATGGGAGTAATGTTTCCACAACAGAATGTGAATGTTACAAACAACTATGATACTGTAAAAATCAGTAACAGAGTCAGCACAGGGAGGTGAGGGGTGGGGAGATGGGAGGAAGTGCAAGACAAAAGGTTTACTCATCTTTCATATCCTGAGTCATTCAATACTCTCTAAAACTGAAACCTGCTCTTAAAAAGTAATGATTCCAAAATCTTAAAATCTTTTGTAATTTCTTTTCTTAACCTTATTTCCCCACGAGGGAATTTTAAGGAAATAATAGCCTTTGTGGTGAAGATACATTTAACAGAAGGGCAAATCCTTCAGCTTTAATTTAGTTTTACTTTTCCAATGTTAAATTCAAGTCATATTAAATCTATTGTTTTATTAAAAATAGCATGTGTAGTATTCTCATATTTCTGTAAAAAGATTTTTTCCTCTCTAGGTCTGTGTCATCTTGTCTCTTTTAAGCATACCTTCTTCTCTCCTGTCTTCTCCCCTCTAAACAGTGCCCTGATTTTCATTTAGCTATCTCCACCAAATAATATATGTCCTACATGCAAGTGTGCTAAGTCGCTTCAGTCATGTCTGACTCTCTGCGACCCTGTGTACTGTAGCCTGCCAGGCTCATCTGTCCATGAAATTCTCCAGGTAAGAATACTGGAATGGGTTGCCATTTCCTCCTCCAGGGTATCTTCCTGACCCAGGGATTGAACCCAGCTCTAGCTCTGCAGTGTGGTGACTCATCCCAGGATAATCCCATTTTTCCTTATCCCAGGGAACTCAGGCAAAGCCAACCAGAATGTGGCATAGTGCTGCCTCAGAATCTAGGCTTGGGACCCAGCTAAGTAAGGCCAGTGTAGCTTGAGGGAAGGTTTGCTGGGGACTTCTGGGAAAAGAGGTATCCTAGCTTTTACAATACACACACCACACTCACCACAGGAGGCTCCTTCTCTCCCTCTGGACTTGGTATGGGTAAGTGCAAAGCCCAGAGTGGCTACAGCCATTTTCACCACAAATGAAGCCAGTCTGAGGCTAATGCCCCCCCACACACAAAGGGTAGAGCCACAGAAAAATGAAGTGGATCGGACTGCTGTCTCTGAACATCAATTATGGCAATCAACACATTTCCATATGAGTTCCATTTGAATCAGATCTTATACACATCTTTTTGGAGCTAAAAATGTTGAAAATGATACATCTGCTTAGAAAGATGTGAAATATCATTCACCTAATGATAATCGTTTGGGGTTATTATAAAGCATGGACATTCCTCCATTGCTTAAATACTTCACAATGAGAATGTTTCATTTTTACAAACACAGAATAGTCATCCTTCTTGAATATTAAATTGTCAAACATAAAAGTCATATATATCCATTACCAAAAAAAAAAGATCGAAACACTCTCTACCAAGTGCCCCAAATAGAATTAGGAAAAAAAAGAAAGAATATTCTCTGGTCAGAAAATATAATAAATATCATTTTAAAAACTATTAAATCTTTATTATGCTAAGCACTTTATATGTATTATCTCATTTAATTTTCACAACACATCTATGAAGCAGGTAACATTATTGTCTCCATTTTACAGAGAAATATCTTCTTCACCTCTCTGTGATTTCCTGAAATTCCTTGGAAAAGAAAGTCTTTAATAGCATGATTAAACATCAAAGGTTTATAATATACATGGGATGGAGAAAAGTAATACGTACACTTGAATAATGCTACTCAAAATGCAAATAGAGGTAACAGATCTTTTCCTGGTTTGGCAGACACAGGGTAGATTGGAAATCTCTAGGCTTTTGGAAGTTGAGGTATAGCAGGGTTTTCTCAATCTTGTAAAAAGGAAGTCCCAGAATTCACTCTGAGAGCTGCTACTTCTTAAAATTGGACCTCTGGCATTTTTAATAGTCTACCTTATTCAATGTTGTCTCTCTAGAACCCATCAGAGTAGCTTGTACATAGTGGGTCCTCAGTGAATCCTTGGAGGAAAGGAGAGGAAGGGAAAAGGGGAGAGGGGGAAGGAGGGAAGAAGGAAAGGAAGGAAGGAAGAGAGGAAGAGAGAAAGAAAGAAGCAGCAAGAAGGGAAGTGGGGAGAGAGGAAAGAAGAAAAAAGCAGAGAAGGAAGGAGGGAGTGAGGAATCATTTTCAGTTTCACTTCTGATCCACCTACCTATGCCTTTCTCCAGGGATGAACATGTTTTTCACTTTCTCCTTTTACTTTCCGCTGGTGGGAAGACGCATGATGGTAGGAGCTCAAACAGCCATCTCACACCATGAGAGCATGAAAGGAAAGCTACATTTTGAGGATGGCAAAGTAACAAAATAGAATCCTAGTTAAGCCACTGTTACAGCTTGGACTGGAATGCAAAAGTAGGAAGTCAAGAAACACCTGGCGTAACAGGCAATTTGGCCTTGGAGTACAGAATGAAGCAGGGCAAAGGCTAATAGAGTTTTGCCATGAGAACGCACTGGTAATAGCAAACACCCTATTCCAACAACACAAGAGAAGACTCTACACGTGGACATCACCAGATGGTCAACACCGAAATCAGATTGATTATATTCTTTGCAGCCAAAGATGGAGAAGCTCTATACAGTCAGCAAAAACAAGACCGAGAGCAGACTGTGGCTCAGATCATGAACTGCTTATTGCCAAATTCAGACTTAAATTGAAGAATGTAGGGAAAACCACTAGTCCATTCAGGTATGACCTAGATCAAATCCCTTATGAGTATACAGTGGAAGTGACATAGATTTAAGGGACTAGACCTGATAGACAGAGTGCCTGATGAACTATGGACAGAGGTTCATGACATTGTACAGGAGACAGGGATCAAGAAAATCCCCATGGAAAAGAAATGCAAAAAAGCCAAATGGCTGTCTGAGGAGGGCTTACAGATAGCTGGGAAGAGAAGAGAAGCGAAACGCAAAGGAGAAAAGGAAAGATATTCCCATCTGAATGCAGAGTTCCAAAGAATAGCAAGGAGAGATAAGAAAGCCTTCCTCAGTGATCAATGCAAAGAAATAGAGGAAAACAATAGAATGGGAAAGACTAGAGATCTCTTCAAGAAAATTAGAGATACCAAAGGAACATTTCATGCAAAGATAGGCTCGATAAAGGACAGAAATGGTATGGACCTAATAGAAGTAGAAGATATTAAGAAGAGGTGGCAAGAATACACAGGAGAACTGTACAAAAAAGATCTTCACAACCCAGATATAATCATGATGGTGTGATCACTCACCTAGAGCCAGACATCCTGGAATGTGAAGTCAAGTGGGCCTTAGCATCACTACTAACAAAGCTAGTGGAGGTGATGGAATTCCAGTTGAGCTATTTCAAATCCTCAACGGTGATGCTGTGAAAGTGCTGCATTCAATGTGCCAGCAAATTTGGAAAACTCAGCAGTGGCCACAGGACTGGAAAAGGTCAGTTTTCGTTCCAATCCCAAAGAAAGGCAATGCCAAAGAATGCTCAAACTACCACACAATTGCACTCATCTCACATGCTAGTAAAGTAATGCTCCAAATTCTCCAAGCCAGGCTTCAGCAATACATACGTGCACCATGAAATTCCAGATGTTCAAGCTGGTTTTAGAAAAGGCAGAGGAGCCAGAGATCAAATTGCCAATCCGCTGGATCATCGAAAAAGCAAGAGAGTTCCAGAAAAACATCTATTTCTGCTTTATTGTCTATGCCAAAGCCTTTGACTGTGTGGATCACAATAAACTGTGGAAAATTCTGAAAGAGATGGGAATACAAGACCACCTGACCTGTCTCTTAAGAAACCTGTATGCAGGTCAGGAAGCAACAGTTAGAACTGGACATGGAACAACAGACTGGTTCCAAATAGGAAAAGGAGTACGTCAAGGCTGTATATTGTCACCCTGCTTGTTTAACTTATATGCAGAGTACATCGTGAGAAATGCTGGGCTGGAAGAAACACAAACTGGAATCAAGATTGCCGGGAGAAATATCAATAACCTCAGATATGCGGATGACACCACCCTTATGGCAGAAACTGAAGAAGAACTAAAGAGCCTCTTGATGAAAGTGAAAGAGGAGAGTAAAAAAGTTGGCTTAAAGCTCAACGTTCAGAAAACTAAGATCATGGCATCTGGTCCCATCACTTCATGGGAAATAGATGGGGAAACAGTGGAAACAGTGTCAGACTTTATTTTTTTGGGCTCCAGAATCACTGCTGATGGTGATTGCAGCCATGAAATTAAAAGACGCTTACTCCTTGGAAGGAAGGTTATGGCCAACCTAGATAGCATATTTAAAAGCAGAGACATTACTTTGTCAACAAAAGTCCGTCTAGTCAAGGCTATGGTTTTTCCAGGGGTCATGTATGGATGTGAGAGTTGGACGGTGAAGAAAGCTGAGTGCCGAAGAATTGATGCTTTTGAACTGTGGTGTTGGAGAAGACTCTTGAGAGTCCCTTGGACTGCAAGGAGATCCAATCAATCCATCCTAAAAGAGATCAATTCTGGGTGTTCATTGGAAGATCTGATGTTGAAGCTGAAACTCCAATACTTTGGCCACCTCATGCGAAGGGTTGACTCATTGGAAAAGACCCTAATGCTGGGTAGGATAGGGGGCGGGAGGAAAAAGGGGACGACAGAGGACGAGATGGTTGGATGGCATCACCAACTCGATGGACATGGGTTTGGGTAGACTCCGGGAGTTGGTGATGGACAGAGAGGCCTGGCGTGCTGCAATTCATGGGGTCGCAAAGAGTCAGACACGACTGAGCGACTGAACTGAACTGAACAGCTTGGATTGCTCCCCAGATTTCAGGATAGGGGAATAAAAAAGTTATCTTGTTTAAATTGTTGCATCTTGGTGTCTCTTAGAAATAGCAGCCTGATTCTTGACTACTATGGGTCAAGTATGGACACATTCTAATAGAAACCATAGTTACCAGAATGGTGAAATCACTGATATTTTCTTAATTTGGTTCTTTATTTTATTTTTAAAAATATTAGATTTCTAGAAACCAGTTTTAGGGAATTTATTGGGTCATATGATTAAAAACTCCAGGGGATTTTGGAGCCCAGATATAGTTAGATTCAAGGATTAAACAATGATTGTAGAACTTAGTCCTTTTCTCCCTCTCTTGGCTCTGCATTTTTCTGTATTAAATTGATTTCTAGGCAGGACTTTTCTATGAGGTGAAGGCTGAAACTCCTGGCTCACAGTATCCTTAGAGATGGCAGTTATGGTAGGGGAAAACAAAACAAAACTCTTATCCCCAGAGTTCCCATAAAATCCTAAAGGCTCACTCTCACTGGACTCATGTTAGATCACGTGCCCATCTCTGAACCAATCACTGTGGTTCATGGTTCAGGCCTGGGACATGTGCCCACCCCCAGAGCTGGGGATAATTCACCTTTATAGTTCACACTCAGGCACACTGGGAATGGGAAAGATGAGGCTTCCCAGAAAAGCTCCAGGTGCTCTTACCAGGAAGAAAGACTGAGTGCAGGCAGGCAGTGACCGCAGACGTCTACTGTAATTTATTCCTCGACTTTAATAAATATTTATTGAGCACCAAGAATGTACCTGACCTTGTCTTAGGCAATGGGCATGCAGACGGAAGAAGGCAGACAAAAATCCCTTCTCTCCCAGAAAGGTCCTCGCATTCAAGAATGATGAATCAATTTCTTGCAACCTCTTAAAAAGCTTATGTGTACCTTCTTCTGGGAATATTACCAAATACACCAGGGGCTAGAGAATAATCTTTAGGTCCACAAAGAAGCAACTGGGGCTTTTAAATCATAGAGAAGGGATATGCAAAGGCTGTATAGAGTTTTCCTCGTGAAGATGAGAGGAGCTAAGAGAGGAGACATGAAAGAATCAAGGAAATATCCCAACAGTTTATAGGTGAAATCTGGGCATTGTTCAGGTGATGTTATCTCATTCCAAGGAGAACTCAATTATTCTTTTTTTCCCCTATTCTAATCTTGCGGCAGAGTTTAAAGTGCTGGAAAAAATATTAGTCTAGTATATGGGCACCAATTAGGCTTTTACAGGACTGGGGAATAAAGTACTAACTTCTATAAGTTGTTTTGAGCGAAAATTACAAAGCAATTTGTCTCCTGGAGAAGTATGGAAGCACTTGCTGTGGTTTCCTGTTTTGCACACTGTCTCTCTCCATGCCAGCTTGTTGTCTCGACAAATTTATTTTCAATGGCGGTAGGACATATGCTTATAATTTCAGGAGTGGAGCCACTTGAGATAAGATGGAACTTGTCACTGGAAAATGAGCTCCAGGGAAGTTGTTTCCTGGCCCCGTATTTCAAGATAGGTTTGTTATTCTCCCAAAAGAGCTCAAATCAACAAAATTGATTCAGAGCGCTGTGCAAATGTCTGACACAGGCACAGGCCATATTTTAAATGACACATAAGCATTTGCTTTGTACCCCGTCTGCTCAGTGCTGGTCCTCTTCTTCCCTACCCAGCCGCCAAAACTTGGCAGATACTGCTAACCATAAGGTTTTTATTTCTTTAAACAAATATCTGGTGAAGAAAGAAAATGGAAATAATCAAATGTTGGTGGTGGTTGAGGGATGGGGGTGCAGGAAGAGCTGAGAAAAGATCAGCAATGAATTTCATTCTCTTCCAGTAGTTACTGGGGTGTTTTGGATGACTTGTTATATACTTGCCAAAAGCAAAAGAAAGGCGCAGCCTTGATTAAGGTGAATAAAGTTTTGTGGGTACTCTTTAACTCAACTTCTTAAAACTCAAGGATCTCTTACAGATGAACTTACAAGTTACTCGCTCTCTGAGTCTCAGGTTTCCTCATCTGTGAAATGGGCTCAATAACACATAACCCCTAGGTTATGGTCCCATGTAAAGCACCAAGCAGGCTGGCAGGCACAGAGGGAGTGCTTAGTACAAGGCAGTCACACACACACGCACACTCACACAATGTCATGTTTATGGAGCTGTTTATGTCACATTTAGAGAGTTGGCAGTAAAGCCTGGGACTACAGTCTTCACATATAGGTGAATCAACCAACAATGTCTCTAGACGCAACTCAGGAGCCACCAAGGCATTTGAGTGACAGACTCACTCAGAGAAACCAACTTCAAACCTAGATAAAAGCAGCTCTCCTTGAGGGCTGAAGCATCAGCTTCCCCTCCCCCAAGAGGCCATTTAGATAACAGAGGCAAGTCTGAGATGAGAAATGGCTGATAGCAGCCCCGAAATAGAACAGACCTGAGGTGGGATAAAGCCCTCTGTTACCCATCAGTGTCAGCAGCACCTCAGTGTGAAAGGTGCTGCAAGCTTCCCATATAAGGCAGGAGATGGTTTCCAGGAGACAAGGGCAGGGTCTGGAAAACTACTGACCTGCAGTAGGTCATTGCTGGGGCCATCAATATGACACAGACCCTGGGGAAATCCTTCCCGATGGTCACATTTCCCAACTGAGGCTCCCAAAGGTCGAGTAAGTTACCCAAGATCATTTCTTTAGATGGAGGCAAAACCGCCTCTCAACCTGACAGTGACTTTTCCTTGCTTCCTGGGGTCCTCTTACCCAGTTGGAGGTGGAGAGGGATCCCTCTGGGAAACATCCAGGGTGGAGGAGAGGAAAGTCTCTCTGAGGCAGGGAACGCTAAAGAAGAAAGAGAATGGAAAGTTCTTTTTAAAAAAAAAATGAGAAAGAGAAAAAGGAATGCATTTTAAAATATAAAATTGATACATGCTTACAAAAATGAGAACTGTATAAAATAAAAAGTAAAAATCTCACACTGCTTATCAAGTACAACCTCTGCCATCCCACCCCCTAGAGGTAAAAACAGTTTTAGTGTGTCTTTCAGACTTTTTCTATGTATTAGTTCAGTCACTTAGTCGAGTCTGACTCTTTGCAACCCCATGGACTCCAGCACGCCAGGCCTCCCTGTCCGTTACCAACTCCCAGAGTTTAGTCAAACTCATGTCCATCGAGTCGGTGATGCCATTCAAACCATCTCATCCTCTGTCATCCCCTTCTCCTCCTGCCTTCAATCTTTCCCAGCATCAGGATCTTTTCAAATGAGTCAGTTCTTCACATCAGGTGGCCAAAGTATTGGAGTTTCAGCTTCAACATCAGTTCTTCCAATGAATATTCAGGACTGATTTCCTTTAGGATGGACTGGTTGGATCTCCTTGCAGTCCAAGGGACTCTCAAGAGTCTTCTCCAATACCACAGTTCAAAAGCATCAATTCTTCAGCACTCAGCTTTCTTTATAGTCCAACTCTCACATCCATACATGACCACTGGAAAAACCAAAGCTTTGACTAGATAGCCCTTTGTTGGCAAAGTAATGTCTCTGCTTTTTAATATGCTGTCTAGGATGGTCACAACTTTTCTTCCAAGAAGCAAGTGTCTTTTAATTTCATGGCTGCAGTCACCATCTGCAGTGATTTTGGAGCCCAAAAATATAGTCAGCCACTGTTTCCTCTGTTTCCCCATCTATTTGCCATGAAGCGATGGGACAAGATGCCATGATCTTAGTTTTCTGAATGCTGAATTTTAAGCCAACTTTTTCACTCTCCTCTTTCACTTTCATCAAGAGGCTCTTTAGTTATTCTTCGCTTTCTGCCATAAGTGAAATGTCATCTGCCTATCTGAGTTTATTGATATTTCTCCCGGCAATCTTGATTCCAGCTTGTGCTTCATCCAGCCCAGCATTTCTCATGATGTATTCTGCATATAAGTTAAATAAGCAGGGTGACAGTATACAGCCTTGACGTACTCCTTGTCCTATTTGGGACCAGTCTCTTGTTCCACGTCCAGTTCTAACTGTTGCTTCTTGACCGGCATTCAGATTTCTCAGGAGGCAGGTCAGGTGGTCTGGTATCCCCATCTCTTTCAGACTTTTCCACAGTTTGTGGTGATTCACACAGTCAAAGGCTTTGGCATGGTCAATAAAGCTAAAGTGGATTTATTTCTGGAACTCTCTCTCTTTTTGGATGATCCAACGGATATTGGCAATTTGATCTCTGGTTCCTCTACCTTGCTTGACATCTGGAAGTTCATGGTTCACGTACTGTTGAAGCCTGGCTTGGAGAATTTTGAGCATTACTTTACTAGTGTGTGAGATGAGTGCAATTGTGTAGTTTGAACATTCTTTGGGATTGCCTTTATTTGGGATTGAAATGAAAACTGACCTTTTCCAGTCCCGTGGCCACTGCTAAGTTTTCCAAATTTGCTGGCATATTGAGTGCAACACTTTCACAGCATCATCTTATAGGATTTGAAATAGCTCAACTGGAATTCCATCACCTCCACTAGCTTTGTTCGGAGTGATGCTTCCTAAAGCCCACTTGACTTTGCATTCCAGGTTGTCTGGCTCTAGGTGAGTGATCACACCATCATGATTATCTGGGTTGTGAAGAACTTTTTTGTATAGTTCTTCTGTGTATTCTTGCCACCTCTTCTTAATATCTTCTGCTTCTGCTAGATCCATACCATTTCTGTCCTTTATTGTGCCCATCTTTGCATGAAAATTTCCCTTGATATCTCCAATTTTCTTGAAGAGATCTCTAGTGTTTCCTATTCTATTGTTTTCCTCTATTTTTTTGCACTGATCACTGAGGAAGGCTTTCTTATCTCTCCTTGTTATTCTTTGGAACTCTGCATTCAGATGGATTCTTTCCTTTTCTCCTTTGCCTTTTGCTTCTTTTCTTTTCATAGCCATTTGTAAGGCCTCTTCAGACAACCATTTTGCCTTTTTGCATTTCTTTTTCTTGGGGATGGTCTTGATCACTGCCTGCTGTACAATGTCATGAACCTCCATCCATAGTTCTTCAGGCACTCTGTCTATCAGATCTAATCTCTTGAATCTATTTGTCACTTCCACTGTATAATCATAAGAGATTTGATTTAGGTCATACCTGAATGGTCTAGTGGTTTTCCTTACTTTCTTCAGTTTAAGTCTGAATTTGGCAATAAGGAGTTCATGATCTGAGCCACTGTCGCTCCCAGTTTTGTTTTTGCTGACTGTGTAGAGCTTCTCCATCTTTGGCTGCAAAGAATATAATCAATCTGATTTCAGTATTGACCATCTTGTGGTGTCCATGTGTAGAGTCTTCTCTTGTGTTGTTGGAAGAGGGTGTTTGCTATGACCAGTGCATTCTCTTGGCAAAACTCTGATAGCCTGTGCCCTGCTTCATTCTGTACTCCAAGGCCAAATTTGCCTGTTACTCCAGGTATTTCTTGACTTCCTACTTGTGCATTCCAGTCCCCTATATTGGAAAGGACATCTTTTGGGGGTGTTAGTTCTAAAAGGTCTTGTAGGTCTTCATAGAACCATTTAACTTCAGCTTCTTCAGCATTACTGGTTGGGGCATAGACTTGGATTACTGTGATATTGAATGGTTTGCCTTGGAAACGAACAGAGATCATTCTGTCATTTTTGAGATTGCATCCAAGATTGTATTTTGGACTCTGTTGTTGACTATGATGGCTACTCCATTTCTCCTAAGGGATTCTTGCCCACAGTAGTAGATATAGGTCATCTGAGTTATTCACCCATTCCAGTCCATTTTAGTTCACTTATTCCTAAAATGTCAATGTTCTCTCTTGCCATCTCCTGTTTGACCACTTCCAATTTGCCTTGATTCATGGCCCTAACATTCCAGGTTCCTATGCAATATTTTCTTTACAGCGTCAGACTTTACTTCCATCACCAGTCACATCCACAACTGGGTGTTGTTTTTGCTTTGGCTCCATCTCTCCCTTCTTTCTGGAGTTATTTCTCCAGTCTTCTCCAGTAGTATATTGGGCACCTACCGACCTGGGGAGTTCATCTTTTAGTGTCCTATCTTTTTGTTTTTTCATACTATTCATGGAGTTCTCAAGGCAAGAATACTGAAGTGGTTTGCATCCCCTTCTCTAGTGTTTCTATATATTAATATGTATATTTTTGGTTGACTGTAGATGAGATTATAAAATAAATATCATTCAGCAAACTTACTTTTTGATATAACAATAAATTCAATTCCATCTTGTTGCTTCTATTGAATAGATCTACCTCATTGTTTTAAGAAGAAGGAAATGGCAACCCACTCCAGTATTCTTGCCTAGGAAATCCCATGGACTAAGTCTGAGCCTGGTGGGCTACATTCCGTGGGGTTGCAAAGAGTTGGACACAACTTAGCAACTGAGCACATAGTTTTAAATGGCTCTACAGTGTCATATTATTGGTGTAAAGTGATTTACTTAATGAGTTCTCTAATAATGGACATTCCAGTTGCATCCAACATTTTTCTCACTAATACAAACAAGCCAGCAATGAGCATCTTGTTCAAATACCCCATCCTCCTGTATGAGTTATCTCTCAGAAATATTTTAGAACTGGATCAAACAACATACTCATTATGAATTTTGATATATTTGCCTAACTACGCCTTCAAAGACTGAATCAATTTGTATATCCATCAAGTGTGCTGCACGCTAGGTCGTTTCAGTCACGTCTGCTTCTTTGCAATCCCGTGGATTGTAGGCCGCCAGGCTCCTCTGTCCATGGGATTCTCCAGGCAAGCTCACTGGAGCGAGCTGCCATGCCCTCTTCCAGGGGATCTTCCCTACCCAGGGTTCGAACCCATGCCTCTTATGTCTCTAGCATAGGTAGACTGGTTCTTTATCACTAGTGCCACCTGGGAAGCCCCATTTTCATTAAGACTATAGGCCAATTCCCCTTTTTCTACACCTAGACTTTCCTGATGTCTCAGATGGTAAAGAATCTGCCTGCAATGTGGGAGATCTGGGTCAGTCTCCGGGTTGGGGAGATCTCCTGGAAAAGGGCATGACAACCCATGCCCAGTATACTTGCCTGGAGAATCCCCATAGACAGTGGAGCCTGGCCAGCTACAGTCCATGGGGTTGCAAAGAATCAGACACTACTAAGCACAGCACATCTTTCTGCTATTTCCCTTGTGCTGTTTTCCTGCATATTCTTTTTTTTAAATTTAATTTTATTTATTTATTTATTTATTTATTTATTTTCATGCATATTCTTGACTCGGTAAAGTTGAACATCCATTTGTATTGTGAATAGCTTTTTAAAATTATTTTTGTGTGATCTGCTTGTTTTTATCTCCCCCCCTCCATTTTTCCATTTGTTTTTCACCCTTTTCTTGTTGGATTATAGCAGTTTGTTGTAAATTAAATAAGTGAATCTTTGATATATGGGTAGTAGTTATATTTTCCCATTTGTTGTTTGCCTCTTGGCTATGTGTATTTGTTTTCCTATTTAAAACATCTGTGTGGTCAACTTTACAAATCTGTTCTTTGTACCTCCTGCGTCTTATGTCATGCTTTGAAAGATTTTCACTGTTCCAGAGGATAAATTCGATCTCTATTCTAAATCTTTTATGGATTTTCTATCTGTTGCAAATAACAGACCAAAATGGAATTTATTTTAGGCAAGCAATAATGTAGGCCTCAGCTTCCTCTTTCTCCCTTTTTCTCTCTGTCTCTCTTTTTGCTCTCTTTCTTTTCCCCCTCCCAGATCACTGGCTAATTGGCTTAATGCTATTGATTGATTGATTGGTTTTTCCTTTGATCAGTTATATGAAATGTCATTGTTTCCATAAATCAAATTGCTTTTCATACTTAGGCATTTCACTAGGTTCTATCTTATTTCACTGATCATTCTGTTCATTTATGTACTAGCATCATTCTTTTTCAAATACTATAGCTTTATAATGTATTCTATAAACACTAATCTCCCCCTAACTCTTCCATAAAATGAAGCTTTTTTTTCTTTAAAAAAAAAAAAAAAGACTCTTGATTATGTCCCAAAGAAAAGACAAAGCATTATATTTTTAAAAATCCACTACCAGTGGATTTTTTTTTTCAGTGTATCAGTGAAATCTTATAATGTGTACATGCTCTTTCCTCCTCCTAGATTCTGGACCCCTGAGTATGAAATTTGATCCTAGTTATTGTTTTAATAACCTCAGATATGCAGATGACACCACCCTTATGGCAGAAATCAAAGAAGAACTAAAGAGCTTCTTGATGAGAGTGAAAGAAGAGAGTGAAAAAGTTGGCTTAAAGCTCAACATTCAGAAAACTAAGATCATGGCATCTGGTCCCATCACTTCGTGGCAAATAGATGGGGAAACAATGGAAACAGTGACAGACTTTATTTTCGGGGGGCTCCAAAATCACTACAGATGGTGACTGCAGCTGTGAATTAAAAGATGTTTGCTCCTTGGACAGAAAGTTATGACCAATCTAGACAGCATATTAAAAAGCAGAGACATTACTTTGCCAACGAGGGTCTGTCTAGTCAAGGGTATGATTTTTCCAGTAGTCATGTATGGATGTGAGAGTTGGACTATAAAGAAAGCTGAGCGCTGAAGAATTGATGCTTTTGAAGCATGGTGTTGGAGAAGACTCTTGAGAGTCCCTTGGACTGCAAGGAGATCAAATCAGTCAATCCTAAAGGATATCAGTCCTGAATATTCATTGGAAGGACTGATATTGAAGCTGAAACTCCAATGCTTTGGCCACCTGATGTGAAGAACTGACTCATTTGAAAAGACCCTGATGCTGGGAAAGATTGAAGGTGGGAAGAGAAGGGGATGACAGAGGATGAGATGGTTGGATGGCATCACTGATTCTATGGACATGAGTTTGAGTAAGCTCCAGGAATTGGTGATGGACAGGGAAGCCTGGCGTGCTGCAGTCCATGGGGTCGCAAAGAGTCGGACATGACTGAGCAATTGAACTGAACTGAACTGTTTTAAAGACAACAAGGGGTAAGTGTGGTGGGTATTTAGGAGAATGAAACTCCCCTTGCAAAGTTCCTGTCCTGAGTGAGGTCATTCACTTAGGGCTTTTCAAGGAAGGCTCATCTCCTTAAATAGAATAGGACAAGCTACTTCAACTAGCAATGGAACCCAAAAGTGATGTGGAGGTGCTAAAGCATTAGTTCCAATATAACAACTGCCTTCTGGATTCAGTGTCTCATTCTTTTCCAATCAATTCCCTGACTTTTACATGAGAAACTTGGTAAGGCTGTGAATTCAACTAATGTTGCAACTCCGAAACCCTCCCAATTACATTTTATTTGATTTTCAGCAATGTGGAAATAGATGGGGAAACAGTAGAAACAGTGTCAGACTTTATTTTGGGGGGCTCCAAAATCACTGCTGATGGTGATTGCAGCCATGAAATTAAAAGACGCTTACTCCTTGGAAGGAAGGTTATGACCAACCTAGATAGCACATTTAAAAGCAGAGACATTACTTTGCCAACAAAGGTCCGTCTAGTCAAGGCTATGGTTTTTCCAGTGGTCATGTATGGATGTGAGAGTTGGACGGTGAAGAAAGCTGAGCGCCGAAGAATTGATGCTTTTGAACTGTGGTGTTGGAGAAGACTCTTGAGAGTCCCTTGGACTGCAAGGAGATCAAATCAGTCAATCCTAAAGGATATCAGTCCTGAATATTCATTGGAAGGACTGATATTGAAGCTGAAACTCCAATGCTTTGGCCACCTGATGTGAAGAACTGACTCATTTGAAAAGACCCTGATGCTGGGAAAGATTGAAGGTGGGAAGAGAAGGGGATGACAGAGGATGAGATGGTTGGATGGCATCACTGATTCTATGGACATGAGTTTGAGTAAGCTCCAGGAATTGGTGATGGACAGGGAAGCCTGGCGTGCTGCAGTCCATGGGGTCGCAAAGAGTCGGACATGACTGAGCAATTGAACTGAACTGAACTGTTTTAAAGACAACAAGGGGTAAGTGTGGTGGGTATTTAGGATAGGGCTTTTTCAAGGAAGGCTCATCTCCTTAAATAGAATAGGACAAGCTACTTCAACTAGCAATGGAACCCAAAAGTGATGTGGAGGTGCTAAAGCA
Organism: Okapia johnstoni; assembly: GCA_024291935.2. Lineage (NCBI taxonomy): Eukaryota > Metazoa > Chordata > Mammalia > Artiodactyla > Giraffidae > Okapia > Okapia johnstoni. Next base: position 62,958,472 of record CM044308.1, read on the forward strand.
TTAGTTCCAATATAACAACTGCCTTCTGGATTCAGTGTCTCATTCTTTTCCAATCAATTCCCTGACTTTTACATGAGAAACTTGGTAAGGCTGTGAATTCAACTAATGTTGCAACTCCGAAACCCTCCCAATTACATTTTATTTGATTTTCAGCAATGTGGAAATAGATGGGGAAACAGTAGAAACAGTGTCAGACTTTATTTTGGGGGGCTCCAAAATCACTGCTGATGGTGACTGCAGCCATGAAATTAAAAGACGCTTACTCCTTGGAAGGAAGGTTATGACCAACCTAGATAGCACATTTAAAAGCAGAGACATTACTTTGCCAACAAAGGTCCGTCTAGTCAAGGCTATGGTTTTTCCAGTGGTCATGTATGGATGTGAGAGTTGGACGGTGAAGAAAGCTGAGCGCCGAAGAATTGATGCTTTTGAACTGTGGTGTTGGAGAAGACTCTTGAGAGTCCCTTGGACTGCAAGGAGATCCAACTAGTCCATCCTCAAGGAGATCAGCCCTGGGTGTTCATTGGAAGGACTGATGTTGAAGCTGAAACTCCAATACTTTGGCCACCTGATGTGAAGAGTTGACTCATTGGAAAAGACCCTAATGCTGGGAAGGATTGGGAGCAGGAGGAGAAGGGGACGACAGAGGATGAGATGGTTGGATGGCATCACTAACTCGATGGACATGGGTTTGAGTAAACTCCGGGATTTGGTGATGGACAGGGAGGCCTGGCATGCTATAATTCACGGGGTCGCAAAGAGTCGGACACGACCGAGTGACTGAACTGAACTGAACCTATATCTCTAATAAATGCTGGGTTCTTTTGTAGCTGCCATGGATACTTTCTTACTCTCAGATCATTACTTGAACTGAGATTTAAAAGACCTCAGCTTGTCATTTGCTTTCTGTAGATAATCCAGTGCCCTCAGGAGAATCCATCCAATGCCACAGTCTTTGCTTCCATTCAGACATCATCATGACCACCCTAGTTTGATTAATTGTGAAGCTACCAGATGCCATGAATTATTAGGCTCTATATTTCCCATTGGCAAGGAACTCATCATTGCACTCAAGCCCATATATAGAGAGAAATAGAAATTGATTATGAGGAATTGGTTCATGGGATTATAGAGGCAGAGAAGTCCCATGATTGTCTATAAGCTGGAGCCCCAGGAAAGCAATAAGATAGGAAAAAGGGAACAAAATCCTTCTTCCTCCACCTTTCGTTCTATGCAGGTCCTCAATGGATTGGATGGTGCCTACCCACATTAGGAAGGGCAATCTACTTCACTGAGTCCAACTGTTCGAATGCTAACTCATTCAGAAACAACTTCACAGACACACCCAGAAATAATGTGTAATCAGGGCACTCACTGTGGCCCAGTCAAGATGACATATAAAATTAACCATCACACCCCTTCAACCTGGTGCTTGATTTTCTTCACATATTGGCATTTGAAATCTACAACATCAGTATCTCTGATGCTCAGACTCATGGCTTCTTTGCAAGGGAAGCTTCTGAAATAAATGGCCTCTTTGTAGAAAAAGAAAGAATAAAAGAATATAAATCTAAACCAGAGCATGAGATGTAGGTGATAGCACTGCTAACACAAAACCACTAGCTTTAAATAAGACTGAAGTCAGAAGGTCTCTGGAACATCATGAGTGGAATGATGAACATGATATGTTCCCCTCTGCTCCTGTCATGAGAAATATCTCTTAGTTAAGATTCTATAGCAAAACTCAAGATATCAACCAAAAGGTTATGCCTATTCAAAGAATAAAGCAATGCCTAACACTAATAAAATAGATCTCAAAATATGGCCCCAGATCTTCCATCAGTGTCAGCATCACCTGGGAACTTATTAGAAATGCAAAGTCTTAGGCCCCATCCCAGACTTATTAAATCAGAGACTCTGGGTGTGGGGCCCAGCAATATGTGTTTTAACAAGCCCCAGAGGATCTAGAGGTTTCCTGGTAGCTCAGACGGTATAATGAATCTGCCTGCAATGCAGGAGACCTGAGTTCGTTCCCTGGGTCGGGACAATCCCCTGGAGAAGAGAATGGCTACCCACTCCAGTATTCTTGCCTGGAGAATTCCATGGACAGAGGAGCCTGGCGGGCTACAGTCCATGAGGTTGCAAAGAGTTGGACATGACTGAGTGACTAACTGATGATCTGATGCATATTAATGTTTTAGAATTCCAAGTTTACACAGACCTGAATTCAAATCCTGGCTTCTCCACTTATAATCAGTGTGACATTGGCAAGACTTAATTTAAGCCTCAGTTTTGCCATCTGTGTCAGCTGGACCTTGACAGTAGCTACTTGATAGGATTGTTATGAAAATTAAATGATAAAATAAGTGTACAGAGCTTAACAAAGAACCAGTCACAGAGGATTCAAAAACTGTGAGTTTGGGGGAATCATCTGTGAAGGCTGTTATGAGGATTAAAAGGGACCATGTTTTTAAGTTTAGTATAGTAAACATCAAGCATACAATACATAGTATATGTTCAATAATGCTGGCAGGTAGTAGTATCAGTGGTGGTAGTAGTAGCTATAATCCTGAACACCTATATAGCATTTATTTTTACTAGGTGTGTTTGTAAACCCTGTGCATACTGCATTTTAATACTTAAAATGACCCTATTAAGCATAATTATCACCACTTTCTAAATGAGGACATCACAGTACAGAGGGTTAAGTTTCTCCATCCAGATGACATTAGAGCTAAGAAGTTATGGAACAAGGATACACAACCAGGTTATCTCGTTCCAGAGTCTATGTACGTAAGTACTAATCTGGGGAAGATGTGGAAGAAATGCTGGGGATGGGAGGGAGTGAGTGAGAGGGGACAGATATAAGAAAGGAGGGCGATGGGGAGGAGAGAGGAGAGAGAAGATGCCATTTTCTGTTTATTCCATTTTCTTTTTCTTGAAAATGGAATGCATCTTCTTGCACAATTTGCAGCCAAAGAAATGATGAATAGTGTTGCCTCCAGCCTGAGGTTTCAAGGAAGGAAGGGAAGAAAAATGTTGAGCAGGACCCCCAGGGGCAAGGGGTTGGCCAGCTCCAGGTTTACATGTTTTTCATTGGTAATTATCTGGGAAACAGAAAAAACATTACCTGTCAGCGTCATTGGAGTTGTGCTATTGGAAAGGGTCCCACAGGACACACAGAAGGATCTAATAGAGGGAATTCAGAAATCCTGGCCAACTTGAGCCAAGACAGCTGTAAAAAAATTTAATCCCGTTCGGACTTGGGGGAGGAGGCAGGGAGAGGCAGGTGAAGGCACAGGTCTTTCAGTCCACTGTTCTGCTGGGACGGAAAAGCCAACACTCCCCCCAAAGAGCCAAGACCACAGTTGGAGAAATTGAAGAGGCAGTGCCCCAAAAGTGGAGAAAGGGGAACCCCCCTCTCCTCGCTCCCTTGCAGCCTGCAAGGGCACACCTGGAAGATGATCTTTTGTAGTCCAGGGAGACCTCAAAAATAACTCCAGTTTCTAAAGATACTCAAGAAGAGCAACCACAAAATACTAAGAAATAGAAGAAAGGAATTCTCAGATATGAGAAATCTAATTAAGTTGTAATGACTAGGGAGCAGTGAGATTCTCATTTGTTAGTGCATGAAAAGTAGAGTTTCAATTCAGTTGTTCTGGCATTTATTACATCCCTACTAGTTTTTACTTACTGTCTATGTTCTGGTAAAGTGGAGACAAGTGAAACCCAGTCCTGCCCTGGGGAGCTCCCAGTTCAATCAATACAGGAGGAGAATTGTAAATATATAATTACATGCAATGTTTTTTTCAAAAAAAGGACCATTAAAAAGATATCCTGAGAACACAAAGTAGGGGTATATAACTCAGCCCAGGCCTAGAAGGGAGCAGGTATCAAAGAAGACTTCCTGGAGGAAGTAGTGCTTGAGTTGAGTCTTTAAAGATAGGGAATATGTTAGGTAGGATGCCTTTGGCTGCATGTAACAACAAATCTAAACTCGATTGCCTCACATGATAGGGGAACTCATTATACCACATGATATAGTCTAGACACTGTCAAGGACTCAGATGATTTCCATGTCTCTCTTTTGCTCTCCTCAACATGTTAGCTGTGTTCTCAAACACCAAGACCCCTCATGGTCACAAGATGGCTACAGAAATTCCAGATATTACATCTCGATATACCCATGCCAGGAAGTAAGAGGGGTCTTCCTCTTTCGGTTTTTCTCTGAAGGAGGTAAATCCTTCACAGAACCTTGCCCTACACAGTGTTGTTCATTGTTCAGTTGCCCAGTCATATCCAACTCTTTGTAACCCCATGGACTGCATGCAGCACACCAGGCCTCCTGCCCTCACCATCTTCTGAAGTTTGCCCAAGTTCATGTCTATTGTATCAGTGATGCCATGCAGATATCTCATCCTCTGACACCCTCTTCTCCTTCTGCCCTACACTTTCCCTTGTCCCTTGTATCTCATTGTCCAGAATGGCTATTTATCCCCACACCTAATTCAAACCCTATGAGGGACAGAGGGATTTAAAAAACACCATAATAAACCTAGACCACTAGGGATTCACCACCCAAGAGTAGTTACCTAAACAAAAAGGCAATAAAGGCCCAGGTTGTGGAGGATGCTGTATGGACTGCATTTAATAGGGCAGATGTTGACAACAACCCCAGCTTTTCTCTAAAAGCTGTATTTTGGTGTAACTGACATATTTACATTTTCACATATTTGAAGTATAACAATTTGATATGATTTGACATATGTATGCACTTTTGAAAGAGCAACATAATGAACATAACCAGTGCTGTTACAAGTTTTCTCGCTCAGGCCCATTCCTACCCACCCTTTGTCCCTAGGCACCATTAATTGATTTTCCATCCCTGTAGATTAGCTCCTATTTTCTAGAATTTTCTAGAATTTTCAATAATCATACAAAGTGTACTCTTTTTTCCCCGTTGCTTCCAATCAGCAAAATTATTTTGAAATTTGCCCATGATTTTGTGTGTATTGTGTTCATTCCTTTTATTGTTTAGTAGTATTTCATTGTGTGGATATACTGGAATTTGTTTATCCATTCATCTGTTGGTGGATATTTGGTTGGATTATTTCTAGTTTGGGCTATGCAAGTAAAACTGCTCTGAACATTTGTGTAAAGGTCCTCTTATGAACAAATGCTTTTACTTCTTTTGAGTAAATTTCTAGGAAGATAATGACCGATCATACGGTAGGTAAATGTTCAACTTTTTAAGAAACTGACATACTATTTCCCACAGTGGCTGTATCATTTTATATTCTTACTAGTGCTGTTTGAGAATCCCAACTATCCACATCTTCACTAGCACTCAATATGGTCAGTCTTTCTGATGTCACAGAAGTCAACAACTCCTTTCTATAATGAATACTTTGTAACACCCCTTCTATTATTCAGAAATAAAATTTGTTATTATACCTACCCATATTGGGGGCTTCCCTAGTGGCTTCAGATGGTAAAGAATTTGCCTGCAGTGCAGGAGACTCAGGTTCAGTCTCTGGGTCAGGAAGATTACCTGGAGAAGGGAATGGCTACCCACTCCAGTATTCTTGCCTGGGAAATCCCGTAGACAGAGGAGACTGGTGGGCTACAGTCCATGGGGTCCCAAAGAGTCAGACATGACTGAGACATTAACATTATTCATAATGAGTAATTACAGAAAGTCAACACAATGACCTAACTGTAAGTGAGAGAGAAATAGAAAATTTCTAATAAAATCATGTGTATTTCAGTATGTAAATAAGTGGGCATAATAAACTGGAAGCCATAGTTAAATGGTCAAATGCTCACACTTGCATATGGAGTCCATATGAGGCCTCCTATGACAAATACAGATCAATAGAGGTGGGTCATTTTGGCAATCCAAACCCCACAAGTGGCGTGCCATCAGTGATGTGATTTATCAAAATGGTGGACAACTTTACCTAAACTTTCAGGCAAAACAAAGTGTATTCTTTGTTTTGTTACCCAGGAAGTGCATTTGTATAAAATTTTATATTTATTAAAACTATGGAAAAATTTCTTTATGCTTACTTGTAAAGTTAGATTCTAGGCTCAGAAACAAAGAGATTTAATTTTTTATGTACCTGAAAGTCCAGTGGGTATTAGGAAGCTCTGTGAGAAGATCTTTGATTATATTATGGATTTTTAAAAAAATCTAGAGAGAATATATTTGGTACAACTTGGGAAATTTATAAATATGGGCTATTTATAAACTATTAATGTGACGTAGAATTGTATTAGATTTCCTGAGTATATAATCTGTAGTTATATAAGAGAGTGTCTTTGTAATTAGAAAAAACAGGGTGAATTATTTAGGGGTAAAGTATTAGGATGTCCAAAAGTAAAGTCTGATGCTATAAAGAACAATATTTCATGGGAACCTGGAATGTTCGGTCCATGAATCAAGGCAAATTGGATGTGGTCAAACAGGAGACAGCAAGAGTGAACATCAACATTTCAGGAATCAGTGAACTAAAATGGATGGGAATGGGTGAATTTAATTCAGACGACCATTATATCTACTACTGTGGGTAAGAATCCCTTAGAAGAAATGAATGGAGTAGGCCTCACAGTCAATAAAAGAGTCTGAAATGCAGTACTTGGGTGAAATCTCAAAATTGACAGAATGATCTTGGCTTGTTTCCAAGGAAAAACATTCAGCAACACAGTAATCCAAGTCTATGCCCCAACCACTAATGCCGAAGATGCTGAATTTGAACGGTTCGATGAAAACCTACAAGACATTCTAGAACTAACACCAAAAAAAGATGTCCTTTTCATCTTAGGGGACTAGAATTCAAAAGTAGGAAGTCAAGAGATACCTGGAGTAACAGGCAAGTTTGGCCTTGGAGTACAAAATAAAGCAGGACAAAGGCTAAGAGTTTTACCAACAGAATGCACTGGTCATAGCACACACCCTCTTCCAACAACACAAGAGAAGACTCTACACATGGACATCACATGATGGTCAATACTGAAATCAGATTGATTATATTCTTCACAGGTGAAGATGGAAAAGCTCTATACAGTCAGCAAAAACAAGACTGGGACCTGACTGTGGCTCAGAGCATGAACTCTTTATAGCAAAATTCAGACTTAAATTGAAGAAAGTAGGGAAAACCACTAGGCCATTCAGTTCAGTTCAGTTCAGTTGCTCAGTCATGTCCGACTGTTTGCAACCCCATGAATCGCAGCACACCAGGCCTCCCTCTCCATTACCAACTCTCAGAGTTTACCCAAACCCATGTCCATCGAGTTAGTGATGCCATCCAACCATCTCATCCTCTGTTGCCCCCTTCTCCTCCTGCCCCCAATCCTTCCCAGCATTAGGGTCTTTTCCAATGAGCTAACTCTTCACATGAGGTGGCCAAAGTATTGGAGTTTCAGCTTCAACATCAGTCCTTCCAATGAACACCCAGGACTGATCTCCTTGAGGATGGACTAGTTGGATCTCCTTGCAGTCCAAGGGACTCTCAAGAGTCTTCTCCAACACCACAGTTCAAAAGCATCAATTCTTCGGCACTCAGCTTTCTTCACCGTCCAACTCTCACATCCATACATGACCACTGGAAAAACCATAGCCTTGACTAGATGGATCTTTGTTGGCAAAGTAATGTCTCTGCTTTTAAATATGCTATCTAGGTTGGTCATAACCTTCCTTCCAAGGAGTAAGCGTCTTTTAATTTCATGGCTGCAGTCACCATCAGCAGTGATTTTGGAGCCCCCAAAAATAAAGTCTGACACTGTTTCCACTGTTTCTCCATCTATTTCCCATGAAGTGATGGTACCAGATGCCATGATCTTATGACCTAAATCAAAACCCTTACAATTATACAGTGGAAGTGACAAATAGATTCAAGGGATTATATCTGATGGAGTGCCTAAAGAACTATGGACAGAGGTTCATAACACTGTACAGGAGACAGTAATGACCCATCCCCAAGTAAAAGAAATGCAGGTAAAATGGTTGTCTGAGGAGGTCTTACAAATAGCTGAGAAAAGAAGAGAAGCAAAAGGAGCAAAGGAGAAAAGGAAAGACATACCCATTTGAATGCAGAGTTCCAAAGAATAGCAAGGAGAGATAAGAAAGCCTTCCTCAGTGATCAATGCAAAGAAATAGATGAGAACAGTAGAATGGGAAAGATTAGATATCTCTTCAGTTTCATCCATCTCAATAGAACTGATTCAAATGTATTCTTTTTAATGACTGAGTAATATTCCATTGTGTATATGTACCACAGCTTCCTTATCCATTTGTCTGATGATGGACATCTAGGTTGCTTCCATGTCCTGGCTATTGTAAACAGTGCTGCAGTGAACATTGGGGTACACGCATCTCTTTCAATTCTGGTTTCCTTGGTGTGTATGCCCAGCAGTGGGATTGCTGGGTCATATGGCAGTTCTATTTCCAGTTTTTTGAGGAATCTCCACACTGTTCTCCATAGTGGCTGTACTAGTTTGCATTCCCACCAACAGTGTAAGAGGGTTCCCTTTTCTCTACACCCTCTCCAGCATTTATTTCTTGTAGACTTTTGGATAGCAGCCATTCTGACTGGCATGAAATGGTACCTCATTGTGGTTTTGATTTTCATTTCTCTAATAATGAGTGATGTTGAGCATCTTTTCATGTGTTTGTTAGCCATCTGTATGTCTTCTTTGGGGAACTGTCTGTTTAGTTCTTTGGCCCATTTTTTGATTGGGTCGTTTATTTCTCTGGAATTGAGCTGCATGAGCTGCTTGTATATTTTTGAGATTAATCCTTTGTCAGTTGCTTCATTTGCTATTATTTTCTCCCATTCTGAAGGCTGTCTTTTCACCTTACTTATAGTTTCTTGTGTTGTGCAAAAGCTTTTAAGTTTAGTTAGGTCCCATTTGTTTATTTTTGCTTTTATTTCCTATATTCTGGGAGGTGGGTCATAGAGGATCCTGCTGTGATTTATGTCAGAGAGTGTTTTGCCTATGTTTTCCTCTAGTTTTATAGTTTCTGGTCTTACATTTAGATCTTTAATCTATTTTGAGTTTATTTTTGTGTATGGTGTTAGAAAGTGTTCTACTTTCATTCTTTTACAAGTGGTTGACCAGTTTTCCCAGCATCACTTGTTAAAGAGATTGTCTTTTCTCCATTGTATATTCTTGCCTCCTTTGTCAAAGATAAGGTGTCCATAGGTGCATGGATTTATCTCTGGGCTTACTATTTTGTTCCATTGATCTATATTTCTGTCTTTGTGCCAGTACCATACTGTCTCTATAACTGTGGCTTTGTAGTAGAGCCTGCAGTCAGGAAGGTTGAGTCCTCCAGTTCCATTCTTCTTTCTCAAGATTGCTTTGGCTATTCGAGGTTTTTTGTATTTTCACACAAATTGTGAAATTACGGGGAGGGAGGTGGGCAGGGGGATCAGGATGTGGAACATACATAAACCCATGGCTGATTCATGTCAATGTATGGCAAAAACCACTACAATATTGTAAAGTAATTAGCCCCTGACTAAAATAAATAAATTAATAAAAAATAAATTAATTAATAAAAAATAAATAAAACTGATTGGATATCAAATAAATAAATAAATAAATAAATTTTAAAAAAGAGATCTCTTCAAGAAAATTAGAGATACCAAGGGAACATTTCATGCAAAGATAGGCACAATAAAGGACAGAAATGGTATGGAACTAACAGAGCAGAAGATATTAAGAAGAGGTGGCAAGAACACACAGAAGAACTATGCAAAAAAAATCTTAATGACTCAGATAACCATGACAGTGTGATCACTCACCTAAAGTCAGACATCCTGGAGTGTGAAGTCAAGTGGGCCTTAGGAAGCATCACTCCGAATAAAGCTATTGGAGGTGATGGAATTCCAGCTGAACTATTTCAAATCCTAAAATATGATGCTGTGAAAGTGCTGCACTCAATATGTCAGCAAATTTGGAAAACTCAGCAGTGACCACAGGACTGGAAAAGGTCATTTTTCATTTCAATCCCAAAGAAGGACAATGCCGAAGACTGTTCAAACTTCCACACAATCGCACTCATTTGACACGCTAGCAAGGGCGTGCTCAAAACCCAAGCTAGGCTTCAACAGTATGTGAACCAAGAACTTGCAAATGTACAAGCTGGATTTAGAAAAGGCAGAGGAACCAGAGATCAAATTGCCAACATTTGTTTGATCATAGAAAAAGCTAGCAAATTCCAGAAAAACATCTACTTCTGTTTCCCTGACTATGCTAAAGCCTTTGACTGTGTGGATCACAACAAACTGGAACATTCTTAAAGAGATGAGAATACCAGACCACCTTATCTGTCTTCTGAGAAACCTGTATGCAGGTCAAGAAGCAACAGTTACAACTGGACATCGAACAACTGACTGGTTCCAAATTGGAGAAGGAATATGTCAAGGTTATATATTGTCACCCTGCTTATTTAACTTATATGCAGAGCACATCATGAGAAATGTTGGGCTGGATGAAGCACAAGCTGAATCAAGATTGCAAGGAGAAATATCAATAACCTCAGATATGCAGATGACACCACACTTACGGCAGAAAGCAAAGGGAAATTAAAGAGCCTGAACGTGAAAAAGGAGAGTGAAAAAGCTGGCTTAAAACTCAACATTCAAAAAACTAAGATCATAGCATCCAGTCCCATCACGTCATGGCAAATAGATGAGGAAACAATGGAAATGGTAACACGCTTTATTTTCTTGGGCTCCAAAATCACTGCAGACGGTGACTGCAGTCATGAAATCAAAAGATGCTTGCTCCTTGGAAGAAAAGCTGTAACAAATCTAGACAGCATACTAAAAATCAGAGACATTACTTCACAGACAAAAGTTCATCTAGTCAAAGCTATGGTTTTTTCCAGTAGTCATACATGGATGTGAGACTTGGACCATAAAGAAGGCTGAGCACTGAAGAATTAAGCCCTTCGAACTGTGGCGTTGGAGAAGACTCTTAAGAGTCCCTTGGACTGCAAGGAGATCAAACCAGTCAGTCCTAAAGGAAATCATCTCTGAGTATTCATTGGAAGGGCTGATGCTGAAGCTGAAGCTCCAATACTTTGGCCACCTGATGGGAAGAGCCGACTCATTGGAAAAGACCCTGATGCTGGGAAAGATTGAAGGCAAAAGGAGAAGGAGGCGACAGAGGATGAGATGGTTGGATGGCATCACTATCAATGGACATGAGTTTGAGCAAGCTCTGGGAGATGGTGATGTCAGGGAAGCCTGGTGTGCTGCTGTCCATGGGATCACAGAGAATCGGATACAACTGAGTGACTGAACAACATTAGGATATCTGCAATGAAAGGTCACATGATTCAGACAAGGAGACAGAAAGAGATTTTCTTATATAGATACAGTAACAATATAAAGCAAATGTGCCAAAATATTACCAGTTGTAGAATATAAGTGGAAGGCACCAGGTGTTTTTTTGAGCTATTGCTGCACCTTTTCTGTAGGTGTGAATACAGCTGTGCATGTGTGCCTGTTCAATCATGCCCGATTCTTTGCAACCCTGGACTGTAGCCCGCCGGGCTCCTCTGTCCTTGGGATCTCCCAGGCAAGAATACTGGAGTGGGTTGCCATTTCCTCCTCTAGGGGGAACTTCCCAACCCAGGGATCAAACTGCGTCTCTTGCATCTCCTTTGCTGGTAGGCAGATTCTTTACCACTAGCGCCATCTGGGAAGCCTGGGAGTACAGTCAGCCCTCGGATTCCACACCCGAGAATTCAACAAACCATGGATCAAAATTATTGGGGAAAGAATTCTAAAAATTTCCAAAAAAAGTAAAACTTGAATTTTCATTGCCCTAGTGACTGTTTACCTAGCATTTATATTGTATCAGGTATTACATTATAGAGAATTTAAAGTATACTGGAGGATTGTGTAGATTATATGCAAATACTACACGATTTTATATAAGGGACTTGAGCAATCATGGATTTTGGTATCCACAGGGTTCATACAACCAATGCCCCATGGATACTGAGGGACACCTGTATTTTCCAAAATAAAAAGTTGAATGTGGGAGAAAGCTTTTTGCTGGCTATGCATTCATGCTAAGTCACTTCAGTCATGTCTGACTCTTTGCGACCCCATGGACTGTAGCCCACCAGGCTTCTCTGTCCATCAGATTCTTCAGGCAAGAATACAGGAGTGGGTTGCCATGCCCTCCACCAGGGGCTCTTTCTCACTCAGAGACTGAATCTGCGTCTTGGGTTCTTTACCACTAGTGCCACCTGGGAAGCGGCTATTGAGTTTAAGAAAGGGAAATTATGCAGGATATGGGATAACTCTTTGCCACCTGACGCAGTTCTATGCTTTGCAGAGCATCTAGCTTTGCCTGAGCTTGAAACTACTAAATGCTGATATCTCCCCTGAAGACATCCAGAAGTGCTCCCACACATTTCCATTAAGAGTGAAAGAGACAGAGACAGAGAACCAGTGTTTGGTACCTCCCATCACTGTTGGAAACCTGGGTAGTGACGGGCACTGAGTTGGGGGTCAGAAGACTTCATAGGCTTTAAACAGAGATGATCTCATTTCTCAAAGTGGGGTCCATGGGCCAGCAGTATCAGCTTACCCTGGCAGGGGTGGGGGTGAGGGGTTGATTGAAATGCAGAATCTCAACTCCAATCCCATGTCTCCCTCTCCACCCCCAAAGTGATGAGTCAGAATCTGTGTTTGAACAAGAGCTAGGTGATACTGCAGGTTGAAACTTGAGGAGCACTGCTTTAGACTTTGGATTTAAGCCATGGCCTCAGCACATCCCTGAGGTGGGGTGGGCATGAGGAAGGAGGGGTCACCTTCATTCCTGTTGCAACCACAGGCTCAGTTCCTTGGGCTTCTACTTAAACTTTCGGTTGAAGAAAATGGTAGAGAGCTTAAAAAATGTGAAAACCACCTTCCAACTCTTTTTTTACCAATGAAGAAACAGAGGCCCCAGGAGGTGATGTAACTAGCTAACACTCACAGGATACGTTTATGAGAGTCAGGACTAAGATCCAGCTCCCCCTGACCCTGAGCACAGCACTCTTCCCACAGTGCTCTGAACATGTTTGCCTCAAATAAGTTCAGTAAGAGGTTGAGCTGGGTGAGTGTGGCTGTCAAAGAGTGCCACAGTCCACAGCCCAGCCCACTCCCTGCTGGAGGCTGGGCCACAGACCCTTGCCACCAAACCCACCCCCTGGCTTGACTGACTGGTCGCCTTTATTTTTCTCAGACTCTGGGCCATCAGCAAATACTAGGCCTGTTGACCCAGATCATTAAGGCATCTGTTGGAGACCCTCTGATACCACCACCAAATAGTCCCCCATCCCTGCCCAAAGTTGAAGTGAAGTGCAAGTCGCTCAGTCATGTCCGACTCTTTATGACCCCATGGACTATATAGTCCATGGAATTCTCCAGGCCAGATCTTCCTGACCTAGGAATCGAACCAGGTCTCCTGCATTGCAGACAGATTCTTTACCAACTGAGCTATCAGAGTACCCCCTGCCCTAGTTCAGTTCAGTTCAGTTGCTCAGTTGTGTCCGACACTTTGAGACCCCATAGACTGCAGCACGCCAGGCTTCCCTGTCCGTCACTAACTCCCGGAGCTTACTTAAACTTGTGTCCATCAAGATGGTGCTCAAAGTTGGTACAGGTCAAAAGTTTCTTTCCAATCTAAACTGAATGAGCTCTGGGATTTGAGATTTGTTTGTTGCATTTCTTACAGTAAAAGTGAGTGCTGTCACAGTGGATGTTCTTTCCAATTGTCTTACATCCTAACGGCTGTCCGGGACAGTCCTGCCCAGGCCTTTACAAGTCATCATCTGCCTTGCAGGCAAAGCTGTCTTTATTAACTCATGATCTGAGGCATTATTAATTTGCTACTTCACTTTGTGTGGTGACTTGACTTAAAAAGGCCAGCAATTAATCACATCTTCCTGCTCCAAGAGTCTCAGTTTAACTTCCTTTTTATGTCTTTGCACTCATACATGAGTTTGAAACAGTGATACGATGCCAAAGCACATATGAAACCTCAAATTGACATTTTGCATGTTCAAAATTGGAGCAAAATCCATTTAAAAGGATATATTTTCCTCAAATTGGAAAAGATTATGACCAAGTTTTATTTATGCAAATACAGTCTTTCCTCTGCAGGACTGAAAGTACGCCCCCGAGGAAGGCACATTAAGCAGCCACTCAGACTAAGTCAGTCAATAGGCTGGTCCAGTTTTCCAGTTCCGGCTGACTGATAAACACAAACAAAAGCATGAAAGCTAAAGAGCAAAGTGGGAACGGACTGTTCCTTTGCTTTGTTTCATTTTCTGCTATTGTTTACTAACTTGCGGCAGAGAAACCAGTGAAAAGTCCACTCCTATTTCTATCTTAAACGAGTTTTCAGACTGGCTCTAGATAGATCATTGATCAATCTTGAGACTGTACAAATTAGTACAAGTACAAATTGTGTTTGACCAGCTGTTACTGCCTGGTAATTGGGTCCAAGAATCTCACTGTTGGGTCACAACATGCGCATTTACTTTTCATACGAGTCCTTTGTCTGAGATTCATATATGGGAGGCTAAAGCCCAGGAGACACCCATGTTTGGGCTTCATTTCTCAATGAAATCCTGGCTACCCAGTGTGATGGTTGAATTATGTTCTCCTCAAGTTCATACATCAAAGCAAGCCCCAGTACTTCAGAATGTGACTGGATTTGGAGATAGGGTGTTCAAAGAGGTAATTAAGTTGAACTGAGGTTGTTAAGGTGGTTCCTGTCCAAGGTGACTGTTATCCTTATTGTTGTTGTTGTTTAGTCACTAAGTCATGTCCAACTCTTTGCATCCCCATGGACTGTAACATGCTAGGTTTCCCTGTCCTTCACTCTCTCCCCACGTTTGCCCAAAGTCATGTCCGTTGAGTAGGGGATACTATACAACCATCTCATTCTCTGTCGTCCCCTTCTCCTCCTGCCTTCAATCTTTCCCAGCATTGAGGTCTTTTCCAATGAGTTGGCTCTTCCCATCAGGTGGCCAAAGTATTGGAGCTTCAGCTTTAGTGTCAGCTCTTCTCATGAATATTCAGGATTGATTTCCTTTAGGATTGACTGGTTTGATCTCGTGTGATCTCCTTGCAGTCCAAGGGACTCTCAAGAGTCTTCTCCAACACCACAGTTTGAAAGTGTCAATTCTTCAGCGCTCAGCCTTCTTTATGGTCCAACTCTCACATCCGTACATGACTACCGTCTTCATTAAAAGAGGAAGATTGGACACAGCCATGTACAGAAGGAAAACCATGTGAAGACACAGGGAGAAGATGGCCATCTACAAGCCAAAGAGAGAGGCCTTCAGAAGAAATTAATCCTGTGACACCTTGATCATAGGTTTCCAGCCTCCAGAACTGTCAGAATATAAATTTCTGTTGTTTAAGCCGCCACTCAGTTTGTGGTACTTTGTTATGGAAGCTAAAACACTCAGCTTTCATTCAAGTCTTAAATTTACTATTTAGGCTAAAAAATAATGCATGGAACTTTTAAAAGTTACATATGCTAGTTGTTACATGTGCTTAGAGATCATTTAAGAAGAGAATTTGGAAATCTTGGCAAACTCATAGCCATCAGATAGGCAGATTCTTCCCAGGAACTTGGTAACTGACTGGTTGGAACTGATACTCGTAAACTGAGCTTCTGCTCTTACAGGTCAGGAGGGGACCAATTATGCATGAGCTGGAGGCTTCTCTGAGTTTCCTACTCCAGGAAGCTGAGGTAACTCTATGCACGTGGGGTCCTGGTACATGAAATGTGGTTTGATCATATGAATGTAAGGACATATGTATCTGAATCACTAGGTTAACTGATATAATGTAAATATATTGTAAATAAATGCAAATGATGTAAACTATCCACAGACAGAGCTTCCTTGGTGGCTAAATGGTAAACAACCTGGCTGCCAATGCAGGAGACCCAGGTTCAATCCCTGGGTTGGGAAGATGCCCTGAAGAAGGAGATGGCAACCCACTCCAATATTCGTACCTGGGAAATCCCATGGACCGAAGTACCTGAGGTGTTACAGTCCAAGGGGTCGTGAAAAAGTTGGACACAACTTAGCAACTAAATAGCAACCCACAGACAATCTTCAAAGCCTTAGGGCCTTTATATAAAGGTTTGATGAGTCTTTACAATAAAAATTGATGTGGCTCAGCAGGAGTTCTCCTCCAAGTGGTGACTCAGGGATCAAGGATCCCTCTATCCTGTGAGGCTGCCATGGTAACATGAGGCTTTCAAGACAAATACTGTACGTTATCACTTCTATGTGGCAGCAAACTAGTGAATATAAGATAAAAGAAGCAGATATAGAGAACAAACTAGTGGTGACCAGTGGGGTAGGGAACCAAGAGGGGCAATACAACAAGGATGGAATTAATACAAAGTATCAAGTATAAAATAAAGTGCAATTATATATTGTATAACATGGAGAATAGAGCCAATATTTTGTAATAACTATGATCACTCACACTCACCTAGAGCCAGACATCCTGGAATGTGAAGTCAAGTGGGCCTTAGGAAGCATCACTATGAACAAAGCTAGTGGAGGTGATGGAATTCCAGTTGAGCTATTTCAAATTCTGAAAGATGATGCTGTGAAAGTGTTGCACTCGATGTGCCAGCAAATTTGGAAAACTCAGCAGTGGCCACAGGACTGGAAAAGGTCAGTTTTCGTTGCAATCCCAAAGAAAGGCGATGCCAAAGAATGCTCAAACTACCACACAATTGCACTCATCTCACACTCTAGTAAAGTAATGCTCAAAATTCTCCAAGCCAGGCTTCAGCAATATGTGGACCATGAACTTCCAGATGTTCAAACTGGTTTTAGAAAAGGCAGAGGAACCAGAGATCAAATTGCCAACATCTACTGGATCATCAAAAAAGCAAGAGAGTTCCATAAAAACATCTACTTCTGCTTTATTGACGATGCCAAAGCCTTTGACTCTGTGGATCAAAATAAACTGCGGAAAATTCTGAAAGAAATGGGAATACCAGACCACCTGACCTGCCTCCTGAGAAATCTGTATGCAGGTCAGGAAGCAACAGTTAGAATTGGACATGGAACAACAGACTGGTTCCAAATAGGAAAAGGAGTACGTCAAGGCTGTATATTGTCACTCTGCTTATTTAACTTATACGCAGAGTACATCATAAGAAACGCTGGACTGGAGGAAGCACAAGCTGGAATCAAGATTGCTGGGAGAAATATCAATAACCTCAGATATGCAGATGACACCACCCTTATGGCAGAAAGCAAAGAAGAACTAAAAAGCCTCTTGATGAATGTAAGAGAGAAGAATGAAAAAGTTGGCTTAAAGCTCAATATTCAGAAAACTAAGATCATGGCATCTGGTCCTACTGCTTCATGGCAAATAGAGGGGGAAACAGTGGGAACAGTGGCTGACTTTATTTTTCTGGGTTCCAAAATCACTGCAGGTGGTGATTGCAGCCATGAAATTAAAAGACACTTACTCCTTGGAAGGAAAGTTAAGATCAACCTAGACAGCATATTGAAAAGCAGAGACATTACTTTGTCAACAAAGGTCTGTCTAGTCAAGGCTATGGTTTTTCCAGTGGTCATGTATGGATGTGAGAGTTGGACTATAAAGAAAGCTGAGCGCCAAAGAATTGATGCTTTTGAACTGTGGTGTTGGAGAAGGCTCTTGAGAGTCCCTTGGACTGCAAGGAGATCCAACCTGTCCATCCTAGAGGAGATCAGTCCTGGGTGTTCATTGGAAGGACTGATATTGAAGCTGAAACTCCAATACTCTTCCACCTGATGCGAAGAGCTGACTCATTTGAAAAGACCCTGATGCTGGGAAAGATTGAGGGCAGGAGGAGAAAGGGACAACAGAGGATGAGATGATTGGATGGCATTACCGACTCAATGGACATGGGTTTGGGTAGACTACGGGAGTTGGTGATGGACAGGGAGCCTGGCGTGCTGCGGTTCATGGGGTTGCAAAGAGTCAGACACAACTGAGCGAGTGAACTGAACTGATAAATGGAATATAACCTTTAAAAATTGTGAATCACTATATTGTATACCTGTAACTTATATAATATTGTACAGCAACTGTGCTTTAATTTTAAAAATGGGGCTTTCAAGATCACTATGGCAGAGGGAGAAAAAGAGAGCATACATACCAGCTTTTAATTGCCTAGCCCCAATGTGAAAATATGCTCATGTTCCTTTTGTTCCAACTAACATCAAGGGAAGTTGGGAAATGTAGGGGAGTGCTTAGAATATTTGCTGAACTAGGAGGATCTCTGTCATTTTTTGAACTTTCATTATGCACTAGTTATAGTGCTAAGAGCTTTACATGTACGGTTTTGCTTCATCCCATTTTTATAAATGTGGAAACTGAAACTTAAGTGCTTTTATTGCCCAAGGTCAAATAAAAGAAAGTGGTAGAACCCACATGGGGATTCAGATATGTCTGTTTCCAAGAGTCCAAAGCCATAGGCTATACTGATGGAAAATTTTTCTTAAACACCTCAGAGCCCCTTATCTTTATTTTTACTTGTCTTCTGAATCACTCTGAAAACTGAGGGGAAAATGAAAGATTAAAATCCTGAAGCATGATGTTTGCACCATCCAAATTATCTGGGTGACTTGAAGATATGAAGACTTGCATTTAAGATTGGTGATACTCTTATATCAAGTGCAGCATTTTATTTCTAATATTAAAAAATTTCACCCAGGTAGTATTTCCTCACGTGCTTTGTTTTATTTTAAAGGACGATGTTTAGGTGTTTTGCACACTTTTGACAGATCGTTTCCAAAGTGTCAAAGGAACGAATAATGAAGTAAGTTGATGGCACACAGCTTACAGGGTTGAAATTTCATGTACACCCCCAGAAAAGGAGGCATTGCCCTGGAGATAACCTCTGACTCATAAACTAAGAACTGTGTGATGCTGAATGGTCAAAAAAAAAAGGTCTGAAAAAATACCAGAGCAGGGAAAGGTCACTGGCCCCAAACAAATCAGGCTCACCCAAACATCGATCAGACCCAGGCCTTCCTCATGGCTGGAGTGGATTCTCTTTGCCGATTTGTGCTGTGATGAATTATCATTTTTAAATCACCGATCATCTTTAAAATATGGTCTTGAGTTTTGGCCCCAAACCTAGTCACCTATGTGATTTGAACACTCAAAAAACTTTAGTTACTCAGTGATTTTATTTTTAAAAAATTATTTAGAGACACATCCATATGGTTCAAAACAATACTCTGACCTATGAGACTTGCCCTTAGTTTGACCTTGTCTCCAAGAACCTTACTGGAGACAATAGGAAAACCTCAAATATTCAGACTAATTGTATGGTGGGGGAGGATAAAAACCAGATGAAGTTAGTGGTAAGTCTAAGTTATAAACGATTCTAAGAAATACCATCCTATTTTCTTCCAAGCTTTATTCAAAATCAAAGTGTTGCTAATAAGTGGCCAAAGGATAGATACTCCCAGTATTAGTTCTTACACTGGTGCCAGTCAATGGATTGGGACTTTGTTTTCACTGATTTGAAGCAAAAGGAGAAAACAAGAACCATGCAGTGGTTTGTTCATGGGGTTATATTTGTCCAGCTTTTAAATTCTAAGTTTATTTAATTCTTAATGTTTTGATTTTTAAACTATTCAAGAAAAATGGTGAAATAGGCTTTTTTTTTTTTATAAAAGAAGAACATGTTAATTTAGTAAAGCAAAAACTTGACACCCCTTTGACTCCCAAATACTTTTATGCATCTGTAAAATCTAGCAATATTGGCCTCAATGTCTTTAGAGCCCTGCCTTTCTTAATGAACAAGTTACAGGTTGGTAAATATCTGGATATCAATATCTTTCACCACAAGACAATGGAGAGTAGTATTTAAAAGCCTGGACTTTGCAGTCAGACCTCCATTCTAACCTTGGGTATACCACTTACAGCAGTAAGACCTTGGGCAAGTCACATGACATCTCTAGACCACTGTGTCCTCATCTGTAAAATGGGGGTAATATTACAATATAATACATAATATTATATAATAATATGTAATAACAGCACGGTATCTATTTCTTAGGGCTTCCCAGGTGGCTCAGTGGTAAAGAACCTGCCAACGCAGGGAATGTGGATTTGATCCCTGAATTTGGAAGATCCCTTGGAGAAGGAAATGGCAACCCACTGCAGTATTCTTGCCTGGAAAATCCTACGAACAGAGGAGCCTGGCGGGCTACAGTCCATGCGGTCGTGAAAAGTTGTACACAACTTAGTGACTAAATAACAACAATCTGTTTCTTACAGTTAACTTGAGAAATGAATGAGAAAATGAATGTGAGGGCATGAGTGCGTGCGTGCTAAGTCGCTTCAGTCGTGTCCGACTCTTTGCGACCCTATGGACTCTAGCCCACCAGGCTCCTCTGTCCATGGGATTCTCCAGGCAAGAATACTGGAGTGGGTTGCCATGCCCTCCTCCAGGGGATCTTCCCAATTCAGGGACTGAACCCATGTCTCTTATAGCTCCTGCATTGGCAGGCAAGTTCTTTATCACTAGCACCACTTGGGAAGCCCATGTAAGGGTATAGTAAATGCTCAATGAACATTATCTATTATTATTACTAACATTATTAATAACTAAATGACTATTTGAAACATATACTCTTAGCAAGAGGTTGGACTGCACTCTTTTTTACATTATTAATTTGCCACACAAACCCTGTCTTTTGGGATGTTTCTAAAATAAATTGGTTTGGCCCTGGTCAAATGAGCCCAGCTTTCAGATATAGTATACACAGTGTTGAAACTTTTTTGTCTGATTACCTCCCTCCAAGAACAGAGGAAAGAAATTTGTTTCTGCTTTCCCTGCACTCCCCATCTCGGACTACCTGGCACCAAATGCCTCGGCCACCATGCTGCCTTGCAACATCCCTGGTGTCTCTCAGGCTCCACAGAGACACGATGACAACCAAAGACAGACAGTGGAGGCTGTCCTCTGGGCTCCTGTCACAGCCACATGCAGACTTTCAAGGGAGCTTAGAGAAAACATCTATCTGTCTGTCCTTACCATTTTACCCATGAGGCAACTACGGTGGAGGATGTCGAAGTGATGGACAAGTAAAGTTAGGGAGGTAAAGAGTCAACCACGCTGAGCCCCTTCTTGCCTCTTATCTGGCATCTCTTTCTCGCTCCTCCCAACACCCGGTGCCCTCAGAGCATTCCATTCCAGCCCTCTGTTATCTATTCTCATAGCACATTGTATTTCTCTTTCCCAGATGTTATCACAATTCAAATTTTACTTCTCCCTTTTCAGACTCTAAACTCTCAGAGGGATTCAGTCTGTTTTTGCTCAACATTGTGTCTCAGCTTTTGGCATGAGTCCTAGAACATCACAGGCCTTCAATAAATATCTGTTAAACGAATGGATGGAGGGATGGAGGGATGAATGTATGGATGGATGGATGGACGGGGTATCCAGACTATCATCCCAGGGAACTCTAGGATTAGGCTCTTTCACTACTTCTTGTCCCATCAAAATGGATGTCTCCGTTTTCCATATTTATGTCTCCTTGCTCTTTTTAATTGATTAGACACACCTGAATAAATGTTCTCCAAAGCAAATCATGTGCATTTTAATAGGAGCCTCTGTCAAAACCAAATGCCTGAGGAGTAACTCTAATAGTAAAACTCCAAGCCTTGTGGACCTGGGGAAGAGTAAGAGATTGAGTCAGAAGTCCCTTTGGTAACCTCTCAAGTCAGCAATTCCAGTAAAGAATTCACTCAAGCACATCACGGAGTCAGTATAGAGACTGGTTAAGAAACTGACCTGAACTCTAACTCGACCACCCAGTGACTGTGCAACCTTGGGCACATTACTTTCTTCCCTGTATCTCAGTTTCCTGCTCTGTAAGACTGAGATGAGACGATTCAACCCATGGGGTTATCATGAGAATTAAATAGAATAGTCTATCCAGAACACTTAGAACAGTACCTGGCCTGTCACAATAAACATCACCTACTGTTTTATATGAACTCGTGTCTTGTTTTTCCACCCCAAATAACTTAACTGTGTGGATAACATGCTTCCTCTATCTTATTTCACCATCTGTCTCAAAATCCAAGCCAAAGTTTGACTTGACACCATTGAGAAAGCTCAGAGGACTTCATCTTTGCTTGTAGGTCTGTGCAGGGCAACATTCCAGGTGGAATGCTGGAGGCAATGGTAGACAAGATGACATCCCCATGGTGTGGCGACTTTAGAGGGCAATCTCCATTTGGGAGTGTAAATTCTCAAAATGTCAGTTGTACAAGGAGGTGGGATCTGCTTAGCTGAGAATGTGTCTTGGGAGCCCAAATGTAGCAGATGAGGGCACACAGACCCTGTGTTCTTTCCAAGGTTCAGGTGCCGAGGCCCGTTCCCAAGGTAACAGTGGCATCATGCCTCTGTCTGATGGCCCTGCATCGGTGGTGACCTGTACCTTTGGCCTCTCCCCCTGCTGATAAGCCTCGCTCAGGGCCTCTTGGTAACATTCCCATTTCAGTGTGTTTACCTTTACGACAAAGGCACATCTCATTATTAATGGAGCCTCGGGGTGAACGAGCAGCTGTTGTTTCTCACTGTGCTTTACAGACTTCAGAAGCCTCCATTAAACTCCTTGGACAAAAGTGTCCCAGGGGCCACAGCTCACACACCACCCACCCCGTCCCCCAAGTCCTTGTTTATGTGGAAAATGAAGGAAAATGGAGAGAGGCCAAAAAAGGTGAAATTTGAGGAAGCAGACACTGCCGCTTGGATTAAAAACTGTAAGAAACACAGAATATCCCCTTCTCCAATCTTACTGAAGCCTGGCTGCTGTTGGAACCTCGTGAGAGAACTTGTCATAAACTGGTGGGCCTGCAAATACAGGAAGGGCAAGTGGCCGTGTCCCCAACCTCCAGGGACAGAGATTTCAGACCTTTTCCAAAAGAGCTCTGTGTGAAATAAGCCAATCAAAAAAAGACAAATACTGCATGACACTTCTTATATGAGGCTCAGAAAACAGTCAAATTATAGACACAGAAAGCCGAATGCGGGTTGCCAGTGGGGCAGGGGAAACAGAGGAGTTAGGGAATGTTGTTTAATGGGTAGAGTTTCAGTTTTACAAAATAAAAAGAATTCTGGAGATGGAAGGTGGTGATGGTTGAACAATATTATGAATGTATTTAATACCACTGAACGGTACATTAAAAACTAAGATGGTAAATTTTTGTGCATTTTACTACAATTAAATATTTCTATATACACACACATATAAAAATATACTTAAAATATATATTTATATACCTCTATATTTTATATATAATGTATACAATCTCTATCTATAATATAGATGTATATATGTGTGTGTGTGTGTATCTATTCTGTTCCTTGGACAGCAAGTTGCATTAATTCAGAGCTGTGAGCATGCTGTGTGGCAGTAGTTTCTCTTCCAGGCCCAACTTAACTTTGCCTGGATTGGCTTGCAGAGCAGAGGATATTAAGATGACTCTGGGCTGGCCACACTGAGGAAGATTCAGGAAAACCTTGCAGAGTTAACCTGCTGCAAAAGTGTGGAGAAAGGCAAGACTGGTCTTTCCCTCATCTCCCCTTTCTTATATTTTCCTTAATTTTATCTGACTTTTATGCTCTTGTCTGACTTTCTTTCATCACAGAGTAAGATTCAGCATTCACTTGAAAATAAAACTGTTTTTGGTCCTTGCACCTGGTAGACACTTGGTAAATATTAGTTGAATGAATAAACTATTCCCCCCCCATTATTTATAAAATCTATTTACTCTTTCCAAACCTCTTTCATTTCAGTCACTTCATTTTATCCTTAAAACTCCTGTTTCAGGTTTGCCACCACTGGAAATCTAGCATGAGAGGCATTAGTATCGCCCTTCATCAGGGGAGGGGGGTGATGGTGGTGGTTAAGAAACCAAGATACACTTGGTCAAAGTCACCTGGAGAGTATTTGGAGATGCAGGCTTAGCATCAGTGCTCCTGGCTGGCTTCTCAGCGCCCTTTGCACCCAGCTAGAATGCCTCACTCTTAGGAGAATAGCTGACATTTATCAAATACACCCTGTGTGCCAGGCACCATGCTGAGAGCCTTTCATATGTTATCGTCTTTAATCTCACCATAATGCTCCAGGTGTGTATATGTGTATATATATAATTATTATTACTCCCACTTTACAGATGAGTAAAATAAGGTATGGTGTGGGAGTGGTAAACAGAGAGGGAAAGTCACATAGCTAATGAACAGTGCAGCCAAGTCAAGCTATTTGGCTAAAATTAACCACTTAACTACTACAACATTACTGTCTTAAAATGAAAGTGATGTAATATTACCCTGCAAAATTTTTTTCAAGGAAAACTAGAGAAAGAGTGAATGCTCATCAAAAGGATGACCCTGTAAAGGAGGACTTTCAGATACATATGGGGATTAAAAAAAGAAAGGTCTCTTTCTATGATAACTTCTCTGCCCTGAAGTCCCTAGCCTCTGAAACTGGAGTAGATTTTGTTGAAAAACTCTCAAATGCATCTGGTTTAAAGGGAAGTTCTAGACTGTGGTCCCAGTTTTTACTGATCCCGGTTAATCTTTCATGTTGCCCAAAGCAATCATTTCAACACAGAGTCTATTTTTATGCTCATGTCCAGTGCATTTCACAAGTTGTACCTAAGTCATGTCTCTGCTTTTTTGACTCTGTTTTGATTTTGATAGAGAGGGTAATATTGATCCTTCGATCCTATTTTCCTCTCTAATGATACTACAGGGCTTTCCTGGTGGCTCAGTGGTAAAGAATCCATCTGCCAATGCAGGTTTGATCCTTGGGGCGGGAAGATCCTCTAGAGAAGGAAATGGCAACCCATTCCAGTATTCTTGCCTGGGAAATCCCATGGACAGAGGAGCTTGGCGGGCTACCGTCTATGGGTTGCAAATGAGTTGGACACGACTTAGGGACTAAACAGCAACAACAATGATACTATATTCCATAGTAAGGACTTACCTAAAAATAAATAAAATAGTATTCTCACCATGAGTATTTAAAGAATTGCAATTACCTTCCCTCATAATGCTGTAGGTATAATGTTTATTATTATTAAAAATAACTTTGGAGAGGGCATAATTTTAATATTTAAGAAAAAGAAAAAAGAATATTTCCTGTATGTGTCAGTACTTTTAAGCACTTTCATTTCATTAACAAATGAAAAAAGCTCAAATAAAACTACCTTAAATAATGAAGGAAATTAGTTCATATAATTAGGAAATTCAGAAATCAAGAGGGCCTGAGGATCCTTTAAGTCTCAAATGATGTGATCTGCTCCTTCGTTCCATCTCTGTCTCCTTCTCGTCTCTGCTTTTCCGGGTATTTGGGCCTCAGTTCCTCGCATCATGGTTGAACCTCCGCCATGAGGAGGAACGTGGCCTCATACAGCTTCAAGCATAGTTACTCTTAATGAAAATTTCCTGAAGAAACAGAGAGGTTTTCTCTCTGAGCACATATATAAACAACTCAAGAAAAAACTCTAACTGGTTCTTACTTGGTCAAATGCTTATTGCTGGGCCAGTCGCTGTGGTCACGGACAGGTTTGAAGTTGGCCAGGTAGAGAGTAGGTGATCATTTCTGTGGTCAAGGGCTGAGTGCTGTCATTAACTACCCTTCTCTGGGAAGAAGAACCCACAGGAGACAGAGTGGGCCTAGTGCCCAGAGGCAGCTGAAAGCTGTGAATAGAAACTCGCTAGTGTCATATGGCCAATTCTGTGGCCCTGGCAGAGCAGAAACTGCAGCAGTCAACTCCAACGTAACCTTAATCATTTTAGCTAAATAGGGGATTTGGGCTATAAAAATAATATATTATGTTCCATAACATATTGCTCAATGACACACACAAAAAAGTCACATACAAACACACACATAAACACCCACAGAGCACCTTCAATAGACCAGAAAGGCACACAATATTTTATTCAGTGCAGAACAGACTCTACTGATTATCGAATGTGTGAGTGGAAGAGTTACTATCCCCTTCATATTTTCTTGTCTTTAGTGAGAATAACCGTATTCCATACCTCATAGTAATATATACATGTTAATATATGTAAAGCCATTGGTATAGAGCCTGCCTGGCTCCTAATAAATTCTGTGGTTTTGTTTTTTTTTAGTATTAGTATTAATATTCATGTTACATGACTTTGCACAAGTAGCTTCATACGTCTGTGCTTTAGATTCCTCTCTGGAAAGTGGGAATGCTACAGCTATTTCAAAGTGTGAGGTTTAGGGGCTTCCCTGGTGGTTCAGTGGTAAAGCATCTGCCTGCCAGTACAGGAGACACAGTTCCATCCCTGATCCGAGAAGATACCACATGCCAAGGAGCAACGAAGCCCATGTGCCACAGCTACTGAACCTGTGCTCTAGAGCCCGGGAGCAGTAACTGCTGAAGCCCGCACACCCTAGAGCCTATGCTCAGCAACAAGAGAAGCCACCACGATGAGAAGCATTTGCACTGCAACTAGAGAGTAGCCCTTGCTTACCACGACTAGAGAAAAACCCGCTCAGTAACAAAGATCCAGCAGAGTCAAACATAAATAATGAAAAAAGAAAAAAATTTTAAAAGAATAACCTAATAAAAAAATCTTACCACCTGAAAAAGAACAAAAGCAAAAACCTGTGGGATTTAGGTAAAAATAACACATACAGAGCACATGTGTGGGTGCTAAGTCACTTCAGTCGTGTCTGACTCTTTGCAACCCCATGGGCTGTAGCCTGCCAGGCTCCTCTGTCTATGAGATTTTCTAAGCAAGAATACGGGAGTGGGTTGCCATGCCGTCTTCCAGGAGATTGAACCCACGTCTCTTTTGTCTCCTGAATTGGTGGGTGGGTTCTTTACCACTAGTGCCAGCTGGGAAGCCCCATATAGAGCATGTGTATTAGTCACTCAGTCATGTCCAACTCTTTGCAACCCATGGACTGCAGCCCACCAGGCTCCTCTGTCCATGGAATTCTCCAGGCAAGAATACTGGAGTGGGTTGCTGTTCCCTTCTCCAAGGTATCTTCCCTACCCAGGGATTGAACTCGGATCTCCTGCATTGCAGGCAGATTCTTTACTGTCTGAGCCACCAGGGAAGTTACACAGACCACTGTATATTGCAGAATGACAAAGTTGGTCATCATCAGATGGGAAATGTTCTTGCTTCATAACTTCCGGCCCCATTCCTGGGTCTTGACCATGGAAAAAGAATCAAGACCTAGTGGGAGAGAAAGCCCTGCTGTTGATTCCCTTCCAGTGAGTGTTATCCCATGTAACTCCTGAATATTCAGTCACTGCAAGAACCCCTTTGGTTGTTCCCCATCCACAAACAGTTTTAACATTGGATCTAAGTAGAGTAGCAAATTCAGTGTGCTTTTTGGTAGTGAAAGAGAAAAGGCAATTTTTCACCATTTAAATGATCATTGACTCTTCCCTTTACCTGCTTACATGCTTCCTGTCCCAATCCATAGAGGCCTGTTGGAAATTTTAGCCTTAAAAATGACCAATAATCACTGCCTAAATCATAGGCCACGAGAACTGGAGAGAAGTTAGCCATATGATAACAATTAAGGTGATGCCTGAGAAAGGCTGAAAATGTTAAAGGTTGTTTGAGAGTGGATTCCCAGCTGTCTCCAGGATATGGCTTTGTCTCATAATTTCTGGTGCAACTTTATCACTTTGCCTTCTTTCTGATGGCAAGTTACTCTCAAATCTCTTTTCCCAAAAACAAAATCTTGCTTTAAATACTCTTAGATTCTGAAAGTAGGCAAAATAATAGTTGAATAAAATTTTAATACTTTATAAAGTTTTGCCTCAGTCAACTCTATTTCTTTGTGGCATTTTTTTGTTTTTTCCACTTAAACATCTATTTATTGGTAACAATAAAGGGCAATACAGCAGACTCTTGGCAGTGGAAGCAGGGAATGTTATAGTGTTTTGTTTTGTCCTTGTTTTAACAGCTTTATTGAGGCATAATTGACATAATAAACCGTACACATTTAAAGTGTCAACTTCGATAAGATTTGACATATGTACACACCTGTGAAATCATTATTACAATTAAGAATAAGATAAAAGTCACCTCCAGAAATTCCTTTCCCCTTCCTCTAAAATAGTCTCACTTTTCTAAGGTAAAGAGAAACACTGTTTATAAGCAAAGATTTTTAATACATATAGGGAAACTCAGCAAAGAAACTGGGAGTGGAGTGACACCTCCATTGCAAAGTTGACTTTCAGAACCTTGAGAGGAACTAATTATCCCATTATGGAGACTCTCTGCTTTCCTAGCTGCATGTCTGCTAATGATGAAAAAGGCTTTTGGAGCACAAGTGTCCTTCAGGGATTTCTAAGCACTCCATAAACTAGGCTCATCCAACCCGATGGGGCTCTCCGAGGTCTTATTGTAAACAGATGGGAAAAAAAGTATATCGACTATCAGTGACCTTTTTGGAGTCACTTAGAAAGACAGCAGTGAAGGGGACGGTCACAAGGATGTTGTCCCCTGGTTTCTGAAGCCAAATTCAATCCACAAGACCCAACAGGTTCAGATAAAGCTCAAGATATATATTTAGAAGTTAAAATAAAAGGAAAGAAAGATAAGACCAATGGAAACATTCTCTTCTGAGTTACGGCAGCTTCTGGATCCCCTAGTGAAGGGCTAAAGAATTATGAAATGTTTTGGCTGGTCTGGAGGAAGGAGTGTTCACCAGATTGTCTTGCAACGTGCCGTGCAGGAAATTATCCATCAGGTGGGAGAGGGTAACCCTGCAATTCCATCCAGATGAGGCACGATCAGAACGATGAAGAGTCTTCTTTGAAAAGTGAAACAAAACCAAATGAAATCAAAGGACATGAGGTTAAAGTGAGGGATTGGGAAGGATGGGAGCATTGGAAAACACGTCAGTTCTGTATACTCCTTATACTCCTGGACCTTAGAAATAAGTCTATTATTCCCTCTGAGAGCTCTGATTCACATCTCTCAAATTCCTGGGAAGTCCAGGCCTATGGGAGGGACAAAGGGAGCATCTATTGTTCAGGGGGTAGGGGGCTTAATGTGTAATTGTTGAGATGGATTCAATATGACTGAATCTAAATAAACACACAGCTTTATCAGCTAGAGATCAAAGGGTCTGGCTAGCTCTGAATCTCTTTCCCTGAAAAGCATAGAGATACCCAAAGGGAATCTTATCAAGGGGTTTTAGAATCCAGAAAGAGATATGAACTAGTAGACTTAAAACATACACAAGATAGGACCTGGGGACAAATTGGGCTGACTTGAATTCCCTTTGTTTTTCTTTCCACTTCCCTTTTTCTCTTGGAGCAGCTGATGTTTATCTGCGTGCAGTGACAGCGGGTGTCCAAGAAACATTGTATTTCTAAAGTAAAAAGAAAACTGACCCTGGCATATGTAAAAAGCCCCTTCTCCTTCATGTTCGCATTGTGAGCAAGACTTCGTCAAGCCTTGGAATCGCTTGTCAAGGCATAAAGATCAGAAGCCCCTGGTGTCAGCCAGGCTTGCTTATCCTTTCTTCAGGGGCTCCCCCAAACCCAGGGGAGCTGGACATAGACACCCTGCCATGAAATCAGAAGCCTTTCTGAGCAGGACAGAGGGTATTTCAGATCTGTGAGGACATCCCAAAAGGAGGCAGAAGTATCTCTCCCTCTCCCATCAAGGAGGGGGCTGCCTAAGGGTAGGTGCCTCTTCATCTAGGCAGTTTACCATTCCTCAGTCTTTTCTTTCTTTTTTAATATTACAATTTTAATTTCTGTTCACTTAAGATATACGAGAAAGTACAAATGGGCCAAAAAGAAGAAAACCACTGTTAACATTTTCTTAAATATTCTTCCAAAGCTTTCCACAGAAAACCAAATGGAAGATAACACTAAACTTTTTTTTTATAATTTTCTCATTTCTTCCAGTTAAAATGAACATGTCATAATATGTTTAATTAATCCCCCTGTATTGGACAGCCTAGTTATATCCAGTATTTGATCCTTATAAACAACCTAAATCTTTGTGCAAATTCCTCATTTCCTTAGGATACATTCCTAGAGGTGTCAAGTCAAAATTGTGCATATTGTGAGGCTTCTTAGAATGGTTGATTCTAAACTGAAACTTTCCCAACACCCACATCCCATGCCAGGTTTCGTCAGTCTTCACTCCCATATACTCTCCCTGTGTTAACTCCAGGTAGCATCACTCTTTTCTTCTACTAATTTGATTGTGTAAGAGTGGCATCTAATTGTTGTTTTAATTTGCATTTCTTTAATTACTAGTAAAACAAATTATTTTTCGTATATGTATTGTCCATTTTTTTTTATTAACTAGCTATTCATTCCCTTACCCCATTTTTCTATCATGGTACAATATTCATCTTTTTCTTCATAAGAACACTTTACAAGTAAAAGATATTCTTTATCAGCTTTTAATATATTACATATTTCTTTAAAGTTCGTCTTTTGTCCTTTAACATTTTAATAGTGTTTTGCTATATGGTTTTTCCAGTAGTCATGTATGGATGTGAGAGTTGGATTATAAAGAAAGCTGAGGGCTAAAGAATGGATGCTTTTGAACTGTGGTGTTGGAGAAGACTCTTGAGAGTCCCTTGGGCTGCAAGGAGATCAAACCAGTCAATCCTAAAGGGAATCAGTCCTGAATATTCATTGGAAGGACTGATGCTGAAGCTGAAACTCCAATACTTTGGCCAGTTGATGAGAAGAACTGACTCATTGGAAAAGACCCTGATGCTGGGAAAGATTGAAGGCAGGAGGAGAAGGGGACGACAGAGGATGAGATGGTTGGATGGCATCACCGACTCAATGGACATGAGTTTGAGCAAGCTCTGGGAGTGGGTGATGGACAGGGAAGCCTGGCATGCTGCAGTCCATGGGGTCACAAAGAGTCAGACACGACTGAGTGACTGAACTGAACTGATATACTTAAAATTTTTTAATTAGGATAAAAGGTTTCTGCCTTGGAATCATGCTTACAAAGTTCTCCATTTTGCTTTCTGAGGAGATGTGGAGGCTTTTAGACAATGCTTCAGCAAAGCTCCATGGCTATGTTTTATGCATTTTCTAGACAAAAGGAACAGAGGCAATGAAGAGACTCAGTGAGACTTAAATTACAGTGGAATAGAGTTTTATGTATTTTTACCTACTAGAGTTGGTTTACTTTTGCTAATTTGTCACAGAACATGAAAAATCCAGTAAAGCCCCCCAATAGACAATGATGCCCAAAGGCGTGCTGCTTCTTCACTTGAATGCTCAGATTAATTTGGAAACTTGTTTCTTTGGAGGGAGTTCTGAGCAGACACACTCACCTTACCTCAAGTTTCTTTCTCACCCCTGAGCACCTTACTGTGTTAAACACTCAGTTTGCTAAATTTGTTGGAGTGACTGCCTCTAAAGGAGGCCCAAGGCAAGAGCCTCTTTGTTAAGGGTGTGTTTCTCAAAAGTTATCAATCCACGGGGTAGGGCCAGGATAGGGGGCAGAGTCCTCTATTCAGAATCACCATCTTTCCAAAGACTCAGAGCTGCAGAAACAATCAACTTCCCTGAATTCCATGGGGGAATATGTGCTTTCACAAGAGAAATTCATTCTACCTAAAGGGGATTATTCTCCACAACGGGGTAATAGCCAACGGGAAAACCTCACCAATAATATCTAGAAATCCACTCTGTTATTTGAAATAAGAGTCTAGAGTCCATCTCAGTTTTGTGCCTGTCTAGAATCTATTTTCTCTTCTTGGGTTGATGAACCTTGAATCTTCTCCAGGGAATTTAGCTGCCCTCATTCTCCATACACGCAATTTGAGGACATAGGTGCTGAGACCACCCCTTGACACTATGTAGACATAGGAGTCAGACCTAGCCAATCAGAGCATTTCATTCCCCTTGGCTACTATGATTGGTTCAGTGATGGGCACAGGACCCAAGATAGACGAATAAAATTTAGTTCCTAGACTTTCACTGATTTTATTAGGAGAGAGACAAGTTCTTTTCACTAGGGATGCTGAGCAGACAGGCGATAAGCCTGGACTTTGGTCTCCTTCTTGCCCCATCATGGGAAGAGCCTATCTGAAAGAAACCTACTCAGATGAAAGTGGCTGGGTCTATTAAAAAGAATGAAATAATGCCATTAGCAGCAACATGGATGGACCTAGAGACTGTCATACTGAGAGAAGTCAGTCAGACAGAGAAGGAGAAATATCGGATGACATCCCTTATATGTGGAATCTAAAAATAAATGATACAAATGAATTTACTTACAAAACAGAAACAGATTCACAGATTTAGAGAACAAACTTATGGTTGCTGGGGGGGAAGAATGGGGGGAAGGGATAATTAGGGAATTTGGGATGGACATGTACACACTGTTATATTTAAAATAGATAACCAACAAGAACCTACTGTATAGCACCTGGAACTCTGCTCAGTGTTACGTGGCAGCCTGGATGAGAGGGAAGTGTGGGGGAGAATGGATACATGTACATGTATAGCTGAGTCCCTTCGCAGCTCACCTGCAACTATCATAACCTTGTTAATTGGCCCTACCCCAATACAAAATAAAAAGTTTTTTAAAAAAGGAAAAGAAAGTGGCTGAGTCCTAACTACAAGAGCAAGCCTGTAGACTGACCCATGCCTGAAATTGAAATATCCCCTAAACTGTTTCCTGAGCCAATAAACCATTTTATTTATTTATTTCTTTTTTTGCTCAAGTCCATGTGAGATGAAACTTTGGTCACCTGAGCAGTATTTCTGAAAATGGCAACTTCTTATTACCTTTAGATGACTTAGCAATAAAGCCAAGTGTGGAAAGAGTTGATCTGAGAGCCTGGGTTGTAGCCCTAGCTTCACTAACCACTTTAAAATGCTTAGGCTAGTGGCTTTATTTGTGTGGGCTCACTTTTCTCATCTAAAAGAGGTTGTTGGAAGAAAAAAACACTAAATGTCTCTTCTAGGGCCATAAGTCTTGGCTCTGTGATAACACTGTGTCAACACTTCAAGCTAATCTGAAGTTCTGTCTCCAACTGCCACCTCCACACCCAATGACAAATGACACTGATTTATTTCAAAAGTTGAAAACCAAATCATAAATACCGCACACACTTTAAAGGACTAGTAGATAGAGCAAATCTATCTCTAGAACATTACTAGGATGTAGATTCCTCCGGAAGTGTGTTAATGAAGTGAGTAATACACTAATACATTAACTGTCATAGCTATTGTATAGATTAGTAATAAATATTTTGCTTTTAAAAGGTCTACTGCTCCAGTTTTGCTGAGCTAAAGTAAACGAAGTTCCCAGCATGTCAACAGATGACACAAGTGTTCAGAAGTGATGCTGTCTGGTCCAAGGAGATGAACAGAGAAAGCAGAAAGAGAAGCTGGTCACACTCTCAAGTCTCTTTAGTCACATCTCCATTATTTACTTTGATGAATTATTGATGGTCAGAACTTAGACACTGTCATGAAATGATCTTTCAAAAATACAAACCAAATCATATCATTCCTCTGCTTTGAAGCTTCATTGATTCCCCAGTGCCTTCAGGACTAAATTTAAAAATCTTGATATGGTATATAAGCCCTTAGTGGTGTGACCCTTGCTGTTAATTCCATATTGCAGCATCAACTCCTGCCATTCCTCTTTACGTACCTAACCTATACCAAGTAAATAGGTTTATACATATAAAACACTTAGCACACTTCCTAGCATTTGGTAAATGCTTATAAATGTCAACTATCACTATTGCACATTAGTGAAACTCGTAGATTCCCAAAGATGCATCTCTGGCTCCTCGCTTCACCCGGGAATCCAACCCCATCCTCCCCTTGCTCTGTTTTTATCCACCATGGCTGACACTTGCAGGCCACATTGTTTCAGATGGCCAGCTGGTTGGGTTAGGCTAGAGGGAGCACTGGTGAAATAGGGAGGATAGCAAGAAGGGAGAGGCCAGGGTATCTCTCTCCTTGCTACCTCGGTGACTTCCACAGCAGTAACTATGTCTCTTCTGTAGTTCCAGCCCTTCCCAAATGGGCCCAGTGTGGTTTCGGCTTCTGGTCCCTTCTTTTTCCCTCTAGTTTAGTGTTAGTTGCTCAGTCATATCCAACTGTTTGCAATGCCATGGACTGTAACCCGCCAGGCTCCTCTGTCCACGGGATTCTCCAGGCAAGAATACTGGAGTGGGTTGTCATTCCCTTCTCCAGGGGATCTTCCCGACCAAGGGATTGGACCTGGGTCTCATGCATTACAGGCAGACTCTTGACCATCTGAGGTGATAATGGCTTCTTGCTGATGCCATTTTCTGCATGGACTCTTCATCCCATGTTTAGCTCTCAGCATCTCTCTCCACCATACAGCTAGTCCCTTGCCTTAAATTTCCTTTGTTGTAAGTACTTGAAGAGGTGTCTGCTGTCCTGCAGAGACCCTGACGGATTGACATAACCTGCCTTCCCACCACAAGCCTTTGCTTATTCTCTTCCATTGCCTCCTCATCACCAAAGCCAACTCTTAGTCATCCTTTAAAACTTTATTCTACTGTCACCTCCTCTTGGAAACTGTCCCAGTTTCCCACCCACTTCTTTCTAAAGAATTAATTGGGTACCCTCCTCTATCACATCTCTCTCATAATAGTGGTTTATTCTTGGAAACCACTATAGACTTAATTTTCTTAAGAGCAAGTACACTGTGGTATTCAATATAGTATCACAGACTTATCCTATAGAAGACATAATATTTATTAGACAAATGACAAAATGTGAAACTAAAAAATACTTCTTATACTAACTGAAGTCAAAGAGAAATACCATATGATTTCACTTTTGTGTGAAATCTAAAAATTACAAATGAACTTATTTACAAGACAGAAATAGAGTCACAGATGTATATTGGGATTGATATATACACACTACTATATAGAAGATAGATAACTAGCAAGAACATTCTGTATAGCACAGGGAACTCTATTCAATACTCTGTAATGACCTAAATGGAAATAGCATCTTAAAGAAGAGTAGCTTTGTTTGTGTGTGAGACTGTGTGTGTATGGCGAGTGTGCTCAGTTGCGTGTGACTCTTTGTGAAACCATGGACTGTAGCCCATCACGCTTCTCTGTCCCTGGAATTTTTCAAACAAGAATGCTGAAGTGGGTAGCCACTCCTTTCTCCAGGGGATCTTCCTAACCCAGGAATTGAAACTGCATCTCTTACATCTCCTGCATTGGCAAGCATATCCTTTACCGCTGTGCCACCTGGGACAGCCCCAGGATATATGTATATGTAGAACTGATTCACTTTGCTGTACAACAGACTCTAATACAAAATTGTAAATCAACTATACTCTAATAAAAATTAATTTTAAAAAAGAAATATCTTTTAAAATCCAGATAAAAGTAATTGTACACTATCCTTGTGGCAGATACTATAAGTTACACACTTGATAGTCTCATCTCCTTTTTTCTTGCTAACAGAAACCTAGATTTGTTTGGAGCAGCAGTGTTTCCAGCCTCCCTTGCAGCTCAAGGTGGTCACATGAGAGGTCTATCCAGTGAAGCAAATGAGGACTTCCAGGGAGGTTTCTGAGAAAGCTTTTCTCTCCAAAAAAAAAAAGGGAAAATTGCAAACCCATGCTACTCTTTCTGGGTATAATGGTTAATTTTACGTTTTCAACTTGGCTAGGCCATGCTATCCAACTATTTGGTCAAACACCAATCTAGATGTTGCTGTGAATGTATTTTTTAGATGAGATTAACATTTGAATCAGTAAAGTAGATTATCCTCCATAATGTGTATGAGCCTCATCCAATCAGCTGAAGGCCTTAAGAGAGAAATGCTGAAGTTTCCCAAGGATGAATTCTACCTGTGCACTGCATTTGAACTTCAGATGCAATATGAACTCTTCCTGGTATTTCCAGCTTGTGGTCTACCTTATAGATTTCAGACTTGCCAGCCCCCACAATTGTGTAAGCTAATTCCTTACAATCAATCCATCTCTCTCATATATATGTATGTGTGTGTGTGTATAAAACAGAACCAAACAAAACCAATATGTATCATTGATTCTTTTTCCCCAGAGAATCATACATTGGGTATATATAGAAACTCAGGGAAAGAATAAATTTTTAGTAGGAAGCAAAGATCCCTTGAAATATCCACCTCAGCAGAAACCATTAAGAACTGTCTTTCCAAACTTTGCTGAGCATGTTTATAATTTTTTGGGGTCATTTTTGGATAAAGAAAAACTTG
The DNA here is from genome assembly GCA_024291935.2 of Okapia johnstoni. Taxonomy (NCBI): domain Eukaryota; kingdom Metazoa; phylum Chordata; class Mammalia; order Artiodactyla; family Giraffidae; genus Okapia; species Okapia johnstoni. Next base: position 62,994,804 of record CM044308.1, read on the forward strand.
ATCTATCCTACTTTCTCTTTTGATCAAAGAGTAGTCTACATTCCTTCCAAGCTCAATTTACTTAATCTTCAGCATTCTTCTTTTCTGTGCAGTCATATCCATTAGATCTTGGCCCAGTGGTCAGCATCTTCACAAGCCAGTTTTCCACCAAGTGCAGATGGGAGTCTTCTGGCCTTGCAGATTGCATCTATGATCTCATTCTATCATCCAGGGGGTTTCTTTGTTGCTGTCAGAACTAAAATTGTAGCCCTGTCTTCTGCTGCTTTGAATGAAAGGTCATAGGATGAGGAGAACCTATCAACAGGAGTGGATTACTTATGAAATCAGGTTTTGGCATTTTAACTGCTGAGCATTTTACTAGGTTAGATTGCTAGAAAATGACAGCACTTTTTAATGTGGGATGCAAGCCATATTGAAGCACAGATGTTAGTCTGGTTCTCACCTGTTCTTCACTGATGGCTGCAAACTCTGAAACAAGCCTGCCTCGGGCAAAATTGGGCAGTGCCAGGATCTGACTCTGTCTTCAAGTTCTGCTTTATGTCCTTTAGTCAGTTAATCCCTTCAATGAATCCTTCCCCTTGGGGGCCACCATTGCCATCTCCTCCTCTCCTGCTAAAAGGAGAGAAGACAGAAAACCTCTTTCTCTCTTTATGTAGATGACTAACCTCATCAGAAAACTTCGAGGCTCTTTAAATCTTCATCTAGCTGGATTTGGCAAATCATGGCCCTTGGGCCAAATCCAGACTCTGTAGTCCTCTCAAGTTAAAAATAAAAAAGGAAGAATATGTGACAGAGACCACATGTAACCCACAGAGCCTAGCGTATTTACTCTCTAGCTTTTAATAGTTTGCTGACCTCTCTGGATTCGATAGGAATAAAGCCATTAGCAATGGAATTGCAGGCATGAATGAGGGGTGGAGGAATTTTGTGGTATTAGGCTTGGGCCAACACTGTTTAACAACAAAAAAGAGGGACTTCCCTGGCAGTCCAGTGGCTAAGACTCCACATTTCCACTGCAGGGGGTGAGGATTCGATCCTTGGTCGGGGAGTTAAGATCCCATTTGCTGTGCAGTGTGGCCATAAAAATACATAAGTAAATAAAAACAAACAAAAATCCATAGGAAATCCTTGAAAAACTGTGGTTCAACACCTTACCCACAGGAAATCGATGCCTTGCTGATGAACTTCTGTGACTGGGAGAAGCCTAGCATCTTGATTATCATGGATTCTGAAACACTCAGTGTTTCTGTTAACACGTTATTATCTAGCACCAAGTACTGCCCAAAGCACTTTCCATGCATTTTATCTCCCTTAATCCTTACAACCAACTCCAAGAGGAAAATGTAGTTACTAGCCCCAGTTTATGGACAGATAAGACAAATCTTACAGATCAAATTGGTCCAGGATACACAGCAGGTTACAGGAAGAACCTCGTCTCAAATTCAAGACTGTCACCATGCACATCACCACCAGCCTATGTTGCTTTCCAGTTCTGACAAAAGCAGCGGGTAGTGCAACAGCTTTGCCTTCCACAGCCCGTTGGAAGGTTCTAGAATCTTGAGTGTGCTTGCCCCTGCTTCCTGCCCTTCTGGTTCCCATCCTCCAGCCCATCTTCTCCAGCCTACTTCCTCTCCTAACCTTGGTCCCGACATGGGGGTGGACGGAGGCCAGGGCAGTGCCGTCACCTAACTATATTATGCAACCATGTAATAGATCCCAGTCCTTCAGGAAGCTTGACAAACTGGAATATGTGTTTAGATTTCTAAACTCAGAGACGTTAAAGAGCAAAGAGGATCAGGCTGTGTCCTCCAGATGGTGCAAACGGTTTTCCTCTTCTGTATACCACTGGGTTGAAACTGCCACAGGAATACAGCTGTTTACAGAGTCTGTGTAGGACAGTATGCGGGGAATGTCAGAGCTGTAGGCCTGCTCCTTCCTCCCTGAGGAGGGGAGAGCAGCCGGCTTTCATGTTTCCAATGCCCATTTACTTCAAGAAGAATTTATTGAAGAATCGCAAAGGGCTCAAGGCTCCCACTCTACATGATATAAGCCTGGGTGCAATGTGCCAGTGGGTATGTATGAGTTTCTTGTGGCTGCCATAACAAATTACCATGAGCTGGATTGGTTAAAACAACAGAAATGTATTCTCTTGTGGTTCTGGAGAGAAACATAGAAGCTCCAAATCAAGGCATCGGCAGGGCCACACTCCCTCTAGAGACTCCAGGAAACTGTCTTTTTTGCCTCTTCCAGCTTCTGGTGGCTGACAGCTTTCCTTGACTCCTGGCTGCATCACTCCAATCTCTGCCTTAGTGGTCACATTGTGTCCTGGTCTGTCTTCTCTTCTGTGTGTCTCTTACAAGGACCCTTGTCACTGGACTGAAGTCCTATCCAGATAATCCAGGATCGTCACCTCATCTTAAGATCTTTGTCTGACTCTTTGCAACTCCATGGACTGTAGCCTACAAGGCTCCTCTGTCCATGGAATTTTCCAGGCAAGAGTACTGGAGTGGGTTGCCATTTCCTTCTCCAGGGGACCTTCCCAACCCAGGGATCGAACCCAGGTCTCCCGCATTGCAGACAGACGCTTTATCATCTGAGCCACCAGGGAAGCCCATAGTTACATCTGCAGAGACCTCTTTTTCCAAATAAGGTAACATTCACAGTTTCTGGATATTAGGACATGGACATTCAGCCCACTGCAGGTGTGTACTAGAATAAGAGAGAGAGAGAGAGGTGAGGGCATGGAAGAAACAAGTTGCCTACCCAGGAATCGCAGCTTCCAGCCAGCTCCAGCCCCTAATCCTATTTTTCAGTCATGGGGAAATGTCATTAGTGGTGAGTATCATACCTACAGTACTCAAACAGTATAGGTGTTTATCATGTTTATCATGTATGAGATATGTTTATCATGCAATGAGAGTTAAGAGATGGGAAGTTTATCATGTAATGAGAGTTAAGAGATAGACAACTTAAAACTATCATGCTGCTCTATCATTGTCTGGGGGAGAAGGAAATGGCAACCCACTCCAGTATTTTTGCCTGGAGAATCCCATGGACAGAGGAGACTGGTGGGCTACAGAACATGGGATCACAAATAGTCGGACACAACTGAGTGACTAACACACACACACATCATTATTTGGGACCCTTCTGCTCCTTGTCTCTCTGTCCAGCCTTAGTTCAAGGTTTCCATCCTTGGATCACCACATGGTTCAACCAGGCTGCTGAAGCTTCAGCCATCACATCTACATTTTAGGTAGGAAGAAGGAGGAAGATTAGGAAGGGCAAAGTGGTGTGTGTTTTCTCAGTCAGCTCATTTAAAGAGCTTCATAGAGGGTATACCTAGTGCTTACATCTCTTTGGTCAGAACAGGATGGGCCATAGGTGCAAGGGAAGCAAGCAAAATAGGTGTGTGTGTGGGGTGTGTGTGTGTGTGTGTGTGTTTGTATGTGTGTGTGTGTTTAATCTATGTTGAACAAAATAAAGGGTTAATTACTAAGGAAGAAGGGGAGACTAGATATTGGGTGGGCAACTAGGACTCTCTACCACAAGGGGCCTTGTAAGCCACACATCTTAGCACTCATGTGGCTGAGGCACAGAACACTGTCACTTCCTCTAACTTGTAATGTTCGATAATAAAAGAAGCTAACATTTGTGGAGGACTTTCTGACACTGGACTTGGTTCCTCCAGATTCAATAAAACTTACAACAACCCTTTGAGATTGATCATGATCATATTATGGTATTCCAATTAACAGATGAGAAAACTGAGGCTCGGGGAGAGCAAGTAATTTGCCAGTGGTCCCGTGGCTGGAGAGTGGCAGAGCCAAGCTTGAACCAGCTATGCCTGTTGCACAGCCCAGCCTCCATGACAGTGGGGCTGCTCTGAGGCTTTGAGGAGGCTGAAGGAGGGGACTGAGATCACCCCTGTAGCACAGTGACTGTGGGAGCACCGCTGAGAGCTGCCTTTTCTTACCTGTTGCTACATTAACGAGATGTGCAATACTGACTTTGCTGTCATCTCTGTTGTATATTGTTGTTCAGTTGCTCAGTTGTGTCCAACTCTTTGCAACCCCATGGACTTCAGTACACCAGGCTGTCTTTCGCTGTCCTTCACCATCTCCCTGAGTTTGCTCAAACTCATGTCCATTGGGTTGAGGCTGTGTTATATGTTTCTATTCCTTTAAAATTATTTTCTTAATCCTCCCACCTTCTACTTAGCCCACAGCCTCCTGTATTCATATACAGAATTACATGTGAATTATATATAGATGTGTGTAAATATAAAACACGTGACTTGCCCTGCTGATTGCTGCCTGATTAACACGTGGAGTGGCAGGTGGACTCTGCCAGACACAGCTGACTCCCAGCGCACAAAGTTCTGCTCCTTCTCTGCCTGAACACTGTCCACTTGCCCACCCCTGTGCCTTTGTACCTACCAACTCTTTTGGGGGGAGAATACTTTCCTTTTTCTCTCATCCTAGGGCTTCCTCTAAGACGCCAGATCCAGTGTCCTTTTATCACACTGTCCTCCTTCTCTGACTGCCCTTGCTGACAGCTCTCCTCTCCTGTCTCCTCCCCTCCTGTGTTCCTTTCTCTCTCCACACCCTCATCAGTTCTCTGGACCTCTTTTCAGTACCACCCCCTTGGCCTGGAGTTGTCTTTTGGGCCCACATCAGGTGGTACGTATTTTAAGCCATGCATTTTCGGAAGGTCGATGGCGCATCTCCTGCTTTTTAGGTTCCCTGAGTCCCCCACATCGCCTTGTGCCCACCTCTTTCCACAGCCCATGATGCAGTCACAGTGACAGCACTGGTTCAGTGGGTTACACGCTCCCTGAAGGGCTCTCACACACTCTCGCGTGTTGCGTGCACATGTTCGTGAGAAAATCCTGTTTATTTAGGCAAGATACAGAGTGAAAGGGCAGGGAAATGGTCACCCCAGGCAGGAGCAGGTGCGGCCTGTCTGGATGAGGTTTCTCCTTTGCTCCTGAGGTCTCTTACAGCACACAGCTGCCGGCAGCACTGCAGATGGGGCTCTGTCAGAGTTCAGGAAAGGGCCCAAGCCTTGCTCAGCCACTGTTAGCTTTAGGCTCACCCCTCCCCAGGAAGAACTTACACTAACAACCAATGAACTTGCATTTGTGGGGCTGATCACAAGCATCAGCCTGGAGAAGGAAATGGCAACCTGCTCCAGTATTCTTGCCTGGGAAATCCCATGGACAGAGGAGCCTGGTGGGCTACAGTCCATGGGGTTGCAAAGTGTTAGACACAAAAGAGCGACTGAGCACTCAGCACTCACAAGCATCAAGCTCTCCTGGATCTGACCTGGACTTAACACCAGTAAAACCACATCCTCATCCAGGAGGAGAAGGGAGGGTCAGGGTCCAGGAGACGCCAGCTGGGCAACATCTCTGCCCTAGTTCTCAGCATCCCTGATGGCCCAGTTTCCCAAACTTGCCCAGGTGGATGGGATTTCTGAATCTCACTGTCACCTAAAGAAAGAACTCCATCCATGTGGAACTCCAAGTGCCTTAGGAAGGACGTGAGACCACTCGCGGAGCTGGGCCAAGCACACTGTGCTTCCCTGGTTTTTCTGATGCTGCCCAGGGGAAGGGAAGCTTTGCACCCACAGTGGGTTCGCTGCTTCTCCTTCTCTTTGCCTTCTGCCCAAGGCTTCTGAACTGGCTTCCCCAGTCGGTATCGGCAGGCACAGGCTCTCTGTTGTGTGTCCACTGTGAAGCCGTACTCAGGCCCCCTTAATTCACACCAGCATCAGCTGCATTGCAAGTGACTGCATTTAACACATTTTGGGGAAAACTCCAAGCCCCACCCCACTCAGTCTTACCCAGGATAAGATGAGAGCTGCTGCTAAACTGAACTAACAGTATTTCCTGACATGTTTGTTTATCCTCTGAAGGCTCCTGATGACTCAGCTAGAACCAGCTAAATCAAGGTTGATATTGGACAGGATGGAGCCCATGAATTAGATGTATGGTCATGTTCCATCAGTGGGATAAGTGCCCAGTAGGTAAGTCAATGCCTTTCTACCAGACACAATGATGTAGGGCACACATCTAGGTTCTAGGCCTTGGGAGCACCTGAGACCCCCTCCTCTTCTTCAGATGCCCCCCAAGTCCTGTACTCAGTTGCCACTTCTTGTAGACTATGCCCTTGCAGAAGCTGTCCCTGTCTTCCCATCTCCATCATCCCTACCACTCCAGGTGAGGCATTACCTGCTCATACCTGGATGGATGAAGAAGTTAGAGGCAACAGAGCAATTTGACTTCACTCTCCCTGAAAATCCCTGTCCTTCCACCCTCCCAGTCTCCTCCTAGCTTTATCTCATTCACCTCTTTGCCCCAATTTCTTGTCTCTCTTTCCCTATTGAGGAATAGACTCCATCAAGTGCACAAGTCTTACTTGTAGCTCACCATAATTGTCCACAGGTACACACATGTATACCCCCACCCAGTCAAGATAAGGAACATTTTCAGCCCCACCCTCACTGGCTCCTTTGTGGCCCCTCCCAGCTATTATCCACCTCAAGGGTAACCACCATCCTACCTCTGTCCACCACAGACTAGTTACACCTATTTCTGAGCTTCGTATAAATGCAGTCACACAATAGGAACTCTGGCATCTGTACTATTTCAATTTTGTGCTTCTCAAACTCAGCACCGTATCTGTGAGGTTAATCTATGTTGTTCATAAAATGCCAGTATTTTATTTTTCCTTTGCTGGTGGGTAGCATTCTGTTGTATGAATGAATATGCTGCAATTTCTCTAACCACTCCCCCATAGACGGGCATTAGGGTTTCCAGTTTGGGGCTGTTTTACATACAGCTGCTGTGAGCATTCTTGTCCATTCTTGATCATTCCTCATGCCCTTCCCCATCTCTCCCCTTCCCCATCTCTCCTCGTGTTTCTAATCCCTTCCCTTCCCATTTCTTTGCCTCATCCTGCACATGTGGCCAGAAATCTGAACACTTCTAACTTGAAAGAAAATTAAGGGGAAAAAAAAGGAAAAAACAAATTTCTTCTTCTGACCAGAGACCACCTATTCACCACTCTTCCTATCTCCTTCCATGTTCCCCACAACTCCTCCTGGAAGTGCCCCTGTTACCTCCATGTCTGCGGTGCCCACTCAGGGCACAATGCCTCTGGGTAGTCCTGATTTTCCTCCCCCTCCTGACCCTTCTTCCCCTCCTGCTCTTGAAAGCAGGCTCTCCTCTCCTGGAGCGTTTGGGCATCTAGGATGCTCCCTGGCTGCAGACCCAATCCTGGCCTCCCAGACGAACATCTAATATCACTAATACTACCTCTTCCATTCCCTCAGCTGGGAGTAAGGCCCACTGCCCCGCGCTCCTGCTGTTTGTCATTTGAGATTCTTTCATGGCATTTACCACTGTCTGCCTCACATTATTGTTACTTGGGAATACACCCCATTACCTGCCTGGGTCTCAAGTCTCTGCATGTTGATCTGCATCTGTGTCATCTCTGATTTGTCCCAACACCAAGCACCATGGCTGGTACTGATAAGGCTTCCTAAAATGAACAGTATTATTCATTTATTCCTCTCCATGGGATTCTCCAGGCAAGAATATTGGAGTGGGTTCAGTTAAGTTCAGTTGCTCAGTCGTGTCCAACTCTTTGCATGGACTGCAGCATGCCAGGCTTCCCTGTCCATCACCAACTCTCAGAGCTGGCTCAAACTCTTGTCCATCGAGTCGATGATGCCATCCAGCCATCTCATCCTCTGTCATCCCCTTCTCCTCCTGCCTTCAATCTTTCCCAGCATCAGGGTCTTTTCAAATTAGTCAGTTCTTCACATCAGGTGGCCAAAGTACTGGAGTTTCAGCTTCAGCATCCGTCCTTCCAATGAATATTCAGGACAGATTTCCTTTAGGATGGACTGGTTGGATCTCCTTGCAGTCCAAGGGACTGTCACGAGTTGTCTACAACACCACAGTTCAAAAGCATCAATTCTTCAGTGCTCAGCTTTCTTTATAGTCCAACTCTCACATCCATAAATGACTACTGGAAAAACCATAGTTTTGACTAGATGGCTCTTCACTGGCAAAGCAATTTCTCTGCCTTTTAATATGCTGTCTAGGTTGGTCACAGCTTTTCTTTCAAGGAGCAAGCATCTTTTAATTTCATGGCTACAACCACCATCTGCAGTGATTTTGGAGTCCAAGGAAATAAAGTCTGTCACTGTTTCCATTGTTTCTCCATCTATTTGCCATGAAGTAATGGGATAGGATGCCATGATCTTAGTTTTTTTTGAATGTTGAGTTTTAAGCCAACTTTTCCACTCTCTTCTTTCACTTTCATCAAGAGGCTCCTTAGTTCTTCTTCACCTTCTGCCATAAGGGTGGTGTCATCTGCATATCTGAGGCTATTGATATTTCTCCCTGCAATCTTGATTCCAGCTTGTGCTTCATTCAGCCTGGCATTTAGCATGATGTACTCTGCATATAAGTTAAATAAGAAGGGTGACAATATATAGCCTTGACATGTTCCTTTCCGAATTTGGAACCAGTCTGTTGTTCCATGTTCAGTTATAACTGTTGCTTCTTGAGCTGCATACAGATTTCTCAGGAGGCAGGTAAGGTGGTCTAGTATTCCTATCTCTTGAAGAATTTTCCACAGTTTGTTGTGATCGACACAGTCAAATGCTTTGGTGTAATCAATAAAGCAGAAGTAGATGTTTTTCTGGAACTCTCTTGCTTTTTGGATGATCCAGTGGATGTTGGCAATTTGATCTCTGGTTTCTCTGCCTTTTCTAAATCCAGCTTGAACATCTGGAAGTTCATGGTTCATATACTGTTGAAATCTGGCTTGGAGAATTTTGAGAATGCCTCTTCTCCAGGGCATCTTCCCAACCCAGGGATCGAACTTGGGCCTCCCGCACTGCAGGAAAATTCTTTACCATATGAGCCTCCAGGGAAGCCCATTCATTTATTATTTCTCATTAATAAATTATTAAGTGGTTTAATATTAAATTACTTGCTACCTGTACCTATATTATGAAGATTCTATCTCTGGAACACATCCAAAAAGTTTAAAACCTTCAAACTTTAAAGAATAAGATGAGGATATATATATTGTTTGTGTGTGGTTGTCAGAATTCTCAGTTTAGGGTGGCTCTGAGTTGGTACACATGAGTGGGTGAGTGTGCGGGGGCTACGGGTGTTACTCAGGCCATGCAAAGGCAGGCTGTTCTTGAACATTCGGGTGGATTGAAAGATTCTTTAATCCTGAGTTAACCTCAGTGAGGGCAGGAATACTCAGAAGAGAGCAGAAGAGAGAAGTGCTCGCAGGCATTCAGCAGACCCCCAGTGGCTGACTGCAGCTAATTCAGCCTTGTAGAATTTCTTTGTAATGCCTCACAGTCTATTTTTTATCCCAATATTTTCACTACTTGATGACACCTGGTTTTTCTATTTGATTTCTGTCTGTGCGCACCAGGATGTGATCAGAAGGAAACAACTTTATCCTCCAGTTTTCCCCTTAGTCTTGAAATGCAACCAATCTAACTAAACCCACATTTACCAAAAGTTAGGTGGGTATGACATCACTTTTGGATGCCAAACACTTAAGTTTTTCACCATAGAATAAGTCTGTAGAACTCTGCCCAGCTGCTGGGGGAAATGCCCTGTAGGGGAACACGGCCTTCTTTGTAACACTCATGCCAGGCACTTTTGTTCCCTCCATGGGCTGTCCTTAAAAGACGGGCTGTGAAATTCCCCTCTCCTTTCCAATGAGCACTATCAAAAGGGCAGCATTCTCAGTTGTCCAGGACTAACAGTTCAGAAGAAATGCTAGTTAAATAACTTCTTAGTGTCATACTTTAATCCAGAAATATTTATCTAGTGGTCTGAATATCAACCTTGATTTTTATCCTCAAGAGGGAAAAGAGGAGATGGCAAAACTTGCTTGAGAGGCAGTCTCCATGAGGAGACTTGTAATTATGAATCACTGATTTTTTTCTGGGAAGAAAAAAATGATTGACTTTTTTAAAATCCACAGACCTTATTTTTCAGAGCAGTTTTAGGCTCATAAAAAAGTTTTGTGGAAAATACAGAGTTACTGTATACCCTACCTCCCACAGGGCTTCCCATGTGGCACTAGCGGTAAAGAATCCACTTGCCAATGCAGAAGACATAAGAGATGTGGGTTCGATCCCTGGGTTGGGAAGATCCCCTGGAGAAGGAAATGGCAACCCACTCCAGTATTCTTGCCAGGAAAATTCCATGGACAGAGGAAACTGGTGGGCTACAGTCCATGGGGTCGCAAGGAGTCAGACACGACTGAACAACTTAGCACAGCACAGCACAGGACCACCAGGGAAGTTCCCAGAGTAGTAAGTTTTGATGAAGTGGTGGTGGATGGTGCTTGAGGAGGAAGAGTGACTTTAATAGGGCTTCCCAGGTGGTGCAGTGGTAAATCTGCCTGCCAATGCAGGAGACACAAGAGACATAGATTCAATCCCTGGGTCTGGAAGATTCCCAGGAGGAAGAAATGGCAACCCATTCCAGTATTCTTGCCTGGAAAATTCCATGGACAGAGGAGCCTGGCAGGCTATAGTTCATGGGGTCACAAAGGGTTGGATCTGCCTGAGTGTACACACACACACACACTCACATACACAGTGACTTTAATGTGCAGCAAGAATTGAAAACCACAGGAGAGGCTGAGATGTTTGAAGGAGGCTCAAGTTGGAGGAACTGGAAGGTATTTCTTCTAGTGGGCAGGAAACAGAATTACTTGAATTCTCCGCTTCTCTTTCCCTTTGTTTCTATATGTAAATAGCATCCATTCATCCAGGCCCATTGCTTACAGAGAGTGACACTGATGTAGAAAGAGTCCAGAACTGATCTTTGATGGCAAGGATTATTCACTTTAGAGGTTCAGTGTAACCCTGAAAGCGGCACTGAAATGGAAGCTCTGTAAGAACAAAGACTTTGTTCTCTTTACTTTGTGTCACCAGAACCTAGCACTGTATCCTGAGGATGCTTGTTATAACACCTAGCCCAGCCTGACTCATCTACTCCTTTAATCTTCTGTGACACCTTCCACAATCCTCCCAGGAATAAATGAAACACATCAAGAAAGCACTGTTCGCATCCACCATTCCCAGAGAGAGGAGAAAGTGCTGTGACCCCAACGGCAGTCACTTAGGACTTCTCTATCTGGAGTTACTCTGGGCCGTCTGGCATTAGTGGGTGGCAGGGCAGGCAAGTTCCTGCAGCCTGGCAGCAGACACAAGTGTGGCAGTCCTGACACTCCTAGGAGGCTGGTCTCACACCAGCTATCGCCAGAGAGGAAATGAGAGCTTTCTGGTTGGCCCTGCTTAAGGCAAAGTGGTTTACAACGGGAACTATTTTAAATGGACCATCTGGTATAAATTCACATACTAAAAAGGGATAAATATCAAATCATCTCCTGTCCTCCTCAGAAACATCAAAGTCTTGGTTGTAGCCTTTTCTTCCACCCTTAGATAATGTAAATCCCAAAGCAAATCTCTTTTGTTCTCCTTTCTTAGAAATATTCAGACCAGGAGGACTCATTATGAGTTTGGGGGAAAAAAGTAATTTTTACATGATACCTGGAAATATTATTTTTTTTTCTAAATCAGTCATTCCGTTTTCTTGTAAATGGTGACCACTTGCTTAGTTAACACTCACCAGAAGTCAAATCTGATGATGTAACTAATACGCAAATGACAAGCACTTTGGAATTCTCTGGTATCTGGGCTTGGGGTGAGTTGTCCACAGCCTGTTTTTCTACCATGTAGTAAACAGGAAATACCTCTTAAAGTTTTTGAAAACACTCAACACTGGGGTAAAAAAAAAACAGCACAGGGATGCGTTGGGCAATCAAGAGTTTATTTTGTTGTTTGACCTCCATAAAGAGATGTTTGCCACTGTTGGTGTCTTTCCCCTGGGGAGCCATCTCTTAAAATCAGGAAGAAACTCAACTCTTGAAAAGACCAAGAGAGAATTCAGATGGTGTTTCATTCTATTTGAGAAAGACCAGAGTCCTTTCCAGTTTGTGTAAGAGCCTTGCCCAAAACACTGAGGTTACATCTCAGTTTTTCCAGAGTAAAGAGTTGCCCAATCAGCCACCATCCTTTCTACTTTTGTTTTAAGTTTTCTACAATCCCTATAATGTGGAAGATCAAATAAAGAGAGTGTCCTTCAGTTTCTGATGAGACATAATAAGATGTTTCCCCTAAATGTGCACATTTTGATTCACAAGCTTTAGAGGCAAAGGAAGTTTAGCCTTTCCCTTAGCCTGGAAATATCATGCAGAACTTTGGGCCATTAGAGCACAGAAGGCCTAAATAAACATCTCTCCAAAGAAGACATGCAGATGGCCGAGAGACACATGAAAAGATGCTCAACATTACTAATTATTAGAGAAAAGCAAATCAAAACTACAAAAAGGTATCACCTTTTGAAATGGTACACCAATTGAAATGGCTATCTTCAAGAAATCTACAAACAAATGCTGGAGAGGTTGTGGAAATAAGGAACTCACCTACACTGTTGGTGGGAATGTAAATTGGTGCAGCCATTATGGAGAAAAGTATGGATATTTCTTGAAAAACGAAAACTAGAGCTACCATATGATCCAGAAACCCAACTCCTGTGCATTTATCTGGAGAAAACCATATCTTGAAAAGATACTTGTACCCCAATGTTCATTGCAGCACTATTTACAATAGCCAGGACATGGAAGCAACCTAGATGTTCATCAGTGGAGGGATGGATAAAGAAGTGGTACATATATACAATGGAATATTATTCAGCCATAAAAAAGAATAAAATAATGCCACTTGCTGCAACATGGATGGACCTAGAGATTGTCATACCAAGTCAAGTCAGACAGAGAAAAATAAATATCATATAATATCAATTATGTGTGGAATCTAAAAAAATGGTACAAATGAACCTATTTATAAAACAGAAGTAGAGCCATAGATGTAGAAAGCAAACTTATTGTTACCAAGGAGGAAGGGGAGGAGGAATAAATTGGAAGATTGAGATTGACATATACACACTACTATACATAAAATAGATAATAAGAACCCTTGTATGGCACAGAAACTCTATTCAGTACTCCCAATGACTAATATGGGAATAGAATCTAAAAAAAAGAGTGGATATATAAATATATATATAACTAATTCACTTTGCTGTATACCAGAAACTAACACAACCTTGTAAATCAATTATACTCCAATTAAACTAATTTTTTTAAAGAAGAACTTTAGGCCATTAGAAATTCCTCCATTGCCCAAGAATCAGTTGGTGTTTTCTAATATATTTCAAGTAAATGTCAAGCTTTGCAAAGTGAATCAAAAGACATTTAAAAGTGGCATTTGGCTGGACCGTGATAGGAAGTATTAATAGTAAATAGCTTTAGAGAAGAGGCAAGGTTATCTTGGATTTATAGGTCTTGCAAATATTTACGCAAGGTGCTAAAAAGTAGCATCTCGTCTTAAAATTATTGGCCAAAGTGAGCTTATGCTTTTACTTTGTAAGTAAATATTGCTGCGGCATCCTAAACAGATTTATTAGGCCTGTCACCAACAGCCAAATATTTATGCAAGCTCCATGGGTTGAAACGGTAATTTAAGGAGACTGTTTTAACCACAGCACTGTAAATGTTTAAGGTAACATCCTGCCTCTTTGAAGCCGTCCCACCTAGCCATATCATCATATTTATAATAAAAAGACAACTTGTTCAAAGTGATGCATTATTTCCTGCTGTCCAGAGTGAGCTTCTGTCCTTTTAGCACAGCCAAGCAGAAAAAAAAAAAAAAAAAAGATTTCAGAGAGATCCTTCTATGCAATACCTGGGAAGAAGCCACTGAATGTGTTACTAATAGGAGTTGGGAGAGAGAAACTGTAACTCCTGTAGCAGCTGTAAACACAGGCACACCTCAAAGGTATTGAGGGTTGGGTTCCAGACCACCACAATAAAGAGACTATTGCAATAAAGTATGTCACACAATTTTTTTCATTTCCCAGTGCATATAAAAGTTGTGTTTATACTGTACTGTGGGCAATAGCATTATGCCTAAAAATATTATGTACATAAAATTATTAAAGATATTTTATTGATAAAAAAATGCTAACCATCATCTAACAACGCAGGGTTGCCACAAATCTTCAATTTGTTTTAAACACACACAGTTTGTGAAAATTCAATAAAGCAAAGTACTAATTAAATAAGTTTATGCCTTTGCCGTGGAGTAGTTTTTTAAAATGCAATTAGACCTTGCTAAGAATACATAGATATATTTAATAGTTGTATTCATTTTTCAATCTATTTTGGTTTAAAGTACCTCAGTAACTACTGATAAGGTTTGGTCCCAAGTCTGGTCTGATTTATCAGAATAAACTTGTATCTGTGTATGACTAGCTAAGTGAATTCTGGGCTTTGCTAAGTTCTGACCAGTTCCTTTGCTTTGGTCCTACTGGCCTCAATACCAGACTATGATATATCATTTAGGACCATTTCAGTAGCAAGTGCAACAAACCAAACTCAAATAGCTTACACAACACAGACCAGGCGTTGGCTTATATAATGGAAAGGTCCAGGAGGAACACCTTCAAGCACAGTTGGATTCAGGTGCTCAGAGTTGTTGCTGAAATCCTTTGCTCTGCTTTCCTTTGTACTGACTTCACTCTTCAGCAGGTTTTAGTTTTGTGGTGGTCAAGAGGAGCTCTAGCAGCTCTAGACATTTTTTTTTTCCTACCAGCAAAACTGCAGAATGAGATTTGGTTCAGACTGGGATACATGGCTGTTCACAATAATCATGGTGACTTTGGGTGCCTTCCCTTGGAATGAGGGGTAGCCTGTTGGTGGGGGGATGAGCTGTGATGTGACCCCATAGATTGAAAGAGGGATAGGTGTGACTACCAGAAAAAAATCTGAGTGAAGTCACAAAAGCTGGAGTTTGCTGATTAAGATACTTTTTATAGATAAGATAGATAAGATACAAACACAAGAAGCTTGTTTTCAGATTCCAAAGATGACACTAAGATAGATGTGCTGAATGAATATCTAGAAACCAGAAGCTGCCTGTCAAACTGATAGTTAGTAACATACCAAGAAATTAAGAGGATGGGAGAGATTAAAAAAAAGGGTGCATTTGTGTAGAAGTTTACTAAATACCCATCACAAAGAATTTCAGCCGATCTGCTCAAATTTGCTAACATCCTAGTGTTGATTAACCCAATGGCACTGTTAAGGATTAAGACAATTTACTTCAGACACGGGCCCTGGACTTCCCTGGTGGTCCAGTGGTAAAGAATCTACCTGCCAATGCAGGAGACACGGTTTTGGTCCCTGGTCCAGGAAGATTCCGCATGCCACGGGGCAACTAAGTCTATGCACCACATTACTGAGCCTGCTCACCCTAGAGCCTGTGCTCCACAAGAGAAGTCACCACAGTGAGAAGCTCACAGACCACATCTAGAGAGCAACCCCTGCTCACCGCAACTAGAGAAAGCCCACGTGTACCAACAAAGACCCAGAGCAGCCGAAACTACACGAATAAATAAAACTTTAAAAAAAGAAAAATATTGGCCTTGTTTCACCTGAGGTGCTTGTAAAAATGCAGAGTCTTGGAGCCCAGACCTCTTTGTCATGCCATCAGGGAATAGGATATCGACATTTTCACATACTTGCTAGGAAAATTTTAATAAACTGGCTTACATGGTAAAAAAAATCTGGGGATTTTAGACCATGGGGTGTATGTTTCCATTGAATTCCACTTGCTATCTGCTCAGTATCTGGTTAGTTGACATCTTGTTGATGCCACATGCACAAGAAAAAATGGCCCCAGGTTATGACTAGAGTACAGATGGAATACTTTAGGTAATAGGATTATTGGGGTAAACTGAATTATCAGCCCCAATTCTTCACCTTATACTGACTGGCAGGGACTTCCCTGGTGGCTCAGAAGGTAAAGTGTCTGCCTACAATGCAGGAGACCTGGGTTCGATCCCTGGGTTGGAAAGATCCTCTGGAGAAGGAAATGGCACCCCACTCCAGTACTCTTGCCTGGAAAATCCCATGGCTGGAGGAGCCTGGTAGGCTACAGTCCATGGGGTTGCAAAGAGTCGGACACGACTGAGCGACTTCACCTTACCTTACCTTACCTTACCTATACTGGCAGGGAATACTTGCCCACCTCTTGACTTTGAGTTTGCCCACATATCTTGCCTTGCTTAATGGAATGTGGACAGATGTAACATACACAGTTCTCAATCTGGGCCTTTGGAGAGCTTCAGTATCTCCACTCGCCCTCTCTCATTTTTGCCAAATCCCTGAAAGGCACTTCCCCTGAGTGGAGGTGAGCCACCTTTCATTTCAGGCCCAAAGTAACATATTTGGAGCAGAGCTTCCCAAAGAAGTCCAACTGGACCTACAGCTTGAAGCAAAGCCTCCCAGACACAACAAACTTAATCAACCAAGCTCAGTGATAGACCCATGAGAACAAGTGATTGCTGTTTTAAGTCACTGAGTTTGGGGTGTTTTCTTACACAGCATTGTATAGTAACAGAGGTAACCAATACAGTCAAGGGCTGTAAATGTCTTTGGGGGTTTGGTTTGATTTGTTTTGGGTTGACTCTGCAATTTGGAAAAGCAATTTAGAGAGAAAGTGTCAATTTCAGTAGGAGGGATCTTTCTGGGTGACAAAGGGCTCTAGCTTCTTGGGAATCCAGAAGAGATGAGGGGAAACTGTGTTCATTGTCAGGACCATCATTGTAAACAGCAAACACTAAAGGCACCTGCCCTAGGCCCAGTGTTGGGGGAAACTGTGGGAGGTATAAGGCCAGGTCAGTGCTCTAGAAAAGCTATGATCCCACTGCAGACAAAATCTGAGATGGAGGCGCTGAGACTACCCTCTGACACTATAGAGACATAGAAGTCAGACCTAGCCAATCAGAGCCTTTCATTCCCTTTGGCTATAGTGATTGGTTCAAGGATGGGCACATGACCCATAAAGCTAGACCAATACAATTCAATTTCTAGACTCTCTTTGATATTATTAGAAAAGAGATGAGTTCCTTTCACTAGAGATGATTAGCGGACAGGTTGTGAGCCTGGACTGTGGTCTGTCTTCTCCTTGCTCCATCATGGGAGGAATCTGTCAAATGGAATTCCATCTGAATCGACTCAGCCTGGCCAGATTTCTTTCAAGGCACACTAGTTAAAGAATAAGACCTTGGTACTAATGGTAAAGAACCTGCCTCCCAATGCCAATGCAGGAGACTTAAGACATGTGGGTTCAATCCCTGGGTCAGGAAGATTGTCTGGAGAAGGAAATGGCTGCTCACTCCAGTATTCTTGCTTGGGAAATCACATGGACAGAGGAGCCTGGTGGGCTATAGTTCATGGGGTTGCAAAGAGTCGGGCACGACTGAAGAGACAGCATGCATGCATGAAAAGTGAAAAATTCTCCAATTCTAACCACCACCCTAATATTTACTCCCAACAAGATTTCAACTCAGAAGTTCCCAAGCCCCTGGAGCTGAGTGGAATGACTTGGAGTGAGTGACCTTCCTCACTGGTGGTTCCCAGGATTTCAGGAGGGCAAAGCTGAAAGCTCACTTGATGCAGGAGCTCTAATCGAAATCCATTTCCTTCCTCATGTTTCTGTTCTTACTTTCTGGTTGACACTGCCACCCAGGATCCCTATATAATTTGCAGGGCTCAGTGCAAAATGAAAATTCAGGACCCTTTCAAAATTTACTCAGAATTTCAAGACAGTGACCACAGAATATTAAGCACATGAGAGGGGGCTGGGGGTGGGGGTCATGGTGACGGTGTAGGTGTCACACAGGCAGGAAGCTGCCTCTGTGTCACCTAGAGGCTAATCCCTATAGCTGATGTCTACCCATGTTAAAGGAAGCACCAGCCAGGAGTCCAATCCTGGGGGAAATCATAAGAAGACTCCCAGACATTCATTCCACAGTCACCGTCTCAACCACCTCCAAACCACCCATCAGGTAGAGTGGTTAAGTCAAGTGAGGGCCAGCTCCACAGAGAAAATCAGCTGCTTCCTCCTGTCCAGCCCAGCTCCGGGGCTGAAAGAGCAGACACAGCAGTGACTGGGAAACGTTCTGCAATCCCAGTACCCTCCCCAGCTGGGCTTCTCACCACAATCATTCCAAAAATATTTGTCTGTGAGCCCCCCAAAGTGCTTCAAATACAACTCTGCCTTGCCCGTGGGCTTGAGCGATCACAGCTGTGAAGGTTGCACAAGAGGAACACAGAGTCTTCGCTGCCACACGTGGGACTCAGCACAGCCTAGAAATGCTCGAGCCAGCCTCTGCCAAGGTAAGACTGGCCCACTCCAGGGACCCCCAGCCCACAGCAACTGCTCAGCACGTGCAGACATTTGGCGACCAGACCCTCCTTTGAAGTCCAGGCAAAACTGGGCAAACGTTCCTGCCTGGGAACATGTGGCTGTCAGTGGGAGGAAGGGTATAGTGGGGGCTCCCTCTGTCCTGCCCCCAAAGCTTAGGAGCTGGCACTTCTTTTCCTGCAGTGTGAGAGCTCCTGCTGTCTCCAGGCAGAGCTCAAAGTCTCATCTACTCATCACTATCTTTAAAGAGCTCAGCCCAGTGCTTAAAGTCAAGGTGAAAGTGCCCACCCTGTGTACTCCTGATTTCCCTTGAAAGAAATAAGAAAGTGGATGAGGTGGTTAAGGGTGGAAAGAGGTGAAATCGGTGGTTCTCAAAGTGTGGACCCCAGACCAGCAGCAGCAGTAACTGGTTAGAAATGCAAATTCCAGGCACCACCCCAGGTCTATTAAATCAGAAACCATAAAGGCAGGAACCAGTAAGAGTAAACAATCACACCACTTGCTTTCAACAATAAGCATTTTAAGAATGACCACAATGCTTATAACCAAATTTAGTCAACATTTCTATTTGCCAGGTACTGTTCTAACTTCTTTTATACAGATGATTATCTTTCTAAGCCATACAGTTTTGGTGTTTTGTTATAGCAGCCTGAGCTGGGACAATGAGGACCACTGAAATCATGCTGCTAGGTCTTTATGGGACATAGCTGGGATGTAATGTGATCAAGGTCAGCATCCGTATAAGATTGACATGCACCACACAGCCATTTGCTGAGTTTTGGGCACCGTTGACCAAGCAAGCTGATGCAGAACTACAACACAGCATGATGCAATGGAAGTAGGCCATTGCTAAAGTATGCAAGCATTCTCTGCTTATAATGACAGCTGACATTTATTGAGAACTTCCTGTGTGCCAGGCCCTGTTCTGAACACATCATGGATTATTATGCTAACTAAACAGAAGAGGAAATGGGAATTTATATTGGTTAATGCACTTCCCAGGTGGCACAATGGTAAAGAACCCACCTGCCAATGCAGGAGATGTAAGAGATGTCAGTTGCATCCCTGGGTTAGAAGATCCCCTGGAGGAGGGCATGGCAACACACCCCAGTATTCTTGCCTGGAGAATCCCATGGAAAGGGGAGCCTGGTGGGCTACAGTCCATAGGATGGCAAAGAGTTGGAGACGACTGAAACAGCTTGGCATGCATGCATGCATTGGTCTTGTTTGTTCCAGCTTATACAACTGTTAACTGATGGAGCCAGAAATCAAACTCAGGCAGTCTGGCTCCAGAGCCTGGGCCCTTAACCCCAATCCTACATCCTCTTCAATGTGACCTGAAACGGATTTTGGCTACAGAGAGAAATGTGCCTCGAGTCCCCCCACCATCCCAGCCCTGACCTCAGCCACCAACAGAAACCAGATCTAAAAGGAGGCACAGAGATTCACTTTGCTGTACACCTGAAACTAACACAACATTATGTCAACTATACTACAACAAAAATGAAAAATTATAAATAAATAAGAGCCATAGAAGTTCACTTGGCTTGGATCTCAGCCACAACCCAGAGAAGATGTTAGTATCTATTGATGAAATAATCAAGGTGCTTTAGGTTAAAACAAAACTAAACTTGACCAACAAATGGTGGCTAAATCAACAATGGCATATGTGTTCAATTTGGTGGGAATCTGGTGAACCATAAATCAGAAAAAAGCCTGGGGGGCTTAGTGGGGCCTCCTTACTGGGCTGTGTTTGTACCACCCCAGGGCTGGAGCCATAGCTCTGGATGAGCCTTGCCCTGCCACGCAGGTCTCCCAGGGCCTGGCACGCTGCTTGTCTGCTGGCGGTTGTGTAACAGCTGGCCCAGTTCAGTGAGCAGTTAGGGGGCCACTCCTACACACCTGCAGGCTGTGCCCCTGGCACCACACAGCTGGGCACAAGGCTGCTGCTAACATTCCACCTGATGCCTTCCTTGACCAAGAAAGGCTTTAGGAAGACGGCCCTTGGGGACTTGGCTGGGTTATGGGGACCCCTGCAGTGAGGAGCCAAGTAAGAAAAGAACCAGATGGACAGTTCTCAGCAGGGAACGTGGAGAGAGCATGTGAACCCAGCCCTCCTCTTGTTCAGCACCAAGTGAAAAGGCTGGTGGGGACTCTACGATGAGGTCCTTCAAGCACCCCACAACCTATGTTCCCTGAAATTTGTAGAGACTGGTATTCTCACCTAAAACTCTAAAAGCTGGTGTGGGGTGGAGTAGCAGCTTGCCTGAGAAAGGTCAGTGCTTGCTGGGTTCGGGACAGGGAAGAGGAGGATGCATTCATGTTTCCCAAGCCAAATGTGGACCTGAGAAAGGAAGCTGGTGGCAGGATTAGGTGACCCCAACAGAGAACCAACCAGAAGCTGGAGAGGCAGAGGCAGGGGGCAACTGCAGCCAGTCAAAGCAGACATTGCTTCAAAGGAATTTCAGGTGTGAAATGTGAAATCTCCAGTGCTGAGGATGCAAGAAACCAGGGAAGCACAAGCTTTGGGACAGGCAGCACACAGACAGCAGTGACAACTTGGCCCTTGTCCTCTAATTCACCTGGCCTCTCCCACCCCATGCTATCCTGACCCTCAGAGCTAAACAACACCTGGAAAAGAAGGAGGTCTAGTGAGAAAGGGAGGGGAAAAAATTACTGTATCCTTGTCGACTGCAGTCTCCTTGCCTGAGGCAGGTCAGAGCTAAAGGAGGAAACATTCTCATTGGATGCGAGTACAGAGTTTAATGGATAAACCTGGACATTTAACATTAGAAACTGACCAAAAAAGCTATTGGGTACTTCTTGTGTGCCAGTATTCTATTTTGCCATAGAGATAAACTTCGAAGAAAAAAAGACTTTGTGAGTGTTATGCCTTTTTTAAAAGGAAAATCCCAATCTATTTTAACTAAATTCACAGATAGTTCATCCCTTATGTGTTCATTTCTCTGTGGGAGAGCACAGTGAAGGCGAACCCCTTATCCTCTCACCTGGCATCAGTTGAATTAAAATGTTTTGAACACCCAGTGGTGATGCAGCACTGGGTGAGCTCATGGAGATAAGAAGAGCAGGCATAGTGTTTCCCAGGTGCTGGAAACCAAACTGTTTTGGTCTGGCAGGAAAAGTGACGTCCAAGACTGCAAGTGAAGCCTTCTGCTGTGCGTCATCCTCTCTTCGTATTCATACTGCACGTGTAGTCCTAACTCAAAAACAATTCTTTAAAACTGTCCTTTAGGAGCAGAGAGAGAGATCTGGGCTGGGAGACAGAAGCCCTGGCTTATGTAATGACTCTGCTGCTGACTGGTTGCATGACCTTGAAGAAATAACAGATGAAGCCTAGGTTTCTGGTGCAAGAATTTCTCCAATGAACGTGCATTTGTCACCTGCCCTCCAGGCTCTGTGCTAGGACTATGGAGGTGGCTTCTCTTTATCACCTTCTTGGAGTCTTCCTGATGCTCTGTGTATCCCAGCTTCTGTAGACCAGAAACATACGGCTGGAATCTCATCAGGCACACAAAGCAAACAAACATGGGTGTGGGTGTTTGTGGCAGAGACTGCTAATTTTCCTCCAGTGTCCCTTCTCCTGTTCTTTCATTGTAATATAATCCTGGATTTTCACTTGGGCACAAGGCCACCCCTCCCACCCTTCTTGGTAGCAACAAAATTCTGGCCAATGGGGTGTGAGCCGAAGTGATGTGTGCAACTTCTGAATTATGCTCTGAAAAATAAGAAGCAAGCCCTGCTGTTTTTCTTACCCCTTCCTGCTGGTGAGTCATCTTGTACCATGTAGATGGGAAGGATGGCAGAGAAATGGGATGGAATAAGCCTGGTACCCTGTATTAGATTATTATTTCTCTATAATAAGCCATTCTAAACTATAGTTGCTTAAGTAACAAACATTTGTGGTCTCCCTCTGGGTCAGAAATCTGGATCTCTTGGCCCAGAGTCTCTCTCAAGTCTGCAAACACAGTGCTGGCGAGGGCTGCTGTATCTCAGAGATTCCCTGAGGTGGCACCCATGTCCAAGCTCACTCCTGTGGTTGTTGGCAGCCATCAGGTCCCAGCTGGCAGTTAACCCAGGACATCAGTTCCTTGCCCTGTGGGCCTCTCCGTGGGGCAGCTCACAGCATGGCAGCGGCTTCCCTGAGAGGGAAAGGGAGACAGAAAGAGCCAACAAAATGGAAGACACTCCTTCTGTACCCCACTCTCAGAAGCCACATCCCATTACCTCTGCCATGTACTGTTTATTAATAGAAGGAAGTCTCCAGGTCCAGCCTACATTTGAGAGGAAGTGTTTCCACAGGGGCATGAAGGATGAGGAGGAGAGGGTCCCTGAAAGAGTTTTCAGAGGCTGCCTCCCATGGGTCCTGACACCATGAAGTTGCCCTCTCCTTGTTGGTCTGTTTCTGCTATAATCATTAGGGGAGGTTAAATAAATACTCACCTTCTTTAAAACAGGGTGTGCATCACAGTAGCCACACCTGCGTTCTAGTTGATAGTACTGAATTTGCTTCATTCTAGTGAAGATCCTGCAATAGACACTTCCTGGAACAAGTGCCCAACTAAACCCTTTTCTCAGAAAATGCCCCCCTTCCTCCACCTCTGCCCTGCCTCTCCTTTCTGGGAATTTCTGTGACCATTTTTGTAATAAATAACTTCAGTCCTCCCCGGCTCCATCCAATTAAAGAAAGGTTAAACATCTGAACTAAGATGGGCCAACTCTGCCCCACAGGCATTTAGAAATGGAATCCAGAGACCCTGGTCAGTGCCCTGGACACCCGGGCATTGTGTGATGCTAGAACTGGGTCCGCACAGACATGGAAAGAGAGGAGGGAGAGGCAGATGTGCAGGGAGAGGCCTTCAGAGTGCATTCAGCTATGGCTTCCTGAATCAGGTGCTGTCTAAGCCTGGCTCTCCCCTATCCCAGGCGTGTGTCATGCC
Organism: Okapia johnstoni; assembly: GCA_024291935.2. NCBI lineage: Eukaryota > Metazoa > Chordata > Mammalia > Artiodactyla > Giraffidae > Okapia > Okapia johnstoni. Next base: position 63,018,158 of record CM044308.1, read on the forward strand.
TTCTTACCCTTCCAAAGATATGTCCTCACCTCACCCCCTCCTATTTTTTCATTTCAACCAGTTTGAGGGGTCTTCGGGTCATTGAAATTAAACAATATCTGACTACAAAAGGCCCTTTCTAGGTTTTCTGTGAATTTTCAACGTTTGGTTTTCAACCTTAACATTGTCTCAACCAGCCCATGACATCCTGGCCCCTCTCCTACACCCCCTCCCTGAGAAAATAATGAAATCTTGCTGGAAAACACTAGGGTGGTCAACAGGGCCCACTGGGAAAGAACAGTGCCAGCAAGGATGCTATGTTGATACATGTCCGTGATTTGATCCACTACTTAGTTGGAGGTCAGAAAAGGAGATGTTTTAGTTTGGTGTGGTGGAGGGGGGAGGGTGATACACCAATGAGGGGGGACACACAAGGTGTCAAAGGACTAAAGAGGTCATCTTCCCTTGCTTTCACCTTCTGTGCACTCACATGCTGCTTGTCCAGACCAAAACCAAGTTACTCCACACCCTCGTCACTGAGCCGTTAGTTAAAAAGACCCCCACTCTGAGTTCCCCCCGTATCCTTCCCTGCAGCAGCTTTGCTGTGGTTCACTTTGAGTTCCCCAATGGCTCCCTAAGAGGCAGTCTCTGCTCTGAGACAGTGTCTCTCTCCACACATCCCCTCAACACGCTGCTCTCTGTCTGTTTACTGCAGAATCCAGGCCAGGGTGTCGCGGACGGGTTGTATTTTTCTAGTGGAATTCTGCACGCCCCTCCCTGAGTCACATTCTGCATTCCGTTGATGCCTTCTCTGAGGAAGGGTCACTGGGAAGCAAGACTATTGGCTGCATGACCCATGGAGGGCTTGCACCCAACCTTGTCCTAGCAGCTGACCCTCCGGTGTGGAAGGAGGCTGAGTGCGGTGTGGTAAACAGGAAGGCAGCAAGCCCTGCTTGGCCTGGAGAGCAGGAAACATCAGCGACCACGCTCAGCCCTGGGCCCGGATCATAGCCATCTGAGCTTGCAACACCTCCCAGGCTGGTTTGAAGATTCTTCAGCAGCTTGGAGTTGTCAGTGCAGCAGGAAGAACTTGTCCTAAGATGCCACCTCAAGAATTTCATGGTTTCTGAGTCTGGTGTGATAGATGGATAAACAGATGGATGAAAGGAGGAGAAGGGAGAGTCAGAGGGAGCAGTGAGGGGCGGGCCGACCTCTCACCATCTTGTTGTAAACTGTTACTGACTCCGCCTCACCCTGCGTGCCCAACCCCCCCTCACCAGCCCGTATTTTTTCTGTTTCTATGACTTCTAACATACTTTAATTTTATTATCTGTCTTTTCATTCTAGAATATAAGCTTTATGAGGACAAGGATCTTTGTTCGTACCCTTATAGCTTCTGTCAGCCTCCACAGTGCCTGGTACGCAGTGGATTCTCAAAAAATATTTATTGGATAGATGGATGGATAGAGGAAGAAGTGGATAGATGGATGGATGGATGGATTTCCCTCGGGATGCTTCTAACAATATTCTTACTACATGTCTTTCACTATTCTCCTCCTGTCCTCCAAACCAGGGATGCCCTCTCCCAACCCTACTAAACACGATCTCATTCATCTTCCATGGGCCAGCTCCACTGCTACTTCTGCAGTATGACAGTGCAGTTAAGAGCCAGGCTTTCAGAGTTCAAATCCCTATTCTACAGCTTGCTTACTCTGTGACCTTGATTAAGTTACTTCACATCTCTAAGCCTTAGTTTCCTGATCTAATGGGATTCCTGTGAAGGTGAAATAATATGATGTCTGAAATACGCTTAATTAACACACCTCTGCTACTGCTCCCCAACTAGGTATCTGGCATTTCCTCCTTTGAATACCCATATTACATTGACTCTCTTAAGAACTTGTCATATTTTCTCATATTCTAGTTATCTTTGTACACATAGTGCTTTCCTTAACAAAAGGGGCCTTCTCAACAGGCCCATGAAAAGATGCTCAACATAGCTAATCATCTGGGAAATGCAAATCGATATCACAATGAGATACCACCTCACACCTGTCTGAATGGCCATCATCAAAAAGAACTCAAATAACAAACGCTGGCAAAGAGTGAAGGAAAGGGAACCTTCATACATTGTTGGTGGGAATGTAAACTAACACAGCCACTGTGAAAACAGTATAGAAGCTTCACAAAACACTAAAACAGAACTACCATATAACCCAACAATTCTACTCCTGGATATACTAAACAGTAATTTGAAAAGATATATGTACCCATGGACGGAGGAGCCTGGTAGGCTACAGTCCATGGGATCGCTAAGAGTCAGACACGACTGAGCAGCTTCACTTTCCCTTTTCACTTTCATGCACTGGAGAAGGAAATGGCAACCCACTCCAGTGTTCTTGCCTGGAGAATCCCAGGGACGGGGGAGCCTGGTGGGCTGCCGTCTATGGGGTCGCACAGAGTCGGACACGACTGAAGCGACTTAGCAGCAGCAGCAGCAGCATGTACCCCAATGTTCACTGCAGCATTATTTATAATAGCCAAGATGTGGAAGTAATCTAAGTATCCATCAACAGATGAATGGATAAAGAATATGTGGTACACACACACACACACACACACACACATGGAATACTACTCAGCCATAAAAAGAATGAACTTTTGCCATTTGCAGCAACATGGATGGATTTGAAGGGCATTATGCTCAAGTGAAATAAACCAAAGGAAAACAAATACTACATGATATCACTTACGTATAGTATCTAAAAAATATTAAAAAACTAGTGGAATATAACAAAGAAGCAGCAGACCCACAGATACAGAAAACAAACAAGTGATCACCAATGGGAAGAAGGAAGGGAGGAGGGGCAATAAAGGGGTAAGGGGATTAAGGATATATAGTGGGGAATATAACCAATATTTCATAATCACTATAAATGGAGTATAGACTTTAAAAATTGTGAACCACTATGTATAATAGTACACTTGTTACCTATATAATCCCTGGAGGAGGGCATGGCAATACACTCCAGTATTTTTGCCTGGAGAATTCCCATGGACAGAGGAGCCTTGTGGGCTATAGTCCATGGGGTCACAAAGAGTCGGACATGACTGAGCGACTAAGCACAGCACAGCACAATCTATATGATCTTGTACGTCGATTGTCAATAAAAAATGAATAAATGAAAGGGAAGAAAGAAGGATCCTTCTGACACAGTATTTTGCAAATCCATATTTTAAATACCCTCCTTGAGTATCAATACCTGCAGCAAAGAAGTCCCTAAGCCCAGAAGGACCGTTGCTGGGAGGAAGGAGCAGGGCAAGATCAGTGTTCAGAGGCTGGATGAAACATTGTCTAGAAGAGCTTGGAGGGTGAAATATTGTAATGTAAAAGCACATAATCAAAGACCCATTTACACGGCACAAGCATTTCACATTATGAGCTGCAACTTCACACAAGTTTCTGAGTGAGAGGAGAAATCAGCCATCTCCTGTGAACCAGAAGCCCCTTGTTCAAAGAGAGCTGGTGCAGGAGCCAAAGTCGGGCCCAGACTTGAGGCAGCAAAGCCTTAGCTTCTGTAGGAAAGGACCTGCCCCTTGCTGTTATGGTGATCCCTGGAAAGTCACTCCTGATAAACACCGGTGTGTTTCTGCAATCTGGCTTTCGTCCCTTCGAAGAGACCTAAACGGGGAGTAATTAACAGAGCTGGGGAAGCCAAGAAAATGCATTGAGAGTATAAACAGCCTGACAGGACATTTATACAGCAGCAAGCAGAACTGGGTCCCCCTTCCCCAGTGTGCTGGAGGCCAGCAGGGGAGATCTAGAGAGCTAGACATCCATCTTTGTTCTTCTTTCTGAGATGGGCTGCTTCTGGCAGTTAGGAAAGATCCTGGCTGAGTTTCTGGGAAGGATGAGCGATGGGGTGGGTTTGCAGGGACAGTGGCAGATGGAGGAAACGTCATCCTACTCCCACTCAGGACCACCAAAGCTCTTTTATAGGAAACAGAAGGGGAGAAATCATAATCTAACTTCTTTCTTCCAGCTTTATTGAGGTACAATTGACAATTCCCAGTCTCTAGTAACCACCAGTCAACTCTTTGCTTCTATGAGTTTGACTATTTTAGATTTCACTGATAAATAGAATCATGCAGTATTTGCCTTCTGTATCTGGCTTATTTCATTTAGCATAATGTCCTCCAGGTTCCTCCATGTGGTTGCAAATAGCAGGATTCCCCCTTTCTTTTTTTTAAAGCTGAGTAATATTCTGTTATACATGTATATATAAAATGAATATATTTATTCATTCATCTATTGACATTTAGAGCTTCCCTGATAGCTCAGTTGATAAAGAATGCGCCTGCAATGGAGGAGACCCTGGTTCAATTTCTGGGTCAGGAAGATCCACTGGAGAAGGTATAGGCTACCCACTCCAGTATTCTTGGGCTTCCCTTGTGGCTCAGCTGGTAAAGAATCGCCTGCAATGTGGGAGAACTGGGTTCGATCCCTAGATTGGGAAGATTCCCTGAAGAAGGGAAAGGCTACCCACTCTAGTAATCTGGCCTGGAGAAGTCCATAGACTATATAGTCCATAGGGTCACAAAGAGTCAGACCCGACTAAGAGACTTTCACTTTCCCATTGACATCTAGGTTGTTTCCATGTCTCCGCATCTTCGCTATTGTGAATAATGCTGATTTGAACGTAGGAGTGTAGATTAATTATCAGGGAAATGCCAGCAAAACCACAATGAGATATCATCTCCCATCTGTTAAGATGACTGTAATCAGAAAGACAAAGACAACACATGTTGGCAAGGATATGGAGAAAAGCAAACCCATGTCCATTTTTGAGGTAATGTAAACTGATACTTTTGAAAGCTGAATGAGCCAACCTGACTTTACTGTTGTATCCATGATCAGCATTCAATGATTTAGAAACTTAATCCTCCATGTCCTCCTTCCCTATGTGCCAGGCTGGCAGGATCCTTTGTCCTGGAAAAGGTTTATAAAAGTCTAAGAGTACATATGTGTGAGTATACGCCTGAAGGAGAGGCAGCCTCGAGACCAACAGCGGCTTTGCCATTTACTGACTATAAGTCTATCAGACTTGGGCAATTGACTGCCCTCCTAAGGTTTGCTTTCTCTGGCTCCAAGATGGAAATAAAGTTAATACCTTTCTCACGGGTTCTCCTTAGGAATAATAAAGAAATAAGCACAATTCCAGGCTGCCAAATGCCCTCAATGAAGTGTGGTCCCTTCGATTATCATTAAAAGATGAAACCTGTGTTCTTTGGTGGGAAAGGAAGAAGCCCTCATGTCAGAGATGAGAGAAGAACTGGCTTTTGGAATCTGAGTAGAATGAGTGTCCTGAAGCCATATATTGGGCTTTCCAATTTGAAAGAAGTTTACAACTTTTTAGTAGAGGTGATGGATAGGCTCACTGTGTTGATTGTGGAGTTGTATTACATATGTCAAAAACAAACATATCAAATTATATACTTTCAGTGAGTACAGTTTATTGCATTTCAGTTGTATCTCAATAAAGCAGTTAAAACGGAAAATAATTCACTTGTAGAACAGCAACAAAAAGACCATAATAATAATGGTTTTCAGGCTGGTGATTATAAGTGGATGGACATGCAGGTGTATGAAAACTTCAGTATAAAAAACATTTCACATATGACTATTCCTTGCAGTTTTCTTAAAACCCCTCCTTTCTCTTCCCCTTCATCTATCCAGATCCTTCCTTTTTAAGCCCCACTCAAGTCTCACCTTCTCTCAGAAGCCTTCACAGGCCACTCCACCTCATCATAATTGAACCCACCTATGAATGTCTTAGGGTTTCTGAGGTGGTACAGTGGTAAAGAATCTGCCTGCCAAAGCAGGAGATGCAAGAGAAGGGAGTAAAGTCCCTGGGTCAGGAAGATCCCCTGGAGCAGGAAATGGCAAAGAGCTCTAGTATTCATGCCTGAAGAATTCCATAGAGAGAGGATCCTGGCAGGCTGCAGTCTGTAGGGCCGCAAAGAGTCAGACAAGACTGAGAGGCTAAGCGTATACGTGTCTTAACACATACACACTAATTTCTCAGATAGTGCCTGAGACTCCTCATGTGCTCTCATTCTATTATTTAAATCATTATTTAACTTCATGTGTCTGTGATGATTTTAGCTTTGAAGAATAGGAGACATTTTTTGTGTCTTTGAGCACATAGTGCTTGCTAAATATCAATATTTCCTATAGAATGATGAAATTTAGAGTTCTACCTCCTAGGCTTGACTCTAAGCACCATGAACTCGAAGGAATGATCCTCAGTCTCCTACTGGATAGGAATTCTATGGTATCAACCATTGCTTGACTAAATAGACCATCAGTTACATTTGATTGTTTATCATTTGTTTTCATTCAAAGGATCTGTTTTAACTAGTGTGTTCATCCATGATGGCTTTTCATACAAAACTAATGGCTCTCAGACTTGAGAAACGCCCCCCAAAAGACTTGTTTGACTGCAGCAGAGTTTCAAAGACTTGTTCCAGCCCATCTGTATGTGAGCAGCATAGTTCTCAATGCCAGTCAAGCTGGGGTCCCAGACCATAGGGTGCATGGGTCAGTTCCCTAATGACACTCCAGTGGCGGCACTGACCCTATTCCATTATCCTAAGCCCTTGCCTTTTCTGTTTGTTTGTTTTGAACTCTCCTGGAAGTCTAATGGAGTCAGATACCACGCCTCCCAGTAAAGGAATGACATTTACAACCCCTCTCTACTCCTGCAAATGGAGGGATTATCTAGCGATTCCCCCATCAGCGGTCCCTGGGACCTCAGGTGTCCTCTCAGCCTGGTGCCCTCGGCGTCAGCTCCAAAGCTGGTGGTTTCAGCAGCCAGGGAGCCTCAGACCTTAACGGCAGGCTCACGATTGAGAGTTAGCAGAACAGCTCTAAGTATCCTCTTCCTGTTTCAGAGCGTTGCTGGCAAGTTTCTAAAAACCTGCAGCTTATTTATGTCTTTAATGCTGGGCTCCTGGCCACTGCTTATTTCAGGACTAGCTGCAGCTCTGTTCAATATTAGGTCAAACCTGCCACCCCCGCCACCATCTACATGAGGAAGGATGGACACCATCGTGTTCAGTGCCTGCCAAGGAAGCAAATAGGGGTGCCACGGGGCTGGATACATGCTGGGTAAGTGGCGTGGTGGCATCTGTTTCTCTAATGGAACACAGAGAGCAGTTTGGGGGAGTAGGAACTGAAAATATGGGAATATTTAGGAGGAAATGCTCTTTCCCCAAGATAGTCTTTATGGTTCTGTCTTTCCTTTCAATAATCATTTACTGCTGAATGAATTGTTGACTTTGCACTTCCTATACTGGGATCCATGGTGTCAGTGGATGTTTCTTTTAAAAAAATATAGAAGGAAGATTTTTTTTTAAAACCTAGGGAAATAAAGATCTGTGGAATAAGGGCTCTAGGACCAACCATGGGAAGTGGTGAGAAAGGCTACAGAGTCATGGAAGAGTGATGTCCAAGGCAGGTCAGATGCAGACCAGGCAGGAAGTAGGTTTGTTCAACAAATAATAAAATGACAATGCTCAGGGAGAAAACAGACCTCCGGCTGAGAGAGTTTAGTGCAGACGAACTTATCTTGATGTAATTCCAGGAAAGGTTTCTCACTTTCAGGAGAGACACTGCACGCAGACTGCTGTGGCAGACCTTACTGTTTGCCTCTTCTAGAGCTCCCACTTGCACACGCATGCATGTGTGTGTACAATCACACCCACACACATACCCACACACACATACTTCTTCCCTGTTGGTAGAGCCTTGATTTTGTCTAGGTGCCCCACTCCCATATTCTCAATGGAACACATCATCCTGGTCCCAGAAGATGAACATTATAATAATTTTTAATTATAGTAACTTTTTGCCATGTAGTGGTTTGGGCGCAACCGCATAACACAAATCTGACAAGTGGAAGCTGAGGTGGTCCTTTCAGGACTTCTGGAAAGATTTTTCTTCATAATAAGAAGAGACAGACACACAGAAGGGCTTCCCAGTTGGCGCTAGTGGTAAAGAACCTTGCTGCTAGTGCAGGTAGACGTGAGAGACCTGGGTCCAATTCCTGGGTTGGAAAGATCCCCTGGAGAAGGTCATGGCAGCCCACTCCAGTATTCTTGCCTGGAGAATCCCATGGACAGAGGAGCCTGGCAGGCTGCAGTCCATAGGGTTGCACAATTGGACACGACTGAAGCAAGTTAGCAGCAGCAGACACATGGAAAGAAACACCCCTACTTGCTGAGTGTGGATTTTCTGTGATGCATCAGAACTACTGCAAGCATCACACACCTTGTCAGAGAATGGAGAGAGGGTTGTAGACATTCTGGGAATGGCAGAACAGCAGGATGTTAAAGACCTGGATCCTTGATGATGCAGTCAAATGGCCAAATTGACCCTGGAGCCACTCCACCCCTGAACTTGGTATTAACAGATTGAATTCCATTCTGCTTAGGCCACTTGAAGCTGAGTCTTTGGTTGGTTGCAGCTAGATGTTTCATGTTAAGAGCTTTTTCCCTTGAAAAAACACATCTAACAACTTGATACATTAGGCTACCTACTTAGTTCCTTGGCAAAACTCTTCACTTAGCCCCATCACAGTGTAAAGTTTGGCCCTCCAGTTGCGCCTGGCCAATGCCTTCCTCTGCACCCCTACCCCAGCTCCCTCTCCTTTGAGGATGCCATGGCTCCCACGCTCACCAAATCCAGCCACCATGGTTGTATCTACTGATGGTTCAGAGCACAGGTTTTAAAGTCAGACAGACTTGAGTTTTAACCCTGGCACTACCACATGTCTCTTGTAGTTCTCATAAAATGAATTCAACTTCCCTGGGCCACAGTTTCCTCAGCTACAAAACAGGAAAAATAGTTCATCTCATAGGTCTATTTTAAGAATTCTATGAGATGATCATGAAAAGAGCTTAACAGTCCCTAATATGCTGGAAGTGGTCTGTAAGTCATAGTCTTAACAATGGTAATAATGATTTTTAATTAAAATTGATAATTGCTTTGGATTGACTAAGGCTACCTGATTCAGATTGGATCGTTCAAATAGCAATAGGGCATGGCTGTTACCAAATGCAGCACAGCAGCAAGGAAAGGTAATAAGTAATCTGGACACTTTCCATATCATTTGATATTTTACTAAACATATTTCATTTGTTTACTCACCAAAGAATCTTTTAAACATCAGTATCATTCCCACTTTACTGAAGCAAATGGAGGTAAAGAGAGCCTAACTGCATGCCTCAGCTCACATACTGGTGACTGAAATCTACATCTTAACACATTCCAGAATACAGCTCTTTCCTCCATGTTGCCCTGTGCATTCACATCCACCCAGCCACTGAAGTCGACTGTTCTCAGCTCCTAAACTTTTGTGACTGGCTTCTAGTACATCCTAGATTGGTTGGTTGCTTTCTGTTTCAGAAGTTTGCATGTTAATATCCCTTGAAAATGTTCAGTGGCTCTGAGAGTGTTTCTGTGTTGGGGGAAAGGAGGAGAATTATGGCAAGCCTCCCAATATTCCAGCAAACTCTATGGAAGGCTGGGTTTGCTGCTGTGCTTTGTCTAAGCAGCTCCTGGTTTTGGCAATAATTTATACATTCACACTACTTCTTAGCTTTTCTTTGTTTACCCAGGGGGTGAGACTTTGTGATAAGCAGTCTCTAATGAGGTTTATGTGACTAGGAGTGGACATGTGCTGCTAAAACTGTTTACTATCTACTGAGTGTCAACAGGGTCCACTGGGTAGCTGTCAAGACATACTTGTTCAAACAGAGAAGGATAGAAAAAAGAGAGAGGGGAAGGAAATTTTCTATCCAAGGAAAATAGGGATGGGTTAGAAGCTAGAGAAGGAGATCTTTTGGAAATTCATTGCCAAAGAAATAACTTAGTTTAATGGCTTGGTAATATGTATAAAGTCTATTTTCACTGGTTTTCTTGTAGATGACAGTCTAAATTGTTCTCCCCCAAAGCCACCCACATACTGTGGACATTTTTTGTTATCTTCTTCACTAGGGTCTACCAAGGTCAACTCAAAGTGGGAACCTATTTATGAAAGGCTGAGTTTCTTCAGGTTTTCTGTTGTTTTGCAGTATTTGAATAAAGACTTGAGGTGATCACTGATCAGGGATCTTTAGAAGACAGCTCTTGTCTTGAGTGGAAGTTGTACTGAATTACCATTTGAACCCTTTCCAGCTCCAAGATTTAGCCTTGTAAGCACTGGTTGGCTGTTGAGTTTCTCTAATGTCTTAGAGATATATGAGTCTCCTGATATATCTTTTGGGTTTATTCTACTTCTGTAAAGTTCATAGTAAGAATATGACCTCTCTGAAATATACAGTCTTTAGGGAAGCTCTTGATCTGGCTCTGAGTTCCACTAAAAACAAAATTTTGAGTGCCAGTCATTTATTTTTGGGGTGACCATGGGAAGCACTGTTAAGGAATTGAAGAAGGGATAAGAAATGGAAAGAAGCCAGTGAAGGGTGCATTTTGGAGCCAGTTAGCAGGGTGGGCAAATGGAATTCAGTCCTGCTGGAAGGTAGTATAGAACATGCCTCGGAGTTATCTCAACTGAAGGATTTAGGAAGCTGGTGAAGTTACCCATCAGTAACATCTCGAATCTGCTACTGATTCAAGGATTACCAAGGGTATTAACTCTGGTATTTCTAGCCTATCCTATGCACAAACAGAGCCTGATCCTGCAATCCGGTATAAAGTCTTCAGGAACAGAGTTTTCAATGTTCACAGCAAGCAAGCAGCCTTGGGTGAGTAGAGGTGAAAGTTAAGGCCAGTGGGCAGAGTGCCAGTGGTGTGTGCTAGACTATTGTCTTTGTGGTACTCAGCTTCTGAAATTTCTTTCTCCTGATTCTAGGCACTAGCGTTTTACATGACCTTCAGGTGTGAGGAAGGGGAAGGTGGAAATAGCTTTGTATTTCACCACCACATCGTTTTCTGATGCTACAGTTCTAGTCAGCTCCTCCACATTGTAACACAACTTAGAAGCACATGATGAAAACTCCATCTCTTGTAAGTGTGTGAATTGAGGTAATGTAGATTATGCATGTGAATTAGTGAAATGTTGATGTGGACTTTTGAATCTGCTGTTTAAAAATCTATTGCTACAGAATCTCTGAACAGATTATTGTTTCTTTAACACACTAGAACAGCCCTTTGTTGTACTGTGTGTGTGTTTCTTCAACTAGATAAGCTCTTTGAAGATTGCATACAGAAAACCTGTTTGGCAGCCACGCCGGGGCGGATTGTGCGGCCGGCGACTCCCTCGCGGCTCGCGGCTTCGGGGCCTGTGGCTCGCGCGCGGCCACCTTGGCCCCAGAGCCCCTCGGCGGGGCCACCATGTACTCGGGAGCCGGCCCCAGACTCACTGGTAGTACCGAGAGATCGGGTTTTCGTGGATTTGCATTATCTGGAGGTGTGCAGATGCCCCGAAATTGAAATTAAGGCTTGATGTCAGGAGGCAGTTCCCAGGGAAGAGGCCCTGGCGCAGAAGCTGGTATAGACTTCCCTGGTGGCTCAGAGAGTAAAGCGTTTGACCGCAGTGCGGGAGACTACGGTTCGATCCCTGGGTCAGAAAGATCCCCTGGAGAAGGAAATGGCAACCTGCTCCAGTATTCTTGCCTAGAGAATCCCATGGACGGAGGAGCCTGGTAGGCTACAGTCAACAGGGTCGCAAGAGGTCGGACACGACTGAGTGACTTCACTTTCACTTTCATGAGTATTTTAGAATAAATACCTTTTAAATACCTAGATGTTGAGTTACTAGATCAAAAGGCACATGATTGTAAAAGATTTCTGAGACATTCCTTCAAAATCACCTAGTTTGGATGACAGTGACTTTTTTTCCCCCAAGCGCTAATAAATGCCAGATGGGCAAAAAATTAAAAAAAAAAAAGATAAGATTGTATACAATTTTGCATAATCATTTAACAGAATATGTATTATTATTATGTACCTGAGATGAAGTACATTCTAGGAAAGAGGTTTGGACTATGAGGACAGTCCTTACCCACAAAGAAAGCAAGCTCAACACAGTTAAAATAAATAATAAGGAGCTGAGAGAAATTACAGGGAAAATTTCTTTCCCTCGACAGAAAAATTACAAGATTTTATGGGGGATTTTCAACTGAAGATGTCGGACTGAGTGCATGCCTTAATATCTAGTCCCTCCTGAAATTTCTCTCAAATAACAGTAAAAGGATGGGGGGGAAAAGGCATAAACACATAAAAACAAAGAATTCCAAAGAGGATACAATAGCAACAAAATCTTGGAAATTGGAGAGCAGATGTCTGCATAGTTACTGATCATCTCAAGAAAGATAAATCTTAAGTGAGGGAAATGGAGACACAATTTATAGTGAAGAACTCACAAGAGTCTGAGGAATTAGAGGCACTTGCAGAATTTGGGGAAGAGGTGAGGCTAACAGTGTTGAATGAGAATCTATTTAAGAAGAGCTTAGACCCTTCATATCCTTTCTCTCTTATGGAGCCAGGTGACAGACTCTCCCCAACCTGAGAAGAAGAAGAGGATTGGCTTTTGGAAAAGATAAATCATGGTTTATGGACTGGAGGACACCAATCACAGCTGAGGGTGGAGATGGTGTAATAAAAGCAGAATGACCTCAATGGTGAAAAATTGAAAGCATTTCCACTAAGGTCAGGAACAAGACAAGAGTGCCCACTCTCACCACTACTATTCAACATAGTTTTGGAAGTTTAAGCCACAGCAATCAGAGAAGAAAAAGAAACAAAAGGAATCCAGATTGGAAAAGAGGAAGTAAAACTCTCATTGTTTGCAGATGACTTGATCCTCTACATAGAAAACCCTAAGGACACCACCAGAAAATTGCCAGAGCTAATCAATGAATATAGTAAAGTTGCAGGATATAAAATTAACACACAGAAATCCCTTGCATTCCTATACACTACCAATGAGAAAACAGAAAGAGAAATTAAGGAAACAATTCCATTCACCATTGCAATGAAAAGAATATAATACTTAGAAATAAATCTACCTAAAGAAACAAAAGACCTATATATAGAAAACTATAAAACACTGATGAAAGAAATCAAAGATGACACAAGAGATGGGGAAATATACCATGTTAATGGATCAGAAGAATCAATATAGTGAAAATGACTATACTACCCAAAGCAATCTATAGATTCAGTGCAATCCCTATCAAGCTACCAATGGTATTTTTCAGAGAACTAAAACAAAGAATTTCACAATTTGTATAGAAATACAAAAAACCTCGAATAGCCAAAGTAATCTTGAGAAAGAAGAATGGAACTGGAGGAATCAACCTACCTGACTTCAGACTATACTACAAGGCTACAGTCATTAAGACAGTATGGTACTGGCACAAAGACAGAAATATAGATCAATGGAACAAAATAGAAAGCCCAGAGATAAATCCACACACCTATGGACACTTTATCTTTGACAAAGGAGGCAAGAATATACAATGAAGAAAAGACAATCTCTTTAACAAGTGGTGTTGGGAAAACTGGTCAACCACTTGTAAAAGAATGAAACACCATACACAAAAATAAACTCAAAATGGATCAAAGCTCTAAATGTAAGACCAGAAACTATAAAACACCTAGAGGAAAACATAGGCAAAACACTCTCTGACATAAATCACTGCAGGATCCTCTATGACCCACCTCCCAGAGTAATGGAAATAAAAGCAAAAATAAACAAATGGGACCTAATTAAACTTAAAAGCTTTTGCACAACGAACGAAACTATAAACAAGGTGAAAAGACAGCCTTCAGAATGGGAGAAAATAATAGCAAACGAAGCAACTGACAAAGGATTAATCTCAAAAATATATAAGCAGCTGCTACTGCTAAGTCGCTTCAGTCGTGTCCGACTCTGTGCGACCCCATAGACAGCAGCCCACCAGGCTCCCCCGTCCCTGGGATTCTCCAGGCAAGAATACTGGAGTGGGTTGCCAGTTCCTTCTCCAATGCATGAAAGTGAGAAGTGAAAGTGAAGTCGCTCAGTCGTGTCTGACTCTTAGCAACCCCATGGACTGAAGCCTACCATGGTCCTCTGTCCATGGGATTTTCCAGGCAAGAGTACTGGAGTGGGCTGCCATTTTGCACAATGAAAGAAACTATAAGCAAGGTGAAAAGACAGCCTTCAGAATGGGAGAAAATAATAGCAAATGAAGCAACTGACAAAGGATTAATCTCAAAAATATACAAGCAGCTCATGCAGCTCAATTCCAGAAAAATAAATGACCCAATCAAAAAATGGGCCAAAGAACTAAACAGACAGTTCTCCAAAGAAGACATACAGATGGCTAACAAACACATGAAGAGATGCTCAACATCACTCATTATTAGAGAAATGCAAATCTAAACCACAATGAGGTACCATTTCATGCCTGTCAGAATGGCTGCTATCCAAAAGACTACAAACAATAAATGCTGGAGAGGGTGCAGAGAAAAGGGAACCCTCTTATACTGTTGGTGGAAATTCAAACTAGTACAGCCACTATGGAGAACAGTGTGGAGATTCCTTAAAAAACTGGAAATAGAATTGCCATACGACCCAGCAATCCCACTGCTGGGCATATACACTGAGGAAACCAGAATTGAAAGAGAGACATGTGCCCCAGTGTTCATCACAGCACTGTTTACAATAGCTAGGACATGGAAGCAACCTAGATGTCCATCGACAGATGAATGGATAAGATATACACAATGGAATATTACTCAGCTATTAAAAAGAATGCATTTGAATCAGTTCTATGAGCTGGATGAAATTGGAGCCTATTATACAGAGTGAAGTAAGTCAGAAAGAAAAACACCAATACAGTATATTAACGCATATATATGGAATTTAGAAAGATGGTAGTGATGATCCTATATGTGAGACAGCAAAAGAGACACAGATGTAAAGAATAGGCTTTTGGACTCTGTGGGAGTAGGCGAGGGTGGGCTGATTTGAGAGAATAGCACCGAAACATGTATATTACCATATGTGAAATAGATCACCAGTCCAGGTTCAATGCATGAGACAGGACTTTCAGGGCCAGTGCACTGGGATGACCCTAAGGGATGGGATAAGGAGAGAAGTGGAAGGGGGATTCAGGTTGGGGAACACATGTATACCCATGGCTGATTCATGTCAATGTATGGCAAAAACGACTACAATATTGTAAAGTAATTAGCCCCCAATTAAAATAAATTAATTTAAAAAAAAGAAAACAAACAAAAAAGCAGAATGATTAAATCAATATTTACTGAATGTTGAAACTCAAACACTCATCTCCCCCTACTTGGCTCTCAAAGCACTGGAAATTAGATTTATATCTTCCATTAACACAGCCTTCTCTCTGGAATCTGATCGACTCACAGGAAAAGACCTAAAGATAATGAGAGTTCCCTAGAAAATGACTTGTCCAGCTCACCCTACCATGAAGCTCACAGTTGATAACCCCACTGACTCAGAATTTCCAGTCAGCTTTAGAGTGTCCTGCTTTTAAATATGAGTATATATACAAGCCAGACATATTAGGGGAAACTCTCAATTATAAAATATTAGGGACAAAACCAAAACACAGAGGAAAATAACTTGGAGGCAGAGAAAAACTGAAAAGAAAAAAAACTATAATATTATCTTTAGGAAAAGAAGATATTGCAGCATGAAACAGAAGTGGGAGACTAAATAAAGACTAAGTATTAAAGTATTATTTAATACTCAGAACAAAGAAGAGGTCTCAGAAATTAAAAACAAGATAGAAGAAATTTAAAAACTCAGAAGAAAGGGAGAAAAAGAAAGAACAAAATGAAAAAGAGAAGGAAAACAGGAGAGAACAGAGAATAAGTTAGAGAACCTTTCCGGAATCTCCAATATCCAAATAAAAGGAGTTCCAGAGAAGATGATGTTATCAACAAAATGATTGGAGGAAAATTCTCAGAACTGAAATATATGAGTTTCCAGAGTGAAAGACAATCACTGTGACCTTCAGAGCATATGTTTAGAAGACACTGCAGGTACTTCATCCAGATCTCCTGTATCTGCCCAGCACATTCCACTGCTTCCCTCTCAGGGCTCATAGTCCCTTTCTCTGGTGCAGCTGTGTCTCCTGGAAGGGTCTGTCCACCACTCCAGCTTCTGCATAGGAGAGTTCACACCAATAACTGATGAGAAAAGTCTAGAGCCTTGCCCCAAAAGAGGAACCAATGCTGGTAGAACTTGTGTACCAGAGCAGTGCTGGGTACTGGCCAAAGCTAGCTTCCAGCCAAAACCACATCCTTAGCTCTCTTCCCCAGACCCATCCTCCTTCCCTCCTTTACATTCTCCTGAGATGAATCCCTCAATTAGTCACATGCACTCAAACTCCTGTCTTAATCTCCGTTTCCAGGAAACCCAACGGAAGGTGATAGGAAACAAAGAGGATTCTAAAAGTGTTCAGAGATAAAAAGTAGGATTATACAAAGTCTCAAGAACAGAATGGCATTGACTTTCTCAAACTTGCAGGCTGAAAGACGACAAGGGAGAGGTTCCTTAAAAATTCTAAAGGAAAATGATTTCCAACATAGAATTGATGTTAAGGGCATGAGTGCATGTGTGCTCAGTCATGTCCAGCTCTTTGTGACCTCATGGACTGTAGCTCAACAGGCTCCTCTGACCATGGAAGATTCCAGGCAAGAATACTGGCGAGGGTTTCTAGTTCCTCCACCAGGGGATCTACCTGACCCAGGAATCAAACCTGTGGCTCCTGAGTTTCCTGCATTGGCAGGTGGACTCTTTACCACTGATCCACCTGGAAAGCCCTACCCAAGATAAATGAAGGGGAAAGGGAAATGAAAGGATTTTGGATTTTTAGATTCCAAGATCCCCAAAAGTCTACCTCCTTTTCATTTTTTCTCAGAGATCATTCACCAAAACTAGAAAGTACACCCAGGAAGAGACAGACACAGAATGCAGAAAATAGGAGACCTGATGAAAAGAAGTGAAGAAAAAATTCAGGAAAATGAGGAAGGGAAATCCCAAGATGACAGCTGTGATCAGGCCCACAGGGCAGACTCCAGGAAGGACCTTTTCACAGCATATAAAATTAATAGACTCTCTAATATATGTGAAGACTGAAATAGTGATACAACTGGGGGATGGCTTAGGAATATGGTAATGACAACTGCACAGGAAACTAAGCATGTGTAAAAACAAAACCATTATTAACTTTAGGACAACAAATGTTTGTGTTGGAAGATGATCATACATGACTCAGGTATGAAGTTTACAAAGTCATCAAGTACTACACATCAATCTAACCAAAATTACAATAGACAGGGGACGAAAAAGTCTCTGTGGCAGAGTTAGGTGGGGATGGGAAAGAAAGATAAATCCTCACCTTCCATAGTTGAAAGTCAATAGATGATGCTTAACACTGAAAAATCAAGAATTGAACTTGAACCATCAGAAAGGCCAAAGGGGTTGAAAGGGCTTTGGAGGCATGGTATATGGATGGGGAGAGGCTGCTGTGTTTTTGGAAAACTTTATAGATACATCTGATTCTTTAAATGCTGTGCAGTATAACCTTGATTTTTAAAACTACATTAAAAATGAAAATGCCTCCAGGGACAGATGCCTGGGGACATAAACTAGATTACTGGATAAAATGCTGTGAGGAGGGCAGTTTTGACCAGTTGCTGGCATGGAGCCCAGATTGAGGAAATATTTTTCTCAAGGGACCTAAGATGCTGAGAGAAAAAGCTGACTCTGACCCAGAGAGTGGAAGTAGAGTGATGATGACGTGTAAGGGGCATAAGAGCACCCTGACCGCAGGGTCAAAGTTGGAGCCTGCTAGTTGGGAGGAAATTGAAAAGAGGCCGCATTGCGGCTTCAGCAACTTGTGAACTCCCGTGTGGTCACACTAAGATTAAAGCCAAATTAGAATTCCCACTTGTTTGTTTTCAGGACAACAGTCCTCACCCCCTTCAGAGTCCCCTCAGCTCACGTCTTCAAAGGTGTTTTCACGCAAGCTCACAAATCTGCCAGCTACAGTCAACACACCTAGGCCACCGTGGTCTTCCTTTCTGGTCCCTCTCTGTCTAGCCCAGGTTGTCCAGAGGCTCATCCTTTCACTGAGTCTCAATCAGTACTAAATTTGAAGGCTGTGGTCCTATGCTCTGTCACACTGGATTAGATGTCAGTATACTCTGGACAAGATACCCAGAGTGATGCTGGTTGTCATGGCAATAGCTTTGAAGGGGGCTAGAAGTAAAGCACAGATGCAAATCTCAAATCTGACTTTAGGAGGCACCTTTCCTGTTTTCCTAGAAGATGGCCAAGAAATTTACCCCAAAGGTAATAAATGCGGGAGACCCACTGGGGGAGGCTCATGTCTAGTGGTGCCTCTTTTGAGAATCACTCAGGGGAGGAAGAGGATTGCCTAGCTGACCAACATAGTTTCTCATTTTAAGTAAAGCTGCTGGCTGAATATTTCTTTCTTTCTATCTATCTATCTATCTAGGCTCCCCTGGTGGCTCAGTAGTCAAGAATCCTCCTGGCAGTACAGAAGACATGGGTTCAATCAGGTGGATTCCCTGGAGAAGGAAATGGCAACCCACTCCAGTATTCTTGCCTGGGAAATCCCATGGACAGAGGAGCTTAGCAGGCTACATTTCATGGGCCGCAAAGAGTTGGAAATGACTTAGTGACTAAAGGACAACAGCAACAACAATCTATCTATATTAATTAATTAATAATCAATGGAAAATCTATTGGATTAACCAGAGGAACTACCAGCAGTTTCACTTAAGTGGTGAATTGCTCTATTTCTTTAGAAAATGAATCAACTTACCTAAGTGCGATGGACACATCTATTGTGAGTTTGTAAAGCTAAGTAAACCAATAACAGGCTCACAGCTACTGCTCTCAAGGGCCTGGACAGAAAACTTCACAGAACTTGTTTCTAGAGAACTGAATTCCTTTTTTACCTTAGCAAAAACCAAGACTCAGAGAGGATAGGCAACATCCCCAAGTCACACAGCAAGTAAATAGCAAGTCTCTGTATTCCAAGTTTGGATATTTTTGGCCTCAAATTATCTGCCCATTAAAGTGAAGCAACCATCTTTACAAACATGTAAGGGTGAGTATATTCCCATATTTTCCTAAATCTATTATCACACTTCTTGTGGGAGTCTGACAGCCATTGATTACCCATTTCAGATATTAGATGCTGATATAATCCAGCCTCCCCAGGATTAGAACTTTCTACCACAAGTAGGAGGGAGTGGATGGAGTAGGAGGGAGTAGGCAGGAGCAGCAACCATGGCTGCCCAGCATCCTACACAGAGAGCAGATGAAGAGCTCTGGCGGGGGAGTTTAAACTCGACCCCTTTGGCCAGGGGAGCTCATCAAGATTGATGGCCAATGGATTCCACAGACAACATTAAATTACTGAATGACACCTGAGAGCTTCAATCTCTCTCTCTCTTTTTTTCCCCTCAAGTTACCTACCAGCTCTCTTCATGCTTCCTAGTCTCCTCCACCCACCCACACTTAGATCTCTCCTTTCTGATGGTGGGTCTATCTTACTTCCCATTACCCTAATCTGACAAGAAATCAAAGATGTCAAATACCTTCCATTCATATACATTCTGCTGCTGCTGCTGCTAAGTCGCTTCAGTCGTGTCTGACTCTGTGCGACCCCATAGACAGCAGCCCACCAGGCTCCGCCGTCCCTGGGATTTTTCAGGCAAGAGTACTGGAGTGGGTTGCCATTGCCTTCTCCCGTATACATTCTAGGACCACAGCAACTGTAGCTACTGACATGAACAGAAATATCTAACCTGAATTATCCTTCCACCTTAACTACATATTCGTGATGGTTGATTTTACATGTCAACTTGACTGGGTCCTGGGAGCACCCAGATATTTGGTTAAATATTATTTCTGGGTATGTTTGTGAGAGCTTTCCAGATGAGATTGATATTTGAATCAGTAGACCAGGTAAAGTGGATGGCCCTCCCCAGTGTGGGTGGGCAACGGCCAATCCTTTAAGAGCCTAGAACTAATAGAACAAAAAGGTAGAGGAAGGGAGGATGTGCTCTCTGCCTGACTCCTGGAGCTGAGGCACTGATCATCTGCTCTGGGACTGGGGCTTACACCTGGTTCTCAAGGCTTTGGACCCAGACTACAACTATGGAACTAGTTTTCCTGGGTCTCCAACTTTCAGACAGCAGACCTTAAGACTTCACAGCCTGCTAGTTATGTGCACAAATTTCTTATAATGAACAGCACACACACACACGCATCTCCTATTGGTTCTCTTTCTCTGGAAAGCCCTGACAAATACCTCATTTGATCTTTAATTCCTCTAAAAGCTACTCATGAGTGGATGTGTCTTTTACTAATTCCATCTTTTTGAAGCCTATAAGAACACGAGGGGTTGAAAATGTCTTTTTCACAGGCTTTACCTACTGTCATTGTGGACTTCTGTGGTAGGATATTTATCAATACAAATAGTATCATAGGATGCTGCTGCTGCTGCTAAGTCACTTCAGTCATGTCCGACTCTGTGCGACCCCATAGACGGCAGCCCACCAGGCTCCTCTGTCCCTGGGATTCTCAGGCAAGAATACTGGATTGGGTTGCTATTTCCTTCTCCAATGCATGCATGCATGCTAAGTCATTTCAGTCGTGTTCGACTCTGTGCGACCCCATAGATGGCAGCCCACCAGGCTCCTCTGTCCCTGGGATTCTCTAGGCAAGAATACTGGAGTGGGTTGCCATTTCCTTCTCTGTATCATAGAATAGTTAAACATTAAAGTTATTATCCCATGAATCAAAATCAATTCCAAGTGAATAGAAATTCAATATAAAAATTCCAACCAACTACCAATGAAGAAAAGGTAATATTTTTCAAAATTCTAAACATAGATGTAATTTACTAAGTATAGAAGACAAAGTAAGATTCTAAGCATAGAACTAACAGAATAATTAACAAGGGAAGAAACTGATTGGTTTCACCACATTTTAGAACTAAAGATAAAAAATAACTTTAAAGGCCAGGATAAATAAATATTGAATGTCTGAAAAAGAGTTAGAAAATTTTCCAACCCAGAGCTGATATAAATAGTTAACAAAAACCAAAGACACTGGTAAAGACAATTACTTGGGCAAAAATTCCTCAAAGAAGATTTAAAAAATTGTTTGCAAATATTTATAGCCATTTGATTCATAATTGTCCAAAGAGGAAACAGCCCAACTGGCTAATGGACAAACAAATATTGGTGCATTCATACAAAAGAATACCATGCTGCTAGAAGAAGGAACAGTCACTAATATATGAAATAATATAGAAAAATCTCAAAAATCGTTATGCTGTGACAGAAACCACACAAAGGAACCATACATACTTTATGATTCCATATATATGACACTCTGGAAGAAGAAAAACTGTAGGAACAGAAGACACATTAGAGAAAGCCAGGGGCTGGGGATCTGAGGAGGAGATTGTCTACAAAGAGAATTTTGGGGGTGGGTGTGAAGAAAATATTTTATATCTTGACTAAAGTAGTGGGTACATGATTACAAACATTTACCAAAGCCATACATCTGAAAATAATAAATTTTACAAATACAACTAATACAAATATCCAATCCTGGCTAGGTTTCAAAGAATCTAGTGTTCTCATACAGTAATGTTGGTGATGTAAATTGGAATGACTCTTTTGGAAATCATTCTTGAAATATGTATCGAGTCATTAAATGTTTACTCTTTGATCTAAAAGTACCATTCATGGGAATCTATGCCAATGAAATTCTGAAAATGGCTTAAACAATCATGTTCATGGAATAATTTGTCATAGATCATTAATAACTTTGAACAATTAGAGAAACTCAATTTTCAGTAGTGAGTGCAGGGTGCGTTGAATTATTATGGAAAATTTTATGGTGGTGTTATGCAAGAGTTAAAATGATTGTTATAAAGTCTATATAGCCACATATACATATGGAAGTATATACATGATGTAACATTACTGAAGAGAGCCAAATACAGACTTATGTGTGCATTCTAGAAAGTCAGTAAGTATAGCGGTTAAGAGCAAAGATCACTGAGCTAAGCTGGCTAGGTTCATGTCCCAGCCCTGTCACCTACCAGCTGTGACCTTGGGTAGCTTATTTAATCTCTCTGATGCTCATTTCCTCATTTGTAAATTAGGAAAAACAGTAATGGCTTCCTCATAGGTTTTTTCCCCCCAAGGGTTAAATAAGTTACTATCACATAAAACTCTTATACAAAAATTCCTGGCACAGAGAAAGCATCTTATTTAATGTTTTAATATATGTTTGCTATGCTGTTTTGTCTCTGCAAATGCAAAAGGGCTGGACAAAAATAACACAACAGCATCATTCTGGTATATGTGGTTGTGTAATTATTAATTAGGATGGTTAAAATTGTGGGAACTTTTGTCTATTTTTTTCCATTTTTGCATTTAAAAATTATTTTGATTTTTAAAGGGTAACATAGATCTCACAACAGATTTATTTACCTTCAGATTTCATTACACGGACATTTTCTCAGATTTATTTTTTGACTTGCTTGTTAATGGATTTCCAAGCAATGGTGTGACTAAAGAGCTAAAAGGATATGTATACCGATGACCAATGTAAATTCCCCTGAAAGAAGCACTCTGAAAACAGGAAACATCACAAAATGGTTTGAGGGGAATCATATCCATGAAAATACTAATTAAGATTATTTACTTTGTTAAATGATCAGAAGGTGCCCAACTTTCAAAAGCAGAAAAATGATGAATTAAGTTATAAGATAGCTACCCAAAGGAATATTATCAATAACTTAAATTATGATTGTAAAGATTATGTAGCCATATATATACATGGAAATGTGTAGGAACAGAAGTGTCAAGGGAAGAGAGTTAAATATCTTTGTCTTGAAACAAAGCTTAAGATACATAAGTGAAGGATGGACTCCTCTTTCCTGGGTCCCCGTGCTCCTTGCTTTCTTAGAATCTCTTACTCTGGTTTTGGAGGTTTGGAAGATCTTACCTACAGCCAACATTGTGTCTCTGCTTTGTCTCTGTAGAGCTGGCTTACACATAAGATATATGCTGGGTGGACACAGGGCAGGAGAGTCCCTACCTCGGTGCTTTCTGCCTGTGTGTTCCGGGTAGCACTGTGAGTCAAGCCTGGACCTGAAACGAATCTGGGGAAATTTATGCTGACACTTGGTTCCACATCTGGAAATGCTGAGGGTCAGTCATGATTCTTAGCATTGCGGTCATTCTCTTCTTCAGCAAAACGTCAACATACCTTGCAGACAAGCACTCTTCTTTCCAGACACCCAGGACATTCAGGACATTCCAGCAACTGACTTTCTGAAAATGGGATGGGTTTGCATGTTCAGCCCAGAAGGTGAAATTTTCCAGTGTCTTTGGCTGGAAAAATCCAGAGCTGTGTAGATCTGCTACCAGTTAGTTTCTAGTCAAAGGAAACATATTTTACATAGTACTCCCTAGATTAAATAGGCTATTTGAAAATTTTTTTCTTCCAATACTTCATGTGTCTTTTAAAAACCAATTAAATTTGACAATTTAAATCTTGTGTCTCAGACCTTCCTGAAGTGAAAATGTGAAAAAGAAACAAATGGAAATTTTATTAAAGTTAGAAGACCAATGGAAAATAGAAGTCAAAGGAAGTTTTTACCATTATTTTACATAAAAGAAAATGGCGAGCTCAAGCGAGTGTCTATGTCATAATTTAAAGAGAATTGTATTTCTATCTTGTGCTATCTTTTGCTTCATGGCTTGTGTAATTTGTCTTTCAGCAGGGAGAAAAAAAAACATTGCTGTTTATGCCTTGACCTAGATAGAGGAAAGTGACTTCAGTGGGAAGGTTTTAACATCATGAAGTACTTTGTCAATCAGTAAGCTGCTTTTCAAAAGTGCTTGTATGATTACACCCCCTTATTTTTCAATGTGGTAATTATTTATAGGGCCAGTTGTAGGTTTAACTCTGGTAAAACGATTGCTGAGAGGGCTCCCAGCCCTTAGCCCAAGCACAATACTGCTCTGTCAGGCCTCTGCACAGATGTTTGTTCACATGGATCCGGACTCAGCTGTGTATGTGAGTGTGTGTGTGTTAGCAGTGGCAAGGGTTACTCTTAATATGGGTTTTCCTAGAACATGGAGAACACAAAGTGATCCTCTTTATTACTCTGTGCCAATAAGATGCTTCTGACCCTCTGGACAATATAAACCTCCCACCCGCTGCCCACCCAAATGGGAAACCAGTGGGGTTTTAATTCACCATGGCTGCGGAAAATAGACCACCCCTGAGAAAAGCACAGGCAGGTTGTGCGGGGTTACGAGATCCTCATCAGATATAGACATCCAGGCCTCCTGTTCCCTGACAAAGCAGGAGTCAGGAAAGCTTTGAAAATCTGCTTTGGCCTAAAGCACAACTTATGTTAGGCAAGTAGACACGCTGTAAAGGTGAACATCTGACCCAGCACTCTAATGCAGCAGTTCCTGAGACCTGGAGTGGTCCATCAAAGATGCCCCTAACCAAAAGGTTAAAAACACGAACTTGGGAGCCTGCCTTCCTGGGTCTGGACTCTGCTCTGCAACTTATGAGCTGGAGAACTTGGGCAAGTTACTTAACCTCTCTGTTTCTTTTTCTGTAAAAAGGGAGATGCTAATCATACCTACTTCATAGGGCTAGTTGCTGCTGCTAAGTCGCTTCAGTCGTGTCCGACTCTGTGCGACCCAGAGACGGCCGCCCACCAGGCTCCCCCGTCCCTGGGATTCTCCAGGCAAGAGTACTGGAGTGGGTTGCCATTTCCTTCTCCAAGGCATGAAAGTGAAAAGTGAAAGTGAAGTTGCTCAATCGTGTCCGACTCCTAGTGACCCCATGGACTGCAGCCTACCAGGCTCCATAGGCTAGTAGGAGGATCTTTATTTGCAAAGTGCTTAAACCTATGCCTGGTCAGTATTAGATCAATGTGTGCTGAATGAAACGAATAGATTTGCAGAAATGATTTTATTTCTGGTGCCACTTCTTCCCATCCATGGATTCTATTTGATTTAAAAACAGTAGTAATTTCCTTACTTGTCCCAGATCTTTTGTCTTTGACTTTCAACTTAAATGTATTTAGGGGAGACAACTTTGCCTTTGGAAGCAAAAACATTGAACAGAGATCATGCATTCATTGAAGAATCTGGGTTAAAATATGAATTCAACACTCAACTATGAGGACTTGAGAGAGTTTCCTAAGTTCTCTGAACTCAATTTATTCATGAGCAAATTGGGAATAATATGAACCTCTTAGGATTATGAAATTAATAAAAGTTATTGTGGAAAGTACTTGGCAGATAGTCCAGTTGGCATGGCTGGGGTAGGGGGGCGGGGGGTGCT
This sequence comes from Okapia johnstoni, assembly GCA_024291935.2. Lineage (NCBI taxonomy): Eukaryota > Metazoa > Chordata > Mammalia > Artiodactyla > Giraffidae > Okapia > Okapia johnstoni. Next base: position 63,043,603 of record CM044308.1, read on the forward strand.
GTGGTAGAGGGAGGGAGAATTCTCTTCCTGAAAAGATTCAGCCTTTATCTTTTTGCTTTAACCTGCCTGCATTTAACTGGTTCTCTTACAGTTTTTGAAAACCTGGTCAAGGATTCATACTAGATTGGGGGAGGGGGGTGATATTATGTAAACTGTTGAGCCTTTCTATTCTTTGAGTATTGTTACTATTAATATCTTTCTTAAATCATAAATTTATCTGTTCAGTTAATCTGAGTCACCCTTCTAATGATATTTTTAAGATCCAAAGAGCTGCTGAAAATTATATGAACTGGTAAGAATATGTTGAGAAAGTACATTTCAGGAAACTCCTCTGGATATGGGGTTGTGACCCTTTAAGATTTTCAACAAATGTGTCCTAGGAATTCTCTCCTACTTTGGCTGTTTTCAAAACATTATGTCCTTAGGTAGATGTCACCTGGAGCTTCTTGCCTTTTTTGACAGTTTTTTTTTGTCTGAAAGATGAGTTTTTTCAAGAGAGAGTTTTCTATATCTTATTTTCAATTAAAAATCTGGAGGTGTCAAAATTAACCAAGATTTTCAGCTGCCCAACACTTGTGTCACATATGCTCTTTCTTAACAAAGATTTTTTTTTTCTCCTCAATGTCAAGTTTAAGACCCCAAATCCTCCTTTAAACTCTATTTCAAATATTGAGCAAGTTACTCTCCGTGGGGTTTGCTGACGCAGGGGCGCCTGTGTTTGTTTTGACAAAGGAACGGGCTTTCTGAGTCCTGTTCCTTCACTCTCGGAATGAATCCCTGGAGACTTTAGCAAACCGACAAATTGTCTCTCCTGGAGAGAGGAATCCAATAGCTGTTAGTGTGTTAGCCACTGGGTGCCCTGTTCACAGATACACATGCAAAACACAGGCCAGGGGAGGGGGCGGGAGTGGGGCTGGGATGCCCCTGATGCAGTGCTCAGCCTCAGAGACATGGTGTCTTTTACTAAATGGCTTACAATCAGCCCTATGCTTTATGATGCTCCACCCAAAACTAAAAAGGTTTCTGTGGTCAGGCACACTAGGAGAATCTTAGGTAAACAGTTTAAAGAGTGTTGCAGATCGTGTTCCTTTCTCAGAATCACAAGGCACATATTCAGTTTCTTAGTAAAGAAATTTAACTTCTTCTCATGCTACCTGGAATTGTTTAACCTGGAAGCCATTTTTCAATATTATCTTATCGAAAACCTAAGAACTTGAGGTCCCCTGGATAATACTGTTTTACATGAAAAATGCACACATGAAATTAGGAGTTTGGGATTAACAGGTAAACACTACTATATATAAAATAAACAACAAGGACCTACTGTGTAGCAAAAGGAACTGTTTTCAATACCTTGTGTGTGATAACCTGCAATGGAAAAGAATCTGAAAAAGAATATGTATCTCATCTCTCTTGAAATACAGGGTAGCCTTTTAAAAAATATTCCACAAAGCTCAGCAAGATCCAACTCCTGCCCTCAGTCAGATTTCAGCTTTTCTTGCCTCCTGGGTTAGAATCTAGTCATTTGCTACTTGCTCTGTGTTCCCACAATACAGTCTCTGTGATTCCCTCTCTTGAAACTCATCAGCCCATTCTATTCAATCACCCAGTTTCCCTGGCCCTGACCCTGACCCCTGTCCTTTACCTAGCTGCTTTTCCCTCATCTCATGTGTCACGGTCTAGACATCATTTCCTCCAAGAAGCCCTCCCCAGCTGGATGGGCTGACCCTTCTCTGGCATCCCTTCGCAGCTCTGCTACCCACTTCATAGCGTTCCCTATGCTTCACTATAATTGAGTCTCTGCACTGATCTCCCACTTTGAGTCTCCCACTTTGGCCTGTAAATTTCAAAGGGGCAAAAGCTCTTTGTGTTGCTCCCCACTGTACCTCCAGGTCCTGGCTTAGGACCTCTACTGTGGCAACTGTTCAATAAATACATGATGAAGGAAAGGATCAGTCAGTGGATCCAACTTAGCTTTGTTGCCATGCGTAATGGTAAAATTCTATCACCAGATCCCCGAATCTCAAATTCTCATTCCCCAGTGAGGAATCTCTCAGATGGCATAATACAATCCAAGACACAGTCTCTGAAGTTATCTTCCTCAGACTTTCAGAAGATGTGAGGCAAGCGGTGAAGGCTTCCTTTTATTGACAAAAATCAAGTACAGCCTCCTGTTGTCAGCTCTTTTATGCTGGCCTCAGCCAGTTAGGGTCAGGCTTCCTCCCATCAGACTTCCTAAATAAATCATCAGATTCAAAACTCTTGAATTGGGCCTAAGCATGGCTTCCCAGAAACCTGCTTCCCGTTTTCATGACAAATCATGCATGTTCTAGGGCTCTGAGAATCCACTTCATTTATTTTTTTTTCGTCTCATTGCATAATAAAAGACAGGCACACAGAATCACACACAGGCTCAAAAACAACCTTATTCTCTTCTGTTCTTGTGTAAACTGAACTGAAGCCTCACTCAGCAGCCAAATTCATATTCTAATAAGATGACAAGAAACTATTTCCCTAATGCAATCATGAATCAGTCTGTGTCAGACAGAACTGTTCCCCACAACGCCCTTCCTGGTTGGAAAGCAAAACATGTAAGCTGGACGGTTTCAGAGAAACAAATTGCTTCTGGCTGCAATGAGATGACTATATAGTTGACCAAGGAAAACATGCACACACACAAAAACACCCCTATGAGATGAAGTACTTGAAATTAGCAGGCCTACATTCCTGGGGCCAGATAGCAAAACTATTTTACCCCCTTAAGACATGATGCTAGAGTTAGTCAGACGTTTCCAGGATTTGCGCTCTGTGGAAAAATGTGTTGACCCCATTGCAGAAAACTGCTCTAAGAGAGACATGTTGTAAGCACATCCACAGCAGAATAAAGGTTTTCAGTGGTAGTAAGGGGTGGCTCTCTCACAGGCCCCGCTCCCACTTCAGTGACCGGAATTGTGGAAAGAGTTTTAAGATCATGGGGGGTGGCTCAGAAACAGGATTGTAAAATGACTCCTCTCAATGTCTGGAGCCATGACCATATGCTTTACCCTTTTCAATTCTCTGTGATGTCCAAATCCAGCAAGGTAATCTACTTCTTTCTGTACTATTGGCTACCCAGCTTTCAAAGCTCATTCTTTGCTCTCTGTAACCACTGGGGTATAATACAAGTTAAAGGGTATCAAAGAATGTAGAGGATGACTTGTAGGGAATACTGGTAGCTGCTGAAACAGATAAACCTCTAGATGTCTTTGACTTAATACAGTGGAAGTTCACAAAGGCCAGTGGCTAAGGGTGGGTGTATAGGGAGATGCCATGCAGTTATTCAGGGACAAAGGTTGATTGAGTCTCCACCATCAGTATACATCTTCCAAAGTCCCCTGGGGCATTGCCTTCAAGTCGGCCTATGGATAAAGACAGAATTCAGGAGATCATGCGAAGTTTCTATGGGCCAGGACTGGAAGTGGCATAAAGCACTTCTACCCACAGAATTTGGGCACTTGGCCTCATGTAACTACAAGGGAAGATGGACAATGGTCTGTCTGTCTGTGGGCTCAAGAAGTAGAGGAAACAGGTTTTGGTGAACACCTACCATTCTCAGTCACTCCCCAACACTTTAGTCCTTGAATATCCATTTCACTTTTTCTCCCCAAGGGAGGCAACCCAAAATCCCATCCAATCATTTCAAAGTCCAGGACCCTCAAGGGAATAAGGACTCCTCCTTATTGTCTATCGATCATGACCAAATGTGGTCCTTGTGATCCAGTCTCCTATGAACTCATCTCTCTCTCACACACACACACACCATTATACAGTGGGGAGGGAGATAGAATAACCACGATGAAGCTTCCATTCACAAATAGAAAGCATGGGGAATACTCAGCATAATTATGCCACAGCAATGATGGAATTTTACTGGACAGGTATTAGAAAAATCTCTATTCTGAAGATAGAACCGGTTTCTTGATTAGACCCTGATTTTGCTGTCTAAGAGGACATTAGACAGGAGTCCATTTTTCTCCATAATTCATGGCTCCACCCTATGGGACATTCTTCCATGTCCACCATGGCCTCCTTGGCTACATCTGAAGTGGGCATTGGAAAGAATGCCCTTTTAGGGATTGTCCAGCTGTGAAAACATTCCTGCAGGTTCAAATTGTGGGGTCCAAATGTTATCTTAAGCATTAAACAGGAAAAGGCATTTTTAGTCTAGTTTCATGGTTCTTTATTCATATTTCTTTGGTAATAAAATTTCCTCAAACATATAGTAATGTTTCCCATCTATCTGACTCCTGTTAGTTGCAAACGTCAGTTTTTAGATTTCATTCTATAGTCTGATACACTTCTTTGCTCTCTTGCTCTCATGACTCTCTCAACTTAATGGTAACCAACTTCAGGCCATCCAGCTTGGATCTAAAAAGCCATATAATCTGATCTTTGCTATAAATCTGCACCTTAATAAACCAATGTTGTTCAAAGGGTTTCTCCATCTTATTTCCTAGTGTTTGGAGTCTAAAAGCAGATGGATTTTTTAATCTTTCAGTATTCAAATATCTGGACTCCTTGGATCCATTTTTATTTATGCTTTCAAATCAGCAAATCCTAGTCTGAACGCATTTCTTTCTTCTAATAATACATCCGGTCACAACAACCACACACTTTTAATATTCTGTCTTCCAAACCTTTTCCTTGAAGTTAAAGAATTGGTAGCATGGTCTTCCTTACACAAGAGCTCAGGCACAGTTTTAACAAATGTGTTTTTCACTGTAAGACTTAGATCACTATATTCCAACCTCCAATATCACTGCCTGCCATTTGACTACTAAAACTTTATCACTTGATTTAGTTGGAATATTTAGTCCACTTATATTAGTGTAGTTAATGATACATTGGCATTTTATTTACCGTATTACCATTTATTTTATATGTAACCCATATTTTTTCTCCCTTTTCCTGCTTTTCTTGATTAATAATTAATCATAATTTTTATCTTTATTGTTCCATTTTCTCCTATGTACATTTTACAACTGGTTTAGTGATCTTTCACATGTTAAAATGTTTCCTTAACTTACTGTTATCTAAATCATCACTTTCATGAATTCCTATACAATGCCAAAACTTTAGAAAACTTTAACTGCATTTACAATCTTTTGGCATGCTGCGGTTCATGGGGTCGCAAAGAGTTGGACACGACTGTGCGACTGAACTGAACTGAACTGATAATCTTTTCAAATTTTGCATTAAAGTTATGCTACATTTTAATTCTCTCTATATACAGGAATACATATGATTAATACTATATATATTAATATCGTATATAATCATATATTGTTGTTGTTCAGTAATTAAGTCATGTCCGACTCTCTCATGACCCCGTGGGCTGTAGCCTGCCAGGCTCCTCTGTCCACGGGATTTCCTAGGCAAGAATACTGAAGTAGGTTGTCATTTCCTCCTCTAAGGGGTCTTCCCAACTCAGGGATCAAACCCGCATCTCCTGCCCTGGCAGACGGATTCTTTACCACTGAGCCACAAGGGAAACCCCATGATCATATATAGCATAGAGTTGATATTTATTTAAAATTCATTTAAATTTACACATTTGCATAACAGCATTTCTGTCACCTTTATTTCAATTTTATTGCAATTTGGGGGTTTCCTCTGCAATTATTTTCATTCTGTCTCAAGAACTCTCTTTAGAATTTTTCTTATTGAGGTTTGTTGGCAATGAATTCTCTCATTTTTTTTTTCCTCTTGACTTTTGAGGAATATTTTGTCTGGATATAGCATTCTGGGATGATAGCTTTTCTTTCAGCCCTGTAAAAATATCTTCATTGTCTTGAAGTCAATTATTAGAGTAATTTTTGCTCCTCTGAAGGTAATGTGCACTTTTTCCTAGCTCTTTTTGAGATTTTTCTCTTTGTCTATAATTTTTCAACTATCTTACTATGATGCATCTGTATGTGGGGTTTTTTTTTCCATATTTATTTTGCTTGAGGTTTGAAAAACGTCCCAAATCTGTGGGTGAATATCTTTCATCAGCTTGGGAAATGTTTTTAAATATTAGGTCTTCAAATATTCTTTTGTCCTAATCTTTTTCTGACCAATTATTTCTCTCTCCTCTTTTCCTAGAACTCTAATCACACATATGCCCTACATGCCTCAATCATCCTTCCTGCAGTCTCATTCTTTTTTTCTCTCTGTGCTTCTGTTTGTTATTTTCAATCACCCTGTTCCCATATTTCACTTTATCTAAACTGACATTAAGCCTTTCTAATAGGTTCTTAATTCCAGGTATTGTTCTTTGCTCCTAGAATTTGATTTTATTCTTTCTTACAAATTTCAATTCTCTGATGAAATTCATTCATCACATATTTTCTCTACCTTTTCCCTTATTTTTTAAAATATAGTAGTCATAGTTTTTTTTTTTTTCAGAAGACAAATTTGGCCAAATCTTAGTCCTTTTTAAAAAATTTATTTATTTATTTTAATAGGAGGCTAATTACTTTACAATATTGTAGTGGTTTTTGCCATACATTCACACGAATCAGCCATGGGTGTACATGTGTCCCCCTTCCTGAACCCCGCTCCCACCTCCCTCCCAGTCATAGTTATTTTAAATTTCTAGTTAGCTACTCCAATGTAGGGCTATTTCTATTATTTGTTTTATTTCTTGATTTTTATTCTTGTCATCCTCTCTTTTGCCATGACTAATAGTTTTTCTGAATAAAGGAAGGACATTGCATATTAAAAGGTGTAGAAGCCCCATGTGATGGTAAGTTCATTCAAAGAGGGCGCACCCTACCTTTCACTAGGCCAATAAATGTGGTATTCTATGAAAACTCTGTTGTAGTTCTTGTAATTTTAATATATTTATTTTTTATTGGACTATAATTGTCTTACAATGAAGTGTTAATTTCTGCTGTATACCGATGTGAATCAGTCATAAGTATACATATATCGCTTCCCTCTTGAGCCTTTCTCCCAACCCCCCATTCCTCCTCTCTAGGTCATCAATGAGCATTGAGCTGAACTCGCTGTGCTACACAGCTTCCCTCTAGCTATCTATTTTACACAAGGCAGTATATATGTCAATGATACTCTCTCAGTTTGTCCCACCCTCTCCTTCCCCCTCCCAGTGTCCATAAGTCCATCCTCTACATCTGTGTATTCCTGCCCTGCAAATAGATTCATCAGTAGTATTTTTCTAGATTCCATATACATGCGTTAATACATGATATATATGTTTTTCTCTTTTTGTCTTACTTCCTTCTGCATGAGAGGCCCTAATCTCATCCACATCACAACTTATTTTTCCCTGACAGGGGTTTTCAGCTGAGAGGCTGGTATATTCTACACAATCTCTCTTCCTGGCAGGTCCTGAACATGAATCTTTGCCTTGCCAGACTGCTGAAATTCTGCTCTGATTTTCAAAGGCTCTTGACCTCCTGTGGCCTCCCATCCAGTACAGCCCCCAAATTATGCAGAAGTCCTGAGTGAGGAGCTGGTCAACTGCTTGAGGCCTTCAGTTCTCTTCCAAAAGATGCAACCCTCCTCAGGTGTAAAGCTGAGATTCTTCACCTTCAGCTTGAGGCCAGAAATGTCAACTGCTCCCAGGTTAAATCTGATGCAAAAGTCAGTTCACTTCTCTGAAGCCACCCGTCTCTGGAGTCCTACAGTTCTTGTTGCTTCATCTGCTCTCTATGCCTTCAAATCTCTTAGAAGATCTTGATTAAAATGCAGGTTGTCAGGCCATGTTCCTAAAAATTATTTAAACGTAAGGCTGATGGATAAGGTCAAGAAATCTGCCAGATGATTTGATGCAGCTAGACTAGAGAGAGTATATGTTGAGAAATCCTGACCCAGATCCTTGCATATTATTCCCTTAAGGTACCATCTCTAACTGGGAATTCACTTTGTACCTTCTGTAGTTACTGCTGTGAACTCACATGCTGTTCTAGTGGTCAGAGCACCTTCTAAGACCACCCCCAGGAGACCTCCTCACCATGCGCCAGCTATTGCTCCAGATGCCAGCACCCTGAACCACCCAACACAGAGCATTCCTTGCTTATCCAGTTGCCATCTCACTACCACTGCAGCCAGAAATTTCAGATGATGTCTGCCACATTACACAAGCTTGTGGATACTCTTCTCCTTTTTTTATAATTGTTTTAATTTGTTTATTTTTGGTTGTGCTAGGTCTTCGTTGCTGCACAGGTTTTCTCTAGCTGCGGCAAGCTAGGGCTACTCTCTAGTTGCAGCGTGCAGGCTTTTCATTGCGGTGGCTTTTCTTGTTGCAGAGCATGGGCTCTAGGGTGCTTGGGCTTCAGCAGTTGTAGCACGTGGGCTCCGTAGTTGTGGCTCCTGGGCTCTGGAGCACAGACTCAATAGTTGTGGCACACAGGCGTAGTTCCCTCACGGCATATGGGATCTTCCCAGATCAGTGATTGAACCCATGTCTTCTGCATTGGCAGGCGGATTCTTTACCACTGAACCACCAGGGAAGCCTGATACTCTCCTCCTTTGATGGATGTCAACAAACTCTCAACATGGTTTTTCTTCTCTCACAAGCGCCAGGAAAAAAGTCTTTAAATAAGGCCCTAACAGACTTCATCTAAGAATTATCAACTGTTCCTCAATGTAGAATTTTATGTGTGACATAGAACAGAGCTTTAGTACTAGAACAATTTTTTTTTCTATTCCTGGAATTTTATTCTAAGACTCTCCCATGAGTGCCACTGGGAAACATAGCTCAACTATCTGCAAAAGCTCGAGCCCTGTTGGTAGGAAAGAATTAAACCCACACTTGACTTCTTGATGAATGAAATAACAAAATATCTTTAACTTCCTGTCACTTGCAGCCAAAAGCATTCTGGTTCATGCCAATTTAAGCACACCACAGCAGCCATGATAGAAATCAACATCTCAGAGGCACACATCCAAAAGCACAGACCTCTTTCTAGTCAGGAAATAATGTGGGCAAAAGAATCAAGAGTTGGTCATTTCTTTTGTGTGGACCTGATTCCAAATGAGCCCACCTCCCCCTTGCATTGAAGTGAGGTTTCATGGCCATAGACAGAACTATTTGAAACCATACATCAAATTGTACTAAACACCATTGCTTCCAGATTGCCATGCTGTAGGTAACAGGCCTGGGAAGAACCACAGGAGGAATTACAAAGTAAGGAAGGCAAACAGAATGTCTGCTAGGAGTCAAGTGCTTTAGGCCACATGTGTCTCGTTATGGGTTGTGACTCATTAGACCAACTGCTGCTCTCCCTTGCCTCATTTTTTCCACAGGAGGATAGAGAACTGCTAGAGACTATCCTAACATCCTTTTTTAAGGACTATTTCTTTTTGCATCTATTCATTCTCAGCCAGATACATTTCTGGTTAGCTCAACACCAATTTACCATGAAATGATAAGGCACATGGTGCTTCCTAAATTCTCACCTCAGAAGGTGGAGTATTTGCAATTAGCATCCTCAAATAATTCTTTAAAACCCCAAAATCCAGGCTACTTTGAAATATTATTGATATCAGTGCAGGGAAGAGAAAGGGGGGTCTTTATAAAGGCAGAACCTTTTCCTAAAGCATTGATTTGAATAGTTTAGCTTCAAAACCAACATGGAATCACCAGAGGGAATCTACTGAGTGGAGGGCCTAAATTCATGTCTACAATAAGATAATCACTACCATCTGCTAAACATGTTTTATAGGCCAGGCACTGTGCTAAGCTCTTTATTGGCGCTATCTCTTGTGAACATCACCATTCAGGGTGGTTTTGGTATCCCCAGTTTACTGATCAAAACACTGAGATTTCAAAGAAAATAGATTAAATAATTCACCCAAATATGCATAAAGTAGATTAGGAATAAATGAAACAACAGCACAAACACAGTGATAAATGGCAATGAACATACAGCACCATTTGGGGGGAATCAGTGAAAACAAACCTTGTTAGGGTTAAAGGGGAGAAACCTCTCTTCAACTGCAGCCCCTTTTGCTGTGAAGGAACCCAAGCCCAGTTTTTCCAGATCTCCAGTCTTTCAAGAGAAAGCAGAAATCCAAATTGTTAAGTGAAATTGAAATCTTATTGTTAAATGTTGGCAGCTATTGAAAAGTTTTTCAGCTCTCTGCAGCCAAACAAAATACAGCTGTGGGCTGGATTTAGCTTGTAGACCGCCTGTTTGCAGACTCTGTCCTCTGTCCTGGGCAACTGGGGATCGCTTGGGGTTCTTTTGTTCTCTTAAAGAAACATGGCTCCTTCCACAGGCCAGAGAGTTTTAAATGATCATTAATGGTTCAACACTAAGGCATAGCCATTACCCGCCCACCCACCTACCCACCCTGAGAAATACAAATATCCATGACATTACTCCTGGGAACACCTCTATGTAATTTGTGAAATCATTACCCTGTGTGTCTTGAGGGATCTGAGTTGATATGGGGATACCCAACGAAGAAGACACAAGATTTTAAAAAAGGAAAAAATGAGCACCCAGAGAAGACACTAGGGCACCCTGCTGAGTGCTGCCCACCCCCATGCCCGGGCCCTGTCTGTTTTCACCATCTAAACCCCTGACGCCCCCCATTCAGAGCCTCAGCCCACCATTCTTCATCTCTGATTCCTCTCCTTTGAGCAGATAAGGATGGCCCAAGGCCTCTCGGTGTGTTTTACATCAAAGGCCACTGAAGGGTCCTGACAGGCTGGATGTCAGGGCTGCAAGTAAACCATTCATCACTCTGCCATTTCATGGACATACTTTTTCCCGGAGGGCACGAACTTTCTCCAGGTCACTAATATAAACCACATCTTCCCTGAGCCAGCGGGGGAGGCAAAGTGGGTGTCAAGGCACAGAGAGCAGGCTCATCATTGACACACCATTATTTTCTCTTAACCCCACAGGTCATTGCTATAGTCCTGGGGGATTGTAAATGGTCAATTAAAAAGGAGATGGTTGAAATGAATTAAACAAATGAAGTCACAGTTTTGGGGAACATGTATACCTCAGGGCAGCTGCTGCCAACCCTCCCAAACTTTTCACCTTTAGATCAAGTACTGAAAGAGGCCACAGGGACATAACAGGACATACACGATTTTGCCACTGACCCAAATCAACAAGCCTTTCGCAGACCCCCAGAGTCTGATTTCCAAGAAGGAGAGTCAGGGAGAAGGCATAAGATGCCTTTCCAGAACAAGTTTCTCCTTTGCACAATGAAGTCAGGATCACCTGACCAATGAGGCTAACTTGGCCAACACACCCACTAAAGGCCAAGTCTTCAGTGCAGATTCATTCATTCACTGAGCTTCTCCTGGGGCAGCACAGTGAAAACACAGGTGAGGTCCCTGCTCTTGTGGCATCAACATTTCCATTGGGGCAGGCAGCTGATGAACAGACCATATAAACTTAGATAGTGAGAAAGCTATAAAGAACACAAAACAGAAAGGTGGTATCAACAGTGATGCCTGTTGTAGCTTGAGTGGAAAGAGGGGAGCTTTCATTCACTCAGTAGCTAAACAAGGTAGTAGTCATGGAGGGTTACCAAAGAAAGAGAAGGAGTGATGGTTCTGTTTGAAGGACCTTTGGTGTAGCTGGAGAGATGAGAGAAGAGTGTAAGTATTCAGAAGAAATTATGACTATGCAAAACCTACTTGTAAACCTGGAATCATGGGACAGTACTTCACAAGGCAGTGACTGGAGCAAGCAACAGCAAGAAAGAACAGGTTTCTCAAAAGATGAGTCTTAGCAACTGGGAATAAATTGTGCGTCCGGTTATACAGGGTGGGGGGCGACAGGGAAGAGCCTTAAGTCCTTAACACTAAGACACTGGGAACAGGGTCAGAATTTGGTACCAGGCTAAGATTCCCAAACTGAATTGTAAGGCAGAAGAGATAACAAGGTACCAGCCTGAGGCCAGATTTGGGAGGAAGGACAGAAAGAGACACAATAGTACCTGAGCCTCCAAAGTGCCACCTGCCTCCCCCAGGGTCTTCTACTTCCCACTCTCTCTCTAGCCACGCTAGCCTCTCACCCACACTCACCTGGGCTCTGCTGGCCCACAGGGACTTTGCACTTGCCAATTCTTCTGTTCAGAAAGTGCCTCTTTCACATCCTCCCATGTCTGGCTCCTTGTCAACTAGGTCTTGGCTCAACCATCTCCTCCTCTGGGAGGCTGTGGCTGGTCTTCCTACCCAATTCCTTCCTCTCCCCTTGCCTTGACATATTCTCTTCAGAGCATTTTACTATCCAGCATCTTTCATTCCTTTGTTTCCTTGTCTGTGTCTGTTTCTCCCTCTAGACAGTTTGTTTGAGCAGGAAGCTGTGTGCTTTGCTCCCCACCACTCCTCACTGCTGAAATGCCCCCTGGACAGAGCCAAAGCTGACCAGATGCTTGTTGCTCAGAAGCCAAGTGTCTACTTTACCCCCAGCATCAAGCTGTACTCTTTCCATGATGATGACATCATATGATGTCGCATTTAATCCTTATGACCATGCTAAGTGACAAGTGCTGTCAAGCTCATTTTATAGATGAGGAAACCGAGCCCCAGAAAATCTAGCTTACCTAGCATCACAGGGCTAGTAAGTAACCACAGAATCCAAGTCTGTCAAACCCTGAAGTCTCCACCCTTTTCTACCTCACTCCTTTTTTTCTACAAGGAAAACAGGAAGTGAAAATAGGGAAAATAAAGGAGCTAAATGGGGTTAAGATTTTCAGGCCACAGTCAGGAACCCAGGAAGGTCAGTCCATTGTCAGGGGAAAACCAGGAACCCCAGAGGTCAAGACCAGCTGAGGTAAGGATGGCAGCCCTGTTGACAGTTACCAGCTGGAACAGCACAGGATTGGGGAAGGATATTGCTGACAGAACAGGGAAGGACTCTTTAATATTGAGCTGAGCCAAGAGCCATACAGTAAGCCATACCCCCGAGTATAGTACACCTAGGCTTGGTGCCACCCAAAGTCACTCTCTCAGAGCTCCAACAAACAGGGGGTGAGAAAAAGTGGGGGGATGGTGCTTTCAACAAGAAGTTTGGATCATACAGGCATGATGCCTCACCTCAAAGGTAGAGAAAGAGAAATCTAAATCTTACATGATAAGGACCCTTGTAAAGCAAGGCTTTATAAGGACTTGGACTGGCCTAACTCCAAATATGCAAAACAAAAAAAAAAAAAAAGAAGGACTAGCAAACAAACTGCACCACCAGCACTCACCCCACCCCTGGACAGAGCCAAATGCCCCCTGGACAGAGCCAAAGCTGACCAGATGCTTGTTGCTCAGAAGCTAAGTGTCTACTTTACCCCCAGCATCAAGCTGTGCTCTTTCCATGATGATGACATCATATGATGTCGCATTTAATCCTTATGACCATGCTAAGTGACAAGTGCTGTCAAGCTCATTTTATAGATGAGGAAACCGAGCCCCAGAAAATGGGCCTCCACTCAGTGGAAATGGCTCTTGAGATGAACTCTGAACAAGGGTGTGTCCCAGCTGCAAACGGCGATGTGATCACTCAGTTTTTCTGCTGAGGTGGTGGCAGGGGGTCCCAGACATTCTGTATTTGCTGTCTCCACTGTAGAATTACACTTGGCTTCCCTCTGAATTGGTTACTAGGAAATGACACAGCTAGCACTGACCACTGCCTTCAGGCTTGAGGTCAACCACTACACTGCACAGAAATGAATGCACCTCAACTCTATGTATCCATGGTTTCTGCATCTGTAATTCAACCAACCCATCTGCTGTGCCAACTCCCTTGACTCCTTGAACAGAAAGTGGACAATAGCTACCATGTATTAGGTGTTGATTTTGTGCCTCGTATTACAAGGCAGTTCATATTATCCTAATCCATAAGTACGTATTATTATTATTTCCAATTTACAGATGAGGAAACTGGGGCTCAAAGACGTAATGAATAGTGAAGAGTAAAGCCAGGGTTAACACTCAGATCCATAATTCCATAGCCAGTGCTCCATCTGCCACACCAGTAGTTCAGACACCAGCCCTCAAAAAAAACACAGCTTTCGCTGATTCATGACAAAATGAGAATATCATAATTTCCTTAATTTTACATAATCTTTTATAAAAATAAATGATTGTTTAATAACCTATCAGAAGGGGAAAGTATATAGTAAATGTACCTTTTGATTAAAGAAATTAAGCTATGTGGTGATTTCAAAATTGTATATGATAAAGAATTAAATCAATAAGAATTAGAATTTAAAAATTAGAAATATCGAGTAAGATTCTGTCATAACATAAGAACTGTGCATTTATTCTGAGCTCATGTCATCTCTAGTTTTGCATGTTTAACTCTTTTATAAAATCAAAACATAATAGATAATGATTACTTTTTAAAAAAATCCTTAGTTGGTAAAAATAAGAACTTATTGTTCTCTCTTACAGTTTTGCTATTTGAAAACTCCCAATATTTAAGAAACAAAGCCCCTTACACTGTGGTGTCCCACCCCCAATGACAGAGTCCACAGACTGGGGGCTCCTGAGTCAAATTCAGCCCAAACACAGAGGTACTTTGGCTTGGTCACAGTGTATTTTAACATTCTACATTAACTGACAATATTTACAATAGGAAAGGATTTATGTACAAATCTGCATTTCTGGCTTTTCTTTACAATTTCAGGGATCTGAATTGTGAAAAGTGAAAAATGTTAGTTGCTAAGTCATGTCTGACTCTTTGCAACCCCATGGACTGAAGCCCCCCAGGCTCCTCTACTCAGGCAAGAATACTGGAGTGGGTTGCCATGCCCTTCTCCAGGGGATCTTCCCAATCGAGGTATCAAACCCGGGTCTCCCACATTGCAGGTAGATTCTTCACCGGGCCTCTAATCCCTCTAGAATATGGAGCTGGGTGTTGGGAAAGGCACGCTGTCTAACTGTTCATATGCTCCCCTTTGCCTGTGGGATGGTATCTAGGTAGACTGCTGCAATTATGGCCACAATGTTGGGGCCTCTTGGCACCCTACCCTTTCATTGTCATCTTATAACTCTCATGTCTCCAGGCGCACACATGTGACTCACTGCATGAGACCCTAGCAAATGCAAGCACAATCAGAAGCTTGAACAGTGCTCGAACATGGGGACTCGTCTTCACTGACTGCCAAGAACCCGGAGGCCACCATGCGAACAAACCAAGCTGGCCTGCCTGAGGGCCCACGAGCAGGTGAACCCAGCACGCTGGCTGGTAACCCAGGGCTATACCTCAGACAGGAAGGCCATGCTGGACCTTCCAGCCCCAACTGAGCCACCACTGACCATAACCACAGGGATGAGCCCAGGGGAGACCAGAGGGAGACACACCAAGCTGAGACCAACCCAAGTTCTACTATTAAATCCTCCTTGTCTTAAGCCACTTGATGTTGAGGTGTTTTGTTATGCTAACTGAGAGCACACCCTGGGCCTCTCTGGTTTACCTTAATACCTGGATTAAAATCACTCAAGTCTGTGACTCCTATTTAAAGTATCAAAGATCCATTCCATGTATGTTTGTGTAAACACACACACACACACTCACATTTATGAGCACTTGAGTCTTGAACGAGAGCAGGGAATTTAAATTGTTCCCTCCAACCCCCAGGACAACGTCTGGCACACAGTTGGCCCTTAATAAATATCTTTTGAATGAATGAATAAATTCACAGATGTTTCCCTAAATAACTTCATTTAAAAAGTAGCCTAGAGGTGGTCACAGCCCCAGGACCTTAGCACTAGAGGAATCCCCGAGATAATCTCCAGGTAGCATTAAAGATCGTCGAACACCCATTGCAGCTAGGCTGCTGGCTTCCCAGACAGCCTGCTATATCTGCTAAAGTAGTTTTGGAAAACCAGCACATGTGAACGGACTCAATGGGGACTGAGGTTTGACAACACTGATAATCACAACCTATTTGTCATTTGTACTTGTCCTTCAACAGGTGTTGACAGAGGTCCAGATGCCAAGGGGGCTCTCCCATGACAGCCAAAGGAAATACGACGGAGCTGTGCGTGTCAGCTGAAGAACGGCCACAGTGAGAGCTGGGTCCTGCTTGCCTGCTGAGTGAATTGTGACTGTTCTTCGTCAAGGGATTTTAAAAAAGGAATGCCTTGTGAACAAAACGCTGGATACTCCAAACACCCAGACATGAACACGTGTCATTCTTGCTTGACCATGAGAAATTGTTCAGCAGAGGAAACTGTCTTCCACTTTCTACCGTTTTCTTGATTATTGTCTCCTTTTTCAAAAATAAGAGGATGTTTATTAATCAAAGACGCTATTCTTGGGACATGCATAGCAATCTGGAACCCATAACACTAGGAGAAACGGGCAGCAACTCAGAATTGCAAAACTGGAAGTCCTAAATTTTAGTGCAATCATTGGCTTCTTAATTGCTTTGCAACTGAGCTGGCCAGTCTCTCTAAATGCTAGATTGTGCATATACAAGATGGTGGAAATATATCTATTTTGTGGACTTCATAGGGGTTTTGAGAAGATTAAATGAGGTGACAGAAGTGAAAATGTCACTTAAACATTAATAATTACAGAATAAAAACTGGTAATGATCAACAGGCACAAACACAGGACTAGAAATGAAATCTGTGTGAGGCTCTCCTACAAAGACACTAGAAACCCATTGGCAGCAGTGCCAGAGTGCAAACACCAAATCACCAAGGGAGGAGACAGAGACAGATCAGCACCAGGTCAACAGGCTGGATCAGAAACAGACAGATGGGGGGCTAGGGGTAGTTGAGGCCTTTGGCAGGACTAGGATGCAGAGATGCTGGCAGCCAGAGGAGGAGGGTGCTGGGCGTTGAGTGGACAGCTGCTGCTGTGCCCACTCAGCCCCTGTACTTCTTCCCTGTTTTCCTCCCCAGGAGCCTCCACTCCCTCATCCCATGTGCCAGGTCCACAGCCTGACCAGGCACTTTCCCTATAGATGGACCTATTCCAGTCACATTCTCTTTGCTGAGAATAAAAAGTCTTTACTGAAATGACAAAAGGATGAGGAATATTTGGAGTGAATATATTCCTTAGGACCACCCTGAAAGACCATTCCTGAGTTCTGCTACTGCAACCTCCAAGGCTGCCTAGTCGCCAGTCCTTTCTGAGGCCCAATTGGTCAGATAAATCAACGCACCCAGAATCCTTCCAATATTTTCTCTTTTACCTTTTTCTTTTCTTCATTTTCCCCCTAAGTTAACCAGAGTCCATTTCTGCTGCTAATAAGCAAATACAAACAATCTAGGCAGCTCCCTAAGGTCTAGGTTCATAGGTAGGGACAGGTGTCTCGCATGCCTTGTTGTCCTCCCCACCTTGGCCTCCCCTGCTTGTTTCTGTGAGTTTTCTGACACAATCTAAGAAAATTGTTGGGCCACTGAACAGACAGTGTTGGAAAGACAGGGGCATAAGGTGAATCCCAGGCTTAAAGACAAGCTGCTACCAGAATCTAAGAACAGAGATGAGGCAAACCAGTGCCACTTCCTCAAAACTAGTGCACGCCCAGTCGTCGTTAGCACAGTGTGACTAACTTTACATTCCACAACCTTAAGAAAATCTGAGGCAGCATGGAGTGAGAGAAGTGAGGGAGCATGGAGTATGGCTAGGGGACCACCAGGACCCAAAGCCTTGTTCTGCCTCTCAGGAGCAGTGTGAGCTTGGAAAAGTTAGTTAACCTCTCTGCTCCATTTTCACCACTTCTCTAAAATGGAAACAATAATAGTACATATGTCTATCTCATGGGGCTGTCATGAGGACAAAATAGTTTGGTATTTATAATGTACCTAGAATCATGCTTGGCACATAGCAAGGGCCATATAAGGGTTTGCTAAAATAAATAATGTTTCCCCTAAGACGAACTTGGGAACCTGAGGTGATTTAGCCTGGAAAGGAAGTCTTTTGAAAAAGACAAGAAAATCTCTCAATAACAAATATGAACTTTGCCTAGCTAACCACATGCCATTTGACACCGAGAAGAGGATCAAAGGAAATCAGCCAACAGGGCCCTTGTGTCACGGTTGTTTGGGGTCAGTTCCTTCAATTGACCCTTATTTATTTTGTTTCAGAAGAGGAGGATAAGGCTCCCCCAAGGGCAATGAGGCTTTGGTCCAGAGGTCCATGCAATGACAGGCTATCTTAAACCACAGACAGAGGACTTCCCTGGTGGTACAGTGGATAAGAATCCACCTGCCAATGCAGAGGACATGGATTCAGATCCCTGGTCCAGGAAGAGTCCACATGCCACGGAACAACTAAGCCCGTGTGCCACAACTACTGAGCGTGCACTCCAGAGCCCCCGAACCACAACTCCTGAGCCCACGTGCTGCAGCTACAGACACCCCTGCACCTAAAGCCTGTGTTCCACAATAAGAAAAGCCACTACAGTGAGAAGACTGTGCATTGCTAGCCCCTGCTCACCGCAACTAGAGAAAAGCATTCACGCAGCAATGAAAACCCAGGGAAACCAAAATAATAAAATAAATAGGTAAATAACAAAATAAAAAAAGAAAACTCGCAGACAAAGAGGACGGCCCCACCCCCTCAGGTCTGGGGACTGTGTGTGCTGCCTGGTAGAGTAAGGCATACCGAGGGACATCATCCTTCTCTCTCTTTGCCATCTCAGCCGCTCACTTCCTGCCTCCCCCAGTAGTGGGGTACCTTTTTCCCTTGGTGATGGGCACACAGGTGACAGTATGAGCTCTGCCCAGCCAACCTGCTGCGGGGCAATCTCCCTGGATCACAGCTAATGCCTCCTTTTCCAAAGAGCCCATGCTCCAACCATCACTCATGGGTGGACAGTCCCCGCCACCTCAGTCCCTGTGGCTTTTTGTTGGCATATTTAGCCCTCTGCTCAATGAAGATGGGTTGTGTGCGGCATGAAAGCCAGAGAAAGGGAACAAAAATGGGGACTATCCATGGTGATCTGATAAAGGTTAAATGAATTACTAGAGCTAGAATTGCTCTTGGCATCAGCCTCCACTTCCTTGTTCCTATTTAGCTAGAAGTATTTGTGGTTCAGCCTGTCAGCAGTTACTTTTTGCTTTTTCATCAGATGGTTTGCCCTGACCCACTTGCTGAAAGTTGCTCGGGCAAAGAATGTTTCTCTCCACTGACTTAGATGTCAAACTGCTGGTGGTAGAACCATCAGAGGGTTTCCATGACCCCCCCACCCACCTACCCACCCCCGCTTTGTTCCCGCTGTGTCTCCAGAACCATCCCCTCTCCTGGCACTCGTGAGCCTCACTGGCTGTGGCCTGCACACCCAGTCAGTCTCCAATTCCCCCCATATTCCTCACTCCAAATGTCTTCCATTTGCTCTCCATTCCTGGCCAGTGCACATTCCCCAGGCTTTGTTGAGGTTATTTTAAGACCTTCCTAGACCCTAAGCATTCTTACTTCTGGAGTCTCCACCCCACATCAAAGCAGACATCCTAAACTGCATCCACTTCCCATCATTGAATATAATTTCCATCTAATAACAGAGGAATTGAGTTGCATATGACTGACATATGACTACTTTTTATATACATTTAATTAAATATTTTAATTGCAATTTTAAAGCTTTCTTTTTATATTTTAGAACCAGAATTTTTTTTAAAAGGAAGACAATTTTTCTGGCCCCTGAGAATCTGATCTTGGGATTTGTCAGCCTCCATAATTGCATGAGCAAATTCCTTCTAATAAATCTCTTTCTTTTGGGTTCTGTTCCCCTGAAGAATCCTGACTAATATGGTACCTCAAACCTTCAGCCTCTCATCACACATTCTACTCTGGGACTTCTGCAAAAACCCTTTGTCCAGAAGCAGAATGTGAAGGAGAAGGTTTCCAACTGCAATTCCTTCCTTCTCTCAGGAAAAAAATGAAGCATTTATCACAGTATTATTCTTTTATTCTATGTAAAAAACAAATAGAAATGCTCAGCCCAAATTTTAGCTGGCAGAATTAGAATAAGAGTTTCTACCTAATCCAGTAGAAATGTGGGGGAAATAAAACAAGGTAGCAAGGGGTAGGAGAGGTGGCAATCGTGTCTGTTAATTGGAGTTTGGGGTTGACTTTGAGACTTTTTGTGTTTATGTGTAATGTGACTAGGATAGGACCCTACTGGAAATTACAGGCAGGGAAAATTACCCTTGTTGGGCAGGATTCCTTTGCAGACATCATCCTTCACTGCTTCCAAACTCCATCAACAAAATCAAATATAATGCATGTGTAATAATTATGTAATAGATGAGTTGCAATTGACTAGCTGACATGTTATTGCTTTTTGATAGATATTTTGATAAGTATATTTAATTGTGGCTACTTTCAGTTCTTCTAGTCGAACAGAGGACAGAGCTATAACTTAGGGCAAGAGGAGCTAGCTGTGTGTGTAGGAGGCAGAGGCACATTTGACCCCTGAAACAGCAAGTGTCAGAGCCCCTTTTACTACCTTGTTGGGGGGGAAGGCAGTGTTATATGACCCTCAGAGGAGAGAGGATCCTGGTCTTCATTCTCAGCTCACAGTTTTGGTTTAGCCCCTAAGATAGTACAGCTTGGTCTGTTGACCAGGATTATGCTCATTGTTTTTCTACACTGAGACAAAAACAAAAGGCAAAGAAAGGAGGCAGCTTGCCCAAAGTCATCCAAGTGGTGATGTGATGATGAAGAGAAGGAGGAGGAAGACAGTTTTACTCACTCCTGCTACATGTATATGCATATACTACTCCTAACCTTTACAACAATCCTATGCTGCTAAGCTGCTAAGTCACCTCAGTTGTGTCCGACTCTGTGCGACCCCATAGACAGCAGCCCACCAGGCTCCGCCATCCCTGGGATTCTCTAGGCAAGAACACTGGAGTGGGTTGCCATTTCCTTCTCCAATGCATGAAAGTGAAAAGTAAAAGTGAAGTCGCTCAGTCGTGTCTGACTCTTAGTGACCCCATGGACTGCAGCCTACCAGGCTCCTCCAGCCATGGGATTTTCCAGGCAAGAGTACTGGAGTGGGGTGCCATTGCCTTCTCCGACAATCCTATGAGGTACATGCAATCATTCTCCTCTTATGGTTGAAGGAACTAAGACTAAGAACAATTGATTAATTTGATCCTGGTCACATGTTTCTAGCACTTGAGATGAGATTTAAACCAATATCTGCTTAGCCCCAGGTTTCCCTGGTGGCTCAGATGGCAAAGAATCTGCCTGCAATGCAGGAGACCTGGATTCGATCCCTGAGTTGGGAAGATCCCCTGGAGGAAGGCACGGCAACCCATTCCTGTTCTTGCCTGGAGAATCCCCATAGACAGAGGAGCCTGGCAGACTACAGTCCATGGGGTTGCAAAGAGTCAGACACGACTGAGTGACTAAGCACAGCACTACTTAGCTATAAATACTGTGGCCACCTGATATGAAGAGCCGACTCATTGGGAAAGACCTTGATGCTGGGAAAGATTGAAGGTAGGGGGAGAAGGGGAAGACAGAGAATGAGATGGTTGGATGGCATCACTGACTTGATGGACATGAGTTTGAGCAAGCTCCGAGAGATGAAGGAGAGGGAAGCCTGCCATGCTGCTGTCTATGCGGCAGCAAAGAGTCAGACACAACTGAGCAACTGAACAACAACAGCTTAACTCCAAAGTCTTCATGCCATTGTTGGATACGTTTCTCTTTTCCCTTCTATTTATAAAAAATAAAGCCTACCTGAACTGACTGTCTAGCAGCTAACCTCTCTTCCATGAAATTGTGGATTACATTATCCCAGAGCAAGTAATTGGAGGAGAAGCATTTTTCTAGAAGCTTCTGGTTTTGACTTCAGCTGTCATGGTAGTTACTCAAGGCTGACACAATGCAGCTCTCATTGGTTTAACTATCAGGGAGCCTTGAAATTACCCTCCACTCCTCTCCAAGGCCATACTTCACAGTCTGCAAATTGAAGACTGGGCTGCTCTAACTCCTACTCATGTCTTTCCAGCACTGCCTGCACCATTTCTGACTGGGGAAGGCTGTGTTTTTAAACATACTTTTGCATTCTAACTGTCTCTGTCTTGCCCTGTCTGATTAGGCCAAGCTGTGGCCACAATTGTGTATAATTAGTCAACTTCACTCACTGTCTCTTGTGTTTACAGTTCTCTGCCCAATTCCAAGTGACAAACGGCTCTCCAAAGCCATGGGCTTGACCCCAGATGACCCTGTGTTTGATTGCCTTCATCTCAGTACACGGGTCAGCACTCAGAGATTCCCATAGCTCTTGCTCAGTCGGTAATTAATTTCCATGTGAATTCATGGGCCAGTTGGCAGAACTGGGCCCTTGGGCACATTGACAGCACAGACAGGAGGCAGCCTATGGCAGCCACCATATTAGAGCAGGTCACCAGAATGTTTACTTCAAATAAAGACCCGTACTTAAGGGAACATTGCCCACCCAGTGCCAGGAAGGTAAAACATCTACTAAGAATTCACATCCCAGGGTTCTCAAGAAAGACTTCTCCTGAAAGCAGAAATTCAATCAGCAATTCTCAAGAAACAGGACAGGAGTTTCCCCAGTTTTCTTTTCAACCTTCTGTTTGGTTTCTGTGCTAGCTGATGCCAATCAACTATCAACAAAAGAGGAATAGTGTTTAGGTCACACCTCTGATTTCCATCTGCTAGTATATACATCATTAATACCCTCACTTTAAGAGTTATTAGTGTATCAAGACAGAGTTTGTTCAAGACCAGTCAAGTGCAGTGAGGAGGAAACGGTCCTAGATAAGAATTTGGAGGGCCTGGGGCTTAGACCTAATTCTGCTTCTACTTAACGTGTACTTCTGCAGCCACTTCATCTGTGGCCTCAGTTCCTACATTTGTGAAAGGAGGAGGAGGAGAAGGAGAAGAAAGAAAAGGGGGGTGAAATAAAAAGGAAGCAGGGAAGGAGAGTAAAAAGGAAGGAAGGTTAGGAGGGAAGGAAGAAAAGAAGAAAGAAGTTGAACTAGATAAACATTTCAAAATTTCCCTCTAGCTTCCCACTTTGTGTATTTCAAGGCTATGTTACCAGGTGAATAAACATTTAAAACTGTTATATTCTCTTGATGAATTGAGTTCTTTATCATTTTGAAGCGACTTTATCATTAGAAATACTTTTTTATTAAAAAGTTTTTACATTTTTAATTTTTTAAATTAAAACACTTTTAATTTTTATCATTTTTGGCTCTGCTGGGTCTTTATTGCCACATGCAGGTTTTCTCTAGTTGCGATGAGCAGGCTTTTCATTGTGGTGGCTTCAGAGCACAGACTCTAGGGCACAGGCCCAGTGGATGTGGTGCATGGGCTTAGCGGCTCCTCGGCATGTGGAATCTTCCCAGACCAGGGATCAAACTCGTGTGCCCTACATTGGCAGGCAGATTCTTAACCACTGGACCCCCAAGGAAGTTCTAGAAATATTTTTTGCTCTGAAATTTACTGACTATTAATATAATGATTCCAAATTTCTTTTGCTTAGTATTAAGATTGTACATATTTTCCCATCTTTTTTATTTTTCACCAATTTGTGCTGAATATTTAAAGTACTTTTTTTTTGGTGTAACACAGGAAACTATAGTCAATATCTTATAACAATCTATAATGGAAAATAATTTCAAAAATAATATATGTGTATATGTATAACTGAATCACACACAAAAAAAGAATTCTACTTTTTGAAATTTAGTAATGTTTATTTTATTTCCAGTCTTCCTAAATGTCCTATGGACATCTAATAAAAATGTATGAGATATGAAATTTTAAATATATTTGTGTAGGATATAAGATTAATATAAATACAAATCTATTATGAGGCTTCCCTGGTAGCTCAGACAGTAAAGAAACTGCTTACAATGCAGGAGACCTGGGTTCAATCCTTGGGTCTGGAGGATCTCCTGGAGAGGAGAATGGCTACACACTCCAGTATTCTTGCCTGGAAAATTTCATGGACAGAGGAACCAGGAGGGCTACAGTCCATAGGATCGCAAAGAGTCAATACGACTGAGCGAATAACACAGACAGAATGACATCATTCAAGATGATCCTATTCTTATTTTTTCTGCACTTGATAAAATATACTCAGAGAAATGTTTAAAAAAAATAAAATAAAGTGGTCTAGTATTTGTATATAACTTAGGTATATCTTCCTACACACTTTAAATCATCTCTAGATTACTTTTGATACCTAATATTAATACAATGTAGGCTTCTCTAGTACCTCAGTTGGTAAAGAATCTGTCTGCAATGCCAGAGACCCAGGTTCAATTCCTGGGTTGGGAAGATCCACTGGAGAAGGGATAGGCTACCCACTTCAGTATTCTTGGGTTTCCCTGGTGGCTCAGCTGGTAAAGAATCTGCCTGCAATGTGGGAGACCTGGGTTTGATCCCTGGGTTGGAAAGATCACCTGGAGAAGGGAAAGGCTACCCACTCCAGTATTCTAGCCTGGGGAATTCCATGGACTGTATAATCCATAGGGTAGCAAAGAGTCGGGCACAACTAAGTGACTGTCACATTCACTTTCATTAATACAATGTAAATGTTATATAAATAGTTGCAACTACAATGTGCAACCTCAAAAACGACAGAATGATCTCTGTTCGTTTCCAAGGCAAACCATTCAACATCACAGATATCCAAGTCTATGCCCCAACCAGTAATGCTGAAGAAGCTGAAGTTGAATGGTTCTATGAAGACCTACAAGACCTTCTAGAACTAACACCCAAATAGATGTCCTTTTCATTATAGAGGACTGGAATGCAAAAGTAGGAAGTCAAGAGATACGTGGAGTAACAGGCAAATTTGGCCTTGGAGTACAGCATGAAGCAGGTCAAAGGCTAACAGAGTTTTGCCAAGAGAATGCACTGGTCATACCAAACACCCTCTTCCAACAACACAAGAGAAGACTCTACACATGGACATCACCAGATGGTCAACACCGAAATCAGATTGATTATATTCTTTGCAGCCAAAGATGGAGAAGCTCTATACAGTCAGCAAAAGCAAGACCAGGAGCTGACTGTGGCTAAGATCATGAACTCCTTATTGCCAAATTCAGACTTAAATTGAAGAAAGTAGGGAAAACCCCTAGACCATTCAGGTATGACCTAAATCAAATCCCTTAAGATTATACAGTGGAAGTGAAAAATAGATTCAAGGGATTAGATCTGATAGACAAAGTGCCTGAAGAACTATGGACGGTGGTTCATTACATTGTACAGAAGGCAGTGATCAAGATCATCCCCAAGAAACAGAAATGCAAAAAGGCAAAAATGGTTGTCTGAGGAGGCCTTACAAATATCTATGAAAAGAAGAGAAATGAAAGGCAAGGGAGAAAAGGAAAGATATACCCTTTGGAATGCAGAGTTCCAAAGAATAGCAAGGAGAGATAAGAAAGCCTTCCCCAGTGATCAGTGCAAAGAAATAGAGGAAAACAATAGAATGGGAAAGGCTGGAGGTCTCTTCAAGAAAATCAGAGACACCAAGAGAACATTTCATGCAAAGATGGGCAAAATAAAGGGTAAAAATGGTATGGATCTAACAGAAGCAGAAGATATTAAGAGGAGGTGGTGAGAATACACAGAACTATACAAAAAAGATCTTCATGACCCAGATAATCATGATGGTGTGATCACTCACCTAGAGCCAGACATCCTGGAATGCGAAGTCAAATGGGCCTTAATAAGCATCACTACCAGCAAAGCTAGTGGAGGTGATGGATTTCAAATCCTAAAAGATGATGTTGTGAAAGTTCTGGACTCAATAGTCCAGCAAATTTGGAAAACTCAGCAGTGGCCACAGGACTGGAAAAGGTCAATTTTCATTCCAATCCCAAAGAAAGGCAATGCCAAAGAATGCTCAAACTATAGCACAATTGCCTCATCTCACATGCTAGCAAAGTAATGCTCAAAATTCTCCAAGCCAGGCTTCAACAGTACATGAACCACGAACTTCCAGATGTTCAAGCTGGATTTAGAAAAGGGAGAGGAACCAGAGATCAAATTGACAACATCTGTTGAATCATCAGAAAAGCCAGAGAATACCAGAAAAACATAAACTTCTGCTTTACTGATTATGCCAAAGCCTTTGACTGTGTAGATCACAACAAACTGTGGAAAATTCTTCAAGAGATGGAAATACCAGACCACCTAACCTGCCTCCTGAGAAATCTGTATGTAGGTCAAGATGCAACAGTTAGAACAGGACATGGAACAATGGATTAGTTCTAGATAGGGAAAGGAGTATGTCAAGGCTGTATATTGTCACCCTGCTCATTTAACTTATATGCAGAGAACATCATGCGAAATGCTGGGCTGGAAGAAGCACAAGCTGGAATCAAGATTGCCAGGAGAAATATCAATAACCTCAGGTATGCAGATGACACCACCCTTATGGCAGAAAGTGAAGAAGAACTAAAGAGCCTCTTGATGAAAGTGGAAGAGGAGAGTGAAAAAGCTGGCTTAAAACTCAACACTTAAAAACTAAGATCATGGCATCCAGTCCCATCACTTCATGACAAATAAATGGGGAAACAATGGAAACAGTGAGAGACTTTATTTTGGGGGACTTCAAAATCACTGCAGATGGTGACTGCAGCCATGAAAGTAAAAGACATTTGCTCCTTGGAAGAAAAGCTATGACCAATGTAGACAACATATTAAAAAAGCAGAGACATTACTTTGTTGACAAAAGTCTGTCTAGTCAAAATTACGGTTTCTCCAGTAGTCATGTATGGATGTGAGCGTTGGACTATAAAGAAAGCTGAGCACCGAAGAATTGATGCCTTCATTGGAAGGACTGATGCTGAAGCTGAAACTCCAATACTTTGGCCACCTCATGTGAAGAGTTGACTCATTGGAAAAGACCCTAATGCTGGGAAGGATTGGGGGCAGGAAGAGAAGGGGATGACAGAGGATGAGATGGCTGGATGGCATCACCGACTCGATGGACATGGGTTTAGGTACACTCCAGGAGTTGGTGATGGACAGGGAGGCCTGGTAAGCTGCAATTCATGGGGTCGCAAAGAGTCGGACACGACTGAGCGACTGAACTGAACTGAACTGTGGTATTGTAGACAACTCTTGACAGTCCCTTGGACTGCAAGGAGATCAAACCAGAAAATCCTAAAGGAAATCAGTCTTGAATATTCATTGGAAGGATTGATGCTGAAGCTGAAGCTCCAATACTTTGGCCACCTGATGCGAAGAACTGACTCATTTGAAAAGACCCTGATGCTGGGAAGGATTGAAGGCAGGAGGAAAAGGGGATGACAGAGGATAAGATGGTTGGATGGCATCACTGACTCCATGGACATGAGTTTGAATAAGCTCCGGGAGTTGGTGATGGATAGGGAAGCCAGGCATGCTGCAGTCCATGGGGTTGCAAAGAGTCAGATACAACAGCAACTGAACTGAACTGAGAAAGATTATCTGCTGTCATTCTTACCTATGCTCCTCAGGGTCTTTCTTCTCTAGCTTTTAACATGTTTTTTTCCTTAACATTGATTATGATGTTACTTGGTCTAGTTTCTTCATGTTTCTTGTGCTTGGGGTTAATTGCACTTCTTGGATCTGTGGGTTAATAGTTTTCATCAAATTTGTGAAATTTTCAGCCATTATTTGCTCAAGTATCTTTTCTTTTTCCCACTCTTTCTTGTGGGGACTCCAATTACAAATATTTTAGGCTGTTTAAAGTTTTCCCACTGATCACTAATGCTTATTTCATTTTTTAAAATTATTTTATGTTTCATCATTTCATTGTGGATAGTTTCTATGTCTTCAGATTCCTAAATGTTTTCTTCTGCAACATCTAATCATGCTTTTTTGCATGGCTGATAATTTTTATTTAGACATGAGTCATTGTAAATTTTACCTTGTTGCGTGCTGAGTATTTTTATACTCCTATAAACTGAGCTTGTTTGAGGGCACAGTTGAGTCAAATGAAAAGAATTTGATATTTGGGTAATCTTGCCTTAAGATTTGTTAACAGGGACAGAGAGTGCTCCTTATAGAACTAATTATTTTCCACTTTGAAGGCAAGACTCTTCGATGTACTAAAGAACTCACAAAACTCAAAATAATCCAATTTTAAAAAGCAAAAACACTAAACAATTGAACATACAATTCTCTTATCTATCAAACTGTATATATGGCAAAAGGCAGAGAAACATGTGCCCAACATCATCAGTTATTAGGAAAATGCAAATCAAAATCACAATGAAATGCCACTACATGTCCATTAGAATGGCTAAAAAAAAAATTAAATGACTGTATCAAGTGTTGGCAAAGATGCAGAAGATTAAGAACACTCTTGCACAGATGGAGGGCATGTAAAATGGCACAACCACTGCCAGTTTCTTAAAATTTTAACCATGTAGCTATTCTACTCCTAAGTAATCACTCTAGAGAAACAAATGAGTACCTGTAACCCACAAAGATTTACACATGAATGTTCACAGAAGTTTCATTTGTAACGGCCCCCAAATTGGAACCAACCAATGTCCATCAACAAGTGAACAAACAACTTGTGGTTACCTACACAATGAAATACTACTCATCAATAAAATGGAAAGAACTATGGGCCCACTTTACAACTTGAATAGATTGCAAAATAATTATGCTGAGAAACCAAACAAAATAAGAGTATATACTGTACGATTTCTTTTCTATCGCATTCAAACATATGCAAACTACTGTAAAAGAAAACAGATCTATGTTTCCTTGAGGGCCCGAGGATAGGGGGCTCTGGAGGAGAAAGGAGAAATAGGAGAGAGGATTGCAAAGGAGCATAACAAAACTTTATGGGGGAGGCAATGGATATGTTGTCTTGATTGTAATGATGATTTTATGAGGCACACATATGCCAAAACTTACCAAATTGTATACTTTTTTCTTTAAAAAATTTGTTTGGCCATGCATGTGGGATCTCAGTTCCCTGATCAGGGATCAAACCTGCAACTGCTACTTTGAAAGTGCGGAGTCTTAACCACTACACTGCAAGAGAAGTCCCTGTATGCTTTAAACATGTGATGTTTACTGTGTTTCAATTATATCTCAGTAAAACTGTCAAAAAAATATAAGAGCTAACGAAGTGGGCTTCCACTGTCCAATTTTAGGATAATCTGTGCTAAAAGATTAACAATACTGGCATTGGATAAAATACAAAAATTACCCATGAGTCCACAGTGACACCAAAAAAAAAGAAAGAGAGAAGTAGGAGGAAGAAAATGTGATGGGTTCTCTTTCTTACAAAAGAATGCCAGCCAATAAGCACAAAAGGAATGACAAAATCAGAAAATCACTATTTATGAACTCCAAGTTTAATAATGGATCCAGGTAAGGACGAACCATAGATGCCAAAATATTGGATGAAAGCAGGTCTATAAATATTAGCCTACTCATCAAGATAAGATTAAACTCAATATATATACTGTATTTAAAAGCATAAAAAGTACATTATACTTCAGGAGGATTTCTAGCAAAAAGGTCAAAAAAGGAGGGGAGCTGTGAACCTTTGACACATAGAGATCAGGCTCAGGTGGCTGGAAAAGTCATTACATGGGAGATAACTACCCTGACCCTACCAGTTAAATGATAACAAACTTGTGTGCCCAACAAGCCCTGAAATTCTTTGGATAAAGGCTGCTGGGTCATCAAGGGAGGAGGTGCAGATACTGACATTTGGAAGTCTCCTGGAGTCCATGGAATCAGTCAAGTCCCAGGGAGGTATGTCAGGTAAAGGCAGCTCTGTTTCAATTGCTCTTCAAACAATTCATCTGTTTGTTATTATTGGGTCACAAATACAATTACTTGATTCACGACTGAATTCCCACTAGACTGTTAGTACCAAGAAAGAAAGAATCTGGTCCTTACTTGCTCCTCAGAATTTAATAGGGTGCCAGGTGTACAGTAGGAGCTAGTTAAGAACTTCTGAAATGAATGGATGAATGAATGAGTGAATGAATGGAGATAGCAGATGTGTAGTCAATCAGTCAGTTCAGTCGCTCAGTCGTGTCCGACTCTTTGCGACCCCATGAATCGCAGCACGCCAGGCCTCCCTGTCCATCACCAACTCCCGGAGTCTACCCAAACTCATGTCCATCGAGTCAGTGATGCCATCTATCCGTCGTGTAGTCAATATCATTTTTTACATTTTTGTTTTATTTTTAACTGTAGGATAATTATTTTACAATAATGTGATAGTTTCTGCCATACATCAACATGAATCAGCCATAGGTATACATATGTCCCCTCTGTCTTAAACTTCCCTCTCTATCCCACCCATCTAGGTTGTCACAGAACACCAGCTTTGGTTCCCTGTGTCATATAGCAAATTCCCACTATCTATCTACTTTACATATGGTAATGTATGTGTTTCAAAGCTACTCTTTCAAATCATTCCACCTTCTCTCTCTCCTACTGCATCCAAAAGTCTGTTCTGTATGTCTGCATCTCCATTGTTGTCCTGTAGATAGGCTCAACAGTACCATCTTTCGAGATTCCAATATAATTTTAACTGAACCGCCCTGTGCTACAGCTAACTACTAGCTGCCCTTGTAAGCTCCATGCGGCAGAAGCCTGGCCTGTTCTGTCACTGATTTAACTACAACCCCTAGAACAGCAGGGCTTCCCAGGTGGTACCTGTGATAAAGAACCCCCTCCCCCCACCAATGCAGGAGACTTAAAAGACACAGGTTCATTCCCTGGGTGGGGAAGATTCCCCTGGAGAAGGACATGGCAACACACTCTAGTATTCTTGCCTGGAGAATCCAGTGAACAGAGGAGCCTGGCCAGCTATGGTTCATAGGGTTGCAAAGAGTCAGACACAACTGAAGCGACTTAGCACAGCACAGCACACACCTAGAATAGTGAGTGGGCTTCCCTAGTGGCTCAGACAGTAAAGAACCTGCCTGCAATGCAGGAGACTCAGGTTCGATCTCCGGGTTGGGAAGATCCCCGGGAGAAGGGACTGGCTAATCACTCCAGTATTCTTGCCTGGAGAATTCCAGAGACAGAGGAGCCTAGTGGGCTACAGTCCATGGGGTCATAAAGAGTTGGACACAACTGAGCAACTAACACTTTTACCTTTTCTTTCACTTTCCTAGAACAGTGCCTGGCACATAGTATGCCTTCAATAAATATTTGCCAAACTGAGAGTGGTTATCTCCGTCAGACTGAAAACTTTGTGAGGGCAAAGACAGTCTTTGAAATCCCTCCAGTGACAAACACAGCGCCCTGCATATAGCAAGGGCTCATTAATTATGTAAGAAGGAGCAAATAAATGAATGATGAATAGTTGAATCTCATCCATACTCCCTTACCAAACTGAGAGAAGATCACAAACATTCCAAGGAGAAGCAGCTCAGACAAGGTGGAGATGAAAAGGGCTTTGAGAGACAGCCCTGGTGGCAGTGTGGAAAGAAGGCCAGGCTGGTGGGGGTCTAGCCTGCAGACAGAGGACTGGACCCTGCAAGCCCAACTCACTGTGGTCCCCTCCTCTCTGCAGCCCCTAGGGTTGGACACATTCTGACTTTGCCAGGAAAGTGCCACCCACAAACTCCTACTTCGCCTCCAGAGAGTGTCCGTGGTCAGTGTTTCCTATTCGGCAGCCAGGCTGACTGAGCCCTTGGCCAAAGGGCTTCCCAAGGAGAGCTCTGTGGAGCCCAGCAAACAGTGAGGGTCATCTTTACTTAGTCTGTGAGAATAAATGGTCCAGAAAAAGAAAGACCATCATCTAGAGAGCCATCAACACTCCAGGATTCTTTTTGGAGCTTTGAATCTGAAAGTGGAGGTTTCATTAAAACATCAACCAAATTTAAAGAAAAAAATAAAACAAAGCAGACGAATTCAAGCTAACCTTCCTGCTAATAAGCTTACAATTTAAGGGAATGTTATGCTCTGAAATGGGGCATGTCTGAGGGAATCACACAGTTGTATTGCTCATACAACCCTGTAATTTGTTCTGGACACAGTGCTGCCTGCGGCTGCATCTCAGATCTCATTAGAGCAAATGCTGCCAGAACAGGAAACTTCTATCTATGATCAAAACTACAGACAAGGGCTCACTCATGTAAGTTACTCTTTCAACAGCTGAATTCCAATATGGAGAAAGCACTCTCACCTAGAGTTTATAGTCTTGAGTTTAAATTCATCCAAGCTCTTAAATTCAGAGTTTCTAACAAGAAGAAAAGGCAGACCACCACTTTCCTCCATCCCCACCTGCAACCCTATGAGAGAGCCGTGACAGACTAAGAAAAACTCCACTTTGATTCAGACTGCAATGGAGTTGATAAATAGGCCATCCAAAGAGATCAGCAGTTCCTACTCTATCAGATCATTGAAAAGAAAGAAAAAAAACCCTTGCTACCCAAACTGTGGATCTTCAACCAGCAGCAGCAGCATCACCTAAGGATTTTTAGAAATGAAAATCTTTGTGACCATGAATAAGGCAATGGTCTCTTAGATGTAACACTGACATCACAAGCTACAAAAGGAAAAATGGAGGAATTCCCTGATGGTCCAGTGGTTAAGAATCTGTCTGCTAATGCCAAGAACAAGAGATCAATCACTGGTCCAGGAAGATTCCACATGCCGAGGTGCAACTAAGCCCATGAACCACAACTACTGAAGTCCACATGCCTAGAGCCTGTGCTCTGCAACAAAAGAAGCCACTGCAACCAGAAACCCCAGTACCGCAATAAAGAGTAGCCCCCACTCACTGCAACTAGAGAAAGCCCATGTGTAGCAATAAAGACCCAGGAAAGCCGAAAACAAATAAATTAATATTTTTGTAAAAAGACTAATTCCAATATAATGTGATATAGATAAAGTTTAGATTTAACTCAGGGAATAAGTGCTTCTATTTTTTAAAAAAAGGAAAAATCAATAAAGGAAATATCATCAAGTTTATGCCTTCAAAGAACATTATCAAGAAAGTGAAAACAGAACCTCCAAAATGAGAGAAAATATTTGCAAATCATGTATCTGATAAGAATCTAACATCTAGAATATATAAAAAACACAACTCAACAATAAAGACAATCAATTTTTTAAATGTGCAAAGGAATTAAATAGACATTTCTCTAAATAAGATATATAGATAGCCAAATAAGCACATGAAAAGATGCTCAACATTAGTTATTAGGGAAAAGCAAATCAAAACCACACTGAAATGCCATTTCATACCCACTGGGAAGACTATCATAAAAAAAAAGTTCAGACAATAGCAAGGGTTAACAAAGACGTGGAGAAAGTGGAACTGTCACACATCCCCATTGCTGATGGGGATGTAAAATGGTGCATCCACGTTACAAACTAGTTTGGGAGTTCCTCAGAAAGGTAACCATAGAGTTACCATGTGGCCCAGTGATTCCACTCCTAGCTATATATCCACCAGAATCGAAAATATATGTACACACAAAAATTTGTACACAAAGTTCCATATTAGCATTATTCATAATAGCCCAAATGAGGAAACAATCCATTTGTTCATTAACTGATGGATAGATAAACAAAAATGTGGAATATCCATACAATGGAATCAGTCATCAAAAGCAATGAAGTACTGATACATGATACAATATGTAGGAACTTTGAAAACATTATGTTTAGCAAAAGAAGCCTAACACAAAAGGCAGCATGTTGAACCATTCAATTTGTATGAAATGTCCATAATAGGCAAATC
Source organism: Okapia johnstoni (assembly GCA_024291935.2). Classification (NCBI taxonomy): domain Eukaryota; kingdom Metazoa; phylum Chordata; class Mammalia; order Artiodactyla; family Giraffidae; genus Okapia; species Okapia johnstoni. The sequence goes on from CM044308.1 coordinate 63,077,236, forward strand.
TACAGAGACAGAAAGGGCTTTAGAGTTAATAAGAGACTGGAGGGAGAGGAATTAGGGAGTGGTTGTCAATGGGTACAAGGGCTCCTTTGGGGTGATGAAGAGGTTCTGGAGTTAGATGGTACTGATGTTTGCACACCTTGTGAATATACTGAAAATCACTGAATGCTGCACTTTAAGTGGCAAATCATATGGTAGGTGAATTATGTCACAATAAAAATTATGAAAGAAGAAAAAAAAATGAAGACTCCAACCCAGACTCCCTGTATTAATATCTGTATTTTAATAAGATTCTCATATATTATGAATGCATGTTAGTGTTTGAGAAGCACTCCTCTGACACACTGATTCTCATACTTGGCTGAAATTTTGAATCACGCTGGGAGTTTTCGAAACTGTTCCCTGATCTGGTGAGATATCTTTCTGTATCTTATCTGCTCAACTCACATACAAGCCCATGAAATGTGGAGGATGGACCTCATAGCCCTTGATGGTTAGTTGCTAAATGAAGGAGAAACGAGAAACTTAAACAGAACCCCAAAAGGCTGTGAAGAAAGTTGCCCAAATTCACCATTGCCCCACATCCCTGCAGAGCCCCACCCTCAACTCCAGATGGCTTCAAACTGCTGTAAGTTCTCTGCCGCTTTTCAAAAGCCTGAAAAACAGAGTCCCTCATGGGCTCTACTCTTGCCATTATTCAAACACAGGCGATGTTTAAATAAGCACTGCCTGCCTATATTCAGATTTCAAAGTGGGCTTCCCCCATCCAGATGTTACTGCTTATGTGACTGTCTTCGTTCAGAGAAACACTGCAGAGGACCCAGCCTCTGAGGCCCTCTTCTGTAACTCACCCCTCGGCTGCTCTCTTTAAAAAAAAAGACTGTTTTTGATGTAAAACACTAGTTCATCTCAGAACTGTGGCTTTCTTCCTTGCTAAACTTTCTCCATGCTTACCCTACCCAGCCAGAAGGCTAATGGAATCGCTGGAACCACTTACCCTCCATTAAGATGCTAACCTATTTCATAGGGGAGGGAAGAGAGAGAGATATCGAGGGGGTAAATGGACTCAGAAAGAATGAAAGATTGTAAAGACATCACCCTTTGTGTGTGTGTGTGTGTATGTGTGTGTGTGTGTGTGTCTTGGGGAGGGGAGGCATTGGTAGGCAGAGAGGAGGCAGAGAGATTAGAAACATATTTTGGCAGCATTTTCACAAAACAAGGAATCCCCAGTCTAGCTACTTGATTAAATCTGAATCACATTTGGTTAACTTTAATATTGACTTTGAGAGTCTTGCGTGGGCACCAGGATTGGAAGTCAATGTCACATGGGGCCATGTATGGATCTCTCTCTTTTTTTTCAAAGTCTGTTATGATTAGATCAACTGTTGTTTAGTCACTAAGTCGTGTCTGACTCTTCTGCGACCCCCTGGACTGTAGCTCACCAGTTTCTTCCGTCCAAAGGATTTTCCAGGCAGGAATACTGGTGTGGGTTGCCATTTCCTTCTCCAGGGGATCTTCCCAACCCAGGAATTGAACCCACACCTCCTGCCATGTCTTTCATATTACAGGCAGATTCTTGACCGTTTCAGCCACCAGAAAAGCCCTGTATCAGCTATGAGCTTTTATAAAAATAAACATTTTCAAGTAAACACTAATCAATTCACCACCTTAAGGAAGTGATTCTTCTGATGTCCTTGTGTCCTTTTCAGGCTGCAAAACAGAACACCTGGATATGCTCTATCTGATCTGATTTCAGAACACAGGCCTGAGGGCAGGAGTTAGTGGGGGAGGGGAAGCCTGTGGGGAGAGCAGTCAGGTAGAAAACTCACTGATTCAAAATAGCTAGGTTCATAGCCTGGCTTCATCCCTCATCACCCTTTATCACTGGGACAAATCACATTAACTTTCCCAAGTCTAGGCTTTCTCCTCTAAAGGAAGTATAACACGCCTAATTTCCAGGGAGGATTAGTGGTAATATGTAAAAGTATAGTTATTTTTATAATCTATAATTTTCCTCTGGTTAGTGCTTAATTGAAGCATACAGCCCATTGGCTTTCTCCGTGTTTCACCTCGCCATGTTGTAAGTGCATACGTACAGTGTCTCCACCAATGTGTGTATTTTAGCATTCTTGCGTCACAGATCAAAAGGTTAAAATAAATTTTCTTCTTAAAAGTACCAGAAGGCATGGCCATTGCTCTGACAGAGAGCAGCTGCACAAAAGAATAATGGCAACAACAGTGACAATGACATTTCTTATGTGTTGAACTAAGCACTCTTCACGCCTCACAGCAGAATTTCCCAACCTCGTCACTACTGACATCAGGGCCAGACCCTTCTTTGCTGTGGGGCTGGCTGGTGCCTTGTAGGATGTAAAGAAGCTTCCTCTCTGGGCTAGATGCCAGTGCTGACCTCTCCACCCCACCCAACTCGTGATGTGACCCCAGAAACACTTGCAGACATTGCCAAATATCTGCTGGGGGCAAAAACCACACTCCATTGAGAATCACTGACTTAGAGCATTTAATACTCACAACAAAAGGACAAGACTAGAACGACTGGTGTTTCCAGCTTGGAAGTGAAGAGGCTGAGCACCTGAGCGGCTAAGTGAGGGAACCAGACTCGTCTGGACCTCTTCTGCCTACAAAGCTGGAGAAGCGTTGCTTGAACCACCTCTGGTCTCCTTTGTAGAGGCCTGGGGAGTTGGGAAGGGGCAAGGGGAAGAGCAAGATGTGCTTTCAGGTAGGGAGATAACTGGTTCCGATCTCAGTACCTTCCCATGCTGGTGATGGAGGTAAACATGTCCTGCCCAGCCCAGGGCAGCCAGTGAAGCCTGGAGGGACCAAGGTGAAGAGGTGTCCTGAGAGCTGTGATGAGAGAGCAGCTCAGGCAAGAGAGCTAGCTACTGTGTTTAGTGCTGCTCATCACCTGATTTGGGGAAACTTAGCTCAGAGATCTGACTGGTGAGGAGGAGGCCCTGGGTGACCCTGCAAAGTTAGTCAAGAGTTTCTAACAGGGCTTCCCTGGTGGTCCAGTGGTTAAGAATCAGCCTTGCAATGCAGGGGACTCTGGTTCCATCTCTGATGTGGGAAGATCCCACATGCCTCAGGGCAACTAAGCCTGTACACCCTAGAGCCTATGCTGCCTAGAGCCTGTGCTCCACAAGAAAAGCCACTACAATGAGAAGTCCACGCACCACAACTAGAGAGTAGCCCCACTCGCCACAACTTGCACAGCAGTGAAGACCCAGCACAGCCAAAAATAAATTAATATTTTTTAAGTTTCTAACAATTTGTATTAATATATTATGAAGGCCATGTATATGCTATTATTATTTTAGATTAAAAAAAAACTTGCATAGGAAAGTCAGGTTTAACTCCATTAAAAGCATGTCTAATTCCAGTTATGGTATAAAATAGAGCATCACCTTATGACAAAAGTTCTGCAAGAGAGGACCAAGGATTCTGGGCCCTCCTCCTCTGAAACAAGCTTGAGATCCTGGGAACTGTGACTTAGTGAGAGATAGGCATTTGCCTGAGGGAAGAACTGGTTTCTGCTTCCCGTACAAAAAGGGGTACAGCCATCACCATCAAATCTCCAGAACCAGACCAGGATGTGAAGGCCTAACATAAACCAATGGCCGTGAGACAGCCATCAGCACAGAGGATTCAAAAGCTGACCCTGCCTTGGAAATTTCCAAATGTGAGGCAGCTGAGGCCCACTTTCCATAATGAAAAGGGAGAACTGTTCTCTCAAGCCAATTATAGAACACACGATAATGGTAAAAATGTTCCTTTTCACCTTGTTAAATTGTGAGGTAACTTCCTTTCGGATTGCATGATTAAACTGGGAATGACAGCAACTTTATGAGATTTGTGATACAAACTGTCCCTTCTAATAAATGGTGGCATAAAATGAGCGTAGGGTAAAATGGCTTGAGGAAAACCATTGACCTTGGGTCCAGTGCAGATTGCTGCCTGGGACACAGAGTTCATCCACAGTAATACTGTTATCATTACAGTTAGTGCCTTCAAGGGGTCCTAAATGACTCTGTGGGAGTAGTGGGTAACTGCCTTTGGGGGTTTTCTATTTTCTCCTTTTTTTTTTTATTTTTATTGCAACAAAATTTTTCCTCTGAGAATCCTTGTTCCTGCTAACTGAAAAGTAATGGTCTTTCTGGGGGGGAAAAAAAGGCAATGTTCAAAATGAGTTTCTCTGCTGCTATCACTTTACCAACTCTGCTTCCAGTTGGAGTAGCCTCAGGTAGACGACCCTAGGGGAGCTGGTTCCCCAGAATTTCCTATTCATTCTCCAACTTTCTCTCCATCGTCCGCCTGCTCCTACCAAAGAACAGCCCTACTCCTCCTTCCCGTGTTTTGTTTCCAGTGTTGTGGTGTGTCGTTTATGAGGTGCTTTGGCAAACAGGGTTTCCCACAAGTAGGAGACCTCAGCCACTTCCTTTGACTGAGGCTGCCAGCATACTCAAAATAAAGGGAAAAAAGACCAAAAACAAAGTTTTAAAAATTATGGAACAGTTGAAACATTTATCCTGTGCAAATTATTACTTTTAGCATACATACACAAATGCTGTGCTATGCCACACAACTGCATCTCATTGATAGCATATGTACATAGTCGTGTGTGTGTAGTCCTTGAAAATATAAATTTGAGGTAATTTGTGAATATGAGGCCAAAGAGCCTCGTTGGCTACTCTCTCCACCCCATTCCTCTACCCACTTGGCCCAGCTCACATCTATAGGATGGTTGCTCTTCTAAATAAGCCTATATACAGAGGAAGAGTATATATTTGTATTTTCCCACTTGCTAAAGAAGGACACGAAAGATTGGAAGGTTGGGTGAGACTCCTAAGATTGCAAAGCTGAGTGATGAGCAAGGAGTCGAACCAAAGTCTTCGTACTCCAAAATCAGAGTTATTTCCACTATGGGGTCTTCTATCTTCTTCCAAAATGCTTCCCCCAAATAATTCACTATGATTCTCAGCTTTAGAAAGAGGCAGATAGCATCCAGTGGCCCATAATTAAAGAATAAGCATGTGTAAACTGCATGGTCCTGGAGGAAATTCAAATGAAAGTAGAAGGGCAGACAGACTTCGTCACAGAGCACCAGACAGAGCACTAGGTTGGGCTTCCAGGACAGCAGCTTCCCCAAGGCCAGCAAACTGTTCTGTTCTGTGCTGTGGTGATTCCCAGGCCATCCGAGCTCAGTAAGATTCACTCATTTGACCAGTATTTATCATGTGGACCATGTGCTGGGTGCTGGGCAGCAGGCTGGGGACTGAGTTGACTTAGGAATTCTCTCTGACCTTCAGGCACCCAAGGCTCATGGAAGAGACAGCAGGTACCCACAGGATACTTTAGGCCATCAAGCAATAATTTCAAACTAAGTCCAACAATATAAGAAGGTTAAATGTCCAACAATAGAAATTCTTTGAATAAAAGAATCATCCCCCCAAAAAAGAAGGAATCATCCCATTCAATAGATTTCTATGCAAATAGAAGAATAGATGGTAGAATCATAGGTCTTTTTTTAAAAAAATTGAAGTACAATTTACATATAACATTATATTAGTTTCAGATGTCTAACCAATAGCTCAATATTTGTATATACTTGCAAAATGGTCACCACAGTATATCTAGTTAACATTCATCACCACACACAGTTACATTTTTTTTTTCTTTGAGAACCTTTTTTTAATGAGAATAATTGCCTTACAATGTTGTGTTGGTTTCTGTCATATAACGATGTGAATCAGCCAGGGTTTACATATGTCCCTTCTCTCCTAAAACTTTCTCCCATGCCCCACCCCTTCCCATTTCTCTAGGTTGTCACAGAGCACCAGGTTGGGCTCCCTGTGTTATACTTCCCACTAGCTATCTATTTTGCATATTATAATGTATATATTTCAATGTTTTTAAGATCTACTCCCTTAGCAACTGCATATATGAGACAGTTTATTAACTAGAGTCACCATGCTGTACATTATATCCCCAGGACTCATTTATTTTATAAATTTAAGTTTGTACCTCTTCCCCCTTCACCTGTTTTGCCCACCCCCCTCCTTCACAACAGTTGTAAGGTTTTATTAAAAAGATGAGTTCAAGTATTTTTAAGTGAATAACACATTTTTATAATGAAATGTAGGGACTTCCCTGGTGGTCCAGTGGTTAAGACTTCACCTTCCAATGCAAGGGGTGTGGGTTTGAACCTTTGTCAGAGAGCTAAGATTCCACATGCCTTGTAGCCAAAAAATCAAAACATAAAACAGAAGCAATATTGTAACAAATTCAATGAAGACTTTAAAAATGGTCCTCATCCAAAAAATATATATATATATTTTTTAAAAATGGAATGAAGAACATGTTCTCTATATATACCTTAAATATAGGTAATCTAAATACAGAGGAAATACAACAAAATATTAGCAGAAGTTGTCTTTGAGTGGTGGGATTATGCATGGTTTTAATGGATTTCTAATTTGAGTTTATCTGTGCTTTCAAATTTAATAAAAAAAAGAAATGTTCTACTCTTGTAATAAGTAAAAACCCAGTAAAGATCAGCTTGGCTATATTCACGAAGAACGTCAGAAATCACAAAGGAATGCTTATTGTAACGTCCAGTAAAAAAGAATCATAAGGAAATTATGTAAACAGTATGCTCTCTACTTCACATTTTAAAATTAAAAAAAATCAAACCTCGAAGGACTAGAGAGAAATATGCTAAAATGTGGCAGATGTCTTTGGAAAGTAATTTTTTTTATCCCTTTTTCATGCATTTTTTCAAGTTTTCTACAATAAGCATGAATTGCTTACATAGTGTTAGAAATTAGACAGTAATTGATTAAGCAGAAACAAACTATAGGACTACATGTGTGAGGAAAAAGTTACAGCAAATATTTGTGTTTCCCGGCAGTATAAGGGGTCACTCAAGGGTGGCAATATTTTGGCCTCTGACTCCCACAAAAAGTGGATTTTTCTACCCAAAAGAGATTGAAATGCGCCCCCCCACACACACCCAAATACCCCCACCTTGTTACCAGAGCACACCAAAAATTCTATTTTAGAATTATTTTGGCAGAGGTGAGAGGCCTAGGAATGCAAAGACACAGAGTGAGTCAGCTGGGGCAGAGAGACAGCTGTAGCAACACGGCCATTTCTACTCAACTGCAAGGCCAAAAGACAGCCTTTAGCATATCATGGTGAGGCAAGCCAAGCCTTCCAAAGAAAACACTGCTGACAACTCAGTACCTGAAGACTGGATTCACAAGAAACTCAAGTCAAAGAACTTTCTGCAGTGAGTATTTAAAATCCTGATATCAGATGAAGTCCTCCTGATGGTATATATATGCCCTGACACAAAATGCTATCTACATGCGAGTCCCTGAAACTAAAACTAGATTAATCTAGGCTGGCCCAGGCCAGTTTTTTGGAGGATCCATTTTTTTCCCTGCTGCTGCTGCTAAGTTGCTTCAGTCGTGTCCAACTCTCTGCAACCCCATAGACGGCAGCCCACCAGGCTCTGCCGTCCCTGGGATTCTCCAGGCAAGAACACTGGAGTGGGTTGCCATTTCCTTCTCCAATGAATGAAAGTGAAAAGTGAAAGTGAAGCCGCTCAGTCGTGTCCGACTCTTTGTGACCCCATGGACTGCAGCCTACCAGGCTCCTCCGTCCATGGGATTCTCCAGGCAAGAGCACTAGGGAGGGGCAGATGGAGATGATACTTCCTCTAAACTTCAATTATTTTCAACAAACCTGTTGTCAGCTTCATAAAGTTCTTGAAATAAAGAACCTTCTTGGACTTCCCTGGTAGTCCAGTGGTTATGAATCTGCCTGCCAAAGCAGGGCACATGGGTTGGATCTCTGTTTCAGGAAGACCCCACATGCCACAGAGCAACTGAGCCCATGCACCATGACTACAGAGCCCGCGTGCCCTAGAGCTCATGCTGCACAAGAAAAGCCACCCCAATGAGAAGCCCATGTAATGCAACTAGAGAGTAGCCCCAACTAGAGAAAAGCTCTTGCATAGCAGCAAAGACCCAGTGAAGCCAAAAATAAATAAATAGATAAATAAACCTTTCTAAAAAGCTTTTCTTGTTTTAAAAAAATAATAGTAAAGAAAGAAAGAATGCCCTCAACAATAGTTATGGTTACTGTGGGGACTCTATCTGATAATCATTGTCTAAATTCTGATGCCAAAGTGAACAAAACCAAAGGAGTAAGGGCTATCAACTATTTTTAATTTGAGCCAAGCCCTGTACAAACATTTTCTTATTTTATTGCCAAAACAATTAAATGAGGTGAGAGACATAAATTCTAGTTTACAAACTGAGACTTTAAAAGTTTAAGTAATTTGTCCAAGGTTACTCAGCTAGTAAGTGAGAAAACTAGAACTGGAACCCAAATTACTGTGACCCCATTGCCCAAATGTTAACCACCCAACTTTGCTATAAGGAATTTTTTAAATCTGTAACTCTCTACAAAATTCAGTGTTATGATTATTTCTGTCGGAATACACATGTTATACATGATTTATTTTTCTTATTGGGAAAAATTAAATTAATATAAAAAATAAGCATATATCAATTTTTAGGTACTTTATACAAATTAACTTATTTAATCCTCCATAACAATCATGTAAAATCTGACTATTATCCCCATTCACAGATGAGAAAACTGAGGTGCATAGACATCAAAAGCATACAGGAAAAGGCAGAGCAAGGATTTGAACCCAGGTCTGTCCAATTCTTGTGTTCATGACCTTAAGAGATACCCTACAGGTTCGATGCATGATATAGGGTGCTCGGGGCTGGTGCACCGGGATGACCCAGAGGGATGGGATGGGGAGGGAGGTGGGAGGGGGTTCTGGAAGGGGAACACATGTACACCCATGGCGGATTCATGTCAATGTATGGCAAAACTAATACAATATTGTAAAGGAAAACATAAATAAATAAATTAAAAAAACAAAAAACAAACAAACAAAAAGAGATACCCTACAGCTAGTATTATATAGTCATGCAAGCAAAGATATGACCCACTGAGTGAGTGGTGAAAATATTTTCTCACCCCATCTTTAAATTAAGTGCTTTACAGGCAATAGGTTATTGGTTCCTAATATCCACCTATCTTTCCAAAACCTAATGTAGGTAGAAGGCCATGCATTGCGTGTGAGTGTTTTAGTAACTTTCTCAGGTTGAAGGCATAAGCAAAGTACTACCATGCTGCCTCCAACTCCTGTTTCCTTCTTACTGGATTTTCCTTTTAAACATTTCATTTGTCTATCCATTCCATCAGAAACAATTGTTTTGTCTTACACTATTGGCATCACCAGGAAGTTTACAATTTAAAGAGAAATTAGAGTAAGCAATCCCATGGTTTGCCTTATTGAAGTAGAAAAGCAAAATTACATGGGATTTGGGCAGTTGTCTCAGACAACAAGTGATTCCTCAGTAAGAGAAAAGGTCTGAGCCAGCCGGGGAATGAATGGTCACTGAGAACCAGAACTCTATCCACTCAGATAATTCTCCTTTGCCTGCCCTGAGCATCCAGGTCAAATTTCAGTGGCTCTGACTGTCCCTTCAGTCTGCCAGACTGACCTGTCAGGAAAACTCCTTTTAATTACTCTTTTTTGTATAATTTGCAAAAAATACAAATATAACTTGCATTTTTATTATCTTGGTGATTCTATCACATGGTAACAATCTGACTTAAATTGACCTCTGTAATAAAACAAAATATTATGAAACTATAATATTTCAAAGTGAAAGAAAATGTTAGTTGCTCAGTTGTGTCCAACTCTTTGAGACCCCATGGACTGTAGCTCACCAGTCTCCTTTGTCCATGGGATTCTCCAGGCAAGAATACTGGAGTGGGTTGCCATTTCCTTCTCCAGGGGATCTTCCCAACCCAGGGATAGATCCATGGTCTCCTGTACTGCAGGCAGATTCTTTACTGTCTGAGCCACCAGGGAAGCCCATAATATTTCAAAGCTGGAGGAAAGTTTAAATTGTCATCTTGGTATCATTTTACCCATTCGAATATCAAAAAACTGTAAGTGAAAGAGATACAAGGACACATATGCTCATAGTTTGTTGGCAAGAACTTGAATTGTTGCACAATTTTGGAAATTAATCTGGTAGTATCTTTTAAAATTAAAAGCATACATTTTCCTTAATCTAGCATTTTCACTCTGGAAATCTATCTGCTAGAGGTAAAGTTACCCAGTATATAAGTATATATGTGTAACAGTCATACTATGGAGTATTAAGCAGCAATGTAAAAAAGTGAGATCCACATCTATTGATTTAAAGAAATGTCTACAATGCATTTATTAGGTGAGAAAAACAAGATGGGGAAAAATAGATATAGTCTGAGGAGGAAGGGAGAGGAAGATGGGAGGGGAAAAGATAGGTAAAAAGAAAATTTGAGAAAAATATTATAATCTAAAGCCAAAGTAGACTAAATAGTAGAAAATACTCCCTTAATTTCCCCATGTGTAAATTGATACAGTAATAGGACTTGTCTCAGAGGGTTATAGTAACAATCAAATGAATTAATGTATTTAAAGATCTTAGGACAGAGCCTGGCGCAACTAATAGTAAATTAGTGTTTTTTGTTATTTCAAAATTCTGCCTATAATATTATTACAAAGATGAATATATTATATGTGCATAAAGATAAACGTGGGCTTCCCTTGTGGCTCAGCTGGTAAAGAATCTGCCTGCAATGTGAGAGACCTGGGTTCGATCCCTGGGTTGGGAAGTTCCCCTGGAGAAGCAAAAGGCTACCCAATCCAGTGTTTTGGCCTGGAGAACTGTGGTGTTGAAGAAGACTCTTGAGAGTCCCTTGGACTGCAAGGAGATCCAACCAGTCCATCCTAAAGGAAATCAGTCTTGAATATTCATTGGAATAGTCATTCATTGGAAGGGCTGATGCTGAAGCTGAAACTCCAATACTTTGGCCACCTGATGAGAAGAACTGACTCATTGGAAAAGACCCTGATGCTGGGAAAGATTGAAGGCAGGATGAGAAGGGAATGACAGAGGATGAGATGGTTGGATGGCATCACTGATTCAATGGAAGAGAGTTTGAGTAAACTCTGGGAGTTTGTGATGGACAGGGAGGCCTGGCGTGCTGTGGTTCATGGGGTCACAGAGTCAGACATGACTGAGCAACTGAACTGAACTGAAAGATAAATGTGACAGAAGATAATATGGATGCACAAAACATTGTTTTGATTATGTTACAGGATTGTTGGTAATCCTTGTCTGCAATTTTATTTTTTTAATGTTGCTTTTGCTATAGCCATTTCCTTCTCCAGGGGATCTTCCCAACCCAGGGATCAAACCCAGGTCTCCTGCATTGCAGGCAGACTCTTTACCATTTGAGCCACCTCTAGCTTTTTTTTTTTTTTTTGCCATAATGTTGGGGATAGGGAGAGTGAGTTCATCTCTAAGTCTCCTTACTTGAAGGCAGAACTACATCTCTACCATGAAGGCAAAGAGGTATGCTCTCCTATCCTACTTTTTATAGTTGCCATCAAATAACTGCCATCAGTGTTGTATTTCCGAAGTTTAATCCACAGGAGAACGCTTTCCTTTGACTACAGCAGTCGTCTTTTTAGAACCTAACATGGAAACATTTTTTATGACAAAGGATTTTTGAAAACTCTTGCAAAAAGGCATAAAAGTTAAATCACACTTACTTATGCTTTTAATAAATAAATGGCTTTTATTGAAAAGAATTGACTTTTGTGAAATCAGAACTGTGCTGGACAGCAAAGGTAAAGACTGACCATCTGTCTGAGCAAATCCTCCTTGGAGTGTTCATCCTCTCATCTCAGTGGAAGCACTCAGCATTACCCTCTTCATAAATCTCCATATATTTGAGGACACCCTTCAACTTTATCTGTTTTAAATGGAGTGGACACATTGTGCTGGCTATGGTCCAATCTCTCCAGAGACCAGACAAGAACATAAAACTTTGGAAAAGAGCCTGGCAGATGCCAAGTCCAAAGAAGGATCATTTCCTGAGGCTTGTGTGCCATGTTCCTATAAGCATAAATCACTGTCTCCCTGCCAGTCAAGGGCCCAAACCCATCTGATCCTCTCTCAGAGGGATCTTCAAATTCTGAAGAGCAGAAGGCACTAAAGAGTTAAGAGCATTTCTTTGCTGCTGGAAGAATTGGCTCTAGAGCTAGGAAGGTTAAATTATAAATCTTTGGCAACACAGTTTTCTCTACGTCATTTTCCTCTGGGAGTAGATGAGAAACAGCTGGATGTTTGGATAGAAAAACCACTGGAGAAACTCACATTGGTTAACAACACTTTCCCCAAACCTTCACGTGGCCGATTCCTTGTCATTCTGGTCTTGGCTCCATTGTCACCACCTGAGTCCCTTTTTCTGTTACTCAATCCCACCCTGTCCTCTTAAATATATCACCTTCTTTCTCTATGGCACTTACCACCACTGAGAATTATCTTATTTATTTTGTTATTATCTCTCTTCCCACAAAGTACTGAACACAGAAGTCTTGTCTGGCTTTTCACTGCTGTGTCCCAAGTGCCTGAAACAGTGCCGGCTCATGGTATGTGCTCAATGCTTAAATATTTGTTGAGTGAATTGAACATGAATGAATAACCATCGTGTTTCTTCTACTTTCCTTTCAGTTTTTCTTTCATGAGCATGGATTTAGTTTATCATAATTGTAACATTTATTCTCTTAAAAGAAAACATCTGCCTACCTGAATTCAAACTCCACTCTAAATACTTAGGAAATCTAATTAGTGTTGGCTCATATGGGTTCCAGAAGATGGGGGATTTATTTTATTTATTTCTGTGTCCTCAGCATCCCACAGAGAGCCTGGCGCAAAGTGGACTCTCAAGGAATGGGTGACTGTGTATTGATTACGTGCCTGATGCTGTGCTCGTCATTTTCCTATTCATGATCTTTCCTGTCCCATCATCATAACAGTCCCATTGTAGTTGGATTATAATCCACATTTTACAGGTGAAAAAACTGAGTCTTAGTAACTTCAAGTTTCAAAACTTGCTAGTAAGAGGCAGAGTGAGTGTTTGAATCCAGGTCCAGATCCCCTTATTGCTGCACCTTCCAGTCTCCCAAATTCCCATAATACAAATTAACTCAGCAAAAGTTTTGTCTCTTAGGAGAGGAGTGAAATCAATGATGGGTTTTTTTTTCCCCTATAATCTACATGCTCTAATTTTAGCCAGATTGCCGGTATATCCAGGACAGGGCCAGGCACAGAGCAGGTGTTCAATGAATACTGGTTGGCTGCTTGGCTGGTTGGTTGGTTGGGAGGGAGGGTTTCTCTGAAGACCATCAAGGGTAGAAAGGCCAACGGTCCTTCCCCTTATGAGATGGATGACCACGGCACTGTGGAGTCAGAGAATCGGCTTCCTGCCTCTTTGAGAAATCCCACTGGCATCACAAATGCCTTTCCCTGAGAGAGGAGCATTCCATCATATCTGTAGGCATCTCAGCATTTCTTCCTGGCATTAGTAGAAATGGACCCTAAAGGAGTCAGGTCAAAGTCCTCGTTCTCACAGGGTTTGCTTTCCCACTAGCCCCTGGATGGTTTCACACTGTGACCTGCTGCGGAGAGAATAGGGAGGGAAGGGACAGAGAAACACTGGAATGTGGGGTGAAAACTCCCTCTCTCCCATGACTGCCTTTGCTTAGATCCCTGAGATAGGTTCAAGGTGTGGGAGGAGGTGGGTGGTTAATAAGCTTTTATGTGATGCCTATGAAAACTACAAGTTTGCTCTCCTTAGCAAAAGGCATCTCATTTGAAGTGCTGTGGAAATTCATCTTTCAACCACCCATTTTCTCTGCAGGTCTGAGCTGGAAGGGATCATATCTGTTTTATTCAATTGCTGTGGAACCAGCTCCACCACAGTGCCTAGGCACATAGGAGACATGCAATCATATTTGTTAATTTATACATTTGATATATATTTGATACATAAAGTCAACAGTACTTTATTTGTAGTTCCAAACTCCAAAAAGTTCTGAAAACCAAAAGATTTTTTGAAGTTGACAATAAGTTCCTTTGACAGGGACTCCTGACCTAAACAGGAATGAGGCTACTTAAAGTCTTCATCGATTTCCTTTAATGTGAACATTCATATATTCTGCACCTTTCCCTGCAGACCTGCAAATGTGTCTGATGATAGGAGGCTGCCCCAGAGTCTTGGGGGTGTTACATAACCTAGGTGGATTCTATGACCTTCCTAAAATGTGAAAATTCCAAATTCCCAAAATACTTGGACCCCACAGGTTTCAGATAAGAGGTCTGGGATGTGCGTCTGCATGGGTATGTATCAAGCATTGTTGGAGGGACTGAGAATACCATGGTGGGTGGAAGAAAATCAAAGTCTTCACTCTCATAGAGTTTACTTTCCCACTAGCTAGGCAATAACGGGGAAGCAAATGAGATCATTTTTGAGGGAGATAAATATGCTGAAGAAACTGTCAGGAGGATGGGATGGGGACGTGATGGGGTATCAGAGAACTCCCCACTAAGGAGACTTACATGAAGAGAAGGAAGTAGCCATGAGATCAGATCAGGTACCAACACAGATGCATTCTTAGAATAGGGACCATCAGGCCACACACATTCTTACCTCAGGGGCTTTGCATTTGCCCTCTCTGCTGCCAGGAAGAAGCAAGTCACTTAACTTTTGTTTTCTTGCCTGTGTTTTGCTCACGGTTGCACATATCTATAAAGTGAGCTTCCCTGGTAGCTCAGATGGTAAAGAATGTGTCTTCAATGCAGGAGACAAGGGATCAATCCCTGGGTCGGGAAGATCCCCTGGAAAAGGGAATGGCAACCCACCCTGGTATTCTTGCCTGGGAAAACCCATGGACAGAGGAGCCTGGCAGGCTACAGTTCATGGGTTACAAAGAGTGGGACACAACTGAGTGACTAAGCACACTACTACATAAAGTGACAGGGTTGGCACAAGAACCAAAGCTTTATGATTTAAAGTCACATATGCAGTGAAAATGGACCCATCTTGAGAAGAAGTTTGGGGGTCTAGGTAGAAGTTCTCTATGAACAATAACTTGCCACAATAGCTCATTTGACAGCACAGAGATCTCTCACTTCCGGCACTGAATACTCAGACCCAGGCAGCATCTCCCTGAGCCAGGAATGTGGACATTCCACAGAAAGCATGGGGCCTGGTTAGTGTGTCTGATGAATTGCTCCTTCCAAGCCCTGCACTCCCTCCACATGGGGCTTAAGTCTCCATAGATAAATAAACATGGCCTCGGCACCCCAAGAACCCTCAGCATTGTTCCCCAGCAACGGTGATGTCGATTCAAAATACTCCTTCCTGGGAACCAACACCCAACTCACCCCAGACCATGTCTCCCCAGCCAAAAGGATTGCTAGTGAGTGTCCAGTCTTAAATTGTTGCATTGCTATTGTTGCTGCTATTGTTGCTTTTCCCTTGGTCTTCTTGCTTAAGAGAAGATAGGGACTGTTTTGGGGGAAATGCTTCCGCCTGGAACTAATGCGCCTTTGTTGTGGACAAATTCTGAGTGGAGGCCTACCATACACCCAGTGATAAAAATGGGCAAAGGCCAGGCAGGATGCAGGAGAGCATGACCAATCACCAAGGAGGGGTTTATGGGCTTGTCCATTTTATTGTGCCATAACATCCCTCTTTTCAGCTTTAGATGTCAGCAGCTGGTGACAAGCTTAGTGGCCGATGAGTTGGGGAGAGAGTCATGGATCCCACAGCTTAGCTCTCCCCCAGACTGCGATGGCCCACCCTTTCTTGGCCCGCTTCTTGAACCCAAGTGAGCAAATCAGAGAACATCAGGTAAGCCTCAACAGCAACACCCAGAGAAGCTGCTAGGTCCTCCTGGCTGAGTAAGATTTTATTTTCCCCCATTTCGAAGAGCTGTTAATCTAAGGACAGAGAGGGTTTAATAGCGTAATGGGAACTGTTGCAAGAATGGCTAAAACATTAAGTTCTCCTCCTTCGTCTTTGATAATTTTGCATCAGCCTCTGCCAGGGTAGAGATTGTGTCCTAATAAGACCTCTTAAAATGAACACACTTTCTTGTACCTGGAGAGGACTTGTTAGTGTCTCTTTGTGCTTCTGTGCACCCTTGCCTGATAGTCCTTTCACCCTGATGAGTTAGAAACGTCTCAGCAGAGAAGCTGCCATTCATGAAAGATTCCACAGTTTACAAAATACTTTCATACCCAATGTCTCACAGAAGGCTCTTAAAAATAAACCACTAATACCCTTGTAAAGAGCCTTCCTCAGTTTGCAAAACATTCCCTGGGCCCTCCCTTTAAATGTCTGCAGTTCCCCACTTTTTCTGTCATTGTTGACTTAAGTTCAAAGTCAAGCTAACAAATCTGTTTTGTCAGATGGGAAGCTGGCCGCTAATGGTTCAGACCGGCTCAGTGCACAGCTCACTCTGTTCCCCCATGCCCGGAAGAAGCGGCTGTCTTCCCGATAAGTTAGCAGTTTAGTGCTTCCATTTACTTATTTAACGTGAAATGGCTTAAGCCGGTCTGTGGAAAATGTCCTTGAACACTGGGACCTCAGGGCCAGGAGAGATTCCTAGACTAGCTCTAAATCAGCCCATTCCAACTAAATAGTCCTTACACTTTATAGCTGCCTGCTTGCCCTTTATTATTTTGGACTATCAAGCAGGACCTGGAGGAGAGGTACATCTAGTTGCCAGCGAAGAGTCGCAGCTGGCAACCCAGTCCTGCTGCTTCAGTGTCGCAGGCGGCAGTTGCAGGGGAAATACGGTAACGCACTGGTCTGAGACAGCACTTCCGGGAAGAGCCACTGGATTGCCGCCTTGGGGATGCTATTAGCAAGCACGTGGCAGCCCTGCCCTGGTCCCGACTGCTGGTGATTGAAATGTGTTCAAACTGTGGTCAGAGAAGAAGTATAGGGAGGAAAAGAGGAGAGAGAAGGCTTTAATCATGATGCTTGCTCTTTTCTTTGAATATCTCCAGAGACAGTTTGCCAAACACCAGCTTGTTACTCAAATGAGGGAAAATAATAACTCTTTAGTTTCTGTTTGCGTTTTGTTTCATGAATTAACACTGTAAACCGTCCATTTTCTTAATCTTACCCCTCATGGCTCATCTCTATTGCCAAATGATCCCATCCTTGAGAAACATCTTCAGTGAGTAGAGTGCTATGTAAAAGCAAAAAAATTAGTGTTCAGCATTTCATTCACATTTCCAATAAAGAAACTTACAAGGATATTATAAAGAAACTTGCAAGGATATTATAAGGAAACATCCTGCAGTTTTTGAAGCAAATGTAGTTTTTCTTGTTAATAAACAGATTTCCTCCCTCTAGCCTGCCTGTTTTGGACACAAAGACTAAGAATTTGTATTTTCTAAAGAAAGCATTTAAATTCAGTATTACTTTTCTCTTAAGTAGCACTCATTTAAATGATGTGCTCTATAATCAATCCCCAGAGAATTCTCTTTAATTTGTCCCTTTTCTTTTTCCTCATTGGATAATAATTTTTCAGAATAAAATTTTTTGGTGTCAGTATTTTCAAAATATTTCAACACATTAACCATTCCTAACCAGGCTGCTGTGGAGATCTCTACAACTAGTTACTAAAGATCTGAGTTCCAGATGCCAGCTCTGTGTATCTGAATGAAAGCACTCGTGTAGATGAAGCATTCTGACCACCACATGGCTGAAAATTCCCTGCTTGTGTCTGACTAATTCTAGACACCTGGGCATAAGCCAATGCAAATGCTTTCTCAGAGACACTTAGCAGAAAGAAAACAACTAAACAGATCTGTTTCCTGACTTTGTTCTTTGATGGATATTTTCTTACCCTTAAATATACTTTACCCCTGATAATTTAGAGGTCTACGTCTGGGTCTGGTGAGAGGATATCATGGATGAGAAGAGTTCTGACATTCCTTTTGTTAAGGTGACATCCTTGGCTTGATGAGACAGGAATTGGCAACAGCATCTTTGCAGGGCATTCAAAGAGTAATGGAAAAAGTTCCCTGGGGCCCATTCCCCAACTGCTCCATTTGCACTGATAATGAATTTATCTTACCATGTTTTCCAAATGACCCATCAAAACACAATTGTGCTCCGTTAGGAGCACAATGGAGCTGAATACCTGTTCTGGGAACCTTCTTGGGAAATGAAGGATCCAAAGTTGCTGGAACTGTTCTTAAAATTTAAGAACAAAGTGACGGGGTAGGGACTGCAAACTCCATTTCCTTAGCTAGAATCTGCAATTAAATCTTCCCTTCCCCACCAGAACACAACTTTCCTATGCACCTTGATGCCTGGTTGTGTACCCAACATATGTACAGACATAGTAGATGACTAATTGATGCACTGAGGCTTCAGCAATATGACCTTTAAAGTTTTCAAAATGAATGAAGTAATTTACATTTGGGCACAGAGCCGAGAGGACTAAGCAATGCACCTTTCTAAGCGGCGTCCCTGGCCCTTCTTTACCCCTGGTGTGCTCTGCAGCCCCTCCAAACTCATATGCACTCTCACAGGAAAGAAGTAACTGTCAAGGTTGATTTAACCAAGAATTTTAATTTTTAACTTCTGCATATGCCTCTGAAAAATGCATAAGTTGTTCCACAAACAGAAATGCCCTTCCTTGCCAGTACTGCTTCCATCAGTTCAAGCACTCTGACAACATATTTTGTTTATAAACTCTCTTCCTGCCTATCTCCTGCAGCACAGTTACAAGAACATCATAATCAATTACTTGAGAAGAATTTCTCAAGCTGCTCAGACAAAGACATCTCTTCCAAGCAAGGGGTTACCCAACAGGAGAGGGAATCTTGCTCCGTTCCTGCTGACACGTTGCTTTCTGCCTGGGTTTTATCTTTAGCTCCCTGGTAATCCAAATGGGGCAGGGAAACCTCAAAGAATAGAGCCTCTTGTCTGCTTTACACCCACTTTTTTTGGGTCAGCATGGAACAACCATCATTAAATGGTTTTTGGTGCAAAGCAGCGGCCTTGGGTAAGCTAAAATGTTTGTGACACCAAAATAAAGATGCTCCACGCTGCTAAAACCTCAGAGTCACGAAGGGAACAACTAAAACGGAATACAGTGCCAAGGTTTACTCAGTCCAACTTTAACTCTCTTCTGCCTGACACACACATCCAAAAGAATCGGCAGAAACCCTTGGTGGACAAAAGAGGGCAGTGTTCGCTGTGTCTTTCATTCAGACTCTTCGCTCTTTATCGAAATGCAACTGAGCCAAGAGAAAACTATGCCCAGCATTTCATAACACAGGAAGTGGGGAAGTAGATTAGATACTGGGCTCTGCAGTCACCACAGAATAAGCAGTGCATTTGTAAAAGTCGCTTTTTTTCCTTCTGACCTGTGGAGGGCTTTTTGGTCTTGTTTTTTATTCAGATGGACTCAACCTCTCAAAGAAAATAAAGGAAGATGTCATCTTCTTCAACTCTAACGTCTCATAAAGGTTCATTGAGTTTCAGTCCTTCCTTGTACAGATGAGGACTGGCTCTGTGCATTTATCATTTGCTTCTCTTTGTGCTCAGATTGTATTATCAGCATGTGGGGAAAGGGAGTCAGAGTTTCCTCTCGGACGTACTTAAAGAATTTTCAGTCTTTTCAAAATAAGACTGCCCTGTACATAAGGAAATTAGGTTCTAACAAGAGAAGCCTGTCTCCTGCCCGGGATGGCTTCATATTGGGTTTGACTAGATTTACATTTCAGGAAAAGAGCTTCCCTGGACATGTCATTTTACCTAATAAAGGATTACAACCTGAGCATTCAAAAATGTACATTTTCTCAACAAATCTGCCTATTTTTAGCTTTATACATCTACTGTCTTCTCTTCTGATATGAAAATACTCTTTAATCTCAGATTAATTCCCTTCTTTCTGTACGTATTTTTGAGCTCCTGATATGTGTAAGGCTCTGTGTTGGACACACAAAGGTGAAAAGGATACTGGGCTTCCCATGTGGGAAAAGCATCCACCTGCCAATGCAGGAGGCACCAGTTCATTCCCTGGGTGGGGAAGATGCCCTGGAGGAGGAAATGGCAATCCACTCCAGTATTCTTGCCTGGGGAATCCCATGGACAGAAGAGACTAGCAGGCTACAGTCTATAGGGTCACAAGAATCAGACATGACTTAACGACTAAACCACCACCATCAAGCCAAAGGAATCAGACAAGGCCAAAAAGAACCATGAAACAAAGCAGGATGGAGTTTACGTAGAAGAAATATACAAACAAATAGCAAAAGGAGAAGTTGTATTCATCTCGAGTTGGGGGCTGAAGGGAAACATCGTAAAAGAAAGAGACTTTGAAGAAGTCCTGAAAAATAGTGGGTTTCCAAAGGCAGATGGATGGATGTTTGGAGAAGAGAATCCCAGGCCTAAGCAAAGGCAGGGATGCAGAAGAGGCTGGAACCAGTCCTGAGCAGCCAGCAACCTGTTGTTTATACCTGTAGATGTTCATGTGCATCCACGCTGTCGTGTCCAACTCTGCAATCCCGTGGACTGTAGCCCACCAGGCTCCTCTGTCCATGGGATTCTCCAGGCAAGAATACTGGAATGGGTAGCCATTTCCTTCTTCAGCGGATCTTCCCTACCCAGAGACTGAACCCGCATTTCCTGCATTGCAGGCAGATTCTTTACCGCTAAAGCCACCAAAAGAGATAAAAGAAGAGCCTGGAAATGGTCACAAAAGCCACAGTGTGGAGAACTTCAGCATCAGGCCAATGGACTTAATTCCAAGGAGCAACAATAGGTAACCATCAGAGGTTTGAGGCAAGCAGGACCAAGACTGGAGTTAATTCTAAGAAAATTAGTTTGACACGAAGAAGAGACCAGTTTCAAGGAGGATAGCAGGAGACTTCTCTGGCGTTTCAGTGGTTAAGATTCCACCTTGCAATGCAGGGGACACAAGTCTGATCCCTGGTTGGGGAACTAAGATCCCACATGCCATGTGGTACAGCCAAAAAATGTTTAAAGAACTATGAAGGGTAGTGGGTAATAAGGAGACCAGTTAAGGCCAGGTTATTGCAAGAACAGGTGGGAGGAAATGCTGTGGTGGTCAGGGCGAAAGGCAAGAAGGGGACAGCAGTAGCAGCTCAGATGCTGAGAGGGGAAGGCAGGGCAGCAGGCAGTGGGACAGGGTGAGCTTGGAGTGAGAGTGTCCTCAGTGGAGGCACAAAGGGAAGGTGAAGAAGCTGGTGTGGGGAAAGATGATCAGGGTTTGGGCTTGGGTGTGTTGATTTGGGGATTTCTACAAGATACCAACATCAAGATGTCCAGGGGATGGCTGACAACCAGGACGGGTGCTCAGAGACAGGTCCAAAGTAGGGCACTTTCCAAATTGAAGTAAACCAAGGTGATGCCTGAAGATGGCCATTCTGGAAGGCTCCACTGCCTTGACACCCTAAACCGTGGCCTAAAGCAGTTTGCATACCACTCTCATGGTGCTGCTGATTTGGGAATGTTGTGTTCTTGCATCCCTTTTGATTTCTACTTGTCTTGATATTGGTGTGCAGTCTCTTAAGAAAGCCCAGTTTACAAAAGGATTAATGTGAAACATAAATTAGTCCTGGAAAGAGGGAAGGAAATTCTTATTTGCTTTACAAAGGGATTACTAAATGTTTTATCATTGAATCCCATTAAAGGGCTTTGAAGACGTTTTTCAAATATAATCCCACTTGTATATAATCAATTTAAACACAGCATTCAAGGCAAACCTTAGTTTAAAAGCAAAATATATTCTAATGTGTCACATAGCCTTGCTGCTCCATTCCTGGGGCAAATTGAAACAATGCTGTTGGAAATGAAGATGGGACCTTAGGAGGTAGTATGGTACAATGGAAAGATCTGGAGTCAGGTGTAGGCCTGGCTTTATGTCTCACTATTAATAGCTTTGTGAGCACAAACATAAGAAAATAGAATGCTTTGCCCAAAGCGATTGTATTATACAATTAAATTCACATGAAATTGCTTTGTACAGTTCCTGGCACAGGGTAGCTGCTTGATAAAGTGCTAAGGCCTCCTTGCATAGTCCAGTTGGAAACCATTCTTGTCCCCAAATGAGTGTCTCCTTTCTGTTTCCTTCCCATCTTTGTGGAGCCCATACAGGGCACACCACCTCCCCCCAGGCCATGATTCTTCTTCAGAGCTTTTCTCTCTTGTAGATATTTTTGGTTTTGATTTTTCTTTCATCAATAACCTGGAATGCAGGTTCTGTCCTGTCCTAACTAGAGGACAAGTACTTCAGACTTGAACCAGAGGCATGAGTAAGTGTGTAGTTGCTCACACTTTGTGACCCATGAACTGTAGCCTGCCAGGCTCCTCTGTCCATGGAATTCTCCAGACAAGAAGACTGGAGTGGGTTGCCATGCCCTTCTCCAGGGGATTTTCCCAACCCAGGGATCAAACCCGGGTCTCCTGCATTGCAGAGAGATTCTTTACTGTCTGAGTCGCTAGGGAAGCCATTCCTGGGTTGAACCAGAGATGTTACATCTAGGAATTCAGAATTCAAATGACCCCCAGACCCTTCTCCCGACACTCCAGCACCAGGTGAGGGGGCCCTTCTTGGCTCCTTATTCTCTTGGCCCCCAAGAAAGAGTCAGACAGTCCTCAAAATCTTGACTGAATACTAAGTATTAACAATCTGCATAGCACCATTCTGGATCCTAGGTTATATGTGCAGTATCTTCATGAGAAGTATTCTCTTTGAACCCCACGACAAGGCTGTGAAAAACTAACAAGGCACAGAGTGAGTGGATCACATCCCCATTCCATGCTCTCTAGCCATGTGGCCTTGGAAAGTCTCTTACTCTCTCTGTGCCTCAGTACCACTTCAGCAAAGTAGAACTATTGGAAGTATGGACTGACATCACTTATCACGGAACTTAGGGAACATAACTGTGAAAGCCCCTAGGGCCTGCCACACAGCAAGTACACATTCTAAAAGTGCACGGTTACCCACTCTCCCTGGGAGAAAACTAAGGCTCAGAAAGGTTAGGCACTAGCTTGGTATTACATGCCTTTGATGACAAAGCTGAAGGTTAAACCCAGAACTCTGGAAAAATACAACCACACATAATCTGATGAAGACAAAGCAAAATAAAGGGCTCTCTGTTTCCTCTTTTCATTGAGACTTCCCCTGTTGGAGCCACCTCTGTCCCACTCATTCCTCTTCTTCCCTTTGTGCTCCCCCAAAAGGTTAGGGGTCAGGTTTTGCAGGAAAATTGTGTATTGGGATCAGTCTCAGATTTACCACTTTCTCACCCTAAGCCAGTCCATTCTGCAGGGCTTGCTCATCTTCAGTCAAATTCTCTGATAACCTTATTATTTCCATTTATCTGTTTGGGAAATACTAATTGAGTCAGCATCCTATTAGGCACTAGATGAAAAGATATGGCTCCACCCCACTAGGTCATTAGGGGAGTCATTGTTTACCAAAAGCAACTGAGTTATTATGGAATGTTCTTTTCTTTAAAAATAGGACGGTTTCTTAATCAGCTGCTTGTCTGGCTAACTTATCTGGAAGACAAGAAAGCAAAGGCCTGGGAGAGATTCATATCAAGCTGGGGGAGGCTCGTTCTTTGCAATCTGACTAACAGCTCAAAGCAGAGCTGAGCCATTCCCTCCTCCTTCCCTGCAGCGCCTTCTGGGAAGATACTGCATAACAAGATGGTGAAGAGCCCAGGCCTCGGTGAGAGCAACGTGTTTTGCATCCCAGCTCTACCACTTACCACGTTGCAATGTTGGGCAAGTGACTGAGGCCTTTCAATCACAGCTTCCTTCTGAGATTCCTCATGCCAGGGGTAAAGAGATGGGTATGCAAAATGCTTTCCGTAGGGCTTGACACACAGTAGATGCTCAGTGAACGGTGACTTGCAGTGTTATAACAGGGCAGAGGCACATTCTCCTCCATGGATGGGGGAGGGGTGTGCCCACACAGGCTGAGTCTTCTTAGACTGTACTTCTCAAGGGGGCTGTAATCTACTACAACAGGGTTCCAGAAAAATCTGAGCCAGGTTTGTGACTGCTACGTGGTGAACCAGGCTATCTACCTTCAGACTGGTACCTGGAGGCTAATGCCATCAAGTGGCTAAGTCACTATCCTTTGCAAAATCCTCTACTTTGTCTCCCTGCTTCTGTCTTTGCCCCTTTCCATCTAGTCTTTTTTTTCTTTTTTTGATGCAACCATATTACTGTAAGAACTCGCAGAATATTCATATTCACATATGTATAATATTTTTATATCCACTATTTATTTATTTATGATGTTGAAGCTTTTGATATTATGAACAGAGTTGCCTGCTAGGCATACTCAGTTTTTCAAGGGTATAGACTTAGAGGAGCTAAATTACCAGGATATACAATATATACATATTAATGTAGCTCAGTCACTCAGGTGTGTCTTACTCTTCACGACCCTATGGACTGTAGCCTGCCAGGCTCTTCTGTCTATGGAATTCTCCAAGCAAGAATACTGGAGTGTGTTGCCATTTCCTCTTCCAGGGAATCTTCCCAACCCAGGGATGGAACCCATGTCTCTTGTATCACCTGCATTTGCGGGCAGATTCTTTACCTCTGCAATGCGTGGGAGGTAATGATTTATATTATTATCAAACTTTTGCCAGTCTCGTGGATATGAACTAAAAACTCATCATGATTTTAGTTTGCATGTCTAGGATTAATGATGAGATTTTATTTTTTTTAATGTTTATTTTTTAATACATCTAACTCAACCAGGCACATACATATTTTCAGACTGCAATGGTGATTCATTTTAATGATTAAGCTTTCTGCCTTATCCCTCAGCTTTATAACTCACTGGGAATCCCACATTTGCAGATATACTCAACATCCAGCATGCACCAGAGTTGATTATGTATACTTGAGTCTTCACTCACTGCTTCTGGGCAGAAGAGGGATGGAATCTGCTGCCTCACCAAGGCTCAGGTTTGGGGCTGGCATTTCCCCCAGAGAGGATCTAGGCCTGGAGAAGCTGTGCATCTGGTCAGATGTCACCCCAGGAAGCCTGGCATGGAATAGGTGCTCAGTGGACACTGGGATGATTCAGTGGCTACTTCCTCCTGTTGCTGAACTGAGCTGTTGGCCACACAACCAACAAAATGGTCCTCTCTCCAGCATGGCATCAGAGGGCCTAGTTACAAGCTCTCAGTCTGCTTCTCATGCATTGTTTTTTGCCAGCTCAGGCACTTACCTAAGTGTCAATTCTTTCATCAGTATAATGGAGGTCATAATACATGCACTACTGATATAAGACTAGTGTGAGGGTCCAATGAAGTAATGGATATGTGCAACAGAGATACTGAGTCTTCCCTCAATAGCCAATCTCCCCTTCTTTCACTCTAATACAATTACTTCCTCCCAGTAAAAGACTACACTTCCCAGCCTCCCTTGCAGCTAGAATAGGCCATGTGACTTAATTCTGGCCAATAGGATATGAGCTGAAGTGATGTGGCAATTTCAAGCTCCTACCCTTACAGAGAAAGGTGTGCCCTCCTCCCCTTTCCCTTTCCTGAGCTTTGGAAGCAGAGAAGGAAATGAGCCATCTCTGGCCATGCAGAGAAAGGCACAAATAAGGCCCATAAGCACTTCTGCTCCAGTTTAGACTTGTACATAAGAGGGAAATAACTTTTTTTAAGCAACTTATTTGGAGGTATATCCTCATTCATCCTTTGTTACAAAGAGCATTTATTGAGTATCTATCATGTGCCAGGCTAACATTAGGTGCTGCTGCTGCTGCTGCTGCTGCTAAGTCGCTTTAGTCATGTCCGACTCTGTGCGACCCCATAGACAGCAGCCCACCAGGCTCCCCTGTCCCTGGGATTCTCCAGGCAAGAGCACTGGAGTGGGTTGCCATTTCCTTCTCCAATGCATGAAAGTGAAAAGTGAAAGTGAAGTTGCTCAGTTGTGTCAGACTCTTAGCGACCCCATGGACTGCAGCCTACCAGGCTCCTCCGTCCATGGGATTTTCCAGGCAAGAGTACTGGAGTGGGTTGCCATTGCCTTCTCCGACAGATGCAAAAAAAATGTCCCTTCTCTTAGAGAACCAGAGGGGGAGACACAGGATATACAAGTTGTCACAAGAAGGTAGTATGAGCTCTAATGAGGGAAAGACAGGGTGCTGTGCGACCCCAGAGGAAAGTGCAGATGCTGTGTTATCACTACAGCCCCCTATACTTTCATTTACTCATGTGTTTATTGAACATGTATTATGGGCAAAGCATAGCTCTGGATTTTAGGAGCACAATAGTGGACAGGCAGGCAAGGTCCCAGCTCTCAAGCAGTTTACATGCCTTATAAATAAATCCTTTTCATACCTAATAAATAAGATAACTTCTAAGAGGTTATAGAGACCATAAAACAGAATACTGAATAGAGTGTAACAGGTTTGTTGAGGAGGGATGCCACCTTTAGATTGGGTGGTCTTGGAAACCCCAGTGACATTTGAGCTGGGACCAAAGTGACTCAGAAACTGGGAGAAGAGAATTTGGAGCAGAGGACAAAGGCCCTGGGGTGGGATGAAGGTCATTGTGGCTGGAGTGACTGAGAGGGGAGGCAGATGATGTCAGGGGGCAGCCTGGCCAGACATGTGCCTTGTCAGCCACAGTAAGAGGCTTGAACGTTTCCCTGAGGGTGGAAGTCACTGGGGGTCTTTAAGAAGGGGAAGTGGCACAATTGATTCATCAATTCATTGGGTTTTAAACTGACCCTTCCAGGTGCTCTGTAGGGACAGTATGGAGGGGCCACCGCAGCATGTGTGGTCAGAGCACTGGTGACTTGTGTGAGGCTGGCAGCAGTGAAGCGAAGAAGCAGGTAGATTTGGGATTTGTCTGGGAAGTAGGGCTGGCCAAACTTGCTGATAGAATGGACAAAGGTTTGTGAGAATGAGAATAATCAGAACACATTTGAAACGTTTGGCTTGAAGAGCTGGGTGGGTAGTGGCATCACCCACTGGGATAAAGATGGGAAAGGAGAAACAGGTTTGGGCTGGGGACTGGATCATGAGTCCTGATTTCTATGTAATGGAAGTTGTTAGCAGCCATTGCAAAGATTTTGGCTTTCCTCCCAGTGAGCCGGAGAATGGGCTGCTTGCCACTCCTCACCCAAGCCCTGCCAGCTCTCTCTGTCCAACAACCAAAGTCCTGACTGTGTGCCCCACACCCTCCGGCTCCCCCAGGAGGGTGCCTCCTTGCTCATGGGTGATCATCCTGCCCTTTCACGTTTCCAGCCCTGTTCTTTCTTCAGGGACTGTGTCCCTGCCATCCTCTCAGCATGAACTGCTCACCTTCCAGATACCTGCCTCTCCCCTTCACCTCCTGCAAATCATTCTCTAAATTACTTTCTCAAGAAAATCGATCCTTGCTGCACCACTCTTTGGAAAACTGCAAAACTCCACTCTTCCCCTCTGTCCAACATGCCCCCTCCCACTCTCATCAGCTTTATTTTTCTCCAAAGTTCTTAGCACCTTCTAATATACTAATATCTTTCTAATTTATTTCCATTTTGTCCATCCCCTTCCACGTGAATATAAACCTCATGAAGACAGGGATTTTGTCAGCTTTGTTCATCGCTGTATCTCCAGAGGCTAGAACCATGCCTGGCACATCATAGGGCTTCAAATTTGGCTAAGCCAATTAAAGTGCATTATGTTGTCTTTCTCTCATAAGGGAATTATTGTTTCAATATATATTTGTTTTTAGTAGGAAGTAAGGAAGAGAAAACGGCAACCCACTCCAGTATTCTTGCCTAGAGAATCCTGTGGACAGATGAGCCTGGTGGGCTGTTGTCCATAGGGTCATACAGAGTCGGACACGACTGAAGTGACTTAGTATGCATGCATGCATTGGAGAAGGAAATGGCAACCCACTCCAGTATTCTTGCCTGGAGAATCCCAGTGACAGAGGAGCTTGGCGAGCTGCAGTCTATGGGGCTGCACAGAGTCGCACATGACTGAAGCTACTTAGCAGCAGCAGCAGCAGCAGCAAGCAAGAGGAAGGGCTTCCCAGGTGGCACTAGTGGTAAAGAACCTGCCTATCAATGCAAGAGACCGAAGAGACCTGGGTTTGATCCCTGGATCAGGAAGAGCCCCTGGAGGAGGAAATGGCAACCCACTCCAGTATTCTTTACCTGGAGAATCCCATGGACAGAGCAGCCTGGTTGGCCACAGTTCATGGGACTGCAAACAGTCGGACAAGACTGAAGCGCCTCAGCATGAAGCACGAGCAGGGAAGTGGAAATCCACAAGCAGGTCCAATCCTCCGCTGATGACTAGTTTCCCAGATAAACCAGGACAATTGGTCATTTCTATTATCATCTCATTTTCAGTTGAGGAAACTGAGGCTTAGTGAGATTCTAATTTTTCTAGTTCCTTAGAAAGACTAGCTGTGCACTGGCCTGGCTAAGTCATCCAGCCAACTGTACCTTGGAGGTGCGAATGTACCTGAGCAGGAGCCAGCATGTTTTATTCACACTCATACCCATTTGTAATGTGTCAGTGAGAGAAGATTCAGTTCAGTTCAGTCGCTCAGTCACGTCTGTCTCTTTGTGACCCCATGGACTGCAGCATGTCAGGCTTCCCTGTCCATCACCAACTCCCGGAGCTTGCTCAAACTCATGTCCATGAAGTCAGTGATGCCATCCAACCATTTCATCCTCTGTCATCCCCTTCTCCTCCTGCCTTCAATCTTTCCCAGCATCCAGGTCTTTTCCAATGAGTCAGTTCTTTGCAGCAGGTGGCCATAGAATTGAAACTTCAGCTTTAGCATCAGTCCTTCCAATGAATATTCAGGACTGATTTCCTTTAGGATGGAATGGTTGGATCTCTTTGCAGTCCAAGGGACTCTCAAGAGTCTTCTCCAACACCATAGTTCAAAAGCATCAATTCTTCAGCTCTCAGCTTTCTTTATGGTTCAACTCTCATATCCATATATGATTACTGGAAAAACCATAGCAAGAAAATTGGACCTTACATAAGCGCAGGTTTGAAAAGCCCTAGCACTTGTGAAAATTAAAATTGTGAATAACCTCTGTGCGGGTTCCTGGGGATACAGAAATCTTCTGGTCATCAGTACAGGTCCCTGGATTTTGGTTTGCTTCTTTGACATTTATTAAGAGCTTACTGCTTTCTGACCCACCAAGGTCATGTGACTTTTCTGTCCTATTAAACTGCATTGTAATAAAATGAGAGAGAGAGAAAAGAGCGTACTGTTTTCTTTAAAACACACACATATACACAAATGTTCACAGCAGCACTATTCAAGGAACCAAAAGGTAGAAACAACCCAAGTGTTCATCAACAGATAAGTGGATAAATACATTGCAGTACATGCAATTGAATATCATCAGCCATAAAGCAGAGGAAAGTCATAATGCCTGCTACAATAAGGATGAACCTCAAAATCATTATGCTGAATGAAAGAAACCAGACACAAAAGGTCACAGATTGTATGATTCTACTGATAGGAAATGCCCCTAAATCTATAGAGACAGAAGGCAAATTGGTGGTTGTCAGATGCTGGGAGACCTGACTGCTTCATTAATATGGCACTCTACGTGGGGTGAAGAGAGCTGTTTCAAAATAGATAGAGGTGGGGATTGCATAACATCGTAAATGTAACAAATCAAATGCACTTGAATTGTTCACTTTAAAATGGTTAATTTTAACCTTTGTGAATTTCATCTCAGTTTTTTGGTAAAAAAAAAACAAAAACACACAGGCATAAATTTGTTCATGTCATCTTCACAAAAACCCCACAAATTTGGTACTAATGCTATCATTCCCATGAGAAAACTGAGGCTAGAGTGGGTAAGGGAACTGGTCAAGGTCACACAGATATTAGACTTTAAGCCAGGGTTGACTCCAGAGCCTTGGCTCAGAGTTGGGTTTGGGCCCTGGGAGAACTTAGGGCTGGCTGGGAGATGAGGTGGGGTTGGGGATGGTTCAAAAGGAGAGAAGCACTGTCCAGAGGCAGGGTCCAAGCAGAAGGGCTCTGGAGTCACTTTAGGGTCCCAACACCAGCAAAACTCAGTGTCTTGAACCTTTCGGCTCCTGCTAACTCTGTGCTCTGTTCTGACTGTGCTCCCCAGCTTATCTCTGTGTCCCTCTGAACTCCCTGCATCAGGGAACAGTCACAAACCATGGCTTAAGGGATGGAACTGGGGGTGGGCAGGGAAAGAATGAGGAATCAGAAGACCACCACAGACACCAGACCAAAGGCCCGAATTCCCATCTCTCTCCTCTTCCTTTAAATGTCTTAAGTCTTTGACTCAGCAACAGAGCACCTGAGTGACTTGAATATCAACATATTTCGAAAGAAGAGCATATTTTAGGGAGTTTCATCCCAGAAGATTTGAGTAGAGTGTTATTCAACTTCTGGGGAGGGCCGGCGGTGGGGAGTGGTGGTGGCTGGTGGGTGGGGAGTGATGGAAGGAGGGAAGTAAACGTGGCAGAATGACACAATAACAGGGTTAATGATTTCAACATTTAAAAAGTTTAACAGCTCTCAGTGAACACTGGAGACAAGCTCCAGTGGGAGACTCCTAAAATATTCCCTTTGACAGTTTCTGTCCTTCTGGAGCTTGTTCTGTTTGTTTTCTCATCAAAGCTTGTCAGCCCTTCTTTGGAGGGGGAGCACTTCAGCCACCTTAGGAGAGTGAGAGGCCTGGCTCCTCAGGGCCAACCTCCAGCCAGAGTCTGGATTATTTCATGTGAGTTTGTGTATCATGGTGGGGGTGAGCAGGGCAGAGAAGGTACATGAAGATCCCTGTAAATCCTCTTTTTTACCTTGTAGACCTTTTCTTCGTGTCATAACCAGAGTCTTCAATCATAATTTCCTCTGCGACCCTGTAAAAAGCAAACAACGAATGTGTAGGACAGAAATGAGTAGTGGTGATGTGTGAATTCAGAAGGGTCAAGGTCCTAGCAGAGATCAGCAGGGATTCAATTCATCCCGCAAGGACACTAGTGGATTCCTCTCCTGGAAGCCGGCCTGGGGAGAAGCTTTTCCTTTTGAAAAATCCTGAAACTCTGCTCCAAAAAAGTTGCTAATGGGCCTTACAGGAAGCAAAAGGTCTCCATTTACACACCAGCCAGCCCCACATGGGGCACAGGCAGCCATGTGCCCCAATGATACCCACCTCCTTCCTGGCTCCAGCACAGCTGGTCATGCTCAGTCAAGAGCCACTGTTCAAGTGCCAGCAGGGGTGCCTCCATGTTTGCCCCGGGAAAGGACCCACCCACCCGATAGTTCTGGCTGAGTCAGTGGGGTCACTCCTACTGTCCCACTCATTCACACCAAGGAAGAGGAGGCTAGAAGGTTTGAATATGCAAAAACTCCAGTTGTCTTGTCCTCAATCAGCTTAATTAAGAGGTTTGGGTGAAGATCAAACAGGCCCAAGGAGCTGTTTATAAACTCATCAGCTGCCCAGGTTTGCTGGTCCTCTTGGCTAGCTCAGATTGTGATAGTGTTTCTATTGGTTTTGAAGCACTAAGGATTAAATTAATAAGTTACTAAAGTCACATCTGGGGGGGAAATTATATTCAGCTGTATGAGATAAAGACCCTTCCATAGGCATTTGCTTCAGACAGACTCTGTTTTTTCTTTTGACGGGTCTTCTCGTGCCTGATGTTTTAAATATAGTATTAAAATATGAGAGTAAAATAGTTCTTAAGGGAAAAAAGATGAAAAGGATTGAAATTAAATGGAATGCCAACAGATGTGCATGTGTGTGTGTGTGTGTGTGTGTGTGTGTAAGAAAATAAAATGGGGTGTGTGGACAGTGGATAATAAATGAGAAAATGGTCCTCTAGATAGTAACGTCTCCAGAAGTTTTCCCTTCAACCTTCAAGTGAACTGTGCAGTGTCTTGGTTAAAAGAATCAGTCTGCCACTGCAGGAGACACAGGTTTGATTCTTGATCCAAGAAAATCCCACATGCCACAGGACAGCTGAGCCCATGCGCCACAACCACCGAATGCTGCAAACTCTAGAGCTCATGCTTCACAACAAGAGAAGCTACTGCAATGAGAAGCCTGCATACTGCAACTAGAGAAAGCCTGCATGTGGCAACGAAGACCCCCTGCAGCCAAAAATAAAAATAAATTAATAAAATTTTTTTAATTAAAAAAAAAAAAAGATCCACAGTGTGGTTCTAACCTCTTCTGTGACCATTTAAATGATAATTGCTTTCTAGACAATTGCATCTTCCATCCCCAAAACTGCAACAGGAAGATCTGCACGGATTTCTAGAGAAGGCAATGGCACCCCACTCCAGCACTTTTGCCTGGAAAATCCCATGGACGGAGGGGCCTGGTAGGCTGCAGTCCATGGGGTCGCTAAGAGTCTGACACAACTGAGCAACTTCACTTTTACTTTTCACTTTCATGCATTGGAGAAGGAAATGGCAACCCACTCCAGTGTTCTCGCCTGGAGAATCCCAGGGACGGGGGAGCCTGGTGGGCTGCCGTCTACGGGGTTGCACAGTCAGACGTGACTGAAGTGACTTAGCAGCAGCAGCAGCAGCACGGATTTCAGTGAAGATGATAGACTCGAAAAGGCTTTAGATGGCCTGCTATTAGTGTCCAAGCCCCAGCAGGAAGGCGCCTACATAAAATCTGAGAGTAATAACAGTAACAGCGATTTCTACTATTTTTGAGAGCCCTACTTCATGCCACTGCAGTAGGGATCTTCTATGCATGCCTCTAATCTTATCAGTTCCAGGAGGCAGATGCTATTAGCCCCATTTGACAGACAAGGAAATGGGCCTGGAGTTGCTAAGTGTCACCATGTGCCTGAATCTGGTTCCAACCAGACCCATCTGGCTCCAGCCTCAGCATTCCTGGGGTGTCCAGCCAGCTTTTGGTGCTTTTCCCTATAATTTCTGAGACTGAAAGCAATCCATTTCAAGATCTTATCATGTGCCAGAAAGTTCTCAAGCTCTACTATAAATCTGATCTGCTGTAATGTGTGTGTCTCTCTTTCTCCCCCCTTCTCTCCTCTCCCTGCCAAGTTGACACCCCTCCCCCCATGGTGACCACATAGGGTGTCACTCCATCCCAGTACTTCTCAATCAGGGGAGTTTTGCCCCCACCTCACCCCACCCTGGGGACATGGAACCGTGTCTGGAGATATTCTAGGAGTCACACCTGAGGGAGGAGATAGGCTACCAGCACCTAGAGGGCAGAGGCATTTAAAATATCAACGAATGATTAATCAAACGAGAGATATGGAATAACCAACCACCTAACCACCAACACCCGCTGTCACTGGAACCTTGGAAAGTCTCCTAACTTTGTACACTTGCACACAAACAGTTCGGGACTAATGGACAATTCACTTAAAGGTGTTTGAGAGATTTTGCAAAACCACCAAGTGAAGAAAAGTTTAGTTAAAACGAACATCTGGGGGCTTCCCTGGTGGCTCAGTGGTATAGAATCCACCTGCCAGTGCAAGAGACAGGGATTTGATCCCTGTTCCGGGAAGGTCCCATTCGCCTTGGAGAAACTAAGCCCATGCACCACAACTACTGAGCCCATGGGCAACACTGCTGAAGTCTGTACGCCTAGAACCTGTGCTCCGCAACAAGAAAGCCACTGAAATGAGAAGCCCTCGCACCACAGCTAGAAAGCAGCCCATGCATGCTGCAACTAGAGAAAAGCCCCAGCAGCAGTGAAGACCCAACAGGGCCAAAACTAACTAAATAAATAAAAATTTTAAATGAACAGGCAACAGCCCAACGTGAAAAGACAGCCAACCAAAGGAAACTCGAGACGGTTGGTCTCCAGACCTTCATTGTGACTCTTGTGTCCAGCCAGGCAGCGTGGGGTGCTAGAGCCTGACTCCCTCCTTGTCCTCAGGTTGATTATAGTATTATAGTCCATATATAACAATGTATAGGGAGGAGAAGAGGTTTTATTTAAACAAACTCCCAGAAATCATTAAGTCCAGATGAGTGCTGCCTGCCCTTGACATCTCAGACCTTCACCTCTCTCACAGGTGCCGCTACTGTTCAAATCTATAGAGAAGCTCCTGTCTGACCACAAAGGTCATGCCACTAAAAGGAAACCAAGTGCTTCAGAGACACAGCATTCCTTTTTCTGAGAAAGGTATGGAACAGTTACTCTTGGGCTTAGCTGCTCCCAGAAATCCACCGGGAAGCTTTTTTAAGTGGCCTTCCCCAAAAGGAAACACAAATAGGCTTGAGGACAATAAACAGGGCACCCCAGAAAATGATTCAAGGCACAGTTCTGCCTTCCAGGTCCAGAGTAATGGTTCCAGTGGTACCAAGATGGCAGCAGGGAGTGCTCACATATCCATCCCACACCTGAAGACCCTGGGCAGGGTGTCACAGGGGCCAGACCTCAAACCAGGCTCTGGGAATCCTTGAGATACCACCCCAGGGAGTGAGCTGGGTGTAGAACAAGTCTAAGCATTGTTCTTCCACACTGTAGATGTGGAGTCCTGGGTTGGAGTCCCAGGTTAAGTTACCTTGGCCAGATCACACAACCCCATCAGACTCATTTTCCTCACTGTTAAAATGAGGATAGTAATAGCTACTTCAGAGTTCTTGTAAGAATTAAACAAGCTGCTTCCCTGGTGGTTCGGAGGGTAAAGGATCTGCCTGAAATGCAGGAGACCAGGGTTCGATCCCTGGGTCAAGAAGAGCCCCTGGAGAAGGGAATGGCAATCCATTCCAGTATTCATGGCTGGAGAATCCCAGGGACAGAGGAGCCTGGCAGGTTACAGTCCATGGGGTCCTAAAGAGTCAGACACAACTGAGCGACAACACTACAGGTAAAGCATTTAAAATTGTACCTTCTGTAAGTGTTATATATGATTTCATGATAGTATTATTCATATAGTATCATTATTACTATAGCACAAAGCCTGGCACATAATATTAATACTCCATCAATATTAACCGTTAAAACTTATGCCTAGGGTAGACCTGAAAATCTCAGGCAATCTTGTAAAACCCTGAGATCATAGGCTTCATTGACAGGCTTTGTATAGTCATGAGAAAGAAAGAGACATAGGGAAAAACAAAAGCTCATATTTCACAAGGAGTAATAAACATTTATTAGGCACCCACAATTTGCCAGGTACCATGCAAGGCACTGAAGACATCTCGGTTAATTAAGCAAAGCTCCCATGCTTCCCAGGCGGTGCAATAGTAAAGAATCCACCTGTCATTGCAGGAGATGCAAGAGACTTGGGTTCAATCTCTGAGGCGGGAAGATCTGGAGAAGGAACTGACAACCCACTCCAGTATTCTTGTCCGTAAAATTCCAAGGACAGAGGAGACTGGGGAACCACAGTCCATGGGGTCACAAAGAATTGGACATGACTGAGCATTAAGCCTCTGCTTTCTTAGTGGTTTGAGTAATTATAGACTCACATACTCCCTCTGAAAATTTAACTAATTGTATCACCTGTTAATAATGAGACAAAGAAGGTGTCCCAGTTCTTGGAAATGTTTTCCCTTGACCCTGGTTACCTCATAAATATATCCAGACAGCCAACTGGGAGTGGAGTGTGAACTTCATGTGGTCAGGTCACCACTCCCACCTTCCCCAGAGTCACTTATCTAGCCCCAAGCAAAGGTGTTGATAAAGGTGGGAGTGTGTGCTAGACCTGCCAAAGATCACAGTTAGATTTGACAGGATGAGTAGAAAGATAAGAGCCAGCACTGTGCTCCTTGTTTGTTTGTTTGTTTTTAAAGATAAGTACCCAAAATAGCTGGAGAGAAACACCGGCAAGGGATCTCTACTCCAACTCCATTCTTGATTATAAAATACAGCTTTCTTATGGAGCCATTCCAAATGTTCCCCAGAGACCATGATCTCTGAAATTTAACCCTTGCCTGCCTGTGGACCTTACTCAGCATCACATTTCCAATCTATATCAAGCTAGCCTAAAGAAACTCAATGCCAAAGAAATGTTCAAACTACTGTACGACTGCAGTCATTTCACCATGGACTGTATAGTCCATGGGGTTGCAAAGAGTCGGACATGACTGAACGATTTTCACACGTGCTAGCATGGGAACTATTGAAGGCAAAAGGAGAAGGGGATGACAGAGGATGAGATGGCTGGAAGGCATCACTGACTCGATGGACTTGAGTTTGAGCAAACTCCAGGAGATGGTGAATGACAGGGAAGCCTGGCGTGCTGCAGTTCATAGGGTCACAAAGAGGCAGACATGACTGAGCGACTAAACAACAACACATGCTAGAAAGGTAATGCTCAAAATCCTTCAAGCTAGGCTTCAATCGTTATAAGCAGAATTCAGAAAACACAGAGGAAACAGAGATCAAATTGCCAACATCCAATGCCTGCATGCTCAGCCGTGTCCTATTCTGCAGCCCCCTGGACTCTAGTCCGCCAGGCTCCTATGTCCCTGGGATTTCCCAGGCAAAAATACTAGAGTGGGTTGCCAGTTTCTTCTCCAGGGGATCTGCCCCACCTGGGGATTGAACCCACATCTCTTGTGCCTCCTGCATTGGCAGCGGATTCTTTACCACTGCACCAACTGGGAAGCCCGCCAATATCTGTTGAATCATAGAAAAAGCAAGGGAATTCCAGAAAAACATCTACTTCTGCTTCATTAACTGCGCTAAAGCCTCTGTGTGGATCACAACAAACTGGAAAATTCTTAAAGAGATGGGAATACCAGACCACCTAACCTGTCTCCTGAGAAAACTGTATGCAGGTCAAGAAGCAACAGTTAGAACTGGACATGGAACAAGGACTGGTCCAAAATTGGGAAAGGAGTACGTCAATGCTGTATATTGTCACCCTGCTTATTTAACTTATATTCAAAATGACGGATTTTATTTTCTTAGGTTCCCAAATCGCTGCAGATGGTAACTGCAGCCACAAAATTAAGACACTTGCTCCTTGGAAGAAAAGCTATGACAAACCTAGACAGTGTATTAAAAGTAGAGACATCATTTTGCCAACAAAGGTCCACATAGTCAAAGCTATGGTTTTTCCAGTAGTCATGTACAGATGTGAGAGTTGGACTATAGAGAAGGCTGAGCACCCAAGAATTGATGCTTTTGAATTCTGGTGCTGGAGAAGGCTCTTTAGAGTCCTTTAGAGTGCAAGGAGATCAAACCAGTCAATCCTAAAGGAAACCAATCCTGAATATTCATTGGAAGGACTGATGCTGAAGCTGAAGCTCCAACACTTTGGCCACCTGATGCGAAAACCCTGATGTTGGGAAAAATTGAGGGCAAGAGAAGTGGGTGACAGAGGACGAGATGGTTGGATGGCATCACCGACTCAACGGATATGAGTTTGAGCAAATTCTGGGAGATAGTGAAGGAATGAGAGGCGTGGCGTGCTGCAATCCTTGGGGTCACAAAGAGTCAGACACGATTGAGCGACTGAACAACAACAGAGAGGTGGCAGCACCAGGCCAAGTCAAGGGTAGGTGGTGGGTAGGGGGAGCTCTCTCCAGGCAATGAGAGTTCCAGCCCTGACCTCTTTGGCCACTTGCACCAAACCAGGTTATTTGAGTTGAAGACAGACCACAGGCCAGCCTAGCAGACGGTATGGTTTGGTAGACACTTGTCTGAACCATCTTGCCAGACCCTCCAACCTGCCTCCAAGCACTTACCACCCTCCCCCCTACTTCCTCCATGCTTTAGTCCCTCCCTGCCTTTGCCCGAGGTGTTCTCTCCACCTCCTTCCTTCAAATGTTAATATTTGCCCTCTTGTAGACCAGATTAGATCCTTGTCTTTCCTTTGAGGCACTCCCTTCAAAGTCTGTACTTCCCTCTCCCCAGGGGGCCTAGTGCACTGTCCCCTGGAGTGTTCCTCCCTGAACTTCCTGGAAGGCTGGAGTTGGGCTTGATTGACTTTTGTAATTTCTGGTCTCTTGATAAATGTGGAATGAATGGGTAACTGGCCGAATAAATACATGACACTGTTCTCAACTTGCTAACAAAAGTGACTCTTCTACAGGGTCACAGAAAGATATTAGAGATCATTTTTCCAAGCGCAGTTCTACTTCTTACCACTTGTGTGGCCTTTGGTAAGTCACTCAGCCTCTGTGTGCCTTAGTTTTTACATCTGCAAAATGCAGATACAGGGCCTTCCCTGGTGGTCCTATTGGTTGGGATCCACCTGCCAGTGCAGAGGACACTCGTTTGACCTCTGGTTTGGGAGGATCACACATGCCACTGGGCAACTAAAGCCCTTGCACCGCAACTACTTAGCCTGCGCACCTAGAGCCTGTGCTCCGCAACTAGAAAAACCACCACAGTGAGAAGCCCAAGCATCTCAACAAAGAGGAGCTCCCATTCTCTGCAACTAGAGAAAGCCTGCGTGTGCAATGAAGACCCAGTAGTCAATAAATAAATAAATGTATACAAAATAAAATAAAATGCAGATGATAGAATGATACATCTGTTTCATAGGGTGGCTGTGAGCATCAAATGTTACTATATATAAGGTACTTAAAACAGTCCTGGCATATAGGAAGTGCTCCGTGAATGGCCGAGTTTATCACTATCTTTACAGTCCAACTCTTTGCGACCCCATGAACTGTTTCCACTGGGCTCCCTGTCCATGGGATTCT
Source organism: Okapia johnstoni (assembly GCA_024291935.2). Classification (NCBI taxonomy): domain Eukaryota; kingdom Metazoa; phylum Chordata; class Mammalia; order Artiodactyla; family Giraffidae; genus Okapia; species Okapia johnstoni. The sequence continues at coordinate 63,115,890 of CM044308.1, forward strand.
TCAGGCAAGAATACTGGAACAGGTTGCCATTCCCTCCTCCAGGGAATCTTCCCGACCCACAGATCAAACCTGCATCTCCTGGGGCTCTTGCATTGCAGGCGGATTCTTTACCTGCTGAGCCACTGCAGTGAGGTTGGCTGCAAATGGTCCTACCCACAGCCTTCCTTTGGAGACTTGCCCTCAGCCTCACCCAGATGGTTGACCTCTGGCTCCCCAGTGCTTGAACTGCCCCCTCACGGCTCACAGTTAATGCCTGGCTGATGTTGGCCACACAGGCCCACCCCAACCCGATAGACTTCAAGGTGCAGTCTGTGCTCCAGAGCCGCTGTGGCAACAGACCGAGCTGGAATCCCCCTGGGCACATTCCTCTTTCCCATCCTGCTTCCTCACCCTCTTCTCCTGAGGGCACCCCCCCACCCCCCCATAACACACAACTTAGACTCTGTTTCTTGTTTTCAGGCCCTGAGCTAGCTACACTGTCTTGTCACCACCATTATCAGCAGAGAGGAGACAGGCACAGGGTGGCGGCCTGACTGACCCAAGACCGAGGTTAGAATCAGCTGAAGTCGGGCAGTAACTGGGAGTTAGCAATTTTAGAGGGGTTTAGACTCAGGTTTCTGAGTCTCCAAGGAGTCTTTGGTAAGAAACAGCTGAACAAAGTAACTAAACAACAAAAAGCCTGCGGTACCCGAGATCAGTGAAGACAGTCCGGCCTTTGGGGTGGTGACACAGGACAGGGCAGCGTTGCGACAGGATATCCTGAGATGTGAGCCATGAGGTCCAGGCCAACAGGAGCCCTTCTGGCCAGCACAGCAGGTGAGGGTGGCAAATAGAGGCAAGTCCACAGTCCTGCTTACCTTGACGACTCCACCTGTGCAGACGTACTGGCCCCCCAGCTCTGTGGAGCCAGCCAGCTCTCCACAGAGCATGTGTCAGTGGCCCCCAGCCCAGGTGGGAGTCATTTGCCCTTGATGAGCCCATGGCAGCTATCCAATTCAGCCTATCACACTAGACCATGAGGGCTTTGCAGGCAGAATTCAGGACGTGGGTCTTTGCCCCGCTGACCACAGGAGAACTGCAGTGAGTGAAATCACAAGACAGGGAGAGAAATCACAGACAGTTTCTGTTGGGCAGCCATTTTCCTTGTGAGTGAAGGCTAGGAGCAGTCCTTTATCTTCATGGTCACACGGCAGCTGTAATCCATGGAGCCAGATTCAAATACAAGTTCAAGCTAAAAACAGGAAACTACACTTCAGGTGAGGAGTTTAGACATCTGATAAAGAACTTCCTTGGCAGTCTACTGATTAAAACCCTGTGCTTCCACTGCAGGGGGTGCTGGTTCAATCCCTGGTTGGGGGAAACATTTTGTTTCCTAAGGAGAATCTTTTAAGATGATAAGGTACATACCCAAACAAGCTTCCCCCACCCAAATCTCTTCATCCCTGGGATCTTTTGATCTTTTGACCACTTCCTCCTTTCCCACCCCCTAGGCCCACAGCTACTTTTGTAAGTAATTGTGGAGCTGTATCTTGGGAAAGTCAGTTCTCTTTTCCCCATTTCCCCAGGCCTTCATTGAGGAGCATTTCAGCAACATTTCTGGATGCTATTTCAAAGGAATGAAGACAAGCGTTTGCTGTGTGCTCCTTGGAGCTTGTAATAATATCCAACACTTTCTATTTTTCTTCTGACATCCTCTCATCCTCTTATCAGAGAGACTCTCTATTTCTGAGTGGTCTCTAGCCTTTCAGAGTGCCTCCTATAAATTGGTTCCGAATTTCTGTCACATCCACAGCCACCCTACCAGTTTCAGACAAATCTAATTGCTCTTCTTTTGAGCCTAAACAGTCAGATGAGCAAACTGCGCCTACTGACCAGCAGAAACCACAAATAATGCAGCTAGAGGGCGCTCATATCCTCATGATTCTGAGGGAATTAAAGATATTGAAAAATGTTTCCATATAGACTCAAATTTAAGAAGCTTACAGTCTTGGGGAAGGAGAGCAATACACTTGTCCACATAAAATAACTATAGAAGTTGTAATGTAAATCATTTACCAATAAAACCAACATATGATGAGTACAATCTGTCAGGCGCTCTTCTAAGCCCTAAACTCTTGTCACAGCCCTGAGACAGGTGTTGAACAATCACACCCCCCTTTTCCAGGTGAGGCACTAAGAGATTTAATAATTTCTCAATGTGACCAGGGCAGGGTGAAAGTCAATCCCAGGCAACTAGCTCCAAAGCCCACCCATACTCATCATGAAACTGAACTTTTTAAAAAAAAGTCCTTTGAGGATAGATCATCAAATTAACCTTAGTTATCCTTTAGAGAAGGCAATGGCACCCCACTCCAGTACTCTTGCCTGGGAAATCCCATGGACGGAGGAGCCTGGTAGGCTACAGTCCATGGGGTCACAAAGAGTCGGACACGACTGAGCGACTTCACTTTCACTTTTCCCTTTCATGCACTGGAGAAGGAAATGGCAACCCACTCCAGTATTCTTGCCTGGAGAATCCCAGGGATGGCGGAGCCTGGTGGGCTGCCGTCTATGGGGTCGCACAGAGTCGGACACGACTGAAGCGACTTAGCAGCAGCAGCAGCAGCATCCTTAGGGATAATTAAGCCTTACTGAAGTTGGTGATGGACAGGGAAGACCTGGCGTGCTGCAGTCCATGGGGTCACAAAAGAGTCAGACACGACTGAGCAACTGACTGAACTGATCCCTGGGGAGACAAGAAGTATTAGCAAACTGCCATTAATTTCCTTCTTACACAAAACTTCTGCATTGTTGAAAATTATATTGCTGCCAAATATCAGATGGCACTCCCTGAGAAGCCTTAGCAGGCCCACACATAAACTTTATGGTTACCTTTAAAATTCAATAAACATACTAGGGGAACTCTATTCAGTACTCTGTAATGACCTATATGGGAAAAGAATCTAAAAAAGAGTGGATATATGTGTATGTATAACTGATTCACTTTGCTGTACAGCAAAACTAACACAACATTGTAAATCAACTATACTCCAATAAAAATTTTAAAACAAAATAAAATTCCGATATCTGCTATAAAATAATCTAAGAAGAAATTGGTCCAATTGTGATCAAGGACAGATTCAGTTATGTGGGTCATTCAGGGAGGGGAGTCTTATAAGAAAAAGAATTCACACAGGAAAACAAAGTATGGATGAAAGTCCAAATAACAAATTTTAGAATGTTACAAATACCACAAATACAACCAAACAGTGAAAAATTACATAGCCTATTTTCTATTAATATCATCCTATATTTTTGGTTGTATACTCCATATTATCATCTCTTTATAGACAATAATTATATAATATCATATTTCAAGGAAAGAAGATAAAGCAATTCAAATGGCAATTTTGAAATACCATTATAACTGGATTGAGCTACAATAATTGCTTAATCAAATTACTTTTAAACTCCTACAATAACTTATAGGTGAATATGCATAGGAGGTTTAGTCCATGGGAACACATAGTTGCTTTAGCTGTGATTTTAGGGGGTATTGAATGTCAATTTTTTTTCCTCTCTGAAATTGCCCAGGCTTCATCGGGACAAGGCATCTCAGAGATGCTAAGATTGGTCCAATGATTGGTTGGGATTCACCTCATTTTTATGTTGGAGGCCATAAAAAATGCAATTTTGGCATGCATAAAAATCTACGTTGCAGTTTTAGCATTGCTACATGTGTTGGTTGCCCTACTAACACAAGAAAGTAAAAGGAAATGTTAGTCGCTCAGTCGTGTCTGACTCTTGTGACCCCATGGACTGCTAGCCCGCCAGGCTCCTCTGTCCATGGAATTCTCCAGGCAAGAATACTGAATGGGATAGTGGAGGATGGTGGGAGCGGGGTTCGTGATGGTGGACACATGCACACTCGTGCTGATCATGTATGGGCAATGTATGGCAAATTTTGCCAATGTATGGCAAAACCACCAAATGTTGTAAATAAATTAGCCTCCAAATTGAAAAAATTAATTAGTTAAAAAAAGGCAAGAATACTGGAGTGGGTTGCCATTCCCTTCTCCAGGGGATCTTCCCAACCCAGGGATCAAACCCACGTCTCCCACATTGCAGGCAGATTCTTTACTGCCTGAGCCATGAGGAAGACCACCAATACAAGAATCTGGTCAATTCTGTTTTGCATTGGTTCTCATTTCACATCAAGGTAGTAAGGTGTAGTTAAGATCATAATACACCATTATTGAGTATTTTCCTGCATGTGATTTCTGTTTTGAATAGACATCAATGTAGAATCAACTATTCCCACTGACAATTTGGACATCTGGAGGTTAAAAGAAACTTTCCCAGATTAGCTTCTAATTCTGCACCAATTGACTACTTTGTCTCTTTTCAAATGTCGGCACAGTGGGACCCTTGATTTGCAATAGGACCCATGATGCCAGATGAGTATATCTGAGGAACATAGGTAGTATTCCATTCTGATTTTGAATAACATGGAAATAAGTAGTAACCACCTGAAAAGATCCATAATAACCCCAAACAAATAAAATCTTCCAACTCAGCTTCTCTTAGCTGGAGTCCCCCATCAACACACAACTCCTGTTTGGAAAATTGAAGTAGGGGGATGCCTTGAGTGGGAGAAGACAATATCCTTAGCCCTTGCAATTAAAATATCTTACATCTGCAATTTTATCAAAACATAATGGCCATATATCCCAAGGAAAGGACTAAATTTATTAGAAGTTCTAAAGCCTAAACTCTTTTCACTTTACAGAAAATCTGCCCTCACTGTGGTGAAACATGGGTAACCTGACATCAAGAGCTTAGATCATGGGCAAATCAGTACAGACTGAGCTTATCAGAACAAACTGAGTGGCCTGTTTTTGAGGCAGGCACGAGCTTTAGACCTGAACCATTGTAAATTCACTAGACAGAGGAGCAGAAGGACCGCAGCCACATTTCTGCAGTCTGCTCAAAATTAGATACACATAATGTGGATGTCAAATGGTTCTTCCACCAATGAAAACATTTCTTTCCTCACTGGCTTAGAGCTACCTAATAAGACCAATGCAAATAACATTTCACATCACTTAAAATGAGACTTAATTTTTCTTCCAGCCCCCTCATCCTCACTCCCCAAGCCAGGATCAACTGAAGCTGCAGGCAATCAGCCCCCATGTGTCCCACCATCCGCCTCGCTCCAACAAGGATCTGAGAATCCAGGTTACCCTCCAGGCAAGGGGAGGGAAGAAAGAGTGAACTGGCCGAGGACAGTGTCCTCTGAGAACACAGAAGCAAAGCGTCTGAACGCCTGTGCAGGCCAGTTTGGGGAAGGCAGCCCAGACCCAACTCTCATTCCCCTTTCTGTTCAATATTTTCCTGGGCCATTCCATCCCTGGAGAAAGGGCAATGTTTTCCTGCCAGAGGTGGGCAGCCAGCCAGGCATTGGAAGCCTGACGTTGATCTTGGCCTGGTCTTCTGCCTGTGTCTTTAATACGCTGACTTAATTCATCGATCTTGCCTTCTCTTGATCCTCGGGTTCCACTCTGGGAATATCAGAGAAATGCTCCAGGGACTTTGGGGAAGGTTTTGTGAAGACATCTTTATACTCTAATGAGCTCTGGGCTCAGGCAACAACAACCACCACTGTCAGCACTGGGTCTACCCAGCAAAGCACCAAAACACAAATGTTCACTCAGTCCACAGACATTGTTCAGCCCCTGCTGGTGTGCCAGGTACTCTATTAAGAAGACTGGATTTAACAGAGTAGCTGAGAAGGCTCCAAATGCTGCCCCCCTCCCCACCCCATGGCCATCCTCCCAGAGTCACAAACATGATTACCCTCTTTAGTTTCCAAAGTTGATGTCTTGTCAATATGCAATGTGTCCTTTATCCAAGCACCACATCACACTGTAATTCAGCATGGGTTTCGTTCCCCGGTCAGCCCAGTCTGTGGCAGTAGTGAAGGTTCACTTGTAATGAAGCAGCCACCCTGCTGACCAAACTAGTTCAGTGTGGGGTCTGCCGTGGCCTCTGACACCCGCACATGCGAAAGAGAAGGTTTAGGAACAATTAACAAGGTCCGGGTAAAACATTTCAGATGCATATAAATGTACCAATCTCAAGTTCTTTTCCCCCTAACTTTAATCGTATACAAAACCATTTATTGAATCATTTTTCCTTTCCCTTTGTGATGCTCACAAAATCCTTTATGTAATTATTATATATTTTTAGATCCAGGTCCAGCTCTCTAGTCAGTTTCACTGACCTACATCTTTATCGTGCTAAAATCACACTGCTTTCACCTGTAGGGAAAGAGCCTTATCACCTAAATCCCACCTCCTTCCCCATCACCCCTTTTCATCTCTCCTGCCCATCTTACAGGGAAAGAAAAAAAGATATAATCTTGATCCTCTCTTGACTAAGTTACATTCTATGTAGGAAAATAATATTTATGTCCTTGGAATAAGGGTAGTCCTCAGCCAGTGCTCAAAATGGCTTGTTGACGTAGTAAGTTCAAATACGATGGAAAAGTATCACCAACTAGCTTCTCTATAAACTACTCACTACTCTATAAAAATGGTTCCAATAACCCAACACACACACACACACACACACACACACACACACACACAAAGAATCTCTGCTGTTACATAATCTTGCTCTTGTTTTTCAGATTGACCTGATTCAAACTGTGTAAAGTAAAACTCACTGTGGTGACCTCACCCAAGTTACTTAGAAATGAAGAGCCAGTCATTTGAATCATTGCCTTTATTTTAGTTTGGAGGAAAAAAAAAATAAGGTGGGGCAGGAATATTATCAGAAAAATAGTTTATAGAAATTTGCAGCCACGGAAGAGGGAACAATTAAAACTTCAAGAATATTTTTCCATTGGCACTTTGCTAATTTAGAAGCACAAGTATATATTCTATAATATCAGGTCACTTATGAACTTACTATGTTTGGCATTTCCAGAGATGTACAAGTTTGATTAAAGAAGACAGGCTTCTCTCACCCTTTGGCAAATCAGGAGCTAAGATAGGCACATGCAAAAATGGTTTTTTTTCAGGACCTTCCTGGTGGCACAGTGGAAAAGAAAACACTGTAGGGGACACAGGTTCGATTCCTGGTCTGGGAAGATCCCACATGCCGCAGAGCAACTGAGCTTGTGTGCCATAACTACTGGGCCTGCTCACTGCAACTGCTGAAGCCAGCATGCCTAGAGCCTGTGCTCTGCAACAAGAAAAGCCACTGCAAGAAGCCTGAGCAAACGAAGGGTAGCCCCTGCTCACTGCAACTAGAGAAAACCCCTGCAAAGCAATGAAGATCCAGTGCAGCCAAAAATAAACAAATACATGATTTTTTAAATAGCTTTTTCAAATCAAATTTTTCTGATTTTTAAACTCTAAAAGATCTTTACCAGTGACCCAAAGTGAACTCTGGACCTCCTGAATTTTTAACCAGAACACTCGGCTCCCCATCACTTGTGATACATACAGATTGATCTGGTCTCTGGCCCCAGCCCACCTATGCCACCCCCTTTAGGGTGGAGCCTGCATGGACTCTGAGGAGCTGCATGAAGACAGTGGGTAGGTAGCTAAGGTGCTTTCAAAATCCTGGATATCTCTCTAAAGCTGGGGTATATGATTGCTACAGATGGTGCCTACCCTCCACTAGCGCGTCTTGAATGTTTAGGTGCATCAGAATCACCTACTGACTCAGGCAGTCCTGGAGCAGAGCCCATGCAGGAAAACTTCTAACAAGTTTCCCAAGAGACTGATGCTCCACAAGCCTGAAGAGCTCCGGCTAGACTAGAGCGCCTACCAAGGTAGTTGTTGTTTAGTCGCTCAGTTGTGTCTGACTCTGTGTGACCCCATGGACTGTAGCCCCCCAGGCTCCTCTGTTCATGGGAATTCCCAGGCAAGAATACTGGAGTGAGTTGCTATTTCCTTTTTCAGGGGATCTTTCTTTTTTTTTTTTAATTAATTAATTTATCTTAATTGGAGGATAATTACTTTACAATATTGTGATGGTTTTTGCATACATCAGCATGAATCAGCCACGGGTGCACATGTGTCCCCCCATCCTGAACACCACTTCCATCTCCCTCCCCTCCAAGGATCTTTCCAACCCCAGGATCAATCCTGCATCTCTTGCATTGGCAGACAGATTCATTACCACTGAGCCACAGGTGATCTTTATTTATTATTGGTGTGGGACTTGTCACAGTGCCACACATGTAGGAAGCACTTAATAAAGATTTACCAAATTGATCAGAATTGGTATTAAATTCCAACTGGATTCAAACTTTTTTACATTTTTTTAAAAGAAATCACTGAAATAGCTTCAAACCAAACGACAAAATGAAAAAAAAAAATACACTTAAATTGATTTCAACGAAAATATTTTAAAATTTTCATGATTGTCATTGCTAAAAATCTAGTTGGTATCAGGAATCACTAAAAATAAGATTCTTCCATGATGGCTAAAGTGAAAACACATCACTGTTTCACAAAAGCCAGAGGTAGCAGGGAAAAGAAGTTCTGACAATAGTCAGACTTTATAATATAGAATACTTAAAAATAAAATCCACCTTGAGATTTAAGCACCTTTAGTTCTTTCTTATTGGGCTTTCCAGGTGGCACTGGTAGTAAAGAGCTCACCTGTCAATGAAGGAGTTCAGTTCAGTTCAGTTCAGTCACTCAGTCATGTCTGACTCTTTGTGACCCCATGAACTGCAGCACACCAGGCCTACTTGTCCATCACCAACTCCCAGAGTTTACTCAAACTCATGTGCATTGAGTCGGTGATGCAGGAGACATGGGCTCAACCCCTGGGTCAGGAAGATCTCCTGGAGGAGGGCATAGCACCCCACTCCAGTATTCTTACCTGGAGAAACCCATGGACAGAAGAGCCTGGTGAGCTACAGACCGTAGATTTGCAGAGATGTGACTGAAGCGACTTAGCACATATGCACAGTTCTTTCTTGTTATCTTTTTTCCCTCAGACTCTGCTTTTTGGCTTCTGTATTCTCTGCCTGTCTCTCTCTGGCATCCTCTGCAGCTGTCATTCCCTCTTATCTTCCCAGGATCCACTGATGAATGATGTGAGAGCTCTGAGTGGGTGATGGGGCTGAGGCCAGGACTGTTGAAAAAGCAAATAGAACAAATCCAGAAAGATTCCTGAAGGATCTAGAACTGGGAGTGTGAGTAGGCTTTAGCTCAGCACAGAGGAACCAGGGAGACACCCCAGGATAGTGTAAACATTTAAATGCCCTTAGGAAATTTGCTCTTTAAATAGGACTTCTCTACTAGATTCAATCCAATCCAATTTAACAGAGATTCATGGACATACCCATGATGGGTAAGGACTGAGTCTGCAGACAATCTGGTGTCCTATTCCAGCTGCAAAGCTTACTGCCATTGTGACTTTGGGGAACTTATGTCTCCTTTGTGTCTCAGTTTCCTCATCTGGAAAATGGGGACAACAACAGAGTTGATGTGAAAATTCAACAAGGGTCTGGTGACCTACAAATGTTTTTGGCCATCACTGTCCTTCTTTAAAAGAAAATGAAGGGAGGATTCCCTGTCAGTCCAGGGGTTAGGACTCCACACTTTCACTGCCGAGGACCCACGTGGCTCAAACAAGCCAAAAAAAACAGTGAATGAAAACAAGAGCTTATCATTTAGTTAAGGGCAATGGGAGGATGATATAAATAACTCACACTGATTTTTCTTTCCTATAAACCCAATTATTTCCGGGTTTGTTTTTTAAGCAGGACATAGCTTACATATATGCATGTAATGGAAGAAATCTAGTAAGGCAGACTTCCAAGTGCTTTACCTAGCTGTAGTAATTAACTCGCACAAAACTCTGTGAGATAGATATCATTACCACTGTTTTGCAGACGAGGAAACTAAGGTTGAGAAGGTTAATTAACTTGCCCAAGATCCCACCGCTATTAAGCAGCTGAGCAAAGATCTGATTGAGTTCAAGTCTCACACTAACTCATGAGTCCTTGTGCAACAACACAAAGCACCAGGGAGCTTCCAAAACATGGTGCACAGGAGTCTTAACCTGCAGATACAGGCTCAGTTGACCTGCAGAATAAACCATTTATCTGCCAGTCCCTGTCACAACCCCACCCAGCTGGCTCACCAAGAAATTGAAAGGGCGGCTTCACTACAGAAGGTCACAAAAACATGGGAAATCTTGACTGGCAGTAGCCACCTTCTCATTCAGTCCTCCAGGCTAAGTGATCAGGCTCTGGGGGGATTAGGTAATCTTTGGCTAACGTGGGATCCTGGTTGCCAGGATTCATTGCAGCCTCGCAATTTCTGGTGTTTATTATGCTCTTACCCTCTTGTTGCTCCTGTTTTCTAGCCAGCAATAAGACTGAATTTGGGGATAATTCATCCATTTACTAAGTGATACAGATTCATTTGTCTGCCAGATAGACAAAAGAACCATCCCAATTCTTTTCTTTCCATTAGGTGCGAGCATTTGCAGTCTTGTCCGTCCTGGCTTGGCATGTCCCATTTTCCAGGGCCTTCCAGAGAGCTCTGGGAAAAAGGGATGCTGAGTGACCTTCTGCAGCTCACTTGTAGCCAGATTTGGATAACATCCAAGACCTCATAACCGATCCCCTGCTCTTCTTTTTTGGATGCCATCAACCAAGGGGTGTTTAGGAATGTGTTAATAATTCCCAGGAGAAATTGGCCAGGATTACCTAGTCATGACTAATGAAGCTGTCATCTGCCATTCCTTCCCGCTGTTTCATAATGCCGTCCAAGGAGTGCTTTATGAAGATGGATAGTATTGTAACGCTGCACCCAAGAAACTGGCACTATGTCAATAGAAACAGAGGCCAGCTTATTTTGCATGCCTCTCTATTTTTCATTATACTTCACAGTAACTTGCTATTAAATGAAAATGAATTCGCCATTAGGGACTAGAGACTATTTAATAACTCTTCAGCAATAATTTCATGATTTTTTTTTTTTTTTTGGTAACTAATGCAGCTGCCATCTAAGTGTCATTCTGGATTAGGTAAGGATGGATTTTCTAGACTAGTCTTAAATGTTTTCTTTGTGGAAACTGGTCATAAAAACTTGTGACCAGATGCTTGGTTTGCAAGATTCTGACTCTGAATTGGCCGAGTCCCCCAAGAGAGAGGTGGACTGTAATCTTAAGAAGTACTCTCAGAAAATAACGTGGAATGGGGATAGGATACAGAATTTACAGACAAGCATAATGACTTTCCCCATAGAGGGCAAGGAGGCTTTCTAGAAAGTAGTCTCCCCAGCCACCCTTCTCAAGGAGCGGGCAGCAGTCAGGATAGTCAATGTTATAACAAATAAACTCCCAAGATTTATATGTCCATGGCTCAAAGTGACAGAGGTTTGTTTCTTGCTTGTACTGTGTGTCCATTACATTAGACATTGTTATATCTATTACATACATTATCTTGGAAGATAAATGATAGAAACACCCATTCTCTGAAATAAGGGTGGAATGAAAAGAAGAGCTCTGGAGGGTCTCCAAACAGCAGTTATTAATAAAAGCTTGACCTTGAATTTATCACATGGTCTCAACCAACCCCAAGAGGGGAGAGGGAACCAAGAATTACAACCTTGCTGCTGCTGCTGCTGCTAAGCTGCTTTAGTCGTGTCCGACTCTGTGCGACCCCATAGACGGCAGCCCACCAGGCTCCCCCATCCCTGGGATTCTCCAGGCAAGAACACTGGAGTGGGTTGCCATTTCCTTCTCCAACCTTACTAGGTGCTCAAAAGACAAAAGCAGCATATCTGGTGATCAGTCATCGTAAGTACTAACGTGAGATCAAAATGAGGATTCAATCACTTGACGGCCTGAATGGAAGAGAAAGGAAGAGATAATTCTTCCTGCCTGACCGTCTTTCTACCAGGACACTGGCTTTTTCCCTGTCTTCAGACTCAAACTGGAATATTAACTTTTCTGGGGTCTCAAGCTACTCCTGTCAAAGGTGAAAAAGGACATGCTCTTTGATCCAGCAAGTCCACTTGTGGCCCAGGAAGTGCCTGGTGCCAAGCACAGTGCCCGTGGACTGAATGAAAGATGGCAGTTAGGAATGCGAGATTTAGAGCTATACTATCCCAGATCCATCCCTTACTTGCAGCTAAACCTTGGGCAAGTAACTCTATCCGCAGCTTCTTTACCTGTGAAATGAATGATCATACCTCCCAGCCTTGTCAAGAAGATTAAATAGAATAGTTTATGTACAACACAGTGCCTGGCACATGGTAAGCATTCAATAAATGGTGGCAATTGTTTGTTATTACACCTCAAGGCTTGGCTGGGTTTCTCTCGGTGCAGAGTAGAATTTCCTCTGATAGATTCCTTAGACAGATAGTGGGAAGGAAGTTTTAGTCATTTGAAACATGGCATCTACATCAACGTCTCCCTGCACTTTTTGGTGATGACAAATAGCCTTTACATAATCACTCAGTCAGAATCATGCATTTTAAGTACATTAAAATAGGTACCACCTCAGATAGTAATGGTTATTATCGTTTTTCTTCACTCCATCCTAGCGCTTCTGCTTGAGAGATGTAATTTCTATTTTTTTCTCCTGGTATAATTCCACCTGCCTTTTATTGCTCTTTAATTACATAAAAGGAAAACTCTTAACAGAGCACAGTCTTTGAGAAGGGTTTCACTCCAAGTTAAGTTTTCAAAAATAAGCTCTCTTAAAGCTACTGTTTTAAATAGTACTTGTTATCTGCTACACCACAGAACACAGCTGAATTTAAAGAATACAGCTAATGTCCTCTGGCTCCTCAGTCTGTTATTTGCTGTTGTAACTACTAGGAGGAGAGCGTGGCTACTCACTCCAGTATTCTTTATGGGATAATCCCATGGACAGAGGAGCCTGGCAGGCTACAGCCCACAGGGTCACACAGAGTTGGACATGACTGAAGTGACTTAGCATTCATATGCATAATAATTATGTATTTTAAAATCCTTGATTGAAAAAAAAAAAGACACATGAGACCAAAAAGCCTCTGTACATTCAGTCACACTTTAAACATATTCTATTAGCTTCAGCAATAGCCACCTTGAAAATAGTGGGGCATTAGTCGTGTGAGACAGAGCCTTTATTCATCTAGAGACAATTGGGTGGACACCTGGGTTCAAGACCCCACAGCCTTAACTCCACGGCCATCTAGGGGTGTGAGGGCCAGTGGGATGGTAACACTGATTTGGCTAAGTGTGCAGGTCAGAGAAAACGCCCACCTGTTCCTCTTTGGGAGCTTGAAGTCATTGTACATCCTTCTCATGTTCCAGTGATATAGCCCTGCCCAGGAATATGTGTGCCCACTTCAGATTTCCCTCAGCATCTCTCTCCCCTTGAGGGGCTGCCCTTCCAAGAACAACAGTCCTCTGCTCAGCTCTTGTATATACTCTAGTATGAATACACAACTATTAATTATCATCTCATGCTCAAAACTGTATTTCCAAATGCATTTGCCAGAAAGATTAAAAACCTAAGAAGATGGCTTCCCTGGTGGTCCAGTGGTTGAGAATCTGCCTGCCAATGCAGGGGACATGGGTTCGATCCCTGATCCAGGAAGATCCCATATGCCTAGTGGCAACTAAGCCTGTGCGCCACAACTATTGAGCCAGAGATCTAGAGCCTGCGAGTCACAAGTACTGAGTCCACACGCCACAACTACTGAAGCTTGTGTACCTAGAGCTTATGCTCCAAAACAAGAGAAGGCCCCACAATGAGAAGCCCAAGCACTGCAACAAAGACCCAGGACAGCCCAAAATAAACAAATAAATCTTTAGAGGAAAAAAAAAATCCTGAGAAGACCACACACCAGCAATTGGAGAACTAGACATCTGGTTATTTCCACAGGAAGGGACTATTGTGAGATGGAATGGCCAGAGCTGTGATTCTGGCTATGTCCCAAAGCCCAGGGAGACCCATCTGGAGAAAGACTGTGGTCCTCTATGCCTACGAGACTTTAACTCCATCATCTCCCAAGGACAACTGCCATGGGTAAAAAGAACTTACCAGGAAAAGGAAGACAAATCTAGCAGCAAGTTCACGGTCCCACACGTGAGCTGGTTCCTTCTTCTGGAAGCTAAGGCAAAATTGGCTTTTCAGTGGCTCTAAAAGGAGTGCCTTCTAGAATCTGATGTCTGTGAAGGGAGGCTGAGAAGTCATTGGCCCCATGTGCCCAACGTGCAGCCATGCCAATCACAAAGACCACAGATGCCCCAAACATGTAAAAGGTGTGGAGCTCAGAGGGCTGGATTACAGAGATCCCCATATGTATACCACATATGAAAATGAGCAGGAAGAAACAACTCTTCTCGGCCACCACTCATGTGTTCATTCAGCCAACAGAGAGTTATCAAACTCCTACAATATATCACACAGTGTAGGCGAGGCACTTTACTTTTGAATGAAGTAAAACAGGTAAGGCCTGTCCTTGTATGCAAGTGTGCCAAGTCAGTCAGTCGTGTCCGACTCTTTGCAACCCCATGGACCGAAGCCTGTCCATGGGATTCTACAGGCAAGAATACTGAAGTGGGTTGCCATGCCCTCCTCCAGGGGATCTTCCTGACTCAGGGATTGAACTCACATCTTTTACGTCTCCTGCATTGGGCAGGCAGGTTGTTTAGCACTAGCACCACCTGGGAAACCCAAGCATGTCTTTTGGAGCTGGTTTTCTAGATCATTAGTCAAATAATCACACAAACAAATACAAAATTACAGAAGTGACAAATGACACAAAGGAGAGAGAGGTACATGGTGCCAAGACAGCCTTAATGCAGTCAGTAAGGGAGGAGAGGGAGGGCTTCCTGGGGAATAAATGCAGGAGTGAAGAGGAGAGGAAAGAGAGTTCCAGGCAGGAAATAGCCTGTGCAAAGGCCCAGGGGTGGCAAGAGGTTTCTGACCTTTTCTACCCTGAGATCAGATGATTAGGCAATAGCATTTTCTTTTTGCTCTTTCATGGTTTCATTTTTCACTTTCTTTAACCTCTAGAAGTAGTTCTGATGCATGAAGGTGAGAACATCATTAAGAACCTCTGTTGGTTTCCTCACTGATTTGAAATACCTCCTTTCTTTGGTCTGTTTCTAGCTTTCTTTTCAGTGTCATTGGTTTATTTGTGGGCAAAATGATGTTCCTTTAATTATTAATTATTGAGAACTCAAAATATCTTGCAGTGCAGACTCCACATCCCCCTCAGTCTTCTTTTTGGAAAATAAAAAACTACATTAAAACAAAAAAGTGCAGAGAGGGACTTCCCTGGTGGACCAGCGGTTAATATTCTGCTTTAACAATGCAGAAGGCACAGGTTCAATCCCTGGCTGGGGAACTAAGATCCCACATGCTATGCAGCATAGCCAAAAAAAAAAAAAAAAAAATTGCAGAGAATAATGTAATCAGTTTGGTTCAGTTCAGTCACTCAGTCGTGTCCGACTCTTTGTGACCCCATGGACTGCAGCATGCCAGGCTTCCCTGTCCATCACTAACTCCTGCACTTACTCAAACTCATGTCCATCAAGTCGGTGACGCCATCCAACCATCTCATCCTCTGTCATCCCCTTCTCCTCCTGCCTTCAATCTTTCCCAGCATCAGGGTCTTTTCAGATGAGTCAGTTCTTTGCATTAGGTGGCCAAAGTATTGGAGTTTCAGCTCCAGCATCAGTCCTTCCAATGAATATTCAGGAAAGATTTCCTTTAGGATTGACAGATTGGATCTCTTTGCAGTCCAAGGGACTCTCAAGAGTCCTCTCCAATACCAGAGTTCAAAACATCCATTCTTCAGCACTCAGCTTTCTTTATAGTCCAACTTTCACATCCATATAGGACTACTGGAAAAACCATAGCTTTGACTAGATGGACATTTGTTGGCAAAGTAATGTCTCTGCTTTTTAATATGCTGTCTAGGTCGGTCATAGCTTTTCTTCCAAGGAGCAACTGTCTTTTAATTTCATGGCTACAGTCACCATCTGCAGTGATTTTGGAGCCCAAGAAAATAAATAAATTTAATTATTAATTATTTAGAATTCAGAATATCTTGCAGTGTAGACTCTACATCCCCCTCAGTCTTCTTTTTGGGAAAAAATACATAAAACCAAAAAAGTGCAGAGAGGGACTTCCCTGGTGGTCCTGTGGTTAACACTCTGCTTTTCCAATGCAGGAGGCACAGGTTCAATCCCTGGTTGGGGAACTAAGATCCCACATGCTATGCAGCATAGCCAAAATAAAAAAAATTGCAGAGGATAATGTAATACCACCTACCAATGCAGAGTCAGACATGGTTGAATGACATTTTCATTTTTTCACTTTTCACATTTTATCAATACATATTAATATTGTAACATAGCTGCTTCAGACATGTATCTTAGGAAAAGGTATAAAATGTAACAGATTGATTCCAAGTCCCTGGCCCACTCCAGCTTCATCCTACTGCAGAAGTAACCACCAACATGAACTGTATGTGGAACCTTTCGGTATATGTTCTAAAAATTTAATTTCACGTACATCTACCCATAAATAAAATGCCATATTGTCTTATGGGTTTTCACTTATCTATTCTTCCAGGTGAATTTTATTTACTATTATTTTATTATTATCATTATTATTATTTTGGCTGTGCCAAGTGGCATGAGGGATATCAGTTTCCCCACCACATGTTGAACTTGTGCCCCCTGCAGTGGAAGCACAGAGTCCTAGCCACTGACTGCCAGGAAATTCCTCAGGTGAGTTTGAGAATCATCTTGTCACAATGCCTATAGGCTCCTCTTATCGATTTTCACTGAAGATGCATTAAAGGGATTTATTACTTTGGAGAGGAGTTGACATCTTTACATTATTAGTTTTTCCCTCTAGGGACAAAGTATATATTTCATTTATTCAAGCCTCTGATATGTCCATTTGTAAACTATTATTCTTTCTTTCTTGTAAGTTTAGCACATTTCTAACTGTTTGCAGGTAATAATTTGTGTTCATATTGAGAATAGCATTTTATTTTTGTATTATAATAACTAATTTACTCATACTGCTGCTGCTAAGTCACCTCAGTCGCATCTGACTCTGTGCGACCCTATAGATGGCAGCCCACCAGGCTCCGCTGTCCCTGGGATTCTCCAGGCAAGAGCACTGGAGTGGGTTGCCATTTCCTTCTCCAATGCGTGAAAGTGAAAAGTGAAAGTGAAGTCGCTCAGTTGTGTCTGACTCTTAGCAACCCCATGGACTGCAGCCTACCAGGCTCCTCCATTCATGGGATTTTCCAGGCAAGAGTACTGGAGTGGGGTGCCATTGCCTTCTCCTTACTCATACTAGTATAAAAGAAAGCAGTTTATTCTTAAAATACTTATTTTGTAACTGGCCATATCACTGGATTCTTACATTTAATACTGGAGTTTTGGGGGAGAACAAGATGGCAGAGGAGTAGGTGGATGTGGAGTACATCTGTCTCCACAGATACATCAGGAATACACCTTCAGACACAGAAGTGCATGCATAACACCAGCTGAGATTGGACAGGAGTACCTGGCCAGAGGAAAAGAATATATAGAATCATGCAAAACTTGGTAGGATGAAGGAACTAGGGGGAAAAAATAGCAGTGTTAGTAGGACTGGACCTGCCCTCGGCGGGTGGGGGAACTGAAGCAGGGATCGGATCCCCACATGGGGGAACTGTCTGAGTCAGAGGAGAAAACATGTAAGGCTGAGAGCGAATCAGCTGATCTGTGGCGGCCTAAATGGAATGAGAATCAGTTAGTCCTTGCTGCAGCCATACATGGGAGAAGGTAATGGCAACCCACTCCAGTACTCTTGCCTGGAAAATCCCAGGGATGGCGGAGCCTGGTGGGCTGACATCTATGGGGTCCCACAGAGTCAGACACAACTGAAGCGACTTAGCAGCAGCAGCCATACATACAGGGGACAGGGACGTAGATCCCCTGGAAGGTGCGGTGGCTGGGAGCTAGAGTTTAGGGATTGTAGAGCAATCCCAGGGCAAGAGCTGCTGTTGACTGAGGAGAGATGGATTGAGGGGATGGGAGGGAGGAGATTGTGGGGGGAAATGCCTGTGTGAAGTAAAGCTGGGCAGCCATGGAAGCAAGGTGATGCTGCTGAGTCACACGTAAGGGGTGGAGCCATCACCATAGCCTCTCTCCCCCCACATACCCGCACTGGCAGCTGAACAATAGAGAGGCTGGCCCATCAAACACCTAATGCATTGAACTACAGAGTAGGACCTTACACAGCGTGCCCCTTTAAGTGCCTGACATGCCGCTCTACTGAGTAGGACCCCAGCCAGAGGGGCCCCTCTATGTGCCTGAGAAAGAGTGGCCAAAGAGGCCTGATCACCAGCTACAAGAGCCTCGAAAAAAAGACTCTGATAGGGCCATAACTCCTATGGCAGAGGTAGTCCATGTCCCTGCACACCTGGTGCCACCAGGATCCCCCAAAGCCAAGCAGTTGCACCACCTTCATGCTCAACTCTCACTGGAGCAGAGCTGCCACAGGCAAAAAAAGTCTTGCCTCTGTGCATGTAGGGTCATTTCAGTCCTGTCCGACCCTTTCTGACCCTGTAGACTGTAGCCTGTCAGGCTTCTCTGTCAGGCAGGGAGGTTCCCCAGACAAGAATACTGGAGCATATTGGCCAATACTGGTTGCCATACCCTTCTAGAGCACTATATTTCCTGCTTCCCTAGCCGCCAACTTCCCTGAGTACCTGGTGATGCCAGAACCCCTGTGACCCAAGCAGCTGCACCACCTCTAAACCTGGCCCTCACAGGGGCAAACCCAAGTCCTCCAGATCAGCTTCAGGAGCAAACCCCAGTGGACGACCCACATGCAGAGGTGGAAATAAAACCACAATTGAAACTCAGGGGCAGTGTGACTAAGGAAAAAGACTCAAAACCTTCCCACTGGCTGTACAAGCTGCAGATTAAATCCAAGCGATCAACTAGGTAGACTGTGTCTATGGAATATATAAAAGGTGATTGAGAGTTCCCTCAAAAGAAAACACACTAGTTCTGACAGCTGTGGACATTGGAGGCAAGAACACAGAGAAGTAGGACCATATTAGAATCTGAGCTGCCCCCGCAACAGGTCCAGAGATCAGCACAGTGTTGGAGGGCATCCTAGGGAAGTGAGGTGGACTGTGATTCCTAGCGAGGGAAAGGACTCTGACAGTGGTGACTCAAGAAAAATATTCATTATTCTTATGTTTTGACTTGTTCTGTAGATTCTTTGGGACGATTTTACTTTTTTCTCCTTTTTCCTCCCTCTGTTGCTCAGTTAGTTCAGTTCAGTCACTCAGTCATGTCCCACTCTTTGTGACTCCATGGACTGCAACATGCCAGGCCTCCCTGTCCATCACCAACTCCCTGAGTCTACCCAAACTCATGTACATTGAGCCGGTGATGCCATCCAACCATCTCATCCTCTGTTGTCCCCTTCTTCTCCCACCTTCAATCTTTCCCAGCATCAGGATCTCTTCCAAAGAGTCAGCTCTTCGCATCAGGTGGCCAAAGTATTGGAGTTTCAGCTTCAACATCAGTCCTTCCAATGAATATTCAGGATTGATCTCCTTTAGGATGGACTGGTTAGAAATCCTTGCAGTCCAAGGGACTCTCAAGAGTCTTCTCCAACACCACAGTTCAAAAGCATCAATTCTTCAGTGCTCAGCTTTTTTTATAGTCCAACTCTCACATCCATACATGACTACTGGAAAAACCATAGCTTTGACTAGATGGACCTTTGTTGGCAAAGCAATGTCTCTGCTTTTTAACATGCTATCTAGGTTGGTCATAACTTTCCTTCCAAGGAGTAAGCGTCTTTTAATTTCATGGCTGCAATCACCATCAGCCGTGATTTTGGAGCCCCCCAAAATAAAGTCTGACACTGTTTCCACTGTTTTCCCATCTATTTGCCATGAAGTGATGGGACCAGATGCCATGATCTTAGTTTTCTGAGTGTTGAACTTCAAGCCAACTTTTTCACTCTCTCTCACTTTCATCAAGAGGCTCTTTAGTTCTTCTTCACTTTCTGCCATAAGGGTGGTGTCATCTGCATATCTGAGGTTATTGATATTTCTCCCGGCAATCTTGATTCCAGCTTGTGCTTCATCCAGCCCATAGTTTCTCATGATGTACTCTGCATATAACTTAAATAAGCAGGGTGACAATATACAGCCTTGTCGTACTCCTTTTCCTATTTGGAACCAGTCTGTTGTTCCATGTCCAATTCTAACTGTTGCTTCCTGACCTGCATACAGATTTCTCAGGAGGCAGGTCAGGTGGTCTGGTATTCCCAACTCTTGAAGAATTTTCCACAGTTTGTTGTGATCCACACAGTCAAAGGCTTTGGCATAGTCAATAGAACAGAAATAGATGTTTTTCTGGAATTCTCTTGCTTTTTCGATGATCCAACGGATGTTGGCAAGTTGATCTCTGGTTCCTCTGCCTTTTCTAAAACCAGCTTGAACATCTGGAAGTTCACAGTTCATGTATTTTTGAAGCCTGGCTTGGAGAATTTTGAGCATTACTTTCCTACCATGTGAGATGAGTGCAATTGTGTGGTAGTTTGAGTATTCTTTGGCATTGCCTTTCTTAGAGACTGGAATGAAAACTGACCTTTTCCAGTCCTGGGGCCACTGCTGAGTTTTCCAAATTTGCTGGCATATTGAGTGCAGCACTTTCACACTCACTTTCTGTTGTAGTTGTAGAGTTTATTGGCACTATGAAATCTAATTAAACTTTTGAGTTTTTTTTCTTTTTTTCTCACATTTTTTATTGTTATTATAAACCCCTGCCTCTAGGTTGGGCTTTTGCAGTTCTGGGGTGTCTTCCTTTTTTTTTTTCTTTCTTTAATTTTAATTTTTAATTTTTCAAACCTATTATTATTTTTTCTACATCTACTTTGTTTGCTTTTCCTATTTTCCCCTTGCAGTTAATCTTTAATGTATATAAATCTTCTTTATCTACCTCTATTTAACTTTGCATATTTAACTCTTTGTGACCCCATGGACTGTATATCCTAGTAGGCTCCTCTGTCCATGGAGTTTTCCAGGCAAGAGGACTGGAGTTGGTTGCCATTTCCTTCTCCAGGGGATCTTCCCGACCTGGGAATCAAACCCAGGTCTCCCTCACTGCAGGCAGACGCTTTACCCCCTGCACCACCAGGGAAGCCCAAACATATATAAACACTTCTTCATCTACCTCTATTTAACTTTGCATATCTATTCTTTCTTTTCTTTCTTTCCTTTCCTCTCAACATATTTGCTACTTTTATTTTCATGGCTTTATTCCCCAATTGGCACCTTGCTTTAGTTTTTTTTCCCAGTTTGTGCTTTAGTTAGTTTTATTCTGAAAGACATAATTTTTGGTTGCCTTTTTCACCAGGGCAATCTGTTGTACTTTATTTTTGTTGGACTGTTTTGATTTTGCTTATGGGTGTATATGCATATGTGTATATTCAGTCGCACTTTTTATTGTTGTTACAAACCTCTACATCTACATAGGGCTTTTGCAGTTATGTAGAGTTTTCCTTTTTTTTCCCTTCTTTCTTCTTCCATTTTTTTTTCTTTTTCTTGTAATTTTTACTTTTAATTTTTTCTACATTTATTCCTTTGTTTGCCTTTCCTACTGTTCTTTTCCCCTTGCAGTTAATCTTTAATGTATATAAATCTTCTTCATCTACCTCTATTTAACTTTGCCTATCTATTCTTTCTTTCTTTTCTTTCTTTCTTTTCCTCTCAACATATTTGTTAGTTTTGTTTTCATTGTTTTATTCCCACTTGACACCTTGCTTTTGTTTTGTTTTCCACTTTGTGCTTTAGTTAGTTTTGTTCTTAATTGGTAAATACAATTTTTGGTTGCCTTTGTTCATCAGGTCAATCTTTGTACTTTATTTTTGTTGGACTGTTTTGACTTTGCTCATGGGTGTATATGTATATGTATATATCCCATTATTTCAATTATTATTTGCCTGATTTTGTAACTGCCATTTGTATGGAGTTCATCTTTGTTTTCTTGTTTTTGGATATTTGTTTTAATATCACTTACTGCCAAAACAAACCATTTGTGGAATCTTCATTCCTGACCAGAGATCAAGTTTGGAGCCTTTGGAGTGGGAGCACTGACTCCAAGATCCTAGACTACCAGAAAACTAACCCTAGGGAGTATCAAATAGTGAGAACTCACACAAAGGAAACCACTTGAATACAAGACCCTGCATCACCCAACCACCAGTAGCACGGCCTCATCTAAACAACAAACAAAACAAAAATACAAACTCAGTTATCAGCAGACAGGATCACCACCTCACTCAGCCCTGCCCGTCAGAGGAAAAACAAACAAACAAACAAAAACTCAGCACAAATCTCACCCTATACGAAGCTCACACAAACCACTGCACCAACCTTAGGAGGGCAGAAACCAAAAGGAAGAAAGAATTCAACCTTGAAGCCTGGGAAAAGGAGACCTCAAACACAATGAGTTAAAAAAAAATAATGAAAAGGCAGAGAAATACTACACAAATGAAGGAACAAACTAGAAACACAGAAGTGCAAACAAATGATGAGGAAATAGGCAAACTACCTGAAAAAGAATTCAGAATAATGACAGTAAAGATGATCAAAAACTTTGAAAACAAAATGGAGCAAATGCAAGAATCAATTAACAAAGACCTAGAAGAATTAAAGAATAAACATACAGAGACAAAAAACACAATTTCGGAAATTAAAAGTACTCTAGAAGGAATCAATAGCAGAATATCTGAAGCAGAAAAATGAATCAGTGAGCTGGAAGATAAAATGGTGGAAATAACTTATGAAGAGCAGAATAAAGTAAAAAGAAGGAAAAGAACTGAGGATAGTCTCAGAGACCTCTGGGACAAAATCACATGCACCAACGTTTGAATTATAAGGGTTCCAGAAGAAGAAGAGGAAAAGCAAGTGTATGAGAAAATTTTTGAAGAGATTATAGTTGAAAATTTCCCCAATATGGAAAAGGAAATAGTCAATCAAGTCCAAGAGGCACAGAGTCCCATACAGGATAAACCCAAGGAGAAACACTCCAAGACACATACTAATCAAATTAACAAAGACTAAACACAAAGAAAGAATATTAAAAGCAGCAAGGGAGAAGCAACAAGAAACATACAAGGGAAAACCCCAAACGCTTAACAGCTGATCTTTCAGCAGAAACTCTGTAGGCCAGAAGGGAATGACAGGATATATTTAAAGTACTGAAAGGGAAAAATCTACAACCAAGATTACTGTACCCAGCAAGGATCTCATTCAGAATTGATGGAGAAATGAAAAGCTTTTCAGACAAGCAAAAGTTAGGAGAATTCACTATCACCAAACCAGGTTTACAACAAATGTTAAAGGGACTTATATAGTCAAGAAACACAAGAGAAGAAAAAAAATCTACAAAATCAACCCCAAACAATTAAGAAAATGGCAATAGGAACATATATATCAATAGTTACTTTAAATGTAAATGGATTAAATGCTCCAACCAAAAGACACAGACTGGCTGAATGGATACAAAAACAAGACCCATATATATGCTATCTACAAGAAACTCACTTCAGACCTCAAGACACATATAGACTGAAAGTGAGAGGATGGAAAAATATATTCCATGCAAATGGGAAGCAAAAGAAAGCTAGAGTAGCAATCCTCATACCAGACAAAATAGACCTTAAAATACAGAAGATTACAAGAGATAAGAAAGGACACTACATAATGCTCAAGGGATCAATCCAGGAGGAAGACATAAAAATTGTAAATATCTATGTACCCAACATAGAAGCATCTCAGTACATAAGACAAACACTAACAGACATAAAAGGAGAAATTGACAGTAACACAATAATACTAGGAGACTTTAACACCCCACTCACACCAATGGACAGATCATCAAAACAGAAAATTAATAAGGAAACCCAAGTCTTGTATGATACATTAAATAAGATAGATCTCATTGGTACCTTCAGGACATTCCATCCAAATGCAGAAGAATACACCTTCTTCTCAAGTGCACATGGAACATTCTCCAGGATAGACCACATCTTGTGTCACAAATCAAACCTCAGTAAATTTAAGAAAATTAAAATCATATCAAGCATCTTCTCTGACCACAATGCTATGAGACTAGATATCAATTACAAGAAAAAAACTGTAACACAAACACATGGAGATTAAACAATACATTTCTAAATAACCAACAGGTTACTGAAGAAATAAAAAAAAGAAACCAAAAAATTTCTAGAAACAAATGACAATGAAAACACAACAACTCAAAACCTAGAGGATGCAGCAGAAGCAGTTCTAAGAGGGAAATTTATAGGAATACAATCCTACCTCAAGAAACAAGAAAAACATCAAATAGATAACCTAATTTTACACTTAAAACAACTGGAAAAAGAACAGAAAAACCCCAAAATCAGCAGAAGGAAAGAAATCATAAAGATCTGAGCAGAAATAGATGAAAAAGAAATGAAAGAAACAATAGTAAAGATTAATAAAACTAAAAGCTGGTTCTTTGAGAAGATAAACAAAATTGACAAACCTTTAGCCAGACTCATCAAGAAAAAAATGAGAGAAGAATCAAATCAATAAAACTAGAAATGAAAAATCAGAGGTTACAGATAATGCAGAAATACAAAGGATTATAAGAGACTATTATGGACAGCTATATGGCAATAAAATGGATAACCAAGAAGAAATGGACAGATTCTCAGAAAAGTTCAATCTTCCAAGACTGAACCAGGAATAAACAGAAATTATGAACAATCCAATTACAAGTTCTGAAATTGAAGCTGTGATCAAAAATCTCCCAAAAAACAAAAGCCCAGGACCAGATGGTTCACAGGAGAATTCTATCAAACATTTAGAGAAGAGATAATGCCTACCCTTCTAAAACTCTTTCAAAAAATTGCAGAGGAAGGAACACTTCCAAACTCATTCTACAAGGCCACCATCACCCTGATACCAAAACCAGACAAAGGCAACACAAAAATAGAAAAGTACAGGCCAATATAACTGATGAACATAGATGCAAAAATCCTCAACAAAATTTTAGCAAACAGAATTCAATGACACATCAAAAAGCTCATACACCATGATCAAGTTGGGTTTATTCCAGGAATGCAAGTGTTCTATAATATATGCAAAGCAATCAATGTGATACACCATATTAACAAATTGAAAGATAAAAACCATATTATAATATCAATAGATGCAGAAAAAGCCTTTGACAAAATTCAGCACCCATTTATGATTAAAATTCTTCAAAAAATGGGCATAGAAGGAACCTACCTCAACATAGTAAAGGCCATATATGATAAGCCTACAGCAAACATTATTCTCAATGGTGAAAAACTTAAAGCATTCCCCCTGAGATCAGGAACAAGACAAGGGTGTCCACTTTTGCACTATTATTCAACACAGTTCTGGAAGTCCTAGCTAGAGCAATCAGAGAAGAAAAAGAAATAAAAGGAATCCAGATCAGAAAAGAAGAAGTAAAGCTCTCACTGTTTGCAGATGATGTGATATTGTACATAGAAAACCCTAAAGATAGTATCAGAAAATTACTAGAGCTAATTAGGGAATTTAGCAAAGTTGCAGGATACAAAATCCATACACAGAAATCACTTTCATTTCTATACACTAACAATGAAAAATCAGAAAGAGAAATTAAGGAATCAATCCCATTCACCATTGCAACAAAAAGAATTAAATATCTAGGGATAAACTTACTTAAAGAGACAAGAGAACTGTACACAGAAAATTATAAGACACTAATGAAAGAAATCAAAGATGACATAAACAGATGGAGAGATATTCCATGTTCCTGGGTAGGAAGAATCAATATTGTAAAAATGACTATACTACCAAATGTAATATACAGATTCAATGCAATCCCTATCAAATTACCAATGACATTTTTCATAGAACTAAAGCAAAAAAATTCACAATTCATATGGAAACACAAAGACTTCAAATAGCCAAAGCACTCCTGAGAAAGAAGAATGGAGCTGGTGGAATCAACCTCCCTGACTTCAGATTATACTACAAAGCTACAGTCATCAAGACAGTATGGTACTGGCACAAAATCAGAAATATAGACCAATGGAACAAGATAGAAAGCCCAGAAATAAAACCATGCACCTATGAGTACCTTATGTTTTACAGTGGAGGCAAGAATATACAATGAGGCAAAGACAGCCTCTTCAATAAATGGTGCTGGGAAAACTGGACAGCTACATGTAAAAGAATGAAATTAGAACACTTCCTAACACAATAAACAAAGATAAACTCAAAATGGATTAAAGACCTAAATGTAAGACCAGAAACTATAAAACTCTTAGAGGAAAACAGGCAGAACACTCGATGACATAAATCAAATCAAGATCCTCTATGACCCACCTCCTAGGGTAATGGAAATAAAAACAAAAATAAACAAGTGGGACCTGATTAAACTTTTTGCACAGCAAAGGAAACTATAAGCAAGGTGAAAGGCAACCCTCAGAATGGGATAAAATAATAGCAAATGAAACAACTGACAAAGGATTAATTTCCAAAATATACAAGCAGCTCATATCAGAAAAGCAAACTAAAAGCAACTCAATGCCAGAAAAAAAAAAACCAATCAAAAAGTAGGGAAAAGACCTAAACAGACATTTCTCCAAAGAAGACATACAGATGGCTAACAAACACATGAAAAAATGCTCAACATCACTCATTATTAGAGAAATGCAAATCAAAACCACAATGAGATATCACCTCACACCTGTCAGAATGGCCATCATCAAAAAGTCTACAAACGATAAATGCTGGAGAGGGTGTGGAGAAAAGAGAATGCTCTTGCACTGTTTGTGGGGATGTAAATTGATACAGCCACTATGGAAGACTGTATGGAGATTCCTTAAAAAATTAGGAATAAAACCACCATATAACCCAGCAGTCCCACTCCTAGGCATATACCCTGAGGAAACCAAAATTGAAAAAGACACATGTATCCCATTGTTCACTGCAGCACTATTTACAATAGCTAGAACATGGAAGCAACCTAGATGTTCATCAACTGATGAATAGATAAAGAAGTTGTGGTACATACACACAATGGAATATTACTCAGCCATAAAAAGGAACGTATTTGAGTCAGTTCTGATGAGGTGGATGAACCTAGAACCTATTAAACAAAGTGAAGTGAGTCAGAAAGAGAAAGATAATATCGTATTCTAATGTACATATATATGGAATATAGAAAAATGGTACTGAAGAATTTATTTACAGGGTAGCAATGGAGAAACAGACATAGAGAATAGACTTATGGACATGGGGAGAGGGGAGGAGAGGGTGAGATGTATGGCAAGAAACATACATACAAACATGGAAACTTATATTACCATATGTAAAATAGATAGCCAATGGGAATTTGCTGTATGGCTCAGGAAACTCAAACCAGGCTCTGTATCAACCTAGAGGGTTGGGATGGGGAAGGAAATGGGAGGAAGGTTCAAAAGGGAGGGGATATATGTATACCTATGGCTGATTCATGTTGGGGTTTGACAGAAAACAACAAAATTCTGTAAAGCAATTATCCTTCGATAAATAAGTAAATTAAAAATAAAAAAAATACTGTAGTTTTTCAATTGATTCTTTTGTGTTTTCTTGGTAGACAATTATATATATATATATATAATACTAGAGATTTGCAAATAATGATAATTTGGCCTGTTCCCTACTGTCAGTTATACTTTTTTTTTTTTTTTAGCCTTCTTTCAACAGTTAGCTGGGACTTGCAGGACAATGTTAAGTTGTTATGATGACAGGATGAACCCTCATCTCATTCCTGATCCTAGAGGATTATCTCTACTACTGTACTTTTTATAGTGTTCACTGTTATTTGAGAGAGCACTTATTATGCTTTTTTTTTCACAATAATGAATTTTTTTCAATCTGTTTATATTTACAAAGCAGAGCAGTTTGAAAAATGAAACTCATTACATTTTTTGGTATTTATTTTGCAAATTTGAAAGTTCAACCATTATCAGCATGTGTTTTGGTTATTTTTACTGCATTGGGAAGAGCATTAGACTGGTTCTAGTTCAGGCTTTGAAAACAGTGGTTTCATTTGGGACATATCCTCTCACTTTTCTGGGCCTTAGTTCTCTGCCTGTAAAATGGTGAGAGAGAAGATCATTTCTAACCAATTTGCTAATAGTTTAAGCCCTATTTTCATGATGTTTTGTGTTTTTAGTCAAGCATCTGCATCTGCTGCATCTCATGACGAGGCTGCAGCTCTGCAGTTCACAGTAAGCCAGTCACACACCTGGAACTAACAAGGTTCTTCCCCCAGTCTCAGACCTTCCTTGGTTTAACCCATTTGGCAGAATGCTCCGTGCTGGACGTGGGATCCAGAGCCATCCATCAAGAGGGACTTGAACCATGGGAGTAGAACATTGGAGGCAGGGAGGGTGTAACACCAGTGGGACGAAGCTACATTAGGAAGTTGCTGAGCTGGCAAGCTGAGGGTTACAAACCCTGGGGCTGCTAGAGATCAGGCCAAGCAAAAGGTCAGGAAACTGGAAAATTAGGACAGGACCACAGAGAATTCTGAGGGCAGAGGTCAGTCACAAGGCAGGGACGGAAGCCAGGAAGTCTAGCCCGAGGGCCAAGGAGTCCACAGTTCATAAAGCTCTGGTCCAAGGGAGGAGAGAAAGGTTTCAGAGTTCAGGTTGACAAGTAAGATGAGGTTCAGGTTCCAATTCAGCTAACTCAATGCCTCGCACAGTGTGGAAGCTCAGAAAAAGTTGTTGCATCAGATCCACTTAAACCTGGTCTTGGAACAGATGCTTCCAACCCCAGTGATAAGCAGGAAATGTTTTCATAAGTGAGCAAATCAGTTGCATTTGGGGAGAATGGGTTCTGGCTGACTGAGGACAAAGAATTGAGGTCAGTTGAATTCTGGCAAATTGTCTGGGGGTGTGGGGAAGGGTGAGAAGGGAGTTGGATAGGGTGGCACTCGAGCCATAAAAAGGTGAACTTCTAAGTGTCCCACCATCCCTCAGGGAGAAGAACATTAGAGTTTGCCTTCAGAATTTTCTCTCTGTATGTTTATAGTTCTCCATCGCCTCCAGCCCATATCAACACTCTAAATACTGCCCTCTAAATCTGCTCTTAGATAAGTCCTTTCCAGCAAGGAAGCTGATAAACAAGTTGATACAATACTCAAATAATCATGTTTCCTGTCTCAGGGGTTGTCCTTTTATGAGCAAACTAATAGTGATGAATTTACATTAGGGAAGTACTATGGATCAGGAACCAGGATAATGACATCTCACTCTGAAAGATATACAGATGCTCGTCATTATTCAAGGATTCTCTATTTCTGACTTCACCTACCTACTAAAATTCACTCGTCACCTCCAAATCAATACTTGGCAGGGATTTTGTGGTCATTCACAGACATGCAGAGTGGTGAGAAATGAGTCCCACCCAGAGCACCATTAAATAGGCTCTGCCTTCCTGTTTCAGCTCTCAGACTGAAAACAAGGGTCTTTTTCATGATCTATGTAGTTCCATGTTTTTTTGCACTCTTGTGCTTTTGTGGGTGATTTTACTGCTTAATAGCCCCCAAACATATTACTGAAGTGCTGTTTAAGTGCTTCTAAGTGCCAGAAGGCTGAGACATGCCTTAAGGAGAAAGGTGTATTAGATAAGCTTTCTTCAGGCATGTTTTATGGTGCTGTTGGCCATGAGTTCAAAATGCATGAATCAGCTCTATCTATGTATCTATTAAATAAGGTGTCTTTACATGGAAACATACATAAAGGAAAGTTATATATTGCTTGATGGATGAAAGCCTTGTGACCAGAGACTCCAAAGAAGCTAACTCTGTATTTCTCAGGAACAACAGTTCAGAATTTGCTAATTTGTGGTTCACAGTGACTTTCTGGAGCATAACTACTGCAAATAATGAGAATGGGCTGTACTTGGTCTATCTCCAAGCACTTCCTCATCCTGTCAGTATTACTAGGGACCTTCTGCACAACTGTTGCAAAAAAATGAAAATATTTGGAAATATTTTCCAAGATCTTAACCTTTTCACAGGCATGACCTATAAGTCTCATTGACAAGTCAGGAATACAATGGCCTGTTCAGGATTGGATGCGCTGTTACAGAAACTGACATAAAAAAACATGCTGTAATAATTCTGCTAGTATTTTCTTTCTTTTTTTTTTTTTTTTACTGTCCTACAGATTTGAGGGGTCCTCCTCCCCCAACTGATTCTTTCCTGTTTTGTTTTAATAATTTATTTATTTATGACTGCACTGGGTCTTGGTTGCTGCACTCGGGCTTTCTCTAGTTGTGGACAGTGGGGGCTACTCTATAGTTGCGGTGTACTGGCTTCTCATTGTAGCAGCTTTTCTTGTTGTAGAGCACAGGCTCTAGGGCTCTCAGGCTTCAGCAGTTGTGCTTCATGGGCCCTAGAGCACATGGACTCGGTTGTTGTGGTACACAGGATTAGTTGCTCGGCAGCATGTAGAATCTTCCTGAACCAGGGATCAAACCCATGTCCCCTGTACTGACACGTGGATTCTTATCCACTGAGCCACCAGGGAAGTCCCCAACAGATTCTTGATGTGAGTGTAAAACTCTTGAGTGAGACTCCTCAGTGATCAATAATTTCACTAATTTTTCACTAATAATTTGAATAATTTCATCAATAAGTTCACATAGATTCCACATGAAATTCTAAGTAGAAAGCTGGGTGCAAGGCAGACAGGTGGATAGAGGTTTACAAGGGACTCCTTACTCCTCCTCTAGCAGAGGGTAGAGGGTCTGATTCGGTCACCAAGAGAGAGACATCTCTATTTGGCACTTAGTCTGACTGTTTCTGACCCTTCTAACCCAGAATTATCCTGATTGGAACGGAAGCCAGATGACATTCTAGAAAGAATCAATGGACACCTGGATCCCGCTGCGAATATAGATGCTGCTTAAAAGTCCTAATCCCTAGGGCATATAGCCTAAGACAAGAAGCCTGTGTGTGTTTTTAAGCAGTGATACCAGGTAATTCACCTTCCCAAGTTGTTTAAGCACATTGTGAGGATTTCAGGAGCTCAAATGTTAGCTGAAATTTGCTTTCCCAGAAGGAAAGGCATTTCAAGGTGACACAGAGTCTCTTTGCATTTCTCTTTCAGTTAAGTTGTGGTTAATTTCTTTTCTTTGCATTGAAATTCATGGGACAAAAAGGAGGCTTCCCTCCCCACCATTCAAGGCTCCCTGGGCTCTTAAATGCCACAATCCTGAGCTCCGCGTCCCAGACACATATTTCTCACAGAAAAGAACTGAAAGGCCTCTCAGTGCGGCTTCCCCCAGCCCAGAGGCCCTGCAGCCTGGCCTCCCTTGGGGCCTTCATGAGCCGCCCCAGCATCTCCCGGCAGATCAGTGCACGTGGCTGAGTCCAGGGAGGAATTTGTAACTGGGGACTGGGGTCAAACGCCTTCTGGTTTTTCTACTTAGTGACACGCTTTCTCACACAGGGGTCGAGAGTTGGGGCCTCATAAATGCAGCCTTGGAGATGAGCTGCTAGAAATGTTTTCTTAACAAGAGTCCTTTTCTTCTCCCTTGAGACCCCAAGAGTTTGAACCTCAGACCTTTCAATCCCTCGGCTGAAGCTATAAACCACAAATGTGCTGCATGATGAAAGGATGTGAGGGACTGGCTCTTTGGTCCTTGCCTCAACAGACGGTTTGGGCTGTCGGCCCATGCTGGTGGGGAAAGAACAGGGGAGCAGCTCCCTCCATCACCAGGGAGCCATCAGGATTCCATCAGCCTGGGCTTGCATCCTCAGCAGGCCTGCTGCAACCCTCAGCCTGGCCCGGAGTGTGTGCCTCTCCCACCTGCTCGCCGACGGCTTGCTCCCGTAGCGAGTCTTCTAAGAAGATTGTCTGAGAAGTTTCCTTTGGCTTGTAGCTATGACAAAAACCCCAGCTGCTGCTTCCTGGGGAAATAGGGGAGCTAGCATGGCCCTAAAGTAACGGGTGAGACTAGGAGGGTGGCCACCCTTGGGACTGAACCCAGACTCAACAGGTATAGATTTCAGAGGATTTATCACAGCACAGATTGTCTTCATTCTTTCTTTTTCTTTTAAAATTGTTTCTGCAAATATTTGCACTCTGTGTGTGTAGGGGCTTCCCAGGTGGCTCAGACGATAAAGAATCCACCTGCACTGCAGGAGACTCAGGTTTGATCCCTGGGTCAGGAAGATCCCCTGGAGAAGGAAATGGCAACCCACTCCAGTATTTTTGCCTAGAGAATTCCATGGACAGAAGAGTCTGGTGGGCCACAGTCCATGGGGTCGCAAAGAGTAGGACACGACTGAGCAGCTAACACTTTGTTTTTCACTTTTCTGTGTGTGTGTGTGTTTGGGGGTTGGGGTTTTCTTTATTGTGGAAAAGAGAAAAGCTGGAGGAGAGTGCAGGAGGGTCAGTGGAGGTGGTGGTGAAGCCAGGTGCTCAGCTGAGCAGGGGAGGGCAATTCCTGTCCTGGGGCATCTTACTCTTGACTAGCTTTGGAGTTGGGGGGTGGGCTGGAAAGAAATTCAAAGAGGATTTCCAGCTTTATGAAAAAAGAGGAAAAGCAAAAATAGTATTCTGCATGGGTTTTGCAGCAGTCGTTACAGAGGCAGCCACATTTAGTATAAAGAGTGGCCTCGCCAAGCTCCTTCCTGGGGACTATACTCAGCATCAGCCGCCATAGCTCTGAACAGTGTTGTGCTTCATTTCAACTGATATTGTGCATCTGTTACCAAGACATGTCCTCAGGTAATTGCTTCTTCACTTAAGGCTGTTTCGGCTAAGAAAAGGCTTCACAGGAACCTCTACTTTCAGATAGGGAAACCTGCATTTGATTTTTTTCACTCACAGTATTAGGAACACCTATCCAGGAAGAACTTGTTTTAGTTTATTAATATCACATGAAGGGCTTCCTTAGTGACTCAGCAGTAAAGTACCTGCCTGCAATGTAGGAGACCTGGGTTCGATCCCATGGTCGGGAAGATCCCCTGGAGAAGGAAATGGCAACCCACTCTAGTATTCTTGCCTGGGAGATCACGTGGCCAGAGATGCCTGGCAGGCTACAGTCCATGGGGTCACAAAGAGTCGGACATGACTTAGTAACCATACAACATCACACGGAAAATCTTCAAAAGTTAAATTTCACTTAATATAGATTTTACAGATCACCATGGTTGTATTCCCTGATCTGCCTGCAATGCAGAAGACCCCAGTTTGATTTGTGGGTCAGGAAGACCCCCTGGAGAAGGGAACTGCAACCCACTCCAATATTTCAGCTTGGAGAATTCCATGGACTGTATAGTCTATGAGGTCGCAAAGAGTTGGACACGACTGAGTAACTTTCACTTTCACTTTTTCATGGTTGTGTTACTGTCCTTGGTCTTTATCAAACAGAATAAAGTTATAGGAAGTCAGGGCACTTTATTCTAGGGCACTTTCTGTTGTGATGGAAACATTCGGTAACTGTATTTTCCAGTACAGTAGCCACTAGCCACTTGTGGCTACTGAACTCTTGAAATGGCACTGGTGTTACTGAGGAAATGAGTGTTCAGTTTACTTAATTAGAATTATTTAGATACTAAATTGAGGCATCCTCCGTGGCTTAGCAGTAAAGAATCCGCCTGCAATGTAGGAGCCTCAGGAAATGTGGGTTCTACTGCTGGGTCAGGAAGATTCCCTGGAGGGAGGACATGGCAACCCACTCCAGTATTCTCACCTGGAGAATTCCATGGACAGAAGAGCCTGGCATGCTACAGTCCATGGAGTCACAACTGAAGCGACCTAGCACACATACATGCTGATGCTAAATAAAATAGCAACATGTGGCCAGTAGCTGCTATATTGGACAGCACATTTCTAGAAAAATGAGGATGAACCATCATTTGCTCCTAGAGGAGTTATATATAGGAAAAACTTTGAAACCAGACTTCTTGGATTTGAACCCCAATTCCTTCCACTTACCAGCTGTGTGACTTTGCACACATCACTCAATCTCTCTGAGCCTGTTTGCTCATCTGTATAATGAGGGTAATAACAGTAATCCTTACTGTGTTGTTACGAGGATTCCATGAGTAAATACTTCTAAGAGGTGAATGCAGGAGGCAGGAGGAGAAAGGGATGACAGAGGATGAGATGGTTGGATGGCATCACTGACTCAACAAACATGAGTTTGAGAAAGCTCAGGGAGATAGATGGTGAAGGACAGGGAAGCCTGGTGTGCTGTAGTCCTTTGGGTTGCAAAGAGTCAGACACTACTGAGCAACTGAACAACAACAGTTGAACGAGTGCTAAAGCACATAATAAGAGCTCAATCAATACTAGGTATACCATTCTTCCCTAAGAATACAAGTGGAAGCGGGAAAAGAAGCTTGAGGAGGGGAGGAGACTAGGGTGTAGAATTTTTTAGTGAATAAAAGGGGTGGTTATTCCCTCAGGAAAGAGGTAGGTCAACAGTGCAAATAAACCACCTATGCTCAGCATGCTGAGACCTGCCCCCAGATAGAGGGGTGTCAGTAAAAAGTGTGGTCTGAAGAGTGAACTCCTTCAAGGAGTTATTAAATTCCTCTCTTTGCTCCTTCCCTGTGGAGGCCGCTCCAGCCCTCTGCCCAGCTTGAACCCCTCCTGGGGCCTGGCAAGACAAAGCCCTGCTCCATGCCTGCCTGCAGCCTGCGGCCTGGGTCTCTGAGCCCAGGGGGCTGCACAGGCCTCTCAGGACTGCCAACAAACAGTGGGCACAGTGTTCCCAGCCCCCGGGGCAGCTTCTGTCCTGCGGCTGTGTTAAGGCTAATTCCAGTAAAGGGCAGGAAAGATGATGAATCTAAGAAGTGGATCTCTCTTCCACGGGGAAAACAGTCTGGATAATTGCAGTAAAGTGCTCAGGCTGCTTAAGAGTTTATGGATTCATTTGGACTGTTAGACTTCCCGCCTACACATATACACTACACACACAACACACACACACACACACACATAAAACCACGTGTCTATAATTCTTGGAATGTGTTTCTCTGGTTATTGCCACCTCCTGAAGCAGCACTGCAGGCAGCAAGATCAACTGATCTATGTCTCTCTAACTCCTTCACACGGACGGATGGTTGAATGAATGACATAATTGAGTGAGTCCCTGAAAAGATACTCTAAAACATGCATTCTCTGAACATTAACCTTCTACATTATGGATAGGATTTAAAACAGAGAATTCAACTGTTATTAGCCTTGGGTCAGTGTGAATTATAAAGAAAGCCAAGAAACATATCCTTGCTTTAGGAAAAGACACCATTACCAGCCTGGCCAAAAGGATGCTTGGGTTCAAGCTCCAACTCTGCCCTTTGACCTACAGCATCCACTTCCTTTTTGGTAAAGGACAGGAGAGATAACCGATGCCTCCAGGACGCCTCAAAACTCACACATCCTACACCACTGGGGGTCCCTGAGCGAGTCATCAGGCACAGACCCTTACAGCCACAATTTTCCCAGCCAGGAGGCCACTTTCTCTAGTGGCAGGATATCGCTACTCTAGCTGTTGCCTCCAGCTATCCCAGGGGCAGAATGGCAAGGTCCACAGCATTCGTTGTTAGGGAAGCCAACTCTGTCCCTCCAGACCGGAGTTCCAGCTCTGATCACCTCGGTGGCTTTTGAGGGGGGATTTCCATTCATAAACTCCATTCAGAGGCTTTTTGGAAGCCTTCTGTCCTGGTGCAGTGAAGCAGCCTGCTTCTTTTTCCACCAAATGTCCAAAGGGAAATGACATTCACCAAGAATTTGGACAAACTTTTTTAGAAGAAGAAAGTGTGAAAATTGCACCGATCCTTGTTACTTGAAGCATTTGAGAAGAAAACTGCAGGAAGTGGTAGATTCGGGACATAAAGGACATCATTTGCCTGCCTTATTATCTCATTTTTCAGTGGAGCTGACAGGACAGCTGCCTGTTATTACAGGGCACACCAGGAAGTGTTTAGCTGCCAAACAGAAAGGAACGAGTGAGGGATTAGCAGTCCTGTTCATGCCACACAAATAGAATTCCTGCACCTGGTAGTCATGCAGTTAGGTTTATCATCTTCATAGGGTATGTTACTTAAATCCCATTTACAAAGAAACAAAAACAACCCAAAAAGGCATCTTAATGTCATTGTAATTATGATCAGTGTTAGTAACCAATTTGCAGTTTTTAGCCTAGATTAAATTAATTGGTGGCAGTTTTCATTTAATTGCTCTAATCTTTTATTTGGTTTGAAGAGTGAAAGTTGTAAATTCACTCTTCTGTGTTTCAAATCAAAAGGATTCTTAAAAAATGAAAGATGGATAACAGTTTAATCCTCCGGAAGGCTAGTACCATTAATGATGTTGTGTAATAATAGCGATCTCTTTGCAAGGTGGCAGATCACCTAGAGAAGTGACATTTCAAATAGAGTCAATAATCTGCTTCTCAGTTTCATATTCTAATGCCAGAGGTGGGGGTGGGGCAGAGAAGTCAGCTCCTTGAGCAGCCAGCACAGCGGAGATCCTGAGCGCAGGGCCAGAGAGGTTGCTGATGGACACAGAGGCCCCACATGGCCTGCTTATTCCCACGAGAGTGAATTCACTTCCCTCATGACAAGCCCCAGGGAAGAATCTAGCAGGAAGAAAAAGTGAATCTCAGCTCCAGTGAAAACCACCCTTTAGTATTCATGAATCTTTGAATTAATAAAAAAGCTAACCCCTCATGGAGGCTTGTTGCTTAAGATTAGGGTGGAAACTTGAGATGGTTAGGTTTTCATCTCTCTTTTGGCCTTTCCTAGGGAAAGGCTACCCACTCCAGTATTCTGGCCTAGAGAATTCCATGGACTGTATAGTCCATGGGGTCGCAAGGAGTCGGACGTGACTGAGCGACTTTCATTTTCACAGGGCCTCTCTATGCCAGCCAATCCTTGATATAAAGAATGAGACCAACCTAGACCCTGTAGGAACTCCTCCCAGTCTGACAGCAGTCATCCTGCCTGAAACCTCAGGAATGTTTATGTTTTCAAGGGAGTGCTAGGTTCTCTAGCGGGGCAAGAGGCAGGGACATTCTGGGTGGAGGGAACCATACCAAGGGCACACAAAGGTCCTGAAGGGGGAGCTGCTAGAAGTTGGGTAGGACCAGTGCTTGGGGTGGCTACAGAGGAGTGGAGGGGGAGGAAGTTAGAGCAGAGGACAGAGGGGTGTGGTCGTGGGGAAGAGTAATACAGCATTGGTGATATAATGTTTGTGAAATGTACTCCTACAGCATGAATTTTAAGGAAAAGAGGTTGAAGAGGGGAAAACTCTTAGGATATTCCAAGTAGGAGATGCTGAGGCTGCATATCAGAGCACATGGGAGAAAGACACCAGTCCCAGAGAGCTTTCAAGTTTTGGCAAGACATCAGTTACCAATTAATTAGACATAAGGAAGAGAGGCTAGACTGTGTCCATGGGCTTATGGGTAAAGAATGGTACCATGAATAAAGATGGGGGATTCAGTGGAAAAATGGATTAGGGAATGAATAAGGGAAGAGTTGATCAGTACTATTCAGGATCCTGAACGGTGGGATATCCATGTGGAGGTGTCCGGTCTAGAGATGTCTTCTGTAGAGAGTTTGAGCATTCAGGCGCCGTGGCCTGGCTCAAAGGGAGATCAGGAGATAGACTTGGTCCTAACCCTTAGAGCTATTCTGTACTCACCTGAATAGAGACAGATATTGAATTCACTGGACTCGATATAGTCACTCAGGGACTATGTGTGGTGAGACCAAATGTTAGCTGAACACCAGAGTAAAAGGACACCAGTTGTCATGGGCTAGATGTTTGTGTCTCCTTAAATCTTATAGGCTGAAGCCTAATTCCTATTGTAATGGTATTGAGTTGGAAATTTTGGGAGGTAACTAGGTCATGTGGAGAAGGAAATGGCAACCCATTCCAGTATTCTTGCCTGGAGAATCCCAGGGACAGAGGAGCCTGGTGGGCTGCTGTCTATAGGGTCGCACAGAGTCAGACACGACTGAAGCGACTTAGCAGCAGCAGCAACTAGGTCATGAGTGTGGAGCGAGTGAGTCATGAGTATGGAGCCTTTATGAATTAGATGAGTGCCCTTATAAGAAGAGACCTCAGACAGCTCTCTTGCTCCTTTGGCCATGTGAGGACACTGTGAGAAGACAGCGTGTATGAGCCAGGAAAGGGGCTCTCACCAGACATCAAATATGCCAATGTCTTTATCTTACATTTCCCAGCCTCCAGAGCTGAGAAATGTTTCTTGTTTTTTACCTAGTCTACGGTATTCTTGTTAAAGCAGCCCACATGGACTAAGACACCACTCTTTATGGATATAGAGAGACTTCCCTGGCTGTCCAGTGATTAAGACTGTGCTTCCAAAGCAGGGGTTGTGGATTCAATCCCTGGTTGGAGAACTGAGATCCTACATGCTGTGTGAAAGTGAAAGTGAAAGTCACTAAGTCATGCCCAACACTTTGCAACCCCATGGACTGTACAGTTCATGGAATTCTCCAGGCCAGAATACTGGAGTGGGTAGCCTTTCCCTTCTCCAGGGGATCTTTCCAACCCAGATATTGAACCCAGGTCTTGCACATTGCAAGTGGATTATTTACCAGCTGAGCCACAAGGGATGCCCATATATATATAAATTCGAGCCAGCAAAAGAGCAGTGGTCAGAAGCCATAAGTCGAGCCAGCAAAAGAGCAGTGTTCAGAAGCCAGGGGAGGACAGAGTTCTCATGAAGAAGAATGTTAGCAACAATGTCACCTACCAGACAGACCATGTGTTCACGGGAGCTGACAATGAAGAGGTCACAAACATCCTAGCAAGCAGTGTTCTCTTTTGGCTGGGTGGAGGTAGGATGCTGGTGGAGAAGAATCAAGACAGCGAGTAGAAGTGTTGAATTGCACTAGGATGAGGAGAGAATAGAGGTTGAGAGTGTTGAGACTATAAACAGAGACCTTTTTTTTTGCTTTTTTAAGATTGGGATAGGAAGGAAAGAAACAACCCACAATGAGACGCCCATTAATGGAGGATTTTTTCTTTCTAATGGAGTAAACCAGAACCTACGTATGAACTATAGGGTGGGAACCAGTTGAGAGAGGCAGTCAGAGGGATTAGAGGGTGATGAGTTAGAGGTGCTCAAGTGAAGTTGTTGGCCTTGTACTCCCAGTACAAACTACTTTTCTCTATGGTCAAAGAAGTAGGAGAGAGTAGCTGAAGGACTGGTTTTGTTTCAAGCTGTGTTTGCATTTGCTTCTGCTATTCTCTCTCCTGGTCTCCTGCTATTCTTTGTCCCTCTGCCCCACTGACTCCAAACCAGAATTCACATCTTTCAGGGCTCCCCTCCCAGGTCCTCTAGACACATACCAACTCCCTCTGCTGTGGTTTTCTTACCTGACCTTGACTTTTCATCTGTTCTCTTTTCATGGACCAATGTGTTCTACCTTCTATTGTTGAATCAGTATGTGCCCTCACTGTTGGAGGTTTTGCTCTTTGAGGGGAGGGACTATAATTTTTTTTTAAATATAAAATTATTTTCATTTTGGCATTAATAAAATGTATTGGAAAGATAAATATACTATGATAAAAGTCAAACATAAAAAAATTGAATGATTTTTGCTAAACAAGGCAAGTTATATAACTTTTTGAAGTATGCTTTCTTGATCAGTAAAGTGGGACTAATATTACCTACTTTTTAGGGTTATTTCAATCATTTAGTGAATTAAGGTACATACAGTGTTTACCACTAAGCCTTGCTTTTAGTAAGTGCTTATTCTTAGCCAACTACATAAACTCTGAGACCCAGTCTGGTTAAGTTCTATGATTCTTTCTCCACTAGTGCAGGCAGACCTTTCCTATAAAATATGCACATATTTGATAATATACTATAGCCATGAAGTTAGGGTTAAACCTACACTTAAAATTTCAAATAGGGGAACTTCCCTGGTGGTCCAGTGGTTAGGATTCTGTGCTTCCGCTACCAAGGGGTGAGTTCTATCCCTGGTCAGGGACATAAGATCCTACATGCAACACAGCTCAGCCAAAAAAAGAAAAAGAAAAAAATATATATGGGGAAAAAATTCAGAACTCAAAGCAAACTGAGAAAACAACCCTTCCATATACTTTTCTATAAACATTTCTACTGTAATTAGGGGCTATTCTAGTTCATTCACTTGTTTACTATGCAGATACTTTTTGAACACTCAGGATGTGTGAACTTCCGAAAGAAGTCACAGGAAATACAGGATGAATAAAACACAAGCCCTGCTCTGAGGTACTGTGGTGGAGGGGTAATAAATAAGTAAACACACATTATAGTGCTGTGATATGAGGAGGTACCCAAGGAGAACCTAGGGAAAGCTTCAGGAACAAGGGGGCAGAGGGGCAACAATGATGATGATGAATTCTGCACCAAGCACATCAGTTTAGAAGCAATAGCCTTCTGAGCTCACCTGTCACCATATAGGATTAAGAGAACACATGCTGTGGCTCAGAAGGTAAAGAATCTGCCTACAATGCCGGAGACCTGGGTTCAATCCCTGGGTCAGGAAGATCCTCTGGAGAAGGGAATGGCAACCCACTCCAGCATTCTTGCCTGGAGGATCCCATGGACAGAGAAGCCTGGTGGGCTACGGTCAGTGGGGTGGCAAAGAGTCATCCATGACTGAGCGACTAACGCTTTCACTTTCACTTGCTGTTTTCAAGGGCTTCTTCCCTTCTTAATTCCAATTCTTCAAGAGTGGGGAAAAGAATAGACCTCTCAACATCAAGCACCCAATGGGCCTTCAGCAGACCAGTTTCAAGGTGACTTCTGTTTACTAAGCCAGCTGTATTTATCAAGTCCTTGGGAGCAGAGCAATTTCTGTAGGAAGATTGAGGATGAATCTTTTTTTCCTCTTTAAGTCTTCAGAGGAGCTAACAGAATCAAGGTCTCTAAGAGAGGTCTTTTGGGCAGTCCACAGAAGCCCAAGTCTTCCTTGAATTGGGATACCTAGCTGGCTCCCTGACATCACCATCAGCGGGAAGGCAGCCTTGTGCCCAAGGAAAATACACTCCTCAGGATGCCAAGCACCATTTTTTTTGGCTGCACCGCACAGTATGTGGGATCTTAGTAACCCAACCAGGAATTGAACTCTCTTCCCCTGCAGTGAAAGTGCAGAGTCTTAACCACTGGGCTGCCAGGAAAGTCTCAAATGTCACTTTTAAAACAGAAATTTCCACACCATTTGCAAATTGCAATACAGACTTGAGTTCTGAGCTATTTGAGAAGGGAAAGTCAGCAAACTGTGTGATTCTAATCAGTGGCATGGATTAGTGGACATCGTGGAAAAACTTCAGCTTTTGGTTCATTGGCTGGCTTTCATCTTCTGCTGTCATGGGTTTCTGGGTGTGAGGTGGAGGGGACTTGAGACCAATGCTTTGTGGTGGCAGCCACTGCAGGAGAACCACAGTAGAGGCTGCTTGTGCAGTCTGCTGGCAAGTTATCTACAGATGGTGTATGGGAATATTTTACCTGTGAGCCTGAAGGTTACAGCTTTGAGAGTCATAGTGCAGGAAGAGTGTCCCACACTTACCAAAAAACATGCCCTTGGCTTTAAAATGTCTAAACTTATCAGATACTGGTGACAATTTAAGGTATTTATGTTAACATGAGTTTCTGGTACCCTTAATGGAAGTTTGAGAGCATACTGCAGACTATTTGCAGATTCCTTGTTTGTTTTTTTTTTTTAATGGATATGAAATGTATTAAAGGAATAAAATTTAAATAATTCTAAAACTCTTTTCCTTAAACCTAAAGTTCAATGTAGAAACCTTATTATTCTATTTATAAGCCAAGCAAATTTTAACCATCAGTTTCAAGAGGATTAAAGATCTGTCAACTAAAGCAGCAGGAATTAAATTCTCCTAAAGTCTCATTTAAATACTTAATTAATTAAATTCCATGAGAAATTTCAAGCTGCATTATATGTTTCATATAGTGGTGGTTTTTTAGCACTTCAAATGCTTCTAAGCAAAATGTTCTCAAATACTTACATGACTCTAGAACAATATAACTAGAGTAATCTGCAGTTCTTTTAAACTAGAACGGTTTAGAACCTTAATCAAAAACTTTTTCAAGTTCTCTTTATATACATTTCACCTAAAAATTACAAATTACACTCTTTAAATTAGGACTGCAATTCTCTAACAGGTTAAATCCTCCCTTACAAATATCTGAAATACCAAACACCACACATCATCCTCAAGATTATAAAAATCTCTTCCTGAACTTACACAAAAATACTAACCCTGTGGGTCTGATTTACTTCACTACCTATTTAACTCTAAATCTTAACCAGATTAAAAGCCCCATTAAGAAAACAATTACACTATCCCCAAACAAGTAGAGGTCACCACTGTAGTGGAATGAGTGTTCACACTGGCTGGAGGTTTGGGGCCAACGCGTGAGATCTTATTGTGACAATGACGAACAACATAGTGACCTGTTTTGAGGATGCTGGTCTCTGTTTCAAGGTACATCATTACCTGGTTTGTCTGCAATTCAGATCCTGCCCATTTGCTCACCACTTTTTGGCTAGAATAGTTTATTAATGCCTGATTCTATTTTTTTTTTTTTTTTTTTTCTGGCCATGCAGTTTGTGCTGTGCTGTGTGTGCTTAGTAGCTCAGGAAAGAAAGTGAAGTCCCTCAGTCGTGTCCAACTCTTTGCAACCCCATGGACAGTAGACCACCAGGCTCGCTCCTCTGTCCATGGGATTACTCAGGCAAGAATACTGAAGTGGGTTACTGTTTCATCCTCCAAGGGATCTTCCTGACCCAGGGATTGAACCTGCATCTCCTGCATTGGCAGGCAGGTGGATTCTTTACCACTAAGCCAGTGGAGAAGCTCCAATTCCCATTTATTATATGCTAATTACATGACAATCACTAGGACAATTTGCCTCACATACTATAATATTATGAAAAAGGTATTATTATTTACATTTTAAAGGAAGAGGACATTGAGGTTCAGAAGGTTAAGAATCTTGCCCTGAGTCAAAGAGCTAGTATATGACAGAGTATGGCAGCTGGTCAGACAGTCTTTGAAGGACATCCCACAGGCTGGTCTTCTGACCAACTTTGACTACAAGAATGTAGCAGAAGTGATTGCCAAGCTTGAACCTCAGGAAGTCTTACAGCTTTTACTCTGGCCTTTTTGGAACACTGTGAAGATGTGAACAAAATCAGGCTTGTCTCACTGGGGATGAGAGACTTCATGGAGAGAGAGGCCCAGTAATCCCAGTTGTTCCTGTCAAACAAGACACACAAAGCCAATGAGACTGTCTGGGACCAGCCCCCTCCCAGCTGATCTGCCAACTGACTGCAGACATGG
Source organism: Okapia johnstoni (assembly GCA_024291935.2). Lineage (NCBI taxonomy): Eukaryota > Metazoa > Chordata > Mammalia > Artiodactyla > Giraffidae > Okapia > Okapia johnstoni. The sequence continues at coordinate 63,159,358 of CM044308.1, forward strand.
AAATGAGCCCAGCCAGCACCACATGGGCCAGAGGTGAGCCATCTCAGAGGAGCCCTGCCTAAATTGCCAGCACACAGATTCATTCATAAGTATATAGGTGCTGTTTTAAGCTACTAAAACCTAGGGTGGTTTGCTATGCAACAACAGAGGACTAAGTCAGATTGGAATTCAAGGATGTCCGATTCTAAACCTCTTCTGAGCCCAAAGACATGACCCTGCAAACCCTAACTTGATGCTCCATCACTGGTTTGGGGCCTACTTGTTCCTCTCCAAGTTCCAGCTATAAGCCTAGTATAACACACAACATACAAGTCACTTCTGATTTTCCTCTGCCTCTTCCACCCACCACCCTTGAGCTGACTGCCTTACCTTCTTTCTCTTTGGTTCTAGACCCCCTTCCAGACTGCCCTTTCTGCTCTTCCTTGAGCTACCCTCTTGGTAATCTTTATGTGAGGTCCAAATTCTGGCCCTCGTTTGACTCCCTAGGCCAGTGTTAAACTTTTAGTGAGCTTAAAAATCTTGGAAGGTTTTGGTGAAAGGCAAATTCTGGTCCAGGTGGTCTAGGGTAGAACCTGAAAGGCGGTATTCCACATAAGCCCCCAGGGGATATTGATGTTCCTTGCCCAAGGATCACACTTTGAGTAGCAAGCTCTAGGCTAGTCTGTGAAGCAACTATCCCCTGCTCCCCCATTCACATAAATAATGATCAGAGCTGATGCAGGTCATGGCTAGACTCTTCTGCCAAATAGGAAGCCTCAGCTATGCATTTATCAATGACCTTCACTCCTGCACACAGAGAAATCTGAAGTCATGTACAGCTATAAACTCATCATGCTTAACCCAGTAAAAGTGAAAGTCGCTCAGTCATGTCTAACTCTCTGTGACTCCATGGACTGTAGCCTGCCAGGCTCCTCTGTCCATGGAATTCTCCAGGCAAGAGTACTGGAGTGGTTTGCCATTCCCTTCTCCAGGGGATCTTCTGGACCCAGGGATCAAACGCAAGTTTTCTGCACTGCAGGCAAATTCTTTACAGTTTCAGACACCAGTGAAGCCCAGGAACAATGTAAAAGAGAGTAAAGAATAAAAGATCAAAATTCCATTTTCAAACCATTCATTCAGTACAAGTATTTACCAAGCACCTATGCCAAACACCATATAACAGTATTTAGATAGGGAAACCCATCCTCTTTGGAGGACCTGGACTAACTAAGCCAACATCATTTTATAATGACATTTTCTTTCTCTAGTCATTAGAGTCTCTTTAATTAGTTGCAGCCTGTGGGCTTTAAATGTAATGCTGGCTGATGCAATTTTACCGTAATACAGCAATCTGAGTTTAGGAGCCAATGTTGTGTTTGAAATAAATGTATGAGGGTAGTTATCATTTATCTATCTGTATGGATTGAAATGTTGTGTCTTTAAAACTGTGTGCCTGGGCAGATCAACCCCTTTCTTAATAAGATCAGGGATGAACACAGGTGACTATGGAAATAAGGCCAGAGTGTTGTTTTCTTGGACCTGAGCTGTTTTGGTCTTTCTTTAGAGAGACCAGGCTCCCAAAAGAGGATGCCCTAGGGCTGCCACACGCTGTTTGGCAGAGGCACTTGGAAAATATTTGTTGTATTATTTGTTGAATGCCTTGAAAATGAAATCTTTACCTTGTATCCCCTTTCCTTACCTATTGAGGCCTCCTAAGATGAATGCTGTCTTTCCCGTGACTAGATAAAGGACATAGTGTCCCTAGGGACCAGTCAGATGTAAGGACAACCCCATCTTCCTCTGATAGGGAGTGGTGAGGAACTGTAATTCTCCTCTCTCAACCTCCTTTCTTTTCCTTGAGGCCTATAGAAGAGCTTAGTGGGATTAAATCTTGCTTTAGGTTACATGACCCTGGTTTTCAGTGCAAAGGCCTACTTCTGGAGCTCTAAACTTAACCTTCAGTTAGCTTAAGACAGGTAAACCCTGAAGAAGCAAAGATGTGAGACGGACACAGTGAGATCAAAACAAGCACATGCACACTAAAGAGATATACTATAATGGGGAACAGTCAGTGTCACTATGAAAGCACTCAGGAAGGACATCCACCCCGGGCTTGGGAATGAGGGTGGGTGACAAACAGAAAAGACTTTCCTAAAGAGATGTCACCAAAGCTGGGTATTAAAGAATGAGTAACACTGAAGCTAAGCAAAAAGAAAGGAAAGGGTAGCAAAGCACCTGAAGGAGAAAAATGATTGTGTAAAAGAAGTTCAAACAAATCATTGAATCAAACTCAAATCCAAGTGTCAGTGCTATTGGGAATTTGGATAGAAACTCAGAGCACAATCCGGGCTGAAAATGGATTTGAGCAAGTCCCTGGGGTCTTTTTATTTTAAACTAGTTATATATTATCATTATTTGCAGAATATATGATAGAAAATGCAACACATTCTATTTCTTAGTATTTGGAGTTTTGCTCCATTCTTTAGAGTTGTGTTCACTTACAGAACGTGAACTCCATATTGGAAAGCTTCCCTGAAGAACATGAGGTAATTGAACAAAGCGGCTGTACCTACAAAGAAAGGATTTGCTAAGATAATGAATAGAACAACCAAAGGCAGGTAATGTATTTAATACACTTCAAGGACACATTTTTTTTTCTCAGCATGTATAAGCACACTATATGCAAATGATGCATTAAATTAAAAATCAGCCTCATTTAGTCATCAAACGAAGTCAAGGCTTAACATCTACTGGGAAACAGTCATTATTAAAATAAACTTGAATTGAATTACCTAATGCAGCATTTCCTAAGTACTTTCATTAAAACTTTGTATGAATTCACCCTGACCTCCTTCTAACTTATCTGACCTGTTAGGTTTCACCAAATTTGATAGATGTTCAAATACCTGTGACTGATTTATATTGTTCTTAGCCTTGAAAATGCAAGAGAAAAGTTTCTAAACTCTTCTGATATTATCAGTTTAAGCAGGACTATAATAGTTTTTTGTTTTGCTGTGCTTTTGTTTTTCTTTCCGCCATCCCACGAGGTATGTGAGATCCTAGTTCCCCCACCAGGGATGGAACCCATGCACCCCGCAGTGGAATCACAGAGTCCTTGGGACTGCCAAGGACTCCCCAAGACTATAACAGTCAATCAAAATAAGCTCATTTATTAATACAAAATTTAGGCCAACCCTCTTTATTCAACTGTAAATAGTTTATGAGTAAAATTTTTAAAGCCTAGCAAAGGGTATCAGTGAAACATAAGATGTTGAGCTCAAAGTAGCTAAGAAAATTTTCAAAGTCCTCTTTTTATACAGAAATAACTAATATCTAGAGAGATGACATGATTGCCCATAATTCCCCAATTCTTAGTCTAAATGCCAGTATAGGTTCGCCTTCTCTCGTCTGCAATTCTTAAATCTCAAAGGCTCTTAATTATTTATCTATTTTGGCTGTGCTGGGTCATTGTTGCACACAGCTTTCTCTAGCTGGGAAAAGTGGGAAGCTACTCTGTAGTTTCGGTGCATGGCTTTGTAGTGGCTTCTCTTGATGTGGAGCACGGACTCTTAGAGCTCTATGGGTTCAGTAGTTGTGGCACGCGGGTTTAGCTGCCCTGCGGCATGTGGGATCCTCCTGAACCAGCAGGGATCCAACGCATATCCCCTGAATCAGCAGGCGGATTCTTAAGCTCAGGACCACCAGGGAAGTTCCCAAGACAAAAACTGTCTGCTTTTTAAGTTTAGTGCCAAAACTTATTGGATAGCAAAGTCTGGCCTAAGCCTACCTTTGGCTATGTATCCCACTTAATGTGGGATATTCATATATTCGTATAATATTCAAATATTTCACCAAAGAAATACAAGTGTACTTGATTATGGAAAGCTTTCCAAGACCTCATTCTACAATCTGAAGGACTCTGGATTATGAACATATCTGGCCTCAAAGGTTTTAGATAGGTATTATGAACTCTGAACGATAGCTATTTATTACTGATTACCTGATTTGTTCCGGATATTGCCCTAGGATTTTAGATACATTTTCAAAATCTTAATTGGACACATTCCATTCCGACCCTGTGTGTGTGCGCTCAATCATGTCCGACTCTTTGCGACCTCATGGACTATAGCCCGACAGGCTCTTCTGTCCATGGGATTTTCCAGGCAAGAATACTGGAGTGGGTTGCCATTTCCATCTCCAGGGGATCTTCCTGACCCAGAGATCGAACCCACGTCTAACGCATTGCAGGCAGATTCTTTACTATCTGAGCTACCAGGGTATCCACTGTACCACCAGAGAAATCCCCATTCATTCATTTTTAGCACAGTCCTTACAATAGAAGCGTTTTCTGACCCTACCTCCTATTTTTTCCAGTTCATTCTTTCTAGTACCCCTATTCCTCCAATTCCTCTAAATCATGGGGATTTCTAGTCCATTTGAAAGTCCTTCCCTCCTTTTACTTGGGGTCCTATCTTCTCTCCTCACTCAGCATAAATTCTGTGGTTATTATCATGTTGTAGTTACTCACTTCAGAACCCCTGAAATCTCTTACCCTCTTCTCACTTTGTCAAAGTTGCTTGGCAGAACTACCACCCTGGCAAAACCCAGCTCTGTGTCTACCAGAACAGCTGAATATGCCTGCTGAAAGACTCAACTGTGCTGACTGGCCTCATTTTGAGCTTGATTGTTAACCCATTAAGTGGGACCTCAGTGCTGCCTGGCATTCATAGTATGTTCCCCAGTCCATCCACTCTCTGTTCTCCTGGAGGACAAGCTCATACTTTCCTCTCTCCCCTCTGTCTCAGCTGATTACTTTGCTTCCTTCTTCTCCAAGATGCTTGAGATAATCAGTAAAAACCTCCAGAGTCCCAACATCTACCCACCTACCAGCAGCTGCACCCAGGATCTCTGCCTCTTTCCTTGTGCATCCACAGAGATGCAGTTACTGCTCCTTCTCCAAGCCACATTACCATCTTTATTCTTTGCTCTCAAACATGCCTGCCATAGTTCTGCCCTCTGTACTTTGTGCTGACTTCCCAGTGCCTAGAACATTCTGCCTCTAGATACCCACATGGCTTACTCCCTCACCACTCTAATTTTTGCTCAACCATCACCCTCTCAAAGAGACCCACGCTGTCTACCCTCTATAAAATTGCAAGCCACTCCCACATTCCCATATCCCCCAACTCTGCCTTTGTAACTCATACCCTGCACCACTATTCTCTTAGCACATACTTTAATACATTTATGGTTTTTGTTTGCCTCCCATCCCCATGCCCTTGCTAGACAACAAGCATCACAGAGTCAAAGATCTTTATTCTGGGGACTTCCTTGGAGGTTCAGTGGTTAAGACTCTGTGCTTCCATTGCAGGGGGCATGGGTTTGATCCCTGGTGGGGGGATCTCAATATTCTGTGTGGCACAGCCAAAAAAAAATTTTTTTAATTCTGTTTGTCTATTCCAAATATACGGAGTTACATCCACCACAAATACACCAAAATCGACAGGCTTTATTTTCTTGGGCTTCAAAATCACTGCAGAGTGACTGCAGCCATGAAATTAAAAGATGCTTGCTCCCTGGAAGAAAAGCTATGACAAACCTAGAGAACGTATTAAAAAGCAGAGGCATTACATTGCCAACAAAGGTCTGTATAATCAAAGCTATGGTTTTTCCAGTAGTCATGTATGGATGTGAGAGTTGGACCATAAAGAAGGCTGAGTGCGGAAGAACTGATGCTTTCCAACTGAGGTGATGGAAAACACTCTTGAGAGTTCCTTGGACAGCAAGGAGATCAAATCAGTCAATTCTAAAGGAAATCAACCCTGAATATTCATTAGAAGAGCTGATTTTGAAGCTGAAGCTCTAATACTTTGGCCATATGATGCAAAGAGCCAACTCATTGGAGAAGACCCTTATGCTGGGAAAGATTGAGAGCAGGAGGAGAAGGGGATGACAGAGGACAAGATGGTTGGATGGCATCACCGATTCAATGGACATGAGTTTGAGCAAGCTCCAGGAGATGGTGAAGGACAGGGAAGCCTGGTGTGCTGCAGTCCATGGGGTTGCAAAGAGTTGGGCATGACTGAGCAACTGAACAATGCCACAGCATCATATTATGTCCATTGGGACACATGACAGTTTGGTAGTTTTAAGATCAGATGCTATCCACTTACTTTCTTACTCCACAAGGAAATAGGATGAAAGTCAGTCAAAGGGACTGGTTTTCATGCATGTATCCACTCATTGATTCAATGTATATTTATTGAGCACCACCATTTTGAGATTATACTGAGTGAGGACTGTTGATTTGGATGCAGCCAGTAAGCCAAATTTCCTACTTGAACCCTAAGGGAAAAAAAACGCCCCCATCACTTTTGGAACTAAACTCACAGAATAAAAGATGATCTCTTCTCTAACAGCACCAGAACTAATGGCCCTCCCCTCAGCATAGGAAAAGACTCCTGTCTTAGCCCCTGACCTGGGGCCTCTATTCCAAGGGAAGTGAAAAGGCTAGTCTGCGGGGCCCAGGCTGAATTACACGGCTGATGCCTTGCTCGTCCTGAATAGCCTGGGCTGGAATCTGGAAGGAATGTGTGTAGTGCTCGATATGAAGTTCAGTTTGGCTTCAGGGACCATTTTAATTAATTTAATTATCTCTAGAAGAAACACTCGAGCTGTTTAAGCCTCAACAATAGCTACTTGTTCTCGTTACTAATAGAAGCTGAATTGTACACAGTTCTCTTGGTGAGCTGAGGACAATACACTACCAGATATTTAAGGCTGGTCCTGCCCTCTTGCTTCTTCTCCCCCTTCTCTTTTGCTCTCTCCTCACAATGTGCAGAGGCTTTCAGAGAAGAGGGATGCAGACCCTGAAATGAGTACAGGTCGGGAATCTATAAATGCACTTCAGTGCTTCACTGCCTTCCCTGGCTCATCTTTGTCTTGCATGTCAGTTATGGGTGAGTCATACTGCCTGCTCTACAGGGTCCATATATCCAGGAAAACTAGTGCCATTCTTAGAGGCCCTTGTTGTTCCCCTAAAAGGAATAGGCATCACCATTTTTCTATCACATTCTCCCCTGCCGTATTTTCTCTGATTGGTTCCTTGTTTGCAAGAACTCAAGGTTTTTGTTTTTTTTTTAATAATGTATACCCTGCCTCATTGAAAAAAAAGTTCATCTGGTTCATTTGTTCTATTCCATTCTTTTAAAAATTGCAGTGCAAGGAAGTAAAGTAAATCAATAACTCCCCTACTTCATTCTCTAACAGCCAGCTATGACCCACAAGCTTGTCACTAGAAAAAGGTGTGGGAAGTTGGTGGGGGAGGTCCCTGTATCTTCCACATTCACTCTTCAGAGCTGTGAATTATCTTTCAATGCGCATCACTTCTTTGTAGAAAAGCCTGGATATTGTGGCCTTTTTTTCTTATTCCAATCAGAAGTGAGAATGTTTAAGGCCTTTCCGTGCTGTACTAATAAGCCCTCCTTTCTGAGCTATGAGAGCTGATTCACCCTCAGCAGAGCCATATATGGCCTCTGCTTTAGTGTCCCCCAGAACCTAGTGAACACTGGACATGGCATACCACAGGAGCCTTAAAAGCAGTCACTACTGTAGACTGATTGACAACTGCAGTATTAAGTGCCACAGGGGCTGGATTTGCTAGAATAAAAGCAAAATTATGACCAGAGTATGCCAAATTAGTATCACATAATAATAGTAGGCAACCAGTGTTGGAAGAGATGGCTCAAGCCCAGGCCACAGCTTAAACAGGTCCCATTCAGCTTTCTCTGTCTTGAGCAAGTAAGACTTGGTCAGCAATATCAAGGATAACCTCACTATTCTTGAACTAAAGTGCTAAGTAATATATTACTCAAGATTATTTAAAAATTTTTTTTGTATACTCTAATTCATGGGGGAATATTAGAGAGAAGATGGATAAAAGGCTTATCTTTCACTGATACTTAAAGGAATAAAAATTGTGTTGTTGTAATTAAAATTTCACAACTAATTGTTCAAATGTTTTTGTCTTTTTCCTTTTGAGATGACCCGTTCCCAACCTATTTGGCAAAAACTACTGCACTGTTTTGAACACAAGGTAAAATTTAAAATCCTTTCAAAATCATTTGTTTGCAGACAAGTCAAGTGGGTAGATCAAAAGCAAATGACCAATTTTTAAGGTTTCCCTAAAGTACCCTGGTACCATTTGTTTTGTACCCTAACAATGTTGACCAGGAATAAAAACTGACCTTTTCCAGTCCTGTGGCCACTGCTGAGTTTTCCAAATTTGCTGACATATTGAGTGTAGTTTTCATCCCAACCCCAAAGAAGGGCAGTACCAAAAGAATGTTCAACCTACTCGACAATTGCACTCATTTCACATGCTAGCAATGTAATGCTCAAAATCCTTCAAGCTAGGCTTCAGCAGTACTTGAATCAAGAACTTCCAGATGTACAGGCTGGGTTTAGAAAAGGCAGAGGAAACAGAGACCAAATTGCCAACATCTGGTAAATCATAGAGGAAGCAAGGGAATTTCAGAAAAACATCTACTTCTGCTTCATTGACTACACTGAAGCCTTTGATGGTGTAGCTCACAACAAACTGTGGAAAATTCTTAAAGAGATGGGAATACCAAACCACGTGACCTGCCTCCTGAGAAATCTGCATGAAGGTCAAGAAGCAACAGTTAGAACTAGACATGGAACAATGGATTGGTTCCAGATAGGGAAAGGAGTACGTCAAGACTATATATTGTCACTCTGCTTATTTAACTTCTCTGCAAAGTACATCATATGGAATGCCAGCCTGGAGGAAGCACAATTGGAATCAAGACTATGAGAGAAATTTCAACAATCTAGATATCCAGATGATACCATCCTAATGGCAGAAAGCAAATAGGAACTAAAGAGCCTTTTGAGGGTGAAAGATGAGAGTGAAAAAGCTGGCTTAAAACCCATTCAAAAAACTAAGATCATGGCATCTGGTCCCATCACTTCATGGAAAATAAGAGGGGAAAAAGTGGAAGCAGTGACAGATTTTATTTTCTTGGGCTCCAAAATCACTGCAGACGGTAACTGCAGCATGAAATTAAAGCATGCTTGCTCCTCAGAAGGAAAGCTATGACAAACCTAGACAGCATTTTAAAAAGCAAAGACATCACTTTGCAGACCAAGGTCTGTATAGTCAAAGCTATGGTTTTTCCAGCAGTCATGTATGGATGTGAGAGTTAGACCATAAAGAAGGCCGAGTGCTGAAGAATCGATACTTTCCAACTGTGGTGTTGGAGAAGACTCTAGAGAGTCCCTTGGACAACAAGGAGATCAAATCAGTCAATTCTAAAGGAAATTAACCCTGACTATTCATTGGAAGTCATTCATTGGAAGGGCTGATGCTGAAGCTGAAGATCCAATACTTTGGCCACCTGATGCGAAGAGCTGACTCACTGGAAAAGACCCTGATGCTGGGAAAGATTGAGGGCAGGAGAAGAAGGGGATGACAGAGGACTAGATGGTTAGATAGCATCACTGACTCAATAGACATGAGTTTGAGCAAACTCTGGGTAATGGTGAAAGACAGGGAAGCCTGGCGTGCTGCAGTCCATGGGGTTTCAGAGTCAGACACAACTAAGTGACTGAATAACAATATGGATAATTTACTGATGACCTTCACTGACACTTATTCAAAGATACTACAGTCCTTCTTTTCAGTGGTTGGTGTAGGTGAAAAAGAGTGACAAAGCTACTCAAATTAAGAAATGAGGTAATGAAGCCATGAATACACAGAGCCATGGGAGAAACGAGGCATACTTTCCTAGGGTCAAAGTTGTGAGGCTGAAATTGGCTTTATATTAAAACAAACATGGTTATATATTTATTTATTCAACAAATATATTGAGTACTTATGTGTCAGGCAATGTTCTTAACACTGGGAATACAGTGGTAAGAACCCAATTTATAGGGCTGATACCCTAATAAAAGGAATACCAAATGACAAAAATATGAATAAGATCAATGCAGACAGTGAAAAGCAGTCAAAAGAATACATACAGTAGGATATTGACTGGGTGGAGATGGTAATTCAGATTGGGTGGCTGGGAAAGATTTCAACTGATGAAAGGACATTTGTGCTGAAACCTGAATGACAGTAGTCATTCATTCCAGGCAGAGGCAACAATGAACCAGACCCCAAAGGAGGACTACATTTTGTCTTTTCAAGTAAGACCACTCAGCTGGATTCCAGTGGGTGAGACTGGGTGCCGAGTGGTAGCAAATGTCAAAAGGTAAGGCAAGAGTCAGATTAGGAAGGAAGCTAAATAGTTAAGAGTCCTCATAATAATTCAGATAAGAACTGACATAAGATAATGGAAGCTGACACACGTGAAAGCAAGGGATACAGAGAGAAATGTACTGAGGATGTATTAGAGTATGGGGAGTTGGGGAGATGAAGGAGAAAGGACAACTCCTGGGTTCTTGTCTTGAACATCTGTGTGAAAGGAAGTACCATATACTAAGGTTAGGAAGAATGAACAGTTTTCACAAGGGAGAAAACCAAGAAGTGTGAAATGCCCACTTGCTCTTCAAGGAGAGAAATGTTAAGTTGGCATCTAGATATCTAAATTTATAGCTCAGTGGAAAGGCTAGAGCTGGCATTATAAATTTGCATACATTAATAGATGGGATCTAAACCATGGGAGTAGATGAGATTGGGTAGAAAAAGACAAGAGCTGAAATCAAGTCCTAGACTTGAGCCCTGGAGCACTCCAACATTTAAGGATGAAGAGGTATTCCTTTTATTAGGGTATCAGCCCTATAAATTGGGTCCTTACCACTATATTCCCAGTGTTAAGAGGATGGAACAAGGAGCAAGAAAATGAGAGAGCATGTTCTCAGGGAAGCCAAGAGAAGGTGTATGAAGAGGATGCAGTGGTCAATGGAGTAAATGTTTCAGAGTACTGATTTGCAAAGTGGAGGTGTTTGGTAATCTTGATAAAAGCAACTTTAGGGGAGTGGGTAATCAAAACCTAGTTAGCATCAGTAGAGGTAAGCTGAAATGTGAGAAAGCTTTTGAGAAGGTCTGAGAAACATGGCAGGAGATACGAGGTCCAGGGAGGGTTTTATTATTAAAGTGAGTCATATCTGACTCTTTGTGACGCTATGGACTGTAACCCACCAGGCTCCTCTGTCCATGGGATTCTCCAGGCAAGAATGCTGGAATGGGTTGCCATTTCTTTCTCCAGGGGATCTTCCTGACCCAGGGATCGAACCTGGGCCTCCTGCATTGCAGGCGGATTCTCCACTGCTGAGCCACTGAGGAAGCTCTATTTATTAAAGAGGGAAGGCAGAGAATGTTAATGTGCTAATGAAAAGATCCAGTAGTAAGTGAAGGTTGGTGTTGAACATTTGAAGTAGGAAGTGAAGATATGACAAATTTTGGAGAGTATATTTGTGAAGTATGTTCAGCTCTTTGGGTAGTGGCTATTTGACATTTGTGGTAATAAACTAAAAATGAAATTAGCACTGGTTATAGGTTTTTCTCCAGCCCCATTCAGTTCTTACATGCAAGCACAGAGTAGCAAGATAGCTGTGTTTAGAACAAGTTGAGACTCTCAGCTGACTATTACAGAGGGAGAGTAGCTGAAGGAGTTGATGTAATTACAAAGCAGCAATTGCTAATGATAGGCTTTGATAACTGCAATCCCCAGTGTAATACAAGATAAGTGTTTATTAAATGTTTGATGCATGACACAGGTCTAGAATCAAGATTTATCACTTCGGAGAAGGCAATGGCACCCCACTCCAGTACTCTTGTCTGGAAAATCCCATGGACGGAGGAGCCTGGTAGGCTACAGTCCACGGGGTCACTAAGAGTCGGACGACTGGGTGACTTCACTTTCACTTTTCCCTTTCATGCACTGGAGAAGGAAACGGCAACCCACTCCAGTATTCTTGCCTGGAGAATCCCAGGGACGGCAGAGCCTGGTGGGCTGCCGTCTATAGGGTCGCACAGAGTTGGACACGACTGAAGTGACTTAGCAGCAGCAGCAGCAGCAGAACAAGTTACTTATCTTTAGCTTAAGTCAAAGTTTCCTTTGCAGAACAGAAATTAACCTTTATGTCCAGAATTTCCTTATAACTTTTATAATGTGCCTAACAGTACCTGGCATTGAGTAACCGCTCAGTATATTTTAGTTTCAGTTCTGCTTCCCAAACAGAAGTTTTCTCTTCCTCCTTCAGTTATTCAACAACCATTTCTTCAACACTTACTGTGTGCCAGGCACTGCACTTAGTGCTAGAGATAAGACAAGACTAACAGATCTTATGGTATGTAATAGAACACAAATATTATACAAATAACTATACTTAGTTAATATTTAAGTTCAGTCTGAGAAACAGTATAAAGGTTGACCAGTGTCAACTTATATAAAATGGAGATGTTGGAATGGTTATATTTAAAGATTTTTAAACCTTTAAGAAAATGTTCAAAGAATGTTATTAGAGGTTTAACATTCTATCCTTTCTGCATATGAAAAATATTAGCTCAAAGTAAAAATCTAAAACATAAGAAAAATCTACTCACATAGAAAAGGACTAAGAAGGTGCAGGCCAATAGGATAGGCCAAAAATGGACCAAACTATTTGAAAGGTGGCTTCAATATTATAATTATGTAGGGAATATTTTTTAAGCTTTAAGTTTATAATAGGCATTATGCTAAGTGGTGATTAAGGAAAAGCAGCCTCTGGCATCTGGGAACTGACTTGTTACTATTAGCTACGTCTTAGTGTTCTCTAGTTAAACATAAAATTTAATCTCATAGAACAAAAACATCAGGCAAGGTCACTCTGACCCTGATGAAGTAAGACAGACAAGCCTTCTTCATAATTTTGTATACACATAGATAAAAAAGCAAGTCACAGTGCAAAGCACAAAATACTAAGCATCCCCCTCCCCACTTAATATTAGGTGTCTGTGGCTTCTTTACCAATTACAGCTTTAACTTCCCTTCCTCTTCCCACCTTCTAAACAAGATCCATTAAGATACTCAGTCATAAAATTATCCCACTTCCTGAGAGAACGCAATCCACAGCAAACCCTTGCTTCCTTGACCTCTTCCAAATCACTTAACATGAGCCCGTATCCGAAAAGGCCTTTTCAACACCCTCTGATTGAAACAGCTCCATGGAACCCCACTGCGTGTGCTCTACTTTCAACAAACAATAAGCCCAATTTTGTTCAACTCCTCCTGTGTTCCTGGTAATCTTAGATTGGGTGGCATTGCCAACAGAATATATGTATTACATTACTTAATCCTCACAGCTACTTCTTGAAACAGGTGCTATTACAAACTTATTTTACAAATGAGAAAACAGGCACAAAACTGTTGATTAACACTTCCAAGGTCACACAACTAGAAAGTGGCAGAGCTGTAATTAAGAGACCAGGTTTGACTCCAGAGATGCCTTTGTACTGTCCCAGATAATATTATATAATTATATATAGATAATAATTATCCAGAATTGTTAGAAGGCTAGTCTTTCTGTTAAACATTAAAACTGTTTTTCTACACCTCTGTTTTTCCATCTTACGTATCATTTGGTCTTACTGCTAAAACAGTGAGTTCTTAAAAATCCGCCAATAGCTTCAGGTTAAAATTTCAGCATGAAACACGTGAACTTTCTCCCTTTGCTGACCTTCTCTCTTGATGTTTCCCCATAATTAATTAATTTAAAAGATGATTACTACATACCAGATCTTTCCCTATTTTCCAGTCATGCAGAACCCAGTTTTGAATGCAACATATTTATATCCCTCTCTGCCTTTGCACCTGTCCATTTTCAACTGATCCTTCAAAATCACCTTACCTCTGAGGACTTTACTGACCTTCTCACCCAACACAAAATTTACTGCTTCTTTGTAGCCCCACCATACCAACTAATTCCCTTGATTACTGGCACTTATTATACCACATTACGTTTATTTCTCCAGCCTCAACTCTTCAGTAGAGTGATGTGATTTCCCTTGATATCCTTTGCACTTGGCACAATGTCTGGGAATAGGCCAAGCTTAACACACATTCTTTAAATCCTTCCCTCACCAAACCAATTTAGAGTAAAACTTGCTCTATTAAGAACAAGTCAAATGTCTCCAGTTTTGTTAGTAACGTAATTTTAGCTCTTTTACCTGATACTCAAAATCAACATTACTGATTTAGTAATCTGTGCACTGAGCTTTTCTGGTGGCTCAGATGGTAAAGAATCTGCCTGAAATGCAGGAGTCCTGGCTTTGATCCCTGGGTTGGAAAGATCCCCTGGAGAAGAGAACGGCAACCCACTACAGTATTCTTGCCTGCAAAATTCCATGGACAGAGGAGCCTGGAGGGCAACAGTCCATGGGATCGCAAAGAGTTGGACATGACTGAGGATCTAACACTTGGACTTTCAATCTGTGCATTAGCCATGACGGTGGACAACTGGTATTCAGACTATTTTCCTAAGATCTATTGTGTAAGATATTAACTGGATTATTTTTCTCACCCAGGAACAGCAGTGTTATCTCTTGGAAATAAACTTGCTAATATACTTTTAAAGGAAGTTTTCATCTGCTGTTCCAGGCCACGGACTGTTAACACAATTTGAGGACATAGTTCAGTAATAGTCTCTTTCATAACAATGGAAAATAAATACTAATAACAAAAATAAAACCAAACTCATAATAGAATGATCAATTTGTGAAAGCAAACTAAAGAGAATAGAAACTAGCTACTACTCTCTTTTTTACCTTTTTTCTTTTTTATCTTCTGAATTTTGAATTGATGCAAAGAAAAAAAAACTGATAAAACTATTCTTTAAAGCTAAAGTTGCAACTACTGGAGGTAATGAAATAAAGTCATATAGACAGTGTGAAACAATTAAGAGGCAACTTATTTATCCACTCAAATGTGATGGATAATCCCATGAAGAAAAGTGTATTAACAGGGCAGCTTTTAAAAGTAGATTTTAAAAGTTGAGCTGGATTCCTTTTTTGTTTCAGGAAAAAATATTACCATCATCTATTTTTAAATTATTAAGAACAAAATGGGTCAAAAACATGCTTAAGTGAAGTGAAAGTCACTCAGTTGTGTCTGACTCTTTGCAACTCCGTGGACCATACAGTCCATGAAATTCTCCAGGCAAGAATATTGGAGTGGGTATTCTTTCCCTTCTCCAGGGAATCTTCCCAACCCAGGGATCAAACCCAGGTCTCCCGCATTGCAGACAGATTCTTTACCAGCTGAGCCACCAGGGAAACCCAAAACATGCTTTAAGTGGAACTAAAATGACAGTAAATTTTAAAAATTTGTTTCTCCCTTTTGAGATATCTTTGAAAAATTCTGAGTAAATAGATTTGCTATAAATTTGTTTGAAATATATTTGACATTCTCTTTATTTCTACAGGATTTGTTTTAAAAAAATAATTACATCTAGCAGTTTCAAAAAGTTCAACCTTAAACACTCTCCTGAAGGAAGCAAAGTACCCTTTTTGTAAGAGTAAATAAATAAAAATAAAACTCTAATTTTGAAATCTAAGCATTATTTCAAAGTAGGACCACCACTGACTTTCTATCTGTGGCCAATACTTAGAATTATTTGAAAACAAAAATCATTTTTCTTTTATTCCTTTTGTTTTAAGCTATGCAAATTTATCCCAAAAGCATACTTTAACAAATTTTAACATACTATTTGAGAATCTAGGCTTCAACATTGCCAATTCCTGTCCTTCATCTTCCTAATTAAAAACATTTTCCAGTTGATTTTGAATGGTTTAATAAATTTCATTTGTGATCTTGATATAAATTATTCCAAGAATGCAATTTTGATGAGTAAATCAGGGTAGTTCAATAGGGAAAAAAAGGAGATAACCAAGAAATTGTTCATGTTTACCCTTTCATGGTTGAAAACGTGGCATTTAAGAATCATAGCACATCAAAGAGTAAACTGCTTGTGATTATGAATGACTTTGTTTTTTGCTTCTTGCGCTTTTTGATTTCCTATTATGCACATGCTAACTTTTAAGAAATAAATGTTATTTTAGGGGGAAAAAAAAAAAGAATCATAGCACAGTTGAAGCATAGTTATAAGGACTCCATACTGCTAGAAGACAGTGTAAAAAAGACAAATGTCAGAGCTCACAAAGTCTGCAATACCAATATTCTTGACTAATAGCTGCTTCCTTGATAACTCCAAAACTAGGTGTATCTCTGAGTGCTCCAAATATTTAATAAGTGAAACAACACATTCATGAAAGTATTAAACATTTTGTGATTTTAAAAGTACATTTTATCAAAAATATATCTAAAGCTGATTTTTCTTTAAGCTGCTAAAATTTTAAACTGCACATGAATAAGTTCTTAAATGAAAGATTCTGGTCGAAAGGCTTTCAGTCACTAAAAATTTTTAGACGTTGTAACTTTCTGCAGTTGTACAGTTAATACACTTTAAATTCAAGATACACTACTTTCAGAAAATATCTTCTTCAATCATGGCCTAAAGCCATAATGTCATTATTGATGCCAATAACTAAAAATAGGACCTTTCCTGTCGTTTTCTCAGGCACCTGCTTGTCAATTACCCTCAAGTGGCAGCCTGCCCTTGAGCAGAGTTCTTGGTTCCAACATTTCAATTCATTACAGAGTTAAGTCACCATTTCCTCTATAACCCTTTCGAATTCTTTGTAATTTCACGGAATTTCCCAAAGTATAACATATTTGAAAGAAGAGCAAACTTGAGTGAATTCTATCCTAGTCTAGTGAATTTCATCATCAAATATTATATTTTCCTATTGTCATTCACTATCAAGACAATTATTGATTTCTCTCCATGTGGATGCAGAACTAGAAAGGCAAGTCTGTGGAAAACTGGTGTACTACATAACTGAGCAGTGATGCTCAGAGTACCCTTCATTATCCCTAAGCATTTATTACATAAGGGAACATTACATAGAGCTTATGTGCATAGATCCATCAAGTATGATTCACTGAAATGAGTGCTACTAGTTACTACACATTACAATTAGCTTCAACTTTAAAATAAAAAGGGAAATTAATGGTAAGGAAACAGAATATAGTTAGCATTACATTATTCACCATTTGCTTGGAAAATCAATGAGAACACACAAGCACACAAATGAGTATTTGTAGACTTGCCTTTGTAATTTAAAATGTTAATGAAATGTAAATTTTTTCTGTACAAAATTCATGAATGTTCATCTCTAAGCTGCATTGTGTCCAACCTTGTTGGAGTCCTTTTTATATTTTATTAGTACCAAAAGTCCCTCATTGTCCATTTCTCCTCCATCTCACCACCACCAAAGAAAATACTTTTGACAATCACAAATAGAATGGTGGCAGGAAAACATAAAATAATTTTAATTTCAAAAACAACACACCCCTTGCCTTTTCTTGTAACAAAATCAAGTTTTTAGGTTCCAAGCTATTCATCATGAAGAGAATGTGTTTAATCTGATGTGAAGTTGGCTACCCAGCAAATCTAGTCAGACTGTAGAATGTTTAACTCGGGGCCTGGTAGGCTGCCAGCCATTCTAAATGTTTTCACACGGACTAGCAATAAATAATTAAATGTTTAAGTCACAGTTTTCAAGTTGGACAGTAGAAATAGCTAGAATTTCACCACTTAGGGAGATAACAATTTGGAGTTGTTTTTCTTCAACAAATTGCCTATAGGTGCTCTAGGCATAGGTGACAGTCTTTCAGCTGCAAAGAATAAATTTTGATAACATTTCTTGATTTCAAATAATAAATAGCTTTTAGGATTTTTTTCAAATTGCTAAATTTGCAAAAAGGAAGATTCTATTTATATTATACCATTTACTGCAGGAAACCCCCCCCCCCACACACACACACACATAAGCTCTGTCACAAACACATGTTCGATGTGCAGAGTAAAACTATATTGCTTATGCTTTATGTACACAAATAGAACACATTTGCCTATCTCTTCAGGTCAGTCTTTCTAAGCGTAAGTTTAAAGTAATTTAAGTCCGTTTCCATAGATTAATTCCAATTTGGAAGGAAAAAGTTCTCAATACATAGTACAAAAGTATTCGTGTTATTTGTCTCACTACCTTTTACCTATAATAAATTCTCTAAGATTATACCATGGAAGGATGGTATCACTAATACAGAAATCATTGAGAAATACAGCCAAAAATACCAGGCAGAATATATAAATTCATCCCTGTGTCTTTCAAGTTTAGTCTTTAAACTATAGTTAATCACTTTTAAAAGCCTTAAAAAAAATTACAGGAGAAAGATGCCCCAGAAGTACAAGTAGACAAAGATCCTGGGACATAAGACAAAAATTCTTACCCCATTTAGTGTGCAAACTGGAATTTTAACCATGAAACACAGTAGTTGACAAACATCTTTTGGGGAAAAGAAACTACTGAGGAGACACCATTAATATAGGAAATAAGACTTCCTTTTCAGATGTTTATATGAATTTTATATTTCCCACTTGTAGCAGAATGCCTCTGCAATTTATGCTTTTTGCCTAGATCATACACACAACATCAAAGGACTGATAATTTAGACTTTTATTCTGCTGAAGTTATTTTGACAGAAACAAGTCATATTTCCTCTCTAAATAATGCAAGCTTGTTCTTGTAACACTTGAGTTGCTTTCTTTGTGATCACTTTATTTCCTCAGACTAATATAGCAATTTTTTTCATAGTTCCTATTATTCTTTGCATTTCTAATTTAAAATGGCTGAAAATTCTTCACGTTGGATCAGTGCAGTATTTGTGATTTGATTAAAAAACGAACAAAACAAAACCATATGGGTTAACAACAGATTGTCTGAACAATGTAAACCACTAAAAGGGTGTGACTGTGCCACAGAGGTATTCTTCGGCACCTTCAGATACCACACTGTAAGTAAGTCACTGATCCAAGACGTGTCAAGTTGGATTCCCCTTCCATTCACATCAGAACATTTGAGGTTTTTTTTTAGTAAGAAGACCATCTCTGGAGTCCAGAATATGATGCAAAGGAAGGAGCATATAACCAAACCCTTAATCTAGTTAGCATCCTTCTCACCTGGAGACATACCAGCAGTACTTGAAAATGCTCGTCCTCACAATCATCCACTAGGCTTTCTTTAAAAGATAACTTAAACTCATAAGGCAGAGGAAGTCTAGCCTCAGTTATGCTCTAGGAAGGGCTCAAAAAGAGATCCGAGGGTGAGAGAGAATCATCTCTTTGCCACTTCAGAAGAAGAGTTTCTCACTTTTTCAATGGCCCTATATCAGTCAACGAGGTAATCTGTGGTATGCTAGCCTGGGCTCCAAAAAGTGGGTGGTCTTTGCAGAGGGAGGTGCTCACTCAGTCTACCTATGGCCTGAGCCAGTTCCTGCAGCTGGACCAAAGGCAGCCCACAGACTACACCCGGCACATTTCTTCATTTCTCACTTGAGTGCCCTTCTTTAGTTCCCTTTCAACTGCCCACTTTACATTGGCTTCATTACACCACCGCTCCATTTGTAATGTAAATTGGGAAACTCGGGGAAGTTTTTCTTTTGGCCTTGTCTATGGAAGAATACGGAGAGGTATTCAAAACGTATTAACACAAATCAATGGCACCAATAAAAGCAAAATCTCCTTAGCAACATAATCTTGATTGCAAAAGGAGAACTGAGAGCATTTAGCAGAACAGTGGCCCACATGGAATAGGCATTTGTCTGGAAGAATCCAGCACAAAGCCTAAAAGAGAGATTTTGAAAAAATCCAAAATTAACTCACAGGGAACAGTTACTCTTTTTTTCAAAAGTATACAATTGGCTACATTAAATCTATCGTGTGCTTTTACCTCAGCAACATTGTATCACACCACTTTGCAAACTGAAATTACAACACCCTGCATGCTTCACATGAGTTACAGGGTGTTTTTTGTTTGTTTTGTTTTGGGGACTTTTTTTTCCCTTCGCTGATTTCTTTAGTAAAGCAAACAAAAAAGTCTAAAGAAATATTCATCTCACACATGATGTAAAGAAAACTGAATGGCTATCTAACAATATCTAAGACTATAGGTACAAAAGGTTGGGCTATCTTTTGGGCTTTCTGTGATGGATTCTAAGATAGTAACTAATGCAAGCAGTAATGGCATTTTTGCTTAGGTCTCCATCTGTGAAAAGGGAAACTTCATTACTTTTGAGAACATTCGCATTTTTCTTGTTAGCATGGAGAAAAAAGAATAAAGGACTAAAAATTCAGAAAACAAGAAATCAATTCTTTCATAACTACAATACTGAGTTGATTCAAGGAAACAAAAATAATCCACCAGCACAAAATTTCTTAGTTTTTAAATGCTTTAAATAGAATCAATTGTCATTTTGCATTTTAACTACAACAATCCAGGTGATAGAGTGTAAAAGCATCTCTACTGCTTACTGGAGAGATGTCCTAATAAACCAAGATATAATTACTCGTAAATATTCTATTTTAGAATTATGTATGTATATACACACACATATACACTTTTTTCCACATATATGGAACTTTTTAAAGCTTTGCACTGGAACCTGGGTCAATCAGGTAAAATGAAAAAAATAGCTTATATGACAGAAAGTCACTTGATAGTATAACAAACTTTACCTAAATGCTAAATATGTTTATTTACAGGAGTAGTGATTAGAATTATATGTTTCCCAAAAAAACTTAAAAATCAGTGCTAAACTTTAATAGCTATATTGGCTGTTAAAACTTAAGGACAACT
The DNA here is from genome assembly GCA_024291935.2 of Okapia johnstoni. Classification (NCBI taxonomy): domain Eukaryota; kingdom Metazoa; phylum Chordata; class Mammalia; order Artiodactyla; family Giraffidae; genus Okapia; species Okapia johnstoni. Next base: position 63,180,101 of record CM044308.1, read on the forward strand.
TAAATAAGATCTTTGGAGGGAAAAGAAAGGTAATATATAAGTTGTACTTTTGTTTTCCTACTATAAAGCAAGTTCAAAAACACAATAATATAAAATTTTCTTTAATAAGTTTATTGCTCACAGTTCCTAAACTCATAATCGTAATGTCTAATATTTTATCCCCAGAAATATGTGTGTGTGTATTCATTCACACAGTCATTTCAACAGACATGACTACCTTTGGTCAATTTCTTTTAAAGTGATCTGCTCTATAAATTCCAGACTCCCTTTTTCCAACTTCACCTAAATTGGCTTAAAATTTTATTTACCATGTTATGTAGTCTTTGGAGACCAAATGCTGTGAATTAGCCCATATTTCAGTTGTGAGCATAGAATTATGTTTTGAAGTCATGTGCTACAACAGATTCACTTAAGAATAGTAAAAACTCAACTAGGCAAAGTAAGCAAGTTAAAAAAAAAAAAAACCACCTAGCTCAAATCAGGTCTCCATTTGTTTACTAGAAAAAAATCATGTCAATGAAGACTTAATTTTACACGACTAAATATTCTGCAGCAAAGACTGGAACAAAGACCAAGACACCTTAAATACAGATTTTTTTTTCACAATTATAAAAACCAACAAATTTTTATCTAACCAAAAGAAAAATCGCATCAACAAAAACAGATGATTCTCATTTGAAAATGGCTTTAATTTCTCAATAAAGAAAAATATAAATCTTTAAAATTCAACTGCATATTTATCAATTTACCAATTATTTTCATTACTAGACTTAGCTGGGTGTAATTAGAATAACCTGAAAGTATAATTAATAGGGACCTTGATCATGGGTCTGCATAATTGCTCACTCATCAAATATTTCTAATTAATTATTTTATTTGAAAACTATTCCATGCTCATCAAGGACATAGGAACAAATCCCTAAAATCTTTTATTTGGTACTTTTGAAATTGCTTGTCACACTTAAATTATAAAAGATAAACAGAAGAATACTGTATTCAAGGTAGCCTCCAATCTTCTCAAAGAACATTATATAGCAGAGGAAAACTCTAGAACAATACTTTTCTTAAAAAAAAAAATATACTTTCCAGTGCCCTATAATACATAAAAGAATATATAAAAGGAAGTATAAAGCTGTGTGCAATTCCTGGCCATTGCATAACTTTCCCCTTTGTAAACCAAACTGTAGGATAACAATGCAGTTATTGCTCTCCAACAGGAGAATTCAGCACACACTTTTCCAATCATGTCTACCTTGCTTTCCACCTCTAGTCTACAATGCTTAACTCTTCTGAGAGGTCAAAATGTCATTAGCTCTAATAAATGTAAAAAAGAAATAGATACTTTAAAAGGGCTTTGATAACTTCAGTTACAACAAACTCCTGTTTATGAAGACTTTATGGCAATGCAATGCTACTGCTACTGCTAAGTCACTTCAGTCGTGTCCGACTCTGTGCGACCCCATAGACGGCAGCCCACCAGGCTCCGCCATCCCTGGGATTCTCCAAGCAAGAACACTAGAGTGGGTTGCCATTGCCTTCTCCAGTGCATGAATGGGAAAAGTGAAAGTGAAGTCGCTCAGTCGTGTCCGACTCTTAGCGACCCCATGGACTGCAGCCTACCAGGCTCCTCCGTCCATGGGATTTTCCAGGCAAGAGTACTGGAGTGGGGTGCCATTGCCTTCTCCACAATGCAATGAGATTGGAGTAATTACCTAATTAAATAAGCTGCTATTAAAAGGGAATTAAGAGGAGGTGGTCTTTTACTTAGTACAAAAGGTTTCTTGCCAAACTAGAATATACTTATCTTCTAAAACGTTTAAAATCTAACCACTCCTACTAAATTAAGAACCAGTAGGAAAAATAATAGGAAAGAAGTATCTGCAGTTTAAGGGTACATTATGGTCAGTACAGAAGGGTGGCCAAAAAAGTGAACTGTTATTCATCTTCTCTTGAAGGCTGGTTGACATTATGGTTCTTTTCTTTTTTTTTTAAGGAACAGATACCTTATCTGCCAAAGTTGATAATTAATTAGCATAGTCAGTTCAATGAAGTATTTCTGAGATAAAGAGCTAAGAAAGCAATATACAACGTATCTTTCATGAAGAGAAAAAAGTTATCAATTCTTAAATTCGGAGAAAAATATTTATGAAGTAGAATGTTAAAACACACCAAAACAAAGGCATAATTTTGCTTAAATATCAGAGATATAACTATATTTTAAAAGGCCTTATTAGAAAGAAATTTTTCTCAAATATTATATTTAATGTTTACCTGATTTTTAAATAAGCAGACATTATTATAAGTATATATAGGGAGTACTCACTATAACTCTTCAATTTTAAAAGCAAAATTTGATAATAACTCAAGTTTCTGCTGATACTGTAAGTTAAAAAAGCTACTCAATCATTACTATTAAACATCTAGCTACTTATTTCCATATAGGACATAATAAACAACAGCAAAATAAATGATTAAAAAATATGAGGTAGTCGTAGTATCCTTCCATGAAAATGAAAAGCGAAGAGGCCAAGTAAACTTGATCTTGCAGAACATGAGAAATCAATTCAAAATCAGGTTTAGTAATCTGAACTTCTGTTTTCATTACTGTCTATTAAAGCTGCAATCAATCTCTGTTCTTTTAATTTACAAAGGTGAGGCGGTGAGGGTGGGGGGGAGGGGGTATTGCTCCCTATAACAGAATCAAGTACACAGAATTATAACTAATAATGTAAACACTAGCTAAACTGCTACACTATCTAAAAAGTCCATAAAAGTACAGAACAATGTATCAAGATCTCCTTCAGATCTCAAATCTCCTCAAACCTCAACTTCTACAAAAGGTCTGATCCTAAAAACAACACACAGTTGGCAATTGTATCTATGGAAAATTAAGAATTTCTTTATTTAAAAAAATAGTTTGAGTTTACTTGACACCAACCATTATGGGATAATGAATAGTTTAGTTTGGGATTGGTCTTGAGCCTTTTCTTTCCACCCTACTACTAGACATAAATCAGCTTTCTTCCTCACATGCAACCATTCTACTACTTTCTTCCTGGGAAAGTCCAGCCTGATAGGGTGTTTTGAAAAGGAAAACCTATTGAAAATTTAAGTTAAGAAATTCCCTTTTAAAAATGCAAGTACCACTTTAGTAGAATTCAGAGTGTCAGCCATTCATCACTTAATGTTAATTGGCTTTCTAAACACCTAGCTAACAGTGCCAAAAATTAACATTCTTACTGGGAGCTTTGAGTAAGGAAGATAGAAAGGCAATTCTGAACTATGTCCACACCTGGGTGAAGATTCTCGACATTAGGTGGGCAGCAAAAGGACCCACCATACTTCAGTGGGATAGGAGAAGCTTGAAAAAGAGTCCAGGTCTAAATGCTAGAATTCAAAGACAGTTTTAAACACATTGTACTTCTGATTAAGTACTAGTGACCAAGAGTTGAGCCAAAGCAAATATTTACAGTGAAACATTAGGTAAGCAGTTAATGGTTATAATAGTGAAGAAATTACCATAAAAGTTGAAACAGTCTATACACATAATACTAAATAAAAGTATGGGGTCGCAAAGAGTTGGACATGGCTGAACGACTGAACAACAACAATAACAAAACTAGTGTAGTTTGAAATCATGCAGCTATGGAGGCAGTTATGGATCCAACTGTACATGTTACTACTTAATATCATTATTTTATAGCCAAAGATTGATATGGAATGCTGTCAATATTTTATACGGTTGGTCTGTGTCTATTAACATAAAGAAGCAATCGGAAGCTCTCTATGTGTAACACTGAAAATACAACTATGGAGAAACTTGTGGTTCTTCCTGATTTTAAATTATTCAATTACAAAACTAGCTTCTCCAGTAAGGAAAGGAAATCACTGTTTACTAGTTTTAAAGGTTGAACACTTCTTGATTTCAGGCCAAAATTACATGTTTATATTTTAAATGGATGAAACCTAGTCATTAAAGAGTCGTAATAGAGCATTTTATATAAGTAAGGTTGTGAGAGAGCGGCATATTTACCTTAAAAGCTAACTGTTACTTCAGTTTTACTATAGTCATTAGATTTTGGATGACCATATATTTTAATTCAGGTATACAAAAGTCATATACTAAAATATAATAGGGTTTGCAAAGTACATTGTTTGATAAAGGAATGTTTCTTTCCACAAAGAATGCTGGACTAATTGTAAAATGCCAGTAATATATGAATGAAGATCATAAGATATTCACTTAACCTATGTAAAATCTATACATTAGATTTTCTGCCGATAATACCTTTTCTTGGCCAGTTTTATAATTATGTACTATGGTTCATGTCTCACAAACTTTAAGTTAGAAAACAGAAACTAAATATCATCATTTAAAACGTTTCCTTTGGACTAATGTTCATATAACGCAGGCATCTCCGACATTCCTAATTTCCAGTAACATGGACACTTAAATTCATGATTCAAGAAAGGGTAAACCAAAGGGCTTACACTGCGGGCTACTAATGAAAACCCAAACATGGAAATCTAACTGCTCAAAGCATAACTGGCTTATGGTAATGTCACATATTAAGCATTCACAGCTCTTTTCCATATATTCATTAGAAATATGAGTGCCCATTTCTAGAGAATCTTTAGGCAACATATTTCTCAATAAAATCAGGAAAATATTTTAAAATCCTATACTCAACATTATCAAGTATGAAAACTATCCTGTTAAAAGTATTAATATTCTTATGGGAATAATGTTAAAATTACAATTTATAGAAGAATAATAGGAGAAAAGAATTATGCCTAAATGGGTACAGTTCTTCCTACAAAGCTGATTAACATGATGCTCCACAAATTTACAAAATTTCAGATTTGAAAAACTGTGCTGCACAGTCTACACAATCATATTTTTCTGTTCTTCTACAACCCTCCTGCAAAATTAGTGTTCTCCATAAGATAATTTGTCACTGGGAAACCACAGAGGAATACTAGAGTTTCTGAACAGCATTATCTTTTAATTTGCATTACTTTAAGGTGATAGGACATATCCAAGACACAAGGTAAATAAAATGAGAAGTGTATGAATTCTCTGTACTTTGAGCTCTTCATAGGAAAAGTGTTTTATAAATTCAAGTTGGTGTTTTGGGAAGCAAAGGAAACAAATAAATCTCAGGACACACCCCTCTCCAAAAATCCTAACTTTTAAGACAGTTCCTAATACCTGATATAAGATATGTCATTAAACTATTCAAATTTACATAAAATTACAGTACTTTGGAGAAGTACAAAGAAATAGTTTTTAAAAATACAGGTATATAAATTAATGAAACTGGTATTTAAAAGATTTAATACAAGGAAAAAAGTATTATATAGTGGTACCAATTCTTAATACAAATTAAGCATAGTTTATATAATTTCAAAAGTTATTCACATTATTGCTCGATACCACAGTTGTATGGAACATGTTGTATACACACACAAAATCTGTATAATTTCAAGGTTTATAAAAACAAAAATTTACACATAGGCCATTCATAAATTTAGAAAGTTTTAAAATGCATGGAGATATGTACAACCAAAAGGAGGAGAAAAAAAAAATGTATGTCTGTACATATTTTAAAGAAACAAACTGATCTGACTCAAACTTGTATATCATACTCTTAATCAAAAAAGTATACATAACTGGACTGAAAGCAAACTAGTGGATTAAAACAGTACTAGATATGCCCTCCATTTCTTAGTAATACTCTGTTTTAAATATCAATGGGATATTAAACACCAGTTTAATTCTACAATCTTTGTTTTCTTTCAAAAACTTTTCAGAAGCACATATGCATTCTACAATTGTTAGATTGGGAAATATTTTCTTTAGAAATTTTTTAAAGGAGTATTTCTAGTATTCCTATACTTTTGTATGTAAGATTTGATAAAACAATAAAAAATAATCCAAATAAGGCCATTATTAATACCTCGATCAAAAATATAGATTGTAATGCTACTATGTTTTGTGATCCTGAGCTCTAGTAAACATTAGATGCATGCATACCATTCACTGATTTGTCTATTCTAATGAAAATAATTTAATCCCACCTTACAACTTTTGAAGACAGAAATACTTTCAAAACTTTTTGAAAGGTCTTTATAATGTTACAGATATTTCTGCTGTAAACATAGCATTAGGAATTGTATGAGAAGGAATATGTTATGGTTCAAAAAGCTATGAAAGAAAACACTATTTTAAAATAATGACAATAAATTTAAAAAGCAAGAGAAATAATACAGAGTGTGCTTGCTAGAATAGATAAGTAGAGCCTTACAAAGGTCTTTTTCTATATTAAGGAATTAATAAATAAAGGACTGTGTATACCTTGGTGGTAAAATAAAAAAGCTGGCCACTTTTTATGCTAAGTTCAAATGTATTTTTTTTTGATAATACAAAAAAGTAATCCTTGAAAATCAGAATACATAACAGAAAAGAGCACAATAACTTAAGTATTAAACATCTGTATGAAATAACTGTTGCAAAGTTTGACAAAAATGCACACTTAGAACATGCGGTTATTTAAAAAAAAAAAAACAGAAAAAAACACCACACGATTCTGTAGAACCAATGTTATGTCACCACCAGGAGAGCACCAAGCAAGGCACCATTGGAAAGACAACATACTTGGAAAGTCTCTATAAATAAAGTAAATGCTAATCTGGTCGAAAAATCGGTGTCTTTGGTAAAAATTCTATGAGGATGACCTGTAGAAGGAGAAAACAAATTTTAAAAGGATTTCTTTAAAATCTTATCTTAAAAAAATCTTCAGTTATATTCCATCACTTAAAACAATTTTTATAGTATCTCTGACAAAGAGGAGAACACATGCATGAATGAACGAGAAAAGGGAGCTAGCATTTACTGAGAGCTAACTACATACCAAGTATTTCATACTATGTGCATCTATTTAATCCCGACAATTCTCTATGAGGCAAGTATTGTCATACTCACTTTACAGATGAGAAACCCGATGATTTGAGAAGTATAACACCATAGATTAGTTCGTATATGAACAAAAGACTGTCTTAACTCCAAAGCCTTGCCCTTTCTACTCCCCTATGGTGGCTGCAGCTTACCCTAATATTCAGCTCCACAGGCTTCCTCCTTTTTATTTACAGCCCAGTTCCACAGGTCTTTAGGTTCTAGAGCTGTTCTCATTTTACTGTACCAGGACATGTGATCTCTAGACAAAGTGTTGGTCCTCTCTCTCTTAATTTTTTTAAAAACATTCTTTTCTTTTTAGGTTAGCAGAATTAAAGGTTAGGCTAGCAAAATTAAAGGTTAAAATCTGTTCCAAAGGACTTTTTACTAGGAAATTAAATGAAGATCAATCAAAAAACAAAACACAGTAACACAGAAAGACACAAGTTGACCAGAGCTAATTTTTATTCCAAACTTGGAACTGTCTTAAATTATAATCAATTTTTCCCCTTGTTTCAACCCTGTATGGAATGGATGCTAAACAAAAAATTATTCAATTTGAACAGTTTCCAGTTTGAGGAACTCCTCAGTCTTTTTAGAAACTGTCTTGATATGACCTCTAGGTTTGGATACTTTTCTACATTTAGCCATCTGAGCCACAAATCTTCATTTTCACTCTTTAGTTCTCCTGGTTTTTGACCTGTCTCAATAAAGAAGGTATTTCTATACGTGGCTCCAATATACTCCTCCCTTAGCTAACTCATCATTTGGTGCCCCCTGTGCCACTCTCCTGACCTGTTATTTGCCTATAAAATGTTCACTAGCTTCCTACCCAGGTTCTTTACTTGAGCTAGAGTCCTCTGTTTCTCAGTTTCCTCACCTATAAAATGAAAGGACTGGAGAGATGGCAAGATTCTTTGTAGCTCTAAAATTTGATGACTAAATTATATTTTCCAGGATATACTGCAGAATGAATAGTAAAAGATATCTTTGACTATCTGAATTATTACTAGTTTTAAAAGAATATATCCTACAAACTTTTTCCCTTTAGAAGCCATACACAGAAGTTAACCATTTGTCTCATTTCTTCTGCCATATCTGAATAAAAGAAAATTTGGTATATTTCATAGATTTACTCTAATATTCAAAACATAATCAAGGAGAAATATTTCCCTTTAACTAACAAATCAAATTTCTGTAAATTAAAGAAAATTTGAAGTCAAACAGATATACAGATTATTTCTATCTTAACTTTGCAAAATTATTTTTAGGCAGTTTTTAAAATTATGTTTTTCCTCCACTCAATGTCATAAATACACACACTCCAAGAAAACTGAAGAGAAATACATTTTAAAGTAATTTTTAAGTTTTTTAAAAACTATTCTAGATATCTTCTATGATGGTAAGAAAATATGGCTTTAGTACAAAAGTGTTTATCTAAAAATTAATGACAATTTAACAGAGCAATAACAGCACATATTTTACAGAGCACCTAAGTTCAGAATGTTTTGGAAGGTTAAATTAAATTATTTTAATTAATACTAGAACATCATAAAAATAAACATTAGATAGAATGAGCATATTTTATGAATGAATGATCTTACAGTTCTATCTGGAAATAATAGTATTGGGAATACTTTTATGCTTTGCTTTCCAAAGTAAATTTAGAAGTGTGTTAAATAAATAAATAAAAGCCTCTATTTTATTAATAAGCTGTGTGTTTGGGTTTATAAATATAGCAAATATTTTTTCACAAAATCCTTTGAATCACTTACATATCCATCCTTTCTCACAAAATGCACAAACTCTCTCACCAGTGAGTTTTCATCTATGATGAAAATACAAGCCTAGTATTTTCATAGGTCAATCTCAAAACAAGTTATTTGAATGTGCTTTTATTATTATACAAAAGTATCAAGTGCCTTTTTACCATCATAAATTAACATGTTTGATATAATGAGATACTGATAAAATCTACATTATTTAGTTCACTGAATAGAGCTATTCTATGAAAAAAGAGACATTTTAAAGACATCTTTCATGTTCAAGGCTAGAAATGGGATTTGATTGTGTGATAATGAAAGAAAAAGAAAATGCTACAGAGAAAAATGATTTTATGATAATTTCCAACTATTGCCAGTATCCAGGCACTGTTTTCATTAATTTTTTATACACACACACACACACACACACACACACACACACACACACACACGCTACCTATGATGGCTATACTGTGTCAAAGAATAGACAAAATTTGTCAGAAATGATGTGCTAGATACTTAACCCCATGCTCAGATCTTCTTCTTTTCATATTTAACATAAAACACCTAGGCTCAAGGGAGAATAAAGATTCATACTTTTTCTATAGTATTTGAACTTTTCAAACTGAGAAAAAATTTTCAAGTAAATCAAGTAGTTGGTAAATTAAATCCCATTCTAAGCTCTAAAATTCACTGTATACACATAACCATTAGATATCTTTTAAAGAATAAACACAGGGTGAGAAACATCTTATCTCCTGTTTACTTTTAAGATAATTTTTACAGAATAATATTCCAACAACACTTTGAAAGATTCTTTAAAGGCCACTGAGGTATGGGCAGTTAAAATCTATAAAGGCTAAAGGTTTCTTAAGCTCCAGCGGCTTGGCTGAAAGGTTTTCTTCCATACTTGGAAACCTGATTAGCATTATATAAAAAAGCCATATCTGACTTGCTGCGTAACCAAAGTTGTGGTTATTCTTTATACAGCATCTAAAATTTCACACTCCATCAACACATGTTCAGCCTATTTTATCTTGGCAATTAATTTATTATTTTTCAGAACACAGTGAAGCCTTGTTTTCAAGTCATTCATAACTTTATAAATCAGTCTTGCACATGAAACCATGCATCTGTGAACCGTAGAAAATCCTTGCACTCAGGAGATTAAGCTTCTGACACCTTTGCTGATTAATAATCATGGAAAGAATAAGATCAGAAGCAAAATAAATGATCATTTAATAGAGAAACTCACAAAACAGCCCTTTAACTTACATATTCCATCATGTTATTCGTTTCACATTTCCTTTTGCTCAGTCTCCAGTGCAAGCACAGCTAGACAAGTAGGAGAGTAAAAGAAGAAAAATGAGCTCTATTTTATTGCAGCACACAGACTAACCCATTTGTCCATCTTTCATATTTTTAGTTCAACAAAAGCATCTGTTGCCATACTGTGCAGTTCAGACCCCAACAGTACGAAGCTGCTCCCTGTGGTACTCACCTTGTGGTATAACCTATTGTTTTCCCATTCTAATAACTTCTCAATCGATCTTCGTGTCTAGAAGACAAATGAGAAAAAAGTTTACTCTTGACTGCTTTAGAAAAACTTGGTTTTGCAGCTGTTTTTTGTGTGAAAAGGAAAGAGGTATAAGACAGTGACTGAGTATAGAGTGGTCTATAACACTAGCGACATTCTAGCACTAAATAGTAGCCTGAACAGAAATAGTACTCTGTTTTGATAAAGATATGGTTTTGGTTTTTGGCACTGTATTTTTTAACTGTTTCAAACTTACTAGTCTCTGATTTATTTAAGTCTAAAAAGCTAATGTTATCCACCAAAAAATACAAATTTAAATCCCCATTTCTTTCAAAAATATTTCTGTAATATTTAGTAGTAACAAGAATGCCTTAATGTGTTTTAAAACAAAGCTATTTATACATTAACAAAATGGAAAGGGTCTTTAGTCTAAATTAAAAAAGGAAATGATTAAAAGTTAATAAAAAATCAATCGGTATCAAACTAATTTTTATATCGTACTTAAAAATAATGTCCAAATTTAAAAGCTAAGCTTATTTATTATTCCACAAAGATTTTCAGAGGCAAAACTGCATTTAATCCAATCATTTTTGTTGGTTTTCAAATAAAATTGGTTTTATTTGAAAATCAAACTTTATTCAATACTACTGCTAAAGGAATCAACTAAGAAATTTATACTGACGGTCACTTGATTTTTGCAGTATACACTATGCAGCATGAAACGTTTCTTGCTTGGGGAGGAATAAAGGGGATAATTCATGGTGCCAGGTGTCAGGATGAGACTGACACAGCTGCAGGTGCAAACAGGACAGTCTTGCCACAAGAAGCAAACGCAACTTGCTGCAGCTGCAGCCTCCTTGCAAGGAAAGGAAAAAAGCATACAGCTCCATTAATGTGGCACAACTAAATAAATACTAATCATCAAATATGAAAATCTGCCTATCAAGCAAGGATAAGTGAGGTGAAAATTGTTAGGGTCAAGCTGATTTTGAATACTCTAATGTTACATAATAAAATGTTTAATATCTATTTAAGGTATCTACTATAATCTAGTTATCATATTACCTTTTAGCATGTGGAACATGCTAAAGACACACCACAGTCACAGAGGTGCCAATTATAATTCATAACTACCACTTACTCCCTTACATTTTCCAAGCTTATGTCATAAAAATCAGAAACTCAACTAACTCCCTGGGTAATAATACGCCAATGACTAATTTATTACATTACTTTTTTGAACAGTTTTTTTGGCAAGAATTTTAAAGGAAAAAAAGTGCCCTTGTTAACAATGATCAGCAGACCTCACTTGTTTCTTTGTAAAGATAGCCTTTTAGAGGCAGCTCTCCTTTTAAATGAAAATAGGGCAGCAGTTATGGTCACACTTTTTGTTAATTTAGTTGCCAGTCAGCCCCAAATCAAAAGAAAATAAGGCTGCAGAGTGTAATTAACATTCAGTTCAGTCGTTTTGTCCCTTGTCTAGCCCCCAAGCTTTGTTAAAATTGCCATCTGAATGCTGAAGGCTGTAGGGAAATCGATTTGATTCTAATCGCACCATGAAAAGAACATGATCTAACTGCTTTCAGCCCTCCGTAAATCTGTACTAGGTCTTTAGCACAATGCAACTTCCAATTTAAAAAGCACTGAATGTCTCGTCAATGACTTTGTGAAGAAAAAAGAACAAGGAGCAGACATAAAAATTCCAATAGTTGTTTAAGCATTAAAGTTCATTTGCATCACAGCGAACCTGAAAAGGGCTGACCTCTCAAACCGCCTCTCAGGTCTATGAAGTTGTAGCCTTGACAAGCTCACATTGACAGAGCTCATTGACTCTGAAAGGCTACTCTATCAATGGTGAAAAATGGCAATAGGTTCTACTCTGAGCAGGCATCTGCCTGCCCACCCGCTGCTAAACCAATGGCAAAACCGATTCAAAACCTGAATCTACCTTGTAATCTTCCTTTCTAGGACCTTTTAATAATAGATTAAGATTACTATACAATTTGAAGTTTTACTTTTGCTGATGTTTAACAAGGGGGCAGAGGGTATGAAAGAAGTAGAGTGAGGAGAACAAGCTTTCAAGTCTGTTGTTTCATATTAATATATAAAAACTAAAAGTTTAACATTACATTCTGCAAATACTCATTACACACAGAAAAAAAGTGTAGTTTCCACAATCATTTGTCACGAATTTAAACCCATACTATAACAAGAACAAACATTATGAATAGATCTCATGGTGTATATGATACATACACACAACCACACATCAATTTAGAAACTTAAAATATTTACTTTAAATAACTCAAATCAACTACCCATATTTGAATAAAAGACAAGTATAAAGTATGAACCTTAAATTCCAAAATATTTATGTAGAAATGCCAAATTTATTCTTTGCTTCTAACTGGAAGTTTAATGACAGGATTTGATATAATAATTGTATCTTACAATATTTAAGAATTCTAAACCAAACAAATGGTGGTATGCCATATTACAAATAAGCATCTAAATATAAAATATTTTTATACACTTGACAGTCTGGAGTAATAGCTGTGAATTCGCGGCATCTAATCTTGCTATTGATATAAGACTTCTTTCCTGCTTGACAGGTGAAAAAAAAGCACATGCACGTGCAGCTTAATTAATCATTGCACTTGACATCTCAATGATTTACAGTGAGGGGCAGGTGAGAACATACAAAACCCAAAAGGAACTCTTGATCTGAGTGGAACATTTCTAGCACACTAAGGTGACAAGTATATAGATTGTAACAGTCATTAAAAATAAAAGAAACTGTGCCACAAATTATTTGCTAGTAACAACAAAAGCTCAAATTAAATGGGGGGAAAAAGCCTTATCTACTGAGAATGTTTAATACTTTGCAATTATTTTCAGGTAACAAAATCAAAATATATTTTCACGATTAACTACAACACCAATTTGGCAGATATTTAAAGAAATGACATGAGCATTTATAAAAATCTACTTAAAAGCCTTCAAACATGAAAAGAAAGTACCTTATTACTGCAACACTCTACAAATAAAAGTTTATGTCCACAGGGTTGTCAGATAGCTATTTATAACAAAATGTAAGATTAAACACTGCCAAACTCTATAATTATTACTGGACAAACAAACTTAACCATATAAAAACCTGTTCTTGATTTTTTAAAGTATTTCTATCAATCACCAAATCGACATAAATTAAAGGAAACTAATATGCCTCAGAAAAAAACAGTATGTATAGGGTCTATCAACAGGAAATACCAAAAAAAAAAACAAACCATCTTTCAGTGTTCTAGGCCAGTGGATCTAAAAATAATCAATTTTCTTAAAAAAATTTGGTGCTTGTGAAAAGCACCAGATTGATAGTCATGGGAACTAAAAATCTTCTATTTAACTGAAAGAACAGGGGAAAGGGCACTGCAGGCTTCAGTGCAAGCTTCCCTACAGTGGGCCTTAATCCTTTTCAGTGCTCACACCCTGGAGGCTAGAGGACACGTTAGCGGTTCTTAACCAATGAATTCTCAGTCCTTCTGCAAAAGATGATCAACAAGAAATCTAATTTTATCGTGGATTTTTACCCTTAGTTAAAAGGACCAAGACCACCAATCCACACCATGCAATCAAAACAAGGTTTTTATGAAAGTAATATCATGCCAACTAACTTGGTTGGAAAAGGACCACTCTAAACATTTGGACTCTGAACCCCCTCCCTCTTCACAGAGCTCACTTTACTTTTTTTCACACATTTCCTCATTTCAACACTTTGCTAACTGCATTTTTCTCACTGGTGAACTAATTCTAATATAACCATTCTGCAATGTTAAAGTAAAAAATAACAGAAACTAAAAAACATCATTTCAATTATAAATGGACTTACTAGGTTGATACATCCCTATCAATTTCCAAAGAGGCATGTAAAGTAAGCTTACAATAGAAAAATACATATGAAACACCCAGATATAGTAAGCTACTGCAACTGAAAATTAGGATTTTCTGAAAATTCAAATTTGATTTATTATGAGAAGAAACATTTTTGTAATTTTTCTAAATATTATACTTACTAATGAATATGTTATTAGTCCTCATAAATGAATCATGCACAATTAGATATAAATAAGTCTTTCAGGACAGCAAATCATTTAGAAAGTTTTCCCTGTATGCCCAGCAATTACTTCCCTACTTTGCTACCACTGTTACCACTCTTACTTAACAGTATATTCATTACCAATGATTCACTGACTTACAGTCCTTTGAAAAAATGTTTTTTCAAATAAGTGGTTTTCTAGAACTTGCTGATAAAATCAATAGAAACCTCATGGATTTGTAAGTATTTAAAACCAAAGGAAAAATGTTAAATGTGGAAGCTGTAACAAAAGTTCTCTGAATTTTCCCCAAAGAAAGAGCATTCTTATCAGTCTTTAGAATATAAGATGCTAAAATATTTAACAAAATGTATGAGTAGGTCACTAATAACTATTTATAAAAGTTTAACTATTTAAACTTAAAATTAAAGCTTTTTGAATAGGATTTATTCATATCAGAGAAGTCAGAGTGCAATTTCAAATGTTCAATTTCTTATTTAAAACAAATTTTAAACTCATAAGTTTATAATGCATTAATTAAGCTTTAACTAGAATAATGCTTTGAATGTATCCATAATTTTTTAAATTTTTAAGTATTTTTCAAATAACTATACTTATCTTTTGACATCTGTGCAAATTCAAATCAGTAAAATAAGTGAAACAAAAATGTTATTAGTTATAAGTCATTAAAAAGCAAGCATTGCAAAATTTTAAATGAATTATTTTAATGAGAGAAATTACTTGATTTCTCTCTGTCCTGGATTAATATAAATTTTATATTGCAATAATGTGCAGAAAATTAAATGGCATATCTCAGTATTATAATGCATGAAAAATCTAGATTCACCAAAAGACAAACTAGAATATGATTAAATTCCTCAAAAAATTCCCTTCCTGTACTTAAAGGCCCCTTTTAAAAATTTTATGTGAGAAGGAACTCCCTGGTGGTCCAGTGGTAAGACTTCACCTTCCAATCCAGGTGTTGTGGGTTCAATCGCTGGTCAGGGAGCTAGTATCCCACATGCCTCTCAGTCAGAAAACCAAAACATAAACAATATTGTAAAAAAAATTCAATAAAGACTTGAAAAATAGTTCAAAAAAATTTATGTGAATATTCAGACTTAGGGAAAGAACTTATGGCTGGGGGGAGGGGGAGGAAGGATGGAGCAAGGAATAGTTAGGGAGTTTAGGATTGACATATACATACTGCTATATTTAAAATGGACAGCCAACAAGGATCTACTGTATAGCACATGGAATTCTGTTTAATGTTATGTGGTAGCCTGTATGGGAGGGGAGGGAGTTATGGGGAGAACGGATACATGGTTTTATATATATATACACATATATGGCTGAGTCCCTTTGCTGTTCACCTGAAACTATCATAGCATTGTTAACTGGCTATACCCCAATACAAAATAAAAAGTTTTAAAAACCATAATAAATAAAAAGTATGGTACGTAAAGAGGAAAACAATTTTATGTGAATATTAACTTTTATGTAATCTAGAGAAGCTAAATATTCACCAAAGTATATTCAAAAAAATCGTTTCATACTGTTTGTTAAAAATACTATTTTCAGATAAAGATAAGGTAAACAACTGCAAATATTTTGTGTATCAAAAATTCCCTTTAACTTAGTACTGAGCAGTAACCTACAAATACTAATCTTAAGCACAATTTAATCAAGAGTTTATGACTAGGCTAGTGGTTCTTGACTTCTTAAGGATACCCTGGCTACTTTGGGATTTGATGAAAAAGGCATTTATGCACCAATATATAAAAATTTTGCACACAATTTTAAGAGGTTATCCATAAGTCTCTGATAACTTTTCAGAAAATACTGATAACATCTCAGAAAACTAAAACTGAGTTTCAAATGACAGAAGAAAATTAGAAAAATTGTTCATAAGACAAATGAATTTCACTAAGCTAATATATATATAGCTTGTATATGATATATATATAATATGACTATATAATAGTCAAATATGTTACTATCAGAGATTTTAAAAACCTGTATGACTTCACAAGGAAGAATTACTTCACAACAGGCAGGGGGGAAGATACTGCTGATTGATTATAATGACAATTAGAGAAACAAAGGAGTAAGGAATCATATCTGTTGATCCTCACTTTGGATCTGACCCCATGTTAACTGTTTTCCCTGTTATCTCAATCAATCTTCACAATAAACCTAGAAGGAAGCTTGCTGTAACTTTTATTTTACATATGAAAACTGTGTCTTAGTGGGGTTAAGAAACTTAAAGCCACACTAGGAAATGGTGGAACTGGGATTTGAAACAGGATTTCAATTAACATACTCTCTCCATTACTCAATGAAGCTACAAATTTGTAAAGAATTTGTAATTTGTTGGATAACACCTCTATGACATGCAAAGTATTTTAAACCACTAACTCAGCTATTGGCCTTGAATAGCCAACTTAATCTAAAACTGAAATTTTCTCCAGCTCTGAGGTCTAGGAAATACTCATTCTACTCTATTCTTAAGTCTCAATGAGATTTATCCAAAATGTATTTTGTTTTTGTTTTTAACTTGCTTTGTGCAACTAAACATAAATTGAGGTATATCATTATTTTATAGATTAAGTACACAGATTTACAAAAGTTAATGGTTTGCCCAAGGTCACACACCAATAAGGGTAATG
The DNA here is from genome assembly GCA_024291935.2 of Okapia johnstoni. Lineage (NCBI taxonomy): Eukaryota > Metazoa > Chordata > Mammalia > Artiodactyla > Giraffidae > Okapia > Okapia johnstoni. The sequence continues at coordinate 63,197,116 of CM044308.1, forward strand.
CTGCTGCTGCTAAGTTGCTTCAGTCGTGTCCAACTCTGTGCGACCCCATAGATGGCAGCCCACCAGGCTCCCCAGTCCCTGGGATTCTCCAGGCAAGAACACTGGAGTGGGTTGCCACTTCCTTCTCCAATGCATGAAAGTGAAAAGTGAAAGTGAAGTTCAGTTGTGCCCGACTCTTAGCGACCCCATGGACTGCAGCCCACCAGGCTCCTCCGTCCATGGGATTTTCCAGGCAAGAGTACTGGAGTGAGGTGACATTACCTTTTCCGAATAAGGGTAATGATAGGATTCAAACTCAGATTTCCAAACCGAACACACTTTCTACCTGGGATCAGCAAGCATTAACTACTTTCACTTGCATCTAAATTAAGTGAAATCAATTTTAAATCCTTCCACTCAAGGCACTAACATAAAATGAACAGTGCCCTTAAAATATGATTTCTTTAATTCCAAATATGAAGAAATTTCAAACAAAATGTTAAAAAGCAAGATAATAATAATCACACGGTTCTTTCCCTCCCAATATGCAAAGAACAGCATAATTCTTTATGTAAAGTCAAGGTAACTAGAGACTTCTATTTCTGGGTAGGATGTGAAAACTCAAGCGAACACTTCCACCACAAATTGAAATGGATAAATTGAAGAAATAACAAAAACAAACAAAAAAAAACCACATTATTTTTAAAACATCAGAACATTCTGGAAGCAACAAGGCCTAGATGAAATAAAATCCAGAGAAAGAAAGTATCCTTTCTAAATCATTTGATGATTACGTACCAACCATTTTCTTACTTTGTTGATTAGAGAAATCAGCTGAGGATTAGGTTTGGCACAACCAGTGGGACTCTTACTAAGGAAGAGGAAATCAAGAGAGCTTTGACAGATTGCACGGCCTGGCTCAGTGGACTGGAAATTAGATGTACCCTAAAATGCAAAGCCAGTTTTCCCAAGAGACATTACTGGCTTCTGGGGCAGCATAAAAGGGTGGGGGACCAAGATAAACAGGCAGAAAAAGATTACTCATAGTCTCTCAGTACTTAGGAGACAAAATTCTGCTAGAGGGAGGAGGATCTGCAACAAGCTCAAAATTGGTATACTCCTCAAAACACTTGAAAATACATAAAATCTAAACTCAAAATATCCAAAGGATACATACAACTTTCTGAGGAAAGGAGGCAAAGACCTGCTAAGCCTCGGTGGAAAGTCTAGAAGGGCCATACCCAAGAAACAGAAAACTAGGTATTGACTATGAATCACTTACCAGTCCAACCTAGCTCAATCTCTGATTAGATCAAAGTGATCATTTTTCCTCACCCTATCTGCCTGAATTGATGCTTTTGAACTGTGCTGTTGCAGAAGACTTTTGAGAGACCCTTGGAATGCAAGGAGATCAAATCAGTCCATCCTAAAGGAAATCAGTCCTGAATATTCATTGGAAGGACTGATGCTGAAGCTGAAACTACAATACCTTGGCCACCTGATACAAAGGACTGATTCATCAGAAAAGATCCTGATGCTGGGAAAGATTGAAGGCAGGAGGAGAAGGGGACGACAAGAGGATGAGATGGTTGGATGGCATCAGTGACTCCGATGCACATGAGTCAGCAAGTTCTGGGAGTTGGTGATGGACAGGGAAGCCTGGTGTGCTGCAGTCCATGGGGTCGCAAAGAGTCAGCATGACTGAGTGACTGAACTGAACTGATCTGCCTGAAAGAGGATAGATGGGACCCTTGCTTTTGAAGATTTCTTCTGGAAGTTCTACTTCACTCTATTTATAATATCTAACATAAAATTAAAAACTTTAAGAGCCAGGAAAATATGACCAATGATCCAAAGAAAAAACCCACAGAAACAAATCCAGAGATAATCCAAGTATTGGTGTTAGTTGACAGGAATTTAAATTAACTATGATTAGTATGTTCAATTATAGTGGAAAATGGACAAAATGAGTGAAAAAATGAAGAATTTCAAAAGAGGACTACACTATAAAAACATCAAATGTACCCTGTACAACTGAAAAATTGTGTCTGAAATTAAGAACTCATTGCATAGGGTAAGAACAGACTGGACACTGAGGAAGATGAGCAACGAATCCTACAAATCACCACATCAATACTATGTCCTAAATATTCAGAAAGAACTGAATGTCGGTCAGCTCTCAGCAAAACACATTTTAAAGAAGTCTAGCACATCTTTAAAGTCCCAGTGCCATCTCTGCACATTTAAGATTCAAAGTTTGCTTTTTTGCATTATCCTCCTTTATAATGAGAAATTAGTAACACGTTTTTATTGTTTAGTCGCTGAATTGTGTCCAGCTCTTTTGCAACCCCATGAACTGTAGCCCATCTGGCTCTTCTGTCCATGGGACTTCCCAGGCAAGAATACTGGAGTGGATTGCCATTTCCTTCTCCAGGGGTTCTTCCCAACCTAGGGATCGAATGCACGTCTCCTGCATTGGCAGGCAGATTCTTTACCACTGAGCCATCAGGGAAGCCTTAACAAGTTTCTTTAGTTGTTGTTGTTCAGTTGCTAAATTGTGTCCAACTCTTTGTGACCCCATGGACTGCAGCATGCCAGGCTCCTCTGTCCTCTACTATCTCCCAGAGTTTGCTCCAATTCATGTCCCCTGAGTTGGTAACGCTATCTAACCATCTCATCTCTGTTGCCCCCTTCTCCTTTTGCCTTCAATCTTTCCCAGCATCAGGGTCTCCCTCCAACTAAAAACAAATAATCAGTGCCATTCACACTAATGGTAGTAATTTAGTTTATGTAAGAATGTTTTCCAAGTTTCAAGCCTCAAGTATTTTTTTAAATGAAACAGCAATAAATATATTCTGGTCATAAAATTTTTACATGAGATCCCTTTCCCACAGCAACTTAAACATTTGAAAGAGGTTAAACCTATTTCTTTATCATGATAATACAGGAGGAATTAAGGCAAAAAACTGCAAACAGAATACCTAGCATTAGATACAGAAAACCCAACTCTACCTTCAGTGAGTTTCTGTCCCTCCTACAACGCATTAACTCACTACAAGACATTCTCAATCTAAGAGCGAATATACAAGTTTTAAGGAAGGGTATAATATTAGAAACAACAAAAACTTTATCAGAAATAATATGTACTTATTTATTAGGGAGCAAGAACCTGATAATTTTTCAAATACAGGGATACTGATTTTTTGTTTTTATAAAAGTAAAACTAGAAGCAAAAGCAGTATATCAACTCTCATTTGTCCAACTGGAACTTAGTATAAAATCTGATTAAAATCTACTGTTTTCTTGCATCTTTATTTCTTTTATGGCCTCCTTCCTTTACTGTGAGTTTGTATTTTCAAGAAATACAAATTTGTTTAACTATTAGGGAAAAAAATAACGGGAAAGTTAAATCTGTCAAAAAACTGGAAGTATTGCAAAAGCTGATTATTAAATGCTTGAACATTACTACCATTGTTAAATCAACTGGATAAACTTAGGTAAATTATTATACAACACTTTATGGACCTGAATTTCCTATCATGTGAAATAATGATCTTTTAAGTTCCTTCAAAATCTCTAAAATAGGGACTTCCCTGTGGTCCAGTGGCTAAGACTCTGCGCTCCCGATGCAGAGGGGCCCAGGTTCAATCCCTGGTCAGGGAACTAGAGCCCACATGCCTCAACTAAAGATCCCACATGCTGCAGTAAAGACCCGGCATAGACAAATAAATAAATAAATAAATAATAAAATACTTTAACAAACAAACAAAAAAAAACCTCTAAAATAGCCCTGGCTTCTTGATGTAAAACTGAACTATAATAAAGCATAAAAAAATAACTGACTTTGTATCCTTATCAAAGAGTGAAAAAAAAAGTATGAGATCTGGAGCTTTAAGCCTAGGATTCTAACTATGGCCTAGCTTTGTAGACAGTGGGAATCTCAGTTTGATCTGAGCTTCAGTTTTCTCATCCTTAAAACAAGAATAATATGAATGTCTACTCTTGGAATTTGGGGAAGACTGAATGACACAGTACAAATAAACTGATTAACTCAATCCCTGGTGTACAGTGAACATTCAGTAAGTAGTTATTAGATGTTACCACGATATTTACCACATAGGATTGTTGTAAAGATTAAAAGAGAACATATGGGTTTTGCAATATATATGTATATCAAAATACTGTATCAATGTTGCACACCTTAAACTTATATAGTGTTATGTATCAATTGTGTGTGCATGTGCATGAGTGCTAAGCCGTTTCAACTGTGTCTGACTCCTTGCAACCCTATGAACTGTAGCCCACCAGGCTCCTCTGTCTATGGGATTCTCCAGGCAAGAATACTGGAGTGGGTTGCCACGCCCTCCTTCAGGGGATCTTTCCAAGCCAGGGATCGAACCCAAATCTCCTACGGCTTGTGCGTTGCAGGCGGATTCTTTACAGCTGAGCCACCGGGGCAATAAAGCTGGGGGGAAAAGAATGCATGGGGTAGACCTTATGTTAAATGTTCTCATCACACCTACACATACAAAAAAAGAGGGAGGAAAGGAGTGAATTATTAGAGGCAATGGTTAGGTTTATGGTATCGTTTATAATGATGGTGTCACAGGTACATACTTATTTTGAACATATGAACACTCTAATAAATATATTGTATTTATAGAAATAAAGCAATTGGATAGCATTCTTTTTAAAAAAATGTTAGCACTGATTTTCCTAAACCTTCAGTCTATAATAATGTCATAAGAATACATTTAGTTCACCATCTCTTGTTTACCAAGAAACCTTTCAAGATCCCCTCCCTTCTCTAAAATTCGTTATGATGCTTTTAAGTTTGTTTTGCTTTCATTATCTGCAACATGTTAGAAGCATCTTTCTAATTCTTCATCTAAATGTTCACCGCAATTCTCATTTTATGATTCAGAGTAAGTGAATACAATTGCTCAAATCCCAAACACAGAATAAATTAGAGTTCTAAAAGTTCTAGGTAACTTTTAGTCTTGCTGTTGTAACTGAGTAAGTCAACTCCAAGTTCCTCACATACACAAATATTTGCAGCTTTCTGTTTATGATTCTCCCAGGCTCACCTTCTCTTGAATTTCTTTAAATCTTACAAGGCTGCATTCTCACTTAAAACCCTTGACTCCTGACCTCTTCCATTTGGATTTTCTACTCCTACTATACCCCAACCAAAGTAACTCACTATTATTGAATAACTAAATTTGAGAAAAGACATTTAGAAGTAAATCTAAGCACATTACAACTTAAAGTAAAAGAAATAAAGTTTGATTTAAAAAAAAAAGACTTGTATCTCATCTAAGTTTAAAAACTAAATAGCAATTATCTAAAAAAAAAAAAACAAAAACAAAAAACCTCAGAGAAGCCAAAAAAGCAAAAGAAAAACTAGGACCAAAAAACTAAAGACAGAAAAAAACAAAATTTTGTAAAGCAATTATCCTTCAATTAAAAAAAAAATAAGTTTTAAAAAATTTAAAAATAAAGAAAATACTTTACTAAAATGTCAATCTTTAGATTGGAAATAAAAATCAATATTGAGAACTTCTTTACTTAGAGCTTGAATATAAGGATGTTTTTGTTGACTTACACAGCTCAGTTTTCAAAGGATTATAGATTTTCAGGACTGGAGAGTACCTAGAGAGATCAGTCAGCCTTTCCTCTTCTGAGATTAAAAGAAAAATAAAGTAGGAGGTAAGGTGGTGAAACTCCAGGCTCAGAGAGGTTTTAAGTGACTCTCTCAAAGTCACTCAGCTTCAAACAGTGATTTACTATCTTTTGTACTTTATCACACTGCCCCTGCAGGAAAAAATGTCCATTATTTACTCTAGAAGACAAAACACTTTCATTTTCTTAGGAATCTTGTTTTGAATAGTGAGGACTATGTCTTCTGAAATGTTATGATCTTACTACTCAAGAATTTCAAAAGCCAAAAGTTACATTCACTCAGCAAACATTTATTGAACACAAAACAGATAAGAGGCACTGTGGGAGGCACTAGAGATATAGTGATTAGAAAGACAGATACTGGGAAGAATAATAATAAAGTGATTTTAATAGCAACAGCCATTAACTAAGCAAATACTATAGCCAAAAACTATATTAAGGTACTTGCTCTTATTTTTAAAACAATACTGCAAGGAAGAGATTAACCTCATCTTAGAGAGGTAAAAACTGAGGTTTAGAGAGAGTGAACTGATCAATGTTCAAAGTGACACTTTCCAAACCAGTTCTTTCTAGCATCAAACTGCAGGTCCCAGTTACCACATGTTGCAGCCTACTTCCCTATTCCTAAAGAAATGATTCCCTGCACATGTGAACCCATGGCTGATTCATGTCAATGTATGGCAAAAACTACTACAATATTGTAAAGTAATTAGCCCCCAACTAAAATAAATAAAAATAAATAAATAAATAAATAAATAAACAAACAAACAAAACAAAAAAAACAGCACTAACGAACTTCCCTGATGGCTCAGTGGTAAAGAATCTGCCTGCCAATGCAGGAGACACAAGAGACATGGGTTCAATCCCTGGGTTGGGAAGAACCGCTGGAGGAGGAAATGGCAACCCACTACAGTATTCTTGCCTGAGAAATCCCATGGACAGGGGAGCCTGGTGGGCTATAGTCCATAGGATTGCAAAGAGACACTACTGAGCGATGAGCACAAATGTGAAAAGTATAGGTAGTATACAGATCTAGGGAAAAAGCAAGAATCTACTATTCAAATGACTAAAATTTGGGCAAGTCTCCTTTAATACGAAAGAAAAAAAACAAAAGTTTTAAAATCTCTACACTCGAATTGAAATTTTGTCCCTTAAATATGCAAGTTTATGCAAGTTATATAATGCTGCATAATCAATCATTCTATCTGACCTTCTAACAATTTAGAAGGGGAAAGTCATCCTTAACCCAAACAATAAACAAAAAAAAAAAAAAAGAAATGATTCCCTGATACAGGTCTAAATACAGAAGAGTATAAATGGAATGGAAAGATACACTACGTACAACAAATTCATATTGAGAACACTTTTAGAAAGCCACACAATTTTATTCCTTATAGGTAAGAGAAGGTTAAAGCACTTAAAAAAAAAAAAAAGGTACAACAACTCACAAGATTAAGAAATCGGTATATAAACATTCTAAAACTTAAGAGTTCTTTAATCAGAAAGGACAATGGCTGAGCATACATAGAAACAAAGTCCATAAAATCACTAAAGTTGGGATATTATATATGTACATCATATATATATATATATATATATATATGCAAAATCTCAAAAGACTGAAACTAATAGTTACTTTAGAATGGAAAACAAAAAACACTGTAACAATGTACAGTAAAATTATGAAACTTTTTCCTCAATAAATGAGCCAGGCTAAAAGCAAAAAAGTCATAAAGAGTTCACTTACTTAGACATCAATTTTCAAAACTATAATACTACAATTAAGGCACTATCAAGAAGCAAAGTATAAACAAAAATAAGCTTTTGCAAAGTAAATGTCATAAAATCTATTTCATGAAGCTGAAGCATTGTACCTGCTTGTAAGCTCCTCAGACTCATACTAAGAACTACCAGAAGGCTGAGGTTTCCTGTTTTATTGCCTTCCAAGGAATTCCCTGGTGGCTCAGACGGTAAAGCCTCTGCCCGCAATGCGGGAGACCCGGGTTTGATCCCCGGGTCAGGAAGATCCTCTGGAGAAGGAAATGGCAACCCATTCCAGTACTCTTGCCTGGAAAATTCCGTGGATGGAAGAGCCTGGTGGGCTACAGTCCATGGGGTCGGAAAGAGTCGGACACGACTGAGCGACTTCACTCACCTAAGCATTTATCACTATTTGTAATTACCTCATTGCTTTTTTGTCTATTTTTTAAGTCCACAAGAGTAAACACATAACCTCTTAACATCATCTGAAGCAATACCAAGTCCACAGTGTGGCTTTAGAAATAACTAATTGAATTAATGAAAAAGTAACTTCCAGAGAATGGCATACTAACAGCTTAAAGTGCTTAGTCCCTCAGTCGTGTCTGAGTCTTTGAGGACCCATGGACTGTAGTCCCCCAGGCTCCTCCATCCATGGGATTCTCCAGGCAAGAATACTAGAGTGGGTTGCCATTTCCTTCTCCAACAGCTTAAACTAATGGCAGCTAAAATCAGCAATTTCATAAGACAGATATGTTTATACTCTAAGAGTATCAATGTTATTCAGTTAAGTCATTTTAAACATTTTCTATTAAAACAAATAAATATTATATAATAGAATGTAAAATTCAAATGAGTGAAATATAACACAAGACTTCAAAAATATTTTGTTATTGCAGGTGGCTACTACATATTTCTAGGACATATATTTATTGTCTTTTGTTATTAGAGCTACTTCATGAAAAACATAACAAGTCCTTATAAACTTGAACTATTTCTGTGCTCACCTAGCCAGTTATCCAAACAGACTACATACTCTTTCAATATAGCATTTACATAAATCTTTCAATCTCAAACACAGTACTTATTTGTCAAAAATGCTTTTAGGACATTTAGACTTTCATTTTCAGCAAAGATGCAGCAATAGCCACCACCAGATTTACCCTCTGGCCTGAGACTACCAAAACAAACAAACAAAAACTCAAAAGCAAGACTATTGATGTCAGAGAGCTTCCAGGCCACAGTAAATGGAAGTAGAGCCTAGACAAAGCCTGGCAACTCTGAGTTAAGGAGCAGAGCTGAGAATTTGAGAAACCAAGGCAACTTGAAGCCACAGAACAGAGTACCAAAGAGGAAAGTGTTTCAAAGAACTCCAAAGATCTGCATGCAGATAGTCCATACTGAGTATTAAGGTGACTGCTGAGCAGTACATGCTGGTAAGGGAACTACCAAAGGTAGAGCAAAGAACTACTATAAAGGATGAGGTAAGAATGTCCAAAGATCCAGCACAAAGATCTGACAAAGATACAGCACAAAGCCTCTTTCCATCAGCCAGACTAGAGAACATCACAATCTACAAGCTACTGAGTAGAAGAACCAGAAAGATCTTACCTTACCAGTGTTTAGCCCTAGATCAAATACTGCTATGGATATTCAAGAAGTTAAGCACCCTCCTAAGTATATACCCAAAAGAACTGAAAAAAAGTATCAAACAAATACATAGACAACCATGTTCATAATAGCAGCACGAGTCACCTTTTGGGCAGAAAAAACCTGAATGTCCATCAACAGATGAATGGATAAACAAATTATGATGGTGTATACATGGGCTTCCTTCCCTGGTAGCTCAGCTGGTAAAGAATCTGCCTGCAATGCAGGGGACTTGGGTTTGATCCCTGGGTTGGGAAAACACCCTGGAGGAGGGCATGACAACCCACTCCAGTATTCTTGCCTGGAGAATCCTCATGGACAGAGGAGCCTGACAGGCTACAGTCCACGGGGTTGCAAAGAGTCAGACACAACTGAGTGACTAAGCACAGCACAGTGTAGATGGTGTATAAAAGGAATATTATTCAATCTAAAAAAGAATGAAGAATTGAGACCTAGGTGGCTCAGAGGTTAAAGCATCTGCCTGCAATGTGGGAGACTCGGGTTCGATCCCTGGGTCAGGAAGATCCCCTGAAGAAGGAAATGGCAACCCACTCCAGTATTCTTGCCTGGAGAATCCCATGGACGGAGGAGCCTGGTAGGCTACAGTTCACGGGGTCGCAAAGAATCGGACACGACTGAGCGACTTCACTTTCACTTTCGCTTTCACAACACAGAGGAGCCTTAAAAACATTACGCCAAGTGAAAGAAGCCAGATACAAAGGGTCATATACTGTATGATTTCACTTGTATGAAATAACCAGAATAAATCAATCCACAGAGACAGAGCACAGACTGTGTTAGCTGGAGGGAAAAGATAATGGGGAGAAAATACTCAATGGGTAAAGGAGTTTACTTTGGAGTGGTGCAAATGTTTTGGAACTAGACAGAGGTGATAGTTGTACAACACTGTGAATGTACAAAATGCCACTGAATTCTTCACTTTATTCTTTTTTGGGGAGGGGAGAGGGGAGCCACACTTTAAGGCATGTGGGGTCCTAGTTCCCTGATCAGGAATTGAACCCATTTCCCTACAGTGGAAGCATGAAGCCCTAACCACTGGACACCAGGGAATTAATGGAAGTGCAGAGTCTTAACGGTTAGACCACTAGGGAGTCTCAAAACTGTTCACTTTATAATGGTTAATTTGTTATGTGAATTTCACTTTGATAAATTATTATTTAAAAATTTTAAGAAGGCTGAAAATGGAAAGCAAGAATTGATTGAAAAGAAAACAAATAGTAAAGTGAAAGACTTAAATTTAGCCAAATTGATAATTATAATAAATGTAAATCATGCAAAATTTCTAATTAAAAGACAGAGTGTCAGACTGAATAAAAACCAAATTAAAAAAAAAAATCAAGACCTAACAGTGCCTATAAGAAACAAATCTTAAATAATGGCACAACTAAGTTAAAAGTAAAAGGAGGAAAAAGGTATGCCATGCTAACATTAATCAAAAAAAAGTTGGAATGACAATATTAAAACTAGAAAAAGGTGTATTTCGGAGAAAAAAAATAAAGAAGGTCAATGTCATAATGATAAAGAGGTCAATTCACGGAGTAGACACAAAAATCTGAAACTTATGTACCTAGTTACAATGTCAAAATAAATTTTAAAAATGATAAGAATAAACAGACAAATCTACAGTTACATAATTACAGTCCGAGACTTTAATATCCCTGTCTTGATAACTAATAGTACTAGACACAAATTCAATAAGACTATAGAAGATCTGACATTATTAACCAACTTAATCTAATTGAATTAAAACACACCACTCCACCCGAAGGAAGAGGAAAACACATTATTTTCAAGTGCACAAGGATCACTTACCTAGTTAGTTCATATTCTGGGTAATAAAATAAATCTTAAAAAATTCAAAAGGATTCAAAACATACAAAGTATTATCTAACCACAATGAAATTAAAAATTGGCAACAGAAAGATCTCTATAAAAGTCCCCCAAATATCTGGAAGCTAAATAAAATACTTCTAAATAATGCATTGGTTGTAGAAAAAAACCAAAAGAGAAATATGAAAGTAAAAGAAATTGAATGAAAATTAAAACACAACATACCAAATTTGGGCAATACAGCTAAAGCAGTACTCACGAAGAAAATCTTTAACATTAAATATCAAAAGGTCTCAAATCAATGACCTTTGATTCCAACTTTAAAAAAAACTAGCAAAACAAATTCAGAGTAAGATGAAGAAAGAATAAAAGTTAGAGTGAAACCTATGAAATATTAAACATTAACTTGATAGAAACAAGAAAATCAAAAGTTGATCTCTGAAATTAACAAAACTAATAAACCACTAGCCAGATTAGTCAGGAAAAAAAAGAGACAATAAGGCATAAATTAACAATTTTAGGAATTAAGCGGTTATATTACTAGAGATTTTACAAGTAGTAAAAGAATAATGACTATTATGAACTGTACGAAAATTCAACAACTTAAATAAAATAAGACAAATCCCCTGAAAAACAGAAGCTCTGAGGCTCAATGAAGATAAAGTAGGTAACCTGAAAAGTTCCATATATATTAAAGAAACTGAATTTGTAGTTTCAGGTCTAGATGGTTTCACTGGTGAATTCTCCTAAAACTTAAGAAAGAAATAATGCATATTCTGCACAAACTCTTTCAGAAAACTGGAGAGAACACTTCACAATTCCTTTTGTGAGCTATCACTACCCTAATGAGAAAAGTAGACTACAGAAAAATATCCCTCATGAACAGACAGAGGACTTCTAAACAAACTTGAAGTCTAAAAATTCAATCAATTCCACAAACTTCTAAACTAAAAATAGAAAACTATATAACCATTCTAAAGAAGCAAAAAAGGTATCTGACAAAATCCAACATCTATTCCTGATGTAAACTCTCTACAAAGCAGTAGAATAAAACTTCCTCATATGACAAAGAACATCTACAGAACCCCATATGATATGGAATGATAAAAATGTGAATACATTCCCCCTAATATCAGGAGTAAGACAAGGACATCAATTCTCATTTTTTTTTTTTTTTAATTTTTTGGCTCTGCTGGATCTCTGTTGCTTCATGGGGACTTTCTCTACTTGTGCCAAATGGGGGCTACTCTTTGTTGCGGTGAGCGGGCTTCTCATTGCAGAGGCTTCTCTTGTTGAAGAGCACAGGCTCTCGGCATGGGGGCTTCAGTAGTTGCAGCACGTGAGCTCAGTAGCTGCAGCATGTGGGCTCTAGGGCATAGGCTCAGTAGTTGTGGTACACGAGCTTAGCTGCTCCATGGCATGTAGAATCTTCCCGGATTAGGGATCGAACCTGTGCCCCTGCATTGGCAGGCAGATTCCTATCAACTGTGTCACCAGTGAAGTCCCTGTTCTCACTACTTCAGTCAAAGATTTTCTGGAGATTCTAGTCAGTGCATTTAGAAATAAAGAAATTAAATCCAAAGCAAGGAGAAGAAGTAGTAAAAATAAGAGCAAAAAAATCAATGAAATTAAAAACAGAAAAATAGAAAAAAAATCAGGCCTTAAAGGAGTCCACTTACATCACTCCTATTCAACATTTTACTGGAAAGTCTACCCAATGAAAAAAAGAGAAAAAAGAAATAAAAGGCATACAGATTAGAAAACAAGGAATAAAACAACATGGTTATCTATGTAGAAAATCCCATAGAATCTATAAAAATATTCCTGAAATACAGTAAGGTCATAGGATACAATGCCAATATACAAAAATCAACTGTATTTTTTATGTACTAGCAGTGAACAACTGGAAATCAAAATTTTAAAAATACCATTAATAGCATCAAAAACAAAGAAACATATATACATAAAGCTAATAAAATATGTGCATGATCTGTATTCTACACAGAAAATTAGAAAATACTGATGAAAAAGAAATCAAAGATTTAAATAAATGAAGAGGTATAACATATTCATGGTTTTGAAGACTTGTTAAGATGTCAATTTTCTCCAAATTGATTTATAATTTCAATTCAATCAAAACTATAACTTTTAAAAGATAAGACAAGCTGATTCTAAAATCTGTGTGGAAAATGAAAATAGAATAGCCAAACAAATCTTGAAATAGAAGAACGAAGTTTAGAAGACTTGTCCTACCTGATTTCAACACTTACTGTAAAGCTATAAGGCACTAAACTATACACACACACACACACACACACACACACACACGCGCGTGTTGTTCATAATACTTTATAGTTTTATAGTGGTAGTATAGTACTATAGCGGGGCTTCCCTGGTGGCTCCGTGCTAAAGGATCTGCCTGAGAGTACAGGAGACTCAGGTTCAATCTCTGGGTTGGGAAGATGGAGGGAAATAGCAATCCACTCCAGTATTCTTGCCTGGGAAATCCCATGGACAAAGGAGTCTGACGTGCTACAGTCCATAGGGGTGCAAGAGTCAGACATGACTTAGCAACTAAACAACAAATAGTACTATAGCAAATACATATACTATAAAGCTATAAAGTATTACAAATGAGACCACATGGTATTAAAATCAAGATAGACACATAAAAATCAATGGAACAGAACAGAGTTCAGAAATAGATCCACATAAATATGGTGAACTGACTTTTGACAATATACAATGGCAAGTTACAGGAAAAGGATACTTTTTTCAACAAATCATCCTGGAAAACTTGAAGTCATGCGTAAAAAATGAATTTTGACCTGTATCTCACACCCATACAAATATGGATTCAAAATGGGTCATAAAATACAGAAAAGAGCATAGGAGAAAAATGTGATCTTAATTTAGGCCAAGAATTCTTAGATATGATGACAAACACACAATTTTTTAAAAATTAATATACTGGACTTAAACAAAATAAAAAATTTTTGCTCTGCCAAAGACATTAAGAGAATGAAAAAACAATTACAGAATGGAAAAATATATTTGCAAGTTAAATACCTCACAAAGGATGTCCTTCAATTGGCAAATGGATAAACAAATAGTCATGTATCCATACAAGAGAATGCTTCTCAGATTTCTATGTATCAGTTTTGTTCTATTAATTTCTATGGGTCCATCTTGAGTTTAATACCATGTGGTCTTATTTACAGTATTTTATAGCTTACTTTGTCTTATTGTGTAAGACAAAAAGAGCAAATAAAATGATAAATAAAAGGTTAAAAATCCCTGCTTTAAATCCCACCCTCGTCTGTCAAAGCACCCCTTTTTTCAGGGCCTCTAATACCCTTCATATATGCAAGAAGGGTCCCTCTCTCCAATTATCTAACAGCCTATACCCATGACAGGGAAACAGTTTTTTAACCAGTAACCATTATTTGTTTATGCCTACTGGACAGCAGAGTCCATATAAAATTAAATCATAAACATATATACAAGAAAGACTTCAGAGGTAATAATACAAAGTTGAATGAAATGTACTTTCTGAAACTACAGACTGAAATAACCTAAAAAAGTCAATCTACCTTATGTCTCAAATAAGAAAGAATTCAATGAAAGCATCTAAAATATGATCTTGTTACTAAGAATGCATAGAGAAGGCTAGGAAGTTTCTTTTTGTTTCCTAAATCCTATACTGTGCACACATTACAATATCTTGTTTATTCTTTTAAAAAAAATAAAAATAACTGTTTCAAAGGTTTCTATAGTAATAATACTCTTTAATTCCTTGGGTTAAATAACAGCAACCAACCAAGCAAGGAAGATACAGCAGTCATGTAAGCAATGGAAATGCCCAAACAGTAGGAGGGAGTGAGGGGATCTAACTACAAGCACTACAGATTCAACTGTGGATGCAGGAAAAAACAGATTTTTTTCTTTTAATCTATGGTAGGAAGATGATCTGGTGAGTACTATATGGGGGGAAAAAAGAAATATTCTTGGAATATAAAAAATTAAATATTACAATAGCAATTCTATTACAAGGCAGTATCTACTTCCTATCAATAAAATGCACTAGTTAAAAACTTTTTCCAGTAGAATATACATCTTATTTTGTAAGACAAAAAAAGGACAAATAAAATTTGCTTTTCTATATTTCTTATGATTATTTGATGACAAAATGAAATATAGCCACACAAAACTATTCATTCACTTCCCATGTATTTCATTTTTATACATATAATTACCATGATTTTTTAAAGCTTTATAACAAAAAAATGTAACATTCAATCTGTACTAATTTGCCATACCTCTCCCTACATCTTGGAAATTTTTTATTATAAGCAGTCAAAATTATTAGTCTTTAGATCATTTGTTCGCCTTCCCTGGTGGCTCAGTCAGTAAAGAATCCTGGGTTTGATTCCTAGGTCAGGAAGATTCCCTGGAGAAAGGAATGGCTACCCACTCCAGTATTCTTGCCTGGAAAATCCCACAGACAGAGGAGCATGGAGGGTTACAGTCCATGGGGTCTCAAGAGTCAGACACAACTTAGCAACTAAACCACTACCACCATCAGATCATTTTTTTCATATTATAAGATTACTATTTCATCACAGGAAACTTGTAAAATAACAGCAACAAAAATTCTTTAAATAAAAAGAGAAAATCAAATTTTCCATAATTTTAACAAATAAAAACAAGCATTGTTACCATTTTTTTCTGAGGTACTATCTTATAGATCAGTAATAATGCTATTAATCAGTATTTATTAGACTTACTTTGAACTACTCAGCTAAAAGCTTTACAAACACTATTTCATCCTTACAATAGTCCTATTCAGTAGGGAGATAAATATTGCCACTTTACAGATATGTCAACCAGAGTTTAAAGAGGTTAGAAAACACATTCTAGGTGCTCACAGAGATAAGTGGCAGACCTTAATACATATTTTCAATTACCATCATCAATGGATATATAGACAAGGCTGTACTCTACTCTAATGTAATGTCTTACATCATAAAAATTACGTATTATTTTTAGATGGCTATTGAATATAACAGTATATGGTGACTCACTTCTCTACTGGATCAAATTATTTTTGTATATTATTCAGAATGGTGACTCATTCAATACAAAAAATAAAAACTAGATAGTGCAAGATCTCGCTTGTCTACTTCTAAATTTAAATTAAGATATATAATTCAACTTACTCTTTTACTGAGGCAAATAACTGGCCACATACTGCAACCTAAAGTGCAGCAGCAACAAAGGCAGCCACAAAGTAGCCAACGTACATTAACAGGAAGGTTCTTCTTAAGACAACTGTTAACTCTGTTGATGCTGGCTTTAAATTCTTCAGGAGCTACCTAAAGAAAAATTTTAAGAAATAACAATACTGAAATATTAATGTCAATAAACATGTCTCTTTAACGTAATTTTTTTTCTAATTTGTTAGGAAAAGACTATTTTTGAGGCATATAAATAATAATGTCTAAATAATTGACACTCACTTTTCCAGTTAATGAAGAGGGGAATTCTGATTCAAATTTGTTGCTCAGTCCAAATCTATTTAAAAAAAAAAAAAAAAGAAAAATATGTTATTATATGTCACTGTTGCAAAAAATAGATCATTTAGCTTAATAAAAGGTCAAGCAAATAAAAGCATAACTTTATAACTTTATACACAGAAGAACAATAGAAGCTTAAGACATTATAATTAGCAATTTATGAAATGCAAAAAGCAATTCTGCAGCTGAATCAAAACTTTTATATAAGAGGTTGAGAACATATATAGACATCATTTTTTTTTGGAGTTATCTTTGTGAGCCAAATATTAATGAAACGGAAAACACAACTGTCCAATTTTGTCAAAATTACTAAGATTCTTCCAATTAAGTAACAGAAAGCTAAAATCTCTGCTATTAATTACTCTTTAGGTCAACAGCATTTTGTTAATACTCAACAAAGTAGTAACTTGTCTAAGAATGCAAATAACATTTTCTAAGACCAGTATATCTACACTGCTATTACACCTAGAGAATGTTAAAAATATTTGGAAC
The DNA here is from genome assembly GCA_024291935.2 of Okapia johnstoni. Classification (NCBI taxonomy): domain Eukaryota; kingdom Metazoa; phylum Chordata; class Mammalia; order Artiodactyla; family Giraffidae; genus Okapia; species Okapia johnstoni. Next base: position 63,214,104 of record CM044308.1, read on the forward strand.
AACATGGCTACTTTAACTTTTAAATACCAAGACATTTGCTACACATATTTCCAAAAAGATGAAACCAAGGTAGTACATTTTAACATCTTTAAGCTTTTAAATGTTTGCACAGATCATGAGGGTTGACTGGGCACTTGACTATTTCTTTGCATAAGGAAAAAAACACTCAGACACATTGGTAACAGCAGATTGCACCCTGGAAATAAAATTAAGATGCTTATATATGATAATTTTTACTGGATTCTGGAGCCAAACCTTTTTTCCAGTTTTACTGAGATTTACTTGGCATATAAAACTGTATTAGTTTAAGATATACAACCAAATGATTCGATACATGCATACACTGTGAAATGATTACCACAGTTAAGTTCACTAGTTCATGTCCATCACCTCACATATTTTTTTCTTCTCCTGTGATGAAAATGCTTAAAATTCACTGTCTTAGCAACTCTTGAATACACAAGACTTCATCTTAAATAGCTGGCACTGATAAGAGGGATCCCCTGGGATATTCTGTATGAAAGAGCTGGCCAGGGTTTCTGACTCAACCAACAGTGAAGCCACAGAGAGAAATCAAGTAGGTAGTCTGTGTTAAGGCAGTAAGGGGTGGTGGAGACTGGCCAGGTAATATGTGAATGTAACGAGTCAGATCCAGCTGACTACTGTCACGCTAGAATGCAGGCCTACCTTTACCAGTCTGTATGACTTTTTCTAGGAGGAGCTAGAAAACCAGACCTCTATGCAAAATCTCCCACCTTTAAAATAGGGTGCAAGTCAATACAGCACTTCTGTGGGTCAGGTTGTCATTTGCATCATGACATAGACTTCTCCACATCTAGATGGTGGCATTGGAGGCCATTCTGTCATCATCTTCAAGTACTTTCAAAAATTATTTAATAGTAGCATTGAAATAACATCAATATGTCCTTATAAACAATGGATACTATTTATGAAAAAAACTACAATACAATTACCTAGGTCCAAGACAAAATTCTCTCCACACTAAACATAAACCATTACTATTTAATATAACTCTGGTATTGATGATAGTCTCTTTCCAAGACTCTGAGCTAAATCTATTTTTAATATGGGGGCCTCAGAACAATGTGGTTCTACATGAAATTGCCCCTATAGATAATTCACCTCCAACTGCAAAGGTCCTAGCACAAGGAAAAGGTGTACAGTGCTTGCTGATAGTTTTGAGGTCTCTAGATAATGGACTTCCTTTTCATCTATTTCTCTTAGAGGAGATATAATTCAACAAATGTTTACTGAATATTGGCTTCTAAATTATACATTTCCATCTCTTGTGTCATCTCCTTTTGCCTGATGACTTTCTCCTTCAATCAATAGGTTCCATTTCAATCACGTTTATTATTGCAATTAACCACCTCCTTCCAACTGGTTTTAAAATTTTTTTAGAAAAGCAACAACCAGATACCTCCTAGTCTCCTAAAGATAACTGTCTTCCCCTACCATCTTCAGCCATTAATATTTAATATATTTAAATATTTAAAACATTATTTTATCACATACCAATAGTTTGCTGGGTAATATGCTATGTTGGAGGGAGCAGTCCAGCATGAGTATAAACATCAGTTTCCTTTCTTTCCCAAGACTGGATACTCCTTACAATAGGCCTGAGTGGCTGGGTGTTGATGCTTTACCCAGCGAGCACTACCAGCTAATTGCCCTGCTGTTCCTGTAAGTCAAGGTTCCTTTTAAGTCAGGCTAGTTATTCTTCTGAGTAAGAACTAGCAGTTACAAGGACTTTCTTAGGCACTCCCCTCTTTGGTAATACTTCTGATGTGTCTTAAGAACAGATAGTAACCCTTCTTCTTTCTTCATCTTGCCCCCAGAAGAATGATGTGTTCACAATAGATGGGAGTGCTTAGCTCTGCCACCAGACTTTAACTTCGTGCCAATGATTTTTCCATTTTGCCTCACTTGTGGTTTCCCACCTTCTGAACAAGAATACCTGTAAAGAGTGTCAAAAAGATACTGCTGTTGAAGAGCTTGGAGTCTCCCCAGCCCACAGGAGTGAATCCCAACAGCAATTTGCTTTCCCTTTAAAAGTTTTAAAAAGACATTTACATTTGAATCAAGTACTTCATGACTACAGGCAGATGGAGCCATGATAACCAGGCACCCTTTCCATTTGTACTCTGCTATATTTAAACATTTGGTGTCAGGACCTCTTTGCTCTCTTAAACCCTTGAGGACTTCACTGAACTTTATAAAGTTTATGCACTTTATATTTATCACTATTTTGGATTATACATTAGAAATGAAACCCCTAAAACATTTAAAATATTTTTTCATAAATGAGTCCACTATATGCTAATGAAAATGTTTTTATGTGAAACATTTTTCAAAGCAAAAAACTTTAATGAGATCTTCACACATCTCTTTAATGTCCAACAATGGGAGACAGCTGAATTTTTACATCTCTTTCTGCATTCAGTCAGTAGTAACATGCTCTTTTGTATGCACGAGAGCTCAGTCATGTCTGACTCTTTGCAACCCCATGGACTGCAGCCCGCCAGGCTCTCCTGTCCACAGAAATCTTCCAGGCAAGAATACTGAAGTGGGTTGCTATTTCCTACTGCAGGGGATCTTCCCAACTCAGAGATGGAACTCATGTCTCCTGCATTGGCAGATGGATTCTTTACCACTTGAGCCACCAGGTTAACCCCCACGTTCTTTTGGTTAATGTTTATAAAGAAAATTGAGTTTCACCAGATATGTGGTTGGAAATTTATGTATATTCTTTGCTATTATAACAACAATTGACAAGTGGTACCCTATTAAGAATTTTTTGCAAGGCGGAAAAAAATTTTATCAATGAACTTTTAATACTATTAAATTAAAATCCACTGTATATCACTTTTTTAATAGCTTTTTTTTTTAACCCATAACTGATTCTATTAAGTTCATATATCTGTACCTTGGAAAACACTGGTAGATTGAGTGATGCAGATTTCCAAATGTTGATACACGTCATTGTGTGATATCAGAATCATCACACTATAACTACCAATCTCATCAAAAGTTTTGGGAAGTTGTCAAGCTCACAGTGGCAGATATAAGTTTTCCAAAAATTCTAATTTTCATCTGAAAGCTAGAATTATTGACAACAAATGCTATCAGCTGTTCTACCTGAAGTGAGTCTTGCTTTACTTTCAAAAAAAAAGAGGCTGAATAACCAGCACTATACAAACAAAAGAAAAGAAAATGGTTGCTTTAACTTAAAAACTAACTTCAAAGCATATTGCTTTAATAGATGACTTTTTTCCTAGCTTTGAATGTTGTTGTTGGAGGCAGGCAGTAGCTGTGGATTTTAACAAGTGTCCTTCTTATCCGGCTTCCCTGGTGGCTCAGATGGTAAAGCGTCTGCCTGCAATGTGGGAGACCAGGGTTTGATCCATGGGTCAGGAAGATCCCCTGGAAAAGGAAATGGCAACCCACTCCAGTACTCTTGCCTGGAAAATTCCATGGACTGAGGAACCTGGTAGTCTACAGTCCATGGGGTCACAAAGAGTTGGACACGACTGAGAGACTTCACTTTTTGTATCCATAAGCAATAAAAGAAGAAGGAAAAATGCAGGGAAAAGTTGGAAAGATTAAGTACAAGGAAAGAGAGAAGAAACAAAGAAGAAAGTGAAGATTGAAAAAGTGTTACCAACAACTGTCTTAATTACCATTCAATACTTATTACCTATCAGTCCACTAGATGTCTGAAAAAAAAATGTACACATGTGCTACATCTAGGTGGAGGTGATGGAATTCCAGTTGAGCTATTTCAAATCCTTAAAAATGATGCTGTTCAAGTGCTGCACTCAATATGCCAGCAAAATTGGAAAACTCAGCAGTAGCCACAGGACTGGAAAAGGTCAGTTTTCATTCCAATCCCAAAGAATGGCAATGACAAAGAATGTTCAAACTACCACACAATTGTACTCATCTCACACACTACCAACATAATGCTCAAAATCCTCCAAGCTAGGCTTCAACAGTACGTGAACCGTGAACTTCCAGATGTTCAAGCTGGATTTAGAAAAGGCAGAGGAACCAGAGATCAAATTGCCAACATCCGCTGGATCATCAAAAAAGCAAGAGAGTTCCAGAAAAACATCTACTTCTGCTTTATTGACTATGCCAAAGCCTTTGACTGTGTGGATCACAACAAACGGCACAAAATTCTTCAAGAGATGGGAATACCAGACCATCTGACCTGTCTCCTGAGAAATCTGTATGCAGGTCAAGAAGCAACAGTTAGAACTGGACATGGAACAACAGACTGGTTCCAAATAGGAAAAGGAGTACGTCAAGGCTGTATATTGTCACCCTGCTCATTTAACTTATATGCAGAGTACATCATGAGAAACACTGCACTGGATGAAGCACAAGCTGGAATCAAGATTGCCGGGAGAAATATCCATAAACTCAGATAGGCAGATGACACTTCACTTATGGCAGAAAGCAAAGAATAACTGAAGAGCCTCTTGATGAAAGTGAAAGAGGAGAGTGAAAAAGTTGGCTTAAAACTCAACATTCAAAAAACTAAGATCATGGCATCCAGTCCCATCACTTCATGGCAAATAGATGGGGAAACAGTGGAAACAGTGGCTGACTATTTTTTTGGGCTCCAAAATCACTGCAGATGGTGACTGTAGCTATGAATGAAAAGATGCTTGCTCCTTGGAAGAAAAGTTATGACCATCCTAGACAGCATATTAAAAGAGACATTACTTTGCCAACAAAGGGCCATCTAGTCAAAGCTTTGGTTTTTGCAGTGGTCATGTATGAATGTGAGATTTGGACTATAAAGAAAGCTGAGCACTGAAGAACTGATGCTTTTTAACTGTGGTGTTGGAGAAGACTCTTGAGAGTCCCTTGGACTGCAAGGAGATCAAACCAGTACATCCTAAAGGAATTCAGTACTGAATATTCATTGGAAGGACTGATGTTGAAGCTGAAACTCCAATACTTTGGCCACCTGACTCACTGGAAAAGACCCTGTTGCTGGGAAAGACTGAAGGCAGGAGGGGAAGGGGACGACAGAGGATGAGATGGCTGGATGGCATCACTGACTCAATGGACATGAGTTTGAGTAAGCTCTGGGAGTTGGTGATGGACAGGAAAGCCTGTTGTGTTGCAGTCCATGAGGTCGCAAAGAGTCGGACACGACTGAGCGACTGAACTGAGTTGAGCTACATCTACATCTATTCCTATTACCTGAAAGATTTTGTTCTGAATCACTGTTAAAATAATCATTGCTTTAGAAGTGATAAAAGATTTAAACTGTTTTCAAAGAATGGCAAGAAGATAAAACACATCAAACTTAGCCTATTTTACTCTTACATATTACAAGTTTATAATCTACTAGAACTTGGAGAAAAAAATAGAACTTGGAGAAAAAGAGAATTCATTCAAATCAAACTATTGAGCACCTTCTATGTAAGATTTCATGATCATAAAGTCCTACAAAGGAAGGCTTGCATAGCTTTATAAAACTTTTTTAAGGAAGAAGCATTTATGAGACCGATTTTTAGCTTTCACATGTGTGTCGGGGTGGGGGATGGAGTGGATTTTAGTTCCCTGACCAGTATTGAACCTAGGCCCTTGGCAGTGAAAGTACAGAGTTCTAACCACTGGCCTGCCAGGAAATTCCTCCAATTCTTACTTTTATATAAATTGAGGTAATTTTGAAAGTTCTTGGAAGTTCTTACAATATACCTGGTGAAGTTCTGCAAAGGGACTGAAACTTTACACCTAAGTCTAAGTGGAATCTGGAAATAGGCTTCTTTTACTCATACCCAACCTACTTTCAGAATACTGTCACCTTGTTCCTAATCTACAGCCAAAACTCAGAGTAACCGACTCTAATCTGCTACCCTGCACTCTCATCTTCATCCAGTTCAGAACCTCTCTTCATGATAGATCCTTCCCTTTCCAAACTTCTTTTAATATTTAACTTTGGAACCTTTAATTACTGATCTGCTACTTGGATACCTTAAATAGGTATATTTTCTCCTACGAAATGACAATCTCTCCTTAGAAATTCTCAACTACAGCTCATTCCCTGGAGTCCATCTTCCAGACTCCATCTTCCATGTTCTCATAATACTTGACTATATTCTTTTTTGCATAGCCAATTATCATGTCTCATTATAATAATGTCATAAGCCTAATTCCCTACCTTGATAATCAGTGAGATGGTTATAGGTAGGCATGATATCTTAACTATCTTTATATTCTAAATGTCTGGCCCAATGCCTGATAAATATTCAATAAATATTTGCTAAATAAATTAATTTCTAAGCCAGAAAAATGGTTTACATTTCACTAATTCCTCACTGCAAACTTCCACTCCACTGTTCTCTCTTCTGATGCACATGATTCTCAAATTATTCCAAGCCCCAACCATCATTTTCAGTATTCCAGGTCACTCCCTCTGTGTTGAGGATCCCCAAGATCACCTTCTGGTTTGATGATTCACTAGGAAGACTCAAGGGACTCAACATACTGTTGTACTCAGAGCTAGATTTACTACAGCAAAAGGGTACAAAGCAAAATCAGCAAAGGGAAGAGGCATATGGGGTGAAGTCTTAGAGCAAACCAGAGACAAGCCTGCAAGAATCTCTTCTCAATGAAGAATACAGAATGTGCTTAGTTCCTCCAGGAACTAGTTTTCACAACATATATATAAGGTTGTCTACCAGGAAAGCTCATTAGAGAGTCAGTACCCAAGCTTTTACCAGGGACTGGTGACATAGGGCCCCTCTACTTAGCATGTACCAAAATTCCAGACACCCAGAAATAAAGCAGACATTCAGTATAAACCACATTATTTGTACAAACAGTTTAGGCACAGTGAGCCATTCTTATCAATTCTGGGCATACTGGGAACACTTCCAAAGTACAAGTTCTCAGACACCAACCAAAAACCAACACAGCAAACAAGGCTTTTTCAAGATAGCAGTCTCAAGTCTGCTATGTTCTTTTCTGCACAACTTCACACTCTCTAAGGATACAGACATTTATGTCACAGTTCTTTCTTTCTACAACTCCTGTCTTTATCCCCAATAATTCAATATTTAGCACCAAAATCTAACTATTAACTGACCTTATCTATTCTGAGGAAATTCACTTCTATTTAATTCAGCAACTAACATCAACATTTAGAAGTATATCCTGAAATTCGGAACTGTAAATTTCTCCTCTTACCACTAAACCATCAATCATTTCATTTCTCCCACTTTTATTAAATTTGTTTCCTCATGTCTGGTTGTAACCCACTCCTCCTTACTACTCCTCGTTTTTCCATTCTAAATCTGCTCCCTATGACTCTACTTTCTCTTTACCTGCCAGAAATACACAGTCAATCATTTAACCATACTCAAAAAAAACCCTTTATTTTCTGCACCTCTAGAGGGTCTTTTGTCAATCCAATTGAAATGTTTACATTCTTCACTTCAATTTCCACTGCCTGGAGCTACATTAGGGGGCAAAAAAAACATAATTACATCTAACTTCAGTTGGATTAATGTTGTAACAATCTTAAATCATTCATAATCAGCTTCCTTTTCCATACTTCACAACTACCCCTCTGTATGCTCAGCCTTATCCTCACAACCCACTTTTTTTCTTTTTGCAGATAACCATAGTTCCTTAACTCCAATCAAAGAAAAAAAGACCAATGAAATAAAAAACTGCTTTGCATTCTCTCCCTTTCATGTTTAGATTTACCTATGTCTTCAGTAACTTTATCATCCTTCTCAATGGAGGCAAGCTAATCATTTGCTACAGTGCATCTCCTTCAGTCTCCTCTGCAATCCACTCATTTCTCCCTCTTTTGGGGCTCCTTACACGAAGCTCACAAAAGTGCCTAAGTCTACTCAGCCTGAGAATCTGAACACCTATTTTCCTCTCCCTCAACATATGATGGCTTCCATCTCTTTTTCTTCCTCATCCAGTGTCTTAAAAAAGGCTTCCACATTCATCTCTTTATCTCACCTCCCATTCATTATTCAAACCACTACAATCCAGGATGTAATCCAATTTCTCTACTGATGAGATTGCTCTCAACAGTTTAGTTGAAAACACTCTAGTTGAGTCCTACTTATAGCCCATGCTTTCTCCTAGCAAACAGCTTGATTACCAGAGTATGGAATGTCTTATTTGGTATAGAATACAGCAAATACTTTCTTTGCTATGTCTTCTATTTCTGCCAAAGCTTTTGCTTTTTTAATCTATTCTACACCAACCAAAGCAATATTGTCAGATAAAGTTTTAATGAAACCATCCTTTTTTATTAAATGGATAAGAAAAGCCACATACTTCATGTTTGCTAACTACAAAATACCATCTTTAATAATTTTGATGTGACATAAGTTACTTAGTTTTGATACTACCTTAGTTCTAGATCAGCAGGAGGGTTGGGGGAGAGGGGCTGGGTTTTTTGCTTTTTTTAAGTTTGGCAGGAGGTAGTGTTTGTTAGCAATGAAAGTGACATATGTTTCAGTTTAATTTGACAGCATTAGAAATTACTCCTTTTATCCATTATGTTCAAGTTTGAGGTTTTTAAATATAATAATATAATAATAATAATCTACTTTATTCTAACTCAAAGTACAATTGGCCATGGACAGTAATAAAAAGGTCAAAATTCTTAAAATAATAATTCAATATGCTTGAAAGAAGAATAATGGGTAGGAAGCTGAATTCAACCTAATAACCTAACATTTTATTAATCCAAAAAACTGGAAGCAGCACTTAATAATTTTAAGATATAATTCAAGATGGGTGGCATCTTAATTTAGTTAGCTACCGAGACTAATAGATGAGATAAAACTAAAAAACATTTTATGTTGGCAAGAAGGTCTTAAGATGGAAAATATCCATGTACTGTCAGTGAACTATAAATTATTATAACCATTCCAGAAATTAATTTGGCATTAAAAATATTTATACTTTTGGTACAGTAATTTTTCCTTTCAGGGATCTTGCCTAAAAAGTAATCTGAAATGTGAATAAAAATATATGCATAATTAAGTTTCCTGAAACTTTATTCACAATAGAGAAAAATAAACAAAATAAAATACTGGGAATGTAAAGTAAACTACTACAGTATCTCAACATAAGAGAATACTAGACAACTATTAAAAATGAAGTTGCAAACTAATAATATGGAAAGCATATATAATATACTGTTAAGCAAAAAATACAAAAACATACACATAGCATATGATCTAGAATGTAAAGGAGAAAAATCTTACAAAATCATAAACCCTTCAAGCACACAATTTGATAGTACATAGACAGAGGAGCCTGGACCACTGTCTATGGGGTTGCAAAGAGTCAGACACAACTGAGTGCACACACACACAAAGGGTCTTAAAAAAATTCCTTACAGTGGCACAGATATGTTCATGAATAATCAAGTATTATGCAGTGTTTTTCTGTTGGTTTTTTTGTTTTAAATATTTATCTATTTGGCTGCCTTGGGTCTTAGTTGTGGCATGTGGGATCTAGTTCCCTGAGGAGGGATCGAATCTGGGCCACCTGTGTTGGGAGCTCAGAGTCTTAACCACTGGACCACCAGAGAAGTCCCTGCAGTGTTATTTTGGTGAGGGAGATCTAAACACATTTTGTTTAATTTGTTGTTTCTTAAAATAGGATCTATTTTTCAGTAGATATATAAGCAAATATATTAAAAGTATTTTATAACATATAATAACATCAACATAATTTCTTCTATTTGAATCTTTTATTTGGTATTAACTACGTATGTTATCATAAGTAAAAAAGGAGTTTGGGGTTCACTAATCAACAGCTTTCCTGGATGCATTTCTACCTTTTCTATAGTTCTAGCCCATATAATCTCGTCCTTTTTTTTCAACTTTGATTTTTAATTCTTCTGTGTTCCTTGTATCTCCTCATACTAATGTCTCTTAGAATCCAGTGATGCACTGTTATTTTAAATTAAAACATGTTTTGAACTCAAAGTGAATTTTGCCTTTTAAATAAAGGAAGTATAACAATCTGACTTCAATTTTGTTTTGTGCTGTGTTTATTTTCCTTATTTCTGAGTGCAGTGCTACTTTTAACAGTGAAAGCTTTAAAACAGTAGAAAGACTACAATTGTATGAAATTAATTATGATACACTAATTTGAAAGATACTACACAGCTCAAAACCATTTACACTTGAGAATAGCCTGTTAGTCTGCATGCCTAATTAGGATCTCCCTAAACTCTGGTGAATTAGATCACAAATGGGCATCTGCTTTATTCCTGGGCTGTGGGATGGCCAGGGCTACCCAACCTAGACAACATTAACTAATTCAATCTGATCCTCTTTCTTGAGGTATCTGAGAAAGAAACAACAGATGGTAACAAGAAGCTGAAACGGAAGCCTAGATATAGTAAAGTTATGAGTAAGTAGAGGTTAAAACAAATTAGAAAAAAAAAAAGAATAGGCTGAAGCCAACAGTAAGCAATAACTGTTAAGATAAAAGGAAAAAGAGGTCTGCCAGTTCATGGCAACAGCAGAAGCTAGAACTGAAAGGTAAGTCGCTGTGACAGACCACTAGACCAAAGGACACATGCTGCTGAGAAAAATGACACAATAACTTCATCACCAGAGCTGCACTCAATTATCCAAAACAATAATATTCCAGTCTCCTTGAAGTCTGGCTATACAATCACAAAGTTTCCTGTCTTCTTTAGTCTCCACGTACTCTTACAAAAAATTTGCACTACGTAAGGACCCCTTAGTGTTTCTGTTCTTATCTAATAGAGCCTAATACTTCAGACTATGTAAGAACCTGTTATAACATTGGCAAATGTTCCCAATATATTAAATGAAGAATGCAGAATACAAAGTACTTTGTAACTATGGTCTCAATTTTTTAACAAAAATAATTACATAAACATAAAAACAGAAAAAGTTTATCAAAATAGTGATTAACCTTAGGCAATAATATTATGGGTGGTATTTCACTTTCACAATTTCATATTCTCTAAAACTTCAATAATTACATATATGTACTTTAAACCAAATATTTTATAAGGAACAAATATATCAAAATATTAAATGACCTTTTCCTCTTGGTGATAACAGATTATTTACTTTCTGCTTCACTGGGAAATACTACTTTTCAATTTTTAATAATCTTTATGCTTTTCATTAGAATTAGAAAAAGTATTAAACCGGAAGAAAAGTAGATAAAGGAGTTTTTTATTTTTAACCTTGCCTAAGGAAATATGCACGCAATTGACATGTTTAGATTTCAAGATAATTCTACTAGTTTAAAGTGTATTTCAGAGCATACTTTAAGGATATTTAAATATATGTTAAATAAATTGCAAAGAATTTGAAAATTAAATAGAAAAAAAATTTCCTAATTCCACAACAATAGAATCTCTGCATCTGAGAGCTAAAAGGCACCACGACCATCATTTGGTCCAAATATTTACTTTTACAAATGAAGAAATTAATGCATAGAATGCAAATAACTTAGATATCATAACTAATTAACATGCAAGATCTAGGCTAGAGCCTTATTCTCCTGAACCCAAGCCTGGGTAATTTCTACTACTAGACAATGCCTGTAATGACTTTCTCTGTAAGCAAAGAAAATGTTTATCTCCTTGAACCAGAAACTCTAAATTGAGAAAATATTTAAGAACTGGAGGGAAAAAAGCTTTTTCCATCAAACAGAAATTATAAAATTAAAAATAACACGCAGGACTTCCCTGGTGGTCCAGTGGCTAAGACTCTACGCTCCCAATGCAGGGGGCCTGAGGTTCAATATTTGGTCAGGGAACTAGATTCCACATGTCATAACTAAGAGTTTGCATGCTGCAACTATAAGATTCCGCATGCTGCAACTAAAGATCCCACAAGCTACAACACCCAGCGCAGCCAAATAAATATTTAAATAAATTTTAAAATGCTGATAAACTACAAAAATGCATTAAAAAATAACACACAATAAATGTTAACATTATCATATGGATCTAGGGGAAAAAAATCTGGTTTTGAGCTTTTCACATTTGTATCTAAAATTCCCAAGTATATAGGATTTTTCTGTAAGCATTTCTGTTGACAAAGTATATAGAGAACACTTGAGTTTGCTGCTCTGGTTCAATAAAAGCAATTAAGCAAACAAGACTCTGGAGCCAGATTGCCTGGACTGAAATCTTGACACTGCCTTTTCCAGAAGTCTCACTTTGAGCAAGTTAGTTACTTTTTCTGAGCCTCAGTTTCCCTATTTATACACCAAGGATAATAACAACCTCTGACTCATTAAATGAGTTCACATACATAAACCACCAACAATGCATTGCATAAACTCCGTATGTTTAACTGCTTTTATTATTATAAAACAATGCAAATGTATGCTATGTTTTTATTACGGTTATTACCCTTCTAATAAAGTTGACAATATTATCATTTAATGTCCACTATCGATAATGATAGGGGCTTCCCTGGTGGCTCAGAAGGTAAAGCGTCTGCCTGCAGCGTGGGAGATCTGGGTTCGATCCCTGGGTCGGGAAGATCCCCTGGAGAAGGAAATAGCAACCCACTCCAGTATTCTCACCTTGAAAATTCCATGGATGGAGGAGCCTGGTAGGCTACAGTCCATGGGGTCACAAAGAGTCAGACACGACTAAGCGACTTCACTTTCATTTTTTATAGATAATGATAAACTAGAGAATGTTCAGATCACAATGACTTCACAAACACCCTCTTCAAACAGCTTTTTAGCAAATAAGACAGTCAATGATAAAACTAACTAATGTTAACTGTCAAAGATATTTCAACTTTCTGCCATCCTCTTCAAGGTCACGGGTAATGTGCAGGAAACAAGGTACACAGAGAAGTGCTGGGTTCAGGAAGCCCACCAGGCTTCTCTGTCCAAGGAATTCTCCAGGCAAGAATACTGGAGTGGGTAGCCATGTCCTTCTCTACGTATCTTCCCAACTCAGGGATTGAACCCTGGTCTCCCGCACTGCAGGCAGGTTCTTTTACCTTCTGAGCCACCAGAGAAGCCCCTCAGGAAAGCTAGGAAAAATTAAACAGCTGGAGCTAATATGGGCAAGCGTGAGGCCAGGAATCCACGCAGGTAAGATAAAGGTTGAAAGGCACAAAGAAGTTACTGTGGTGAAAATGTAAGAGCAACACAATGGAGAGACAGAATGCCTGAATTCTAACCTTGGTTCACATATCTACTAGATATATTATCTCAAGAAAGCAAATTTTCTGGGTTTATTTGCCTCACGTAAAACAACCTGTTCTCAGGGTCACTTATGCCCAAAGGTCAGATGCAATTTCAAAGTTTTTAAGGAAAAAAATAGCAAGGTTTTCTGGATTCACATTTTATAGGTAGAACAACTACTACAAAAAAATGGAACAAAGTTTTAAAACTTTATTCCTGTCAACAAAATTTGAGAGTTTTCCTCTTTGCTAAAGTTTGTACTCTTTACCAAGTGTGGCTCATCTCACTGTCTGACAGAGGAAGCACTATGAAAAAAGAGAAGCACAGAGTAAGGGGAAGTAGATGAGTTTTAAGTAGAAAGGAGGATAGGACTCATTAAGATAACTGTGAAAGAGTTGAAGAAGGTGAAGGAACTAGCCATTTGAGTATCTGGGGTGGAGGGATATTCCAGAAAGTGGAACCAAACAGTGCAAAGCCCTAAGCCAGAAGTGTGCTTAGAATAATTCAGGGAATACAAAGGAGGCTTGTGTGACTAGACTAGGGTAAACAAGTGAAGAACGGCAGAAGTCAGAAAAATAATGATGGGCCACATCAGGTAGGGTCTTACAGGCCATTAAAAGGAGCTTTAATTCTGAAGATGGGGAATTCTGACAGAAAAGAGATACGATCTGATTTGTGTTTTAAAAGAATCACTGTGGCCAATGTACCAAAAAGATTGTAAAGGCTCAGAGGCAAAGGTGGGAGCAGGGTGAAGAAAAGTATGAAATATAAGGCAGAAGAGAGACAATGAAAACCCACACCAGGAGCACAGAGATGGCAAAAAGTGGTCAGATTTTGGATATTGTTTTTAAGACAGAGTCAAGAGATTTACTTCTTGACAGATAAGATGCAGTAAAAGAAAAATAGGGAAATCAAGGATGTGTCAAAGACTTTTTTCACTCTAAGCAAACAGGATACCAGGTCTGCCATCAACTGAGAAGGGGAAGGCTGCACTTGAAAGCTGATTTGGGGGGGAAGAATACAAATTCAGTTTTGGATATTTTGGACTCTGAGACACTCAACCCATACAAACCTATAGACTCAAAAGAATTTTATCTTCCTGTCAATATGATGACACATATGAACATCAGTTCAGTTCAGTGGCTCAATCGTGTCTCTCTGCAACCCCATGGACTGCAGCACGCCAGACTTCCCTGTCCATCACCAACTCCCAGAGCTTACTCAAACTCATGTTCATTGAGTTGGTGATGCCATCCAACCATCTCATTCTCTGTCGTCCCCTTCTCCTGTCTTCAGTCTTTCCCAGCATCAGAGTCTTTTCCAATGAGTCAGTTCTTTGCATCACGTGGCCAAAGTACTGGAGTTTCAGCCTCAGCATCAGTCCTTCCGATGAATATTCAAGACTGATTTCCTTTAGGATGGACTGGTTGGATCTCCCTGAAGTCCAAGGGACTCTCAAGAGTCTTCTCCAACACCACAGTTAAAAAGCATCCTTACAGAGGCTTCACTCTGTCAGCCCAACCCTGCCCGACGCCCTCTGTAGGGGCCATCGCTGCACCGTGTGCGCATCCCGGCCAGATGCTGCGCTGCACCAAGGCGTTTTTTAATACTCGAGTATTTTTACTATTATGAGACTCTCCCTCCAAATTCTTCAGTAAAAATTGCTTTTCAAAAAAAAAAAAGCATCAATTCTTCGGCACTCAGCTTTCTTTATAGTCCAACTCTCACATCCATACATGACTATTGGAAAACCCACAGCTTTGACTAGATGGACCTTTGTTGGCAAAGTAATGTCTCTGCTTTTTAATATGTTGTCTAGGTTGGTCATAGCTTTTCTTCCAAGGAGCAAATGTCTTTTAATTTCATGGCTGCAGTCACCATCTGCAGTGATCTTGGAGCCCCAAAAGGTAAAATCTGTCAGTGTTTCCACTGTTTCCCATCTATTTGCCATGAAGTGATGGGACCAGAGGCCATGATCTTAGTTTTCTGAATGTTGAGCTTTAAGCCAACTTTTTCACTCTCCTCTTTCACTTTCATCAAGAGGCTCTTGAGTTATTCTTCGCTTTCTGCCATAAGGGTGGTGTCATCCACATATCTGAGTTTATTGATATTTCTCCCGGCAATCTTGATTCCAGCTTGTGCTTCATCCAGTGCAGTGTTTCTCATGATGTACTCTGCATATAAGTTAAATGAGCAAGGTGACAATATACAGCCTTGACGTACTCCTTTTCCTATCTGGAACCAGTCTGTTGTTCCATGTCCAGTTCTAACTGTTGCTTCTTGACCTGCATACAGATTTCTCAGGAGACAGGTCAGATGGTCTGGTATTTCCATCGCTTGAAGAATTTTGTGCCGTTTGTTGTGATCCACACAGTCAAAGGCTTTGGCATAGTCAATAAAGCAGAAGTAGATGTTTTTCTGGAACTCTCTTGCTTTTTTGATGATCCAGCAGATGTTGGCAATTTGATCTCTGGTTCCTCTGCCTTTTCTAAATCCAGCTTAAACATCTGGAAGTTCACAGTTCACGTACTGTTGAAACCCGGCTTGGTGAATTTTGAGCATTACGTTGCTAGCGTGTGAGATATAAACCAGAAATTTCAGGTTCAATCTGAACACGTAGGTTATACAAATGGCAAGTGAAGACAGCACTTATTTTCTAATGCTGAACTCTGAGCTCAATGGAGTCAACTTTTTAGCTATTTTGGGAGATGAAGTCATAATCAAAGAAAAAATTAACAGATTTTAATACATAAAAATCATGCTTTAAGTTCATCTGGCTGCCTTAATACACATCTAAATATCAATGTGGTTCATGGAAGGATAAAACTGAAAGTGTACACAGAAGATACAGAACCCCTGGAGTTGGAAACATAAATATATGAGTCTCAAAATATAACTCTAAAAATTTTAACTGTGTGACAAAATTCTATACATTTGAGTTCAACCAGCTCTGTGAAAGTATAATCTCATTCATAAACTAGTGAAATCAAAAATTTACTTAAATCATGTACCACAAACACTCTATCATACACTTCATCACTATACAGTTTTATAATATTCTAGTATTAGAATTTTACTAATTTTCAACTATTAAGATTATATTTTCAACAGACAATTACATATGTTGTTAAGCATTGAAAGTTTTGTAAATATATAGTAATTAAACTTCATGGTATTAACTTCTGATAATATAGGGATTCAACTAATCTAATCCAACTACTTTACATTATCTGTATCAGATTAAGGAAAAAAGATTTTATATATCTAATCTGTATACAGTCTAGAATATGCTTCATATTTATATAAACATTATGAGCAACATGATGATAAACTATGTCCATTTAAGAAGCAATATACAGTTGAACTGGTTTAGAGTACAGACTACCAAAATATCAACTTCAAGTAATATTTACAATTTTTTAAATATTTTTAAATTTATTAATTGGAATATAATTGCTTTACAATGTTGTATTAGTTTCTGCTACATAATAATTTGTATCAGCTATATGCAAACATATATTCCCTCCCTCATGAGCTTCCCTCCCACCTCCAACATTTATAATTGGAAAGTTTAGAAAGGGCAGAGAAAGAAGGCTGGATACATAGGAACTCCTTCACTGGACTAATCAAGGACTCCA
Organism: Okapia johnstoni; assembly: GCA_024291935.2. Lineage (NCBI taxonomy): Eukaryota > Metazoa > Chordata > Mammalia > Artiodactyla > Giraffidae > Okapia > Okapia johnstoni. Next base: position 63,230,969 of record CM044308.1, read on the forward strand.
CTGTAATTACAATGCATGACGAAAGAGAATAAAACCAGTTACTCTTGCAGGAAGCAGACAAACAGACAGACAGATGAGGCAGACAGAGATAAACACACACATATCCACTTATCAATCAAAAAACAAAAGTAAGTTAAAACAATAGTCCAACCAATTCTACACTAAGTAAACTGCACTTACTAGATGTAGAATGGAAAAGAGCATCAAGAAGAAGAAAATCATTTCTCCAAATCTTTGAGGAAATTTCAGTCCTTACGTAGACAATTCAGCTTTAAGAGTAAAAATGTAAAAAGCAGTCTTTCCCTCAAATCTAATGAACAGATCACTGTCAAACACCACACATCTTGTAGCTAAAGGGTACAAAGGTCCTCACTTCAAAAGCTACGATCTTGTGGGAAAGCCACAATCTTGTGCAGTAGCCACTGTTCTCTTGTCATACTTAGCTGCTCTGTGGCAGCAGAACAGGAAATGCAAGTATGTCATCACGACAGTCTCAAGTAAATAAATAGTAAGGGCAGCCACCGATTTTTGACCTCACCCTCCACAAAGCCAAAACAAAGACCAAAAGAAAACAAAAAATAACACAACTGGGAAATGAGATGGCAAAAGTGACCGATGCAATGTTCTGCCATACCTCATAGAAAAGTTGCTAAATTTGATGGCTTACAGCCAGAATTGTAATATCTCCTTTATCTAAAGTTCATCACCCTAAACCAGGCCACTATCATCTCATCTTCACTGTTCCAACAGCTAACTACTCTCCCCAGTTTCACCCTAATCTCTCTATAATCCTTTTTGGTCCCTATTGAGCTTGCCAATCTCATTTCAAGGAACTATATCCTTTGTTTCCTATGTTCTAACCACACTACAGTAGTAGCATCCTTTCAGTTCCTCAGGCAAGCCAAACTTACTTTGCTGTTCTCCAGACCTGCGGGGCTCTTCACAGGACTCTTTCACCCTTCCTAAATGTTACCTTCTCAGAGGGGTTCTCTATATCACATTATTTTCTGCCACAGATGCTAATGTCTCCTTTGCAGTGACTTTCTCAGACATAATTTATCTGTTCGCTGTAAGCTCCAGAAGGGCAGAGGAACTATGTATGTTTCATTCATAACTATAAACTCAGAGCCTCACATAACACTGAGCATAAAATTTAATAAATACTTGTTAAATTACTTATCAGGAAACCTCAACAAGCCAGTTGATAATGAAAGATTAACTGAAAAATACTCTGAGGAGGTAAGAATCTCAAAACCCAAGTATTAAAATTCAAGCATCTAAATCCAGCACTCAGAACCAACTTCTCTTACTTTATACAATGGTCTTATAAGGTTGGTTGTCTCATTTCTAACCGACAGCTGATCAATTAGAAAGAAAAGAAGAACATAAACTGAAAGCAAAAGCTCTCATATGCGAAATTCAAAAGAAAGTGCCATTTAGAAAAGATCCTCAAACTTTAAAATACCTCAGTGGCCTCTAAGAACATCACTATGTACTAATCTGTCAATACTTTCTTTTGATTAAAAGTTTCCTCTCAGATAATTCTGACAGGATCTTAAAGCAGGAGAGCATATTTCAGACTGATTTTCAAGACAGTGATAAAGATTAACCAAAAACTACGCATGAAGGGATAAATATAAAAATATATGGCAATAATTTGTTGAATGTCTATTATGGGTTCAGGTAATCAGATAAATTATTTCTGACTGTCACACCTAATCCCTGAGATAGATATCCCTTTTGCAGATGAGAAAACTAAAGTTAAGCAAGGTTAATGGCGACAGTTCGGAAGTTTCTGAGAATTGAAATCAATCTGCTTGACATCAGAGACCACTCTTTTCACAGAACCATCTCTTGCTTTCCAAACGTGTCTAAGAATCACCCAAGCTCCTATCAAAAATAAAAATTCCTAGACTTTTCCCCTAAAGATTCTGATTGCAGATGCCTTAAATGTGTATCTTTTAAAATGTCCTTAGTGATTCTGATATTCAGGCAAGTGATTCTAATAATCTGGCAAGTTTAAGAAATACTGTACTGAGACTAAGCTAGACTGTATGAACATGGAAATACTGGTATAACATCTGATTTTACAAATGGATTCTGAAACAAATTATGAAAAGTCACCAACAAATCTTACACAGAAGACATCAGAGTAAGGTACTTAAAAGCATCTGTTGCTGTTATATTTTAAAGCTTAATTTCATTGAGAATCATATCTTAAGTAGCTTTATAGTAGATTAAAAAGCTAAGCCATAGATACTAAAAAGACTTAAAAGATTCCATTCTGAACTTTCCTGGTGGTACAACGGATAAGAAACCACCTGCCAATGCCGGGGACACTGGTTCGATCCCTAACCTGGGAAGATCCCACAAGCCATGGAGCAACTAAGCCCATGCACCACAACTACTGAGCCCTAGAGACCAGTCTCTGCAACAAAGTATAGCCCCTGCTCATCACTACTAGAGAAAGCTAGCCCAGAGCAACAAAGACCCAACACCAAAAATAAAATAAATAAAAATTATTAAAAAAAGAAAAAAAGATTCCCTTCTGAGTATACAGTTGATCTAATATCCTGGGCGTTTAACCTGTTAGGAATATAAATTCAAGTTGGGATTCAAGAGCAGCTCTCAAAAATATTATTATTTAGAATAATGTTATTTAGAATAATAACAGCTTCTGATTACCATCATAAATAATCTCTTATCATTTACTTTCCACCATTTAGTTCCTATATTCCACTTAGCTAAACACATAAAATTTTAAGTACTAGATAATTAATTTCACATCTGTTGGCAGGCAGAAATCCCACACTGAACTGTTTGGACTGGAATATCATGTGAATTTCAAATTACAGTAAAATTTTGATCAAGACCATCCCCAAGAAAAAGAAATGCAAAAACGCAAAATGGTTGTCTGACGAGGCCTTACAAATACCTGAGAAAAGAAGAGAAGCGACAGGCAAAGGGGAAAAAGAAAGATATACACAAATGCAGAGTTCCAAAGAATAGCAAGGAGAAATAAGAAAGCCTTCCTCAGCGATCAGTGCAAAGAAACAGAGGAAAACAATAGAATAGGAAAGACTAGAGATCTCTTCAAGAAAATTAGAGATACCCAGGGAACATTTCACACAAAGATGGGCACAATAAAGGACAGAAATAGTATGGATCTAACAGACGCAGAAGATATAAAGGGGTGGCAAGAATACACAGAAGATCTATACAAAAGAGATCTTCATGACCCAGATAACCATGATGGTGTGATCACTCATCTAAGGCCAGACATCCCGAAGTCAAATGGGCCTTAGGAAGCATCACTACGAACAAAGCTAGTGGAGGTGATGGAATTCATGTTGAGCTATTTCAAATCCTAAAAGATGATGCTGTGAAAGTGCTGCACTCTATATATGCCAGCATATTTGGAAAACTCAGCAGTAGCAAAAGGACTGGAAAAGGTTAGTTTTCATTTCAATCCCAAAGAATGGCAATGACAAAGAATGTTCAAACTACCACACAGTTGCACTCATTTCACACACTAGCAAAATAATGCTCAAAATTCTCCAAGCCAGTCTTCAACAGTACCTGAGCCGTGAACTTCCGGATATTCAAGCTGGATTTAGAAAACGCAGAGGAACCAGAAATCAAATTGCCAACATTCGTGGGATCATCGAAAAAGCGAGAGTTTCAAAAAACATCTACTTCTGCTTTGTTGACTATGCCAAAGCCTTTGACTGTGTGGATCACAACAAACGGTGGAAAATTCTTCAAGAGATGGGAATACCAGACCACCTGACCTGCCTCTTGAGAAATGTGTACGCAGGTCAAGAAGCAACAGTTAGAACTGGACATGGAACAACAGACTGGTTCCAAGTTGGGAAAGAAGTACATCAAGGCTGTATATTGTCACCTTGCTTATTTAACTTATATGCAGAGTACATCATGCAAAATGCCGGGCTGGATGAAGCACAAGCTGGAATCAAAATTGCCAGAAGAAATACCAAATATGCAGATGACACTACCCTTACGGCAGAAAGCGAAGAACTAAAGAGCCTCTTGATGAAAGTGAAAGAGGAGAGTGAAAAAGTTGGCTTAAAGCTCAACATTCAGAAAACTAAGATCATGGCATCCGGTCCCATCACTTCATGGCAAATAGATGGGGAAACAATGGAAAGAGTGACAGACTTGTCTTTCTTTGGGCTCCAAAATCACTGCAGATGGTGACAGCAGCCATGAAATTAAAAGATGTTTGCTCCTTGGAAGAAAAGCTATGACCAACCTAGACAACATATTAAAAAGCAGAGACGTTATTTTGCCAACAAAGGTCCACCTAGTCAAAGCTATGGGCTTTCCAATAGTCATGTATGTATGTGAGAGTTGGACTATAAAGAAAGCTGATCGCCGGAGAATTGATGCTTTTGAACTGTGGTATTGGAAAAGCCTCTTGAGAGTCCCAAGGAGATCCAATCAGTACATCCTAAAGGAAATAAGTCCTGAATATTCATTGGAAGGACTGATGCTGAAGCTGAAACTCCAATACTTTGGCCAACTGATGCGAAGAACTGACTCATTGGAAAAGACCCTGGTGCTAGGAAAAATTGAAGGCAGGAGGAGAAGGGGAAGACAGAGGATGAGACGGTTGGATGGCATGACAGACTCAATGGATATGAGTTTGAGTAAGCTCTCGGAGTTGGTGATGGACAGGGAACCCTGGTGTGCTGCAGTCCATGGGGTCCCAAAGAGTCGGACACGACTGAGCGACTGAACTGATCATGTGAATTTCAAATTATAGGAAAATTTTGAAACAAACTTTCTACCATATTTCTCATTTCTTCAAGAAAGTTTACTCACTGAGAAGTTTTAGCACTTGGTCCAATTAAGATATTGAGCACTTTTTTTTTTATAGTGTCAGAAATATGCTCAATGCTACGCTCTAAATCAAAGTAATTTCCTCTCAAATTATAAGGAGCAAGAAAAATCTCTGGGAAAATACTATCTACTTTAAATAGACAATTTTCTCACAATCACCAAGTTTGCTTTTCAGAAAAAGACAAGCCAGGGAACTTCCTGGAGGTCCAGTGGTTAAGACTCGGTGGTTTCACTGCCGGGGTTCAATCTTTGGCCAGGGAACTAAGATCCTAAAAGTACAGCCAAAAATAAAAAAATAAAGTAAAAAATGATAAGCCATTTATCTTATGAATGTGATTATAAGAGTTCTATTGTAAAATAGTTTGCCTTCATTCAGAGGTACAAAAAAAAAGAAGAAAACAGCTATTCTTTTGACAAGTTTGACAAGATCCAAAGATGCATGCAATTACCTCAATTATTTGGAGAACATTTCAAAACCCATCACATGCCAGACAGAGCTTCCCTGATAGCTCGGGTGGTAAAGAATCCACCTGCAATGCAGGAGACCCCGGTTTGATTCCTGGGTCAGGAAGACCCGCTGGAGAAGGGATAGGCTACCCACTCCAGTATTGTTGGGCTTCCCCTGTGGCTTAAGTGGTAAAGAATCCACCTGCAATGCAGGAGACCCCAGTTCGATCCCTGGGTTGGGAAGATCCCTTGGAGAAGGGAAGGGCTACCACTCCAGTATTCTGGCCTGGAGAAGTCCATGGACTGTATAGTCCATAGGGTGGCAAAGAGTCAGACACGACTGAGTGACTTTCACTTCACTTCACTATTTCAGACACCATATTGAGTAGTGGAGAAATTAAAACCAATAAGCATAATTCCTGCCTTCAGAGAACTATCCAGCTATGTGGAGAAATATCATGAAGAAACTTAAAAGTCTCCAAACAAAAAATTTAATCTTTAAAAATGAAATAATTATGCTGAGTGGAGGTAAGGAGGTGAGAGTTACAAAAGTTTACAAAATTATTTAACTGAAGTGAATCTGTTATTTGAGCAAATCATATTCAGGTCTCCTATTGCTTACCACAGCATCCAGTAGCAATCTTGGTCCAGTACATTTCAAGACAGAATTTTTTTTAACTCTATTATCTGAAAGGTCAATATATACTGAGATGTTCTGTGATGTCTCCTATGCAAAGGTCCTATTGTATTCCAAAGTGTTTCCATATTTTTTCAAGTCACATTTCTAAATCTTTCAATTTTCCACAGCTTACCTGAGATGAATGATAAAGAGAGTGACGTCTCAAAGCCATCGATAAAAACTGGTAAAGGATGAGGAAATTTTGTGGTCATGGTAGAAAGGCTCTACCTCAGAGCAAAGTACCCGAAGACACAGTAATTTAGTGAAATTAGAAAAATAACATTAGAAACAAACCTCAGGAAAATAAGCTGGTTCTATGACAAGGCTTATGTTAGATGTCAAAAATTATACATTCCCTAGAGAGGCTCCAAGTTTGATTCTTATACGGGAGGGCATGAAGTGAGACAGGAACTGATAATGTAAATTATGATGACAGATTAGACAGGAAATACTGGCTTAAAACCTAGTTTTAAATTCTAATTTTTACATTAAACACATTGTTATCATCACTGCGAAAAATCAAACTCTTTAACAAATGATAGTTACAAAAATTTATTCTAAGGGGAAGAGAATGTCATAATTTTAAAAAATATTAACCAATTTTGCCAATTAACACATAAATTAATCACCTTTCCTTCATCTTCATTACATAATAAACTGAGAAGTACACACACACACAGAAAAATCTTTTAACTGAAGTGTGAGCTCAAGTCTAAATTACATGTACATAAAAATTATGCAATAACAGGAACTTATCATTTCCCTCTCTTCCTTCAAATACCACTTTTCCTCAAAATATTATTTTGTATAAGATTCTTCCTATTGGAGCTGCCACCTTGTTCCATATTACTACGTGCAAATCTAAAAATGAAGGAAATTATTATACTCATCTAGAAAAATATCAAGAATACTGATTTTAATGGAAGTATACAGTTTAAGCCTGACTTGTGGTCAATATGAAAATACTAGAAACTACATTAAAGCAAACTTCATTTAGGCAAATTATACATTTTAAAATACTTATATTCCCAAAATCTGATTATGCCACAAAACTAACCAAGCCCTGCCTGTATAGTACAAAATGAAAGATGATTTACTTTCTCACATCACTATAGTGACATGCCGCATTATGTCATACAAGAATACAGTGACTTCTAAAATAACAGCAATATTATAATATGATGTATTATAACATAAAGGGGGAAAGAGTAGAAATAATCAATTGTAAGGGTCTAGTCAAAAGTGAAATCTATGAAAAACACACATGAATGGATCTATATAGTTTCAGATTGATGTGGATTACAGATAATTCTATACATTACACTATGAAAGTGAAAAGTGAAAGTGAAGTCACTCAGTCGTGTCCGGCTCTTTGCAACCCCATGGACGGTAGCCTACCAGGCTCCACCATCCATGGGATTTTCCAGGCAAGAATACTGGAGTGGGCTGCCATTTGCTTCTCCAGGGGATGTTCCCAACCCAGGGATCGAACCTGGGTCTCCTGCATTGCAGACAGACGCTTTACCATCTGAGCCACCAGGGAAGCCCACATTACACTATATTGACTTCCAAACCGGTAAGGGAAAACAGCTCTGAGCAGCTCCTTAATTTAAATAGAGGAGGAGCAGATAAGGCAGCTGCAGTGATAAGCTTAACCAGTAATCTTTTAACTGTTTTAATAGCTCTTCCCATCTATACTTGCAGGCAAGAAAAACTGAACATGTTCAACAGTTATAGCAACCCACAAACACCAATTTCAAAAACCATTATATGTACTAAATGGCTCCTACTGGCATAGTATGCCTGTGAATGATGCATGACCGTCATATACAAAAACTTTTGTACTACTATTAACCGTACTTATCTATGTCACCACAAAACAGGATTAGGTCTTCAAAGCAGAAGATTCTTATTAATTCTCCTTGAAATATTTCACACAATTTACCCTCATACAAATCACCTAGAAATGGAAAAATAAGACTAAAGTGAATCACTATTAAGTTTGAGAACGGCAGTTTGGATTTCTTAGTACTGTGCTTTATACCTATCTTTCTCAAAGAGGAACACTATATGTGTGGATGATAACAAAGGCTATATTTATTGAGCACAGTACCACACAATGTGATGAATTCTTTGCTTGTACTGTCTCAATTAATCCTTAATTTTAACAGTTAGGGACTACAACTAGCCCCATCTTAAATGAAGAGTCACGGATAAATAATTTACCCAAGAAGTGGCAAAGGGAAGATTTGAACCCAGAGCCTAGAAACCAAAGTAACAGGAAAGAAAGTGAAGTTGTTGAGAGAGAGCACAGAAAAATTAACTTCTATGTAGAAAGGCATACTATTTATTGGGGGCATTTAGTTTCTCTTAATACTCTGGCATAGTGGTTTTTAATGCTGGGTACCTCTTGAGTCATTTGTGGAACTTTTTAAACAAACTAGGACCTCACTCAGATACTTGGCTTTCACTGGGGCAAAGATAAAAACTCCCCAAGTGATTCTAATGGGCAATTAAGACTGGGAACCACTAATAATTCTCTCCCACTCTGTTAACCTTTGTAAGTAGCCAACTAAAATCAAATTTACTAATCACCTATTGGTTCTGAGCTCTGACTTTTCCATCATGCCCAACAATGTACTTAGCTTTTCTTTTACTCAAACAGAGGAAACATTATAACTACAGCTGCACCTTTTAAAATAAAATTTTGCCAGCTTCTCTTTGATATGAGGAATTTAAGGGGAAGGGTGGACAGATACCATGATAAAGTTTGAAAACCAATCTTTAAGTATTCCTTAGGTTTAAAAGAATGTATTAAGGTTCAAATAGTCAAAAAAACAAATGGCAGGCTCTGAGATGTAAACATTTCTGTGATATATGCTAAAAAGATTTACTATCCCATAGTATTTGGCTATATGTCTTAATTAAGCTAGTGATGACACTTAAAATACTAAGTAACTGTTAATATGGTGATAAATTTTATTGTCTTCTCATGGCACTGTGACAGAGATAATGCAGTGTTTTTATACTAAGTCACCAGAATATAAACTAACAGGTGCTAAAGAAATCAAAGCATTACATAAGCACACCCAAACAACAATATGGCTGGTCACATCATGTTTTGAGAAGTGCAAGGATTTTGCTGACCGTCTTATATGAGAAGTCCTACTATTTCACTAAAAGTTATTCACTGCACATCTCACTCACCCTGATCCAAAAATAAAATATAAAGTGTTTCAGGCAATTTCAAACTTACTGGCCCTTTGTATTTTACTAAAAAGGTGAAGTGGAGAGATGTCTGACAAGCATGCAGTTTCACCTAGGATTTGAACAGAGATCTAAAATGAAAAGGCATAAATTCTTCAACTTGTACAAAACTCTGAACTTCTCAGACAAACATTACAAAACTTCCTGCTTCCGGACAGCTCATTATTTGGTTGAAGTCTTCACATTCCTTTATTAGTCATGACCTTTCAGAAAGTGCTCCTTCCTTATTGTTTGAATAATATCAGACTTTTAAAATGTTGCCAAATGAACTTACAGGAACCCTTATTAAATGAAGAAGCCATCCCAGAGTTCGTGCCCCAAGAAAGGACTTAGATTACAGAGAACCCTCAGTAACCTGAGCAGTGTGTGCCCATCACGTAGATTTTTTTAAAAAATTATGTGTAAACATACATCATTGATTGTGCATCTTAAATACATATGTTCATCCATACATTTTTTTTTTTATCATATACGATTTCAGGAACTTGCATTAGTTCCGCAGAAACTGACTCGGCAAGAAACTGGGAAGACTTGTGGGTATGAGTGAAACAGACACGACGACAGGGAACCACTCATTACCGATAGTCACCAGGGTCTCACCCGGCCCAGATCCGGCCTCTGAGCCATATGTCACTAGGCTCAAAGGCACAAACGAGGAAAGAGAACCACAGGGTAAACGGATGAGAAAACCGGGGGAGGCACCTGAGAAATACGTGTATTTCCACCCCAAAGCTGAAGGGGTGGCCGGAAGGGCAGACCCTAAAGAATAACCTTCCTCCTGGGATCCGTCAGGGCGCCCAGGCCCGTGGGGCCTGCTAACAGTGGGGGGAGGAGGGGGGACGGAGGGCAGCGTTTGTCCCCACTAAGGAGACAGAAACAAATGAAAATAAAGCAAGTTCTCACTTCCTGGTCGCCTACTCTTCCCGAAGGCCTCAGACATCCGACGGACACCGGGGAGAGAAGGCCCCCTCAGAGTAAGGGGCCCACCCCAGCCCTGCACCTCCCGTCCTCGCCCTCGCCCTCCACCGGGCCTTACACGGTGACGTGACCGGAGCCGCGGACCACCACCGGGTCCGGCGAGTACTTGAGCAGCTGCTCTTCCAGGGCCCGCTCCTCGTCCTCCTCCTCCTCATAGATCTCGTCGAAATCCGCCATCCTGAGACTCCGAGACCCCCGGCCCGAAAGGGCTTGTCCAGAGACTGAGGCCGAGATACGGGCTGGCGAGGCGGCGAAGGCTGAGGGGAGTCGCTGCCGCGGGCTCTGAGGCCGCGGAGTTCGTTCTGTGCAGTCTCGGCTTCGGCTACAGAGGAGATGGGGTCTTGGCCGTCGGCACCGCCGCCGCCATTACCGTCAGCAATAGCAACAACACAATGTCAACATCCGCCCAAGGGCCGACACCTCCACCAGCGCTGCCGCGACCGCCGCAGCAGCAACTCAGGCAACCACAGCAACAGCCAGAGCCTCCCGCAGCGGGAGCACCCGGCTACGACATCGCGAGACTTCCCGGCAGTGAAGACGGGCGGGTGAGCGGGCGCGTGGGCGCGAGAGCGCGCGGGCTGGCGGGCGGGAGCGCGTACGTGAGGCCTCGCGCGCTTCCCCAGGTCGCCGTCCTCCTGTTCCACCCGCCGTCTGTTCCTGGAGCGCGCTCCCGCCGGCGCGGCCCCACCCTCCAGGGGAAGAGTCCCTGACGCTTAAGGAGAATGTCTCTGGAAACTGGTGGCTTTGACCCCGACCCAAAGAACAGAGCTCTGAGTGTCCAGCGGGGCACTTGGTTCCCTAGAGTAATCTCTAACCAAAACAACTAAAAATAAAAGCCCTAGTTTGGAATAGAGAATTTATTGTGCATTTGGTTGCTGGTTTATCCAATAATCGAATCTCACTTTTCGTCAGTTTTTTTAGTCTGTGATGAGAACCAGACTCTGTACTTTTCCAATTTGAGGAACCCAACAGACACAGCGCAAATATGTTTGCCCACTGTAATACAGGATTTATCAAAATATGTCGAGGTTCAAACATCTTGTCCCATCATCCCCTTAAATATAGTCCAATAGATGAGGCCGGTGATGCTGATACATTTTTTGTCTTACGAGAAAACTCATTGTACTCAGGCCATGAAACAAAATTAACAAATTCTGGATTCCAGATTAGAAGATGCAGTTGCCTCCCTCAACTTCTTCACCAGCCATAACCTCATTTCTCCTTTAAGAACTTAGGGACTCCCTTTCCCTTCCTTCCAGCTCCTCCCAGGAAAGGAAAGGTGAAGGGAGGAGAGCAGAGGCAGAATTTAGTGGATTCCTCTCACCGGCCTAGATCATCACTAAAGGCCCAAGGTTCACTCTGGGTACTTGGTTGTATTCATAGTCAAGAACCTGCCCAGGCAAACAAATAGTTGAGGGGCAGGAGTGGGCTCCTGAGAGAGTCCAGGATAAGGAATACCTACTGACAGCAGGAAAGGATAGTCATACTGGACCTGGTGCTGGTCAGAATATTCTCCCAAGTACAGTGTGTTCACTTCCTACCAGTTTAGATGATTCGTTCCTGAGTTGAGAAAGTGCAAAGGCGGGCAATCAGGGCAAGTGAAAAATGCCAAAGAACCTCCTACTAGTAATGGTTGAAAAAAACAAACATAGTTAGCCAAGAAAAGATTAAAGAAAAACATAGTAGATCGAATCAGACTTGCTATGTGTCTCTCCTGAGGACATTTATTTATTCAACAGGTATGTACTGAGCACCAACCATGTGGCAGGCACTGTGGTGTGTGTGTGTGTATGATGAGGTATAGTTTCTGCCTTCTAGTCGCTTATTTATCACTAAGGCAAGCAATCATAACCCTGCTGAGTGCTCCCAGAGGAGTATAGAGAGGGTGGTAATAGAGCACACAGGAGGGAGCTTGGTTTGGTGATGAACTACCTGCCTGACTGCCTGACTTTGAATTCAGCTCTGTCACTTACAATGTGACCCTGGACCAGTCATTTAATTTCTCTGCTCCTCAAGGTAAAATGAGGATAATAATAGTACTACCCCACTGGGCTGCTCTGCAGATTAAACAAGTCGCTACATGTGAAATGCTTAGAAGAAAGCCTCGCACATAGTAAATATTGGGTGGCAAGAGGGTATCTCTATGGTCCCATCCAACTAGTTAACTCTCTGAGGATCAGCTCAGTTTTTTTGCATTATGTAATGCTTTACTGTTTATGAAGCACATATATCATCTAACATTCCCCCAAAACTGTGCGAGGTAACCAAGGTTGTAACTTACTCCTTAGCTTCAGAGATGCTACTTGACTGCCTTATAGACAAATAACTATTTAAGAGTCAAACTCAGGGCTTCAATTCAGTGCAGTGGGTAGGCCAAGCTCCTGAATTTCCTTCTTGGCAGGAACTAGAAGGCCAAGTGGCTGCACTCAGTTAAAGGAATGACAGTAAATGGGAGAGTGAGCAAAGGGAACCAGAGGAAGAAAGGTCAGTATGTTCCACACATGGCCCACACCCTGTGTACTGTGACTGAGAATTCACCTTTCTGTAGAAATAGTGGCCAAGATAAGGGGCTGATGCTCCAAAATATCTAAATTATCACATAACTGACAATTTCCCAAGGGCAGGGGAAGTCACATACAGCACTTTCGCAGCTCCTGCTTCAAAGAAGGGGCTCAATAAATGTTATCTGAATTGAGATACATGGTTACTGGTGCTATTTCCAGAACATCATGAGTTCATTAGGACTCATGAGTTCTGAGGACTGTGAGAACCTCACCCTTATCTTAACACTGGTTCTGTGTGGGAGAAATGTTCTTTATTCTAAGATCCATGCAGCAGAGAGACCTTTGTCACTCCCACTACCTCAGTGTAAGGTGGGGGCTACCTTATTTTTGCTCTTGCTATTTTCCGGTTCTTTGTCCTATTCTGAAAAACCTGTCAGAGCCAGCAAAAGGATATAGGGCCTGGGAACAATGCCAAGAGGGTGAGGGAAGATGAGTCAAACATTTCCCTGATGAGGGTTGACATCATAATCCCAAATTCCACCTCCAGCCCTCCAGGATCCAACTTCCTGTCACATGCCTTCCCCAGTCTCTTCCTGGGGACAAATCTCCCTTCTCAGTATATTTTCCCTCACTGTTTATGTGCTCTCCTGCGCTCTGCAGTATGGATTCCTTTCCATTTGAGTTCCCCTTTCCATCCCTGCTTCACACACTTTCACACTTACCTTCACACCAAATGGTTCAAAGCCAAACAGGATAATGCCTTGGGGGCCTCATGAGGCAACAAGTCTGCAGTTGCTTTTAAGGCAAATATTCCTAGATTTGAAAACTTCCAAATTTTCACATTACCTAGTTGAGTGGTCTTGGGTGGTTTCAAATTTCTTTCTTTTTTAAAAATTTATTTGGTTTTGGTTGTACCAGTCTTCATTGCTGCATGCGGGTTTTCTCTAGTTGCGGAGACTGAGGGCTACTCTTCATTGTGGTGCATGAGCTTCTCATTGAAGTGGCTTTTTTTGTTGTGGAGCACAGGCCCTAGATGCATGGGCTTCAGTAGTTGCAGCGTGCCGGCTCAGTACTTGCAGCTCTTAGACTCTAGAGTGTGGGCTTAGTTGCTCTGCAACATGTGGAATCTTCCCAGACCAGGGATTGAACCTGTGTCCCCTGCATTGGCAAGCAGATTCTTATCCACTGCACCACCAGGGAAATCCTCACAATATCAGGACTTTTAATAGAACTGTTGGGAAGAGGGTGACCTCTTTTTCTATGATCTACTAGCAACCATGTCATTCTTATGGTAGAAATAGTCTAAGAATGATGCCAGCGCTGAGGAAAGCAGAACCAAAGGATGAAGCAAACATGACTCTTCCTAACGACAATGTCCTGAGTCCCCTGAGTTCAGCTACACTTAAAATTTCCCAGGTTTGTAGGAGAGGATAATGGATGTAGTTTGTGAAATATGAGACACCCAATGAAGATGTCCAGTAGAACATAGATGGATAGACAGAGATATTAGATAGATGGATAGATGTATATGTAGATAAATGAAGAGGTAGATAAAACAGAGAGAGGAAAGGGGAAAGAATGAGTTGGGGGAGAGGCTCAAAAGATAAATCTTGGTAGAAAATAAATACATGGGATCCATCAACTCATAGATGGTAAAGTCAGCCATAGTAGTGACCAGGATGGCTCAGAACCCAAGAGGTGAGGTGGCTGGGAGAGAGTGAAGATAAGAGGATGTAGGATGAAGGAATTTCAGTGAGTAGAAATGGGGAGAGGAGGAAAAACTGACAAATGAAATTGAGAGAGCCTAACCAAAGTGGCAAAAGGCAACTCAGAGAGTGTGGTGCTTCAAGTAAAGGAAGAGAAAAGTCAAAGAAGAAAGTAGTAACTGTTCGTGTGAGACGCTGAAGAAATAAAGTAAGATAGCAACCAGTGTCAGCTGTATTAAAGAGAACAGAAAATCCTGAGAAAGGACTCAATTTCTGTAAGTATCATTTTGACAGAGCCAACACAAAACCCCTTGGTTACATATAAGTGTTAAAACAAACAAACAAACAATAATAAAGGGAAGCATCACTCTCCACTCCTTAAGTGTGGACCATACATAGTAACTTCCTTCCAAAGGAAAGCGGGGGGAAGACTAACTCTACAGTGATGACACTGACAAACACTGTTTAAACCAGCTAATCAAGGTCAACATCATGTTGACCATAAATCACATTGATAGCATGTGCCTTTTTATGATATGATGAAAATAGCACTGAACTTTTCCGATCTTTCTCCCCCAAATCCATAACCCCATTCTAATCAAAGAAAAACACTAGACAAGTTCCAATAGTGAGGCATCCTACAAAACACCTGAACAGTACTCCTGAGACTGCCAAGGTCATCAAAAACAAGGAAGTTTGAGAAAATGTCACAGCCAAGGGGAGTCTATGGAGACATGACAAATAAATGTAATATGGCATCCTGGATGGGATTCTGGGACAGGAAGAGGAAATTAGGTAAAAACTAGGAAGATCTGAATAAACTATAGACTTTAGTTAATAATAATGTATCAATGTTGCTTCATTATATTCAGCAAACATACTGTAAGATGTTAATAATAAAGAAAACTGCATGCAGGAGTGTAGGGAACATTTTGTATTATATTCTCAATTTCCCTTATAGTCTAAAACAGCTCCTAAAAAATAAAGCCTAATTTTTAAAAGTTAGTAGTACAGTAAATACTGAATTCAAAGGATAGGAGAAACTTTTTAGTGCCAGAAGCAAAGATAAAGCTTAAAGCTTGAGTGATAGACTCATAGAATACACTATGGGGCTAGGAGGGGAAGGGATGGGGGAATTACTGGACCAGAAATAGGTCCCAGCTGCTAAAGGTAGGAGTTTTAACATGCTGTGATAGGAGACTTGACCCTGGGAAGGTTCAAGGCAGGACCACAACATCCAACCAGGAAAGGCTGCAGGACAGAAACCATAAAAACTCTGTCCATGGGACAAGGAAGCAATGTAGAAAATTTTTCTGCTGGAATTATGGGTTGGGGAAATAAAGATCTTTGGTGAAAAATCAAAGCCTCAGGCCTGCACCCTGCTTTACTGCTATGTCTAAATTTACACCACACTTGTATTATAGGAATGGCCAACCTAAGAAATTAGCTGAAGGAGGAATCATATCTAGCATATGAACTCTGAAAAAGGCAAATGGGATGGGATCTAGAATATAATGCCTAGATCCTGGTAATTACACAGAAGATGTTAGCTATTTTTCTTCTTATTACTCTGTCTCTATTACTGTATAACAAGAATGATAGGAACAATAATATCAATAATGATGTTTGATTTTGTATGTTCTTGAGCCTAATTTATTTAGATATTTGGATAGGATAGATGTGGTATTAGGAAACATGGCCTTAGGAGAAAAAATATTTGGTGCCAGCCATGAGTACTCAGGTAAGAAGAATTTTAGGGACTTCTTTGGTAGTCCAGTGGCTAAGACTCGGATCTCTCAATGCTGGGGCCCAGGCTTCAATCTCTGCTCAGGGAACTAGATCCTGCATGCCTAAACTAAACATGCTGCAACTAAAGATCCCACAGGCCAAGACAAAGATTAAAGATCCCGCATACAGCAACTAAGATCCTGCACAGTCAAACAAATAAATATTTTAAAACAAAAACTTTTTTTTAAAAAAAAGCATTTTTAATTGCACCAGGAGAGTTTTAGATTATCTGGAGAAATTCGAATTTCTTGGTTCTCTGGGAAAACAAAATGTCTTCACTCAAAGATATAATTCCAAAAAAGAAATTAATTCTTTCAATCCACATTGATCATTGTAAAAAAAAATTTTTTTAACATAAAATTGGCACAATGTGTCCCAATTCCTCAAGTTTGTGATGTTCAGAGTATAACTAATGAAAAATAGCGCTGTACTCCAGCACTCCAGCACCTAGGGGAAAGTCATGTGTAATACAAGCATGTGAAAGGCCTTTGGGGAGGAACAGTTATCTTTTTTTGCTTCCACAGTCATCTGAATAACTGTGGTGATTGAGGAAGGGGGAAAGAATGTGTTATAAACTAGACTGGGAGCTTCCTGAGGGCAGAATCTACTCTATTTGGGAAAAGAAACAAATGCTTATATAGCATACATATTATCCCACACACTGTTCTAAGCACTTTGCATATATCAACCCATTTAGCCTCACAAACATCCCATTAACATAGGTACCATTTCATTCCTATTTTACACATATATATGCAGACTGAAGCAAAAGGAAATTAAAGTATCTTGGCCCAAAGTCACACAGCTAGGAAATGGTAGAACCAGGATTTGAGCCTAAACAGCATGTTTTCTCACCCCATGATCTTACCAGTAAGCTCTCCCATCTTAAACACCAGCAGAGAAATATTCAGATCACTTTCATTTTCCCAACACCTACAACAGTGCGTAGTACACAGTGAGTGCTTTGTAAACATTAGGGAGTACACACAAGAACTCATTCTCATTTTTTCTTTGATCATTTCACACTGTATATACATATTTAGTTCAATGTCTGGTCTCCAAATATTTTTATAACAAATCTGTAAAATCCATATGGATTCTCCTAGATTCAGTTCAGTTCAGTTCAGTCGCTCAGTTGTGTCTGACTCTTTGTGACGCCGTGGACTGCAGCACGCCAGGCCTCCCTGTCCATCACCAACACCTGGAGATTACTCAAACTCATGTCCATTGAGTTGGTGATGCCATCCAACCATCTCATCCTCTGTCGTCCCCTTCTTCTCTCACGTTCAATCTTTCCCAGCATCAGGGTCTTTTCCAATGAGTCAGCTCTTCCCATCAGGTAGCCGAAGTGTTGGAGTTTCAGCTTCAGCATCAGTCCTTCCAATGAATATTCAGGACTGATTTCCTTTAGGATGGACTGATTGGCTCTCCTTGCTGTCCAAGGGACTCTCAAGAGTCTTCTCCAACACCACAGTTCAAAAGCATCAATTCTTCAACGCTCAGCTTTCTTTATAGTCCAACTCACACATCAATACATGACTACCAGAAAAACCATAGCCTTGACTAGATAGACCTTTTTTGGCAAAGTAATGTCTCTGCTTTTTAGTATGCTGTCTAGGTTAGTCATAACTTTTCTTCCAAGGAGTAAGCATCTTTTAATTTCATGGCTGCAGTCACCACCTGCAGTGATTTTGGAGCCCCCAAAAATAAAGTCTGCCACTGTTTCCACTGTTTCTCTATCTATTTGCCATGAAGTGATGGGACTGGATGCCATGATTTTAGTTTTCTGAATGTTGAGCTTTAAGCCAACTTTAAGCCAATGCTACAAATATGACATGTAGGTTGTCCTGGGTTTTCCTTATTGCTGTCTTTTAAATCCACAAAGGTCTAGAGTCTTTTCCTAAAATCGTAGGCTCATAAAACCAGCATGAAGTCCAGAATTCATCTTTCCACACTAACCTCCAAAACCATGCTTCAGCCTAAATCATGTGGTGTGTCCTGCTCTACTGAACATCTTTGATAGTTATATTAAATATCTGTAATGTACTGCACATATGTAAAAATGCTTTATTATATTTTCCACAGTTCTTAAAGACTGGATTCTTTATGGTCTGGGACTGTGTCTTAGCCTTATTTTTTTATTCCAAGCTCTTTCTTACTGCCTGGAATTCAAGAGTCATTCACTATATCTTCCTCTATGAATTCTCTTTCCAATTTCTGGAGAGACAGAAATCAAGTTTATTTTTTCTTCTATGTAACAGTCCTTCAAATAAGTGAAAAAAATCTTTTTTCTTTAAGCGAAACATGCCCATTTACTTCAATCATTTTTCCTCCAAGAAGGTAGTTTCAAGTTTTCTGACTCTTTTCAGAGGCTGTATCTGACTCTTATCAGCTTTGTTGGGTCAATAACCATTTCATTATTTAGGGTTCAGACCAGACATAGTGTGATTTGACCAGTGTGATAGTCAATGTCCAAGATAATCCCAAATGAGCCTCATCCTCTGGTATTCACACCCTTCTGTAGACCCCTCCCTCACTAGGTTATAGAAGACATGGCACATGGTTATGGAAGACACTTTATTGTCTTAAATCACTCACTCTGGGGGAAGCCAGTTGCCATGTCAGGAGGACACTCAAACAACCCTACAGGGAGGCTCACGAAGAGACGAACTGAGGCCTCCTGCCACTCCTGTGAGTGAGCCATCCTGAAAACAGCCCTTCTCAAGCCCTTAGATGACTGCAGCCCTGGCTAACATGCTGACCGCAACATTTATGAGAGATCCTGTGCCAGACCACCGATCCCTAATCCACGGAAACTGTCAAAATAACAAACGTCTACTATTGTCTTAGGCCACTGAGTTTTGGGGTAATCGGTTATGCTACGATACATGATTTTTACAGCCAAGTCAGAAGATAAAGAGACTAACATTTCCTTCTTGACCCTGGTAGCAACAGTAAAAAGACAAAGAAAAACAGATTCAGTGGACTGATGAAACTATTAATTTGTACAGATTTGGGGAAATTTGTGTATGTGTGTCCACGTGTAAACATTTGTTTGGTATCTTTTGTATTTAGGTGGTTTTGTTTTATGCTTCTGTACATTGCCATAGTGCCATACTTATGTGTATGCTAAGTTGCTTCAGTTGTGTCTGACTCTGCGACCCTATGGACAGTAGCCTGCCAGGTTACCCTGTCCTTGGGGTTCTCCAGGTGAGAATACTGGAGTGGGCTGCCATGCCCCGCTCCAGGGGATCTTTCCGATCAAGGATTGAACCCACATCTCCTTCATCTTCTGCATTGGCAGGCAGGATCTTTACCACGAACGCCACCTGGGAAGCCCCCCTAGATAGACACTCAATACATAACTTTTGCAATATTGGGCTTCATCTTTAAGGTTGAGGGACATAACCAATCTTTGCTCTTGAACTGGGTGTGGTGAAATCTATTTTCTACCTTTTGGGAACTCTCACTGGGAAACAATGGCCTTTCTACTCACTAATCTCGAGATGTTTCTCTGCTTCTTTGAACATGATACAGGGAAGAGTTGGGCCTTAATGGTTCTAATCATGCTGGACTTCTCACATGATTGAGTTTAGACAACACCCAACTTCACATGGGAACTTAGGAGAGAACTTACTTCTGGCCTTTCTCTCTCTCTCCACTGCTCACTGAACCCCCAACACATACATAATAGCCTTGCAATGCTGTGTTTTTAACTGTTTTCGTATATTTTCCTCATTATTTTTTGAATACCTTCTTTTTACATTCATACTTTTGAAATTTCTTTCTTTTCTATTTTCATTGCCTACTATGATTCAGCCTCTTCGTAAAACCTGAGTTACTTTTATGTAGAACTAAAATTGTAAAGAACAAATTCTCTCAAGTAAATGAACTTCAGGGCTTCAATACCCAACACATTATGTTGCTCTTAGTGATGCTAAGCACCTAAGAAGGTGCATGAATAATTTAGGTTTTGGGAAATCATCTAGTAACTCTGCAGTTGATGTACTTAAAGATCACCGAAGTGTCCTTTGAAGATGTAACTCGCTGTGAGGTAACCTGGAGGCTCTGAAAATTAAATGTACCCATTACCATTGAGAAAACTTAGATCTGGAGGAACACAATAGTTCTAAGTGAACTTTTTCAGGAAGCTTTCTATTATCTTTTGTGTTACAGTTAATTGCACTGTTTAGAAGACATTTGGATATGAACACATAAAAGAATGCAATGTTCTTCTTCAGAAAAAAAAGGGAAAATGAGGCAAAGAAAAAAGACAATTTATAAGTAGAATAAATATTTATATCAATGTTTACATAGTGCCTATCATGTCATAAACATTTTCACTTAGAATGGCTCATCTGACCATCACAACACTCCAGTGAAATAAAAACAGAGGGATGTTATTTCCATTCTATACATTTCAGAGGTAGCTGAAGTTAAATGAGAGACTCAAGTTCACCTGGCTCCTAAAAGGCTGAGATACAATGAAGACCTAAGACTCTTTTTGATTCTGAGGATAAGTTTCCACCACAAGGAAGGAAAAAATAGAAACTTAAAGAGAAAACGAGGCTAACTATTTTTATGCAACATAATGAGGAACTGCTGAGTAGTTATTAAAAAAAAAATTCTTTACCTCCCCAAACACTTAACAATCCCAGGATGATACTTAAGAAACAGGAAACTGGGGTTGACTCAATACTTGTTACCCTTATCTATGTAGCAGAGCTAATTATAATGCTTATTGCACAGAGCTGTTGGGAGGGTTAAATGAGATAATACCTGTAAAGAATGATAAGTACTCAGTAAGTGCTAGTTGTTATGACTAATGATGATGATGTCATTTTAATCAGTGTGGAGAGAATACTAGAATAAAGAGTAGTAGACATGTATTTGCATGCTGCATTATAATCAACCTACTCTAAATTATCTTCCTTCAATACTCTTACCTAGAGAATGAAGACGATACTCCTTCCTAGCTCCTCCTACAGAAATAATTCACCATGCTGGATCATGTTCTGAGCATCTACAAAGCTCTACAGAAATATAAGAAGATACCACAACCATTTTACTCATCCTGTCTTTCTCCCTCCTTGACATTCTGAGCAAAGCCACACTGTGGGACTGTGAAGGGGTTTTTGAGTAGTCATCCATTCAGACCTACACAGTTGCCTGGCAAGTTAAAATTCAATGGCTGAACTGGAAGGAACAGTCAACTTGACTTAATTGTTTTCTGAGATTTAACCCAACAGCTTACATTATCTATAAGAGGCTCATTGAGGTGGTAATGTATGTATCATCTAAGGAATGGACAAACTGCTTTGCTGTGGATTAGCATAGTGATTAGCCTGTGTCTAAGGAGATGCTTCCTCCAAATGTCCTTGCTGGGCTGTTGTAGCTCACACTCACCTTAGAAGTGATTTCACGTTGGCTCAGTCCCACTCTGCCCTCCTTATGTCAGATTCCTGTAACTTCATTCCCAGAGCAGCCTTCCTGCCACCCAAAACCAACTATGAGGACCTGTTTAAGGGCATGTCACACAAGCAGGTGATCATTCATGTTGAAAGCATGACTGTTGACTAAATCAGGGCCCATTCAGACCCAGCTATACTCCACAGCACCAGTATGTGGTTCTATCCTGTCGTGCCTGATTTGAGATGTTTTACGAATGATGCAACTTAACAAATGAATCCAAAATCAAAAGCTCTTTAAATGATAATCTCAGATCAACTATGAGTGATACCAATCAAACCTTGAATGTAATGCCCACTAATAGAGACTTTTTTCAGGTTACTGAAATGAGTTTACAAACTTTAGGTAGCTCAGGACTCTACCATCACATATGCATCAAATGTCATTTTGATAAATGCCACTGCCAGAGTTAAATATCGCTTTCTGTTTTCATTCCTAAAATGATCAAAAACAACATTTTGATGGTTATGTTGAGAAGAGTTGTTCAATCTGATTTAATTGAGTCAGATTAGGTTTATAACATTAAGGAACTGTCCTATGATCCTTAATGCCCTTTTTGTTTCTGTATCATAACTAAAGTAACATGGAAACAACTTTATTAATATAATTTGAATTATATTTATCTATATTGAGCCTTCTTTTCATTTTTCTGTCTACTCAATCTTGAGAGATCTTATGATTTATTAACTATTATCTTTATATTTTTCCTACATGACATTAAATTATACGACCTTGGAAATTTTACTGCATACTTTCTCTTCTAGGTTAGTGTTAAAACTTCCCTTTGCAGAAAACCGATTTTTATCTTTACCTTTATTTTCTTCCAACTTTTCTATATTTTCTTTCCCCTGAGATATATTATTTCTTTCATCATAATTATAGTATCCTTTGTTTTTCTTTCTTTTTTTTCCCTTAGCTAATATTTCAAAGGTGGCGCAGTGGTAAAAAAAAATCTGCCTGCCAATGCAGGAGACAGAGGAGAAGCGGATTTGAACTCTGGATTGGGAAGATCCCTTGGAGTAGGAAATGACAACCCACTCCAGTATTCTTGTTTGGAAAATTCCATGAACAGAAGTGCCTGGCAGGCTGCAGTCCACAGGTCCTCAAAGAGTCAGACATGGTTGAGTGACTGAGCATGCACTCTTGCAATATTTCAAAGATGTTTTAATCACTCACTGAAAAATTGTGTTAAAAATTTAAACTACATGCCATTTTTTTTAAGACTAGCTTTTAAGAACACTTCTTTGCACTTAGATTACAGAACAGTGGATATAAAGATATTTCTTAAAACTTGGAAAGATCTTGATCAAAGGGATGAATATTTTCTCCTACCTAGGACATTGGGTAATAGCCACCAATTGTCAAAACCAGCATTTACCAATGTGAATTCACTTCGAGAATATCTAGTCCTGTGAAATGCTTCTAGAAAAAACAAAAAGGGAAGGTAAGGGTTTTTTCTTTTTCCTTTTCTTCCTTCCTTTTTGTCATTGTTGTTTGGTGTCAATTGTTATGCTTTAAGTTGTAATTAACGAAACTGAATTCAAACTGTCTCAGTAAGTAGACATTTGTTGACTTCACTGATGATTAAAGTCTAGAGGTGGGACTTACACGGTACAATTTGATCAGACCTCCAGCTCCATTTCTGAGCTCTGTTTATATCTATATTAGGTTTTTCCTCTTCTCTGCAAAATGACTACAGTAGATCCAGCTTTCATACTTATGTATCACACTCTCTAGAGCATGTGAGAGACTAAGTGTTGTTAAACTCCCCCTACCCACAGAAGTTCTGAGATTTGCTCTTATTGGACCCTCTCAGGTTATAAGCTATTTACCAAGCCAATCATTATGGAAGGGATAATATATACTGATGAGCTTAGTCCAGATTACACCTTCTTCTTTGGAGCCATAGATAGTGTCAGCTTCCCTAGAATTTCAAGGCTGAAATCAAACACTATGAATGCTGTAGAAATAATTAACCAGTGTTCACTATAAATAAATCTGGGAAATACTGACATATACCTACTTCTTAATTCAAGTACAATCTTAAAAATGGAGAAGACTCAAAACCGTAGAATAAGCATTAAGAAAAGATGAGCCTCATGAGATTTATCAGCATATCCCTAAAGCTTAATATAAGGAACTATTAGAAAACAAGCCCAATTAGGAGAAAATTTTATCTCTTTTCTTTGCCCTAGTGCCATGAAGACTGCTTGACATATAATAAGTACTCAATAAATATTTGTGGAATTAATGAAGGAACTAATTTCTAAAAAAGGTTCTCTTATCCAAACATTAGCAAGCTTTATTCTCAAAGGGAAGGAGGATCCATAGGTCTCTAAGTAAGCCTCTTTGAAAGAAATGAGCATAAGACGAAACAATTTTTCCAGTTCTCCATTGGTCTGGCTTCACATTTGCTGAGATATACCCTCAGCAAATCCTTACTTCTCTGTTTATCTTTACCAAAAACACTCAATCCACACAGGAAAATAGAGCATCTGTGTGTTCCTGTAACTAAAAATTGCCCACTTAATTACAGCATTCAGTACACAGCCCTATACAAGGAGGAATGGAAAGAGATAAAAAAAATACAGAAACTATTTTTGTTCTTTAAAAAATGAACACTAAAAATATGGTGTTTTGGTAAGATTATGAATGGCAGAGTCTCAAAGACATGGGTTTGAATCCAGGTTCTGATCTTTACTAATCATGTGATGGCAGGCAAATTAACCTCTCTAAACTTCCATTTCCTCATCTATAGAATGAGGAGGGTATCCTTCTCACTCAATATAATGTAATAACATGGAAAAATGCTTAGTTTGGCATGTATGCGTGTGTGCTAAGTCGCTTCAGTTGTGTCTGGCTCTTTGTGATCCTATGGATTGTAGCCTGATGTGCTCCTCTGTCCATGGGATTCTCCAGACAAGAATACTGGAGTGGGTTGGCATGCCTGTCTCCATTAGTCTGGCATAGTAGACACTTAATAAATGATAGTTACTATTGTTATTATACACATCATTTAAGAAACTTCCAATTGACTTAGTTGAATAGTCCATTTAACTTAACCATCTCTATAGGTGATGCTAGGGCTAGTCTATAAGATACTGCTCTTGAAAGATTAGCATCTGTGTAAACAGAACCTGAGAAATTATACCCCAGTATATACTATGTAGAGATAAAACTTATAGCTACTACTTTTGTAAACATTGAGGAATTTTAGATGACTTGAATTTTCACTATTAGGAAGAAAAAGGTAGAAGAAAAGGGTAGAGGCACTTTAAGCACGGGAAAGACGTCAGTAGGAAGCCCTAAACACAGAACTTTATGTGCTGTGGACCACAAACAGGCCTGACTGCTTAAAACAGAGAAGTTGGTCCAGAATGTACTAGGATGTGGGCAGTTAGATAGGTAATGAGGTGATAAATGGAAAATAAATAAAAAGTTATAGCTGATGATAAATGTATGTGCAAAGGTGTATGATTTTGTGCATTGATTTACCATTTCTCGCTGCTGTTTTCATCTACCTGGGAACTCAAAGATGAGCAATCTTCTTTCTGGAGGTGGCTATGACAGACCATTTTGCAAGCACTTGAAGTCCTTAAGGAAATACAAACATCTTGTGACCTGGAACAGTCACGTGGGATTCTGACTCACACTGGGAATCTGGGTGATACTGCTGCTCAGGACCAGACCATAAACATCTGACTGCCCTACTTGGTGGGTCCTTGGCAGGCTAAGTTGTCAACAGGCCCTGTGGCGACAAAGTCATATCAATCAGAAAACGTCTAAGGTCTACATGGAAAACGAAGTCTTTTGGAAAGAAAACCAGGCAAGGTATCTGAATACTACCTTAGGCTTTCTTTACTTCACTCTGTTTCTATTAGATGGGCTAGGATGAGGAGAAGAGTGCTCGGGCCAACCTTCTAAGGCACCTGGTTGGCTAAAGGAGACTCTTTTGAATACTAATACCATATTTCTACCAAGCTGCCTTACAACTTTGATTTGATTTTCAAATCTATTGTATTCTAGTTCCATTGTCAGGATAGAGTGACCAAGAGATTATATAGTGCCTGAGGACAAAGAAATGAGACTTTGGAACAGAATCAGCTCTCAACAAATATGTTAAATACTATGTACCATTTACTCTGATAGGCACTATACCAAAACAATAACCCTGAGGCCTTTCCCCACCACCAAACTAACCATCACCTCAACCCTCAGTAATTTCATCTAGGCCTGTGCCCACCAGCAGACCTTTGACCTAGAAGTCTCTTCTCTCACAGCTGTTGCGGTGGTGGCATTGTTTTGAAGCTGAGCATATCCTACAAACAGTTCAATTCCCAATCCCAGAGTCCCTGATGCCAGCTAGGAGAAAGAATGGCTCTGTTCTCCTCTCCATGGTTCCATAGACTGTTGCATCCTGTTAGAATTCATCGAAGGCTGTGGTTATATTCTGGCCATCTTTGTAACCCTAGTACCTGGCACATATAGGCACTTGGGAAATAATGGTGAATTAAATTGATTTGAATTTCAATAGCAACTGCAGCTCTATTTCCAGAAGTTCCTCTAGCAATATGGCCTAGACCTTATATTTAAAACTGGCCATTATTCTGATATGCTTTATTTAGGGTTTACAACTAAATATCCAAGAATCCTATCTGGGTAAGAGTCATTCTCTGGCCAATATAAATGGTATTGTGATCATTATTAGGTACACTGCTGGAAATTCCATTAATTTACCTGATCTCAGAAAAAAAGAAGAAGTAAAAAACCCCTTTAGAGCGGCAATGATACAGTTAATTTTGGCTGCCATTGTTTCTTTCTGAACTATGCCTTCTGCATTCATAATTAACATCTCTGTTGCTTTAGAGCACCTGGAACTAAAAAATAGTGTATAACTAAGACAAGTATTAAGTTCTAAATGGAGATGGCATGGAGATAATCTGTGAATAACCAAACATTGAATTAATATTTCAATAAACAATTAAATTGTTCTTTTCCTTTTCTTGTCTTGAAATGTTTAAATTTTTCCCATTCACATAAAAAAGTAACAGTTTATGCCAGTCAGGGGATAACAAAGAAGAATCTGTCATTTATTTTATTAAATGTGAACATCCTTGAGGAAAAAGTATTATCTCTAAAAATTTGTTCAGAATTGGTAATTTAATATTTACATCTATTTTCTGAATCGTATTACTTTTTTTTTAAACTCCTTTTGTAGTTCAATATGATAATTTGTTGCTTTAAAAACAATTATTGATTAATGGCTATTGAGATATCAATGCTCTCGAAAGGAGATGTCAATTTTTACTAGCATCTGTGGAAGACAATAGTGCTGTGTATGCCCAGAGAATGAGGGATATTATCTTGCTAAATCAGTTTGTAGTCAATGAGCTCATCAGCTAAATCTGATGGACTGACAGAGAGCCCAAACATGAGGAAAGAACTGTAATACACTGAGTGAGACAGCATGTTGGTTTGCCCAGAGCAGTTAGACAAGGGAGGGCATCCTGCCAAGTCCAGAGATTCAGGGCAGACTCCAAATAAGCTTGAGCTAACAGGACAATATCTCTTGTTTTCAACTCTGTGCAAATTATAAACACGAGAGGATGTGGCCGTTGTGTTATGTTCCCCCAAGCACCACTCATTTAGCTGAAAGGCAGACAGTGGAGGGAGGACCCCAGCCTTCATCCTGGGGCAGGATTTAGAAGGATCTACTGTGAATCTAGTAACCTATTAGTTTTCCTCATTGAGCCAAGCGTCTTTCACCCAAAAAGACACTCTGACTTAGATTTTAGTCCTGTATCTTTTCTGGGCAAGTCTTTTAACCTCTGAATACCTCATTGTGGAAATAACAACTGGGGGGAAATAGTCCTATCTAGCTTATATTAATTGTGCAGATCCAGTGATATAACATATTTAAGATACGTTTAAAACATATTCTTTGTAAACTCCAAAATGTTATGTAGATGTGAGATATGAGTTGTGTTTTGGCATCTACCTAGAACACTGGCATTCTTCTTTCAATCTTGTATCTAGTATTTTTGAGCACTGCCTATTGTGCCAGGCTCTGTTCTCAGTGACCTCAACAGATCCCAACAGATAAACATTCTCCAGGAGCTTTCATTCTTGCAGGGAGATTTCACCATAAGCATACAAACACAGCACATTATACAGCATGTTGGAAAATTATAAGTATTATGGGAGAACAAAATAGAGCATAATAAGGTGGTTGGGAGTACAGAGGGCATAGTAGAGGCTTTGGTATTTTTTTTTTTTAGAGTCATGATTTCTTTTTTTTTTTTTTAAATAAATTTATTTATTTTAGTTGGGGGCTAATTACTTTACAATATTGTAGTGGTTTTTGCCATACATTGACATGAATCAGCCATGGGTTTACATGTGTTCCCCATCCTGAACCCCCCTCCCACCTCCCTCCCCATCCCATCCCTCTGGGTCATCCCATTGCCCCAGCCCTGAGCATTTGTCTCATGCATCGAACCTGGAATGGTGTTCTGTTTCACATGTGATAATATACATGTTTCAATGCTATTCTCTCAGAACGGTATTTTTAAAATAGTGAAAAAATGACATTTGAGAAAAGACCAGAAGGTGAGGAAGTGAGCTTGTGGGGAAGAATTCTCAGCAGAGGGGAAGGAAGGCCAGTGCAAGACAGGGCCAGACAAGCAAGGAAGGCAGAGCAGGCAGGCAGGCCAGTAGGAGAAGAGGAGGTCAGAGACACATGGCCAGATCATGGAGGGCCTTTTTGGCCACTGTAATATCTTCAGTATAACTTTTGCTCTGACCTGATTTGGCTCCTATTTTTAGAGGCTCCTCTGGGTGCTGGGTTGAGAACAGACTGTAGAGACAAGCATAGTTCCTCTTATGCCTAGTCAGGAGACTAGAATGTAAGGTAGACCAGTGTGGTAGTGGTGGGAATGTTGAGAGGGGTCAGGTTCTGGACATTTTTAAACATAGAGCCATCAGGACTTCCCAGTGGATTAAATGTACAAAAAGAGAGGAGTCAGGAAGACTACAAAATTTGGGTCTGACCGACCAGAAGGCAGAGCTGCCAGCAATAGAGATGTGTCCATATGGAAGGGAGCTGAAACTCTTTCCTGTCTTTTTCCTCTACAAAATTTGGGTCTGACTGACCAGAAGGCAGAGCTGCCAGCAATAGAGATGTGTCCATATGGAAGGGAGCTGAAACTCTTTCCTGTCTTTTTCCTCCTAGTTGCAGGAATTCTTCCTGCAAATGTAAAACTGTGCCTAGAGGAACAAGATTGAAACGATCTATTTGGTGATTGATGGAGGGACTAACTATTCACACTAGCTCATCTCCCTGGACCTCAGTTTCTCTAGTTGTAATATGAAATGAACCAGCAGGATAATGGCAAAATTCCATTTCAGCTGCTAAATTCAAGAACGTAGATGGTGCCACCAATTCTCACACTTTTCAAGATTTATTTTTGATGTATTTTTTTCTAAAAAAAAAAAAATTCTCAATAAGGAAATTCAATCTTTGAACATGCCCTTTTTGGTTTAAAAGAAAATTATTTTGTGATCCTAGTTAGAACATCAAAAAATGAATCTTAATAAGACAGATTTCTTTTTTTTAAAAAAAAAGTATGTCCTGCAATTGTTTATACAGTATCTTGTTCCAGGGAGTTACCTAGCTAATCAGGAAACATATTTCCTATGTCATATTTCATCAGAAATCTTGTTCACAAGTTAAATTACAACATGTATTTTGTGTCACTATGAAAATACTCCCTTTCACTTTAATGGTACATGAGTGAACTTGAAAAGCTTCTAAGGTTGCCTGAAAGAACATTTGGCTCCTGTAGATTCTTGCTTTCTTCCCCCATTGCTTTTTCATTTCTTCTTGACAACAGCACTATTGGTGTCATTAGTTCTGGAGCATAAGAAGTCACTAGAGGGACTTCCCTGGTGGTTCAGTGGCTAAGACTCCACACTCCCTATGCAGGAAGCCTGTGTTTGATCCCTGGTCAGGGAACTGGATCCCACATGCCATAACTAAGAGTTTGCATGCTGCAACTATTAATAAGATCCCACATGCTGCAATGAAGACCCAGTGCAGCCAAATAAAAATAAATAAATAAATAAAGAAGTCACTAGAGAAGACTGAAGACCAGGTATCTGATACAGCCTGATTCTGGAGAGGAATGCAGGATAATCATACATCAGTTCAGTTCAGTTCAGTTCAGTCGCTCAGTTGTGTCTGACTCTTTGCGACCCCATGAATCGCAGCACGCCAGGCCTCCCTGTCCATCACCAACTCCCAGACTTTACCCAAACTCATGTCCATTGAGTCAGTGATGCCATCCAGCCATCTTATCCTCTGTCGTCCCCTTCTCCTCCTGCCCCCAATCCTTCCCAGCATCAGGGTCTTTTCCAATGAGTCAACTCTTCACATTAGGTAGCCAAAGTATTGGAGTTTCAGCTTCAACATCAGTCCTTCCATTGAACAACCAGGACTGATCTCCTTTAGGATGGAGATCTCTTGCAGTCCAAGAGACTCTCAAGAGTCTTCTCCAACACCACAATTCAAAAGCATCAATTCTTCGGCACTCAGCTTTCTTCACAGTCCAACTCTCACATCCATACATGACTAGTGGAAAAACCATAGCCTTGACTAGACAGATCTTTGTTGGCAAAGTAATGTCTCTACTTCTTAATATGCTGTCTAGGTTGGTCATAACTTTCCTTCCAAGGAGTAAGTGTATTTTAATTTCATGGCTGCAATCACCATCCGCAGTGATTTTGGAGCCACCAAAAAAATAAAGTCTGACACTATTTCCACTGTTTCCCCATCTATTTCCCATGAAGTGATGGGACCAGATGCCATGATCTTAGTTTTCTGAATGTTGAGCTTCAAGCCAACTTTTTCACTCTCCTCTCCCACTTTCACTAAGAGGTTTTTTAGTTCTTCTTCACTTTCTGCCATAAGGGTGGTGTCATCTGCATATCTGAGGTTATTGATATTTCTCCCGGCAATCTTGATTCTAGCTTGTGTTTCTCCCAGTCCAGCATTTCTCATGATGTACTCTGCATATAAGTTAAATGAGCAGAGTGACAATATACAGCCTTGACATACTCCTTTTCCTATTTGGAATAATCATACATAGATTAATTTAAATCCTTGGATAATCTCTTAAACTTGTAGCCCACAAACACAGCATCTCCCCTTCTCCCACATTGCATGTGACCTGGGGAACATCATCATCACCATCATCACAGCTGGTATATTGAGTGCTTACCATGTGCCAGGCATTTTCCCACAGTTATCATGACTTTACTCATTTAACACCCACAGCCACCCTATGAGAAGAGTCATGATTATTTTCATTGTCAAAGGAGGGGAGGTTCACACCCAGGACCTCCTAACCCTAAGCCCAAGCTCAGTAGAGCAGTGAAAGGGTTGAGGCTGGAATGGAGCTGGGATGCACAGGCATTTAGTTCAGTAAATTGTCTTATTGATATCACTGTCTGTCTTAAAAGCCTTCCGTGCCCTTCTGCTTGAGGGCAGAGGCCAAAATTTTAGTTTGTATCAAATCATCAGTATTTGGCAAAGCAAGTTACTCATGAACAGAAAGCCCTGTGAAAACTCCATAGTGAGTGAGACCTAAGCTATATAAGTTCTCCTGGTTTCCCCAGCGCCTAACGCAGAGCCTGGCTTTGTCTAAATGGCCTAAAGCAGAGGACACATAAATGTTCACTGAGTGAGAAAATGGATGGAAAGATGATCCAGACAGGAGTGAGGGAAACTGGAGGCAGCCGGTGAAGAAAAGAAGGGGACTCCTGGAGGCATTGCTTCAAAGCCCCTCCCACTTAGCAGGTCCTGGCTTCACCACGAGGTTCGCTCCAGGCTCTGCGTACCCCCGCCCTCCACTCTGACCTGGCAGGTTCCAAGGCCCCAGGTAGGAGGAGGAGCTTGCGCTAAGGAGGATGCCCACTGGGTGGGCGGGAGAGAGCAGCTATGAGGCCCGAGGAAGGACCTGAACCCCATGCATGCGCCCCACGAAGGCAGGTGGTCTCACAGGCCAACTTCACACAAACACAGACACACACACTCTCCCTCTCTTCCACATTCACCCTCATACTCAAACGCTCATACTCCCATACTCTTCAGTACACACTTGCGGGCCTGCACACACACGGCCTTCCACAAACGCACATACTCTCGCACATACGCATGGGACCCCACAATTCTCACAAACTCACAGTCACACGCCCATTCATACACCCTCGGCAACACATACACCCTCACACAGTCTCTTTAATTCTCACATCCACACACCCCAATATTCACAGGCACCCTTATGCTTACAACCCCCATTCAAGCTCCTAAATACCCACACTCTTCACTTTCACACTTAACACGCTACTCATATTCACACTCCTCACCTCTTCATACACTTGCTGATACACACATGCACATCACACATACCCTCCCGCATGCACTCATTCTCATACTCACTCACGCTCACCCCCACACTCTCTCACACACGCTTCACCCGCGCTTGCGCACGCACAGACTCACGCGGTTCTCCAGCCCAGCACTCACGCTTGCGCATGCGCACCTGCTACGGTGAGGACGCTGTGCCCAGCGTGGATGCCAATGTGCTTGGAGTTTGGGGACTGTTGCTGATGGAAACGTTTGCAGGTTGTGGGTTCAAGGCGATCTCTTAGAGTCGCTTCGTTTTCCAGTGAGAAGTTAGCCAGGGAGAGGAGCAGATCAAGACCCAGAGAGGGAGCCAGACACCGGGAAGGAGTGGGTTGCAGGTTTCCCGCGGTGGCAGCTGGAGCGCTGGGTAGGGGCCGACCGGCGGGGAGTGCCTATTCACCGCGTCTAGGGAGCGGCCTCGCCGGCCTCCGACAGTTTCTGTATCTCTCGGGCTGGGGAGGGGAGTGACTGGGCACGGACTTGGGACAGCCCCTGGCCGCGCAGCGCCAGTCTCAGTGCTCAGTCCCTGTGACCCAGAGGACACAGCGCAGAAAGCTGTGGGCCAGGGTGAAAGCGGGGACGGGGTCAGCGTTAGAAAGTCCTCAGTTTGAATCTTCCCTCTGCCACTTCTAAATTGAGTGGCTTTGGACAAGTGGCATAGCCTCTCTGAGCCTCATTTAGCCTATCTGCAAAATGAGGGATTAGTCATTCAACAAGTATTTATTCCAATCCTAATATATGCCACCTCTGGGCTAGACGTTTTATAGACACCTGCGAATAAACAAAACAGACACAGTTTCTGCCCAGTGCAGCTTGCAGTCAACTGGGGGAGGTACTCAACCAGCACTGAAATAAACCTGAAGACATAAATACTGATTACGATGACAGCTTTTGAAGTAAGAGTAACATGCTGCTTACACCTGGCCGACTGTCTTTAGCACTTACTATGTTCTGGGAGGAAGTGAATAAAAACAGTTATATTCCCTGTCTCATCCCACTCCAGTCTATGCCTTTTCTGTAATATGGGCTACATTAGACTGGCCTTTGTAATCTTAATTCGCAGGAAAGCCACATTAACCAAGGAGTGGACAATAAACAAATTCAAAATAATAAAAGTATCTTCCTCACAGGGTCACTATGAGAAATAAATGGTACATTAAAGGCTTAACTCATAGCTGAGGACATAGTAGGAGCTCCACTACTATACATACAAATAGATAACTAATGAGGATCTGCTGTATAGCACAGGGAACTCATTGCTGTGTAATGACCTGTATGGGAAAAGAATCTTAAAAAGACTGGATATATGTTTAACTGATTCACTTTGCTGTATACCTGAAACTAGCACACAACATTGTAAATCAACTATACTCCAATAATACTTCCCAGATGGCTCAGTGGTAAAGAATCAGCCTGCCAACACAGGAGATGCAGGTTCAATCCCTGGGTCAGGAAGATCCCCTAGAGAAGGGAATGGCAACCCACTCCAGTAGTCTTGCTTGGGAAATCCCATGGACAGAGCAGCCTGGCTGGCTACAGTCCATAGGGTCGCAAAGAGTTGGACACGACTGAGCACACATGCATACTCCAATAAAAATCATTTTTTAAAAATATACTAGGTGCACAATACATGCTGGATATATTATTAGGAGATAGTATTACCTAGGGCTTAAAACTTCCGACTTTTACATCTACAGACAGGATCTGAGTCCTGGCTGCCTCATCTCTAGCTCTGTGACCTTGGATAAGCCTTTGAACTTTAATAAGATTCAGGATTCTCATTGGAGAAATAACAGAAAAAAAGCACTTCATCTGGTAGGGCAGCTATGCAAATTAAATGAGGTTTTGTGAGCAAGGCTCCTGATTAAGGGCAAGGCACACAGTGAGAGCTCGGGAAATAGATATGCTCATACCCTCCTCTTTCCTCCTCTATAAAACTGTCCTCAAAGCTGTAAGGCCAAAGGAGCCTTGAAATTTAGAGCGCAGTCCTAAATAGGGACTGCCAAGATAGAGCTCGAGGCCTTTGACCGGTGTGGGGAATAGGAGGTGGCGAGGTTTTCCTGGCGGGCCCAGGTTGAGGAGGCTACTGAACTGTTTGTCCAGAAACAAGAGGGCTGGAAAAACCACCCGACCGGGAGCCTTTACGGAGCGGACGCCGGGCTGCAGAGGAGCCTTAGCTGGCAAATTCCACCGGGAAAAGGCGTTTGGGGGCGGAGTGGTGATTGGGCAGAGGCCCTGGCTTCCTGGCAAACTCCGGGCTCTGGTACCTCCTGCCCAAACCTCAGGATCCGTGGAGCTGCAGATCGCAGATAATTACAGAAAACAAGAGACGCCACGAGCTCTCACTAAGCACCAGGCCGGGTGCTAGGCAGCCCCTAATTCCTCGAGAAGAAAGCGGGGGGGTGGGGGGTGGGGGGGCGGTTTTTTTTCCTGGTTCACAGAGGCAGACCCTGATATTCTTCTACCAGTCTAAGGGAGACCTCCTTTCAATTCGCCAAAAGAAACTCCTCTCGGCATTTGGGCGCGCCCTTGGGTGGCCTGACACTTTCCCTCCAACCCCGTCCCAGGCCGAAGATAGACGGTGGTCCCGCAGGTCACTTCACACTTGGGCTTTCTTCGCTCCCAGAGCCGCAAGGGCTTTGCTTTCACATTCACGCGACCTTTTGTAATTCACCAGCTCTGAGTTGGTTTATCACTTCGTTTGACAAAGTGGAAATTTCCAGGGGACGGGCCTTGTGCAGTGGATCCCCCAGTCCTGAACCTGTTATATCGTAGGCTCTCAGTACACACTTTCAACCCCTACCAGTTGTTCAATGGGACTCAAAGAGGTTATTATCTTGGATAAGTGATGGTAGGATTTATCCATTATTTTTCAGCCCTCACCAGCATCAGGACCGCATAGAAAGTGCACCATGGTTTTTGTTTGTTGTTTTAAATTTCAGTGTTCTGGCCACACACCATTAAATCAAAATCTCTAGGGCATCCATACTCCCCAGGTGATTTTTGTAAATGGCCAAGGTTGAACACCAGAAAGGCCTGCTTACTAAAAAGTATAATGATTCATTCTCTTTTTGGAAACCTTTTTTTAAAATAAAAAAACGTTCTGAATCCCATTACTAAGGAGCCATTTGGGCCCAGTGCTTTCAGCAAACTCAGGCCAAGGAAAGTGGAGAATTGGTGTTAATTCAGCCCTCCCCTTATATTCCCAGCTCCCCCCTTCCAACCAAAACCACTAACTTTGAAAAACCCAGTTTAAAAAAAAAAAAAAAAAAAAAGGCAAGCGCCAAGAGAACTGGAGAGGGAGGGAGATGCAGCATTTGCTTCAATTATCTGGATAATTGTTCCCCACCTCAGACCATTGTTACTAAAATGAAACAATATTCTATAGGATACAGTCTGGGCCTTTTCAGGCTTGCTCCCCGCGGAGCCCAGCACACGCTGGGCACTGAGAAGGCGCTCAATAAATTTTATTCTGGTGACAGAGGAGAGCTTTAAATGGGGGAGGGATGCCTTGTTAGGCTTAGGGATTTGGGACTGGGTGAGTATTAATTAAGGTGAAGTGGGGAGCAGAAGCGCTGTGTGGTGGGGACTGGGTGCCATCAAAACTCTGTTCTGAAGGCCGTTCCTGAAATTCTCCGCCAAACTCCTCAATTCTTTCCCAGAACCTCCCCCACCCCTTCCTCTCTCAGGGCCGAATTGAACTCTTGCGCCTGTGGCGAGCACCAAGGCGAATTCAGGTTTCTCAAAGGCCCATCGGTTCTGAATAAACAGTGGGGACAGGCAAGATCATTTTTGGTGGTGGGTGAGCGCAAGGTCCGCAGCTTGTGCTCTCCACGGACCGGCCTCTCCCAGCCATGCATTAAAAGTAACAGTATTGGGGCAGCTGAAGGGGCAGCCAGGGCCTGAGTCCTCACCACTCAGCCAGCGCAGGAATGCGGGGACTGACTTCCAACTGCCCATCTTTCTCCCCACCAGTGGCTTTTCAAGAGGGGCTTGGGTTCTCTAAGAGTGTGTATTTGCTAATTGCAGCCTCGGCCTTAATGAGATTCTTTCAACTCCCCCCAGCCTGTTTGCAGGTTACAGCCTCATCTGGGGACCCTCATTTTCCACCCTGGCTACACATCCCATGAACAATTTCCTCTCTGGCTCCTGAAAAGCGAGCGAGCGCCCCAATTCTGCTGAATGCATGTCTCAGTTCATCCAAAGCCGGCGGGCTTTTGATGGCCACAATGCAAGTTACGCCCAAAGAGTGTCCCTTTGGTCATATCGACAACGCTTGGCTTCACGTTTGCAAGTTAAACCGGCAGAAACCCAGCCGAAACTCCCACGCCAGATGTCGGGGCATTTGCCTCCACCCTGCTCACAACATAACTGGGGAGTGGATCCGAGGGAGGAGGGTGAGGAGGGTGAGAATTTTAGAAGGGGGAGCAGGAAAAGTCCTGATTCTCAGTCACCATATACACGAAGAAGTGGTGGGGGAGGACCATTTTCTCCTGTATTTCTCTCTAATTTATATATATATTTCGATTTCGCTTTGTTGGCAGCTTTACCCAAACAACAACAACAAAAATCAAATGAGAGCATTTTCTCCTTGTCTTCACCTAGGTAGCTGCTTTCCTGCGGCCCCTGAAATGTGACTCCTTCATAAAATCAAAATTTATGATTATTCAAATGTTGGGGACTGTGAAAAGAGAGGAAGAAAGAGAGAAAATTAATATTGCAGCTGTTCTTCTGATTAATGAGAGATAATTGCTCATGAAAAGTCACCCCTGTGGCATTTTGTTGTCTCCTGGATCTTTGTTCTTTTCCACTATTATGGAGGACTTTCTTGAAGACTAAGCGGTTCTTTTCAATTTTGGGGTATTCAGAAAGGGTTGCCTGGTTACAGAGAATGGGGAAATCTCGGGCTATATCGGGTAAGATGTGCCACAGACAGCAATATCACAATGCCACTCGGAGAAAAGGATGGATACAAGTTAACGATGCGCTTTCAATAAAACATTCATAGACTTGTTCACGCTTTGATAATGACCTCATTAAAGGGAGCTGGGGGCAAGTAAGTCCTGTCTTCTGTTTGTGTTCGGCTAACAAAACCCAGCTTTGAGATCATTCATCGCTTTGGAAACTAATATGAAATCAATGTAAGAGGAGCAAATAAATCCGAGGCGGCCCTGCCAACTCCCGGCTGTCCGGCCCTGCTTGCGGCCTCCTCCGTATCGGGCAGAAGATCCGGCAGGAAAACCATGTGGGCAAACGCTGAAATTGAGAGGAAAAAAAGGACTTGGAGTTGGGGGAGGCGGAGAGCAGAGGGAGGGGCAAAGAAGGAGTTACAGCCGCTGGAAAAAAAAACAAACAAACAGTAAGCACGTCAGTGGGTCAGAACTCTACGTTTGTTGAATAAGTAATACTAAGTCCACGCCGCCCCTTATTTCCCTGTTTTTGCCGGTGTCTGGAAACAGGAAGAGGAAAACGTGGGGTTCAGGTCTGGTGTGATCCCAGATGGGGGAAAGTACTGGAAGACTTTCTGAAAGCTATATCCAAGAATTCACATCTCAGGGTTGAGCTGCGAGGAAACCGCTCATCCAGTCTCGAGTTGGACAATTTAGAGGCAAGAAGGTGGCTCTACTGAACTGCTTTGATTTTTTTTCCCTCAGTTGAGGGTAAGGACGGGGTATCCCGACTGTGCAGGGGTGGGGGATGGTGGAGGACAATTTTTGTTACCTTTGCATTTGTGACATCATCAAAGACAAAGCAAAGCCATCCTCTATCATCCCCAGCAAGAGGGAGGAAAAAAAAAATCAAAGGATTCCCCCCCCAAAAAGAACTAATTTTCTCCTTGAATTATGAAAGCAATGGCTTAGGTAACAGCCTGTACTCTGTACCCGACTGCTTAATGCCGAATAAATCCTTCCACGTGGCTCCCCGAGTCGTGGCAATTAGAGCTCATTATAGGCTCATAAGAGCTCTCACTTCGGGGATTACTTAATGGACGATGAAATTTTATCGGACAGGATCACTGAGAAATAAAATTGGGTGGCAGCGGGGGCCCCATGGGGGCACGCCAACGGCCTGCCCAGAGTCCCCTTCTGCTTCAAATGGGTTGGAGGAGCTGCTGTTCTGAGGAAGGGCAGGGCTAACAGGGTCAGTCACAGAGCTGTCCAGGGCCGTGGGGGGAGAAGGGGGCAACGCACATGGAAGGGGAGCTTCCGAAGATGGGGCTGGAGTGGGGGAAAGAGGAGAGACAGAGAGATTCAAAGAGAACTAAAGAGAGACTCCAGTGTGGAACATGAGCCCAAAATACTTGCTTGTGGTGGGCTCTGGCCATTAACCCGGTACCCTAATAGATACATTTCTCAGTCGTGGTCTGCTTTCAGCCTCAGTCCGGAGCCGCTGCCCCCCTTGCAGTCCTAAGCAACCCCAGGGGCCTCTCACATTTTTCAAAATTCCCCATCATACCAACCGGGTGTTTCTGTAGTCAGACACTAATTGAGTTAGATGCTCAAGCATCATAATTAGGATTCTCTAAAATAAAATGGTCCTCGCATAGGCACAACTCCCAGCATATTAGCAGAGAAGTTTTCCCCATGCACAGAACTAAAACCACTGCAAATCACAGTGAATAAATAAATGCATATATTATATAAAATTTAAGTGAAAAAAATATGTATATACTTATAAAGTGAACAGGGAAATCATGTCACCTATTTTGGACAATTTAGGCCTGTAAAAACATCCTGGCACTGGGCATCTCCCAATGGTAGAGCTCCCAGTCTTCTTTCTGAGGCTGGAATGACTTGGGGACTGCCTGGATTCTCCCATTTGACGATGGGCTGGGCCAGGCAGGCTGGGTTGAGGCTGAGAGCTTGCAATGGCTGCAGTGGCAAACCTTGTGGTACAAAAGTAGTTACAGCTGAGCTGCCCTGAGTTAAGCCCTGAGACTCCTTAATTGTTGTCACAAGATGTTGGATTAGCACATTTCTGGAATAGCTGTCTGTTTACACTCTGGAGACCCACTGTCCACTAACCGCTTTCTAATTGAATTCTAATCACATTCAAATAGCTCAATAACCAGCCTCAGCTGCAATTCATAAAACTTTAATTGCCATCCATAAATCCTGGGCTCCCCAGAGCGGGGCGTCCCTACAACCCAATTATACTTCTCTAGCAGGCAAGAGAGATGGTCACAGAGATGGAAAGGGAAAAGGAGAGACAGAAAAATAGAGAGAGACAGCCTTGTCACCAGCTGAGAAGCTGGTCTCCCCTAGGATTTTGACCCTTGGCTCTCACAGGTGGAGGGGTCTGGTCCCCAAGTTTCTTCGCATCATTGTGATCTCAGGCCTGAAGTTAGCTGTCTGAGGAAAAGGA
The DNA here is from genome assembly GCA_024291935.2 of Okapia johnstoni. NCBI lineage: Eukaryota > Metazoa > Chordata > Mammalia > Artiodactyla > Giraffidae > Okapia > Okapia johnstoni. The sequence continues at coordinate 63,270,500 of CM044308.1, forward strand.
TTGGACTTGTAGCTGTTGCTCACCCTCCCTGCTCCAGCCAGATTTTCTACAGGGTGAAAGAAGAGAAAGCTGTCATTTCTGTAGCCTTGCCTTCCCCAAAGATCAATAGCCCCTAGAGGGGCAGCTAGTCTCTCACACACAGTCATTGGTGCACCCGTCTTCCACTGCCATGCAGGGAGGTTTCCTTTACCAAACCACTTCTCCCATACTGAGGCATTGAGTAGCTCAATTCCTTTCAATTTTTATGGGCTTTAAAGGGGGCGCATAGAAGAGAGTGCTTCCTAGTTAGTCTTCTAGCTGCCTAAGATCTGTAAAATGCAAAGGGATGGGAGATGGCAGGACCCAGAGCAAAGGCTTCCCTCAACCCCTGCCCAGTTTCCAGAAGGGCCAAATTCTGGTCTTCTCCCCAAAGTCCTTAGGAAGGAGTTTGTAGGGTTGGCCTGGAAATGTAGCAATGGAACCCCGTGGAGAAAGAAAAGAGTGACCCCTTTAGTGTCTCTCTCTGCCAAAGTGGGAGTTTCGGGTTAGAAAAAGGCACAAGGAAAGGTGGTTGATCTGAGTAGTCCCAGGAAGGCCCCAAGTGCAAAGGCACTTTAGAACTTCTCAGGCATCAAAATGAAAAGTTTCTCTTCTTAGCCGGGAGGCCTCTCTGTTATGCCTCCCAGATCCCTCACAACTAACCACCTGAATGACATTGGCCAAGTCCAAAAGCTGGGGGACTCTGTGTGCTTGTGTGTGCCTGTCCCACGTTTCGCTCCAGGACTGGGCCGCTGCCAGTCCACAGCGGCACAATCCCGTTCTAAACCTCAGGCTTCACACTATTCCGTGCCCTATCCACGGCTGGCACAGAGGAGCAGGGAGCACGGGGCATTCCGATTAGAAAGGCCTCCAAGTCCCCACCTGGTGCGCTGTGCGGCCGGAAGCTTGGAGGAGTTGGTCTGGGGCCCAGGCTAGGAAGAGGGGTGGGATGGAGGATGCAGCTCTGTGATTTCTCGGGAAAGCGTGGAGAAAGAGGGGGAGGCGGCCGGCCTCCCCGGGAAATTAACAAAACCTACACTTTGCAAAGTCTCCCCCACCCCCCTCCTCCGAATTCTTCCCTGCCGCGAGCCCGCCCCTCCTCGCTGCTTCTGTTGTGACTCGGGCAGCCTATCCCGAGGGTGGGGAGCTGCCGAGGAGCAAGAGCCGAGCGGTACTCCGCAGCATCACGTGTCGGGGTGGGGGCTATAAAATCCCGGAGCCGGGGCGTCGGGCGGGGGACGTGAGGACCAGCCCTCTCCAGGGACCCCTTTGTTCGCAGTCCAGGCGCCGACACCTCGGCGTCCCCAAGGGCTTGACCGCCTGCGTCTGCGCCGCGCCCGGGGCCAGAGCTTTGGACAGGAGACGGGAGGGTGTCCCCACGACCGGCCGGGCCCTCCAGCCACCCACCCCTCCCGACATGTCGCGCTCCTTCTATGTCGACTCGCTCATCATCAAGGACTCCTCACGGCCCGCGCCCTCGCTTCCCGAGCCGCACCCCGGGCCAGATTTTTTCATCCCTCTGGGCATGCCGTCCCCGTTGGTGATGTCCATGTCCGGGCCAGGCTGCGCGTCCCGCAAGAGCGGCGCGTTCTGCGTTTGCCCGCTCTGCGTCACTTCGCACCTGCACCCCTCTCGTGGGCCCGCGAGCTCCGGCGGCGGGAACGCAGCGGCCGGGAGTGCAGGGGTCGCGGGTGGCGGAGCGGCAGGAGCCGCCGGTGCCCTGCCCCTGCTCAAGAGTCAGTTTTCTTCGGGTCCTGGGGACGCACAGTTTTGCCCGCGCGTGACCCACGCGCACCATCACCACCACCCGCCGCAGCACCACCATCACCACCACCAGCCCCAGCAGCCTGGCTCGGCTGCAGCAGCAGCAGCGGCCGCGGCGGCAGCGGCCGCGGCCGCAGCGGCCTTGGGGCACCCGCAGCACCACGCACCTGTTTGCACCGCCACCACCTACAACGTGGCGGACCCGCGGAGATTTCACTGCCTCACCATGGGTAGGGCGGGTCCTGGGCACCTGCGCGCTACGCCATGCCGGCTCCCGGGAGTAAAACGTCTCGCCTTCAGTGGAGGAAGTGGGAGCCTGTGGGGTGGGCGGAGGGGACGAAGGAGGGGCTTTTAGAATAACTGCGGAGTCGTCCCCCTAAGTTCCGAGAAGGTGAAAGTTAGCTTTGCCAGCCTCTCCAAGCAGCTTGGTGCACTCGACTCCAGTACCTGGTGCTCGAGTCTGGGATAATAGCGGGTCCTTTGAGACTTTGAACTTGAGGGCTGAGAAATCGGAGGTTAACTGACTGAGGTCTGGGGTTGGTGTGTTTGAACTGAAGTGTGGCAATCGGGCGTCGAGGCTGGCTAAAAGCGTTTCGATGCTTTTGGTTAAGCCTGCCTGCCTTTCCGCTAGGCTGGACAGGAGACCACAGGACTCTGCCAACCCCTCCCCCGCCCCCACTTTAATCCTCTGACTTTACATCCCCGAGATCAAAGGCCTTCGCTTGCTTTGGGCGTCTCTGTCCTTCCCGGCTAAGCAACGATTTGTCTCCAAATGAGAAAGAGTGAGGGATGGATACAGGTGTTTGGTTGAGCTTCGCGGGTGGGTCCTTGAGAGGCATCGTTTCCAAGGGAGGGCCCTGGGCTGGGAGCGCCTCGCCCGAGAATTACCTTTCTGCTTTCTCTTGGCCCGTCTGCAGGGGGCTCGGACGCCAGCCAGGTACCCAATGGCAAGAGGATGAGGACGGCGTTCACCAGCACGCAGCTCCTGGAGCTGGAGCGGGAATTCTCTTCCAACATGTACCTGTCTCGACTCCGGAGGATAGAAATCGCCACGTACCTGAATCTGTCAGAGAAGCAGGTGAAAATCTGGTTTCAGAACCGCAGGGTGAAGCATAAGAAGGAAGGGAAGGGCACGCAAAGGAACAGTCACGCGGGCTGCAAGTGCGTTGGCAGCCAGGCGCACTTCGCGCGCTCCGAGGATGAGGACTCCTTGTCGCCGGCCTCAGCCAACGATGACAAGGAGATTTCCCCCTTATGAGGGAGGGCCGACCCCCCCCCACACACCACACGCTCCCGGCATCTCCCCTAACTCCCGATGTGGCTGGCACCCAGGGGCCAAAATCCTCACCCTTTCGGTGGTCCCACCTGGAGAAGCTGGAGAGGAGCATTCCCCGGGGGCGTGCATACCGGGCCTGACCTTCTCCTGTCTCCTTAATCTGTATGTTTGGAGCTCCACTGGCAGTTATAGGTCGTCGTTGTTTTTTATGTAAATAATCTAGAATCAACTCAGTTTTGTCATATAACAAAGGAAAAACAGGATTGGTTTAAGTTTAAAACTGTATGTGGGTTTTTTTAAAGTGCATGTCATTTCCCTTTGACAATAAAAGTGTCTGAGAATTTACAGCAAAGTAATGACTGTAACTTGGTAATTCGAGTCTCTTGGTTGAGGGAGTTTGTGATTCTGTAGGATTTGTGTCACCAAAACTTCTGCCAAGACACTTTCAGTCATGATGCTGCCTACCAGGTAGTACTCCCCATTCTTAAAATAGCTGTCTTCCTCACAATTGACAGGATAAATCCATTTAGAATGACACTGACAATTAATGACAGGCAAACCTTTCAATTTATTTAGCAGGGGAAGTTGAAAGTCCCTTACTCATATTTATTTTCTGTAGCAGTCCCTTTTCCTTTTTATTCCTTCTTCATTTCTCTCAAATACTAAAACTCAAATTATGTGAAGGAATCTGAATAGTAGGAATTGTTTTAGGAAGGGCAACAATCCATCAAACAGGTTGGAAGCAAAGGCGTGGAAACTTACGAATGATGCTACAAGTGACTAGAAACAATACTGTTTTTGAGTGTTTGCCTAGCTAAGAAATTAGCTGGTTTCCACCACTGCTGTGAAGAAAAAAATTCAGGAATAGGGAGTTAGTCTGTCCAAAGATATATATTTTTTTCCTTGTCTCCCTTTCACCTAAATTAGTTCCTTTCTAGTCCCACTCTTCCCATCACTTTGCAGAGTTCACTCCTGCAAGCCTGGCCCTGGAGAAGACTTTGGCTCTGCCCTGGCTCTGCCAAGCAAGGCGACCTGACTCTCTCTTCAGCACAGCTAGGTTCTGTCCTTTAATGGAGAGAGTGAAGCTGGAACATGGAATCTAGGAGATCTCATTCCCTGAAGGCTGAGTCCCACTAACACCCACTGGTGTTATTTCTGATTATTTTCTGTAAAGATGCAACCCCAAAGGTCCAAGCCGTAGAAACTGTTGACAACACATACTCACACTTCTTTAGGTCTGATTTTCTTTAGGTCTATAGGGACTGAAATCTCAACAGGTGAGGTTGCAGATTTAGTATGGGAAGGAGGAAAAAGGGGGGAAGATGTGACCATGGTTTCCCTGGCCAAAGATTCTCTCTCTCTCTCTCTCTCTCTCTCTCTCTCTCTCTCTCTCTCTCTCTCACACACACACACACACACACACACACACACACACACACACACACACACTCCAGAGAACTCAGGGAGAAGGAAAGTCTCCTTTCAGACTCCCAAGGCCCGCTGTCAATTCTTATTCTGGTGCTAGTCAGGGCAGGCGAGGTGCGGGGGTGGGGGGGTGGGGGGGTGAGGCTGGACGGCTCGCCCTGAATAGGGAGCTGCTGGTGCTTTGTGCAGGGACATGGGACTGGGCCTGCGCAGTGGTCACAGGCAACCGGCTCGCTCCTGCCCCGGGCAGAGGCTCAGGCTCTGGACCGCTCTCTAGCTCACACACAAGCAGAGCTTCGGGCCCCTCGCCCTGCCGCCGCTAAGGGGAAGGGCCGCTGGCCCGCTGCCTTTTCCGAAGATCCCTTCCTCCTCCTTCCTAATAAACAGGCATCTCTGGGCACCAGTACAGGGGTGGAAAGGAGGGAGTTTCGTAGCGCAAAGAACCGGCGTCTAAGGAAGAATCCCTTCGCAGGAAGTAACCGAAGGCCAAAGAGGCCAAAGAGCTCCGGCTGCACCTCTGAGCGCTCCTGCCCAAAGGGAAGCCTCAGCTGGTTCCTGGACAGACGACTCCGTCCCCCTCCCATCCGCACCCGCCCCGGCCCCTCTGTCGGCCCCTCTGTCGTCCCCACGCTCGGGCTTGTTCCTCCCCAAGTCTCTGCCCAGTTGGGATTTGAGCATCTACACCTCGCGTGACCCATCCCGGCCCAGATCCAGCGCCCAGAGCCACCCATTTGCCACACCGGCTGCCCCTGCTTGCCCAGCTCCACCTCCCTGAGAAGGAGAGGCAATACCAGTCCTCCTTGGATGGTCTCCATACTTCTCCCTCCCGACTTGGGGAAATTCCTTAGGGAAGAGAGAATAAACAGGGGATCCTGCACCAGAGGCAAAAAGGTTCAGGCAAGGACGTTGGACATTCTCCAAAGAAAGTTTCTCCGGGGTTCCTGGGAAGGTCCTCCTTGTCCTAGAACATTTAGAGCATAGTGAATCTTCTTGTCACTGTCAGAGTGGACCATGAGGTCTCCTTGTCTACTATTTTACACTTCCCCAACCCCCTTCCTCCCAGAAAAATTTCAGCTGAGCTTTTAGGAAGTTTGGAAATAAGGTTGTAGGGATCTGTCTGACTTTAAAGGCCTATAGGTTCTTCTTAGGTTAAGAACACCTAAGCCAACACTCAGGTGTACAAATACTCTGCTCAACAATCTTGACATCAGCCACTCTAAGAGAACTGTCCCCAGACTTGTTAAAAGAAGAATGTTTAAGATGTATGGGGTCACCCTTACTTTTCTACCTGGGAAGCACTAGATGCTAGTTTTTCAATATATCCCACTTGAGACACAGAACTCTGTTCCCACAAAGTTTGGCCTCTTGGGGGCCTATAACCACATCATAGAAAGAGAAATAGAATAAAAATGATCATTAGAAATCAGGACCTTGCTCCACTAAGGGAAAAGAAGTGAGCAGCAGAAGCCATTAGTGTGGATGAATCCACTTCTTTAAACAGGGAAAGAGCTGGGGATTGGGGAGGAGGGACAGCAGGAAGAATGACCTCCTGCCTTTATGTCCTGACCCAGTCCAGACATTCCCAGCAAAGAGGAAGAGAAGAGACCTTTCGCCTTCACCCTCCCACTCAGTGACCAATACAAGCCCAAGGCCAAGGGCTTAACATAATAGTGGCACTCAGCAAGGCTTCTTGATTCCAAACCACGACAAGGGCAGAAGGGACTCAGCAGCCATCCTTGGTGAAAGAGGCACTATCACCATGGACTCATGGACCCAGGTGATAGAGACACTGTGATGATAGATCCTACTCTTCTCCTTATTCTGAAACAGCCATCATAATTTACTCCCTACTGCCAACCCTCAACATATCCCCCCAAGGATATCCAAAGATAGTTTAGGAGAAACAAAAATTTTGAAGTGACGTCTTTGATTTTCTGACTTCCTCCTTCCTCCCCTTGCCCCCACTCCTCACCAGTGCTGCCCACTTACATCTAATCAGGACTAGGAATGCAGTTTGCTAGGTCCATCCTGACTGTGGTCAGAGAATTGCCAGAAAGGTGATTGTTCTAAATGAAAGATGGTCACAGAGGGCAACTGGGTCTGTGTGTGTATATGCATGTACCCATACATGTGTGTGTATGTGGGGGGAACTCCTGTGTGTAAGTGGAAAGGAAAGGGTTATTTTTGCTAGATTTTTTTTTCTTTTTTTCTCTTCTTCCCACTTCTTTTCTGCAGTTTCCACTCCTTTTTCATGGCACTGCTTGGGAGATTTCTTTGAGGGAGGCAGGAAGACACTGAGAGTTGGGCTAGAAGAAGGAGGGAAAAAGAGTCCCTCGTAGTTCAGTCAGTAAAGAATCTGCCTGCAATGTAGGGGACCTGGGTTCAATTCCCAGGTCGGGAAGAGCCCCTGGAGAAGGAAATGGCAACCCACTCCAGTTTTCTTGCCTGGGAAATCCCATGGATAGAGGAGCCTGGCAGGCTACAGTCTATGGGTCGAAAGAGTCAGACGTGACTTAGCATGACTAAACCACCATGACAGCTCTGGGTAAGATCTCAGGTCCAGCCTTAAGGGTGTAAGAGAGAGGGGGAAAGTGACACTTCCAATAGAACCTATTTGCTGGAGGAAATTGGGTTTAAAGGAGCAATCACTGCTTTAAAAAGAACTCCTCCCATCCTCTCCAAACACAGCCTAAAGCTGTCCTAGACATGAATGCAGCTCAGTGCATCAAAGCAATTGTTCTTATTTTCATTATTCACAGGGAATCTTTGAATGTACCTGTTAAGGTGTCAGACCTCTTAAAAGGGAAAATTTTTTCCATGCAATTAAATGGTGCATTTACTAGGCTTCTATTAACATAATTTAATATAAATCTATTTTATAAATCTTTAGGCTCACATTACTGAAGATTGAGCTTCTCTGAAAAAAAAAACAAAAAGCCCATGTCTCTCCCCTAAATTAGATGGAATAGAATCCAAAAACTTGCTATTCTAAACCAGCTGGAAATATTAAAGTAGAGGAATTTGTATTGTCTTTTGTTAATGGTGGAGGTATAGAGAAAAGAGTCAACTTGTCTCCCAGAAGATGAGAAATTCCACAGGAATGAAGGGCTCTTCACTCAAGGCTCTGGCACTTGGAGTGGGTAACATAGGCTACAATTGGAACCAGAACTTAAAGAGATCTCTTAGGAACAGAATTGAAGCAGAGCTTAGATGAAGAAACAAGAGCCAACCCTGGCTCCCATTTGGAAGCAAGTTTCTTCTGTTTGGGGACAGAAAACCCAAAGCCTGTGAGCCCCTCACATCCCTTTCATAAACTACTCTATATGGAGATAGATATCCTTATCAGTTCGCATAGCTGGTGTGCACCTTCCAAAAGTTTGGCCATCTACTGTCTCTGAAAACGGTGTTTTGCGTGCCCTTATATTGGGGTCAGTGCCTGCCTTTCTGCACCGGGCATTGTACTTCTGCAAGCAAAGCCCTATGTGTTTCTGAATTCTCGTCCTACCTTTGTTGAATCTTCCAAATTCCAAATGCAGGAAGGCCCCAGGGGCCCCTCTGAGTGAATCTGGACAGATCGGAAGTGTGTGCTGTGTGCTTAGGAAAGTAACTAGTTTCAGATTAATGAAGCAGTGACAATTTCAATCTGCTTAAAGGCGGAGGTTGGCACTGCCCAGGCCTGAGCGTGGGGAGCTCGCCAGGCTGGGCTTTATATTGTCCGCTTTTCTGAAGAGCAGACAAAGATGGATAGAGAGACATTGAAAAGCAGGGGGCGTATTTCAAACAGCCTCATAAAGAGGGCTGTCACTTTAAGACAAGAACCATAGTGCTTTGATGACTTTGTATTAGCTGCCCCATTTCAAATAAGGAACTCAAGTCTCTAGTGAGAGGGAGGAAAAAGGAGACTGAGAGAGAGAGAGAGAGAGAGGGAGAGAGTGAGACTGTAGTGATATTTAGCCTGTATGAGCACTGCAGCAGACTAATTCAACTTTAAGCAACTGTTTGATTTCTGAAGTTCAGGGAGAAACAACCCGCAGCAGGTGCAGAGAAAAAAGGCAGGTGGGAGCTACCCTTTATGGGAAAGAGCTCCCTGTCCATGGGCGGCAGCCGGCTCGAGGAGGAGTGGAAGCCAGTTTGGCCTCAGTTTGCTGGGAAGGGCTCGAGAGAGGGACGCGCAGCTCTGCTGGCCCCAGACCACTGAGGATTATAATGGAAATTTTTGAGAACGTGAAAGAGAAATAATAGGAAGGAGGGGGAGGGCAGGCTCTTGGAGTCTACCTTCACAAAGCCCAATTTAAATTGTTTGGGGTCAAGCAGCAGCAAGCCACCTCCCCCCTTTCCTCCTTAATTAATTAATGACCACGATTAATTATTAGGGCCTTGCATCTCAAGACTTCAAAACACCTTCCCCCAGGGGCTGATGAGTTGCTAGAGCCAGGCACGTGGTTCTAAGTTGGAAGAAGAAAGTTGAAAGTTGGCTGTGTTGTCTGTATCTCCCTATCTGCTTCCCTCCCGGTGTCGGCCTCTGCTTTTCTTCCTGTCTCTCATACTCTGCCTTGGTATGTCTCTGTTTCTCTGAATCTTTATCCTCTTTGTTCTCCAGGCCGATCTCCCCATCCTCCTCCAATCTCCCTTGGCCCTGGCTCAGCCCTCGCAACAGCAGGACCCCAGCTGTCCCCGGACACGGGAGGGTGCCGGAGCAGCTCCTGTCAGGACACCTCAGCTCTAAATCTTACCGCATCCTCAGTGGCAGGAAGTGAGTGGGCAGCAGTGTTCACCCGCTGGATCACGAGTTACTGACAGCTGAAAAATAATTTTTTTTTTCTGACAAAGAAAAAAGATCATTTTTATGAGACCTGAGAACCAGAATCGCTCAGGCTTTGAAGGCCAGCGAAAAGGCTCCCCCGGCGGTGGCACTGGAGGGAGAAGAGTTTAGTCACTGTTTCATTAGGCACTATTTGAACCTTGCAACATGCGGTAATTTCTGGAGCAAGCTGAAAAGGGGGGATTATGTAGGAGGGACACAAGGAAATTAGCCAACGGTTAATTTAACTCGTTTTCTGCTAGACTTTTCGATACATTCCTAATTGACTGAGGGGCAGGTGAAGCTCCCGCCCCATGCAGGCTCATTCACGGTGGGAATAAATGGTTCTTTTTCAACTCACACTGCTCACAATATATCATCAGGGAAAAGACATGCAATGAATATGTTGATTTTTTTATTAATGGAATTACACCCTGCCACGCAGGTGTGAGAGTAAAAACTTTCTATACTGCAATGAAATAAGATTAACAATGAAATTAGAATTTTATTAGCTTTATATGTCACATAGACCTGGATTTGAACTGTCAAAACAAGCAACAAGAAAAGATATTGGGAAGACAGTCCTGCCAATCACCCAGGAGAAATGGAACAGCGTGTATCCAAATCAAACTCAGGATCAGTGCCTTCTGTAACTCCTTTGGACCTTATGCCAGCGGCCAGAGAACACAGGGCCTCCCTTGGGTAACAGCCTGGTTTCTGGACCCACAGGTAGGAGCTGAAAACACCGCTTGAGCTCGGAGGCCAGGCCTAGAGCAGGTCCCAAGTCCAGGGTAGAGGGCTTGGATATCCCAAGGCCCCGAGAGGTCAGCTGGAGGCGCCGGGCCACCGCGATCTGCCGGCCTCAAGCTTCACATCCTCTAGATCGGCTGCCCGGGCTGGCCGTGGTCCGAGAAAGTGGAAAGAGGAGTGGGAACTGGGGACTGGAGGCGGGGTGGGGCCCCCCTTGGACACCGCCCTGAGTTTTGTTACCCGGGGGCCCCTGGGAGCTTGGGCAGAACTACCTGGGTCTGGCAGGCGCAGAGGTGCCCTATGCAAATGGTTCACTATTAGGCGAGAAAGAAATACTTCAAATGGCCCTTTGTAACCTTCTATAGAAAATCGAGGTACTCTGCATGACAAAGCACAATTAAGCTTTCTATTCAGGAGTTCTGCAGCTGGTAGCCCATTGGGAAAGTGGGAGGAAACGCGAATATATTAATAGTGTGGCAAAAGTTTTTTGTGTGCGTGTCTTTTTCTGGGTCGGGGATGGGGAGGGGCGGTGGGTGGACCCGGAGGGGAAGAAGGCTCCGCCTTGGATCCTTGCCACCTGACAGCCTTGCCTCTGCCCACGTGGAGAGCCCCGCTTGTCTGGCAGCGGGCATTCTGAATGGTTTCAGCGAACCCAGCGTGCAGAACAGGGCTGGGCGGATCCTGCGGGCACCAGCGCCTGGGCGGGGCGGAACGCCTGCCCCAGCCTAGCTTCCTCGTCCTGGGAAAGCTGGGCTAACCCGCGCCGGGCTGGTCTTGGTACCCGGCGCCGGAAGGGGGCTCCGCTTGACGGGTGATTCGCCCAGACGCCAGGGCAGGTGGTTCACCCTGGAGCGCAGCAGGGGGATGCTGCGCTGGGAAAGAGGCTTGGGAAGAGTAGAGTCGGATTTTCTGTTGAGCTCCAAGTTTCTCCCATTCTTGAGGTTTCTTTTTTTAATTAACTTATTTTTAATTGGAGGATAATTGCTTTACAACATTGTGTTGGTTTCTGCCATATAGGTATATGTATGTCCCCTCCGTTTTGAACCTCCCTCCCACCTCCCACCTCCCACCCCATTCCACCCCTCTAGATTATCACAGAGCACTGGATTTGACCTCCCTGCATCATGCAGTAAATTTCCACTGGCTGTCTAACATCACTGAGATTCACTTTCCTAATTGTTCACTTTTGCAAATCTCAGGGAGAATTTTTTGCTCCTTAGTAAAGAAGGGCTCTTAGCCAACTGTGCTGTTTAGTCTCCTTTTGCTGGTCTAGATCCATCTCCGTTCTCCTCTGCCCTATGGGGGCCACAGACACTGGCCCCTTTGGATTGTATTACATGGTCTATTAACTATTTCACCTGTAGCCTCTGAGCTTCCCTTGTGGCTCAACTGGTAAAGAATCTGCCTGCAATGTGGGAGACCTGGGTTCGATCCCTGGGTTGGAGAGGTCCCCTGGAGAAGGCAAGGGCTACCCAATCCAGTATTCTGGCCTGGACAATTCCATGGACTCTATAGTCCTTGGGATTGCAAAGAGTCAGACACAACTGAGCGACTTTCACTTTCCTGTAGCCTCTTGACTCTGGCTTTCATTTGAGTTTGGTGAATGAGTGGCATAGCAAATAACAGAATAAGCTGATGAAAGAGATGTGGAAGTATATTGATTGTTTCTGGGGGTATTACATTGTCCCAGTTCTAGCAAATTCTGCTACTTTCCAGAAATTCCCTTTCTCTCTGAGAATTTCTTTTCCAAGACTCCAACTTTAAATCAGGTTCTTCCTGCACCTTCATGGAAAAGGGTGGAAATGTCTTCTGGCTTCTGCTAGTACCTAGGAACAATACTTTGGCCACCTGATTTGAAGAGCCAATTCATTGGAAAAGACCCTGATGCTGAGAGAGATTGAAGGCAGGAGGAGAAAGGGATGACAGAGGATGAGATGGCTGGATGGCACCAGCGATTCAATGGACATGAGTTTGAGCAAACTCTGGGAGATGGTGAAGGACAGGGAAGCCTGGCGTGCTGCAGTCCATGGGGCTGCAAAGAGTTAGACAACACTGAGAAACTGAACAACAACAGGAGCATCAAAATTTTCATTAGTTCCCTCAGTCCTGCACACATCTCTGCAATTAGTCATTTTGTTAAAATCGTTCTTTAAAAATCCCAGCTCAAAGTGACTGCCTAGTGGCGAATCAGCCATGTTATTCCTGCTTCAGTCTCTTCTATAATAGATCACCCTATTCCATTTTCTGCTTTGACCATTAGGAAAACTTACTTGTTGTATCAGAATCTTCCTTTATAATTTCTATCCATGGGTCCTTATCTAGTTCTTTCCTCATGGGACTTTTAGGTGCCTGCCTTCTTCCCTTTTCCCAACTGTTAATGACGGCAACTGCATTTTTCGTCTCTACATCCTTAGCATTCATCACAGTGCCTAGCAGTTAGTATATGCCCAATAAATAGCAGCTGAGTCAATGCATCATTCAACTTCCAAGTCTCTACCAGTTGCCTCAGACACGGAGGTTAGAAACAGCTGTATTTAATTGTAGCTATATATACATATATGATAAATATATATATATATAAATAGGCTAATTATCCTATATATAGAATAAATATAGGTAGGATTTAGAGAAGCTTCTGGAATCTGTCTGCAAGCTCAACCATTTACTAGCAGTTTGACTTTGAGCAGTTCACTTAACCTCTCTAACTTCTATTATCCTTATTTGTAAAATGGGGATAATTAATAGTACCTTGCTCATAGGGTGATGAGGATTAAATAAGGAAAGACACAAGAAGATATATAGATATTTAGTAAAATTATATAATGTTTAACTGAAAAAGTTATTTAACTTATATGCAGAGTACATCATGAGAAATGCTGGACTGGATGAAGCACAAGCTGGAATCAAGATTGCCAGGAGAAATAATAACCTCAGATAGGCAGATGACACCACCCTTATGGTAAAGTAAAGAAGAACTAAAGAGCCTCTTGATGAAAGTGAAAGAGGAGAGTGAAAAAGTTGCCTTAAAAGTCAACATTCAGAAAACTAAGATCATAGCATATTGTCCCATCACTTCATGGCAAACAGATGGGGAACAATGGAAAGAGTGACAGACTTTATTTTGGGGGGCTCCAAAATCACTGCAGATGGTGACTGCAGCCATGAAATTAAAAGATGCTTGCTCCTTGGAAGAAAAGTTATGACCAACCTAGACAGCATATTAAAAAGCAGACACATTACTTTGCCAGAAAAGGTCCATCTAGTCAAAGCTATGGTTTTTCCAGTAGTCGTGTATGGATGTGAGAGTTGGACTATAAAGAAAGCTGAGCGCTGAGGAATCAATGCTTTTGAACTGTGGTGTTGGAGAAGACTCTTGAGAGTCCCTTGGACTGCAAGGAGATCCAATCAGTCCATCCTAAAGGAAATGATTCCTGAATATTCATTGGAAGGACTGATGTTGAAGCTGAAACTCCAATACTTTGGCCACCTGGTGCAAAGAACTGATTCATCTGAAAAGTCCCTGGTGCAGGGAAAGATTGAAGGCAGGAGGAGAAGGGGCTGACAGAGGATGAGATGGTTAGATGGCATCACCGACTTAATGGACATGAGTTTGAGTAAGCTCCAGGAGTTGGTGATGAACAGGGAAGCCTGGCATGCAGTCCATGGGGCTGCAAAGAGTCAGACATGACTAATCGACTGAACTGAACTGAACTGAAAAAGTAACTTTTAAAAAAAGACCTGAAGGGAATGTGAGGAACTGACCGTGTGGCTTGCTAGGACAAGAGAATTCCAAACATAGATAAAGAATTCCAAGCAAATATCTAGGTGGGGAGACACCTGAAATAGTTGGGAAACAATAAAGAGGCAGAATGACTAGAGTTTGTGAGTGAGTGTGTGTGTGTGTGTGTGTGTGTGTGTGTGTGTGTGTGTGTGTAGGAGTGAAGTGATGATGAGGCAGGACTTGTAGATCAGAATAAGGGCTTGGGATTTTATTTTTAGTTAACTGGGAAGGTTTTGGAGGATTTTGAATAGAGGAGTAATAAGCTCTAAGTGAAAAGAAAGTGTTAGTCACTCAGTTGTGTCAACTCTTTGTGACCCCATGGACTGTAGCCCCCCAGGCTCCTCTTTCCATAGAATTCGCCAGGCAAGAATACTGGCGTGGGTTGCCATTCCCTTTTCCAGGGGATCTTCCCAATCCAGGGATCAAACTCTTGTCCCTTGCATTGGCAGGAAGATTCTTATCCACTGCACCACAAGGGAAGTCCCTTTGCCCATTTTCCAATGGGGTTATTTGATTTTTTTGTTTGTTTGTTCAGTTGTAGGAGTTCTTTCTATATTAGGTATATGATTTGTAAATATTTTATCTCATTTTGTAGGTTACCTTTCACTCTGTTGATTCTGTCTTTTGATGCACAAAAGCTTTAAAATTTTATTTGTCCTATCTATTTTTTTTTCTTTTATTTCTTGTTCTTTTGGTGTCATATCCAAGGAATCATTGATAAATTCAATGTCATAAAGATTTTCCCCTATGGTTTCCTCTAGGAGTTTTATATATTTAGGTATTACATTTTGGTCTTTAATCCATATAGAGTTAATCTTTGTTTAAGGTAAGAGTCCAAATTTGTTCTTTTATCCAGTTTGGAAAGCAGTTGAAGAGACTATCCTTTCCCCCATTGAATACTCTTGGCACCTTTGTTGAAAATCATTTGAAATTTGTTTCTGGGTCATCTATTCTATTTCATTGGTCTACATGTCTGTCTGGACGCCACTGCTACTCTTTTGATTACCATAGCTTCATAGTTAAGCTTTGTGATCAGGAAGTGTGAGACTTCCAATTTTATTTTTCTTTTTCAAGATTGTTTTGACTATTTAGGGTCTTTTGAGATTTTATATGAATTTTAAGATAAATTTTCTATTTCTGCAAAAAAAAAATGTCGCTGGGATTTTGATAGGGGTCACATTGAATCTGTAGATTATTTAGCACCAAAGAATTGATGTTTTTGAACTGTGGTGTTGGAGAAGACTCTTGAAAGTCCCTTGGACTACAAGGAGATCAAACCAGTCCATCCTAAAGGAAATCAGTCCTGAATATTCATTGGAAGGACTGATTCTGAAGCTGAAACTCCAATACTTTGGCCACCTGACACAAAGAACTGATTCATTTGAAAAGTCCCTGATGCTGGGAAAGATTGAAGGCAGGAGGAGAAGGGAACAACAGAGGATGAGATGGTTGGATGGCATCTCTGACTCAATGGACATGAGTTTGAGCAAGCTGAGGGAGTTGGTGATGGACAGGGAAGCCTGGCATGCTGCAGTCCATGGGGCTGCAAAGAGTCGGGCATGACTGAGCAACTGAACTGAACTGAACTGAGACACCTTAACAATACAAAGTTTTCCAATTCAGGAACTTGGGATGTTGCTCCATTTATCTGTATTGCTTATTTCTTTCAACAACCTTTTGTAGTTTTCAGTATACAGGCTTTTGGCCATGTTAAACAGCTAAATAGCCAACAAGTACAAAATTTGAATGGTGGCACTAATAGACTACAAAAGGACTATTTGAGAGGTTCTGTAAGAGGTGAAACAAACAAGGCAGAGCATTGCCTTGTTTTGCCTCAGATGGGACCGTGTGCCTCCGGTGACTCAAAGTTTTTCCTCCTCTGCATATGTCCACAAATGACTGAGAAAGTGCGATGAATGTGCAATGAATATTGGTTTGGGTTACAAATAAATGTTACTACGTGGATGAATTCACAAATATGGAATCTGCAAATAATGAGGATCAACTATATTTAGAAAGAAAGTGTATGCAACAATAACACAGAAGATGGGAGGGAAAAAATGGAAGAATGCTGTTGTATGGATCTCATGCAATAAGCAAAGTTCTTATACTGTATGTAGTACAATATTACTTGGAAACTATGATATTAAGGCTGTATACTGTACACACCAAAACAACAGTAAAACCAAAACAAACAAAAAAGATATAATTAATAAGCTATTAAAGACTATAAAATAAATAAAGTAAAAAGTAATGTAAAAAAAGTAAAATAAAAAGTAATGTTAGTGTGATATCAAGAAATAGAAATAAGAAAGCTCATTAGTGAAAGCATAATGATTGAGGAAAGAAATAGAGCAAATTTGAAGTGCTGATTTATATTCTGAGCATAATATGAGAAGGGCAAATTGGAATTTCATCTGAGAAGGACAGCCAGGACGTGCAATCTTCCTGCTTAAGTTCCTCTTCCCAAGGATGGCAATGAGTCTGTCCTCTCCTTCTGTAATCCTGATGACCAAGAGCTTGTATTATTGAGGGATAATTGCCCTGGGATACGTTAGTTTTTAGTCTAGGAATTTTATATTTTTAGGTCTTACATTTTTGTCTTTAATCCATTTAGAGTTAATCTTTGTTTAACACATGATTATTTGGTTATAATTAGCTAGTGTTGAGAATTCCCTGGGAGTTCAGTGGTTAGGACTCTGCACTTTCACTGCCGAGGGTCCAGGTTCAATCCCTGGTCAGGGAGATAAGACCCCAAAAGTCACATATGTCCCCTGCCCACCCCCCAAAAGCTGGTGTTATCATGTTGGAATGATTTTCGCTGTTTTAAATAAACTATGCAGGGCTACTGAGTAATACCAACATATTTCTACAGAGTAAACGGAAAGCAAACTTAAAAAAACTGCTCCTGGATTTATGCCCAAAGCCAGTGTGTACAGTTTTCCTAAATAGATGAGGATTATATTAGTAAATGTGAAAATTCAGATAAAAGAGTTCAAAAACATATCTTTAAATAAATCATATTTTTTAAATGCCTGGAAATATTGAGATAATGTTTACTGAGATGGAGTTTTAGAAATGTGAACTGTTATGTGTAAAATTGCTTTCTATAACAGTGAAGAACTCCAAAAACAATCACAAAGAATAAGAATAATCACAAAATAATTTTGGCTCTTATGACCTGTTTGGATCAATTAGTCTAGAAGACACCAGAAGAAAAATTGTTCTTTTTTTAAACTGAAGTATAGTTGATTTACAATGTTGTGTTAATTCTGCTGTACAGAAAACTGATTCAGTTACACATACATATGCATTATTTTTTGTACTCTTTTCCATTATGGTTTATCACAGAATATTGAATATAGTTCCCTGTGCTGTAAGACCTTGTGGTTTATCCACTCCAAATATAATGGTTTTCATCTGCTAATCCCAAACTCCCAGTTCATCCCTCTCCCTCCCCACTCCTTTGACAACCACAAGTCTGTTCTCTATGTCTATGAGTCTGTTTCTATTTTGTTCTTTTTATGGCTGAGTAGTGTTCCATTGTATGTATGTAACACATTTTCTTTATCCATTCATCTGTCTGTGGACATTAAGATTGTTTTAATGTCTTGGCTGTTGTGAATAGTGCTTCTATGAGCATAGGGGTGCCTGTATCTTTTTGAATTATAGTTTTGTCCAGATATATGCCCAGAAATGGGATTGCTGGATCATATGGCAACTCTATTTTAAGTTTTTTGTAGAACCTGCACTCCCACAAATAACATAGGAGGGTTCCTTTTCTCCACACCCTCTCCAACATTTGCTAAGCACTTTTTAATGATGCCCATTATGACCAGTGTGAGGTGGTACCTCACTATAGTTTTAACTTTCATTTCTCTAATAGTTAGTGACATTGAGCACCTTGTCATGTGCCTGTTGGCCATCCAAATGTCTTCTTTGGAGAAATAGCTATTTAGGTCTTCTGCCCATTTTTCAGTTGGGTTTTTTAAAATTGTTGAGTTGTATGGGTTGTTTGTATGTTTTGGAAACTAAGCCCTTGTCAGTCGCATCATTTGCAAACAGGAAAATTGTTTTTTTTTTCTTTTTCTTTTTTTAATTAATTTGTTTAATTGGAGACCAATTACTTTACAATATTGTGGTGGTTTTTGCCATACATTGACATGAATCAGTCATGGGTGTACATGTGTCCCCCCATTCCAAACCCCCCTTCTCACCTCCCTCCCCTTTCTATCCCTCTGGGTTGTCCCAGTGCACTAGCTTTGAGTGCCCAGTTTCATGCATTGAACTTGGACTGGTCATCCATTTCACATATGGTAATATGAAAGTGAAAGAGGAGAGTGAAAAAGTTGGCTTAAAGCTCAACATTCAGAAAACTAAGATCATGGCATCTGGTCCCATCACCTCATAGGAAATAGATGGGGAAACAGTGGAAACAGTGTCAGACTTTATTTTTTGGGGCTCCAAAATCACTGCTGATGGTGATTGCAGCCATGAAATTAAAAGACGCTTACTCCTTGGAAAGAAGGTTATGACCAACGTAGATAGCATATTGAAAAGCAGAGACATTACCCTGCCAACAAAGGTCCATCTAGTCAAGGCTATGGTTTTTCCAGTAGTCGTGTATGAATGTGAGAGTTGGATGGTGAAGAAAGCTGAGAGCTGAAGAATTGATGCTTTTGACCTGTGGTGTTGGAGAAGACTCTTGAGAGTCCCTTGGACTGCAAGAAGATCCAACCAGTCCATCCTAAAGGAGATCAGTCCTGGTTGTTCATTGGAAGGACTGATGTTGAAGCTGAAACTCCAATACTTTGGCCACCTCATGCGAAGAGTTGACTCATTGGAAAAACCCTAATGCTGGGAAAGATTGAGGGCAGGAGGAGAAGGGGACGACAGAGGATGAGATGGTTGGATGGCATCACCGACTCGATGGACATGGGTTTGGGTGGACTCCGGGAGTTGGTGATGGACAGGGAGGCCTGGCGTGCTGCGATTCATGGGGTCGCAAAGAGTCGGACATGACTGAGCAACTGAACTGAACTGAACTGAACTGAATATAAATGTTTCAGTGCTATTCTCTCAAACCATCCCACCTTCACCTTCTCTCACAGAGTCTAAAATTCCGTTCTTTGCATCTGTGTCTCTTTTGTTGTCTTGCCTATAGGGTCATCTTTACCATCTTTCTAAATTCCGTATATTTGTGTTAAGAAAAATTATTCTTTAGTTATGTTTCAAGTAGCATAAGAACTAGTTCACATTCAGAATGTGTCAGGATTATTTTTATAATTATTTTGAATTTAAACTTCCTTCTTCAGTGCATATAGAGACATTCAAGACATGGATGGACTTCCCTTGTGGCTCAGCCGGTAAAGAATCCCCCTGCAATGTGGGAGACCTGGGTTTGATCTCTGGGTTGGGAAGAGCCTCCTGGAGAAGGGAAAGGCTACCCATTCCAGTATTCTGGCCTGGAGAATTCCATGGACTGTATAGTCCGTGGGGTCACAAAGAGTCGGACACAACTGAATGACTTTCACTTCACTTCACTTCAAGACATGGATGCATACGAAATGTTTGTTTTTTTAAAAAACACTTTCCTCTAGGTTGAGAGCTTTATAGCACTAAACAATTTCTTTTTAACTGTTTTGATTTAGACTTTCCTTATGATGCTGAAGTTGCTAAATCTCTTTCTCAATAGCCCAAAGCACACTGGATCAGGTCTGGTCTTAGAGGTAACCATGCCTTAGCCAAAATTCCATTCTCAACTTCTATTCCTAATAAAAAAAATTTTATATGTTATAAACAGAAAGAAATTGTTTTAAATTAATAAAAGATATTTGTTAGAAACTAATGGCAAGAATCTTACTAATTTGTGAAACAGTCATACTATCCTTATTAAAGTAGGGAACAAGAAGAGCTGCCCACTCTAATCATTTTACCAAATGATTTTTTTTGGTAGGTTGTTGCAAGCTGTAAGGAAATAAAGTGAATAAAGAGCTATCAATATTAAAAGGGAAGAGATTAAACTATATATTCTAATTTATATTAGAATATAAAACATAGCATAATACAGTATGATTAACTATATTATTGATTTATATTCTATTAATATATGATAATTATTATAATAATGGTGTTATACTTATTATAAAAATGTATGTATGTATACACACACACACACATAACACACAAAGATCTATTACTCAGAAACATAGGCGAAGTTTCCAAACTTCTGGACTTATGGAGTCCAGCAGCCCAATAACATTTCTCAAAAAACCTATTCAGTGCACAGAGTATGTACTTTCAGTCTATTGAGAAATTCACAAGCCTGCAAGAAACTGTGCAAATGAAACCGAAATCACAGGAAGTATAATACGTAGTCACAATGCATAAATGTGTTAAGAGATTATATGTTTTATTTTGATTGTTTGTTGGAAAAAGTTCACTCTCAGTAGTATATGAATTTTTGTTTTAATCTGTCAACTTCTGAGGAAGGAGACATAAAAGGATATTATTTTTAAAGTGTATTTTCTAATCCCTAGAACTTTTTGATCAGAAGACTTAAAAACAAAACATTTTTATAGAAATGAAATTCAGAACATCGCATTAAAAAGAAAAAGTGACTTATGTGGCTCTAAGTGGATTTTGAGTTTACAGGCTATCTTGTTCTCTAATAGACCTTGAATTTAGAATGAAGAAATGGGATAATATCTTTTTTCTCTTTACTGCTTTTGAATCAATCAAGTGAAATTGTATCTTTCTCAGACTGCTCATAAAGCTAGACACTTTAATAAGCAATATTGGAAAATAAGCCTCACTTTCAATTTTATCTAGAACTTCAAAACTCTTCTCCTTCTTTGAGGTGGAATTGGTGCGTGAAGAGAGTACTGAACTGGAATAATAAGGGCCTACCTGGGTTTTAGCTCTTTTTTCTGTGAGCTGTGTGTCCTTGAGCAATTTAACCTCTCTGATCTACAGTTTTCTTTAACTATAAAGTTGAGAGTGGTGGGGGTTAAATGAGATAACATATGTATATTGCTTTTCAAGCTATGCTGTGCTTAGTCGCTTAGTCCTGTCTGACTCTTTGCGACCTCGTGGATTGTAGCCCACCAGGATCCTCTGCCCATGGGGATTCTCCAGGCAAGAATACTGGAGTGGGTAGCCTATCCCTTCTCCAGGGGAATTTCCCAACCCATGAATTGAACCGAGGTCTCCTGCATTGCTGGCAGATTCTTTACCAGCTGATCTACCCGGGAAGCTATAAAACAATTATATATAAATTTATAAATATATATATATAAACAATTGTTGCAAGCTATAAAACACAACAAATATTGAATTACAAGGCAATTCTTCCAAATTGCAACAGCTGTGAGAAGAATGAAAATAGAAGACAAAATTTTTACATTATCTGTTTTGTTTTACATTATCTGTTTATGAACAAGATGGCCAGGACGGAGGAAAATGTCGAGACTTTAGTCATCAGAAGTATGGTTGAAGGAAGGGAAGCCTGGTGTGCTGCAGTCCATGGGGTTGCAGAGTTGGACACAATTTAGCAACTGAACAACTTAACAAGGCTGTTAATCTGAAGAGCCAAACACTCAGGGTGGGGGGAGAAAGCATTAGTATTTACAGCTTGCCTCGTGGGAGTCCTACTGTAGTATCTGCCTTTCAATAGCATCAGATTTTTTAAATATTTGCTTCATCCTGACATGAGTTATCACCCCCCCACCCGTTTTCCTCTCATCATAATATTCCATTAATCTAAAATCAGAAAGAACAAAGGCTTGTGTCTTCAGGTGAGCTCTTAGCTGACTTTCCTGTGCTTAGAGTATCCTTTCAATCCAGAAGCGGTGTAGGTGTCATTTGGACCTAGTCTCAAAACAGAAGTTAACACGCATATCATGGAGGGGAATATCTGAAGAAACTGGAAATGGAACAAACCTGTGAGGCACACAAGGACTGGAAGGTGCTGGTTGGCAGGTCTGCATGCCCAGAAGACAATGGCTCACCACAAGAGGTATGGGAAGCTGATGTCTAGTTAGAAAATTGCTCAGGAATGCACAGATTAAGACTGATGTTTGGAGCCCCAATTTCCATACTTTCTATTGTTTCTCTTTTCTCATAATAACAAGTCTATCTTTCTACCTTTTATTCAATCAAGTAAGACATAGAGAGTTTAATGAGTTTTTATTTTTTCCAGTCAGGAAGACCTGTCAATATTTCATAGGTAAGCAGAGACAGTAAAAGAACCCTATTAAAATATTTTAGTCACTTCTGAAAATCCAAAGACAGATTCTATTTTGCAAAGCTTTTTTCTCTTTTTATGAATTCCTCTCTCTGCTGATTTGTCTTTTGTGAACAATCAAAGATCAAGCAGCTTGTTCAATGTATGTGAGTCAGATTTACGGAGCCAGCAGGGTAGCCCGTTGGCTTGTCTTCATAGCTGGCAAGCTGCAATTAAATTGTCAAAATTTTTCAGCTGGCTACCTATTTACAATATAAACAAGTGGTTGCTGGTATCAGACTATTTATGAATACAAGATTTTTGCACATTTCTTTGGCTAACACAGCATCACTTAAAAGGGAAACTTACAAAATAATTGAGGCTTTATCAGAGAGGTGAAGATTTAATTTGAGTAGTGATTTTTTTGGCATAATAAAGGGTGAAGCAAAGTTTTTGAGAGATTTGAGGTATTTCATTGTGTTAATCAACAGATATGTGTATGATTATAGTAACATCATCATCTCCATGGATGCGACTTACATGAAATAGGAAATACTATATTTACTTCATATAATTAGGAGTTTGTTGTTCTGCGTGCTCCTTTTTTAAAACAAATTATATTTTTCAGGTTTATTAAAGTATAATTGACAGAATTTGTGTCTTTAAAGTGTACAACCTGATGGTTTTCTCCCTCTTTCATCTTTTTATACTCACAAATGCCTCAAGGAAAAGTTTTGCTCTGAATGCAGTGGTATACATGTGAACAACTGGGTGTATGAATTGTTACCTTATCTACATATTCTAAATCCAACAGCTATAGTTCCTAGTCCTCACAGCCAAGTGTTCGGAAAGTCCCTCTCAGCTATGTTGGGGAATTTCCCTCTCTTGTTTGGATCTTCTAAAAATCCAGGTTGGAGGAGTAGTCGTTTTCCTGTCTAGCAATGGGGAGAGACCAAGTCTTTAGTTGGAAGTGTTGAGCTTCATCCCTGAAGGAAGGCATGGCAACCCACTTCAGTATTCTTGCCTGGAGAATCCCATGGACAGAGGAGCCTGGCGGGCTACAGTCCATAGGGTCACAAAGAGTCAAACATGACTGAAGCAACTTAGCACGTGCACACACACACGTTGGGCTTCATGGCTACAGCTGTTTTCTGCTCCATGACTCTGCTACACAGACCAGTTCTTCCTATTTATTGGACACCAGTGCTTTGGGCAGGCTCAGAGATATTGTTCTTGTGGGTCTCTCCACTAACCGCTGCCTCAGCCACAGTGACCCTCACTGCTGTCCCCACGGCTGGGGTGGACAGGGAACACCTTACTAAGATGTTGTCATTGGCATATGGCCTAAAGGAGATCTGATGGAAAAGCATTCCAGGCAGGTAGGGGATAAAGCCAGTATAAGGCCATGAGGCAGGAACTTTGCTGGAGTGTTTGAGGAGCAGCAAGGAGGCCAGGTGCACACAGTAGAGAACTGCTGGGGTACAGGGAGTAGTAAAGATGAGGTCAGAGCAGTATAGGGCTCTGGAGGCCACAGTGAGGACTTCAGTGTTTAGTCGGAGTAAGGTGGGGAACCACTGAAGTGTTCTGAGGATTAATCCAGCAAACCAGTCCATCCTAAAGGAAATCAACCCTGAATATTCATTGGAAGGACTGATGCTGAAGCTGAAGCTCCAATACTTTGGCCACTTGATGTGAGGAGCCATTTCATTGGAAAAGACCCTGATGCTGGTAAAGATTGAAGGCAAGAGGAGAAGGGGATGACAGTGGATGAGATGGTTGGATGGGATCACCAACTCAGTAGACATGAGTTTGAGCAAGCTCCAGGAGGTAGTGAAGGATAGGGAAGCCTGGCATGCTGCAGTCCATTGGGTCACAAAGAGTCAAACAAGACTTAGTGACTGAAAAACAACCAGCTGTATAGAGGACAGCCTGTCCAAGTTCCTAAAGTCCACTTGCAATCTTGCCTCCACACTCCTGTTTGGGGATTGGGCCATTTGTAGTGTGCACAGAGGACTGTTTCAGTTGGATTCTGCTTCAGTTATATTCCTTGTAACTATGCCTCAAATTGGGCTTCCCTGATGGCTCAGTGGATAAAGAATCTGCCTGCCAATGCAGGAGATACAGGAGGTGTTGTTTCAATCCCTGGGTTGGGAAGATCCCATGGAGGAGAGCATGGCAACCCACTCCAGTATTCTTGTCTGGAAAATTCCGTGGACAGAGGAACTTGGTGTGCTATAGTCCATGGGGTCACAAAGAGTCAGACATGACTTTGTGATTAAACAACAACAACATGCCTTAAATGAATTGCCACTTGGAAAGTGAATGAAGATGACACTACTTATTCACCTATTGATCAGTCAAGTAAACATATAGTTACAAACTTTGAAGTGCTATCAATAAAAAGTACATGACTGAGAATGCGGAATTACCAGCAACCATCAAGCTACCAGTTTACCAAGAGCTGAGAGATGCAACAAAGGATTCTTCTCTCAAGACTTTGGAGGGAGAGAGATCCTACCAACATCTTACTTTTGGGCTTCTGGACTCCAGAAGTGTGATTCTCTCTGTCTCTGTCTCTCTCTCACAAAGTATGTCATGCTTGACAGTATGATGGGAAAGAGTCCTTGGGTTAATTCTGTGAGGAGGTATCTTTGAATAAGATCTGAAGGATGTAAGGAGTTAAATAGAATGAATGGGTGCAGGAGAGTAGATTTTGCAGCTAGAACAGTGTATACTAAGGCTCTAGAAAGAAGGAAGCAAGGTGTATCCCATTAAATGAAGGAAGGTCAGGATGGAGAGTAACAGGGACTGAATATGAAAAAGTACACCACCTAAACAATTTTGGTTTTAAAATTTGGCCTTAACGCTTTCAGCACTATCTTAGTCCATTCAGGCTTCTATGACAAAATACCACAGACTAGCTTTTGAGTAACAGAAATTTATTCCTCACAGTTCTGGAAGCTGGAAGTCTGAGATCAGGGTGCCGGCATGGTCATATGAGGGTCCTCTCCTGGGCTGCAGACTTCTGGTATCCTTACAGTGTGGAAGTGGCCAGGGAGCTCTCTGGGGCCTCTTTTATAACAGCATTAATTCCGTTTATGAGACCTTTGCTCTCATGACCTAATCACTTCCCAAAGGCCCTACCTCCTACTACCATAACCTTGGGAGTTAAGATTTCAACATATGAATTTTGGAGTTGGGGGGCACAAACATTCAGACAATAACAGTCACTAAATCTGTGAGCATGTTTCCTGTTTCACTGACATAAACAAACAAAGAGACTATCAATCAAACAACATTAGGGGGTTATCCCACAGCTGGATTCTCAGTCAATAGATTTTGGGTTTTTTCTTATTTTGACAGCACTTCGACTTTCCTTTGAGGAACCCACTCTTCCTCATTGGAGTAGTCACTGCTTGGGTAGTATGGACCCTACTTCTAGCTCTAAGGCTAGGCTTCTTTTGTCCTAAGTTAATCAATGTTTCCTTAGAGATTTCAAGAAGGTTCTTTGTAAGTGCCATCTCTTCTCTGCTGGCATTTTGAACAACTTGGAAAAAAACCAAAGAGTAAATATGAAGATTCCAAATTGCACTTTTATTCTCTTAGAGGCATATGGTCATATCTGCTCACCAAGTGGACTTACTAATACTCAACCCCAAATTATGCAACTCAGGGCATGATGGACTGTGACGGGTCCAGCAACACAGAGTAACAAAAAAGAACTTCTGATTTTTGAGAGGAAATCTATTTCAAAAGGAAGGACAGAGCTGGGAAGAACGTTCTCAGTCTTTACAAAATTGCCATATCAGATGAGTATATCCATCTTCCCAGGAGCACAGAGAGGCTAGAGTTACAATAATAGAAGCAATATCAGGAGTAGGAAGAAGCATTCTTCATAATAAACACCATCTCATTCCTCTTGCCACTGTGATTGTTTTAGGGAAGGACAGTCACCCAGGCCTAAGCCAATTAGCCCATAGAAGTTCCATATCCTCCAATGACAGTTTTTGTAGAAATCAGACAAACAATGTTAAAATTTGTATGGAACTACAAAAGACCTTGAATAGCCAAAGTATTATTGAGAAAGAACAAAGCTGGAAATGTCACTGATTTCAAGCTATGTTACAAAGCTATAGTAATCAAAACAACATGATATTGGCATTTAAAACAGATGCATAGATCGGTGGAACTCCGTTGATGGAACAATGGATCAATGAGCCTAGAAATCAACTCACACATATATGGTTAATTAGGACTTCCCAGGTGGCTCAGTGGTAAAGAATCCTCTGGAGATGCAAGTTCAATCCCTGGGTCAGGAAGATCCCCTGGAGAAGGAAATGGCAACCGACTCTAGTATTCTTGCCTGGGAAATCCCATGGACAGAGGAGCCTGGCAGGCTCCATGAGGTCACAAAAAGTGGGACATGACTAGGTGACTACTAGTTTCACTTTCTTTTCACAGCCCTAACAAAATATCTGTTAGGTTAATTCAGCCCATAGACCACCAGTTCTCAGTCATCAATGTGGTACAACTTTATCATATTGGATAAAAACTAAAGTCCAAAGGACTTAAATTTGGATCATCAAGGAAGACTTTCTGAAGTAAAAAAAAATTTTTTTTTAATTCTTAAAAGTTAAAATTTTTAAAAATCTGGTTGCTGGTTTATTATGAGACTTTTTCAGCAGAGATTTTTCAGATATATAATATAAAAACTGTTCATCCAATCACATGTGGCAGTGGATTAGCTTTGCAGGGGAGTTATTTTACATGCAGATTTTCCACTGTGAAGGCAACATATTAATAGTAGTTCCAGATATTCAGGAAACAGATCAAAAACTCTCCAACATGCCAGTTTTTATACTACATCCATATATCACTTTTGTCTTGTATTTCCTGTATTCCTCATATTCCTCTTTTGCCCTTACAACTGACTTCTGTGGGCATGGAATCTGTCAGAGAATAAGATTATTAGTATATAGTCCTAGAAAAATCTGGTGTATTTCAAATGAACTTTAAAAGAAAAAAAAAACCTCTCATACCAAAGTCTTATTTGCACTTTAGAGACCTATTTGTTTCAGCTGCCTACCTGGATGGGATGGCAAAGAAAAGACAATCAGTACTTCTCCTTGAAAACCATTTTAATATTCCTGTTTTTTTTTTTTTTTTTTAAGCAAAGTTTCTCTAAGTAAACACAATTACAGGTGCTGGGGTGCTGTATTTTGTAAGTCTTATATTCTTTACATGTATTCCTTATATTTCTCTACACGTACACATACGTGTATACACTCATCCTTTCCTTACATCCCACATGCACAGAACCACAATTCTGCTACTGAGTGAAATGAAAATATTTTGTGATGTATTCACTTCTCTTTTCAAGCTCTGAGAGAAAAACTGGCTAGAAGCCAATGACTATCAAGAACTCATTTCTTGCCAAGCAGCTACTGATAGTTGTTCAAAATATATTCATAGGGTTATCCCTGTAACAATTTAGAAAGTAGATTAAAATCACTGCCATCTTTTCTATCCCCCAGCAATTTTGCATTTCAATGCCTCCACCGAACATTTCAAGAATAATCCATGAGACTAAGATTTTTCATATTTAACTTGTAGACTAGAAGTTTGAATGGTAGGTATGTCAAACTCTTGGAAGGTTTGACTAAATTTCTCTTCCTTTAGGCATTCCCTAGGATTCTATTCTTTTCTTGTTTTTCACTCTTCCTTGGAGCTCTCACTTCTCCCATGGGATCAGTGATCCCCTTTTATGAGGACAATATGCAGATCTAATATCTCTTTTCTTGTGTGGTAAGATATGCACAACATAAAATTTACCATGATAACCACTTTTCAGTGTCTTCTTCCATGGTATTATATGCGTCCAAATTGTTGTGCAACCATCACCACGATCCATCTCCAGAAATTTGTTGCCATCCCAAATTGAAACTCTTCATCTATTAAATAATCATTCTTTGTTCTCCCCTCCCCCCAGCCCCTGGCAACCACCATTCTACTTTCTGTCTCTGTGAATGTGACTAGGAACTTCATGTAAGTGGATTCATACAGTATTTGTCTTTTTGTGACTAGTTTATTTCACTCAGAATGTTTTCAAGATTCATTCATGTTGTACCATTAGAATTTTATTCCTTTTTAAGGTTGAATTATATATATATAATTCTATTAAATATTTTCATTCTATTACCTATGAGGAACTTCTGTGATTTTCAGTGGGCCACTTGCCATTGTGAAAATGTCAGGAAATATAAGCCTTCTTTGGCTTTTCTAGGTAAAGTTAGCCATTCCTTTTCTGCCCATGATTTTGCTAAAGCCATTTTCATGTTGAATTATAATTTTATATATATATATGTATGTATATATATATATATATATATACATATATATATATATATATATATATATATTGACCATATTGTGTGGCATGCAGGATCTTAGTTCCCCATCAGGGATTGAACCCATGCCTATTGCCATGGAAACATGGAGTCCAAACCACTGGACTGTCAGGGAATTTCCAAAGCTGAATAATATTTCATTGTATGAATATACTACTTTTTGTTTACACACTCATCTGTTGATGGACATTTGGGTTGTTTCCAAATTTTGGCTATTGTGAATAATGCTGCTATGATGGATGTACAAATATCTATTCTAACATCTCTTCTAGAAACTTCTACCCCGAGTGCCTTCTCCACATTTCCAAGTGTTGCCGGACACTTTCACTTAGCTGTGTCATGACTGATCACGCCTTCTGAATGAAAACCTATTCTCCCAGGAACTTGGGCTTAAGATATACAAGATGTCTTTTACTTTTCATCTATTTTTAGCATTACTACCTAAACTTCAGTTCAGTTCAGTCGCTTAGTCGTGTCCGACTCTTTGCCACCCCATGAATTGCAGCACGTCAGGCCTCCCTGTCCATCACCAATTCCTGGAGTCCACCCAAACCCATGTCCATCGAGTCGGTGATGCCATCCAACCATCTCATCCTCTGTCATCCCCTTCTCCTCCTGCCCCCAATCCTACCCGGAATTAGGGTCTTTTCCAATGAGTCAACTCTTCGCATGAGGTGGCCAAAGAATTGGAGTTTCAGCTTCAACATCAGTCCTTCCAATGAACACCCAGGATTGATCTCTTTTAGGATGGATTGACTGGATCTCCTTGCAGTCCAAGGGACTCTCAAGAGTCTTCTCCAACACCACAGTTCAAAAGCATCAATTCTTCAGCTCTCAGCTTTCTTCACCGTCTAACTCTCACATCCATACATGACCACTGGAAAAATCATAGCCTTGACTAGACAAACTTTTGTTGGCAAAGTAATGTCTCTACTTTTAAATATTCTATCTAGGTTGGCCATAACCTTTCTTCCAAGGAGTAAGCGTCTTTTAATTTCATGGCTGCAATCACCATCAGCAGTGATTTTGGAGCCCCCCAAAATAAAGTCCCTCACTGTTTCCACTGTTTCCCCATCTATTTCCCATGAAGTGATGGGACCAGATGCCGTGATCTTAGTTTTCTGAACATTGAGCTTTAAGCCAACTTTTTCACTCTCCTCTTTCACCTTCATCAAGAGGCTCTTAAGTTCTTCTTCACTTTCTGCCATAAGGGTGGTGTCATCTGCATATCTGAGGTTATTGATATTTCTCCCAGCAATCTTGATTCCAGCTTGTGTTTCTTCCAGCCCAGCGTTTCTCATGATGTACTCTGCATATACCTAAACTTAGGCTCTTAATATTTCTAATTATATATTAGTATTATTAATTAATTATCAAACTCTATTAAATATGCTATTGTGTTTTCCTGCCCCAGCGTATTAGCTATGCCATTGTGTATGCTTGGAGATCCATTCTTTCCCTTTGTATCTCTTACCATGTGCTCTAGATACCTGTGTGCTCCAGCACACACCAACTTCTTTCTTTTCTGGATCTCTTTAGCAATTATTACAAAGTTCTCTTTTAGCCCTTAGCAAATAACTGTCTTGAATTATTTGTCCATCTTAGAGATTGTACAATTTAGAGGACAAGGACTCCATTATAACTTATCTCTTCTACAGTAACCGAGTATCTATTATATTTTCGGCTCTGCACAAGAGTTACAAACTGGCATCAGCATGACCCTTGCTTTTAAGATGCTCACATTTTAGTGAATATGTATCACAAAAACAAATCATTACAATTCAACATGAAAATGGCTGTAGCAAAGCCATGGCCTGAAAACAAATGGCTAACTTTACCTAGAGAAACTAAAGGAACTTGTTATTTCTTGATATTTCCACAATAACAAATGGTCCACTGAAAATCACAGAAGTTCCTTGTAAGTGATAGATAATTCGTGATTTCCACAAATGATTTTTCTGTCCCTTTAAAATCCATTAACCTTTTCAAACATTTGTCTACAGGATCTAGATGTATGTTTTAAACTACTAACTGTTAGGGAAAATAGTCTGGGCCTAAGGAATTGGATTGGTAACTCTCACTCACAGTTCCACTTTATGATAGTGGAAGTACAGATAGGTGGTTACAGATAACCACCTCTCCATCAAAGACAGTGCTCCAGGGGGCGGGAAAGTGTCAGAATACAGGGGCTGCATCTCAGTAGTCTGGATGGTTGATGGCAGAGGGGCACTTGGAGAGTAACACAGGTGACGGCATTCAGTTCTCAAGAGAAGGCAGGGTAAAAATTTGAGATGGTCTTTTTTTCCCAGTATATTTTCTGGAAAGAAAGATATAATAATAGCAGATAACCTTATACACCTGCTGCTCTTTTTTCATTCATTTTTTCCTTAGTGCCTATCAAGTATCTGACACATAACAGACCCTCAAATGCTGCTGTAGAAATTCCAAAAATCATACTGCTTCCATTCACTACAAATTTAGGAAAACCTAACCCAC
This sequence comes from Okapia johnstoni, assembly GCA_024291935.2. Taxonomy (NCBI): domain Eukaryota; kingdom Metazoa; phylum Chordata; class Mammalia; order Artiodactyla; family Giraffidae; genus Okapia; species Okapia johnstoni. The sequence continues at coordinate 63,301,442 of CM044308.1, forward strand.
TCTTTTTAGCCTACTGCTTATTATTTTTTTCATTTTCCTAAGTTATCTAATTAAGTGCTGTTGAGTTCAAATTCTCAACTGTAACATACTCTGTGTAAAATTATAAAGTGCTGGTCTAACTTTGTCCTGATTCCAGGGCATTCTTTAGCTATGATGGATTATGTCATTGCTTATGGGGGTAGAAAACTGACAAAGAGCTATCTTCACTTCACTTCTCATGCGACTCTTATCCCCAAACCTGCTCAATATAGCTGGTTTCTTGGGTTAAAGAAGGAAAATCCTATCCCTGCCTCTACGGAAAATAGTAAGCTTGAAAATCAGCTCCTACTGGGACACCATCCCAGTGCATTAATGCTGTTCCTCCTGAAAGTCCTCACCTATAAGTTCAATTAAATGTGAGTCTGTACATTTCTCCATCCATCCAGCAATCACTTGTTGGAAGCCTATGTGAGCGGCTCTGGATAAATCACACAAAAGTGTTTACCTTCATGGTGCTAACAGTCCAGTGGAGGACACAGACAAAAGGAAATCACAAACAAAAAGAAATTAGAAACTGTGATAAGTTCTACAAAAAAAGCACAGATGTTGGTGACAAAGAAAATTTTTTTTAAAAAGGACCCTCTGAGTTTGTTCAAAGAAGGGCCTGCCAAGGAGGTGACATTTAAGTTGCTAGAAAGACAAAACATTTAAGTTGATGGAGAGATTGAAGTTGATAGAAGATGGGAATCTTCCTTCAAGTAGAGGGAAAATTGTCCCAGGGAAGACAGAGCAGTGTGTGTGAGGGTCATCACAGAAGGAAGAGAACTCTACTTTCATTTGGAAAAAAAAAGATAGTGGGAAATATTCTTCAAATGTCTCAATACCCTAAATCCCTCAATAGTTGATAAATATATTTTCCTTTGACAACTATTTGCCTGTGAAGTATTTTCATGTTTCAAATTTACTTGGGTTGTTCAGCTTATGCAATCTGGTTGGTTTAGTCACTAAGTCATGTCCGACTCTTTGTGATCCCAGAATAGGATCACTACTACTAGATCACTGTAGCCTGCCAGGCTCCTCTGCCCATGATATTTCCCAGGCAAGAATACTGGAATGGGTTGCCATTTCCTTCTCCAGAGGATCTTCCTGACCCAGGGATTGAACCCAGGTCTCCTGCATTGCAGGCAGAGTGTTTACCAACTGAGCTATGAGGGAATCCCTTTATGCAATCTACTAAAGCAGAAATTAACTTAGAAAATTTTTGTTAGGGTTAGATCTGTCAATAACCCACTAATCTAGGCCCCTTTAAGATGAGACTATTTCTTGTAATAAATGTTTTTAATTCCTGTAATGCTTGTCATCTGAGGCCCTTGAGTTACCAGCAAATATGAATGGTTTTACTCTCCCATGGACAAATGCAATAGTAATATTTTGTACTGTAGGCAGAGCTTCTTCTGGAAGATCCAGTCAAGTTCAGTGTCAGCACTATGTAAGGCAGGGAGGGAAGTACACACATAGACCAAGAGACTTTCTATTTTGCTAGGGAAGAAATAAACACCAAGGGGAAATTCCCTGGAGGTTCAGTGGGTAGGACTTTGCACTTTCACTGCCAAGGACACGGATTTGATCACTGGTCCGAGAACTAACACCCTGCAAGCCGCAGGGTGTGGTCAAAAAAATAGAACACCAAGAAGTAAAGTGATCTGACAACATTTTTTAGAGGAACAAATGAAGCTACAGGGAACTCTGGAAAAGCCCAGATGTCCCTTCTGGGGATCATTAACTCTGTGGAATTAATGAAAGTGAAAGCTTGGTTTGTCCCACATTGCCAAGTTTTTTAACCCTTTACCTTACTTAGAATGCTGACTACTCTCAAATAATAATAATAATAATACTGACTGCTCTCACTGTTTTATACTACTAGGGCACACATTTAGAGCAGCTTTCCTGGCATTTTCTGTCAAAATATGGAGAAATTAGAGCATAGCAGAAGCAGTAGTCAGCTAAGTTCCCTTGAGTCTGGCTCTGTGAACAACTAGCTGTGTGCCCTTGGGCATGATATTCACGGCTCCAGCCTCAGCTCCTAACCAGCGAGAAGAGGTAGAACAAATGGTCATGAAGCCACTATTTAGTTGTAATAGTCAACATCATGATTCTTCTCCTTTATTTCCTTAATGATGGGTTTACAAGAGCCACCTCAAAAGAGAAGATGTGAACTCACAGTTGATACACATGGCTTCCTCCTTTCTGGTTTTGTTGGGCATCTAATGATTCTTTGGTTCTAAAAAAAATTTCTCTGCTTTTTATGTTTCCTCACAAAAATAAATAAATTAAAAAAAGAGCAGTTAACAAGCAGGCTGGGTCTCAAAAGTGTCCACCTTTCTCAGCAGAGGAAATCCTTCTGTGCAGCAGGGACAAAATTGCTGGCTGACAGGTAAAGGCACTACAGGGGGTGCCTGGACATCGCTGCTCATAGGACCAACTGCCTGGATGACTGTATGCCAATGGGCAGCAAATAGTCATTTCGCTCTGCTTTGCTGTTAAATCATATGTACGGGTAACAAGCAAGTTTGACCTTAGAGTACAAAATGAAGCAGGGCAAAGGTTAGCAGAGTTTTTGTCGAGAGAACACACTGGTCATAGCAAATGCCCTTTTCCAATAACACAAGAGACTCTACACATGGACATCACCAAATGGTCAACAAAGAAATCAGATTGATTATATTCTTTGTAATGGAAGATGGAGAAGCTCTATACAATCAGCAAACACAAGACCTGGAGCTGACTGTTGCTCAGATCATCAGCTCCTTACTGAAAATTTCAGGCTTAAATTGAAGAAAATGGGGAAAACCATTAGGCCATTCAGGTATGACCTAAATCAAATACCTTATGCTTGTACAGTGGAGGTGATGAATAGATTCAAGGGATTAGGTCTCGTAGACAGAGTGCCTGAAGAACTATGGACAGAGAGTCATAACATTTTACAGGAGGCAGTGATCAAAACCATCCCAAGAAGAGGAAATGCAAGAAGGCAAAGTGCTTGTCTGAGGAGGCATTACAAATAGCTGAGGAAAGAAGTGAAAAGCAAGGGGAAAAGGAAAAGATATACCCAACTGAATGCAGAGTTCCAGAGAATAACAAGGAGAGATACGAAGGCCTTTTAAATGAACAATGCCAAGAAGTAGAAGAAAACAATAGAATGGGAAAGACTAGAGATCTCTTCAAGAAAATTCGAGGTATCAAAGGAACATTTCATGCAAGGATGGGCACGATAAAGGACAGAAACAGTAAGGATCTAACAGAAGCAGAAGAAATTAAGAAGCGGTGGCAAGAATACACAGAATAACTATACAAAAACGTCTTAATGACCAGGATAATCATGATGACGTGGTCATTCACCTAGAGCCAGACATCTTGAAATGTGAAGTCAAGTTGGCCATAGGAAGCATCACTAAGAACAAAGCTAATGGAAGTGGTGAAATTTCCGCTGAGTTATTTCAAATCCTAAAAGATGATGCTGTGAAAGTGCTACACTCAGTATGTCAGCAAATTTGGAAAACTCAGCAGTGGCCTCAGGACTGGAAAAGGTCAATTCTCTTTCCAATCTAAAAGAAGGGCAATGTTAAAGAATCTTCAAACTACTGTACAGTTGCACTTATTTTGCGTGCTAGTAATTTTTACCTGCGTGCTCAGTCATGTCCGATTCCTTGCAACACTAAGGACTGTAGCCCACCAGGCTACTCTGTTCATAGAATTTTTCAGGCAAGAATACTGGGATGGGCTGCCATTTCCTTCTCCAGGAAATCTTCCTGACCCAGGGATTGAGCCTGTGTCTCTTACATTGCAGGCAGATTCTTTACCACTGAGCCACCAGGGAAACCCATGCTAGTAAGGTTATGCTCAAAATCCTTCAAGCTAGTCTTCAACAGTATGTGAACCAAGAACTTCCAGATATACAAGCTGGATTTAGAAAAGGCAGAGGAACCAGAAATCAAATTGCCAACATTTGTTGTATCATAGAGAAATTTCAAAGGAAATTCCAGAAAAACATATACTTCTGCCTCATTGACTGCAGTAATACCTTTGATTGTGTGGATCACAACAAACTATGGAAAATTCTTAGAGACGGGAATACCAGACCATATTACCTGCCTCCTGAGAAAGCAGTATGCGAGTCAAGAAGCAACAGTTAGAACTGGACATGGAACAACAGACTGGTTCAAAATTGGGAAAATAGTATGACAAGGCTATGTATTGTCACCCTGTTTATTTAATTTCTATGCAGAGTACACCATGTGAAATGCCTGGCTGAATGAATCCCATGCTGGAATCAAGATTGCTGAGAGAAATATCAACAACCTCAGAAAGGCAGATAATACCATTCTAATGGCAGAAAGTGAAGAGGAACTAAAGAGCCTCTTGATGAAGGTGAAACAGGAGAGTGAAAAAGCTGGCTTAAAACTCAACATTTAAAAGCTAAGATCATGACATCCAGTCCCATCACTTCACGGCAAATAGAAGAGGAAGAAGCAGTGACGGATTTGGGGCTCCAAAATCACCATGGACAGTGACTACAGCCATGAAATTAAAACACGCTGGCTCATTGGAGGGAAAGCTATGACAAACCTAGACAACATATTAAAAAGCAGAGACATCACTTTGCTGACAAAGGTCCATATAGCCAAAGCTATGGTTTTTCCAGTAGTCATATACAGATGTGAGAGTTGGATCATAAAGAAAGCTGAGCACCGAAAAATGGATGCTTTTAAATTGTGGTACTGGAGAAGACTCTTGAGAGTCCCTTAGACTGCAAGATCAAGCCAGTTAATCCTAAAGGAAATCAACCCTGACTACTCATTGGGGGGACTGATGCTGAGGCTGTAGCTCCAATACCTTGGCCACCTGATGTGAAGAGCCAACTCATTGGAAAAGACACTGATGCTGGGCAAGATTGAGGGCAAAAGGAGAAGAGGGTGGCAGAGGATAAGATGGTGGGATGGCATCATCTACTCAAAGAACATGAATTTGAGCAAATTCTGGGAGATAGCCAAGGACAGTACAGGGGAGCCTGGCGTGCTGCAGTCCATGGGGTTGCAAAGAGTGAGACATGACTTAGCAACTGAAAAACAACAGCAACATATGTATGTGTATGTGTACCAAACTTCTAGATAAAAATTTCTACTGTATGGGGAACGTAGTAACATCAAAGGCACTGTCCCTACCCACATGAGATTTGGATAGCATAGAGAAATGTGCTCTTTCTCTTTGCCGTGTGCAACTTGTCTTCCTCTCTCCCTCTTTTTTTTTTTCTTTTGGACTCCCAGAACACTCTAACTAAAATTGCCCTTAGCAAAATGAGGAACTCCATTGGTTTTTAACAATGAAGTTTTCAGGCGTAGCTGGATTTCAGCTCCCAAATGCTATCACCAGAGTCCAGTCCATTCCTTGGCTAGACTTTTCCCTACATTGACCTTGCTATCAAACAGGCTCTTGTTGGAAAGGTGAAGGTCAGCAGAGGGGCCAGCCTAATCTTCACAGCTTGCATTTAGCAGCACAGAGTACCCACAGCCTGATCCCTTCAGCAAAAGTTGTGGGATTGGCTCAGAGTCAGGCTGATTCCTGAAGCAGTCACAGTAGCTGGGGAGCAAGGTTCCTCTGGGTGGCCAGGTCTTGGTTAACGGTTAACTCCACCCATCTCAGTTGCAGGGACTGAGAGTAGGGTGGGGGGTGGGGGGGACGGCAGTATGTCCAGAGAGAAAGGAGGCACACTGTTACCCCAAGAAGGAGTTAATGCTGGACAGGTTAGGAGAATCAATAGTCACATTATCCCATGATATAAGCCTCTTCATTCAGAATAATAGTGAAGGAGATCTATGCAAGCAGAGAAGACCAGGCGATCAATGGGATATGGGTTGGATACCTGACTAACCTAGGATTGCCCTGTTCTAAGGATTGTTGGACAAAGCACTAAATCTACTAAGTCTACTTCTCTCGTTATTGTCGTCATATCACAAGTTAGAATTCTTACAAATCCTTTGGAAAGCTCCTCCTTACAATAAGTATACAGAGTTTTAATACATTATTGTTTGAATGTTGAAAAGGGATTCTTGTTTTCTTCTTGCATTGCATTTTGGCTTTTCATAGTGTGCAATTTTGCTGCATTTATAATCATTATGTACTTTGTTTTGGGAGAATGCATTTTGTCATAAAAGCTTTTCATACAACTAGAGGAATGATCAGCTTCACTATCAGTATTCCAGCATAACCTGTTTTTTTCCCCCTGAGAATATATAAAATAAGTTGAAAAACTCAGATGTACAGCAATTGAAAAAGAAAACTAAAACCAATTTGATTCTCTTAATTGAGAAATAATTAATTTGTGCATGACAATATGAGATACTACAAAAAAGACTCCGTGGATTCTTCTCCCTTTTCCTTTCACAAAGTTATCATTTAAATCTAGCTTTGTTTGTGATATAATAATGTAGAGCTTGTGCACAAAGTGAGACTAAACTAACGCAAAGGCTTCTCTTATGAATAGGAAAAAATGAATGTTTTTTTTTTTAATTTAAAGCAAACTGTATTTAAAATGCAATTTTGGGGAAATATAATAAAGTCAAATATAAATATTGTGAACAGATGTTTCTTAAGAAGCTTCTGAAATGAATAGTCACCATCTGGAACCATTTACAATGACAAGAAGGTGAGCGTGCACCTGTTCCTTTCTTTAAAAAGATATAATCTCTGTCACAAATTATAAACAAGTATGCAGTTTCCATAAAAATGCAATACTCAATTTGCCAAACCGTTTAGAAAAATATTGATAAGAATGTAGATGGTTTAGAAAAGTTTGCATCTAAAAGGCTTAGTCTGTTTTCAGATTTCTTTGCTTACTTGTTATTCTTGAAAGATAAAACTCTTCAAAGTGGATGCATGCTCTACATTTTTAAAGACACACCACAAACCAGAATGGACACAACTACTGCTGCCACCACCACCATCACTCAAGATATCCATTTGCCCCAGACAGCAATTTAGATACTCCACAATATGAATTGAACCTATAATTCTTGCAGCCTTGAGGGATTGATTGCCTAAGTGGTTCCCTTAATGGTTTCTGGTATCCACATCCTTTGCAACTTGCACCAAGAGGTGGAGTCTTTTTCTATATCCTTTGAAGTAGGGCTGAACTTGTGTCTTGCTTTGGCCAACAAAAGGCAGAAGTGACAGCATACTAGTTCCTAACATAGACTTCTTGAGCCTTTGTATACTTTGATCTTCCCCAGTGCCCTGCCATACATAGCCTGTGAATAAGCCTGAGCTAGCCTGCTGCAGGACGAAAGACCACACAGAGGAGAGACCAGTTATCCCTGTGAAGGCCATCTTAGAACAGCTTATAGCCAACCAACATGTGAGAAAGCCAGCCAAGGTCAGCAAACTGCCTATGTCACAGGTCCTTACCCTTTTGTCTACACCAGGGTTTTAATTTTTCCATGACTAAAGAATGACCTGGGGGTGATGCAAGTTGCTAGAGGATGTTGAAAGCTTCTGGCTGCTGTTCTTTTATCTCCTTGAATTACAGAGGTAGGTACAGTCGCAGGGATCTAGTTCAAACCAGAAGATGCCGAAATGTATAGGCAGATCTTGATATGCAGGTTGACAGCTATAAACAAATGAAATAGGAAAAACACACTGAGTGAATCTAGGAATACGGTTAGCTTACTGAAGAGAACAATCGACTTAATAATTTCAGCATATTTTAAAATATAATTATAAATGAGTCTAATTTCTGTTGAAATGCATTCTTCCTACAAGTGAATTCTTGTTTTAGCAGTTGGTTCCACACGCTATATGTTGTTTTAAAATATTTAGTTAATTCACTTATAAATTAACTCCACTGGTTACCTAGCTAATTAATCTTAATTAGAGTAGTTTTACTGTAATTAATTAACTGATACTGGGAAAGCTTGAAGGCAAAAGGAGAAGGGGGCAGCGGAGGATGAGATGGTTAGATAGCATAACTGACTCAAAGGACATGAGTTTGAGAAAACTCAGGGAGAGAGTGGAGGACAGAGGAGTCTGGCATGCTGCAGTACATGGGGTCGAAAAGAGTTGGACAAGACCTAGAGACTGAGCAACAACAAACTCCATTATTGGACTGACCTGATAGCTGTTGAAGATGAATTTCAAAGAATAAAGCAATACTATTTGTATTTGTGATGGCCATCTATTGGTTACTTCCCTGGTATTCATCTTCCACTTTCCCTCTATCCTTACTCCAAAATTTCTTTCCCCCAGTCATGTGATTTGGGTGGGAATAATCTTACTAAATTCCAGAGATAGGCCTATGTCCCATGGCTACTTGTGTTGGTTCTGGAATGTAGAACACAGTCTAAGCCAATAAGAGGTAAGGAAATGCTTGTTGGATTTCTGATGTGGAGAAGCTTGCCTGGCTCCCTGCTTGGTGTGTGATCTGGAATTACTAAAGTTATTTTTCTGTAGGGAGAAGAATTCTAGAGATGCAGAGGGCCACAAAATGGAGCCTAAGGATGAAGTGACACCACAGAAGGCAGATAAGAGAGAAAAAAAAGAGGGCCCTTAGAAACACTGTTTGAGGGGCTAGATACAGCTTTAGCCTGAAGTTAACATTGCCTCTGGACTTTTGTCCTTGGCAAATTAATTTCCCATTAATAATTTCCAGGGAATAAAAATGAAATAAAAATAGAATCTAATAAAATCTAGCCTTTTTTCCCCTTTGTACTTCTTCTAGTTTCACTTACTGATAGAGGTCTGCATGCAGAGGCCTTGAACCCTGCACTTCAGACTAAAGTTCTTAGTGTGAAACAGCTGGGCCAGATACTTCAGCTTGGGGCCCAAGTGCAGAAGCGCTGCAGGACACCTCAGTTCAATATGGTGACTGGGGGCCCTGTGCAGGGAATCTGAGCCCACAGTGCAGTCTGGAGTCTGATCAGCACAGCTGAGCCTGCCGTGAGAGAACTCTGCTCCCTTTTTTTGCTGCTGATGAGATCCTTTGGCTTCCCTGGTGGCTCAGATGGTAAAGAATATGCCTGCAGTGTGGGAGACCTGAGTTTGATCCCTGGGTTGGGAAGACCCCCTGGAGGAGGGTATGGCAACCCACTCGAGTATTCCTGCCTGGAGAATCCCCATGGACAGAGGAGCCTGGCTGGCTGCAGTCCATGGGGTCTCAAAAAGTCGGACACGACTGAGTGACTAACACACACATACCTAAGAGGTTGGTTCCATCCAATTACTCCCCAGTCAATACAAAGGAAGAATTTGACAAAGCCCAGAAACGGGGCTTCAGTAGAGATCTAGGAGGTCTTGACGGCTAGTTAGTGAACACGAGCAATACTTCTTTCTCCAAACCACAGCTTCTCAAGCCACCAGGGAGGCTAGCTTGGCAAGGAACTCACTGTGGTAGGGAAGCCCTATATGATTGATTAGCTGAAGTCATGGTAACTCCTACCATGAAAAGTATCATCAGTTGGAGAGTTAAAGCCTGTCCCATCTTCAATGAACAACCCCTGGAGGGGAATGCAGACCCCCCCCCAGATTCCCCCAGATAAGGCCCATTCAGACGAGAGGGACATATCTTGAGGAAGATTGGCAAATTGATTTCACTGTCATGATGAGCATACTGGGCAATTTCAGGTATGTCTTGGTGCTAGTGGACACATTTTCAGGGTGGGTAGAAGCGTTCCCTGCTAGATCTGAAATGGCAGCTTTCCCCAGTTTTAGGCTGCCAGGATCCCTACAAAATGATAATGACCCAGCACTTGTGTCTCAAGTGAAAAAAAGGGATAACAAGTGCCCTAGGCATAAAATGGATCTTGCATTCAGTCTGGATACTCAGTTCAGTTCAGTCGCTCAGTCGTGTCCGACTCTTTGCGACCCCATGAATTGCAGCACACCAGGACTCTCTGTCCATCACCAACTCCCGGAGTCTACCCAAACCCATGTCCATCGAGTCGGTGATGCCATCCAACCATCTCATCCTCTGTCATCCCCTTCTCCTCCTGCCCCCAATCCTACCCAGCATCAGGGTCTTTTCCAATGAGTCAACTCTTCACATGAGGTGGCCAAAGTACTGGAGTTTCAGCTTCAACATCAGTCCTTCCAATGAACACCCAGAATTGATCTCCTATAGGATGGATTGATTGGATCTCCTTGCAGTCCAAGGGACTCTCAAGAGTCTTCTCCAATACCACAGTACAAAAGCATCAATTCTGTGGCGCTCAGCTTTCTTCACCATCCAACTCTCACATCCATACATGACCACTAGAAAAACCATAGCCTTGACTAGACGGACCTTTGTTGGCAAAGTAATGTCTCTGCTTTCAAATATGCTATCTAGGTTGGCCATAACCTTCCTTCCAAGGAGTAAGCGTCTTTTAATTTCATGGCTGCAATCACCATCAGCAGTGATTTTGGAGCCCCCAAAAATAAAGTCTGACACTGTTTCCACTGCTTCCCTATCTATTTCCCATGAAGTGATGGGACCAGATGCCGTGATCTTAGTTTTCTGAATGTTGAGCTTTAAGCCAACTTTTTAACTCTCCTCTTTCACTTTCATCAAGAGGCTCTTTAGTTCTTCTTCACTTTCTGCCATAAGGGTGGTGTCATCTGCATATCTGAGGTTATTGATATTTCTCCCGGCAATCTTGATTCCAGCTTATGTTTCTTCCAGCCCAGGGTTTCTCATGATGTACTCTGCATATAAGTTAAATAAGCAGGGTGACAATATACAGCCTCGACATACTCCTTTTCCTATTTGGAACCAGTCTGTTGCTCCATGTCCAGTTCTAACTGTTGCTTCCTGACCTGCATACAGGTTTCTCAAGAGACAGGTCAGATGGTCTGGTATTCCCATCTCTTTCAGAATTGTCCACAGTTTATTGTGATCCACACAGTCAAAGGATTTGGCATAGTCAATAAAGCAGAAATAGATGTTTTTCTCGAACTCTCTTGCTTTTTCAATGATCCAGCGGATGTTGGCAATTTGATCTCTGGTTCCTCCGCCTTTTCTAAAACCAGCTTGAACATCTGGAAGTTCATGATTCACATATTGCTGAAGCCTGGCTTGGAGAATTTTGGGCATTACTTTACTAGCATGTGAGATGAGTGCAATTGTGCGGTAGTTCGAGCATTCTTTGGCATTGCCTTTCTTTGGGATTGGAATGAAAACTGACCTTTTCCAGTCCTGTGGCCACTGCTGAGTTTTCCAAATGTGCTGGAATATTGAGTGCAGCACTTTCACAGCATCATCTTTCAGGATTTGAAAAAGCTCAACTGGAATTCCATCACCTCCACTAGCTTTGTTCGTAGTGATGCTTTCTAAGGCCCACTTGACTTCACATTCCAGGATGTCTGGCTCTAGGTGGGTGATCACACCATCGTGATTATCTGGGTTGAGAAGTTCTTTTTTGTACAGTTCTTCTGTGTATTCTCGCCATCTCTTCTTAATATCTTCTGCTTCTGTTAGGTCCATACCATTTCTGTCCTTTATCGAGCCTATCTTTGCATGAAATGTTCCTTTGGTATCTCTAATTTTCTTGAAGAGATCTCTAGTCTTTCCCAATCTGTTGTTTTCCTCTATTTCTTTGCATTGATCACTGAGGAAGGCTTTCTTATCTCTCCTTGCTATTCTTTGGAACTCTGCATTCAGATGGGAATATCTTCCCTTTTCTCCTTTGCTTTTTCCTTCTCTTCTCTTCCCAGCTATCTGTAAGGCCTCCTCAGACAGCCATTTTGCTTTTTTGCATTTCTTTTCCATGGGGATTGTCTTGATCCCTGTCTCCTGTACAAGGTCATGAACCTCTGTCCATAGTTCATCAGGCACTCTGTCTATCAGATCTAGTCCCTTAAATATATTTGTCACTTCTACTGTATACTCATGAGGGATTTGATACTCAAATCTTGAACGAAGTAGGGAGATCCAATCAGACCTTATTCAGGCTATGCTAGGAGACTCAAGAAAATTGGATTAGGTTACTCCCAATTGCCCTGCTTAACATGTGGTTAGCCCCAAGGCATAAGTTAAAGTTAAATGCCTTTGAACTTCTATATGGTATACCCATCATTCCCCAAGCCCAAGAGAAAGGACACCTCAGACCCCTTGAAATGAAACAACTCAAGTATGCCCTCCAGATAGGAGAAACTCTGAAACCTCTTACGGAGTATATAACCAGTGCTGCCACCCTTTGTGGCCTGGAGACGGGGCAAACCTAAAAACCTGGAAAACCAGCAGCTGGCATGATCAGCTCACTCCTAAGTGGAATGAAGCTCACTTGGTGACTCTGACCACTCATTCTGCCCTGGAGTTGCTTGGGATCACTCCGTGGGCACATCATACTCAAGTGAAGAGGGACCATAAGCCCCAAACTCTGGAAGTACAACCTGGAGCAAAAGACCCCTTTGACTACTTCTGCAAACCCTTCTCCCACTTAAAGCTTCTCTTCTGAACAGAACAAAACTTGGTCCCCAAAGAGCAGACTACTAACTGCAGGAATCATTGCAGTCATAGGGGTGCTAGCAACCTTGGCTGGAGGAACTCTGTCACCATTATAAAAAGGTAACAGGGCTTCCCTGGTGGCTCAGTGGTAAAGAATCTTCCTGCCAATGAAAGAGACACAGGTTTGATCACTGATCCAGGAATATCTCACATGCTGTGGAACAACTAAGCCCCTAGCCTGGTAAGTACAGCTGCTGAGCCCATGAACCCAGCTACTGAAGCCCCCATGCCCTAGAGCCCATGCTCCACAACAAGAGAAGCCACCACAATGAGAAGCCAACATACTGCAACTAGAGAGTAGCCAGGGCAGCAACAAAACCCCAGCACAACCAAAACTAAATAAATAAAAATTTAAAAAAAAATTAACAACTACCAGGGCAACAGTGGCCAATATGACAAGTCTTGACTTCAAGCTATAATCAAAGTCTGTTGATTCACCGACCAGTGTAGTCCTAGATAACTGAATTGCTCTAGATTATCTGTTAGCTGACCTGGGAGGGACCTGTGCACTGGTCAAAACTTTGTGTTGGTTTTATGTTGGTGGAAGTGGCCTGATTGATGAAAGTGCAGACAGACTACTGGAAAAAGCAACTTGGCTGCAGAAACCAGGCAGACTAATCTGGCTGAACAAATGTGGAGGGGATAAAACAGGCCCTCCCCAGCATCATTCTGTTTCTACCTTTCTTGGGCCCCTTATGACCATTATTCTCTTGCTAGTATGTGGGCCATGCATCCTAAATTGTATAGTGTCTTTGTCTCCAAAGGTTAGACATATGGTGGCTCAGGGATACAGAAAAGTCAAGGCTGAGACCTGGTGACAACCAAACACTTCTAAAGGCAACTGCAGAGAAGTTCTGTTCCTCCTCTACCCGGCATTATGACAACACCCCAAACGAGCAGAAAGCAACGGCAGAAGACAGACCTGGCCCCTCAAGAATGAAGAGTGGGACAAAAAACAGAGGAAGGATTTCTCATTAGCAAAACCCATTAACGATTCCCAGGAAATAAAAACAGAATCATGATACCAAAATAAAGTCTAATTTTTTTTATCCTTTCCTTATTCTTAGTTTAGATTCATTTTATCACAAAGTGCCATGTACAGAAGCCCAGCACCTGGCACTTTAAACCAGAGTTCCTAGTGCTAAACGGCAGCGCCCACACTTCAGCTCTGTAGGCAGCATCCAGCTCCCCAGGACATCTCGATTCAAGGTGGCGTCAAGCCGTCTGTAGAGACACTGTACCCGCCCCACGATAGTTCTGCCCTTCCCCTCCTGCTCATATGTGTGTGTGCTAAGTTGTCTCACTCGTGTCAGACTCTGCAATCCTATGGACTGTAGCCCACCAGGCTCCTCAGTCCATGGCAATCTCCAGGCAAGAATACTGGAGTGTTTGCCATGCCCTCCTTCAAGGGATCTTCCTGACCCAGGGATTGAACGTGCATCACTTATGTCTCCTGCATTGGCAAGAGGGTTCTTTACCACTAGTGCCACCTGGGAAGCCTACTGATGATGAGATCCCTATAAAGCAGCCCTGCCCTCTATCTGTTGGGGGAGTGTGTGGACTGCTTGCACCTCTCCATTCTTTGATCCAAGAATATAACTTTCCATTGTTTCTGAACCAAACTTGGTCTCATTCTATTGGCACCAATGACTCTAGGCAGGAGGACACTTCTTGGGGATCAACTCCAGAGGGTCGATAACATTTTCACATTTTTTTTTCTGATTTTTTTTTTGGCAGGGGTCTGTTCTGGGTCTTTGTTGCTGCCCTCAAGCTTCCTCTAGTTGCAGTGAGCAGAGGCTATTCTCTAGTTGTGGTTCAAGGGCTTCCCAATGTGGTGGCTCCTCCAGTTGTGGAGCACGGGCTCTAGAGCACATGAGCTCAGTGGTTGCAGCTCAGGGACTCTAGAGTGCAGGGTCAGTAGTTGTGATGCATGGGCTTAGTTGCTATGCAGCATTTGGAATCTTCTCAGACCAAGAATTGAGCCCATGTCCCCTGTATTGACAGGCAGATTCTTAACCACTGGACCACTAGGGAAGTCCTCGTTTTTATTATTGAAGCCAAAATAAGTTATTCTCTTCACTTGCAACTGAAAGATCATTGATTGATACAACCTTTAACTCTTATTTTCTAGGTTTACTTCAAGCTCCTTAATTCAGTTTTGCTTCTTGCTTGGACTATGGCAGTAGCCTCTTAACTCCCTCCCCACTTCCAGTCTGTGTCCTATGTATTTGTTACTGAGTTAATACCTTTTAGGCATAGCTATAATCATACCCTCTTGCCCCCAAATTGATGTGGTTCCCCAGTGTCTACTGCATGAAAAACAAACATCTTTTAAAATTTTAGGCCTATCAGTATATGCAAACTTAAGGCTTCCTTAAGGCTTCCTGTGACCTTCATTCCATGTTGGTAAGTACAGAAGATATTTCTTACTCTTTTTCTTATTTGACAGCTCATTTGAGCTCAGCAAATTGTTGATTGGTCTCTACTTAGACATCTCTCTTCCCCTGTTTCTGTGATATAGCACTCCTTTTTCGGTCTTCTCCACCGACTCAGTCATTCAATGGTAGAGTTTTTCCAGGTTGTATTGTAAGATTGTTGCTCTTCTCAGTTCACATGCTTTGGCTGGGCATCTCATCAACTCCCATGACTTAAAATTCCTTTTGAAAACAATGACTCCTAAATTTAAGCCTTCAACCAGACTGTACGATTTCAGATCCCAGAATCCACTTGCCCACTGGATATCTTCATCTCAGACTTGTCACCTTCTCTTCAAACCTGTACTTCCTCCAGGGTTGCTAACCTGCATGAAGAGTTATCACCATCTATCTAGGGGCTCAAGCCAGAAATTTGGCAATTATACTTGGCTCTTCATCTCCCTAATCCTTCAAATGTAATCAAACATAAGATTCTGTCCATTCTACCTGCTAACCATCTCACTCTGTTCCCTACTGCCATCCTAGTACAAGCCAAAATCATCTGTCCACTGGGCTGCTAAACCCTGCTTCTACTCTGGCTCCTTTCTTCTGTCTCTCCGTCTGATTTTTCTTTTAAAACTGCAAAAAATGATCATGCCACTTCCTTGCATACAACTTCTCAGTTGACTGCCCAATGCTCTGAGAATCAAGTCCAAATTCACACCATGGTCCATAAGGCTCTGATGAGTCAGCCCCTGTCTATCTCTCCAACCTCCTCTTGGGGCCATTCTCCTTTTCTTTCCCTCTGCTCACCACACTTTTCTCTGTCCCTAGGCACCCCTGAGGATGCTTTCTGTACCAGTGATATCCTCATCCTCCTTTCTGCTGCCTCCGCCCAAGGGCCCAACACAGGTATCCTTCTCTAATGACCCCAAATTGCTGGTAAACCTCCTCCTGTTCCCAGTTGCCCTGCATGCCCATTTTTCTAGGGTTTCCCAGGTGGCACAGTGGTAAAAGAATCCATCTGCCAATGTAGGAGATGCAAGAAATGCAGGTTGATCCCTGGGTTGGGATGATCCCCTGGAGAAGGAAATGGCAACTTGCTCCAATAGTCTTGCCTCAAAAATCCCATGGACAGAGGAACCTGGTGGGCTCGAGTCCATGGGGTCTCAAAGAGCTGTACACATCCAAGCACCACCTCCCCCTCGACAACTCCCTTTTTCTAAGGATCATCACAGTTGTGAAGACCTGGTCAATGTCTATCTACCCTCCTGGACCTTAAGCTCATTTAGAGTGGAGACTGTGTCTATTTTGTAACCTTTGCCTCTAAAACTTTCTTTTTCAGGGGAAAGACAATGAAGTAAAAAAAAATAATAATAATAAATGTTTAATATTTTCATATTTACATAAACAATTAAAAATAAGCTTAAAAGGAAAGTAAATGTTTTGCATAAAATGAACTTCTTAAAATATATAGCTTGTAAAATAAATAAGTGTATACAGATGGCCTTTTTAAAAGAATATTTAAAACCCATTATTTAACTAAATCTCTTATAAGGCAGTAAATTTGGGAAAGCAAAGAACTGGAAATGCTCAGTCCTCCCAAACATATTTCTATTTTTATGCCTATTTGATATAGTGGAGGGAATTGCTGGCAAAAAAAAAAGTTAGGTGATGTAAATAGAGAGGCAATTGTTAACTACAAGGACACAAGTTAAAAATTTGAATTATAAATGTTGACTAATTGTCATTATATGGGGTTTCTTTTGATAAGATCTTTTAAAATATAGTCTAAATTTTAGTTTAATGCACTTAAGAATTAAATTTATGCCACTTATCAAAAGAAAATGTAGGCTGATTGTTTGTTCACCCTTTGTATTTGAGGTAAATGAATCAGAATCTTCCAGCACCTAAGCTTTTCTTAGGTGATAAACTAAGATTCTTGGAAGTCTTGTTAACTCTTTTTAGCCACATGAGCATTGTTCAAAAAGCTATCATTTGGAAGCCGTGCTGTAGAGAGAATGGGAGAGACAAGAACATGAACTGATTTCATTCTCCGGAAGATTCACTTGGTAAATAGTTTTTGCCCATGTCAGTTGGTTATCAGACCTTTATAATCTGTATCAAATATAGATGATCATTTTAAAATTAGCATATTATAACTGCTCTTAAAGCCAAAAATATACTAAATATAATTTCAGGTATTTTGTTATCTTAATAATCGGGTCTGTTTATAACAATGTTTGTAAGGCCTCCTCAAGTAGCTGAGAAAAGAACAGAAGTGAAAGGCAAAGAAGAAAAGGAAAGATGTACCCATCTGTATGCAGAGTTTCAAAGAATAGCAAGGAGAGATAAGAAAGCCTTCCTAAGTTATCAATGCAAAGAAATAGAGGAAAATAGTAGAATAGGATAGACAAGAGATCCCTTCAAGAAAATTAGAGATACCAAGGGAACACTTCATGCAAAGATGGGCACAATAAAGGACAGACATGGTATGGACCTAACAGAAGCAGAAGATACTAAGAAAAGGTGGCAAGAATACAAGAAGAACTCTGCAAAAAAGATCTTCATGACCCAGATAACCATGATAGTGTGATCATTCACCTAGAGCCAGACATCCTGGAGTGCGAAGTCAAGTGGACCTAAGGAAGCATCATTATTAACAAAGCTAGTGGAGATGATGGAATTCCAGTTGAGCTATTTCAAGTCCTAAAAGGTGATGCTGTGAAAGTGCTGTACTCAATATGCCAGCAAATTTGGAAAACTCAGCAATGGCCAAAGGACTGGAAAAGGTCAGTTTTCATTCCAATCCCAAAGAAAGGCAATGCCAAAGAATGTTCAAACTACCACACAATTGCTTCAACAGTACGTGAACCGAGAACTTCCAGATGTTCAAGCTGGATTTAGAAAAGGCAGAGGAATCAGAGATCAAATTGCCAACATCCATTGGATCATAGAAAAAGCAAAAAAAATCAAGAAAAATATCTACTTCTGCTTTACTGACTATGCTAAAGTCTTTGACTGTGTGGATCACAAAAGATTGTGGAAAATTCTTCAAGAGATAGAAATACCAGACCACCTTGTCTGCCTCCTGAGAAATCTGTATACAGGTCAAGAAAAAACAGAACAAGACATGGAACAACGGACTGGTTCCAAATTGGGAAAGGAGTACGTCAAGGCTATATATTGTCACCTTGCTTATTTAACTTATATGCAGAGTACATCAAGCAAAATGCAGGGCTGGATGAAGTACAAGCTGAAATCAAGCTTGTTGGGAGAGATATACATAAACTCAGATGTGCAGATGACACCTTATATCAGAAAGCAAAGAGGAACTAAATAGCTTCTTGATGAAGGTAAAAGAGGAGAGTGGAAAAGCTGGCTTAAAACTCAACATTCAGAAAGCTAAGATCATGGCATCTGGTCCCATTACTTTATGACAAATAGATGGGAAAGTAATGGAAACAGTGACAGACTGTTTTCCTGGGCTCTAAAATCACTGCAAATGGTGACTGCAACTATGAAATTAAAAGATGTTTGCTCCTTGGAAGAAAAGCTATGACCAATCTAGACAGCATATTAAAAAGCAGAGACATACCTTGCCAACAAAGTCTGTTTAGTCAAAGCTATGGTTTTTCCAGTAGTCATGTATGGATGCGACATTTGGACCCAAAGCTGAATACTGAAGAATTGATGCTTTTGAATTGTGGAGTTGGAGAAGACTCTTGAGAGTCCCTTGGACTGAAAGAAAATCAAGCCAGTCCTTCCTAAAGGAAATTAGTCCTACATAGTCATTGGAATGTTCATTGATGCTGAAGCTGAAACTCTAATACTTTGGCCACTTGATGCGAAGAACTGACTCACTGGGAAAGACCCTGATGTTGGCAAGGCTGGAGGAGAAGGGGACAACAGATGAGATGGTTGGATGACATCACCAACTCAATGGATATGAGTTTGAGCAAGCTCTGGGAGTTGGTGATGGACAGGGAGGCCTGGCGTGCTGCAATCCATGGGATCTCAAAGAGTCAGACATGACTGAATGATCGAACTGAGCTGAACTGATAACACTATGGTAATGCCCTGCATACGTTATATTGTTTAAGCCTCACAACAATCCTAGGTGATAGGTACTATTATTATTCACCATTCCCTTCATAGAGTGGAGACATTTGAGTTTCAGAGAGGTTAAGCAACTTGCCCACAGCCACACAGCTAGGGGGAGCTAGGATTACAAGAATGTTTTCTGACTTCAAATCCAGTAGGTTGAGCGACAGTGTTGTATTGACACTGGTCAGATTACAAATTTCAATGTTACTATTCTGAATGTTACTATTCTTTATTTTTGGGACTCCAAAATCACTGCAGATGGTTACTGTAGCCATGAAATTAAAAGACACTGGCTCCTTGGAAGAAAAACTATCACCAACCTAGACAGCATATTAAAAAGCAGAGACATTACTTTGCCAGCAAAGTTCCATCTAGTCAAAGCTTTGGTTTTCCAGTAGTCACATATGGATGTGAGAGTTGGACTATAATGAAAGCTGAGCACCGAAGAATTGATGCTTTTGAACTGTGGTGTTGGAAAAGACTCTTGAGAGTCCCTTAGACTGCAAAATGATCAAACCAGTCTATCCTAAAGGAAATCAACCCTGACTATTCATTAGAAGGACTGATGCTGAAGCTGAAACTCCAATACTTTGGCCACCTGCTGTGAAGAACGGACTCATCGGAAAAGACCCTGATGCTGGGAAAGATGGAAGACAGGAGGAGAAGGGGACAACAGAGGATGAGATGGTTGGATGGCATCACTGACTCAATGGACATGAGTTTGAGCAAGCTCTGGGAGTTGGTGATGGACAGGGAAGCCTGGTGTGCTGTAGTCCATGGGGTCGCAAATAGCAGGACACGACTGAGCAACTGAACTGAACTGAATTCCGGTAAGGGGGTCTTTCCTGGTGGCTCAATGCTAAAGAATTTGCCTGCAATTCAGGAGACGCAGGAGACACTGGTTCAATCCCTGGTTTGTAATGATTTCATGGAGGAGGGCCTGGCAACATACTCCAGTATCCTTGCCTCGAGAATCCCAAGGAAGAAGAAGCCTGGCAGGCTATAGTCCAAAGGGTCACAAAGACCTTTCAGTTGGACTCAACTAAAGCGACTGAGCACGCATTCTGGTAAGGCATGGCAATGATGATAGCAATGTCTGATTATGCAATAATGAATAATGAAATGTTTAATTTGTTACCATAGTTTAATTTTTTTAGTTTCCCACAGCGTATAACTTTTTCTCATCAAGAGTTTTAGCAATCAAAAACGTTTCTTCCAGGAAAGGCAAAGGACTTCTCTTATCTCAAGATAGTTGATGCCTATCAGTTTGATTTCCAAACACTTCTGTTTTAAAATAATTTGAACTTGTGGTCTTGTGACTCTGCTGGTAAAGAATCCACCTGCAATGCGGGAGACCTGGGTTTGATCCCTGGGTTGGAAAGATCCCCTGGAGAAGGGAAAGGCTACACACTACAATATTCTTACCTGGAGAATTCCATGGACTGTATGGTGTACATGAGGTCAAAAAGAGTGGGACATGACTGAGCGACTTTCATTTTCTTTCATGTAGATAAGCCCTTCCCTATCTCCCTATCAGTTATCTCCCCATAGATATTCCATCCAGATATCATGGAAGTCCGAGTGTCAGTCTGATGGGAAAACCTCCACAGAGCACAGCAGAGATCTGCCCTGGGGAAGATCAACTAAACAATTTAAGCATAGAATTGGAAAGCCAAGTGTCCAACTCACTGCAACAATAGTTCAGTATCCATCATGTGCCAGCTACTGTGCTCCCTGCTTTTTATCTGGTTTTCCACCATCTTGCTGCCCTTCCTCTCCACCCCAGGCCTCCTGTGCTAGATAGAGTCTGGGGTTCTACTGAAACATATATGAATCTCACTTTTCCTCTGCCTATATCCAAAAACACATCACTAGGCTTCCACTGGCAGTGGAAAGGGAAGCAGGAAGGCTAGTTTCTAAGCCCAGCTCTTAATAGCAGAGCCATGAAATGAGTTTTCATTACCCTACTTCACCTCTACACCTTGCCCCAGCCCTGTTATCGCCCGGATTACACCTCAGGACAGATGGTGATGGGGTGAGTGAGGGAAGAGGTATTCACAGGCTACAGATATCCAGCTCGAAAATTCCTAAGCAGCAGCTAGGAGAAATAGTAAAAGTAGTCAGTGCTTGGGAATTTGTGACCTACCATACTCTACGTTTGTAACCACCCAACCAAGCAAGGTAATATTATTGCATTTCACAGAGAAGGAAACTGAGACTCAGATGGGTTGTCATATCCATGGTCTCACAAGTACTGCAAAACTGGGATTTAAGACCTTGAGTGTCTGACTGGGGTCCGACGCTGCACTACAGATCTGTGAAGGTGTGTGAAGGCTGAGATCTAGGAACTTCTTGCTTGTTAGAGACTCAGGATTAGGTAGCTAGCTGCAAGTCCAACCTGAAGGCTGGGGTAAACACGGCACAGGGTTCTCTGCCTTTGAAGACAATATAGTCTCACTTCCTCTGGGACAATCTGGGTCCAAAAATTTTTCCTGCTCTTGGTTGCTTTTTTTTTGCCCCACATTTTAAAATATCTTCACTTATTCACAGGTTTGTTTATCTTGAAATAAAAATTAAAAAATCTGGTCTTCCCTGGTGGCTCAGTGGTAAAGAATCCACCAGCCAATGCAGGAGACAGGATTGGGTTCCTGAACCGGGAAGGTCCCGCATGCCTCAGAGCAACTAAGCCCGCATGCCACAACTATTGAGCCTGTGCTCTAGAGCCTGGGAGCCACAGCTACTGAAGCCCACATACCTAGAGCCTGTGCTCCCCAACAGAAAAAGCCACCGCAATGAGAAGCCTGAGCATTGCAACTACAGTAGCCCCCACTTGCCACAACTAGAGAAAAGTTGACCCAGCTATGAAGACCCAGCTCAGCCAAAAATAAAAAAATAAAATTAAAAAGACTCTTTCCTTGCACTTGCTCCTCTTTCAAGCACACATCTTATCTTTCTGTTCTTTGTTGCCCAACCTCTTCAAAGTGGTCTACAGCAGAGAAGGGGGAAGACGGGGTTATTTTTTAATGGGCATAGAGTTTCAGTTTTAGAAGATGAAAAGGGTTATAAAGATGAATGATGGTGATGGCTGACATTTTTAATGTATTCAATATCACTGAACTGTGCACTTAACAATGGTTAAGATGATACATTTTATGTGATGTGTATTTTAACATATACACACACACATGGAGAAAAGTAGTCGGTACCACCTGTCACCTCTAGGATAAACAGCTGGGAGTTCCTGGCATATAGGACTTTCAGGGCCAAAACTGGGAGAGTCCTAGGCAACCAGGAGAGTTAGTGACCCTGTGGTGGCACCATCCTCTGTTAAAGAAACTAAATTGAAGGAAGTATTATTCAGGCTTCAGAGGCAGCAGAGCAGGCCTCTGTTCTTGTTTTGACCTGCCTGGACACTTCCTGGATTCTTTGCCTGCCCGCAAGCACAGCTAGTCAGATGGTGCTTTAGATAAGAAAAGGACTAGGTCTTGGAAATCTTGAGCCACTGGTCAGCTGCTAAAGTTTAAAGAAACCTACGACTCACAAGATAAAACAAACAGCACTGTAAAAAGGTTAAAGTAAAACCAAACCTGCGTTTTTGTGGACAAACTGATGATGATATCAGTTTGCCGTCTGGGATTATAAGCGGGAACCCCCAAAACTACTGAAGTCTCATAGAGTGGATGCACTGCCCCTGTCAGGGACCTTTTCCCAATTGGGACTCCAGATTGCTGTGGACGAGGGACTTCCCAGCAGGCTGTTTAAACCCTGATGCTGGTTGGTCCAATTGGGTGATGTATGTGCTGTTACTCTTCTCTATTGTTTCTATTTCTTTTATTTTTTTAATGACTGTATGTTGAAATTAAGTTAAATAATCCTCTATTAAATATTAAAATTGTTTATTTGTGTGTAATGAGTGGTTTCTTTTGTTATCGAATACTTCAAACCTGAAACGAAAGTAAAACTCTCTGGAAAATACCCTCATTCATTCATCACTCTGGGCTTTGTTCAGATTTAACCTTGGGAACCTGCCCTTCTCCTTCTCCATCCGCTGAAATGGACACTAACAGCTAAACCCATTGGTCATTTTTTTTTTTAAGTTCTACTGGCATTTGACTGGTCAATTTCTCCTTGAAATTCCTTTTTTCTTTATCTTAAGTAGCCTATAGCTTACAATTTTCTTTCTTTTAAAGGTTCTTCTCTGTCTCCTTCATTGACTTTTTCTTCTGTGATCAAATTCAGGTCTCAGACTACATGAAGTCATGCAGGTCTGGGTTCAGGTTCTCGTCCTTTATCTGTGAGCTCTGTGAATACAAGTTGATTAATCCTCCCACATCTCAGCTTTCTGGTCTTTAACACAGACCAGACCTGCCTACTGATTACTTACAGTGTAGAGTACAGATGGGGAAAGAAATATGTAGGATATTTAAGGTAGTTCTTAGCAGAAAGTAACCCCCAATGAAAGAGAGTATTGTTATTCATAGTCATTTGAAACTTCGACTTTTATTTCTACACAGATCACTAAACCCGCAGATTAAGTCACTTTTTCTAGTTCCCTTACCATAGTTCAGTTGCCACCTTCACTGGTCTGTCTCTCAGCTGTATCAATTCAAAATATTTAAGACCAAAGCCATCATCTTCCCCTCAAATCAACTCTGAGGTACAGTGTCTCTTCCGGCTTTCAAGATTCCCAGGGATCCAGGTTCAAACACTCCCGGCTGTCTTTGACTCATTCTTTTCTCTCTTCACCCATGCCTAGTGAGTTCCAAATCTGATTAATTCTGAGAACATCTGACAAGTATCTCTCCTTTAAAAAAAGAATTTATTTGGCTGTGTTGCATCTTAGTTGCGGTGTGTGGACTCTCTAGTTGTGGCATGCTGGCTCAGTATTTGTGGGGTGTGGGCTTAGTTGCTGCAAGGCGTGTGGGATCTTAGTTCCCCAAGCAGGGATGGAACCCATGTCCACCGTATTGCAAGGCAATTCTTAACCACTGTTCCACCAGGGAAATCCCAAGTATCTCCTCTTTTGATTCCCGGTGTCGCTATTGGTCCCTCTATCTCCCATCTTAGTACCTCATTAGCTTGTAGCTGGAATATTTCAGCAGACTCTTCAACTCACTCAACTCATCAAGATATTTTGTGCCAGTTTCTTTCTGAGTAATTTTCCTAACGCAAAACTCTGAAAGACCTTCAGAAAACAAGAAAGTACAATTTCAAAGCTAAAGTTTCAAGCCTTTCAGAAAGGGCTTCATAAACTGATTGTTGTTGTTCAGTCACTAAGTCATGTCCAACTCTTTGTGACCCCTTGGACTGCAGCACACCAGGCTTCCCTGTCCTTCACTATCTCCTGGAGTTTGCTCAAACTCATGTCCATTGAGTTGGTGATGCCATCTAACCATCTCATCCTCTGTCATCCCCTCCTCCTCCTGCCCTCAATCTTTCCTAGCATCCAGGTCTTTTCCAATGAGTTCACTCTTTGCATCAGGTGGCCAAAGTACTGGAGCTTCAGCTTCAACATCGGTCCTTCCAATGAATATTCAGGACTGATTTCCTTTAGAATGGACTGGTTGGATCTCCTTGCAGTCCAAGGAACTCTCAAGAGTCTTCTCCAACACCACAGTTCAAAAGCATCAATTCTTTGGTGCTCAGCTTTCTTTATTGTCCAACTCTCACATCCACAGATGACTCCTGGAAAAACCATAGCTTTGACTATACAGGCCTTTGTTGGCAAAGTAATGTCTCTGCTTTTTAATATGCTGTCTAGGTTGGTCATAACTTTTCTTCTAAGGAGCAAGTGTCTTTTAATTTCATGGCTGCAGTCACCATCTACAGTGATTTTGGAGCCCAAGAAAATAAAGTCTGTCACTGTTTCGGTTGTTGCCCCATCTATTTGCTATGAAGTGATGGGACCAGATGTTGTGATCTTAGCTTTTTGAATGTTGAGTTTTAAGCCAGCTTTTTCACTCTCCCCTTTCACTTTCATCAAGAGGCTCTTCAGTTTCTCTTCGCTTTCTGCCATAAGGGTGGTATCATCTGTAAATCTGAGGTTGTTGATATTTCTCCCCTTGCTATTTATTAGCTTGTGATTAGCCCACATCATTTGCTGAATTTGACTCTTCACACTCCAGCAAATTGCAGGGGAAATACAACATTGTCCTCAAGGTTCTATAATCAGGATTTTGTCCCCACCCTCCAAAATCATTGCTCTTCACAAGGTCACTAATGACCCCACATGAGGAAATCCTTTCCCCTGCATTCCTTCTTTACACATTTCCTCTCTTTGCCATAGGAAATGGTGACAAGGATGATTCCAAGGTTTTTGGCCTGAGGACCCAGAAGAATGGAGGCCTGAATATGTAAAGGAGTGAGCTGGAAATGCAAGATGGTGACTGGAGACTGGGATGTTTTACTGAGACTATGGATGGATGTGTAACAAAGAGTATGAAATGACAAAAATCTACAGATGGCCATAGGAGTGAGTGACTGTAGCAGGATGGATTCAAAATCATTACAGATGAAGAGACTAAGAAAATGAGAGGTCAGGATATTGTAGATGTTGAAACCAAACTGACACTACCACATGAAACCCTCAATACGTGTATAATCAATTGAATTGGGGAGGGAGCATTTTGCAGAAATACTCTGAAAGAAATGTTTAGATTAGAACATTACCCCTGGAATGTGTTCCCAAGCTGTATTGGCTAGATCAGAGGTGAGCAAACTTTTGATGTAAAGGACTGGGTTGTAAATACCTCAGCCTTGTGGTTCATGCAGTCTCTGTTGCAACTGCTCAACTCTGCCACTGCAGCAAGAAACAGCTGTAGACAATATAGAAATGAATGAGTGTGGCTAATTTCCAATAAAACTTTATTTATAAAAACAAGTGGTGGATGGGGCACCTTCCAGCACTGCTACCGCCAATTCCTCTGTCCCTGTGGTGAGTCACTGCCCACGCACACTAGCAGGAGGAGAGGAGCTCATTTCCTTCTACTCTGTCATCTTGAACCAATCCCTCCTTGACAAGGATTCTTCTCATTGAAGGGTACTGCTAGAAAATTTTAAAACACAAATGTGACTCGTGTTTCTGGTTCCTACTTGTCCTTCCAATGAAGAGTGCCTCCTGAGCAGAAGGCACTTCCAGTCCTTGACTCACCACTCCAATTTCTTAGGAAGTAAGACAGAAAGAAATGGGAAATAAAGAAGAAATAAAGGTGATGAAATTAAGAAATAAAGGTGATGTCTCATTCTCTCACTCAAAAAAAAAAAAACAAACCAAAAAACCAAGTGGAAGGCTAAATTTTGTCCACACGCCATATTTTCCTGGCCTCTGGTCTAGATCAGTGCTGCCCAATCACAGTATAATTCAAGGCACAAATGCAAAACATATGTAATTTTCTGTAAGCTACACTAAAAATTTAAGAATCAATTTTTGTTGCTTTTCATGTCTAAGTTGTGTCTGAACCAGCAACCCCATGGATTGCAGCACACCAGGCTTCCTTGCCTTCACTATCTCCTGGAGTTTGCTCAAACTCATGTCTGTTGTTTTATCTAGTACAATATATGCAAATATCATTATTTCTGCAATTAATGAACATTAAAAAGGCTTGAGTTATGTTACATTCTTGTTTTCAGATTGAGTCTTCTAAATCTCATGTGTCTGTAGCACATCTCTTCACATAAGGCATGTTTCAAGTGCTCAATAGTTACACATGACTAGTGGCTACTGTGTTGGACAATGCATATCTGGATTTTTTTTCTAGCTTACCTAAAATCTCAAGCTAAGTGGAAACTAGAGATACCTTTACTAAATTTGTATTGAACCTGTGGACAAAATATGGCCTGTGGACAAAATTCAGCCTTCCACTTTTTTTTTTGAGTGAGAGAGTGAGACATCACCTTTATTTCTTCTTTGCTTTCAGCCTCTAAATCCCGTTCTTTTTTGGTAGTAAGATATTATTTGTTTTTAGCAAAGTTGAGATGGTTTTAGTGGAGTATCAGTTAAGGTAGGGTATGTCATGCTATGGTAACAAGCAGCCCCAGTAGCTTAAAAATAAGCCAGCATGGTATATTATAACAACAACTTAACCAAGAATTTAAGCAAAATGTCCAGTGAAGTCAGTCATCCCATGAATCAGGCTCATGGAGGTTACATCTTGACACAAGATTTAATGACACAGGGGCAGGAAAGGAGATTGATTTTAAATTTATCTGTTTAGAGGTATAATGTTCCCTTTACTCACATTTCATTGGCCCAAGTAAATCACATGACCACTTGTAACTTTAAGGATGGCAGGAAAGTAAGATCTTTTTATGTTTGTTTAAGATCTTTTTCTAATTTTATTTTTTATTTTGTATACAGGACAGTAACAAAAATATCCAAACCTTTAATAATGAGGGGCTTTTCCAGCTCTGTGCTTCTTCTCATGTATAAGTTCAGTTCAGTTCAGTCGCTCAGTCGTGTCTGACTCTTTGCGACCCCATGAACCACGGCACGCCAGGCCTCCCTGTCCATCACCAACTCCCGGAGTCTACCCAAACCCATGTTCATTGAGTTGGTGATGCCATCCAACCATCTCATCCTCTGTCGTCCCCTTCTCCTCCTGCCCTCAATCTTTCCCAGCACCAGAGTCTTTTCCAATGAGTCAGCTCTTTGCATCAGGTGGCCAAAGTATTGGAGTTTCAGCTTCAACATCAGCCCTTCCAATGAACACCCAGGACTGATCTCCTTCAGGATGGACTGGCTGGATCTCTTTGCCGTCCAAGGGACTCTCAAGAGTCTTCCCCAACACCACAGTTCAAAAGCATCAATTCTTAGGTGCTCAGCTTTCTTTATAGTCTGACTCTCACGCCATACATGACTACTGGAAAAACCATAGCCTTGACTAGACAGACGTTTGTTGACAAAGTAATGTCTCTGGTTTTTAATATGCTGTCTAGGTTGGTCATAACTTTCCTTCCAAGGAGTAAGCATCTTTTAATTTCATGGCTACAGTTACTATCTGCAGTGATTTTGGAGCCCCCAAAAATGAAGTCAGCTACTGTTTCCACTGGTCATGTATGGATTTTTTTTCCCAGTGGTCATGTATGGATGTGAGAGTTGGATGGTGAAGAAAGCTGAGCGCCACAGAATTGATGCTTTTGACCTGTGGTGTTGGAGAAGACTCTTGAGAGTCCCTTGGACTGCAAAGAGATCCAATCAATCCATCCTAAAAGAGATCAATCCTGGGTGTTCATTGGAAGGACTGATGTTGAAGCTGAAACTCCAATACTTTGGCCACCTCATGCGAAGAGTTGACTCATTGGAAAAGACCCTAATGCTGGGTAGGATTGGGGGTGGGAGAAGAAGGGGACGACAGAGGATGAGATGGTTGGATGGCATCACCGACTCGATGGACATGGGTTTGGGTAGACTCCGGGAGTTGGTGATGGACAGAGAGGCCTGGCGTGCTGCAATTCATGGGGTCGCAAAGAGTCGGACATGACTGAGCGACTGAACTGAACTGAACTGACTGTTTCCACTGTTTCCCCATCTATTTTCCATGAAGTGATGGGACCGAATGCCATGATCTTAGTTTTCTGAATGTTGAGCTTTAAGCCAACTTTTTCACTCTCCTCTTTCACTTTCATCAAGAAGCTCTTTAGTTCTTCACTATCTGCCATAAGGGTGGTGTCGTCTGCATATCTGAGGTTATTGATATTTTTCCCGGCAATCTTGATTCCAGCTTGTGCTTCTTCCATCCCAGAGTTTCTCATGATGTATGTACTCTGCATATAAGTTAAATAAGCAGGGTGACAATATACAGCCTTGACGTACTCCTTTTCCTATTTGGAACCAGTCTGTTGTTCCATGTCCAATTCTAACTGTTCCTTCCTGTCCTGCCTACAGGTTTCTCAACAGGCAGGTCAGGTGGTCTAGTATTCCCATCTCTCTAAGAATTTCCCACAGTTTATTGTGATCCACGCAGTCAAAGGCTTTGGCATAGTCAGTAAAGCAGAAATAGATGTTTTTCTGGAACTCTCTTGCTTTTTCGATTCTTTTAGGAAAGTGAAACCTTATCTTGTGCTTAAAGACTGAGAACTCATGTGATTAGCTGTAATGTCTGTGATAGACATTGGCAACTGTCTACAAGTTGGCAACCTGTAGACTTCCCCAAATGCTAAGAATTGAGAAATAATCATCATGTAATAGGTGACTATCCTATACCAGGCACAGATGCTTCAGTATTTATGAATTTGGAAGTGGAGCAGGAGGTCATTTGACTAAACACCCATCATGTGTTTGAAGGAAAAGTGAAAAACTTGTGTCCTGTTGCCAGAATATTCAGTCGTGTTCCACTATGATCAAACATTTTGAGATAGATTTCCTTTAAAGATGCAGCACTAGGAGGCAATGGAATCCAAAACAGAAGGCAAGGTACATTTCTTTCCCACACCTGATCCTTAAAACTCACATATTGGAAAACTAGGGTCAGCAACTTTTCAATAAATAATACTGGGATAATTTGTTATTCAGATGGGTGGGGGAGGAGAAATAGATTCCTACATCACCCCGTATGCAAATGTCATTTCGGCTAGATTAAAGACAAAAGCAAAACTCTAAACTTTTAGGAGGAAATATTAAAAGAAAATCTTTATGAGTCCAGGGTTTGGAAGGATGTATTAAGACACAAAATACACAAACCATTTATCCATTAATTAACTTATTTACTTATTTAACAAATATTATTGACACTCTACTAGATTTCCAAATAGGAAAAGGAGTACATCAAGGCTGTATATTGTCACCCTGCTTATTTAACTTATATGCAGAATACATCATGAGAAACGCTGGGCTGGATAAAGCACAAGTTGGAAACAAAGACAAGTGAAATATCCACTAATAGGAAATTAAATAAATAAATACACTGTAAGATGTTGACACCATGGAACAGCATTCAACAGTTAAAATGGATGACTGTGAACTGCCTGCATCAAAAGGGATACATTTCAAAAACACAGTTTTGAGTAAAAAACAAAAACTGAAAACAAAAACAAACACCATGATTTCAGATAACAGAGTTCTAAAGTTTGTAGACCAGTACACCTTGTTTACGAATATAAATTCAGACTGAAAGCGAAATTGAAGTCGCTCAGTCTTGTCTGACTCTTTGACACCCCATGAACTGTAGCCTATCAGGCTCCTCCATCTGTCCATGGGATTTTCCAGGCAAGAGTACTGGAGTGGGTTGCCATTTCCTTCTCCAGGGGGATCTTCCCAACCCAGGGATTGAACCCAGGTCTCCCACATTGTAGGCAGACGCTTTTACTGTCTGAGCCACCAGGGAAGTCTATATATAGATAAAAACATACACATGCATGATTTAAAATATTAAATCTCCATGATGAGGGGGCAGTTAAAAGAAATGGGAGAGAAGCGGAATCTGTAGTTAATTATAGTTGTCTCAAAACAATCAGAATGTTGTTTGAAAAATATTGGAACATAATACAAACATTTTTTAATTGGACTCATTTAAGAATAAGTGGTTGATCTTGACTCTATGATCCCAAATGAGGGAGCAGGGGCTGTCTGCAAACAGGTACAGGGGAATATTGTGGGGTGATGGAAAAGTTCCAAGGCTCAGTTTGGTGGTGGTTGCACAACTGTAAAAATTTACTAAAAATTATTGGACTCTTCATTTGTATGGATGACTTTTGTGGCAGGCATATTATATACCTCAATAAAAGTGTTTAAAATCTACGTAGCTGAAAAGACTCTTTCCAGCATGGTTCTAAGGCTGACTTTTGTTGAAGAGACTTTTAATAACTTGTTTTTCTGGCTGTGTTTCATGTAGGTTTATGTCCAAGAATATCTTTGAACATTCAGCTTACACAAATTAATCATATGTATATGTGCATGTTACTAACATTTAACTGTAACTGACGTGTTTAGATTTCTATGCATGTTTTTGTAATATTTTCATAAAGTGAGAGTTCATGGGGTACTGAGTTTCAGATCACATTGTTATCACATTTAGTGTAAAAATTAAGGAGGGGGATAAGTAAACTTCATTGGAACTAGGACTATTAGATTACTAGCTTTTGAACTAATAAAATCTCCATATTAGTGAAAAAATATTTATCCCTAATTGAAATTTACTAAAATCTTTAAGATTTGGTAAACTAATAAAAATTCATTTGAAAATTTCTTTAAAAAAATATGGCTGATGACTTATAACCCATCAGACTCATACATTTCAGAGTGTACTTTCTATAAACAACATTTCCCACATAACCACAATACAATCATCAAAATGAAGAAATTGATATTGACATTGCTACTATCTCATCTTCAGACCCCTTTCAGATTTTGACACTTGTATCAAAAGGACTCAATTCAGAATCCAGCATCGCATTTAGTTGTTGTGCCTCTTTATTCCAAATTTCTCAGTATTTTTTAACTTTTGTAAATTAGCATGTTGCTTTTGAAGATTTCAGATCAATTATATTGCATTAATTATATTGTAATAAAATGTCCTTTAAATTTTTCTGATATTTCCAGGACTTCCTTTGCAGTCTAGTGGTTAAGACTCTGCTTCCACTGCAAGGAGCAAGAGTTCAGTCTCTGGTCAGGAAACTAAGATCCCACATGCCACATGACGAAACAACAACAACAAAACTCTGATATTTCCTTGTGATTAGATTGTATGTCTTTGGCAGGAATATCACAAAAGTGTGCTGTGTTCTTTTCATTGTATATCAGATGGTGACAATTTCAGTTTGTCCCATTAGTAATGATGTTCATTATGATCACGTGGTTACAGTAGGGTCTGCCGCGGTTTCTCCAACATAAAGGTACTCTCTTCTTTATAGTTAATAACTATATAAATATCTCATTTCTCTTCAAACCCTTAAGTTATTCATTTATTTATTTACATTTATATGGGCTCATGATTCTTCTTTTAGTAAATAGATTATAATTTATTATCTATGCATGTGTGCTAAGTTGCTTCAGCTGTGTCCAGCTCTTTGTGACCCTATGGGCCATAGCCCACCAGACTCCTCTGTCCATAGGATTCTCCAGGCAAGAATACTGGAGTGGATTGCCATGCCCTCCCTCAGGGGATCTTCCTGACCCAGGGATCAATTCCACATCTCTTACGTCTCTTGTGTTGGCAGGCAGGTTCTTAACCACTAGAGCTACTTCAGAAGCCATATATGTGTGTGTGTGTGTGTGTGTGTGTGTGTGTGTGTGTGTGTGTGTATAAAAATTAATGGATACATGAATATATATTATTTAATTTTATGTTCAAAACCATGTTCTCATTAACCATTGGGAATCCATTCAAGATTACACCTGGTCCTTTAACACATTCTCATCCCTGTTTAAATGCTTTCTTAGTTTCTGGCACAAGGTATTCCAGGCTCATCTTGTACTTTCTTGCTTGTCCTAATTCTAAAATCAGCTAGTTCTCCAAGAGCCTTCATTTCTTTTAGTGGAGAACAGTATTTAGAAGATCTGGGCATAAGATATGCTCATCGTTATAGGGCTGTCACTGCTCCCAGTGGAAAGAGTTAAGGAATATACATATATACATGCATATACACACAATTACATCTGTATTTACTTTTGTTGTTGTTGATATATGCATATGGAAAACCATATGTTCTCATCAACACAACTAATTCCAGGCCAAAGCCACAGAATTTATTCTAGTTTTCCCCTTTTCCATAGAAACCTGGCTCCTGTTATGCTTATTATATTCCTTCAAATATAGCTCATCTCCCATCTCTTCGTCACCCTTCCCCCCATGTGGAAGCCTTCCTCTCTTGTTTGGGCTCTGATTTCCCATGCTAGAGGCTGCCCCTCTGCATGAACACCCTCCTCACCCCTCCTGGGCCCTGACGTTCCATACGCTTCCCTTCTTGTGGGCATCTGGTGTATTGTGCTTGGGCTTTGTTTTTTCCGTGCTAGGTCACTGTGGCTCCCTTTCTCCCAGTCGTGGTCTGTAAATTGAAAAGCAGAGAAGAGGGAGGGAGGGAGAAGGGAGGGGGGGAGGGTGAGGAAAGGAAAGGGAGGGAAGAGGGAGAGATAAAGAGGGGAGAGAAGGTAGAGGGGAGGGGAGAGAAGACAAGGAAAGGGAAGGATAAAGGAAGAGTGATATGCAATGCCTTATCTCTTTGAAAAGTCAAAGGCAAATGTGGTGAAATGTTCAAATTTGACAAACCCTGGTTAATTAATGGATACATGAGCATTTTCTACAGTGTTCTCTCTGTGGTTAACTTTATGTGGTAAAGTTTTTTTTTTCTTTTTAAGTTTGAAATCCATTACAGCCCAATGTCTTTGTAAATATAATAAAAATTAATATATAAAAAATTAAACAAAAAAAAAGACATATAAAATCTAGGCCACCTAGTTTTTAATAATAGATTCAATGAACATAAAGTGATTGTGAAACTGCTGTGAAAGTTTCTAAATTGTTCCATTGCTCAGTCATGTCCAACTCTTTGTAACCTCATGGACTGCAGCATGCCAGACTATCTCCCAGAGTTTGCTCAAACTCATGTCCATTGAGTCAATGCTCTCAATTTCTGCATGCTTCTTACAGTTGACCAGATAATAGTTGTGTGAACCAGCAGTTGTTATCGTTACCGAGTTCAAGCTTGTTCTGCTGGTCACAAGACAGGCCAATGAATCAGACAAGATGTTGAGGTAAGGAATACTTCTTTATTTGGAAAGCCTGCAAACTGAGAAGATGGCAGAGTAATGTCTCAAAAGAACCATCTTATCAGGGTTTGGATGCCAGGTTCTTTTATAGACCCAGAGATAGAAGCGCCTAGGATAGAGAGGGAGAGGCAATGATGAAGTAAAGTAAAAAGGGCCATCAGTCTTGTAAAACATCTCCCGGAATGGCCAGCTTCAGGGAATGGATGTGTTATCTTTTTTTTCTTTTCTTCTTTCTTTCTTTCATAGGTCGGCAGGGTCAGATTACCTCTTTGTGAGCTGAACAAAGGCACTTTAGTTTAATAGTCAGGCAGAGGGGCTGGGTTTTCTGAAGCAGGCCATTAGGTATGATCATAAAAACAATAGCAACTAAAAGCCAGTTGAAGAAACAGTTCCAACATGGAGTCACAATTGGTTCTTCTCTGCAGCATTACCACCCATAGTTTGAGTATCGCCTCAGACCAGACTTTTTTCATGCTTGACATGAAACATTTAACAATAAAATTTTAAAAATATAATAAAGCTGAGGATCCTGGCTTCTACTTTGAAGTCAAGGCGTGCTCTTGAACTTGTGGGTGTTTAGCTGAGGGCTCCAGACTGCCTTTTGCAGGTATTCATTCCACGATCAAAACATCTTGCCAAAAAATAATGGGGTTTGGGGACTGGTAAGGCTGCTCTGACCTTGAGATCCTGAAATCTAGGGAAGAAAAGAGGAGATAAAGAGAAGGCCAGAATGAAATGGCAGAATGGTGGCCAAAGGAGCTATTAGTGGTTCAGATGGTAAAGAATTTCCCTGCAATGCAGGAGACGCAGGTTCGATCCCTGGATCAGGAAGATCCCCTGGAGAAGGGAATGGCAACCCACTCCAGCATTCTTGCTTGGAGAATCCCATGGACAGAGGAGATTGGTGGGCTACAGTCCATTGGATCTCAAAGAGTCGGACACAACTGAGCAACTAACACAAAACAGGAGAACTTCTGTGTAGGGAGGAACAGCGCAAGGGCTTGGCTTCCATTAGAGAAACTGTGTTTCTAGAGCTTCCTTACACCAGGCTGGCTCCTTTCCAGTGCTGGTCACAGTTCCTGAGCCTGAGTCCCTGGTGGGGACTGGTGGCCGCTCTGAAAACCCCACCTTTGGTTCCTCAGGGTGCAGACCCCGCCAACTCCCTGGGAGTCTTGTCCTCTGTCATCTGTGTGGAGATTCCACAGTCCCAGTTGTTTCTGGAGCCCTGGTAAATAACATCACGGTGGAAGAGGAAAGATAAAGAACAGATGTGGTCAGGGCAGGCTGAAAAACAAAACGAAACAAAACAAACAATTCTCTGCCCTGGCCAATATGAATAGGGCTCAAGCCAGCTTTCTGTGGTGTTTGACTTCCTGGCAGGCAGGCAATCAGTGCACAGTGAGCGTCCTAAGTACAAGGGACCCAGGTTTTCTTCGGTGTTTCCACTGAAGGTATATGTTTTCAAAACAGTTGTTTTGATCTGATAATGTATCAGGTTAACACCCTCTGTCCAGGAGCCTCAAAGGTTCTTTAAAGTATGAATTTCCCAGCAAAATATTTACCAGATTTTTTTGAAAAGTACATTTAACTTTGACTTTTCCATGATAGTTGCGTTTCTCTTTTTTTTTAATGAAACTTTTAGTGCCATGTGGAAAATATTCTTTATATTTCCTCTGCTAGAAGGCTTTGGACTGCATTTTTTCTTCAGGCTAATAGTGTTGTTTGCCATTGGTGGATGACAAGCCACCCTGAGTGGTGGCCTTGAGAATTTTCTAAAGGCCAGGGTAAGGCCTGGACACCACTCCCAGGTGGTCTGAGAACAGGGTGTTCAGAAGCCAACTCTAAGCATGTGGGTCTGGAATGGTTTCTCAAAGCATTGCAGCTTGTTATAAGAGACTGTTTTCTTTTCAGTACATGAACTGGGATTTTTTGGCTGTATGTGCTCATTAAGAAAACCCATGTCACTTGTCACAAGTGTAAAAAGAATGTTTCAAATGTTCCTGGAAAACTTTCAGCTGGTTCATGTCCATGCCTATGTCTTCTCTGCAATTTCTCCACCCCTCCCTTCCCAAGATGTGACATGGAGTTATTTCTGATTCAGAATGATTGCAGTGTTTCAGCCAGGTAATGGATGAAGTCATTAATGTGGATGACTAGCTGACATTGTAAAGTTCTTCAGGTAGGGGTAAGGGGGTGGGGTGGGGGGGTTGTCCTGGGCTGGGTTTCTGTTAATGTGTCCAAGAAATAAGATTTATAACAACTCCTCAAAGACTTAATACCCCTTTGCGGACATGCTCCCTATGGAACTTATTATATACAAAGGCTTATTCTAAAGTAAAGAACTTGGTGGGTATAAAAGTACCAATGGAAGGTACTAGATTTTTGGGAGAAGGGGCAACTTAGTCTTTATTTCCAAACACTTATTCAGGGCAAGATTTTTCCTAATAAAATTCCATTCAAATGTAATTTTTCTGATGCTGCTTGAGCCTATTCATATTAATTTCTAATTACAACAGAAAATATTTAATGTCCTTCTGCATTTGTAGCCAACATGGCTAAGAACACCCCTAATTGAGGACTTTGAAACTGCTCTGAGTTCCTTAGGATATTTTCATCAGTCTTTGTCTCTTCTATATTTATTTTGTGAAGGAAGCTAGCACTGGTACTAAAATAATGCCACAGTAAAATACTGACCCTTGGAGACCAAGGACTATTAACTTGCATTCAAAATAATATGACTCCTGAACTTCCCTAGTGGCCCAGTGGTTAAGAATCCTTCTGCCAATGTAGGGGGCACGGGGTCGAGCCCTGGTGCAAGAAGATCCCACATGCTGTGGAGCAACTGAGCCCATGTGCCACACCTATGGAAGCCTGGGCACCTGGAGCCAGTGCTCTGCAAAAAGAAAAGCCACTGCCATGAGAAGTCTGTGCACTGCAACAAGAGAAAACCCTTATTCAGCAGTGAAGACCCAGAGCAGCCAAAAATAAAAGTAAATAAGTAATTTAAAAAATAATAATATAACTCCTAAGAGAATGAAAAGACAAGCCACAGACTGGGAGAAATACTTTGCAAAACAGATATTTGATAAAGGACTTGTATCCAAACGACACAAAGAAATTTTAAAACTCAGCAATTAAAAAAAAAAAACTAAAAAATTGGCGAAAGATCTGGATACCCACCAAAGAAGATAAGCAGGTGGAATAAGCATACGAAAAGGTGCCGGAGTCCGGCTCCAGCTGATCCAGGGGTTCCCTCAGGATGGACGGCGTCAGTGATGCGAATGAGAAGACACAGTGAGTCTCGGTGTTTCCAAGTGTCTCCTGACTTTATTGTTTTTAAGACAGCTTTTATATTTTTAGTGGTACATAGAAACAAATGTAAAGTATAGAGTCATACCAAATCAGCTTAATGGGTCAGCAGTTTTGACCCTCATCGAAACCGTTTGCATGTCTTTAGTTACAAAAAGCCTCATTTTGTTTACGTCATCTTCCTGCCTGGGGGCCTACTAACGTCTTGTGACTCTTCATTGATAAGGGTTGATCAGTCAGAACACTTTTATATCAGGCACAACAGGAAAGAATTCATCAATAGAAAGTTTCAAGGTAAAACCTGTTTTCAGTAATTTACTCTACGCCTTGAGCTTAACAGAAAAGAATGTGGTTCCATAAAGTCATAGAACAGCAAGCTGAAGTTCAGCTCTAAGTAAGAATCATCAGTTAAATCAACAATTGTCTTATTATTTGTATTAAAGCTAAACTTTTATTTATATAAATCTCTAACTATTATGCTTTCATTATATAGGCTATATACGTTAAGAGTAAAAACATAGTGAGTAAATATAGACTAAGTAACAGTTTCATAAAGCAATATTTCTTATATTTCCTAACAAGCCTTTTTTCCTGCGAAGGGTTTTGTGCCCATAGGGGCTTGCTGTGCGGAGGCTCTCAATGCTGTTTTATTATTAAGGAACAGTCATGTACATTAGCTCCAAAGACACAGGTACATTTATTAAACAAACCAATATGTTAGCAAAAGGAATTTAGATCAGCATACTCTATATCCCAGATAATTTTATTTAGGGTGCTACCGTTCAGGGGCCTTGTTGATTGAGTTTTCAGATTGATCTATTTTATAAGAGAATCAGGAAAAGCCTTTTTTCTAAGTCACAGAAAATAAGAAGAGGTTTATTGTAGCAAACATCAGAAAGACAGATACCATCTTTAAGGTGAGTGCTGAGGCAGCCTTCCGAGAATCCCTGAGGCCTAAGAAGCCATGCTCAATCAATCCTCTTTCTCATGACTCTGTCATGGGTGGGATCTCGTGAGCTGGCTCCTGGCGAAAAGGCACTTAACATCTATGTCATTAGGAAATTGCAAATTGAAACAACAATGAGATACCACTAAATACTTCGTAGGATGGTGAAAATGCAAAACGTTGACAACAGCAAATACAAGCAATGATGTGGAGCAACAGGAACTCTCATTTCTTGCTAGCAGGAATGTAAAATGGTACAGTCACTTTACAAGACAGTTTGGCAACCTCTTACAAAGCTAAACATAGTCTTACCATGAGATCCAGTAATCATGCTTCTAGTTATTTACTCAAATGAGAACTTATGTCCACACTAAAACCTGCACACAAATGTTTATAGCAGCTTTACTCATATGTGCTTAGAAACAACCAAGGTAATCCTTTGATGGGAGAATGAATAAACAAACTGTGGTATATTACACAGTGAAGAATTTTTCAGTGATGAAAAGAAATGAATGATCCAAATCCTAAAAGGCAAATCCTAAATCCAAATCCTAAAAGGCATGGAGGAAACTTAAATGTATACTTCTAAGTGAAAGTAGTCAGTCTATAAAGGCTACTGTGTGATTTCAACTATATGATATTCTGGAAGAGACGAAACTATAGAGATAATAAAAAAGATCAAGGGTTGCCATGGATTGACTGGGGGCAGGGGAAGGGAGGAATGAATCGGTGAGGCACAGAGGATTTTTAGGCTGGCAAAATTATTCTGAATGATTCTGTAATGGTGAACACATGACAGTGTGCATCTGTCCAAATCCCTAAAACTGTATCACACAGATAGTGAACTGTAACATAAACTATGGCCTTTACTAATAATTGTGCATGTGTGTGTGCTCAGTCATGTCCGACTTTGTGTGATCTCATGGACTGTAGCCCACCAGACTCCTCTGTCCATAGAATTTTCTAGGCAGGAAAAATGGAGTGGGTTGCCATTTCCATGTGTGCCAGGCATTTTTCCACACCCTTAACATGTAGGAATTAATTTATTCCTCATAGAAACCCTATGAAATAGGTACTTTTTTACAGATTAGGAAATTGAACCACAGAGACTTAAGTAATTTGCAACATTACAGGAAAAATGGGCTTTCCTGGTGGCTCAGACAGTAAAGAATCCGCCTGCAATGCAGGAGACCTGGGTTAAATCCCTGGGTCAGGAAAATCCTCTGGAGAAGGAAATGGCAACCCACTCCATTCTTGCCTGGAGAATTCCATGCACAGGGGCACCTAGAGGGCTATAGTCCCTGGGGTTGCAAAGAATCGGACACAACTGAGTGACTTCTCACACACACACACACACACACACACACACACACACACACACACACACACACACACGGGACCAATAGGTGATAGAATTAGGATTTGAACCCAGAGAGTAGCTTTAAAGGCCACACACTTTTGATAACTGCTAAAGTAGAGGCTGGGGGAATAAGGAGATGTAGCAGCAAATGGTCTCCTCCCTTAAGGAGATTTCAACCCATTAGGACAGCAAGGCATGAAGACTGCAGACAATAACCGAGGACTGACCTTTTGCCTTTGGAATGCTCACTCAGGCCCATCCCTACTGGCACATCAGCTGATGGTTTCTTGATCCATGTCCTGGGCTCAGTTTTCTTATTACATATCATCATAGTCAACATTGACGAGCTATTGACATTACTTACTAATTGTTTCCTCTGTGTTTGTCTCTCCTCAGTTAGACTCAAATTCCTTGAGTTCAGGGATAACTTCAGAGTGGATAGCCTTTCCCTTCTCCAGGGATCTTTCCAACCCAGGTCTCCTGAATTGCAGGTGGATTCTTTACCAGCTGAGCCACAAGGGAAGCCCATATAAACTTATACTTGGCTCTCTATCCTCACGGGAGGTGATTAATAAGTACTTTCAGATTGATTAAGTGTTGGGAGAATTCTCAATGAGGGAAGAAATTTTAATTCAAAGTTTCAATGAAAATAGAACCCAACGGATTTCCCTGGTGGTCCAGTGGTAAAGAATCTGCACTTCCATTGTAGGGGGTATGGGCTCGACCCCTGGTTTAGGAGCTAAGATTTCGCAGACCTCATGGTGTGGCAAAAAAAAAAAAAAGAGAGCGTTCAAAAGTTACTGTGAGTGTGTTTGCTTGTTTCTTAGGACTTTTGGTGGCAAATTTCCACTTCATTTATAGTTCATTAACTGTGATAGTCATGCTGTGTGATACTAGCCATATCTTTGATAGCCCATTAGAGTGCAAATGCGTTAGTAAACCATTAACATACAGATAGAAAGGAATTCACCTTTGGATCTTCAAGTTCAGAGGTCAAGAGTCAGAAATCACCAGACCTAGGGAAAGGAATCAACCTTTGGGGAACTGGAGTTGTGAGTGTTTTAGCCTGATACTGTCACAAACTGTGTGGCTGGGGCAGACCATTGAACTTCTTTCTCTGAGCCTCAGTTTTCCATCCACTGCATGAAGCTAATTCTACCTACACTGCCTACTTCCCTACTTCTTAGGGTGTTTGTTTCAACCAAGGCTTTTGTGAATGAAAGAGCAGGATTCTATATAACTTGAAAGAGAGAAGGTGGTGGGAAAGGATAATGATGAAATATTTTATAATTTGTAGTTCATTTTATTATGGTCTGCATCAAAGACTTATTGTTTGAAACAGGGCAGCATAAAAACATGTTCTTTTTGTGCTCAGGTAAGAACTTCCCAAGAGGGGTTGAATCATCTGGGTCAAGCTGAAGGATACCAAGTAAATACTCTTTTTTCTCTCTTAATAAATTATCCTCTAATGGGACTGAAATATTCACCATTGTTCCAACATTGTGGAATTGTATCATTGTAGTGAGAACTCTGTGTATGTCTGCTACTTTCTTTTCTTTCTTTTTTTTGGAGGCGTGGTGTGTGGGATCTTAGTTCCCTGACCAGGGATCTAACCATCTGCCACCTGAAGTGGGAGTTTGGAGTTTTTACCACTGGACCGCCAGCGAAGTCCAGTGTATGTTTGCTACTAATAGTCATAATTTTAATAGGATGTTTCCTACTAGAGGAAAATATTTAAACAAGGACTGAACTACCAGTTGGTCAGTGACCAAGTAAAGACCAACAGCAAACCAGTGTTGATCAGTCATTCACATTCCATTTCATATTTATTGAAGCCATCAGAGCACTTTACAGTCATAGGTAGGTGGCAGAAACAATTGTCAGGTTTCCCAGAAGTTTTTTCCAAGGAATCTGAAAGCAACTCTTACAGCACTTTAAAGATTCTCTAGAATGGGATCCTGACTGCCCTTACCTTTGGAACTAGAAATCAGCATAGAATGCTGATTTCAGAAGGCTTTGAGAGCTACATGCAGGATAAATTAGGAGGTGTGGGAATGGTTGAAGAAAAGATAGAGCCCCCTTGGATCTCCTCCTCCGTTACCTCCCACAGATACTGCTTGGCGCTTATCAGAAGGAACGAAGGCATTGGCAGAGGGCTTGTCCACTTATCCAACCATCATCATTCCTTTTTTTCCATCCCCAGGGAATAGGCAGCAGAACAGCCTTGGCAGAGTGCCATAGACAAGATCCACCAGCACATAGGCTGCTGAGAACAGCCAGGTTCAAGGGACACTTGGCCAGTCCCTTCTCTCTGCCTCTCCAGCAAGGAGAAGGAAGCTTCAAACTTAGGAGCTATTCTGATGTTTAAATATGCTGACTGTCATGAAGTACTGCAGAGCAAAGCCCAGGTTGGGGTTGGGGTGCATGTGTATGTATTCCTAGAGTAAGGAAAGAGGCTTCAAAAAACCCCTTTGCAGTTTGGGAGAGACGGGTTGACCCTCGGGTGACAGTCTGGCAGACAGTGTAATTGTCTGAGGGTGTGGACTCTGAGTGAGATATGGGAGGCGGGAGAGTAGGAGGTGAGAAGAAAACGTGTTTGGGGAAGGATGTGTTTCTCTAAGCTTGCAACTGCCTGAACCACACTGACACCAAGCTCTTTATTATTGATTTATTTTGCTGCACGAGGTGTTTTTTCTTTTTTTTTTTGGATTGTTTGTTTAGTTGCTGCATGTGGGATCTTCGGTTTTCATTGGGGCGTGCAGGATCTTTGGTTGTGGCATCTGGAATCAAGTTCGCTGACCAAGGATTGAACCCCGGGCCCCCTGCATTGGAAGCATAGAGTCTTACCACTGGACCAGGAAATTTCTCCCACACCCATCCATTTTTGAGCCTTTGGTTAGTTCCTTCAATGCAGTCCAGATGCACCCCTGGACATTTCCAGCCTCAGGAGACATTTTTAGGGCAGGCGTTGGGGAGAGTGGGGGCTGTTGGAGACTAGGTTACTTCATCTTTCCAGCCTCATTTTCGTTATTTGTGAAAAATGAATAATAATAATAATTTCTACCTAATAATCGGTTGGGGGGCTTAAATAAAATAACATGTGTAAAGCATACAGCATAGTGACTAACACATACAAGAGTTCCATAATTGCCAGGTTTTTATTGTTTCACATGATACTTCTATTAGAGTAGTTTGCATGTATACCAGTTACTCCCATTTGCTTATAAGTCCTTTGGGGGCAGCCTCTGAATGTATGCATCTTTGTCTTTCCTTAGGAACTAAGCACTCCTTGAAGGCAGGTACCTTTTCTTATTCTTGTAGTTATTTGTTCCTTAGCAAAGAGCATGGCACATGGTAAACAGTGGAGCAACTATGTTTGCTGAATGAATGAATGACAGACTGAATGAGTGAGTGAATGAATGAATGCGTGAGTGAAAGAATGAATGAAGACCACAGTAAAGTGAAGAGAATGGAAATCCGAGAATGGGATGTGATTCCACGTGCCTGTTATTTTTGTTTGAAATTAATTCTCAAATCTTCTCTGCTGGGATCCTGGCTGACACACATTTGCAGGGGTTGACTGGATGATATAATTGCTGTTTTCTGTCTCTAACTACTGTGATTATGACTCAAGTAGTAGATACATTTATGGTGCTATGTAAATAATAATTATTTTAATTATGGTTTGACCTGTACAATATAGTCTAACAACGTAGCTGACTGTGCATTTGTGTATGTGCACTCTTGAGAGTGATGGAAAAAATCTCCTATTATGAAAGTACAAAGGAATCTCCCCTCTATACACATGGTAATTTTAGAATTATAACATAGAGAAGTACAATACCACTGTAATTATACCAAGTTTGCAGAAAGACATGGCTTTGAAATAGTATATAATCTGTGTTGTATTTATATAATATAAAGTTTAATTTTATTGACAATATTTTATTTTTGATGCTAGTAAAAATTAGTAATGGTGATTTTCAGGTTTCCTATAAGAATACAAAAGGGTCTTGCAGATTTAAGTAACATGATTTATGTGTGATGTTTAGTCAAGTGTCTGGGATGTAGTAAGTGCTCAGTAAGTATTTGGTATTCATTTGGCAAAAGCATATATGTAAGGAAGCATTCAATATAAATGATAAGCTGAATGCTTTTTTTTTTTTTTGCAGGGGGTGGTGGTGGTGGGATGTTCACCATGTGGCATGAGGGATCTTAGTTCTCTGACCAGGGATTGAACTCATGCCCCCTTGCAGTGGAAGTTGAGTCCTGACCACTGGACTACAGGGAAGTCCTGTATGCATTTTTAAAAAATTACCTCCACAAAGAACTCCAGTTTCATCCACGTGGCACCTGGAAGAACTTTATCAATTACAGCAACATTATTTTTTGCACTTGAATGCACAAAGGACCATCTTAGACACAGGTTGACGTGGAGAATGGTTGACGCCCATGGATAGAACACAAAGATGAAAAGCATAGTATATGGGCTTCTGAGGAACTTACACTGAAATAAATGAAAGAGACATGACACTCATGGAACAATAATAGAACTCTTGCTGAGCACTTATTATGTGCCAGAAACTGTTCTACATGCTCTGCACATACAGCTGCAATCAATCTTCACACAGATGAGGAAACCGAGGCACAGAAAAGTTAGCCAAGGTGTCACAGATAGCAAGCAGCAGGCAATTCCAATCTAAGCTGTCTGACCCCAGCTTCCACTCCCATCATTAAACTGCCCCCTCTAAAAGCATGCAAATAGCAGTAATACAAGTATAATCTTCAGGGAGGGGTAAGAAAACCCACTGTAGGAGCATTCCAGCCAAGATATTGGGAAGCCTTCTCTGCAGACTGGCATTTGAGCTCAATTTTGGATGACTGGGGGAAAGGAATGTCAAGTAGGAAAGAACAGCATCCTAAAGAATTTGATGGTGACCCCCATTCTGGGGTAAACTGCCGTAACCCGTAGTACCTTTTAGTGCAGTTGTCTGTTTAGCTGTTTGTCCCTTGTTAAATATAAGCTCTTTTCTGGACATCTTTTTATCCTGAGCACCTTGGATACCTTCAAGGGCTTACTGATATGATCTCCCACCACATTTTTTCCCCCTCAAATTAGATATTTTACACAATAAAATGACTACATTTAATTTAAAACACCATATGCCCTACAGAAATTCATGTTTATAT
The DNA here is from genome assembly GCA_024291935.2 of Okapia johnstoni. Classification (NCBI taxonomy): domain Eukaryota; kingdom Metazoa; phylum Chordata; class Mammalia; order Artiodactyla; family Giraffidae; genus Okapia; species Okapia johnstoni. The sequence goes on from CM044308.1 coordinate 63,345,980, forward strand.
AGTGCTAAGATATGCTGAACACATAGTTCATTATTTGAAACATACTTTTGTGGCTAAATTAGAAGGATTATTGGAGCCAAAGTAAACCCTTTAAATGTACACACTATACAGGATGAATGCCTTCGAATTATCTGGCAAATTAATTTTAAGTGAAAATGACAATAAATCCTGCTCTTGTTCTCATTTGAATCCTCTGTACTTTCTATTCTGCTCACAACCCACAGGATGTCTGGCTTATCCTGTCCAGTAGGAAATCTAGAGCAGTGGTTGTCAAATGGGTGCTATTTGATGGAAAAGACAACAGAGGGAAATTGCATTAGCACATGAGACTTTGAACACACTTAAGAAATGCACAAAATTACTGACTTCTAATAGTTAATATGTTTTCAAAATTCTTGCCAGGAACACTGTTTTTCACGTTATCAAATTTTGTCCCCATTGTTATCAAAATGTTTGAATCTTTGAAGCATACTCTTTCTTACAATAAAGCAATTGGCTTTAGGCTCTGAGCCAGCTGATCCCTAAATGCTGCTCCACTTCTTTGCAATAATTTAAGCCCTTAAGAAAAGGGCATTCCCTCTTGGAAGATGTTAGGGTGCTTCCTTGAGATACGGAGGGCTATTTACTGGAATACCCACACCTTCCCTCAGAGTGAAGTAAAGGGAAAGTCACTCAGTTGTGTCTGGTTCTTTGCGACAACTATACAGTCCATGGACTTCTCCAGGCCAGAATACTGGAATGGGTAGCCTTTCCCTTCTCCAGGATTGCTAGGTGATGTGGTAATTTCATTTTTAGTTTTTAAGGAACCTCCATACTGCTCTCCACAGTGGCTGTATCAATTTCCAAAAATGGTACAGATGAACCTATTTACAGCACAAGAATAGAGATGTAGATGTCCATTCTCTACATCTGCATCTCTATTCTTGCGCTGACCCAGCAGTCCCACTACTGAGAAAACCATAATTCAAAAGGACATAAGGACCCCCAATGTTCATTGCAGCACTATTTACAACAGCCAGGACACACAAATAACCTAAATGTCCAGCGACAGATGAATCGATAAAGAAGATGCGGTACATGTATACAACGGAATATTGCTCAGCCACTAAAAGGAACAAAATTGGGTCATGTGTAAAATAGACAGCTAGTGGGAACCTGTTATAAAGCACAGAGATCTCAGCTTGGTGCTCTGTCACTATCTAATAGTGGGATGTGGGAGTTGGGGTGGGAGGGAGGCCCAAAAGGGAGGAGACATATGTACACATATGGCTGATTCACTTCCATTGTACAGCAGAAACTAACACAACATTGTAAAGCAATTATATTAAAAAAAACACACAGTGCTCACTTCAGCAGCACATATACTAAAATTGGAACGATACAGAGATTAGCATGGCCCCTGCGCAAGGATGGCACGCAAGAAACACACACACACACACACACACTATTTTACTCATAGTCTAAAATAGACTGTAGTTATTCACTCATTCTTTTTTTTTTTTAAGTAAACATTTGGTGAGTGCCTGGTCAGCCAGGCATAGAGGCTAGAGAGTGGTTTACGAAGCAGACAAGCTCACCGTCTTTAAGGACTTTACAGTCTAATGGGAGAAACAACAAAAAGGGGTGAGGGAGAGATAAATATGTAACTACAAACTGCTTTAAGCACAACGTGATTAGTTCTGTGAAGGGAAGAACCGGAGGGAGGGGCTGAGGACCTCCTAAAGGGCAGACTTTAAATCTGAGATAAGAAGGGTGGGAAGGAAAGCTTGTGAAGAGGGTAGGATAGAGTGAGTTTTTGCAGGCTGAGAGGGCAGTGTGCAGGTCTAGAGTGGGAAAAAGCTTTAATACATTTTAGGAAGGAAAAGAATAGCATAGAAAGAGAGAAAGGGAGTGATATGCAGTGACATTGGAGTTGTACACTGAGCCACATTTAGCAGTCTGGGTTTTGTTTTGGATTCAATGAGAAGCCAAGGACTTCCCTGGCCTTCCAGTGGTTAGGACTCTGAGCTTCCACTGCAGAGGGCATGGGTTCCATCCATGGTCAGCGAACTAAGATCCTACATGACCTGTGGCACGGCCAAAAAAAAAAAAGCAAATTCAGTGAGAAGTCATTGAAGGCCATTAAGGAGGAAGTGACACTGGTCAGATTTATGAAAGAGCACACTGCCCACGACAATGGCTAAAATTAAAAAGATAGATAAACAGCAAGAGTTGGCGAGGCTACAAGGCAAGTGAGCGCTTACATCTTGCGAGTGGGAGCATAAATTGGTACAACTACTTGGAAAACTGTCAGTATCCACTAAAGTATGAACACTCCACCAACCAGAATTCCATTCCTAGGTATATTCCAGACACAAATGCTTACATAGGCTCACCAAGAGTCAGGCATGAGAATGTTTGCAGCAGTTTTCTTCTTGATAGCTAAAAACTGGAAACTATTCAAGTATCTATCAACAGAAGAATGGGTAAATAAATTGTGGTGAATTCATAAAATGGAATACTTCCCAGAAATGAGAATAAACAAACTACAACTACAAGCCACAACATAGATGAATTTCATTAACAAAATGTTGAGTGAAAGGAACCAGAAGAGAACACACTGTATGATTCTATTTATATAAAATTTTAAAGCAGAGGCAACACCAACCTATGATGTTGGCAGTTAGGACGTGGGTACATTTGGAAAGAGGGTGGTATGGAAGGTCATGAGGAATTTCTGAGAATACTGATCATGAATATATTTGTTTCTTGTAAAACACTGTCACACATTTTATGTAAAATCACTGAGTTGTACAGTATGGTTTGTGTTCTTTCTCTGTGTATGTTATATTTCAACAATATGTTTTTCATTTACATTTCAAAGGCATTTACATTTCAAAAGGAGCACCCTGATTAGTGTGTGAGAAATCAATTTACATTAGGCAAGAGTATGTTAAGAGGGGGCTTTCCCTGATGGTCCAGAGGTTAAGACTCCAAGCTTCCAGTGAAGGGGCTGCAGGTTTGATCCCTGGTTGGGGAACTAAGACCCCACATGCTGCGTGGCATGGCTGGAAAAAAAGAAAAGGTACAGAGAAGCAATTGGAAGGAATTTCAATGGACCAGGTGGATACAGTGGAGACAGAGAGGAATGAACAAATTTGAGACACTCTTGGAAGGAAAAATCAGTAAAACCTGCTAATGGCCTGAACAAGGTGGGTAAAGCAGAAGAAAAACAAAGTAAAGTCCTAGATTTTGGATTTGGACAACTGAATGGCTGGTAAAAGACGAGGGGAGAATCAAGTTTGGGTAGAAATCTACAGTTTGTGAATCAAGATTTCCCACTATCTCCATTGGCGCAAAGCTGATCCTCAGGGAAATTGTTGTTCAGTCACTGAGTCTCGTCCGACTCTTTGCGACCACATGGACTGCAGCACACCAGGCTTCCCTGTCGCTTACTGTCTCCCAGAGTTTGCCCAAACTGATGTCCACCAAGTCAGTGATGCCATCCAACCATCTCATTCTCTGTCACCTGCTTCTCCTCCTGCCTTCAATCTATCCCAGCATCAGGGTCTTTTCCAATCAATCTTCAAATCAGGGGGCCAACATATTAGAGCTTCAGCTTCTTCACTGATTCCTAAAATGTCAGTGTTCACTCTTGCTGAATGGAGAAGGTCCAAATAACTCAGAACACCTAAAGCTTTGCCAGTACTGAACTCTCAGGAAAAATAAAGGAGGAACATTACCATTCAGAACGAGATCTCCTCTTCTTAGGAGGCCACAGTCTCTCCAGTTTCTTCCCACCTCCATAGCTATGGATCAGCAAACAAACTCCCGCCACCAGAAGGGCAGCAAGGGTATCCTTAACATTATTTTCTCTTGGTCAGAAAGTAGAAAATTCCCATCTCTTCCCATCAGGTCATGTGTGTGCATAGTTGCTCAGCTGTGTCTGACTCCTTGCAACCCCATGGACTATATCTCACCAGACTCCTCTGTCCATGGAATTTTCCAGGCAAGAATACTGGAGTGGGTTGCCATTTCCTATTCCAGGGCATCTTCCTGACTCAGGGATCGAACCTGTGTCCCTTTGCATTTCCTTCATTGGCAGGCAGATTCTTTACTGCTGCACCACCTGGGAAGATGTCCTTAGGTTGTAGATGATTGCAATTAAAGGAAAAACTTTTACTTGAGAAAAAAAGGACAGGAACCCAATAACCAACCAGAGAACACAAGAGGGAAGAAAAAGTGAGTGTTTTCTGATTTGTCCAGGTTTGACCACAGCTGGCCACAAGCAGGGTGTCCAGGGCAAGGCTGGGAAGTTGATTAGGGACTCTGTGGTAGGCTTTGTAGGCAGTGCCAAGGATGCTGAAACTTAATCTTATAATACCAAGGATTATTGAAGAGCTTTGAGTGGCACGGTCAGATTTGCATTTATATGACTATAAAGGGCATCAGATAAGCTAGTGTATTCAGAAACACATTTGGAAGGTATAAAATGGCATGGGAGCATGGAATCATTTAAAATGGAGTAGAAGAACTGAAATTAAAGAAAAGTGACCTATATTTCCAGTAGTTTGTTAGGATTTTGAAAGCTCGGGATAATTGATTTTATTTATTTTTAAAAATCATTTATTTTTGACTGTGCTGGGTCTTCCTTGTGGCAGATGGGTCCTTCCTTGCTGCAAGTGGACTTTCTATAGTTTTGGCCAATGGGGGCTGCACTCTAATTTGGGTGTGAAGTTTTCTTGCCGTGACTTGTTGCGGAGCATGGGCTTTAGGGTCCTTGGGCTTCAGTAGTTGTGGCATAAGGGCTCAGTAGTGGTGGCCCATAGGCTTATTGCCCCGGGGCATGTGGAATTTTAGTTCTGTGTAGATTACGGATTTACCATAGATAGAATCTATGTCCCCTGCATTGGTAGGCAGATTCTTAATGACTGGACCACCAGGGAAGTTCCCAACTGAATCTATTTTTATTCCAAACTTCAGCTACTAAGTAGACTTGGAGCAATCACCCTCTGAATGGGGTGTGTGATTATAAGTTTGTGCTACTTGGCACACAGCTTTAGAATGAAACCTGTAATGGTCATGGAAAGGGGTGTGCTTTTTAACCAATTATCTTGGCAGGTCACTGTGCTCAAAGACCAAGGATTAAGCAGCACCATCAGACAAGCTCTTTCTCTGTCTTCCAGGTAGGGCGGGGGCCAATTCTACTTTCTCAAGTTTTATTGATGGCTCAAGGGAAAGCAAACAGCACTCAGGCAGATAAGATAACCACTATTTGAAGTGTAAACCTATAGTTTTAAATTGTCTTTTATTTGGAAATACATTTCAGCTCAGTCATGTCCAACTCTTTGCGACCCTATGGACTGCAGCATGCCAGGCCTCCCTGTCCACTGCCAACTCCCGGAGCTTACTCAAACTCATGTCTATTGAGTCGATCATGCCATCTAACCATCTCATCCTCTGTCATCCCCTTCTCCTGCTGCCTTCAATCTTTCTCAGCATCAGGGTCTTTTTCAATGAGTCAGTTCTTTGCATCAGGTGACCCAAGTATTGGAATTTAAGTTTCAGTATCAGTCCTTCCAATGAATATTCAAGACCAATCTCCTTTAGGATGGACTGGTTGGATCTCCTTGCAGTCCAGGGGACTCTCAAGAGTCTTCTCCAACACCACAGTTCAAAAGCATCAGTTCTTCAGCACTCATCTTTCTTTATAGTCCAACTGTCACATCCATACATGACTACTGGAAAAACCATAGCTTTGGAAACACATTTAAATCTCATTTAAAGGCCAGGATAAAACTTTAATATTCAAGCACTTAGTTATAGACAACCTTCATTTTGTGCAGAGTAAATAAATGTTTGATGTGCATTTCTACCTGCAATAATAGACTACTTTAGTCTATAGACTAATAATAGTTTATAGACTAATAATAGACTAGTTTAGCCTAACTAGGTGTTAGTCTAAAGCATATTAATTGCTGATGTTCAGCCACGTTTGGACCTATAGAAACAGCAGTTACAAATGCTAGAGCTGTCAAATCTAATCCAGATTCTGTCACTGGCAAATTTAGGTGACCTACAAGAAAGTTTGATGAAATTTGTATTAGCCATTCCTTATTGTGTGTGTGTGTGTGTGTGTGTGTGTGTGTGTGTGTGTGGTGTGTGAGATAGTCTGGTATGTCTCTGTCTCAAGGAGTGATGAAATATATCTTGAAACAAATTTACTTTCATGTGTTTTTAACAAATAAAATCATGTCATTGCACTCTTATTTAGTAGAAGATGGGTTAAGTAAAGTGTAAAGTGTTAGTGTCTCAGTCATGTCTGACTCTTTGTGACTCCATGGACTCCTCAGTCCATGGAATTCTCCAAGCAAGAATACTGGAGTGAGTTGCCATGTCCTTCTCCAGGGGATCTTTCCAACCCAGGGAATCGAACCCTGGTCTCCTGTATTGCAGGCAGATTCTTTACCATCTGAGCCACCAGGGAAGCCTGAAGATGGGTTAGTGGTAGAGAATTAAATTTGAAGACTGTAAGTCATCACAATCATGTTTGGATTCAACCAGAATGGAAATAGGTATTGGATGTGAATCATTAAGATTCTTCTTAAAGATGCATGCATGTGTCAGTCAGGTGTTGTGTCTGTGGTAACATGACTTACCATAAAAACATGAGTCTCTTAGCTGGATATATCACTGTGGTTCAGTTGACCTTCATGCTTCCAAGTTACAAAATTTGGCTAACCCACAGTAATAATATCAGGTTTTTCACAGGGCTGCCATGGAAAATTATTTCATAAATATTTCCTATAATGTTGGCTGATTTTAGAGTACTATCTCCATGGGAGAGTCTCAGAAAGTTAAATCTTTTAGCTCCACGATGCAGAAAATTCTGTCCAAATAAGTTTTTGTGGTGATAAATGCAGAACTTATTACAACTTTCCTTGCCAGCAGCTAAGGGTTTGTTTTAGTGTTTGAGAACTCCGGCAATCCATGCAGACTCAACCTTATGAGGCTATGATATTTGTTAAAGGAGCCCATTTGGGACATTTTCATTCGAGGTGAACTGAAGTTCAGGTCCTGAGTTGGCTCTTTGAAGTCTCTGGGGCCTGTGGGAGTTCAGATCTGCTAGAGCTGCTCACATAGGAAGGGCTGCGAGTCCTTGCCTCTGATGGGGTGCACGGCCTCCCCTCTCACCTACCTGTCTGCCTGTGCTTCAGCCATTTCCTCTGTAAGGAACACTTCTCTCACCTTTCTTCCCTGGCTATTTCTACTCACTCTGAGTCTTAGCTCAACCCCAGGAAGCCTTCTGCATCCTCCGAGGTTTGATAAAGTGCCCCAATTTTGTGCTTTCCTGGCTTTATATTTGTACCTCTACATTAGCATGAACTTTTTATAGAAATTACCTGTCTACCTAGCATGGAGCCTGACACCTGGTTGGGGATGGAAACTGGCTGTAGTTTTAGTTGTATCCTCCTCCTCTCCCCCTTCCCCGGTGGCTTAGACAGTCAAGAATCTGCCTGCAATGTGGGAGACTTGGGTTCGACTCCTGGGTTGGAAAGATCCCTGGAGAAAGGAATGGCTCACCAGTCCAGTGTTCTTGCCTGGAGAATTCCATGGACAGAGGGGCCTGGCAGGCTACAGTCCATGGGGTCCAAAGAGTCAGGCAGGACTGAGCAACTAACAACATCCCCTCCCCCTTGTACTGACACACAAACCTTAGTGTTTCCGGGATGGCTCCAGACAGGGTCAGACCTTCCAGTGGAACCTCAGCTCGTTGAGGGGTGAACTGAAACTGAACCACTTTCTAGAGGTGACTGGGGAGTCTTGGGGAAGAGAGAGGTCCTGACCGGTTTCTTTCCAGAACATTTGAGAACACTTGGCTTAGTTTCAGGCACTAATTAAGAACTTACCCAGAATGGACGGAGATTCTGAGCTGGCCTCTTGCGCCCTCTGGTGGTTTCAAATCATAGATGAGCAGAGATAGACTTCAACTGCCTGATTGGATTTTCTCCAAGGGGTAATCAACATTAACCATGGAGACATCTACCACTCAAGTGAAGTCTTTTCATAAATATACTTTGGGAGCAATAAAATAATTAACCAAATGCACATACAATCGGAACTTGGAACCTCTTGTAGGATCCTTGAAGGGCCTTAGGTTTTTTATTTTGTAACACAAACTCTAACAGGCTGTATGTACCCAATGGATAATCGAAAATGTGCCTTAATCAAAGGGAATCGTTCTTTCATTGTCAGTCTGTGCAACATTAGCTCAGGGGGGTGGGTGACAGTATATGTGTCTCTATCTCCCTAAGACAACTCCACCCAAAGGATGACTGCAGAACCAGCTTTGGGACTGTCATGAGGGTCTCGATTACATTCAAATGTCATGATAACCAAGATAACCTATTTCAAGGGGACCAAATTGTCTCGTTCTCTCTTTTTTTGGCCACACCACATAGCATGTTAAAAAAGCAGAGACATTACTTTGCCAACAAATGTCCCTCTAGTCAAAGCTATGGTTTTCCCAGTAGTCATATGTGGATGTGAGAGTTGGGCTATAAAGAAAGCTGAGCACCGAACTGTGGTGTTGGAGAAGACTCTTGAGAGTCCCTTGGACTGCAAGGATATCCAACCAGTCAATCCTAAAGGAAATTAGTCCTGAATATTGATTGGAAGGACTGATGCTGAAGCTGAAACTCCAATACTTTGGCCACCTGATGCGAAGAACTGACTCTTTGGATGCTGATGCTGGGAAAGATTGAGGTGGGAGGAGAAGGGGACGACAGAGGATGAGATGATTGGATGGCATCACCGACTTGATGGACTTGAGTTTGAGTAAGCTCCAGGAGTTGGTGATGGACAGGGAAGCCTGGCATGCTGCAGTCCATGGGGTCGCAAAGAGTTGGACATGACTGAGCCACTGAACTGAACGGAACACAGAATGTGGGATCTTAGTTTCTGACTATGAGTGAAACCTGTGCCCCACGTAGTGGAAGCGTGGACCCCTAACCACTGGACTGCTAGGGAAGTCCCCAGATTGTCTCTTTTGAACAAGGACAGTTCTTTAGTTGTGTGTTCAATCGTTACAGCTCCTTTGGGGGCACTAAAAACTGTCATTTCTAGAAACAAGAGAGTGTGCTTTGCTGTCTTCTTAAGTGCCCAAAACGTACACTTCTTGTGGGAACTGATTTTCTGAGTGACTTTAAAATAATAGCAGAATATAGCTACTTTCCCTAGAAGTGCATGCAGCTTTCTGTTCACTTGAAACTATCATAACGTTGTTAATCAGCTATACTCCAATGCAAAATAAAAAGCTTTAAAAGGAAAAAAAAAAAAAGCATTGCATGCAGCTTTAAATGGCAGCTTCTCAGGGAGTGTCCTTTGAAGCGCTGGCCCAGCGGAGGCTTCCTAGGATGGCCTCTCACAGTCCCAGATGACTGCAGAGCAGTTTATCAGGGCCTGGTTTCTTCTCGGTCTGCCTGCCCCCCACCAGAAGCTAAGCCTTGCCGTGAAGAGGTCTTGCTTGTGGCCCCCACACAGTCTAGCACAGTGCCTGGCACAGGCAGGGCTGAATAAACATTCATTAGCTGACTGATACCATCCAGTGGGGTTAAGTGCTGAGGAGACAGGCCATAAAGGAAAGCTGATTTTGATTCTTATTTTAAGGTGCTGAAGGACCCCTTCACTCAAATTATGAAGGAAAAAGTATGTAATTCAAAGCAGTAATAATTGGGGTTGGAGGCTTGAGTGAGCACCCAGAGGCTGATGTATAGCTACATTAGGGAGAGAGGAGAAATTCAATTGTCTCATTCAATTCCTGAGTCAATCAGGCTCAACATTTCCTTGCCTGGTGAGACTGTATTTCTCTGCCAAGAGCCTGGTGGAAGTTGGCCTAAACTCTGTGGATTGTTTACCTACGGGATTGTTGTATGACCCCAAATTGTGGGCATGAAGTTTACCTTTTTGAAGGCGCGTTTTTAAAACACTAAAAATCAAATGAGGATGTAAATATGTTGAAGATCTGAAAGCAGTAAGAAGAGAAGGCCAGAAGTGTGCAGCCTGTAAGAATATAGTGCAGGGTAAGAAATAGGATATAGTGAAAATGAAGTATGAAACCAGGAGAAAGGAGATAAAAAAAGAGCTAACGTGTCCTTCCTTTTGTCTCTTCACATTTCCTTTAGTGTCACCAACTATCCAAAGACAATTTTAAGCTGAACAAGCAGCGTGTCTGAATGAGTGTTATAAAACAAACACACACTTAGAATCTCACAGGAACATCGTAAATGTGAGCATATCGGCAGGGAGACATCCAGTCTCGGTAGGCTTAATGGGATGTCACACAGCTGTGTATGTGTTTTCAGCCTGTCTCGTTCCAGACAGCTTTCATTTTTGAGCAAGGGTAGTTGTAATTGTAGTTAGAATGAGCAAACTGTTTCTGATTTCATTAGTTAGAAGCAAGTTTGGCTGCAAGTCACAGAAAAATTCAAAAGAAGAGACTCAACAAGATAGAATTTTATTTCTCCTACATTTTCCGGAAGACACTTGGTAGTTTACAAGGGAATGTTTGGAGCTTCATGGGTCAGTGACCTACTGTTTTACTGCATTACAGTGTGTAATGCATTTTCAAGGTTGCCTCATGATCGAAGATGGCTGCTGGAGCTCTAGTCATCACCTGCTTTCCATCCAGCAAAAAGATCAGATTGAGAGGGATATGCCCTTTATTATTAAAGACACTTCTTGACCGTTGCACCCACAATTCTGCTTACATCCTATTAGCCAGAACTTTTCTTCATGACCACGTCTAACTGCAAGAAAGACTGTGAAAAGAAGATTTTGTCCCAGGAAGTAAAACAAAACAATAGAAAAAACACCAGCAACCCCCAAGCTCAGTCACTGAGTAGGAAGGAAGGATGATTACCAGAGAACATGCGAATCGTACACATTTTTTTGTCTCTGAAAGTGAACCCTGCCTTAATTTCTCCAGTGCCTGCCAAGGACTACAAGTAGGGGCGAGGGGATCCTTAGGAAAAGAATCTGGCTTCAACCTTCCTCAGGTCTTTGGGTGATCTGAAAGCCAAACCTGGATACAAATATACATTTAAGAGTATGAATGAGAGAACATTTTATCCAGTCTTAAGCTCTCCTGCTTTCATAGAATGTTTATGTATGTGTGTTTAGTTGCTCAGTTATGTGCAACTCTTTGCAACCCCATGGACTATAGCCTGCCAGGCTCCTCTGTCCATGAAATTTTCTAGGCAAGCATACTGGAGTGGGTTGCCATTTCCTACTCCAGGGTATCTTCCCAACACAGAGAACAAACCCATGTCTCTTGAGTCTTCTGCATTGGCAGGCAGATTCTTTACCTCTGCACCACCTGGGAAGCCCAGAATCTTTATGTTATTGTGCAGTTGCTAAGTTGTGTCAGATTCTTTACGACCCCATGGACTGCAGCATGCCAGGCTTTCCTGTCCTATCTCCTGGAGTTGGCTCAGGTTTATATCAATTAAATCACTGATGTCATTCAACTATCTCACCCTCTGTTGTTCCCTTCTCCTCCTGCCTTCAATCTTTCTCAGAATCAGGGTCTTTTCCAATCATCATGTAGCCAAAGTTTTGGAGAATATTTATGTTGTCATTGTCCAGTTGCTCAGTTGTGTCCGACTCTTTGTGACCCCATGAACTGCAGACCTCCAGGCTTCCCTGTCCTTCACCATCTCCCATAGCTTGCTCAAACTCATGTCCATTGAGTCGGTGATGCCATCCAACCATCTCATACTATCATCCCCTTCTCCTCCTGCCTTCAATCTTTCCCAGCATCAGGGTCTTTTCTAATGAGCAGGCTTTTCATATTAGGTGGCCAAAGTTTATTGAAGCTTCAGCTTCATCATCAGTCCTTCCAGTGAATATTCAGGACTGATTTCCTTTAGGATGGACTGATTGGATCTCCTTGCAGTCCAAGGGACTCTCAAGAGTCTTCTCCAACACCACAGTTCAAAAGCATCAGTTCTTCAGTGCTTAGCCTTCTTTATGGTCCAACTCTCACATCCATACATGACTACTGGAAAAACCATAGCCTTGACTATATTGACCTTTGTCGGCAAAGTAATGTCTGTTTTTTAATACACTGTCTAGGTTTGTCATAGCTTTTCTTCCAAGGAGCAAGCGTCTTTTAATTTCATGGCTGCAGTTACCATCTGCAGTGATTTTGGAGCCCAAGAAAATAGTCTGTCATTGTTTCCATTGTTTCCCCATCTATTTGCCATGAAGTGATGGGACCAGATGCCATGATCTCAGTTTTCTGAACGTTGAGTTTTAAGCCAGCTTTTTCACACTTCTCTTTCACCTTCATCTAGAGGCTCTTTAGTTCCTCTTCGCTTTCTGCCATAAGGGTGGTGTCATCTGCATATCTGAGGTTATTGATATTTCTCCTGGCAATCTTGATTCCAGCTTGTGCTTCATCCAGCCCAGCATTTTGCATGATGTACTCTGCATATAGATTAAATAAACAGGGTGACAATATACAGCCTTGACGTACTACTTTCCCAATTTGGAACCAGTCCATTGTTTCATGTCTGGTTCTAACTGTTTCTTCTTGACCTGCATACAGGTTTCTCAGGAGGCAGACAAGATGGTCTCATATTCCCATCTCTCTAAGAATTTCCCACAGTGTGTTGTGATCCATACAGTCAAAGGCTTTAGCATATTCAATAAAGCAGAAGTAGATGTTTTTCTGAAATTCTCTTGCTTTTTCTGTGATCCAACAGATGTTCACAATTTGATCTTTTGTTTTTCTGCCTTTTCTAAATCCAGCTTGTACATATGGAAGTTCTAGGTTCTCATACTGCTAAAGCCTAACTTGGAGAATTTTGAGCATTACTTTGCTAGCACATGAAATGAGTACAATTGTGTGGTAGTTTGAACATTCTTTGACATTGTTCTTTTTTAGGATTGGAATGAAAACTGACCTTTTCCAATCCTGTGGCCACAGCTGAGTTTTCCAAATTTGCTGGCATATTGAGTGCAGCACTTCCACAGCATCATCTTTTAGGATTTGAAATAGAATATTTATAATCACTCATAAATATAAAATAACCTGATATGTCTGATCACGATTTATAATGTTGAACTTAGATGGTAAGCATAGATAGCTCTTTAAGATTCCTAACTGTTTCTCAGCATCTTCTCTGAACACCAGAGTTATCAAGGTTCTATTCTGGATTTTCTCCTCATTTTAATACTTCCCTGCCTGATTTTTTTCAAATGTGTCATGTTGAGGAGTGAACTCATAATTCTCCTTCCCAAATTTGTGTTCCTTTTGTCCCCCAACTGAATCAGTAGCAAAGCCCAAGCAAAGGACTCTACTCTCCATCACAGCTCACAGTCTGCTTCTCTCTCTCAGATTCACTTCTCCAAACTCCCTGCCCTCAGGCCAAGGAAGCATCCACCCTTGCTAGATTAATGTGGTAGCCTCCCTGCCTCCAGGCATCCTGCAGACTAATCTTGCTTAGAATTCAACTCCACTTCTGTCCCACTTCTCCTTAAATCAATTCTAAAATCTCCATAGTATTAACTTCAGACTCAACGCGGACTTTTAATTTCATTTAATTTCATGAAATTCAAAGATGCTTGCTCCTCGGAAGGAAAGGTATGACAAACATAGACGGTGTATTAGTTTGCTGACAAAGGCCTATATAGTCAAAGCTATGGTTTTTCCCAGTAGTCATGTATGAATGTGATAGTTGGACCATAAAAAAGGCTGAGCACTGAAGAATTGATGCTTTCGAATTGTGGTGCTGGAGAAGACCCTTGAGAGTCCCTTGGACGGAAAGGAGATCCAACCAGTCCAACCTAAAGGAAATCAGTCCTGAATATTCACTGGAAGGACTGATGATGAAGCTGAAGCTCCAATACTTTGGCTACCTGACACGAAGAACTGACTCATTGGAAAAGATGCTGGTGCTGGGAAAGATTGAAGGCAGGAGAAGGGGATGACAGAGAATGAGATGGTTGGATGGCATCACCGACTCAATGGACATGAGTTTGAGCAAGCTATGGGAGATGGTGAAGGACAGGGAAGACTGGTGTGCTGCAGTTCATGGGGTCACAAGGAGTCAGACACGACTGAGCAACTGAACAACAACACAGCCTGGAAGGCCTCCAGGATCTGGCTCCTTTTCGCTCCTAGCCATCTGGACCCTTACAAGTTCTAGTCATTCCAAACTTTTTTACTGCTGATGACCTCACGGTGTCTCTCCTCTCCAAGCTCACATCCATGAGAGTCTTCAAGAACTAAATTATTCTTAGGTTCACAAAGGAGATGTTTCTTCCCTCTAAGAAGTCTTCTCCAAACTCTGAGCTGGGGGTAGGCTCCTCCTATGTGTTCTGACATCACTGTGCATCCTAATGTTCACTGACAGCACTATATTCTAATTGATTGTTCAACTAGTCTATAAACACTATGTAGGCAGGGCTGTATCCTCAGCCCTTGATATAGAGTCTTGGGCATTTTTGGCTCAGTATATATACTTATTTTATTGAATTGGATAAAGATAAGTTCTCTCTTACCTGGTAGCTGAAATGGTAAAGAATCTGCCTGCAGTGCAGGAGACCTGTCCAGCCCTGGGTCAGGAAGATCCCCTGGAGAAGGAAACAACAACCCCACTCTAGTATTCTTGCCTGGAGAATCCCATGGACAGAGGAGCCTGGTGGGAGTCCATGGGGTCTCAAAGAGTCGGACACAGCAACTAAGCTACTATCACACACACACAGACAGACAGACAAGCTCCTCTCAGGCCAGGCTGGAGATCCCAGTTGTACACATTCTGGAGAGTTCGGGGATGGGGTGGGATGGGGTTCTGTGACCCATGACATAAGAGGTCTGCCTTCTCTAACCTTCTTCTTCATAACAGTCTCATGAAAATAATGAGTGTTATTCTGATGGGACCCCTCTCAATACCCAGCAGTGAGGGTGCAGCGGTTGGGGTGGGGGGCACTGGTAGCTGGACAAGAGTATTGTAGCAAATTCCCTCATGGCAAAGACCATATCCATTCTGTTTACTACTGTAACCATAATGCCAGACATAAGGCATATGCTCATTAAATGTTTCTTCAGTCAATGAATCAACTCTCTCTCTCACTTTTTTTTGGGCAGGGGTGGGGGGTCACATTGCTTGGATCTTAGTTCCCTGACCAAGAATTGAAACTGGTCCCACAGCAGTGGAAGTACTGAGTCCTAACCACTGGACCACCAGCGTTCGTGTTAAGTTGCTCAGTCGTTTCCGACTCTTTGTGACCATATGGACTGCAGTCAGCTAGGCTTATCTGCCCATGGGGATTCTCCAGGCAAGGATACTGGAGTGGGTTCCCCTGCCCTCCTCCAGGGGATTGTCCTGACCCAGGGATCAAACCCGTGTCTCTTATGTCTCCTGCAATGGCAGGCAAGTTCTTCACCACTAGTGCCACCTGGGAAGGCGAACCAGGGAATTCCCTGAATCAACTCTCTAAAGTGGAGAGCAAACTCTGACTGGCACACGCCATCGTTTTTTTAACTTACTTAAATTAAAATATATATATATATTAGTTTATTTACAATGTTGTGTTAGTTTTAGATGTGCCATAAACTTTAATGAATTGAAAAACTGGAAGAGAAACTTCCAAAATCAAGGTTGGAGGATGTCTGGTGGAGGAAGGTGACTGTGTGTTAGATGCAGGCATGGCACACCTTGACCTACCAAGTGCATCCTCTCAAAGTCTGGGTGCCTGGTGCACAACCTTACAAGACACCCCAGAGGCTCCCTCACGGATCCTCACCACAGGTTCCCTGAGACTGAGGCCTCAGCATCCCTTCTTCCTGACTTTCTTACAGATGCTCTCTTGCAGGTGTCAGGCCTGTCTTCTCATTCCGGCTGCTTTTTCTGGTCCTTCCTGGCTCCCTGCTGCCTTCTGGCCTAGGATCCAGTTTTTGAGAGGGCCTGAGACATTGATGGGTAATAGCTGGCAATCAAGATGCCCCTGCCCCACCTTTAATTGAGAACATGAACTAGAAAACTAGACTGGCATTCACCCAGCTCTTGAGGCCAATCCAGGGGAAGTAGGGACCTGGAGACGAGTATGTCAGTGACCATGCCTGTGAAAAAGCCTGAAGAAAGGAAAGAAAGAGAAACTTTATCCAGTGCCTTCCTGGGCTTCTTCTGCCTCATATTGTTTAACCTTCTCAAGAATCTAGGGACAAAGTGCAGACATGCCCATTCATACAGATGAGGGAACTGAGGCTGAGAGACGTGACCTGTCTTGACTAGATCACAGTGGAACTGGAACCCAGGCCATGGTTAGGCAGAAACGGACGCTGCTGTGCACTAACTGTTTAACCCCTCTGACTTTGTTTGCTCATCTGTTAATTGGGGGTAATCATGCACAACCCACTGGGTTGTTCGGGGGATTAAATAAAATACTACCCTGATTAAATAGTGTGGCTCACACTCAAAACTTCTGTACTATAATTAATGTAGTTGTGGATCCCAGGTTCCACTGGCTTTGCACTGCACAGTTTCTGCTGGAAGCTTTTCTCTCTCTCTTTTTTTTTTTTAAACATCATTAGCCCTTGCCTTACTCCTGGGACTTCCTGAGGACAAGGCCCTTTCTTCAGTCAAGCTGACCTAAACAGAGCCAGCCCTCCTGCCCCTCCCAAGCCACAGCTGTGAGTTGGAAAGCTGGATGCTGAGGCCCCTAATAAAGAGCAGACCTCCCAATCTCCTTGATCCCTCCCCCTCCCTTCACAAGGTTTTCAAATTAAAAGTAACTAAAAGCTAAGGTCTAACAGAAAGAGAGGGGAGTAGGTGGCACAAAACCCTCTCCATATTGAGAAAGCTGGGCTCTCTCCCTAGGAAGAGGGTATCCAAGAATCCAGACCCAGAGGGGTCTAGTCCCACCACGTCTTTCTCAGCTCTGAGGAGCTTAGCCCCTCCCTGGGCTTGTCAGGGTGGGAAACAGAGCTCACAGTCTCTGGTCCTCGGGTCACCAAGCAGGCTGAGGTGTTAGGAACCCTAGCCCTAGCAGAGGCGCGTCTGGTCTCCAGCCACAGGAACGGCTTCGGACTTCTCTTTGGAGACAAATCTTTGAAGAGAAAGCCTCTAGGAATCCAGAAGGGACAGTGCGCCCTTTGTCAGCCACCGGCAAGAAGAGGAGGTGTGTAGGGGGTCCCGGAGAGAACTGTCGCCCCGTATTACACGAGCCTGTCTGGACCCTCTTTCTCCTCTTTTAATAAGACTTGGGCCTCTGTATTCTGAGCTGCAGAGACTAGAGCAAGCTTCCAAACCTCAGCTGGGGCAGACCCGAGGCAAGGGCGGGGACCCCACCATCCGCAAGCCTCCTCGGAGCCTTCCCTCACTAAGGTCCAGGGAGGCGTCTCTTCCAGGCTCAGACAAGAATTGAAAGAGGGTGGGAAAAGGGACAGTTAGCGCCCCCCGCCCGCTCCCCAACCACCAAATGGCCCTTTATTTTCAATTCAGAAAGCTAGGGGGGGGGAAAAAGCTAGAAATGCGTTCCCCCTCACCACACACCCCCAACTTCATTTGAAAAAACCAACTGCGACTTGGTTTAAAGGTGATTTTCGCTGCTATCGGCTTTGATAACTGCTGTAATCCGAGGTCCTCCAAAGCCCAAGTACCTTCTGAATTCTCCGAGGAAAGCAGAATTGGGGGGTGGAGCTGGAGCGCCGGGAAGGAGCAGAAGAGAAACAGAAAGCCAACTCAGCGGGGAAACGCCCACGAAACCCAAAGGTGTGACCCGGAGCTGCGGCCGGCCTTGGTCGCCCGGGAGTGGGGTGGGGGCCGAAAGCGCGAGCCGGGGAGGTAGAGCAGGGAGAGATTTTGTTTTTGTTTTCAGGGATCATTTGGATTTGGTTTTAAAAACTTTGGGTAGGGGGCTCTTTTTGATGGCTGGCTCTGCTCCATCTCTTGCTTCCAATTTCATTGTCGCTTGAGGGCCTAGATGCGCAAGGCCACGCAGAACACTACGCTCCCCTAACTTCCCCACGTGGCTCATCTCTCGAGTTGGGCCTCCTTCCCAGAGGGTCGCAGCCGCCCCGACTGCGGGTTTGGGGGAAAAAAACCCTCATTCTTAATTCCATGATGATCTCTCAAGAGAAAAACACAAGAGGTGAAAATCAAAATCCGGGTTGAAGCTGGGACATTCGCTCAACTACCCAAGCCGGCGAGGGTCACTCCTCCGGGATCTCAGGGTGGTGGGACCCCTGCAACGCCCCGGGCAGAAGCAGACGAAGAAGAGACCCCTCAGTTCGCCTCGGCCAGGAGGCATTTCTTGCCCACTGCGGCTCCTGGACCACCCAGGACCCCGGGCATCGGGGGAGCAATCTGGAAGGATCTTAGAACAGCACTGGGAGAGGGAATCTCGGCTAGCCCCACCTCTCCGTGACGCCCCTGCTGATAGACGCGCGCAGTCAAGCCGTGGTGAGGGCGGACAGCAAGATTCAAACCCGCCTATGAGCAGTGGGAGGGGCGGGTGGGCAGAACTCGTTTTAAGGAACGAATCGCCTCTTTCCGTGGGCCTCCAGCCCCGAGGTTGCTCCCGACCAGTGGGTTTATTTTGCTTTTGCTGGGGAGGCAGATGTTGACCTCCCTCTATCTGCTCGGCCCAGGCTCGGGGAAATCTCCCAACCATTTGCTTCCCTTGCGCCACCCCCCACCGGTGTTCCATCCCCGGAGTCAGCTCCCCAGGCCTTTAAACCTTCTGGAATGTCACACATGGAAACCTTTAGCAAATGTTTGTTAATGATCATAACAAAGGCATCATTCAAATTAGGCAGGTAATTACTACCAGAAGGACAACTGAGTGCTTACTTGCTCATCCGTTCTGTTTTAAACTCGCGAGGAGTTATGGCCCGAAGACACCCCCGCCCAGTCCGCTTTTCGGGTCCCTTTAAGCGTCTCTGAAAGGAACTGTGAAGTTACCATTTGTGGGCGGGGAGAGCAGAGGCCTGCGTCCTGGAGATCCCGGCTAGACCGGGCTGGCAATGTCGTAGCAGCAAAGCAGGCCTTACTGGGTAGGCCTTGCGCCCTGCCTCGCCTCTTACCCTCTTGAATACTTGGTATAAAAATTTGTATCTCAGCTGGATTTTATTATTAGCATGAAAGCCAGCACCCGCTTTCCCCCTATTATTCCGCACTCCTGTTTTGGGGGGTTCTTTAGTCCCCGTTCGTTATCTACAAACATTACGGTATCCTGTTAGCATTCCTAACAAGGGGCTGTTCATATATTTGCCTTCAATGATTTCCTGAAGGAACATGTGGAAGTAATAGTGAGCAGTGCAGTCACCCGAATTGAAGATGCACGGGAGGCGGTTGCGCAGAAGGACTGGGGGAATGAGGCCCCTAGCCCAGCCTCAGGAGTCTTCACGAACCTGATACCCCAGGAGCCGGTCGCAGTTCCATACAGCACCCCTTCGAGTACTCCTCTGTGAACATCCCCTGCAGGCTGCTCTGTGTCCAC
Organism: Okapia johnstoni; assembly: GCA_024291935.2. Taxonomy (NCBI): domain Eukaryota; kingdom Metazoa; phylum Chordata; class Mammalia; order Artiodactyla; family Giraffidae; genus Okapia; species Okapia johnstoni. The sequence goes on from CM044308.1 coordinate 63,365,468, forward strand.
TCTAAGTAAGGGAGAAGGTGATGGCTATCCCACATTCCGGCCTAAACCAGGCCGCCCTGGCCACTGTCAAGTGTGTGTGTGTTGGGTGGGGGGGAGTGGGTGGTGGTGGTAAAGGATGAGCCCTCCACCCAACAAGAAAATTCGAAATTAGAGAAGGTGGGGAAGGCAAACGCGCTCCCCTCCCCCGCCCTCGCTGGGAAGCCCCACTCTGCCCAAGTCTGGTTTCTGGAGCGTCAGCGCCCCCTTTCCTTCGCGAGCAGTATCGCCCTCTCACGGATTAGTCTCCTGCCTGGCGCCCCAGAGCTAGGGTTGGGGGCTCCCCTCTTATCCCTAGTGGACCCGTACGGCCCGACCCACGTGGCGGGAGGGGGTGCGGGAAGAGTCAAATCGCACCCTCCCCCTGAACGCGGAGGTGGCAGGCTGGTTGTAGAAGATTCCCCAGATAATCAAGCCTGAGCCTTTTTGTGTGCGTGATAGAAGCCAGGACAACCTCGCCCAGATAACCATGAAAACAAAGGCAAGACAAGATAAGTGCTTTAAGAGAGTAAAGGTCGTTCTGTCGGAGAAAGTTCCAAACCTACGGCAGACCCTCGACTCTTTGTACCCTGCTTCAAATCTGTCTTTAAACAAAATCAAACCAAACCAAAGCAAACCCCCTCCCCGCCCAAGAAAAAACCACCCATCATCTTCATATTAGACTCAACAGCTTGCCTAATCCCATTAAAGGATTAGCAACTATACGGCACTTTCCCTAAAAGACCCCAGGTTCAAAACGACGGAATGGCTCGGAGACCTCGGCCGACGGCTCGGATTCTAGGTGGGCTAGGAGTTTCTACAGAAGGGACACTTCTCGACTCCAGATTTATATTCTGTCTGGGCATTAACTGCAATTTTACGTGTTCCTTTTCTTCCTTTCAAAGAAAATACAAAGCAAAATAGCAGTGTAGGAAATTGTACCCCCAAATCAAGAGGCAAACTCATTTTGGAAATGATGGGCAGTTTGTATTTTCACGAACCTCTTTCCCGGCAGAGCATCAACACCTCCCCCACCCCCCCCCTACCCCATCTGGTCGGCTTCTCTCCGCCCCCCAGTTGTTGTCGAAGTCTGGGGGTTGGGGCTGGACCCCCTGATTGCGTAAGAGCGAAAAGCGAAGGCGCAATCTGGAGGCTGGAAGACTCAGAGCGCACGGAGTTCGAGGGAAACTCTTATTTTGAAGAGGCCAAGGGGAGGGGGGGCTTCATTTCCTGACAGCTATTTACTTAGAGCAAATGATTAGTTTTAGAAGGATGGACTATAACATTGAATCAATTACAAAACGCGGTTTTTGAGCCCATTACAGTTGGAGCTAGAGGGAGAGAAACAGAGGCGGGGACTACAGGAGAGGGCTGCAGGCCGTGGACACACTTTTTCCTCCTCATGTAGGATTTTCATTGCGAATTGACATTGGAGGAGAAGGTAAGGGAGGAGAAAAAGGATTTTTGTTTCTAAAAGAAATCCCTAATCAGACTCTTTGGGCTAGAAGTGAAGTAACTTCAAACTTTGGGCGATGAAAAAAAAAAATTGGAGTCGAATTCTAGTTGTATGTCCAGAGAGTAATTTATTTTGAATAAACTTCACTTGGAGGGAAGATAACCATAGAGTTCGAAAGTCTAGGGGTTTAAAAAAACACATTTTCCAGACCTATTTTTAAAAGCAGTATTTTTCTAACAACTCTATGGCCTTCCAAAGAAATTGTTGAGGCTTACATTTTTGAGGTTTCTTTTGGGGGTTGGGGGTGATATTCCTGTATACTGGGACGAGCACCAAGCAGTGCTGAGAGTGGGGGCAGAGGTGTTTGCCCTCTTCTTGGCATGGAGTCCTGGAAGGCTACAGGTTTTTAATGAGTATTTTCATTCCTCGCCCGCGGTTTGGCGGGACAGCACTGTAGCCGGCGGTGTGGAGCGCGGCTGGTGGACCGAGGGAGGTGGGGAGAGACGAGCGCGGAGTGGGGAGCGGAAGGGGTTGAGGGGAGGGGAGGCGTGAAGGGCTCGGCTGGAGAGGGCCGGACTTGGGGTGCCCACCGGGTGCACATGGCGCCGACCCAGGGCGCGTAATTACTGGACGGTGCTGCGCCCGGTAAGGGCCAGACTCAGTACAACCGTGGCGGCTGCGAGAGGAGCGGAGGGGGCGCCGATTTGGGCGAGGGTTTGGGGATCAGTGGTTTGCAGGATCAGTGAAGTGCGAGGGAGAGGGGGCGCTAGCCCCGCAGCGCGCTCGGGTTGCGCGCTGTAGCGCGGGGGCGACGGCGGGCGCGGGCTGGCGGGCAGGCAGGCGGTCTATGGAGTAATGACAAACACATTTGGCCCCGAGTGAAGAAGTCGTCGTCGCCTCGCATTCCAGCAACTGGGATTTGAGGAATTTCGAACTGCGCTCCAAAGGGCCCTCATTGTGAGCGGTGGTCTCCACCCCCAGCAATCTTTGCGCACCCCCTTCCTCGGTGGAACAGTTTTTGCCAAGCCCGGAGCTCTGCTGCTACCCAGTCCCGGCCGCAGGAAGGAAAGAAGGAAGGTTGCCAAAAAAAGTGGAGAACTTCTTGTGGGAGAAGTTAGGGACAACTCGGAACGGAGAAACTTGGTTCCCAGGTAAGACCAATAGATGGGAGGCGAACCGCCCTCACTGCTTGCCTCGGGGTACCCGTGCCCATTTCCGCACGGGGGTGCGGGGCACTCGTCGCCTGCACTGGCCCAGCGCTGCTTCACCCTCTCCAGTGTCCCCGCATCTGTTTCACTCCCTGTGCCAGCCTCTGTTCGCCCCGGAGCGGTCTCCTCGCGCCCCACCTTCTTCCATCGTCTATCCCCATGGAAATAGGCTTTTATACATGAGATTAACTTCTCCAGACAGCGCCAAGGGAGCGGGCAGCTTCCCCTTGGCTCGGAAACAACTGGGATCAGCGGTCCAGTTCGGAAAGGGTCTCTGTCAGCTCAGAGCGAGAGGAAGTGTGGCTCGACCGCTGCCTAAAGGGACCAGGAACCTCGGCCTCCTGGCCAGGTGTGAAGCAGCCTGGCCAAGCGTCTCAGCCTTGTCTCTCCCGCAGCCAGAGCGTCCTCTCCACACTTTGCTTCCCCCAGCCCTGCTAGGACCCCAGGACGTGCAGAGAGAGTGCTTAGAAGAACTTGCCACTTAACTCTATCTCCAAGGGTGAGAGACAAACGGAGGCTAGAGAGGGAATGCGAATGACCCTTATCAGGTCCGGACTGCCCCGCGCCCGGCCCGGCTGCCTAGAAAAGCCCCGGGCTGCGCTGTGTGGGAAATGGCTTTTTGGCTCCTCAACCGCATTGCTCAACGTTTTGGACCGACTCGCCTCCGCACTGTCGCTCTCGAACAGAACTAGGCAGCTTTTTAGAGCGGGGAGAGACATCCGGGACAAACGGGGCGCGACAGTCAGCCGCTCAGCTCACCGGACTAACACCCCAGAGACCGGCGAGCCTGGGGACCGCTGGAGGGGAGGAAGGGGCGCCCCCGGACGTGCGCACCTCATTCGGTGACGCGCTGGCTCTGGTTCTAACATTCCCTCCCACCCCAAGCCCCACCTCCCTCTGACCCACCCGGGCCCTGGTGCTGCTGCTTTGCTCTTTTCCTTCTCTCTTGTCTTTTCTATTTCTCTTGGTTTTCTCCTCTCCACAATCCTCTTGGTAAAGGGGGCCCTTCCTCCACTCCCCGACAGGCTCACTGACACCCTTGTGAGTCCCTGCTTCGGGCTCTTGGACAGTCTTGCTTTGGGTTTGACCCAAGTGTAGCTGGACTCCAAAGCGACGGGTGGTGGCGGGTGGGAGACAGACGAGGTGGGAGAAGGCACCGGGAAGCGCCAGTCTTTAGACCGAGAGGGGCTCGAAGCGGAGCCCCGGCTGCCGGCCCCAGGTCCGCTTTCCTCCCGGGGCGCGGACTGGGGAGCGGTGTAGGGGGAGGGGCATCGGGGCCAGGCTTTCCAGCTGCAAACGCGTCTGGCGCCGAGGCGGGCCGGTTTTGTGCCTCCTGGGGACCGGCCGTGGGCGGTGCGCAGTGCCGGGACGCGTCCTGGGGACGTGGTGGCCGGCGCCTTCCTGCAGACCCCGGTGGGTGGGACTCCCTCTGGCCTCCAGGGAGCTGCGACTGTTACATGTTGTTGGTGGAGAAGTGGCAATTCTGGGAGGAAAGCTAAAAGTCTGCTTAGTGACCGAAAGGTGCGGCTCTCAATCTCCCTGGCCTCTAGTCTAATGGGGTCCGCGCGCAGCATCAGCCGTCGGGGTACGAGGGGAGAGGGGAAAGGTCTTGCCATCTTGCCTTCCGCGCGGGATGCAGAGCTGGGGCAGATTGCTTTTCCCCACAGTGCTCGAGGGCTCTGCTGGTGCCTGTATTTTGCTGAAATGGATCGATGGCATTTTCGTTTTGTTTTGAGCTGAACAGTGAGCCAGGGATCCGTTGGAAACGTAGATTGTAAGGGATAGAGAATCTCGGAATTCCCCAGCTATTGTAGTCTACCCCTTCCCCGCGAAAGAGGAGCGAGAGGCGCAGGCGGAGCGTGTGTGCACGGGGCAACCCGGGCAAAGCGAGCGTCGGGCGAGGGGGAGGCAGTGGGGGAGGCTGGGTTCCCTAAAGCGGAGGGAGCGCAGCCTCAGCTCCAAGCAGCCTTCTCCACGCAGCTGTCCGCGGCCGTAGCGCTTTCAGACCCATAGGAGGCGCTGGCGTGCGACTGTAACCCTAAACCCCTCGGTCCTTCTCCCTCCACCCCGTCCGGCCCCCGTCTCAGGTCTCAGTCGAAAACAATGCAAACGCCGAGCGTCGAGTCTAGGGCGCAGCGGCCGCCGCAGCTCTAAGCGAGGAGTGCGGCGGATGCGGACGCTAAACCCGGGAGCGGGCGGTCGTTGTCCTCAACCTCAGGGTGACTGAGCAGCCGAGGGCGTGGGCCGCAGCCAGCTCGGGGTTTGTGGGGGCGTGGCGGGGGCCGGACCGTGCCAGCGCAGATCCTCCCTGCGAAGGTGGGCGAGCCGCGGTCCCCGCTGCGCTGTCGGGACCCGGAGCCGGAGCGACCGGCGTGAGCGAGGAGCGAGCCGGGTAAGATTCGCGTGGCTGCCGCGCCCTCTAGCGGGTGTCCGGCGCGCAGTCCGGCTCTCTGCCAGCCTCGGGAGGTCGGCGCCGCTGCCGGGTCGCAGCGCAGCGCTGGGACCCAGGACTCGACTAACTTCGGTCACCTTGCCCTCTCCTGGAGCCTCAGAGTGACGCCTTGCAGGCACTGTCTGCCCTGGAGGCTCTGGGTGTGCGAGAGGGGCCGAGGTTCCTGGGTTTGGGGATAAGGGTGGGAGTGTCATAATAGTGAAATGTGGGCCAAGCGGAGGATATAGGGTCCTGGGCACTCCTTTAGGGGGAGGGGGCGACTTTTGTTTTCTGGCCCTTCGAAAGTCCTCCTGCCGCGCAGGCAGCTTGTTGCTGTTTGTTTGTTTTACGACCCCGCGTTATTGTGCAACGGGTACAGTCGTTTCCAATCAGCCCGCGATTCCCAGGCTGCGTGGCCGTCGCGGCCCCCGCCTCGGGGTTTACAAGGGGGTGACAGTGGCTTAGGAACAGGCCCAGCAGCGCGCGCCCGGCCGCGGCGTCGGTGACCCCACCTAGCGCGGCCCAGGTGATCTGTCTCCCCCAAACGGGTGGAGACTGCGAGGTGGGAAGAACATTGGCTAAACAAAACCCTGAACCACTCGAGCTACTCCCTAGTAGCTTTTCCTGCTGGAGCTTTCAAACCTTTGCGACCTGGAATGGCAGCGCCATTTTCCTGGCTCCCGAAGCTCAGTCGCCCCGGCCGACCCGCGGGCAGGGATGATGCTGGCGGTGCTGGTGATGATGTCTGGCGAATTCTCTTGGGGCCCAGCGGAACGTTAAGCCTTTTCACCGGCAATTGCCCCGCTTCTGTTCTACGGGCTTTGAACAGAGGGCACCACGAAACCTAAACGTGCAACCTAATAAACTAGGAGATTGGAAGATTTGGGACATGTTAACACAGAACTTGTAGCAGCATCTACGTCCCCGCGAACCCCGAGGACTGCCTGTCTCTTGGACCAATACTGCCACCTGCTGGTGTTATGTGAGAACTGCAACGATCTTTTGCTGGCATGGGCTTCGCGGAGATTTTAAGCAAGTCGTGGCATCACAAACACAAGATGCGTTTTTCGGTCCGGTAAGACCAAGGTTTCGTTCTCTGTGAAGCTGCAAGAATCACTGGACTGACAACCCTTATTTTATGGACTTTGGGGGTAGTCTTTCGCCGTAGTTGTTAATCCTTTGTATTTACCTAATGAGCAAAGTGTTGGCCCACCACATGGGGTTATCAGAGCAGACCTGCGAAGAAGATAGGCCAGGTTTTGCGTTTCCTTTTACAGTGAAGCCCTCGTGTTGGGGATTTGGTGAGCCTTGAGTGTACTACAAGGTGCTGCACCTAAGGTTGTCCCATTGAGTGTCACACCAGTTTGGTGACAATCAACAGGAAGTAACATTTTAGTCTCCCCGGGTTAAATATCTGGTACAGGGGAGCAGAAAAGTTTATGAGCTCAGACTGTCCCAGAAAATGTTCCCATGTAGAAATACTGCAGCTCCCATCCAGCACTGGAATGTCTAATGGAACTCAAGAAGATAAAAACAAGAAAACAGGTTCTGGTGAAGTGCAGATCCCAGTAAACACTCTCTCACGCAAGTTGCCACCAGGGTGAACCAGCATTTGGACCCCTTGGACTGAAGTCACAACAAGAACGTTTGTCACAGGGAAGAAAAACAACACATGTAATTTTCACAGTTAGAATTAACTAGGGAGAGCTGAAATTAACTGAACCTCGGAAATCTGAATCTTGAAGTCGTCAGTGGCTTTTGGGACTGTGAGAGAGTCTTCGGTGGCCTCTAATCATGCCAGGGTGGGGTGAAATACAATATTCAGTGGCTCTGCAGCAGGCTGCATTGAGCAGTTGGTGATCCGGAAGCCAGCTCTCTGGCTTTGTGAGAAGAATGCCATGCTCTCTCTTCTGGAAATAGTGCCTTTGCTTTGCTTGCTGTCTGTTTACTCTCTAGCTTAGCATGTTGGTTTTGATTGTAGAGTCATAGTTCACTTCTGTTTGCAGGGACGGGCATGGCATGTGTTAAAGAGAAAGAATAGTGGCTGCAAACAGATTTTTTTCTCTGTTTACATGACTGTATATATATTAGTTCACATAGGAACAGTCTTGATAGCTACATCAGGCTTCCCTGTATCAGAGTTCAGACCCAATTCTCCACTAACACAGGTGGTGCAGGGTCAGTCAAGTGGCCTCTGGGGCCTGACTCCCTCAGTAAATAGACGTTGAAGTATCCACTCTGATGTCCCTCTTGTCTAAGACGTCTTTGGAGCCTACAGAAAAAGAGGCAGAATGAAAACCAACAGCTGCAGTTTCTGAAGCCCTTTTAATTAAACTGTGTGGAATTTAGTCTTTATAATAATGCATTAAGGCAAGCCAGCAAGTCAGGTATTCTTGGTGCTGATTTACAGAGAGAGACTGAGGTTCAGAGAGGTAGACTAGGTGTCAGATGTGGGATTAGAGCCTAGTCCAATGCCATTTCTATCATATCAGCATCTATTGAGAGAAGAAACGAATGAGAATGAGGGGTGGAAGGGGAGGCCACACTTACTTGCCTGAGAGTGAACACAGCAGAGATCTTTTTTCTCTGATTGTTTCTCTAACCAGTGGCAAAGAGCTGTGATTATGGAGGATTATGACTGAAGTCCAGCATACAGTTGGCATGAGAGAAATGATTATGATTAATTTTTTTTGGAGGAAATCCATCATTCCACCTTGCAAAGTGATTTATTCTTGCTGACTCATAACATGCTATGTTTCTCTGAATCTGCAACCTCAATTATATTTGCACGTCTGACTTTTGGATGAGCACTGGGATAGGGGTTATTGATTCAGGAGGAGCATTTATTCCCAGAGTAGAAAAGCAGTGGAAAAAGCAATACCACTCCTAGAGATTCTCACTCCAGGGCCAAGAGGCAGGGAAAGCTCTCTTCTTCCCAGTTGTTTTCCATTACCTCCCTGTAGGGCTAACAGTCTGCAATTATTCATGAGTAAATTGTCTGAGTCACAGATGAGTAATGACATGAAACTTCACAACTACGCCTGGGTTTCTAGCCAGGGAACCACTCTTATCAGAGATGGGAGTTTGAAATGGTGAGCAAACACATGTTGATTTTCAGTATTTGCACCATTATCGCTTGCTCGGAGGTCCTGTTTTCATTGCCCACTTTGTATGTCAGTAAGTAATCCTCTCTGGCATTGGGTCCCCCATATCTGGATGCACAGAAGGAAGTCTGGTGGAATCTGGCCAAGGCAAAATGCCCTTCAGAGCCTGCCCTGTAAAAGCAGCGAACCCCTCTGTCAAGCTTGGGAATGCTTTAAAAGTGCATCATTGGCAAGCCCCACTAGAGAAATGCAGGATATAAATGTGATAAAACCCAAGACATCAAGCTGGCTGTGGAGGGCTCCTTTGAAGTTCGCTAAGTGGATTATCAGTGGGAGGCTGATATTTATATGTACAAACACACAGACCATGTGGTAAATCAGGTTGGCCAGCCTGGCTCTGGGGACCCTGTGCCCATCACTACAGCAGTGAGGAAACCCTGAATCCCTGGCACATGCCAGGATCCTCGGAGGCCGTCATCCAGCCAGCACTGTGCAGATTACCCTCGGGTTCAGAGTGCCTTGGGCTTCTCTCGCTGTGGCAGTAAGCAGAGGAGGAAAGCAGGGCCCCAGTTTGCATGAGGAAATAGTTGAGAGTGGGGGGAGCCCACAAGGCTGAAACACTGACCTTCCCTTGAGAGAGACCATATGCTTGGAGAGAGCATGGTTTTTGCATTACACAGACTTGATGTTAGAATCCTGGCTTTACTACCAGCTGTGTGATATTGGGTCATTTGCTAAGCCTCTCTGAGCCTCAAGTGGCACTTTAAAACATCAGATATTTCAAAGGGTTATTATTAACAAGCGTGGCATACACATGACTACTTTGAGCAAATACTGGTTTCTTGTTCTGCTTTGGAGAAATCAGAATTATGATTTTTTTCCTGTCTAACTCCTCCCTCCCCATTATCAGCATTCCATCTTCCCCCTTTCTTCCTTCTCCATTTAACTGGTAGAGTTTAATGAGGCAGAAATCTGATGTCTGCAGGTAGACCAGTTGCCAGTTTCAAGTGAAAATAAATGATCAGGCTCTACCAAAAACTACTAGGCTGTTATCTACTGGATCCTCTGCAACCGAAAAAAGGAGGAGGAAACAAAGGCTAAACACAGCCATACATTGACTGTATTCTTCTGTTTTTTGGACAGTTTACTCAGGAATCATGCATACCCATCTTAGTTTCCAGAGTCAGTTACGGAACAAATTAAGTGCCATGAACTTGTTCCATTGCATGAATTGGGGTTTTGAGCAATTCAGGGACCCAGTGTATCCCAAGCCCAGGCTTGGGTGATTTTTTAAGCATCATCTTGTAGCTTGTGCCACTGCCCACGACTTTCAAAGGAGCTTCTTTATTCGAAACTTGGGTGCTCCATGGCCCCAACCCCTGCAAGCTCCTTCCGGTCGACCTCAGGGAGATCATTTTCTCAGCTACTTCATGTGGGAAGTGAAGGGGAAGATGATAAAATGTGTGAGGTGTACACGGAAAGAAAAGGATAAAGGGGCCTTTTCAGAAGGTGGACCAGAGTAGACTCTTCCATGGTTTTACTTCAGGGCAACACGGGTCCCTCTTCATTTTTCCCTCCCTTTTCTTATCCTCTCTTTCCTGCCCACTGCTTTTCCCTGTTGGTGTTTTAGGGACTTTCGGTTTCAATCTCTCTCTCCAGTGCTCTTCTGTTCCCCAGAATTTGCTGCAGGAGATCAGAGTGGAGAACTTGCTTTCTGAAGGTACAGAGACCTGTGTGAAAATGAATCGTCCGTCGAATTTTATCCTGTGCTTGACTGTATCCCTGAAACAGGAATTTAGCCATACTTTTCTCTCTCATTTCCTCTCACTTCTTCACTTCCTTTACTGTTTCGCCTTCCACGCCTGTGCCCTGGGCTTTCTGTGCTTTGTTTAGCCTGACTGGAAGTGTAGCAGGTCCTGGGAGAGCTTGGGCTGGGACCCTAGGCCTGAGCCTACAGATCTGTGGATGATATCTTCCAAGTGATACTGGGTGAGTGCAGCTCCTGGTACCCTCTATACAGAATGGCTCTCGAGTATTAAACATTCGTTGGCAGTCCAAGTATCTTTTCCAAAGGTTGCTGAGGATGTGACCACGTACTTTCTGTTAACAAAGCACAAAGCAAATGACAACCCATTTTGAGTGAAAACAGCCCAAGTTTAGAAGTTGAGTAAATACACATTTATTTGTTTTTCGCAATCAATTTAAACGGTTTAGGAGGAACCTTCCTTCTGTACTTTTGGACGTATTCCAAGACAATAAAGCGAGACGTTTTGGAATTTGAAAGCTGCAGGCAATCAAAAAGGGTTTCGGCTTCAGCTGGCTCCTGTCATGGTCTTGGGCCCACACAAGGCTGTCTAATTCCTGCTTCTTAGGCATTTTACTGTTTTAACTGTGAATCTTACTTAAACCAGGATGTTGTTGACTGAAATGATCTTGTTAACATTTTCCATAGCACAAAGCACAGAGAGAAGTAGGCTCATGACTAGTTGTTTTATTGACTAACATTGATTCTGTTTGACTTTTGATTTTTTCAGTTTTCCAGAACTATGGGGACTTCCCATTGGGCACTCCTGGTCTTAGGCTGTCTCTTCACAGGTATGGATCTCAAGCCTCTCTGAGTTTGTTGTCGTCCGGGAAATCTTTTTTTTTCCCCTTAAGTTCTGTGCTCTGGGGGTATATTGCCTATATTCCTGAAAACAGTCCAAAAGAGTAAAAAGAAACAAGGTGTTATCTAGAATGACTACACACACTCAGTTCCCCTTGCTGTATTGCGCTAGTGCCAAAAAGAATGTTCTCCGGTGGCAATTTTAGTATATGTGCCATTCTGGCATTGACATGCTGTTAGGAATAATAGTTTAAATTTGCCTGCCACTCCCTTCCATTTCCTGGGTCATGGGTTTCCAGGAGAGGTGGGTTAGAGAAATAAATTCAAGAATGCTCAAAGGAAACAAATAGAGGAAATTTTCATCCAGGAAATCATACCTGTCTTAAATGGAAGATGCTTTAATTGCTGCAAAATCTTAGAGTCACCTTTGGCCTTGAAACTGAATTACTCACTATCTCACGCTTGGGGAAGCTTACTAACTTTTCCACCAGGAGGATGCGAGCAGGGCCATGTGTTGAAATATTTATTGGCCTTTCTTAGTTTTCATCCAGATAATCATGAGTTGCAGATGTTCGCCATGACACCAGTGTTTTTCTAGTCTGAGGAGTTAACTTAAGCCCATTAGTCTCTTTAGGTCTCACCTGGATGGATATGGCAACATTGAGCATGATCAGTGATTTAGGAGTTAAGTCCACTCTGTGTTCCTCACCTGCAGGACAATAGGGACTCAGGTGCACTTTCCACATCGCTCTTAACAGGCTGACCAGTCAGAGTGGACACATACTGAAGTTGGGTGAATTCCCGCACCAGGCTTAGAGGGGGATTAGAGATCTTGAGTGCATAATTTAGTCATAATATCTCTTCTACCAGTTTTATAGACAGGGGAAGCTGAACTGACATTTTAGGTTCTAAGACGAACTCAAGAGTTTTCACTCTTGGGCTTGACTTATTCTTTTTGAATTGAAATCCACATCCTCCTACTTTGGTTTCTGGAAGTCATTAGAGAGGAGGCATGCCAGAGTATTGTGAGAAATGGGAGATGCGTACTTCTTGAGCACAAATCTGCCTTGTGCTTTGTTCAGCCTTTTTCTCTGTCCATAGGGAACGCAGACAGTAAAGAGCCCATATGAGCTTGAGCTTATGCCATCTTGTGCTATTTCATGGTCACACATAAGAGTCTCAGATATGGAACTGGAGTGAGACATCCTCTGTCCATTGGAGTGTTTGGAGGGGTGAGCCCAGCAGGGGCTGGACAGGGCTATTGAGGCCTTTGGAGCGTTTGCTGCTCTCAGCAGATGCGGTGCTGTTCATAATGGGGGGCCTTTCATGGGCATCCAGGCTAACGAATTTTTGCGTAGAAATGGTCATTGTTCATAGAGGCTGCTCTGGGTGAGACCGTCCTTTCGGGCTGCATCCTATTCAGAGTGTGTTTCCTTTTACAGGGCCGAGCCTAATCCTCTGCCAGCTTTCATTACCCTCCATCCTGCCCAATGAAAATGAGAGGGTTGTGCAGCTGAATTCATCCTTTTCTCTGAGATGCTTTGGGGAGAGTGAAGTGAGCTGGCAGTACCCCATGTCTGAAGAAGAGTACCCCGATGTGGAAATCAGAAACGAGGAGAACAACAGTGGCCTTTTTGTGACGGTACTGGAAGTGGTCAGTGCCTCGGCGGCCCACACTGGGCTGTACACTTGCTATTACAACCACACGCAGATGGACGAGAATGAGATCGAGGGCAGACACATTTACATCTACGTGCCAGGTGAGTTGCCTGGGTCCCCCCGGACCAGGCTTGTCCTATTTTGCTTGTTAATTGTATGAAAGTTTTTAGAAGTATAAAAATAATAAATATTTATCAGAGAGAATTTGAAAACTACAAACACATAAGCTTAAATCAAGATCATTTGTCATGTCATCATCCAGAAATATTCATTGCTAACATTTTAGAACTGTATTAAGTTTTGAAAACCATTTCATTGTGGCATCTTTTATTGGCATTGTGAGGAAAATCTGAAATGTACTCATTTCTATTCATTTTGATCAAGTTCAGCAAATACTTGCACGTATTGAGTATCAGGCATTGCTAAGTGTTGGGGACACAAAAATTAGTTAGATAGGCCTTATCTTGGAGTGGCTTATAGTTCATTGTAATGGCTTCCAAATAACTGATATTTTTCAAATCCAAGAAAACGAAACGTATACAGGCATGCCTCGGAGAGATTGTGGGTTTGGTTCCCGACTCCCAACATAAAGTGAATATTGCAATAAATTGAGTCATACAAATTTTTAGTTTTATTTTTGGTTTTCTAGTGCATTGGATGTTTATACTTCTGTAGCATTTTTTTTTATTTTTTGGCCATGCCATGTGTCATGCAGGATCTTAGTTCCCTGACAAAAGGATCAAACCTGTGCGTCCTGGATTGGGAGCATAAAGACTTAACCACTGGGCCACCAGAGAAGTCCCACATTGTAGCCTGTTAAGTGTACAATAGCATTATGTCTTAAAAAGCAATGTACATACCTTAATTTTAAAATATTTTATTGCTAAAAATACTAACCGTCATCTGAGCCTTCAGTGAGTTGTAATCTTTTTATAGGAGTAGCATCAGAGATCGCCAATCACAGATCACTGTAACAATGTAATGATAATGAAAACATTTGCAGTATTATAAGATTTACCCATATTTGACACAGAGTGAGCAAATGCTGTTGGAAAAATGGCACCAATAGATTTTCTTGATGCAGCGTTCACAAACTTTCAATTTGTGAAAAACCCAGTATCCGTGAAGCACAATATAGCAAAGTGCAGTAAACCAAGGTGTGCCTGTATTTAACCTGGATGAGCTGGAATGGATTTTCTTCTTTCTAATGAAAATTCTGGTCAGTGTTGTGTTTTGTCCTCCAAGAAGCAAATGCCAGCATAGGAGTAAGGTGGAGTTAAATATGCAAGGGTTATATTAAAGGAGAGGCTTATGAGAGAAGGGCTTCCCTGGTGGCTCAGATGGTAAAGCATCTCTCTGTAACGTGGGAGACCTGGGTTCGATCCCTGAGTTGGGAAGATCCCTTGGAGAAGGAAATGGCAACCCACTCCAGTACTCTTGCCTGGAAAATTCCATGGATGGAGGAGCCTGGTAGGCTACAGTCCATGGGGTCGCAAAGAGTTGGGCACGACTCAGCAACTTCACTGTTTCACTGGCTAAGAGATGAAATGAGAAGGGATCCAGCAGAGGCTGGGAGAGTTGTCTGCCTGCAGTGCGAGTGTGACCCTGAATGAAGGAGAGAGGGAAGGAAGGTGGGGTAGATGAGTCCTAGACCTCGGTGTGAAGAAGGTCTGGGAGTCCTCCTGTCTAAGGAGACCCGGTTCCACACAGTCTTTGTCTGGAAACATCTCTGGAGGGCACGGCTTAAGGTTGGGATGGATTTCAGAGTCAGGCAGAATGTGGGTGCTTCCTGGCAGCAGACACCCTCATCAGCTAGACTTAGCCATGAGCTTGAGATGCATTTGGTTTACCACCCACCTGGCATTCTCTGGGCATTCCTTTGTAATGATCTATGTTTGCCTCTGTACCTGTGTCTATATCTGTGAAAAGTGAAAGTCGCTCAGTCGTGTCCGACACTTTGCAACCCCATGGACTGTAGCCTGCCAGGCTCCTCTGTCCATGGAATTCTCCAGGCAAGAATACTGGAGTGGGTTGCCATTCCCTTCTCTACAGGATCTTCCCAACCCAGGGATAGAAACAGGATCTTGCATTGCATAAGTAGTACCTGATGGTAGGGAAGACTTGAACTTTAAAGAAAACTCTGGCTGATGTGTAATAGATCAAACTGTATATTTTAACCTGAAGTTATTTTGTGGCTTTGTTTCTTGGAGTCTTTGCTAATAGAGTTCAGGAATTTGGAACTCTAAAAACAAATTCAAATCATAGCAATTTTAGTGTATAGATGGGTGAATTAAAGGGGAATGCAATTAGAACTTTGGCCTTATCTTACTTAATTGCTAAGTTGTGTCTCTTCTGTGACCCTGTGGATGGTAGCCCACCAGGCTCTATCCATGGGATTTTCCAGGAAAGAATACTGGAGTGAGTTGCCATTTCCTTCTCCAGGGGATCTTCCCGACCCTGGGATCGAACCCACATCTCCTGTATTGGCAGGCGGATTCTTTACCACTGAGTCACCTGGAAAGCCCCTAAACTAGAGTACTTGGCTTCAGTAAACAAGGATATAAACCATTTATAGCTCTTGCCATCTGTGTTGTTTTAGCAGACATAGAGTAAGGGAGTTTCAGAAGTATATCTTCCTACCTTTCTGCTTTTTCAAGTTTTTAAAATTGGCTCCTTGGGACTTTCCAAGGAGGTCTATTGGTTAATACTTTGAGCTTCCACATCTGGGGGCCTGGGTTTGATCCTTGGTCAGGGAACTAAATCCCTTATCTTCATGGAACAGCCAAAAAAAAAAAGTTTAAAATTGGCACCTTTTTCTGTCTTCTGTAACTATGGATCTAAACCCTCTTCACTTCTGTTCTGACATTCTCATCTGTATCAACTTTCTTTCCTAACAATTGAAAAAAAATTGTTTCATAAGGGATAGATATTTAGAATGTCACCCATTGTTATTCTCACATAAAGGCTCTCCTGCTTTGAAGACAGTAGTAGGAAGATGGGTTTGTTAAAAGAACTGAGTCTTTATCTGCCTAAGATTGTCCAGAGATTTTTCCTGTTCCTTCCTTGCCCCAGCACAAACAGCATCCGGCCAGGCTCTGCATTGCTAGAGATCTTGTTTGTAATTATCTAGAGTTGTGTATCCTTTGTGAAACTGATGCTGGAAACTCTCACTACTTATTACCAAGTAGTTTAAATAGCTGGTTTTCTTTTGAAAAGAAAATTCTCAGGCTGTGGAATTATACATTTTATTTATTATTTGAGAGGTTATGTTTTTAGTAGCTTTCTGTACTACTTTTCAAGTGATACAGCTATAGGTCATAGGCATTGTAAAAAGCATTTCATGATTCAAAAATTATGAGTATTTTCTCATGTTTTGAGCAGACCTGATGATTTTTTTTCAGACTTGATTATTTTAATGTCCATTTTGTTTTGTGTTTTGTAGTTTAAATTTTGATCTCCATTTCTGACAATATTTATATTTGTTTTCAGTATTTTTTAAGAAGGCACAGGCAATTTGATATTGTTCATACTTTAAAAAATCACCTTTTAGCTGTTAGGATGACAAATGTCAGTGGGGTGACACTTCTGGATTTATGAGTAAAGGTAAAATTCATACTTAATATGACTAATGCCAAAGAAGTAATTTTTCTGCATATATGTGTGAAGGTGAAATTAATCCTTAATATGTTTTTCATTTTTTTTTTTCCCCAAATGTCAGACCCAGATGTAGCCTTCGTACCTCTAGGAATGACAGATTCCTTGGTCATCGTGGAGGACGAAGATTCGGTCATCATCCCGTGCCGCACGACTGATCCTGAGACTCCGGTGACCTTACTCAGCAGTGAGGGGGTAGTGCATGCCTCCTATGACAGCAGACAAGGCTTTAAAGGAACCTTCACTGTCGGGCTCTATATCTGTGAGGCCACGGTCAGAGGGAAGAAGTTCCAGACCATTCCATTCAATGTTTATGCTTACACAGGTACTTGTGCCCTCTCTTACCTTCTCTAAATAAGAGGTACAGGCAAAGTCATCAGATGCATGTAGAATTTTCTTTTAAAGTCCTAATGTCTAGTGATGGAGCCCCCAAATTCTGATATGGGGACTTGGCATTAACCTCCTAAAGGTAGGTTAACCCCATCTTGAACCTACAATGTTAAGCTGATCTCTGTGGCTGTAATAATATGAAGCTTGGCATTACCAAAGGCAAAATCTTTCCTATCCCTGTACGATCTCGTGTTTCGTCAGTTAACTTCAGTGTACTGTAAGGAATTTTTTTTTCTTGCATAAGCCTCTTACTGTTTTAGTCACATTCCTGACTACAAAAGCCTTAACTACAAACACACACCTGTGGGGGTTGGACTTCTAGGTTAATTTTAATAACTTCAGAAAGTGATTTTGAGAAAAGCTGGTAGCTGTCGACTTCATCCCTTTGATGTGAGTGGTTAATGCATTTGGGAATGTATAAACCATGCTTGGGCCAACACATTTATAGAGCACTTACATGCAGGTATGGTGTTAGCGAAAGCATGCCATTTAACCCTTGTGAAGGGCTTATTTTATGCCAGATTCCATGCTAGGTTCTAGAAATGCTGAGAATAACTGGGGAGCAGAATGGGAGAGAAGAAGATAGTAAATCAGTGATGGGATAGGAGCTAGTGGCTAGGAAAGTGAAGGCTTGATCTGTCGATAAAAGTGATTGCAGTCATAATGCACCCAAATGCTTGGGGATGCAAATGTGGTCTTCTGGCAAATTGGGATTTATTATTACTGTTGTTATTGTTTTGCATGTGTGTGTATGTATATATGGGTATGTGTTTTACTTTATGCCAAATTATGCATGTCAATGCAGATCAAGGCTTCTAAGATTTTCAAAATTTTGTCTTGATCAAAGCTGTTTGCAAATTATTTTTCAGAATCTTCTTTAAACATTCAAACCTTGTAAGATCCTGACTATACTTTAGATATTTAGGTTCTTGTGTTTGTTCTTTTTTTAAATAGCAACATCAAAACTTGATCTGGAAATGGAATCTCCTAAGACTGTATATAAGGCAGGCGAATCGATTGTGGTCACCTGCACCGTCTTTAACAACGAGGTGGTTGACTTTCAATGGACTTACCCTGGACAAATGGTAAGTACCCTCAAGGCCCCTGGTGGCAGGGAGTGGATCACTGTAGGGCTTCGGAGACCTATCGCTTATGGGGCACGACACTGACCTCTTGACCTTAGCTTTGCAGCTCTGATACACACTCGGACAAGAGGCTCTTAGAGCAGTGGGAGAGTCTGAGATGCTGATAGCTGAAACAGGCCCTTCAGAATGCATAGAGATTTCACACTGAGTGCTCTTTTTTCATCAGATAGGCAGGTTATATGGCTACAAGATAATGACCAAAAAATTAGCAAAGCAAAACACAAATGAATTTTAAAACTTTCTGATTGCTTAAAGTCATGAATTCTCCTTTTCTTGGCTCCCATGCCTTTGAGTTTTGAGGCGTTGGATAATGTTGCTCGCCTGCTTCCCTGCCTTGTGGACACCCATGATACTCTGCTGCTTGCCTGCCTGGTCTTGCCTTTGTTTTAATATGAGCCAGGTCTTAATCTTTTAGTTGTGGCATGCAGACTCTTAGTTGCAGCGTGTGGGATCTAGTTCCTGACCGGGATCCAGCCTGGGCCCCTGCGTTGGGAGCACAGGGTCTTAGCCACTGGACCAGGGAAATTCCTTTATAAAAAAATTCATTTGTGTATTTATTTTGGCTGTACCTCGCAGCTGCACTAGGGATCGAACCCAGGCCCCTGGCAGTGGAGGCGCAGAGTCCCACGCATTGGACTGCCTGGGAATTGCCTGCCTGGTCTTTCTATGCATAACCTTCCTTCAGTGAACAGGCATAACTTGAATCATTCAATAAACATTTAGTGATGTTTGCTGAATCCCAAGCTCTCTGGTGGATGCTGGCCCATCTACTGAAAGAAGGGAGAAGTGAAGATGGGGAACGGGAGCCACTGTGTCATCTCTGGTCCCTGGGAATTTACACACAGTGTCTCATTCATTCTTTTTTTATTTTATTGAAGTACAGTTAATTTACCAAGTTGTGTTAGTTTCAGATGTACAGCAAAGTAATTCAGTTATATAAATATGTATAAAAAATATATATTCTTTTTCAGATTCCTTTTTATTATAGATTATTGCAAAATGTTGAGTATAGTTCCCTGTGCTATATATAGGTCCTTGTTGTTTTCCTATTTTATATGTATTGGTGTGTGTATGTTAAGTCCAGTTCTCATTCATTCTAACCCATCATGGTAAGTGTGTATGAACTGTGTGTAAAAGGCTATGATGGTCCCATGCAGAAACCGTTTAACAGTGTTTAATACAGTGCCCTTATGGAGAGCAAAAACCATCTATGTATAAATATATGTATATATATACACACATATATAGACATATATGTACATATATATATGGTCTTTCCCCCTTCACTCCTAGTTTGCAAATTTTTGCTCCTTGCTCTTTTTGGCATCTGATAGTACCTCTCCTTTTTTCCACTTCTCTCCTCCATGCTTTGGCTGCCCCTTTCCTTTCTCCCTGGGGCATCTGATTGAAACTTGGACATTTTCACATATTGCCCTATAACCTCATGTACTGAAGAGACATTCGTAGACCAGTAGGTATACATCTTCCCCAAAATGTAAAGCTATCTGATTTTTCTGTTCATACTTGATTGTCTTTATTTTTATTTTTTATGGAAACTTTTTTGTTGTTGTTAAGTTTCATTTATTTGTTTATTTATGGCTGCTTTGAGTCTTTGTTGCTGCACTCAAGCTTTCTCTAATTGGGGAGAGCAGAGGCTTCTCTTAGTTGCACTGTGAGGGCTTCTCACTGCAGTGGCTTCTCCTGTTTCAGAGCATGGGCTCTAGGCTCAAGGGCTGCAGTAGTTGCAGCTTGTGGTCTTAGTTGCCCTGTGGCATGTGGAATCTTCCCAGACCAGGGATCAAACCCATTTCCCCTGCATTGCAGATGGATTCTTTTTTTTTTTTTAATTATTCTTGTATTTATGGCCGTGCTGAGTCTTTGTTACTTTGCACAGGCTTTCTCTAGTTGCTGCAAGTAGGGGCTACTCTTTGTTGCAGTGTACGGGCTTTTCATTGTGGTGGCTTTTGTTTCTGAGTACAGGCTCTAAGGCACGAGGGCTTCAGTAGTTGTAGTGCATGGGCTGTAGAGCCTGGGCTCAGTAGTGTGGCACATGGGCTTAGTTGCTTCATGACATGTGGAATCTTCCTGGACCAGGGATCAAACCTATGTCCCCTGATTTGGCAGGCGGATTCTCATCCACTGTATCACCAGGCAAGTCCGGCAGGTGGATTCCTAACCACTGGGCCACCAAGGAAGCCTATATTTGATGCCTTTAATCCTTAAAACATAAATGCTTCTTTTAATTTATTGGAGATAATTTTTTCCCCTCAAAACCAAACTATGTGCTCTTTGGTCCCCAAATACATAATCTAAGTATTGGTTTATAAATCAGTTTTTGTTTGATATTTTTTAAAAAAATGCAGGCTTATTATAACTTTAAAATTTAGAGAAATAGATGAAAAGCCACTTTCCAGAACCACTCTCATTAGAATTTTAAGGAGATAAGTCCTTTAAATACTTTATAAATGTAATAATTAATAGATACACTTTAAATAGCGCTTTGTTATATATTTTTCCTTGTGGCAGTATAGCACAAACACCTTACTATGTCATTAAATATCCTTTCAAAACAGGATTTTCAAAGGAACATGGCTAAAAATATTTTTTATTAGACATTATTTTTTAGACCAGTTTAAAAAAATATTCATTTGGCTGCACTGAGTCTTAGTTGCAGCACACGGGATTTTTGATCTTTGTTGCGGCATGTGGAATTTTTAGTTGCAGCATGTGGGATCTAGTTCCCTGACCAAGGATTGAACCCAGGCCCCTGCATTGGAAGCATGGCGTCTTAACCACTGGACCACCTGGGAAGTCCCTTTAGAGCAGTTTTAAATTCACAGCAAAACTGAGTGAAAAGTACAGAGATTTTCTGGATTGCTCCTTGGGCTCAAAACATGAGCAGCTTCCCCCATCTATATCCCCACAGGGTGGTACACTTGTTAGAATCCAGGAACCCACACTGGTGCATCATCATCTCTGAGCCCATAACTTACACAGGGGTTCACTCTTAGGAAACAGCTTGTTAAAGTCAGTTTTCCTCCCCTTCTGCTGTAGAAAGGCAAAGGCATCACGAGGCTAGAGGAAACCAAGTTCCCGTCCATCAAGTTGGTGTACACTCTGAGGGTTCCTGAGGCCACGGTGAAAGACAGTGGAGACTACGAATGTGCTGCCCACCAGGCCACCAAGGAGGTCAAAAAGATGAGGAACGTCACCATTTCTGTTCACGGTACACTCTGCTTCCTAAAATGCCCATCGGCCATGCTGCTCGGGATCCACCATGAGGTGATCATTGTTTAATGGAAACTCTTCCCTGTACAGAGAAAGGATTTATTGAAATCAAACCCAACTTTAACCTGTTGGAAGCTGTCAACCTGCATGAAGTCAAGCATTTTGTGGTGGATGTGCAGGCCTATCCCCCTCCCAAGATAACCTGGCTGAAGGACAACCTGACTCTGATTGAGAATCTCACAGAGATCACCACTGACATAGAAAAGATTCAGGAAATAAGGTAAAGAAACACCCTTCTCAAGTTTGCCTTTTCTTTGTATTGTATTTCTTAGATAGACTGATGTTTGTGTGTGTCTTATGACCCCAAACAAGAGTCAATATAGAAAATTTAGCAATCAGAAATAGGAGATACTGGAAATCAGGTATATTTCGTGATAATGTTGCAATGCAATAATAGTATGTTGGTAAGTATGTAACAATGAAATGAGAAGAAAGAATTGAAAAATCTCTGCTCCCGGTGAAAGACATGTTCCTGGATTCAGCAAGGGGTGGAGGAAAGAAAGTAAAATTGGACCCACTTGGGTTTCATATGTATTCCTTGATATCCATCACCCATATTGCAAGTACACATGTATGGTGATTCCAGTTCTAGGGCAGTTATTACATATGCCTACATGAAACACAACATCATTGGCTTAATCTGAAATACATTTGCCCCAGTGAGGCTTTCATGGGAAATATGAGTAGTGTCTGAGTAAATTTGGTTAGGAGAGAATGTACAATGGATAGTTTGGATCCTTGCTCTCTGAGGAGCTGTAGACTGTTGTCATCTCTTAACTAGTGGTGAAGTTTTGTGTAAGTCACCATTCAGCCTCAGTTTCCTCATCTATAATGTAGGGTTAATAATACCGTATGTCCTTCAAGATGAGGAACTGGATGATATTTTGAGGTCTCTTGCAGCTTTAAACTCTGATTAGAATCCGAGAGCAGAAGATCCCTCTTGAAGGGCCTAGCTAATCCAGCCCTGCATCTTTGTCAGAAACCTTCCAAAGGAAACAAAATCCTCTATTTCAAGCCTCCAGGAAAGAGGAGAAGATAGAACCTTTGCCATTACTTCACTTAATTTCAGGATTTGCTTCCTTCTTTCTGAACTGGATTCCATGTGTAACTGAGAAGCAACATCTGGGAAAATGGAATGTAACTACCTCTGTGGAACAGGGATATACGTGGGATACTGAATCTGGAAGGCTTTCTAAGACACGAAATGTAGGAACACAGAGAAGTGGACAGTGTCTAACTTTATACTAGGCTGTGAGGCCGGAGAGAAATAGGGTGATTCCAGCATAGCCAACACTAGAGACACCCAGGGCTGTCTGCAAGCTACCATCAGTAGCAATGGCCAGACGATAGTTGTCAGCGGAGCAGTCCAGGAGAGCTGTCTCTGAAGGTGTTTTTTGAGTCTTTTGGAGAAACTTCTCTTTAATGAGGCATGAAAGCAAATGTTTCTCTATTTTTTTTTAAGATGCATATAGTCGTGCATAAGAGGACCTTTTGGAAAAACATTCATGACCAGCGCTCTTCCTCTCTCTCTAAAAGGACAGTCAGCATTTTATTGAACACACACACACACACGACGAGCATTTATTATACATCACTCCTCTCTCTATTTTTTTTTAAGATGCATCGTGCACTTTAAAAACATTCACACCTAAAGACAGTGCATTGTAAGAAGCCTCACTCCTCTCCTGTCCTCGAATGCATTTGTACCCCCTCCTCCCCACCCACAAGGAATACCTTTATTAGTTTTGTTAGGAAGGTTTCTAATGAAACCTTCCAGAGTTTTTTAAGCAAATACAAGCAAGCAGGAGTTTTATACCCCAGTGACCTCTCCGTATGAATACAGAGACAGTGTCTTTATTGTTTCTTCCAAGGATGTTCCAGTATTTGGCTGAATCACTCATATGATGGATGTTAAGGGGAATCAAGTATTTATTTTTATTTTGTATTGGAGTATAGTTGCTTAACAGTGTTGGCAAGTAGTTTTTTCTTAAACATAAAAATCCAGGATTCAAATAAAAGGAAACCTGGTAGGGTTTGTTTTTTCCCATTTAGAAGTCAGGCCTTAGCAGAGCTGACTGCTCTTGTAGCCACATAAGCTATTGCTCATCTCAGATTGTCTGGTCTTCTGTTTAAGAATGAAATGTCTACAACTCAGACCTTCAGTGCATAGACAGTATAAGGAAAATCCCAGGAAAGCGATCATACGGACAAGATATTTTATAACAACATTTGAATTGAAAATGGTAATTGCTTAACGATTGGAATTTATTGGGCTACTCCTTGCTGAAACACAATCCTTTTCTTTTAAGTTATCGAAGCAAATTAAAGCTGATCCGAGCAAAGGAAGAAGACAGCGGCCATTATACTATTGTAGTTCAAAATGAAGATGATGTGAAGAGCTATACTTTTGAACTCTTGACTCAAGGTTTGTAAGGGCCAGATAAAGATAACTCCAGCTCGGTCGGTGGGTGACTGAGAGTCTCCCGGGGAGAGCCTGGCTCTGTCCCCACAGGTCATGGAGGGAAAAGCAGCCCTTTCAGGGGAGAAGCAGGGGGTGTGGGTGTCAGGTGTAGCTCTGTTGGACTTATGAATTCACATAATTCTGGGAGGTTCCAGGCTAGTCTGGAACTGTCTGACTTGGAATTCCTAGGCTCCAATCGCTTCCTTACCCCCTATTTCTCAATTAGGTATCTCCAGTTCTGGAAAGAGTGAAATGATATGTTTTGGTCCAGATGACCTTAGGTTGTTCCAGAGTGTTTGGGCTTTTTGTACCTAGTTTTCCTTATAGACCTCTATAGAAGCCCCTCCCAGAATGGAGTGCCCAAGTCTGTTAATATTCCAGTTTAGCACCTATTCACTGAGTACCTATCATGGGCCATGTACTGTCCTAGGTAGGCTCATTTGACACTCACGGTCAATCTGTATACAAGTATTAGCATATTTCTAACTTATTTGATCACTGGTTACAAAAAAGAATCTTTAAAATGTAATAATATTGCACTGTGGTAAATGCTGCTTTAGAGCCTACCATTTAGATGAATCTATAAGCTGATGCCCAAGCTATAATATAATTCTAAGAGCCTCTTTGTCTTTCAAGTCAAATAAACACAGGGGCTTTTTGCTTTCTTTACACCAGATTTAAAACACCACAGGGCACAGATGCCTTCAGCATGCTCTTAACCAGTTGGATCTGTTGGATCCAACAAACTGGAGTGTTACTTTGCACACCACTGGTCTCAGCTCCCTGCTGGGTGGTTGGTTGATTTATAGGTTCAGATGTTTTGTGGACAAGTTTTGAACTCATATTCCACTTGGTAGTCCCCAAAAGTTCTGGTATGCCAGCCATCCAGTCCTGATTTCTTTTCACCTCCTGCAGTTCCATCCTCCATACTGGACTTGGTTGACGATCACCATGGCTCTAACGGGGGCCAGACCGTGAGATGCACAGCCGAAGGGACCCCTCTTCCGGATATCGAGTGGATGGTTTGCAAGGATATTAAGAAGTATGGAACACATTCCTTTCTCTTTTGTGGTCAGGATGTTTCTTCCTTGGCACGAAGAACCTCAGATGCATTTTATTTCTTTGGCTGGCTCTGTTTTTAGCATTTGTGGTTCTTATTTGGCCTAGGTCTCATAAACTACAATAGAGGGTTCCAAACATGGACCTTGTATGTGTGTGTGCATGTGTAGGCATGTGCGTGTGCTTTTGTGTTCATGAATAGCTGTATGAAGAAGGTCTGCGTCCCTCAGCGGATTCTCAAAGGGTCTCTAATCTGAAAAGAGCACTAATTTAAAGGCCCTCTCTAAGAGGATCTTTCCTACCCTGGCCCACGTTTTTATCTCACATTTTGTCTTGGTGAACTTGATTTGGTGGCTAGCCTGGCGTGTGAACATGCATGAAGATACTGCCCAGGGGGCTTCTCTCTACCTGCTGTGTGGTGGGAGGTAACTCGCCAGTCGCTCCTCCACCCCTCATTCCTCGACCTTCTCCAGTGGGCACCTGAGCAATGTGCTTGCATTCCTTCCCGGGGTGCCTGTTGTGCTCCAAAGCCTCTGAGCTTCTCTTGGAGGCTGAGACTCCTCCCCCTGGCACCTGAGGCCAAAAGGCACTGGACTGGGATCCAGACTAGGACTGGATTCTAGGTCCAATCCTAGTTATACCTGAGGGGGTCCCCATAGTGTGGGTGGAGAAAAGGGAGGGCACCAGGCCTTTTTTGGAAGGGTGGGACGTTGGGATACTTAAACATTCTTGAAGTCGTTTCCTCAGGGGTTCAAGGCCTGTGACAGGTAGTTCTGTTGGATTGAACTTGTTTGTCTCTGTCTTGCCTTCTTAAACAGTTAAATTAAAATTTTTTTTAATTTATTTGGTTATGCTGGGTCATGTGCATGTGGCATGCAGGATCTTTAGATGCCAGCTCTTAGTTGGGGCATGTGGGATCTAGTTCTTTAACCAGGGATCAAACCCAGGTCTCTTGCATTGGGAGCTCAGAATCTTAGCCAATGGACCTGCAGGCAAGTCCCAACAGTTAACTTTTAATTACCCACATGTAGGTTATTCTCTCTTGGAGAACAAGTTTTAAGGTTAATCTGCACCTAAAATATCAACCTGTAGCCTTGCAAATGCAGACAGGGTCAGCGCTGCTTGCCGTCTTAAATGATTCTCACTGCTCCACCCTCATGACTCCCCACAATGGGCTCTATATCTATGCCTTTTACTCTCTCCAGATGTAACAATGAAACTTCATGGACAGTTTTGGCCAACAACGTTTCAAACATCGTCACAGAGGTCCACCCCAGAGACAGGAGCACAGTGGAAGGCCAGGTGATGTTTGCCAAAGTGGAGGAGACCATTGCAGTCCGGTGTCTGGCCAAGAACCTCCTCGGGGTGGAAAGCCGAGAGCTGAAGCTGGTGGCTCCCAGTGAGTAGCTCATGGGTCAGGACAACTGTCTTCAGCTGAGCCCTTCCTCCCTTAGGTGGAACTTTGAATCCTAGATGGGTCCTATAGGACTGAAGGTCCAGATGCTCTTAAAGGGCCTTCTCTGGGCATCTGTGTGGGAGCCTTTTCTTTTAGTTTCAGATCTCAAACTGCATCTTTCTGAGGCCCCTTGGGATTTTGTTTGTCTATAAGCATATAGCTACCCAGTCTCTCTGGTCTGGCATGGTGATGGAGGATGGGGAAGGAGGATCTTCTGCCTTGTTGCTCCTTGTAACGGTCGAGACAGGTTGACTTCTTAAAAAAGAAAAAAATTAGTGAAGCCAAAAGCAATATAAGTATACAGCAACCTTTCAAAATACACTGCACTTAAGCTTCTGAACTAATGCCATTGCTCAGCCTCATTTATCAGTGTTTATATTCCAGTTCACATTCCAAAGCACCCTTGGAGAAAGTATTGTGTTCCCAACTGAATTTTGTCCCTTGCCCGTCCAGAGGAAGAGTTGGAGTAGTCTTATGCTTGTATATAATTGAGAGATGATCTTGTCCATTCCCCAAATGAGCCAGGCAGCCCTTATGCTTCTCCACCAGTAGAGAGAGATTTCCAGCCCAGAAATGGCCACCCTGCCCTCCTGCCCTCCTGCGAATTTGTGCGAATTCTCCACCGTGCCCCATCTCTTGTCCTCTAGCTCTGCGCTCTGAGCTCACTGTGGCGGCTGCAGTCCTGGTGTTGTTGGTGATTGTGATCATCTCACTCATTGTCCTGGTCGTCATTTGGAAACAGGTAGATATTTTTTAAAGAACTAAAAATCCTTACTGATAAGAACAAGAAGAGCAACGTAGCTCAGTGCTTGGCACAGAGAAGGAGCTCAATAACTACATGATGGGTGAATGTTGTTGAATCCTTCCGTGTCAGTCACTTGGCTGCCATGGTTAAGCTCTGGTATCTTCTGATGTTGGTCATTCACCAGTTACCTGTCCTTGTCATTTACAGAAACCAAGGTATGAAATCCGTTGGAGGGTCATTGAATCAATCAGCCCCGATGGACATGAATACATTTATGTGGACCCAATGCAGCTGCCTTATGACTCAAGATGGGAGTTTCCAAGAGATGGACTCGTACTTGGTAAGCTCCTGCCCTGCTGGGTGATCTCCCAAAGCCTCCTTTTGCTTTGTCCACAACTTTACTCTTTGCAGGCCTGTGGAGGAAGAAAGAATCTGAACTTGTGCTTAGTAAGAGTGAGGTGTTAGAAATTGGCTTTTGGAAATATTTTTCTGCCTTTGAAAATGAGTCAGTCGGATCACTGTGATGATTTTTTTTTAAACCTCCGTCCATAGCAAATTACAGGTAAAGAAAATTTTACAAAGGAAGAAGCAACCACGGGGAGACACCCATCGGAGTGGCTTTGTTTTGGAAATGATACCCATTGGAAAGGAGATGAATTTCCGTGACGAAAAAGGAACAGATGAAAAATGAATGAGGACGACCCAAAAATATGTTTTGACCCAGTACCTTCTGAGCATGTAGTAGATACTTCTTTAAAAATAGAGTGTAAAAATATAGGTTTTTACATTTTAAAGCAACACATGAAAAATTTTTCAAATATTTCAGTCTTGCGTTGAGACCAAGTACAGGAAACTTTAGTCAAGATTTTTTTTTTTAAATTACATTCTAAATGAATGAAGATAGGACAAAGACAAATGAAGGTAAGAGCTAGAGATCGTGTCATCATGAATATTCTAACAGTGTGTACTTCGGAGGATGCCGAAGGCATTTTTAAATTATCTACTTGTCTCATTCCGGAAAGCAGCCAAATTACGTCTTCCTAGAAAGTTACTTAAACTGAGATCAAATAAGACACCCTAGCCTGTCTCATTCAAATACCTATGTCTGAGAACTAAGCTTGCTTTATTGTATTTTCTCCCTTGTTTTACAAAAGGTGAGGAGCTTAGGGAAGTTAAAAAGTAATAAAATGTGGAGAAAAAGGGACAACATCCGTTGCCAAGAGGTGTTCCTGTGTCTCTCTGCTGTGGATTGTTGAGCTGCTGGGGAAGTGGTACCTTTGCAGGAATAAGTTCCAGCCAGGCAGACGTGCAGTCAGTGGCACTGTGGGCTCTCGGTGCCCTTTAGGAGCCAAGTCTTTCCCTGGCTTGACAGAAACGTCTGCTTTAGACTGCAGACTCTTTAAGAGTGGGCATGACCCAGGAAGGAATACTTAGAGAGTTTGGGATGGACATGTACACACTGATATTTTAAAATGGATAACCAACAAGGACCTACTGTAGAGTACAGGGAACTCTGCTCAATGTTATGTGGCAGCCTGGATGGGAGGAGAGTTTGGGGGAGAATGGATACATGTATAGGTATGCCTGAGTCCCTTCCCTGTTCTCCTGAAACTTTCACAACATTCTTAATTGGCTATACCCCAAAATTAAAAGTTAAAAAAAAAAATAGTGGGCACAAGAGCCTCCATTTCCTTTAGTATCTTCCAACACATGGCAAAGTGTTGTACTCCTGGGCATGTTTAGCCTTCGTTCTTCCTGATCTTCCTAACAGACAGACAGCAAGAGGGCCAGCCTGAAGTTTGCCTCATCACTGCTTGGAATCAGTAATGTCCTGAATAGGGAAGTATTTCCAGCGGAGAAGCTTCCCTGGTGGCTCAGACGGTAAAGCGTCTGCCTGCAATGTGGGAGACCCAGGTTCGATCCCTGGATCAGGAAGATCCCCTGGAGAAGGAAATGGCAACCCACTCCAGTACCCTTGCCTGGAAAATCCCATGGACGGAGGAGCCTGGTGGGCTACAATCCATAGGGCACAAAAAGTCGGACATGACTGAGCGACTTCACGTTCACTTTCACTTCCTGCGGAGAAAGGTTTATTGATGCAAAAGGTGCCCCTGTTTGCATGGAGAAAACAGAAGGGTAGAGAGCCAGGAGGTTTGGGCCAGAGCCACAGAGAACGCGTGCCATAGAGCCCAGGCTTTGGCTCAGCTCTCCAGTTGGTAGATGAGAGCTCACACTAGGGAGGGCTGCACCTCCTTTCTTCCCGTCTGTGTTTTTCCTTTCCTTTGCAAATGTTATGTGACAAAAGCAATTATACTAATTTCTTTCCCTGTGGGCTTAATTCTGGCTTTGACATGATGACTTGGAGCAGTTATTATGCTTTCTCCATATGGGAAAAACACCACCCAGCTGTGCACCCATGAGCGCTGGCCGTGGTAAATGAATCAGATGAGATGCCTGATTCTGTGTGTGTTGATGGTTCTGGTTGCCCACAGGTCGGATCCTGGGGTCTGGTGCATTTGGGAAAGTGGTTGAAGGAACTGCCTATGGATTAAGTCGGTCTCAACCTGTCATGAAAGTAGCAGTGAAGATGCTAAAACGTAAGTGCCCCTTTTCTGGAGATTTCTTGAACATGGAGATATTAAACTCAAAAATCACACAGCCAGTAAATGTAAAATTTAGGACTAGATCTTGGTTCTTTCACCTCTAGGTTTTTGCGTATTTAGACTCGTCAGTGAGGTTTATTTGGAGATTCTTGTCACTTATATGTTGGAAAATCAAGAGTTATTTCTAGTAGCTGCTTTTTACCCTGCAGACTTGGGATAAGTTATTAACGTGTAGACTGAGTTACTAGCCACGTCTCAAAGTTACAACACTCTGAGACTGTCGGTAAATAAAATGAGACCTAGTTGTAGGGTTAGCCACGCTTTTGGCTTTTTCTGGGAAATAAGTAGTTCAGTTGATGTAGGATTTATTTCTTCAACAGCCACGGCCAGATCCAGTGAAAAACAAGCTCTCATGTCTGAACTGAAGATAATGACCCACCTGGGGCCGCATTTAAACATCGTGAACTTGCTGGGCGCCTGCACCAAGTCAGGTAGGCTTGTTCACCTGAGAGTGAGGATTTTCCTAGAACACCTACCATTGTGAAGACTGTTCAGGCTTTTTAATCCCCTACGCTGTACCTCCAGACATGCCAGCAAATATCAGTCTGTTGAATGGGGTTGTGGACTGAGTTCCACTGAGGGAAGCTCCCTGTTCTTGAACAGTGTCTTTTACCACTGTAGATACAGTAAGTTCATGGCTTCTCTGTTCTTCATGTTCATGCTCATCTCCAACTGGTTTTGAACCCCACAGGCCCCATTTACATCATCACTGAGTACTGCTTCTATGGGGATTTGGTCAACTATTTGCACAAGAATAGGGACAGCTTCCTGAGCCACCATCCAGAGAAGCCAAAGAAAGAGCTGGACATTTTTGGATTGAACCCGGCTGATGAAAGCACAAGAAGGTAGGTGCAGAGACAGACGCTGCTGTGAATCACTGTCTTATGTGTGCGTGCGTGCTCAGTCACTTCAGTCGTGTCCGACTCTTGTGGACCCCATGGACTGTAGTCCACTAGGCTCCTCTGTCCATGGGGTTTTCCAGGCAAAGATACTGGCGTGGGTTGCCATTTCCTCCTGCAGGGAGGAAATGTCTTAGGAGCCTCACCAGTGGAGACAATCCATGTCCTGATGGAGGTCATG
This sequence comes from Okapia johnstoni, assembly GCA_024291935.2. Lineage (NCBI taxonomy): Eukaryota > Metazoa > Chordata > Mammalia > Artiodactyla > Giraffidae > Okapia > Okapia johnstoni. Next base: position 63,395,887 of record CM044308.1, read on the forward strand.
TCTATAGATTCAGGGCCAGGAGGTAGCAAGACTTGAAGTCAACTACCCTGCTCCGTCACCCCGTGACATGGTGCTGAGAGATGCCCCGTGTCTGTAGGTGTTTTAGACAGGATATCATGTCGCGGAAAGCTTTGCTGATGGGTTTGAATGAGAGGAAGAGTTGAAATCATCCTGGGAGCCAGTTGCTGTTTATGTGTGGTCCACTTCAGACCTCCAGATAGATCTCTGGCCAGGGATGCCTCAGTGCTCATATCTTGTGAGAAACTATCTGAGGATTTACAAGTTTGAGACACTGGTCCTTGCTGAACCCGGGCGTATCAGTCAGGCCAGTGAAGTGATGATTGCCACTGTAAGCATTTAAAGTGACTGAAAAGATCGCTGTAGATGTGACATTCTGCAAGATCAGAATGTATGCGAATTCACTTCGTATTAAATTACTCGATGGTTACCAAGTTGGTGTTAAATTTATTGAGTAAAAGGAATCGTCTCTCCAAGCCACTCGGTCACGTGGTGAAGCTTTGTGACCTGTGAACCGAAAAACAGAATAAAGACAGAGTTGAGCTGAGGTGGTCTGTGTGTTTGTGTGATCCTTGATTAATGCTCATCTGCCTGACTAGACCACCCATGTGAAGGATGCGGTGGTTGTGCTTTTGTTTCCCCTTTCGCCCCTGTGCCCGCCACTCTCTCACACATGGTGGGTACCTGGTCCTCATCTACTGCGTGCTGGATGATCACTCCAGAGGGACACCTTGGATATGGTTTCTTTTTCTGTTTTTACAGTTATGTTATCTTATCTTTTGAAAACAATGGTGACTACATGGACATGAAACAAGCTGACACTACACAGTATGTCCCCATGCTGGAAAGGAAAGAGGTTTCTAAATACTCAGACATCCAGAGAGCGCTGTATGATCGCCCAGCCTCGTATAAGAAGAAATCCATGTTAGGTAAAGGTGTCTTTGCTTGTGCTTGGGGTGCTGAGATCTTCCAGTGGTTTAATGTGATACTTAGAATACTCAGAAGGTGGTGAGAAGACCTGGTAAAGCAGGACTGTTAGGCCACATGGTCCCTAACTGCAGATCTGCACAACTGGGTCTGTGACATGTTTTTGCAGGTCTGGCCTGTGATTTTTTTAACTAGAACTCAAACTAGTTAAACTCCTTTTATTTATTTGTCTATCTGTGTTTGGCTGTGCTGGGTCTTCATTGCTGTGTGTGGGCTTTCTCTAGTTACGGCAACCTAGGGCTACTCTGTTGCGTGTGCGGATTTCTCATTGTGGGGCTTCTCCTGTTACAGAGTACAGTCTCTAGATGCACAGGGCTCTGTAGTTGCGGCACACGGGCTTAGCTGCTCCAAGGCATGTGGAATTTTCCCAGACCTATGTCCTCTGCATTTGCAGGCAGATTCTTCATCGCTGTAACACTGGGGAAGTCCTGTCTTATGACTGGAAAAAAGGAAAAGAATAAAGACAGAACTAATATAATGAATGTTTCAGATTTTAAGTGTAATCATTTTATTTTATTAATTTTGTCTGACTTTATTGAGATATTGAGATATGATTGACATACAGGGCTGTATACATTTAAGGTGTACAGTGTGATGATTCGACTTACAAACATCGTGAATGATAACCACAATAAATTTAGTGAACATCCATTTTCCCACATAGATGCAAAATAAAAGAAAAAGAAAAATTTTTTCCCTTGCGATGAGAACTTTTAGGATTTAGTCTCTTAAATTTCATATATAAAATGTAGCAGTATTAATTATACTAATAATGTTGTACATTGCATCCGTGAATTGTACGTTTTAAAACATAATCATTTTAAAGAATTATTTATTCTGACATAATAGTATTCATTTTTTGATTTAACATACCTTTTTTAAATGAAGGTATGGTGGTAATTATTTTTTCTCAGTGCCCTTACTTGGTAACATTAAAATATGGCAATCTTTTATTGATGCCTGATATTATTGTTAAAAATTCAATTATGTAAACCTCTGATATCTGTGTTTCATAGCCCTAGCTATTAGCTTTCCTAATGCCCAGTTTGTGATAGAAACTGAAAAGTGGACAATTTGAGGTTATATTATCTGACAAGGATGTTGGGTGTTTCTATTGAATGTTGTTTGAAGGAAGATCCATTTGTTTTCAAAGCAGATGAGCATGTGGCAGGGTTGATTGATTTATAAACTCCAGGGAGCCTAGCTGATGCCCATACCAGATGGACCACCCCACATCTGGTGGGGGGTGGCCCCTGCAGGGTTCTAGTCTAATCACAGGCTTGGAGCCGGGAGGAGGCTTCGGGAGAGATCTGACCATGCTTTGTCGCATAATTTTGTATTACTGGATCTGAGACCTCCCGTAGGTCCCGCCTACAAGGTGTTGTGCTGCCATGGAAATTGTTTTGAAAATCACTGATGTACTCTGGATGCTTTCAGGGTTCTTGAATGAAAGGTACAATCATTAAAAAAAAAAAAAAAAAAGTGCTTGTTTTGCAAAGCGTAGTACATAATAATATTTTCCACTGCTGCAGCTCCAAGTTCCATTCACCTCTCAGTGCCAACTGGGTAAACTTCCAAGCCCTTTTAAAAGGTTGGCCAACGAGACTTGTCGGAACCAACACTTCCGCTCCCCTCCTGTATTGTTAAAAATAGTTTACATTGCTTCCCAGGCCGGACCTGGCTCCAGATGTCAGGAGAACCTGATTCATGCTTAGGCCGGGCCCGGTTGGCAGGCAGACCATTGCTTTCTGGCTGGAAAAATGTGAATGGCTGCAGCTACTCTGTACTTGCCTGAGCTTTTTCAAAAAGTGCTGAGAGCTGCTGGCCTAGATTGCCTCCTTCCTCGAAAACCCTGGGACCCTTCCAGGCGGGACCAACTGGGGAAAGTAGGCAAGTTACAGAGAAAGGAGCTACACGCAAAGTCTTTGGCAGTGAGCTTTAAGATTGCTACTCTAGCCTGATTGGTGGCTAATTTCATTCATAAAGTAAGCCAAGTACTATGAAGGTGGCTTTAAAAAGAAAAAAAAAAAGCAATTCCTAGAAGCTGCTTTTTCATGGAGGCTTCATGAACATTCATCATAGAAGATGCGTGGGTGTGGTTGTGGATGTTGGTGGGTGTGGGTATGTGTTTTAAAGGTGGCTGAGCGGGTTTGCTAAAGGAAAATTTGGGAGCCAAACAAGAACCAAAATATGTGTGAGAACCTATTAGACTAGTCATTATGGAGATATATATTTAAACCAAGTGTATGTATTTACGGATATATTTCTTTTTATTTATTTATTTTTGAAATTAAAAAGATTATTTATCTATGGCTGCGCTGGCTTTCTCAAGTTGCAGCAAGTGGGGGCTACTCTTCTTCATGGTGCTCTGGCTTCTCATTGTGGTGGCTTTTCTCTTGTTGTGGAGCATGGGCTGTAGGGCGCACGGGCTTCAGTAGTTGTGCATCTAGGGCTCTAGAGCAAGAACTCAGTAGTTGTGGCGCACGGGCTTAGTTGTTCCATGGCACGTGGAATCTTTCTGGACCAGAGATAGAACCTGTGTCTCCTGCATTGGCAGGTGGATTCTTTACCACTGAGCCACCAGGGAGGTCCGTATTTCTTTTTAAAGAGGACATTTCTGCATAGTGTACACTCACCTGTGAGGTCTAGACACTATGAGAACATGATCGTAGGTATGTTCTCTGGACAAGCCTCTGCAGCCTAATGAGTGGCCCAGCCCTGCGGGAGTGTCAAGGTGGCTGATGTTTCATGCTGTCCACTAGCGCCAACACACTTAATTCTTTTCCTGCAGACACAGAAGTCAAAAACCTCCTTTCAGATGATAACTCGGAAGGCCTAACTTTGTTGGATTTGTTGAGCTTTACCTATCAAGTTGCCCGAGGAATGGAGTTTTTGGCTTCAAAAAATGTAAGTATGTTCAGACAAGAGAGACCTCTTTAGACCCAGGCCTTGCTCTGAGTGAGGTGGGTGTGGAAGGAGAGGTGTGGAGGAGCCAGTTTCCATGTTGCTTCTCGATACCCCTTCCCGGAAGGTGAGTGGGGCCTCTGGCAGGATCAGGTGTCCACTTTTCTCCAGAGCTTTCTCCCTCATGGGAGGCACTGGGTTGAAAGCCTGGGCAAGGTGAACTCTGTGGGTCAGGGAGTCTTCCTGAGGTGTCCAGGCACCTCCAAGTGTCCTGTGAAGTGGCCAGTCTTGCAGGGGGCATGCTATCCAGCAGCAGGTGGATTGACCCCTATCCTGTCTTCCCTCTCTGTGCAGTGTGTTCACCGCGACCTGGCAGCTCGCAACGTCCTCCTGGCACAAGGGAAAATTGTGAAGATCTGTGACTTTGGCCTGGCCAGAGACATCATGCATGACTCGAACTACGTGTCCAAAGGCAGTGTACGTGCCCCTGCCTCATTTGGCATGCTTGCCCTCCCTTACTTGAATCTCTGAAAGCAGATGTTGCTTCTAGCCATTCACAGCCTGGACTTTTAACATGGAGTCCATGACATTCATGAATGGGCTCCAGGGGTCAGTAGGCAAACCACAGGCTCTACAGACAGACTGCCTGGGTGTGAGCACCAGCTCAGCACCTGCTAGTGTAGGGACTCGGGGCAAGTGACTTGGCCATTCTGTACCTTGGTTTCCCTAACTGTATCGGGAAAGTGTTATCAGTACCTATCTTCTGAGTTGCTGTGGGGCATTCGATCAGTGGATTTGTGTAAAATGCTGAGGACAGTGCCTGGCACTTTCAAAGCAGCAAAGTATTAGCTATTAATATGTAAATTGTGCATTCATTTCCAAGGAGGCACCCTTGGAGATTATCAAATTTTAGATGGTGTCTGTGACCCTGAAATGTTAAAGCCATTTGAGTTAATACATCTTAGAGGCACAATTTCCTTAAAGATAGTCATTCTGTTCTACATTTGAACCTTCTTCCCATTGTTTCTTACAGTTCAAAAATGTAATCGGCTCTCAGTTCACTGGGTCTGTTCTTAATTTCGTTCCTACGAACACCTGAAAATAGGGGACAGGTCCATTTAAGGCTCATACCTTTGGGATAAAAATTCAGGGTTCAATATCTTTGGAAGTTACTCCTTGGGAGGGCACAAGAGACAAGAGTGAGCACCCATCATTCATAAGATATGTATATAGAGCACCCAGTAGGTGCCAGGCACTCTTCCAGTGCTGGGAGTACAGACACTCATGCAGAGTGAAGTTCCTGGTGCAGCTTATTATTAGCTCCAAGAGAAGCCCTTTCTATTTTTGCTGCTGTGGATTATTGCTGCACGTGTTGGGTTTAATGTCCTTCCCCTTCCCTGCAGACCTTTCTCCCCGTGAAGTGGATGGCTCCTGAGAGCATCTTTGACAACCTCTACACCACGCTGAGTGACGTCTGGTCCTATGGCATCCTGCTCTGGGAGATCTTTTCCCTTGGTATGGGCCTAATAGCTCTGCTTGTTTGGGTTGTTCTGGAACAACACTGGAAGGGAGACGCTGTGTTTTTCAAGCTTTGGGATGTAAATAGTGTTAAGATACCTGGTGTTACTCAAGTGGCATGTAGCTGATTAACATGTTGTGCACTTACAATGGCTAGTGTTGTGTCCAAGCAGTCTGAGAAGGGGTCTTGGGGGGCTGAGCCCTTGCCCCTGGCCTTTGCCTCCCTCTTTCCTTTGGGTTACATCAGAGGAACTTTCTCATACTGGAGATGCAACTAATGACATCCACTCACCAGCCGCTTCTTCACCTTGGACTTTGGGTTAAGTGGGTTCACCAGGGGAGAGTCCCCCTCCCTGACTCTCATCACTCATGGTGATGAGATATGCAGTGAAAAGTAGTGCAGTGGGGGAAAGGGGATGGGGACTCCCTTCCTGGTCATCATTCTGGAGGGGAGAAACCTCCCAGTCAGTCAGGCACCAGGTACTGAACAACACAGGTGTCCCATGCTACCAGTTAAGGGCCTTATGAGGGGATGACTGATGACCCTGACCTTGGACAGTTCAGCTGGGGAGATAAAACTTACACATTTAGTGATAATCTATGTGGTCCTGATTTTAAGTTGAAATAGAAGCCCAGGGAAAAGAGAAAGGAGTCCTGGAGTAATTTTGGAAGGAGATTATACTTGACCTGGGCTTGGCCGGTAAAGTGTGAAATGTTTCATGAACCCACTGTTGTCCTGATGTGATAGTAAAGGACTTTTCCTGCTTGTTACCTTTTTCTGTTTTGGTTCATTCCTCCATGGATGTCACTGTGGATCATCCCAGTGTGTGGCTTAACTGAGAGTCTCATATTCTGTTAAAAGCAGAGAATTAGCTAGACATTTCAAGATTTCTGCCTTAATTATTTGAACATTTCTGATGAAAATTACTTTTTTGGCCTCAGTGATTCAGAATGTCTCTGGATTTTCTATTTTGCTTTGTATTCATAGAAACACTGAAAAACACTTCTGTGCTTTTTCTAGATGTGTAGAATTTTGCTAGGGCTTCTGGACTTTGACCAACCAGAAGTCTTGGTTAAATATTTTTAAAATGATTTATAGGTTACGTTTAATTTAGAAACAGGATTATAAAGGAAATACATAAGCAACAACTTAAGGGGTTGTTAAATGAATCCGTGAATACATGAATGCATGTTTCTAATCACAGCAAAGAAGAAAGTAGGCATTCTCTTCCAGTTCCTGCTAACTTTTAAAAATGTTTTGCATAGAATTCCTTTGAGTAATAGCAGTTCATTGTGGCTCCACTAGATAGACCTGAATTGCTTACAACATTTCCTTAAAGTAGCTCAACTTTGTGGTTTGTTTTGGAGGGTGCACTGTTAAGTGGTGTGATGCAGGCAAGGCTTTGGTGTGTCCCTCTATGTTTGTTTGGACATTCCCTTTTGGTTAAATTTAAGATTTGGGCAGGACTGTGAAATCAAGCAGATGGTAACACTTAATTTCCTTGAAAGAACTGATACTTCAAAGTGGGGATCCCCAAACATTTTCTAAAGGTGCTGTATCACCCCAGGTGTTTCAACAGTGTGCCACACACTTGTCAACCCTGGTTGTTTTCTTCTTGGCCTCTCAGGTGGCACGCCCTACCCTGGCATGATGGTGGATTCTACATTCTACAATAAGATCAAGAGTGGGTACCGGATGGCCAAGCCTGACCATGCCACCAGTGAAGTGTGAGCCCCTCCCCATCCTGTGGGCCTGTGTTCATGCCCGGTGGGTCTGTGGGGGTGGGGGTGCCCTGATCATCCTCTCCATGCCCACTCTGAGTCCTGTGCTTCTCCAGCTACGAGATCATGGTGAAGTGCTGGAACAGTGAGCCAGAGAAGAGACCCTCCTTTTACCACCTGAGTGAAATTGTGGAGAATCTGCTGCCTGGACAATATAAAAAGGTTTGTCCGGGCCTCTTAAGATGGATGGGTGGCAAGGGATGGGCAAGGGGAGGAGACAACAGCTGGTTATGTGAGCAAGCAGTACTGTTCAACACTATTTTAATGGAACATTTTCAAAGGAGGAAAAAGATTGTGTGGTCCAGTGGCTGGGACTTTATGCAGTGCTCCCCAGGCCCTTGGTAGCAGTGATGAATGAAAACCCTCCCCTTCCTGCACATCTCCCACTCATCCTAAGTGTGCAACACCTGTAAGCACTTTATTCTCCAGATGTTTGAGTATCTGAAGCTACTGTGCAGTTAGAAGTCTCAGGGCATCCACAGCCATTAAATCGCTAATTTGGATGCACTTAAATCCATGCAAAATTGGCTTTTATCAGCTGACTGGAAGGAAAAACCTCAGCTGTTATCTGTGGTTCCAGCTGGTTTTTTGTGGAATAGGAAGCATTGTTCAAAGGAACAAATGTAATTTCATGGAATCAAGTAGGATATGGTAATGAATGAATCAACTTTTTGCTGAGATGCTGAGAAGGAAACCCAGGCATACTTGGTATAATAAACTCAATTTCTTAGATTTAGATTAGTTGCCATGTAGACTTTCCATACTTACTGCTTCTCTTCCTTCTTCTCAAGGAAGAGCAGTGTTAGCTGAACTGGAAGTTAAATACTTTGTTTATTGATTATCTCACTGCCTATTACAACTGCCATAAGTGAGGCAGCAGGGAGGCGGAAGGAAGGAAGGCGATTAACCATAGGAAAATCAAACACACTCTGGTTGGTGAAGATGTATTGATGGAAACAGATTGGAGCTCTTGTTGATGGAGTCTTTTTAGATCACTGGTCCCTAAGTTTTTAATTAGATTTCTCCAGTGTATAGGGATCAAGAAAATTTCAGGTATGGTGCTCCCAGGGGAAGCCCGAGTCACTTCTTATGGGAACCCATCAAAGCCCCAGAGAGACTATGTGATGGGGACCAGAAGGGTTGATGCTAATTCCAGAGAAGGGAGTTTGTATGGGGACACAGTAGTAGCTACTGACTTGCAGAATGGGTTCTTGGTATCTCAAGACCTACCAGCAGAAGATCTCTGCCAGTGGTGGCCCTTTCTTCATGTTCCACATCTCTGGGGACAGTTGACATCTGATTGTCCTTCAGTGGTCCAAACCCCACATCTGTGAGGTTGTTTGGAAACACAGACAGTTAAACAATAGTAAGTTCTGGCGTCTGCATTCTCTTTTGCAGTTCTGTCAATAACCCTTGAGTAACTATGTGAAGTCTATGTTTTCAGAGTTATGAAAAGATCCACCTGGACTTCCTGAAGAGTGACCATCCCGCTGTGGCACGCATGCGCGTGGACTCAGACAATGCCTACATCGGTGTCACCTACAAAAACGAGGAAGACAAGCTGAAGGACTGGGAGGGTGGCCTCGACGAGCAGAGGCTGAGTGCAGATAGTGGCTACATCATCCCTCTCCCTGACATCGACCCTGTTCCTGAGGAGGAAGACCTGGGCAAGAGGAACAGACACAGGTAGGAGCTCCCAATGCCAGCTTCCGCCGACACCTGAAGGGGAGGAGCCATTGCCCCCATGAGGCCCTCCCAGTGGTCTGGTCAGTCTGTTTTGGGGGAGCCAGTGGCAGAACCCCAAAGGGTCTGTTTAGTTTTGAAAATGCTTCCCAGATGATTCTTTAAAAATTTTTTTTTCTTTTGCACTCAAGTGTAGTTGACTTACAATATTTATTAGTGTCAGGTGTACAACATAGTGATTCAATATTTTTATAGATTACATGCTATATGAAGATATTATAAATATTGACTATATTCCCTATGCTGTACATTGTATCGCTGTGACTTATTTATTTTATAACTGGTAGTTTGTATCTCCTAATCCTATTCACCTACTTTGCCCCTCCCTCCACCCCTCTCCCCTCCGATAACCTCTAGTTTGTTCTCTGTATCTGTGAGTCTATTTCTGTTTTATTTGTTCTGTTTTTTTAGATTCTGTATATAAGTGAAAATATATGGTATTTGTCTCTGTCTGACTTATTTCACTAAGCAAAATACCTTCCAGGTCCATTTATTTTGCTGCATATGGCAAGATTTCACTCTTATGGCTGAGTCATGTTTCACTGTGTATATATATGTACTGTATCTTCTTTATCCATTCATCTATTGATGGGCACTTAGCTTACCTTCATATCATGACTATCGTAAATAATGCTCTTATGAACATTGAGGTGCATGTCTTTTTGAATTAGTGTTTTCATTTTCTTTGGATAAATACCCAGAAGTGGAATTGCTGGACTATATGGTAGTTTTGGGGGGTTTCCCTGGTGGCACTAGTGGTAAAGAATCCACCTGCCAACGCAGTAGACATAAGAGACATGAGTTCGATCCCTGGGTCAGGAAGATCCCCTGGAGGAGGGCATGGCAACCCACTCCAGTATTCTTGCCTGGAGAATCCCATGGACAGAGGACCCTGGTGGGCTGCAGTCCACAGGGTTGCAGAGTCAGATACAACTGGAGCGACTTAGCACACACATGATAGTTCTATTTTTAATTTTTTGAGGAACCTCCATAATGTCTTCCGTAGTGGCTGCATTAATCTACATTTCCACCAACAAAGTACTAGGGTTCTCTTTTTCCCATATCCTTGCCACGCTTATTATTTTTTGTCTTTTTGATGATAGCCATTCTGACAGGCATGAGGTGATATCTCATGGTTTTGATGTGCATTTCTCTGATGGTTAGTGATGTGGACCATCTTTTCATGTGCTTGTTGGCCATCTGTATGCCTTTGAAAAGATGCCTGTTCAGGTCCTGTGTCTATTTTTTAATTGTACTGTTTTTTTGATGTTGACTTGTATGAGTTCTTTATTTATTTTGGTTATTAATCCCTCATCAGACATATTTTTTGCAAATATCTTCTTTCATTAAGTAGGTTGCGTTTTCATTTTATTGATGGTTTCCTTTGCTATGTAGAAGATTTTTAGTTTGATCAAGTCCCATTTTTTAATTTTTGTTTTTGTTGCTCTTGGCTGAGGCGACAGATCCAAAAAAATATTGTTAAGATCAGTGTCTGCCTATATTTGCCCCCTTAAGCTGGTGGAGGTGTAGGACAGGGAGGAACATGCTTCCCTGATGGAGAACCTTTGACCTAAATCCTCAGGTAATTTGATCAAACTGACACAGCAATTGTGATTATTGAAGTAATATAAGCCTCTCTTGCTGGTTTCTTAGTCACTGGAACTGAGGAACAAGTTGAGAGACTGGTTGTACTGGGCTATCTGATGTTACATCAGTGCTTCTTAATCCTAGTTGCACCCTGGCACCACCTGGGGAGATTTGAAAACTACTGCTATACAAGCCTCGCCTGGACCAACATATTGTAATCTCAGTGAGACCCAAGTACTCTCTTGCTGATTTGTGTATTTTTCCCGTCTAACTTTGTATTATGGAAGATTTCTAACATGCATGATTCAAATAAAATCGTGAACTGTCAGGTGCCCATCACTCAACTTTAACATTTTTGGACTCATGACCAGTCTGCTTGTATAACTTGCATAGCTGTATCTACTCCATCACTTCCCTCTAGATTGTTTTAAAGCAGATCCTAGACATCATATCATTCCATCCATAATACTTCAGCATATATCTCAAAAAAATAAGGGCTCTGCTTTTTAAAATAACTATAGTTATTAGAAACAGCTCCAGTACCATTATTTCACCCCCCAAATTGACAGTAAATAGTGAAGAGCATCAGATATTCAGTCTGTGTTCAAATCCCTTGATTCTCTCACAAATATTGTTTTATATTTGGTTTGTCCTATTCAAGACCCAAATAAAAGTCACACAACACATTGCCATTGGTTGATAGAGCTGTATGCATTTGTTTTGCTTCTTTTTGCCCCCTTGAATATTATTTGTGTAAAAACCAGAGCATTTGCCTGTAGAGGTCTCACTCCCACATTCAGAATTTTTTTGCTTGCTTTACTGTTTTGTATTTTATCATAGGCTTCTGTCTCCTATATTTGTTGTAATTTGGTAGTAGTCTAGAGGCTTGATCTGACTCAGTAGATTTTTGCCAAGTGTCCTGCAAAGGTGATGCTGTGTACAGGAGGTACATACTGTATGGTTGTCTCTCTCTTTGTGACAATAGCAGCCAGTGGTGATTGTACCTAGACCTATTAATTCATTACCAAAGTGATACTAATGCACAGCCACAACCAGAACCATTGGTTCCCATGGTCCAGATGGAGGGACCATGCTCTGATTCCTTTCTCTCTTTGCATAACCCTTGGACAGAGGCAGGAGAAGGTGGTGATAGTGGCCCTTGTATCAAGGTCCAAGTTGCTTATGAGTTTCTCTCTTTCTCTCTAGTCCCTTCTTCATTCAGGATATTTCTGTCTCTTCCATATTCAGTTGACTGCATATAAATATTTAGGCAGAAGCACATAGCATTATTATTTTGGAAGCTTATAATTGTGATTTCTTAACCAATTTAGATGTAAGATATAGACAACCTTGTTTATTTGTATGCACCAGGTAATTTTAAAAGTATTAAGTTGTTTTTGTTTTTGACACATGAGATTTGGAGATGAGGGAAAGTGGCCTGTCGGACTTACCTTTCTGTTTATCCTCTGCTTAGAACAATTTTTAAATGTTTTTGTATTCCTTTAGCAAGCAGTGCTTCTCCAAATTTTGGGTAGTTTTTGTAGAATTTCATGGGGATAGAAAGGAGGGTCTTAGAGTACTTTATCCTAGATCTGTCATCTATTTGGTTACACCGAGTTTGAGGGATCTGAATAGTTCAACTATAAAAAAAAAGGTTCTGCTTCTAAATAAAGTTAGAAAATTGCATTGGAATAAATAACATTAGAAAGATGCCAGGAACTGTCCTGGGCAGATGCACAAAGCTGGACTTAAGAATTTAGCACCTGTTCCACAGAGAGAACAATTCTGGTTGGTAGGTATCTGGAACTTCTGTAAGGGTGATACCTTTGGTCTTCTTCAAATCACACAAAGTATGTCCCAAATGACTGCACTAGGTCAGTGAGACCAGTCCTGACAGGTGGGCTGATATGGTGAATATCTTAGCTTGGGCTGCCATAATACAGTACCACAGACGAAGGGGCTTGAACACAGGAATTTATTTCTCCCACTCTTGGAGGCTAGAATTTCAAAATCAAGGTGTTGGCAGCTTTGGTTTCTCCTGAAGCCTCTCTCCTCGACTTGCACATGGCCATGTTACCACTACACGGGCTTTTCCTGTGTGTGCATCTCTGGTGTCTCTTCCTCTTCTTAAAACGACACCAATCCTACTGGGCTAGGGTCCCATCCTTATGACTTCATTTAACTTTAAGTATCTCCATAAAGGCTTTGTCTCCACATATGGTCACATTTGAGGGTTGGGACTTCAACATAGGAATTTGGCAGGATACAATTCAACCTGTAAAAGCTGGGATGCTCTCTGTGTAGGCAGGCAGGAGTGAGCATGGTGGTCTTGTGGAAGTCCTTCCCCAGGGACAGGAGGCTTGGCCTTGGATGGTGAGTGAGCCTGAGGAAGACAGGGCCTTGCTTCAGAGGACTTGGTGCTAGGTCAGAGCCCATCAGGAGCCAGGCCCTACAAGGTGGATACTGTGACTAAGGAATCAGAAATAAACACAGTCATCAGCATCAGGACCACCTTGAAGCCCAGTGAGCAGCAAGGATTATGTGGTGCTCAGTCTCAGTAGAAGCTAGCTTCTTCTGTGCCCACACTCCAGCCACTGGCCGAGGTCCCAGGAACTGGCTCTGGCTTCCTGGGGAGAGAGGCTGCCAGGACTGGATAGTTATTAAGACCAGCCAAGTGGACTGGGATTCACAGTGAGGTTCTAGAACCAAGGTGGAAGTGGGGGTGGGGAGGATGACGTACAGACCAGGAACTGAGCAAAAGCTTAGTCTTGAGGAAGGGCCCATGTGGAGGTTTGTGAAGCGGAACCTCAGTCCAATAGAGCCATCGGTTCTAAGAACTCTCTGGGCCACAGGGACCTGGGGGTGGAGGGCAGCAGACCGTTTCCTGTAGGCTTCTATCGGCCAGTCTTAGTTCTCTGCTTGGAAACTGATATGGAAAGGAGGGGAGAGAGAATGAGGGTCCAGCCTGGCCTGTTGGGCAGGAAACAGTAGGAAGGGTTGAGAGCCCCTGTTTGGTGTGCATTTGGGAGACCCATCCTGTGGTGTGGCTGCCCAGCCAGTGATAGGGCTTTTGTACCATGTGTGGAGTGCAGTGCTGTATAGCCCCACCATGAGGAGGGGAAGCCACAGTCCTGCCTGTCAACAGATGAAAATCTGCTAGAGCTAAGCGAAAGTGTTAGTTGCTCAGTGTATCTGACTCTTTGTGACCCCAAGGACTGCAGCCTGCCAGGTTCCTCTGTTCATGGGATTTTTCCAGGCAAGCATACTGGAATGAGTTGCCATTCCTTTTTCTAGGGGATCTTCCTGACCCAGGGATTGAACCCAGGTCTCCTGAATTGCAGGCAGATTCTTTACCTCCTGAGCCACCAGGAAAGCCCACTTGAAGCTAAAAGAGATACATAAAAATTTAGCAATACAAACCAGGATACCGGTAAGATAGTGAGAGTTCAGAGAAGGCAAGGTACCAAGTGACAGTAACAGTCTGGAGGCACTAAAGAATATTTTCTAAAAGTGTTTGTGAAAAATTTTAAATATCCAGAAAAATTGGAAGATTACATCTACCACTTAGATTTAGCTATTGTTAACATTTTATCACATTTGCTTTACATATATATGATATGTATACATACATGTGGGCTTCCTCAGTGGCTCAATGGTAAAGAATCCACCTGCAATGCAGGAGACCCAAGAAATGCGGGTTCAATTTTTTTTTTAATGTTTATTTACATTTTTATGGCTGTGCTGAGTCTTCACTGCTGCGCGCAGGCTTTCTCCAGTTGGAGGGAGCGGGGGCCACTCTCTAGTTGCAGTGGATAGGCTTCTCACTGCAGTGGCCTCTCCTTGTGGCAGAGCACAGACTCTAGGGTGCTCAGGCTTTGGTAGTTGGGGCACACGGGCTCAGCCGCCCCATGGCATATGGGATCCTCCTAGACCAGGGATTGAACCAGTGTCTCCTCCCTTGCAAGGTAGGTTCTCAACCACTGGACTACCAGGGAAGCCCCCAGGTTCAGTTCTTGAATCAGGAAGATCTCCTGGAGAAAGAAATGGCAATCTGCTCCTGTGTTCTTGCCTGGGAGATTGCATGGACAGAGGAGCCTGGTGGGCTGCAGTCTGTGGGGTTGCATATGTGTGTGTGTGTGTACTCAGTCGCTAAGTCGTGTCTGACTCATGCTTTCTGACTCTAAAACTCCCCTCTCAGATGCTCCTCTAGTAAGTAAAGAGCCTTCACCTGGACTTCAGGACTCAAGGGGATTGGATGAGTGAGGAGGACATTCCTGGGTCATGGGGTGAGATCCTGAGATCACAGTTTGGACATTCAGAAGGTTGCAGGACTAGTAGATGACTGACTCAGCTGAACTTTGCCCCTGATTCCATCCCTCTGCTTTTTTTCCCCAGGCCTTTTGATCAGGCACTGCTTGTTTTCTCTTCCACTGGAGTTGAGTAGGGAGAGTAGAAATGGTCACAGTTTGTTAGCAACTCTAGAAGATTTGGCAGAAGAGAAGGGAAGTTGAAGTGTGGAGATGACCATATGGTCCACTGCAGTGGTTGGGGGCTGCTTCTGGCTTCGTGGAAGAATCATGCCTGGCTGAGCAGCCTGGATTTGAAAGCCAAAGGATGTCACAGGAAGAGCTCCTTTGCCTTTGGGAGGCCACCTTGGAAACACCACCGTATTCTAGTTGGTCTGATCATGATTTTTCCTATTCTTTCCCTCTTCCAGCTCACAGACCTCTGAAGAGAGTGCCATTGAGACAGGTTCCAGCAGTTCTACCTTCATCAAGAGAGAGGACGAGACCATTGAGGACATCGACATGATGGACGACATTGGCATAGACTCCTCGGATCTGGTGGAGGACAGCTTCCTGTAACTGGCAGATTCGGGGAGGGTGCGGGACTTCCACTCCTGGACCCACCTTGGATCCTTTTAAGAAAACCACTTTATTGCAATGCAAAGTTTGAGAGGAGGACTTGGATGGTGTATAAAGAGAAGTTCCCAGCCAATGGCCTCTGGGAGCCTTCTAAAGATGAATGATTGGGATATTTTGAAATGAACTTTTTCGGCGTTGCCTCTGGCAATGTTTCAGTAGCATCTCATTGGCGCGTGAAGTTTGGAGGTAGATGGACAAGGAAATCATGGGCCATGGAAGATGGATTTTGTGTTTCAAGGGCATTGGTGAGATTCCAAGGGACACAACTTACACTGCAACAAAACTCCAGCATTGTAATTATGTAAATAACTGTAACCAAGGATGTGCTTTGATTTGTAGTAACAGTCTTCTCTGGACTTCCGGAGAGGCCACTCAGTCCATCCATGTACTTCTGCTTGAAACCCGGTATCAGCTGCTGTTGAACTTAGCGAGTACATGCAAAACCACTCTTGAACCTTAAAAGGTACTGGTACTATAGCATTTTGCTTTTTTTTTTTAGTGTTGAGGAGATAAAGGATAATTAACCAACTTTGTTTATTAGATTTGGGTCATTTATAAGCCCAACAACTCATATTGTAATCTACGTTTGTAATAATACTACTGTTATCAGTAATTCTAAATGTGTAATATGTAACACGTTTTCCCTACAGAAAAAGCACAATTTTAAAAAAAAATCTTACTAAATAGGTGACAGTCTGACAGTTTTTGACATTCTATTAAATAACATGTTTCTCTATAAAATATGGTTATAGCTTTAGTGGATGAAATTTAGTTGAACATAGAAAACAAAGTTAAAGTAGTATCTTCCAGGAAGTCAGAGTTTTTAACTGTACTGAGTAGGTTCCCTAATCCATTGTACTAAAAACAATTAACTGCCCTTTAAAGTGATGAGATTCGAAATAAATAAACAAAACCCCTAGATCTTAAAGGTCCTCAATATTTAGGCAGGAGTCTGTGCGTAACATGACTTCTCATGTTATTGCCCAGTGGAAAAGGTATTTATCAGCAAAAAGACTGGATTTGCAGAGGTTTGTTCATGCCTTGTGATAACTCTGGTGCATCTCAACACATGTATATATTTTTAATTTTGTGAACCCTGGAAAATTCAGAAGGATGCCCTGAACTGGAGCTCCCTTCCTTTGTCTCTTACCCTCAGGAGAAATAGTTTGAAAGTCTCAGACAATAAAGGCATTGTTCAGTGAAGGTGCTGTGTGCCTTAGCCCAGACCCTTGGTCACCATATGTAACTGGCAACCAGAATGATTGGTTTCTACATCCCCATCCCAGAGATTCTGAATTATCAGTTCTAGGGGAGCAGAGACTTGTGTTTTTATAAACATCCTGGCTGTTCTGATCAGCCAGATTTGGGGAACACTGGCATAGATGACAGGAAGTTGCCATGGGAAGAAATAATTTGAAATTGGGAACTGGGCTAGAGATCAACCATGTAAGAAGCCTACTATTTAAATCTTTGGCTTTGGGTCAGTGACGTTTAATGCCATATATCTAGTAATTGCTACCCTTAATTTTACTTTCCAATCCTTTCTGAGACTGAGCAAGCCAAATCTTGGTTTGGCAGAACTTTTCCCTGCTTAGGGGGAACTGAGCTCTCGCCCCACCAACTTCCCCTCGAAAGGCATGTACACAAATGATGCAATTCAGTGTACGAAGTCTCTGTATGATCAAGTCAATATTTTGGTGAATTTTTTTTTTTTAAGTTTTACTGATACTTCAGGGTTAGATGGGAGGACAAATTGTCACATCCATCCAAACTGTCAAACTGGTTATTGTGGGTTCATCGGCATTCTTTGCGATACCACTTAATTGCTGACACCCTATGAATGAAACATGGGCTGTGATTACTGCAGTCACTGTGTGTGCTCCCGGCAGGTGATGCTTTGGGAAATGTAGAAGCAATAACAAGGTACTTGACTACCTACTGGTGTAATCTCAATGCAAGCCCCACCTTTTTCATGGTAAGTGTGAAGACTGAGCCAGATTGGCCAATTAAAAAAGAAAACCTGATGAGGTTCTGTAGAGCCACTTAGACTTGAAATACATTTGTGTTTCTAGAATCACAGCTCAAGCACTCTGCTGATCACTCCCTTCCCCTTTTCTTCATACAGCCTCCTTTTATTGGTGCTTTGCATTTTGATGTCCTTTGAATCTTGCATGATATCATGGGGCTGGATAAAAATTCTCAGACCGGCAGGTTCTAGTCCTGATGAATGCTCTCACCTTAGTTTTTATATGGCAGCATTTTTTTCCCTTAAGTAATGTTTTCAGTGTATCACAGATTTGTTTCCTTATTGGCCTCCTGCAAAGACCCCAGATGAAAATTTGTCAATCCTTCCTGCTTTCTATTTTTATGAAGACAATCAAAGTTGGCCTGAGAAACACAATTTGTGATTTTTTAAAAAAATGATGATGTCCTTAAAATGTGGTCTGCCAATCTGTACAAAATGGTCCTATTTTTGTGAAGAGGGACGTGAGATAAAGTGATGTTATACATCAATATGTATATATGTATTTCTATATAGACTTGGAGAATACTGCCAAAACATTTATGACAAGCTGTATCACTGCCTTTGTTTATATTTTTTTAACTGTGATATTCCCCACAGGCACATTAACTGTTGCACTTTTGAATGTCCAAAATTTATATTTTAGAAATAATAAAGAGAAAAATACCTAAACGTTCCCAAAACAGTGGTGTGGTGAATGTTCAAGAACTAACTCGGTAGGAAGGGTCTATCAATACAATTGTATTACAAATGCCCCTGTTCATCGTTTTTGTTTTAAAACATGTGAATGAAGATCTTTCTATTGCAATAAATGAGAGACATATAATTTAAAGCTCTGCTAAGGCTTCAGCAGCTCTGTCTTTAGTTTAACAGTGTAAATGAAGCAATCCTGTTTACTTTCTCAGTGACATCCCAGTGGGACTCTGTGTTATGGTTTTAGTGAAATTAGTGGAGAATTGTAGATTTAAACGCTATTTGAGTTAGCTCTCAGACCCAGCGTTTAACTTAAAGTTGACTGGCACTTGGCTCGTCTTTGATCTTGTCTTTTGTTTGTTATAGTAGCATTTTGTGCATTTTTGCCTGCACATGGGGTACAGGACTGTATTGACTCTGGACACCATTCAAACACTGTAGACGTGCATAAAATAAAAGGTTAAAGTCTATTTTGACCATATCTACTTCCCTATCCCTGCCCCATTTCTCAGAGGCAGAATTATAATTTTGTGTGTTTTCTTTTATCCTTTCAGTTCCCTTTTTGTGCACCTGCTTATATACGTACACATGTACCCATCTGCTTTATATTTTACCTAAATGGGATTGTACTTTATGTAATCTTTGTAATGTGCTTTATTATTTTTCCTTTTTTTTTGTAAAATACATTCCATTTTTTTAAACAGCATTTTAAAATTCACAGCAAAATTGAGCAGGAGTACAGATTTCCTTCATACCCCCTCCCCCAACACATGCTTAACTTAGCTTCCCCCATCATTACCCTCCCCCACAGAGCGACACCTTTGTTACGATTGATGAACCTACACGGACACATCTTTATCACCAAAGTCCATAGTGTTCTTTAATTTTTTTAATATTTATTTATTTTGGCTACACTGGATCTTAGCTGTGGCATGTGAACTTCTTAATTGTAACGTATGGGATCTAGTTCCTTGACCAGGGATCAAACCCGGGCCCCCTGCATTGGGAGCTCAAGAGTCTTTCCCACTAGACCACCAGGGAAGTCCCAGTGTTTTTTCTTTAAGTGCCATCTTTTAGAGAGCTCTTTTAGAAATATATAGATAGGCCTTCCTCATTCTTTATCAACTGCATAGTATCCCATGGTGTACATGTACCATAATTTATGCACTCGTTTTCTGTAGATAGATTTATAGTTTCTAATCCTTTGCTATTTAAATGACTTCACAGACATCCTTGCACATACATCCTTGTGGACATATAGTAGTGTTTTGTAGAATAGATTCCTAAAAACAAATGGCTATGCTAAAGAGTGCAGAAATAAATTGATGTTGAGCCCAAGCCTTCAGATATGATTGTCACAGTAAATTCTTGAACGTCTGCATGTGAATCACCTGCTTTACTGATTACCTGCAGTTGGCTTGGGTTTCCACTGCCTCACATGGCTCGCTGTGATGTGATACGTGTGGGAAGATGTGGGTTTTGTGTTCTGAAGCACATGGAAACAAAAGACTTAAGGGATTAAAAAAAGGTACAACTCACTGTATTTTCCACTCATGGATAATGGAAATTGATTATGTTGTTAATAATTGGAATATACTTCTTATTCCAACATAAGTCCTTATTGCCCACACTCAGGTAGCCTGCAGACCAAAGCCCACCTCCTTGGAGTTAAAGCTGAACGGAGTTTGGCTGCAGGTTAGGTGTTGGCTCAGCCTCTGGTTTCAGCCCCAGGAGGGAAACAGATCTTCGGGAACAATGATTCCACTGATTAAACAATAGCTGACTAATGTAGCATCAAATCAGTGTTCCAAGCCTGCTCAGAGATCTTTTTGTTCTCCTTTTTGATGTATAATTCTACCTCTTAATTTAATGCAGGCATTTCTGCCTACTTTATATAGTCATGATAATAAAAATGACTTTTACTGTCGGAAGGTTTTAAAACTTTTCAGAGATCTTTGTCACCTTTACTTATGTTGAATCTTACAGTAGTGCTTTGAGGCAGGAAAGGCTTATAGCCGAGGAAACCACGTGATTTCTAGAAATCATACAACTCAGTAATGAGAACACTGGGATTAGGAATTCCAAATATACTAATCCCAGTGTTGTTTGCAATGAACCATGGCAAAGAAACAGTTACCGAGAAATGTCAGTATTCAGAAGTAGGTTGCTTTGCTTCTTGAAATGTTTCAAAAGACAAGTGGTGAACTAAGCTGGCCTATAGAACTCTTCTATGCATTTATATAAAACAGTTTCTTTCAGGCTGTACTACAGTTCTAATAATGGACATTATGATTTTAATAGCTATGTGCTTCATAAAATACAGCTCAGGAAAATGGCTTAGAATATCTGAAGCCATCATAAACTAGGCAATTTTCCCTGGGATAACAAGGCGATAGAAGTGCTTCATTATTTCTGATTCCAAATACATATAAGGATTAAGTCCAACCACCGTTACAGCAAAATTAATGTACTGTGTTTATAACAATTTTTTGCCCTCATCATTAAAATATATGTGAAAATATGTATGTGGCTTTAATTAGCAGATTACAACATTCTGTTCCACCCAGTTACAGAAATAGCATCCGTGCCCTAAAGAATAATGCACATATCCTTCAAAATGTATTCATATATGGGTAATGTTTCCATCAGTCACATTCTTGTCTACATATAAAGCGATGGAGACGTCAAGGACACATGATCTCACATGGCCAGGGGAGCATATTTGTACCCTGTTTCTGGTTTATAGGCTAATTGGAATTTTAAAAAGATTTGCCACATTATCCTGGCAGATGGTATTTTGCTTTATCATTATTCATGGGTATTAATGACTTCCCTCTGGAGCATGTGTATCCTGTCTATTTTGAATCTCATTACATTTCATGCTGACTGCTCCAAACAGAATCAGATCCAGTATTTTCTGTGCGGTGCTTAAGCTGCCAATTGTTTGGATGGTCAAAGTTTTAGACTTGATTAGGAATTAAGTAACTCTTTGAAATGAAGCAAAACCATTTCCTTCTCTGTCCTGAACGTTGCATCGCATTTCTTATTTTGTTGAGCTTGCTCTCCTACTGGATGGTGTGTGATATCTGGTGTATATGAAGACAGTGCCAGAGTGGATGCGTCTTTCATTAGCCTGAGATAATTAGACATCCTTTCTTTGCAGAAAGGTTGGGGTTTGGTTTCCTAGGTGGAGAAAATG
This sequence comes from Okapia johnstoni, assembly GCA_024291935.2. Taxonomy (NCBI): domain Eukaryota; kingdom Metazoa; phylum Chordata; class Mammalia; order Artiodactyla; family Giraffidae; genus Okapia; species Okapia johnstoni. Next base: position 63,417,266 of record CM044308.1, read on the forward strand.
CGTGAGAACATGATGCAAATGATCCGGTCCCAGAAAGTCACTTTTTGATTACTTCCTTCAATAAATATATATTAGAGGACAGCCTTTTCTGTGTTTTGTTGATCTCTAGAATCAGTTCAGTTCAGTTTATTTCATTCACTCAGTCGTGTCTGACTATTTGTGACCCCATGGTGTATAGCACACCAGGCTTCCCTGTCTATCACCAACTCCCAGAGCTTGCTCAAACTCATGTCCATTGAGTCGGTGATGCCATCCAACCATCTCATTCTCTGTTGTCCCCTTCTCCTCCTGCCTTCAATCCTTCCCAGCATCAGGGTCTTTTCCAATGAATCAGTTCTTCGCATCAGGTGGCCAAAGTATTGGAGCTTCTGCTTCAGCATCAATCCTTCCAATGAATATTCAGGACTAATTTCCTTTAGGATTGACTGATTTGATCTTCTTGCTGTCCAAGAGATCTCTAGAATGCTTACACCTAAATGAGGTAGCTGCAGACTTGATTCCAACCAGCTAATTTACCTGAGGGGGACGTTGTGTGATGGTAGAGTAGCACAGAGCAGAGAACTGGTAGGTGGAGGCCACAGTCCTTACCTGGGAGTAACAAAAGCCAGAGGAGTAGGATATAGATGGAGCCTTCTGACACAACAAAAGCTTTTCTGAAACCAGAGGACACAGGCGTTTTCGGAACATTTAAGAATGGGAGCTGGGGCAGGGTTAGCCAGGCCTGGTGGCCTCACTTCCTACAATTCTTGTGTTTGCCTGATTCCAGACACCATGGCCACCTTCACACCCATCCTTCCAAACTCCATCCTTCTATTCTTTGATGCTGCTGAGCTAGACTCTGTTTTAAGCCCTGAGATCCAAAAATTGATACAAGTGATGAGATCTCTGTATCATGGAAGACAGAGTATAGTTGATTTACAATGTTGTGTTAGTAAAAATGCAATCATTCTTGCTAGGAGTAGGAAATTGCCATTATTTTCGTACTGTTTTCTATAGAGTTAAGGTGTAATGGTTGGGTTGAACATGTATAAGAATACAAAATAACCCTAATTTATTAATATCCCATAGCTCCACTAAAGAAGAGGGCAGATTTTTGGATGGCCAGTACTATGTCTCTTTCTGGGACAAAGGTTGGTCAGATTTGCTTACAGTCCGTTATAAGAGACTGGTATTACCTAAACTCAGGTTTCTTCAGCTGTGACACAAACCTGTTGCCCATGTACCACCCATCCAGGTCACTTTGCATTGCCCCGTAGGGCTTGGGGGACAAGGAGAGCTGACATAAATATAAGGTTCATGCTGTTTACTGTACTATGACTAGGAAAGCTTTTTTTTTTTTTTTTTTTTTGGCTGCACCATGAAGCTTGCAGGATCTCAGTTCCCTGGCCAGGGATTAAACTCAGGCCCTGGGAATAAAAGCCCAGACTCCTAACCACTGGGCCACCAGGAAATTCCCACAAAGTCCTTTGTTTCTGACACAAGAGTCTTGCATCTTCTGGCAGCATCCATGAAACTGTGGGGCTGACTTGTTAGCTTGCAAATAGGATAAACTGTCAGCCCCTTAATAGTCTTGACACTAACTCAGCATAGTACCAGTCATGTTAAGATCTCTCTCATCTTATTTATTTCTTCCCCAGATGATACCCTTCATCCAACCCTGGAGAGTCCAGAGGCAATAAAGTGAGTAGAGGAGGGATAGAAAAGCTCTAGTTGAGGAAAATAGAGAAGAAATCGATCATATTCATCTCTTTACTACTACTAGCCTTTACTTCTTCAGGAGGTTGAAGGTGGAGATGTAGAAATTAAAGCTGCACATGAAGTTCAGAGTTTATGGTTACTGCACTGGTGGAAGTAGAGAATATTTTATTATCTAAACATGACAAGGAGTATCAATGATTTGACTCTAAATCTAAAGGGACAGAAAGAAAGAACTCTACAGAATAGGCATTTAGGGAGAGTTATGGGACATTAATAAATTAAGGTTATTTTCTATTCTTATACATGCTCAACCCAACCATCATATCTCAACTCTATAGAAAACAGAAAGAAACTAATGGCAATTTCCCACTCCTATCAGGAACAACTGTATTCTGGTGCTGCCATTCAGCTGCTACTGTAACTCCTTTTGCAACCAGAGTGAGACTATGGTGATGGTAGAGTTTAAGAGATGTGGATGAAGTAGTGTCATCCCTGTCTGGTGAGGCTGTGACTCTCTAGTTATGATTCTGAAAAAGCAGAGCCTTTCAAGTTGAAACGTAAAGCAATATTTTGGCATACTTTTTCTAAAGGGACGTTATTTAGTGATCATTCAAAAACCATTTTCCATGTATTATATTAAGTCCTAGGGATACTAATATCACTAATGTTCAGTGAACACTGTGGTAAATCAAATTATACTTTGGAACTATATTCCTCCCTGTCATCTTCATAGGAGTAGATATTCTCACTTCATTAATGTTGGACTTGAGACTATCTTAGACTAACAGGATGTTAACAGACATCACACAGTAAATACCTGAAGGTTGCTTGTGTCAAGGGACTTTGCTCTTGATATCTCAACACTACTGAGTCTTCCAATCTGTTATCATGTTCTATCTTTGCATTTACTTAGGCTTTCTTTATTTTCTCTCAGTTATATTTTGTAGTTTTTGTGTACTTATATATATTTTATTAATTTATTTCTAAATATTTCATTTTTGATGCTATTATAAATGGCAGTTTTTCTATTGCTATTTATAGATATTATGTAGAAATGTAATTGACTTCATATTCTGCAACCCTGTAGAGCCCTAAGGATTTTTTTTTTAACATAGACAATGATGTTATGTGTTAAGTAAAGATAATTTTACTTCTTCCTTTCCAGTTTGGATAACTAAAAACTATTTATAATTAAGAGACTTAGTACAAAGTTGAATGGAAATGGTGAGAGCTGATAATTTTTCTGCATTTGTTGAGATTATCATATTTTTATTATCATTCTTTTTTCATTTATTGATATCATGATTATATTGACTGATTACCAAAAGCCAAACAATGTTGCATCTCTGGGTTAAAAGTCTCCTCATTTGTTTATGATAATGATGATCTGTGTGTTCTCTTTTTATTGATGATGTTGACTAGAGGTCTATCAATTTTAGTGATAATTTCAAAGCTTCCCTGGTGGCTCAGATTGCAAAGACTCTGCCTACAATGCAGGAGACATGGGTTTAATCTCTGGGTCGGGAAGGTCCCCTGAAGAAGGGAATGGCTACCCACTCCAGTACTCTTGCCTGGAGAATTCCATGGACAGAGGAGCCTAGCAGGCTACATAGAGTCCAGGGGGTTGCAAGAGTTGGACATAACTGAGTGACTAACACACTTTTTCAAAGAATTCGCTTTTGTTTTCATCATTTGTCTCTTCTCTACTGTTTGTCCTATTTCTACGTTTCTGTTTCATTGATTTTATTTTCACTCATCTTTATTGCTTTTTCCTTCTGCTTACTTTAGGTTTAATTTGTTCTTTTCTAATTTCTTAAGGTAGAAGCTTATGTAATTTATTTGAGATCTTAATATTTACTAACATAAGGAATTTAATGCTATAGATTTCCCCGTGATCATTATTTTAGATGCATTCTGAAAATTTTGATAAAATGCAGTATGATATATAATTCAAAGTATTATCAGAGTACAGAGAAAAGAGCCTTTAATCAAGCTAGGGAATGCTGCAGAGAAAGAAGCATTTGAGCTGGATTTTTTTTTTTTTTCACCAGGCAGAGAAGGTAGGAGCATTCTAAGCCAAAATAACAGTCCACCAGGATTCATGAATTGATCTTTCCTTTTTTTTGTTTTTTTTTGGCCTCACTGGCATGAGGGATCTTAGTTCCCTGTTCAGGGATCAAGCCCATGCCCCCTACATTGGAAACATGGAGTCTTAACCACTGGACTGCCAGGGAAGTCCTGACCTTTCATTTTTAAAGTGTGCTCATGAATATTTAATGACTGTAGTCGACAGATAGAACATGTCTTTGAGGGAGAGATAGATCCTGGCATTTCCATTAACCAAAAGTGATCAAGGGACTAAATGTTTGGCTCTTGAATTCATCTTAGTTAATACCATTTTAAATGAGAATGGTATTGGTCCAACACAGGGTCAAGAAAAAGACTGTCATGTGTGAAATTCTTGGGCAGTGATGAGAATAAAGGTAAAAAGAGATACAAATGGAAGCAATAGAGCAGTCTGTTTGCAACACTTTAGATATGAATACAGAGTCATTAAGATGCATTTATTTATCAAAGAGACATTATTTTGGAAGCTCCAACTTCTACAGCTATGAGATCTTTATCTCTACAATTTCTTACCCTGTGCAGCAGGTATAAACTGGTTCACTCAATCTTTTTTCTATACATTGTTTTTATTGCTATTTTCTAATATAAAGTTGGAAAGCAAAAATACTCAAATTCTTTTTGCAGCTAGGATTTGGCCATGTGACATGATTCTGGTCCATAAGATGTAGGTGTCATTTCTGAGGAGGTCTTCCACATTGCATTAAAAAAGGAAAGACTTCAGAAAAAAAACTTTTCATCTTTCTCACTTAGTCCTTTCCATATCTTCCTACCTGGAACTTAAGGACACTGACTGGAGTTGCAGCAGCCATTTTTTGGACCATGAAATTAAAAGCCACACAGTAAAAAGTGGCAGTCCAGGGGACAAAGCCAGGCTCCTTGATAACATTCTTGTTCGGGTACATTAACTCTGACCTACTTACTTCCAGATTCCTTTTGTGCATGAGACAAACACACGCTTAAATGACCAATTTCATGTTTTCCATCACTTGCAACAAATGCTTTCTTAAGTCATGCAACCATTTTGCAACAAATGAAAATATTGTATGGACATGTTTGTAATTCCAATCTTTGATATACTTTCTTCACTGAGCTTCTAAGACATCAGCGTCTCTTGGTTTTCCTCCTGCACTACTGGTGGCTTTTTGTCAGTCTCTTTGCTGATTCTTCTCTTCTCCTGGCCTCTATTTATGTTGGAGTGGCCTAAGTCTGTTGGAGTGGTCTAAAAGGCTAAATCCTTGAGTTCATTTTTTTGGTCTCATCTATCCCAATCCCAAAGAAAGGCAATGCCAAAGAATGCTCAAACTACCGCACAATTGCACTCATCTCACACGCTAGTAAAGTAATGCTCAAAATTCTCCAAGCCAGGCTTCAGCAATACGTGAACCATGAACTTCCAGATGTTCAAGCTGGTTTTAGAAAAGGCAGAGGAACCAGAGATCAAATTGCCAACATCTGCTGGATCATCAAAAAAGCAAAAAGTTCCAGAAAAACATCTATTTCTGCTTTATTGACTATGCCAAAACCTTTGACTATGTGGATCACAATAAACTGTGGAAAATCCTGAAAGAGGTGGAAATACCAGACCACCTGACCTGCCTCTTGAGAAACCTGTATGCAGGTCAGGAAGCAACAGTTAGAACTGGACATGGAACAACAGACTGGTTCCAAATAGGAAAAGGAGTACATCAAGGCTGTATATTGTCACCCTGCTTATTTAACTTATATGCAGAGTACATCATGAGAAACTCTGGGCTGGAAGAAACACAAGCTGGAATCAAGATGGCTGGCAGAAATATCAATAACCTCAGATATACAGATGACACCACCCTTATGGCAGAAAGTGAAGAGGAGCTAAAAAGCCTCTTGATAAAAGTGAAAGAGGAGAGTGAAAAAATTGACTTAAAGCTCAACATTCAGAAAACTAAGATCATGGCATCTAGTCCCATCACTTTATGGGAGATGGATGCAAAAACAGTGGAAACAGTGTCAGATTTTATTTTTTGGGGCTCCAAAATCACTGCTGATGGTGATTGCAGCTATGAAATTGAAAGATGCTTACTCCTTGGAAGGAAAGTTATGACCAACCTAGACAGCATATTAAAAAGCAGAGACATTACTTTGCCAACAAAGGTCCGTCTAGTCAAGGCTATGGTTTTTCCAGTGGTCATGTATGGATGCTAGAGTTGGACTGAGAAGAAAGCTGAGTGCCAAAGAATTGATGCTTTTGAACTGTGGTGTTGGAGAAGACTCTTGAGAGTCCCTTGGACTGCAAGGAGATCCAACCAGTCCATCCTAAAGGAGACCAGTCCTGAGTGTTCATTGGAAGGACTGATGTTGAAGCTGACACTCCAGTACTTTGGCCACCTCATGGGAAGAGTTGACTCATTGGAAAAGACCCTGATGCTGGGAAGAATTGGGGGCAGGAGGAGAAGGGGACGACAGAGGATGAGATGGCTGGATGGCATCACCGACTCAATGGACATGAGTTTGGGTAAACTCCGAGAGTTGGTGATGGACAGGGAGGCCTGGCGTGCTGCGATTCATGGGGTTGCAAGGAGTCGGACACGACTGAGCGACTGAACTGAACTGAACTGATCCTCATGGCTTCAAATAGTATCTATATGCTAGCAACTCCTAGGTGTATGTTTCCACCTGAGTCCTCTCTTCCAAACTACCAATTCGTATGTCCAACTACCTGCTCAACATCTTCATTTGTATATCAGAGTTGACCTCTGAACTTCAGAACTTGACTCCTACTTCTTCCCTCTAGCTGATCCACCTGCAAGCTCCCTCATTTCTGTTGATGGCAACTCGATAATCTTCCAGTGGCTTATACCCTTAAATCTCAGAGTCATCCTTGACAATTCTTTTTCTTTCTCACACTCTGCCTCTAATCTGTCACGAATTTGGTTCTACCTTAAGCATATTCAAGATATATTTAGGATCTGACCACTTCTTACTACTTTCGTGGCTACCCCCCTGGGCCAAGCCACCATCACTTTTCACACAGACTACTGCAGTAACTTCCTAAAACGTGTACCTTGCTTTGCTCTCTCTCCTCTACAACAGACATTTTTTTAAAGTTTTTCTTAAAGTCTTCTAAAAATTTTGCTTATTTATTTTGGCTGTTTTGGGTCTTTGTGGCTGTGTGTGGGCTTTCTCTAGTTGCGGCGAGTAGGAGGTGGGGGGTGGCCGGGGTGGCTGTATTTGCTGTGTGCAGGCTTCTCATTGTGGTGGTTTCTCTTCTTATGGAGCATGGGCTCTAGGGCCTGGGCTTAGTAGTTCTGTTGTACAGGCTTAGTTGCCCCAGGGCATGTGGAATCTTCCTGGACCAGGGATCGAACCTGTGTCCCCTTGCACTGGCAGGAGGATTCTTTTATTTTTTTAATTTTTTATTTTATATTGGAGTATAGCTGATTAATGGGGCTTCCCTGGTGGCTCAGACAGTAAAGAGTCTGCCTGCAGTGCAGGAGACCTAGATTCGATCCCTGGGTTGGGCAGATCCCCTAGAGAAGGAAATGGCAACCCACTCCAGTATTCTTGCCTGGAAAATCCCATGGATGGAGGAGCCTGGGAGGCTACAGCCCATGGGGTTGCAAAGAGTCGGAGATGACTGAGCGGCTTCACTTTTTACTTTACTTTATAGCTGATTAATAGTGCTGTGATAATTTCAGGTGGACAGCAAAGGGATTCAGCCATACATATACATGTACCCCTTCTCCCCCATACTCCCCTCCCATCCAGACTGGCAGGCAGATTCTTAACCACTGGAAAGTCCCAGACTATTCAATATAGCATCCAGAGTAACCTTTGAAATGAAGTAGGATCATGGTCATCCCTTTGCTCAAAATCCTGCAGTGAGTTCCCATTTTACTTGAAGTAAAACATGAAGTGTTTCAGTTCAGTTCAGTTCAGTTACTCAGTCGTGTCTGAGTCTTTGTGACCCCATGCAGTGCAGCACGCCATGCTTTCCTGTCCATCACCAACTCCTGGAACTTCCCTGTCCATCACTAACTCCTGGAGCTTACTCAAACTCATGTCCATTGAGTCGGTGATGCCATCCAACCTTCTCATCCTCTGTTGTCCCCTTCAATCTTTCCCAGCATCAGGGTCTTTTCCAATGAGTCAGCTCTTCACATCAGGTGCCCAAAGTATTGGAATTTCAGCTTCAGCATCAGTCCATCTAATGAATATTCAGGACTGATTTCCTTTAGGATGGACTGGTTGGATCTCCTTGCTGTCCAAGGGACTCTCAAGAGTCTTCTCCAACACCACAGTTTAAAAGCATCAGCGCTTGGTTTTCTTTATAGTCCAACTCTCACATCCATACATGACTACTGGAAAAATCATAGTGTTTAAAAGAACTGTCAAAGACTTTTAAGATCTAGCCTCTGTTGTCCCTCCAACTTCTCCCATTCTCTCATTTGCTTACTCCCTTCCAACCTCACTGGCCTCATTGTTGTTTCAAGAACACAACAGTGATATACCCTTGTTATGGCCTTTGGTTGACCTGCCCATGTGCATCAATCCAAAATACCTGTGACATAAGGACTGTGTTCTTCTCTAATGAAAAAGGGACAACAAACATGATAGTCAAAGTACGGGAGGTTTTGATCAGGGACATATCTGAAAGGTCCTGGAAAATGTTTCAGGAGAGCTTCTCTTGAGTGTGGAAAACTTAAACCCTCCATTGAGAGCCATTTACCACCACGATATCCTATTTAGACTAATGGGAAAAATTACATTCTTATTTTAAATAAAACCCGGAGTTTTGCTGACAACCTGTTCAAGCCTGGAGTGAAGCAAAAGCAAGAAGAGCCAGAGACAGAAGAATTTCTGATCCCAAGCACTATAGAAATTAAGTAGGTGGGTGGTCTTGGGTGGTGGCTATTTTCATAAGAAATACGCTCGTGTGTTCGTAGAACTTGAGATGAGTTTCTCAGAAACACTGACTTTTACCTCACGAGGATTGAGAATTTGTTCCACTTCTGGTATGAATAAGCAAACATTGTTTGCTTTCAATTCCTCTTCAAGTTCAGGACTTCGGTTAGGTTTCAATGGGGGCTACTTGGCAAAGAACCCAGACCATCCATAGAGGCAGGCTTCAGTGTGGAGTACGACACACAATAGTCTGCATTATGATTATGATACGTGAGGGCTAGCCACCTGATGGAACTCCTCTATGTGAATGACACTACAATGGAAACGCTTTTTCCTGAAGGGTGAGGGCCGGGGGCTCTCACAGAGCCGAGAATTCCAAGTGCCTCCTTAGAGTACGCACCCTAAGCATCTCACTTGCTTGCTCTTGTCATCAGAATCCTACTGTAATCAATTCTTATTCCAAAACTACTGAAATTGGAATCAAGTGCTCCAGGAAATCTAGAATTTCCTCAAGCTGAGGAAATTTCCTTCAAATAGTGTTACCATTCTCGATTCTGATTGTCTCTGGTCGGGGACAAGTGTTTCCTTGTTAGCATCTTGAAACTGTGGAGAGCTCTCTGTGGAAACTGCTATTTCTTGGAATAATAGTAATACTATTTTCTGCTGGAAAAGGGCATGTTCCTCCTATTTCCCTCTTTCCCCCCAAACAGATTGTCTTTCCTTACCCCCCCCAAACATCATTTATTCCATTTCTGTTGCCAAATAATTGTGTTTACAACAACACTAATTAAGAATCTGATGGAAGTTGTTGTTTTTTTTATAAACTAGCAATTGGGTTTAGACAAAGGCTTAAGGGTCAAGTTCTGTTAAGATGGACTCCTGAAAAGTTCTAACTAGAATGATGATAAATCCAGTTTTTTAAAATATATACATTAAGGGAGTCATTTACTGATTTTGTCTTTTTAAATGCAGACTTCTGATATGATATGGCATTAAGAAAGACCAATCAATTCAACCCCATGAAGCTCTATATCTGTTGCTTTGGTCAGATCATATGAAATTACTCAGGTTATGATAAAAAAACTCTGTACCTCCACAGGGATGATGCTCCTTGAATACAATTCATTGATCTACTCTATTGTCAGAAAAAACTCAGAAGTTAGTTTTTCTGGGAAAATTTGCTAGCAGATCAGAGTCTTGAAGGCTAATGATAACAATTATTTGCATGTAATGTGGAAAGGCTGCTATCACATATCTTAAATAAGCTTCATGATAATCCCATGAACTAACTCATTAGTATTATTCTTATATAGTTGGACCTTCGAACAATGCAAGGGTTAGGATGTGGGCCCTTCACCCAGCTGAAAATCTGCACATAACTTATATATGTGTGTGTATATATATATAGGGGCTTTCCTGGTGGCTCAGATAGTAGAAAATCTGCCTACAATGCTGGAGACCTGGGTTTGATCCCTGGGTCAGGAAGGTCCCTGGAGAAGGAAATGGCAACCCATTCAAGTATTCTTGCCTGGAGAATTCCATGGACAGAGGAGCCTGGTAGGCTACAGTCCATGGAGTCGCAAAGAGTCAGACACGAGTTGATTATCTATACCTGAGGTTCCTCTAAATCCACAGTTCCACATCCACAGATTCAATCAACTTTGGATCATGTTGTGTTGTAGTATTTACTACTGGGAAAGGTCTGCATGTAAGTGGACACCTGAAGTTCAAACCCATGTTGTTCCAGGGTCAACATTATTTTATTTGAGTAAAAGAAAATTCAAAAAATGTAGTAATGTCTAGAATAACAAAGGAAGAGGTGGCCAGGTGAGACCCAGGTTCAATCCCTGGGAGGGGAAGATGCCCTGGGGAAGGAAATGGCAATCCACTCCAGTATTCTTGCCTGGAAAAATCTCAGAGACAGAGGAGCCTGGTGGGCTACAGTCCATGGGATCACAAAGAGTCGGACACAACTTCGCAACTAAACCACCACCTTACTTTATAAAAGGGACAGAGAAGTTAATGCCATTGAAAAAAGATTATTGTCACTTACATTTCCTGAGAGGAGAGAAACACCATGCCATGTAGGACCATATGGGGAAGTGCCAGAGTTGATCAATAGGCAGGAGGAAAAGAGAAATGCATAGGCACAATCTTATTGAGGTTTCTGCCAGAAAGGCAAGACAAGGCAGGTTAAATACTTTGGGATTGGCTCGTTTATTTAATTTTTGGTTGTGCTGGGTCTTTGTTGCTGCACAGCTTTTTCTCTAGTTGCGATGGGTGGAGGTTACTCACTAGTTGTGGTGCACAGGCTTCTCACTGTGATGGCTTCTCTTGTTGCAGAGCACACACAGGCTCAGGACTCAGCAGTTGCAGCTCCCGGGCTCTAGAGCATAGGCTCAATAGTTGTGACCCATATACTTAGTTGCTCCGCGGCACGTGGGATCTTCCCAACCCAGGAATCGAACCTGGTCTCCTGCATTGGCAGGCAGATTCTTCACCATTGAGCCATCAGCGAAGCCCTGGGATTGGCTAGTTTGAATAATTCCAGCAAGTTGTGGGGCTTAGGGGCTGTCTTGAGATGTCTGACCCTGGGTTGATTTATGACAGGGGAAGTATTGACTTGATGTGTGTGAATGAGATAAAGGAGGTGGTTGGGGTCTGGGCTTGAGATTGGTTGGAGGGTTTGTAATGTAATTTTTGTGAGTCTGAGAAAGCTGGATTGCAGGGGAGTTGTAAACAAATTTGTTCATTAGTTTGGCCCTGTGATGAATGAATGACAAATACAGTCCAAGAAAATACAATTAGAACAAAATGCATCAGAGCAGGAGCTTGACTCCAGATGTAAAGTTCTTCCCATAAAGTCATCTAAACTCCCTCTTCCAGTCTCTGCATCTCTTGTTGTTGTTCAGTCGCTCAGTCATGACTGACTCTTTGCAACCCCATGGACTGCAGCACTCCAGTCTTCCCTGTCCTTCACCATCTCCTGGAGTTTGCTCAAACTCATATCCATTGAGCCGGTGATGCCATCCAACCATCTCGCCCTCTGTTGTCCCCTTATCCTCCTGCCTTCAATCTTTCCCAGCATCAGGCTCCACTTCAAACCTCCCAGTTTGCAATATTAGTTCATCAGCCACTCGGTTGCTTTAGTTAGAAACCTGACCTCTCAGCTACATCCTTCAGTTCTATTCCCCAATATCTCTTCAGTTTGTCCTCTTCTTTCTTTCTGCCTACTTCCCTTGCTTTGGGTCAGTCTGCCTTGACTTCTCAGTCTCATCATCCTATGACCACACCCAACTCAGCTTTCATCCTGTTTCCAGAATGACCTTTTGTAGATGACACATTTGATTGCATCACTTCCTTGCTTACATTCTACGTATATTCCTATCTCTTTCAAATTTCTCAGCAGAATATAAAGGGTGATGATTTAACCTTCACCCATCTGCTAGTTGTCTGTCCTACAAAAGCATGATATTGTGTCCATCTACTGACCTGAGCCACAATCCTAGCCTGATGTATAATGGGACCATCTTAAATGTTTGAAGAATGAAGATAGATAGATGATAGAGAGAGAGAGACAGGGAGACAGAGAAAGAGAGAGGTTGAAATTCTGAACCAAATTGGTTTTCTTAAAGAATTGAGTTTTATTAGAGTGCAGGAATGGACTCGGTCTTCACAGGTGGCTCAGTGGTAAAGAATCCATGTGCCAATTCAAGAGACGCAGTTTCGATCCCTGGTTCAGGAAGATTTCCTGGAGAAAGAAACGGCAACCCACTCCAGTATGCTTGCCTGGGAAGTCCCATGAGGAAATCCCAGAGGAGCCTGGTGGGCTACAGTCCATGGGGTCACGAAAGAGTTGGACGGGATTTAGTGACTAAATAACAGCACAACAACAGCAATGGACTCATTGCTAATAAAATTTTAATTTACTTAAAAGTTACCTGTTAACTTTTTCTCACGAGGTCTTTAAGATGCTTGTGCCTAGGATAGGCGTATAAAGCGTTCAAAGTCTCAGTTTCTTATAGTTCAAATATCTTGCAGCTTTAACAACCGGAGGCGGGATAGAGGCAGTGGGCTGCAGATTGTTTTGAGTACCACAAGGGGTTGCTAGAGAGCAACAGAAGTTCTAAAGAAACGTCTTCAAAATTTCTCCTTTTGGCCACATCCTCACTTCTTTTGTCTTGGTAGGAATTAAGCTATTTTCTTCTCTTTGGGGTTACATTTATTCAGTGGATACAACTCTGCTGTGGATTACCCATATTTTTCTGCATGTAAGGAGTTTCTCTGTACCAATCCCTCAAAGAATTTTTTCTGTCCTCTGCTGTGTGGAAAGACTTCTAATATGCTTTCCTAGTCCTCAACTTTTTGATTGCAATCTAAATCGACTTGGTTTTCAGAAGAAAGGAAAGGAATGAGGTTGGCCCATGCATCTACCAGGGAAAAAACTAGCACAACAAACATCTTTGTGTCAATTGCTAAAAGATACCTCCTCTGGATGAACAAATTATGAAAAGCGCCACTGCTTCCAGGGTGGCCAGACATGATGCCATGATAGATTTTTGGGAGTTAAGTTCAGGGTGAATTTCAACCCTCACTCACTCCTTTGGCCAGGCAATCTGGAGACAGAAGTCTAGAAGAATTAGTGGACCAGAGGGAACCAAGAATAACATAAGGCTTATATAGGTATTTTTTAAAATTTTGTGCAGAATGAATGTACACCCCCTGCAATGGAGATGGTTGCACTTTCCAAATTGTCTGAAATATTGTAAACGTTGCAATTATTCAGTTAGGTCTTAATCACAATGAGCACTATTTCTGTATTTCTTTCCTGTACATGGAATTAACATTCCCTTATGATTCAAAGTTGCTCAGTAACTAATAAAGTCCCAAGGGGAGAAATTTAGGATGAGATACTTTGGCTGTTCCACTGCCAGTTCAAGACATTGTAGGAAACATGGAAATTTTCTCTGATGATATATGAAAGAGCATTTTATTCCTTCATGCACCAGCCTAACCTGATTTATTCTTTCCTGTGCTTTCCTACACAGTCTCCTTCTTGAATTCACTCTCTTGTCTGATTATCACAAGAACGATCTATCAGTTAAATTACGTTTGACTGCATAAATCACAAAATCCAAATACCAGTATTTTATACAGTATAGAGATTCATTTTTGTTTTTCAGTCATTCATTGATGTCTGACTCTTTGTGACCTCATAGACTGCAGAACACCAGGCTTCCCTGTCCTTCACTGTCTCATGGAGTTTGTTCAAACTCTTGTCCATTCAGTTGGTGATGCCATCCAACCGTCTCATCCTCTGTCATCCCCTTCTCCTCCTGCCCTCAATCTTTTCCAGCATCAGGGGTTCATTTTTAATTTCAATTCAGAGCAGCCTGGAAGTCACCCAGGTTGGTGTACAGTCATCAGAGACCCAGAAACAATATTTCTGTCCATTCCTTCAGCTTTTGTGTGTGGTTTTTATCTTTAAAATTACCTCATGGTCTAAGATGGCCCCTGGAGCCTCAGCCTTCAGGCTCCAAGTTCCAAGGAGAAAATAAAAGAAGTTAGAAGAGCAAAAGAGCCTATTTGTTGAGTCAGCCCTCTTAGGAGTCTTATTCCACAACTTTGATTTGTAACACATTAGTCATTCCTATAAGGAGATCAAACAAGTCAATCTTAAATGAAATCAACCTTGACTATTCATTGGAAGGGCTGATCCTGAGGCTGAAGCTCCAACATTTGGCCACCTGATGCAAAGAGCCAACTCATTGGAAAAGACCCTGATGCTGGGAAAGATTGAGGGTAGGAGAAGAAGGGGGCGACAAAGGATGGGATGGTTGGATGGCATCACCAACACATCAGACATGAATCGAAGCAAACTCCAGGAGATAGTGAAGGACAGGGAAGCCTGGTGTGCTGCAGTCCATGGAGGTCTCAAAGAGACAGACAGGACTTAGCAACTGAACAACAATGACAACGGCATTTCCATCTGCAAAGGATGCTGGGAAATGCCGTTTTCTAGCTGGGCACACTGAGATTCTTGAAAATAATAGGAGTCTGTTATATAGAGAAAATGGGTATGGGGTAGGCAGCCTCTACCGTGTATGAGAATTCAATTGTCTGTTGCCCAGGAGAATACAGAGATTAGAAAACAAAATGCAACCGGAGTTATGCAAAGGAGTGTTAGTCGCTCAGTCGTGTCTGACTCTTGAGATTCCATGGATTGTGGCCTACCAGGCTCCTCTGTCCATGGAATTTTCTAGACAAGAATACTGGAGTGGGTAGCCATTTCCTTCTATAGGGGATCTTCCTCACCCAGGGACTGAACCCAGGTCTCCTGCATTGCGGGCCGATTCTTTACCCTCTGAGCCACCAGAGAAGCCCCACAGTGAAAGTGTTAGTCGCTCAGTTGTGTCTGACTCTTTGTGATCCCATGGGCTGTAGCCCACTAGGCTCCTCTGTCAAAAATACCAGGGAAAAATACCGGGATGGGTAGCCGTACCCAACTTCAGGAGATCTTCCTGACCCAGGGCTCGAACTTGGGTCTCCTGCATTGCAGGCAGATTTTTTTTTTACCATCTGAGCTACCAGGAAGCCACACAAAGGAAAGTTGCTGCCAAATGTCCCTCTACTCAGTGGCTGCTGGGTGGAGTCAGTCCCTCCACCTTTCTTATCTTGAACTTATATAGCTTCCCTTACCATCAGTATATTCACTATTTCCAGTGCTGCCATCTCTTCTGGGCTTCAGATGCACATAGACAATTACCCTGGGAGACAGGACCTTCAAGTTAAAAAGTTCCCCAAATGAGCCTGAAACTCCGCTCCAAGTACTAACTGCTCAAGTCCCAGACCTGAAAGTCACCTGGACTCCTTCTGAATCTCCTAGTTCTCCTCCTAAGTCACTCCTGAATCCTCTGCCTACTCCATCTCCATCTCCAAGGTCAAGCCTGCATCACTTGCCAGCTGCATAGCATCCACAGCCTCTTGACTGGTCTAGCTTTGTCCACTCTTCCTCCATTCAATCCACACTCCACATAGAAGCCAGATAAATTATTATTTAAAAAAAACCCACAAACCTAATTATGTCAGTCCTTAGCTTCCTGCCAATCAGTGGCTTCTTGTTGCCCTTAGGGAGAACTCTAGGTCAATAACAAGGACTAAAAGGCCCTGAGTGATCACATCACTTTGCATCATTCTCCCTTTCACTCTGGCCCAGCCTTGTGGGTCCCTGTCTCAGGCCTTGGCATACAAGTTCTCACTGCCTGGAATGTTCTTTCCTTGGATCTCCACCTCTTCATTTAGTGAATCTCCAGACATTATTTGAGGCCTCAGATCCCTGTACTCCCACACCACGCCACGTTGTTGGGGGTGGGTCTCTGTAGCTCACTTATCCTTTGAAGCCTTCGTCTTCTAACTACCTGCTCAACTGTAAGCTCCTTGAAGGCAAGCCCTCTCTGTCTTGTTTTTTCCTATATTCCCCATGTCTGGAATAGAACTTAGCACATATTCAATCAATGATGCAGTCCTTCATTCATTTATTCATTAATTCAAAAATATTTATCTTCCTGTCCTCACTTACAGTTTTTGGTGGTGGGGAAACACTTAGTAAAATAAGTAGTCAAATAGTTACTTTATAAGAGTTTTGATCAGTGCTGTAAGTAGAAAGATAGGGTATTATGAAGGTACTTAAAAGGAGCCTCTGGTCTTAGAGGGACAAGGAGAAGAAGGAAAAGTGAATTTTCTGTCAAGCACATAAATGGGAATGTTTTTGCCATCTCAACTTTAACTCTCCTCTGCATTCCTATCCCTAGCCTTACATTGGACCAACAGATGAAAACCCAGAGTGAGACAAGTTCAGCTGAAACCTTTTTTAACCCATCAGTTACCATAATGCTATCTTCTCAAAGCTTCTGATTTCAGAAAAATAACACAAGAATTTGATGCTAATCTCTCTGCCTCCATATCCACCATTTTCCTGCCCAAGTTTCTATGCTCAGACTCTCTCTGCCATCTTAGGCTGGTTTCACTCTTGTTGCAAACTGTGTAGAGATAGGCTCCATATACCAAGCTAAACATGCCCCTGTATTCACCATCCCCTAGGTTCCTGGACTGGGTCACCATGGATAAGTGAGACTGTGGTGGCCCTTATGAGTTTTCAGTCTGTCATGGCCCCCAGATAATGAACAGTCAGTCAGTCATTTCAGTCACTCAGTTGTGTCCGACTCTTTGCAACCCCATGGACTGCAGCACTCCAGGCCTCCCTGTCCATCACCAACTCCCAGAGTTTACTCAAACTCATGTCCATTGAATCGGTGATGAACAAGAGAGTCTTAAAGATGGCAAGGGAGATGGCAGGGGGTCCTAAGGAACTGACCTTAGAGCTGTCTTTATAGAAATAAAAATAGGAGTTTCCCAAGATGCTTTTATTGAAATTTATATAAAATTGGAAGAATATATACATAATGAAAGAATAAGAACATCAAGGAGGGTTTGAGGGCAGCTCTGAAGAAGGTTATAGAATAATTAATTGCCAACTAGTTCTCCTCAAGACTATATATTGTCACTTTGCTAATTTAACTTATATGCAGAGTACATTATGCGAAATGCCAGGCTGGATGAATCATAAGCTGGAATCAAGATTGCCGGGAGAAATATCAACATTCTCAGTTATGCAGATAATACTACTCTAATGCAGAAAGCAAAGAGGAACTAAAGAGCCTCTTGATGAGAGTGAAGGAGGAAAGTGAAAAAGCTGGCTTAACACAACATTCAAAAAACAAAGATCATGGTATCTGGTCCCATCACTTCATGGCAAATAGATGGAGAAAAAGTGGAAACAGTGACAGATTTTCTTTTCTTGGGCTCCAAAATCACTGTAGATGGTGACTGCAGCCATGGAAAATAAAAGATACTTGCTCCTTGGAAGAAAGCTATGATAAACCTAGACAGTGTATTAAAAAGCAGAGACATCACTTTGCCAAAAAGGTCCCTATGAAAGTAAAAGTGTAGTCGCTCAGTTGTGCCTGATTCTTTGTGACCCCATCGACTATAGCCCGCCAGACTCTTCTGTCCATGAATTTTCTAGGCAAGAACACTGGAGTAGATTGCCATTTCCTTCTCTAAGGGATCTTCCTGTCCCAGGGATCGACCTTGACTCCTCTGCATTGAAGGCAGATTCTTTACCTAAAGGTCCATATAGTCAAAGCTATGGTTTTTCCAGTAGTCATGTACGGATGTGAGAGTTGGACCTTAAAGGAGACTGAGTGCCAAAGAATTGATGCTTTCAAATGATGATGCTGGAGAAGACTCTTGAGAGTCCCTTGGACAACAAGGAGATCCAACCAGTCAATCCTAAAGGAGATCAGTCCTGAGTATTCATTGGAAGGACTGATGCTGAAGCTGAAGCGCCAATACTTTGACCACCTGATGCGAAGAGCTGACTCATTGGAAAAGACCCTGAAGCTGGGAAAGATTGAGGGCAAGAGGAGAAGGGGGTGGCAGAGGATGAGATGATTGGATGGCATCACCGATTCTGTGTAAACTCCGGGAGATAGTCAAGGACAGGGAAGCCTGGCCTGCTGCCATTCATGGGGTCATAAAGAGTTGGACACGACTTAGCGACTGAGCAATAATTCTCCTCTACACAAGCCATTCTTTGACATCAGCTGTTGTTTATAATCTACTGACAGCCTTGAGATGTGATGTGCCTTTGTTGACAGCCAAGTGCTGCTGTGTCTTAGAAGTCAGCTCAGGAACAAGGATAAAGTTCCTGGATGGAATTTGTAGGTCAGTTTGAAGGTCAGAGACTTCACTTTGTGCGTGATAACCTTTGGACATCCAGATTTCTCGTGGGCAAGGCTCCACTTCCATTATTCACAGGGTAAGAATTTCATGTGAAATCTTTGGGCATGGGTCCGGGGGAGCCCATGGTACTTACCTTCAGAAAGAGCCCAGGCTTCTTACCTGTGTGGTAAGCAATACGCAGGTATGGAAGACCTTTGGAGAATTCTTTATTTCCTGTCCAAAGCAGCGACTTGGCCACAAGGGGGAAGCATCACACAGAGATAGCAGTCAGGCTGGACCTGCTCTTTGTTCTGGCTTCTTATTGTCATCCACAAAAGGAAGGCAGGTGAGGGCCACTGCAGGCGGCTGCTGTTCAGCCGTGACCATGCCTGCCTGTGGTCTTATCTTGGCCATACAGTGAATTGACATTCAATGAATAGTGATTCACATTCATGAATATGCAGGATTTAATTTATTAATGAAATTAAGCAAATCACTGAAAAAGATAAATGTAGGTGGCAAATTCATAGTTTCCAAAGATTCATCATGTGCTGAAAACAGAATCAGACAATCTTGTCCCGTAGTACACTCACTGGTCATGTGCTTTCAGGCACATCTCTCAACCTCATCTTTCATATGGTCCATTTTTCTGTTTGTATTATGGGGCTGATATGAGGATGGAGCAAGAAAGCATGGGTGAAAGTACTTAGAAAAATGGTAAAGCAGGATTGGAAATCTACTAGCACTACTACTTTAGGTAAGCAAAGAAAATGCAGCTGGTTATTTCTCTCTACTGATGAGGTGAGTAGTGCTTGTGTATGTGTATGTGTGACAAGTTGGTGCAACAAAGTTGAAATCTTTAGCCCAATTTAATCTTTGAGACCATCTTCAGACTTGGGTGCCAATCATTCTGGTTCACCAGGATTTTGCCAGTTTTAAAACTCAAAGTTCTCTGCATGGGACTCCCTGCCAGTCTCAGGAAAAGCAGAACTCAGTCTCTTTGGGACTACTGCTCAGGCTTTCAATCTCCCTGCTCCCCTCTCTTCTCCAGGAAGGCTCTGGCATGATGGGGAAGCTGACTCAGAGCAGCTAAGAGAAGCCTGGGTCTTTGGATCCCTGTGGAATTCTCTGGATCCTGTTTTGACAGACTGGGCAGCTTCAGGGACTGTTTGTGTTCCCACCATGGCTCTCTTGGGGCCCTTTGGTCCTCAATTTTTCATCTACTCCATTCCCTAAGCTTTGCCCTCAGGCCAGGTCCCCAGCTCTCCATGACCCAGCAGGCATCGCTCTAGACTTGGATACTTCTGATCACCTTCTCTCTGTGGGGAAGGACTTGGGGAACCAGAAGTGCTACCTCAGGTTCATTCAATTATCGCCCTCTGCCACAATGTCCTTCACTGTCTTTATCATATTAGAAGTGACAGAGTGCCAAGGGAATCGCTCAGCAGACCGGATATTTTCTGTCTTCCTGGTTCCTCAGTCAGGTAGTCAGTCAGTCAGTCAGTTCAGTTGCTCAGTCATGTCCAACTCTTTGTGACCCCATGGACTGCAGCATGCCAGGCTTCCCTGTCCATCACCATCTCCCAGAGCTTGCTCAAACTCATGTCCATCGAGTCGGTGATGCCATCCAACCATCTCATCCTCTGTTGTCCCCTTTCTCCTCCTGCCTTAAATCTTTCCCAGCATCAGGATCTTTTCCAATGAGTCAGTTCTTTGCATCAGGTGGCCAAAGTATCAGAGTTTCATCTTCGGCATCGGTCCTTCCAATGAATATTCAGGACTGATTTCCTTTAGGATTGACTGGTTTGATCTCCTTGCAGTCCAAGGGACTCTCAAGAGTCTTCAACACCACAGTTCAAAAGCGTCAATTCTTTGGTGCTCAGCTTTCTTTCCTAGTTCCTATCTGGGTCTTTATGACTGCCTGGGGTAGGCAGAACACTAAGATCACCCCAGGGTTCCCAGCCCTTGATGTATTCACATCTGCAGCTAGTATTCAATAAAACACTAATCTAGTTGCTGCTGAGGAGGGATTTTGCAGATCTGTTGATCTTAAGAGAGGGAGATTACCCAGGTGAACCAGATCCTTTAACTACATGAGTCCTTTAACCAACTCTGGAGGTCAGAGACAGAGGACTCAGAGAGACTGGAAATATGATATACATGGCAAGGAGCCAAGGTCAGCCTTTAGTTGCTGAGAATCATCCCTGGGTGACAGCTAGCAAGACAACAGGACCTCAGTCCTACAACTGCAAGGAAATGAATCCTGTTAATCACTAGAATGAGCTTTGAGGCAGATCGTTCCCTAGTTGATTTTCCAGGTAGAGGTACAGCCAGCCAACACCTTGACTTCCACCCTGTGAGACACTGTGCTGAGGACAAGGCTAAAACATGCTGGACTCCTGACTCATGGAAACTAAGATAATCAGTTGTGTTGTTTTATGCCACTATGTGTGTGGTGATTTGTTACCCAGAAGGAAACGGCAACCCACTCCAGTACTCTTGCCTGGAGAATCCCAGGGACGGGGGAGCCTGGTGGGCTGCCGTCTATGGGGTCGCACAGAGTCAGACACTACTGAAGTGACTTAGCAGTAACAGCAGAAAACAAATACAATTCCCCTCTTAGGGAGAGGGCTCAGAGATGGGGAGTGGAAGCATCCTTATATCTTCCTTCTCAACCCTTTTCTCCCTAAAGTTCTTCCAATAGGAAGGGATAGGCTTTACCTCTCCAAGGACAGCCAACCCTGTGGCCCTACTACCACACGGGAAGGACTTTCTTCTATACCATTCCAAGGAACTCTATGATCTGAAAACTCTAGATGTGAAATGACTTCTGCTCTGGATCTTCTAGAATGATGTGGAACTGAAGACAATCAAAGGTTAATATGGTGGTTTGTGCATGTGTGCTTATCAGTCTTGTCCAACTCTTTGCGACCCTATGGATTGCAGCATACCAGGCTGCTCCATCCATGGGGATTCTCCAGGCAAGAATACTGTAATGGGTTGCCATGCCCTCCTCCGGGTGATCTTCCTGACCCAGGGATCGAACCCATGTCTCTTATGTCTCCTGCATTGGCAGGCAGGTTCTATACCACTAGCGCCACCTGGGAAGCCCAATATGGTGGTTTACTAACCCCCAAATATTGTCCCATTACATGCTACAAAGATGCAGATATTATATATGCCTGCAGTCAATGCTGAAAAACTAGTGTTGATTCCGAACAACCAGCAAAACAATTTTTACTCCTTGCCATTTTCTGAATAGGTCTTCAGCCCTGTTCAGAGTGGCTGGTTCTTTATTTTCTCTTCTAAATTAATTCATTTCACAGATGTTGTTTCAACTCCCTGATATGCTCAGTGCTATTGTGGCTTGAAATACAGGGTGGCACCACAGATATAGTGTTGACAAATCATCTCCCCATTTTAGAAATTTGTGTCCATCACTGGGGGCCACCAGCAATGTTTCAGGGTCTATCAGAAAGTCACAGAATCAAAGCAGTGCTTTATACTGGAGGGTCAACGTTATTTGAAGATTAAGAGAATAAGATAAATGTTTTGATATGTCATTTAAAATTTACTTGTAATAATTAAAATAAATAATAATCAGTTTTGGAGGAGAATGGAGTATATGCATGAATCTTCAAGACAAAAACAAGCAATTTCAAAGCATTTAGAGACTTGTTTTTTGCTTATGGGCTTCCCTGGTGGCTCAGTTGGTAAAGAATCTACCAGCAATGCAGAGAAATAAGGAGACAAAGTTGAGGATTTGATGGCCAAAATAGACTCTTAATGCCTGTTGCAACAATCGTACTTGGGCAAGTCAAACACTGAATTGCAAGAGCCAGGCCCTTGAGAGAAAAAACAACATATTTTCCCAAATTCCAAAGGCCGTTCTTTAAGTATTCAGTACCAGAGCTTGGAGGACTGAGTGTATTTTTTTTTCCTATACTACAAAACTAGGAGAATGTAGGCTATGACAAATTCAATTTCCTGCCATATAGGAAGGCAATTTCAAACGTTCTAAACTAGGAGGAGGCATTTAGGGGGAGAGGAGAGTAGAGAGTAAGACAAAGCAAAGGACTCTGGGAGAAGGTGGACAATGGACATTCTGTGGGCAGCTTTAGGGGTGAGAAGACGGAGGAAGTTTCTACTCCATATCCTGTGGGGAGGGAGTTAATCAAATTGCCTATACAATGAAAGGGTTGAATTAAACCTTGAATTCTATGAGAACTTCCAGGTCTGAAATTCTATGATTCTAAATCTTGTGTACATTGAGTGGATATTTCAAAAATCCAGATTATCAGCTTTGCTGGAACTTTCTGAGTCTCTTCTGATTGTGAATTATCTGTCATTAGGGTTATGGGCTTCCTTGTGGCTCAGCTGGTAAAGAATCTGCCTGCAATGCAGGAGACCTGGTTTCGATTCCTGGATTGGGAAGATCTCCTGGAGAAGGGAAAGGCTACCCACTCAGTATTCTGACCTTGAGAATCCCATGGACCGTATAGTCCATGGGGTTGCAAAGAGTCGGACACGACTGAGAGACTTTCACTCACTCAGGGTTATGGGAAATGCAGAGAGGTATGAGGAAGGGATCAGAATTTCTCTGTTCACAACTCCTTTTTCTATCATGAACTGAGTTGTGAGTTGTCAGATCTGTGAACCTCTTCCTTTGGATTTTCTTTCTAGTACCTATAAGAGTAATTTCAGGAAGCTAAAGAGTGACCAGTGGGGGAAAAATCCCAGTGAGGAGACTCACAAGAACTGTTGATCAACATGTTCTTCTTCTTTTTTTTAAAGAGTTGAGATATAGTGTAGGTACCATACACATTCACCCATTTAAAGTGTACAACTCAACGGTTGTTAGTATATTTACAGATATATGCAGCCACCACAACAGTCAATTTTAGAACATTTTTGTCACCCCAACACAAAGACCCATATGCCTTAGCTATCATCCATCCCCCTTTCTTACCAGAGTCTTCCTCTCTCAGTCCTGGCAACCACTGATGCTCTTTCTATCTCTGTAGACTTCCATTCTGAATATTTCACACTGTGTGAATTATATTATATATATATATATCAGTGACTGGCTTCTTTCACTTATGATGTTTTTAAGGTTCATCCATGTTATAACATATATCAGAACTTTATTCCCTTTGATGACCAAACAATATGTTGTATTTTTCAATTGAAGTAGAGTTGATTTGGGCTTCCCTGGTGGCTTAGATGGTAAAGAATCCCCCTGCAATGTGGGAGACCTGGGATCAATCCCTGGGTTGGGAAGGTCCCCTGGAGGAGGGCATGGCAACCCACTCCAGTATTCTTGCCTGGAGAATCCCGATGGACAGAGGAGCCTGGTGAGCTACAGTTCAGGGGTTGCAAAGAGTCAGACATGATTGAGCGACTAAGCACATGGCATATAGTTGATTTACAATATTGTATTAGTTTCAGATGTACAGCAAAGTGATTCAGTTATACATATATATATATATTTCTGATTCTTTTCCATTATAGGTTATTACAAGATATTGAATAAGTTCTCCAGGCTATACAGTAAATCTTTGTTGTTTATCTATTTTATATGTGGTGGTGTTGTTTTAGTTGCTAAGTCGTGTCTGACTCTTTTGTGACCCCATGGACTGTAGACCACCAAGCTCCTCTGTCCATGGGATTTTCCAGGCAGGACCACTGGAGTGAGTTGCTATTTCCTTCTTCAAGGGATCTTCCCAATCCAGGGATCGAACCTGAGTCTCCTGTATTGGCAGGCAGGTTCTTTACCAGTGAGCCACCAGGGAAGCCTATTTTATATGTAGTGGTGTATAATCCCTTGTATTGATATACCATATCTTATTTACCCATTTGTCAAATGATGGACATTTTCCACCTATATTATTCATGTGTCCTGGAGTGTCTGGGGTTCTACTACTAGCAATAAGACCTGTTTCCCTTTCCTGAAAACATAAGTGGACTAGTAAAACCTGGTATATGTGTGATTGAGACAAATCAAGCTCCGTAGATGTCAAGCAGTGTGTCAAGGTGTTTCTCAGGACAGAACTTCAGAAATGCCCAGGGTTTCATGTTCCCTCAGAGGTGATCGGGCACGGGAGATTTGACTTGCATTTACCCAACTTTCTAGAAACCCTAACTCAAACCACCAAACCATTTGACAAGTCAGGAAGCTATTTTATAAATTTACAGTGTCTCCAAAGAGATCTGGAATCAGAAGCTGGCTGGTTTATACACAATCTTCCTGTAGGAAAATCTACATGAGAAGTCAGATTGCTGCCAGAAGGTTGCCTTGTGAGTATCACAAGAGACTGGATAGCTCTAAAGAACTGACATGTAAACCATACTAGTGGGACAACTTTGATAATTGTCTGATTCAGGGCACGGTTTCTCAACAATGTGATAAATACTGACCAACTTTTGCTATTTTCACTATCTTCTTCTCATTCCAAGCTGACCACTGGCTTTCTGTGTATATTGAGATTTTGTAATGTAATTATTTAGAACTGTAGTATCCAAACTTTTTTTTATTGTGCACCCCTATGATTAAAACATTTTGAGTGCAAACCCTATATATATTTATTTATAAAACATATACATGTACTACTATCTATTTGTATTTTTAAATGTATGGAGATTTTTTATTGCTCTAAATTAAATTGAATCTAAATTGAAATATTAATTTTTTCCTAGGTGGCACTAGTGGTAAAGAATCTGCCTGCCAATGCAAGAGACATAAGAGATGTGTGTTTGATCTCTAGGTTGGGAAGATCCCCTAGAGAAGGAAATGGTAACTCACTCCAGTATTCTTGCCTGGAGGATCCCCATGGATAGAAGAGCCTGGCGGGCTACAGTCCATAGGGTCTCAAAGAGTCAGAAATGACTGAAGTGACTGAGCATGCATGCATGCATACCCCATATTGTCTTGTCTTCTCCATTTAAGGGCTTCCCTGATAGCTCAGTTGGTAAAGAATCTGCCTGCAATGTAGGAGACCCTGGTTTGATTCCTGGGTCGGGAAGATCCACTGGAGGAGGGATAGGCTGCCTGCTCCAGTATTCTGGCCTAGAGAATTCCATGGACTGTATAGTCTAAGGGGTCACAAAGAGTCGGATATGACTGAGTGATTTTCACTTCACTTCACTTCTCCATTTAAAGAGTACTGTTTTAGAACTTTTTGTTTTTGCATTAAATCCATCCCAAACTTCATGTTACACTTCAATCATATGAATTTTTATTCTAGTTGACTCTCATTTGTACTGACCTTACAAATCCATCTTTTAAAGTAGATTATTTAGATGAGATCAGAAAGGTTGCTTTATCTGTTTTATATTGATTCCATTCCTTTCCATTTTAGGTCAGGTGACATTTTCTATTCATTTCCCCCAATTTCAGGCATAGCCTACTGCAGCCTTCTAATCACAGACTAAAATCTTACAGGGGAGCTGATGTTCTGCACTTAGGCTTCTCTGAGAAGAGAAATAGTGGAGATGAGTGTCTGGGGGTGTCACTCCTAGCAAGAATGTGGCTTAATGGCACCAAGATGGTGAAATTGGGGTTAGTAATAGAACTTGGGAATTGGCAAGAATCATTGAGCAGCAAAGCTCTTAGAAGCAGACACTGCACTCCGCCTGCCTAATGATGCCCCCTAACATACAGATTGAACTATAGAGATATCAGAGGAACAGAAGCGAAGTTGGAGCCCCAGAGCAGGGAACATGATGGTTCCAGAAAATTCTTCAGTCATAACTGAAAGACACCAGTAGATTAGGATTTGGGTACCCAGGAGAGAACATTTGGGGCTCCAAATAAAGGATGGGCTGGCTTCCAGATGAAAAGGAGTCTGCTTCCTGAGAGACAGGCTTGCTTAAAGAATTCTGTTCTTGGACTTTGTCAGCAATTCTTAACATTGGTTGCAAATTGGAATCACCCGAGGAGTTGTTAAAATTACTGATGCCTGAGTCTCAACCCCCAGAGATTCTGACTTCATTTGTCTGGGCTGAGGCTTGGCCGCTGGGACCTTTTAAAAAACTTCAGCTGTTTCTAATGTGCAGCCAATGTTGGGAACCATTGGACTAGAGAGAAGAAGAATGGAGTGACCTCAGGAGACATAGAGGAATCTTGGAGGGAAGGGAAGGGACCTGGAACAGCCTAAGTCATCTGAGAAGGGTGAGCCACAGAGTCTTACATGACCTCATTCCCCAGGCCCCCATTGACACCGTGAAGAGAATATTCAGAAAGAGAATGCAATGGGGGGAAAGGCTGAGGTTTCTATGGCACCTCAGAAAGGCGGCCATGGAACTTTCTGTTTGGGGACTGCAGTTGGTCTTGGTTATAGCAGTAGCTGGGACCCAGTAACTCTTTTGAAAAAGTGCTAAATAACTCCTAAGAGAAAGTGCTCCATAAATGGTATCTTTTACTGTATCCTTTTCCTTCTCAGTCCTTTCTGGACCTCCCTGTATAGGTGTCCTCTGGCCTAACATCTTATTTCCCTCCAAATCCTCTATTTCCCAGGCATGGGAAAGAAGGCAAGAGAACGGCTTCCTCTAGCCTAGAAATACCTGGGAGAATCTAGTTTATGGTTTTCGGTAGGCATGTGAGTGAATATTCTGCAGCTGCATTTCCCAAAGTGAATCATTGATGCTGCTTTCTGGAGATGTTCTCCTCTGGGCCCATACACACTTGAGAAATGCAGCAAGCTTCAGTGCCCTGGTTGAGATGCGCGCTGCCCCTCAGGAGAGAAAATGCTCTAAGATCTCTTGCAGAAAGAGACCTGTTTGTTTTTCCTTAACCCTCATGTCCCAACTCATCTGGCTACGGAATTGTTTTTTTCTGCTCAGCACATTAACATCTTGCCTCTTTCTCATGACACACTTTTGGGAAACTGCCCCAGAAACTACAATCGGTGGCTTCATTCACAAAGGACAAAGAAGGCAGCTGCATCCTGAACACACGAAACAGGGCACGAACCCCAGTTGGGCCCTGGCCTCTCACTGAAACTGTGCCCTTTTCCACCCCCTCCGCCACCCCCCTTCTCGTTGCCATGGAAATGCCCCTGGAGAGTTAGGACCAGGCCCTCTATTTCTTTCCTACACCCCTCCTCCCCAACCCCTTTGTGTCTAGAAGAGCACTGAACATGCAGTAGGTGATGTTTTGAAACATTGATTGATGGGGAATTGGGGGGTGTTCACTTGGACCATCTGCAGGTGGGCTGGGGAGGAGGCGATGGCGTCCCATGGTTTGCATCTATGTGTCTGGTAGAAGAGCCAGGCGAGAGGGTGGGAGAGGGCAGGTCTGGGAGCTCACATAGCCTTGGCATTGCCTGGTGGTTTTTTTTTTTTAATGCTTGATCACAAATATTTCACAAATTAGGGATGGCAAAGGGCACATCCAAAAAAGAAAACATTTTGATTTCTTGGTATGTTTGGTTTAGGGGTGAATTTTTCTTTCAGTAAAATTTCTGGTCATGTTGCTTGCTAGGATGTTGTTTTTGTAATAAATAATTTTCTTTTAAGTTTGAGAAAAAAAGGATGTCCTACTTTCTCCTCTGTCTCTAGCTGGTGACCGTATTTTCAAAGACCCAAACCAGGACACAGCCTGACACACACACAGCCTCACAGAATATTTGAAATAGGGGATCCAACAGGACTAAGTATTTGTGTGTGTGTGTGTTTACATTTTTTTTAATTGAGGTAACATTGGTTTATAACGTTATATGAGTTTCATGTGTACAACATTGTATTTCTATTTCTGTATGCCCTGCATGCTCACCACCAAAAATTTAGTTTCCATGTGTTACCATATACTGATCCCCTTTAGTCAGATGGCCCTCCACTCCATCCCTCACCACTTCCTCTCTGGTAGCCCTACTCTGGTCTGAGATAGTGTATTTGAAATGGGGGTGCCAGTCTGAGAAAATCAGCTGTCTTAGCTGCTGTGCCTGGATGCCTCATAAGTAGCATCATTTCTAAACTATAGAGTTAGTGAGGCCAATTTTGGTATCCATTGATTAAACCTGGGTACCATGCATATATTTTCTAAATTGATGTCCACATTTACAAAATTTGTTTATTGCTGCAAAGTCAAGAGCAGCCTTCCCAGAGAGAGGGAAACCCCCCAGAAATTCTATTCAGTGTCTAAGTGCATGAAAGACTCAGTTATCTCCCGTCTGCTCTGCTACCCCAGCCCAGGCTTGGGCGCTCTATGAATGAAAGGTTTGTGGGCATCTGCTTGATGCAAACCGAGTGCCTGGGAAAGCCTCACACTACTGAGTCTGTCTCCCAGCCGGCTGAGGAGGCTTCCCAGGGTCTGAAAGTACCAATTCTTCACACGTGAGCACTGGCAGAGGATTATAATTTAAATCAGCTGGTTCTTATTTTAAGTGTGAAAAAAGGCCAGTGATTCGGAGTCTGTGCGTGTGTGTGATTGGCTAGCATTTGTGAAGAATCTGCTGTGGACTGAGAACTTTATATATCTATGAGACATATGAACAGATATTTATTGATATCTGTATCTAATAAATAGATATCAATTTATCTATTTATATCTATAGATAAATATAATACCATTTTATGTATGCCAGATATATAACTATATATATATTTATTTCAGATATACAACTGGATATACATCAATATATATTTGAATATGATCAATATATTTATAGTTATCATTTTATCTTTACAACTTTGTTTTAATACTATAAGGAGACAAGGAAATGGAAACTGAAAGTGGGTAAATACATAATATGAGCCACATAGGTCAGCCTGTAAACTTTAACTTATTCTCACTCAGCTCTGTCTCCTTTAAAGAGAAGCCTATTTCTTTAACTTTGGTCATGGGCAGGAGGCACATATAAAAATCTCTGATAACAGAGTGTTTTCATGAATGAGAAATGTAAGGGTTACCCCATTTGCCTGCCTAGGGCCCACATTCTAAGTTTCACCTACCCACCTACCTCTTGCATGATCAATACATCAGGACCTACCTCTTGCAGAAAGGACCACGAGACTGTAGGTTGGAGCTGCCAATAGGACAAGCAATATCAGAAAAGGCACATAAAATGCAAAGGTTAATTTATATATAACAACATAAAAATTCTTACTCCCCTAAGTTATTTGAAAAGAAGCATCAAATCAAGCAAATTAAGACTAAATGAAAGGACGGGAGCCTTGGATTGTGTTGATTCTGAAAGAAGGGCTGATTAGCTCAAAGAATGAATAATTAATGGAATTTCAGTGTCCACCCTATTGTAGAGCAATTATCCTCCTGTGAAAAATTTTTTAAAAGTCTAGACTAGTGCTGTCCAACAGGAATATAATGAGATGCAAATATGAGCCACATATGTCATTTTAAATCTGCTAGTAGGAAAAAATAGACATGTGAAATTAATTTTAACATGTTATTTAACCCAATATGCCCCAAATATTATCTTTTTAATATGTAATAAATTATTAATAAGATATTTACATTTCTTTTCTGGGTTCTAAGCCTCAGCAATCTGATGTGTATCTTACTTTTACAGAATATCTCAGTCTAACTAACCACATGTTAAATGCCCAATAGCTGCATGTAGTTGGTGGCTACATACTGAAATCAGACTTAGACCTTTAAATAAACCTAGCCTAGAAGTTATAAGGGTGGAAAAAAATGGAAATCTAAATATTTGACAATGCCGGGTTGGTTAAATAAATAATAGTCTATACAATGAAATCTTAGGTAGTCATTAAAAATAATGTTATAGAGGAGTATGAATTTATATAAAATATGTTCAAGAGATAGTAGGAGCCAGAGTCTAAATAACTCTTTAAAGATGGTGTGCTATAAAGGAGAGCAGAGAAATGGGGCCAGAATGGAAGAAGGATGTAGGGGAAACACAGGTTTGTTCTTTATTTGCTTCTTTTTTCCAGATGGGAGAGATTACAGTAGTTTGCTTACTGATGGAAGTGATCTGGCATGGGGGGGAACAATAGATAAGAAGCAAACTGCAGAGTGAATCTTATAGCAGGTGAAAGGAAGTTGGATGGAGTACAGAATGGAGGCAGCGGTGTTAGGAACCGACAGTTCATCCTTTGCACCAGGAAAGGCAGAGAATGTGGGCACATAAGTGGGGAAGAATGTAGAAGTTCTCTTCTTATTGCTTCTACTTTCTTGGTAAAATATGAAGCAAAGATTGTTTTATCTGGAAGGAATTACTTCAAGGTGCTACACGTATTTTTCTCTGAAAAGTGGAATCGTTGTTCAGCTGCTAAGTCATGTCCAATTCTTTGTGACCCCATGGACAGCAGCATGTCTGTCCTTCATTATCTCCTGGAGTTTGCTCAGACTCATGTCCATTGAATCAGTGATGCCATCCAACCATCTCATCCTCTGTTGTCCCCTTCTCAATCTTTCCCAGCATCACGGTCTTTTCTAATGAGTCGGCTCTTCACATCAGGCGGTCAGAGTATTGGAGCTTCAGCTTCAGCATCAGTCCTTCCAATCAATATTCAGGGTTGATTTCCTCTAGGATTGACTGTTTGTTGTCCAAGGAACTCTCAAGAGTCTTCTCCAGCACCACAGTTCAAAAGTATCAATTCTTCCGTGCTCAGCCTTCTTTATGGTCCAACTCTCACGTCCGTGTATGACTACTGTACCATAACTTTGACTAGCTGGACCTTTGTTGGCAAAGTGATGTCTCTGCTTTTTAATATGCTGTTTAGGCCTGTCATAGCTTTCCTTTCAAGGAGCAAGTGTCTTTTTATTCCATGGCTGCAGTCAGCGTCTACAGTGATTTGGAGCCCAGGAAAGTAAAGTCTGTCACTGTTTCCATTTTTTCCCCATTTTTTTCCCCACTTGCCATAAAGTGATGGGACTGGATACCATGATCTTAGTTTTTTGAATACTGAGTTTTAAGTCAGCCTTTTTCTCTCCCATAGACTTACAGGCATTTTGAAAGGTCTTTTTGCTTTTGAAGTTTTGATTTCTAACAAGCGTGTAATATTATATGTTTTTCTTTGTAGTAGACATCATCTCCCAGTGCCCTCCTTTTGTGCTGCTCGTAAAGGTGATCCTAACCAGTCCTGCCTCTTACCTATTATATGTCCTTGAACGAGGTATTTACATTTCTTTGTGTCTTGGTGTCTTCATTAGTAAAATGGGGATGGTAATTTCTGTGCTAGTTAATCCGCTGGATATAAAATGTTCTTGTGGTTATTTCTGGTCTTGGTAGGGAAGTATTAGGCAAGGGTGGGATCTAAGACTAGGATGGAATCATCAATTCACCTCTCACAAGCTACAAAAATAATTTTAAGAGCAAACACTACTTTTCTGATTCAGATAATGCTGCATTGTTTTATCAAGTTTCTGATTAAAAGGTTTATGCTAAACTCTGGAAAACAAAATATGGAACATGTTTCCTTTGCTATTGTATTAAGTTAACTTGATTATTTGATGCCTCTGAGTTAAAATGTTTCCTACTGAGCCAGGTCTTTCTTTTTGGCTTCAGATACATTAATTGTGACATTTACCCACATTTTTGCATTTGTATTCAAAACCACCAAGAGAGTATATAACCATGATTATTCTTTTGTTATTTTTTTTTCAAATTACTGTGATTGCACTGTTAGATATCCTTCAGCATGTGGGCCCTGCTGGCTTGTCATCATTAGACACCAACATAGAAGTCTACTAAAAAAAAAAAAAAAAATCAGAAGATGAAGATAAAACCACTTATTTAAGGCACTTTGTATGAATTAAATAATGATAGTAGAGTCAGATAACTCTTCCTCAAGTATAATTCTTAACTGCTTTTGTGTTTCTTGGCATTTGAATATTTCATTGTCAGCCCCGAGGATGATAAAATGAAAAGACAATACTGAGTTTTTGGTGCTGTACAATGTGTAGACTGTTGAAAATAAATACTCGTTAATCTTTGCTTTCAACTTATTTCATCTTTTCCTTTTTTATTGTTAGTGTGACCCCAGCATTAAAGACTGTTTTGAAAAATGAGAAAAATATAACCATCTCCTCATCTGAATATAATCATTGTCCCTTTTTTGTATTCTTGGTCCATTTTTGTCCTTTCACATACATAGCTTTCTATGACAGTAACCAGAATATGTATACAATTTTAAATATGAATTTTTGGAGTTGTATTTAAAAGAATAATTGCCTAAGTTATGTCAAAACTTGATTGTGTTAGAAAAGTCCTGAGATCAAGAGACCTTGTGGGGAGGAAAATCCTCTGGATCTGGGGTGGGGGATGTTCAGGGGCAAGATCTGATGTGGTGGTGGTAGATGTCTTCTCATGTGGTCCTTGATTAAAAGTTTGAACATTTTTGTTTCTTATGATGAAAATCCTGTGATTTATACTGTCTCAAAACGATTTCAACAGTGAAATGTTTTTCACAATTGCTGTTGCTTATTTCACACCCCACTATATTTTTAGCTTGTAGGTTGATTGCAAATGTCACCCCAATTTTTTAAATCCCTCCTTGTATCCACAACCTTTGCAGCGGAACTTTGCAGCCATTCCCATTAAGAGATATGATCTCTTTCCCCATCCCTGGAATCTGGGCTGGATTCCTGTTATGCTTTGGCCAATGGGATGAAGCAGATGTGAGGGTGTGTCAGTACCAAGCTTAGGACTCAGATTGTGTGCACATCTACTATAGCCTGTGCTAGTCTACTGGAGGATGAGAGAGAGGCTGTGTGGATTAGGGCCAAGTCAGCCCAGCAAAGGCCCAGCCCCCAGCCAGCCTCCAGATGACTACAGATGCGGGGCTGAGCCCAGTCGAACCGAGCAGGCCCAGGTGAACAGGACTGCTCAGCTGAGAACTCATACATGGTTGTTATTTAAGGTTTTTATTTATTTATTTTTATTAGTTGAGATGCTAGACTTCATTTATTATTACTATTGCTTTATTTGGCCACAAGGCATGCGGGATCTTAGTTGCTGAACCCGGGATCGAATCTATAATCTCTGAAGTGGAAGCATGGAGTCCTAACAACTGGACCACCCGAGAATTCCCCATGTGTCTGGCTGATCGCTGAACCCAGGGTAGAAAAGGCATGAGCTAGGAAGCAGATAAGAAGAAGCTGGAAGAAGATGCGAAGAGCCGTAGGAACTGCAGACATTCTTTACTCGCAGCAGCAAGGCAGACATGCTTTATTCTCTAATGGTTGCTGTAATGCAAGGCAACACAACGCAAGGCAATTGCAAGAGCTTTTCGGGTGGTGTGTGCACAGTGCTATAAATGATCTCAGCTGTTCCA
This sequence comes from Okapia johnstoni, assembly GCA_024291935.2. NCBI lineage: Eukaryota > Metazoa > Chordata > Mammalia > Artiodactyla > Giraffidae > Okapia > Okapia johnstoni. The sequence goes on from CM044308.1 coordinate 63,451,010, forward strand.
TCATTATTTACAAAATGCAGGGTGAGAGTGCAGAGAAGGCAATGGCAACCCACTCCAGTACTCTTGCCTGGAAAATCCCATGGACGGAGGAGCCTGGTAGGCTGAAGTCCTTGGGATCGTGAAGAGTCGGACACGACTGAGCGACTTCACTTTCACCTTTTACTTTCATGCATTGGATAAGGAAACGGCAACCCACTCCAGTGTTCTTGCCTGGAGAATCCCAGGGACGGGGGAGCCTGGTGGGCTGCCGTCTATGGGGTTGCACAGAGTCGGACAAGACTGGAGCGACTTAGCAGCAGCAGCAGCAGGGTGAGAGCGAGAGGACATGGGGCGAGAGAGCCTGACCGCCGCCATCCTGGCCAATTGCTCTTTCCCTACACCAAGGTTGCTATTTTAAGCCACTAGCTGTAGGGTGATTTATTGCACAGTATTATTTTGGTAACATATTACTGATATAAAGTTCTATCACATTTTGACACTTTGCACAATTCTAATTTTTCCTCCTGAGTTTCTATTGTCACAATAAGCTGATATAGGTATGGGAGGGAATAGAGATGACATATGCTTTGCTTCCATTACTATCACCCATCTTTCATGGAGGCCAAGGATTGGTGGAGACTACAGACTGACTGAGAAGTACTTCAAATCCCCATTGAGTGCTTGCGCTTGGAAAATCTACCTTAGAGTTTTAAAGGCCTTTAAAACTTTCTTCAGTGGGGTGAATGTGAGGTAATACTGCCTTTATTTAATTTTTTCCTTTTTTATCAAATCTGTCAAGCCTATAATCTCTTCTCAACAGATTTTCAAGTGAGCAGGAAACAGGAAAAGATAAATGAAAGTTTGAGTGGTATTGTTAAAGGAGAAATGGTCTCTACAGCTCCAAGTACCATCTAATTAACCTCAGAATCAGGGTAGGACCCTGCAAATAGAAGTGCCCAATTCACAAGAAACTAACAAAACCACCTGAAATTTAAGCAATTCATCCTTTTGTTGGGGAGGTGCTGCTGCTGCTGTTATTTATTTTCATTCTAATTTTAAATGGTTTAGGGTATAGATGTACCTTCATTCAGATGCAGTATTTCCCAGCACAGTGTGTATATGACAGATTCCTTCTATGAAATTATGTCATCAATGGGCTCAGGTATCTCACAGGTCAAGCAAGTTCCCAGACAGCAACTACCCCTCAGCAAACAGCAAGAAGAGCATCCACCAGACTTGACCTCTGTACAGCAATGAGTTCCTGCTTTCTTATTAATTTGCTCTGATGAGGAGGATTTACCCTGTTTAAGGAAAAGTGTGAGTGGACTAACTCTGCTGTTCCTCTGTTTTTTAAACATTCATTGTCTATGTTTTATTGTAAAAACAGAGTACAATTATTATCATTATTTTTAATTAGAAAAATTATTTCTGCTCCTTTCACACATCATATTGTTCAGGAAACAGTCTTACATACACATCTGAAACAATATACCATCACACACTCTGTTTAAAGGCAAAGCACCACAAGGAAAGCTGTTCAGCTGCCCAGGGCTCTCATCTCATGGGATCTCCCTTTCCTGATTTTACATTAATTTCTGAAAGTCAAAAATGTCATCTCCAGAAAAATCCTATAAGGGGGTTGTAGAAAATACTTACTTCATTCAACATGATAGCTGTAGAAATGGAGTACATTTTCTTTATGTAGTGAAAAACTAAAAAGAAAATGCCATGTAACATTATTGGTATGTGGTGTTTATGGCAGCAGCAAAGATACTGTTGTGAGCTGGTCACCTTGACACCAAGAAGTCTAGCCCAGACTTTTAATATGCTTCCTGTTTTTACTAGAGCTCCTTTTCTGCTGCTTTTCATCCATCCTTTTCCATATTCCAAATCAGAGGGTTGGTACGGCCTTTAAAACTTTATTAATAGGAGCAAATCCAGTATGCACTGATTTCTTCTCAAAAGGCACTCTCACCCATCAGCTAGCCCAGCAGTTTTATTCTCATGAATGCTCTAGCCATGAAAACACTCCATAGGACACAGATGAATCCAGTGAATACAAGAAGAAGTCTATTGAGTTTTGGAGTGTTTGGTGCCTTGAATCAGTCGAAGATTATGAAACCCAAACCTCCCATTGTAGACAGGAAGCTGGACGTGTGTCCCTCCCAATATATTGTCCATTTATTTCATAGGCCAAGGAAGCTGTGGGCCTCTGTTGCCCATGCTCACCAGTCACAAAGCCAACACTTGAACTTTGACAGTTACATCATAAACTGCTTCTCTAGTGGTGAGGAAGTGAGACACCATTACCAGAACACACACCATCATGGTTAATGGCATGTATACCCAGGGTTGTGCTTCTTCAGCTTCAGGTTGGGCCACTTGAACACTAAGATCTGGATTTGATACAAAACCTCCATGTTGGTCACAGCAGCACTCCACAGTTATTTAAAAAAAATTTTTTTTTAATTAGTCACACATAGTTGAGTTACAGTGTTGTGTTAATTTCTGCTGTACAGCAAACTTATTCAGTATATATATATATATATATATATATATATATATATATATATATATATACATATATATATATATATTCTTTTTCATATAGATTACTTTTCCATTATGGTTTATCATAGGACATTGAATATAATTCCCTGTGCTATACAGTAGGACCTTTGTTGTTTATTTTTTTAACTTGTAAAATACAGAAAAATAGAAGGAAGAAAAGTAGACCCTCATAATCCTATGAATACTTTTGGAGAATTTATTTCCAGTCTTATACATATTTTTCTAGACATAATTGGAAATGCAAATGAATAAACAAACATGAGACACTCATATAAAGCCTAAGTAGTGGGAGGAGCAAAGTCAGAAATTCTAGTGGATTTGGAAGGCAAGTATGTGGCCATTCCCTCATTTAAAGACTGAGGGCAATCATGGTGTCCAAGTGTGGTGGTGGTGAGAACAAGAGTGAAGCTGTGGACAGGCAAGCTTAGGTTGGGACCTGGCAGAGAGCAAAATTCACCATAAATGACAGCAAACAGAGCAGACGTCGATTTGGAGCTTAGTAAGTGCCAGGGCATTATTCTAATCACTTTCTATACAGTAACTCATTTAGTTCTCTTCCCAACCCTTGAGCAAGGAATTACTATTATTCTTGTTTACACAGGAGGAAATGTTAAGTAACTTGCCCCAAGGGTGGAGCTGGGTTTCAAATCCATGCCATCTGTTTATAGTGTCCTTGCTCTTAAATGCTATGTGATAATTTTATCATTTTCTTTATTTATCAGTCTGGATTCCCCATGGGACTCCCACAGGCACCTTAGTCATTTAGAAGAAGCCCATCTAGCACAGCTGTGGGGAATTTCACCTCACCATTACAATCATTTCTTGGCTTTCAAGCATGTTCCTCTGCAACAGAAATCTGAGTGTCATCCATCACCATTCATTTGTGCTATCGCCTATCAGGACCTTTTCTTCTTGCCTCTTTTCTTTCAGAACACAGTAAATTATATTCAAACGGCAGTCATGGAGGAAACTTTCCTTCCCTCCTTCATCAACAAAGCTGATAGATGGGCGCAAAAGCCCTGGGGAAGCAGCATCTGCTCTAACTCAAGGATCCCCGCCCAAGTGGAGGATGAAATTAACAGACACAGCGCAGTTTTGCAGCTCAACATTTGTGCAAGTCTGGCACATGCACACATCATTAGCAACTCTATTTGAGAAGCAGGATCAAGTAGGTGAGCAGAAGAAGGGATCTCATTAAAGGGATATTCAAGAAAGAAGAAATTCAGAGCATTTAGGTAAACCTTCATGGCTAAAATAAATGAACAAATAGCCAGGTAAGTTGGGGAGTGTCGACAGACAATTTGCATAATTTTGCCTCTGCACCTTCCAAATCAGAGGGATGTTATGCAATGAACTCCCCAGAGTGGCTGCCTCTTTTACTTAGCTCTGTGAGCTAAAATAAAGCCTTTATGAAGGCAAAGATTTGCTGTCCTGTTCACTGCTGTAATCTGGGCTCATAGCACATGAAAATTAAATATTCATGGAATAAGTTAATGCAGACTTGCTCAAAGGTTACTTGACCTGAGTTAGGCAGAAAAAGTCTGGCATGTTCAGCAGGAAGGAATGGTAACTTCTATTTTTAAAGTATATGGAATCAGTGGTGAAATATTAGCGGAATGCTTCTTGTGTGCCCACCCTTATTCAGGGCAATGGAGGATATACAACAAAAGCACAGTTGTAAGGATGACTGTGATTGGCCAGGCATGCTGTAAGTTCATTACTGAAGATTTACTATTGGCCAGGCATGTTCTAAGTTCATTACTAGCATTAGCATGTTCAATTCTCTAAATACCACCTTCGAGTTAGGTGGGTAAAGTACAAGTGTGATCATCTCCATTTGATGTACAAGGCAACTAGTACCAGGTCAATTTATAACTTGCCCAGTGTCCTAGGCTGTTAAATGTGGAGTTGGGATTCCCTCTGCTATGCTCTTTGGGATTCCCTGTAGCTCAGCTGGTAAAGAATCCACCTGCAATGCAGGAGACCCCAGTTTGATTCCTGGGTCAGGAAGATCCCCTGGAGAAGGGATAGGCTACCCACTCCAGTATTCTTGGGCTTCCCTGCTGGCTCAGCTGGTAAAGAATCTTCCTGCAATGTAGGAGACCTGGGTTCAATCCCTGGATTGGGAAGATCCCCTGGAGAAGGGAACGGCTACCCACTGCAGTATTCTGGCCTGGAGAATTCCATGGACTGTAGAGTCCATGGGGTTGCAAAGAATCAGACATGACTGAGTGACTTTCATTTTCACTTTCTGCCATGATCTTTACTGCCGTTCTTTGTGTTCTCAGCCTGTTAGGAATTTACCCTTCATTTGAGGACTCAAAAGGAACACATATGAAGCAGAGAACAATGAAATCTTAAACTTTGTGGTCCTGGCAGCAAAAGGGAGAGAAGTAAGTGTTGACCCGAATTTTCAAAGGGGACTTCTGGAAGGAGGCTGTACTAGATCTGTCTTGAATTTCATCATTGGTTTGTTTATATACCCATCTCTCCATCCTCCTGTATACTTATGCTCCCATACATTTATTGAACAATCATTTTTTTAAATTTATTTTTTTATTGAAGGATAACTGCTTTACAGAATTTTGTTGTTTTCTATCAAACCTCAACATGAATCAGCCATAGGTATACATATATCCCCTTCCTTTTGAACCTCCCTCCCATCTCCCACACCATCCCACCCCTCTAGGTTGATACAGAGCCCCTGTTTGAGTTTCCTGAGCCATACACCATATTCTCATTGGCTATCTATTTTACATATGGTAATGTAAGTTTCCATTTTACTCTTTCCATACATCTCACCCTCTCCTCCCCTCTCCCCATGTCCATAAGTCTATTCTCTATGTCTGTTTCTCCATTGCTGCCCTGTAAATAAATTCTTCAGTACCATTTTTCTATATTCCATATATGTGCATTAGAATATGATATTTATCTTTCTCTTTCTGATTTACTTCACTCTGTGTAATAGGTTCTAGGTTCATCTACCTCATCAGAACTAACTCAAATGCATTCCGTTTTATGGCTGAGTAATATTCCATTGTATATATGTACCACACCTTCTTTATCCATTCATCTGTCTATGGACATCTAGGTTGCTTCTATGTTCTAGCCATTGTAAATAGTGCTGCAATGAACAATGGGATACATGTGTCTTTTTCAATTTTGGTTTCCTCAGGGTATATGCCTAGGAGTGGGATTGCTGGGTCATATGGTGGTTTTATTCCTAGTTTTTTAAGGAGTCTCCATACCACCTTCCATAGTGGCTGTATCAATTTACATTCCCACCAACAGTGCAAGAGTGTTCCCTTTTCTCCATACCCTTTCCAGCATTTATTGTTTGTAGACTTGTTGATGATGGCCACTCTGATGGGTATGAGATGATATCTCATTGTGGTTTTGATTTGTATTTCTCTAATAATGAGCGAAGTTGAGCATCTTTTCATGTGTTTGTTAGCCATCTGTATGTCTTCTTTGAAGAAATGTCTGTTTAGGTCTCTTTCTCACTTTGTGATTGGGTTTGTTTTTCTAGCATTGAGTTGTATGAGCTGCTTTTATATTTTGGAAATTAATCCTTTGTCAGTTGTTTCATTTGCTACTGTTTTCTCCCATTCTGAGGGCTGTCTTTTCACCTTGCTTATAGTTTCCTTTGCTGTGCAAAAGCTTTCAAGCTTAATCAGGTCCCACTTGTTTACTTTTGTTTTTATTTCCATTACTGTAGGAGGTGGGTCATAGAGGATCTTGCTTTGATTTATGTCATCGAGTGTTCTGCCTATGTTTTCCTTTAATAGTTTTAAAGTTTCTGGTCTTACATTTAGGTCTTTAATCCATTTTGAGTTTATCTTTGTGTATGGCATTAGGAAGTGTTCTAATTTCATTCTTTTACATGTAGCTGTCCAGTTTTCCCAGCACCATTTATTGAAGAGGCTGTCTTTTCCCCATTGTACGTTCTTGCCTCCTTTGTCAAAAATGAGGTACCCATAGGTGCATGGGTTTATTTCTGGGCTTTCTATCTTGTTCCATTGGTCTATATTTCTGTTTTTGTACCAGTACCATACTGTCTTGATGACTGTAGCCTTTGTAGTATAATCTGAAGTTTGGAATGTTGATTTCTCCAGTTCCATTCTTCTTTCTCAAGACTGCTTTGGCTATTCAGGGTCTTTTGTGTTTCCATATGAATTGTGAGATTTTTTGTTCTAGTTCTGTGAAAAATGCCATTGGTAATTTGATAGGGATCATATTGAATCTATAGATTACATTTGGTGGTATAGTCATTTTCACAATATTGATCTCCCTACCCAGGAACATGGACTATCTCTCCATCTGTTTATGTCATCTTTGATTTCTTTCATCAGTGTCTTATAATTTTCTGTGTACATTTCTTTTATCTCCTTCAGTTCAGTTCAGTCATGTTTGACTCTTTGTGACCCCATGAACTTCAGCACTCCAGGCTTCCCTGTCCATTACCAACTCCCAGAGACTACTCAAACTCATGTCCATTGTATCGGTGATGCCATCCAATCATCTCATCCTCTGTCATCCCCTTCTCCTCCTGCCTTCAATCTTTTCCAGCATCATGGTCTTTTCAAATGAGTTGGTTCTTCACATCAGGTAGCCAAAGTATTGGAATTTCAGCTTCAGCATCAGTCCTTCTAGTGAATATTCAGGACTGATTTCCTTTAGGATGGACTGGTTGGATCTCCTTGCAGTCCAAGGGACTCTCAAGAGTCTTCTCCAACACTTCTCACTTCAGTATTCATACACACCCTTGCATTTTGGGCTTCTCTTGTGGCTCAGCTGGTAAAGAATCTGCCTGCAATGTGGGAAACCTGGGTTCAATCCCTGGGTTGGGACGATCCCCTGGAGAAGGGAAAGGCTTCTCACTCCAGTAATCACACACACTTTGTCTCCTTCAGTAAGTTTATTCCTAGATATTTAATTCTTTTTGATGAAATGGTGAATGGGATTGATTCCTTAATTTCTCTTTCTGATTTTTCAGTTCGTGTATAGAAATGCAAGTGATTTCTGTGTATTGATTTTATATCCTGCAACCTTGCTAAATTCCCTGATTAGCTCTAGTAATTTTCTGATACTATCTTTAGGGTTTTCTATGTACAGTATCATGTCATCTGCAAACAGGGAGAGCTTTATTTCTTCTTTTCCAATCTGGATTCATTTTATTTCTTTTTCTTCTCTGATTGCTGTAGCTAGGACTTTCCAGAACTCTGCTGAATAATAGTGGTGAAAGTGGACACCCTTGTCTTGTTCCTGATCTCAGGGGGAATGCTTTCAGTTTTTCACCATTGGGAATAATGCTTGCTGTAGGCTTTGAACAATCCTTTTTTAATTAATTAATTAATTTTTGGCTGCACTAGGTCTTTGTTGCTGTGCATGGGCTTTCTCTGGTTGCAGAAAATGGGAGCTACTCTCTTGTTGTGGTGCATGGGCTTCTCTTTGCAGTAGCTTCTCTTGTTGCAGAGCATGGACTCTAGAGCGTGGGCTTCAGTAGTTGTGGTGCATGGGCTCAGCTGCCCTGTAGCATGTGAAATCTTCCCATTGACAGGAAGATTCTTTACCACTGGACCACCAGGACAGTCCTAACAATAATTTTTTGAGTTCCAACTATATACCAGACCCTGAGTACTGGGGTGGTGGTTTTTGTGATGAAGAAGTCATATGTTAGCAGTCTTACTTCTCTGCCTGAGAGGGATAAGATGAAGTGATATACATGTGCTGACAGAAGGTGTCCCCCAGGCAGGACTGTCTATCAAACCTGAGAATGCTTGTACCTTGAGTACTGCAATCCCAACTAGAATTCATCTGTAGTGAGGTGACCTGGGCACAACGGTATTCTCTGCAGTACTGTTTCCAACAACAAAGTGTTAGAAATAGCCCCACGTTCATCAAAAGGGACTGCTTTAATAGAACATGATAGTGCACCCAAAGAGATTATTCAGGTCAGTTCAGTCACTCAGTCGTGTCCGACTCTTTGCGACCCCATGAAATGCAGCACGCCAGGCCTCTCTGTCCATCACCAACTCCTGGAGTCTACCCAAACCCATGTCCATCGAGTCGGTGATGCCATCCAACCATCTCATCCTCTGCCATCCCCTTCTCCTCCTGCCCCCAATCCTACCCAGCATTAGAGTCTTTTCCAACGAGTCAACTCTTCACACGAGGTGGCCAAAGTATTGGAGTTTCAGCTTCAACATCAGACCTTCCAATGAACACCCAGGATTGATCTCCTTTAGGATGGATTGATTGGATCTCCTTGCAGTCCAAGGGACTCTCAGGAGTCTTCTCCAACACCACAGTTCAAAAGCATCAATTCTGCGGTGCTCAGCTTTCTTCACCGTCCAACTCTCACATCCATACTTGACCACTGGAAAAACCATAGCCTTGACTAGACGGAGTTTTGTTGGCAAAGTAATGTCTCTGCTTTTAAATATGCTATCTAGGTTGGCCATAACCTTCCTTCCAAGGAGTAAGCGTTTTTAAAGAGATTATTAAGCAGCTGTAAATTAAAGAAACTAAAGTGAAAATGTCTTTAAGACATTTAACTGAAAAAGAAGTCAAAGAGCATATGTATAGTAGGTTACCGTTTGGGTAAAAGATTGGGAATATAAACATACTTAGTGTACATGCTCAGTCGCTTAGTTGTGTCCAACTCTTTGTGACCCTATGGACTGTAGCCCACCAGGCTCCTCTGTCCATGGGATATTCCAGGAAAGAATACTGGAGTGGGTTGCCATTTCCTACTCCAAGGGATCTTCCTGACCCAGGGATTGAACCCGCATCTCCTGTGTCTCCTGCATTGGCAGGCATATTCTCTACTGCTGAGCCACCAGGGAAGCAACATACTTGATAGGATATCTATAACATATCACTGGAAAGAGACCAGACACTGATCACATCTGTGGCTTTCAGTGGAAGGAGCAGGGAATTGAATGGCAAGAGCGGCAGGAAAGTTTTTCACTGGATACCCTTTTGTACGTTTTGAATTTTGACTCTTGTAAATCTATTGCCTATATTCGCCTCCAAAACACTCTTTTTTTCTTTCAAAAATTCATGCACCCAGACCCAAGGATTATCAGTGTAATTTTGAGCCCCCAAATCTCTTGAGGCACCAAGAAGAGAGTATTAGGTGCCAGGATCAGCTGACATCTAGAACCCATAGCAGCCAGACTGACACCGAAAGGGCTGTGACATTTGGTTTCTTTCCTCGGCCTTGAGTTTGCAATTTGCAAGGGGGTAGGCAGGGTGGGCCTCACTGGAAGGTGACGCTTGTGCAAAGCTTGAAGTTAGTGAGGGAATGAGTCCTGAGGGTATCAGGGAAGGAAATTCCAGAAGGATGGAAGAACAGTTCAGAGAATTGGAAGCAGGTGTATGCTGGGCCAGGTGGCAGGTATGCCTAGAATGGAGTAAACAAGAGGGAGGGAAGAAACAAAGACTGAAGAGTAAGTGGCAGCCTGTGTGCAGCTGAGGGAGCAGTGGACAGGAGCGCTTTCCCCCTCCTTCCTCAGGATTCCACACCCAGACCTCAGCTGTTGGTCCATCTCATGTCCCATTTCTATCAGCTGGTGATGCCTGGTTTCTGAGACCCATCCCTGCCCTGCACTAACATCTAGTGTTGGTATCATGGCCTCATGCCTGTCCTGGTGACCAGTCCAGGGACCTTGTCTCTCTCAGGTCCGGGTATGGAGCCTGAATTCCAGTCTGTGCTGGAAGGCGCAGCCAGTTCAGTCCCCGCGGTGACTATGGGCACCTGAGGAGGACAGCCAGGAGCAGGGAGTCTGGCAACTCATCTTTTAACCCTCCTGCTATGCTGGGCTTCTGGATGACTGTCAAATGGCACATTTTTACCTCAGATGCCTTTGGACTTGGAATTTCTCATTCTCAGTCACCCCTCCCCCACCTGTGTGACTCACTTCCTATCTCTCTCAGGTGAGTCTCAAAGGCCCTCCTCCTCAGAGAAGCCTTTCCTCACCTCCCATGGAACAGAGCACCTCCTGTCCCCCAACACTCTTACTTGCCTGAATGTTTTCAATACATTTATGGATGTTTGTTATCAGTCTCCCCCTGCTAGAATAACAGCTCGGGGGCAGTCAGGACTTTGTCTAGAACCTCAGCACCTGTGTGTGGTTTAGCCTCCTAGTCCTTGTCTTGGTAAGTGAGTCTGGTTCCAGATTTTGGCCCCTCGCTTGATCTTAGCAGAGCTTTAAGAGGAGTATGAAGTGCTCATAATTTTAAGGGTCATCATTTTCATGAGGTGGTAGTCTATTTTTGTTTTTACTGATTCTTCATTCCTGAGAAGCAGCTTTGATGGGGGTCAAATTCTGGCTCTGGAATTTGCTGATATTGGGCAAATTAAGCCTTTCTGGGCCTATTTCCTCATCTAAGATGGGCTGGGGAGGGGGGTGAGGATGAGGGGTAATATCTACCTCCTACTGTTGGCAGATGAAAAGTGTGGGGTGTGGTCTTTGGTACATAGTAAATGATTATTTGTATTCAGCCCTTCTTTCCTCAGCCTTCTTCCACATCCCCCACCACGAAAGGTCTTTTCCATATACTTAGTGGCCCAATATTGCTTGTAAGCTGTGAGGACTTGAAAATGCAGCACACGATCTTTGAATTCTTCATTATTTATTTTGCCCTTGGATGTTCAATATCCTGGTCACAGGTCTAATATCTGTAAGAGCCGATCAATTAATGCTTTCTGTTGTTGTTGCTGTTGGAGTCACATTACGTTTTGGTCAATCTTTTCACAAAAGTATAGGTGTGTCAGTCAGGCTCAGCTGCTATGACAAAAATACCTGCAAATACTATAGCTTTCAACAGAATAAGAGCTTGTATCTTTCTTATGTAATAATCTAAAAATAGATGGAGGGTCTAGGTTAGAGGTGCTGAGCTAGGAGGGCATCCAGATCCCTTCTCTCTTTTTGCTCTGAGTTTCTGTTGTGGTGCTTTTGTTCACATGATCAAAGCTAGAGCAACACCACTCTATTCACAATCTGGTAAGAAAGAAGGAGGAGGGAGAGGAAGTCCATAGTGAGTCCACTTCTTTTAGGAAAACTGCACTCCAGTTCCTTTAGCACAAATGTAGTCATATGGCCAAACCTAGCTGCAAGGGTTGGAGAAGGAAATGGCAACCCACTCCAGTGTTCTTGCCTGGAGAATCCCAGGGACGGAGGAGCCTGGTAGGCTGCTGTCTATGGGGTTGCACAGAGTCAGACACGACTGAAGTGACTTAGCAGCAGCAGCAGCAGCACCTGCAAGGGTGCTTGGGAAATTTTACTTCTACCTCTGTGGCTATGGATTCTGCTAAAACTTGTTAACTAGGTATCTGTTATTAACAGGAATAAAAGATGAATGAATTTTGGGAACGGTAGTCTCAACATTTCTGCTGTGAAGGGAACCAGGTGAGAGTGTGGCTGTCTAGGTTTGAGCAAAGCCATGACCACTGGAAAAAGGCAACTGCTTACAGATGCTGGAACCTCCTTTTAACCTTCAGACGGTGTGTCTTAGGTAAATAGTGAGTACACAATTTCCCCCCTCCCATTAAAAAAAGTCATTCAACTGAAGGTAAACAATTGCATGTCCATACTGTATTTGTAAGGGTTTCATACCATTCTGATCAGTCCACATTGCTTTAGGATTCATCTGAAGTTTTTGAAACTCAGATCTAGGGTTTTGTCTCAACTCAAGAGGGTTTTGTGACCCTTGATGATCTTTAGGGTCAGTGCAGATATGGAAAGCTGGTGTGGCCCATGTGCTCCTTTGATGGTGTCTGTGATCACAGGCACATCATCTCAGGTAGAATACCAGCACTTGCAACTTCACTTACCCAAGCATCCATATTTCTGTTTCCATTTCCGTTACTAAGGGCCAGAAGAAGTAGCATGCCACAGAATTTGGGGGAGAGAATCTCTGCCACTGTCAACTTCAGCTGCATGGTGATAGATTTACCTCCAGGATCGCAGTCTGAGCTGAAATAGACACAGCAGACAGTAAAATTAGCTCACATTTGTACTATCATCATGGAGCTGAAAGAACCATTTTATATCCATTCACTCTCTTGGTCCTCTCAATTGAGGTGGATTATTATTTTGTTCTGAACTCGCTTTTCTTCCCACTTTACAGATAAACAAACTGAAATGCAAAGAGATTAGGAGTATTTTTCAAGGATACCTAGATGGTAGGTGGTAATACCCATAGTATTAAGAAAGATTGATTTAAAATATTAAATCAGGACAAGTTTGTTGGATTAATGGGTAAACATCGGTAATAAATGTAGTCATGTCAGAAAACTTTGGGCTCTGTCATAATAGAAGACTCTTGTGGGTAGTTGACTGAACTTTCTGCCTGTTCCTAATTTGTACATTAGGTTAGGCATAGCACTGGTGCCACAGATAAATGTTCTGTGGGTCATCTGTCACATTTGTTGGCCACTCTATAGTTGATAAAGCTGCTGCTGCTGCTAAATCGCTTCAGTTGTGTCCAACTCTGTGAGACCCCATAGACAGCAGCCCACCAGGCTCTGCCATCCCTGGGATTTTCCAGGCAAGAATACTGGAGTGGGTTGCCATTTCCTTCTCCAGTGCATGAAAGGGAAAAGTGAAAGTGAAGTCACTCTGTCGTGTCCGACTCTTAGCGACCCCATGGACTGTAGCCTACCAGGCTCCTCCATAGGCTCACACATATCAACAGGCCTGTAACTCACCGAGGATGGGTCCTGAATCTTATTTCCCTCTGTGGTCACCTTCTGAATTTCCATAGAATAAGTGCTCTCATTAGTTGTCAGGACAGCTCAGAAGGGTGAGCAGGACAGATGATCTCCCTGTGGAAGAAGCCTGGAGACTGAGCTCAGGGAGTGGTGCAGGGGTACTGAGGGACAGGCTGCATGTCCCAGAGCTAAGAAATAGTGCTAGGACAGTGGTTTCTGGGTTTCTGATCTCTGTGTTTCTTGCATTGCCCCACACCCTCCTCAGCCCTTTAGCTACCTTCTCTTTGAATCCAAAACACTCACTTACAGGCACTTCAGAGGGCCACCTAAGTATCATTTTTCTCTCAGAAGAAGCCTCAGTCTTTTCTTCAGGAAATAAATTCAGAACTCAAGACAACTGGTCTGGTTCTTGCTCCCATTCAGTAAACATGGAAATGTATCTTTAAAAAAAAATGCAGTTCTTGCTCTTGAAAATACAAGTGGGCTTTCTTCTCCTACATTCTTGCTACAAAGAATTTGGTCATAGGTCTATTTTATCACTTGATTTTACTGAAAAATGAACAGAACAAGACAAACTGTGTTTAGAGTCCTCAAGACCTGACTTTGTCCGTTGTTCCCCAAATTCAAGCCTTTTTTCTCTTTGCACAGTTGTGAATGCATGCTCAGTTACTCAGTAGTGTCCAACTCTTTGTGACCCCATGGACTGTTGCCCACCAGGCTCCTCTGTTCATGGGATTCTCCAGGCAAGAATACTGGAGTGGGTTGCCATTCCCTCCTCCAGGGGATCTTCCTGACTCAGTGATTGAACCAATATCTCCTGCATCTCCTGCATTGGCAGGCAGATTCTTTACCACTGCTCTATCTGGGAAGCCCTTTTGCACAGTTAAGCTGAAGTAAATTTGATCCTCTGATCAGACCTCCATTTATGATTCCTATTGACCCTGAGATTCACTACCCACTTTTCCCCTCAGATCTGATCCTCTTGTTCTTCCATTCTCTCTCTTGACAAATGACATCATTTATAAGTAAAAATCCCAGAAGACACCGCCCTGGGCAGGCAGATTATAAAATGCTCACGGTGGTCCCCACCTCCTGATGTAATCCCTCCCTTGCATGTGAGCAGGATCTGTGATTTGCTCCTAAGAGGCAGAATATGGCAAAGGTGATGGGTTATCCTTGTTGTGATCAGTGTACATCAGAGTGTGACTTCTGTCTGGCTAGAAGTCTTTCTCCCACTGACTCTGATAAAGCCAGCTGTCACATCAGGGAGGGCCACATGGCAAGGAGCTGAGGGTAGCCTCCAACCAATAGCTAGGAAGGAATTTAGGCCCTCAACCGAGCTGAATTCTGCCATTAACCATGTGAGCTTGAAATTGGATCCTTCTCCAGTCGAGCCTTCAGATGAGATCTCAACCCTGGCTGACAAGCTGACTGCAGCCTAATGAGATGTCTAGAAGCAGAGATCCATAGTGAGCCATGACTGGAATCCTGACTGATAGAAAATACAGGATAATAAGTGTGTGTTGTTTTAAATCCACTACATCGGTAGTAATTTGTTACACAGCAATTGATAACTAATCCACTTCATGACACTGAGTTCTTTTGCTTCTTTCTATCAGAGCTCTTAAATTTCTATGCTCTTCTATATTCCTACTGCCTTTGCTTTGTGTCAGTCTTCATCAGCCCTTCTTAGGATAAAACCATTGCCTCCTATATCAGTCAGGGTCTCACAGGAGCCAGGGGCAGTCTCAGAGGGTCTAACTAAAGAACAACATGGACCAGTTAAGGGGCATTCTGGGACTAGCAACAGAAGGATGCCACTATGACCCCAGACCCGAAGGGGCAAGGGTATAAAGAGGTGGTTCCAGAGTCTGATGGAAGCTGATATGGAAAAGGGGTTGCCTGGCCAGAGCTGTGGCTTTAGTTAGAGAGAACACAGCAGCTGCCAGACAGTGGGTAGGCAAGGG
Source organism: Okapia johnstoni (assembly GCA_024291935.2). NCBI lineage: Eukaryota > Metazoa > Chordata > Mammalia > Artiodactyla > Giraffidae > Okapia > Okapia johnstoni. The sequence goes on from CM044308.1 coordinate 63,466,247, forward strand.
GGACAGGTAAATAGGCACCCCAGCCTCTCTCTCATCCTGTCCTCCAGCCTCTCCTGTTTCCCACTGGGGAAAATTCATTCAGAAGCCAGATTGGTCTTCTCCTGCTTTTGAACTTGGACTTACGCTGTTGGCTCCCTTGGTTCTCAGGCCTTCTGGCTCAGACTGAATTATACTACCAGCTTTCCTGAGTCTCCATTTTGCAGATGGCAGACTGTGGGATTTCTCAGCCTCCATAATTGTGAAGGCCTGTTCCTCATAATAAATCATTCTTTCTCTTTCTGTCTGTCTTGATATTATATATATTTATATGTGTGTGTATGTGTGTGTGCTTAGTCACTTGGTTGTGTCCAACTCTTTGCAACCCCATGGACTGTAGCCCGCCAGGCCTCTCTGTCCATGGAATTTTCCAGGCAAGAATACTATATTATGTATATACACATAGCTTCCCAGGTGGCACTAGTAGTAGAGTTGCAAAGAGTTGCAAAGGATACAACTGAAGTGACTTAGCACACATATAATACATATAGGGGCTTCCTGGTGGCTCAGTGGTAAAGAATCTGCCTGCCAATGCAGGAGACATAGATTTGATCTCTGGGTTGGGAAGATCCCCTAGAGAAGGAAATGGCAACTCACTTGAGTATTCTTGCCTGGGAAATCCCATGGACAGAAGGAGCCTGGTGGGCTATAGTCCATGGGTTGCAAAAGAGTTAGACACGACTTAGCAACTAAACAACAACGAAGGTAAATACATATATACCATCTGGGAGACTCAGCACTCTAACTTTAACTTGGTATTTCTGTTTACTGGCTGCCTCTTTTTCCTCTCAAGAGCGGGGACCTGGGTTTATTTACCTTTTTATTGCCAGAGTCCAGAACAAGTAGAACCCCAGTTGTTCCTGGCATCAGAGCAAGCTCTGTGGTACAGAAACCCCTTATTCGGATGGAGCAGCAGAGAGATGGGGAGAGGTCAGCAGGTGGAAATTGGGAGGCAGTGGCAGTGGGCCAACAGTAGGAGCCACTATACCCAGCCTCTGGATTGAGAGATGAAGAGAACATGAAATCTTTGTTTCCCTTTTAAAAGCACCTACTCCTGGGGTCAGTCTGCTTCTCTGAGCAGGTTCATCAAATTGGAAGATTACAAGAAGGGTCAGGACTTCTACTCATTCGTTTTACTATTGCTATTGTTACTTCCAGTTTAAAAAGGGGCTTTGTGGACGATAATTAATTGATCATATTACCCCAAGAAAATAGCTGTGACTGTGCTTGTACCACTATCATGAAGAGTTGAGGGGTCTGTGTCCACCTCTGTCCTGATCTGGTAAGACCAGGAATGTGGTAAGTAGGGAGCTCCTTTATCACCTGTTGGCACAGGACAGCTGGACAGTTAGCTGTGTGTTCCAGATAAGGGCCAGAAGGGACCCTCATCCCACTCAAAAACCTGCAGCCCGTGTCCCTCCCTCCCCTCCAATTGTTCTCCACTTATCTAGGCTTCAGCACATCCTCACTCTCCCAGTTTCAGTCTAAATTCCTCTGTGACTAGAGGCTGCCCTAGATCCCCAAACAGCTGGGACCTTGATCTTCCCTTCTCTTTCAGCTCCTCTTCCATAGAGCTGGACCCAGCTTTCCAAGCCTCCTCTGATCTATGCTAGATATGATGCACTCACATTTTTACCAAGAGGCCCACACCATACCCCATCACTTAACTCAGAGCCTTTGAGTCCCAGCATGACAATGGACTTGATTTAACCCCATTGCTTGGCCTTGAAGCTGGCCTGCTGGTGCTTCTCTGGGAAGCTTTGCCCTCTACTGTCTTAGATGCTTTTCTCTCATTTCCATCTGGAGTAGTTCCTGCAATTCCCAGCGTACTCTGTGACTAAGACTGTTTGGGTTGTAACAAGGTCTGGAGCACAGTGTGCTGAGATAAATGAGAAAAACTGGAAGGAAGGGTTAAGAATGACGAGTTCTATAAGAGTCATTCATCTGTTCATTCATTCGTAACTTTGCTCAAATGCCACTGAAATATCTAGTAACACAGTTCCAAACCCATAGTAGGTATTTAGTGTTTGTGGGATCATGCAGATAGGAGAAAGATACAGGGCTTCTGACAGCCAGGTTGGTGAGAGTGGGGCTGCAGCAATACTAATTCCTCTCCCACTCAACTTGGGGTATGAATTCCCCTCATGGCTCAGGAAGGATGGGGGGTGTGGACTGTGTTTAATGCATCAGCTACTTAAGTCTGGAAATGATAATAACATGGAAATCTTTTTTTTGCCCTGACTTCGAGTTTCCATGAAGCAGGAAATCCTGGCCTCTTTCTGCTCCCTATTACTCCTTCCCAGGCCCACTCCATACCAGGCTGTTCACACAAAGCACATGTTTAGCTCTGCTCTGAGTTTCATGGGGCCAGGCCTCTGGAGGAGATTCTATGATGATCCAGTGCTACTTGGAACTGGGTTGTGAATTTAATTCTGCAGGAGCCTAAGCCCTAATCTGTGTTCTCCCTTATTGGCTATATTATAGTAAAGAACATTTGATTTCCATTTTCCAGATACCATGTCGATCTATCAGTTAGTTCTCAACTTCCGTGCGTGGCAGAGGTGCTGGGTTTTGGGCTCTTTCAAATCCCACCATAAAGGTCCTATTAGGGTTGGTGTCAGGATTAAATGAATCTTTAAGATAGGGCCTGGCACTTAGTGAGAGCTCAAAAAATTTTAGCCATTGTTATTTTTAGTAGGAATTATAGTAATAACAGTAGCCTGATTCCTGGTTGAGAAAAAAGAAAACACTATTAAGTATGTATTTCAAGTATTGGCAAACAAGGTCTTGGACAAGGGAAGAAGTGAGAAGAAATGCATATTGCAAAGTGGGAGAGAAATGAAGAGGGCCCTACAGAATCATTTGCAGGGAAATCTAGAGAGGCTTGAAAGAAGGCTCAGAGCTGGCCTCCATGTGGGCCCGGCAGCACATTCTGTAAAGAGTCTTCTCCCATTGCTGTTGGCAGGAGTACCACACCCACTGTCCTCTGGAAGGCCAGGAGAAGGGAGGGGTTGAGTTTCTTGCCCTTTTCCCATTTCTTGTTCCTGGAAGGAAAGTGAAGAGGAGAATGCAAGTCAGAGACCTCAAGACACATCAAGTCTGGGGCTGCCTGAGTCTGAGGGGAGGGCCGCCAATGAGGACTCCTCCATTTGTGCATTCAAACTTCCAATGATGGGCAGGTTAATCTATTCCCATTACTTATGGTTAAACTTGATTGGGTAGCTACTGTGCATTCACTCTGTTGAAGTGTTAACCTGCCCAGGGGATAGCTCTAAGGAAGATACTAATAACTCCTTAGAAGCTTAGAAAGGATTTTTTTCTCTTCTTCTTAGTTAATTAAAATGCAACAGTTGGTCGATTTATTAAGCATTTAAAAGTTATTTTTGGGTGCTTCTTGCAACTTGCCTGAGGGTGGCAACCTTACAGGGATCTTCCTAATTTTCCAGTGAACCCCCCCAAATGCGCACTAGGACTTTTATTTTCATTTTGAAGGAACTCAGAGAAATGTAATGATCCTACAGGGTGGTAAATGGTTGAGAGATATCTATTAAGAAAATGTAAATGGCGGCTTCCCATTTAGGACACTGTGCTTCCACTGCAGGGGGCCCAGGTTTGATCCCTGCTCTGGGAACTAAGATCCCACAAACCACGCAGCATGGCTAAAAAATAAATGAAAGAAAATGTAAATGTTCCATTTTGCATTATTAACAAAGGCATCTAAGGAGCAGTGCTGGCAGCAGACACACCTTTTAGATTGTAAGTATGTCTGTGCCAAGAATAGTAGGTGAAGGGGAGAGAGGCCCCTCCCTCATCCCCCAGCCCCACCCCATCCCACGCCCCCGCCAGCTCTCGACCCTCTAGTTGTCGTTCCTAGGGCATCCCAGTCTCCCATCTGGTTCCAGGGATCCAGGAAGGAGCAACATTAAAGGGGATCCGTTTCCTCATTCCCATAAGTTTCTCCAACCATTCAACTTTCCCTTCCCCTGAGGAAGATGGTTGAGGTTGGGCGGGTAGTTGACTCCAACAGCCAAATAACTAGGGTCTGAAGTTACTTTGGGGTACTGGAGCTCCAGGAGTATGATGGGGTGGAGTTGAATGGGGGAGACTCTAACAAGGGTGATGATCTGTAACACTGAACCCCTAAGCATCTCAGTACTGCTTCACTTATGGAGATTTCTGCCATGCCCCTAAACTAACTTCTATGATGATGAACCTCCCAGACCCTGTCTCCACTGACCTCATTCATGAGAGGATTTACTTAAAGTAGGTGTTTACTTTCTCTAATGCCAAACCTTACAGCTCATATAATTTCTTAACAGTTTCCCACCAGGGCCATCATATAGTGTTCTAGGTGGAGGGGACATGAGCAGAGAGTTGAAGACAAGAATATACCTGGAGGACTCAAGGCTAACAGAGAGGCCAGGGTGGCTGGAGTCGAGTAAGAGGTGGGCAGAGAGGCGGAGACTGGGTCAGAGATGTATCCAGGGTCATAAGCATTTGCAGGCCACCGGGAAGACTTGGATTTTTCTGAGGAAGATGGAGTATTGGGTGAGTGTTTTTGATAGTGAAGTGACATGATCTGACTTATTTTCACAGGATAACTCTGGTTCCTGTGGAGAATAGCTATGGAGGAGGAGGCAGGAACAGAAGTAGGGAGAACAATTTGAAGGCTACAAAAATGATCAGGCCAGAGAGATAGGGGCTTGGACTAGGAAAGGGCTTCTCCACCGATGCGCTGTTGATATTTTAAGCTGGAGAGTTTGTTGTGGGGGCCTGTCCTGTGCTTTGGGGAATGTTTAGCAGCATCCCTGGCTTCTAGCAACTAGATGCCAGAAGTGCCTTCTTTTTCTTTTTGTAATTTTATATATTTGGGTCTTCTTTGCTGTGTGGGCTTTTATCTAGCTGTGGTGCGTGGGCCTCTCATTGAGGTGTCTTTTCTTGTTGAGGAGCTAGAGCTCTAGGACATGTGGGCATCAGTAGTTGCGGCTCCCAGGCTCCAGAGCACAGGCTCAATTGCTGTGGCGCACGGACTTCATTGCTCCATGGCATGTGGGATCCTCCCAGACCAGGGATAGAACCTGTGTCTCCTGCATTGGTAGGGTGGGTTCTTTGCCACTGAACCACCAAGGAAGCCCTCAATAGTGCCTTCTTAATTGTGATAACTGAAAGTGCCTCCAGATGTTGCCAAATATCCACTGGGAGGTGAAATTAGCAAGTGAGGTTGACAACCTTGGGACAAGGGTGATTGCCCTGGAGGGGTGAGAAGTGATCAGATTCAAAATTTGTTGGGTTTAACTAAAGAGAGATGAGTCACAACTGACTCCAGGTTTTTGGCTGAGCAACTGGAGGGATGGAACTGCCACTGACTGAGGTGGGGAAGACAGACAGCAAAACAAGTTTGAGGGCAGGGCTGTCTGGGGTCCACACGAGAGGTCTGGGCTGGAGTGAAGTACATGCTTTGCTCATTGCTTATACAATGTTAGAAGAGGTAGAAAGGAGTTAATAGTTAAGGTCAAGGGGTCTGAGGATGTTAGGGTCATAGACTTTTTCTGGGAGGTCAAGCATTCTTTGGTTTGAGACTTAGAGTAACGTGTCTCTTACCTCAGCGAGGGTTAGCATTAATAGTTACTTGCATTTTCAATCTTTCTGTTAGGAGAGGTTACCAGGTATCTCTGAACCTTCAGAACCAAAGCAATGGATTATAGCCAAACCTCTCTCCACAGCCTTGGGGCAATATGGAATTAACTTCCCTGGTGGCTCAGCTGGTAAAGAATCCTCCTGCAATGTGGGAGACCTGGGTTGGATCCCTGGGTTGGGAAGATCCCCTGGGGAAGGGAAATGCTACCCACTCCAGTATTCTGGCCTGGAGAAGTCCATGGACTCGGTATGGGGTCGCAAAGAGTTGGACATGACTGAGCAACTTTCACTTTTACATACTTTTGTTTAATTATTCAGTGTTTAGATTAACCCCAGCAAAGAGAGCAGCATGGTTTGAAGAAGAATCTGGCATCTGAATTCCTCATATATCTGATTTATCAAACTGAACAAAAACATTCCCTCTCTTTACAAAACTTCCATTGTGCTATACCTTCAATTCTTTGGCTACAGCCTGAGCTGAAAAGTATTTTGCTAAAGTGCAGCTATATATAGAAACTTCTTATCTGTCGGAAGATATAAACAACCGCAGGAAGTTTGGAATACATTGCTATGACTGTTCTCTTGGCTTCCTTGCCACAGATTTTCTTGCCATTCTGGAGGGATTGTGTTGTTTTCTATCTGGCATGTTGTTTCCGCCACTCCCTTCTTCCTAAACTTTCTGCAGATGCTCTTTCTACTTCACTGTTGAAGAAATTGCCTAAAAGAAAATGGTGCCCTGTTTTCCAATAAGTGCGTTGAACTTTCAAGGTCTAGGAAGACAGTAAAATCTGTTTCAGAATGTAGGTGGCAGGGGGGAGGAGTCAGGAGGGAAAGAGAGGAAAAGCCTTGACTTTAAATTAATGACCATTCTGAGCTAAATAATTTTGTTTTTACTTTATTTCTTTTGCGTGCTAAGCCACTTCAGTTGTGTCCGACTCTTTGCAACCCCATGAGCTGTAGCATGCCAGGCTCCTCGGTCCATGGGGTTCTCCAGGCAAGAATACTGGAGTGGGTTGCCATTTCCTTCTCCAAAACAGTGTAGTGCTTATGCAGCCCCAGACATCTAAGGACATCACAAATGCCTGTTAATGCTCAGTCTCAGGTGGCTGAATACCAGTTGTCCTTCTAAGAAGCTGGGGGACGCCAACTGCTCAGGAGTTGCCTACCTAGTTAGCATGCCAGGGTCTTTTTCATTATCAGAATTAACCAGACAAATTGCTCCACCAAGAACAGCCATGCACCACCATCCATGGAATGGAGAAAGAGCTCAATCTGTCAATCCTGTCTGTGACTGGTTATTTCTTTTAAGTAAAGGTAATAACAAAAACCTAATAAAAAGTCCTTAAGTACAAGTTCCAGGTGGAGTACACTTTCAGGTGTTAGAAATATATAATGCATGCACATTATTGCTGCAAAGAGAATATCCTGCAAAGAGAATTTTTTAGAGTGTCAATTTATTAACAAAATTGGTGCATCAAGAAAATGCAATTTCACTAAGTCTGTGTTAGTGGGTTACAACAAATGACGGTGATCTTCTCTTAGTGTTATAAGCCTGCCCACTTGCTTAACTGAGGTGACCCCAGTGACAAAGGGATGATATTTTAAACATGAGAGAAGACTGAGTGATAGAAATAATTAATCCTGAAGGGTTTTTTTGTTGCTCTTTTTTCCAAATTTATGCCATAGGTCCATTAAATCATAAGATTATTTTATCTTCTTAAACTCAGATAAACCAAGTATTGCTCTATTTTTTGGTTTTTTTCATCTGATCAAAGAAACACAGGTATAATTGCCTACATTATATTCAGGGTCTAAGGACTGGGGTCTTCACTTCCTTATCTCAAAACCACTTCCAGATGCCTTCCTAATTCCCTCAAACATGTTTATGAACATTTTGGAGATGTCTAGAATCTGTTCAATAGAACTTTCTGCAATGATGGAAATGTTCTACATCTGCTTTGTCCAATATTGTAGCCACAAGCCGTATGTAGTTTTTGAATACTTGAAATATGACTAGTGCTGACAAACTGAATTTTTAATTTCAATTCATTTTAATTTTAATAGCTACATGTAGCTAGTGGCTACTGCACTGGACAGCTCAGATTCTAGACAATGTACTAAAGAAATAGAATTCTATATAAACTTGACATCATCCATTCCCTCTTTCATCTCTTCTCCATCTCTGCCACCCTTCCATCTTCCTTCCTTCTCCTGCTCTGAGTATCTACCTTGTACAGGCTCTGTGCTTAGTACCAGGAAGTAGAGATTAAAGTGATTTCTCTGCCCTCAAGGAATTAACAAATATTGGGATGACAGGGACAAGTTGTAGGAAGAACAGGTGTATAATCAGAACCTAACAAACATGCAGGTATGGTTCTCTTCCTCAAATGTATCTATATCCCAGGTACTTGTTTTAGCAAAATCTTACTTTTTTTAATGTTAATTATTCATCAAAATGGGCTTTCCAGATGACTCAGTGGTAAAAGAACCCGCCTGCCAATGCAGGAGGCACAGGAAACGCAGGTTCAATCCCTGGGTCAGGAAGATCCCCTGGGGGAGGAAATGGCAGCCCACCCTACTATTCTTGCCTGGCAGGATGCAGTCTATGGGGTTGCAAAGAGTTGAACACGACTGAGTGACTGGGCACACACGTACAACATGGACACGGTTGGGAAGAAGAATCATGACGCACGGGAGGGGATAGTTCAGTTCAGTTCATAGGTTAAACAAATAATTACAAAATCTAAAATACTTGTTTTAAATTTTTAACATCACCTCTGAAGAAAAGTTACAGTGTGCATTATAGCGAAATTTGACTTAATGTGGGAAGCATGTAAGGGTACTCTGAGGAGGTGACATGTCAGTTGAATAATTGCTCAGGCCAGGTGGGAAAAAAGGCTTTTTAAACAGAGGAAATGATGCACTGTACTCTTCCTTCCTTCTTTAGCAACTGGCATTATGTAACCATTTGTTTAATTCCTTGTTTACAATTCCATCTCCCCATCTAGACTGGTTTCCCTAAGAGAGCCGGAGTTGCATTGGTCTTGGTCACTGAAGCACCTTCAGTTTCCATCCCAGTGCCATGCACATATCAGGGACTCAGTAAAAACTTATTAGATATAAAACATATGTAACATGTGTAGAAGCTCAGATGCAAGAAGAAATTTGGAGCATTTAACAATCTGAAAAGAGGCTGATACGGGAAAACATAGAGTGATGGATGGGGAGGTCCAAATAGGAATATAGAAGTTATTCTGGGCCTTGTAGGCTATGTGAAGAATTTGGGGACTCCCTCAGAATGGAAGAAAATATTTACAAACAAAGCAACCGAAAAGGATTAATCTCCACAATATATAAACAGCTCGTGCAGCTCAATCGAAAAAAAACAAACAAACAAGCAAAAGAATAATGGGTGGAAGATCTAAATAGACATTTCTCCAGAGAAGACATACAGATGGCCAAAAAGCAAATGAAAGTATGCTCAGCATTATTAATTATTAGAGGAATACGAATCAAAACTACATTGAGGTATCACCTCATACCTGTCAGAATGGCCATCATCAAAATATTCATTAACAATAAACGCTGGAGGAGATGTAGAGAAAAGGTAACCCTCCTAAACCGTTGGTGGGAATGTAAATTGGTACAGCCACTATGGAGAACAGTTTGGAGGTCCCTTAAAAAACTAAATGGAACTGCCAGATGATCTAGCAGTCCCATTCCTGTGCATATAACTGGAGAAAACCATAATTTAAAAAGATGCATGCACCCCAATGTTCATAGCAGCACTGTTCACAATAGCCAGGACATCAAAGCAACCTAAATGTCTATCAGCAGAGGGATGGATAAAGAAGGGAAGCCTGGAATGCTGCAGTCCATGGGGTTGCAAAGAGTCAGACACGAATGAGCAACTGAACTGAACTGGTACATACATATAGTGGAATATTACTCAGTCATTAAAAAACAATGCCATTTGGAACTACATGGATGGATATAGTGATTGTCATTCTGAGTGAAGTAAGTCAGACACAGAAAGACAACTATCATGATATCACTTAGATGTGAAATTTTTAAAAAAAGGTACAAATTAACTTATTTACAAAACAGAAGTAGAGTCACAGATGTAGAAAACAAACATGGTTTCCAGGGGACAGAGGGAGAAGAGAGATATATTGGGACTGACTTATACACACTACTATATATAAACATATAACTAACAAGAACCTGCTGTATAGCACAGGGAACTCTACTCAATAATATGTAATAGCCTATATGGGAAAAGAATCTTTAAAAAAAGTAGGTATGTTTATATGTACAACGGATTCACTTTTCTATATGCCTGAAACTAACACAACATTGTGAGTCAACTGTACTCCAATGAAACTCTTCTGAAAAGAAGAAAATCCTGTCATGTGACAGCATGAATACACCCTGAGAGCATTACGCTAGTGAAGTAAGTCAGACCGAGAAAGACAAGTACCCTATGACCTCACTTATATGTGGAGTCTAACGAAGAGAATGACAGTAGGAGAGAAGGACACAGGAAGCAGAGATGAGGAAGCAGAGGAGAGAACGTGTCAGTGATAAATCCGAATGCTTTGAAAGTTGTCTCTAAGAGCCCCAGGAAAGTGTTTCCTCGCATGGAGCCCGGGGTTTGGGCACAGAAGGTTGAGGTTGTGAAGAAACTCCAGTAATAGCTACAGCTTGCTTATCTTAACAATCGTCCACTGAGGGGAACAATTTCCAGCTTTCCTGGGAGCACTTCAACTTTAAAGGCTCTCTTATCCACCATGTCATTAGGGAAACCAGCATGGCAGCCATTAGATTAGCTTAATAGACTTTTATATAGCATTTATCAACATCCATATAGCAGTGATACCATACAGAAATGCCATCAGCGTGTAACTAGTGAGAGTGAGATCAATGGGAAGCGTCAAGGAGTTGAAGGCTCTTGATATGTATTAAATAATAATAGCTTCCCCCCAGGGTCCTCATGACATGGCAGATGAGAGGGTCTTTAAAGTTTAACTGCCCCCACCGGAGAAGCCAGACATCTTCATCCTCAGGGTGAACAATCAGAGAAGGGACAAAAACACTCTTAGGCAGGCTCATGGATTAAAGAGGAATGTGTATCTATGAGTGACATATGTGATAGGTTTGCACTGGTTAATCCCTTTTCTGTCCCGAGACCTGGGGATGCTCTGTGATGTTTACAGGACTTGAGAGAAGGGAGAGCACAGGCTCCCAGAGCAAGAGGAGCAGCAGGAGCTGGCTGTCCAAGCCGGTCCATGTCTGGATGAGCGAGTGTCAGACTCAAGAGAGAGTTGTCAGTGAGTCATACATGATCGCGGACCCAGACCATGTTCTCAACAACCTTATTGGTGATAAGAGTGATAGTCTCATCACTCATCATTCCCTCTGCTCAACTGAGGTGATTATCTGAACATGGATGGAGAGCGTGGGTGTTATTTTTTGACCTCCCTAAAGCCCTGCTGTCTGTTGCGTGAACCCAGAACCGTGAGATATTGACAGGGCTGAGCATTTGGAGAGCAAGGAACAGGTGGAAAGTGAGGCTTCTGATGTTATCTTGCTTTGGGTAGTTAAGCCTTAGGCTTAGGGAGTGGGATTTCTACCTGCGTGGGATACCACTCCTAAGGAAACTATTCACAGGCCTCAGTGACCACTTGCTTCTTCAGTTTCATGGTGCTGAGTGCTGCCTGCCTTGAAACTGCATGCACTGCTTGGCATAGGCACTGGTTTGTGGGTAAGTCTGTGTCAGAGATTAGATCATTTTAAGCATGAGCAGGCAGAGCAATATTTGCTGCTTTTATTGTATTTCTCAGCTGTGTCTGCAGGCAGAGACTTCAAACTGAACAAAGAGAAAAGTTGTTTCATGTATGCTACAGAACACTAATATATGAGGTAATGGCTTAAACTGTTAGTGTCAGACCTAGGAAATAATGTGGTGTAAGACACCTGCAAATCTGCTAACTGCCTTTGGAGCCCCAGGAGGCGGCTAGAGATGGAATCCACAACTATCTGGCTTGTCTATTGGTTCCTAATATGTGGTTTCATACTGACTCTGGATTTGATGATTTTATAAGCTCTGACCATGGCTTTAGATGGCTTCACCATAAGGGTGATGGGTTTTCTTGATGAACAGACCAAAAAGAAAAAAGAATAAGAACCCTTATTATAAAGAGAATGTGCCATCTTCTTGAGATGAGGTAGAGAAACAAATAACACTATTGCACACTCAGTGTCCAAGAGGGTCATGAAAAGGACCCATGCCTGGAACTTTCTGTCTCTAGATATCGGATTGCACTGGAAATTAAGGAAAAATTGGAGTGGTATGAAAAATATGCCTCCTTACCAACAGGACAGCAAAATAAGAAGAATGAGGGGTGAAATACAGGAGAGTAGATTGATAAAGCTGGAGGAAAGGAAAGTTTTCCTTAGGAGAAAGGGTGATATTTCAGATACAGAAAGGAAGATAATCTAGAAGCCTAAGATAGAGAAATGGGAAAAGGAGAGGCGTACAAGTCTGATGACTCTTAAAAAGGGAGTTAGGAAGGAGGATCTACTTTAGTTGTCATAAGATCTGAACATGGATTTGGGATCAAAGAAATCTAACAGATGAAGAGAAGCAAGAAAATTGTCTAGGATGGCTTCCCCAGAAGGAGCTAAAATCCAGAAAAACTGGGAGAAGCAGTCTTTTAGAGATCTTAATGAAAGTACAATAAGAGCAATTAGAGGGACATCCTGGAAAATTGAGACAATGTTCCAAATTCATTACACAATCTGGTAATTGGCCAAGGAGGGCTGACTAGAAAGATGAACACAAAATATTAGAGTATTATTGGGTGTCACCAACAATTAATGCAAAGAAGGAGGCAGGTTTTGCCTGTTATCTGGGGATTCTGACCAATAAATATATAGAATTATGACATTATAGGAACACCTCACAAAGATGGGACTTACCTAAAGAGAACAGGTGAGACTGGGTTAGATGTTAGTCTAATAGGAGTCGTATTAAATCTCTGGATTCTTTAGAAAGATGATATCCATGAGAAACTTTGAGCCTTGAAGAAACTATATCCATCCCAATGAGAAAAAGATAGGAAATAGTTGCAGAAAGAATTCAAATCTCCTCCCACACCCCCACTATTTTTTTTTTGCCTTAAGAACTCTGGTTATAGCTTGAGAATTTTGGACTTTGGGCTCACAAGGGCAATGTATTTTGCTTTAAAGATTGATTTCTTTGGGTTTTAATCTGTGAGAGGATTTAGTCCTTGGACTTATATTACTCCCCAAGAATTTGATGATAAAAAAGGCATTTTTCTTGTTGGAATATTTTTATGCTGTCAATACATTTAATTTCAGAACCTCAGATGAGCTGTGTTGGATGATATTTTTTGGTATGGGAAATAGAAGAGAGAATAATTTTCAGCCTTAGATCAATGCACTATTTGATCCTTGGTCCATATGCTGGTTAGATTCATTTGTGAGCCTTCTGGTGACTAAACCTGCACTCCCACCTATAGACACAGATGACTCCATAAGGGAACAGTGGCAAGTGGTACCGGGGGAGGCCTCAGGAAAGCAGAACAGGACTTTTACCAGGAAACATCGCATTCATCCTCCCATGCATCTGCTCTGGAAACTTCCAAGTAACTTTCCTGGCTCCTCTCTGCCCTATGTGAGTGGTAATTTGGGAGCAGGATCGGCTTCCTCCAGCTTCTCTCTCTTGGGCTCTAATGGCCTGCAGAGAGGGCACATTCTAGTATGGATGCACAGTCACGAACTGAGTGTAGTGGGCAGGCCCTGTCCAGCAGGAGGTGCCACAAGCTTCAGCACTACTTATGGCTGACAGATTCAGTTCAGTTCAGTTCAGTCACTCAGTCATGTCCAACTCTTTGTGACCCCATGGACTGCAGCAGGCCTGACTTCTCTAATGGATTAGTTGAATTCAAACAAGCAGAATCAGCTGGTCCGTTTGGCAGACATGAGATCACATCCTCCAACATCACTTTTGATCAGCAGTCTCCATCTGTCTGACTCTGTGTCTATCCCTTAGTTCTCTTTTCTACAGACAAATCATAGCATGTATATTGCATGATTGACTCTTGCATGTTTGGCTCTGACTCATCAAGGAGAAGACCATGGAGATTAGAGTAAAGGGGACATTTCCAATGTTGTGGCCAGCCCAGAGGTTCTTGGTGGCAGTAGAGGCAACCCCAATGACTAAAAGATATTCAAAAGGACTTCCTTGGTGGTCTAGTGGTTAAGACAGTGCACTTCCACTGCAGGAGGCACACATTCGATCCTTGGTCTGGGGAAGATCCTGCATGCCATGAGAAGTGGCCAAGAAAGAAAAAAAAATTCAAGACTCTCATTCCAGAACTTGTAAACAAAAGACATGTGTGATATTGTGATTTATAGTAAGAAATATGTAATTGATCTTCACCTCCATTTCTGGTACAGAGCTCCCCAAATCCTCAGAATTTCACCTGAAGAGAGTTCTAAAGGTCTTTTTGTTATGGAAAGCACCTAAGGATAGGAGCTGGTTGACAGGAGAACCAACAAACGTGGTTGAAACTTTCATTCCCACCTCCTTGACCTCTGGGTAGGGGAGAAGAACTGGAGGTTGAATTGATCGCCAAAGGATGATGATTTAATCATCTATGCCTATGTAAGGAAGTCTCCATAAAGACCCCCAACAGACCCTTTGACTTATGGGAGGTCAGAGCTGTTATGGTGGAATCCCTAGACTCCTAGTTTCCAGGGAAACACAATGAAATGACTCCCATTCTCACTCCTAATTTTGGGCAAAATGCACACGGAAAAAACCCTAATTCTTCATTTTCTAATTGTCTTGCAAAGTCTACTTTTACTGCCAATCTCCATTCTTCCTTTCTATAAAACTGATTAAGAGAATATTCATTTATCATGTAGGCTGTCTTGAAGAATGTATATGCCCTCAGGCTTGGTTATTTTAATTTTGACTCAACTGAGAAGATTAGAATCTGGGAAGGAGGATGATATACCTTCAGGTGCCCTCTCAAAATAGTTGTTCCTCACTTGTAAAACTAGGAGACAATGTGTTCTCTCTCCCAGCATGTATTTGTGCTGCCCACATCCCCTCCCCAACTCAGTCTTAGAGTATGTGGGGCATTCTAACCATGTCCTGAAAAGATGGTCTTTGTCACAAATGCCACATTCCACACTGTGTGCTATTTCTGTCCTGCTCTGTGACAGGGTGATTGCTCTGTAACAGGGTGAATGCTCTGAGAAAAAAAGTTTCGCTGGACCTAGTACCTATAGAGGATCCACCAGTACTGGATTGTTGCTATGGACTGAATTGTATCCCCCAGAATTCATATATTGAAGCCCTAACCCCAGTGTGATGGTATTTGGAGATGGAGTCTTTGGGAGATAATTAGGCTTAGATGAGATCGTGAGGGTAAGGCCCTCATTGTGGGATTCGTGTCCTTATAATAAGAAGAAAACATGCTAGAGCTCATTTTCTGTCCTGTCATGTACAAGCCAGGAAGAGAGCTCTCACCAAAACTGAACATGTTGGCACTCTGATCTCTGACTTCCAGCTTCTATAACTGTAAGACAGTACAAATAAAAATCTGTGGCACTTTGCTGTGACAGTTCTAGACATCTAATAGCGTCTGTCATCCAAATATAGTTGTCCCTTGAACAACACAAGGTTGAACCAGGCAGGTCACTTATAAGCAGATTTTTTTCAAAGTAAATACTATAGTACTATATGATTCACGGGCTACAGAGAACCTACAGTGAGTTACACTCAGATTTTCATCTGTGTGGAGGGTGCCTGCTCCAACCTTGAGTTTATCATGGGTCAATTGTACTTCTGAAGCTCAGGTAGATTCCTGTTCTTGGAGTTCATGAGACAATACATTTATCCTGATGATAAATTCTTGTCTCAAACTATTTTGAGTTGGGTCTTTATCACAAGGAAAGGAATCCTGATAAATACAGGAGTGATAAAGAAGAAGGATCCAGTCAATAAAAGAAGAGGGGAAAACACATTCTGAAAGTGCAGAGGCACAGAAGACCCAGGATGGCTGGAGTATGGGGCTTGAGGAACAGGCAGGAGGCAGGTCACAGCGGGTGTTTTACACTGTAGCATGAGATCTCTGGGGCTAGGTAAGCCCTGAGGTAACCTAAGCAGGAAAAGAGATGATCATATTCAGATTTTTTTTTTTTTAACAGAAACTGATCCCAGGAGGAAGTGGGTTGGGAAGAAATAAGTTAGCATGAAATACAGGATTCTGCATGAGAAATGATGATGCCTGAACTAAGAATCTAACCATGGGGAGATGGCCAGATTTGAGGGCACTTTTTAGAAGCAAAGCTGACAGATCTAGGTGACCAATTAGAGCTCAAAGGTGAGAAGGAGGGAGAAATCTAGGGTGACTCCCAGGTGTCTTGCTCAGATGATTGAATGAACTGAGTTGCCCATCATAAGGCAGAAAATGCAGATGGAGGGCAGGTTTGAGAGGTGGATGAGATGGGCTTAGTTTGGCACATGTACCTTGAGGAAGGTTTGGGGGAATTTTACAACAAAAGAGTCCAATATCACAAATGGGGCTGTAGCTGTGGAAAAGTCCAAGTTGGAGGGTAACCATGGGTGCAATGAGACTATCCGGAGGGAGAAGGGAGGAGAAGAGGGACGAGAAAGAGGAGCCTTAGATGAGACAGAGAAAGAAAGGTTGGGGGGAGGAGGAAAAACAAGAAAATGAGGATTCAATGGGGAGGTGTTGTTCAGAAGTGTTAAGGACAGCAAGAAAGCAAGCCAAGTAAGGGTGGAGGAGTTTCCTGACTGTCAGAGGACAGCTGGTGATCTTGGAGAGAGAGACCTCTTTAAGGAGCACAGAGGGGTGAGACAGTAGGGGTCCAGGTTGTCATGGGTTGAGGAATAAACAGGGGAAGGAGGTCTTGGGATAAGACAATGGCAAAAGTGAATGTAGCCTGCTGCTTTGATAAATTTGGTGGTCAAGGAAAGGAAGGAGTGGGGGCTAGAAGGCTGTTCATATGCTGAAAAAACATTTGTCCGTTTGCTTAACTAAGAGCATTTCAGCGTATTTTTGTACTGAGAAGATAAAATTCATGTAGAATATTCGAATGCAAGAGGACAAGGATGATGATAGTTTATAAATAATTATTGAGCATTTACTAAGTGCCACATAGTTGGTGAACACAACACACGGTGTCTTGAGGCCCATATATGCTAGCAGCTCAAGTCACAGAGGTGGCAGAGGATGTGGTGGGGGAAAGATGACTCTTGTGCAAAGGGAGGAATTCCAAGTTCATTGAAGGGAAGAAGGAAATGATGGATGGGGATACAGGTAACTTCATCGGTATATGAGCAGGGAATTGATGGTGCCTCTGCTCTTTTGTGAAACAGGTAGTGAATCTGTTGCATGGGGGAGAGAGATGTGGCATCCAAAGTTTGAGAAAGGCAGAGTTAGAATTCTTGATGGGTGTGGGGTAAGAAGCCCAGTATATGGACACAGATGACTCGAGGGCCTGGTTGAAACCAGGCTGTAAATGTGTAATGTGCCAAACCCATGAAGTCATTTGACTTTCTCCAGCAGAGCCTCACAATTTGGTACAGGCTCTGAGAAGCAGTGGGGGGTGTGGGCACTGACTATCTGTACACTTGTGTTACTAAGTTCACTCACTTTAGTCACCGCCTCCCCCCATGGTTCAGTGGCAAATGCCTAGAACTTAGCATTGAGGATTTGGCAACCAAGGCCAGGATCCAGAGAAGAGTGCTGTGATGGTTTAGCAATGCCTCCAAGACACTGGTTTATGGAGGCATGAATGCCACACTGATGGTGAGTCTGATTTGAGTGACCCCATAGCTCATCCAGCTGAAACATGACAATATGTGTCTTAGAGCCACTGACAACATTGACATCCTAATGGCTCAGTATTACTATGCAGCTTGGGTAATATTTTGAAATATTAATTGGGGGGTTTGCTTTTTTTACTCTACTGTGCCCTTTTTCTTTCTTCCTATTCAAGCAAGCAGCAGGCAGGCCCTGTGCTCATTGTCTTTGGGGACATGTGTGTTCCTGCAGGAGAGCAGACACCAAGTAGGTCTTTCTGTCCTTATTTTCCAAAAACCTAAACCCTTGAGGTAAGTGCATTGGCCTGTAGATAGAACTGTATTGGCCAGAAGAAGGGGGAAACTGGATGCATTAGTATCCTAGAACTGTTGTAACAAAGCTTCAAAATGTGAGTGGCTTGTAATAGTACAAATGTACTGTCTCACAGTTCCAGAGGCTAGGCGTCCAAAATTAAGGTATCAGTAGGGCCAGACTCTCCCTGATGGCTCTGAGGAAGAGTCCTTCCTTGCCTCATCCAGTTTCTGGTGTTTCCTGGCCATTCTTGGGGCTCCTTAGCTGAGAGACACATCACTTCAGTCGCATGGCTGCCTCCTACCAGCGAGTCCTCACATGGTCTTCCAGCTGTGCATGTCCGTCTCTGCGTCCAAATCTCCCCTTCTCATAAGAACACCAGGCATATTGGTCACCCTAATAGCCTAATTTTAACCTCATTACCTCTATTACTACCTCATTACCTCATTAATACCCTATTTCCAAGTAAGGTTACATTCTGAGGTACTTAGGGTTAGGCTTTCCGTGTAGTTTTAGGAGGGGTCACAATTCAACTGAAAACACTGGACTTTCTATCTTCCTGCTCCATTCTGGCATAGTGTTCTGACTGGTGTTCTGGCATAGTGGAAAGGATGGCAGTAAGATCCAAAAGAGAAGGCCCTCAGTGATGAAACATCATTAGATAGACCTGGGGGGCCATGTCTGGAGGGCCACCTTAATGCCCATCTGTGTGGACTGAAATGCTTTCTCCATGAACCCCTAGATGCCCTAACACCCTGGAGCATAAACATGTTATGGGAGTGATCACCTCACAAAGAAATGAGAGTGATCCTTATGAGTTATGAGAGATAATTTAAAATGTTATGTTTCTTGTATAATGAAGCTTGCGAGCCAAAATTTATGCCTATTTCCTCTGTCTTTGACATCCCCCTTTCCCCTACCTTCCACCAGCAGAGCCATCATCGCTGCCTGGACCTCTTTTCACCCAGGCTGTCAATGAGCCACATACTGGTCTTGCCAGCAGCTATGTTTTCTAGGAAACATTTATCACTGACTGCTTGCTTTTTATCTCTCCTGCATATTTTTCTGTTCAATACAACTAGAATCAATATTGGTAAATGCTATATGAAAAAAAAGATTGGGTTTAAAAAAAAAAAAAAAAACAGAAGGCAAACCCTAGAAAACTCTTAAAAATTTGCCTGGTTACTCTTTCTATTTCTTTTTCTATCTCTTCCTTTCCCTCTTTTTTTTTTTTTTACAAAGAATAAAATCTTTTATTCAATATATACATAGACAGGCTCAAAGGGAAAAATAATATATGGAAAAGAATATGATTTCATAATTGGAGAAGAAATTGTTTTCAGAGATGGAAAGTATGCAGTAGTTTTCTAGAGTGAAAAGCAATTTCCCCATACAGAAGTCATAACTTATGATTCTGTTCACAATTTTGTGGTTTCCATATTTTCTTAGAAAAACAAACCCCAATTTCCTGACCTTGCTTTAAAAAGTTAGATTTGGGAAACCTGCCACTCAGCTGGCTCACAGTTACTGATTTACAGGAGGAGGCCTCATCCACAGCATGTCAACAGCTGAGGGTGCCCAGGCCCTGATTCACCTGCTTCAATGTCTAATTGTCTGTGTGATCTCAGAGGGAAAGTAAACTTAGGGCCTCGGTTTTTATCTCATCAGAAAATGCAGTTTAACAAAAAAAATTAAGGCTGAATTCTCCTTCAATCATTCTTTTGTTAAATATTGAGTACCTACTATGTGACAGGCACAGAGCCAGTGGCTGGGGATACAGCGAAGAGAACAGAGTTCCCCACCTGAGAAGACAGACACACATGCTAAACCAGAACCTAGATACATGCCAAGAAAGGAGGGACCAGATGTTACAGAAACAAGTAACAGAAAATTTTGAGCTCGCCTGGGATTCAGGGAAGGATTCTAAGCGAGGACCCTTCATGCTCTGATTCATAGACAAGTAGGAGCTAACTAAGCAAAGGCATTGGGACTGAGCACTTTGGAAAGAGGGTCCAACGTACGCCAAACTGTGATGTGAGAGAGAACACTGTGTGCACGAAAGACTGAGAGACGGGTGCAGAGTGGAGTGATGAGGCTGGGACAAGACAGATCCAGCACATGCATGTGCAGGGCTGTCCAGGACATGAGAAAGACTTGGTCTTTATCCCAGAGCAATGAATGGGAACTACGGTGCATATGTGCACGTATGTATGATCATCCATCCACATCATTCCCCTGGCAACAGGTGCCATGAGTGAGTCTCCACAAACGTAGAAAACAAACTTATGGTTACCAAAGTGGAATTGGAGAGGCGGGGGCTGGGGGAAAAGACACATCAGGAGCTTGGGATTAATAGATACACACTACTGTATATAAAATGGGGATTCCCAGGTGGCCCAGTGGTAGAGTACCCACCTGCCAATGCAGGAGACTTGGGTTCAATCCCTGGGTTGGGAAGATCCCCTAGAGGAGGATATAGCAACTCATTCCAGTATTCTTGCCTAGGAAATCCCATGGACAGAGGAGCCTGGCGGGCTACAGTCCATGGGATTGCAAGGAGTTGGACATGACTGAGTGACTGAGCATGCTCATATGTAAAATAAACAAGGACCTACTGTATAACATCAGGAACTATATTCAATATCTTGTAATAACCTATAATGGAAAATAATCTGAAAAAGAATGGTTATATGTATGTGTATAACTGAATCACTTTGCTGTACACCTGAAACCAACACAACATTGTAAGTCAACTTACACTTCAATAAAAAAAAACTCAGATTGATTCTACCTGTGAACAAATACTTCAGGGGGAAAAAGTGAATCTCTAAAATTCTTTGAGATTCCAATTTTGAATACATTTTTTGGTTCACGAGACCCTCAGGTGTGTCCCTTGGTTCATCACAGAGAACCGAGATTGAACTGCGATCAGTACATGAGCCTGCTGCAGCTACCAGCTTGTCTGTACTGGGTGACACCATTTTTATTAAAAATTTAGACAAGTAGATAATTACATAGATCATCTGAAAAGATGCACATTGAAATGTTATCTCCAGGTTATGGAATTTATCAGCAACTTTCAATTTTCTTTGTTGGTACATTTTATATTTTCCAAGGTTTGAAGAATTATTTGTTTTTAGACTTTCAATTTTATTTCATTGCTTCATCTTTCTATCTTTATGTCAATACCACAGGGTACTAATAATTATAGTGGGTTTTTAAGAATTTTATTTTTAATGGGAGGAAAATTGCTTTACAGTGTTGTGTTGGTTTCTCTCATTGTTGTTGTTGTTCGGTTGCCCAGTCATGTCTGACTCTTTGCAACCCCATGGACTGCAGCACGCCAGGCCTCCCTGTCCCTCACCATCTCCTGGAGTTTGCCCAAATTCATGTTCATTGCATCGGTGATGCCATCCAGCCAGCTCATCCTCTGGTGCCCTCTTCTCCTTCTGCCCTCCATCTTTCCTAGCATCAGGGACTTTTCCAGTGAGTTGTCTGTTTGAATTAGATGACCAAAATACTGGAACTTCAGCTTCAGCATTAGTTCTTCCAGTGAATATTCAGGGTTGATCTCCCTTAAGATTGACTGGTTTGATCTCCTTGCTGTCCAAGGGACTTTCAGGAGTCTTCTCCAGCACCACAGTTTGAAGGCATCAATTCTTTGGCGTTCTACCTTCTTTACAGTCCAGCTCTCACAACCATATGTGACCACTGGGAAGCCCATAGTTTTGACTATATGATCCTTATAGTATACTCTGACTATATGAAACAGAGTAATGTCTCTGTTTTTCAATATGCTGCCTAGATTTGTCATCACTTTCCTGCCAAGAAGCAATCACAGTGTTGTGTTGGTTTCTGCCATTGTTGTTGTTCATTCATCCAGTCACTATCTGTAGTCACTGTCCATGGTGATTTTGGAGCCTAAGAAGAGGAAATATGTCACTACTTCCACCTTTCCCCCTTCTATTTGCCATCCAGTAACGGGGCCAGATGCCATACAACAACGTGAATCAGCCATAAGTATATATATGTCCCTTCCATCTTGAACCTCCCTATTTTTTAAAGAGTTTCCTAAAAATACAACTGAGGGTCAGTGAGTGTCAGATTTACATACAAGTCACTAGGAACACAGGGCCTTTCTGTCTGGGAAATGAGTAGGATTGGATCAGATTACTGTGAGGGTTGGGGCTCCAATGGAGTACAAAGAGAGGAGGGTGCTCTGGACTGAATTGTGTCCCCCCAAATTCATATATTGAGACTCTAGCCTCCAGAGTGTCTGTATTTAGAGTAAAGGGGTAATTAGACTTAATGAAGACACAAGGCTGGTCCCTGATCTGATAAGATTAGTGTCCCTACAAAAGCAGACACCAAGATTGCTTGCTGTCACTCTGCCACATGAGGTCACAGCAAAAAGGCAAGCATCTATAAGGCTTCCATCTATGAAGAGGCTGGCTTTTGCTAGAAATTGAATCTGCTGACATCCTGATCTTGGACTTCTCAGCAACCAGAATTGTGAGGAATAAATATGGTTTAAGCCACCCAGACTATGGCGTTTTGTTATGGCATCCAAGCCTACTGAGACAGAGAGGGTTAAATTCCATGGTGGCACTCCCTCTGGGAAGACTTCATAGAGAGGGAGAAATGTAAGTTGCACTTTGTTCAGCTTCATGAGAAGTTATCTATATTCCTTTTATGAAGAAAAATCATGCCACCATCTAATTCCTACCCCAAATAAAAAGCCCAATAGAACATAATAAGCCAAGTTCTCTATCCACTGAGACTGAAATAGGGATTTTGCATTGTGCTCTATGTGGAGGGGTCTTGGTACCCAGGCCCCCAGATGATTTCATTTAGAGAGAAGGGCAACACTACAAGGTTAGCACAGACAGAAGAGGGAGGCTTTTGTCCAGGCAAAAGCAAAGAGTGTCTCTGAGGAAGTAGTGTTAAAATCAAATTCTGAAGAACGGATAGTTCACCAAGTAGGTGAGGAGAGAAAGAGAAGGGAAGGGAAGGGAAAGGAAAAGAGGGAGGGAGGGAAAAAGGACTCTCTTACATGTTCATGTGGGCAGGAACTGTGGCTTCTTGTTCTCCCTGCCTAGTAGCTGATGCTTGGAAAGTTTGTGGAGTGGACAGGCAGAGGGACATGGAGGGCAGAGGAGAAGGTATGTGCAAAGGCACTGGGGCCAAAAACAGCCTGAGATGTTTGAAAAATTCCAGGTTGTCTGATATTGTTGGAGCTGAGGGGTATGTGTGTGTGGGGGCAGTGGGGGTGGTATAGTGTGGAGGGTGGGAGAGTGGCCTGAGGAAGAAGGCAGCGGAGCACAAAGGAGATGGGGTTGGAGAGGTAAACAGGGGCTAGGGAAAAGCACTAGGCCATTCAGACACGACCTAAATCAAATCCCTTATGATTATACAGTGGAAGGGACAAACAGATTCAAGGGATTAGATCTGATAGAGTACCTGAAGAATTATGGACAGAGGTTCATAACATTGTACAGGAGGTGGTGATCAAAACCATCCCCAAGAAAAAGAAATGCAAAAAGGCAAAACGTTTGTCTGAGGAGACCTTACAAATAGCTGAGAAAAGAAGAGAAGCTAAAGGCAAAGGAGAAAAGGAAAGATATATCTATCTGAATGCCGAGTTCCAAAGAACAGCAAAGAGAGATAAGAAAACCTTCCTAAATGATCAGTGCAAAGAAATGGAGGAAAACAATAGAATGGATAAGACTAGAGATCTCTTCAAGAAAATTAGAGATACCAAGGGAACACTTCATGCAAAGATGGACACAATAAAGAACAGAAGGTAATGGACCTAACAGAAGCAGAAAATATTAAGAAGAGGTGGCAAGAATACACAGAAGAACTCTACAAAAAAGATCTTAATGACCCAGATAACCACAGTGATGTGATCACTCCCCTAGAGACAGACATCCTGCAGTGTGAAATCAAATGGGCCTTAGGAAGAATCACTATGAACAAAGCTAATGGAGGTGATGGAATTCCAGCAGAGCTATTTCAAGTCCTAATAGATGATGCTGTGAAAGTGCTGCACTCAACATGCCAGCAAATTTGGAAAACTCAGCAGTGGCCACAGGATTGGAAAAGATCAAATTTTATTACAATCCCAAAGTAAGGCCATGCCAAAGAATGATCAGACTACCACACAATTGTACTCATCTTACACGCTAGCAAAGTAATGCTCAAAATTCTCCAAGCTAGGCTTCAACCGTACATGAACTGAGAACATCCAGATGTTCAGGCTGGATTTAGAAAAGGTAGAGGGACCAGGGATCAAATTGCCAAAATTCTTTGGATCATAGAAAAAGCTATAGAATTACAGAAAAACATCTATTTCTGCTTCATTGACTATGCTGAAGTCTTTTTGTGGATCACACCAAACTATGGAAAATTCTTAAAGGGATGGGAATACTAGAAATCTTACCTGCCTCTTGAGAAATATGTATGCAGGTCAAGAAGCAGCAGTTAGAACTGGACATGGAACAATTGACCGGCTCCAAATTGGGAAAGGAGTACATCAAGGCTGTATATTATCACCCTGCTTATTTAACTTATATGCAGAGTACATCATGAGAAACACTGGGCTGGAAGAAGCACAAGCTGGAATCAAGGTTGCCGGGAGAAATATCAATAACCTCAGATATGCAGATGACACCACCCTTGCAGTAGAAAGTGAAGAAGAACTAAAGAGCCTCTTGATGAAAGTGAAATAGGAGAGTGAAAAAGTTGGCTTAAAACTCAACATTCAAAAAAAAATCATGGCATCTGGTCCCATCACTTCATGGAAAGTAAATGGGGAAACAATGACAGACTTTATTTTTGGGGGGCTCCAAAATCACTGCAGATGGTGACTGTAGCCATGAAATGAAAAGACACTTTCTTATGACCAACCTAGACAGCATATTAAAAAGCAGAAACATTACTTTGCCAACAAAGGTTCATCTAGTCAAAGCTATGGTTTTCCCAGTAGTCATGTATGGATATGAGAGTTGAACTATAAAGAAAGCTGAGCGCTGAAGAATTGATGCTTTTGAACTGTGGTGTTGGAGAAGACTCTTGAGAGTCCCCTGGACTTCAAGGAGATCCAACCAGTCCATCCTAAAGGAGATCAGTCCTGAATATTCATTGGAAGGACTGATGCTGAAGCTGAAACTCCAAAACTTTGGCCACCTGATGCGAAGAATTGACTCATTGGAAAAGGCTCTGATGCTGGGAAATATTGAAGGCGGGAGGAGAAGGGGATGACAGAGGATGAGATGGTTGGATGGCGTCACCAATTCAATGGACATGAGTTTTAGAAAGCTCTGGAGGATGGTGATGGACAGGGAGTCCTAGCGTGCTGCAGTCCATGGGGTCACAAAGAGTCAGACACGACTGAGCGACTGAACAACAACAACAGGTCATGCAGGCTCTTGCACGTTGCACTTAGGTGTCTGGACTTGGTTCTGTGGGCAGTGGCCTCATAGATTTGTTGGCAGGTGGCAAAATCAAGGTGGCAACCCAGCTTTTGGGATCCTAGCCCATATCTTCTATTTCTACTCTACCCCTTTCCCTTTTTTCATCTTTACCTGTGACTTTGCAGGGAGGTGCTGGGCACCAGCAGCTGGAGGGCAGGGTGAGGCAGGAACTTATATCTGGGCAGGTTTCCAATGCCTGATCCCCAGGCAGAGCTGAGAAAGGTAAACTGATGTCTCTTTCTTTTTTCCCCTGCCCCTATTCCTCACACCCGGTGTCCCTGCTGCTTACGGCCCCTGACACCGTGAAGCTCCTCTCTTACTGGCTCATAGCCTGTCGGGGATTGAGACAGAAGACAGGTTTTGTGTGTTAGCTGGTGAGGACTGGGTGCAGGGGGGCTATTCTGAAGAAGGGCAATACCATGCAGCTTTGTCAGGTACAGTGGGTGAGTTGGAAAGTCTTACCTGCCTGCCTCCATGCCACCCCCAGCCCCATGGTCCAGCCACCACCCATAGCCAGCTTCCGCCTTCACCTTCAGATCCCAGAATGGCAGAAACGGTGAGTGGAAGGTTCCCACCATTAATGCCCCCATACAGTGTGAATGGCTGAGTACTGATGCTAGGCCATACAGTGCCTTGCTGCAAACTAGATAACAACACCCTGTCTCTGGACTCTATAGCCACTTGCTGTGTACAACCTTCATTGCCACTTTTTCCTGTCCCCCTATGCTCCCCAATAAGTCCCCTGTCCAAAGGAGACCCTCTTGGGAAGTTCCAGGGTCCCAAGTATAAAACATGGGCAGGTGCGTTTTTAAAGTGCACTTTCAAGACTGCATTTTAGTCACATGTAAAACAGAACCAGCCCACATCAAAGGTGCCCCCTCCTCGATCTCTGTCGTGAGTCACTCCGGTATCGGAGCTTCAGGACAAGGTCCCAGATGCTTCCATGGGACCCACTCTCTGCCTGCTACAGATGACTCTGGCTTCATACATATTTCATCTGTTTGAGTATGTGTGGTTTGGGGTGAGTAAAAGCAAAGTGATTTTTGTGTCTCCAGCTTCGTCTTCAATATTTAGGGATTGTATTTCCACCAGAGCCTCTAAGAGGTAACCAAAGGCAAACAATCCCTGCCAACATGCAGGCAAGCTTTCCACAGAGAAGGGGCTTGAGGTTGCAGATTCCCATTAGCAGACTGGCATCTCCTCCTCTCTTCTCCCCAACGGGCCCTTGTATGAAGCTGAAATGCCAAGTTCATTCCCCAGAGAAATGCTCTCCTCCCACAGTACGTTTCGATCAAACATGTCACACGTTCCCAACTGTAACCAACTATCTCTCCACCAGCCTCCTGGCTGGTAACTGACATCAGATGAGCTCATCACAGGCAGACGTGCTGGGGCCATAAATCTTTCAAAAGATTAAACAGAGGCACCAAATCAGGCACCAGAGTGGGGATTAGAGAATACAGTGAGTGACAGAGACAAAGGCTGTTCAGATTCCCTGTGAGATTAAGAAATTATCAGAAATGGCCAGAAGTTCTGTAATCGGGCTGGGCCGATCTCATTCAGATCTTCTGATGGTGTTTATCAGTCCCTTTCAGTCTCCCAAGGAGATTAAAAAAAAGGGGGGGTGCAGTTGAATAGAAATAGTCATTTTGGATATTTTTATTTCCACATATATCTCCTCTGAAGCAATCAGATCTGACTGATCATGTCACCATATGATGGCTTCGAGGTTCACAGAAAAAAAGCGCATACATTTCTTAGCATGAAAGACTCTTCCAAGCCCATTTCATCGCACTTTCCTGGTCTCCTTGCCGATTGCTCCCTTGAGGTTGAATTATATTTGACTTCTTGGGACTCTCATGCATCCTAACACCATATGTCTTTGCATAA
Organism: Okapia johnstoni; assembly: GCA_024291935.2. Taxonomy (NCBI): domain Eukaryota; kingdom Metazoa; phylum Chordata; class Mammalia; order Artiodactyla; family Giraffidae; genus Okapia; species Okapia johnstoni. The sequence goes on from CM044308.1 coordinate 63,493,464, forward strand.
GCTGCTTAGTGGCTGCAGTGCCATTCGGCAAGTTGAGTCCTCTGTCTTCTCCTGTAGGAACTCCCTCAGGAGAAACTCCCCCTGTGGGAGAATTAGTGCTGGCACATCAGCCTTACAAACCCCTCATCCATTCCCTTATTATAATGTCATCTGATGGCATGGTTACTTTTTGCTCACATTATCCGTTCCTTTGCTGGACTCTGAGCTCCCATCTTGATATCTGAGCCTATTCTTCTTTGAAATCCTGGCTTATAGCAGGGGGTCGATGAACATTTGCTGGATTGAATGGAATGGAATGGAGTGGAATTACATTTTAAAAAAGAGGTGGAGGACCTAATCTGTATGTGATTGATAAGACTCAATGGAATGCTCTGGCCTGGTTTAGAGCAGGTTTATATTGTTACATAAATGACTTTGAAGAAGCAGTTAATTGTAGAACTCTTAAGGAAGCAAAACAACAATATTTTATTCAAATATTGTATTATTCATTCATCCAACATCTGCTTATTTAAGGTATGCTACAATGTTCTGGATACCAAACAGATACAAATCCCTCTCCTCCAGTAAGGTATATTTTAGAACTCAAAAAGTATGATGATTAGGGTAGGCTCTGGGTTCAGTTCCTAGCTTGGTCACTTACTAGCTGTGTGATCGTGGGGAATTTACTTAACCTTTCAGTGCCTCATCTGTAAAATGAAGATAAACAAAAGTGTCTACTTCATAGGGTTGTTACGGAGATAAATATGTTAACCCATGTGAAGCACTTAGAATAATGTCTGGCATATAGTATCCACTCAACAAATATTATCGATAGTTATTATTATCTAATAGTTGATCTTACAACTGATAAAGCAGAGGTACAGACTCCACACTGGGTGCTGGCATCTATCCCCCTCTGGCTCCTCACCCTTTCCCTGGATTAACACTTACCTGTCTTTAAGGTCTTGGCTTAGAATCTTTCTGTCTGGAACATCCATGAATACAGAAATCTGAGTTATTGGAATAAGGTGAAGTTGGGTTCACTGTGGAGTGTCCATCCAGATATATATACTGACATTATACTTACAGGTGGATCATTCAGACAAACCCTCTACCCTGCATCAATCTCATCGTTCAACTTCACTTTCTCCAGAGAGAGCCAGAGGAAGATTCTGGACAGTTTCTGTAGGAATTAAAATCACCTCTCTATCTCAGCGCAGGGTCCTGTTACTCACTACCTGTGTGATATTGAGCAAGCTATCTAATTTCTCCCTATCTTAACTTTATCATCTACAGAAGGGGAGCTGGTTGCACAAATAACTGCCTATCTAAGTCAAAGTGAGAATTAAATGGACATTTATGCAAAGCCTTTAGTACAGTGCCTTCAATATAGTCAACATTCAGTAGATGACAACAATTCTTATTAATTCTTATGTAATTCTTACTTTTCGATGAATCCAACTGTTGTTTTGTCTAATCAACTGACTCCACGGTGTGTTATTTAGATTTTTTGTGGTTGTTGCCACACTGCTCAGCATGTGGGATCTTAGTTCTCCAACCAGGGATTGAACCCACGCCCCCTGCAGTGGAAGCGCAGAGTCTTAACCGCTGCTCCACCAGGGAAGTCCCCATGGTATGGTATTTAAGCTAGTTCTGGAAAGGAGCAAGCTTTGCAACAAATATTCTCCTTAATTTGAATTGCTTTCTTAACTATCATGAAAGACTTCACAAAAAACACAAATCTAGTGCATTTTACCCCAAATTCCTTTCTTCTCCTCTTCAACAAATACTTTTTTGAGGCTTCCCTGGTGGCTCAGAGGTTAAAGCACCTGCCTGCAATGCAGGAGACCTGGGTTTGATTCCTGGGTCGTGAAGATCCCCTGGAGAAGGAAATGGCAACCCACCCCAATATTCTTGCCTGGAGAATCCCATGGACGGAGGAGCCTGGTAGGCTACAGTCTACAGGGTCACAAAGAGTCGGACATGACTGAGCAACTTCACTTTCTTTCTTTCTCTTCAATAAATACTTTTCTGAGTCTTATTGGTAGAGATTGGCCAGATTTCCTGCAATAGTCATCTCTGAATCCAACCTTAAATACCAAGCGTTTATTTCGTGTTCATTCTATGTGCCCATGGAGGGCTGGCAAGGGAGCTCTCCCTAATGAAGTCACTCAGTGACCCTGGGGACTGGACAGCCGTTATCTGAAATACTGTTGTTACTCATGGTCAGAGAGAAAAGAGAGCTGTGGATGGTTTCAAACCAGCAAATGAGTGCCCTCAGCCTGGAAGTGGCTCTCATCAATGTGCCTGCCACTCTCTGAACACCAGTCACCTGTCCCACCCACACCCAAAGGAGCCGGCAGAGCAGTTCCAGAAGGGGGAGAATTCCAGTGCAGTTCCAGGAAGGCCCTATTTGAGTAGGATGACAACCACAAGATACCACCTATCAATCTATGCAAAGCATGGTGATGGCCTCGGTTGAAGATAGGATCATACATAAGCTGTGACCTTGTTCATCAGGTGACATATAGTCTGGCAGGAGAGATTAGAGAGAGCAGAAGGCAAAATAAAACAGATACTGCTTCTGAGCTTCCAGCTGCATTCCACCAAGCCTAGAGGATGAGCAGAGTAATTAATTCTCACAGGACTGCTTGGTACACTGAAGAAATTCATTACCAGGGGCCTGGCAGGGACTGTAAAGATGTTCTTTGGAAGATGAGAACCAGGGTAGTAATAGCTCATCATTTTAAAAGTTCTAGTGAAGGCTGTCATCATAAACCCCATCATTTATTTAAGCATTTATCTGTGTGATGGGCCAAGCGAGCAGCAGACATGGTCCTGCTCTCCCAGAGAGCTTAGGACCTTGGGAGCTGCAGGCAGAAATGTGTGTGGTGGGGGGGAGGGTGGGTGTCGGGGGGTTGGGTGGGGGGTAGAGTGTGGCACACACCCAAACACGCTCACATTTCATCTCACACATGATTTATCTTTTTAACCACAGTTCTTGGGCACTAATTTGGTGGAGAAGAGAGAGAGGACAACGTGGCGAAGCAGAGAAAGATGTGGAAGCTTGGGTCCTGCCTTCAAGGTTCCTATGATATATTAGAGAGATGACAGAGAGATGCAGGGGAAATAGCACAATCAAAATATAGTAGAGATTAGTGTCTGAATGCGGGGTTCAGACCTATTTTGTAGCCTCTGAGGAGAGAGAGAAAGCTCCCTTGGTGAGAGAGCCCAGGGGCACAAGCAGAAACCGCTTTTACCCCTAAGATGGGAACGTTTTTGGTTGATGGAGAAAAGGGGCCTCATGGGCAGTGGTGTGCAAAAAGTGGTCAGGAGGAGGGTGAAAGGTCCAGGGGGTTTAGCCAGAAGAGGGGCTTTGTGTCGATGAGGGGTAGTAAGGAAGGAAGGGAGGCTGGAGATATATTGTAGTTTTCAGGGTTGAATTATCCACCAGGCAATGGGGGTTCTTTGAAAGTATGCAAACTAATATTTATGAAGCACCAACCATTTAAGGTCAAGGTCCGTGTTAGACACCTTATGTCTATTAGTGCATCTTATCTTCACACCAGTTTTTGGAGGTTAGCAGGTGTATAGATGAGGCAACAAGCTCGGATCACCTGGGAACATGGGCCAGCACTGATGTCGCACCCAGGACTGCGTGGCATTGAACTTGATGCCTCTTCTCTCACATCACACTGACTGTCCATCAAGACTGTGTGTTGGAACATGAGGAAGCTACATGGCACGCTAAAAAGATCAAACAAACTGTGGCCTCATTTGATGGATGCAAGAGACACTGGTGGCAGGGAAATTGATAAGGAGGCAATTATACAAATCAAAATTTGGGTAAGGGCCTGAACTGAGATAATGATCAGGAAATGGGTGTGACTACGAACAGTAAGGAAGTCACAAGAAAGTGCCACATTGGGAGGAAAGATGGTGACTTTGATTGCAGACGCATGAGTTTGAAGACGACAGAGGACCAGCTGGTTATTTGGTGTTATGAGACCAGATGAATGATGCATCTGTGGATAGAAGCACAGGTCCTATGTGATCTGAGGCAAGCTGTTTCACCTCCACAAGCCTCAGTTTCCCCCTCCTTCAAGGCTATTGTGAGGACAGCATGCAAAGCATTGAACAGTGTCCAAGGAACAATCAGAGCACCTTGTTAGTGGTAACTGATATTTTATTAGAGACTGGGATTAAAGATTAGGAGTATGCCTTCTTTGAGGCTGGGAATTCCCACAGTGAGTTGTCTAGTGGGCTCAGGAAACTCTGCCTATAGCTTCCATCATTACAATTTGTCTGATTGATTCTCTTGGGTTTGCCCATTTGGACAGTATTCCTGCCCTTCTACAGCTCCACCTCTGTGGGGGTCCTCCATGGTTCAGGGGGGAGGCGGGCCCACCCTGTCGTGTTGGTGAGCTTGGGGTCTCTGGGTCTCCTAGATGATGAAAAATGGACCCATATTCCCAGCCCCCTGTGCTTATGGAGCTGGCAAGCCTCTTCTGTACATCACCAAATGACACTCTCTTTATGTGGAGTCATTGCATGTCCTATACTTCTTTTCTTTGAGAAAAGAGACCCTCAAACCCCAAACACTATCACCACAAGGTCACATAAACACTCCCCGTTCTTATCAGACAGCAATGTTATCTGGTGCTGAGAGAATTTCATAAACAAACTTGGATATGCAATAAAAAAAAAGTCCCCAAGCTAGGCAGGCAATCAAATTTCTACATCTTAAAAGCCCCAATGAATTACATACATAGTAACCAGGTTTGTCCTCATAAAAGTCATTCTGCCACCCTCCGACTCATCATAAAAAGATCTATATTAAAAATCAGCATCATCATGTCCATAAAAGATTGAAGCAAAAAAAATGTAATGTTGAGCCTGATTCTTGCTGGGACTAAGGCAACCCTAACAAGAGGCAAGGCTCCCAGAATGTCAGGACAACCGAAGGGGCCTAGCCAGCTAGTTATTTACTAAGGTAAAGGAGTAACTTATGCTTGCATATACTTGTATATACCTCATTAGAGACTGAAGGACAATAGGAAAAGCACAGATGAAGGTTTTACTGTTCTGTTAACCCTCTCATCACCCACCACCCCAGCCCCAGACAGGTCTTGAGGATCTAAGTATTGCAGCTTTGATATTTATTTTATTCACACATGCCTGCATATTTCATCAAAATCAGACATCAGTTACCAGCCGTGTCTCCTGTTGTCATAGTCACCTGGCTTTTTCTTCCACTTTCTCTGCTTGTCCCCTTCATTAAAGCCAGTTGGAATTTCAGAGTCCAGGCTTAAGAGAGGTCTTGTAAGTTGGTAAATTGACATAGAGTGAGTCAGTAACTTTGCTCATGGAGGTTACCTTCTTGACCTCTCAACAAGCCTCCCTTGAGAAGAGGTTCAGGGATACCTGCCGTGGGGCCCGTCTGTCATGGGCAGAAGCAAATGGCATGGCCTCACGGGAGAACATTTGTAGGACTGTGCAAACAAGTGTAGTGGAAATGATGGTGTGATGTGGTCCCTGTGGAAGTCCCAGCCTCGTGGAATATGAAAGCCAGAACATCCTGAAGATTTATTTAGTGACAGAGGAAGATTTTGAGGTCAAGAAGGTCACAATGACCTGTCAATCAAAACTCAACTTCTAAAAGCCTCAATTCCCTAATCTATGAAATGGGGGAAATGAAATAAGAATGAAATGAAATCCTTTGTAAATTGCACAGGCAAGGGCTTCTCTTCCCTCTTGAGTGTTGTTGGGCCTGCATCCTAGAGCCTAGTGCAGACATGCTGAGTTTCCCAGCCCCTCAGTGTCTCCTTTTCGGGAGTCACTCAGTGCTGCCCCTGCCTCTCCTATAACCCCTTGCTCTTGTCCTCCACGAAGCAGAGGAGATGTCTATGTGGTAGAGTCTGGGGGCCAGCAAGCCTGGCCTGAACCCACATGTCCTCCTTGGGGCCTGACTGTAATCAGGGAAGACCTGGACCGGCTGCTCTGAGAGGACATTACGGGTGGGAGCAGGGTGCCGCAGTATGCAGAACTCGCTCTCAGAGTCCCTCCTCCACGCTCCCACCCCCCACAACTTTGCTGAGTCCTCTCCCCAAACCAAAAAGCCCCCTCTGCCCTCTTCAAGCTGGGGGAGTGTGCTGGGAAAGGGCACAAGTGAGCTTGGGGAGACTGAAGGCTGTGGGGGAAGATGGGGTTTTATTCCTTCCATGTTGGGGGCTGACTTTTTAGAAAGAGGAGGCCTGTACTTCAGAGCCACTGGGAAGGTCACTTGGGCACACTTTGGTCTCTGGACCACCTCAAGTGTGCTATGGGTCAGTGCTCACACCGATGCACCCTGGCTCTTGGCTGAGCCTCTTATCCCCAGTCCTAAGGCCAGGGCTGACTGTGCCCCCCTCCTACCTGACCACAGGTGGGCATGGAGTTGCTCACTGCTTTCTTGTGCATCTGCGCTGGCTACAGCCTTATCTCCAGCCTGTAGGAGCCAGGGTACGGGGAGAGGTGAGGGGTGTGGAGTGGGGTGGAGGGGAGGAGGAGATCTTTCTAGATGAGATGCCCCGTCACATAGTGAGGGTCACCTGGAACAGTGAGGGAGATTCTGTTTTAGCTCCATCTTGGTTTGTGATGATTAACTTAGACAAGAAGGAGAAATAGCCCCCGCTCCCTTCATCCCTGTCCTTGCAGAGTCCAGCCATTGTGTCACTTGGCCTCTGGCCCTTCATCTTGGGTCCAGCTGGGTGGGCCCACGTCAGCTTGGACTTGCAGGTCCTCCGCTCGGGGCACGTCTGTCACGTGCTGCCATCAGCCCTCAGACAAAGAAATGGGAGAGGGTTACGTTTGCCCTCTGACTTGCTTGTGGGGCCATGGGAAACTCCACCAGGTCTGAATAAGAGGATGGATCACACTGAGTAAAAACAGGACAAAATATTTGGATTTGAGATTACCATAGGAAATCTCTGACCTGGAGCTGCCCATAATTCTCCCAACCCAGCTGCTTTCCCAGAGGGTCTGTCTCAGCTATCAGTGGGGCCTGGACTTCCACAGCGAGGAGAGGGGGAACTCATACTTTCCCCTTGTCACTGTTGCCCATAATTATTTTATCGTCATCCTAGCCAGACTGGATTGAGGAAAGCAGTCAAGATGAGGGAAGAAAATTAGTGTGGGTCGTGAAGCAGGGGTCTGTCTTTTCTTGGGGCATCAGAAAGTGGTCACCGTCTTCTCCCTTCAGGAAGCCCTCTACCTTTTATTACACATCCTCTCTGACTTCTGCCTGTTGCAAACTTCCAAAGCAAGCTCTAAAGTTAAGAAGACAGGGGAAGCAGAGAAGAAAAGAAAACTTCATATCGATCTTGAAAGGACTGTAACTCTGAGATTTGAAAAGAGCATGCCGAGATATCCCTGCTAATTAAACTCATTTCAATTGGAATTTACACCTTACCCATTCCTAAGATGACACTGGCAGCTTCCAACAAAAGATGCAGATATGAGAGAGCAAAAAGTCAATCGGAATTCACTGAGACCCTTGTGCAGGGTACTGGGTTGAGAGGGGTTCATCTTTGGGCAGAGAGTAGGGGCTTTGGAATAGCTTAGCTGTGTAAGTGGGCAAGTTTTTCAGTATCTCTGATGTCTTGCCTGGAAAACTCCATAAATGGAGTCTTGCTTGGTGGGCTCAGTCCATGGGGTCACAAAGAGTCGGGCATGATCGAGCAACTGAACATCCTTGCAAAGTGTTTGTAAAGTGCAGTCTCTGGGAATTAAATGAGCACCTAATATACAGTGACCATTGCTGTGATTATTTCTTTTTAAAAATTTTTTTAAAAGTTTGATTAGGTCCCATTTATTTATATTTATTTTTTAAATTTTATTTTGGCTGTGCTGGATCTTTGTTGTGGCATGCAGGCTTTGCTACTTGAGTGCCTGGGCTTAGTTGCCCTTCAGTATGTGGGATCTTAGTTCCCTGACCAGGAATTGAACCCATGTCCCCTGCAGTGGAAGGTAGGTTAACCACTGGACCACCAAGGAAATCCCCTGCCATGATGATCTCTAAACTAAGAAAGAAAATGATGACGGGGACATTTCCCTGCTCTGTAGGAGAGACAGAGGTGGGGGAGGACTTCGAGTGTTTGGGGAGGAATACCCAAGGTACCCAGTGATAAGGGCATGAGCAATGGGAAGAAGGAAGTAGGCTACCTCTGTACAGAATCTATCTTAGGATTGATCCTGTCAGCCATGAAAAGGCACTGAAACCTCTTGGCAATTGGGAAAGATCATGTTGATAATAACGTAGGGGATGAATTAAAGTAGGAAGAGACAGGAGGCAGTTATGGGTCTGTCATGAGACAGGAGGTGGAGATGAAAATAACCATTTTAGGGTCTTGGCAGTGGAGAGGGAGAGTCAGGGACAGATTCCAAGACTTCTGGCTTGCATTATGGGGATGCTCCACTAGAATGTCTGCTCCGTGATCACAGGGGTCTCGTTTTTATACACTGATGTGTCCCATGCACTCAGAATGGTACCTGGCACATGGTAAGTTCTCAATAAGTGTTTGTTGAACGAGTGAGTGGATGGTAATGATATTATCCAAGGAAGGAAATACAGGGGGACCAGCAAGTTTGAAGGTGAAGATATTGAGTTGATTCTAGATGTGCTGATTTTTGAGTGATCTGCGGGACAATCAAATGAAAATATCATAGGTGGAAAATGAAAATTTGGGCTTGATATTCAGAAGGGAAAGCTGGACTGGAGAAGAATTTTGGAAATGTTGGCCTAGAGAGATGATTGGAGTCATGGAATGGTGAAGGTCATTGGAAATGGGAAAGTCTGCAGAACAGGAAGAGAAAATAGTTAAGAATGGAAACTTCGGTGAAGACTCACACTTACAAAGGGAGGGATATAGGAATAAGAGCCTGGGGGATGGAGTAGGGATAAAAACCAGATGTAAAAGCAGGAGATAGCATAGAGTGTTGTGCTGTAGACTCTGAGAAAAAGCTTCAAGAAAGGAGTAGTCTTGCCAGCTGCCACAGAGGGTTTGGGTGGGAAAAAGTCTCAGAGGGCTACTTGATAGAGCATTTGGGTCATCATCAGTGAGTTTATGGGCTACCCAGGTGACGCAGTGGTAAAGAACCCACCTGCCAATGCAGGAGATGCCAGAGACACGGGTTTGATCCCTGAGTCAGGAAGATCCCCTGGAGTAGAAAATGGCAACCCACTCCAGTATTCTTTGCCTGAAAAATCCCATGGACAGAGAAGCCTGGTGGGCTACAGTCCTTGGGGTCACAAAGAGTTGGACATGACTGAGCATGCATGCAAAGCCTCTTAAATTGACTAATAGATGCAACTGAGTATGTTGGGTATATCTTACCCTCAATGCACCAATAACAAAGTATCAGAATGGTCCAAAGTTGGGACACATTTCCCAATGTCTCAGTATGTAGGGCATCCGTGGCCACTTGCTATGTTTACATCCCAGCAGCATACATGACTAAGTGGAGGTGAAGGATTCAAGGGAGATGCCTACCCCAGATCATCGTGAGTTTATGAGCCATAGGGATAGACGTTAGCCCTTGGTGGCCACAGAAGGGTTTTCTGATCATTTTCCACTTCCTTTCTCCAAATAGTCAGCAAATGACTCCACATAGCCTTAATTAAATGTAAAAGTGAATATGTACATTCAGGCAATACTTAGGAGTGATTTCTAACTCACAAGGTCCTTGCTCAGCAATAATGTCATCAATTTAAACATCAGATTAAAAAATAGAAATGTTCAAGTTCTAATAATATTGTTCACTTTCCCACTTGACTTCCGTGTGATATTTTAGGTTATTTCTGTAACTATCAAGAGTGCTCTAATCTACACAATTTGGGAGCAAGTTGTTGCCTCAGAGAACTTTAAATTGGGTGTGTTCTTGCTTCTGTGTCTATGAAAACTTCATTTTTCTTAAATGTCATTTTCTGAACTTTAGATATGCAAACTTAGAGTGAAACTCAAAAATGCAATGATTTCTTTTTACAGCCATGATTAGATTTGTCTAAATCATTTGGTCAGCTCAGACAGTTGTATTAAATTTTTTTTTTTAAAAAATGATAAAACCCAGAACATGTTATCTAAAGTATACATCCTTTCGAAATGTTTTGGAAAGCCCATGGCACATACTTCATATATGAAAGACCCTCATTCTCAGGACTGTTCCATATGGATAACCAAGGACTTGTTATGCGTTTTTACATAAACTCGACCTTTCCTAGCTTAGGCCTGGCCGAGGAAGGTTGCACGGATTTGCAGCCTTGGGTAGCATTAGAGTGATAGAGCACAGTATTCCTGTTCATATAAATATTTTAAGTTGGAAAAAACCCTTTTGTTATTTTTCCCTCTGCCTAAGAAATACTTCCACGAACTCTCCCCATAACAGAGCCTTTCTCAGCCTTCAGTAATTCTGCCCCGGGTGTCAAGGAAATAGCTTCTTGGCACTGTTGGTTTTCCACGATTATTTTAAAAACGGTGAGAGAAGATGCAGAGCCACGCCACTTTCAGGCGGACAGAAAGTTCCTTGTTTCCTGTAAACTGTTCATCCTTTATGAAAAGTGAGTACACCCATCATCCTATCAGCCTCAGAGAGTCCAACTTTGAAAGTTTGTAGTTTCCTACCTATTTTGTTCTGGTGCAGCCTGTAATCTGTATTTTTAATCCAAGAATTGCTTCTTCTAGGAAGGCTTCTGTGACTAATACCGGGCCATATGTCTCTTCCTCCCTGTAGCGTGTGTATGTGAACAGGTATTTGAGTATGTGTCCATGTGTGTTTGTGTGTGTGTGTGTGTGTGTGTGTGTGTGTGTGTGACTTGCTTCCCCCCATCTCTCTCATTCATCTGCAAAATCCTCCAGAAAAAAGATATGTATCTTCTTTTGTTTTCCAGTTCAAAGTATCTAGTGAGAGATTAGGCATCAAAGAAGCATTTAATCAGCACTCTTGGAGGAAATGATGTTGGGACAGAAAACCAGATGCCAGGATCTGAGATGGTACCCCTTCCTTCTGACTGCTATATTTGACTCTGTGTTCCTTACGCTGGGCTTCAATGGGGTTTCACCAATCCTCTGAAATTGTACCAAAGTATTAGTGAAATTGTGCTTGCGTATGTGTGTGTGTGCATGCCCACTTTTCTGGGAACAAAGTCTTTAGCTGTCATCAGATTCAAAGGAGTTCAAGATCCTTAAAGGCATGAGGAATGAGCCTCCTCTTTTTCCTTGGTGCTGGCAAATGGACGGTGCAAGGACTCAGGGCTTTTCTAGGACCAGTGAAGGCTCTTCCAGATATGAGGAATTTTACCATTAAAAGCCTGGGATTGGAAGGAGTTAGGGAAGAAGGGTTCTGAGTTGGCCAGAGATCAAAGGCCAATTTGTCTGGGAGACTCTGGGATCCTACTATGCCCAGTTCCCACTCCATGGTTATCAAATAGGACCCAAACGTCCAGTGTGTTTGGTATTCATTTTCTCCCTCTCCCTACCTCCAAGCTCTGACTTCTATTGGCTTTTTCATGCTGTATCCCAGTTATGGATCCTGATAGCAGTGATTTCCTTAATACATTCTGGGCAGTAACTAATGACATGGAAGCAAACCCTTTGGAATAAGAAGAATTAGAAAAAGGGGAAAAAGAAAAAGACACAAAAACATAAAGATAGAAGGAGACCAGCCCTAAATATATAATTATGACAACCGCATAGAGAGCCTCCTATGCCGCTTAGAGGGGAAAAGGGCTCGTTAACCTGAAAGCAGAAAGATGAGTGATTTTTAAGTGCATGTTTCAGATAAATTATCTGAGTTCATTAGTATCAATATTTCTAATGAACACTTGGGACTGGTGTGAATCACGTCTCTGCTGACTCCATTAGGAAACGGACAAGCGAGCAGTCGAAGTGGGATCATAGAGACGCAGAGAGAGCTGTCATTTAGAAGGTGGGCAGCTCTCCTCTGAGAGGTTTGAGTGTCCTCTAACTTCACGCACACAGGGCCTCCCAAGCTCAGCACCAGAGGCAGCCTCTGGTTAAGAGATGCAGAGGCGGGTCCTTCACGGACCTGTATAGCAGGCTGACAGGAAATTTGTACTGGTGGTTCGCTCATTGCCATGGCAACCACTCAAAGGCAGAGGAGTACATTTGTTCATTTTTTACAATTATTCTATTATTTATTTTGAGGTGTCTTTGAGAGGATGATCCATTTTGGGGGAGGAGCCAGAAAAGCTATTCCTGAGATAACAAAGACAATTAACCACAGGTGGCCCAAAGTGGAGATGCATGTTTCCTAATCACTAGGGGCGCCATCCCTTCCTACCTAGCCTAAAGGAAAATCATCAACAACCCCGATGGGATTTTCTGCTATTCAAGAAAGAGGGAAATTGGCAGGTCTCACTTATCAAATCCCATTTTCGGCAGTCTGCAGACAGTTCTTCTTTGCCAGATCTGTTTCTTTTTTGATTTGGAGTTCTCTCACAGTGCATGGTTCATTATACTTAATTACCTAGAATGTGTCACTACATCCAAAAGTAGTGCGGCTTTTTGAAAACTCACCTGAGAAAACTTCTTGTTTGACTCTGAAAACATAATGCAAAATCCAGGCTTAAAATGTAATGAATTTTGTTTTTGACAAAATCTGCCAGAATAAATGAATCAAATAAACAGGCAAACACATAAGCAAGCAAGTAAATAAATCCCCAAACCCTTTAATATTTAGTGTAGGTAATTTGATATGCTTCTAATTTTTGCTGGTTTGATTCCAGGGACTTAGAGTAAAAGATATAGAAATGAGAGCAGTTCCTGTGGAGAAATAGCATGTGAGAGAACATTTCCATCAAGGGTTCAGAGACATATGGTCAAAGATATTCCTCTAAGAGCACTATTATTACATAATTGTATGATAGATATAACTGAATATATAATAATTTAACACATATAGAAAATGTGGTGCATATGTAATACATACATACTAGAATTAGAAAGTTCAAAAATGGGAAATTGGTTTAATTATGGTTTATGCAAACAATGGAATATCTGCAGTCATTAGCCAGTAATAATCATGATGTAGGTAAATTTGTTGACACAGAATAATGCCTATGGGGATTTCCCTGGTAGTCCAGTGGCTAAGACTCCATGCTCTCAATGCAGGGGGACTGTGTTTGATCCCTGGTCAGGGAACTAGATACCACATGCCACAACTAAGAGTTTGCATGCCACAACCAAAGATCCCTCAAGGAGGATTGAACATCCCACAGGCCACAACTAAGATCCAGCAAACAAATACAAAAATAAGAATAAGTATTTAAGAATAATGCCTATGATGTAGTGGCCTTTTAAAAACAAAGAAAAGAAGAAAAAAGGAGCAGATTAAAAACAATGTGTATCTTATCAAATTCTACTTCAAAAATCTTCTGTGTCTACTTGTATTCATAGAGAATACATATTGTATTCATAGAGAAAAAAAATTAGAAGTAGCATTGTTGAATAATAGTCATTATCTCTGGTGATGCTGATTGTATGTGATCTTTCTTGTTTTTTTCCTTCCTTCATAGACCATGAGCAGAATAGAGATATAATTGTAGTTGTGTTCTGTGATTTATTAATTACCTACTGTGTGTCAGAGGGAGTTGAACATGGCTGCATAAGTAGATGAAACTTACAACCCTGATGTTTTTCACATCATGCCCCATTCAACAGAAGGGCAGTTTGCCAGTGTTAACCATGCTCTTTTTTTGAGTGTCATACTCCTATATACGTGCATGCTAAATCAATTCAGTTGTGTCTGACTCTTTGCAACTCTTTACTTCTTCCCTGGTGGCTCAGACGGTAAAGCGTTTGCCTACAATGCGGGAGACTTGGGTTCAATCCCTGGGTCGGGAAGATCCTCTGGAGAAGGAAATGGCAACCCACTCCAGTACTCTTGCCTGGAAAATCCCATGGATGGAGGCTGGAGCCCTGATAGGCTACAGTCCATGGGGTCACAAGAGTCAGACACGACTGAGCGACTTCACTTTCACTTTCGCTTTGTGACCCTATGGACTGTGGCCCACTGGGCTCCTCTGTCCATCAGATTTCCAGTACAGGAATACTGGGGTGGGTAGTCATTGCTTTCTTCTAAGTCTTGTTTTTGAGATTCTTCTGAATTCTATACGCTTTAAGGATTTAAAAAAGATAGCAGATCATTTGACCACATTTAAATGAAAGATTTCAGTTCCAATAAGCCAATTACAGACAAAATTAACATATGGGTGACAGACTGAAAATAAATGCAATGTCTGAAATTAACAGGAATTAGTATCCAGAATCTGAGGAACTCCTAAAAACAAAACCAATAAAGGATGTGAATAGGAAATGGAAGTTATTTTATCCCAGAGATACCCACACACACGTCCACAGCATCATCCACACAAGAATATTCCTAGAAGTCATTTTATGCCTTTTGGAATTTGCAAGAAACCTAGATATTAATCAGTGGAGCCGTAGATATTGTTTACACAGTAAACAAAAGCTTATTACTAGATGTAAAAACAGCAACATGAATAGATAGATCCTAAAAACAGTGTTGAGTAAAAAAATGAGATGTTTGTTAACATATCTTGGTAGATTATAAGTGTGAATATAAATAAAATGATATTATGAATTTAACAAGGATACAAGCATGTTTAAAGACATACATGTATTAGACTGGATTTCTTTGGGGGAAGAAGAATGGGAGAGAGAAGAGAATTGAAAAGAAAAATAAAGAGAAAAGTCTTCTTTTCTTTCCATTATTTTCTGAAACAGAGAGTGTATATATGAGAATTTCTCAAATTTCAACCAATTCAAAGGCTGAAAAATTGGGTGAGATGGTATTTTGGGGAGTACAAAATAGTTTCATATGTACAAAATCTGGAAATACTCTCATATCTGATATCCAAATAATTAGTATATCCCTTTGTCTCTTTCATCAAATTGTATACGGAATCAGCCTACTTTTTTTCACCTTCACTTCTACCACTTTAGTATAATTCATTGTCTTCTTTTGCCATAACTCATGCAATTATCTCCAAACAGTTTTCTTTACCTCGCCATACCCTTCCACCCCCAACTCCCCCACTAACCCACCCGGTCAAATCTCCAAACAGAAGCCAAAGTGATCTTTTAAATGCCTCGCTCAGGTCCTATTACTGTTTAACTAAGAACTTGCCAGTGGATTCCCTTCTAACAGAATAACCTGTATGTCCCCAACCCCAGCACAGGTCTATGACCTCAAATCCCATCTCAGGGCTTTTGTCCTTGGCACTTCCTCAGCCCGGAACCCTAGTCTCTGTTCAAGGTCATCTCATCAGAGAGGTCTTCCAATCATCTCTAAAATAGCAAAGTTACTTTTCTCCTTCCCATTTATTTCTCTCTATCTCTTTAATTTTTCCTTTTGGCATTAACTACCTCACAACAGAGTATTTGTTTCCAGATGCCCTTACCACACTAGAAAGCCAGTGTCTTGAGGACAGGATGTCTTTTGATGTCCTAGTCAGTTTTTAGTGCCTTCAGTCAATACAAGTTGAGAGAATAAAATAATGAATGAATGAATGAAACAAGAAGGAAGAGAGAAATGATAGAAACAGGCAGACAGAGAAAGAGATAGAAGAAAGACCTGCTCTCTGTTGGAGCCACCATGCTTGAAGCAAGAGTGATTCTTTTGGGCTAATCCTTCTCCTTTTCCTTCTGACTTCCTCCTTGGCTCTCTTTCAGCCGTGGGTATTGATCGAGAAGTGACTGGAACATGGAGTAGGGGCTTATTCTGACTGCTCAGGAAATGTCACCTACAAATACTTCTTTATTTCTACCAAGCCTGGAAAGAAAGAGCTACATTTGAAGAACTAAGTACCTTTTCAAACAAGTATAGACAACTCTAAAAGTAGACATTAATTTTTTTTTTCTATTTTAAAAGCACATGTCTATTGCAGAACATTTAGAAAATACAGATAAGCAAAAAGTAAAAAAAAATTTCAAATATCCAGTAACTTCAGTATCTGAGATAGTATTTTGATTTATTCCTTGGCAATTTATTTTTCTATACATATACTTTCTTATATACTCATACCCACCATTAAAAAAATGAAAAATGAGATTAAGAAAAATGAAACTTTATGATAATGGCATTTCACCCCTGCAGTTTTTTCTTCCTAAAGAACATAACCCTAGTCAAATCACGAGAAAAATATCAGACAAATTCCAAATGAGGGACATTCTAAAAAATATCTGACCATTAATCCTCAAAACTTTCAAGATCATCATAAAGAAGGAAAGTTTGAGAATCTGTCACAGTAAGAAGAGCCTGTGGAGACATGATGACAGTGTTATCTGGGGCCCTGGATGGGATCTTTGAACAGGAAAAGAACATTAGGAGGAAATCTGGATAAAATGCACGTTAGTTAATAAGGTCTTAATACTAGTTCATTAATATGATCCATGGGCTTCCCTTGTAGCTCAGTCAGTAAAGAATCTGTCTGAAATGCAGGAGACCTGGGATTGATTCCTGGGTCGGGAAGATCCTCTGGAGAAGGAAATGGCAACTCACTCCAGTATTCTTGCCTGGAGAATCCACATGGACAGAGGAGCCTGGCAGGCTAAAGTCCATGGGGTCACAAGAGTCAGACACGACTTAGCAACTAAACCACCACCACCAATGTGATCCATGCATCATAGAAGTATAAGACGTAATTAGTAGAGAAAACTACGTGAGTATGTGTGTTTTGGAGGGAATGGAGTGTATTGCCGTTGTTTAGTCACTAAGTTGTGTCCAAATCTTTGTGACACTATTGAGCACGCCAGGCTCCTCGTTCCTCCGCTATCTCCCGGAATTTGCTCAAATTCATGTCCACTGAGTCAGTGATGCCATCTAACCATCTCATGTAGTGTATGAAAAACCTGTACCATCCTCACAAATTTTCTATAACCTAAAATTTCCAAATTTAAAACTTTATTTTTAAATTGACATGACGTACTATACGTAAAATATATTTCTGCCCCTGCATAATGGGAAAAAAGATTGCTCTAGAAATACCTTGTGTTTAGTAAAATTTTTTTTCACCATTCAGAATATACCCTCCCTTCCCAATCACTGTTGCGTGAGGCAGGTAGATAGAGCCTGTTTCTGGGGAAGGAAAGCCCAAGTTATATAATTAGCTCTCTGTCAGATATAGCCTGAGGATTTACATGTTTTGCCGTGTTTAGGTTTCAGCTTAGAGCTCCGTCATGCTATTTTAAGATCCTTAGCCTTTACAGGAAAAGGGAAGCATGGAAAACACATCAATTTTTATATAACTTCATGTTTAACAAAAATGATTTACATGGAAGTGAGCGATCAGACGAGATTTGGAAATCAGCAGTCCTGTTCAGAGAGCTGTCTACATGGAATTTCCTTGTTTTAAGAAAAGCTTTTTGTAAATCAACTATACTTCAATAAAAATTAAAAAATACTACCATAAAAAAAAAAAGCTTTCACATAGTCTATGAAAAGAGGGGTAGTTTCTCACTCGTTTCCTCTGCTGAAAAGGGTAGAAAGGTGACAAACTGGATCTATTTTGCGATCAACTCACCACAACAAGATGTGATGCGTAACACACATGTATTTATCCTATATGTAAACATGATAGATTGATTTAGATATCTATATATAGAGTTCTAACATACAGTATGATATAACATATAACATGTATGTTTCAAGCATAATACAAATATCCTTAAGACAAACACCCCTGTACGCATCATCCAGTTCAAGAAAGAATATTTCATATTCTTTGAATCCTCTTCTGTAATCCTTCCTAATAACATCCCTCATCCTATCCGTGGAGATTACCACTGTCCTGAATTTTAGATTTATTATTCTCTTGTTTTCTTTGAAGTTATTACCAGGCCAAAATGTATCTCTAAAGAATAACTTTTTAATTATGTATATTTTTTAATTTATATAAATGGAATTAGATTGAATGAATACCTCCTTGATTTGTTTTTTCACTCAACAGTATGGGCATTTTTAGTATATGTTTATTTGATGTTTATGTTTTCTCTTCTGTAAAATTTTTTTTATAACATATCTGCTTTTCTTTCTTTGTTTTGTCTTTATTTTTTATTTATCTTTGTTTTTCTTTTCTCTTCCTCCCTCTTGAACCATATCTGCTTTTCTATTGAGTTATTTTCTCATGAAATTTTAGGAGTTTTAAAATATTTACATTCTGGATACTAATCACTCATTGGTTATCTATATGGCAAGTATTTTGTCCTAGTTTTAGCTTATGTTTAAGCTTTCTTTGTAGTCTTTAGAATATAGAGCTGTTGATACTAATGTCAGTTCAGTTCAGTTCAGTTCAGTCGCTCAGTCATGTCCTACTCTTTGCGACCCCATGGACTGCAGCATGCCAGGCCTCCCTGTCCATCACCATCTCCTGGAGTTTACTCAAACTCATGTCCATTGAGTTGGTGATGCCATCCAACCATCTCATCCTCGTCATCCCCTGCTCCTCCGCCTTCAGTCTTTCCAAGCATCAGGGTCTTTTTCAATGAGTCGGTTCTTCGCATCAAGTGGCCAAAGTATTGGAGTTTCAGCTTCAGCATCAGTTCTTCCAATGAATATTCAGGACTAATCTCCTTTAGGATGGACTGGTTTGATCTCCTTGCAGTCCAAGGGACTCTCAAGAGTCTTCTCCAACACCACAGTTCAAAAGCATCAATTCTTTGGCCCTCAACTTTCTTTATAGTCCAACTCTCACATCCATACATGATTACTGGAAAAAACATAGCTTTGACTAGAAGGACCTTTGTTGGCAAAGCAATGTCTCTGCTTTTTAATATGCTGTCTATGTTGGTCATAACTTTTCTTATATTAATTTAATCAAAATTTTCTTTTTCATTTTGCTTTTTGTCTCATTTAAGAAAGTCTTCCTTGCTTCAAAGCTCTTAAGATCATCTCACTTATTTTCTTTTTAAAGCGTAAAAATTTTTAGATTTACATCTATGTCCTTGATACAATTGGAATTTACTTTTGTGTAAAATGAGAGAAATAGCCCATTTCAGTTTTTGAAAATATTTCTCTGACTTCTGAGTCGTGTTTACTCCCATCCAGTACACAGTGTTGCTGTTGAGAACTCAATTTTCAGTCTACCACTCTTTTCCATATAATACATCTTTTCTCTTAAAGGATATTTTTTTTAATTATTGTGATCTGTCACCATCATAAATCCAGATATGAGTTTGTTTGCTTGTGATGTGTGCTTCCTGAATCTGAGCATTTGTGTCTTTGATCAGTTCTAGAGAATTCTTGGCTATTATCTCCTCAATTTTACATCTTCCCTATTTTCTGTATTATTTACCTCTGATATCTTATTCGATGCATTTTTAGCCTCCTGAGTCTACTTTCTAGGTATATCAAACTAGCATATAGTCAGTCTGTGATATAGTCTCTCTACTGCAGGCTTCTTCTTTTTTTAATTATTTATTTATTTTGGCTGTGTTGGGTCTGAGTTGCGGCATATGGGATCTTTTAATAGTTGCAGCATGTGGGATCTAGTTCCCTGTCCAGGGATCAAATCCAGTCCCCCTGCATTGGGAACTCTTAGTCACAGAGTCTTAGCCACTGAACCATCAGGGAAGTCTCTCTACTGCATTCTTGATAAGTACTTCAGATCTATTCTCTGTTTCACTAATTCTCTTGTCAGCTGTCTCTAATATGATCTATACTACGTCTCGTTCAGTTCAGTTCAGTTGCTCAGTCATGTCTGACTCTTTGCGACCACATGAATCGCAGCACGCCAGGCCTCCCTGTCCATCACCAACTCTCGGAGTTTACCCAAACCCATGTCCATCGAGTTAGTGATGCCATCCAACCATCTCATCCTTTGTCGTCCCCTTCTGCTCCTGCCCCCAATCCTTCCCAGCATCAGGGTCTTTTCCAATGAGTCAACTCTTCGCATGAGGTGGCCAAAGTATTGGAGTTTCAGCTTCAACATCAGTCCTTCCGATGAACACCCAGGACTGATCTCCTTTAGGATGGACTGGTTGGATCTCCTTGCAGTCCAAGGGACTCTCAAGAGTCTTCTCCAACACCACAGTTTAAAAGCATCAATTCTTTGGCGCTCAGCTTTCTTCATTGTCCAACTCTCACATCCATACATGGCCACTGGAAAAACCATAGCCTTGACTAAGACGGACCTCTACTGAGTCTCAAATTTTATTTAGTATACTTTTCTGTTATTGGAAATTCTATTTGGCTTTTATTCATATTCCCTGCTTATTAAAAATATTTTTAACACGAAAAACTTCAAACATACTAAAGAAAAGAGAATAGCACAGTAAATCCTTATTTATCCATTATCCAGCTTCAACAATGAACAATTTATGGCTAATCTTTTTTCCTCTATGTCTCTGCTTACTTTCTTTCCCACTCCAGATAATAGTGAAGAAAATCCTAGACATCACATCATTTTATCTGTAATAGTTAAATATTTGACATTAAGGAAGAACCCATGGTAATTCCTTAATATCAAATATTACCATCTTTTAAGCAATATTTTCTGGTTCCTTGATCATACTTTTTAATAGCCCCATTAATTTAAAATTTATATCTAGTTTTCCCAATTCATGTGATTCTGATATTCTTATTTATTATTTCTCATGATTCTGCTCATAATGGTTTGTTTCCTGTGTGTCTGTAATTTTTTTTTATTTTAACTGGGGGCTCATGGTCATTGAAACTTTTTTGTAGAAAATTTTTAAGACTTTGATTAATTCCCTTTGGAATTAATCATTTCCCCAGAGATTTGTGATTGCTTTTTCAGGCACCTTGTGTCATTGTTAACCTTTAATCATTTAAACTCAGTTCTCAGGCTGAGTTTTTCAGACCACCCAGGTAGGGTGAATTTTGACACTAAACCTAGATGATAATCACCTTGTTGTTAGTAATTCTCAGGGAAGCCTTTATTTTCCTTCTTTATGCAGAGTCAGAGCTGACAGAGGTTAAGAGTTCCTACTGGGTTCTTGCTGTGATACTATTTTTCTAGTTTGCCTTTATTAGGGTGTTGCCTTTTATAGGACTGGCTCTATGCAAGGGTCTCAATTTGCTGTCCTAGCTTGTGCAAACTCCAGGTATTATCTCCTATCCCTAGCACATGCTTATATTGTATTAGAACAAACAATTCTTCACAAGCATGTATTGGCAGACTTCCTGAAGACAAGATTTAGTTTTAATGCCCACTTACTGCTTTGGATTCATGACTTATTAAACTATTTTTACCCTATGACTATTTCTTGCATTTTCTGTAACTTAGCTAAGCATTTTAAATTATATTCTGAATACTTTATCCACTACGTTGAGGTGCTCTGTATTGGGATTCCTCATTATATCCACTGTACGATCACATTCCCGGAAAGAGGATCTAAATTATGTCTTAAGCCCCACCAGAGTGACCACCTGAAATTAACCTCCTTCAGAGTATCTCCCAAGTGTGCCTGAGACCTTCCCATTCTGGGGGCTGACGGGCTCCTAGATGCACATCCTTTACACCCTGCACCTTTCTGTTCTGTCTTCCTCATCTGACCATCACTCTTCTACTGCTGACGACTCTCATGGGTTCCTCGTTCTGTTTTGGGAAGTTGTCCTTCACTGGACCACTACTGTCACTACCATTTTTGGTCTTTGTCTGAGACACTGTTCTTTCTTCTCTTATTTTATTCCAAACATTGGATTGACCCCTGTCTTTAATTCTCTAGAGCACAGAAGGTGTGTGAGAGAGTATTATAACATAGAGATCTGCTGATAACTACTGCCCAGCACCAGATCCATCCTCAGGCCTCCTGGTCCACCTACTCTCTCCATCCTGTTGCCATGTCACAATAGCTAATTTACTTTCCCACACCTGGGTCCTATTCTCACCGATAGGGTTTGGAGTCCAGGCTAAATTTTACAAAGTCCTGGAGAGAGGAAATTTTACTCTCTTCTTCCCAGACCCCACATCCAGAGTCCCTATTTTCCTATCCAGGAACGACTGCCTTCCATAGCACTTGGAAGGAAGAAGCTATTTTTTTCTTTCAGAAAAGCCCAGGGAAATAGGACCTTACCTTATGACTCCCCTCTTCTAAGACATCTCCAACACTAATCTGACATCAGTACACTGTCCAACATCTGGACCTTTTAGTCTCACATAACACCCTGTGTGGGATTCCCAGGTGGCACAGTGGTAAAGAACCCATCTGCCAATGCAGGAGACATAAGAGACTCTGGTTTGATACCTGGGTTGAGAAGATCGCCTGGAGGAAGGCATGGCAACCCACTCTAATACTCTTGCCTGGAGAATCCCATGGACAGAGGAGCCTGGCAGGCTACAGCCCATAGGGTCACAAAGAATTGGACATGACTGAGCAACTTAGCATGCACAACACCATGTTTTAGGACCTTATCACCTTTTAGAATAGATGTCATTGAGCCTAGTCCGTTTCTTTTTCTGGTGTGCTGTGGACAATGACTTAGAAAAGAAACATATTACAAACTTCTCCAAAGACACATAATACTAAAAAGGTATTTTATTAAATATATGTTTATGAATAGTGTGAATTTGACTCATACTGCTTTTTTCCTCCTATGACATGGAAATAGGGGCTTTGATGGAATAAGAGGCACTTGAGATCTTTAAATCCCTGCTCTGCCAGATATTGTGTGACCTTGGCTAACTTATTTTCTCTAAGCTTCAGTTTCCTTGTAAAAATGTTCCCATAGTAAAAAACTTAGCCAAATGTTTCAATGGATAGTAATACTCTCTTCTCTTTCCTTCTGCCATCTCTCAGCCTCAAAATGCTAGAGGTCATTTGGCTCTGGGAAAGACCAGGGGAAGCCAGGTCCCAGACCACTTAGACCCACACTTCTTTTTTTTAATTTTTAATTTTATTAAAAAATTTTTACTGGGATATAGTTGATATGCAGTGTTGTATTAGTTTCATATGTACAGCAAAGTGATTCAGTTATATATATACATATATATATATATTCTTATTTACATTTATATATTCTCTTTAAGATTCTTTTCCATTACAGATTGTTACAAGATGTTGAGTA
The DNA here is from genome assembly GCA_024291935.2 of Okapia johnstoni. Lineage (NCBI taxonomy): Eukaryota > Metazoa > Chordata > Mammalia > Artiodactyla > Giraffidae > Okapia > Okapia johnstoni. The sequence continues at coordinate 63,516,546 of CM044308.1, forward strand.
TAGTTCCCTGGGCTATAAAGAAGGGCTTTGTTGCTTATACATTTTATATATAGTAGTGTAGATCTGTTAATCCCAAACCCCTAATTAATCCCTCCCACTCTTTCCCCTTTGTTTTCTATGTCTGTGAGTCTGTTTCTGTTTTGTAAATAAGTTCGTTTGTATCATTTTTTTTAAGATTCTACATATTAGCGACATGATATGATATTGGTCTTTGGCTTACTTCACTTAGTATGATAATCTCTATCTAGGTCTATCCATGTTGCTGAAAATGGTATGCTCACACTTCTGAGTTCTATGGATCATTTGTCATTGAATTGTAACACTCCCAATTCAGACATTCTACTTCATGTGTCTTCTATACATTTATGAGCTGTTTTGGAAAACAAGAAAAGGATCACGGAAGGCTAAAGTTGTATAAATCAGTACTTTCCAAAATATTGATTTTGACTCATTAGAGAATCCTGAAATTAATTTAGTGGACAGCCAGCAGTTTAAAAAATTAAATAGCAAAATAGAAAGAAATGTTCATAATAAGGGGAAATAATATTTAGTGAAATTTTATATAAAATGAGTCACATTGTGTCCAATCTATTTCTTACAGTAAGTTGCAATAAAATTTGAGAAATATTGCTTTAAATTGTTCTGATACAGTCAAAATTCCTTTTAAATTCTGCAAAAATAAAGTAACGTAGGTGAATATTCCCATGTAAACAATAATAACATCTCATGTAGTAGTTTGATTGCTTTACTGGTCCCAGTTTTTCACTCCTCTGTGTCTACATTCTTTCCTGAGAAACTTGGTCTGCGTTTCCAGTTTGACTGTCATGTGACTTGATTTGGCCAATAAGGTATTAGCAAATGAGATGCATGAAAAGAACTCATGAAATTGGGCTTGATCTTGCTCTTGCCCTTTGCTCTTACTGTGAGAACATGTCGACATTAGTCTGTTGGAAGATGAGAATCACATGAAGAAGAGTGGAATTGCCTGTCTCCCAGCCAAGTCCATCTTGAACTTGGCAACAGTCAGTCAACCACCACACCTTTAAAGGAGTCCAGAGAAGACCAGAACTGCCCAGCCAAGCACAGCCCAAATTGGCTAACATGTCTACTCATGAGCTAAATAAGTGTGTATTTTAGCATGCAGTAAGTTGTTTGTTATGGAACATTATTGTGGCAATAGATACTTTATACACCACATTGGGAGATATTGTCAAATATTCATAATAATAATAACCATTGCAATAAAATATACACCAATTTCTCAAAGACCATCTCATTATGTAATTTCAAAAAACACTTCTCATCTTTGTGTTTCACGTTACACTGGGTGTCACAAAAGGCCTTTTACTTACAAGAGCTTATGCAATTGTTTTAATGGAAGACAAGATGGCAGAGGAAGGATTCCTGCCCAAGGTTACCTAACCAACTTCTATTACTAAGAGAGTTGGGAAGAGCCACTCAAGAATTCTTTTTCAGGACCAACAATTGCTGACCATTCTAATTTTCCAAAATGAAAACCCCAGTTTCTGTCCATTCTTCTGAATCTACCTCTATTTTCATAGAAGTTACCATGGGATGTCGGTTTGAATAATTAAAATTGACATTTTGCTGTCAAGCAAAACAGAGGCCCTTACCTCAGGAAACCACAATGACATGAATATCCTCGGAGTACATATTGTCCTCCAAACAACACAATTTGTTTTCCCTAAATTTGCATTTTCATTGAATCACTGAAGATGAGTTTGTCTTTGTAACAGGAGGCCTATGATTCCCTTGACTAGTCTAGTTTGTCTTGTTGGTTCTCACAGCAACATACTGGGGCCATTTGCTCCTGGAACATTTCAGTTTCTGGGGGCTATCAGTTATCTAACAAGAGATGCCCTTATCAATGAGTTCTCACCCCAGTTATCAGTCAGGGGATAAGGAGTGGCAAAGTGGTAGTGAGGATTGAAGTGGAGGGGCTTTGAGGCTCTTTTATAGACCTCATATCAATATGTTAAGATAATATTGATTGCCATGTTACAGAATTGACGGTATGTATAGATAGAATTGTGGGTATATATATTGAGCAAGAGAGAATGGAACACAGGGAAAAATCCTTCAAAGCCATTCCCTGGTACTAGCAAACCCTCATAAATTAGGCAGACCTGGTAATTTTGGATTAAAAAAGTCCAAATATTTTGTATCCTATTGACAATGGATCTATTAAGCTCTGTTTGTGTGTGTGTGTGTGTGTGTGTGTGTGCACGTGCACACGCATTTGCATGTGCACGCAAGTGCTCAGTCATGTTCGACTCTTTGCAATCTCTGTCCATGGACTTTCCCAAGCAGGAAATATTGGAGTGGTTTGCCATTTCCTTCTCCAGGGATCTTCCTGACCCAGGGGTCAAATCTGCATCTCTTGCATCTCCTGCCTTGGCAGGTAGATTCTTTACTATTTGTACCACCTGGGAAAGTAAGCAGTAACTTCACACATATCTCAAATATGTGTCTTGCAGTGGCTTGTGACCTTGAATGAAGGCAAATTTATTAATATTCATGCATCTTCAATGTGTTGGGCTCTATGCAGAGTATTGGTGATCTACAGACAAATAAGACCCACCCCCTGCCATCAAAGAGGACCTACAATGCACCTGTTTTCATGTGTTCATCTCTGTGACCCCAGGGAAGGGGTCAATATTTTAGCTCTTTGATGACTTAATTTTAATAGCAAACTGAGGTTTTATCTATCTCTTACAAAATTTTCTCTGATTTTTGACAGCTTGGTTGTCATTTGTGTCTTTTGATGCTTTACCTTGAGTTATTTTGGAGTTTGCATTCGATACAGATAAGTATCCAATACAAAATATTCATTAAACGAATGTATAAACAATCACATTTTTTAAATGCTTCAAAATGAGTGGTCAACTGGTTTGGCAGAATTCACAGGAAAAAAATACACATGTTGGTATGCATGTGTGCACCAAAATGCTTACAAGAATCTCATCTAATATATATTTTTAAGAACATAAGTACTTTTTCAGCTAAAGATCTTAGGTTGACTTGAATCAAATTTGACTTACATTTCCTCCAGTGCTTAAAGCTTGGTTTGAAGCTTAAATACTTGGGTTCAAAGTATTTCAGCATTTAACAAAAATCCTTCGGATTCCATCAAAATGGTAGATTAAGTATGCTTACTCGAATCCCCTGCCTCACAAATGGGTCTGCAAATCTATTTTAGTGAGTGTTTTACATAAGCCCTTTCTTGAGAAATGGTTAATAAGTAAATTTAAGAGAATCTATTTTAGTTAGAAAAACAAAACATTTCTGAGTGTGTTTAAAGTAAGATTTGTTTTATTTAGGGTATTTTTCAATATCCTTGAAATCATGTAAATTAAACAAAAATGAAATATTTAAAAAAATAATTTTGCCCTACTAGTGCACTTAAGTGTTTTCCTTTTATATGTTAGTTATCATGTCTTTATGTGTTATGTATTTATTATTTTTATGAAATAAGAAGAATATTTATAAGAAAATCCATTGTTACATTATCACCAATGTTTGTAATCACAGAGTGATGCATACATCCTTCAGTGACATTTTTGTTTAGGTTTAGACTCATTTTACTCTGTGCTCTGCTTAGTCACTCTAAATGACTGTAATTATTCCATCTAAAAGAGCTCATAAAGGCTTTTAAGATTAATTTGTATCAGTATCCCCTGATCATAGATAAAAATGTTCCCTCTCACCTTCTGTCCTGTGAGGACACAGGGAGAACAGGGTCTCTGTCTATGAACCAGGGAGCAGGCTCTCATCAGATGTTGAATCTGCTGGCGCCTTGATCTTGAACACCCCAGACTCCAGCATCAAGAGAAATAAATGTTTGTTGTTCGAGCCATCCAGCCCATGTTATTTTTGTTATAGCATCCCAAAAAGACTAAGGTACTTATAAATCAAACTTATTGCTAGAACTGACAGATGATAGTTTCTCAGAGTCAGAGGGTTTCACAGCCATCTGTCAACCAAGACCAGAAAGTATAGAATGACCCAGACATGCATAACGCTTGTGGGTCCCATTACTGAGATGGTAAATCATGGACTGGATAGGGTTCCTGACTCATGATCAATTATGATAACATGGTAAAACTTGCCTTCAAAGAAGCTGGCAACTAGGAAAATTTCTTTGAAGAGAAATTCCTTAGTGAAAGTTATCAGTGTTCAGGTGACTAGTTCAATCTGTTTCCTGGGTTTGAGGAGACAGTGACGAACAGCAGAGAGGACACAGACTTTAAAGGGAAACAAACATGAATTTGAACCTTAGCTTTACTGCATGGTAGCTGTGTGGCTCATCTGTAAAATGGGGGTTAATAAGACTGCCTTTGCAACATGGTTTTAAGAGTTAGATGCTTGGGACTTCCCTGGTGGTCAAGTGGTTAAGACTCTGAACTTCCAATGGAGCATGGTGTGGGTTCAATCCCTGCTCAAGAAACTAAGATTCCACATGCCACCTGGCACAACACGCACACACACACACACACACACACACACACACACACACACACACACACAAGAATTAGATGCTGGTGTATACAAGATCTACAGTAAGTGCTAATGAGTAATAGTTATTAATTTTCCTCCCTCCAAGCGAAGGAGGACAATAATGATATAATGGTCTCTATTCTTTATGCCAGCCAAATAATCTCTAGATGCCAGGCAAAAAGTTTATAAACTGTCTTTCTGAATCTTCACCATTATCTTTAGACCCAGGTATTATTGACATTTTTCATATATAAGAAACATAGATTCTGTAAGGTTAAGTAGATACCAAGGTCACTTGGAAAGTAAGCTGCAAAGACAGGGTTCAACCCAGATCTGTCCCGCTTATCACCACAATTCTATACTCTCTTTCCACAACCTCTGGAATCAGGATGCTGATTTCACTCGATAGATGGTCCTTCTCTCATATCTGTTTAAGGTGAAAGAGAAGCAGTGATTAACTAATGGAGATGATTTTAAAAATCCCAGAACTCTTTGAAACGCATGAGAGGGGGAAAAGCTCCAGATTCCTGTAGTTTTAGAGGAGACCCTCAGGAACATTGGTGAAACTAGAAAGCAGTGAGACAGATGTTTAACTTTGAGTTTAAACAGTGGAATTTTTAGTGCTCTGTGTTTGTTTTAGAACATATTTTATAGCAGTTGCTGTTGAAATGATGGGAAGATAGAAATCTCTTTTAGCATTTGGAAGTACTTTTTTCATTTTCTTTGAGTGGCAATGTTATGACTGGCTTCAGAAGATGAAGTTTTTAAGACATTCATGCAAACTTCCGACATTAGCTGATTTCCTTCAGCCCTGTTGTAGTAAAATTCAGGTAAACAATTTTATTCCATGTCTTCCATTAACAAGGTCAAAAGATTAAAGCATACAAGGCCATGTTCTTTTTGTTCTAACAAAGCATTTAGCTGGGATTACATTTACCATCTTGGGGTTTTCTTACTTCTTAAAAACTGTCCTGATTTCCTTGGTTGAAGTTGTCTAGTGACTCTTTGTTACCTGGATTTGTAGCTTGAGAGAGTGGTTGAAGGGGTAATCTGAAGGCTCTTTCTTCCGTGCTGGGCTCTTGTAGGTCCTGTTGTGCTAAAATTTGGGAAATGGCCTTATAGCCTGATTTGTAGACTAGAATGCCAATTGTAGAACTGTACAACTGAATTTGTTACTTTGCTGATTTGTCCTTTTGTCGATGTTGTTATATCTGGAAAGACAAATAACTATTAGTTAATCCATGGGAAAATATTTTAGGAATTTTTAATAAGTAGCTACTATGCTATGGAGGGGCTTCCCAGATAGGTCAGTGATAAAGAATCTGCCTGCCAGCGCAGATGTGAGTTCGATCCCTGGGTTGGAAAGATCCCTTGCTGGAGGAAATGGCAACCCACTCCAATATTCTTGGCTGTAGAATTCCATGGACAGAGGAGCGTGGCAGGCTACAGTCCATGAGGTTGCAAGGAGTCAGACACAACTGAGCAACTGAGCACACAGGCACCATGCTATGGAGACCATGATGGCAGTTACAAGGAAGTGTAATAAACTGAAATGAGCAAAAGTTCCAGAAAAGACAGTTCACGTCTGATGATGCTGGTGATGATCACAATAATGGCAGTGATGATGATAGTGGTAACTATCAATTACTGAGCATCTTCCATGTATCAGGACCAAGAGTCTGCCTGGTTCTAAAACTCCTACTCTTTCTAACATGCCCCACTTTGTATCTGCTTCAGTGCTAAAGAGCAGCTTCTCAGGTGGCACAGACAGTAAAGAATCTGCCTGCAATGCAGGAGACCTAGGTTTGATCCCTAGGTCAGGAAAATCCACTGGAGAAGGAAATGGCAACCCACTCCAGTATTCTTGCCTGGAGAATCCCAAGGACAGAGGTGTCTGGCGGGCCATAGTCTATAGGGTCTCAAAGAATCGGACATGACTGAGTGACTAACACACACACAGTGCTATAGAATGGAAGATAGTCTGTACGTATCTCACTTTAATGTTCCCTGGGTAGGAAGTAACAGGGTTGGGGACACTAGTGATGTGACATCAGAAATATGAATTATGTCCCTTCACCACTCTAAGCTTTATTTTCCTAGGAATAATTTTAACTATGAGGTATCAAAGAGACTTCTACAAATAACCAGGTTCATGGAAGATGTTTCATAATTGGTAGTGATTATTAATATTATTACTATTATGAGACATAGCCTTGCTCTCTAAGAAGTCTTAGTAATGTGGAAGGGAGTTCTAAGAAGAATATGGTCAACAGTGGTAAGTTGGCCAGAGAAAGGCCAAAACTCGAGAAGAGTAAGAAGAGGTAACATGTTTCGTTACCATGGAGTTATTAGAAAAGGAATTCAGGTAGGTCACGAGGCTGGGCTAACTGGAAATCTATACACCTCTTCCCTGTGCATGCAGTGCCTTAATCAAGGTCATGCAACATATTCTCTTTTTTCACTAGCTTCACACTGGGACCACACTAATTCTGATTTCCAGAGCCTTACTTCCCTGGTCTTGGGTGGCTATGCATATATCCCTGGGGCAGACTCAGATCCATCCCTCCCTTCATCCCATTCTATTGGAGAGGTTCTCCTCACCACAGCTTCCCTTCTGCCCAGCAGAGGCTGATTATGTTCCCAGAGAAGCAATCAGCAACCTTAGCCTCTGGGTTTGTGAGTGAACGGAAGACACTAAAAGGTTGTAGTCCACTGAAGGCTGTACCAGGAGACTGAATGGGTGGCAACCTTCTCCTCGGTGACTTGCTGAACTGTGGTCCTCATTAGCTTTGTTTTCTAGCTTATTAACAGTGGATAGAGAGGCAATAAAATGCTGCTCAGTTTTGTAGAGACAATTGTTCCAGCAAATTTCAGTACTTGCTTTGGTCTTTGTTAGTTTGGGATAAATTTAAATTATGTAAACAAAATCTTCCTTCTGAATATTTCAGCTTTTATGTTTTTCCCCTTGATTGCTCTAAATTTGAATGAGATCAGTGCTGGAGCTCAGCCGGACACCCTTTTATTGAGGCATCTCAAAGAAGTGCTGAAAAGCATCTCAGAGGTGATTTTTAACTAATCAGTTAACTAATTAATTATCTCATAGAGTTTAAGAAATAAGTAATACTTATTTTCAAACAGAATGAAAGGGTAAATAGTAAAAAGTATGTCTGCTTTCTTGATTCCCTTTCCCATTTTTTTTAAACAGCAAGTTAGTGGCATGATAAAATCCAATCTAAACACAGATGAAATTTCAGGTTTTGTATTATGAAAAATGAATGTTTCTACTTTATCAATGCTGTAAATTTGCAAACTGAAACATACTGAATTTGCTGACAAAGAATGACACCTGTAACTGTGCTGTTGTCAACAACCACAAAAGCAAAAGACGTAGAGAAGGAGAGCAGAAAGAAATAAAGAGTACATTAAAGGTGAATGAAGTGCAACAGCCAGACCCTGACATGACGCCTTGAAATCCACTTTGTGATTTCCGAGTTACCATGTGACCAGCTCACGGAAGAACTCATTAGGGAACTTTGGGGTGAAATGTAATGTAGACATCAGACTCTTCCTCCAGTTAACTCTTCACAAAAACCACCTCCTGTCTGCCCCATCAGAATAATTCATAAGAACAGCTGAATTCCTCTTCCCTAGCTTTGCAAAATAACTTCAAAAATTATTTAGAGGAAAACAGAAAAATCTACATGATCATCTCAAATTTCCAATTTCCCCAGTGGCTCAAGTGGTAAAGAATCTGCTTGCAATGCAAGAGACTAAGAAGACACAAGCTCAATCCCTGAGTGGGAAAGAGGATATCACAACCCACTCCAGTATTCTTGCCTTGAAAATCCCATGGACTGAGGAGCCTGGTGGGCTACAGTCCATAGGGTCACAAAGAGTTGGACTCAACTGAGCATGCACGCATCCATCTCAAATTTCAAGAAAGGTTTCACATTTTCCTGGCCATCCTGACATTCTTATTACTTCCTAGCATGAAACTAAGAACTGAAGAATCAGTTTATAATACTTACCCCTAGGTGTTGCTTTCAAATACCTGTTCCCATTTAAACAAACCAACCAACAAACAAAACATTCAAAAACTCCATAAGTCCAAGAGAAGCCTCAAGAGTATGTCTGTGCTCCCAGGCTGCTCTCAAATTTCCTCATAAGCTTGATTTCCTTGGGTCTACTGGGTTTGGCCCAGAGAAAATACAAACCAGTTTCTTCTCATGGGTTTTGTTTTTCATTTATTGCAAAAGAGTATTATGACCAAGAAGTGTGCTTGGTCACTTAGTTGTGTCCAACTCTTTGCAACACCATGGATTTTGTAGTCCATCAGGCTCCTCTGTCCAGCGGATTCTTCAGGCAAGAATACTGGAGTGGGTTGCCATTTCCTTCTCCAGGGGATCTTCCTGACCCAGGGATCAAATCTCATCTCCTGTGTCTCCTGCATTTCAGGCAGATTCTTTACCCACTGAGCCATCAGGGAAGCCCACTATGATCAACATGATCACTGGAAAATAAGCATTGCTATAAGAGATCCCATTTAAAAGTTAAAATATTTTATGCATGGATCATCAGAGATAAATTCTACCTCTACCCTACTTCTACCTCTTCTTCCTCCTTATATTCTCCAGGCTTTGAAGCTTTTCTCCAATAGAACTAATAAACTAACACATAAGGAATAGATTTAATTTCGGAGCAGCCAAAACCAGGGTTCCATCATTATGAATTAACTAATTAATAATATAATCAACTATGTCTACCCAGTTATCTGCAGTAGTAAATAAACAACGCAGGGACTTCCCTGGTGGTCCAGTGGTTAAGACTTCACCTTCCAATGCAGTAGATGTGGGTTCAATCCCTGGTCAGAGAGCTAAGATCCCACATGCCTCATGGCCAAAAAACCCAAACATAAAACAGAAGCAATATTGTAACAAATTCAACAAGACTTTGAAAATGGTTCACATCAAAAAAATCTTTAAAAAAATAAGCAGTACACTATGTATTTGTCAGATCAGTTAGTCGCTCCAATTCTTTACTCTCTTCTCCATAACCTAGTCCTTCTTTTTTTCCTATTTAATTTCTAAATTTATTTAAAATTATGTACCACAGCAAATAACTCTCATGGGAGAATCTTCCTAATGTGCTATGATTTAAGGACAACTGAGTGAGTTAGCAGATGGAGGAATAGATGGAACCAGGGGTGAATGAATGGGTGATTGAGAAGGATGCTATGAAATTTGAACTTGGTATGTTAAATAAAAGGTTCAAAATTTAGGGAGGTCAAAGGAGTATTAGAGACCTCAAAGACAGCCGTAAAAGATTAAAGCAGCAGCTAAGAGATAATGTATACAGATTCCTTAGAAAAGTGAAGACCATAACAAACCACTAGAGGTTTCCAATACTTTTTTTTAAGTTAGAGGACTAAAACCATGCATTGCTTCTTTCCCCAGTTTTTAGTTGCAAAAATTAGTCTACCTTTAGGAATACATGAGTTGCCCATCTGCCTTCTTTGCCATTTATTGAGAATAATTATATTCAGAGTCATTAGAAGAGTAATTCTCTCTTGATTTTCCAAGAAAATCCCAGATGTGACCTGCACATTGATAACAGGGAATTTAGTTGGCTGGCAAGAACTGAATTGGATTTTGCTTGTATTTTTTAAGTAGAATTGCTATACTTGTTTCTTTTTTCAAGGACAGATTCAAATACCTTTCCCTTACTGTCCATGACTGTTACTCTGATGGGAAACTCCACTAGAATAGAAATATATTTTAGGTAGCAAATAAAACAATTGACAAATATTTTTAAAAAATCTACCTGTGAGATCAAACGAACAAATTCGACTCTGAAAATGTATTCTTGGATTAATCTCCTAATCTCTGTCTCAATAATAGTACCTGAGAGAAACTGAGTGATTATGCAAATCAGCTGCTGGAAATTAAGTTACTTTGTTTAAAATGACCAATTCTGTAGTGGAATTTAATCACCTGAACCCTGGTATTTAAATACCAGATAGCATGATCCAATGGTACAGACTGTCAATCATGTACTACCCTCTATTTATTAATGCTGCCTGGGTGATGCTTTGCCCTGAAGTAAAGATAATAATTTCAGTTGGTCAATACAAACAATGGGCTTTACTTGTTAAAATAATTTGAGAGTGAAAAAAGGAAATTATTATGAAACATATATTGTCACATAAATTTGTATTTGAACTAAACAGTGGGCTCTGGGTGACAGCCTAGTACAATATTAATAGGTTCTCTTTAACGTGAGTACAACATATAAAGAAGAACTTCTGCCCAGGAGATAAACATCTGAAGTAATTCCCAAAGTAAATATAAAATGACCACCACAGAAACAAAAGTGTGATGATATTGAAACTTTTCTTTTGAAATATTTAATACAATTCAAAGAAAATAACTGCCTCTAAGGGACTTTAGAAAAATGTGCATATTAAGAAAAACTGGAAGGAACTTTGCAAACATGGAAATAGTCATGTTGGGGAGGAAAGATTATGGATAGGTTTTTTTCTCTTTTATTCTCCCCAATTTTATAAATTGTTGTAATAAAAAGAAAATGTCTCAATTGTGCTCTAGTTCCAGGGTTTGATTGATAGAATCGGAGTGCTCTGGGTATCTGTTGGTTCCCTGTAATATTCTACTGTTTGCAGAAACCATTTTGGGGTTTTTATTAAGACCTGGAGGAAAAGAAGAAGGGGTGTGTGTGTGTATGTGTGTCTGTGTGTGTACGTGCTTGGTTGTTTCTTTATAAGCTGTCTTTCGCTGCTTGAAAGAGTATTTCATTTGTATCCATTGTCTTTCTCTCCTTAAATGCCTGTTCTCTAGGAGAGCTTGCTGAAAAAAAATCTCCAGTCAATAAGAAAGGTACTCTGGTTATAAGTAATTATGTTTTCCTATTCTATGTCATTGTTTCTACATTTGTAAAACCAATATTATATTCTGCACAAAAACATATGATTGCTACACACTTCAGCAAACTTTCTAGGTTAAGGTAACTTTAGACTTAGTAGGTTTAGGTAATTTTCAAATCATATGCAAAATATCAATACAATAATAAGATAGTACTTTGTGTATCTTCTACAAATAGTCATTCTAAGATAATAAATTATGGTGTTATATTTTAAAGTAGTGTTGAGAGAGAAGATACATTTGAACAGTGGATGAAGTGGGGAAATATGTATTCAAGACTTTGCTCCTCTTCATCTCCCAGCAGGTTTTTGACTCCATTTCCCCATCTGCACAGTGGCCCATATTTTGCCCTGACCCAGAGGACTCCTGTGAAAATGCTCTGGGAGGGTGGACTATATTCATAATTTTGTGCGTTTTTTTTTTCTGTTCTCTCTGCAAATCACAAGGAAGAATTTGCCACTTTAAGAATAGGTCCTACTCATCTTAACTCACTCTAGCATGTATTCTAGCCTAGAAAACATAAAGTTTCATCCTCCCTTGTCCTGGGATTCACAGACATGGACCTATGTGCAATCAGATATTCCTAAACCACTGAGAAAACTCTTTTCAATGAATCATGATGTTCGTTGAAGCCCGAGGGACCATCCAAAGCCACTATCTCAGGCGTTAAGTCTTTCCAAATGAAAGCTCCTTGCTGGCACTGGACTGAATTGCTCTCTTGCAACAGTATTCCATCCACCAAAATGTCTCTGGAGAACCTTTAGTTTATTGTCATCTGTGGAAAATAGGAAGCCTGCACAGAGCTTTCTAAACTCCTAATTCATTTGGCAGGATCTTGAAACAAGTCATAGCCAAGGGCAGAAATAGTGGAAAATGAACCCCAGGCTGACTTATGAAATATGTGAGCTTGCAGTTGCCTTGACATCCAGTTTCTTTATGGTCTGTCTTTTTGATTCACCAGTATCTTCCCTTAAGCATTTTGATGTGATTTTGCAGTTGTTGTTCACAATAAAAGGTAGGGATTTCAGAGTATGACTTCCTTGCCTTCAAGGATTGGCTACAGAAACCCAGGGAGTTCTTGGTCTAGACATACAAAAGAGGAAAAATTCTAACAGTTTCTGAAATAACAGGTGAGGAGCTGGGAGGGTGGCATATAGCCATGGGAGGTGGGAGGCCCAGGCAGTGGATGAGGAGAAGGGAACACAGTGCAAAGGGGGCCATGGATGGGAGGGGGGCCTCCGGGAAGAGCTTGTAAACAAGAGCCAGAGAACAACTGTCTATTTTGCAAGACAAAATGGAACAGGGAGAAGCAAAACAGTGAATGAAGGTTTGACTGAGTTTTTTTTTTTTTTTTTTTAAGCTTGGGGCAGTATTCAATTCCTACTGACTTTGTAGATCATTAGGTTGCTGAAGGGGCCAACACTCCATATTTTCTCCTTTAAAAGTGGGGAAATCAGATTCATTTATGCTCATATGAAACATATGGGGAGTAGATATTAATCCTGTAATTACCCAAATCAATAATATCAATAGGTATAAAATAGGAGAAGAACCATGAATGACAGAAAACTACAAGGAGCTGGAAGAATATACACAAACCTCAGGTACAATGGTTGTAGTTGTGGGTCACTAAAAGATTTCCTTAAGGTAGAGACTTTTGGGCAGAGGCTAGTAGAATCTCCTGAGAATGAGAATTCTCTCTGTGAGCTCTAGAAACAGCCGGTGTCCTCAGGACATGGCCTTAGAGAGACGATTCTGGGATGAAGAGAGAGTGTTGTTGAAGAGAAGATTTTTGTCATGGGTGGTGGATTCCTGAGGACTGTTTGGGAACATTTGGAAGGGAAGGGAACCATGGGAGGCTTAGTGAAGTTCTCATCCACTCCCACCCGTCCCTTACAACGGATTGATGAAGTAATCCATTCTCCAATTTTGCTCTATTGTCCCAAAGTGGATCTGGAATTTTCCATCTCTTGTCCTTTACCCAGCCTGATCCTTTCACAGAAAGAACTAGAAACACTTTAAAGTAGCTGCAAATATCCAGAGGAGTCTTATCACTAAACCCTTTGGGAGCTTGGGAATTGGAAAGAAATTAACCAAAAAGATACTACTTAGGAGATGCCAAGGAACAGGGGTTTAGGAGAGAGCGGATGCTGACTCCTGCTGCCAGGAAAGAGAGCAAGTGACAGTTCAATTTGAGGATGAAAAACCTCTCACCTAGAAAGAGGAATCTCAGATCATCCCAATCACTCAGAAGACATTTCATGGCTTGGCAATCTGGAAGTTTTCTGTTTTATCTTGTTTTCAAAGAAGCCCCGAGTCCTACTCTGTCCAAAATGGTAGCCACTAGACACACATGGCTATCCAACTCTTGAAATATGGCTGGTCCAGGTCGTGATATGCTATAGGTACAAAATACACACATTGGAATTCAAAGACTTACTTTAAAGAAAAGCTTGGAAAAAATCTTATCCATGTTTTTAAATTGGTTACTCAATGAAATGATGATGTCCTAGATATACTGGGTTCAATCAAATACATTACCAAAGTGAATTTCTCCTCTTTATTTTTCCTTTTCTTAGATGTGGTTACTAGACAGTTTAGAATAACATGTTCACATTTGTTCCTCGCACTAGATTTCTCCTGGACAACCCTCTTCTAGTCAGACAGACCATGCCCTTCTTCATGTCATCTCTCCTCCCACAGACAGCAATGTTACCCACCACAGCAACAGAACTCAGAAGATCAACCATACCACCTGTAAGAGAAGTACCACCTGATTCTGTGTTCATTTCAACGTGCTGCATTCTCCTCACCTCGGCAGTCTGAGATGGAGTGAAAAAATAGGTGCAGCCTGTCTAAACCCTTGGCTTTAATATCTGCCTCCTTGAAGTTCCTGTTGATAGAGGGAGTGGCTGCTCTTCTGTGCGCTCCCCTGAGCTCTTCATCTGCCTGGCATCCCAGACACTTGTGCATTGAGAATTGTTCCTGCTGGCTCCGCCTCTCACAGATGTAGCTTGGGAGAGGACCTGCAACAGTTCTCAGAGCATCAGGGAAAAAGGCGGCATCGAGCCAGAATCTTTCCCTTGCAAATGCAGTGTTTACAAATGCAGCTGCGAAGTGCTGGCTGTCCCTCAGCTCAGAGCCTCACACTTACCTACTCTGTTCTCCTTCAGACTGGAAGAGGCCTCTCTCAGGGGCATCTGCATTTTAAGATGGAATTCTTCAAAGCCCCCAAAATCTGCGGTGTGCAAAAGAGAGAGAGAAAGAGGCACTGAGTGAGGTCATTTCAAACCTGATGGCAGAGAGAGAGGACATTATTGCCCCCTATCCCCCCTTCTTGTCAAATCAGCCCTAGGAAACCTCTTGAGTTAATCTTAAAATGAGTCATTGGAAATGGATTTGAAGCAGAATTCTAAATACATAGAGGGATTTGGGTTTAGAAAGAATAGATGAGATCCTGAGAGTAATAGCTAGTACTTATGAAGCCTGTTGATGGGTCTAGTCCTGCTGGAAGCATGAATTTACCCAATCTTTATAACAGTCCTACAGGATGAACACAATTGTTACTCCCATTTTACAGAAGTGAAAATTGAGGAAAGAGGTCCATATTCTCATTGCTTAAATTCATATGCTGATAAGCAGCAAGACTGTTAAGAGCTTAACTTCAGAGCCTATGCCTGGAACCTCTATAATCTACCATCTCTCACATGAGAAGCTAGTGCAGGAGAAGTGAGCAAGCCTGGCTTCATCTATCTGCTAAAAGCAAATTTAATCTTCCCTCATGTAAGTTCCAAAACTTTATGAGCCTGCAGATATTTTTGCAGCCTCTGAAATATTCATGATCCTTCCTACACTTAATGCAAGGTCACGGAGTACCTTGGCTCCCCTCAGCCTTGATGGAGAGCGTGTTGTGTAGCTGATAACTTCCTGTATGAGATGCCATAAATTGCAACCCTCTAAAATATAAGTTTTTTGAGGGAGGGGTTTTTCTTATTCATCAGTGTGTTCTCAGTGTCTGGCTTGGAGCTGGTGTTCACTAAACTACAACTAACCCTCTCCTTCAAGTCCTACGTGAGTGGAAATGAAGAAGACTTACTTACTCCACAGAAGATATGATAATATACTTATTATCTCTTATATAATCTTTTAAATTCTTTTCACCCCAGAAACTTTAATTACAACTGGGCAAATGTTTCTCTAATTATTTAGACATAATTCTGATGTCATAGTCAAATAATTGGACTTGTAAATTTTAACAAGAATAACTACAAGCAAGTAAACAAACTAAATAATGCAAACATTCCTATTTAACAGACTTTCTTAGATTAAAAAGAAATATTTTTGGTAACTGATCATTTCAGAGAAACTATTATCTTCTATTCATTTCTTTTATCTGTCCTCAAAAAGTATAAAACAAGTGTTTGTTTTTTATGAGTCAAAATTGCAACATGTATAAATAATTGGTTTTCAATGATGCATGCAAATAACATCAGAATTTATTTTAAATGTAGAAGCAATTGTGGAATATAATTACAGAGTGTGCAGTTCATCACCCTCTTGCTCATTAATATATATGGACCCTCTAATAGATGTTCATTGTTTCTTGGGAATCAAATCTGGCAGGTCAGATCCAAAGAAGATAATTTTCCTTGGTTGTCAAAAAGATAATAGTTTCGAAAGCAAATCAATAGCCATATCCACATCAATTGCAACACTTAGAATAGAGGTCCACCCAAAATCCAAAGCCCAATTTGATTAGTAATTCGAAAGAAGCATTAATTATAGGGATGTAAAATATGCTCTATAAAGCTTACCTCCTCTCATTCGACCCCTCCTCTTTTCATTTCACTGGGTTGTAGGCACAGAGGGCATGTTGGCTTTGGTTTCAGTGGTTGGGCATGGGTAAAAAAAGCTTTCTGTATTTATATAACTAGTGTGTATGTTTGTGTGGGCCTACTCACAACCATTCTTGGCATTGTTGCAAAATTCATAGTGATTTCTTCGTTTTGCAAATTTTTCAAACTTTGGCTTACTCACATTTGTAATTCTAAACTGTAATTAAAATTCTGTGGCTTTGTGCCCTTGTCTCTAGAGCATTCCCTCTGGGTTAACCTGCAAAGATGAGGGGATGCGTAGATCTTTAGAAACTCTTGTATAAGCTAGCCAGTTGGTTTCAAATGCCAGCTTTGGAAGTGAAAGTGCATAGGCTCAAAGCCTTTGGGCACTACCTGCCATGCATGTTATATTATTTACTGCTGTAGCTGCCCCTGTCCTCACCCCTAAACTAATGCAACTAGAAAACTGATCCTGAAGTCTGAAGAGGAACTGGTCAGATGGAGAAGGACAGGGATGGGGGATATTCCAGAGAGTGTGAACAACTTATGCCCATGTTCAAAGGCCAGGGAGAGATGGCACATTTGAGGAGTTGAGAATAGAATATGCTATATAGAGCTTGCCCTTCTATTTTAGTGGATAGCATAAGTTAAAGGAGCATAGGCTTAGGTTGAAACTTTGTTCTGAAAGCTAAGGCCATTTGTTGAAATTTTTTAAAGATGACAGCAACAAAATTAGATCTTAACATTAGAAAAGACAAAAGCCATTCTAAAAATGTGGTAACGGAGAGGAAAAGAGAAAGAGAGACACAGAGAGAAGAGGGATGGATGGATAGATCTTTAAGATGTAGAATTAACAGACTTGAATGACCTGATAAAGGGGATGAGTTTAGGCTGACACCCAGGTTCCCAGCTCAGGTAACTTGAAAGATGATGGTGCCATTAATCAAAATAGGTATTATTAACTGTTAGAGTTATATTATGGCAGAGATAAGGGTGAGAGGATAGAGACTTAAGAAGATAATGTAGCTTTATGGAGATTTTCCTGTAGCATGTAACTCTAGTGTGCACGGCTCAAAGAGGAAGATCAACAACAACATCATTCAAAGCAACAGAGGGATGTCCACCTCCCACCTCCAAGGGGTTCTGATTTAATTGGTTAGGATGGAGCCAGGCACTTTTTTTTCTCATGTTAAAAAAACACAACATGAAATTTACCTTTTTAACAGATTTTTTAAGGTACAGTACAGTACAGTATCATTAACTATATGTACTTGGTTGTACAGCACATCTCTAGAACGTTTTCATTTTGCATGATCGAAACGCTACACTCATTCAATAGCAGATCTTCATTTCTTCTTCCTCCTAGTCCTTGGCAACCACCATCCTACTTTCTGCTGCAGTGAGTTGACTGCTTTGATTACCTCATATAAATTGAATCATGCAGTATTTGTCCCTCTGTGACTGGCTTATTTTACTTGGAATATTGTCCTTAAGTTTCATCCATGCTGTAGCACAAGACAGGATTTCCTGCTTTTTTAAAGCTGAATAATATTCCATTGTATGAATATATCACATCTCCTGTATCCACTCACATGCTGATAAACATTTAGGTTGGTTCCGTATCTTGGCCTTTGTGAACTATGCTGTAATGAACATTGGAGTGTAAATACTTCTTTGAGATCCTGATTTTTGGTTAAATGCCTAGAAGTGGGATTGTTGGATCATATAGCAGTTCTACTTTTAATTTTTTGAGGAACCTCCACACTATTTTTCACAATGGCTACGCTGTTTTACATTTCTACCATTAGTGTTCAAGTTTTCAATTTCTCCACGTCCTTACCAACATTTGTTATTTTCTGGCTTTGTTTTTAATGCCATCCTAACGGGTATGAGGTGATATCTCCTTACAGTTTTAATTTGCATTTCCTTGATGATTAATGATGTTGAGCACATTTTAATGTAACTTTTGGCAATTTGTCTTTTTTTAGAGCAATGTCTATTCAAGGCCTTTTCGCTATTGAATTGTAAGGGTTCCTTATACATTTTGGATATTAACCTCTTATCACATATATGGTTTGCAAATCTTTTCTCCTATTTAGTAGCTTTCTTTTTCATTTTGTTGATTGTGTCCTTTGCTCTACAAAATCTTTTTAATTTCACAAAGTCCCACTTGTTTATTTTGCTTTTGTTACCTGTGCTTCTGGTGTCATGGACAAAACATCATAGGTACTGTGCTAAACAGCTTCTGTCATGTTCAACTGTTTGCGACCCTATGGACTATTGGTAAAGAATCATAGGTCCTAGGTGTTGTTATAAAGCTCCTCCAGATGACTTCAGTGTGCAGCCAGAAGGACCATTGGTCTAAAATATACCTTGCTATGACATAAAGCCAATGGTTCCATCTGGAAATGAAAGTTCTCTCAATTCAACAGGCGAACAGCTAGGCACATTCAATGTCTATTTGGCATGGTGACCATTAGAGGGAGGGACTTGTCTACATTTCTGGATTGGATAGGGATGAAGTAGGGAGAGTATAGTTTGAAAGATCATATTCAATATTGCTATCCAATTTCATTTCTCATTTTTTCATAACTTAAACTAGACAAAGTAAAGCCCGATAGAATCTTTTTCACTCCTGAGATATTTAGTGATTCTAAATGGTGGGGGTGTGTGTTTGTGTATTATGTGTACACAAAACTCTAATGTCAGGAGGTGATATCTGCAATTTAATTTTAAGGGTTTACTAGTCTAGGAAACCAGCTACAGAGAGTTCTTGTTATTTTAGTCGCTAAGGCATGTCCAACTCTTTTGTGACCTCAAGGACTACAGCCCGCCAGTCTCCTCTGTCCATGGGATTTCCTAGATAAGAATACTGGAGTGGGTTCCCATTTCCTTCTCCAGGGGATCTTCCTGACCCAGGGATAGAACCTTTGCCTCCTGTGTTGGTGGGTGGATTCTTTACCACTGAGCCACCAGGGAAGCCAATAGAGAGTTAGTCCCTGACTATAAACTTATTCATTCATGAAATATTTCCTGAATGCCCCCTGGGTGTCAGTGCCTTTCTGGGTCCTCTAGCTTTATTGTTTCCAATCTACTCGCCCTGTGAAGTAGGTATTGTTATATCCATTCTGCAGATAAAAAGTGTGACCAAAAATGGTACAACAGAGTCACACAGTCAAGAACTGACTAGAATGTAATTCCATAAAGGCAAGGATCTTTGACCTGTCTACGGCTGTATCCATAAGCCCAGGACAGTGTCTGGTATGGTAAGCACCCAAAGTATATCTGTGGAAGAAGCTGAGCTGGAGACTGGACTTGGTTCTGTCAGCTGTGTCTGACTTGCAGTTTTCCCCTCATATCTAGGCACTCTCAGCTCATCCTCTCCTATGTCACCTTTGCCTTCGTCCATCCTTAATTCAGAGGAAGCTGCCCTTATGTGACTGCATCTTATTCTGTGAGGCTGTGGGATTGCATCTGACTAGGTCCTTGAGCACACTGTGGAGAGGGTATTTATTCATCCAGGAAATATCCATTTACATACTAAAATCTGGTTGCTGTACAAGGTTAGACGAATACAATAACTGCTGTATATCTGTAGGCCAGGGAGCTAAATATGTTAAATCCAGCAGTAGTTAACAAAATAGTATGTCATAGTAGTAGCAGAGTGATAATCAAAAAAAGGACTCCAGTGAAAATATCCAGAATGTCCTATATTGACAAAGTCATCTTAATTCCATTCATTAAGCAAAATTATTTTCACTTGTATTTTAATCATCTTTGCACTATGAAATAACACTGCTTCTAAGATATGCCTGATAAAATAAAAAGCATGAACTTGTTTCTACAGCTTAGATGTGAAAGCTTTCCAGAGGAAAAAAAAGAAATGCAGTATATGTACTGTTTTCCATGGTTTTCATGTTATCATTTTCGAGTACTCAGATGAGGATTTGGGAAATCTTCATGTCACTCTCTTAACAAAGCCACAGTGAACACTTAATGCTGCTTCCACTTCCCACACACAAACTTTCTAATTATAAAAGGACCTTTTCAGACTTATTCAGGGCATATAATCTTATTTGCAGCTCCTAATTGGAGGACTGTGTTTGTTGAAAAGAACAGAAGTCTTCAGTCATTTAGAATAAAGCTGGCTCATCAACCCCTGTGGGAAGAAAAGAACTATTTATTTTATCCGTTAATCCCGAATACAAACACAATAAAGCTGTCTTTTCTAATAGTGACCTATTTCATGTTAAATTGGGATAAAGCTAGCTTTGCTCAATAAGACTATTGTGGTCAACAAAAAAAGTCAATCTTATTAGGATTCCCATTGAATACCTTCCAATAACTTATCTTTTAAAATGCTGAACCCAAATCCCAATTGAATTCTTTATGTTGTCTGACACAAAATGCAAATCTGGAAAGAAAATAACCTCGACTAGTGAGCCCCATCTAGTGACAGGGAAGTAAATTGCTGTTCAAAACCCTGCCATTATGTTTTAGTTTCTCTGTTTTTTATTTCATCTATACTTTTATTCCTGAGAATATATAGCTTTTTATAACAAGCAATTTTTTATTTTCTTTTTTTTTTTAAATATTGAAGTATATTTGATTTACTTGTCTTTTCTTGATACCTTAAATTTCAGTCTTTAAAATTTAACATTGCTTGAAATTAGCCAGATTTCCCCATTTATATTTGAATTTTAAAATATGGGCAACTATATTCCTTGAATAGTGCTACATAGCCTTTATAGACTAAATGGTTTGATATAAATAGTATTATTCATCTATCAAAAGTATTTAATCAAAAGACTCTAAAGAGTACTCTTCTGTACACATAAGAATTTCAGAGGAACAAGATTGGGTCACAGAAAAAAATGTAATGAGACATCTAAGGACATTAAATCTTTCAAAGTTTACTTTCTTGGGCAATATCTACATTTGACAATTATAGTGGCTCAGAGGTCAGTTTCTTTCAGCTGACTATATTAGAAGTTAATTTTGGCCTGTCTGCATTCAAGGCTTCTGCAATTCTTGACTTTTACTGTCACAATAATAAACATGTCAAAAGCAGAATAAAGCTACAGCAGGGATCAACTCCAGTCATACCTGGGAAATACTTCTGGTAATGATTCTGCCTTATAAATGAAAACCTTTGTTTCCAGAAATAAAGCAAGTTGATAATAGCCATGTCACTTTAAAATGAAGTGGAATATATTCCTCAATTTATCAACACTTGAGTTACTTTCAAAGTATCTTTCCACCAGCCTATGTGCCCAGGCACCAGAAGCAGACCTAAGTATAGGAGGTTTCCGGGTCATGGAGAAAAGAACTAAGCACTCAAGTTCAAGTCCTAACATCACCCCTGCATGGTCTTGGGCTAGTCATACCTCCCATCAAGTTCTCATGAGCTCAGGCTATGAAGCAGACAATGCCAGCTCTTCCACCTCCCAGCTGCTGAACTTCAGATAAAATACTTCTTGAAGCCTTGATTTCCTTAATGTGTATCTTGATATTTACTTCATAGAGCTATTATGAGGAATTGATTGAGTAAAGTGTGTGAAGTGCTGAGCTTAAGTCTGGCACATAATGGAGTGCCCAGTAAGTATTATCATTACTTACAAAATGGAAGGACAGGCAGCCACCTGTCAAGACTGTTGGGAAGACCCAACTAGATGACATTTGGGAATGTGTTGGTCAACTCTGCAGCACTCTATAAATGTTATAGATTAGAACAAACCTGGTAGGACACTCAGAGAAGTCCTAAGAAAGAAGGAAGGAGGTTGTAATTGGAGAACATGGGGCTTTTATAGATTATTTTTATAGAAACTTTATGGCCTGAACAGCATTTTTGTAGGTCTATTGATTTGTACTGTTGGCTTCCGTTCTATTGGGGGATGTAAAGTCCTGCAAAAAAGCAACAATCAAGTCTGAAGGGAGATTATACAATTTGGTTTTCTCATTCTATTGAGGGGAGAAGGCAATGGCACCCCACTCCAGTACTCTTGCCTGGAGAATCCCATGGATGCAGGAGCCTGGTAGGCTGCAGTCCATGGGGTCGCTAAGAGTCGGACACGACTGAGCGACTTCACTTTCACTTTTCACTTTCATGCACTGGAGAAGGAAATGGCAACCCACTCCAGTATTCTTGCCTGGAGAATCCCAGGGACTGGGGAGCCTGATAGGCTGCCTTCTCTGGGGTCGCACAGAGTCAGACACGACTGAAGTGACTTAGAAGCAGCAGCATTCTATTGAGGAAATTAATACCTCTTTCTTCTACAGAGCTCTTTGCACACGAAATTTTTTAGAAATTTTAAATGCTTTGCTTAATGTCTCCCTTTGCTTCTGGGTGATAAGTGTTATAAGGAGAAGGGTTGTGGCTTTTTGATTCCCACTATACCCTTGGCTGGGCTTCCCTGGTCGCTCAGACGGTAAAAAATCTGCCTGCAATGCAGGAGACCTAGGTTCGATCCCTGGATTGGGAAAATTTGCTAAAGAAGGGAATGGCTACCCATTCCAGTATTCTTGCCTGGAGAATTCCATGGACGGAGGAGCCTGGTGGGCTACAGTCCATGGGGTCACAAAGACATGACAGCGCAGTGAATGACTGAAACCAAAGACCATAAATGTGTAATGTCCAAAACCCATGAAGTCCTTTGATGTTCAACCATGGCTCAGGGTCCAGCACAGCCTCTGGTTCATTGTCTACATGTGGTAATTGCTGACAAGCTCAGAGATGTCAAATAGCAAGGAAGTTGAGAGCATGGACTCTATGGGGAGGAAAAGCTGGGTACTAATTTGATCTCTGTGGTTTACATACTCTGTGACCTTGGGCAAACTACTTAGGGATCTCTCTGATCCCCAGTTTCCTTACCTGTAAAATAGGGCTAATAATGATAGAACCTATTTCATAGGGTTGTTGCAGAGATGAATGAGCTAATTCATGTAAAGTGCCTAAAACAATGTAACTATTAATTTTTCTAAATGACCAAGATGAAGTTCATCAGAGGGAGTTCTGGAACTAGAATCCTACCTAGGTCTTGCTCTTTATTCTTATTCCTCAAATATTCCTCAACCCCTCTGCCCAGACCCCTTTCTAAAACCATTCAATCTAATCAGACAAAAATAGCAACACAAAGTATTCCACGATTTACTTAGAGGTGCTGCCATCTCTCAAAGCACTAGTAGCAAGTTTCGGGAACTCATCTGAATGGTGATAAAGGGCTTATTATTGCTAATAACCTCCCAGAGTCTAAGGCACAGAGCTGAAGAGAGCATTTCATATTTTGCTCGAACAGTTGGTCCTTAAGGGTTTGACGATCAGATGCAGGCATGGCTGGATTATGAAAATGGCATGTTTAAAAATATCTCTGTAACTCCCTCCTAGATGACTTTTAGCAAGTGAACTAACTGTTAGCCTCCTGGAAGATTAGATGTCAAGATAATTAGCTCTCTGCCACACGGACTCTCTATTATTTTTCAAATCTCATTCTCCTTTCTTTCTTACGTCTCTTAGTTGACACAACTCATTATTACTTTATGCCTGAGTTCTTCAATGTTTTGTCAGCACACCCATAAACCATCTCCTTTTCATGACTTATCACACCTAACACTCAATTCACACTCTTAACTTTGATGTTATATTTTACAATTCACTGTGTATCTAAATATCATAGAAAACAAAGATCTAGTTTGACAAGTAAACCAGATATAGAAGCATTACCTATGATAACCTGTCCTCCTAGCTCTCCTTGCTCTTCAAAAGCGCATGTGCCATGGAGGAAGTGAAATGCATTTTCTCATTTCATTTCATGACCAGAGGACTGTGAATTTCTTCTTTCATCGTCTAATCTTGGAGTCTGTGAGATTTCCCATTTCATTATTCTATATGACCTGGACTTGGTCTTATGAAATTGGGCAATAACTTTCTCTTTTATATCATAAATGAAGTCAGTGAAAAGCTAGGCTAAAAAAGAAAAAGATGAAATGGGGAATTATCCAAAGGAATCATATAATTATAGAAATTTTTGGCTGGAAAAACTTTGGAAACTGCCTGTCCACCCACCTGCACCTTCCTCTGCTCCACACCAATCCAGCAGGTAAATTTTGACTCCTGTTTCAAAAGAATCTGTAGAATAACATGCCTCTGGCCTCCATTTAAGAAAATTCTTCATATATGCAGCTTAATACCTTTTCCCCTTCTAATTCAGGCTCTTTCTTTTGTTAGGAAGAAGAATTGGTTAGTCTCATGTCACCTAGAAACATAGATCTTTCTTGACTTATGATGAGGTTACATCTCAATAAACCCATCATAAGTTGAAAATATTGTTTAAGTCAAAATGCATTTAATACACCTAACCTATAGAATATTGTAACTGAGCCTAGTCCACTTTAAATGTGCCTGTGGTTGAGCAAAATCATCTAACACAAAGCCTATTTTGTAATTATAATTGTGTTGAATATTTCATGTAATTTATTGATTAGTGTGCTGAAAGTGAAAAACTGAATGAGCATACATATTGAGAACAATTGAAAAAATACCAGTTCTTAGCTCTCATGATTGCAGAGCTGACTGGGAGCTGCAGTGGCTGCCACTGCCCAGCATCTCAAGGGAGTGTCCTACCGTATATCACTTGCTAGGGAGAAAGAGGATAAATCAAAATTCTGAAGTACAGTTTCTACTGAATGGGTATCACTTTACAAACCATTGTAAAGTTGAAAAATTGTGAAGTTGAACCATCCAAAGTTGGGACGTCTGTGTAGATATCCCTCAGGCAGAAAGGCGAGATTGCTTTACCGCCCAGGCCCTTCCCTGCCCATGACCTTCTGAGTTTGCTTTCCAGCTTCCCTGCTGTTGCCACAAGTTGATTAATTGTGGAAATTCCAGAATTTCCTGAAAATAGTCTTGAACTGAATCAGTGTTTGAGGTAGAAGAAAAGAGGATGGGAAGTGTTTTCCTTCTTTCCTTTGCCAGGATCACAGCACCATTCCTTAGATGCTGACAACTTCTTCACTCACACCCACCTTCACAGCTCAGAAAAGGGACAAAATCAAAGGCCTATCCAACAGCCTTTAGCTTCATGCTTGGCTCCATCCCAAATCCAGCTCTTCTCAAATGTCTAAGAAAAGGCCTGCTTCCTAAGAGTTTTCTAAGATTTATTCAGACCCAGGAATTATTCCCTAGAGACCTAAAACATGCAAGGAATTTCCTCTACCCCCACTCCTACCTGCAATCTTACACATAGGTTCTTAATTTTAATATCTAATGCTGAGCACAACTTGTTAGATCGTAACTTGCTAAGCTATTTCCAGTACATCTATCTTAGTTTTTGTACCCCAACGATCAACCTGTTGAAATCTAGGTTGATCTGGCATCACACGTAATGAAAGGAGTGTGACTTTTGGGGTCAGATCGATCTTGATCTAATGCTCCACTCTTTCATTTCTGTAGAAGGGCTTTGAGCTTCTATAACCTTTGAATGCTATATGGAACATTTTGTATGTAAAATGGAGCTAATATCAACTTCAGAGTTTGATATGAGGATTAAAGAAAGAGTTAATATAGGTTGGCAGTTTAGGGTTGGAAGATGCAAACTATTATATATTGTGTGTGCTAGTCAGTCATGTCTGACTCTTTGCAACCCCATGGACTGTAGACCATCAGTCTCCTCTGTCCGTGGAATTCTCCAGGCAAGAATATTGGAGTGGTTTGCCATTTCCTTCTCCAGGGGACCTTCCTGACCCAGGGATCAAACCCTGGTCTTCTGCATTGCGGGCAGATTCTCTACCATCTGAGCTACCAGGGAAGCCCTAGTTGGTTCAGGTTTTTCATAAGATCATACAGAAAAACTGGAATGAACATTCTGGTCAACTCAATATTCAGAATAGATAAATAACATTATTGGGCTTCCTCAATAGCTCAGATGGTAAAGAATCTGTCTGCAATGCAGAAGACCAGGGTTCGAGCCTGAGGTCGGGAAGATCCCCTGGAAAAGGGAATGACAACCCACTCCAGTATTCTTGCCTGGAGAATTCCATGGACAGAGGAGCCTGGCAGGCTACAGTCTATGGGGTCGCAAAGAGTTGGAGATGACTGAGCAACTAACACACACATACACACACTGTATAGCACAGGAAATTATACAATGTCTTGTGATAAATCATAATGGAAAAGAATATGAAAAAGAATGTATAACTGAGTCACTTTACAGCAGAAATTGACACAACATTGTAAATCAGCTATACTTTAATTTTTAAAAAAATTTAAGAAAGAATGAAAGAAAGCGACCAGCACAGTGCCCAGCATAAGCTAACTTTTTCAAACCCATTTCTCTCCTCCACCAGTTGTAGGGACAGAGCTGTGTCCAACAAGTGAGCATTCATCGGCTTCATCACAGAAACTGAGCTGCCTTAATAGCAACCCTCAGTGGAACTGTTAATATCAGAGACGGTGAGTGTAATTATAAGGGTCTTCATCGTACACTTACATCATGCCCAGTATCATGCTGGGATCTGAGAACAGAAAGGCAGGACTCATGGTCCCATCTCATGCCTCCTACAACATAGAAGCAGCAGTAGCACTTTTGAGGCCCTTTCATGAATATCTAAGCCTGGAGTCCTATCCTTACTCAATCCCTATCAGGATTGAAGGCCTAAGCACTAAGAAGACTATGGTCCCACTACCCCTGTATATAATTAAAATATAATTAAAAATAAAAATAATACTAAACCATAATTAAGTGTAAAGAAGTAGAACAACATTCTTATACTTTTCCTACTGTGATGACAGTCCTAGTACTTCTTTTGAAATATCAATTTTCACTTTTTTTTTTATAGAAAAGATGGTTTTGGGATGCCCTCATTTTGTAGGTAACTAGTATGCTGGTAGCACAGCACCACGGGGCCCCAAGGCTCTCCCAGTGTTCAGTGACTGCATCAGAAGGCAGGCCAAGAGCAGAGAAGCCAGGGGTCTCAATAATTCACAAACTACTTGACAGATTCCACAAAGAATGGAAAAGTGACTGTA
The DNA here is from genome assembly GCA_024291935.2 of Okapia johnstoni. NCBI lineage: Eukaryota > Metazoa > Chordata > Mammalia > Artiodactyla > Giraffidae > Okapia > Okapia johnstoni. The sequence goes on from CM044308.1 coordinate 63,543,857, forward strand.
TATTTTGAGACAAGAGCGAATTAACGTTTTAAAAAAGTAAATTGAAACCCTTTCCAAACATGGGTGAACTGGGATGGACTTTTCACAAATGGGACTATAGAAAGGTCATATTTAGAAAAGCAAGTTGTAGAGTCAATTACATGTTATGTTTTAAGAGATGACCTCACCACTGAACTGCACCATCTGGGTCTATTACAATAGAGACAAATTGCAAGGAACAATGGTGACATGAGACATTCAGGATGCAAAGGCACTGTTTCTTCTTAGTTTTTTCCTGTCTTTAATGGAAGACGCTCTCTCTGAAGGACACAGTCCCTCTCTAAGGCAAGGTTTGCAGTAACCTAATGAGGCTTATCTGGAGATCTCATTGACAACACTCACATTTGGAGCCACTCATCTTTACACCACAAATCAGAGAAGCACCAAGGAAGGCCCAGAAACCCTGACAGGGAACTTTCTCAAGCAGAGATGAAAACAATTTACATAGCCACTGTAAATAGTTAATAAAATCCATTTTACAGTCCATCTACTTAGATTTCCATTACATCCTGTTCTGTTTCAAACATGCATTTTTCTTTTGGATTGTTTGGCAATAAACAGTCAAGCCATTTATCAAGCAGTGTCTTAGGACTCCTTTCAAATGTTTTACCATTTTCAGGAAATACCGTGGCTTCTATAATTAATCTCCTGGTAGAAAGCTGTTTCAGAAAGACTCTAGTCCAGAGGAGAGAAAAGTATTTTCTTCTTGGGAGTTTTTTTGGTTCTTATGAGTAGAAATGTTCAGAAACAGATGCTGGTGGTATTATCATGTATTGCAAACTGTCCATTTGAGACAGAGGGGAAAAAAAACACACAACAGTAGAGTATGGTCTCCTCCCCAAACTGTCCTGTGACAGAGCTGATGTTCCACGGGCCCCACAGGCAACTCAGTGTGAGGCTAAGATGAGAGTCACCCTTCAGAGTGAGGCTGGGTTTCCACAGTTCTCACACCTGATGGAAACATAAGTCACGTGAGGAGTCCCCCCTCACCTCACACACCCGCTTGCCTTTAGTGCTATCAGCTACCACTTGGCATTTTCCATGTCTCAGGCCTTGCTCTAATCATTGTATACATGTGCATTCACTTCATCCTCACAACAACTCTGAGAAAGGTACCATATGATACCCAATTTTCAGATTAGAACATTGATGCCAGGGCCGACTCCCTGAGGCCAGGAGCCAAACCCAGGCAGACTGCTAGAGTCCAGCCTCTGCGGCTGTAGGTGCCCGTTTTCAATTTTCACCACCTCCTTTGTGCTGGCATACAGTAGGACCGTTCAGCCATCTCATGCTACAGATGGAAACAGAGGCATACAGTTGCCACGTGGCTTGCCAAAAGTCAGGTACAAGACAGAAGCTCAGGTTCCTTGACTGTCAGGCCAACTTTTCCTACTTTATAGCCTTCTTCCTCTTCGTGGAAAAAAATAAACAATCTCTGGGGCAGGCCACCAGGTTCACAGGGAAGCAGGCTGAGCTACAGGAAGGACTCCCTGGGGGAGCGGAGGGTGTGAGGCAGCAGGAAATGCAAAGCTGCTCTCCATGGCCAGCCAGGGACGAGCACACACCCACTCTCCCACCTGGTGGCCCACAGTCACTCGTCTGCAGAGATGTCAGCGCCTGGCACCCGGGGACTGCAGGCCACCTACCACCAGGTCCTTGATAAACTGGAGCTCCTGGTTCCTGAGAAATTGAGGCTGATGTACGGAGAAGGCAATGGCACCCCACTCCAGTACTCTTGCCTGGAAAATCCCATGGACAGAGGAGCCTGGTAGGCTGCAGTCCATGGGGTCGCAAAGAGTCGGACACAACTGAGCGACTTCACTTTCACTTTTCACTTTCGTGCATTGGAGAAGGAAATGGCAACCCACTCCAGTATTCTTGCCTGGAGAATCCCAGGGACGGGGGAGCCTGATGGGCTGCCGTCTATGGGGTTGCACAGAATCGGACACGACTGAAGCGACTTAGCAGCAGCAGCACAACCCCCGGCAAGTCCTGGAAGAGTATTTTTCTGGGCTCCAATTAGTGAAAGGGGGTAGGTGTGTGCTGGACTGGCTGACATGGCCAGACCTGCAGAAAAATTCAGCACAGTCCAATCTTCTGTTTTGATGACTACAGGGTTTATTTGGTCAAGACACTCATAATTATTCCCCCAAACTGAAGTCTGTTTGCTGCTAAATTCTTTGTCGCAACAGCAAGAACCTCTCACCTCTTTCGTATTTGGCGATATAACCAAGAAAGCTGAAAGCTAAAAGCAAACAAATGAGTCCCTGATCATGATTCCTAACAATCTAGATGTGGACATAACCACTGAGACCTATTGACAGTGTGATTTATTATTTCAGTTATTGATGAGGTGATGTTAACTGTGCTGATATTTGTAAAGCATGATTAATCTAACTGTAATTGGGAGATAGCACTTGATTCAACAGGAAAAAAAAAAGCAAGTTTTAATAATAAACAAATAAGTAAGTAAAACCAACAAAACCAAAGCTGTGGCTTTACTTCTTTCTATGACATTCCCTCAGGAATGGGGGAATTGGGGTCTCAGGAAAGGGCGGAAGACCTTGTTGGTCTGCAACACTGAGCAGAACAAACCCCACTCTGGGCCCGGGTTCTGCCCAAAGTGGCAGTGACACTCCTCCTCAAAGGCAGAGACCTGGTTTGACTGGCCTCCCAACCTGAACTGAAGGTTTTGAAATGACTTAATCTCATCCTCGGGCATATTAACAATAAATATTAGGACGTGCTCTCAACTGTAGGGTACACAAGGGATCGAGAAAACAACTTGGAAAACCAGAGAGTCTGGATGATCTCTAGGAGAAAGTTCTGGTTTCCTCCAAGAAACTTGATGGGATGATCATCTTTACTTCTTCGTGTCAAGTCTCTATTTTTATTTGTTTCATTTTGGCCTTTTTTTTAATTTAATTTTTATTTTATATTGGGGTATAGTCGATTTATAATGTTGTTAGTTTCTGTTGTACAGCAAAGTGGTTCAGTTATGCATATACATATATCCATTCCCTTTCAGATTCTTTTCCATATAGGTTATTACAGAATATTGAGTCAATTCCCTGTGCTACACAGTAAGTCCTTGTTGATTATCTACTTTACATATAGTAGGGCATATGTGTGTGCTAAGTCGCTTCAGTCGTGTCTGACTCTTTGCGATCTTATCGAATGTAGCCCTCCAGGCTCCTCTGTCCATGGAATTCTCCAGACAAGAATACTGGAGTGGATTGCCATGTCCTCCTCCAGGGGATCTTCCTGACCCAGGGATCGAATCTGCATCTTATGCGACTCCTGCATTGTAGGCAGATTCTTTACCTCTGAGCCACCGGGAAAGCCCACATATAGTAGTGTGTATATGTTAGACCCAAACTCCTATTTTATCCCTCCCCTCCTCATTTTGGCTTTTAAACAGAGTTATACTGAGGACTCAGGTGGCCTTTGTGGGCCAGTCTGACCCCTAGATTGACCTCTGTCAGAAGACATTTAGGCATCATTTCATCTGCATGACACCCTGATGATGCACTTACCATAGTGTTTTCTTCCCACACAAGGGAAAGCTTGGTTGTAGTGAAATCACAGCAATGTAACGCACAGGTAGATTCAGGCTCTAATGATATCATTTGATGAAACAGGCAATCATCACACACGGAAAATCTCAAGTCACGTGAATGCCATCTGTATTTATCAGAATGCAGGAAACAGGAAGAGAGTGTTTATGCCAAATGGGTATTTAGGGGATTTTTAATAAAGGGAGTATTTTACAAAAGTAGGGGCAGGGTAAGCTAGGGATCAGGGTTAAGAGGTACAAACTACTATGTATAAAATAAGCTACGAGGATATATTGGATAGCACGGGGAATATAGCCAATATTTTATAGTAACTGCAAATGGAGTATAATCTATAAAAATTTTGAATCACCATGTGCTACACCTGAAAATAATATAATATCGTAAATCAACAATACTGCAATTTAGAAAGTCATAAACTTTCTAAATATATGGGAAAATGTGAACAATGGCAGGTTAAGAGAAGAAGCAGGATATAAAATTATTCATATGTCATGTTTATGACTGTTAAAAATGTTGACTATTAACAGGGAGTCTAACAAAAATTATGAGCTGTGTTTAGGTTATGAGTATTTTTCTTTCTTTGCTAAACTTGTAATGGTGTTATCAAATTTTTAATGCAAATATAAATAAAAGACTTTTTAAAGACCAAAAAAGAGAGATGAGGACAGAGTTTAGGGAGACAACACAAGAGGTGGTGCAGTATCCCAAGGCTAGCACACACAGGGAGCCATCACCACTGGATATAAAGAGAACGGTTTATGGGAATCAGAGAGAGCTGTTTGGGGAGGGCCACGTGACAGGAGCTGTGGCTTCTTTGAGGGACACAGAAAACCACAGTGAGCCCACACACAGAGGGAGATGGACACTAGTTACTCCAGCTGCGGCTCTCCTGCACATTGTCCAAACCGTACCCGAGGACAAGGCAGCCTACAGATGAGGTCCATGGGGGGGAACCTGCCAGGCCCGCACAGGTAGGAGGGCAGAGGGAAGATACCCGGCTCGCCATCTCATTGAGTTTCTGAGGTACAATAACATCAGCGTGCCCTGCTGCTGTGACATGAGTAGTTTAATAAAGAAGTAATTAGGAAAAAAATCCTCTGCATACATGGAATTAGGTGGCCAATTCTATGTCAATGGCAAAAATCAGTGTTGTAAATTCCTCATTGTGTTTTATGAGTCAGAACTGGGTACACTGAAGAGTCTTAGGAATATGAACCTTGAAATGGGACCTCTGATACCTGGCAAAGGAGAGCCAGTGGAAATCCGCCCCCGCCATGATGATGGTCACAATTAAACAGGAACATGGGTTTAAGAAAGGGGGTCATTGGGAGCTGGAATTATTGGCATAAAATCTCTTGCAGGCGCCCAATGCACCGAGAGGCGCGTGTTTGAACGAAGTGCATGGAGCCTGGCTTTGTTCTGTCCTACATTGTTTGGTCTGGTTTCCTTTAGAAGTTTAGGCAGAAGACCGACCAGAGGAGGGGAGATGGGGAGATCTGGAGAGGCATCCAGAGCACTTTGTTGTTGTTTTAGTCGCTCAGTCGTGTCTGACACTTTGCAACCCCATGGACTGTAGCCCACCAGGTTCCTCTGTCCATGGGATTTCCCAGGCAAGAATACTGGAGTGGGTTGACATTTCCTTCTCCAGGGGATCTTCCCGACCCAGGCATTGAACCCACGTCTCTGCACTGGCAGGCGGATTCTTTATTGCTGAGCCACCGGGGAAGCCCCAGGGCACTTTAGCGATTTTCTAAAGTCACAAAAGTCAATTTGTGATTTTCTTTTTTTTTTTTCTGTCATGCTGCATGGCATGTGGGAATCTTAGTTCCCCTGTCAGGGATGGAACCCACACTCCCTGCATTGGAAGCAGAGAGTCTTAACTGCTGGATGGGCAGGGAAGTCCCCCAAAGTCGATTAGGACATCCAGGGTTGTCCTAATGAACCTAGTTAACCTATTTCCCAATCACTTGGTTGGAGCCTCTTCTACCAAAGAGGGAGGCCATTGGTATTTGGATAAACAGCATGATGTGGTGTTAAGCAAAGGCTTTAGAGTACAGTTAGTAGCTGGGTCATTTTGAGCAAGTTACATAACCTATAGAAGCCTGAGTTTTTGCTCAATGAAATGGAGAAAATACCTCTTTCTTCTAAGGTTGTTTTGTGAATTAAATGAGATTATGTGTTAAAAATGCTTGAAAGAGTATCTAGCACATAATTGGTGTTCAATAAATATTTTAATGGCATATATATGTCTAGAGACATATTCATATATATAAACACGTATTTGCCCATCTATTTATAACTAGAACCATTTGGCCTTCATAAGGGATGGGAGTGGTCATGTTGGTCACTGGGACCCTTTGGCCATGAGAATACAGTGTGACAAGAGCCTCTTCATTTTTCTTCCTCTTTCTAGCAACCCCTCTCCAAAAACATACATACTTAAGTTAGCTCTCTCCTTTTAGCTATGTCCCCAAATTCTTCCATAACTTATATCCTGACGCACAGATATCCATGTATGCACCTTAGAGATTTTTCTCTTTTAAAAATTCTGATTGATAATTACCATACACTTGTTAATTTAATTATAAGTTTATCAATATTTAGGATATCATAACAAAGTCTTAGATGCTCCCTCTCTTCCACTCTTTTCTCTCATCTCACAAATTGCTTTATGGTGAAAGAGATGGTTTTTCCAAAGGTCTGGTATGACTTGGGAGCAGAGGTCAGAAAATTGTTTGTTACACTTTAATTTGACCAGAATGGAACTAAAGATTTCAATTTAGTGGATATATTTGTTTCACTTACTACTGACTCCAGAATTTACCTGATGGTTTTAAAATGTTGTGTGTTGTTAATATTTTTAAGGGATTTAAAAATGTATTGCCTTAGGTGGTTAAAGCCAATGCAAAAGTTTCCACAATTCTACCAGCTCCTTAGAAATTTCATTCTTGGGCCCAAATCCTTGAAAGGTATTGACCCCTACAAACAGCTAATACTGTAAAAGTTGACAGGCCATTTCAACCTCCTAATTGTATTCTACACATCAGGCATTTGACCTTACAGAGACAACTTGATGGGTTTCTGCCATATTAATTATTCCTCACTGTTTTGCCATGATCCTGTAACAATCCAAACCTAGTGGATGAATGCAGGAATGTTTCTAGGCTCCAGGGAAGAAGCTGGAATGGCGATTTAAAAACATCTAATGTAATTTTCCACTACCAGCCTTATTTTCTTTCCTGAAACTGTGAAAAAAGACCTCTGAGGTGATTTTGCATTTGTTGTCTTCTGTAAGTTCTTGCAAATTTTTAACACTTTCTAAAACATCTTTGAAATTATGAGGCACCTTATTTTGAATACCCTCCTTCAATTATTATGCATCTTAAAATCAATACATTTATTACTAGGCAATATTACTTAACACATGAGGCTTTTTCTTTTCATTTTATTTTTTACTATAGATGCTTTCATCAGCCGTGGTATTTTTTAGTACATAATTTTTAAAGGTTACACTCCATTTACAGTTATTGCAAAATATTGGCTGTATTTCCTGTGTTGTACAGTATATCCTTGTAGCCTACTGTACACTCAATAATTTGTACCTTTCAATGTCCCGACCCTGGATTGCACCCCATGCTCCCCAATGGTAATCATTAGTTTGTTCTATATATCTGTGAATCTGCTTCTTTTTTGTTATATTCACTAGTTTGTTGTATTTTCTAGATTCCACATGTAAGCTTCACTTCTGAGTCTTTGTCTCAAGTGTTTAATGTGACGCTTAAGAGAACTAATGTGCAAAATTTCATTTAATTTTCCACCCCTAATATTCCTTGTCTGAGGCTGAGTTTGTCTTCCTAATGGACTAGACAATAGTCATGGTTGCTGAACAGTCTTCTTCCCTCCTTGTTTGTTACACCACGTGCAGTTTACATGTTCCCTCCTCTTCTTCATTTGGAGCAGGACTTCACCTGTGTGGGTCATTTTCCTCTCCCTGGACTAAGCCATCTCAGAATAAGACCTGAACATTGCCAATGGCTGCATTTGGAAGGCTGATTCTCAGCCTGTTCTCACAGACCCTGTGAGTGTATTAAATGGAAGTCCCCTGTGCAAAACTGGATTCTAGAATCCAATTTTTTCCTGCTCCCTGTTTCCCTTTATTACTTAGGTCTTTTGATTCAACAACTCTCTCTAGCCATATTTTCTTTAATGGCGAAATGTGATTGAATAGGAACTGAATAATTTGAATGGAGTCTCAAGTCTCCCATCTACATCCCTGTGTCTATTTATGCATGTGTGTCTCCATTAGGTGCTTTGTGCCAGGCACTGTGTAAAGCAATTTACACTTAATCTACACAGCAATCTTATGAGACAGATACTAGGATGGAGATGATGTTGATGGGAGAGAGTTTAGAGGGCTTAAATGATTCAGTGAACTAGGCTTAAATAATTTACCCAAGTTAGTACTAATGGACATGAAATTAAAACACAGCTTTACCTGACTCTAGAATGTGTGCTTTTAACCACTATACCATACTGAAAATGTGAAAACTTAAGGACTTGGATTTTTGGTGCCTGTCCTGAGTTCCTTGAGAAGCAATGATTGGGAGTCTGGAGTGTGGAGCCTAGTTTGAAATCTGTCTTCTTTACTTATTAGTTGTGTGACATTGAACAAGTTACTTTACATGAGTCCCCTACGTATGAACCTACAAGTTGCGAACCTTCAAAGATGTGAGCATGCCCTTGTATCTCAGCTGCTGTACTGTACTACTGTACTTTTCAAGATATTGTACTGTAAGATCAAAAATATTTTATTCATTTTTTTGTGTTTTTTAAAACATATCATTTGTGTGAAAAGTTGTTGTTGTTCAGTCACTAAGTCATGTCTGACTCTTTGCGACCCCATGGACTGTAGCTGCTGGGTGTCCCTGTCCTTCACTATCTCCTAGAGTTTGCTCAAACTCATGTCCATTAAGGCAGTGATGATATCCAACCATCTTGTCCTCTGTCGCCCCCTTCTCCCCCTGTCCTCAGTCATTCCCAGCATCAGGGTCTTTTCAGTGAGTCGGCTCTTTGCATCAGGTGGCCAAATTATAGGAGCTTCAGCTTCAACATCAGTCCTTCCAATGAATATTCAGGGTTGAAAAGTATTATAAACCTATTACAGCACAGTATTATATAGCCAAATGTGTTAGTTGAGTACCTAGGCATACTTTGTTGGACTTTACAAACAAATTGGACTTATGAATACACTCTCAGAATGGAACTGGTTTGTATGAAGGGAACTTACTGTACTGTGCTTTGGTTTCCTTATCTATGAAATGGGGAGAAAAATATTGCCAATAAATTTCCTCAGGCCACATGAAGGCTTGGTGGTGGTGCTTTATTTGCTAAATTGTGTCCGACTCTTTGCAACTCAGTGGACTGTAGCCTGCCAGGCTCCTCCTTTGTTCATGGGATTCCCCAGGCAAGAATACCGGAGTGGGTTGCCATTTCCTTCTCCAGGGGATTTTCCTGACCCAGGGATCAACTTAGGTTTATGTATTAATAAAATATTTAGCTCAGGCCTGACACATAGTAGGTGCTCTTTAGAAGAAAAAAATAATTGAAATAGTTCAATAAATGTTAGCAAATATCATTATTATTGCCTTATTTGCCCCAAATATAATGTCTAAGTGATGGCTGTAAGGATTCCTGTTGAGCCCTTGAAAGTCTGAAGTTCTCTAGTTGTATATTGTTGATAAAATCCACTTCTTATTTCTCAGCCTAGAACACAATGGTAGAAGGTTTGGGGAATTCTGCTTGGTATTGAGATGACAACAATAAGTCTTGTCCTTCATCCCCTGCAAAAAGTGTGTTGTTAAGTGGATAAAGCCAGGACAGTGAAATAAGAAATTTGGTTTTCTATCAACCTGCGCTGCAGGCTTATTATTAACACTTGGGAAATTAACATATCTAAAGTTCAAGCTCGTTATCCTGTCTACAAAGAGTAGGGTACCATATCTGTGCAACCTAATTTCAGAGAAAGATTAGGAAGCAGAAAAAGAAGTTAAAAAATGAAAGGAGAATACTAGCTTTTTATCACCAATGGACTCTCCTCTAGGGAGCAGTAAATGGATAGGGCCAAGCCAGACAGATAGTTAATAGGGAATGACTAAACGGGTATCTGGCAATCAGCAGGATACTTACTATTGGCAAGGAGTTGCCCTTGACATCACGCAAATATAAAAAACAAAGTCCTACCTTAAAGGAGATGTGATTTACTTAGTGAGCAAGATATAAAACAATAACTAATAATAGAGAAGTTTACATACTAGGTGAGTGGTGCAATCCAAAAGCCTAGAGGGCAAACTTCCCCATTTATAAACACCTGTTGCACCATTTAATTACATGCATTCTATTACAGGACTTGGTTGGACTAATTTTCTCTCAATCTTCAACAGTGTATAAATATTTAAGTAGAATTCATAAGATTTAACCTAAACTCATTTTTTAAAATTTATTTGTTTTTTATTGAAGGATAATTGCTTTACAGAATTTTGTTGTTTTCTGTCAAACCTCAACATGAATCAGCTATAAGTATACATGTATCACCTCCCTTTTGAACTTCCCTCCCATCTCTCTTCCCACCTCACCCCTCTAGGTTGATACAGAACCCCTGTTTGAGTTTCGTGAGTCATATAGCAAATTCCCATTGGCAATCTATTTTACATATGGAGATACAAGTTTCCATGTTACTCTTTCCATACATCTCACCCTCTCCTCCCCTCTCCCCATGTTCACAAGTCTATTCTCTATGTCTGTTTCTCCATTGCTACCCTGTAAGTAAATTCTTCAGTACCATTTTTCTAGATTCTATATATATGCATTAGAATATGATATTTCTCTTTCTCTTTCTGACTTACTTCACTGGATATAATAGGTTCTAGGTTCATTCAACTCATTAGAACTGACTCAAAGGTGTTCCTTCTTATGGTTGAGTAATAATCCATTGTGTATATGCACCACACCTTCTTTATCCATTCATCTGTTGATGGACATCTAGGTTGCTTCTATGTTCTGCTGCTGCTGCTGCTAAGTCGCTTTAGTCGTGTCCGACTCTGTGCGACCCCATAGATGGAAGCCCACGAGGCTCTCCTGTCCCTGGGATTCTCCAGGCAAGAATACTGGAGTGGGTTGCTATTTCCTTCTCCAATGCATGAAAGTGACAAGTGAAAGTGAAGTCGCTCAGTTGTGTCTGACTCCTAGCGACGCCATGGACTGCAGCCTACCAGGCTCCTCCGTCCATGGGATTTTCCAGGCAAGAGTACTGGAGTGGGGTGCCATTGCCTTCTCTGGCTTCTATGTTCTAGCTCTTGTAAATAGTGCTGCAATGAACAATGGGATGCATGTGTTTTTTCAATTTTGGTTTACTCAGGGTATATGCCTAGGAGTGGGATTGCTGGGTCATATGATGGTTTTACTCCTAGTTTTTTAAGGAATCTCCATATCACCTTCCATAGTGGCTGAATCAATTTACATTCCCACTGACAGTGCAAGAGCGTTCCCTTTTCTCACACCCTCTCCAGCATTTATTGTTTGTAGACTTTTTGATGATGGCCATTCTGATTGGTGAGAGGTGATATACCATTGTAGCTTTGATTTGCATTTCTCTAATAGTGAGTGATGTTGAGCATCTTTTCATGTGTCTGTTAGCCATCTGTATGTCTTCTTTGGAGATTAACCTAAACTCATTTTTAAAAGTTAATTTTAACTTCTCTGGGAAGTGGGATCATAGACACCTCTGAGAACCTATCAGAAGCTCTGAAGCATCTCCCAGGAATCTGCACAAGTGCCTCCAACTCTGCATATAATTGTGGAAGGTTAACAGATCCCCTAAAATTCATCCGTGAATGCCCAGCATGAACCACGGTATCATAGACACTCAGTTATTCATAGTTTGCCAAATCTTACCAGATCTCAGTGACCTTTTTGTTAGCTTTGGATGTTTTAAATAATGCTATAGTCATGATTCTTGGAATTAAAATATCTTTCTTTAAAAAACCAAAAATCCTGAGATTGATTTTATACACAGTAAAGCAGGAATTGCTATTTGTCCTCCAGTGTCTATCACAGGCTTCTTCCATAAAAATAGAATTTTTAACTGGATGAAACCAAATGAAGACCACCTTGTCTATCCTCTCCAGGTGTTACCATGTCCCTAAGGTCTAGCCAGTGGCTGTAGATGGGAGTTTTGTAAAGTCTGCTCTGAACCCTCTTCAGCAAACAACATAAGGATATCTTTTTCTTCCTTTTTATCCTTTCATCCATCCAGCTTCTTGGAACATGGATCTGATGATTGAAATGTCTTCTTGGGCTTTGAGACAAGGGAAAACTCTGGGTGGTGAAAGATCTGAAAGTTGGAAGGAGCCTGGATCTTCAAGGAGCAGAGAGGAAAACCATCATAATGGTCTTGAATATTATCTTCTGAACTTTGAGGTAAGTAGTAATTAAACTGAACCTAACTGAATGGAGGAATTGAACTAATCTATTTAAGTTCATGCTGTTTTTAAATTTTTTCTATTCAGTTCAGTTCAGTCACTCAGTCATGTCTGAATCTTTGCAACCCCATGGACTGTAGCATGCCAGGCTTTGCTGTCCATCCCCAACTCCTAGAGCTTGCTCAAACTCATGCCCATTGAGTCGGTGATGCCATCCAACCATCTCATTCTCTGTCATCTCCTTCTCCTTCTGCCTTCAATCTTTCTCATCATCCGGGTCTTTTCCAATAAGTCAGTTCTTTGCATCAGATAGCCAAAGTATTGGAGTTTCAGCTTCAGCATCAGTCCTTCTAATGAATATTCAGGACTGATTTTCTTTAGGATTGACTGGTTGGGCCTTCTTGCAGTCCAAGGGACTTCAAGAGTTTTCTCCAACACCACAGTTCAAAAGCATCAATTCTTTGGTGCTCAGCTTTCTTTATAGTCCAACTCTCACATCCATACATGACTACTGGAAAAACCATAGCCTTGACTAGACGGACCTTTGTTGGCAAAGTAATGTCTCTACTATTTTTAATATGCTGTCTAGGTTGGTCATAACTTTTCTTCCAAGGAGCAAGTGTCTTATCATTTCATGGCTGCAGTCCCCATCTGCAGTGATTTTGAAGCCACCCCAAAATAGTCTGTCACTGTTTCCATTGTTTCCCCATCTATTTGCCACGAAGTAATGGGACAAGATACCAAGATCTTAGTTTTCTGAATGTTGAGTTTTAAGCCAACTTTTTCACTCTCCTCTTTCACTTTCATCAGGAGGCTCTTTAGTTCTTCTTCACTTTCTGCCATAAGGGTGGTGTCATCTGCATATCTGAGGTTATTGATATTTCTCCCAGCAATCTTTTTCCATTACTTGTAGGTAAACCTAATTCTAACTTAGAGATAAAATCCTCAGAACTTTAAAGCTGTTGTCATCTTGCCTCCTGACATCTTTTGATGCTAATGAGAAGAACTATCTGTCTTCTCGAAAGAGAAGACAGACAATTCTTCTCATAAGCATTTGGCCACCTGATGCAAAGAGCTGACTCATTTGAAAAGACCCTGATGCTGGGAAAGATTGAGGGCAGGATGGGAAGGGGACAACAGAGGATGAGATGGTTGGATGGCATCACCAACTCAATGGACATGAGTTTGGGTAAACTCTGGGAGTTGGTGATGGACAAGGAGGCCTGGCGTGCTGCGGTTCACGGGGTCACAAAGAGTCAGACATGACTGAACAACTGAACTGAACTGAACTTGTATGTTGTGCAGTTTCTCTTCAGTGTATACTGGTGTAGATTTGTTTTCATCTATCTTGTCATACCCTTGGTGTTTCTGATCACCCATATCCTTTCCTTCAGTCCTGAGAAATTCCCAGCCTACACCTCTTTAAATACCGTGCCTCCATGGTTCCTCTAGCTCCTATTCAAAATTTGTTGGCACCTCCCAATCAAGATTTCATGTGTTACAGCTACATTCTTAATCTTTAAACATCTCTTCATTGGATGCCATTCTTTATCTTCTAAATACCCTTTTTGATGGCGAGCAAACTGGTGTTTATTCCATCCTTTAAATTTTTCATTGCATTTTTCCCCCTGCAATTTCTTATAGACAACATATAGTTACGTTCTGTTGTTTTTTTAAACCCATTCTGATAATCTCTATAATTAGTGTATTTAGACCATTCACATTTAAAGTGATTATTGATATAGTTGGATTAATACCAAACATGTTTGTAACATTTTAATGTATTGCATTGTTCTTTGTTCTTTTCGTCCTCTTTTTCTGCCTTCTTTGGTTTTAAATAAGTTCCTATGATTCAATTTATCTCCTCTCTTAGCCTATCAATTCTGACGATTGCATTGTCTCTTTAGATTTTGATTTTTCATGTATTTTACTGTGTCTTACAATTTTTTGCTGAAACATAAACATGATGTATCTGGTAGTAACAACTAAGGTAAATAAGGCTTTGATGTGAAGTTTTATATTAATCCAGTTAAAAGTTGAGCTCTGTTGAATGTTTTCTGTAGTTACAAAGTTCAGAGGTTTCAAATTACTCTAGTATCCTTGTTTTTGTCTTCTCTCTTGGTTTCTCTAAGAAGTCCTTCTCAGATAGCTTTTGTCTCACAGTTCTATCAGCTGTAACCCACTGTTATTATCCCCTTGGGTATGGTGGGAAAGTGAAGGAGAGAGAAAGTGTTCTATAATTTTATTTAATCAAACTCTATTCTACTGGGCTGTGTCCCTGAGCTGAGACCTTCACAACTGTTTTCCAGCTATTTTTCCTCTCTTAGATGAAACAAGAGGGCTAGAAGGGGTGGAAGAGGAGAGATGTTCTTTCCCCAGCTGGGATAAGGCTCTGACACATTCTTTTCCCTGGAAAATAGGTATCTGTTGAGGAAAAATGTTCTGGGAGTATTTCATTAGGCTTACTCTTTCCTTCCTTCTGCTCAAGCAACAAAGAGATATTTCTCAGATCGTGACTATAAGAATGTGGTGGAGTTCCTGGAGGAAAATTTCATGAAACTGTGGTGGATCCTCCTGAGACTAGATTCCCCAGGAGTTTCTCACTCTCATGCTAGTCCACAGCCTGTTTTCAGCAACTCACCAGAATTACTATTTGAATATTCCTACCAGGTTTATGGCTCCAATATCTTCTGCTTGGGCTTTCCCAGTGGCTCAGTGGTAAAGAATCCACCTGAAATGCAAGAGACGTGGAGACACAGGTTTAATCCCTGAGTCGGAAATGATCCTCTGGAATAGGAAATGACAACCCATTCCAGTATTCTTGCCTAGGAAAGTCCGTGAACATAGAAGCCTGGCAGGCTACAGTCCATGGGATCGCAAAGAGTCAGACACTACCGAGCACACATGCCTCATATATCATCTTCTGCTCCAGATAATCAGATCTCTGCTGAGACTCTCTGAATTCACCTCTCTAGTTCATGAAAAATTGTTTTGTTGACTTTCAATTTGTTCAGCTTCTTGTTGTAAGGACAAGAGCGATGACTTTCAAGCTCTGTCTATGTCAGAACTGAAACAGGAAATCATTTGAGGGAAATCTATTAATCCATGTATTCTGTTTATTTTTATTGTTGTCATTGTATTATTGTTGTCGTTATTTCATCCTTTTGGTCTCATGACTTTTGGTTCTTTTTTATGGATGTCAGTACTTTATTTCTTTTAAATATCCTTAAGTATGCTCATATAATCATTTTCAGACAGGTCCATTTGAACAATAGGTGTCAGGGAAAGAATAGTGAACTAATTTTCAGGACCGAATTGATTTCTTGATTTTTATGGTGTTAGCTTACTTCCTTAGATTTCTTTTTCCTTCTGTGTTTTAGAATTTTGATTTACAGGTGCATCTTGAGTAGAAGGGTTGTTTCTCTTTCTGTATTTTGTGGATGTCTCAATTAGACCCCTTGGGTTCTTGATTAAGAACTCTGCATTCTGTTGGAAACTCAGGGCACCTGTTCTCTGGTGAGGCTGAAGACAGTATCTTTCTACTCACCCACTCTGGCAGGCAGCGGCAATGACGCTCCAGAATACTGGAGTGGGTTGCCATTTCCTACTGTAGCTGGCAGCAGGCAGTTTCATGTTGTTGACAGAGGTCTGCTTCCTCTCTCTTCCCTAAGTATGGAGTTTTATACTAGTCCCATGTATATTTCAGCTCCATATATAATGCAGTTTGGGGAGAGCACAACTTCTGCTTTGCTTCCTGCTTTGTGCTCCTGATTCATGCAGAAGTTTACCTTGTTTTAAAATGAAGGATGTGTCTGTTCTGTTTTTCTCTCTTAAAATTTGATCTAACATTTGTTTGGAGTTGATCAGGGGCTAAGAGCATGAATTTATGATGCCCTCTGGCCCAGAAGACATGTTTCATGTATCTTAGCAACAACTCTATGAAATACACGAAGTTGGGTTTTATGTACCCATTTTATAAGTACAAAGAGAGCATAACAGGTGCTTAGCAGCAGGGCTAGAACTGGTGAATAGGCTTCTCAATTCTGTCTCCAGCAGGTGATATTCATAATCATATCACAGCTGCCATGTTCATAGCTCAGCCTCTAACATTTTTCTTGCTTACAACGCTTGGATTCTGGGCTGTAATGGAGCAGTGCTAGGGTGGGTAGGCCAAATGTCCCATTTACAACTTAACCACAAGGTGTTTCAACTTTAGGGCCTGTGGTTTCTGCCTGAAGATTTCTGAGCCATTGGCTGTGCTCGTGCCATTCCTTCATTGTATCCATTCCTTTATGTTCTCTATGCAGAACACCTATGAGGATTTCATTTCCTTCTCCTCAATCTTCAATCACACAGAGCTTCTAATGACTTCAGATCCACTCCGCTTGGGCTCTCCCTCTCCGTCTAATCTTCTACCTTTGTCAGATTTCATCACCTCGAGATTGGAGTCCCTGTGTATTCATGGGGGAGGGTGGGGAGAGGGCAGTGTTTATGTTTATACTTTTCTTGATTTTTATGATTGTCATTACCCAAAGCTGTG
Organism: Okapia johnstoni; assembly: GCA_024291935.2. NCBI lineage: Eukaryota > Metazoa > Chordata > Mammalia > Artiodactyla > Giraffidae > Okapia > Okapia johnstoni. The sequence continues at coordinate 63,560,491 of CM044308.1, forward strand.
TGAAATTGAGGGAAACACAGTTGGCCTGAACCCTGGAGCCATCTGTTCAACCTGCTCAAGATATTGGTGGTTGACTGTTTACTAAACAGACTACCCTGAGTGGCAGCCCGGAGGCTGAGGCTGGGGCTTCTGTTAATCGTTAGGCATTTAACAAACAGTTGGGGCTCTTGCTGGCTTTGCTATCACTGCTTTCAGAAGCAACGTTCTGTACCCTGCCATCAGCCACAGAACAAGGGACGGGCTTGCTGTGTGTTGTCCCTGAGGATTTCTAGCAGGCTTGGGCCGCCACGCCCAAGCAGTGGTGGTCATGTCATTCTGCAGGAGATGTGACATGTGTGCTTTTCTTGTTGACTTTATCTTTGCCAACACACGTGGGTGTCTAACGTTGGCAAGGAAGCTGGGCTCTAGGGTGGAGCGAAGGTTTCATGTTGTTGAAAATTTAATGCTTGGAGAGATATGTGCTTTGGTGAGGTCTCTCCCTTGAGACTTTTGTCCTTTCACTAATCCTTTGCATAAACATTGCCTTGAAAACTGTTTATGAAGTATCTGCAAAGGCATGTGAAACTGTTGGTAAACAGTCGTGGTGAATAACATTTACTCATGGTCAGATTTCTGGGCCTGCTTTTTGATGGGATTTACTGTCTGGTGCAAATCTTTGTGAAGCCTGCTAACACAGGCTGAATCTCTCTGCCAAATTTTTGTGATGGATTAGAGTTCATGACAGAAGTGGCAATTTAACCTTGGGAATAAAATGGATATGACAAACTTCTCCCCAAGTCTCTGTATTCTAAATAGCAATCTAGTAGTTGAAAGTATAAAAAAAGAGAAAAATGATCATGAAGTCACAGAATGCTGGACAGAGCCAAGGGCAGTCCATATTTTCGGTTAAAGAGAGAAAAAGAAAATTTGGAGGCAAGTGAATCTCAGATCTAGCAGTGTGTGGAGCTGGCTGGTGTGGCTCTTAAGAGCAGTTTGTTTTTCTTTCTTTCCAACTCTGTTTTTGGGAAGATGAGGTCAACGGCTTCAAACAGCTATGATCACAGTACTTACTACAGTGAAATCGTCAAATGCTACCAATCAGGGCTTTTCCCCAGAGAGTCAACTGTTAAATGTTTACTAGCACTTCACTGGATATGGTGGACTAGTTCTTAATTTCATTTCCAAGGAGGGACAGAGGTTATATCATTTCACAAATAAAGACATGTCACAGTTGAAGACGTATTCACAGAAAAGTAACAAAAGTTTGACTCCTTGGCATGCCTGAGTCAAGACATAGCCTCTGAACTTAAACTCAACCCTTCTTTTTGGGTAAAAACACATTATATGTGAAATGAAGCCATTTTAGAGATCTAGGGTGGTGGGGGGGGGTGATGGTAGGGGAATACAGTGTAAGCAATTGCCAGATCTTAGGCATTATATCCTGCTTAGTTTTGTTGGTTTTGTTCATTCATTTATTTATTCATCTTACAATATTTATTGAGTACCTCCTGTATGCTGTGTTAGCTCTTAGATGAACAAAAGCAGTCATGGCACTACAGTCTAGTAGAAAAGACAGATATTAATCAAATAGCCACACATAAGCATATAATTCCAATGTATAGAAGATTTTATGGGATTCCTAGATGGCTCAGTGGTAAAGAATCCACCTGCCAGTGCAGAAGACACAGGAGACCTGAGTTTGATCCCTGGGTCAGGAAGATCCACAGGAGGAGGAAATGGCAACCCACTCCAATATTCTTGCCTGGAGAATTCCATGGACAGCTGAGTCTGGCAGGCTCCAGTCCACGGGGTCACAAAGAGTCGAACATGACTGAGCATGCACACAAGCAGAGTAGATTTTATAAAGGGAAAATTGAGAATGCTAAGAAAGCATATAAGCTGATGACTTGATCTACATTGATGATGGGTGGGGGAGGTCTCCATGAGAAAGTGTGGACTGAGCTGAGATCTGAAGGATTGGTTGAGTAGAAGTGAGTGATGAAGGAGGTTTAAGTAAAGAGAAAAAAATATGTGGTAGCCTTGTATTGGGCTTCCCTTGTGGCTCAGCTGATAAAGAATCCGCCTCCAATATGGAGAGCTGGGTTCGATCCCTGGGTTGGGAAGATACCCTGGAGAAGGAAAAGGCTACCCACTCCAGTATTCTGGCCTGGAGAATTCCATGAACTGTATAGTCCATGAGGTTGCAAAGAGTTGGACACAACTGAGATACTTTCACTTCGCTTCAGCCTTGTATTGTGTCGAAACATGTATACTTTTAAGAAAATTAAAGATGGGCTGTAGAGCTATGGAGCAAGAGACAGGGGTAGTGACAGGCAATAAGTTGTGTTAATACATTTATATTAACCTAAGAGTAACAGACAGCTATTGGATCAGATTTGTGCTTTCTTTAAAAAAATTTGGCTACAACATGGAGAATTGATTAGAAGGAGAAGAGGGAAGATAAGAAACACAAACTAGAGGCTATTATTAAATATTCCAGGTGAGAGATAATGGAAACCTGGACAAGGCTAAGGGAAGAAGTAATGAGGATAAGGAGATGTAGTTAAGAGATGTTTTGGATAGAAAGCTAAAAAGACCTGATAATGTGTTAAATATAGGGGTAGCAAGACAGGAGAAGCTTGTCAAGAATGACCCCAAGGTTTTGGCTTTGGAGATTGAATTGACAATTGCTCTGGTACAAAAGCCAGGGGTTGGATTTGGATATGTGGAATTAAGTACTTTTTCAACATTTATGATGTAGGTCTCTAGTAGATCCTCTGGATAAGCAAATTTGGAGCAGCATGGAGAGGCCTAGCACATCTGCATCTAGTTGGTAACCGAAGCCACAGTCATAATGGGGTTCCTTCAGAGGAGGAGTATAGAGGGAGAAGAGGAGAGGGTCTATGCTGCACCTTGAGAAATGGAAACATTTAATGGCTCAGTAGAGGAGAATGAGCCTGCAAAGGAGGGAGGGAGGAAAACCAAGAAAGATGAGACTAGGGGTGAGAAAGGGGATCTTGTTAGGGGAATGAAAATGTTCTGAAATGGATTTATGGTGATGGTTACATCACTTGGTAAAGTTACTAAAAAGCATAAAACGTAACACTTAAAATAAATGATCTTTATGATGTATAATATATACCTGAATACCTATTAAACAACAACAACAAGAGTGTGTGGAATGAAAGAAAAGAAAGGAGTCTTTCAAGAAGGAAGGTATGGTCATGTGTGCTCAGTGTTGATAGGTTTAATAAGATACAAACTGATGGCCACTAACAAATTGCGAACTTTAAACAGGCATGTAATGCAAAGACAATGGTCCAAATATTGGGTAATGTAGTACTGTAAAAATACTGACCTATATTTTAAAATGATATCTTCAAAATTGGTGAGAAGATGCACATGACTTTGTCCCTTCTTGTTTTCAAATAAGCCTAAATAGAGGTGTTTATTATGCCCTCTGCATGATATGGCATCTAGGAAATGGATTCTGACAAGGCAATTCTATTACAATTGGAATATTTGTGGTTAAGAATTATGTCCAATATGTGATCAAGCAATATATCTGCTCTAGAAGTCTGAGACATTCAGAGAATACTATAAAACTTTTCTTAAATGATCTGACGGTTACAAAGGAATTATGTGTCAAGTAAAATCATCGTCATAAACATACGATCAGTACCTCATCCAACAAATGGCACAGAGTAGGTGTTCAGTAAACATTTGGTGTGACCCAAACTCAGAAGTTAGAAAAACGAGAGTCTTCGTGAGTCATTGTTTAGATCTATAATGCAAGTTACTACAGTAGCAAAACTCAGAAGAGCACAGTATCATATCAAAAGAAAAGACCAAATCAATGTGGGCAATTTACGTACTTCTCCATTTAGAAAGAGTTCATAACGCTTCATTAGTTCTTACTCATTTTTCACTTGATTATCCAAATCAGTTTAAACTACTTAGCCAAACTACACATTTAGGGAAATCCTTTTTTTACCTTAGCTATCTCTTGGGATTTATGTTTGCAATATATGTTGTCTTATTTCACTTGTGATCTTTTGTTCGAGCCGTTAATCTGAAAATGATATTTATTCCATTTTGGTTTCCTGTCCTAACCAATAAATGCCTCTGCCTTCTAAGCCGATCTAAGGTATATTCAAGAAAACATGCACCAGCGGCTTTTTTCAGCTGAGCTTCTTAATGTAGGTGGCTGTGGAAGGCTGTTGACATGTGATTGCCAATCCAAATTGTTAATGAAACACTTCAACTGAATTTAAATAACTTTCATAAATTGGTTTTTAGGAAATGCTTAACTCAGGTCATTTGACATTTACTTGATTTCCTGAACTCATAATAGCAACCCAGTGTTATTCTCTGAAACAGGATATCAGGGAGCAGAACCACAATTGATGGAGATGTTTCTGAAGGAGGAAGTCAGTGAGGACAGAGATGACCCAGAAATGACCAGTTTTTGACAGAATTTTAGATAAGAATCCATCTGTGTGGAGTGATTGTGGTGTTCTGTTAGATCTGACTTCTTTAATATGTCCAGCCTACAAATGCTTCTGTTTCTGGTAGTTGGAATTCATAATGTTAGAATAATCGACAGTATCAGAGAAGTATTTTGGCTATGCAGCAATCATGCAAAATTAGGACCTTTGCTCTTCCCTCTATTGACCAAAACCCTCCATTCAGCAGCACTAGAGAAGTTCTGTAGCTCTCTCATGGGTTCATAAACTTCTGTTCTTACAAGTCAACTTGCCTGTTTAGCAGGAGTCCACTGTCTCTTTACTTGTCATGGTCATTATATAATTAATTTATATATATAAATAATTACACAATCAAATGTCATATCAAAGAGAAAACAATATTTCTATGAAAACTAGGTTGAATGCTTTGGAAAGACTTACTAAGATGTGTTGCCTTAAAATGCTTTCGGATTAGGTGTGAACAAGGCAACTGCAAAGATTGGGTGGGAGAATATTGTAAAAGTATAACTTCTATTTAAGGTTGTTTTATAAGTCTTTTTAAATTCTCACTTCACTTAAAAAATCAAAACTGGAAAAAGTGTACAATGCATTATGAATCTATTTACATAAGGAATTTAACATGGAACACTAATCAAAAGACAAGGTCTAGGACTAAAATCCAAAGGTTAATGAAGTAACACCCATTTATATGTTTTAGATTCAAATAAAATGCTTAAGGCATGTAAAAATTTTCTATAACTGTTCACTTTTGCCAATGTTTTTGATGGATCAATTAATATAAGGTAGGAGGACTTCAACTGTTCTTGTGATTTCCCCAAGGCACCATCTAGTTCCTTTAAAATATCCACCCTCACTTGTCACATGTATTTCCCCACAGTCCTTTCTCTCTCTCTCTCTCTCTGTTTCTCTGTTTTACTTAACTCTTATTTATCTTTCAAGTCCTAAGAGGCTAACTCCAGCTCAAACAGTAACTCTTATGAGGAACCTTTCCTGCCTCTTTTCTTTTCTTATTTAAAATTTTATTTTACTGCTAAGTTTTTAAAATTTTATTTCAATCTATAGTACTGTTGTCAGTTTGAACTGCTGACATAAATCTATTCCATCCAAAGAAAAATATAAAGTGGTTCTTAGCAGTGCAAGCACAGTCGGAATGGTCTATTCAAAGGTTTCCCCTTCGAGTCTGTAGAAAATGTAAATGTGCTAAAATCACAAGTACGATGTTCCTATTTTTCAGACCGTAGGAGATTTTCAAAATCACTTTGATTTTTGTACTAAAACTCATCAGTTGCTTTTTGGCATATTATTCTCATCTCATCATCTCTGTGCTGAGTCTGTTACTTTAGGACTATACTTAAGGCAGAGTTTGTATTATATTCTATTAGTTTATTTAACATATTTTATTATCTTTGGATCCCTCTAGGATCAGTCTCCACAGGTTTTCTTTTCTCTTGAGAGTGCTTCGCGTTTTCCTATTTCTTAATATGTCAAGTAATTTTGTTGGATCATACATATCCCTGCCATTGTGAATACTATACTGTGGTGACTCTGGATTATGCTATATTCCTCTAAAGAGTGTTTACTTTGTGTTAGCAGATATTTTAATTAACTAGATTCAACATGCAACATTCAACATGCATTAAAGCAGATACTTTAATACTGAGATTTGGGTAGCAACTCAAATTTAAGTTCAGTTCATTCATCCTTAGCTGGTCTGCCTGCAATCTACATGACATATGGACTGTTCAAGTGTCAGACAAAGATTCAAGCAGAGTTTATACCCAGAAGTTGCATTATCTCTCTCTCTGATTCTTTCATTTTCACGATCTCCCTCTCACTCACCAGTGATTTTTTTTTTTTAATACAAATAGCAAGGAGAGATAAGAAAGCCTTCTTCAGTGATCAATGCAAAGAAAGAGAGGAAAACAGTAGAATGGGAAAGACTAGAGATCTCTTGAAGAAAATTAAAGATACCGAGGGAACATTTCATGCAAAGACAAGCACAATAAAAGACAGAAACAGTATGGACCTAACAGAAGCAGAGATATTAAGAAGAGGTGGCAAGAATACACAGAACTATACAAAAACAATCTTAATGACTCAGATAGCCATGATGGTGTGATCACTCACCTAGAGCCAGATATCCTGGAGTCTGAAGTCAAGTGGGCCTTAGGAAGCATCACTACCAACAAAGCTAGTGGAGGTGATGGAATTCCAGTTGAGCAATTTCAAGTCCTAAAAGATGGTGCTCTTAAAGTGCTGCACTGAATATGCCAGAAAATTTGGAAAACTCAGAAGTGGCCATAGGACTGGAAAAGGTCAGTTTTCATTCCAATCCCAAAGAAAGGCAATGCCAAAGGATGTTCAAACTAACTCACAATTGCACTCATCTCACACACTAGCAAAGTAATGGTCAAAATTCTCCAAGCCAGGCTTCAACAATACGTGAACAGGGAACTTCCAAATGTTCAAGCTGGATTTAGAAAAGGCAGAGAAACCAGAGATCAAATTGCCAATACCCGTTAGGTCATAGAAAAGTAAGAGAATTCCAGAAAAACATCTACTTCTGCTTTACTGACTTTGCCAAAGCATTGACTATGTGGATCACAACAAACTGTGGAAAATTCTTCAAGAGATGGGAATACCAGACCACCTGACCTGCCTCCTGAGAGATCTGTATGCAGGTCAAGAAGCAACAGTTAGAATGGGACATGGATCAATGGACTGGTTCCAAATTGGGAAAGGAGTATGTCAAGGCTGTATAGTGACACCCTGATTATTTAACTTATATGCAGAGTACATTATGCAAAATGCTGGGCTGGATGAAGCACAAGCTGGAATCAAGATTGCTGGGAGAAATATCAATAACCTCAGATATGCAGATGACACCACCCTTATGGCAGAAAGCAAAGAGGAACTAAAGAGCCTCTTGATGAAAGTGAAAGAGGAGAGTGAAAAAAGCTGGTTTAAAACTCAACACTCAGAAAACAAAGATCATGGCATCCAGTCCCATCACTTCATGGCAAATACATGAAGAAACAATGTAAAGAGTGACAGACTTTATTTTCTTGGGCTCCAAAATCACTGCAAATGGTGATTGCAGCCATGAAATGAAAAGATGCTTGCTCCTTGGAAGAAAAGTTATGACCAACCTAGACAGCATATTAAAAAGCAGAGACATTACTTTGCTGACTAAGGTCCGTCTAGTCAAGGCTATGGTTTTTCCAGTAGTCATGTATGTATGTGAGAGTTGGACCATAAAGAAAGCTGAGCGCTGAAGAATTGATGCTTTTGAACTGTGGTGTTGGAGAAGACTCTTGAGAGTTCCTTGGTCTGCAAGGATATCAAACCAGTCAATCCTAAAGGAAATCAGTCCTGAATATTCATTGGAAGGACTAATGCTGAAGCTTGAATACTTTGGCCACCTGATGCAAAGAACTGACTCGTTTTAAAAGTCCCTGATGCTGGGAAAGATTGAAGGCAGGAGGAGAAGCGGACGACAGACGATGAGATGGTTGGATGGCATCACCAGCTTGATGGACTTGAGTTTGAGCAAGCTCTGGGAGTTGGTGATGGACAGGGAGGCCAGGTGTGCTGCAGTCCATGGGATCGCAAAGAGTCAGACACGACTGAGGGACTGAACTGAGCTGAACTAGCCATCCCACCCTTAGTGGCACCACAAGTCTAAAATCCACTAACATAGGAAACTCAGCCAGTGCTATTTTCTTCTCCCTAGTGTCAGTTCCTTTCTAGAACAAATTACTCTTGTTCACTCTCCAATTCTTTCAAGTAGCTGGGTTTTTTGTTTTTTAATTTTATCTAAGTTTATAGCTGTTATTTGTGAGAGAATTGGTTTGCTAGAAGCTTATGCATACTACCAGAAGCAGAAGCATCTTATTATCTTTGTACTTCTATGTCTAAATAATGTCTCATACATTATGTCAGCCCCCAAGGAAATATTTTGTGCTGGACAGAATTAAATAAAAGTGCATTGTTAAATGAACAAATACGTTAAAGGCAAGAGAGGATGAAAGCTTGTTCTCATTAGTTCATATTGATTTTTAAAAAATAATAACTAGACTTTAGAAGGCATAAAGATCTTAATCAAGGGGACTTGAAAAATAGGAACAGTGATTTCCCAGCATGAGCCAGGAAGCCTCTAAAGGCAGGCTCAGGGTAGTGGCATTCATGGGGTCAAGAAGCATCTGGGAGAGTTTTAACTTGTCCAACCCTGGACACTGATTCCACCAACAAGACTTCCCCTAACTCTTGGAGCTATTAAGCCTCAGAATGAACATCTGCCTCATGAGAAATCCCCTTGAAAAATCTGTTAAAGTTCAGTTCAGTTGCTCAGTTGTGTCCAACACTTTGTGATCCCATGGACTGCAGCTCGCCAGGCCTCCCTGTCCATTACCCACCCCCAGAGTTTTCTCAAACTCATGTCCTAACTCATGAACTAACTGTTAAAGTTAGTTCGGAGAATAACAGTGTCACAATTGGCTAGAAGATGATAAACAGAGCAGCACAATAAATAGTAATTATTCACTAGGGAGGTGTCTGCAGGGGTGCGAGGGACGGGGGCTGGGCCTTTCCTCTTTTACTATCTTTATTAATGACCTGCAAGGTGTGTAAGCAGCTTGCTAATGAAGTGGCAGCCAGGCCTTCAGTGGGAGCCACCATGGCTGTGAAGAGAAGAATACCAACCAAGCAAAATAACAAGGTTAGGACACCAGGCAGAAAAATCAAAGGCAAGAGATTCAGCAGGCAGGAAATATTGCAACTGTCATGAAAAGAATAATCAGAAGTGTAGCTTTCTGATGGCAGGGAGTAGGAACTAACGCCAAGAAACAAATACCTGGAAAGAATCTGAAAATGTTAGGCTGAAAGTCAGGAACTGACAGATGGCAGTCCTGGGGTGAAATTCCATAACAATCACTTCCCTCCTTCTGACTCTGCAGGCTGTAAATGTTACTGAGTTGTGAAAGGCCCAGGGAGGTCCCCAAGACCCCAGGCAGAAGGAAAGCTCTGCTCCCTGTGATGCCTTCATGGTTCCCATGGTTCTCTGCACTGGTGGTTTCCCACTGTGAGACTGGTCCCTGCCTAGCGTGGTGGCCCTTTTCTTTTCTTGGTCTACAGGGAGAGACATCACAGGCAGGAGAATATAGGAACTCAAATATAGAGCATTAGGATTTTTGGCTATCCCATTCAAAGAACTGCCTTCTATCCAGAGTCATTGTGTATTAAATGAACTTCACAACTCTTAGGTCTATCAAGGATATTGTTGTTATGTGGCAACCTGGATGGGAGGGGACGTGTGGGGGAGAATGGATGCATGTATATATATGGTTGAGTTGCTCTGCTGTGTACCTGGAAATATGACAACATTGTTAATTGGCTATACCCCAAACAAAAAGTTTAAAAAATGATATTTTTTTATTCATTCATTTACTTGTCTTCCCCACAAGAATATGAGGTCCCAACGAAGACAGAGGCTGCATTTGTCATGTTCACCTCTGCAGTGTTTATGTTGAGGGCTGTACCTGGCTCAGAATAATCAGGAAATAAATATTGGGTTGGCCGAACATTTCATTTGGGTTTTTCGGTAAGATGCTACAGAAAAATCCAAATGGACTTTACGGCCAACCCAGTGTTTGCTGAATGAACGACTGAAGAAATGAATCCTGTCCTATGTGCTCACTTTGCAAAGAAGGAAACAGTCACAAAGGGACATGGTGACTTGACTAGTCACACAGAGGGAGGGTGAACCTGGACTGGCACCCCATTCTTCTGACTTGCAGCCCCACTCTGAGTCCTCACCTCCTTCAGGGCTTTAATCAAAAGTCACCTTCTCAGGAGGGCGTCCCTGGCCAATCTGTGGAAAGAAAACTCCACCCCCTCCACTAGCCAACACTCCACATTTTTCTTCTGGCTCTATTTCATTCTCCCTGCAACCCACAAGCACTTATAGTGATTCTTTACGTTTTATTTATTGTTGTGAGTCCCTCCTTATAGAACACAGGCTGTGTGAGAACAGGCATTTTGGTCTGTTGTGCTCATTGCTATATCCCCAGCCTCCAGCACAATCCCCAATGCAGAGTGGATGCTGAGTATTTGCTGCTGAGCATTAAACAGGCAGGACAATGGTCCTCAGCCCTTAGGGACACATTAGGACCCACTTCCACAAGTTAGATGCAACTCAGATGAGGAGCTAGTAGAGCTAGAACTTCAAAACTAAACTTGTGTTCTCAGTACCCTTTGCCAAGTTTTCCTGGGCCTCCATTCTCCCATCTACAGAATGGGATCACATGATGATTATAAGATGCCATTTCTGTGGACCCCTCAGCATGTGTCTGTTACAGACCAGGTATTCAATAAACGTCATTTCTCCCCTGCTCCTAAACTGTCTCTGTGAAGATCCAAAATAGGGTCCTTGGACCTAAGAATCCAAAGAAAAAGTGGAAAGTCCCTGGAAATGAGTGCTGAGGAGGTAGAAAGAAAGTGCCAGCAGTGTGGAGCATGTTGGGGGACCAGTGAGAAGGCGCCTTCCTGCTTGCCTTCATTCTCTGCCCAGGCGTTGACATCTGCACCTTGCACACTTCCCTCAGGGCAGAAGACAAGCTGTTACTGAAAGCAAAGGAAAAGCGCTGACAGGCTGGGACCTCCCCACTGTTTTCTGAGCACATACAGTATAAAGGTGCCATAGGTCAGGAGGTGGAGCATCTAAGAAAGTGAGGGACCAAGGCGGAGGGAGTTAAGGACTGGCTGCCTCCTGTCTTCCTGTTGAGAGGCTGATTGTGTCACGGGTCCAGGTGAAACGCCCTCTGCAAGGGCCAGTGAGGGAGCTTCAAGGGACTTCTGTGTATGCTGTTTTCTGCCCAGGGGTCTGCCCACCACCCTACTTGCAGCTTTATTGGATTCCTCTGGATACAGCCAAATCATAGGAAGAGAGCAGTTGCCTATGAGGCACAAAGGGGTTGGACCACACCCCCCTCCCCACCCCACTCTGCAGGCCCCAGGTCTTCACCACCTGCTCCCACTAGGGCCACTGTAGGGGGCAGTATATGCACAGTGGTTAAGGCAGTGGCTTCTTGTTCCATCTCTGTCACTTGCTAGTTGGGGCAGATCACTTAGCTTATCTAAGCTCTGTTTCCCCATCTGTAAAATGGGCATACTAACAGCAGCTACTTCATGGAGTTACTGGGAATTTTATTTTATTATTTAAATATTTATTCATTTATGTATTTATTTTTGGCTGTACTGAATCTTAGTTGAGGCACTCTGGCCCTTCCTTGTAATGGTGAGCTTCTGTCTAGTTGGGTGAGAGGGACCTGGGGGCCTGTGGGATCTTAGTTCCCCAACCAGAGATGGAACCAGCTACCCAGCTACCCTGCATTGGAAGGTGGATTGTTAACCACTGGTCTGCCAGGAAAGTCCCTGCTAGGGATTTTATTTATTTTTTTTTTATTTTTATTTTTAATTTTTATTTTTATTTATTTATTTTTTTATTTTTTATTTATTTTAGTTGGGGGCTAATTACTTTACAATATTGTAGTAGTTTTTGCCATACATTGACATGAATCAGCCATGGGTTCACATGTGCTCCCCCTCCCGAACCCTCCTCCCACCTCCCTCCCCTTCCCATCCCTCTGGGTCATCCCAACGCTCCATCCCTGAGCATCCGTCCCATGCATAAAACATGGAATGGTGTTCCGCTTCACATATGACAATATACATGTTTCAATGTTATTGTCCCAGAACGTCCCACCCTCACCTTCTCCCTCAGAGTCCACAGGACTGTTCTATGCATCTGTGTCTCTTATTCTGTCTCGTATATAGGGTTACCATTACCATCTTTCAAATTCCATATACATGCATTAGTATACTGTATTGGTGCTTCTCTTTCTGGCTCACTTCACTCTGTATAATGGGCTCCAGTTTCATCCATCTCAATAGAACCGATTCAAATGTATTTTTTTTAATGGCTGAGTAATATTCCATTGTGTATATGTACCACAGCTTCCTTATCCATTCGTCTGCCGATGGACATCTAGGTTGCTTCCATGTCCTGGCTGTTGTAAACAGTGCTGCGATGAACATTGGGGTGCACGCATCTGTTTCAATTCTGGTTTCCTCGGTGTGTATGCCTAGCAGTGGGATTGCTGGGTCATATGGCAGTTCTATTCCCAGTTTTTTAAGGAATCTCCACACTGTTCTCCATAGTGGCTGTACTAGTTTGCATTCCCACCAACAGTGTAAGAGGGTTCCCTTTTCTCCACACCCTCTCCAGCATTTATTGCTTGTAGACTTTTGGATAGCAGCCATTCTGACTGGTGTGTAATGGTACCTCATTGTGGTTTTGATTTGCATTTCTCTAATAATGAGTGATGTTGAGCATCTTTTCATGTGTTTGTTAGCCAGCTGTATGTCTTCTTTGGAGAAATGTCTGTTTAATTCTTTGGCCCATTTTTTGATTGGGTCGTTTATTTTTCTGGAATTCAGCTGCAGGAGTTGCTTGTATATTTTTGAGATTAATTGTTTGTCTGTTGCTTCATTTGCTATTATTTTCTCCCATTCTGAAGGCTGTCTTTTCACCTTGCTCTTAGTTTCCTTTGTTGGGCAAAAGCTTTTAATTTTAATTAGGTCCCATTTGTTTATTTTTGCTTTTATTTCCAATATTCTGGGGGGTGGGTCATGGAGGATCCTGCTGTGATTTATGTTGGAGAGTGTTTTGCCTATGTTTTCCTCTAGGAGTTTTATAGTTTCTGGTCTTACATTTAGATCTTTAATCCATTTTGAGTTTATTTTTGTGTATGGTGTTAGGAAGTGTTCTAGTTTCATTCTTTTACAAGTGGTTGACCAGTTTTCCCAGCACCACCTGCTAGGGATTTTAAATGAGATGATTCACCTTTAGTGTCTGACACACGGTAAGTACTCAATCAGTATTAGCTATCGCCTTTGTTATTGCTCACTGCAGTGAACAACACAGATGAAATGCCTGCCCTCATGCAGCCTACATTCTGCAGGGAATGACAAACAATAGCGAGATAAAAACAGAGTATGGTAGTCAGGGTAAGAGCTCAAGAAGGAAATACTTAATAGAACCAGGAAGGAAATGTGGAATGTTGGCTGGTGGAGGGGGTGTAGTTTTCTTTCCACAGGGTGGCAGGGGAAGGCCTTGTGAAAAGGTACCTCTGGGGTCAAGCCCTGAAGGAGGTGAGGATGGACAGTGGGACTGTCAGAAGAACTGGGTGCCAGGCCAGGTCTGCTCTCCCCCTCTGTGACTGCAGTCAAGTTACTGTGATCCTTCGTGACTCCATTTCCTCCTTTGTTAAAGTGAGCACATAGGAGGACAGGATTCATCAATTGTTCATTCAGCAAATGTTTGTTTCCTGATTCCAGTGAGTCAGGGCCAGCCCTGGACATGGGTGTTACAGAGGTAAACACAACACAGAGGGCCCCTGTTGTCATAGGATCTCATGTTCTCGTAGGAAAAGCAGACAATATATACATGAATAAGTAAACACCATCATTTTTGATAGCCCTAAGAGGTATGAAATGAATAGACAACATACAGTGACTCTGGGTGGGAAGTCTTTCTGAGCAGCAGTCAGGGATCCTAATGTCCCGTGTTCCCGGTCCTGCTACCCTCCTGCCTGTGACCTCTCCTCCAAACAGGTTCTGTCCTGTCAGACCATGTCGTCTCCAGAGCTAGAGAAAATCCTCAACAGCTAACAAGTCCCAACCACCCCATGAAGGAGATGAGGCATAGGCCTGTGGTTTCTTTCCAAAGGTGTCCTAACTGAGAGTGAAAACCGATGAACTTGGCCCAGGGACAGTCTGCAGGTGCACACAGTATGCTGGCGCACCAAGAACCCTCAACTTGCAGGAGAGCAAGCTGTAGCTTGCAAGAGACTCCAGGCATATACTTTCCCCATCTCTTACCTCTGCAAACAAATTATTAGCAGTTTTTACATTTTCCCTTAGGGGAATCAGTGCTTATTGACCTTGACACCTTTCTGGCACTCAGCCCATCTAGCCGTGTTTACAGCTCCTTAGCTAAAAAAGGAGGACAGGAAGGAAGGGAGGAAGTGATGGAAGGGAGGAAGGAAAGAAAGAAAAAGGAATAAAAATGCTACCTCAAAGACTTGTTACAAAATAGACTGAAACTCACCTTAATGATCCTCAGCAGTGAGTGGGTTCTTTAGAGTCACCTCTCCAAAGGCTTCGGATACATTTTCTTAAACTTCTACTTCCTGTAGAGGAAAAAGGGCAATGGGTGCATTAGCATGTAAGGAAGAGGTCTAAACTTTTCTTCATTGTAATAATTTGCACTTTTCTTTCACTTCCTTCAGGGTTCATGGAAATCAAGATCCAAGGGGTTCAAGGCTTTCATGTCACAGGTGGAGAAACTATTCTGTAGCCTAGATAATAATGGCAGGTTGTATGTTTCGTGGGCTTGCCAGGTGGCACTGCCAAAGAATCTACCTGCCAGTGCAGGAGGCGTAAGAGACATGGGTTCGATCCCTGGGTTGGAGAGATCCCCTGGAGGAGGGTATGACAACCCCCTCCAGTATTCTTGCCTGGAGAATCCCATGGACAGAGGAGCCTGGCAGGCTTCAGTCCATAGGGTTGCAAAGAGTCGGACATGACTGAAGTGATGTAGCATGCATGCGTGCATGTATGTTGTGTTCATTGCTAAGCTCCCTCATTTTAATCTGGTATATCAAATTTCTTGATGATAACAATAGTAGCTCACATAAATTGAGGCACCAATCTGTACCCTTATAAGCATCATCTCTTTTGACTTGAATGACCTTGATCTCTGTAGGGACTCATTGTTCCAGTGCCTGCTTTGACTGAGTAGGTTGGTTTGCCTAACTCTGGAATTCAATATCAAGTAGCCTGCCCATGTGAACTGCATTCTCCAATAGCAGTTTTCTTAATAAAGGTGATACTTTTGTTTCCAGTTATATATCTCAATGGATCCTGCACTTGGTCAGGGAAGAGGAGTGCTGGTTGCTGGGCTCTCCCAAAGCCCCAAAGGATCCCATTTCATGCAGCTGCCTTCTGCACCCATATCACACATAGCCTGTAGGTGTGTCACATCATTTTCTCCATCACAGCAAACTTTGTGTGTACCATTATGACCTCTCTGAATACAGATGCTGGGTAGGCATTGGCCTCCCTTATAAGACAGAAAGTGAAGCCCACCAGCAGAGTTCACCATGGATGAAAGTCCAGACCTTATACTTAGGAGAAAACAGAGCTCAGAACCCACAAAGGCCATGATTCTGTCACACGGGGCCCATCATCCCTGCTGCAGCTGACTGGAGCTGGGGGTAGGGTACCAAACCTAGGAGGAGCCTGTCTATAGATAAGTGTGAAACCTGTCCATAGATGTGTGCAAAGCCTGAAAAGATATCAACAGGGACAGCGCCATTATTAAAGGCAAGGACAATTACTACTGTTAATCAACCGTTTCCTATGTTTCAGGCATTGTGCTAAGTGCTTAACACTGATTATCTTATTTACCTCTGCTGCATCAAGTATTAGTATCACTATTATGGGGCTTCCTAGGTGGCACAGTGGTAAAGAATCTGCCTGGCAATGCAGGAGACCTGGGTTTGATCTCTGTGTCAGGAAGATCCTCTGGAAAAGGAAATGGCAACTCACTCCAGTGTCCTTGCCTGGGAAGTCCCATGAACAGAGGAGACTGGTGGGCTATAGTCCATAAAGTCAAAAAGAGTCAGACACAAGTGACCAATTGAGCACACACACACTCATCACCACTGTGTAGATGTGGAGACTAGATCATACAGAGATGAAGAAAACCTGACCAGAAGAGAGAGGAAGGTCCATTTCAAAAGTACAGTTGAGCTTTGAACAACATTTAGGGATGCTGACACCCCCAGTTAAAAATCCCTGTATAACTTTATAGTCACTCTTCCATATCCGTGGTTCCTCTATATCTGCAGATTTAACCAACATGGATCATGTAGTACTGGAGTATGTATTTATTGAAAAAAATCCGCATTAAGAGAACCCACGTCATTCTGACCTGTGTCATTCAAGGGTCAACTGTAAAATACAAACATTATGACTTATAGCATGAGCTTAGGAATTAAAATGCCTGCATTTGAATTTTCTATACTTGACTCTGATCTTCGGCACTTATATAACATAGGCCGATAATGGTACCCACATCAAAGGATTGCTACAAAGTTTAGAAGGGTTAATACTTGTAAAGAGCTTAGAAAAGTGCCAGCACCTAATATACATGTCCAATAAATATTAGCACTGAGAATGACATTCTTTATCCTTACCCACAAATAACACTATGATATCATGTAATGGCAGAGTTGTCAAATCAAAACTAATTTTCCTAAGATGGCTATCATCATTATCATCATCATTATTATTATATCTCATAGGCACGTGGCAGATAAATAGTATTTCTTTCCATGAAGGAGCTCCATGTATGTTACACTAGTGTTGCCTCTCTGCCTACTCACTTACTCCTATTAATTCATTCAATGAACACCTTATTTGTGGCAGGTAATTTTCCTAAGCATTGGCAATACGGCAGTGAACAAACTGCAGAAAAAGAATTTGTAGGAAAAAACCCTGCCTTCTTGAAGCCTATATTCAAATGGATGTTGTATTTCCTGCATGTTCTGATTGTATTTAGTATTTTGACGACCTTCTGCTGTCCTTCTCTTGAATCTGGATCTGGGCAGTGTCGCTTGTCACAACTTCACAGCCATCAGGGGCTACACTAGAAAAGAGGTTCAAGAAGTGACTTCATTTGATTGGTAAGTCTGGAAGGTGATGCTGGAGCCCAGCTCCCATCTCTTCTGCAGGGGTACACATGCTTCTCTGCCCCCCATGTCTCTAAGCTTTAGAGGCTGCATCTGTGGTCCTCCAGGCTGGTCTATGACTAGATTGGCTGATTTGCCTAATTCTGGGTCGAGAACCCAATAGTTCAGTTCAGTCGCTCAGTCATGTCTGACTCTTCGCGACCCCATGGACTGCAGCACACCAGGACTCCCTGTCCATCACCAACTCCCAGAGTTTACTCAAACTCATGTCCATTGAGTCGGTGATGTCATCCAACCATCTCATCCTCTGTTGTCTCCTTCTCCTCCCACCTTCAATCTTTCCCAGCATCAGGGTCTTTACCAATGAGTCAGTTCTTTACATCAGGTGGCCAAAGTATTGGAGTTTCAGCTTCAGCATCGGTCCTTCCGATGAATATTCAGGACTGATTTCCTTTAGGATGGACTGATTTGATCTCCTTGCCTTTCAAAGGACTCTCAAGAGTCTTCTTCAACATCACAGTTCAAAAGCATCAATCCTTCAGCGCTCAGCTTTCTTTATAGTCAAACTTTCACATCCATACATGACAACTGGAAAAACCATAGCTTTGACTGGACGGACCTTTGTTGGCAAAGTAATGTCTCTGCTTTTTAATATGCTGTCTAGGTTGGTCATAACTTTTCTTTCAAGGAGCAAGCGTCTTTTAATTTCATGACAGCAGTCAACATCTGCAGTGATTTTGGAGCCCCCCAAAATAAAGTCTCTCGCTGTTTCCACTGTTTCCCCATCTAACAGTTGTGCATATAAGCCACATTCTCCAACATCAGCTTTGTCAGTGAAAAAAGATGACTTCGTTTCCTGGCTGCCTTATCCTTTTGTCTGACGTTTCACGTGGCTCAGAAGTTGATCGTGGAAGAGAAACATAGCTTTCTGGGCTCTCTCAAGTGCCCACCGAGGTTTCCTTTGTACCACTGACTGCATTCTGTACACACAGCAGGTGCTGTTTAATACACAGCTAATGTGCAACTTCATATCCAACATCAGTCAAGGATTGGCGAATGTTCATTACAGAAAAACTGGCAAGAAAATCTCTCTTCTCTAGAGGAGAACCCTAAAGGATTTAATTTATTGCGTCTGGCATAAAAGCGTCAGGGAATCAAAGGCATGCTTAACAACTTGAGTGGGTGTTTTCTGTTGCCTGTTTACTGCAAGTGAGGAACATTACTCTGCAGTTAATGGCAGACATTAAATTGTAATTATACATTAATTATCGTGTATATGTAGCAAAGCATACTTGTTTTATATGTATGCACACCTCTCACAGTCATTCCTAGTTCAAGCTTTATGACACCCAAGGAATGTGACTTAACTCAAGAAAGCATGAGCAGTGTTTCAATTTCTAAAACTCAGTGAATGTTAGTTCATTTCAATTTGAAAAAGATAACTTTGTCTACCTGGCACATTGGTGGTGGGATTATGGGATAGACTAGAAAAATGAAAATTGTGTCTAAAAATCGAAGGGAAATAATTTCTAATCGGAAAGTTTTGACTCCTTGATCTGATCTTCAAGATCTTTTCCATCTATATTTCTACAAATGCCTAAATTTCATAGTTGTCTTTCTGGCCACACCAAATGAGGTGAGTTTTTCTTACAAACTAGCTGTTTTCATCCAGCACAGAATCACACATTCATAGGTGGCAAAAATGAACACTGAAAGCTACCCTTAAAATTCTTGACTTTTACAGTCACAGAAATACTTTTGCCTCTGTGCTACCCAACATTTTTTTTTTGAATACTGGTTTAAAAGCACATAAAATACTCCTTTATGTAATTCAGAGAGCTAAGTACAGTCACTTTGGTTAGCTGTGACTTATAGTTTGCCAGACTTTGTTTTGTGTCCCACAAATCCTACCACTGGCTTTCCCTATCTCCTCCTCCTCTGCTCAGTCTCATCTTTCTCCACAGCCCTCCTTCAACATTCCCTTCTTCAACTTGAGGTACCTGCTCAGACCTGCTGGTCCAACTCTGAAGCCTTGTATGCATCACTCTATGATCAGACTTGTTTTAGAAAACAATACTTTTCTTCAAGCTAATGGAGGTGATGGTAATGACAAGACAGAGCCACTTGTTTATGTATTCCCTTTATTCAATAAACCACGTCTGACCCCCAGTCTATTGTAGAAACTGTGATAAGGACTGGTGATGTAAGGATGATAAGTGTCTTCAGGCACTCACCAGGTCCTGAAGGTGCACAGAAATGAGTTAAGGATCAGTAGTATCTGGGAGGCTTGCTACTACTCCCTCCCCCTACGCCCATGGCAGACATTCATAATTGATCACTCACTGCACTCTTCCCCTCTTTGAACTTATATTCAATGTCACCGTCCATTTCAATTCAGTGCTCTAAGAAGCCACCATCAATGAGTTGGATCCAACATCTGAGCCCCAGTGAAGTGTATCTACCATTCCCAAAGTTAGACCTGAAATAGAGGTGGAAATGGATTGGGGGATGACACAGGATGAGATGGTTGAATGGCATCACCAACTCAATGGACATGAGTTTGAGTAAACTCCGGGAGTTGGTGATGGACAGGGGGGCCTGGTGTGCTGCAGTCCATGGGGTTGCAAAGAGTCAAACACAACTGAGCGACTGAACTGAACTGAACTGAATAGACTGTCTCAGATGGATGGTTTTTGAGCATGAGCTGTTTAAAGCAAGCTTCTTGATCTGTGGAACCTGATGTGTAAGTATTGGTATAGCCAGTTCCATCACACCAGGCACCATGCTTAGTGATTTCATGCAACATGTCATGTGACCCTCTTAACAAGACAGTGAGGTCAGTGCAGCCATTATCCCAAGTTTGAAGAAGAGAAAAGCTGTGTACAGCAAGGCTACATAAAGCACCTCAAGTCTCACAACTAGAGTTATGAAGTCGTCGTTTAGTTGCCAAAGTAGGTCAATACAGAATCAATCTAACTCAAGAGCAACACAAGTTTCCATAGTGGAATGGGAGCCACAGGGACAACTCAAGCTTCTCTATCTATACGTTTATTTTTAATATAGAAGAAAAACAGAAAATGTATTATGTGGGTTGTCATTGGCACCCTAAGTCAGATACTTACTTGTCACACACAGCATGGGAGACACCCTGCAGGTGGAGGGCAGGTCTCCAAGGCAGAGGGTTGGCCATGGTGTCCCCTTTCTTCCACCCTCTTCAGTTATAGAGAGCTACTGCTGTTCACACATGCCTGGTTACTGTGTTATTCTAGACAGTACAATCAGCAGTCTCGTCTATTGAGATGGATGAAACTGTTTTTGAAACACCCTGAGTTTCACAAGTTGTCCTTTGGAAAAGTTCTGAATAGACTTGTCAAACTTAAAGATGAGTTCCCCATTTTTCTTCTATAAGGATGAAGTGTTTCATATTTCAGACCTTTACTCTGATGACAAATAGTACCAAGCAGATAGTTTTTGAAAAAATAAACACACTTCATCTGTCCCCTCAAGGTAAAGGTAACATTTTAACAAGTAGGAAAGTCTTTCTAAAGAAACTTACATATGAGAAGAACATTTTGGAAATGATTTGAATGTCTCGTCTCTTGGCACAAGCAGTGTAAATATGCCATGTGTCAACACTCTTTAAAAAATTGGAAATATAATTTTTAACCTGTTAAAAGATCTCCCAGACAAAGAGTTTCAGTGGTTTTTGAGCCATTTGTTAAAAATCCTAACAATATGAGAATGATACAAGGCTATTTTGTAAGAACAATTGATAGATATCAAGGAATACAAAATTCCTAGCCAAATTCCAACAAAATTTGCATAATTTACAAATAAGACTAAGCAAACAAACAAAAAACACCTATCACTTATTAATTCCAGCCAGGAATACATTTCTTCTTTTAGTCACTATGTCCCTTGGTAAGGAAACTTTTTCAGTTCTCACGGTCTTGCAAGCCAAGGTTTGAACTCATATGCCTTAGCTTAGAACCAGGTCAAACTGCTTCATCATAATGGATTAAACAAATATTTACTAAACTGCTGCTCCTGCTGAAATGTATTAATTCTGTTTGATAAAAGCAAAATATTTTTGCACTGTTAAAAACTAAAATTAAAATCTGTAAGAATATTATTCTTCTCCTTTTTTTCAAATGTTCCTTTTGTTTCTGTTTTTACTATACAGAATACACTGGCAGGGTAGTCCATATATATAATTTAAAAACAGATATGTGTAATTGGGGGTTTCCCTGGTGACTCAGACCGTAAAGAATATGCCTGCAATACAAGAGACCCAGGTTCAATCCCTGTGTCAGAAAGATTCCCTGGAGAAGGCAATGGCAACCCACTCCAGTATTCTTGCCTGGAAAATTCCATGGACAGAGGAGCCTGGTGGGCTACAGTCCATGGGGTCGCAAAGTGTCAGACACGACTGAGTGACTTAACACTTTCACACTTTCACACATAATTGGGATGCACTTAAAACTTGTTTGATTAAAGATATACAGCCAGGAAAGAATGTTGGGAGCATGCTGCAATATTCTCTACAGCTTTGAGAAGTGTAGTCAGTGGAAAGGAGGTGAAGGCACTAAAGGATATCAGTCAACACACAGCCTGACATCTACCTGTATTAAGGGTGACTCCATTTTATAGATTGCTTCTAATTGTGTTCAGCTACCAGATTAGATGCCAGAACTTACATCCTTTACCATCTGAACCACCAGGGAAGCCCACATCCCTATCCAGTGCCCTACAAGTTGGCCCAGGGCAATCCTATGGATGGACTGTATCCAGCTCCTTCTCAATGCAGGTTGAGCTTGGGAAGAAAAACACAGAAGGGGAGCCCTGTTTTCTGACAGACTCTCACCATGCCTCCCTGACCTGGCTGGGTTGACCCTAACACTGCACTGTGTGGTCCCTGATTACATTCTCCCCCTGCCACCTAGGCTAAAAGGCTGCTCTGCCCTTCCATCAGCACAGCTAATCCAGGTGTCAACAGAGGAATCAGGAATAGTTAATAAAATCCCCTCACAGTCTCATAAACTAAGGGAAAGATTATCTAGAGACTCAAAGATTGCACGAGCTGTTTGAACATGAACAGCTATAGGCACACCTCCTGGAACTGGAATTGTCTGCCCCCTCCCTCTTCTTTCCCCTCATTCTGGGTGGAGTTTTGGCACCTCCTCCTCCTAGGAGCTCACATGCCACCCTTGAGGCTTGTTTTCAAGCCTGATGACAGCAGGTGCTCATCTCTGCAGGTAACTTGCAAAACTGACCTTCTACCTGGAAGGCTTTCTTCAATCTATCCTCTCTGGTGTCATTTTGGATGGCCTTTGACTGGGTCTTTGAGTTTCTTTGTGCAGTGAATGGGGGTTCCCAGGTGCTGCAGTGGTAAAGAATCAGGAGACATGGGTTTGATCCTTGGGTTGGGAAGATTCCCTGGAGAAGGAAATGGCAACTCACTCCAGTATTCTTGCCTGAAAAATTCCATGGACAGAGGAGCCTGACGGGCTATAGTCCATGGGGTCACAAAGAGTCAGACATGACTGACTGAGCATGCACACTTGCTGTCAGTGACAGAGAGCCTGAGTATTCAGGCTTCCTCAGAGGCACTGATTAACCTTTCAGTCTGCAAACACCTCCTCTGTTACATCAGTTGTTTTCCCAGGATTTGGCCTCACATTACAGGACAAAGCCTATCCCAAGGCCGGGCCTCTCTTGACTTCATCTTCCTCACCAATCTGGTTTTCTTCTTCCCACTTCTTTCTCCAATCTCAGAAGAACCTTAGGCTAAAACAGAATTGTTCTTGAGGATGGTGGCAGGTGACTAAAAAGCAGGAAGTGCTTTTTCTATTTCTCTTTTAAAGACGAGTTCTAAGAGAAAAAGCAAACCAAAATCTTAGGGGAGAAAAGATGTTATTGTTCTGAGTCTGCATCTTAGTACCTATAAGCCTTGAGCCCAGTGGCCCCCCTTCAGTTCTCTGAAGTGGTTGGCAAGCAAGCACCTGAGGTATTTCCTCAGCTGCTTCTGATCTCTCAGGAGGGGACACTTTAACTTTTCAAAGGTATATGTGAATACGGGAGAAGGCAAATCTCCTCAGAGAATTTCACACTGGCGTCTTTACATAGTCGCTTTTTAAGACCCCAGTGCTTTTGGTGTTTTGGATTTTTGCACACACACATTGGCAATGTCCATTCTGTTCTCCCAGTGAGTGGAGTGTGATGCTTTGAATCATCAGGGGCCCTATGATACGCTGTGTATGGCACAGCTGTGACAACTTAGAGCCTGTTCTATATCCTGTGTGCCTCTCAGTTTTCTCAAGTCCATAAGCAAATTACTTCATCTTTCCCCACTTTGTAAAATGAAGATGGTTACTGCATCAAACGCTAGCAACAATAACAAGACAATCATCCTTATCCTTGGGGGACTGGTCCCAGGTGCCCCATGAATATACCCAAATTCTCGGATGCTCAAGTCCCAAGTCGGCCCTCCACAGCTGTAATCCCATATCCAGAGAAGATCCACCCAATGTGATTCATGTTGTACCGCACCTATTTATTGAAAAAAATCTACCTATAAGTGGACCGGCACAGCTCAAACCCGTGTTGTTCAAGAGTCAACAGTTCTCTTACTTGGGCCTGTTCTATAGGCCAGGCACTTTTCACACCTGGACTCATTTACAACATTCTTACAACAACCATATGAACTCAGAACCACTGTCTTCCCCTGTTCAGAGATTAATAAACTGAGACACCGGTCCATATCAAGTTAGAGAGTCGGGATTTAATTCAGTCTACCTGATCCAGAGCCTAATGTCTTAATTGTGATACTTCTATTCCCACTTCACAATGTCACTGGGAGACATTTTTTATATTCGTGACAGCACTTTGTAAACAATTAAGCAAAATAAAAATATTTATATCATTATTATTATTCTAACTACAGGCAAGGAGGGTTAGAAACGGGACACTGTCCATGCCTTTGAGAAATGCAGAGTCTTGAAGATTCTAAATCACACACACACACACATCACAATATAAACCAAAAAAGCCCAACTGCATCAAGCACACAATCAACAAAAACTGTACAGGGAAATGGTACCTGTGCCCAGGCAATGCTGGACTTTCTAGACCATCGGAAGCCCAAGGGCACTCATGTGACTATACCTCCCAGGAGTATTCTGATGTCTGACAAGGTGGGGGAAGCCCTCCGGGTGGGGAATGGCCTATTACATTTCAGGGGGACCTGGGGTTGGAGGCAGATCACGTAAGCTGGGTGTAGCGCTTACTAAGAGGCAACAGAGAGGTGAGAGAGGTGCTTGCTTGCCAGGGACCTATGAGACTTCATTATCTAACGCTCTGATTATATTTGCAACACTGTAATGAACCACCGTGGGTGTCTGACAAGATACGTGACGGGATTCAAAACACATCAGAGGACGGACGGCACATCAAAAAGATGGGTGAAGAAAACAGCCCAAGGTGAGGAGTGTGTTGTTAATAATTCAGGGACAAGATGGATACACTTCCGGAGAGGAAGAATCTGTGATGGACTGGGGAAATATTAAAGAGGAAGAATTCCCACATGGGAGCCCGACCCCTTGAGGGCTGGACAGCACAGTGCTCCTGCGGCCCCACTGTAGTAGGCATGCTATGCATATTTATTTGTGCCTAAGCAGATGTCCTGAAGGACAGAATGGGTACAGGATGCAAACGAAAAAGGAGTTGAGGATTAGATTCATAGTCACTAACTACTACTGAGGGACCAGGACACTAGAGGTACCATTGATGATGATGTGATATTGAAGACTCAACATTCAGGAAAGAAATGATCCTGGGTAAATTTGGAAGTGGCAGGTACAAATGGAGAAACAAGATGTGAGGTTCAGAAAATATAAGAGGTCAGGAATAGATGCCTTTTGTGGACAGGTGGGTATCATTTACGATTCTGATCTTCCAGGCAACAGCAACTTACCCTGGATAATTTATATAGAAATTAATTTACTGAAATGAGAGCTCTAATTCACAGAGTCCCTGGGGAGTTGGAGTACCAGGCAGAGAACATCTGTTGTCATCTCTCAGATTCCTAACCCTGTGGGTATGGGGTGTTGGGCAGCCCTTTTTGCATCCCAGGAACAACTGCCACCTGCTCTACACCGTGAAGAATCCTTCACACTCTCTGACTTTTGTGTCAGAGAACCCCAGATGCTGCATCTAATGGACAGAACCTACATCATTACCATATTCAGGAAGAGAGCCGAAAGAGCATCAGAACCTCTATCGCAGGGAGGGACCTTGCTGCCGGCAGGATGACCGCTGTGGGGAGGGAGGTTCAGCCACTTCAGGGCACACCACGCACATTTATTTCAGAAAAGAGAGGGGAGAGAGATCAATTCAGAACCTGCAGTGCTGGGGGTTCACCCATCAGACCCGGCTTCATCCATGGAGAGAGTAAATGGGTGCCGATGTGGTATATCCAACCCTCAATATGTGCAGAATGTCTCCCTTCAGCCCCAATTTAACGCCTGTAATTAAGAGTCGTTTGTTTACATCAAGAAACTGTTCCAGTTTCAAATGTAAATATCCCCAGAAAGAAGCACACTTCACTTTGCTGTCACTATAGACTTTTCATGCATTAACTTTCAGGGTTGGGGGTTAAAAGCCAGCCCAGAAGATCAGCAGCACCCTGGGCCAAATATAAATCCCTTGTAAAGATCTGTAACCAGTCTTCCGTTGCTTGGGGACCCCTGCCCCCTCCGCCACCAAGTTTCTTTTCACTTATGTCTCCTAAGTCGCCAGATCAATTTGTCATAAGACATCCAATATAGTCAGTGTTTTGATAAGAGAGAAATGGCAGAGTGGAGAGAGAGGAGATCCATTTGTGTATGTGTTGCTCCTCCTATGTGCGATGCTGTGAGGATGGGATTTGAATTCCTTTTTCACTGATGCTGAAAACGAACCTGGGGGATATGACTTGCCCAAGGCCACACAGCTGGGACGGTGCAGAGATGGGGTTCAAAAATCAGCTCTTGTTGGTCTCTGACACCTGGCAGCTCCCCTTGCACTATAATATCTCTCCATGGAAGAAGAAGGGACCTGAGTGCCAAAGAGTATGGAAAACGTATACCTTGGTCCAGTGGGTTAAAGGAATAGAATACATTCTGGGAATATCCCAAGACTGCCCTGGCATGACTGTGCTGGGTTTCTCTGGGGAAAGGTGTGCAAGAATATCTGAGAGAGAAGCCACAGCAAAACAACTCTTACTTCACAACTTCACTGGCACTGAGATGCTATTTTTCAGGTATCTTCTGGTTGCAAATAACAGAAACCCAACTCAACTGGCCTAGTAGAAATGGAGATCATTGGGTACTGGGCATGGAAAACATTCCAGGAGTTCTCTCAGTCTCTCTCCATTTCTCAGCTCAGTTCTCCTCTATGTCTGCTTCAGTCCCAAGCAGCCTGTCCCTGTATGGGGGCAGAGGTAGCCAACTACAGATCTAAACTTACATCTCTCCAGCTAATCACTCCCTGCCCCACCAGCTGAGATGGCAGGTCTCAAGGGGCTGCACGTCCCAATTGTGTGGGCCCTTGAGTTTATACCCGCCTCTCCAGTCAAGGATTCATCAGCCTCATCTCCATTACAGAGCTTGAGAATGGCTCCTCAAAGGAACACCGAAGGGCTGCCATCATGGGAAGGGATGCTGGAAAGGCCAAGCCCTTGATATCCACTAGAATGTAAGCTTCATCGAGACAGGGAGTTGATTTTTGCCTTGTTTTCAATTTGTGTGTTTTACTGCTGTATCCCTAGGGCTCCAAACAGGGCTGAGCACATGCTGTGTGCGTGTCAGATCACTTCAGTCGTATCTGACTCTTTGTGGGCCCATAGATTGTAGTCTGCTAGGCTTCTTTGTCCATGGGATTTTCCAGGCAAGAATCCAGGAGTGGGCTACTGTGCCCCCGTCCAGTGGATCTTCCTGACCCAAGGATTGAACCCATGTCTCTTACATTTCTTGCATTGGCAGCCAGGTTCTTTACCACTAGCACCACCTGGGAAGCCCAAGCACATGCTCAGTTCAGTTCAGTTCAGTCACTCAGTCGTATCCGACTCTTTGTGACCCCATGAACCGCAGCACGCCAGGCCTCCCTGTCCATCACCAACTCCCGGAGTCTACCCAAACCCATGTCCATTGAGTCAGTGATGCCATCCAACCATCTCATCCTCTGTCGTCCCCTTCTCCTCCTGCCCCCAATCCTACCCAGCATTAGGGTCTTTTCCAATGAGTCAACTCTTCGCATGAGGTGGCCAAAGTATTGGAGTTTCAGCTTCAACATCAGTCCTTCCAGTGAACACCCAGGAATGATCTCCTTTAGGATGGGCTAGTTGGATCTCCTTGCAGTCCAAGGGACTCTCAAGAGTCTTTTCCAACACCACAGTTCAAAAGCATCAATTCTTTGGCACTCAGCTTTCTTCACCGTCCCATTTTCACATCCATACATGACCACTGGAAAAACCATAGCCTTGACTAGATGGACCTTTGTAGGCAAAGTAATGTCTCTGCTTTTAAATATGCTATCTAGGTTGGTCATAACCTTCCTTCCAAGGAGTAAGCGTCTTTTAATTTCATGGCTGCAATCACCATCAGCAGTGATTTTGGAGCCCCAAAAATAAAGTCTGACAGTGTTTCTACTGTTTCCCCATCTATTTCCCAAGAAGTGATGGGACCAGATGCCATGATCTTAGTTTTCTGAATGTTGAGCTTTAAGCCAACTTTTTCACTCCCCTCTTTCACTTTCATCAAGAGGCTCTTCAGTTCTTCTTCACTTTCTGCCCTAAGTGTGGTGTCATCTGCATATCTGAGGTTATTGATATTTCTCCCGGCAATCTTGATTCCAGCTTCTGCTTCTTCCAGCCCACTGTTTCTCATGATGTACTCTGCATATAAGTTAAATAAGCAGGGTGACAATATACAGCCTTGACATACTCCTTTTCCTATTTGGAACCAGTCTGTTGTTCCATGTCCAGTTCTAACTGTTGCTTCCTGACCTGCATACAGGTTTCTCAAGAGACAGGTCAGGTGGTCTGGTATTCCCATCTCTTTCAGGATTTTCCACAGTTTATTGTGATCCACACAGTCAAAGGCTTTGACATGGTCAATAAAGCAGAAATAGATGTTTTATGGAACTCTCTTGCTTTTTCGATGATCGATCAGATGTTAGCAATTTGATCTCTGGTTCCTCTGCCTTTTCTAAAACCAGCTTGAACATCTGGAAGTTCACGATTCACATATTGCTGAAGCCTGGCTTGGAGAATTTTAAGCATTACTTTACTAGCGTGTGAGATGAGTGCAATTGTGCAGTAGTTTGAGCCTTCTTTGGCATTGCCTTTCTTTGGGATTGGAATGAAAACTGACTTTTTCCAGTCCTGTGGCCACTGCTGAGTTTTCCATGTTTGCTGGCATATTGAGTGCAGCACTTTCACAGAATCATCTTTCAGGATTTGAAATAGCTCAACTGGAATTCCATCACCTCCACTAGCTTTGTTGGTAGTGATGCTTCCAAAGGCCCACTTGACTTCACATTCTAGGATGTCTGGCTCTAGGTGAGTGATCACACCATCGTGATTATCTGGGTCGTGAAGAACTTTTTTGTACAATTCTTCTGTGTATTCTTGCCACCTCTTCTTAATATCTTCTGCTTCTGTCAGGTCCATACCATTTCTGTCCTTTATTGTGCCCATCTTTGTATGAAATGTTCCCTTAGTATCTCTAATTTTCTTAAAGAGATCTCTAGTCTTTCCCATTCTATTGTTTTCCTCTATTTCTTTGCATTGATGGCTGAGAAAGCCTTATCTCTCCTTGCTCTTCTTTGGAACTCTGCATTCAAATGGGTATATCTTTCCTTTTCTTTTTTGCTTTTCACTTCCCATCTTTTCACAGCTATTTGTAAGGCCTCCTTAGACAGCCATTTTGCTTTTTTTGCATTTCTTCTTCTTGGGGATGGTCTTGATTTGTAGGCACACTCAAAAAACACTTATTTAATAAGGATGTTTTAAAGGAAAAAAATGCAGAGAAACAGGGAGATAGAAATACTGGTTGGGGCTGTTTGCTGAAACTCTGAGGAAATAAATGAATAAATGTCCATATAGACCATGATGTTTGGGATGCCAGGAAATGGGGGAGTGGGCTTACAGATGAATAGAGAGACCAGAATCTCTTGTCCTTTAGATGAGTCATGTGTCACTGAATGGATATGTCACTGCAACGCTGGCGTTCAGGGCATGTCAATCACTGGGTTGAATCGAGCCCTGGACCGCCAGGCTCTAACAAGAGCAGCGTTCCCGTCTGGTTGCCCACAGTCCTCCTGGTATGAAGGATGATGTGTCTCTCTTTCTTACAGGGCTGTGTCTACAAGAGAGATGTGCCTTATGCATTGCTGCCATTTCTCCCCATATCCCCTCCAAGAGGGAGAAGGCCAGTGTGGTGATACCCACTCCCCTTAGAACTCACGGCACTGGGCTGGTGGGAGACTGGGGGTGGCATTCCAGAATAACCACTCAGTTGCTGTTAATCTGGTTTTATAATCTCTCTCAGCATGCTAACCTAATGCCCCATAGTGTGTTTTGGGAGCATATGTACCCCAAATCCCCCAAATTACCCCCCACTCTCAGTAGTACCTTTTGTTTTCCCCGGGACATGAGAACAATAGAACTTTTTGCATTAATGAGAATGTGCTCAGTCCGCTTGTTTCAGCCAAACTCGAATTTGTCCAAAAAAAGGCTGCAAAGACATTGGATCTGGAAACACTTTAAGAAACAGAAACAAAAACATCCCTCACAATAGTTACTGCAATAAACTGCCTGGTTAATATGCACCCAGTGTATTTTGTCATTGTGGAAACTGAGCTTAATTTGTTGCAACGCGATGCAGCTATTAGCATGTGCTTCCCCTCCTCCTCCTAGTCCCCCACCTTCTAGTTAATTCAGCGTAGAAATAAATCGTCAAAACAGACTTGGAGGGCACAGCAGGGGCTCTGCAAAGTCATTTCGGTTTTGCTTCCACAGTGTCCCTTTGCTGTTTTCTGAGCAATTAGAACTGATGAAAGAAGATAAAGTGTTACCAATGTGACTGATATAGGATCAGTATACATCCTGTATAGATCCTGGATGTGTGGAATATTTAGCTCCTGAAAGGGGTTTTTTGGACACCTGTGGGGATCGAAAAAATCTCTATCGCCCCAGTAACTGTCCTGAATAAGACAGAAGGGTAGGTAAGAGCCCCCCACACAGAAAGCTGTCAACTCTTTAACTCTTACAGCCTTCCAGAGGAGTAGACACACTTCTGAACTGTCAGCTCCTAAACTGGAAACAAAGGCTCTTGAGTTGAACAATTTTCCTCAGGCAACTCATCTGAGTCAGTGACAGAAGCTGAGGTTCATTGGCTACAAAAACATGACAGTGTTCACGGCGTTAACCTCCGCATCCCTCCCTTAGTATTGAGGTTTTGATCCTTGGCATTTTCTCCCTGATCCAGACAGTCACGCCTACTGTTGCTCTTGTCTGCTATTATTACTACTCTCCTTTTGACCTTCACATGCCTTCAGCCAGCCCATATTTCATTGACTCTAAGATGTCATCCATTATAAGATGAACCACTACTTTAGGTAATGTTAAAAAAGAAGAAAATGCTGCCAATTAAATATGACATGACACTGATCATGATTTCAGAGATGTTAAAATGTGGGGAGAGAAAGTATCGCGCCATCTGTAAAATGTAGTATGTTAATTGTCTGCTCAGATTCAGAACGTTTTTTCTTCAAGAAAAGGGTTTGGGGAAGAAGTTCTTCCTCCCCTTCAATGTTGGGGGTCCTACTGTGCGTTGCCCATCATGGATTCTGCTTCCCTGGCTATAGAACAAGAGCATGAGACCCAAATGGGGGAGAGCAGAGGACTTCACTGAGATTTAAAGGAAGACAGTGCTTCCTTTCTGGTGACAAAAAAAGACAAGGGCCCTGAAGTTTGAGCAGCCAACATGCCAGTCTGGGAGAAACATGACTTGAGAAAATAAGTCACTCATCTGAGCAGCTGATATGGAGATAGAAGAGTCTCAACAGGGTTGCACTCTATGAATGCATTTGTCTCTGAGACCCAATGCAGTGGCACCAATAAATTGCCCCTTTGCTCAGTCGAAAGTGGGTTTTTGTACCTTGCTACAAGAAACCTCTTTTTCAAAGACACCAAGAGGGAGCTAAACCAGGAGCATCCCTCTTTTCTCTAGGCTTACTCACCTTGAACCCACTGTGACGGGAAGACAGTGGACAGAAATGTCAATGTCCTCTGTTTGTACTTTGGGAGTCAAGCTACTCTCTCCCACTACCAAGGGCAATGAACACTAGGGTCCTGCCAGTGTTCTACCTGCTTCTCTACCAAAGAACTAGAGGGTTTCCTGTTTTTGGTTTTAAACATGGATTTTCAATTTTTAAAGAATGAGAAAACCAAAATATCTCTGGTGATGGGGGATGGGGAGGGAGAGGTCAAGGAAAAGAGCAAACATTTTCTAAGAAAAAGCAAAGAACTAAAAAAGAACAACAATCTGATTGTTTCCTAAACCCCCTTCTGTTAATAATACATTCCTGACTCTTTTCAGAACTTGGCTGGTGAGAGGAGTAGATGGAGACTGAAAATTAAGAACTTCTTGGGAATAGTAGAAATTAAAATGTGGACAGATAAAACCCAGTAGAACTTAAAGTTGTGCTCAGTGATGCTTCGAGGTTTCTGAGTTTGCTAATGAATACTTTTCAAAAACTTTTCTATATAAACCTGCAGAAATCAACAGAGAACTATACTAATCCACTTACTCTATTTTAACTCTTCAAATGTCCCAGAACCTCTGATTTTCTATTGCAGAGAAAAGTAAATGGAAAATTGCTTTTGAGGTTTCTTTTGTGCTGTAATAATCTTGGGCAGTTCCCACCTGGCTGTGTCCTCGCATGCACCCTATAAATTGATTCCAAGCTTTTCCTTTAGTCAAAAACTCAATTGCCTTGGAAGCCAGAAAGAAAATGAGTGGTGATAAAAGCCCATTTTGATAGTATTAAGATCAAAACCTTCACTACACAAATATGTTTGTCCTTTGATGCCTTTTCAGTTGGAAATATTCATTATGAATTGGTGTTAATCTCACATTTCTGCAATATTTTCCATCCAGATGGATCTCAAAATTGTAGTTCTCTAATCCTTAATGATGAAAAAAAGAAAAAAACCCTTCCTACTCCTGAACCCAGGAATTTCATTACCTTTTTTTCCCCTTTTTAATAGTAACGCTTCTTTATAGTTTTCTGGTTTATTTACTTTTAACATGAAAAACATTGAATGGAGGTAATATTATTACCTTATGGGCCTTTAATCAGAGCCTTTCCCTCAAAGAATATCTTTTGTTGCAAAATACTGAATGAGAGAAAAGTACAGCCTTCCACAAGGTGATCATTTAAGTATTTTGCTTACATTGAGTCTGTTGGGAAGGGAAGCACTGCCTGTTTTCTTTCCAGAGAGGGGGAAAAAGAAAAGAATTTTGAAATATAATCACTAACATATCACAATATCACCAGCTTTTGAAGATAGCTAAACAAGAACTGTTATATCTGATTCATTAGTGAAAACAACCCGTCCACTAGAATATGAGCAAGAAATGCTCAGTGCCTCTGAGATTTCTGCAGTATGCCCCTTTTCTCTCCCTGTCTCTTTATATCTGGAGTCACTGAAGCCCTCCACAGGCCACTTCAATCCATCCCAGTTTCAGACCTAATTTGCAGAGTCAGTTACCCTCATTCCCTGCTCATTTCAGTTTATGCCTGTGAGGTTGGGATGGAACTTGTTCTGATGGACCTGTGAGTAGCTGAGAGTCCCAGGTCAACCTTTTGGGTGTAGGTTAGAGGCTTGGCCTGCCTCCATTATCCTTCAGGTCCCTGTTAGGATATTGTCCTCTATCCACTTGACTCTGATTCTTAACAGTTTCCCAGGGTAATCTCTTGAACATCTGCTTTTCTTGGCCTCATACCATCTTTTGCCCTTCCTCTGATGTCAGACACTCATTTAAATTTTGGTAAGCTATCTATCCCCTGCCGTGTTCATAGTTCATGTGGTCTGGGTAGGTGCGACATCTTAGCCCCAGCCCTAGCAGTTAACACACAGCTCAGACCTAGTCAGTTGGTGTGCTTAATGCTTCAGCCCTGGTGATTGGTTCAGAGGTGAGCATGTGACACAAGCTGGTCCAATGAGAATCAGTGCTGGAGTTGAATTAACATTGTTGGATAGGAGAAGA
The DNA here is from genome assembly GCA_024291935.2 of Okapia johnstoni. NCBI lineage: Eukaryota > Metazoa > Chordata > Mammalia > Artiodactyla > Giraffidae > Okapia > Okapia johnstoni. The sequence goes on from CM044308.1 coordinate 63,594,085, forward strand.
ATTCCTACTACACCATTTCTCAGCCATGACTCTATTGAGATATTAGTCCAAGGAACTTTTTATTGTGGTGTGTGTGCTCAGTTGTGTCCGACTCTTGGTGACCCCATGGTCACCTGTAGCCCATCAGGCTTCTCTGTCTATGGAATTCTTCAGGCGAGAACACTGGAGTGGATTGCCATTTTCTATTCCAGGGGATCTTTTTGACCCAGGGATTGAAAACCCACATCTACTGTGTCTGCTGCATTGGCAGGCGGATTCTTTTCCACTGTGCTACTTGGGAAGCCTGGGGGGCTGTTCTATTTGTCAGATGTTTAACAGCATCCCTGACCTGAACTCACTAGTTGCTAATAACAAATTCCCCATCTCCAGTTGTGATAACCCAGAATGTCTCATGATACTGCCAAATGTCTCTGGGTGGAGAGGGGAGCAAAATTGTCCACAGTTGAGAACCACTGCACTAGGCTGAAACCGCGAGATGTGTGGTTGGAAGACCTGGGGAACTCTATGTGAAGAAAATTAGACTGATCGTGATGCTAATATATAGGAAAGCAGAACCAGGAGGATACACAGACCGAAACCAAGTGATATTATGTATGTTTCTAATCTTTTTGTGCTCTTGTACATTAAGCCATTCTTGCTCATTTTTGGAACTGAGAACAGGTGAAAATGTCTGCTCTCACCTTTTCTATTCATCATTGTACTATGTAGGTCCTAGCCAGGGCTATCACAAAAGAACTACAAGTAAAAGACATAGAGATTGGAAAGAGGAAAAAAAAGCTATTCTCATTTGCATACAATATAATCTTCTATATAGAAAATTCTAAGAAATCTATTTTTAAAAACTCTATTAGAACTATAAGTTTATAGTAAGGCTGCTTGATAAAAATCAATATACAGATTTCAATTGTATTTCTTTGACACTAGCAATGAATTGCAATTTAAATACATTTCAGTTTAATACATGGCAATTTAAAACCAGTACTATTTAAAGCAGCATCAAAAATATGAATTCATAGGGATGAAGTTAACAAAACACATGCAAGATCTGTAACCTGAAAATTAAAGGGGAAATATGCCACATTAATAGAAGATTAAAATCCATTAAGATGTCCAATTTTTCCAAGTTAGTCTATAGATTCAATGCATCCTAATCAAAAGCTCAACAGGCTTTTAAAATAGAAATTCAGAAGCCAAATTCTAAAATTTATATGGAAATGCAAATAACTCATAGTAGCCAAAGCAATTTTACAAAAAAAGAACCAAGTTCTTATACTAGATGCTTACACTACCTGATTCATACATATTTGAAGCTACAGTAATAAAGATAGTGTTGTATTAACATGTGAGCTTAGTTGCTCAGTCATGTCCAACTCTTTGAACATAAATATAGATAAACAAATTGAAGGTATAATATGTAGAAAAGTACCCAAACCTATGTGGCTAATTGATTATTTTTTTACAGAGGTGTCAAGAAAATTCAAGTGGAAATGGCAATCTTTTCAACAAATGATGCAAGAACAATTGGTTATCCATATGTTCCCCTCCAAAATTATGGAATCTCATTCATCATCTAACCTTGCATACAAAAATTAACTCAAAATGTTTTATAGGTCTATATGTAAAACATAACGCTATAAAATTCTGGAAGAAAAACATAGAAAGGCTTGATTATCTGGGATTAGGCAAACAACTTTTAAAGTGAAAGTGAAGTCGCTCAGTCATGTCCAACTCTTTGCAACCCCATGGACTGTAGCCCATGAGGCTCCTCCATCTATGAGAATTTCCAAGCAAGAATACTAGAGTGAGTTACCATTTCCTTCTCTAGGGGATCTTCCCCACTCAGAGATCGAACCCGGGTTTCCTGCCTTGCAAGTAGACGCTTTACCGTCTAAGCCACCAGGGAAGCCCAACAATTTTTAAAGCAGGGCTCAAAAAGCAGGAAGCATAAAAGAAAAAAATACTAAATTTTATTTCATTAAAGATGTTATTCTTTAAAAGACACCATTAATAAAATGAATATATTTGCAAATAAGATTTTGAGAGAATATATTTTCAGAAACATATATTCTGAAAGACTTGTACTCAGAACATATAAAAAAATTATTTCAACTCAACAAACAGAACATAAACTACCAAATAAAATATTGGCAACAGATTTGAACAGATATTTCATCAAAAAAATTTAAAAAGATGGCAAACAAATACCTGAAAAGATTCCCCAAACCATTAACCATTAAAGAAATACAACTTAAAACCAAATGGTGTATCATCATATGGGCTTCCCTGGTAGCTCAGTTGGTAAAGAATTCACCTGCAATGTAGGAGACCACGGTTCAATTCCTGGGTCCGGAAGATCCCCTGGAGAAGGGAAAGGCTACCTACTCCAGTATTCTGGCCTGGAGAATTCCATGGACTATACAGCCCATGGGGTCACAAAGAGTGCGACATGACTGAGTGACTTTCACTTTCACTTTTCACTTCATCATCATATACCTACCAGAATGACTAAATTTAAAAGAGTGACAATATCAACTGAGTTGAAAAGAGTATAGGGCAATCTCATTGTTGCTGGGAATACAAAATAATATAGTCATATTGAAGAAAGATTGGCAACTTCCTAAAAACTAAGTGATTACCTAAGACCTAGCGGTACCATTTCTAATAATACATATTTGCCCAAGAGACATGAAAATATTTATCCATGCAAAGCCTTTTCAGCTTTATTAATAAGACCCCCAAACCAAAAATAATTTAACTTTCCATCAACACATAAATGAATAAACAAATTATGGCATAGCCATGCAATGAGATAGTATTTAGCAATGAGAAGGAACGAACTCATGATTCATCATCTAGTACTGCATCATGTAGGGTTTAAAAAGCACAAAAGACTATATGCTCTATGATTCTATTTATATAATATGGTAAAATAAGCAAAATTCTGGTAATGTAAAGTAGATCAGTGGTTGCCAGGAGTCAGTAGGTTGGAAAGGAGATTGACTCTAAAGGGCCATAAGGCAATATTTGGAGTATTGAAAATGTCCTGTATTTATTTTGGTGGTAGTTACATGACTGCTACCTTTATCAAAACTCATAAAATTGTACATCTAAAATAGATGCATGTTATCATATATATTTCTATCTCAATAAAGCTGCCTAAATCCAAGGTATCTACATCCATATAACATGAAAGTAAGAAAGATGCTATAAGCCAGAGGTCAGTAAACTTTTTCTGACAAAGACTGGACAATAAATATTTTATCTCTAGCATGTACATAGTCTCTGTCACAACTACTCAACTCTGAAGCTCCAAAACAGGTATAGACAGTAGGTAAATGAATACTATGGCTATGTTTCAATAAAACTTTACTTAAGACACTGAAATTTACATTTCATACAATTTCCACATGTCCTGAAATATTACTCTTCCCTGGATTCCCAACCATTTAAAACTGTAAAAACTGAGACTTCTCTGGTGGTCCAGTGGCTAATACTCCACACTCCCAGTGTGGGGAACCTGGTTTCCATCTCTAGTCAGGGAATTAGATCCGCATCCTGCAACTAAAGATCTTGCATACTGCAGTGAAGATCAGAGATCCTGCATGCTGCAACTAAGGCCTGGCACAGCCAAATAAATAAATTCAAAAATTAAATAAATATTAAAGAAAAAAATGTAAAAACCATTCTTAGCTAGCAGGCCATACCAAAACAGATGGTGAACCAGATTTGACCCATAGGCTGCAGTTTGCCAACTCCTTCTATAAACATGTTAGTAAAAATATAACGGTTATCATGACTATATCAAAGAGATAATGATTCAGGTGAAATTTCTAATATTCCATTCATGTTTACATGTTAGAGATCTGTTTAGACGAGAAATAACAAGGTCTATTTTTCACATGTTCTTTAATAGTAGATATTTGTTTGCTATATTAATATTACTTTTGGAATGAAAGTGAAAGTGCTATTCAATCAGTCACATCAGACTCTTTGTGACCCCATGGACTGCAGCCTTCCAGGCTTCTCTGTCCATGGAATTCTCCAGGCAAGAATACTGAAGTGGATAGGCATTCCCTTCTCCAGGGATTTTCCTGACCCAGGGATAGAACCCGAATCCCCCACATTGCAGGCAGATTCATTACCTTCTGAGCCACCAGGGAAGATCAAAATGTCAGACATACATATAAATTCATTTTATCTTGTAAAAAAATTTTTTTACTACCTTTCAATGTTTTTTTAAAGCTTTAATTAATACTCTGTCCAAATCCCACACTTCCACTCACATTTTCCCTCTTTGCCTCCAATTCCTAAGGTGACAACAGGGTTTTTGAATTTGTTTTATACTCTGGAATGTTCTTCCCCCACATGACATCATTTCCTGTAGGTTTCTGCTGAAAAGTCCTCTTATTACTAAAACCTTCAATAGCAAGCTGCTCTCCTGGTCCTTTTATTCTCCTTCCCTTTTGCTCTGTAGCATTTACTGCCATTTGTCATATTATATCCGTACTTGTTTTAATGTTTGCTTATTTTTTTGTCTTTTTTTAACTAGAATAAGTTCCAGGAAAGTGGAAGTGAAGTTAAAGTGTTAGTTGCTCAGTCATGTCTGACTGCAACCCCAAGGACTCCCCAGGCTCCTCCATCCATGGCATTCTCCAGGCAAGAATACTGGAGTGGGTTGTCATTCGTTTCTCCAGGGGATCTTCCAAACCCAGGGATCAAACCCAGGTCTCCTGCATTGCAAGCAGGTTCTTTACTGTCTGAACGGTTGGACATGACTGAGCGACTAACACTTTTACTTTCAAGCTCCATGAAGGCAGACTTTGCATCTGTCCATGCTGTATAATCCCAGTGCTTAAACCGTGTCTGGAAAATAGGATTTGCTGAATGAATAATCTGGGAAGACACTAAAGAGGATGTTTTTCCTGGAAATATCATCCAACAACTGTCATAAAGAGAGCAAAGCTATTCTGAGTACCACTGGCCTGGGACACCCAAGGATGGTGGGAGAAAACACGGATTCACACCAGCCAGGTGGCCCTGCCAGTTAGGCAGGCGAGCAAATCTCACTAAAGGAACTGGGTGCTACAGATCCCTGAGAACCCCCTAATGGAAAGATCTTTTTGGGGGGGAATACATCTTGAAAGATTCTGAGCAGTTTTCATAGTGGAAACTTTCAGTAACCATGTCTTCTGCTGAGAACGTAATGGACATATCTTTTTTCTTTAGGTTAGCTAAACTCTTCTTTTTAATATTTTCTTGTTGAAATGCTTGCAAATAAAAAGGGCAGAATATTTAGTAGGAGGGTATTTTCCAGGTTTCAGAGAGGAGGTCTGAGTGAAGAAGAGAGTGCTTGATCCCAGAAGGCAACCTCCTGAGTCACCTATACCTACAGCACAAGGGTTATATACAACATATTCCTTCACAAAGCCCATTTCCCTGTCTCAGAGTTTCAGTGTCAAACTGCAGAAATCTATGCTTTTGAAGTTTTTGACATATAATGTTGACATTTTCAGACTTTCTGTTCTATGATGAAAGATTAGAATGACGGTGGTGAACAAGAATGACCTATAGAAAGACATTTTCTGAAGTGGTAAAAATTTTTTTAATGGATGGAGAATTTTTCTTTTAAATTATGAGTTGACCATAAAAAAAAAGAGAGAAAACAGATCAAAGAAACATACAAGTGGGTTTTAGTTTTGTTTTTGTTTTTTAAAAAATCTCACAGGAATTCATAAATACAGACTTTGAGCAAATTCGTGTTTAAAGCATCTTCCTTTCTTGCACACAATTGAAAATATTTTCATGGGAAAATTTTTCTTATTACTTAAAAAAAATTTTCTTATTACTTAAGAATTGTGTCCAAATGAATCTAGTGTTGACACATAAAAATGAATCCGGTGTTGACACATAAAAATTAGAGCTTTACTAAGTGAATTCAGAGATTGTTGTCTAAATATTTGCAGGGATAAATTGGGAATTTGGGATTAACAAATATACACTACTATATATAAAACAGAAAAACAAACATACAGCATAGGGAACTATAGTCAATACCTTGTGATAACTTATGATGGAAAAGAATCTGAAAAGAATATATATATATCTTCATTGCTTTGCTGTACACCTGAAACCAAGACAACATTGTAAATCAACTGTACTTCAATAAAAAAATTAAGATCAAAATGAAAAAAAAAAACCTGTTCTGACTCTTGGCCTTAAAGAACACTAATGAGTTCTCCCTCTCTCCCTCTCTGCTAAGTATGATATTTACTTGAACCTGAGACACACTTTTTTTACATTTTAACATTTCTGAAATCAGAACATCTTATAATGCATGGTGCCTCCCAATTATACTTGCCAGCAATTTTTCTTTCTTTGCAGTACATAAAATAATATTGAATCACACACTTGAAATCATCCTAGATTCCAAGAAATTAGATATACACAAAGTTTGCTTTTTATTTTTATTCTATTCCCAATCAGGGGCTATTTCTCCCTCACCCCTTGGTTCCTTATGAAGTTTACAGCAAAGCTCAACACATACAAAAAAAGACTTAGTATTATTGACTCATTGTCTTCATGACAATGGTTCTTTTGTAATTATTAAGGCTCAGTACTTCTAAATGGATAAATTTTATCTTATATTTTCAGAACATATACTTTCATAACTCACAGGAGCAAAGTTATTATTAGCAAGCACCTATTTAACTTGAGTTGCTGTGAATGTCTCAGCCTTGAGAAAATTTCTTCCCTTTCTTGGTTTTCTTTCTTTCTGTAGTCAGTTTTCTTACCTACTGATTGCTTAGATGATTAGTCTGAATTTAACCCAGGATTTGGTTTAGGAAATAATATAATATTTGTGTCTTTTTACACATGTCTGGCAACTCCTTCTCCTGCAAGGAACATCAGCACCGATTAAATGTTAAGGGTGATGTGCTGGGAGCACCTTGCTTCAGGCTCAGGACCCCAAAGCACAGGTCAGACCACATGGGAAGGACGCGGGCTCTGGAGCCCGCAACCTGAGTTTGAATCCTGCCTGTGCCATTTGCTAATTGTGTGAACTAATATGCAAAATTGGAACAAGAATAACTATCCCACAAGGTTATTTTAAACACTGGGTATGTGGAAAGTCTTTGATCATGGGAGGGACTTGAGAAATGGTGATTAAAAGCATTGTTCTCCATCTTGTATGAGAGAAGATGAACCCAGGATAAATTTGAGGAGTGGCTCCATTTTTTGGTCTCCTCCTATATTCTTGTTTGTTCCTTTTAGATCTCAGGGTTTTGATACTTACGCTTTTTCCCTGTTCCTGTCTAGAATCATGCAAGTTTAGAATTGCTCTCAGCTGGATACTGCTTATCACCATTTACATTTACCTGTTATCACCTGTTTACTTTTCAACATGAATTTAAAGTGAGACAGACAGGCCTGGGTTGGAATTCTGGCTCTACTGCCCACCATCAGGGTTCTCCAGAAAAACAGAACCAATAGAATATGTACATATATGTGTGTGTGTTTGTATATATGTGCATATGTGTGTATACATCTCCCCCCACATGTATACATAGAATTGGTTCATGTGACTATGGAGACTGAGAAGTCCCCAAATCGGCAGGGTGAGTCAGAATCTGCAGACCAAGAAGAGCCAATGGTATAGTTACCGTCTGAAGGCCAGCAGGCTCAAGACCCAGGAAGCATGGAGTTTCAGTTCAAATTTGAAGGTAGGAAAAAAGCCTGTGTCGCAATTCAAAGGCAGTCAAGCTGGAAGAATTCTCTTTTACTCATGGAAAGGTTGGCCCTTTTGCTCTATTCAACACTTCAACTGATTCGATGAGGCCCATCCACAACAGGGAGGGCAATCTTGCTTTATTCAATCTACTGATTTAAACATTAATCTCATTCAAAATGCCATCCCACAACAATGTTTGACCAAATATCTGGTCAAACATTGAAGCTGATGTGTAATTAACCATTGCAATCTGTCTAGGTCTTACCCTTTTTGTAAAAAGGAGATAATAATCCTATTATATCATGGCTGTTGGGACCAATTGGGATCATATATTCAAGTTTCCTGATATTAAATAAGGTCAATTTTTGCTTCTCATTTTCCTTCCAAAGTCAATATTTCAGGCATATGTGAACAGGTCAAGGGATTGTTTTGATCTTTTACATCCTTTCCTTTGCCCCTATAACCCTGTTATACTCACGATCCATCCCAGCTTAACTCTGTCTCTCAAACAAAATGTCAACAAGTCATCTCCACAATTTAAGCAGTCCTTCTCCTGTAAACTCCTGTAAACTACCTAGCAAGAAGAACAGACCCAATTTTACATTTGGGGAAGAGTCCTGTCCCATAACCTGATGTATCTCAGTCCATAGTGAACAGTTTCCTTCCTGTCTTTGGGGTTCCTTTGAGATGCAAAGTGAATCCATCAGTCAAAGCAGCCAAACTTTCTCCAACCCAGAACCATGTGTTAGTAATGCTGCTGCTCTAGCCGCCCTTCGTCTCTCTCACAATGCAGATTTCTTGGGGAGTAAGCGCTGGGCATTTCACTCACTTGATGCTAGGTGAGTGCAATCATACATCACTTCAAAATCACCCTGTGTTTTCTTCCTCAATATTCCACTCAGGCCTCTGTTTACATGATTACCACATCATCCTTCCAAACTGCACCTTAAATTCCATTCTGTTTCTTTCCACTGTTACAATTTCCAGATTATAGTCATTTCTTTCCAGCATGCTTAATCTTGAGTAAATCAATATAGCTGTACTATTTTCCACCAATTTGATCTTAAGTGAATTGAATCTTGTTCTCATTTGAGAGGGGGATGTTGTTGTGTAACGCCACTCAGAGAACAGTGACTAAAGCATGCTGATCTGCATTATCCTCAACCCAACAATATCTTCTCATTCTCACTTCTCATTGACCTTTGCTGCAATCACTTTAGATCTAAGTTCTAGTGTTCATTTCACTTTGAGGGCCACTCACTTCATCAAAATCAAAAGAAAAGGAGAAACAGGCAACTAAATACTTGTCTTTTCTTAGTAATATTAAAATAACCACAATCCACAGAAGAAAATATCTTCCTTCTTGTTTCAATAAAGTGTAATTACAGATCTTGAATTTAAATCCAAGTCATCCTGTCTCAAATAATATATTCAGTCCAACTGCACATATTTCTTCCCTTTGGGTCCTTTTGGAAAAATGTGACATATACAGCCAAGGTTCACAGCTGGCATCAGAAAATCAGCTTGTAACGAGAAAGTCTAAACTTTCAGAAGACCACTGGTCTACCACTTCTCGCACTCCTGATACTTAAAATAATAAACATAAAGGCTGAAGGTAATTTTGATTGAACAATCAAAACAAAAATATTTTCTTGGAAATGAGTCACCTTTTGACAGAACTAAATAGCTCTGTATCCACAGCCAGTGTTTTCTGCCTTTGGCGGAATCCCTGGCCACATGGTAAGGTACTTGGTCCCAGGTTTCTGGCCTTGTAACTAGAATGAGTTGGTGGCAGAGAAGAGGGCATAGGTCAGGGGCAGTTAGCCACACTATCTACATCTTTCTCTCTTGGCTACTCTCTGAACAGGCGGTTCCCATCAATAAGTCTTTGCTTTGCTCTCTGAAGGACTTGAATCCCCTCTTGCAATCACTATTCATCTACTTTATTCCAAGAAAACAGGCCATATCGTATTTGTGTTTACAATGATTCTTTGCCGTTTCCAGTTTTAAGAGCAGAGTTCAAGCATTATGACTCTGCTTAGCAACTCTTGAATAAAGAAATTAGAGCCCAGGAGGAAAGCAGCATTCACAGCAAATGACTTAACACCATACATACTCTGCTCGATGATAACCTGGAGTGTAGCCTCCCCTTCCTGTTGGCATCCACCCTGAGCATAGACACCTATGAAGATTCTTCCTACTTAGCATCTACTGAACAATCTTTTCATCTTATACACCTCGAATCACCTCAGGCACCTCCTGTGCTGGGTCAAATACCCAACCTCTAGATGCCCTAATTCATAGTTGGCCATTTCGTCCCAAAACACTAATCCCAAGCCTTTGCTCCTGGAGATGTTTACCAGCCTGGTTATTGCTTCTTTACTTTAACCGACAATTCAAAACTTACCTCCAATCCCAGTTTGTCTGTGTTTTGCTCAGCAAAATTCACATGACAGCTTGTGAGACCCTATCCCCATTCTAACAGGGAAGAAAACTCTGTATCAAAAAGATACATTAGGAGATAGGATTTCTGGTCTGTATGGTTCGTGCAAATGGTTAACTGGTGCTCATTCATTCATTCGTCTATTCATTTATCTATCAGATGTGTTTTGAGAGCCTACTGTGTGCTAGATATTGTTCCGCCTATGAGAATACAGCAGTGAATCAAGTAGTCATGTACCATGCTCTTATTATAGTCACATGTTTGGGGGGGGTGTTGGAGAGGTCATCAAAAACAAATGCACAAAGAAACAAAGACATTTCAGATTTTATCATGATTACCACTATGAATAAAACCTAACAGACCAATGTGGTTTGTAAAAAAAGGGGAATGGGAATCACTTTTTTTTTCAATTTTTCTTTTCTTTTAATATAAACATTAGTCAAGAAAAACTTTTTTGTTCCTATTTGTGTGTGTGTGTCTGTTTATGTAGTGATAACACTTAAGATCTATTCTCTTAGCAAACTTTAAGTATACATTAGAGTATTACTAACTATAATCATTATGGTATACATTAGATCCCCAGAACTTATTCGTCTTTTAACTGGAAGTTTGTACTCTTTGACCAGTATCTCCTCAGTTTTTCAAACCCCAGCCCTGACAACTATTGTTCTACTCTGGTTCTGAGTACAACTCTTTAAAATTCCACATATAAGTGAGATTGTGCAGTATTTGTCTTTCTGTGCCTGGTTTGTTTCACTTAGCAAAGTTTTAAATGTTGTTGCAAAAGCCGGGACTTCCTTCTCTTTTATGGCTGAATGTATGTATATACCACATTTTTTATCCATTCACCCATTGATGGACACTTAGGTTGTTTCCATATCTTGGCTATTACGAGTGGGAATACATATATCTCTTCTGTATACTGTTTTCATTTCTTTGAATACATATACCCAGAAGTGGAATTGCTGAGTAATATGGTAGATCTATTTTTGATTTTTTGAGGAAACTCCATACTACTTTCCATAATGGCTGTGCCAATTTACATTCCTATTAACAGTGTACAAAAATTCTGTTTTCTCCGTACTCATTGTAAACATTTATCTCTTTCTTTTTTTTTGTTTTTGATAATAGCTATCCTAACAGATATGAAGTCATATCTCATTGTGGTTTTGATTTGCATTTTCTTGATGATTAGTGATATCGAGCACCTTTTCATATATGCCTACCAGCCATTTGTATGTCTTCTTTGGAAAAATGTGTATTTAGATTCTTTGCCTATTTTGTAATCAGGTTGCTTTTATAGCTGCTAAGTTGTATGAGTTCCTGATATACTCTGTATATTAACTGCTTATCTAATACATGATTTAAAAATATTTTCTCCCATTTGAAAGGTTGTCTTTTCACTCTGTAGATTGTTTCCATTGCTGTACAGGAGCTTTTAAGTTTGATGTAGTCCCACTTGTCAATTCTTGCTTTTGTGGCTTCTGCTTTTAATGTTATATGCAATTCTTGCTAAGACCAGTGTCAAGGAACTTTTTGCTTATGTTTTCTTCCAAGCGTTTTATTATTTCAGGTCTTATATTCAAGTCTTTGATCAATTTTCAGTTAAATTTTGTGAGTGATGCAAGATAAGGGTCCAATATCATTCTTTTATATATGGATGTTGAGTTTTCCTAACATTTATTGAAGGGACTATTATTTCCCCATTGCATATTCTCGGTCCCTTTGTTGAAGATTACTTGACCATATATGTGTGAATTTATTCTGGGCTCTTTATTCTAGCCACTTAGTTTATGTGTCTGTTTTTATTTCAGTACCATGCTCTTCACTTTCTATAGCTTTGCAATTTAGCTTAAAACCAGGAACTGTGCCTCTAGCTTTGATCTTCTTTCTCAAGGTTACTTGCCGATTACTTACAGATTACTTGTCTTTGGTGGATCCCAAAGAATTTTAGAATTGTTTTTTTCTATTTCTGTGAAAATTGTCACTGGAATTTTTATAGGTATTACCTTGAATCTGTATATTGTTTTGGGTAGTATAGACATTTTAACAATATTAATTCTTCCAATAATGAATATAGGATCTCTTTACATTTATTTTTGTCTTCAACTTTTTTCATCAGTGTCTTTTTAAAATCCATTTAGCCACTCTTTGTCTTTTGATTAGAGAATTTGATCTATTTATATTCAAAGTAATTACTGATAGGTAAGGACTTCCTATGACCATTTCATTAATTATTTTCTGTTTTGTAAATCCTTTGTTCCCTTCTTTCTCTTTGCTATTTTTTTGTGCTTTGTTGATTTTTTGTAGTGGTATGCTTTGATTTCTTTCTCTATGTCTTTTTTGTATCTTCTATAAGTTTTCTGCTTTGTGGTTACTGTAAGGTTTATATAATACAGCTTATAGTTATGTAGCTATTTTAAGCTGATAATGACTTAATTGCAATCCTATATACAAACTGTATACTTTTAATTTCCTCCATACCACATTTTATGCTATTGATAGCACATTTTACATATTTTTATATTGTTTACCTTTTAACAAGTTATTGTAGTTACAATTATTTTTAACATTGTAACAGTTTTTTAACTTTTTTATTGACTTAAAAATGATTCATATACCACCATTACAGGATTAGAATATTCTAAATTTAAGTTTGTATTTACCTTTACCAGTGATTTTTAACACTGTTTGCATGTGATTTGCTTAGCATTCTTTTATTTCAACTTGAAGGACTCCCATTAGCATTTCCTGTAAGGAAGATCTAATGTTGATAAACCTCCTCAGCTTTTTTGGAGGGAATGTCTTTATTCTTCAGTCTTTGAAGGACAGTTTTGTTGCATGTAGTTTTCTTCGTTATCAGTTTTTATTTATTTACTTATTTTCTTTCAGCAGTTTCTTCAAGTTGAAATAAAAAATTCTAAGATTTTTATTTTTTTATTTTTGGTAGCAAATTTGTAATTTTATTTATTGATTCATTTATTTTTAATCGAAGGATAATTGCTTTACAGTATTGCATTGGTTTATACCAAACATCAACATGAATCGGCCATATGTTTACCCACGTCCCCTCCCACTTGAACATCCCTCCCACCTCCCTCCCCATCATACCCCTCTCAACCCTGGTTTGAGTTCCCTGAGCCATATAGCAAATTCCCATTTGTTATCTATTTTACATATAGTAATGTACGTTTCCATGTTGCTCTCTTCAAACCTCCCACCCTCTCCTGACTCCCCTCTCCCAGCCGTGTCCATAAGTCTGTTCTCTCTGTCTGTGTCTCCATTGCTGCTCTGTGAATAGGTTCATCAGGACCACCTTTCTAGATTCCATATATATGCATTAGTATGTGATAACTGTTTTTTCTCTTTCTGACTTACTTCACTCTATATAATAGTCTCCAGGAAGTCCCTTTTTTTTTTAATTTATTTATTTTAGTTGAGGGCTAATTACTTTACAATATTGTAGTGGTTTTTGCCATACATTGACATGAATCAGCCATGGGTTTACATGTGTTCCTCATCATGAACCCCCTTCCCACCTCCCTCCCCATCCCATCCCTCTGGGTCATCCCATTGCCCCAGCCCTGAGCATTGGTACATATACACAATGGAATATTACTCAGCTATTAAAAAGAATGCATTTGAATCAGTTCTATTGAGATGGATGAAACTGGAGCCTATTATACAGAGTGAAGTAAGCCAGAAAGAAAAACACCGATACAGTATACTAATGCATATATATGGAATTTGAAAGATGGTAACGATAACCCTATATGCGAGACAGAATAAGAGACACAGATGCATAGAACAGTCTTATGGACTCTGAGGGAGAAGGTGAGGGTGGGACGTTCTGGGAGAATAGCATTGAAACATGTATATTATCATATGTGAAACAGAACACCATTCCAGGTTCAATGCATGAGATTTTTATTTTTTAAGACTAGAGATCTCTTCAAGAAAATTAGAGATACCAAGGGAACATTTCATGCAAAGATGGGCATAATAAAGGACAGAAATGGTATGGACCTAACAGAAGCAGAAGATATTAAGAAGAGCTGGCAAGAATACACATAAGAACTATACAAAAAAGACTTCATGACCCAGATAACCACAATGGTGTGATCACTCACCTAGAGCCAGACATCCTGGAGTCCAAAGTCAAGTGGGCCTTAGGAAGCATCGCTACAAACAAATCTAGTGGAGGTGATAGAATTCCAGCTGAGCTATTTCAAGTTCTAAAAGATGATGCTGTTAAAGTGCTGCACTAAATATGCCAGAAAATTTGGAAAACTCAGCAGTGGCCACAGGATTGGAAAAGGTCAGTTTTCATTCCAATCCAATAGAAAGGCAATGCCAAAGAATGCTCAAACTACCACAAATTGCACTCATCTCACACACTAGCAAAGTAATGGTCAAAATTCTCCAAGTGAGGCTTCAACAGTAAGTGAACTGAGAAATTCCAGATGTTCAAGCTGGATTTAGAAAAGGAAGAGGAACCAGAGATCAAATTGCCAACATCTGTTGGATCATAGAAAAAGTAAGAGAATTCCAGAAAAACATCTGCTTTATTGACTACACCAAAGCCTTTGACTGCGTGGATCCTAACAAACTGAGGAAAATTCTCCAAAAGATGGGAATACCAGACCACCTTACCTGCCTCCTAAGAAATCCTTATGCAGGTCAAGATGCAACAGTTAGAACCAGCGATGGAACAACGGACTGGTTCCAAATTGGGAAAGGAGTACGTCAAGGCATTATACTCTCACTCTACTTATTAACTTACATGAAGAGTACACCTTGCAAAATGCTGCACTGGATGAAGCACAAGCTGGAATCAAGATTGCTGGGAGAAATATGCAGATATACAGATGACATCACCCTACGGCAGAAAGCAAAGATGAACAGAAGAGCCTCTTGATGAAAGTGAAAGAGGAGGGTGAAAAAGCTGGCTTAAAACTCAACATTCAAAAAATGAAGAACATGGCATCTGGTCCCATAACTTCATGGCAAATAGATGAGGAAACAATGGTAACAGTGACAGACTTTATTTTCTTGGGCTCCAAAATCACTGCAAATGGTGACTGCAACCATGAAATTAAAAGATGCTTGCTTCTTGGAAGAAAAGTTATGACCAACCTAGACAGCATATTAAAAAGCAGAGACATTACTTTGCCAACAAAGGTCTGTCTAGTCAAAGCTATGGTTTTTCCAGTGGTCATGTATGTATGTGAGAGTTGGACCATAAAGAAAGCTGAGTATTGAAGAATAGATGCTTCTGAACTTTGGTGTTAGAGGAGACTCTTAAGAGTCCCTTAGACTCCAAGGAGATCCAACCAGTCCATCCTAAAGGAAATCAGTCCTGAATATTCATTGGAAGGACTGATGCTGAAGCTGAAACTCCAATACTTTGGCCACCTGATGTGAAGAAGTGACTCATTGGAACAGACTGGGAAAAATTGAAGGCAGGAGGAGAAGGGGATAACAGAGGATGAGATGGTTGGATGGCATCACCAACTCAACGGACATGAGTTTGAGCAAGCTCCGGGAGTTGGTGATGGACTGGGAAACCTGGTGTGCCACAGTCCACGGGGTTGCAAAGAGTCAGACACGACTGAGCGAATGAACTGAGAATACTGTAATGGTGACATATCATGCCACTCCCTTCTGATCTGCAAGATTTCTGCTGAGAAATATGCTGATATCTTTATGGGTATTTCCTTGTAAGTAACTGGTTTCTTTCTTTTGCTGCTTTCAAAATTCTCTCTTTGTCTTTGATTTTGACAATTTAATTATATTGTTTTAGGGTAATCTTCTTTGGGTTGCAATTGCTTATGGTCCTTTGAGCTTTTTGTATCTGGGTGGCTATATCTCCTAAGATCTGGGAAGTTTTCAGCTGTTATTCCTTCAAATAAACTTCTGCCCCCTTTTCTGTCTCTTCTCTTTCTTGACTCATATACTGTATATGTTTGTTTGCTTGATGGTGTCCTATAGGTTCTGTGTGCTTTTTTGATTCTTTTTGTTGCTTTTGTTCCTTTCTTAGTCTGTTCAGGCTCTATAACAAAATACCACAGACATGGCTTATTAATAACAGAAATATCTCTCTCACAGTTCTAGAGAGAGAAATTCTGAACTCAAGGTTCCAGCATGGTTGAATGAAGGCTCTCGTCTGGGTTTCAGAAGTCTCTCTTCTCATAGAGTCCTCACATGATGGAAGGTGCTAAGGAGTTCTTTGAGGTCTCTTTTATAAGAAGTCTAATCCGATAATCCCATTGGTGAAAGTCCCACCCTTATGACCTAATCACTTCTGAAAAACCCCACCTCATATACCATTACATTGGGCGTTAGGATTTCAACATATGAATTTGAAACCTATACACTCAGACCATTGTATTCCTCTAGCTGGTTAATTTCAAACGACCTGTCTTTGAATTTGCTGATTCTTTCTTCTGCATGATTGAGTCCACTTTTGAAGCTCTTTATTGAATTTTTAAGTTGTGTCTTCTGCTCCAAGATTTCTATTTTATTGTTTTTTTATGTTTTTTATTTCTTTATTAAACTTCTCATTTTGCTCACGCATTATTTTCCTGATTTTGTTTAGTTATCTGTGTTCTTTTTCATCTCATTATGCTTCTTTAAGATGATTATTCTGAATTCTATGTCAGGCAATTCATAGACCTCCATTCCTTTGGGGCTGATTGCTATAGTTTCATTAACTTCCTTTGGTAGTGTCAGGTTTGCCAGATTCTTCATAATCCAAGCCTTGCATTGATGTCTGTGCTTTTGAAGGAGCAAAAACCTCTTCTAATCTTTATAGCCTGCTTTTGCAGGTAAAGACTTATCTTGTTGGGTCCCCAGGTTGATGAGATTACCTTTGGGCTTGTAGTTGATCAGGGTTGAGTCCCATGGCTACTGCTAGGTCAAGAGTGAGGTCTGCAATTTGTGAGTCTGTACCAGGGCTCAGGCAAGTATGGATTCTGTCTGACATTTGTGTGAATGAGATGACCTCTAGGACCTTGGCCAGGAAGGCTGGTACTGGGACAAAAGTCAACTTCAGGGTCTGCAGACAGCAAGCCTGTTACCAGAGTACAGGTTGGTATGGCTTCTGCTGGGTCCCCTGACACCTTCCTGACAGGTCACTGGGTAGGGAGAATCAGCCCTGGACCACAGCTGAGAGAGGCTAGAACCAATCCAAGGATGCTTTAGCATCCACAGCTGGAACAGAGGTCTTCAGGATTGCTTCTAGAAGCACAGACTGGTGTGCCCCTTGCCAAGTAGGCAGGACCACTCCTGGACCATGGCTAAGAGGGCTGGAGCCAAGTTAAAGGGCTGTTTCAAGATAAGGGTTGAAATTGTCAGGCCTATCTCCAAAGGCACAGACAGGTGTGACTCCCTTTGGGTCCCTGGGCAGGAAAGATCACTACCAGTCAATGGCTATGAGGTGCTGAAGCCAGCACAGGGTCATGTCAAGACTGACAGTTAGTTGGCCTACCTCTGAAGTCACAGACAGGTGTATCTCCCTCTGCGTCCCTGTATACACAAGACCACTTTCAAACTGTGGCTGTGAAAAGCTGGAGCTGGGTTACAAAGACTGCTCGAAAACCTGGTACAAGCACTGAAGTCAGACTGCTCAGAACCCTTCTCTAAAAGCATGTTGCTTCTTTGTGGCTAGACTAGACTTGACCATAGTTCTAAATGTGTTGTGGTTTTCTCATGATTAGTTACTACCCTTTGTTGAGTGCTAAGGACCGGAGAATGTTAAGCAATGTACATACATTATCTCATTGAAACATCACCTACCCTATGAAGTGGTACACTTATTAGTCCTCTCTGCAGATGTAGAAAACAGATTCAGACAAGGTACTGAACTAGCCCCAGAACATACAATTAGTAAGAATCAGAGATGGGGTTCGAACTCAGGGATTGAGTCTATAAAAGCCTAGCTCTAATCTCTGGATTATTCCAGCCAAGCCCTGTTAGAACATGGAGCAGCCCTTTCCGATGTTCTTGTGGTTCTGCACTGCAGTATTCCATTAAGACCCATGTCAAGTTTCATTTCTATTACTTTTGTTTGTATTCTGTCTCCTAAATTGCTTTAATCTCTAAATCCCTGTTATTACATTCCTTCCTCTTACAACTCTGGCTTTTCTAAATATGCCTAATATCATGTCATATTTAAGGTCCTAACCCTAGCTCACATGTCAAAATCCTGAAAGCATCAAAGCAAAGTTGCTTGAGGCAGAGACAAAGAAATGAAAATGCAGTATTAGCATTTCAGCAGTGTATTGGGAGCCCCCACAAAGAACCAAACCCTGTGTGACGCATGCAAAGATATCACCCTGTTATCTAGATGGGGTCTGCTGATGACACTTCTTTTAAAAAGGGATGTTGTGATCTCACCATGAATGATCCAGAGGTCACTGCTGAGAGATGACTGCTCTTACAGATTGTGCCTGCCTGGGAGCCTTCTGCCGGGGGGAATGTTAGGAGGTATTTTAAGCTCACAGGGGAGGTAGGTTTTTAACCACAATTCTGTAAGCCTTCTCCCAGTGACAACTCTAAGAGTGTCCTCAGAAAAGGTCACTGGTTATCCTGTCTTCTGCAGACAAGTCTACAAAAAAGAATAAGCCTTGAAGTTCTTTCCAAAGGTCACACAACCCTGGACCTAGTTGAAGGCCCTACAGCTGCAGGTCTTGGGCCAAGGACTTTAAGAGCACTGGAGGCCATCTGCAACACTCTAGGTAGAAGAAAGGTCTCGGCTATCACAAGAGGCCCTAGGAGGGAGGTTGGAGAGGAGCCAGTCCCTAGGCAAGATGACCTGTGCTCCCTCAGAATGGGACGCCCAAGGTTATCTATTAACCATCTTGACCTTGCTCAGCTTTCTCTATGCTGTATGAGCATGATTGCATTTGAGTCCATCACCATATTCATTCATCTTTCCTTCCTACCTTCCAGTAATCAATTTCATTTATCAAATATTTATTGAGTCTGCTATAAACATGTACTGTGTTAGGAACGTGAGGTACATGTGATGAACACATCCTGTGGTTCCAGCCCCAGCTGAGAGAGAAAAACAGCAAACAAGTGAATGTCTAAGTGGTTCATTATAATTAGAAGCATATTTACTAGGAAGTTAATAAAACATAAGCTTTGGGTTAAGCTTTGGGGTCTCTGATTTGCACAGGCCTCTTCCAAGGCCCTGAGGGTCTGTGAGTATGGGATAGGGGTGGGACACAGGCTAGTAATTTATACATAAGCTCACATGTGTTGTCAAGTTTGCAAAAGTAATAGAAAGCTCCCCAAATGTATAACCTTCAGCCTGATTACAATGTAAAGAGCTGTGCAGAGATTACCACCTACACACAGAAGCAAAAACTGCATTCTGGCCTTTTCTGGAAAAGTAAATGTGAGACATGTCTGCTGTTGCTGTAAACAAGCCTGTTCTCATTTGCCTATTTTCTTTCACAATTGCTTCAGGTTTTCTTATATGCAAATAAATGTTGATAACACTCAGTCTTGGGTAGCAGTGGAACTTTTGCATCATTCAAAAGTGGGATTTAAAAGTAACTATGAGAGCAACTCATTGTGAACTGAGAATCTGCATGTGTAGCCTCAGTCTGCCTTAACACAGAAAGAAAATAGAGAGGGAAAAAAATAGTAAGGATGATTGGAAAGCAGCATTAATAATTTTCTGAGAACTAGGACCTCAATGTGCTCTTATTCTGAAAGAACAGCTGCAAGAAAATGCAAAGAACTGGGACCCAGCAAGGAGGCAGGGCTGACTCGGGGTTATGGCTGCAGGGAAATATGGGAGATTTCAGCAGGACCAGCAGGCGGGCCAACAGAGATCATCATGGCAAAGAAAGATGGAGACATTCTCATTAGTTCTCCAGCATGCAAACAGGCTCTGATCTGGAAACCAGAGCTTGGAACTTTTGAACCCATTTTACTTAAAGATGTTCTTAGGGTGCTCAGGTGAGTTACTAAAGCGCCAGGCAGAGAACCATCATTTCCACAAGTGGAAAAAAAATGGGACCACAATAGCCAATGATATTTTAAGAAAATGGAGGATTTTCCCTGGTGGCTCAGTGGTAAAGAATCCACCTGCCATCGCAGGAAACACATGTTAGATCCCTGGTCTGGGAAGATACCACATGCTACGAAACAGCTGAGCCTCTGTGCCACAACTACTGAACCTGTGTTCTAGAGCCTGAGAGCCACAATGGCTGAGCACATGTGCTGCAACTACTGAAACCCAAGGGCCCTAGAGCCATGCTCTGCAACAAGAGAAGCCACCGCAATGAGAAGCCCGTGCACCACAATGAAGATTATTTCCTGCTCGCTGCAACTAGAGAAATCCCATGCAGCAAAGAAGACTCAGTGCCACCAAAAGTAAATAAATAAAAAATCTTTGATAAAAAAGAAAATGGAAATGAGAGCCCTAGGCTGAGGGAAATTATTTGTAAAATATATATCTGATAAAGGATTGGTATCTAATATAAAGAACCATATAACTCAATAAGAAGACAATTAAAATGGATGAAATGACTATATAGAGAGTATAACTTTTAAAAATTGTGAATCACTATGTTGTACACCTGAAACTTATATAATAAAGTAAACCAACTATACCATAATTAAAAACAAATAAATAAGTAAAAATGCTTTAAATGGATGAGAACTCACACATCATTAAAGATTTAGACACATACCACGTACAGATATATATTAAAAGCAATATACACATAAATACGCTCAACATCATTCACAATTAGAGAAGTAAAACTTAAAATAATAATGTGATAGCTTACACATCCACCAAAATAGCTAAAATTAAAAATACTACAATACTGAATGTTAGCAAGAATGGCAAGCAATGGGAAGTCTCAGCTATGCTGCTCAGAATTTATAGCCTCTTTATGAAGTAAATTGGCCTTTTCTTATAAAGTAAAATATATACCTACCAAATGACCCAGGAGTTCCTCTCCTAGGTATTAACTCAAGAGAAATGAAAACACAGGTCGGTGAGAGATTTGCATGCAAATTGTCACCATAGCTTTATGCCTAATAGCTCAAACTGTAAGTAATCTAAATGTCAATCATCAGATGAATAGAAAATATATTGTAATATACCCATACAACAAAATACTGCTCAGCAATAAAAATGAATAAACTACAAATACACACAATAACATGGCTGAATCTTAATGCATTCTGCTAAGTGAAAGAAGTCAGACAGAAAAGACTACAGTTATGACAATATTTACATGAAAGTCTACAAGAAGGAAACAATAGTGACATAAAACAGATCAGTAATTTTTAGAGGCCAAAAGGGAGGGAAAGATAGTTATTGATTGCAAAGAGGCCTAAGGAGAGCCTTTTCAGTGATAGGAACATTCTATAACTTGATCATGGAGCTGTATATATTTATACATTTGGGGCACCATATATACTGTGGTTGCATGGCGTCACTGATGCAATGGACATGAACTTGGGCAAACTCTGAGAGATGATGAGGGACAGAGAGGGCCAGCATGCTGCAGTTCATTGGGTCTCAAAGAGTTGGACACAACTTTGCAACTGAACAACAGCAATATATTATCGTGCTGGATATCCACATGTGATGCTGTGTACTGTATACATTGGCCAGCACTCATTGAACTGTATAAAGGAATGGGTGAAATCTGCTGTATGTCTACTGTACTTCAAGAAAGCTGATCTGTCACACCACTTGCCAAAGGGATCAAACCCAGGTCTGTTCAGGTCTCTGGATTCAGCTGCCCATTTTTAGGAAACTCAGAGGAGAGAAGCAGATGCTGAGCCGCGCCATGAGTGAGCAGTCAACACAGTGCAGACTCTGGGACACTCGGCAGGCCACGCAGCCCAGGTTCTTTAACAGATAAATTATAAGAGAAAGAAAAATAGTATAAAGGAAGTTTGCAGATTCAAAAAGACTTAGTGACATTTCAAGTTTTAAAAAATCAGAAAGTCTGAACTCTAGTGTCTTGATTGATGAGACCATAAAGAAACATAGGAAATGATTATTATAAAATCAGGGTAGAGATTACATTTGGAGGGTGTTACGGACTGAATTGTGCAACCCACCACCCGCCAAATGCATACATGGAAGTTCTGACCCCTTGTACCTCAGAATGCGACTATATTTGGAGAAAGAGTCTTTAAAGAGATAACTAAGGTTAAATAGGGTCTTTAGGGTGGACCCCAACCCCTAATGACTGGTGTTCTTATAAGGAGAAGAGATTTAAGCACGGACACCCATATGCACAGAGGAAAGATCGGGTGAGGACCTAGCAGGAAAGCAGCTGTCTGCAAGCCAGGAGGAGAGGCCTCAGCAGGAACCAACCCTGCCAGACCTTGATTGTGGACTTCCAGCCTCCAGAATGATGAGGGCATACATTTGTGTAGTTCAAGGCACCCATTCTGTGTCAATCTTAGCAAACTAATTCAGAGAGAGACAGGGGCTTGTGGGTGAATGGGGCACAGATGGGCACTTTGGGATCAGCGACAAAGTTCAATTTCTTATTCTAAGTGGTGATTACAAGGGTAATAATTCTAATCTCTATATTTGTTTTGTGCAGTTTTCTGTGCCTTTTATTTTATAGTAAAACGAAAATCGAAACACAGATTATCCAGGCAGCAGGTGAGGGTGGTTTGGACTAGAGTGGTGGCAGAGGATTCGGTGAGAAGCGGTCTGATTCCTGATGTATTTTCTGCAATAGGAGGATACAGGAGAGACAGGAAGTAAAAGAACTGCCATGGAGGGTAGGAGGGTGAAGGTTTAAATGAGCTGGTTGTGAGCTGGAAGTTGTTAAAGCTGGGTGATGGGAACATGTGAGTTTATAACATTATTCTGTCTACTTCTATATATGCTTCAAATTTTTCATGTTAAAAAATAAAAGGAGGGAAAATGACAGTAAGAAGCTAAAAAAAAGTTGCTTTGTCATTATTTCCCATAAGTTGGGCCTGCTTAATATTTCACTTTATATCTTAGTGTGTTTTTTCCACATGCATTTCTGCTCTTGTTTTGTAGGGATTCTTTGCATCCCATTGAGGATGCTCAGTGCGTTTTCAAAATGTTCCTCTGATTCTTATAAACTACTTTTGAAAGTCTGTTGTGCCTCTGAGTCTTTAGGGATAATCTTTTATTTTCTTCTTTAGTAATATTTGTATAGGCCTTACATGCCCTACTTCTTTTAGGTTCATTTTTGAATGTGGGGCCCAGGTGTAAGGATGGTCTTTGGCTCCATTCCCCGTTCACCTGGATACTGAATCTCCTTTTCAGAGCTGCAGCTCAAGGGCATGTTTATTCGTATGATTCCCAGGCCAATTCCTGGTGTCTGTTATTTGGCCCTTTTTCAGAGCAGCCAAACCTATATCCCAACTAACACACTTGAATAATTACAAGCTTTTTTGTTCCTATTTTAGCATTGTGGGCTTTGTAATCCCTTGTAATCTGTATAGTCCTTCCCTAATATGTACTTGGAGACCCCAGACAAGGAAATCTCTCTTTTTTTAAACCCCTGGGTGGTTGCACACAATTCTGAAATTGAGTGCTAGGATGGGGCATTGTCCCATTTCATCACATGATTGCACAGTTCTTAGGCTGCTACTGTGTGTAGCCCATAAAATGCATCTAGGACAGGTAGCCCAGGATAATATGTCTCCAGCATCCCCCATCCAGGTGCCTGTCTTCCTTCATCAGACATTTTAAAACTTGCTTGTAGACTTTCAATCTCCTGTGCTTTGTCCAGGAGCCTGCAGCCATGAGGATTTCCTCAGTCTGTTAAAATAGTCTCATTGGTCCTAAGATTTTGACAACACTCTAATCAAAACTCCAGTCTTACCACAATGAGATACTACTTCACATTTACCAGATAGGCTACAATTAAACAAAATATTGGTGACTATGTGGAGAAGTGAGAACCTTTATACATTGTTGGTGGGGAAAGTAAAATGGTGCAGTTACTGTGGGAAACAGTTTGGAGATTCCTCAAAAAGTTAAACATAGAAGTACCACATGATCTAGAAATTTTACTGTTAGGAATATATACAAAAGAACTGAAAGCAGAGGCTCAAATAGACATTTGTATGCCTCTGTCCATAGCAGCATTATTCATAATAGCCCAAAGGTGAAAACAACCTGCATCCATTGACAGATGAATGGATAAACAAAATATGGTGTATGCACACAATGGAATACTATTCAACCATGAGAAGGAATAAAATTTTGATATATTCTACAATATGAGGTGGGCCACTATGCTTAGTTAAATAAGCTAGATACAGAAATATTGTGTGATTCCATTTATATGAGGTATCTAGAATAGACAGATTCATAGAGACAGAAAGTAGAATAGAAGTTACCAGGAGCTGGAGGGGAGGGTGATGATGGGGAGTTCCTGCTTAGTGGATACAGAGTTTATACTGGAGATGATGAAAAAGTTTCAGGTATGGATAGTGGCAAAAGTTATATAACATTATAAGTGTATGAAATACCACTGAATTGTATGCTTAAAAATATTTAGGGCTTCCCTGGGGGTTCAGTGGTTAAGAGTCAGCCTTGCAATTCAAGAGACACCGGTTCAATCCCTGGTCCGGGAAGATCCCATATGCTATGGAGCAACTAAGCTTGTGTACCACAACTACTAAGCCCATGTGCTGCAACTATTGAAGCCCGCACACCTGGAGCCCATGCTCCACAACAAGAGAAGCCACCACAATGAGAAGCCTGTACCCTGCCACAAAGAGTAGCTCCTGCTCACCACAACCAGAGAAAACCTGTGTGCAGCAGCAAAGATACAGAGCAGCCAAAAATAAATAATTTAAAAAAAATGGTTAAAGTGATAAAAATTCTTAGGTATATTTTACCACAATGAAAAATGTTTCTCTTTAAAACAAACTCCAGTCCTGCACCCAGAAAATTTTATGCCAGTGACTATCACAAAACTCTTTATTTGCCGAATAGTGTTATCTTTAACATTATTGCCCCCAGAAACAGGGCACACAGCTACACAACCTCACATGATGGCCCTGATCTCCTTCCCATATAAAAGTAGTGAAAACCACAGCTTCATCCAATCTGACTTTTTGGAGGGGAGGGGCATATATTTCTTGGTAAAACAGCACAGTTTTTCCAAAACTCAAATAAAACATACATAGAGAGGCAGGAAAAGTTGAAATCTTACAACTCCCCAGATCTTTTGGAATCTAATCAAAGTTCTTATCTACAAGGCCTAGGGAACTGGATTGAAAAAAAAAAAATAGCAAGGGACTTCCCCCAGGGGTCCACTGGTTGAGAATCCACTTTACAATGCAGAGTATGCAGGTTAGATCCCTGGTATGGGAACTAAGATCCCACTTGTTGTGGGGCAACTAAGCCCACATGCCACAACCAAGACCCAATGCAGCCAAAATAAAATTTAAAAAATCAATGGCAGACTACACCTTGAAGCAGAGAAAGATCCACTGTGGTACAGGGGCTGCAACCTGCGCCACCACAGGGGGCACCATTCTCATTCTAGTCTACAAGACCAGGATGCTGGGCCATGTGGCCAAATGCAGCAGCCGCGTTGCAAAAAAACATAGATAAACAATCCCTACCTCCCCTAAGCTCCCCGTCATGCTTGATTCAGAAACACAAATCCTATCCTCACCAGAAAGGCCACAGCCATCTCCTGTTTACTTAGATGCTGGTTTCTGAGGCTGCCAGACTACCATTTTCTCTCCCAACCCAGAGCACTCCCTCCTCTTCAGAGACTGCAGTTCTCTAAATGAAAAGAAAGCAGGGGCTTGGAGGAGGGTGTCGAGGAGATAGACTGTGACAACTGTATCCTTGCACTTGTAAATTAAATTAAAAGTTAAAGAAAAATTCTGTACGGGAGGAGAAGAAAAAGGTGCCCTGAAGCATACTTGGGATTATAAATTTTTACCTACTGCATCTCTTCAATCTCTCAGGAGAGTGAAGCAGTGACCGTGAGAGGAAATTCCATCTTGGCCTTGCAGAACTGCAGGAGATGAGAGCAAGGATGATATTAAAAATATTTAACAACTGGTATGGCAAGGGTGTGAATCACGCAGAAGGTATACTAGCCATAACCCAGTATAAGTTCACCAGTGATACTATCTCAAAATAGTTTGGGTGAGCGCATCTTAGACACTCAGAACTGGTGTAGGAACTCTCTTCTAGTTGATATTTAATAGGAACTTGACCCAAGATACTTGAATACCTATATTTCAGACCTGTTCTAACCTACACTTTAGGCTATGGCTTGCCCCAGTGATTCTTTTCCTTGGTGTAACAGAGATGGCTTGTTATCACCACCACATAATCCATTCTTTTTCCTATGGTTTAGAAGTATTAGAAGTTGGGAAGCTAATCATCCAGCTAAGGACTACATTTCCCAGCTTCCTTTGCAGCTATGTGTGGCCATATGACTAGATCACCATCAATGGGATGTGACCAAAATCAGGCCCTTAAAAGGAATAGAACAGGCCCTCCTCTCACCTCATTCTCCCATCTCAGTGCTTGGAATGTAGATGTGACTTGAAAACTGAGATAGTCATCTTATCCAGGGAAGGAAACACAGAGCAACTATAGAAAGAACTTGGCTCTTTGAAGATTGTGGAGCTACTCTATCCTTCTCTGATGGTTTCTCCTCTCACCCCATATACCACCACTACACTATCAACTGCCCCGCTCTCCTGAAGTGCAGCAAAGGAACCTTAGCATATAAACTTTATACCAATCAGGTAGACACACACACCATTCTCTGTTCCACAAAGATGAAATTTCTTGCATATGAATCACCTGAAGATCTTGTTAAAATACAAAGTCTATTTCAATCAGTCTGAGCTGGGCCTGAAATTCAGCATTTTTAACAAGCTGTGATGCCATTGATGTGGTCCAACCATACTCAGCAAAGTGAGAGTCTAAAGCACTGATCCTGATTTCTGAGAGGTCCTCACCCCACTCCACTTTCAGTCTGCAGGGCTGTCCAGGTGTTTGCACCAGGGTGCATCCGCCCCTCCGTTTCCACTCCTGCCCAAGGCCTGTCAAACACGAGGATCATTTCTGATGTGGTTCTTGGTCTTATGCTGGCTTTAAGGCCAGACTATCCTGCAGAATGAAAGGCATATCCAGATGTGTGGCCCCAGACAGTGGGCAGTCTTAGGGCAGGCAGGCAGCATTGGAGAAGTTACTCCCAGTTTTTTTTGTTGTTGTTGTTCAGTCGCTAAGAAGTATCCAGCTCTTTGTGAATGCATGGACTGCAGCACTCCAGGCTTCCCTGTCCTTCACCATCTCCCAGAGTTTGCTCAAACTCATGTCCATCAAGTCTGTGATGCCACCCAACCATCTCACCTTCTGTCATCCCCTTCTCCTGACTTCAATCTTTCCCAGCATCAAGGTCTTTTTTAATGAGTTAACTCTTCATATCAGGTGGCCAAAGTATTGGAGCTTCAGTTTCAGCATCAGTCCTTCCAATGATTGTTCAGTGTTGATCTCCTTTAGGATTAACTGGTTTGATCTCTTTGCTGTCCAAGGGACTCTCAAGAGTCTTCTCCAACACCATCATTCAAAAGCATCGATTCTTCAGTACCCAGCCTTCTTTATGGTCCAACTCTCACATCTCTACATGACTCCCAGTTTAGGATTGTTATCCAAATGTCCCCTTCTTGGTGAGGCCTTTTCTTTCCAGACCATTTTCTCTAAATTTGAAACCCCATCATGCATTCCCTGCATTACTCCAACCTTCCCCCCACCCCTAAAGACCTCATTACCATCTAACATATTTTACATGTTTATTTTATCTGTTGCCTATCTCCTCCCGCTGTAATGTAAGCTACCGTTTATATTTCTGTAGAGGATGAATGACAGACAGGTGATGCTCAGTAAACAAAGAAATGGGGCTCAACAGAGATGCCTGCAGGGAGAATGGATGGGAGATGAAACTGTTGTCTTTGTGGGTATGAGGCAGTATACCAAGGTAGGTCCTCAGACACCTCATAACACAGTGTTGTATACAAGACCAGATCTCAAAAAATCCAGCTACTATCTTCCTTCCACTGCTGTTAATCCTTATTTGTGGAATTTCACTTGTGATAGCCATCGTCCACCCTACAACTCGGGAGGGTGGATATTATTGCTCCTATTTGACAGATGAAGATAGAGGCTTAGATAATGTAAGTATGGGGGACTTCACTGGCAATCCAGTGGTTAGGACTCCACGCTTCCATTGCAGGGGGCATGTGCTTGATCCTTAATCAGGGAACTAAGATCCTGCATGCCATGTGGCCAAGAAATAGAAAAAAAAAAGAGAGAATGTAAATATTTATCCAAGAAGCAGAGTTGGGATCTAAATTCAATTCTATTTAATTTCAAAGACACAAAGTTTTTAAAATCTATTTTATTGAAATACAGTTAATTTACAAATGTTGTGTTAATTTCTGCTGTACAGCATAGTGATACAGTTATACATATACTTACATTCTTTTTCATGTTCTTCCCATATAGTTCCCTGTGCTATAGAGTAGGACCTTGTTGTTTATTCATTCTATAGATAACAGTTTGTATCTGCTAATCCTAACTCCCAATGCATCCCTCCCCCTTGGCAAACATGTCTGTTTTCTCTGAAAGACATGAGGATTTTGATGTGGGAGCTCCAGAGTAAAGCTGGGTCTGTTAGTGAAGGTCGGATGGCTTCAATTTTCAGGAAAGAAAGGGTGAAGAGGCTGCGAGTGGGTAGTGCATGGATTTTCCTGGGTTCTCTACCCCAGGGATCCTATTCTCGTCTCTCTTCTGATCACTGGTCTTGGGCCCTTCTTCCCAGCAACTCCTTTCTTACATGAAACAGATTATTCTAATGATGCTAGCCCTCTACCCACCTTCAACTCACAGCTCTGTCTCCCAGCAACGCGGTAACACTGGGCCCACCTGACAGTCCCTTCTCCTTCCACAACCTCGCAGGGGAGTGACACCAATGAAGCAGGGACCAAGAGAGCACACGCCCCACCACCCCTCACACGGCCCAATACATTAGGGAGCACCCTTTAATCCATAATCACTTCAAGTGTCAGCAAACATGCAACACAGTCAAAAGTGTGGCCAGCGCTCTTCTAAGGAGGATAATTTTGTCAACATTCACTTCCATTCAATTCCACGAACATTCGCTGAGTGCCTGCCAGCAGCCTGTTCAGGAGTCCCACTTGGGGGTGGGGGGAGCGGGGCCGGTGTGGGGAGATGGGAGGAGAGCATCCTTAAAGAAGAGGGCAGGATTTCTGGCTTCTGCTTTGCTCCCTGCCCCCAGGCAGTTATTAAAGCTCGCACTTGTCCTCAAACAGAACCCACACCTGTGACCTGGCCCTTCCGACCAGCAAGCATCTGCCTCCATTATTAAAGCCTCACTGCAATGACAGTGATGGGGACAGCCCCAGACAACCTCAGCCTCCCTCTTCCTGTGAGTGACACAAAAGCATGCCCTGTATTTTAGAAAGTGTCCTTCTCCCGGGAACTCCAATGGCCTGCAAGACATAATCTCGTTCATTCTCCCAAGAGCCTGAGGAGGCCAGCCAGGAGCAGGTATACTCTGTCAACCCTGCCTGCCTCATTTCCAGAGGAGAGAACTGAGGCCCAGAGAAATTTAGGTCAATCTGAATCCATGAAAGAGACAGTGATAAAGCCAGAGTCTCCTGACCCCGGCCAGCCAGCAGCCCATTCGTCCCCTCCTGACTGCCTGAGTACCAGGGGGATTTTTGTATTTTTCCCATGAGAATCTGTGCTTCTTTGCAGAGTAGAACAGGTGAGCCAGCCTAAATAAAAGGCAGAAGAGAATTCAGGGTTTAAAAGAAATGAGAAGCAAGAAGATGGAGGGTGGGCAGCTGGATGAGTGCGGTGGGACCGGTTTCAAAGCCCTGAATTGCCGAGATCTCTGCAGATCTCAGGTAACACCGGAGAGCAGAGGCGAGTGCTCTGCGTTGGGCATGAAACACAATGAATGGCGGTCCATGACTCATATGCAAGGATTAATGCCTCATTTATTCTTCAGGCTTCATCGGTTTTTGAAATATTCAAAACAAAGGCAGATGGCTGTGGTTTATGGTTCTGCTTTCTCAGATATGGCTGCCCAGACACCCAGGTTGTTGATAAATAAGGAACAGGGCATGGCACTGAATGGAAAGATAATAGTCAACACTTATCCATTACTGACTCTGCGGCAGATATAACTATTCATGTGCTTTATATCCAAGCCTCCCACAATCCTATGAGGTCATATTATTGTCTCCATTTTACTTTTGAAAGATTGAGGCTTAAGGAATATGGCTCATAGGTTCAATGTGTTTTGCCCTTTAATATTCTCAGAGCTATTTAAATGGTTCTGCAAGACTGACTAATTCATACAGCAAGGAGTTTTTCGATGGACACTGGAATTTTTTTATCCCCAATAATACAAGTGAAATGGCTGAGTGAATAGTCAGTACAAGGAAGCATACCCTACTTTATAAAATTCAGCAACAGCTTCCTGTCTGGAGAGTTTCAAATTTCTTTAGACAATCACCACCCTAGGGACTTCCCTGGCAGTCCAGTGGTTAAGACTCTGCACTCCCAATGCAAGGGGTATGCGTTTGATCCCTGGTTGGGGAAGATCTCACATGACACTTGGCATGGCCCCCCAAAAAGAAAATCACCACACTAATGAAATTTTCAAACATCTAGGTATGATCTACTGAAGTCTAGCATAAGCTGATTTTTCCTTTGGTTTCTGTGAAAATAAACTTTTAACCAAATGATACAAATAGTATTTTAGAAAGAAATTTGCAGTAGCTAGATTGTATAACCCTCTGAAGGTGTGGACTATATATATTTTTTTCCTGCCAGGACAGGTACTCACCTTTTCCGCACTCTGCACCTGAAGTCTTCATGAACATTTGGTACAGCTGAAAAGGCCCATCAGGCAGACAACCTGAGAGAATGGGCACAGTTTTAGATTAGGAGTCAGGAGACCTTGAGCGAGTCACTTTGCTTCTGTGGGCCTCAGGTTCTTCATCTGTAAAATGAGTTTCTGACAATCTGTTATTCCATGACTCCAAGGGCCTAATCCAGAGTTCAGGAAACATTTGCTGCCATTGATAAATATCAACGGAAGAGTGATGCCTCAGGTTTATGTGTGCGTGTGTGCTAAGTCGCTTCAGTTGTGTCCGACTCTTTGTGACCCTATGGGCTGTAGCCTGTCAGGCTCCTCTGTTCGTGGGATTCTCCAGGCAAAAATACTGGAGTGGGTTGCCATGCCCTCCTCCTGGAGATCTTCTTGACTCAGGGATCGAACCCCCATCTCTTATGTCTCCTGCATTGGTAGTGGGTTCTTTACCACCAGCACCACCTGGGAAGCCCATCTCACATTTATAGCACCCCTCTATTGCTTCAGCTCATGCATATCACAGGATCCCTCTACCACTTTGCTATAGTGTTAGTTGCTCAGTCATGTCCAACTCTGCCACCCCTGCAGGCTTCCAGGCTCCTCCATCCATGGGGATAGAGTGCTAGAGGACTACACACCTGCAATTAAAGTGACACAAGGCATTTCCACTCTTGAGTGGAGTTAGTTGTGTGGCTCCAAGTAACTACAATGAGCAGGAAGTATAATCCTTTCACACATGCAGAGAAGAAAAAACTAGATGTGGGTGAGCACTAAAAGTCTCCATTCCAAGGAGTGGCTAAATGGGATATCCAGTGAAAGCGAAACTCACTCAGTCACATCTGACTCTTTGTGACCCCATGAACTATACACTCCATGGAATTCTCCAGGCCAGAATACTGGAGTGGGTAGTCTTTCCCTTCTCCAGGGGATCTTCCCAACCCAGGGATCGAACCCAGGTCTCTCCCATTGCAGGCAGATTCTTTATCAGCTGAGCCAACAGGGAAGTTGATACCCATGCTGGGGAATATTATGCAGCCATTAAAAAGCATTAGATGGATCTTTGTTGTTCAGTCACTTAGCTGTGTCCAGCTCTTTGCAACCCTATGGACTGCAGCACAACAGGCTTCCCTGTCCTTCACCATATCTTGGAGTTTGCTGAAACTCATGTCCACTGAGTCAGTGATGCCATCCAACCATCTTATCCTATCACCACCTTCTTCTCCTGCCTTCAATCTTTCCCAGCATCTGGATCTTTTCCAATGAGTCAGCTCTTAACATCAGGTGGCCAAAGTATTGGAGTTTTAGCTTCAGCATCAGTCCTTTCAATGAATATTCAGGGTTGATTTACTTTAGGATTGACTAGTTTGATCTCCTTGCTGTCCAAGGGACGCTCAAGAGTTTTCTCCAGCATCACAGCTTGAAAGCATCAGTTTTTCAGCATCCAGCCTTCTTTATGGTCCAACTGTCACATCCATACATGACGACTGCAAAAACTATAGCTTTGACCATACAGACCTGCGTTGGCAAAGTAGCAATTAAAAAAGATCTTAAAGCTTTTAAAAGGCAAATGCTTTAAGCAATTTAAGCTCACTTATGTTATAAAAAGAAGTATGTTTATATACATCTACATGTGTGCAAATGCAGAGCAAAAAGTTTATCTAGATATACCCAAGCAGTGATTAGTTTTGAGGAAAAGAGCTGAATAAGCGAAAGGACACAAATGGAAAATATCTTTCAACTTTCACTGTATATTTTTCAATCCTCTTCACCTCTTTTACAGTGAGATTGTATTTATATACTTATTATAGATTAGAATTGTTTTTATACTCTTTAAAAAGGTAAACACATCTGAGAATCTCTTCAATCTATGAGCTCTTGAAAAAGTTTCCAGAAAATTATTTTTTCTAAAAAAAGCAAATGTATCAGTTTGAGTCAGTTAGTTACCTGTAGTTCGTTGCCATAGCCCGAAGCCCTTAGGCATAGAAGGTACTTTGAAAAAAATCATTTTCTTAGGTCTATTTCCTGGAAAGAAATTCTGACACTGAGATTTCTTGGCAACTGTTTGATGAGGACTGTGCTCAGACCTGTGAGGGATGACAGAAGCAAGATCACACAGAAAGTTACATGTGGTTCTGTCCCGCAGTCACAATGCTGGCCTCAATCATACTGGTAAATACTGGTCCTTCGGAATTCTTCTGAATTATGTTCAAATGCCCCTTTCCCACCCATGAGACATCCACCAGCACCCCACCCCCTGAACTGGGGCTGCCCAGGGTGCAATGTGACAGGGGTCAAGGTCAGACCAAGGAGGTACTGAGCTGAGAACTCTCAGCCACCAATACTTGCAGCAGCTGAGGCAATGAGGGGCCCCTCACCAAGGATCCCACTAGAATCACACACCTAACTTTACCTAGAACCACAGTTTAACTAACAGCCTAACAAGAGCTTGACCCGGGGGACAGAAATCTGGGTCTTACCTAGAATAGTACCTAGCACTAGTAGACACTCAGAGAATATTTGTTGAATGAATGAATGAACAGTGTCAGCCTCGGCCCAGGTTCACAGAATCCTAAGAAGCCTATAAAGAAGATCCAGGTCCAGGACCCCTAAGGCTGAATCTCCATGCAATGCAGAAATGAATCAGGCTGATTCCGGGCTTCAGACTCTCTGAGCCCCACCATGTTGGCTCCTACTAATCACAAAGGAGTGGAAGAGGTACCTGGAGGCCTCAGGGAGGCTCTAACCCAGTCTGTGGGTCATCCAGGCTTCCAGCTTCTCCTCATTCACCTCCCTTCCATCTGTTCCACCTGCTCACTTCTCTATACTTTCTTCTAAGGGCATCCAGAGAAAAGGGAGGAAATACAGCTCTGAACAGATGCTTTGCTGCTAGAGTGAGGCCCTGGAGAAAATTGAGAGGAGACCTGGGGTGCCTAAATGCACTCTGAATTACATGCTCTTACTGACCTTAGCTGATTTTTGGTTAGAATGTGTTGAACCCCTTGTAATGTTCTAGAGCAGTGCCTCTCAAACTTCAACGTGCTTGTTAAAATGCAGACTCTGATTCAGAAGGTCCGGAGTAAGGCCCAAGATTCCGGATGTCTAACCAGCTCCCAGACGATGCCCTTGCTGCTGGTCCACGGACCACATCTAGAGTAGCTGAGGCTTTAGAGAAAGAGATTATAGGTATGTCACTGATTTAGAGTCAACATTATACATCGCTATCACCACGTGGACACTTAGAGCCTGCTGGGCACTGTGCTAAGTGCTTGGAACAGTCTTCCTTACTCAATTTTCAAATAGCCCTGGAAATAGGTTGTATTGAAGATAATCCCCATTTTTCAGCAGGGGGTGTTGAAGCCCAGAGAGATCAAATGACCAGCTAGCATGTGGGCAAGCCAGCCTTCCAACCCAGATCTGTTAAGAGCCGAGGTCCTGAGGTCCTAACTACTCCATGGAAGAGCATAGCTGAGAGGCACCTTGTCCTGTGGTTACGTTTTCCGGAAGTCTTCAGCCATGACCTTGGCTTGCTGGGAACAGAAAGGCACCTGAATCCCGAAGAGAAGCACGAAGACGGCGTCTCATCCAGGGTGAGAGATGACGCAGGCTCACCAAGAGGCTAACCTGGGCAGACGCGCCGCTGATGCCTAGCTGCTCCGCCTCGTACCTCCTGGCATACAGCAGCATCCTGGAGCGGAAGGCAGGGACCGCGCAGGGCTTCCCCGCCGCTCTCCTCCCAGGCCGAATCTGCAGCGAGTGAGCAGCCCCGGGGCCTGCGGGCGTCACCTCCTGCGAGTCCCGGCTCAGCTGAGCGCTGGGTTCACAGGCGGCCGCTGGATCCGCCTTCCCGGAGCTCAGCTGAAATATTGCTTAGCTCAGCCTGGAAATGCAACCTAAATTCACCCCTTGGGCCAGCAGACACTTCCTTGCCAGATGCTCTTCCCCAGACGGAGCCTGGCTTATGGGAGGTGACAGGCTGAGCGCAGGAACCTGGAGCGCGTGGTTGAGCCGCTGCCAACTGAGCGTGCTTCTCCCAGAAAGGCCTGGAAGGTGCAGGCCTGGAAATACTGCCCAGCACTTCCTGACGATGACAGTCACCGGACGGGTCCAGTGATGCCTGGGGGTCGGCAGAAGGGCGGGAGTTGTGCTTTTTCGAATCCCAAATGCTCCATTTTCTTTATATTTGGAGTAGGGAGTGATTCCTGTTGCAGTTGGTAGATCCTATTCCGTGGGGAGTAGGATCTGGTCTCATTATCAGAGTCCAGTATGGCAAATCTTGATACAGCTATGGGAATTTTCTTGGAATTCAACACAAACTGAGGTGTTCAAAAATTCACAGTTCCCAGGCAAAATGTTTTCCCATTTAGCCCTCAGCACCTTAACACGTTCCCAGGTGGCACTAGAGGTAGAGGACCTGCCTGCCAATGCAGGAGACATAAGAGATGGGGGTTCAATCCCTGGGTCAGGAATATCCCCTGGAAAAGGAAAGGACAACACACTCTAGTATTCTTGCTTGGAGAATTCCACAGATAGAGGAGCCCGCAGGCTACAGTCCATAAGGTCACAAAGAGTCGGACAAGGCTGAAGTGACTTAGCACAACATAGCACCTTTGTGAGAGTTAGAAGTGCCGTGCTGGAGCAAGGCAACCAATGGGAGCAAGACAGGCAAATGGAAGAAGAGCACAGCCAGACACAGGAGTTCTTGCTGTGTGTGCAGGGCGTGGCCTGGCTTCCAGCACCCTTTTGCTCCATTCAGTTGGTGCCCCTTGTGCAGTGAACAACATGTGCAACAACACCAAGTGACCAATCTTCCTTTCCTCCATCCTTCTTTTCTTCATCTATTGTTTACTGAATACCTAGTCTGTGTTCTCTGCTCACCAACTTTACCCTCTACCCTCCCTACTGTGTAGCTCATGAAAATCTAAAGATAAATAAGATACTGTCCCTGACTTCAGGAGGTGTATAGTCAGTCCAATAGGGGAGGCATCCATGTAAACACATAAATCTCTTGGATTGTGATATTTAGAACTGAATGATTTATATGTGTCGAAAATCAGGGAATCAGGCTGATTCATACCAGGACTAAAAGCCTAGGAACTTATTTCCTCAAGACCTATGCACAGTGGTAGATGGTGTTGAAAGTGTAACCAGAAAACATTTGGTATCTAGAATCCTGACTTCTCTCTAAGAGCCATGGACAGTATTAACAGAGAAGGAACCTTTGCTCTATGAGCATCTTGATGGGTTTGCAAAAGCGTGTCTGGGAGAAGGCTGAATTGCTCTGCTATTGGGGGAAGGGAATTTTAAACAGGTTGGGGACTGGGGAACGGGGAGGAGACAGGATGACAGAACTCTCCATGGAAGAGAAGCCAAAGGAAAAAACTTTATGAAGGACAAATTTTCAAGTTACATCTGCTATGAGAGATGCTATTGAAGTCTTTACTCTGTAAACCACCCACTCCAAAAAACCCTGTATCATTGCAGTCCACACATAATACAGAACTGCTTGGGGTAAGGGGAGGAGACCAAGGAAGACTCTTGATCCTTTTAAGCTGTCATGAGTCAAAACCATAAGCGCTAGAGGCAAAGCAGACTGTGAGAATATTAATCTATGAGCATTCACACAATTACTGGGAAAGTCTTAGATTTCTCAGATCATCAAATTGGGGATTCAAGGCAATGTCAGGCAGCTCACGAGGGATAGGGAGGCCCCAGCTGATATCCCTCTAGGTTGGGGCAATAATGTCTACAAAGTTGTCATGATCTCTACACAGGATCATGTTCAAATGCATCAAAGAGCCAAGAAGGTAGAGGGTTAAGGAGGCTGGCTGTGAGACAATAGGGAGTGGTGGAGTCTGTGGCAAGAGGGCAAGTTCCAGTGGAAGGGGACAATAGCCACCCAGCTCCATCAACTCACAAGACTGCAAACCCAGTGTTGTCAGATAGTCCACATTTCAAGAGAAAGCCAGAAATGTAGATGCTTGAGAAAAACTTCAACCAAAAAATAATAATAATTAACTAATTCAGGAAATATTTTTACACTTCGGGGTCAAACAAATGATGTCTCAAGCTGTATGTGGCTTCCAATTTAGAAGACAGAGACAAGAACCACTTGGGGAACCGGTAATAAAATGAATGGCGGTAGTCAATGAGCCATGATGCTAGGAGCACTGACCAGGAAGTCCTAAGTTCAGGGTTCCAGGCTCTGCATTGCTGCTAATTGTCTGCGTGGCCTCAGGGAAATAATTTAAAAACTCCAGGCCTTAGTTTCTTTATCTGTGAAATGAAGGCATGACATTTGTTGCTCATTTAGAGTCAGAGCTCCCATTATTATTGAGGGGGCAGAATGAAAAATAAGCCCTGGGTGTGTTCCCAAAAGTATTGCATTCGTGGACATTTATTGTGTGTCTACAAGGTGCATTGCATCGATCATGGGATTCTTGCTTATTCCGAGAAAGTAGACATAAACTCCAAAGACACCTTCATTATTCAGCCTGCCTGACAACAATGCTTTCCAAGAAGTGGGAGAAGAGCCCTTCACCATAGAGAGAGGCGTTACTGACACTATCAGCAGGTGAGTTACAGAGTGTGTCAGCGATGATAAGAGTGTTGGAGTATTTCCTATTCAGACTGACATGGCTCCAAGGCAGAAACCTAACTGATGTTTGTTCAACAATAGCAAGATATGTCACTGGATCTGTGGGGGTGTCCAGCATCTTTTGTCAGCTTAGAGTAAAAACCTAGGGAAAATACCGTGCAGATGTTTTGAGATGAAATGATGTTTCTCTGCAAATGCCTGAGGCGTGGTCCATTGCTTTGCCTGTTAGCAAACTGCCTTTGGCATCCTCAGGACCCTCTGCCCCCTGCCCCATTCTCCAGGCTGCTAGGAAGAGAGTCACAGCTAGCCCTTCAAGCTTTATCTGGAATCCCAGGACAGCCCCATGCTCTTCAGGGATCAGGGGTGGAAGGAGGTTGAGAAGGAGCAGCAGAGAATGAGTGGGAGAGAGGACTCAAGCAGAGTACTGAGATTTGAGTAATTTTAGGAGGCAGTGCTGTTTATGGAACATTTCATTCTTGATAGCTACTGTCACATTCTAGCCATTAGGCTGCATTTACTCGTGGGTTGTAGAAATTACTTCCCATGGGAAACGAAAGCAATTCCTTCTTTCAAAGGATGCTTTGTTTTCTAGGAGAAGAAAATAAAACATATGATGGTGCAGCCAACTCTAGCCTACGTGCCCTGCTAGGTCAGTCCCAGTTCAAGTTCATTACTCAGCATGACCAGATGAATAAGCAACCAAAAAATAATAACGATGACAATAATAGTTGCTACCACTTATTGAGCACCTTCTCTTTGCCAAGCTCTGAGCTGAGCATTTACACAGGTAACTCTCATTAGCCACATTTTACAGATGAGGAAACTGAGGCTCAAAGAAGCTACATATATTTACTCAAGTTAACCCAGCTGGGGGCTCAAGCCTGATCTGTCTGACTCTGAGGCCCATTCTTGTAAGTACCCACCCCTGAAGAGACTACATTTGTCCTTCTTGAAATAAAAACTCTCCCAGCAAATGCTATAGGAAGAAGGAATAAATGAAACAAACAGGAGGGCACAAAACAGATAACAGCATCTTTGAAACTGGAGTCATCCGTGTGGATTCCAGCTTTAACCTGTTATACCGATTAGGTGGCACCTGCTTCCCTTCTGCCCTCCAGGTATGGGCATCCAGAGCCTCACACATCCGCAAATTACAATGAGATGGCACTGCCATGGGAGGATATGGGAGCTGCAGGCCCTGCTCCCTGCTGCCTCGGTCAAGCCAGCCGAATTCCATTCTTGCCTTGTTAGCATTTATATAAGACCTCTAGCTGTAGCGCCAATATATTGTGCCCCACTGCCCTGGGTCTTCTCATTTTGATTAGTTACAGTGAAGTTACAGTGAATAACGGCTTCATTTTTTTGCCCTTCACACCTGATCAAATGCTAGCAGCTCCCCAGGCCCTTCCTGCCCTATGGTCTAGCACAGAGCCAGGATCAATCCCACCTGAGCGATAATGACAAATTAAACCCTTTCATCCTTCATATCCCATTTTTCCTTTTACAAAGAGTTTTCAAACACATTTTGCAGTGACATAATTAGTCAATAGGAGATTAGTGAAATGTCTAATGTGCTACCTCTCACAGCACACCAAGGGTTCCTCCCATTTCTACGGAGAGAAAGGCATGTGGAAAGGTTTGGGTTTGGGGGTCTGATGCTAGCTGGAAGGAGGAGGGAG
The DNA here is from genome assembly GCA_024291935.2 of Okapia johnstoni. Taxonomy (NCBI): domain Eukaryota; kingdom Metazoa; phylum Chordata; class Mammalia; order Artiodactyla; family Giraffidae; genus Okapia; species Okapia johnstoni. The sequence goes on from CM044308.1 coordinate 63,633,461, forward strand.
AGAGTGTCTCACTCCCAACTGCTTCAATGTTAGGAGTTTATCAAAGATTACAAGGCAAGGGACTGGGACTTCCCTGGTCGTCCAGCAGCTAAGACTCCATGCTCCCAATGCAGGAGCCCTGGGTTTGATTCCTAGGACCCCACATGCAACAATTAAGAGTTTGCAGGCCACAACTAAACATCCTGCATGCTGCAACTTAAAAAAGTATATATCGTTCACGCTGCAACTAAAAAAAAAATTCCTGCATGCCACAATGAAGACTGAAGATCCCAAGTGCCACGACTAAGACCCAACACAGCCAAATAAATAAATGAATAATAAATTAATGAACGAATTTAAAAACATTTGGTTAAATAAAGTTTAAAAAAAAAAGAAGGCAAAGGACTTAATGCCACAGGTGATGTGGCGTCTTAAGTTGGCTGTCGCCACTGAGGTGTCCCCTGCCTTCAGGGTGGTTGAGGATTTCAGTTTCTTCTTTCGCCAAGCCAGCAGCCTGCCTCACAGAGGGCACAGAGCAGGGGCCTCCTGGTCCTCTTGGTCCTGCCTGTCCCCTCCCAATGCTAGGCCCATCTCTGTCTGCCAGTAGTTGCGGGGACATATTTTCACTGATAATCCCCAAGGAACTACAGAATCCTTCTGAGCGTGGGATGGGGGATGTCATGGTGATAGCAGCATCATGGTGACATGGGGACATTCACCAGCCCCGTGCAGAAAGCAGGACAAGTTGCATATCCCCATGTGACAGATGAGAAAACCAAGCTTCAGACAGGTTACAATACCTGCCCATATCCCCCACCTAGCAAGTGGAGAAGTCCAGATCAGGGTGTTCCATGTTCGATGCCTAGTCAAAAAGTTCCCAACCACTATTTGCCAGCTACAAAGCAACCAGAAAAAAAATAATCAAGAGGAAATGAGCAGCTTCTATATACTTTGTTATAACTCATTACATCATCAGTCCTTTCCTCACTGTGCTGTTCTGCTATAAACTTCACCATCAGTGAGACTCAGAGCTTTTGTTCAATGCAAGAGTTTGCTGGAGCAAACTAGGTAGGAGCTAGTAAGGACATCACAGCCTCAAACACTAATGGCTGGGCAAAGGATAAGAACCTTAATAAAGTAAATGGAGAATGTGCCTGAAACTAAGCCTCATGGGGCAGGGAGTCCTTACAGACCCTCTGTTGTACAGGTGGGGGAGGTGGGGGAGGTGGGGGAAGAGATCCACACCCCCTGCATTTTCTTTCTCTGCAGAAATCCCACCAAGATTCTTCCACTTTAGCACAACCTGCCTGGGGAAGGAAACCTTCTTTCTGCCTCGTGACTTTCTCTTCCAAAGACAGTTTCCTCTACTCTGATGACCCGTGATTTGGGCAGTTTGCATAACCTTTCACACCCCATCCCACCCCTGGGGCTGAGTTCTTTGTGGGCACTTTCGGGTAATTGCTGGTTGGTTCCTTGATGTTTTTGCCACAAAACTTGTGATTCTCACATGATTCTGAACCAGAACCAGGCTGAACCCATGTCATCTGTTATTTGCAGGTCACCAGTTTAGTTCAGTCACTCAGTTGTGTCTGACTCTTTGCGACCCCATGGACTGCAGCATGCCAGGATTCCCTGTCCATCACCAACTCCCAGAGTTTGCTCAAACTCACGTCCATTGAGTCAGTGATGCCATCCAACCATCTCATCCTCTGTTGTTCCCTTTTCCTCCTGCCTTCAATCTTTCCCAGTCTTTTCCAATGAGTCAGTTCTTCACACCAGGTGGCCAAAGGATTGGAGTTTCAGCTTCAGCATCAGTCCTTCCAATGAATATTCAGGACTGATTTCCTTTAGGATTGACTGGTTTGATCTCCTTGCAGTCTAAGGGACTCTCAAGAGTCTTCTCCAGTACCACAGTTCAAAAGCATCAGTTCTTCGGTACTCAGCTTTCTTTATGGTCCAACTCATACATCCATACACGACTAACAGAAAAACCATAGCTTTGACTAGACAGAACTTAGTTGGCAAAGCACTGTATCTGCTTTTTAATATGCTGTCTAGGTTGGTCATAGTTTTTCTTCCAAGGAGTAAACGTCTTTTAATCTCGTGGCTGCAGTCACCATCTGCAATGATTTTGGAGCCCAAGAAAATAAAGTCTGTCACTGTTTCCATTGTTTCCACATCTATTTGCCATGAAGTGATGAGACGGGATCCATGATCTTAGTTTTTGAATGTTGAGTTTTAAATCAGCTTTTTCACTTTCCTCTTTCACTTTCATCAAGAGGCTCTTTAGTTCTTCTTCACTTTGCCATAAGGGTGGTGTCATCTGCATATCTGAGCTTATTGATATTTCTCCTGGCTATCTTGATTCCAGCTTGTGCATCATCCAGCCCAGCATTTTGCAAGATGTACTCTGCATATAAGTTAAATAATCAGGGTGACAATATACAGCCTTGAAGTACTCCTTTCCCAATTTTGAACCAGTCTGTTTTTCCCTGTTCGGTTCTAACTGTTGCTTCTTGACTTGCATACAGATTTCTCAGGAGCCAGGTCAGGTGGTCTAGTATTTTCATCTCTTTAAGAATTTTCCACAGTTTGTTGTGATCCACATAGTCAAAGGCTTTGGCGAAGTCAGTAGAGCATAAGTAGATGTTTTTCTGGAATTTTCATGCTTCTTCTATGATCCAACAGATGTTGGCAATTTGATCTATTTGCAGGTGGCTTTATGCATTTCTTCCAGTGCATGTTCTGGGTCCTATCTCCCATTGTCTGCTGTCCCTGAGACTGTCACCTGATGACTTCATTGCCAGAGGCTGTCCCTGATGCCTCTGCCCCCAGGGCTCCTCACAGAACTCTGCCTGGTGCTGAAAAAGAGAAGCACAATCAAGCCATAGAATTCTAAGCTCGAGAAGCAAAGGCCTTCTGCTGTGATAGGATTCAGTGGTCAACTGAACATACATCTCTGTTTGTCTGGGATACTCCCACTTAAGTCTGTTGCCCCGGTGTAATTATTAATAGCCTCTCCTTTTCAATCTCAAAATGTCCCACTGTGAATGATAAATTATGTATGATCTTCCTTTGTGGTTCAGCGTTAAAGCATCTGCTTGTAATGCAGTTTCAAACCCTGGGTCAGGAAGATCCCCTGGAGCTGGAAATGGTAACCCACTCCTGTATTCTTGCCTGGGGAATCCCATGGACAGAGGAGCCTGGTGGGCTACAGTCCATGGGGTTGCAAAAAGTCAGACGCAATTTAGCAACTAAACAATAACAACCCAATTTTAGTGATCACTAAAATCACTAAAGTGATTTTTAAGTCTTCACTTAGCCCAGAAGACCCTTTCTTCAAACAGATACTCCCAATGTTTGATGTGTAAAACAGGAGAAAACAAAAGGAAGCTGTTCTGGCTGAAGAGAGTGGAAAAGGCTGAACCCTATATCCACCCAGCACACACACACAGATACACACACATACACACACACATCACCTCCTTCACAGTAGTTCCACCCAACTACTGTGGCAGCGCTCCCCTCTGCCAATGGGAGTCTTAGAGCTCAATGCATCACCTGTGAGACTCACTACTTTAATTTCAAGATGAGGCAACTGAGGCCCATGGAGAGATAAAGGTATTATGTAAGGCCATATCATTAGGTCATTGAAGAGCCCAAGCTAGAAATTCATAGTGATATCTCTACCATGTCAAGTCTCCTTCCAATTTGCCAAATGGTCTTAAAACTAAGTAGTTATAGGCTCAATTTTGTGCTGGTTTTTCATTATGTATTTTTTTAACTATATATATTTACAATGCACAATAAGGGAATTGCTTTGTGCTAAGGTGACTCGGTGTGAATCGTGTATGTGTTATTAAGTAAAAAGTGCGTGGGGACAAATGCCTTTTCCAGAGACGTATCCTTGCAAACCTTTGGATGGGCTTCATTAATCCTAAGAAGCAGCCCTCAAAAAGTCAAACAGGAAGCATGGCTCCTGCTGTTGTATAAAATAAACACTCGTCCCTCCCCAGCACAGAGCTCTCCCTTTGTCTGAGGCCTTCTTTCAGAGCAACAGTTGGCAAATCTAAACGGAAACAGCACCCTATCTTGGAAGCACACAGCTTCTCCAAGCCCCTCTTCATTGAAAGATCTGCCCATCTTCCCCTCTACCTTCTGCTCCCACCTGCCAGCCAGGCAGTTTCCATTTGAACCCTGTGCAGGAAAAGCAGATACTAAATGCAAATCAGAAAGCGAAGCGACCGTTTTATGGCCTAAGGAAGGCCCATGGGAGGCCGGGTCACCCGGCAGGCAGCCTGCTTGTGGCAGCTTCTGCGGGGAGAGCAGGACGTGCTCTTGTCTTCCAACCTTGTTTTAGTTTGACCCAGGCACTGCCCGTTTCTCAGGGGAACGAGAGCTTCTAACTCAGGCCACACAAACTGATTGTCCACAGTCTCAAAGCAATCATTTCCCTCTGCTTTTGCAGGATAAAACCAGCCTGACAAGGTGGGGCTGAGTGCCTGCTTGCCTTGCCCTCCTCACCTGCCAACTGAGAGGATTTGCATAGCCGGGCTTCTGAGGAAACACTCCAGCCCTTCAGAGCAGAGGCTCTGGGTAATCTATGCAAAGTACATTTCCCTGTTCTGAGGTGAGGGAACCAATGTGATGACACTAGAAACTATAGCATGAGTCGTGTCCGATTCTTTTCGACCCCATGGACTGTAGCCTGTCAGGCTCCTCTGTCCATGGGGATTCTCCAGGCAAGAATACCGGAGTAGGTTGCCATGGCCTCTTCCAGGGTATTTTGCAACCCAGGGATCGAACCCGCATCTGCCTGTGTCTCCTGCATTGCAGGTGGATTCTTTACCCCCGAGCCACCTGGGAAGCCTGACCCTAGAAACCATAGTAGACATAAAATCCAATATTTATCAAAAGGTTACTCTGGGCTTGTTCCTCTAATTCAAGCCTCACAAAACCCCTTTCACGTGGTAACTATAACTATGATAGTCTCATTTCAGAGATTCAGAAATAGGACTTGATAAAGATGAAAGGACTTCCCCCAGTTATTCAGCAAGGAAGTGGTGGAGGAGGATGTAAACCCAGGCATCCACCTCCAGAGCCTACCTCTTACCCCAGCCCAACCAGGAAGCACCCTGGCGGGGCCGAGGCTGCCCCTCTCTGTGTATTCACAGATCACCCAGGGCTTTTGTCAAAAAAAATCCATGTTCTGATTCAGGAGTTCTGGCATGAGCCAGACATTCTGCATTTGTAAGAAGCTTCCAAGCAAGGCCAATGCTGCTGGTCGGGAAGGTTCTAGGGTAGCCCTCTGCAAACTTTTTCTCTAAAGGGCCCAACAAGAAGCAGTTTAGGCTTTGTGGGTCAGGTACCCTCTCTGTTGCCTATTCTCGTTTTTCTTTTTCATCTTTTACAAGCTTTAGAATAGAACATAGTCCTTAGCTCTGGGCTCGTGGGCTGCATTTGCCTGGCTTCTATGCACAATTCCTTGACCTGAAACGGTGTAGGTAAAGCTGCCAGGCTTACAGTCTGGGTGTCAATGGTCTCCAGTCAGTGGGTAAGAGCTTCAGTCTGGTTCTTCAATTAGATATGGCCCTGGGGGTGGTAAGATCCCAGTGAGGATGCCTTTGAAGTGACCAGAGGTGATAGAGAGGAAAAGAGGCTGACCTACACCCGAAGGGATCTGTCGGGATAATGAGGGGTCTGGACTCCGGTGCATGCATCAAGGACTGGAGGATGCTGGTCTGCAGGCTCAGAGAATGGAGTGGGGTGGACGCCGCCGCACACCACTGAGCCCTTTGGTGAAGCAGGGGCGAAAGGTTATTATAGGGGCTCCAGCGATGAGTGGAAGGATAAACCCCTTCCACTCTGAGTCTAAGATCCTGTGATGCTAACGTGCGAGGCTAATCTGATGCTGCCATGAGATAATCTGCACACACTCGATCGGATTCCCCCAGGGTTTATCAGCAACCAGACTCGGAGCAGCTGCTGAGTTCGCTCCCTTGCCCCCTTATCTCTTGGCCCAGCTAGGAAACCGGGGCTGACATTCCCCCATGCCCTAGAGGAAAAGGGACATCGCCCTAAGCTCTCGCTTTCAGAGTAGAGTGAGGACCCTCTGCTCAAGAGCCTTCTCCAGGCGCTGGGCTCCTTTTTCATCTTTTTCAGAACTTCAAAATGAGGTGAAGTCACCTTACTTCTGGGAATTCATTCTCTAAAATAATTATGAATATGAATAAAGATTTTTGCCCCGCCTCAGGTCCAAAGGGTGGAGTAATTCATAAGCCTCTGAGTCCTTCAAGGCTTCTCTCTGGTTTCCTTCGTTCTCTTCCATTCCCCTTCTTTTTTTTCACCCCCTTTCCTTTGACAAGGCTGCTGTGTTTAAAATGCATCTTTTTGTTTGCATGGGCTCTTGCTCTTGCAAAATGTGCATTGTTTTGTAGGTGTATATATTTTCGCTTACTTAACCACTCTTTGGAGAAGGCAATGGCACCCAACTCCAGCACTCTTACCTGGAAAATCCCATGGACGGAGGAGCCTGGTAGGCTGCAGTCCATGGGGTCGCTAAGAGTCGGACACGACTGAGCAACTTCACTGTCACTTTTCACTTTCATGCATTGGAGAAGAAAATGGCAACCCACTCCAGTGTTCTTGCCTGGAGAATCCCAGGGATGGCGGAGCCTGCTGGGCTGCCATCTATGGGGTCGCACAGAGTCGGACACGACTGAGGTGACTTAGCAGTAGAAACTACTCTTTGTACACAACTTATTCTGTTTATTGCTTTTTCAACCACCACTATGTTTGAAAGATCCAGGGGGGTAGCTACATGTAACAAGAACTGTTTCTCCTAACTTCCACATAAACTCCATATGCAACACATTTTGCCTTTCCACTCTCTGGGGATGTTCACCCCAGTTACCTCAAATTTCTTATCATTACACAATGCTGTAATGAAGACCTCATGAATCTTTCTTTATGGACATGGGTAAGAAATTCGCTGTGCTCTCTATCCAGGGGTGAAATTGCTGGGCTGTCAGAGTATGTGAATACTTAGTTTGACTTTATCTTGGCCAGTGACTCTGGAAGGAATCAGCAGCAGCCTATCTTCCCACCAGCAGTAGAGCGTGGTCTTATCCCTACATCTCTCCTGACTCTCGACATTAACTGTCTTTTCTCATTTGTGAGTTTTTAGGCATTACCAGTATCTTCTCCCAGTCTGTTTGTGTCTTGTTCATGGTATCTTCTATTAAACAGAAATCTTTGAAATGAACATAATTAAATATATTACATTTTTACCTCATGGTTTATACTTTTTTCATTTTCGCATACAAAGCCCATCTATAGTCCAGGACACGAGGTTTTATCTTGTGTGATTTTACACATCACATTTAGGTCATCGTATCACCTGGAGTTTACCGTTGAGTGTAGTTGAAGGAGAGGTACTAGTAATTTTTTTCCTGTTTTCCCAGTAGCGTTTCATCTACCTAACAAACCTTTTCTTTTTGATTTGTGATGCCACTTTGTCACATATCAAGTCCCCATATAGCTATAGGTCTGGCTCTGAGGCAGTAGCAATGATTTAGGATCAGTGATATTCACTTTAACATTATTTTTAATATAAATGTAAATAACTATGGTTGGTAACAGTTGAGAATGGATGAAATTCAACACAGCACATCTCTACCAATAGAATTCCATCCAGGGGTTAAAATTAGTACAACAAAAGACTGCACAGTCCCATGGATAGACATGTTTTATTGCTTAGTGGAAATGGCAGATTCCAAAATAACATAGAGTGAATGATCTTAAGTATGTAATGAATCATGTGTATACATGTGTATAATTGGTAAACACTCAAGTAGTATTAGTGGCTCTTTATGGACATCAAGGTTCTGATGACTGTCAAGTAAAGAAGAAAAGAAGGTGAAAGTCGCTCAGTCATATCCCACTCTTTGCAACCCAATGGACTATAGAGTCCATGGAATTCTCTAGGCCAGCATACTGGAGTGGATAGCCTTTCCCTTTTCCAGGGAATCTTCCCAACTCAGGGATAGAGCCCAGGTCTCCCACATTGCAGGCAGATTCTTTATCAGCTGAGCTCCAACGGAAGCCCAAGAACACTGGAGTGGGTAGCCTATCCCTTCTCCAGCACATATTCCCAACCCAGGAATCAAACCAGGGTCTCCTGCATTGCAGACAGATTCTATACCAACTGAGCTATCAGGGAAGCCCAATTAAAGAAGGATCCTAGTGAACATTAGAAAAACCTGGCCACATTCTCAGCTGCAAAGCCCTACAGTGTCTAGCATCAGTGATAAGGAGACTAGCAGCAGGTTAGGGAGACCAGAACATCTTCAACTTTAAGGTGCACATCAATTACCTGGGGATCTTAACTTGCAGATTCAAATTCAGTGGATGGGGAGGGACCTGAGATTCTACATCTCTAACAAGCTCCCTGAGGATGCTAAGGTTCCTGAGCCAGGACCCCACTTTGAGTAGAAAGACCCTACAAAGCAGTTCAGCTATGCTTCTGGACAGGCACTGAGCTGGACAAGGCCCTGAGATGGATAGGGCATTGAGCTGAACAGGGGCCAACAGCCTTTACAGGTTACGTAGACTAGACCCAGAGTGGAGTGTTTAGATTATGTGTTGGTATACATTGTTTTGAGATTGTTGGTTTTGGAGAGGGCAGAACATGGAGATGTGTATGTAAAAACTGAAACATCACATGATCAATAGTAAATTTGGACCAGCAAACATCCTCCTGTGTTCTTCCCCTTCCCCTCCACACAGCTGGGTTTAGCCCACAATCCCCTCTCAGCAGTAAGCCCTAATGTTGAGATAGGAAAGTGGGTGAGAACCATCTGGCCCCAGGCGTGCAACTGGGCTCACAGACAGGGCTCACCTCAACAAGGTGAGGGACACCTCTAAGTCCCCTCTGGAATGTGTCCCCTGATGGCGAGTTTGAGAAGCACTAACTTCAAGGCAAGATCCCAATTATCGGTGAGATAGAGTCATGAACCAACACCCACCCCAGATGGTTAGAAAGCCCCTCCTCCTTCATCGCCCACTCCGTTCTGTTGCCGCTTTCCAGCCCTGATAACCTGTTTTATAGGCGACCACAATTATATCTCCCTTACCAAACTGCTCCAAATTGCCAGTACAGGCAGATTCTTCTCACTAGGCATGGAGATTTTAACTGACATTGTAGACAAAGGGAACTCACACAATAAATATCAGTTGGCTGATGGTCAGCTCAGCATATAGACTCCACAAAGTCCCCTACAACGTTTCCATTGTGCTCTTAGTTATGAGCATTTAGAGTCTGGTCATCAGCATATACAAACCCTATCACTATTATTTAACTAACATTTATTTCACATTTAGGATGTGCCAGGTACCAGGCTAGGTGCTTCTGAAACAATCCTGGAAGCTAGATATTATAATGAAAACAATCAAGGTTCAAAGAGGTTAAGTGACTTGCACAATGTAACACAGGTTGTAAATGGGAAACCTCCAGTGATGGAAAGGAATGAAAGAAGGTGCCAAGTAGATTGTGGAGATATGTTGGAGAGTTTGTCTTGAATGGAGTTCTTGGCTGAGAGTGAAGGAAAAGCCCTGAGAGGGAATACATTCCTGCACTCCTAATTAGAATGGCTCTCCAGTCATGTTTCCTAGGCTATGGGAAGCACTGTTGGTTTCTTAAGGTATGAAAGAGTCATTTCTTACCTCTTTCTTGATAATAGAACTCTGGTTTTGTTCAAGTGGCAAGGCAGGTAGCCCCAGGGGTGGATCACCATTGATCTAAGCTAGACATGGGAATCTCCTTCCTCTTTACCAGTGATCAGTTGTGTGTCTCCAACCAGAAAGGTGATGAAAAAGAAGATCTGTAGAGACTTCTTGAAAAGTCTTCCTTTCTGATAAGATAGAGAGCCATAAAGAGCGAGTCTCTTTCCCACAACCAACTTTCCTTCCTTTCTGCTCAGGCTGATGTTTTATGAAGATGTGATATTTTGCACTTAGACAGCCATCTTGTAACCATTAGGAGAAATATAAGTGAACACACTAAGGATGGCAGAGCTACAGATGGAAAGAGACTGGGGTCCTTTACGATCTTATTAAACAATCAAACAGCCCTGGAACATCTACCTCCAGACTTCTTGAAATGTGAGATAATTAAGCATCTTTATAATTTAGCCTAACCTATTGGTCAGATATTCTGTTACTTATAGACAAAAGCACCATAATAATGCAAGGGCCTTCACTCACCTTTCCTTCTGGCAAGAGGCTAAGCATTTCCATACAAATCCCTCTGTCTTAGATTGATGTCTTGGTCTAGAATTGCTCTTCATCTCGTCTCCTCAACATCTTCTTCCCAGGGCTTCTTTATGTTGGCAATTGGTTCAGTCTAGCACTGGCTACAAATCCGGGGAAAAGCCTTCATTATTCTACAATGGACAGTTAGTCTATTCATCTACCTTTTTTTCATCTTTTATAAAACTCAGGTTAGGCAGGAAAAGCAGTGGCGGTGGCCAGAGCTAGTGGTGTACACACACTTAGCTGAGCTACCAGGTGTTAGTTTTAGAAACTGATCAGTGGTCCTGGCTGTCAGGTTCAGGGTGACAGACATGAGGGCTTGATGCAGGCCTACAGGCAATGGCAGGACCTCTGTCCATCAGCCGGCACTCCTGTAGTGGCAGGCTCTCACCCTGGCACATGCTTGGCAGTAGAGATCAGTGATGGTGGTCAGGTTGGTGGCTGCAGGTGCACCAGTGAAGGGACTAGCCCCGAGTGTGTACACAGCAGTGGGGGTCAACTGCAGGAGTCTCACTGTTGTCTTACATTTGCCTAGCCACAGAGGCCAGGACTAGCAGCCAGTGTGAATCCTGGGGTCCAGTGGAGAGTAGGGAGATAAGTGACTTATCTCCTGTCACCAGCCTCTATTGCCACACAGGTGCCCAAGCAAGACCCTGCACTCAGAGAAGAGCATGCTGACTGCCAGGGCCCCAAAGCCACTAGTATGCTTTGGAGAAGGACTCAGGGGGCTGGCATCCATGAATGCAAAAACCTGTGGTGGGAAAACCTCAGGGGCAAGATCTGCAGGAGTTATCCAGCGGCTGCGCTGGTTGTTGGTTTCTTCATAGCAAAGCTGCTTGGGTCTTCTACAGAGCAGACCACTCGTAACTGGTTGCTTCCACTGCGTGGCTGATACTCATGGTCCCTGCTCTTCTTCCTTGTTCCTAGTCATTTCCATACATCTCAGCTTCATGCCTCTGGGTAAAAGGGTGAGATTGAAATGGGTCCCTACACAGGTTCCTGGAAGACTGGGGGAGCTGGTCGTTCACCCTGCTCTCCCTTGCCCAACATCAGGAACTCTTTCTAGCTGGGCAGTTCATTCCTGATGTTGAGAAGGGCAGGCTTAAGAGATGGGGTGATGCAGACAGGATGAAGTTGCTTTCTTCTCTTTTTGTACGGTTATTCTCAGGTGTTTTTGCTGGGCGATGTTGCTGAAGTTTCTTAAGTGGACTCTTGAGCTCTCCCAAAGCTATTTTTGTTGATGGATACCTGGATAATTGTTGATCTTTGTGGGGAACAGCGGCTGAAGTCTCCTGCTCCACCATTTTGGTCAGAAATGCCTTTAAATGGGTATACCTTGCATTCCATTTGAAGTGGAGAGGCTGTGTGAGGTAGTGAGAAAGATCAGAGTCCAAAGGAGACTCCCTGGGTTTGAATCCAGGCAGCAGTATGACCTTGGATACACAATTCAGCATCTCCATGTAGCTTTACCTAGGAGCAGACCCTAAAATAACCATCTGAGAGCACATAGCTTATTTGGAGGTGATTCCAGGAAATACGCATGGGAAAATGAGATGGGAAAGGGAAGAAGGCCAGTAAGTGTGTTACTAAGCAAGTTACCACTGTGAAGAGCTGGAGTGGAAGCCCTCCTGGGGAACAGTAGAACATGTGCCTCTGAGTTGTCACACTCAAGGGGCAAGGGAGCCAGGGGAGTTGACTACAGACTCCTGTCAGTCATTGGTTGAGGGTTGCCTTCAGGGGCAGTAATTCCCTGGTACACCTGACCTAGTACATGTGGGCAGAGAAAGCTCTCAGAACAGTGATGGTGGCTGTTGGAACTTGGCATGGCATGTGCTGAAATGGTGAGGGCTTCAGGGATACAGGGAGGATCCCACAGTGTCTGCTATGTTTTCTTTTCTTATCTTTGAAATGGGACAATGATAATATCTACCTCATAGGATTATTGAAAGGTGTATGTGAGTTATCAGGTAAAGTGCTTCCATCAGAGCCTGGCATAGAGTATGCACCACTTAAGTGTTAGTTGTTATCATTTGAATTTCTGTGATATATTCCTACCATATACCTCAAAAATATTTAGTGAAGTTGGTTAAACTCATGAATGCTTAGGGAGAAGAGGGCCTCTGTGGAATAAGAGGAGAGGCTTGCATTCACCCTGGGTCCCTGATGCACAGACAGAGGGTGTCCACATGGAAGCAGGCGTCCCCAGGAGAGGGGGTCAGGGCTGATAGTGAGTTTACACACAACCTGGAGGGCTCTGGGCTTCTTTGGGGCATGGATTTGGGAATTTGAACCCAACTCTTCTATATCTTAAAGGATATGGAGGCCACAGCTGCTATTTGGGTTATGTATTAGACCATAAGCTTCCTGAAGGCAAGGACTCTGCATCCACTGCTGGATTCTCCCTCCTTCTCTCCAGGCTCAAGGTAGCTGCTCAATAATTGAGAATTGAGTAGAGGAGCTTGAAAAGAGCTCAGAAAATCAGAATGTGCTCATTTTCATCTAAAATCCTGGGTGAGGGATACCCATAGGCAGCCCCTCTACTAGTGGCCTGTGTGTCTCCCCTGCGTTTCAGCCACCAGCACCCAGGAAGTAACCTGTGCCTTACCTGAGTATGGGTGAGCTCTCCACTCTCCAAGGCATCACCTAGAACACAAAGGACAAGCTGTGTGTTTATACCAACACATACATTCTAAATGGGCCCTCACTTCTTCCTGAAAGGAATCCCACAACTCTGTTGGAATTGAAAACATTTTGTATTTATGTATCAACAGTTAGTGAGGGAATTCGAAGTGCTCAGCAAATCTGATCTCAGGAGTCCTCACAACAGCCCCGAGGGCAGAACTTGACAAAGAGTACTTATCCTCCCCAGAAGGAGGCTCAGAGCCACCCAGAGTGTGCCCCAGGGAGTCATGCTAATGGCAAGAGAATGGAAAACTCAGGAGAGAAAGTACAAGGACTCTGTCTCCTACCATGAACCAATGGGTGTGGCAAGGGGGTGGTCTCCATGCTCACTGTGGCATTACAGAGACAGCAAAACCTAGAAATGGCCCTGTGTCTCCTGGTACAGGACTTGACAGATGGGTCATGGTATAAACAGTGAGATACTATTTAGCCTTTAAAAAGGATCTGTGTGTTCTGACATGAAAAGATGCCCAAGATATTTAGATGAAAGATGCAAGTTGCAAAATAATATATATAATATAATCTCTGACTACTGTAAAATAGATATTGTATAATATTAAGGGAAAAGTCTAAACAAATGTGCACTAAATTATATTTGAAGTATGATTGTGTCATTGTGTGTTAATATTTTCAAGGAAGGTCTAGAAGACTGTGAACAACGGTCGTCAATACAGTTGGAATTAAAATTACTTTTACTTTCTTAATCACGTTTGTTACATGCTGAAGTTTTTTTTTTTTTTGCAATGTGTATGTTTTTCTCAGGTAATCAAATCAAAATTGTCTAAAAACCCCAAAAAAGGGAAATCCTTTATGTCACTTGAAAAGTATTAAAAATAGAAAATAAAACTATTAAAATATGTTCACATTGTTTTCTCTAATTTAAAAAGGAGTATTTTTTCTTGATGTGAAGAATTTGGAAAAATTCTGCTAAAGTTCCTGTTTAGTTCCTACTGGGCGGTGAAATTTGGATCAGATACTCTATTTCGTAAACATATGGTTCTCTGCCCCTGCAAACCCAAAATACAGAACTGAAATCTTTCTGCTTTTTCCTTGATGTTTTTATACATGAGACAGGCCTGACTGTTTAGCACAATGGATAACAAACTTTAGCAGAAGAACAAACAACCCCACCCTGAGAAGGGATTCCAAGTGTCAACAACTCAACATGTTCCTGAGCACTTAGACCATAGACATAAATTGTGTTATGTCATTGAACTTTAAGACTCAGATTGTTGTGTTTCACAGCAAAGCAAATGTACTTAAAGACAATTGAACTACACACTTGAAAATGGTTAAGGTGGTGAATTTTATGATTGTGTTTCTTACTACAGTAAAAATGCATAAAACCCCCAAACCCAAAAAAACTCAGATGGCTGAGGTCTAAGACATAGTGTAGGGTAAGGAAAGGAGAGGGTAGGGTTGAGTAGGGCTGATTAAAGTTCAGCTCTTGAAATCTGACCTTGGACTGGTTGCATTCCTTCCTTTGGTTCTGGGCTACACGTCTGAGTGACTGTCACATGCCAGGCACAGGGGACAGTACAGCTACAGTAACCAGCAGGGAAGGAGGTTTCCCTACCCTGTTGCTGTGACATAATCTACAACCACAAATACCCACCTGAAAATAAGGAAGAATAAGACTAGGCCACCCATGCTCTGTGAGAGGCTAGGGATGTACTACTGAGGCCAGAACCTGTCTGTGGGGATCCCAGAATCTCAAGGGAGGCAGACAAATAGAAGGATTTCTGAAGTCAGCTCATCTTCCCCTTGAGGACAGGGTCTGTCTGAGGCCTGCTGCTCTTCCAGCTTCTCAGTCACTTGTAAAGAGAAGAGAACAAGAAAAGCAAGGTTGAGAGTCCTCCTCTTCCCTTACCAGCAGGGTTGAATGAAGTGTTTCTGGTTTGGAAGAAGTGCTATGGTTTAGGATGAAAACCATGAAGGTCTCATGGAATCTTCTGGGAGTTTGCAGGGGACGGCCACTGGGTAATGATGGTGGGGATGAAAGGAGCTGAAGAGGGAGATACAGCGTGGCAGGCACTGTGCTGAGCATGTTCATTGTCCCCACAGTCTCTCACAACCACAGTCGGAATGACATCGATGGGGGCCGTCGCCCACTGTTTTGAATGCTGTGTCTGTATTGACTCACTGAACGCCCACAGTGACATTATGAGGGAAGCACATTTATTATTTGTTTTTTACAAATGAGGGAACTGAAGTGCAGGGAGACTTAGCTGTAGGTGGTGGAGTTGAGATTATAATGCAGGCAATTAAAATGAAGAGTGGAAGATCTTAACCATTATGTCGTATTCTTCTCTTTCCCATGTTACGGATAAGGAAACCGCGGCTCAGTGAGGTTAAGTGGTCCGTGCAGAGAGCTGGTGCAGAGAGCTAGGTTTGGCACCAGCAATTTCTGACTTCAAAGCCTGTACCCTGTAAACCGTGACAGTTTCCTGCAGTGCCCCCAGCTGTGAAAATCTCCAGTTGAGGCCAACCTGAGGCCGGAGGCTGATGGGCAGAGCTGTGGAGCCAGCCCCACTCTGTGTCTGGCTCTCCTGGCTGCAGGGATGGGAACTGTAATGCTCACTTGGCTTTCTGCCCAGGGCAGATGGGCTCCTCCACCACCATCTGGGAGCGCCCTCACTCTTAGTCTCCGCGCCTTAATGCTCATCTGGATATTCATACATTCATCCAACAAATATTTATTAAACTCTTTGCCAGAACCTGCTCTAGGTGCTGGAGATCAAGCAGAGAGCCAAACTTAAAAATGTTGTGTACTTAGATCCCAAAATCTGTGTTCTTG
The DNA here is from genome assembly GCA_024291935.2 of Okapia johnstoni. Taxonomy (NCBI): domain Eukaryota; kingdom Metazoa; phylum Chordata; class Mammalia; order Artiodactyla; family Giraffidae; genus Okapia; species Okapia johnstoni. The sequence goes on from CM044308.1 coordinate 63,649,230, forward strand.
CCTTCTTCCTTCTTCCCCATCCTTAGCTGCACCTGATTCCTTTCTAAAAAAGAGATGAGGTGCTCTGTAAGTCACTGGCAAGGTCCATCTGCAGGACTCTGCTAGCCCATATGGTATCTTTGTGCAAATTAGAGGAAGGTGTCCCCTCTGGGTGCATGGAGTGCCATAGCCCCCCAGCAAGGAGAGGAGATGGGGCTGGATTTCAATCCCCACTGAACCTCTAGTCTAGGCATCTTGAGGCAGAGCATGACATATGGTAGGGCAGGTAGCACTCTCTCTCCTAGACCTTCCAAGAAAAGTGTTCTTGATGTTCAAGGTCAATGCCCTCAGTTCCCACCTGACCTCATTTCCCATCTGCTTAGTCAGGTCCCCATCCACTCCAGCCTATGTAAGCGGGAACCCGCAGGCCTTCAGCTTTTCATTCATCATTCACTACAGGAGCAGTCAGGTGCACCTTGTCCACCTCCCTGGACCTTTCCATTTCCTCCTCCTCTTATCTGTCGGCTTCTGGGCTCTCTCCCTTCCAGTGTGCTCTGCCCCACCCTGAACCCAGGGTCTAGCCATTCTGGATGTGGTTATCACACATCCAAGAGCCATTCTGACAATGGGGCCATTGTGAGACTGTGCCAACCCTGACCTTTGTAAACAAAAGGCACTACACACCTGTTCAACAGCAGAATTGTTTAACACATAACTATCAGAATGTCTTCATTCCCAATTCCATTCTGATGTTGGATGGAGACGCTGTTTAATTACTAGAAATTTCTTTTGGGATAGCACTCAAAATGTAGAAGAGATGTATTCTTCAAAGGTGTAAAGTGTGGTTTTAAAAACCTATTTTTATTTAACCTATGATTGGACAATTACCCTGCTCAACCTCTATTTATCCTTGGGTCACTAATTCCTGGAAGCTTTCTCAGATTACCTCCTCTCCACCACCTTTGCCTCTGGTTGAATGAGCTCCTCCGTGCACCTCCCAGAGCACCACAGCTTGCCCATCTAACACTCATCATGGTGGTTTAGTCACTAAGTCATGTCCGACTCTTTGCGACCCCAAGAACTGTAGCCTGCTAGGCTCCTCTGTCCATGGGACTTTCCAGGCAAGAATACTGGAGTGGGTTACCATTTCCTTCTCCAGGGGATCTTCCTCACCCAGGGATTGAGCCTGGCTCTCCTGCATTGCAGGCGGATTCTTTACCAACTGAACCACCAGGGAAACTCATTGCATTGCTTGGAATGCCTTTCATTCACCCTAGCTACTTCAGAATAGGGCAGCAGTTAACTGGTCAAGCAGTGGAATCAAACAGTTTGGAAGCAAGTTTTCAACCCACGACTTACTAATTAGTTAGTCTGGGCAAACTACCTGACCTTTCCAAGCCTCAATTTCCTCATGGAATGATGATAGTGACAATACCTACTTCCTCCATCCCAACTGAGAGCCGAGTCAGTAAACGTCAGCAATGACTCTTCCTCATCAATAAGGTGGTTTAAGAGAAGGTTCTCTGGACATCAATTTATATGCACTATACTTATATGAGACCATTATTTTCATTCCTCACTTTCACTGGCTCAAGTTAAGCTTTCCTAGGGGTTAACTGGCTTAATTTAGCCCTCTGAGTTGTATAATATTTGCATTTGATCTTTGAGTCCAGACACAGTTCCCAGAAGCCCTTGCAGCAGATAAAGATGTCCGTAAGCTTTAAACAGCAACATAGAACAAGCAGCAGAGCAGATACAACATGAAAAATTCTGCTTGGGTTCGGATCATTGAAGTTAAACCCAAATGACTATCATGGAAATCCTGGAGCTAATTTCCCTTTATTATTGAACTTGAAATAGCTAGGTTAAATACAGGAGATTTTAATCAACTGCATTATAAACAAAAGGCACAGATGGCAAGGAAAGATTGACTGATTACAGCAAAATCCCCTAGAAATTCTTGAACTGCCCTGGGGGTGGGGGCTGCTCAAGACTATGCCCCCTGCTTTGTTTTACTCTTGCATTATGAATTCCAGGAACTCCTTTCCTGGAAGTCAATAGCTGCCATCAACAGGATATTAGTGGGGAAATGTCCTTTGAAGTGTTTAAATGAATGAAGGGAACAGAAGCATTCCTGCTGCTGAGTCTAGGAAAGTGGGACAACAGAGGGGGCAATAAGAGAGGATGTGGAGGGCAGTTTAAATAAATCATTAACAGGAGAATCTAAATTTGTCCCACTTCTCTTAATCCTTCTCTCATACAAAGCACACACACGTACACACATGCCTGAGACTCAAATCCCAAATGACTTCTACATATTCCATATTGAATTGTGGTTCAGTGTCACCTCAACATCTTGGCCATGGTCCTTTGGTCTTGACTCAAACAGAGCAATCATATTCCTAAATCCTGACCCTACTATTTAACCAGAGTGGAATGGCCTCAGGTGAACCGAGAGAGCTCTTTCCCAGGAGTTTAAAGCTAGAACTTTTTTAAGAGAGTCGTTTGTGTGTTGGGGGCTCTGAGTACCTGAGGGCATACATTGGATATTTCAAAGTTAGGAAGGTGGACTTGGTGAAAATGAGTCCTGCATGAAAAGATCTAAATGAATACTAGGGTCTAGATAAACTGGATGATCTGCACTATTCAAAAATGGATGGCTCAATAAAATCAAATATTCCAAAAGGCTTGTTTCTTTTATCTCCTATGTGTTTTAATCGCCATCAGTGATTAAAAGAAGAGCAAAAAGAAAGGGCTGGGAAAAGTTTCCGAGGCTACAAGCCAAGATTCACATGTCCTGACGGTTCCAAAAGATGGGAAGTTGGGAGATGACACTGCATCAGAGCGCCAGCTCTGATGGCCTCTCTGTGCCTGGACGAGTTCTCTCCTGCTCAGGAAAGTTGCACTGCCTAGCCAGAAGAAGAGGAATTTCTCTCCTACAGGCTTGGGGACACGCCTTTCCTGGGTGACACAGGCAAATACCCAGCCCTACACAACAGACCTTTAATTTAACAACCTTGCCAATCACTAGTAATCAGACCCTAACCCACTTGGTGTTTAAAAAATAAGTAATAATAATAACAGCAAAAGTTCTGGAGTACCTAGCACATTTAAAGGGGAGCCCTCTCACCTGTGGAGAGATACAGCTCTGCGGACTCCGTAGATCAGGTAGAAACCGGGTGCCTCGTTGTACAAAGATGGACTCAACTCTCAGCTAATACCTCAGGCCCTGGTCTGGTGCCTGGCTCTGCTTTGCGCACACAGAAATGGGATCCTGGTCCAGCCAGGGGCCTCTGCTTCCAGCTTGGTGGTTGGAGCCTGCAAACCTCTTTGGTCCTTTGTTTATGGGTCCTGCTTCCAACCCTTCCAAGGAGAGCCTCTGGGCCTCTTTATTAGTGGAAATAAAACAAGTGTTCAATCAACATCTCAGGAAACCCCTCAAGAGGCATAAAATGGATTAATAGCTTAGATTTGATTAAGTTTTTTAATTTCTCATAATGGTAACAAACTATTCATTTTGGTGGTTCAGAAGAACTGAACGAAGATTTTTTTTTTCAGGCATTGTGCATATTTTCTCGTGGATTAGCCAACCCAAGAAATGATTGAGGGAGCAGGTAAATGGACCTGGGGCTACTCATTTTGTTAATGGAGTAATTAATTGCTGTATTTATGTTCCACCTTCTTAAAAGAATTTAAGTTAGCTTATAAAGTGAAGTGAAGTCTCTTAGTCGTGTCTGACTCTTTGCGACCCCATGGACTGTAGCCCACCAGGCTCCTCCGTCCATGGGATTTTCCAGGCAAGAGTACTGGAGTGGGTTGCCATTTCCTTCTCCAGAGGATCTTCCCGACCCAGGGATCAAACCCAGGTCTCTCGCATTGTAGGCAGACGCTTTACCATCTGAGCCACCAGGGAAGCCTTAGCTTATAAAAATACACAACAAAATAACTGAAACAAGGAAGTAAATAGATTACTTGTCAAATACTTTGAACTCCCAGATTTAATGGAAATAAAGGAAAAGGAAGACTGAGGGGTTTCCAGTGGAGGAAAGCATTTAGTTCCAACTACAATCACCAACATTTCTGTGGAATCATGAGCCTGGATTCAGAAACTTTTGTGAAAATGGAAAAGAATTAACCCATAATAAGTGAACATGCTTACATACATGACTGTCTAGATTTCCGCTGGTATCTTAATTGTATAGTGTTGAAAAGTGAAAGTTGCTCAGTGGTGTCCGACTCTTTGCGACCCCATGGACTATACAGTCCATGGAATTCTCCAGGCCAGAATACTGGAGTGGGTAGTTGTTCCCTTCTCCACGGGATCTTCCCAACCTAGGAATCGAACCCAGGTCTCCCGCACTGCAGGCGGATTTTTTACCAGCTGAACCACCACGGAAGCCCAAGAACACTGGAGTGGGTAGCCTATCCCTTCTCCAGCAGATCTTCCCGATCTCGGTATTGAACCGGGGTCTCCTGCACTGTAGGTGGATTCTTTACCAGCTGAGCCACCAGGGGAGCCATAGTGTTGTAAAGATACCTTCATATACTTTAAAGATACTTCATATACCTTAAGCTTAAATTTTAAAAAAGGAATTTATCTCAAATAAATAAATAAATGAGGCAATCAGGACAAGAGACAATAACGTTGAAAATAAGAGAAGACTAGGAGTAAGGTCAGTGAACAATCCAATTGTAGATGGAAGGCCACAGTTTCACCTTGAGCTTTCTATCCCCCAATACATGGAAAAGAACATGATAAGCCAAATACTTCTTGAGACTCTTTTAATAAAATCAGATCATCTTCAAGGGAGGCTGTTCAGCGGTTAAATGTGAAGATTTTTTTGCCTGAATTGATTGAATGGTCTTTGTTACTGAATGGCTAGAAGTGGCTTAACAACTTCATAAACTTAGTAAAGTATGAAGATAATTATCCAATCAACTAGTAGTCATTAGATTTGAATATGTTTTCCCTCTATCTGGCAATATTAATAACACTAATCCTCTACATCTAAATAAAATCTAGTGAAAAGGAAAAGCCTCTGAGAAGAGGAAAATAAACTATTCAAACAAAAGATTTGCTAGGAATAACATTGAGAACTTAAGAGCCATGAAGTTTAGAGTTCAAGTTCTAACTCTGATTTGCCTGCTGTGCAATCTTAGGCATATTATATAAGACTCTTTGGGTCTTGCTTCATTGTCTGTAAGATGGTAACTATAATAGCACCTACCTCATAGGGCTGCTATGAGGATTAAGTATGCATATAAAACATTTACCAGAGTGCCTTGTTTATAATAAACATTCACTAAATATCAGACTACACTCCAAACTGCTATACAGACTCATTAAATTCTCACCATAACTCTGTTAATTAAGAGGGCATTTATTATTACCTTATTCTGTGGACTGAGACAGAAATGTAATTTACCTAACATATATAGAAACATTTGGTGAAGTGAAGGTAACCTATGTGATCCCTGAAAGTCCTGTGATTCCACCCTTAGACATTTCTTCCTTTGCATTAATTTGTTTTTATATATGAACAGTAACCAACGAGGGCTTTCCAGGTAGTGGGTAAACAATCTGCCTGCAGTGCAAGAGATGCAGAAGACTGTGGTTTGATTCCTGGGCTGGGATGATCCCCTGAAGGAGGACATGGCAACCCACTCTAGTATTCTTGCCTAGAGAATCTCATGGATAAGAGCTTGGAGGGCTACAGTCCATAGGGTCTCAAAGAGTTTAACATGACTGAAGCGATTGAGCACGAATGCAGACAATAACCCATGAGTGGTAGCACATTAAGAGTTTATGGTTTTATTGGGGAAAGGGAATATGGGATGCTCACCATAGTCCACATATATATTTAAAATGTAGTAATCTTATTGTGCTTTCACCATATCTTTTAAATAATTAACTTCTGTTAATGACAAAGTTAATGGTTGTTCATGTACAGAGGTGATATACAATTTCCTTTTTCAATTAATATACTTGAGTTTTAGAATTGGTTGACCTGAAGAAGAATGAAATGCGATTGGTGAATAGATATGGCAAAAATCATGGTGGCCGTGTCTGGGTAGCTGCCATTTGGAAACTGCTACACTACAGGGTAAAGTATATACTCTTGGATCTGTCTTCCTCTGCCTTGGTCACTGCTTAAGTTTCCAGTGTCTTTTCTAAAAATTCTCTGTACTCTAGCCACAGAGAAATACTTGCTCTTTCCCCTTGGCAGGAAGGAATTTTTTGTCTATATGAGCTAGTTCTACTTACTGGAATGTTCTTCCTTTCCTCACCAATTCAACAAGTGAATTCCTTCAAGCCTATTCGATAAAACCTTTCCAGACACCACTGGTGACAGCCTCCTTCAGCCATTCTTGCCGAACTAAGCAGAGTGTATTCCTCTTTCATTTGTGCTGCTTGGACTGAGGATAACCTCACCAGAGTACGATGTCTTCTGGGGACCTTGCTCTGTGTTTGCCTATGAACAATGTGTAGTCTCATTGTTAAGTGTGAGGTTGTGTAGGTGTTTAAATCATCAACATTGTAATTGTCTTATTCAAGTATTTTGTATCTTTTACAATTTTTATACTCTTAATCTTCTAGGTGCTAGTGCTTCCCAGGTGGCGCTAGTGGTAAAGAACCCCCCTGCCAATGCAGGAGGCATAAGGGTTCAATCCCTGGGTCGGGAAGATCCCTTGGAGGAGAGCATGGCAACCCACTCCAGTATTCTTGCCTGGAGAATCCCATGGACAGAGGAGTCTGGCGTGTTACACTCCATGGGGTTGCAAAGAGCTGGACATGACTGGAGAGACTTAGCGCACGCACACACACAGACACACACACATACACACTCACATGCACACACAGAAGGTAGCAATTTCTGCCTTGCCAGCTTTCAGGATTATTGTGAAGATCAGAAGAAAGAAAGGCTATTAAGATATTAAAAATTATAAAATAAAACAATAAAACAGTTTGATCCCTGGGTCTGAAAGATCTCCTGGAGTAGGAAATGGCAAACCATTTCAGTATTCTTGCTTGGAGAATTCCGTGCACAGGGGACCCTGATGGCCTGCAGTCCGTAGGGGTCGAGAAGAGTCAGACATGACTGAGTACACACACACACACACAAACACACACACACACAAACACACTTTAATCTACTAGTATATAAAAATCTACAATTATTATAATAAGTATGTAAATTACCCCTTATAATGTGATTTGTTTGACTTCTATGTTTTCATGGCATACTATTCAGTGCCTACAAGTCACAATTGTGGCATCTTTTGGTTGGTTGTAACCGTATCCTCTGTACCTCTTTTTCCAGGACAGATTTTTATCAAAATTGATATTACATTAGAGGCTCAGGAAGCCCTGTGTTCAAGAAAAAAGCCCAGCTTTCCAAGGGCCTATAAAAGAGTAATGGCTTCCTAATATGTAAAGAAAAAATATAAATCCACAATTTATAAGTATTTATTATTTTCAATGACAGTTAAGTTTAATATTTATAAGATGACATTACAAACTGAAAACAGTCTATAGGGTAAGTTTCCTTACTTTACCGGAATTCCCAAAGATAAACAATTATTTACCTAAAAATCTCAGCCAATTATAAATCAAATGTTTTAAAACTAATAAGTAATTTGATAAGCAAAGTAGTTATAATTTAAAATTTGTATATTTTAGTACAAAGGGAGGTGGAAAAATACATGGGAAAGTCTTAAAATGGCCCGAGTTAAAGGGTCTCAGAGATATCTTGAAGGAAACATGTTTAAATGGAGTCCTAAACAGTGAGTGCTCACTGGAAGTCTTCCCAAGAGGAAGAAATCTTTCCCCAAAGAGGAACCAGTTAGGACCCCAAAGAGTCAGGAAACAAGAGGGTCCCCCCCAAAAGAGGAAATTGTCTTCCAAGGAGGAGCCACACAGTAGTGGACCCAAAGAGGCTACTGCCAGCAAGCAAGAGCATCAGCTCCAAGAAAAAGAAAAAGCTCTGAGAGCTATCCCAGGAAAATCAGAATGGACATCTCCCTAGTGGGGCATAACTTGCGGAGGTGTTTCCCAACCTTTCCTCTAGAGCCCAACAAAGATAAAAACAAACAAAAAGAATGAATGCTCAGTCGCTCAGTTGTGTCCGACTCTTTGTGAACCCATGGACCATAGCCCACCAGTCTCCTCTGTCCATGGGATTTTCCGGGCAAGAATACTGGAGTGGGTTGCCGTTTCCTCCTCTAGGGGATCTTCCCAACCCAGGGATCAAACCTGCATTTCTTTCATTTGCAGGTGGACTTTTTACCACTGTGAAAACAATTGAAGAGGAAGATGGCATTTTGCAGAGATAACAGCAACAGTGCAGAGGCCAATATGTGCACTAAGATTTGAAGGACAGAGAGGAATTTGATTGAGAGGAGGGGATGGGGGCTGAAACCCACAAACCCCAAAGAGCCTTGAATGCCTTGACTGGGGTTGACTATTCACTATTTAAAATATGAGGAACAAAGGACAGCTCCAGGTTTGGAGATGCCGCCTAGGAACATTGCTTACTAGAAGCATGCTCTAAGATTTCTCTTCCCAAAATGAATGTGTTTTCCTTTTGGTCTGGGCCATCTGGCTTTCAACTAGGCATACAGTAGTGAGGAATAAAGAGGCCAAGAGGCCAGAATGTTCTATTGCTCCCCACCTCCTTCCCTGCCTGGGTTGCCCCCCTAACCCCTGCATATCCATCCATTAACACACAATTAATTCCCTGGCTTTTTCAAAGCCTGGACCTCCCACCTCTCCCTCCCCTTGGCAATTACAGCTCTGCCAGTTAAAAGGCTAGAGAGAACAGGTGTGTTTCACACTCGGTTTCACTTTCCTGCAAGGTGCCAGACGGGCAGCCGAAAGACCACAGACGTCTTTGTTCATTTAACAGTATCCATTGGTAGCCAGCCGTCTCTCCGCCTGTTGGTAACCTCAGTAGGATCAGGAAGGGTAGGAAGCTTCATTGATCCTGCTAAGTCCCCTACAGTCATGGCTTGGCTTAGGCACCCCACCTGGGAGGGTCACATCCTGAGGGCATAGCTCTGCTCTAGGCATTCATCCATCCATCCAGTCAGTCAGTCAGTCAGTCAGTCAGTCAATGAGCACCATTCACTGAGCCAGGAGGAGCCACCACTCTGCTACTATGTGGGAGATTCAAAACGGGTAAGAAACGCTGTGGCTTCATGAGAGATTACAGTCTAGTAGAGCAGATGCAAACACAATTCAGTATAATATAATTAGGAAGTGTAGCATTAAAGACCTTTATCTGAAGCTTATTTGTACTTTAGTTCTGGAGTAGGAAATGGCGACCCACTCCAGTATTCTTGCCTGGGAAATACCATTGACTGAGGAGCCTGGTGGGCTACAGCCCCTGAGGTCACAAGAGTCAGACACAACTTAGCGACTAAACATTATATATTAGTTAATACATACAGTTAGGAACTTATATACAAATAAACTTATGTAGTTCTTATTATAGATTCAGTACTGTTCTATACCTTATTCATATTAATATATGAATATTAATTCATTTAATCCTTACAACAACCTTATTGGGGAAATAGATATTACCATTATCCCTATTTAATGTGAAAACAGGCATTAAAAGTTTAAGCAACTATCCCAAGTTCACCCAACTTGCCAACAGTTCAGAGATACTAACTGACAGATATGAACTTTGGATCAGGCAACCTGCCCCCAGGATCCAAGGTCTTAACTGGATGGAGGGCTGTGAGAGACACATTTGGAAATTAATTCTATGGAGCCCAGACCTCAGGTAGTCACAAGTGTCCCTTAGCCCAGGCCCAGATGATCATCATTCGCCGTACACCAAAGGCCCAAATCAGGGCTGTCCTGGCTGCAGGAAAGAGCGGAAACTGAGATCCATCCTGCCTCCGATCAAGGTTCAGCTGGGGACGGAGAAGGCTTGTAACAATTGCTTGCCTTGAAAGGGGCCCCATTTTCTAATTCATACAAAGACACCGTATGTGCCACCCTTTGCCGCCTGCTGACATGCCTTTGATTGAAAAACCAGGATATGACTAAAAGTTTCTCTCGGGAGTTGAGATAATAGACCAGTGTTTTCTAAGGACTTCTCTGGTCTGAGCTGACCTCCTCCCTCAAGCCAGATAATCCTGGCTTCATTACCAGAGTTTGGGTTTCATTGTTCATCTGGCTGAAAAGCAATGCCCCAAACAAAGAAGAAAGGCTAAGCTCTGAGGAAGGCGGCTTTGTTAGGAGCCACCGAAGGCAGACACCTGCGGAGGCAGCACTGCACCCCTAGAAAGGATCAACGAGGGCTCCTGAAGCAGGTGGGAAGGGCTTCTTGGGAAATGTAAAGGAGACAAGAATCTAGGGAATGATAATAAAATCTCCCAATAATTCTTTAAAGTTGTAAACAATATGTATATATATATCAGTGCAGTCACTCAGTCGTGTCCGACTCTGCGACCCCATGGACTGCAGCATGCCAGGCTTCCCTGTCCATCACCAGCTCCCGGAATTTACTCAAACTCATGTCCATTGAGTCAGTAACACCATTCAACCATTTCATCCTCTGTCGTCCCCTTCTCCTCGCACCTTCAATCTTTCCCAGCATCAGGGTCTTTTCAAATGAGTCATTCTTGCATCAGGTGGCCAAATTATTGGAGTTTCAGCTTCAGCATCAGTCCTTCCAATGAATATTCAGGACTGATTTCCTTTAGGATGGACTGGTTGGATCTCCTTGCAGTCCAAGGGACTCTCAAGAGTCTTCTCCAATACCACAGTTCAGAAGCTTTCTTTATAATCCAACTCTCACATCCATACCTAACTACTGGAAAAACCAGTATAAAAGGAGCAAAGTGTTGCAGAGTAATAACAGTTCTCAAGCCTCTTGGTCTGTTCAGTCTGCTGTAGCAGAATATTATCAACTGCGTGACAGACATCTATTTCTCACAATCTGCAGGCTGTGACATCCAAGACCAAGGAGCAGCAGATTGAGCACCTGGAAGAACCTGGTTCATGGTTCACGGACAGCTGTTTTCTCTCAGCATGCTCACATGGTGAAGGGGACAAGAGAGCTCTCTGGGACCTCTTCTATGAGGGTACCAGTACCATTCATGTGGGCTCCACCCACATGACCCGATCACGTCTCAAAGTCCCACACCTCCTAAAACTATCACAGTGCGTAATAGTCTTCAACATATGCATTTTCATGGAAGTACAGGCACAAACATTCAGTTTCTAGCAGACCCAAAGTCTGTTTTTAATATAAATATCATGTAACTTTTCCGTTATTATCACAAAATAAAATGTATGGCTAATATACCATCCTCATACACAATCTTTTTAAATCAATATAAGAGTGAAAGAATAATTTCTAATAATATAACATGTATTTCAGTCACAAATGCTTGAGAATGACCACACCTAGATGTAACGATGACAGTCAGATGCTATGTCTTCACAAAGAAGCACTATGAATATATGATCACAAACACTGACAAATTCAGCTGAGCTGTGTTTGCAAACTCATGTATAGTCGGGATATCCACCATCTCATCCTCTGTTACCCACTTCTCCTCATGATTGTTATATTGTTGGAACAGTGAGCATATATTAAGATGATGCCAAAAGTGCTCTGCTGGAGTGGGTTGCCATTTCCTTCTCCAGGGGATCTTCCCGATCCAGGGATTGAAGCTGCGTTTCCTGCATTGGCAGGCAGATTCTTTGCTACAGAGCCACCAGGGAAGCCCAAAGTCACCTCACATGTGTCCAAATCCCTCCTTGGGCCGGAAACACTCTAGCACTGAAACAGTGGTATAGAGTTTACTGTGATAACCAAATAAAACTTACAATATTACAGTTGGACATATCATACATTTCAATACTCAAGGTAAGCTCAAATATAAAAATACCATTAGGACATAATAAGAAATATATATTAATATTTGGTTTCTGCCTGCCTTGCTGCTTTCCTGGCAGGCAGCTCCTAAACCCTCGGAATTCCCTATGTGATAAGTGTCTTCCTGTATGCTAATAAGATGACAGGACCCTAGGGGCTTCTGGACCATCTCACAGTGGGGACTGGTTGTCATGTGATTAGACAGAACTTTCAGCTCCACTGCTGACCTCTAGGCAGGGAGAAGGGCTGGAGATCACCAATGGCTGGTGATTTTATCAAGCTTTCCTACCTGATTGAACCTCCATAAAACACCTGAACCATCAGAGGCAGAGAGCTTCTGGGTTGGTGAACACGTGGTGGTGCTATGAGGCTAGCAGGCCCGGAGAGGGCTTAGAAGCTCTGCTTCCCTTCCCCACACCTTGTCCATGCATCTCTCCCATCTGGTTGCTCCTGAGTTGTATCCTTTTCTAATAAACTGGTAATCTAGTAAGTAAACTTCTTCCTGAGGTCTGAGAGCCACTCTAGCAACTTATCAAACCCAAGGAAAAGGTCATGGAAACCCTGGATTTGTACATGGCAAGTCATAAGCATAGGTGCCAGCCTGGACTTGTGATTGGTGTCTGAAGTCTCGTGGGACCGGTGCTTTACCTGTGGGGTCTGGGTAGTAAGCGTCAATGAAACGTAAAACACCAAGAATCAGGGAATTATGGACTTACCTGGTGGTCCAGGGGTTAAGATCCCATGCTTCAGTTGCAGGGGATGCACTTTCGATCCCTGGTCAGGGAAGTTCCACTTGCCGTGTGGTATGGCCAAAGAAAAAATATAAATAAATTAACTAAATTATTTTTGGTGTGGAATGCCTTGGTGTGGAAAGACCCACACATGGTGTCAGCATTGGTGTAAGGAGAGGTGTAGAGAGGAAATAGCAGTTTACATAAACAGGAGAATACAGGTATACCTGATTCTATTGTACTTCTTGTTATGGCACTTCATAGATAGTGCATTTTTTACAGATTGAAGGTTTGTGGCAATCTTGACTTGAGCAAGTTTATTGGTGCCATTTTTCCATCAGCGTTATTTTTTTAAAATATGTACTTGTATAGACACGATGATATTGCCCTCTTAGTAAGCTACAGTGTAGTATAAATGTAATTTTTGCATGCAGTGGGAAACCAAAGAATTCACGTGACCTTTTACTGTGATAGTTCTTTATTTCAGTGATCTAGACCTGAACACACAATATCTCTGAGGTTTGCTGTAATAAATTATCATAAAGAATAAAAAAGATATAAGATAAGTAGCTACAAGATAAGTAGCAAAGATGCATTTAATTTGTTTGCTGTTAAATTGCATGGAGGAAATAGAAATCCTAGTTTCCAGTGGCTAGTTTTCCATTTTCAACTCTCCCACCAAGTCATAATGAACGAGATTTTGGCATATAAACAGCGCTCATGTGACACACACACACATATACTCATATAGCTTTTATACACTGAGGGCTTCCACAGTTCTGCATTGAGAGGTTAAAACAAAAGCCTCTGGGCTACAAAATTGTGACCCAGATGCTCTGGGAGGGGAGGGGGGGTGGGGGGCAGGAAAGCAGAAACACAACTGGCTCAGAAGGAAGAAAAATATTCTGCCCCCTTGCATGCTGGGAGGCTTGGGACAGAAGATGGTGAGTGGAGGTTCATAGTAGAAGAAAAGTTGCAGCCCCTCTGAGACGCCTACGCCTTTCCTGGTGTCTTCTCCACTCCCACGTCGAACTGACCACTCTTCTTTTTGCCACACAATATCCAGAGCAGTGTCCATATGCTTTTGCTACACTTCTTTTTTCATATGTTTGGATCTTCATTCCAAATTAGGAGGTGTTTGGAGGTAGAGTTTAAAATTTCATTATTTTAACCCTAGAATTTTCACAATAAACTGAAAGGAGGAGTGTAGGTATCCAACCGAGTTCTGTTGAATGAATGGAAGGAAGGAATGGAGAGAGGGAAGGAGAGAGATGTCTGTAGCCTGTGTGTCTCAGCTGCCCTAGGTATTCCAACACAATAAAAAGGATTATACCAGCAGCAGCAGTCTGACTAATGAGCTCAGAGGCAAGAAGAAGGAATGATGGACATACGATATATAGATGGGTGGATGGCTAGATAGATAGACAGATGATAGATAGACAGATAGATAGATAGATAATATGGTCCATTTAGTTGCTATTGTTAGAGATGCTCCCAGCAGTGAATGTCCCTTATTCTGTAATTGGAAGTAAAAGGGTTTAAAATGCAAATTTCTGAATGAAACACACATTGACATAACAGAATATGGAAAAGTATAAATGATGAGATTGGAGTCTTATTTTGTAAAATCATAGGATAGTCTATTGTTGGGAGAGGATGCTTCTGAAGAGGGAGATATTCTCAAGAGGGACACAGGCCCCCAGGTTCGCCCTCCTCTGTGTCCACAGGTGCTGATTGCCAGCACAGTTGGTATGCTCTACCACCCAGAGGGACTTGCCCCATGCCCACCTCTGCAAGCTGCTGCTCCCAGCAGATAATAAACAGTTCATGAGACATTTTTAAGCAGTTACTTAAAAAGACAGCATCGCATGACCCTAGGAAGGCTGCATAAACCCCAGCATGTAGGAATCTTGAGATAAGCTTTCCATTTTACTGAGCGCTGCTCAAGCGCTTCCTAGAATATTGTGTTTGAGCCCTGTAATTAAAGAGGGAAGAGGAGGGCTGGGAGAGGTTCTGAGAAGAATTGTGAGGATATTAAAGGGTAGGAAACAATAAAGCTTATGGGAAAAAAAAAACTTGAAAGAACTGGGATTATTTAGACTGAAGGACAGAGGGTCAAGGAGCAGAGTAACAGTGATCCTCAAACATACTCATTCTGGTGTCTGAGAACAGGGCTAATTCTTCTCTGATAAAATAACCACTTGGGGCTCAGCTGCTCTCTCTGTGTGGACTTGTTAGCAAAGAAGACAGAATTCAGCAAGAGGAAGGAGTCAAGTGGTCGGGCTGTCACAGGAGGACTGCCTAGCCTGCCTCTTGGTCACATGTCCTTGGCAGGGGCTGGGAACCTAGGGTGAATATGAAGGCTGGGAGGGGGTGCAATGCTTTCTGGACAATATAAACACCCAACAGCATTAGTAAAAACCTTAGTGTGAGCCTAAGAAATATTCCCCCCACCCCGCAACCAAGTTTATTTATCTCTTTTTAAAAGTTTTATTTATTTTCCCTTTGTAAAAATAATATACAATTTTTAAGGAAACTAGTTGCTTCCTAAACAAAAGCAAGTCCAGATCTTCATGGTTGTCAATGGAAGGAAAACTCTGTGCGTGCGTGTGTGTTTGTGTGTGTGTGTGTGTGTGAGAGAGACAGGGAGGTGGTAAGTACAATCAGGTGTCAGAGGAGTAGCTCGGAAATTAAAACGACACTTTGGGCTTCCCTGGTGGCTCAGTGGTAAAGAATCCACCTGCCAATGCAGGGGACACAGGATTGATCCCTGATCTAGAAATATCCCACATCCTGCAGAACAACTAAGCCCACGTGCCAAAACTATTCAGCCTCTAGCGCCCAGGAGCCCAACCACTGAGCCCATGTGCTACGACTACTAGAGCCCATGAGCCCTAGAGCCCTTGTTCCCCACACTGCAATGAGAAGCCTGCACATCGCACCTAGAGAATAGATCCCAGTCACCACAACTAGAGAAAGCCTGAGGAGCAACAGCTCAGCCAAAAATAAAAAAAATAAATGAAATTATTTCTAAAAATCTCAAAAAAATGACTCTTTACTAAGATTTTGGAACTTTTTCATCTGGACACTTGACTTATACACAATTCATGTTTACAAAGGCATTGTTTCCTGATCTTCAACCTGGGACCCCTGCAGAGATGCCCTCCTGCGTGGATTCAGCTCCAGCTATTGGGAAGGAGGAAGCTGCCAGCACTGTAAAAACATCAAGCCTCCATCCTACCACGTGGCATTAAATGAAGACTCTCAGCATGGAAGTCAGCCATCTATTCCTTCCCAAAAGTCTTTTCCAATTCTCCCATCATTTCCAACCTCAGAGAACCAGGAATCAATTCTATTAAAGAAGCAGACAAGTATCAAAACTGCTGAGGAATAAGAGACAGGGAACCTTCCCCAGTCCACCATACAAAGACAGTCACATTAGCATGTATGTCTATGATTTTTCAATTTTTTCACCTATTTTAATTATGTTAAATTAACTGAACTATACAGTATGAAATCCATTTTTAAAAATATGTCTGTATACACATATGCTGTGTTGTAACACTGCTATGCTCAGTCGCTTCAGTCATGACAGACTCTTTGCGACCCCATGGGCTTTAGCCCGCCAGGCTCCTCTGTCCATGGGATTCTCTAGGCAAGAATACTGGGGTGGGTTGCCATTTCCTCCTCCAGGAAATCTTCTTGAGCCAGGGATAGAACCCATGTCTCCTACATCTCCTGCATTGCAGGCAGATTCTTTACCTATTGAGCCACCTGGAAGCGGTATATATACACGCAGTGTGTTTTAGTAGCTCAGTTGTGTCCTACTCTTTGCGACCCCATGGACTATAGTCTGCCAGGCTCCTCTGTCCATGGGGATTCTCCAAGCAAGAAAACTGGAGTGGGTTGCCATTTCCTTCTCCAAGGGATCTTCCCAACCCAGGTATCGAACCCAGGTCTCCTGCATTGCAGGTGGATTCTTTACCAGCTGAGCTACCAGGAAGCTACCAGTCTTTTACACTAAAAAGACTGGGAGGAACTAAAACAATTAAACAACTATGGTTATCTCTAGATGTGGGATTATAATTCATTTTATTTGTAATGTTGTCATTATTAGTATTCTCCAAATGAATATATTTCACTTTTGAACAAAGATGAACACTATTGCACAACTATAATGTAACAATTTCCCGTATCCTTATGAACTCTGTGACCATACTGTTTCTAATGGCTATTTGGTCAAAAGGGTGCTCAGTCTTTCACTTAATTATTCCTCCCCACACTGTTGAAGTTAGATTATTTCAAATAAAAAGACATTTTCTCAATAGGATCATTTGCATAAGATAGATTCCCAGAGGTGAAGATACCAAGTTAAATGGTTTGAATACTGCTAAATTCCCAGTGAGTTTTTGATAGCCCACTTTCTCTAATGACAAACAGGCTCTGTGTCTTGTTCTCGTTTTTAAGCATAATATATATTTTTATCTTCTGCTGGATTTGAGGCTCACATGCTCTCATTGTCCCTGCCTTTCTGTGCTATTGATCCCTGTGGTCCTTCTGTCTCATTTCTCTCCCTAATTCCCTTCCGGATGCCTTGAGGCATCCAGTGTTATGGTTTTTCTATGGGCATGCTTCCTCCCAGCTCCTGCCAATGAGATGACACTATTATTAGCTTCCAAACTTCCATTTCCATCTTCTTGAAATTTAGGACACAAGAAATAACAAGCATACTAAAGCGTCAGGACCGTGGCATCTGCCCTGAGGGGTTGTCACAAACAATAAAGGCCTACTCTGCTAACACCATGAATAGCCTTAAAAAAATTAACAAACCTAGGGTCATTTACACACTTTTGATGACATTTCTTTGATGCCTTGAATGCACCATTTTGTTTCCCATGCCTATCTAGATAGGCAGCCATGAAAGATGGTGGGTTATTTTTAAGTTTCTGCATTGCATGTGATATACAGACTATTACAGACGTAAACACTCTACTTCTTCCCTTCACGTGTTCCCTGAAAAAAATTAGCCAAATTCTTCCAATGTGAATATAAGCATTAAGATCCTGATTCAAACAGATTTCCCACTGCTGAAATTCATGATCTAGGCCAAGGGGTCCCCAGTTTTTGCAGAGTTGTGCTATTGTTAGTTTGGGGTGAAAACCCCCCATTCTGTGCATTTCTTATCCTTATCTCACAACCTATTCATGGCTTTATTACTTTGGTCACATTCATAGAATTTCCAAGCTATTAAAAGCTTTTTTTAAATTGAGGAAAAATTCATATGACATAAAATTAACCATCCTAAAAAAACCATTCAGTGACGTTTAGTGTGTTCACAATATCATGCAATCACCACCCCTATCTAGTTCCAAACATTTTCAGGACCTCAAAGGAAATCATGTACCTGTGAAGCCATTATTTCAACTTATCCTCTCCCCCAAGCTCCTGGCACTTACCAATCTGTTTTCTGTTTCCATGGATTTGCCTCTTTCGGATAATTCATATAAATGGAATCACACAACATGTGACCTTTACATCATGCTTCTTTTATTTAGCATAATGTTTTTGAGGTTCACTGATGTAGTAGGTATCAGTACTTCATTCCTCTTTACAGGTGAATAATATTCCAATGTGTGCATATACCACATTTTGTTTATCCATTGTATCCAAGTATGCTATTTGCTGGACATCACCAGGTAGTCAATACCAAAATCAGATTGATTATATCCTTTGCAGTCAAAGATGGAGAAGCTCTATGCAGTCTGCAAAAACAAGACCAGGAGCTGACTGTGGCTCAGATCATGAACTCCTTATTGCCAAATTCACACTTAAATTGAAGAAAGTAGAGAATACCACTAGGCCATTCAGGTATGACCTAAATCAAATCCCTTATGATTATACCATGGAAGTGATAGATTCAAGGGATTAGATCTGATAAACAGAATGCCTGAAGAACTATGGAAGGAGGTTCATGACATTGTACAGGAGGCAGTGATCAAGACCATCCCCAAGAAAAAGAAATGCAAAGAGGCAAAATGGCTGTCTGAAGAGGCCTTACAAATAGCTGAGAAAAGAAGAGAAGCCAAAGGCAAAGGAGATATATACCCATTTGAATGCAGAGTTCCAAAGAAGAGCAAGGAGAGATAAGAAAGCCTTTCTCAGTGATCAATGCAAAGAAATAGAGGAAAACAATAGCATGGGAAAGACTAGAGATCTCTTCAAGAAAATTAGAGATACCAAGGGAACATTTTATGCAAAGATGGACACACATAAAGGACAGAAACAGTATGGACCTAACAGAAGCAGAAGATGTTAAGAAGAGGTGGCAAGAATACACAGAAGAACTGTACAAAAAAGATCTTCATGACCCAGATAACCAGGATGTTGTGATCACTCACCTAGAGCCGGACATCCTAGAATACGAAGTCAATGGGCCTTACTAAGCATCACTATGAACAAAGCTAGTGGAGGTGATGGAATTCCAGTTGAGCTATTTCACGTCCTAAAAGAAGATGCTGTTAAAGTGCTGCACTCAATATGTCAGCAAATTTGGAAAACTCAGCAGCGGCCACAGGACTGGAAAAGGCCAGTTTTCATTCCAATCCCAAAGAAAGGCAATGCCAAAGGATGTTCAAATACCACACGATTGCTCTCATCTCACATGCTAACAAAGTAATGCTCAAAATTCTCCAAGTGAGACTTCAACAGTACATGAACTAAGAACTTCCAGATGTACAAGCTGGATTTAGAAAAGGCAGAGGAACCAGAGATCAAATTGCCAACATTCATTGGGTCATAGAAAAAGCGAAAGCACTGCCATTATCCCCATTTTACAGGTGAGGAAACAGATGTTCGGGGAGTTTAGAAAACTTCTCTTTGGTGCATAGCTGGGAAATAGCAAAGCAAAGAATTTTCCCCATCTGATTTCAGATTACCATTGCACTCTCCTCTCTCCAATTCTGATTGATATTTATACTCTTCTCTTGTCCTACTACCCCAGGAGCCAAGTCTCTGCAAACTCATCCTAAGTTCAAAGTTTTCTCTCTGTGCCTAGCTCCACCAGCTTCTTCTACCACTCGCAAGATGTAATTCCTGACTTCAGAAAGATCAAACTCATATACCTCTTAAAGTTGCCTGGTAACATGAGTAATGGCCAACATTTATCAAGCTCTGCCTAAGTACTGAGCCTTGTCCCAAGCCTTTTACATGTATCAGCTCGCTTAATTCTCACCACAACCCTATGAAGTGGGCACTATTATTCCACCTTACCAGTGAGGAAACTGAGGCACACAGAAAGTAAGTAACTTGCCAAAGATATACACTAAGAAAAGAAGTCAGTCTTAGAAAATAGGCAGTATGACTCTAGAGCCAGCTCTTAGCTATTGCCTCCAGGAGAATGCAGATGAGTGATGCTGGCTGACTAAAGTACAATAGGGAATCGTTGTGTATTGTGGCAAATACAGGTGTGGGGAACACCGCTACTGGGAGTAGGAGTAGGATGGGGAGGCAATAAGCTACCCTGCTGCAGTTGATGGTTGCCTTGAAGCAATTCCAGTCTTCTAATTTTTCAAAGAATCCGAAAATTCAGATTTTTAGATAAAATCTTCTAATTTATATAAGACTACTGACTAATTCAAATTTAAATTACTCTGTGCGGGAATGCTGTTGTTTAAGTCATGTCCAGCTCTTTGCGACCTTATGGACTGTAGCCCGCCAGGCTCCTCTGTCCATGGGGTTCTCCAGGCAAGAATACTGGAGTGGGTTGCCATGCCCTCCTCCAGAGGGTCTTCCCAACCCAGGAATTACTCTGTGCAAGCCAAATCAATAGGTATATTAATCATATTTTAACCCTCTGGGTCTTCATTTGCAAACTGCTTAACTATTTGGAATTTGGCAGTATGAGTTTATCTTTTCACAAAATGTAGTATTTTGTCAAAAAGGACTGACACTGGAATCTCTAACTTTCGGAAAAGATAAGATTAATCAGGAAGAGTGATCTAGTGTGATCGCTTTAATTGTTATAAACCACCCAGAGCAACTGCTTCTAAAATAAGCAGCTAAGTGGATATTGCATTTTGATGGAATATTTGGTCACAGAGATTGATGCTGGCTTAGGAACCTAGAAGTTCTTAGCAATGGAACAAAGATCAAGTATTCTACACTAGTTATAAGTCTAGTCTTTACATTGCATAATTTATAACACAGTGTATCATTCTAACAGGAAAAAGTAACACATACTGTTCATTTTAGAAAATGTGAAAAACACAAAAAAGGTTAAGGATATAATAGTCATTCATAATTCTCCTGATCAGAGACAATACCACCATTTACGTATGTTTCCTTCCAAGCTTTTTTTCCCTAGACATAGAATAACTTTTATACATAAGTCGTAAAAGAATTTGAAGCTTTAAAGAATTTTATAATAAAGTGATATAGACTCTAATTGAAGAAGTTCAATTACTTCAAAGCCACCTAGAGTGATTTTTGTGTCTTCACATTAGTTTAGCATGAGCATTTTCAGATTGCTTGAAGTGGTATTTTTTCCCATTTCCTCCCTTGCTTTTCAGTTTTCTAACATTGCTTTTTAGCATTAAATTTTTCATGTATATTTTCAAGTCATAATAAAGTTATGAGATTCTTTTGAAAATTTCTTGACAATCATAAGTTACACTTGTGGTTATGTGAAATAACAATTCAGGAAGAGTCCAAGACTTGGAATTCCACCCATGGGATATAATAAAACTGTTTGTGTGAAGATTTTTTTCCAGTGCATAAGAGCACTTCCAGAGAGTACTTTATGGAGCCATATTAATCCTCTTTGGCCACCAGAATATTGCAAACTAATAACAATAAAATAAGACCTAAGCAGCCTGAGATCCCATAGAGCTCTGTAATAGATGCTGCTTTTGCTAACTTAATCTAATTTTGCTATTCTTTCTCCTTCCTATCAGGACCTTAATTTTTGATCATTCACCTGATCAAACAATCCTATTTATTCTAAGCCAATCTCCTATTGACTATTATTCATGTAGGGACAGGTGTGAAGCCTATGGTGGCCCAAACAGCTAGAAGGAAAATTTTATTCCCTGACTCTCATTCCTGCTGCACCCAAACAAGAGAACAAATACCCTAGATTGCCACTAGCAATGAAATTGCAACCAAGAGTGAAATCACCTTAGGCTGAAGCTGAAGCAGAAGACAGCAGTGGAAACAGGTTCAGAGTGTAGGTCGTTGGGATACCATGGAGCTTCTGGACATACTACCTCTGAGACCTGTCCAACTACAGACTCCCAGTTCTACAAGATAATACCTTTCCTTTTTGTTTTCATCTATTTTGCATCAATATTTTCTATTACTTGCAGCCAAAAGCATCCTAACTCACACAAGCTCTCAGAGCTCAGTTTCTTTCCAAGCTTCAACTTGCTATAGTTAATTCTGTATTACCCAGAATGTAAATGAAACAAAACTGCTCTCTACTTTTTCTATTGGTATAAAAAAAGTAAATCATGATAGAGATCATACTAAGAATTTAATTTTAAGAAACTCGCCACCAATAGGGTGAATTTTACAATAGAGTAAGCTATAGCTCAATAAATCTGACTTTAAAAAATGTCTTAAAATATCACCACCAACAAAAAAATTTCCATCAGTTACGTTTAAACACTCAGTAATGGCGTCACACTCTTTCTCTTTCAATTCTGCCATCCTTGGTGTGCTTGATTCAGCCTCTGGGGTTGGGGCAGGACCTATACTCCCCAGAAGAAGAGAAACTGAACAAACACAGGCTTCTACTAGCTAGGGTGATGGGGGAGGGGAGGAATGGCTTTCTTGTAGGTAACAGAGCATGTTTACCACCTTCAGTCTGGAGTTTATTGTGCATTCATTCCAATAAATATTCTATGTTTACATCTCCAGTAACACTGAATATAATTATGTTATGACTGTTATTGCCGTCAAGCAAAAAATCTCAAAACACATATTAGAAATGAAGG
Organism: Okapia johnstoni; assembly: GCA_024291935.2. NCBI lineage: Eukaryota > Metazoa > Chordata > Mammalia > Artiodactyla > Giraffidae > Okapia > Okapia johnstoni. Next base: position 63,671,832 of record CM044308.1, read on the forward strand.
AAGTAATGCACTTAAAAGAGGATGTAAAATCATAGAATTCCAGGAAATCACATCGACTTTTTTGTTACATATCAAAGAGTTGACATATACCAAGCTTAGAGTCACTTGTGCTTTTAGTTACTTGAAATCCTGAGGTCTTTTACAATGAAGGTTATTATCAACCTATGACTGCTTTCAAATCTTTTTTTAACCATTTCAAAGGTCCAATCTTCTCTTTTTATTTTCCAATCTTCTCTTGATGAGGTGAATTAGTTAATTAATTAATTAGCATTTGTGACCCCTAAAATAACCAGAGCACAAACAAAATCTAATTTATTTAAATTAGTTATATAAACGAACCTGTGAGCAACATGGCCAGACCTCAGAAACATAATGCTGGCTGAAAGAAATCTGACACAAGAGAGTACATTTTGTATGAATCCAGTCTTTGAAGTTCAAGAACAGACAAAATTAATTTATGATGACGGTAATCATAACAGCTGTTGGGAAGGGGAGACTGACTGCGGAGAGACAAAGGAGCTTTCCGTAAAGATGGAAATATTTTGTGTTTTATCTTGGGCTGTGGTTAACCGGTGTAATACAATCACCAAAAGTCATCAAACTGAACACTTAAGATCTCTACATTTTACTTGATATTAATGGTATTTCAACAAAAGCATTAAAAATAAAAAATAAATGTGCAGACTCAGGAATTACTTAAACAGCCATCAAGAGGTGACACAAAATTATGACACATACGTACACTGAAATAATATGCAGCCTGAGAGAGAATGAGGTAGATCTAGCAGCACTGAAGTAAGATGATCTCCAAGATAGTCCCTGGAGGTCCAGGGGTTAGGACTCCCAACTCTCAATGCCAAGGGCCGAGATTCTGTCCCTGGGAGAAGTAAAATCCCACAAGCCGTGAGTCCAAGAAATAAAAGTAGAATCTGGCTGGCACAATTGTCATTTGTGTATGTTTGTACACATGTAGAACTAATTCTGGAGGGACATACGTGGCACCAGGAACAGAAGTTGCCTCTAGGGAGAGAAGCAGGAGGTGAAGGTGGGTATATGGAGTGAAAGGGTATGGAGACACCAGCTTTTCACTCCATGTATATCTTTGGATGGAAAAATCAACATTAATGTGTTATTTGGAAGTACTGTTTAATTATAATTATGTGGGGTTACATTACTGATACAGTCCACTGTTGGATGTTACAATGATTCTTGGAGAGTGGCAGTCAGGTGTAAGACAGGTACACCGGCATAGTCTGTTGGGCTATGTTCATGTCAGCCCTGCCACGGAAATTTTGATTTCTACTGTGTCCAGAGTGGAAGGAAGTTTTTCTTCCCCATTTGCTGGGTGGTATAAATAGAATTTCAGGTAAAAGCTACTGGCCCCCTGGTGATCCCTTCTGGGTCACTTTTTGGGGAGAACAGCTGACCTTGACTGTTGCTGCTCGGTCATGGTATGTGCTCACAAGGATTCACTTCATTGTGTATGTTTGAACTATTAAGATATACTGGAGTGGGTAGCCTATCCCTTCTGCAGCAGATCTTCCCGACCCAGGAACTGAACCGGAGTCTCTGTATTGCTGGTGGATTCTCTACCAGCTGAGCTATCAGGGAAGCCCAAGATATGTTACCATGTGCATCTATATTGCCAACTTAACTTAAACTAAAAAGAGTAAAGATACAAAGCAAGAGTCAAAAAGAGGCCAAAACTACTTGTCATAATTAAGATGATCCAGAAGTTCAATATCTCAGATAAGCCTTACTGGAAAAGAATACGAAAAAGAATGTACACATATGTATAACTGAATCACTTTGTTGTACCGTAGAAATTAACACAACATTGTAAATCAACTAGACTTCAATTTTTTAAAAAAAGATGACCCAGACACTAACAGAGTGAAGCTTATCCACCAGGCCTGCCAATCAGCCTTCCTCAAGACTGATACAGCACTATCATCCATACCTCTCTAGTGTCACGTACTGCATTATCCTTGAAATCGTGATTCACTTTCTCTAAGCATAAAGTTTATCTTCATGGCTACATTGTAAGTAACCTTGAGAGTGGGCACCTAGTCCTATACTTTGGGGTGGGAACCTACCCATGCCCTTGAAATAGCTGTCAGCTAGATAAATATTTAATCATTAAAGTGAGTAATGAGTGTGAAGTTTCTGTTTATCTCAATACCTAAAGTCATTGCTAATTATCATGTGAGACCATAACGATCCCAAAGAGGTTCCAACAGTTGAGATATTTTTTGATTTTTGCTTTTATATTTCAATATATATTGATATGACTCTCATAGAAAAGATATTGTCCCCCAAATTTGTAAGTATGATTTGTGTAAATCAAATCCTATTTTAAGTTCTCCAGGAGCTTATTACTTAACATGGTTTACCTTGCTGGAGTTTTAAAAATAGATATAATACTCCCATCAGTAATATTGCAATATTTTTGTGATATGAATAATCACAGTATAATTAACCTATTTCCTAAATTTAAAAGTCTAGATTGTATATTTCCTAAGGCAAGCCTCAGCTGTGCTTGGATTGACACCAAAATGACTCTTTTTCCTGGGTCATACACATAAATTCTAAATTACCCTCTCTTATTATTGAACGAGGGTAATGCAATTATTAAAGGGGAAAGGAGACAGGATAATAAAAGACAAAGGCATAATCCTAGAATATTGGGACAAATGGAGGCCTAGGAGCTTTGGATGACAGTGAGAGGAAGAGAAAGACTGTCCTTTGGAGAAAAGAGGCCTGTTACCCAGCAAGCAGTGGATGGGGAGGAGTGGAGAGGAGAGGCAAGGAAAGATCTGAAAGATCTGAAACAAGCTCCTGAATCCAAAGAAGGTTGAAATAAGAGGGAACCGGTGAGATATTTGAGAGTTGGGCTAGCTCAGGCCTGAGCTCACTGTTTATTTCTGAATCTTGAGAGAGAATCTTGAATTTGAGATTTTCTCAAATAGAACACGTCTTTATGTAGAAAACCACTGTGGTCCCAAGGAGGTGAAATGCCCTGTGCACTGTCTCTGCCCAGAACAAATATAACACCGCTGCGAAGGTCACCACAGAGGAGTCGGCTCTTCAGCGACTTTGTTTTTGCTTTGTTTTCAAAGACAGGTGTTTGGTTTGTTTCCTGTGTGTTTACTGCTAGTGTATGCTGGGAAACCATTTTGAAGCATAGGGACAAACCATTTCCTGGACCCTGTGACTGCCTGTAAGGAACTAGATTCCTGGATATTTGCCCTGTCTCCCCACTATGAGGCCGGCCTGCCTCCATCTTGCTCTCTGATTCTGATGCAGGATCGGGGAGGTGAGAGACAGGGCTGCTACTTATTTCCTTCGCTCATTGTCTTCTCTCACTCACATGTCAGCCCATGAGGGCAGGATTGCTGCCTGTCTTGCACATGACTGCACACTCTCCAGCAACTAACACAGAGCCTGGTTGAGAGCATGCACTCTAAATATTTGTTGGAGAAACAAATGAATTGTTTGCAGGTCTGCCTTCTTGCTCTCTGGTAGGAATGGGAGGATTCAGGAAATGAGAAGGAGAGTATTAACTACGTGCTGGGCTCTTTACATAAAGTGAAAGTGAAGTTGCTCAGTCCTGTCAGACTCTTTGCAACCCCATGGACTGTAGCCTGCCAGGCTCCTTCATCCGTGGAATTTTCCAGGCAAAGTGTGGGTTGCTCTTTACATAAGACATCTCAATGTTGGGAGCTGGCCTAAGCCAATCACTGGCTTTTCCGATAAGAACGAGTTGCCTCTAGCCATTGAAGTGGATAAAAGTCATCAATTCCCTCTCCTCCAATCTCCCCCAGGGCTTCCCTTGTGGCTCAGCTGGTAAAGAATCTGCCTGCAATGCCGGAGAAATCGTGAATCTTTTGTGGGAGACCTTGATTTGATCCCTGGGTTGGGAAGATCCCCTGAAGAAGGGGAAGGCTACCCATTCCAGTATTCTAGATTCCAGTCCAGAATTCCATGGGCTGTATAGTCCATGGGGTCACAAAGAGTCGGACATGACTGGGCGACTTTCACTTTCACTGTATTTCACTAATATCCCCCAACTAGATGGTCTATTGCAATGAAAGTGTATCCTAGAGCAGCCTCTTGTTAACGTATAAATGTTGCTAGCAGGCAGGTACAGAAACAGCCACACGCCTTCTTCTCATCAGTGCAGAGAAGCCTCGCTCCTTGTCCTCAGGCTTTCTGACTACAGCTTCCTTGGAACAGCTTGTAGGCTGTTCATAGGATTCTGACTGGTGGATTAGCCAACCTTCCAAGCGCACCTCAAGACAGAGCCCTCTGTGAACAGAGAGGCAGACACAAGAGCAAACAGCTCAGGATGGAGATGAAGGTCTGAAAGGACAAAGTTTCTTATTCTTCCTTCAGGAAAGGGCAGTGGGCCCTACTAAAACTGTCAAGCCAAACTCATATCTTACAGTACACTCATGTCACCAATAGAAAAAAAAACAAAACAAAAATTGTGGCACATCCATGTGCCAGTTCGTGAACCTTCTGGTGTATATCTCCTTAATGATATTTGAAATGCTTTAACGGCCACCTCTGAGTTGTGGACTCTTGATTAGTTTCTTTAAATATTAAATCCCACCCCTTCCCTTCCCTTGTTCCCTCCCTCTACACACACACATTTGCAGGAAAAAGTTAATCTACTGATCTGCAGGTTACCACATAGACGGTTCAATTTTTGAAAACTTACTAGAGTGAAAGAAGAACAAAAGCTCATAAAGTGCTTATTACATGCCCAGGATCTGAATACATCAGGACATCAGACCTTCACAGCGACTGCACCAAGATTATCCTGATTTTACAGATGAAGAAGCTGAGGCCCATAGAAGAAGTAACACCTCCCAGCTCACGCAGCTGAGATGTGATCAGGGCCAAAAATCAAACTTGCTATGAAGTTTCAGAGCCCATGCTCTTAACCACTATATTCAACTGCATCTCCTTCTGAAAATAAAATTATTAGACTATTTATTACAGGTGTGCACAGTCCCCAACACTTCTTTCTTTCTTTCTTTCTTTCTTTTTTACCCAACATTTCTTGATCCCTTTTACACGGTGAAGACAAATGTTCAGGGAGGCAAATGTGTTAGCTGACACCCACTGTAGAAGTTTCAGGCACTGTGCTACAGTCTGAGAAAATTCGTGCCTGGACGCCGACTCCAGAATTGTAAAAATATCCTATAAATCATGTTATCTTTTTCACCCCAAATGGAAGTTTGGTTTCTGAGCCTCCAAAGAAGAAATAATATTCATATAATTCCTCTACTACATTTTAAAATTAAAAATATCCATGAAAACCTCAGCTAAATTTAGTACCTAAAACATTAATATTTGGTATATTTGGAAAATAACAACTCTGAGGCAGTTTTCTACTTTTTCATGCTGAAATTAGCCACCAGGAAACATCACTAAGACGCTTCAAGTGATTCACTACTGCTGAGGAGATAAGAACGTGGGTTTTGGATTCAGTAAGCCTGGGTTGGAAGTGCAGCTCCATCACCACATGTATGTATTTGTGCTATTAATACTTCACCTCTAAGCCTCAGCTCCTGGTTTATGAGATGGGAGTAATGGGCATCTGTGTGCCTAGACCATAAAAGACCATAAAGTATCAGTTCAGTTCAGTTCAGTTCAGTCGCTCAGTCGTGTCCGACTCTTTGCGACCCCATGAATTGCAGCACGCCAGGCCTCTCTGTCCAGCACCAACTTCCAGGGTCTATCCAAACCCATGTCCACCGAGTCAGTGATGCCATCCAACCATCTCATCCTCTGCCGTCCCTTCTCCTCCTGCCCCCAATCCTACCCAGCATTAGGGTCTTTTCCAATGAGTCAACTCTTCTCATAAGGTGGCCAAAGTATTGGAGTTTCAGCTTCAACATCAGTCCTTCCAATGAACACCTAGGACTGATCTCCTTTAGGATGGACTGCTTGGATCTCCTTGCAGTCCAAGGGACTCTCAAGAGTCTTCTCCAACACCACAGTTCAAAAGCATCAAATCTGCAGCACTCAGCTTTCTTCACCCTCCAACTCTCACATCCATACATGACCACTGGAAAAACCATAGCCTTGACTAGACGGACTTTTGTTGGCAAAGTAATGTCTCTGCTTTTAAATATGCTATCTAGGTAGGCCATAACCTTCCTTCCAAGGAGTAAGTGTCTTTTAATTTCATAGCTGCAATCACCATCAGCAGTGATTTTGGAGCCAAAAAAAAATAAAGTCAGACACCGTTTCCACTGTTTCCCCATCTATTTCCCATGAAGTGATGGGACCAGATGCCATGATCTTAGTTTTCTGAATGTTGAGCTTTAAGCCAACTTTTTCACTCTCCTCTTTCACTTTCATCAAGAGGCTCTTTAGTTCTTCTTCACTTTCTGCCATAAGGGTGGTGTCATCTGCATATCTGAGGTTATTGATATTTCTCCCAGCAATCTTGATTCCAGCTTGTGTTTCTTCCAGCCCAGCGTTTCTCATGATGTTTTCTGCATATAAGTTAAATAAGCAGGGTGACAATATATAGCCTTGACATACTCCTTTTCCTATTTGGAACCAGTCTGTTGTTCCATGTCCAGTTCTAACTGTTGCTTCCTGACCTGCATACAGGTTTCTCAACAGGCAGGTCAGGTGGTCTGGTGTTCCCATCTCTTTCAGAATTGTCCACAGTTTATTGTGATCCACACAGTCAAAGGCTTTGGCATAGTCAATAAAGCAGAAATAGATGTTTTTCTGGAACTCTCTTGCTTTTTCGATGATCCAGCGGATATTGGCAATTTGATCTCTGGTTCCTCTGCCTTTTCTAAAACCAGCTTGAACATCTGGAAGTTCACGGTTCACGTATTGCTGAAGCCTGGCTTGGAGAATTTTGAGCATTACTTTACTAGCATGTGAGATGAGTGCAATTGTGCGGTAGTTTGAGCATTCTTTGGCATTGTCTTTCTTTGGGACTGGAACAAAAACTGACATTTTCCAGTCCTGTGGCCACTGCCGACTTTTCCAAATTTGCTGGCATATCGAGTGCAGCACTTTCACAGCATCATCTTTCAGGATTTGAAATAGCTCAACTGGAATTCCATCACCTCCACTAGCTTTGTTCGTAGTGATGCTTTCTAAGGCCCACTTGACTTCACATTCCAGGATGTCTGGCTCTAGATGAGTGATCACACCATTGTGATTACCTGGGTTGTGAAGATCTTTGTTGTACAGTTCTTCTGTGTATTCTTGCCACCTCTTCTTAATATCTTCTGCTTTTGTTAGGTCCATACCATTTCTGTCCTTTATCGAGCCTATCTTTGCATGAAATGTTCCTTTGGTATCTCTAATTTTCTTGAAGAGATCTCTAGTCTTTCCCAATCTGTTGTTTTCCTCTATTTCTTTGCATTGATCGCTGAGGAAGGCTTTCTTATCTCTCCTTGCTATTCTCTGGAACTCTGCATTCAGACGGGAATATCTTTCCTTTTCTCCTTTGCTTTTCACTTCTCTTCTCTTCCCAGCTATCTGTAAGGCCTCCTCAGACAGCCATTTTGCTTTTTTGCATTTCTTTTCCATGGGGATTGTCTTGATCCCTGTCTCCTGTACAATGTCACGAACCTGTGTCCATAGTTCATCAGGCACTCTGTCTATCAGATCTAGTCCCTTTAATCTATTTGTCACTTCTACTGTATACTCATAAGGGATTTGATCTAGGTCATACCTGAATGGACTAGTGGTTTTCCCTACTTTCTTCATTTTAAGTCTGAATTTGGCAATAAGCAGTTCATGATCTGAGCCGCAGTCTGCTCCCAGTCTTGTTTTTGCTGACTGTATAGAACTTCTCCATCTTTGGCTGCAAAGAATATAATCAATCTGATTTTAGTGTTGACCATCTGGTGATGTCCCCGTGTAGAGTCTTCTCTTGTGTTGTTGGAAGAGGGTGTTTGCTGTGACCAGTGCATTCTCGTGGCAAAACTCTATTAGCCTTTGCCCTGCTTCATTCTGTACTCCAAGGCCAAATTTGCCTGTTATGCCAGGTGTTTCTTGACTTCCTACTTTTGCATTCCAGTCCCCTATAATGAAAAGGACATCTTTTTTGGGTGTTAGTTCTAGAAGGTCTTGTAGGTCTTCATAGAACCGTTCAACTTCAGCTTCTTCAGCGTTACTGGTCGGGGTATAGACTTGGATTACTGTGATATTGAATGGTTTGCCTTGGAAACAAACAGAGATCATTCTATCGTTTTTGAGATTGCATCCAAGTACTGCATTTCAGACTCTTTTGTTGACCATGATGGCTACTCCATTTCTTCTAAGGGATTCCTGCCCACAGTAGTAGATATAACGGTCATCTGAGTTAAATTCACCCATTCCAGTCCATCTTAGTTTGCTGATTTCTAGAATGTTGATGTTCACTCTTGCCATCTTCTGTTTGACCACTTCCAATTTGCCTTGATTCATGGACCTAACATTCCAGGTTCTTATGCAATATTGCTCTTTACAGCATTGGACTTTGCTTCTATCACCAGTCACATCCACAGCTGGGTATCGTTTTTGCTTTGGCTGCATCCTATCATTCTTTCTGGAGTTATTTCTCCACTGATCTCCAGTAACATATTGGGCACCTACTGACCTGGGGAGTTCATCTTTCAGTGTCCTATCTTTTTGCCTTTTCATACTGTTCGTGGGGTTCTCAAGGCAAGAATACTGAAGTGGTTTCCCATGCCCTTCTCCAGTGGACCACATTCTGTCAGACGTCTCCACCATGACCCATCCGTCTTGGGTGGCCCCACACGGCATGGCTTAGTTTCATTGAGATAGACAAGGCCGTGGTCCACGTGACCAGATTAGCTAGTTTTCTGTAATTTTAGTTTCAGTGTGTCTGCCCTCTGATGCCCTCTCGCAACACCTACCGTCTTACTTGGGTTTCTCTTACCTTGGACATGGGGTATTTCTTCACGGCTGCTCCAGCAAAGTGCAGCCATTGCTCCTTACCTTGGACAAGGGGTATTTACTCACGACGGCCCCTCCTGACCTTGAATGTGGAGTAACTCCTCTCGGCCCTCCTGTGCCCACGCAGCCGCTGCTCCTTGGGCCTGGGGTAACTCCTCTCGCCGCTGCCCCCAGCCCGGCCTAGCTCCTCTCGGCCACTGCCCCTGGCCCCCGGCCCGGCCTAGCTCCTCTCAGCCACACTTCTGCGTAGAGCCGTCGCAGCCACCTCGCTTCTGCGCGGAGCCGTCGCAGCCGCCTTGCTTCCATAAAGTATAGCAATCATTTATTAAAATGCTAATTATTCAGGGGGATTAGCATTTAGTTGAGGCTCCTGAGGACAAATAGCCTCCAAGTCACAACAGAAAGAACTGCCCTGAATTTTCACATTGCTCTCCCTAGAAAGCCTCTCACCACCTTTCTTAAGAGTCTACATATTTTGAGACCTCTGGTTATTGGTATAAAATCACTCAACTTGGCTGGCTTGGAGGCTGGTTTATGCCCCAGGCAAGTTCTCTGCCTCCATGATTCTACTTCTATTTTGTAAATAAGTTCATTTGTCCCAGTCTCCCAATTTATCCCTGCCCTGCCTCACACTTATCTCCTGGTAACCATACCCAGGCAAGTTTTACATAACCTTCTTTATGTAATCAGATGGGACAAATCAAACTCAGGTTGTTCCTTTTGGCTAACCCTTCTGTCTCATATGTCATTTTAAATAGCTAAAGTGTTGCTTTGTGGATGTAAGGGCAGAGCTAGAACCAGCAGGTAGGAATTTTCACAGCATAGATATGACCTCAATGAAATGTAAAGTTGTGATCCCCCTGTCACTAGAAGCATTCAAGGGAGGGGAGGGTGCTAAGTGCTCAATCATGTCCCACTCTTCGCAACCTCATGGACTGTAGCCCACCAGACTCTTCTGCCCATGGAATTTTCCAGGCAAGAATACTCGGGTGGGTTTCCATTTCCTACTCCAGGGGATCTTCCCAACCCAGGAATTAAACCCACATCTCTTATATCTTCTGCATTGTAGGCAGATTCTTTACCCACTGAGCCATCAGGGAAGCATTTGAGGAAGCTTAGTAATTACAAGATTGGTGGAGAGAATATTCTTGCTTTAGACTGAACATGGACTGAATAATAAAGAATAGTAATAAAAATCATTGCTTTCATACATTGAAGTGATAGATGCTTCACACACTTGAGTTTATTTAATTCTTATAGTTATTATTACAATTTTATAGTAGTAGCCCTTTTAGGAATTCCCAGGTGGCACAATGGTAAAGAATCCACCTGCCAATGCAGGAGACACAGGAGATGTATGTTCAATAACCTGGGTCGGGAAGATCCCCTAGAGTAGAAAGTCACAACCCACTCCAGTATTCTAGCCTGGAAAATTCCAAGGACAGTGGAGCTTGGCGGGCTTAATTCTGTGGGGGTCTCAAAGAGTCGGATGCGACTGAGCACACACAGCCCTTTTGCACTTACTAAACCAAAGTTCAGAAAAATTAAATTATTTAACAAATCTCTCACAGCTTGAATATTTAACACTGGGATTTGAACCCAGAAGTATGCTCTTATTTTATAAGTAATATCTACTTGTTATAAGGTCATCCATGAGAACTATGAGGCTGTTTTTCAAAGATATGAAATTGGCATCTGCAGTGGTGCATGACAGACACCATCTAATACCAGCTTCAGCATTCAAGTTACATTTTTATTTTGGTTTTGGTGTATAGAATCATAAGTGGTGCGGTGTTTTTACTGTCCTCTTCGATATCTCTGGATACGCTTCAGTTGGACTAACTCAGAATTTGGAGAGAAGATCAGGACATTTTGTTTGAAGTCTGAATCATGAACAGTATCTAACAACCACATGCCTGCCTTATCACAGTACAGAAGTCAGACTAGAAATACACAAAGCTCGCAGAAACTGCTAAAATAATCTATGATAATGATATAATCATCACATGGCAGTTACTCACAAATTCTCTGAGAGGCAGTGGAAAATACCGGTTAGGAGCCTAAGCTTTGATGTGAAGTAGCCCAGCATCAATGCCACTATGACCCAAGCCAAGATTCTTAAGCTCATTCAGCCTCAGTTTTGCAAATGAGGATCGTCAAGAGCTAACCAAGGGCCTCCCTGGTGGCTCAGTGGTAAAGAATTCATCTGCCAATGCAGGGGACATGGGTTCAATACCTGGTCCAGGGAGATCCCACATGGCTGGGACAACTAAGCCCGTGTACCACAATTACAGAGCCTGCACTCTAGAGCCCAGGAACTGCAACTACTGAGCCCATGCACCCCTCCTACTGAAGCCTGAGTGCCTACAGCCTGTGCTCTGGAACAGAAGAAACCACTGCAATGGGAACACTGTGCACCACAGCTAGGAATGGCCCCAGCTAGCCACAACTAGAGAAGGCCCGTGCGTAGCAACAAAGACCCAGCGCAAACATAAATAAATAAATAAAAATAATTCTTTAAAAAAAAAAAAAAGAACTGACCAAGCCAATTTGGTTGTTTACAATCATAGAGTTCTTTCAAGAAGACAGACTCTAACAGGGAGAAGCAAGTTTCTCCCACGGCATCTTGGACACAGAAAGTATGTTACAATGATCAGCCTCTGCAACATACAAGCTCTAGTGAAACAGCCACTAAATCTTAATTTATGAAAGGTCAGAGAAGTGCTAACTCTGTCCTTTCAGACACTTTGAAAGCACCTCACATGGAAGTTTCACTTCGGGCAGATGCAGCAGTGTTCCCACAGATTTGCTCAGCCATCAGTCTGGTTAAGTCAGGTGACACGATCTTCCATTAAATGCTATACTCAGAAGAAATCAGAATGCTAAACACAGGTTACTCTTCGAAGGGTGTAGGCAACTGGGCTAGATAGGTTCTTATTTTCTGCTCATTCAAGGGCAGAAGTACCTATTCATTATTTCTAGCCAGTTCAATCACTTTTGAAAACTATTCATTTCTCCAATGAAATGTCATTTCTAACATCCACTATTCTAATTAGAAAACCTTCTGGTGTTGATCAGAAATAATGATGGCAGAGTCTGAGTTTTGGATTAGTGTCTTTAAAATGTTAACTAACCCCCTGGATTATTATTATTAAAGTTTAATACACACTGCATTAAAGAATTTTAAGTGAATGACAGATAATATAATGGTGGTAAAAAAATACCCCCACAGAACTGTTTGTGAGAATTAATAATAGCTAACATATATTGAATGCTTACTATAATCCAAGTAATATAACCAATAGTTTATGTGTGTCTTCTCATTTAATCATCATACATGTACACCTGTGGTTGATTTGTGTCAATGTATGGCAGAAACCATCACAATATTGTAAAGTAATTAGCCTTCAATTAAAATTAATTAATTAATTAAAAAATAAAAATAACAAGATTTACCAACAATGTATAAATGTATCATTTTTCTGAAAGAGTCATCACAGTTGATAAACTCTGGGTACACATTTAGTTTATTGACATATTTTGCATTCATTGTATATTCATTTTAGTTTTAAATATACTCAATGAAGTTCTTGAGATGTGAATAATTAAGTCAATAAACAGATATACTCCTATTTATAGAACTAAATAATAAATAAAATTGTTTTAAATATTTTCCCTTATTTTCACAAACCGGATTCTTATTGAAATGCTTATTCAATGATTTATGTACTGAGTTAAATACCACACTTGTCTATTTCATTTTGTCATTAGTTCTTTCAAAATATAGCCTAACCACACAGTCATGGATATTTGTTCATTTACCAAAAATCTTATCCTATAATAAATACTACTTATTTTGGCCAAAAAAAACACAAAAAAAAACCACTGTAATGAAGACATTATTAAGTGACATGATTAAATAATCAAATAGTTAAGTATTTATTTGACTATTAGTCAAATAGTTATTAGTCAATTGGCTACTAGTTAGCATTATTCCTAGTGCATCAAATGCATATAATAAATAAGAACTATTCTTACATTGCAGGTCTAATTATTGTGTTAACCTAAAACATGCATTATTACACCAATGGTCTCTAATGTGTTATGTTTGGCATATTGCATATTTGGATGGATATTGTAGTTTTTTCAAGTCTCACTTCTTTAGATGCTTACTAATACTTTAAAAATGAAATTTGAATCAAACATTTATGGAGTCATTGAAGCATTTCCCTCCCTTAGATCCCATTTTGATGATGACCTAAATGACCACCCACCATTCAGGGTTCATCGCAGTATGAAAATTCTGTCCTTCTATTAGCACCAAGAGCAAAATCTAAGATTTGTTGAAGCCCAGTCTTCCAACCAATGAACAAAATCCAACTACTCTTTATTTCAGATTCCAATCAATGTAAAGACCATGATGAATAAGAGGAACCATTGATTATAACTCACATTTTTCTTCTCATTGAATAAACATTATTATTTCCAGTTTGCTAGTCATCTTTCTCTTTCATTCTCTCTCTCTTTCTATGCTTTGTGGATTCCTTGTTTTAAACATTAGCATGATTTCACAGTTTTTTGATCTAATAGTTTTCAAGGAGTCAGATGCTCTTGACTTACAAGACTAGTCAAAATATTAGGATGGAAAGGAGGTGCCTTGCTGTAGGGCTTCTACTTACAGATCAAAAGCTTCTAGGTTTGAAGCCAACACTTTCAGTAGCCTCCTGATGGGCTGTGTTGTATTCTCTCCATTTTTCTTCCCCCCTGGTACGGGAAGTCATAATTCTTCCCTTCTTGAGTGGGTCACTAAAGTAACAGGAATGAGTGAAACCAAGAGAAATAACTTCTTCTAGGGAGTATAGACATCAGTGTAAAAAAAATTTTTTTAAATAATAAATTCAAAAAAGCTGCAGAATGTGCACTTTCCTGAAAGCAGAAGCATGTGACAAAATTTATCAAAGGTCTGGCTTTATAGCTGGGTCTTTGGAGGGAATGAAAAGCTAAAAGGCATGGACATCATGACAAACTCAGAAGACACAGAGACAACAAAATGCTGAAGGCAACCAGCACATCCAAAAAGAAAAGCTAATTCAAAACTGGAGATATAATTACCTAGATTAAAAAAGCAAGTGCTCTTAAATTTTCAGAGGAAGGTTGTAAAAATCATTTAATTTAAAATAAAGTGTACCTTTTGATACAAACCCTGAAGCCAAAAAACATACTATAATTAATTTTAGATCAAATTTGGGATGAAGGGGAGTATTTTGCATCTGTTTGTCAAATGTGCACACATTAACAAGCGATTAATGACCCTTAAACCCAATAAAGTCATTACCAAGCTAATAAAGACAATCATAGCCAAGATCCCCAGTTAGTCAACCCAAAGATGGAAAAGATTGAATTAGCTAAATGAAGTCAGATGATGGATTTAAAAGCAAACAATTGTACCCACCACTCTCATTAATAGAGAAATTAAGAAAGCTGCCACCAACTTCTGCCATATCTCTCACCTCAGGCCATCTCTGATCCCCTTCTCGTCTATTGATTGTGTTACTTCGATTACAAGGCACTGAGGTAGGACACATCTTGTGTCTCCATTCCTGGCATTAAATGGAATATATTCTGCAGTTCATTAGTTCATTCGTCCAGCAAATGATTACTAAATGCCTTATTGAAAGAAAAGCATTGATTTGAGTTTGCTAGTTATATACAGATAGAAGATAGGTCCCTCCCATCCCAACCCTTGGAGGAGTTAACAGTCCGATGAGGGACACACACATAACAATAATGACAATATAATATGCATACATACATAAAAATAATTGCAACACAGAAGCTCCTTGAGAAAGGTGCAGCATGAGCTGAGGGAAGGAGGCTGAAGTCTGCCTGGGGAGGAGGTGGATCTTCAGCTGAGCATTAATAGCCAAAAAGAGGTGAGGATTGCCACTAATTGCCCAAAGCTCAATGGGTTTTAGGCAACTCTCAAATTCACTTTGCTAAATAATCCCTGCTGAAGAAGTCTGAGGCTATAGTTACTTTCCCAGTCATACTGCTACCAAAAAAAGCAAGCATCAGAAAAAAAATCTGCCAAAAATACAGCAATTATAAGGAAATATTCATTAACAAAGAAGCACAAAGCTGTTTCTGTCCTTCGTTTATAATAAATGGTAGCTCTCTGTCCGAGGCGCTTTGTGTGCTGAGACCACCCCATGCATGACAGTTTCAGTTCAGCTAGACAGAACCACGTTCCAGAAGCAGGATTCTGTTAATTTTAGAGCTGGCATCAGGCAACTAGAAATCCTCCTAAACCAACAGCTGGACTTGAGACCACTTAGGAATTCAGTGTCAAGTGCCATCCCTATTAATGAAAGCTGCAGGTCTCCTAATTCTTATAGTCTGTATCCCAGAGTAAACAGTGTCTCTAAAATATTTTGGCCACTCCACATTTACCACGTTCAATTTCACCATGAAATTTCATTTTAAATATTCGTCTTGCTATTTCGGAGGCCATCAGTTTCACCAGTGGGAGTGGAAAATGCAGGACATCAACAATGCTACTTTGCACAACCTCAAGTACTGACCAAGATTTAGCTAACAGGAGCAGTGTGGTAAACTCTAGAGTCGCACTGTCCAACATGGCAGCCACTAGCCACGTGTGGCTAAGGGTGGTTTGGCTAGGGCAAAGTGAGATGTTCTGTGAGTGTGAGATATGCACCAGAATTGTACCCGACACACAAACTGAATAAAATAAAATAGTTCATTAATAATTTTATATATAAAAATAATATTTTATATACATAATAATATGTGTATACATAGAATAATATTTCATATACATATATGTGATATTCTGACATACATAATATATATAATATTATTTTGACATATTATATATATATATATGGTTAAGGGAAGCCCCATTTCCTTTTGACATATTATATGTATATATAGTTAAGTGGGGCTTCCCTTGTGTCTCAGATGGTAAATAATCTGCCTGTAATGCAGGGATCTGAGGTCAGTCCTGGGTCGGCAAGATCCCTGGAGAATTTCATGGACAGAGGGGCCTGGTGCGCTACAGTCCATGGGGTCAAAAAGTTAGACAAGACTGAGTGACTATCACTTTCACTATTCACTATTAAGCAAAATATATTAGAAAAATTAGTTTTATCTCTTTCTTAACATTTTAAAAGTGGCTGTTAGCAAAGTTCATACTAAATATGTGGCTTACATTACATTTCTACCGGACAACACTGCTCTAGGGCATAGAATATGGAATTAGGAATTAGAGTGCTTGCTGGGTCTTCATGGGACTTGTGCATTTTCAGTGAAAATGTCAATAGCCTGAGGTAAACTTGCACACAGCTTGCCTGAAGTGGCATGTCCATAACACTAAACCGTGTATGCTAATGTTTTAAAGTGGATTTATTTATTTACTTACTGATTGCCTAACAAGACAAAGTCTGTACTGACATGGGGATTTATATTCTCTCTAGGGTAGACAGAAGGTAAAGACATAAATAACAAAAAACAGAAAACCTTAAGTGCTATATAGAGAGTTAAAATGTGGTGATGTGGTAAAGAATGACTGAGCAGCCACTTTAAATTGCATAGTCAGAGAGGGCCTCCCTGAGGAGATGTCATTTAAAACCCTACCTGAGGGACTTCCCCAGTGGTCCAGTGGTGAAGAATCTGCCTTTCTATCAGGGAGGACGGGTTCGATTCCTGGTCAGGAAACTAAGATCCCACATATCACTGGGTACAGCCAAAATTTTAAAAGTTGAAAAAATAAGATTCTAGCTGAATGACACGACAGAGCCAGACATGCAAAGATGGGGCTGGTGGGAAGGCAATTGGGAAAAGGGTTGTTCAGACTGGAGAAACAGCTAATGCACACACCCAAATGTGGGGTGAGCTTGGCTTGAGGAGAAAGTGAATAAAGTATAATGATATTAATTAAAACCATGGCATACAGTAAGATCTTTTCAGGAGAATGTAGGTGGAAAAGGAGAAGGGGCCCAGCTCCAAGCCCTGGAGAGCTCCTCCATTTAGAGATTGAACAGAGGAAATATCCACAAAAGGAAAGAAGAATCAGGGAATTCAAACAAAAAATTGAGAGTGTGGTGTCACTGAGGCCATGTGCTAAGGTTATTTCAAGAAGACAGAGCAGTAGTACTGAAAGTGTAGTACTGAAAGGTCAGGAGACTACTGAATTCTACCACGTGAGCTCATTGGGCATTTTGCAGAAGCAGTCTCCACTGGACATTGGGAATGGAATCCATCAAGAATAGGCTGAGGAGAGAATATGAAGCAGTAAGTGCAGACAAAGGCTCTAGTCTATCCTTTTAAGCTGTTTTTCTGTGATGGGAGAGAGCTGCGTTGGGTCTGAGGAACAGCAGAGACCACCAAATGCGGGTAACATTGAGCGTGTTACTGCTGTTGGGAGTAAGGAGCAAAAGTAGATGGACAAGGTCACATGGCAAAGGCATCTGGTGCTAGAACAGAAAGGAGGGGAACTACTGGAGGTTGTTGAGCAGAGGAGCATAATCATAAGGTACAAGTAGAACGGGGAAGAGGAGAAAGCATGGTAGGGGTTTTTATAAGAGGAGGGTCTTCCATTCACATTCTCACCATCATTGGGGTCTACAAATCTCATGGAAAGTTCTCAAGGAGAGTTGTTAAAGAGAGTTAGTAGTGCAGAAATCCTTAGTAGAGAAAAGCCAATTCACTTGAAATCAATTCACCAAAATTCAAGTTACAAATGACCAATTCATGTAATTTGCCAAATTTTTCTATTAACCACCAAGTTTTCATGGAATGCACGGAAAACTAATTTGCTACAAGTCAAATTGCTAAAATTATACTGCTGAACATCCAGCTCACCAAAGTATCAATTCATAACAACTCTATGTTATGAAGTTTATATCAACAGTATAAATGGAAAAATGGGCAAAGGGTGTGTGGATAGTCAGTTCACAGAAGGGAAGGTCCTACTGGCTACAAAGCATATAAAGAGATGTCCAGTTTCTCTAATGGCACTACCTACATGGCTCAATGGTAAAGAATCCTCCTGCTAATGCAAGAGATGCAAGTTTGATCCCTGGGTTGGAAAGATCCCCTGGAAAAGGAAATGGCAACCCACTCTAATATTCTTGTCTAGAGAATCCAATGGGCAGAGGAGTAGTGGGCTATCGTCCATGAACTCTACATGTCAAAAAACTCTGCATGACTGTGTGACTGAGCACGCACGCATGCATGCACAGAATCTAATAGTCAAAGCAATGCAAATTTTCAAAACACTGAGATTCCACTTTACATACATTAGGATAACAAATACTGTACAGGAAGATAATACCAAATATTGGCAAGTGACACAAGTTGAAATCTCCAAATAACAAACTCTCGGCTTCAGCTTAGTGTGCAAGACATTTCAGGGAAGTGCTGGTAGGATCAACATCTGTGGAGGGAGGTGGGGAGGAGACCGGAGACGGGAGCTGCATGCATTGCTGTCCCAAAGAAGCCTCAGCCAGCAGCACGGGGAATACTGAAGCTGGGCTTACCCCTCAGAGTTGACCCAGCTGAAGCATAAGAGATTCATATTGCCTCAGTTGGATGATGGCTCACTGGTAGTTTTTTCCAGCTGAGAACATTCCTGAAAAGACTAATGGCCAAGGACTCTTTTCCAGCACTATATCCAATAGTTGATGAACTAAGTCTTCATTCATGAAAAGGGATCTGAGAGTCATGCAAGTGTAGGGTTGGATGTTGTCTTTATTTTTAAATATGAACATTTGGTCCATAATGGATTTCTTGCATTAATTTTGATTGTTAAAAATATTGCATTAAGATATTATCTTAAGTAGTACTGCTATAAACATCGGGGTGCATGTATCTTTTTGAATTAGATCTTTTTGTCTTTGTCTTTTCCAGATATATGCCCAGAAGTAGGATTGCTGGATCATATGGTAACTCTATTTTTAGGTTTTTATGGAACCTCTGTACTGTTCTCCATAGTGGCTGTACCAATTTGCATTCCCACCAACAGTGTAGGAGGGTTTCCTTTTCTCCATACCCTCTCCAGCATTTATTATTTGTAGACTTTTTGATGATGGTCATTCTGACCTGGGTGAGGTGATACCTCATTGTGGTTTTAATTTGCATTTATCTAATAATTAACAATGTTGAACATCTTTCCCTGTGTTTGTTACCCATCTGTATGTCTTATTTGGAGAAATTATAATAGCAAAGACGTGGAAACAACCCAAATTCCCATCAATAGAAACTGGTTTAAGGGACTTCCCTGGGGGTCTTGTGGTCTTCCCTCCCAATGCGGGGGGCTCAGGGTGCATTCCTGATCAGGGAACTAGATCCCGAATGCTGCAACTAAAACCCTGTGCAGCCGAATTAATTAATTAAAGAAAATAACCTGGAAAATTATATATATATTCATACACATAAAAAACTGAATCACTTTGCTATATACCTGAAACAAGCAAAAAAATACTAGAAATCAACTATACTTCAATTTAAAAAATATCTTATTACTAAGTTGGTTGGCACTTCCTTAAGTTTTCCGTCCATCTCCCAGCCCTGTTTCTGGTGTTGTTTAAACCTGGTTAGCCATTCAAGGGAACAAATTGACAGTACTTAGTGACATTACATGTGCATATGTCCTGTGATGTAGCTGTTGGCCTCCTGCTGTATACTCCAGAGGTGTATCATCTCATTCCACAATAAGGGCAGATATGTAAGGATGTCATTCTAAAATTGTTTATGGTAGAGAAGATCTGGAGACAGTACAGAGCTCCACTGCTAGGGTATGGATAGTAATGAGCTAGATTCATTCTATGGAATATAAAGCAGTAGTTGGATGCAATGAACTGAATATACAAAGATGAACACAGATAGATCTTTAAAATAGAGTAAGAAACAGTAGGATATTTATAGCATCATCTTATGTGTGTAAATTAGAAGCAAATATACAAAACACTAGTGAGGATCCACACATTTTAAGGACATAAGGCAAATATATTAGATCTGGTCCCTATAGAGGCAGGGAATGGGAATGAAAATTGGAGGTGAAGGGAGTATATATAAAATACAATAAAACATGAGAAGGGCCTTGCCTGGGTCAATGATGACAACATTTTAAAAGGAGAATGATTAACTCAATTAGCTAAAAGATAAGGACCAAGGAAAAAAGAAACTAGAATTAACTTATTTTCAAATTTTAATGGCAAATTATGGTATACAAAGTGGTTTCAAATGCCTTTTAGAACTGTCAATTTGTTGTTAAAGCTATAGTATGGATTTAGCTTTTCGTATGCCGCCGTTGGTTCACCCTAACTGTTTAGAAATAGATTTGTCAATCTAACTCAACTGAATTTCAATTCTGTATCTGACTCATGTTTCAGACACTTATCCCTTCTCACATGCTTGAAATACAGGCAAATATTTATTTGAACTAGCAGATTTACAAATCTGTGAATTAAGAGACATACAAAAGGCAGTGAACTGGAATAAAATGTATTGGAATAGAGCAACCTGTTCTACCATTCACAAAATCTTTTGTCATCCAAAATACATGCAATATAACTTGCAATACCAATGCAATTCTCATTCTCCATAGTCACTGACCCCAAATATAGAAAAATCTGGAATATACTGAACTTTGGTCACAGAGCTACAGCCAAACTAAACTAAGTTAAAAGTAAACCAAAGTAAAACTTTAAACTGATAAACTGTTTAAAACTTTAAACTGTTTAAACTCTTTAAAACATCAATTGATATTTCATGAAAATCTTTTAAACCTGCTAAAAATAATTCCATCCAAAAAATAAATATACACATTATGAACAACAAAAACAAAAAGGTACACTGATAAACAAGGCAAATTTATTTGAAAATCTGGCTCATCAAATGGAGATTTGCTCTTCAGTGAATTGACCTGGAGTATAAGGGACTAATGAATCATTTCCTCTTCCCTCTTCAAATCTGCCTTTGACATTCATCAGAACTCTGGGCGCCTGGATCAAAATGCAGGGGGGCGGGATTGAGGGAGGGGCCATGAGAATGGCCCTAGATCAGTTCATCTTCAAG
This sequence comes from Okapia johnstoni, assembly GCA_024291935.2. Taxonomy (NCBI): domain Eukaryota; kingdom Metazoa; phylum Chordata; class Mammalia; order Artiodactyla; family Giraffidae; genus Okapia; species Okapia johnstoni. Next base: position 63,692,877 of record CM044308.1, read on the forward strand.
GACAGCCCCAACCACCAAGTGCCAGAATTTCAATACATCCCCATCTCCCTGAACCTGATTGCAGGAAACCAAGTGGAAAAAATTAACCTTGGGCTGAATCCAGTCCGCTTGCAGCTGCAGCCCAAGTGGCCTTTTTAAAAGCACACATTTGATCATGCCACTCCCCAGCTTAAACCATTTCATGGGCTCAGATCAAGTTCAACAGCATCTCGGGACTTACAAGGTCGCTCAAGGTGGGCCTGCATCTCCAACCTCAGCTGTACCCATTCCTCCTCCCTGCTCTCCTGTTCCCTATTTCCAGACTTAACTCTAATATTTACTAGGTGCTCCATGGCTGCTAGGCTTTTCTTTATCCTTGCTGTTCCCTCTCCATGAAATGCTCTCTTCCTATACCTCCCTCCCTGACATGCCTGCCTAGCTAAGCTTCTGTGCCAAAATGCCAGCTAGCTAACTTTATGGCTCCCATTAGACATGACCTTTTTCAGGAAGACTGAAATTAAGAAAACTGCAACCAACACTACAGTTGTTGTTGTTTAGTTGTTAAGTCATGTCCAACTCTTTTATGACCCATGGACTGTAGCCTGCCAAGCTCCTCTGTTCGTGGGATTTACCAGGCAAGAATACTGGAGTGGGTTGCATTCCTTACTCTATGGATCTTCCTGTCCCAGGGATTAAACCCATGTCTCCTGCTTTGTAGGTGGATTATTACCACTGAGTCAATAGGTAGTATGAGGGCTTCTCTGGGGCTCATTGAGGTAAAATTACATTTATGTCCAGGGCTTCCCTGGTGGCTCAGAAGGTTTAGAATCTGCCTACAATGCAGGAGACCTGGGTTCGATCCCTGGGTCAGGTAGATCATTGCCTGGAGAAAGGAATGGCTACCCACTCCGGTATTCTTGCCTGGAGAAATCCATGGACAGAGGAGCCTGGCTGGCAGGCTACAGACCATGGGGGTCACAAAGAGTCAGACTTGACCCAGTTGAGTGACTAGCAAACACTGTTACATTTATGTTTATCTTGTAAGCAGGAACACTCATTGCCTTTTATTCCAGGTTCACTTTTCAAGATGGTACAGCAAACAACCTAGGCAGATAGAGATAGTGACTCCCTGCAAAGCAAAGAGCAGGTATTCTTGCTGCCCATTTTAAAACAAACATTTTAAAACCCTCAGCTCAGGGTTCCTCTCCTGTAAGGCAATCCACTATCTCTATTGCAACGATCTGGCCTTAGCCATGTTGCTCCCATGGGACCTGGACGAAAGAAGAACTGATACAAGCATGTTATTCATACCACTTGCTGCACAATGAGTAAGCAAATCTTTTGTGTCCCTGACCCAGAAGTCTTATGACTTTTGCCCGCATCCGTTAAACTGTGACAGGCTAACATGTTGACTTGCAAAGAACTGAAATCCCTTTTCAGTTCTTCAAATGTATCAATGTTAATAACCTGATTTAGGTGGTTGTGCTGGAGTTTAATAGTCTTATGTCCTTGTTCGTCGGAAATACACACTAAAGTATTTAGGGGTAATGGAGTTTCATGTGGGAAAGTTACTACTAAGAAACAAAAAAGGATATTATACTGTACTTCTGACCTCTCTGTATGTTTGAGATTGTTTCAATTTTTTTTTAAGATTGATCAGTCAGTTCAAGTGATATTAGCCTGATCCATTCAATAAAAAGTTCCCCATCAACTTTTTTTTAACTAGACTTCTTTAAAGAAGTTTTAAGTTCACAGCAAAACTGAGCAGAAGGTATAGATTTTCCATATAGCCCCTGCCTCTACATGCACACAGCCTCCTCCGCTATCAACATACTTCATCAGAGCAGGACATATGTTACCATCCACATATGTCATATTAACACATCATTATCACTCAAAGCCCACAGTTTACACTAGGGTTCATTCTTGGTTCCCTAAAAATCCTCCATGTTCTGCTTATTTATCCCTCCCTTCCCCATAACCATTGACAACCCCTGATTATTCTACTATCTCTGCAGTTTTGTCTTTTCCAGAATGTCATATTGTTGGAATCATACAGTATGTAGCCTTTTCAGCATTTGGGCTTCTTTCACTTAGTAAGATGTATTTAAGCTTCCATGATGTCTTTTCATAGCTTGATAGTTAATTTCTTTTTAGCTCTAAACAATATTTCATTGTCTGGATGTGCCACAGTTTATTTATCTATCCATCTACTGAAGGACACCTTTGTTGCTTCAAGTTTGGGCAATTACAAGTAAAGCCTCAATAAAAATCCATGTGCAGGTTTTGGTGTAGACATAAGTTTTCAGTTCACTTGGGTAAATACCAAAGAGGGTAATTGTTGCATCATATAGTGAGAATATATTTAGTTTTAAAAGAAATGGCCAACTGTGTTGCAAAGTGGCTGTACCATTTTTCATTCCCACCGGCAATGAATGAGAGTTGCTATTGCTCCACATTTTGCCAGCAGATGATGTTCTCAGTGTTTCGGATTTTGGTTATTTTAATAGGTACACAGTTTAATCTCATTGTCTTAATTTACAATTCCCTAATGATGGTGAGCTTTTCATATGTGTGTTTCCCACCTGCACATCTTCTTTGATGAAGTATCTGTTTAGGTCTTTTGCCCATTTTGCAATCCAGTTGTTTATTTTCTTATTGTTGAGTTTTAAGGGTTCTTTGTATATTTTGGGTAACAATCCTTTTTTTGACATATATTTTGCAAATATTTTCACCTGGTCTGTAGCATATAATCTTATTTTCTTGACAATTAAATTTTTGTTTAATGTTTTGGGATCCAATGAAGATTATTGCCTAGACTCACTATTTCATTAGAGATTCCCTAAATGATGATTTTCTAATTCATTTATTTCTCCTAAATTTATTAACTGTAATTTTTCCATAAGGAAGAACTTTTCCTTATTAGTTATTTGGATGTTGTAAAATGAAATTTATACAGGAGAAGCAGAAAAAATGCCTAACTTTGTCCCTTTATTTTCAAAGTTCTTACTTGTGGCTTAGGGAATGACTAAGGAAATTTGTTTCTGATTGTTTGTTTGCTTCAGATGAACTCATAATTTTTTATGCATTTAATGTTTTCAATCCATGCAGTTATTTTTTCCTTTCGATGTTCAAATTTCCCATCTCAGACCAGTAAAATCCCCTTCAAGATTAATCAAATGTCTTTTTGTCATGATTTTATTAGTTTTTGATTGCTTCCTTGCTTTGGGCACAGTAAGATATTACAGGTTCGTTTTGGACATTTCTTGCCCAGCTCTGAAATCATCCATTTCTCTAAGAAGCACTGACAAGTTTTAGTAGGGAACTGGTGTTTAGAGGTGGCACTATAAGAGCTACAGGTGTTTGTTGCTATGGCATTGTCATTAATTCCTGTTTTTTAGTGGGTAGAGCTAAGATATATGCATTAAATCATGTGTCCATGCTGATATTTACAAGGTTTATATAACTTCTTTGATTTTATCCTTTTTCCTACATACTAAAAACTCTGGTTCCTAACAACCCAACAGAATTATTTACCTTATATTATTACCTTATATTACACAGCACTACACTTATACTGCAGGTGTACTATAATGATTTCAGAATAACAATACTTCCATAAATCACTAAGTCTTAGAAACACTAAGTCTACTGAATGTGGTATTTCTTTGTGGTTCTTATTTGGTCTTAAAATAGATTTTACTAGGCATGTACAGTCAAAATATTGGACTTTATCTCATGTTAGGGGCATCAACAGTCTTGTTTTGCCCAGTACTGTGGGGTTTCCCCAGATTCATGCTAAAACCTGGTCACAGGTTTGGTCACCCTACTTGGAGTGATTCTCTACTTGGTGTGATTAGCCACTAATTTGACTTAGAGTTAAGTTCATTCATTTCAAGCCGTTTTCAATTTTTGAGGAATTCTTATTTGTTTTTTTTTTAACATAAAACATTTTTCCAAAGCCAAAGTCATATGATGAGTCACATTCAGAGAAGTCTAGTTTCTATCTCAATCGCCTTCATTTTATTCTCTCTCTCCCTTTAGAGAGAGAGAGCTATTATTTCCAGCAAGTTTTGGTTGTTTATTCTACCATTATTTCTTTTTTGAAAATATAAGCAAGTACATACATGTAGTAATACCTCCCTTTCTTATACAAAAGATAATAATCTATAAGCACTATTTGCGTATTCAGTTTTTGTATTTTGAGGTTTTTGGCCATGTCACGTGGCTTGTGGGATCTTAGTTGCCTGACCAGGAATTGAACCCTGATCACGGCAGCGAAAGCTCCAAGTCCTAACCACTAAGCCGTCAGGGAATTCACAAACACCATTTTAATATTTATTTTTATTTATTTATTTGGTTGCATTGGGTCTTAGTTGCAGCATGTGGGATCTTCAATTTTCATTGCAGCATGCAGGATTTTTTATTAATAGTTGCAGCATGAGGGATCTAGTTTCCTGACCAGGGATCGAACCCTGGCCTCTGGCATTGGGGGCATGGAGTCTTAGCCACCGGACTACCAGGGAAGTCCCACTCCCCATGTATAATTTTTAAAAGTTTTTCCAGAACCGCAAATCCATATACGTAAACAATCACAGTTATCTCCAGAATGGCCCTAAACCTAAGGTTCCAGAATTGGGGAAGAAAATCCAACAAGCTGGGGACTGAATGATATGAATAAGGCAGGTTAACTGAGACAGAAAAAGCCAAGTTTTCTCTCTTCACCAGACCTCTAGCATTACCTACTCAACCCCAAATAGTTTTTAAAATTATTGTTGAGTTCAGGCTTAGGGCAGGGAGGAATTTAATACAATAATGAGTCTTGGATGTTGAGAGGAATTGCTTTCAGCTTCCAGCTGCGGAGGATAGGAAACGGGTGATGAGAAGCAGTAGGAAGGGCCTCTCATGTGGTCCAGAGTGAAAGGCATAGAGCTGCTCAGCCATCTGCTGTGACAGGATCGTCAAAGTGGTCAGGAGCACGTGTGAGCTGCTCGCTTGGCTGTGTGAGATTCCACATTGGAGCTCTTAGTACAGAACATGCACAGGAGCCTCACGAGTGAAAGATCTTAGGGGCTGGAAGAGGAGTCATTGATGAGGTCCAAAGATTTCCTTGAGTGGAAAAGGAGAACAGGTTCCCAGTGAGGAGCCAATCTCATGTCTTGGCAAATTAGGCCCTACACCCTGCAGGTTGGGCACAGGCCATCTGTGGCTGCCAGAGTGTTCTAGGCAGGGCTGCCATGACCTGTGGGCCTAACCGGTGGCTGTTGACCTGGCGTAACTCACGGACAGCCCCAAGCTCCCCCTGTCCTCTCAGACTTCCTTTCTTCCAGGGCTGGCTACCCTGCCTTCTCCTTTTCTTTGGAAAGGACACAGTCTCCTGAGCTCTTTATGACAATAAAAGAAGGATATCATCTCTTGAATGTTACTCTTTAAATGAACTTTTGCCAGCAGGGAAAATGTGATAGGGATGCTCTTGCTAAATCCAGTAAGAAATTCAGATTCATGTGTGGAGGTGGAAGAACAAGATGGCTAGAGCAAAGCCCCCGAGACTGACTGCACGGGTTTGAATCCTGGCTGTCCTGTGCTTTAGAGGGACCTGGGCATCTGACTCTTCTTTGTGTGCCTTTATTTCTCAAAAAAAAGGGAGGGGGAGGGGGCATTTCCTAATTTATAAAGTTGCTATTCACCTATAGTGGGTTGAAATGTGGCCCCCGAAAGATACAGCCATTGAAATCTCAGAATGTGGCCTTTTTTGGCATAATGGTCTTTGCAGATGTTAAGGATCTAGAGATGAGATCATCCAGATTTAAGGTAGGTCCTAAATACAATGACTAGTAACCCTATAGGAGGAAGGAGAAGGAGATTAGAGACCCAGAAAGACAAAGAGAAAGCTCTGTGAAGACAAAGTTAGAGATTGGAGTGGTGCATCTGTAAGTCAAGGAATGGACACTATGCACCTGACTACTAGCCTTCAGAACTATGAGAGTACATTTTTCCTCAGACTGAGGAATATCTGCTTCTCGGGTTTTTAAATAAGAACAATTATTCAGGGCACCCAGCTGGGTTCTTGACACGTGGAAGTGTTCAGAAACATTTGACCCTCTGTCTTTCCCTATCCAAATTCCTACAGGATACCCAATAGGAGCTTCAAACTCGACATGGCCCAAAATGACCTCCTTGAAGCCCTTCAAAATCTACCCTTCCCCTTAATTCCCGGATCCGGTTAATAACACTGTCACCCTTCTGTCTTCCAAGCCCAAACTTAGGAACTAGAAGAGAAGCGTGGAAGGGAGCCTTTCTCTGAGGCTCCAAAAGAAAACAGCCCCATTGACACCTGATTACTGGCCTCCAGAACTATGAAAAAGTACATTTCTGTCTTTTCAAGCCAAGTTGATGATAATTGGTTACGGCAGCCGAAGGAAATCGATACAGAGCAACAAAGCCTGGGACGTTGTTCACTGAGTAAGAGCTCAGTAAATACTAGCAGGGATTACTCAACTCCACTGAAACAAAGCACAGTCGGCTAAAAGGATACATCAGCTGGATGATGAGGGTGGCAGCAAAGCCAGAATCAGGCAGGGAAGAGGCCCTGAGATCATCCATTCATTATCCACTGCTGCTCAAGTGTGCAAAGAATACGAGCTGATTCTTGGCTTTGAGGAGTTGTTATCTCATGTGCAAAAAGCACATACCCAGACTGTTTCTCTAAGGTGCGGCTTTCATTGATGTCTTGGTGACTCTCAAATGCTCATCTCTAGGATAGGCTTATTGATTGATCAACTCCAGAATTACAGGATCCTATGACACTAGGTTGGAGCTTCCCATCCTTGCCTTTCCAGCTGGCGAACTTGGGTAAATTGCTCAACATCCATGAATCCCAGTCTCCTCAGGTATTAAAATAGGCTGAGGAATATCTGCTTCTTGGGGTTTTTAAAGGAGCACACCTGTTCAGGACACCCACCTGGGTGCTTGACACAGGGAAGTGTTCAGAAACATTTGACCCTTTGTCCCTATTCAAATTCCCACAGGATACTCAATAGGAGCTTCAAACTCGACATGGCCCAAAGTGACCTCCTTGAAGCCCTCTTCCTTCAAACCTGCCCTTCCCCTTAATTTCCAGACCCAGTTAATGACATTGTCACCCTACTATCTTCCAAGGCCAAACTTAAAAATTTTCCTATCGTCTTCTCTCTTTTCTCAGCCCTTGCATCTGATGGTCACAAGATCCTTCTGATTTTGCCTTCCAATAAGTTCTCAGGTCTATCATTTTCCTGCCAGTTCTGCTGCCATTGTCTTCATCTGGGCATTTCTCAATGTCCTTCCAGGGGTCTCCTTGCTCTATCCTAATAACCACGTCCCATCCCTCAGCCCCCAGGTCCTAGTCCTTCCTCTGCTTTACCATTGAAGTTATGATCTTCAAATCTGATCTTGTTCTTCTGTTTTTAATCTTCCCATTGTTCTTGTTAACCTAGATGGCAGAGGTCAGGATCAGCATGCACTCTGAGAACATAGGAACCCAGGAGTACTAAAGGCTGATATATTATATCCCAGACGCTCAGATGCCCAGTGAGACAGGAAATAAGAGATGAAAGGTGAAACAGGACAACCAGACTCAGACAGACTCCTGGTCGCACCTGTCTTCTGCCTGTGGGGCTGAATCTTGAATTAATTGTTAGGAATGGGGCTGCAGGAGAGTGCAAGAAAGATTATCCTCTTTCTTTGAATCTGGGATGGAGAACCAGAGTCAGCTTAAATAAAATGAGAAGGGAAATGTTCCAAAATTAGAAAGCTGTTGTGATTTTCCAAATTTTCTGAAACCTTAGGTTAGCAGAGCAAGCATTGATGAGTTGTCAGCCATGACAGCTGAACATGCAGTGAGAAGTAAAAAAAAAAAAAAAAAACTTTCTTGCCATTCTCCCACCTTCCCTGAGTAGGACACTCCAGCCACAATTCTTTCAATATGTACCACAGTTTTATGTCTCAGGGCCTTTGCACGTGCTATTCTATATTTATTTTTTTCATTTGGGATTATCTATCTCCATTAGCATGGAAGCTCCAATGAGATCAAGCCTAGAATAGTGCTTGGTACATAGCAAGTGCTCACTAAAAACACTATGAAAGAACAATGCTGTGCCTTCTGCTTGGAGCACTTGCCCCCTTGTCTGTCTAGGGAACGTCTATCTATCTTTTGAGACTCAGTTTCTACGTGGCCTTGGACAAATCTCCCTGATCCTGACTCTCTCTCCCTCTCCTAACTCACTCTCTCTTGTGGACCCTTTGGCTTTTCTCACTGTTCTTCTAGGATTGCACTTGTGCCATTTACAAGCCTATCACCTCTAGGAGACCATGAACCATGGAGAGCAAGGGCCAAGTATTGCTGACAGGGGAACCCACTCCTGGCCCAGTGATAGCTGTTGAGCACCATTTATCATGAATGTTTGGGAGAACAGGAAGGGGAGCACCCCGTTCTGCCTGAAGGGTGTGGGGAGGTGAAGTCAGAGAAAGACTGCCAGGAGAGGGGAAGTTGGCAGAGGAGAGATGGGAGATGAGTCTTCCAGGGGACAAAGGGACATTCCATGAGAGAAAAGACATCTCCAGCTCTTCTCTAGGGAGTCTTTTGAGGAACATGCTACTAAGGACTCCTGAGCTGTCCAACCCAAGTCCAAAAAAGGGGGTTTAGTGGGTGACAGGGACTTCCCTGGTGGCTCAGACGGTAAAGAATCTGCCTGCAACGTAGGAGACCCAGGTTCGATTCCTGGGTTGGAAAGATCCCCTGGAGAAGGAAATGACAACCCACTCCAGTATTCTTACCTGGAGAATCCCCATGGACAGAGGAGGCTGGCAGGCTACAGTCCATAGAGTCTCAAAGAGTCAGACACGACTGAGCGACTAAAACACAGTGGGTGACATCATGGCCTAAGAAGCAACATTCTGTGCTTTCCACCTGAGCCAACAGCCACCCCAGCAGGCCCCTGCTCCAAACCTGGGTGGAAGGCAGAAATGAGAACATGCAAATTGTTATTCCAGCAGCAGTTTTGCCTGCAAGCAATTTTGAACACCACACAATAGAAGTGTTCAAATAGATGATTTCAAGTAGCCACAGTGTAATGAGATCAAGACTCCCAGACGGCCAGCATGGAGCACGACAGCAAAAATATCATTTACGGCCAGCTCAGGAATCCTATTTGCATAAAACTTATGAACCTGAAAGCACACACTCCCTACCTAGGGAAAATCAATAAGACCTCTCCTGGCTTTTGTTTTCTCTGGCTAGTGGCTGCCTATCAGGTGAATAAGCCTTTGTGATGAGAGATTTCTCCAAAGCTAAACGGGCTACTCCTAAGGGATTCCTAAATATATAAACACATTCTTTCAGACACTTACTTTATAACTGCATTGAAAAAATAAAGCCTTTCTGCTTAAACTGTTTTACAATCTTTAAATTCCCTGCCTACCCCCTGACACACCCTTCATACCCCACCTTCATATCTACCCACCCATCCAAGCCCAGAACATCACACATGCCTGTACCAGGGCATCCAGAGTATGTGCATATCAACAAAGGCTGGCCAGGGTGCTGGGAATTTTCTAAAGCCTTCATTCTCCTGGGCTGATCTTGAAGTTCATAAGGGCACAAGTTCTTTTAGAGGAAAAACACCCCTAACGGGTTCAGGTGAACTTTTTCCTAGATAAATTGAGGGGGTTGAATTATATGAAGTTTGAAGTCCCTTCTAGCATTTTAGAATTCTCAGTTATCTTCCTCCCATGCTTCCCAACCTCACAACACAGCACAATTCGAGTTAGCAAAAACTAGGCATAGTGTCTTGGGGCTTCCCTGGTGGCTCAGACAGTAAGAATCTGCCTGCAATATGGGAGACCTGGGTTTAATCCCTGGGTTGGGAAGATCCCCTGGAGAAGGGAACGGCTACCCACTCCAGTATTCTTGCCTGGAGAAATCCATGGGCAGAGGAGCCTGGCAGGCCCCAATCCATGGGGTCACAAAGAGTCGGAAATGACTGAGTGATTTTCACAAGCATTTGTTGTTGTTGTTCAGTCGCTCAGTCATGTCCAACTCTTTGCAACCCCATGGACTGCAACACACCAGGCCTCCCTGACCCTCACCATCTCCCAGAGTTTGCTCATACTCATGTCCATTGAATAGGTGATGCCATCCAACCATTTCATCCTCTGTCATCCCCTTCTCCTGCCTTCAATCTTTCCCAGCATCAGGGTCCTTTCTAATGAGTTGGCTCTTTGCATCAGGTGGCCAAAATATTGAAGCTTCAGCTTTAGTATCAGTCCTTACAATGAATATTCAGGGTTGATTTCCTTTAGGATGACTGGTTTGATCTCTTTGCTGTCCAAGGGACTCTTCTGTCCAAGAGTCTTCTCCAGTACCACAGTTCAAAGGCATCTATTCTTCGGTGCTCAGCCTTTTTTATTGTCCAGCTCTCACAGGTAGAGTGTCAACTATTTAAGGACCTTCCTGGGTTTTGAGAGAATACAAGCTTTTCTGCTAAGTCCCTCCAAACCTTGGTTGTCACTGATGCCAGTTGCTACTGCACTCAAAGATTCAAATAAATAAAAATGAGTTGAAATCCTAATCTGGACATTTAATGTCCTTTATAAGTGTTTCTAGACCCAATGTGTCTTCAAAGCCCCTTGGTTTAACTAACTAATGGTGAGGACTAAAAAGATTCAGTATTAAGATGAGACAACATTTCTGGACCTCTGAGGTGATTAGAACCATAGTCAACCACATGGTTATGGCAGGTGGATGGGGCTAGGAGGGTGACCTGGAACTTGCAGAAGGCAAAGGGCCTGGAGAGAGCCAAGGAGGGACCCAAGGAAGGTGTGTTAGGATAGAGAGGAGCATGAGAACATGACTATGGGTTCCTTTTGTGCAGGGCTTGCAAATACACCCTGGTTTAAAACTCCTTGGCCTGAGTAGGGGCCAGAACAGGGGTTGTAGATTCAAAAGCCTACCAAAGACAGTGGCTTAATCACTTGAGACCTTGTTCCCCAAGGTAGGAAACAGAGCAAGGAGAGAAAAGGATGGTGTAGACAGTGGGCACCTGGTTCCAGCCAATTGTTGATTTTATTGCGCAAGGACTCAGCATCCCAAGGTTTGTCACTTTATGTGAAATTTGCACATTTCAAATATTAGCAACTAAAACAAATTTAGACGACTGAAGTGACTTAGCAGCACCTGTGATAGGACATGAGGGCCTGGCCTAGGGAAGTGCTGTAGGGACCTCTGATAACCTGTGAAAAGAAGACAGGTTGGCAAATGCAAAAAAAAAAAAAAAACCCTCAAAGTGAGAAAGACTAAGAATATCTGGAGTAATGGAAAGGCTTGGCTCCCTCAGGGAACTTGTATAGATAGGGTCCAGGGACCTGTGCTGTCCCAGGATATATATATATATATATATACACACACACACACCTGTGGTCAGTGCTGCTACCGGGAACCACTTAGGGGGAAAAGAAAAAAAAAACTCACTTCTTCAGGAATGCACAAAGCTTAAAAGAAATTGTTTCCAGTTTATACCAGAAGAGGAAAATGAGGTCAGAAAAGGGTGAGAATAAATCAAAATACCCATATTATAGAAAGAGCAACGCCCATCTGTTTCAGGATTGCAGGAAACTGAGCAATGCTTTCAGGAGGCCAGACTGAAAAACACAAACCTGTTTAACTATGGCATGATGACAGGCAATTCACGCCCTGAGATTCCCCTTTCACTGTAGTTCAAAGATTGTGTCCTTTAAATGGTGAACAGATGATGTTGTATTACTATGAATGCAGATGGATATTGCAAATAAATTGGGTCTGGGGAAGCAATATTTTTTTGAGCACCTACTGTGTGCTAGACCCTTGTGAGTGCTTCACAGATTAAAACTGCTTTTGGAAAATTCCCTGGTAGTACAGTGGCTAAGACTCCCCACTCCCAATTCAGAGACCCTGGGTTCGATCTCTCTTCAGGGAACTAGATCCAGCATGCCACATGCTAAGAGTTTGCACATCGCAACTAAAGATCCTGCACAGTGCAACTAAGACCTGGAGCAGCTAAATAAAAAAAGTAAAAAAAAAAAAAAGACTGCTTCTGTTACTCACAGCATCCTTCTGAGATGGGCCATTATTATCATTCCCATTTTACAAACGAGGAAACTGAGACTCGGAGTGGGATCATGACTTATCCAACATCATCAGGGAGCTAATAATAAGTGGAAGAATTGGATTAAGCCAATTCAGTATAATGATAACCACAGCCAACACTTCTTCTCTCTACCCAGGTATCTTTGTGCCACCTCTGAGCTGTGACCTTCCATGATAAACTTCCAGCCTGTCTTTAGAGGGCTGTTAAGCTGAACTGTGGTGTTGGAGAAGACTCTTGAGAATCCCTTGGACTGCGAGGAGATCCAACCAGTCCATCCTAAAGGAGATCGGTCCTGGGTGTTCATTGGAAGGACTGATGTTGAAGCTGAAACTCCAATACTTTGGCCACCTGATGCGAAGAGCTGACTCATTGGAAAAGACCCTGACGCTGGGAAAGACTGAAGGCAGGAGGAGAAGGGGACGACAGAGGATGAGATGGTTGGATGGCATCACCGACTCGATGGGCATGGGTTTGGGTAAACTCCGGGAGTTGGCGATGGACAAGGAGGCATGGCGTGCTGCAGTCCATGGGGTCGCAAAGAGTCGGACATGACTGAGCGAATGAACTGAACTGAACTGAAGCTGAGATGAAGGAGCTTTCCAGGTGGCACTAGTGGTAAAGAACTCATCTGCCAATGTAGGAGACATAAGAGGTGCAGGTTCAATCCCTGGGTTGGGAAGATCCCCTGAAGGAGGGCATGGCAACCCACTCCAGTATTCTTGCCTGGAAAATCCCATGGACAGGGGAGCCTAGCAGGCTAGAGTTGCAAAGAGTCGGACACAACTGAAGCAACTTAGTACACAAGCTGAAGTGAGATGGCACATGTAAACACTTAACACAATGACCTGCACAATAAATGCAATCAATAGTTGTCATTATTAATAGATGTTACTAGATCTGGCATTCAGAAGGCACTGGTGATTGCAAGGGGGAGGGATAGGAGGGACAGGGACAGACTGCCATGGTCTGAGAGGTGACTAGAGATGAAGAGGCAGCAGGTATAAATTTCTCTATGGGATGAAGAGGCAGCAGGTATAAACTGCTCTATGGGAAAGTCTGATGTTTAAGAAAGTTGATTTACCATGACTGTTATGGACTGAATTGTGTACCCCACAAATTCATGTGTTGACACCCTAACCGCCAATATGCCAGTACTCAGAGATGTGGCCTTTCAGAGGTGGTTAAGTGATGGGACTTCCCTGGTGGCTCAATCAGCAAAAAGAAACCCCCTGCAATGCAAGGGAACCATGTTCCATCCCTGGGTCGGAAAGATCCCCTGGAGAAAGGAATGGCAACCCACTCAGTGTTCTTGCCTAGAGAATTCCATGGACAAAGAATTCTGTTGGGCTACAGTCCATGGTGTCGCAAAGAGTCAAACACGACTGAGCGACTTAACTGACTGACAGTCCATGGGGTTGCAAAAAGTCAGATAAAACTGAGCAACTAACACTAAGTCATGGGTTGGGCACCATGAGAGATCTCTCTCTCTTTCCACGACCAGAGGACACAGCAAGGAGACAGCCAACTGCAAGCCAAGAAGAGGGCTCTCACAAGACCCTGAATCAGCTGGTACCTTGATCTTGGAACGCTCAGCTTCCAGAACTGTAAGAAATAAAGGTCTATTGTTTAAACCTCTCAGGCTGTGATTTTTGGTGCCAATAGCCTGAGCTGATTAAGACCGTGATTAAGCGAGTGGAAGAGGAGAAGTCAATGGTGCAAAGTAAAAGGGGTACTGGTAAATGAAGAACCACCCCAGGGCCTGGAGGGAAGGGGACCAGAACCCAGACGAGGTCAGCCCTGGAAAGGGGTAAGGATGTGTCTTCCTCTGAAACAGAGGAAAGAAGAAAGTGGGGAGACAACAACAACATATTTTGATGTGGAAAACTGAGGTTCTAAAGTTTGACCTAATCCCAGTGGAAGTGGAGAAAATGCCATGGCTGACCAGAAAAAGAGAAGGAAAGTGCTGGACATGGAGAAGTTGGGAAAAGGCAGCATGGTTTCTGTAACCATGGTTCCCCAGATTTTCCAGCACAGTCCTGATATAGGATTCTCCCCCATTACCCTCCATAAGTACATTTGTATGGACACACATACTTACCAGACCTTATGCTCAATTTGGGATTCCAAAAAAATAACTCTACCAACAAAGCTTGAATGAAAGTAATGATGAGCAGCCTAAAACAAACCTGAGGTTAGACTGAGTGAATGTGCACTGGATTCTACCAATCAGCCTTGGGACTCTCTCCAGCTCCATAGAACAGTCCAGAGAACCAGAAGCAGGGAAGATCTCGCAAGGGGGCCCTGGTGGAAAACCAAAACTAGTAGGATTCTATGGCAATGATGAGAAGGCAGGCATTGAGATGGGAGCATCTCCCTTCTTGTCCTGGCCCAAAGCAAAGAAAGCTTAACTTATACCCAAGGTTTTTCAAAATGTATTCCTTGCAGTTAAACAAACTTAAGAAGCACTATGTATTATCTTCCCCACGATAGATTTATATTACAAGTCATGGTATTCAAGGCTCTGTGAAGTCCCGCAGGAAAGAAACTTGGTGTCAAATAATGGGAAAAAAATGCATTTTAATGTAACTGCTCTCTGGGAAAATACTACAAGCAATTGAAGGAGTACTTTAATAATCTACTAAGGGCTGGGGTGACACTGAGTCAGTAAGGGGCCTGCTTAAGAAAAAACAGATGATTCCTAAATGCCCTCTATGGAGAGTGGGGCCAGTGACCTAAGAGGGTTTTGCTTTATCAAATGCAGTATGCAAGCTTTGAGACCAAGATAAAATTTTTCTGGATGATGAAAAAGCTGAATTTGATGAGGAAAGGACAGGAAAGAGGACTTCCATGTGTGCCAGGAAAAGGGGATCTTAGAAAAGAGGTGCATCTAGTGAGGATATTTAAGATAGCTTATTATGAGTATGGGAAACAAACTTTCTTTTTCACTTTTTCCTAGGGAATTTCAGCAAAGGCTTAAAAGTGAAATAAAATCATAAAATGGTGGCTTGTAATTGAAATTCCTTTTGGAAAATAGTAAGGGCGCTGAATGCCACAAGGCATGGAGCTGAGATGGCAACATGTGAAGATGGGGTGGAAGCTATGTCTGTCCAACTGGATTCTGTCTGTTCAACTCAGTACTTCCCAAACTTATTTGTCCAAGAACCTATTTTCTTTTCTTGTAAAACCTATTAACATCTCAGAACTGGCATTCCTCTAGATCTAAATTGGAACACCCTGGCCTTACTCATTCCCCTTTCACATAATCCGACTAAAGTAGGGAGCTAGAGAAATTTCTAAATTTGACTTCTGGCAGAAATAAGCAAGGATAATATTCAAAGCACCCAACAAGTCCAGCATGAGTTCCAGTAAATGAGTGGATAACTGTCAACCCAGAGTGTTCAAGCTGAATACCAGCCCTATAAAATCCTACTCTTTTCTCAGGCTATGTTTAATTCTGGCACTGGAATTTAGACTCATCTCTTAATAGAACTGTAAAGGGCTTTGGACACCTTATTCTTCAACTATCTCCTTGGATAGAAGCGAAAATAAATGGATGATTGGTGGCATAGTTGGAGCTGAAACCCCAACCCACTAATTATGGGGCACACCAGCAGTTACTCCATGAAATGCAGTGAATAAATCACTGCTAGAAATCCAAGACCAAAGTCATCAAATGCTACCCTTTTCCTCCTCACCCTGCTTCTCATCTACCATCTGTGTGAGGGCTACAGTTATGTGGAAACCGTGTGTCAGGAACAAGACCACAGCAGCTGGGCTCTGCTTGGATGTGGAAGAAGGAGCTCGTCAGACTTGTGTTAGTTAGGATGAGATAGGCTGCAGTCATAAATAGTCCCATACAGGTTATGATTCAGCACAACAGAAGCTTATTTCTTGATCACGTGATAGTGAGAATTGTTCCAGTTCTGGGGAGCTGGAGGATGGGGGTGGGAACTCTTTGGTTATTCAAGAACCTGCTGCTGCTAAGTCACTTCAGTCGTGTCCGACTCTGTGCGACCCCATAGACGGCAGCCCAACAGGCTCCACCGTCCCTTGGATTCTCCAGGCAAGAACACTTGAGTGGGTTGCCATTTCCTTCTCCAGTGCATGAAAGTGAAAAGGGAAAGTGAAGCCATTCAGTCGTGTCCGACTCTTCGCGACCCCATGGACTGCAGCCTACCAGACTCCTCCATCCATGGGATTTTCCAGGCAAGAGTATTGGAGTGGGGTGCCACTGCCTTCTCCTATTCAAGAACCTAGGACGATGGCAGTTCTGTCACCTTTTAGCATGCAGTTTCTGAGGTGGCTTAAGGCGTCTCCATCTCAGTCAGCAGGATGGGAGAGGACACAGGAAAGCTTGTGAACCACACCAGAGACAGCACACATCACTTCTGCTCCACTCCACTGGCTGGAACTCAGTTATGTGACCACAAGTGAGGACAGGAAATGAACCAGGAAAGCAAAGAAACACATTTTGGTGAGAAGATCCTTCGACTTCATTTCCCCATTAATTTATGAAGCATTAGGATTTAAGATATCAGTTCCTCCATCTGTAATATGTGAATAAAATAGAAAGAAAAGATAATTTGGTTCATTGTGTCTTTTTCACTTGTGCTTAAGGTCAAAATTGACAAGTGCTAGCAGTAAATGTAGAGTTCTCCAAATCCTTATAGATTCTGACCTCCCACTCCTTCATTGCCATTCTATGAATGAAAAAGAAATGCTGGATACTATCAACAGAAAGCCCACTGACCTAAGAGACACAAAATTTAGGTTCAGACTCTTCCACTTCCTAGCCATATGACCTAAGGCAAGTCAACTAACTTGTTGCTGCCCCAGTGTCCTTTAAGCATAAGCTTAAAATGATGAAATCAGAAAGAGAAAAAATATTGTACATTAATGCATATATGTGGAATCTAGAAAAATGGTGTAATTGATCTTATTTGCAAAGCACAAATAGAGACACAGATGTAGAGAGCAAATGTACGGGTGTTGTTCAGTCGTTAAGTCATGTCTGACTGTTTTGTGATGCCATAGACTGTAGCTCTCCAGCTTTCTCTGTCTATGGGATTTCCCAGGCAAGAATACTGGAGTTGCCTTCTCCAGGGGATCTTCCTGATCCAGGGGTCAAACCCAAGTCTCCTGCCTGGAAGGCAGATTCTTTACCACTGAACCACCAGGGAAGCCCAAATGTATGGACACGGAAGTGAAACGGGGGCTATAGGATGAATTAGGAGATTGGGATTGAACATATATAAACTATTGATACTATTTATAAAATAGATAATGAAAACCTACTGTGTAGCACAGGAAACTCTACTCAATGCTCTGTGGTAAGCTGAATGGAAAGGAAATCCAGAAAAGAGGAGCTATATGTAAACATATAGCTGATTTTCACTTTGTTATACAGCAGAAACTGACACAATATTGTAAAGCAACTGTACTCCAGTAAAAATTAATAAAAGAAAAGAACAGTAAAAAATGCACGTCGCAGCTCCACCAAGATATCTGGTCCTAGAAAATATGAGTCTCCTCCATCATTTCCCATACACATCCATACTAGGGTCCTTCTTGGAGGATTCATTTCAGGGATGGATTGGTATTGTTCACTGAGGTTAAAAAGTGCTCTATTTGGATCTGGCAGAGAAGGAGGGCTAACCCAAAGATGCCATCGAAGTGTCACACTTGAATGGGACCATTTTAGTGAGCCATCTATCTCTCCTTGAAAGTAAAGAGAGAGACTAATTTTCCCCTAAACTTGGTGGGTTTTTTTGGCCTTTT
Source organism: Okapia johnstoni (assembly GCA_024291935.2). Classification (NCBI taxonomy): domain Eukaryota; kingdom Metazoa; phylum Chordata; class Mammalia; order Artiodactyla; family Giraffidae; genus Okapia; species Okapia johnstoni. The sequence goes on from CM044308.1 coordinate 63,710,792, forward strand.
CCAAGTCAGTCACAGTCTGTCTAAATTTACAGTCATTTTATGTTTGAGTCAGCCCTTAAATTAAGGTACAATGCAGAGCACAGACTTGGAAAACTGAATTTCACACAGAAAAATCAGTGAAAATTCATAGCATATCATGAACTTGGGGCTTATTTTGTTTTCTAAGATACATCAAGGTTTAGGATAAGTTGTTTGCACTTGTAGTATCAATGATGATGATGACAATGGTGATGTGGTGGTGATAATTCATGATGAAGATGCTTTTGCGTTAAAGATATAGCATTGATTTCACAGGAATACAAATAAAGGGTGGTTGTTGGGTAGGGACGGTTGTGGTTAAAATTATGAACAGATACATACACTCCAATGCTCATAGAAGCACTATTTGCAGTAACCGAGATGTGGGAACTACCTAAGTGTCCATTGGCCAAGGAATGGATAAAGAAGATACGGTACATATATACAAGGGAATACTACTCAGCCACAAGAAGAATGAAATTTTGCCATTTGCAGCAACATGAATGGACTTAGGGGGCATTATGCTAAGCGAAATAAGTCAGACAGAGAAAGATAAATATTGTATGATATTTTATGTATAGAATCTAAAAGATACAACAAACTAGTAAATATAATAGAAAAGAAGCAGACTCACAGATATAGAGAACAAACAAGTGGTTACGGGTGGAGGGGCAATGTGGGGGATGGGAGTCAGAAACTATTGAGTGTAAGATAGGATGCATTGTACAACACAGGGAATTATAGCCAATGTTTTGTAGTAACTGTAAATGGGAAAGTATTTGTATAAAAAATAAAAAAAAATTTTTTTAAAGAGGACAATTATGAGAAAAATAGTAGAAAGACAGAAATAAACATGGTTTACTAAAAGACAGCTGGAACTGGTTTGGCTAATGAACACTTCTTTTGTAGAAGGAGCAGACAAGAGGAAGGAGAGAAGTTAAAAGAGGCAAAGAAGGAAAACCTAGCAGTGGAGAGGAGACAAGGATCGGCGGGCATTTAGAATCCATTTCTCTTGCCTCCTAGATGTGCAAAGCAAAAGCCAGAAAGCAAAACACAGCATTCCTCGGACATTTTCCTTTCTCCGAAAGTGGGATTGTGGATGTTAATTGGGTTCCACCAGCGAGGGCCAGCCTGCCCTGGGCCAAGGCCTCTTGCTCAGCAGGGCGCCAGGTTTGGTTTAACGCTCTGCTGTCAAGGTCTTGAAACTAAATAATTTTGGCTTTGAATTTGTATTTTATAAGGGAAGCCCAATGGGACAACAGAGCACAAGTGTAAGCAAGGAGATACACAGTGATGTGGGTGTCTGTCACTGTATCTTGCTGCCCATTCCCACGTAGATTTAAGGGGACCCCATAAACAAAGACCTACTCCAGTATTCTTGCCTGGAGAACGGTCAGAGGAGCCTGGCAGGCTACATTCCATTGGGTCTCAAATAGTCGGACACAACTGAGTGAATTAGCACATAAACCAAGAATCTATGTGGGAGGACATCCCCCCTCCCCCAAGTCCCTGGCAACCACTAATCTATTCTCTATCCTTATGGGTTTACCTGTTCTGGATAGTTCATATATAAAACTTAAAATCGGTACCCAGTAAGTGCATCCCCCATACAACTGAATAAGCAAGGCTTTCCACCCAGGCAGATCTTCCTTGAATACAGAAACAAGGTAAAGACAATTACAGAAACATGAAGCAATCAAGGCACTCTTATCGTATCGTTTCTTACTTTCCTATAATCGTGTGTGTGCTCAGTCACTTCAGTTGTGTTCAACTCTTTTTGACCCCGTGGACTGTAGCCTGCCAGGCTTCTCTGTCCATGTGATTCTCCAGGCAAGAATACTGGAGTGGGATGCCATGCCCTCCTCCAGGGGATCTTCCCAACCCAGAGATCCAACCCCTCATCTCTTATGTCTCCTGCATTGGCACGTGGGTTCTTTACCACTAGGGCCACCTATTAGTCAACCACTTATGCTGAAAATAAGGGAAAGGGAAATTTAGAGTAACCGATAGCTCCTTTCCTCTTCTGTTTGTCCTTGCTCACCAGTAAGCTGAAGGCATAGAGTATTGGTGGAATGTCAAAAAGTGAAGTAAAAATAGTTGAGCTAGGGAATTCCTTGGCAGTCCTGTGATTAGGGCTCTATGCTTCCACTGCAGAGGGAGTGGGTTCAATCCCTGTTTGGGGAACTAAGATCTCGTATGCCCTGCTGTGTGGCAAAAAAAACCCCACAGTTGAGTTATGGGTGTGCAGTGTTTCCATTGCTCTGATAAGAAAAAAAATACAGAAGCTATAAAATACAAATTCTGTGATTTTTGTGATTCTGCATGCAAATTAAATGTTTTTAAATTTGTATTTGAAACCAACATTGCACAAGGTAAAGATGAATGGTAAAATTAATGCTAGTAAATCTTTAATTTTTTCTGTATGAGAAAGACATTAAATAGTAAGTAAAAAACACTCTGAGTCAAGAGAGAGACCACAGAAGAAAGGGAAAAGCTTTTTTATTTTGGTACCTTTAACAGTGCTTTTCCCCCTTCTGTTTGAACAAAGGGCCCTGTGTTTTCATTTGCACTGGGCCGCGCATATTACGGAGCAGGCCATAACCATCAGTTTGCTTCCTTCATGTGAGATCTGGGAGGCAAAATAGTGTGGACGCCATCTTCCTTCATCCCCACTACTTTCATCCACGTAATTGCCACTGCCTGAGGCCAGCCATGGCTCATAGCTTATGTTACTTTCATCCCAAGATGAAAACAATAGGACTCCTAGACTAAGGTTTAAATTAGGTATTGTTCCTTACCTATTTCAAAGGTAATTCAGGGTTTTGAGTCTAATACTACTTTTGAATTAATTTTAATTTTTATCCACATACTACTTTTGTATACTTGAACATTTCAAATAGCATAGGACTTTTAAAATTGAGATATAATTTGCATACCATGAAATTCACCTTTTCAAAGAGTACCATTTCAGAGTTTTAGTATAGTCACAAGGTTGTACAACCACCACCACTATCTAATTGCAGGGTATTTTCTTCACCACAAAAAGAAACCCTGAATGTCTTGACAGTCATTCTACATTACTCCCTCCTTAAGACCTTGGCAACCTCTCATCTCCTCTATGAATTTACCTATTCTAGATATTTCATATGAATAGAATCATACAACATAAGATTTTGGGTCTGCTTCTTTCAAGTAGCATAATGTATTCAAAACTCATCTCAGTGTCAGCAGGTATCAATGCTTCATTCGTTTATTGTGGCTGAATAATACTCTATTACATGGATATGCCATATTTGGAGAAGGCAATGGCAACCCACTCCAGTTCTCTTGCCAGGAGAATCCCATGGACAGAGGAGCCTGGTAGGCTGCGGTCCATGGGGTCGTCAAGAGTCGGACATGACTGATCGTCTTCACTTTCATGCATTGGAGAAGGAAATGGCAACCCACTCCAGTGTTCATGCCTGGAGAATCCCAGTGACTGTGGAGCCTGGTGGGCTGCCGTCTATGGGGTTGCACAGAGTCGGACACAACTGAAGCGGCTTAGCAGCCAGCAGCAGCAACACTGAAATAAAAATTTTAATAGAAAGAATAATCCCTTGCTCCATTCTTTCCTTCTCCATGCTCTTATTCCCCAAAGGAAATCACTTTCTACTCTTTATTTCTCTTGGTATATACCTCCTTGTTTCTATGTGTCATATCATCTTTATACTGCTAGTTATGTTTAATTTTTAGATATTCATTGTATCCCTACTTTGGAAGACAATTGTATGTTTCTTTGACACCACTACACAGACTTGTTTTTTTCTTCTTCCTTTCCCTTAATACAGTTACATGAACAATTTTTGGTTAAATCAATATTTAGTAGTCAGATTATGGTGACCATGTAAAATAGTGTTCACTGTTGAGTCAATAAATATATCATTATTACTTCTACTTTTCGAACCAGGACAGTCAATTATCTTCCTGATATCCACATGCTGGAATGCCTAGGACTACTTCTTTTCTCTGTTTACACTCACACCCTAGATATCCCCAAGGCTTTCAATATTATCCAAATATTTATGACTCTCAAATTTATATTGTCAGGCTCATCTTCATTTGCATTCCAGACTCACATCATCTACTGCTGACTTGACATTTCAACTTGGCTGTCCCACAGGCACCATATACTTAATTTGCCCAAAATAGAATCCCTACCTCCCTTCTGCAGCCACAACCTTCTCCATCTCAGGAAATGGGCCTGGCATTCTTCCAGTTGGTTAGACATCAAACCTTGAAATTATCCCTGTCTGTTTTTTCCTCTTTCATACTCTATATCCAATCCACAGAAAATTCAATCAACTCCACATCAAAATACATCCAAAATCCAACCACTTCTCACCACACCCTACTCCTTTTGTTTTAAGTCCAGGACACCATTATCCCTCACCTACACTGTAACAAAAATCTCCTGACTGGTCTCCCTATTGAGTCTTTGCTCCCTGACAGTTACTGTCCACACAGAGCTGGAATCATCTTTTTAAAACATGAGTCACACCGCTCAAATCAGTCCAATGGTTTTCTGTCTCACTCAGATGTGTCTGACTCTTTGCGACCCCAAGGCCTATAGCCCACCAGGCTCCTCTGTCCATGGGATTTTCCAACGAGAATACTAGAGTAGATTTCCATTTCCTTCTCCAGGGGATCTTCTCCACCCAGAGATGGAACCTGGGTCTCCTGCATTGCAGGCAGATTCTTTACCACCTGAGCCACCAGGAAAGCCTCCTCACTCAGATAAAAGATGCTTTAAGATCTGGTTCTGGAGTGTCTTTGACCTCATCATCTTCCACTCTCTTGCAGCTTACCCTGTTCCATCAGCACTGGCTTCCTTGCCACACATGGAATCCTTTAAGTGCATTCCTACCTCAGGGCCTTTGAATTTGCGGTTCCCTCACCCAGAATGCTTTTCTCCCCTACAGCAACATGGTTTCTCTAATGTGTTACTTGCTCAAATATTGCCTGGAAGGCAGGCATTGTATCTCCAGTGTCTAGAATGTGCCTGAAATACAGTAAGGACTCAATAAATGTTTGATGACTGAATGTATGAATTTAAAAGTATCAATAAATATATGTATTCAATCTACAGGTTGAATTTAGAAGCAGAATTTCATATTCTGCCATTTAAAATTCTATATAACTTCCCCTCCTAAATGCCTCCATAGTTGGTAGGATTCTGTGTTTAAGTCTCATTCTCTTCCACTAGCCTGAAGTTCAGGAGCAAGGTCAGGAGTAATGGCAGTGAGGAGAGACCCCACGTCTAAGGTCAGGAGCGGCGCCTGCGCTTCGCTGGACTGGCCGCATGGAGATACCCCACGTCCAAGGTCAGAGAAACCCCAGTAAGACGGTAGGCACTGGAGCGGATGTGAGGAGATACCCCACGTCCAAAGGCAAAGGAGAAGCCCCAGCAAGATGGTAGGAGAGGCGAATTCATGTTTAGAATTAAACTCCATTCCCTCTAGAGACGCTCAGAGGGCTCAAACAAACCTTGTGCGCACCAGGACCCAGGGACCCCACAGAGACTGAGACAGAACTGTGTTTGAACGTCTCCTGTGGAGGTACGGGATGGCAGTGGTCTGCTGCAGGGACAGGAGCCCTGGGTGTGGTTATGGCATAAGACCTCTTGGAGGAGGTCAGCATTAACCCCACCATAGAGCTGCCAGAACTTACATCAGTTCAGTTCAGTTCAGTCGCTCAGTCGTGTCCGACTCTTACATAGGACTGGGTAATAGACTCTTGGCGGGCACAACAGAACCTTGTGAACCAGGACCCAGGAGAAAGGAACAGTGACTCCACAGGAGACTTGCCTGTGGGTGTCTGAGAGTTTCTGGCGAAGGTGTGGGTTGGTGGTGGCCTGTTGCAGGGTTGGGTGCGTGGACTGTAGCAGTACATGCATGGGATCTATTGAAGGGAGGCACCATTATCTTCATTACCTCCACCATAGTTTGGCCCCAGGTAAACAGCAGGGAGGGAACACAGCTCCACCAATCAACAGAAAATAGGATTAAAGATTTACTGAGCATGGCACATCAGAACAAGACCCAGTATCCCCCTCAGTCAGTCTATCCCATCAGGAAGCTTTCAGAAGCCTCTTATCCTGCTCTATGAGAGGGCAGACAGACAGAAAATCATAATCACAGAAAACTAACCAATCTAATTACATGGACCACAGCCTTGTCTAACTCAATGAAACTATGAGCCATGCCATGTAGGGCCACCTAAGACAGACAGGACATGGTGGAGAGTTCTGACAAAATGTGGTCCACTAGAGAAGGGAATGGCAAACCGCTTCAGTATTCTTGCCTTGAGAACCCCATGAACAGTATGAAAAGGCAAAAAGATAGGGCACTGAAAGATAAACTCCCCCCGTCGGTAGGTGCCCAATATGCTGCTGGAGATCAGAGGAAAAATAACTCCAGAAAGAATGAAGAGACGGAACTAAAGCAAAAACAACACACAGCTGTGGATGTGACTGGTGATGGAAGCAAGGTCCGATGCTGTAAAGAGCAATATTGCATAAGAACCTGGAATGCTAGGTCCATGAATCAAGGCAAATTGGAAGTGATCAAACAGGAGATGCCAAGAGTGAACATCAACATTTCAGGAAACAATGAAATAAAATGGACTGGAATGGGTGAATTTAACTCAGATGAACATTATATCTACTACCATGGGCAAGAATCCCTTAGAAGAAGCATAGTAGCCACCATAGTCAACAAAAGAGTCCGAAATGCAGTATTTGGATGCAGTCTTAAAATTGACAGAATGATCTCTATTCATTTCCAAGGTAAACCACTCAATATCAGGGTAATCCAAATCTATGCCCCAACCAGTAATGCTGAAGAAGCTGAAGTTGGACGGTTCTATGAAGACCTACAAGACCTTCTAGAGTTAACACCCCCAAAAGATGTCCTTTTCATTATAGGGGAATGAAATGCAAAAGTAGGAAGTCAAGAAACATCTGGAGTAACAGGCAAATTGGGCCATGAAGTACAGAATGAAGTAGGGCAAAGGCTAATAGAGTTCTCCCAAGAGAATGCACTGGTCATAGCAAACATCCTCTTCCAACAACACAAGAGAAGACTCTACACATGGTCATCATCAGATGGTCAACACCGAAATCAGATTGATTATATTCTTTGCAGCCAAAGATGAAGAAGCTCTATACAGTCAGCAAAACAAGATGGAGAGATGACTGTGGCTCAGATCATGAACTCCTTATTGCCTAATTCAGACTTAAATTGAAGAAAGTAGGGAAAACCACTGGACCATTCAGGTATGACCTAAATCAAATCCCTTACAATTATACAGTAGAAGTGAGAAATAGATTTAAGACACTGGATCTGATAGACAGAGTGCCTGATGAACTGTGGACGGAGGTTCATGACATTGTACAAGAGACAGGGAGCAAGACCATCCCCAGGAAAAAGAAATGCAAAAAAGTAAAATGGCTGTCTGAGGGGGCCTTACAAATAGCTATGAAAGAAGAGAAGCGAAAAGCAAAGGAGAAAAGGAAAGATATTCCCATCTGAATGCAGAGTTCCGAAGAATAGCAAGGAGAGATAAGAAAGCCTTCCTCAGTGATCAGTGCAAAGAAATAGAGGAAAACAATAGCATGGGAAAGACTAGAGATCTCTTCAAGAAAATTAGAGATACCAACAGAACATTTCATGCAAAGATGGGCACAAAAAAAGGACAGAAATGGTATGGATCTAACAGAAGCAGAAGATATTAAGAAGAGGTGGCAAGAATACACAGAAGAACTGTACAAAAAAGATCTTCACAACCCAGATAATCACGATGGTGTGATCACTCACCTAGAGCCAGACATCCTGGAATGTGAAGTCAAGTAGGCCTTAGAAAGCATCACTCCAAACAAAGCTAGTACAGGTGATGGAATTCAAGTTGAGCTATTTCAAATCCTAAAAGATGATGCTGTGAATGTGCTGCACTCAACATGCCAGCAAATTTGGAAAAGTCAGCAGTGGCCACAGGACTGGAAAAGGTCAGTTTTCATTCCAATCCTTAATAAAGGCAATGCCTGAGAATGCTCAAACTAACACACAATTGCACTCATCTCACACATTAGCAAAGTCATGCTCAAAATTCTCCAAGCCAGGCTTCAACAATACGTGAACTGTGAACTTCCAGATGTTCAAGCTGGATTTAGAAAAGGCAGAGCAACCAGAGATCAAATTGCCAACATTCGATGGATCATTGAAAAAGCAAGAGAGTTCCAGAAAAACATCTATTTCTGCTTTATTGACTATGCCAAAGCCTTGGACTGTGTGGATAGCAATAAACTACAGACAGTTCTGAAAGAGATGGGAATACCAGACCACCTAACCTGCCTCTTGAGAAATATGTATGCAGGTCAGGAAGCAACAGTTAGAACTGGACATGGAACAACAGACTGGTTCAAATCGGGAAAGGAGTACGTCAAGGCTGTATATTGTCATTCTGCTTATTTAACTTATATGCAGAGTACATCATGCAAAATGCTGGGCTGGATGAAGCACAAGCTGGAATCAAGATTGCCAAGAGAAATATCAATAACCTCAGATATGCAGATGACACCACGCTTACGGCAGAAAGTGAAGAAGAACTAAACAGCCTCTTGATGAAAATGAAAGAGGAGAGTGAAAAAGTTGGCTTAAAGTTCAACATTCAGAAAACAAAGATCATGGCATCTGGTCCCTTCACTTCATCCAAATAGATGGTGAAACACCAGAAACAGTGGCAGACTTTATTTTGGGGGGCTCCAAAATCACTGTAGATGGTGACTGCAGCCATGAAATGAAAAGACGCTTACTCCTTGGAAGAAAACTTATGACCAACTGAGACAGCATATTAAAAAGCAGAGACATAGCTTTGCCAACAAAGGTCCATCTAGTCAAGGCTATGGTTTTTCCAGTAGTCATGTATGAATGTGAGTTGGACTATAAAGAAAGCTGAGCGCCGAAGAACTGATGCTTTTGAACTGTGGTGTTGGAGAAGACTCTTGAGAGTCCCTTGGACTGCCAGGAGATCCAACCAGTCCATCCTAAAGGAAATCAGTCCTGAATGGTCATTGGTAGGACTGATGTTGAAGCTGAAACTCCAATACTTTGGCCACCTGATGCGAAGAACCAACTCATTAGAAAAGACCCTGATGCTGGGAAAGATTGAAGGCGAGAGGAGAAGGGGATGACAGAGAATGAGATGGTTGGATGGCTTCACCGACTCAATGGACATGAGTTTGAGTAAACTCTGCGAGTTGGTGATGGACAGGAAGGTCTGGTGTGCTGTAGTCCATGGAGTTGCAAAGAGTTGAACACGACTGAGCAACTGAACTGAGCCTGAAGTTCCTCAGGCAAATTCTCAGTGCCCAGCACAGAGGAGCCCCTCAAGTGTTCTTGGGACTGTAACATCTCAGGAATTGAACTAATGGGGAGCTTCCCTGGTGGCTCAGTGGTAAAGAATCTGCCTGCCATTGCAGGAGACATTGATCAGGAAGATCCCACATGCTGTAGAGCAACTAAGCCCATGAACCACAACTATTGAGCCTGTGCTCTGGAGCCCAGGAGCTGCAGCTACTGAAGCCTGAGTGCCTAGAGCCTGTGTTCCCCAACAACAGGAGCCATCGCAATGAGAAGCCTGCACACTGCAACTAGAGACTAGCCCCTGCTCACTGCAACTAGAGAAAAGTCCACACAGCAACGAAGACCCAGCACAGCCAAAAATAAATAAGCAACGTTTTTTTTTTTTTAAAAAGAATTAATGGTATGACTGCTTATCAAGGTACCGTGTAGTTCATCCCTCAGATACATTTAAGGAGTGAACCCAGCACATTTAAGATGGAGGACTCTCCCACCTCTATCATCCATTCATTCTTTCAAGGATTCGATCTGATATGTATTGAGCACCTTCTTTGTGAAGGTCTCTAGTTCCCTTGTGGTTCAGCTGGTAAAGAATCCGCCTGCAATGTGGGAGACCTGGGTTCGATCCCTGGGTTGGAAAGATCCCCTGGAGAAGGGAAAGGCTACCCACTCCAGTATTCTGGCCTGGAGAATTCCATGTGCTGTATAGTCCATGGTGTCGCAAGGAGTCAGACACGACTGAGCGACTTTCAGTAGTGCCTAAATACTTCCTATTATAGCTAAATGACATGCCGTCCCCTTACTGGTCTAAAATGTTGTTTCCTGCTCTGATCTCAGTGAAACTGGGGAACAGCTGGGTACCAGCATCTGTCTAATCCCCCTTCATCCTTTGGCAACTATTAAGACATGCCAGGATGCTCTTTGCTGAGTTCTCTCAAATTTAAAATGGGGACACTGGGTTTTCAAAATAGAGGGCCTTGACATTTGAATACCTGCCTCTCCTTTTTCCTGCCTGAGAGAAATGCCTGGTTGTTGACTTTCAGGGTCGGGCATGGACAGCGCATCCTTCCGTAGGGCTGGTGTTTGGTTTGGTAGATTGATTTCATAGACAATGGGCACATTTTCATAAGTCATCAGAGCAGGAGGAACCCCCCTTCTTGGAAGCAGTGTGTGGCAGTGATAGGAGTGGAGATGTCAAACTTCATGTATGGAACTTGAATTCTGGCTTGGAGCAATTTTTAAAATGTGAGGAAAGAGATGAGGCCAAGTTGAAAACCACACCCCCAAGTCTAGTTGGGAGGGCTACTTTGTAGTCAGGTCTTCAGAATTTCTCTACAAAGTCACTGGGATGTGATATATCCTTCCAAACTCTTGCTTTATATGGAATGAAAAGGTGTCCTTGGAGTGAGTTTCCTGAAACTCTGCTGTGTTATGTAAATACGTCTGTTTTATAATCAAGTCTCCAGGGGGTCTTTTACTGTAGGGCCTTATTTTTAGGTCAGAGGTCAAGAAAGCAAAGCAAGGACCAATCGATATTATGATTTTACCACAATTATTAACTGTTTTTGTTATCTTCTAAAGAGAGACCATTTGCAGGGAAAAGGTATGTTTTACTTCAGGAAACTAAAGGCAAAAATTCAGTCTTAAAACAGCTCAAAAACTGAACCTAATTCTGTTATATCAAGAGGGGATTCTTTGAAGCTCTTCCATTGTATGTTAAAGGACTCAGTTTGCACAGAGAGCTATGCACCTACATACAATTGGATTCACCACAAGCTCTGGGTTTTTGGTTTTTTTTGCTGCCTGGTTCAGAGCTATTGTGCAAAAGACTACCCATTTGCACAGGAACTTTAGTAGGGGAAATGGACTCATCTGCCTGGAAAGGCGAGCAGGGGCTTCAGGATAGAAAACTGATCCCTATCGGGTGCATTTGCCTGTGAAAGGCCCTATTCAGCTGTCTGGAGGTGGAGTTATGGCCCCAGGCCACACTGTTCGGAGGTGTCCCCAGACCCACAGGTGGGGTGGGGGTGGGGCTGGTTTCCTGTACCCTCCTGGCTTAGACTAGAGCTCCTAGTTTTTTTCCTCTGGGAGGTTGGCTCAGTCCTCCAGAAACCTGCCTATGGCTGTTTCTTCTGCCAGGTGCTTCCATCCTTAGAAAGGCACAGGCCATCAATACCAGGACAGCTTAGTTAGGACACACAGTTTGTAATTTAACTGATATCACATTTCTCCAGATATGCACAGCCTTTCTTCAAAAGTATTCTTTCCCCTTGACCTTATCCCTAGAAAGTTACCTTCTTTTGCTATCTTTAAGACATTTGCAGAATTCTGTGTTTATTAACTTAACTTCCCAGCTCCTACTCTGTTCCCTCATCTTCCCAGAAAATCCCAGATCAGAGCTTTCCACACACCTGGTGCCCTCAGTCTCTACTGGAGCTACATGCTCTTTGCAAGGATGCAAGTGGGTTTGGGGGCTTCCCAGGTAGCTGAGCGGTAAAGATTCCCCCTGCCAGTGCAGGAGACGGAGACACGGGTTCGAACCCTGGGTCAAGAAGATTCCCTGGAGGAGGAAATGGCAATCCACTCCAGTATTCTTGCCTGGATAATCCCATGGACAGAGGAGCCTGATGGGCTACAGTCCATGGGGTCTCAAAGAATCAGAGACAACTGAGCGACAGAGAACACACACACAAGCAGTTTGAGAGGCTTCTGTACTGAGTCCCTCAAAGCCCCTGTGCAGTCATCACCCATTGATATCAGGCTATAAGCACAGTTTTTTGATGGGATATAAATTATCAGGAATAGATAGAAAAGACACACGTTTCAGAGAGTTAACTAACAGGCAGAGACTGCAAATTTCTTTAATTCTACCATCAACTCCTTGTGTGACCTTGAGTTTCTTAGACTTATCACAAATACAGAGATCCTCAGATAACTTCCCAGGGCTATTTTGAGCAATACACATTAATTGGTTAAGGAATGTAGTGATTACAAATTATTTTGTAAATGCAAAGCTTTATACATATTAAGTAATTCTTCTGCATGACTTACTAATAACTAGACTAAAAGTTATAGAGAGAAGTCTACTTTATCTCTATAATAATATATAAATATATATAAGAAGATATATGTGCTACGTGTGCTCAGTCACTCAGTTGTGTCCAACTCCTTGTGACTCCATGGACTGTAACCTGCCAGGCTCCACTGTCCATGGAATTTTCCAGGCAAGAATACTGGAGTGGGTTGCCATTACCTATTCCAGGGGATCTTCCAGACCCAAGGATCGAACCCGTGTCTCTAGTGTCTCCTGCATCGGCAGGCGAATTCTTTACCACTGTACCAATGGGGAGGCCTAATAAGATATATAATAGTATCTTATAATAAGAGCTAACAAACATGAAGCCTTTATGTCCCAGGACTTGAGCTTGGATTACCTTGTTTAATTTCCCCAATGGCCCTCACTGGTCAATATTTTCATTTTCTTCATTTTAGAGACGAGGACACTGAGGCATAAAGAAGTTAAATAATTTCCCAAAGTCTTACAGCCCAGAAAGGGCCATAACTTTAACAATTCATTTTAATAAATACTCTTCCCCACTCTGCTGTAACACCCACCTAGATCTGCAAGTCTCTTAAACCACTGCAGAAAAATTTGGTAATTCTATTTCATTAAAATGTTCAGTCCATCAGATGAAACAACGAATACTTGTTGAATGATTACTTCAGGCAATTACACATCTTAAACCATTTGGTTGTTGTTGTTCAGTCACTGAGTCGTGTCTGACTCTTTAAGACCCCATGGACTGCAGCATGCCGGTCTCCTCTATCTTCCACTATCTCTCAGAGTTTGTTCAAATTCATGTCCATTGAGTTGGTGAAGCTATCTAACCCTCTCATTCTCCGCCACCCCCTTCTCCTCCTACCCTCAATCTTTCCCAGCATCAGGGTCTTCACCGATGAGTTGGCTCTTTGTATCAGGTGGCCAAAGTATTGGAGCTTCAGCTTCAGCATCAGTCTTTCCAATGCATATTCAGGGTTGATTTCCTTTAGGATTGACTGGTTTGATCTCCATGCAGTCCAAGGGACTCTTAAGAGTCTTCTCCAACACCACAGTTTGAAAGCATCAGTTCTTTGGTGCTTAGCCTTTATGGTCCAACTCTCATATCCATACACTTACCTCAATCCTAAGAAGTTTGTACTTATTCCTGATTTATGAATTAAGCACAAAGATGTTAAGAAACTTGTCCATGGTCACAGTTAGCAAGTGGCAGAGGCTGGCTTGGAAACTTAGGAAGCCTAGATTCAAGTTTGTGTTCTTAATCAGTAAGAAACCCAATGGATGACCGAGAGCAGAGCAACACGTAAAATCCTGTCACTGAGTCAAGGAGTAGCCTTGACCACTCTAAGCTAACTGTGTGATTTGGGATTGCAGTTTCTTCATCTGTAAAATGGATGTTCTCCAAGGACCCTGCCAGCTCTGTAATTCTGTACTTTAACAAGTCAACATCTCTTAGTAGGAGTCTGGAGGGCAATCACTGCAGCTTCTGGAACAAGTGGGTAGCAAATATTGCAATTTTAGGAATTCAAGAAGAGGAAGCCTACACAAGTTTGATACTTCATGTAGGAGCCCTGGGATGCCTGAAATCAGAGATTCCAGTGAGACTGCCAGTAGATAGAACTTCTTGGCAAGATACCAGTGTTGTGTCTTCAGGGGAAGTGAGAGCTGGCGAGCGCTGTGGAGGTGTGGTACGGAGGGGTCATGGACTCACCTAGAGTAGAAGGTAGGAAAATTGTTAAAAGAACAAACATAAAAAACAAGTAAAAGTGGCACTGTGTTTTATGAACTTGGATGTGATGCTGGGAAAGAAAGAAATTGCAATGTTATCATTCATAAAATACAATTCTTATAGTAAGGGGAGCATAGAAAGAGCATACCAACTTTGGAATTGGACTGATGCCAGTTTGATTCCACTCCAGTATTCTTGCCTGGGAAATTGAATGGACAGAGGATCCTGGTGGGCTACAGTCCATGGGGTCACAAAACAGCTGGACATAACTGAGCACTGAGCACATCACAGCGGCCACATTTTAGCTTGTGATCTGAGTAAGGGCCTTCATTTTCTCCTTGGTAAGATAGGGGTGACACTAACACTGAGCCTAGACTCCATAAATGCTACTTTCCATTCCAACCAGCCAGGGTTGTGTTTCTACCCACCCTGCTACGCCCCAGACCTGAGAAAGTCAAAACCCTGTGAACTCTTAGCAGTGATGAAAAGCTTTGATCTTAAAAGAGGAATGAAGATGTTGTATCCACCCTTGTTTTTCCTTTCAAATTCCACTAGATTCCTCAAGGAGCTTCACCCTGGTCTCTGAGACTAAGGGATAGGAAGATAGGAATGAGCAGCAAAAAAAGCAACCCAAAGTTAGAGGTGACCAGCTTGTGCCCAGAAGGTAAGTACAGGGGTTCCACTAAAAAAAGCTCTAATAGGAGTTTCTCCACCTGCACGCAGAGCAGGGCCTGGTATATGGACGCTGGCCGACAGCTGACTGGCTCTACCAGAGAGAAGGCTGGCAGAGGGAGAGCCTCCATCATCCTTCTTCTCAGAGTACCCACAACGGAGGAAAGGGTAACCTTGACATTACTGAAAGGGAAGAGTGGGACGAGGTGACACAAGAGAGTCACATAAACAGATGCATAAGGGCGAGTTGGGGAGAGAAGACACAGCCTAGCGGTATTAGCTTCCCAGTATTGCTGCTGTAACAAGTCACCACAAGTGGTGGTCTAAAACAACAACAGATGACTGTGGTGTTAGAGGTCAGAAATCTAAAGTGGCTGGAGAAGGCCAACCTTCCTTCAGAAGGCTCTAGAAGAAAACTGCTTTCTTGGCCTTTTGTAGCTTCCAGAAGCTCCCCATGTCTCTTGACTCCTGGTTTGAGATTACTCCTATCTCTGCTGCTATCTTCATATCTCCTTCATGGACTCTGACCCTCCTGCTGACCTCTCTTCAGGACCCTTGTGATGACAATGGGCCCACCTAAATAATCCAGCCTCTTGTCGAATCTCCAGAGCCTTATTGTAATCACATCTGCAAAGGCCCTTTTGCTTTGGAAGGTAATATATTCACAGGATCCAGGGATTAGACATCTTTGGAGAAGGCCATTATTCAGCCTACCACACTATCTAAACTTTGATAACCAGAAATCTGATTTATCTCCTTATCAACTTGGTAATCTGGAAACAACTCCCTCAAGCCTAAACCTTGCTGTCTCCATTGGGTAAAAGGGAAGTGACAACATTTTACTTGATTCCTTTTGGGCTCATAGGGGCCATCTTCGTAGGCTGTCCACTACTGTGCCTTATGTGGATTAAGGGTGCAGTAAATGTAGGTTTAGATCTGATAGAGTGCCTGAAGAACTATGGACAGAGGTTCGTGACATTGTATAGGAGGCAGTGATCAAGACCATCCTCAAGAAAAAGAAATGCAAAAAAGCGAAATGGTTGACTGAAGAGGCCTTACAAATAGCTGCGAAAAGAAGAGAAGCAAAAGGCAAAGGAGAAAAGGAAAGATATACCCATTTGAATGCAGAGATCCAAAGAATAGCAAGGAGAGATAAAGGCTTCCTCAGTGATCAATGCAAAGAAATAGAGGAAAACAATAGGATGGGAAAGACTAGAGATCTCTTCAAGAAAATTAGAGATACCAAGGTAACATTTCATGCAAAGATGGGCACAATAAAGGACAGAAATAGTATGGACCTAACAGAAGCAGAAGATATTAAGATATTAAGAAGAGGTGGCAAGAACTATACAAAACAAATCTTCACGACCCAGATAATCATGATGGTGTGATCACTCACCTAGAGCCAGACATCCTGGAATGTGAAGTCAAATGGGCCTTAGGAAGCATCACTACAAACAAAGCTAGTGGAGGTGATGGAATTCCAGTTGAGCTATTTCAAATCCTGAAAGATGATGCTGTGAAAGTGCTGCATTCAACATACCAGCAAATTTGGAAAAGTCAGCAGTGGCGACAGGACTGGAAAAGGTCAGTTTTCATTCCAATCCCTAATAAAGGCAATGCCAAAGAATGCTCAAACTACCACACAATTGCACTCATCTCACACACTAACAAAGTCATGATCAAAATTCTCCAAGCCAGGTTCACCAGTACATGAACCATGAACTTCCAGATGCACAAGCTGGATTTAGAAAAGGCAGAAGAATCAGAGATCAAATTGCCAACATCTGATGGATCATTGAAAAAGCAAGAGAGTTCCAAAGAAACATCTATTTCTCCTTTATTGACTACACCAAAGCTTTTATGTGGATCATAACAAACTGTGGAAAATTCTGAAATGGGAATACCAGACCATCTGACCTGTCTCTTGAGAAACCTGTATGCAGGTCAGGAAGCAATAGCTGGAACTGGACATGGAACAACAGACCGGTTCAAATCGGGAAAAGAGTACGTCAAGGCTGTATATTGTCATTCTGCTTATTTAACTTGTATGCAGAGTACATCATGCGAAATGCTGGGCTGGATGAAGCACATGCTGGAATCAAGATTGCCAAGAGAAATATTGATAATCTCAGATATTCAGATGACACCACCCTTATGGCAGAAAGTGAAGAAAAACTAAAGAGCCTTTTGATGAAAGTGAAAGAGGAGAGTGAAAAAGTTGGCTTAAAGCTCAACATTCAGAAAACTAAGATCATGGCATCCAGTTCCATCACTTCATGGCAAATAGATGGGGAAACAATGGAAACAGTGACAGACTTTATTTTGGGGGGCTCCAAAATCACTGCAGATCATGATTGCACCCATGAAATTAAAAGATACTTGCTCCTTGGAAGAAAAGCTATGACTAACTTAGACAGCATATTAAAAAAACAGAGACATTACTTTACCAACAAAGGTCCATCTAGTCAAAGCTATGGTTTTTCAGAAGTCATGTGTGGATGTGAGAGTTGGACTATAAAGAAAGCTGAGCACCAAAGAATAGATGTTTTTGAACTGTGGTGTTGGGGGAGACTCTTGAGAGTCCCTTGGACAGCAAGGCAATCCAACCAGTCCATCCTAAAGGAAATCAGTCCTGAATATTCATTGGAAGGATGGATGCTCAAGTTGAAACTCCAATAGTTTGGCCACGTGATGTGAAGAACTGACTCATTTGAAAAGACCCTGATGCTAGGAAAGATTGAACATGGGAGGAGAAGCGGATGACAGAGGATGAGATGGTTGGGTAGCATCACCAACTCAATCGACATGAGTTTGAGTAAGCCCCAGGAGTTGGTGATGGACAGGGAAGTCTGGTGTGCTGTGGTCCATGGGGTTGCAAAGAGTCGGACATGACAGAATGACTGAACTGAACTGAAATATTTGTTCCCCTCCCTCTTCTAGCACATGACTGAGAGGCATTACAAGGTTAGGCATTGGGAGAGGGCGCTAGGACTTTTGGGAGCTGTCACAGGTCCAATTTCTGAGAAAACAGACATTGAGACTGAGATTTGTATGCAGGAAGTTTATTGGTTCATGGTCTCAGGATCAATACCTGTGGAGTATGTGGGAAGTTGATTTGGGTGGCAAGGGGAATGATCAACTGTGACGGAGATGCAACAAAGCCTCAGCCTACCAAATGGATAACTCAGAGTTGACTCAGGTTAGGGTGAGGGGCTGAGCTTCTTCTATACCCCTGACGGTAGTCATTATCCATGGGTTGCCTGGGGAGGGTCATGATGTTGGCCAAGGTGGTTCTCTCCCACCAAGGGGATCTCTGGAGAGCACTCAGCAGCAGTTGATGCTTCCAGTAGCTGGGTGAATGCATGCCCCAGTCCTGCAGTGGAGACCTGGGGAGCATACCCTGGAATCTACTACAGTAGCTAACCCTTCTATGTTATTGAGTGAAGACCAGAGAGAGAACAGACCGTAAGAGTCCTGACAGACTGTGCAGCTCACAGGTTCAGAGGCTCTGAGCTTGTGCTTTCAAGCAGGTAAGCCTGACTTCAAATCTCTTTTCCATTTCTTCCTGTTGTGTGACTTAGGGACATCACTGTACCTCTCTGTGTCTCTGTTTCCTCATTTCTAATTTAGAGGGTGATAGTATTTATCTTAGGATTGTTGTAAAGATTAAACAGATAGTCAATGTAGAATTCTCAGCACTGTGCCTAACATCTGGTGATTCCCATATGTGTTAGGGTTTGTGGTTAACAATATTCTCATACCTCCTTTCCTACTTTATTCTGTCAACCCAAACCCAAATGTTTCACATTTGAGCTGGAAAGGAGAGGGAAGAATCCTACAAGAACACCCAACACGACTTAAAGACATATCACTAGGGACTTCCCCGGTGGTCCAGTGGTTAAGACTGCGCTCCCAATGTAGGGGACCTGTGTGAGATCCCTGGTCAGGGAACTAGATACCACATGCCACAACTAAGACCTGGCACAGCCAAATAAATAAATAGATATTTTTTAAAAAGACATATCGCTAAAGCTAGGGCCAGGATTGGGGCTAGAGAGTAAGAAGAGGGGTATTAACAGCACACACCTGGGGCTTTCCTGGTGGCTCAGAGGTAAAGAATCCACCTGCCAATGCAGGAGACAATGTTCAGTCCCCAATCTGGGAAGATCCTCATTCTGCAGAGCAGCTAAGCCCATGCATCACGACTACTGAGCCTGAGAGTGGCAACTACTGAGCCCATGTGCCCTAGAGCCTGTGTTCTGCAACAAGCGAAGCCACCACAATGAGAAGCCTGTGTACCGCAACTAGAGAGTAGCCCCCTGCTCGCCACAACTATAGAAAAGCCCTTGAAGCAACAAAGACCTAACTTGGCCAAAAACAAATCTATAAATAAATAAAAATTAAAAAATAAAAAAGAGCACATATTTGGAGCCAGGCTGCCTTAGTGAGACTCCATGCCACTCACAAAGTAGCTGGATGACCTTGGAGGGTCACTGTGGGAATTAAATGACATCACACAAGTATAGCTCCTAGGACACTGTCTGACACATACAGAAACCATGTGCGTATGTGGGTACTAAGCTGCTTCAGTCATGTCCAGCTCTTTTCAACCCTATGGACTGTAGCCTACCAGGCTCCTCTGTCCATGGAACTCTCCAGGCAAGAACACTGGAGTTGGTTGCCATGCCCTCCTCCAGGGTATCTTCCCAACCCAGGGATCAAACCCACGTCTCTTATGTCTCCTGCATTGGCAGGTGGGTTCTTTACCACTAGGGCCACCTGGGAAGCCCATAGGAACCTTGTATGGTTGCCATAATCATTCTTAGGCTACAACATATCCACAAAGGCAACTTTAAGGGAAGAAGCCCTTGATTTAGACCTTGCAGTTTTCCCAAGAAGTTTAAAATCTTTAGATATCCTGACTGAATTCTTGAAGTTGGCTACAAACTCTCTGTTTCATGTTAGTAGATTAGCTCTCCACTAGCACTGATTCCCTGGATTAAGCATTTAATCTTTTACAACTGTAACCAGGTTGTCAAAGAGGGTGATGCTAACTTTAGTTTGAGCTGGGATTGGATGGAGAAAAAGGAGCTTAAGAAAAATGACTCCAGGGATCAGCTAAAGGGATTGGTGTTCTTTGAGGATCCTGGGCCTCCCTTCAAGGTAAAATAAGGGTTGGTAAGATAGACTAAACCTTTTACGAATTTTATGCCTTTTTTCTTAGTTCCTTTACCACTTGGAATGTTAAAACTTGAGGAACTTCAAATACTCCAACCCTAATACCTCTGCTCCAATATTTTGGCCACCTGATGCGAACAGGCAACTCATTGGAAAAGACCCTGATGCTGGGAAAGATTGAGGGCAGGAGAAGTGTGCAACAGAGAATGAGATTGGTTGGATGGCATCACCAAATCAACGGACATTAAGTTTGATCAAGCACCAGGAGATGATGAAGGGCAGGGAAGCCTGGTGTGCTGCAGTCCATGGGGTCACAAAGAGTCAGACACGACTGAGAGAGTGAACAACAACAATAATACCTCTGCTACTTTCTCTTGTATTGATGTTCTTCAGTTTTCTTTCTCCCCAGTCCAAACCCACACAGGAAAGGGTTACAGAAGATGTGACTGATCAGAGTAAACCTAGGACCACACTATTGAATTAGGAGGCAGAGGGGGGGCTTCAAGAGACTATCTCCTTGCAGAGGTTCTGGGCTGAGAGTTCTCACCCTGTCCTCTACTCTCCTCTCCTTATTCCTCTCTCTGTATCACAGACATTTACCTTGATTTTTCCTTTTCAAATATGCTTGATTTTCAAGCCCAGCTTGTTGGGAACACTGCCCCATTGGGCCCAGACTGGCTTCCCTGTGCTCCTATCACACAGAGCAAAAAAATTAGCCACAGGAATCCCAAGTCACCAAGTCAGTTTGTTGGACTTACTTAATTTTTCTTCAAGACTAATTCCTCATTAGTTTTATTTAGTTGAGAGTCACAGTGAGGCTTACCCTGAAACTATGGTGTCAGCTTTTTTTTTTTAAAGTAAGTAAGCAACAAAACAAATGTGCAAAATATTTTGATAAGAAGAACAATCATGCTGTCTGTATCTCTCAGATTCTGAAGAACACCTAGTGACCCAAGTTTTTGGCATTAAGGGAGATACTCAGCAGGCAGAACCATGCCCCTGATTTTTATCTTTGTAGACTTAAACTCAATGAAATTCAGCTCACAGAGTTATTATTACTAGGCTGGAGTGGACTGTCCATTTCCTGTACTGACTTTTCATATCAGAAGGCAAGGTTGACTTTAAATCTTGTGATTTTTATTTCCCAGGAAAAATAAGAATAGACAGGCAGAGAGAGTCATAGGACTTGAGGGGAAACCCCCCCAATCAAAATGTATCGGAAATAATGCCCTTCTTTATGTCTCTAATGCCTCTCTCTTAGGGCAGTCAACCATTACCTTCAACTGAAACTATTGCTTAGAATGACCTCCTAATTTATCTCTCTGTGTCAATGCTTGCTTGACTCCTGAGTGTTTTTTCCACACACAATGGCCAAGGTGATTTTCAAAAAGAATAAATCAAATTATGTCATCCCTAGTGGCTTAGCGGTAAAGAATCTGTCTGCCACGAGGGAGATGAAGGTTCAGTCTGTAAGTCGGGAAGATTCTCTGGAGAAGGAAATGACAACCCAATCCAGTATTTCTACCTGGGGAATCCCATGGACAGAGGAGTCTGGCGGGCTACAGTCCATGGCATCACAAAGTGTTGGACACAGCTGAGCAACTAAACAACAAACAACGTGACTAAAAGTCTTTAGTAATTTCCTTTGCACTTTCAGTAAATCTGAAATCCTTTCTGTGGACTCATGGCACTGGCTGTCCCCAGAGGCTCAACCTACTATTTTCTAGCCCTACTAGACTTCAATTCCTTAAGCAAGATCTTTCAGGCCTCAGGGCCTTTGAACATGCTATTTCGTTTATTTAAAAATCTTCCCTCCATCCTATTCTTCCCTTATAAGTGGCTCTCCTTTTTTCATTCCTTAGACTTCACCTTAAATGTTACTTCTTCAGGCAGAACTTTCCAGACTATGCTATTTAAACTAGATTTCTCATTCTGGTCATTAGTCTCTATTTTAGTCTTTTCATAGTATTTATCATGGTGGCACAGTGTTAAAGAGTCTGCCTGGTTCAATCTCCGGGTTGGGAAGATCCCCTGGAGTAGAAAATGTCTACCTACTCCAGTATTCTTTCCTGGAGAATCCCATGGACAGGGGAGCCTGGTGGGCTACAGATGTGAGTCAGATGTGACTGAGCATGCACATTATTATTATTATTTATTTTTCTTTTTTCTGATTTATTTTCTGCCTCCTGAACTTGAGTGTAGAGGGCTAAAATCATGCTTTTCTTATTCATCATTGTATTCTTCTTGTGTATTAAGGTACTTGCCACAAAGTAGGAACTCAACAAATCTCTATTATATTAAGAAACACTTTATTTTGATAGGTTGTTTTTTAAAAGGTTACATTTTCCATGAAAGCGTCTGCTTTTGGCCACCTGATGTGAAGAGCCAACTCATTGGAAAAGACCAGATGCTGGGAAAAATTGAAGGCAAAAGGAGTAGAGGATGGGAGAGGATGAGATGGTTAGATAGCATCACTGACTCAACGGATATGAATTTGAGCAAGCTCCGGGAGATGGTGAACTACAGGGAAGCCTGATGTGCTGCAGTCCATGGAGTTGCAACGTGTTGGACATGACTGAACAACAACAACAAAAAAGTCTGCTTTAAAAAATTTTTAATTTTATTAAGCTCTATATGACATGCTGAAGTCTCTATTAAAATCATCTAGTTCTCAATTTCACTGAGATTGTTTTCGTTCCCCAGTTCCTCATGCTTTCTTGTCTCACCCTTTGTGGATTTTATGAATACGAATGTTTGCTCGAATGTCAGCACACTTTGTCTGTTTTGTTCACTGCTGCTGCTTCAACATCTGGAACAGTGATTGGCACATATATGTACTACTGTGACATAAACGCTATCCAGGAGGAAAGTTCTAAACTGATGCACTAAAACTATAGATGCACAGAGCCATGGTTCTCACAATACAGAGTTTGAAAACTGGCATTGTATCAGCCAGAAGTGTCCTACAGAAGTAGTTTTGTTTAATCTGGGTAGTATTTTAAATTGTTCTAAATGAGTTACGTGCTTGCTAAGTCACTTTAGTTGTGTCCAACTCTTTGCCACCCCAAGAACTCTAGCCTGCCAGGCTCCTCTGTCCATGGGATTCTCCAGGTAGAGAATACTGGAGTGGGTTGCCATGCCCTCCTGCGGGGTCTTCCCAACCTAGGGATTGAACCTGTGTCTCTGCATTGGCAGGTGGATTCTTTACCACAAGCACCACCTGGGAAGGCCTTAAATGAGTTTCCTATATTTAAAAGTTGGGATATCACATGAAATTCCTGACTCCAACCTTTCTTGAAAAGCCAGAAGATCTAGCCACATGGGAATCTCTGCCACATGGCATCAGGGGCTGAGGCTGGTGAGCAGCTGCCCTTTTTGGAAGTTCATGTCCCCTCCATTTGCTTTTACTAACAATTTGTGTTGACCCAAGGATTCTGGGGATCCTGCCCCATTGCAGTCATCCTGAAAATAAGTGGGATTTTAAAACTAGATAAATACAGAATTTCAGTAGCAAACCCTTCAGGAATGTAGAATCAACTCAGGGAATATTTGTGCAAGATTGAGATGCGTTAGGCCTGATTGGTCCTTCAGAGATTCTTCCAAAGTTCTCTGCCAGTGGTGCAGCAGCTTATTTATTACTACAGTAATAATAATAGAAATTTTTTGCTATTCTTGAGATTTTCTTTGTTGTTAAATTCTAGGCATAGTGTAAGAAGCTGAGTGGATTTCTTTCTCTTAGGATCAAGCTAACTCAGCTAATGAAAGTTATTCAAGGATACCCATGTTCCCAAAGAAAGGAGGAAAAAGAAGAGGCATTATTTAAACCTTGCCTGGGCTGTATGCCTTGACAGTTGACAAATAGCTTGCACCTGGACAAGTCAAAGTGTTTATTGTATTGATAGATGATGAGTTAGCAGCAGAGGATCACCATCACCATCGCCATCATCATAATCATTACTGATGAAATCTGAGTTTTAATCCAGGCATTTGAAAACAAGTGAAGTGCCCATACGATGTAACCAGTCATTTGAAGTTGATATAAAGAGGTTCAAGTTACATTTGATCAGTAAGTACTTTAGCCTTGTCTGTAATCAGTGTCAATTTGACAAGGGATTCACTAGATCTAGAAATGAAGAGTTATTGGCCTAAGCAAATCTGGGCTGATTTCAAAATGATAATTATGTTTATGATAAGCACTTGGCTTTTAGAATGTTATTTTTTGCTTCCATCCTCTTATTGTTTTGGTCACTGTGGGGAAAAAATAGGACTGATGAGGGTAAAAACATCCAAGTACTGCAGAGTTTGATTTAGCTTAGCAATTAGATACATTTTTATAAGTGCTACTAATTGTCCCCTAAAATAAACCAGAATGCTATGAAAATGGATGTCACAGTCTAAAATTACTCATCTATTTCAAAATCTAATTCATAGCTTCTACTTAAATGTTTACAGATTATAGTAAAAAAAAAAGAACTATTAAAATTATAAAATGTGTAGGTATAATTTATGAGGAATGTATCATTCATGGTTTAATTAAGTAGCTCATTGCAGCTGTTCAGGTTCATTTCTGAACAAAAATATCCTGCATCCAACAGTACTATTAAAGACCAAAAGTTTTACCATAACAAGGTTTGCTTTTCCTTCACCTTTTTTTTTTTTTTTTCTAAAAGTGTGAAGAAAAAAAAAACCAAGAATCTAGGAAGCTGGAAGAGAACACTTTTCAAAATGTGGAAAAAATTAACAGAAGAGTAGTAGTGCTCCATGTTCAAGCCCAGAGCCTTGGAATGGAATTAATCTGGAATTCCTGGTATGGCCCACATTGGCTCCCCAGCCTAGAGCAGCCAAACTTAAGAATCATTGAGAATTGTTGATGGGGCTTACTAAAATATACATATGTCCAGAGCCTCGGACTGCTTAGTTCTAGGTTAGAACCTGGAAATCTATAGTTGATAAGGTTCTCAGGTGTATCTGATGATCCATATAAAGGAAGTGCTAGTCTAGTTCCAGGGGATTTGAGGGACAGCAGAGGGACCTGAAATGTATGCATCATCCTGTCATCCAGTAACTTCAAGTGAGCCTGGAATCTATGTTCTGAACCAGGTAAGAGACCTCCAGGCTAGTTCAGTCCTTACATTCCAGAGTCTCAGATTCTAATGCCGAATCCAAGGTGAATGATGATAAGGGGACTGACGATCAGAGGGCTTGGAATCTAGTCATCTTTTTGCCTCCAACCAACTGTGTAAAATCAATCTCACCTGCTTTATATCCATCTATAAAATAAAGGAGGTGGACTAAGTGGTTCCTAAGACCAGGATTGCAAATTGGTAGCCTTAGGCCACATCCAGCCTGCAGACTGATTTCTCCACATGATGTTTGAAAATAAAAGTTGGTTAGTTTCCCAACAGGGAGATCCCCTGGCCCCAAATATAGATTTTCAGCTTCTCTTAGAAAATTGGAAATTCTGAGCAAAAATGGGCCCCTGATTCCTACCCAGGAGCTATTGCCTGGTAGGGTAGAGTTTGTTCCTTTTAAAAGGGCTACAGCCTCTTATATCCCAAAGGTAACCAAACTTCCTACCCACCAGTCTTCTCTTACATTTGTTTCTGTTGGGTGCCTGGAGATTATGGAGCTGTTGACTCTTGCCTCAAGGTCATTCTCAAGACTAACAACCTTTTGCTTTAGATTGCATCCTAGGAGTGGGTCCTTTAGCCAGGCTTAAGTCTAACTGGTAGCTCAGCAGCTACTCAGTCCTCCTTAAATTTTGAGTCAGGAAAGCAATCTCTTCTGTTCCTTTTTTAGGGCCTAGGGAGTCTTTAAGAGAGAAACAAGAGAGTAGGAGCCTCAAAGAATGTGGCGGCTGCTTCTTCATAAAAGATCTGAAAAGCTGAAATTTCTCTGTTTACAAATTCCTAAGTACGATATACCCAAGTGGGCCTAATTTATGTTTGTATCATGGGTTATGTGCTGTTCCACCAAGAGTAAAGACGTTGCTAAATTGCCAGGTTTTTGCAAATTATAATGAAAATTGTATGGCACTGAGTCCAAAATCCTTATACCAATATAATAATCACTGTATGACTGGAGTTACTGAAAGGAAGTGGCTTTTCTGGGAAAACAGAAGTGGGAAAAGTTCTTGTTTGCTTTTTAAGCATCTTTAGCCTAAAGGTGGGATAGTTGGGGTTGAGGGACTTGGGAAAATGCTGTTGAAATGATATAAACTTGGTGGTGAAGGAATCAGATCTCACAGTTATTGGCGGAATTGACCTATTCAAGACAAGTTTTTTTCATACCACTTACTCCTAAACACCTTCAAAATACACCAGATGGAAAGAGTGGCCAGTGTAGACAATAATCTCAGCTTCCTCAGGCAAATTAGTGCCCCAAACACACCCACTATGGTCAATTCATTCAAGTCAAACATTTCTTGGTTCCCAATTACGGGCATAATTCTATGTTATAAAAATTGGATAAAATTTGAGCTCAGAAACTTGTCTATACTACAAATATCTATGTAAGTGACCAAAAATACCTATTGGATGTTTTAAAGGATTCTATTGTTGAGAAAAGAATGGGAGAAGGGTATCATTTAGGTTGGCCTAGAAGGAGGGGTTGAATTGGATGGTAAAATGACAAGGATCATTTACGTAAAAGGCCTAACAATAGCACAAATGTTTGAGGAGGCTTGAATGGTCTACTATGACTGGAATGAAAGCTTGGGTGATGAGGGAAATAAAAAGAAGTGAGAATTGGCAAGAAATAAGGCTAGAAAGCTAAATTACAGCCAAATGTAGAAGGGTTTGAATGCCATGTTAAGGCATTGGAGCATTATTTTTAGGTAAGAGTGATATTCATCGCAGGTTTTTGAGACAGGCCTTTAAATTAACATACTTTTATTTTAGAAAGATAATTCTCCCTGCAGAGTGCAGCATGGATTAGAGAGGTGGGGGAGGAGTTAGCGGCAAGGGACAAAATTGTTTTGAGGTTTCTAACTTAAATATTTGTTATTATTTTCCTCCTGAAACTAAAAGATAAAATATGCATTAATTTAGGTTTTGTTCAATGATGTGGTTTAATGTTAACTCAATATTAGGGTGATCTCCCAGGAAATTGAATTATTTTGTTAAAATAAAGGATGCGTGCATGCTAAGTCACTTCAGCCGTGTGCTACTCTTTGATACTCTTGCCCTTCTGCAAAATAAAGGATATATGTCATTTTATCTTAATACTCTTTTTTATTGAAGTCCAGTTGATTTACAATATTATGTTAGTTGCAGGTATACAGCATATTCAGTATTTTCACAGATTATATTCTATTAAAGTTATTACAAGATAATGGTTATAATTCCCTGTGCTATATAATATATCCTTGTTGCTTATCTATTTTATACATAGTAATTTGTAGCTCTTAATCCCACACCTCTAATTTGGCCTTAACCCCTTCTCTCTCCTCTTTGGTAACCACTAGTTTGTTCTCTATGTCTGTGAGTCTGTTTATTTTTTTCATATATACTCACTTGTATTATTTTTTGAATTCCACATATAAGTGACATCATACAATATTTGTCTTTCTCTAAGTTGCTTCACTAAACATAATATTCTCTAGGCCCATCTACATTGCTGCAAATGGCAGAATATCATTTTTATGGCTAATTTCCATGGAATATATATAGAACACATCTTTAGCCATTCATCTGTTGATGGACTTAGGTTGCTTCCATATCTTGGCTACTATAAATAGTGCTGCTATGAACATTTTGATGATATATCTTTTGAAATTAGTGTTTTTATTTTTTCTAGATATATACCCAGGAGTGGGATTGCTGGATAATACAGTAGTTTTAGTTTTAATTTTAGTCTTTTGAGGAATCTCCATACTGTTTTTCATAGTGGCTACATCAATTTATATATCCTAATATAAAGATCTAACCAGTCCATCCTAAAGGATATCAGTCCTGAACATTCACTGGAAAGACTGATACTGAAGCTGAAACTCCAATACTTTGGCCACCTAATGAGAAGAACTGACTCATTAGCAAAGACCCTGATGCTGGGCAAGATTGAAGGCAGGAGGAGAAGGGGACGACAGAGGATGAGATGGTTGGATGGCATCACCGACTCAATGGACATGAGTTTGAGTTTGAGTAAACTCTGAGAGTTGATGATGGACAGGGAGGCCTGGTGTTCTGTAGTCCGTGGGATCGCAAAGAATTGGACACGACTGAGCTACTGAACTGAACTGAACTGAATATAAAGAAAGCTGAGCGCCAAAGAATTGATGCTTTTAAACTATGGTGTTGGAGAAGACTCTTGAGAGTCCCTTGGACTGCAAGGAGAGCCAACCAGTCCATCCTAAAGGAAATCAGTCCTGAATATTCATTGGAAGGACTGATGCTGAAAAGCTGAAACTACAATACTTTGGCCACCTGATGCGAAGAACTGACTCATAAGAAAAGACCCTGATGCTGGGAAAGATTGAAGGCAGGAGGAGAAGGGGATGACAGAGGATGAGATGGTTGGATGGCATCGTCAACTCAGTGGACATGAGTTTGAGTAAACTGAGGGAGTTAGTGATGGACAGGAAGTCCTGGTGTGCTGCAGTCCACGGGGTTGCAAAGAGTCTGACGTGACTGAGTGACTCAACTGAACTGAATATACTCTCTCATTAAAACAGAGTATAATTAAAAAAACAACAATGGTTCAATTATTTAAAAACTTCCCCCTCCTCCTTATGAATTTCCTAGGGTCTTTTCCTCTTCCTCTTTTTCACAAATTCTAACTAAGCACTATTGCAGTACATTGGAACAGTATTACAAAGTCTGGGCATTAATACAGAGATGGTAATGTTTCAGATATATTTTGGGGGTCTGGATGATCCTAGAGATCCTTGTTCTGTCCTGCTACCAATAGTTGAGAATGTCATTAGACATATGGGATGAAAACTATCAAGTCAAACATGGTAGTAAGTCAATAAACAAGACATCTTATCATGACAAGAGGTAGGAATGTAAAAGAAGCATTACCCACTGAGAGGAAGAAAAAACGTAATATATACACTAATATTTCTAGTATGTTTTACGTTGGCCCATTAAATATGGAACCTGTTTCGGCCTTATGGAAGGATGGATGATTTTCAGTAGAGTCTGCCAATGACAGGCCTTTGAGGATTTTGAAGGGGAAAGGTAGCCCTTACGTATAAAATACAATTACAACCATGTGAAATATCTTCTTGCTGGGTCTAGTACTACGGCATTGCACTGAGATACTTAAAATTTCAATTTTTGTAAAATATGGAAAATGACAGCTGATAAGGACTGTAAGGCTGCTCCATGAATTTCACATAACTTGGAATACAGTTTGCCCATTGAGATGCAAGGCTAAAGAAAAATTCCATAGAATGAGGAAAGGCTGCACTTACTATTTCATTCTTTGGCCAATACTTTTTATTATTTTGGAGAACTATACACAAACTGCTTTATAAGTATTTTCATTCAATATAACTATTGTTAATTACAAATCAGTATTATCTTCATAAAAATAATACAGTCTTAGACTGTTTTAATTGGAAATATAACAAAGAGCACTAAGTACACTTACAGAGTTCACATTTTTCAGCAAAGAGATGTCACTTGCCTCCAAATTCCTAGGGGATGCCAGTGATGGACCCTAGGGCGTTATGGTAGCAATTCTCTGCCATGCAATCATAAAATACACAGCAAACTCAAGAGGATCTGCTGCTTTTCCACCAATACTCCATGGCCAAGTTTAGGGCCTCCAGAGTCAGACAGGCTTGGGTTGCTTACTAGCTGTGTGATCTAGAGCAAGCTACCTAACCATCCCATGCCTCAGTTATCGAATCTGTAAAATAGAGACAATAATCTCCTAGTAGGGGTTTGAGTGTTAAATGAGACAATTCATCCAAAGCAAGGTTTATGTCCCCTAATGGGCAAAACCACCCTTTTCCCTCAACCAATGATTTTAATAGGGTACTCAGCACATAATGAGTGCTTAAATCCATTAGCTATTAACATTTTGTAAGGTCATTGTATAGTCATTAAGGGCTTCCTTGGTGGCTCAGATGGTAAAGAATCTGCCTGCAACGTGGGAGACAGAGGTTCAATCCCTGGGTTGGGAAGATCCCCTGGAGAAGGGAATGGCAACCTACTCCAGTATTCTTGCCTGGTGAATCCCATGGACAGAGGAGCCTGGTGGGGCTACATCCATAGCGTCTCAAAGAGTCAGATACAACCGAAGTGATTTAGCACACACACATTGTCATTAAGGAGCAGTAACTTACAAACCCTCTGTTTCCTTCCTCAGCCTTGATGAGAACATGCAGACAAATGGTCAAATGTGTGGAGTAGCGAAGGATGAGCCACAAACTGTATCACCAGCTCCTGAAACTTCTGTTAAATATAGTGATTTTTTTTTTCCTGCCACTAAGGTGAAGAAGATGACCCACCCCTTGGCTTCTTCCTGATATTTTCAGATTTTACCAGGCTCGGCAGATGCCCAAGTAAAGAGAATGTTGTTACATTACCAAGCCTGCTGTGCAGGAAAAGGGAAAACTATAACACGGTTAAATCATTTGCATGTTATTCTACAAGTTGCGCTCTGGTGAACCACGTCATCTGTGAATGCAATTTTCATGTATTTCTTCACCTCTCACCTTCTACCACCGCTATTACTTAACCCACTGACCCAGATAGCTGCTTATTAACATTTAATACATGTCGAAATATTAGTGGGCTTTGAACAAAATGTGAACAAGTTTCTGACTTGCTTTTAGCTCTTTGCCCTTGAACCATTTCATGAGTAATTCTTTACAGCTCTCCTCAGCCATTGCTATAAACATGGCACGATTTTTTTTTTTTTAAGATAAAAATGAACAATTTATGAAAAGAGTTGCCACCCCTGAGACATGTAAGCTTTCATTCATTTACTGAATGTTGATGAGCCCCTATTATGCTGGATGTTCTGTGCTAAGGGCTCAATGAGTGAATGCGGTGGTGGTTTTCCAGTTGCTCTTCTGGCAGAAGTAGGGGATGGGGGAGCTTGGGAGATACAGACAGGTAAATGGGCGATTATAATACAAAGTGAAAAGTCCTAAGACCCAAAAAGTGTGTCAGCAGTCACACCAACTGAAACACATAGTGGGGCTCCTTACTCAGCCTTCAGGGGTTAGACACGTTTGTTGCCTCCATTCAAAAACAAATATAAAGAAAATTGTCCCCATTACCCTCATAAATAAAGAAATAAGTAAAGTAAGTGGATAAGTCAAATTGATGATAAAAATACAAAACTCTAGGGAATTCCTTGATGGTCCAGTGGTTAGGACTTTGTGACTCCATGCTTTCACTGCCAGCCAAGGGTTCAAATCCCTAATTTGGGAACTAAGATTCCACAAGCCATGTGGCACAGCCAAAAAAATAACTACAAATCTCTGTCTGACTTATTTCACTTAGTATGATAATCTCTAGGTCCATCCAGAAAACTAACACAACATTGTAAATCAACTATACTTCAATTCGAAAAAAAATTCAGTTGAGGGGGAACCTGGAAGTTGGTGACATTTGAAGTGTGTATGCTGGGATATGCAAAATGCAAAAGTATTTGAGGATAGGAATGTATAATTTGACATAAGTATTTATTAATTTCTAAGTTTCATTCGGAAAATACTTGACACAGCTAAATTTGGCAAATAGCAATTTTTTAAAATTTTTTAAATGATAAAAGTAATACATGAACTGACTTGAATAAATGTTCAATGAGTACAGAAAGAAAAAGAGGAAGAAAGTGAACCTGCCTACTTCCTTCCCCCTTCCCCAAATCTACCCTCCTTGCCTAAGATGAACAGTTAATTGTTTGATGTGTATCCTTGTAGAAAAGTAGTTCTATTTTAGGTGGAGCCATCTAAAACTGCTCTTTTTGTTGGTAAAAATGGTCAAATGATCAATACCTTTGTAGGATTCCACCTAATATTTAGTCATTTGACACATCCTACTCTGTGACTTGCCTTTTTCTTTAGCAGCATATCTTTAAACTCTATGTGAATAAACAGAGATCAACTGTATTTCTTTGTCATCTAACGTCTCTAAAAGGATCTTTAAAAAAATAATCTTGAGATGACAGATTAAGGCCAATGATGGTGGAGCTGCTGGGAAAATTACTCATAATTTGCTACCATTTGAAAAATAAACGGCTCGCCTGAGGTCAGCCTGACCAGAAGACCGGTTCTTTCCAAGGGGCCAGTGTTCCTGGTTAAGAAGCTTTTCAGTTTGCAAACAAAAGAATGGCCCATCCCCTCCCCTGTGTTAGGCTGGCTCTTGTTGCCTCTTGTAATTTACCTTTCAGCCACCCCGCGTTCTCCCTCTGCACTGCGCCGGGCTCCAGGCTGTCTGGGAGAGAGGCTGGCTGGCTCCAAGACCCAGAGCCCGTAGTCTGCGACTCAGACTAAGTTTTTGTGTTAACAACAAATGTTAACTTGGTTTCTGATGACTGCCAGAGTCTAAGGCTAGTACCCTATCCTCCTAGCTTGTTGTCTAGTATAATTTTTCATAATTGCTATCTTTCATAATAATGCCCTCAGAGGGCGATTTGAGTGGAAGTAGCCTTGGATTTATGATCAGAAAACTTGCCTTTAAATGTCTGCTCCATTGTTTATTAAAATGGATAGACTTCGGCCAAATCACTTCTCCTCATTGAATCACAATTCGTTTTAATAGCTATAGAATTAAGATAGTAAAAAAAAAAAAAAAGATCTGTCATTTATTGGGTGTTTACTGTATACCAGGTACTGCTTTCAGCACTTTGCATATATTAACTCACAGCCCTATGAGGTGGTTGGGGCACTATTTTAACCCTATTTTACAGATGAGAAAACTGAGGTGCAGAGGTTAAATATCAATAACTTGCCCAGAATCACATAGCCAGGGAGCCAAAGGAATGAAAGCCAGAGGTGTAGTGCCTAAAGAAGTTTAAAGAGTATGAGAGGCTTTAGCATCTCTTCTTAGGGCTTCCCAGGTGGCTCAGCGGTAAAGATTTCACCTGCCAATGCAAGAGGTTCAGGTTCAATCACTGGTTTGAGAAGATCCCCTGGAGAAGGAAATGGCAATCCACTTTAGTATTCTTGTCTGGGAAATTCCATGGACAGAGGAGCCTGGCGGGCTACCACCCTTGGGGTTACAAAAAGGTAGGAACAACTGAGGGGCTGACCACACACACACACACACACACACACACACACACACGCGCACATACACATAGCATCTCCTCTTGGCCACAAGGGCAAAGAGTTGGTATTTGTTTTTTTCTTTTAACTATTGCCCCCATATCATAGTCATCAACATTTTGGAGCTGGACATATTTCTAGCGAATCTCAGAAATATGTCAAGGGCAAGTCTCTCATGTTAAGGGAGAAAGAGGCTGGGTCCAGAGCATTTAGGGGAGCTGGGTCAAGTTTAAGCTTGCTGATAAGCTTGTAGGGGCGTAGATCTTGCTGCCCGCTACCCTCAGTCATTCCCATGGTTTTTCCCACTTGGTTTAATACCACAAACAACTTAAAAAACCAAACACTGTTTATTGTGGAGAAAGTTAAACATCTACAATAGTATAATGGGACCCAGGGGTCCCACTACCCAGTTTCAACAATCATTAGCCGCTTGGCCAATCTGGCTTCCTCTGTATTCCCACTCACTCTCCACCTACCAGCCCTCACTGGATAATTTTGAAGGGAATCTCAGGCATCATGCTAAGTCACTTCAGTTGTGTCCAACACCCTGCAACCCCACGGACTGCAGCCTGTCAGGCTCCTCTGTCCAAGGGATTCTCCAGGCAAGAATACAGGAGTGGATTGCTATTTCCTCCTCCACCAGGCATCACACATTTCATCATAAAAAGTTCAGTATATGTCTAAACTATAAGGACTCATTTAAAAAATACTTATTGAAGTATAGGTGATTTACAACATTGTTTGTTTTAGGTATATAGCATAGTGATTTGGGTGGGTTTTTTTCAGCAGATTATATTCCACTAGAGGTTATTATAAGATGTTGGTTATAATTCCCTGTGCTATACAGTAAATCTTTTTTGGTTATCTATTTTATGTAGTAGTTTGTATCTGTAAATCCTATACCCCTAATTTATCCTTCTTCCCATCTCCTTGTCCCCTTTGGTAACCGTAAGTTTGTTTTCTGCCAGTCCTCTTCCATTTTGTATACAGATTCATTTGTACTTTTTTCCCACATATAAGTGATCTCATATAGGGCTTCCTTGATAGCTCAGTTGGTAAAGAATCTGCCTGCAATGCAGGAGACCCCGGTTCAACTCCGGGGTCGGGAAGATCCACTGGAGAAAGGATAGACTACCCACTCCAGTATTCTTGGATTTCCCTTGTGGCTCAGCTGGTAAAGAATCCACCCGCAATGCGGAGACCTGGGTTTGATCCCTGGGTTGGAAAGATCCCTTGGAGAAGGGAACAACTACCCACTCCATGGACTGTATAGTCCATGGGGTCACAAAGAGTCGGACAACACTGAGTGACTTTCACTTTTACTTTATAGTATTTGTCTTTCTCTGAGTTATTTCACCAAGCATAATATTCTCTAGGTCCATTCATGTCCATCCTTTTAAGGCTAAGGACTCTTTAATATTAGCACAATGCTATTATCTTAAAAGTAACAATAATTTCAGCAAACAGCCTATCAGGGTTCCAATTGCCTGTCCCATTTACCACTCACTTAGGCCCCTGGTGGCTCAGATGGTAAAGAATCTGCCTGCAGTGTGGGAGACCCAGGTTCAATCCCTAGGTTGGGAAGATCCCCTGGAGGAGGAAATGGCAACCCACTCCAGTGTTTTTGCCTGGGAAATTCCATGGACAGAGGAACCTGGCAGGCTACAGTCCATGGGGTCGCAAAGAGTTGGTCATGACTGAGTGACTAACACTTTCAACTTCTTTTAAAGTAGTTAATTTGCAGCAAGCAAATTTTGAACTTTCAACAAGTACGAAAGACTGTGGAGGATACAGAGATGGTAAAAAAAAAAAAAATCCTTACCCTTTGGAGCAGTTGAGTATGAAGTTGAAAACCCACTATCTATGTGAAATAAACCGTGTGCAAAGGGAAGCAACACAGGATAGATCTTTGCTCATTGGTTGCCTGGGTTCAAGTCCATCTCCACCACTTACTAACCAGGTGACCATAACTAAGTCACTTGATCTATCAGTGCCTTCCTCTCCTTATCTGTAAAATGGGGCTAAAGATAGACTGACCTCTAAGGGTTGTTTGGAAAAGCAATGTGTTAATACAGGCAAACAGATCAGCACATAAAGCATCATAATTACTCAATAAACATTATCTATTATTATTATATCTGGAAGTGGTTATGACCCATTAATAAGTCTTAAAGGCATTTTATAGTAGAAAGGTAGGGAGTTTTGGTTATTATGCCAGGAATAATTATAATACACAGTAATAATTACTATGGACAATGATGATGATGATGATGATTTTGGCCAGGATTTATTTTTTTAATGTGCAAGTCAATTAAAGTTAATTGTCAACCACAATTTGCTAGTGATTTTGCACTTGCATCCTCTTTCTCTCTCATTCTCTCTCTGGGTTCACACCCTCCTCCAAGCTGAGGTCAGAAGGACTTAATCCCTGCACACACATCTCCAAGACATTTCTGTCTTAAAGGGCCCAAGGGATAGAAGAGATCTGATTCCTAACTGAAATGAGGTAGCCGTGGAGGAGAGGTTGCTATAATCTTTATGCTTAGAAAAACCATTCCTCCTGGATTGTTTGGTTTATGCCTGTTGTCCCTTTTCATTCTTCAAAGTGTCTCAGGCCCCTTCCTCACGCTTACCCCTACCCTTGCCTGCTCTGTATATACCATCTCCACAGTCACTTTAACCACTGGGGGCCAGCAGACAAGCCACAACCAGGGCTACTTCTGTCACTGGGAATGGTTTCTGCTACAGCACTGGAGTAACAAGGACCATGTTAGTATTGCTATCCCTTCAATCGTGGAAGTAGTTTCTATCAATCAAGAATGAAGGGAGTTTGAGATTAACATGTACACATGACTATATATAAAATAGGTAAACAACAAGGACCTACTGTGTAGTGTAGGGAGCTATACTCAATATCTTATATAACCAATAATGGAAAAGAATCCTGAAAAGAATATATACATATATATATATATATATATATATATATATATATGTATAACTGAATCATTTTGCTGTGCACTTAATAACACAACATTGTAAATTAACTATCCTACAATTAAAGAAAAAGCAAAGAATGAGGGAAAAGTCCCTAATCTGAGATCATTTAGTCACAAATTTCAAGAATGGCAAGAAGATTAAATAATTCTATTCTCTCCCTCCCTCATCCATCAGGATACTTGATTTATATGTATTCTTTTTTTGTGTGTTTTAAATACTTTTTTCCTCCTGGTATTTACTTGATCATTTAATACTCAATCTTAAAGCAAGTTTTTCTCCCTTCCTTTCTCCTGCAATGTGACTTCTTTATCAGAGCCTAAGAAAAATGTCAAAGGTGAAAAGGTCATGGCATTTAGTGTGTGATTAAGACAAATTTGGATTATACAAATTTAAGACAACAATAATAATTTCAGAAAAAGAAGCTAGATTTCTTGGAGCCCAAATAAAATTTGGTAAAATAAAAATTAAAGGAAAAGGCACCCTGTTAGATACACAGTTTATCAGTAATTCCATCTTGCCAACATTCAGTCCCTACTGTGTGTATCATGGCTTTGTCTTGTGCAAGGCCTTCAGTGAGACCCACAGTTGAATTACAGCACCATTTCCTCAAAGAATGTATTATTTATTAGAAAGGCTATGACAAAGTTACAAATAATTCTAATAAAAGGCAAGGAAAGATATATGACTTCAGAGATGCCTGAGCCATGTGCTGTGGAGATTTATGGAACACAAATGTGACTCTTAAGTTTAGAAATACTTCTGATTCTGGGAAGTAGCAAGGACTTAGATAAGAGGCCCTATCGAGTTGATTTTTATTTATTTATTTTTTTTACAGAGACCCAGGAGGAGTACTTGCTGTTCAGTATAATAATCTTTTAGTGTCATCTTTTAAGTATAAAAGGTATATCTATATAAGTATTAAGTATTAATTTCCAAAATATATATTTAAGTACTAAAATACATGAATATGTATATATTTATATATACATATAAATGACTTTAGGATTTAAAAATTGACCCCCAATCCCCTAGAGGAAGAAATGGCAGCCCACTCCAGCATTCTTGCTTGGGAAATCCCACGGACAGAGGAGACTAGTGGGCTATACTCCATGGGCCCACAAAGAGGCGGACTTGATTGAGTGATTGAACACAGAGAGGCTCTCTCTGCCTACTCTGCCTGCCTGGCTTGTGGGATTTCAGTTCCAGACCAGGGATTGAACCAACTGGCAGTGAAAGCACTGAGTCCTAATCAACTGGACCACCAGGGAATTCCCTAGATTCTATTCTCGTCTCCCCTTTCCCACCAGCTGGATCTTTCAAACCTCCCTATTCTGGTGTTCTCACCTCACCCTACAAACTGCTCAAGGCTTTCCAGCATCCCTGTGGTCCTTTGCCCCACCCCCTCCTTTTTTTATACCACTTAATTTCTTGAAAATGTATCTAGCAATAAATCCTTGGCTCCATCTCTTCACCCCTAATGTATCACTCAACCCACTGCAGCCTAAATTCTGGCATCACAAACTCTGTGTGCGTGTGAGTGTGTGTGTCCAGGTGTGTGTCTGAGTGCGAGAGTATGGATTTAGTCACCAATAACCTTGAGGTTAAGTAGGGAGGTGACTTATCACAGGAATTAAGTACCAGGGTTATGGAATCAGCCTTCCAAGGGTTCGAATCCTGGTGTAAATTTAGTGTAAGTTACTTAACTTTCTTGAGCCTCAGTTTCCTCATCTACACACTGGGAGATACCAAGAGTACCTACCTGGTAGAGTTACTGTGAGGTTGAAATGGGTTAGTTTCTATCAACATAAGGAATTTGGAACTTGCTAGGTGTTGCCATTTCCTATTATGATTACAAGGCAACCCATGCATTTCTATCTTATTTGACCTTCCTAAGAGATAGGCAACACCTGAACACACCCATGCCCCTGAAATCTCCTTGAGCCATAGCTCTCTCTGTTTGCCTTTCTGACCCTTGCTTATCAGGATCCTTTGTGAGACCTTTTTCTGCTTATCCCCTAAATGTGGGCGTTTCCCTAGGTATGACATCAGCCCCCTGTTTTCCTCATGGGGGACACTCCATCTGGGTGACCTTATACAAACCCTTGGCCGCCGCCACTTTCCTATGGCTGAGACCCATGCTGAGCTCCAGAACTGCACGTGTAGCTTACACAGCATCCGTGAGCAGCTCACACCCACCAGGCCCGACTCCACATCCTTCACGTTCCTTTATAAGCCTGCTTCTGTGTCTTGCTGAAGGGAAGCACATCGGAACTGACATCAGAAATCCGTCCCTCTTTCCACTCCCTTTCCACAGCACAGTTGGGGATCAAGGTCTAAGGTTTCCTCAGTATCTCTTTTACGCTCTTTCTCACCATTCTCACCTCCATTAACTTAATCCAGTTCACCACTCTTCCTGCGGACCACATTAGGCTCCCGACTATTTTCTCAAGTTTTGGCTCCTTTTCATTTACCCTTCACTGAGTCTCCCCACTATCTTTCCAAAATGTAAATCTTAATCACATCTGGCCCCAGAGTAGTCCTGTAGTGACTCTTCATAGCTTCATTCTTCATCAGAGGATGAAGTTCATGGTTCCTGGCAGGAATGATTCTTGTTTATCTCTGTGGTCTCCCATTCCTGTGAGGCCCTAATTCCCTAGCTGTGCTGCACTACACACCCTTCCCTAGCTGTGCTGTGATGAATTACAGCGTGGTTCATCTGCCTCATGCTGGTTCCTGCCTCTAGCCCTTTGCATGCCTGCTTCCTCCCTGTCCCTCTTGGCCCTCCTCTCTTCTGCATGCCTCAGAATCTGCCAACTCTTTGCGGGAGCTTCATGAGGCCACTGTACAACATGAACAAGGGTCTCCTCTGCATTCAAACATCGCCCTGTGCAGACTTCTGTTAGAGCATGTACAATGATTTCATCTTTAACCCCCTGATGTGTCTCTCTTCTTTCTCTGCAAATCCCATGAGGACAGCATCTGTGTCTTATCTAACTCCACATTCCTAGCACCAAATAGAGCACACTTGGCTCTATACTGCATGAAAGCTTGTACTAAGAGCA
The DNA here is from genome assembly GCA_024291935.2 of Okapia johnstoni. NCBI lineage: Eukaryota > Metazoa > Chordata > Mammalia > Artiodactyla > Giraffidae > Okapia > Okapia johnstoni. The sequence goes on from CM044308.1 coordinate 63,750,135, forward strand.
CACATCTTCTGTTGTCCTCACTAATTGTGAGCGTTATCACTAAAACAGAGTCTACCAATAAAGATCATACACTCATTTCTCCCACTTGATGGACTTTCAAATCATTACTGGAAAAATAGTGACTATCAAGGAGCAAACTTGAAAATGATTGTCCCCTCGATGTAGTAATTCCATCAATAGGAATCTATCTTAAATAAGTGATCAGAGGCAGGGATGTTTTATTCACCAAGATCATCACCAAGTAATTTACGATAGAAAAAAATTTGGAAAAAATAGAGGAATGATGAAACATCCAGAAGTATGGTACATATATAGGGTTGACTGAACATTATGTTATCATTATATGGTATGTTTCCAAAGAATTGATATTGATTTGGGACAATGCTTGTGCTATGATTAGTGGAAAAGCTAGACAGAAACCTACCAAATATTGTAAAATCTTAAATCATATAATGAAAAGAAAAAGTTAGAATAAACAGAGAAGAAAGATTCAAAAGAAACATAACAAAATGAACTCTTTGGTAATTATACCTTGGGTGATTGTTGTTTTGTTTCATTCATTATAATTTTTTTTATTTTCTAAATTTTCTACAATAAGCATCTTTACTTTTACAATCAGAAGTGTAAAAAAAATTCAAATTACAGATTTGGGCTGTGTGAGGCTATAGTGAACCTTTCTGGTTCTCTTTGTGCAGCAACATTCCTCCTCAGTTTTCCTTTGAGAACACAGCCCTCCACATTCTGAAGCCTTGTGATGTGGATGAAGTGGGCCCCCAACCCTGGCTCCAGGGATAGGCATGTGACACAGGCCTGGGCATGTGACCCAGGCCTGGCTGATCCTTATGTTCCATCTGTCTGGTTTCAGTGACTGGTTCTAGATGAGCATGTGACTTAAGCCAAGTCAGCACTTTTGTAGGAGATGTTCCTGAGGGCAGAAAAGCTCTGCTTGCATCTGCAATGAGCTGTAAGTCTAGAGCTGCATATGAAGTCAGGAAAGCAATACAGGGAAGCATTGCTAAAGGATGGAGATGAAAAAGAATGCATGTGTGTGTGCACCTGTGTGTATACACACACACACACACACACACACACACACACCCCTTCAAGTCCTGATGATTGAGCTCTTAGACCTAGGAAAGCCTGGAATATCATCATCCCTGGACTTTCCAGTTATCTGAGCTAATAGGTTTTATGTTTTTTTGTTTGCGTAAGTCAGTTTGAGTTTCTACAACTTGCAATCAAGAGCCCTCACTAATACAATTATGACAACAATAAAAAATATATAAAGTATAACTCATGAAAGCGTGCAAGGGCTATCACAAAATAGTACAGAACTGGTCCCACACATCATCACCTGAGATATAAAATATTTCCATTATTGTAAATGTTTCTACTGGACACGATCTAAAACACAGTGCATTCTACTGGCATTTCACTCATTGCACCTTCTACATGCCTCCTTTTAGGACAGAGCTAGCTGAGGGTATTATGAAAAATAGCTAATAACCCTAAAGGTACTAGGACTGGTGGTTCTCTGCCATGCCTGGCCTTAAACCTTTAATTGTTAGATCTGGGGAGATTTGGGGTGTTCTTAAGGGGAGTTGGAATGAGAGGGTGTTTAGGGAAGTAGTTTCTTGTTTTTCTCAATGAATACAGAAAGATTTCAATATTCTCGCAACCAAAATGGCCAACCTGGGTATATACAGGCTGAACATGGTCCCTGTTAACAGATATTATAGTTTCTTATAGGGTTATCTGTTTTCCCTCCTGGAACAAGAATCCTCTAGACAGAGACTCCATCTTATTGGTCTTTGTAGCATATGCTTACCTAGATGCTCATAGGTGTTTTTGAATGGAGAACATGAATGATAGTCCAGCATTGTATAATTCTCTATTTTTTTTCCGTTTAGAAGTTTCCTGCCTAGAATTAAATTGCAATATGGTCTCTTTTCATCCAATCTTCTGAAGACTTGTTATCCTCTCCGATATCAGTTGATTGAAGGAGAAAATTGTAAATTTTCTCTCTCAGGTATAATGTTTATGTTTTAACACACAGTGATTTTTCTCCCCACTATGAAATGATTTTAGAAATAAATCAAGATCCCAGAAACTTATCATTGCTCTGAGTGGTACCTTTTATCTCTGTCATTTTCAGAAAAGATGTGGTCTGATGGCCCTGAGTACAGTACCCTTTGAATTTCAGGCATCCCATAGCTGTGTGGCTTGAACCTTTTGCTAGGACATTGGACTGTGGGTTCCCACACTTAAAGATTGTGGCAGGGTGCCCACACCTGTCTATGAACAATGGTCCTCCTAGTGCCTAGTTCCTCCTTGCTCTCCATAGACACTTAAGTGCTTACTGAATGAATAAATATATTTAAAGAGAGGAGATCATATATTCATATTGATAGAGTAGTGATAATTTTTATGTGATTAGCTAACTTTAAAAGCTATATTTCTTAAACCAGTTTAGGTCCTACTAACATGGAACAAGGGAGCTTTCAGTATGAAATAAGGGGAGGTGGAGGAGAGCTGGTTAATGATAAATTTTGGCTGCTACTTTAGAGAAGAGTCTAAATGCATTTAAATTATTCCACAGCTCTTTCTTATGGGCACTTCCCATTATTTCCCATTCTGAAGAGAATGGAGAGGTGTCTTACCGATTATTAGAATGCAGAGGGAAGACTCATCATACCTGGAGTCAATCTTATAATGGCTGGGTCTCCCCTCTTTTCACTGTGTGATCTTGGGCCACTTTTAGAACTGAAATAATAAACGTATCTGCTCTACCTACCTCACAAAGCTGTTATTGTGAGCATGAAATAACATTCAGCATAAGGAGGAACTATAAAACCCTACACAGATACTGTTGTTTTCTTGGGTAAAGCACTTCCTATGCCGTGAAAAACTTGGCTTAAGAGGATCATTTTACTATTGTTCTGCTCTTGGTACAGGCTAGGGCAACTAAGAGGAACACAAGAATCCCCACCCTTGTAACTACCTTCTGATAGAGAGGCACAGAAACAGTGCAAGGGGAAAAAAAAATAGACGCTCAGAGGGCTTTTAGTACAAGAACTTTGGCGCAAATGGGTTTCAAAACTCGAGCTCGCAGAGTAAACTTCACAGGGCTCCTCCCTACCCCAAAGCCCCAGTCTCCAGAAAGGTCTCGGCAGAAGCCAAGCCGACCAATAGAAACCAACTGTGCTTTTACAGGTTGAGGAGCAGGTGCAGAAACTGAGCATTAAGAATTACCTACGCCTGGGCTCAGCCTTCTACCGCAGCTCCTGGCGCCACGCTCGGTCCCCCTCGAACAACAGGAATACAGAAGAATGTCGGGGCCCAATTCCGCTCCCCCCAAATTCCTGTTCCCCGCACCCCTCCACCACCAGCGGCGTCCAGCCTCCTCCCTCGGGAGCTTGCTCGAGGGGCGGTGGCGGACCTTTATTGTCTGGGGAGCATCTGCCAGGTGGCGGGCCAATCCCCTGATGCGCGCGTGGTGCCCAGCTTCACAAAGCGCGCGGCGGGCAACACCACTCTCGTTCGGGAACATCACCCGGGAGGAGAGGTGGAGAGATGCAGGGGCTCTGGGGTCGTGAGCGCGGGGCTAGGGCCGACGTGCCCAACCACTCCCCGCGGGCTCAGTCCCCCGGGATCAGCACCTCGAAAGAACAGGGGTCAGACGCCGCCGCCAGGGAGCGAGACCCAGGCCGGAGGGAGGGAGGGAGGGGAGGCGAGGAGGGGCGCGCAGAAGGGGCGTGGCCGTCGCGCAGGGGGAGGGCGCTGGGAGGAGGGGCCGCGGCTCGGCGCTCGCGGCTCTGGGGGCTCGGCTTTGCCGCGCTCCCGGCACTCGGGCGAGAGCCGGAACGTGGAACAGAGCTCCGGTCCCAGCGCAGCCACCGCGATGAAAGGCGCTTGCGGCGCCTGGGATTTCGTCTTCGTTCTGCTGCTCCTGCTCCACGTCCAGACAGGTGGGAGGGCGCTGCGGGTACCCGGACCGCGCCTCCCCCCCCGCCCCCGGCGCAGCCTGTGCCCCGTTAGGGTTCGAATACGTTGGGGTGGCTGGGGAGAGGTGGCTGCGGCCCCTCTGCTGCCGGTGCGTTTCAGCCTCGGGAAGATTCGGGGCGGCCCCGGGACTCTTCCGCGCCCTGCCCTGCTCACCTGCGCCGGGAGCCCTCCGCAGCCGGTGGTGGGGGCGCTGAGCTGCGGGTCTTCCAGGAAGGCGGGCGGCGAGGGGCTTAGGCTGAGGGCAGCGGGTTGCGTGTGAGTTTAGGGCTGCTTTTGTGAGGAGGGCGAGGGAGCGGGGTCAGAGGCGGGCGGCGAGGGAGTTCTCACGCAGCGCGTTATCTCCGCCGGCCGAGTCGCGGCCGTTGCTTCCTTTTGTTAAAAGTTGTGCGTGAGAACCAGCCCGCAGGTTCTCAGCCGCGCCGAGGGCGAAGTTGGAGGACAGCCTTTTCTTCGCTCTGCAGCGGCTGCTTTCCAAACCGCGGCTCTCTTTGTGCCTCAGAGCTGGGGACGTACCCGCTGCCTCCTCTGCTCTAGGCGCCACGCTGGACGGGAGTCGAAGGCTGCGGCGTCCTCGGGTTCCCCCGGTTATGCTTTTAGCAGGGGGGAGCGTGCAGCTCTGCGGCCGCGAACCTGGAGGTGCGGCTCGGGAGACAACTTGGGCAGGGGTGTGGAAAGCAGCCGCTAGGTTGCAGACTTTGCTTTTGTACATCCTGTGCCCGAGGCTCGCCCCTTTCTGCCGCGTGCCGTTTCTTTCCTGCAGCGCGCCTCGGAGCGGCTGGTGGCTGCGTTTGCTGCCTGCTCCCGGGGGAGACAGGGATGGCGCGCCTAGACATTGCGGTCCCCGACCCCAGCCGCCGCCCACGCCCGCCCACAGTGCCCGGCCAGGCTGACGGGGCTCTGCCAGCCCCTCGACTCGGTGTCTGCGACCTCTGATCGCAGGTCCCTGTTTTCTTTGGGAATATTGAGAATCGCAACACACCCTCTCGCCTGATTTACTTAACGGCTGCCCGAGGTGGGGGGTGGGAGATGGAGTGGAACTTTCTGCAAATCTTACTTAAATCTTAAAGCTGTTGTGAAAATTGGTTATATCTGCGCGGGAACTTGGGTCTTCAGGTGGAGGAGGAGGATTTGCAGGCTCCTGGAAGCCCTCAATCACATTCCTGCCCCCTCTCTCTTTTTCTGGGAGTCGCTGGTGCGCAAGCGAGTGCAAGTCGCCCAGCTAACCCCCTGAAGCTCTGCTATTTCCCACGTCATTTTTTTTTTAAACCCTTAAGGCTAACTTGATGATGTTAGGATAGAAAGTGAGTCTTAACTGGAATTCAGGGGCTCCAGAGGAAGCATCGCTGTGAACTATTGTGGAACTGTCTCGTCAGTTTTCTGACTGCTGCTCAGTTTTCCCAAAAAATTTTAAGGCATTGTGAGGGCTTTCCTGTGGGGGAAGAGAGGTAGGAAGGATCATGAACGACTGGCCCGATTCCGGTGGCTTATTTGACTGCCTAAGCTTCAAATGAGATGTTTGGTCCCTTACATTTTGGTGCCTTGATATTTTAATTTCATTTAAGACATATGCACTGGACCTGATGGGGGCACGAGAACCACCACACAGACTGTTTCCCATTTTTTAGAAAATTGAATGAATAGCTTCCTTCTTCCTCAGAATTAGCTTGCTCCATCCTAGAGAATTTTTTGGCAAAGGGGATTTTAAGGTCTGGCTCCTGGGGGGCGGTGTGGTATAGTGACAAAGGCTCCTGCTGCCTTTCTGGTTCTTTTCTCAGCTTTTATTGGCTGCCTGCCATTGTGCCAGTCCCTTAAATTCAGGGGAGCACAGGGTCCTCCACAGGGTAGTGAGGGGTCTGCACCATGAAGGATCCTTTGGGTCCCAAATTCTCCTCTTTCAGTATCGTAAGCATAGCCTCTCTACTTCTGAACTCTTTCCCTGAATCCTTCCTGCCTCCTTGAAACTCCACTGCCTCTCCTGGTCACAGAGACTCCTTGGTGGTACCCTACTCCTCTGCCTCTGGTTAAAGCAGCGAGGTATGTGTTTTCTCCAATCCACATGCTCGCCTACAGTTTCCCTTTGAGGGCTAGGAGATGCCCACTGTGCAGGATCCTCCGTTTCTGCCCGCCCCCCCCCGCAATGTTTACAACTCCTGTACCCAGCAGGATGAACCTGCAAGGAATAGTGAATCATACCCTGCCCTCGTTCCTGCAGGTGTGAGGCTCGAGTCATCCTCAGCAGCTGGAGGCAGAACATTCTGGATTATTATCCTGCTGGAAATAACATGACGGTCTTATACAGGAAACCCAGATAATTCATTTATGCCCTCTCTGGTCTCTCCCACCCATCCACACATTTTTTTCCCTTAAGACGTTATAAATCACTCATGCTGTGTTATTGCAACACGTTTTTCTAGTGTGCCTTAAATTTCACATTAGTGCCAGATCCTGTGCTGGGGTCCATTGCCTGAAATTTCCAGTCCTCTCGATAAGCCCTGGAGGTAGTCCTGTTACCATCCCTACCAAAGCTGGAGAAACTGGCTGAGAATAAGCCAGTTCCCGCAATAATCAGTGGTGAAGCCTGAGATTGGTCTCATCTGCCCAGGTGTATATCCATTCACATGATTTCTCAGTTATAAAGTGAGATTTATTTGAAACTATTACATATTATATGCTAGGCATTGTTGGAGGTTCTGGGAATGTAGGCTGGCCAAGATTATTACCTTCCCAATGTTGGTGAAAAAAGACCTTGAATTGCCTGTCACAGGGTGTCTGAGTTAGAGTTCTCAATTTGAGGGAAGTCATCGAAGGGGGAGTCATTCAGTGATAGCTCCCCAGGGGTATGTATGATATGTATGTATGATAGCTCCCCTTTTGACACCGGGTGTGAGGGCACCCACTCCAGTATTCTTGCCTGGAGAGTCCCAAGAACAGAGTAGCCTGGCAGGCTACAGTCCATGGGGTTGAGAAGAGTTGGACACGACTGAAGGGACTTAGCACAGCATGAGGGCTTTAGGTGTGAACTGTCCTGTTCCAGTTAGAATCCCTCCAAAATGAAGATGCACTGTCTCTAAAATGATGATGCAAGTTAGTTGAAATTTTTTTCCATCCCACTGTATAAAAAAAAAAAAGTGGTCTTTGCATTGTATACTTGTGGTGAACTTGTGAGAAAGAAAACCCCCAGCGATGGATAACACCATTGGCCGTTTACCCTGGATGAGCACCATGAGTTATAATGCAGTTCACCACTCAAAACCTTTCTCTCCCCAAACAAATGGTGTGCCAAGTTATTCTGTGGGCTTCCCTTGGAGCACGTTTATGTACAGATGTTGTTGTGGTGATGGATTTTGCTGCTGTTGTTGACGGCCGCTAAAAGTTGCCCTTAGGATTTTGACTCATTTCCTCAAGTCTCCCCAACTGATTAAAGGATACCAGGAAATGAGCCACGGTGTCCTGAGCGGAATTCTTGAAGCTGGACTACAGTGGGGGGACCCCTCAAGGCAATGGTCAAAGGTGCAGCAGTATTTTCCAGAATGAATTTAGTTTAACAGCCAACAGGCAAGGGAAGTGCTAAATGTTGCTGCGTTCATGTTTGGTGTCTTTATAAAAACAGGCACTGAAAGACATTTGAAGAAACCTTAGGCATGCAAAATTTCACGTGTGGTCTCTGTAACTTGAATAGATATTTTAATGGCTGCAAATCCAGAGTGAAGAGGGCCTACAAGGGAGTTACCAGAGGTTAAAGTTTGAATCTAGAGAGAATTCAGTGTAAATCATTGTTGAAAGTAGAGAGGACTTATGAATAAGCCTGGCTTAGCAGCTCTGGTTTCTGACATTTTGGACCTGAGACAGCCCATCTTTTGACTTCAGACACTTAATTGTAAACTAATAGCCCTTACTTGGATGTGTTTTGTTTGCCTCACATAATGCTTTTTTAGAAAACATAGGGGAAGTATTTAAAATATGGAGCATTTGTATCAAAATCTAGATTTCTCAATTCTCTTGAAGAATTGAAAATTGCCTCTTGACATGGGACCTCAGCTCTTCCTGTTGCTCTAGACAGTCCCTCTCTACTGCCAGTCAGGCTTTTAAATTTAGCCTTCGGCTCCAGTGAGCATTGGAGAAGGCAATGGCACCCCACTCCAGTACTCTTGCCTGGAAAATCTCATGGACGGAGGAGCCTGGTGGGCTACAGCCCATGGGGTCGCTAAGAGTCGGACACGACTGAAGCGACTTAGCAGCAGCAGCAGCCACCAGTGAGCATAGATGGGATATTGCAGGTACCTAGTGGAAGGAGCACAGGCCTAAGGAATGAAGACAGCCTTGTCTTAGTCTGCTGAGTCCATGACTGACAGCTTTGTGACCTTGGAACGAATTGCTTACTCTTGCTGAGCATCCTTTCATCCTAGTTTTAGCTGTGTGACATTGGGAAAATTACTTAACCTCTCTGTGCCTGTAAGTATGTGGCTACATATAAAGTTTTTAGCATGGTGCTGCCTGGCACACTCATGGTACAAACTCAATACATGTCAAGTTCAATACATAATTATTATCTATAAATTAGAAATTATTGCTATCCCTAAAATGGGATTAATGCCTTCTCTAATATGATTACTTTAAAGATTAGAAACAAATTCTTGTAAAAATACTTGGCACAGGACCTGGGATGGGATAGCCACCTAATAAATGAAGAAACTTCGTAAGTGTGTAGAATTTGACTATTTCTCTTTGTAATCCTTGCATGCAGATACCAGCAGATTTTGATGGATTTTAAAATGAAATAAACTTTAATTTTTGTCTTGAATTTTATATAGCTTTTGACATAACAGTTGGGAATCACTAGTCTTAGAGATTGAACAGATCTTGGACTATTTTTTCCTCAGGAGGAGAAAAAACCCCCAGATTTCTCCAATGAAAATATTTATCCCTCCTAATTTTTTCCATTCATCTTATGCTTTAGCTCTTACCTTTTAGTTATGAAATGATTTTGCTAGATATCTTTGGCTGCATACCTTTCTAACAGCTATGTTTTTAAGGCTTTTGCAAACTTTAAAGTTTATGTGAAATTGCTATTCAGGGCATGTGGCATCCAAGTTAAGAGCTTGGGCTCTGAAATTGACAAGCTGGGTTTTTATCCAGTTCTACCTCTTGCTGGCTCTGTGACCTGGGATGAGACCCTTCACCTTGCTCAAGCTTCATTTCCTCACCCATAAAATGGGAATGATGGCATAGGGCTACTGAAAGGAGAAAATCAGATTATGCACAAAACACATTCTGCATAGTGTCCCTTACAAGGAAAGCATGGGAACTCCACCATCAGGCTGATTTTAATGTTTCTTTTTCAGCTTTGTCTCTTAGGAAAGAAATTTAGAAATGGTTTTAAACCAGGTTATATAGAGGGATTTGTCTTAGTATTAATCAAGACGAGTTAGTCAGTGTTAGTCGCTTTAGTCGGGTCCAGCTCTTTGCGACCCCATGGTCTGTAGCCCACCAGGATCCTCTGTCCGTGGAATTTTCCAGAAATACTGGAATGGGGCAGGGATACTAGAGTGGGTTGCCATTCCTTTCTCCAGGGAATCTTCCTGACCCAGGGATCAAACCCTAGTCTCCTGCATTGCAGGCAAGTTCTTTACCATCTGAGCCAGCAGGGAAGCCCAGATCAAGAAGTTTATCCATTTATTGTTGTTTTTTTACTTTTACATATATATTTTTGACCTCATGGAGAGGTATGCAGGATCTTAGTTCCCTGACCAGAGATGGAACCTGCGCCTGCTGCAGTGGAAGCATGGAGTCTTCACCACTGGACCACCAGGGAAATCCTGAAGCTTATCCATTTAATGTCTTTTTCTTGTTTGTTTGTTTTTTTAAAGATTCAGTTAGCGTTGTGCGTAGTTCTCTCCCTGGTTCTATTCACAGCTGTTTTCTACAAAAGAGGGTGCAGCTTTCTGGATAAAAGTTTAGGAGGGGAAAGTTCTGTAGATGGCCATTTTCCCAAGGTGAATAAGTAAGTGTAGTTCACAGAGGGTCCCTGAACCCCATGCCTTGTAAAGTGGCATTGAAAGCCTTGAGAGGAAGGGGCTCCTCCATGACTGTAAGAGGTTCTTCCCTAGCCACTGAAGGACCAAGCTGGGCTTGTCCATTACCCCCACTACTGGACACACAGCAGTGCTCAGTCAATACTAGTTTAAACTCTGACCTGTTCTCCAGCACTTGTATAGAGCTTTGCTCAGTCAGTATTTCAGATTCAGTTTAGCAAAGGATGACCAATCCCTATGCTTTGGTCCTTGCAGGTACTGTACGTGTGGACCCCTGGGCTGTGGAGGAATAAAGTGAGAGCAGAACCATCAATTCAAAGTAGAATTTGGCGTCATAAGAAGTGCAGAGTACCCAGGCAATATTTCAAAGGAGAGGAGTTTACATCTTGGTGGGCATGTGATAGAGATCAGGGATCAGTAACAGTGTCCATATGGGAGATAATATTTGACATTAAGTTCTACTCTTTAAAGGAGGACAGAGTGTCTGTAGTTGAGGCTTGTATTGGAAAAAAAAAACGCCTGAAAGAGGGAGCAAGAGATTAAGATCTAATTTGAAGATTCAATTCGTGTTAGGACTAGGGGTAAGGAATTGGAGGGAAGAGGCTGGAAAGGTGGACTTTGATTAGCCTCAAGGATCATTGGTGGGGGAGGGTCGTTTTAGTGTTGGGTTTGGTCCAGAGTCTGAAAAATACTTTTGTAGTCAAGGCTACGGTAGACTTGACCCAGTAGTGGCCCTCCCAGCTTTGCTCACCAGTCCAGGGCTGTTTGCTCCACCATTTTGTCCTGATGCACACTCCCCAGCCAGCTCCGAAAACTTGGGCACCCCCTTGCTGTGGGCAGCTGAAGCTAAGGAATGTGTGTGTGTGTTTTAAGTTTTAGTAAAATACACGCAATGTAAAGGTTACCATCGTAAACATTTTTTGGTGTACAGCTCAGTGGTATTATCTTCACATTGTTATGTAAGATAGAACACTTCCATCTTACAAAAACCTAGTACTCTCAACCCATGAAACAGTCCGTCAGCCCCTGGCAACCGTCATTCTACTTTCTGTCTGTATGATTGTGACACTCTATGGACCTCACATAAGAGAAATCATTCAGTACTTGTCTTTATGACTGGCTTATTTCATTTAGCATACTGTCTTCAAGGTTCAGGGCTTCCCTCATAGCTCAGTCAGTAAAGAATCGGCCTAGTTCGATTCCTGGGTTGGCAAGATCCCCTGCAGAAGGAAATGGCAACCCACTCCAGTATTCTTGCCTGGAGAATTCCATGGACAGAGGGGCCTGGTGGGCTACAGTCCCTGGGGTTGCAAGAGTCAGACATGACTTGGTGACTAGACCACCACCATGTAGTAGTTGGAATTTCCTTCCTTTTTAAGGAAGGCAGTGCACGTACATGTACGTGTCTACTACAGTTTGTTTATCCATTCATCCATCAATGAACACTTGGGTTGCTTCCCCCTTTTGGCTATTGTGAAGAATGCTGTTATGAACATGGGTGTACAAATATCTAAGGGAGAGTTTCTGAGCCTCTGTTAGAATGGGGTTAAGCCTTTGAGCGTTATGTTGTTAGTGGGGAGCTGGGCCGGGGTCCATCAGTCACACTCTTTAGATGATTAGATGGTCTTTGGATGAAGAACTGAGCGCTTGGGTGTTGGGGTGCATGCTCTGGAGAGAAAGAGAAACACTTTAGAGATGAGAGGAAGATAAAGGTGGCAGACTTGGTTAATTCACTTGGCAGATTTACAGGCATCTTGGATTTGCTAGTCACTGATGAGATAGTGAGGAGGGGGAACAGGAGTTACTGTGGGCGTGGTAACAGAACTTGGGGTGCTATGGAATTAACAGAAATAAAGCTAAGAGGATGAGCCCTTTTGAAAGAGAGATGTGATGTATGTTTGTTCTTTGGTTACTTACAGGCTGCATTTTCTTGAAACTTAATTTCCCAGAAACTACGATAGATAAAAATGAAATTCTTCTTAGGGTCAGGTCCAAGTGAAAAACAAAACTTAAGCTCCAAAGGTCAACAGAACATGGCTCTGTAATGTTACAGTAGGATTTGGGGATTAGAAAGAATTGTGTGTTGTGTACCAGTCATGTAATGAAAAGTAAATTTTCCTGAAAAGAAATCGATGACAGGAAGATAATTCTGCATTTATTCTCTGCATTAGACCATTTAAAAAGTATGTTTATTGGTTTTCTCAGAGAATAAAATGGATGTTTTAGGTATAGAAGAGGATATAGAGTTGATTAAAGCTTTGGGAAATAGGCCCTTTGAAAGCAACTTAAAGAAATTGGATTTATTAGGCCTGGAGAAGATAAGGTGAAGGGAGGTTTAGTGAATGACAGTCTTCAAATATTTGCAGAATATAAGTGAAGAATGGGACTAAATAAGACTAGTTTAAATTGCCCCAGAAGGGAAGTCAGGTTTGTTTTTTTGTTTTTTTTGTGTGTGTGTGGAAAATCCTTTGATTAGAAGGGTTGGAAAGACTTTATTGTGTTACCAGAATTAGTTATAGGGTCTTGGCTGCAGGTATGACAAAAACCAAGTAAGTCATTTTCAGCTTTAAATGGTTAGGTCCTGTGCCCCTCAATTGGTATGATGACTCTTTAGGGGCCTACCTGAAATCTTTGCTAAATAAAATAACCAGGCCCTTTTCTCTCTTCACTGCTGTGGCTGTGGAGTGGAGTGTTTCTCATCAATTCTGGGTAGACTAACAGGATCTTTGCAATTTTTGGTTATATTGAAGGTAGCCAGTAAGGAACTTGCACCTAAAATTGGGTTATTGAGTGATGTATTGGAGGTGGGGATGGTGAAAATAACCACAGAATGAATTGTACAGTGCGATAGCTTAAGCTGAGGGTCAGAATAAAAACAAGGAAGTTCGAGGTCTAGAGTAATCTATAATCAGCCATAATTAGCTGACCTAAGAATGGTTGTGTTCTGTGATTGCCAGACTGACTGGTGATTCTGAGACACAGCCAGCCATGCTGCACACAGGCTGAGGTTTGTAAGGATGAAGGAAGCCCTTTCCCCTTGATTACTCAGGGATGGACTGTTTGCTCTGGGGCTGGCCTAGCATTCTCACTTCCCTTCGCATCTGCCCCTTCCCTTTGGTCATTTGGTGGTCATGGTTCAGTGGCAGTTGTTAAAATCAGCCAACCATCTAGCAGGGGAAGGTGGTAGAAATGGAACTGCAATTCAGCAGTCTCTAGTTGATTACATCATTTCACCTGTCATGTCGTCATGCATGAAGATTTCTGAGATGTGATTTCCTGCCTTGAAGGAGCCGGGAATCTATGGAAGCAGAAGTGCTAGGTAGATGCTAATGTAGTAAAATTTATAATAGGACTTAAATAACAGTTCGAGTCCAGAAGCTAAGTAAGACACATATTGTATTGCATTGGGCTGAAGGAATAAGTTTCACTTCTCAGGTAGAATGGCTGATTGCAAGGAAGATTTGGAAGCCAAGTTAAACCTTGAAGAGTAGGGCGATTGGTCAGGGTGTGAACAACAGAAGCAGAGGGTGACAGTTAGCTGAAAGACTCCCATAGAAAATAATCTCTGTGGAGACTAACAGAATATGAGATAGGATAATTTTTAGGGCACCTGGATTTTTCTTCAGTAATTGCAGTATTTCCTATAATACCATATGTGATGAGATTTTTATAAGTGTCATCTGGTCAAGTAGGTACGTATTCAGAGAAGTAATTTTAGGAAGAGTGTAGATCTCACTTTTGCATGGTATTAAATATATTGTGGGCTTCCTAGGTGGCGCTAGTAGTAAAGAACCTGCCTGCCAATGCAGGAGACTGAAGAGACTTGGGTTCAATCCCTGGGTTGGGAAGATCCCCGGAGGAGGAAATGGCAACCCACTCCAGTATTCTTGCCTGGAAAATCCCATGGACAGAGGAGCCTGGAGTCGCAAAGAGTCAGACACGACTGAGCAACTAACACACACATATACACTATGCGCAGCGCACGCGCGTGCGCATATGCATGTACACGCACACACGCACACACAGTATGCACAGTGCGCATCACGGATATGTACTTGGAGTTGCTTTTAAGTCCAGGGCTGATTACCCTCCCCTACCTTCCTACCTACCCCACCCCCACCCCGCCCCCAGTCAAAATCACAGATTTTGTATGCTCAAAAATCTAATAGTAGCAAGAGATAATCTTTGAGCCTTAGCTTATTAACAAATTTTAAATATTTATTACAATGGTAACTCAGGTATGTAACATAAATTTATGCACAAATATGCATAAATTCATTTGTTTAACAAACAAACAAAACCCCCAGCAGCAAGTAAAACCCTCAAGCCTTGAAAAGAATTCTGATCTGCTCTGGGTTCCCTAGCCCTGCATTAAGAAGGTAATTAAAAGGTAATGAGGGGTGCTGGTTACTGCCCTTTCCAAAGCAGCGATCCTCTGATCCTCCGGGAGGAGGTAGCTGTTTGTGAGAGGTGGAACTCTATTATGTGAATGATGGTATTTTCCAGGGAATGCCTTGTAGTTGACCTAATGGATTAAAAAATAAGAGGGTAAATGAAGAGGAGAAGGCCTTACTTTTTCCTTTGTATCTCAAGTTCGTTAGTGAAGCAAAAATATTTGGTTTTACCCCAGGTGACTCAGATTATTTCAAAGGACGTTTTAAAATTCTTGAAAACAATCAGGGCTGCCAGTAAGTTAAATATAATGGCCTATGCAGATTTAGCAGGGGAATTGCTTTGCAGGGTTTGAACAAAGGAGGCGTTATCAGGTTTGGTAACTGGTGTCTCTTTCTTATTGGAAGGGAAGTATTTATAGAAACGGATCTAATGTAGATTTGACTTCTGAGGAAAATATTAGTGGTTTTGTGTGGCCTTTGGCTGTTTTTCTACTTGGCTAGGACATGTTTTAAAGAGAACAAGACTAAAATGGCTTAAAAAATTGAGAATTACACTACTTGGAAAAACTATGGCTCCTTATAAAGTGTGTTTTATAGTTCGTAAAATGTTAAAAATGTGTTTCCATCATGTTCTTCACAATGTAGATTTCTTTTTTAACGGCTGATGGAAGATTTTCATCTCAAGAAACAGCCTGGTAAAACCGCAGAGGCTTTAGGCTTTTTGTCATTAGTTAAATTAAACTAGGATCCTTTCTCTAAAAATATGTCATTAGAATCGCCACTTGAAAACAGTTAATTGGAATGTTTAAGTGTTTCTCTTGTTATTTTAGTATAGTTAGTACATTTACTACAGGGAAATTGTAGGCAAGTTTCTAGCTCACTTTCATGAAAAAGAACCCTTCTTTCCAGTCTTTTAAAATAAACTAGCATATGTAGAAGGGTTTATGAATTTTTTAAGGAGATCTGAATGTGTAGCCTAATTTCCATTCCAGCATTTTCAAGGGATACTATTTTAAATGATCACTTTAGTTTCAGAATGAGTGCCTTCTAGGGAGATGCTGGCCAGGATGCCGAAAGTGCTACGGTAGTGAGCAGCCTGCCGTCAGGTGAGCACAATCCAGGCAGGCGCAGGTGGCTTCTCTCTCCTTGTGGGAATCTTGGAACAGCACCTCTGGGCATAAAGCTATAGTGCTTAAGGTTTACAGCTTCATTCTCTTCATCCCTTCGGCATCTTTTCAGTGGACCCTACATGTACCAGGAATTTATAGATTTGTTTACAAATAATTATTGATGTGGTGGCGGGACATAGCCACATACAGGCAAAGATCCTTGTCCTTTTGGGGCTTATGTTCTAGTGAATTTTTTTCCTTTCATGAGCCCAGGTTTACAAAGAGCCCAGAAGAAAGAAAAAGTCTAGGGTCTCTCAGCGAGAAAGCAGCTTATTTAGATTTATTTCAGTTTTGCATTAGGGTCAATTAAAGAAGGAAGTAAAGAAAGGCAAGATTTCTCAGAGGGTTGGGGGTCACAGGGGAGGAGGGGCCAGAGGAGGCAAAATGGAGAGAGATGGGAGTGGGGAGGGAACCGGGTCACGGCAACTTAGGAGGAGCTTTGTGAGCTGTTTGTCTCTTGAGTCCTGTCTGCCTCTGTGGTGCCCTCAAAGGGCTGAGCACATACCAGTCTCCCAGCTTGTCATGGCTCTAGTCTTTGTAACTTCAGCCCCTCTAGCAGGTATGAGACTGTACTGATGAAGGATGTACCAAAGTGGGTGACAGAAGTGTCCACAGTGCCAGGGAATGTCTTCACTTCTCAGGAGTTCGTGGAGCCTTGAATGTGCCAAAAGTCCATCATCTGTCTGTAGGTTTGGAACCATTTTTTTCTTAGAATGGACCAGAATGGTTTTTCACAGCTGAGAGAGATGCTTCAGGGATGCAGGCTGAAAGCTCTCCAGTCTGTCTCCAAGGATGGGAGGCTCTGTACCTCCTTTTCACATTCTTTCATCTTTTGCCTGTTGAAATTGACCATCTTCAGTTTTTAATGATACCTGTATTTAACACTGAGTCTGACAAAGCACGCAGGTCGTGGTGAAGCTAAAACACAGTTTAGCCACTGTCTTGTCAGGCTGGGCATGGTGTTTCCACTCCACTGTTACTGCAGTAGCCTGGATGAGAGGACAGGAAGACTTCTTTGCATTTTAGCCTTAGGATGAACTTTCAGAGGTCCATGAAGTGATAGGCCCTCCAGTTTCAAATCAAGGACTCCCCTCAGTGAGAATGGGTACTCTTGGTACACAGGAAAGGAAAGTTCCTTCTCTGTCCACTCTGGGGGAAGAAGTGGGACTCGTGCTGCCTTTGGTGGTGTTAGTGTCGGTCCTCAGGAAAGAAGCCAAGATGAAGACTGTCTGGGGACAGCAAGTGGTACCCGCAGGAGTTACGTGTGGAAGGGAAGGCGTCCCCACTGACTACAGCTGTGGTTACTTAATGACGGCATTAAGGTGGGTACTCAGGTCCTTGGTACAGCGTCAGTTGACAATTCTGATGAAACTAACAGACGAGTTCTAGGTATACAAGACGAGCTTTAGGTATACAAGTGTGGGTGCTTAAGTAATTATGAAATCAGTTGCTTGTAAAGCACTTGGTCTAGGTTTGATGGAAGACTAGTGTGTTTCTAAGCTGAGAGTAGAAATAAAATAAAAATCCAGTGTCATCGTCATTCATTAGCACCTGTTGTTTTGGGTGAGAACATCAGGGCCTAAATGTAATCGACTTTGTTTAAGTTTGCTCTCAGTTGACTAGGGAAGGGTTGAAGAAAACAAGAGAGGGGCCTGTGACTTCTCAGCTATTTCCTGGGTTATTTGAAAACTTATTAGCAGCCATTTTATTTCAAGATGGAGGAATTGGATCTCATGATAACTTTAAAAACTATATAAATATATACCTTTAAAATACACAGAAATGTAATTGAGAAGCCCATATATATATATATATATATATATATAGGGCTTCACAGGTAGTGCTAGTGGTAAAGAACCCACCTGCCAATACAAGAGATGTTAAGAGATGTGGGTTCTATCCCTGGGACGGGAAGATCCCCTGGCGGGCATGGCAACCCACTGTAGAACTCGTCTGGAGAATTCTTTGGACAGAGGAGCCTGGTTAGCTACAGTCTGTAGGGTCACAAAGAGTCGGACACGACTGAATTGACACAGCATGTACACAGACATATATATAATAATTGTGGGACCATCTCACACATGGAGACAAATGTAGCGAACCCTCATATACCCATCATCCAGCTTCAGCAATTGGATCAGCAGCAGTCTGTCTTCTTTACTTCGTCCTCCCACTTTATTCTTCTTTTTTGGCTGCGCCATGTGTCTTATGGGGTCTTTAGTTCCCTGACTAGGAATCGAACCCTGGTCCGTGGTAGTGAAAGCCTGTGTCCTAACCACCGGACTGCCAGGGAATCCGTCCCACCCATTATTTTGAAGCATATCTCAAGCATTGTAGAACTTCATTTGTGAATGTTTCCAGTATGTAGTTCTAAAACAGAAAGATTCCCTTCCCTGGGCATAACGATGCCAGTGTCACAGCCTTCCAAATCAGTAAATGTCATTGAGTATCTAGGATTTACATTTTCCTTATTGAAAATAAATATGAAAACATATGTGAACATATGAATTTTTGCTAGAATCCACACAAGAGCCACATTGTCAGTTGGTTGATACGGCCTGTAAGTCAGTCAGGCTCTATTCCCCAGCGTTTGTTGAAGGATTTGTCCTGTGCAGTTTCCACAGTCCAAATGCTGCTGCCTGCATTCCTGTGGTGCTGTTCAACTTGTTCTGTTCCTGAATTTCCTGTAAACTTGTCACATAGAGGTATGGTTATACTCAGGTTTGATTTCTTTTTTTCACAAGATAACATCAGTAGATGGTGTGTTCCTCTATAATTTTATTTTCTTTCCCTGTTTTGGATATACTATTGAGTACTTGCAGAGTTTTTGGCTTTTGTTCTAAAGGTTGCCTTTATACTGATACCTTTATATAGTACTCTTGGTTCACTCTTTCTGGGCCCAATTTCCTATTGGTTGCCTTCTGTGAGTAACATTTAAATTAGTTACTAGTCTGTTCTTTCCTGTTTCTCTCCTAGCTTGGGATTTGAAGAGATACTCTTGTACTCCCAGTTACTATCTGTAAGGCAATCAGCAAGCCTATTCTGCTTTGCAGATACTCCGCCATCCCCTAACTTTTCTGAAACTGCACCAAAATTACTTTATCATAATATATAGCAGTCATATATTCTGCTATCTCCTTTTTTAATCATCATTTAATCTTAGTTCTGCAAGTAAATGTATATTTAATGCTTGCCACCAGGGCTTATGTCTTGTCTTTCCTGACATTTTGGTTTTCTCTAGCTCATTCTCTAACGTACCTCAGAAAGCACTCATGGGAAGTATTTCCTGAATTATGTTCACAGGAGCTTGTCTGTAGCCTTTGCCTTTTGTACTTAAAAGTCAGGTTGTTTGATATAAATCCGTGGCTCATCTTTTCTTTGCTCAAGGATCTTTAATATTTTACTATATTGTCTTTTGCCATAAAGTGTTGTCAAAGTCTGCTGGAAATCTGATTTTCTTTCCCTCATATTTAGCTTGATACGTTTGTCTAGATACCCAAAGGACTGTTTTTTACCTTTATTCTTTGAAGTCTAGTAGTTCTGTAGTGTTGGATGCTCTGGGTTGATTTTTTTTTTTCTTCCAGGTACATAATGTGCTACTTCCCTGGTAGCTCAGATGGTAAAGAATCCACCCACAATGCAGGGGACCTGGGCTCGACTATAAATTTAAATTTGCGTACAGTGCAGCTTTTGCTGTTGGTTCTATTCTTCCTCTTGGCTTTTAGAGCTCCCATTGTGTGTATGTTAGATCTTCTTCTTTGACCATTTTCTCTCAAATCCTTTTAATATCTTCATAATTTGATAGAATTAAAACATTTTCCTCCTTCTCTTCTACTTCTTGTGAGGCATTATTCATTTTATTTCCTCTTGTCTTCTTTTTATTTGTCCTTTATTTCTGAAATGATTTTTTTCCTTTTTAATTGTTAGTTTTTTATCTCCAGTTTTCAAATCTTTTCTCCAGTCAGCTCATTTTTTTTTCTTTTTTATTTAATTGAAGTATAGTTGATTTACAATGTTGTGTCAATTTCTGGTATACAACAAAGTGATTCAGTTACATATGTATGTATTCAATCAATCAGCTCAATTATGACTTAAAATTCCTAGTCTATTCTTTATAACTTTTTGATTTCTTTTAGCCCATTTTTGAAGTATTAGAATTTTCATATGTGCCTTCCTGGCATGATTTTATCATCTATACTAGGGATGTGATTCTGTTCCTTACTCTTTCTTTAAGTAAAACATTTGGAATTCAACTGTGATTCTCTTCTGTTGTTCACCATGAGTTTTAGTTTTCCTATACTCTTAATAGAACCATTATAGCTTTTCTAGCTTCACAGTTCTAAAGAACCCACTTACATTGTTTTCACGAAGTGGTTTAAAAAAATGGACTTGACTTTTCTACTCCTAAGATCTTAACCTTTTGGTCTCTGTCCCCAGCTCTTACCTGACTGAATCTTTCCTTTGCCCCATTTTATTCACCTTAGATTCATCCTTATCAGTTTCTTCTCAGTGTGGAGCTTTGACTTACTTAGTTTGTTAGTTCATAGGCCTTAGACCTCCCCCACCGCCAGAACATTCCAGCACATTAGAAATACATGGGACACAATCTCTCTACACTTCTTAGGGAAGTTGGAGCCTGCAGAGTACTCTGCCAGCTTCTGTGAGGGTTCCAGAATGCGGACTCGGAGCTTTCCAGTGAGTACCTAGTGGCAGTTCTACAAGCTCCTGGTAGTTTGTCCCCAATTCTTCATACACAGGGTTCATGGGGATACCTTATCACCTGGGTTTGTTGTAGATGCTATCTGTGGGTTTTTGATTCTGCTCTATTTGTCTGTTTTTATGGTTAGGATGAATTGGGGAGATTCAATGAATTATGTTCCCACCACCATCTTGCCAGAATATCTGTGGGCCTTTTAACATAAAATTGGTAACCTTTGGGTCTGCTAGCAAAATAGCAAAGTCTTACAACATTAAATCACTAATAATAGCTGTCTTATTCAAAAGTAATTTTCTTTCAAAATATAAGAATATGTGATAGAAAAGTTAATGTTTTTAACTATCTGAAAACTGGCCACTGTATGGGCTACCTCAGCCATATTCTAAACTTAGTGTTACAAAATGTAATGGTTGAAATTATCTGAGGACCAGGAAGTCATCTCTGGGCTGTTGTTTCTGAGGAAAAGGTGTAAAGAGCCACCCACTTTTGCCATTATTTGTTTGGATTGATATTCCTTGAGTTCTAAAGGAGACAATTCTATTTTATAGTTTTAAAAGGATTAAACCACATTTGCACTTTTAATATCATCTAATAAAGATAAAATCATTACTTAATTAGATGCATTTTTCTCTTTCAGCTTTTTTCCCCCAGTGAAGAATTTGCATATCTCTAATTATAGTCATTTGAAAAAAATGCTGCCAGGACTTGACATAATATTAATTTAGATTTCCAAAAATACGAAATCTCCTTCCTCCAACTTGAGTTTCCTCCAATTGGCCATTGATTTAAATTACATGCTAAAAGGTGACAATTTAGAATTGGCCCCCTTTTCCTCTGTATTTAGGGACAACCATTATTCTAAAGCCATTGAAAGAAGTAAAACTTACTCAATGGGCATAGTAGAAACTTTTTTTAAAAAAATTCTGGAAAATAGAGCAAGATCATTTTCAGACATTTCCTTCTGGTTTTCTGTGAAGAGATTGAGAAGAAATCATTTCAAAATGGAGCTGGTCTTTAAGAATCCTTTGCAAAGGGGTAGCAGGCTTAATGTATTGCTCTAAGTGAATGTCACCCAAGAAAAATTAAGGGAAAAGTCAATACTCATTAAGCAAATTGACCAGCCAAGTGTTTTGATAAATGTTGCAACAAATTGGAATAAACTAATTTTGTCCATTAGTGTGCTTTTAGACCAATGTGATTGTTTTGGTCTAATTATTTTTTATTTTGTGTATTCAAATGTAGAATGGCTGCAGAATTAATGATTGCAGCAATTATCTGATTAGCAATTTAGAAAATTGGTGAGTGGTATCTAACTACTCACCAAGCAGTGCCTGGCATTTCATAGGACTTTGTGCAGGAGCACACACAGTCTAAGGAGAGGCTTGGGCTGTTGTCTGTCTCTGACCCACTGCAGGTGGGAGCCCCAAGGTCGTCACTGGTTAGCCTGGGCTGTGGATGTGGGCTCTTGCATGTCATGCACCAGATTGAGGTCTGGTGTGCTGCAGAAGTTGTATTTGCCACCCTGTGTCACTCTTCCGGAGTCCTGTAGCTGTGACTGGTGAATTCTGCAATATTTCCCACTTCTAAAGCTTGGGGATTTGAGAAATCTGTGCCCGAGTGGCTGCCAAAGCTTGTCAGGGGGACCCAGCGCGAGGCCGATTTCTAGGTGTAAAAGCCAGGCAGATTTGCTCACTCAAGAAAATCTGTTTTTGCAGGTTCGCTTTGAATTCCAAGATACAGATTCTGGTTAAAAAGAATTTTTTTGTTGCACTAATGCCATAGGTTTCTCCTGGTAACTGACTGCCTTGTGGGGGAGGGGATGGCTGGTTCTCCACGTGTGGTCCTAGACCCACAGTAGCAGCAGCCTCACCTGGGGCTTTTCAGGGGTGTGCAAACTCCCCCTTCCCACCCCAGACCCACCAAATTTGGAAACTCTGGGGGCAGGGCCCAGTGGTCCCTTTTACTGAGCTCTCCAGCTGTACCTGGTACAGGCTAAAGTTTTAAAACCACCAGTCCTGAATATAAAAATGACTGAGCTTTGTTACAGTGTTGGGCTGAGATAGTTAAAAAAATTAAAGCTCATGTAGCCTCTTGAATATTAGAAGAGTGTGCAATTCTCTGTTCTCTTTCTGTTGCACTGAAAAGATAGATAGGCGTTTCAGTTGCTCCAGACAGAAAAGCAGACAATTGCAGTTCTGGGGGACAATGCCCCTGGTAGAGGCTGCAAAAAAGGCATGCATGGAGGTAGGGGTGGAGGAACGGTGATGGAAAGGCCCCTCTGGATTGTATTTTAAAGGAATAAATGTTCCTCTCTGATTCAAACCTTTCAGAGACTTCTCAGTGTTCTTGGAATTAAGTCTGTCCATGTAGATCCCATCCAAGACTTCAGTGGCTCTACTTGATCTCCACTTTGCACACAGTACCTGCCTCATCTTCTGTTCTCAGTGCTTGCTTCACTCCTTGAAGCTGTCCTTGCTCGTTGGAGCTCCCTGCCTCCCTGGAGCACCAGTTTCTCCTTGCTTCCTGGTGCCTTTCAGACCCCAGCTAGCGTGTTTTCTTTTTGACCCCTCAGGGTAGGTCAGGTCAGGGCACCTTGTACGATGCATGTCTCCCCACTCTGCACACTGTAATTGTGTGATTGGACATTTATTGGTTGACCAGTGCAGCTAAATATAAATTCTGTGAGGAGGAGAGAGAGACCTTGCCTTTTTCACTGCTGCCCAAGGGTCCAGCCTATAGTAAACATTCAAGAAAAGTTTTTGGATGAATGAATGAAAGGTAGGGAGAAGTAGTCCCATCTTTATTCCTAGGACACGTGGGGTGGTTAATGTATGCAATTTTGATGGTGTGTCACCTAGTGAGTTTTATTTATAAGAGCAGTTGCCACCATCATCTAATCCTACTGCTGGAAGGGGGAGTCCCTTGCACAGGGGAGCAGAATCTCATGATTTCTAGGTTGGAATCTGGCTTATGGGACACCCAAGAGAGGTTCCTGAGTAGTATGCATCCAGGGATGTGGGAAAAGGGGGAAATCCTCTGATCATGGAGATATTCATAATACACAGGCCAGTAGCCCAGGTGGTAAAGGTAGCACCTGGGGGGTTTTCAGTGAAATGACCGTTGTCCTCTGTCCCCTCAGGGCTTCAGGGAAGACCTGCTCACTCTGCTCACAGAAGTTGATATTGGGGCACCATCTTTCTCCCCGCCCACTTTCAGATCTGTTTGATAGAATTGACACGCACTCCTTTGCCTCATTTTGGTCAATTTATCTCAGCCTAGATAAACCTAGGGTTTTTCATTCCTATTATAGAAGGTGACAACATGTGAGTTACCTTTCCAGAGGCAATGGGAGCATTTTGCCTCAAGTCAGAAACTAAGTAAGCCTTGCTGACAATCAGTGGAAGGGTTGGCAATAGCATCCATGGGTATAATTTATTAAAAATACACATATTAAGAGTGAGGGCTCATTTGTTTTTGGGGGGTGCTGCACAGGGGATCTTAGTTCCCCGACCAGGGATTGAACTGGTGCCCCCTGTAGTGGAAGCACAGAGTCTTAACCACTGGACCTCCAGGGAACTAACTTAAATCCTTTTTAAAGATGGTGGTTTCAAGATCTAGAGTGGCTTGTTGAGACTCTTACTGCAGCCTACCAGGCTCTGCTGTCCATGGGATTTTCCAGGCAACAGTACTGGAGTGGGGTGCCATTGCCTTCTCTGTACTTTTGATATAGGAAGCTGATAATCTGCTCTCTGTATTTGCCAATTAATGGATTGTTGTGTTTATTTTACATTTGGGACTCAGCATACTCTCAGAACCAGTGTAAGCTCCTGATAGATAAAGTGAAATGAATAAATGCAGTAAGTTTGGAACAAACATCATAATACTATTTCTCATTTGCAACCATTTATTGACCATAAGGTAGGTATAGGATTTAGAGATAATGTCTGAATCCTGATGTAGCTCACTACTGATTTATAGATGTCAGAACTCTGAAGCTTGGAGAGGTCAGGTAACTTCTCCAAGTTTCACATCGCTCAACTTGGAATCTCCAAAACCCATACCTTTTTTATTTTATTCCTGTGGCGTCCCCTGCTTATCCATGCTCAGAAAAGCAGAGTCATCTCCAGTCTCTGAGTTGGCTTCTAGATTTTAAAATACTGTTGAATAAAGTTACAGAAGTTGCAAGATGAATGCAAAGAACTTCAGGATACCCTTCACCTAGATTCACCTATTAACATTTTGCCACATTTGCTTTGTACATGTATATACATATTAGTTTTTTTGACTCTCTTGAGAGTTAAGTTGCTAATATGCCTCCTTGAAAACCCATCTGAGCCTCAGCCTTGGACTTATGAGACTATGGAGACCACCCAGGTTGAGTTCCTTTTCTGGCCCCAATCCATGTAGTTCTACCCACTCCACCTCCCCCGCCCCCAGGCTGGGGCCTGTCCCCAAGCAGGGAGCCTCAGCTCACCCTTGTGCTCAGCCTTAGTCCCAGTCCTTTAATTTAGATCCTAAAACCCATGCAACTGCCATTCTGAAAATGGGCTCTCTCCAGCACCTAACCAACAGACCGTCCTCTATGGCACCTAGTACAGGCAATAAAAAGGGGTTCCTCATATGTTTCTACTTACTTTGTGAAAAAGGGGGAGAATGGGGTTTCGTCCCACCTTGTTGGTCAGGGCTGCAGATAAACTATTTGACCCTTCCCTTTGACTTCTCTTTTCAAGAGAGTTGGGGCTTCCCTTGTGGCTCAGCTGGTAAAGAATCTGCCTGAAGTGCGGGAGACCTGGGTTCGATCCCTGAGTTGGGAAGATCCCCTGGAGAAGGGAATAGCTGCCTACTTCAGAATTCTGGCCTGGAGAACTCCGTGGACTCTATAGTCCATGGGGTCACAAAGAATTGGACAGAACTAATGCTGGTTACCTTTTCTCTGGCAAGTGCTTCAGATAAAATTCCTTTTTTTTTTTTTAATCAATAATCTTATTTTTACTTCCTTTGTTTTAAACCAGCTATAAAACAACATTTTGAAAGTGGAAACAAAAGGAAAAACTTCTGTCCTCCTAGTGTTTGGGATAGAGGGGAAGGTGCAATTTCCCTTGTCTGACAGGTCTATTAAAAGCAGAATTCAGAGTATAATCACTAATAAAATGTATTGATTTACCCATTATGGTGAAAATTAGCTTAAACGTCTATTTAAGCCACGTATTATTCCAAGCATCTTTCCGAGCTAGAAAAGCAGAGAGAGCTCTTTCAAAAATATAGATCACATTTGAAGACAATTTAAAAAGCACCTCAGGAAAACAACCCAAATGTCAGGATAAATGGAGAAACTAAAATGTAATGTAATATGTACAGTGAAGTATTATTCAGCCTTAAAAAGGAAATTCTGACACACATTAACAACGTAGATGAACCTTGGAGACCTTATGCTGAGTTAAGTGAGACACAGAAGGACAAGTATTGTATGGGTCCACTTATGTGTGATCCCTAGGGCGGTCAGATTTTTGAATCAGCAAGTAAAACAGTGGTCACCAGGGGCTGGGGTGTGGGAGTGATAGTATAATGGGGAGTTATTCCTGAATGGGTGCAGATTTTGGGATGATGGAGAAGCTCTGGAAATGGGTAGTGGTGGTGGTCGCATGACATTGTAAATGTATTTACTGTCATTCCATTGTTTAATTAAAAATGGTTAAAGTGATAGGTTTTATGTTCCATATATTTTTCCAACAAAAAATGTTCTAAATACCCCCATTGGCATATATTTATGTTATATATAATATATATGACAGTCCTTTGTTTATTGGTAACAATTTGATGTCATTAGAATGAGATGCTCTAGAATTAAAACTAGAACTTCGAAGTGTCACATATTTTTATTTTGTATAAGCTTTCATTTGCTTTTAACTCAACCTCATTTCCCCCTTTGAGCCTGGGAATTGGCATTTTGAAGAATTATCAGTTTCCTGGCTGGCGGACAAGGCGTGGTGATTAGATTAGAACTCTACGCCCACACTCACATGTCCAGGACAGTGCTGACATGAAGTCGGTTTCTGTCTGACAGGTCCTTCTGCAGGTCCCTTCAAGGGTCTGGCTATTCTGCCCGCTGTGAAGTGTGCAGCCAGGGGGTCTGTTTAGAAGTGAGAAGCGTGCGTGTTGGTTTTCCTTGGCCCTTGGTAGGTCTGGAGTGAAGCTAGCCTTTGACTGGCTTGGCCGACCTTCCATGCCCTTCTTGCCCTGTTCCTTTTCACTTTGCCATTAAAATAAACGACATCTGTCAAAGCTTTTCTCAGGTTGGAGGTGGTGAGCAAAGTTATTAATTGTGTCTGCTAAGATATTTAATATTTGTTCTTTAAGTCAAGGAAGTTAACATTGAAAGAAATCAAGAGCTCCCCCACTTCCACCCCCAACCCCAGACTTCGCAGATGGTAAGGGTCTTGTTCTGGTGTTTATTGATTTGAGTCCTTCTGCTTCTTATCTGGTGCTTCTTTCTGTAAGTGCTTTCCAGAACTCAAAACACGGAAATCTACATATTTACAACAGGAGCTGCACTAGGGTATTGGGGAAAACCCACTGGAAATGAGGAAGTTCCTCTTTTCTGCCTCACTGGTGGATCCTGATACATCGTGCTTGTCAAGTCCAGACCTTATCTGACTCCCCAAAGACCCACTTCATAATGGCCCTGCGGATCTTTGTCTAAGATCAAAAGAGGAAGTTCTGCTTCCTCAAACATCAGGTTGTATTTTTCTTAGGATAAGTGAGTAGGAAATATATTAAGTAGCCTTTTGAAAAGCCTTTGCTGCCGAGGATGTGTGTGTATCTAGAAGAGGTTTTGCAGGATAATAAGATGAGAATGATCCTCCTTTCATTGTCCAATGAATGACACATGCTTACTGTTCACTTTGTAAGATGTAAGAGCTAGGGACTGAATTCCATGTTGAGGCCCTTACTCTAATTCTGTGTTCAAACAGTAGTTTAAAAACAAAGCAAATGATTAATTGTATTACTTATATAATAAGAGAATTGCTGCTATTCATTATTGCCACAAATAGTTGAGTACTTTTTATGTCCAGCTACTGGATTTTTTTAGTTTTTTTTTTTTTTTTATCTTGACTCTTTTAAGGCCTAAGTATTTGATTAGGTACAGATCCTAGAGCTTTTGATGGCTTTAGATGCCCCCTTTTTAGTTTTTCAGAAGAGGAAACAGAGGCCTGTGGACTTGCTCAAGATTTAGAATCTAGAATTTCTCTATGTCCCCACCATTATATTTTTTCTTCACATCCTTCACTAACTGCTTCAGAGGAAAAATATGCAATTACACATTTCATCTAAAACACACAGATATTAAATATCTTAGCAGACACCAGACAATTAATAACTTTGCTTGTCGCCTCCAACTTGAGAAAAGCTTTGACAGGTGTGGTATCTTTAAAAGGCATTTATTGGAAGCTCGAATCCTTGATGCTGAGTCCTCTTAGTACATTTCTTTACAAGTGTGCAGAACATCTAACATCTCCTTGATCTTGACTGTGCTTTTCAAACATCAAAAACAGCCCAAGGATGTCTTCTCTTGCCACCAGATGGCACACTTGTGAGTGGAGAACTGATGGAAGGAAGGAGTTGAGGGTTCAAGCACAGGGAGGCTCCCAGTTGGGGACTGTTGGTGGATCTGAGTGGGGACATGCTTTATAGCAGAGCACCAGGCCTGCATGATTTGGCCCAGGATCATAATAACAGCCAGAAAAGCAGAAAATGCCAGTACTGCAGAAAAGGCGTGATCAACACAGGTGATTTATTAGTTCTGGGTTGGTCCATGTGGTTAAGGCAGAAAATAGAGGGGCTGACTCTGGCTCCAGGAGGAAACCACTCTCAGGAGCAGAGGCAGGAAGAGCCCAAACCACAAGTGAATCCACCCAGGCTGAAAGCCTGTGGAAGGGTTAGCCAGTGAAGGGGGTGATGGGAAGAGTGTAGCTCAGTCCTGCCTCCTGGAGAAGGGCACTCCCGTTCGCAGTGGGACATCCTTTCCTAGCATGAATGAATCGCTCTTGCTCAGATGTCCATCAGAATGTGGGACCCACGTGTGGTCCCATGGCTCCTTTGTGCATCGATATTTTTCTGAAAAGAACAGGTCCAAAGAAAGAGGGGCTTAAAAATAATAGTGTTTTTACTCTGCCTCATGCACCTTGTGGCCACATTCATCAGCCCTTGAGGTCAGGCAGCGGCTACCTTGGTGCTTCCATCAGGTCTGCCTAGGGACCTTCTCTGCTATCTCTCCTGTTTGTCTTTTCTTCCCGTTCCCTCCTCCTTTGCTGTTCACCCTGGCTGCCTGCTCCTGTGGATATTCATCCTCCCACCTTTTCACATGGGTCCTCTGGGAGTTTCCATGTTTTCCATTTAGCCATGGGCCACTGCCTCCTGTACTCACTTCAGGAGTCATCCCCCCTCATCCCCCACTCCTCCCTGCCCTCCTGCCCCTCCTTCCCTTGCCATGCAGTCAGGGCTCCTCTTCTCGCATATCCTATGACTGCAGTACCATCAGAGATTCTGGTGGGATTGGCGTGGGATAGGGCTGGGAGGTTGGGGTGCTGGTGTGCAGTCAGGGGTGGGAATGAGTGGTGTACGTTATCCCTCCTCCCTACTGTCAGCCATCAATTCTGTGCTGAAGACTTTGAGACTGACCATTTCTGCTGCCATGAGAATCTAGCATCCTTCTAGGAGTCCCTCCTCACCATCTAGCTTGGAGTTTCCTGATTCTTTCTTACCAATCAAGTGTTTGCCATCTCTACCCTACTCCAGCCACCTTGGGCCTTGTCACCTTCTTCTTGGTCCCTCTCTTCTTTGTAGTGTCCACCACCTTCGTGGGTGATTTCATGGACACCCCTCATACCACCCTCTAACCACCCACTGGCTGCTGATGACTATGTCTGTGGCCCTGATCTCCCCCACCACCCCCTCTTGGTTTGCAGGACCTTCTAGCGACCACCTGCTGGTCCACAAATCTCTAAATCAGTTTTATCCCCCTCCAGTCTGTTGGCACCCTCTCTTCTCATAGGTGTAAGCCCAAAACTGGGGTGTCTTCTCTCCTTCCTCTTACTTCCTCGCTGCTCAGATGCAGTCCATCCCAAGGCCCCATGTTCACCCAGTAAGCCCATCTCTCCTGTCCATCCCCACACCTGGCTTATGCTTTCATTAGCTCCTGTCTGGATCTAGTCTCCTGGCTGTTCTTGTCTCTAGTCCTGTTTTGTCAGTACTATCCTTTCCTGCTCCTAGAGGGGTCCCCCCAAAACATGCACCAGTAGCTCCACATCAGGGCAGGCTCACTTCCTTAACATGACAGAGACCCTACTGGGTCTCTGGCCTTACACACCCTGATGCTGCAGGGATTCTGAGTGACACATGACTTCTAAGCATGCGCCTTACTGGTTC
The DNA here is from genome assembly GCA_024291935.2 of Okapia johnstoni. Taxonomy (NCBI): domain Eukaryota; kingdom Metazoa; phylum Chordata; class Mammalia; order Artiodactyla; family Giraffidae; genus Okapia; species Okapia johnstoni. The sequence goes on from CM044308.1 coordinate 63,779,878, forward strand.
TGTGACATTTGCTCTTGTGGTCCCTGACCTGATAGACCTTCTTCTCTGTCTGCATGCAGCCTGGCCAGGTCACACACATTCTTTAATCCAAGCTCAAGGAATCCTTTCTGACCCCTCTTCTTACCATCTCCCCCATCGCCCTTTTTGCCTACGCTTGCTTCATTGTACTGTCATTATCTGTGTGAGTCCAGCTTCCCCACTGGGCTGCCATCCCCTGCTCTGTATTCCTGGTCCCGGGCCTCACCCAGGCCAAATAGTAGAAGCTCAATTACCATTGCATCCGTGAACACACATTTCAGAATCACTGGCTTTGTTTCTGAGCCCTCTCTCTGTGCCACTAATGACTAACACTCCAGCTTTTCTTTCTCTGTCCTTTGGTTTCTTTCTTTCAATTAATTCATAATCTTTAGACCAACATTGAAAGACACTTGAGTTGCTTAAAAAAAGAAAAAAGCTGTGCTGCAGGAAATCTCTGTTATTTTGTGATTTTTAAACTGATTTTCAAATGGCTGATCATTTTACAATGGTCTATTGCTATTACTTGAAACCGTAAACTGTCTCGAACATGGAAACAGATTTTGTGTAATCCCTAAATATCCTGGACCTAAAGTAGTACCAAGACCTAGCATGCAGAGAGAAAATTTCTTTTATTTTCAAAAGCTAAGTACAAATTTGCATTGTACCAAGGAAATGTTTTTTCAGTCCCCAAACATGGAAATATTACAGGGAGAGACTTAAAGGATGTTGAAGAACTTGTGTGAGTTACTTTTTATTCATCTCAAGTCTAAAACCAAGTAGATTTAGGCAGTGAGTTCTACTCAGTTGAGTCCTTTAAATCTCTATGTTAAAAAAATTAAAGATAACTCTGAACTTTTCTCCTACCTGCCCCCCCCACCCCATCCATTGGAAACAGTACAATTGTCAATTAGAATTCACGTGATCCATTTAGGACTGTTCTCAGATTTACCTGTGGAGGTACTCTTCAAGGTTGGAGATAGTCAGGATTTGGGTAATGTGTTTGGGAGTGTGTAGTTGGGATGTAGTTCAGTTTCTTTGAAAGCTCGTGTTTTTTCCCCCCTGAAAAGATGCATTTGATTTTTTTTTCCTCTTTTATGGTATGTATTGTAATATAAAGCTAATGTTGACAGTTACTTGTCACTGAGTGACATTGACCTTCAAGAAGACTGTTAAGCAATCTCCTAGATGAGAAAAGCACTGCTCTGTAAGGTGACGTCCTAAATAATCTTCCCCAGTCCTGCACCTCTGCATTTCCTGTATGTAGTCATTCCTTCACCGTGCGCTTACTGAGCACATTCTGTATTCCTGGTACCCCGAGAGGCTTTGAGGCTAGAGATGGGTGCAAACCTTGCTTTGGATTCTGAGAGCTCACAGTTTAGCAGGTGGGGTGGGGTCCTCATAGGGTGAACTTTTCCACAAACACACATACAAACGCAGACGCATGCAAACACACAAAGTCTTCCTGGTTCAGCTCTCACAGTGCCTCCCCCTGGAGCTTTTCATGTTCCTTTTGGACAGAATGGCAGCTGCCTCCTTTGAGTCTCACCTGTTTGTCATCTTTCAGTATTTTTGCTTCATTTGCATTGGATTTGTCTCCTTTACAAGACTGAGTTCCCCACCAGCCTCTAGTTCACTACCATGGTAATAATCATGCAATAGATCCGTGTTGACACCAGTGACTTCTTAATGGTTCTGGTGGCATGGCTTCACCATTGTGTGATGGGGACCATAGGGGTCCTCCATGGCAGGGCTTCCTTCAGTTTGCGTGGGGATCCAGAGTGGATTCACACTCTCCCTGCCACTGGGCAAGAGCATTTTTTATGACTTGTGTGGTTTTCACTGAGCTCATACCTCCCTCCCCCAGCTCTATTCTATTTCCAGTATCATCCACTTGTTTTTAAAGCCTCATGGGTGTTGTGGGCAATTACTACAATCCTTCCATCTTGATTTTTATCCAGTTTACTCCTATGGGAATATAAAAGTATGTCAGAAACAGTAGGATATACAAATCATTAGCTCTTTTATTACGAATTGTGGTTGAATAGTATGTGAACCAAAGAGTAGCTGAACTGCAGTAGAGCTTTGCACTTTGCCTTTGTCATAGCTTTACTTCCCCAAAACTAGAATAGCCTCTCTGCGTGGGTCTTCTTCAATGCTATTATTTTGCCTGGTTCCTTATATTTGTGTCCAAAGAGGAGAAGGTTTTGTAATGACTTCCTTACTTTGAACTTCAGCTGTAAATATGGTTTTTGCAGCTTTAAATATTTGTGAAGGATATTTTAAATATTTGTGAAGGAAGACAGGTGAGACTTGTTTGAATAAACAGTTGACATGGTCCAGACACTACTGTAGGTGCTTGGGGAGCCTCCTCTGCTCAAGCAAGTCACCCCGACTTACACAGGTCATTAAGAGCCTTCTGTAGAAGCCCAGTGTGGACTCTTGATGAGTCTCTTAATTCAAAGATTACAGGAAATAACAGGTCTACCTTGAATGGGCTTATTTTGCTTAAGAAAAGAAAGATTGATAGCTTTGTTCTTTTTGATGGAGAAGCAAAACCTTTCCTGAGTTTGGGTTGACTGATGGGCATTCTCAGACCGTTCTGAGCTGCTGTCCTCCACACCCACAGTACAAAGTCTGCAATTTTTAATTTTAGCTTGGAATGCAGAATCCCCCCATGTTTGCAAATTGGAGGCCCTCTCCCACTCTTCTAGTGTTTCACCCACATTTAACTTGAAGTACTTGTGGGTTTTTTGTTTTCAGTTGAGCCACCCTTGTAGAGTGTTGCTTAGTTATCAGAGAATCGGCAGCTTTCACCCCAACACATACTCATATTTCATCAACTTTCATAACACGTGCTTAGATGTAAGAGACGTGGTTTCGATCCCTGGGTTGGGAAGATTCCCTGGAGGAGGGCATGGCTACCCACTCCAGTATTGGACAGAAGGACCTGGCGGGTTACAGTCCATAGGGTCACACAGAGTCGGATACTACTGAACGACTTAGCACACACACAATTTATATATAATATACTGTCAAGTCCAAATTCTATAAACAGGTTTGAAAATAAAACCCAAGGACTCAGGTAGTGTGAGGACAGAAGGAAAGATGGATGGAAGAAGAATCTGGTAGCCTTGAGCATTCAGGTCTCTTGGGCAGTAGTCAGTGTGATTTAAAACTCTGGGTTATTCAGCCCAGAGAGTTAAAGAGCTTCTGCTATGAATGCCTACTTTGTATAAGGTAGTAGAAAGCTCGGGAGAAAAGGTGGTGTTCATGCCCTTAAGCACAACTGTGTGGAACAAATAAAAATAATAAGTGATTAATTTTTAGTAATGTGGATTTAAGATAAATTTGGGGGGCTCACAGAGGCTGCTGCTGAAGGTCCGAGTGGTCAGAAAAGAAAGAGCCAAGGAGGCTGAGAAAGTTTGAGGCTTCACCTGAGCTTTGATTTTAAATTAGATCAATTTTAATTATTATTGATTTTAAATCTAAGAATTACTGATTTTAAGTTTTTAAAAAATTGTGGCAAAATATACGTAATATCAAAGGTACCATTTAGGAGTGTCTGATTCAGGGCTATTAAAGAGTGTTTGCAATGATGTTCCACTGTCATAATGTCCATTTCCAGAACTTTTAAAGAAAATCATCCCAAACAGAAACTCTGTAGCCATTAAAAGAATAACTCTCCAATCCTTCTTCTCTTTAGCCCTTGACAACCTCTCTTCTATTTTCTGTCTCTATGAATTTGCCTATTACTGGTACCTCATATACGAGGAATCATACAATATTTAACCTTTTGTGTCTGGCTCATTTCACTTAGCATAATGTTTTCAAAGTTCATGTCAGAATTTCCTTCCTTTTTATGGCTGAATAATTCTCTTGTTTTGTGTGTACACCACACTGTGTTTATCCGTTCATCTGTTGATGGACAGTTGGGTTTTTTCTACCTTTTAGCTATTGTGAATAATGTGGCTATGAATGTTGGTGTACAGGTATCTGCATTCCTGCTTTCAATTCTTTTGGGTATGGTTGAATTTTATACTGGTCAAAGAGGTTATAGAGGGTATGTTGGTATTTGTTTTGGACTGCTGTTAGAATCGTGCATTGTTGACTGTTCATAAGGGCCCTTTTCCTCCCTTATTTATGCTTTTTGAGAGCAGGGGCTGTCTCCTAGGTGCACCACTTAGCAGGATACCTGGAATGAATCTTTTCTGAATAGATCTGGAGTTCCCAGCCCCCAGCCGTCATTCACTATACTAGCTGGTCCTCAGAATGGTGGGTTTTGCCATCTGTCATATTTGGGGGACTCATTAATTAACATATGTTCAGGAAACAGAAAATAACTCAGTGTTTTTATTAGTCAAACATCATTAGGAAAGTACATTTTCAAATGCAAAGGGTCCTGACATAGATAAAACCTCATTCAGCAAATGTTTGTTGAGAACTTGCTATATACAGATACATTTCAAAATGTATGATTCCAGAGCAGTTTCAAAGCTCAGCTGGACTACTTTATTGATATTGACTTTTAAATATAAAGGTATGTATGTATATATGTGTCTGCGTGTTTGTATGTGTATATGTGTTGGGGTATGTGTATCTATATATATATATTTAACATGAACCTCTAATCTTTGTGTGTGTGTGGGAGAGAGAGAGAACATTATAACAGCACTCACGATAGTTTGGAGAAAAGACAATAAATAATATCCACAGCCCGGCTCTAGTATATGCTCAAGTTTGAGGGTTGAACTTATACTTTATTTAGAAAAGAAAACCCTGAATGCCTCTGGTGGTGATTATTTTAAAATTTTATTTTTTAAAACTCTAAAAGTAAAGTGTAAGCTAGTGATCTCAATTTGGAAGCTTTTCTTTTGGTGGTATCTATGGTAATTTTAATGGATGAATCAAGCCATCACTTTTTCTTAGTAGAGCAGCAGAATAGACATTGTCCTCCTTTGGAGAACAGGTCAGTAGACTGTTGACATCTGTTCCTGGGGCTAGGTGTTTTGGAACCTGTCCTTCCACCAGTCTTTTGTATGGTCAGTGATTGAAGGGGATTTTTGTGTAACTGTGCTGGGGTGGGGAGGGAGTATGATTTATGATCCTTGTTCTGAGGGCCCTAATACTCCAGAGTAGGCAGAGGTAAGATCTAGATGTAGACCACTATTGTGCATCAGAAGCCAAATGGGTGATGGAGCTGAACATTTTGGAGAGTTAAGTGGGAACAGGTGATCATGACCTGGAATAGTTAGAGAACAAACAACATCCATGAAGACTGGGCTTTCTTCATGATAAGGAGGCAAACTGGTGGAGTAGTTGTGTCCTGGGCGCATGGGCGGAGAGGTGGGTGTAGCATGGAAAGAAGAGTGTTCGTGGGATCCTTAGGCTAAAAGGATTGGAGAGGCAGGTTGGGTCCAGAGGGGACAGATAGAAATTAACACCATGAGAGTGCTTTGTAAGCTGTGCATGATGTCAGTGTTAGCTGCTGCTTGCCTCTGTTAGGGTTTTTGAGGCTGTGGTTGGGGCTGTTGAAAAAGTGTGTTAGGCTGATGGATCTCAGGGTTATGAGGCAGGATGATTTGGGGGTGGGGTGAGTGGAGGCTGGAGGCATGGAGATCTTTCAGGAGCGGATGTTCAGACATTGTAAATAATGTCTGGGATCAGGGCAGCAGGAGTGGAGAGGCATACAGGGATGTGTGACAGAGGCTCTGGGGGAAAGACTGGTATGATTTATTGCCGAGGAGGGAGAAGTCAGGCAGAAATCTGGGAAATGATGGGTCCAGTTACTTCCATAGGAAATGAGTAAGTCAGGACTGATTGGAGGAAAGATGAGACTGTTTTTAGAGTTATTGTGTCTCGTATTTATTATGTGTTTTCTGCGTGCCTGAGGACAGTTCTGAGTGCTTTCCATAACAGCTTTATGCATTAGGTGCTGTTACTGTCCCCACTTTCCAGATGAGGAAACCAAGGTAGAGGTGCTTGGTAACTTTCTTAAGGATCACACACTTGCATCCTGGCAGATGCAAATCTGGACATTCTTATCTCTAGAGGTGATTGTACTGAGGGAAGTAAGTCAGATGCAAACTGTTATATATAGAATGGATAAACAACAAGGTCCTACTGTATAGCACAGGGAACTATATTCAGTATTCTGTGATAAACCATAATGGAAAAGTGTGTGAAAAAGAATATATATGTGTATAACTGAATCACTTTGTTTATAGTAGAAATTAACACATAATTGTTAATCAGCTATACTTCAATAAAAAAAAATTAGAAACCTAAAAAAAAGAAAAAGAGTCAAGTTCTTACCTAGGATGCCTCACCGCTTCACTATAATAACTAACTGAAGAAAGAAATACTGCAGCGCTTTCCAGTATTGTTGCCTGGGAAATCCCATGGACAGAGGAACCTGGTGATCATTTCCTTCTCCAGGACATCTTCCCAACCCAAGGACTGAACTCTCATTTCCTGTGTTGGCAGCTGGGTTCTTAACCACTGAGCCACCACGGAAGCCCAGACTGAAATACATTTGCAGTATAAATTCTTAAGAATTTTTGGATTAAATTGGAAATATTTCGTTATTAAAGGAGATAAATACTTGAAAAACCAGCATCTTCACTTACCACTGTGCCCATTTTCATTATTTAATAGTCTGTATGACTAAAAGTCACCCCAACCGCTTCATTTCCATAGTCTGGTTCCTCCCTTTAGAGTTTCAGTCTGGGGGCACACACAGTCTTAGCCATAGCACTTCTCTGACTGTATTTGCTCGGTAATATTTGATGACTAATTCACCTTATTGTTGAATCTTCTGTGACTCAAGGCTGCCCAGCGTCTTCTGATCTGGGGTGTACTTTGCGTGACATCATGGGGCTATAATTGATGGCATGGTTGGGAGGCACCCAGATGAAATATTTGTCTGGATAACTAAACCGAGACTGGTGATTTATACACACCTTCAGGGGCAACTTCAACCCTTCTGTAGAGCACTTTGGGGCTGTCCTTCTCCATGGATTCTGTTTCTTCTATCTTTCAGATGTCAGCATGCCTCCTGTTTGTTTTTTTTTAAACTTGTAACCTTTTAACTACTACTAAAGTTTTAACTCCAGATCTGTTTTTGTGCTTTCTCCTGCCATACCTCTCCAGGAAGAGGTCTATACTTGCAGGCTTTAACCTTGAAGCCAACAGAAATTCCCATTCAACTGAAATTGGATTTCCTGTGGTGTCTTACTAACCAGATCTGGGGACCTGTGTTTGTTCCCTTTGATCTTGCTCCCTGAGACCCACGCACCTTCTCTTGGAAACCTTTTGATGTATTGCCTCCCTTGTCCTTTTTAGCCTCTCCCCTTCCTTTCTGATGGTCCCATTTAAAAAAAATCTGTCTTGACTCTTTCCTACCCACTCTTAGCTGGAAGAACTCTGCGACCAGTACTCATTGGGTTCCTCTTTTTTCCTACAAAACTGTTTCCTTGGGTTATTTAATCCTGTCTTCTAACTTCACAGGTACTGCTCTTTTTCCACCATCTGAATTTCACATCATCAGGTGAGAAGTCCACCTGCTGGCCAGGTGTAGCACCTGAGAGCAGGTGTCTTGCTTCTCCCGTCTGTCCCTTTCTCACCTTATCTCCATCTCTGCCCTGAACGTGTGCAGAGGCTTCTGCTGTGGCTTACTCTGGCCGCCTCTGCCTCCCACCGGCCCCTTCCTCCCACCCGCCCTTTCCTCCACTGGCTTGGACGGCTTTTGCTGCTCCTTCAGAACCCATGTCGTTTCTTGTCTCTGACCTTGTATGTGTGGAAAGTGAAAGTGAAGTCACTCAGTCGTGTCCGACTCTTTGCGACCCCATGGACTGTAGCCTACCAGGCTCCTCCATCCATGGGGTTTTCCAGGCAAGAATACTGGAGTGGGTTGTCATTTCCTTCTCTAGGAAATCTTCCCGACCCAGGGATTGAACCTGGGTCTCCTGCATTGTAGGCAGACGCTTTACCATCTGAGCCAGCAGGGAAGTCTGTGTGGAAGGGGGCACAAATCCAAGGCACATGAACCATTCCCCCCATGATCCTGCAGAAGTGACTGAAAGCCCCCCAGGGAGCTCTTGTTATCCTGGTCCCCTCGCCCCCCTCATCCGGATCGTACCTTTTGTGTATTTCATGGTACCGTCACCACTAGTGTGCTCTTTCTCTGGCAGCCTCACATCTTCCTCTTTTGTCTTAAATCCTTAACTGTGAGTTCTGTGGCTTCTGCCAACCTGAGGGCCAGAACTTTTCACTGATCTCCTTGAGGCTAGTGGACCTCAGGCATCTCACTGTGCATGAATGTCTCTGGTGTCTGTCTCTGGTATCTGTCTGTCTGCTCCTTCTCTTCTGATATTGTGGAAATCCAGCCCACTTCTTTCTCTGTAGCCTGAAGCTAAGTCTTGTATCTATGTTCCATTATTCTGACATTGAACACTGTGTACTTTAAGCTCTGGAGTGTAAGGACTGTGTGTCCCCTCTACATGGATTTTCTCTCAACCTCTAACACAGTGCTTTTGCAGCTTATAAGTAACGAACAGATACTTACCTTCATGCAACGGATGCATGTATGCACTTGTGTGCACAAATGAATGAATGGATTGGCTGCTGTGATTTTCTAAGGTTCCAGTTTCATATTCAGAGTCTCTAGTTTTGTATCTTTAGTCTGACACTCGCCCAACTGAGCTATTTAGGCACTCCTTTTAGTTTTATATCTTTAGTTTGCTATGTAGTAAATCTCTGTAGGCATTAGGTTGATCAGGCTGCAACCCAACGTCTGCTATGAAATCTCATGATCTGATCATTAAAATAAGATTTTCATTTTCTGCCTTATCATTTGAAACACAAAGATCTTTTTTTTTTTTAATGACCATCACTGAATAAAGAGAATTGCATAGAAATAATTGAGTTCACAAAGCTGTAAGAAAAGCCAAGCTATCATGATCACGTATATTTTGCCTAAAGAGTGATGGGCCGGTAGTGGTTTTGTTGTGTTGTTTAATCGTGTGAGGTTTTGTTTTTGTTGTTTCTAGACTGGGTGTCAGCAGGTCAGTGTCATCGCAGTGGCCCGTATTCAGAGTGGAAACTTGACCCTGTTGTGTGTTTAACCCAGAGACTGCCATGGCATCCTGCAAGTCTTGGCTTGCATACCAAGGGTGACCCTCAGGATTAATTGAGAGTTGCCAAAAATAACTTAATTTTCTCGATGAACTTTAGAAACTTTAAACAGAACTCTCTCACCATAAATAGCTGGGCAGCTTTGTCCTATTTTTATTGTCGAGTACACAGAAGATGGAAATCAATATCGGAAGAAATGCTTTATTTCGCCCAAGAAAAAGATCATGTTCAACACGATTTTCGTTTTTCTTGGCAGGCTCTTCTCAACCATCTGTGAGTCCAGGGGAACTGTCTCTACCATCTATCCATCCAGCAAAATCAGAGTTAATTGTCAGTGTTGGCGACGAGATTAGGCTGTTATGCACTGATCCAGGATTTGTCAAGTGGACTTTTGAGATCCTTGGTCAACTGAGTGAGAAAACAAACCCGGAATGGATCACCGAGAAAGCAGAGGCCACAAATACAGGCAATTACACGTGCACCAATAAAGGCGGCTTGAGCAGTTCCATTTATGTGTTTGTTAGAGGTAAATGCGCAGCTTTCTTTGATGCTATGCTTAGAGAACTTTATATCCTGTCCTTAATTAAGGATGACATATAGATGGCTGATCATGGATAAAATATTACTGGCTGGGTCTAAAAAGCATAAAACACAATTTTCTTGTTTAGTTTTCCCCCATCTTCTGATACACAGTGGCTTCAGCTATGACTCCAGCTGAAGGGCTGTGATGCTCTTCCTAATGAGATTACAATATGGTTTAGCCCATTTGTCCTGGTGGTGTGAGTAAACCCTGAGAATAAATTAGGCCCTTTGGGAAGACAGCATTTTAATGCCTTGAGATCCCAGATATTCCCACTTAGTAAAAACACTTCAGGGAACTAAAGGCCTCTAAAGGCCCCAAACAGACCAAAGAGTCAAATTAATTGACCCACTTTTAGAGAGTAAATTCCAGAAACAACTCAGTTGGTTAAGCACCCCCTGTCCTTCCTGAGTTCTTAATAGTAGTCAGTTCATTCATTTAAAAACTTCTGACCTCTGAGAAACAAAAGGAAAATGTGATGGTTGGATTTCTGTACCTCATTTCCTGTGATGAATGCAGTGATTCATCTGTGTTTGTGCTTTTAATAACCTTGTCAGAAGGAGGTTTCCTGGTGGGGCCAGGGAAAGGGGTCGGGGAGGGGTCTTTTTGTTGGTGTGAAAACTAGAATACTTAAAGCTTAAGAGACATAGGAGAAATAGTTTCAGTTCTCATCCTGGGTTTGTACCTGGCCTAAGGTTGTCATTGCAACCTCATCTATGATATTGTGGAAGAAGATCCAATAAATTTGTCCTAGATTGTAGATCTGAGCAACCTCTGGAGTCACAGTTCCTCACAGCAGCACTTGGATAAGATCACCTGCTCTGTCTTCCTTATATGATTGTTTTCAGGGAGACAGAATTCTAGCTCTATGGAAGGTTAGTAAAATCGACTCTCCTGTTTGCTATGAAGAAGGTTGCCATGAAACTGAAACTGCCTCTCCTTAGTTTATCTTTTACTCTTTCCTGGGTGGATAGCCGAAAAGAAATACACGTTCACAAGCCACAGCTAGCCTCTGGGTATGTTTCCATAATTGTTGAGCCACCCGTGTTCTGTTCTTTGACATTCAAGAAGGTACTCTGTAATTTCCAGGTGGTAATGAAGTGTCACTCTGCTTATTAATAGGATGGGTAGACGTCTGAATAAATAGGGAAACTGCTGCATTAGCCAAATCAGTCTCACAGAGCGCTCAGGTTTTCTTTATAGGGGAAGTCATCCTCAATAACTTAGAACTATATTTAATTATTACCAGTTTAAGATGTTTGGATGCCTATATAGTTTGTCTTATGGCAGTGAAGGAAATCCAGGGCATTGTTGTGGGAACTATAGCTCAAGTGACTGAGAAAGAATAAGTGGGAAAATAACCAACTATAGCCTCAGACCATATTTCAGCCATTATGAGATAATTTATTTGCAGAATGAATTAGTTAGGCTGGGAGGTGCATAATTCATTTAAGAAAACTCTTTGAAAATTGGTCAAAATTATATGATAAGTGAATTTCAATTATGTCATTGATTTTTGTGGAGCACTCAATTTGCATGTGGAAAGGACATTTAAAAAACATTTTAGGGACTTCCCTGGTAATCCAGTGGTTAATATTCCACACTTCCACTGTAGGGGGCACAGGTTCGATCCCAGGTTGGAGAACTAAGATCCCGCATGCTGCACAGTGTGGCCAAAAGATGAAAAAACTTCTTAAGTGTAATCTCTTGGCCCAACCATGTGTCCGTATGATCATTACACAGTACAGAGGTGGCAGCATATTGTGTGTACAGAATGAGGTTTGTATAGAGGTCCCAGTCGACCTAAGGCTTTCCCAGTCCACGCCAGGTGTCCCAGCATAATTACTAATTGTACCTCTTTCACTTCCAAGCGTCCTGGTTTGGACAATCATGGATTTGCCACAGCATTTCTGAACCTCATAAGCTCCCCTTGTGCATCTCAATTTAGTTGATTTCCAGAAGTTCTATTTATACTTATCTTTCAAGGAATATGAATAGAGCACAGACCACATGTTATTTGTACTGTGTGGCCCCCTGATAGTTTTCTAGATTCTTTTCAGAAGCTAGAGGATCCTGGAGACTGCGAACTCCTGAAAGAGGGTCACTCGGGTTAGTGGAGAACACTTTTCCCCACACTACTCGATGTCATCAGGCTGCCTGTTCTTGGCCTATGTTCTTTGCAGTGCTATCTGTTGTAGAAAAAAAGTAAATATTATAATAAATATTATAAATATTTATATTAATAAATATTGTAGTAAAACATTTTATTTATAAATATTTATATTTATAAATTTAAAAATAAAATTTAAAAATTTAAAAATCTATAATATTTATAAATATTATAATAAAATATTCCCAGAGTTTTAAGAGCTCAGATTGTGGTATCAGTCAGACCTGGGTTTGAGTTCTTTCTAGCCATTTCTGGGCCACATCACTTAAGGAGAGCTGCTAGTTTTGAGACTTCGGTTTATCTATAAAATGGTGATAAAGACAGCGCCCATCACATTATAGTTGTTTTGAGGATTAAAGGAGAAAGGTAAATATGTAATGGTCCAACTTAGTGCCTGACATATGGTTTAAGTGTTACCTTTTCCTTATTAGTATAATTCAGATAAATTCTACTTTCATTTGCAAAGAATAAAGTCAGGAGCCATTTGGGCTACTGGGGATTGTTGCTATGAGAAAGCATTTTATTTATTTTTTAATTTTTTGGCCGAGCCACACAGCATGTGGGATCTTAATTCCCTAACCGAGGATCAAACCTGTGCCCCCTTGCAGTGGAAGCATTTGACCACAGGATTGCCAGGCAGGCAGATGTTGCCGAAAGGCAACATCTTAGATCTTTATAAAATGTTTTCATTGTCACTTTATATATATGCCGTTTGAAATACTGATTGTCGGTTATGCTCTAGACCCTGAGAAGCTTTTCCTGATTGACCTTCCCTTGTACGGGAAAGAAGAAAACGACACGCTGGTTCGCTGTCCCCTGACAGACCCCGAGGTGACCAATTACTCTCTCACGGGGTGTGAGGGGAAACCTCTCCCCAAGGATTTGACGTTTGTCGCTGACCCCAAGGCAGGCATCACAATCAGAAATGTGAAGCGCGAGTACCATCGGCTCTGTCTGCACTGTTCAGCGAATCAGAGGGGCAAGTCCATGCTGTCGAAGAAATTCACCCTGAAAGTACGGGCAGGTACGGGCCCTTGTTTGCTTTCTGCTGGGTGTCGGAACATCCATTGATTTAAAAGACTTCTCTTCTCACTGGTCATTCTTAGTATGTTGGTCACTAAGGCAGCTGCTCTGATCGGTTCTCCCAGCCTCAAAATAATGCCAGCTGCTTGTGAATTCTTTATTTCACAGTCCTCATATCACATGACTGGCCCAAGACACGCCTCCAGCTGGGTAGGTCTACCAAGAACGAGCAATTAGAGGGTCCTGGGGACAGTCATTAAACCTACTGACATCAGTTCAGTTCAGTTCAGTTGCTCAGTCGTGTCTGACTCTTTGCGACCCGCTGACATCAGGACATCCCAAAGTTTTGTAAATGCACAGTGTTCCTTTCAAGGAAAACTTATTGGGAAGCCTTACACTGAAAAGATTAGCATACAGATTATTCACTCCTTGATGTACTGTTGATCTATGAATTGACTTCCTCCTTAAATATTTAATTTTAATGCCTTCTTAGACTGTTCACAATCTGAGAAGGAAAGTACCAGCTGACAATGGACCTTGTTATGAATGCGACATTAGGTAGAATATTTTGGTAGCTGGAGGATGTCTAGAATTTTGTATTTCAGAGAACATCTAACTCAATACCAGTGGGCATTTAGCTATCGAGTAGTTATCATTAAGGCTTTTGAAAAGGGTTCTCTTTGGAATTAAGGAAAGTTTGATTATTTAAAACCTGTGATTTTAAGAAATAATCAAGATATTAATTTTACAGTACATGGGAAAGTTGCCTGTTTGGTTAAAAGGATGTAATTAGTTGTTGGTCACATCCTCATGAAACTGTCAAGTGAAGTAAAGATGAAGGCAGCTTCACTATGCTAGGGTTTCTGCCTAGCTTTGTTCGGGATTATTATCATCTCAAAGTAAACATTCTTTCTTTTTCACTCGATATTAATTTACTTGAGGGATGCATAGTTTAATTCCTGATGTCTTCAGGTACACAAGTAATACAGATTGGTTAGTGCCATGCTTTATATTTTACTTAAAAGACCGCAGAGTGAGCTGGGCATGGCTTAGGAAAAATGGTAAGTTAAAATGTTAAGTTACAGTGCAACTAGTTGTTTGAGGGCCACTTTTCATTTTATTCTAGCCATCAAAGCTGTGCCAGTGGTGTCTGTGTCCAAACCCAGCTATCTTCTCAGGGAAGGGGAGGAATTTGCAGTGACATGCTTGATAAAAGACGTGTCTAGTTCCGTGGACTCTATGTGGATAAAGGAAAACAGCCAGGTGAGTGGATTGTCTTCTCCGTTTTCCTCCATGTATCATACTGTGTGGGAGGTTTGAAGGCTTTTCTTTAAAGAAGTTTTATTTTTTAAGAAATGTATTTTATTGAAGTCTAGTTGATTTACTGCGTTGTGTTAATTTCTGCTATATGGCAAAGTGATTCAGTGGTACATATATATGCATTCTTTTTCATATTCTGAGAGAGTCCATTAATCATCCTGAAGATGGCTCAGCTGGTGTGTCTGTCAGAGGTGGAACTGTCTGGAGTGTGTTGAGATGCGTATTTCCCCATTTCATAGCATCATATGCAGACATGTACGTTCATTATGAGTAACAAAGAAATGTCATTTTGTAAATTTATTTTTGAGAAAATCGAAAACTTCAGACTTGTTATTACTCCATACTGTTTCTCTGAATGACTTTAGTGGGGAAAATTTTTTTAAAAATTAGCAGTTAAGTGACTAGCTACCTTGATTTTTATAAAGCTATTATGGAAACTATTCAGGCCAGATTATTTAAAATACTGTGAAAAGTTGTCATTTTCCCCTTCCATATTAAGAAACGTGATCTCAGATATTAACTAGGAAGCCCTTCCTTCCCCCATGGAAAGGCCTGTCCATTTGAGAGATGGATTTCTTTGTGTATGGGTCTGATTTCCTCCTTTGAGACTGCTTACCTGAGATCAGGTTGCTAATGGTTTTCTATTTGTTTTAGTCGCTATTAATAAAATGGTTATCTTCAATCTGAAGCATTTGGACGTGTTTAGGTTATCATTCATTTGACAAATGCATATTGAATATCTTCTATATGTCAGACTGTGTTAGGCATATCTTAATAAATTTTAGCTAGTTATATTTGAAGGGTTTTTTTCCTCTGAATTCACTCACATTAATAGCAAGGTCTTTGAAATGTCCAGTTTCCCTAGTATTTTGCTTTTAAGATTCCCATTGACTGAGTTTTCAGTAATTTCTGTTTGCATAATCTTGGCCATCTGGTTAATTTGCTATCATAGTAGTTTTTCTTCAGTACACACTTATGTATTACATTAGAAGGAAGAAAATACTGTCTTTTCCTCCTCCTCTTCCTCCTCATGCTCTGAATCGGCAATTTTATGCCTGTTAAGAGAATCCTATGCTAAATAAGTAACCATGGTGATTAGCATAATGCAGAGCATTATAATGGTGTTCCTACAGACCTGTGATGGATGATACTTTGCTAAGTGAAGTCTGCCATTGACTAGGAGAATGGAACCAATGTCTCAGAGAAAGAAGTCCTAGTTTTCATATCATATAACCTAAAAACAATAGCTTACATATGAATTTTTGACTAACCTTACAGAACACAATCCCATATTAATCGCCTTTCTATGATCCTTGATTTCAGATGAGAGAACAGTTTAGACTGTGTGTGTAGCTGAGCCTCTGTATAACTTGAAAATTAGCCTTTCTGAGATGAGAAATAAATTGCCCCAGGCAGTTTTGTTCTGAACCATTTTTTCCCAGGAGCCCTGCTTGCCATTCCCAATTAATCCACTGGTACTGGTAGATAAGGCTGCAGTGTTGGGAGCTGTTTGGGGAAATCCCAGTGCGTACCTCCAAGGGTTAAGGAAAACCAAATCACGTGCAAACACTATGTAACGTGTGACTTGCAGATGGGGCTCATGGCTGAATGCCAGAGTTCATCCATGAATCTTTTACTGACATCCTTTGGCTTAATTTGGAATACTTGGTGCTATTATAGCACTATCAAATTATTTTAAAAATCTGTAGAATTTGATTTGTATCATTTAGAATAAGTCTAACTCAATGAAATTTAGGGTGAATTGACTGTTGGAGAGTTTTTGCAATTGTTTGTTTTAAAATGTAAGAGAATCTTGGATTTTATTCAACACTGTAAATCTTGGTTAGCTTTTCTAAGGCTTATAAACTCTCATATTTTTACTGCTTTTAATCATGATCTTTGACAGTATCCTAAATTATGGCCTTCGTGTTTGGATGTTGATATTGTATCAATTATCGACAAACTATTCCTTCCAGCACCAATGTATTCATTATCCTGTTTAGCTCCCTAACAATGGACTCCTGGGCTCTTGCAGGAACTAGAAGGAAGATTCGGTAAATGTAGAATATAGTATGTGACCTGTCCATCGTCTCTGTGCCTTTACAGAGGAGAAGTCTGTAACATGATGGACTAGGAGAGGCCAGAGAAAAATGTCATTTCCCCTTTGTCTCTTCTTAACAATTGCTATTAGGCAGCAAAAATGTCAGATTTCTGCCAGTTATTAGAGGAATCTCTTAAAAGGGAGTATCTTCAAATCGACACAGTGCTCTAGACTGGAAAGGCCTTTAAAGACTTTTATTCTCTTATTCATTTTTGGAAATAAAACCTGAGACCATAGTGGCATCCTTGACTTGGCCAAGATCGCGCAGTTAGTTAACCAAGCAGGTTTCTCTTCTTTTTATTTCAAAACATTCAGCTTTGGCAGTCAGCTTTTATGTGTGCTTATTTTAGTGTAAAAAAATTTCTAAAAATATAATAACATGAGAAAAAAGAGAAATAGCTATAATTCTGCCACTGTACAAAGTGCTTGCAGTCTCATATGGTTAGTCCTTATAAATGCTATATTGCCCACATTTTTTTCCATGTTTCTTTTCTCTCTGTCCCCATGCATATGTATGAACACATGGTTACTGTCTTAAGGTATACTCATTTTACACTTTTTACATAAAATAAGCATTTTTAATTTTCATGTATTCATAGTCTTTTTGATACCTGGTACATATTAGGTCATCTGTAGCTTTTCACTTCAGCAAATATCTTGAGTTTTTGTTTACTGTTGAGTTGTTTCTTTGAGATAAATTTGCTGGAGTTGATCAGGGCTCTGAACATGCTTCCAAGTTGCTTTCCAGAAGGATTGTTCTGCTTTACAGTACTGTCAAAATGGTCTAATGCTAATAGGTCCACCATAGCCTGTACAGGGAGTCACCCTTGATCTTGTTCCATGTCAATATCTGCTGTTATTTTGGGTTTTTTTAGTTGTTTCCCCCCTCCCACCAACCCTTTCCCATTATAATAGGAAAGCGTTCATGTAAAAAAAAAATTGGAAGATGCAGAAAACTCTATGCTATTTCCTTTCAGAGAATGGTTGTAGTTTATATTATGGTTTTTTCCCCATGAGGTTTCCATACAAGAACTCTCTCCATGTCTTATGTGCAGACAGATATTAACAGTAGGATGGTGATACCACAAGAGTAAATGCACAAACTTTTTTCTTCAGCTCATGTGTAAATAATTTGGGGTTTGTTCTTACATGTCTTGTGTATTTCTGAACGCTCTTTAATAGTTGCCAAAATTCTGCTGGGTAAGAACAACAGGATGAACTTTCAAGTTAATCTTAGACATTGTAAATTTATTTTTATTAATGAAAATAATATAAATGTTAATAAAATAGAACATGATTGTTAGTAGTGATGTGTTTTCTTGGAATATAGAATAGAAAATACATAAATATGTATATAAAATGGGAAATATTGGTAGGATACAGGTATGCTGACTTGTAAAATACCAGTATACTGTAGTATTTCTTATATACTTGCTTTTAAAATTTGGCACTGTTTAAAAAAAAAATGTTTATCACTGCAGAGAATTTGGAATTAGGTATGCTGTGGTTATTAAGAAATGAATTTTCATGTTTTTTCCAATCATTAATAATGACTATCTTTCAATATAATCCTGTAATATGAAGTGTTCCAATGACAGACTTGTCATGATGTTTTATTATTCTTACTTAAGTAGTGTATAATGAATGCTAATATGGAGAAGTTAATTGCTGCTATTTTTAATTTATCTAGGAAAGATCCTGAATATAAATTGTATGGTAATCTTTGATTTCTTTCTTCCCCTCCCCTTCTGAGAGCAGCAGACTAAAGCACAGATGAAGAAGAATAGCTGGCATCAGGGTGACTTCAGTTATCTCCGTCAGGAAAGGTTGACTATCAGCTCAGCAAGAGTTAATGATTCCGGTGTGTTCATGTGTTACGCCAATAATACTTTTGGATCAGCAAATGTCACAACAACCTTAGAAGTAGTAGGTAAATATCTCTGGGGATGGGTAAATTACTTGGCATAGTGAATGAAGAAATTACCTGATAGTTTCCTTTTTACATTAATGGAATGTTGAACAGATTCTTAGCGATTTTAGTATCACTGAATGAATGAATGAATATATGGGAAAAAAAAAAAGATCTTCCAACCAGAGCACAAAAGCAAATTCTACCCATTTAATAGAAGCAAGTGAAAAGCTGTAACTGGGAAGGTGTTTAAACATGTCATTCTCTGCTTAACCCCCCTACCCCAACAAATGTAGGTTGAGCTTTTCCCAGAATTTTACTCCTTGCTGAATGACCTGAGTTTGGAAATGGATGGAGACTTTTTTTCTTTGGAGAAAGACGTATGCTTAGACCTTAATGTATTTCTCTGGATCTTTTGGTGAGATTCTTCAGCCCTTTGGTTTATTGTTTTACAGTTCCTGGGCTCTAGTCACTTGGCAGCAGAAAGAGCTTAACTGACTTTTCCTTCTCATTATGCTCCTCACCTTACCCTGTCCTCTGACCCTACAGGCTATAGCATAAACGTTCAGGAAGGCAGCCCACTGGGCATGGCTCCTTGTTTCTACAGAGCATAAACAAACATGTTAACCTGTGCCCTAACCTATATGATAACTGGTATATACAACTGGGTTAGTTTTCCCTGATCTAGCATTCTTAACTAAATACTTACTTCCCAAGCATCTACTTAATGAGAGCAGACTGTGGTAAAATACGTGATGTTTTTGAGTTACTGGAAAGTATAGTAATTTTAAAATTATCTCTTTTACACTTTTTGGGCTCTCAGTATTGTTTGCATTTAATCTATTTTCTTGTTTTTTTTTTTTTGGATGCCACCGTATTCTCATTGCTTGATTTTGATTAAGTACTTGTAGGGTGTTGAAATTCTTCATCATAATTTCATCAATAATAAAATTATATGATATTTGTTTTCATTTCTCTCTTTCCCTCCATATTTCTTCAATAATTTATGTGGCAGTGTTAGAGGTTTGCGATTTATCCCACAATTATCTCATATGAGTTTGGTGTTTCTGCCCATGTTGTAATGGAAAGTGTCTCACCAAAATGAACGTGAAAAAGATGCTTTATTTGCAATTACAGAGCTAGCCCCGATAAAGGGTACTATTCTGTCCCTAAACATGATTGTGAACCATTTATTAATTTGAATAAAAGGCTATGCTTTTAAAATATTAAACTCCATAAGTGCTAATTTGCTAAGTTGATTAGGGAGCATGCTGATATATCAGCTTCAGCTCCAGAAAGCAATTAGTAAGGATGTTTTGAGCATATTGTTGTATGTAATCAGATTTTTAAAATCCATTCATCAATTTCCAAGAATATAACTGTATAACTGGAAAGGCTTGGGGTCGTGTAATCTGAATCTGTACTGTTTCAGGAGAGGGTTGGGATGGGACAAGAGCAGGAAGAGACAGAGAAAAGTGATCTTTAGGGGCTGGGAGTAGAATTTGGACACAGAGTGGGGAGGTGTACAGCACAAGACTTTAGGATGACCCCTACCTAGTTTTGAGTTGGGGCTCTACCACTTAACTTTCAAATGCACCCCACTTTAACTCTGCCTCTATTTTCTCTTACGAGACACACAACCTCTAACTCCCAAGGCTGTAGAAGGGAGAAAGGCAACAGATTTTATAGATGTGCCTGGTGTAGTGTTTGCACTTGATTAACTGTTAATGTCGCATCAGTTTTTTAAGTCATCCTTTGTAACAAGCCAGGTAGGATTTTTTGATTCTAATAATTCTTACACTTCATAGAATTTGAAATTCTGTTCTATTACAGGACATAATACCATGTTGACCAAACTAGACTATAGAAAACTCCAGAGGAACTAGTATTTTATTCATGATGATTGTGACAGAAATCAGTGCAAATAATATTGCCTGTAATATTTCTATATTTTGCATTGTGTTTTATCTTTGAATTTATGACCTTGAGTACCTGAAAATTTAATGTAGCTTTCAGATAAAACATTTATTTCCTCAAAACTAACTTAAGTTAGCTTAAAGAATGGCAGAGGGGCACCATTTATGATTCAGGTATTAGAACAAGCTGGCAGTTTCCAACTTGATTTCATTTGAATGTTTTTTAAAATTTCACCTGAAAAATGTTTTTCCATTGATACAAAGGACAGTTGGACTCCATTTTTTTTTTTTTTTTAATTCTGAATCTGTAGGAAACTAAACAGTAAATTGGAGAAGGCAGTGGCACCCCACTCCAGTACTCTTGCCTGGAAACTCCCATGGACAGAGGAGCCTGGTAGGCTGCAATCCATGGGGTCGCAGAGTTGGACACGACTGAGCAACTTCACTTTCACTTTTCACTTTCATGCATTGGAGAAGGAAATGGCAACCCACTCCAGTGTTCTTGCCTGGAGAATCCCAGGGACGGCAGAGCCTGGTGGGCTGCCATCTGTGGGGTCGCACAGAGTCGGACACGACTGAAGCGACTTAGCAGCAGCAGCAAACAGTAAATATTCTCATGGCAACCTCATATGGGGTATCAACTGTGTGTTAGATGCTCTTTGGAGGGTATCTACTCAGTAGGTGGTGGTGGTTTAGTCCCTAAGTCGTGTCCAGCTTCTGCGACCTCATGGACTGTAGCCCACCAAGTTCCTCTGTCCATGGGGTTGTCCAGGCAAGAATACTGGAGTGGGTTGCCTTTTCCTTCTCCAGGGGATCTTCCTGACCCAGGGATTAAACCTGTGTCTACCGCATTGCAGGTAGACTCTTTACCAACGGAGATACTAGGGAAGCCTGGGGTGTAAATATATTTAACTAAATAGTACCAGAGATAGTGAATGACGGTCTTAAATGTTTAAATTCCATTTTCAATTTTGAAAAAGAAATAAAACAATAAAATTAAAACTCCTTCATAATTCCACTAACTAGCTATAACCATTTTTAGGGTTTGGTATATGGTTTATATTTGTATATGCAACAGGATTTTAATTATACATATAATCTTAGGTTCTGTCTCTTTCTCACTTAAAGTATGTGGAGACTCTAGGGTATGCTACAGTTAGAAGCCAGCCTTGGCCTCTCACTGTGTATATTTGCATTTAGGCTCTGCCTTTGGGTAGCCAGCTATATGACTTTCCAGGACTTGGTTTCTTTTCTCATCTATAAATTAGGGGTTACAAGGTTCTCTTTCAGTATTGCTGTAAGATTAAATATTTGTCATAATTATTAAATAAAATATGCTAAAGAACTTAAGGAAGTTCTTGACACATAGTAAACATTCCATAAAAGGAGGTTATAAATTTAATATTGGCAATTATTTTATTATCATCTTTTTCAAGCTCTCAAGCTCTTCATTGTATTATTATATAACCATTTCTAAGGGATGCTTTATTTACTTAACCAGTTCTCCTTTTTCTCATTTTTAGGATTACTATGACTAGGGTAAAGAGCACTTCTTTTTTGCATGTAGCTGTCTACCTCACTAAGAAGAGTTCTCTGGATTAAATTGAAAAATAGATAATTTTTTAAATGCTTTCTAAAGGAGTTGTGCCAAATTAGAATGTGTAATTTAGCATGCTATTTTAATTACACTTGCAAAATTATTAAGTTTGTTTCAAATTAGCTTTGCTAGCTTTCCATAGAATGGATATACATTATTTTTAACAGCTCTATTAAAGTTTTGCTATTTTTAATATGTGAAAAGGGATCCTCTATTTAAATTACTAATTTATTTTTCCTTCTATATTTTCATGCCTTCTTTTTCCTATTACCTTAATTAATTTTTCTATATATAGACATTTGAAAATGTTGATGTATTCAGATTTGTCTTTTATAAGTTTTACTTCTTTGATTGCTTCTAAAAAGCCTAGAAAACTGATCCCTCCCACCCCCAGCTTGGTCAAAGTTTAATAGAAGTCGATTTTGTTGTTTAGTTAAAAATATGGCTTAATTGTTAAAATGCTGTTCTGAATCATCCGTGATGTATGATATAAGAAGATATAAATTTAGTTTTCTTAAATACTAAATTACATTCTTCCAATATTTTTATTGAACATTGGGGCTATCTTCCCCTCCTTGATTTATGACATCTTCTTATCACATATACAATTATATTGGATCTAGGAATGGGCTACTTAGTCCAGATTATTTTTAGCATAATATGCATCAGGACTAGTAGTTCTAAAAGACTTATCCCATGGTGATAGATCTTTAACAGAGTTGCTTAACAGATAAAAGTCAGAGAATAAACATTTCCAATGTGTGTCCTTTCTCATTTATGACCGTGATTCTCCAAGAGCAAAACAAAATGTAAAATGACTAGTTAAAATTCTTACTTGGCATGCTGAGTGTGTGCTTAGGTCACTTCAGTCTTGTCCAACTCTTTATGATCCCATGGACTGTACCCCTCCAGGCTCCTCTGTCCATGGGATTCTCCAGGCAGGAATACTGGAGTGGGTTGCCATTTCTTTCTCCAGGGGATCTTCCCAACTCAGGGATCGAACCCAGGTCCCCTGCATTGCTGGCAGATTCTTTACCATCTGAGCCACCAGGGAAGCCCAAGAATACTGGAGTGGGTATCCCTTCCCTAGGGGATCTTTCCAATCCAGGAATCGAACGAGGGTCTCCTGCATTGCAGGCGGATTCTTTACCAGCTTACTTGGCACTACCAGTTAATACTGGAAATCAGTCAGTTACCTTTATAATCCAAAAATGAAGCTGTGTTATTTGTTAAGATTTTTGCAGATAACAGTTTCTTTCTGTTTCATTCTGCTGTGGTTAGATAAAGGATTCATTAATATCTTCCCTATGATGAACACAACAGTATTTGTAAATGATGGAGAGAATGTGGATCTGGTTGTTGAGTATGAGGCATATCCCAAACCTGAACACCGACAATGGATATATATGAACAGAACCTCTACTGATAAGTGGGACGATTATCCCAAGTCTGAGAATGAAAGTAACATCAGGTAAGAAAAGGGCCTTCTACTGGCGATTACGCAGTTACATCTTTCCCCTTCACTTGTTGCTGTTTGGTCACTTAACTCACATTCGACCTTTTTTCGACCCTGTGGGCTTGTAGCCCCGCCAGGTTCCTCTGGCCATGGGATTTCCCAGGCAAGAATAATGGAGTGGGTTGCCATTCCCTTCTCCAGGGGATCTTCCTGACCCAGGGATTGAAATCCCATCTCCTGCAGTGTAGGTGGATTCTTAACTGCTGCTGCTGCTGCTGCTGCTAAGTCGCTTCAGTCGTGTCCGGCTCTGTGCGGCTCCATAGACGGCAGCCCACCAGGCTCCGCCGTCCCTGGGATTCTCTAGGCAAGAATACTAGAGTGGGTTGCCATTTCCTTCTCTAGTGCATGAAAGGGAAAAGGGAAAGTGAAGTCGCTCACCCATGTCCGACTCTTAGCGACGCCATGGACTGTAGCCTACCAGGCTCCTCCGTCTATGGGATTTTCCAGGCAAGAGTACTACCTCATCCTATTTCTGTAACCGTCAATGTATGAGAAAACAGCTGAAACAGAAGGAACTTTGGGGCTGCTCCCTTAGTCTTCATCATTTCATTTTGCCATGTGTTTAGAGCATACAGAAAAGTCCATGCCTCAGTTGTTTCATTTGTAAATTAGAGGATAGTCCTGTCCTAGAGTTCTGAGGATAGTTCAGAGCAGTGACTAGCATATACTAGGGCCACATTAAATAATTCTTTCCAAAGAAAGAGGCATGTTAGTGCCTTTAGTTACATTTTTAAAGCTAGAAGGAAACTAAGAATCATTAAGCATCTTTGGGCCAGACAATGAACCCAAGTTGCTTTTACATCAGACTTCTCATTCGATTCTCAAATAAGTTTTATGTGCTTGTTTCTGGCGATAAGCTGTTCTCATTCCCTTATGTACATTAACTCAATAATTTTAGTCCTCACAAATGCTATGAGGAGGCACGCTTACTTCCCTCCTTTCTATAGAAGAGGAATTTGAGACTTTGATGAGTTAAGTAATCTCGTCAAGAGCCAATGGCTTATAAGAGGTTGGTGCCTAGTTACAGTTGGTGATTTTTTTTCCCCCTAGTTGGTAGCTCTTGGCTGTTGTAAGAATGTAGGTGAGAGAGGATACTGTCCTGGACCGAGGTCTAAGGGTTGAAGGGAGGAGGATGGACTGGAGGTGTCCAGGCGTCCTCCTTAAAGGACTCAGTGACTGAAGGGGCAGGGAAGAGGGAGGAGTCTGGCTGGGGCAGCCAAATTGGATGATAAGAGGCGATACCATTCCAGGGGGAGGGAGAGGGGCAAATCCAGTGAACTGAGTTTGGGGTTTGTTGAATTTGAACTTGCCTGTGAGATCATGAGTGGAGATACTCAGGTAGGATGTTTCATAGGTCAGGTTCCCTGGAGGCAGCTCCTGAGAGTGGGATTCACAGGCAAGGGCTTCGTTAAGAAGAAAGAGACCTGGCAGAGACTTGGAGAAGTAGGGTAGGGAGGGGAAAGGAGGGAAAAAGGATGCGGGCGAGCTGCAGTCCATCCCAGGGGCACTTTGGACTGGGGGCCATGAACATAGGCCTGGAGAGGAAAGAGGCATAGGACAGGGAGGTCTGGACTAGAGGTCAGGATTTGAAAGTTGTGAGTGGACAGTAAGTAGTTCAGAGGAGCGTGAATGCCCAGGGAGCGTATGCAGCATGACAGGTGACTGAACAAGCCACGCCACGTGCAGAGTTGATTGTGGCCCGTGGGAGTCTAGGGCCACCCAGAGTGCTCTTTCCACACTGGAGCCCATGTCAGTAACTCCCTGATGGTTGTGCTGAACACAGCCACCTGTGATAACCTTGGTGTAAAACAGAAGCCTCGGTAGCTCCCGGGGACACTTGGAAGAAGCAGCAGGGGTGGGAGGAGAACCAGGAGATGATGGTGTTGTCAGAATGAAGGTGAGGGCCATGGTATTGACCTTGCTTGCATGGCCCTGAAGTGTCTGCTTTGAGACACCTTGATGGAGATGCCTGCCAGTCTGGGGTTTTGCCAGGCAGGTGCTACTAAAGTAGGGCAGGTGAGTTCAGGACACTGGTGAGAGGGAGACTGAACAGAGGACCAGGGCGGGGAAGGATGCTGGCCATGGCCATAAGGACAGCACAGGATGAGGGTGAGGTTGCCTTATGGCAAGAAAGCCTTTCCCCACTCTGTTCTCATACACCAGGCATTTGTCTCAATGAAACGTGTGTGTGTGTGTTTTTGCATTTGTTAACGTGGATTTTGTTAACACTGAATTATGTGGAATGTATTTTTCCAAAACGGGTATGGATTTCCAGATGGAAACTGTGAAAAAGCCATACACTTTGAGGTAGGTGATCCACAGGTGAATAATGGGTTGTTCTTTTTTTTGTAGATACGTAAGTGAACTTCATCTAACCAGATTAAAAGGGACTGAAGGAGGCATTTACACATTTCACGTGTCCAATTCTGATGTCAATTCTTCCGTGACATTTAGTGTTTACGTGAACAGTGAGTAGAACAAATGGTTCCTTATCTTTTCATTTTTTATTCTTTTAAGTTGTGGCTGATGTTTGCAGCAGCTGCCGCCCCGAGTTCATTGTGTACTGGGTCAATAATGTTTCATGATAATTTTGACCTTAACAAAGACCTCGTGGTTTGGTGGTTGGAAAGATGTGTACAAAAACCGATTCCTTGTCCTACAATTCGCTGACCACATGACCTTGTAACTGGCGCTCAGATGCTGGGTGCTGCCCTTTGAAGTCAACAGAGGAGACATAGAAGTTAAAAATAACAACAGTTTGAGGGAGAATGTATTATTATTGATTGCTGAGATGGGGAGCCGGAGGTTGAATAGGAGCTGGATTATGGTTTTAGGTGGGAAAGAAGTGCTATCAAGCCCCGACAAACAATTTCTTTGTTACAGCACCTTTTCTTTCAGAGTTAGGGTATTATATGGTGTGAAATGAGTGCAGTATTGATCAGCTCAGAGTGTCCCTGCTGTGTGCCATGCGGGGGCTCGGGGAGAAGGGAGCAGGTGGTTTAAGGTGGGAGGATGGCCATGGACACCTGAACACCAGAGCCCAGTGTGGTCCACATCCCACAACTTCTGTGTACAAAGGTTGAGCCGCAGGGGCTGTCCTCACCGGCTGGGGCTTTTCTTAAGTGTACGACCTGCTGCTGGCTCTACTGTGGGGTCACCTGCATTTTCCAGGAAGAGGAGCAGGTGCTTGCCACACCACACCAGCAGGGGACCAAAGATTGGAGGCCTCCAAAGACATGGGATCCCAAGGGACTGTCCACAAAATGACCATCAGAATTAGCTATCTGGGGTGTATGCGGGTTGGTGAGATGACAACCTGGAACATTCCCTGGAAAACAGCTTAGCAATGGCTGAGCCCTTCATATGTGTTAGGCTGCAGGAGGGGAGCCAGTTCCCCATCTTCCAGGGGCTTCCTACTTGTTATGTGGAGTGATTCTCCATTGTTACCTCCCTGATGGTGCCGCTCACCAGCATAGTGGGGTGCGGAGTGTCATCTTACAAATGAAGACAGGAAATAGCTAGCGAGTGATACTCAAGACAGGTTTTTGGTTGCTAATCTGGAGTCTTTTGTCTATTCCAGCATTTCCAAAATTGGATTTCCTGAACAAGGTGCTAACGTGTATTTAGATAAAGAGCATCATATCCGCATACAGATTTTTCTGAGCTACAGACTTTCTCAGCATCCTTAATATGCTAATGTATATTTTGCCTGCTCAGAAGGAGGCGTGGGATTGAGCATATATCTCAAATTTGTATGACCACAAAACTGCTTTTCCAAGGGAAACATGTTAATTAACATCTCAGTTCTTCAGGACAGTTTTGATTACATGGTATTCTCATTGGCCTGCAATTCAGGTAGCTCTAGATTAATTCAGATGTTAATCAGAGATTAGTGTATTACACATGGGCAAAATCACCTGCTTCTGAGAAATATTCATGTTCAAGTAATTGAAGAGATGATTGCAGGTGAATCAATATCCTTGCAAACATCGTATGCATTACTGTCTATACAAAACTTTATTTTAGGCTTTCTAGTGCAGTGCTTGTCAAACTATGGTCAAGGACCTTGTGTGTTTTTAGTTTCCAATTTGTTCTGAATCAATGTTTCTTAACAAAATACAGAAAGAACCGGTCACTAGAATAGAGAGATGGAAAAGAACAAAGATATATAAAATCCCAGAATGGGTCTTTTTTTTTATTATTACTAGACTCAACAGATATAATTAAGTGAAATTGCTCCTTCTCAATGCTTAGTCTTGGCTTCTGTGCTTACATACTGTGCACCAGAACTAATAGGTTGTGGCCATGGTCTACTTGACAGGCCTCACTTTGAGAAGCTTAGTTTTGGGGAATTTTCTAAAATTGTGTCATTTGTATCCATCTCTCTTTCCCTGGCTTCAAGGGCAAGGGCTCATGAAGATCTCTTTTCCCCCTTTTCCTACTTCCATTTGCCAGTATGTGGCCTGCCAGTCAGTCATGAGTCATTGACCTTAGAAAGACATCTCTGAAGTCACCCTTACTTTTCTCTGGGTGACAAAATTGCTACGTTTTTACTTACCAGCCTAATTTGCCAGCCGACAAGATCCGTATTAATCACCTCTGCTGGTGAATTCACGCCTGTTTGAGACTAGAGAGGAAATGGCCTGAACCTTCCCAAATGATCCTTTCTTGGATTCCCTATAATTCTGGGGCCTGGCGCCTGGGGCACAGATACTTGCCATTGTGTGCTGAGCTCCTGCTTCAAGGCACTGGGCACAAGGATGACGGTGTGCAGTGTCTCCTCTCGTTGGCTAAGCACTTCAGGGGTCTAGTCATCGAAGTCACTTTATTACAGGCACTAAGCTGACTTAAGGCATTTACTTCAGTTACCTAACACATTGGGAGTTCTTGATCTCCAGATGCCTTGACAGAGGTAGCATTTTTGTGTGAATACTTTATCTGTTTCTTAGGAACTGTCTCAGTTGCCCTTCACAGATATAATTAGCTAATTTCTTTGCTGACTTTTTATTTTTTGGATTGAAAAAAAAATCTAGTTGATGCTATCATGGGGCAAGATTTTTTTATGTTAAATTCAAAATCAAAGGCTAAAAATAATTTTAAAATTTAAACTTGGACCAGTTGTGTCCATTTTGACATATTATTTTAGCGAGCCAGGCATATGTAGATCTGCTGCATGGTTTATTCTGTAAATAAGCTGAGCCCCAAGCGTGAAAGGAACTGTGTTCTGCAGAAACTAGAATGAATAAAAATCAGAATAATAAATGCATGCTGTTAATGTAGAAATTCAGGCTACTTTTAGTGACAGGGATGCATAATTGCTTAATAGATTCAGCAATGAGAAATGCTTAAGGAAATCCTTGATTTTGAGTAGTTAAATATTTGGTAGTTGAAGACTTCATTTGCTTTGAAAATTTGAGAATATTGTACATGTGTGTGTTTGTGTTTTAATCACTTATGTGGGCGGCTTTAAGAGAAAGCTATGTACATTTAAATTTTAAAATGTTTTAGTACTGTTTTTAACTTCTCTAACAAGCCATGATTTGCATGGATCTGTTGACTCAGTGACCTTAAGGGTGGTTTGTAATGGCCAAAAACGAAACAAAAAAATCAGTGATTCTTTGCTTTGAACTTGTATTGCTATAATTATTCTTGAATTGCTTATTGAAGATGTATATAGAAGTCAGATTCTTAATTCTGTAAGGAAGTTTCGTATCTTTGATGAAAACGGCCATTTGTTTCCATTTCAGATCAAAATTTGGTGAAAAATAGGGTTTTAGGAACTATAGAACTACCCAAAAGTGTTTTCTTAATACACATTACTCTTTCCAAAATTCCTGCAGGTGTCAGAAAAAGTGATAATACCAAGATTCTGTAAGTTAGGTAGCCTGTGATGGTTGATTAGAAATCTGTGGTCTCTTTGGTGACTCATAGACTTTGAGAATGAATTTAATGGTTGCTGGAGAGAAGGGATAGTTAGGGAGTTTGGGATGGACATGTATACTCTGTTATACTTAAAATATATAACCAACAAGGACCTACTGTATAGCACATGCAACTCTGCTCAATTTTATGTGGCAGCTTCGATGGGAGGAGAGTTTGGAGGAGAATGGATATATATATTGGAGAAGGGAATGGCAGTCCACTCCAGTATTCTTGCCTGGAGAATCCCATGGACAGAGGAACCTGGGGGGCTACAGTTCATAGGGTCGTGCAGAGTCAGACATGACTGAAGTGACTTAGCATGACATGGATACATGTAAATATATTGCTGAGTCCCTTCGCTGTTTACCTGAAACTATCACAATATTGTTAATCGAGTATACCCCAATAGAAAATAAAAAGGTTAAATTTTTTAAAAATGCAAAAAAATATAATTACAGAAATCTTACAAATTAGCACAAAAAAAAAAGGCGGGGGGAGAGAAGCTTATGATCTCTTTGATAATAATAAATGTCATACAATAAAGGTTTTTACCAGGTCTAGGACAAATAAAAGGCCAAACAGGTATTTTAACCCTGATTAATCCTGATTCTCGACTTTTCTGTCTCTCTCTTACACACACACACACGCCACATTTTCTTTATTCATTCATCCACTGAAGGAGATTTGCATTGTTTTCATACTTTGATTGTTGTGAATATTACTGCAATGAATGTGGGAGTACAGATATCCTTCTAGATAAGAAAAAGTTCTGTGTTGTTTTCCATAATGGATATACCAATTTATGTTCCCACCTTCCCGTTATGTTAAGGAAACAGGAGTTTTATTTTCTCCACATTCTTGCCTGTGCTTCTTATCTTTTGTTTTATTAATGATAACCAGGTTGACAGATTTGAGGTGGTAGCTCATTGTAGTTTTGATTTGCCAGTAACCTAGAATGACACTAGTAGCATTACATCAATAAAATGTTATCTGGTAGCATTTCCAGATCTGCATTATCAATTTAAAATTTGTAACAAATGGTATTTGGAGATTTCTCTTCAATCTCAAAGATCTGTCCTTTAATGACAGACCTACTTCGGCTTCCTTGGTGGCTCAAGACAGTAAAGAATCTGCCTGCAATGTAAGAGACCCATGTTTGATCCCAGGGTCAAGAAGGTCCCCTGGAGAAGGGAATGGCAACCCACTCCAGTATTCTTGCTTGGAGAATCCCATGGGCAGAGGAGCCTGGCGGGGTACAGTCTGTGGGGTTGCAAAAAGTTAGACCCGTCTGAGTGACTAACACTTTCACTTTCACCAGTTGAGTAGGAGAATGGTAGTACTCAGGCAGTGGTGCAGAACGGCCAGCTGGACAAGAAAAGTCTGGAAAATGAAAGGGCTTGCCTTTCATCTTTGGGCTTACACGGAACACAAATGATGTTAAGCTCGATTGGATATCCACATGACTGCTGAACTCTACACCAAATTCTCAGAATCACCGGTTTCCCTTCATTTATGGCAGAGTGTTAACAGAGGGGTTGAAACAATTTAAGGAAATGCTAACTAATGTATTATTTCTAAACCACTGCATCACATAATTAACATCCTGTCTGCTGTAAGTGATTATTTATAGATCATACAGTATACCTAAATCAGTCAAAGTAATAAATCATTCAGAATGAGGCCTTTCAATGGGAATGTTCCCCTTTGACCACATCTGCAGAATATGGGCTGCTTTTTATATATTTATGGTCATTGTTATTATTTAGTCGTTAAGTCGTGTCTGACTCTCTTGCAACCCCATGGACTGTAGCCCAACAGGCTCCTCTGTCCATGGGATTTCTCAGGCAAGAGTACTGGAGTGGGTTGCCGTTCCATTCTCCAGGGGATCTTCCCAACCCAGGGACTGAACCCACGTCTCCTGTGTTTCCTGCATTAGCAGGCAGATTATTTTACCAATGAGCCACCTGGGAAGCCACCTTCTCCAAGGGATCTTCCCAACCCAGGGATTGAACCCACATGTCTTGCAGATTCTTAACCACTGAGCCACCAGGGAAGCCCATTGGTGGTCATAGTTAAATCCAGTTATGGATGGCTAGACCATCCTTCCAGGGAGAAGCTCCCCAACGTGGAACACCTTGCAACACCTTGGGCAGCCCACCATTTGCCACAGGTGAGTGTAACGCTCTCAGGACAGCCTTGTAGCTAGATGGCTTTGGATAGCCTGCTTGCCAGCCATCTGAGTCACCACCTGGCTACAAGTCTTAGTGATTATATTTAGGGTAAAAGTAATACTGTCGGGTTAAGGGCACCTTTCCACATCTTTATGAGTCAAGAGAGCAGAGTCACTAGGACTTTGCCTTTTTGGAAGATGGACATGTTTTCCAACCTCTTAACCATTTTTAAAAGTGATAGGACCTTCCAAACATTTGAGTGTCCAAACCCTACTTGTGTTAGAGGCTAAAATTTTGAGACTTAATGCTAACACACTTATCAAGTTTTGCTTGAGAGGCTTTGCTTTTTAGTATTTTTCTTTTCTTTTTTCTGGTTAGGTGGATTCTATTTGACCTACTTCTGTATTAAATTATTAGGGTTCTTCAACAAAGCTAGTGCTACAAAGATAAGTGCTAAATAAATCAGAACTCCTTTCTGATTTATTTACTTGCTTTTCAGAGTTTGCTGTAAAACTACCACAGTATACCCAGAATGAGGCCTGGTTTGTGCAAACACTTATATACATTTGTTTTTAGATTAAAACAATGTTTTCATATTACAAAATTGTTATATGATGGGTATGATAACTTGAAATTATAAGTAGGCAAAAATAAGAATGAAATAAGTTTTAATTATACCTTTTAAAGTTGATTTACATTTTATGAATTACCAGTGCTAATATATCTCTTAATATATACCTTTACAGACCACTTTAAAAAACTTTTTCTGGGGGGGATGACAAAAATGAAGTTCTTTTGCATCACCTTGTGTTTTGGTGCTGAACAGTGAATGCATTGTGAGCAGTTTTCCGTGCCGTAATATTTCTTCTACAGTGCTGTGCTTAGCTGCTCAGTCATATCCAACTCTGTGACCCCAGGGCTGTAGCCCACCAGGCTCCTTTGTCCATGAGGATTATCTAGGCAAGAATACTGGAGTGGGTTGCCATGCCCTCCTCCAGGGGATCTTCCCAACTCAGGAATCGAACCCAGGTCTCCTGCA
Organism: Okapia johnstoni; assembly: GCA_024291935.2. Classification (NCBI taxonomy): domain Eukaryota; kingdom Metazoa; phylum Chordata; class Mammalia; order Artiodactyla; family Giraffidae; genus Okapia; species Okapia johnstoni. The sequence continues at coordinate 63,812,292 of CM044308.1, forward strand.
TTGCAGGCAGATTCTTTACTATCTGGGCTACCTGGGAAGCCCAAATATCACTTTGCTATCTCCTTGCATGGATATTTCATGATTTCCTTAACCAGTATCTGATACCATTTTGAGACACTGTGGTGTATGAGGTGGGACTCTGAAATGATGTGATTGAATTTTAAAAGAAATCTATTAAATGATTATTTAAAGTTTATAATTATCTTATTTAATCTCAAATGAGCAACCTTACTTTAGTGGCAGGAAGTCAATGACAATCTGTCATTGTCTTTCATGCTTCTATGTCTTGAACATACGTCTAGGAAGATACACTGTGCTGGCTTGCAGGACAGTTCCAAATTAAGGAATAATGTTACTATGGCTAGCTAATCTATGTAAAAATAGTTTCTTGTCTTTCTACATTAATTTTTTTATAGGTAATTTTAGATACTTGACAGTATCTGAAGTCTGTTTTTATTTTCTTTTCCTGAACTTGAAATGAGTTTTTGTTCTTAAATTGCTTGGGAGTTATGAGTGTTGTTTTTGATGTGACACTTTAATATCTCCTCCTTATGAAGGAGATCTCTGTGGATGCAAGAATTGCTATAGACATTTAAACTGGAAGAATAAAGGAATATCATGGCAACCTACTTTTAAAGCAGAGTTTGAGTCTCTTACATTTTGAAAAAATTTAGGTGTGTTGGCATCATTTTTCTTTATTGTCTCCTAAGAAAGTTGGTGGTCTGGCTGGGTGTGTAGCTAATTTGGGAGATCTATTCAATCACTGAGCTGATTGGAGAACGGTAACCTATCTAGATCGTTAGGCCCTTTGTTGGTGTGATCTGGCCATTATTTCATGTTTATGGTGAGAAAGCAGGAGAAGAGGGTTAGGTTTGTAACTGCCTACTTCAGTATTCCTGGGCCTTCCCTGGTGGCTCACACAGTAAAGAATCTACCTGCAATGCAGGAGACCTGGGTTTATTCTCTAGGTCTGGAAGATCTCCTGGAGAAGGGAATGGCCACCCACTCCAGTATTGTTGCCTGGAGAATTCCATGAACCTGGTGGGCTACAGTCCATGGGGTCAGAGTCTGACCCGACTGAGACACTTTCACTTTTTCACTTTCAAACTTCAGCTAGAATTGACCCTGGCCCTGGGACATACTTTTCTAAAAATAGCCTGAGTAGTCCCTTTCATATGAGTGGAACTGCTGCTCTGTGGAAATTTCCTTTCCAATTGAGCCCCATGTGTTTTTACATCAAATTAGTCCCCTTCGGTTACAGATGTATACACGGTCACCTATAATGTATAGTGGAAATTTAAATTAATCCAAGAATAGGTATGTAATTTTTCCACGGGCATTGTGTTAACTCTTCTCTTCCACTTCTAAATTAATGTGGCAAAATGAATCCACTACTTATAGAGAGTAGAAAAATAGCACTTTATCACATGTCTGCACTCCTAGGCAGCAAGTTGGACTGCACTGTAACGTGTGTACACATCCCCCCTCCCCAACCCCTGGCTCACCGGTGATGGTGCTCCTGTAAATTGAGCACAGTGATTCTGGCTGAGGAAGGCTTTCTCCAAGTAGTTTCATTATTTTTTTTAAAGCTAACTTCCAGGATAGGGAGATCTTTTTGATGGCTGTTTAGAATAAGGATTGACAAACTATAGCCTTCTGGCCAGATTTGACAAGTATCCTGTTTCTGAATGGCTCATAATCTAAGAATTTCTTTATTTCTTTGGAATGGGTGGGAGGTAGGAATGATTTTAAAAAACAAGATTTGTAAGATGTGAAAAAGTCAAATTTCAGTGTGCGTGAATAAAATTTTAGTGGAACACAGCCTTGCACATTTGCATACGTGTCTGTGGCTACGTTTGTGGCAGAATTGTGTATGTGTAAGAGAGACTCATAACCCCTAAAATGTAAAATATTTAGTTTCACCTTTCACATTAAAAGTTTGCGTACTTTTCATTTAGGACATCACTTTATTAGGAGAATGATTTTTTTTTTTAAATGATAGACATTCTGCAAAACATAACTGGATGCAGAAGACTAGTTGAAGTTTTATTTAGTTGGTTAAATGAATTTCTGTTAAAGTACTCACACACCGGTTTCTGGGTGTCTTTAAGAATGTCTAAAACACAATGTAATTTCTTTAATTTTTTTATTGAAATATAGTTGATATACAGTGTTGTGTTAGTTTCTGGTGTACAGCAAAGTGTTTCAGTTCTGTGTTTGTGTGTATATATATTCTTTTTCATATTCTTTTCCATTATGATTTATTGCAGGATATTGAATATAATTCCCTGTGCTATACAGTAGGATCTTGTAGTTTATTTTGTATATATTAGTATCCAAAATGTACTTTGAAAATATCTGTTCTGGAGATTTTTTTTTAAGTGTAATACTCCTTTTATAGGTAAAAGTTAACCCAAGTTTTTTTAATACTTTTTTAGTTGATTTAAATTCCTATATTATAATGATATTATGTCAGGAATGTGGATTTGACCCAGATCCAAATCAGGATAGTAACAAAGTGCTACAAAGCATCACTGTGTTGATGTTAAATGTCATCAGACCTACAATTGTTCAGAATTATACCTAGCTCATTCTTTATGCATTAAACATGTTCCTTGTGCAACTTGCCACGTATAGCCCAAGCTGTACTCGTGTAATTTAGCCCTTTCAGAATGAAGTCTCTTGTCACCAGCATTAGGGACAGGGCTGGAATTAGGATGAGGCAAGAGAGATGCCTCGGTGCAGAATTTAAGGAGGTGTGCACTCTTGATGTCTACCTGAATCTGCAGGACCTGGAGGATGAGAGCCTTCTTAAATTCCTCACCTTGCCACATCCTTGTCCTGGCCCTGATGGGGTCCCTTGAAGATTCTCTAAAATAACCCCACTTCTGGGTCAGATTCTCAAATTACTTAATCTTGGGGGAGGTAAGGTGGGCCAGGAATGTGCCTTTTAACCTCATCTCTCTGTGCTTCAAATGCACCTTGAAGTTCGAGGGGCCCTCTGAGCTTGGTTGGCCAGCCTAAGGGCCAACAGGACAAAAGCTGCTTGGCTTGCCTCAGGTTATAGTTGGGATAGTAGCTTAAAAATGTGCCTGATTAACCAGCACACAGGAACAAGTAGGCCAGCCGGACCACACTGTTTGCCAGCCCTGGCCATTGTATAACTGCTACCAGGTGTCACGCTGGAAGGCTTGGATCTTAGGGCACTTGTAACCAAAGCTAAATGTAATTGATTATGTAATTTTCAGCTGTTCCAATTTTTTAGATTATAAATGTTTTATAAGTTTATTATTAGCTGTGTTCATTGTAAAAAAAAATTAGAAAATAAGTCAAAAGAATGGAACAGATATTTATGTATAACTCTACTACCCAGAGATAACAACTATGATCATAATGCACCCTTTCAGCCCCCTCTTTTTTTTCCTACTGAATAATATTTAATTCCACTAAAAATCCAGCATGTTGCATTAGAAACAATGAATGACAAGAGGAAGGTTGGTATGAGGAAATCTGTCTTATGAACTTTATTCCCATTTGAATTCTGTCCAGTTGGATTCTATCCAGTTATCTTTGCTGTCTGTGTGTGGACCTTCTCCTCTCATCATTAATCTCAGTATGGAAGAATTATGCGCGGCCAGGTGTATGTGCGGATTTCTTATCTCGTGGCCCACTATTGCAAAAATGGTGTAACACAGGAAAGTCACCATTAGGCTGTTATTCCAGGTCCCTTCTTGTGACGCTAATTGAATTCCTTTGGAATTTGAAGGACTTGTTTCTTTGGGAAGACTTAATAATTAACAGCTCTTACTGTGTGTCTGCCATAGGTCAGACTCTGCTAGGAAGTCAGAGGTACAATCTGTAAGACATGGTCCTTGCCCTTGAGAACAGTCAGATGGAGGCAGACCAGGATATTGTAGAAGTGCATCAGGTGCTCTAAAGTGCTTCGGGAGTAGGGAAGTGAGACCAACCAACTTGGCTTTGGAGAGTTGAGGATGGCTAGGAAAAAGAGATGACACTTGAATTGAGTCCAGAGAGACCTGCCGTATGGCGCCTGCTGTCTTCAGCAAATAGCATTCTCCTAAAGTTCCACTATTTCCTGTGTTATGTCCTACTTTTCAGCCTGGTCACACAGTTGCCCAAGATAATTAAATGAAACTTGCCAGATGGATGCTTTCGCAAGACGATGGCTTGTCTTCTTGCTCTATTTGTGAAAGCTGGCGTTGGATCCAAACTCTCAAGGATGCCCCTACCTTGAGATTGCTTTTGGAGTGTTGCTCTTTTGTGTGTATTAGCCAAATGGCCTGCCCATCCGCAGGGCCAGGTTGAATGACAGGTGGGTGTGCCATGCATGCAGACACTTTGATCCCTGCCAAGCCGTTTTGCCTGCAAGGAGGTGAGGTGCTGAGAGGTTGTTCTACAAAGATGTCATTTATCAGCATTACCTTCCTTTGAAGAAATTAGTTTCTGACCTGTTGGCCTTTTCCTCTGACCAAATATATTTATTTTCCCTATCAGTTGCAATGTAATCAATGTCAAATTCCCAGTTCTTTGGGTTAAAACACATACATGTTATCATGCTGTCTTAAGCAGTTTCTCTTCAATATCTAATATCTTTAGATATTGAAGAGAATATTTAGAGTGGCCAATACAATTAACCTAATTGGTACCAAACTTGATTAACCTAAGAGGGTGGGTACTCTAAGGAGAAAAAAATAATAAATGAGGAATAAATTAGTAATTAATACTTTTTAAAAATTATTTTTAAAATTTATTTACTAGCTGTTCTGGGTCTTAGTCAAGGCATGTGGGACCTTCAGTTGCAGCATGTGGGATCTAGTTCCCTGACCAGGGATTGAACCCAGGCCCCCTGCACTGGGACATGGAGTCTTAGTCACTGAAGCACCAGGAAAGTCCTATTAATTAATGCTTTTACTGTTTGATTTCTATGAATCATTCTTGATTCTTTGTCAAGAATCATTTCATTGTCACATCGCTATGAAGAGTTCCTATTGTTACTATTGTTATTCCCATTGGATACCCAGAGACGTGGTGGAGAGCAGAGCTCCACTGAGAGCCAGAGCTTGGGTGCAGGTCTGTCTACCACACACATGGCCACCCGTAGCTCTGTGCACAGGCTTGGGGTTGGCACCCGCGATGCTGTACCAGGGATATGGGATGAGCTCATCACCATCCCTGCCATCGGATGCTTCCAGTATAGCTTACTCATTCTCAGAGGGTTCAAATCCTTCAAGTGTATTACCAGTAGGACAGCTGAATGTTAGTTCTTTTTCTGTTCACTAATCTCAAGAATTTGCAGGATACCTTTGATCGAATATCAGTTGATTATTATAGTTACACAGAAATGTCAAATTAGAGCATTCCTGCTGATACACTTTACTTTTTCAGTGATTGTACTCAGGTTTAGACATATGTATGAGTAGAACTCTTGGGCTGGTTTCCTCTTCTAATTTTCTATTCCTGTTTTGCATTTGAAATAAAAGTTTGGAGTTAAAAGCCCATATTGTGTTTTACTCTGATGTTTTGGCTTCCCTTTAAAAGGGTGATTCAGCTCCTTGTCTGCACCACCCCTTCCACACCCCCATCAAAAAAAGGAGGGGGGAAATTTCCAAGGGGGGGGGTCTTCTCTTTTCCCGTAACTCCTCCTAATTTCTTCTAGTTCTTGCAATAACTTGAAATTCCAATGAGCCTTTGAATCATTTGAGATTCTGATGGCAGGAATCCTTTAATAAACAGTGTTGTTGTTAAGTCACGTCTGACTCTTTGCAACCTCATGGACTGCAGCACAACTGGCTTCCCTGTCTCTCACGATCTCCCGGGGTTTGCCCAAGTTCATGTTCGTTGAGTCGGTGATGCCATCCAACCGTCTCATCCTCTGCCACCCTCTTCTCCTCCTGCCCTCAATCTTTCCCAGCATCAGGGTATATTCAAATGAGTCAGCTTTTCACATCAGGTGGCCAAGAGTATTGGAGCTTCAGCATTTTCACCTGTTAGACAGTTGGGAGCCCTCGAATCCTGATTAGAATCCATCTTTCAGGTTCCCCCTGCCTGGGAACAGAAATCTTGCCAGGTGGTCCTGCAACCTCAGTCATCCCTGAGGCAGGGAGAGCTCAGAGATCCCCACATCCACAGGATGAACCGTCAGCACGGGGGCTGGGTAGCTCTAACCAGGAAAGCCTTTTTCTTGGTCAGACCCTCACATCCATCTCCCTGTACCTTCCATTCACTGGTTCACATTCTCCCCTTTGAGCAACATGTTCCCTCAGGGTCCCCTTAAGCCTTGAGAAAGTTTTTAAAGATTCAGAAATTGTGGAGGGAGCTTTGGTGAGGTTTTCCAGCAGTCTGACATATGGCCACTTCTCTCTTCCTCCAGCAAAACCAGAAATCCTGACGCGTGACAGGCTGGTGAATGGCATGCTACAGTGTGTGGCCGCAGGGTTCCCGGAGCCAACAATCGATTGGTACTTTTGTCCAGGAACTGAGCAGAGGTGAGATGATTATTTTGGATACCATTTAACACTCATCAGGAAAAGACTGCAATTCAGTTGAATTTCAAATATGTTTTCAAAGTTTTTTTTTTTTTTTAAACTTTGTTTTGATTAATTTTTTTCTATCCATGTGGCTTTTTAGAGAGCATAATTGCTATATTTTTCTTGGTAGACATTAATTTTGTTTGCTGAAACATGATTACTGAACAACATCTTTATTTTGGTGGTTATCTTTTGGATTTATCATGCAATTTTCAGCCTGCAGGTAGATAAAGCAATTTCCCAGGACAGAGTAATTAGATTTCCAATATATACACAGGAGGTAATAATGTGTGGGAAATGTGACTGTAGTTATCATGAAAAAAATTACCTCAGAAGTTAATTGCCAAGTTACCAAAAAAGTAATGATCGCACAATTACCATACATATGGCGCTGGGGAGCTACATGTTTTAAAAAGGTTTTCTCCTTGATGAGGTTCCCAGCCCCTGAGCAGAGCGCATCTGCAATTGTACTTCCTCTGTTTCACACAATCCACACTTAAGCCTTAAATTGTCCTTTCACATTACCTGAAGATGAAAATGGGGTCAGCATCACTGTTTTTATCCATCAAATGCTGTTTTACGCTGAGGCTTTAAAGCCCAGTGTAACATCACAATTGAGTAGTCACGATAATAATAGAAATTTCATTTTTCACAGAATAGCCCTTTTTAAAAAAAATAAACAGCAGGTTGGAGAGGTTACGTAAGACTGTTGTTCTCAGCTGTGTTTTAGTTGATTGTTTTCCTTGGGGGAGAAGTAAGGAGGTTCAAGACCCCTGGAAAGTGCCCACAGGGGACACAGCCCCAGTAGTTGTAGACATTCGCTGAGAAAATGTTTATGGAATGCCAACTGTATGCTGGACATGGGTCTAGTGAACAAAACACACCTGAGTCCCATTAGTGAGTTTATATTCTAATGAGTAGAGATGGATAGAAGACTGATAACTACCATATGCAGGTGTTACGAGCTAAGGGAGAAAGTAAAGCCAGGTATGGGAACAAAATTGCTGGACATGTAGGGGGGATAGTTTAAAATAGAATCATCTGAGTCTGGTTCCTGATGATCTTTGCCACCTGGAGTTCATTCAGCCCAGCAGGCACAATCTCCATCTCCCTCCATGGCACCTCGAGCCAGAGCATCCTCACTTCTGGGGTGTGGGGGTGGCCCTATCTTCATCCTTATAGACTTTATTGCTTTCCTCCTCCACCGTCTTCCTTTTCAACCCTGCATACATCTGTTCACAATTACTTTATTTATAAATGGCTGCTGTGTGCAGGGATGGGAGGGAGCCAACCGTCTTACTGAATTCATCTCTAATCCTTTCAGTAACCCTCCAAGATGGGTATTACTACCCCAATTTTACAGCTGTAGGAACTGAGTCTTGGAGACTTTTAAGTACTACTCGCAAGTCAACAGAGTAGGTGTTTGAGTCCGGATTTCAAACCCACATCTCACCTCAAAACTTCTTCTCTTTCTCCTCTTCCAAGTGCTTTTCTTGCTCTCGGTGCCACAGACATGCTCATTTGTCATCACACTTCCACTTGTAAAAGGGAATATCTGATTATGAATCTCTGACTTGGTTTTAAAAGTATGCTGTATCTGATGCATTCAATTGATTTTCTCTGAGAGTAAGTCTGGGCTGCTGTTTCTCCCACCTAGGTGTTCTGTTCCCGTTGGGCCAGTGGATGTACAGATCCAAAACTCATCTGTCTCACCATTTGGAAAACTAGTGGTTTATAGCACCATTGATGACAGCACATTCAAACACAATGGGACGGTGGAATGCAGGGCTTACAACGATGTGGGCAAGAGTTCTGCCTATTTTAACTTTGCATTTAAAGGTAACAGCAAAGGTATATTTCTTTTTAATCCAATTTAAGGGGATGTTTAGACTCTGCCTGCCATGTCAATCATGACTTTTAAGTCCATTCCATCACTGGCATGTCATTTCCGGTAATACCTACATTGCGCATGTGATTGTCATCAAACGTACTAAGTTTCATTCTGTGCTAGTTTGTTAATAAAGTGTGTGCAGTAACCATGCACTTTATGTGTTTTATGTATTTTATGCGTGTGTGCACATACGTATGTATATGTGTATGCATGTGCATGTGTGTGTATATATAAAATTAATTGTGTATTTCCAGCTGTTTCCATTAGAAAAGGGTAGAGAAATAAAATAGGGGAAGTAGATTTACCTTATACCCAAACAGAAACGGAATTAGGACAATTAAAAAATTTAAATTCAATTAAAAATTATTTAAATTGTTACTTAAAATCAGTTATTTTAACACATCGCCAGACACCACGTCAGAAAGTTAACATTACCTTTTGTGAAATCATGTTAATGAGCTATTTTCTTTTAACATCTTTAAAATCTGATTCATGAATGACTAGCTCTCCCAACATAAGTTAAATGATCCTGTAGGCAAATTGATGAATTGCTATGAAGTTGGAAGACAAAAGAACTGGGTGCATACATTCATAGGGTTCGGTTTTTGTTTTCTTGAGTTGGCAAAGACGAGTGCCAAAAAGTGGTATTTGTTCAGTATTTGAGTGATGAGGGGAAGAGTCTTATATTGTTCTTCATCATGGATTTTTTTTTTCCAGGCAGGGCAATGAAAAGAACACTTTAAAAAATGTTTTTCTTGGTTGTGAAAGACACTCAGTGTTCCATGTAGAAAATTTGGGAAATACAGAAAAGCATAAAGAATAAAGTAATAAAACATCGATAAAGGAAACATCTTAAAGTTCAAGGCAGGAATTTGAAGTGCAAAGTTCACTCAGATGTCACTTTTTACTGAAAAACCACCGAATGTTATTCTTGTGCTGTGGAAATCTCAACTTCTTTCCCACAGTTTTCTGGTTGAAAGTGCTTATGTTAAAAGATTCCTAGAGTAAGATAGTAGCCAAGGCAGGGAGCTCAGATGCACCTGGTTTGACTCCTGCTGTGATGGGCGGTAGCGCGGGAGGTGGAGGTGAGAGGTGTTGTGTAAAGATCCAACCCGGCTAATAGGTTGTGACTTCACATCCCTCTTTGATTTTAGAACAAATCCATGCCCACACCCTGTTCACGCCGTTGCTGATTGGTTTTGTGATCGCAGCTGGTTTAATGTGTATCTTCGTGATGATTCTTACGTACAAATATTTGCAGGTAACCATTTAATTGTTCTCTCCCTCAAATGCTGTAATGGCAGAACCTTTAACCATTAAAAGATGACTCCTCTTTCCCTTTCTCCCTCCACCAGAAACCCATGTATGAAGTACAGTGGAAGGTTGTCGAGGAGATAAATGGAAACAATTATGTTTACATAGACCCAACACAACTTCCTTATGATCACAAATGGGAGTTTCCCAGGAACAGGCTGAGTTTCGGTCAGTATGCTACAGAGGTTTTCCGTGACACCTTTTTGTTTTCACATAACAGTGCCTTTAGGGAATCCCAGTAGCTTTCTTTGTTTTATTTCACCTGAAACAATAAGGGTGATTTCACTGCCTTTGGTAGTGGCGTCAAGTACACTTTAGGGAAGTGGATCTTGACACATTTGTCCCTAATTCCTTTATTGGTTTTGAAATGACACAAATGTTTCTTCAGTTCCACCACCACCACTTACTCCCCTGTCTTCCTTCCTACAGGGAAAACCTTGGGTGCTGGCGCCTTCGGGAAAGTCGTTGAGGCCACCGCTTATGGCTTAATTAAATCAGATGCAGCCATGACTGTTGCTGTCAAGATGCTCAAACGTAAGTTCCTGCAGGCTGTTATGGGTGCTCACTGTCAGTGTCCCAGATTTGCTTTTTGCTAAAATAAGATGTTTTTAATTTTAGCAAGCGCCCATTTAACAGAACGAGAAGCCCTAATGTCTGAACTCAAAGTCTTGAGTTACCTCGGTAATCATATGAATATTGTGAATCTTCTGGGAGCGTGCACCATTGGAGGTAAGGCCATGGTCAACCTGCCTCTTGTAATTGGTCAAATTATCAAAAGGTGGGAGATTTTGATATGATTTTTGACAATGCTTGATTATAAGCTTCTTGCAGGATTTTGACCCAAGTGGTTAACCTCTTGCTGGATTCCCACGACCCCAGTGAATGTTAAGAATGTATATTTTAATGTATATAAGAATATATGGGGCTGCTCTGGTGGCTCAGATGATAAAGAATCTGCCTCCAATGCAGGAGACCCAGGTTCATGTGCCTTGTTCTTAAGAATTATATTTTGTGTTTATCATCATGGGGTAGAACACCCAGGACATACCTACTTACTGTTGTGTATGTCACACCAACATTGACCTCTTGAATATCTTGAGAATGTCTCATCTCCTCCAGAAAGCTTTTCTTTTATCTTGCGAGCTTTTATATAGGCTGGATGACATTTAGCCACTAAAGAGTTAATGTTTATGCTGTCATTAAAAATAGGCCTCCAAGCCTACCAGCCCTCAAATCTACACCAAATGAGCAAAGACTTCACTTTGATAAAAAAAGAAATTTACAGTTTTGAAGCATTCATGAGTCCTCCTATCAAGGCTTTCTACGATGTTTCCAGAAAACATTTTGGTCTAAAGGAACAAAGATGTGTTAAAATGAGCCATTCCTCAAGATCTGGAGAGATCCACGGTCAAGTTGACAGCTTTCTGTAATTTCTTAAAACAGCCCCCATAAATGTTGCTTCACCGACATCATGAATTGTTCATGAGAGATTTTTGCCCGAGTTAGTTAGTTGTCTGTTAAATAACTTCAGAGCTATAGTTTTTTAGGCTTTTACAACAGGGAAAGAAAACAAAAGTTCAACTGATAGGGCCCCAAACACAGGTGATGGCCCTCCTTTTCAGGGTTTCTCCCCACCTTCCAGTCTCAGCTGGCGGTTCCAGTGGTTGGTTTTCCTATTATGCTGCTGTTTGTGCTTAGGCTCATCATCATTTCCATAATAACATTACAAAAGGCGTGAAGCCATCTCTAAACAGAAGTGAATCAGAGGACTCACGTAGGAAGCTTGATAACTAATGATGAAAGCTGTAACTCCTGTCTAAAACCAGCCATCACGCCTGACCCCTAATCAGGCAGAAATTCAGGTTACAAAGGTTGTTTAATTTTACTCCACAGAATCCCGCGTTCTGCTAAGCAATGTTCATAGATAGGATTGTACTCGTACTTGGTAGGCTTAGCATTGACACTGAATGTGAATGGCTGTGATGGCCCTTGAGTATTTTTATGGAAGACTGGATGGTCTGTATATCTCACTTCCCTCTAACCTTCTTTTAAATGCTTGTAGGGCCCACCCTGGTCATTACAGAATATTGTTGCTATGGTGATCTTCTGAATTTTTTGAGAAGAAAACGTGATTCATTTATTTGCTCAAAGCAGGAAGATCACGCCGAAGTGGCGCTTTATAAGAACCTTCTTCATTCAAAGGAGTCTTCCTGGTAAGACTGATTTACATAAATAGCTGTTGACAGGCAGTTCATGGGGTCATAAGGGTTTGCAATCAAGGCTGATTCTTTAAAACAGTGAACTGAGGTACTTTGAGGTGCAAAATTAGAATTATTAAATCATTTAAATGTGATTAATGGTTTAGAAAGTTCAAACTGTTTTTAGAGATTCAAATAATCTTGAACTTAAGTTTTTGTTGATTTTTAAAAATGTATCTTTAGTGTTTTTCTGAGCTTTAGTTCTTTTTATTTGAATGAATTCTGTACCTGTTTCTCTTAGAATGGTTCTTTCCTGTGTGTCATTCTCTTTATACTGTTGAGCCAGGGTCCTGTGTAATTTCTGTACCTGTTTCTCTTACCGTGGTTCTTTCTTGTGTGTCATTCTCTTTATACTGTCCAGCAGGGTCCTATATGCATCTTTAGAGTGAGAAACTGTTTATAGGGAACATGGGAAAGGCTGCCAAGTTGTCACAGTGAATTCCTTTAAAACCTTTAACAGAATGGCAGAAAGCTCCAAACAGCTCTCTGTACCAAGGTTTCTCACCATCTACCTCTGAATTATTTCTGCATTCCTTGCCCTCTTTTCCCTTAACTTAGGTTATCAAGAGGCACAACTACTGTAGCACATTTTTAAAAATTCTGCACCTTATTTTCATCTCTTTTATCCTTGATACCATTCTGAATTTGAATTATGTCAAGAGTTTCAAGTTCCTTTAAGAAGAATTGGTGTAGTTTACAATCAGAATAGAATTCTTTGCCATGTTTTGCCTTTTCTTTCCAAGTGTTTCTTAAGATCCACTATTGAAGATTTTCTAGATTTATGCAGCCCAACAGAATCATAGTCATCGTGCCCAATCCCTTATACATTTTATCTCTGCAGTTGTGTGATGGGTTTCCTCTTTCCTTTTTATTTACCATATCCCCTACATTTTGAGAAGGCAAGACTTTGTCTCCTGAGCTTAACCCCAGGCCCTCAAGGCGACCTCAGTAAATATGGTTGATGGGCGATTACCTCTTAAAGTGTTTTTCTGTACCTCTGGCTGAAGTTTTAAACCCTAGATGAAGCTTTTTATTTTTTTCAATCCTGTGAACTTTACAGTGGTGTCAAGTGGCAGTAAAATGCAATATAAACCAAACCACCTTTGGTTGTTTCTCTAGCACGTATGCTCTTTATATGAATAAATGAACCACTTTGCCTTATTTCTAAAACCTTGGCCCCATATATATTTTTTGATTTTCTGAAATAATGGCCTAAATAGTTCAACCCTATGTAGTGTTTTTTTGTGCTTTGGGATCCCATATGGGATTGGAACCACCAGCACGCTCTGAAGGAGATTGTTGTCATGGTGTTTCTATGCTAATCAGAAGCAGGAAGTACTAGAAATCTTGAAGACTCTCCAGCCAAATGTTACAGATTCAAGAGGTCCAGATGGTTCAGAAAATCATCCAAATTATTGGTGTTTATCTGAACCAAACTTGGTTTTTTTAAACCATCTTCCATCAGTTGCTATATGTTAACGATCCCTGTCTTCCTCCACTAATAACACATCTCAGAAGCTCTGGTTCTTTGTCTCTTTCTTGTCTCTTTCATCTTATCTCTCTTGAGGCTTATTTAGAGAGTTTGAAGTGATGTGGGATAATGGTTTTGGTTCTCTGTTTCTCATTAAATCCCTGGTGTCAAGAGATAGGAAATTTCTAACCAGAGTCCCCTCTACAGTTGAATACAAAAAAGGCCATCTAATTCCTAGGGATTGCACCCGAATGTTGAATATTAAAAACTCATATCTTAATGAACAAGATTTTCTTCATTCAAACTTGGCAATACTTTCTTTAAATAAATTAGCCTCTTATGTAAAAAAGGGAGTGGAGAGATAGCCTGCCTCTCATGTGCTCCCCCGTCTCCCATTTTATTTACTTGTGATTTGATGGATGTTTCATTTCTCCCAGCAATGATAGTACTAATGAGTACATGGACATGAAACCTGGAGTTTCTTATGTTGTACCAACCAAGGCAGACAAGAGGAGATCTGCAAGAATAGGTGGGTACCTATCAAACAATAAGAACAACCTCATTGACTCAGAGTTTCTCCTGCCACCGTGGAATCTAACACCATTCCTGGTAGTAACTGGTTCTTCTTTACAATAGGATCAGGGTAGGCAGGTATTTGGAGTCAGAGCCTGTGTTATTGTATCTGAGCATCTTGTTGCATATATGATAACATATGAATATCAAAATACATAAGATACCTATAAAAAATATGAGACTTTTGTGTTCATCCACCATTCTTCTTCCTTAAAGATTTTGTAACTTAGCCCAGGATTGGGAATATTAACTTTGTGATTCAGCACCTTCCTGTCCTTAACACTGGGGAGAGGATTTGCCTGCAAGTTCACATCAGTTCCCTGATTACCAGCCCTTGGTGGTGTTGTCACTGTCTTTTACTCTCCTTGTCTTTAAGATTTTAATTGCTAAGAAAATCCTTCTTCTCCTAACAGGTTCATACATAGAAAGAGACGTGACTCCCGCTATCATGGAAGATGACGAGCTGGCCCTGGACCTGGAGGACTTGCTGAGCTTTTCTTACCAGGTGGCAAAGGGCATGGCGTTCCTTGCCTCAAAGAATGTAAGTAGGGGTGATTCTCAGAAGGGTCCTGTCCCTGCCTCCACTGCCCCCAAGGAGTATTTAGAGCCATAGTTAGAATGCAGAGTGTCGCTTGAAGTGTGGTAACCAAAAGCAGAGGAAATATAGTTTCTTCATGTTCCAACTGCTGTCTTTGAAATTCCTGTTCTCATAAGTTTTAAAGTGCAAGCCTGTCTAAATGAGCTTTCTATGAATATATTTTTTATATGCAATGAATTCATTTAGAATTTGGCTTTTAGAATGTAGGAGCTGCTCTTAGAAAATAAAGAGATAGTTATTTTATCAGCTAAGGGAAAGGGTATCTCTTGTAGTTGCAGTGCTTGATGAAGCATATACTTGAGTCTTTTTGAAGTTAGACCTCAAATATTGCATGTATGGTTTATCAAGTGCTGGGGAAGTAAGGAATCAGAGAGAGTAATAAACATTTGATCAGAAGGTTGAGGGTAGGAAGAGAATGAAGGAACCAAAACAAGAAACATGGTCTCTAGAAGGGTGAGAGGAGTTTCTTAGGAAACCAAGCTAACAGAATAGGATGAGGTTACAGATCCTACCCTTAAGCGTCATTGGTGACATTTCCAAACAATTACCAAACTAAAAGAGGATATAGGGTGGCTGAAATAAAGAGCCCCTTCCCTTTGTCCTTCGGAGGGGTCAAATTCAAGTTGTAGACATTTTAGAAACTCTTTTTAAAAGGACATATTCAAAGAGAAGCATGTAAAATGAAAGCAGTCCTAAGGGGGGAAAAAAGCATTTATTCAAGTTGGTTTTGAAAGCGATTATAGAAATTAAAGTCCTAACAATGTAAAACATGAACTCGAACATCATTCAAAGCATAATCTAGATATTTATTTTTGGTGCACCGAATAGTTTAAATGTAAAGCAAAACTATTGGCGCTATATAACATAAGCAGCATTCTAGCATTAAATATAGCTTTCACTCTTTAAAAAGTTTGAAATAAATTTAAATGGTTTTCTTTGTCTCCTACTCTCCTAATAGTGTATTCATAGAGACTTGGCAGCCAGAAATATCCTCCTTACTCATGGTCGAATCACAAAGATTTGTGATTTTGGTCTAGCCAGAGACATCAAGAATGATTCTAATTATGTGGTCAAAGGAAACGTGAGTACCCACTCTCTCTAGACAGTCCAGCAAAAAGATTTTTGTTTCAAGTTTTCTTAAATATTGTTTTTTTATGATTTTCGTAACACAAATCCTACCTTTGCGATATCATGCATTTTAGCAGTCAAATTAAGTGTACTTTAGCAAAATTCCAATAATAGAATTCCCAATTCTAATTGTGTAATTATGGGGCATGTGAAAGAAACAGAAATAGCCTTAATTTTCATTATAGCTTGAGAATAGCAATGAACTCGATTTTGTTCAAGTGAAACAAATGTGGACCTGAAGGTCACAGCAGGAGAATTTTATTTTGAGATTGACAGGCTATGTGAAAAAGATTAAAATCTAAGATAATGTTCAGAATTAGGTATATAGAATGTTGGATCTTATAATCAAGAGAACTTATTAAAGACGTTCATAAGGAATAATTGGCCTATGGAACATAGTGATTTTATTTCAAACTGCTTTATTTCATTGCCAATTTTCACTGTATCATCAGGGCAACCCCTTGGCATTAGAATGCAGCGTCTTCACATTTTAAAAGTTGGGGAAACTAAAAGCACAGTGTATTTTAGTGATATTTGTCTGAGATGACACGGATCAGTAGAGGCTGAAACCAGAGCCTATGATTCCCAGAGCAATATCCCATTAGTATGGGAAGCCAGTAGTCCTGAACATATATTTTTCTCCATCTATTTTCCCAGGCCCATATCTCCAGTCCAGAGCTATTCCTAGAGGTAGCTATTTGTGTGCCTACACATAATGTAATATTTCCTTCTCCATCACTAAGGCGTCTCTGTGGGTGGGCTGCACTAGACTCGGTTTTTGTAGAAATGTTGCTGGGTTTACTTTCTGATGACAGCATGCGTTTCTGTAAACTCACTAAGGCTAGGAGTGTTAATAACACCAAGTCCCCCGCATCCTGGTGCACTACTAGAAGGAAGAATGAAAGGTGATTCTCTATCCAGGCCTTTGAATATTGACAAAAGGCTAATAGATTCCAGGCCCAGTCTTGCTGAGTTCGAACCTGGTTCTGTCATTTAGTGGGTGTGTAGTATTTCGTAAAGATGACCCCAGCACCTCTGAATTCAAGACAACTTTCATCAATAGATCTCAGGTTAAGAGCCCCTATAAGAACTTTAGCACAAAATCTGGGAGGGGATACTGGAAAGCATTTTTATTTTTTTCCTACTGACTAAAATAACTTGAAGACCAGAAAAAACTTGTCTTCCCAGTTTTGGGTCCTAAGTGGATTATGGGAAGGGTTGATTTAGCTTTCTTTGGTAAATTAAGATCCAATAATTCAGAAATGTCTCTAAGAGGAATAGTCACAGAAAGTTTGGCTGGATGTTAGTGGGAGGAGCTCAGAATGTGAAGTTGAACTGTTGAATTTAAACTCTGACTCTGCCTCTTAGCACCTTGGAAGAGTCATAGTCAGCATAAGCCATTACTGTCTTATCGAGTGGTTGCTTGTACAGGGCAGTTTTTCAGATCCTAGTGAATCAGCCATACCGAACTAAGCACTGGTACCCACATTATCTCATTTAACCCACAAGACAACTCATGGAATTTGAGGTATGATTTTTGCTTTACAGAAGAATATCCTGAGGCTTCTATTACAGATGTATGTGATGTTCCCAATGTGTTAGTAAGGGATCATTGTGTCTGTATTTGACAGAACACCCAAAAGGAAAGGAAAGTAAGTATAGGAGTTGCAGGCCAGGCCTGGTGTGGAGGTTTTATACCGGGGAGCAAATTCTTCAACCTTTCCATTTTATACCATCCCTGGTGTGGCCCTTAGCTTCATGGTCCAAGATGGCCTCAAGAAAGCCAGCCAACATATCCAGAAGGCAAGACAGTGGAGGAAGAGACAAGAAGGAAAAGGCCACAGAACACATGCCAACTTCATATTAAGGAAGTTTTCCTAAAGCTGTCATACAATACTTAGTGGCCATTACAGAGCCACATGGCTGCACACAGCTATGAAGGAGCTGGGCAATGTAGTCCTCACCCTGGGAGGCCACGTTTCTATTAAGGGATAAGGGTAACTAACCTTCTTTGGTAACTAACCTCTGTGTTACACAAGGCCAGTGGTGGAGCCCGGGTTAGAACCGCGAGTATCTGTCTCTGACATCTGTGCTGCTAACCACCAGGCTGTACAGACTCAGTGACCCCATCTTGAAAAGGAGGATAGTATTGGGGCTTCCCTGGTGGCTCAGACGGTAAAGAATCTCCCTGCAGTACAGGAGACCAAGGTTCGATCCCTGGATTGGGAACATCCCCTGGAGAAGGAAATGGCAACACACTCCAGAAGATAGTATACAGTTGACCATTGAACAAGGCAGGGGTGAATCTCAGTATAAATGAAAGCCAGCCCTCGATATCCATGGTTCCTCCGCATCCTTGGAGTCAACCAAGCATGGATCATGTAGCATTTATTATTGAAAAATATTCTTGTATAAGTGGACCCATGCAGTTTATACCCTCATTGTTCAGGGGTCAGCTGTACTGGTGATGCACTTATTTCAGAGGTAGTCAGAAAAAAAGTAAAAAATCATAATTCACAAGAGTTCCCTGCCGGTCCCATGGTTAGGATTCTGGGCTTTCACTGACAAGGCCTGGGTTCAGTCCCTGGTCAGGGCACTGAGGTCCTGCCCACTGCTTGGCACGCATACCCCACCCCACCCTGCAAAAGAAAAACCACCCCAAACTAAAAAAACCACACACAACATAATTCTCAGAGGCAATCAGGGTCCTCTGAGGTCATATGGGTAGAAGGCCTTTGTGAGATGCCCATCAAGTTCTCACCCCACCTCTCTATAGGAATATTTTCTACTCAGTTTTTGATTTTTTTTAGCTTTGTGATTAACATTGTTGGATCTGTTGTGCTACCATTGCAGGCTCGACTCCCTGTGAAGTGGATGGCACCGGAGAGTATTTTCAACTGTGTGTACACATTTGAAAGTGATGTCTGGTCCTATGGGATTTTTCTGTGGGAGCTGTTCTCTTTAGGTAAAGTGAGCCTTGCCAAAGGCACCTTGATCACACTCAGAGCATCTTCTTTAAGGTGATACCAGTGCCCTCCTTGCTTATTGTCATGCTGATTTGCAAACTGTTTTTGCCTCAGGAAGCAGCCCCTACCCTGGAATGCCAGTCGATTCTAAGTTCTACAAGATGATCAAGGAAGGTTTCCGAATGCTCAGCCCTGAGCATGCACCTGCGGAAATGTAAGGGCCCAGATGTCCTTCCTTCAGATAACGTTTCCTCTTTTGTTTTCCTTTTTTAAAGACAGAAACCCGTATGTTGAGGGTTTTCACTAAGCATAGTTTGAAATGTCACTTGGTTCCTTGTTATGACATCCTGGACAAATGTTATTTCTGTCGCTGAGTTTCATAAAACTTGCTACCAAATAAACAAAGTTTTGGCAGAGTCTCAGTACACACAGTTGTATTTTATATACCCATGTCATTCAGTATGTCCAGTTGTGTAGCCCTGGAATTATGTTTGAAATTGTTGAATGGCATATACCTGCAGATCAGTTAAGGGCATTGAGGAGTGATAATTGGCCCTGGTCTTGCAGGTATGACATCATGAAGACCTGCTGGGATGCTGATCCCTTGAAAAGGCCAACATTTAAGCAGATTGTGCAGCTGATTGAGAAGCAGATCTCAGAGAGCACCAATCATGTGAGTACACTCTGGCCAGGCATAGGACCTCTATTCTCTTGGTTCCAAAGCATGTCCTCCTTCTCAGGTTCTGGGGGTGAGAACTAAGCTACCCACCCTTTCTCTCCTTCGCTTAGGCTATAAATTGAGTAGGAAAGTGAAGCAATGGAAACAAATTCTTTTTGCGTAGCCCCCCACTCTGAGCCAAGGGATATGAGATGAAGAGGGGAAAGGGTAGAGGGCTTGGCGCTCAGAAGTGTGGACATAGACGTTTCCATAAGGATTTACCACTTTTCCTTCTCCACCCCAAGTGTTGGTCATGGGGGTTTGCATCTTCTCTGTCTCACGTGTCAGGCCATTCAGGCTTTGGGAGGGTTGGGGTAAGGCACATAGAAAAGACAGCTTGTTCCCTGCAGTAAAGTAAACCTTCTGCTCAAGTAAGTATAACCAGAACATGGCAGATAGCTTTCATGGCCACAAACCATAGAGAATGAAGAGTTACTTGAAGTTGAGGGGTCCCTCCCAGTGATTTGAGAAGTGGGGAGTTCAAAACTCAAATTCATGATTTCTTTTGCTTTTAAGGAAGAATGAGTGATCCTTACTTCGACTCAGATTTTTCTTTTAAGCTGCTTGTTTCTTCTGGATTGTGCTTGGAGCTATCTTTTGTTAAGATTATACCATTGATACTTTCAGGTTGAAGCTTGCTTTTCTGGGTGTCAAAGTGCACTTCAAATTAGACAGCATTGGACACCCAAGTGCCTGGTTCTTAATGGAAGAACCACCAATTTCTTAGTGAATGACATCAGCCATTAGATGGGAATTGGCTACAGAAATTTATGCACCTTTTAAAAAAAAAGTTAGATCGTTCTCATTCCTAGATGTGTCCCAGTGGAAAAGCACGTTTTGGACTATCACTTCTTACATAATCA
Organism: Okapia johnstoni; assembly: GCA_024291935.2. NCBI lineage: Eukaryota > Metazoa > Chordata > Mammalia > Artiodactyla > Giraffidae > Okapia > Okapia johnstoni. The sequence goes on from CM044308.1 coordinate 63,832,620, forward strand.
GACAATGGGAAAATGAGGGATAAAACAAAGCTTGCCCTTGGTCAGTGTGATTCGGTTCTTGGCTGTAAGGTCTTGTCAACTTCCTGGCTGTAAGAATCTTCCTAAGTTATTTGCAGTTCCTAAGCTGCACATGTGCCCCTTTGTTCCTTGTGGGGACTGGCGTACTGACTGTGGATTTATTTTCCTCAGATTTATTCCAACTTAGCAAACTGCAGCCCCCACCGAGAGAACCCCGCAGTGGACCATTCTGTGCGCATCAACTCTGTGGGCAGCAGCGCCTCCTCCACACAGCCTCTGCTTGTCCACGAAGATGTCTGAAGCAGAGTCTGCATCCGGGGGTCTCCCGACAACCCCGACCCCCCCACTCTTTTGGTTTTCACAATGGTTCCTTTGTTTTCCTTCGACTAGAATCCTACTCCAGGGTAGTGGACACCCTGCTGTAATCCTGTCTTTACGAGCACCCTTTAGTGGCCGATGATTTTTGTCATCAGCTACCGTTGAGCTGCCTGTGTTCCTGGTAGCACACTTAGCCCCTGCTGACGAGGAAACTTCACACTTGGAGAAAGGGAGGGTGGGATGGACTAGACACACTGAGTCCTTCCCAAGGTTTCTCCAATTTCTATCTGAAAAGTGTAGTTGATAGTTTGAGTACATGGCAGTAGTCACCTTCATTCCTCATAATCACCCGTGATGCTATGATGATGCAGCAAGACTAGAAGCCAAAACCTTATCCCTTGATGTGGAAAATAGAATGTTATTCAGAGGCCAGAAGCCTACGAATATCTGGGCTCAAGAAATCTAGTATTTCATGCTGGGAGTAAGACATAGGCCATGGAAAAATGCTCTCCAGGCCTGAATAAAGACTGCTGGGCATGAGCCTTCATGCTTCTGACCTGGTTTCTAAATCAAATTCACTAATAGCAGTTAAATGGGAAAGACGGCCTCCCATCCTGCATTTTGTATATACTCATCTATAAATTGTACACATTCACATATTTGAGGGGGGAAAACCCACAAGGTGTAGTTTCTGAATACAATTCTGGCTTGAGTCTGCTGTGTATAGGAATAACTGATGAGCCAGAACAAGTTTGAAGGAAACAGTGCTTTAAAACAAATAATAATTATTGCCAAGCACAATCTTAGCAAAAATCTCCTTTTGTAGCCGATGAACTTGCTCTAGAGATTGTCCAGAACAAGCCGACCAGCTTCAGAATGTCATCATGTTCAGTGGATTTGATGCCATTTGAAAAAGTGATTTATTGCATGACTCCGGCAGGAGTGACAAACAGTGCTATCTTAGTTTGGGTTCTTCTGTAGCCAGAAATAAACTTTAGATTCAGCCTCCATCACAGGCGTGTCCTGGACACCTGGCCAGTATCTATATAAGTGTGTATGTGTGCGTGTGTATGTATGCTTATAGACAGATATTTGGGGAGTAGTCTTGCCTTGAGCCCAGGAGGGTCCTTTAGCACCCAAGAAGTAGCCTGGCTTTCAGCACAGCTCTTGTTTGACTTCACCTTGCTGTGTAGAGAGGCTTACCAAAAGCTTACATAGAGGCATATGTAAGTGGAGTGCTTAAGTCCCTATTTATTTGCAGTCCACCTGCATTTAAGGCACTCTGTTGCTTATACTCAACATACTGCACCTGTTCCTTAGATCTTATTAATGCTACTCTCCTACTGACACGTATTTCAATTCTACCCTTTAGGCTGTAGCCTGGATATTATTCTTAGTGTTACCTTTTTGTTTGTTTTTGTTTTTTTGCCTCTACCCAATTATAAGAAGTCCATGGGTACATGGCAAGGTTTGTGTGTTGTCTCGCAAGATTCAGGTATGCCGCCCTCACAGTTTTCCCCTCCTAGGACTCTTTGCTTTCATTTAGAGAACTGTGGCCATTTATCTGAAAGTAACCATTTGCACTGGAGTTCTATGCTCTCGCACCTTTCCAAAGGTAACAGGTTTGGGCGTTTTGTTGCTAATGTAAGACGTTTTTGCTGTTTGCCACACTTTGTCTGAAAATTTCCTTTGCGTTTCTATTGACTTTGGTTATAGTAAGAAAAGTGGTTGTTAATTGTAGATGTCTAGGTACTTCAGGGGCACTTCACTGAGAGTTTTGTCTTGGATATTCTTGAAAGTTTATATTTTTATAATTTTTTTTTTTTACATCTGATGTTTCTTTGCAGTAGCTTAATGTTTGAAATTATTTTGTGGCTTTTTTTTTTGTAAATATTGAAATGTAGCAATAATGTCTTTTGAATATTCCCAAGCCCATGAGTCCTTGAAAATATTTTTTATATATACAGTAACTTTATGTGTAAATATGTAAGCGGTGCAAGTTTAAAGGATGTTGATGTTCTATGTGTTTTTTTCCTGATATGTTGTCCAATTGTTCACAGTTCTGAAGAATTCTAATAAAAGTGTAAATATAAAGTCAAGTGGAATTTTTTTATTATTTCAGAGTCGGTGAAATTAAACTTGAAAGTATTAAAGTGCATTCACCCTGACATTAGAATGGTTTGTACCTAGTATGTGTAAGGTGAGGTTTCCCAGGTGGCTTATAGGTGAAGAACCCACCTGCCAATGCAGGAGATGCAGGAGACTTGGGTTCGATCTCTGGGTTAGGAAGATCCCCTAGAGAAGGAAATGGCAACCCACTCTGATATTCTTGCCTGAAAAATCCCATGAACAGAGGAGCCTGGTGGTTTATAGTCCCTGGGTCACAAAAAGTCAGACACGACCTTGTGACTGAGCAAACGCATACATGTGTGCGTGTAAGATACATGCAAGGCTATCAGATCACTAGGATTTGTATACTTAAAGATTCGGTAAACATTTATTAACAATTTGTATGTGCTGTGTTTTCTCATTTTTAGCAACCCAAGGTCTCCATTTAAATTGAAAAATGAATATAGAAAACATTGCTAAGATGATTATTAAGTTGATTCACGTGAAATGACCCATCTTGGTTAGCAGCAATTTTATGTGGTTCAATCTGATATAACTAGCCTGTTTCCTCCTAAAAGAGATTGCCTAAAAATTAATATGAACAGTGAAGTAATTCACAAGGTTGACATGAGGAATCCTGAGAAAATGGTTTGTTTTCTTGTTGGCTTAGATTTTGAACATCCATCCTGAGATGTTTGTGCTCCACCCTTCAGTCTATTCTCACTTGTTTCTGGGACAAAATTCTATCATTTGCTTGGAGGGAGGTGACTTGTATTATTTAATTCAGTATGTTTTGTGACTGGAGCATCCTTTGTATTCAGGAGGGACTGTCCAGACCAGTGAACCCTGCATAGAGCCTAAGAGTTATTCCAGCTTAAAATAAAGACTCACCCTGAGCCAGAAAATCCTATTAAAAATGAGGTAAGCACACCAGATACCATCAGTTTTTATTTTCTTTACTGTCATGGCATCTACTCCTGCAGAACTAATTCCTGAAAGGAGAGGGAAGAGGGGTTAAAGGTGACTTGTAATGAAGAGGAATCCTTTTAAAGTCTTTAGGGGGAATGGTGTGACCAGAAACATATCAATAATCAATGAAAAATAGACCCATATTTCAGTTAAGCATTTTCCATTATTTGATTACAGACAAGAATGAATGCTAATTGACCACAAAACAAGGAAATCCTTTATACATATTTTCAGTGTCATTTAGACTTTTTCATGTATGTGCAGTCTTGAGTTAGAAGCAGTCCAGGGCCCCTGTTCTATTAGTCTAGGTGTTTCCTTCACTGACCCAGCTTTAATCAAGTAGATGCTTGGTGTCAAGGTTCTGGGTTCAGAGGTGCCAGCCTTGTCCCTACCTCTTACTGCTCTGTGATACTGAACAGATGAGCTCTTGAAATCTCATCTCCCGTAACAGTGGTGACTGCCTCATTATACTCAACTGAAGTCTGTTCATATGCCTATTACATAAATAGCACTCAAAAATGGTAACTTTTGTCATGACTGATTAGGCTCCTTAGGAAGGAAGAAGATGCTCCTGTACCAACTACCAACATAACCCAGCAGTTACCCCACATAGAACTCTGTGGTCAGAAATGTGCTTTTAGCTATGGTCTTCCTCTAAAATGCAAACAAAACTGTACCAGTTTGCCGTGAAACTTGACTTTGCTAGAGAGATGTCTCTGTTTTATTAAATTTTTATTAAAATCACCAGGATTCAAGGCTCTTACTTTTGCTCCAGCCTTCCCTCCATTCTTCTCTGTTACCATAGACTCATAAACATGCCCCACACTTCTCTTTCCATTCATTCCAACTTCATGTTGTCTCTTCTCTCCCAGTAAGCCCCCGGCGTTCAAGACCTGGCAAATAATCTCATTGGAAGTTGCCTCTGAATCCCCATGACACTGGATACCCATCCTTTTTATTGCTTTTACAATCTATTCTGCCTGGTACTATAATTATTTTGATTCTTGTGTTAGCTCCTCTCCACCTGTACTAGATTCATTGTTAGAATTAGCATACCTATATGGGCTAGGGTCTCTGGTTTCACAGGTTATCATTCACTTGTTAAAATATTTAATTAGACACTCCAGAGGTTAAATTGCTTGAGAAGTTGCTAGAGTGAAGACTAGCCCAAGTTCACTCAGTGGTCTGTGGAGTCTGCACCTCCATGGTGACAAATACCTGGTATTACCATGCTGGCATCTCCCCATCTGTGTCCGTGTAGTCATCCCTCTTCTATCACAGCACTCTGTCCCATGGAGATGCCTTAGTCTCAACTTCTCTAGGAAGCCTGTACTTGTCAGTGGGAGTTAGCCTAAGGAGAGATTCACCCGTCACCCTTAAATGATCACCACGTTTCAAGATTTCTTGAGAAACAGGTGTTCTCAGATGCTCCTGAGGCTTCTCGCACAATGTTTCATGAGTGATTAATTAATCTTTTTTGAATGAATAATTAAACATTCCATCATCACAGAGTAAGGGAGAGCCGTCTGGGAGGAAATGGGTCTTGGAAAGACAGGAAATGTACAACATTTACCCAGAGCAGGACTTTGGAAAGGCAGCTTTATTTCATACTAGGGCTGAGGCTTTGGGGAGAAGAGGGAAAGGGAACTAAGAAAGTTCTTTCTGGCAGCCTCACCGAGGAACACCCAGCTGCCTCGTGGGAAAGAGGAGAAGAGAAGTAGAGAAAAGGAGGGCTTGGGTAGCTGGGGCAGGGTTGGGGAGGAAGGGAAAGAGAAGTTCTCTTTCTTGTGCAGTGTGGGGAGATGTGTGGAGGCTACCAAGACCCTCCTGGACTGGAGGTACAGAAACCAGACAGGAGACCTCCACCCTAGACTTGAGCTTGGGAGGGCCCAGCAGGGCCAGCATCTGCATGAAGAAACACCCTGCACCCACTCCCAGGAGGGGCCTTGGGACCAGCCTGGCTAGTACCAGCTGGGCAGCCTTCCAGTGGATACATGTAAAGGAAAGTGTATTAGTCTGTTACACCTGCTGTAATGATGTATCACAAACTGGGAGGCTGAGACAACAGACATTCATTGTCTTCTGGAGGCTAGAAGTCCTAGATCAGGGTGTTGGCAGGGTTGGGTTGGTTCCTTCTGAAGGCTGTCAATCTGTTCCTTGCCTGTCACCTGGCTGCCTGTGGTTCGCTAGCCATCTTTGGCTTCCTTGGCTTGTAGATCTCTCTCTTCCTCACATGGTGGTCTCCCTCTGTGTATATGTGTCCAATTTCCTCTTTCTGTGAGAATGGCAGTCATGTTGGGTTAGCCAACTCTATTCTGGTATGATCTCATCTTAACTAATTATGTCCGCAATGGTCTTATTTCCAGTAAGGTCAATTTTGACATCCTGGAAGTTACTGTTATGACTTTGATATGAATTGGTGGGATACCAATTCAGTCCATAGCAGAAGTGTCTCAAAAACCCTCTGTACTGTAGCAGGTGACCTGATCCTCACTAGTGTACTGAAATTGGCTCTCTGAAAAACTAAGAAAATGATCTCCAAAATGCCAATTTCAGAGCACACTTTTCAATTATTTTTTTTTAGAACAGTGCCTGGTCTGTAGAAGACACGCAATACTTCTTGAATGAAGGAAACTTTATGCTCCTCCTTGAAACTTGCCTCCCTTACCCTCCTTCATCTTCCTCCTCTGTTTTCCTCCATCACCCCTTCAATGGTCAGAATTGCACAGGGTCTGGTCCTTAATGTCTTCTCTCATGTGATATGCTCCCATCAATCCTGATCTATTTCATATCATCTCTGGGATGTGGCTGTCATGGTAAGATGATTCCAACTCTCTGATATTTCTCTCCCTGTATAGACTAGGGTTGTGAGAGAAAATAGAAGACACCCAGTTAAATGTCCCATGCAATACTGGGGACATAGATACTAAAGAAATATTTATAGTCTATCTGAAACCCAAATGTAACTGGGTGTCCCTATAGTTTGTTTGCTAAATCTGATAACCCTTGTCTAGATTTGAGGAATCCAGCTCCAGCATGTGGAAGAAATAGAGAGTTTTGATGACTGTGAAAAACCAGCGGAGGAACTTTATTTTAGCGAAGATCTGTAGATGTCAGGTCTCCTTGTGTTTGCTGTCTAAAGGTGATGTCTTCACCTTCATTCTTGAAAAAATTTTTCACTGGATATAAAGCTCAAGAATGGCCATTAAATTTTTCAGCATCCTTATTTCCATGCCCTCTTCTGATTCCTATTGTCGTTGTTGAAAAGTCAGATCAATGTATTGTTCTTTTGAAGATAGTTATCTTTTTTCTTTATTGCTTCTAACACTGTCTTTGATTTCACTATGAAGTGTCTAAGCTCTGATTGATACAAATGAAATTACAAAACAGAAACAGACAGATCAAATTTATTTCTTTCTATTTCTTATTGAGACTTTTTTGGACTCTGAATCTACGGTTTGATGTTTTTCATGGGAACAGGGTATTTCTTAGCTCTTTTAAAATTGCCTCTGCCCATCCTGTTTCTCTTCTCCATCTAGAATTCCAATCCATTGCATCTTAGAGCATCTCACTCTACCGTCCATGTCACTTAATCTTTCATATTTCCCTTCTTTTTGTCTTTTTATGTTATTTACAAGGTAATTTGTATTCTTCCTGTTATCTGAACCCCCCTCCAGCTCTTGGTGGCTCAGACGGTAAAACGTCTGCCTACAATGCCGGAGACCCAGGTTCAGTCCCTGGGTCGGGAAGATCTCCTGGAGAAGGAAATGGCAATCCACTCCAGTATTCTTGCTTGGAAATCCCATGGATGGAGGAGCCTGGTAGGCTACAGTCCATGGGGTCGCAGAGTCAGACATGACTGAGCGGCTTCACTTTTCACTTTTTTTAATTGAAGTATAATTAGCATACCATAAAATCTACTCATTGTACAATTCAGTGATTTTATTAAATTTATAGAGTTGTACAACCATCCCCATGATACAGTTTTAGAACATTTTCTTCAAAATTTATCTCATGCTTGTTTGCACTTAATGAGTATTCAAATAATTTTAGTGAATTAATTTTTGATAACTCTTGTCTTATAAGATGACACCACATATTTGACTCTCATAGAATGCACTCAGTTATTTAGATCTCTGGGATCTCTCTAAATGTTTTGATCAAATAACAGTGATAATTGATCGGTTGCCTTGTTTGGATATTATCAGTGATGATACAGACAATGGTGATGATGATAATAGCTACCATTTGTTGAATGCCTAGTATGTACCTGGGTCTATATTGGATGCTGTATGGCTGTTAACATAACTGACACCATCTTGGACCCACACAGTTCCTCCTGTCCTTCCACTGTTCCTACCAAGGACTGTGATCTGTGGTAAATCCCTTCTTTGTTGCTAACAGCTTTGTAGTTAATAGGTAGTGTTTATAACCATTACAACTAGGTGGTCTCTATGCTCTGAGAGTCTCCAAACAATGACAAAGGCCTTTGTTGACATAGTCCCAGTACCCACGAGACTAGTTATCCTTTCCTAAATCTTGACTTAGGAATGCACTCCCTGATTCCAAGCAAGTACCCCCATACCCTAGGTTATGTATAAAATTGTCCCAGTGGCCCCTCAGCATTGTGAAGTGCAGCTGCAAATACTTCCAGATCTTTGGTCAATCCATCCTGTAAGTTACTCTATAATAAACTGGTTCATTGATTAAATGGAGCTGCCTGACTCATTTTTTGGTCTCAGGATAGCTTCTTAGTTCAATAGATATTTTTTATTCTCCCTGTCCTTCAACAGATGTTTTACACAGATTACCTTATTTAAGCCTCAAAATAACACTAGGAAGTAGGTATGATTTATCTCCAGTTAAAGATCAGAAAACTGCCTCTGAGAGGCTTGCTGTCTTGCCTTAAACCCCACAGCTAGGAGCGGTTGAGTTGAGAGGCAAGCTCTAGTTCGTTTGATCTCTGAATTTTAAATAGCAATGTCACTATAAACTAGTTGGTTATATAGACAGGCAAGCTCCATGTATCTTCTGTGCTTTGGGTGAAGTTTTAGCCATTTCATTTCACCTCCAATCGTGCAAAGAAAGGTAGAGAAAGCGAAATCAACCATTTTGCTCCCTATTGTTAATACCAGCTCCTCTGAATGTTGGTGAGCATGGTGGTTGAAGTCAAACTTAACGTGAGGCTCCAGAATCAACCACTGATTTCACAGGTTCACCGTCTGCTCTCTCACCTCTCTCCTGTGACCCTCCTCGTATCCTTCAAGGACATTTTCCCCTTTGTATTTAAAAGAACAGTCTTGTTCATTCCAGCCTTGTGAGAAAAACATAATAGTGTTTGCAGCAGGGGCTGGAGTCTGAAATGCAGAGAAGCATTGGAGAAAGAGGGCAAATCAGGAATTGCAGATCAGTGAGAGTGGGGGTGAAAATACCACTTTTCCTTTGCTCAAACAGTTGTTATTGTTGCTTATAAATTAACAAGCTGTCGCCCATATGTCTCCTCCACTGTTGATTCCACTTTCGTTGGTTAAATGCAGCTTTCATGATGTGGATTTGACGGGGTTTGGGGGGAGGCGGTGTTAACCTCTCAAGGGCTGGGTCCTCAGGGTAAAGTCTCCTAATTGAAATGCATGTTCTCAAGTGGCTCTTCTAGGTGTCTCTGTCCACCATTGGCTTTGAAGTATATGCGTGCTTTTTAAAGCACATCAGCAAGACTCTGGTGTATTGTATGAGGCTAACCTTTTTCTCTGTGGTCTGTGGCTTAGCAGCTGCTTTTGTTCCATAGCTAATGAAGAATGAGGACAGGCAAGCGCTCCTGTAGTGGTTATTTGTCTCAGGATGTGAATAGACATTCTAGGGCAGCTGAAAACATTTGTGTTGATATGACAAGTCACCAGACCTGAGTGCCAAACCTCCCTTATATGGCATCATTTGCTCTAATCAGGGTGTGCTTTACTCTTGCAGGGGTGGGTGGTCTAAAAGACTGGTATGGGTAAACTGACTTTCTCTGCTGCTTACATCCAGTTGATATGATATTAGTCTGTGAAAACGGTTTTCGTTTGGTGACCTAATCTATCAATAACTTCGAGTGGCTTTCTCAAGAAGGATACTAGAACCTTAAACAGGTTCAGTGAAAAAGAATGCTGCTGTTGATTAGTGATGTCTGCCTGGACATGGGTATGGGGAATGCTGTATATTTGTTAACCCACATAACACCCTTTATATAGCTCTTATTATGTTCTAAGTGCTTTACATACATTAACTAATATGATCCTCTCAATGACCATGTTTTAATATTTTATAGATGAGGAAACCAAGGCATAGAGAGGTCAAGTAACTTGACATAGTAAGTTGCCAAGGCAGAATTTGAATCCAGGGAGTCTGGCTTTGGAGTTTGGTTCTAAAGCACTATGTCAAACTGCCTCTATTGTCCTGTTTGAATCAAGACAGACTACATGGGTTAGCTTTATTCAGTAAAAGCCTCACATGTTTTCCCTTGGCCTCAGATACAAGAAGGTATCTATTTGTGAGGCACAGCAGAGGTGGAAGTCCCCAGGATGAGAAGGAGGAAGTCCCCAGGTACTCAACATGTGTGGATAAAAACCACAAGTCCAGGCTAACCCAGGTCTCTGAAATGCATAATGTTTAAAGCTGACAGGGAAAGCTGAAGCTAATGATACTGTGAAAGGTATTCCAAGCCCATCACTTGCCCTACCTGTGCCTCTGTTTACAGCTCAAGTGAACTTTTTTTTTCTTTTAGACAACCATTTATTAAGTGCTAAGCACTTTACTTGCATTATGTCATCTTTCTTTTTTTTTTTGGCTGTGCCGGGTCTTAACTGTGGCACTTGGGATCTAGTTCCCTGATCAGAGATCAAACCTGGGCCCCCTGCATTGGGAGCACAGAGTCTTAGCACTGGACCACCAGGGAAGTCCTGCATTATTTCATCATATCCTCACAACAGTCCTAGGAGGTAAAACTTTGTCTCCATTACACAAATGAGGAAACTAAGATGTAGGGAATTTAAGAAAATTTTGTTTGGCTCCAAAGTCTTTCTCAGTGGAATCAGAAATTTTCAACTTCTTTTGCTGGGGTTGCTTCTGAATCCCCAGTTAAAAGGAAATTCTAGGAAGCAAAACATTCCATGGCAATGGGGTCCCAGAGGTGTGCCTGGAAGACTCTTATTCCCCTTCTCCACAGCCACCCTAGACTAGCCCATCACACACCACATTTGGGAAACCACAGAAGTTCTCTACAGTTCAGTTCAGTTCAGTTCAGTCTCTCAGTCGTGTCTGACTCTTTAGAACCCCATGAATCGCAGCACGCCAGGCCTCCCTGTCCATTACCAACTCCCGGAGTCTACCCAAACCCATGCCCATCGAGTCGGTGATGCTATCCAGCCATCTCATCCTCTGTCGTCCCCTTCTCCTCCTGCCCCCAATCTTTCCCAGCATTAGGGTCTTTTCCAATGAGTTAACTCTTCGCATGAGGTGGCCAAAGTATCGGAGTTTCAGCTTCAACATCAGTCCTTCCAATGAACACCCAGGACTGATCTCCTTTAGGATGGACTGGTTGGATCTCCTTGCAGTCCAAGGGACTCTCAAGAGTCTTTTCCAACACCACAGTTCAAAAGCATCAATTCTTTGGTGCTCTGCTTTCTTCACCATCCAACCCTCACATCCATACATGACTACTGGAAAAACCATAGCCTTGACTAGACGGACCTTTATTGGCAAAGTAATGTCTCTGCTTTTAAATATGCTATCTAGGTTGGTCATGACTTTCCTCCCAAGGAGCAAGCGTCTTCTAATTTCATGGCTGCAAGCACCATCTGCAGTTCAGTAGCTTAAAATTCTGTCCCACTTCCATATGGTTGACTAGCTGATGGCTCCTCTTACTAGAAGGTTTCCTGTCCGGGGGCATTTGGGTAGCATTTCTCAGCCATTAAACAGAGACTCTTTTGACTCAACAGGAAGATACTGGAGGAATTACACCCTCCTTGTCTGCAAGTTTTCCAGTTCTCTCCAGCACCAAGGCTGTTGTTTTCAAATTAACTGTTAATCCCTCTTAGATCATCAATGTGAACTCTGATATAATTCCTTCAATAGCTTTCTACAGAGAAAGCAATGGCAACCCACTCCAGTACTCTTGCCTGGAAAATCCCATGGATGGAGGAGCCTGATAGGCTGCAGCCCATGGGGTTGCAAAAAGTCGGACATGACTGAGCGACTTCACTTTCCCTTTTCCCTTTCATGCATTAGAGAAGGACATGGCAACCCACTCCAGTGTTCTTGCCAGGAGAATCCCAGGGATGGCGGAGCCTGGTGGGCTGCTGTCTATGGGGTTGCACAGAGTCAGAGATGACTGAAGCGACTTAGCAGCAGCAGCAGCAGCATAGCTTTCTATTTTATACAAATATGTATCTTTACCTCTATTATCTATCTAGCTCTCTTTGCACATATATTTATATATATATTTCTTGTTCTTTAAAGAAATGGGATTATTATATATTCTGCAACTTATGTTTTTAATTTCCACTGTATCATGATTATCACTCTAGATCACTACATGTAAATGAAACTTACAATTTTGCATTGCATGGAATTGCCAAAAGCCTGACATTTTCAGATAAGAAACATCACATCAGCTACCGCAAGTTTATAGACCTTGTATTTTGGGGCCTACCTCTAACAAATATAGAAGTTGGCATGCATTTGTTTGTTTGGATTAAAGACAGAGTTGGGGAAGTAAGTGATAATAGATTTTAGTCAATTTAGTAGATAGTTCAGTTCAGTTCAGTCACTCAGTCGTGTCCAACTCTTTGCGACACCATGAATTGCAGCACACCAGGCCTCCCTGTCCATCACCAGCTCCCGGAGTTTACCCAAACCTGTGTCCATCAAGTCGGTGATGCCATCCAACCATCTCATCCTCTGTCGTCCCCTTCTCGTCCTGCCCCCAATCCTTCCCAGCGTTAGGGTCTTTTCCAATGAGTCAACTCTTCACATGAGGTGGCCAAAGTATCGGAGTTTCAGCTTCAACATCAGTCCTTCCAATGAATACCCAGGACTGATCTCCTTTAGGATGGACTGGTTGGATCTCCTTGCCGTCCAAGGGACTCTCAAGAGTCTTCTCCAACACCACAGTTCAAAAACATCAATTCTTCGGTGCTCAGCTTTCTTCACCGTCCAACTCTCACATCCATACATGACCACTGGAAAAACCATAGCCTTGACTAGACGGACCTTTGTTGGCAAAGTAATGTCTCCTCTTTTAAATATGCTATCTATAAAGCAATTAGCCCCCAGCTAAAATAAATAAAGAAAAAAAGAAAAAAAATAAAGATAAAAAAAAAAAATATATATATATATGGTTAAAAATAAATGAATAAATAAATAAATATGCTATCTAGGTTCGTCATAACCTTCCTTCCAAGGAGTAAGCGTCTTTTAATTTCATGGCTGCAATCACCATCTGCAGTGATTTTGGAGCCCCCAAAATTTAAGTCTGACACTGTTTCCACTGTTTCTCCATCTATTTCCCATGAGGTGATGGGACCAGATGCCATGATCTCAGTTTTCTGAATGTTGAGCTTTAAGACAACTTTTTCACTCTCCTCTTTCAGTTTCATCAAGAGGCTCTTTAGTTCTTCACTTTCTGCCATAAGGGTGATGTCATCTCCATATCTGAGGTTATTGGTATTTCTCCCAGCAATCTTGATTCCAGCTTGTGTTTCTTCCAGGCCAGCGTTTCTCATGATGTACTCTGCATATAAGTTAAATAAGCAGGGTGACAATATACAGCCTTGACATACTCCTTTTCCTATTTGGAACCAGTCTGTTGTTCCATGTCCAGTTCTAACAGTTGCTTCCTGACCTGCATACAGGTTTCTCAAGAGACAGGTCAGATGGTCTGGTATCCCCATCTCTTGAAGAATTTTCCACAGTTTATTGTGATCCACACAGTCAAAGGCTTTGGCATAAAAAAAGAAATAGATGTTTTTCTGGAACTCTTGCTTTTTCGATGACCCAGGGGATGTTGGCAATTTGATCTCTGGTTCCTCGGCCTTTTCTAAAACCAGCTTGAACATCTGGAAGTTCATGGTTCACGTATTGCTGAAGCCTGGCTTGAAGAATTTTGAGCATTACTTTACTAGGGTGTGAGATGAGTGCAATTGTGCGGTAGTTTGAGCATTCTTTGGCATTGCCTTTCTTGGGCATTGGAATGACAACTGACCTTTTCCAGTCCTGTGGCCATGCTGAGTTTTCCAGATATGCTGGCATATCAAGTGCAGCACTTTTACACCATCATCTTTCAGGATTTGAAATAGCTCAACTGGAATTCCATCACCTCCACTAGCTTTGTTCGTAGTGATGCTTCCTAAGGCCCACTTGACTTCACATTCCAGGATGTCTGGCTCTAGGTGAGTGATCACACCATCGTGATTATCTGGGTCGTGAAGATCTTTTTTGTACAGTTCTTCTGTGTATTCTTGCCACCTCATCTTAATATCTTCTGCTTCTGTTAGGTCTATACTATTTCTGTCCTTTATCAAGCCCATCTTTGCATGAAGTGTTCCCTTGGTATCTCTAATTTTCTTGAAGATGATCCATATGAGAAGGCCTAGAGCAATGCCAAGTAAGGTGTGTGTGTTTATTAAAGGTTAATTAAATCTGAAAGTATAATATCCTTTAGTAAGTAAAAAGGGGCCGAGAAAGTAGAAGGTACATTAGTGTGCCTGGATTGATTTTTATTCAGTGAATTTTAAAAGGAAGATTGTTAGCTTTTCTTAGATGTCTAATGGAAATTGAAAGAAAAGAAGGTAGTTTCCAATCATACACAATGCATCTACAGTTCAGTTGCCTATGATTAAAATAAAGCCAGACCACACCAGTGTTACATTAGATATTCACTGCTCAGATAGCAATGAGTTGCCACTTCCTCCTTGAATTGTTCTCCAATGATTGCACTTCCCCTACGCATAAGAATGTCAATCCTTACCCCTGTTTGGGCTGATTAGTTAAGCATTAGCCTGCTTATAACCAACAATCAAAATATAATAGCTGCACACCAATAGCTGTCAAGCCATATAACATCCAACTCCCTGACATTCTGAATCCATCAGAAGACTAGTTGTTGGAAACAGTACTTATGCACAGTCATCTAAAGGATAATCAGTTCATCTCTTCTCTCCTATGAAATGTAAGTTCTCTCCAAGAGTTGTTTGCATGGACAAGACTATATTGAACCATAACCCCAGAAATGATTTTGCTGAATTATACTTTGGAGTATTCCATCAGCTTCTACCTTAGATTAAGAAAATTGTAAAAAGAACATTATAGTGATGAATGTTTGGTGTTTGGAGTCAAGAAGACCTGAATTTTAATCTCAGCTCTGCCATTTGTTAGCTTTAAGGCTTCAGGTGAGTCATGTAATTTCTCTGAGCTTCGGCTGCCTCATTTATTAAATAGAAATACGAACAACTTCTAGCTCTTTGGCTGTTTGTAGAATTAAATGAGATAATCCAGGCTAAGTGTTGGCAGGCCGGTACTCAATTCCTGGTCTTCTTGGCTGAGGGTCTAGATACCTGGGGGCCAGGCTTTCCATTTCCTACGCCCTTTGAGTCTCCAACAGTCTCCCCAGTTACATCCCCAGCCTCCCTGGCAGGTCTCCACTTGCCTCCTCATTCATTCTGGGAAAAGCTAGCATAATGACTTCTATGAACCTAGGCTTTAAAAAATGAAGGCTCCAAAAGGGAGGGAATGTTGTCTTCTGGCAGCTTCTGCCTGTCACACAAATTAATCTTCCAACAAATTATACTGCCACATCTGAAAAAGAGTTTGTCAGTCTGCCAACAAATCGACAAGTGCACTGAATATAACTCAGGGATTCGCTATTTGTTTAAAAAGTCTGTTGACGTCCCAGTGAGCAGCAGTATTTCAGCCATGGGCTCCAGAAGAGTGCCCTGCAAACCAGATGCTGGACAGCACAGGGTACCGTCCTCATCATTGTTTTTAGTGCACTTGTATTTATTACAAAAGAAGCAGAAGGACATAATGGAGGAAACTTCTTCAGATCTGTTGAACCCCACCCAAAGGCTGTTCAGCACCGAGGTGACTTCAGATGGTGTCATTTAAGTTCTGTGGGGTTGGACTCACCGTCTTTGAAATGAGATGGTGATGATATATCAGTGGTTTTCGAAATAGTAAACACAGGGATGGGAGTGGGTGGGACTTTGAGTCCCCACTCTTGATTTACCTAGAGCTACCTGATGTTAATCTGATCTATATATCTGGTTAGAAGAAAGAGGTCTGCTACCCAAAGCAAGAAAAAGGTTGTAAAAACCACTGGATTGGTTGATCTCTAGGGTCTGCCATTCAGATTCTCAGAATCAGCTGAGAACTGGTGATGACCTTTCTCTTGTGTGTCATTCCACCCAGGCCCTTTCCTGCTGCTGCTGCTAAGTCTCTTCCGTTGTCTCTGACTCCGTGTGACCCCATAGATGGCAGCCCACCAGGCTCCACTGTCCCTGGGATTCTCCAGGCAAGAACACTGGAGTGGGTTGCCATTTCCTTCTCCAATGCATGAAAGTGAAAAGTGAAAGTGAAGTCGCTCAGTCGTGTCCGACTCTTGGCGACCCCATGGACTGCAGCCTACCAGGCTCCTCTGTCCATGAGATTTTTCAGGCAAGAGTACTGGAGTGGGGTGCTGTTGCCTTCTCCGAGGCCCTTTTCTAGATGTAAGCAAATAGTAGGTGCAGCCCCAGCCACGGCTCAGAACCCAGACACACAACATCAGGACTGAACCCTTCTGGAATGTGCACAGCTCTTTGGGAAATAGGAATTGTGGCAAAATGCCTCCTATCCTGATTCTCAAGATCACTCTTCCTTGCTTCCCCCTCCCCCACCCCAATCTTGCCATGGGCTGCACCCCTTTGCTGTAGATGAATCAGTACTCAGACAGGCACATATATACTTTCTCTTTTGGCTGCCTTAACTGCTGCTTTGCCATTTTTCCCTACCTGAAGCCTGCAATTCTAGAATCGGGGGTACTATTTCCAAAGTCACAACAAATAATATTGATCAATCAATTACTGAATCCCAATTATCCAACAACTATTTTCTGAGTACCTGCCTGTAGAAAGCAGAGGACTGGGTGAAAAACAAGGCATGGATGGTGACTTCAAGAAATGTATGGGTTTCTGGGGGTGGCAGATTGCATCGGTACAACTTATTACTGTGGGATCAGGGTACACACAATGCCTTGGGAGCAAAGAGACAGGAACAGTTAGCTTTGCCTGGAGAATTGGAAGGACTTTATAGTGCTTGGAATATAGTATCTCCTCAATAAATATGTAGTGAATGAGTGGATATTTGAGAAGGTGGGCTCTGGAGGTAGACTGCTTAGAACTGAATCCCGATTCCTTCACTTCATTAGTTGTATGACCTTTGGCAAGTTAGGTAACCCCTCTGTATTTCAGTCTTCCCATCTGAAAAAATGGGGCTAACAGTACTGACCTTTACCTCATAGGGTTGCTTTGAGGATTAAGAGTCCACAAAGGTTTTTAGCCAATGCCAGCTATTATATATGGGATTGATAAGCAACAAGGTCTTACTGTATAGCAGAGGGAAATATATTCAGTATCCTGTGATAAATCATAATGGAAAGTAATATGAAAAAAATGTATATATGTGTATAACTGAGTCACTTTGCTGTGCAGCAGAAAATAACACAACATTGTCAATCAGTTATACTTCCATAAAGGTTTTTCAAAAATGAGGCAACACATGTAAATCAATGTTTGGCACAAGGTCAGTGGGTCAGTGCAGTACATGGGCCTGTCGTTTACCATGAGTACTGAACAGGAGTGACAGTAAAGAATCTGCCTGCAATGTGCGAGACCCAGGGTTGATCTCTGGGTTGGGAAGATCCCCTGGAGAAGTGAATGCCAACCCACTCCAGTATTCTTCCCTGGAGAATTCCATGAACAGAGGAGCCTGGTGGGCTACAGTCCATGGGATTGCACGACTGAGCAACTTTCACTTCACTGGAAGGAGTAGAGAAAAGAGGGGAAGATGGGATCCAGATTAAAAACACAGGAGTTCCTTTCAGTAACTCCCAGATGGAACTTGCTCTTATCAGCATTCAAGAAGACAAAAATACAAACCTGGCTGGGATCCACAGTCCCCTGAATTTGCCTTCCCTTCCCCAGCCTCATGCTCTTCCCCACCCCTCCTTTTCATTTTCCTTCCTCCTTTTCCTCCTTTCCTCTCCTTTTTCCTTCGCCATCCTCTTTGCCTTCCCTCTGTTTTCTTGTCCTTTCTGCTCCCTCCTCATTCCCTCCAGCTCCCTTCAGCCACCTGAGGTCTGTTCTTTTCATCCACCCTTTCTCTCCCCTCCTCCTTTCCCTGTAACCTTGGTCTTCCTCCTTCTGCCCATGTCAGCCAAGCTGGCCCTATAGACATTGCTCCAAAGCCTAGAAAATCGGACCCTCCTCTGGTCTTTGTCCCCCTTCCTCTTCGCGCCCCTTCCTAAGCAAAAGGCATAGGAAGAGATGAAGACAGAACAGAGCAAAGAAATAAATCTTTTGTTGTTGTTGTTATTGCTTCTCAGTGAAAAGTACCCCTGGGTGCCCTTTCTTGACAACACAGCCAAGGCTCTCTTGATGACATTTGTAGCTCGGGGTGATTGCGGCTTTTGGCCTGCTAACTTTTTACTGTCAAACACTAGCGGTTTTCAGAGTTTAAATGGCAGCAATCCACATGGACAGAACCACCCCTGCTGACACCCTGAGGGGGCAAAGCTTGGGTCCTCAGAAAGACAAAATTCATGAGTTTACTGCACTTAGAAATCAATGCTCAGAGCGATCCCTTCCCTCTGAGAAGTCCCAATTCTCTCTTCTGCAAATGATTCCTGCAGGTTGGTTATGTGGCTGACACCATTCAGAGTTCTGCAGAGGCAACATTGACAGGACAGCAGGGGTCCCTGCTCCACTGGGATAACTTCTAATGGGCAAGGTAGACCATAAACAAGTAAAAGCATGACTAATAAACTTTCGGGTAGTTATTAGTGCAATAAAGAAAACAGACTAATCAGTAAACACACTTTGATGAAGAAGGATTTGCATTAAGTCACACAGTCAGGAAAGTTCTCCCTGAAAGGGATCCATTGAGCTGAATCTTTAATAACACGAAGGAGCCTCTACGTACACCCAGGGAAGACCCAAGAATCAAGACGGGAAGAGTTGGGAGCAAAAGACTCTGAGGGATGGAGTGTAGGGACTGAGTGGGGAGGTAGTATGTGATGAAACTGGAGAAGGAGGCAGTGACCAGCTTTCATTAGCCACATTTAAAAACCCTTCTGTAAGTTACAGGAAGTAATAGAGAATGATTGGGTAATTATATCAGAAAAGGAATTTACTGTAGGGAGCTCACAGGATTGAGCTCACATTGTCAGGGACAGATGCAGAAAAGTGACAAGAACAAGGGACAGCAGCTGGACACTGACATAGTGCTTGTGCTACCATCCCTGTCACTGGATACTCCACTGGATGGCAGCCAGTGCCACTGCTGCTGCCATCTGCACTGAGTCCCTGTAGTCACCGAAGCTTGAGTCAAATGGTGGGTATGTGGGCATATTAGGGTTCTCCAGAGAAACAGAACCAATAAGATGTGAGATGTCTATCTGTCTCTCTATCTACCGATCATCTGTTCTATCATAAAGAATTGAGTCACATGATTATAGAGCTGAGAAGTGCCAAGATCTGTAGTTGGCAAGCTGGAGAACCAAGAGGGCAGATGGTATAAATTTCAGTCTAAGCTTGAAGGCAGAAGACCAGTCTTCTGCAAGACAGTGCCTAAGCTCGAAGACAGGCGGAGAAAGGGAATTCTTCCTTTCTCAGCCAACTGGTCAAGTAAAGCTTTTGATGATGGAATGAGGTCTAGGGGGCTTCCCAGGTGGTACAGTGGTAAAGAATCTACCTACAAATGCAGGAGATGCAAGAGACCTGGATTTGATCCCTGGATCGGGAAGATCCTCTGGAGAGGAAATGGCAACTCACTCCAGTATTCTTGCCTGGAAAATTCCATGGACAGAGGACCCTGGCTGGCTACAGTCCATGAGGTCACAAAGAGTCGGACATGACTGAGTGACTGAGCATGCACACTGGGGAGGGCAGTCTGCTTTACTCCTACAGATTCAGATGCTAATCTCATCCAGAAACACCCTCACAGACACACCCAGAATAATGGTTCACCAAATACCTGGGCATCCTATGGCCCACTCAAGTTGACACATAAAGATAACCATCATGGCGGACAAGGAGAGCGGATTGGTTAAGTGATCACTTACTCACTTCACAAAAGAGTCTGAAAGTGAGTATCTGATACATTCTTGAGTGGGATGTAGAGTCTATCTACCCATCAAAACCCGAAAGTCAGGGAATTTCTCTAACGTGCAAAGTAGGATAGGATTCTGGATAACCAAAGAAGTGACCAATGCCTACCTCTGTCATGCAAGAGTTAGCTTTTTAAGTGCAACAGAAAGTCATTGGAAGACTTTCAATAGGAAGTGACTTGATCTGATTTACATTATTAAAATGTCATCCTGGCTGCTAGGTGGATGGTTAGGGGGCAAGAGGGGAAAGCAGGAGGCTGCTGCAGCAGCAGTACTGACTTGAGGAGTGTGCTTACAGTGAAGGTGGTACATGAGGGCTAGATTCAGGATGTAGTTTGGAGGCAAAGTGAACAGGACCTGCTGATGAATTAGCATCATGGGATTAGGGAATGAAAGTAATCAATAGTAACTGTAGTTTTTCATTAAGAAAATCTGGTAGATGGTGATAAAGTTACTAAGAAAGGACTCTAGGGGTAAAGAGGGAAGGGGGAACATCAAGAATTCATTTTGGACATGCTCATTTTGACATGGAAGGGATGCCTAGAGATGCCCATCATCATGCAAGTGACAATATAAAGCAGACATTTGTATATTCCAGGTATGACTGAAGAGAGTGGTCAAGGCTGGAGATACAAATTGGCAGGATGAGCTTTGGAACCAGACAGCTTTGCCTGGACTTTTGAGTCTGCTAATTACTAGTTGTATGATTCTGAGCAAATTGCATAAGATCTTTGAGCTCCAGTGTCCTCAATTAATCAGTTCAGTTCACTCACTCAGTTGTGTCCAACTCTTTGCGATCCCATGAACTGCAGCACACCAGGCTACCCTATCCATCACCAACTCCTGGAGCTTGCTCAAACTCATGTCCATCGAGTTAGTGATGCCATCCAACTATCTCATCTGCTGTCATCCCCTTCTCATGCCTTCAATCTTTCCCAGCAACAGGGTCTTTTCCAATGAGTCAGTTCTTTCCATCAGGTGGCTAAAGTGTTGGAGCTTCAGCATCAGTCCTTCCAATGAATATTCAGGACTGATTTCCTTTAGGATGGACTGGTTGGATCTTCTTGCAGTCCAAGGGATTCTCAAGAGTCTTCTCCAATACCACAGTTCAAAAGCATCAATTCTTCAGCACTCAGCTTTCTTTATGGTCCAGCTCTCACATCCATACATGACCACCGAGAAAACCATAGCTTTGACTATACGGCAAAGTAATGTCTCTTGCTTTTTAATATGCTGTCTATGTTGGTGTGAAGAGCTGACTCATTTGAAAAGACCCTGGTGCTGGGAAAGATGGAGGGCAGGAGGAGAAGGGGACAACAGAGGATGAGATGGTTGGGTGGTATCACCGACTCAATGGACATGGGTTTGGGTAGATTCCGGCAGTTGGTAATGGATAGGGAGGCCTGGCATGCTGCGATTCATGGGGTCGCAAAGAGTCAGCCACAACTGAGGGACTGAACTGAACTAAACTAGGTTGGTCATAGCTTTTCTTTCAAAGAGCAAGCGTCTTTTAATTTCAAGGCTGCAGTCACCATCTGAGATTTTGGAGCCCAAGAAAATAAAGTCTGTCATTGTTTCCATTGTTTCCCCATCTATTTGCCATGAAGTGATGGGACCAGATGCCATGATCGTTTTCTGAATGTTGAGTTTTAAGCCAACTTTTTCACTCTATTCTTTCACTTTCATCAAGAAGCTCTTTAGTTTCTCTTCACTTTCTGCCATAAGGGTGGTATCATCTGCATATCTGAGGTTATTGATATTTCTTCTGGCAATCTTTTTTTTTTTAATTAATTTATTTTTTAAATGAAGGATAATTGCTTTACAGACTTTTGTTGTTTTCTGTCAAACTGAAACATGAATCAGCCATAGGTATATATATATATATCCCCTCCCTTTTGAACCTCCCTCCCATCTCCCTCCCCATCCCACCCCTCTAGGTTGATACAGAGCCCCTGTTTGAGTTCCCTGAGACATACAGCAAATTCCTATTGGCTATCTATTTTACATATGGTAATGTAAGTTTCCATTTTACTCTTTCCGTACATCTCAGCCTTTCCTCCCCTCTCCCCATGTCCATAAGTCTATTCTCTATGTCTGTTTCTCCATTGCTACCCTGTAAGTAAATTCTTCAGTACCATTTTTCTATGTTCCATATGTGTGCATTAGAATATGATATTTATCTTTTTCTTTCTGACTTACTTCACTGTATATAATAGGTTCTAGGTTCATCCAACTCATTAGAACTGACTCAAGTGCGTTCCTTTCTGTGGCTGAGTAATATTGCATTGTGTATATGTACCACACCTTCTTTATCCATTCATCTGTCAATGGACATCTAGGTTGCTTCCATGTGCTAGAGCTGCAGTGAACAATGGGATACATGTGTCTTTCAGTTTTTGTTTCCTCAGTGTATATGCCTAGGAGTGGGATTTCTGGGTCATATGCTGGTTTTATTCCTAGTTTTTAAAGGAATCTCCATACTGCCTTCCATAGTGGCTGTATCAATTTACATTCTCATCAACAGTGCAAGAGCATTCCCTTTTCTCCACAGCCTCTCCAGCAGTTATTGTTTGTAGACTTTTTGATGATGGCCATTCTGACTGGTGTGAGGTGATATCTCATTGCAGTTTTGGTTTGCATTTCTCTAATAATGAGCAATGCTGAGCATCTTTCCATGTGTTTGTTGGTCATCTATTTAGGTATTTCCCCCCTTTTGGATTAGGTTGTTTGTTTTTCTAGCATTGAGTTGTATGAGCTGCTTGTATATTTTGGAAATTAATACTTTGTCAGTAGCTTCATTTGCCATTATTTTCTCCCATTCTGAGGGTTGTCTTTTCACCTTGCTTATAGTTTCCTTTGCTGTGCAAAAGCTTTTAAGTTTAATCAGGTCCCACTTGTTTACTTTTGTTTTTATTTCCATTACTCTAGGAGGTGGGTCATAGAGGATCTTGCTTTGATTTACATCATCAAGTGTTCTGCCTATGTTTTCCTCTAAGAGTTTTATAGTTTCTGGTCTTACATTTAGGTCTTTAATCCATTTTGAGTTTATCTTTGTATATGGTGTGAGGCAATGTTCTAATTTCATTCTTTTACATGTAGCTGTCCAGTTTTCCCAGCACTATTTATTGAAGAGGCTGTCTTTTCCCCATTGTATATTCTTGCCTCCTTTGTCAAAAATAAGGTACCCACAGGTGCATGGATTTATTTCTGGGCTTTCTGTCTTGTTCCATTGGTCTATATTTCTGATTTTGTGCCATTACCATACTGTCTTGATGACTGTAGCCTTGTAGTATAATCTGAAGTCAGGAAGGTTGATTCCTCCACCTCCATTCTTTCTCAAGACTGCTTTGGCTGTTAGGCATCTTTTGTGTTTCCATATGAATTGTGAAATTTTTTGTTCTGGTTCTGTGAAAAATGCCATTGGTAATTTAATAGGGATCACATTGAATCTGTAGATTGTGTTTGGTAGTATAGTCATTTTCACAATATTGATTCTTTCTACCCAGGAACATGGAATATCTCTCCATCTGTTTATGTCATCTTTGATTTCTTTCATTAGTGTCTTATAATTTTCTGTGTACAGTTCTTTTGTCTCCTTAGGTAAGTTTATCCCTAGATATTTTATTCATTTTATTGCAATGGTGAATGTGATTGATTCCTTAATTTCTCTTTCTGATTTTTCATTGATAGTATATAGAAGTGCAAGTGATTTCTGTGTATTCATTTTGTATCCCGCAACTTTGCTAAATTCACTGATTAGGTCTAGTAATTTTTTGATACTATCTTTAGGGTTTTCTATGTTCAGTATCATGTCATCTGCAAACAGTGAGAGTTTTACTTCTTTCTGATCTGGATTCCTTTTATTTCTTTTTCTTCTCTGATTGCTGTAGCTAGGACTTCCAGAACTATGTTGAATAATAACAGTTAAAGTGGACAGCCTTGTCTTGTTCCTGAACTTAGGGTGAATGCTTTCAGTTTTACACCATTGAGAATAATGTTTGCTGTACGCTTATCATATATGGCCTTTACTGTGTTGAGGTAGGTTCCTTCTATGACTATTTCTCGAATAGTTTTAATCATAAATGGGTGCTTTTGTGGGTGAATAAATGGGTGCATAAATGGGTGAACTTTGTCAAAGGCTTTTTCTGCATATATTGAGATTATCATTTGGTTTTTATCTTTCAATTTGTTAATAAGGTGTATCACATTGATTGATTTGCATATATTGAAGAATCCTTGCATCCCTGGAATAAACCCAACTTGATCATGGTGTATGAGCTTTTTGATGTGCTGCTGAATTCTGTTTGCTAAAATTTTGTTGAGGATTTTTGTATCTATGTTCATCAGTGGTATTGGCCTGTATTCTTTTTTTATGTTGTCTTTGTCTGGTTTTGCTATCAGGGTGATGATGGCCTCATAGAATGAGTTTGGAAGTATTCCTTTCTGTACAGTTTTTTGAAAGAGTTTTAGAAGGATAGGCATTAGCTCTTCTCTAAATGTTTGATAGAATTCTCCTGTGAAGCCATCTGGTCCTGGGCTTTTGTTTTGGAGGAGATTTTTATCAGAGCTTCAGTTTCAGTGCTTGTAATTGGGTTGTTCATTATTTCTATTTCTTCCTGGTTCGGTCTTGGAAAATTGAACTTTTCTAAGAATCTATCCATTTCTTCCAGGTTATCCATTTTGTTGCTGTATAGTTGTTAATAATAGTCTCTTATAACCCTTTGTATTTTTACATTGTCTGTTGTAATCTTTCCTTTTTCATTTCAAATTTTGTTGACTTGATTATTCTCTCTCTTTTTCGTGATGAATCTAGCTAAAGGTTTGACAATTATCTTCTGAAAGAACCAGCTTTTAGTTTTATTAACCTTTACTATTGTTTCTTTCATTTCCTTTTCATGTATTTCTGCTTGGATCTTTATAATTTCTTTCCTTCTACTAATTTTGGGGGTTTTTTTGTTCTTCTTTTCCTAGTTGTTTTAGGTGTAAAGTTAGGCTGTCTCTTCAATGTTTTTCTTATTTCTTGAGGTAGGATTGTATTGCTATAAACTTCCCTCTTAGAACTGCTTTTGCTGCATCCCATAGGTTTGGAGTTGTCATGTGTTCATTGTCATTTGTTTATAGAAATTTTCTGATTTCCCTTTTGATTTCTTCAGTAACCTGTTGGTTATTTAGAAATGCATTGTTTAATCTCCATGTGTTTGTATTTTTTCCACAGTTTTTTTCTTGTAATTGATATCTAGTCTCATAGTATTGTGGTCAGAGAAGATGCTTGATACGATTTCAGTTTTCTTAAATTTACTGAGATTTGATTTGTGACCCAGGATGTGGTCAATCCTGGAGAATGTTCCATGTCCATTGAGAAGAAGGCATATTCTTCTGCATTTGGATGGAATGTCCTGAAGATATCAATGAGATCCATCTCATCTAATGTATCATTTAAAACTTGTGTTTCCTTATTAATTTTCTGTTTTGATGATCTGTCTATTGGTGTGAGTGGGGTGTTAAAGTCTCCTACTATTATTGTGTTGCTGTCAATTTCTCCTTTAATGTCTGTTAGTGTTTGTCTTATGTATTGAGGTGCTCCTATATTGGGTGCATAGATATTTACAATTGTTATGTCTTCCTCTTGGATTGATCCCTTGATCATTATGTGATATCCTTCCTTATCTCTTGTAATCTTCTTTATTTTAAGGTATATTTTGTCTGATATGAGGATTGCTACTCCAGCTTTCTTTTGCATGGAATATATTTTTCCATCTTCTCACTGTCAGTCTGTATGTGTCTTGAGGTCTGAAGTGGGTTTGTTGTAGACAGCATATATATGGGTCTTGTTTTTGAATCCATGCAGCCAGTCTGTGTCTTTTGGTTGGAGCATTTAATCCATTTACATTTAAAGTAATGATTGATATATATGTTCCTATTGCCATTTTCTTAATTGTTTGGGGTTGATTTTGTACATGTTTTCTTCTCTTGTATTTCTTAACTATATAAATTCCTTCAACATTTGTTGTAAAACTGGTTTGGTGGTACTGAATTCTCTTAACTTTTCCTTGTCTGAAAAGCCCTTTATTTCTCCACCAATATTGAATGAGATCCTTTGAATTTGAATGAGTAATCTCGGTTGTAAATTTTTCCCTTTCAGTGCTTTAAATATATCCTGTCATTCCCTTCTGGCCTGCAGAGTTTCTGCTGAAATATCAGCTGTTAAGCACTTGGGGTTTCCCTTGTATGTTACTTGTTGCTTTTTCCTTGCTGCTTTTAATATTCTTTCTTTGTGTTTAGTCTTTGTTAGTTTGATTAGTATGTGTCTTGGCATGTTTCTTCTTGGGTTTATCCTGTATGGGACTCTTTGTGTCTCTTGGACTTGATTGACTATTTCCTTTTCCATGTTGGGGAAATTTTCAACTATAATCTCTTCAAAAAATTTCTCATACCCTTTCTTTTTCTCTTCTTCTTCTAGGACCCCAACAATTCAAATGTTGGTGTGTTTGATATTGTCCCAGAGGTCTCTGAGACTATCCTCAGTTCTTTTCATTCTTTTTACTTTATTCTGCTCTTCAGAAGTTATTTCCACCATTTTATTTTCCAGCTCACTGATTCGTTCTTCTGCTTCAGGTATTTGGCTGATTCCTTCCAGAGTATTTCTAATTTCAGTAATTGTATTGTTTGTCCCTATATGTTTATTCTTTAATTCTTCTAGGTCTTTGTTAATTGATTCTTGCATTTTCTCCATTTTGTTTTCAAGGTTTTTGATCATCTTTACTATCATTATTCTGAATTCTTTTTCAGGTAGTTTGCCTATTTTCTCATCATTTATTTGGACTCTGTGTTTCTAGTTTGTTCCTTCATTTGTGTAGTATTCTCTGCCTTTTCATTATTTTTTTTTTTTTTAGCTTATTGTGTTTGAGGTCTCCTTTTCCCAGGCTACAAGGTTGAATTCTTTCTTCCTTTTGGTTTTTGCCCTCCTAAGGTTGGTCCGGTGGTTTATGTAAGCTTCATATAGGGTGAGATTTCTGCTGAGTTTTGTTTGTTTGTTTTTCCTCTGACGGGCAGGGCTGAGTGAGGTGGTGATCCTGTCTGCTGATGATTGGCTTTGTATTTTTGTTTCGTTTGTTGTTTAGATGAGGCATCCTGCACAGGTGCTACTGGTGGTTGGGTGATGCCGGGTCTTGTATTCAAGTGATTTCCTTTGTGTGAGTTCTCACTATTTGATACTCCCTAGGGTTAGTTCTCTGGTAGTCTAGGGTCTTAGAGTCAGTGCTCCCACTCCAGAGGCTCAGGGCTTGATCTCTGGTCAGGAATGAAGATTCCACAAGTGGTTTCTTATGGCATTAAGTGAGATTAAAACAAATACCCAAAAATGAGAAACCAAAGATGAACCCCAGACAAATGGCAGTAACAAAATCAGGCAAATAAAATTAAAATAATGGAATACACACATATACATGTACACCCACAAGCAAAGTCAAAACAGTCCAACTAAGATAAAGTACAGTAGACTGACCTGGCGAACAGAGGAAATCAAAAATTGTATTTACCAGTTAAGAACAAAACTAACTAAAGCACAAACTGGAAAACAAAACTAAAGCAAGGTCCCAAGTAGGGAATAAAGCAATGAAAACAAAACTAACGAATATGTTGGGAGGAAAGGAAAGAAAGAAAGAATAGATACGCAAAGTTAAATAGAGGTAGATGATGATTTATATACATTAAGGATTAACTGCAAGGGAAGAAGAACAGTGGGAAAAGCAAGGAAAGGAATAAAGGTAGAAAAAATAATAGCAGGTTTAAAAAATTAAAATTAAAAAAAGAGAAAAGAAAAAAAAAAAAAAGGAAAACTCCACTGAACTGCAAAAGCCCAGCATAGAGGCAGAGGTTTATAACAACAATAAAAAGTGTGGCTGTATATACACATATACATATACACCCATAAGCAAAATCAAAACAGTCCAACAAAAAATACAATAGATTGATCCTGCAAGCAAAGGAAGCCAAAATTTTTATCTACCAATTAAGAACAAAACTAACTAAAGCACAAACTGGAAAACAAAACTAACACAAGGTACCAATTGGGGAATAAAGCAATGAAAACAAAACTAACAAATATGTTGAGAGGAGAGGAAAGAAAGAAGAGATATGCAAAGTTAAATAGAGGTAGAGAAAGAATATTTGTATACATTAAGGATTAACTGAAAGGGGAAAGTTTTCATTCCAATCCCAAAGAAAGGCAATGCCAAAGAATGCTCAAACTACAGCACAATTGCACTCATCTCACATGCTAGTAAAGTAATGCTGCAAGTTCTCCAAGCCAGGCTTCAGCAATACGTGAACCGTGAACTTCCAGATGTTCAAGCTGGTTTTAGAAAAAGCAGAGGAACCAGAGATCAAATTGCCAACATCTACTGGATCATCGAAAAAGCAAGAGAGTTCCAGAAAAACATCTATTTCTGCTTTATTGACTAAGCCAAAGCCTTTGACTGTGTGGATCACAATAAACTGTGGAAAATTCTGAAAGAGATGGGAATACCAGACCATCTGACCTGTCTCTTGAGAAACCTGTATGCAGGTCAGGAAGCAACAGTTAGACCTGGAAATGGAACAACAGACTGGTTCCAAATAGGAAAAGGAGTACGTCAAGGCTGTATATTGTCACCCTGCTTATTTAACTTCTATGCAGAGTACATCATGAGAAATGCTGAGCTGGAAGAAACACAAGCTGGAATCAAGATTGCCAGAAGAAATATCAATAAACTCAGATACGCAGATGACACTACCCTTATGGCAGAAAGCGAAGAAGAACTAAAGAGCCTCTTGATGACAGTGAAAGAGGAGAGTGAAAAAGTTGGCTTAAAGCTCAACCTTCAGAAAACTAAGGTCATGGCATCTGGTCCTATCACTTCATGGGAAATAGATGGGGAAACAGTGGAAACAGTGTTAGACTTTATTTTTGGGGGCTCCAAAATCACTGCAGATGGTGATTGCAGCCATGAAATTAAAAGATGCTTACTCCTTGGAAGGAAGGTTATGACCAACCTAGATAGCATATTTAAAAGCAGAGACATTACTTTGCCAACAAAGGTCCATATAGTCAAGGGTATGGTTTTTCCAGTAGTCATGTATGGATGTGAGAGTTGGACGGTGAAGAAAGCTGAGAGCCGAAGAATTGATGCTTTTGAACTGTGGTGTTGGAGAAGACTCTTGAGAGTCCCTTGGACTGCAAGAAGATCCAACCAGTGCATACTAAAGGAGATCAGTCCTGGGTGTTCATTGGAAGGACTGATGTTGAAGCTGAAACTCCAGTACTTTGGCCACCTGATGCGAAGAGTTGACTCATTGGAAAAGACCCTAATGCTGGGAAGGATTGAGGGCAGGATGAGAAGGGGACGACAGAGGATGAGATGACTGGCTGGCATCACCAACTTGATGGGCATGGGTTTGGGTGGACTCCGGGAGTTGGTGATGGACAGGGAGGCCTGGCGTGCTGCGATTCATAGCATCACAAAGAGTTGGACACGACTGAGTGACTGAACTGAACTGAGCTGAAAGGGGAAAAAAACAATAGGAAAAGCAAACAAAGGAATAAATGTAGAAAAAAAATAATAGGTTTAAAAAATTAAAAATTAAAATTAAGCCCTCCAACTCTGTGCTGATCTCTGGACCTTTTGTGAGGGCAGCTAGATTCTAATCTGGTTCTACTCCTGTGTGTTCTTGCCTCCAATGTCCACAGCTATCAGAACTAGTGGCTTTTCTTTTGTGGGAGCTCTCAATGTCCTTTTATATATTCCATAGACACAGAGTCTGCCTAATTGATCATGTGGATTTAATCTGCAGTTTGTACAACTGGTGGGAAGGTTTTGGGTCTTCTTCCTTAGCCACGCTGCCCCTGGGTTTCAATTGTAGTTTTATTTCCACCTCTGCATGTGGGTTGTCCACTGGGGTTTGCTCCTGAGGCTGTCCTGGAGGACTTGGATTTGCCCCTGTGAGGGCCAGGTGTGGGGGTGGTGCAGCTGCTTGGGTAGCAGGGGTTCTGGCAGCACGAGGTATTATGCAATACACTCCCGTATTCTTGCCTGGAGAACCCGCCCCCCTCGCTGACAGAGAAGCCTGGCAGGCCACAGTCTTCAGGGTCACAAAGAGCTGGACCTGACCGAAGCAACCCTGCGCAAATAGACACAAGACTTTTTTTTGCCTGTGGCAGCTCTGCCCTAGTGAGAGTTGGGCATGAAGGTGGCACAGATGCTTGGCTTGCAGGGACCCTACTGTGCCAAGTGTGCCAAGGACACGGACTGCCTCCACCACAGGAGTTAAGGCCCTTTCAGAGTCTTTTTTCAAGCCTCTCGTAGCTGGCAATCAGAAGGCCTCTTCGGCCAGTCTTTCTCCGAAGCTCCACCTGTTCAGGCACTTAGAGGGCTCCTTTGCCTGGGGTCCTTCTCTGCTGTTCGGCATACCAGGCACATAGAGGGGACCCCCCTGGCTGGGGTCCTACTCTGTAGTTCGGCACATCAGAAACTTAAAGGAGCACCCTGGGTGGGGCCCTACTCTGTAGTTCAGTGTCAGGCATTTGATGGGCCAACCTCTCTATTGTTCAGTTGCTGATGCTGGTGTGTGGGGTGAGAGAGGCTATGGTGATGTCTCCACCCACTATGTGTGACTCAGCAGTATCACCTTGCTTCCATGGCTGCCTGGCTTTCCTCCACTGGCATTTCCTACCACAGTCTCCTCCCTCATATCCCCTTGATCCGTCTCTCCACAGTCAACAGCAGCCCTCGCCATGGGATTGCTCCACAATCCCTAAACTCCAGCTCCCAGCTGCTGCGCCTTCCAGGGGAACTGTGCGTGTCCAGGGTATGTATGGCTGTGGCAAGGACTGTCATTCTCATTTCATTTAGGCTGCCACAGATCAGCTGTTTCACTCTCAGCCTTTAATGTTTCTCCTCTGACTCAGACAATTGCCCTGATGTGGG
Source organism: Okapia johnstoni (assembly GCA_024291935.2). NCBI lineage: Eukaryota > Metazoa > Chordata > Mammalia > Artiodactyla > Giraffidae > Okapia > Okapia johnstoni. Next base: position 63,863,394 of record CM044308.1, read on the forward strand.
GATCAGACCCCGGCTTCAGTTCCCCCACTCACCGAGGGCAGGTCCAGTCCTACTAACACTCCTGTTTTTTCCCCTAGTTCCTTCATCCTACCAAGTTTTGCATGTTTTATATATTCCTTTCCACTGGTCAGGTACTCCTGTCCACAGTCAGCTGGCGTTCTGCATGCACTTTTGTGTCTGAAGGTGTATTCCTGATCTGTGGAGAGAGATGTACTCCACATCCACCTACTCCTCCACCATCTTGTTCTCCCTGTTACATTCTTAAGTTCCCTTTTTGAGTTCAGGAAGCATATATGTTCTCTATTTTTCAGCACTAGCCTTGGTGCTTAATACCAGGGTCAGCACATGCATAGGACTTTCTCAGTGATCGAATTGATAAATGGTGTTGAAAATTTCTCAAGTGTCCCAGACATTACCTTTTTTCCAGACTTAAGGGATATTAAAAGGGACTTGCAAGTTGTTGCTAATTCTGGCAGGAGTCTAACAGGGTCGCTGTGGATATTTTTTTTTTTAAGGAATCTGGTCGTACCATTCGAATTGGCCCATGACTCAGTAACGCAGAATGGAATAGAATGGGCTGTGCCGGTTGCTCGATTGTTGATTTATTTGTAACACTTGTAACTTCAGTAACCATGTCAACTAATGTCAGTGCAATGAAGTTGTCCAATAAGTCAATGTAGTTTGAAAATTTTTATTTCAAAACAAATTTAGAGAAAATATGCAAGAATAAGAATAGTATGTAAAACACAATTAACAATCCTTGACCTGGATTCACCTGTTGTTGATAGTGGCCCCATTTGCCTTCTGTGGCCTCTTTCTCTCTCTCCATATACATACATACACACACTATACATATATAAAATTTTTGCTGAACTAGTTAAGTAATTTGTGTTCATTATGACTCTTTACACCTAAACACTTTTATACAGCTTTCATGAGAATACTACCGTCTGTTTTTCAATTGTTAGTTCCTTTGACCTCATGCCTTTCACAATTGTACTCCTCTTGTGCAGAATTAGGAATTGCATTTAGACAGGGAAGCCTGGAGGGCTGCAGTCTATGGGGTTGCAGAGTTAGACACGACTGAGCAACTGAACTGAACTGAACTGAACTCCTTGGTCTCCTTTGATCTGGAACGTTTCCACAAAGCCCTTCTTTGTCTTGCCTGACACAGATGTTTATGAATACTATTATCTCCCCTCCTGTTTTTTAGTAGGTTATTCCTCATTTGGGGTTTGAGTGATGTTTCCCAAAGGTTGGATTCGTGATTGCATTCCAGACTGGACTGCTACTGAGTGATATTGTGCTCATCTCAGGACCCACATCTGAAGGCACAGGAAGGCCATCTGTCCCACGCTAGCAAAGTGAAAGTCGCTCAGTCGTGTCCAACTCTTTGCAACCTCATGAACTACAGCCCACCAGGCTCTTCTGTCCACAGAATTCTCCAGACAGGAATACTGGCGTGGGTAGCCATTCTCTTCTCCAAGGGATCTTCCCGAACCCAGAGGTAGAACCCAGGTCTCTTGCATTGCAGGGGAATTCTTAACCATCTTAGCTCAATTGTAAGTTTCATCCGCATTATTGATGTAGTACATTCATTCTTACTGCTGTAAAATATTCCATTTAAAAATCCAACCACAATATATTCGTTTTATAATTGATTGACATTTGAGTTGGTAGTTTGGGACTATTAACAATAAGAACAGCCATGAACAGGTTTGAACAAAAGTATGCACCTCTGTTGGGCATACTCCCAGGAGTGAAATTTCTGTATCAGAGTATTCGAGTATGTTCAACTTAAGTAGATTTTGCCAAACATTTTTTGCAAAGTGGTTATATTAATTTCACTCACACCAGGAGTATGTGAGAGCTCCCATTGCTCCACATATCACCTAAAACTTATAATTTACTGACTATAATTTAAAGATTTGACCAATCTGGTGCACTAATAATACAATCTCATTGTGGATTCAATATGCATCTTTCCTATTGAGGACATTTCCTTAGTCCTATTGGCTGTTGGCTATTCTTCCACTTTTGTAACATTTCTGTTTAAGTCTTTCGGTATTGTTCTATTGTTTTTTCTGAGATTTTCTTATTGACAGGTAGGAGGACTATGCTTATTTTGGACTAAGTTATTTGTCAGTTTTCTGTATTATAAATATCTTCTATTCTGTTGCTTGCCTCTTTATTCCCATAATGGTATCTTTTGATGAATCAGAGATTCAATACAATCTATACAGTAATTGTTTTCTTTATGATTATTACTTTTTGTGTTCTGTTTAAGGTATATTTTTTCTTTCAAGGACATGACAAATTTTCATATTTTATCTTCTAAAAATTTTACCTTTCATGTTAAAGCTAGAATTCACCTGGAAATGATACTTATATGAGGTAAGAGTCAAGTATTAATAGCATTTTCTTCTGAATGGATATTTCACTGACTAGGGTCCATTTACAGAAAGGAATTTGCCTTTCCCCTCTGCTCTACTTTGCCAGTTTTCATGCTGGCAGAGTATTCATATATGTGTAGATCTACTTCTGTGCTCTCAATTATGTTCCTTTGGTTTATTTGTATATCCTCGTGCAAATATTACATAGTCTTTACTATCAGAGCTCAGAGTAAGTCTGGATGCCTGATAATCCATGTTTTCTAAATTTGAGTGGTATATAAAAATACAAATAATTGTTTATGTTGACCTTTTATTTTTTAATCTCACTAAATTTTTAACTTATTATTTATAATAATTTATATGGATATTTCTTGGGTGAGAATACAAATCACATCATCTATAAATACTGGCAGTTCTATTTCTTGACTTTCAATCCTTTTACCTTTTATTCCATTTTATTACATTATTGCATTTATTATATGATATTGGCTAGAACCTTCAATATAATGTTGAATCAAAGTAATAAAGTGGGCATTTTTTTTCTCTCCCTTGATTTCAAGGTACATTTTCTGTAGGATTTTTATACATACACTTCACTAAATTATGGAAGTGTACTTTTGTTTGTAGTTTGCAAGGGTTTTTATTATGCATGACTGTTAAATTTTGTGAAATGCCTTTTCTGCTTCTATTCAGATAATTTATATTATTTCTTTCTTTGTTCTGTTAATGTGGTAAATTGCATCTATTGATTTTCAAATATTAAATCAATTTTGCATTCTTGGAATGTATGCAGCTTGGTCCTGATATATTTTCTTTCTTATATTCAATTTGCTAATAACCTTCTTTGGATTTTGTGTCTATGTTTATGAAACACTCTGGCCTGCACTGTAATGTGCTTTGCTTGCACAAAGCTATCAAAGCTTTGTTGGTCTAATGAGACAGGTTGGGAAGTGCTTCCTTTTTTTCCCTATTCTCAGGAAGAGTTCAAGATTGATGTTGTTTCTTCCTTAAATATCTTAAATATTTGTAAGCATTTACTGAAGACACCATTAGAAGGTTTTTACTACAGAATCAATGATTTTAACAGATATAGGATTGTTTATTTTTTCTCTTTATTCCAGGATCAGTTTTGGTACGTTTTGTTTTTCTAGTTACTTGTCTAATTTATCTGAATTTTTGAACTCACTGGCAAAAAATTGATCATAATATCCTTTTATTATATTTTCAGTGTCTGGAAAATGTAAGGGACATCACATTTTCATTCTTGATATTGCTTGTTTGAACACCATCTCTTGTTTCTTAATCAGTCATCAAGAAGTTTATAAAATTTTTTAGTCTTTTCAAAGATTCAACTTTTAATCTCTTGTATTTTGTATTATTTCTCTTTCATTAATTTCTGCTCTTATCTCTATCATTTTCTTTCTTCTACCTTCTTGATGGGCATGGCAACCCACTCCAGTATTGTTGCCTGGATAATCCTCATGGACAGAAGAGCCTGGCAGCCTACAGTCCATGGGATCATAAAGAGTTGAACACAACTGAACGACTAAGCACAATACAGCACATATTTATAAATTAGGTCAGTTTTATTAGTGGCATTGTTAATCTTTTTATATCTTTATTTATATTTGTCTACTTATCTTGTCAATAACTAGGAAGATGTATTAAAATCTTTCCCTGTGTTTGTGAATCTTTCTGTTTCCTCTTTTAGTTGTGTCAGATTTTGCATTATATATTTTGAAGGTTTGCCTTTGCTTCTGCAAGCAGTTAGATTAGGGTTGGATCACCTTAATCCAATGAGCTGATTTGAAGCTGGGTCTTTGTGAGTGTTAGTCTATTCCCATTTATCCTTTGCAGTTAATATTGTAATATTTTTAATCATTCATATACTCATTTGGCAAAAGCTCTTGCACGTTTACTGTGTGTTAGATACTACAATAGGTGCTGAATCTTCTGTATTCTTCTCGAGTTAAGAACAGAATATTTTTGAGAAGGAATCTCCAACATCTAGATGGTCATTCCTTATTTGGTCTCGTCATTTCTCAGGGTTTTTCATCCTGCTTTCTACTTCCAAATGAGTTTCTACGAAGCATCTCTTTCTTCTCACCACTTACGCACACAAAAATTTTCCTTTGTTTCCCAGCGCTCAAAAAATAAAAGTATTTTTGTTTTTTCCCAGCTGGGATGATCTATGAGGGACTACCTTATATCTTCCTGAGAGTCATGACAAGAAGTCTTACCCCGTGTTTGATCTGAGTTTACCTTGAGGCCATTTTTAACTGGCAGTAACTTGGATTTGATCTTTGCTTGAGAACGTTTTTTAATTTCTCAGAACCTTTTGCAGATTGAAAAAATTGTTTTGGGATTTCTGTATTTCATCTAAATTCCGCATGAAAACTGCATGATCCTTCTTCAGTTAAACTCTCTCCTCTTATGTTATCATAGGCAGTGAGATAAAACAAGCTGACACTTTTTAACATTCTGCCTGGAAATTTCCTTGACCAACTGCTAAATTAATTACATACCCTTCCTGTCTTCCCTGTGACAGTGGGTAACAGTTTCACCAAAATTTCTACAACTAATTAACACAGTTCACCTTTTCTTTAGGCTCTACTAAAAAATGCTGTTGGTGTCCATACAGCCTTTACTAAAAGTATTCTCAAGCTGCTTCTAGTATCAACCTGCCATTTGGTTTCAAAGCCATGTATTTCAGGCTTTTGTTTTCCCAGTAGCAATTTCTATTTCTGTTATCTATTGATGTTTAACAGATACCTTCACAAATTGAAGGTTAAAAGCAACAAAAATTTTTTATTTCTCTTGATTCTGGGGGCTGACTTGGCAGTTTTTCTGCTTCACATACAGTGTCAGCTGTGCCTATAGTCCTGAGGGGTTGGTAGACTGACATCACCAGACTCGGTTTCACATTTTTGGTAACTTGGTAGGGATGGCAGGAAGACTGAGCTCAGCTTAAATGCTGGGATGACTGGGCCATTGTCTCACTCTCCATGTAGTTTCAGGATCTCTCCCTCTGCACATGATCTTTGAAGCAGAGTAGCTGGACTAGTTACATTTGGCTCAGTTACAAATGACACTTTATTTCTCATGGCCCACAGATGCCCTATGAAGGCTTTATTAGGTCCCAGGTCATTTGGTCATCAACGAAAAAAGTAACAGGAGACAAAAATGCAGTTGGCTTTTCTAACCTCTGGGTGGAGATTAATTTTACAGTTATTAGAGGATTACTTGGGACATTCTTGGCTGCTCTTAGTTGGGACATTTTCTAAAAGTTTTCCTCTCTCCTAGAAGTGAATGAACGAAGAAATAGAGGGAGGGGAACTGGGAATCTGCTGAAATGGATTTGCTTGCAACTCCAAGCAAAGGTTTGGTAAAATAGAGTGGCTATTAACTAGCTGATGTTTTGGTATTTCCTTTGGATTTAAAAAAAAAAAAAAAGTAAAAAAAAAAAGAATACCCTGTATTTATATGTCTTATTTTTAAGCTAGCAAAGCACTTTATCTTTAGCCTTTTAATATCTCCAAAAGCATAAAGAATATGTGTCCATTTTAATTTCTTTTACAATGTTTTGTTAGTTCCAGGTGTACAGCAACGTGATTCAGATGGATTTTCGAAAAAGCAAGAGAGTTCCAGAAAAACATCTATTTCTGCTTTATTGACTATGCCAAAGCCTTTGACTGTGTGGATCACAATAAACTGTGGAAAATTCTGAAAGAGGTTGGAATACCAGACCACCTGACCTGTCTCTTGAGAAACCTGTATGCAGGTCAGGAAGCAACAGTTAGAACTGGACATGGAACAGCAGACTGGTTCCAAATAGGAAAAGGAGTACGTCAAGGCTGTATATTGTCACCCTGCTTATTTAACTTATATGCAGAGTACATCATGAGAAACGCTGGGCTGGAAGAAACACAAGCTGGAATCAAGATTGCCAGGAGAAATATCAATAACCTCAGCTATGCAGATGACACCACCCTTATGGCAGAAAGTGAAGAAGAACTAAAGAGCCTCTTGATGAAAGTGAAAGAGGAGAGTGAAAAAGTTGTCTTAAAGCTCAACATTCAGAAAACTAAGATCATGGCATCTAGTCCCATCACCTCATGGCAAATAGATGGGGAAACAGTGTCAGACTTTATTTTTCTGGACTCCAAAATCACTGCAGATGGTGACTGCAGCCATGAAATTAAAAGACACTTACTGCTTGGAAGGATATGACCAACCTAGATAGCATATTAAAAAGCAGAGACATTACTTTGCTGACAAAGGTCCATCTAGTCAAGGGTATGGTTTTTCCAGTGGTCATATATGGATGTGAGAGTTGGACTATAAAGAAAGCTGAGCACCGAAGAATTGATGTTTTTGAACTGTGTTGTTGGAGAAGACTCTTGAGAGTCCCTTGGACTGCAAGGAGATCCAACCAGTCCATCCTAAAGGAGATCAGTCCTGGGTGTTCATTGGAAGGACTGATGTTGAAGCTGAAACTCCAATACTTTGGCCACCTGATGCGAAGATCTGACTCATTGGAAAAGACCCTGATGCTGGGAAAAATTGAGGGCAGGAGGAGAAGGGGATGACAGAGGATGAGATGGTTGGATGGCATCACCGACTTGATGGACATGGGTTTGGGTGGACTCAGGGAGTTGGTGATGGACAGGGAGGCCTGGCGTGCTGTGGATCATGGGGTTGCAAAGAGTCAGACACGGCTGAGCAACTGAACTGAACTGAACTGAATATACATATATATATATATATATATATCCTTTTTCAGATTCTTTTATATTATATGTTATTACAAGATATTGAGCATAGTTCCCTGTGCTATACAGTAGATCCTTGTTGTTTTTTTCATTTAAATTTTACACATCTGGTAGAAGATGGAGATAAGCTAAATAATTTCTCAACATTATCCAGATAATAAAATCATCCATCTCTCCATCTAATAATCAATTAATTTTCTAAAAAAAATAATTCATTCTTTCAACATTTATTTATTGATTACCACTAATTATCAGTAATCAACTTCAACTTACATTTCTTAATTACCCAGCTCCTGGGTAAACACTAGTAAGAGACCATTCATGAAGCTTGTTATTGTAGTACATGAGCAGAAATTAATCAAATAATCATGCATATTCAAATTAGATTATGACATGTAACACATGAAAGGAACCATAAATGCATATTTTTAGGGGTATTATCTCTCTCAGGGGGTCAGGAAAAGTTTTCCCAAAAGGTGACATTGTGGTAGATGTAGATGGTAAACTACATGCAGAAGATATGTTGTGTATAAATTTCCAAAGCAGGAGACAACTGTATACCATTGAAAACTGGAGTGAAAGTCTATGTGGCTGGATGTTTGACAGCACAGGCCTGGGGGCTATGGATGTGGCAGATGGGACAGAAGGAGACCAAATCTTAGGGGCCTTTGTAGGATACACTTATAAGTTATATGGTCCTAGGGAAATCCCTTGACCTTCCTAAGTCTCAGTTTTCTTAAAATGAGGATGATTTTCAATATACTAAAGCTCCAACCTTGACCTCTCCTCTGGGCTCCAAGTCATTTAGTGTAATTTGACATGTTCATTTAGAAGTCCAACAGGCACTGCAACTCATTATTTTCAAAACAGAACAGTTGATTGCTGCATCTCTATTCCTGAAACTTCCTCTTCATTTCTCTTCCCATATTTTAGTGACTACCTTCATCACCCACCCAGTTGCTCAGATCAAAAATCTCAGAAGTTAGTCTTCATTTGTCACCTTCCCTCATTTTCCGTATAAACTGAGTCTTCTTGAGTCTGATGCCAAAATAGGTTCCAAATCCAGCCACTTCTCACCATCTCCCCTGTTCTCATTGTAATTGAAGCACATTTTTTTTTGTTTTGTCTTATCTGGATGGTTGCAGTAGCCTCCTAGCTGTCTTCCTGTTTACTCTTGCTCTTCCATAATCTATTATACACTCAGCAGCCAGAATGTTCTTTTAAAATATATATTTCCATGTCATCACTCTACTTGAATGCTCCTATAGTTTCCCACTGCATGAAAAACAAAATACAAACTCCTTCTATGACATATTTGCAGATGAGCTAGTCTCTGTCTGTCCCTCCACTGCTATCCTAGACCACTTTGCCCTCTATGTTTTAGGCACATTGGCCTCTGTTTCTCTTACATGGTAAGCTTGTTGCCAATCTGGATGTTTCTGGATCTTTCCCATCACTTTGTCTCCAGCTTAAAAAAACAAAAATCACTTTCTCAAAATTAGCCTTCTATTCAATTTAAATCAGGCCCTCTCCAGCCTTCTACTGGGTAATAACTGTCTCATTACCTTTTTTAGTTTCTTAGTAGCCACTATTCTCTGAAATTATCATATCCATTTACTTATTTCTTGCTACTTCCAAATATAACCTCCATGGGAGCAGGACCTTGTCCATTTAATCCTCACCAATACACAATACTTTTGAACTGTGGTGTTGGAGAAGACTCTTGAGAGTCCCTTGGACAGCAAGAAGATCCAACCAGTCCATCCTAAAGGAGATCAGTCCTGGGTGTTCATTGGAAGGACTGATGTTGAAGCTGAAACTCCAATACTTTGGTCACCTGATGTGAAGAGTTGACTCATTGTAAAAGACCCTAATGCTGGGAAGGATTGGGGGCAGGAGGAGAAGGGGACAACAGAGGATGAGATGGCTGGATGGCATCACCGACTCGATGGACATGGGTTTGGGTAGACTCCGGGAGTTGGTGATAGACAGGGAGGCCTGGCATGCTGCGGTTTATGGGGTTGCAAAGAGTCGGACACGACTGAACTGAACTGAGCTGAATACACAATACAGCGGAAGCAATTTGTTGGCCAAATGAATGAATATATGAATGAAACCACCTCACAGGGGAATCACTCAGCCCAAGAACCAGGATCATTTTGCCTGGACTGCATGGTCTGGTTTCATGGCTGGGACACACTGAGAGCTGCTAGTTCTTGGGTCACAACCAGCATTTTATTACCATAGACTCAATTTCAATTTTCAAGGCCTCAAATCCATTGCCTTTAGTATGATTCAGGAACTGTTATCAACATCATAGTCTATTTCAGTAAACTCATCAGAGATCAAATATTTCATCTTGATGTGTGAGTTCCATAAAAATGGTTCCATACCCATGATCAACTTTTTATGTGTATTTCAGTTGGACATGACTGAAGCGACTTAGCAGCAGCAGCAGCAGTTTAAAAACAACATAAAAGGCCTCAGGAAAACCATTTCCCATGGAAGGGCATAAACTTTCAAATGGTGGCTTAAAATGTCCATTGATTGCCCAATGGATGACTTGTAATTACAGATTACACATTTGGTTAATAGGTCTTCGTGGGCCCTTTGAAACTTGTTTTATTGGGTTAACAGATAATTAGGGTTTTTTACATAGACACACCATAACCGCTCCTTTGGAGCAATTAAAGTTTGTGGAATGGGGGTCTGGCTCTGCTGTTTCATTGATGCATCCCTCCAGCTCCTATTACAGCAGGTCAGAGTAGCAGGGAGAGGCCCAGCCTGCTACTTAAGAAGGGAACTGTAGTCAGGTAGATCCTAGTAGCAGCAGCTGCCTGGGTAAAGGGAGGGAGGGAGGAGAGAGTTGATTCTGCATTCCTGGAGGCCACCCTAGCCCCGCACAGCCAGCCTTGGGCCCAGTATGAACTGCTGCTGCTTGCCCTGCTTGTACGCTGCGTACCTGAGCTGGATCAGCCTCAGCACATTCTTCTCTAGGCAGGATGCACTGTTTTGCAGATTTCAGATCCTAGTATCTCTTCCCAAGCTGGTGCTGTGTCAACACCATCTTTTGTTTTTTTATATTAAAAAAAAATTTTAATTGGTGGAAAATTGCTTCACAATATTGTGTTGGTTTCTTCCATACAACAACCTTTTCCTTTTTCCATGATTCCTAGTTTGGGAAGGACTTTCAAATACTCATCCCAAAATTCCTCTCATTATACATGCTCGCATCCTAGATTAGAGCCTGCACTCTGTAGTCAGACAATTCTGGGTTTGTATCCTGACTCTGGCATTTACTAGCTGTGTGACCTTGGGAGAGTTACTTAAACTCTGTAGACCAAGAAGAAAAATATTAATAGTAGCCAACTTTCAGTGGACCCTTGCTTAGTTAGTGCCAGGCACCCTGCTATTTACATGTATTCTTCTTTCTTAATATACATAATCAACATTGATTTATTTTAAACTTATCATCTTCTTTATAAAGATGATGGCAATGCCTTGGGCATTAAATAACTCGCCTAAGGCCCTAAACCTTACACATAAAAGAGGCAGTTTGAACCAAGGTCTGGCTTATGTATTTAAACCATTATGTTCCCCTGCCTCCTGATAGCATTCTTCTCATTGGATTGTTATGTAAATTTGGTAATATTCCTAAAGCACTTCAGTTCAGTTCAGTTCAGTCACTCATGTCCGACTCTGTGACCCCATGGAATGCAGCACGCCAGGCTTCCCTGTCCATCGCCAACTCCTGGAACTTACTCAAACTCATTGCCATTGAGTTGGTGATGACATCCAACCATCTCATCCTCTGTCATCCCCTTTTCCTCCTGCCTTCAATCTTTCCCAGCATCAAGGTCTTTTCAAATGAGTCAGTTCTTCGCATCAGGTGGCCAAAGTATTGGAGTTTCAGCTTCAACATCAGTCCTTCCAATGACCATTCAGGACTGATCTCCTTTAGGATGGACTGGTTGGATCTCCTTGCAGTCCAAGGGACTCTCAAGAGTCTTCTCCAACACCACAGTTCAAAAGCATCAAAGCACTTAGCACAGAGCTAAGGAAATGTTCAATAAAAACAAGCTATTATCATTTGTATTCTTCTGCTTATAGTTTCCTTCTGATGGGAATTTTCCGTGACTCTTCCTTGACCAACCCAGTGGCCCCTTCCTCTGGGTTCCTGTCGTTTTGTACTTATTTCCCTCTGTCACATTTGGGCTCTTAATTAACTTGTTTACTCACCTATCTGCCCTGCTGGACTGTGATCTCCTCAAGGCAGGAATTTTGCTTTATTCATTATCAACGACAGTACTAGGCACAGTGTCAGGGCTCAGGGAAAATATTTCAAATAAACAACAGTGAGAAGATGGACTTTGTAATTCGTGGACAATAGCACGTGTGAAAACCCAGAGTCCTGAGAGAGAACCTGGCCAGTTTGGGACCTGCTGGCAGAGAAAAATGGCTGGCAATAGAGGTGGGCAGATGTGGTGGTGGTGGAGGGGCAGTGACTGAAGAGAAGGATTACAAGAGCTGATGCTGGTGAGGTAGTCAGGCCTCGAATATGCCAAGTGATGGCATGGATTCTACCTCAATAGCAATGGGGCACTGCGGAGGTGCTTGAACCAGAAGAGCCAGTGGCAGGATTGGGTCCTGTCAGAAAGGTTGCTCTGGGTGAAAAGTGGAGAATGGATGGGGGAGGGTGGAGCAAGGCCACACCAGAAGCAGGGAGCCCCCTTTGGAGTCTGTTACAGTGGCCCAGGCAAGAGACGATGGGGTCCTGGGTCAGGAACAGTCCTGGGATGGGGTTTCAGGGTGGTTGAAAGCAAAGAGTGCATTCCCAGTGGCCAGTAGATGCTGAGGTTACTCATAAGGTTGAAAAAATACCTTTTCCCCTTTAATACCAGTTCAGTTCAGTTCAGTCAATCAGTCGTGTCCAACTCTTTGTGACCCATGGACTGCAGCAGGCCAGTCTTCCCTGTCCATCGCCAAATCCTGGAGTTTACTCAAACTCATGCCCATTGAGTCGGTGATGCCATCCAACCATCTCATCCTCTGTCGTCCCCTTCTCCTCCCACCCTCAATCTTTCCCATCATCAGGGTCTTTACAAATGAGTCAATTCTTCGTATCAGGTCTCCAAAGTATTGGAGTTTCAGTTTCAACATCAGTCCTTTCAATGAATACCCAGGACTGATCTCCATTAGGATGGACTGGTTGGATCTCCTTGCAGTCCAAGGGACTCTAAAGAGTCTTCTCCAACACCACAGTTCAAAAGCATCAATTCTTCGGCACTCAACTTTCTTTATAGTCCAACTCTCACATCCATACATGGCTACTGGAAAAACCATAGCTTTGACTAGACGGACATCTGTTGGCAAAGTAATGTCTCTGCTTTTTAATATGCTGTCTAGGTTGGTCATAACTTTTCTTCCAAGGAGCAAGCATCTTTTAATTTCATGGCTGCAGTCACCATCTGCAGTGATTTTGGAGCCCCCCAAAATAAAATCTGTCACTGTTTCCACTGTTTCCCCATCTATTTGCCATGAAGTGATGGGACCAGATGCCATGATCTTAGTTTTCTGAATGTTGAGTTTTAAGTCAACTTTTTCATTCTCCTCTTTCACTTTCATCAAGAGACTCTTTAGTTCTTCTTCGCCTTCTGCCATAAGTGTGGTGTCATCCGCATATCTGAGGTTATTGATATTTGTCCCGGCAATCTTTATTCCAGCTTGTGCTTCATCCAGTCCAGCATTTCTCATGATATACTCTGCATATAAGTTAAATAAGCAGGGTGACAATGTACAGCCTTGACATACTTCTTTCTCAATTTGGAACCAGTCTGTTGTTTCATGTCCAGTTCTAACTGTTTCTTCTTGACCTGCATACAGATTTCTCAAGAGGCAGGTCAGGTGGTCTGGTATTCCCATCTCATGAAGAATTTTCCAGTTTATTGTGATCCACACAGTCAAAGGCTTTGGCGTAGTCAATAAAGCAGAAATAGATGTTTTTCTGGAACTCTCTTGCTTTTATGATGATCCAACGGATGTTGGCAATTTGATCTTTAGTTCTTCTGCCTTTTCTAAATCCAGCTTGAACATCTGGAAGTTCACGGTTCACGTACTGTTGAAGCCTGGCTTGGAGAACTTTGAGCATTACTTTACTAGCATGTGAGATGAGTGTAATTGTGTGGTAGTTTGAGCATTCTTTGGCATTGCCTTTCTTAGGGATTGGAATGAAAACTGACCTTTTCTAGTCCTGTGGCCACTGCTGAGTTTTTCAAATTTGCTGGCATGTTGAGTGCAGCACTTTCACAGCACCATCTTTTGGGATTTGAAATAGCTCAACTGGAATTCCATCACCTCCACTAGCTTTGTTTGGAGTGATGCTTCCTAAGGCCCATTTGACTTTGCATTCCAGGCTATCTGGCTCTAGGTGAGTGATCACACCATCGTGGTTATCTGGGTCGTAAAGATCGATTTTGTAGAATTCTTCTGTGTATTCTTGCCACCTCTTCTTAACATCTTGAGCTTCTGTTAGGTCCATGCCATTTCTGTCCTCTATTGAGCCCATCTTTGCATGAAATGTTCCCTTGGTATCTCTAATTTTCTTGAAGAGATCTCTAGTCTTTCCCATTCTGCTGTTTTCCTCTATTTCTTTGCACTGATCACTGAGGAAGGCTTTCTTATCTCTCCTTGCTATTCTTTGGAACTCTGCATACAGATGGGTATATCTTTCCTTTTCTCCTTTGCCTTTTGCTTCTCTTCTTTTCTCAGCTATTTGTAAGGACTCCTCAACCGTTTTACCTTTTTGTATTTCTTTTTCTTATGGATGGTCTTGATCACTGCCTTCTGTACAATGTCACAAACCTCTGTCCATAGTTCTTCAGGCACTCAATCAGATCTAATCCCTTGAATCTATTTGTCACTACCACTGTATAATCGTAAGGGATTTGATTTAGGTCATACCTGAATCGTCTACTGGTTTTCCCAACTTTCTTCAATTTAAGTCTGAATTTGGCAATAAGGAGTTCATGATCTGAGGCACAGTTAACTCCCAGTCTTGTTTTTGCTGACTGTATAGACCTTCTCCATCTTTGGCTGCAAAGAATAAAATCAATCTGGTTTCAGTATTGACCATCTAGTGATGTCCATGTGTAGAGTCTTCTCTTGTGTTGTTGGAAGAGGGTGTTTGCTATGACCAGTGTGTTCTCTTGGCAAAACTCTGTTAGCCTTTGCCGTGCTTCATTCTGTGCTCTAAGGCCAAATTTGCCTGTTACTCCAGGCATTTCTTGACTTCCTACTTTTGCATTTCAGTTCCCTCTAATGAAAAGGACATGTTTTTTGGGTGTTAATTCTAGAAGGTCTTGTAGGTCCTCATAGAACCATTCAACTTCAGCTTCTTCAGCATTACTGGTCTGGGCATAGACTTGGATTACAGTAATATTGAATGGTTTGCTTTGGAAGCAAACAGAGATCATTCTGTCGTTTTTGAGATTGCATCCAAGTACTGCATTTTGGACTCTTTTGTTGACTATGAGGGCTACACCATTTCTTCTAAGGAATTCTTGCCTACAGTAGTAGATATAATGGTTATCTGAGTTAAATTCACCCATTCCAGTCCATTTTAGTTAGCTGTTTCCTAAAATGTCAATGTTCACTCTTGCCATCTCCTGTTTGACCACTTCTAATTTGCCTTGATTCATGGACCTAACATTCCAGATTCCTATGCAATATTGCTCTTTACAGCATCAGACTTTACTTTCATCCCCAGTCACATAATACCAGTTAAGAATCCCAAATAGCTATTTGGAATACCACTTGTAATGAGGCTTTTCTCACCTGTTTCAGAAGACACACCATGGGAAGTGAAAGACCTCTGAATGTAGTCTGCTCTGAGACACTCTGTCTCAAAATACTAGAATCGATTAGAGAACTTCTTGAAGGTTCCAAGGATGCTTATACCTGGGTCACTGATCTGCTCACTGCTGAGAAGAAAGAAGCCAAAGGAAAACATATATGCTATACCTTGGTCTCCCCAAGTGACCTCCACCTACTCTGATCCTTCCCATATAAGATGGACTCTAGCCATCCTGACCTTTCCCGTAACATAGTTACTGGTACTACTGCTTTTATCAAATCTAGATCAACAAAAATGAATAAGGGTTTCATAAAATCCCTGGGAAAAGTTTTAGCCTACATTGAACACAGACTTTCCTTCTCTAAGCATTTAAGAGAGTGATGTCTACCTTAAGCGCAGGTGGAGCCAAATGTGTTATGTGCCCACAGAACCTCTCCATTTTTCTGTCTTAAAATAATCACCAGGCACTCTGATCCTGCAAGGGCATGTGCTCTGTCCATACACATGCCCCTGTGGGTTTCCATTTGGCTGTGTGCTTTGGAGGAGAAGTCAGTTAGGAAAGAGGACGAAAGGCCAGACAGGAGGTGGCTGAGTTTATGAAGCCCAAGTCAGCAACATGAACACATGGGCTCAGTCAAGGGACCAGTTTATTCCTTGGAGAAAGAGCTGGGTTAATTTCATTCTTTACTGAGCCTCTGAGTGCCCTGCAGCCCAGTTACAAGCCTTGTGAAAAATGCCCACGTGTTGTCCACAGCTTTGCTCCTTCTGCAAGTTTAGCTTAGTAGACTAGAGGGAATGCCCTTTGCTCCACAGAGATGGTGCTGGATCTAAAGCTTGAAATTTTATAATAAAAGTTGTAATGGTCTACAAAGCATTTTGAATATATTATCATATATCTACTCCCTATAGATCCTGTGACAACATTATTATGAAATCCATCTAGCTGATGAAAAGATTGAGACTTAGAGAAGAAGTTGAATATATTTCCAAAGGTCACAGAGCAATTAGGTGATTGATAAGAAATCAAACTTAGAGTGACTCAACATCAAATATTTCATCAGTACCTAACATGATCACACAAGTTCTCAGGCACTGGTATTCAAATAGAATGGTCCTCAAAGAGATAAGGAATTTTCCTTCATGAAGCTTATAGCCCAATTGTGGAGACACACATTCGATACAGAAGTACTAAAAAAAAATGATAAATGTGAATAAGAAGTATGAAGGGAAAACACAGGGTATTAGGAGAAAATGTAGCAAGGATGAAATTTCAATGTGGTGTGTGTCTGTGTATGGTGGTGGGGAGGGATGTATGTATCATTGAAGACCTACTATAATGTTTGAGTCCTGAGAAACAGGAGGGAGGAGTTGGGAAAAGAGCAGGGATGAGTGGTTTCAGTAGGAGGTGGCAGCCTGTATAAAGACCCTTAAACAGGACAAACTCTGTATCTGAAGATCTGAAAAAGGCTGAGTGGGTCAAGCTGAAATGGAGTGTGCCAGGAAGACAGGGATGTTACGATGAGATCAGATTATTGCTTGGCTTGGATGGATCATGGAGAGCATTTAGCCATGAGTTTTATTCTAAATATGATAAGAAACCATTTGGGGAATTTGAAGCAGGGAACTTGACTTGCTTTTGCATATTAAGGTGATTATTCTGAATACTCAATCAGTATTAGGTTGTAGGGGACAAGAGTAGAAGCAGAGAGACCAATTAGGAGGAGAATATCACAACAATCCAGGGGAAAGGTAAAGGCCCTATATCTTGAAATCCTGGAATTTTTGGCTACAGTATGTTTTGTAGTTGTAGTTCTAGAGACTTGGCTGACAGTTGAGAAGGGGTGTCATTTATAATATTTTTAATCACCCTTGAGTTTTCTCTGCTTACTAGGTGTCAAGGGACAACAGAACTCTTGACACATTCAAGGATCAGCAAAGATTGCAGCCACACAGTTATAGGATTAAGAAAACCATCTCTTCATGATCTAAGAGGCTGCATAAAATGCCATTCAGATGACAACTGGAAAGGAAACTGACCACCAGAACTTTTGCTAACTGATCCTCACCCACTAACGACACACTGTCATTTTTACCAGCTTTATGACAATGAACAAGTTACTTAACCTCCTGAACCTAAATTACATTATCTGTGAAAGAAGGATAAAAGTAGTACTTTTCTTAAAGAATCATACTAAAATGACATTAGATTTAGATTTAGATCTATATGAAGATTAAATGAGATAATGCATGTAAAACATTTAACACAGTGCCTAACAGAATAAGCAGTCTCCTTTCAATAAATAATAGCTATCATAATTATTAATAATGATACTTTTATAGTATAAATGGAATAAAATTAGGTACCAACATTACTTCCATGGAATAATTAATTTCTGTCCCAAGGCAAAGTATTGACATATGTAGCTTAAGTTATGAAGCATTACATTTCCCATCACCCCAAACTACTTTAAAATGCTTTGAAATTCTTGGATGAAAGAAATCATAAAACATAAAATATTATTATTCCAAAGAGAAAGTTTATTCTACAGAGCGAGACTTTCCCTAATGACTATAAGCCATCTTTAGAGTAGCCTGTTTTATTATCAAACTGAACAGTTGGCAGTTTTGAACACAGTTACTGATTCTGCTTTAAAAACCAAACATTAATTGGATTTCCAAATGCCATTTGAACTACAGAGAGAGACACAATTCTCCTTTTGCCTCTAAAACCTACTTCCTTTCAGCATAGCATGCGAGTTTGACATCTCTGATAAGTCTCCTGATGACTTCAGGTAAGTTGGAACTAAAGCATTAAAACTTCTCAGTGGAGGAAGAATGTATCAAATATCAAATATCAAATGCACGGGCTGCCATTTATCTCTTTCTAATTCTGCTGAAATGACTGCCCTTTGAAAAATCTGTCTGATGAGAGAGTACGGTAGGGGAAATTCCTGCAAATATCACTCTTTCTAAACCTCAGTGGTCTAAACTTAATTCAGAGACAACTCAGAAGTTTCTATACTTCCATGAACTCTGGTGTGTAACCTGTATGGCTCTTTGACCCACCTGTCTCAGCTTCTAGGGAGACTTTTATTCAAGGATTTATAGATCAAACAGCCAAAAATAATCAAGAATGAACCCAGCTTCTAAACTGCACCTCTTTTTTAAAAAAGTTTATGAGGATCCAACTTATAACTTAGCGACACTACTCATCTCCCCTTTTTTCTCCCCCTGAGTCTCTTGCACCCCGTATTACTCTGATTGCCCAGTCACCAACAGCCTCTCTGCCCATAAAATGCTTGTTCATCTCATTTAGCTTTTTGTCTTCCCTCACTTTTTAGAGTAACTTGGTTCCTCTCTGCCTTCTTTCCTATAACCTCCAATTTGTGATCTTCTTTCTCTTTGCCCATTATCCAGTTATGTGTTATGGATATCAAAGGATTCCATTGACAGAGGCCAGTTCTC
The DNA here is from genome assembly GCA_024291935.2 of Okapia johnstoni. NCBI lineage: Eukaryota > Metazoa > Chordata > Mammalia > Artiodactyla > Giraffidae > Okapia > Okapia johnstoni. The sequence continues at coordinate 63,881,876 of CM044308.1, forward strand.
CATGGGGAACAACAATGCTCCATCCTAACAAGGGCTTGATATTTGATCCTGTGATCTGCTGATATTGTACTAGAATATAGTGCACTGTGGGTGTGGGACTTAGATTGTTAAGTTCCTTGCAGATTGTATTCAGTCCCAGTTTGGACACAGTCCTCTTGTCCTCCATGCTGAGGAACTGGAATGGGACAGGGAAGGAAGAGGAGGAGGGAAACATGAGTGAAACAGACTGCGTCAATCCCAGTGGAAGCTTTGAGAAAATGGAGATGTGCTGAGGAGGGGAAAAATAGAGAGGAAAGAAAGAAGTAGGGGAGAAAAGGGATGATGAAGAGAGTAGAGGGTTCTGGGAGTAAGGCAAGAAGGGGAGAAGAGAAGAAATCATATGCAAAGAGAGGTGAGGGACCCTTCCAGAAAATACACAATGAGCAACTTCATTGCTTTTGACAGTAGTCACTTGATTTATGATCCAGGGAATTGAAAGCATTACAGCAGTGTAGGTGACATGCCAGGAGCAGGTTTCTGATGGGAGACTTGAGACTGTGATAAAAAATGTTGCTTGGCTGTGAATAGTTGAATCAGCCTCCTAGGAATATGGCCCCAGATAATGAGCAGGATGACAGACTTCTCTGTTATCCACACCCATATGATTATGCTTCAGAAACATGCCAAGATCTCTGCCCCAACTCCTGAGACACCCAACCCCAGAATACCTGCTTCTATATACTATATTAGTATACTAGGCTGAGTTTACTTAGACATTGTTTCTCATTCCAAAAGTGGTCAAGACTCTGCAACCAATATTTTTGAATGGACTGCCTGCCCTTTTTTCTTTGAGGTTGGAAGAAACTTTGGAGATTTTACTAAAAAATTTCCTCCTCAGGAATTCCCTGGCAGTTCAGCAGTTAGGACTCCATGCTTTAACTACTAGGTCTCAGGTTTGATCCCTGGTCGGAGAACTAAAATCCCACAAGTTGCACAACACAGTCAAAAAAAAATTTTTTTTTTCTCCTTTCACAAATGAGAAAATTAGGGACAGAATGATAATGTTTTTAAAAAATTGACTTCTACTTCTACGGCTACATCCATAGTTTCACATCTCTGGAAGAGGCAGAAATGAATCCTCAGGGTGGATTAAAAGGAAAGGACTAAGGGTGAGTAACAGAGGGCAGAATACTTCCATTTCAACCTCCAGAACAATGCACTGATAAGGACAAGTGGGCCAGACCCATTTTACAGATGAGGAAACTGAGTTCAGACTGTTGGATATGCAGATAATAGGGAGAGAGACTTCCTTCTTCAGATACTATATAAGAGATGAAATGTGGATGTCACCCTAACAGGCTGCTTCTTACTTGTGTGAATGGTTTTCTTCACCCGAGTTCCAATCTCTGCAGTGCTGCTAATGTTCAACAGTTCAAAGTGGAGCTATTTGACTCTTCAATGCTTAGTTTTAATATTGATCACACAGAGGCCTTCACAGTGTGCACCATCAAGTGAAAATCACTCAGTCGTGTCCGACTCTTTGTGACCCCATGGACTATACAGTCCATGGAATTCTCCAGGCCAGAATACTGCAGTGGACACCATAAAGAGAGTTACTCAAAGGCAAATTGCAAAGTAGAGAGGCCCTTCAAGAGTTAGGGAGAGGGTGTGGGTAGAATGCTGAGAAGGAAAAGAATCTTCTTCCCACTGACTGCTGCTTCATACCTTTGGTTGCTCCTTCCCAGGGTGACCCTTTGAGGCCCACTTTAGTAAGGGCATCAGAAGAAAGGTGATACAGTGTGGTGGTACCATACATTTCCCTGCTGCTGGCTGATTAATAACCAAACAGGACATGGCAAATAGCATCCTCCTCCCACCTAAACTCCTACCAAAGATCCCTCTTTAGCATGTACAGCCTAAATACCCCAAATATTATGTATGTGCTCCAGGAAACCTCAACAGGGGTCTGGTCTGCATCTCCTCTGATACCATTTTCTGCACACATGATAGGGTAAAGCCTTAATAGTACAGAAACATTCCCAGTATCTCTCTTAGCATCACCCTGCACCATTGGAGAGAATGCAGTCTTCCACCACTCAGTTTTTTCTCTCTCCCTCTCCCCACTCAGGGGACCAGCCAGGGCCCTTAACTTTACCATCAGTTGTTCCAAAGATACACAATGTGGCCTTTCAATACTCACCTTTCCTGACTCCCTGATTGGCCTGCTTCTTCCCAAACTCCCTAGTTTCTGCTCCAAGTTATCACCCCTTCTTCCTTTCTAAAATCATTAGGTCAAAATTCACTTTCTTTAGTGGACATGCACAGATGAGGAAAACTTGTCAACGTTTTCTTCTGCCCTAGCTAAACACAGTTTCACAACAGCTCAGCGCTGGCAGCAGGAAGGGCCTCAGAGAAGGACCCTCAACCAATAAACCTGGGCTGCTTGTTTTTGGATCACGTGCTGTGAAGTGATTTATTGTTTGAAGTGATGAAAAACGGTGTTCAGAGACTCAGGGGAGAATTTCAGTCTGCAGGGATGCCCCCGCAGTCAGCGAACAATCTTCGGAGCCGTTTGGAGCTAGGAAATGTGGGGTTATTTTGGTAGCTGTCAGCAGGAATTGGCTAGAGTCTGTATGTTAAATAAATACAAACTGCCTATTTAATTATTGAACAACGAGAACAAACGTCCCACTGTTGGCAAGTGAAAAAGAGCCAACACTCAAACTATGTAAAATCCCATCTTGTTAGTTCCCATGATGTGATGTGACCTTGCTCACACCCACAGGGCTGCCTTCAAGCCTCCAGGGCATCTTATCTCCATTTTATTGGAGTTCACTGGAATTGGAGTAAAAGTCTCCTTAAGCGAGGAAAGGCTGGGGAAACAAGCTCAAGTTAACCCCCCAAATGGGCGCCAAGGCAACTGCTGTGTTGAAACTTCATGTGGATTCTACTGCCTTTTTTTTTTTGCTTCTTCCTTCTGCTTTTGCCAAATTGTTGACATCCTCGCCTCCTGGAAACTGCTGCTGAATCTGAGCAGCCAGGAGCAGGAAGTCTCTCCTTAATTTAGGAATGACTACAGCAAGAATTCAAACTCATTATTTTTGAGAAAATACCTGTGATACTATGATGATTTTACTATTTGCTTAAGAAGACCCTCAAGGTTAACTAGATAACCAGGCCGAGCTAACTAGAATTTGTGTGACCTGAAGCGGTAAACACTAGGAATTGATTCTGATTTTACCTATGCGCCCTTTTATTTTACTCTCTTTGTGTGCATGTGCAAATATAAATAAAACTTGCTTTGTGTTGTATATCATTTAAAAATGTTGGTTTCTAGAAGACAACTGATGAGCATTTAATATGAAAAAATGGCTATTTATAGTCAAGATGAATAGGCTAGCTGACATGAATCTATTAATTTGAAGTGAAGAAGGAGAAAAGAGAACAGACCATATCAAAACTAGGTGAGCTCTGGGTGCCAGAACTTGTGCTTCTTGCTAGTATCTTCTTGCAACTTTAAAGGGCAGCAAACAAGGGCCTGCTCGCAAATTTCCCTTTCTATGTTACATTCCATTCTTAGCGTTTAGTAAATTGACAGGACTTCAACCTCATTTTCCATGAAGCCCTACCTTTTGATTTGGGATATTGAAGAAGACTCTTGAGAGTCCCTTGGGCTGCAAGGAGATCCAACCAGTCCATCCTAAAGGAGATCAGTCCTGGGTGTCCACTGGAAGGACTGATGTTGAAGCTGAAACTCCAATACTTTGGCCACCTGATACGAAGAGCTGACTCATTTGAAAAGACTCTGATGTTGGGAAAGATTGAAGGCAGGAGGAGAAGGGGACGACAGAGGATGAGATGGTTGGATGGCATCACCGACTCAATGGACATGAGTTTGAGTGGACTCTGGGAGTAGGTGATGGCCAGGGAGGCCTGGCGTGCTGCGGTTCATGGGGTCGCAAAGAGTCGGACACGACTGAGTGACTGAACTGAACGGAACTGAAGACTTAGAATTGAGCTTTGTGAAACTGGAACTTTGTGGAGAACCTTCTGCCTTCTCTGTGGTGAAACCCCAGTTGTGGTGGTTTTTATGTCCATATCCTCAGTGGACATAGTGTAGAGACTGTAGTTAGTGCCTGCTCATCCCGGTATCTCAGCTCAAAGGCCTCTCCCACAGGCTGGGCCAGACCCCTCTTCTTTTACATTCTCAAGACCCCTGTGCTTTTCATTTGTAGTATTTGTGCTGTGCTGTGCTTAGTTGCTCAGTCGTGTCCGACTCTTTTCCACTCCATGGACTGTAGCCTGCCAGGCTCCTCTGTCCATGGGGATTCTCCAAGTAAGAATACTGGAGTGGGTTGCCATGCCCTTCTCTTGTAGTATTTACTCCAGACTCTAATTATGTATTTAGATTATGGAATGCCTTCTTCCCAGTTAGATTGCAAGTTCTACTAGTGCTGCAGCCATCCCTGTATCTCTTGGCCTTGTCGAGACAGCAGCTACTCAGGTCCTAGGACCTAGTAATTGTTCAGTAAAGGTTTGTTGAATAAAGCTATGTTTCTTTATATAGACATATATGCATATATCACTATGCTATAGGAGACGTAAATACAGTTGCACCTCAAACAACACAAAGTTTAGAGGCCCCAACCACCCAAAAACCTGTGTATAACTTTTGACTCCCCCAAAACTTAATTACTAACAGTCTACTGTTGACAGGAAGCCTCACCAAAAATATGAAGAGTCAACTAACACATATTTTGTATGTTATATGTATTATATACTGTATTGTTCAAGTAAACTAGAGAAAATAAAATGGGTTGCCATTTCCTTCTCCAGAGGATCTTCCTGACCCAGGGATTGAACCTGGGTCTCCCACACTGTTGGCAAGATGCTTTACCATCTGAGCCACCAGGGAAGTCTAATAGAATCATAGTAAGAGAAAATACATCTTCAGGCTGTACTGTCTTTTTGATAGCATTTAGAAGATGAATCATCTGTCACTACCCACAACAATATTGCCTTATATAATTCAAAACACTGTAGATGTCATATGTATTATTAACACCAGATATCAAAATGAAAAGATAATATGAATAAGAAATTCATGTCTATTTACAGGTATAATGATTCACACATTGAAAACAAAGAAGTAGTAGTATGGTTGCTTCATGGCAGCCTGGCCTATACGCTAACAACTGAATCATTATAAAATTTGTATGGCATACAGTATTACAGTCATATTCATATAGTCATATTTCAATGTATTAAAAACATTGTTACACTAACCCATGATGATAGGCTAAGGTTCACTTTTCTCCAGAGAGAGATGCATATGTACAGTAGTTTAATTATTTGAAAGCAATGTTAAAAAACCATAAGAAAACTAGAACATTATCGATTTTAACTATCACTCATCTGGTGCCTATATAAGGACAGACTAGTATCTAGATACATATTATGCATTCATGACATAGTTTTTTCTGTTTTTTGATCCTTCTAGGCTATGCAGTTTGTCTGTGAATTTGTTCAAATTCTTGCAAATCTCCAAAAAATGTTCCAATATATTTATTGAAAGCAAACACATGGAAGTGGACTTTCATAGTTCAAAATCCATGTTGTTCACAGGTCAGCTGTGTGTATAATACAGTGTGTATATTCCTGAGGTGTATATATACCTGTGTGCATACCCACACACACATTCAGTGTTGACTTGATCTCTCTGAGCCTCATTTCCTCATTTGTGAAGTGAAAGTTAATGTGAGGCTCTTTGCAAACCGTAGGTGTTGGACCAATAGAAGGACTCAGAAATGCCTTTCATTTCAGAACCTCTGATAAATACTCCATAAATGCCTTCCACACTTAGGGAATACATTTAAGCATCTCTCAGTCAAACTGTCTCTCTCTGCTCAAGCCAGTCCATCATTCAAATTACTCTAAATTTAGGGTCATTTCCAAATATAGTGCATTTCCTGGACAGTTCCTTCCTTGAAAGACAGCCCTGGCCAGCCTGAAGTGGAGGCTAATCCTTCTCGTCGTCAGCCCGGTTGCATTTCTGCCTCCCTCTTGGCTGCAGCGTGTGAGCCGATTGGGGGCCCATGTGACTGTGTTCACGTCCAAGCTCAGGAGAACGAATTTTTCAAGCATGATTTGCAAGTCACGCTATCACATGCCTCCCGAGTCCAGCTGTGTAGCAGCTGCTGCCTCCCCTGCATCCGTTCATCCAGGACTTGGATCAAAAAGCACAAATACGTTTGCTTGAACTGATTTGGTCTCAGCCCAGCTGTGTGTTCCCCATTGTCATCAGGATGTTTACGGACCTGCTGTTCTGGCTGTTCTTGTTTCATTAACACACTTGGGTCTGAAGAGCGTTTTCCCACATGACCCTGGCCGAAGAGGCAATTTGGCTAGGTCGTTTCTGTTACTGAAACATCTCCAAGGCATTTGTTTCAACCCTTCTGATCTAAGTATACACCTGCCTATTTCTACACTGAAAAATAGAACCTGGGCTAGTACTATCAACTTTGTGAAAGGTAGGCCAGGAGTTTCATTTGTGGACTATTTGACCCCCATATGAGTATATGTGTGATAGGATTAATAACCCAGGCACACTGCGGCTCGCGCTCGCACTCGCTTTATAACATCACGTGGCTGGTTGGAATTGGGATGTGCTGTAAGTATACCTATTTCAAAGATTTAGTGTGAAAAAATGAATGTAGAATATCCAATTAATGATTGTATTGACTACATGTTGAAATGCTGGTATTTTGGATATGATGGGTTAAAGAAAATATATTACTCAGGTTAATTTCACCTGTTTCTTTCTTTTTTTTTTTTTTAATGTGGCTACTATAAAATTAAAAATTCCACCAGTGACCTGCAAGTTTCTATTGGACAGCATTGTTATCAAGCATAAGACAATTTTTTGAGAACCACATGCCCATGAGGATAGACCGTTAACATGTTGCTGTTATTGTTCAGTTGCTAAGTCATCTCCAACTCTTTGTGACCCCATGGACTGTGTAGCCCGCCAGGCTCCTCTGTCCATGGGATTTCCCAGGTAAGAATTATAGAATGGGTTGCCATTTCCTCTCCAAGAAATCTTCCTGGACTAGGAATCACACCCATATCTCCTGCATTAGCAGGCAGATTCTTTACCACTGAGCTACCAGGAAAGCCCTTGGTGGGTGCCATATAAAACGATCCAGGGTAACTCTGTTGGTCCTGACCAAACCTCAGCTCCCAGTTTCCATTCTGACTCGAGGAATTTACAAGTGAAGGCTTAAGAAGGGATTGAACAGGCAGGAAATGGGGATACACTGTTTCCTAAGTCAGAAGATGTTCTTCTTAATGCACATCTCCTGCCTGGATCCAGCTCTTTCTAAAAATAGAGAAGCTTTATCCATTCTCATTGTAGAGTCAGACTTTCCCACTCTCTCAACCCATTCCTCTCATTCTCCACTTCACCCCTTGGTAACCTAATATCAGGCTGTACCCTGGATGGTATGACAAATATTAAATTAGAATAAAATTTTTTCCCAACAATATCCATTATAGGAAAATGTGTAGTGAAACTGGGACACTTCTATGTTGTTGGCTATAGCAAAAATTATAACCCCTTGGGAAACCAATGTGACATCATATTTCAAGAGCTGTATAAATGCTCTAAATCTTAGATTCAGTAAAGCCACGCCAAGGAATGTGTCTGAAAGAAACATTCAACAGAAGCAAGATAAATATATAAAGATATTCAATGCAGCATTATCTATACTACAAAATTAGAAGCCATTTAAACACCTAATCATTGAGGAAGAGTTAAGAAAATTATGCTGCAACAATTCAATGTAATAGTATGCATTCATTCAAATTTATAATTATGAAGACTACATAGAAACACAGAAAAATTTTACAAGATAATGTTAGATTTTATAAAGTAGAAGATGTAAATTTTATGTAGATTATGATTGTGTGTTAACAATTATGTATGCATATGGGAGAAGACTTAGAAGAAATGTGCAAAATGAAATCTCAGTTAGAGTTATTAAAACATAAATCAGAGCAGTTTGACCAGGAGGCTATACTTCTTATGAAATCCAGAGATGGGCTCCCAAAGTGTCCATAAATCAAGTAATAATATATAATATTTTGTGTGGCTGTGCATAAAATGATTTTTTTAGAAATAGAAGCATTATTTTCATTATATTCTCAGAGGAATTTAATGATCACTTCCATCCCAAATTAAGAACCAATGCTTAATGATTGTGCTATTATTTTATTGTTTTAATAATTAAAAGAAAGTGAGGCATATCCTCTCCAGGGACTACCCCAAGGTGAATTTATAAATGGGCTTGAGGGAGAATAAGAGCCTTAGATGAGAATGTGTCTAACTTGCAGAACTTGGGAGGAGAAATAGGAAACCTTCAGGAGCCCCCACATTTTCCCATTTATAACTCTGATCCCACCCTCATCCAGTCTCTCCCATCTCAAAGGTCTCAATCCTTCTCCCTTTAAGGACCCCTCCCCTGCCCCTCCTTTTTCCCTACTCCCTGCTAATGTTCCAGTCAGGTCTACTTATCCAACTTCAAGCATTTGTAGCCCTCTAACCTAAGAAACAAGGCTTCCCTGGGGGCTCAGTGGTAAAGAATCCACCTGCCAATGCAGGAGACGCGAGTTTGATCCCTGGGTCAGAAAGATCCCCTCAAGAAGGACATGGCAACCCACTCCAGTATTCTTGCCTAGAAGATCCCAAGGACAGAGGATGATGGTGGGCTATAGTCCATGGGGTCACAAAGGAGTCTGACACAACTTAGCGACTAAACAACAACAATCTAAGAAACACTTGCCTGCTAAATGCACTGCAGGGCTAATGGGTTTCCCTTTTAGGGAATCTTTGCCTCTCAACAGGCTCTTTGAATGAACAACACTTTAGCCCAGTGGAGGGTTATCACAGGAAGGTACTAGATACTAGGACAGGACCAGAGGCAGATCCGTGTAAGGATACTGGCTGCTCTCCATCCTTCAGACCACATCAGACTGCCTATTTCACCTCCCCACCCCCCACAGCTAAATTCCTTCAGGAATTTGAAGGATTCCTGGCATGTGAGGAGCATCATTCCATAAGTCCCAGTGTCTATTTCTCTCCTCTAGGCCAATGAAAGAACACACTAGTCAGGCCCTTTTATAAAGAACCCCTTAGAGAAAGACAAATACCATACAACGTCACTTAGATGTGGAAACTAAGGTAAAGTGTTAGTCGCTCAGTCATGTCCAACTTTTTGCAACCCCATGGATTGTAGCCCACAAGGCTCCTCTGTCCATGAAATTCTCCAGGCAAAAATACTGGAGTAGGTTGCTATTCCCTTCTCCAGGGGATCTTCCTGATCCAGGAATTGAACCCAGGTCTCCTGCATTGCAGGCAGAGTCTTTACCATCTGAGCCCATGACACAAATGAATTTATCTATGAAACATAAACAGACTCACAGACATAGAGAACAGAATTGTGGTTGCCAGGGGGAAGGGGAGGTGGAGAAGGGAAGCATTGAGAGTTTCAGATTAATAGACACAAACTACTGATATTATATATAGAATGGATAAACAATAAGGTCTATTATATAGCACAGGGGACTATATTCGATATCCTGTGATAAACCATAATGGAAAAGAATATGTATATTGCATAACTTTGCTGTACAGCGGAAATTAACACAACATTGTAAATCAACTGTACTTCAACAATTAAAAAAAAAAACTTTAAAAATAAAAATCCAACAAAGATCTCAGCTTTCAGGCAAGATTCTGATTGTTCTGTCTTGCCCATCTGTCTTGACAGTGTTGGGATTCAGTCATGCTCCACACCACCCACCCCTTCTTAGTCCAAGGCATCGTTGTTGGTTTTTTGCCCTCATTGATGGCTTGGGTGGCAAGATTTTCTTTTTCTGAGACGCTCGCTCTCAATCCCCCATACAGTCTGCTGGGCTGTCTGGAGCTGTAGTCTTGGTCTGATTCATCAGAGTGAGGTTTCTTTCATGTTTTGCATTTAGCCTGCTTGCCTGCAAGAGAATAGATGTTCCATAATGGACACCTATAAATGAGCTGAATAAAAAAGACAAAGAAATGAGCATTCCTAGAAAAGTAGCTTGGAAACTCTCCCCTTGAAAAGCGGTCGCCAGCTTTCCCACGTGCTCATTTGTTAATGGCCTCACTTTCCAGCACTTCTTTTCCCCTGATATTTTAGTGGAAGCTTTTTTTCCTATTCCAGTCTAACATTTACTCTTTCAACTTTTCTGTCATCTTCTTATTTTTTCCCCTGGAAATCTTTAAGCTAACCAGATCCAGCAGTCATTTTTCCTTCATGTATACACACACACACACACACATATATATATATATATGCTTCTTTCCTTTTAATTACAAATTCTCCAGCAATCTAACTTTCAGGGGAGGGGATCCCCAAATCCCAGGCAGTTATCTCTTGCCCATCCCTGAGCATCTTCCAGGAAGAGCAAGATGATGTTAGACTTTACTTCAAGATGTGTTTCTATGCATCGTTGTGGTAAGACATAAAACACTCTTCTTCATGTCTGACTTGAGGGATGGCTCCCTAATTTGATAATCTCCCATCTGATGGCAGTGCGGGTTTGGGGAGCTTGTCGCAGTCACTTTGAGGACCCTTGATTGTATGAGAAGCACTCACTCTTACTTGTTAAGAGGACAGATTATAGCAGAAAAATACTGGGGATCAGATCAAACCCTGGCTGCTTCCTATATGCTATGGCCCTTCAAGAGGAAACCAAGCCTCAATTTCCCCACCTGACAAAAGTGAAAGTGAAGTCGCTCAGTCGTGTTCGACTCTTTGCGACCCCAGGTTCGACTCTTTGCCTACCAGATTCCACCATCCATGGGGTTTTCCGGGCAAGAATACTGGAGTGGGTTGCCATTTCCTTCTCCAGGAGATCTTCCCGACCCAGGGATTGAACCTGGGTCTCCAGCATTGTAGGCAGACGCTTTACCTTCTGAGCCTTCTGACAAAGGTAACATAATAATGGTGGCTATTTCATAAGTCCATACACATTTCATTGTGACAGAAGATCCATTTTTGTTACCAAATGTCTCTTCTCACTCCATAATCTGGGATTTTCAGCTGGGTTCTTGGCTATCTGGAATAAATAATGATTATTATTTCCCAGTCTCCAAGGCAGCTAAGTGTAGGCATGGGACAAAGTCCTGGCCAAAGAAATCCAAGTGGAAGAGGTATGGGTAATTTCCTGGAAGTGTTTTTAAGGTGTGAATTTGCACTTCTTTATTCTTTCATCCTTCATCTTGTATAAAAGTGGGATGAAATGGTGGGAGCTCCCGTAGCCATCTTGGACAATGAGGAGACTTAGTGAATGAAATCCACACAGGACAATTTAACAAAATAGAGACGAGCTTAATTCCCTAACATAATGGAGCATCATAACTGCCCTGGATTGTTTTGCCTGCAGAAATTGGCAGAGGAGAGAGAGAGATATTTTATTGTAATGTTTATTATAATGTTTTTCTGTTGCTTTCATCCTAAACAGGACCCTAAATCTAATAATTATTTAGTACATAATAGGTATCATTAAGCCATTACCTATGCATTTTGGAGAACCTCTCCCAATACCATCCACCCCCCACATTATGATAGAACTGCAGATGCACCTTCTGTAATGCTAATGCTTATTGCGTGTTAACGATGTCCCTGGCAAGGTAGCAAGTGCTTTCCACGGAATATCTTCTTTAAAGTTCATAACCACCTCATGAGATGGGTACTATTTTAGTGCCTATATTTGGCTGCACTAGGTCTTAGTCTCTGCACACAGGGTCTGCGATCTTCATTGTGGCATGCCAATTCTTTAGTTGCCACATGCAGGAATCTTTTAGTTGTAGTGTGTGGGATCTAGTTCCCTGACCAGGAATCGAACTTGGGCCCCCTGCATTGGGAGTGCGAAGACTCAGCCACTGGACCCCCAGGGAAGCCCTGAGGTTGCCATTATTTTAAACTTTCGTTTTTATAGACAAGTGTATTAGTTTTCTAGGACTGCCATGGTAAAACAACACAGACTGGGTGCCTTAAACTACAGACATGAATTTTCTCACAGTTCTGGAGGCTGGAAGTCCATATCCAGGTGTTCACAGTTTGGTTTCCTCTAAGGCCTCTCTCCTTGGCTTCCAGATGGCAGCCCTCTTGGTGCATCTTCACATGGTCTTCCCTTTGTGCCTGCTCATCTCTGGTGTCTGTGTCTTAATTTCCTGGTATCATAAGGGCACAAGTCAGATTGGATTAGGGCCTGTTCTGATGGCCCCATTTTAACTGAATCATCTGTGCAAAGGCCCTGTCTCTAAACTCAGCCATATTCTGAGGTACTGTGGTTAGAGCTTCAACATATGAATTTGGGGAAACACAATTCACCCATAATAAAGAGGAAACTGAGTCAGAAGAGAAGTTAAGTAATTTCCCCTAAAACTACACAGTGAGAAAATAGCAGAAGCCTGGTTCCCAAGTTCGAACAATGAAACAAGTCACTTGTTTCCATTCCATGTTATCATTTCTAATGAATTTAGCATGACGATAAGCCCCCACTTCCAAGAACTCCGTACTTTTAATATTATATGTGTGTGCAATCCGTTGTGTCTGACTCTTTGTAACTTCATGAACTGCTCCTCTGTCCATGGAATTTTTCAGGTAAGAATACTGGAATGGGTTGCGATTCCTTCCTCCAGGGGATCTTCTTGACCCAGGGATCGAGAGTGCGTATCTTGCATCTCCTGCATTGGCAGGTGGGTTCTTTACCAACTGCACCATCTGGGAAGCCTATTTAATAATATGTGTTGTGTGTTAGTCTCTCAGTCATATCTGACTCTTTGCGACCCCATGGTCTGTAGCCCACCAGGCTTCTCTGTCCATGGAATTCTCCAGACAAGAATACTGGAGTGGGTTGCCTTTCCCTTCTCCAGGGGATCTTCCCGACCCAAGGATCAAAACTGGGTCTCCTGCATTAAATCTATAAACATAGATTTGAGCTTTGGAGGCATAGCTTTGTGTAGTCACCCTTCTACATTGTATTAACCCTGGTTGTCACCTGCTAATTGTCCTGGGGTCTGACGGCTTCAATCCTCCAGGTCCTGGGGAAACGCACCTCCTGGAGCTCTCTCCCCTCCTCGCTAGCCAGTGCTCTAGGAGCACAGTACTCTAGAAAGAGGCCTAAACATTTGTACAGATGTCCACGAGAAACTACAAGCTTTCTCTGCTCTGCCTGACTAATGTCCATGTAGGTGACCTGGGAAACCTGCCACAGCCCCAAACCCCAAGCCTCAAATCCTGCCTTCAACACAGGAGTCGTCAGGGGGAGATGGAGAGTAACCCCAGCCCATGGGTCCTGGCGCTGCAGTATACTGTTGCTTGCTCTTCGCCCTCTTTGCTGTACCTCTCCAGGCTCTCAGCCCCTTTCCTGCTGCCTGTGCCCTTCATTCCTCATTGCCCTGGAACCTCCTTGGAATCTGCCGCTTTCTGCCATGTCTCGCTGATCCTAGAAATGGAGAACGCACCTATTGACTTGGGGACTTAAAAGCCAAAGAGAGTCTGTTTCCAGCCCAATCACAAATGTAAGGTTAAATAAAAATAACTGCTACTAAGTGCTTTACATACATATATTAACTCAATGAATCTTCACAGCACCCCTAAGTTATTTCCCTCTTCTATAGATGAAACTGTGGCACAGAGGGGTTAGGGAACTCGCCCAAGGCCACATGGCAGAACAAGGACTTAAACCAATGTAGTCTCTCTAAGGAGCTCATACTCTTAACCATTTCTCCAAGTATCACAATTTTATCTTTCTCCCAGATAACATGCAGGTGTGGACACATACACACACATTCCAAAGACTGTCCTTGGATGAGTCCAACAGGAACCTATGCACCCAATTTATTAAAAAGTTTACGAAATGTAAGATTGCATTGTCTACATACCAATAGACACACCAGTATTTTCTATTCCATTATTGGCAAGATAAGGGGTGACCCCAAGGTCTCAGACTGTTCCAGGCATTTTCACACATATCATCTCATTCATCCTTGCAATAATATTTTGAAGTAGGAACTATTATCTCCATTTTACAGTTAAGAAAACTGAGGCTCAGAGAGTTTAAGCAAATTGTACTGGGTCACACAGCTAATGAGGGGTGGAGCCAACATTTGAACACAACACTTCAACACTTTCGATATAAGGCGGAGTACCCAGGTTACAGGCTAGGTGACCCCAGCACTCATCTCACTACACCACACTGCCTCCCCACTCTGAATGCTGCTGGAATTCTGAACAGGACTGCCAAGGAGGAATGAAAGGAAGGGTGCAGAGTCAGCTTAAAGAGAATATGACATTTACATAAGCTCTAAAGTCTACAGTATTGTATTTATATAAACATTCAACAAAATCTCAATTCCAAAATAAAAGAGCTAATCTCTTGAGTCCCAGCTACCACTTCACCCCTCACCTGCCAAAACCCATCCAGTGAAGAAATTCAACCTGAAACATCTCTAAAGTATTTGTGTTTGAAGTCAAAACCGTAAAACCTGCATTTGCTAAAACTCTTTCTCTAAAAATCTATTAATAATGTATGGCCAGAACTTGCAGACGATGTAATCATTTTAGAGATTTGCAACCAAACTATTCCATTTTTGGAGGTTTGATTTTTGCCTAGTGATTTTTGGGTACAAGTTCTAAGGAAGGCACATGTTTATCCATTTGCTGATTCGCCCTGGCTCACAAAGCCAACAATAATTTAAACCCAAATTGCTTTCAGTCTTCCCAAGTACTTCATTTTTATAACAAAGGGACTTGCTACACAAACGATCTGTCGCTCAAGTGGGAATACTCATATGTTAGATGTTGTCAGTATAGTTCCTGGTACTAAACCGCTGCCAGCAGTTAAAGGAGCTGAGTTGTAGAGATGGAGAGCTGCAGTAGCAGGAGTGGGGAGGGGGCGGTGGAGCATAAGGAATTCGGTAGAGCCTCTCATTAAGAAAGCATAAATACAAGAATTCTAACCAACAATTTAGGTAAATTAGGAATGATTTCCTTCTGTGTCCCAGTGGTGCTGTGGAAAATACACAGAATGTATGTGTAGCAGTTATGAATTTGAACCCAGATTCAGATGTGAGAACTTTGACAAGCCTCTTAATCACTCTGAACCTCAGTCTCATCTTCTGGGCACATCAGAACTTAAGGTTTAGGCTCTTATGAGGTAACAGATTTCAAAATACCTCCTATACATCTGGTACAGAAAGATTATTGAAAATCTTTCATCTTTTAAAAGGAAGTATTAAAATTTTCAGAGTTCATTCAGAACTTGAATTTTAAATAATTTTCCACCTAAAAGGGCAAAATCTTAATTTATACGTATTTCTCTAGGAACATATCAGTTAAGCAAAATAAAAAAGGAAATCCTAAAAGTGTGTAACAGATACCAGGAATATCTGAAATCTTTTTCTCAATTTCCAGGTGTTTGCCACTGGAACAACTTGGAGTCAGCCAGCTGTGAGTGGTACTTCCTGCCAAAGACTTTTGGGCCATGAGGTTTGTTCACTATGAAGTGAGCAGACGACCCATTCCACTCCCTCACTGCGTATTGCTGAGAAGAGAATGTGTGTTGCCCATGGCCATTGTTTATTGCTATTCAACTTGGAACAACTTTCTGAAGAATGCATCCATCAACCACCCACTCGCCCACCCATCCTTCTACCCATCCATCCATCCATTCACCCATCCACCCACCCATCTACTCATCCACCCATCCACATACTCATCTACCCACCTACCCATCCACCCACCCATCTACCCACCCACCCATTCATCCACTCATTCATCCTCCCTTCCATACATCCATCCCTTTATTCAGGAAATATATGTTAAGTATTTACTGTGTGCCAGACAGTAAACGTTGTGGTTAGAGTGGTGAACAAGCAGATAAAGTCTCTACTCCTATGGCAATTACATTCTGCTGAAAGGAGACAGAAAGTAAATAAGTGAACAAATAAATATATAAAAATAAACAGCTTCGGCAGAAAGACAAATGCTAAGAAAATGAGGAATGATGCTTCTGGTTAGGGCTTGGAGCTGGAGGACACTGTTTTAGATAAGTGTCCCAGAGGAGGAAAAACTGAGTCAGGACCAGAATAATGAGCTGGAAGACAAACCATGCAGAAATCCAGAGTTAGAGAACTAGGCAGAGGAAATAAGTGAAGGTTCTAAAGGAAGAAATAGTTTGGGCTAATCATGAATAAAACAAAGTTTAAAAATCCACCCCAAAGCCAGGATCAGGAGTGGGAGTTAGTTTGAGACGAGGCCAGAGAGGAAGGTTGCTTTGCCTGTGAACCATGGCCAAAGAGTATCCTCAGTGCAATGGGAGGGTTCAAACCTAGAGAGAGGTGTGATCTGATTTCCAGCTGTGGAAAGTCCAGAATCAGGCAGGGGAGAAGTATGCTCCCTTCCACATGTCTACTTCCTCTGGTCAGCATCGCCCTCCTTCTTCCTCTTCCTCCTTTCCTTCCCATCACAATAGTGCTGTTGAGATGGCCATGAGGTCAGGGTCAGGGTACACAATCAAGAGTGTCACTCCCTGTTTTGCTGAAAGTTTCCACTTTTGACTCAGATTCAAATGATTTGTTAAAAAAACAAGCCACTCATTGTATACAAATAAATAATACAGATATTTATTAGAGATTATCTAGCTTACTTTCAATATGCTAACATTAAAAGAAAAGAGAAATAGAAACAGCAGAGTATACATCATCAAACAGACCAACATCCAGACTTAGCTCGGTTGGTAAAAGAATTCTCCTACAATGCAGGAGAACCAGGTTTGATCCCTCAGTTGGGAAGATCCCCTGGAGAAGGAAATGGTAACCGACCTCAGTATTCTTGCCTGGGAAATCCCACGGACAGAGAAGCTTGAAGAGATACAGTCCATGGGGTCGCAAGAGTCAGACACAATTTAACAACTAAACCAATAACCACCACCAGACTTAATCAGCGCTGGGAAGTCCTGTGTCACAGCACATCTGGAGCCCAAATTGGGAAAAGGTCCCAGGCAGCGCATCCACTCCATGGGCGACACTCCAAAAATTGCAGTTCGGGGTTCCTGCTTATAATCCCAGGATGGATGTAAACGGATATCATCATCAATCTGTGACCAGATTGCAAGCCTGGTTTCCTGTGAATGCTGTTTGTTTTGTCTTGTAAAACTTCAGTCAGTTCAGTTCAGTTGCTCAGTCATGTCTTGCTCAGTCAACATCTCTGCAACCCCATGGACTGCAGCACACCAGGCTTCCCTGTCCATCACCAACTCCAGGAGCTTACTCAAACTCATGTCCATCGAGTCGATGATGCCATCCAGCCATCTCATCTTTTGTCATCTCCTTTCCTTCCACCTTTAATCTTTCCCAGCATCAGGGTCTTTTCAAATGAGTCAGTTCTTTGCATCAGGGGGCCAAAGTATTGGAGTTTCAGCTTCAGTATCAGTCCTTCCAATGAATATTCAGGACTGATTTCCTTTAGGATGGACTGGGTGGATCTCCTTGAAGTCCAAAGGACTCTCAAGAGTCTTCTCCAACACCACAGTTCAAAATCATCAATTCTTCTGCACTCAGCTTTCTTTATAGTCCAACTCTCACATCCATACATGACTACTGGAAAAAACCATAGCTTTGACTAGATGGATCTTTGTTGGCAAAGTAATGTATCTGCTTTTTAATATGTTGTCTAAGTTGGTCATGCCTTTTCTTCCAAGGAGCAAGCATCTTTTCATTTCATGGCTGCAGTCACCATCTGCAGTGATTTTGGACTCCCCCCACCAAAAAAATAAAAACAACTTGAAATGTTGCTAAGCCCAGGGCTTGGTTGGCCAGGCCCCCTTCAGGGCCTCAACAATCTCAAGATTGCTCCCCCATCTTATCTAAGGTGCTGCAAATCTTGCACTCAGAGCAGGCAGTCACTCCCAGTCACTCCCAGTCAGGGCAGTGTCCAGGCAGGTTAGAAGCAAGGTCAAAGATCCACTCTGCTTTGTCTCTGAAACCTAAACAAGACAATTTATTTAATTTTCCTGACACTCCCAGGTAGGACTCTATGGATAATCCCTCCTACTTTTAGAAATACTGGCTCAATTGCTAGACTCCTCATGTAACTGCAATAAGGCCTCATGTGTGTATGTCACTCTGACATTTTTTGCAGGGCGTTCACCATCATTATTTGATTTTACCCAGAGAGGTAAAAACATCAGGCATTTTTTTTTTTACCCTCATGTGACAGGTGAGGAAATTAATGCACAGGGAGGTGAATCAGTATGCGCAAGGTCATAGAGCTAGTTGGTGGCAGATTAGAATCCGAATCCTAACTCGCAGCCTGGATTGCATCTATAGTGGTTCTCGATGGGGCTCAGTAGGGGTGGGGGAGTGAGCAATTCTTTATTATGCTAGACTGTCCCAGATATTGCGACATTTTGAATCTCTGGCCTTGCCCTGGAGCAATCATGTGAAAAAGCCTTGTGACAACCAAAATGCTCCCCCCTCGTATTTCCACACACACCCTGGGAAGGATTAGAAATGCCCCTGGTAGGGAACAGTGAAGTTTAATCCCCTCCCATATAGATGGGAAAATGAAGACACCAGAAGCAGAAGGCACTTGGCAGCTGCTCACACACTTGCTGTGTATTGTTTAAACAGCTGTCGCCAATACTCTCCTCCAGTCTTATCTGGTAAGGACAAGGATGCTGACCCATGAACACCATTTATTTATTTAGTCATTTGACAGACGGCTCCTAATTACCTTGTAAAGAAGAGTTCTGTGCTCTAAGCTAAGGATGCCATTTTGCAGAGGGACATGGTCCTTGTCCTCTTCTCATCACGGGGAAGACAGGGGTGGAACCCTAGAAGCTAATGAACAATTACAAGGCAAAGAGTTAAATGTCAGGATGCAGTCACCGAGGTGACGGAAGAATCTAGACAAGGGCACCCACCTCAGATTCGGAGGCACTGGGAAGGAGAGATTTTCCAGCATCACAGCTGTCCAGAACCAGAGCATATTGGAATATAACAAGCTTGCCATTAATGAAGACGCTTAAAGAGAGAAGAGATCATCAGATGGCTGAGAAAATGTTAAAGGGTTTAAGTGGCACCTGCGAGGTCAATGTCATTGCCAGTC
This sequence comes from Okapia johnstoni, assembly GCA_024291935.2. Taxonomy (NCBI): domain Eukaryota; kingdom Metazoa; phylum Chordata; class Mammalia; order Artiodactyla; family Giraffidae; genus Okapia; species Okapia johnstoni. The sequence continues at coordinate 63,901,069 of CM044308.1, forward strand.
CTGCAGCCGGGGATGTCCATCATGTCCACAGAAGACAACAAAGAGAATGCAGTCACATCTGAATTCTGAAATGATATGTTGATGTGTGGCAATAAGGGAACCCGCTGCTAGACCAGGTTATAAAAAGAAATGATCTGGTTTCCCCCCAAAGTGCTTTTTACAAAGTACTGACTTAAAAATAAATAAATAAAACTTACACTTTCCATCTGTTCATTCACACGGGGCATTTTCAGAACAATATTGAGCATTGGGAGGGGGTTGTTAACCCCCAGGATTGACAAAAAGTTTGGCTTCTGGGAGGACAGGGCAGGGGCAAGGTCCTCTACAGAGGGACTTTTAATTGGGCACTGGGCACTTTTTTTATCTCCAGGAGAGTCAGGAGATCTCCTTAGCACCAATTTACTTTGGTCTGTACTGATCCGGAGAGGTTGGCAGTCCAAACATCAGCAGAGGACAGCTCCTGACAACTCAGTGACAAGGGAGAGAGTCTCGGGGGACGAGGGTGCCCAAGGACCACAAACATTGTTCAGTCTTCCGGGAGGTGAAGTGTCAGCTTTCAGCAAGCGTTCCCTCTGTGCAAGGACGGAAAATGGCATCTAGAGAGCTGCTCTAACTGAGTTAAAAGTCGTGTTTGTGCCACTCGTGTCAAAAGGACAAGGCTCAGAAAAAGGAGTCAGTCATTGGTCAGGGCGATGATTGTGAATTGCTGATGGCTCAGATTTAAACTTCAAAGGATAAAGCTGTCAGCGTTAACTTTTCTTGTTGCTTCTGTATTTTCGATTGGAATTTTCTTACTCAAACCAGATGTATGCCAGATACCTATGGGATAATTAAAGAGTAAAATAATGGCCATCAGACTTAGAAAAAAAATCTCTCTTCCCTGCCCATCTTCACGTTCTCTTTACTCACCTAAATGCCTCTTGTCTTCAACTATTCTCTCCAGTTTGGCTTTAGCAAATCCTTTCACCAGTGCCGACCTTTATCTTTCATCAGCTTGTTTTTGATGGAGGGAAGCATTGAGATGAATGAGCTATTCTCTTTGAGGATTTCGATTAATTCATTTTCCGTGTTCATTGTTCAATTTAGGATTCCAAACATATCTTGTGGTTGTCAAACCATTCACTGACCTCTGGTTCAAAAACTCCATCACATTTAGGAGGAATTTTTTGTTCTTGAGAGCCCCCTTATTTTCAAGAGTTGGTCTTTAAAACTCTGTCTTTTCACATCCACCCTTGCCTCTTGTTTTGGATCACTCGGGTCTCCTGTTACCACATCCTTCCTTTCTTTCTTTCTTTTTCTTTTTAAATAGAGGACAATTGCTTTACAATGCAGTGTTGGTTTCCGCTATAAAACAACATGAATCAGCTATAAGGATTCATATCTCCTCTCTCTCTTGAGCCTCCCCCCACCCCACCTCATCCCACCCTTCTAGGTCATCACAGAGCACCAAGCTGAGTTCCCTGTGTTATACAAACAGCTTCCCATTAGCTATCTATTTTATACATTGTAGTCTATACATGTCAATGCCACTCTCTCAATTTGTCCCACCCTCTAGCACATCCTTTCTTAAGATTTCTCTGTTTTCTTTTATTTCCTTTTTTGTTTCCCCAACTTCACCCAAACTCTACCTGATTTGGGCTCAAAAATATCTTTCTAGCAGGGGTCTCTCCTTATAACATAATTAGATTCTGGGATTCCCTACACTTTCATGTTAAAAATTATTCCTGGTCTTTTTCTAAATCGTATTAGTACTTCTAAGCTTTGCTCAGACATACATGGTCCCTATAAAAAAGTAACATTTAGTAAAACATCCCTATAGAAAATGTAACATAAAAGCAAAATGATTAAAAATTACCTAGAATTTTAAAATCTTTTTCTATTACATGAGTTTCAGGTGTACAGCATGGTAGTTCAACTACCCTAGCATTATAATCTTACTACCCCCAAATGAATATTCTTAACATTTTACTGTATTTCCTTACAGATACATGAGTGCATATGTATTCTATGCAAAAACACTTATTTCCCTTAACTTAAAAAAATTAGAAAAAAACACTCTCAGTTCACTGAAATCCAGAAGTGCGGTGGATGCTCCCATAGAGAATTGGGCCGGATTCACTCCAGATCTTCAACTGACAGAGCATGTGATAGCTCTTCAGCACACGTGGAGAGTTTAGCTCAGTTTTCTCATCTTGACTGTGCATCAGAATCACCTGGGATGATTGGAAAAAATACAGATGTCTGGGGCCACGTGCAGAAGTTAGGTTTCAATTAGTCTGGGGTGGAGCCTTAAGTGAGTGAAAGTCGCTCAGTCGTGTCCGACTCTTTGCGACCCCATGGAATAGTCTGTGGAATTCTCCAGGCCAGAATACTGGAGTGGGTAGCTGTTTCTTTATCCAGGGGATCTTCCCAACCCAGGGATCGAACCCAGGTCACCAGCATTGCAGGCAGATTCTTTACTAGCTGAGCCACCAGGGAAGCCTGGGGTGGAGCCTTAACATCTTATTTTTCCTTCTAAGATCCGTGTATGATTCTAACGTAAGGCCAGAGACGAAGGCATCCAGCAGCCAAAGAGATGATTGTAGGATCTTACACCATGATTAACAATACCTGAAGACACCATGTCAAGGGGAGACAGGTGGGTCACCTCTCTGATTGATGTGGTGATGGGTGCTGGGGGTGAGAGAGCACTGATACTCAGCCTTCTACAGGCTAATTGGCTAGAAGGCTCTGACTTATCTTAGGTTATCACTTCATTTCCTCTTCATCCCATTTTTATTTTCCAACAGTAGTCAAATAAATGAGCTGAGCTCACTTGAGGGCCTTGTCTACCTTCTACTTTACCAGCTGCTGCTTCTTCCTCTGCTCTGTGGACTCTCACTCCCATGGCGATGGCCAGTGATTTTCTGGATTGCTGGCTAACCCCTGTGACCTCCTTTGCATCTTTCTGAAGGACTACTGGCTCTGTCCTATGGGTGACTTTGTGCACTGACTTGATACAGCTATAGAGAAATGCACACATGAGAGGATGAAGGGAGTAACGTCTTAATTAATCAGATTCTTCAATTTCCAGGACACTACGGACTCTACTCCAATTGTAGGAGGAAAGGTAACCATAGGAAAATAACCCAATATCAGGAAACTAAGGAGTCAACAAGTTTCTAGGGTTTCTTAACCAGGAGTCCACAGATAGACTTTAGAGGGTCTATGAACCACTTTGAAATTGAAGGTAAAACGTTGAGCGTATGTGTCCATGTGCGTATGTGTGGGTGTATTTTTCTGACTCTTGCCACGACTGAATGACTAACACAAAACAAACTTTCTTGAATTAGGACACCCATTTGGAAAATATCCTGACCCTCCCCACAGAAAAAAACACACACACACGTACCCACATAGATCCACACACACACACACATAGATCCACACACTCAACAATCAAGAGAGTTTAAGAATCACTATTTCAGGGTGTGTCTTGCTGTGTGGCTCCTACACTCCAGCATCGCCTCCTCTTCTTCTTTTTCCCTGTTCGTCATATCAATCTGGCTTATGTCTTGTCTCCATCTACTCTACACCCACTGCACTAGAGCAGGTCCTCTTCCCCTTTCACCTGGAGATTGTGAAGTTTCCTCTCTAGACGCTTTCTTCTCTCCCTCCTTCCTGCCTTCTTTTCTTGGTTCTTTCCTTTACCAAACATCTCTCCCTCATCCAGTTCACTCCTGTCACAGCATAAAGATCCTCTTGTAAGCTCCAAATTTGATCAAAAGCACTCTCCAGCTTAAACTGGGTGTGGGGGGCAGTGTTCTCAAAGTACCTACAGAACAAAAATCACACATTCTGTTACGGTATTCACCATCTCTCATACACTTCACTAGAGGGTTCCAACTATCTTCCTAATGTTTTCCTCTGTGACTCCACATCCTGGCTCAAGCTTCTGCATCTCTTTGCATCTGTGTCTTCTACTCCATCCATGTGGAATGATCTTTCCTTTACCTCATGTATGCGTACTCGACCCAAACATAGAATGGCATCTCTGCCATGATGCTTTCCATAATCCCGCTCATTCTCTCTCCAATATAATTTTGCCCATCCTTGTCTTTCGACTTGCATCATCATGATTTATGTATGTGTTTTCACTTCCCTTGAGGATAGGGCACACATACAATTTATCTCTGGATCCTCCATAGGCTCTGGTGTAATACTTTTGGACAGAATTTTTGCTCTATCTATAAATGCTTATTTAATATTATTTTCTGCATCAGCTACCACAAAACACCACAGGCCAGCTATCTTTAACAACAGAAATCTGTACTCTCCCATCTCTGGGGACTAGAAAACCAAGACCAAGGTGTCAGAAAATTGAGTTTCTAGTGAGACCTCTCTTCCTGGCTTGTAGATGGTCATTTTCTTGCTGTGTCCTCTATGCTCGGGGAGACAGAGCTATGGTACTTTTTCTTCTCTTAAATGGGCACCAGCCCTGTTAGATTAGGGACCCACCCTTATAACCTCATTTAACCTTAATTGTCTCCTTAATAGCCCCATCTCCAAATATAATCACATGGGGGGTTAGGGCTTCACCATACACATTTTAGAGAGACACAATTCAGCCCATATCACCCTCTGTGTCTATCTGAAGTACAGATGGACATGGGGTTTCCCTGGTGGTCTAGTGGTTTAGAATTTACCTTGCAGTGCAAGGGACAGGTTTGATTCCTTAGTCCAGGAAGATCCCACATGCTGTGAGTAACTAAACCCGTGAGCCGCAACTACTAAGCCAGTGCTCTAGAGCCCGTGCTCTGCAACAAGTGAGTAGCACCCACTTGCCACAACTAGATAAAGCCTGCACACAGCAATGAAGACCCAGTGCAGCCAAAAATTAAATAAATAACTAAATCTTTAAAAAATAAATTAAGTATAAGTGGACAATCTCCAGTGTGTCTGATAAGGATCCTGCGTCATGGCTGGTTTCTCAATCAATGAATGAGTCAGTCATGTTTCATGTACTTAACAGGGAAAAAAAATTACCTGACATTTTAATGTATTGTTTTTCAGACTATAGTCATTTGCACATGACTCTCATAATTTTTGTCATATTTTTATAGCAGATGTGGCACTGTTTACTTAAAATCACCCTTTAAACTGATTCATGTTTTCACTTAAATATTTTGGAAAATCACCTGTGAAATCATCTAATTATGTTTTTATAATATACATTAAGACGGGAGGAGAAGGGTACAACAGAGGATGAGATAGTTGGATGGCATCACTGACTCAATGGACATGAATTTTGAGTAAGCTCCAGGAGTTGGTGATGGACAGGAAAGCCTGGCGTGCTACAGTCCACGGGGTCGCAAAGAGTCAGACACAACTGAGTGACTGAACTGAAGACAAATATATTACAATTAAAATGATTTGTCCAAAATGCTCAGTACTGCACCCTCCAGAGCCCTACTGTGCTAGGAAGGATTCTGTGTCTTTCCAGCCCTATTGAGGTCAGGCTTGGCCATGTGACTGGCAGTGCCTAGTGACCGGTGGTGCTCCCGAGCAGACAATTTACTGGCTTTCTCTGGACTTGCATGCTTCCTTCTTCCTGTCTCAAGACTCGGATAAGATTTGGGCTTTAACCTGGTCCTGAAATAAAGAAGACAGGAGGCAGATCTGAAACCAGGTGGCAGCTTACATGTATGTGAGTGAGAAATAAATGTTTATTATTCTAAGCCACTGGGATTTTTCTTTCATGTCGTTGGTTACTGCATCCAAATTTAACCTAAACTGACTAATCCAATGTCCATTCGTATATTACATAGAGTCACTTTACATAATAAGATTTTGGGAATCTTACACCTTTTGAGAAACAATGCTGAGTTTCTGAGGGCTTGAAGGAGGAGGCCATTGCCAGTATGACTGTGTTTGTCGAATGACTCATTATTTTCATCTTATGGGAAAATTATTTGACTAGAATGTTTAAAACTTGTAAATAAACTTTATCCTGGCAAATCAAGGACTATAGCTTTTCTGCCACCCTGGGCCCTTGTCCTTGTAGTGTCAAGAGCTCAGGATGACGCTTCTTTCCATCACACTTTAAAAGTAGCCTTTAGTCTCAAGAAGTGGAGACGGAGACTTAGCACTCAGATGACCTGAAGGCATTTTTTTTTTGGTCTCAAATGCTCCAGATTCTCCTACCGACACTTCAAAGACTTCAAAGGCAGCTGGACTTTGGGGAGTTCGAGTCCTTTAAAGCAGTCATAGAGTGTGTGGGAAGGCTTTTTAGGGCTGGGACAGGTGGATAGTCTTGGAAGGGAACTATGGGAAAAAGAAGAACACAAGTGTTACAGTGTTCCTTCTCAGTCTGCCCGTTACCCTAATCCATGCAATCTTATAAAAATATTAGTTTTCTGCTATGATAGGGGAATAGCAGTGACGTAATTCATTAACATTCAGTTTTATAAAAGTTGCTGCTAGGTGAGAACGACAAAATTTTGAAGGCTCTCAGTCTCACAAAATAATATAGGATCAGGGGATATGATGAAACCATTGGTCATTCCAAGGGACTTCTGAAGGGCCACCGCTGAGAAAAACAACCATCTTTTGGCTTCTGTTCCCCTCCATTTCTCTCCGTGTTGTGCCCCCAGATAATCATTATCTGCTTTTGCCAAACAGGGGTCTTCCTTCACCCTCTTCCTCTTTCACTCCTGGGCTGCCTGGGACAGTTAACCCCCGCCCCCACCCTCAAACTCCCTCTAGCCCAGTCTTCTGTGAAAGTCTGCTTTCCTGATTCTCTTGTGAACTCCTAGCAAAAGTTTTTTTTTTGATGTTGTTCACGTTACCAGCTCACTTACTTCCCCTTATCTAAATGGGAATGCTCCTCAAAGCTCCTCGGACCCTGTTTGGCTTGTTTAACGCTCTCTGCTCTGAGAAACTCATCATCCCTACAACACCATTAAAAAAAAATTATTTATTTATTTATTTTTGGCTGCTCGGGGTCTTTGTTGCTGTGCTGGGGCTTTCTCTAGTTGCAGCGAGCAGCAGCTACTTTTCTTTGAGCTGCACGGGCTTCTCCTCCTGTTTGCTTCTCTTGTTGCAGAGCATAGACTATATAGGCACTTGGGCTTCAGTAGTTGTGCGTCACACAGGCTTAGCTGCCCCTCAGCATGTGGGATCTTCCTGGGCCAGCAATTGAACCCATGTTCCCTGCATTGGCAGGCAGATTCTTAACCACTGGACCACCAGGGAAGTCCCTACAAAGTCATTTTGAGGCTAATTTGCCACCAGCCCTGACTAATTCTTTGCAATCAGGTGATTGGTGCCAACTCAGAGGGCATATCCCCTTGGGTGTTCTACCATCACTCAATATATACAAAACCTTCCCCACCATCAGTCCAATGAAACCTGCTTTTTCACTGTACATCACACTTCCATTTTCCTTGAAACTATTTTTTATTCCTCCTTTTTCAGGACCTCTATCCAGCCTATCTCCAAGTGAGTTTTTTTTTTCTTTTTTTAATCTTCTTGGATCTTTTTATTTTCTCCTAATTCAACTTCCAAAATCCTAGTTCAGACTCTAGCAACCTCACACCAGCATTCTGCCATCACACATGTAAGATGCCCAGTTTGGCAGATGCTACTGGTTGTCTATTAAGTATCTCTTCTCCACTCTTCACTTATTAAAAGAGCTCCAATTATTTGAGGTATTGCAATATGCTCAGGTAAAATCTCTCCCCTGTTATCCACACATCTAGTTCTGCTGATGAGCACTTCTACCAGGTAAGATTTCTGGGAGAGCTGTTGTTCTCTTGATAAAAGGTAATAACGAGATAGCATATGCCTTGCCACACACACACACCCACACATTGGCTTCCAACCTTCCTTTTTTCCTAGATAGAATGTAGAATCAATGTGTGTGGTTAAGATACCATATTTAAAATCAGCTAGGTCACCTCAGATACTTTCCTGAGACCTTGAGAAACTTACCTAACCTTTTTAAGCCTCAATTTTGTGTCTGTAAAATGGGTACAATGACAGCCATATAGGCTGTGAAGATTGAAAGTAGTATGTTTATAAAGCATTGAATGTGGGTTATACAAAGACCTTGTCACTGTCAGCAAGTGGTGGACAGTCCTCCAGCTGTTTTCATTTTCTAAATTCCTATTATGAAAGTGAAAATGAAGTTTGCTTAGTCTTGCCTGTCTCTTTGCAACCCCATGGACTATAATGGAATTCTCCAGGCAAGAACACTGGAGTAGTTAGCCGTTCTCTTCTTCAGGAGATCTTCCCAACCCAGGGATCGAACCCAAGTCTCCTGCAATACAGGCAAATTCTTTGCCAGCTGAGCCACCATACTTAGAGTAATTATGGTACATATACGCATTGTTTTATTTTGTCTCTTGGATTACCTGTCTCCTTGGAGAGAATGAGACTGTAATAAACTTAGAGCAATTGACTGTTTTTACTGTTTGTTTCATCACCTCCAAACTGCCTTGTCCAGTTCTGGATGTGAAATAGGCTCTTAAAAACTCTTAAAAAATAGGCTCTTAAATAGGGATTTAATGAAAGGTTATATGATAAAGGTGATGGAAATAAAATCTTAGAACAAATTAAGTATTGGCTAAAGTTAGGAAATCAGGATGAGAAGCTCTAAAGATGATCATTTTGCTTTGAAAACTGTCTTCAAGGGAAGACAGATACAAACAGAGAGGATGCTGCTGTGAATGGCTTCTCTTCTTCCCTAGGTCCAGACTCAAACTCTCTTCTCAGCCCCCATTCTTTCCTCCCCAAATGCCATTTCAACTCCAAAGCATTGCAGAGCAATGCAGATTTTCCTGGAGGAAAAATTCCTAGTCAAACCCTTGAACATCTCAATCTTTCTCCTGTCTCTTTCTGGCTGTTCTGTTTCTCACATTTCTCCTCAAAAAAGACTTTGAAAAATCCTTATATAAAGACTATCGTTTGCCATCATCTGGAGCACTAGGTCTGCCTCCTGAGCTTGGACACAGCACTCAGCAAACCAAAGTCCTGTTGCTGAGCCGTCTCTGGGGCTAGCATGCTTGTGAAGTCTATTTATAGTCTTATTTCTGCCTTGAAAAAGTGAAAGTGTTAGTCACCCAGTCATGTCCCACTCTTTGCAACCCAATGGTTTGTAGCCCGCCAGGCTCCTCTGTTCGTGGAATTCTCCAGGCAGGAATACTGGAGTGTGTTGCCATTCCCATCTCCACGGGATCTCCCTAACTCAGGGGTTGAATCCACGTCTCCTGCATTGCAGGAGATTCTTTACTGTCTGAGCCACCAGGAAAGCCCCATCTCTGCCTTATGCTGCCTCATTCCAAAAAACCAGGGCAACCCCCATTTCCTTTACACCTCCTCCACCTACCCTACCACCCTCCATTTTTCACCTTTCTCATCTCCACTCTACTCTTTTACATCCTTCTGTTTTTGTCTTCTCCCTTTGCCCTAATCATCAGCCTACACTGTTTTTACTTCTCAGAGGCCTGGGAGAAGGTATTGAGACAAGGGTACCTCTGCCTTCAACCAGGAACAGTCAGAAGAAAAGGAGCTTCTTGACTCACCTTGAGATTCTAAGGCCTTTCTCCTCATCAAGGCAGGGTCAGGAGATTACTTCCTACACAGGGCCAACTTTTTGGCCTTATCTTGGTCTTGAGAAATCTCTATCTGGAGAGGACTGCTGCTGCTGCTAAGTCACTTCAGTCGTGTCTGACTCTGTGCGACCCCATAGACGGCAGCCCACCAGGCTCCACCGTCCCTGGGATTCTCCAGGCAAGAATGCTGGAGTGGGTTGCCATTTCCTTCTCCAGTGCATGAAAGGGAAAAGTGAAAGTGAAGTTGCTTAGTCATGTCCGACTCTCAGTGACCCCATGGATTATAGCCTACCAGGCTTCTCTGTCCTTGGGATTTTCCAGGCAAGAGCACTGGAGTGGGGTCTGGAGAGGACTGGGGATCTATAAATGAGAATGCCCATCTCTGAGTGGAAAGAAAATTTAACCCAGGATATTCTAACACCTTCATTATCCAATGCAGGTTGGGACCACAAATATGGAGATAAATGTATCCATCATGTCCTTTGGATATATGATCTTATGGCTTGGCCTTATCTTCTTTTAATTAAAATGTATACACACCAAAAACATTTATTCTGCCACATTCTTGATTTTTAAATGCAGAACAAAAAAAGGTAAGGCTGTGGTGGGAGAAATTGGTGCATCCATTTTCTCTGTCACTGTATTTGATTTTGTAAAAACCTTGAGCAGATGTTAGCCTCCTCCACTGTCCTGTCAGGGAGACCCAGGCTGCAGGTATCTCCCCTATAAGGATGGGGAATGGTAGGTAGGGAGGGTAGGCACTGAGGGCCACTCACTTCCTAAGACCAAGACACAAGTCTGCAAGGAAATAAACATGCTAATGTAGTATTTCCAGGACTTGTTCCAACTGTTTCATGAAAAGATAACTATCACAGTCATTAGCCAGATGTGTTCTTAGCCAGATGTGTTCTGATTCCCTCTTTTCTTTCACTAACATCTGCCCCCACCAACTATTGTCCTAGAGGTGGTTGTCAGTGGCGTGGGTCTCAATCATGGAGATCTCTTGCCCCCTCACGCCCCTCCCCTCTTCTCTTCCTCCCATCAAACTGCTATTTTGTGTCTCTGTTGCAACTGGGTCATGTTTTTGACTTTACCAAGAGGAAGCAAGAGGCCTTCGGTGGGAAAGCAAGAGGTTTCCAGTGTTCACCAAATACAGATGCTCAGGAAATGGGGCACTCGTGTGGCTTGTGTAGAGGGAACTTCTCAGCTACAAGGCTGTGTCCTGTGTGCGGGAGGCCCCGTTCACTCCTTGCTGTCTTCCAGCCTGCCTGACTCCAAACGTCCCCGGGAATAATTCAATTTCTTATCTAAGGTACGGGCCGGCTTCCTTGAACAACCAACTGCTCGATTGCACAACACATCGGTTATATAAGAGGATCTTAAGAAAGAATAAAATCATGAGCCCCACATAACTGCCCCTGTCCAGGCATCACCCCCAGCCCCGAGAGAGGGGCCCAGTTGGGGCAGTTGGTCCATTTGTAAACAGAAGCTGCAGAACAGACCGTTAGTTTTGCTGAATGAAGCTCCAGGGCTCCACATCGTCCTTGTGTTCCTTCAGACGCCCCCGCCCCCACTCCACCTCTGTCACCCCAAACGCAGGACCTCATTACCCTGAATAGAAGGCTCCTCATCATTTATTTATTTTTAGCACTTGCTCAAACTAATTGGTAGCCCAGCAACCCATACATAATACAGTGATCTGGAAGGAACTGACAGCTATTTAATGATGGATGGTATCAGATGGGGACAGAGAACAGGAGGCTTACTCTGCAGTGGGTCTTGTTTGACTGTCTGCTGTTGTCTGGGGGTTCGTGTTTTCTGATGCACTTGGTCTCTAAAGGTCATTAGCTGAAAATTACAGAGCCAGAGCTCAGTAAGCCTGGTGCAGTCCTCTTCCCACTTCTTCACTGGCCTACAGAGGTGGGTTCACCAGTTCTGAGCCTTTGAGAGAAGGAGACCCAGTATTTAGAGAAGGAAGGCCATGTCTTTGACTCTTTCAGCTGCCTGGATCCTGGCACGGGAAAGGTAGTAAGGAGTTTGGGAAGAGTATGAGTTCTGGAAGCAAATAAGTCTGGGGAGTCTCAGCTTGAACGCTCAACACTTATGTGACTTCAGATAAATGGCTTAAACTTTCAGAACCTCAGTTTCCTCATCTTTCAAAATGGAGAGAATAAGACCAACCCACCAATGTGTTTTAGAGGACAAATGTGAAAACACCAATTATACTGCCTCCTACAAGCTTAGGTATTCAATAACAACTTCTTCTTTTCTTTGAATTTACCATATCTAAGATTCCTTAGGGAGCTATGAACAAAACATGCCAAGTTTTGCACTTTCATTTTGCTCTTTATTAGTAGGTCCATAATATAAGATAGACAAGATATCAAAGCAACATACAGGACACCACTGAGAAGACTGGGATTCTATTACTGATTATACCTGAGAATGTGCTCAGAAGCTGTGCAATCAAAAAAGCTTTCATGCTTCCCTGGTGATCCAGTGGTTAAGAGTATGCCTTGCAATGCGGGGGATACAGGTTCAATCACTGGTCCAGGAGGATTCTGCATACCATAGGGCAACTAAGCCTATGCACCACAACTACTGCGCCCGCCTGCCCTACAGCCTGAGCTCCACAACAAGAGAAGCCACTGCAGTGAGAAACCTATGCATCACAACTGGGGAGTAACCCCTGCTTGCTGCAACTAGAGAAAGTCCATGTGTAAAAATGAAGACCCAGTGCCACCAAAAAAAATAATAACAAACTAAAATTTTTTTAAAAGAAGGTCTCCTTTAGGACCCTTCCTACACTGTGGGTAGGAGTGAAAATTGGTGCAGCCACTATATAAACAATATGGAGCTTCATTAAAATACCGAAAATAGATCTACCATGTGATCTAGCAATCTTACTTCTGAGAATATATCCAGAAAACTCTAAAAGTATATAAAAGATACATGCACCCCAATATCCATAGCAGCACCATTTAAAATAGTCAAGACATGGATGCAACCTAAGTGTCTGTCAACAGATGAATGGATAAAGATGTGGCATATATTCACAGTGGAATATTATTCAGCCAAAAAAATAATGAAATAATGCCATTTGCAGCAACATGGATGGACCTAGAGAATATCATACTAAGTAAAGTAAATTATACAGAGACATATATTATATGATAACACTTATACATAGAGTCTAAAAAGAAAAATAATACAAAAGAATTTATTTACCAAAGAGAAACAGACTCACAGACATAGAAAACAAACATATGGTTACCAAAGGGGAAAGGCAGGAGAGAGAGGAGTAAGTTAGGAGTATGGAAGTAACACATACAAACTACTATACATAAAATAGATAGGCAATGAGGATTTACTGTATAGCACAGAGAAATATATTCAATAACTTGTAATAACCTATAATAGAAAATAATTTGAATACATATATATATTTAGCCAAATCACTTTGCTGTATACTTACACAATATTATAAATCAACTACAATTTAAAAAAGGGCCTCCTTTTGAATCCTAGGTTGTGTGTAAACTTGGATAATTATTGATATTTAATCTCTCTGAGTCTTAATCATCTCAATCTCACTGGGATTTGGGAGTGATAAGTATAATAAGTATACTAACAAGTGTAAAGCTACTAATTAAATGCTGAAATAGAGCAGGTGCCCCCCAAATGTTACCTCTGTTTCTTCATTAAGTAGTAATCTTCTAGTTTTGAACTGTAATTAGATATTCATTTATGTAACAAATGTTTATAGACCAAATGTGTCTATGTGGCAGACACAGTCCTAGTTGCTGGGCATCCTGTACTCTGGCTTGGGAGAAAGCTGATAAATTGGCAGATGAAAGTTTATATAATTTAGTGTAAAAAATATGGGATTCCATTAGGCTCATGCTACAGAGCTACTTTTTTCATTCAACTATATTTTATTTCATTGAAAATTGTCTGTATCAGTATATATTAATAGAGAGCTTTTTCATCCTTTTATATAGCTGCACATTGTTCCAAAATGTGTGTATATACACACACACACACCCCCATTATTTAGTCATTACCTTATTGAGGCCATTTGTGTTTTCTACCTTTTTTGGGGGGAGGGAATTGAAAAAATGATACCCTCATTCTTATGTTATTATATTGTATGATAATTTTTGTAGATTATATTGTTTTATTTTTTAATCTTTAAATAAAATATCATGGGCCCAAAATATTATCAAATCTCATGATTTTAATAGGCAATATGTCTTTTTCAGTTGCATTAACCTTTGAAAAGAGTGAAAAAGAAAGTGAAAGTCCATGGAATTCTCCGGGCAAGAATATTGGAGTGGGTAGCCTTTCCCTTCGCCAGGGGATCTTCCTGATCCAGGGATCGAACCCAGGTCTCCCGCATTGCAGGTGGATTTTTTACCAGCTGAGCCACAAGGGAAGCCAAAGAATATAGGAGTGGGTAACCTATCCCTTCTCCAGGGGATCTTCCTGACCTAAGAATTGAACCAGGGTCTCCTGCATTGCAGGTATTTTCTTTACCAACAATCAGGGAATTCTTGATTGATATTTGCAAACAGGTCATCAACTATGTCAGTTTTTGGGAAACATTTTGACAGGGTTTCTTCAAGTGAACCTTTCCCACTGTTCCTTGTGTTTCCTCTGGGCGAGAGGGGAGTACCCAGGTGAGTGCAGGATGCAGAGGGACGCAAATGGGACTTTGAATTTCTGGGCTGCTTCTTGCTCAATATGATCATGCATGTGGGATTTTTTTGTTTGTTTTGTTTTTTTTTTCCTCGTCAGGTCTTATTTCTTTGAGGATAATAATTCCTACCTACTTTTATTCACTAATATGTGTCATTCATTTGGCAACTCATTGGCTTTATCAACTTCAAGTCCCTGAAATTACCCTAAAGTAATTTTAGAATCTTTCAAAGGTCTGTCTCTTCCAGTCTCCTCCACTATAAACTGTGTTCCTTCATGCAACAGCTTCTTGGAAAATTTATTCTTGGAATTAAAATAAAGACTATCTTCAGTTTTAGGTTCACAAAAAAATTGAGCAAAAAGTACAGAGAGTTCCCATATACCTCCTGACCCACACAAGCACAGCCTCCCCCACTATTGGTATCCCCCATCAGAGTGGTACATTTGTCACTACTCTGTATAATTCTACGTTAACACAACAGTATCACTTTAAACCATAGCTTACATTAAGGTTCACTCTAGTGGTGTTGAACATTCTGCGGGTTTGGACAAGCATATAATGACGTATGTCCATCATTACAGTATCGTGCAAACTAGATTCACTGCCCTAAAAATCCTCTGTTCTCTGCCTATTCATTCCTCCCTTCCCCTAACCCCTGGCAACCATCGCTCTTTTTACTGTTTCCCTAGTTTCGGCTTTTCCAGAATGTCATATTGTTGGAATCACACAGTATGTAGCTTTCTGCAACTGGCTTCTTTTACTTATTAATATGCATTAAAATTCTTCCATGACTTTTCCTGGCTTGATAGTTTGTTTCTTTTTAGTGTGAATAATATTCCCTTGTCTGTATGTACATAGTTTATTTATCCACTCATCTACTTAAACACATCTTGGTTGCTTCCAAATATTGACAAATACGAATGAAGCTGCAAAAAACATCTGTATGCAGGTTTTGGTGTGGACATAAGTTATTAACTGATTTGGGTAAATACCAAGGAGCCCAATTGCTGCATCATATGGTAAATTTTATAAGAAACTGCCAAACTGTCTTCCAAAGTGGCTGTACCATTTTCCACCCCCACCAGAAATGAATAAATACTGCTCCACATCCTCACCAGAATTTGGTTTTATCAGTGATTTGGATGTGTGATTTGGATTTGGATTATGATAGATATCTAGCAGTATTTCACCGTTCTCTTAACTTACATTTCCCTCATGAAGTATGATGTTGAACTTTACTTTTTAAATTTTCTTAATCCATTTTATTGGTTTTTAGTTTGGTTAGTTACTGCATTGACATTCCACTGCAAAATAGTAATTCTTGCTGCACAGGGTCATTGTGAGAAAGAAAGGAAAGAATATTATCTCTGTAAATACAAAATCTCAGTTTATAGCCTTCATTTCTGTATCTTGCTCAAGTTGGATAAAACCAGAGCTGGAAGTCACACTGGTGGAAAGTCAGTGCCCATGAAGTTTCATAGGATAATCGACCTCAAATATTCAATGCCTTGTGAGCACAGAGAAGGAAATAACTAGCTTTGCCTGAGGAGTTGAATTAGATTTTATGGTGCCTAGAATATAGCAGCCACTCATTAATTCTTCACTAAATGAGAGGACATTTGAGAAGGTGGACTCTGGAGTTAGACTCCTTAGAATTGAAACAATCCTCCATTAATTTATCAGATGTATGACTTTTGGTCAGTTACTTAACCTCTCTGTGTCCCCATGTGAAAAAATGGGGCTAATAGCAATCCGAAACTGGAGACAACTCAAATGTCCTCAGTGGATGAATGGATAACAAAATATGGTATATCTACTCTGTGAACTATTACTCAGTCGTAAAAAAAAAAAAAAAGAATGAAGTACTGATATATGTAACAACATGGATGAACCTTGAAAGCATCATGCTAAGTGAAAGAAGCCAGTCACAAAAGGTCCCATACTATATGATTCCATCTATAGGGAGTGCCTAGGATAGGTAAATCCGTAGAGACAGAAAGCAGATGGGTGGCTCCCAGGGGCTAAGAGGAAGGAGTCATGGGTAGTGATTACTTAACAGGTACAGGATTTTCTTTTGGGTTAATGAAAATGTTTTGATGAAACAAGATAGCTGTGGTGGTTGTACAACATTGTGAAGGTACTAAAAAGCCATTGAATTGTACACTTAAAGGTGGTTACTTTTATCTTAAATGAACTTTATTTTACTTCAATAAAAATACTCACTGGATATGCTACACTGGAAGGTTTGACATAGCTGAGTGAGTAGTAAGGTAGTGAGATGGAAAATAGATTTCATTAAATTACCCAGGATGCCACAGGGAGCTGAGATATGCAAGACAGGTTGAAACATATAGAGTGTGAGGTAGTACAGAATTCTAGAAAGATAAAAGACAAAAATGGGATGAAGAGTATTTGAAAGGGAAAAAAACCCAGAATTTTCCATAAACATTTGTTGGAAGAGTACAAACCTCAGATATAGGAAACCCAAAAAGTTTCAAGAAGAATAAAAGAAAATTCATACCTAGGCACATTCTAGTAAAACTGTAGAATGCCTAAAGCCAAAAGATCTAAAAGGTAGCCAGAAAATAAAAATCACTTCCAAAGTGGTGTCAATTAGACAGCTGATGAACTTTTCAACAGTAGTCATAAAAGACAAAAGACAGGAATAAATTTTGCAAAATGCTGAAAGAAAAAGTGCTGCTAGTGTAGACTTTCAAAGAAAGCAAAATTATCTTTCAATAATGAAGACAAAATACTCTTTAGACAAACAAAAATTGAGAGTTTTACCACCAACAGATCTTTGCCCAAGAAAATTCTAAAAGATTCGTTTCAAGGTAAAATTTCAGATGTTAGTAAATACTGGGTAAATATAGTAAATATTTTAAATATTATATATTTATAGTATAATAAATATATAATTTATATATATAATATATTATAATGAATACATAATTTATATTTATATATTTAATATATATTTATATATAATATAATTGGGCTTCCCTGGTGGCTCAGATGGTAAAGCGTCCGCTTGCAATGCGGGAGACCTGAGTTCGATCCCTGGGTCAGGAAGATCCCCTGGAGAAGGAAATGGCAACCCACTCCAGTACTCTTGCCTGGAAAAGCCCATGGACAGAGAAGCCTGGTAGGTTACAGTCCATGGGGTCATGAAGAGTTGGACACGACTGAGCGACTTCACACATATAATATAATATATTATATTATTTATATATAATATATAATATAACATATTATATATTATATAAATATTAAATATAGTAAATATAGTAAATATTAGTAAATGCTGGGTCTAAATATAATTTGACTGGATAAGCAACTAAATTAATGTGTGAATTATAGGATTAAATAAAAGTTATAACTAAAACAATTAATGTGGGAGTATTTAAATTATAGAGAAAGTGATAAGGGTCACAGTGTTTGGAGGTCTTATATTACTTGGGAGGAAAGGTAAAGATATTGATTAATATGTTAAAATATATACAGCAGTCACTGAAAGAAGACAGCTAGGTGTCCCTTATATCTATTGTCCTTTTCTTATGTAATAGTGAAACTTTAATTTTTATCTGATCACATGACCATTTTTCAGCCTTTGAGGCTACAGTGATTGAGGTGCAACAGATTGCATTTTATTTCCAAACATGGGGTGCCCCTCCTCCTGGGAGGATTATGTATTTCCTCACCCTTCTGACATCAGGTTTGATCTCCTTTGGGAGGATTTTATTTAAACACTGGTGATATCAGGCTTGGCCAGGTGACTTGTTTAGCCAATAAAATGTCAGTGGAAATAAAATATGTCACCTTCTGAGCAGAAGTTTGCAAAACCATCGTGAAGTTCCACCATCTCTTTTTCTTCTGCTCTATCCTTAGCAATGCTTCAGAAAGGGACTAGGGCCAGGAACAAAGAGCCAAAGCTAATATGTATATGTGATATGGTGAGAAATAAACCCACATTAAAGCCACTTGGATTTTGGAGTTGTTGGTTACTATAGCATAATTTAGCCTTAGGTAAGTGATACAGAAGTTAATGCCTAGAAATAAACAGCTGCATCACAACAACAAATAAACAAATACAACAACTTCAAATTAGCAGAATATATTATTGGCTTTCAGAATGTGAAGTAGGTGCCTAGGAAATGTTAGTGGAGGCTAACATATATAGAAAGATGATAATCTATATTATGGAGTGGCCAAATATTGACCAAAACTTGCCTATGCTAACTTGAAAGGCAAACTATGGATGGAGGTTCCTAACATTGTACAGGAAGTGGTGATCAAAACCATCCTCAATAAAAAAGAAATGCAAAAAGGCAAAATAGTTGTCAGAGGATGCCTTACAAATAGCTGAGAAAAGAAGAGAAGTGAAAGAGAAAGCGATCAGTGCAAAGAAATAGAGGAAAACAACAGATTGGGAAAGACTAGAGATCGCTTCAAGAAAATTAGAGATACCAAAGGAACATTTCATGCAAAGATAGGCTCGATAAAGGACAGAAATGGTATGGACCTAACAGAAGCAGAAGATATTAAGAAGAGGTGGCAAGAATACACAGAAGAATTGTATGAAAAAGATCTTCACGACCCAGATAATCACGATGGTGTAATCACTCACCTAGAGCCAGACATCCTGGAATGTGAAGTCAAGTGGGCTTTAGAAAGCATCACTATGAACAAAGCTAGTGGAGGTGATGTAATTCCAGTTGAGCTATTTCAAATCCTCAAAGGTGATGCTATGAAAGTGCTGCACTCGATATGCCAGCAGATTTGGAAAACTCAGCAGTGGCCACAGGACTGGAAAATGTCAGTTTTCATTCCAATCCCAAAGAAAGGCAATGCCAAAGAATGCTCAAACTACAGCACAATTGCACTCATCTCACATGCTAGTAAAGTAATGCTCAAAATTCTCCAAGCCAGGCTTCAGCAATACGTGAACCGTGAACTTCCAGATGTTCAAGCTGGTTTTAGAAAAGGCAGAGGAACCAGATATCAAATTGCCAGTATCCGCTGGATCATCGAAAAGCAAGAGAGTTCCAGAAAAACATCTACTTCTGCTTTCTTGACTATGCCAAAGCCTTTAACTGTGTGGATCACAATAAACTGTGGAAAATTCTGAAAGAGATGGGAATACCAGACCATCTGACCCGCCTCTTGAGAAACCTGTATGCAGGTCAGGAAGCAACAGTTAGAACTGGACATGGAACAACAGACTGGTTCCAAATAGGAAAAGGAGTACGTCAAGGCTGTATATTGTCACCCTGCTGATTTAACTTATATGCAGAGTACATCATGAGAAATGCTGAGCTGGAAGAAACACAAGCTGGAATCAAGGTTGCCGGGAGAAATATCAATAACCTCAGATATGCAGATGACACCACCCTTATGGCAGAAAGTGAAGAAGAACTAAAGCGCCTCTTGATGAAAGTGAAAGAGGAGAGTGAAAAAGTTGGCTTAAAGCTCAACCTTCAGAAAACTAAGATCATGGCATCTGATCCCATCACTTCATGGGAAATAGATGGGTAAACAGTGGAAACAGTGTCAGACTTTATTTTTTTAGGCTCCAAAATCACTGCTGATGGTGATTGCAGCCATGAAATTAAAAAACGCTTACTCCTTGGAAGGAAGGTTATGGCCAACCTAGATAGCATATTTAAAATCAGAGACACTACTTTGCCAGCAAAGGTCCATCTAGTCAAGGCTATGGTTTCTCCAGTGGTCATGTATGGATGTGAGAGTTGGACGGTGAAGAAAGCTGAGCACCACAGAATTGATGCTTTTGAACTGTGGTGTTGGAGAAGACTTTTGAGAGTCCCTTGGACTGCAAGGAGATCCAATCAATCCATCCTAAAGGAGATCAATCCTGGGTGTTCATTGGAAGGACTGATGTTGAAGCTGAAACTCCAATACTTTGGCCACCTCATGCAAAGGGTTGACTCATTGGAAAAGAACCTGATGCTGGGTAGGATTGGGGGCAGGAGGAGAAGGGGATGATAGAGGATGAGATGATTGGATGGCATCACCAACTCGATGGACATGGGCTTGGGTAGACTCCGGGAGTTGGTGATGGACAGAGAGGCCTGGCGTGCTGCAATTTATGGGGTCGCAAAGAGTCAGACACGACTGAGCGACTGAACTGAACTGAACTGAAAGGCAAAGGAGAAAAGGAAAGATATGTCCATTTGAGTGCAGAGTTCCAGAGAACAGCAGGAGAGATAAGAAAGCCTTTTTAAGGAACAATGCAAAGACACAGGAGAACAAAAGTATGGGAAAGACTAGAGATCTCATCAACAAAATTAGAAGCACCAAGGGAATATTTCATGGAAAGATAGGCACAATAAAGGACAGAAATGGTATGGACCTAATAGAAACGAAAAATTAAGAAGAGGTGGCAAGAATACACAAAAAACTATACAAAAAATATCTTAATGACCTGGATAACCATGATGGTGTGATTACTCATCTTGAGCCAGACATCCTGTAGTGCAAAGTCAAGTGGGGCTTAGGAAGCATCACATGAACAAAGCTAGTGGAGGTGATGAAATTCCAGTTGAGCTATTTCAAATCTTAAAAGATGATGTTGTGAAAGTGCTGCACTCAATATTCCAGCAAATTTGGAAAACTCAGCAGTGGCCACAGAACTGGAAAAGGTCAGCTTCCATTCCAATCCCAAAGAAGGTTAATACCAAAGAATGCTCAAATTACCGCACAATTGCACTCATTCCACATGCTAACAAGGTCATGCTCAAAATCCTTCAAGCTAGGCTTCAACAGTACGTGAATCAAGAACTTCCAGATGTACAAGCTGGATTTAGAAAAGGCAGAGGGACCAGAGATCAAATTGCCAACATCAGTTAGATCATGGAAAAAGCTACAAAATTCCAGAAAAACATCTACTTCTGCTTCGTTGACTATGCTAAAGTCTTTGACTGTGTGGATCACAACAAATTGTGGATAATTTTTAAAGAGATGGGAATACCAGACCACCTTATCTGTCTCCCATGAAACCTGTATGCAGGTCAAGAAGCAAGTTAGAACCGGACATGGAACAACAGACTGGTTCAAATTGGATAAGGTGTACGTCAAAGCTGTATATTGTCACCTTGCTTATTTAACTTACATGCATAGTATATCATGAGAAATGCTGGGCTGGAAGAAACACAAGCTGGAATCAAGATTGCGGGGAGAAATATCAATAACCGCAGATATGCTGATGACACCACCCTTATGGCACTTATCGAAGAGGAGCTAAACAGCTTCTTGATGAAAGTGAAAGAGGAGAGTGAAAAAGCTGACTTAAAACTCGACATTCAAAAAATGAAGATCATGGCATCTGGTCCCATCACTTCATGGCAGATAGATGGGTAAACAGTGGAATCAGTGACAGACTTTATTTTCTTAGACTCCAAAATCACTACAAATGGTGACTGTAGCCATGAAATTAAAAGATGCTGATTCCTTGAAAGAACAGCAATGACAAACCTAGACAGCATATTAAAAAGCAGAGACATTGCTTTGCCTACAAAGTTCCATCTAGTCAAATCTATGGTTTTTCTAGTAGTCACGTACATATGTGAAAGCTGGACAATAGAAAAGGCTGAGTGCCAAAGAAGTGATGACTTCAAACTGCAGCGCTGGAGAAGAGTCTTTAAAGACTCTTGGACTGCAAGGAGATCCAACCAGTCCATCCTAAAGGAAATCAGTCCTGAATATTCATTGGAAAGACTGATGCTGAAGCTGAAGCTCCAATACTTTGGCCACCCGATGCAAAGAACTGACTCATTTGAAAAAACCCTGATGCTAGGAAAGATTGAAGGCAAGAGGAGAAGGGGACAACAGAGGATGAGATGGTTGGATGGCATCACCAACTCACTGGACATGAGTTTGAGCAAACTCTGGGAGATGGTGAAGGACAAGGAGGTCTGGAATGCTACACTCCATGGGGTCACAAAGAGTCGGACATGACTGAACGTCAACAACAGCAACAACAATGAACTTATGATATAAGATGAAGAATGTGGGAAATAAAGAATGGGATTTGAAAGTTGCATATTACCGCATTGTAACGGCCTGAGATAACTAATGGAGTGATCCATATGACCAAATAAATCAGTGTCACAATAAAGTAAGGAGATGAAACCCTACATTGAAAATACACAGATCTTCAGATTCAGTTCAGTTCAGTCGTCCAGTTGTGTCCAACTCTTTGCAACCCCATGAATCGCAGCACACCAGACCTCCCTGTCCATCACAACTCCTGGAGTTTACCCAAACTCATGTCCATTGAGTCGGTGACGCCATCCAGCCATCTCATCCTCTGTTGTCCCCTTCTCCTCCTGCCCCCAATCCTTCCCAGCATCAGGATCTTTTCCAATGAGTCAACCCTTCGCATCAGGTGGCCAAAGTATTGGAGTTTCAGCTTCAACATCAGTCCTTCCAATGAACACCCAGGACTGATCTCCTTTAGGATGGACTGGTTGGACCTCCTAGCAGTCCAAGGGACTCTCAAGAGTCTTCTCCAACACCACAGTTCAAAAGTATCAATTCTTCGGCACTCAGCTTTCTTTAGAGTCCAACTCTCACATCCATACATGACTACTGGAAAAACCATAGCCTTGACTAGACAGACCTTTGTTGGCAAAGTAATGTCTCTTCTTTTTAATACACTGTCTAGGTTGGTCATAACTTTCCTTCCAAGGAGTAAGCGTCTTTTAATTTCATGGCTGCAATCACCATCAGCAATGATTTTGGAGCCCCAAAAAATAAAGTCTGAGATTGTTTCCACTGTTTTCCCATCTATTTGCCATGAAGTGATGGGACCAGAGGCCATGATCTTAGTTTTCTGAACGTTGAGCTTTAAGCCAACTTTTTCACTCTCCTCTTTCAACTTTCATCAAGAGGCTTTTTAGTTCCTCTTCCCTTTCTGCCATCAGGGTGGTGTCATCTGCATATCTGAGGTTATTGATATTTCTCCTGGCAATCTTGATTTCAGCTTTTGTTTCTTCCAGCCCAGCGTTTCTCATCATGTACTCTGCATATAAGTTAAATAAGCAGAATGACAATATACAGCCTTGATGTACTCCTTTTCCTGTTTGGAACCAGGATTCTTTACTGCTGAGCCACCAGGGAAGACCAGAGACATATCTAAAGCATGCTCCCAGAGACATATTTAAAACATAGAGGCAATGGAGAGACTGAAAATGTACTGCAAAAAAGTGTAATTCTTTATTGGAAGAGGCAAAGACCATTCTCAAACTGGAGCAGACCAATTCAAAAATTAAAATGATTGCAAAGCCTTTCCAAAAATTTATGTTTAGTACTACAGGAGGCTCTGGTTCCTGGATTTGCCACTCTGATCCAGTTTAATCGCTAACATCTATAAGAAAAGAAAGTCCTCTTTCTTTCATATCACACTGGGCTAGGGCCAAATGAGATTCTGCATGCTGATGGTGTGGGGTAATAGCTATATCGTAATCATCATTTTAGAGAACATTTTTCTCCTACCAGCTCTTGCTGAACATATTTAGATTCTGAGATAACATTAGGGGGTGAGAACATTTGTCGTTTAAAGACTTCAATTCGAGGGCTTCAGCCACTCACTGGCTTTGTCATTTGTTATTCATACATGTTCATCAAATTGTTCAAATGTTTTTATTTCCTCCTATCAATGGTTTCATTTAGAAAACAGTTCGTATCATCTCCAAGCTAATTATTTAATAAAAAAGGTTTCTTTCATTTTTTATTTTCTCATCTCTCTTCTTTTGACATTGAGGCCATGTTTCTCATCTGAAACTTCAATGTGTGCTAACTTTACATTTTTATAAATTCATACATTGAGGGCACTTTGTTTTCGTCCAGTGTTTTCCCCCCAGGAGGGGAAAGTTGTATTTATAGGCATCTATAAATGCAAGGCTTTGTTGTGCTGATCTTTTCTTTCTCCTCGCCCCCTCGGGGTGGTGGCTAGAAATCTGCGCAATTCTTGCTTAAAAAAAAAATATATAAGGAATGAAAGACAATATGATACAGTTGGTCTCTGTTGATTACTTAGTAGTCTGGTGACTGTAGAAATGCTGATCAAAGGTTCTGGACAATGAACGCCAAGCTTGTGGGGGAAGAGGCTGAGGGGCAGCAGGATTTAGGAAAGAGTTACAGAGCTTTGCTAGTCTAATTTAATAACTTTTCATACCTTCTTTTTTTTTCTTCAGATTTTTTTTGATGTGGACCAGTTTTAAAGCCTTTATTGAATTTGTCGCAATATTGCTTCTGTTTTATGTTTTGGTGTTTTGGACACAAGGCATGTGGGATCTTAGCTCCCAGACCGGGGCTCAAACCTGTGCCCCCTGCACTGGAAATGCAGAGTCTTAACCACTGGACTACCAGGGAAGGGCCCTTCTTTTCCTTCTTTCTTTCTTTCCTCTCTGCTCTTTGGTCTTTCTACTGCTCTCTATTTTTCCATATTTTGTTTTTTCCTTTCTTTCTTTTTTCCTTTATACAAGGAAGGAAACTACAAGATTGAACCATAGGTTGGAAATGGCCAAATAGCAGGATATTTCACACACACAACCTAACACAACAAAAAAATTCAAGATTTAAAACTTCTCTACACAAAGAAAAGAGAACAACAGTACAATATTATTGTCCAAAAATGGAGATTCTTCCTTATTCAAGAAGGCAAACTGGCTTAGGACTGGCTGTGGGTTTAACCAGGCCTGAATGGAATCCTGGTCCCACAACCTGTTCTTTGCAAGACTTTGATCACGTGACTTTGCTTCTCTGAGTCTCAGTTGCCTTCTCTGTAAATAGAAATCCTGGTACCTATTTTACAGGATTTTTCTGAAAATGGAAAGTAAACATAAAAAGGCATGACACCTCACAGGTTGAGAGGTCTGACAAATACACGTGTCTAACTTTTTTATGGTACTTTGGTGATAGAAAAATGCAAATTGATTCAAAAGCATTACTGAACACTTGTGGCTTCAAGGCAGAAGTTATAAGCTGATTCAGAAAGAATTGATCACATTGGAAAGAAAACGTATTACTCAGTTCAGTTCAATTCTGTTGCTCAGTCATGTCAGACTCTTTGAAACCCCATGGACTGCGGCACACAAGGCCTCCCTGTCCATCACCAACTCCCGCACTTTACTCAAACTCATGTCCATTGAGTCGGTGATACCATCCAACCGTCTCATCCTCTGCCGTCCCCTTCTACTCCCACCTTCAATCTTTCCCAGCATCAGGGTCTTTTCAAATGAGTCAGTTCTTCGCATCAGGTGGCCAAAGTATTGGAGTTTCAGCATCAGCATCAGTCCTTCCAATGAATATTCAGGACTGATTTCCTTTAGGATGGACTGGTTGGATCTCCTTGCAGTCCAAGGGACTTTCAAGAGTCTTCTCCAACACCACAGTTCAAAAGCATCAATTCTTCTGCACTCAGCTTTCTTTATTGTCCAACTCTCACATCCATACATGGCTGCTGGAAAAACCATAGCTTTGACTAGATGGACCTTTGTTGGCAAAGTAATGTCTCTGCTTTTTAATATGCTATCTAGGTTGGTCATAACTTTTCTTCCAAGGAGCCAGTGTCTTAATTTCATGGCTGCAATCACCATCTGCAGTGATTTTGGAGCCCCCCAAAATAAAAGTCTGTCACTGTTTCCACTGTTTCCCCATCTATTTGACATGAAGTGATGGGACCAGATGCCATGATCTCAGTGTGCTGAATGTTGAGCTTTAAGCCAACTTTTCCACTCTTCTCTTTCACTTTCATCAAGAGGCTCTTCAGTTCCTCTTCACTTTCTGCCATAAGGGTGGTGTAATCTGCATATCTGAGGTTATTGATATTTCTCCCAGCAATCTTGATTCCAGCTTGTGTTTCTTCCAGCCCAGCATTTCTCATGATGTACTCTGCATGTAAGTTAAATAAGCAGGGTGACAATATACAGCCTAAGACCATGAGCAAATATTTAACCAAAACAGTTTGCCTCCAAGCATCAATACATGGGGGACCAAGTACCAGCATGTGATTGATTGATCAAGGATGGGTTTCCCCAAGACTTAATTCCTTTTGTGATATATCACATACATGGTGCTGTGGGCAATTATGTGAAGTGTGTGTGTATGTGTGTGTGTGTGTGTGTGAAGAACATAGTGTCAGGAGTCAGAAGTCACCGTTTCAGGAAGACCTTGGAAATCTCATTTTCCAGTAGGATGAAGCTCCCCTCACTTCAACTGTGCAGTCCAGAAGCTCTTTGGGGAATATATTCCAGGCCACTGGGTATGGCTTTCTGTTTAAATACTGACTTAACTCTGGGACAGTGGCCACCAGGTACTCTGATCATCACACTGCTGACATCTTGTGGGGCTACAGCAAGAATCTCACAGTCCTGAGGGCTTGATGGGAAGCCTTGTGGCTCAGTTTCAAATACCCAATGAGTCTGGGATGAACAGCCATGAGGGGTGTAAGTTGAGTATTTGTCTGATTGCAGTGATTATGATAGTTCCTTTACAACTTTGGTTTCAACTGCATGCTATTATGGGCCTTCCCAGGTGGCTCAGTGGGTAAAGAATCCACCTGCAATGCAGGAGAGACAGGAGACTTGGGTTCAATCTTGGGCCTGGAAGATCCCTTGGAGAAGGAAATAGTAACCTGCTCCAGTATTTTTGCCTGGAAAATCTCATGGGCAGAGGAGACTGATCGGCTACAGTCCATGGGATTGCAGAGAGTCAGTCATGGCTGCAGTGACTGAGCACAAACACATACTATTATATAGCTTGCTTGCCAAGTAATATGCCTTTAAATATGTTTAATAATTTTTGAATCACCGTTAATTCTCTTAATCAATAGGTATTCACACTCTCTTGTAGGTGTCTGAAGGATTTTGAAATTTGAAAAAGAAATTCATACACTCAAGGAAGTTGGGAACCCCCACCCTAGGCTCTGTGACTAATCTCTTCCTGTATCTTGCTCACCCAGTGTCTGAACTGACCTGCCATTCAGATCTAATGTTTGATCCTGGGGAAACTTTATGAAATAGATTCCATCCTGACTGGGGGATAGTTCTCTCGAGTAGTGGGTCACGAGTCCCCGACCTCCTATTGACTTCTCAGTACAGGTCACCCTCTAAAGGACTCACCACCAACCACCTGGTCCCATTTCCCATATTTTGATATGGGAACCTGTTTTGGGGGTGTCTTTTTTTTTTTTTTTTTTTTGACATATTAAGCAAAACCAAAATTTAATTATTTATAACATCCAAATTTCTCTCTATGGCGGCCTGGGTGGCTCAGACAGTAAAGAATTCACCTGGCAATGCAGGCAAAGACCTGGGTTGGATCCCTGGGTTGGGAAGATCCCCTGGAGAAGGGAATGGCAACCCACTCCAGTATTCTTGCCTGGAGAATCCCATGGACAGAAGAGTCTGGCGGGCTATAGTCCACGGGGTCACAAAGAGTAGGACATGACTGAGCAACTTTCTTTCTCTTATGATAGGGACCTTTTTTTTTTAAGAGAAGAAAATGATTAGCTTTTACAGTTATGACCCTATCAGAAAACAATGTCACATTCCATCCCACAACCAGCAAAAGCTGAGGAGGAAAAATGACTACGCCTGGGCTTCTCTAGACCCTTCCTCCTATGGCTAGCCTGGCCCAGTCCTGAGATAACTCTGGGTTATACAGCATGTTTCACCGGCTTCAAGGAGAGCCTCAAATACCTTCCAGCATACACTCCCTGACACGTCCCTGCCTTTACCCCATCACAGGCCCTGCTCTCGAGGCATCCGGATGCCAGCATTCTGGAGATGCCTCTTCTCAGCTTCAGCTGGAGAAGGACATAAACACACATGGCCTTCACAGCCCATGCAAGGATCAAAAAATGTTTGGCCACTAGCACTCTCTTATTTGTGATTATTTCTTGCTTCTAATTTTGCAGCCCGCACCAAATCCTCCTCCAAGAGGATACTGCCTTGCAAGCTGACAGCTCTCGGGGTTGGGTGGGGGGGGAGGGGGTGTCTAAACTCAGCACACCACCTGCACTCATTCCAAGACTCAATCCAGGTCATCTAATGAAAAGTGCACTAAGCAGAGTTTCTCAGAGCAATCCCTGGAATACAATAGAAAAGCCAGTCGGCCCGCCCCAACCCCTCGTTGGCTGCATTTCCTGCGCCCTCCCTAGCTTTCTTCTTCTTTCCTCTCTGCCTACTTTCTTCTTTGTCCTCTTCCTGGTGCTGCTGCCACTGTGACCGTCCTTTTGTTGTGGGGGCCCATTGTGTGAGCCAAGTTTTGCCCTGGGGGAGGGCCTCACACTGGCTCCGTGGATTCAAAGTGCCAGGGCTGCCGAAGGAAGATTGTCTGACCACAAGCCACCTGGCATCCATCAAAGACAAACAAACATGCTGTGCTTATCACCAAGCTCCCTGGGGTAGCCAAACTGTAAATTAGATCCATAACGGCCTCCTCAGCAGCATCGCATGGCCCAGGCACAGACCCTGGTGGCCCTAGGTCTTAACTGCAAAAATGGATACTTGAGTGTCACCCACCTTGGCTTTAGTTTGAGTGTGAACTTTATTTCAAAATATCCTTTAAAGCTGGAATATATGTGCACACACATACACAAGACCAATAGCACAAAGCCAAGATATAAACGGTGGCTGCCTTTGCCTGGTGACTATGGGTCTCTGGGACTTCTTTTCTTTGTACGGTTTTATATTTTCCAAAGTTTCTCCAATGAGGACTTAATCATTTTTATAATGTTGAAAACATGGACAGATACTTTTAATTTAAAATGTTTGAAAATCAAAACATCCTAACTTATGTGTGGATGAGGAGGTGGAAAGCAAGGTGGGCTTAGTTTAAAAGGAGGGCAAATTCTAAAACAGACTTACAGAGATAGAAAACAAACTCGTGGTTACCAAAGGGGAAGGGAGGGGGAAGAACAGAAGTATGGATTAACAGATACTGGCTTCTATATATAAAATAGGTAAGCAACAAGGATATACTGTATAGCACAGAGAATTATAGCCATTATTTTGCAATAACCTGTAATGGAGTATAATCTGCAAAAATGCTGAATCACTATACTGTACACCTGAAACTAATATAATATTGTAAATTAACTATACTTCAGCTTTAAAAAAAAAAAAAAACGGCAAAGTCTGATTATATCAGAGCTGAGCACCTGGTGAGTCAGAACCCAGTTACAGCTCCAGCAAACATCCCCAGTATCTCTCACCTCATGTCTGGGTCCTGTCACCGCTGATGCATTCAGGATTCCTGCAGAGACATTGCTGGTCTTCTTGTCCGAGAGGGTTATTGGGGAAGCGCTTTCTCCTACCCACCCCAACCACACCTCTGCCAACTTTGCCTGAGGGCACAACAATCCTGGAACCCCAGAGTGAAGGCTAAGAGGCTTGTCAGTTATTTTTGGATACACCCTTAGGCGCTTCCTGCTTTTCCTCAGCGGTCTCACAGAGCTGGAGGTAAGGTGGTTTATCACCTGGTACAGTGCCTCACTCAAGTTTATGCAACATAACACAGATCTAGGTCAAATCTGTATCCACCTGAATAAACCCACCAGATCCCCTCCCATCCATCACTCCCAGGAGTCTTGTCCACACAGTGACAAGAGCTGACTCAAAAGTCTGGTTGTTTGGGGAGTTGTATAGATACAATTCTCATCAGAACATCATTCGCTTCTATAGGAAAGTACACCAGCCAGACTGATCGTATATTACAAGTATATCTGTGATAATACGATTTGAATCATTCACTTTTAATCTGATTGACTTGGCACTTGACTTGAGACTGAGGATGGCAAAGCTCTCCCAGGATACCCCATCTCTCAATGTACGCAAAGAGACACGGGATCACCATTCTAAACACATGTTCGATCGGAGAGTTAATTTTCTTTTTTCATTTTAGGAGTTATTTTGGAGAATTTACTCTATCAAATTTGATAAAGTTAATTTTGAGCTCGAGAAATCAGATCCTGCTTTCTTGTCTGCTGGTTTCCAAAACAGTTCTGCCAAAATCCTGCATGCAGATACACTGCCGAGAGATAACAACGATAGAAGTCATATCATGAAGCCACGGATCACTGGGGGAAATGCAAATCCACAGGCCTTCAGATCTGAGGCAGCATTCGCGAATGCTGAAGTCATCTCCTATTCACCCGAGGCCCTCAGATCTGCACATCAATGAATGAAATTGGAGGCTAATAGGCAGGTATTGATTTCTCTAAGGGTGGGTGTCAATATTTACAATCCCAAGAGGTGGGAACTGATGGAGGCAAAAACCAAAGTCGAGCTGGCAACTGCCAAGGTCATAGTGAGCAATAATCCTACTCTTCACAATGTGGGTCAAAGCCTCTGCCTCCAAGTGGTGCCCCATTATTCAGATGAAAAGCAAAACTACATTTGGTCTTCTAGACACTACCAATCTCTATCACCTAATAGCCAGGCAACGTGAAACTCCAGGTAACTTACTAGATGTTTTCTACCACACAAGCTTGGTCAAATTAGTCAGCTCTGGGGACAGGGGCTTTTTCAAACTAATTGCTCAAATCACCTATTCTTCCTTTAGTCCAAAAGCTTGTTGCCTCCTCTCCATGTATATGAAACTGTCTCTCTGACTAGATCGCAACTCTTAAATCAGATTTCCTTTTCTCCCTCTCTCCACATCTCCGGCAAACTACTCATTGTGTGTGTGTGTGCTCAGTTGCTGCAGTCGTGTCTGACTCTTTGTGACCCCAAGGACTGCAGACTTGCCAGGCTCCTCTGTCCATGGGATTCTCCAGGCAAGGATACTGGAGGAGGGTGCCATGTCCTCCTTCAGGGAATTTTCCCGACCCAGAGTTCGAACCCACGTCTCCTGCACTGCAGGCAGATTCTTTACCCACTGAGCAACCTGGGAAACCCAAACTACTCATTACAGCAAGGCAATTGCAAGTTTATAGGTCTTTTCCCCTTGGTCAAAGTGGGCTAGCTGAGATAAACAACCATGCATTACTCTCCTGGGCAGTCAAAGTTTGACTACTCTGCTGGATAGTGAAATCATCAAAGCTACTCTAGCAATATCTATTGCAAGGATGGACAAAATTGGAGCTTCATTTTTGCAGTCAGGGTATTTCAGAAATCAGGCAAGATCTGGATCATTTCTGTGTTTAAAATGAGGAAAAATCCAAATTCTTAGTTTTAAGCTCCCTGTGTACAACAAGGCCGGGACAAAAGTTCCCCCCGAATGGCCTTCCTCCTGATGAAGAGGAGGTTTTAGGAATACCTTTGGGTTTGGCTGGGATAACTCAGGTCGTTTCAGCCCTGAGTACCCCACATGCCTCAGTGGCACAAGAATGTAACTCTTTCCCCTTACAGGAAAGGATAGCAGATCTGATGCCAAACAGAAGATGCATGAATGTCAGGAGAGACAATGGTAAAATACTGAGGTAGACTGTTTATATTGGGGGGGGGGACGTGCATTCCTTCGTCTCGCCTGTTTCAAAACTTCCCCCCATTCTTGGCTATTTTCCCACTTCACATTCCTACTTCTTTCCATTTATTGTGTAACTAATTACTGAGTGCAAACATTTAACATCACAATTTAGCATCAAAATAAGATTGTGTACACAGAGATGAAACATCAGCAGGATCAAAAACATGTCAGCGTCCAAACATGCAGGATGCGTGTCCGTGGCTTGAAGAACATCCTGGAGATGATTGAGGAGCCTTCTTTAAAGAAATGCTGTAACATCAACCCTCTTGATGGCATAGAAGATAACTTTGTGTGGAAAATCAGGCTCTAATGACCCTGAGCAGAAAAGTATTATAGAAAAGTCATACTCTGTATGTGAAGAAGTTTTAGGAATACCTTACTTTGTGTAAGATATTTCACTTATGACTTCCCTTTTGTATATGCACAAGAGTTTTATTTGATGAAAGTTTATGTATAAATGAGGATTCTTTTAATATGCTTAAAATAAAAATTCAAAGCCTTGATCATAATTTAATTTGCTATTTTCTTAGCAGTATGTAAAATCATGGTGCTTGTATTAGTTTGCCAAAGTGAAAGTGAAAATTGCTCAGTCATGTCCAACTCTTTGCAACCCCATGGACTGTAGCCCGCCAGGCTCCTCTGTCCATGGAATTCTCCAGGCCAGAAGACAGGAGTGGGTAGCCATTCCCTTCTCCAGGGGATCTTCCCAACCCAGAGATTGAACCCACATTTCCCACATTGGAGGAGGATTCTTTACCACCTGCACCACCAGAGAAGCCCTGCCAGGGCCACCATTAACAAAGTACCACAAACTGAGCAGTTTAAATAACAGCAATTTGTTTTCTAATAGTTCTGGAAACAATCAAAGATCTAGATGTTGCTGGGGTTGATTTCTTCCGAGTCCTCTCCGCTTGGCTTGTAGATGGTCATCTACTCCCTATGCTATGGTCTTCTCTCTGTCCTGTCTGTGTCCAGATCCCCTCTTTGTATAAGGACACTCATCATATTGGATTAGAGTTCATGCTAATGACCTCTTTTTAACTTAATGACCTCCTTAAAGACCTGATTTCCAAATACAGTTAATTTTGAGATACTAGGGGTTAAGACTTCAATAATGAATTTTAGGAGAACACAATTCAGCTCATAACACTACCTTACAATTGATGGCTTCTTAGTTCAATGAATGTTAGAGCACAAACCTCAGAGGATTGTAATGATATTAAATGAGTCCCTGGAGCATAGGAAGCACTATGTGAGCCTTAACTGTTTATTGTTACCTACTTCACAGGGTGGTTGAGAAAGTGAAACAAGATAGCACTTGCAAAGTGCTTAGCACTGATCCTAGCTCATAGGGAGCATTCCATCAATGTTGACTGCTATCTCACTATTAATTTGGAACTATTATTATTTTTGAAATTATTCTCATACCAGTAAAGAAAAGTTACCGAGAAAAAATTCACCATATGCTTCAAAAATTGGAAACTTTTTTTTTTTTTTTAATTTTGGAACTTAATGATGACATTGAAAACCCTAGTGCACAATTAAGAAAGCAAGAGCTGGTAGCCATGACTTCAGGCGTAATGCTTACAAGATTACTTTAATGTGCAAAAGTGTTTTGTAATTACCTAATTGTCTGGCACCATCTCAAGTCCTATTTTTTAACCCCTTCATGTCAAGCCAAAGACATCTCCAGTGGGTGTGACCCACTAATACAAAATGCATTAAGCTTTTATGGCAGAGCCTTGAGACCACCAACAGCATCAAGAGATTAATAATTGGAGTAAGAAAGATAAATTTCTTTTATGAATAATTCAGCCCCTCATTAGAAATTAGAAACTTGAGAGCCCCAATACTTGGGAGAGTAAACAGAAACCTGCCTTTAATGGGCTGTAATTTTAAATACAAAGAGGATGTTGCCAGTTGTCACTTAGACACGCTATAAACATACCTCTCAATGAAAAGAAACTCCCTCAAAATGTGATCACTCAATTGAGTCAGGTTTGAGACAAATAATGAGATGAATACATTTCTGATCTAGTTTAACAATTATCTTTGCCATCTTGAACAAACTGATTAACTTCCTTATAGATAAACTTATGAAGTTTTTCAGCCACACACATAAATTTTATATCTAAACTAGGCATTCCTCTACCAAGTCATACTTTAAGATTACTTCTTCTATCCCAACACCCAGAGCTTTTCACTGAATCCACCCTTACCAAAGTATCCCCCAAACCTCTAGAGCTTTCTAAGATTATCAACAAGGGTACTCTGCACTAACAAAATAAAACTAGTGAAGGTGGTCCTAGGAAGAGTTGTGCATTTTATATCATGCCTTAGGTGTGCAAAACTCCAACCTTGGCCGTCAAATACAAAGGAATGACTCAAATGATGGAAATTTCCATTCAAGTAAGAGGGAAGGATTTTATTAGGAAATACAGTACAAGTTTGCAAGTTTCCATCTATAAAAGAATATATAGTTCTGTTGCAGGGACAAGTTGTGCTCATCAAGCCCATTTCATGTTCTTCCTGGGCACACAGCTAACCTCCTCTGCAGTAGGTGGGGCCATGTGACAGAGTCCTGGCCAGTGAAATGAATGACATTTCCAGGCCTGGCCCTAAAAAAACTCCCAGAGCCATCCTCCACTCTCTCATCTACCATGTGCCACCAGGTTGGTGATGCAAGCCTGGAGACCATAGCGCTCAGGGTAAGTTTGAGAGAAAATCTCTGAACATGGCAGAGCCATACTCTAGGAGCCTGGATCCTTACCACCCATATTCTGCTGTGACATGAGTGAGAAACGCACATTCACTGTGTTAAGCACTGAGATTTAGCAGTGATTTCTTGCAGCAGCTGTAGTTTTATTTACCATGAATACTACATGTACAGACTTCGCTGAAAGGACTATTACAAGGATCAAATTTGTGTATTTGCTGTTTTAATTTATTCAACAAGTGTTTGTTTCAAGTCCACCATGTAAGAGTTACTCTACTAGGAGCCAACTCCTGAAGCACTCTGATGATAGAGTTTAAGACCTTGGACTTTCAAATCAAAATAGGGATTTGAATTCTGACTTCTTCACTTATCGGCTGTGTGATCTTGCTCATGTTACTTAATTTCTCTGTGCTTTAGCTTTTTCATCTGCAAGATGGGGGAATGATAATATCTCCCTCATAGGGTTGTCCTGGGAATTAAAAAATCAATGTATATAAAATCCTTAGCTCCTTATCTGGTGTACATCTCAATAAAAGTCGACATCATTGTAAAGTCTGGACAAAGCTCCACTTTTCCAAATTAAACACAACATGAATTATGGTGAATCATCAAATTTATAAGTGCATTCTACTTGCATAACTATGAAACTCAAATCCAATGACATCTCTGAAAGAGACTGAAGAAAAGTGGCCATAAAGGCAGATTCCCAGCACTTGCCCTGGTTAGGACAAAGAGGCACACCCTCTGGCAGTGCATGCTTGGCAATCACAGTTTAGTCGAGGAAAAGTAAAATTGCTGGTAAGGTCACTTGCAGATCTGGAAGAAGAAGAGAGGGAGAAAATGGCAGTTACAGGAGGGCTTCCTTCCCTCGGAGAGCCCCAGTGATATGTTTCCTCGGCATTCTGGGGTTTTCCCAGTAGGGTGGGTCCATTAAATAAATACATATTTATTTTTCTTTACTTTTGTAAAACCCAGTAATGCAAAGACTTGTGTTTATTTAGTATTTTCCTATTTGTTTTCATAGCCAAGACATGTTTGCTGGGTTGGGCAGTTCCTTGAGAAGATCCTATTTCCCTGTCCTGCCCCAGTCAAGAGTTTTTGGAAGAGAAAATAAAATGCCATTTTAGAAGTATGGTTAAGTGAGCTGGTATTCAGAGATGCCATTAACTTGGAGAAGAAGAAAAAGGAAAAAAAAAAACAAAACTACCCAAAGTAAAACCAAATCAAAATGAATAAACTGGCATTGAAGGACCCCCAAGCCTGGAAAAATCTCGTTTAAAAAGTTCATAGTATATTTTGTAGGCTCGTTGTCCTGGTTTCAATTATCGATGGTTAATGACACTACTTTTCTGATGTGAACAAAGGAAATGAAGGAAACGGGAGATCATGCTCGAGCAGGCAGTAGGTAACTTGCTTTAGGGGAGAAGCAGAGATCCAAACCAGGGTACAAATCACCCATCTTTGCCTATTCAATGCCCATGGGTTTTACCAAAAAGGAGAGTTTGAGCAAAAATTCTAGGGCAAAGATTCTAAAAATGAGAAGGCAGCAGCTCCCTAAAGAGCTGTCCGGGCAAGTAGCTAAATCTGTTTTCCATCACAGACTGAAGGGATCACATTGTCCCAGACAGTAAAAAAGGTCAGTGTGAACTTTAAAAACCTCCATTTTATTTGCTCAGTGGTTTGCGTAAGACAGAGGACAGAGCCATTTGAAAGAAAGGATCACAATTTTGTGACTCTAACCTTAAAAACTAGAGAAAGATAGAAGCACCCCCTTCTTGGCACTCCCTCGTGTGATCCGAGGTGGCCAGAAGTGTCCTGGGCCTTTGTTCTCTGGTGGCACAGAGAAGGGCCTGGGAACCAGCTGCCCTCTCAGGATTAGAGCCTGCAGTTTCTGAAAAGTCTTTTGAATATTCTTAAGCAAGGTGGACTAATCAAATTTTCTTTTTAGTGGTCTTTCATTGTAAACAAGACTGTTCTCCCATCCAAGTACTAACCGGGCCTGACTTTGCTTAGCTTCTAAGATCAGACAAGATCGGGCATGTTCAGGGTGATATGGCCGTAGACAACAAGACTGTTCTGAAGAAGGAAAATCTGTCTACTGCTGGAGTCAGAAAATCAGCCTTAACAAATGGAGTTAACTGATTACCTTCGGAAACCCACTTAGCCCAGACTGGGCTCAGGCTAATAAAGAATTTCTTTAGCAGCCCCAGCACCCTCCAGGAGAAAGGGGATGACTCTGTTTTCATCTAATTTTCCCCACATCTATGTTCCATGCTTGGGCTTTCCTGGTGGCTCAGATTGTACGAATCTGCGTGTAATGCAGGAGACCTGGGTTTGATCCCTGGGTCAGGAAGATCCCCTGGAGAAGGGAATGGCTACCCAAGCCTGTATTCTTGCCTGGAGAATTCCATGGACAGAGGGCCTGGCAAGCTATAGTTCATGGGGTCACAAGAGTCAGACATGACTAAGTAACTAACACTCACATTCTGTGCCTACATTATGAATCTTTGTGACTGCCTTTGAGAAGTTTAGAACTGAACAAGAGGGGGAATTCCCTGGCCATCCAGTGGTTAGGACTCCGAGCTTCCACTGCAGGGCAGCAGGGGGCACGGTTTAATCCTGCATGTTGCTCAGTGTGGCAAAAAAAAATAAGTTAGTAAAACGCTTCACCTTCAAACAAAATAAAACACAAAATTGAATAAGACCTCAAGAAGGTTACGCAGAGATAGGAAGATCCAAAGCAAATCCTTGTCAAGGGGAACCTTCCAGGCCTGGAAGTAATTCCTCAACAAGACTACCTAGCCACCACTATTGACTGCTCATGGAACCTGAACTCCAATTTAGGATTGGAACTCAGGAGTGAAAAGCTGGAGAGAGGCAGCATTGCTAGGGTGTTGGTCTGTGTGTTCCATGTATGGACTCAGTTTAATCTTTACAACAACTCTATGAAGCAGGACAATCATTATCCAATTTTATAAATTAGGAAATAGGATCAGGGAATTTGAGTCATTTCCCCAAGGTCACACAGCTAGTAAGTGGCAGAGCTGGGATTCAAACCCAAGGAGCATGACTCCAGAATTCATTAACTTAAGTACTAATTATACTATTTCTTCTATAATCTGGAACCCTTAAGATAAGAAGGAATAACTTCTGATGTTGGAAATGCAGGCAAATGGGTATTTTTGGGTGGCATAGCCTTCTTAGCACTCTTCACATCTCACTTCACAGGACTGCGTTGATTCATATAACGGAGTCCCAACATCTGGGATCTAATGATCTAATGATCTGAAGTGAAGATGGTGTAATAATAGTAGAAATAAAGTACACAATAAATGTAATGCACTTAAATCATCCCCAAAACATTTTCCTCACTGCCCCAGTCCGTGGAAAAAATGTCTTCCATGACGCTGGTCCCTGGTGCCAAAAAGGCTGGAGACTGCTGCTATAAGACCCTCCCTGGTAGCTATCCTCAGGTCAGTACGTCTTCAAGCAGTTTCTCCTGTGCCTCACAGGACATCATCCCTCAGACATCACTATCCTGGCAGATCAAGCACCATGGGAGGAAGCTGCTCTCAGTCCTTCCAGCCCAGTAAGAGTATTCACATTTTCCAAGATCCCTGACTACGAGCCTGAATAGAAAATTTGGTTTCTGATTAGTAAGTATCCTTGCCTTTATGTTTCTACAGAAAGCACTTGTGCTAATAATATGATGCCTAATAATGAGATGTCTATCAAAGGAAGTGAAATGTCAATGGGGAAACAATGATGTTGCACCAAGTCTAAATGTCATGCCTTTTAAAGAGTCTTCACCCAAAAGGGTCCTGCCCAAATCACTGGTATTTATTAAAGGTGCTAAAAAGCAGAAATATTTGCTTTTCTTTCTCATCGGCGGCTCTAGGGAACTTTTCCATGTTTTAGAAAAGTCCTGGGCCTGAAAGTGCTCAAGCATCAGGCTGGCAGAGCTTGGCAGAGTAACACTGCTGCCAAGTTGAGGACAAATCTATTTGTCCCTCTGTTACCATTAAAACCTTCATCCCTACACTTAGAACCTGACACGTGCCAAACTGCCCAATTGTTCCTCGCCTGTCATTAAAGTGTGCAGCTAAGCACGGGGTTTGAAATACATCATCACAACTGTCCAAACACAAACCCCAGTGTATTCAAGATTCCCCGAGAGGATAAGGGTGTGGGACTAAAATGATGTAAATTGGCCAAGACTCAAAATGCCATTGAAAATCAAGCACGGAGAAAAATGGTGCCTGCGAAAAACACTGGGTTGACAAGCATAAAGGCATCAAGGTTTGAGTTCCGTGTTTTCTGAGCTCTGGAGAGAGCCTGCCCCCTTTTTGTCTGGTCTATGTGGCTCATTCTAAAGGGACAAAAAGAAAGTTTTGTTTTGGAAGATGCCTGGCCAGAAGTGTGCCAACAGAACAAGACCCTAGCAACGTTGCGTCTGCCCAGCTCTCCACTCCATGAAAACCAATTCAACTCTAGCCAAATCAGTGGAGTTTGGAGGTCATAGGATGAAAAAGGGCTGAAAGGGGCCTCTGGTTACTAATAAATAATAAATAAATATACATAGTCTTTTTAACTTTCAATGTAATTTTCACAGGGAACCTAAAACAAAGAAGCACTGTGCTCTATAGTAGGGCTATGTCAAGTTATGCTACAGTAACAAGCAACTCTAAAGTAGCAGTGGCACCATACAATAAAGATTTACTTCCCATCCTACCGCCTGTCCACCACAATTCAGCTGGGAGGCTCCACTCACAAATAGTCTTCAGAGACCCAGGCCGATAAAATAGCCAACATCTCTGAAAAGCCAGAGGGGGAAAAAAGCCCTGGAGGGTCTCAGAGTGGCAGCTAAATGTTACGACCTGGAAGTAACACCAATCAGTGGCTAAAAACTCATTAGTCAGAACTACTTACATGGCTCCACCCAAATACGAGAAGGCCAGGACATACAATCCTACCACTTGCCATGGATGACTATCACTGACACTCATGATCACATCTCTAAGCATCGAAATTCAAACTCTTTGATTTGAACCTTCTATACATCATAACCTTAATACAGAAGCAGAGCTCATGGGCCCAACCTGGCTACAGGGTTGTTCCAGGCTTGAGGCTGGAAAGCCAAGTTGTCTAGATTGCTCTACATAGCCTAAGACTCCATCTTTGGTTGGCTATCCCATTCTTACTCCAGAAGATATCAGAATCCCTGACTTAGTCACAGAATAATTGATTCCTTTGCTTGTTTTTTTTGGAGTCCTCCAGATTGGAGAGAATTTGGAAACAAACCAAGTATTCTGGAGCCTTTCTGGCCCAGACCCCTTTGCATTCTGGGTAGGAGAGTGACAGACCCCTGAGACTGGGCAGGGAACCTAAGGAATAATTGTCTGACATTGGTTCTGATCCAGAATTACTGCTGGAGGTCTGTGAAGTCAGAAATATTTGCCAGCTGCCAGGGAATTCTCCTCTCCCAGGTGTGTGTGTCTATTTTTAGAGTGTATGCAGATCTTATGATCCATAAAACGTACATTGAGTTAAAAGGGACACTGAATTCATCCTATCATTACGTATTTTCTCAATCAATAGCTCCTCAAAGTGCTTTCAGTGTAATTTCAAGGAGTGGTGAGGAGAGAGAGTGGTCTGCCAAATTTGGGGGAACGATTTAAAAGACATAAAGAGGTTCTTGTAGAAACCCCTGCTCTCCAGAAAGGGTACTTTGTGAGGGTCTTTTTTTGGCATTCTCAGACCCTTTTGGCAAAATTTCTAAGACAAAGGAAAGCCATAGACAAACATTTCGAAAATTGATTCTGAAGCTGAAATTTGCCTCCTAGAATTATCACATTGAGGGCGGGGTGAGGTTATAGGGTGGGGAACATTTTAAGAACGTCAGTCTAGAGCTCTGTGTAAACAAAACCTCTGCTTACTGGCAGGTCAGTGTAAGTGACATTTGGTCAAGGGGCATCATGAGAAGTGTTAAATCAACAATTGTAGAGCTAGCAAGGGGAGGGGGGGTTGTACACACACACCCTCCAGTGTTCACTGTAATAACTGAATGCCTGCCATCACTTATTCCAGGTATATCAGAGGAACCTGCCCACAGTTATAAGTGGAGGGAAAAGCAGGTGGACGTTAGGATCATGGCAACATCTCAGCTCCCAATTTTCTGTCATGTTAGCATAGATGATAAACTCAATTGTCCAGCCATTCCCATCTGTGGGGTGACTGCTGATGGTGCAGAGTAAGGAATCAGAATAGCCTCTGTAAGTCCATCTTGTTCATATACCTAGTCAGTGCTCCTGCTCTTCTTGGCAGAATTTTCTGGAAGAGTTGAAAGAAGCATTACTGAGTCATATATGCTAGTTGCACACACATCCACCACCTGAGGAAAACCTCCCTGTTGATCATTTTCCCTCTGAAAGTGGCCGCAGCTCATCACATGAGCTTTGCAGAAGAAATTAGCCTGCTATACCCGTCACCAAGGAAAGGCGGAAAGGTTTGTTCCCAAAGTTCAAGTCCCTCAGCTCTGAGGCCAGCTCTAAACTCTACTCCTGAGAGGCAGAACATGCTGAGTAACTATCAAATCCTCACACTGGGGAAAAATCAAAGGCAGGTGAACCACAGGAGAGCCTGTTGCTTTAGACTAGGCTGCTAGTCACTGCTCCTGAAAGTTCAAACACATGATATTGTTGGAATTTCTGGGAACCAGAGTGACCCCATAGCCAGTAAGACCAAGGGACTGACTTCTTGCATTACACTGAGTCCCCATGTATCTTTGTAATTAGCTTATATTGATTAATATATGTGACTCTTCCTTTTGTTTCTCTTTTTGGAGATCTATCAGCATTATTTTTGTTGTTCAGTTGCTAAGTCATGTTTGACTATTTGCGACATCATGGACTGCAGCATGGAAGGCTTCCTTGTCCTTCACCATATCCCTGAGTTTGCTCAAACTCATGTCCATTCAGTGGGTAATGCTATCCAACCATCTCCTGTCATCCCCTTCTCCTCCTGCCTTCAATCTTTCCTAGTATCAGGGTCTTTTCCAATCAGTCTTCACATCAGGTGCCCAAATTATTGGAGCTTTAGCTTCAGCATCAGTCCTTCCAATGAATATTGAGGGTTGATTTCCTTTAGGATTGATTAGTTTGATCTCCTTGAAGTTCAAGGGATTCTCAAGAGTTTTCTCTAACACCACAGCTCAAAAGCATCTTTTCTTCAATGCTCAGCCTTCTTTATGGTCCAACTCTCACATCCATACATGACTACTGGAAAAACCATAGCTTAGACTATATAGACTTTTGTTGACAAAGTGATGTTTCTGCTTTTTAATATGCTGTCTAGATTTTCTTTGCTTTTCTTCCAAGGAGCAAGCGTCTTTTTTCATTTCATGGCTGAAGTCACCATCCACAGTGATTTTCAAGCCCAAGAAAATGAAGTCTATCACTATTTCCATTTTTTCCCCCATCCATTTGCTGTGAAGTGATGCGACCGGATGCCACGATCTTAGTTTTCTGAATGTTGAGTTTGAAGCCAGCTTGTTCACTCTCCTGTTTCACCTTCATCAAGAGGCTCTTTAGTTCAGGGCTGAGAGGGAGACAAAGACAGAAGGGGCTGGTCTGCAGGACATGAGAAAATTCCCCACTGCCATCCTGGGCAAAGCCAGACTTGGGACAAAGGTATAGTTCAAGCCCCAGATCCATGGAGCCAGCGAGCTCCAGCTCCCCAGGGAAGCATCTGCCACCCGCCCAAGCAATAGGAGCAGGAGGGCCGAAGACAGACAGAACGCAGGGCAATGAGTGGATTTCCCTGACGCAAAGAGGCCGCCCCTCTTCCAGAGGCTCCTTGGGAGCAGCTGTAGATGGAGAAGGAGCTGCTGAAGGGGGAAATGTCTGGATTTCACTTTTCGTGTTTGGGGTAAACCCAAGGGCCCTTTGGAGTCAAAAAATTATCGGAGTCAAGGAGCACTGACAGGTGAGGTGACTGCAGCCCGCCTCCGCTCAGCAGGCTGTCTTCTGGGAAGATCAGGATCACAGAGCCCATCTGCAAGTACTTACCGCTGAATGGCCACCTTCAGTGGTGCGCATGCGCAGCAAGGACACACTGCTGGGGGCCGGGAGGGTAGGTCTGGAGTCCGGCTCCGGGAGAGGGCAGGTCCTGCAGGCAACCTGCAAAGGTGACCAGGATACCAGGAGCTGATGAGTGAACTCAGATGAAAAGAAAGGACTTAGGAGGGATTGAAGGACATCAGAGCACCTCCTTGCCAGTGAAGCAGCTCCTCGAGCAAGGGCGCGGAAGACCCTAGAGTGGGACTCGTGAATCTGCTTCTGAACAAAATCACAAGCTGATTCCAAGGCAGGTGGTGCCCTGAGCCACGTTTTGACTGATGAGAGGTTTTACAGGACAGACGTGTGTGTCCTGTGGACATAGGAAAATACATCTTTCAATCTTCAAATGTTTTGATAAGCTCTTCCAGGTCACTGTATCTTCTTCTTAGGCACAATGGCAGGACCTAAAGGAAGAAGAAAAAGTACCTCTGTTGGGCAGGGAGACCACTGGGAGTCCTGTCCTAGTAGGGTCCCGTGTCAGCCACCTGAGAGCGTGGAGCCCCGTGCTTGAACTCAACCAGAGTCGACTATGGAAACTTCTGTGGGCGGAGTGTTTGCACGCCTGCCAGCTCACACACTCCCACGCAGATCTGCCCTTGGTCTTGCCGACTGTGAATCTGTGAAACAAAGATCAGTGGTATGAGGACCTGATCCTCTGCCTTAGGGTCTTGCCCTTACATTATCACTAAGCCTGCCCCATGAGTTGTGACCTCCGTGTTCCTGAAACTGGGGTCTGACTAATTTTTAGGAATCCTAGACATTTTTCCTTTGGGGTTTTGTTTTCATGATCATCTAAAACAAAAATTTTACCAGTTATAAAAATAACACTTTTCTTTTGGAGTAATGATTCTCATTTGAAAGTTTTCTTCCACAGAATCAAACTTGATTTTTTTAAAGTCAGTGTTTCTCCAGCTATGGTCTCCAGAAATATTAGGAGACCTTCAAATACATTCTCTGGGATCTATATGAATGGCCTTTTCTTTTTTCCATTAAAAGTGAAAACTACCATTTTTGAGAGTTGCAATGGAACAGGAGTTTTAAATATAGGATCTAGAAATGAAATTTTCCTTGGCTTATAATGACGTTAGGTGGAAAATCTCCAAGGTTGAAATACATCATGTGCCAATTTATATGAATTCAATTCAATTCAGCAACTATTTATTAAGCT
The DNA here is from genome assembly GCA_024291935.2 of Okapia johnstoni. Lineage (NCBI taxonomy): Eukaryota > Metazoa > Chordata > Mammalia > Artiodactyla > Giraffidae > Okapia > Okapia johnstoni. Next base: position 63,944,855 of record CM044308.1, read on the forward strand.
GTGGTCCTAATGCTATGGTCGACACAAGGGAATAGAGGGCACTGAAGTTCCTGATGTACTTAGAAGAGAATTATTGTCCAAGAAGCAATGGGAACATTCTCTCTGGAGGACACAGGAAGAGCTTCTTAGAAGGATGAATTCACCATTATGACTTGCAAAGAGGGAAAAAGAAAGGGGGAGAGGGAGAGAAAGAGAAAGATAGACTGAATGTGACAGATGCAAGCAACAGCATGAACAAAGACACAGCCTGTAACAGTGTCACTAGTGCACAGGGTTTGAGGTCAGATAGAATGAGAAAGTGGATAAATAGACAAGGACACATGTGCCGTGCTGAGGAGCTTGGGCTCATTGGCAAGAGAATTTGACAACTCTTCTAGGTTTTAATGCCTTTCCAGGATCTCTCTCCCTGTATGTCTCTATTACTCTGTTTTGTCTGGAAAGTTTGAAGATGCTCAAGGGCCATGTTTTACTGGTCTCACACTCCTAGGTGTAAAGAAGTTAAAAAAAAAAAGGAGACATAGTATATATACATAGTGTGTGTGTGTGTGTGTGTACACACACACACACACACACACACATATATATATATAATCTTAGCAGTGGCATCAGACTTTCATTTGGAGAAAGAAATGAATGTCTTTGTTGGAAAAAACATGTTGATAAAGCCTTGGGGTAGATTCCAAATATCTGAGAATTGGTGATTTTAAATATCAGAAGAGGGGAAATACTTTTGCATAACTGGGGAGAGAGGATTTGGGGTTTAGGTGCAGGTCTCAGTTCAAAAGAGAGCTGTTGAGAAGGAAGGAAAAAAGCAATATGGGAAATGATAGAATGATAAAAAAATTTTTTTAAAAAGCAATATGGGAAATAGTGGAAGAATATCTCCCAACTCAACAAATCTTGAGGAACATCTTTAAAAATCCATTAGTGCTGTATAAGAGTGGTGTTTTGTGGTGGGATATTGAGGACAGGCTTGAATTTCAGGACAAACTTGAGCTGGGGTGTACAATGGAAGGGACACAGCAGAATGTGTTGTGGAGCCTGCTGCTGCTGCTGCTGCTGCTGCTAAGTCGCTTCAGGTGGCCCTAAATACATAAGCCACTGGGAATGTGCAGCCATCTTGGAAAGGGCCTGGGTTTCCCCAAGCTATCGTTCTGAACTAGATTTGAGGGGTGAACTGGTTAATTTTATGTCAACTTGGCTAGGCTATGATGCCCCCAGTTATTTGGTCAAAAATCAGTCTGGGTATCATTATAAAGATCTTTTCAGATTTGGTTAGCACTTACAGTCAGGAGACTTTAAGTAAAGCAGATTACTGTCAATAATATTGGTGGGCCTTATCCAATCAGTTGAGGATCTTAGGAGCAAAGATTGAAGTTTCCAAAGAAGCAACTTTGCCTTAGACTGCAAGATAGAAACCCTGCCTAACTTTCCCACCTGTTGGCCTGCGCTGCAGATTTGGACCCAAGACTGAAACATTAACTCTTACCTGAATCTCCAGCCAGCCAGCTTGCCATTTGAATTTCAAATTTGACAGCCCCAAAATCACATGAGCCAATTCCCTAAAAATCTCTGACTCTCAAGAGAGAGAGAGAGAGAATCAATTTTATTTCTCTGAAGAACCTTAATGCAAGGGGTAAGGTGACCCCAAATGATATCCAGCTGACACAGCTCTATAGAGGGCAACAGTACATATTTCCAGATCCTGGGCAGGAGCAAGCCTTGGTAGAACAGAAAGGTAGATGAACTCTAGATAGTCAAAGACATCCATGATTATCTGCATCAGCTCTGGACTTCTTAATATGGGAGAAAAACAGGCCTCTACCTTGTTTATTCCAATCTGGCCAAATTTCCTGCCACTTGCTGCTGGCTGCACTTCTGCCTGAGACTGCCACAACCTCAGCCACTGATGGGTTAGGCAATGGCATTGTTTCCAGATAGGAAAAAGAAGAGTGAGGGGCCGGAAGACCTGACTGACACTCTCAGTAGGCTTTTTCCAAATAGCAAATTAGCTGAGCTTAAATGATCATATCATCTTGTCACCACCTTGAATACTGGAGAGGTAAATTTCTGTGGGTTAGGATTGAGAGTTTCATGGAGAAGTGCTAAGGATATCATCAAGAGATGGGAACGGGAGGGAGTTAGAGGGTATTTTACACTATAAATGATGGTTTAAAAAATAAAAGCATAGCTTAAAAAAATAGGAAATTCACTCGAAATAGTATGTGCTGTGCTTAGTCACTCAGTCATGTCCGACTCTTTGTGACCCCATGGACTGTAGCCCACCAGGCTTCTCTGTCCTTGGAGATTCTCCAGGCAAGAATATTGGAGTGGGTTGCTATGTGCTCCTCCAGGGGATCTTCCCAACCCAGGGATTGAACCCAGGTCTCCCTCACTGCAGGTGAATTCTTTACCAGCTGAGCTACCAGGGAAGCCCTTGAAATAGTATGCTTGGATCTATAGTCCAGAAGGTGTTTGGTTTAAACAAAACAGAAATGAGTACTCAGGGGTGTGACCATCATCCTGTTTATAAATAAAGACATTTCCTATTTGTCTCCTCCTATACTTTCAGTTCATTTTTTCTCCTTATTCATGCATTCATTCATTCAGTTCAGTTCAGTCGCTCAGTCATGTCTGACTCTTCGCGATCCCATGAGCTGCAGCATGCCAGGCCTCCCTGTCCAACACCAACTCCTGTAGCCCACCCAAACTCATGCCCATTGAGTTCGTGATGCCATCCAACCATCTCATCCTCTGTCGTCCCCTTCTCCTCCTGCCCTCAATCTTTCCCAGCATCAGGGTCTTTTCAAATGAGTCAGCTCTTCGCATCGGGTGGCCAAAGTATTGGAGTTTCAGCTTCAACGTCAGTCCTTCCAAAGAACACTCAGGACTGATCTCCTTTAGGATGGACTGGTTGGATCTCCTTGCAGTCCAAGGGACTCTCAAGAGCCCTCTCCAACACCACAGTTCAAAAGCATCAATTCTTCGGCACTCAACTTTCTTTATGGTCCAACTCTCACATCCATACATGACCACTGGAAAAACCATAACCTTGACTAGACGGACCCTTGTTAGCAAAGTAATGTCGCTGCTTTTTAATATGCTATCTAGGTTGGTCATAACCTTCCTTCCAAGGAGTAAGCGTCTTTTAATTTCATGGCAGCAGTCACCATCTGCAGTGATTTTGGAGCCCAAAAAAATAGTCTCTCACTGTTTCCCCATCTATTTGCCATGAAGTGATGGGACCAGATGCCATGATCTTAGTTTTCTGAATGTTGAGATTCTCAGTCCCACTGCTAGCATTCTAAAGACAAGCTGTAGGCTCATTGACCGGACTCGCCACCAGTATCAGAATATCATGCCATCTCCAGTAGCCACATAATTCTTCTCCATCAAGACTGGCACACTGGCAAACTTTAATAACTGCCAGGTCTAATTCTGAACAGACATTGCCCTTTAGACTCGCAAAGGGAGCCCTTTCCCCTCCAGAGGCTGCCCTGTCAGTCTCTGAATGACATCCTATGAAACCAAGTGTTAGGCAAAGCACCAGCAAAAGATGCAAATAATAGTAGGAGGCAATAATATCTACATCTAATACAATCTCTGAGAAACAGGGTCTGGAGCCCAGCAGATACTGCTGCACTGATGGCTGCATTTTATTCTTACCCTACTGAATATGTCATTTCACACAGTTAGGATGTCAGTCTGTGACCTGAATTTCCAAGCACGTTGCTTGTACCCTCAGCCATTAGCTTAGAGCAAGGTAAGAATTTTAGCAAGCAAAGCAGGGCTTGTATATTCAGGGTTGTAGGTAAGGAAGATGCCTTGGATTTTGGCCTAGTCGAGGAGTTGCCTTTATTTTTTCATTAATATCATCTTCCTTATAAGAACATGTTGACACAAACACACACACTACACACTACACACACTGGACCCACAAAGAAAATTCTTGAAGGCTTCCCAGTGAGGATCTCTTAAGAAGTAAAGCCCTCAGAAGCACATTTTATCTAAAAAGGCAAAAAGCTGAGCTGGGGGATTAGAGAGAAGAAGGCTAGGGCTAAGCAAAGCTATAGCAGACATGCCATGATCCTTCAGGAACCTCAGATTTTTCTCGAGGGAAAGAAGGACTCAAGGTCAGATGGAAAAGCATGAGAAAAAATGAAATTATGGCTCTGTCTTAAATTGCAAGCTGCTCTTTTAGAAATGCTTTTCTGCACTGTTGGTAAAAAGTAGGGACAACTAGTTTCTTTTCCAGAAACCTGCCTAGAATATGGAAGTGAATTTTGAAAGCAAACAAAATCCGTTTTATCTTCAAACTTCAAAAGGCTTGAAGTTCTATATTCCTGGCTCTCTTCATATCCAAAATGCTTACCTGGCCTTTGCTTTGCCCTGTGGCAAACAAGCTTCTTGAACACCAAGGCTAGTTTGTGACATTAAGAAGTGAGCATGTAAACAGCTTAAATGCAGCAAATGGGTCAGTCTTTTTAAAAGAACTCAGTCTTGTCATCCAACCAAAAGACAAGCAGAATTTTCTGACAACACTAAGAAATGGTGAATATGTGATTTCCTGCCTCTACCACCCACCCCAATCAGAAGACCCACTTTCTCTTCACCTTCCACATTCTAAGCATTCTTGTTCTTTCTCATTCTCCTTACTGTTACCAAACATTTCCTTAGATGCTTTTGCCCAATGATAGCATTTTGGGATTAAGAATATACCCTCTCGAAGCAGCAGGGGGAACATGGCTTGTTTGCAGGTATAAGTTCTGGCATTTTAGTTATGCTTCTGTTGAGCACCAGCTGTATACATGTAGAGCTGTCCTTTTTTGTTATTGCTGGTTGGGCCCCATGATGGGCATATGATTTCCCTTCTTGCATCTCTTCTTCACAGAATGAGTCCTTCCTATCCCAGAGCAATTGTGCTTAGTCTGTATGGCTTGGGTGGAGTTTCCTTCCACCTCCCATCCCACAAGAAAAGTCATGTGGCCTGGCCTTCATCAATTCCAGCAGGTATTCCAAGATTCTTTGCAGTGATCTGCTCAGAGATATGTGGCAATTGTTGACATTTGGAGTTTCTTGACTTTCTTTGATTGCAGCTTACTGTGCCCTGTTGCAATAAAATTCAGTTAATACAGTAATTAGTGTTCTCTTTTGTTCACAAACAACATTGAGATTGAAAATGGATGTGCATAAACAAATATTTCCTCATTTTCAATGACTGATTCAGGAAGATCTTTGCTTATAAATGGAAGCTTGACTCAGGTGAGGCCTCCTGGAATGCCACAGGGTTTTAAAAGACAAGTCCAGTCAATATAAGTTTACAAAAATAAACTCTACCCTCCCGTCCAAAGTACACATTGTGTGTTAAGTCGCTTCAGTCGTGTCCAACTCTTTGAGAACCTACGGACTATAGCCTGCCAGGCTCCTCTGTCCATAGGGATTCTCCAGGTAAGAATACTAGAGTGGGTTGCCATGGCCTCCTCCAGGGTATCTTCCTGACCCAAGGATAGAATCTGCATCTCTTATGTCTCCTGAATTGGCAGGTAGGTTCTTTACCACTAGCACCACCTGGGAAGCCCAAAGTATATATTTGACCTAGTGAAATTTGCACACATGCTATTTGTTTGTGGGGTTGTTTTGCTTGCTTTTCTCAAAAAAACTTTTGCCGCTAACAAACCAGCCCTTTAAACATCCCTCTCTTTGGGTTATAGATGCAATCCCCCTTCCACACAGTTTGGATTATGGAAGACTATTTATGGATCCATGATTTATTAGCAAATCCACAATGCCAACATAAAAGCAACATTTGTGATTTTTCTCTCCACTTTCAATTTAAAAGGAAAATTGCAATAGCGTACTTATTTTCAATAGTCCTTTCACATTCATTGCTTAGGGGATATGATGGGGTTAATAATTTGAGGGGGAATGTCTCAGAAATTAGCAAAGTGGTCGTAGGTTAAAATGACTGGGCACAGTTGCTTTTGCCATTTTTGATGTACAGAAAAATAGGCATTGTTTATTTATTTGTTGGCTGTGCTGGGTCTCTGCTGCCACATGAGCTTTTCTCTAGTTGTAGAAAGAAGGGGCCACTCTCTCTAGCTGCTGTGTGTGGGCTTCCCACAGTGGTGGCCTCTCTCCGCAAGGGCTCCAGGGCACACAGGCTTCAGCAGTTGCAATGCACAGGCTCAATAGTTGTGGTTCCCAGGCTCTAGAGCACGGGTTCAGTAGTTATGGAGCAGGGGCCCAGGTGCTTGGTGGCATATGGGACCTTCCTGGAACAGCGATTGAACCCGTGTTGTCACCATCAGCAGGCAGATTCTTTACCACTGAACCATGACAGAAGCCCAAGGTACTGTTTTTGTTTAAGAGGAAAGCTTTGTTCCAATTCATGCAATTAACTGGAAAAAAAAAAAAGTCAAACGTAAAAAAAAAAAAAGTCAAAAGTCATATTTAAATAGTGGTTTGCCTTCTGGGAAACTTGGGATCAGAAGATTTTAAAACTAGTTAACAGATTTGAAGCAGTATTGGTGTCCTAAGTTTGGTTTCCATTTCCTGGATAGACACTTATTGTGGTGAAAAACAAGGGAAGAAACTTTTGTTGATGCCCCTGTGTGCAGACTACTGAAGAAGGAGAGAGGCTGCATTGGGTAGATGCTACCTACTTGACTGCTAAAGTCCATTCCAGCTCTGAGAGTCTGGCTATGAGGCTATGAATTTTCTTTTTACATATGTGGCAAGCAACCTTGATTATAATTTGACTTCTCACACAGCTTGCCTTTCAGGAAAAGCTGTGCTGGCCAGAGGACATGAGTATCTCTTCTTCTTTGCAGCTAGTATATTACATTCTTGTTAAGAGTACAAGCCCAGGAGTCGGAGACACCTGGGTCCCCATTCTGCCTCTGCTTTTTCGCCAGCTATGTGATTCTAAGCAGTGTCTACACTTCTGAGCCTCTGTTTTATCAGTCTATAAAATGAGGACAGTAATGAATGTCTTCCTCACTCAGGTGTGATATGAGTAAGTGACATAATACAGGTAAAGTGTTTAGAACATACCTTGGAACATGATTCATTTACTCTTGTTATACTTCTATCATAAACAAATCAGAAGGCATTCTGATTTAAATATTTCCTTTAAGAGATATTTTTAAAGAAAAATCTCAAACCCAGAAGCAGAGGATTGTATAAAGAAGCCTCATGTACCCATTACCCAAAATTCATCAAATAGTAATGGCCATTTTTGTTTTACTAACGTCCCCTCTCACACCCTATCTCTGCCACCCACCACCCCTAGCAAATTTCAAACATGAGTAACTTTGCCTGAGATTTATATGCTTCTTGATAAGAGACAGTCTTCTTCTAGGGTGCTTCTAAAAGACCACCCTACTCTCACTGTGCTGTCAAGTGAGACCCTGAATCATTGTAGTGAATTTTCCTAGGTGACCTTTTCTAGATTGTGTTCCAGAGAACATTTTCCCACAGTGTGTTCATAGGTTTTATGCCAAAAGATCCGAGTTCTCTGATCAAGAAAATTCTCAAACTGTTGAATTCAAGAATGCCGTCTTGCTTTATTCTGGGTGCTTTTCTGATCTTTTAATAGGTTTTTCACCACAGTCTCTATGAAGTAAATCTCAGTCATATATAACTCTGCAACCACCTTTCCCAGAAGCACCTTGGGGAACAAGTACTCAGGGACACACTCTGACAAACACAGAACAAACACCGCTTCATAGCCAGATGGTCTGCTCCAGGTCACAAATTTGCATTTTCTTTGAATTTCTAGAATTGCCATTTGGTTAGTGCAACTGGAAGCCAAAATCTTGAATTCTAAGACCACACTGTCCCCACTGCTAAAGGAGAAATGGTATAGATTCTTTGCCTGTATTGACATATAGGGAAGAAATAGACTTAAAATAGACTGAGAGGTGAGAGAAGCATGAATAGAATTAAACTGAACATAAAATGCAATGTCTTGACCAGCTCCCAAGACCTGAGCTCCTAAGCAGTCATGGTCTATATAAGCAGAACCCTGTGAACTCAAGGCCCTATTTGTTTACACAGCCATTGGACTACTAGCATTAGACTGGAATTTTTTTTTTAATTACTTAAAGAAGGGGAGAAACAGGAGACTTGGGAGATCTTGGAAAACTATTGAGCCAAAGTGCCCTCTGAGGAGTGCCATCAAGAACGCACATAGCCTGTTTGGTTGCGGAACAACTCTCTTGTCACGTGTGTCTCTGGGAATGTTGCTTTTCAACTGATACTAAGATGCTGTCCTCAGGAGAAAGAAAGAAGTTGTGAGGCGACAAGGTGGACACCACTGGAGTTCACCCATGTCCACTTCTCTCCTGCTGGGAACTTGGGAGATTGTACTTCTGCATCCTCTTGCAGTTGAATAGAGCCATTTGACTAGCTCTGGCCATACATGAGCAGAAGTGTGTTAGTCCTGTAGGATGAGTTACTGAGAGCCCCCGGCATGCTTCTCCAGCCTTTCATGTCCTCACCACAGTGATCAGGGTCTCATCTGCATATTTCAGATACAAAATGGAGGAGCATCTGTCAACCTGAGCAGAGCCCTCTGTGACCCAAGATAAACACATAGTGTGAATAAGAATCACACTGTGCTGTGTTTAAGCCACAGGGACCTGGGGGTTAGTTTGTTAACGTAGCATAAGTCATACTTCTTGAGAGAAGATTTCCCAGAGATCTTCTGATTCAATAGTGCTGGGGAGCCACAAGAGGGTCTGGCACTATGTTGAAAGGAAATCTTACCCATTATTTGCACTCCTGGACATTTATTATAGATAAATGAAAATTTATGTGTACACAAAAGATCATAGCAGCTTTACTTGTCATAAACAAACCTGGACAAAAGGAAAATGCTCTTCATTAGATGAATGGCTAAACAAACTGTTATATCCATGTCTTGGGATACTGTGCTGTGCTGTGCTAGGTAACTAAAGTCATGCCTGACTCTTTGCAATCCTATGAACTGTAGCAGGCCAGGCTCCTCTGTCTATGGGATTCTCCAGGTAAGAATACTGGAGTGGGTTGCCACGCACTCCTCCAGGGGATCTTCCTGATCCGGGGATCGAAGTCTCATCTCTCACATCTCCCACGTTGGCAGGGGAGTACTTTACCACTAGCCCCACCTGGGAAGCCCTTATGGAATACTACTCGACGATGAAGAACAACTATTGAAACTATTCATATCACTTACATGGATCTGAAAAACATTATGCTGAGTGGAATAAAAAGCCAATAACAAAAGATTATTTACTGTACGACTCCATATATACAATCTGCTCATAATGACAAAATTATGGAGATTGAGAATATATTAGTTATTGTCAGAGTTTAGAGGTCGTGGTGGGGAGAAGAGTGGGTGGGCATGACTATAAAGCAATGAAAAGGAACAGCTCTGCAGAGATGGAATCATTTTGATTGAAGTAGTGATTACTTGAATTTACACATGTAATACAATACATGTAATACAATACAGAATTAAGCAGGGCAAAGGCGAATAGAGTTTTGCCAAGAGAATGCACTGGTCATAGCAAACACCCTCTTCCAACAACACAAGAGAAGACTCCTCACATGGACATCACCAGATGGTCAACATTGAAATCAGATTGATTATATTCTTTGCAGCCAAAGATGGAGAAGCTCTATACAGTCAGCAAAAACAAGACTGGAGCTGACTGTGGCTCAGATCATAAACTCCTTATTGTCAAATTCAGACTTAAATTGAAGAAAGTAGGGAAAATCACTAGACCATTCAGGTATGACCTAAATCAAATCCCTTACGATTATACAGTGGAAGTGACAAATAGATTTAAGGGACTAGATCTGATAGACAGAGTGCCTGATGAACTATGGACGGAGGTTCGTGAGGTTGTACAGGAGATAGGGATCAAGACCATCCCCAAGAAAAGGAAATGCAAAAAAGCAAAATGGTTGTCTGAGGAGGCCTTACAAATAGCTGCGAAAAGAAGGGAAGTGAAAAGCAAAGGAGTAAAGGAAAGACATACCCATTTGAATGCAGAGTTCCAAAGAATAGCAAGGAGAGATAAGAAAGCCTTTCTCAGTGATCAGTGCAAAGAAATAGAAGAAAACAATAGAATGGGAAGGACTAGAGATCTCTTCAAGAAAATTAGAGATACCATGGGAAAATTTCATGCAAAGATGGGCTCAATAAAGGACAGAAATGGTATGGATCTAACAGAAGCAGAAGATATTAAGAAGAGGTGGCAAGAATACACAGAAGAACTGTACAAAAAAGATCTTCACGACCCAGATAATCACGATGGTGTGATCACTCACCTAGAGCCAGACATCCTGGAATGTGAAGTCAAGTGGGCCTTAGGAAGCATCACTATGAACAAAGCTAGCGGAGGTGATGGAATTCCAGTTGCGCTATTTCACATCCTGAAAGATGATGCTGTGAAAGTGCTGCACTCAATATTCCAGCACATTTGGAAAATTCAGCAGTGGCCACAGGACTGGAAAAGGTCAGTTTTCATTCCAATCCCCAAAAAAGGCAATGCCAAATAATGCTCAAATTACCGCACAATTACACTCATCTCACACGCTAGTAAAGTAATGCTCAAAGTTCTCCAGGATAGGCTTCAACAGTACGTGAACCGTGAACTTACAGACGTTCAACTGGCTTTAGAGAAGGCAGAGGGACCAGAAATCAAATTGCCAACATCGGATGGATCATCAAAAAAGCAAGAGAGTTCCAGAAAAACATATATTTCTGCTTTATTGACTATGTCAAAGCCTTTGACTGTGTGGATCACAGCAAACTGTGGAAAATTCTTAAAGAGATGGGAATACCAGACCACCTGACCTTCCTCTTGAGAAATCCATATGCAAGTCAGGAAGCAACAGTTAGAACTGAACATGGAACAACAGACTGGTTCCAAATAGGAAAAGGAGTACGTCAAGGCTGTATATTGCCACCCTGCTTATTTAACTTATATGCAGAGTACATCATGAGAAACACTGGGCTGGAAGAAGCACAATCTGGAATCAGGATTGCCAGGAGAAATATTAATAACCTCAGATATGCAGATGACACCATACTTATGGCAGAAAGCAAAGAAGAACTAAAGAGCCTTTTGATGAAAGTGAAAGAAGAGAGGGAAAATGTTGGCTTAAAACTCAACATTCAATAAACTAAGATCATAGCATCCGGTCCCACCACTTCATGGCAAATAGATGGGGAAACAATGGAAACAGTGACGGACTTTATTCTTGGGGGCTCCAAAGTCACTGCAGATGGTGACTGCAGCCATGAAATTAAAAGATGCTTACTCCTTGGAAGAAAAGTTATGAACAACCTAGACAGCATATTAAAAAGCAGAGACATTAATTTGCCAACAAAGTTTCATCTAGTCAAAGCTATGGTTTTTCCAGTAGTCGTATATGGTTGTGAGAATGGGACTATAAAGAAAGCTGAGTGCCGGGGAATTGATGCTTTTGAACTATGGTGCTGGAGAGTCCCTTAGACTACAAGGAGATCCAACCAGTCCATCCTAATGGAAATCAGTTCTGAATATTCATTGGAAGGACTGACGTTGAAGCTGAAACTCCAATACTTTGGCCACCTGATGTGAAGAGCGTACTCATTTGTAAAGACCCTGATGCTGGGAAAGATTGAGGGCAGGAGGAGAAGGGGACAACAGAGGATGAGATGATTGGATGGCATCACCGACTCAACAGACATGAGTTTGAGTAAACTCCGGGAGTTGGTGATGGACGGGGAGGCCTGGCGTGCTGCAGTCCATGGGGTTGCAAAGAGTCGGACACAGCTGAGCAACTGAACTGAACTAACTGAACTGAATACAATGGTAGGGAACTGCACACTTATTGTACTAATGTCAATCCTCTGGTTTTGACATTATACTATAGTTATATAAAATATGACCACAGGGAGAAACTGAGTGAAGGGTACATGACATTTGTCTTTACAATTTCCTGTAAATCTATATTTCACAAGAAAAGTTTTAAAAGAAAAAAGGAATCCTGAGATTTCTACCAAGTCCCTTCAACTTGGTAGGATATATACTCCTACATCTGTTTCCTCTGTTTTGGACAACAGCTAAACCTCTGCTCAGCTTTTACAGACTTCTGGCTTTGAGTTTTATTCAGCTTCTTGGCATCTTCCACATGTGTCCAAATCACCCATCCATTTGAAAAGAGTTTGTATACAGACCTGAGAGTTTCCCCTCTTTGCAGGTACTTCCTATTCAAGATTTGCCCCCTCAGTTTCTAGTCACTCTTGCAGTCCCAAACTGCATCTTCTGACACCTCAAACCAATCAGACTGTGGTTTTCTGCTTGAATTCTAGCCACCCTGTAGTTCATAGAATGCAGAGTGTTCTCAGAGCAACAACCAAAGAAATGTAGATCTCATCCGCTGTGGCTCCTTTATTTCAAAAATCAAAACCCCTCCAAATGCTGTCTGCTTTTTTTCAGAGTCCAGTGCCTTCAAATCACTGTGTTGTTGCTGTTCAGTCACTGCGTTGTGTCTGACTCTTTGCGACCCCATGGACTGCAGCATGCCAGACTTCCTTGCCCTTCACCATCTCCTGGAGTTTGCTTAAACTCATGTCCATTGAGTCAGTAATGCCATCTAACCATCTCATCCTCTGTTGTCCCCTTCTCCTCCTGCCCTCAATCTTTCCTAGCATCAGTGTCTTTTCCAGTGAGTCACCTCTTCACATCAGGTGTCCAAAGTACTGGAGCTTCAGTTTCAGCATCAGTCCTTCCAATGATTATTCAGGATTGATTTCCTTTAGGATTGGTCGGTTTGATCTCCTTGCTGTCCAAAGGACTCTCAAGAGTTTTCTCCAACACTACAGTTCAAAGGCATCAATTCTTTGCCACTCAGCCTTTTTTATTGTCCAGCTCTCACATCCATACATGACTACTGGAAAAACGAATACGGACATTTGTAGGCAAAGTAATGGCTCTGCTTTTTAACATGAAGTCTAGGTTGGTCATAGCTTTTCTTCCAAGGAGAAGCATCTTTTAATTTCATGGCTACAGTCACTATCCTATATGTACATATATTTACATATTTAATGATAGTTATATGTACATATACAGATATAAAACACAGAATGCATGAAAGCAAATTGCAAACTTATAATAGTATCCTATAGGATGCTTTACAGTTTATAAACCACTTTTCCATTTTATTCACATCAATGCTATGAGTTAAAAGGACTATTATTCCACAATGGATAAATTTTATGTAATTTACCTCAGGTCTCTTCACTTTGAGACCATTCTTCTTTAGCATTTTATGAGCATTTAATTCTTTGTGTTCTCCATAAACACTTTGGTTCACGAGAGTTTTCTCATTTTCTGGCTCTTTTCCCTCCTCCTCTTCCCATGGGTGTTCTCACTCACTTTCATAATTTTAACAATCTCTTATGTACTACAAGTCCTAAATTTGCATCTCAAGCCATGACCTCTCACTAGATTGACTCATGTTTCTAATTAGACTCTCTACTTGGATACACATAGATACCTCAAAGAACATATTCAAAATTCAGCACTATATCTTCACCTTAGACCTGATTTTATTTCAGTATTTTCTGTTTCTTGGAATGGCACTTCTATTTTCAGCACTCAAGTTAGAACCATGAAAATTATTTCTCACCCTTAGATTCAACTGCCCAGCAAGTCTTGTCAATCCTATACCTCATTTATTTCTTGAGTCCTACCTCTCATCTCCAACTAGGCTCCACCTTAGTTCAGCGTCTCGGGAGTTTTCATCCAGATGATTGCAATAGACTCGTAACTGGTCTCCTCATTTCTGATCTTGCTATGGACTGGGCCAGGGGTTACAGGCCCAAGAGGGCAGGCAGCAACCTTGGACTGTGAGGTGAAAGAGGAGCCCATGTGTTTAGTAAGTGACTCTGGCAAGGTGGAATGCCCCCAAATTAGAAAGTTAGCACCAGCAAAGATTAATATGCTCTTTATCTTCTGGTCTTAGCAGATAGGCTTAGTGTTAAGAGAGCCTTGGGGAGATGGTGGGTAGGTAGGCAGACCACAATTTCTGATGGCCCCTGTCTTCCTGGAAGACAGAGAGTAGAGAACGAAATAGGTGCAAACTGAGGTGGATAAAGGGGTTCAGTGGATTTCCTGGCTAACTCAATGACTCTGCCTGAAAAATGGTAGAAAAGCAGCAGGTGTCCCACCCCAGAACTTTGCTCATCAATAGCAGGCATAATGGGTGAGAGGAAAGGGTTTGGCTTAGATTATTTACTGAAGAATTCTCAGTGTCTGTATGTAGTCCAAAAACTTTGATTTCATGTAAATGTTATATAGTCACTTGTGCTAATCAAACTTCTTTAATATAATTCTGTTTAAATGTTTGTTGTTGTTGTCCAGTCGCTAAGTTGCACCTGACTCTTTGCGACCCCATGGACTGCAACACACTAGGCCTCCCGGTCCCTCGCTATCTCCTGGAGTTTGCCCAAGTTCATGTCCATCGAGTGGGTGATGCCATCCAACCGTCTCATCCTCTGCTGCCCTCTTCTCCTTTTGCCTTCAATCTTTTCCACCATCAGGGTTTTTCCAATGAGTCTGCTGTGTTTGTAGTAAGTGTTAAGTGTTTGTATTATATTCCAAATAGTCCCAAGAGTACGGTTGGGGGTGGGGATGGGGATGCCAAATAACAACGTACCCCATACAACCAGTTATCTTAGAAAGTCACATAGCCAAAAAAGCAGTTCCCTCACATTGCCACCCAGCACCACCTAAAATGCAAATCTGACAAATCTGCTTAAAATATTTCAGTGACTCCTCATCACAGTTATTAAGCTCAAAATCTTTGAGGTCTATAACTCCCCCACCCCCCCACCATGACCTTGCTCCTCCTGTCTTTCAAGCCTTATCTAAATTTTTCCACAGGATTAAGAGTCTTTTCCTATAGTTAACCCCAGATGCTGCACTTGACTGTGGGTTTCATAGGCAAGAAGTCTCTCTGATCCATTTCTGTGTCATCATTACCTAGTATGATGCATGACTCATGCAAGTGTTTAAAAGAGATTTTCTGAACAATTAATTAAATCAAGGATCAGCAAACATTTTCTGTAAAGGGCCAGAGAGTAAATATTTTTGGCTTTGCAAAATTGAAGTCTCTCTTGCAATTACTCAGCTCTGCCAATGTAGCAAGAAAGCAGCCATAGGTCTCTCTCTCTCTCACACACACACACACTCACACACATACCACACAAGAGGGCAAAGCAGTGTTCCACTAGAACTTCATTGACAAAACCAGGTACAGAGCTGGGTTTAGCCTGCTGACTCCTTAATTAAAGGAATGGATGGATGAATACGCAAATTGCCTTGGAATCACTTGGTTTTGACCATAAACCTTCTTTTCTAGGAAGGCAGACTTCCCTGGTCCCTCAGCACACAAATTCTTCATAACTTCCTAAAGCAAGGTCTAAGTCAAAGGCTTCTCCAAGTGGATGAAGGACAAGATCTGTTTATTTTCTCATCCAATGGCTTGAATGGAATTATTTTGATGCAGTGTCACTTGAAAGGATAATAGTGACAGCTTCATTAAAGCTGAACTTTATTATCATGTGTATTAAAAACAGGAAAAATCCTTCCTGATATTCAAGGCTGTGATGTACTGAAGCAAATACCCCAGGATTTTCTAACAGCACAGATTCCCGTGGAAAATGAAGACAAATGACAACAGAATGAAATGGTGAATTCAAGCATGGTTCAGGTACATACACCGCGGTCATGACCAAGGCTTCTCTGAGGTCCCTGGGGGTAGAAATGATTGACTATTGAGCAACTGGAAAGGTTGTGCCTTCAAAAGAAGTCTCAAGCACTAACTATGACCTTTATTAGCAGTGCGTGTTAGTCGCTCAGTCGTGTCTTTGCAACCCATAGGCTCATTACGACCCCATAGGCTTTAGCCCTCCAGGCATTTGTGTCCATGGAATTCTCTAGGCCAGAGTACTGGAGTGGGCAGCCATTCCCTTCTCCAGGGCATCTTCTCGACCCAGGGGTTGAACCCAGGTCTCCTGCATTACAGGCAAATTCTTTACCATTGGAGCCACCAGGCAGCTCCTCATAAAGCAGTAGGACTCCTTGAATTATTTAACTCTTCAGGGCCTCAATTTTAATACCTGTAAATTGTACATAGTAATATCCATATCCCAGGGTTGTTTTAGGGGTTACAGGAGATAAATATTTAAAGCCCTGAAGATGGTACAGGAAACATTATTGATCATTATCTGTGCTGGGTGCTGTGGTGAATGTTTTCATGTGTCTTGTCTCATGCATCCCCTCATAGCACTGATCTCTGCCCGACACTACTGTATACTTTGATTTGTTAATTTGTTATTGCCTGTCTCCCTTCCCTACCAAAATGTAAGATCCACAAAGACAGGAACCAGTCCACTTTCTGAACAAAGACTGAACAGACTCCAGGCTCAGAGCCTAGACCCCTTTCAGGTAGAATGTAATGACATTTACTTTTGCATTTGCATTACTTTTTTACTATATTCTTTCAATAATAAAAGTGATACTTAGTTTCTCTTCATGGTTCTAATAAAGCTGCCCTTTTAAATTTATTTGATAAATAAATTCAGATTTGTATATGAATTTATTTAGATTTGTTTTTCAACAGTTTGCTGATTAAAAGAAAAGTATTAGGTAAGTGGTAGTGAAGATGATATGCTCATGACAAAAATGTATATATCTATTCCTCAAATAGCTAAAGCTGAGAGCTTGCTGGAGCCCTCGGAGGGCTTTTCCAAGACTGTCACTAACATATGGTCCTTTTTAAAGTAGTGATCTTACCCTGAGCACAATGATCCAGAGATACACTCCTACCTTGGGAGACCAAGTTTTGGGAAAGAAAAAGGCAGCCTGTGACTAGCCTCTGGGCATACCCTCCCTACCCCAAAGGGAAAGGCTCCAAGTTCTTATTTTCTTACTTAATTTTGTTCTCCCAGCAAGTTTCTGGTTAGAAACTTTCTAGTCAGGCCCCAAACATCTTGGAGCCAGACACTAGGAAAATCAAAACAAAACAATAAAAGTGAGGCTTGAAGAAGAAAGCAAATGGCCCTGGGAAGGGAGTTTGTCAAGATTTCTTCACTTTACAAGGATCAAGTACCAGGCATGGGGACATTCAAAGGCAGGATTGCATCCTAACACGAGAGGACCCAGACTGTTTCTTCATGACTCTTCTTTCTCTTGTTCCCCTTTCCCAAGCCATTTTTTCATTTAAAGGAAGAAATTTAAAGCACAGTCTGATGAAATCTTTGGGTCTTCTTTAATTTGTTTTCAATTACATCAGAGTAGGGTGGAGAGGGTGAGGGAAAGTACATGTCAGTTTCCTCAGCACACATCTTGTTTTCTGTAAACTTCCTAAATCATGATGGCAGCTGTCCTGATGACAAGATATCACTTCCTGGGAGGATGGTGTTCTATTACCAATGCTTCTCAAAGTTCAGTGAGAGTATTAATCTCCTAGGAGTTTTCTCAATCAGTAGGATGGGAGGGAGCCAGAAGAGAGTCTGCATTCTAACTTGCTCCAGTGCTGCTGGGGATGGCAGCGATGCTGATCCATGGACCATGCTGGATCCATGAAGTTATATCATTACCATTTACATACAACACAGCATTTACAAGCGTCTCCCTGAACTATGCTTGACCTAGATGCTGAACTGACATTCTTTTTCAAACCAGAAACATTCTCCTAGGTCCTGAAAAAATAGAAAGACAAATAAGATTTGATTTCTGCCCTCGAGTAGCTTTCTGACCATGTCTAAGATCAAAGGCAAAGACATAAAATGGTAATTATTATGAGAAAAAGCCCCTGTAATGGGGCATAACATATATACCAATTTCAACTTCAAATGTACATATTGCATTCTCTCTCTCTCATGCTCACCATTCTCCAAAATTAAAGTTAGGTCTATTTCATGCATCTAGGACTTGCCTGGACTCTAGATGGTGGGTGGAAGGGAGGCAGCAAAACATTTAGACAGACCTTGTAACCACAAGAATGTAAAGCATTGAAAAATATTTTAACTTAAATTACCCTTAAAAATCTCTCCTTTGGAATCTCCAGAGGCGGCATTTCATAAATTGCTGCTGAATTTGGTCACATCCTCAATCCTGTCCTCAATTTTGACATCTGGAGCAATAAGGAGGGCTTTGAACAGCCCGCCTGCAAGTCTCCAACCCCCATCTTCTGCAAATGAGGTTCTCTAGTCAAACAACCCTCCTTATCAAGGGAACCAGGTGCAGTTCCAACTTTCCCTGGATAGTGGGTTTCAGTTCCCTTTCAGGCCAGAGAATTATTTAAACAAGCCAATCACATCCTCCCATAGGAACCAGGGGTAATCTCACCCTCTTGATACAATGAAGCTTGCCTCACAGTCCTGGTTGTTCACCCTGTTTCTGAGTTTAAGCCCCTGTGTACTACCCCCGGGAGTGGGTGTCCTTCCCAGGCTGTGAAGGTAGGTGGCTGATCTCACTGGCCTTCAGTTGGGTGCTTTGTGTTTGGCCAGGCCCACAGCCCTAGGGCAGGAATCGCTCCTCACCAATGAGGTGAATAGGAGGCGATTAAAACAATGTATGGTTTGGCTTTGAGTGGAATTTCAGTTTGATGTGTACTGAATGGCATGCAGCTATAGTTTGCCACACCTAACATGGATTTCAAGCAGTTCTGGCTTCCTTCTATCATCAATATTACCTCATAGGCATTCAGGCTTAGCTAACTCCCAGATGCCTTGGCATTTAAAACTATTTTGATTGGATTTCTATTTCAGTAATCCTTCCACTTACACTAATACTGTTCATTGTCTAACACAAAATTAGAAACATTTTAACCACTCGTATATACTACAATTTATCCTGAAATCAATTTGGATTGTCTTAAATTCAATACCGTAATCATTACTAAAATGCAAACATCATAGAAAAATGTTCATAGCAGCATTACTTGTAATTGTCCTAAGCTGGAAGGTCCACCAGGACCCAATATCTCAACTCAAATGCCCATCAATGGTAACTCAAATAAATGAACAAAAGTGTAATACTATTCAGCAACAACAAAAAACAAACTACAGCCACATACAACTACTTGGATAAATCCTACAAACATCCTATTGAATTAAAGAAGGTTGACACCAAAGAACACACATGTATGATTACATTATATAAAAATTTTAAAGTCAAAGTAATTTGAGATTCAATCAGTCCATCCTAAAGATCAGTCCTGGGTGCTCGCTGAAAGGACTAATGTTGAAGCTGAAACTCCAATACTTTGGCCACCTCATGCGAAGAGTTGACTCATTGCAAAAGACCCTGATGCTGGGAAGGATTGGGGGCAGGAAGAGAAGGGGACGACAGAGGGTGAGATAGCTGGATGGCATCGTCAACTCGATGGACATGGCTTTGGGTAGACTCCAGGAGTTGGTGATGGACAGGGAGGCCTGGTGTGCTGCGGTTCGTGGGGTCGCAAAGAGTCGGACATGACTGAGCGACTGAACTGAACTGAACTGAATTTGTGGCATTAGAAGTTATAACATGGGCTAACTTTGGGGAAGAAGAAGGAGTTAATGATTTGGAGGAGAAATGAGGGAGGGATCATGAAGGTGCATTTAATGTTCAATTTCTTGACCTGGGTCATGGTTTAATAGGTATGTTCACTTTGAAATAGTTCATTGTTCTGAACATATCTTTCTTTCTTTTCTGAATGTATAGTTCAATAAAAAGATAGGCTACGTAGTAAAAAAAAAAAAAAAAGTATCTTTTCATCCATGGACTGTAGCCCACCAGGCTCTTCTATCCATGGAATTCTCCAGGCAAGAATATTAGAGGGGGCAGCCATTCCCTTCTCCAGTGGATCTTCCCAACCCAGGAATTGAACCAAGGTCTCCTGCATTGTAGGTAGATTCTTTACCATCTGCACCATTAGGGAAGCCCTATTAAGTGTTTACGACATGCTTAAAATGAAGGTGAGGTTTCTGTGATAATCAAGAGAGCATGAGTGCCTAGAGTATACTAAGATAAGAGATGAACATTAAAAATTAGTACTCTGGGTAGTAAGTGATAAAGCCCGCAAGAGAGATGTTTACAGACTGTCACAGGAGTTCACAGGAGGAAAAGATCATTTCCAGCTAGGGGGCTGGAGGAGGTTTCATGGAGGAGATGGCACTACAGCTGGGCCATGAAGGGCAGATAAAATTTAAATATGGAGACATGGCAGAAGATATTGGAGGGAGAGAAAATGGTACCAATGGGATGGATCTAAGGTGGTGGATGAGGAAGTCAAGTGCTTTAGGCTGGTCAAAGCACAGGAATGCAGTAGGAAGTGATGAGGAAGTTACCTGAAGTCTCTGAGTATTAGGCTAAAGAGGACAGGCTCTGTCCTGCAGAGTATGGGGTCTTGATGAAGGAGAATTAAGCTTAAGGGAGGTAAGAATAGACACAATATGGCCATCAGATCATAGATGGGAAAGCCAGCTAAGGAGAAGCCAGGGAAGGGACTGTGGCTATATCCCAGAGATGAGGTGTTAAGTACTTGAATCTATGAGTCAACTGGGTGATGGAGAGGAGGGGCGGATTAAGCAACTCAAAGGAGCAAAAGAGTCCAAAAGACCTGATGTTTGAATCCCAATCCACTACTTCACTGATGTGTACATGTGGGTACATTGATTAGTCTCTCTAACTGTTAGTTTGTCCATCTGTAAAATGGGCCTAATATACAGTGGTACTGAGGATTATGAATATGAATGAAGTACCTCGTACACGGCTCATAAGACAAACTTGATAAATATGAGTGGTCATTATAACTATTATGACCATCCCGGCCAGTCTTAACTCAATTTTCTTTGGGTTTGGTCTAAATTAGATTACTTTCAGCCAGAAGGTAAGCATCAGCTTTTAAGGAAGCAATCTCTTTGAAACAATGGAAAATATTTCAAAATTCTTCTCAAACAGAGTATATTTAAAATAAATAAACACCTGTGTATGTGCTCATGGGTACCTCACACATTCCCAGCATTAACCAAAAAAAATGATGCCTTTCTAGAAACTGATGACCATAATCAGCTCTTGAGCTGGTCTGATGATCATCTGCCATCAAATCTAAACACAGCTTCAAGGTCATGAATCACATCAATGATGGCTCTCGACTAGAAGAGACGTTTTTTGTGAGGACATTTTTATTTATTTATTTAACACCAGACACCACTCTGTCTGACTCAAAATGTGGTTAGCGTCTGTAACAAAATCCGTGTAAATAGGTCTCCCATGAGCCATTGCAAAGATCCTCAGTAACTTTATGCATAATGGAAGCTTATGTAAGTGTGTTGCCTCAGGCGGGCGCCTTCTCAGAGCTCCTGGGGGTTTCTCTTGTGATTTTTGAGTTCTTGCGCCTTAGATGTTTGGGTTCTCTGAGCTGTCATTCCACAGAGATAATTTCAATCCTGGATTTAAAAGCCAGTCCAAACAAAAAAAGCAGGAAGTGAACATTTATTTTTCCCTTCAGAATTAATTTGTCTGACATGAAACTCACAAAATTGTTGTCAAGAAAATAGACTTTGTTTCACCACATGATGAAGAGTTGGCTGTGCTCTAAATGGCATTTTGGGAAAACAAAAACTTTAGACCAAAGGGGTCATTTCTAACAAATACATTCCGTTTACAGGAGTTTTTTATCTTACATTTAAAACTTACTTTACATATTCATGACAGGTAAACAGACTCAAATGTAGTTTAGATTAAATTTAGGTTGATTTTGATATATCATGCCTCTTATATGGACGCTATTTATCTGGTAACCTTATCAAACTAGAATATAAGAGTAAGCTTCTGTCATGACTGTGTACACAATTCTAACCAGCTTGGGTATCTGGATTCCCTTGTTAGAGAAGATTAGAAGCAAGAGTTAGAAGCTAGAATTAGATACTTTGACAATTGTCTCAACGATAGATTGACAACCTGCCACAGAGTGAAATAATACAAAATATCTAAAACATAAAAACATGCATGAAAATACAAAACCAGTAGTTTGGAGCTATTAAATGTAGAGGCAAATCAACTGCTACTGACCCTCAAACCACATTGAGAAATGTTTGAAGTAGTCATCATACATGCATCAAAAACACTTCCATCCAAAACGTTTTAAATTGATTTCCATCCACTGCTTACAGGGATAATCTTCAGACATTTAAAATGCAAACTTATGTGTATAGGACTTCAAAGTCAATGGATAAAAGAGATGTTGGTATATGTTTCTAAAAATGGCAGAAACTATCAGCACAATTAGTTTAAAAAATAAAAACATGCTATGACACCTAATAAAGAATTTTTCCTTTTGGGTGAATTTCCAATGTAGGTTCACATGCTGGATTTCAAAAGTGACTCCATGAACTGTTTCTTGGAAAACTACTTGCAAAAGATGATTTTTAGAAAAAAATGGCTAAGCGAGTTGAAGGCTTATTCACAATATGAATTAGGTTTATTGAAGTCTCTGAAAAGTCCCACAGTAAGGTAACATTCTAATTTTGTTAGACCCTGTATTTCATAACTTATTGGAACAATGAATCTTTTTTTAATGTAAAAATTATTCCTATTTTACAGTATCCATCTTCTGTCAATTGCTCTCTTGGAAATACTGGTCTCTGGCAATGATTCCCATTTCAGTCAGGGATCCAGCAGGAGACAGATGATAACATTCAAAAGGGTTGAGCTGAATTGAGTGTAATAAAGGGACTATTCTGAGAGTCCAAATAGTCATCAGATCAGAGGTAAGAGAACCAGCAAGAATCCAGGCGTTAGCAAATGATAAGAAGCTGTTGTCATCCCAGGGAAGGGCACAGAATAACCAAAGTATGGTGAGCCCTGGAGTGGTGGAAGAGGAGCAGGCTCCAGGAACTGTGGCTGGTGGTGTGCTTCCTGGTGTATGTTTAACAACTCACTTTTCAGGGAGAAAAAAAAAAAAAAACTATTTGTAATATTTGCTGATTTTCACGGCGTAAATCCTCCTGCCATAGTCAATTTCAAGCTACTGAAGTAAAGTCAGTGAATGTGGAGTTGGGAGGAGATGCAGAATACACACCTTTACCTAGGATTTCTATCACAGGAACACAATAGTTGAAAGTAGACTCTTGAGAGTCCCTTGGATGGCAAGGAGATCAAATCAGTCAATGTTTAAGCTAATCAACCCTGAATATTCATTGGAAGGACTGATGCCAAAGCTGAAGCTCTAATACTTTGGCCACCTAATGCAAAAAGCTGACTCATTGGGAAAAAAACCCCAATGCTTGGAAAGATTGAGGACAGGAAAAGAATGTGGCAGAGGATGAGATGGTTAGATAGCATCATTGACTCAATGGATATGAATCTGAGCAAACTCAGGGAGATAGTGAAGGATGGGGAAGTCTGGCATGCTGCAGTTCAAGAGGTTGCAAAGAACTGGACTCGACTTAGTGACTGAAAAACAACAGTAACCTCAAGAGCATCCATAATTAGGAAATAATGGGTTTTGAGTATTTTATATTTTTAATGCCATGTATTTCACTATAAATGTACCTATTTTAAAAACTGACTATGTTTAACAACTAGCTCACAAAATTACTGAACATTTAACAAGCCAGTAACAGCAAACTATTGGCTATAACCATACATG
Organism: Okapia johnstoni; assembly: GCA_024291935.2. Classification (NCBI taxonomy): domain Eukaryota; kingdom Metazoa; phylum Chordata; class Mammalia; order Artiodactyla; family Giraffidae; genus Okapia; species Okapia johnstoni. The sequence continues at coordinate 63,968,543 of CM044308.1, forward strand.
GAATGGTCACTTATCAAAACCACAACCATGGGGAAGGATCCTTCAATGAGACACTGGGCTCTCTGATCTCTAACCAAAGAGTTGAGAAAACTCTACATCCATGAGCAGATCCATGAGAAGAAGGCTGCAGGGATCAGCCTCCCAGGGTACAGGACAGGGCAGCAGGGGACAGAAAATGGATCTGGGGGATGGAGGCAAAGGGAGAATAACCAGTGGATTCCCTTCTGTGTATGTTCAAGACTCATATACTAGTTTGGACAAAGTGCCTTGAAAAGTACCTTTAAAAGTACATGCTGAAGCAAAAATCACTAGATATTATACATGTTTAATGCTGCTCAGGTGATTCTGATATACAGCTAGATTTAGAATAAAGTATTACATGAATATATGTCTCAGTATTAATGTTACAACCATCACAATTGACTGTTTTTCTCTTTCCTTGAACTTAGCTGTTCTTCACTGACTTGTCTATTTGAGAAAATATCCTCCTAGATTATTTTGCCACATCAGGGGTAGTTTTAAGGTTCTGGGTGATTCAGGTAAGAATAGTACTATAGCTAGAATTCAAAGGTTGGAGAGAGGAGCTACACAGGGGATCAGGACCCCACCTAACTGGTACCCTAACAGGGTACAGTGGTCCCGCTGAGCAGAGGAGACAGAAATCAGAAGTTAGGGCAGTTGAAGTAGCTGGAATCTGCCAAACAGCTCGAGCTGTCATAACAAAATACCAGAGACAGAAGAGCTTGAAACAACAGGAACTTATTTCTCACAGTTCTGGGAGCTAGAGGTCCAAGATCAAGGGGCTGGTCAATTTGGTTCACCAGTGAGGACTCTCTCCCTGGTCTGTAGAAAACTGCCTTCTTACTGTGTCCTCACAAGGTGAGGAGAGAACAATGCTCCCCGGAAATCCATTCTCCAGAGCTTGTAAACCACAGCTTGATTGTGTTCGTTCAACAAGCATTTCATGAAGACCTCCCAAATGCTGGGCACTCTTTGACTCTTCTGCTTAAAATCTTTCAGCGGGTTCTTATTATTGTCCAAGGTCACTGGGACATACAAGGCTATCTCATATGGAATATCACTCTCCTTTCTTGTGTTGGTTGTCCTTCACCATCAGTCCCCTGATTAAGTCACCTCCTGAAAGCTAGTGGTGCTTTGAGGTTGGGGGATCAATTTGAGCTCCATTACTTACATGGTCATGTGACTTTGAACATGTTTTTCAGCTGCACAAAGCCACAGTTTCTCTATCTATAATAAGAAGTAATAATAGTGTCTGTCTCTTCAGGTTAACTTGAAGATCAAAACTAATTTTTTTCATAAATTACTTAACCATGTTCCTGACATAGAGGAAAAGTTCATTCAGTCGTGTCCGACTCTTTGAGACCCTATGGACCACAGCCCACCAGGCTGCTCTGTCCACAGGATTCTTCAGGCATGAATACTGGAGTGGGTTGCCATGCCCTCCTCCAGGTGATCTTCCCCACCCAAGGATTGAACTCGTGTCTCTTACATCTTCGACATTGGCAGGTGGGTTCTTTACCACTAGCGCCACCTAGGAAGCCAATGAAGGACAGTTAGAGACATGCAAATATCTGCCTGCCCCCCAAACTTTTCCCCAGTACTGTTTCAGAACCAATATTCTTCAAATATTTGTTCAATATTTAGTCTCAGAAGGATGTCTGGTGCTCCCATCCTGTATATATCTCCCTCATCAAAGCAAATACTCAGAGCTGATCAGACCCACTCTTCATAGAAGGCAGGGTATCATCTCTCTAGCAGTGAACTTCTCCATCAGGATAACTTGTTGCCATCCCACTCTACCCAATCATTCTAGGTCCCAGGGCTTTATGAGTTCCTTGGCAAGGGACAGATACAGAGGAATGTACCATCAGCTTAGAGCCAAGTCAGCGTTAATGTTCCATCAAGGAAGCAGTGAGGAGGCCTCCAAAAATCTTTTTCATAAGGCAGATCTCCAACGACAACTTTCTTTTACCATATTTGGAATGTAAAAGGACATTTTTAGAGAAGGGCATGAAGCAAGCAAGGAAGTGTAATAATGTATTTCCAGACCTTAAATGTTCTCTCTTAAGGTAGATACACAGCTGATGTTTTGGAAGGTCTAGCTGTACCTTGCCTAGGGACAATAGACAGTGGTAGCAACCTATTAATGGAAGATTCAGAGTCTACCACTCTACCTCTGGAATGTCCCTGAGAATCTTCCATAAAAGGATGCCCAGGCGGCTTCACAACCCAGGCCTTTCTCTGCTGCGTCCTCTGTCTACTATATTCTTCCATGTCCTGTTTTAGTTTCATAGGGCCACCATAAACGAATTACCATAAGCTTGCACAGTTTAAAACAACAGAATTTATTGCCTCATAGTTCTGAAGCCTGGAAGTCCAGAATTAAGGTTTCAGTGAGGTTAGGTCCTTCTGTAGGCTCTGAGAATCTGTTCCCTGCCTCTCTCCCAGTTTCTGGTGAAAGCGAGTGAAACAAGAAAGGACAAATCCTTCCTCAGTTTTAGAGAAGTACATGAAGCAACAAAAATGTGTAATAATGTATTTTCAGAACATTTAAGGTCCTTGCTTGCTCATTATTACACATCTTGCATCCTCTGTCCATGAAATTCTCCAGACAAGAATGTTGGAGTGGGTTGCTATTCCCTTCTCCAGGGGATCTTCCCTACCCAGGGATTGAACCCAGGTCTCCCACACTATAGGCAGATTCTTTACCATCTGAGCCACCAGATGGCTACCAGCAACGCTTGGCTTTGATTTGTGAATGTATAACTCCTATCTCTGCTTTTGTGTCACATGGCATTTCTTCTTGTGTGTTTTTGTGTCCAAACTTCTCTCTTCTTATAAAGACACCAGTCATAGACTTGGGACCCCACTCATTCAGTATGACTTCTCTTTAACCTGGTTTTCCCTGCAAATACCCTATTAGATCAGATTCCTAGGTCCTGGGGCTTAGGGTTGTAACTTGCCTTATAGAGAAACACAGTTCAACTCACAACAACCTCCATGTGGCAAACACTATGTTCAAGACCTCTAATCATGTCAAAAACTATGTCCTGAACATAATTATTTTAAATAGCTGTGTCTCTCTGAACCGCAAACGGCTTTTTCTACTGTTGTTCCTACATGTTGATGGCAAAGACAGTTATTTCTTTTCCTGTGATTTCAGTTTAGTAACTTAAGAGTTATAGATTTAATGGATTTGTAGATTCTGAATATGCACATTTTCAATCTATTATTCTCAGCTGAAACTTGATAAGTCTTATTTACCTAATGTGACAGGGAATACAGTTTTAATACTGATCCGTAAAGACAGCATCTTTTTGAAAAATAGATGAACCAAAAGATTTTATAAGTAACATGCCAGTATGTCTGTATTTCTCAGTATTTTAAGTTTTATATATTATACCCAAAGACTTAATATCAACAGTAAGCAATAGTAGGGAGAAAATAATATATTGACAAATTATATTTGTTGATCTTTATAAATCTATTTTATTTAGTGAATAAAATTATGATTGTGTTTCCAAAAATAAACTTTTAGTTTTCTATGACTGGGGTTGTCATTTATTACACATGTTAACACAGAAGGTTTTTAAGCAATAACATTCTGAGATTTTGATTAAGTAATTAGGGTTGAATATATAGGGAGAAAGGAGATGGGTTTTTGCTGTTTAATGAGGACAGAGTTTCATTCCTGGATGATAAAATGTTCTGGAGATGGATAGTATAACAACATGAATGTACTTAATGATATTGAAATGAACACTTAAAAATAGTTAAATGGGAAATTTTGTTTTAAAAAAAATGCTTAGTTTTTGGTAGCTTCACAGAAGATGCTCCTGATCCAGTCATCTCTTACAGAATTGGTTACTCTCTTTTTGTGTTCCCTCTGATTCTCTGTTTAATTTTTTGTCATATGTATTCTATAACTCCCTTTGTCTCTATCAGAATACTCAAGCATCAAAAAATATTTAAGCATCAATATTAAGAGCTTCCTTCTTCCTCTCTCCCCTTCCTTGTCCTACTCTGCTGGGAAATTCTTAGAGATGGGAATACCAGACCACATTACTTGCCTCCTGAGAAACCTGTATGCGGGTCAAGAAGCAACAGCTAGAACTGGATATGGAACAATGGACTGGTTCCAAATAGGGAAAGGAGTACGTCAAGGCTGTATATTGTCACCCTGCTTATTTAACTTATATGCAGAGTACATCATGGGAAATGCCTGGCTGAATGAAGCACAAGCTGGAATCAAGATTGTCGGGAGAAATATCAATAACTTCAGATATGCAGATAACACCACCCTTATGACAGAAAGCAAAGAGGAACTAAAGAGCCTCTTGATGAAGGTGAAAGAAGAATGTGAAAAAGCTGGCTTAAAACTCAACATTCAAAAAATGAAGATCATGTCATCTAGTCCCATCACTTTATGGCAAATAGATGGTGAAACAACAGAAACAGTTGACAGACTTTATTTTCTTGGGCTCCAAAATCACTGCAGATGGTGATTGCAGCCATGAAATTAAAAGACGCTGGCTCCTTGGAAGAAAAGTTATGACCAACCTACACAGCACATTAAAAAGCAGAGACATTACTTTGCCAACAAAAGTCCGTATACTCAAAGCTATGGTTTTTTCAGTAGTCACGTACGGATGTGAGAGTTGGACTATAAAGAAAGCTGAGTACTGAGGAATTGATGCTTTTGAGCTGTGGTATTGGAGAAGACTCTTGAGAGTCTCTTGAACTTCAAGGAGATCCAACCAGTCCATCCTAAAGGAAATCAGTCCTGAATATTCATTGGAAGGACTGATGTTGAAGCTGAAACTACAATACTTTGGCCACCTGATGCAAAGAACTGACTCATTGGAAAAGACCTTGATGCTGAGAAAGATTGAGGGCAGGAGGAGAATAGAACAACAGAGGATGAGGTGGTTGGATGGCATCACCAACTCTATGGACATAAGTTTGAGTAAGCTCTGGGAGTTGGTGATGGACAGGGAGGCCTGGTGTGCTGCAGTCCACGGGGTTGCAAAGAGTCAGACACAACTGAGCGACTGAAGTAAACTGAACTGATAACTATGGTGTGATGCAGAGATCTCTAAATTCTTGAATTTCAAAGACCAGTAAAAGTTCATATAAAATCTAGGAATCTATCAGTGTTACAAATTATTTGTTTCATCAAACAAGTAAAGTAACTTTTTAGAAAAACCACCATTCTAGAATCTGCCTGCAATGCGGGAGACCTGGGTTTGATCCCTGGGTTGGGAAGATCCTCTGGAGAAGGGAACGGCTACCCATTCTAATATTCTTGCCTGAAGAATTCCATGGACATAGGCACCTGGCGGGCTATAGTCCATGGGATCACAAAGAGTTGGATATGACTGAGTGACTAACATATTCACCATTCAGTTGTTAGCAACACATTATAAAAGGATAGTTTTAACACCCCTAAATGGACAGAATAAAAATTAGAATAAAGAAAGCCTTTTTACTTTTTTTAGCATTTGGAGCCTTTTATACATCCTGCCAATGTAACAACATGGACGATACTGAGGACATTATGCTAAGTGGAAAAAGCCAATCACAGAAGATTAAATATGTGCTATGTGTGCTTAGTCACTCAGTTGTGTCTGATTCTGAGATCCCATGGACCGTGGCCCCACCAGGCTCCTCTGTCCACAGGATTCTTCAGGCAAGAATACTGGAGTGGGTTGCCATGCCCTCCTTTAGGGGATCTTTCCAATCCAGGGATTGAACCCAGGTCTCCCATATTGCAGGTGGATTCTTTACCATCTGAGTCACCAGGGAAACCCAAGAATACTGGAGTAGGTAGCCTCTCCCTTCTCCTGGGGATATTCCTGACCCAGGAATCAAACCAGGGTCTCCTGCATTGCAGGCGGATTCTTTACCAGCTGAGCTACTGGGGAAGCCCAGAACAAATATATCAGGTATTTAAAATAGTCAGACTCTTAGAAACAAAAGTACAATGATGATTGCCAGACGCTGGGAGGAGGGGGGAACTGGGCAGCTGCTGTTCAGTGGGTATAAAGTGCCAGCATATAAGATGAATACATTCTAGATTTCTCCTGTAAAACATTGTACCGGTACTGTACTGTGCACTTAAAAATTCACTCATTAAGAGGGCTGAGTGTTCTTACCACAATAAAAGATAAAGAAATAAGGAAAAGCCCTTTAACTGACTATTTGTCTTTATGAAAACCTTTACATGGTTCTTACTTTTCTTAGTTTGCTGCAGACTGGCCAAAACTGCTTCTTAGATGTAGACGAACATTTGGAAACTGCTGGGATAAAAGATGTGGCTGAATCTGTACTGGCCCTAGGAAGTCGCTGGAAGAGCTCTCTGTTTTGTTTTGAATAAATTATTGGTATGGGTTTTTTCCCCAATGACTCAGCTCTTTTTCATTAAAAAAAAAAAGAGAGATTTTGGGAGCCAGTAAATGTGCATTTTTTGCCTAGAACGTTAAGGTGAGAATTCACTGCTGGCTTTACCGATGGCCAGTTGCAAGACCTTGATCAAGTCGCTAATCACATCAACATCCTTTTTTCCCTCTGCAAAGTAGGGATTATCATGCTGTAGTAGGCAACCTTGAAGATGGCCCCCAATGGTCCTAATTCCTGGTATCCACAACTTTTTGTAATCCACTCTCCTGCAGCGGGGCTGGACCTGGTGATTCACCGGACTATGGAGAAAGTAATGGGAGGTCACTCCAAGATTTAGTTACAAAGAGATTGTGAGAGCTCTTTCCACTTTCTTGGTGAATCACTGGGAGGGAAGCCAACTGCCATGTTGGGAGCTGCCTTGTGGAAAGGTCACTATGGCAACCCACTGATGGAGACCTCAGCTAGGTGAGGAACTGAAGCCTGCCAACAGCCACTCGAGTGAGCTGGAAAGGGAGTTCTCCTCTGCCTTTAGATGAGCCCATAGCTAAGACCAACAGCAGAACTGTGGCCTCCCGGGAGACCCTGACCTAGAGGTATCCAGTGAAGCCACACCCAGAAAGTATGAGAAAGTATGAGATCATGAATATTTGTGGTTTTAAGCTGCTTAATGTTGGGGTAATTTGTGTACAGCAATAGGTACTAATACAAATGCCTACCTTGCAAAACTGTGAAGAACGATAGAAAAAATATGTTTAATTAGATTACCTATGCTAATAAGCTAAAACATGTGAAACAGGAAGAGAAAGCCTAGCTCATAAAAGGCAGCCTATAAATGTTAGTTTTCTCTTTCATTCTCCTCTAAAATGAGAAAATGCTCTGTTGTGAATATGTTTTGAAAAATGTAATCTACTATGGCACTATAATACATGTAATAATGTAAGGTATTATTGTAACAATAAAGAAAACATTGTTACTTTAAAAGCTGTTTGCAGTTTACACTGGTCTGGTTGGCCTAAAAGGAACGAAGAATTCTTAAGAAGACACTAGCTCTTTTGTTTGGGAGGAGGGGACCCTAAATAAGTGGTACGATTATAAGGAAGAAAGGAATTCACTGAAAGCTGGAATTCAAAACAGGAGGTGACCCTGATAATGTAAGAACCCCCCCAAGAAGCTTTGACAATCTTGGAAAAGTTGTGGTTTTCCCACAATACTCAAGATTGGGCCACATACTATTTAATGTGTATGTTCAAAGACAGTGTCTCTAAAAGGATGGAGGACCTGGAGGGTACATGGGCAGGAAATACAAAGATCATGAGATAGGTACAGAACTGAAATCCGACCCCAGAATAAAGAGTAGCCTTGAGTTTGGGGACAGAATGAACACTCGAGGAAAACGCTCTTTCTCAAAGTATGGAAGACAATCATGTTTGCCATAAATGTTTTCCACTACCTCTCATTTTATTTATTCTTATTAATTCTTAATTAATCTTCTTAATCTCTTATTCATTTAAGAGATACAAAGAAGGTGTGTTGTTGGCTAATCAAGGAACTGAGTCAATAGTAGGTCAAATTTTCCCACAATTTATGTCACTTTATAACATGTGATTCCTTGGGTATTCTCCTTTTTTTTTCTTTTACTTTCTTTGAGGGGGAAGTAGAACTTATTTTATTATTTATTTATTTATTATTATTTGGTTGTGCCACGTGGCTTGCAGGATTTTAGTTCCCCAACCAGGGATTGAACCCTGGCCCTGGCAGTGAAAGTCCCAAGTCCTAACCATTGGACCACCAGGGAATTCCTGGTATGATTTTGTGTGTGTGTATGAAAGCTAAGAATCCAGAGTAGTTCAGAGAATAAGACATTTGTATACCCAGCTTGGGCATTGTGCTTGCAGATGTGGCTGGGTCTGTCCTTTATTTCAGTCTTTCATAAGCCACAGGACAAAGTCTAAGCTGCTTGGTGCAACATTCAAGGTCCTTCATCATCTGCCTTCTGACCATCTCTCCAGTGGCACTTCCCACCCAATCCTTACCCCCTCCTATGAAACACACCAGCAACACAAAACTGCCCAATTGCCAGAATTCACCTACTGTTTCAGACTTCTCTGCCTATAATCCACCATGTACTTCATCCTTAAGAACCTAACTCAAAGGTCACCTCTACCGGGAAGCATCCTCCAGCCCCCATCAGCCCTTCCTCACAACCCCTTCTGACCTGGGCATCTGTTTCCATAACTGCATTATGTTTAATTGTGTGGGCTGCCTAAAGCTACCACTCACTAGCTATGTGACCTTGAACCAGTTATTTAACTCCTCTGTCCCTCAGATTCCTTATTTGTTAAATGATGTAGGTATATTGTGAGGATTAAATGAGTCAATCCTTGTAAATTTAGAATGGTGCCTGCTCAGTTTCCATTATAATTATGAATTTGCTTATCCTTCTGTTTGCTTATTTGATTCTGAGCTCCCTGGAATTAAGGACAACACAATGTCCAACACATAATAGAAACTGAAGACTATACATTTCGTGCTAATGAAAATCTGGTGTGTGTGCATGTGTGTGTATTTTTAAACAGAAACTTCTGTAGCTATGGATTCCTTAATGAATTCCTTAATAATGCCCAGATGTTACAAACATGAACTAAATTTGATTTTGTATATTCCATAAGCATCTATTGATAATGGTAATTAAAATCCTATTTTTGTTTAAAAATAAGCCCCCAAACACTATCCTCAGAGCCCATGGAGAAGCAAACCAGGTCCATCTTTTATTTTCCTCCATGTAAACAAAACACTAAATTTAATTTGCATCTGTATCAAGAAGCTTTTTTTTTTTTTTTTTTTTTTTAAGATTTTCATTAAAAGCAGAATATGGCATTTGGGAAGTATAATTAAAAGCATCTGAAACCCAGGAGATAACAAGAGATGAAGAATTTTGTAATAAAATCAGCCTAGTTAAATCCCCTCCCCTTCCAAGTTCAAAAATGACTGTCCTTGGGAAACAGAGTGGGCTCTTCATTTAGAGCCTTGCTGGAGGCTTGCAGTGTCGCTTGGAGTCTCCACTCCTTGAGGCAGGAGGTAGACACTGTTACAGAATTAATATGAAAGTACAAGCACACATTCACACATTTTATCAAATCTGGGGAATGCAGTCATATTGCTTCTCCTGCAGACCTGACCCAGGTTCTACAACCTCCACGTGACCTTCCCTGACCACCCAGACATCTCTGAAGTCATAGTACTTATTAGCTAACCCAGAGACTTCCAAACTTTTTCTATTCACAACTTCTTGTGTCTCCTAATTTGTTTGGGTGTGGTATTCCTTGGCCAAAAGAATACCTAATAGTCTTCATCATTAGCAGTTATGTCCAAAAAAATCATGTCCTAACAACTTAGCCTGGAGAAGGCAATGGCACCCCCCCATCCAGTACTCTTGCCTGGAAAACCCCATGGACGGAGGAGCCTGGTAGGCTGCAGTCCATGGTGTCGCTAAGAGTCGGACACGACTGAGCGACTTCACTTTCACTTTTCACTTTCATGCATCGGAGAAGGAAATGGCAACCCACGCCAGTGTTCTTGCCTGGAGAATCCCAGGAACGGTGGAGCCTGGTGGGCTGTCGTCTGTGGGGTCACACAGAGTCGGACACGACTGAAGAGACTTAGCAGCAGCAGCAACAACTTGCCGTTGTTTGAAAGAAATACTACATACAAACTGAAAGAAAACTGCTCTTTGACATTTTATTCTTACATAACCATAATTACTTACTAATGGATATATGTGCCTGTTGGGCACTACACAACTTCTTAAACTTTGAAATCAGATTGGACACCACCACTTTCTTTGCCTGTTCCACATGGATTTTTGTGTAGTACTTACTTTTTTTTTTTTATCACAGCAGAGTTACTGTGAGAATCCAGCTTTGCCAAGATGTAAGATAGAGGAATGTAGCGTGATCTAATGTAGAAACAATGAACTACTAGTAACGCATATGATGAGGATTACTGTCTTTGGGCTTTTTTTTTTTTATTAAAATAATCCCATGGTGCCCCTGTGAATTCACTGTAGCACCCTGGGGTGCCTCAGCGTACAGTTTGGAAATCTTAAATATTATCCCTGGCTACTCAAAATTTGGCCATGAGCCTTCAAACTTGGCATTAAGTAGGAACTTATTCCCACCGCCCCCAAACTACAGATCAGAATGCGCATTTTAACAAGATGCCTAAAGAGATTTGTGTGCATATAACAGTTTGAGAAGCACAGTTATAAACATTATTGAGCACCAGATCATATCCTGCTATTCTGAGATGTCCTATATTAGTATGTATTTTTAGATTCTTGTGCTTTTTAAAAAGATTACTGAATCTTTTCTGTACAACTTTCCCAAGTGGGTAGTTAGCTAGATGGAGGGCAGAGATGTCATTATGTTTTTTGATCTCCCCAGTGTTCAGTGTGGAGTATCTTGCATGGAGTAAGGGGCTCAAATATCTGCTGAACAAATGGATCCAAACTCTAGGCCTCCCAGACATACTTGGTGGAATCACTTGTACAAGAAAATTATTGGCAAAGCTAGATCCCAAAGATACCAACAACATTCTTAGTAGATATAGAATGAATATAGCATTTTAGGATCTTGGGTTTAATATGTTAGTTCTTACAAAATGGACACATCCCAGTATTGGGGTCATAGCAAGAAGAGAATTATACCTTATTTTTCAGCCTGATGGGGAATATAATTATGTTGTAGAGTTATGTAGCCCCAAACTACAGTCACATGACTATATAAAAGTGAAGGCAGAAAAGAAGCTGTTAAAATTTAGGTATGCTGCATTTCCTGAAAATATAATGCACTGAATGTTCCAAGATAATAATGCCATTTATTAATTGCACTCATGAATCATTTGAATGCCAAAATCTGCATCCATGCAAAATGTCATGGAAATTGGATTTGATTCTGTTTAAAACAGCTGTCTCCACTACAGCCAAACTGAATGTACCAAATTCTTGGGAATAAATTTGAAAGGAAAAGAAAGTAGAAACGTTTCTTTGCTTCGTCAGAGGGCTCAAGTTTGTTTTCAATGCCACAAGGTACTCACTACTTTTCTTTTCCCTTCAGAGATATTTCTCCCATCAAATGTTCCACTGACTCATTGAGACAAGGCATCATGCTAGTGGATGCAAGGTCACTCTGGTCTCTCTGCAGCCAGTGTGAATCTGCCTCATAACCACAAACTACTTTTCTCATCCCAAGCAGCCATCTCATAGATGTGGGAGGAAAGAGGGGGACTCAGCTAGGAGCATAGAATGATGGCATCTTAATAGACCAGTAGGTCTTGGAGGCATAAACATCCACTCCTTAGCAAGAGCTCTTGACTCCAGCTCTGTAACACACCCCACCCCCTCCCACTGCAACCATCACTCAGCTGGGTTACTGCAGCAGGTGCTTACTTCATGTCTTGGCTTCATTCTTACTCATTAATACAGCCCGTCTCCACAGAGCCTCCTGACAAATCTTTAAAAACAAAACAAGACAAAAATAGACCACATTACTCCCTTGCCCAAAACTGATGGGTCAGAATTGCTCATGACCAGTTGAATAAAATCCATCCCCTTCCACAGCTAACCACACCTTACAGGATCTGGCCACTAGGCACCTTTCTAATCTCATTCCATATCCACTCCATTTACACTACTCTCCAGCCACGCAGGTGGCCCTAGTGGTAAAGAACCTACTTGCCAATGCAGGAGGTGTAACAGACACAGTTTCAGTCCCTGGGTCAGGAAGATCACTTGGAGGAGGGCATGGCAACCCACCCCAGTATTCTTGCCTGGAGAATCCCATGGATAGAGGAGCTGGGTGGGCTACGGTCCATAGGATCTCACAGAGTTGGACACGACAGAAGCGACTTAGCACCAGCCACACTCACCTCCTTATCCCTAGAATGCACCGAGCTCCTTCACTCTTCCAGGCCTGCTCTAGCTCCTTTTGCTGCCTGGAATGCTCTTACGCTAGATCTTCGTGTAGATAACTGTTTCTCACCACTCAAATATCATCAAAGAAGGAACCTCTTCAGAAAAGTTTGCCTGTCTACCCACCCTATATAAATAGTTGCTCTTAACAAACACATATCTCTCTGGATACAATTGGTATTATCCGATTTCATGTTCTTAAACATATACACTATCTGAATGCATCCTATTTATTAATTAACATGCCGGTTTTAGAAATTATGTTTCCCCATAAGAATAAATGCTCAGTGGGATCAGGGATCATATATATTTTATTCATTCCCACATTCCTTGAGCAGAGTCTGATATAAAAGGCACACTATAAAGGCTTTAGAAATGAACTCTCTTGTTTTCCCAGAATAATTGAGATCCAGAAGAGTTGTGGGCATGTGCCACACCTTATAGGCAATTAATGATGAGGCCAAGGACCCAGTCTAGGAGTTACTGGTTCACTGCTATTTCTGTTGTACCTCTTGGCTTTCATTCAAAGGAAAAACAATCTCAACCCAAGTGGCTTAAAAAAATTGTTCAAAAGAAATTCAGATGCCCCATCTTTGGATATGAAATTGTTTGCAAAGTTCATTGTCCAAACTCTTCTGTGTAGAGACTCTTCACCAAACTTCCCAGGGTATTCACATACAAGTCAGTTTAGACTTCAAGGTAGAAGTTTTTTTTTTAAGTTTCATCTTTTATTAATAAAATAAATCTGTTGTTGAAATTAACATATCAGATGGAAAAACAAAACTAGAAATAACTTAGATCTCTGAAGATAATTTATTCATTAAATTAGAACTTTTAAACGCAGGCAAAAGAGAAAATAACTATTATTAAAATGTTCCAACCAAATTGCTGCTTATCTTACACTATGCTAATTAGTAACAGCACCCGAAATTCACTCTTCCACAACCATCAGAGAAAATTGGAGATTATAGAAAGGCTGCAGGAGGAGGGTTGATAGGCAGAGAGGGGAGCTGTGCTGGTAGTTATTAGAAAGACTGAATACAAACCATTAAGGTTTGAGTTCAAAACCATCCTTGGGGTTTGTGTCAGATTGTTAATACTTTTCTCTTCTTTCCACCATCCTAAGGACAACCCTGTAATACTTGCAAGTTAGGTTTCTCATAGGATTATGAGAAAGCATTTTCTGCATGCGGATAGAATGATCCTAATAAAGCACAAAATATACTAGGTCACGTTCCCACTTAAAACCCTTCAAAGTCTTCTCATTGCCCTTAGGAGAAAATGCACACTCCTTAGCATGAACTACTGGTCCCATCACAGTGGTACCCCTATTTGCTTCTCAATTTTATCTTTCCTTTGTATTCTCTGCCTCAGTCACATGTACCTATATTCAGTCTTTCACCTGAGAACATTTGTAGATGCTGTCTCCTTAGCTGGATGCATATTTTTCTTTTAAATGTTGGAAGTATAGTATAACAGCACATGTTATGGACTGACCTTTGTACTCCCCAGATTTGTATGTAGAAGCTCTAACTTCCAGTATGACTGTATGTGGAGATAGGGCCCTTAGGAGGTAATTAAGGTTAAATGAGGTCATAAGTGTGAGGCTCTAATATGATAAGATTAATGTCTTCATAAAAAGAGAAACCCAGTAACTTTCTCTCTCTCGCTCTCTCTCTCTCTCTCTCTGTGCACAACTAAGCAGTCACCGAGCACATAGCAAGATAGATGGTGGCCCCTTACAAGACAAGAGAAGAAGCCTCAGAATCAAACCTACCTTTCTGCCACCTTGATCTTGGATAGCATCTTTTATAAGCACCTTGATCCAGTCTTTAGAACTGTAAGAAATAAATTTCTGTGGTTTAAGCCACCTAGTCTATGGTGTTTTGTTATGACAGCCTGAGTTAGCTAATGCACTCTATAAAATACTATTAAAATAATAAAATAATAATACTAACAACAATAGTGTAGTTTGTGTGTTCCAGGTATTGTACTAACCATTCTGTAACGTAACAGCTAACATAATCTTCAAGACACCCATAATATAGCTATTATTGTTTCCATTTTACAAGTAAAGTACAGTTCTGGGAGGTTATATCTTTCTTTTAGCAGTGATAAACCTGAAATCAATACAGGTAAGTAATGTACACGTCACACACACAAGGTGCCTTGAAGAACAAGGATTGTGACCTGGCTCTAACTGGCTGAAAGTCCTTTGTAATTGCTGCCCTGTGCTTGCCCAGAGATTAAAGCCCTGGAGTCCTATGAGGGATTGCTGAAGGACCCTGGGATGTCTTGCCTAAAAATATCTAATGGTGTGCCCAAAGATACTTACCTCAAGTATCTGGAGGAGGAATTAATTTGGAAGAGGGACCAGATTATTTTCCAAAAACTTAAGCAAAGTCATTTAAACCAATGACAGGAAGTTTCTGAAAGTAGATTGCAGCCACTTCAATGAAGATTTTTCTAACAGTTCAGAGATGAGATGGGCTATCTGGAGACCTGGGTCTCAAGAAGTGAGGTGAAGAAGGAACTGGAAATTAATTAAAGGCTAGAATGGAGATGACCAGACACTAGATTACAGTTGGGCCAGATAACCTGTAAGGTTCAACTCAGCTTCGGGAATAACTGACCCCTGGTTTTCACAATGGGTAGACTCTTCACGACCTTATTGTTGGTACAACCATTTAAGTTTGCAAAACATATGGTCCTAAACCAGCCAGACCTGTTTGGTGAAGATGTGGTTGCATTTTTCTGTCACTTTTATAACCAAACTTCCTTTTACTGAATGCCTGAAGGGAGGTACAGTGAAGTGCCCATTCTTGCTTGGGAATAAGTAATTGTACTTGTGAGTTTGCAAAGGTCATCCCAGTTCTCCGCTTGTACTTCACCCTCTTCCCCTGCCTCCTGAAGCCCAAACTAGGATGGTAAAATACAACAAGGCTCAGCGAGGGAAGTTAAACCCTCTGGTTTCCATCTTTCATAAGTAAAATCACAAGTATAATACTTTATGAAAGGAAGTTTTATATTTTACAAAAGGAAGTTTTAGTTTGAAAACTATTGGAGACGAGGTAAGGTAAACAAATATTTCTAGCTTGCTGTAGTTCACTTTGCCAAGTTGGCAGCAGATTTATTCTTTTTCTGGGATTATATTACTTTTTCCTCTATTTTCCCCCCACATTAAATTATACAACCATCAAGCTTTCGTTCTCCCAATATACCTAAGTAACATTGGATGCTTTCTTTTCATTTTAGACTGACCAGCACTGTTCTCAGGAAATTAATTCAGCCAATTTGTGCTTTGCTTTAAAGCAATAAATAAATGTCTTGAGTGCCTATTCTGTGCAAGGGTCTTTGCTAGACTTCAGGATACAAAAAATGAACAAACCCTGGCCTCCACCCTGGAGGAAAAACTTACTGAACTTTTTGGGTTGCAAATTACAGAAACCAAACTTCTATTAGCTGAGGCAAAAAAGGGGAGTTCATTGGCTCACATGTTCAAACCACAGAAATGACCAGGACAACATGAACTAGAGGCTTGAGTGCTTTTCAGATGTTTCTTCCCATCTCTTATCTCAGCTTGATTTCTGTTTTGGCAATTTCCCATGAAACTGACACCATAACAACCAAGAAGTCCAGGTTATACCTTCTCTCTTTTTTCCACCCAAGAGGAAAAAAAACCTTTTCCACACAGTTGCATATAAAAATGTCCTAGGAAAGAACTTGATTGGTCCATCATAGGCCATATGCTGTCAGACATTGTGGCTATAGGGGCAAGGTCAGCAATCTTAAAAAAAAAAAGTTTATTAAAATATAATTGATATACAGAGAACTGCATATTTAATACATACAGTTTAGATTAGTCCAGACATCTACTACTATTTAAATCTCATATTACAACACAGGGGTCTGCAAGGGTAGAGAGGGAGGAACAGTTTCCTAAGACAAAGGGAGTGCTGGTGATGGTTTAGTTGCTCAGTTGTGTTGGACTCTTTGTGACTTCATGATTGTAGCCCCTCAGGTTCCTCTGTCCATGGGATTCTCCAGGCAAGAATACTGCAGTGGGTTGCCATTTTCTTCTCCAGAGGATCTTCCTGACTCAGGGATTGAACTAGCATTTCTGGCATTGCGGGTGAATTCTTTAGCTACCAGGGAAGCCTAAAGGGGGTACTATTACTTGAAAAAAAGAGTGCTCCTGTGCAGACCAAAGACCACAAATCCATCTCAAGGAGCTTACTGGGTTATAGGGAAGACAGATATGCAAGCAAATAATGATAATGTAATGTTATAACATGCTTTAATGGAAGTATGTTTAAGAGTAATCCTGAGGGCCATCAAAGCACGAAAAATAATTATTCCTGGAGGTTTAGAAGGAGCTTAATTCATGGAGAAATGAGAAGGGATGGGAAAATAGGATGAAATCAGGTTGTGGTAGGCCTTGTGTACTAAGTTGAGGAGTTTGGGTACAATTCAGTGGGCTACAGGATGGAACTTGAGAATATTATTCAGGGGAGTGTCACAGGACAACTTAGAGACATCCTCCATGGGATCCTGCTCTTTTGGAGACCCAGCTGGCCCTCTGATAGACATATCAATTTCCACAAGACAAGGAGTCCACAGGGCCAATGAGGTGTGTTCACCCACAGCCTGTATTCTTTCCCACTTCTAGATCACAATCTGAGTGCTCAGAAACTGAAATTACCTGCTCAAAGGATAACAAGCCTGCTTTTAGGGTTTGTAAGTTCTGCAGACTGCCATAGGTCTATCCTCTAGGCCTCCATAGGTCTATCCAATGGGAAAAGAGTAATCTTTTCAATGAAATGTGCTGGGAAAACTGGATAGCCACATGTGAAAGACTGAAGTTGAATCTTTACCTCACATCATATACAATATTAATTCAAAATGAATCAAAGACCTAAATATAAGAGATCTGTAAAACTCTTAGAAGAAGAAATTGAGATAAATCTTTATGACCTCAAATTTGGCAATGGACTTATAGATGTGGCATTGAAAGCATGAAAAACAAAAGGAAAAATAGATAAGTTACACTTCATCGAAGTTAAAATTTTTGTGCTTCAAAGGACATTATCAAGACAGTGAAAAGACTGGGAAAGAAATATTTGTAAATCAAATATCTGATGAAGAAGACATCAGTTCAGTTCAGTTCAGTTGCTCAGTCATGTCCGACTCTTTGCGACCCCATGAATCACAGCATGTCAGGCCTCTCTGTCCATCACCAACTCCCGGAGTCCACCCAAACCCATGTCCATCGAGTCGGTGATGCCATCCAACCATCTCATCCTCTGTCGTCCCCTTCTCCTCCTGCCCCCAATCCTTCCCAGCATTAGGGTTTTTTCCAATGAGTCAACCCTTTGCATGAGGTGGCCAAAGTATTGGAGTTTCAGCTTCAACATCAGTCCTTCCAATGAACACCCAGGACTGATCTCCTTTAGGATGGACTGGTTGGATCTCCTTGCAGTCCAAGGGACTCTCAAGAGTCTTCTCCAACACCACAGTTCAAAAGCATCAACTCTTCAGCGCTCAGCTTTCTTCACCGTCCAACTCTCACATCCATACGTGACCACTGGAAAAACCATAGCCTTGACTAGACGGACTTTTGTTGGCAAAGTAATGTCTCTGCTTTTAAATATGCTATCAAGGTTGGCCATAACCTTCCTTCCAAAGAGTAAACGTCTTTTCATTTCATGGCTGCAATCACCATCAGCAGTGATTTTGGAGCCCCCAAAAATAAAGTCTGACACTGTTTCCACTGTTTCCCCATCTATTTGCCATGAAGTGATGGGACCAGATGCCATGATCTTAGTTTTCTGAACGTTGAGCTTTAAGTCAACTTTTTCACTCTCCTCTTTCACTTTCATCAAGAGGCTCTTTAGTTCTTCTTCACTTTCTGCCATAAGGGTGGTGTCATCTGCATATCTGAGATTATTGATATTTCTCCCAGCAATCTTGATTCCAGCTTGTGTTTCTTCCCGAACAAAGCTAGTGGAGGTGATGGAATTCCAGTTGAGCCATTTCAAATCCTCAAAGATGATGCTGTGAAAGTGCTGTACTCGATATGCCAGCAAATCTGGAAAACTCAGCAGTGGCCACAGGACTGGAAAAGGTCAGTTTTCATTCCAATCCCAAAGAAAGGCAATGCCAAAGAATGCTCAAACTACCACACAATTGCACTCATCTCACATGCTAGTAAAGTAATGCTCAAAATTCTCCAAGCCAGGCTTTAGCAATATGTGAACCATGAACTTCCAGTTGTTCAAGCTGGTTTTAGAAAAGGCAGAGGAACCAGAGATCAAATTGCCAATATCCACTGGATCATTGACAAAGCAAGAGAGTTCTAGAAGAAGACATATCTCTATATAAAGAGCTCATATAGCTCAGTAATAAAAAGATTGCCTAATTTAAAAATTGGAAAATGAACTGAATAAACATTTCTCCAAATAAGATAGACAAAAGGCCAATAAGCATATGAAGTTGTTTAACATTATTAGTCATTGCTGCTGCTGCTAAGTCACTTCAGTTGTGTAATATTAGTTATTAGAGAAATGCAAATCAAACCTAAAAAGACATGAAGGTGTGGCATGTGAATTATCTCTCAGTGAGTCTAATTCACTCAGTCATGTCCAACTCTTTGTGACCCCATGGATTGTAGCCCACCAGGCTCCTCTGTCCATGGAATTCTCCAAGCAAAAATACTGGAGTGGTTTGCCATTCGCTTCTCCAGGGGATCTTCCTGACCCAGGGATCGAACCCAGGTCTCCTGAATTGCAGGCAGATTTTTACCATCTGAGCCACCAGGGAAGCCTATCTCTCAGTAAAACTGTTAATTTTTTTGAAAGGCACCTTGAAGGAAAGAGGGAATAAGTAATTCAGTAAATATATAGACACACACATACACAAGTGCATAAATACAATGGACATATATTTAAAACAAAACGTCCAGATTTCCTTTGGGGAATTGCCAGCAATGTTAAGTTATTCTGTAACAAACAACATTTAGGTATCAAAATTCTTAACTACTTAAAAGCTTAAAAATGAAAAGCATTCCATCCACTCCAGTTGCCTATCAAATGGATAATTAATCCCTGTTTCCAGGCCTCATATCTTCCGATGGAAATGTCCTTCCAGTGCAACACACCTGGCCTCTCCAAACCCCTGTCCCCAATACAGCAGCAACTTAACTGACTGGTGAATTTAGAAATGAAACTGAGCGTGCGCTCTAGTTCAGCTGGGTCTGCTTACAGAGAGGCATTTAGGAAGCTCCCTGTGGCAGTCTTTGTCCCTGCAAGGGATCAGAACACGACTTAGAATGGAGGGGAAATGTGTTAGAGATCCATGTGGTGCACACCGTGGTGGTTTTAAAACATATCTGCAAATTCTCTGGCATTTTTCCCATCTGGAGGTACTTCCCTTTTGAACCTAGCTAAGGACTTTGCTTAATCAATAGAATAAGACAAACGTGGTGTAGCCTGACTTCTGAAGGTGTTAAAAAAAAAATCCATGTGGCTTCTGTTAGTTTCTCTTGGAACAATCATTTTGGGACTCTTCAGTCACGGCGAAAGAAGTTCAGGGACCCTGAGGTCACCATATGGAGAGAGCATATGCCACCTGAGGGAGAGACAGTGCTCTAGCCACAGCTGTTGGAGGCTTTCCAGCCCAGGTGCTAGACATGGCAATGAATGTGCCTGCTCCCTGCCACCATTTGACTGCAACCACGTGAGGAACCATGTGAAACTCACCTCCAGGAGACTAGCAAGTTCCCACATTGTGAGCAAATAAGGATTGGTATCATTTTAAGGCATAATCATTTTATGATTTAGGGTGGCTTATCAGAGGGGAAAAAAATCCAGAACACATAATATTCTCCACCCCAATCTTTACTAACAATCAAGTTTGATCTCCTCTCTTTTTTTTCATTTTTTAAATTTTTGGCCCCACCATGTGGCATGTGGGATCCCAGTTTTGCCACCGGGGATTGAACCCATGCCTTCTGCAGTGATAGCGTGGAGTCTTAACCACTGGACTGCTAGGGAAGTTCCTGATCTGCTCTTATCTAACTCCTCTTTCATATTTGTCAATTGGTTCCAAATTCAGGAGGGAAAAATTTATTCAGTGGCCTCCTAAAACTCCAACATTATCAACCCAATATAAGAATTTTTCTTGCCCACTAAGTGGACATGGATGGTGTCTCTGCTTACTTTAGTGGTCAAAAATGTCTCCCCAAACAGTCAATGAGAAGGCCTTTTTCTTAGAATGTTATTTCTTAAGTTTTTGAAAACTCTTTAAAATAGCACTGAACAAATGTGCTCTATCTTGTTCATATACATCTGTCAAACCTTTCACAGCAGACATTTTTCTCACCTCCTTGCCACTTTTCTTTTTATAAGAGGTTCAAATAGTGCAGTGGTCCTCAAACTTGCATGTGCATCAGAATTGTGTGGAGGGCTCACAACATGGGCTCCTGGATTCCCTCCCCAGAGTTTCTGATTTAGTAGGCCTGGAGGGGCAGGAGAATTTTCATATCTAGCAAGTTCCCAAGTGCTGCTAATGCTGTGATCCAGCACAGATGCTCTTTGAGAACCACCGAGCTTGAAAAATCAAATGTATAGAATGGTAGAAAGAGTCCTCACGTTGGTTGTGCCGTCTTCTAATAAAATGCAAATGTCCCTAATAAGACAAAGGTCCCCATGTGAATAAAGAGGAACAAATGGAAGATAATTGTAACTCTGATTCATCAACTGACAATGACCAAGACCATTTCATGAAGGTTGGTCATGAAGAAAGTGTTTTCTTTAGTCTCATTAAAATACATGGTTTGGTCACAAAGATAGTGCTGGGCTGCAAGCACTAGGCACTGGTTGAATCCGAAATGCTGCCTGTTAATAATGAGTCCATCTATGAGTCTATGAATCCAAGATGACTAGTAACGTGTTTCATAAAAGAATTATTTTAATTAGGATATGTATTTCCTAAATAAATGAATGAATTCTTAAAAACAAAAAAGACAAAGTTCCCCAATAAAAACCAAGACCTCTGCCTGTAATACAGTTGTGAGCATCAACAATGATAATGACAAATAAGTGCTTTGAAAACTGTCTGAGGTTATATAGCAGGAAATGTGGCTTGAAGAGATTTGCCTGTGGATTTCATCTAAGTGTTAATATCCCTTTTCAAAGTGACACGAGAACCAAATGAAATATGACGACTGAAAGCTGTGGCAGAATCCACTAACCCATTTCCTGTTTGTTTCCTTTATAGGTTCCTGTGCTTTCCAGAAGCTCCTAAAACCCGGAAGTAAAAGCAGAGGGGGTAACGTGTACTGAGTGGTTTCATGTGCACACGAAAGAGGCCATATTCCTGGAAGGGGAGGGCTGATGCCTGTCTTAGCTGGGACCATTATTCTGAGTCTCATTTCATCTGTGAAAAGGGACAACGATAGCCTTAATTTATAAGTTGTTGTGAGGACTGAGTTAATATAGGTAAAGCTCTTAAAACAGACTTGGCATGTATTAATTAATATTGTTATTGTTGTTACTGTCACTTTCTCCCTTTTAAAAATGAGGATTAGGCTCAGAGAGTTTGAGAAATATACCCAGATCTCCTGGCTGAAACTTCTCTGTAATCCTGCCTCTCAATTAAACAGAGGAATTAGGGCAGGAAAGTCTAAATAAAATGCACACCCATACCTCTGCCATCATCACTTCGGCCTGGAAAACACATTGCTAATAGATCACAGCACAGTGCTCTGCAGAGTCAAGGCTTCAGGATCCTCCTGCAGCCAGCGCTGTGGTTGGTGAGGGCTGCCTAGAAACCCTTGAGACATACCTGTTTGACCACACCAGGAGTGGGAAAACTGAATCTGGGACACTTTTAGAGCATTATAAAGTGAAAAGACCAAACCCAACAATGGAATCCTGGAATGAAAGGCTTGGGCTGCTTACCAATAGAACACTATCACCACCTTCCCTCTCCTTTTGGGTTACATTTCCCTGACTCACAGTCTTCCACATCTTGGGGTGAAGTCAAAGAAAAGAGGGCAATGTCTACTGCCATTTTACTTTTGGTCTAGGCCAATGGTTTCTTCATCTTTTTTTCAAAATTAACTTTGTATTTCAGAAGATATGCTTCAGTGACTCAATTTTGTCTGAGGCAGCTTCACATTAAATGCTTCCTGATCAGCAGCAGGAATTCCATTAAATCCAAATAAAAAGGGAAACATTTTAAGGATCAAAGAAGATGAAACATTACAGAAACGCCACGATCATAGTCAAAGGTCCAGTAATTCTACCCTGTGAGTCCCTGATTCTTTACAATGGTGCTAGAAAAATTAATTGTTTAATCATGATGAAGACATGGCTATAAGTAATATTAATTGATATTGCCTTGGGCCTACATTTTATTCTTCTACCACACTGAGAAAGGGGTTATTATGCAGAGTGATGGATAATCTTCAAAGAGATATTTTCTCATCTCTGCACCCTCTCTCCAGCATGCGCTCATGGGCACTTTCTCTTGCTGTTGCTCCCTAGCTGACTTCACAAGTTCTTATTCTAGTTAAGAGCTCAGAACAGAATCAAGTTCTCCTTGAAGGTGACCATGTTTAAAGTTATAGCTAACACATATTCAACTCTTAGATGTTTCAAGCACAGTCTTGTTTATTTAATGTGTCCAGTGCATACTGTTGTTTTAAGCATTTCACAAATATTAACTCATTTAACCCTCATGACAATCCTATCAAATTTTACAGAAGAACAAGTCTAACACAGAAAGGTCAAGTAACTTGCGTAGGGTCACACAGCTGGAAAGTGGCACAAGAGCTACCTTAGGAACAGGTGTGATGATTCAGCCTAGGGAATGTGTAATGTTAGGTGTTTATGGTAATGCTCTGGCTATCTGTTGATGACCTTCACGCTGGGTATGAACAATACTCACTTACATGCTTGAACTCAGTTAATCCTAAATCAACCCTTAAAGGTAGACTCGAATTTCTTTCCACTTTGCAGTTGTTAAGAACCAAGACAAAAATGGCTAAGTAACTTGCCAGGGCTACCCAGATAATACATAGGTTTCAAACCCAGGAGGCAGACCCCAGAGCAGGCACCTGTATCCAGCAGGCTGTACAGGAGAGACTTGAAGCTCTATTCCTGCTGTGCTTTGTCTCAGACATAAACCTCCTGTTTTCAAATGAAGCCTTCACCATCACCATTGCTGCAGTCTCATTATGTGGCCCAAGTAAACAGTGTCATTCTCCTATCCACACTTTTACCTCCCCTGTACTATACCCAGCTGCTCTTAACACAGATCTAGACACATGAGTCATTCTGTCTCCTTGTCTGACATCAGGGTGTAGGTCACATGTGAGAGCCAGAACTCAGTCATACTAACCACCAGGCATTCCTCAACCCACATTACAACCCTGCTCAAGTAGAGTCATTATGCCAAGAAACAGACAACTTCATGACTAACCTAAAAATCTGCATTTCCCCAGCAATTAAATTTTCTTACTTGCACATCAGGAACGGTCATCATGGCAGAGTCTGGACCAAAGAAAGATACCAAATTTAGTTTTAAATAGAAAGGTGGAGGAAAGGAGTGTAATACAAAGGGCAGTGGAAACGTTAAGTTCTCAGCCTTTTAATGCATTTAGCATCTGAGGGACGTAGACTTTCTCTGAAGATTTTGGAAACCAAAACACTTGGATTCTAGGGCTCACGCTAATGGTTATCTTACAGACATTCCTTCTCTCTCTGTCTCTGTCTCTGTGAAGCAGCACATGGCTATTCATTTCCTGGTGGAGAGCTCCCAGGACCTGGTAACAAGATGTTTGCGATGGATGCCCTTTATCTTGGGAATCCCTTCCTTCCTGCACTGGCAGAATCCAAATCTCTTGGCCTTCCACATAGCCTGTTCCAACGTTTGTCTTTTTAATTGAGCTTCCGCTTAAGAATGCTTAAGACTCTATGCGTTTTCTTGCTCCTTACTGACACCACGGTGAAACCCTCTCTTAAGGTGCTGGGCCCTCATTTCCCACCCCCCCCCCCCCACCAACGTTTAAAGATACAGCTCAACACTCATTTAACTACTAACTAACCTCCCTCTTGTAATTTTCTATTAAGAGTGTTTTCTTTTCTCAGACCGTAGGAAAAGGCTTTACGGTGATCAGCTTAGGACTCCTGGGAGTTGATCCTATTTTGAGAGGGAAGCACAGAGAGAAGCCTGTAGTAGTGGATTCCAATGACTAGGCTAAGCTAAACCCCAGCATCAGATGTGAGTTCCAATCTCTGGATCTTCCAGAACAAATGAGAAGGCATAAATTAATTTTGAAAGATTTTTTAATGTTAATGACTTTAAAGTTTTAGTAAAGAGCACTGTTTTCCCTAACTTTATCTTGCACAAAAGTTGAAATACCCTGTTCTTTGTCCTGATTTGAGTAACCAAACTGACCTGAGATCATTATTTTTTTAGAAAAAAAATCCTATAAACACAAACTTTCCAAAAGCAACATATTTAGTAACTGAAAGTTTATTTTGTCCACTGAAATCCATTTTATTGTGTGTCCCATTGTCCTAGTAAAACTTGAGTGAGGAAATCAAAATGCATGTTAAAACAGGGGTAGATTTTGCAGATCTGGCTGGCTCTCGTTAACTCTTGATTTGTATATTTCCACATGTTGGTCGCTGTCTCCAAAACCATCCCTCCCTTTCTCCAAGTCCAGTTTGTCACCAGGACTGGGCTTCATGCTCACACTGGCTTGTCATTATCCTGCTCTTTTCCGGCACCTGTCAAAACCCTGAGATGGCTTTTTAAGACACTAAGGTCACTTGTGGCCATCCAGGCAGAGGAAGGAAGGCCTCCTGGTGTTTGCAGATCAGAGTATCCCCTGAATCTTGGCTTCTGGGCTCCTGCTTCCTGCCTGTTTCCCCTTGAAGGAGTCTCATAGGGCCATGAACTGAAGGATGCAGTTTCCACAACTCAGGGGCTATCAAGACTCTGGGTCTTGGGTTTTTTGATGACCTCTGGGCCCCTGTCTTGCTGACTTCCCCCCTTCTCCTCACTTCCCTTCCCATTCAGGTGTTTGAAATGACAAGCTGCTATTTATTTTGCTCCATTTCCCACTTTTAACAGAAATCAGTGGCTGAAGATGTGCCAGGTGGTCCTGTTGATAAACAATGAGTTCTAATACAAGATTTCCTCCTGGAACGCCAGCTTCTTTTTTTCTGGCAGATGACCGAGGTGGGAGGAAACTTGGCTCTGTCTTCTAGATATTTTTCCTTTGGCAGCTTGTCTCCATTCCCCACAGAGTGACAGAAGAAGGAGAATGGAACGCTGGCTGTGCAGGAGTTCCTGGGGCTATTTCTGCTGGTGGCTAACAGTCTAACCTTACTCAACTTACTAAATTCCTGAGGTCAGGCCACTTCCCAACTGAGCGTCTGGTCTTAAGGTGGCCCCCATTTGACTCTAGGATTCCCTGGTGATACTCCTTCATCTGCTACAGCTGTGAAAAATCCACCCTTTCGGTCTCTTGCACCTTCCATCAAAGTATTTCTTTTCTCTATTCCTGGACACAGTGAGTGCTCAATAGACCTTTTTGAAAGCTCAGCTCTACTCTCTATTTTTCCAGCTTCATGAATATTCCATTATTGCAGAATTAATGCATCAGCCCAGTAACTGACGTCCTACTTTCTAAGTTCCATGAGTGAGAGGGGAGTGTGCTGGAGGCTGAAGGTCTGATGGAGATCAGTTTGTCACGTGTGGGCCGTGTGGCCTTGGTTAGTTTCTACAGATGCAAGAAGCGTTGATTGAGTGACTATGGATCAAGGATTCTGCAGGACATGAAGATAAAGAAATGAAATGCACTATGCTTGCATGCAAGCAGTCTAGAGGGGATGAAGCGTATGAAACATAGCTGTATTGGCATGATGTGATGGAATTATGTGATTCCAACGGCATGGAGGTGTAGTGAAGGGCCAGTCCAGCTGTTGGCGGGATCGGCAGCCAGGGAATTCTTCCCAGAGGAAATTGCACTTTGGCTAGGTCCAGAATTATGAATCAGTCATTCAATGAAGGGGAAGAAGCATACTTCTGGCATAGAGAACAGAGTATACAAATTCAAAAACAGTCAGAGACACACAGATGGCCAACAGGCACATGAAAATATGCCCAGCATCACTATTTATTAGAGAAATGCAAATCAGATGATGAGGTATCACCTCACACCAGTCAGAATGGCAGTCATTAAAAAATTGACAAATAACAAATGCTGGAGAGGGTGCTCCTCCAATGTTGATGGGAATGAAAATTGCTGCAGCCAGTATAGAAAACTAGTATGTAGATTCCTCAAATACTAAAAATATAATTGCTATTTGATCCAGCAATCCCACTCCTTGGCATGTATCCAGACAGGACTATTATTTGAAAAGATACATGTACCTTAATGTTCATAGCAGCACTATTTACAATAGCCAAGACATGGAAGCAACCTAGATGTCTGTTAACAGATGAACGGATATGACAGAAGATGTGGTATGTGTAGGCACTGGAATATTACTCAGCCATTAAAATGAATGAAATAATGCTATTTGCCAGAACATGCATGGACCTATAGATCATCATACTAAGTGAAGTAAATAAGAAAGAGAAAGACAAATATCATATTATATCACTAATATATGAGATACATGAACTTATTCACAAAACAGGAACAGACTCACAGATGTAGAGAACTGATTTGTGGTTACCAAGAGAGAGGGTTGGGGGAGGAATGGATTAGGAGTTTGAGAATAGCAGATGAAAACTGCTATGTGTATGTATAACTGAATCACTTTGCTGTACACCAGAAACTAAGACAACACTGTAAATCAACTATACTTCAATAAAGTACATTTTTAAAAAAATGGTCAGAAGTTATCAACGATGGTTCAAAAAAGCTGGGACAAATGTTGTCATGGCAGAATGGTAGACGATGAGGCTAGAAGATGAGGCAAGGTGATCTGTGTTTGATTTTTACCCTGAAGATGATGGGGAGCAAATGAGGGTTTAAAAACAGGAGTTGCCTAATCAGACATGCATTTTAAAGTGCTCACTCTGACTAAGGATGAGAAAACAGTTGAGGGAGTTAAAATCCATTTAGTGGCGTCTTCTGTGTAGAAGCAGCTGGCAGCCTAAGAGGAAGACTGTGGGAGCCAATATAGGACAGAGGGAATGAAGAGAAGGATGTTGATTTGAGAAGTGTTTAGGAGGTATAATTAATAAAACTCAGTGGCAGCTTAGCTGGGTGAGGGCAGAAGAGAGGATAAGGGATCTTGGATGACTTTCAGGTTTCTTTCTCAGGCAACTGACTATCCAATGATGACATTCATAGAGCATTTCTTTTTTTTTTTAAATTGGAGGATAATTACTTTACAGTATTGTGATGGTTTCTGCCATATATCATATAGTGTTTCTTAATAGAGGTGCTAGTGGCATTTTGGACAGGAAGATTCTTTATGTGTGGAATTCTCTTGTGCATTTAAAATTGTTAGCATCTTTGGCCCAATCCCCTAAGCTCCAGTAGCATTTCCTAGTTATTTTGACATCTAAAAAGTGACTCCCCACATCCTCATGAGACCCCGAATACAGAAGGAAGAATGAATTGGGGCTGGTGAGGAGGAATGAGACCAGTTGGGGGCACACTCAGTTTGAGGTAATAATTAAAGCTCCCATGTCTTCACCCAACCATCTCCTTGTGACGTCACTCAAAGCCACTCCAACTAGAAAGATATCTTGAATTGAACCAACTCAAGTCTAATGACTCCTCTGTCACACAATATGCCCTGTATCATTTGGTCCCAACTCAGCGAGGTGCATAAATGTGGTTTCCAATGTTCACGTGGGTGGGAAATTTTATGAGGAGCCCAAGATCTCTGGGGTCAGGTTATAGAACATGGGGTCTGTGCTGTTTATTCTCCCTGTGCGTCTCTGTATCCATTGTCCACATTCCCTGTCTTCCTCTGTGCTCCTGGAGGCTGAGGTCTGCAAATGCCTAAACTCAGAGTCACATCTGGCTGCAGCTTGGTTTGGCCAATAGGAGGCACCAGTACAGAGACTGGAAGGCCGAAGAGAGGCCAGGGGTGTGTCTTCTCTCGCTCGCCCACCCCGCCTGCTCTGATTCTGGCAGCAGTGGCCCCAGTACTGCGGATGTAGCTCCTGTCAGTCCCCTCTCTTCCATGCCTCAAGCTCCAGTAGCACTGTCTCCCCTCTTCCTGCTCTTTCATGTTAGAAGACTAGTTCACATCCTTTTCAATTGCAAATCCATAATTCAAACTTGCAGAAGAGACTGACGACCCCCTTCCTCTCCAGCTCCCACATACAGACGTTTAAGGCATTTCATTGGCCACCTTTCATCTATACCTCTGGGTCCTTATAGTCTCCTCTTTAACAGCCTAAACTCAGAGTTTAGCAAAGAGAGTCTAGCAAAGAGGCCCCTTTGCTAGCTGTGTTGAGAGTCTAGCAAAGAGGCCCCGTTGATGGCTCCATGAGACCCCTGCCTTCCAAAAGACAGATGCCCTGATTGGAGTGATGGCTCATCTGGTCTGAACAATTTGTCTCTCTAAAAAATTGTTGGCCCAAATCAAACTATATAAAAATGCATTCCTATAATTCCAGTGCAGAAGACTTAGTGACCCAGGCAGTGTTATCTTAACCTTGAAGTTTCTAGATAAAAACGGAAAACAGCATGTTGACAATCCTTGAATTACCATATTAAAACCCTTTAAAAAACTTAACAAGATATGTAAAAGTCCCAAAGAAATGACAAGTTTAGAAGACCTCAGAGGTCACCTTAATTTTCTCATGTTTCTGTAATTCCATTTTGTAAAAAGGTAGGGCATTAATTAATCAGTCTGTGGTAATAGGAGTTATCTAGACCTTGCCACTCAGAGTGACCTATGGACTAGCAAATCAGCATCTCCCAGGAGCTTGTCAGAAATGCAGAATCTCCATCCCCACCTCCCAGACCTGCTGGGTCCAAACCTGCACATTTAACAGGTTCTCGGGTGACCCCTGTGTACATTGAAATCGAAGAAGTACTGATCTAAAAGAGTTCTCAAACTATCTGTGCTGAATACCTAGAGCTTGGTGTTTTTCTTCCCCTTTAATCTGTTGTGGATTGATGCATTTGAAAATGCAATGAAATTAAATTATAAGAATAATGAAATAAAAAGGCAGAGACATATGAATATAAAATACAAACCCAAACTTTTATTATTAGATTCTAAAGACATGGAATTACTCAGTCAAATTGCTATGAAAGTCTCTAAATGATGCACACTAGCTGTTTCTCTGGATTCCTCAACATTGACCAATAACAGGCTCACGGATGGTCAATACACAGTGGACCACACTTTGATTAGCCCTGTTCTACTTTATTGTCATTTTACAGAAGGGAAAACAGAGGCCCAGACAAACAATGTGCTCAAGGTGACACAGCTGGTTAATGAAAGTCACAGTATTGAATTTTACATCTCCAAAACTGTTCCTGATATACCTTATTAACCCTAATAAAAATTTTAAATACTTATAGAGAACATGATTAAGGTCAGGCATAATGTTTTACAAGGATTATCTTGCAGTCACTTCACACACTTGTCATTGAGATTCTGTCAATGCCCTTATTTTATGGTTGAGGAAACTGAAGTTTAGAGAGGTTAATACCTAGTCCCATCTCCTTGGTTAAATAAGTGACAAAGCTGGGGTTTGGACTCAAGTTTAACCACAAGTAAACATGCTTGTACCCGTCAGAGTTCTCCAGAAAAACAGAACCAATAGGAGGTGTGTGTGTGTGTGTGTGTGTGTGTGTGTGTGTGTGTCTTAAGGAGATTTATTATAAGAAAATGACTCACTCAATTATGCAGGTAGGCAAGTGCCCAGGTCTGCAGGGAGTCAAAGGCTGAAGACCTAGGAGAACCATGTTTAATTCCAGTTTTGAGTCTGAAAGCCTGAGAACCAAGAGAGCCAATGGTGTAGTTCCATTCAAAGGCTGGCAGGCTTGAGACCCTGGAAGAGCCAGTGGTTCAGTCTGAGTCCAAAGGCAGGAAAAAAGCTGATGTTCCATCCAAAGACAGGCAGACAAGAACTCTCTCTTACTCACGGAAGAGTCAGCTTTTCTGTTCTGTGCAGGCTTTCAACTGATTGAATGAGGCCCACTCACCTTAGGGGGCGCAATCTGTTTTACTCAGTCTACAAATTCAAACATTAATCATATCCAAAAACATCCTCACAGACACACTCAGAATAATGTTTGACCAAATATTTGGGAAACCTGTGACCCAGTCAAGTTGACACATAAAATTAACCATCACAGTGTTTAACCACTACCCCACTCTACCTCCTGTCTCTTCTCTGTTCATGAATTATTAATTATGGGGACAAAAGCATCAGTTACACAAATCCCACAGACCTGGTGTTGCAGGCAATCTATTTTACATTAAAATAATATGCTGACCTAAATTGCCTTGAGGCATCTGCAATTAAGCCAAGTTTTCCGCCACTTTATAGCAAGGAACATTTTTTTCCTCCAATATTCAATAACATAACCCTCATTTCCATTGAGACCTCACCAGAAGCACCTTTAACATTCATGTCTGTAGCGACATTCTGTTCCTGACAATATATGTATTCTCTAAGACAAGAGTTTTCTCTACAGATCTGCTCACTTCTTTCTGAGTCTTCATCAAAATTGCCTTTAATGTCTACTTCTACCAACAATCTTCTCAAGACAATTTCTATCACATACCTTAAAATTCTTCTAGCTGCTACTGCTATCCAATTTCAAAACATTTCCACATTTTGAGGCATTAATTATAGCAGTGTCCTGCTTTCAGTACCAAATTCTCTATCAGTCATGGTCCTCCTTTTATTTTAAGGAGCTGGCACATCCAAAATTCATGTGGCCAGTGGACTGGAAATCCAAGCAGGAGCTGGTATTGCTATCTTGTCTTGAGTCCAAAATCTGTTGGGTAGGCAAGCAGGCTGGAAGCTCTTGTAGGAGGTAAAGCTACAGTCTTGAGGCCAATTTTTTTCTTTGAAAACCTCAGTTTTTGCTCTTAAGGCCTTCAACTGATTAGGTGAGGCCCACTCTGTTATCAGGGCTCCCCCTGTGGCTCAGCTGGTAAAGAATCCACCTGCAATGCAAGAGACTGGATTCAATCCCTGCGTCGGGAAGATCCCCTGGAGAAGGGACAGTCTACCCACTCCAGTATTCTGGCCTGGAGAATTCCATGGACTGTATAGTTCATGGGATTGCAAAGAGATGGACATGACTGAGTGACTCTTACTTTCACTGTGTTATTAAGTGTGATCACCTTTATTTAAAGTCAATTGATTATGGATATTAACAACATCTACAAAGTACCTCCACAACAACACTTGGATCATTGTATTTATTTTTTGCCAGAGCATTTAACATCCCCTAACACATTAGATACACGCTTCCCTTGTGGCTCAGTGGTAAAGAAACCCACTGCAATGCAGGAGACATGGGAGATGTGGGTTTGATCTCTGAGTTGGGAAGATCCCCTGGAGAAGGAAATGGCAACTCACTCCAGTATTCCTGCCTGGGAAATCCCACAGACAGAGGAGTCTGGTAGGCTACAGTCCATGGCGTTGCAAGAATCCGATACAACTGAGCGACTAAACAATAACAACAAACATATTAGATAATTTATTTATTTATTATGTTATTTATTGTATACCCCTCCCCTTTGAATTTATAAAAGTAAGGAATCTTTTCTGTTCTGTTCACTGATGTGGCTTAAATACCTAGAATATTGTCCGACATTCAATAAATATGAATTGAATGAATGAATCCAGGTTTTGCCACTTAATAAAAAGCAACAACCAACAGATGAATTATTTAACTTCACTGAGCAATTAAAAGCAAGCAAATGAACAAAAATCTGTCTCTTAAGATTGTCATAGGACTAAAGGAAATAATGTTTGTGAAGTGTCTGGAATACAGAGACCATTCGGTAAGTGGTATTGTTGACTGTCATCTCTTCCTGCTGTTCATTCAGCAAATAGGGGATTAGCAAGTAGGGGCTTACAAAGCCCCTAGTGTGCATCAAGTACTGGTCACTGGAGATATCACAGAGTGTAAAAAAGTCCCTGACTTCTTGAGACTTACTTTCTAGTGTGAACAAATGTCCTGCCCTAGATAGCCAGCTTCTACAGTTTTATTCTACAAACCCATGGCTCTATTTCATACTCAGGCTCATGGACAAGGTCATGCCTCAAGGACATGATGGGCATCTATTTCAAAGCTCAGCACTTCTTCACAGTCAGGTGCTTTGCCACACAGATCTTGCTTCTCTGGGCAGTTGGGATATATATACTTGGGCTTCACAATGACAGATCTACCCTGAAGGGTCAGGGTAATTAGCGTCACATCTGAAGCTTCCTTGAGAGTGGGCTTATTTCACATGTGACTTAAAAAAAAATACGGATGAAATATCATTAGGGTGGGATGAAAGAGAACTTTCCACGTCAGTCTAGTCTGAATGATGTTGATTTCATTACAATTACTGCTCTAAGGAAGATGATAACTACCATTAACTACAGGCTGAACAGGCTTTTGATGCTTTCTATAATGCCCCACCCCCACCCCAAACACAGGGGCAGATGCAGATGTCTGGTTGTGGGGATGTGGGTGAACCCTGAGGACCTACAGAGCATGGCCAGGCATCCCCACAGCAGGGGTTCTCAACCTCGGCTTCACTTTAGCATCACCTGGAGAGCTTTTAAAATTCTGGATGTTCAGGCTGCAAGTAAATCAGAATCTCCAGGGGTGGGATTCAGGCCTTGGTCCTTTTTAAAGCTTCCTGGAACTCTCAACATGTGGTTGAGATTTAGAACTACACCCTTCAAGGCTCTAGTTCCTGCTGAGACCAGGGCTTCTAAACTGTCAAGAGTACCCACATCACCCAGGGATTTGCTAATGGCACAGACTCTGGTTCAGTAGCTCTGGTGCTGAGACTCGACATTTCCAAAAAGTTCCCAAGTAGATGCTGAGGCTGCTAGTCAGCATTTACACTTTCAGTAGCAAGAATCTAGTCAGTTCTGATCGAAAGCAGACCCTGGAGGGTAGTTCTGTAACTAATAGAGGAGCTCGTGTTGACTCTGGAGAGAGTGTGGGATGGTTCCAAAAGTTATAAAGAAATCTAAAAACCTTCTTAAACCACATCTACTGCCCTGAAGTCTGCAAGCTAGCTTAGTGCTGAAGTAGTGCAAAGTAATGATAAAAAATGTGAAACCTGGAGTTAAACTATATGTGAATTCAAACTCTGGTTCCCCCCATCTCCAGCTGGGTGTGTGTGAGCATGCTAGGTTGATTCAGTTGTGTCTGACTCTTTGTGACCTTATGGGCCATAGCTGGCCAGGCTCCTCTGTCCCTGGAAGAATACTGGAGTGGGTTGCCATTTCCTCCTCCAGGGTATCTTCCTGACCAAGGGATTGAACCTGCATCTCTTACGTCTCCTGCATTGACAGGTGGGTTCTTTACTACTAGTGCTACTTGGGAAGCCTCTTGAAGCTGTGTGCTGTGCTGTGCTTAGTCGCTCACTCTTTGAGACTCCATGGACTGTAGCCTGCAAGGCTCCTCTGTCCATGGGGTTTCTCCTGGCAAGAATGCTGGAGTGGGTTGCCATGCCCTCCTCCAGAGGATCTTCCGAACCCAGGGATCAAATTGGGGTCTCCTACATTCCAGGTGGATTCTTTACCAGCTGAGCTACAGACTGTAACAAATCACCAACATTTCCATGCCTCAATTTCTCCATCTGGAAAATGGGCATGTTAGCAATACCTACCTTATATTCTTGTTAAAATGATTAAATGAATTAATACAGATAAGACACCAAGAACAGTGCCTGGAAAATAGTAAGTTCTCATTAACTGTTAGGTGTGTACTTATTAGAGTAGAAAGGGATAGGTTTGGGATCAAAGCAGATATGAGTTCAAGTTCTAGCTTAGCTACATAACAATTATGTGGCACTGAGTAAGGAATTTATCTCCTCTAAGCCTCAATTTTATCATCTATATGTGACAATAATGCCTATTCCACAGACTTGTTGAAAAGACCAAAATAATATGTGTAAAGCACATGGCACATAGTAGGTTTGAATGTTCATGCCTCTCAAAATTCATATGTTGAAATCCTAACCTCTGGTGTGATAGCGTTAGTAGGTGGGGTCTTTGGTCAGAAGAGTGGGGCCCTCGTGAATGGGGTTAGTGCTCTTATAAAAGAGACCCCAGAGAGCTCCCTGGCCTCTTCCATCTGTGAGGACGCAATGAGAAGTTTTTAACCTAGAAGAGGGCCCTCACTCAACCAGGCTGGTGCTCTGATCTTGGACTTCTGGATTCCAGAACTGAAAGAAATAAAGATCTGCTCTCCATAAGCCCCCTAAGCCTGCAGAATACTGTTATAACAGCCGAGCAGACTCTCAGACAGTAGGCATCAGTGAGCAGTGGATGTTGGGGAGGGCTCAGGCCTGGATATACTTCATGGTGGGGGCTCCTACTGTGTGACTAACTTTTAGAGTGATCGCCTCTCAGGTCTCCACTGCTGCATCAGTAGAATCGAGATGAGAGCGGTGCAGCTAGGAGGAGACGTGAGTATGTGTGAAAGTGTTTAATCAACTGCAGAGTTAAAAATCGCAAATATAAGGTTGTAATGTTGTAAAGGTATTTCTCCCCAAACCTCCACCCCAGAGAAAACAGAAAGTGAGACTCGTGCTCCAGCACCCACCACCTTCCCAAAGTCCAGCTTTCAATAAAGTGGGAAGTTGACGCAGGTAACATCTCACTTACCACTTAAACCTGATGACACTGTGAAAGAAATGTCATCACTCACTAAAAACAAAAGTCCCTCTTGCCTTGTTTGTGGGACAGTTTCTCTTTGACAAAGCTTCTCTCCTCCCCTCTGCAGCTTTTGGTGGCACTCTTACCCAATACCCCTCCAAACACTACCCAAGTCCATTAAGAAGGGAGGAGGTTGTGTGCTTAATGGGTATTGAAAAGCAAATTGGATAATGCGTTCTAAAGGGAACCCCCGTAGGGAGCGAGGTGGCACCCAGTGGTGCCAGGCCACTTGTCTCAGCTAATAAAACCTCCCCCAGCAGCCGCCCCCTGCGCCTAGCTCCTAAGTGCCATCTGGCACCCACATCTTGAGATCTGCTGCTCCTGTTTGTGCTCCAGACAGCTACAGCTCACTTCCATGTGGCAACATAAGTGTATTGACATTTATCATTGGATTCCACTTTTCAGAACAGAGAGAGACAGGCCTGGCAGGCGCGGAGGGCTTACTTCACTGCAGGATCACGCCCAGCCGCTGACACTGGGGATTACTTCCCTATTCTGTCAGCCTTTGGCACAGATACCTCTGCTCTGTGCTAATGACAATCACTGACTTGTGCTTCAGATAAGGAGAAGAGAGGGTGGTTCAGAAATCTCTACAATCTATGCAAGATTCTCTCTCTAGGACAAAAGGATGCAACTTTTTTAAATGTAATTCATGTTTCAAGAACCTCCACAAACATGTATATATGTGTGTGTGTGTATATGTATACATTAATATCTACACGTATACCCATATATGTGTGTGCATCTCTATTTCTATATATCTACATTTCTATGTCTATCTCCATATGTTCCTGTTAAAAATACTGTGGCATTATTTGAGCATGTATCTGTGCATGTGTCAGCGTGTTCTCATATGCATGTCTGTGTGGATAAACAGCATATAAAAATACAGGTTATTTTCCCACAAACTGCATCCTGGTACTGCATTAAGCAACAGACTCAGTTTCCATTGCAATATTAATACTCAGCTTTTTGTTCAGTCCCCACTGAAGGGCTAAAAATCTGCTCAAAAAGCCAAAATGTTTTCCCTCTCCATTTAAACTCATTGCAGTCCCGTTTGTGAGAGTCTCAAACGAGCTTTTAGGAAAAAAAAAAAAACTTGACTCAACTTTTGGAGCCACTGCAAATGCTACATAAGCCAGAAAGTTCCTCCAAATCACCTCATTTGTTCAGGTGTTAGCCATTGTTCCTAGTCTTTTTTTTTTTTTCCCCACCACATACCATTGTTTTGAAAGCGAGCCTGTGGTCAAAACAATGCATCTTCTATAACTGGGATTGTCAAAGAATGAACCTCTCACCCATGTTATCAGGGGCTCTCATTTGCTGTGATCTCATAGTCAAATAATAAGCCTTGGTGAATAATAAGTAGCCAGTGAATCATGCTGCCTTGGTGGCAGGGTGATGATGACAGCTATGACATCTGGAATCTACTAGATAGGAGACCAAGGAGGAAATGTCTGCAGGTGAACAGGAGTTTACTACAGAGAAAGGAAAGAAAAGGACCTTACCAGTGGGGAAGAATGGACGTGGTTTTCTGTAATGCCTACCGTGTCTCAAACAATTTAGTCATTCAATAAATATCTGAGTTGAATTGAAAGATCTCTATCAACGTGAACAAAGGCAAAGATAGAACTCAAATTTCCATTAAGGATGTACACTTGCAAGGAAAGATAATGAGGCAGAATTGTGTCCAAATATGCTTGACTTTGGATTGACCTTCCTGTCCACAGATACTGAGGATGAGCCGGCAAGAGTCTTCTGTGAAACAGGAAGACAAAGGATTGTGGAAATTAAGAGCTGGAAGGAAGTCAGATGAGGTGCCTTGAGCCCAGGATTATGAGTAACTCCCAAGACAAGACAGATGGCTCCCACTCCAGTGCGTTTTGACTTGAAACCATTTTGGCCTCCCTGTGCTGTTATGCGTCTGTGCCTTCTGAGGGCTTAAAAATTGTGGCCAAAACCTTCTTGCCTGAGGTCAGTCAGGTCCCTTAAGTAAGAGAAAAAGCCAAATGGAAGCAGTCTCATTCTCGCCTTGGAAACAAAGGGTCAGAAGAAATCTCCACAAGTCATTCTAGGCAAAGACTCTTTAGTGCTAAAAGTAAGAGACATGGTATGGGTAACTGAACATGATCACATCCCACTGGGAGGAGACTACACTGGTAAGATATTTCTGAAGGACAGCATAGCAATAGGTATGAAAAGGCTTCAAATTTTGCATATTCTTTGACCCAGCTAGAGTATATTCATAGGGAATAAACTATCAGGGCTTTACACAAAGCTATAACTAAAATAGTATTAATTCTGCTGTTGCTTCTAACAGTGAAAAATGGAAACAATTTAAGTTTTCTCTTACAGGTATTGGACAAATAATTAGTACATAGACAAACCAAAATCTTAAGCAGTAATTAAGTTGATGTATAAAATTATTAATTAGCAGTGAGCTGTCCATGCTATGTAATTCAATTTTTTTTTAAGTTATAAAACTACACATCTGGTGTGATCCCATTTTCATACAATGCATGAGTAGACGTACACACACCTAAATATTGAGGGTGGTTATCTCTAGATGGAGGGATAATGCATGACTCTCATTTTCTTCTTTATATTTGTTTTTAATGTCTGAGTTTTTTATAAACATGTATTATTTTAATTATGTTTAAAATGAGTAAATGGTAAATCATCTGTTTATGAAAACTTTGTAGCTGATTGCCTTATTCTTTGGGGTGGAGATGGGGGTTGGGGAAGAGAATAAGTAGAGATCAAAATCACCTTTTAAATTAATATTATTCTACATTATAATATTATATATAATATTGTATTTTATTGTATATAATATGCCATGTTTACAGCAAGTTATACACCATGGAAACTTATAATAACCCATAATTTCCACTGGGACTTTAAAAATTTCTAGACAAACCTAAAGGAAAAGAAATTTGACATTTTGTTTACCTGTGGGACTTTGTTCAATGTCAGCACTGCCCAATAGATGATAACTTATTTTGGGGAAATAATGTTAGTCTTGCAGAATAGTTGCAAAAATATTCATAATTCAGAGAATGCTCATATACCCTTCATTCAGTTTCTCCTAATTTACATGTTGCTCAAGTGTAATGACAGAGAAGGCAATGGCACCCCACTCCAGTACTCTTGCCTGGCAAATCCCATGGATGGAGGAACCTGGTAGGCTGCTGTCCACGGGGTCGCTAAGAGTCGGACACGACTAAGCAATTTCACTTTCACTTTTCACTTTCATGCATTGGAGAAGGAAATGGCAGCCCACTCCAGTGTGCTTGCCTGGAGAATCCCAGGGATGGCGGAGCCTGGTGGGCTGCCGTCTATGGGGTCGCACAGAGTCGGACACAACTGAAGCGACTTAGCAGCAGCAGCAGTATAATAATGACACCCTCTCTCCTATCTAATACAGTGTCCTTTATGGCTTTTGTTTTATTTGCTGCACTTTCTCAGCCTCCTTTGCATTCCCCTTGATCAAGATCTTGTACCATTGGACTATCCCATGACTCAGTTCTCGGGTCCTTCTTTTTTCCCATCCACACTTACTTTGCTGGTGGTCTCATCCAATCTCTTGGTTTTAAACATCATCTCTATGCTAATACCTCCCTAATTTATATCTCTATCCCTGGCTTCCCCTGCCTCCCCCCGGCCCCAAGAACTGCAGGCTCATCGATTTCCCTCCCTACTCAGCATCTTTACTTGGATGTCTAACTTAACAAGTAAAAAAAGCAAGTTCCTGCTCTTAGCTGCCAAATCTGCTTTTCCTCAGTCATCACATCAAATAATGGCAACTCCATTCTTCCAATGGCTCAGGACAAAACATCGGTGTCACCCTCAATTTATCTGTTTCTCTTATATTGTGTATTTAATCCATCAAGAAATCCTGTTCACTCTGCCTTCAAAATGTATGCACGTTCTGACCATTTCTTATCCTCTGTGTGGCTGTTACCCTGGTAAAGCCACTATTATCTCTTGCCTGGATCCTGGCTAACTGGTTTGCCTTGCTTACTTTCAGTCTGTTCTTAATTTAGCAGCCAGGGTGATCCTGCTAAACATTCATCAAATAGGGTCATGCCTTTATCAAAATCCTCCCACAGTTCCTCATTCCTCTCCGAAAGTGAGCCAAATCCATTACGACAGCTTAAAGTTCCTAGATGATCAGATTGCCTTCTTTAACCTCCTTCCTTTCTTTGCTCCCCGTCTGTGGCAGTTTTAAAACCTGGTCTTCAAATTCTTTGACTCTGTTTTTATTTAGAGGCCAGAGAACTCTGTCTCTTGCTATTGATCTGGCTTCTGTGAATGCTAGGCATAAGGTTATGTGCAGAAGCTTCCATTCACTGCCTTTTGGGATATTTATTCAACGGACCCAGCCACCATGGCTGAGGGAGCCTAGGAGACTGTAGAATGTGCCACGTGGAGAGAAACTGAAGCCAGTAGCCCCTCCTGAGCTCTCAGCTGACAGCCAGCACCTACTTGCCAGCTATGTGAGTGAGCCTTCTTCAAAGTGGATGCCCCAGCCCTTCACTGATTCTCCCCAGCCGACACCACAGGGGAACGGAGACAAGCTGTCCCCACCAAGTCCTGCTCATGTAAACAAAAAGATGATTGTTGTTGTAACCATTATGCTTCACAGTGGTTTGTTCTACAGCCTTAGAGATTCTCCCACTGCAGCAGCCTCACCCCCTGCATGTTTGCCTCTCTATCCTCTTCGCTGCTCCCTGACCACACAGACATGCTTGTCTCACAGCCTTAGCACTTGCTGTTTCCATGTACATCCCCATATTTACACAGAGGCCTCACTCAGTCTTTCCTGGTAGCTCAGCTGGTAAAGAATCCACCTGCAATGCAGGATACCCCAGTTCGATTCCCGGGTGGGGAAGATCCCATGGAGAAGGGATAAGCTACCCACTCCAATATTCTTGGGCTTCCCTGGTGGCTCAGCTGGTAAAGAATCCACCTGCAATGCAGGATACCCCAGTTCGATTCCCGGGTGGGGAAGATCCCATGGAGAAGGGATGAGCTACCCACTCCAATATTCTTGGGCTTCCCTGGTGGCTCAGCTGGTAAAGAATCCACCTGCAATGCAGGAGACCTGTGTTCAGTCCCTGGGTGGGGAAGAGCCCCTGGAGAAGGGGACAACAGCTACCCTTTCCAGCCTTCTTGCCTGGAGAATCCCATGGATTGTATAGTCCATAGGATCACAAAGAGTCGGACACAACTGAGCAACTTTCACTTTCACTCACTCATCTCCTTTAGGTCTGCAGTCACTTGCTATCTTTCCAGTAAGACTTTCCCTCCCAGACTGGCAAACCAAACATGCTCTCCCTAGTGACTTGCCTTTTTCCACTTTGTTTTTTCCCTTGGTAATCATCACTGTCTAATGGACTGCATGATTTATTCATTTAGATTGTTGCACGTCATAGCTTTAAATATCATCTCTATACTGATTACTAGGAGGTGAACTCTGTGAAGATAGAATCTTTGTCTGTTTCATTCCCTACTGATTCCTATGTGCCTAGAACAGTGTCTCTCATGTAGTCACCTCTCAATATTTGTGGTTCTACTGTAGCCATGTACAAGGATCTGTTTCCTCTGAGATTTGACCATCCCTCTCAAGCTGTCTCCTCTCTGGGGCTCTCTGTCTTCCTTCTCCATGCTCTTCTCCTCCCTGCTAGACCAAAGCGGCAGCTCTGCTCAAGTCTGAGACCATCGGAGACCCTGGACAAGCTATTTCCTGCACTAGAAGGACTTTCTCCTTTCTGGGCACCAGGAACCTTCTTTATATCAGATCCTGTGTTCATTCCACAGTAGGGATTGACTGCAGACTTTATGCTCAGGCTTCCAAGCTTTGCTCTTGATAGCAAAAATCAGTAAAAACTTCAGCTCCGACAATGAATGAGCCAAGAACAGGGTGAATGATGTGTTTTAAGAATCTATTGCTTTGT
The DNA here is from genome assembly GCA_024291935.2 of Okapia johnstoni. Classification (NCBI taxonomy): domain Eukaryota; kingdom Metazoa; phylum Chordata; class Mammalia; order Artiodactyla; family Giraffidae; genus Okapia; species Okapia johnstoni. The sequence goes on from CM044308.1 coordinate 64,009,799, forward strand.
AACAACTCCCCCCAATCTTAGAGGTTTAAACCAACAATCATTTGTTTGATTCATGAGTTTGCAATTTGAACTGGGCTTGGTAAAGACAGTTTGCCTCTGCTCTACATGCATCCACTGGGCGCAAATCAATTAGGGGCTGGGAGATCCACTTTCAAGTGTGTAGTTTTTTTAAATTTTATAATATTATTGGAGTACAATTGTTTCACAATATGTGTTACTTTCCACTGCACAACAGAATGAATTAGCTATATGTATACATATATCTCCTCCCTCTTGAGCCTCCCTTCCTCCTGTCCCATCCATTTAGGTCATCATGTAACACCAAACTGAGTTCCCTGTGCTTTACAGCACTTCCCACTAGCCATCTATTTTACACATGGTAGTGTATATATGCCAATCCTAATCTCCCAATTCATCCCACCCTTCCCTTCCTCCCATGTCCACAGGTCCATTCTCTACATCTGCATCTCTATTTCTGTCCTGCAAATAAGTATATTTGTACCATTTTTCTAGATTCCATATATATGCTTTTATATGCAATATTTGTTTTTCTCTTTCTGACTTACTTCACTCCTTCTCCATCTCAGCAAAATCTGGCTTTCAGACTTTATCTATACTTTGCTTTCAAAAAAATTCTAATTTGAAACTCAGAGCACATCCACATTTCTCAGACTTCACTGGGACATTTCTGTGTAGGAAGGAATGCCATTGGCCCAAAGGCAGAGATCCTCAGGGCAACACAGCTAATAATGATTGAAATATGCATCAAGTTAATTTCACAAATAACTAATGTATATTGCATTTGATTCATTCATTAATTTACCTAATATTCCGATTATGAGAACAGGAATTTTATTGATAGTTGTATGTCCACACCTGAGATATAAGTGCTGTAACAAATCTTTAGTAAATTAGTGAACAATGATAACCATAGTTAACATCTAGTGTGATAGTTAAATTAATTCTTATTATAATTTTTTTTTTGCTGGGCACTAGTTATAGCGTTTTACCTGAACAACTCTAGAAGATGATATTATTTTTATTCTTATTCTTATTTTACGGGTGGGTAACTGAGGCACAGGGAGGTTAAGAATCTGCTGTGAAATGGCAAAGCTGGGATTCACACTCAGGCAATCAGACATTGATACCTGTCTCTAACCCTTACATATTAACAGGGTGCGGTGGGGACCATATAGGTGAAGCATCGTAACCCAGCTCTCAGGAGTTGAGTAAGGCTTCCCAGGAGGTAATGTCTAAGCAGACTCCTAAAGGACAAATAGAAATAAGAGTCAGACAAAGAGGTTGAGAAAGGGCTTTCTCGGCAGGATTTGCAAGATCACCTAGAGAGAGTTCCAGGCATGATGCTAGGAGTACAAGGAGAAATAAAACATGCTTTTTCATGAAACAATGTGTGGTAGGGGACAGCAGAGATGTACACAAGACACTGTGAGGAGGTGGAGGAAGCAGGAATTGAACCTGCTTGAGTAACAAGTTAATGAGGGCTTCCCAGAGGAGGTGGCATTGGAGTTAAATCTTGGAAGTTGTGTAAAAGTTTGCTAGACAAACAAGGAGCTGGAGGGCCATTTCCAATAGCAGGAAAGACACGTGCAGTGAAATGTGAAAGAGCTTCTGGAGGTTAAGCAAATATCAAATAGGGTAGGAAGATCATAGCTTTATTTCTTTAATATTTTCAGAAAATTAGTCTGCAGTGTTGCACAGCTTTGCCTCAAACCCTCTGAGAGTAACAAGTTCTGTTTGATGTTGAACCTTTGTTCACATCCCTGAAATACAGACATACGCATCCTTGTTCTCCAGCCAGAGGTCATATAGGCTCATTGTCTTTGTAATTCACAGGATACTCCTTCATATGGGAGGAGATTGCTAATCTAAGTCTATTGTCTTCCCAGACTGCAGGGATTTCATTCTCTCCTTGGCCGCTTCACTCTATAAGCAAGAAGTTCATACTGAACGCCAACACGTGTGTGCATGCATGGGGCTAGCCACTGCAGGGAATAGAGGAGAAATTCAAAGTGTTTTTCCTGCCATCTTGAAGCTCCTCACTATTAGCCTGTAAGGTCTGCTTTTCCAACTTCAAATCACAGTGCTGTCTCCCATTCAACACTCTCCAATGCTTCTTCATAATGTGGGAGTGTAAGGATGTGTTCACTGAAGTCATGTAGACAAGTCATGTGACCTTGGGCAAGTTATTAATCTTTTTGAGCTTTGGAGTCCTCATCTATGAAATGTGATAATATTATTAACCTTATGGGGAATTTGTGAGGATTGAAAGAGTCAGTGTATGTGTAGAAATTAACACAATTTTGGAAAGAAGTCGCAGAAAAATAGCTTAATGTGGTTTAAGGAGAAAGGGGGAATTTGTTGATTCACATGATTGAAAAAGCCAGAGGGTATGCCAATTACAGGAAAAGCTTGCTCCAGGGGCTCAAATGTTGTCACCAGAACTTAATTTTTCTCCATTTCTAGCTCTGTTCTCATTTCTTGGCTTTGTTCAAGACTCCCCGTGGTGTTAAGATGGCAGCCAAGAAACATGGACTCCACTTTCCCATGAGCCAGTCCAATATTCAAATCCAGTCCTGAGTCCGACACTTTTGATCTGAACACATTCACATGTTCATCTTGAACTGATTACCTGTCTAGGGGATGAGAAAGCTAATTGTCTTAAGCCTGGGTCTTGACCACTACTTTTTGCAGAGACTTTGATTTTCATGATATTCACTGTAATGAGTTTCAGCCAGGGACATGAAAAGTGAATCTGCCTATTACTGGCTTGTATCAAGGTCCGGCGCTAGTAGTGTGGACTCTTAGGCCAGACTGCCTGAATTTGACTGTGGCTCTGGCACTTTCTAGCTTTGTAGCTACATGTGAATTATTTATTCTCTTTCTGCCTCAGTTTCCCATCTGATAATTAGGCATATTGATAGTACTTATCTCATAATATTGCTCATAAAGAATGAAAACAGTTAATGTTTGTAAACTGTTTAGAACAGTGCTTTTTAGTGCATTGTAAGTTCTACCACAATTTTTAATTTTTAAAAAATAAGCCTGTAGTTAACTAAAATCTCAAATCTCTGTCATGTATGTGGTTGCCAACTCAGTCTCCCCCAATCTGAAAGTGTGCAACAAGGGCTTCCCAGGTGGCTCAGACAGTAAAAGTGCGCAATTGATTTCTTTTCTCCAGTCTAAATGCACGACTTTGCATTTAACCCTATTAAATTTCTTCCAGTGGTGCTGGCTCAGCGGCACTTTATTTCCCTCACTTGCTGCATCCACCCATCCACCCATCTCTGGCTGCAAGTGCTGATAATGAGAGAGGTGGAAAAGAGAAGGGAAAGCAGTGCCCTGCAGACTAAGCAGGCAGCCTGCAATCATCAAGTTCTGCCTACAACTTAACACTGGAGCCTGACCTAATTCAAGTGGTTCTAATCACTTTAAAATTAGACATAGAGTTAAAATTTGACAAGCACATAAACTTAATAGCTGATCTCCAGGCAACATTATTATCAAACTGCATTCAAAATAAGTCCAGGAGGTTGTTATCCAAAGTACCTCAGTAAAATGAAATGAGCAGGGCAATGGTTGTGACGATTGCAAAACTGCCGTGACCACAGGTGGAATTAAGTGTCTGTCCTGTAAATGAATAGAGACACAATTCAGGGAAGCAAGCCATCCAAGATACATCACTTGAATCCTGTTTAGCTATTCTGACATTGAAGAAGATAAGAAAAAGAATCAACTGGGGAAACCCTAAGATGCGGAACTACAAAAATAAACTTGTCATTCCTGACATCTGTGTTTATAAATGCATTATGTTAAACAACACAGAGTTCCCTATGTCTTGCAATACCAAGATGGCATCTTGGGTGTTTAAGTTTTTCCCATAGCCCAGTTGTAGGGGTTTTCCTTACTATCTCTTTGCTTCCAGCCTTTGTTTCAGTCTCTCCATAAAAGTTGGCAAAGAGTTAGCTGGACCGTTTCAAAAACACAGTTTATAACCAATCTGCTGCAAAAAGTGAGCCTATACTAATTGTTCTTTAATGAAGAAGTAGTTGGCCCACCACCACCACCACTACCCCGCCCTTCCAATCCCAGATGGAGATTTTCTTTATCAATAATCCCAGGGTAGGTTTGAATCAAAGAGGTGACACACGCAGGAGCCAGATGTTTGGAGGGTAAGAAGGGGAGGTAGGTTCACACAATTGTTCTGCCTTCTTGCTTTCCGCTGAGGTTCTTTCCTGTGGGCCCTAGGACACATCAACAGGCTCCAGGCGCATGCACAGACAGCCCTGCTAGGGCTGCAGTGGGAGTCTGCTCACAGGCTGCCTTCCTGTTCCGGTGCAGCTGGTGTTTGCAGAAGAACATGATCTGAAGGTTGATTTATTTACCCTGTGCTTTTTTTTTTCTTAAATGAATGGACGTAGATACCTGTTGAGACAATTAATAAACTCTAGTGTTGTGATTAAAGTTTAACAGAAAAACATCCTTGGCTGGCAGGTAGAACTCTATGCACTGACTCTTGGAATGTTCATAATGTAACTCAGAGTGAGATTAGAGGATTTTTTTTTGGGGGGGGGGGTTCTGTTTTAAAGAAAACAGCTGATCACTTTCGCTTGTGGAAAGCAATAGGCTCTGGTTCCTGCCCCTTCATTTTGTCTTTGTTGTCCGTGGAGACTCTGAAGATGTTGACAGAGGAGGCCTCATCTATGGAGGGGAGAAGGCAATGGCGCCCCACTCCAGTACTCTTGCCTGGAAAATCCCGTGGACGGAGGAGCCTGGTAGGCTGCAGTCCATAGGATCTCTGAGTCGGACACGACTAAGCGACTTCACTTTCACTTTTCACTTTTATGCATTGGAGAAGGAAATGGCAACCAACTCCAATGTTCTTGCCTGGAGAAGCTCAGGGACGGGGGAGCCTGGTGGGCTGCCATCTATGGGGTCGCACAGAGTCGGACACGACTGAAACGACTTAGCAGCAGCAGCAGCAGCATCTATGGAGGGAAGGAGACGTGCCTGAAGGTCCGCCTCCTCTTATGCCAGCTCCTCCTCCCAAGTCTGTTCAAAAGCAGAGGTATAGAGGCCTGAGAAATGCAGTCTGATTGAAGTGAAAGGAGGGGCTAGGCCAGAGGAAGTACACTTTTTTCCTTTAAGAAATTTAATCTTTATTTTGAGAGGTAGTTAGAACATGCACGCCCATTGTTAAAGCTTTAAAGGAGTAGTCAGTGAAAAATAATTAATTTTTTCTTGCACCCTTCCCCCCACCTTGCCCCAGCTTCTGCCCCAGTCCCAGCCATCAGTTCCCTTACCAGAGATCATTTTTATTAACAGTTTCTAGAGCATTCTTCCAGAAACATCCTATATAAATACAAGCATTCATATATGGATCTGTGTATTAAATACAACAAATAATAACATTCAATACACATTGTTCTACACCTTGCTTTTTTTCGTTTAACAATGCATCAAAGGTTTTGTTTTTGTGTGCTTCCCCAAAGTGCTATCGAAGAGAGAAGTCATCCTTCGGTTCAATGATCTGATTCAGGTTCTGGCTCACTATACCAACAACAAAGATACCAAATTAAACTCTACTTCAATCTCAGGTCATGTCAGTCTGGAGAAATAGGGATCTGCTATTTCTGCTAAATATGACTTCAAATAACAAGAAGTTTGGCGTGGATAGAAAAGAAGGGGAAGGGATGGGTTCTATTTAATATTAATAGGATGCCATGTGGGACTAACAGTTGAGCAGAAGGACCCTTTGAACTCAGTCCTGCAAAACAAAAACCCATTAGTGCCTTTCCCTGCCTTTGTAAGTAGGACTCAAACTTACCGGTCATAGTTGTGTCATTTTTGCTAGTTAAGGAACTCTAGGGACAAGATAACACCAGTATTCTGGATACAATACAGTTGACCCTTGAACAGTATGGGGGCTATGGGTACCAACTCCTATGCAGCTGAAAATCCATGTGCAGGTTTTGACTTACCCAAAGTAACTATTAATAGCCTACTGTTAACCAGAAGACTTACTGATAATATAAACAGTCCATTAACACGTATTTTGTCTATGTATTATATAACCTTGCAAGACAACTTCACCCAGTGACTCAGTGGTAAAGAACCCACCTGCAATGCAAGAGTCTTGCAGAAGACACAGCTTCGATCCCTGGGTCAGGAAGATCCCCTGGAAGAGGAAATGGCAACCCTCTCCAGTACTCTTGCCTGAGAAATCCCATGGACAGAAGAGCCTGTCAGATTGCGGTCCATGAGGTCAAAAAGAGTGGGACTCAACTAAAGCAGCAACAACAACAAAAATGTATTATATACAGTGTGTTCTTACAACAAAGTAAGTCAGAGAAAAGAAGATGCCATAAAGAGAAACTTAAAGAAGAAAAAACACACTTACAGTACTGTTTTTATTGATAGCGTACATTTATATCATCTGTTTACAAGATGAATTGTCTGTCAATATCTACATCAATATTGTCTTATACAAAACACTGTAGATGTTATGTATGCATATTACTAATGCTAGACACCAAAAATGAAAAGATAATGTGAAAAAATTCAGATTTATTTACTGATATAATGATTCATGTATTGATGACAAAGAAGAAGCAATATGATTGCTTTATGGTAGTCTGGTGTAATCAACACAGTAGCTTCACAGTAGCCTAGCCTATACACTAATGAATTTATTGTAATAAAAATTTTATGGCATACAGTATTACAGTGTTGAAAACTGTGACTTTTTTGAAAAACCACTGACTTGAGATGATAGAATGATATGCAGTTTCTCCAACTACAAGAGAGTTACACTGTACATATGTACATTATATATATGACATGTATGTCATATATACAATTCTTTGAAAGCAAAGTTATAAAACAGTAAGAAAACTAACACATTAGTTTTACATTAAATACCACTTACCTTTTACCTATGTAAGATTAGACTAGTATATTTTACGCATTCATGACATACCTAATTTTTCTTAATCATTTCAATATTTCTAGGGTATATGGTTCATCTATGAGTCTTTTCAAATTGTCACCAATCTCCAAAATTTTTTCTAATATATTAATTTAAATAAGTCCACATATAAGTTGACCTGCACAGCTCAAACCAGTGTTGTTCAAGGGCCAGTTGTACAAGGGAGGTGGAGATGGAAACATGTCAGGCTTTGGACTGGAACAGACCTGAATGTTAATACTGGTGGTTATAACAGTTTTTAACTTAAATAAGTTATTGGACCTCTCAGGGCCTTCATTTCCCTTTATGTAAAATAGAAACACATATCTTAAAGAGTGGTTGTGAGAAGTTGTTAAAAAAAAAAAGAGTCAGGCACTGTAGGCATCTACTGTCCCTGTGATAATGCCGCATAACAAACAATCCCAGATTTTCCATGACTTCAAGCAATTTGACATCCATTTCACATGCATGGTTCTGTTTAGGTGATTTGGCTGTAGTCAGCGGTACTTGCCTGAACTTGGCTGGACTCAAGCTCTGGGTCAAGTTCAGGTTGGCTCAATATGTCTTGGTTTCAGATCAAAAAGCAACAATTGCCAGGGGATATGTTCCTCTCATGGTGGAAGAAGGAGCCTCAAGAAAGCTGGCAGAAACTCACCAGTCCTCCTTTAGGCACAGCTTGTAACTGGCACATTCTTACTTCTGCCCACGTTATATTGGTCAAAACATAATATGACCAAAGCCAAAGTCAATGGAGCAGGAAGAATACTGTTACCCATAGTGAGCCTCAGGGAAGGAAGAATTGCAGACAAAATGCATAGGCACACAGTGAAAGTGTTAGTCACTCAGTCGTGTCTGACTCTTTGTGACCCCATGAACTGTAGTGCACCAGGCTCCTCTGTCCATGGGATTCTCCAGGTAATAATACTGGAGTGGGTTGCCATTTCCTTCTCCAGGGAATATTCCCAACCCAAGTCTCCCACACTGTAGGCAGATTCTTTACCATCTGAGCCACTCCCAGGAAGTTCTTCTTCTTCTTCTTATATATTATATTATCATAATATAACTATTATATTACTGTCGCATATTATATAATAACATATTTGTTATTATTATATACCTTTCACATACAAAAGGTATAAGACACAGCACTAAATTTACAATACTTCTAAAACACCCCCTAAAAAGTAATGTTTTGAAAACATTTGTTTTTAAACTTTACAAAGGCAATCAGTTTGTTATCTTGTCATCTATATATTTAATCAGCACTGATGTAGAATCTGAAAAAGATTGTGCCTTCTAAGCAGGTGCCACCCCAGGGCGAATAGCATGGTAAGTGCCTAACAAAAATAACTCCTTGCATGAGGCAGGCATGGCTCTGCAGGAAAACATAGGAGTTGGCACCTTGGTGAGCTGACCAAGCGCTGAACAGGAGCTGTCCCCTCAGCCGGTACTTTGTGCAAAGCATGACCTGCGCGCCATGAACAGCAGCGCTGCTCCTGGTAGGGGAAGGCGGTCCAGGAGTCTTATCCCGTATGGGTTCTGGTTCATTGCCACCAATGCTAGAAGCAATTTCCTTGGAGCTTTGATTCACAGCCTCCTTTTCACTTTCCAAGGTACGGACTGGAAAGTTGGAGCTTTGAGAACACCATGACATTCATTTCCCAGAACTCCTGGAGCTTTTCATGTCTGAACCCAGACCCAGATGATGTGAGAACTTGCAGGCAGCTCTAAGTCCTGGGAGCTAGGATCACAGAGAAATGTACAGACTTACACAACTTAATTTCTTTCATCCTGACTGACAGGATAAGGACAGAAGGAAGAGGAGAGAAATCTAAAGGAGCTTTACTGGCGCTGACATTCTAAGCTTGCCAGAGATAAGCAGCTAGTGGGGAGCCGGGGGTGGGGTAGGAGGCAGCACACGTGGTGGGGCTGAGGGGAGAGCTTGAGAGGGGCACCCAGGGTGAGGTGGGCGCGGGAGACCCTTATTCTACACAGAACAACCAATGTGAGGAGAAAAGACGTGGAATTCAGTCCTAAATTGCTTATTGGGAAAATTAATTAGTAAGTGGTTAGTGGACAGTGGTTCCACTGAATGGAATATTAATTCTCCCCAAGGTTATTTAGAGCCTAGTCATGGAGGGGAGAGGAAGAAGGTGGGAGGGGAGAAACAGAGACAGAGAGAGGAGAGATAGAGACAGAGGGAGAAGAGACAGGGAGAGAGACAGAGAGAAGGGATAGGAACGGAAGGGAGAGAAGTCAGAAACCAAGGGCTTTGCCCAGCCTCCCAACCCCCACCCCGGAACCTGTGTGCAGCTCAGGGTCTGGCACATTAATAATGAAGGTGTAAGAGTGAGAAGAGGTGAGGTGGCAGCATCGGTCTCTATGATGCTACTGAAAGCATTGCCCAGAGACCAGACTGGAACATTTAAACTTCCCGCTGACTTGTTGGCTGCCTTGTTTGGAGAACTTCCATATATACTCTCTAGTATAACTCATCCATCCTTGCCCTACTTCCTTCATTGTCCTTGTAGACTTTGCTCTTCCTTCCACTTCCCCTCCTGCAGACAGAACAAAGGAAAGCATCTCTGGCTCCCTGCCTTGAAGACGTTCTCTTTGGTTTTCCTGTTTCCTCTCTTGTGAGAGTCTGTCAGGCACTTCCTCTGAGGTTTATCTGCAGTCTGACCTGTCAGTCTTTGAGATGGTCTCTCTCTTGGTCTCTCCCTGCAGCGACACCGCGAGGCCCCCCTCAGCAAGGTCTGAGGAGCAGCCGCTCACCTGGAGATCTTAGCTGCCAGGCTATTCTCTCCTGCGCTGTGGAGAAAGAAGCTCCTATAGAAGGAAGAGGATAGAAGGATGCTGCATGGGTGAATGCTGCTTGGATACCGGCAAGAATCGGAGCTTGGCTTCTTTTCACCCTTTAAAATGTGGATGGGCTCACAACGTCTTACCTGGCTGCTATGCTCAGGAATGACTCTCACCACTGGACAGCCCCGCCTTTTACCTGAACCCGTTCCAGATCCACCCAGAGCCCAGCTGCCGGCACAGGGATTCAGCATTCCGGGCATGGCATGTTTATTTCGAAACAGTCATGAGGCTTGATTTGATGTAGTGAAAGAAATTAGTGCTTGCTGAATACGGCTCAATTATTACTGCATTAATTCATACAGATTAGCAGCTGACATTGGCTGGGAGGCAAGAATTGGGACATTTCAGTAAGCTTGGCTGAAGAGAGCTGCCTCTCCATGGCTGCTGAACACCCCTCCCCAGCCCTGATGTGCAGATGATGACTCTGTGTTTGGAATGACTTTCACATCTGGGGTGCATGATGTCATTTTAATGTTAGCTGGAAATGGGCAAATTAAAACATAGTTGAGAGATGTCCCCCAAAATCAGTCATCAAACTGACACCCTAAGAGACCTGCTTTCTCCCAAGTCCATCATCAAATGACTCTTCAAAGTTGGAAGAAATTGTAACATGCTACCAAGGAGATGTAGCAAGACACCTTCTCATGCACCATTTACGTTGGTATGTGAATCTGTACCTTGTGTAAGCAATTAGGTGTTGTCTCAGCTGCAGGTAACAATGGCAAACACATAAAGGATGATTTGCTTGCTGTTATGGATTGGGTTGTATACTCCTCCCCCAAATAATATGTTGAAGCCAGGACTCCTAATACCTCAGAATGTGGCTTAATTTGGAGATAGGGCCTTTATAGACATGATTAAATTAAAAGGAATCCTGGGAACTTCCCTGGTGGTCCAGTGGTTAAACCTTCACCTTCCAGTGCACGGGGTGCTGGTTCGATCCCTGGTCGGGGATCTGAGGTCCCATATGCCTCGTGGCCAAAAAGCCAAAACAATAAACAGGAGCAATATTTTTACAAATTCAATACTTTAAAAATGGTCCACATCAAAAAAAAATCTTAAAAAAAAACCAAAGGAATCCCTCAGAATGGGCCCTTGTGTTGTCAGCATTCTCCAGGGAAACAGAACCAATAGGATACACACACACACACACACACACACACACACACATAATATAGAGAGAGATTCATTACAGGAAATTGGCTTCTATGGCTATTTTGTTGTTGTTCAGTCACTAAGTCAAGTCCTGTCTGACGCTGCAACCCCATAGACTGCAGCACAGCAGGCTTCCCTGTTCTTCGCTATCTCCCAGAGTTTGCTCAAACTCATGTCCATTGAGTCGAAGATGCCATCCAACAATCTCATCCTCTGTTGCCTCCTTCTCCCCCTGCCTTCAATCTTTCCAAGCATCAGGGTCTTTTCCAATGAGTTGACTTTTCACATCAGGTGGCCAAAGTACTATAGCTTCAGTTATCTGTCCTTCCAATGAATATTCAGGGTTGATTTCCTTTAGGATGGACTGGTTGGATCTCCTTGCAGTCCAAGGGACTCTCAAGAGTCTTCTCCAGCACCACAGTGTGATGCATGGTTATGCAAGCTGGCAAGTCCTGTGATCAGCAAGACTGAGTCAGCAGGTTGAAGGCACTGGAGAGCAGATGGTTTAGTTCCCACCTGATCTGAGGACCTGGGAACTGGGAGAACTGGCGGGGTAACTCCATCCAATTGCTGGCAGGCTTGAGGCTCAGGAAGAGCTGAGTTAGGAAAAAAGTTGGTTAGGAAAAAAGTGAGCCCTAGATCAAAGAAGGCACAGGCAGGATCTTCTCTTACTCAGGGAAAGGTCAGCTGTTTGGGGTTCTGTGTTCATTCTTGCTGGTCTATCACCAGTTCCCAAACAAATTCAATTTCACCGTTGTACTTACTACCCCACAGCCCTCCCACCATTCATTCATTCATGTATGCACAAAAGATTATTCTAAATACTTGGCATGCGTTGTCTTATTTAACCATAGGAGTTACTGGGGAAACCCAGGAAGCCTTTGCTTTTATATAACAACAACCCCATTAAGTGAATTTTCCCCCAATTATAGACAAAAAAGCTGATGCTCAGAGCCTCAAGTGAGCAGACCTTTGCACTAATACTCCCCTTTTCCTGCAATCCTCTTCCTCCTTCCTTGGGTCTTGGTTCAAATGTCACCTCCTCCAAGAAGCCTCCCTTGACCATTCATTCTTAAAGAGCTAGTGCTCTGAGTCACTCTTGCACATCATTCTATTTTTTCACAGCCCCTATCACTCTCTGAAATTATATTTTTAATTTATGTGTCTCAAGTTTATCGTCTGTCTTTCTCCATTAGAATGAGTAAGTTCTGTGAGGTTGAGAAAGGTCACTTCCTCTAAGTTGGGCCAGTCTGAATCTTCGGCTCTTAAAAGGATTCCTGGTGCATAGCAAGCCATCAATTAGTGTTCTTTGGATGAAATCATGGATATACCCAGAGTCACACAGCTGGTATGTCACAGAGTTGAGATTTAAACCTCAACATGCCTTTCTTTAAAATCTGGGATTTATGCCTTTTTTAGACTTCACACTATCCATCTTGCTCTAAACGTTGTTATTTACTTTTCTATCTCTGCTTCACGGTTTCTGAGAGCAATGCGACCACATCCTCTCATAGCTCCTATCAGGACACTGCCTTGCTCTCCAGACACTCCGCCCCTGTTTGCTGAGATGACTACATTTCCATGACAACATCAGAGGAGGAAGAAGGGCTCAGAGGCCCCGTGTGCTTTTCCTCCCCTTAGCATCACAGAATGAGAAGAAGTCCTCCTCAGCTCGCTTCAGGCCAGAAGTGTCATTTGCAGCCTTGAGAGAAGTCACAGCCCCGGTGCTGACAGCCTCCCCTGGGTGACACATGTGTAGGGGCAGAGGCTTCAGTCCAGGACCCATTTCAGAAGTAAGCACCGGCCAAGTTGCTTAGAAGATGCTAAGGAAACTTGCTTGGCCCCTGCTCTTAGGGGCAGGATTCTTCTTGGCCAATGAGAGCCTGGGTGATTCAGAGGGTAGCCAGCCATCCTCTTACTCCTGGAGTGGACACAGGGCAGCAAAAAGCCTTCCCACCTGAGCCTGCCTCAGCTTTTTCCATTTTCCCCTGAGCGGGGGAAAAAAAAAAAAAAAAAAACGATGGAACCTCAGAAAACTCCCCATTTGTGCCTGTGGAGAGAGCGCTATGAATGAAAGCTTTCTTTAGGGCTCACAAATCATTCACTCTGTTGTCATCAGAAAACCCAGAGGAGTAAAGAAGGCAGCCTTGGCTCCTGTGGCCACGCTGAAGCCAAGGGCCCTCCAGAGCAACACGGAGAGGATGTGCTCGCCTCCTCCGTGGGACCAGCCCCAGCCATGGAAGCTAAGCAGGCTCTGCTCCCCTACTCCTGCTGTTTTGCACAGGGATTTGGAAGCAGTACTCCACTTTCCTGGACTGATAGAGCAGGCAGCTGCCTGACGTGTGTGGCTTGACAGCAGCTAGACATGACTTCCTTCCTCAAAATAGCTCCCTATGCCTGAATTTCCCCCATTAACATAATACCCTTGAGTCTCACAGAATTGTCCTTTAAGAGAACTGCAACGACAATGCAAACTCCCCTAGAAGGCCAATTGTCCACTCGACAGGGGTCAGCAAACTTTTTCTGAAAATGACCAGATGGCAGATATTTTCAGGTTATGTGGACCACACAGTCTCTGCTGCAACTGCAATATTAGCCTCTGCAGAGGTAGCCCCGTAGCAGCCCCAGATGGCATGTAAGCGAATGGGCATGGCTGTGTTCCATGAAACTCTATTTACCAAGCCTGTTGCAGGCTGGACTGGGCCCATTGCCCATGATCTGTCAGCCTTGCGTGAGGCTGTAAGTCAATGACCTTACCATCTCTCTATCCCCAGTGCCTCTCACATGAGGCATGCAGAATGAAGAGATGCTGAAATGCTGTTTGTTGAAGTAGTTACCAGCTAACAACAGTCCAAGGGAGGCTATTTGATAGCCAGCATTTCCAGAAGGAGCCTTGATAGAGCAGGGAATATTCAGATGCTGAGAATTGAGGAGGGTAGGGTTCTAAAATCAAATTTGCCAACTTAGCAATTTTAACTAAACAGCTCTGTTGGTTATAGTCATAAATTTCCAGATCCCATACCTGGTTGAGAGCATCATGGCCTCCATCTGGGGACCAGCAGAAAGTAAAGATTTGAAGCAAAGGAATCAAATAAGAAACCCTGGACACAGTCACTCTTTCCAACTTTGGCATTTTTCTTATATCCCTGCCTCAGGAATGATGTTTGCTTTTGTCATTCCAGACAATGAGCCAGAGTCCTGTTGTTCTGGCTCAGGTAAACCATAAAGCCCTTTGGAAACAGCTTAGCTCTTCTATAAGCCAGGACTGCAAGGCAACGTGCCACTGTCCTTCTTTCCTCCGTCTCTGCAGTTGCATCACTGTGGCAATCACAGCATCCAAGATCTGTCTATTGACCCCTTTCAAGATTGGCGGAAGTGATGAAAGTGAAGGTGAGCGATGATTTCGGGAGATGATAATTGCCATCATCTTCACTTGGCTGCTTTTTGGACTACCATATTGGTTTGTAGAGCACAGCGCCCCAAAGCCCGATTTGTGTGTTCTCATTGCAGTTCCAGACCTTCAGGGACCTGTGTCTGTCAGGATAGGTAAGGTTCTGCTGCAATAACTTCCAAATTTCAGTTTCTTCACACAACCCAAGTTTATTCCTCGTGTTACATGTCCAACATGGTTGTCAGGCAGGCTCTCATTAGTCGTTCAAGGACCCAGATACTCCTGGCTTCACCATCACATGTGTCTTCTTGATCATCTTATTAGGGGAGAGGGCATGGCATATTATGCCCCAGATTCTAAAGTCATTGCCCAGAAGTGTCATAATCTGCTCACATTTCATTGGCTGAACAAGTCATATGCTACATGGAACCTCTAAGAGGGGGGTTAAGTGCAATCCTACCATATGCCTGGAAGGATGACACAGTAGTGAGCTAGCCTAATGACTACTAGAGGATCTGAATAAAGGGTTGAGGCATCAGCTTGCATGAGGAATCAAATATCCTCAGGGAAAGACACTTAGCTAGAAGCTGAGTACTGATTCAGCTTCAGGAACAGGAGTTAATATGAATATTCCAGAGGTGCAGCACAGGAGAACAATGCTTATTAAGGAAAGGCAATTGCTGAAGGCCAAGTTGAAGTTGAAGCCTGAGGACTGAAGCAGGTATTAAAGAGAACTGAGGCTCCACAGTGGGAGAATCCTCAAACTGCCTTCTTCCAGGAAGAAGCAGCCTTGAAAAAAAAAGTCTGAGATAAATGCAATGTGGATATCACTAGATTCAGTATAAAACCAAGGGTTAAGCACAGCAGTAGCTCTGAGAATGGGCAAAACTACTGACATGGAAAAGAGTTAACATATTCTGATGCAGAAGGAAATGGAGTGATGAAGAAGATGCTGGCATGTCTGCCCCATCCTGGTTTCCAAGTAAAGCCCTCCAGGCACTACAGTAGCACTAGTGCCCAAGATAAAACAAAACAAACCCAGCCTTAGAGCAAGGCTAGTACAGTTGCGTAGGTTGAGCACTGCACATCTTGAGTTGCTGCCAGTCACATTGTGATTTATGTGAATGGAGTACCCAGGAGCTGACAGTGAGCAACGTGAAGAATCCTGAGTGATAGCCCTGTCTCCACACCCTATAAAAGGCAAGATTTAGACTCTTGCTCTTCACTTCCCACAGCTCCTGACCCCTTCAGTGTCATTTCCTGTTTCTGGCCTTGCCCTCACCCTTTGACTCTGACAGCAGAGCTAGTTGTTCTGGTTTCAATGGTCAGGGTTTACCAGTGCTTCCCTTACTTGTTTCTCAGGAGTGAGGTCAAAAGGGTGAATTCAAGGCCATGCAAAGTATGTCAGCCTAGAGAGAAGAAGTAGAAGAAGCCCACTGTTTGCAAGCATGTGGACATCCCCAAATCAGGAGAGGCAAGGATGAGACTGGGATTCCTATGAGCAGAGGACGCAGGGAATTAGGTTTTTTGTTCCTGTTATTGTCAATCTCCTGGTTCACTGAGGCTGGTGTGGAAGAACACTTATAACAGAGGTATCTTCAGTGCCTACACGATGCTCAGTGTAAAGCAGGTCCTCATTAAATGCTTGTGGGAAGAAAATCATGAATACATATATTTAAAGAAATCAAACTTCTTCTTTCCATAGTCATAAGAATGAAGAGAATTTGACCACAAAACACGCTACTGAAATGTGAAAAAGTCAACCAACTAAAGTGGAGGGAGAGGAGGTGGGTTTTTTGTTTTTTTTTTCTGTAGGAAACCAAGGTACCATCTAGAACCAAATTGATGCTTGGGGACTGTGTCTTCGAGATAAACCCTCACTTGTGAATTGGTCCTTATAATTTCAGTCCTAAGATGTTCAGTGGTGGAGTGAGTTTCAGCTCTTTAAATGCTTGTAAAAACACTAGGCAGGGTTAGTGCTGTGTCTGGTATTAGCACAAAACATTGAAGGTATTATCACCTTGAAAACTAGCACCAAACATAAACAGTGTTGCCATAACAATATTGAACAAACAGAAAATTGCTTAAGTCCTTGGTCATTTTGAGGGAAAACGATGTATTTACATACCTCTCCTTAGAGAAGCACAAATATACGTGATAATTGAATGTGCGTGAGTGTGGAATAACCATTTTTCATGAAATCATGATGCTCAAGAAAATAAATACTGAGACTGAAGCCAAGTCAATCTTAGGCAAACATTTGCCTCTGAATGCATGTGTGACCACCCCTCCCATTGTCCTTCCCCATTTTTCCTTCTGACGTGTTGAAATGCAGGCATGGTGAAAACTTGACTCACATCAATAATGGTGAAAACTCAGCTCAGCATCAACAAGGCTCTGGTTTCATAAATATCTGTTCTCAAATAAACAGAAAATCCCATCTAGAAACAAAAAAGAAAGTACAGAAGATGGTAAAGGACAGGACAGAGGGCCAGATCTGACTTGATTTATAGGACACTATTATCCAACAGCTTATTCTCTGCCAACATGTGTACTGGCCATCAAAAAACCCATGCTTAACAAAGATTTCCATCAACACATTTGCATAATGCCTTATTTACATGCACAGAATTCTACATAGCATTGCTTCTGACCAAGGGACTCAGTTCTTAGGGGAAAAAATGTTGCATGGGATTCACTGAGCTCACCACATATCAGGGGCTTCCCTTGTGGCTCAGGTAGTAAAGAATCTGCCTGCAATGCAGGAGTCCTGGGTTTGATCTCTGGGTTGGGGAGATCCCCTGGAGAAGGGAAAAGTTATCCACTCCAGTATTCTGGCCTAGAGAATTTCATGGACTGTATAGTCCATGGGGTCACAAAAGTCAGACACGACTGAGTGACTTTCACCACATATCCTATCACCCAGGAGCAGCTGGCCTTATAGAAGGCAGAATGGGCTGTGGAAGACTCAATCACAGCCCAATTTGGAAGAATCACCTGAAGGTCAGAGTTCTAATTAATAGGATGCCACGTATGCTTTGAACCAGTTACCAATGCGTTTCTTCCAAAGCCAGAACATATGGGTCCAGGATCAAGGGTAAAAGTGGGAGTGGCTTTTCTCACTATGACACCTAATATCCACTGACAGCATGTTTGCTTTCTGTCCCTGCAACTCTGGGCTCTTCTGGTTCCGAGGTCCAATTTCATACTGGAGAAAAGCTTCTGTTAGATGACACAGAACTGCTGCATTGATTTGAAAGCTGTGACTGCCAATTGGGGCTCCCCCTCCTGCTGAACTTGCTAGGGGAGAAGGGGTTTCTGTACTGGTGGATTCTCATTATGTACTGAGAGACATCAGTTTCCTACAACATAAGACCGTTATTTAGAACTAAGGGATTCTCCAGGGTATTACATAGTACATCAGCTAGAATCTGATTTTGGAAGTGGCTGTTTTATGTATGTGCATGCTAAGTAGTTTCAGTTGTGTCTGACTCTTTGCGACCCTATGGACTGTAGCCCACCAGGCTCCTCTGTCCATGGGATTCTCTGGGCAAGAATACTGGAGTGGGTTGTCATTTCCTTCTCCAGGGGATCTTCCTGACCCAGGGATCCAACCCGCATCTCTTATGTTTCCTACAGTGGCAGGCGAGTCCTTTACCGCTAGTGCCACCTGGGAAGTCCATATTACATAGTTCATGCTAAGTTGCTTCAGTCATGTCCAACTCTTTGCAACCCTATGGGCTGTAGCCTACCAGGCTCCTCTGTCCATGGGATTCTCCAGGCAAGAATACTAGAGTGGGTTGCCATTCCCTTCTCCAGGGGCTTCCCAACCCAGGGATCAAACCTGGGTGTCTTACATCTCCTGCATTGGCCAGCAGGTTCTTTACCACTAGTGCCACCTGGGAAACCCATTACATCGTACATCCATATCCAGTACGAAAAGGTAATGAACGTGATATCATCTATTGCCAAACCAAGAAGCTGTCATTTTTGTATGGAACTTTAAACATGTAGGAAAAGTGTGTACCTTAGCTGAGTAGCCAAGGGAGTGATTTGTGCTCCAAAACTACCTTTCTATGTTCTGCTCAGTGATGCGAGGGCTGACCCCTCTCTTTTGACAGTTGCGCCTGGTTATGTTCTGCCAGTAGGGGGCACTAGCGAGATACCAAAAGGCTGGAATTGGGGTAGGGCGGAGACCTGCTGCTCCTAGGAACTTTGCCTCACAGGGACCCTTCGCCTTGGCCTTGACGGGACCCATTAGTGACAGAGTTGCTTAAAGCAGCTTCCTTGCACCCTCTTAGAAGTACAGGCATAACCAAGTCCCTTCCCTGGAGCATCTAGATTTTGATAATCCCACCTCCTCCTCTTTGTTTCCTCAGCCCCGAGAGTAGTTGCTACTCTCACCGGTAATGATGTTGAATACATCAGTAGTCCCCTTTTTGCTCCCTCAGCCCTCTCACACCTGTGTGATCAATTCTCCATCTTCAATTCCTTCTGTTGAAATTTCAAATGTGGTTTTTGTCTTCCTGTATAGACCCTGACTGATACCCAGCCTTAGAAGGACGTTCAAGATTATGTGGCATTTCAGCTATTACCCATTTTTTTTCAGAAAGATTCATTGGAACACTCAATCACAAAAAAGAGGGAGAGTTTTAAGTAAATTTAATATAGAATTAGTATTTTTCAAGACTACTATCCAAATAGGAATGGGGAGATTCCTGTGAATTCCTGCTAGAAAACAAATTCATTTTATTAAAAGGTTTTCCTCTTTGTATTCGGAGATTAAAGAAATGACAGAATTTATCATTCCACTAAACAAACAATTTCACTTATTTTTGGTAAATTGCACTAAGTGTGGTTTAATTATTGTGTCCAGAATAGCATTTCACATCTGTGGCCCCAAAAGCTGTTAGTGCTGTGGACCTGCGGGACAAAGAAATAGAGCCCTCCTGTGGCCAATTTAAGTACTACAACCCCTTGCGGTTCAACATTGATAGTATTAACATCTTGATCTTGCATATTAACATTTCTGATCTTTGAACAGAAAAATATCATACAAATCCTGCCCTGCATTTCCAAGAAACATAAGAGAAGCCTAGTATCCATAGAAATAATTCCTGTGTTTTTTGGCACTACACAAATATAAAACACAAACTGTGTAATCAAGGCCGTATTAAATGCCCAATTTTTAAAGGTGTAAGTTAGAGGGAGTGAGAATAGGTCTGGGAACAAAAGAGCTACTTAGACCCTGTACGTGGCAGAGGTCTTAACATAAACACAGTGATTTGCTTCAGAATTGGTTATACACACAAGTAAGTCTCCTGGGCACCACAGAGAAGAAAACTCAATAAATGCTGCAAGTTTTTGATGTGCAGGTGGAATATGATGAAATATGTACATTATTATCTTTTGTGGCAAAGACAAAGGGGCCCAGTGAAAAGGAGCGGTAGAGACCTCTCAGGACAAACTGGAGAGAGATGGAACATGGAAGGGGGGGAGCATTTATGCTTCGCAGTTGGATGGCACTGGGTTCTAATGCCATTTTAACACATCCTAGCTGTGTGACTTAGGGCAAGCTGTCCAACCTCTCTGATTCTCAGCTTCCCATCTGTAAAGTGGATGTAACAGTATCTGCTTCAAGACCATGTATAGTGTCATGGTCCAGGGAACATGTTTCTGAGCCAAGCTCCCAGGCTTGAAATCCTGACCCTGACACTTATTGTGTGACTTTAGGCAAGTTATTTAACCTCTCTACGCCTAATCCATAAAACAGGACGAAGTAGTACTGACCTTGCAGGGTTGTTTGAAGATTAAATGACTCAATATACACAAAACACTTAGATCAGGCATCGTGGATGAATTTGCCAGTGTTATTACTATTTGAAGTACCTTAGGATGCCTTCCACATGGTAAACACACAGTAAATGTTAGCCTTATTATTTGCTGTAAGTCATCATGGACAATTTACTTGCTATCTGTTCCTTATCCGCTTCTTTCTCTATTAAGTAGAGTCAAGTGAAATCACTTCCCTGGTGGCTCAGACGGTAAAGCATCTGCCTACAATGTGGGAGACACGGGTTCAATCCCTGGGTTGGGCAGATCCCCTGGAGAAGGAAATGGCAACCCACTCCAGTACTCTTGCCTGGAAAATTCCATGGATGGAGGAGCCTGGTGGGCTACAGTCCATGGGGTCGTAAAGAGTCGGACACGACTGAGCAACTTCACTTTCACTTTTCACTTTTCAAGTGAAATTGCCATTTTTATAGGTGAAGAATATTTGAATGCAATAATTTCTTGGTTTGATGGAATACAGACCAGTGCTTATCACCAGGTCACATTCATGGTTATTGGCAAGAGCTTAAGATGAAGGAATAAAGTAGAGCTTTCTGTCCACATTTATGCTGCTGAGCCCAGAAACCCCTTCCCCGCCTGTGATGACAAATCCCTTGAGCAGAATTAGTGGGGCTTAGTCCCCCCAGTTCCTCTGCTAGTCCAGGAAAGGAGGAGCAGGAAACGATGATTGGGGTATCTGTAGCAATTACAGTCTGGCTAGGAAAACAGAATCCATCCCAGGTAGTTTTTATAGAGGGTACTTAATATGGAGAACTAGTTACAAAGGTGTGAGGAAAGTTTAAAAGCCACATAGGAGACATTGAAGCAACCCAGAGATGAGCAGCAGTGGGGAGTAGCTACCGCTTTGACTGCTGGAGGGGAAAAGGGCAGAAGGGGTATCAGAGCCAGAGCAGGGTCCCTGGTAAGAGGGGGAGCCCTGCAGAGCTGCCCAGCCACTCCCAGAACTGCCCCCACCCAAAGCAGAGAGGGGAAGGGAGGTGTCTCTTCCTTCTGCTCCCTGGTCTCTGGCCAGTGCCTCCCTTGGGCTGAGCTCGTCCTTCTCTGTTGGAAAAGGGGCATGGGGTTTTCAGGCATTAGCCACTTGAATACAGAGAAGAGTAGGGAAAAGGAGAAATAGACTTGCCAGCAGAGAGGCAAATGCCTGTCTGGAGAAGCAGAAGCTGAAAGAAAGAAGAAGGGAAAGATTGGGAGGTGGCAGTAGCAGGACATAAAGTCCAGCTGCTGCCCTCTTGATTCTGGCACTTCAGCATCTTCTCAATCCAGTGGAGGTGGAATCCGGACACTTTGCTACTTTAGCCAGGCACTTCCAAATAAAAACTGTGGAAACCACCAGAATCTGTCTCTAGTGACTTCATAAGATGAGGAGGGGTGCAGGCAACTGGGCAGGAGCTTTCTTGTTGACTTATGACCTCCAGGCAGAGAGGTTTAAAGACCTGCACTGCATATTCTTGGCCTCCACCCTTTTCTCCTGATGCCAAGTCCAGCGGCCAGGGAAACAGTCTTCAGAAAGAGACGCCTCATCTTGGAAGTCTCCTCTAAAAGTATAGAAAGAAGACAACAGGATGTGATGTGGGTAGCCTGGACTGAATACTAGAACAGAAAGGCGCACTCAGAGAAACTGGGTCAAGTATTTAGTCAATAGGATTGTTAATTTCTTAGTTTTGACGAATGTACTATGAATGGGCTTCCCACCTGCTAACGCAGGAGACGTAAGAGACATGGATTCCATCCCTGAGTCAGGAAGATCCCCTGGAGGAGAGCATGGCAACCCACTCCAGTATTCTTGCCTGGAGAATCCCACGGACGGAGGAGCCTGGCAGGATACAATTCATAGGGTTGCAGAGTCGGACACAACTGAAGCCACTTAGCACGCGTGTACACGCTATGAATATGTTAGATGTTAACACATTATGGACTGGGTGGGGTCGGGGGGAGGGGTTAGCAGGAACTAACAGCTGCATCTGGCAATTTGTTTTTTTTTTTTAATAAATTTATTTGTTTTAGTTGGGGGCTAATTACTTTACAATATTGTAGTGGTTTTTGCCATACATTGACATGAATCAGCCATGGGTTTACATGTGTTCCCCATCCTGAACCCCCCTCCCACCTCCCTCCCCATCCTATCCCTCTGGGTCATCTCATTGCCCCAGCCCTGAGCATTTGTCTCATGCATGGAACCTGGAATGGTGTTCTGTTTCACATATGATAATATACATGTTTCAATGCTATTCTCTCAGAACGTCCCACCCTCACCTTCTCCTTCAGAATCCATAACACTGTTCTATGCATCTGTGTCTCTTATTCTGTCTCGCATATAGGGTTATCGTTACCATCTTTCAAATTCCATATATATGCATTAGTATACTGTATTGGTGTTTTTCTTTCTGGCTTACTTCACTCTATATAATGGGCTGCAGTTTCATCCATCTCAATAGAACAGATTCAAATGTATTCTTTTTAATGGCTGAGTAATATTCCATTGTGTATATGTACCACAGCTTCCTTATCCATTCTTCCGTTGATGGGTATCTAGGTTGCTTCCATGTCCTGGCTGGCTATTTGTTATGTAAGTAAACGTTGAAGTGTCCCTAGTCGCTAATGTTCTGGTAACGAAAGATGTATTTATAACATGTAACGTTCTGTACTATTTTCTCTTCTGTAGATCTAAATTTATTTTAAAAGAAACCCCACAAGATTTCTGTGACCTCCTCCAGAAAGGCTTCTTCCTTTAGCTTCAGTGGGCAGCTCCAGCTGACACAGCGAAGCAGCACCAAGGAGAAGATGTTTCCCCCGCAAACCCATGAAACGCCAGTAAACACATTCAGGAGAGTGTCAGAAAGCCCATATCCAGAAAGACTTCTGTAGGACTTTTCATCATTTCATAGAAAGCATGAATTCATAACAGTAGCCCAAGTACAAAGAGCATGATTAACTCACGTTGTGACCACAACCATGCTGTCGTTCTCTGATGGGATTTGTGTTATACCCCCTTGGTTAAGCCAATGAACTGGGTGGTTTTCAAACTTAATGGACAAAGTTCACGCTCTAAGTGTGAGTGTGTGTTAGTCACCCAGTGGTGTCCGACTCTTGGCAACCCCATGGACTGTAGCCTGCCAGACTCCTCTGTCTATGGGACTCTCCAGGCAAGAATACTGGAGTGATTGCCATTCCCTTCTCCTTTCATGCTCTAAAGAAGTTCTTAACCCAAGTCCAGTCAGTCATGGTACTGGGTTATCTACAAATGAACTGACCTTGTATACACACATTCATCTTTTAAAGTCACTTGAATAACTTTTAGAAAAAGCAGAGGATAGCTATACACACATGCACACACACACACATATACACACATGACCTTTAGGAAGCAGTCTGACTCAATAGTACAAAAGTGTGAATTGATTTTTTTTCAGCTTTTTTCCCATTGTCCTCTATCAAAGTCTCCGTTTTCCCACTGCGTGGTGGCTCCCTTTAAGGCATCTCAATCCAATCCTATAACTTTGAATACACTTTTGGTAATTATAACAGTCTCATTATAGTTACCAAGACTTAGTTCTGTTCATTTTAAATTTTCAATATTGTATTTAATTCAAAGTGGCCCCCTCCCAGCATAGGTGGCTGTGGCTAGTCTTGATGGGGTCTTTTTCCCTCTGTCCTCTTTCTAATAGCTACTCCTCTGACATTGATCTGAGACTAGAGAGGTGGGGACTGGGGAAAGTCTCCATTTGGGACTGGTTATGATAAGATATATTTACCCTCCTTCCTGTAAACTCCTGGCCACTAATCTATGTTGTAAACTGTATATCCACTGTGGTTGCTGATGGAAACTGTAACAGTATCTAATAAAGAGACACTTGATTCCATTGACTTCTGATCCATGAATACTAGCCCCAAATCTGTATCCCCCTGATAGAATGTGCTTCTTTGGTCACAACTCTGGCACTTCCTGGCAAGCCTGGGGCCCCTGATCTGATGCACAGTCTGCAGCCCTAATCCATAGGCTCAGTACATCTACTGGGCCCCTCAGAGACCAGCCAGGAGTGGTCTTTGGTCCTTCGTCTCTGTGTGGCTGTGCTCTGCTCAGGTCAGGTGTACTAGGTCAGGAAGCTTCGGCACTGCTAACCAGGACAGGGAAGGTCACCTCTTCTTACAGAACAAACAATTCTGTAAGTAATTTGGGGGGTTGCCTTCTCTGATCTTTGTGGACAAGATCCAACCGCCTCGACCTCCAGCTTCCATCTCTCGACAGTATAGGACCTAACTCTGGTTAGTATTGCTTGCCCCTGGAAACACAGACTGTAACACCAAGAATGATCTCTTATTTAAACTTGGCCCTAGAAAATTTGGAGACCATCTTCCCTGTGTGTAAGCTCCAGAGCAGAACAAGAGCTCAGTTGGAACCTCCCCCCAGACTCCTGGGCACACACACATAAATACATTCTTACTTGAAACAGCTGCCCAGTCCATAGGACTGACCTCTACAGCTCCAAGGATGTATCCTTTGAGATGCACAGTAGATGCTATAGATCTGTCCCACCTTGACTTCCTTTGAACTTCGTGAATTCCTTTTTACTCTTTTAACACAGTACTGGCAGGGGATTTGGGAGGCAAAAATGATCAGTGACTGTTTCAAAGCTCCATCCAAAATCTGGAGGATGGGGGAGGTGCCTCCTCGTGGACCACTCTTCGAGGGAGAGCTGTCCATATCAAAGGAGCAAGTACTTGGCCAAACTCATCTCAAACCACAACTTCACACTGGCTGGCTGGAGTGTCCCCAGGGGACTTCCCTCATGTCTCTATTTAAAGGCCACTTGTGTTGATGATTTAACAATGAGCATCTCCCTGCTGCTTGCTTCTGAGCTTAGACTTCGTTGAAAGGGCATCGCTGCCCACTTCGTTCCCTTTGCATTGCTCTTCCAAGGGATGTAACCAGGATGGAGAAACAGGAGTCAAGAGGTAGAAGGGTTCTCTCTAAATAAATGTTTACAGCTACTGCATACATTTTGTTTTTAGAAGCATTGGCTGATGGCCTACTAAAGGCCAAGTGTAAAGTAAGTGCTGAGAGATGAAGATGAGTGAGGCATGATGCCTGAGTTTCCAGTGCTCAGAGGTTGGCAGGGGAGACAGCCAACTGTGAGTGCGAGGGTAATGTGTGTCCAGGGTCAAGGGGAGGGACTCGTCTGTTGTTCTGGGTCCCAAGGTAAGGCTACAGAGAAGGAGTGACCCAGGAGCTGGGTCTGGAAGGGTAAAAAGCTGAGGGTGGGGCTGGAGGAAGGCTGCAGCTAAACAAGAACTGGAGAGGTCAGAGCTTGTGGCCTGCTTAGTGCTCGGCCTGTCAGTGGTGCCAGAGCCCAGAGTGCGGGCTTTGAGGGCGGTTTCCCTGGTAACCACACGACAGTAGATCCTGAAGGATACCCCTGCTGTCTTGTGTCCAGGAGTGTGATTAAAACACTGCAGGATTTGGGAACAGAATTGCCTGCAGCAAGTCTTTGGTGCTAGTATTTTCACTAAGCACTTACTCATATGCCAGAGAGTCCTCTAAGCAGGCTACATGCAGCAAACCTCACTGAATCCTTACAACCACCCTACGAGCTGGTATGATGTGCCTATATCCTATTTTGCAGAGGAGGAGATAGGTTTAGCAATATCAATAATTCTTTTGAAAAAGCATATAGCAAATAAGTAACAAGAGCCAGGTTTTGAGCTCAGGTGACTAGGACTCCAAATCTCCTATTTTTAACCCCCTCTCCTTCCTAAGAGGAACTGTTAGGCACCGAGTTCCAGTGATGAGTCTGTGTGTGTGATTTATGTCAGTTTTAGAGCCCAAATGGTACTTTAGTGTCTCCAGTTCAGTTCAGTTCAGTTGCTCAGTTGTGTCCAACTCTTTGCAACCCCATGGACTGCAGCACCTGGGGATCGAACCCAGGTCTCCCTTATTGAAGGCAGGTTCTTTCCCAGCTAAGCCACAAGGGAAGCCCTTAGTGACTCCAGGACTCCAACTAATCAGGATAAGGTAATTTTACCCAACATCACACGGAGGATTAATCACCTTAGGCTTGGATAAGGAGCATCTCTCCTAAGAAACAGGAAGATTAAAGTTTTTAATTTGGGAGAATGACAGGAACTTATCGTACGTCAGCAGGAGGTCTCCAGGAAGGAGATGTGGACTCCCTTAAGGGAGAGCTCCCACTTTGCCAGGCTCCCCCATTTCTATTCCTCTTGTAGTTTGCTACTCTGGTCCCTGCTGCAAATGACTTTTTAAAGACAATCAGGGCTGATTAAGACTGTAGCATGAGAGAAAAACAGTTATGTTCCATCTTATAAAGTTACTAGACAGAGCAGGGAATCTGATATTGAAAGGCAGATGTAGCCTGTCATCAGAGCTTCATTCACCTTTGAATTCAAGATTTTGCCCTCAAATCAGGATTTTGATTATCTTGCCAAGATCTTACCTAGAGCTGTTAGTTTTGTTTGGTTCAGCTATTTTAGGATAGAATGCTTTACTGAGCTTTACTGAGTGCAGAAGAAAGCTGAGAGTTACAGGAAAAAGCCTCACTCTTGAATCTTAGAAAACCTCATTCATTCAACAGATTCAGAATGTTCACAGTGGAGCCCCTCCACGTGCTGGGTTCAGAGTATATAGTAGAGACCATGAGACCCAGTGCTTGCCCTCGAGGAGTGTGCACGCTATTGAATGAAAAACAGGTGAGCAGCCAATCCCAGCCCACAGTGACAAGAGCTATGATAGGTACATACAGTCTCAAAGAGTAAAAAATAGGGCAGCCACCCAGCAGAGAATGAAGTTGAAGAAAATTCATGGAAGGCTTCTTGGAAGTGGTGAAATCTGAATCTTGAAAGATCAATCTTCAGGAGCCTTTGACTCATGTTTTAAAGTCAAATCCTCACTTAAAACCAATAAACCAAATCATGCAGTCATGCACTCACTGGACAATAAAAACATACGCAATATTGATAGCCCACTGTCCATATTGTGGTAAAATTCACTTTCAAAGCAAAGATCAAAAGGAACAATCAATACAGCAGAACACACAATAAAATATACCCTCATATTAGCTGATGAACAAAGTTTAAAATTAGTGATCTTTTCTAGGACAGCAGTAATTTCAAAGTTAGACGCTAGGTGGTGATCTTAGCACAGTTTGGTATCTTTGACATTGCCTGGAGAGAGCCAGCTAGGGAAAGAAGGTTCACCCTTTCAGGGAAAAACAAAACTCTTAATACAGCTATCATGAAAGTGAGTTGATTGAAGGGGATAATAGCTTTCGTGGTATCTTTTCCCTATAATGAACGATGTATATCTTCAGTTTACAGCAAATGTTTTCTTGTAGACAGTCCCATTTACAGTGATGTGGACCACTGGAAGAACACTCTCCCAGGCCCCTTCAGTCAAGTTGTTTTGTAAAGGTAGCAATGCCTTTGGACAATGGAGTCAGGAGTTCATATTCAGGAGTCTCCCCAAGCAACCTTAACCTTTCACTCAACTTCATAGTCTCTAAGGAGAGGCTTGCAACCTGGAAGAAGTTGTTAAAAAAAGTCAACACCCAAATCACTAGATCTGAGCCTTGATACAGAATGCCTGCCTCCCTCTCTGTTAATAGAAGAATGCTATATCAGAGGATTAGAGGTACTATGGAAAGCACATTAAGCTCCTTGAATTAAAGGAATTATGAGAATACCAGATGTTAGCAATAAGTCTCAAAGATGACAAAGATAAGGGGAAACCTTAACTCTTAGAGCCATAAAATAGCAAGAATTTTATATCACAGGCAAAAAAGAAAAATGAAGGAAATAGTTACAACTGAAAGTATTTTAGGCAAACAGGTAAATTATAGGGGAGAAGAATGTAGATTTCATTTATTATATGCAAAAGGAGTGGAAAAAATTTTTGATATTGAACACCAGAAGTCAGCAAGACACTAGGCAGAGAATAAAAAAGGGGAAAAAAAAGATTTATTGTTGATAATATTTTAAGCAAGCAGGTTATTTATATCTTGTTTCCAAACGCTGACCTAAGAACTTGATCCATGCTAAAGTTTCACTGGTCTGTGAGGAAAAGGGGAAAAGAAGGACACTGTAAAAATTTTTCAATAAGTTAAATATGTTAAATTCTTTAAAATTTGCTTTTATCCTTAGATTAGATTTGTACCTTTCTGAAATTGAAGAAAAGCCTTCCTTCTGTGAAGTGGTCACCATAGAGCTGTTTGTGTGTCATTTTGCTGTTTTGTTGTGAGTCCTGACACCTCCAATCCGTGGCACCATTGTGTGGGTCCTGAAATGTGTTTTTTGAAGATCGACACTGGTGTGAGAAATCCAGAAGTCTGAAAACTACAGTATCAACAACCCATTTAATAGAGCGATAGTCAGCCAGGTGTTAATCACTTACGCATTCAACAAGTTTTTGCTGAACCCCTCCCGTGGTCCAGGCCCTTGTGTTGGGCTGTGGGTGGTGATCCATGAGCCAGAAGACCCCATCCATCTCTGACACCCATCGTGCAGGGGTGGGTGAGGCATGAAGAGTCTGGTGGGAGGGGTCATATTAAGGATGGTGGCCTGTGAGTCACGTAGTTGCACAGGGAAGAATTTTTAACATCTTACATAAAATTGAGCACTGTATTTCATTAAAGCTAGCTTGGAGTGTTTCTTTCCTGTAACAGTAGAGTAAGTGAATGCTACTAGTGAGTTACTTGAGCAGCATTTCCATCTCCACTCTGAGAGTTGTCATGCTCTCTCCAATTCTGCCTGCTCCCTGTGCGGAGTGGGCCATAAAGGAATCCAGCTGAGGATAGAGACCCAGAGGTTCTTATACTGAGTATCCATATCTATCCTGAAAAGGTACACTAGGAAGGTGTGGTCATGGACAAGATATTTCTCACCATGTCATGGCAAGAAGAAAAGTCTGTTTAAGGGATCCATGGTTACTCCCTTTTTGATATGTACAGGCATCCCTGAAGGACATTTTGAGACTCTTGGGAACATTGACTTATATTTGGAATTCATCCCAGCTACAATCTGGGTCTCCAATCCTCAATGGTCAAATCAGCAGGAGGATTTTAGATGGAGGAGATTGAAAGAGCCTGATAGTGTGTGCGCTGGTTTCCATGGTGACATGCTGAGTACTTACTGCTCCTTAAAGACCAGCAACATGAATAATTTAAATTATTTATTAAGGACTGCCTAGCCTAGAATATAGGGCTCTGAGTTAAGAAAAATTTTAAAGCCTCTGCTTCTGGAACAAAAGTGATAAATAAAGATACCTAAAAGGAGGCTTAAAAGTAATATTTAGGAGTGGTTTTCTTTATAGAAAAGTCAAAACATACAGAGATTGGCTATAAACATTTACATATCAGAGAATTGTTTCAATGCATTACCTTGAGCTTTACAAGGTTTTCAGGCCCTTTAGGGAAATGCTTCAGTACAGGTACAACCTTACTAATGATTTTACTACCACTTAGTTCCCTTAACTATGCACCTGTGGGTCTTACTTTACATTTTTAATTCACTTGGAATTATTATATCTAAAATTTACCTTTCAGCCCAAATATATCTGGCCAGTTTGGGCCCCTTCAAACCAGTGTGGGCTGCCAGCACCATGGGTGGTGAATGGTGAGTGCCGTCACCATTGCACGGCATCTGCAGACTTGGTCCAGAAGTGTTTTTCCTGTATCTCTCGACACTCTGGCTGGATCTCATAGGTTCACTTTGCATGGATCTTTATTCCCAATTGTGAAGAAGCCACAATGCTTCAGGCACCTGACTAGGTAAACAGGATCCCCACCCTGCTCATCCACCCCTGGCCACCTGGTCTCTGCACTGCTCTACTGGCTGGCTTTTCCATGGATAGAAGTGTGTGCTCAGTCGTGTCTGACTCTCAGCAACCCCATGAACTGTAGCCTGCCAGGCTCCTCTGTCCATGGAGCTTTCCAGGCAAGTATACTGGAGTGGGTTGCTATTCCCTTCTCCAGGGGATCTTCCTGACCCAGGGACTGAAACCACATCTCTTGCATCTCATGCATTGGCAGGCAGATTCTTTACCAGCTGCGCCACTTGGGAAGCCTAAGGATAGATCTCCCACAAATACCCCTCTTTCAGTGATCTCTCCAACAGGCAACTTTCTTGAGGCCAGTCTTGTATGGTAAGGCCTTGGATCACCCTCTTTGAGGACCACCCTTGAGACAGCCTCACCAGACACCGACTGGCTCAGCAGGAGGGCCTGGATCAGAGTCACCTTCCACTTTCATTGCTTCCTGCCTTCCTCCCTCCCTCCCATCTTTTGTAAATTCCACGTTAGATCTTAAATCCAAATCCTCAGCTCATGATGTCTCATCACCATCTATCTATGCAAGGCTTGTTTCCATACTTTTCTGGTATATACAAAATTATGTATTTCCTGTAGGGAAAAAAATACTGTTGTCTCCTATGCAGGTATTTTCAACGTACACAAATCGTATTGCACTGTACACCTCAGTCTGTTTCTCACTTTTCCTCTCAGTATTCTGATTCAAACTTCTCTTTATGTTGCTAATCATACATGAAGCCTTGGTTAACCACTGCTTACTCCCTAGAGAATATCCACTACAAATGCTTCTCCATTCTCCTAGTGAGGGACCCCAGATGGCCTCCACCTGAAGGTGAAAAACAATGAACATCTTCATATACATCCCCTTAAGGACCTTTGTCAGCAGGATGGCAGGCTTTCCCAGCAGGATGGCTGGGTCATCGGATATAGTAGTCTTAACTTGACCAAATAGGGCAGGCAGCTAGCCAACCTGACTGTGCCAGTCTACAGGACCACCAGTAGGGAATAAAGATCTTTACATCCCTACCTCCCCACAACACTCATTGTGAGCTCCCACTTCATAAATCATGCTAATCTGATTTGGGTAAAGTGAGAGATTCTGTTTTAATTTCCATTTTTTTGCAAACCTCAGTGACTCTGAGCACCTCATCACAGACTGGATATCGTTTTATGCTTTTTATTCTTTATGTATCAAGTGTTTTTCCCTTTGATTGAGTTTCTTTTTTTTTATTATTGTCATTTATTTATTTTGGCTACTCTGGGTCTTAGTTGCAGCTCTCAGGATCTTCACTGCAATATGTGGACTTCTTAGTTGCAATATACAGGATCTAGCTTCCCAACCAGGGATCCAACGTGGGTCCCTTGCATGGGGAGCACTAAGTCTTACCCACTGGACCATCAGTAAAGTCCCTGACTGAATTTCTATTAAAATTAACAAATTCCCTATCTGTTCTCCATCTCTTACCTTGGTCCATGGTTATTTTCATTGAACAGAAAAACTTATTAGTGGAGAAATCAAATCCATCCATGGTTTACTTTGTACTCATAGCTTGTATTTGGGGGATTTTGTTTAAGAATTTTGTTCCCATTTCTGAAAAATATTTTCTGATGTATCTTCTATTAACTTTCTGTTTTGCCCTTCATATACTTAGGTCTTAAACTAGCTAGAGTCCATCCATGTATGTGGTGTTAGACAGGAATGCAGCTCTGTCTCAGAGCCTCAAGTTGCATTTCATTGGTCTATTTGTACTTTTATCAGATGTGTGCTGTTTTTATAACTATGACTTTGTGGTAAAGCAATTCCTCATTTCCCCACCCTTTGCTCTTCTTTTTCAAAGTTGACTCGGTTACTCATGAATCCTTAAACTTCCTTATCAAATTTACATTAAATTATTGGATTTCTAAAAGGAAAATCTAGCTGGGATTTCATTGGGATCTCATTGAATTTATAGTTTTCTTTGCTAAGAACTGACATCTTTATTATGGTAAGTTATCCCATTCAAGGGTATGGAATAACTATTCATTTACTCTTGTCATATTTATATATCTTAATAGAGTTTCATGTTTTCTCTACTGAGACTCTAAGTATATTTTTCTTCATCAAATTGTTTCAGTAATCGTTGCTTAATAATACTTCCAAATTTCTAGTAAGTCAAGTTTCCCCTTGTTATCTTATTTTTTTCTCTTCAGAATGTTCCAAGCTAGTCCTTTTTATTTTTTTAAACTTATGTATTTAACACTCTCACTTCACTTTGGGGCTTCCCTGTTGGCTCAGACAGTAAAGAATCTGCCTGCGTGCAGGAGACCCAGGTTCAACCCCTTGGTCAGGAAGATCCCCTGGAGAAGGGAATGGCAACCCACTCCAGTATTCTTGCCTGGAGAATCCCTTGAATAGAGGAACCTGACAGAATACAGTCCATGGGACCACAAAGAGTCGGACACAACTGAGCGACTAACACTCTCACCCTACACATTTATTTTCACAGCTTGATGAATATTCTGTAAGATGAATATTACATATTTGTATACCAGAGAGATCACTAAATGTTCTTTGATAAAGCAATCACTAGGTATTTTACCATTTTTGTTTTTGTTTTGAAGTGTATCCTAGTTTTTAAAATATGTTTAATAAATAGTTGCTACTGCTGTAGAGAAATGCAACTGATTTTTTAAGTTGTATCTGACAACCTTGTTGAACTTTTATTCATTGTAATAGATGGTTGATTATTCTAATAGTTTTCTATTAATATATAGATGATCTTGACTATGGCAAATGACAAT
The DNA here is from genome assembly GCA_024291935.2 of Okapia johnstoni. NCBI lineage: Eukaryota > Metazoa > Chordata > Mammalia > Artiodactyla > Giraffidae > Okapia > Okapia johnstoni. The sequence goes on from CM044308.1 coordinate 64,042,643, forward strand.
TATTTTGTTTCCCTCCAAATCCTTTGGCCTTTGATTCAATTTCTTTCCTTACAGTGCATTGCCCAGGACCTCCAATATTAAGTTAAACAATAATAGTGAGAGCGAGCATCCTGTGTTGTTCCTAGTCTTAGAAGGAATTCCTCTAGAATTTCTCTACCACGCATAATGTTTTCTGTAGATACTTAACATATGACCTTTATAAAATGAAGGTATTTCCTTCCAGATCTGATTTTCTAAGAATTTTTATTTTTAAACGTACATAATTATTAAATTTTACTGGCGCTTTTTCTGGTTCTGCTGCAATAATTGTATAGTTTTTCTCCTATAGTCTATTGATGTGGTAAGTTACACTGATTGATTTTCTGATTTTGCATCATCCTTGCTTTCCTGGAGGTAAAACTATCTTAATAGTGTCTTACCATTGTCATAATATAGATGATGAGAACATAGTTATATTGGCCTCACTAATATTTTTAAAGATTTTTTAAAAGAAGCTTTGAGTTCATAGCAAAACTGAGCAGAAAATACAGCTTTTTCCACATACTCTCACCTCCTCACATGCATAGCCTCCCCCACCATCAACATCCCCAACCAGAGCGGTACATTTGCTGATGTACCACACTGATGGTACATACTGATGTACCAACTGATGAACATACACTGACATATCTTAATCACTCAAAGTTCATCATTTACATTCTGGTTCAACCTTGGCATTGTACATTCTATGGATTTGGAGAAATGTATAATGATATGTATCCATCATTATAGTATCATATGGAGAATGTTTATTGTCCTAAAAATCTTCAGTGCTCTGCCTGTTTATCTCCCTTACCCCACTATAACCTCTGGCAACCACTGATCCTTTTACTGTCTCATGGTCTTGCCTTTTCTGGAATGTCATAGAGTCAGGATCATATAGTATGGAAACTTCTCAGACTTGCATCTTTTAGCTAGCGATACACATTTAACAGAGCGATGGAGCCAAAGCAAAAACAGCACCCAGTTGTGAATGTAACTGGTGATGGAAGTAAAGTCCAATGCTGTAAAGAACAATATTGCATAGGAACCTCGAATGTTAGGTCCATGAATCAAGGTAAATTGGAAGTGGTCAAACAGGATATGGCAAGAGTGAACATCGACATTTTAGGAATCAGTGAACTAAAATGGACTGGAATGGGTGAATTTAACTCGGATGACCATTATATCTACTACTACGGGCAAGAATCCCTTAGCAGAAATGGAGTAGCCCTCATAGTCAACAAGAGTCCAAAATGCAGTACTTGGGTGCATATCAAAAACAACAGAATGATCTCTGTTCATATCCAAGGCAAACCATTCAATATCACGTTAATCCACTATGCCCAGACCAGTAATGCTGAAGAAGCTGAAGTTGAACGGTTCTATGAAGATCTACAAGACCTTCTAGAACTAACACCCAAAAAAGATGTCCCTTTCATTATAGGGGACTGGAATGCAAAAGCAGGAAGTCAAGAGATAACTAGAATAACAGGCAAATTTGGCCTTGGAGTACATAAAAAAGCGGGTCAAAGGCTAACAGAGTTTTGCCAAGAGAATGCACTGGTCATAGCAAACACCCTCTTCCAACAACACAAGAGAAGACTCCTCACATGGACATCACTAGATGGTCAATACTGAAATCAGATTGATTATGTTCTTTGTATCCAAAGATGGAGAAGTTCTATACAGTCAGCAAAAGCAAGACCAGGAGCTGACTGTGGCTCAGATTATGAACTCCTTATTGGCAAATTCAGACTTAAAGAAAGTAGGGAAAACCACTAGACCATTCAGGTATGACCTAAATCAAATCCCTTATGATTATATAGTGGAAGTGACAAATATATTCAAGGGAATAGATCTTATAGACAGAGAGCCTGAAGAACTATGGATGGAGGTTTGTGACATAGTACAGGAGGCAGGGATCAAGACCATCCCTAAGAAAAAGAAATGCAAAAATGCAAAATGTTTGTCTAAAAAGGCCATACAAATAGCTGAGAAAAGAAGGGAAGCTAAAGGCAAAGGAGAAAAGGAAAGATATACCCATTTGAATGCAGAGTTCCAAAGAATAGCAAGGAGAGATAAGAAAGCCTTCCTTGGTGATCAATGCAAAGAAATAGAGGAAAACAATAGAATGGCGAAGACTAGAGATCTCTTCAAGGAAATTAGAGATACCACTGGACTATTTCATGCAAAGATGGGTACAATAAAGAACAGAAATTGTATAGACCTAACAGAAGCAGAATATATTAAGAAGAGGTGGCAAGAATATACAGAAGAACTATACAAAAAAGATCTTCAAGACCCAGGTAATCGCGATGGTGTGATCACTCACCTAGAGCCAGACATCCTGGAATGTGAAGTCAAGTGGGCCTTAGGAAGCATCACTATGAACAAAGCTAGTGGAGGTGATGGAATTCCAGTTGAGCTATTTCAAATCCTAAAAGATGATGCTGTGAAAGTGCTGCACTCAATATGCCAGCAAATTTGGAAAACTCAGCAGTGGCCACAGAACTGGAAAATATCAGTTTTCATTCCAATCTCAAAGAAAGGCAATGCCAAAGATTGTGCAAACTACCTCACAATTGTACTCATCTCACACACTAGCAAAATAATGCTCAAAATCCTCCAAGCCAGGCTTCAACGGTATGTGATCCGTGAACTTCCAGATGTTCAAGCTGGATTTTGAAAAGGCAGAGAAACCAGAGATCAAATTGCCAATATCCGAAGGATCATCAAAAAAGCAAGAGAGTTCCAGAAGAACATCTACTTCTGCTTTATTGACTACACCAAAGCCTTTGACTGTGTGGATCACAGCAAACTGTGGAAAATTCTGAAGGAGATGGGAATACCAGACCATCTGACCTGTCTCTTGAGAAACCTGTATGCAGGTCAAGAAGCAACAGTTAGAACTGGACATGGAACAACAGACTGGTTCCAAATAGGAAAAGGAGTACGTCAAGGCTGTATATTGTCACCCTGCTTATTTAACTTATATGCAGAGTACATCATGTGAAATGCTGGACTGGATGAAGCACAAGCTGGAGTCAAGATTGCCGGGAAAATTTCAAAAACCTCAGATATGCAGATGACACCACCCTTATGGCAGAAAGTGAAGAAGAACTAAAGAGCCTCTTGATGAAAGTGAAAGAGGAGAGTGAAAAAGTTGGCTTAAAATGCAACATTCAGAAAACTAAGATCATGGCATCCTGTCCCATCACTTTATGGTAAATAGATGGGGAAACAATGGAAACAGTGACAGACTTTATTTTGGGGGCTCCAAAATCACTGCAGATGGTAACTGCAGGTATGAAATGAAAAGACACTTGCTCCTTGGAAGAAAAGCTATGACCAACCTATAAAGCGTGTTAAAAAGCGGAGACATCACTTTACTGACGAAAGTCTGTATAGTCAAAGCTATGGTTTTTCCAGTAGTCATGTATGAATGTGAGACTTGATCCATAAAAAAGGCTGAGTGCTAAAGAATTGATGCTTTTTAACTGTGGTGTTGGAGAGTCCCTTGGACAGTAAGGGGGTCAAATCTGTCCATCCTAAAGGAAATCCACCATGAATATTCATTGGAAGGACTGATGCTGAAGCTGAAACTGCAATACTTTGGCCACCTGATGCAAAGAACTGACTCTTTTGAAAAGACCCTGATGCTGGGAAAGAGTGAAGGCGGGAGAAGGGGACGACAGAGGATGAGATGGTTGGATGGCATCACCAACTCAATGGACATGAGTTTGAGTATGCTCCAGGAGTTGGTGATGGACAGGGAAGCCTGGCATGCTGTATTCCATGGGGTCACAAAGAGTCGGACATGACTGAGCGACTGAACTGCCTGACACATTTAACTTTCCTCCATGTCTTTTCATGGCTCAATAGTTTCTTTTTAGTGCTAAATAATATTCCATTCTCTGGATGTATCAAAGTTTATTTATTCATTCATATTTTGAAGGACAGTTTGGCTACTTCCAAGTTTTGGCCATTGTGAATGAAGTTGCTGAAAAAAATCTTTGCGCAGGTCTTCGTGTTAACATAAGTTTTCAACTCCTTTTGGTAAATACCCAAAAGTACAAACTTTTGGGTAAGAGTATATTTAGTTTGTAAGAAACCACGAAGCTATTTTCTAAGGTGGCCGTAATATTTTACATGTTCACCAGCAACAAATGAGAGCTCCTATTCCTACACATATTCACCAGTATATGATGTTGTCAGTGTCCTAGATTTTGGCCATTCTAATAGGAACATAGTGAAAATATCTTTTTTAACAAAGGAAATAGCACTATAACTTTACTCACCTACTGAAAATGTTCTATTGTTTTCCCAATTACATCCCAGCTCCTTATCATAGTCTATTAGGAAAGTGACCATATAATTTATCTATTGAAACTAGGCACTTTTGAGGCTCTACGTGTAACAGTGCCAGGATAACCTCACATCTAACCCTTTCTCTGATCCCTCAGCTCCAGCTACACTGGCCATGTTGCTTTTTTCAATGGTTCCCACATTAAGGCTTTTGCACCAGCAAAAATTCAATAAGGATGCATGAAATGTTTATGCGGCAAACATTATATCTGGGGATTTGGTGAACAAAACAAAGTTTCTATTTTCATTGAGTTCACATTCTAGAAGGTCCTTCCATCTAGAAGAGTCTTTCCCTAGATTCCCACATGGCTTGCCCACTCGCATCACTCAGGCATTTTCTCAAATGTCCTTGAAAAGGTCTTCCCTGGATATCCCATCTACAATAAACTGCTCCCACCACCCTGTCAATTGCCGTTCTCTGCTCCCAATACTATTTTTCATCAGTACTTGAAATTTTAATAGGCATTTGTTTGTCTTCTTATAGTCTCCCTTAGAATGGAAGCTTCAAGAAGGCCAGGGTTTCTGGCCTCAGTCACTGCTGTATCCCTAATCCTGGAACACTGCCTGAATCATCAATCAATTATTGTCTGTTTGCTAAATAAATAATGAACAGTTCACTGGGGACATTTAATATAGACAACCTTTCCCTTTGGGGAGATTTAATTATGTTTTTCAAGAGTGTTTAATAACACTGAATTCCTGAGAGATGTCTGAAGAGAGGATCCCTATTCCAACCATTTCTCTTGAAAAAAAAAAAAACTTTCTCATGCATCCTGTCTCTGCAATAAAAATTGGACTACAAGGAGACTCCACCAGTATTACTGAGTTCTCTTAGTATCACTAAGACCCAGACTGAAAGCACATGCATGAAAGAGTTCATGAGTCCTTCTTCTGAGGTTTCCAATGGCAGATTCATCCACCAGTTTCCCTTTCGAAAAAGCTGCACTTTTGAAACTGCACAGCAAGCACTTGAAAGGGAGTCCTGTCTTCCTGAACACTCTCAGTGCTGGAGTCTGTGCTGCAAAGGCTCATCAGGGTTGTTTCCCCCTGTGGCGCAAGTTCAGCTGGCTGGAGTTTTTTCAGGTTCTTGCCTATGTGCTTCCAAAAGTTCTCTGTAGATAAGCATGTGAGTGAGAATGAGCTGTAATTATAAATTAATGAAAACAATTTTCTGTCGAACTTACAGATATTGTTCTCATGAAGATTGTCTGGCTAGTCAAATGTTTTTCCTTCATTCTGCCAAGTTTCTCAGAAATTCAATTAAAAGTGGCTTTGACCATGTGTATCCAAGGGAAACCAATTCCTGGTTTTAATGAAGGAAGAAATGAATACTTAAAGCACGTTGCTATTATGGAGCAGGAGATCACGAGTAGGGTTTTGAATTGGCTTGCATGCCAAACAGAGCTGATGACTTAAAGAATTTGTAGAGAGAGATATTTCTTTGGAGAAGAGAATATCATGGAAACATTTCATTCAGTGTGACTTTCTAAGAGGCACGTGTCATGTACTCCTTGGAAAGTAATTCCTTTCAACCTTACAGGCATTCTGCTTTAAACATACAGTTATCTCAGTTTCAATTATAATGCTTCTTGAATTTTATATGTTTCGATCCAATATTACCTGATTCCCTATGCTGTCCCTCGTCTATTGTCCTAGACTGGAGTTTTATCTCTGTAGTTAGAATGCAGCTGGTGTTCAAATTCGACTTGAACAGGTGAAATTTTTCAATTAGCTGCATGCAGCTGGGCAAGACACTGAAGCTCCCTGTGGCTCGGTTTGTTTCACCATAAAATGGAGCTAGCATTACCTCCTCGCTGGGTTGCTGTGAAGAATGGATGTGATCCCATGTGCGAATATTTGTGAACTACAATCTGGCATGAACCAAGCCAGGACCAAGGTGAAGCGACTGAGGAGAAAAACTGAGGGGGAACTCCCCAAAACTCAGCAATCAAAATAAATATTTAAATACCGCATTTTTAAAAAGTCAAATTTACTACCAAAAAAACTCCATGAGAGTTTTTTAAAATATCAAAAGCATTGAAATATCAAAATATCAAAAGCATTGACCCTGGTATGAAAATGTGAGCACTATAATTATCTGTGTGGTAGAGGTATAAAGGAAAGATATGGATCAAAGACTGGATCAACAGACTTTGCCGTATCACACTTGTTTTAAGATTGTCCTTGGCTTTCAGCAACGGGTTTCAGAGCTGGGCTGCTTTTGCTTTCTCACTGTCAGGTCAGCTGGAAGCTATTCTCAACATGCTGTTGCTTGAACTCTTGATTTCTCTTTCTTGCAGGTACAGGGGTTGCCTGACGTCTCTTTCATTCTTCAAGTTCCTCTGTTGTCCTGCAAGTGGTGCTCTGGTTCTTTGAAAAAGTCTTCTTTTAGTTCAAGATTTGGTGTTCTTTAATCACGGCATCACCGACTGGATGGACATGAGTTTGAGCAAGCTCAGGAGGTTGGTGATGGACAGGGAAGCCTTGCATGCTGCAATCTGTGGGGTCGCAAAGAGTCAGATAAGACTGAGCAACTGAACTGAAACCTTGGTTTACTTTGTTAGACTCCTGAGTCAAAGGTTGGCTTTTTCTGAGGCTCTCGAGGTGATGTAATGATGTCAAAAGAAACACTTACTTTACAGTACACTCTCAGGTGAGTTTTCACACAGATTGGCATTCACTGGTCCTGCCAGGTGCCAAGTCTGGGCATACAGCCCTCAGATTTTGTGGAAAAACTAAGACAACCCATGTTTAAATATGGATGACATGAAACAAGTTTAGAAGTTCAGCACAGGTCCCTGACACACAGAACTTTCTCAAATTCTCTCCTTCTATGCAAGCATGAAGTATTCATTGATCTATTGTTATCACCATCAGGTCCCTATTTCCACCCCCAAACTCCTCTTTATTGCTTATGTATCATGTCCTAGCTGCTGTGCATACATGATCTCATCCAGTTCTTACATCATCCTTTTGGGATAGGAATTGTTAGCTCATTCCTGGATGGGGAAGCACAGTTGTAGGCTAATACAGCTAGTAATAACAGGTTCATGCATTTGTTCAACAAATATTTACAAAGTTCTTACCATGACTAAGGCTCTATGTGACTATCCTTGGAGGCTAAGGCAGACTGCAGCTGAGTTAAGCAGGAAGGGGTTCATAGAAGGGTATTGAGTAGCTCACAGAATCCTGGAGGCACATGGCTATGCCAACAGGGACAAACCCTAAGGTCATTTCACAGACCCAATCTGGTAAGGAGATTGTCACCACTGACTGCACCATCATGGGCACTGGAAGATTCCAGCAGCACATCACCACTTCTGGGCTGCAGCCTCCACCAGAGAGCATCTTTGATATCCTTGCTGCTCTGCATCATTAGCTTTTCATTTGGAAAAACACAGTCACATGTCTGAACCCTAACAATGAAGACGCCTGGGAACATGAATGCCTAGGAACTTCTGTTGTAGGATGTGGGTTGAGTCTTTAACAAACACGCAATTCCCAAAACATGGAAAGAGATTTCAGAGGCTGGTACAGCCAAAATTATGACAAGTGATCACTACATGGAGTCCTCGCCCTGCAGGCATTTGTACACACATCGGTGAGAGGATACACACAAGTAACTGTGGTGTGTAAGATGTGCCACCAAAGTGATGAGGACAAGGGCTGCACCTTGGAGGGAGATGGAAGAGTCCAATTCTGGCTAGAGATGACAGGATCACACTTCTGCTAGGTCTGTTTTGAAAAATTTTTATTGAAACATAGCTGATTAAAATGTTGTGTCAGTTTCAGGTAGAAGCAAAACGATTCCTGTGTATGCTGTGTTGTGCTTAGTTGCTCAGTCATGTCTGACTCTTTGTGACCTCATGGACTGTAGCCTGCTACGTTCCCCTCTGTCCATGGGGATTCTTCAGGCAAGAATAAACTGGAATGGGTGGCCATTCCCATCTCCAGGGGATCTTCCTAACCCAGGGGTCGAACCCAGGTCTCCCGCATTACAAGCAGATTCTTTACCATCTGAGCCACAAGGGAAGCCCAAGAATTCTGGAGTGGGTAGCCTATTTCTTCTCCAGGGGAACTTCCTGACCCAGGAAGCAAACCAGGGTCTCCTGCATTGCAGGTGGATTTTTAACCAGCTGAGCTAGCCAGGAAGTCCATATCTATATATATATACATATATAAATACATGCAAATGAATGTAAATATATATGTATAAATACATATCATATTTATGAATGTAAATATATATATGTATAAATACATATATATATACATATATAAATATTCTATACATTTTTAGTTTCTCTTCAATTATAGATTACAAGATATTGAGTTTAGTTCCCTGAGTTATACAGTAGGTTCTCATTGGTTTTCTACTCTATATACAGCAATGTGTACATTTTAATCCTGAACTTCGAATTTATCCCTTTCCCCCCTTCCCCTTTGGTAACCATAAGTTTGTGTTCTATGCCTGTGAGTTTATTTCTGTTTTGTAAATAAGTTCATTTGCATTTTCTGGATCTTAAAGAGTGGTAGAAGAGATAACAATGGTGACCGGGTCAAATAAGAAGGACCATTAAAGAATGAAACACCCAGGCAAAAAGGTCCAAAGTGTGTTGGCAGTGAGGAGTCCTCCTATTGTGCTGAGCAGAGGAAGAGAACAGAAGGTTTACTGCAGAGATCTGAACATGAGATTATAAATCCTGCTCAAGGCGTATGGCCATGGTGAAGGGAAAGAAAAAATAAACTCAAAAGTAAAAAATAAACTCAGGATGCTTCTTGTGAAATAAGCATCAACTGAGCTTACTTCTCTTTTTAGCATTTGTCCTGGTTATAATTCATTATTTGTGTCTATGATGATTTGAGCAACATCTGTCTCTTCTATTGGATGGGAGCCTTCATGAGGGAGAGACCTTGTCTGCTCTTCCTCCCTGTCTTATACTCAGGGCCTTGCCCAGTGCCAGTTGCACAGGAGGAGCTCAGGAGATATTTTCTGAGGGGAAAACAGGTGGATAAGCAGATTGATACATAATTAGATGGAGAACAGGAAATGGAGATGACAAAGATGATTCTGAGGTTTTGGTCATAGCAAAGTCTCATAGACATGTTGAATTTGAGTTCAAAAGGGATATCTTCAGGGAATATTTTCAACTGATTTTTGGAGATGAGGGAAAAGTGATTCGTAACCTATCAGACTTAGGCAGGTAAGTCTGTTTTGTATACTGTACATACATATAATATGTTCAGTGGCTAACCCAGCACAAGCATGCATTGCAGGGATGACATTCCATGTGCACTACAGACTGGCTTTGGGACAAAAAATGATGTTTAAGTACTATTATTTCATACCATCTGTGCCCCTGTTCCTGGCTCAGATAGTAAAGAATCCGCCTGCAATGCAGGAGACCCAGGTTCGATCCCTGGGTCAGGAAGATCCCCTGGAGATGGGAATGGCAACCCATTCCAGTATTCTTGCCTGGCAAATTCCGTGGGCAAGTGATCACTACATGGAGTCCTTGCCCTGCCAGAGGAATCTGTCAGGCTACAGTCCATGGGGGTCACAAAGAGTCAGACATGACTGAGCAACCAAGCAAGTATGCACATGCCCCTGTTCGTACATTCTCTGGACTGATAGAGAGCCAGGACAGCACTGTGTGGTCTGAGTGGAGAGGCGTATCTCCCCTGATGAGCTTCATCCAGCTGCCCGCCCTCCCACACTTGGAGCGGGACACGGAATAAGAGCGGACATCTGGTCCAGGTTGGGAGAAGAAAAAGAACGGATGTCAAAGACACGGCCCTCAAGCCCCACCAGGATATGTGTGAGAGTGCTCCTCCGACTTATGCCATAATTCATATCAAGAGCTGATGAATTTTTCTCAGTGAGGCTCTTAGTGTGGATGTCTTGCTCCTCTGGGGTCAAGTGACCCAAGCAGGGTTTGGTGGCTAATAGGAGGGCAGGATTTAAAGAATTACACAAATACTGGAGGCTTTCCACCTAGCTCCCTGGGTAACAGCAGTAAGGTGATAGGAAATATTTTACAAATTATGTTGCTTTGGCCAGAAAAGGGAGCAGAACTATTGCTTCCTCACGATTAACTGTTTCTCTTCCAACACTAAGAAAAGTGAATGTTGTATGTCTTCTGTGTCTTCCTGACACAGTTAGACACAGTTAGAGGTAGCAACTGAATCTGGGTTGCAAGGATCTCAGAAGAAACTAAATTATCCAGGCTAGCAAAGAGGGGACATGTGTGAAGAAGGGAAAACCAGGGAGTAGACATTTGTGGTTTTGTGCTTCCCAGCAGCCTTGATTTGGGTAGCAGAACCCATGCCTCACCCGAGAGACAATGACCCCACTCCGGCCCCAGTCTGGCCTGCAGAGAGTATTGCACCCTTGGCCAGAGAGGTTAGTTTAGGGATTGACACAGTCCTTACCAAGTCAGTCAAGAAAAATCCTAGGGGTGTAAATAGGGTCATTCGTGATTAGTTTCAGACACATATGGGTCCAGCCTCTTTACACAATTATATCAAAAGAGGATGGGAAATTTCTTTGGAAAATGAATCTACCTAACAGCTTGTTGTTCACACTTTATGACAATCTTAAACACAAGTATCATGCATTGAATATTTGTGTCCCCCCTAATTCATATGGCAAAATTGTAGCCCCTGATGTGATGATATTAGGAGCAGGGGCACTTTGGGAGGTGAGTAGGTTATGAGGGAGGAGCCCTCATGAATGGGATGAGTGCCCCTATAGAAGAGACAAGAGAGTTTTCTGTCCCTCTGCTCTCCACTATGTGAGGATACAAATAGATGACCACCTGCAGATCAGAAAGAAGGCTCTTACCAGACACTGGATCTGTTGGTGCCTTGATCTTAACTTCCTAGCCTCCAGAACTGTGTAAAATAAATGTCTGTTGTTTAAGCCACCCAGTCTATGGTAGTCTTATAGCTAAGAAAACAAATTACTTTGTGTGAGAAGTATTTGTGTATTTATGTGTTCCCTTCACTGGGCTATGGACCCAGAGGACAAAGACCATATCTTTTTGTCAAAAAATTTTGTATTTCCAGAGCACCTAGCAGATTGCTTCACACATGAAATCTTTAAATACATTTATTGAAATGATTCATCTTTAGCTCTGCCCAGGTATGGGCAATGGACCCCCTAAAATGGATTGGACATGATGAGAAACTGCTGCTCAGAGAAACTCTGCATCCTACCCAAGATTTCACTTCATGGGTATATCCTGAAAGAGACAACTTTATGAAAGTGCTGAAGCCTTCCATGGGACAAATCCTTCAAAACTAAAAGCAAAAAGCTTTGCTTCCTGAGGAAAGGGTATATTTTTCCCCCTAGTGGATAAAAGCATCTGTGTAAATGACCACAGTTCTTCCCAGGTGGTGCTAGTGGTAAAGAACCTGCCTACTAATGCAGGAGAGACACAGGTTCGATCCCTGGGTCAGGAAGATCCCCTGGAGAAGAGCATGGCAACCCACTCCAATATTCTTGCCTGGGGGATTCCACAGGCAGAGAAGCCTGGTAGGCTACAGTCCATAGGGTGGCAGAGTAAACATAACTGAAGTGACTTAGCATGCACACCAATGACCACATTTCTTTCTTTGCTTTGGCCACCAGGGAGCTCTGAGGCATATTTACTGCTCAGTCATTATAACTTGATAAGATTTTTTGAGTTTCCTTCCTCATCTTCACTCTGCATTTGTTATAATTTACATTTCTCCGGCCCTGTTACTCAATTTTAGGCCTATATTTTATTATATGAATTCTCCCCTGTATTATTTGTTGAACAAGGTACAGGATAAGCCAATTCTGGCTCAAATAAAGCAATAGTTTTTTCAAAGCGTATGGATGTCTGAGACAACAGAGGTGAGTGTCTAGAACAAGGGACTATTAGCTTGACTCTTACAAGGTGGAATGCTTTGTTTCCCTAAAACATAACTGCAGATCTGGAGATAGTACTGGTGGTGAGAGTTCTTTGTTGGGCTTCTGCTCTTATCAGTAATGAATTACTTAACTTTGACAGGTTCTCTTTTCTAATATGGCATTAGCATTGCTCACTGCAAAATTCCATCTGGATTTGTGGGTGAATGTTTGAAATCATTCTGAATACAAAAAATTCAGGGTTGTTTCTTAGTTGCAATGTCTTTGTGAAAGGTGAGTGCACTTAACATCTTTCTGTTCTATAAAAACATTTCCCTTAAGAGTATGCTGAAGTCACAAGAAAAATAGGTAGAGGGCTTCCCTTGTAGGTCAGTTGGTAAAGAATCTGCCTACAATGCAGGAGACCTGGGTTCGATTCCCAGGTCGGGAAGATCCCCTGGAGAAGGCAATGGCAACCCACTTCAGTATTCTTGCCTGGAGAATCCCATGGACAGAGGAGCCTGGCGGGCTACACACCAGGGGGTCGCAAGAGTCGGACACGACTTAGCAACCAAACTGCCAACCTCCACCATGCTACCAGCAAAAAGGAGCCCAAACTGGACATCTGAATATGACTTAGAGACAACAAACAAGGGACATAGAAAGAGGGGGTGGGCATAACCTAGGACTTGCAAGGGGCACGGGACCATCAAGATTTCCAGGAGAAATTACGGAAACATCTGCAAGGTCAGGGCAGGAAGTCCAGGGCTGCTACTCAGAGAGGGAAGTGCCTTCCCTGAGACAGAGCAGAGCTGAAATAACCAGGCCAAAGGGGTCGATGGAAGACCCAGGAGTAAACTCCAAGAATGATCAACAGTCCATCAACTCAAATCCAAGTGCTTCAGCCACAAAGGAAGGACCGTTTGGGACATTTAGGACCCAGTGAACTGCATTAGTCTGGCACAGATATAGCTCAATGTTAATTGCATTACAATAAAGAATCTGTGTTCTGGGACTTCCCTGGTGATCCAGTGGATAAGACTCTGTGCTTCTGCTGCAGGGGGCCAGGGTTTGACCCCTGGTCAGGGAACTTCCACATGCTGCATGGTGTGGCAAAAAGAAAAGAATCTGTGTTCAGATAAATCTCTTGATTGCCTTTGCCTCTGTTCCAATCATGGCACAGTGAAGGGCTAATGAAAGAATAAAGCAAACAGAGTTGATTGCAGAGTTATAATCAAAGAGTTGGGAAACTTTGCAATTTTGGTGCTTGGAAAATACAAAGTCTACAAAACCTCAGCTGAATAACAGATAATTTGCCAGGAAAATACATCCAAGAGGGGCTTGGAGTGTTTTGGGTATGAAAGGAATGTCTCCCTCTTGCTCCATGGGGGTGTGGTGAGGTAGGACGGGAGTGGGGGTTGGAATACTGGGGACTCACTTCAAGTCCTGCCAATTTGGCAAGAAACCTCCTGCTTCACTGAGTTGGCTCACCCAGCCCTTCTTTCACACCATCCCCCCAAGAGAGATCACTTTCAGCCTGACCCTTAAGCATCTCCAACCTCTGTGACCCTCACTCTCTACATCAGTCCAGCATTGTTCAGCCTGACAGATGACCCGGCCTCCTCCTGGTTTTCTTTAAATAATAGGAGAACATTTGCTCTCTGGAAATACCAGTTGCATCCAAATTTAAAAAAGAAAAATAGGAGAGGAAAGCATTCAAACAAAACTCTTGGAATGGGGCTCCTGCAGTAACATACCGAATAAAGGAAAACAGGAAAGCAATTGCAATATTAAAAATAGATGACTTCCTGCATGTAAATTCTTCGCTGACCTTGTTGATTGGAGTGTGGTCACTGTTTGCTGGCCTGCCACCTCCTGACTTCATGAGAGTTCGTACCAACGGACATTTCTCAGGGCTCAGTAACACCTGCCCCCATTTTAAAAGCATTGGTTTGTACATCTGCCTGTGGGCATCAAACCTTTTCCCCTTGATGCTCAGTGCCTATCAGAGACTGATTCCTTATCCTTTGTCTCATTCCTACATGTCAAAGGAGAACTGACTGAATATGAGGTACCTCAGAGGACCCTGGAGGGGAGATGTTACCTGTGCATAACCTCATGCACTTTGATGACATCAGTGTCCACTGCCAACAAAGCATGAAAGTAATAATGGAGGAAATAATGCATCATCTTGTTGGCAGAATATTCATCCACTCAGTGAACATTCACCACACCCAAGCAATGCTATGTGAGCTTGGGACAAGCCCATGCCCTTTTGAGCTTGCATTCTAGTTGGATAAAACAGACAATAAACAATAAGCATAGTACATAAATAAATTAGTGTATTCTAAGACAGATGTGTAGAAAAAGGGAAAAGGAAAGTAGGGTAAGAAGGGTGGAGCAGGTGGGTGGTGTTAAATAAGACAGAGAGGACCTCAGTAAGAAGGTAATAGATAAGCAGAGACTCCATGGGAGGTAGGTGTCTTGAGGAAGCATCCAAGCTGACAAGCAGCCAAAGGTAGGCTCATTATGCTTGGTGAACAGTAAGACTTGTTTCCCTCTCTTCCAATCCCACGCAGGCCCCAGACAAGACAGTTACTATCCATGGGCAGCAGAGGGAATGGCTTTGAACCGGCGGAAACAGTGATGAATATGGTTTCATCACAGGCAGTTCTGTGGAATTGGGGTGTGCATGGGTGAAAAGGCAAGGTTGGAGGTTTAAAAAGGGAGCACGTTCCAAGATTCCACTCCCTGAGTGGAGAATCAGGGCTGGAATCTCAAGGGCACACCCAAAACAAGTCAGCAGGAGACAGGAGCGTTGTTGTGTTGATTCCCCACACAGTTACAAGTGTGGCCTGGTAGGTGCCTTCTGAAGCACTTGTGGAATTTGGCCCTGGATCACAGAATTTTAGGATTGTTCCTCCCCAGCTGTGTTTGTCCCCTAATCCTCTTCTTTGCGTTGCCTTAGTCACTGGGGTTCTCTTAACTATTTTCTGTTTAGAGCCACTCTTGAAATTAGATCTCACCAAGGGATGATCCATACCCTAGGACTGCTCCCTCCTCTCTTACTGTGATCAGAAGGCCTGGGGAGTAGGGATTCACAGACACAGTTAAAGAGGCATGGGAGTGGCCAGGGCCTGGGGACTCGGGTATTTTTTAAAGTAAAAAGACTTGATTTTCTCTCATAGCCATTAGCATTCTCGGATGAAGGGGCAAGAAAGAGATGGAGCTAAAAGCTTGTGTATGTAAAACCTTCCTAGTTTCCCATGGTTCTTGGGAGAAAGTCCACACCCCTCAACAACCTTTATGCTGCTAGAGTCTATCTCTCAAAGTCTTCCTTCTTGCTAACTGAACACCTGGGCACTTCTCTGAGGGGCCCTACTTCCTACTGCCTTCAGGTGTATGTACCTGCTGTTCTGGAATTTTCTTTCAGCCCCATCTTAGCCTGACTAAAGCCCACTCATCCTTCAAGTCCCAGCTAATCTGTCCTTGCCCAAGGAAAGATCTCCTAACCTCCTAACTGGATTGGACCACTGCCCTTCAAGAACTTGGCATGGCTCGTAGTAAGTGCTCAATAAATATTTACGCTTTATAAATGTTGATGAATGAATGAATGAGCACATGAACAGAAAAAGAAGTTAAAGTCAATGGATATTTTCTTTAAAAACTGAGAACTAGGTAGACAAAAGTCCCTGCCACAAAGGAAAGAGAAGAGAATAAAAGAAAATAAATTCTTTAAGGTCTGAAATGCTTTTGCTTAAGGCAATTTTCAGGCCAGGTCAACCAGGTCAATCGCCAGAAAAAGCAATGGGGATTCGTTCTAGGACATTCATCTTCAGGCTTAGTGTTGAAAGTAACATTGTTCGCCTTGTTCACTGAGACTGAAAATGAGCTGAACCGCCCCAGGCAGAGGGGGCAGAAGGGCACAGCCAGGAAAGCTAAGCACTTCCAGTGTGGAGGGGTGAAGAAATGACTTTACAAGAACATAATTTTAATTCTTGCCCTGTTTTGATCCAATGTGGATGACCTTGGGCAAGTCACTTAACTTTTTGAATTACACTCTGATTGTCCAAAATAGAATAAATAAACTTGGGTTATTGGGAGAAGAAAAAGATACTAGTCAAGTGTGTGTATGACCACAATAGTGGTGTTATTAATGATCACTGATGCTATGTCAGCTTCCCACTTGCTGCTGGAGACTGCCATTTGTCCTCTGGAGAGCACACAGCCACCTGCCTTCTGTACACTGCCAGTTTGGGGCCTCTTGGGGAAGCTGAAAACTTCCCCATTTCACCCACTCACAGCCCAGTCCTCCCCAAGCCGGGTATGCTATTGGATGCAGGTGCTAGACGGTGGAGCTTTTGGTGTGGCTGTGGTTGCTGGCCCTTGAACCAATCACTGTAGCCGGGTAGAAGCAGCATTCTGATTGGCTAAGCCTAGGTCACCTGCCCACTCTTGGATGGGTGTGAGGCAACCTCAGTTATATCCACACCACAGTGAACCTTGTTTCCAGGAAGTGTGATGGAACTACTGGAATTACTTCTCCTATTTCTCTGAATTTCCTCTAACCTCTCAACCCAGAACACCAGTTAGCACCATGCTTTTGCCCAAAGGAGGCTTTCATCAATATAAGTCTTCTGGCAAAAAAAAAAAAAAAAAAAAAAAATCCACTTGATTCCACAAATGAACACATGATAAAAGCCACGCAAAGGCAAAAGACCATGAAGCACTTTTTTAAAAGGGACCTTTTTTTTCCCACCAGGTACCCATGTAAGAAAACACCAAGCCAAGAGAATGACATTCAGTTCAGTTCAGTTCAGTCGCTCAGTCGTGTCTGACTCTTTGCAACCCCATGAATCGCTGCACTCCAGGCCTCCCTGTCCATCACCAACTCCCAGAGTTTACCCAAACCCATGTCCATCGAGTCGGTGATGCCATCCAGCCATCTCATCCTCTGTCGTCCCCTTCTCCTCCTGCCCCCAATCCTTCCCAGCATTAGGGTCTTTTCAGATGAGTCAACTCTTTGCATGAGGTGGCCTAAGTATTGGAGTTTCAGCTTCAACATCAGTCCTTCCAATGAACACCCAGGACTGATCTCCTTTAGGATGGACTAGTTGGATCTCCTTGCAGTCCAAGGGACTCTCAAGAGTCTTCTCCAACACCACAGTTCAAAAGCATCAATTCTTCGGCGCTCAGCTTTCTTCACCGTCCAACTCAAACAAAATAGTCAGATTCAGCCTCTCCAAGCATTCAGCTGCACTCTACTTTGGACCTTTGCTGCTCTTCTCAATGTCACAAAGGCTCCATGTAGCTAAGTCAGGGCCTCCTTTCTCAGGCCTCATCTGACTTTCCCCATCAGCAGCATTTGACTCAGTTGATAACATTGTTCTCCTTGAAACCCTTTCTTGCCCTGGTTTCTAAGACATCACACTCACTTTGTTCTCTTCCCACCTTACAAGCCTTCCTTCTTGGATTCTTTTGCTGGTTCTGCCTGCCCTCCCACCCTCCCTGCTTATGAATGTTCAGCACCCAGGGATCAGTACTTGGAGCTCTTCTTTCCCCCTAAGTAAATAAGCAAGTGCTAGTCGCTCAGTCGTGCCCAACTCTTTGCGACCCCATGCTGTCCATGAGATTTTCCAGGCAAGGATACTGGAGTGGGTTGCCATTTCCTTCTCCAGGATATCTTCCCAACCCAGGGATTGAACCCGGTCTCCTGCACTGAAATTTTAACAGATCATGTCAATCCTCTGCTCATAGAATACAGTGGCCTCAGAGTAAAAGCTAAATCCTTGTTATGACCTATGTGGGCCATGTGATCTATCTCTCACCTACCTCACTCACTTTGTGTGAGTGCAAAGTCACTCAGTTGTGTCCAGCTCTTTGTGACCCGATGGACTGTAGCCTGCCAGGCTTCTCTGTCCATGGGATTCTCTAGCCAAGGATACTAGAGTGGGTTGCCATGCCCTCCTCCAGGAGATTTCTCAACCCAGGGATTGAACCTGCATCTCTTATGTCTCCTGCATCGGCAGGCGAATTCTTTACCATTAGTGCCACCTGGGAAGGCCACCTCACTCACTTTCAGTTCAGTTCAGTCCAGTCATTCAGTTGTGTCCAGCTCTTTGTGACTCCATGGACTGCATCATGCCAGGCTTCCCTGTCCATCACCAACTCCCAGAGTTTACTCAAACTCATGCCCATTGAGTCAGTGATGCCATCCAATGATCTTATTCTCTGTTGTCCCCTTCTCCTCCTGCCTTCAATCTTTCCCAGCATCAGGGTCTTTTCAAATGAGTCAGTTCTTTGCATCAGGTGGCCAAAGTACTGGAGTTTCAGCTTCAACATCAGTCCTTCCAATGAATATTCAGGACTGATTTCCTTTAGGATAGACTGGTTGGATCTCCTTGCAGTCCAAGGGACTCTCAAGAGTCTTCCCCCAACACCACAGTGGTGAAGTGTCATCACTCACTTTACCTCCTGTTAATCACATCCTTTCTCCTTCTACTTCTTTCCTCATATATTCCAGGCATGCTCCCACCCCAGGGCCTTTGCACTTGCTCTTCCCTCCCCACCCAAAAGCTCTTCTTCCGAATATCCACATGGTTTCATCCTCAACTCCTTCAAGTATTTACTCAAGTCACCTTAGACAAGTTTTCCTTGGAAATCCTGTCCAAAATTCAATACTCTAATTTTTCCTATCTCCCTCTCCTTTTTATTTTTATCCTTTTCTTTTATCATCATCTAACATTCATATATGTTATATATATATACTTGTAGAATATGTTATATATATAACGTTTACTAGAGTCAATAGAATGGACTTTTCCTTAAGGTCTGTTGAATGGGGATTCTTACTAAGAATTCTTACTAAGATTCTTTTAAGTCTGTGCCATTGTCCAGAAACTTAGTGCACAAATGTGCACATTTATGTGATTCGTTCTTTTTCAAAAATTGAGCTATAATTGATATATAATATTAGTTTCAGGTATACAACATAATGAGTTGATATTTGTACACACTGCAAAATGATAAACACTATAAATCTAGTTAACATCCATCACCTTACATAGTTAAAAATAATTTTTTTCTTGCAATGAGAACTTTTAAAATCTATTCTCTTAGCGACTTTCAGATATGCAATATATTCAAAATATTCACACATTTTCTTTTCTTATTTTATCCTGTGCATTATATTTTCTTCCTCTAGATTGTTAGCTCCATGAGGATAACACTATTTTTGTTTTAATCATTAATATCTTCTTAGGACCTGAAATAGTGTTTTTACATTTAAAAGGAAAGTAAACAAAATAGCATAATTGTATAACTGAGATCTGAGACCCTTGAAAGTCAAGCTCTATATTTGAGCCTAACTTCTAACTAAATTCAGTCATTGGGCAAGGTAGGATTCCAAGTTTTGAGGTCCATTTTTGGTCTAGAGGAAGCCAGGATGATCTTCTACTTATGTGGTTTACCAGCATTAAAGTTTTCGATAGCTTCTCATTGTCTTCAGGGAGCAAGTTCATTCCACTATCATCTGTACCTTTTCAAGTTTATCTCCTATATCAGCATAACATTTGTCTTCTCCAGCCAAACTAGTCTGTCCACTATTTCCCCAAATTGCCTTGAGTTTATTTTCTTCCACATTCTTTCTCTTTCCTTTCTGTTATCTGAAACATCCTTCACATCTCCTCTACTCATCTATGCAAACCCACCTCACTCTTCACGATCTCTTTCTTTCCCCACCTGAAAAAATCCAACTGGTCTTTCAGCTCACATTATGCCTCCTATAGAAGGTCCTCCCTGAACTTTCCAGATGGAATGAAATGCTCCCTATCTAGTAAGTTTATAGTACCTTTTCCCAACATTATTCAGCTCTTTGTACAGTGCCAACATGGAGTAGTAAAGTGAGGATCCACAGCACAGAGTCTAGAGCTTAAGTGTATCGACTCAAATACTATGATTCAATATGCTATAAACAATTTCATTGATTTTTTTCTCCATACCCAGTGTATAACCATAATGCCAGTGTGACACTGAGTTGAATTCAATACCTATTTATTGAATTAACACACAACGAGGAACAGAAAGATGAATTCAAGGTCCTTCCCTGAACCACTGTCTATAGAACCACTGTCTGTTCCGGAAGATCAATGTATACACAGCTAACTTCCCAGTATTTACTATATCCTACATACAATACGGTTCTTTCATTTCTTTCTTAAAGTTTCAGCTTTCCTCAGTCTCTCACTCATACCTATTTTATAATTTCTAATCCAGGATAGATTCATTCAGTTGAACCAGTTTCTTGTTTCTTTTTTATAATTTCAAATATTTATTTCTTCAAAATGGAGAGAATTAAGAATATTTGAGAAGTAATTTAAAGATATAATCCTTTAGAAATCTTGCGATATTTCCCCAACTAGAACAATCTTTTTAAAGCCTTACTTCACTGATTTAACTTCCAAAGTTTATTTAATATTTAATGATTACATAATGTACTAACAAGTCACTTTGCATATTAGATATATAAAAAAGACTAATGACTCTTGGTAGTGTTGATGGCAAGAAGAAAAATTTAAAAGGTTTTTTTTTTTGTTTTAATGTGGGAACATGTAAGTTGTAATCTATTAGTGTCTACTTAATGAAATTGTTTTTGAAACCCTGCCTGTTAACCTTTAACCTTGAGGCTCGTGCATAGTTCCCTTATTCATTAAATGACTAACTCACTGACCAGAGATATTTATGAGCTCTTGGCTCAGCCTGAACCTTTGTGGCCTAGACCAGAGACTGAGGAAGTTTCCAGAATTATCTCCGAAGCCTTCTCCTGAGACATATCTCTGGCTGCCCCATTTATCGTCCCTTTCCTAGTCATACCCACACCCCAAGCTCCCACCTCAATCTTCTCCCTTTTCCAGTATGCACATTTGCATCTGGTCTTTATTGTGGTGGCTTTTTTACTTTGCAGTTACTTTTATAGATGTTTAATCAGGTGTGCCGGTGAAAAGATGCAAAGTGAAGAGGAGGTGTTTCTAAATATTTCTTCAGAAAGCAAATTCAGCAATATTCCATCTCGCGTCTTGTCTTTCCCCAGAGGCAGCAGCAGAGACACTGATTCCTTGAAGGTGAAGCCTGGAGCCACAACTTAACACCCATGAAATTGTTTTTCATGCCTATTATTGTTCTCACTCTCCACTCTGGATAAACAGGCTCAGAAGTGGTGTATATGTCAAGTTGTTTTCCTTCTGAAAGATGATCCTTAAAGTAACTTCAGAAAACAGAAGGGTAATTCTAGAGATTAAAAAAAGGAAGCCACGATTATGTTTAAAAGCCTCTCAGTAAGCTAAAATGCTATTCACAGAATTGTAAAATAATCTTCCATAGTTTCTAACTTTAAAGTAATTTAGAACAACAGGACTTATAAGAAAAGATGCCTTATGAAAGTAGTATCTTGGGTTATTTTCCTGAAGGTAGTTGAGAGGAAACAAAGTACTGCATAGCTTGATATGGGCCTACTTCAGGCTATAAAACCTTGAGCATTTAACTCTTGAAAGGGATAAAGAATTAACAAACAATGGTATGGGGGAGAAAGGCTGTGGTAGTAGCTCATTTTCCTAAAAAACCAAAAAGGCTGGTCAAGAGAGAATGGTCTTTCAAGATTGCTTTGGAAATCCAAAGCTTCACCCTGAAGATACCTCTGCAATCCAAGGTTAGAGACTGTGGGTCAGCTTTTCCAAATGTACTCAATGCCCCAGGTCCCAGGCTAACAATGACAAAGGGAAGGAGATGCTTAGTTTAAGAATCTAGAATAAGACACTCTAAAATTCATTTCAGGAGGTTTGGAAGATTACTTTTCCCATGGCGGCCATAACCAACCCAGGATCACAAGTATGTTGATGGACGGAGCCCAGTCTTTATCAGGTCCAAGTATCCTCTACTTTTCGAGAGTTCACTTTATTCCACCTAGCTGTTATGGAAGATTTACATTAGTACCTGTTTTATCTAACCAAAAGAAATCTGAAGAGGTTTTTGCTATCACACAAAAAGACAAAAGATGAAAATAGCATTTAGCGTTGGTCTTACAGCAACCGTTACAGAGGAAGCACACACCTGAGCAGAGGGAGGGGTACCACCAAGCTCCTTCCGGGAACTACACTCAGCATCAGCTTCCACACCTTTGAACTGTGTCTGTGAGCTTCTGTGCCTCATCTTCATTTATTTTTGTGCTTCTGTTAGCAAGACATGCCCTCGGGTAATTACTTCTTCACTTCAGGCCGTTTCAGCTTAGGAAAGGTTTCATAGGAACTTCTAAATTCAGATAGCAGAGGGATATTTGAATATTTCAATAAAATGGCTGGACCATTTACACAACTAGAGGAATACACGATTCCCCAGGCGAAGGACTGCAGTCTATGAAATAAAGACGATCCTACATGTAGGGCCGCAAAAGAGACACAGATGTAAAGAACAGACTTTTGGACTCTGTGGGAGAAGGCTAGGGTGGGTGATTTGAGAGAATAGCATAATATGTTACCATATATAAAATAAGTGACCAGTGCAAGTTCGATGTATGAAGCAGGACATCCGAAGCCACGGCTTTGGGACAACGCAGAGGGATAGGGTGGGGAGGGAGATTGGAGAGGGCTTCAGGATGGCGGGCAGGCGGACACAGGTGTACCCATGGCTGATTCATGTCAATGTATGGCAAAAAAATGACAATATTGTAAAGCAATTATCCTACAATTAAAATAAATTGATTCATTAAAAAAAAAAATCAAGGACTGTAGTGGGTAAATAAAAAAGGAATTTGCGACCACAAACCTCAAGGAGATAAATGAGGCAGTTGAGGCCTTCATGGGCAGACAGAGAAGCAGAAGCAGCAGTATCTCCATTCTTGGGGCTCAAACAAAGAAAATTGTGTCAGACAAGATCAAGCTATAAGAGAATTAGACTGCAGTTTCCGTGTGCCACATAAATAGGAGGGGGGGAATATTTTTGTTGAAGAATGGTATTCTGGAACTTCATCAAAGTGAAAGAGGACCCTATCTAGTTAGTCAGAACCTATCAGAGACACACCTTGGAAGCTTAAAACCAACATGCAGTAAAATGAGGATCAGGTTCTCAGACCTCAATGAAAGGTATTGGTACAAAGGTGCTCTTTATTGAAAAAAGTCTTTGGCTGAGATGCTGACATTAAAGCATAAAAGCACTACGCATCAATTAAAACAAAGATAGGGAAAACTAGCTGTGTCAAATGTCTTTATATTACCTTATTTTACCTCAAGAATATGTGAAGTTATAAGAAAAGAGAAGCTCAGTGAAGCAAAGCAGTTTTACCAACATATTCTAGCTAGTAAGTTACTACCCAAAATTTAAATCTAGAATTGAAAGTTTCTAGAGTCCCTGCTACTTCCACAAGCTGCTGCCTCCATATGTGGCCCTGGGTTCTATGTGAATGAAAGAAGTAAAAGGCCTATAATGCTTTGAAGAGGAAAGTCTGAGGCTTTTCTGTTACTGAATAATAAGGTAACCCCTGAGGGATGAATGGATAAAGCATTCTGCATACAGGGGCTAATGAGAGAAAGTTAATATGTCAGCTTTTGCTGGCTCCAAAGTCCCCATCGACTGAACATCAGGATCCTACTTCCTCTCCACTTAAGATTCTCTCCCCTTTAGAATCTCTAGGAAACCCCAGAGTGTTTGGGGAACAGCAGACTAAAGCTACCCTTCAGTAACACTGCTGTTTTTTCTCAGATCCCTGTTGCTTATTCACATCCCTCAGGGTTCTACCTCCAGCACTGCCATCTCTCAGACATCTCCCCAAAGTTAATGGTCACCTGACACTGCTTCTCTCTTCCTCTCTATTCTAGTTACCTATTTACCCAAATGCCTGAGTTCTGGGCCTATATATCCAAATGCCTGAGTTCTGGGTCTATACGTCCAAATGTCTTTCAGACATCTCAACAGAATATTCCCCAAATATCTCAAACACAACACATGCAAAATGTTACCTTCTTCTCCAAAAATCTTTTCCTCTTGTCAGTTGAATTTTGATGAATAAGGGACACCAGGACTTACAGTGATAGTGATTCAAGTCAGAAAACTGTCATCATCCTACCTGTTTTCTTCAAACAGACACTAAGTCCATCATTTTTACCTTCCTGACAACAGTTCATATTTCCTTTCCATTCTCTGAGGGTGAGGAGGTAAACCAAATGCTCTTAGGCTATACCCACATTTCTATTCACACCTTTTCAAGCCTCATCTTCTTCATTTCCTTCCTTGTTTCCTACCAGGATCACCCTTCTTAAATGCATACTGTATCAAGTTACCACATCCTCTACAATGCAAAGACCTAAGTTTGGTGCTAAAGTCCCTTCATGATTTGCTCCCTACTTATTCGACCAAATCTGGCCCATTTACATGTTCTTAAATCTATGACTCCAAAACAGCAAGGAAAGACTATACTGGGGCTCAGGATGTAGACTGTGAATAGTAGAGTCCTACTATACTAAGAATAAGAAAGTTAGATTATGCATACTTGATATGTCAAAGAAGAAACAAAGGATGGCTTGCTATTTGAAATAAGCAACACTACAGGGGACAAAGAATACTGAACTTGAGCCACTCCCTTTTTATATTTTTAGAGGTTTTTTTTTGGAGTATAGTTGATTTACAATGTTGTGTTAGTTTTAGGTGTATAGCAAAGTGAATCAGTTACACATATACATATATTCTCTCTTTTTAAAGATTCTTTTCCCGTATACAGCTACTCTTTTAATCAAAGCTGTTCTTCTGGTGTTCCATCCTCCAACTAATTAAAGAGCAATCAAAGCAAATAGGTTTGGAATTAAAAGAACTTCATTGAGAATGTATAGCCTGAGTATAATTTGAGTAAGAAAGATGACTGAATGAATGCCAGTGAAGGCTGAAGACAAGACTGATGGTTTAAGAAAGAACCATTGGAGACTTAGAAAAAGATGAAAATTATTAACACTGAAAGATAAAAACAGCCTATTGCAGAGTCTGGGAGAAATTTTTCCTAACTGTAAGGCAAATGGAAGTGTACTGAGAAAACAAGATGATAGCCTGCTCGTGCTTTCCCTCATGAAACAGAGCAGCCCTAGAACCTGAGAAAAGTCCTAAGACACACAGATTTCTTTCTCTTGCTTGAAGACACACAGTCTGTCCAAGCAGAACTTCATATGTGGGTTGCTGTCTTTGGAGATAGAGAACTCTCTCTTACCTTACTCTATTCCTGAGTTTCTGGCCCTACTTGTAGACTATTAACTTCCTTAAGACAAGACTGTGTGTGTGTGTGTGTGTGTGTGTGTGTGTGTGTGTGTGTGTCTGTGTGTGTGTGTCTGTGTCTGTGTGTGTGTTAAATGCTTCCGTATGAGACTGGTTCATCATAAGTAGAAAAGCGAATAGAGTGGTAAAGATGTAAGTGAAAAACAAAATGGTCCATGCTGAGAATTCTGGTTCTTTTAAAAAGAAGAAGAAGAGGGGAAAAAGGAAAACATTTTTATACCACTTAATATTCTAGGCATTAGTCCAAGTGCTTTTTATGTATTAATCAGTGTTTAGAACAACCCTGTATTTGTATAAACTGTGCTGTGGTAAAATGAAACAGATAATCCCCAAATCTTCATAGTTAGCATAATCTAAGTTTATTTGTTGTTTATGCAAAGCTGGATTTGAGTAAAGAGAGATTATCCTCCACTTGGTAGCTCAAAGATTCTGACTCCTTCTATCTTGTGATACTACTTAAGGGCACCCTGGTAGAGGAAGAGAGGATGCAAAGGCAAACCAGCTCATACCTGCCCCAGCCTGGCAGTGATTCATGACACTTCTACTCCCAGGCCATTGGCCAGAATTGGTCACATGGCCTCAATCACAGCAAAGACACCTGGGAAATGCCAATCGGCTCCTGGATATCCTAGTGAGCACTAGCTGTCTTGTTCACAACACTTGTGAGAAAGGTAATAGCATAATCCGTATGATTTTTACAGATGATGAGAAACTAGAACAAAGAAAAAATAATTTACCCAAATCCACATTGTTACTAAGTGATAGACTTGAGATTTTAACCAGACAATCTGATTCCAGAATTTGTGATTTTAACGATTATATTATGTAGTTGATCCTTGAACAACAAGGCTTTGAATTTCATGGGTCCATTTATATATGCAGATTTTTTTCCAGTAAATATGTGCCTCAGTATTACATGATTCATGGTTATGGAGGGCTGACTGTAAAGGGACATGTGGATTTTCAAGTGCACAGGTGTGGACACCCCATCCCTTGCATTGTTCAAGGGACAACTGTATTGCTTTTCAAAACTAACAGAGGTACCAATGATTTTATTAATGATTTGTAACAGAGAAAACTGTGGATAGAAGACAGAAAATTCTCTCTTGGAACCCCAGAGCCTGGTTACACTAGCCCCAGCTGGATACAGAGGATTAGAAATTGAATGTGCAATCACGGTTCTGTAAACCTGAGAAGGTCTCACCCAGAAGGCTAGTAATCAACAAGGACAACTGAAAGAAATCCCTGCATCCCACTTAGTGACACACACCTAGTCCAGATACATCTCTCTCTGAGCAGCATGAAAAAAATCAATTCAAGACTTACAGGAAAAGTATTGAAAATCCAAGACAAAGGGCATAGGAGATTGACAATACAGGAGTCTATTCTCTAGAGTAGGGTGGCAAAACTTTTCTGTAAAGATCCAGATGGTGAAGTTTTTTAGGTGTTACAGATCACACTGTTTCTGTAACAATTACGTCACTTAACAGAAGGGTACAAAGCAGCCATGGTGTTAGTCACTCAGTCATGCCTGACTCTTTTGAGACCCCATGGACCCCACCAGGCTCCTCTGTCCATGGAATTCTCCAGGCAAGAATAGTGGAGTGGGTTGCCATTCCCTCCTCCAGGGGATCTTCCAGGCCCATGGATGGACCCAGGTCTCCTGCATTTCAGGTGGATTCTTTACCATCTGAGCCACTAGGGAAGCCTAAATCTTCCAGAGGCAATACATAAATACAAAGCAATAATTAGATAAATACAAAGCAGCCATAGGCAATACATAAATAAAAAGGTGTGGCTGTGTCCTAATAAAATTCCGTTTACCAAAACAGATGACAGACTAGATTGGTCCATGGACTGTAGTTTGCCAATCCAACACTTGCTCTAAAAATAAGGGAATTAACAAATATAACAGATCATTACACATTTGAAAAATAATTTGGTAGGAATCCAAAAACTATAAATCTAAATGGTGATGGAATCGTTTATCAACAAACAAGTGACAAATATTTTTAACAAGTTATTGTTAAAGAGATTCAGTTTATATAATTCTGATAAAAGTATGAATAGGTATAATTTAACTCAAAATTAATTTGTTGTAGAAAGTTACATAGTGTCTGACATAGACAGTAGCCCACCAGTCTCCTCTGTCCATGGAATCATCCAAGCAAGAATAATGGAGTAGGTAGCCATTCCCTTCTCCAGGGGATCTTCCCAACCCAGGAATCAAACCCAGGTCTCCTATATTACAGGTGGATTCTTTACAGGGAAGCCCATGTGTATTGTACATGTATATAATATATATATGCCTATTATGTTAAGTGAAATAAGTCACACAGATGGTGACAAATATTGCTTGAAATTGCTTATATATGGAATTTAAAAAGTCAAATAGATTAGAATAGTGACTACCAGGGGTGAGGGTTAGGGTAAGTGGGGAAATTTTGGTAAAAGGATATAAACTTTCATTTATACAGTGAAGATGTTCTGGGGATGTAATGTACAGCATGACTACAATTAACAACACTATATTGCATACTTGAAGTTGCTAAGAAAGTAGAGCTTAGATATAGTCATCACAAAAAAAATGATAGTTTTGTGAGATAGATGTGCTAATAATTTTACTGTGACATTCATTTCACAATATATGTGTATCAAATCATCACATTGTACACCTTAAACTAACAGTATTATGTGTCAGTTATACCCCAATTAAGTTGGAAAAATATATACATTCATACATATGAGCCAATTTTATAAACATTTATTTAAAATTGCATAAGATAAAAACAGGATAAATACATAAAATGTCAATAGTGAGATAAGATGTAAGAATATAGGAGGCTGCATCTTTTTTTTTGTATTATTTGGGTTTTTCTACATAAATATTTCATAATCAGAAAAATTTTTTTAAAAACACAAAAGAAAACTCAAAGGCTTTTGTATCAGACCTGACATGGATTCTCTGCTACTCACTAGGTGGTGATCTTAGACAAATCATACCTTTGATCCCCAATAGTCTTATTTGCAAAAAGTGGATATGATCACATTTACTTCACATGATTTCTTGAAGGATTAAATAAGTGTGTGTGTGTGTGTGTGTGTGTGTACATACACAGAGAGAGAGAGAGAGAGAAAGGAGGCAGGCTGACTATTGTGGCAGAGAGATTTCTGTGAATAGTGGGTAATGAATGCTTTTCCTAGTCAGGGTTCAGGGGAATGTAAAACAGTTTCTTTCAGGAGTTAAGACAGAACTGGGATGCAGGAAGAAAGGACTATGCTTTCTTTTCTGAACTAGGAGCTGAAAGAACACGCTTCTCTTAGAGGCAAGCCGGCAAAGAGGTCCCAGGGATTAGGAAGCAGGGCCAAAGTGGGCTGGACACGACAGGAAGCTCAGACAGCAAGTGTCCCTGCCCAATGCATGGGTGCAGCTTGACAGGAAGGTGGTGGCTCCATTCCTGACCCCACCCCAGAGAATCTGCTCCCTGAAAGCTCCACAAGCTGCAGAACTCTAGCACAAGGCCCAGGATTTCAGTAGAAACACTTTGGGAGGAGATGGAGAAGACTGGGAGAAGGAAACAAGGAAGATCAAAGAGAAGCTGGGAAGAAGGGATTTGTCTCTCACAGCAGCGTCCTGGGAGCAGAGGACCCTCCTCATGGCTCAGGAATCTCCCGTAGCTGACCGAGTTCCATACAAGACACCAGAGAGGCACCAACAGCAGTTAGGCAAACAGTTCCTCAAATATGCCTGCATCTCCAAGTGCCACACGAGTTGTATCTTCATACCAGGAGCACTTTCCAAACACTCCATCTCTCATCTCCTTTGAACATTCCTGCCCTACCCTATATCCCACTAAGCGCACAGGGGCAGGTCCACGCATGTGCACACACTTCTGTCTTTTGGCTGACCCTCTATTTACATCTTTACTTCTCAGCATTGGCATCCATATCTCTGATGTCCAGGAGGGTTAGCTGTGGCTTCTAGAACCCTATGCTGAAACCGCTCTACAGTGCTCTACAGTGGCAATGCCTTGATTTTTCTCATCCACTGGACTGTGGTACACAAACTGAGGACAGAGATAATCATGGCCATGGTTTCCTAGGCTCCCAGCAAAGCACCTGGCACACTAATGTAGCTGGACTCTTCTTCCAGTCACTTCAGCACATCTCCTTCACCACCACACCCAACATAACTCCCCTAGGTGCTTTAAGACCTAATGCCTAGCACACAAAGTGGTCTCAGAAATCCTAGACTGGGAAGCAAAGAGGAGCTGCAAGCAGTAGACATAATTAGGAATGATGGGTCCAGGCTATGGTAACAGAGAGACTGCAAAACTGCTGTATAATTTCAATTTACCCCACTTTCTGCAGTCTTCCCCTTTGTTTCACATTTCTTGCAATATTATTTGCCAAAGCCTGGGCAGAGATGAGTGTATAAAATCTGTTTACCAACTTGGACACTTTTGCTCTTCATACCATCTTGAGTGTAAATCTGTAGCTTCCCTCTTTTTGGCAATAAGTTGGCAACCCATTCTTGTCAAAACTGTGGACATCATGCCCTTATTAGTAAGGAAATCAGAACAACATCTATTTATTGAGTGCTTACTCTAAGTAATGGCCTATGCTAAATTTTACATACATTATTTCACTTATTCCTCATAAAAAATATTTGAGATGAACATTATTGCCCCAATTCTGTGGATAAAGAAACTCTAATGGAGTTTGAGGAACTTGCCCAAGGTTACACATTTACAAAGTATTCCAGTGAGAATGTGAAACAAGACTTTCTGTCCTGTCCAAAGTGTACTGCCAAGAATTACAGATATAAGGGACTCACTAGAGATTACTCAATATAAGTTTAGTTAGGAAAGATCCCAATTTCAAATTAAATGCCCAACTCTGATGGTAAGTGACTTATCTAAAAGACCAAGGGTCAGTTTGAACTACTGATAAGTAGGCAGCATTTAAGAGACTTTGATTACAGAGGTAGCAATCACAGACCTCAAAAGTATGTTGGAAGATGACCCCAATTAACACCACTGGGCATACTCGGTTTAGCTGTAATATCATGTAACTGGTACAACATCCTTAAAGTTCCAGGTTCTGTTTTCCAGGGTCATTGATGACAGTTTTGTTTTTAGAATAAACAGGTAGAGTGGGATAAAGATTCCCAGCAGACAGTTAGTCTTTGGCAGTGTCTATGACCCACATTTTAAGCCCTAGAAATAAACACAGAATACTTGCCAAAAGGCCTGTCCATCATGTCGTTTTAGACAAAGATAAACCCAATTAAGTGTAACCAACAATGTGAAGAAAGTTGTTGAGTACAGGAGAATTCCTCATCATAAAAAAAAAAAGGCAGCAAGACAAATTTACTCTTCTAGGGGGGTTAAGAGTGCCTGAAGGTAATGGGATTAACTCTAACATCTGTGCTTAGATTTGAACTCTTGGTGGAAGAAAAGCTTATAGCTTAATTTTGCAAGACCCAGCAAGGAACCTTTGTTGGCCAGTAGAGAGATGGAGTCTAAGAAAATTGGATTAAAGCTCCTGATGTAAGGACTTATGTGATCAAGAGGAACGTGCAATTGTAAGCAATTGTACTAGACAAGTCTTTTCCTGTGTGATGTTCCAGTTTTAGAAATGACCACAAGCTGGATAACCAAACCATTACTGATCTCTCCCATCCAGCAAGTGAGCTGGTCCTGTACTGAGACAGCTCTGCACCTGGTAACTAGAAAGAATAAATCCTTCTTAAAGACAATTGTTTTGAGTTCTAATGTTCCTCTTTTTAGAAAAAGGAAAAAGTCAGCTCCTGAAAAAAGAAAGACTGCTCCTTCACTTGTTGTTGAGTATTGTTGTCCTACCTCTACTTCACTACCCATTTTGGTCAGGAACCATCTTCCCTTGTCCATCCGAAACTACACCCAGCCTCCAGGGTGACACCCTTCCCAATGGTCTCATAACCCCAGTCATATAACTTATGATCCAGTCATTTCTGAGCCTTCCTATATGAGAATGCAAAAGTCAACTCTTTGTCTTATTTTTGTAGGTCAGTGTCTAGCACAGTGTCATACACGTGGCAAGTTCTCAAGAAAAGTTTCTTTAAATCAACTTTACCCCAATAAATTTTTTTTAAAAAAAAAGAAAGAAGGATTTCTTGAATTAATCCACAAATGAGTGGATAAGTAAGTAAATGGTTAACCCTCAGGTCCTTTGAAGGCCTGTTCTAGGAAGATGTGATCTTTCAGAACATTTTCACTCCTTCTGTATCCTTCAGATGAATTGCTTAATGTTGTTGAGGTTCAATTTTCTTACTTATAAAATGAAAGCAATGCTACCAATTTCATTAGGTTATTGTGAAGCTCAAAACAAGTAATTCATGCTGGTTGCCTATCCATAACCCAGACACTGTCCCTCCTTACTTTATGTTCAGTCTGTCTTCTACTGAAAGAAGTTATCTAGTGTGGCACTGGGGCAGCAGTCATGCTGTAATGGGGTAAAATGGTAACTTGGCCCTAATAGCTCAGGTGTTTGGGTCTGATGTGTTTAGATGATTTTTATCTGGCGGTGGGGGTAGGGGAGTGATGAGGACTATATCAGTTCCTCAATATAGCTTACCTTACAACAGAAACCTTGTAAATTAGAGTACCTATGAATAGTGCTCAAATTTCTACTTCCCAAAACATTAAAGAATAAATATCACAAGGAATCTCCTTGGCTCACAACATCTAAAAATCCATGGATAAAAGATGTTAAAGTGCTTATCTGAGCTGTCAGGAAAATGATGGAAATCATCAGAGGTTAAAAATGCAAGAAAGCACAAATCTTTAGAGGTAACCAACCGTCCTGAAGCAACGGGTCCCTGTGATTATTAACTTATCACTGGTGGCCTAGAGTCTTTATTTTAATTGGGATCAAGCAGGGTTGGGGATACAATGCCTAGAAATTGAACCAGATGAGGACAGAAAAAGATCCATCTTAAGTAGTTCAGGACACAGAAGTTGACATTTTTAATGCACATGTAAACCAAAGGAAGAAAACCTAACTCACAAAAGAAAACAGTAAAGAAATTTTCTTATCTCAAGCTCACCACTGGATACAGTCTATCTTGAAAACTGCTGTTCACAAGTGGTCTTCATGATGATTTAGAGACAGAAACTAGAATTGTGGTCCCACAATATTCAGCTTTGGAATTTAACTTAAAGTGATTCAAGATTCATAACAAGTTCCTGGATAAATATCCTTAAATCAAGACCTCAAATAGTTTCCTCAGGTAATTACAAACTAACGAAATATAAAAATTATAAAAACACAAGAGGAATAAATTTTTTAAAGTATAAAAAAAAACTGCAAGAGGAAACAAGTCATTGTGATGAGAATAAGTAAGAAGAACAAGATCAATAACAAATGACAAGATTATAGCTACAAGAATAGATGATATTGGAGTTATAAATTAAGAAATATAAAGTAAGTAGATTGATTCTCTTAATAAAGAAATGAGAATATTTGAAGTATAACAAGATACCAGAAAGTATAGAATTTGACCAAGTGGATCTTACAAAAGAACCAAATAAAACTCCTGGGTGAAAAGAAACACACATAGTAAAAGAAACTAGAAAAACTAAGTGGATGGGTACACCATTAGATACAACGGAAAAGAGTATTAATGAACTGGAAGAAAGAACTGAAGAGCTACTCAATATTCAGCAGAGAGGAAAAGAGATTGAAAAAATAAAACAGAAGTTAAAAGACATTGAGAAGAGATGGTAGCAGTGGATGTCTAAGTCATGCTGATGCCCATGAAAGGGCATCATTGAGAGGGTCCTGATGAGACGGGCAAGTGGGTTGTCATTATAACTCAGAGACAACAGATTGAGAAATACACAAGCCACTATACAAGTTGCTCTGAATGTTCCTGAAACATAAGTAACATGTTTGGAAAATGAACTCAGAGTGGCCTCTGGAAACTCTGGATTGTCATATGCACCATTAGTCTCTGGATTAATGTTGGAATTTGATATGAAAATAAGAATAATGGAACAGCTTATTCTCTGGAACATTCAAACTTAAAAGTCACCAAAAAGAAAATGAAAAAAAGGGTTCTCATTTCAAAGCCTATACCTCCAGAAAGCAGATGATATATTATTCCAAAGAATTCTCTTAAGATTTGTCAAGATCCGTAGAAATTCTTGCTAATGTAACACAAAACAGTACATTGGGGAAGCAGAGACTGAATATGAGTACAGAGTAATCCTTTGAGAGATGCATGAAGTGATATGCAATTTACAAAGAGTTGTTTTTTATTATCTTCATGCCACAGCATATCAAAATTGTGCACTTGGATGGATAATTTGGGCACCAACTGAAAATATCAAATCTATAAATTATTAAGACCTTGTGAACTATATAACCACACATTATAAGGGGCCAAGAATAGTTCTCACTATGATTGGAGGGATCTCCTATGATGGAAAGCTTAAGTTAGCAAAGTTTCATTTTGGTGACTTTTTGTGCCCACACAAAGGAAAAAGAACAGCTCTGCCTCCTTGTTAATTCATAGGAAGTGAGATTTGTTTGAGAGATGACAAATTGCCTTTGACACACCTTGCAAGAGCTGTTGAGTTGTTGGTTACAAACATCCAAGGTACAGTCTCTCTTACAGTTGCAAACACACTCATCGGCAACTCAGATTGTCATTGCAGAGGACTGAATTTATCTAGTAAGCCAGCCCATCTCATCTGTCATGACAACCTCTGCCGTAGCTTCTAGTCTTTCCACACTTCCCACACAGATACAGGATTGTGGGGAATCTGTATGAGTTATAAATCTGACATTGTTACAGACATGCTACATGTTGTTCAAACAGAATAGATGTGACTCTGTATAAGTCTCACTGAAAGTAAAGTCGCACAAAAATTCTTCTAAAACGTATTTTTGTAACTCTATCGTTCAACTCCACGAAGATACTGGTAGGAAAATATTATATTATAAAAGAACTCCCAGTATCCCTGAGCTTGGAAGCAGGAACTGATGCTGTAGATATTGAGACAGTTCAAAAGTGTGTAGCAAATAAAATTATTATAAGAGTCAGTTATTGCTGCTATTGGTTCTGTTGAGTAAGATTTTAACTGGATTAGTAGTAACATGTTCATTTTGTGAATAAAAGGCTCTCAGTCAAAATATTTTGAACATACTTATTAATAAAACTGATAGAGAGCCGAAAGTTTAAAGCAAATAAAGAAGATGTGATACATATATAGGCTTACGAAATACTGCTGCTGCTGCTGCTAAGTCACTTCAGTCGTGTCCAACTCTGTGCGACCCCATAGACGGCAGCCCACCAGGCTCCCCTATCCCTGGGATTCTCCAAGTGAGAACACTGGAGTGGGTTGTCATTTCCCTTCTCTGATGCATGGAAGGAAAAGTGAAAGTGAAGTCGCTCAGTCGTGTCCGACTCTTAGCTACCCCATGGACTGCAGCCTACCAGGCTCCTCCGTCCATGGGATTTTCCAGGTGAGAGTACTGGAGTGGGTTGCCATTGCCTTCTCCTATGAAATGCTACTCAGCTATAAAAAAATTTTTTTTTTTGCTGTTTTCAGCAACATGGATGGACTTGGAACACACATTGCACCAATGTCAGTTTCCTAGTTTTGACCTTATTCCATAGTTATGTAAGATGTAATCATTGTAGGGACCTGAGTGAAGGGTACATAGAACCTCTCTACTATTTTTTGCAACTACCTATGAGTTCATAATTTTTCAAAATAACAACATATTTTTTAGCCAAGCCCTTATTTTGCCGAATTTTTGGCAGTAAGGATGAATAAAACAGGGCTTTATACCATATTTCCCTCTAGTAACTTTATAATCCTTTTGGGTGAATAGGTAAGATGAAAATATATTAAAGATAGAAATAACAGAAAAATGGTTGTAGCTATATGAATAATGCTAGGGTTACAAAGCCCAACAATTTCAAGACTCCAGGACTGAGACTGAGTCTTTGAAATAACAATTCAAAGTGCCAACTGTTGAGAAATCAGCCTTGTTTCCATGTCAAATTCATGCAGTCAAGGTGGACAGTACAGAAGGGTATCTCCAATATTAGACCAAAAGAGCTTGCCCCAGAACAGCCTTCAGTTTTCTGTTTGGAAAATCATCTAAAATAGATCTTGCCACATACATCATTCATGTGTTAAGTGGCACGCCTTTTCCATAACTGATCACCATTTGCCCACCAAGGCCACATGCCAACCTGAGTAATAGGGTGGAACTCTGGGCACAGATCCTGGTTACTAGGCCAGCTGCCCATGTTCTGGGAGGACCTCCAGGGACACACAAATTATGCGGACCCTCCCTGACAATCCATCACTTCTTGAGTGACCCTTCTCCTCTTGTGTTAGTGAGACCCATGTTACCAAGGTCTGCTTTCCTTGGCACTGAGCCGTTAGAGATTGTTGTTCTTTGTTCACCCATTTCTTTTCTTAACAAATGGAAAGCAATTTGTTATGTAATATTCAATTTGTTATGTAATATTCTGCTCCTACAATGGGGTATGTGTAATATATATAAAGCCACTGGCCAATATAGGATTCCTAACATTAATGTTATAATTGACTCTGGCTGTGTCCTTGTCCCCAATTTTTCCCACCTTCCTGCCTGTCCCGCAAACATAACCAGTTTCCTGAATTTTGTGTTTATCATCTCTTGCTTTTTAAAAATAGTAGACTACAAGGTAGGTATCCCCAAACAATGGTGCTTGGCTTTCTTAGTGTTTTTGCTATGAATAATATAGATTGTGCTCCTTTCTATTGATAGTATTATATATATATGCAAGAGTTTCCCCACTTAGGAGTAGAATTGCTGGGCCATAGAAGTGTAATCTTTACTTATTTTAGATAGTGTCAGGTTGTTTTACTAAGAAATTGTACTATTTTATAGCTCAACAGTAGTAAATAAGATTCAGTTTTTCCACACCCTCACCAACACTTAGTATTACCAGATTTCATCATTTTTTTTAATCTAGTGGATGTAAAATGATATCTCATTATGATTTTAATTTGCATTTCTCTGATTACTAATTGTTTTTTTGCTCACCTAGTGAATGAACCCAGGTGGCACTAGTGGTAAAGAACCCACCTGCTAATGCAGGAGACATAAGGGACACGGGTTCAATCCCTAGATCAGAAGATCCCCTGGAGAAGGAAATGGCCGTCCACTCCCAGTGTTCTTGCCTGGAGAATCCCATGGACAGAGGAGCCTGGCTGGCTATAGTCCATAGGGTCACACAGAGTCGGACATAACTGAATGATTTAGCATGTACAGTGGATGTAAAATGATATCTCATTATGATTTTAATTTGCATTTCCCTGATTACTAAGGAAGTTAAGAATCTTTTGGGAATTCCCTGGTGGCTTAATGATTAGGATTCTGCATTTTTACTGCTGAGGACCCAGGTTCCATCCCTGATCAGAGAAATAAGATTCTCACAAGCTTGAGGTGCAACCAAAAACAACAAAAAAACAGAATCTTTTAATATCTTGAATAGTCATCTGTATTTATTTTTGTGAATTACCTTATCAAGTTTTTTGGATTTCAATAGGTTGCAGCCATTCTTTATATACTCTTCATCCTAGTTCTTTGTCAGATGTGGTATCAGGATTTTCTTCCAAGTTTGTGGCTTATCTTTTTACTCTCTTTATGATACTTTCAGCAAGCAGAAATTTTGGTGAAGTGAGATTTATTCATTTTTTTCCTTTTTGGTTTGCGCTTTTTGTGTCTTTCAATTCCGTAAAGAAAGAGGAATTCACTGTGAAAGGGAAAACTTTAAATCTTTTAGAAGAAAATACAGGAGAACACCTTTATGATCTTCGGGTACAGAAGGATTTCTTAAATGATACCCCCAAACTGTTAATCATAAACCATTGCTGTGTTATCAAACTTTTTTAGAGATTGTTAGGATAAGTCAGGAGGATAAGTTGAGCTCTAGCTGCTGTTGTTTTAATTATTTTCCCTGGAGGATACACTGCTCTGAGCTGCCACTGAAGGGGCAGTTTCAGAACAATAGGCTGTCGGCACAGCCAGGGCCACTGCCTCTGTCCTAATTCCCATCCTTCTGCCTCCACGGCCACCACCTTCCCAGAAGGGGGGCACAGGGGCCCACAGCAGTTTCTTCACCTTTAATTCTTCTTTGTTACCAGTGCTGATGGGGGTCTGTTTCCGCTAATCTTAACTGTGGCAAAATGCTCCAGGATGTCTATTCTTCTGGTTACATATGGAATTTCCTGGATTTCAGTTGATTGCTTGGGATGGGGGCTGATTAGATGCAGCTATTTCCAGGCATCCTTGCCTTTTCTTTCCTGAAAAACCATTGTGTTAGCAACATATTTTTAGGTGGGGCTACGTTATTCACATACATTTTCTTTTCTTTTTCATCATACGATTTCAAACTAATTCCTGTCCCCCCAAAATGCCAGCATCGAGTGCTACTTTCAACAGTCCTGTCCTTTGTAATACTATTTGAGTAATCCTTATAATATTTTTAACATTTTATCATTTTAAAGCCCATTTTTTCCCCTCTCCAATCTCATGATGCTTCCCTCCCCTCCCCACTCCTTTCCCATATGCCTATTTATGGATCATTATCCCCTCTTCCATCAACATCTTCTCAACTTAGTCCTTGGAGGGGACTCGGTTGGTGTGAGGCTCTCTCATGATGAATGGGATTTTTTTCACTCTTTGTAAAGTGCTGGCTTCCACTAAGGGCAGCTAATTTCTTTGTAGCTACTTGGAGTAAGTAGGTTAGGTTACCAGTACTGCTGCTTATCTCATTCTAAAGTCAATGATCCAATTCACATGATCACCGCCTGTAAATGTGGGGAAACTATTACACAGAAGCCCTAGTAATTGATTAGTAGGTATTTCCTGAAATGAATCATTTACAAGACAATGCTTTGATTCCCAGAGTATTTCTGAGGCAATTAAGACCTGGTCAGTTGCTTATTTTTTGACTGTTGGATGATGGTCATTTTTTCCCTGTTGTAATGTGTGAAATGGACACCCATTTTCTCAGTGTTCTGGCCGCTGGCTGTTTCTCATTTCTTTGTCCTGTGCTTCTGTCTGAAATCTTCTCAGGTAGATGCTTGTGAAACAGTTGATATTGAGTTTCCACCTGTCTTGGTTTGGATTGCACTGAAACATCATGGGTTGTTTTGATCATTGAAGAAAACTGTAGTCAAGATCTGCATCCTTCTTTCTGCCTTGCCTTCCCAGGTTCAGCTAATGTCAGAGGAAAAGTGAAGGGGATGTGTGGGTGGAGGACAGAGTGCCCTGTCTCTCCTCCTGTGACCTGGATGCTCTTGGTGTATGCCCACAGAGAATGGCTGCTCTGCATCTTGCAAGGCTGCTTGAGGCTGGAATTCTTGATTTTCTTTGCATACGGTATTTATGACTTTGTGTACCCCAGGCACTAAATTGCAGACTGTGCCTTAAAATCTGTGGGACAGGAAGTCAGATAATAATTTCTGCCTTACACCAAGCACTTTCTGTGAACAAGGTTTTCATGCTGCGAGCTTGACTTACAGCATCTTATTACATCTTAGAAACACTGTGTGTCCTAGATGTGATCACCCACATAAGAAACCCAAGGCTGGGAGAGGTTGGGTGTATTTTCCAGGTCATTCAACTAAAGAGTGAAGAAATTCAATTCAAACATAGATTTACCTAACTTCATAAGGTGCTTTTAACCACTACACTGTCCTGCCTCCCTCTTAGAGAAAATAAATGATAGGCCAGAAATACATGAAGTGGCATGAAAGTCGCTCAGTCATGTCTGACTCTTTGTGACCCATGGACTATACAGTCAATGGAATTCTCTAGGCCAGAATACTGGAGTGGGTAGCCTTTCCTTTCTACAAGGGATCTTCCCAACCCAGGGATTGAACCCAGGTGTTCTGCATTGCAGGCAGATTCTTTACCAGCTGAGCCACAAGAGAAGCCCAAGAATACTGGAGTAGGTAGCCTATCCCTTCTCCAGCGGATCTTCCTAACCCAGGAATCAAACCAGGGTCTCCTGCACTGCAGGCGGATTCTTTACCAACTGAACTAATACATGAAATAATACCAGAAATACATGGTACTAACTAAAAGGAAGTTACAGAAAGGTAAATTCATGGCAAGCTGGAGTAGTCAAGGGTTATAGAGCAGAAGGAAGGGGTCCATAGAGAGCCTCTGATATCATGTTTCTCAAACTCTTCCCTTTAAGTTGTTAAAAAAATTAACATTAAAAAAATATGAAATGTTTTGTGAGTTTCTACAGGGGCCATGCTAATTTTCTTTGATTCTTTTCAATTTTAGTATATGTACTACCAGTGAGTACTCGTACAGTTTTTAACTTACAACCCACAACATGACATGTATTTTACATTCAGTTCAGTTCAGTCGCTCAGTCATGTCCGACTCTTTGCAACCGCATGCACTGAAGCACGCCAGGCTTTCCTGTCCATCACCAACTCCTGGAGCTTACTCAAACTCATGTGCATAGAGTCGGTGATGCCATCCAACCATCTCACCCTCTGTCATTCCCTTCTCCTCTTGCCTTCGATCTTTCCCAACATCAGGGTCTTTATGACCCAGTAAATGCATATATTTATAACTGAAACAAAATTTTACTTCAATACTGGCCCCAATTCTACGCAGCACACCGCACTTTTCTTTGTTTTACATCTTTTAAAGAATTTTTAAAATGTGGACCATTTTAAAAGCCTTCATTGGATTTATTACAATATTACTTCTATTTTATGTTTTTAATTTTTTGGCCCCAAGGCATGTGGGATCTCAGTTCCCTGACCAGAGATGGAACCCGCACCCCATCAACCACTGGACCGCCAGGGAAGTCCCTACATCATTCTTTAAAACTAATTCTGGTCCTAAATAGATTCTATGACCACAAATCCTGATCTGAAAACTTCAACAGATGGGAGACATCAAAGTCTGGATATGGGTTGAGTCCTCAGCATAGTGTCTTGCAAATATTAAAGCCGAATGTCTTTATCTCTTTACGTGACGCAGCCAACTCGTATAGCACCTCAGTGGCAGACCTGGGATAGAAGCCAGATTTCCTGATTCCCAGTCCAGGCTTTTTGAGTCAAGGAAAGCTTGTCAAAAGGGAGAGACTTTCCCGTGGCAGAGTTTCTCCACAGGCACAGGTAGAAATGGGAGGAAACGGCAGTAGTGGGACACTGACAGAGACCCCCAATGGCCCTAGTCCAAGGTAACAGAGTGGTCGAACAGAACTAATTCCAGAGCCCATGCTCCTTCTGTGGTCGTCTCTATTGTTTGCTCAGTAAAATTACCTGGGAGCCCTTCGGCAATACCAAAGCCCAGGTGACACTTGGATCAATTAAACCCAATTATTTAGGGACAGAGATTGCCTTAAACCTTCCCCAGGTGATTTTACTAGAGAGCTACAGCCTCAGTGCAGTGTAGAAGGTATCCCTTAAAACCCTTCCTGTTTATCCTTCAAGCCTCAACACAAATGCCCCTCTCCCAGGCCCACTGAGTCCTGACTCAAATTCACAATCAAAAGTGACTGCCTTTCCTTTACTGTATTCATCCAGCTCTCACAGATTCTTTCATCCAGTTTGTCTCCCCTGCAACATGGTGCCCGGATTGAGTCCCAAGCTTATGCCTTACTCATCTTTGTATCTAAGTGTGTAATATTTACAGAATGCCCTTTGCTCAGATGGCTCTTCTTCTTCCCCAAACCATCCAGACCTCTGAAATCTACTCTGATCCAGCTCCAACTCCTACTGAGGGTGATGAACCCTCTTCCCAGGATCCGTTCTACCAAGGACAGAAAGTGCACTCATGTGAGGAACTGCAAAATCCTGACCAGTGAAAACAAGTCATCAACTGCAGTGAGACTGAGGCATCCCTCCCCAAAGGGCCGGGCTTCCTCTCCCACGCATTCCCCGCCAGTCATCTCCTCCAGGTTTTCAGATTTCTGACAAGGCAGTGTGGCCCAGCGGGAAGAACCCTGGACAGACATTGGGGAAGAACGGCCTTCCTGTCCTGATCGTGACCGTTAGTGTATCCTGCTGTAGGGCCTCACTTTTCCATTTTATTAGCTAGGAATGACAGCGTTCCAAACTCAATTGTCACCCTCTGTCCCTTTCCCCTTGGGGATTATATAAGAACCCTTATATATGAAAACAAGCTTTGTTCAGGTCCTTGAGCTTTTCTGAGGACTGTGTTGTATAAATATGAGATACCTTTTGTTATTGTTTGTAGCCCAAGGGATTTGCGGAAAGAAGTTGAGAGCCAGCGATGCTCGTTTTTATAGGCAGAAAATAGCTGCTGGAAAAACAACCTGGTGGGCAGAGCACAATGTTCTTATCGAGCAGACAGAATTATCTTTTCCAGGCAGTCATGAACACAAAACACCTGGTGTACACGTTTCCTGCCCCTTCACATATTTTGAAAGAAAGAGACCTTTACCCTGATCTGTCAAGCAGTGATCTTCATGAACTTCTGTCCACAGACCACGACAGTTATCTTGGCCTGCCGCTGCGGAGTTAAATGGTAAACATAGCTGATCATCACTCGTAGGGCATCTTCTCCACATGTCACTCAGATCTTATCAGGTCCACACATGCATTTCTTCTTCCTAAAAATACAGGCCCTGGATGGGCTAAGAGTCAGGGGCATCCTGACATATCCACCAAACACAGAGTTGGGTGCTGTTGAGAAGATGGGAAAGTTGAAGACTTGATCCTGACCCAACCATAGATTACAATCTTTGGAGAAAAAACAAAATAAATCCACTAAAAACATTTAGAGAACCGTACAAATCTATTCATAAGATTCACTCCCTACGTTAAAGACTCGTGTTTAAAGACAGTAGAATTCAGTGTGGGAAAGCTCCATGGAGGATGAGGATGCAGTATACACAGAAGGTGCTCAATAGTATCAGTTAAGTGAATGAAGGAAAATGGAAACGGGCTTTGAAGGGCAAAAAGCATTTGAAATGGTGGTGCTGTGCACTAAGTTGCTTCAGTAGTGTCTGACTCTTTGCAAGCCAATGGACTGTAACCTGCCAGACTCCTCTGTCCATGGGATTCTCTAGGCAAGAATACTGGAATGGGTTACCATGCCCTCCTCCAGAGGATCTTCCTGAGCCAGGGATCTAACCTGCGTCTCTTACATTTCCTACAATAGCAGGTAGGTTCTCTACCACTAGCACCACCTGGGAAGTCCTTGAAATGATGGAGGAAGGAGCAAATAGCTGTGCTGGGAAAGCCAGAGCTTAAGGATTGACTTTGGAGGGAAGCAGGCTGACCTGGGTATGCCACTCACCAACTGTGTGATTCTGAGCAAGTCAGGGAAGCACTCTAAGCTCTACTTCCCTGGTCCATTATAAATCAGCACTCACAATACCTCCATAAATGAGATTAGTG
Source organism: Okapia johnstoni (assembly GCA_024291935.2). Classification (NCBI taxonomy): domain Eukaryota; kingdom Metazoa; phylum Chordata; class Mammalia; order Artiodactyla; family Giraffidae; genus Okapia; species Okapia johnstoni. Next base: position 64,085,663 of record CM044308.1, read on the forward strand.
AAGGCAAACTTCTTAGTCCAATGCCAGACATAGAGTAACTATTCAGTGTTTATTTATTATTATTGTTGCTATTAGTACTAGGAAAAATATAAACCAAGGCAGGAATTGCTCAGTCTGAAAATAGGTTTTTTCCATAATAAAATAATCAATACACTTGATATTAAGTGATATCTATGTATAATAAATTTGAGCACCCAGCACCTGCCCATTGCATCATTGTGAGGGAAAGAATGTCTATTTATACCTCTCTCAAGCTCTAATTTCCTGCTTCTTTCCCCATCTCTGCTACCCCTGTATCCCCGTGGTCCCACTGAGCACTCCCACTCTCTCCTCTTTACCCTCTCCTCCCCCAAGTCCCCACCTTCTTCCCCAATCTGGTGAAAGACTGGTGAGTCATAAGGATGGATCTACAACTCTAACCTTTCAGGCAATGATGACAGACTAAGGGGTCTGGGGACTGAGATTCTCTTAAATACTTTTTGATCCTATCAAGTCATATATGGACAGTTAATCACCTCGAACACAAGAAGCTCTGAGCAGGAGAATTTCAAGTTCCTTTATAGGTCAAATTTTCACGAGTGAAAACTTGAGAATTCTTCCAGGCAGAGACATGGATTGGACCACCAGTGTCACAGCTAAGCCATGATGTCACAGGTCATTAGGGCTGTTGGTAGCTGCACACAAGGGCCTGATGCAGGCCTCTGCTTGTCAAGCTGTGATCTCTCACACCTCTCCCTGCCCAATGGTTGACAGTCGTGCTCCTACTGGAATGGTCTTGGCCTCATTCCTAGGTTCACAGGTCTGTCTTGACTTCAGATTGTTCAGTCGATAAGTCGTGTCCAACTCTTTGTGACCCCATGGACTGCAGCATGCCAGGCTTCCCTGTCCTTCACTATCTCTCGGAGCTTGCTCAAACTCACGTCCACTGTGTTGGTGATGCCATTCAACCATCTCATCCCAAACTTCTTAGCCTATCAGATAATGGTCTTTACATTCATCCCTTCCTTATTCTCTGCCTTCTCCTTAACTCCTGCCATGATAAACTTCTCCCCAGTGCCCTGAAATACCACATCCTTTCAGGTCATTGTTCTTTGATCTGAACAGCTTCCCTAACCTTCACCTGGTCAACCCTTGCTCAATCTACCAGAACCAGCTTCAGAATCATTTCCAAAGTAAAAACTATCATCTCTTCTCCAGCCTTTGGACTCTACAGTTTTTTGTTCTGGGTTGTTTAGACTCCGAAAGTTTTGTATATAGTAATGTGTTCAAGAAATATTTCTTGAATGAGTTCAGACTTCAATAATAGCATTTATTATGATGTGTGGTAATTGTCCTACTTAACTTGCTGGTTTCTTCACCAAGCCGTGAGTTTCTCAAAAGGATGAGGTGAAGGGAAATTTTGTCCTTTATATTTGTATTCTAGGATCCTAGTGCGTGACTCATAAGACTGTAAGTTTAATTCTGACAAATTTAAAATTTTCTAGTATATTTTTTGCAAAACTAATATTTTTTTCTCATTATGAATTCTTTCTTTCTTGATTAGGTTGCCCTTCTCTGTTAAATGTTGAGTTGAGGAAAGGGATGGGGAGATGTCTCCAAAATACAGCTGAGAATATGAACAGCTGGAAAGCAGGTGAACCTGTCTTAGGTTAGAGTCTCTGAAATCAGAGGCTGAGTCTCGTGCAAGTGCTCTCAGGGACACACTTTGGAGGCAAAGTAAAGTGAGATGTGGATTCAGCTGTAGTCCAGCCTCAGCCCAATCCCATGGGAAGCTCTGGGACAAGGGACAAGGATGGCCTCACAGAATTATCCCACTGGAGGCAACGGGGCTGGGATTTTATACCCTTGAATTTGTAGTTGGCTGCAACCACCCCTGGACACCTCCCAGGCATTTCTGGGTAGAGGAGCTCCTGTGGACAAAGAGCAAATTTTCAGGGAAGGATCAAGCTGCAAGCCAGTGGTCACCAACTCACAGCAGCGGAGGGACAAGAGAGCTGGCCTGGGAAAGGATCTGGGAAGCACAACGAAAGCTCCTACCATACCCCTAAAACAAAAGATGATGAAAGGACTTACCCCTAGAAAGGATTATGTAAACCTTTATTTAAAGCCTATCTCCTCTTATTTCGTTAACAAGTCTATCTGGACCAGTTGCTCACTTCTTAATAGATGAGAAATTGCAAGAGAGTAGAGAGCGCAGAGACTCTTAAAGGTAAGTGCACTCGTAGAAGCCAAAAAGAAGCAGGAATTCCAAACAGCATAGCAGTCTGGAACCTTGTGGTATAGAGCCCTAGAGGGTTGTAAATTCAAGTCTAAAAATATTGAGATTTATAGCGATACCCTAAGTCAACGAGAAAAGTTAGCAAACTGCATTTTGCATCGTATGTTTAAAAACACAGGATGATGTGCCAAGTAGCTTTAAAATATTTTGTTCAAAATTTGGAAGCTTATATAATGCAAATAATTACATAGTCATTTTATTTTTGCAGATTATCTCCTTCGCTGCCAATCCTTGAATAAGTGAGTGTTACTGAAATACACCTTGGAGAAAACCTGACCTCCAGGAGCCTGTTGAAACTCCTTGGATAGTAGCATAACTTCAGACTTGTTTGAACGTTCTGATGGTTCTGATGCCACCTGGCACATGTGATTACATAATCAGAGCTGATAGAAACCTCCAGTCACCACATACACACCGTCTGGTATAGAGCGAGTTCTAACCTGGCATCAGACATGCGGGGTTCAAGTTCCTCCACTGTCATTACATCTGTGTGATCCTAAACAAGTCATTTGTCTTCTCTGATCTCAGTGTCTTTGTCTGTAAAGGGGGCATAATCGTATTTATCATATTAAGACTTGTTATGTCACATATTACACCAATGTATTATATGTACTATGTTATTGTATTTATTATATTAACAATATTTTTTATCACGTCTCATCAGCCTTCTACGAGGCACAAATGAGATAATGAGAAATTGTTCATAAGGGGTGTGAAATAATTAAAATGAAAGCAGAGTATTTGGAAAAGTAAACACTTTCATTCCTTTATTCTTTATGATGCAATTTTTGACAGTTTACGTAAACCCTTAAAACTGATGCAGCAGACATGAATGCCATCTCCCATCGATTTACTCTGCCCAAGTGCTCCACCGCCTGTCTTCCTACGCTGCCCTTCTGGTGGCCAGCCTCTCCCCCCATTTCTTGCTCTAGTTTCAGAATGACTGCCTTTGGAGAATGGGGTTTCTCAGGAAGAACATTGCACAATCAGAAAACTCTGATCTGCCAAGTCTGTAGCATTTTTTTTTTCCTGGAGCCTTTTCAGGAATGTGTCACAGGAGGTGGGGGAGATGGGCCATGGAACAGAGAGTACTAGGCACCAGCCACCAGGTAATAAAATGTCCGAGCATTCCTTTTCAGAATCTAATGAAGACATCAATCTTCATTTAGTCAGAGGGTCTGGGGTCCACAGCAGTGAGATTCACTAAGCCGCTTCAAAAAGCGGGAGGAACAATGACCAAAATGCAGGCCAGAAAGCAGGAGGCAGTGAATTCTAGAACTCGATGATGTCTTTTTTCAACAAGGGTTGAATTTGCCAGTAGCTATAGCAATTTTCACTAAATATGAGCTCAGTGTTGTGCCAGAGCTGGCTTGCCCCAAATCAAGAGAGCCAGTTTTTCAAGGCTCTTCCCAATCCCATGCTCAGTGATGTCATATCGGTAGCTTGTCACTGACCCAGGTGGCAGTATTTACACCATGGAAACCAGCAGGTGCCATCAATAGGGTCCCTCACACCCCATCCAGAGAGCCAGCCTACCAGTACATCACTGCTTAAGCTTGTCTCCAAATGTCAACAAGATGTGTGGAATCCTGAAATAGCTTTCAGAAGAGCAGTGCTGTTCTTGAATTTCCGTGTGAACCACTGAGGGGAAAAGGTCTGTGTATATAAATATCAGAAATTTTTTTGCTTTCGGATTTCGAATCACCTTCCTCATATAACCTCTCTTTTCCTTCAGGCTGAACGTGGAGAATGGCTACTACTGAACTGAGAAAAACCTGAGTCACTGCAACATCCTTGGCATTGTCCATTTGATTGTTTTTTCCCACAAGTGTTTCCCAGGCTTTAGCTTCTGCCGGTACAGAGGACCCCTATGGACAGCAATTATCCCATGGGGAGTATACCCTCATTACCGGATCCTGCAGAAAAGGAGGGGCAAGATGCTGCTCTTTGCTTGGAGGAAGTTTGTGAAACAGATTGGATCCAACTGAAAGTGGCCAACCCTAGTGGTGTGCTGTGCTTAGTCACTCAGTCGTGTCTGACTTTTTATGACTCCATGAACTGTAGCCCGTCAGGTTCCTCTGTCCATGGCAGTTCTCTGGGCAAGAATACTGGAGTGGGTTGCCATGCCCTCCTCCAGGGGATCTTCCCAACCCAGGGATTGAACCCAGGTCTCCCGAATTGCAGGCAGATTCTTTACCATCTGAGCCACCAGGGAAGCCCAAGAATACTGTGTAGTGGGTAGCCTATTCCTTCTCCAGGGGAATTTCCTAACCCAGGAACCAACCGGGGTCTCCTGCATTGCAGGCGAATTCTTTACCAGCTGAGCTACCAGTGAAGCCTGGCCAACCTTAGTAGGAAAACATAATTTTCTTTTTCTTTTCTTTTTTTTTTTTCGGTCACATGACATGGCTTGAAGAATCCTAGTTTCCAAACCAGAAATTGAACCCGTGCCCTCAGCAGTGAAAGTGCAGAGTCCTAACCACTGGACCATAGGGAATTCTGCCTTCTTTCTTTCCATACAAAACTGCAGGACTAATGGAGAATTAAGGGGAATAAAAATACAAACATGCATGATATCCACTTCCACACACCTATCTTTCTGACATCTTTGTGGCTGTAGCTGGTGATCTGCATCACTCTTTCCCATAACTTACCTAGAGGTTGAAAGGAAAAGAGGTGGGGAAAATTAGCATTTACAGAGCACTAACTGGCTATCAGCTACTAGAGTGTCTTAACCTAGTTGCCACAGCAACCGTGCAAGAAAGGTACTATTACTTCCATTTTTTCAGAGAAGGAAAGATAAGAATTACCTAAGGTTATCAGGGCACAGAAGCAGGAATTCGAATACTGGTCTCTGACTTCAGATCTTGGGCTCTTTTCACCGTTTCTACTACTTTTTTTATTGACCCATGGTAAAAAACAAAGCCCAACTGTGGAACTAGTTCTGGAGACATGGTGCAGGCTGTCTGCTTCCCTGGGGCTGGCCTTCCACAAGGATACACACTGACTTGCCCAGTGAGAGAAAGCTAGCAGACTTTCAGGTGCAGGGCTTGCAGTTTCTCAGGGGCAGTTTTGAGACAAACCCCAAGTCTTTGCTGTCATGCTCACTAAAGATGTAAAGCAGGACAAGAGCATGGGAATCAAAGACAAATCCTGGGCAAAGTTTTGAAGAATTTTTTTTTCAAGCTGTTCTGTTCTATAGCCTAAGTAGCCAGCTCCTCCCAATTTAGTCTCAAATTATCACCTATGTTCTTTAAAGAAAGAAAGCAAAGAATGTTCTTTCCAGTAATTTTACACTAGGAGAAATACATGATGGTTTTACCTACAGACTTCACATCAGCAATTGTGCATCATTTCGTGTCGCATCCCAGGCTAAGTAATGTGACACACTCCCTTTGGTTTCCTGGGATACACCCTAACAAAGGACTTGTCTTATCAGGTTTCAGTGATAAAGATGTTATGGGTATTCATAACTTAAATTCATAGAGTATGCCAATTCACAACTCAGTGAAGTTAATAGGTTTTTTTTTTAGATTTTAGTTGAAGTGGCAAAGAGATATTGTATTGATTTATGCTTGCTACACCTTTACACATTCAAAGACAATAATTTATGCTTCCTCTAAATCTTCTTTTTGCCTGGGCAATGACTTCTTTTAATAGATTTTTTATATTTTTGATTATGTAAATAATAGATATTCAAAGGTCAAATAATAAAAATTCTAATGTAAAATGATATAAAATAGGATGTTGGTTTAATTATTAAAGTGAACACTTTAACAAGAAATGATACCTTAGGAATTTAATCTTGGTACCCCAATTTTTAATATAAAAAATTTATATACAATTTTATATAAAGTATTTAAAAAATTTTTATTGTGATACCCTAAAGTCTGGGCTTCCCTGGTAACTCAAATGGTATAGAATCTGCCTGCAATGAAGGAGATGTGGATTCAATCCCTGGGTCAGGAAGAGTCCCTAGAGAAGGAAATGGCTACCCACCCCAATATTCCTAACTGGAGAATTCTGTGGACAGAGAAGCCTGGTGGGCTACAGTTTATGGGGTCACAAGGAGTCAGACATGACTGAGCGACTAACAATTTTTCACAAAGCCTAGCAAGGAGAGAAAGAGAGAAAGAAAGAATGTGTGCATGTATTATGTTATGAATATACTCAGTTGAAAGTGTCTTTATGACCTGCAGATGGAAATGTATGCAGTGGATATATGGGTCTTAGGAGGAAGTTTGGGCTGTAAGTATAGTTTTGAAATTTATCAGTATATAGATAGCAATTGGAGCCATAAGAATGGATAGGATCATCCAGTAAAAGTACGTAGAGTAAGAAGAGGATAAAGTCTAGAACTGAACCCAGAAAATCCCCTACATTTGAAAGCCAGGACTATTCAGATGTCTAAAACCATCCAAATACTTCCACCATCTCCAGGCTGACTCCAGTGGGATTCTGTCTTCTTCTACCTTTCAGGTAAATTTTAAACCAGAAAAGAGGCTTCACTGACATTTCAGATCATGTTGGATTTTTTTCCACACCAATTTGAAAGCTGCATCATGGGAGAATTGGCATTTTAAGAAATGGCATGAGAGAACTCACATTTGAAGTTAGGATGTAGGAGCAGTCAACAGATACAAACCCAAAGATGACTCAGTTATTAGAATTATCATAGTAGGACTTTTAATCAACTATTGTAATATGTTAAAGAAATTGTATTAAAATATGGATATAATAGGTAAAGAGATGAAGTATTTTAGGAGAACAATTTAAACAATAAAAAATTGAAAATACAAAACTGAAAAATAAAGTTTCTGACACTGGTGCTTAAGAATAGCATTTAAATACTGTGGAGGAAAGGATCAGTGAATGGGAAGAAAGCACAATACCAATTACTGAAACAGGAGGAAAGAGAGAAAAAGACAGAAAAATGAATAGATTATCAATAAGCATGGAATAAACCAAGTTTCTAATGTTCATGCAATTTTTTTTAAACAGTCACTCCCCATTCTTTCCTCTCCTCAGCCCCTGGAAACTATGCCTTCTTTATTTTTTATTTTGTTATTTTTTGGCCACACTAAATGGCATGTGGAACTTCCCTAACCAGAGACTGAACCTGTGTCCCCTGCAGTGGAAGCATGGAGTCTTAACCACTGGACCAGCAGGAAAGTCCATATCCATGTAATTTGAGTATGAGAGGGAGAGAAATAAGCAGGCAGAAAAAAATACTTTAAACAATAATAACTGAAACTCTCCAAATCTGATGGAAACACGAACCCATGGATCCAAGATATTCAACAAGCCCCATGCAAGATAAATATAGAGAAAATGCCTCCTAAATACATGATGCCCAAACTGGTGAAACATAAAGAGAAAGAGAACATTTTAAAAGCAACCAGAAAAATAAGATAAACATACCAGGAGCAATGATGTGAATGATAGCTGATTTCTCATCAGAAACTGTACAAGACAAAAAACATCTTAGAAGACAATGCAATATCATCTTTAAGGGAAATAAAACTGTCACCATTGAATTCTATATCCAACTAAAAGATTCTTCAAAAATGAAGGTAAAGTAGGGACATTTTCAGATGAAAGAAGGTGGACAGAATTTGCTGCAAGTAAATTTATACTATTCAATACATTATATGCTAAAGAAAAAATCTCAGACTAAAAAGAAATTTACAGATAGCAACTTTAATATACAGAAAGTAAAAAATAATGAGGAAAGGTAATGGGCTCCCAGTTTCCTGTTCAGCATGTAAGGAACTTTAAGAAGTCACTACTCTGTCCTAACAGTGAAAAGCTGAGCAAACTGGAAAATCAACAATTCTTAGACTTCTCTGTAGGAGAAGTGAGGTCAAAGGTCAAACTGCTGCCCTTCAAATTGAAGAAACAAGTGAATAGGAGAGTCACAACTTATTGGAGCAGAAACTTACATGTAGAAACTTCTGTGGGAACCACTGCCTGGGCAGAAAAACCTCAATTGTAATTGACAAATTGCTGCAGGCTGAGTGTGGACAACTCTGAGAATTCTCAATGAACAGTAAAATTTGAAACTAAAAATGCACTTTCTTGCCTTGTAGGCAAGAAAGGCATCTATTTGGTTTTTCAGTTCAGTTCAATTCAGTCTCTCAGTTGTGTCCGACTTTTTGCTACCCCATGAATCGCAATGTGCCAGGCCTCCCTGTCCATCACCAACTGCTGCAGTTTAGCCAAACTCATGTCCATCAAGTCGGTGATGCCATCCAGCCATCTCATCCTCTGTCGTCCCCTTCTCCCCCTGCCCTCAGTCCTTCCCAGTATCAGGGTCTTTTCCAATGAGTCAGCTCTTCGCATGAGGTGGCCAAAGTATTGGAGCTTCAGCTTCAACATCAGTCCTTCTAATGAACACCCAGGACTGATCTCCTTTAGGATGGACTGGTTGGATCTCCTTGCAGTCCAAGGGACCCTCAAGAGTCTTCTCCAACACCACAGTTCAAAAGCATCAATTTTCTTCAGTGCTCAGCTTTCTTTATAGTTCAACTTTCACATCCATACATGACTACTGGAAAAACCATAGCCTTGACTAGATGGACCTTTGTTGACAAAGTGATGTCTCTGCTTTTAAATATGCTATCTAGGTTGGTCATAACTTTCCTTCCAAGGAGTAAGCGTCTTTTAATTTCATGGCTGCAATCACCATCAGCAGTGATTTTGGAGCCCCCCAAAATAAAGTCTGACACTGTTTCCACTGTTTCTCCATCTATTTCCCATGAAGTGATGGGACCAGATGCCATGATCTTAGTTTTCTGAATGTTGAGCTTTAAGCCAACTTTTTCATTCTCCTCTTTCACTTTCATCAAGAGGCTTTTTAATTCCTCTTCACTTTCTGCCATAAGGGTGGTGTCATCTGCATATCTGAGTTTATTGATATTTCTCCTGGCAATCTTGATTCCAGCTTGTGCTTCTTCCAGCCCAGCATTTCTCATGACAAGACAACTCAAAGATGGAGAAGACAATGGCAACCCACTCCAGTACTCTTGCCTGGAGAATCCCAGGGACGGGGGAGCCTGGTGGGCTGCCGTCTATGGGGTCGCACAGAGTCGGACACGACTGAAGTGACTTAGCAGCAGCAGCAGCAAGCCATCATCAGTGTCTAACACATCAGTTCTATGGGCGCTGGGCACTGGGTCCTGGCAGGGATGGACCGGGATGAGCAAGGGAGGCTGGAAGATGCCAATGGCTAATGCGGCAGACTGGCCAGGGAGGCTGGGCTGTTTACCCTGGAGACCCGGCCAGTCTCAGGGCCGGGAGCAGGGTTATCTTCAGAGCCCCCAGTAACTGGTTTTAGTTATCTCAGATTTGTTATTTCACTCATCTCTAATAAAGGATTTTTTGGAGTAAAAAAAAAAAAAAAAAAACTCAAAAAAGCACAGAAAGCCAGTTATTGAAAAAATTCCCCAACAAATTTTAGCCACAGTCCCTGTCCTCAGCTTGGACTAGAAAACAGTAAACTACAGACAAACCAAAACCTGCCCTTTTGAAGAAATCTTATTTAAAGAACAGAAAAGAGGGAAATAAAATAGTCTTTGAAATATGGCAGGTGGTTTTTAGAGAGCCCTGGAAGCTTGCCTTAATCATTCTGGTGAAATGGAATACATGTGGTCACTGGAAGATGGCCATATTGTTTCTTGTCAGTAATGATCTTCATCTGAAGGGAGGATGCTGGCCTGGGCACCATTTGATGTCACTTAGGCAATCTGAGATATCAAGGTCTAGTAGCCTCAAGTCTTCTATTCCATATCTTCACTGAATCTCCCCCATATAAGTTTCTTGTCACTGGATGATGAGTGAATGATGGACTCATCAGGGTAGAAAGACATTTCACTGATGGAGCCAGCATGGTTGGGCAGCTCTTACAAAATACTCCTGTTTCTGAAATCCTGCACAAACATAAACATGTTGACTGAGCCAGCTGCTATCTTGATTCCATCAGGTGATCAAGACCATCTCAGCAGATTCTTTTGAAAGTGGTGCCCATTTTCTTGAAATACTTTATCATTTACTTATCACCCTCCAGGATTAAATGCTTGTAAATCTAACAAAATATGTACAAGATCTATATAAGGAAAACTACAAAAGTCTAATGAGTAAAATCAAAGAACTGAATAAATGGAGAGAGATTCTGTGTTCATGGACAGGAAAACAGTATTATCAAGATGTCAGTTCTTCTCAGCTTGATCTATAGATGCAGTGCAATCCCAATCAAAATCCTAGCACCTTATTTAATAGATATTAGCAGACAAACTGATTCTAAACTTTACATAGAGAAGTAGAAGACCTAGAATAGCCAATACAATACTAAAAGAGAAGAGAAAAGTTGGAGGACTGATACTACCCAGGTTTAAGACTTACAGCAGTAATCTTGTGTGATGTTGACAAAAGAATAGAAAATAGATAAATGGGATACAATTGAGAGCCTAGAAATAGCTTTCCACAGATATAGTCAACTGTTCTTTGATGGAGGAGAAAAAGTAATATAATGGAGCAAAGATAGTCTTTTCACTAAATGGTATGGGAACAACTGGACATCCACATGCAAAAAAAAAGCTACACACAGACCTTACACCCCTCACAAAAATTATTTCCAAATGGTCACAGACCTAAGTGTAAGATGCAAAACTATAAAAACTCCTAGATTATAACATAGGAGAAAATCGAGATGACCTTGAGTACAGAAATGACTTTTTACATATAACACAGAGGCATGAGCCACAAAAGAAACTGATAAGCTGGCTTCATTAAAATTATAAACTTCTTCTCTGTGAAAGACAATGTTAAGAGCATGAGAAGACAGTCCACAGACTGAGAGAAAATATTTGCAAAAGATACAACTGATAAAAGACTGTTATTCAATATATACAAAGAGCTCTTGAAACTTAACAATAAGAAAAAAAAAGATTAAAAGATGGATCAATTACCTCACCAAAAATGATGTACAAATAAGGTGGCAAATAAGCATAAGAAAAGATGCTCCATAGACTATGTCATCAGGGAGATGCAAATTAAAACATCAGTAAGGTATTACCACAACTATGAGAATGACCAAAATCTGAAACACTGACAACACCAAATACTGGTAAGGGTGTGGAATAACTGGAACTCATACACATTTCTGGTAGAAATTCAAAAATAGTGCAATCATTTTGGAAGATGGTTTGCCAGTTTTTCACATAAGTAAACATACTCATACCATAAAATCTAGCAATCATACTCCTTGGTATTTATCCAAAGGAGGTGAAAACTCATGGCCCACAAAAACTTGCACACAGATGTAATAACTGTTTCAGTTCAGTCCAGTCACTCACTCGTGTCCGACTCTTTGCAACCCCATGAATCGCAGCACGCCAGGCCTCCCTGTCCATCACCAACTCTCAGAGTTTACCCAAACCCATGTCCATCGAGTCGGTGATGCTATCCAACCATCTCATCCTCTGTCGTCCCCTTCTCCTCTTGCCCCCAATCCTTCCCAGCATCAGGGTCTTTTCCAACGAGTCAACTCTTCGCATGAGGTGGCCAAAGTATTGGAGTTTCAGCTTCAACATCAGTCCTTCCAATGAACACCTAGGACTGATCTCCTTTAGAATGGACTGGTTGGATCTTCTTGCAGTCCAAGGGACTCTCAAGAGTCTTCTCCAACACCACAGTTCAAAAGCATCAACTCTTCGGCACTCAGCTTTCTTCACCGTCCAACTCTCACATCCACACATGACTACTGGAAAAACCATAGCCTTGACTAGATGGACCTTTGTTGGCAAAGTGATGTCTCTGCTTTTAAATATGCTATCTAGGTTGGTCATAACTTTCCTTCCAAGGAGTAAGCGTCTTTTAATTTCATGGCTGCAATCACCATCTGCAATGATTTTGGAGCCCAGAAAAATAAAGTCTGACACTGTTTCCACTGCTTCCCCATCTAGTTCCCATGAAGTGATGGGACCAGATGCCATGATCTTAGTTTTCTGAATGTTGAGCTTTAAGCCAACTTTTTCACTCTCCTCTTTCACTTTCATCAAGAGGCTCTTTAGTTCTTCTTCGCTTTCTGCCATAAGGATGGTGTCATCTGCATATCTGAGGTTATTGATATTTCTCCCGGCAATCTTGATTCCAGCTTGTGTTTCTTCCAGCCCAGTGTTTCCCATCATGTATTCTGCATATAAGTTAAATAAGCAGGGTGATAATATACAGCCTTGACGTACTCCTTTTCCTATTTGGAACCAGTCTGTTGTTCCATGTCCAGTTCTAACTGTTGCTTCCTGGCCTGCATACAGGTTTCTCAAGAGACAAGTCAGATGGTCTGGTATTCCCATCTCTTTCAGAATTTCCCACAGTTTATTGTGATCCACACAGTCAAAGGCTTTGGCATAGTCAATAAAGCAGAAATAGATGTTTTTCTGGAACTCTCTTGCTTTTTCGATGATCCAGTGGATGTTGGCAATTTGATCTCTGGTTCCTCTGCCTTTTCTAAAACCAGCTTGAACATCTGGAGTTCACGGTTCACGTATTGCTGAGCCTGGCTTGGAGAATTTTGAGCATTACTTTACTAGCGTGTGAGATGAGTGCAATTGTTCAGCAGTTCGAGCATTCTTTGGCATTGCCTTTCTTTGGAATTGGAATGAAAACTGACCTTTTCCAGTCCTGTGGCCACTGCTGAGTTTTCCAGATTTACTGGCATATCGAGTGCAGCACTTTCACAGCATCATCTTTCAGGATTTGAAATAGCTCAACTGGCATTCCATCACCTCCACTAGCTTTGTTCGTAGTGATGCTTCCTAAGGCCCACTTGACTTCACTTTCCAGGATGTCTGGCTCTAGGTGAGTGATCATACCATCATGATTATCTGGGTCATGAAGATCTTTTTTGTACAGTTCTTCTGTGTATTCTTGCCACCTCTTCTTAATATCTTCTGCTTCTGTTAGGTCCATACCATTTCTGTCCTTTATTGAGCCCATCTTTGCATGAAATGTTCCCTTGGTATCTCTAATTTTCTTGAAGAGATCTCTAGTCTTTCCCATTCTGTTGTTTTCTTCTATTTCTTTGCACTGATCACTGAGGAAGGCTTTCTTATCTCTCCTTGCTATTCTTTGGAACTCTGCATTCAAATGGGAATATTTTTCCTTTTCTCCTTTGCTTTTAGCTTCTCTTCTTTTCCCAGCTATTCGTAAGGCCTCCTCAGAGAGCCATTTTGTTTTTTTGCATTTCTTTTCCATGAGGATGGTCTTGATCCCTGTCTCCTGTACAGTGTCACGAACCTCTGTCCATAGTTCATCAGGCACTCTATCAGGTCTAGTCCCTTAAATCTATTTGTCCCTTCCACTGTATAATCATAAGGGATTTGATTTAGGTCATACCTGAATAGTCTAGTGGTTTTCCCTACTTTCTTCAATTTAAGTCTGAATTTGGCAATAAGGAGTTCATGATCTGAGCCACAGTCTGCTCCTGGTCTTGTTTTTGCTGACTGTTTAAAATAACCTTATTCATCACTGCTTAAACTTGGAAACAACCAAGATGTCCTTCAGTGGGCATATGGACTGATAAACTATGGCACATCCAGACAATGGGATATTATTCAGTACTAAGAAGAAATGAGCTATTAAACTGTGAAAGAACACGAGAGAATCTTAAATGTGTATTAGCAAGTGAAAATGTATATTACTAAGTGAAAGCCTGGGAAGACTACATACTGTGCGATTCCAACTCTACAACACTCTGGAAATGGCAAAACTGTGGTGACAGATCAGTGATCGCCAGGAGAGAGGACATAAAGGATGAAGAGGCAAAGCTCACAGGAATTTTAGGGCAGTTAAAATATTCTGTATGATATTATAATGATGAGTACACGTCATTATACATTTGTCCAAGCCCCTAGAATATACAATACCCAGAATGAACCCTAAAGACTTTGGGTGATTATGTGCCAATGTAGATTCATCCCTTGGTAAAAGATGAAACATTTAGTTGAATGATGTTGGTAGTGGGGGAGGCTATGCATGTGTAGGTGCAGAGGGTATGAGGGAAATCTCTGTACCTTCCTCTTAATTATGGTGTGAACCTAAAACTGTTCTAAAAATAAAATAAAGTCTGGAGCTTCCCTGGTGGTCCGGTAGTTAAGAATTTGCTACTAATGCAGGGGACATGGCTTCGATCCCTGGTCCAGGAGGATCCCACATGCTGCGGGGGAGCTGAGCCCATGTGCCCCAACTACTGAGCCCGTAAGTTACTGAAGCCTCTGTGCCTTAGAGCCTGTGCTCTACAACAAGAGACGCCACTGCAATGAGAAGCCAACAGACCACAATGAAGAGTAGCCTCCATTCATGCAACTAGAGAAAGCCCACAAGTAGCATCGAAGACCCAACACAGCCATAAATAAATTAATTAATTAAATAAAATTTAATAAATAAATACATTGAAAAAATAAAGTTTTTTAAAAAGTCTTCAGAGAGGCCCAGTCATAGGGGCTCACAACTCACAAAAACTCTCATACTTTTGTGAGTTTTACTTCTGAGAGTTTTACCAGGTCTTTACAGTAAACAGTAGAGAAATCTCTCTCAGTGCTTCCAGCAGAAAAATAGAAAAGAAACCATTTTGAAATATGCTAGAGCATTCTGTTCTTCTTAGCAAGACCTGCACTCAAGAAAAACTATTTTATCAAAGCCCAATTTCCCAGGGTTGTTTCAGAGACTAAACTCACTGGAGAAAGGGAAATACCCAACTTTAGCCCCCACCAGGCAATCTGTCCTACTGAAGGGGAATAAAATTGAGAAGAACTGATGAAATTCACTGTCCAGGACACAGGTCACCAAAAATCTGAGGCATAATCATAGGATCGTTGAACATTTTCCCTCTCCCCAGACTTTACCACCATATTACTAAAGGCATATTTACTGCAGTTCCTTTATACACTGCATGATGTCCACCTTTCAACAAAAAAGTATAAGGCATGCTGGAGGGCAAGAAAAATACAGTTTGAAGAGATGAAACAAGCATCAGATTCAGAGCCAGAGATGACAGGAATGATGGAATCATCAGAGCAGTAATTTTTAAAACTATGATCAACATGCTAGGGCTTTATGGGAAAAGTAGATGACACGCAAGAACAGATGTATGACTTAGGCAGAGAGATAAGAAGTCTTAAAACTAGTTGAAACAAAATGTTAAAGACCAAAAATTCTGTAACAGAAATGAAGAATGCCTTTTGATTGTCACTAGTGGACTAAACATGGCTGAGGAAAGAATCTCTAAGCTTAAGGATATGGTGTTAAAAACTTCCAAAAGAGAGAAGAAAAAAAAAAAAAGGCTGAGAAAACAGAGCAGAGTATCCAAAAACAGGTATAACTACCAAAGGTGTTACAAACACATAATGGGAATCTTGGAAGGAGAAGAGAGACAGGAGAAGAAAAAATACTTAAAGCAATAAGGGCTCAGAATTTCCCCAAATTAACATTAGACATGAAAGCACAGATCTAGGAATCTCAGAGAACACTAAGCAGGATAAATGAAAAATAGACACAGAAACAAAAAAACACACCTGGGTATATCATATTCAAATTTAAGAAAATCAAGCATAAAGAAAAATTCTTAAAAGAAACAGTTATGTATAGAGGAGCAAAGATAACAATTACATCCAACTTCTCTACAGAAACCATGTAAGCAAGAAGAGAATAGGGCGAAATATTTAAAATTTTAAATAATAATAATTTAAATAATTTAAAATTAATAGGAAAAAACGGAAGTTTTTTCTTAGAATTAGTACAGTACTTAGCATTCTGTACTCTGTGAAGTTATCCTTCAAAAGTGAAGGAGAAATAAAGACTTTCTCATAAAAGCAAAAACTGAGGGAATTTGTTGCCAGTAGACCTGCTTTGCAAGAAAATGTTCGGAAGTTTTTAGAGAAGGAAACTGATTTTGATTAAAAACTCAGATTTACAAAAAGAAAGAAGGAGTACCAGATAATAAATGAAAGTAAAATAAAAACATCTATTTTTCTTATTATTAGTTTATATAACAGTTCATTCAAAATAATAATAGCAATAATATGTTCAGTTATGAATGTTTATACATATATAAGCATATATACACAAGCATACATATATACATATGTTTGTGAGTTTTCATTATTGAAAAAGCTCAATATTTTTTTTAAAAAGTGTTAGTTGCTCAGTCACATCTGATTCTTTGTGACCCCATGGACTGTAGCCCACCAGGCTCCTCTGTCCTTGAAATTCTCCAGGCAAGAATACTGGAGTGGACAGCCATTCCCTTCTCAGGGGATCTTCCCAATCCAGGGATTGAACCCAGATCTCCTTCATTGCAGGAGGATTCTTTACTGTCTGAGCCACCAAGGGAAGCCCATACATAGGTTTATTTATGCTTATAGATAAATTAAATGAATGACACCAGTGACATAAGGAATAGGAGGGAGGAATTAAGAACATTCTATTATACATATCAAAAAGCCAGAAGAATAGTAAAAAGCACCCAATTAATCCAAGAGAAAACATGTAACCAAGAACAAGGAAATAAACAATCAGATAGAACAAGTTGAAAACAAACATTAGATGTTAAGCGTAAACCCACTGGTGTTAGTTTTAACACATGGTTGCAAATTCTCTGACGGTCCACTCCATTGAATGTTGGAGTCTGTCTCTCCTTCCTTGAATCTGGGTAGGCTTATAAACACTTTCATCAAGGTGACTTCTGAGGCTAGGTCATAAAATGTCACACAACTTTGGCCTTGATCACTGAAAACACCCACTTTTGAGACCCTGAACCAGTATGTAAAAATTTTAACTACCTTGAAGCTGACATACTAAATCTGTGGCTTAGCCATAAAATGGAATGCTACTCAGTAATATAAACCACTGATGAACCACCAATACATAAAAAAATATGATTGAAACTTAAAAATATGTTGCCGAGTGGAAAAAGCCTCACACAAGACTATGTACTGTATGACTCCATTATAGGGAAAACTAACCTATGATAGAAAAAATGAGAACTATGGTCGACTCTGGTGGATGGGAGTTGGCAGAGATTGACCAGGAAGGGCAAGAAACAACTTTCTGAACCTGAAGGTACTGTTCAAAAGAGGTTTGGGTATTACAAGTTTATGAATTATCAAAATCAGCATATATACTTAACATAAATTAAGATTTGTTCCGTACATTTTATATCAAAACAAAAAGCTGCAAACAAATACTGAACTCTCCTTAACGTTACACATACTTAACTATTTATAGGGAAAAAAACCTGATGTCTGCTATTTGCAATGCAATAAAGAAAAGATGCACTTATGGATGGATAGAGGGAGAAACAGATGAACAGATACATGAAAAAGCAAATTTAGTTAAATGTTAGTAGTAGACTCTAGGTGGAGGGTGTACAAGTGTTTACTGTCAATTTTATCAACTATAGTGTAATTTGAAATTTTTCACATTAAATTATTAGAAAATTCCCCCCGCCCCAAAAAGAGGAGAAAATTTTTTTTTTAGAAAAAGGGGAGGGGGACTGGCAGGCAGGGAATGGGTAATTAGGGAGTTGCTCCTTCTCCTTAGAAGATTGTTAC
Organism: Okapia johnstoni; assembly: GCA_024291935.2. Classification (NCBI taxonomy): domain Eukaryota; kingdom Metazoa; phylum Chordata; class Mammalia; order Artiodactyla; family Giraffidae; genus Okapia; species Okapia johnstoni. The sequence goes on from CM044308.1 coordinate 64,103,549, forward strand.
ATCTGCAGAAGAAACTGCTTCTATAAAAACTGATTATACAAAGATCCCAGTAGAATGGAGCTCTACAGGATATCTATATTAAGTGGGCTTCAAATCCTTCCAGAATAGGTCGGAAATGCCCAGGTTCCTGAAGTTGTAGGAGATTTCCTTGCCTGAATTTGCCATGGCTCCTTCATGGCTGGTGGCCTGTTTGGGATTGAGCTAGGGATCCCCAAATGCAGCAAGCACTGCTTCCAAAGGTGCTCAGACTGAGAGATCTATTGAGAGGACAAGGTCTCCAGATGGACATCTCAAAGGATCCATTATTCTAGTACAAAGAATATTGCCTATATGGCCCAAAAAAGGATACAAGGCGGGGAAAAAGTCCCCCCTGTGCTATCAACTCCAGGAAGGCAGAATCCAATTTATCTTGCTCACCATTTTATCTCCAGCATTTTAGTACAGTGTCTAGCACAAAGTAAAAACATATTAATTAATGAATTAAATGATGTTCTATCCTATTGAAAATCTTGGAGTAAATTTCAAAATAAATGATCCATGCATTTCGACTGCCCTTTTTACCCAGCATCAGTGGAAACAACTTCCAGAAAGAAGTATAAGTATAGAATTGATAAAGTATAGAATTGTGTATCTTTATCAAAATGGTTAATATGTTTTTCCAGTGAGAGAACAAACAAAATGACAATTACTACTGTTACTCTATTTATTAAGCAGGTACTATAAAGCTAGGGAATATGTTAAGCACCTTACCTTGTTGCCAATACTTGCAATAATCCTAAAAGGTAACTGTGGGATGAGAAAACCAGTGCCTAGCTAATTTACTAAACAATATACTGCGAGTAAGACCCAAACCGTTCGAATGTATGCTGCCCGGCTCCAAAGTTTATTTACAACACATCACAGTGTAAGGTATACATGCTGTATACCGAATAACATAAATAAATGTAGATTATCATCTAGTTAGGTTGCTTTTCACCATGTGCATATATGGAGAATCTACTCTTGGCCTCCTACTGCAGAACATGGGTGTGTGTGTGTGTGTGTGTGTGTGTGTGTGTGTGCAGTGACTGCCTAAACAATTAAAAGAAGGAAGGAAGCACATCCTCCCTGGCCTTTGGCCTCTCCCTTCCTCACCCTCTAGTAAATATAAATCTGTCCAAACCAGAAAGCTTTTCCTAACTCTAGTAGAAATAGTTGCCTTAGCATTATTATTCTCCACCCAACACAGTTTTTTAAGTTTTTTTAAAATACCTTTTCTCATGAAAGGATGTTCCTGGGGGTTTGTTGTTTCCTCATGCCCTCAATGGACACTCCAGAGGTCTGCTCCTCTCTTCAGTGAAGATCTGTTTGAACACTGGACAAGAATATCACACATACGGGGACATAGGAACCATCGACCTGGGGAAGAAACTCATACTGCAGAGAATCAAGACATACTTAAATTTTGTCTTCAGTGAAATCCACCACTCCTGGTCAGGGGTCACAAAGAGTCAAACACAACTGAGTGACTAACACGCACACACAACATAGAAAATAATGTACGAAAGAAGGAATTGAAAACAGAAGAAATGAATGCATAAAGCAGTAAACAAAAAATTGATAGTTATTAAATCTAACTAAGAATAATCTTAAGCAGATGCAAATGAGAAAAGGATACTTACGATTGGTTCTTACAGTAAAAGTCTGTTTATATAAAGTCCCAAGACAGGCAAACCAAAATATATAGTTTTGGAACACGTACATACTTATTAAAACTGTAAAAAAATGAGAAATTTTCAAAAATAGTTTTTATTGGAGTATAGTTGATTCACAATGTTGTGTTAGTTTCAGGTGTGCAGCAAAATGAATCAGTTATATATATGCATATACCTACTTCTTTTTAGATTATTTTTCCATATAGGCCATTACAGAGTATCGAGTAGAGTTCTCTGTGCTATACAGTAGGTCCTTACTAGTTATCTATTTTGTATATAGTAGTGTGTATATATGCTTCAACAGTACATGAACCATGAACTTTCATATGTTCAAGCTGGATTTAGAAAAGGCAAAGGAACCAGAGATCAAATTGTCAACATCCATTGGATCATCAAAAAAGCAAGAGAGTTCCAGAAGAACATCTACTTCTGCTTTACTGACTATGCCAAAGCCTTCGACTATGTGGATCACAACAAACTGTGGAAAATTCTTAAAGAGATGGGAATACCAGACCACCTGACCTGCCTCCAGAGAAATCTGTATGCAGGTCAAGAAGCAACAGTTAGAACTGGACATGGAACAACAGACTGGTTCCAAATCGGGAAAGGAGTATGTCAAGGCTTTATATTGTCACCCTGCTTATTTAACTTATATGCAGAGTACATCTTGAGAAATGCTGGGCTGGAAGAAGCACAAGCTGGACTCAAGATTGCCAGGAGAAATATCAATAACCTCAGATATGCAGATGACACCACCTTTATGGCAGAAAGTAAGGAAGAACTAAAGAGCCTCTTGATGAAAGTGAAAAAGGAGAGTGAAAAAGTTGGCTTAAAGCTCAACATTCAGAAAACTAAGATCATGGCATCTGGTCCCATCACTTCATGGCAAATAGATGAGGAAACAGTGGAAACAGTGGCTGACTTAATTTTTCTGGGCCCCAAATCACTGCAGATGGTGACTGCAGCCATGAAATTAAAAGATGCTTGCCCCTTGGAAGAAAATTTATGACCAACCTAGATAGCATATTAAAAAGCAGAGACATTACTTTGCTAACAAAGGTCTGTCTAGTTAAAGCTATGGCTTTTCTTTCCAGTGGTCATGTATGGATGTGAGAGTTGGACTATAAAGAAAGCTGAATGCTAAAGAATTGATGCTTTTGAACTGTGGTGCTGGAGAAGACTCTTGAGAGTCCCTTGGACTACAAGGAGATCCAACCAGTCCATCCTAAAGGAAGTCAGTCCTGAATATTCATTGGAAGGACTGATGCTGAAGCTGAAATTCCAATACTTTGGCTACCTGATGCGAAGAACTGACTTATTTGAAAAGCCCTTTATGCTGGGAAAGATTGAAGGTGGGAGGAGAAGGGGAGGACAGAGGATGAGATGGTTGGATGGCATCACTGACTCAATGGACATGAGTTTGAGTAAGCTCCAGGAGTTGGTGATGGACAGGGAAGTCTGGCATGCTGCAGTCCATGGGGTTGCAAAGAGTCGAACATAACTGACTGATTGAGTGTGTATGTATCAATCCCAATCTTCCAGTTTATCCCTCCTCACCCTTACATCCTGGTAACAATAAGTTTGTTTTCTGCATCTGTAACTCTAAGAGATTTTTTTGTCACTAAAACTTAGATAGTGACTAACTCTGACGAGGAAGTAGAGGGACTTGATTTGGGAGAGTTGTGAAATGGTTTCTGGAACACTGGTTTAATTCAATTTCTTGAATTAGCTCATTGTTCTCAAAAGTGAATCTCTTTTGGAATTTTGGTATTAAGATGGATATTGACATTGTAATTATTATTTTAACTGTACATATAAATCTTTTGCACTATTCTGCATTATGATTTATCTCATGTTAAAAATACTAATTTTAGAGAATTTAAGTTCAAGTTAATATGAAGATGCAAACTGGGACAGTATAAAATTAGTGCATTCTAAATTCCTGTGTAATTTAAGAAGAAACTAGAAATACGGATTAAGTTTTGCTTTGTTCAAAACAGGTAGATTTTCTTACAGAACATTGTTTTTAAATATATCTTTTACATTAAAAATATTTTAATTTTTTCTAATTTTAAAAATAATAATATCTTATAAGCAGTGTATAATAAAGCTCAGGTAGGATATATAGCTTTTTCAATGCTTTAAAATCTGATTAGATTTTACATTTGTAAAATTAGCTTATTTTGCATATTTAATAATGTAATTTATATTATATTTTGGAAACTTTATTTCCCCCCAAAGAGATTAAATCATTAAGGGCTGAGTATTCATTATGAATAAAGTTTAATATTTTGAAAAAATAAGTGAACTGAAGTGTAGCGGCTCAGTCATGTCCAACTCTGCGACCTCATGGACTGTAGCCCACCAGATTCCTCTGTCCATGGAATTCTTCTGGCAAGAACACTGGAGTGGGTAGTCATTCCCTTCTCCAGTGTATCTTCTCAATCCAGGGCTCTAACTCAGGTCTCCTGCATTGCAGGCAGATTCTTCATTCTATAAGTTAAACTTTTATAAGTCTCCTGCTGTGGAACAGGAGTCAGAATACCCCAGCTTTCTGTGTGATCTCAGGGAAGTTACTTTAACTCTCTGGATGCTAGTTTTCCACATGTGAAAACTGAAAGATGATCTCCAGAACCCTTCCAGTAATGTGTTTCTAAAGCATTTAGTTGTTTCCGAAAGTTTACTGTTATAAAGGAGGCTGCCAGTAACATCTTTGTGCAAATAACCTTCTACTTTTGTTTAGTTCAGATTAATTCCTCAGAATAAATCCCCAGGAACAGGATTAGTAGATATAAATATGTTTAAAGCTTTTGATACAACAGACCAGATACATTCTCTAAGTTGCTTTCCTAAGGCATTGTACCACTCATCAGTTCGGTTCAGTCGCTCAGTCGTGTCTGACTCTTTGCGACCTCATGAATTGCAGCATGCCAGGCCTCTCTGTCCATCACCAACTCCTGGAGTCCACCCAAACCCATGTCCATTGAGTCGGTGATGCCATCCAACCATCTCATCCTCTGTCGTCCCCTTCTCCTCCTGCCCCCAATCCTACCCAGCATTAGGGTCTTTTCCAATGAGTCAGCTCTTCGCATCAGGTGGCCAAAGTACTGGAGTTTCAGCTTCAACATAGTCCTTCCAATGAACACCCAGGACTGATCTCCTTTAGGATGGATTGATTGGACCTCCTTGCAGTCCAAGGGACTCTCAAGAGTCTTCTCCAACACTACAGTTCAAAAACATCAATTCTTCGGCGCTCAACTTTCTTTAGAGTCCAACTCTCACATCCATACTTGACCACTGGAAAAACCATAGCCTTGACTAGACGGACTTTTGTTGACAAAGTAATGTCTCTGCTTTTAAATATGCTATCTAGGTTGGCCATAACCTTCCTTCCAAGGAGTAAGCGTCTTTTAATTTCATGGCCGCAATCACCATCAGCAGTGATTTTGGAGCCCAGAAAAATAAAGTCTGACACTGTTTCCACTGTTTCCCCATCTATTTCCCATGAAGTGATGGGGCCCAGATGCCATGATCTTAGTTTTCTGAACGTTGAACTTTAAGCCAACTTTTTCACTCTCCTCTTTCACTTTCATCAAGAGGCTCTTTAGTTCTTCTTCACTTTCTGCCATAAGGGTAGTGTCATCCGCATATCTGAGGTTAATGATATTTCTCCCAGCAATCTTGATTCCAGCTTGTGTTTCTTCCAGCCCAGCATTTCTCATGATGTACTCTGCATATAAGTTACATAAGCAGTTGATAAACTGGCAGTAGTTAACAAAGGCTTTAAAAATGTTCTTAATCTTAAGTCTACCACTCCACCTCTAGGAATAGATCTCTAAGAGAAAGGAAAAAGACAGTTATGTTTATCAAACTAATATTTATAATTTTAAAAACATGAGAAAAAACAAAGGTCAAAAACAGAATACTGGATTTTATACACTTAACAATGGAAGACTGTGACTATCAAAAATCAAGATTTAGAAGAGTATTTACTAACATGGGGAAATGTTCACAGTATATATTTAGTGAAAAAGCAGACTTACAAATGCCATGCATATTATTATACAATTATATACTTATAAATCTATGTATGACATACATAGATATCTAAAATATACATACACCCACATATAGATATAAAATAAATATATTTTTGTGTTACTATTTGGTTACTATTTGGTTTCTAATCATATATATTCTAAATATATACATATATGCTAAATATATATAACATATATTTAAAATGTGTATGTATGTGTTTAGTCGCTCAGTTGTGTCCAACACTGTGACCCCATGAACTGTAGCCTGTCAGGCTTCTCTGACCATGAGATTTTCCAGGCAAGAATACTGGAGTGGGTTGCCATTTCTTTCCCCAGGGGATCTTCCCAACCCAGGGATTGAACCTGCATCTCCTGTGTCTCCTGCATTGCCATCAGGGAAGCTCATATTTAAAACATATGATTAAAACCAAATTATAATAATGTTATTAGGTAGAGAGTAACGTGATTTTAATTTCCTGCATTTTAAAAATTTCGTATAAAGAACATATATTGGTTTTGTGACTTGAAGAAAAAAGAAAAGCAGTAAGGGACTTTCGTGTTGGCCCAGTGGTTAAGAATCTGCCTTCCAATGCAGGGAATGCAGATTCGATTCCTGGTCGAGGAACTAAGAGCCCACGTGCTGCAGGGCAACTAAGCCCACATGCTGAAACAAAGACCCAATGTAGCCAAATAAATAAATATTTTTTAAAGCAATAAGATGTAAAATAAAACCAAACAAGTCACTCCAGTTCTCCTCATCATTCACAGTGAATGGTCTCCCTCATCCAGACTTTTTTTCTGCATAACAGTTTATTCAGGCACATGGTCTTGTGCTTTATGGCAAAGCCATGGGTGTTGGCCATCTTACTTTTGGTTCCCAGGGCTTCCTGATAGATCTAAGGATAGTCCCATACTCCTTGCCAGTCACTGACTCAGAAATGGCTAACTCTGACAAATGAGCCATCAGGTGAAGTCCAAGATGTGAGTAGGGATCATTTGCTTGCCTCTGAGAGAGAGAGCAAGGAGGAGATGGTTTCTCCTGTACTTTCTCTCACTGTGGTCTAGACCAACCACATCCATCTTGCAGATCTTTGCAACTGCTGCCAAAGATCAGAAACCAGAGAGATGGAAATAACCTGGGTATCAGGTGGCAGTACAGAGCTGCTAAAGCCGGTTCCACATCCAGGCTTGCTGTTATGTGAGCTAATACATTTTATTATTGTTTAAATCAGTGTTTCTTAACTTTCACTGTGTAACAGAATCTCTAGGGAGTTTAGAAACTACCGATCCCCAGGTTATTCCAAGGTTAAGTCAAGGTCTTCAGGGGCAAACCCATCTGAGTCAGGGTTTTCTGTTCGTTACACCTAGAAAGCATTTTGACGGATGAAGACACCTCTGCAGACACCTCCATTGCTATTTTCCTTAAACCTTCAAGTCAGGGATTTGCTTTGGGGTTTTCTCACATCAGTTCCTCCTGGGCTGAGCTTTTTGCCTAAAAAGGTGCACCATGACTAACGTCTATTTCTTGCGGACCTACCAAACCCATTCAACGCCTGTTCCATGTGACTTTGCATATTTGTAACATGTTAAGGATCAAGGATGTGGATGAATCTACTCAGGCATTCCATAAAAGTGTTTATTTTATGTTTTCAAAAAATATTTTGTGAAGACTGGGCTTCCCATGTGGCACCAGTAGAGAACCTACCTGCCAATGCAGGAGATGTAAAAGATGCAGTTTTGATCCCTGGATGGGGAAGATTCCATGGAGGAGGGCATGGCAACCCACTTCAGTATTCTTGCCTGGAGAATCCCATGGACAGAGGAGCCTGGTGGACCACAGCCCATTGGGTCACAAAGAGTCAGGCACGACTGAAACAACTTAGCACGCACACACCTTTAACACAGTACTTACATGATATTTTACTAAATGTTGAGTTTAACTATCAAGTGAATATGATATTTGAATATCTTATGTTTTTGGTTGGTACATTGTGGAAGGTATAGGATGCTAGAATCTTCTATTAGAATTATATATTCTATTTTTATAAATTGCCAGTAAGCTTCAAAAATACTTTTCATGCAAGTACATTCATAAAATCACTCTTAGCAAGAAAACTGTTATAAATAGTACCTGCTTAAAAGAATTCAACAAGGTCTTAAAGATGAAGTCTTTCAGAGCATCGATTCTCAATGCAGACCGTCAAAAGCACCATGTCTGAACAGTTGGTGGGTTCAATGGAGGGGGTATGTATCACGACATACATAGTGAAAAAAAAAATCAGAGATCCATAAATAAGAATGACAACTTTCGAACTGACCCACTACTCTACTTAACCAGGCCCTAGAAAGCAAACTGGTCTCAGGAGGGCCAATCCTGCACCTTTCAGGGACTAACCCTTCAGAGGGATGGCTGTAGAATTAACAAGAGCTGTGACTGAGCGACTTCACTTTCACTTTTCACTTTCATGCATTGGAGAAGGAAATGGCAACCCACTCCAGTATTCTTGCCTGGAGAATCCCAGGGACAGAGGAGCCTGGTTGGCTGTTGTCTATGGGGTCGCACAGAGTCAGACATGACTGAAGTGACTTAGCAGCAGCAGCAGCAGCAGCAGCAGTGGACTGACAATGGGCTTCCCAGGTGGTGCAGAGGTAAGGAATCTGCCTGACAATGCAGACATGGGTTTGATTCCTGGGTTGCGAAGATCCCCTGGCCTAGGAAATGGCAACCCACTCCCACTCTTGCCTGTAGAATTCCATGGACAGAGGAACCCGACAGGCTACAGTCCATGGGGTCGAAGCATCGGACACAGCTGAGCAGGCACAACTGAGCATGCACGAACGCCTGTGGGCTGCCAATGAAACATTGTAAGCTTGCCCCACAGATGGCAGGACCCCTGTGGGAACCCAGTCAGACCCACCACGCTACTGATGGTTTTCGTGCCATTAAACAGCAAGTAAGTTAATAATTGTAGTGGTTTATCTCAACACCCCCTGCTGCTTTTAGTGCTTAACTCAAATGTGATGTTCATCAGCTTTTGCTAGTAGCAAGAGGCAGAGCTTTATCAGAAAATGTAAAGATCACTTTGCGATTATTATTTCGCCCTAGTGCAAGGCTACCCTAAGTGCCCCAACACAGCTCCTGGTGGGATGTTATCTCCTGAAGGCTCTGGAAATGAGTACGACAGCATTTAGATTTCCGTCCATGCCTGCCCCACTCCACCTCCACACACTCTTTTAAAAAAAAATTAATACTGGGCTTACTTAAGTCACACAAAATGGCAATTGATAAGATATGGAGTAAGCGGTGTTTTTGTTTCAGCGTAGCCTGGCTGACCTGGTCACTCTACTCCAGTCCCACCTGGTTCTTGCCGACCACAAAGCCACTTACTTTCTTGTCATCCTAAGTCTCTTGCACAAACTCCTGTCATCTGGTGCACTAAATGCTCAAGGCAGTCATCCTGTCCTCCTCTGGGGGCTTAGCATTTTACATACAGTGCAGAGTTTGAGGGAAACCATGGGTTAAGAACCCCAGCAGCTTATGAAGATCAGTAGTGAGCTGAGACTTTTAATTAAGTGCCTGGTGGGAGACTCTCTCGTCATTTAAGAGAGATTGACATACATTGACATGAATCAGCCATGGCTGATTCATGTCAATGTATGGCAAAAACTACTACAACATTGTAAAGTAATTAGCCCCCAACTAAAATAAATAAATAAAAAATAAAAAAAATAAAAAAGAAAAAAAAGAAAAGGTTTTAGCACACAAAAAAAATTAAAAAAAAAATAAAAAAATAAAAAATGAAAAAAAAAAAAAAGAGAGAGATTGACAAAGCTTCCATTTAGAGTGAATCAGTCTCTAGGAATCTCCCATCACAAGTTAGTGGACAGAAGATCTATCCAGCATCTTAGAGAGAGCAGTCACATCACTAAGCCATCACATCACAACCTGCTTTGGCAGGGAATGTACATTAGATTCTTAGATCAGACATCATCAGTATTCAAATATTTCTGATTGGAAGCTGCATAGAGGAGGCCAGAAGAGAAAGAGAATGTCACTTCAGAAATTGTCATCTGCCACCCAGCCAACAGTTGGAGTGCTAGTTAGCTAATTCAAAGGAAAGAGGCTTTCCTAGATTCTGCTTCAATATCCAAAATCTTAACTTGCAATGATTTCCCCAGCATCCCACCTGAAAAACAGGTTATTTGCCAAAAAAACAAAAAAACAACTGTAGCTATAAAATATGAAGATACTCAAAGAAATAATTACCAGTGTTTTCACTGATTGCTTTGTTCTTACATTATCTTAAAAAGTTCCCAAATAATGTAAAGTTAACAATGACTTTTTTTTGAGCCCCAAATGAGTTTCTGAAGGTCAGGCTAAATCAGGCTGACAAAGCAAGGGGTGGAGAAGAGCATATTGTTATGGGCTCTACAACATATATATTTTTTAATTTATTTATTTTAATTGGAGGCTAATTACTTTACAATATTGTAGTGGTTTTTGCCATACATTCACATGAGTCAGCCATGGGTGTATGTGTTTTCCCCACCCTGAACCCCTCTCCCACTTCCCTCCCATCCCATCCCTCAGGGTCATCCCAGTGCACCAGCCCTGAGCACCCTGTCTCATGCATCGAACCTGTCCTGGCGATCTATTTCACAGATGATAATATACATGTTTCAATGCTATTCTCTAAAATCATCCCACCCTCGCCTTCTCCCACAGAGTCCAAAAGTCTGTTCTTTACATCTGTGTCTCTTTTGCTGGCTCACATATAGGGTCATTGTTACCATCTTTCTAAATTCCATATATATGCGTTAGTACACTCTATTGGTGCTCCCTCAGGCCCTTCCTCCTCAGGGGCTTCTTGGTTGCTGAAGCTGCGGAAAGCTCAGCCTCTTGATCCATTATCTGTCACCATTCTAATGATCTGGCAGGAAAAGGTACCTGCCCTCAGTCCCCCTGGGACAGACTCACATTCATTTATGAGCCAGCAGAGCACCCCTTCCTCACAACTTAATATGTTTAACAGCTAATTGCATCTGTGTAGGGATTACACTTTACATTGTGCAGCTTTATGGAAACAAACCCCGGGCTTCCTCAGATTCCCCTAAACAGCTCCTTATCTTGGAGAGTGAGATCCTTATCAGGGCCATATGTTAGAGGGCCTGGGCTGCTTCCAAATGACCCCAAGAGAGTCTGGGGCCTCATCAGGCTGCAGGGGCCTGAACAGAGTCGCAACCTGAACCAGCTCAGAGACCCAAGCCAAGGGAGGAGCTTCTTCCCTGCCTCCCTCCCTGCATAAACCTGTGGAAGGCCACTCAGGGCCGGGGTGGCCCACATTAGCTCCTCTCCCTAGGTGATTTCCTGTGCTGTCAAAGCCTGGGGGATTCGTGAGCACCTCATGCGAAATCACAGGGAAGCCTCTGCCCTTTCCCGGAGTGCCGTGTGGAAGCACTAACACATGACTTTTTAACTCACTTAGGAGCTAATCCCTCTAACCTGTGAGGAAACCAGTTAACATTAACGGCTTCCTTTTGCCAAGATGGCAAGGTGGGCTCCAGCCAGAGAACCAACTTGTTTCACACACAGCTATCACAAGTCTTGGGAGATTCCTGGCCTTGGCAGTCACTAAAAACACTCCTTCCCCTGGGTTATAACAATTCAGTGAGAGACCTTGTCTTAAGGAACTCCTGAGGGAGGGGGGTCGGCAGAGCGCAAAGAGCAGGAAATGTCTCCCAGCGAGAGGAGCCTGGAGCCAGAGGGGCCCTGCTGGAGTTTTCCAGCCTGTGACTCATGGGGCTACTTCCCTACTTGACCTGGCCTGGACTCCTGCTCCTCGGCCACTGTGTCTCAGCGTCTCTTCCTGTCTCCATTCCGCCCAGGCCCCTGAACAAAGCAGAAGTCTGGAATCCACAGCGAGGACTGAAGTGTTGTGTATACAGTTGGGCGTCATCTGTGGAAGCAGCTCTTTTGAAAACAGAAAATAACTTCCCTACCCTGAGAAGAACTTAGTGAGCTCTTAGAAGTGTCTACTTTAACAATTGGAGACTGAAACCTTGATTAGCATCTCTTGAAAAAAGAAGCCCTAGTACATTCTTTTTCATTGATTCATAGTAGTAAGTAAGGCACTTGTCGAGCACTGAGGTGCCAGGCACTGTACTAAATGCTTTACATCTATTGCTTTATTTAATACTCACCACAACCTTTTGAGGTCTGTACTGTTGTTATCTCCACTGCATGACTGAGGAAACAGGCTCAGAGAGCCTTGTACTTGTACCTTGTACATGATCATGTAGCTACTACATGGTGGAGCCGGGATCCAAACGTGAGTCTGTCTTATTCAAGCACTCAGCTTTGTTGTCTCTGATATTCTGGGCAGAAAGGCAACTTGGAGACCATCTGAGTCAACTGGTACTCTGATCCTCAACTCTTACAACTCCTTAACTCCTTTCCAACAACCTCACAGAACAGTCTCTGCTTACTACAGGGAAGGCAGACCCTGGGAGGCACAAAGGAAAGAGCCTTGGGCATCAGATGACCCAGAGTCTGCCATTCTCGTGGTTTTTATCCATTGGTCTAATCACCATTTGGGAACACAGAAGAAAGTCAGAATACTCTCCATGGACACGTCTTCATATATGAAAATCTCCCTTCCAAATGTTCAAGCTGGATTTAGAAAAGGCAAAGGAACCAGAGATCAAATTGCCAACATCCGCTTAGTCCCTTACATCTTCTCCAGTCCAACTAGTTCCAGTTTGCCAACCATTCTGTGTAAGGCCGTCGCAGGCACCCACCTCTGGGTGTGAGGCAACCTGTTAACTCTTAAGTGTGGTAACAAGAATGGAGAGTTAGAATTAAGTTGGTCTGATCAGCTTGGAGACAGTGGAAACCCTCCCTCCTTCCCTCCCTCTCCCCTACTCACCTAGTTATACAACTTAAAATTTCCTCACCTCTTTGGAAACCCCAACATACCCTGAAAATGCAGTCAACGAAAGTCTTTAAGGTGTTTTTCCCTTGCTGATGCCTAGGAAAGCAAGCTAAAATGCCAAAACTCAATTTGCAGAGAGCCAATTGGCTAAAATTCTAACTATCAAATGATAGATTTTATCATTACATTCCACAGATACTGAGCACCTACCACTGTCTGGACATCGTTCGAAACACTGGACCTGAAGCAATGAACAAAATAGACAGAAATTCTTGTCTTGATGAAGCTAACATTCTTAATATAATGGAATTGCTCCAGCCACTTTTGAGTTCTTCTGATTGCATGAATGTCATTTCACAATGCCTCAATGGGCATGTGAGCATTCATCTACTATTTCTAGCAGTCAGAAAAAAAATTCAGCATTTCATATCAGTGTGATTAGTTTGGGTCCCTTTACAGAATTTACATATAAATGGCAAATAAATATTATAATTTTATGCTAAAATTGATGAATTTGAATGAATCATTGAAAATGATTAAATGTATTCCTGGGAAATGTAAACCTATGTCCATCAATTTCTGAAAAATTGAAGTTTCCATACAATTCTGTTATGAAGACAGAGTGAAAACCAATCCATTACAACTTCACAGAAATTGTCAGTACAAAATGATGTAAACTTTATAATTTTTTTTAAATTTTGGGGCTTATTGATAATTTCTTTTCACTTTTTTAAGATTTTATTTTTTTAGAACAGCTTTAGATTTACAGGAACACTGCATAGAAAGGACAGAGTTCTTTTATACCCCATCCCCCAGTGCTGTTTCTTCCATTATTTTTTAATAATTTTTTAACTTCTAGAACTAACACCCAAAAAAGATGTCCTTTTCATTATAGGCGACTGGAATGCAAAAGTAGGAAGTCAAGCAACACCTGGAATAACAGGCAAATTTGGCCTTGGAGTATAGAATGAAGCAGGGCAAAGGCTAATAGAGTTTTGCCAAGAGAACACACTGGTCATAGCAAACACCCTCTTCCAACAACACAAGAGAAGACTCTACACATGGACATCACCAGATGGTCAACACCGAAATCAGACTGATTATATTCTTTGCAGCCAAAGATGGAGAAGCTCTATACAGTCAGCAAAAACAAGACTGGGAGCTGACTGTGGCTCAGATCATGAACTCCTTATTGCCAAATTCAGAGTCAAATTGAAGAAAGTAGGGAAACCCACTAGACCATTCAGGTATGACCTAAATCAAATCCCTTAGGATTATACAGTGGAAGTGAAAAATAGATTTAAGGGACTAGATCTGACAGACAGAAGGCCTGATGAAGTATGGATGGAGGTTCGTGACATTGTACAGGAGACAGGAATCAAGACCATCCCTGAGAAAAAGAAATGCAAAAAAGCAAAATGGCTGTCTGAGGAGGCCTTACAAATAACTGTGAAAAGAAGAGAAGCTAAAAGCAAAGGAGAATAGGAAAGATGTACCCATTTGAATGCAGAGGTCCAAAGAATAGCAAGGAGAGATAAGAAAGCCTGCCTCAGTGATCAATGCAAAGAAATAGAGGAAAACAACAGAATGGGAAAGACTAGAGATTTCTTCAAGACAATTAGAGATACCAAGGGAATATTTCATGCAAAGATGGGCTCAATAAAGGACAGAAATGGTAGGGACCTAACAGAGGCAGAAGATACTAAGAAGAGGTGGCAAGAATACACAGAAGAACTGTACAAAAAAGATCTTCACAACCCAGATAACCACGATGGTGTGATCACTCACCTAGAGCCAGACGTCCTTGAATGTGAAGTCAAGTGGGCCTCACGGAGCATCCCCACGAACAAAGCTAGTGGAGGTGATGGAATTCCAGTTGAGCTATTTCAAATCCTAAAAGATGATGCTGTGAAAGTGCTGCACTCAATATGCCAGCAAATTTGGAAAACTTAGCAGTGGCCACAGAACTGGAAAATATCAGTTTTCATTCCAATCTCAAAGAAAGGCAATGCCAAAGAATGTTCAAACTACCTCACAACTGCACTCATCTCACACACTAGCAAAACAATGCTCAAAATTTTCCAAGCCAGGCTTCAATGGTACATGATCCATGAAATTCCAGATGTTCAAGCTGGATTTAGAAAAGGCAAAGGAACCAGAGATCAAATTGCCAACATCTGCTGGATCATCGAAAAAGCAAGAGAGTTCCAGAAGAACATCTACTTCTGCTTTATTGACTATGCCAAAGCCTTTGACTGTGTGGATCACAATAAACTGTGGAAAATTCTGAAAGAGATGGGAATACCAGACCACCTGACCTGTCTCTTGAGAAACCTGTATGCAGGTCAGGAAGCAACAGTTAGAACTGGACTTGGAACAACAGACTGGTTCCAAATAGGAAAAGGAGTACATCAAGGCTGTATATTGTCACCCTGCTTATTTAACTTATATGCAGAGTACATCATGAGAAACGCTGGGCTTGGAGGAAGCACCAGCTGGATTCAAGATTGCTGGGAGAAATATCAATAATCTCAGATATGCAGATGACACCACCATTATGGCAGAAAGTGAAGAGGAACTAAAAAGCCTCTTGATGAAAGTGAGAGAGGAGAGTGAAAAAGTTGGCTTAAAGCTCAACGTTCAGAAAACTAAGATCATGGCATCCGGTCCCATCACTTCATGGCAAATAGATGGGAAAGCAGTGGAAACAGTGGCTGACTTTATTTTTCTGGGCTCCAAAATCACTGCAGATGGTGATCGCAACCATGAAATTAAAAGGCGCTTACTCCTTGGAAGAAAGGTTATGACCAACCTAGATAGCATATTTAAAAGCAGAGACATTACTTTGTCAACAAAGCTCTGTCTAGTCAAGGCTATGGTTTTTCCAGTGGTCAAGTATGCATGTGAGAGTTGGACTATAGCGAAAGCTGAGTGCCGAAGAACTGATGCTTTTGAACTGTGGTGTTGGAGAAAATTCTTGAGAGTCCCTTGGACTGCAAGGAGATCCAACCAGTCAATCCTAAATGAGATTAGTCCTAAACATTCATTGGAAGGACTGATGCTGAAGCTGAAACTCCAATACTTTGGTCACCTGATGCGAAGAGCTGACTCATTTGAAAAGACCTTGATGCTGGGAAAGATTGAGGGCAGGAGGAGAAGGGGATGACAGGGGATGAGATGGCTGGATGGCATCACCAACTCAATGGACATGGGTTTGGGTAGACTCCAGGAGTTGGTGATGGACAGGGAGGCCTGGTGTGCTGCAGTTCATGTGGTCGGAAAGAGTCGGATACGACTGAGCAACTGAACTGAACTGAACGTTTTATTTTTAGTTCAGTATAGCTGATTAACAAACAGTGTTGTGATAGTTTCAAGTGAAGGGACTCAGTCATACATATACATAGAATTTGATGAGTTAATTATTAGGCAAACCAAGTATCTGACAAATTGATTCTTAGCAAATTGGTCACTGGCTAGCTGATTTGGGGCAAACTGATATTTGTAAATCAATGTCAAGTTATTACTAAACTATGCTGCCCTATCCCAAAATATGAGCAGAAAAATCAAATTAATTTATTTGAGTTTCTGACCAGTGAGTTTTTCTGAATCCTGCCTCTGTTAACACTGCGGTCTTCCCCGGCACTTGTCATCTGGCAATTTGTTCCTCATGCTGAGTCCATATGCCAGTCTTCAAACCCAGGGGACCAGGGACGGCGGAAAATCCCACTGAAGGCTTCCATCCAGTTTGTCAATGATAAGTAAATTAGCAATCTTTGAATCATTCAACACGCTATAAACTTAACTTCCCTATCCCCAGCATCATCATAGGAAAATAATTGCCTTTATTGAGTACTTTCCACTTACCAGGCAGTATGGTGGGTGTCTTATATACATACATCATTTAATCCTCATCAGGCTGAGGAAAGGAAGACTCAAAGCAGTTAAGTAATTTGCATGAGACCATACAGCTAGTAAGTAACACACTTTCTTCCCTCTGGCAATCAGATGTTTATTGTAACACTAAGCTTTTACCTTTAGTCAAAATGGATTTAATTTATAGATAAAGCTGCCTGAAACATGGGAATCCTGAAGGCAACTATATATTAACTAAGACAGTCTTCTCCTGTGGCTCAGTGGTAACAAATCCGTCTGCCAATGCAGCAGACATAGGCTCATCCTCTGGTCTAGGAAGATCCCACATGCTGCAGAGTAACTAAGCCTGTGAGCCACAACCATTGAGCCGTGCTCTAGAACCAGGAAATGCAACTACTGAGCCCAGGTGCTGTAACTACTGAAGCCCGCATGCCCAAGAGCCTGTGCTCCGCAACAGGAGAAGCCACTGCAATGAGAAGCCCAAGCACCTCAACTAGAGAAAAGCTCATGCAGCAACAAAGACCCAGCAAAGCCAAAAATAAATAAAATTATATTTAAAAAACTAAAACACTTAAAGGTACCAGACTACCTTCACATGTATCTTTTCTTTGGTTTTGATTTATCAGAAGACAAGTCAGTGCACTGCCTTCCATCAGGAGAAAGGATTTCATCCTGATTCCCATCCCAAATATGAGCATGTCTTCAAGATATAAGTAGACAAGATCTAATCCTGGCATGACCTTGCCTCCTGGGACTTCAAATTTTAACTGCCAGTCTTCACTTGTAACTTGGTGATGACTGCATCTAACATAAGGGCCATAACAAGGATTTAATGAGATAGTATATGTGGAGTGAATAGTTCAATGCTTGGCATATGGTAGACAATCAACGATCAAGGTTATTTCTCTGTCTTTCAGGCTGCTCGGGTCTGAGTGACTGCAGAGCTAATTGAAATGTTTACCACCATGAAAAAGAGAAACATAATGAAAGTGGAATTCATAATATATGTTTATCTAAAAACTCTATTAAACTTGCTCTAATATATATGTCATCCGAAATTAATACTTATTGGTACTTCCTTTTAAAGTGAACATTGCTAATTCTGTAAGTTCTGACTCAGGAATGGTTTCTGGCATGATATCTTCTTGTCTTGTTCATCAGTCAGAGAAGCAATAAGCTCTCCTGCAGTGCAGAAGACTACAAGAGTGAAAGCTGGGCAGAACGCTGAAATTTACTGATAAATGCAGTGATAAGGGAAGAATGAGGATCTTTTTTTCTGTCTTCATGACAGGTCCTCAAGGCAATTTGCCAACCATATTAGACAGCAGAAAGGAGGGGTGGGGAAAGGTAGAGAAATGTATCATGATCTATTCATAGTGACTGAACTAAAAGAAAATTCTATTTCTATTGACTTCAAGTATATGCTGCTTAAAAGATTCTCAAGTTGGTTTATACAGGAGCAAACTTTAATTTGTAAAACAGATATATTTAAGAAATGTTGCACCTTACCTGATAGTATTTTGAAATACCCAAGGGGAAGTCATTGTATACAGCAATCCCTACTGAAGAATTCCTAGTAAAACTAATGGCAATGATGGAATTTACTCTTTCTGTACTTCAAATGTTCACCAACTGGAAAAGTTTAAAATGTGGAAGAGTAGTATAAAGGTCAAACAGTGTTACTTATGACAAAACAAAAGATTCCTTCTGTGTTGCCATACAATGCCTGCCAACATGGAATTCTTCCAAATGCATTAGCAGAATCTCCTCTTGCTAAATAAGTGCAAATTTTTCTTGGTGAACCAGACCAAGAAAAGCCTCATTCCCCCAACCTGCTGTCAAAGAGCTTCTTACCTGCTTTTTGCCATGAGCATTCTGACTCTAAAGTCAGGTTAAGTTCCCCCACGGTAGAATCTATGTGCTATAATACCTAGAAATGTCCTTGAACTCAGATCTTTGTTCAAAAATGACTGAAGGAAGAATGAGCCAATAATGAGAAATATGCTCAGTTGGCTAAAGGGATACCCTAAGAATATGTAGAGAATTCTGGGATAAGATTGAAATTCCTCCTTTCCAGGGTTCTGCTAATAATTTTTAACCCAAGCAGCTATGAAGACAATTCTGACCACTAACTGTTAAGGTGCCTGGCACATAGTAAATGCCTAACAAACATTTGTAGAAACCATCAATGAGCTCCTTTAATGTCTCCTACATGGGCTTGCCGCCCGATCTACACTGTGATGCTTATATCCTGCTTTAGAGTCTCCATTAATTAAATGGGTTAATATTAATAAACTCTTTTCAAAAGAGTGTCTGGCACAATGTAGCATTTTTAAAGTACAGTTAAATACAAACAAATAGATATTACTTACTTATAATTGAGTATTTTTTTAAAATAAATTTATTTATTTTAGTTGGGGGCTAATTACTTGTATTGTAGTAGTTTTTGCCATACATTGACATAAATCAGCCATGGGTTTACATGTGTTCCCCATCCCGAACCCCCCTCCCACCTCCCTCCCCATCCCATCCCTCTGGGTCATCCCACTGTCCCAGCCCTGAGCATTTGTCTCATGCATCGAACATGGAATGGTGGGCTGAGTCTTTGGTCCTGATTTTTCTGGAAGGCCTGCTTTCCCACTACAGGCTGTCAGTTTTCTCATTAGCTTAGGCAATGAATGTGGAATGCTGTTGCCCACTGTGCATCCAGCCTGAATTCTTAACATTGGGTCTGGGCTTTCATAAGTCCATTTCTGCTCTTTCTGTGGCAATGAACAGAATGTTTTCAATCCCCTTTTCATGATAAGTCGTTTTGGCTTAACGAGATTCCCTATGCAAAGCACCAGGCTCCCATGAAATCTCTCTCCCTAACAATGGCTCAGAGGGTTCTTGATGAGTCATTTCTTACCCCACATCCTGTGAAACACACATGGGATCCGAGTCAGTCAGTGCGACTATCCTTCCCACTGAAGAACTCAACCCCCTTTCTGGACTTATTCCCCCCAAATATTACTCCTTGAAGAAGGGAGAGGACAAAGAGCAAAGAATGGGACAAAACTGGAGCAGAGGTCAGCTTCTCATTCCCTGCCTTTTTCTTTTTGTAGTGCGTCTAAAAGTCGAGACCTTCAAACAATTCAAGCATGGGGGTATGCTGTCACCAGTTACTAGTAAGTATGCTGTCAAAGGTTCTAAAGTATTTAGTATAAACAAAACGTGAGACTAACATAAAAAAAAAATCAAACCATATGTTTTCATTCTTTTATTTTTAAACCAAAAACTATGAGTGAAACTACTGAATGTAATGTTGTTCTATAGGCATCAAGAAATTACAGAAAGGTCATATGCTGTGTTGTAAAAAAATAAAATAAAATCTAAGATACAATTTGATGTCTTCTCATTAACATTCACTCATCACATATCTGTCACAGTTTACTGTAATCCTCGTCTTATCAATAGTCTTCCTTAGAATAAGTCTTCCCTAACTCAGAGCCCTTTCTTATCTCTGTGTCAGACCTCAGCTGAGTTTATGTTCTACCACTTTAGCTCCAGAACTTCAGGCTAACTTGACTGTTACATTTCTCTCCAAGTTGCTACTTCAGATTTCTCTTCTTCTTTCCATTCTGATCAAAACCAGAGTATGTCTTTAGTTTACCTTTTTAACCTCTATGACGTAGGAGCATTCTGTAACTTTCCCCCCAGGACATGAGGCTTAAAATTACTTTCACAAAGACTGCCCAGATTTTCACTTATGTCTAAACCCTTTTGTGGGAGAGACTCATATAGAAAACACAATTTTATAAAAACAGATTGGAAGCCCCTTTAATCTGTGCTCACTCCTTACCTGAAAGCCTGGGCATGATATGCCTACTGCCCCTACAGGACAAGGGCACACAAATGTGAAAAGTTGTATATTAAGAGCTACTCTCTGATTATATGCCAATCAAAAAAAAATAGAGAAATTTGTTTTATTTTTAATTTGTTTTTTTAAAAATGAAAGTCACACAGGGTGATAAATATCTGAGTGAGACTTCTAAGACATACTAGGGGAGACAGAAAAACGGCTACCTACAAAGTGGTGGGTTTTAGATTTTTACTTTTCTTCTTTCATTGAAACAAAGGAATACGCATTGATAAGAAACGCTACTCTATGTGTAATGAACTTAAACCTCCCACCACTCGCCTCTCTCCTGCAGTGTGTTTGGGGAGAAAGGCTGCTGGTAGTGGGGGAGGTGGGAAGGTTTCAAGGAGAGGAAGTTTAGAGGAAAGAGAGAAACAGAAGGCGAAGGGACAAAGGGGGTTGAGAGGAAGGAGAAGAACAAAGCAAGTCAAGGGAGAAAATTAGAGCGGCCAGGAGCCAAGGGGAGACAGTGTGGCCTCACCTAAAACACACCAAATGTCTCCAGTGAAAATCTTGAAAATAAGGCCATGCAGGAAGCACTGTTAAAAGCTACAAGGTTCCTTTCAATACAGGGGCAAATGAGGAGAGAAAAGGAGCTAAGAACAAGGGGCATGGGAAACAGAAGAAAGAAGGAAGGGCTAAACCTCCCCTCCGAATTATTCTGTCTGACGTGCTGAAAGCATGTCTTTATAAAGTGTGAAGTTTCAACCGAGTCCAAACCCCTGGCATTGGAAACAGTGACAGGGGCCGCTTATGAGAAACAAAATCTCTTTTTCTTAAAATGAAGAAAGTTCTGTTTTTCTGTGAGGTCTTCTCCATCTTGAATAGCCTAGACTCTCCTTCCATTCATTTACTGGACAACATTGTAACAATCCGAAAGACAAGACCAGGCCTGACCTACAGTTGAGCATCTCTCGGAGGACCCTGCCTCACTAACACCAGCCAATGGCTTAATCTGTAAGTGCAGTGCCCAGGAGCCACACAAACCTGGAACTGCCCTCTTTTCCATCATAAAGTTGTACAGAACGTGTGAGTGAAATGATAGGGTATGAAAAATGGCACAATGTGTACTTCCCCAACCACAGGGGAAAAGAGGTATATTTCATAAACGATGCTGCTACAACTGCTTGAGGAAAACAAAGCTAGATCCCTCCCTCAGTCCATCGTTGTTGCTGTTCAGTAGCTAAGTCAGGTCCAACTCTTTGTGACCCCATGGATGGCAGCATGCCAGGCTCCCCTGTCCTCCATGTCTCCTGGACCTTGCTCAAATTCATGTCCATTGAGTCGATGATGCTACCTAACCATCTCATCCTCACTCTCAAATCCCCAAAGGATTTCAATGTAATAAAAGAAAAAAGACAATTTAGAATTTTGCATTATTTTAGAATTGGGAAGATCTTCCTCAATATGATTTTTAAAACTTAGAAGACACCTAAAAATATACATAGGCATATCTTTTGACTATATAAATATTTCAAAATCTTTTATGAAAAAAATCCCACATAGAATAGGACTACTCTTCAGTGTCAATAATTTTTAGATAACTCTACTTACTGAATTCAAGCAAAAGTAATCACTCAAAATGGCAATGTTGGATCAGAGGTTCTGACACTGTAAGGATGGTGTGTGTTAGTCACTCTGTAGTGTCCGACTCTTTGTGATCCCCATGGACTGTAGCCCACCAGTCTTCTCTGTCCATGGAATTCTCCAGGCAAGAATAGTGGAGAGGGTTGCCATTCCTTTCTCCAGGGAATCTTCCCGACCCAGGGATGAAACCTGTGTCTCCTGCATTGCAGGCAGATTTTTACTGTCTGAGCCACCAGGGAAGCCCCGTAAGGATACAGTAAAACGTTATTGAAAACTATAAATATGCTCCATGCTTCCCTGCACTGCTGAGTCTGGTCACTTTCCTCAGATATCTTGGTCCCTGATTTTCATGGTTGGCTGTTCTGAGAGGCACAGGGGTTACTAGAGGGCCAGAAATACTGTTAGAGTACTTATCACATATCTCTCAGTCCATGTTTTAAGAATCTCAAAAGTGCTCAGAATTTAACAAGAGTATGTTGTGTGTGAATTATTTGTGCTATGAAGAAGAGAGGGAGAAGCAATTATACCTCAAACCAGAAATATTCACCCTCAAGATAGCTGTGATAGTATTATACAATTGTATTTTTTTAAACTAAGAATACATTTGCTTATAAAGTATATAAGCATTTTATGAAAATATCCTTTATAAGAAGAGTAAGAGAACAAGTGAAAATAAAAAGCAGCCACAGAAAATGCTGTCCGAATCTCCCTCCTCCATTTCAGAAGTGAGAGGAGTGATGGGTATAGTGAGGCAACCTTGCAAAGGATTCCTTCAAGTTTTTCACTTTTTTTTTTTTAATAAAATGGCATTGCTAAAAGCGTTATGACCTTTGTTATGCTACATAATACCGATACAAAATGTGAATAGTACAAACTTCATTATATATAATATAAGGTTTTAATATATTACATTTGTTTCTACATAAACAGACTATAAATATATGTGCCATAGCATGTTTTATAGTCATTGCTCCCAGCCTCTCATACTATGGTACCAAACAGAAAACACATCTTTTTTAAAAAGAAAAGAACAAGGGCAGAACCAGTAGAAAGAGCTTTACATGTTAAAAGCCTAAATAATACAATAGGTATTGTTATAACTTGGGCTACAAGGTGATTTTGAAATCTGGCTAAGAATTACTCAGAGAGTGAACAAACCAAATCATATTTTACTAGGGCGTACAGGTCAAATGACTAGAATACTGACTGACTGGGAGCGGGAAGGTGGGGAAGGGACAGTCAGGAAAATACTGAAGGGAAAGGGGAAGACACGGAGAGGGGAGAAGGAATAAGAGAGTAAAATCCTTCCTGAAGCTTCGACACCACAGCTCTACACCGAATTTACTGCGGTCAGGCTCAGACATATCACATCAGGACAGATAGGTGGGTGTCCATCCAGAAGAAACCAGAAGCTGGTTCACACAGTCAGAAATCCTCAACGTGACAGGGAGCCTCCGTCTGAGTGTCCTTTTCTGTGGCATCCTGAGTAAAGGATCAGTCTCGAGACAAGAAGCCAGAGCTGCATCATTTCCTTCCTGGGGCTTGGCCAGGAGACACGTAAGAGCCCGGAAGGAACTCTCATTAGGAGTCGGAAACAGCACAAGGAACTCTCATTTAGCCCAAATGGGAAGAGCACGCAACCTTCTAAAACCAGTCACCTTGTCTGAAGCCTTTACATTTCCTCACAAACCCTAAGTCCACCACCTCCACCAGAGCCAACACAACGCATGCGCAGGCTCCAGGGCGCTCCCAAAGCAAGTCACCGTCTTCCTTTCCATCAATCCAAACCCCACAGGTAAGACTTGGCTCCAACAAGCAAAGCTTCCTAGATGGATTTAGCTCTAAAGATCTCTCCCGTCTTCAACACCTAAAGCACTTCCATTGCCTGGTTTATCTTCTAGTTTTACGAGGTGTCCGCTCCCCGGGCACTGCTACTTCTCTGAGGATGAAGTCATTTCTTGAACTTCTTTTGCTGCAACCCCTGGGGTAACCCAGGGTAGGGCGCATCCACCGTGCTTTTTAAATGAATGAAAAAAAGAATAAGATCAACACGGGGAGAAGACACAAACACATTCTTGGATCACAAGCATCTCAGGAAATGCCTAGGGGACTGGCTCCCTGCAGTCTGAGGTCCTTTTTTTGAAATGAAAATCAAATGTGGCTACTTCCTGGTGGTGGAAAGAACAACACTTGAAAATCGGAGCAGCACCTCTCGTGTGATTTCCAGGACTGGGGGGACACAGGTGCCTCCTTTTAAACTGGAGGAGAGCTCAGTGTGGTCCCAGAGTCAGGCTGGAGAATCGGAGCTGCACTGCCAACCTGTGGCCCAATCTCCATCAGCTTTAAAAGTTCAGCCTCCTCGCTGGAGTACACAGTGGTGTCCGTGTCATCAGAATGGTACCCCGACTGGTAGCCGCTTGTTTGGTTTGAGCCTTCGGATGCCACAGACTCCTTGCTTTTGCTGGGCATCAGTCCACTGCGGAAGAGATGGCAACCAAATAAGTTGGCAGAGAGAAGGCAGTTCTTGTGCATCTTATCCGAACCCCATCCTCAACCCCGTGTGGGCTGTCAAGTTTCCTGGAGACACAGCCCATCCCTCCCACTTGTTAATCAACATAGCAGGTTTACTCAGACAATGTCTATTTTCAGGTACTAGGATGAAACCCGAGTTTCAGATAAGTCCTCTTATTCGGGTCCAAGTCTTTCAAGCCTGAGATGAGATGAAAGGCAGTTCTCTTGGATTATGCAAAGGCTACAACCAATGGAACCTTTTTATGGCCTTGCAGACTGACAAGTTTGTGTACAAGAATAGGAGCCAAAGGGACTCTTTCATGAAGTGGGAGGAAACTGGGATGTTCTGAAAGTCCAATGGTACTTGTCACACACTGCCAAGTAGGGGATCACAAGGCCCATGTATGGTGTTAATAAAATTCTTGAGCAACTTTAAACTTCAGTAAGCTGAAGCGTGTATGTACAATCAAGCCAGACATGTCAAAAACTGCTTTTTACTCATCAAAACCACATTCTTTGGAAGCATGGAGGACTGGATCACTCAGCAGCAACCAGAAAACGTTTTCAATGGCGTGGAATTGTGACAGATGGTAATCATGTCAAAGCTTAGAAAAAAGCTTAAAAAGGCCTTTTGTAGCTGGATGTAGGCTGTGTGGAGCTTAAGTCATTCTGAAGTATAGTGATTTTCCCCCTTACTAAGTGTTTTACCAATCTATGCATGTTACAAACCAAAAAAGAAAGGATTTTATTAACTCTATGTTCATATATGGTTTAAAAGTTATTTCAAATAACTAGATATGCATCTTTTCTTTCAATCCAACCTCAATAAAATGGACTTAGTGTCTCAGACAATGGAATGGTACATAGTCATTGCTAAGCAAATAAAATACTTTGAATCGGTGAATAAAACATATAATTGGCTCTCACAATTTCTCATCATGGGCCTAGGGCAAATGATAAAATTGCACAATGGCACATTTTAATTTTTTTTTTCTTTTAAAATTTATTTATTTATTTGGCTGCACCGGGTCTTAGTTGCAGAATGTGGGATCTAGTTCCCTGACCAGGGATCGAATCCAGGCCCCCTGCACTGGGAGCACAAAGTCTTAGCCACTGGACCACCAGGGAAGTCCCTAATTTTTTTTTTTCTTAACATGAGCATCACTCAATAATGCAAGGGGGCTCCCATTTTATCCAACAGTTAGATTATAAGTAGATCAAAATCTTCTCAATTCACACCTAGAGTGAAACTCCCAGAAAATAAATAACCACTCTGCATCCTACTATTCTTATAAATACAGAGTTTCTTATTTATTTATTAAGTTAAAAGCAGGTGGTGGTGGTTTAGTTGTTAAGTCATGTCCAGCTCTTGCAACCCCATAGACTATAGCCTGCCAGGCTCTTCTGTCCATGAGATTTTCTAGGCAAGAGTATTGGAGTGAGTTGCCATTTCCTTCTCCAGGGGATCTTCCTGACCCAGGGATCGAACCCAGGTCTCCTGCACTGTAAGCAAATTCTTTACTGGTTGAACTACCAGGGAAGCTACAGGAAGCCAACTGTAAAAGCAGGTACATCTATTCAAAACAACTACAAACTCCTATAGAACCATGTGGAAGACATTATATTCAAAACCAAATTCACTGTTTTCCCCACAATTAAATACTTAATAACTCAACCAACAGTATTTAAATATCTTAAGCAAGTAGACAACGATTTACTTATATATCATACTTCTTAAGGACAGGTGCACCCATTTCCATTCAGGTTTGAAAATTCTTCACTGTAAAGTCTACAAAGATTTTAACTATCTCAAGAGTTTTATTAAAGATCAAGCCAATGACCTCTTTGTCACTTAGCCAATGTCACACAAACCACTGACCACAGCAAATATGCTCAGAAATTCCCTAGTATACATAAAATCTGGTAAAAACCAACCAAATCCTCTTATTTCAGATTTGTTTTAGACTTTCCAGGTAATGTGTTTGTTTCTGTTCTTTATTAGTTAGGTTGATGCAAATTTGCCTAACCGATAAAGATATAAAAAAAGGAAAACTCAGCACTTATGCTCCAAGTCCTAAGTTCCTTCCAAAAATTCCCCTTGAAATTTGTCTTTTCTATTTGGCTGAACCTTACCTAAAAGATGGGGCTAACTTTGTTCTGTCTTCCAGGGTTTTCAGCTCTTCAGATGCAAGAACCATGCCACTGTCCGTCTGGCTGTCCTTTTTAAGAGACAATGAGATGGCACAGTTGATTGAGTGTATATACTGACCAATTGCTTAATCAAACTGATTTCCTAACTCATCTCTGAGACAGCATTTCCATGTTCTGCAGAGAGAGGTAAAGGTATTATCGCCAGAAACTGTACTGGGTATGAGAGGAAGCAACTGCTTCCACAATAGACCCAGGCCTGGAAGAAGAGAGGAATTTAGGAAGATGCTAAGGAGACCCATTTCTATCCCTCTCTCCACAATAATATTATTTACACTTCAGTGGAATTGGGCATGAAGCTCAATTGTCTTGAACCTTAACCAGGGGCTTCACTTATGGAAAAAACAAGGCGGCCCAATAAGTTCCATCACTATAATGACCCCAAGACACATACCCACAAGGGCAGCCTCATAATGAGACTCCAAGACTCTAATGCTTAGGCTAATATTTATCTAGCTAATGTTTCATCTTTGGTATTATTTCTAAGACTATTTTTAAAAGATGTACTTACATCTGGGATGACTTTTACTTCTGGTTCTTCCAACGGGATATCTTCAAATGTTTTTACACTGACGGGCCGGCTCTTTCGCTTACTGTTCTGCAGATACTGACTGCAAAAGAACAAATATTTATATTTTAGCGGTGGTATAGTTGACTGAAGATTCCACAAGTGATACCTAAGTTCATTATCTTTGAACCACAAGTTTAATAGTGACCTTCAAAACATCCTCTGGAAAAAGAAAAACAAAACAAAAATCTTTCTCTGCTAGCACACACCGAAGGCTTAATTTTCTATGAAAGTCCATTTAAAAGTATAATATAATGGAGGGGCCTAGATGAGCCCCCTTTCCTTTGATTCTTACTTCTGAGGTCCAGGGCTGGATTGAAGACAATAACAGCAAACTCAGTGGTCAGCTGCCTACTACTTGGCTTCCTGATTGCTTGTGATTCCTCCACTAAGCTCTCAGCATATCGCCGAGTGTTTCACATCTTTCTGGCCATCTCCCAGGCAAGTTATCTACACAATGTCCACAGAGCAACCATTCCACGAAAGATGGGCAGAGGAAACACTCCCAGATTTCACTGGGTTCAGTAAAAGATGCTGAACCCAGCAGACTCTAGAGACCACCTTCTCCTGCTATATGTAATAGAGGCTTAATGGGTAGAGGTGGGCTGAATCTCATGATCTCCTATTTTTGGCCCACAGAGTGGGGGCTGTAGTTTGAGAATCATGAGATACTCCGTCTATTTCCAAGTCTACCATGGATTACACAGAATTGGGAAAGCCACAAATATATTTCTGTCCCTGTTTCCCCATCTTTAAGATGTACAGGCCAAAGCTTTCCTTCCCTTACTCACAAAGATATCTGGAGGATGAATGAGGTGATCAGTGGTGGGTGGTAAAGGATCTTAGAAAGAGTGATGACCCATCAACCAAAACTTGTTTTTCTCCTTTGAATTCCAAAGACTACCAGTTTCTTTCAAGAGTCCAGAGGACAGGACCTGTCAGACAGCGTATCACCTGTTCCTTAGGAGTGCTTCTTCCCTTACCATGTGACTTTGGGTGAGTCTGAATGATTTTGTGAAAATCAGCCCAAGTGGAGAGAAGCAAAGTCTTTTTCATAGGAAGGGACAGCAAATTCACTCTTCACTTGAACCCCACTGTACTTCCCACCCTATCAGCCTTCCAGATATATTGCATATTCCTTGTGTTTTCTGTGACCAAGTAAAGAGAGGACTCATTTGGGCAAAGGAGGATAACGGAAGCCAAGTTTCCCTCCCCTGCCTGAAGAGGCTGGTTCATCCTCTATAAAGAGAGAATGAGGTTCACCAGTGACATCCTTACTCAGGAAACCCCACGGGAAAGAGGACACAATGTATTAAAAATAAGGAGATTGAAAAGCCTACTTCTCCTAAATCCAGTCCCTAGAAGTAGTAGTTCTACCAAATTAGTGGTACCATAGTCAATCATTCATTCATTCACTCATTCAGGAACCCTCTATTGAGACTTCCATGTGCCAGGCACTGTGTCAAATGATCCTCAACCACTGTCTCATGGCATCTCCATGGTACCTCTCTAGATGGGTATCATTAGCCCAACTTCAGATGTGGAACTAAGACATAGAAAGGTTAAGGTACTTGTCCAAAATCACATAACTAGAATACCTGGATTATCATCCTGAGGGCAATGAGCAGCCACTGACGAATTTTAAGCATGAGATTGACAAAGTCAGATACACCCTTTAGAAAGATGACTCTGAGTTCAGGAAGGTAAGACCAGAAATCATGAGATCAATTAGGGAGCTATTCCTCTTATCTAGGAGAAGGAAGGGTAGCTTGACTAAAAGGTGATGCCCACAGGTCTGGAGAAGTAGACAGATTCCAGAGGTATTTGGGTTGTAACATCAAGTAGAGTTGGTGAGCTTGGGCAGCAATGCAGCTGCCTTAGAAAGGCTACTTTCTTTATTTCAGAGCCGGGTAATTCCAAACATTGCTCAGCCAGTCCCAGTTGACAAGGCATTTTCATATACATTGTTGCATCTTTTCTTAACAAATTTACACAGTAGGTTTTTCTTATTTCTTATTTGGAAAAGAGGAAGTGATGGCTTAGGGAGGAAATAACTAGAACTGGAGCTCAAACTTAGGTTTCTAGAGCCCATGCAGGGTTGTTTTTGTTTGTTTTTACCTCACACCACATTGATGCCCTTGGAATAGCATTAGGAGGGAGAAGGGAGAAGAGGGCACCGGATATGATTGTTCAATTCTTTATTAAGTATCTGATATGCATGCAGCCCTGCTCACTTCCATGTGTGCATTGACCGTGCAGTGATATGGGGTGGAGGAGGGGGAATGTGGGCTGTGAGACAGACAAAAGGTGAAGAAAGGACAGGTTCATTTCAAGCAGTCTAACATCAGAGCCAAATTCAGGAACATCTAGCCAGCGAGCTGTCTCTGACATCAATCTACAAGGAGCATTTAAATCATCACTAGCAATTAACCAAAATGAGGGAAAAAAAAAAAAGTATGTGCCAGAACCTTTCTCTGGGAGAGAACTGAAAAGAAATCTTTGATAAGCTGCTTGCAGTGGGAGGTGAAACTCCCAGGGGAAACAGTGGAGCAACCGCAGACGGTCCCCAAACTACCCTGTAAGGAAGATGAGTCCAATTAAGATGTGTTTTCTTGCAGGAAGCATGCAAACCGGGGGCCGGAGCTGATCCATAGGGAAATCAGAGACAAAGCAGATCCTAGACACTAGTGGTCCTTCTTCCTCACCCTTTCCTCACATACCTCTCAGCCTCTTCTCTAAATAAATGCTGAACAAATATTTTTTAAAATAGTTAATGGGGCAAAAAATCAGGAGGTTGGCTTCCACAGGGATGTCTCTGTTCAGCTCTATTTATAACACAATGAAACTGAAAATTATAAGCAGGAAGCAAGTGAGAAAGACACCTCAGCTCTCCTCCTTGACTGGCAACATGAAGATAAGAGAACAAGTCCCCTGAGAGGCACCCCAACCTCTCCTCTTGCTCCCCAGGGAAGCAGAACCGCAAGAGAGCATCAAAATGAAATGTGCTGTGTGTAGACGCCTGGACTCGGCCTCTCTTTTAACCTAAATGATTAAAATGTGACCGTGGTGTCTGATTTTTAGAAAAGGAAAAAGGGTGGATGGGGTTGAGTGGGGATGCAGACAAGAGATTCCAATTTCCACTTTATTTTTCAAATTATGGCTGGATAAAAGAGAAACTGGACTGCAAAGACCAATTCAAAAATCACAGACAGCAAATAGCAGCCAGGCCTGTGCTGGGAGTGTGGTGTCACATTTGTCCACGCTTCTGGGGATAAATGTTAGCAGCCCTGCTTCAGAAACAGCATTGCATTTGGCACTTCTATCACACATACATGACTTCATCAACTCTCGGCACCATATGCAAAGCACTCAAGTGAGCCAAGAGGCTGCCAGCTGGGTCCTCACCCCACCTGGTCACAGAAAGCCCAAGGAACACAGCTCATGATCAAATGGCTTTCTGATCAAGCAGAAGGCAACAGTGTTGCAGGAATAATTACCACACCAGAAGGCCAGTTAAACTTGAACTAGGACTTTTTAAACATGGGGGTGGAAATATGGATTTTCAGATTTTCATTTCATTCCTCCTTCTATTTGAGGCCACCTCCTTGGTATGGGAGAAAACAGCCTTGAGTTAGATATCAGAGGAATGGGATTCATCCTCGGGATGTGTTTTAAGCAGCTCACATAATAGCTATTATTTATTGGGTATTCTCCAGGTACCAGGCACTTAGAAACTCATTATGCCATGTAATTCTCAGAGTCATCATTTTTGTACAACACCACTGTCCTGGCCTGGGTCACACTGAAAATTTGCCCCAGATCAGAGCTGCAAAGAGCAGACTTGAGAATCCAACCCAGTTATGAAAGTCAAAGTATTAGTCACTCAGTCATGTCTGACTCTTTGTGACCCCCCCCCTGGACTGTAGCCCTCCAGACTCTTCTGTCCATGGGGGTTCTCCAGGCAAGAATACTGGAGTGGGTTGCCATGCCCTCCTCCAGGGAATCTTCCCAACCCAAGGGTCAAACCCAGGCCTCCCGCACTGTAAGCAGATTCTTTATCATCTGAGCCACCAGGGAAACCCAATTCTATCTGACTCTAAAATCTGGATCTTTAACCACAATATTGTATTCTTCCAGGTAATTGCTCTGAGTCTCATATTCAACATTTATATCAAAAGATAATAGTATCTACTTTGCCTAATGCTGGCAAGACCTGGTAAGAAAAAGTTCTTTCAAAAATGCCAAAAGATCTTGACACAGATGGAAAGGACAGCTTACCAGCTGGCTTCTACCCACTCTGAGCTTTCCTCTCTCCCATGGCAGCACTCCTGCTGCCCTCCCTGTGCAAGTCCACAGGGCACACAGACCAGGGTGACTCCCCACCTGCCATCTGGCACCCTGGCCACAGGCTAGAGCTCCATTCCCCCCCCTCCACCCCGAGCTTCAAGGCCCCCCCTGCAGCCTGCGCACACTCAAGGGGGCAGGCTGGGCCTCTACTGTCAGCGGTGCGGTTATAGGAGGAAAACACCCAAAGGGGTGGGAACGGGAACAAAGTGAAGTGAAGTAGTCCCAGGCTTATGAAAAGGCAATTTTAATATCATTTTGTAGAAACCATATCAACTCTTTCCTTCTGCACAGGTGCTGGGAGAGAATAAAAAGAAAGCTGCCTTTAGAACCCTTCTACAAATCAGGAAAATACGGCAGCGCATGTGTTTTAAATAAGCCCAGAAGTCCCATTATGCAAATAAAATGCTGAAAATCAGACTTGGGAGGGGCTTATGAAGATGTGCTGTCCAGTCTAATTCAGCACACATCCCCACAGCAACTGTATCCCAGCCAGAGAGGCAAAAGTGTGCTTTCATAAACGCATAGAACTCTTCCTTCCTGAATCTTTCCTAAGCTGTTTAATTCACATTAATAAAAGAGTACATGGGGATAATTTAAATACAGATGTCTTTGTAAAATCGGTCTCTTTTTCTGGAGATTAACAAACTATGGCATTCCAGCTATTTGCAGCTGCAGGGCTTAGGATTCTGAAAGAAAGAGCTTCGGCCGCAATGTGGACCACAGATGGGAAGAGATTCACCTACCCAGGCGCCCTTCAAGGAGGACCTCTCAGGGCCAAGGGTGAACGTGCAAGTGAAATGCAGCAACTTCATACAATGTCCTTCCTCCACCCGCCTCCCCAGGATGACCTTGAAGCCCCTTCCCCCCAGGGGATGTTGACCTTAGACCGTACCTGATTCCTGCTGTGTTGTCATAATGGAATTTGGGGTCACATACTTCCTCTTCCTCCATACAGGAAACAGGTGAGGTAGGCAGAGAGAGTCCCGAATCCTCTTCCATGCTCAAAGTCTCTGATATGGGAAGAACAATGTAGTCTTTGCCATCCTGAAACAATAAACACAGAGTGCGATTGTTATGGCTTCAGTCCTTCAAGAGCCTTTACATGAAAAACAAAGCCCATGGGGGCTTCTTGTTTATGGGGAACGTGGCTTTCATATCTGAAGGTAAAACTTTAAGACAGTTTTAAAAATGGCTTGTCAAAAACACAAGGGCACTTGAAAGGGATGTGTATACGAGAGTATACTTAAGGAACTAACAAGACACGAGATGGGCAAGGGGACAACAGAGAAGTACGGTTACAATGAAGACGAAGCAGGCTATAGTTACAGACGGAACAACAGAACAGGCAGAGCTCCACAGGGCTGAGAAATCATTTCTTCACAAAGTCTTAT
The DNA here is from genome assembly GCA_024291935.2 of Okapia johnstoni. NCBI lineage: Eukaryota > Metazoa > Chordata > Mammalia > Artiodactyla > Giraffidae > Okapia > Okapia johnstoni. The sequence goes on from CM044308.1 coordinate 64,136,598, forward strand.
CTACACCAGCCAGGTCCTTTAAAGGGCATGTCATCCAATTTTAGCCTCTACACTTCAAGGCAAAGGAAAAACTGATGACAGTCTAAAGAAAAGCAATATATGTGCAGGAAAACGGGTCTTCTGAGAAAAGGTTACACAACTTAACATTATTTCATCGAGAGAAAGAAATAAAGGGCAATTTGATACCTCTCAGTGTTTGGGAGGTTTATTAATAAAGACAGATTTGACCCATTGTCCCCCAGCTGTTCAGAAGAAAAGCAGGAGGAAATTGGCTTCCATTCATTGTGGTAAGAGGTGTTGACAGGAGAGTAAATAACTTTCTAAGGGTAAAGACTACAATAAAATCCTCCGATGGAAGTTATGGGGGCCTGGGATTTCATGGAGGGGAAAAAAAACCCAAAACATTTATTTTGCAGGATTCGGATGTGTTTTTGCCTGAAGAATGTATTTAAAATTCCTTGAAATTCTGTCCACTGTTGATATTCACCCACTGTTGATATTCACTTAATCAACTAGGTTTTGTTTTTTTCAATTTTGGGGTTTTGTTTGTTGTCTTTGTTTGCTTTTTTTACTTCGTAAGAGCACTCGAAGACACCAAAATATACATCAGTAAAAATAAAACTGATCAGCTGCCAGATTATGAATTAGGATCTCATCTGTTTAAAGGGGCAATTAAGACTTTTAGAAAAGCATTACTGCTCAGATCTGGAATGTGGCTCCTTATTCAGTGGCTGAGAGGACAGCATGGTGGCCATGAGAAGGCAGCAAAAGGGCCCTGGACACCTAAGTACTCTCTGCAGAAGCTTCTTGCATGGAGGTCACAAACCTGTTGAGCATTAGCTTGTAACAGATTTCCCAGATGTTCCACCAGCTCTGAAAACGTGGGTCTCTGATTGGGATCCCCATGCCAGCAGTCAAGCATGGTCTGGTACCTAGGGAAGCAAAACACTGATGTCATCAACTGCCTCGTTCTTCCTGATCTGATGCTGAAAATAAGCACTTGAATGAGTAAACATTTATAAAGAGTCTACCATGAGCCAAGATGCTAAATAGGGATATGAAACTATGTAAGACATAGAGCCCTACACTTGCAGCATGAAGTGTGTATAGAAAAGGAAACATCATAAATCAACATCTAGTAAAAACTGACTGGTTCGTACAGATAAACTGCTGTCATTTCAAGAAGGATGACTCTGTGCTTGAGATTATCAAGGAAGACTTCAAGGGAGAAGTAAGACACACACTGGGCCACAAAGCAGGTACACAGAATGGAAAGTCTTCTAGGCAAGGAGAATTTTTGTGAGTAAAGAAGGAAGATAGAGTAATATGTGTAAAATCTTACATTTCTGGTGTGGTGTAGTCAGGGGCTCTCATTCTAGTTCCTTCTTTCAGACGCCTGCAAAATTCCTCATCAATCTTTACTCCAGGATATGGAGAAGCACCTGAAAGAAAACAGGAATGGGACACAATTGATTAGATTTTCTCTTGCAGAAATCCCTGAGTCTAATTCACATATATATGAGCCTGACTCACACCTTCTTCACATGTATATCTTTTTTCCCCCTTTCTTTCTCTCTTTTTAAGATTTTTATAACCCAAAGCCTCAAAGTAAGTTTCATCCAATGAAGGTGAGATACGGGAGTAACTGACTTTTATCATTTTCTTTGCAGTATGGCTGGAGGAACAAGGAGAAGGGACTTACCTAAGGAAAATATTTCCCAGAGTAGGACACCAAAAGACCATACGTCACTCTGAATTGTGTACACTCGGTCAAAAATCGTTTCTGGGGCCATCCACTTCAAAGGGAGGCGAGCCTATAGGGTTAGAAGACAAACAATGAGAATCCAACTTGGCAAAAACCTGAAGAAAAATCTTCCATTATCCCTGAACACAGCTTCTCAGGCTGGCCCAGGAGAGTTTGGATTCTGCAACTTAATAGATCACAGGGTGCATCTTTGAAACTTACATCTCCTTTTCTGACATAATCTGGGTCTTTATAAATATCCCGGGCCAAGCCAAAGTCACAGATTTTAACCACGTTCTTTTCCGACAAGAGGATGTTTCGCGCTGCCAGGTCCCTGTGGATACACTGCAAAAAGAATTGTGTGCATTAGTGTTCAGCCTAGCTGATCTCTTCTACATCTGTTGTGACCTCATGCTTTTAAAAAAAAAAACCCACATCAGAAAACCAACTGATTAACAAGCACTGGGTTAACATATTTTATCAACACTTCGGGAAAAAAAAAAGGTCTGTGAGTTTCACTGAGACACACATCTGCTTATTCCATAAACAGCCTCGGACTCTGAAACTAAATAATTAAGTTATAGCATGCTGATGGAGTCATAAATAGACTTCTCTTGGACACAATTAAGAATGTGTTTCTGGTCACATCCACACATCCCTTTTGCCTGGCACCATATATGGTTAAAATGTGTTATTCTAAGGAGGCCCTAGAATGAATGAATGCACGGAAATCAAAAACAAGGGGCTCTCCCTGGATTGGTGTCCTTTGTTGGTTTCTCCATTTCATATGTAACCAAAGCTGGACCGGCTCTGAGCAACCATTCTGAGTGGGGCTCACCCTGTTTTCAAAGTGCTGGCTTATCACAGAGGCCAATGAAGGCACTCTCAGCCTCTTGCCCATCAAGGAGATTCTCTGATGCACACAAAAGGAAAAGCCAATTCTCCTTGGCTTTCCTTCCACTCTTTTCTGTCCCTCAGTTTCTCTCTTCTCTGCATCTCCTAACTTCATCTAACTTCCTACACTAAGCAGTTCTATCTCCACTGGACAGATTTGTGACGGAACAAGAGCCTTGGGGAACATTTAGAAATGAATGAAAGGCTCAGATGAGAAACTCTTAGGTCCGTTGAACAGTGATGTGTGAGCCAAGCATGAGGGACCCCACGCCTTGCATCTCTATAGTACTTTTCCTCTGGACAAGCAAGGCACAGGGATATATTGTATAACATGAGGAATATAGCCAGTATTTTGTAATAACTGTAAATGGAGAAAAAAATTCTATAAAAATTTCAAAAAAGTTTTTTACAAAGCACATTGTATAGTATGATTAAGCAAGCCAGGAGACTCCAAAAAACACAGTCCTTCCTACTTCCTCCCCCAGGCCCTACCAAAGAGCTTCCTTTTTTGCAGCAACCAGGTGTTATTCAAGAATCAGCTGGTAGATGCAGGGAAATGAAAGGACCCTCTCCTCCACCCCTCATTCCCTTCCTTGTGAAAGGAGCCCTGACTAAATGGCAGGCTCTGGCCTTTAAAACATAATAAAATTAAATCGTCAAGAAGGGCAGAAAGCTCTTTGGGAAAATCCTCTAAGATTCCACTTCTCTCCCTTCTCCTTGGGAGCGAGAAGACAAGAGTTCCCAGGCAGAAATCTCTGAGATCCTGAGGCTCTGAAAGTTGTGACAAGCTTTTAACTCCAGAAAAAGACACAGCTGAGGGATTTCACTCTAATTTAGAAACAAACAACAAAATAAAAATGTTAAGTCCTTCTTCTCCAAGTAGGTTGCAGCAAATGCATTCTATCAAATGAGCATTTTTCCTGAATCTTGACTTGAATTTGTCTGGTTTCATGTAAAACCAGCCACTTTACCCTTTCCAGGGTGGTGACTTCAACCTCACTCCCTCCAAGATGTTTACAACCTTTGGAATGTTTGTGACTGGTCACGTACCCACCTCAGCCTTTGTTCAGCCTACTTTTCTAATTTTAGCTCTTTCAATTGCTCTCTCTAAAGTCTGTCTTTCCTGGTTTCTAATTATACTACTAACAAATACTTTTTGATGGATGGTGATGAATGTAAAAGAAATGAAAAATAGACTCTCTTACGCCAAGATATCTGCAAGGCTCAGCCCCTTACCTCTTCCAGGCCATTGCTCGAATTCCATGATCCCCTCAAGCCATGTCCACTTAGTTTAAAATCAGTGCACAGAGAGAGGCAGGTGTACATATAAACATACAGCTCCTACAGACTCTATAGCTCTTTCTTGCTTATTTTTCTACACAGTACCTACCCCCATCTAAACCACTAGCTATTTCACTTGTTTCTATTGTTTGTTCCACCCACTAGAACATAATCTCCATGCAGGTAGACAGTCTGCTTACTTGCCCACACAGTGTCCTTAGTGCTTAGAACAGTGGTCCCCAAACTTTCTAGCACCAGGGATCAGTTTCAGGGAAGACAATTTTTCCATGGACTGGGGGTGAGGGGATGGTTTGGGGGTGATTCAAATGCATTACATTTATTGTGCACTTTATTTCTATTACATCAGCTCCACCTCAGATCATTAGGCATTAGATCTCAAAGAGTGGGGACCCCTGGCCTAGAAGACTGCTGGCACTTGGAAGCTATTTATCACATGAATTAATTTCATGAGCTCCTTATATCTCTTTAATGAGCAGAAATGGAACCTCCCCAATAGACTCTCTTAACAGTCCCAGGAGTGGTGAAAGAATTACAGTTCCAGACAAACATGAATGGCTGGCACTGGACATCTCATTTCCAAATCTGTGATATAAAGAGATACTCTGTCTCACCTTCCGTGATGCCAAAAACTCCATGCCCTTAGCCACTTGGAAGCTGTAACAGATGAGATGCTCCAAGGTCAGGAAGTTCTTGTACAGATCTTCAGAAACTGTCAGAAGATACAGGAGCACAGAGATTGGTATTTCAGTCGGAAAGTATTTGTTTCTAAGCTTGATAGAGTAATCTTCATTTTAAAAATTGGGAGTTAAATTTCAGGAAATAGAAGCAGACAGAAAATACTTCTCTCTTCTGTAAGTATGCTGAATCATGGTATATTATTAGCCTTCATCAAACCCTTTAGCAAAAATATTGGTTTTTTCCATTTTAGCCAAATTGGGCGAATAAATCCAGGAGGCAAAATGGAGGTGAAACTGGCATAGATAACAGGGAGGTAAAAGAGGACTTTTACAAATTTGCTGTTTTAAACTTGTTTTTTTCACGTACCCAGAGGGATAAACAATAGTTTCATATCAAGAACTCTAAAAATAAAACAACAATCTCCAGGGTCATTGAATCTTTTCTCTCCAAGCTTTGTCCTAGGATAAAGGCCAAAGGTCAAATTATAATCTACATCGGATAACTAAAAATACCAAAAATATATTTACTTCTCTCACTTTCAAGCTGAGAAAATGCTGTAAACAGGCCTGTGAGGATGCTTTTTTTCCTTCAAGGATATGAACCAGAGGTGACAGGAACATTGAAAGAAAGATAAATTTATGTAAACTCATGGTATTTACTTCCGGGAAACTGGTACAAATAAACACTAAGACATTACTGGGTGTTTCAACATGATCTCTTAACTTTGGTCAGATAAGATAAGACATGGCTTCTCTCCTGGAGACAAATACCAGAGTAAATGAAAACTCAGATGTAATACTAACCGTGTAAGTATTTAAAACACTTGAATCTTTTTCTCAGTGACTTTCTTTGCTTAGGTCTGGAGGCCTCTCCATGAATAATTAGTGAAACCTCTTCCTTTTCCAAAAAAATAAAGGCAAAATTCCAGGCCAACACCCCCGCCACTCCAACGATTCCCTCAAGCTCTTGGGTTTCCTGCTTACTGGCCACCATTTTGTGACAGAGAAGATGGGGCAGAGACTGCTCCACTCGGTGTGCGCTGGGTTATGTGAGTTCTAGACAACCTCACCATGCTTTTCTAGACCACATTCCACCTCACGCTGCCTGCTTGGCTTCTATGGGAAAGAGGTTAGTTTTATGTTCTGTGGCCTCATGTCAAAGGGAACAGAAGTGGGTTTCTTCCACTATTTCATAACAGAATTCATCTATGCTCACGTCTCAAGAAGAGCCAGATGTCAAGAAGCCCCATCTCTTCCTCCACGGGGCTGTCTCTGCTCCTTCTGAGGGAAGGAGATATACAGGGTATCCTGAAGCTGGAAGAGATTCTGGAAGTTAGGCTGGGTGCACAGCTCCACCCATAAAGAGCACTAAAATATCACTGGAAGCATAAGTGGATAAAGAAACAGGTATTTGCCAAGACTCCTCTGAAGAAGTATGGAAGACTTGATAAGCCACTTGGGATGGGGTAGAAACAATAGATGCCTACACTGCCTTGGAAAAGGTTGGGTATGATTAACTGAAGGACTTCTGTTGTGCTGCTAAAGCAAACAAGGTGGGGCTGAACCCCTGTGGACAATGGGGAGGCTGACCAACCACCAGGGAGTCTCCTTTGCACTGAGCTTCTCCTATTGATACATGTTGAACCAACTCTTGAAGAGCATTGGTTTGACTGTTGCCAACTGCTTAGCTCTCCCGGAGGACTGAGATATCTCAGGCCAGCCATGCTCCACTCACAACCTAGCCCACTGCTTCTTTAGACCTTCTGCCCTTCACTTTTGGAGAAACTGAATGGAAGCCTTCTAGAAATTTAGCTCTTTTCCAAATATTAGGTAAGACTTTTCCAGGACAAAATTCTTTGTCACATCCCGTCACCTGGTCTGTTCCCACAAGAGCATGTATTCGGCATGGAGGAAGCAATGGCAGGTACCTTCCTCCTCCTCCACGTCACTGAGGGACTTCTCCTCAACAAACCCAGAGCTGGCTGAGCTCTGGCTGCTAGTGATGCTGTCTAAGCGGCGTTTAGGATCCATGGTGATCTCCCCAACGTATTCTTTCCCTTGCCGGAATTGTGCCCCTTTGGTCTATAAAGAAACAGATGAACAAACTCCTTGAATACCAGAAAATCTCCAAAATATAAACTATAGAAGCAACTGTAACTATTAGAAGAAGATGAGGGACATCAATTTCAGGATCATGAAATCTCTGGGCTGAAATTTTGGGCAGGTGTGCTATATAATATATTTTCTTCCATTAAGCCTGGTTCCTTTTAAACTTAGAGATAAAGGCCTTGTTTCCAGTTTCCCTCAGACACACTCCCAACATTAGGGCACTTTGACAGTGAGACTGATACTCGATAGGGCCAAATATGGCCAAGGAAGAGACAGAATAATCCTGAGCTGTCCTCCCCTTCTCATCCTTTTTCTGTAATCACCCACCTTCCCCTACTCGGCATCACCTACAATGGGTCAGTAGATTACACTCACAGAAGCAAAACACGAGATGTGTCCTCCAGAAGGTAAAAGAGAAAAATACAACAGCCAAGAAAGTAACACAAAAAGATTCCTCACAAGTTCCTCACAGAATTTTACCAAAACAAGTAATCTGTATCACTTTGAGTTTTCCTCTGCTTTACAATGTGGCCACAGTTGAGGTAGAAAATGACATACCTTGTAGGGGACAAATTCATTTCTCTTGCTTCTTAAGTAAGTTGACAGGTTTCCAAACTTGCAGAATTCCACAATCACCATGAGTGGCCCTGCAGACAGCACAGCATGCCAAGAAGGGAAAATGTATTTCCACTCATGTTTCTCACCAAGTGTTTAATACATCAATAAGTCAGAAAACATCACAGACAAGGCTACAATCTTTCACTGGAAACAGGATCATAGAAATCAGCTGCTTGCCATTCCCTTACATTGTAATTATTTTTCTTTTTCTAACAGGCAATTCTGTAAAAGCTTAGTCAAAATTTCAGAAGAAAATCCACCCACTTGCTTTCCAACACAATCACCTGAGCTGATTTCATTTTAGGGGGAACTACTCTTAAATTCCTTTGCTCTCAAATTTGGGAAGAAGTTTACTTTTCTCCTCTGAACATCTTTTACATAGGAAGCAAACTGTATTATAGTGATATGGCATTTTTTAATTCATAGGAAGTTCTAGAATAATTTATAGTTCCCATTAAATCTCCATGAAATTTATTTATATCTAGGAATCTGCCACAGTTTCCTAACTTAAGGAAACCAAGGCCATGGGAGTTGGGTGGTTCCTCAAATACCAGCAGAAAAGTATATGCTGAAATCCCCCAACCAGAGCCATCCACAGACACTCACCCCCTGGCTTGGTACAGGCACCAAGAAGATTGACCACGTTGAGATGGTGGCCAATATGAATAAGGATCTTGAGTTCGGACATGAGGGCTCGGTGTTCACTGTGTGTTGCTCCTTCTACAGACACAGAACAAAGAAGGCAATCAAACATGTGGGCATTACCTTAGGAGGAAGAATGCCACACTGCATGCATCTGTGCAACTTTCCCTCCAGGGATAATATAAATATGAGCCAATTTACAGACTAGCTACATTAAAAGACAAATATAAGTTATATTTTATAATTCTAGATCAGATTCTTTAAATGCACCCACAAAGCTTGATATTTGAAGGAAGCCATTGTGAGGTCTTGCAAAGTGTAGAAATAACATCTGCAAATGAAATCATGCCCAGATTTTCTTCTTTTACAAAAATGGATTTTCACATATCATGTTTACCATGCTTCTTAGGGCCTGATTATTTCAGTGCTTCCTCATAAGGAAGCAACATCATGTATTAAATATCCTCATGTGTTATGGGTTCTGCTGAAGTTCCCATCAATCTGTGCCGAGCAGGAAACTTAACAAGGGCCAGCTGGCAAAGCCAGTTGGCACATAAGGCTGATAAGGCTAAGACTGTGAGTTTGATCCTGTCCAGAGGGTACACTTCACTGTGATTCACAGACATGGTCCACACCTCAGACCCTGATGAGCCACCTCAAAATTACACACCCCCTTGTCCACAAGGGAGAAGAGGCAAAAGGAGAGAGATGGCTTCAAAATGCACAAGACCTATTGGCAAAGGATCAGCAGCACCGTCTCCATCAGTGAAAGCACATCACAATTCCTGCACAGAGCTTTATAGGCATGACCTCCCCAAATTAAAATAGAAAGACCAGAATACCATTACTATTAGGCTTAACAATTGTTTGTTGTTATTGTTTAGTTGCTAAGTCATGTCCAACTCTTTTGCAACCCCATGGACTGTAGCCCGCCAGGCTCCTCTCTCCATGGGATCTCCTGGGCAAGAATACTGGAGTGGATTCCCATTTCCTTCTCCAGGGGGTCTTCCTGACCCTGCAATCAAACCCATGTCTCCTGCATTAACAGGCGGATCCTTTACCTCTAAGCTACCAGGGAAGCCCCTAACAATTGCTTATGAAACTTTTAATTCTTAAAATGTCACCCATAATCCTTTTTTCCCCAGCACAACCATTCTTTTACATATTATCTTTTATATACTCCAATTCTAGGCCACATGGCTACTATTTTTACTTCTTAGATCAAATTTCTTTTTCTGCTTCTTGATTGTCTATAATTATCTTGCTAATGCACCACAGTACACTAAGAAACAATTTTGAAGTAACGAAGCTTTTATTTTCCTATGGCCCAGCAACTAAATATATATATAGCTGTAAAAGCTGTTTCTTGTATGAGGGCTCTCAGGCAAGGTGGGGCGGTAGGGTAGCTGAAATCTATCCCAACTTTGCCTGCCAGGCCATGGACCCTGGCATGAGAGGAACTTTTTATCCAGTTTGCCCAAAGGCATTATATAGCCTGGCTGCAAGTTTGGCTAGTGGGGCCATCTAGCCACAAAGCCACTGATACAAGCCTTTCATCATGTTTAAAGGATGGGATGAAACAGATAGAGGGACATATCACCATATAGTTTTGCTTTTACCTTTCAACATTTTGACAGCCACTGTCTTGCAGGTTGCTGTCTTGTCAATTCCAAAGGCATCTGCTTCAATCACTTGTCCAAAGGCACCACGACCAAGAGGCTTACCTAGAGTCAACAACAAAACAGACATGGACTTTATCACTACTGAAACCACAGGCAGAGATTTTGACTTGACAGGATGACCATACATCCTAGTTTCATGGATGGTCCTGTTGACCCCCTTGTCCTGGCTTAGTGATTTAATACTTCCCTCTGTCCCGGTGGCTCTGATGATAAAGAATCTGCGTGCAATGCGGGAGACCTGGGTTCGATCCCTGGGTTGGGAAGTTCCCCTGGAGAAGCGAATGGATACCCACTCCAGTATTCTGGCCTGGAGAATTCCATGGACAGAGTTGCCTAGCAGGCTACAGTCCATGTGGGGGGCAAAGAGTCAGACACACCTGAGAGACTTTCACTTCACTGGGCTTCTCCCAGTTCCTCATCATCTTCACTCTCCAAATGTCCTGCTCTGAGCGATTATACAAGGAGCCTACTTCTCAGTGACTAAATGGATGATTACTCAAATTCAAGAGATGAAGTGAATTTTCTAAACCCGAATCTAACATTTGAATAGACTAGATCTGTCATCAGCCTAAACGAGGATGAGATGGCCTGGTAAACCCAGTATCAAATCAATATCGATTGAAAACACACCTAGTTTCAGCCGGTCTCTGGGGAATTCCCATTTGCTGGCATCATAAGGCAGGCGTTCACAGTGCTCATCCAAGGGGAGTTCGTCTGGATCCATGACGATGGATAAGTAGCCCGTCTTCAGTTCCCCTCCACTGGCCTGGAAAGCATTGCTCCGTCCAGTCACACACACTCTGTTGTTTGGCTGTTGTTTTGTGTGCCTGTTATTGTTGTTTCATAGAGGCCCCATTCTTGGTGTCTCATTTTCTAAATGGCTGATGGAGTGTGAGGGTTGTCCTAGTATAATTCCGTTCCCAGTGTCCCCTCAACCCCCAGATGAGCTCAGAGTTTAATTTTCAAATCTTAATTACACTAGACAGTCCAAGCCCATTTCTTCTCTAGTTGCTTCTATCAATTAAAGCCCAGTGGTCCAGCCAAAAGTAAGTGGGTAAGAACGTTATTGTATAGAAATAAAATTGTGCCTATTGAGCCAATAACAATGGAAAGAATCAACTCAAAGAACTCCAGTCAGCTTTCATTAATCATGAAAACCAATGTGAATGGGACAGAAGGAAAATTATTCTGTTACCCGCTTAACGGTCCGTAGAACGATGACAAGAAGTAGCCAGAAGAACATGGCAATCACTGCAGTGCCTACTAGAATAATGACTTCCAAGTTTGTCTTTTCCTGGGCACCTGGCAATACACAAATGAATGAACATCAACAACTGGAAACTCATACCTTTTGACATAAAATAACAAAGTTCAATCACTAAAGCAAAATTTCAATCTTATGAACTCAGAAAAATCCTAGGCATTAATAGTCACAATCTCTAACTTGGATGGAGCTTATAATATTCTTAATGGATAATTCAAAGTTTGCAAAACATTGCTCATGAAAACGTCCAACAATAAAATTCTAAAGTAATTAAAGAGAGAAATATTAATATCTTAAAAGGCAAACAAAGTGTTTGTAAGAGCAGACTTTGATGGAAAGAAAACAGATCATGTTCTATAGAGAAGAAAAGTACTATATTTGGATAAAACAAATGTTTGATTTTGTGCTGATAGTCTATATTTTGATCTGTATGGAGTTTGAGGAGGACTGTTTAAGAAAACAAGTAGGGAAATAAATGTATTCCTTCGGCCAGAGAATCATTGGTGACCACGCACCTACTAGGTGCACATCACTTTAAACATGTCATGCCACTTAAGTCTTCTCAATAACCCTCAGTTTTCAGATGGATAAGACGCTCAGAGAGAATTACGCTATTTCACCAAGGGCACACAACAAGTTGCTGGAACGGCCAAGAATTAAACAAGGTCTGTCGAATACCGGCTAACATTACATTACCCCATCCTCACGTGGTAGTAGCCTCAGAGAGGAAAGAGAGAGAGCTGAGGTGAGTGCGTGAGTACACAATCACTCATGAAAGGACAGAGAAGAAAAAAAGCTGAAGGTCAGCAAGGAAGCTGCGGATGCTCAGGACTCCAGAAGACAGCTCTGAGAGGGGAAAATTCAGCCCAGAGGAGGCTTTCAACTAAGAGTGATTAGCAAAGTGGTGATAAGGAAGCAACTATCACTTAGGGTCACCCGCCTGCTGGAGGAGTGCAATGTGAATCAAACTGAACCACAAGCTGTGAGTGTGGCTCAGGCAGCCTCAAGAAGACAGGAAGACAAGTAATTAATTAATTAGTTAGCAAAATAAGAGTTACAGTTGAGAGACAAGCATCAAGAATGCTTGGAAGCAAGCAGACTTTGTTTCTCTGGTGGTCTTACTGAAGGATTTCTCTATTTATATATAGAGATTGAAACGTCTGTTTGTTCAGAGTAGGAAGTGCAAAGATACAACTGTCTGTATAAGTTGGTGTATTAATACTCCCATATGAACATTTGGGAAACATGCAGGAGCATTATATACGTACCTCATCCTTTCTTAATATTCTCTCCTGGTGAAAAGTAAACATAATCTGAGTGCCAATGTTACCTAGTTAGGCCTCCTTGAAATCAGCTGCAGAAAGCTAATAGAGCTGAGGCAGGGCATGGGAGAGAACTGGAAATCTCCCTTAGGATTTGCCGTAAAGCATAAAGCATTTTGAATGTAACCAATCGCCATGTCACTTGAAATCTTTATTTGCAAGTGCAGGTTATAAAATGGCAATAAGCCTACAGATTCGAAAAGAAGTCAAAGTATTGAGATGTCATACTCGGCAACATAGATTAGACAGATTAAAGGGACTAAAATCTAGACCTTGAGAGACAAATTAGGATGAGTTCATAGAAATCTGTCAATTCCTCCATCTATCACCAATCCTCTCCTTTCCCCCTGCATACCATTCCTTCACCCACATAATACAGTTTCATTGTCCCGCTCATGGGTTATTTTTTTTTTAAAGATAGGAATACACTTTTGAAGATAAAATATTCTGTCACAAATTACCTTTCCCATCTGAGAAAAATGCTAGATTTCACATCATTCCTGCATATTCATTTAGATTAGAACCCCAAATTTTCCACTTAAGAGAAGCAATGGTCCATTGTTCACAATTGAGTCTTAATTATCTCCAGTCCAATAAAAACTATGAACCTTTGTGACTATCTAGATAGCACTGATTTTCATGACTAGGCAGTAATTCTACCCAATAAATATAGGGGCTTAATTTTCATAACTAGTTAATTGAGCCAGTCATATGAAGAAAGAATCAAGGAAAGAAAGACATTCCACCTGCCAGGCTAAGAATTTTTCTACAATGAGAACTGCAGGGATAGAAATGTGATGTAAGCAGCATTAAAATAACATTAATTATGTCTTCTAGTTAAAATAATATATATTTATAGTAGAAAACTTACAAAGTACAAAGAATATTAAAAACCAGCCATAACCCTCCCACCCAAAATACTTGAGTACAGATACAAGCTAATTTTTAAAAGCAATCGGATTGTCTGTGAATTCCCACTGACCTTCTACTATGAAAAATGCCTCCACTTTTGCACACCCAAGAACACTGCATGCCTGGCAGGTGTACAGGCCTTCATCTTCCTTCCTCACCCTGCGGATAGTTAGGTTTCGGTTCCCATCTTTTAGCACAATGCCTGAGAAAGGGGGGAAATGCAGTTTTTGTTTTATTTTTAAATTTTTATTGGAATATAGTTGCTTTATAATGTTGTGTTAGTTTCTACTGTACAGCAAAGTGAATCAGCTATATGCATACATATATCTGCTCTTTTTTTGGATTTCTTTCACATTTAAGTCACCACAGAGCATTGCGTCGAGTTCCCTGTGCTGTAGAGCTGTTGTTGTTTAGATGCTAAGGTGTGCCTGATTCTTTTGCAGTCCCATGGACTGTAGCCAGCCAGGCTCCTCCGTCCATGGGATTTCCCAGGCAAGAATTACTGGAGTGGATTGCCATTTCCTCCTCCAGGGGATCTATCCAACTCAGGGTTCGAACCCATGTCTCCTAAATTGACAGACGGATTCTTTACCATTGAGTCATCTGGGAAGCTGTGCTATACAGTAGGGTTTATATTTTATGATGTGGTCTGGTGGAGCTTTCCAGGAAAAAAAAATTAATATACATGTTTCCCTTTATCTTTGGCTAGTGTCTGACTCCAAAGAGTCAGGGTCAACTGCTATCTCAGCACCCGTGGCTTCCATGAGAATTCAGCAGGCTCTGGATACTTGGGCTCTGAGTCTACAAAATGAATCAGACCATGGACACTAATACTGTGTTTTGTTCTGCCTAAAACAAATCAAGAAACAACATGGATGTTATACTGTATGACCCCTCTATGTGTAATCTAAAAAAATAAAACAAGCTAGTGAATATAACAAATAAGAAGCAGACTCACAGATACAGAGAACAAAGCAGTGATGACCAGTGGGGAGAGGGGAGCAGGTGGGGGAAGATACCATAGGGTAGGGCATTAAGAGGAACAAACTACTATGTATAAAATAAATACGCTACGAGGATATATTGCATAGCACAGGGAATATAGTCCATATTATGCAATAATGATAAACAGAGTAATAATCTTGAAAAGTTGAGAATCACTATGTTGTGCACCTGAAACTTAAATAATATTGTACATCAACTATACCTTAATAAAAATAAATGAGTAAGTAAATAATTTTTAAAAAAGATATAATATGGACTTTAGTCAATATCTCTAGGAAAATTATGCAGCCAAAGTGAGATAGACATGCTCTGTTCACCTGAGTCCTCCACAAGCGTCTCATTATCTTTAAACCACGTAATCTGTGGAGAGGGATTCCCAGATGCTGTGCAGGAAACTTCGATGGTTTCACCAATACTTGTCGTCTGATTCTCCAGGTTTCCTGTGATCATGGGTGCCATGCGCTCTATGTACAAGCACACACACACACACAAAAATCACAGGACATTTAGCTATGACTTTTGAAGTGGTTTTCATATCAGTAAACTATTAAACCATTTAGTAAACTATTAACTTACTAAGCTGAAAATACACAAGAGGTGGACAACAGGAGTGTTGGTCACTGAGCAAAGTTAAATGAAACAAGTCAGTTCAGACAGATTACTGCATCTCTGAACATTCATACTAGTGATTCGACCTGGTAATCAACACAAAATTAAAGTTGTCATTCTTATGGACTTCCCTCCTATCAAATAGATAGACAGATAGATAAATTCTAGCCACTGATACCCAAGAATTCTGCCATGTTTCTCTTGGAAAATGTATAACTTCAGTGCAACTCAAAAAGAACACCTTATATTTATTTGGTATTTTTTACAAAACTCATTTGTCCTACTTCTGTTGCTCACTGTCAACTCTATGATGGGAGTAATAGTCTTATTTTGAAGATGAAATGGGTTAAACAACTTGTCAAAGTCCCTGTAACTAAGTTAACAGCTGAATTCCGAATCTAGTTAGCCTAAAAGGTTAGTTCAATACTATTTCCACTAAAACATAGACAAAACAATAATACTCTAACAAAAGTCAAAGATTTTTTTAAAAAAATGAAGCCCACGGGTACTTGTTTAAATGTACAGGACAACTTTAGATTTAACCTTTCCTACAAATCAGCAAAATGCTATGGAAATAACTTGTCCAAACCAACTGAATATCGAAAGGAATTTTGCTGAAAGAATCCACTTCAACATTTGGCAAAACGACAGTACCTCAACAGTGAACTGCACTGGGGCTTAAGCAAATGGACTCTAGCCTAGTTCCAAGAATAATTTTTGGAAAACAACCTGAGAGTCCTTAGGGAAGCAAACCAGCCCACTGTGAGCCAGTGTTTCCTGGGCATGGCAAGCCGGGAGCCTCCTCTACATCTCTTTCTGAAGTTTTTCATTAGCTGGAATCCAGACCAGTCACCAAGATGAACAGAAAAACCATGCTCATATAAGGGCTGTGATCTGAAGAGCCTTGGGATGACTACACTCAAAAAATCTCTTCTTTTGACACCAGAGTCTTAACACTAGCAAAATCTATCCTGGTTCCTGCCTGAAAATATGTCAAGGCCTTTGAAGATATTATTCGTCTGAAACTACAGTATAAATTAGCTTATCTGGGCAGTTCTCCTTAAAAAAACAGAACAGATGCATCCTAGAAACTAGGAAGGGACACTAAGGAGATGAGAAAATGAGAAGAGAGGGCAGAAACTCTCTAAATTTGCCTGATTTCCCCAGAGAAAGAGCCATGGCTGCACAGATTTTGTGCAAGGTGAAATGTTAGAGGAGGTGTAGAGAGTGGCTTCATGTGGAACTTACAAAGCCTTTTGCTCATTAGAATGATCAACTCATTGACCTTGGGCTGTACCACAGAGGTACACACACTGAGTGCAGCACCAGTCTTAAACAACCCCATCACCACACTCTCCATACAGCAAATGTCTTATCAAGCAATATGTGCCACTATCTTCTGTGTCTGGAGCTCAGCAAGGAGTAAAGCAGAAAACAGTCCCGGTTTTTATGGACACAGAGCATTCACTGGACTACGACAGGTTGTCTGTGTTCTCATCCTACCCACCTAGACACCACTGTGACCTTCCAGCACCCTCCAAGCTCATGATGGGCATTCACACATACATGTCTATTTAAATAAATGAATGCCCAAGAATGAGGCAGAAATGTCCCTGGTTTAGGGTAATCCCATGAAGATAGCAGTGAGCGACCCCACCATCAGGGTTGGAAAGAAAAGGATTATTTTCTCTTTTTAATACATCACTTCAGCATGATTAGCTTCCTTCTGCCTTGAGGACTTTCGGTGAGTCAGATGTGAGCTCATCTGTCTAATGTATAAGCACATAGAGGACAATCTTCTCATGGGCCCTTAAAGCATCACATTGAAGGCATTCCAACTGCCTCTGGATGGTCCAGAGTGATCGTCCTACCTAGGACTGTGAGCTGCCTGGCCACACAATGTCTTTTCTTAGTCTTCCTGTCCTGAGCAAAGCAGACATAGTCTCCTTGGTCCTGCAAGGATGCATTCTGCAGCTCCATGATCAAGATGTCATTTGTGCTGTTAGAGATTATGGTGGCATTCATTTTCCAAAGAGCATCCAAGTTCTTGCAGACAGGTGTGGGTAAATCACCCATGTGGATGGGCAGGGCCTGTGGGCCGAGTTTGTACCACGTGAGGTTCTCAAACATAGTTCTGTCTGCGGAGCACCACAGAGACACACTCTCCTGCTCGGTGGGCTGGGTACCGGGTTGCAACGTGATTTCAGGACCCCCTGAAATGTAAAACCCATGGTTAGAAGATAGTGATTTACCTCAGGCTTTCTGCTACTGCTTTCGTGTTGCCTTCAGTCTGCAATGAAGCACCAAGAAAAGTGAAGCCCTGGCATTCCCAGACAACAGAATACAAAGAGACAACCAACCTGGACAATGTGATTTCAAAATGTATTGTTTTGCTAAAACACATTATTTGGAAATGCAAATGAATTCCTCAGATATTTATAAAATCTCCACTTGGAGTCTAAGTATGGTTTTAAGATTAAAAAATTCAAATTGAAATAGGATAATTATAATATGAGATTTACAAACTTAATTCTTCATTGATATGTAACACTCACCGACAGGAAAGCTACGTTTATTACCATGAATTGGCCCAGACCAAAATATTTTATCCCAGTCAGCTAAAGCCAAACCGTAAATTAAGATGAACAGACAAAATCGGCAGCATTGGGATGGCACTGCTCCAATGTCATTACAACTGTCTCCCCAAAACCCAACTTTGTCAACTGTTCAACAGCAAGCCCATAAATATTGATTGAATCTCGCTAAGCCAATCACTGTGCTAAGACTCTGATGACAGAGACAAAAAACATGACGCAGGACCTGAGGGTCAAAATCAACTGTTCTCTCTCCTGTGAAGTCAAATATGCACTGACTTCACATGAGTCCAGGAGCTACCTGAGGAGTTCTCTTCTATGAATGAAAGCATCGATTATCCACTCAAGTTCCCTTCCTAAAGCCATTGCCACTCATGGGAACAGTCAGGACGACAGAGTATCTATCAGCCAGCCCAGCCCCTGGAGAGCACTTACTGGTCACATGGAAGGAGATAACCCTCTCTCCTCTTCCAGCTTTGTTCACTGCTTCACATTTATACAAAGCGGACACATTGGCCGCTTGGATAACAAGAGTACTTACAGTCTGTGAAAAGAATAAATCCAAGGCCATAAACAATGGAGCCTATGTTTATGCACATGCCCTGAGACTAAAATTCAGTGTCCCCACTGCACTGCTGTGACCTGCCTACTCCATTCATACTCCAGTACTGACTGCACTCAAATCCATACAATTATAATTATGCTGATGCTACTCACACATCATATAAAATGAGCTTTGGAACCATAAAATTAAAAATGTTTTAATACAACATTACATACCTTTTCTCACTTTCCTGTTTATAAAATCAGAATTACCAAACAATTGATGTACAGAGTTAATGGCATATGTATTTTGTTTCTCTGATACAGTAATAGCAAGTCAATAGTGCTTCTAAAAGTCAATGGTGTTTTCAAACGGACTTAATATGCTAGTATTTTATCATTCCATTTATCTGAGTCAATCTCCAATATTCCTCACCTATTATTTTACCCTGCTTTCAGTCCATCCTTCCATAAAAGAGAGACAGATTTTCAAATTCAAAAACTTAAAACTCACTTTGTTTCTTCCTTCAATTAGGGCAATCTGATTTTTGTTGACTTCGATTTTGTTTCCCCCCTGGAAGTCCTCCACGTTTCTCCATTCCTTACAAGCATATGGGTTTGTCGTCGAGGCAGCGAGGCTGTAAGACAAAGGTAACAGTTGATGTCATGACTTAATTTTCCTTTAATCCAAATCAGTATCAAGGAAAGGAGTCAGACTTTGGTTATTACGTTCTTAGAAATAACTTCGAATGCACTCCACTGAGTTACAAGACTTGGCGCCAATTAAAAATAGGCCTCGGCAATGGAGGAAAAGGTTCTAGGTAGATTCATTCAGGATGCAGGAGGGAAGCAGCTATTCTGGGAACAAACCTCCATTCATAAATTGGATCGACAAGACAATTCAAGTTAATTTAGTTCAAAGGAAGGTAAGGAAACTAAGAAGCCATTGGGCTTCTTAAAGTAATTTCCCTGGGACTGTAGCCTTGTGTAGGAAACGGTCAGCATCTGAGGAAGAAACTAGAGAGGCCATCTCAAAAACAACAACAGGAAGTGCACTGCTTAGGGTGGTGGGTGACTTGTTGTTGCTGTTTTTCCTAAGGATGTCTGGACTTGTGTGTTAGGACCTGATAAGCCGGGCCTGAGACTCTGAGGTCTATCACTCCCTTGCAAACATCAGCACTTCCTCTGAGATGGACCTTCTCACAGATAAGGAGATTGGGGTATTCACTGGCTGACTGGCATAGGAAGAAAAACCAAGGACTGGCAATTAACAAAGTGGCAAAGAAACTGCATTCAGAGAGGTAGACATAAGGGCTAATTAGAGAGAGCTAATCTCAAAGCAGGATACCCCAAGGACTAACATCTCCTAAGGACATAGCACAGAGAAAGATGGAAGGAGATGAAGAGTACTGCTTGAGGACTAACCTTAGAGATAGCCTTCTTGGCTTAGAATAGAATTGTATCATAGCATGGCTATGTCCACCAACAGAGGAGTGGATAAAGAACTTGTGGTTCATATTTGCAACAGAGTACTACTCTGCCATATAAAAGAATGAAATAATGCCATTTGCAGCAACACGGGTGGATCCAGGGATTATCATAGTAAGTGAGGTAAGCCAGACAAAAACAAATACTGTCTGTTATCACTTACACACGGAATCTAAAGAATAAAACAAATAAATAATTTTTAAGTGCAAAAGAGCAGGGGCAAAGGGCGTGGTCCTACTCACGTGGGCTGGTAGGTGCACTCTGTCTCCAGCTGCCAGTACCAGCGAATGTGACTTGGGGGAGGAACAGCATAGACCGTGCACGTCAGCGTTTGGGAAGTGCCATACTGGTAAGAGTCCACGGGAGACAGCAGAGATTTCTCACCAATCTGAGGTGGGACTGGAGATGAGAAAGACAACTTTTGAGCTGACAATCAGCTTTGAGGAGTGGAAAGTGGCAGTTTTCAGCAACCAATGCCTGTGTTTTTCCAAGCATAGGATTTTTGCCCCATTTGCTTTTTCAAAGAACATTTAGACTTGCAAACAGGACACCTGACTTCTAGTGATACTCATGATAATAATAATAAACTAGTAAGATGGGTGACTTTGTGCCAGTCTCACTGCCCTGTGACTCATTTTTCTCATCTGCATCAGCGGGAGAGCTCTCCTTGCCCTTCCAATTTCACAAGACTGGGCAAGCCTCCAGAAGGAAAATATTGTAGTTGTGAATAATACAGTAAGCAGATGTATTATGTGTTGAACATTGTTCTAAGTGCTTTACACCAGTGTATTCACTTAATCCTCACAGCCACTATTATTGTTCTCCACTTTACACATGAGAAAAATTGAAAAGTGAAATGACTTGACAAGGGCACCCACCCTGCCTCCTTCTCCATCTCTCCCTCCTTCTTCACCTTCCTGCCTTCCTTCCTCTCTCCTATCCTTTCTTATCTTCTTGCTTTCCTCCCTCCATTCCTTCCCTGCCTGACCTCCTTCTTTCCCTTTTTTCTGTTTTTGGCTCCAAAGTCATTAATGTGAACCTATCTTCTCATCACTACCAACTTAAGGCCCAAGATTATACTTTCAAAACTTGACTTCTTTTTAATGCTTGTTTAGAGAGGAGGGTAAATGCTAGGGTGAATCAAATGTGGAGTGACTTCCTGGATGAATGAGATGGTTATTCACTGTCCATTCTTACATCCTTATTTCTTGTTCATTTCCTTCTCCCCATCCTTCCTACCAGCTTCTCAGCTTCTCTCCGCTTCCAAACCTCTATATGCAACTGGCTCCTAAATGACATTTCTGGAACCTGTTATCTTTAAAATACTCCTTGAAGCTGATGTCCCAGCAAAGAAATGAGCATGGCAGGACATATAAGGAAGCACTTTAATATCACATGAGAAGGTTCTGAAGTTTTAATCTGCTGTGCCAGTAGAAAGCATAAACAATTATAACAGACAGGTATTTCCCAACCTGCGTCTGGAGCAAGATATTAATGGATGTATGGGGGAGGGGTGTGCTAGTCAAATGTTTGTTAAACCTCGGCTACTCTGTCTTCCTGCCCTCTCCCACTGGAAGATGGCAATATATGATGTCCATCAACTTAGCATCTCTTGCATTTGCTTGACCATGATGACCTTCTTCTCCCACCCAGAAGACTTATTATAAATAAGCATCTTTCAGGTTGGAAAAATAAAGTTCAAATTATCCTTAAATCCAAAATTTAATATCTCCCCTTTACAGCCTCAGAGTCAGGTCCCAGACTTCTGTTGAAAAAAAGATTAAAACACTTCCAAGCAATGTTCATCTAGAAGAGCTTTCTGCATTGGAGCCTACCTGTGCATCACTGATACATCAACCCCAAATCAAATTAGAAATTTCCCACAAAATTCAAGAAGAATCTTAAACATTTGCAAGCCAGAAGCACAATTCAAAGGTACTGCAATTGAACCTGATGACTGTCCCTGCTAGCACTTTTATTCCATAGTATTTAGCCATCGGCTGTACCATCTACTTTAGTCTCACATTTGACCAAGGTTCAATCACCTGGCCTCGTAAGCAAACGTGTCCAAAGCACACTGCTGCCACCTCGTTTCAAGCCACACTGTTCTGGATCATTTTTATACACAGGAGCCTACTCATGATGCCAGTGAGGCAGAGGTGCCCAGCTGCTCAGGAGGACATCATCAAATTATTTATAATGGAACTGGGGCAGAGAAGGAAAACTGAACGGACTTACCATTCACCACCAGAGATACCATGTGGCTCTGTTTCTCCTTTGAAATGGGATTGGTAAGAATGACAGTGTAATTTCCTGTATCTTTTTCACTCACTTCCATAATATTCAGCACATGCCCCACTTTAACTGTGTGATTGGACTCAATGGGTCTTCCATTTTTATACCTATTAGGAAAAAAATTCCAGGAATTAGTCCAATCTGAGGATTTGCTTTCACGTGGCACAAGGCTCTGCATTTATTTCCAGTCGTTACCATTTTATTTCTGGAGGAGGGTAACCAAGGTACTTGACAGGGACTCTGACACGTTCCCCCACGGTGGCTTCCACCAAGGATTCCATGCCACTACCGAAAGCAACAAAAGGCTTTTCTGGAAGAAAATAAAGATAATTTTTTCTCATAGATGGCAACTGCTTAGAAATGACCATTTCTAAGAAGAGTTTCAAGTGAAGAGTCAAAAACTGTGGGTCTGAGTCGCTGCGGTTCCCACACTCCTATGGGTCCCATTCCAGCTTCTCTCTCAGCCCTGGTCTCTAGCTTTTGTCTCTCCCTCAGTCTGCTCTGCAAGTCTACTGAGCACTCCAGTCTCACTCAGTCCAAGCATTTGCTTCTCTGTGAAGCTTTCTCTAAGTCCCCCAGGAGCCCTCGGGCGCTCCTTTTCCTCTGGTCCCTTCACACCCTATGCATAACTCCATGTGCACCAGGACTCAGTCCTCAGACCTCTTCTCTCTACTGACACCTCCTCTTGTCAATTACATTCCTCCTAAATTTACATCTCCTGCCCCAACTTCTCTGGGATCTAGGTTAATATATTAAAGTTTCCACTTGAATGTTTAGTGGGCATCTCCAAATGAAGCCACCAAACCCTGGGTCCCCAAATCTGACTCCCCTCCTTGCCTTCCTTATCTCAGTTAAGAAAACTACCATTCACTCAGTTGCTCACACTCAAAACTCAGAGGTCATCTTCTATTTCTTTTCTCTACATCCCACAGGCAGGGAATCAACAGGCAGATGCTATTGGCTCTATCTTCAAAGTTATATCCAGAATCAGTTCACTTCTCACCACCTCCACTTCCACCAACCTTGTCCAGGCCACCCATCCATCTCTCACCTGGATGACTGCAATTAGCCTTCTGACTAGCCTCTCTACTTCTGCCCTAACTTTCCTAAAGTATTTCACATTAGAAAAAAAAAAACTTATATAATGATCCTATAAAAACATAAGCCAGAGCGTGTCTCTCTCTGCTTAAAACCCGTCTTGCATTCCCATATTATAAAATCCGAAGTCTTATGAAGGCCTGTAAGTTAGATGCCATACAAATTTTCATCTAAACTGAGACATTTATGTGAGTGAAAAAGAATTAATGGGAAATTAAGTTATTTTCTCAAAGCCCCACAGAAACTAACTAAATATAGTTTTCACTAACTGCAAGGCTTATGTTTGCAATTCAAGGAAGCCTCTCAGCCTTGTAATTGAACAAAACTTGTAAAATGATCTTAGATAAAAACCCTCTGCTTATTATAGTGATAATAAGAATAGCAGCAAGAACAAGTAATATTTAGTGAGCACTTACTACATCAGCTTATTTCATCTCTAAAGCTGGGCTCTGAACCCAAGCTATGTTCTTGACCCTGAGGTCCTAGCAAGAGCTCAAAAACATCTTTTGAATGAACAAAATAGGATTCACTAGCTGACCTAAACTTATTTGAATTATCCCACTTTTCAAGGCAGAGCATAATTCCCAAGGTAATCTTGGCTTACCATGTACTCGGACGAACGTGCTGTTCTTTTTGGTCATCAGCCCACTGGAAGCTGCACAGATATACCACCCCTGGTCACTCCGGGTTATACCATCTATAGTCAAGGTGCTCAAGAACTTCTTCATTTCAGTCCCAGGCTGGGTTTTTAGGTCCCGGTTTATAAGTTTTTTATGCTGATGCTGAAAAAGAGGTTACTGAACTTCCAAAGGCCAGCATAATATTCCCCAATAGCTTCTAGATACCCACAAAAGTCTTGGCCCTTGGTGAACGCTATTTAATGCTAATAATAGAGACTTCTGAACTTTTAACATTATGCAGATGACAATTACAGTTGGTTTCAGGAGAAATAAATAGAATCAACTGAATTAGGAATTTTAAAACCTCACATAACAGGAATGAGAGAAATATAAACTGCAGAAACACAAGGAAATATGACCACTGTCTAAGGAGAAGAATGTCTCATGCCACTTCTTGCAGAAGATTTCCTTAAAGGGAAAATAGATCAAGGACTTTGGAGAACAGAGGAATAATGCAAACTGGAAAGATGTAATCATCAAAAGAAAACTAATCTTCACAGCTTGGACAGAGTTCTTGATTTTGCCTCTTTCTTTCTATGGGTGCTGTATGTCCTGTAGTTCTTTTAAAATGTATGTGTATGTGTGTGTGTGTTAGTGTGAGCTAAGGCCCTTCAACTTTATCTGGCCAAAGAGGTCCCTGTCTCTCTCAAGCAAACTTCGGTGGAGCTTATTATCAAAGTATTTGGAGGTCTGGCTTTGAGTTGTTAGTGTTACCTTCAAAGAAGGGTATTCCCAGTGGAAGTCGATCCCCACATTTAGCTCAGTTCTTGCCGTACAATTTAAGATGAGCTTCTCTCCAACAGACAGCTCGACTCCGTGAGGGGGGCTCAGAACCACATCATAAATCTTGTACCCTGGAGCAAATAAATTGGAAAAAGAGAAAGTGAGAGGGAAACCAAATCTATAACTTGGCTCACATTTTTTCAGAAATGATGCAACTTCAAAATGTACCACATCATTTTCCCGAGGGCCTCCCTAAACCTTGGTAACTCCCAGGAAAAACTGGCCTACAGAGATTCACAAAGCAGTTCTAAAGGGATTTCCAATGTGTTGTACCCCAGTGGATAGAAAAGCAGTAAAATCTGAGAAGTCAATAGTCACTGGGGCCAGCTTTAGAAAGTTACTGAACTTTCCATAAAATAGGTATACTTAAAAGAATTGATGCCAAGCAATACTCGGAACATTGAATTTTTCATAAAATATGCTCCTATAATAGAACTCTTATTCATCCTTGTTCCTGATAAGAAAGGAGAAAAACCTCAATTGCACATAAGTTCATTGGATAGAGAAAGAGGGGATGTGACGAACTGCTTAACACTAAATCTTGAATTAACATATTTCTCAACATCTTTTGTCTTCCAGGATCTTAATATAAGAAGCTAATTTTTATTATCTAATATTAAAGATTAAATAGGAATTGTCCTCTTACCTATAACCACAATTATGTACATAATAGACTGGTAACTTTCATCATTGATTTTTGCTTCACAGAAGACCACGCCAGCGTAACTGATCATATAGCTGGGAATACTGAAGCCTTTCTTGCTGTCCCAGGAAATTCTGTTACCATCAGGAACAAATCTTTTTTCTGGATATCTCTGGGTAGAAAAAGAAATATCAAATATTTAATCATGTTATCCAAAAGTGAAAACCATGAACACTAAAGAATTCATCTTATTTTAAGATGACAAATTGGTTTTATTTACTGTCATATTGACCCTTCCTAAAGTTTCCTTTAAAATTCATTGTTGATTTTAACGTTATATAATATATACAATATATAATATATATAATTACAATATAAACAGGCTAATCATCTTAATATTAGCTAAAAATTAAAGGGAAGAGATGATGGAAGAAGATGTAACTTACTGCACAAAGTGACACATTGAGGTTTGAAACAGTCCCCAAACACGGGATCACCACAGTTTTGTTTTTGTTCTCAGTGATGTACACAACCTCGTGCTGGTCGCTAACAGAAGCAATAAACGGAGACCTGTAATCTAGATGAGAACGTAATTTCATTCGTTAATGGCATTTACTAGAAAAGCTGGTCATCTTTCAGGTTCATAAACCCTAACCAGAGAAATGAATGACCGGGAAAGACATTTCTTACTAGGTAAGGGAATCTGGAGGTAGGTCGTCTGGTAGAAATCTGGCAGATTGATCACTACAGTTTTCTCAAAGTGAAAGAGTGCATGTCTTTGTTTTCATAAACATTTTCACATACATTATACATCTCTCATATACATAAATTCTAAAGTAAATTCAAAGTTAAATCTGTATAGTTTGCCTATCGAGTTTTATTAATATTAAAAAAAAATTCATGTTCTTTCTCTTTAAGCAAATAATGTAAGTGTCATGAAAGCAGATTAATGGCTCCCAAAGGATCTTTCAAACAAAGAAATCACTGACCATTTTTAATTCAATTCAAGAGAAAGCTTATGTATTTTAAAACTGTGAAGAGGAAATATAAGATTCTGTATAAGGTAATGTTTAATAGTTATTGCATGTAGTTGAAGATTCAGTAGTCATTAATATTTTCAGTGACCAAAACATGAAAAACCATCATGGCAAAGACTGAGAAAAAAACAAAAGAGATTTTAATGCTGTTCAAACATGGATCGTATGATGTTAATATGCTGCTGGGAAACCACTCCTTTCCCCAGAGACAGAGTTGGGGTAAAGTCACGCTTGAAATCTCTGAGAGATAATGGGTCATACCAATACCCCCAAGACACCTGGAGCAACACACACAAAGAACATTTACAGAGCTCTTCAGGGTCGCTGGTCCAAGTGAAGAAAGAGTTAATTAAACCAAAGGGGAAAAAGCAGCTAATTCCCTGCAACAGCAGAAGTTTGATTTCCTTCCCAGCTGGAAAACACAGAAAGGCAGCCAATCCAGGCCACTACATGCCACAGCCATTATCTTACGAGGCCAAGACCCACTTCCTGGCTCCATCATTGCTGGAGGGAATGGGGTCAGAAGACTATGGAAGTAAGGTGGGGACCAGAGGGGATATTAAAGGACTATCCATAGGGAATACTTCAATGTTTTCTTTTCCATTGTTAAACTTCATGACCAAAATCTTGGACAACTCACCTCCTAGAACACTAGGCTTAGACAGGAAGTAGAATTTGATGGTATCCTCAAAGACAGGCAGTGTACAAATAAACAGTGCTGGAGATGGCTACTTCTTAATATTACCTATCTTTCAGCTACATACTATGAAATATTACATAGCTTGCTTACAGAGCAAGTCTTTGGAAGCTAAATTAACCCCTTGACGTAAGACTAAAGCTATTCAGTAAATCAATTCTATTTCAGTACCCCCCAAAAAAGGAAATAAACAAAAGAAACCCAAACAACCACCCATCCTCTCAAAATAAAATATTTACTGGAACTCATGAAATGAATTTTCGCATGTCTCCAGGTTTCCTGACTTGGGGAGAAGGAAATAACGAGATATTATGGGAGAGGTTCATCTAGTAGTATTTCCAGACAGCCTGAAAGCAGGAAATCCTCGCAATCTTCTGAGAAAGCCTGATCTCCCAAGACTGCCAGATCAAAAGGAGCCAGAAATTCTCAAAGATCCAAGCCTTGTCTCTTTCAACTTCTGCAGAAGGGAGGAGGGCCCAGAATCTATCCTGGATTGTGCTTACCCTGCACAAAAGAAATTCTCAAATATTGTGCAATCCAGGAGTGACATACATTATTTGATGTTCTCCACTGCACTGACCATATTGCACTAATGAAATGGAAATGGAAATATGCAAGTGTGCTTCCCAAAGCTGATGAAATCCCTGTTTTGTAAAAGATGCTTCTGGAAAAAAGTCTAAGCCATCTTCACCTGCTTCAGATTCTCTAGGATGTATAGAGGTATGCATGCCAAGTCGCTTCAGTCGTGTCCGACTCCGTGTGACCCCATGGACAGCAGCCCACCAGACTCCTCCATCCACAGGACTTTCCAGGCAAGAATACTGGAGTGGGTTGCCATGTCCTTCTCCAGTATAGAGGTATACAAATGTATAAATAAAATTTACCTCATCTTTACTTAAAAGAAAAATATTTAGTATATATAAGCAAAATACTATACAATTAACACCCACCAAAGTTACATGATTGGTATCTCACTAGTTAAGTCAGTTTTCCCAGGAAAATTCAGTTAATATAAGATTTTTGAAACACAAAGGAAAGAATAATTCAGATTATAAATACTAAATACACATGACATGTATTTTACCCTAAGTGGATGGTAAGCTGGCCTCCACAGTGTAAATTCCAAATTGCAAACTCTAGGATAAGAGGGCACGTAATCCAAGATCTCAGACCACACAAACAAAGGAAAGAAATCCTGTCTTCAAAAGGTTCTTTGAGTCAGTGTCTTCATTTGCGTGAGTATATGGAAACTTGTTTTTTATAAAGTGTAAGAGGGGGAAAAAAAAGCTCTTATGAACAAAAAAGCTCCAGAGCCCTTGGCTGATTCCCTGTGCATTCTTGGGGAAATCTCTGAATCTGCTGTAGATAACCTATCTCTCCACAGAAACCACTCCATAATTCATCCCTGAATCTTCCTTTCCAAAGATTTCAGGGTTTTTTCCCTCAAACATCAGAAGGCTTCTTATAAATCTCCATTGCCAGTTGTGAACACAGACTTCCCTTAGAAACAAAGATCAGAACCGAACTAATTGGGTAGAAGAGGTGTAACAGGGCCCAAGCTGCAGAACAAATCACTGAATCTTGTCCTCAGAGGAGGCCTTGGGAGAGAGGAATTCTGTGGATTCCTGTTGGCCCGACAGCCTTCAGAGAGAGCCTTTGTTGTCCTCAATTCTTCTGTGTACCTATTGTGCTTTGTAACTGGTAAATCAGCTTGAGAAGTGAACTGCATTTAACCACTTACCTTGAACGTACACATAAACAACGGAGGCCATGTCAGTGCCCTGGTAGAAGCACTTGTAGGCTCCAGTATCATTTCCGATCACTTCTGGAATTGTGAGCATCTTACAGAAGAAGCCATCACTGCAATCTGTGACCTCCACTCTTTTCTCAGAGCCGCTCTGATTGTTGGGCCAGAGCCAGTCCAAATCCCTCTGACCCCTGAAAAATTCATTCCAAGCAAGTATTCAAGTGAAATGCCTAAGCAGCTGTTTCTAAGAAAATAGAAGGTTTACTTCTCCAACTTATACAAACTCCTCAACAGACAGATTCACCTTTTACCTTTTTACCTGTGACGACAAGATATTATGGACAATAGGACAAAAAGGCAGAGTCTTAATTTCAGAAATTAACTCATTCATTCATCCCACAAATATTTATTAAGCATGTGCTATGTGCCAAACATTGGTAAAGACTGAGAATACAGCAGTGAACAAACCAAACTAAAATCAATGCCTTCATGGAACCTCAGTCTAACTGGAAGACACAGGCAAAAAAAAAAAAAAGAGTAAATAAACTTCAATAAAGCTAAAACATTCAAAAAGTGAATAAAATATACTGTATAAAAGGTAGTGATAAGTACTATGAAAAAAATTTATAAGATGCAAAGAAACAAGTGAAGAGTTAGTTCTGGAGGGAGGCAACTTGGTGAAGTGGGCCGTATGTATATTGAGGGGGACAGAGTTTCAGGCAAAGGGAACAGCAATGTCAAGGCCCTGGGGTAGATTCCTACCTGGAGTCTTAGGAGAATGGCAAGGAACCCAGAGTAGCTACAGAAGAGTGAGCAGTCAGGAGAGTAAGAGGTGAGGTTAGGATGAAAGGGAATGCAACTGTCTGAGGGCCTCACAGGACGTTGAAAGGACAGCATTAAAGCACAGACTACTTTCACTGCAGAATTTCTCTGCAAAGCCCCAAAGAAGACAGTCAACGTGAAGACAAATGTAACATTACTGACCCTTCTTTAGCGAACTTGACATCAAGTTGCAGCGACATTAATGAAGTTACTTTTAACACACTCCATCATTTTTTTCACGACATAAAGGGAGTACAGAATCTCAGGGGTTTTAAATAACCTTTCTTGTCAAGGGTGGTTAAGAGGAAAATCTATGGAGAAATGCATCTTGAAATAGCAAAGCTAGGCCAACAGCACCTCTTCCTATGTTTTTTCCCCAAGGGCTGGGTATTGCTGACCTACCCTTGATAAGGGAACTAGAGTATCCTTTACACTCGGCAAGCTAAAATAGGTCGGTGTCACTGTGCTGAGCACTTCACATTCATCATGCAGAAACAATGGCAGCAAGTGCCCCAAGGTTCTTTGTGGGCCTTCAGCACTCTTCTCAGAGGGCAAGGTCACCTCCACCCATCATTTCTGCCAAAGCCACACTAGTCCCGAGAAGCCTCTGGGTCTGACGAGCAAAATCACTACATTAAACCCTAAGGTCTCTTACTTTTCTTCCTACAGTAGGGG
Source organism: Okapia johnstoni (assembly GCA_024291935.2). Classification (NCBI taxonomy): domain Eukaryota; kingdom Metazoa; phylum Chordata; class Mammalia; order Artiodactyla; family Giraffidae; genus Okapia; species Okapia johnstoni. The sequence continues at coordinate 64,166,480 of CM044308.1, forward strand.
CTGGAAGGCAAAATTTAAAAGCCTCTTTTACTTGTCAAGAAGACCTATTTCCCCAGCGAACAAGAATCAAGAGCAGGACTTCTTGCTAGCTGGTGAGTGACAGACATGTCAGAACCTCAAGCCAGAGCATGAGATTCACTCAGTAATATTAATGACTGAATATTAAATTGCTACTACAGTCAGAAATTTATCATAAAATAAAGTTCTTGAAAAATGTTAAACAGATGTCCAAGAGCCATGCTGAGAATAACAAATATGTCCCCAAACTTCTTTAACTCTAAGGGTACATCCTTGATTTCATTTATTTATTCAACGTTGATAGAGTATATATAACATACCACATGCTAGGTGCTTTCAATAATGGTTAGTAGGATGTGTGTGTGTGTGTTGGTAGAGGATAGTAGGGGAAAAAATACCAGTAAAATTGCACAGAATTTTGGGGAGAAGACCTTTCTCATGTTTTCATTATTACATTAGTTCTTAGAAACCTCACTACTTATAAACAATTACGGCGACTCTGTTACAATTCTGCTGTATGAAAATTATTTTTTCTTTAATAAACAATGAGATATTTGACACAGGACATCTGAATCTAAAAGGCATCCTTACCTGCAAGTAATCTGAAGCGTTGTGTTAGCCATAATTGTAAGTATGTCCTTTTGGGTGCTGAGCCTGGGTGGATCGGGGGAAACAGTAGAAAAACCTAGACACAAATGAAATGAGTGAATGTAATTGCCACTGAGTCCGACCAACAGGAAACGCCTCCATAAACGATGCGCACTCTATACTTTAACAGGCCTCTCCAGCAGTTCATCGTGTAAAACTTGTGAACTTACTTTTCACCATTCCCAGTAAAAGTTCACAAGCTGTGTCATAACAGGAAGAATGGGCAGATGGTCATAAACCAACACAACAGTTCTGCAATTCATGGAGCGAGGGTGGAGTTCCTGTTTTCCTGCACTGCCAACTTCAAGGTCTTACAAAAGGATATGGGACATTGAAACCAAATGAACCTTCATCGGATGACCTCACTCCTTTGGGAAAGGACCCACTGACACTTTTTATAAAACATAGGATGCACACATTTGACCAAACTGCTGATTAATGAATACTACATAGAGCGACTTCTACATAGTTCATCAATGTACTTTGGTGGGGGGTGGAAATGTCCATGACCTTGTCTTATTTTCCTTTATCAGTTTTCTAATGCACTTACTCTGGTAACTGATCTGCCAAGGTTGAACAATCGTACATTAAAACTAGGTGAGAGGAATTGAGAAAAGAAACATTTTCCAATGTCATATAATATGCATGTACTTTTCCTCAGAGAACAGGGCTTTAAAAAGGGTAATGCTAATGAACTGCAACTGGGAAATCTCAACTTACTGATCAAAGTGTTGAGCTTGTCCTGACACCAAGCTTGGAACACAGGAAAAATGTCTACCCAAATATACCACACAGTTTCCTTGCCATGGGTCACTCCACAGCAAGAAAACTGAGTTCTCTGCCAACTAAATGCAAAGAGCTACCAGGTATTAAAAAAGCATCAGAGAAAAAAAACTGTCCACCATGCTAGGGTCTTAATTGATATCCAGATTTTCAAAACACCACCTTAAAAAGTGATTGATGCTAGGTAAGCACCCAAGCTTCATATGACCCTTAACTCACATCCACTAAGAAAAAATGACTCTATAGGCCTAAACTGGGATTCACATTGTTGAGCAAATAAGAGTATTAGCAAATATGAAAAAGTATGAATAAATAAGTATGAGCAAATATTTAGTGTAAATGTGCAGAGCACTGACTCTGTGGACCCCAGCATGAACAGCTAGCTGCAGGCAAAACGAACAACTGATCACACATGTTCTCATACACTCATTCAGATGTGCAAAACACGTTGTTAGTAGATTTGTTGCTCAATATCAAAATTTATTTTAAAAACTGGAAGTTGTTATATCAATAAATCTCAGAAGCTAACAGGCATTGGACCTGACATGTCTCGGGGGTAGCAGTCTTAAACTTTAGCATGCATCAGAATATGACTAGGCCTACAAATCTGCCTTTTAACAAGCATTTCAGGTGAGGTAGGCATACATAGTTGATGGGCCACTCTTCTATAGCTGTGGTCTGGGGGGTCATGTTCAGTTAATTAGCAGAACACTTTTCAACATGCAGGAAATAACCACCCCCAAAGTAGGCAAACAGTAAAGCAAAATGTTTAAAAGCAAAAGAAAAGTCTTCCAATAATTGAGCCCTGCTGCGTCTAAGGAAAGGAACATGAAAACAATTCATTTGGATGAACACAGATATCAAGTGTGACTGAGAAACACTCAGTTGAGAAACGTGTCAAAAACAGTAACTTAATGCAGTTCACACGATGACCCAAATGAGAAACAATCCATTATTTGTGCACATTCACAAGAGAAGAAAATGGTAGTAAAGACTAAGCTCTAAATAAGCTATGCTCCCCCCATCACCAAAATAAAACATTCTTGAAAATCTCTCATAAATCACCTCCACAGATTATCACACACTCTGGACACACTTTTCTATGTTAAAAAAGAAAAGTTCTCCATTCATAGGGAACCAAAACAACATCATACTATTCTAGAGACATATCGCCAACAAAAAACTATTCTACAAGGCTATCAGTAATGATAACTTCAAATTCATACATGTAGACCAACGCTCAATTTCTTTTTGCTCCAATAAGCTTCATTCATTTTCATTGGCAAGTTTGAGTTCTGCTTTTCAGAAAGTTCTAAAGAAATAACTCTAAGAAGTACATACACTGCTATTCAATAAAAAGCTCTTCTATGTTCAAATCCCATAACCAAAATTAATTCATTTGTGCACTATTACCCTTCCAGCTCAAAGGCAGGAAGGAAAAACAACGGTGCCTCTGTCTCTAAAATTTGATGGCATCAATTATAGCCCAATCCAATTAAGCATGTCACACACTCCAAAAGGGCAACCTCATCATTATATTCAGGGCAACCAGATTACAGTTCCTACTGCTGTGCTATGGAACACCCTGGGCTTAAAAGCAACTCACATCTTTGGGGAATACAGAACAAACCACAAGTTCCAGAACTTCACTCTCTCCCCCTAAAGGGAGACAGAGAGAGGTCTTGTCAGGGACAAATGAGTGTCCCTGGTAGAGCTGGCATGGATGAACCAAGTCATTATTAAGAAAATTCAGTAACTACAGACAGATGATCCTGTTACTGTATATGCATGTGAGTGTCCTTTAAAAAAAAAAAAAAAACAGGTGATTCTTTAATTTATAAGGAATTGTAATTTTATAAGAATTTTCCCCTGAATTATGCTTTTTTTTTTTTTTTCTTTTTCACCCTCTTCTGGCCCTCCGAAGAGTGGAAATCTGGAAACCAGCAAACTGACTACAGAGAGATGAGAGAGAAAGGCGGGGTAGGGAAAAAGGGGGAGAAGGGAGAGAGAGAGAGAAAGGACCTTTACTGCAACAAGGGCATGTGTGCTCCTAACCTTGAAGGAGAGAAATTTCAGACGGCAAGGAGAGTGGCGAGTGGCACCGAATCTAGGTACCAAATCGCTCAGAGAGTTTTCAGAACGTGAACTTCTGACCATGTGCTTACCCAAAAGACCAAAGCGCTCTGAAAGATGTTAAACTGCTTTACAATAAGAAGGTGTCTATTACTTGGAGACACTTTGGGAAGCTGTCACAACCCCGGGTCCAAGGCCCCATTCCCCTTTCTCTCCGCTAGGAGAGTGCTGTCCTGCACCAGGAAGAAGAAAAAGTTTCGCTCTCCCCTGGACCCCACCTCATACAGTGGGTGTGTATAGATGAGCTCGAACCAAAAAGGAACATCCGACCATCAGACCGGGGTCCCGGTTCGACTCCTACAGAGGCAGAACTGAGCGCACGGTGCCCTCCGGCCAAGCTGGCTCCCGGCTCCCAGAGGGCTTCCTTCCCCGCGCTCGGGCGAGGATGGTGCGCGCAACCGGACAACGTTTCACCGCCTGTTCCCGCCTGAGGGGGCACCTCCTGCCTGCCAGCCCGGGGCGCCTTCCCACTCCCGCCTCCCAAGAGCCGGAGGGTGTATTGGCTTCTGCAGGACACTCTCCAGCCCAGGTCCCTGTCGGAAAACAGAATCGTGGAGATGGAACTAGGCTCAAGAGACTACCAACTTTCTGGGTAAACTTGGGTCAGTCACTGAGCTTCAGTTTCCTCTTTGGTAAATGAAAGAACACAAAGTGTCAAGTCACTTTCACTTCTCCAGCTCTATCAGTCCCGATTAGGTTCTGCTTCCAGGTCCTCTCCTCATCCCTATCTCTCCGCCCGCACCCGATCTCTCCGTTTTCTCTCTAGGGAGTGGGCTCCTTACCCACAGAGGCAGCCCGGGTCTCCACGCAGAGCCACAGAGCAAGGGCCAGCAGCGCCTTGCTCTCCATCCCGCACCTCGCGCAGGGCGCAATGCCCAGAAATGAGGCGCCCGTTCTCTTTCTGGTCCTGCTCCGCGAAAAAGGCGCGGAGATGGAACGTGCGCAGCCGCGCAGGGCTTTGGGGCACTCAGGGCGAGGGTGTCCCAGCTCCGGCCGCGGCTGCAGGAGCGTCTGCGGTGCCAGTCGGAGAGGATGATCCCGGCTGCCGCACAGCTCCTGGCTTTCCGTGGCGCGCAAGTGATGCCTCGCGCGGGCAGAGGAAACGCAACCATACACCTCCGGCTTTCTCTGAGTCCCGGGACTCAGTGCTGGGTGAGAGCCAGAGCCAGAAACTCTAGAGCGCGGGGGCGGGGCTATGCAGGGCGGGGCTTCCCTTCGAGACCAGCCCCGCCCTTCAGCCGGGTTCGGTGAGCGGATCCGGTGCTTTCCCACGCCCACTACATCCCTGCATCTCCCCCACTTGCCCAGAACTGCGTCTGGCCCAGAGTGGCCCAAGGGAGAACGTCCCGGGTGCAACAACCCTATATCTGGCAGAAAGAAAATGTAGCCCGCAACGGGTTCTGAGGCACTCCAAGATTTAGTTGGCCACTGCCTCCCCCAAACCCCGGAGATGTTGGGGAGCAACACCGGGAGCGCGGCGAGGGACACTGCGCCGTCAGGAAGCGCGCCAAAGTTTGGGACAGTCTTGGCTCCGCGCGCGCCCGAAGTGGCTGGGGGACGGCCCGAGGCTCAGCGGCAGGTTGAAGCAACCCGGGAGAATCGGATACTGAGCCCAGGGGAACGCAGGATCGCAACCTGGTGGTGACTCCAGCCAGACTCCAGAGTGTTTTGCTTGGCCAGCACAGTTGTAGTTTAAAAATCTGAATCTGAATGCCTTTAGTCCGAATATTCACTTGCCCAGTTCTCCAAAGTTCCCACTATTCCTCTTACTCCCGATGGCTTCGAACGTTCTTAAGTTACCTGTCCCGTCCCCTAAAGCATTTAAATCTGAGACCCTCCGCCTGTACCTACCTTTCACCAAAAACCTACCTCGGGCCTCCCGGGAGCTGGAGGTACCCAGGGCTCTGGCGTACCTTGGGCGTGTGTGTCTCTTTGAAAAGAAGCTTTTGTCCACCGTGTGGCTTGACCAGGAGTCCCTAGCATGACGCTTCCCGGGCCTTCTCAAGAGCACAGCTTCCAGACAGGATCCCCTTAGGCGAAGGGGAAAGGAGGCCGGTAGCGGCGGGCTTCACTGGAGGGGCAATGAAGCAAAGCTCCCGACCCTGGGCACCCGGAACTGTCTGTGCCAAACCTCTCGACTCTCTCACAGGTGTAGACTCCTCCCGGCTCTGTTAGAGGGGAATTCGGATTCCTTCCTAACCACATGTATTCTTTTCTCTCCATTTCTCCCCAAACCTGCGAAGTGACAGCACATGTCCTCTAACTTCATTAAATAGGATCTTCTAGATCCCTCCATCTTTTACTTTCCAGGAGCTTTTTTCTTTTTCCTATTTTTTCTAATTCAAAAAAAATTTTTTTACAATATTATGTTGGTTTCTGCCACACAACAATGCAAATCAGTCACAATTATACATACATTCCCTCCCTCCTTAGCCTCCCTCCCCTCCCCCCATCACATCCCTCCAGGTCATCACGGAGAGCTAGACTGGGCTCCCAGTGCTACACAGCAACTTCTCATTTCCCTGGTGCTTTTAAATGACAACTTAAAGGACCATCTTTCAGGAAGATGGAGAGGTAGAAATATTTCATTTCTACATCTAATCCAAACTCCTCCTCCTGAAATACACAATTAATGTAAAGTCTTCCTTTTCTTCTATTTTTTTTTATACTTACTATATCTGTGCTGTGTTGTACTTAGTTGCTCAGTCATATCCGACTCTTTGCCATACCAGGGACTGTAGCCCGACAGGCTCCTCTGTCCATGGGGATTCTCCAGGCAAGAATACTGGAATGGGTTGCCATGCCCTCCTCCATGGGAACTTCCCAACCAGGGATCCAACTGTCTGAGCCACCAGGGAAGCCCTTACTGTATCTACTCTTCTACTTTGCCAGGTTGACAATTGAAATACTTTAACTTTGAAACGTAATGCATGTATATGGTTAAAATTATTTTTCATGTGGAAAGTTTTAGAATGAAGTCTTTCCTTCAGCAGAGGCAAGCATATTTTTTAAATTTTTATTTATTTATTTTTGGCAGCACTGGGTCTTGGCTGCTGAGTGTGGGCTTCCTCTAGTTGTGGTGAGCAGAGGGTAGAAAGACTGCTCTCTAGTTGCAGTGTACAGGTTTCTCATTGCAGTGGCTTCTCTTTTTGCAGAGCACAGGCTCTAGGGGACAAAGGTTGCAGTAATTGTGGCATGTGAGCTCAGTAGCTGTGGCTCCGTGGCTCTAGAACACAGGATCAGAAATTGTGGCACACAGGCTTAGTTGCTCCAGGCATGTGGGATCTTCTTGGCCCAAGGATTGAACCCATGTCCCCTGCATTGGTAGGCGGATTCTTTACCAGAGAGCCACCAGAGAAGTCCCAGAGGCAAGCATTTTTACCTTTCCTATTTTTACAAGTAAATAAAGGTATATCATGATCCTCCTTCCAAAGGGTAGTCTTGGTATAAATACCATTTGAGTGTTGGCTTTTTCACTTAAAAAAAAAACTTGGAGATGATTCTACATCAAGCCTTAGGGCTCCATCTTGTTCTTTTTCATAGTAGCATGGTGTTGCACTATATAAATACACTAATATTTAATCTAGGAGCTATTTGTCAGGGCCAGGGGTCTACTTAAAAGAAACTCTTCTCTTCCTGCAAGTAAACTTAGCAAGGAAAACAGGATGCGCTCTGGCAAAATTGGATAAGGGGGAGGGAGATGGAACCTGGTTTGGAGCAGGCAATTTTTCTCCATCTCCAAACAATTCTTCTCTCTCAACTTTATTTACAATTCGTGACACTTCCTCTTCCACGTCCCACTTTAGAAGATAGTGTCTCCTCTGAATGCAAACCAGAACCTGCAGGCCCATGGTAATAGCCCCCTTAGAAGTCTTAGAGGAAATGAAGCGTCTTTGATGGCTACAAGACCAGAATTTGGCAGGATCTCAATGAAATCAGTCTACCACATTCCCTCCCACACAGCACAAAGTGCCTTGTGTTCATGAAAAATGACAAAGTCTGTTTTTTTCTTTTTTAAGTCTGTTCCATGTGCAATACCCTCCCATTATCTGGCACTGCTGCAAAAGAATGATTTGTGAGTTAATCAGGCAGTACAGGTAAGATCACTACCTTTCAAAGTATGCCAGTGTGTTCAGCTTCCCATAAATGGTATTCAGACATCTTTAGGAACCAAGAGTGGTGCTGAGTACACAGGGGCTACTGGCTGGGCTTACCTCCCAGGTCTACCTCTTACTATCCACATGATCTTGACCAACTTACTGGTTGCACATCTAAGAAACTAAAAGATGATAACAGTACCTTTTGCCAAGGGTTTTTGCAGGAATTGAATGAGTTACTGTACATATAGCGTGACTTAACACCTGGTAAATACAAGGGCCTAGCACATAATAAGCACCCAATGCCCATTAGAAAGCATTCTGTAAAGATTAATTACACTACAATGCCCAATCTCTTTCATGTTGCTAAGATCTGAATGGCAAATCAGGCTCATTTCTTCAACAACAATTTCTCATCACCTACCATGCGCTAGATACTACATAAGGAACTAGGGTACAGAAGTAAAAATATAGACAACACGAACAGAAATGAGCAGTCCTCACACTAGCTCCACCCAGGGCAAATTTAACTTAATCACAGCGTGCTCTGCATCTCCAACTGTTTCATTGGGCTTTGTGCACAAAGAATATAAATGGTTCATATCACCAAAGCATAAAGCATCAAATACACTCCGTGGTGCCAACTTTGGTTCCATCACCACCAGTATTTTGGACTTTATGTCTTAGAAAGTATGAAGGCTAGCAAAAGATTAATAACTGTGGAAGCTGGATGATGAGTAAAAATGGGTTCATTTTACTATTCTCTCTACATTTACACATTTAAAATTTTCCATGATTTAAAAAAAAAATCTGTTTTAAGTAACTATAATCAAAGTGCTGCCTGGTCTTGTACAATACCACTGACTCTTCCACAGTCTTAACATTACCTCTGGGAAAAGGTTGGAGCAGAGAAGCAGATGGATGGGAACTTGCACCTTTTAATTCATGTATTTCTACAACATTTTGTCAAAATGAGAAAGTGTGATTTGTACAAATAAAATATATAAATCAAGATCAACTCTCTCTTCTAGCAGCTGTTATATTTTTCAGCTATCGCCATTTGTTGATTACATATTTGCATGTCACTTTCCCCTGTTTACTTCACTTAATTTGTTTCCAATATTTGTTTTTGCTCTAACCTACCAGAGCCCTGACTACCTTGCCAGATGTTGGCTGGACTTCACAGCCCATTGTACTCATGACACTCATGCACTGGGATTTCACGAGCACCCTTTATCTCTCCTTATCCATCTTCCTTACACACCCATGTGTATTTTACTCTCGGTGTGACTTATTTTTAACTTAAATTTAAAACATATTTGTATGTTCAAGGAAAAGAAGATTTTCACCACAAAGCCAGGCTTGCCTTGGATATTTCTATCAGTGTTTGGTTTCATTCATAAAGTCTTGCATACTCTCCATCCTTTTGGGGAGTTTGCAATATATTTATGAAACAGACTTCACTATTTGCCACCTGCATAGGAAAAATCTCAATTACTATAAATATGAATGCCAATGTGCCTTCCCCAAGCTCACCCATATAGTTTCTTGTTATATCACACAAGGATCAATATAACAATTTTAAAAAGCGGAAAGCATGCAGAGAATTTAAATAATCAACTGAAAATCCACATGGCACCGGAGAAGGATGCTAGAAAATAATAATAGCAGCCAACATTCACTGAGTACACTCTGTGAGCAGGCACTGTTGTGAATGCTTCACTGCATCTCTCACTTCATTGCTGCAACATCCCATGAAGGCAGCAAGCACTGTTAGCAATTCTCAGTGAAGAAAAGTGACAAGAAATCACTATCCTTAAATAAATGTTCCTTTGCCTTCCTCAAAGTCTTCCAAAAATAGAAAAGAAGTTGTTTCATCTCTCTGCAAACAATCCATGCATAGTTTTCTTACAATTAGTTAGTGATTGGCTAAAAGCCAAGAGACTTTTTAAAAATAAAAATAATAACAATAATAATACGTCAATTTTTGGAGCACTTTATGTGTGCCAGGTATTTTTCTTGAATTATCTTATTGTAATGTTTACAATAACTCAGTGGAGAAGATACTATAATTATTTTCATATGGGAAATGGGGGCAAGAGATTTGCATGTTTAAGAAATTTTCCAAAGTCCCACAACTATAAGTGGTGGAATCAGGACTTCAAAGCAGAGAGGCAGTAAATATACAAGAAGCACTCTTCTAAATACATACAGTTTCTTGAAGGACTGGTCTCCTTCAGGGAATGAGGCTGAGTCAGTAGATGTCATTGGCTTCCTCAGCCTCTCCATGATGATGGCTTCTGTTTTGCTGGGTGGATGGAAGGCCAAGGGTGACTAGGAGAATCACTCTGGGTGAACAGTCAAGGCAGAACTAAGGACACATCACCAGATCTCTCCATCTCCCACTCCAGAAACCCCATCCCAACTGGATCTTCACTTTACCCTTCAAAGAAAAGCAGGTACTCCTGTATATATAATTACTTGTGCATTTGGAGGATTTGTTTTCTACCGTGGTTTTCAGGGGGTTCTTTAGTCTCCAGGACTTCTATTTGTCCTTCAATACCCAGTTCAAATGACCTTCCCAAGTAATGGTTTAGTTTTTTATTCAACTGCCTTCTTCAACTGAGATCTTCCCCAAAGAAATAGGCAGAGGTTAAATCTTACCTGATCAGGTAGCTGAGTTTAGCAGGATGGTTGTTAAGGTGTAATAAGAATGATGAAATAAATGCATGATGTTGATGCTTATTTAATAAAATGTGCAGATGACACCACCCTTATGGCAGAAAGTGAAGCAGAACTAAAGAGCCTCTTGATGAAGGTGAAAGAGGAGAGTGAAAAATTTGGCTTAAAGCTCAACGTTCGGAAAACTAAGATCATGGCATCTGGTCCCATCACTTCATGGGAACTAGATGGGGAAACAGTGGAAACAGTGTCAGACTTTATTTTGGGGGGCTCCAAAATCACTGCAGATGGTGATTGCAGCCATGAAATTAAAAGACGCTTACTCCTTGGAAGGAAGGTTATGGCCAACCTAGATAGCATATTTAAAAGCAGAGACATTACTTTGCCAACAAAAGTCCATCTAGTCAAGGCTGTGGTTTTTCCAGTGGTCATGTATGGATGTGAGAGTTAGACGGTGAAGAAAGCTGAGCACCATAGAATTGATGCTTTTGAACTGTGGTGTTGGAGAAGACTCTTGAGAGTCCCTTGGACTTCAAGGAGATCCAATCAGTCTATCCTAAAAGAGATCAATCCTGGGTGTGCATTGGAAGGACTGATGTTGAAGCTGAAACTCCAATACTTTGGCCACCTCATGCGAAGAGCTGACTCATTGGAAAAGAGCCTAATGCTGGGTAGGATTGGGGGCGGGAGGAGAAGGGGACGACGGAGGATGAGATGGTTGGATGGCATCACCGACTCGATGGACACGGGTTTGGGTAGACTCCGGGAGTTGGTGATGGACAGAGAGGCCTGGCGTGCTGCAATTCATGGGGTCGCAAAGAGTCGGACACGACTGAGCGACTGAACTGAACTGAACTGAACCCTGTACATTACATACTTATCATCTTATGTCTGATTAAATAGAGCTATTGTCAAAAATACTGTGGGGTTCAAATTATATGTGCTAGCTAACCTTACAAGTCACTCTTAAATTCACATTTATATAATAGTCATATAAAAATATAAATACATCCAAAGCTATACTGAATTTATATTTTACCCTAGAACAAGTTAGTTTGGACTATTTTGTTATGCACAGAGCTAAGAAATTACTTTCTCTTTCTTATATACACACAGAACTTACACAGTATATGATAATATGACTATGTTCATGTGACTGTTTCTCCCTCAAAAGCAGGAATCAAGTAAAATCTATTTTGCATTTCCAACTCCTAGCACAGTCTCTGCGTATCCTTCCTTAATACACTGATGAAGCTCAAACTGTTTTTATTATTTCATTTTCTGCTCTTCTTTGTTTCTTCACTTTTTTCCCTCCTCAGAATCACGTGTCTCTTGGGTACCCATCACAATTACCTTTACAGAAAGCAACTTACTGGAATAAATAGAACTAAACAACATCAACAGACATAGAGTTCTTAATTTATTAATCAGTGAATATTGGAGTTTTGTTTTTTATTTTGAGTAACAAAAAAAGCATTATAAGATTTGCATGTGCTATACAAAAAATGTGTGACCCAAATTTCATGCCTGTGCCCTTTGCAGATTGTAACCATTTTCCAGTGAATTAATGCCATCTCCCCTCTTAAAAGCTTATCAAGCTTTCAAAGAACTAAATAGTGAAAAAACAAATGCTTTGTCTTCTAGAGAATAATTATAAGTCACTCATCCCTCACAGGAAGAATATACCCACTTCCAGGTTAGTTGTATTAGTTTTCAGTGCTTTTCACATTTCTACAGAATAAAGACAGCGTTTCCCAGTAATGTTGCTTCACCAGCAAAGAGAGCTAATCAATGAAAGCAGAAAAGTTTTATGTTCTTTGTATATAAATTTAGTTTCCAGAGTTTCCAAAACACTGGTGAGGAATCCCTTGAGGCACAAATAAAACTTTTCTTTCCGTGTGTTTCTGAACATTCATTTCTCACACGTCACTGTTTGGTGTACGTAATAAAACCGAGTGGAACAGCTCAGCAAGGAACACCTCACACAGAGGGAAAGTTTTAAATAAAATAAAAAGTACAACTTCAGATCTAACTGATAATCATCCCCAAATTGGTCAGGCTGGTTATAGGCAGATGAAAGGCCATAAGGGAGTCATTTTACGCATCTGACCACATAATATAAATAGAAGTTCCAGATGTGGAGAAAATGAGTCTAGTAACAAAGCAACACATCGAAAATATTAGACAAAATGATCTTTGGATTGTATACAAAAACACTTACGCTTCCTTATCCTAAGGAATAAGGACCTTGACCTTGACTCTCCCTAAGGCTACTTGGTTGTTGGTTACTTTTACCTTTCCTCATTTAAAAGTTCTGGAAAGAGAAAGGCCATCCCTCATCTTCTCTTCTCAAACACAGTAGCTTCTTCTCAGACTTGACTCTGCCCAGCACCTTGACCACATCTATCCATTGCCAAGCCCCTCTTGAAGCTCTGTGTTTGCTTGATTGAGTCTCATTACACTGTACATGCCTATCTGTCCAGCCAATGCCTTTCATCAGCTTAAGCTCCTTTGCTCAACTCTGAAGTGAAGTGTTAGTCGCTCAGTCATGCCCAACTCTTTGTGACCCCATGGACTGCAGCCCAGCTGGCTCCTTTGTCCATGGGATTTTCCCGGCAAGGATACTGGAGTGGGTTGCCATTTCCTTCTCCAGGTTATCTTCCCAACCCAGGGATTGAACCCAGGTCTCCTGCACTGCTGGCAGATTCTTTACCGACTGAGCTATGAGGGAAGCCCTTGCTCAACTCTAGACATAGGGAATCCCCAAATCATTCTTGGTCATCCCTTTTCCTCTCCCATGAATTTCTCAGGAATCTCATTTTGCCTTGTGCCTTCAACTCTATTCTTTATGGGGATAACATGCAAAGTTGTGCTTTCCAGCTCTGACATCTCCTCTAGCTCCAGACTCTAATTCCAATCTGTCCTGGATATATCCATGTGTATGTTCCACCAATCTTTCAAATTCAAAGTGTACGAAACTGCACACTTGTCTCTGCACTCCTGCACTGCCTCGTGCAGGCTTCTCAAGCGCAGAGTCCATCTAAATGCTTGTCCTCCATACCTTGCAGCCTTGCTACTCCCCTGCCTTTTTTTCTTCTACCCAACCAATCTTGTCTACTTACTTTATATCTCTCATATCTAACCCCTATTTTGCTTCACAAACTGCCCTGATTCATGACCATTTGCCTTTGTTCTGAAATTTTCCAATCCATCCATCACTCTGCTGCCAAAGTTATCTTCCTAAAACACCAGGTTCATCTGTCCTTTATCTTTGACTGTTGGCACTTCCATACAACATAAAGTCCCAAATACTAAGCCTGGTGCTCAAAGCTTCTTTCTTTGCCTGCTTCCTGTTTTTCCAGCTTATCTTCTAGTATACCATAGACATACTGTATATCCAGCCCTACAGAGTGCACTGATCACTTACAAAAAATGCATTATACTCTCTGGTCTCCAGGCTTTTGCCCAATGTTAGTTCTCTTTGATTAGAATATACTTTATTTCAAAGTCTGCCTATAGGAGACTGGCCTCCCTTCAAAACCAGGCACTAAGAAGTCTCTTCAACTCCTACTCCTGCACCCGCATCCAACTGAATTATTCATTCCCTACCTGCAACAGTCAGAAGTCCTTGGGTTGTATGTACATTGTTGTTGTTTAGTCACTAATCCATGTCCAACTCTTTCCAACCCCGTGGACTGTAGCTTGCCAGGTCCCTCTGTCCATGAGATCTCCCAGGCAAGAATACTAGAGTCAGTTGCCTTTTCCTCCTCCAGGGGATCTTTTTGACCCAGGGATCGAACCCATGTCTCCTCTATCAGCAGGCGGTTCTTCATGGCTGAACCACCAGGGAAGCCCCCTTGGATTGTAAAGAAATAGAAATAAACCAACTCAATCTGGATTAAATGTTATCAGTTCATGTTGCTATAAGTTATGGGCTGATTTCAGATAATTTTATCTAGAATCTCAGTGTGTTGTCCTGCTATTTTTCTGTATAATTTGCTCAATTCTGCCATCAGGCTCTCCTTACTGTTAAAAAAAATAGCTGTACATCTTCATATCACAGTATACACAAAAAATTCTTTGCCAGGAGCTCTTGAGAAAAAAAAAATGAGAAAGACTCTTTGTCTTCAGCAAACATCTTGCATCTCATTTGCTCATCCCTATAGCAGTTATAAGGAGGCAGTATCTTAGTCCATTTGGATTTCTACAATAAGACACCAAAGGCTGGGTAGCATCCCAACAACAGAAATTTGTTTCTTACAATTCTGGAGGCTAGAGGTCTGAGATAAGTGTGAGGGCCCTTTTGGGGGTTGCAGGTTTCTCACTGTATCCTCACAGGGCAGAAAAAGCTGGGGAGTTCTGTGAGATTTCTTTTAAAAGAACACTAATCCCATTCATGAGGGCTCTACTCTCATGACCTAATCACCTATCAAAGGCTCCATCTACTCATACATCATCTTTGGGGGTTATGATTTCAAAATATTAATTTGGGGAGGGGGGACACAAACATTCAGACCAGGAAGGATGCCAATAGGGTCAGGTTAATCAGAGTCTGGTAGTGGTAGTGTGTTAGTTACTCAGTCATGTCTGATTCTTTGCAACCCCAAGGATTATAGCCCACCAAGCTCCTCTATCCATGGAATTTTCCGGACAAGAATACTGGATTGGGTAACCATTCCCTTCTCCAGGGGATCTTCCCAATCCAGGAATCAAACCTGGGTCTCCTGCATTGCAGGCAGATTCTTTACCACCTGAGCCACCAGGGAAACCCATGCAATTAAGAGTAGGGTCCATAACATCAAAACCACAACACTGAAATGGGGTAGGGACTATTTCTCAAAGAAAAATCTAAAGGTTTTTGTAGAAAATAAGGGGATATGAATGTTAAGGAGACAACCAACTAAGGACTACTATAGTCTCCATACTCCAAGAACCCATTATTCTATATCTGTTTTAGCACATATGATACCCTGCTTTATATCATATTTATTGGGTCTGTATCTGTCTTCATTTAATTGTGAGACTGAGGACAAGTTTAATGTAGTTTTCATAGCTATTTTCTCTAACCTTCCAATTAATTGAAGACAAGCTTTTTTAGTCCTCTGAAATATTCCACCGTCTTCCAATGTTATCATCAAAATGCATCATAAATATGACTAATTAAAATTTATTAAATCAGGTCTTCTTGTGTACACTTTACATGTGTTGACTCCCTTAATCATCACTAGTGTCTTACAAAGCAGATACTATTATTATCTTCACACTTCACAGATGTGGAAACTAAGACTCAGAGAGGTTAAGTAACTTGCCCATTGCCACATAGTTTACATGTGGTGGAGCCAGGATATGAGCCAAGGCAGGATGAATCTAAAGCTATACTCTAAAGCAGATTCATAGGGTGGTCCAGGGGTTAAGAATCTACTTTGCAATGCAGTGGACTTGAGTTCGATCACTGTTTGGAGAACTGAGAACTAAGAACATGGAGAACTAAGCCATGGATCAACTAAGTTCGAGCAGGCTGCAACTACCAAGGCTGCAAGCCACAACTAGAGAGGCCATGCACTGCAATGAAAGACTACACATGACGCAACTCAGACCCGATGCAAATGAATAAATAGATATTTTTTCAAAAGTTAATAAAGCAGATTTCTGCTAGTTCATCTCTTAGTAAAATACACCTCTTGATAAAACAGTCACTAAAAAGCTACTTCTTGTCTTTCAGCCCTCCCATTCCAAGCATCACTCAATATTGCCAATTCTTCTTTCCTAACATATTGGTTCTTTCTAATTTACTCTTATATTAAGCTGACCATCAAGTTCTGACCATTTCTTGCCTCAAAACTATCCTAGTCTCTACACTTTTCTTCCTGATTTGATCTCCAATACATTGGAAGGACTGATGTTGAATCTGAAACTCCAATACTTTGGCCAGCTCATGAGAAGAACTGACTCATTGGAAAAGACCCTGATGCTGGGAAAGATTGAGGGCGGGAGGAGAAGGGGACGACAGAGGATGAGATGGCTGGGTGGCATCGCCAACTCGATGGACATGGGTTTGGGTGGACTCAGGGAGTTGGTGATGGACAGGGAGGCCTGGCGTGTTGCAGTTCATGGGGTCATAAAGAGTTGGACACGACTGAGTGACTGAACTGAACTGGTCAAGTAGTTAATGTTTTACTCATTATCATGTAGCATGTAGTATGTTACATGCTACCTCATAATCATGTAGGTAGCATGCTACCTCATAATCATGTAGCATGAGGAACTGATGTTGGGTTATATTTGGAGTTGCTTTTGACAATAATTCTTATGTGACTGCCTGTCAACTAACTCCTTGAAGCCGTCCATCCCATGAAATGGAACTCAGAATTATAGGAGCCCTTATTAGATTATTTAACTCAGTCTCCTGTCTTCAGTCAACAGCCATTAGCCACTAAAGACAGGTCTTGATTATTTGCCTCTTGAAAAAGTAGTGAAAAGATTCTCTACAACCACACTCAGCAGCACAGAATCTTTTCTATCATGTGACAGTGACAGAGTCTTCCCAAGATGTGAACACCATAAGGTCTCACCTCACACTGTGTACCCAGAAATCCACTTTAGTACCAGAGGTCTGCTCCTTGAGTACAGATGGCAGACTTCTGGGAAATCCCTATTCATTCAGCAAATTATTCATTTCCTTTTTCATAGCAAGGGAATTATGACATATATATGCAAACACCAGAATTTTAGACTTTTTAAGAGTGATTGAACTAGATATACAGTTCATGTTTTTTATTAGAGGCTTTATTGTATAGTTCTTACTTTAGTTTTGTTTTTAAATTAAATTATTTAAATTACATTTTTATTTATTAGAAAATTTATTTATTAACAACAAAACAGTGGTTCTCATCCTGACTACACATTAGAATATCCTGGGTCTGGGGAGCTTTGAAAAACTACTGGTACCTAGAATTGTCAGAATCTCTGGGAATAAAACCTGACCAATCAATTTTTTGTGTGTTTTAATGTGATTCTAACATGTAGTCAGAGTAGAGAAACATCATGTTAAACTCTTGTTCATGTGAACAGAAAAGATCCCCAAAGCTTTGAAATTAACACATTATAGCTCCAGGACTATTTCATGCACTGGGTACTACAGTCATAGTGAGCTTTCCAAAGAGTACAAAAATTTGTGAGAAATTTTAAAAGTATAACTCATAAGAATGAAATTATTCTTAGCAAACTCAAAATTATTAAGACTTTTAAATATTTTTCAACCAAAAAAAAATCTAATATGAGATGGCAGTACCTTTGAATGTATTTGCCATGATTTCAGGTGCATCTTCCAAAAGTAAGAACATTTACAACATAAAGAGACCTTAAATCCTCCTTAATAGAGTATTTCAAATTAGAATTCAGTATTTACAGCTTGAAATGTTCTTATCTACTGCTGAAGAAAATGTCAAGGAAGTAAAAGAATCTGAAGTCAACAGTATGGTAACAACCATTCATTTTGATACAAAGAATTATAGCTTTAAACAGAAGATAAGATTTTTATGTTTATTGAGGCAATTCTTCCATTCTTTCTGAGTTATGTTTTTTTAATAAATGGTATTCTGAGAGAAAGAATTGCTTGGGGGAGGTTGGAAAGGAGGAAGACACCAAAATTGAGTTTCAAGAAAGATGAATTATCTAAATCACTTTCTTTGATCTAGAAACACTGTTGAACACAATGCAGTTTGTGACATCATTTTCACTCTTCTTTAACTCCTAAAATCAAAAGCTAGATTCCAATGAATTGGAGTAATATGGAGCACTAGCTCCGATAACCAGTTACAAGAATTCTTCAAGGTCTAAAATGAGGACCCTGGACTACAAACATCTCTAAAATTCTTCAGGAGCTTTCAGTTCAGTTCAGTTCACTCACTCAGTTGTGTCTGACTCTTTGCAACCCCATGGACTGCAGCACGCCAGGCTTCCCTGTCCATCACCAACTCCCGGAGTTTACTCAAACTCATGTCCATTGAATTGGTGATGCCATCCAACCATCTCACTCTCTGTCGTCCCCTTCTTCTCCTGCCTTCAATCTTTCCCAGCATCAGGGTCTTTTCCAATGAGTCAGCTCTTCGCATCAGGTGGCCAAAGTATTGGAGTTTCAGTCACAGCATCAATCCTTCCAATGAATATTCAGGACTGATTTCTTTTAGGATGGACTGGTTGGATCTCCTTGCAGTCCAAGGGACTCTCAAGAGTCGTCTCCAACACCACAGTTCAAAAGCATCAATTCTTCGGCGCTCAGCTTTCTTTATAGTCCAAGTATCACATCCATACATGACTACTGGAAAAACCATAGCTTTGACTAGATGGACCTTTGTCGGCAAAGTAATGTCTCTGCTTTTTAATATGCTGTCTATGCTGGTCATAGCTTTTCTTCCAAGGAGTAAGCATCTTTTAATTTCATGGCTGCAGTCACCATCTGCAGTGATTTTGGAGTCCAGAAAAATAAAGTCTGTCCCTGTTTCCATTGTTTCTCCATCTATTTGCCATGAAGTGATGGGACCAGATGCCATGATCTTAGGTTTTTGAATGTTGAGTTTTAAGCCAGCTTTTTCACTCACCTCTTTCACTTTCATCAAGAGCTTCTTTAGTTCCTCTTCCCTTTCTTAAGGGTGGTGTCATCTGCATATCTGAGGTTATTGATAATTTTCCCTGCAATCCTGATTCCAGCTTGTGCTTTAGGAGAACAAAATTATTTTTAGCAAACTCAAAAAGTTGGAAAATGTATGTGTGTGTTTGCATACAGAAAACAGACTGAAAACTTGAATAACCTCTGAATTTAACAGAGGTTATTCAAGAAAAAATATGGAGAACTTAAATGATCTTCAAGAATCACAGAGTACTTTTTACTTACATATGCAGAAAATAAAACTGATGAAGGACACATATGAAACTTAAAAATAATTACTCCTGAAGACCAGGATGGAAATGGTAGGTAGAAGCAGTTACATCTATCCTCTTTTGTATTTTTTAGTATTTTCATTGATAATTTAGAATCATAATTTAAATAATAATAAACACAACAGGTGTTGGGTTCTTAGAAAGCTCTTAAAGGCCATCCTCATCCTCTGTAATTTGGAAGTGTCTTTGTGAACATCTCCTTTGCCCAGGTGGATAAGAGGATATGAACAGAAGTGCTTGCCCTTCTCTCCCCTGCTTAGAGGGCATGGAGCAATTCTCCTGGAATACTCCCTGCTTCCTCGTGGGTTTCATGGAGGTGCCAAAGCAGGAGCTTGAGCTCAGAGAGGCCCTAATTTATCAATAATAATACATTTTAAGTGCTCAAATATATTAAGTACCTGCTATACAAAATGTTTCTTACACATTATCTCATTTTCTCTTCAAAACAATCCTATGAGACTCAGAAATTTTAGGTATCTTTAACAGCCCACACCATCAGTAAATGGAAGAGTCAGGATTTAAATCTCTATCTTTCTGGGCCTTCCATGTGTCTCAGTGGTAAAGAATCTGCCTGCAAATGCAAGAGACATGAGTTTGATCCCTGGTCTAAGAAGATCCCACATGCTGTGGAGCAACTAAGCCCATGCACCACAACTATTAAACCTGTGCTCTAGAGCCTGACAACCACAACTACTAAAGCCCACACAGCCTAGAGTCCATGCTCCGTGACAAGATAAGCCACCACAATGAGAAACCCATGCACTGCAACTAGAGAGTAGCCCCTGCTGTTCACAACTAGAGAAAAGCCTGTGCAGCAACAAAGACCCAGTGCAGCCAAAAATAAAAATAAGTGAATAAATAAATAAAAAGTATAAATCTACATCTTTCTGGCTTCACAAACCAGTGTCCTAAAATGGAAAGAAATTAAAACTGTGAGACAATCAGGAAATTTGAACAGTAAGGAAATATCCGCCTAAGTTGGTAACATTTCTGCTACTATAACCCTCCTTAAAACTTTGTAATTCTCCTACAACTCTTCTTGACTCCATCAGTCAAAGTCCACAACCGCAAATCTCTTTGAGACAAGTGTTTCTCTACCTTGGGCTTTTGCTGACATGGCTGGGGGACAATTCCCCAAGTTTCTTAGAAACTCAACTGTTTGACTGAATAATCCTGAATACCTTCAGTCTTTCTGCTAAACTTGCTGCCTCCAGTGTCCAGTGATATTTTCCTCCTAGCTCTTATCAGCAGGCTTCTCAAATGTCATCATGCTTTTGCTAGCAACTTCAATATTATTTTTTACATATATAATTCCTCCCATACATACATATTGTAATAGTTTAAATTTTTTGTGTGTGTGGAGAAGTTTCAAGATACTAGGTTTGGTCCATATTACTTTTTAAAAATTTTACATTGACTGATTGCAAGTTTTGATCCCTGTTCAATTCTTCAGCCTAGGTCCTTTCCTCATAATAAGCTCCTAAATAACGATCCCCGTGACTGAAAAGGGGGAAATCCTTCAAAATACATCTCCCATAACTGTGAAGGGGGGAGACTCCTTAAAATACAATAGGTGATTTTTCATGAACATATATATAATATATATAATAATACGTTACGTGTAAAGGCTGCCATTGTTTCTTTTCATCGATTTCCTATGGAGTAACATACTGTATTTAGTTTGAAAGGGCTTGTTCTAAAGATATTTTCCTTTTCCAGTTTCCCATATTTGTTTGAAGGGGAAGTGCAATGATGTAGTGGAGGAGTGGGAGCTTTGGTGCCAGATGAACCAAGATTAGAATCTCAGCTCTGCTACGTGACCAATTTTAACTGTGCTCAACCCCAATTTTCTTTTTTAAATTTTATTCTACTTTAAAAATGTTATTGTGGTAAGTATACAGGCACAATGTTGTGCAGCAGATCTCTAGAATTTATTCATCTTGCATAACTTAAACTTAATTCTGCCAAACACTAACAGAAGCATTAACACTAATCCTTCTAAACTTTTCCCCAAAAGATGTAGAGGAGGGAACATTCCCAAACTTATTTTGTGAAGTCAGCCTAACTCCGCCACCAAAGTCAGACAAAAAAAAAGAAAAGAAAACTGCAGGACAGTATCCCTGATGAACATTGATGTACAAATCCTCAACAAAATACTAGGAAACTCAACAGCACATGCAAAGGATCATATACTACAACCAGGTGGGGTTTACCCCTCAGATGCATGGATGACTCAACGTATGAAAATCAATTAATGTGATACACAACATTAACAGAATGAAGGATGAAAATCACAAGATCATCTCTTCAATTTCCCTTAGGTTTTCACTAACAAGCTTCTCAAAATCCTGACAGCCTCTTCCAGCTGCCACCTTTGAAAGCCACCCCCACATTTTTAAATGTTTGTTGTGGCAACACCTCACTTCCAGGTACCAAAAGCTATCCTAGTTTTCTGTTACCACATAACCAATTATTCCAAAGCCTAATGGCTTCAAACAATAGGCATTTACTATTGCAGAGTTTTTGTGGTTCAGGAGCGTGGGAGCAACTTAGCTTGGTTGTTCTAGTTTCAGGTCTCTCATAAGGGTACAGGCAAGATGTCGGCCTAAGATGCAGTCATGTGAAGGCTTGACTGGGGATAAAAAAAAAAACTTACATGAATATAGTGAAGGATTCAGATCCTCACTGAAAGTTAGGAGTCTCCATAGGGCTACTTGTGTCCTCAGACAAGGAGGTTGGCTTTCCTAGAGCAAGTGATCCAAGATAGCAAGGTGGAAGCCCCAGAGTCTACCATGACCTGGAACTGACAGTCATACGTGGTCACGTCCACAATATTCTATGAAGCAGTTCAACCCTATTCACAGTCTGAGGCCATTAATACCCAGGGATTAAATACAGGAGACAGGGGTCATTAAGGATTTGGCTATAATTTCTCTTATTAGTGTTGCATCATTTTCAGCATTCAAATCTTGACCATATTTTAACAGATTTTCCCCAAAGCATTTCATATTCATTGATGCCATTTTAAGTTCTAACTTCCAATCGGTTTTTGCCACTAAATGAAAATACAATTCATTTTTTGTATTGTCCTAGTAACCTGTGCCGTTGCTAGACTCACACAGAAGTTCTAAGTAGCTTTTTGGTAGATTCTTTGGGATTTTCTTTTTCCTTGTAGATAATCATATTTCTGTGAGTAAAAACAATTTTATTTTTTCCTTTTTAATCTGTATGCTTTTAATTTGTTGGCTTCTTATATAGGCTAGAATCTCCAATATACTGTCAAATAGAAGTGATGAGGGTAGACATCCTTGCCTCAAGTTCATGCTTGAGAAGAAAGCAAGCAGTCCCTCGCCATTACTATGAAACTGTAAGTTTTGCATAGATTCCTTTCATCAGGCTGAAGAATTTTCCTTCTAGTCCTAATTTATTAGAAGTTAATGTTAATGTTGAATGCTTTCAAATATTTTTTCTGAATCTGTTGAGACAATCTTATGATTGTTCTGGTAAATTGCACTTAAATAGATTTTTTTTGAATGTTGAACCAAACTTGCATTTCTTGGATAAAAATGCAATTCCTTGCATTCACTTGGACATGATGTGTTACCTTTTCCATATTTTGCTAGATTTGGTTTGATAATAAGGATGTTTTAAAATCCATTTTTAGGAGGGATATTTGTCTATAGTTTACTTTGCTTGTTATGACAGTTTCTGGGTGTTTTTTGTTGTTGTTTTTTTTTAATCATGGTAATGGTAGCTTTATAAAGTTAGTTGAGAGGTGTTCCCTTCTCTTCTATTTCTCTGGACCATATATATTTACAGGTGAAATGATATCATTATCTTGGATTTGCTTAAAAGTAATTTGGAAGGAAGGGAGGGATGAATGTGAATACGGATAAAGTGAGATAGGCCAGGAGTTGATAATTACTGTAGCTTAGCAATGGGTATGTAAGGATTTATTAAACTTTACTCCTCTGTATATGTTAGAAATTTTCAATAATAAAATATTTCCTCTTAGAAATTAATGTGTCCTTTCCACAGCTCTCCCCTACTTTCCAATGAGTATGTGAGACAAAAGGGTGCCCCACAGTTTCAGCAAAGAGTGAAGCAGAAACTCAGACACTGAGAGTTCCCAAGTCCTTTTAAAGACTATACTGATCATAAACATCCAAATGTGCACTAAGAGGAGAGTAGGGTAAATCAATTACAGCTTCAGTTTAGACGTAGGATTTAAAAGTCTTAATTTCTTGGCTGTTTCTCCCATTTAGCTTTGAAAAATTCTATCCTGTAATGCAATGATTTCAAAATCTAATGTGCATGAGAATCACCTAGAGGGCTTCTTAAAATACAGATTGTTTAAGGCAGTGAAACTATCCTATGTGATACTGTTGTGGTGGATCCATGTCATACATTTGTCAAAAACCGTGGAATGTACAGCTCCAAGAATGAGACTAATGTAAACTAGGGACCTTGGAATGATAATGATGTGTCAATGCAGTTTCACTGACTGTAACATGTACCACTCTGATGGGGGCTATTGATATGGGAGTAGGCTGGATAGACAGGGATATATAGCAATTCTCTGTACTTTCTGCCCAATTTTGTGGTGAACCTTAAACTGCTCTAAGGAAATAAAGTCTAATTAAAAACCAACAACAAAAACACAGGTTGTTAGACTCTATTCTCAGAGCTTCTCATGCAATAGATGTGGGGGAGAGCCCCCAAATCTGCATTTCTAACAAGTTCCCGGGTGATAATGATGATGTTGACCCAACAACCACAAGAGAACTTCTCCTTTAATATAAAGCCTCAGATTTAAGAAATTCCAATTTTTTCACAGTTTAAAT
Source organism: Okapia johnstoni (assembly GCA_024291935.2). Classification (NCBI taxonomy): domain Eukaryota; kingdom Metazoa; phylum Chordata; class Mammalia; order Artiodactyla; family Giraffidae; genus Okapia; species Okapia johnstoni. Next base: position 64,190,625 of record CM044308.1, read on the forward strand.
CCTGAGTCCAATCCAAGTAGAATATTATTTAGATAACAAGCCCCAACGACTTTAAATTTTGTTTGTTCCGTTTTGGCAAACTTTGAATATTAACCATGTATCAGGTCTTCTGCTAGCCTCTGGAGATACAAGGATACATATTAATGCATTGTCCCAGCCATTGAAGTTTTATAGCCCAGTATCCTTATCTTTAATCCTGTTTATAAATTTTATAGACAATTTTGTTCAATTGTTACCTAAGCTTTTCATTTATAGTAGATTGCTTTTAAATTTGTCTTCGTAAATTAAATTAACAGTTAAGTTCAACTGGTAGTATAAAATATTACAGTGTTTTTTTCCTATATCTTGGTTTCAGAGTCTGTCTTCCCAAGCTTCTTCCAGAAGAAACCTTACAAATCATCTCATTCATTCACCACCTCCATTTCACAGCTGAATAAACAGAAAGTCCAGAAAAATGTGGCAACTTTCCCAAGGTCACTAAGCTAGTAAGTGACAGAAGTAGAAAATCCAAGGCATTCGACTCCAAACATAGTGACCTTCCCAAGACATCTAGGCTCATGATTTAAATTCCAACATCAAGGAAAATTATAGATTCCTATATTTAGGAAATATTTCACAAATTCAGTGGAATTTCATGATTACATTAAATGATTGACAATCTTTGTGAATTAAAGGAGAAAGTTCAGTTCAGTTCAGTCACTCAGTCGTGTCCAACTCTTTGCGACCCCATGTATCGCAGCACGCCAGGCCTCCCTGTCCATTACCAACTCCCGGAGTTTACCCAAACCCATGTCCATTGAGTCAGTGATGCCATCCAACCATCTCATCCTCTGTTGTCCCCTTCTCCTCCTGCCCCCAATCCTTCCCAGCATTAGGGTCTTTTCCAATGAGTCAGCTCTTCACATGAGGTGGCCAAAGTATTGGAGTTTCAGCTTCAACATCAGTCCTTCCAATGAACACCCAGGACTGATCTCCTTTAGGATGGACTGGTTGGATCTTGCAGCCCAAGGGACTCTCAAGAGTCTTCTCCAATACTACAGTTCAAAAACATCAATTCTTCAGTGCTTAGCTTTCTTCACCGTCCAACTCTCACATCCATACATGACCACTGGAAAAACCACAGCCTTGACTAGATGGACCTTTGTTGGCAAAGTAATGTCTCTGCTTTTAAATATGCTATCTAGGTTGGTCATAACTTTCCTTCCAAGGAGTAAGCGTCTTTTAATTTCATGGCTGCAATCACCATCTGCAGTGATTTGGGGGCCCAAAAAAATAAAAGTCTGACACTGTTTCCACTGTTTCCCCATCTAGTTCCCATGAAGTGATGGGACCAGATGCCATGATCTTAGTTTTCTGAACGTTGAGCTTTAAGCCAACTTTTTCACTCTCCTCTCTCACTTTCATCAAGAGGCTCTTTAGTTCTTCTTCACTTTCTGCCATAAGGGTGGTGTCATCTGCATATCTGAGGTTATTGATATTTCTCTTGGCAATCTTAATTCCAGCTTGTGCTTCTTCCAGCCCAGCGTTTCTCATCATATACTCTGCATATAAGTTAAATAAGCAGGGTGACAATATACAGCCTTGACGTACTCCTTTTCCTATTTGGAACCAGTCTGTTGTTCCATGTCCAGTTCTAACTGTTGCTTCCTGACCTGCATACAGGTTTCTCAAGAGACAGGTCAGATGGCCTGGTATTCCCATCTCTTTCAGAATTTTCCACAGTTTATTGTGATCCACACAGTCAAAGGCTTTGGCTTAGTCAATAAAGGAGAAAAGGTGGACAGAAAAAGATGAAAGACTAGAGTAGTGATGGCTGGCGTCATAATAGCGTTAGTAGTTGTAGTAAAGTATAGCAGTAACAGATGACTTCTTGTGTGCTGTTTACTATGACTTTCTTAGAACACTCACTCTTCTTAATAACCCCACAAGACAGGTACAATTATTAAACCCATTTTACAGATGAGGAAACTGAAGCACAAAAGAAGTTCAGTAATTTGTCCAAAGAGACATGGCTTTTGTGCTTGTTGTTGAGATGTGTCTGACTCTGTGACCCCATAGATTATAGCCCACCAGGCTCCTCTGTCCATGGGATTTCCCAGGCAAGAATACTGGAGTGGGCTGCCATTTCCTTCTCCAGGGTGTTTTACATTCCATCCAATGGCCTTGACTATAGAGAAACGCTGGGCTGGAGGAAGCAAGAGCTGAGCGCTGAAGAATTGATGCTTTTGAACTGTGGTGTTGGAGAAGACTCTTGAGAGTCCCTTGGACTGCAAGGAGATCCAACCAGTCCATCCTTAAGGAGATCAGTCCTGGGTGTTCATTGGAAAGACTGATGTTGAAGCTGAAACTCCAGTACTTCGGGCACCTGATGCAAAGAGCTGACTCACTTGAAAAGACCCTGATGCTGGGTAAGATTGAGGGCAGGAGGAGAAGGGGACGACAGAGGATGAGATGGTTGGATGGCATCATCGACTCAATGGACATGAGTTTGGGTAAACTCCAGGAGTTGGTGATGGACAAGGAGGCCTGGCATGCTGCAGCTCATGGGGTCGCAAAGAGTCGGACACGACTGAGCAACTGAACTGAACTGAACTGATAATGAATCCCCATCTATAATTAAATTCTGCTAGGAGGAAAATTTAAATAATATTTAACCATTGTGTAAAGTTGCATAGTTCTTCAAAGCCCCAAATCCTTTCTGGATAGCTTAACAAATCTCAGTGAGATAGTTGAAAACAAGGAAATTTAAAACTCTTTCATCTATGCCTGTTAGAAACCAACTTAAGAACTCTATTCTTCTGAACAGGTCAAATATTAAACCAAAATATTCTTTCAGTAATCGGAATTTATAAATGGGTCAGTAGGCTTCATTGGAGTAGAGCACCAGGTACACACACAGACACAGACACGTACACACACATACACCCTCATTCAATCTCACGTATAAACAAACATTACCTTATACCCTTGGGAATTAGTTTTAGCTATCTTTAGCCAAACTGGTTTCACTTGGCAAACTATAACCACTACAGGTGGCACCTATTCTCTGTGAAGTGTTTCCTTTTCCCAGAACTGAGACATTGGCACCGCATACCTCCTTACCCCTTTCAACATCTGTTTCTACTTATGTGCCAGCTGAGGCCACCTGACCCGTAAAAGGAAACAAAACAAAGGTTCATGGTCATTGTCTACCGAAATGTCGTGTTTTGGTCCAACCAGACCTTGGAAACACAGATTGGGATATGAGATGCCAAGCATTGGGCCACCTTAGGGAGAGGCAGAGGAAAAAATATTTCCCTTACTCATCAGATGGTGTTGGATAAAAAAAATTAGGCAGGACTCTAGAGAAATCAATTTATAAAGTGACTAAGGATTCACTACCATTTCCAAAGCATTGCATTTTGCTTCAGAGGTGCTACAAGGGACATAGAGAGGACCAAACTTGCCTTGAAGGGGTTTATAAGATTATACTCAAGTCACAGTACATACATTAGAAAATAAATCTGTAAGGTTAAGTACACAAGCATGTCAAATTTACAAGACATGCAGTAAATATCACAGGCATTTCTTGGAACAAAAACTGAGAGTTGGAAAGGATAGGAAAACCTCAGTGATGGTAAGACTTGAAGAAAAACATAATTTATTTCATTACAAATGAAATCACTTTCTTCTAAATAGTTTACCAGGATAAAAATTACCAAGTCACATCTCTCCTAAGAGCTAAACTAGATGACACCCAAGAAAATCCTTGTCCCTGTTTCATAAATACACTTTTCTGTTTCTCTTCTTTTCCTATAGTCAGCTTTCAATTATCTGTAGCAGTTGAGAATAGAGACCAAAGAGGATAAATCTAGGAACATGTCATACCATTTATTTTTGCCTCCAGGCTCTCTTTCTAGTTTTCAAAACTTTGCTTTTGAAAACCTTGGTAATGAGTACCAAAATGTAATGATTTGAAGACATATATACACAAATTTGTAAAGTTGCCTATAACAAGGATATTCATTGCAATGTTAGACGATTAAAAGATTTTGAAAACAACCTTAATATCCATCAACAAGGAGGATTTTAACATATTGCAAACGGAAAAGATAAAACTGCTAAGCAGTAATGTCTCATATGATCCCATTTAGTTAAAACAAAAAATGACACCTGTGCCTCATGACTGCCCTCATCCTCCAACCAATTCTAGGAGGCAATGTGAGACACTGTCAATCACGTGATAACTGCGACATCAGTAGCTGACTTTAGTTTTTATTTATTATTTTCTGTGCTGGTGAAGTTTTTTTTTAAATTCATCACAATTATACTTTTAAAATAGGTTAGTTAATCTACATGTACATATATATTATTGACATTTTTGTTTTTCAGATATTCTGCTTTGCAAATGAATGAGCTAGAGACATCCACTCAAAGAGAGGCAGAATATTAACAAAAGTGAACCATCAGGCATGAAGAATGGCCACTACACACTGATTGTTTTTATTTCATTGTATTGGTCATTCCCTCACAGAAAATTGATCTTCCTCAAGTAAATCTGCAGAGAAGGCAATGGCACCCCACTCCAGTACTCTTGCCTGGAAAATCCCATGGACAGAGGAGCCTGGTTGGCTGCAGTCCATGGGGTCACGAAGAGTCGGACACGACTGAGCGACTTCACGTTCACTTTTCCCTTTCATGCATTGGAGAAGGAAATGGCAACCCACTCCAGTGTTCTTGCCTGGAGGATCCCAGGGACGGGGGAGCCTGGTGGGCTGCCGTCTATGGGGTGGCACAGAGTCGAACACTACTGAAGCGACTTAGCAGCAGCAGCAAGTAAATCTGATGGATAGATCGATGAACATTTTGATTTTTGGGTGCTAATCAATAGTTCAAAGCCTCATAAGCTTGAATCCTGTAGCTGAAACAGCACGTGCTTTTTCAGAAAAGAACTAACCATAGAACTAACCATAAATTGTGAGAGGCTAACGTAAAGGTTTAAGAAGTGGGAAGCATGTGGCTATGATGCTCTCTTAGTTGATGACATTCTGTGACAGCTGCCAGCCTTGAGCAAGACTGAAGACTTCCAGACATCCAAGTGGCCTTTCTCATCCTTCACCTGCTGGAACTCCAAACAGGGCAGCTAGATGGCCATGAACTTTGTGTGTGGGATCAGAAGGTAAGTGGGAGAGGCTCAGTCCGTTCTGCTGATGCACCAGTTCAGAGAAAGTTAGATGACGCAGCCCTTTGCTTTCCTCTTGGCTTGAATAAAATCAGGAAAAGTGGTTTAGATTCAGTACTTTCTCTGCTCTCCTCAGGGTCCACATGTTTCCTGACCCTTGCCCCTTTTATCTGTCCAGGGGCAGTCACCTGCACGTGGGATTAGCTGACAATGACATCCTGTTCATCTCTATGTTCTGGAGCTATCATTCTGCTTCATCAGGTTGCCTATGTCCTCTACAGAATAATTCACTTCATATCCAGCCATCACCTGACCACACCATCACCTGACCACACCATCACCTAACCACACCATTACCTGACCACACCATTACCTGACCACACCATCACCTGACCACACCATTGCCTAACCATATCACCAAGCTGGGATTTTTTGGTTTCAGAGGAACAAAACTTTTTGAAGGAGGTCTCTATAAAACTAATTTACATAGTTAAACATAACCCTCAGGAAATTAACTGGGGCTCCTTAATTTTTAAGGAGAGTATAATGGTCAAACCTTGGAAGCTGGTGATAAAACATCACTCAATACTGGCTGTTCAGTTCTTTCTTTCCTTCTAGGGAAATTCATGGGATTCTCCAGGCAAGAATACTAGGAAACTTGCTCTAAGCCTTCTTTACTTCCTTTGAACCCTTTATTCCAACATTATAGGGGAGAAAAAGCCATCAGTTGGAATGCCTCATCTCCCATTATTTACCATGTCAACCTACATACATCTGTTTCTGTCCTATTTTTGTTTCTTCTGACCCCAAAATGATCTCTTCTTCTATGCTTTGGAACCCATCCTCTGCCACTTTCTTAGGACCCTAATACTAACAATTTGCTAGTTCGGTAGCTTAGTTGTGTCTGACTCTTTCAACCCCATGGACTGCAGCATGCCAGGCTTCCCTGTCCTTCACTATCTCCTGGAGTTTGCTCAAATATGTCCACTGAGTGGATGACGCCATCCAACCATCTCATCCTCTGTTACCCCCTGTCCTCTTGTCCTCAATCTTGCCCAGCCTCAAGGTCTTTTCCAATGAGTCAGTTTTTCACATCAGGTGGCCAAAGTATTGGAGCTTCAACTTCAGCATCAGTCCTTCCAATGAATATTCAGGTTTGATTTCCTTTAGGATAGACTGCTTTGATCTCCTTACTGTCCGAGGGACTCTCCAGAACCACAGTTAAAAAGCATCAATTCTTCAGCACTCAGCCTTCTTTATGGTTCAACTCTCACATCTGTACATGACTACTGGAAAAACCATAGCCTTGACTATACAGACCTTTGTCGGTAAAGGTCTCTTTGTCTCTGGTTTTTAATATGCTGTCTATGTTTGTCATAATTTTCCTTCCAAGGAGCAAGTATCTTTTAATTTCATGGCTGTAGCCACAATTCACAGTGATTTTGGAGCCCAAGAAAATAAGTCTGTCACTGTTTCCATTGTTTCCTCATCTATTTGCCATGAAGTGATGGGACCGGATGCCATGATCTTAGTTTTTTGAATGTTGAATTTTAAGCCAGCTTTTTCACTTTCCTCTTTCACCTTCATCAAGAGGCTCTTTACTCCCTCTTCACTTTCCGCCATAAGGGTGGTGTCATCTGCATATATGAGGTTATTGATAATTCTCTTGGCAATCTTGATTCCAGCTTGGGCTTTATCCAGCCCAGCATTTCACATGATATACTCTGCATAGAAGTTAAATAAGCAGGGTGACGATATACAGCCTTGACGTATTCCTTTCCCAACTTGGAACTGGTCCGTTGTTCCATGTCCGGTTCTAACTGTTGCTTCTTGACCTGCATACAGATTTCTCAGGAGGCAAGTAAGGTGATCTGGTATTCCCATCTCTTGAAGAATTTTCCACAGTTTGTTGTGATTCACACAGTCAAAGGCTTTAGCGTAGTCAATGAAGCAGATGTTTTCCTGGGATTCCCTTGCTTTTTCTATGATCCAACAGATATTGGCAGTTTGATCTCTGGTTCCTCTGCCTTTTCTAAACCCAGCTTATACATCTGGAAGTTCTCGGTTCACGTACTGCCGAAGTCTAGCTTGAAGGATTTTGAGAATTACCTTGATCTTACCCCTACAGATGTTTCAGTGTCCACTCTGTTGCGTTTAATACTTTCTGCCTGGTCCCTGAGGTCACTGAAGTTTATGAAGCTCACCTTAAATTAATAGTATGGTGTATATCCTTCATACTTTTTACACTTACATAATATGAACATATTTACTATATTTAAAGCTCTTAATATTGTTGTTCTACAAAATAAAAGGGATCATGGAGTTAAGATATTCTTTTTAGTAGCTGTATCATATTCTATGGGCTTCCCTGGTGGCTCACTGGTAAAGATTCCACCTGCCAGTGCAGGAGATGCAGGCTCAATCCTTATGTGGGGAAGATTCCCTGGAGAAGGAAATGCAACCCACTCCAGTATTTCTGACTGGGAAATGGGGTCACAGAAGAGTTAGACATGATTTAGCAACTAAACAATAACAATCATATTCTATTATATAAATGTGCTAGAACTTATTCAGTTATCCCTTGATAGGCATTTGGGTTGTCTACAGCCTCTAGGTAAATAATTCTCCAATATATAACCTTGTCAGTAAATCCATACATCTGGTGCTTTTGTTTCTTTGGGCTCAGGTCATAGCTGCATACTGCTAGGTCATAACTTATATCAATTTAAATTTTTAATGAGCACAGACATGTTTTAACAATTTCTAGAAATTTCAGCAATTCATCTTACAACAATATATAAGGGTATCTTCCCTCCCCACTCCCCAGCTCAGGCCTATATTGGATGTTATCAATATTTTAAACTTTGACCAACTTAATAGGTTAAAAAAAAAAAAAAGAAAAAGGCCATTTCATTCTTATTTGCTTGTCTTGAGTACTAGAGAAGTTAAAAAACACAGGCCTCTGGCAAGATAATATATCAAAATGTTAATCAAAGCTTCTTCCATGTTCTCTCACTGGTACCTTTGATCTCGGATGGTTATTTTTCTATCACCCCACCCCCTACCACACTCTAAACTGAAACAAAGACTCCAAGATGCCTCAGGCCCAACTACAGAACAGGAAGAGTTTAATGCCTGCTTTTCCTCTCCCAAAGGCTCGGGCATGAAGATGGAAATTGGAGGCAGAAGATCCATCCTAACCGGGGGCAGAGAAAGAGATGGAAAAGATTCCAGATCACAAGGTAGAAAGGAGAAATATCTTTTGCAGAGAGGGCCAGGAAACAGAGCAGCAGGAAATCGCTGCCAGGTAGCTCTCAAGTGTTTGCTTTCTCACAGCATCTCGCTCCCCAGTTGCTGACAACCCTCCACCCCGGAGGCTTGGACTCTCTGAACAGAGGGTCAGGAGGAGCTTTAACATCATGAGAGGTAATGGGGTGGAAGGTGGGGTGGGGGAGAAAAGAAAGTGGGGTGGGGAGGAAGACAAAGGAAAGCCGTAGTTCCCTGACCAAAGCAAAGCCAAACAAAACAACTGGGATTTCCCTAAAAGCCTATTCGCACCATACACGTTGCCACTGTTATCTATTTATTGTTCATTTGCATTTTATCTTCTGTGACTCGCCAGTAAATATCCTATTCAAGTTGACTTTTTAAAATAAATGTCACTTTATAAAAGTTCTTTGTATAGTACAGATACAAATGCTTTTTCTGTCAAATGTATTGTAAATATATTTCCCCTTTGGTAAACACCGGATTTTTCATTTTACTTGTGATATCGTGTCAACATAAAATTTTGGTTTTGTTTTTAATATTGTCAAATGAATGTTTTTCTTTATTTTTTCCTGGAATTTCTATCTTGCTTACAAAAGTCTCTCTAATAGAGACTAATTGTTCCTCTGGATTATCTTTTTACAGTGTAATGATGTTACAAAGATGCTCTTTTATACAGTTAGACTTTTAATCCATCTGGAATGTCAGTTTTCATACTATAGCATAAACCAGGTAATGATCTGATTTTATGGCCTGATCAGGTAATGATCTGATTTTATGGTAGAGTCAAATCCTGACTCTACCACACTCTATTAGCTGTGTGACTTTGAACCAGTTACTAAATGCCTCTATGTTTCTTTTTCTTTTTTAATTCAAGTGGGTATAAAAAACAGTTTCTACCTCAAAAGCTTGTATTGAGGACTGAGTTACTACATGGAAATATCTTAGACTAGTATCTGGCACATAGTAAGTGCTCATTAAACACTAGCTGTTAACTGACCCAGTTGAAAAATCCTGCCACCATTTACTAGACAATTTTTTCAATAAAAATGCCCATTTTAGCAATATGAAGTAAACATATACACTTGGGTCTGTTCCAGATTCTCTGTGCTCCATCAATTGTATATGAATACTATATTGTTTCATTATTACCTTTAGAGCAAATTTTTTAATTTGGTGGTGCAAGTCCCTCTCCCTAATCTTCTTTTTCAAAACTTTCTCAATGATTTTCCATCGTATTTATCTATATAAATTTTAAGACAATATTATCCTCTAATATTCATCTATGAAAATTTAAACATTTTAAAAATAATTTTGGACAGAAGAACAGAACTAAGATACCAACTTCACCTTGTCTGAAAAAGAACTAGTACCAAACTAGTACCAAATCATTACCAAGAGTGGAGATCAAGTCTATCTACTTCTACTTGAAGGCACCCACAACTTTTGGCATGGAATGCAAACTCCAGAAGTTGTTGGGGAAAGAAGGGCTATCCCATTCATTCATTCAAACAAATTCTGCTATTTTGCTATGCATTGCTACATTATGGAAATCCAAAAATTTACACCCACAAGAGGACACACAGGCAAAACAAGTCACTTAGAGAAAACTGTCACACCAAATTATCCTTAATCTGGAGAAGTGCTAGCTTCTCCCAACACCCTACCCATGGGGCACAACACAAGGCTTCTTATGTGTTTACTTTAAACTTTGTTTGGCATTCATGCTTTCTAGGATAAAATAGTTTATCTGGATTTGCAAAATCATTTCCTGTCGTTCCAAGATCAAGCACCATCTTGACTGTAAACATGTACTCTTCTGTCTGCCCGAGCAACTTAGAGGGCACCAATTCAGGTTTCCCTTCCGATCGTGACCAGGAAGAGGCCCAATAAATATTTCAAACATGAAAGGATTGTTATAACAAAGGGGTCTTAAAATCCTCCTGGGTTATCTGAACAGCTTTCCGTTTCATTTTGTTTTCACCTCTACCCCACTGAAATTGGAAGAGATTTTTTTTCCCTAAGGATGAAACAAAAGTTTATGCATAGAAAAGTTGAGATGAGAAAATAAAGTGAACAACAAAGGCAACAAAAGTAAAAGTATAGATATGAAGGGGGAGAGAAAGCTATGTGAAGACGATGATCTGACCACAGGCCAGCCTTGGTAATTCCCAATCAGGATGTACCTCCTGATAGCAAACAATTCCTGCCTCAATGACAACTCCATGTATTTGTGTCATAAACACAATCCCATCAAAGCAAGTATTACACACACCTTACTGTCACATGGCAAATGCTGCCTGGCTTCCAAGATAAGCTTTATGGAGAGTGAAGAGGAAGGGACAAGAGAAACAGGTGAGAAGCCTAGGGAAAACACTTCTCTTAATCCTTTGATGTCACCAAAGTGATCAGTGATGAAAGAAACATCATTCTTACTCCTCCCCGCCACTTCCTTAGACTGAAATCAGAGGCCAAATATCATCCAACATGATTCTCCCTTTAAGGAGATGACTTTCTAAGATCATCAAACCAAAACCCAAAGCAAAGGACAGTGGATGTGTTAGCTGGGCAAGGTTGCAAGGCATTTCCCCAGCTTTATTTCTTCAAAGTTGCTCATAAAGAGTGCCATTCTGAACCAAAAGACTTTATTGTCTTAATCTTCTCTAGATTAAAACGGGGAAATGATAACCACCTTGATATTGTTACAGAAGCCTGACAGCCCAAGGTAACTGATGAGAGGTTTAAATTTACAAAAAGTATACATTGACAATGGAGTATTTAGCTCAATTAGAGATCACAATATCTGTCCCCGTGGAAACAAATCACAGTATAACAAAAGCATCTGGACAATTAAAGGAGTCGAAGATATATATACTGGTTGTTGTTGTTTAGTTGCTTGGTCACGTCTGACTCCTTTACAGCCCCATGGACTATAGCTAACTAGGCTCCTCTGTCCATGGGATTCTCCAGGCAAGAATATTGGAGTGGATTGCCATTTCCTTCTCCGGGGGATCTTCCCAACCCTGGGATAGAATCCGAGTCTCTTTTTGTCTCCTGCATCGGCAAGTGTCTTCTTTACCTGGGAAGCCCAGAGATATATATACTCAGTTCAGTTCAGTTGCTCAGTCCTGTCTGACTCTTTGCGACCCCATGGACTGCAGCACGCCAGGCTTCCCTGTCCATCACCAACTCCTGGAGCCTACTCAAACGTGTCCATGGTGATGTCCACTGATGGTGGACATCATGTCCACTGTGTCAGTGATGCCATCCAATCATCTTACCCTCTGTCATCCCCTTCTCCTCCCGTCTTCAATCTTTCCCAGCATCAGGGTCTTTTCTAATGAGTCGGTTCTTCGCATCAGGTGGCCAAAGTATTGGAGTTTCAGCTTCAACATCAGTCCTTCCAATGAATATTCAGGACTGATTTCCTTTAGGATGGCATGGTTAGATCTCCATGCAGTCCAAGGGACTCTCAAGAGTCTTCAACACCAAAGTTCAAAAGCATCTATTCTTCAGCACTCAGCTTTCTTTAGAGTCCAATTCTCACATCCATACATGACTACTGGAAAAACCGTAGCTTTGACTAGACGGACCTTCGTTGGTAAAGTAATGTCTCTGCTTTTTTTTTTTTAATTAGTTTATTTATCTATTTTTTAACTTTACAATATTGTATTTGTTTTGCCATACATTGACATGAATCCACCATGGGTGTACATGTGTTCCCCTTCCAGAACCCCCCTCCCACCTCCCTCCCTATCCCATCCCTCCAGGTCATCCCGGTGCACCAGCCCCAAGCGCCCTTATATCATGCATCGAACCTGGAATGGAGATTCATTTCACATATGATAATTTACATGCTTCAACGGCATTCTCCCATATCATCCCACCCTCGCCCTCTCCCATAGAGTCCATAATACTGTTCTATTTATCTGTGTCTCTTTTGATGTCTCGCATACAGGGTTATCTTTACCAATTAACTAAATACTATATATATGTGTTAGTATACTGTATTGGTGCTTTTCTTTCTGGCTTACTTCACTCTGTATAATAGGCTCCAGTTTCATCCACCTCATTAGAACTGATTCGAATGTATTCTTTTTAATGGCTGAGTAATATTCCATTGTGTATATGTACCACAGCTTCCTTATCCATTCATCTGCCGATGGGTATCTAGGCTGCTTCCATGTTCTGGCTATTATAAACAGTGCTGCAATGAACATTGGGGTACACGTGTCTCTTTCAATTCTGGTTTCCTCGGTGTGTAAGCCCAGCAGTGGGATTGCTGGGTCATATGGCAGTTCTATTTCCAGTTTTTTGAGGAATCTCCACACTGTTCTCCATAGTGGCTGTACTAGTTTGCATTCCCACCAACAGTGTAAGAGGGTTCCCTTTTCTCCACACCCTCTCCAGCATTTATTGCTTGTAGTCTTTTGGATAGCAGCCATTCTGACGGGCGTGAAATGGTACCTCATTGTGTTTTTGATTTGCATTTCTCTGATAATGAGTGATGTTGAGCATCTCTTCATGTGTTTGTTAGCCATCTCTATGTCTTCTTTGGAGAAGTGTCTGTTTAGTTCTTTGGCCCATTTTTTGATTGGGTCATTTATTTTTCTGGAATTGAACTGCAGGAGTTGCTTGTATATTTTTGAGATTAACTGTTTGTCCATTGCTTCGTTTGCTATTATTTTCTCCCATTCTGAAGGCTGTCTTTTCACCTTGCTTATAGTTTCCTTTGTTGTGCAAAAGCTTTTAAGTTTAATTAGGTCCCATTTGTTTATTTTTGCTTTTATTTCCAATATTCTGGGAGGTGGGTCATAGAGGATCCTGCTGTGGTTTATGTCAGAGAGTGTTTTGCCTATGTTTTCTTCTAGGAGTTTTATAGTTTCTGGTCTTATGTTTAGATCTTTAATCCATTTTGAGTTTATTTTTGTGTATGGTGTTAGAAAGTGTTCTAGTTTCATTCTTTTACAAGTGGTTGACCAGTTTTCCCAGCACCACTTGTTAAAGAGATTGTCTTTTCTCCATTGTTGTCTCTGCTCTTTAATAAGCTGTCTAGGTTGATCATAGCTTTTCTTCCAAGGAGCAAGCGTCTTTTAATTTCATGGCTGCAGTCACCATCTGCAGTGATTTTGGAGGCCAAGAAAATAAAGTCTCTCACCGTTTCCATTGTTTCCCCATCTATTTGCCATGAAGTGATGGGACTGGATGCCATGATCTTAGGAGAAATGGAGTAGCCCTCATAGACAACAAAAGAATCTGAAATGCAGTTCTTGGGTGCAATCTCAAAAAGACAGAATAATCTCTGTTCGTTTCCAAGGCAGACCATTCACTATCACAGTAATCCAAGTCTATGTCCCAACCAGTAATGCTGAAGAAGCTGAAGTTGAACAGTTCTATGAAGACCTATGAGATCTTCTAGAACTAACACGCAAAAAAGATGTCCTTTTCATTATAGGGGACTGGAATGCAAAAGTAGGAAGTCAAGAGCTACCTGGAGTGACAGGCAAATTTGACCTTGGAGTACAAAACAAAGCAGGTCAAAGGCTAACAGAGTTTTGCCAAGAGAACGCACTGGTCATAGCAAACACCCTCTTCCAACAACACAAGAGAAGACTCTACACATGGACATCACCAGATGGTCAACACCGAAATCAGATTGATTATATTCTTTGCAGCCAAAGATGGAGAAGCTCTATACAGTCAGCATAAACAAGACTGGGAGCTGACTGTGGCTCAGATCATGAACTCCTTATTGCCAAATTCAGACTTAAGAAATATATATATTACAAAATTATTTTAGGCTTAGTTCTATGAAGAACACTGAGGGGAGGGGCATAAGAAAGAGCTACACGATCTCTCTGCTCTAAGGACTGACCTTCCTGTTAGAATAATACTTGGCAATAAAATGAAGTAATACAAGGCAATATATGATTACACTTTTAAAACAATGCAGAAACAATACACACAATTAGACTTCCATAAGGGAGAAAATAGTTCTTTGGATTTATTATTTTTTTTTAATTAATTAATTTATTTTAGTTGGAGGCTAATGTCAATGTATGGCAAGAACCACTACAATATTGTAAAGTAATTAGTTCTTTGGATTTAATCGCAATGAGATTATCATGTAGAACTCAAGCTACAGGCTCAGTCCTTTAAATTATAAATTATTCTAGTTAAAGTATACTTCTTTATCTTAAAATACAACTTTGGGCTTTCTTCCTCCTCCAAACTGTTATTTAGTTGTTTAGGGAAGGTTTTCTTTTTCTCTCTCTCTAGAGTTTTTAAGTACATATTTAATATATTTAACTTTATTCAACTATTTGAAAATAATCTAACCTGAAATAACATCAATAATAAAATTGTATTCTCCCCCTTGAACAAAGTCAGTTTGAGCAGAACTGTGAAGCCTAGCATTAGGTTCAATAATGTTTAATTACAGTTCTAAATAAGGTTAAATTAGATATAGGGAATAACATGGAAACAAAGCCAATTATTCATCATTCTAACAGCCATTTTCTACAGAAAAAATGCAAGGTCAACAAGCAATCATGGAGAAAATGAACTGAACAGTTGAAGATGACGTGTTAGTAATATATACCTAACCCTCCCAAAAGTCACTGACACAATCGTAAAGGAGGCTCATGTTATTCAGACCAGCTGTCCACACTGATCAAATCCTACAGACAGCTCCTTACAACAGGAGTCATTCAGTAAATATTTATGAAATTGAGCTGAATATTCAACTCTCCACTTTAAGCAGTTATACCCTAAATCATGAGATGAATTCAGACAGCACATGGAGGAGTGCACTTGAAATTCATTTAACAATAGCTAAGGTTTATACAAACAATAGTTGATTATTATGAACTTTCACCCAGAAATTGCCTCACTTGCCCCTACAGAACCTGGTGAGGTGATTAAGAGGTCATTACCGCCTCACATTAATGAAGAAGAAACTTCAGTCTCAGGAAAGTTAAATGGCTGCTCACCTGAGGTCACCCCAATGTAAACGGGCTGGCTGGCACCGCCACCCATGCTGGCTGAACTGCAAAAGCCACCCTGCCTGTGCCTGTGTAACTCAGTTCATCAGAAGCACACACACATGAAATGTTTTTAACTTTTCCAAATAACTGCCACCAACTGCTCTGCGGACAACTACCCCCACCCCCTTTTCCAGCTATAAAGTATCTCCTTTAATCACATCTCAGTCCAGTTCTCTAACGTCTCACTCCCTTTTAATTAATAAAGTCTCATTTCGGCTAGCTCCCTTCCTTCCTAGAACAGGCAGTTAAGGGTAACCCAGGACTTGGAGTTGGGGCACAGAGGGCAGCCCTGCCCATGCATGGCGAGGTGGCCGTCCCCTTTCGTGGGCCAGCAGGGTGGCGGGTTGCTAGGACCTTGTGGAGGCCTCGATGGGAGGTGCCAAGGGCAAGCTCTGTCAGGGGGCCCCAGGCGGGTGTGCTAAAGCCTGGTCTGATCTTGGCAGAGAGTGCCACTGCGGGCCAGGAAACACACCTCTCCCAAGTGGCTTTTGCGATGCCCAGTCAGCTGGCACCCCAGGCTCAGAGGACTGGAGCCTGCGGCCTTCGTTGGAGATGAAAACTCCTCCACTGGCCTAGTGCCCTAGTGGAGACCAGCCACCCCATCACTCTGCTTCTCCCGGGGCTCTTACTCGAGTTCCCAGCCAGGACAGATGTCAGTCTTGCCTACTTTCAGACATCCCCGAAATTCAGATCAAAATCTTTTGAAGTCTGCGTTACTTCAGAACTCACTACTAATCTTTATCCCCTGAACACCAGCACTGCCAGGCAACCTCTGAGGGTAGAAAAGGAGCTCAGGAAATGCCCCCGGGCTGACCATATGCTAGTGTGTGTGGACACGGACATTAGATTGAAGTAGAAGTATTTACCTTTCCATATTTATTGTTTGAGCTTCGCTTCTAGGCTTCACCATGTGCATTGCACAAAACAGGCTCTCAACAAATTATTTTTTTCAAAGCTATGTGACTCCTACCTAGATGACTTTTGTAAAACTTGCTTTTAAAGAACTTGACATAATTGCATTCATTTTTTATACTCTACATTTTTATCCTTTCACTGTGGAGTTGAAGTGGCCTTTACAATAGTAAGTAAAACTTTGCAGCTCTTTAAGTTAAAAGTAATTGCATCAGGTGTTATTAAAGTTAGCATAGTGTAAACCACAAATTCCAGGATATGTATACAGTCTTACTCACATGACAGTTATGAGCTGTTAAAACTTCATTGTAATCATAGTATGGTAAACTTTCACTCCCACAGCCCTTACTGTGTGTCAGACTCTATTCTAAATGTTTCAGGAATGCTAACTGAGTTATAGGTGTCAAATCATATAATCCTCAGAAGCTGTGGAGATAGACAACCTTATATCTCCATTTTACAGATGAGAAAACTGAGGCTAAAGGCTCGTGGCTAGAAAGAGAGTAAGATTTGACTCCAGGGGTTGTACCACTCTTAACCACCACACAATATTGTCTCTCTGACTTTATGCTTCTGGAGAATACAAAACATCTTACTTTAATTTCTATCAGCTCTAGTCACAGAATTGCTAGCATTTATGAAAGCTTTGCACTTTTATAAAACTGCTGAGTAAGAGCTTTAAGGGTGTCATGTCACTTAACCTCACAGTCTGCATTCCCCAAGCCTACCCACAAGCTAGATGCAACTCCACTTTACAAATGTGGAAACTGAATCCCTCAGATGTTAAATTCCTTGGCTAAGTTCATGATATTAGTAAGTGTCAAAGTGAGGCCACAAACCTATGTCAGCCGACACCAGATTCTGTGCTCTAAACCATGACACTTTGGGTTCTATTCAAAGTGAACTAAATTAGGTTTAAACACAACCCAACACCCAGCCACCTGGAACTGTCACCTATGTTATTATCAAGTCAGTGGTTACAAACGGATGACTCTGGGTTCCAGGCCCTCTGGTGAAGCATATAAGATCCAACAGCAGAGAGCCCATGCTTCACGTGCTCATGGCCCTCCAATGGAGCCGAATAGTGACAGTTTCCTTGAATCATGCAAGCAAGTACTCAGGCCCTACCCAGTACACTTCACCCAACTCTGCCAGCTGCCTGACACCTGTAGGCATTTGAGTTCCCAATCCTTAATCTAGAGATGCTCAGGCCAGTATTGGTCTCATGGTACTACTGACCATTGCAAACTGGTGCAGAATATAAGCTGACTCATTAGAAAAGACCTGATGCTGGGAAAGATTGAAGGCAAAAGGAGAAGAGGGCAGTAGAGGATAATATGGTTAGATAGCATCACCAACTCGATGGACATGAATTTGAGCAAACTCCGGGAGATAGTGGAGGACAGAGGAGCCTGGCATGCTACCGTCAATGAGGTCACAAAGGTTGGGCATGACTTAGCAACTGAACAACAAGAAGCAGAATATGAAATACATTCTTACCAATTGAGCATAGTTTCCTACTATATAAAGCGGACACTTGGAGTGAGGAATTTCCAATTTCTGTGCCCCTTTGTCCTTAGGCCAACTCTATTTTACAATCCCACGTTAAGAGTCTAGGAGATGGCTCCTGGCAACAGATGTGTGGCACTAACTCTGCTCTCTGGGGAAAAGTATTCCTCTGACATAGGGCTAAAGCCCACCTCCTTTTGCGTGTGTGGGCTCATCAGTCTTATTTCTCTCTCTGTAGACTGTCATCATACAGCTACATAAGCCTTCCAGGCCTTCTCTTTTCCTCAGAACTGGGAGGGGTAAGGCCATTCTGTACTGTCAGCATGATTCATGTGTTAACGTGGGGAGGTGCTCATCTGAAAAGAGAAACTTGGCTTTCACAGAGCTCCAGATAAGACCTAGGATGTGTTGAGCAAAGACAAAAGAGGGAGAAGGGACACCTAGTCTCTGCAAAACAGAGATCCGCTAAGCATGATAAGGCTGGACAGACAGGGAATTTCTACACGAATGCTGGCTATCTGAACACCATGTGCCTGTCAGAAACAGATTTGGGAGGCAGAAAAAAAAATAATATGATTCCTCATCCTGACACATTTTGGAAAGAAGCCAATAGGGAAAGAGTCTCATCATTGAGATATTTTCCTTTTTTCAACACCATGAAAATTAACAGAATATTCTGACACTTCATTTCTCTAGGCTATAAATTTGTATATTGGTAGTCTTCCTTTCTGGGTATAGCATCCTTAGAATTCAAGTTATTACTGACTTGGACAACAACAGAAGGCTTTTTGTTTGTTCATATAACAGACATCCAAGTAGTTCTGGATTTAAGTGCAGCTGGATCCCAATACTCGTATGGTGTCATCAGGAATTAGTATCCGTCCATCCCTGGTTCTGTTCTCCTTTATGCTGGATGTCTTCTCTGGCAGGCTCTCCTCCCGTGGTAGCAAGATGACTTCCAGCAGCTCTGGGTGTGCATGCCGCCAGCTTAGCAGTTGCAGCAGAGAGAAATGATCTCTCTCCCAAGCATCTTAGCAAGAGGTTCAGGGCTGTCTCTGTTTGCTCTGGCATCAGTCAAGGGTCAACCTCAGCATTAGTTACTGTGGCCGAGGGATGCAGTGTTCTCATTGGTTGGATCTGAGTTCCCACCAAAGCCAGAGGGTTGTGTCCTTTCCATCCAAACCATAAGAGCAGGGCTGGGGACATGTGATTGATTTCCTTGAAGAAGGAGATGGACCCTCTGTAGAAAAAGGGCACTGGGCAGGCGGACCACAGATAGTCTCTATAACATTCAGGGCTTGGAAAGGCTTCATTAATTCATTTTTCCTCTGGTCCCTTTTTCAAGTATTGAGTTCCTTAGCTTCTTAGTCCAACCCACAAATAAACCAGAAAAGTAAAAATTATTATTTTCATTAGATCACTGCACCAAATATAATAAAATGAGAGCCAATATATCAACCAAAGAACTCTTTGCATAAGATTTCCTGGCTAGTCTTACAGACCCAA
Source organism: Okapia johnstoni (assembly GCA_024291935.2). Taxonomy (NCBI): domain Eukaryota; kingdom Metazoa; phylum Chordata; class Mammalia; order Artiodactyla; family Giraffidae; genus Okapia; species Okapia johnstoni. The sequence continues at coordinate 64,210,026 of CM044308.1, forward strand.
AAGTTACCTCTAGGTAATAATAAGCATCAAAACATTATTCACCCAAACTCCCACATATTAATTCTGAGGCTTCCACATTACTCATACAGAGCCAACTCTTTATTATTAAAAGCACAGAATATGAGAAACCATGGATAAAACCCAAAGTCTTGTTTTAGCCAACAGCCTCAGCCTCTTTCCCAGATGGACCTTCACCCCAGCTGCAGGGAGCAACCGCACTGAGTAATTTGACTTTCGCATCTGGTGGAACTGCTCCCACACATACCTAGATAAGTCATACACTCCTCGACACACTTCACAGAGTCTGATTAATTCCTATCAACTTGCCCCCAATGCAAAAGGGGAGCACTTTATCATTTTGGCAAAAAGACTCAATTAACCGAGATTCAAAAAGCCAATAGTGAAAATCAAGTCCAAAGGGTGACATTTTAAACTGAATTCCTTCCTGCCCTACCCCCGTCTCCTACATTCCCAACCCTTTTTCCTCCCATCCTCATAATATAAAATCACTCCTTTCTCCTCTGTCCTTAATTATTCTCTAAGTTTCTGTAACCACCAACGCATAAACTGGTCACTGGGGAGAGGTGGTAGATGAGAAATGGCAAAGGTGGAACAGAGAACCTTGAAGGCAGGAGGATGCAGAGGAGCCAACTGGCCAGAGATGCTGGACAGGATGTGAGCAGGATTTTCCAGTGGAAGGCAACATAGAAGGGGTTGCCTGTGGCGTCCCACTTAGTGGTCAGTGCTATTTCACGTTAAGATTCTCCTTACTCCATTCACTCCAAGGGCCAGGCAACCTTGTTTTAATCATCTAGAAGCTTTCTCCATGCTCTCTTTTGGAAGCCTTTGTACATGGAACCGACTTAATTGCTAACAAACTGTCCAGCCTCCATCCTGGTCTGTGTGGCTGCCACTGCTCCCTGCTAATACTGATTCAGGCCTCCAGTGTGCCCGGCACAGTGTCAAATGCCAGGCGTGAATTCTTTGGTTTGATCCCCACAATAATTCCACAGAATGGGATACTTTTGTTATCCCCATTTTCCAGATGAGGAAATTTTCTTAACTTGCCCAAGGTTAATCTATTAACAAGTGAGAGGGCAGTGACAATACACAAAATGGAGAGAAAAAGAAACCTAGAAAATCTATGTATTGCCTAATCAATTGTTCCATGATCAGACTGTGATTATACTTTTAAGTACAGCTATGATCCTCTTTTTAGAATGTCCACCAAGCAAATACTTGATAAAATACTGTATAGATGGTATTCTTTGATGTAAGGCTTGTTAAAACATTAGGAATAATTAAAACTATAGGGGGGATTAGATAAAGGTGGTCAAAAGGTAAAAACTCCCAGTTTTAAGATAAAAAAATACTAGGGCTGTAATGTACAACGTGGTTAATATAATTAACACTGCTTTCATGTTACATACGAAAGTCTTAGGTGAGAAAATCCTCTAAGTTCTCATCAAGAGGAAAAAATTGTTTTTCTTATTCTTTTATTTTGTATCTATGAGACGATGGATACTCACTAAACATGTAGTAATCATTTCATGATATACGTAAGTCAAATCATTATGCTGTACATCTTAAACTTATATAGTGGTGTATGTCAGTTATATATCAATAAAACTAGAAGGGTTTCCCTCGTAGCTCAATGGTAAAGAATTCACCTGCCAATGCAGAAGACATAGGTTTGATCCTTGAGTTGGGAAGATCCCCTGGAGAAGGAAATGGCCACCCACTCCATCATTCTTGCCTCGGAAATCCCATGGACAGAGGACCCTGGCGGGCTGTAGTCCACGGGGTCACAAAAGAGTCAGACACAGCTTAGTGACTAAACAGCAAAAACTAGAAGAAAAAATCCTATAGGAATCATTTTTCAGGATCAGCATATTCTAGTTACACTGAATTCCAAAGAAATACTTGTTTTTTTCCCAGGAGCACAAATCCCTCTCTTATCTGAGACAGAACAGAGACCCTATGACAGTGACTGGCTTGGTGATTTAAGCTTAAATTCTGACTCCCAAGAAGAAACCACACGTACACACAAAGCAACTGCAATTACAGCACTAAAAGTTAGTGTACAGTGGGATTCATACAAGATATGGATCCAGGAGTTTCATGCATTGATTAGCCATGGGACTCAGGACACATCTCCTAATGTTTACCGGGTATGAGGACAACCATGATACCCATGCATGAGGTTGCTATAAAGGTTCAATATGATGCTGAAAGGGAAAATATGCTATCAACTAGTAGGTGCTCAGAAAATAAATTTAATCGAAATCTGACATACACTATTCTTTGACCCAGCAATCCCACTTGTAGGAGATAAACTTCAGACAGAAAAGCAAAAGGACATAAAGATGTAGGTTCATAAAGACGAACACAGAAGTGTTCATTAAGTGTTGACATTACAAAGAAGAAAATAATTGGAAAGGCCAACAAGTCATGGTCCGTCAATGGCACAGTGGCTGCAAGTTGAGCGGGGGACTGAGCTGTATCAGTGATGGAGCTGACTTGCCTGAGCTGGGGTCCTGGATGCACTAATGTTTATGAACCTGGGCACATCACAGAGCTTCTCAAGGCCTCAGGCTCCTCCCTCCATAGAATGGGAATAAGAAAAGTGGTTACCTCAGAGGTTGTTGTGAGGATTATAGTTAATTCTTGAAAATGCTTAGAAGAATAAATAATAATAAAAAAATAAACAATAAAATTTGCTAAATGTCATTTTGTAACCTTTTTTTTTTAAAAAAAAAGAATAATTCTAAGTGCTGATGTAGAAAATCAAGTTAAGAAACAGCAAATTACATCCTGTTCTGTTTAAGAAAGTAGATGTGTGTGTGTGTGTGTGTGTGTGTGTGTGTGTGTAATTGCACAGTTAACAAAACAAATTAGAGGGATATACAACTTTTTTCTTGACAGTGTTACCCCGGGGACATGGAATGAGAGAGCTGAAGAAGACATTCTTCTTACAGAATTTGTTCAAGTGGTCAGAATATGAGTAATTTTTTGTCATCTTTAAATATTTTTCAAAGAAATAAAACCGTTAATGTTACCTGAATCCATTGCTCCATTGGAAAGGAACTTCCTCCTTTCATAGGAGCACTGCAAAACAGATCCTCAGGCTTCTGGTTCTCTGAAGGGTCTCAGGAGCTAGAAAGAGGGGCTCCAGAGGGGTTGATCAAACATGTCACGAAGTCCAGGAAAAATTATGCATTTGCCAGTAAGAAGGCAGCTTAGTATAGCTTAAGCATCGTGTGTCTCTGCTTCCGCCCCAAATTGCATTAATTCAGTGTGATAACACTGATTACATCAGGCTGATGAGATATTCAGAGGGGTAGTTTTGTTCTTTACAAATCATGATTAATTATAAAAACAACTCTTGGCTGAATAAATGTTGCTAGTCGTACAAAGTCTTTCAAAACACAGAATTCAGAGGATTAAAAGATGGAAGACCAACAGGCCAACAGACCTTCGCTGTCTGCTACCATTTTTGAGACGTTTCAAAAACCTCCAGGATGTTTCCTTTACTGAAGCGAATGAAAGCAGTCTCTCCTGGCTGTCCCTGTCTGATACTAAGAATTCCTTAAAGGCTTCAAGTCAGGCAGCAGTTTTTGCCAATTAACCACTTGATGGTCTCCAGGTCCAATGTAACTGCCCTAATCGCTCACTTATTTTCACCAGATAGGGAGTAGTTAGTAATACCCTTCAGCTGAACTGTCCATCCCTCCTAAGTCACCTCTGGCCCCTCTTTCCACCATGGCCATGGCCTCGCCTCTGCCAAGTAAGCCAGCATGTCTGAATGTTTAGTCATCACTTCAGAGCCACTCTTCCAGGAAAAGGCTATTGTTCCTGTACTTCCTGATCACTTACTTCCCGTCATTTTTTTTTTCAGAAGGGAAAGAATAAAGCCCCTTCTAAAATCAGAAGATTCTGCTCAGTTCCATAATTGTAGTTCATTAGATTATAATTATTTACTTGATTTGGTCATCTAAACACACCAATACTAGCCTACCCTAATCAACAGTGTCTCTGAGCCATGGTCAATTGCCACATGAATGCCCAATACAAGTATCACCGTTTCAAAAATTCACAAGTCCATGTGGCTTACAACTGATTTTGCTCCAAGACGTCAAAGAAAGCTTGCAAGAGACTCCGCTTTATCAATACTACCCCCTGACCCATTTGATGAGGAAGATAATCAGGTACAGAAAGTGTCAACCTCTCCCTTGGCTGAAAAGGAGGTGGCAGGCACATGAAAACCTGGAAATGCCTCCCCACCTCTCCACTCTTGCCCTTCCCCCGACTCACACAAAGATAATAACTGGGTCAGAAAACTAAGTCTCACTGTCCAGAGGGACTGAGTCACCGGGAGGGGAAAAATGAAGAGGTAGGGGCTCAGGAAACCAAGAACCTGGGTCTGAATCCTGGCATGCACACACACACACACATACATATACACATATGCACACAAACACACACTTGCTTAAGGGCTTGAGATATATACCATTCCAATTAATTTTGACCCCCCCCATAGGGTAGGTACTTTTCATTCTCCCAACTTTACATATTAACACACTTGTCTAAGTTCACACAGTAAAGCAGTTGACTCACACTTGTCTGATAGCAAAGTTGCACCATTAACCCCTCTATTTGCCGTGTGACTTCTGTGAGTCACCCAACCATGCTGAACCTCGGCATCCTCATCTGTAAAATGGGAATAATAAGGCATATAAAATCTGTCTCCATAATGAGTTGAGAATTAAATGAATTTATATATATAAAGTATTCACCATACACAGAGGTGCATTTCTCCTTACCTCTGCTTTAGTTTGTGTGCGTGCTGCAGTCATGTCCGACTCTTTGCAGCACTATGGACTGTGGCCCGCCATGCTCCTCTTTTCATGGGATTCTCCAGGCAAGAATACTGGAGTGCGTTGCCTTGCCCTCCTCCACAGGATCTTCCTGACCCAGGGATCAAACCTACATCTCCTGTGTCTCCTGCATTGCAGGCAGATTCTTTACTGCTGAGCCACTTGGAAAGCTTCCAACTTTAGTTTGCTTCTAGGTAAAATGCTTACATCACCAGGTTATTGTAAGATTTTAATGAGAAAATATACAAAAGTGCCTTGGGAATGATTACTTGCTATATAACATTAGTGATTATTATTCTTACATATATTTTAAACAAAGATACTTGACCAGGTAGTCTAACCTAATCATGTAGTTCGCCAATTATCAGACTGGCAAAGATCTGAATGTTTGATATTACATATATTAGGGAGGTAAGGAGCGTGAGCAAGTTTATGGGTGTATAAATAGTCACATTATAAGGAGACAAATGACATTTGTCAAAATTAAAAATGCAAATAAAGATGCTTTGATCTAGCTTATCCAATTGCATCAGTGTGGTAATATAAAAGGCTGCTTATTATGGCATCATCTGTAGAAACTAGGGAAAAAACTTGAAACCACCCAAGTGTCCACCACTTTAGGGTTGAAATATAATGCAAGCTGCAAATGTGAGACACATATGTTAATTTAAAATTTTCTAGTTGCTACAAAGTAAAAAGAAACAGGTAAAATGCACTTAATAATATCCAAAATATGATCATTTCAATATGCACTCAATACAAAAATTATATATGAGATATTTTGCATGCTCTCTTTTTAAGTCTCTAAATCATGGTGTGTGTTCTACCCTTAAATACATGGACTAGCTACCTTTCCTGTGCTCAGCACAGCTACATACACATTGACCCATACAGCAGCATGTCCTTATTGGACACTGCAGGTATAGTTACCTCTGAAATCAACTGATAACAACAACAGTTACCTCCAGAAAGAAGAACCTCTCTGGGAATGGGGGTGAAAGGGAAAATTAATTTTCACTTTATGCCTTTTCATGTTTTCTTAATTTCATGCCTTGGACATGTATGGCTTTTTTCAGAATAAAACGAATAAAGTAATTTTTACAGTAATTCTTTACAGTAACTTTTTAATCACCCTGGCTTACAATTAGGGACAGATGATTCATACAACATGAAGACAGTCATCAGTGATGACTGACTCTCCTATTCCTTTTACTCTTGTCATTATTTAGTAATTTAAAGAATCTGTCAGAGAGGTGACAGGAGAGCCGTGGTTTGCTACTAACAGAATGGTGTCAGGCTGGGAAATATTTTTAAAGTGTGGAAGTCAGTCAAATTAGAAAGGGGGTTTTATCGCTAATTTACTGCCTAGTAAGTGAAATTCACAATGATCCTACCTGGTGGGGATTCTCTCAAACAAGCCCGCTATGAGCTCAGAGAAACCTCATGGCAGGTCACAGAGCAGGAAATAGTGGGGGGTACATGAAGGCAAAGATAGGAAGAAGGGAACAGGAAGGACAGGTGAAGAAAGATGAGGTTTCCATAAACAGGAAATAACCGCATGGCCTCTTTACCTCTTAAATCTTATGTGGAGACAAGCTGAGAATCCCACTCCCATTCAGGAGAGAGGACCAGACTTCTTCCGTCTGGCTTAGCCTGGGAAATACTCAACTAGATTCAAGTGAGGTAAATAAAACTCCCTCAGTTCCTTCACTGTGGGGCAAGGTGGGGTTCTCGGGGGAGAGAGAGAGAGTAGGGTGGATTGGTGGGTTGAAGGGAAGGGGACAATGGATGTGCCATGGGGATTTCACAGAAGTCAGGACATGGGATCTAGGAAAGCAGTAACCAAGAAGACAGCTACGGCTATGCTCAAAGACTTAGCCACCAGGACATTTACCAAGGCTTCGTTCATGACCCGCAAACACACCCCAGTATTTTCATATGGGGATTACTTGTGGTATAATTCAGGGGGAAAGCAAATTATAGAATAGTGAAGTCGCTCAGTCGTGTCCGACTCTGCGACCCCATGGACTGTAGCCCACCAGGCTCCTCCATCCATGGAATTTTCTAGGCAAGAGTACTGGAGTGGGTTGCCATTTCCTTCTCCAGGGAATCTTCCCTATAGAATAGGACACTGTAATTCCACTCAAAAACAATTCTACACGCATAGATATATACACCTACACAGGCACATGTGACCAGACTGGACAGATATTTATTAAAATAAAAACGGAAGAGGTGGGACCCTAGCTGTTAATTTTCCCTTTTAGATTATTTGTATTTTCCAGATATTTCAATAATGAGGACACATTCATTAACAACAATACAAAGCGGGGTCAGAAATGTACCTCACAGCCTTTAGATATACAGAGAAGAGGTAATTTCCTTGTTTGATCTGTAACTAATTCTTTAAAATAACCACTTATTAGAAGAGAAACATTACCTTTTCATCCTTTCTACTTTAAAATATGGTTCATTCAATAAATTAAATAGCCTCGCCAATATACTCATTGTCCAGTATGGTAGTCACTAGCCATGGGTGGCTGCATAATTTTAAGTGTTAATTAACTCATATTTAAAATTCAGTTACCCACACTACTGTATGATTTGATTTCCCTTTTAATTCTTTAAAATAATTCTCACAAAACTACAAAATAAGGTTTATTTTCACCGCCCTTTACTCAGAAATATTTTGGCTTTCTTCCTAGACATCCTTAGAGATAAACTAGTTAAAAGCTGATTTTTATCTTGTATGTGTTCAATGGTTTTTAAAATGTAAAACTAGACATATTGTTGTTTAGTCGCTAAGTTGTTTCTCTTTTGCAACCCCATGGACTATAGACTGCCAGGTTCCTCTGTCCATGAGATTGCCAGGCAAGAATACTGGAGTGGGTTGCCAATTCCTTCTCCAGGGGACCTTCCTGACCCAGGAATTGAACCCTTGTCTCCTGCATTTCAGGTGGATTCTTCACTGCTAAGCCACCAGGGAAGCCACAAAAATAAATAAACAAAATAATAAAGATTCAAGGATTATATACAAATAACTTTATGTTAGGGTATAAGGATTTTAAGTCATACTGTTACTTATTTCAAGTTCTCCATTTATATTGTTTTTCAACAATAAAAATAATGGTTAAAATTGAAAAAAAATTCATTTCCTCAGAGTCTCTAGCCACACTTCAAGTGTTTAATAGCCACATGTGGCTCGTGGCGACCATACTGGGCATTTAGAATATCTGCATCATTGCAGAATGTTCTATTGAACGGTGCCACTCCAGATAATGTTCAGGCTCAGATTTCTCAGTCATTCAGCTCCTCCTTGACTGGACAGGATCTGGGTGAGGTCTCAAGGTGGTCTGCGTGTATGGAGAAAGGGGTGTGACTTCCCCTCCTCCAGCCCTATGACCTGGTGCTGGTCTTCAGTGAGCTCAGGCTGTGTCAACTTTGGGGTCCCTCAGCAGCCATCAAATGCTCACACAAACATCCCCCCAACTCAGCTTCCTGATTTCAGAGTCTTACGGAGGCCAAGTCTCTGTTCCTTCCACTGACACGATCCTCCAGTCCATGAAGAGGCCTGAGAGGGGTCAGGAGGAAGCCTGCTAGCCTCTCTCAGTTAACCACCTTCTGTGACCTACTCTGCAGTCTAGATCCATGGAATTGTCTGGACTTCCCACCACTCCAGCCTCAGTGGGAGCCCTGTTCCACCAGAGCCTCCCCCAGATCTTAAGTCCGAAGGCTGCCCAGGTTTTCCAGAGTCTGAGGCACTGAGGGAGACAAAACTGTAGTCTCTCTACAAACTCTCTCTCAGTAGACTACAGTGGTCCCAGGCTGTGCTCACAAGCATGGCAGGGCCTCAGCTCTCAGACGCCCTGAAACTCCTCTGGCTGAATTTAATATATATCCTCCCACAGAAGTTTCAACCCAGGGTGGGACAGGCTCCTGTTTCTCTCCTCTCTCCTCTCTCCCTTTTCTCTCTGCCCATTTCTCTTCTTCCTGTCACTCCTTGGGGCTGGAAAGGAGTGGGATATTCATTTACAACCCAGTGTTCTCTGGCAGGGGCATCTCAAGTGGCACTAGTGGTAAAGAACTCACCTACCAATGCAGAAGACGCCAGAGATGTGGGTACAATCCCTGGGTCCGGAAGATCCCCTGGTGGAGGGAGGACATGGCAACCCACTCCAGTATTCTTGCCTGGAGCATCCCATGGACAGAGGGCTACAGTCCTTAGGGTTGCAAAGAGTTGGACATGACTGAAGCAATTTAGCACAAATGCACGTTGTATGGCAAAGTTACTAACCAGGCTTTCTCATCCCTAGTCAAGAAAGCAAGGCCTTTTCCTCTAGTATTTTAGGGGGAAATGAAGGAATTTAGAAAAGCCCTCCTCAAAACAACAGCTATCTTTTATTTGCAGTGTCAGGAGGGATTGCTACTTGCACCTTTGTCTTGACATTTTTTTATGTAAGATTTCTAATCCACACCCTCCCCTGGTGTTTTTCTGCCCCACCCACCAAGGCAGATGAATGTCCTGCTTGTCCCACCAGGGTCAAGGTTATTTCCTCAGAAAGATGAGCATTAAAAAGCACATGAAGAAGTTCCCAATCATCATACCAGCTATGAGCAGGAGGGAAAATGTTAATTAACATGTTTTATTACAATTGCTGGCTTAGACTAACCAGAAAATGTCTTTGGAGAGAAGGTAATTACCAAGGCCACATTTTTGGATGTAACTGGGGAGAGGTCAAAGATGCTTTAAAAAATGAATGTTAAAGTGTTGACACCCCAAGTCTTCACCACACTCCTAGCTCTGTGACATTGAGCAAGTTGCTTTATCTCTCTTGGCCTCAGTTTCCTCATCCATAAAATGGAAATAATAATCATGCTATCATGCATTATTGTGAAAATTCAATGAGACTGCATTTGTAAAATATGATGTCTACAGCATAGTAGTTATTTAGGAAATACCCGCACAATAATACTACAGCCAGAGAGAGTAACAAAGCAACATCAGCAGAGGAAATCTTGTAACAGGGAATAATAGTATTAGCCTAAATCCTGTCTTGGGGTCCAGAGTTATGGTTTAAAAAGGTTTTAAGTATAACCATTAAAGTAAACCTTGTTTGTCTCCAGAGAAGGGGAACTCACTACTTCCAAAGGCAACTGACATTCTTTTTCCCAGTTCTGATGATTCTAATCCTCTTCCTTACATTATGCATTACTTCCTCTCATTACAACTTTTCCCTCATTTGTTCTTTAAAAAAAATTCATGATAATTCAAACAACACAGCAGTCTGTAATATAAAACATTACAAAAGTTTATAAAGAAAAACTCTCCCACTACACTCTACCAAATTCTACATTGAAGCTTCTCCCACTACACTCTACCAAATTCTACTCTCCAGAAGTATCTCCTCTTAACAATGGTTTTTCCATTCTACTTCCTCAGATATTGTCTATGTATACACAAAGTTATATATGTACGAATTTTTACATAAATGAGATCAAACTCTATATATATTTCTGCCACCAGCTTTTTAAAAAGTCAGCAGTGTATTGTAGATGTAGCCCCATATCCTGACACAAGAATTGATAGCATTGTGTGGACAAGTCATGATTAATCTAATCGATTTCTCATCAGTGGGCCTCTCCCTGTTTGGCCTTCTGGTGCCACTTGGAAGAGTCTTAGTGGTTTTAAAGCGCTTTAAGTCAGCTATCACATGAGAGCTTTCTCTAAGCTAAGCATCCCAAGTGCCTAATGGTGTTCCCCATCGAACACAGTTCTAGAAACCTCCAAATATGCTGGAACTTCTCTGAACCTCAAAGAACCAGATAGCACGTCCAGGACAGCTGCCGGGCTGGTGTAGAGTACAGGAAGTCATGCCTCACTTCCTGCCAGGGAGCTTAGGAGCCCACTCATGTGCCAGGCGGCCAGGTTCACTCATCATTCATAGTTTTGTGACTTTCTCTTCTAAACCTGAACACTTTTGAAAGTGAAAAGTACACTAACTTGAGGGGATAAGGAGAAACCAAGACTATCTAAGGTGGAATAGAGAACTTTTTCACACAAAAGTTTGTCAGTTAAAATGTTATGGCTTTTTTCTGTCATGCCAACTGCTTTTAAGCTAAGCTCCAAAGCCACAATTTCTCTATCAGAGACAAACTGGCCTCCATGGGAAGTAGGTTTGATTTTTAAATCTAATTCCTTTTTACAGGTGAAGAATCAGGCCCAGAGAGGTTATGGGGAAATAGGACCAAACTTCTAACCAGTACCTACTATATGCCACTCACCACATTATGACTTTTTTTTTCAGTTTTACTGAGATACAATTGACATTATTGCTGTTGTTTTAGTCACTAAGTCGTGTCTGACTATTTTGTGACCCCATGAACTGTGCCCCACCAGACTTCCTTATTCACGGGATTTCCCATGCAAGTATACTGCAGTGGGTTGCCATTTCCTTCTCCAGGGGATTTTTCTGACCCAGGGATCAAGCCTGAGTCTCCTATATTGGCAGGTGGATTCTTTATTATTACTGTACAAATTTAGGGAATAGAGCATAATGATTTGATTTATACATCACAAAATGATTACCATGAATAAGTTTAGTGGATAACCATCATCTCATAAGATACAGCATTAAAAAAATAGAAAAAAAAATTGTTGTTCTTTGTGATGAGAACTATTAGGATTTACTCTTAATAACTTTCACATACAATGTACAGTGGTGTTAGCTATTTTATTATGTGGTACATTATATCCTTAATAATTATTCATCTTATAACTGGAAGTTTGTACTGTTTGACTACCGTCATCTAATTCCCCTCTCCCCACCCTCCGCCTCTGATCTCTTTTTGTATGAGTTTGCTTATTTTTGAAGTATAATTAACCTACAACACTATGTTAGTTCCTAGTATACAACATAGCAATTCAATATTTCTATACATTTCAAAATTATCACTATGCTAAATCTCGCTGTCATTTGTCATCATAGAAAGATATTACATAATCATTGACTATACTCCTCACACTGTATATTTCACACTTATGACTCATTTATTTTGTAATTAAAGCTTTGTGCCTTGATCTCCCTCACCTATTTCTCTCTTCCTCCCATCCCCCTCTCCTCTGGCAACCACTTATTTGTTCTCTGCATTTATAACTCTGTTTGCACTTAATTATGTTTGTCCATTTGTTTTGTTTTTTAGATTCCACGTATAAGTGAAATCATACAGTATTTGTCATTCTCTGTCGACTTATTTCACTTAGCATAAACTCTCTAGGCCCACCCATGTTGTTGCAAATGGCAAGATTTCATTCCTTTTATGGCCGAGTAATACTCCATTGTGTGTATACATATATACCACATCTTCATTATCAATCCATCAATTGATGGGTACTCAGTTGCTTCCATACCTTGGCTAATGTAAATAATGCTGCCATGAACATAGGGCTCCAAGTATTTTTTCAAGTTAGCATTATTGTTTTCTTCAGATAAGTACCCAGAAGTGGAACTGCTGGATCGTATGATAGTTCTATTTTTAATTTTTTGAGGAATCTCCACACTGTTTTCCATAGGAACTGCACAAATTGCATTCCCACCAACAGTGCACAACAGTTCCCTTTTCTCCATACACACTAGGATTTTTTAAAATATATTTTTATTCAGTTAATATTGATTGAATATTTACTACATGTCAGCCACTGTGTTATTTGCTTGGGAGGCAATCTCTGTCCTTGTGTCACTCCAGGATCTATGGCGATACATAGGGGGAAGATACATGGGCAGAAATGCAGGCTCAGAAAAGTGAACATATTTTCCCAAAGTCACAAAACGAGTTAAGTGGGCGAGCAGGATTCCAACTCCCTGCCTTGCATCCAGGAATCACACGATAACTGCTCTTCCCGAGAGGAGAGTTCGGCATTGGGAAGCCTTTCTTCTTACTGTTGCCTTGGAGGTGATTTAAACTACAAGAGCATGTTCCATGCACAGACCTCAGGCTGAGTTACATCACTGTAAGCTGGCCGACTGACTACTCAGGTTTCCTTCCTTGGTGTTTTCTTATCTGTCTCCCACCAATGGCTTAGCTTCTATGGGTGAGTGGGGTCAGGAAGTGGCACAGAGTCTCTGTTTTTATTCTCTGTGTGGAAATTTTCTAATTATAGGTCACACCGAGAATTTCCATTCTCCCCCATGCACTTCACTCTGTTTATGTAACTTAATAAGCAAAGACCCAGAGCTTTTTTTTTTTTTTTAAAGACTTAAACCATGAAGCTTTTAATGAGGAATCAAACTCATTCCCTTATCTTTCTGATTAGTGAATAGCCATCGTCTGTTATCTGCTTAGTCTGTAGCTGAAATTACGATCTCTCCTCTGGCCGGGATTTTATAGTCTGATTATGCCTTAAGCTTCCTGTTGTAAGCCATCAGGGGAAGCAGAAACATTAACTACTCCCACCTTCACCACCAAGAAATAGATTCAAATACAGTCCTTTAAAACACCAGTCTTTACAGAATAAAGAGATGATATAACACAGTATCAAGAAACAAGAGTTAGAGCTCAGGATGGTATATAGAGCATGGCATTTGATGCAACTGAAGGCCCCCGTTTAGAGCATAAAAGGGAGTGAGATTTCACACAATCATGCTTTGGAGAGCACAAGCTAAAGACCAACACTTGAACTGCTTTATTCTAATTGTATGGTTATTTTTTCCCTAATTTAACTGCCTAAAAATAATTCTGTCATCTCAGTCTAGGATCTACTGGATATCTTATTCAGTAATAGGAACTTGTAGGCAAAACTTGTTCAGTAGCAACAAATCAGTTCCATAAAACAAAATGAAAAAGAAGATCCTACAAAAACACATTTTTAAGCCCAATTTTTTAAAGTCAAAAAACAACAACCTAGGAAAGATTCCGCTCTCTCCCTGCCAGCACTGTGTAAACAGAAATCTTTTTTGCAGAACCTCTCAACAAATGGAAGCTGAAAAAGAAATAAAAAAGAAGTGGGATTTTGGTAGAAGATTCTGACCTTGAAGAGCTACACTAACTATCATAAAATTACTTTTTAATTATCCTCTAGGGGCTTCAGAATACACTATAATGAAGGGAAATGAATTTATGAAAAAGGCTGCCAAGTAGGAAAAAGGAAGGTGCTTGCTATTCAGGAAGCAAACAGCACCAAAGCAGGCAAGCAGGGCCCAGAAAGACAAGAGTAACTGACCCCAGGAAAGTCACTGAGCTTGGCTGAAATATCAAAAGTAGCAGTCTTACCACGAAAACATTTTTACCTTCCTCCTTGACAAGGTAGGGAGTAAACGAAGTGTGGTATGTTCCTGGTACAGAATCTGGCACAAAAATCAGTGTCATAACTGTCATGGCTGTTGCTATATTTTTGGGAATTCCCAAGCAATGTCCATTTAGAAGATAATTGAAACCAGATAAGCAGATATTTTCCAATATTGGGTGTTTTTTTTGCCAATTTTGTTTTAATCATGTTCCATTTCTATAAATGGAAAAAATATTACCTTGCTGACTCAACTAGAGTGTAGTATGTTCCCTTCTAAGGGAATAGCCCTAAGAATTCCTAAAGAGCCTATCTATCTTCCAGGCAGGAAAATTTTGTTGAGTTTACTTTTTTGTTGATTATGTAATGAAAAGAGCCCACATTTTCTATGGTTCAGTATAACACAGAAGATTTCATGTATACAGTCTTATACTGCTTAAAGTATTACCTAATATATTTTCAAACTGAATGTGATTTTCCCAAGTATACATAGCTATTTTCTTCTCTCCCTAATGCCCCTCACTAAGTCCTTCATAAAAATCACTGCTTTAGAACTCAGCCTAGGAGAATTATTCCATTTCTAATACATATGCAGAGTGGTTTTCTGAAAGCAGTAGGGCTTCAGGAGCTTGCTAAATTCCTGTGAACTGAAGGCAGAAAATATCCAGAAACATATGGCTAATGTGGAAATAAGTTGGAGGAAAAGGGGAAGAGGGTTAGATTAGTTATACGGACAGGTAAAAAAACACATAGGTTGCTCTTCATCCCCTCAACAAAATGCAAGTGTTCACCTAAGCCACCAAAGTCTTAATAATGGGTGAATCCAAGTATATTTTAATGTAATCGCCAGGTCCACTACCAGCCCACACAGCGCCTTTAGACAAATTGGGAGAGCACAGCCCTTCATAAAAGCACTTTACTTTCATATCCTGAAAAATGATTGTACTATACTGATTTTTTTTAAAAAAAACAACTCCCATCTACTTAAAAAGTATCATGTAAATTTGCACAAATCTACGATGTCTATGATGTTAATGATGCTTCACAGAAGGTACTTTTTTCAGTCTATAACTCAAGTTCAATGACACACAGCTCCCCTGGGAATCACTTGTTTAATGTCCATCACCCCAACCATGAGGAGCTGTGTCTGTTTTATGTATGGCTTCATCTAGCTCAGTTCTTGGTACATAATAGATTCCTAATATTGAATTGAATGACTTGATATCCATTGAATGATTGAATGAATGAATGAGTAAATGAAAGGTCCCCCTTTAACACAAGAATCTACTAAAAAAGTAAAAACTAAGGAAAATGTACATTGGTGCAGCTGCTGTGGAAAACAGTATGGAGGTTTCTTAAAGAACTAAAAGTAGAACTACCATATGACCCAGCAATTCCACTCCTGGAAAAAAAAAATTCCACTCCAGAAAAAAAAACAACCCACTAATTCAAAAGTATATATGCACCCCAATATTCATAACTGCACTGTTTACAATAGCTATGATATGGAAGCAACCTAAGGGTCCATCAACAGATGAATGGATAAAGAAGATGTGGTGTATTTATACAATGGAATACTACTCAGCCATTAAAAAGAATGAAGTTTTGCCAACTGCAACAACATGGATGGATGTGGAGGGTACTGTGCTAAATGAAATAAGTCAGAAAAAGATAAATACATATGATATCACTTATATGTAAAAGCTAAAAGATAAAACAAACTAGTGAATATAACCAAAAAATAGACTCACAGATACAGAGAACAAACTAGTGGTGACCAGTGGGGAAAGAGAAGGAGGAGGGGCAAGATAGGGGTGGGAATTAAGAGGTACAAACTATTATATATAAAATAAATAAGGATATATTCATACATATATTCGCACAACAGAGGGGATACAGCCAATATTTTATAAGAACCACAAATACTCATAACCTTTAAAAATTATGAATCACTACATTATACACCTGTATATACCTACATTATCACTACATTATACACCTGTATATACCTGCTATACCTCAATTAAAAAAATATTGTAATAACTATACCTCAATTTAAAAAATCAAAAAGCTGAAAACTAGGCATGGCTAATATTGACTGAGCACCTTCTATGCATCAGGCCCTACACTAAGCAGAGACATGTGTTCCCAGGAGAACCCTGTGAGGTAGGTACTATTTCCCTCCACAGCCCTAGAAGCTTAAAGAGGTTAAGTAACTTACTGATGTCATTCTGCTTATATGTCACAGACCACATGACCACCATAATCACATTCCTCACCACTCCACTAGCAAGTCAGTCTGGAGTCTGCATGCTCCAAGAGGCTGCTACACCTGTGGGAAACAGAGATCCCTTATACGGCCAGTCCAAGGAAGAGAAGGCTCCAGAGGCTCCAAGCTCTGACTTCCTTTGCTGCCTATAGAGACAAAACTATCCTCTAGATGCAATTCTGGCAAGCAATGAGGTCACACAATGTTCTCAGTTCTGGTCTGCATGCCCAAGACTCACCTTTGAAAGCAGTTAGCAGCAACTCATTCCACTGCAGAATAACAGGAGGCTCTTTTGTCAGCTATGGGTGCAACACTCACGCCCACTGCACATTCTGAAATGTCCTGGCCGCTAGATGGCACTGAAGCTCAAATGTCACAAAACTGGAATCCTTCTCCAGCCATATTTTAATTAAGATAATGACAACACAGTAGCAGCACTGTTAAGCACTTACTATGCCTCTACAAGGGCTTCCCAGATAGCACTAGCGGTAAAGAACCCCTGCCTGCCAATGCAGGAGACGCAGGAGACGTGGGTCCAATCCCTGGGTTGGCAAGATCCCCTGGAGGAGGGCACTGCAACCCACTCCAGTATTCTTGTCTGGAGAATCCCATGGACAGAGGAGCCTGACAGGCTACAGTCCATAGGGTCTCAAAGAGTTAGACACAATGGAAGTGACTTAGCACAGCACAGCACATCCATTGAGTGGGTGAGGCCATCCAACCCTTTCATCCTCTGTCATCCCCTTCTCCTCTTGCCTTCAGTCTTTTCCAGTATCAGAGTCTTTTCCAATGAGTCAGCTCTTAGCATCAGGTGGCCAAAGTACTGGAGCTTCAGCTTGAACCCATGTCTCCTGCGTCTCATGCATTGCAGGCAGATTCTTTACCCCTGAGTCACAGGGAAGCCTTGTTGATGTGGCTGAACGGTAGGTAAAATATAATATCATTATAAGCCTTCTTGCTTTCTTTTCACTTAAGCAACCTCCTTTTTGATCTTTCTTAAGCCAATCTTCTCTTTTCACAACCCAAATCTGTTTCCAGAAAACTGTTCTTAGAGAAGAGGTCTTACCAGATCTGCTCTCCCACTCCCAGCCATTCTACCTCCAATTTCAAGCATAGTGACCCAGGCCTTCCACTGACCACTTCCAATCAGCCTCTCCTTCCTCAACTCTTCCACCTTCAGTCCCTCCTTGACCTGATGCTCCCAACAGACCAGATTCTCTGCAATGCTCAAACATGCTCTTTATTCTCTGACCTCTGCATCTCAGCCATTCCATCCACCTGTCTGTGGTGTGTGCCACCCAACATCTGAGCCATCGGCCTTTTTATTTTTCTTTTTAATTAGAGGAAAATTGCTTTACAATGTTGTGTTGGTTTCTGTAGTACATCAATATAAATCAGCCATAGGTATACATATGTCCCCTCCCTCTTGAACCTTCCTTCCACCCCTCACCTCATCAGACCCCTCTAGGTTGTCAAGAGCACCAGACTGAGCTCTCTGCATCTTTGATTAGAGCTCAGAGCTCACAATCTTCCTTTAAGGAATGACTCCTCTGGCGTTGCACTGGCCAAGAGGTGGACACATGATCCAAGTCATACCTACTAGGCCTTGTTACCTTGAAATTTGTACCTTAAGAGGAGTGAGTCAATCTAACAGTGTTGGAGGTGACTCATCATACAGACCATGCCCCAAAAAAACACATCATCGGCCACCAATCTCCACACATCATCCCACAATGCCTGTTGCCTTATTTTATTTTATTTTTTTATTTTAATTCAGGAGCTACTCCCACAATCCCCAACAGATTCTCCTCTTTTCATTCCCCACTTCGCTTTTCAACTAGCCACAGTCCATCTCTGCTGCTTGCAGCCACTAAACAATCCTTTAAGATTCAGTTCAAATGGCAACTCCTTCAGAAAGCCTCATTTCAAACATACTATAGCAGCCATTTGTACACATTTGTATTTCCCCTCTAGATGATTCACTCAAATTCAAGAACTGGGGCTTGTTCATTTTCATATCCCCAACAACCCCTATGCCTAGCACATGGGCATTTCTAAATAAACAGTACTTGCAGACTTGGCTAGCAAGCCATTTAAGGAGCAGAGTTTAAAGCAACTAATAGGATTTTGTGAAATTTTAATTCTGTGTTCTGTAATGTTCAGACATGTTGTTAGGTAACTGAATTTGTTTTACTCTAGGAATCATCTGTCCAAATTCTACAACCATTATGACATTTTCAAGAAATTTGAAAGTGTCATTCAGACCCAGAGATTTCTGACTTTATTGTCCTGCTTCTCTCCCTGTTGAAGTATCAGCGCTTCAGCAGCTGCCACCATTAGCTCCCAAAACAAGCATGTGAATAACAATGGGAAGTGTGACATTTCCCTGGGTTTTGGGTTTTTTTTTTTAAGCCTTCACAGGAAGAGCTTGACTATGGAGAAATCTATGTTTAGACTGTTGTCTTTTGTATTTAGTTTAGTAAACTGAACTTCAAGGCCCCTAGGATGCAAGTTATACTCATTATATGCAAAAACAATATCCCCTTCAACATGATTTTCACATCAGAATGATAAAAGGCAACCAAAAAGTAAAAACCACTGCAGTATAAAACAGACCCACAGTTAATATAAGACCTTAAATGAGTACAATTAAACTGTTGTATCTAAAAATTCAGAAATTATGTAGAAAACAGATATTAAAAGAGTCTGAAAGGTGGATAGAAGGCAGATTGAGAGAAAGGAAGGAAATAATAAAGTTGAGAGTAGAAGTCAATGGGTAAGAAGAAAAAGAGTAAAAGTCGATGAAATTGAAAGTGAAAAAAAAATCAGAGAAACTCAAGAAAACAGAGAACTAATGCTTTGAAAATATCTGTAATGACAAACCTCTAGAAATACTGACAAAGAAAAAAGAAACCCCAAAATGCCAATATAAGGATCAGAAATGATAAAGTGTTATCATTACAAAATCTGCAAACACGGAAAGTAGAATAAGGGAAGACTACAAAAAACTCTGGTGGCTCAGAAGGTAAAGTTTCTGCCTGCAATGCGGGAGACCCGGGTTCGATCCCTGGATCAGGAAGATCCCCTGGAGAAGGAAACGGCAACCCACTCCAGTACTCTTGCCTGGAGAATCCCATGGACAGAGGAGCCTGGAGGGATACAGTCCCTAGGGTAGCAAAGAGTCAGACACAACTGAAGCAACTTGACATACAGACCGATATCCATCATGAATAAAAGCAAAAATAATTAACAAAATAATAGCAAACATAATTGAATGATATACGGAAAGACATATATCATGTCTAAGTGGGATTTATTTCAGGGATGAAAGCCAGTTCAATACTTGAAAATTCATCAATGTAATCTATCAAATTAACTGAATGAGGAAGAAAAATTGCATGATCAAATCAATACAAAAAATCATCAGACAAAATGCAATATACTAATGTTAAACACTCTCAGAAAAATAACAGAAATTTCTTCAGCTTCCTCTACCAAAACTTGCAGTTAACATTATACTTAATGATGAAAGACAAAGCTTTTAGGCTAAGATCAGAAACAAGGCAGGACGTCCACTCTTTGCACTCTTATTTAACATAGTGTTGGAAGTTCTAGCCAGTGCAGTAAGGCATGAAAAGGAAATGAAAGATACACAGGCAATAAAGGAAGAAATAAAACTGTCCCTATTTTCATATGACATAATTGTCAATATAGAAAAATATAAGGAGTCTACAAAAAATATCCCAGACCTAATAAGTGGGCTCAGTAAGTCACAGGATACAAGATACACAAACTATGCCCAATCATACTTCTGTATACTACTAATAAACACACTAAGATGTTAAAAATATAGTTCTACTTACAATCACTCAAATGAAATGAGATGCTTAGGTATAAATCTAACAAAATATGTACAAAACTTGCATGATGAAAACTATACAACACTGATGAAAGAAATTAAAGATCTAAATAAACAAACATACCATGCTCAAGGATTAGAAGACCACCACATCAAGATCTCAATTTTCTCCAAATTGATATACCTTCTTAACTAAATCCCTAGAAAAATCCCATCAAGATTGATTTGCATATACAGATTATGAACAAGAATAGCTAAAACATTTTGAAAAAGAAGAATAAAGTGGGAGGTATGCATATGTAGTTCATTCAGTCGCATCCAGCTCTGCGACCCCACCAGTTTCCTCTGTCCAGGGAATTTTCCAGGCAAGAATACTGGAGTGGATTGCCATTTCCTATTCCAGGGGATCTTCCTGACTCAGGGATCAACCCTCTGTCTTCTGCATTGCCTACACTGGCAGCCAGATTCTTTACCACTGAGCCACCTGGAAAATCTAAGGTGAGGGGCTTCTGCCCATGTGCTCTGGCAGTCGCCACAGTGATTACTGCACACTTGGGGGGGGCAGCAAAGTGGGAGGTATAGCCCACTCAATTTCAAGACATGATATAGCTATTGTAATAAAAAACTCTGAGATACTGTCAGAGAGACAGACATATAGATCAACACAACAGAGTAAAGAACTCAGAGATCTACATTAATATGCTCAATTGGTCTTTGACAAAGGTGCAAAACTACTCAATTGAGGAAAGACAACCTTTTCAAGATGCAGGATAAATTGGACATCTCAAGGAAGGAAGGACAGGAAGATAAGAGGGAGGAAGGGAAGGAAGGAGAGGGAAAAGAGGGGAGGGGAGAGAAGGGAAGGGAGGAAGGGAGGAAGAAGAGAAGAAAGGAAAAGAAAGAAAAAAGAAAAGAAAAAGATCTTGACCTAAGTCTCCTAACTTTTATCAAAAAACAACTCAAAATCAATCACAGACTTACATGTAAAACATGAAACTTAGAAGAAAAGGGAAGAATCTGATACCCAAAAAGTTGACACATAAAATTAACCACTACACTGTCATAATGAAATAATACAGCTGCTGAAACTCAGCCATCATGCCTCATTCCAAGAAGCAGAAAAGAGGAAGTGGGCAAGGACAAAGGAAGTGTGACAGTTTCTGATTTTATTAAGGAATTTTTCTGGCAATCCTAATCAACACCTTTTGCTTACATCTCAGGTGGAAACTGTAACATTTTACTGGGAAAACAAGCAGAGTGCCAGCGTAACTAATTCTAAGCTAGGCCCCAGAGTGAAACTTTATATTTATCCTGCTTGGTGTCCATAGAACTTCTGTAACAGTAGCTTGACATCTTCCGTCCATTTTAGGAACTCTGATTATTATTTAAATATTGAGCTTGCTCTACTCTCTCTTTCCTCACCTGACCAGTGAACCAGTGAAGTTGCTCAGTCGTGTCCGACTCTTTGCAACCCCATGGACTGTAGCCTACCAGGCTCCTTCGTCCATGGAATTTTCCAGGCAAGAGTACTGGAGTGGGTTGCCATTTCCTTCTCCAGGAGATCTTCCTGACCCAGGGATCAAACCCAGGTGTCCCGCATTACAGGCAGACGCTTTACCATCTGAGCCACCAGGGAAGTCCTCACCTGACAGTTCAATCATATACACGTTTTCTCTTTTCATTATATCTCTGTACTTCTGTATTATACATGTATATGTATAATCATAAACATGTTATCTCTTTTCATTATTTCTTTGTATTTCTGGGATTGTTCCCTGGTGGCTCAGGCACTAAAGAATCTGCCTGCAATGCAGGTTACCTGGTGTGATTGCTGGGTCGGGAAGATCCCCTGGAGAAGGGAATGGCAACCCACTCCAGTATTCTTTCCTGGAGAATTCCATGGACACAGGAGCCTGGTGGTCTACAGTCCATGGGGTCACAAAGAGTCAGATAGGACTGAGCGACTAACACTTTCTTTCCCTGGTAGCTCAGACAGTAAAGAATCTGCCTGAAATGTGGGAGACCCAAGTTTGATTCCTGGGTTGGGAAGATCCCCTGGAGAAGGGAATGGCTACCCACTCCAATATTCTTGCCTGGAAAATCCCATGGACAGAGGAACCTGGCTGGCTACAGTCCATGGTGTAACAAAGAGTTGGACATGACTGAGCAACTAACACAACACTGTATCTCCTACATTCAATTTTGTATTATCCATTATTTCTTCTTTTGATTCCTTAATCCATTATTTTCTTCTGATCTTTTTTTTCTTGCTCTGCCTAATGTACTTTTAAACCCATCTACTGACTTCTTAATTTCTATTATTGACATTTCAGTTGTAAAACTACTGTATAGCTTTCTCTCTCAGTTTCCAGTTCTCTGTGGAAATTTTCCACCTGTTCATCTCATCTATTTAACATATTATTTTCAACCCTTTGTCTGCTACTTCAACTATCAAGAAATTTTTTCAGTCTATATCTATTGTCTGGGGTTTATTCCCCTTGATTTTTGATGATTGGTTTTGTCTGCTAGTATGCCTGGTAAGTTGCCAGAAATTGGAGATAAGCTATAGAGATAATTTGAAGCTCTGGGTGATATCACAGTCCTCCAGAGATTATTTACTTTGCTTCTACCAGGTATTCTGAGTAAGAACAGATTATTTTAATCCAACTGAGCTGGCATGATACAGGATTTTGCTTTTTGTGAAGGTTTCCTACTTCTATTTCATCCTTACTGCTAGGATACAATCTTTTGGGGATCCTTTGAAAGCCTGGACTATTTCATTCACAAGAGTCCCACCTTCTTGATAGGCCCTAGATGCCAATATTGTTTCTTCAGCTATAACATTGGTAGAAATTTAGCCTCTTAGCCACCATTTTCCATTCAGCTTTTTCATGTTTCATCCTCCATTTATGAATCACCCAATGTCTTAAGAGACAAACTGGCAACAAAAGTTGGGTTCATTTTTGTGTTTCTCTTCTTTCCAGCATCTTGGCCCCTCAACCTCAGTCTCGGTAACTCTCAGATGCCTCTGAGTATGTATTTTTAAAATTTTTATCCATCATTTATAATTGTCATTTGAAGAATTAATCTGCAATTCAGTTTACCAGCAGCATCCTGACTGATGAATTCTGAATAATTGACCCCTTAAGGGCAGGAATTCTGACTTTTCACTGTCAGCCTCAGCTGAAGGTCTACAACACAGCAAACTTAAATGAATGAGGTCTTTTAAATTTATACAACTGGTCAAGACAATAAATGCTCTAGGAATTCACAGAAATACAGAAAAATTTGAACCAAAATCATTACGTAAAAACATCATGAAGATGCAGGTTGACGTAAACCTCTGTTTTAACATTTGAGCCAGAGTGGTAGTCTGGGATATGGAGTAGGATGCTTCATTAGTCTCTATGCTGTGCTGTGCTTAGTCACTCAGTTGTGTCCAACTCTTTGTGACCCCATGGACTATATCCACCAGGCTCCTCTGTCCATGGGATTCTCCAAGCAAGAATACTGGAGTGGGTTGCCATGCCCTCCTCCAGGGGATCTTTCCAACCTAGGGATCGAACCCAGGTCTCCTGCATTGCAGGATGATTCTATACCATCTGAGCCATCAGGGAAGCCCATATTAGTCTCTAGCTGCTGCTGAAATCAATTGCCACAAACCTAGCAGCTTAAAACAACACAAATTTCTTAATATTATAGCTCTGAGTTCAGAAGTCTGAGATGAGTCTTACAGGGCTAAAATCATTATTTTTGCAGAGATTTGTTCTTTATATAGCCTCCAAGAGAGAATGTTTCCTTGTCCTTTTCATCTTCTAAAGGTCACCTGAATTCTTTGGTTTGTGGCCCCTTCCTTCACCTTCAAAGTGCATCCCTTGAACCTCTGCTTCTTTCATCAAATCTCCTTTTTCTGCCTTTGATCCTCTTGCTTCCATCTTACAAGGACTTCTGTGATTACACTGGGCACAGCTGAATAATCCAGTATCACCTCCCCATTTTAAGAGCCTTAACCACAGCTGTAAAGTCCCTTTGGTTGTGTGTTTGTTGTTGTTCAATCACTCAGTTGTGTCTGACTCTTTGAGACCCCATGGACTGCAGCACAGCAGGCTTCCCTGTCCTTCACCACCTCCCAGAGCTTTTGTTGTGTAACTTAACATATTCGCAGGTTCTGGGGACTGAGATGTAGACATGCTCAGAAGTCCATTATTCTGTACCACAGATGTTTTAGCAAAGGTTTAATGAAGTGGCCTAGAACCAACAGCACCAGTATCAGCTGGCAATCTGTTAGAAACACAAATTCTCAGCCCTTATCCCAGATCTACTGTATCAGAAACTCTGGTGAGACCCAGCAATCTATGTTATAGCAAGCCCTCCAGGTAATTCTGATGTATACTAAACCATTTGTGAGATACTGCCCAAGAGTGTGGGAAAAGGCAAAGCAGGTGCAGAGGATTCATGAGTAGATGGATTTCATGAGGATAGAGAATTTCTAGAGCATAACAACACAGCTGGAATCAAGACCATGGAGAGCCTGGAGTGAAGTGTTATATCACAGGTAAATTTTTGTCTCCAAATATAAATTTGATGGTCTTCTTACATATTTCACAGAATAAAATACTTAACTGAACATCCCCATTGATTTCATGAGGCATAAAATTAATCTGTTCAAATACACAATCTAACAGATTGACCTAGAAAAATAATTTATTTTTAAAAATCAAAATCAAAAATTTATTCTAAGAACTTGCAGACTAAAGACATAATTTCTTACATGCTCAAAATTTTTTAAAAAATACAGAAATATTCAAAGGGTTAATTAATAATATTTTCATTCCAGAACATCTTCCTCAAATTAGCTATAACAATAGCTGTAATTTATCAGCAATTTTACTATTTTCATTCTTTCTTCTAACAAGCAGCGAGTGAGGAATTCTTAACAACAGTGTTATCTCTAGAAGACTAGGGCTTCCAAAGAATCACAGGTGACTTCCCAAGAGGGTTGATTAACAGCAGAGGACAATTGCCTTTTCAAAGGCAGCGAACTGGGGCCATTTCAAATTGTGCTCTCCTAGAGGCAAACAGGAAACAGGAAGCTCTCTGCCAGCCATTCTTACTCTGCCCCAGAGCAGGAAAAGCAATGGGAGGAGCCTTATCAGTTACGTTGACTCAGCCCAGGGAACAAGATGGCTTGTTCTGCAGGCCTGGGCTGCTAGGTAGCAGACACCTGCAATCCACTGTAACTCTCCCTGACAGCCAAATAACATCCATTCAGTTTTAATACTGGGGAAATGAAAATGAATGTTACTCAAAGCACATTTACTAGACTTTAAACAAAAGGGAAGATAGTTTTGTCAAGTGGCAGTGAACAACCAAAAGATAAGCTACCTTCCATCAGCAGAAGTCTTTTGCTGGGCCCCAAACTCCTCTGGTGGCTCAGTCAGTAAAGAATCTGCCTGCAATGTGGGAGACCTGGATTCAATCCCTGGGTTGGAAAGATCCCCTAGAGGACAGCATGGCAACCCACTCCAGTATTCTTGCCTGGAGAATCTCCATGAACAGAGGAGCCTGGCAGGCTACAGTCCATGAGGTCACAAAGAGTTGGACACGACTAAGTGACTAAGCACACATAGGACAAACTCCTCTGGGAGAACATCACCATAGCTCTCAGCTACAAAAAACTCAAAATGAGGAGAAACAGTAAGACGAGTTATAGTGTCCCCTAGCAAATGTAACAGTAATAAGAGAATACTGGAGTGGGTAGCCATTTTCTCCTCCAGGAGATCTTCCCAACACACAGATTGAACCCATGTCTCCTGAAGCTCCTGCATTGGCAGGGAGACTTTTTTTTACCACTGAGTCACTTGAGAAACTAGTCCATGCTTCCACACGAATTCCTGTACTGTAGCCTCCTGGACTTGGTACAGTAGTGCACCCACAGCTTATTCTGTTTGTATTTCTTTGCAAAATTTAACAATACTCCCAAACAAGCCTGAGTTTAGAAACAGAAGAGAGCTAAGTGCTGAATGTGCCAAAATATACCAATTTATGAGGGTAACCATGATTAAACATTTTAAGACTTCTCTTTAGGTTACTGAAAAGGATCTACATCACACAGACATAGTGTAAGTGATCCATGCTTTGAGATTATATTTGCAGAAGAAAAAAAGGAGAAGTTGTATTCATATAACAGGTGCTATTAATTAACTCAAATGTTGGTTCTGACTGGGGCCAAGTCAAACCAACTGGTCATATGATTTAAGATATTTTCAAATATGTTTTTTCCTCCAACTTTTCTCTGTTAGCAACGGCATCGGCAACCCAGATATCCAAAGGAGAACACACTGAGCTATTCTTATCTTTACCTTCTCCTTTACCATCTCCCACCCGCTTCATGCACACATGCAGTTTTAATCACTTGAGACCCTTTCTCATTCCACCTCTGAAATGCCCTCACCTCTGCCTCCCTCCATTCCCAGTGCCCAACTTTTGGCTCCAATCATCTTTCTCTTTGGACTACAAACACTGCCTCTTGGCCCATGTCCAAATCCTTGAAACCTTGACCAGAAGGGCCAAACACCCTCAACACAGTAGGCCAAATGTCCCTCACATGGGCATCTCATTCCCTCAGGAAAAGTCAATGGTCCCCTCATCGATGTTTTCACATCACTCTCTTCTGGATTTACCACAATCATTCTATAACATTATTTTATTGAGATACAACTTGCATACAACAAAGGGCACCAATCTTAAGGGTATAGCTTGACTAATTTTTACATGTGTATGACCTGTAGCCACCACCCAGATCAAGACATCAAACATGCCAGCAGCTCCTCCAAGTTCTCTTTACCCTGCTCCCAGTCAATACTTTGCCACCCAAAGGAAACCACAATTCTAACCTCAAATCACTAGATTAATTTGCCTATTTTTAAACTGTATATAAATGGAATCAAGAAGTAGGCACTCTTCTACGTGGTATTCTATTTTATGAATGCACCATCTATCCATTCTGTAAACAGATATTTGGGATGCTTCAATTTGGGGGCAATTATAAAGCTGTCATGTCATATTATTGTACATATTTTTGTGGACATATACACTACTTCTATTGGGTGTGTACCCAGAAGTGGAATCGTTAGGTCATAGGATATATATATATGCGGGTAACACATACCTATCCTAGCCCTGTCAACACCTCACTCACCCAAAGCTATGTGGAATATTCAAATCAGTTCCCTATATCCCTTGGTCCCCACAGAGTTGTCCAAAAGCTCATTTGCATCTATCTGTCTGGTATTACTGGGTTTTAAACTTGCTGATATGTATTTGGTCCCTGATTAAACTGCTGGAAAATTTAACGGGCTAGAAAACCTCAAACATTCAACTCTTTTTTTTCCCTGTAACTTTGTGCAGATTTATTCTGAAATGTGCTAAGGAAACCATGCTCATTAACTAGCCATTCTGCTTTTAAGGTGGAATTAATTAGTGCCAAAGTTCTCCACCTCAACCCGGAGATAGAAAAGGCCTCCCAGAGAAACACCCCCAAAAGATGCATGTCCCTTGATCTGTTTGCGCAGATGGCAGGTATTAGTTACACAAACACATGGAGAGAAGATAGGATTACGGTAGGAAGTCCTCCAAAGTCCTCCAGCTCTCCCTGAAACTGAATTTCTTGCTCTTCCTGTTTTTGCTTCTGAGTCTTAAATTTTCACTGCTCTTGTATGTCTGTGAGTGTCATAGCATGAACCACTTTCTACTCCTTCTCACAGAGATGATTCTCTCCATTTTGATGCCTCTTTTAGTAAAACATTGATTCCAGACAGCTTCAGCTACCACATCCAAAAGAAGCCCTTTGCAAACCTGAAACTGTAATCCTCCCTGAGCTAAAAGTAGAACAAAAGTCCCAAAGATAAAGTTTCATAAAGCTATGCAAAATGGGAAGATATATATTATTATTTTCTTTTAATCTGAGAAGTATTAATAAAATTTAAATGTCCTTTTGGTTTTAAATAAAGATCTTTTAACTGAGAGAAACTCAATGTGTCTGAGTTATTTGCTTATTGCTACCCTACTCAGGAGGAGAGGTTTCATGGAAAAAATTCTGATCTGGCAGCAGGCAGCCATTCTGTGCAATTAGGCACCTCATTCTTCTATCTTGAGAGACGCTTCTAAAATAAGTTCAACAAATAAGTATTTCTGAACACCCTAAGGCAAAATTCACCAGCCTGCACCTCGCACTTCCCCCTCTCAAAATCACAGTAAAATGACAGATATTAATTCACTGAAACCTGGCAAATACCTTGATTCACCCTGGGCAAGGGGTCAAGTTAACCACTGGCAGAGCAGGATGGACAGTGTAATAATCTGGCTACTTCTTTAGGAAAACCTCAGGCGGTTTAAATAAAGTCATTTGTCCTGTGACATTTTTATTGATTTTACAAATGTCCCACCCAATCCTCTCTGCCAAATGGTGATGCCACTTACCCCTCAGGATTCCTGATAGAGATGGCATATAATACCACCTCAAATACCAACTCAAATACCGTCTTTTTATTTATATATAAAAAAAATGGTGGCAAAGGAAATACAGACATTGAGATGCTTTAATTATCATTTAAAACAAGATATGAGGAAGGACACTACATAATGATCAAGGGATCAATTCAAGAGGAAGACATAACAATCGTAAATATCTATGCACCCAACATAGGAGCACCTCAATACATAAGACAAACACTAACAGACATAAAAGGAGAAATTGACAGTAACACAATAATAGTAGGAGACTTTAACACCCCACTCACACCAATGGACAGATCATCAAAACAGAAAATTAACAAGGAAACACAAGTCTTAAATGATACATTGGATGAGACGGATCTCATTGATATCTTCAGGACATTCCATTCAAATGCATAAGAATACACCTTCTTCTCAAGTGCACATGGAACATTTTCCAGGATAGACCACATCTTGGGTCACAAATCAAACCTCAGTAAATTTAAGAAAACTGAAATCTTATCAAGCATCTTCTCCGACCACAATGCTATGAGACTAGATGTCAATTACAAGAAAAAAACTGTAAAAAACACGAACACACGGAGATTAAACAATACATTTCTAAATAACCAACAGGTTACTGAAGAAATCAAAAAGGAAATCAAAAAATGTCTAGAAACAAATGACAATGAAAACACAGCAACTCAAAACCTATGGGATGCAGTGAAAGCAGTTCTAAGAGGAAGTTTATATCAATACAATCCTACCTCAAAGAAACAAGAAAAACATCGAAGAGACAATCTAACTTTACACCTAAAACAACTGGGAAAAGAAAGAACAAAAAAAAACCCAAAATTAGTAGAAGGAAATAAATTATAAAGTTCAGAGCAGAAATAACTGAAAAAGAAATGAAAGGAACAATAGTAAACATTAATAAAACTAAAAGCTGGTTCTTTGAGAAGATAAACAAAATTGACAAACCTTTAACCAGACTCATCAAGAAAAAAAGAGAGAAGAATCAAATGAACAAAATTAGAAATGAAAAAGGAGAGGTTACAAGAGACAATGCAGAAACACAAAGAATTGTAAGAGACTAGTATGAACAACTATATGGCAATAAAATGGATAACCTGGAAGAAATGGACAGATTCTTAGAAAAGTTCAATCTTCCAAGACTGAACCAGGAAGAAACAGAAATTATGAACAACCCAATTACAAGCACTGAAATTGAAGCTGTGATAAAAAGTCTCCCTAAAAAACAAAAGGCCAGAACCAGACGGCTTCACAGGAGAATTCTATCAAACATTTAGAGAAGGGCTAATGCCTATTCTTCTAAAACTCCTTCAAAAAATTGCAGAGGAAGGAACACTTCCAAACTCATTCTACAAGACCACCATCACCCTGATACCAAAACCAGACAAAGACAACACAAAAAAAGGAAAGTACAAGCCAATATCACTGATGAACACAGATGAAAAAAATCCTCAACAAAATTTTAGCAAACAGAATTCAGCAACAAGTCAAAAAGCTCATACACCATGATCAAATTGGGTTTATTCCAGGGATGCAAAGATTCTTCAATATACACAAATCAATCAATGGTGTATTTGTTAATACACCATACTGTATTTATTAAATACCATATTAACACATTTAAAGATAAAAACCATATGATCATCTCAATAGATGCAGAAAAAGCCTTTGACAAAATTCAACACCCATTCATGATTAAAACTCTTCAAAAAAATGGGCATAGAAGGAACCTACCTCAACATAGTAAAGGTCATATATGATATGCCTACAGCAAACATTATTCTCAATGGTGAAAAACTGAAAGCATTTCCACTAAGATCAGGAACAAGACAAGAGTGTGCACTTTCACCACGATTATTCAACATAGTTCTGGAAGTCCTAGCTACAGCAATCAAAGAAGTGAAAGAAATAAAAGGAATCCAGATCAGAAAAGAAGTAAAGCTCTCACTGTTTGCAGATGACATGATACTGGACATAGAAAACCCTAAAGATAGTAACAGAAAATTACTAGAGCTAATCAGTCAATTTAGCAAAGTTGCAGGATACAAAATCAATACAAAGAAATCACTTGCACTTCTATATACTAATAATGAAAAATCAGAAAGAGAAATTAAGGAATCAATCCTATTCATCATTGCAACAAAAAGAACTCAATATTTAGGAATAAACTTACCTAAGGAGACAAAAGAACTGTACACAGAGAATTATAAGACACTAATGAAAGAAATCAAAGATGACACAAACAGATGGAGAGATATTCCATGTTCCTGGGTAGGAAGAACCAATACTGTGAAAATGACTATACTACCAAATGCAGTCTATAGATTCAATGCAATCCCTATCAAATTACCAATGGCATTTTTCACAGAACTAGAACAAAAAATTTTACAGTTCACATGGAAACACAAAAGACCCCGAATAGCCAAAGCAGTTTTGAGAAAGAAGAATGGAGCTGGAGGAATCAACCTTCCTGAGTTCAGATACTGCAAAGCTACAGTCATCAAGGCAGTAATGGTACTGGCACAAAAACAGAAATATAGACCAATGGAACAAGATAGAAAACCCCAAAATACACCCATGCACCTATGGTACCTTATTTTTGACAAAGGAGGCAAGAGTATACAATGTGGCAAAGACAGCCTCTTCAATAAATGGTGCTGGGAAAACTGGACAGCTACATGTAAAAGAATGAAATTAGAACACTTTCTAACACCATATACAAAGATAAACTCAAAATGGATGAAAGACTTAAATGTAAGACCAGAAACTATAAAGCTCTTAGAGAAAAACATACGCAGAACACTCAATGACATAAATCAAAGCAAAATCCTCTATGACCCACCTCCTAGAGCAAAGGAAATAAAAACAAAAGTAAACAAGTGGGACCTAATTAAACTTAAAAGCTTTTGCACGGCAAAGGAAACTATAAGCAAGGTGAAAATACAACCCTCAGAATGGGAGAAAATAATAGCAAATGAAACAACTGACAAAGGATTAATTTCCAAAATATACAAGCAGCTCATATAACTCAATACCAGAAAAACAAACAACCCAATCAAAAAGTGGGGAAAAGACCTAAACAGACATTTCTCCAAAGAAGACATACAGATGGCTAACAAACACATGAAAAGATGCTCAACATCGCTCATTATTTGAGATACCATTTCACACCAGTCAGAATGGCTGCTATCCAAAAGTCTACAAGCAATAAATGCTGGAGAGGGTGTGGAGAAAAGGGAACCCTTTTACACTGTTGGTGGGAATGCAAACTAGTACAGCCACTATGGAGAACAGTGTGGAGATTCCTTAAAAAACTGGGAATAGAACTGCCATATGACACAGCAATCCCACTGCTGGGCATACACACTGAGGAAACCAGAATTGAAAGAGACGCGTGTACCCCAATGTTCATCGCAGCACTGTTTACAATAGCCAGGACATGGAAGCAACCTAGATGTCCATCAGCAGACGAATGGATAAGGAAGCTGTGGTACATATACACAATGGAATATTACTCAGCCATTAAAAAGAATACACTTGAATCAGTTCTATTGAGATGGATGAAACTGGAGCCCATTATACAGAGTGAAGTAAGCCAGAAAGAAAAACACCAATACAGTATACTAATGCATATATATGGAATTTGAAAGATGGTAATGATAACCCTATATGCAAGACAGAATAAGAGACACAGATGCATAGAACAGTCTTATGGACTCTGAGGGAGAAGGTGAGGGTGGCACGTTCTGGGAGAATAGCATTGAAACATGCATATTATCATATGTGAAACGGAACACCATTCCAGGTTCGATGCATGAGACAAATGCTCAGGGCTGGGGCAATGGGATGACCCAGAGGGATGGGATGGGGAGGGAGGTGGGAGGGGGGTTCAGGATGGGGAACACATGTAAACCCATGGCTGATTCATGTCAATGTATGGCAAAAACCACTACAATATTGTAAAGTAATCAGCCCCCAACTAAAATAAATAAATTTATTAAAAAAAAAAAAACACATCGCTCATTATTAGAGAAATGTAAATCAAAACTGCAATGAGATATCACCTCACACCAGTCAGAATTGGCCATCATCAAAAAGTCTACAAACAATAAATGCTGGAGAGGGTGTGGAGAAAAGGGAACAGTCTTGCACTGTTGGTGGGAATGTAAATTGATACAGCCACTATGGAAGACTGTATGGAGATTCCTTTAAAAACTAGGAATAAAACCACCATATGACCCAGCAATCCCATTCCAAGGCATATACCCTGAGGAAACCAAAATTGAAAAAGACACATGTATCCCATTGTTCACTGCAGCGGTGTTTACAATAGCTAGGACATGGAAGCAATGTAGATGTCCATCGACAGATGAATGGATAAGGAAGTTGTGGTACATATACACAATGGAACATTACTCAGCCATAAAAAGGAACACATTTGAGTCAGTTCTAATGAAATGGATGAAACTTGAACCTATTATACAGAATGAAGTAAGTCAGAAAGAGAAAGAGAAATATCATATTCTAATGCATATATATGGAATCTAGAAAATTGGTACTGAAAAATTTATTTACAGGGCAGCAGTGGAGAAACAGACATAGAGAATAGAATTATGGACACGGGGAGAGGGGAGGAGAGGGTGAGATGTATGGAAACAGTAACATGGAAACTTACATTACCATATGTAAAATAGATAGCCAATGGGAACTTGCTGTATGGCTCAGGAAACTCAAACAGGGGCTCTGTATCCACCTAGAGGGGTGGGATGGGGAGGGAGATGGGAGGAAGGTTCAAAAGGGAGGGGATACATGTATACCTATGGCTGATTCATGTGAGGTTTGACAGAAAACAAAATTCTGTAAAGCAATTATCATTCAATTAAAAAAATAAATAAATGTAAAAAAAAAGATATGTAATTCATAGCTGTCTGTTTTCTACAAATTCCAGCTAAAGTAACTTTCCCCTCTTTAACTTCTTCTCTCTTAGGTCTCACTTCCCTCACTTGTTACTTTTGCACCTACTTCTATCTTTTCTTCTCCCTCCTTTCCCACAACACACACACACACACACACACACACACACACACACACACACACAAGTGTACTTTTCTGCATTGGAATGCTTGTCCCCACATCACCACGACACCACATCTAACTGATGCTGTTGATCTGAACAACATCAGGATATATAACTGTTCAAATTAACCCAGCACGTTGGTCTCTTTTGAGTACCACCCTGTACCAAGCAAGTACCCCCTCTACACATCCCTTCCAGGTCCAAGCTCCAAGGAGATAGCAGAGTTCACACTGTCATCTGACAACTCAACCATGGAGTAATTATAATTCAAGCAGGTACCATATTTTTAAAAACAAATTTGACACAGAAAGATTAAAGTAACAACAGCAACACTGATATTAAGTCTAATAATGATGATTATAATAAATCACATATAACCCTACCCCACTAATATTAATTTTACTTTGCATATTTAATTTTACAAAATTGAATACACTGCACATACACATTAATTTCACTTTTGTCTTTTTCCACTTAAAACTATGCTAAACATTTTCACATGTTTCCACATAGTCTTACCATTTCATTTTTATGCTGACTGCACAATACTTTTACCTAAAATTCATCTAATTTTGTCATCAGTAATGTCAGCTGTATATCTTACCTATTCTAAGACTATGCTACTTAACTGCTTAACTTAATATACAATAAAGATAAATATGTTGTTGGTCAATCAGTCGTGTCTGACCCTT
Source organism: Okapia johnstoni (assembly GCA_024291935.2). Classification (NCBI taxonomy): domain Eukaryota; kingdom Metazoa; phylum Chordata; class Mammalia; order Artiodactyla; family Giraffidae; genus Okapia; species Okapia johnstoni. Next base: position 64,244,609 of record CM044308.1, read on the forward strand.
TGTGACCCCTGGACTATAGCCCACCAGGCTCCTCTGTCCATGGAATTCTCTAAGCAAGAATACTGGAGTGGGTTGCCATTCCTTTCTCCAGGGGATCTTCCCAACCCACCGATCAAACTTGGGTCTCCTGTATTGCAAACAGATTCTTTACCATCTGAGCCACCAGGGAAGCCCAAAGATAAATAAAATATATTAATAAATAGCTGTTCTAGGGGATAGGACACTGGGTGATTTTTCTTTCTGTTTTTGTACTTCCTAAATTTTCTATAATGTGCAATAGAAAGTTTTTATTTTAAAACTTTATTTAATAATAATATCACTTATCAAGTATTTATTATATAGCAGGGACTCTTCTAAATCAATATGTAATATTCCACCTTCTAATGTTTAATCCTATAAACGTTATCTTAAAAATCCTAAAAATAAAAAACCTTAAAAAATAAATACTATTACTATCCCCATTTTACAAATGACAAACTGAGGCACAGAGCAATTAAGGAAATTGCAAAACATTGCAGAGCCCATAGGCAGAGTAGCAAGAATTTTAACTCAGTCAGTTCAACTCTAGAGTCTCACTCTTGTCCTATATGCTATATTTTTTTAAATGAGTATACTTTCTAAATATATTTGAGGTTTAACCATTTTTAAATAGCTCACTGACTGGCTTCATGTTGCAATGGGACTTCATTATGTTTTTGTGATAAGAAAGCTGAGCGCCGCAGAATTGATGCTTTTGAACTGTGGTGTTGGAGAAGACTCTTGAGAGTCCCTTGGACTGCAAGGAGATCCAATCAATCCATCCTAAAGGAGATCAATCCTGGGTGTTCATTGGAAGGACTGATATTGAGGCTGAAACTCCAATACTTTGGCCACCTCATGCGAAGAGTTGACTCATTGGAAAAGATTCTAATGCTGGGTAGGATTGGGGGCAGGAGGAGAAGGGGACGACAGAGGATGAGATGGTTGGATGGCATCACTGACTCGATGGACACGGGTTTGGGTAGACTCCGGGAGTTGGTGATGGACAGAGAGGCCTGGCGTGCTGCAATTCATGGGGTCGCAAAGATTCGGACACGACTGAGCGACTGAACTGAACTGAACTGAACATGCCCAGTGTAGAACCATCTTTATCATCTTCACCACCACCATCATCATCATCATCACTATCAATCATAATACCACCATCAGTTAAAGCCCTTTATTAAGCTTCTAGCATGTGCAGAACACTGTACAAGGCACTTGGGGATATACAAAGTATGTAAAACACATGCTCTTTACTCTTGAGAATACCAGAGCTAGTCTGAAAACAGCTTCAAAATCAAAAGGAAGGAAAGAAGTATCCCTGAAATATGAATTAAGAATTTACATAAATATCTGGAAATTATAGGCAGATAAAAATTTCTTCTGCCTAAAATATGAAAATAATTTAAGATAATGAATGAATAGTGAAGGGTTTTATTTATTTAGAATAATAGCCTCAGCTTCCCATTCCATCTTACATATATAAAGTTTTACAAAAGAAAAAAATGAAGGTCAAAGTCAGCTGCATATATAACACCTTTCCTTTTGGATATTTTCAGCCTGGATCACAATATTCCCTAGTTCTATGCCAAATTAAAAACAACTGTTTTCATATGCAATATGTAATTGTATACAACAGGTTTAATGAAATAAGATTCTGACCCTTTACCTTCCAAAATATTCTAAATATCATTAGCAAAAGGAAGTTTCTAGTTCTGATCAGTAGGTTGCAAGTCTAAAGTTGAGTAATGGCTCTGCCAATCTATTCAAATGAATGTGCTTGGCTTACATAACCTTTCTGGCATTTTTGAAACTCACCTGTTTATTTGGTATAATACACTAAAGTGTGTTAGTCACTCAGTCGTGCCCAACTCTTTGCAACCCCATGGACTATGGCCCCCCAGACTCCTCTGCCAATGGGATTTTCTTCAGGCAAGAATTCTGGAGTAGGTTGCCATGCCCTCCTCCAACGTATCTTCCGGACTCAGGGATCAAACCCGGGTCTCCTGCATTGCAGGCAGATTGTTTACCGTCTGAGCCACCAGGTAGCCACCCTGCTAAAAGTAAACGTATATTTTGAAGAAAAGCCTTCTACTTTGTACAAATTAATATTTTTAAAGATTTTATATATGTACATTTACCAGATGGCTCAAGTGGAAAAGAATCTGCCTGCAGTGCAGAAGACCTAGGTTCAATCCCTGAGTCAGGAAGATCCCCTGGAGAAAGGCATGGCAACCCACTCCAGTATTCTTGCCTGGAGAATTCCATGGACAGAGGAGCCTGGCAGGCTACAGTCCATGGGGTCACAGAGTCAGACACAACTAAGTAACTAATACTTTCACTTTTCACCTTCAGATAAATACTAAAGCCAAACTAAAATAAGGCTTAGAAGATGACCTTAGGAAACTATTTTAGCAGATAATAAAAATAATTTGCTGGCAGTATATAAATTGTACATAAAATGTTTTTCTGAAACACTTGGAGGTGCTTCATTATGATTTGTAGTCTTAAGCACTTTAAATATCTTCATGACATCTTGTTTAGACTATTAAATTATTTGGCAATCTTTCTATCATAAATACAAAAGTAAACTTCATGAATTTGGAACCCACAGCATCCAATTAAATAAAATGTCTTCAGATTAGAGTAAAATTTCAATCACATGAGACTTCTTCATCATTCTCAACTCTGACTGTGTAGGTATCCTTGACCCTGGTTCTAGTGAAACCTCCTTAAGTGGAGCAGATTTATTTTCCTTTTATATCTGCTGAGCATTCCTTTTGATTTTTCCTGACAATTTGTTTTTTACTGTGACTTTAATCTTCATCAGTCCATACAGCCAGTTTCTTATTTATTCTATTTATAAATTCCAACAAAATAATGTCTTTCATGTTTTTTAAATATTAAAATTTAGTGATGCTCTTAATTTAACAAGTTTCCTTTCTGTGAAAAACTGAAGGTTCTTAGAGAAATATCCAACCTTACATACTCACTTCCTTTTTAATAATTTTTAAGCTTTAAAAGTGGGGAAGGCTTCCCTGGTGGCTCAGTGGTAAAGAATCCACCTGCCAATGCAGAAGACACGGGTTCGATCCCTGGTCCAGGAAGATTCCACATGCGGCAGAGCAACCAGGCCCGTGCACCACAACTATCGAACCCGTGCTCTAGACCCTGGGGGCCACAACTACTGAGTTCACTTGCCATAACGACTGCAGCCTGCGTGCTCTGGAGCCCATGCTCTGCAACGAGAGAAGCCGCTGCAATGAGAAGCCCATGCCCCATAACTACAGAGCAGCCCCTGCTCGCTTCAACTAGAGAAAGCCCACACAGTAGTGAAGACCCAGTATAACCAAAATTAAATTAATAAAATTACTTTTTTTTTAAGTCTGTTGGTCTCCATTAAGTCTGGAAAATCTGACTTATCATACGAGAATAAAGTTGAAAAATAAAAACAAAAAAAGTTCAGGGTTCACAATTACCCCTTAGATAAAGTCTTAGTATTTCATTTAGTATGCAAAGTCCATAAACTGGCCCCTGATCTCTCTTCCTAATCTTACCTTCCACTCGATCTCAAAACAGTACTCTCTTCAGGGTTTAAGTTCAAGCCATTATTCCAGGGTCCTCAACTGTGAAACAGGTTAATAATCTTTATTTCTGCTAGTTGTAGAATTTAAAGTAAATTAAGCACGAACGTACCTAGCATGGAGGCAAGGAGCTGTCACACAGAGTTGGGCCTAAATCTCAGAGAACTGCTCATGGTAACATTAATCTCTAAGCCTCAGTTTCCTCATCTGTAAAACAGAATTATACCACTAAATAGGGTTCAACATAAAGCACTTAGCACAGAAGCTGGGAGGGGCTAAATGTAGACACACATTATACATGAAAAAATGAATGCTACTATCCTCCACGTAAAGCAAGAGAAACAGACATAGATTTCCACGGATTCACTTTAAATCCACTGAGATGAGTTCACCCCTCCAAACCAGAGAAAACAGGCTCTTGGAAGGCAGAGGCAAAGCGACTTCATTGGAATTGAAGTTTCAAAATTTATTCTGGAGCTCAGCTTTGTGCAGAATAGCTAGCTGATCTGAAATCTGGCTGCCTGTGTGTACTGGGTTTTGGCACAGTTAAACCTGAACAGTCAGGTACCTTGGTCAAAGATGGCCTGGCCAATTACATTAAACAATACTCAGACACAGATTAAACCATTCAGAAAATTTACCAGGGCAATTCTTATCTTTACCAGACCTAGCCTGGGTCACCTCTCCATGGAGAATGAGAAATGACAAAAGTAAGTAAAGTAAAAGGTACCTCCTTGTTTGCTTGAAATAAATAAAAAACATTAAATTCACCAGTTTTTATGTTTAGAATCAAAAACCTAAGAGTTTCTGTAGTAAACACAATGTACTATTAAAATGGGAAATTCTTTCTCAGAGTCCCAGGAGATAGACACTGGGTATGAAGAAGCCGAGGAATAGATAAGCAGCTGGTCAACCGAGGGAGGAAAGAGTCCGAGGAAAGGAAAGCATCCAAGGGGAAAGAGGGACCAGAAGAGGAAAAAGGGAGACGAAATGACCGTGGAAGAAATAATAAGTTCATCTGAGAAAGAGGTGAACTGCTGATGCTGAGGAATCAGGTCCAACAGAGAAAGGAAAGAAAATAGAGTACCTAGGGTCCAGACCTGAGCACGTTCACATTTGTAATTATGACTCACAGTTCTCAGATGAGGAAAATAAACAGGGACTAAATAAACTCTACAGAGTGATTAGCCCAAAAATTCAGCCAAGTCTCCCACAACATGAGAAAAAAGAAGACAAAGACAATAACCCACTACATCATGTCATTTGACCCTCGCTCGGTCTTTATCTCATCCGCAATACGTCAATGAGAAGGGTTTGAATCAAATACGGTTGTGGGAGGACACACCTCAGCCACATGCAGGCAGACAGGGTCATTCCTTGTTCATCTTTGTCCTCTTGAGCAGCAGCTTACACATAATAACTACCTCATGAAGTTTAGTTGAATTTAATTGAATAAATCATGTATTACTAAAGAGTGTCCATATTCAATTTTTTTTTTATCACATCAAAGGCTTTAGATAAGGCAAACTCTCACCTTCCAATCAAGGACCCCAGAAAACATCCAACCACCTCTCCTGCCTCTGGCATCGAGCCATGACTTGTTGATGCCATCAGAATAAATAAAATTAACAGAATTCTTCTTATTAAAAAACAGACACAGGGAAACCACGCTCCCGTGCATTCTATTTCCTAAACCCTTAACTGTATGTGGTGCTTTATATACTTGATTATTTTCCCATGATTCTATGTCTGGTTCTTCAACATGAATTGTGGTTTTTTAAGTCTTTTTTTCCTTTCATGTATCCCCTAGGCAGACTTGCAAACTCTAGGGGTTCAATAAATGTGTCTAGATAGTAGCAGTCTAACATAGAATTTAGAAATGTGTTCTCTCTGTTTGCTTTTTTAAAAATTATATTATTACCCTCATTCTGCAAGTGTTTCTGGCAATTAACCACTTTTAAACTACAGGAAAGAATTGAGTAGATGAGGTTGATAAATAGTCGAGTCCTTTTATTGTCCTTGTTTAGGCTTTCCTTATCTCTTGTTTGGATAAGCGCCTTACCTGGTTCCTCTGCCCACGACGTCTTCCCTTCAACTCATCCTTTACGCTGCTGCCAGGATGGTATATGTAAAACACAACTTAGTTCAGGCCACTGTCCTCCTCAGAAAACTTTAACGGGTTTCTCTCACCTGCAGAATAAAAGCTCCAATGACCTTGTATATACCATTCAAGATATTCCAAAGCTCCACACTGGCCTTGTTTCCCTACCTCAACACCTTAACTCTATACATCTGCCCCAAATTCCCAGCTCAAGGGACCAAGAGCCAAGTATACTGCATTTTCAAGCCTCATTACCATGTTCATCCCATTTTTTCAACTAGGTTGCCCTCTCTCTCGTTCATCTACCAAAATCCAACTCATCCTCTAAGACTCAAGCTAAGTCTCACCTCTCTGTAAGACAACCACCGAGATCCCCAAGTACAATTAATTATTCTTCTTCTGGGGTCCCATTGTATTATACACCACTAATAAATACTTATTTTCTATGAATTTCTCTCATGATTGCCTGTATAATGGTTGTCTTTGCTACTAGTCTAGAAGTTCCTTGAAAGCACGCACAAGGAATTTTTTTAACTTTATATTTTATTTAGTGTATTCAAAAAATTATCATTTTAGTATCTAATCAATATTGAGAACATTACTAGTGAGACATTTTACTTTTCTTTTCATAGTGAGTCTTCAAAATCAGGTATTTTATAGTTGAGGCATTTTTTTTTTGACAGTAGGATATACTTTATATGGTAGTAAATTTTAACATAAAATACATTTATTATGAAAACAAGATTATATTAACATTGATTTTTTAATGTAAATAAAAAGCCCACTCCATAATGTCCATATTTATGCATCTATTTTCATGTTTTGTTTGTTCTAATTTTACGTGTCATATGGTTCTCTCTAGCTCAGCTGGTAAAGAATCTGCCTGCAATACAAGTAACTCCAATTTGATTCCTGGGTCAGGAAGATCCCCTGGAGAAGGGATAGGGTATCCACTCCAGTATTCTTGGGCTTCCCTGGTGACTCAGATGGTAAAGAATTCACTCCAAAAGTGGGAGACCTGCATTCAATCCCTGGGTTGGGAAAATCCCCTGAAGGGAACGGCTACCCACTCCAGTATTCTTGCCTAGAGAATTCCATGGACAGAGGAGCCTGGTGGTCCATAGTCCACAGGGTCACAAAGAGTCAGACATGACTGAGCGGCTTAACACACATATGGTTCTCTCACTTAACATATAAATATTTCTCTTCATTTTTATATAACCTTAATACTTCATACTTCTATTTTACCATCATAATATTTATTTTACCGGGATGTTCAAATATAATATTTGTGGAATGTTTAGGCCACAAGGATATTGTTTTCACTTTTTCAGGACTATAAACAATGCTCAAAAGTACCTCTTCAGCATATTTCTCTTCTTTTCATTACTCCCCTAGAATAAATTTCCCGGCTCAAGAAGAAAAAATTTGAGCCTTCTCAATACATATTGTTATGTTGATTTCTAAGAAGATCACAACCAAACAACCCAATCAAAAATGGAAGAGATTTACTATTTTCATGTGCTTCCTTCACAGTGATGACTCCAGGGTCTTGCACAGAGATTGATACATGAAAATGAATGAGTGAATGAATGACAGAGCATGGTCACGGCACCATCAGCAGTTCCTTAAGCAATGGAGTGAGACACTGGAAGTTTCTGACGGAACAGTTGGCTCAGCCCTTTCAGAGGTGAAAGAGTAAATCTGTGAGCTTAACTGACAATATACATTCTGTTCAAAATAACAGAAAGGTGTCCCTTGGTGAAGATGATGTCACATCCTTGGGCCTGGGCTCCTTAAATATTAAATGACAGAAGTCTGTTTTCCCCTCCTTCTGCTTCAGTGCCCAGCACGTGGGAGATACTCAGTGAACACTCACCCCAGCTTCTGCCTAGGCCTGAAGTCCAGTTGGCAGTGATGCTCATACCAAGTGGTTCTGTGTGTAGGGCCCAAGGTTTTCCTCAACAGGTCAGGATCCCAGTGCCAGGCACTGACATGGCAGCTGCATAACAGAAATGCTGGACAGAAATGAAGGTGTTAGGAAAGTGATGGAGAGTGTGGGGAAGACCAGGACGGGTGGACAACAGATAGCAAACATTAACAGAGGTTCCTTGGTGAGGGCTGATGTGCTGTGGAATCTTCCACTTGGAAGCTGATGCCTATGCCTGGCTCCTGAGCACACTCCCTGTGGACTCTCCTGGCAAGCCAAGGACTTGGATGTCAGCTTAAGCCAAGCCTTCCCTTGTTAGAACCAAACATATTTGGCACTATGTGGGAAATTAAATTTGTTTTCAACCACCCGCCATACCTTGCCAGTGTGAGCCTTGGTGAGTTACAAAGGGGACTGAAGGGAAAGTTGGAGAAATGGAATGTCTTTAACTCTCTTACTGTGTCAACATGGTGTAGTGATTTTAGGAGTATTTATTTTAGCGATCTTGAAATTGATGTGACATAAGACAGGATTTCCACCAGGACAGTGCCAAGTGAAATCATGATCATTTTAAGATCAGGGTGATCAGGGGATTCACAACCATATGGCACCATGGATAAGAAGCTTAGGCCCTCTGCCCAGTTAACCCAATCTGAGTGTAAAAGGGAAAGAGCAATTCCTATTCTACACTGTAGAATTTTGACTATAAGTAATTAAATTTACAAGAAACAAGCACCCTATTAAACAGCCCCGCAACTCCCTGATTATGGGGGAGTGACTACTCCCGCTTCCTCCAAACAGGCCTGGAAAATAGATCCTCAGGAGGCAGCAGAAAGGAAGACGCTTAACAGAACTCATGATCAAAGTATCTAGCTGCCTGTTTGGGGAAGCTGTCCAAGCTGTGTTTACCAACCCCCTGCCTCCCTTCCTCCTAAACACAGAGGAAAAACAAAGTAGAATCCTGAAGTGCATTTCAGAAAACTCGGTGCAAATTTCAGACATAAAATTAGGGGCAGTCAGAGCTATCGAAACAATCAAGTGACTAGGTCAAGATGGATGCTGACAAGCCCAGGAAACGGAGGGGACAAGATCTGCCATGTAAGGGGAAAAAAACATCGGCCTCTTAAATATTCTGACTGATATTTCCCTTAAACCTTTCAGAGCTATATATTTAGATGAGTGTTCTCCCTCCCGTTAAGGAAGACAAGTCATCTATAAAAATAGCTGCAGGAGGCAACAGGGGGAGGTAAGTTCTCTAAGATTTATATGTAATATGGGTTTGAGGCAAAGAAGAAGGAGACTTTCCTGGCTGAGGAAGTGGAGATGACTTCACGGTAGGGGTGAGGGGGCACATGGACTGTACCTTCAAGGATCCTGACAATTAGAGGTGAGCTTGAAGGGCATCCAAGGAAAAGAAAACAGTGTGAATAAAGGCATAGAGACAATTCAGATTGGTTGATGGGGAATGTTTGTGAGTTATGAGAGTAACGCAGAATTAGAATGGAAAGGTGAGCTGGGACCCAATCATGAAAGGCCTTTAGTACAATAAGCCTTGAGCTCAAGAAGCTCAGGCTGAACTCAGGAAGCACTATGGAATCATTGAAGGATTGTGGGCAGCAAAGGCATAAAAGCTATGATTTTTTTGACTGGTTGATTGTTTTTTTATTTTCCAGGCAAGAAGGCAGGGGAAAGATTAGCCCAAGAAGGAGAAGAAGGAAGAAAGACCCTTTAGGAGACTATTGCAATAATTTGGTGAAAGGGGATGATGGTTCAAAGCACAGAAATAGAAACAGCTGGTGATGCTACTGACACTGATGGTCTAGATAAAGAAAGAGAACTTTGAAGTGATTAAATCAAGCAGAACTGTCAGTATGAGCATTTCAGTGAGACTGAAAATGTTTTTGCTGTTCATGGAACTAAAAGACAAAAGTCCACAGCAACTGGTCTTCTGAAAGGCTGACATGGCTATTCATGGAAAGGCCACATATCCACTCCCTGTTGGGAAAACAGGAATTCTGGAAGCATCTTCAAACATAAAGCACAAGAAATGTATTAAGAAACAGATGGTTAAATAAAGAACTATTCTAGAATTCACAAAAGAGGACATATCAGTGACCTATAACATTTTTTAAAAATATAAACCTCATTGCCACCAATACTGATTCCTTATTGCCTTCCAGAATAAACCTAGAAACAGTGGTTTCCCCAGCTCTGAGCATATGGGGTGGGTAGAGGAATAAAAGAAGAAAGGAGGAGGGAGACTGTCCAGGGGAGAAGAGGGATAAAGCTGACTCAGACAGGCTAAGAGAGCACAATGAGAATAGTTAAAAAAAAAAAAAAAGTGTGCATCATACTCTGGACTCAGAATGTTTGCATTCAATTACTAGTAAGACTGTATTTGGACTCTTACAAGCACGCCTCTTGTGACATTACATGTAGAATGTGAAATAAACTGCTAAATATTCAGAAAATAAAATCTCCTCTTTTACACATTAGAAAATATATATATGTGTGTGTGTGTGTGTGTGTGTGTGTGTGTGTGTGTGTGTGTGTGTGTGTGTGTGTGTGTGTGTGTGTGTATGATCCCCTGGAGAAGGGATAGGCTACCCACTCCAGTATTCTTGGGCTTCCCTGGTGGCTCAGATGGTAAAGAATCCACCTGCAATGCGAGAGACCTGGGTTCAATCCCTGGGTTGGGAAGATCTTCTGGAGGAAGGCATGGCAACCCACTCCAGTGTTTTGCCTAGAGAATCCCCATAGACAGAGGAGCCTGGAGGGCTACAGTCCATGGAGTCGAAAAGAGTCAGACACGACTAAGTGATTAAGCACTGCTGCTGCTGCTGCTAAGTTGCTTCAGTCGTGTCCAACTCTGTGCGACCCCATAGACGGCAGCCTACCAGGCTTCCCCATCCCTGGGATTCTCCAGGCAAGAACACTGGAGTGGGTTGCCATTTCCTTCTCCAATGCAGGAAAGTGAAAAGTGAAAGTGAAGTTGCTCAGTCGTGTCCGACTCTTAGCGACCCCATGGACTGTAGCCTACCAGGCTCCTCTGTCCATGGGATTTTCCAGGCAAGAGTACTGGAGTGTGTTGCCATTGCCTTCTCCAGATTAAGCACAGCATGTATATATATATATATATGGGGCTTCCCAGGTGGCACTAGTTGATAAAGAACCTGCCTGACAATTCAGGAGACTTAAGAAACATGGGTTTGATCCCCGGGTCAGGAGAAGGAAATGGCCACCCTCTCCAGTATTCTTGCCTGGAGAATCCCATGGACAGTGGACCCTGGCAGGCTACAGTCCATGGGGTTGCAAAGAGTCGGACGTACACACACACATACATACACACACACACACCATACACACACATATAAACTGTTCTATCAACAAAGCAAAATAAATAGAAAGATAATATTTCTTACCTATCAACTTTTCAAAGATTTAAAAAGTTTTTTAATACTCAGATTAGTGAGGGTGAAGACCCATTGGGCAATTTATATCAGAAGTTTGAAACTGTTCATACTCTTTGGCTCAGTAATTCTATCTCTAGGAAACGATGTTAAAGAAATAGTAATTGATATTTGTAAACACTGTTTGTTTATATTATTCAAAATTGGAAGTAACCCTAAAGTCCATACTTAGAAATTTCTTAAATAACTTTTAGTTTATCCATACACTGAAACATCATGTAGCCATTTAAAAGTATGCTGCAAAACACTATGTGGTGGCTTGTAAACCGGTTTGTTATACATTAACTGGAAAATTTGTGAACAAAACAGTATATGAACTACAATACCATTTTGAAAAATATATAATCTATGATTGAAATATATACCACAACCATGGCTAAAGTTAACCATGCTTATCTCTGAGGGGTAAAGTAATGACTGATAGTTATTTCTTTTTATCTTTTTAAATAAAGTTTCTATAACAAACATTTTCTACTATAATAAGAAAAAGATATTTGAAAAGCTGAACTGGTGAATGGGCCTCATCACTGTAATTACTGTAACAGATATTTGTTGAGCACCTACTACAGGCCAGGCAATACTCCTGCTATTGTGGGACTTCTCATTTAGAAGAGTTCATTTTGATTGTTCAGTTAAAGTGGAGAAGATAAGTACCTTTATATCAAGATTCCGTCTGTTGCAAGAAACAACATCCATTTCAAATTACCTTTAGCAGAAAAGAAAATTCAGGAGTTCATGAAACTGAAGTTCATGAGTAACCAACTTCACACACAGCTAGATCATGTGGAACCTTCATAACTTGTTATCTCATGAAATTTCAGCCTGCTTTTTTCTTTGTGATCACTTAAGCATCAGTCTAGCTCTCCTGACATTGTTACAATGGTTGTCTACAACTCCAGACTTATGTCCAGTGACCCCAACAACTCCAACAAAAATAGAAACTACCTTTCCAATAGTTTAAAAAAAACAAAAAAAGATTGAGTCCAATTGGTTCCAACAGGATCATGTGCTGGCCCCTGAACCAGTCACCATGGCCTGAGGAGCATAATGCTCTGATGCGCCAATCCTAGGTTCATACAACCTCTGTTGGAAATAGACTGAGAGTAGAGGAGAGATTGTCCCCCCCAAAGAATCACAGTTCTGTTACCAGAATAAGAGGCACGGATGCTGAGACAGTTAAAAAAAACAAACAAAAACAACCGAGATGCCCACTATGGCCTTACGGTAGAGACAAGATGAACAGGTAGGAGTCCTGGCTTCAAAGGGTGAAACTTCATCCAAAATACCAAGCTGCATTTTGACACTGTTATTTGATGAAGCAAAGGATGTGAATGTCACCAGGAAAATTCACTTTGAGGCTCATATTCATACAAATGTAGATATATTTTGAAAACATCCTTACTTACATGTATCAATACATTTTGCCATAAGAATTCTGATCTCACAGTACAGATATGAGATCTGTACACAGTACAAATAAACAGAGAATCAAGCATGTGAGACATTTACTCATCTGACAGATGATGTGAGAGGGACCCAAAGTCTTGTTGCTACCTAACAGCAAAGACTGACTAGAGCTCTTACCCATCTCTCCAGTCTCAGCATTGCTGCACCTTGAGGACACACCCCATATAACTCTGGCCAGCAATAACCCTTCAGAATTTTAGGATTTCATGGTGAATGAAGCACACTTAAAGCTTTAATAGATCAGCTCATAAACACCTCATTTTTGTTCTGGCTAAAGATTAAACAGTGCCTATCCATAGGGATAACTAGCTAAGTGGCAACATATGTCCCCCAAAGCTCACTTTGAATAAGTTCTCCCTTTATTAATTATTTTTCATAAGTATTTTAACATTTCAAAGCTCACACTTAATACTAAGAAACAAGGCTTGCCAAATACATTCACAGTAGAAGATCTGTCACTCTATACCTAGATCTACCCTCTGCTAAACTTGTCTCTCCATAACTGGGAATAAGATCAGTGTTCAAATCTAGGACTTGGTTACGGGGAACACACTGGGTTTTGGGAATAAGATCAAGATTTAGTAAGTAGGACTGGGCACAAGATCAAAACTGGTCCAGTAGAAAGTCTGATTTGATGCTGAGTAAATGAATCTAAGTCACTGCCATTAATAGCTTCCTTGCCACCTGTGCACTTGGTCAAAAGACCCTATAAGCAGCTGTATCTACGATTCCATGGCTCAGGGACTTCCTCCAGCTTCCACCTCCCATTCTTTATTTTGAACCCTATTGTTTTGGTTTGGTTTCCCTGGTTCCTTCCTGTTTCCTTGAACTTGGATTTTCCCTCTTTGCCTATTCTCTTTGGGTTGATAACGGAGTTGCCTGGCTTACCTCGCTCCATCTTGGACCTGCAATGATATGCTCTGCAGCCCTTGGCTAGTCCTTCCTACCCTTCCCTGAACCCAGCCATGGCAATTCCAGCTGGGCTGGGAGCAGCCTGTGTCCAGTGGCCTGGCTCCTTGCTTGCCTAGGAAGAGAGATGAGACACTGAATTCTCTTGGATGGAGATACTGGGTCTCCTAAGTCTAAGATGAGGATTGTATCCATCTCCACCAGGGTAACTTGGTGACCAATACTAACTGAGCACTTACTATGTGCCAGGCACTACCGTAGGTACTAAAATACAGCAGAGCATGAAACAAGCTCTCTGGTCTCAGGCAGTTTAGATTCTATATAGACAGTGGGAAAGACAAATTTACAAACAATTAAAACAAAGTAATAATAACTAAAAACCAGGTTGGGACTGCGCTAAAATGAAAATTAAACAGAATGGCCCAGACAGGTTCCAGGTGATTAGGAAAGACCCCTTGAGGACAAAGAATGAGTGACAAGAAGGAGCTAGCCTCGGGAAGATCTGAAGGAAGAGAGCTTTGAAGGAAAGTGGGTAACAGATACAAAGGCCATGAGGCAGGAATGAGCTTGGCATCTTACAGGGATGGAACAAAGACCAGCGAGGCAAGAGCCACAAAACTGACAAATAATTTGCTTGAAACTGGAAAGTGGCCTTAAAAAGTCAGCTTGAAAACATGACAAGTTTTCCTCCCAATTCAACTAGATTTGCGACATAAATAAGATGCATAATTGTACGTGTTTGCCACAAATCTTATTGGCAGTTCTGGTAAATAAATGTAGGACCAGTTGAGTCTCCTTGACGCCTATCACAACTGTGAACACGGCCTCTGATAACATTGTTTTGTCACTTTTCACTCCCACCAGCAAAGAAGACAGATAAATGGCTTCCTGAGACAAATGGCCCCAGTCTCCAGGGCCCGGGGCTCTGAAGGAAGGAGACGTGAGCCTTGGAACATTTCTCAGGGTGGCTCCTTGAAGAGTTCATGGCCATGAGCTCTCTGAGTCTGCTGCAGAAAGAGCTGCTGCATTAATTCTTCTGAAAAATTAGATACTATTTGCAGTCCATTAAAATTTCAAGACTTATGAAATCAATACCAGACTAATTATGTGCCACTGCAATGTGCACAGAAAATCTCTGATTATACCAATAATAGGGATTTAAAGTGAAAAATACCTTATGTTTTGCCTGTATCTCACCACAGTGCCCTGGACAAGACAAAAATTGTCCTTTCTGGGAATGAATTCTCATGCAGGTAACATTCTTTCCAGGTGTGTAACAGCTGTGGAGGGTTGAATCATGCATTGTGTGCTAAGTCTCTTTAGTCGTGTCCAACTCTGTGCGACCCCATGGACTGTAACCCACCAGACACCCCTGTCCATGGGATTCTCCAGGCAAGAATACTAGAGTGGGTTGTCATGACCTCCTCCAAGGGATCTTCCTGACCCAGGAATTGAACCCACGTCTCTTACGTCTCCTGCAATGGCAGGTGGGTTCTTTAACACTAGCGCCACCTAGAAAACGCAACTGAATCATATCCCCCCAGAAGTTCATGTTCAGCCAGAGCCTCAGAATGTGATCTAATTCAGACAGAGAGTCTTAGCAGATGTGATTATTTAAGACACACTGTATCAGGGTAGGGCCTAAATTCAACGACTGGTGTCTTCATAAAAGAAAAGAGAGGGAAATTCTTACATACGTGCACACATGCGCACACACACACACACACATATATACACACACAAGGAAGCAGGACATGTGACACCAGAGGCAGAGACTGGAGTGATGCAACTATAAGCCAAAGAACACCAAGTCTGCCAGGTAAGGACCAGAAGCTAGCAGAGGCAAGGAAGGATTCCCTCCTAGAGACTTCAGAGGGAGCAAGGCCCTGTCAACACCCCCTCACTTTCAGATCTCTAGCCTCCAGAACTGAGAACAAATGTCTGTAGCCTTAAGCCACCCAGTTTGTGGTAATTTGTTACAGCAGCCCTAGGAAACTAATGTACTGGTCACGGGCGCCTTTGCCCCAGCACCAGAGGACAGGGAAACTACTGGGTATTGGGAACCAACTGAACCTACATTAGCAAAGTGGAAAGTTGAGTATTTATTTGATACATTTGACCACCAACAATTTGGGAGGAGAAACTTAAATTGGACAGGGGTTAAAAGGTGGGACTTTGGGATCAGAAAGTCTGGATTGGGTCTTAACTCTATCCTTCGCCTTGTTTGAGTCACTAAACTCTAAACCCCAGCTTTTCATAGGTCAAATAGGAACTTACCTCACAAGCTGGCTGTGAGATTTAGAGGGGAAACCTCTGTGTGGAGCTTGGCAGGTGCCCTTCCCACAGTAAGCCCTCACGAAAGGACAGCTGCTATATCATTATTGTACGGTTGTCACTCTTCCACCTTGAGAAACATTTCCTATCCTTGCAGGAAGGAATGTGTGGTTAGAGTCAAATGTGCTTTTAGAGTCTGAACTTCTGTTTTTCGTTCAGCTACTGCTCAGCACGACCTGTCTCAAACTAAAAACATTCCACATTCTGAATGAGAGACAGCCTCCCTGTGTTCACAGTGAGCCCAAACTCCCCAAAACATATTTTTAAATGATTTCTTGCCTGTCTTAAGATATATTTTCAAAAACATGGGTTTTAAGGACCACAATATTTTCAACAACAGTATTTCTTGAAAGCTCATCATTTGCCAGGCACTTCCCAAAGGTCCCCTCACTCAGACCTTACCACAATTCTGCAAACTCAGTGAGAAACATCTGGTTTTACAGAGGAGGAGGCTGAGACTCCGAGAAACTTCTGAGGATTCCAGACTGACTCCAAATTAAAGTAAGAAATAAAAGCAGTGCTGGGGAAGGAGTGGGCGAGGCAGGGATGCTGCTGCAAACACCCATCTTTCCAAAAGGCAAAATGAAGTCCTGACCAGAGAGTCAGAATTCAGCACTGGGAGGCCTGCCTGGGTTCTGATCTGGGCTCCACCCTCACTTGTTGAGTGAAGCACTGTTTCTCTGTGGACCTCACTTTCCCTACCTGTGAGACAAGCCATGCGAACCAGATGATCTCTCATAGCACGTTCTGCTCTTAAAACAAAATCAAAATTATTTTAAAAATCCAAATGATAAAATTAAAATTCTCTGATATGCAGCATCATTAATCTTAGGCCATATTTTTTTAAGCAATGCAAAGTGGAAAAAAAGATTAAAGATGCTGAGGTTGAAGTTTTCGAAACAAATTCATAATATTTACAATACAGCATTGTAACTTTAGTTTTCATAACGCTGATCCTACTCCTTTATTTCAGTCGTTAGCTCATATCAAAACAAAAGCTGGGGCATTTTTCACTAAAATCCTATTTTTTTTTCTTTTTTGGTAGGAAAGTCTGAGTAATACAAAAAAATAGAAATAATAATGCTTCACATTTAAATAGTATCTTTGATCTGAGGCCTTCCTGTATGGTATTTTTATAAGCCATGTGTGTTATTATTTCTTTTGGTAGGTCACATTAAAGTCCAAGGATGTCTAGACCACTGATATTATGGGAGCTCTTCAAAGTAACACAATGATATTTAATAATAAACTCAGCTTTTTCTTTAGTTGTACCTTACATCCCAGAAGTGCTGAACCTTTTAGTTTTAAATGATGTTTCATCACCCTGTGTATTTTATGGCTAGAAAAACTGAATCCAAGCAGATTCTAAAGAAGACTCCATATATCTGTGATGTTTATTAGTAAGCGTAGCATGCACTTATGAGGTGTCTACTCTGTTACCAGCATTGTTCCAAGTGCCTTATAAGTGTTAACTCATTTAAGCCTCGCAATCCTAGGAGGTAAATTATGATGTCCCCATTTCACAGATGAGGAAACTAAGGCAAAGAGAAGAGAGTAACCTGGCTCAAGAGCTGATGACTGATCACTCACAGAGCCGGGACTTGACTCCAGTATTCTGGCTTCAGAGCCCACAATCGTCACCTTTACCCTCATGCGGGGAAACTGAGGCTCATCAAAGTTTAGTAACTCAAATGTTTTCCAAAAATTCCCATATAACCACTCCCCCCATGGTAACATTCCATCAGCTTCCCCTCTCCAGAAGAAAATAAATAGCTCTCTCCATCTATCATTGGCTGGTTCCACTTACTTGCATTGGTCTTTATCTTTAGTAAGTACCAATCTGGAGATTCCACTAGACCATCTTTATCTTTTGTATCTGATAGTAAATGCTTCAGTTGTCAGATATTTGATCCTCACATACATTAAAATATAGAGCAAAAAAGAGCGAAATGTATACTAGTCTTGATTTCTGAGCAGATTGAGTTTCACATCAAATATTTCATCTTCTTCCAATATATAATCCAATTACTTCAAAATCCCCATTATTATTTTCATTGTACATTCATGCACTGCAAGAAAAAAAGTTTTTGAAAACACCTGAAAAAACCTTCACGACTGGGCCAAATCCATTTCTGAACCACCTATTGCTATTTTTATTCCTTGGATTTCTCTAGGTCACATTGTTTAAAATTGCTATCATCTGTGAAACATTCTAAATCCTTTGACTCAGAAGCACACTGGTCAAACTTGATTTTTAGTGAGTTATTTTACCAGACATTACCTTACTCCTATGATGTCGACTCCAGCGCAGGAAAACAGACTTCTTTTCTCCCCCAGAGGAAGATGGAACGACCTTTGAAGCTGATGTAGCTACAACCTAGGAGAAGTGATAACAACCACTCTTGAATCATTCCCTATGAAGCTTGCAAGGACACCGAGTTTAGCAGCAAAACAAGCTTCTGGATTATTTAATGATTTTTAATTTATTTGGTTCTTTATTTCCTGCCTAGCTCCACCAAGGATTCAAAGTTCATCCTTTTTTTTTTTTTTTAAAGGTATGCTGGTTAAGAATTTTTATCTTCCAAGTGACAGATTTATTCATAGCTATAGGCAATGCTTCCCTCATTTTTCTGACGTTCCTCCACTCTTGTGGCAGGTAAGATCCAAAAAAATATGAATGTTCCTCCCAACAGAATCCCTCCCCAACTCCCCCTCCCCACAACCAATTTCCTAGGGATCTCTTTAAAGGAGTCCAGAAATTAAATTTAGAACTATCAGGCTAAGCACAAAAAATAAAGAGGTTACTCGGTGTGTGGAAATTGGCTTTATCTCTCATACATTTGCTTCCCTTATTAAGGAATCCATAAGGTCCACCTTCTCTCCATCTGCCAAAAAGGGCTGACATCAGTTTGAAGCATTTGAAGTTATCAAGGGGTTTGAGGGGAGGAGGAGGGCCAGAGGAGGGGGTGGACCAGCAGACTTGCAGAGCCTGGCCATGTCATAAGCATTCTTTCCAAAGGAAACCAGGCTAAAAGGCTGATAAATCCCAATCTCTTTTCACAGCTTGCCTTCGGAGCCCCTTAATGCAACTCCCTCATTTGTTCATCAGCACTTTATGAGAAAATAAACAAAAACATGGCCTGTTTCCTCATTGTCAGCACATCAGAACACTTCCTGCTCAGAGAGGCCACCATCCCACCAAAGAGTCAGGGGTCCACTCTCTATTTTGCCTCAACTTTTTAACAGCTCGTTTTCTAAGCTGATTTCCAAGGGCTTAATCGAATCTGAAGCCCCCTCTGAGTGGATTAGATGTCCTAGATTCCAATGCTCTGCAGGACAGGAGCTCCCCTGGAAGGATCAGTGGGTGAGCTACACTGCAACCACAGGGCTTGCTTCCTGTTTCTCCATTCCTACTTTACTTTAAAAAAAAAAAAAAGTGGGCTAAGGAAAAGGAGAAACACTTAAAATAATTAACTGTTCACCAAATCACCAGTTCTACAGGTACCATAAATTCTATAGCTGTTGTAACATTTTCAAATCAATTCAATCCTTCCAGATTTTTCACTAAATCTGATTTTTAAAAAGCAAGTAGGAAAGAAAGGGGAGGAGAGGGGAGGAGAGGGAAGGGCAGGGAAGGAAAGGGATAGTCAGTGCAAATGTAAGAGCTGAAGGGTCATGACTCTTGTGTTTAAATTCCCAAAGGGCTCAACCGTGCCCAGAGAGTGTCATTGATTTCTCATCATTTCATATTGAAATAATGTGAATGTTTGAAGAGGAAAAGCACAGAAAGTCTAGCTGGAAGATGCAGTCAAGGTTTTGGATGGGGGCTTCTCTGGTAGCTCAGTAGTTAAGAATCCGCCTGCCAGTGCAGGAGACATGGGTTCAATCCCTGAAATAGGAAGATCCCACATGTCATGGAGCAACTAAGCCCATGCTCCACAATAATTGAGCCTGTGGTCTAGAGTCCATGAGCCACAACTAGTGAGTCCACGTGCTGCAACTACTGAAGCCTGAGAGCCTTAGAGCCCATGCTCCACAATAAGAGAAGCCACCGCAATGAGAAGCCCAGGAGAGAGCAACCTCCGCTCTCCACAACTAGAGAAAAGCCTGCACGGCAACAAAGAGCCAGTACAGCCAAAAATAAATAAATATTTTTTTAAAAAATATTTTGGATGGATGTTGGAATGCTCCAATGGCTCAGACATGTGGTGGATGCCCGCAATGCCAACTTTCAGGAGTCTGGTGTTTAAAATATACAAATCCTATGGAGCTATAATTCAGGCCTCAGGATCTGGAGCCTGACTCATTGGGTTCACAGAGTAACCCCAGCAAGTGCTAACTCTGAGAACTTTGACTAGTTCCTTAAATTCTCTAAGCCTCCATGTCTGTCTTACAGGGTGATTGTGACGATTAAGTCAAGCGGTGAGTGGAAAGAGCAGGGGCCTGGACCACTGGGCTCAAGAAATGTTTACTGCTAAATATCAGATGACATTCATGGATTCCAGCATTTCTTACACTGTGCAGATTATGGGCATAATCCTAAAAGGCTGTTTTTCTTTAAAAAAAAAAAAAAAAAGAAAGAAAGAAAGAAAATACAGACACAGCAGAAACTAACTTTAATATATTTGCCAAGGAGTAGAATTCAGTATGAGTTACGTCTATTTTAGAACCAACGCCATAGGGGCTTTATTATCACAAAACAAGGGCCTCGTTTAGAAACAAAGCAAACTCTTGGCATGAGCCTGGGGCCCCAGCATACTTTGGAACCAAAATCCAAATAAGCGAGAAATAAGTGAACATTGCCACTGACTGTGTAACCATGTGCTCTTGGACAAGACACTTAACCTCTTGGTGTTCTCATCTAAAACAAACAAAAAAAAATGAGCTGGACAAAAAGGTATCAAAGACTTCTGAGAGGTCTCATTCCACCCAATATTCTATAATTCTACTTAATGCCATGAACTGTCTGAAGAAAAATAAAACCAGATGATGAGAGTAATAGTCCTCAAGCCCTCACACTCTAGGATAGACCATTTAGCAATAGATTATTTAGATTCCCATGAATATGTGATTGTGAAAAGTTTTTTAGTCTTGTTTCCCCAGCTAGCTTGAAATTTCTTTGAAGACAGAGATCTTGCACCATTCTTAATCCTCATTGTCCTCTGCCCAGCATCTAACACGTGATAGCCATCAGGAATGTGCGTAAACAGAGCCTAATTCCATAAACCACCCATGTTCTAGCTTCACAGGCGTAATCCCATAATCCATCCATGTTATAACTTCATAGTCATGCTTGGTACCTGTTGCTCAATCACAGCAACCTAACCCAAAACAGGCATCGGTAAGGACAGCCAGCCATGTGCTCAGTAAATCATATTTCTAGCCTCTCATGTGCTCACAAAGATCTATTAAATAACTATGATTATCAGACATTAGGGTTGCTCTACAAGCCCCATCACAATCCTGAAGGTTCTCACATAGGCAGTGTATAAGGCACACACTTGTGTGTGCATTGATACACTTGTGTATCAATGGACCATAACCAGAACTGAACTGGGTCAACAACCTTTTTTTCCCAAACTATGCTTCCCCTTGAAGATGAACTGGCTTCCCAGTTCATTCCTGGAATTTTATTAGTATTTACCATGTTAACAGGTATAGTATTACTAAATTTAAAGAAAAATGAGCATGTATTTACAGGGCTCTGTACAGATCAAAAACCTAGTGTTTATCAACAATAATTTGACCCTTCTTAAAGTAGAAATATTACACTACAGACTAACTACTCTTATTCCTAGAAGCCTTCTGAACTTAGCATTCCCTGCTGCTGTGTTTCTGGTCTTAAGTACATCAGCAAAATACTCCGTAGGTCTGTAGATTATCTGTAAACCAACTGACAGGTATCCAGTCCAGACCATGCGAAGACATTTCTTTGCCCCTATCACTGCCCTCAGATGATGCTGCGAAAAGTAAAAGTTCATCAGGTGCTGACCGGGTTCACGATAGACCCGCACTGTGAATTCCTGAAAGGCCAATTGCGATTTATCATTCCTCCTGCTTATCAGCCATGGAGTGACTTTCCTCCATTTAAATAGCAGCCAGCTTCCCTCCTATGGCTCCATCCCCGTTGTCAAGGTTCTCTAAATGCTAATCAGGAGATAGAGGACACTCTGTGATCTTGTAAAGTGCTCACCCAGCAATCTGGCAAAAACAGAGTGTAAACATCATGCCTGAATACCTGCATTTGATGGTCAAGGATCAAGGCAGAAATGACCATCGCAGAGGCTGTGTCTGCCATCACAAAAAGGAACAAGGATATTTCAATGCTTTTCTAGAAGTTTGAAATGTGTTGAAAATAATACTAGTAAAACCAATCTACTTATATCAATGGTTTATTTGTGGCAATAAAAAAAGAATGGGATTGAAATTATAAACAAACTTAAGCAGATTATATAGAGATATAACCTGGTTCTATAGAAAATATTTGAGATGGGAATATGTGAACGCTTCCAAACGATGTGAATAATAGCATCAGGATGCTTAGTTAGCAAATAAGAGAATCAGCAATACTCTGTTCGACAGCTGCTGTGGTTTCCTGGATAGAAACATCAACTTGGAAGTGAGAAGTCTTTGTTTGATTCAATAAATGTTCGTTGAGACCATTCCCAACTTCACCACAAACACAATGAGTGAACATTATAAAGTCATACCTCCTCCCTAAAGTCTTCAGTGAAAGGACCCAGGTTGAATGGGGCTTTTTAAGGCTCTGAGTCATCAGCAGTATTCATAAGAAGTAAGCAAGATTAATCAACCAACAGATTATTTCACTTGAAGGCTACAGCAGAATTCTGCGTGCTGACTTCTTTTCACAATCAACTGCAAATTTTAGATATACCCCAAGTGTCACAGTTTCAGAGCTGGAAGCATCGTCTGTTCTGCTCAGTCACTCAGTCATGTGGCTTCGCGACCCTATGGACTGCAGCACACCAGGCTTCCCTGTCCCTCACTGTCTCCCAGAGTTTGCTCAAACTCGTGTCTCAAGAGGTCACAAAATGAAGTAACATTTGGCACACATCCACATATAAGTAAATCCACCTAGACAGAACAACCAATGCTCAGCATTAATCAAGTAGGGAATCACAAGGGACCTGAAACTACACAGAAATCAAGATGAGATGGTTCCCAGAAGGAAACAACAAAGATAAGATGCTGAGCCAGGATTACAAAAATCAAAGTTAACCTCAAAACCATCAGTGAAATATGCCCTCTTGGGAATGTTTGTAGTTTCAGTTCAGCATAACTACTTTTGAATTTTTATTCATTAATGTCAAGCCTGGTTTTAAAATTAATGTCTACAGGTCAAGTTCAGACACAAAAAGCATAGGCGTGCAAGCAGATACAACCTGACGTGTTTATCTTTTCAGCGCACGCTTTCTGCTGCAGGCGTGTACCAGATGTAGCAGCAGCTGTAGGAAGTTGTTTATCTACCCTCTTGACCTTTGTGAAGTGTTAGGAGATGGTAAGAACCGTGTTTTTAAATTATAGGCGTCTCCTTTCAAACTAATATCTTCTTAGCATCGGTCAAAACACATCAATAAAGGTATAAGAAGGTCAGCAAGATATGATTGCATCCCAATGATATCTATGAAAACATACTTCTGCAATGATTTATAATGCCTCTGCTTATTTCCAAATTCACTTCACTCATTCAACACTCAGTAAATATTTATTGCACTCCTGTGTGCAAGGCACAATTAACAATTGCAAATCAAATGAATGCTAATACCTATACTATTTGTGTCTATGCCTGAATTTTTACAAATGTCATTTGTGCTTTGCAAATCTATCCTTTAAATTTTTTCAAAATCTTTTCAAAATTCCAAGGATGAAAGATGACTCAAAATCTTTAAGCGGACTTCTTTATTAAAACATCACTTGGGGGGTTCACAGTCAAATGTATAGATTTCAGAAGCAAATGCCACATCCTTCTTAGAGAGACAAGAGCTTTGGCCAAGCTTCAGGGCCACACAGCTTCTGTACTGGTAGGTCACCTCTCAGGTCTGGAGGGATTACAGTAAATGCAAGGGGGACTGATCTATCAACCTAATCACTCACAAGAAATAATAACAATGTCATTAGGTAAGTTTCCAAAACAACCTAGTTCCTGCTTGAAAGTCAATCCCTCAGAAGACTGCTGAAACTTACTTTTGTTATGACATTTGAAAGAAGTCACAAAAGTTCTTTTGGTCTTTCTCTGTCAACGTCAGTGTCCTCTGGGGAAACCCGTGTGGTGATATCAAAAAACAAAAGGCAACAAATCAGAGTCTCCAAAGAGAAAGACACAAACAATGATTTTTTTTTTAAGAAACCCAGTGAGTTTCTCATTTTGGTCAAGGAACAATTAGAAAATATATTGCCTTCCCCAAAAGGTCAGCTTGCAACCAAAATCAACAGGTATTCTCAGGCTTCTCTGAATCATGTTTATTGATTTGCCAGAATTCTCCTAATCTGATAAAATATTTGTAAACTTGGGCATTCACATTAAACTCTATTTGGACATATTTAGTGTGTGCATGCAATTTAATTATAGAGGTACAGACAAATTGACACAAAACTTTATTTCTCTTTGATATGTGTGCACATACATGTGTGTAGGCACAGCTTCTTTTGTGTGTCGGCAAGAATTGACAGATACAGCCTTTGCCTTCAAGGAGCTCTTAATCTAGTAGTTGCATGTTAGAGCTGATTCACTTGACATGATTTTCTCTGACAATCTTTGTCTATATAGTAAAAGGCAATTCATTCACTGAGCAGTGATAGGGTACAGGATTTTGAATTTTCATCTTCCACGACTGGCTGTCTTCTTCCATTCAGTTAGCCTTAAACGAAAATCAGCCTTAAAGCTCTCTGAGTCTCAACTTTTTGCTACCACATTAACTTGCCTTAGAGAGACGACATAAGTCTTTCAAAAAAACAATTTTCAAGAATTCTGTGGCAATGACAACTTGTTGGACTGAATTCCCAGTTGTGCAAATTGTATATATTCAGTCTGAGGGAATGACGGGTTGGACTAAAAGAAACATGAAAAAAAATTTGAAAATATTTTCAGATGCCAAAGAATGAGACAATCATTCAGTAAATATGGCCGACATACCTACTTGGCGCTGGTTGTTGCAACAGAAAATTGCTACTAAATGTCTTCCTCACTCACTTCAGAGCCATAGTGAATCACGATAGCCAAGTCCTGGCCATGGTCATAGAAGAACAGCCCAAATCTCTGTCCTATGAAATTTTTGTTAGGATTCCAGTGAGTGTGTTGATGGGGAAAATGTTGAGTGTTACTGAAGGCAAAACATATGTGTACAATTGGAGTGATATATGGACTCCTATTTATATGGTACAATGTACATAAATATGGTGTGATTTTAGGAAAATGAAAATGGTCCCTGTGACACCAAAAGCACAGATGACAAAAGAAAAAAAAACTGGGTTGCATCAAAAGTTCAAACATGATTATGTCTGTGCAAAAGACATAATCAACAGAGAAAAAAGTCAAACCAAGAAATGGAAGAAAATATCTGTAAATCGTAGATCTGATAAGAGGTTATCTGGAATATAAAAATAAATTCTACAACTAACAATAAAAAACAAACAACACAATTTAAAAAATGGGCAAAGGATGTGAACAGACATTCTCCAAAGAATATGTACAAATGGCCAACAAGCATAAGAAAAGATGCTCAATCTCATTAACCATTAGAGAAATAGAAATCAAAACCACAATTGGATACCACCTTATACCCATTAGGACGGCTACTATCAAATAAACAAAAAAATAACAAGTGTTGAAAACGATGGGGAGAAACTGGAAATTTTTGTGCACTGTTAGTGGGAAGTAAAGTAGTTCATCCAATATAGGAAATGGTATGGTAGTTTTTCAGAAAAATTAAAAATATAACAACCATTTGATTCAGCAATTCTACTTCTGGGTATATATTAAAGAATTGAGAGTAGAGCCTTAAAGAGATATGTATATAACCATAACCATAGCAGCATTATGCACAATAACCAAGAGGCAGAAACCCAAATGCCCATCAACAGATGAATGGAAAATAAAATATGATATATACATACAATAGAATAGTATTTAGCCTTAAAAATGAAGCAAATTCTGACAGATGCTATAACACAGATAAACCTTGAGGACATTATGCCACAGGAATACATTAGTCACAAAAAAACAAATACTATATGATTCTACTTATGTCAGATATCTAGAATCACACAGACAGAAAGTGGAATGGTGGTCTTAGGAGTTGGGGGGTGGGGGTAGAGAGAAATGGCAAGTTGTTTAATGGGTACAGAATTCCAGTTTTGTAAGAATAAAGGAGTACTGGAGGTCTGTTTCACACTAATGTGAATATACGTAACACTACTGCACTGTACATCTAAAAATGGTTAAGATGGTAAATTTTATGCTACATGTAGCAGTAGTAGTAGTTCAGTCACACAGTCGTGTCCGACTCTTTGCGATGCCATGGACTGCAGCACGCCAGGCCTCCCTGTCCATCACCAATTCCCAGAGTCCACCCAAACGCACGTCCATTGAGTCGGTGATGTCATCCAACCATCTCATCCTCTGTCGTCCCCTTCTCCTCCTGCCCTCAATCTTTCCCAGTATCAGGGTCTTTTCAAAAGACTCAGCTCTTCGCATGAGGTGGCCAAAGTATTGGAGTTTCAGCTTCAACATCAGTCCTTCCAATGAACACCCAGGACTGATCTTCAGGATGGACTGGTTGGATCTCTTTGCAGTCCAAGGGGCTCTCAAGGGTCTCCTCCAACACCTCAGTTCCAAAGCATTAATTCTTTGGTGCTCAGCTTTCTTTACATTCCAACTCTCACATCCATACATGACTACTGGAAAAACCATAGCCTTGATGAGATGGACTTTGGTTGGCAAAGTAGTGTCTCTGCTTTTTAACATGCTGTCTAGGTTGGTCATAACTTTCCTTCCAAGGAGTAAGCATCTTTTAATTTCAAGGCTTCAGTCACCATCTGCAGTGATTTTGGAGCCCCCCAAAATAAAGTCAGCCACTGTTTCCACTGTTTCCCCATCTATTTGCTATGAAGTGATGGGACCAGATGCCATGATCTTAGTTTTCTGAATGTTGAGCTTTAAGCCAACATTTTCACTCTCCTCTTTCACTTTCATCAAGAGGCTCTTTAGTTCTTCTTCTCTTTCTGCTATAAGGGTGGTGTCATCTGCATATCTGAGGTTATTGATATTTCTCCCAGCAATCTTGATTCCAGCTTGTGCTTCATCCAGCTCAGCGTTTCTCATATAAGTTAAATAAGCAGGGTGACAATATATAGCCTTGACGTACTCCTTTTCCTACTTGGAACCAGTCTGTTGTTCCATGTCCAGTTCTAACTGTTGCTCCCTGACCTGCATGCTGATTTCTCAAGAGGCAGGTCAGGTGGTCTGGTATTCCCATCTCTTTCAGAATTTTCCACAGTTTATTGTGATCCACACAGTCAAAGGCTTTGGCATAGTCAATAAAGCAGAAATGGATGTTTTTCTGGAACTCTCTTGCTTTTTCGATGATCCAGCAGATGTTGGCAATTTGATCTCCGGTTCCTCTGCCTTTTCTAAAACCAGCTTGAATATGTGGAAGTTCACATTTCACATATTGCTGAAGCCTGGCTTGGAGAATTTTGAGCATTACTTTGCTAGTGTGTGAGATGAGTGCAATTGTGCAGTAGTTTGAGCATTCTTTGGCATTGCCTTTCTTTGGAATTGGAATGAAAACTCACCTTTTCCAGTCTTGTGGCCACTGCTGAGTTTTCCAAATTTGCTGGCATATTGAGTGCAGCACTTTCACAGCATCATCTTTCAGGATTTGAAATAGCTCAATTGGGATTCCATCACCTCCACTAGCTTTGTTTGCAGTGATGCTTCCTAAGGCCCACTTGACTTCACATTCTAGGATGTCTGGCTCTAGGTGAGTGATCACACCATCATGATTATCTGGGTCGTGAAGATCTTTTTTGTACAGTTCTTCTGTGTATTCTTGCCACCTCTTCTTAATATCTTCTGCTTCTGTTAGGTCCATACCATTTCTGTCCTTTATCGAGCCCATCTTTGCATGAGATGTTCCCTTGGTATCTCCAATTGTCTTGAAGAGGTCTCTAATCTTTCCTATTCTATTATTTTCCTCTATTTCTTTGCAGTGATCACTGAGGAAGGCTTTCTTATCTCTCCTTGCTATTCTTTGGAACTCTGGATTCAAATGGGTATATCTTTCCTTTTCTCCTTTGCCTTTCACTTCTCTCCTTTTCACAGCTATTTGTAAGGTCTCCTCAAACAGCCATTTTGCTTTTTGCATTTCTTTTTCTCAGGGATGGTCTTGCTCCCTGCCTCCTGTACAATGTCACGCACCTCCGTCCATAGTTCATCAGGCACTCTGTCTATTAGATCTAGCCCCTTAAATCTATTTCTCACTTCCACTGTATAATCATAAGGGATTTGATTTAGGTCATACCTGAATGGTTTAGTGGTTTTCCCCACTTTCTTCAATTTAAGTCTGAATTTGGCAATAAGGAGTTCATGATCTGAGCCACAGTCAGCTCCCAGTCTTGTTTTTGCTGACTGTATAGACCTTCTCCATCTTTGGCTGCAAAGAATATAATCAATCTGATTTCGGTGTTGACCATCTGATGATGTCCAAGTGTACAATTTTCTCTTGTGTTGTTGGAAGAGGGTGTTTGCCATGACTAGTGCGTTCTCTTGGCAAAACTCTATTAGCCTTTGCCCTGTTTCATTCTGTATTTACCACAATTAAAAATAATAACTAAATGATCCTAATGCAATTTAAGAAAGCTGATGTCTTTAAACAAATACTCTTCTCAATGTTTTTAAAAATCTGCTATATATCAGTTGGAGACAACAGAGGGCCATCAGCCCAAAGGGAGCATGGCATTCAAAATCTAAGACAAAGTCAGCATGCATCTCCCTTCACAACTGATAGCAGTAAAAATAACACACAACAGAAGGGATTTGGCCACAACTGATCAATGAATTAGGGTTCACAAGAGAAACAAAATCAATAAGGTATATAGAAGGAGATCCATTTTAAGGAGCTGGCTCACAATTGACTCATAATTGTGAGGCTGGCATGTCCATAATCTATAGGGCAGGCAAACTCATGTTCATTCAGTCAGTGATGCCATTCAATGATCTCATCCTGTGTCACCCCCTTCTCCTCCTGCCTTCAGTCTTTCCCAGCATCAGGGACTCTTCCAGTGAGTCAGTTCTTCATATCAGGTGGCCAAAACTATTGGAGCTTCAGCTTCAGCATCAGTCCTTCCAATGAATATTCATGGTTGATTTCCTTTAGGATTGACTGGTTTGATCTCCATGCTGTCCAAGGGACTCTCAAGAGTCTTCTCCAACACCACAGTTCGAAAGCATCAATTCTTCAGCCCTCAGCCTTCTTCATAGTACAACTCTCACATCTGTACATGACTACTAGAAAAACCATAGCTTTGACTATTTGGACCTTTGTCAGCAAAGTAATGTCTCTGCTTTTTAATACAGTGTCTAGGTCTATCATAGCTATTCTTCCAATTTTGGGGCTGCATTCACCATCTACATTGATTGTGGAGCCCAAGAAAATGAAATGACACTGTTTCCACATTTTCTCCATCTATTTGCCATGAAGTGATAGGACCAGATGCCATGATCTTCATTTTTTGAATGTTGAGTTTTAAGCCAGCTTTTTCACTCTCCTTTTTCACCTTCATCAACAGGCTCCTTAGTTCCTCTTCATTGTCTGCCATTAAAGTGGTATCATCTGCATATCTGAGGTTGTTGATATTTTTCCCAGCAATCTTGATTCCAGCTTGTGATTCAACCAGTCTGGTATTTCACATGATGTGCTCTGCACAGAAATTAAATAAACGGGGTGACAATATACAGCCTTGATATACTCCTTTTCTGATTTTGAACCAGTTCATTGTTCCATGTCCAGTTCTAACTGTTGCTTCTTGTCTTGCATACAGGTTTCTCAGAAGGCAGGTGTTGTGGTCTGATAGTCCCATCTCATTAAGAATATTCCACAGTTGGTTGTGATCCACACAGTCAAAGGATTTAGCACAGTCAATGAAGCTGAAGTAGATGTTTTTTTGGAATTCTCTTGCTTTTTCTATGATCCACTATATGTTGTCAATTTGTTCTAAAGTCCTTGTGTAATCTGGGAGCTGAGTAAAGGTTTCAGTGAAATTAAGACTTTGGTAGGTTAAGTTAGCATGTTGTGATTGGTTGGGTTACCAACGAAAGTATGGAAATACCACAAATAGCTTCCAAACTAGTAGAGGTAAAAATTAAAATGATTAAAAAAAGAATATTTATTCAATTCAGGCAGGGTTCCTATGTTACAGTCTGGAGGCAGAATTCCTTCCTCTTTAGGGGTCCTCCATCTTTGCCTTATGACCTTCAACAGATTAGAAAAGACCCACTGCATTATAGAAGATAAGTTGATTTACTCAAAGTCTACTGATAGAAAATGCTAATCTTCTTTAATAAAAATAATCTCAGCAACATCTAGACTGGTACTGGACCAAACAACTGGCACTGTAACCTCGCTAAGATGACAGATAATATTAACCATCATAGTTATGACACAGATTTTCTTTTAAACAAACATATCTGTATTTGTATCAGTGAATTTCTAATTCCAAGTAATGAACTTGGGAAGCTATACATTTATTCCATTGATGCTTTCTTTGCTCTCTTTTGGAAAGTATCTGTTTGTATCAGACACAGAGCCAGATCCAAGCAAAAAAGAAAATTAATCTTTGCTTATATTAACTTTTTAAAATCAGTGAAATGCCATTATTTAGTTTAATTATTTTGTTAAAACAACATTGTTCCAAAGACCTTGGGAATGCTTTTTTTAATCTTTTTTTTTTTTTTTTTTAGCCATGATGCAGGGCATATGGGATGCCACCAGGCATGTGGGACCTTAGCTCCTCCAATCAGGGATTGAACCCATGTCCCCCAGCAGTGGAAGCACAAAGTCTTAACTGCTGGACCACCAGGCAAGTCCTAGGACTATTTTTTAAAATCAAAGTCACTTTCAAAGTTGAAAATTTACCACCTTTGAAAATTTTTAAAAGCATGTGTCACTAGAAACTATTGTACAAGAGGTGTTTAAAAAACTGATCCAAATAGCAGCATCGCTAGATTTAGTGTAAGGCTCTCAAGAGGTAAAATCTTCCAAAAGTTGTCTTCACTCTTCTAAATATATAAGCTCTAGTCATTTATACTTAAACCTTTGAGGCAAATTATAACTATGAAGTTGCAGTATTGGGAATTGAGATATGAAAGAATATCATAGTAACAACTAAAAAAGATTTCAATCATCCTGTTCATGATAAAGGAAACTACAGGAATCTATATCTAAAACTTTAGTAAATAAATTATAGTACTAACTTGAACTTACCCAATGGCTCAGTAAGTAAAGAATCTGCCAGCAATGCAGGAGACACAGGAGACACAGGTTCGATCCCTGGGTAGGAAAGATCCCCTGGAGAAGGAAATGGGAGGGAATCCACTCCAGTATTCTTGTCGGAAAAATCCCGTGGACAGAGGAGGGTTACAGTCCAAAGGGTCACAAAGAGTTAGACACGACTGAATGTCTAACCACACTAAACTGGATAGAATATTGTAGTTGTCTAAAACAGGATAGGCAGGGACAGGAAATGTACTGTTTCTACTCAGGCAGTGAAACTGTTAAGATTTGTATGCAACTTTTGTATGCATGTTCACTTGTCTAGGGCAAGACACTCTAACTCTGATACAATGTGTTATAACTCCCCAAAAAAGTTAGACAACTGTAGCAGAAGAATATTCAATGCAATGATAAAATGGGAAATTTACATTGCTAAGTAAAAAGACAAGATATTAAAAAGCTAATACAATGTGCTATATTTAAAAGATTTTGATGTATGCTTAGTAAATAATAATGAAAAATACATCAAGATGTTAGCAAGAAGAATCTCTGAGTAGTGTGGGATTACATATAATTTTTGCTGTTGTTTTGTTTTGCTGTTGGCTTGTTTGTATTTTCTCAATTTTCTACAATGAAATGTGTTTCTTTTACAAAGAAAAAATAAAATTTAAGTTGGAAATGGAAGGTAGAAGAATGATTTCTCAGTGTGTCATCAACATAGTTCAGACCACAGGAGTTCTGATTCTAGTCAACTGATTCCTGTTTGACATTAATAGCAGCTGTAATAATAATAAAGTAGCCATTATAATGATAATAATATCAAACTACTTGACAACAACCTATGCAGATAATTCCCATTAATTGACTGGGCCTGGTGTGTTTCTCATTATAAATCAATTAGCTGGAATTTGGGTTTATAAATTATTTTAGTATGAACTTAACTGACACGAGGAACTGACCAAGGGAATAAATCTCCCTAGGTCAGTTCATCCATGGGTGGGAAGAAAATCAAATTTCTGAACTTGCAAAATCAAAACATCCATGTGGTTATACCTACGATTCTCTTATATAATCCCTCAAATTTGACAAAGATATAAGATACTTACAGGAAATAATAGCAGTATCTTCTCAAAAAATTAGATTTTTTTCAGTAAATTTAAAAAAATTTATTTATATTAAAATAAACCCTTTATTTTAGAATAGTTTTAGATTTATGAAAAAGCTGCAAAGATAATACAAAGAGTTCCAGTATCCCCCTCACCCAGTTTCCCCTAATGTTAAGATCTTGTATTACTACCGCACATTTGTCACAACTCATGAGCCAATCGGAGAAGGCAATGGCACCCCACTGCAGTACTCTTGCCTGGAAAATCCCATGGACGGAGGGGCCTGGTGGGCTGCAGTCCATGGGGTCGCAAGGAGTCGGACATGACTGAGCGACTTCACTTTCACTTTTCCCTTTCATGCCTTGGAGAAGGAAATGGCAACCCACTCCAGTACTCTTGCCTGGAGAATCCCAGGGACGGCAGAGCCTGGTGGGCTGCCGTCTCTGGGGTCGCACAGAGTCGGACACGACTGAAGCGACTTAGCAGCAGCAGCAGTGAGCCAATACTGATACATTAATATTAACCTAAGTCCATTCTTTCTTTTTTCAGTTTTCTAAGTTTAAGGTGCATGGCATACTGATTAGCCTCACAGGCCTCATGAAATGGTCATCACAACAAATTTAGTGAACCCACACAGGTACAAAATCAAAGAAATAAGAGAAAAAATGTGTTTCCTGGTGATTAGAACTCAGGATTTACTCTATCAACTTTCATGTGTAACATACAGCAGTGTTAATTATATTTATCATGTGTATTACATTCCTAGTACTTATTTATCTTATAACTGGAGTTTGTATCTTTGACTGTAGCTATCCAATTCCCCTTCCCTATCCCTGGCCTCGTGTAACCACAAATTTGATATCTCTTTTTCTATGAATTTGTTTTTGAAGTGTAAGTGACCTACAATGCTACATTAGTTCCTGTTACAGAACACAGTGATTGGATATTTCTTCACATTTCATACCGGTAAGTACAGTCACCATACAAAGACATTACATAATTATTGACTATATTCCCCACACTGTACATTTCTTACCCATTTCATACTCATTTATTTTGCAACTCTATAAATACTATTTATGTATTTGTTTTGCAACTCTATAAATATATTTATTTACTTATTCTTTTTGGCTGCGCTGGGTCTTTGTTGCTCCACGAGGGACTTCTCTACTTGTGGAGAGCAGGGGATACTCTTTGCTGTGGTGTGCGGGCTTCTCATGTGGTGCTTCTCTTGGGGAGCACGTTTTCTAGGGCGCGGAGGCTTTAGTCATTGAGGCGCATGGGCTTAGTCGCCCCAAGTTAGATTCTTGATTAGACTGTCTCCAGTTTGAAAGTGTGCTATCTCTTCACAACTTTTTCTTAACATGTTGGTATCATCACTTATCTGCTAGCAAATATAAGCAGCTATCAAAACAGATGATAAAATAGCGAATAAATATTAATAAACAACACTTAGCTTATTGCTATTTTTTCACAAACAACAGTATTTTAGGTTCTGTATCAGTTTGGGGACCTCCAGGAAATAGGATTTCCAGGAAACAGAATTAGATTTTACTGGGGGAAATGTTTATGAAAGGTTTCCCAGATTGTGCTAGTGGTAAACAACCCACCTGTCAACACAGGAGACATAAGAGATGCAGGTTCAATCCCTGGGTCGGGAAGATCCCCTGGAGGAGAGCATGGCAACCCTCTCCAGTATTCCTGCCTGGAGAATCCCATGGACAGAAGAGTCTGGAAGGCTACAGTCCATAGGATTGCACAGAGTCGAGCACAACTGAAGTGATTTAGCATGCATGCATGCAGGTTTATGAAGAACAAAAGGGAGTGGGAGAGGGAGCAGCCTAAGAGCGACTTCAGATCATGTTTCTAGAGAAGGAGGGAAGAAGGACGTGGTACAAGAGCCTCAGACTGCAGTGACCTCTGTGAGGGTCTCAGCCAGACCTATGCGGTGCCTCAGAGAGACGGCTGCCCATTGAGAAGTTTTACGCTGAACAAAAATGGCCCAGCTCTAGTAACTCTGTCATGCCTGGTCATTAGCTGGGGAGAACATGGTCTCAGTGTGAAGACCAGAGCAGGTGCAAAGGTATAAAAGCTGAGGCAGGCTCTCTCTTGAAGGGAGAGCTGAGTGGCACACGTGGGTCATAACCACAGGCTGATATTTTTTATTTCATACATGTCAATTTATGTTTGCAACTAAAATTATTCATAGTTCTGGCATTGTAATTAAACATGCCATTCTGTTCCCATGTCCCCAAAAGAGCATAATATTCCTACTTGCAATCTACAACAACTATGATTTCCAAGTGTGTTACCACCTTTACAATTTTGAGATCCTTTCCCAATTTGAAGTCAGAAGATTTGGACTCACATCCTAGCTTCATCACTTTTGGCCTGCATTGTCTTGAGCAAGACATCTGACCTTGCTGAACCTCAGTTTCCTTATTTCTAAAGTAGAAATATTCATGCCTTACCCCAAAGGACTGTTTTAAAGACTAAACACAATAACCTACATGAAACTCTCTGGCATATAGAAAGTGCTCAATAAATGTTTCTTTTTAGATTGGAAAACAACAACCCTACCCGATACTATTACATCTAGATTGTCAACGTTACCTTACTTTACCTGGACAAGTTACCTAACTCTTATGAGCCTCAGTTTCCTCATCTATCTAATAGAATAGTAGTTTACCCTATGGCACTGAGTCACTGGAAAAGATTAGATGAAATAATGTAAAGACAGCATTTATCACAATACCTGACACACAAGAAGTCCTCAGTAAATATTACAGATTAGGATTACTTATTACCAGCACATCTTATTGTTATTGTTGTTGTTCAGTCGCTAAGTCACGTCCAACTCTTTGCGACCCCATGTCCTTTAATTTCACAGCTGCATTAACTCTCCACAGTGATTTTGCAGCCCAAGAAAATAAAATCTGTCACTGCTTCCACTTTTTCCCCTTCTATTTGCCCCGAAGTGATGGAACTGGATGCCATTATCTTAGTTTTTTGAATGTTGAGTTTTAAGCCTGCTTTTTCACTCTCCTCTTTCACCCTCATCAAGAGGCTCTTTAGTTCTTCTTCACTTTCTGCCATTAGAATGGTATTGTCTGCATATCTGAGGTTATTGATATTTCTCTGAGTAGTCTTAACTCCAGCTTGTGATTCATCCAGCCCAGCATTTCACATGATGTACTCTGCAGAGAAGTTAAATAAGCAGAGTGGAAATACACAGCTTTGTCATATGACTTTTCCAATTTTGAACCAGTAAGTTGCTCAACTTAGGTTCTAACTGTTGCTTCTTGCTCCACATACAAGTTTCTCAGGAGGTAGGCAAGGTGGTCTGGTAATTCCATCTCTTTAAGAATTTTCCATGGATACACAGTCAAAGGCTTTAGTGTGGTCTATGAAGCAGAAGTAGATGTTTTTTCTGGAACTCTTTTGTTTTCTTCATGATCCAACAAATGTTGGCAATTTGACTTCTAGTTCCTCTGCCTCTTTGAAACCCAACTTCCAACATGTATAACTGGAAGTTCTTGGTTCACATACTGTTGAAGTCTAGCCTGAAGGATTTGGAGCATAATCTTGCTAGCATATGAAATGAGTGCAATTGTGCAGTAGTTTGAACATTCTTTGGCATTGCCCTTCTTTGGGATTGGAATGAAAACTGACCTTTTCCAGTCCTGTGGCCACTGCTGAGTTTTCCAAATTTGCTGGTATATTGAGTGCAGCACTTTCACAGTATCATCTTTTAGGATTACAGCTCAGCTGGAATTCCATCACCTCCACTAGCATTGTTCGTAGTGATGCTTCCAAAGGCCCACTTGACTTCACACTCCAAGATGTGTGGCTCCAGGGGAATGACCACACCATCATGGTTATCTAGGTCTTTAAGATCTTTCTAGTATAGTTCTTCTGTGTATTCTTGCCATCTCTTCTTAATCTCTTCTGCTTCTGTTAGGTCCTTACCATTTCTGTCCTTTATCATGCCCATCCTTACATGTCGTTCCCTTGATATCTCCAGTTTTCTTGAAGAGATCTCTAGTCTTTCCCATTCCATTGTTTTCCTCTATTTCTTTGCATCGCTCATTTAAGAAGCCCTTCTTATCTTTCCTTGCTCTTCTCTGGAACTCTGCATTCAGTTAGGTATATCTTTCCCTTTCTCCTTTGCCTTTTGCTTCTCTTCTTTCCTAAGCTATTTGTAAAGCTTCCTCAGACAACCACTTTGCCTTCTTGCATTTCTGTTTCTTAGGGATGGTCTTGATCACTGCTTCCTGTACATTGTTACAAACCTCTTTCCATAGTTTTTCAGGCACTCTGTCTGCCAGATCTAATCCCTTGAATCTATTCATCACCTCCACTGTATAGTCATAAGGGATTTGATTTAGGTCATACTTGAATTGCCTTGAATGGCCTAATGGTTTTCCGTACTTTCTTCAAGCTATGCCTGAATTTTGCAATGAGGAGCTCATGATCCAAGCCACAGGCAGCTCCAGGTCTTATTTTTAGTGACTGTATAGAGTGTCTCCATCTTTGGCTGCAAAGAACATAATCAATCTGATTTCTGTATTGACCATCTGGTGATGTCCATGTGTGGAGTCATCTCTTGTGTTGTTGGAAAAGGGCGTTTGCTGTGACCAGTGTGTTCTCTGGACAAAACTCTGTTAGCTTTGGCCTTGCTTCATTTTGTACTCCAAGATCAAACTTGCCTATTACTCCAGTATCTCTTGACTTCCTACTTTTGCATTCCAATCCCCTATGATGAAAAGGACATCTTTTTCTGGTGTTAGTTCTAGAAGGTGTTGTAGGTCTTCGTAGAACAGGTCAACTTCAATTTCTTTGGCATCGGTGGTTGGAGCATAGACTTGAATTACTGTGATGCTGAATGGTTTGCCTTGGAAATGAACCAAGATCATTCTGTTGTTTTTGAGACTGCACCCAAATACTGCATTTCAGACTCTTAGTTCACTCATTCCTAAGATGTCGATGTTCACTCTTGCCATCTCCTGCTTGACCACACCCAATTTACCTTGATTCATGGACTTACCATTCCAGGTTCCTATGCAATATTGTTCGTTACTGCATCAGACTTTACTTTCACCACTAGGCACATCCACAACTGAGCATTGTTTCTGCTTTGACCCAATCGCTCCATTCTTTCTGGAGCTATTAGTAGTTGCTCTCTGCTTTTCCCCAGTAGCATGCTGGACACCTTCTAGCCTGGGGATTTCATCTTCCAGTGTCATACCTTTTTGACTTTTCATACTGCCCATGGGATTCTCCAGGCAAGAATACTGGAGTGGGTTGCATTTCCTTTTCCAGTGGACCACATCTTCCCAGAACTCTTCACTATGACCTGTCCACATTTGGTGGCCCCACATGGCATGGCTATTGCTTCACCGAGTTACGCGAAACCCTTCAGCACAAGACTGATCCATGAAGGGGATCAACACATTAGTTCATTTTAATTTTGAATTTCAGAGAAATTAGATTTATTATATCATAGATTTCATGACAATCTTAGTCTCATAGGAACAATTAATATCTCTATTCTCAGACTTGACATCTCCTTTGATATAAGTGCACATAAATACCCCTACTGTTGGCCCTTGGTATCTAAGGGTGTCATGGATTGGTTAAACCCACAGGTTGGAGGATTGACTGTATTAATTGTATGACACCATTTTATATAAAAGATCTGAGCAACTTAAGATTTTGGTATCCACAGGGACTCCTGGAACCAATCCCCCACAGATATCAAGGGACATTATACTTGCCAAAATGACCCAGTGCTGTACAATAATAACTAGACAGAGATAAGCAGCCTTACTTTCTTGATCATCTATTTTCAAATTCGCTCCTCTGACAGAAAGACATGCTTGGTTTTTTCTACATAGATTATGACATTCGTTAGTCATGGATCATTATCATCACCACTAAAGATAATAACAACAATAATGTATTTTTTAACCTGAAAGACTCAATTTCTTTGAGGTATGTTTTCTTAGTTTCAGAGCCTCAACTGGACATTTAAAATGTAAATTGGATCTATTTTTACTTCTGTTCATTTACCAATTTTGCCTCTGCCAGTTTATCACCTGAAACTTCAGAGAGTTAGGGACAGGGGAATATTGAGGGGTAGAAGACAGAATAGTTTAAAATAAAGAAAAGCACAGAAATATAGATTCTGTAATCACTTGAAAGTAGGAAGGGAATAGAACAGAAAATAGCAATGGAAGTTTCCAAAGACAGGATTACAAATTTTCAACTTGACCACTGAATACTGGAAAATGAAAGACAGTCATAGACAAGCCATGCTTTTTTCCCATATGTTTCACAGATTGACAGTTCAGACTTCACAAGACTAGTTGACCAGATGAGGCTAGTCTCTAGACTCTGGGTGGAAACCTTTTCTTTCAAAATTGGAAAAAAAAAAAAAAAGGAAATCTCATTATGTTCAGTCTTTAACTCTTGGGTAAAATTGTCACTCAAACATGCTTCTGCCAATAAAGAAGTCAATTTGATTAAAAGTATGCTAAGATCATAAGTTGTTCCCCGTCGGTAAGCAGTCACTCCTCAGTGAGTAATGATTTCCCATACTAATCCACAGAGCTTAATTACAACAACTAACTCAAACATAAGCCATTTAATAAATTAATTGTTGACAGAAATCTTAGTCAAAATCTAGATTTTCAAATTTTTATTCAAAACGTATAATTTCCACCATTGCAGATCACCAAGAATTCAAAAATATTGATCATCTTTGAGAAACATGCAACAGAATTATATCATTACCGAGCAAAGATAGTTTTTCCATGAAGTAAGAGTCAGGACTCATGATTCATTTCAGGCCACAGTCCATGAAATTTAATTTCCCTGGCCCTCAGTCTCAGATATAAAGGCAATTCACTAGATAAGAAGATTCTGGGCTTTGTCTCCGACACAAAAGAGAAAAAGAAAGAAGCAGCTGGAACTTCAGCGGTTGATACAATTGTAAAAACACAAACAAAACTCATAACAGAAGTCAACCTGATGGGCATAAGAAGCCCCAGATGGTAGAAGCAATTGGCAAGTGTGTATCATTCTTTCATTCTATTATTAGGCACTTACTGTGTGTCAACTGTATGCCAAGCTCCTCTGGAGCTGAACAGTGTTAACCATATGGCAAAGTTTCAGGAAACCTCAAAAAACTCTCATACAAGTAACATCATGCTGCTGATAACAAGTTGGGTTCATAATAACTGGTCCCTGCCTATGAAAAAGGGATATTTCTGCTGTAAAATATCAAAAAAGTAAGTCATCCTCCCCCGACTCCCAATATCTCAGGTGATACAATACACTTCAAACTTTCTGTGGTACAGGTACATATTGAAGAACAACCACCAGACATTTTTGTATTAAGGCCAAAGAATAAAAGGTAAATGAAATACAGTGATACTTCCCCCTATCTACCTCATTCCTGTGTTGAAGATCCCTAGTGTGCATAAAATTCAAAACATAAGTCAGTTGACCCTCTCTGCTATGTCCTATCTGTAGAAGAAAAAAAAAAAACAGGGCAAATATAGTGGGAGGTAGCTTAGGTATACAGTACACAGATCAGAGAGCTGAGGTTTTAGTACAGTTTTATTATTGAGGCTTGGAACCTACTCTATGAGTATGGACAGAGGTAGAATTCATGGTGGTCATGGGTCCCAGCATGAACATAATTACAGGAGTTGTAAAGTCACAGAAAAATATCTGCTATTCTGGAAAGCTTTTTCATCCTGGCATTTCAACAAACCCCAGTATATGTTTGGTTCCCTTTTATGGAGACAGCATAATGCTCTAAGCCAAAAGTCATTAAGAGACCACAGAGGACAATTTTAGTGTCAGTTTTCATTTTCATCCCAATGACCCTCATTCTTGTCATCTTTATTAAAGACATAAGTCGCCCACTCAATTCCCTCTGCCCTTCAAGTCAGGAAAAGAAATTCCCTGGAGGAAACTGAAGGAAAAGCAAAACTGATAGAGTATTTAAAGATGAGATGAGATCAAAATGGGTGAGGAGAAGGTTCATATTCCCTCAATCCAAGAAACAATCAGGTCACCTCAGGAATCTACCCTTCACTTAAAAATCTATGGAAAAACAGTACAAGGAAACTTTGCCACAAAGTTTGCATGACTGGCTTCCAGGGGACTTGGTAGGTTAGGATTGGTAGAAAAAAGAGTAAAATAAAAATAAAGAAAAATGTAACAAATGATTGTGTTTAGAAGAAACTTTTCATAAAGCCACTAATTTCGATGATTGTTATCATAGCTTACATTTAGTCTGTGCTTAGTATATGCCAGGTAGCACATTAAGCCCCTTACACAGATCATCATATTTAATTCTCACAAAATCCTATGAGGAATGTACAGTTATTATTTCCATTTTACAGATGAACACACTGATACACACAGAAGGGAAGGAACTTGCATGAGGTCAAGAAGCTAGCAAGTTCCAAATTCTAACAATCAAACCCCAAAGAGGTCAGCTCTAGCCTAGGAGTCTGGCCTCTTCCCAGAGGAAACTGTTTCAGTTAATCAATTGCTATGTATTAAACTACCCTAAACATAATGGCTTAAAACTCTATAATTCATTCTCTCTCAAGGTTCTGTGGGTTGAGTGATAGAGGCAGTGATAGACTGCTCGGTGAGGCAGTCCTTGCTTAAGCTCTCTCATACAGTAACAGTTATATATGATGGCTGAGTCAAAATTTATTTGACTGTATTGGCCATTTAAATGATGGGGCTGGGCTGGGTATCCAAGATGGTGTATCACATGGCTGCCAGGTGATGTTGGCTGTCAGTTGGCAGGTCAAGAGGGGCCATTAGTCAGAGCACCAATACATGACCATGGTAGCTGTGTCCCAACAAGGAGAGTTCTGAAAAGAGAGTACCCTAAGAGCAAACATTCCAAAAGAACCAAGCAAAGCTTGCAAAGCTTCTTATGATCAAATCTCAGAAATTCTGCAGCATCATTTCCACCAAACTCAATCGGTCAACAGTGATTACCAGGCACAGCCAGATTCAAAGGGAGAATACTATAAAGGATATAAATTCTAAGAGGTATTGGGTTGATCTTTGGAGACTAACTACTATAGTTATATCTGCTAAGAACGAATCTTTATGTTCGCCTCCTGGAAAGAAGCCAGGGAAGGGAGTCAGACACCCATGAGGCTCTGGAAATGGGGAAGTTCTTACAAAGATGTTAAGCCAACTACATTACTAAGAGGCTGATATGAAAACAACAACAAGAAAAGCAAACACGAATTATAGACCCAAATTTAAATCACATAAATCATGAATTCCTCAGCATCCTCCCCAAAGCACTGCCAGAAAGATAGCCTTCTGAAGGCCTTATATGTTTTGTAGGCTACATGTGATTTCTTCTTTTCTAACTTATCCTCCCTTTCCGTATCCTACTGACTTAGAGGCACTATGGTATAAATACAAAAGTAGGCTCTGAAATCAAATTCAAAGCCCTGAATTCGAATTGAGACTCTTAGCAGTACTCTGAGTCCTTAGGTAAGACTTACCCCCTCTGACATTCTGTTTCCTCACCTATTAATAAGTAACATGAGTAATAATATCTGTATTTGTAGCTGAGTATACATATCTCTCTCTCTGTCACTAAGATACACGGTCACTGTATAACTTGGATCCTTTTCTCTAAAGCTCACAATACCAAATAGAAAAAAATCTAAGTTACATTTATATCCATTTTGTATATTAAAAAACAAAGGGGAATTAAATTACTTATTAAGAACTTCAGCAGATCTGCAGTCTCAGAGCTCTAGCCCATAGGGATTTTCTCTTGTCCACTCTGCTCAATAGTGGGGCCTCTGCCCAGCATGGTCCTATATCTAGGAACATGTGGTCCTAACAGTTTTTTACCTAGACAGGAAGAACATATGAGGCAGGTACAGGAAGGCGAGAAAAGGCATAGCACAAAGATTATTCTAATTGCACAGTACCTGTCTCAGAGTAGTGCATGTGTGCATGCTAAGTCGCTTCAGTCGTGTACAACTCTTTGCAACTTCCATGGACTATAGCCCACCAGGCTCCTCTGTCCATGGGGTTCTCCAGACAAAAATACTGCAGTGGGTTACCATGACCTCCTCCAGGGGATCTTCCAGGCCCAGGTTTTGAACCTACATCTCTTATGCCTCCTGCATTGGCAGGTGGGTTCTTTACCACTAGCATCAACTGGGAAGCCCCGTCTCAGAATAGACATACAGTCATAACTGTTGGGTAGATGGACAAACAGATGGATCAGTTTTAACTGCAAATCTTTTTCCTCTTGTGGTGTCAGAAGATGGACTCTCACTTCCACCTCAGCAAGTTCTCAGACATTTCATACTCCTTAAGCAGAGAGAGCTGTAATCAAGACTGCTGGGAGAAATATCAATAACCTCAGATATGCAGATGACACCACCCTTATGACAGAAAGCAAAGAGGAATTAAAGAGCCTCTTGATGGAAGTGAAAGAGAAGGGTGAAAAAGTTGGCTTAAAACTCAACATTCAACAAACGAAGATGATGGCATCCAGTCCCATCACTTCATGGCAAATAGACGGAGAAACAATGGAAACAGTGACAGATTTTTATTTTCTTGGGCTCCAAAATCACTGCAGATGGTGACTGCAGCCATGAAATTAAAAGGCACTTGCTCCTTGGAAGAGCTACGACCAACCTAGACAGTGTGTTGAAAAGCAAAGACATTATTTTGCCGACAAAGGTCTGTATAGTCAAGCTGTGGTTTTTCCAATAGTCATGTATGGACATGAGAGCTGGACAATAAAAAAGCCTGAGTGCCGAAGAATTATCACTTTTGAACTGTGTTGCTGGAGAAGACTTTTGAGAGTCCCTTGGACTGCAAGGAGATCAAACCAGTCCATCCTAAAGGAAATCAGTCCTGAATATTCATTGGAAGGACTGATGCTGAAGCTCAAACGCCAATACTTTGGCCACCTGATGCGAAGAACTGACTCATTGGAAAATTCAAAGAACTGGCTCTTTGGAAAAGACCCTGATACAGGGAAAGATTGAGGGTAGGAGGAGAAGGAGATGACAGAGGATAAGATGGTTGGATGGCATCACCGACTCAATGGACGTGAGTTTGAGCAAGCTGCAGAAGTTGGTGATGGACAGGGAAGCCTGGCATGCTGCAGTCCATGGAGTCACAGAGTTGGACATGACTGCACAACTGAACTGAACTGAAGGTGGCCCTCAACAACAGAAAGGTCTGAAAGAAGACAAACAATAGCCTTCGGTTTTCAATCCCATTGTCTTTTACAGAGACTGCCACACAGCAGCAGAAGGATCCAAATGAACCCAGACCCAAACAACAGATAAGCAGCATCACTTCCCACCACTGTCTCAGGCCCAGGAACCTAAGATCTTGCTCCTCCATCCCTTCTCCTTGGCTCCAACCCAAGAAGGTCCCAGTGGTTCTCAACCAGGGCAGAATGGCTCCATTAGGAGCATTTGGGAAAGGGTGGTTTGTTATAAAGACCGAAGGGTACTATGGGGATTTATGCAGGAGTCATGGGGTAAAATGTTAGTATTCTGAAATGTACAGAACAGA
This sequence comes from Okapia johnstoni, assembly GCA_024291935.2. NCBI lineage: Eukaryota > Metazoa > Chordata > Mammalia > Artiodactyla > Giraffidae > Okapia > Okapia johnstoni. Next base: position 64,288,650 of record CM044308.1, read on the forward strand.
TCTATCCTAAGAACAGTCCCACCAAAATGATAAGAAGACTCCTCATGGAGAAACACACTGGTAGACCCAGGAAAGGGAGGAGGTAAGTAGCTTAGTGTAGACTGTTTCTCCTCCATTGCTTCCCTCCTCTCTTGCCTATCTGCTGCTGCTGCTGCTAAGTCGCTTCAGTCGTGTCCGACTCTGTGTGACCCCATGGATGGCAGCTCAGCAGGCTCCGCCGTCCCTAGGATTCTCTGGGCAAGAATACTGGAGTGGGTTGCCATTTCCTTCTCCAGTGCATGAAAGGGAAAAGTGAAAGTGAAGTCGCTCAGTCGTGTCCGACTCTTAGCGACCCCATGGACTGTAGCCTACCAGGCTCCTCCATCCATGGGATCTTCCAGGCAAGAGTACTGGAGTGGGGTGCCATTGCCTTCTCCGCTCTTGCCTATCACCCCCACTCTATTTCAAGTTGCTGGATTTGTGGGAAAGCGAAAAAGCAGTGTATACACTCTTGCTCCAGACCTTCCAGGACTCAGGTCAAACCTGTGGTTTGGAAGAGGGAGAAGATTAGATTTAAATCGAGTCTGAGATTGACATCTTAAAACATAATGGACTGAAAGTTTTATAATTGAAAGAGAGTAGAGAGTTATGGAATCTACAGAAGATGTTAAATGGGTGGGAAATGGGAATTCAGATGAACGCTTTAGAAGTCAATAATTGGAAAAAACACAAACATTTCATGTTTATATCCCACTTAGTTAGAACTCTTCAGTTGCCTCCTCCATAAAGCGAAGTAGGGTCATGGTTTTCAAACACGCAAAGGAAGGAAGGCCAAGAGAACATTTTCTGTCTGCCTCACTGACCACTGTAGATAAGCCGCTGCTGCTCACCGTGCTTGGAAACATTGCATCCTGTTTCCTCTAAGGGCTCTGGGTGGAGCCCAGGGGTTGCCACGGCAGGCTGCGGCAGCTGGATGGAAAGCCCATCAGAAGCCTGGTAGGGGTGCCAGCCCACTGCACAGATGCTGCTCTCCTGCGAAGGTTACAATGGGTAAGTCATGATCATGAGCTGGGTTTTCCTCTCCCGCTGCCATGGCAGGTGCTTGACAGAGCCCGCTGCCAAATGACCCACAAGGGAAAAGCCCAGGCTAGGGCAAGCAATGCTAGGATGCAGAGACCGGGGGAGCATGTGCTTCTGACACACATCAGACTCTGCTCTGTCAGGACTGTCTCAGCTCACACGAAATGAACAGCCTGAATCCCATCTTCCCTTAGGATTCGTCCTAACTCTCTTCTTCTATCTCCCTCTCATCCACATTTAGAGAAGCAAATCCTGGGGAAGTGCCCCTATTAATACCACATCAAAAATATCTCACCTAATAAAAAATACCAGTTGGTATAGATCTTTGGAGGACAATTTATTAATAGCAGTACCTATTACATTTTAGCTGCGCTTACCCTCTGACCCCAATGCTTCTTCTAGGTGTTGTTTATCCTGTGGCATGTCATTCATAGCTGTATCCCCCCTGTATAGAGTCTGGGAAATGTACCAAATGTGTATGTGTGTGTGTATATATATTACACATATATTATATATATATGGAGAGAGAGAGAGCAGTGGATGCTCCATAACAATGTGTTAAATATTAAATGAATGAAAATACAATTAAAAAATAAACTGGCAAGCAGACCAACACATGATTTCACTGATGTTGTAAAAAGCACAAATCATAATTTTCCTGCTGCTTAAGAAAAAACCTTTTTAGTTCACAGCACGTCATAGGAGATACAGAAGTCAGCATGCTCTCTATGAACTATCTCTTACCTTATTTTATTCCATTGTGCCTCTTTTTCCCCACCACACCCTCACTTCCATCCCCTGCCCCACTCTAATGTTTACAGCAAATCATTGCATCTTTATGTATTACTGAAAGATTGTATTTTACATATGTGTTCTTACTTTTTGTATTTCAAATGATATTGTATAGATCTTAGCCACTTTCTTCCTTTTGTTTTAAAACTCAATAGATGTTAAACCATGGTACACCTAGTCCATTGAATTGTGACTGCTGTAGAACATGTATTCCATACGGGATGTCCACCTTGGTTTAGTAATCCATTCTTACTGCAATAGACAAAAATCCCTTCCAACTCTCTACCACCAGAAACAATTGCCACCAAAAAAAAAAAGAATTCTCCTACGCAGTCTTTACAGAACTGTACAAGAGGCTCTCTGGGGCATATGATTACAAAGGGGATTGTGTGTAATAGAGAATATGCATTCTTCTCAGTTTTACTACAGAGCAGTCACTAGACTGGTTTCCAGAATGGCTGAGCCAACTCACCCTCCTGCCAGCAGCATATAAAAGTTTCTCTTTCTGCATTTGAAATTATCTGACCAATGCTTGGACTTATCAAGCCTTAAAATTTTTTGTACATTTTATCATTGTAAAGTGGTATCTCATTTTAAATACAGCAATGTGTACATGTCAATTGCAAACTCCCTAACTATACCTCCTCCACCAACCAGGACCTACTGTATAGCACAGGGAACTCTGCTCAATATTCTGTAACAACCTAATTGGGTAAAGAATTTGAAAAAGAATAGATACATATATGTACATAGTATATATGGGCTTCCCAGGTGGTGCTAATGGTAAACAACCTGCCTGCCAATGCAGGAGACTTAAGAGACACAGGTTTGATCCCTGGGTCAGGCAATCCCCCGGAGAAGGAAATGGCAGCCCACTCCAGTATTCTTGTCTGGAGAATCCCATGGACAGAGGATCCTAGCGGGCTATAGTCCATAGAGTCACAAAGAATCAGACATGACTGAAGCAATTTAGCATGCAGCATGCACGTGTGCATATATATATACATATACACACATAACTGAACCACTTTGTTGCACACTTGAAACACAACATTTTTAATCAACTATACTCTGATATAAAATTAAAAGTTTAAAAAAAAAGTGGTATCTCAATGATCAATTTGCAGTTCTTATTTCAACAAGATCCAAGTTCCTTTGCATGTGATCTACTTTCGCTCTCTGAGAGATCTTAGAATTATTTATCATTTGTCTTGGAGGATCTTTATTTTCACTTTTTTGGCCACACCGTGTGTGACTGGTGGAATTTTAGTTCCTTGACCAGAAATCGAACCTGCACCCTCGGCAGTGAAAGCACAGAGTCCTAACCACTGGAACACCAGGGAATCCCCTTTTTTCTCACTTTAAAATATCTAACTGATGGGTGTCCTATTCTCAATGATCTTGAAGAGTGATAAGCGGCCAAGATTATCCACACATTTATAGAACGTGTGGTTAACAGATCTGAGAAGGTGAACAAATCTGAGAAGGCATTCATCTTCCATTCAAACCGCTTGAGTCGTGAGGAAATTCCTTCCACAGGATCTTTGTCAAGCACTAACTGGGTCTCTGTGTGGTATGTACAGTTGCTCGCTCTGAGAGAATTCCTACCATAATGATGGATATTTCAGCTTGTTTTTCCATCTTCCTTAGGTTGAGTTCAAGCATTTGTCCCAGGTACAGCATCTGACACAGAGTACAGTAGATCTCAGTAAACAAGTGTTTCCTTCCCTTCTTCTTTTTTGGTCCGCTGTCTTGAGCTACAAATCCTCTACTAGCCTTTTATGTATCTGAAAACAGCCACCATGTCTCTCTTAGTGTTCTCCTCCTCCACTTAAAATCTGCTGCCCTGAAAAGATCTTGTACATCAGGTCTTTAAAACCACCAACTTCCTGTCGGTTCTTTTAGCAAACCGCACTGATTTGAAAGTCTCTTAGTATCACTTGAAATGTGGTGACTTGGACCTCCAGGTAAATTCTAAACAGAACAAAGCACAGTAGGTCTATGACCTCCTAAAATCTCCCTATAATTCTATTTTACCAACTAAGGAAACTTTCCCTTCTTAGTAGCAGCAGTCGCCTGATGGCTCACTGAACTTGAGGTCGGCTCCGTCCCCCAGGCCTTTTTCACATGAATGGTTGCTCATACCCACGGAATTTACTTGGGAGACTGCCTGGGTGGTTCAAAGTGCAAAGTGGAATCAAATCTGTGGCCTTTCAAGTGCTCTCCTCCAGTTTAATTAATTTAACTTCTGATTTTTCTCCCTTCTTTCCTCTTTTCAGCTGCTGTATGGTTGACGAGACTATAGAACTAAACAGACTAGGCTTCAAATCCTACCTCTGCCTCTTCCTAATTCTGTAGCCTGGAAAAACGCTTTATTCTCTCTGAACTGTTGTTGCTTTGAATGCCTTGGACATAATAACCTTTACTTCATAGTAGTGTGACAAGCTATAAAAGCTAAATGAGATCAAATATTATAACAACATCTGACACATAGAAGCCCCTCAGTGCGATAGTTCTGTTCTCTACACTCCTTGCCTTTCCTACCTGGATCTCATATGGGAAAAGAGCTACTTCCCCAGTGGTCCAGGGGCTAAGATTCTGTGCTGCCACCACAGGAGACACGGGTTCAAACCCTGGTCAGGGAACTAAGATCCCACATGCCCTGTGGTGAGTGGAAAGAAAGAAAGAAATCAAAAGGGTAAAGAAAGTACTCAATTCTTCCTAGATATGTCTACACTCCTGATTCCCACAACAAAACCCACTTGTCTGCTTTCATATTTCCTCATCTCTGTGCTCTCTGGTACAAAACACATTAATTGACCTGAGATGGTGCAGGAAGAAGTCACAGAGGAGCGAGGTGTTCCTCTTCCAGGTGACATTTGCAGCTTCACAGAAGTTGCCCAGATTCTCAATGCCTTAATGCTTTTAGGATCAAAGTCAGGATGTTAGGGTACAAAGTCAGGCAGACAGAATTCTCCCCACCTCGGTGGTTTGATGTTGGCACAGGGTGGCTGTGACATGGCTCAGTGGGGGACAGCAGAGATGAGGGCAGCAGGCTGAGGATCCACGCTGGGCCAGTGGCCACCAGAGAAGTGAGGAGCTCTGCGGGGCTCACACATCAGCGCTGACTGCACAGGGCTCTGGCCACATGTCTGAAATTGTACATGGCCATTATAGCAAACTGTTGAGGGGAAGATGGAGGTCTGCAGCAAATGGTCTTTGTGGTCCTTGCCCCTCCCTTCAGCCCACCTGATTCTGCACAGCTACAGTGGACAGCGTTCTGTCCATCAGATTCCAACTCAAATCCCTACCACAGCACCCTCAGCTTTTCTGCTCAGAGATTTTTCTCTGAAACCACAGAAGACAACTGAGCCTGCATGTAGCCAGAAGAGAAAGAGTAATAATACCTCCCAGTGCAAATTTTAACCAATGGAGTCCTGGGACCAGTGGATAAATCCCCCAACATCTTACCTACGGAAGAATTATTTTGAGGTGTTTTCTATTACACAAAGATCTTCAGAGCCCCAGTCATGCAAAGCAGTAACCAGTTCAATAAACTGGATATTCTTCCTTTCCTGTCTCATCTTCTCCACTTCCCCACTGTGCTTCCTGGGATTATCTCCCCCAAACTACTTGTACCCCGGTTTGTGTTTCACTCTGCCACCGCAGACATTCAGCTGAGGTCTTCCATCAGCTAGCAACTTCTTAGTTACTGATAATATGAGATCACTTTGTCTTCAGACTGCTGTGCTCTGAAAGATATAGAAACTCCCCATATTCCTAAATGGGATATTTGATTATTTTGTATCCTTCCTTCTACTGCCAACAGAATTAACTGTTATTCCATATGTGATCTTCATCAAGTCCTCCTACATGCTTTTATTACTCATTTTCAGCATTGCAACAGTTACTTGTTAAACATCTGTCTCCTTCTAGATCTAGAAACACTAGATCTATATTTGAAAAACTGCATCTGATTCCAATTTCTATCTCTAGCGCCTAAGCCAGCACCTAGTAAGATGGTATGTGTTCAACAAGTATTGGTGAATTGATAAATTACAAAAGATAGTGAGGGCTTCCAGTTCAAGATAACAGGCTAAGAATAGTTATTTCCTCTCCCTCCTGGACTCTATTAAAATGGTAAGAAAAAATATTAAAATGATATAAACTCACAATAACCAAAGAATCTGAAAAGATCACAAGCACTCAAGAGAGTTCTATATAGAGAACAATTCACACAACTCCACACTTTTCCCACCTCTTCACAAAGAACTGCCCACAGCTAAACCTGGGCAAAAATCAGAGCATTCTTCTTCAAGGAAATTGGACAAACTGTCCAGTGAAAATCAACTTGAATAGTGCAAGTATTAGTGCCCCAAAACAAAGACCTCTCAAATCTGGCATTTACTCTCCACTCCTGCACTAGCTAGCTTTCTAGGGACTCACTAGAGCAAAGCATGACAGTCAAGAAGTCATACTCATATAAAAGGAGCCTTTCTTTTCCCATATTGGGAGAAGTCTGCACCATAACAGAGAAATATTAAGACAGACAGAGAAAGGAAAGAAGAGAAAGAAACAGAAAAAAGGAATTAGGGCAAGAGCAGGGGAAGAGAAGAGAAAACCAAGACCTAATAGATCTTTTTTGTAAAAGTTGACAACTCCTCAGATTTTAGAAAAGACTGCATCTTTATCAGAAGAACAAGATGCTATTTTAAAAAGTATAACTAGAGAATTAGCAGAAGCCAGGGTTTAAAATATAATTGCTAGTGTAGAAAGTTCAATAGAATAGTTGATATGGAAAGATGAAGAAAACTCTCAGAATGTAAAGAAATGCAGACATATGCAATACACATGAAATATGAACATATATGGAAGAAAATATGAGATGGAGACCAAATCAGAATATCCACTATCCAACTACTACAAGTTCCAGAAAAAGAAAATTAAAAATATAATTTAAAAGAACACAAAAAGGATACAATTATTAAAGAAATTACGGAAGAAAACCTTCCATAAGTCAAAAAATACACAAGTCTTCACACCGAAAGGAGCACCATGTTTTGAGAAGGATGAATAAAAATAGACTGACAACTAGAAAACAGCCACATAAAATTTTTAAACACTAAAAATAAATATATATTTATGTATGATAAACAAATGTCTATATTTATACAAAGATAATTATATATAAATGTATAAAGATAAATATTTTATATATTTAAAAATTTCAGAGAAAAAAAGTGAGTCACCTATAAAGGAATGATAATAAAACTAACATCAGGTTTCTCATCAGCAATACTGGATACCAGAAAACACTTGAGCAAAGCCTTCTAATTTCTGGGGAAAGATGATTTTCAACCTAAAATTTTATACCGCACCAAATGATCAATTGGAAAAGAAAACTAAAAACCATATTCAGTCATACAATGACCCATCAAAGAAAGGAGAGCCTTTACTACCTAAGATGTTACTTGAGAATATACTCTCATAAAAGAAGAGAACAAAAAGAAATGAAGGTTTTGTTTTTGAAGTGGAATACAGATATAGAACTTTACTGAGAGGAGACAAGCCATGCATGAGATAGGTGGTATAAGTGAGCTGAATCATCATCAATAGACGATATTAAGTTGGAATTAAGAACTAGTCTAATAGTGCATTTTTTTAGGTTTACGCAGTGCATTGATCACATTGATGAAATGGTCTTTATTTTTAATACTTTCAAGACTTAACAGTATACCTCAACTTATGAACACCCTGCATCAACATACTGGTAAATAACTGAAGTACAAGTTAAGTCATTCCAATAATTATATTGCCTCAGTTTCTGCATCTGTAAAATGAGCATAATAATGCCTACTTCATGCAGATGCTACAGTAATGTCTGAACTGTACTTAGCATGATTCCTGGCACATCATCAGCTTTTTATTGAATGGTAGTTACTAGAAGACTCATGATACTCTCTTTGTCACTGACAAGCTGTGTAGGCTTCTGTAAGTCTTACTTTTCTTATCTGTAACTTGAGAATAATAGCAGTCTTGTCTTGAAATAAATACATCAAAGCATATAAAATGTTTATCATAGTACCTATACTAAATAGATACTGAACAAATGGTGGATATTATTATTATTAACTAAATCTGTACTGTGCTTATTTTATTTTGATAGTTTTTCTCATGAGGTATGTCTTGAATGACATATCCATATTCACCCAGGTCCACCAGAAAGTGCCTCCTCTCATAATTCCCTTACGCTCTACATACTCCACTCACACACTCCACTCTCTTCCTAGAATAATCACCAAACTTAATACTCTGTCCGTGTTTCTCATCCCAAATTTAACGATGAACCAGAAAGAAAATCAAGTAAATTATCTCCTGCATACTTCTGTGGGCCCCCAGTGTGAGGAGGGAGAGATGGAAAGAGGAAGAAAAGAATCTATTCCCCAACTTCTTTTAACAAGGATGGGAATGGGGGACTCTAATAAGTAAAAAGTGATTAAAAATATGCATTACTGTTTAGCAGGAAACACTGCTCAGTACAGATACAGATATGTGATACAGGTACTTCATAAATAATGCCACTGAATACATTATTTAAAAAGTCCTGGGACTTCCCTAGTGGCCCAGTGGTTAAGACTCTGTGCTTCCATTGCAGGGGGCATGGGTCTGGGACCTGGTCAGGGAACTAGAGACCACACCCCTGGTGGCACGGCAAAAAAAAAAAAAAAAGTCCACAAGAGCACACGACAAAAATTAGTTGGACGTTTTTACTTAGCTTTTGAGCAGGATTTTTTTTTTCTGGGTGCTCAGAATGAGAAAGATTCATCCTCTATCAGAGAGGCATACCTGTGATTACTAAGCAAAAGTCAGGGAAGAGGGCACAGATACTTCATGTGTGCTCCATGCTGGACATTTAGAGTTACCTCATTTAATGCTCACATTAAACCCTCTGATGGGCATATGTTTGACCAATGAGGTAAACGAGGCTGAGAGACATCAGAAATAACTCGATCAAGTTCACACAGCTAATAAGGGATAGAACAGAGATTTGAACCCATGAATCCAGAGTCCATACTCTTTTCACCAGACCTCCCAGGATGTCAACTAGACCTCCACCACCTTTCAGGGTGCCCTGGCCGGGGAATCTGGAGACAAGGGTTTAATTCCTGGCCTCACCAACCAAGTAATTTAGGCCAATTTACTCTTTCAAGGGTTTTTCTGACCCCACTCAAAGTATAACTCTGCTTTTCTTAGCATCATAAGAACTCAGAAAGAATGAATTCATGTTTATAAAGTACTATGTAAAGCCTAAGTACACTCCTATTTTTAAAACATTCTTACATATGGATAAAAATTATACTCTTAAAAAGTCATTCTAGGACCCCAAACTAAGATTAGATTTCAATGTCTCCATTTCTTAACTAACCAGACACCAAATAATGTCATTCCAAACAGCATAGATAATGTTTTCTTAGAGCCTAGAAAATAAATGTCAATACTTGCGGTAGTTTCTGAGAATTGAAACATGCTAGCCCCAGAATAAATATATATCAGGGAGAAAGGTAATACAAACCAGGCCAATAAATATTCATCAGAAAGACTCATATAGAAAACATGTGGGAATATAAGTGTGTTGATTCAAAAGAAAGAAAAAACTTGATGCTAAGATTGAGCTGTGGTAAGACTTTAACCTAGAGTTCTCCTGACTGCCTGGAAGGACATTGCTCATCACTGCCCCAAAGTCAGGGCCAGGCAGGAAACTCACATGTTCCTAGTGAGATGGAAATATGCTCCCCATGTTTGAAACAACCTTCTTTTTACAATCATGATGAATTGGAGATAGGTTGCATTAATATAGATGCTACTACCATAGTCATGTCATTTTACTCTATATTCCCAGAAATATTAAATACATCTGGAAACTACAGTTAATCCATATCTTCCTTACCAAAATGAGGCAGAATCAAACCATCACTAGAGATCTTGTTCTTAAGATTGTAAATGTTTTTCCAAATTCACCAAGTGCTGAGTCACACTTTATTCCACTTCAGCAAGGCTACCTACAGTGTATACAAGTTTTTGTCACAGTCCTTATTTTCTGACTCCTACTGTGATCGTTAATTTTATATGTCAGCTTAGCTAGGCCATGGTAATCAAACATTTGGTCAAACAATATTATAGATGTCTCTGTGAAGACATTTTTAAAGAAGGGATTAACATTTAACTCAATAGACTTTCCAATCAGCTGAAAGCCTGAATAGAAAAAGACTGTCCTCCCTCAAGGAGAGGGAATCTGCCAGCAGACTCAAATATACCAGTCCCAGACTTGAGCTTGGACTCAGATTGCAACTCTCCCTTGAGTCTCCAGCTTACAGCCTACCCTTCAGATTTTGGACTTGCCATACTCTCGTGAGCCAATTCTCTGAAATGAATCTTGATAGAAGATAGATGGATAGATAAATAGACAGACAGACATCTTATTGAAGAATATCCTCTGAAGGACTCTGACTTATATGTTGGTTAGAATCACAGAACAGACAATGACACTAAAAGGGCCTGAAGAGTATTTGCAAAGTGGCTTGTGGGTTGTCCTCCAACAAATCTGAAAGATATGGCCAAGAAAAGCAGAGACAACACTTTTCCAACAAAGGTCCATATAGTCAAAGCTATGGTTTTTCCAGTAGTCATGTATGGATGTGAGAGTTGGACTATAAAGAAGGCTGAGTGCTGAAGAATTGATGCTTTCGAATTGTGGTACTGGAGGGCTCTTGAGAGTCCCTTGAACAGCAAGGAAGTCAAACCAGTCAATCCTAAAGGAAATCAACTCTGAATATTCATTGGAAGGACTGATGCTGAAGCTCCAGTACTTTGGCCATTTGATGCAAAGAGACAACTCATTGGAAAAGACCTTAATGCTGGGAAAGATGGAGGACAGAAGGAGAAGGGGGAGACATAGGATGAGATGGTTGGATGGCATCACTGACTCAATGGGCATGAGTTTGAGCAAACTCCAAGAGGTAGCAAAGGACAGGGAAGCCTGGTATGCTGCAGTCCCATGGGGTTGCAAAGAGTCAGAAAGTACTTAGTGACTGAACATTTCACAGGTATCTCAAAGGTAACAGGTCCAAAACCAAAAGGCAGGGCTCAAATTCTGGCTGTGCCACTTCTTATCTGTGTGACTTAAGGATGTTACCTGACCTCCTTGAGTCTCATTGACCTCATCTATCAAGAAATAATAGTACTTACTGCATGAGGTCATCCTAAGAATGAGTAAGTTACTACACATGAAGCACTTACAGGCACATCGGACATAGAATAATGACTGATTAGATGTTGTCATAATCCTCTCCCAACCATCACTGGGCAGTGCTGATTATTGCACAAAAAGTCAGGCCCAGGCAGAAAACTCACATGCTCCTACTGGGCGTGAAATGTATTCCACGGGTTGGAAATGGCCTTCCTGTTACTTTCCCTCCTATTTACTGTCCTGGTAGGAGCACCCCAAACATAGAGACACAACACCTAACACCCCATCTTATCTTCACCTGTTCCCTTTCTCTCACCAAACTCTACCCACCCTCACCTCAGAACTTATTGAGTCTAGGTCCCCAGGATCTTTTCTGTCTGTGCTGTATATACAAAGATAAGTAAACACAGGCCGAGTACTGTACAGTGGAGGGAGGAGATTTTGCATCCCCATCGCTCCTGCCTTTGGTCATTCTGAACCCTTTCCCTTGGATTATCAACAGAGCTTCTGAAGCAGCTTTCCAGCTTCTCTCCCTTCAAGCCATTCTTCACCGTGACACTTCCCAAAAGTCAGGTCAATTTGCTTCTCTTGGCCTCAAGAACAAAGTCCAGGACTGTCCCCAAACAATCTTCCCTTCATCATCTCCCAAGATTACTCTCCACAATAGACTTTCTGACCACTGCCCCAGAGCACCATGCTCCTAGGGACCCTGTGACCGGCTCTCGCAGCTGGTCCCTAACTCCGATCACCTGCCCAGTGCCTTCTTTCACCCTCCAAGTCAGAAGCACCTGCATCTAACATTCCGGCTGTCATCTACGTAGCTGAGGCCTGGCTTGAGCCCAGGCTATCTTCACTCCAGGATAAAGACAGGGCCTGGGGCAAGTCTGGAGGGCCCCTGGGATGGGTCTGCCAAGGTTCTAGTGCATGAGAGGCTGGGGAGTCTCCTGGGAAATGAACTCATCCTGACGGGAGAGAGGCCAAGTCACACAAACATGTTCCAAGTTCAGTCAGCCAGTGTCTGAGGAAGGGCTCGTTGTGAGTACAACAGGGTGTTTGCTGCCCTCAGCCAAGTTCACAGGGATGCATGCCTGAGTCATGCAGTCATCCATTTGCACTTAAACAACATTTAGTGAATTCCTACTCTGAGTCGGGCGCTGGACTGGGCACTGGGAGCACACAAGAGAGCAAGACAGACCCGTTCCCAACCTTAAAGAACTTAGTTGGAGTTCTAAAGATACGGAAACTGCAGTGTCGGAAGTGGGTGATTTTTGTTTGTTTTATTTATAATTTTTATTTGTAATCTGAATCCCTGTAGGACTGGGTGAATAGAAGGCAACTCTGCTTTGTGGTCTGTATGTGACAGTGTTAACAGAATTACGGATAAAGGATGCTTTCTTGGGCTTCCCTTGTGGCTCAGCTGGTAAAGAATCCACCTGCAATGTGAGAGACCTGGGTTCTGTCTCTGGGTTGGGAAGATCCCCTGGAGAAGGCAAAGGCTACCCACTCCAGCATTCTGGCTTGGATAATTCCATGGACTGTATAGTCCATGGGATCGCAAACAGTCAGACACGACTGAGTGACTTTCACTTTCACTTTCCCTCTTGATGTGAAAGTTGGGAAAGGTGAGGCAAGAAATGGCTCAACGGTGTGAGACTGGAGCTGGACCAGCCAGAGAAGAAACAGGAGACGACATCATTGTCCACAGCATCCAAGCATCTGGGGCGACTGGCAGCCCACCTCTGCAGCAGGGAAGGCAGCACCAGGAAGGGTATGTTTAGAAGCTCTACAATCCTGTGTGGGTCAGGACCCCATGTCCACCTTCAAGAGAATGTCTTAGGGAAATCGGCATTTTTTTTTTCACTTCTCATCCACCAATGTGTCATTTCTATAAGGGCAAGTACTGTATCTTATTGTCTGGAGAAACAAATCTGTAATTAGCCAAAAGTAGGCATGGAATAAAGTTTGGTTGAATTTAAATGAATATGAAGAATGTTCATAGCAGCATTATTAACAATAGTCAAGGACATGGGAGCCACCTAAGTGTCCATCCATAGATGACTGGATTAAGAAGGTGTCTTGTATACAAGCTTCCCTGGTGGCTCAGTGGTGAAGAATCCACCTCCCAATGCAGGAGACATGTGTTGGATCCTTGCTTCAGGAAGATCGCCTGGAGGAGGAAATGGGAACCCACTCCAGTACTCTTGCCTGGGAAATTCCATGGACAGAGGAGCCTGGCAGGCTAAAGTCCATGGGGGTGCAAGAGAGTCAGATATGACTTAGCAACTAAACAATAACAGCAACTTGTTTACAGATGGTGGAGTATTACTCAGACATGAAAAAGAATGAAATAATGCCATTGGCAGCAACATGCATCGATCTAGAGATTAGCAGGCTTAGCAAAATAAGTCATACAGAGAAAGAAGAATACTACAAATACTCTATGACATCACCTATATGTTGAATCTAAAAAATAATACAAATGGATCTATATGCAAAACTGAAACAGATTCACAGGTACAGAAAACAACCTAGTGGTTACCAAAGGGAAGAGAGAAGAGGGGAGGGCCAAATTAGGGGTATGAGATTAACAGATACAAGCTACTATAGATAAAATAGATAAGCAATAAGGATATGCTGTATAGCACAGTGCACTATACTCAGTATCCTATAATAACCTATAATGAAATATAATCTGCAAAAACACTGAATCACTCACTATTCTGTATACCTGAAACTAACACAATATTGTAAATCAACTATATTTCAATTTTTAAAAAAGAAAAGAAAATAGATAGGAAGAACTTTCATTTAAGTGAAACAGCCAGAGTATACAAATGTGTATAGGGGAAAATGTAAAGAATACTTAGAATTATGTGGGTTTTTTTCACCAATCATATCACAAAGAAAATTTTGGGAAGAAAATAGAATCATTCTTCACTCTACTATGTAAGCTCAAGTCAGAATTAAAATAGTCAATTTGTTGCTGGTCATTTATACTACTTCTTTGTTGTTATTGTAAGAATAATAAATTCTCATGATGGAAAAATTAAAGTCTGGTGAAAGATGGAAAGGGGACAGATGCAAAGATGGAAAGGGGCAAAAGTAGATGCCACACAGATCCAGGGTGGAACAGTCAATGGTGGAATCAAAAAGAATCCTATGATTTAGAAGCTCTAGGACAGTATTTCTCCTCCTACTTCTCCACATTTCAAGTACAGCAATCCCCCTGTCAGTCAGGACAAAGGAGGAAATAGGAACAAAGAGACAGGTGACTTCCTCACAGTCTCATGTATCAATTGACTTCAAAAATCCAGTAACAGTTAGCCTGATTTCCAGACAAAAGGATTTAAACATCCTTGGTTCAACATCCAAAGTCTTGGCCCTGCTGAAATCACTCATCACAATTTCTAGACACAACCTGTTGCAATTTTTTAGTGGGAATGAAGGTTGCAGCAACAGCCAAGCTAATAGTCAACAGGGACACGAAGTTAATTTTCATTCATTGTTTCCTGGGGAAGCAACAAAAGTATACAAGCAGTACATTCAGAAAATTATTTTATATTAAATAAAACAAATTATTAAGATGGAATGTGGTCATTTATGTTCATTCTCTGCTCATACAATGATAGAGGAAAGGGGGACTATAAAGGAAATTGGACAAAGAGACAGAAATACTAGACCTGTTTTCCTGCTCAATAGCTGGTAACCTACAACAACTGGTTTCACTTTGGGAGGGGTTGTTTTCTCTTTATCAATAAGTCCTACCTGCCTAGCTCATGCAGCTGCTATAAAGATAGATGAGTTTCTGTTTTTGAAAACTCTAAAGAGTGACAGAAATGGAAGGTATGAAGCCTACATCACTCTGCAATATTATACCAAAGGGTCTCAGACCCTTTTTCCCCATTATTGTTGTTGTTGTTCAGTTGCCTAGTCATGTCCAACTCTTTGTGACCCCATGGACTGCAGCAAGCCAGCCCTCCCTGTCTCTCACCATCTCCTGGAGTTTGCCCAAGTTCATGTTCATTGCATCGGTGATGCCATTCAGCCATCTCATCCTCTGACGCCCTCTTCTCCTTCTGCCTTCAATCTTTTCCAGCATCAAAGACTATTCCAATGAGTCATCTGTTCGCATCAGATGACCAAAGTACTGGAGCTTCAATTTCACCATCAGTCCTTCCAGTGAATATTCAGAGTTGATCTCCCTTTAGATGGTTTGATCTCCTTGCTGTCCAAGGAACTTTCAGGAGTCTTTTACAGCACCACAGTTCAAAGGTATCAATTCTTTGACATCCTGCCTTCTTTACAGTCCAGCTCTCACAACCGTTCATGACCACTGGTTAGACCATAGCCTTGTATTTTCCCCTAAAGTCCCCAACATGTTCCACCCTAAACTTACCCCCACTGCTTCCTACTGTCATAGCATCTTCCCTCTGGCAAGGTTCTCTTATTATTGGAAAAAGTGTTCAATACCCAGGGATCACTCAGCACAAGGTCAAGAGCTGACTGTCAGCAAGAAAGAAAGGCAGACCAAAGAAATGAAGACCACATGAGAGGAAAACATACTGCTTTCAAGGCTCTGCCTATAAGGCCCACATGAAGGTAAGTATAACATTAAAAACTCTGGCTGCTAGAGCTAGGATGGTGCAAGGTGCAAGATATTTGCTGGAGGATGCAGTGTCCAGAGGGGAAGTTGTCCCAAGAAAAATCCAGGTGGGTGTAAAGCCCAGGCCCCAGGGTCAGACCACAAGGGTCATTTAACACTATGTGATCCTGAGCAAATCGGAGTCCTTCTGTGCTTTAAAAGGAAGATTACAATAATGGCACCTACTCCATAAGGCTGTTGGGAGGATTCAATGAATGAACATGGATGGGATACTTAGTCTTGTAGCTGAGCAAGTAAGTGACATGTGTTGATGGTGCTGATGGTGGTGATGGTGGTGATAACAGCATCAGTGGTGGTTTTAACTGTACTGCCATTTAGCTCCCGTGTAAAGCTAAGAGACAGAACAGTGCAGAGAAAGGAGTGCCCAAGGGAAAGGAAGGCAGCCTCTGCTTTCTGCAGAGGGCACCTTGAAAGAAGCCGGCTGTGTTAGTCCATTCAGGCTGTTACAGTAAAAAATACCATACACCAGGCACTTAAACAATAAATGTTTATTTCTCACAGTTCCAGAGGCTGAAAGTCCAAGATTAAAGTACTTCATCAGCAGCTGTGGGGTCTGGTTAGAACTTGCTTCATAGATGGCCATCCTCATGTGGCATAAGGAGCCCATGTGTGCCCTCATACGGTAAAAGGCAGACAGAGCTCTCCAGGGTCTCTTTTATAAGGGCAATGATCTCATTCATGAAGACTCTGCTTTCATGCCTTAATCATCTACCAAAGGCCCTATCTCTTAATACCATCACCTTGGAAGGTAGGGTTTCAACATATGAATTGGGGGCAGGGGACACAAACATTGACTATAGCACCCGGCTTCTTTAAGGTCAAGGCAACACAGAGTTCTTACAATAACAAATTAGAAACAAGAGGCCAGCTTATAGAAACTGGGTCTCCTTAGACTGTAAACTATGCACAATTTCACTGAAACAGAAGTTCTGGTGTGTGTGTGCGTGCTAAGTCGCTTTCGTCATGTCCAATGCTTTGCAACCCTGGTGATTTCCATTAAAATCCTGGAAAAGGGAAAAGCCCATTACAGTGCATATGAGCACAGGGTATAGAGGAGTCTGGCACAAAGAAAAGCCTCTGGGACAAGGCAAAGACAGAAAATAAACCAAGGCACATGGAACCAGGGAGAACAATTCCCCCTGGCTTCTCTTCATTGAAGGGGTTCCTGCATTCATGGTGAGAAGGTGGTTGTTGTGAAAGTTGCTCAGTCATGTCCAACTCTTTGCGACTCCATGGACTATGCAGTCCATGGAATTCTCCAGGCCAGAATACTGGAGTGGGAAGCCGTCCCTTCTCCAGGAGATCTTCCTAACCCAGGGATCGAACCCAGGCCTCCCACATTGCAGGCAGAGTCTTTACCAGCTGAGCCAACAGGCAAGCCCTCACGGTAAGGAGAGACAAATTAATTCCAGGTCCATCTTCTTCATGTACTTACTATCATCCTTTTGTTTTAATAAGACATTTGTTTAAGCTCACAGTTTAGCAAAGTGTTTACAGCTTACCCCATAGTTTGAGTTAATTCACTAACGCTTTCATGTGTTCATTTGGCAGCTATTTATAGACTGCTACAGAATTCCACACTCTGTGCTCAAGAATGGGAGTCCAGAGCCTCAGTTTAGTAGGGGAGACAGAATGATAAACCATGGTTACCACTGCAAACTTAGGTTCTACATGAGTACTGAGCACCAGGCTAGGGGAAGCGTTGAGGTGCTTAGACAGGTACATCATGAACGGCTTTGAAGCCTGGTTAAGGAGTTTACACTGACTCAACGGACGTGAGTTTGAGCAAACTCCAGGAGATGGTGAAGGGCAGGGAAGCCTGGCATGCTGCAGTCCATGGGATCGCAAAGAGTTGGACACGACTGAGCGACTGAACAAGTGGTTAAGGGAGCCATTGAAAGATACATTAATTAAATGCTCCACCAGTATTGCTACACATGATCACATTGGGTGAACCCCACCTATACAGATTCTGACACTCAGAATGAACTAAATTGGACCTCCTTTGAGAAATCACTACCACCACAAAGTTAAGTCTTTTGAGGGGTGATTCAAAGCTCTATTCTCCTCACCCAGAGGCAGTACAGAGCCAAGGGATGGCTGGCTTCCCTGAGATTCCCCCAAAGGGGTAAAAACTCCATTCAGGTAGACTGAAATCCAAAAATACTCCTGTTTTTTTTTTTAAAAAAAAAAACAACACAGGAATCATATTCAGGCAAGCAGTTTTCATTTACTGTAAGTTTCCCAAGATTTTCCAAATCATAAGATCAGAGTGCCCAAGGCCATGGCTTTGCCTAAAAAAAAATTGACTACTAAAATTCTGAAGGCAAAAGGAAGGAATTTGAGTCATTTTAGAGGTAAATATAGAGTATGCTGGATGGAGGCCAGCTACCCATTGTAATAAGACATTGCTCTTTCAGCATTTGAGGGATAATGTCAAAATTCATGCTAGAAACATTTATTTTCTAAAACCCTAAGAAGGAGACTATCTCAGCTTCACAGTTTCTACAAAGAAACTTAAGCTTATGGCTGACGACCTGCTTGGAAGAGATTTGTACTGAAGCTACATTTGTGTAACTAGGACACTTTTTATTCAGATCGTATGTTTATCTGTAATGCCTTAGAGATTATAGAAAGATAACTAGCAAACTCCTAAACTACCCTCTTGTCACACCACCACTGCCCAATAAATGTGGTATATCCCACTGAGAGTAATGAACCTGTGAGGCTGATCAATATGACTGATGGGGAAATGACACCTATTCCTGGAAGGACATGTACTCACATCTAAGTTATTTTGTCCACTGATACCTTCTTCCCATTCTATGGGGATAATCTCTGCATCCAGGAATAAAATGAAATAATAAATGCCATTACGTGTGGGTGAGACATACAGTGTGAACTAAATGTGAGGAGCACTGGGAGAACTCATTTCATCTCATTCCATCCCTCGAGCTCTGACTGATGCTGAAAATTCCCACGTTTTTTAAAACTTTTTAGTGAAGATATTAAAAGCTACTACTAAAATGCACATTTTATCTGGGAGGGGTAGCACATTGAGTCATTAGTAATAACAATTACTCCAATGACTTCATCGAGTTAAACTTCTGTCCAATTATTGGGCAGTTTCCAGGGTAATAGTAAAGATGCCTTTTGATCCTGGGGAGGCCAGAGGACGTCTGTCTAAAAGACAGAATCTGGGTGTGGGCCCAGGAAGACACAAAAAGGAACCTTACTGCTTCCCCATTTTGCTGGGACTGGCCCAGTCTCATTGTTTGAGTGGTTTGGGCTGAGATCATGAGAATTATTCTGGCTTGAGCTAACTGCTTTATTGTAAACTTCAGGCCATGTGAAAAGACAGGAATAAGAAGTGCCTGGTTACACATTCACTTACTATGTGAATTTATATGTTTTACCTAGAACCTCAGTTTTTCATAAAAAAGTAGGAGTAATAATACAAGCCTCAATTAACTTCAGAGAGCTCCTATGAAAATCAAGTTGATTAATGAGTGTGAGAGTACTATGCAAATAAAAACGGGTCAAAGAGCCATGTTTGATCTGACAGTCACTGTCCTTGGTATTTAACCCGAATGAGTTGAAAATTTATGTCCACGCGAAAACCTGTGCACATATTGGCAATCATGAAACTGCCGATATTTGGAAGTAGCAAAGATGTCCTTCAAAGGGTGAATGTATAAACAAAATTTGACATATATATACAGTAGGATATTATTCAGCAATAAAAAGGAATGAGCTATCAAGCCATGTAAAGGCAAGGAGGAACCTTAAAAGTGCAATGCTAAGTGCAAGAAGTCAATCTAAAAAGGGTACAGGGACTTCCCGGGTGGTCCAATAGTTAAGATTTTATGCTTCCACTGCAGTGGGTATTCCTGCACTGGTTGAGGAAGAAGATCCCACATGCCACACAGTGTAGCCAAAAATGAATAAACATTAAAAAAATAATAATAAAAAGGATACATACTATACAATTCCAACTATCTGACATACTGGAAAAGGTAATACTAGGGAGACAATGAAAAGACCAGTGCTTGCCAGGGATTTAGAGGGAGGAAAGGATGATATGTGTAGCACGGGATTTTCAGGGCAGTGAAACAAACTATCTTTTCATGAGGCAGCTCAGAAACTGGATTGAAACCTGAATTTCTGCTGCCATCTCTGCCACTTTGTGGAAAGATCCTGCCTAAATGAAGCCAACAGAGAGAAAGAATCCTGGAGAAAGTAAGAACCCCAGGCTTCATGGCATCCATTGAGTGTTTGGATCTGGCTGTTTCTGAAGCTGGATCTGCATTTCCCACCCCTTTAGATTTTGCAAGCCAACAAATATACTCTTTATGTTTAAACCCCTTTGAACTGATTTTCTATTATCTTACAACCATGAGTCACACAAGGAGGATGCTTTTCTGGGCTTCATTCTGTTTCTTCTCCTCATCACACCCTGGTGGTATGATAAACATCTTCTCACTCTTTAAGATTCAGTTCTAGGGAATTCCCTGGTGGTCCAGTGGTTAGGATTCAGTGCATTCATAGTCTTAGCCCAGGTTCAATCCCTGATTCCACAAGTTATGTGGCACGGCCAAAAAAAAAAACAAACAAAAAAAACCCCCAAAACAGATTCACTTCTAGCACCACCTTTCTATGAACAGTTCTAAATAAATCCTCATCTCCACTCTAGCTAGAAAGAGCCCTTGGCTCCCTGGAGTGTCCACAGTACCCTGTGCTGACTTCCCACAGAATATGCTATCTCTTATTTATACTAATCATGCTTCATTGTCTATATGACAGTAGCCCCCTTAATACTTCCATGGGAGGTGTCATAGCCTGGCATCCCCAGAACTCTCTCAGTGCTTGCTGAATGGAAAAACA
The DNA here is from genome assembly GCA_024291935.2 of Okapia johnstoni. NCBI lineage: Eukaryota > Metazoa > Chordata > Mammalia > Artiodactyla > Giraffidae > Okapia > Okapia johnstoni. The sequence goes on from CM044308.1 coordinate 64,309,295, forward strand.
CTGTCAAAAGGAGTTTGTGGGAAGAAGGGTGACATGAAGGAATGAAAAAGAACAATCAGGAGAAATTGTGTCCAGTCACCTAGTTTAGAAGAAAAACTGAACTTAACAAGATGGAGGAGGGGTGATATACAGGCAAATGTGATTTACACCCCTGATACATTCATTGTTCTAGTAGCAGTACTTACACTGTCTTTTTGCCCCACTATCATCCATACTGTGGATCTTTTCAAGTTTATTTTTTGTATTAAAAAGAGATAGCTTTTTAATGTGGCAGAGATAGCTAGTTCTCCTTTAACATCTGTTCTCCTATTCTGCTATAGAAATAGAACCCCTGACATTTTGCTGGATACAAGGATGCCCAGAGTTATAACCACATATCCCAGACTCCCTTGAAGCTACGTGTGGCCCTATGATTATATTTCTGGTCAATGGAAGATGAGCTGAAGTGATGCGTGCAACTTTCTGAAGAGTAAACACTTGCTTTCCTCCCCTATTTTTCTGCTCCCACAAGCTGGATACATGAGCCATTCTGGAGTCTGAGGATGAGAAAAAGATGAAAAGAGGATGGGTCTCTGAAGCCACCATATCAGTCCTAGACCATGTTACCAGAATCATTACACGAGAGATAAACTTCTAACTTATTTAAGCCTATGATCAGAGGGTCTCTTTCAACTGGCAAACTCATATCCACATACAACTACTTCTTGGTCTCTCCTGTGTGGTTTTTTTTCCTCTTTTTGCCTTGAATTGAAACTATTAGAATTGGGAGTTCTCAGCAGCCAGAAAGAACAGTCACAGGTGAAATCCATGATTGTTCTCCATCTCCCAATCTTTCAACTGTCTTCAATCACACACATCCTCTGAAAAAAGCCCCAGTGCTCTGCATGATCAGATCAGTTTCAAAAGTGCATCTGCCCCAAATACATCAATGGGACCATCAGATTTGGATATGAGGAAGCCAACAAATTCTAAAAAGTTGTCCATGACAACATAACTTTATAGTAGATAAAAATCAGAAACACTCCCAATATTCAACAACAGGGGAACTGTCAAGTAAAATCTGACTACAGACAGTTCCTGACTTGCAATGTTCTGACTTTATGATGGTGAAAAACAGTAGGCAATCAGTAGAAACTGCACTTCAATCTTCCAGCAAACAAAAGCCCAGGACCAGACGGCTTCACAGTGGAATTCTACCAAAAATTTAGAGAAGAGCTAACACCTATCCTACTCAAACTCTTCCAGAGAATTGCAGAAGATGGTAAACTTCCCAACTCATTCTATGAGGCCACCATCACCCTAATTCCAAAACCAGACAAAGATGTCACAAAAAAAGAAAACTACAGGCCAATATCACTGATGAACATAGATGCAAAAATCCTTAATAAAATTCTAGCAAACAGAATCCAACATCATATTAAAAAGATCATACATCATGACCAAGTGGGCTTAATCCCAGGAATGCAAGGTTTCTTTAACATCCGCAAATCAATCAATGTAATTCACCACATTAACAAATTGAAAGATAAGAACAATATGATTATCTCAAATTTTGAATTTTGGTCTTTTCCCAGACTAGTGATTATGCAGAACAATCCTCTCTACACATCACTATGCGGGGCAAGGCAGCAGCTCCCAGTCAGCCACAGAATCATAGGGTGAACAACTGATACACTTACAATCACTCTGTACATTACAATCATTCTGTTTTTCACTTTCAGTACAGTAGTCAATAGATTACATGAGATAGTCAACACTTGATTATAGAATAGGCTTTGTGTTAGATAATTTTGCCCACTGTAGGTTAATGTAGGTGATCTGAGCATGTTTAAGTAGGCTAGGCTCAACAACTATGATGTCTGGTCAGTTAGGCATATTAAATGTGCTTTCAACTTGCAGTATTCTTAAGATGAGTTTATGGGGACATAACCCCATCTTAAGTCAAAGAAGATCTGTAGATTTCCTGTGTTTAATACGATGCAGCCATTAAAACTAACATCTAGAAAGTGTGTGTAATGGTATAATGAAGAGATAGAAGGCAAGATACAAAACTATACACACAGTATGATCTCAAATATGTAGAAAAGACTGAAAAAAAATAATAGTCATGATAGAATACTATTATTTATTAAGCACACACTGCATTTCAGGCACTGTGCTCAGCACTTTACATGCATTTTCTCATGCAATCGCCAAACACCTGTGATGTAAGTACAATTATTATTTCAATGTTATTAATGAGGAGACAGACGTGATGAGATCAAGTAACTTTCCCCAAACTTCACAGAACATCAACTCAAGTGTATCTGATGCCAAATGCCATGCTCATTATCTCCCCTGCCAGCAAACTTTTTCACAAGGTTTTTAAATAATTTTAAAGCATCTTTCTGCTTTTCTTTCATTTCTAAATTTTCTTTAAGTAGTATTATTTTTCTAATTGCAAACGTACATATAAAATACTTTTTCAAAAAAGGAACAAGCACCCAGACACAAACAAAATGTTCTGCTTCTTCCTAAAATGGAGTGTTTGAGTGGCACATCAGAGCCTCAGAGAAGAGCCAGAATAAGTGAGCTGACAACTGAGTTTGGGGTCAGAATTCCCAAGTTTCTTCGTTCACCATTCAACAAAGTCCCCTTGCTGTAAACAATATGAGTCAATGGTACTCAACCTTTGGAGAGTCAATGACTCCTCTGAGAATCTGCTAAAAGCCATGGACCCTCTTCCCAGGACAATACAAGAAGCACATGCACCCATCTGCACACACACACATTCTACACACAGATCAACAGATACAACCATGCCTATGTGTGTGTCCCAAATAAAGGGCCCCTGATGTAAGGTAACACAACAAGTCCACTTTGTTGAAACTCCACTCCAACTCCCACATTGTTGTCCACACAATAAACTATGGATGGTAGTGTTGATTACCAAGGTGCCTTACCATCAGCAGAGATGTGCTCTGAGGTCTTTTAAAGAGGAATTTCAGCAGATATATCTACATTCTTGACTGAATCCCTGATAAGGGCCTGGCAGTGATACAGAGGAAAACTGACAGGTCTACATGGATATGAACTCATGAGGAAAGTCATGAAAACACCACAAGGGTAACTCCCAGGAGTACATCCTTTTGCAGTTAGAAAGTATTTTCATACCCTATTCCATGTCTCTTGTGTCTCCCGCATTGGCAGGCTGGTGCTTTACCACTAGCGTCACCAGGGAAGCCTTCTCATCCCATTAATAGATCTCAATTGACTCCCAACAGCCCTATAAAGGTAAGGTCACTAGCCCTGTTTTAAATATAACCCAGGTCTCTACGGTCTCTACTCAAACCTACAAGAGACAATTATACTTTGGCCAAATCCCAAGCTTGATGCATAAACAACCCTTTCACCATTCAAAAGAGAAATCCAATTGATTTAATCAAACATATAAAAATATTTCTAGAATTATCAAAGATCCCTGAAGCCCCTGGAAGGGTCAACTTACACAGTGCACAGCTCTACAAAATCCGAATTAGCCCTCTCCTGGGTCTCTCCTCCTGTTCCACTCCCCAGACCCTTCTTCTGGAAAGTTTCCTTTCCCTCCTGTATTACACAGAGTAACTTTCTTCTTTTTCAAGAAAAGCAGGCTTATTAAAACAATTTATCAACAAAGCTAAAGTAGTAGCTATTTGTGGAGTTTTTAAATTTGCTTTGTTTTGCTTCCTTTTCTTGCCACTCAACACCCACTTCCCTTTCTTGTGGGAACAGCCTTCATTTTAATTTGAGGAGTCACTTCTTTCCAATTCCCAGTGCATGGTCCCAGAAGAGCTGACATGATGACCATATGGCTGAGACCAAGCTAATAAGAGCTTCGTGTTCCCCTGGTCACAGTGACTGGTTTGGGAACAGATGATGACTCCTCAGATACAAGGGTGCTCTATGAGGCTTTCACTGAGGCTTCTGGGAGACAGGATTTGGTTTCAACAGCTATGAAGCAGAGAGGATATAAAATCTAGACCTGCTGCCATCGTCTTGCAATAAATGGAGCCTGAGACTGAAGCCACACACCAAAGAGAACTGAACAATGGTTTAAAACCAAGTCTTGATAACGAAATTTGGACCTGGTGTCAGCACTGTCTGAAGCCAATTATAATGGGCTAAATGGTGGCCACAAAGATATTTCCACCTTTTATCCCCTGGAACATGTAAATGATACCTTACATGGTTTCCCTGGTGGTTCAGATGGTAACAAATTCTGCCTGCAACACAGGAGATGCAGGTTCAATCCCTGGATAGGGAGGATCCCCTGGAGAAGGGAATGTCTACTTACTCCAGTATTCTTGCTTGGAGAATTCTCTGGACAGAGGAGTCTGGCAGGCTACAGTCCATGGGGTCACAAAGAGTCAGACACGACTGAGCGACTAACACATGGCAAAAAGTGAATATTACCTTATGCAGCAAGATACTGTGGTTAAGAATCTTGCAAAGAGTTTATCCTGGATTATGCAGGCCCTAAATGCAATCCCGTTCACTTCTATAAGAGATAGGGAGATTAAATGCAGGCAGAAGAAGAGAAAACAGACACACAGAGAAGCTGGTATGAAGATCAAGGCAGAGGCTGGCACGGCCATAACCTCTCCAATTGTGGTTCTAGTTGCAGTTCCAAGGAACACCAACGAATGCCAGGCAGCCTCCAGGAGCTAGAAGAGGCAAGGTCTCCCAGCACATCTTGAGTGGGTGCAGCCCTGCCAACACCTTAATTTGGGCTCTTGGCCTCCAGAACTAGGAGACAATAAATTTCTGTTATTTTAAGCCATCAAGGTTATAGCAATTAGGAAGTTAATACACCAGACCTATCCCTGGACTTTTCATTTACTGAGCCAAAAAAAACCTTCCCTTTTTCTGAGGCCATTTTAAGTTGAGCTTTTTTTGTCACTTGCAGTAGAAAGACTATTAAGTGACACAGCTGGTCATTAAAATGAACTTCCGTAACAGCCATAAAGATGATAAAAATTTTTCTCTATCTCATTACATACAAATGAGGAAACGTTTCAAAGAGATAAAATATAACAAGTGTCACAAGCACAAAATTTAAGACATCATAATGTGACTCAAACCTAGATCCCCTGAATCCACAAGTCATGTTTTGCAGGGTGCACTTTGCTCATACTTTTTGAGTATAGGAGTGACTCCACTCCTATATGGATCCACCCGTAAGCAGTGAGACAGACAACAATATCACCAGTGTCATTCCCTTGCTCTGTTTGCTTTCCAACTCAGCTATATCGAAATAGCTGAAAACTGAAGTACAGGAAACCGTTTCAGGAGCTCTAGCTCATCCATTCTGTCAGTATCTCTAAAACTCTTAGGTTGAAATAAAGCCAAATACACGGAGCATTTCTTAGTTGGACCACATCACCTTAGGCACTTTCACAGTTTACCTTTGCTGTATTGTGCTTTAAGGTCATGTCCATGACCTTTATGAAGAAGTATATATTACTGCTTTTACCACAAAAACATTATTAGGGTCATTACGTGCTACCCATTTGAGTATTTCCTATGCAAATCTCATTTGAAGAATTCATTATATGAGTGCTAGAAAAACCTTTTGCATTTTCCCTGAAAGGACTAGTATGCTCCCACCATTCTGATGAGGTTGATGTCACTGATGATGTTTCCTTTTTCGCTCTGGCTGCCGGAAACCTCACAAAGTTCAAGTCCTATTCTAGCATCTACTTTAATCCTTATAGTAAGTATGCATATCTATATTATTTTTCCTGGATATATTCTTTTCCCTACATTCTTCTCCTCATCGTCTATTTGAGTGGAATTCTAAATGGACTGTGTAACAGTTAATCTTTTCTGTCAATTTGATTGGACAGTGGGGTGCTCAGATATATGGTTAAGCACTAAATATTATTTTCGGGTGTGGCTAGGAATGTGTTTCTGGATGAGACTAACATTTGAATTGGTAGACTGAGGAAAGACTGCTCTCTCAGTGTGTCTGGGACTCATCCAATTCATTCAAGGCCTGAACAGATAAAAGGCTGAATGAGAAAGAATTCTCTCTCTCTGCCTCACTGGCTTCTATATATATAGATAGATAGATGTTATGTGCATGCATGCTCAGTCGTGTCTGACTCTTTGCAATCCCCACGGACTGCAACTCTCCAGGCTCATCCGTGCATGGGATTTCCCAGGCAAGAACACTAGAGTGGGTTGCCACTTGCTCCTCCAGGGGATCTTCCTGACCCAGGGATCAAACTCGCATATCCTGCATGTCCTGAATTGGCAGGCAGACGCTTTACTACTGAGCCACCTGGGAAGCCCATATATAGATAAATATCTTCTATTGGTTCTGTTTCTCTGAAGAATGCTGACTTATACGGGTATGAAGGATAAATCATATAGGGTAAGATTGATCTAAAAAATACCTTATATTGCCCTAATATGCAGTGTATAATAAAGTACATATGCAAAATTTCACAATATAGTGACTGTTTCATTCATATCCTTGAATTCCTGTGTTTGTATATTTTTATATGCCATATATTTGTGTGTGTATGCACATATATTACCACATAGTTTTGAGCACAGGGCAGTCTGCTGCTAGTAGTATCTCTATAAAGATGATTCTTTCCAAAAGATAAGAATCAATATTTATATAGCACTTCACACTTGACAAAGCTTCCATAGTCTCAAACTTTATTTTAATCCTCCCATTTTCCATTTTCAAGCAGGGAAAATGAGGCTGAGGAAGTTTAAGGAATTCTTAAACTAGTCCTAGTCTAGCCCCTAAGACTGAAAAACATCAGCTCTGGAATCTGAACCAAAATCTTCTGGAGCCAGAAGATCCTTGGACTGGTTGAAGGAAGTGTTGATTCAAGGAGACAGGATGTGACACTTACCTTTCAAGGGAGCCCCTTGATACCACCTCAAGTATAATTGCCCTTTATCTGAGTATTACATATACTTGCATAACTGTCCATAATAGAAAATAATACTAAGATCTTTGGGAGGCAGTCATGCTCACTACTATACCGCCAATGCACACATAAAGGACATAAAGATCTTTGAACCTCTGGTCACTCTCTAGTTACACAAAGAAGCACACCAATGAAGCCAAGGGGTCTTCATTGCTCATTCCCTCAGGGTCACACTAGCCTAAATGGAACTTTCCTGAGAATTAGGAAGGCTCCTGGGGACTTGAGGTGCCTTGTGTCCTGGTCTACTTAGCTGGTAAGTAAAAGCAGAGTGACCTCAGGGCCCACTTGCCCTAGCCAGAGGTCTTTGCTAGTGCTAGGCAGCCTTGACATTGAACTTCACCACCCTAAGCCCCTCCATTCTCTTCCTCTTCCCTTTCATATTCTCTCCCCTTTCTCCTTTCTCATTGTTTCTCCTCCTACTCCCTCATCTACTTTGGGGTGGCACTTCCAAGGCCACAGCTAGGTGTGACATCCAGTTGGCTGGCTCACCCTTATCCTACCGTGCTCACCCTAGAATTTAGAGCTTTCTTCTGAGGATGGTAATCTCAGAACAAGCATCTTAGTCTTGAACATTGAGTCCTCCCTTGAGAACACTGCCAAAATTACAAGCAAAATAAGAATCTTCACCAGTTCTTCTGATAGCTAGTCCCTGGGTTGTATAATCAACCTCCATTCTTGATGCACTGATTGGGTGCAGCTCAGCCAGGACTTCCCTGATGGCTCAGATGGTAAAGAATCCTCCTGCAATGCAGGAGACTCAGCTTTGATTCCTGGGTCAGGAAAATCCCCTGGAGAAGGGATAGGCTACCCACTCCAATATACTTGCCCGGAGAATTCCATGGACAGAGGAGCCTGGTAGGGTCGCAAAGAGTCAGACACGACTGAGCAAATAACATACCACAGCCAGGGAACCACTGCTTTCAGCCAATTGATCCAAAGATATAATAGCACTTTTAAACATCAACAAATATTGGGAAATGAGTCTCAATTGTTAAAATAACTGCTGCCAGGAATCACAGGCCCATTTCATAAAGCAGGAGCCTTCAGAGAGCACTCTCTATACAACAGTATGAAACCATCTGTTCTGAAGCAAGTCATTTCAACCACTGCTTAGTGTTCAGAGTCAATTAAACAAATGGAGGATCAAGAAAGGAAACAAGTGGTAGCCAACAAATAATTTTCACAATAGAATGGAAATGAAGCAGAGCATTTAATTCAACATTCCTCCTATCCAACTGTGAAAAATTACACAGCCTCATGCCCTTACCTTAGCCATAATATGAAGAATAAGCTTCTGTGTTTATGGAAGAAGCTCTCTGTCCAAGAATTTGGAGTGCACAATTAACAGCCAACTGACTCTTCCTTTGGCTGCACTGCGGAGTGGGGGGCAAGACGGTGTCGTTGTCTCCCACAGTCTGGGAGCTCATTAGGACAGCTGGGACACTGGGCAGGCTCAGGTCCCTGGGAAACTTGGTGACACTGCTCTCCTCCAGCAGAAGTTAGCATGCAAGACTCCTTCCCAGCGCCTCAGGCTTCTCCGAGGTCTACGTTTCCCGACACCAGCTGTGGAAAGGGTTCGTGTTCTTGATAGTTTGGGTTTTTGCACGTGTTCATGCTAAGTCCGGAGAAGGCAATGGCACCCCACTCCAGTACTCTTGCCTGGAAAATCCCATGGATGGAGGAGCCTGGTAGGCTACAGTCCATGGGGTCGCTAAGAGTCGGACACGACTGAGCAACTTCACTTTCACTTTTCCCTTTCATGCACTGGAGAAGGAAATGACAACCCACTCCAGTATTCTTGCCTGGAGAATCCCAGGGACGGGGGAGCCTGGTGGGCTGCCGTCTATGGGGTTGCACAGAGTCGGACACGACTGAAGCGACTTAGCAGCATGCTAAGTCGCTTCAGTCGTGTCTGTCTTTGCAACTCTGTGGACTGCAGCCTGCCAGGCTCCTCTGTCCATCAGATTCTCCAGCAAGAATACTGGAGTGGGTTGCCATGCCCTCCTCCAGGAGATCTTCCTGACCCAGGGATCAGACCCACGTCTCTTATGTCTCTTGCACTGGCAGGCAGGTTCTTTACCACTCTTCCCATTTGGGAAATACCTGGAGTTCTTGGTCCTTGTGCAAATTAGGGGTTGTGAAGTTACCTTATCACTTAGGGTGGTTTAAGAGACCTTTCTACCCTGTGGAGACATAGCCCTCAGGGGCTGAACCAAGACAGCCTCATAGATTGATGAGCTTTGAGTAGACATATGAGAGGAGTGACTACCTCATGCCAGGTTTAAACAGTAAGTACAAAGATATATTCAAATGAACAATGCAGGAATATACTTACAAAATAACAGAGGAAATAAAAAGAAAATGACCTCTCTGAGGGGTTAAAAAAAGTGAGTATAGCAGACACGAGTAAAATCTGGATACAGATGTGTGGCTCTGAAAACTTTTCAGAGTGGAAGGTAGTCTTCTACTTCCCTATACTTCTTTAAAACTGTTTCAAGTGTTAAATAATGTACATAAGGCATTTTCATAATCAGAAATATACATGTATTGTTAAAATGCCAGAGGCAGGTCTCCACATTCAAAAATAATTGACATCTTGGCATGAAATACAACACCTACAATAGGTAAAGGAACAACAAGGAGAAAGTGAGCGTGTGGTCATTTCACAGTATCTCTGAAGAACTTCTAAACATAGCCTAACAGTACAGGGCTGGACTGGGATGCTCCCAGAATTTCCAGTATAGAGTCCAGAGCTCTGGGGGAGAGGAGGTTGTGTATGGAACGTGGACCACACCACTGCTCCAGGCACTTCCTCCTGCCCGTATCTAGGGGTGCTAGGATGGAAGAGATCTGGGGGAAGGGGTTCCCCATTGTTTAATGAGGATGTAAAAGTTCCCTAAGGAGGACATTTCTGTCATACAAAGGAAATTAGGGTGAAAATGCAAATTAAAACAACAATAAAACAGCGTTTTCACCCATCCCATTAGACTGGCAAAATGTTTGTTTGAAAATATCAGGTGTTGGTGAAGATTTAGGAAAAGAGTCTTTTTGGACAGTGCTGGCAGGAGTATAAGTTATTAAAGTTACAGCCATTTGAGAGGGCAACTTGGATGACACTGTTAATTCCTTATCTGCATACACACACACACACACCTCAACCACGTCATGTGCGGGTAGACACACACAGTACACACACACAGTACACACACACATACACACATACACACAACTCAACCACAAGGGCAGAGTTGTTTATTATCAGAGTGATGGAAACAACATTTTTGAGTCAGTCTGTTATATCACAAAAGCACAAAAATAAAGATCATACAAAACTGACAGTCTGCTGAAATGCAAGAATGCCAAGTGATCATGGTAAGAGGTTTTTAGTTGACTACCTTTTTAAAAACAATATTTATTTATTTGGTTGCACTGGGTCTTGGGGGTGGCATTCATGATCTTCCATCTTTGATCTCCACTGCAACATGCAAACTCTTAGTTGGGGCCTGTGGGTTCTAGTTCTCTGACCAGGGATTGAACCCTGGCCCCCTGTACTGGGAGTGTGGAGTCTTAGCCACCGGGTCACCAGGGAAGTCCCTAGCTGACCACCTGTTGTGAACAGGGGTTAGATGGAGGATAGAAGCCAATCAACCAATTTCATGACATCCAGATTCATACATTATACTACCTACCATAAAGAAACACTCACATATGAGTACAAGATTGTTCATCGGAACACTGTTTCCAAAAGAACGGAAACCACCTAAAAGCCCATCAGGAGGAAGTACTTAAACTGCCAAGGTTTCAAACTATGAAACGGTCAAGGAGTGAGGCAACACCTGAAACTAACACAGTATTATAAATTAATTATACTTCAATAAAAGAAAGAGGTAAACACACCTGACCAGATATTGGGCTTCCCACGTGGCATTAGTGGTAAAGAATTCGCTTGTCAGTGCAGGAGACGCAAGAGATGCAGGTTCTATCCCTGGGTCCGGAAGATCCCCTGGAGAAGGAAATGGCAGCCCACTCCAGTATTGTTGCCTGGGAAATCCCATGAACAGAGGAGCCTGGCAGTCTACAGTCCCTGGGGTCGCAAAGAGTCAAGCATGACTTGGCAACTATACAACGACAACAAAAGAAAGAGGCAAAAACATATGTCTGACATAGGAATCTCTCCAAGATAAGTTATTGAATAAAAACTTTTAAAACAAGGTACAAAATAATAAGTACAACTGACTCCATTCACATAAAAATACATAAACACTTGTAGCTAAATATGCATAAGTAAATTTTTAATTTAATTTTAGAAAAATATAATTTAAAATCATATATAATATATATAAATATGGAATTAACTTTAATATTTAAAATTAATAAAGATAAATTTAAATAATTTTATACAAAATTAATTTTATCCATTTTAGAAAAATATATACTAAAATGAAGGGGCTTCCCTAGTGGCTCAGATGGTAAAGAATCTGGCAATTCAGGAGACATGGGTTTGATCCCTGGGTCGGGAAGATTCCCCTGGAGAAGGGAACAGTAATCCACTCCAGTTTTTGCCTGGAGAACCCCATGGACAGAGGAGCCTCGCAGGCTACAGTCCATGGGGTCACAAAGAGTTGGACACAACTGAACAACAAACACCTTGATTTTCATACTAAATGGTAATAATATTTATATATGGGGTAGAAAATAGAATTTCAGTTCAGTTCAGTCATTCAGTCATGTCCGACTCTTTGTGACCCCATGAACCACAGCATGCCAGGCCTCCCTGTCCATCACCAACTCCCGGAGTCCACCCAAACCATGTCCATTGAGTCAGTGATGCCATCCAACCATTGTATGCTCTGTCGTCTCCATCTTCTCCTGCCCTCAATCTTTCCCAGCATCAGGGTCTTTTCAAATGAGTCACCTCTTCACATCAGGTGGCCAAAGTATTGGAGTTTCAGCTTCAGCATCAGTCCTTCCAATGCATATTAAGGACTGATTTCCTTTAGTATGGACAGGTTTGATCTTGCAGTCCAAGGGACTCTCAAGAGTCTTCTCCAACACCACAGTTCAAAAGCATCAATTCTTTGGCGCTCAGCTTTCTTTATAGTCCAACTCTCACATCCATACATGACCACTGGAAAAACCATAGCCTTGACTAGACAGACCTTTGTTGGCAAAGTAATGTCTCTGCTTTTAAATATGCTGTCTAGGTTGGTCATAACTTTCCTTCCAAGGAGTAAGTGTCTTTTAATTTCATGGCTGCAATCACCATCTGCAGTGATTTTGGAGCCCAGAAAAATAAAGTCTGACACTGTTTCCACTGTTTCCCCATCTATTGGCCATGAAGTGATGGGACCAGATGCCACGATCTTAGTTTTCTGAATGTTGAGCTTTAAGCCAGTTTTTTCACTCTCCTCTTTCACTTTCATCAAGAGGCTCTTCAGTTCTTCACTTTCTGCCATAAGGGTGGTATCATCTGCACGTCTGAGGTTATTGATATTTCTCCCAGCAATCTTGATTCTAGCTTGTGCTTCATCCAGCCTAGGGTTTCTCATGATGTGCTCTGCATATAAGTTAAATAAGCAGGGTGACAATATATAGCCTTGACATACTCCTTTCCCTATTAGGAACCAGTCTGTTGTTCCATGTCCAGTTCTAACTGTTGCTCCCTGACCTGCATGCAGGTTTCTCAAGAGGCAGGTCAGGTGGTCTGGTATTCCCATCTCTTTCAGAATTTTCCACAGTTTATTGTGATCCACACAGTCAAAGGCTTTGGCATAGTCAATAAAGCAGAAATAGATGTTTTTATGGAACTCTCTTGCTTTTTCAATGATCCAGCAGATGTTGGCAATTTGATCTCCGGTTCCTCTGCCTTTTCTAAAACCAGCTTGAACATCTGGCAGTTCACGGTTTAAATATTACTGAAGCCTGGCTTGGAGAATTTTGAGCATTACTTACTAGCGTGTGAGATGAGTGCAATTGTGTGGTAGTTTGAGCATTCTTTGGCATTGCCTTTCTTTGGAATTGGAATGAAAACTGACCTTTTCCAGTCCTGTGGCCACTGCTGAGTTTTCTAAATTTGTTGGCATATCGAGTGCAGCACTTTCACAGCATCATCTTTCAGGATTTGAAATAGCTCAACTGGAATTCCATCACCTCCACTAGCTTTGTTCGTGGTGATGCTTCCTAAGGCCCACTTGACTTCACATTCCAGGATGTCTGGCTCTACGTGAGTGATCACACCATCATGATTATCTGGGTTGTGAAGATGTTTTTCGTACAGTTGTTCTGTGTATTCTCGCCACCTCTTCTTAATATCTTCTGCTTCTGTTAGGTCCATACCATTTCTGTCATTTATTGAGCCCATCTTTGCATGAAATGTTCCTTTGGTATCTCCAATTGTCTTGAAGAGATCTCTAGTCTTTCCCTTTCTATTGTTTTCCTCTATTTCTTTGCACTGATCACTGAGGAAGGCTTTCTTATCTCTCCTTGCTATTCTTTGGAACTCTGCATTCAAATGGGTATATCTTTCCTTTTCTCCTTTGCTTTTCACTTCTCTTCTTTTCACAGCTATTTGTAAGGCCTCCTCAGACAGCCATTTTGCTTTTTTGCATTTCTTTTTCTTGGGGATGGTCTTGATTCTTGTCTCCTGTACAATGTCACGAACCTCCGTCAATAGAATAAAAGGACTCAAAAGAGATTTTAATTTGATCTGTAATGTTCGACTTTTAAAATTTACAATAAAAATATATTTGTGTATTTCCTGTGAAATTAGTGGAAACGATATTTTTGAATATAGAAGCTCTTACAGAGACAGGAATAAAGAGTTTATTTCTTTAGTGCTTTTCCTGAGGACTCTGGAAAAAGCCACATTTAGCAGAGTTTCAATTCCTCCTCACCTGTGTTTTCATTCCTTTTTAAGTTTCTTGTGTTTATTTAGTAAAGAAAGCTTCATACCTCAAGAAGAAGTGGCGAAGGAGAGAAAAGAGGGAGCTGAAGAGAGAAGGATAATAAGGAGGAGAGATGGAGGAGGGAGGGGGGGTGTAAGATGAGGAAAACTAGGAAAAACTGTACTTACCCCTTTACTCTGGTAGGGGGAAAGAACTCCTGCCTTACAATCCTGGCCCTGCCGTTTAATAGCTGTGTCACCCTGAGTAACTGTCTTCATTACTGGATCCTCCATTTCCTCTCCTGCAAACCAGAGAGTAAGAAAGCCTAGGTGAGTTGTCTAGCGTGGGGTCTGGCACACAAAAGGGAATAAGAAAACTTCTGACTGGAGCTATAGGGCAAGGTGCTGGCTGGCTCTTCTCTGTTGTAATATGAATGAATTCCATCTGATGGAGACCAACCAAGTCCTGCCATCTGTCATCTGACCAAGAGAAGGGAAGGAGATTTCATCGGCAAACCTGAACCTCATATCTGCAGAAACGAATAGACACAAGCTTCATTGGTTCTGTGGGTTATTGTTATCACTAGGCTACACTTGCAACACTTGATAATTTGCGCAGCACTTTCCCCTGCATCCTCTAAGGTGATTCTCACAACTTGGTTATTGGGACAGATATTATTTGCATTTCCAGAGGAGGAAATTGAGGCCCTGCAGAGCTGACTCACTTGCCAGGCTCACTTAGAACTAGAACTGGGATTCACATTCCTTCTCCTGTGGTTACTAAGCCTGTACTACTTCCACTGCATCTCTGCACCTCACTCCCAGCCGTGCAATAACGTGAGGTTGGGGGCGGGGTAGGAGCTATGGGAAACCGTGCCTGGATTGTCTCCTACCACCAGTTCTCCACACGTCACTATCTACTTCACAGCTCCTCCACAGAAAAGACAGCAGATCCCAGCTTCCTTTGTGGGAAAATCCTCTCTCAATTCAACCTTGTATATAATCTAATCAGCACGCTCGAATCTCCCTTATCCATTTTAAGATATCATTCATGTCTGGCTATTGTCTGCCTTTCTCCTTGATAAAACTTTCCTTCTTTCTCCAACCCTCCACTCCTTTCCCATACACATGACACAGGGAAATTTTTATACTCCATATTTGTTTGGGCACCTTCTGAGTCCTTGGAGAATATTCTGAGATCATGTTCTATCCATGAATCGTTTTTTCCAAGATCCCCTTCTAGTGTCAGGAGCACACTATCTGAATCTTCAGAGAATTAAAACAGATCTTTCTTCTCCATATGTGTGAAGTGAACTGTGACCACTTGGCTTAGGTGGCTATGCTCCTGACCAGCAACAAAAGAGCATATATAAGGAGGAAAAATTATTTGAGCTGGTTTTCAAGAATCCAGGGAAATGTTTCAAGATTTGTATGTTCTTTATGCAGTCACACACACAAAGGAGGAGCAGGAAGAAGAAGAAAGAGAAGAAAGAAAAGAAAAAACAAAACAGAAAGAAAATAATTCCTCATTTATGAGGAAATGTTGACATTTTTAAAACAATGTATTTTTTTCCACCTGTGAACTTGAAGCAATGCATCGAATGCATCCAAATGGAACCTATAAAAAGTCAGCCCAGAGTCACGTTTCCGTTAAGTGTCTCTTTGCTTCAATAATATGCTAAAGTAGTTACAAACCCTGTGTCTGAAGATGGGAAGGAAAGAAATTTTTCATCCAGGGAACTTGGATAAGATAGGGAGCCAAATACCGTAATGTCTTCATAAGCTCATCAACAAGATGACTTAAGAGACTGGTTTTCACTGCCAAGGCAAAGTAACGAAGGAAAGCAGTTTGCTGCATAAATTAGATAAAATTGGCCCAATTTCATCAAAAAATTGAGAATTTGGGGGATTGAGGGGAGTAGACTTTTCTTTGCCTGGGGTGTAGTCTCAGTTTTCTGATTCCATTTATTGGCAGATAACAAGTTCCTCTAAAAAGTAAACAGGTATGGATGTACCTTACCGATATCTCTATCTCATCATTCTACAAAATGAATATGGCTGAGTGTTAACTGGAGTATACGCTATATATGCTAGAGACTTTTCATATACCATCTCATTTAATCCTCAGAAAAAATACATCAATCCCGATTTTCAGTTGGGGAAACTGACATCCCAAGACAGTTTTACAAGCTGCCCAAGATAACAGAGCCAGAGGGTGGAAAGCAAGGATTTGAACTCAATTCTGTATCTCTCTCTCTCTCTGTCACATACACACACAATTTTGTATCAATATTATATGCATCAAAAAGAAAGCACATAAAAACAAGTATCATGTATTAATGTATACAAATGAAATCCAGAAAAATGCTACTGATGAACCTAATTGCAGGGCAGGAATAGAGACGCAGAAGTAGAAAATGGACACAGTGTGGAAAGAAGAGAGTGGGACTAATTAAAAGAGTAGCAATGTCATAAATACACTACCATAAGTAAAACAGATAGCTAGTGGGAAGCTTCTGTATAGCACAGGGAGCTCAGCTCTGTGCTCTGTGATGACATAGAGGGGTGGGAAGCAGGGTAAGAGGGAGGTAATATATGTACACATATAGCTGATTCATGTTGTTGTACAGCAGAAACTAACACAACATTGTAAAGCAATTATACTCCAATTAGTTTTCTTACTTTTATAGTAAAAAATAAATAGTAAAAGAACAAAGAAAGCAGATAAAAACTGTTGAGAAGTCCGTGCGTGAAACAATATGATGAGTATATTTTTACAATGGTTAAGTGGGAGAAACTTATATTCGTGATGTGAGTTATCATGGAATCATGTCATGAATTCAACTTATTCAAACGTGAAAGAGATCCCCATTCAATCTGTCTCACAGAAAGCAGAGTTTTCAGGTTACTCAGTATATATACAGTTACGAGTCAAATGAGAACTAAGACCAAAGATAGCTGAGCCTTTAGCCCTCTGACCTCGTTTTAAACATGTATGCCTTATCCTTATAAAAGACAATCTCCTGCCCATTACGGATATTATAGATTTGGACGTTGTAGACTGTAGTTTTTGTTGACTGTTTTGTAGAGTCATCAGCAAATTCAGCTTAAGACAGAGGAAGAGAGTCTCCTCCATACAGTACGGTAGTTAAGGGAATGAACTTGAGGGTTCAACAGTCTGGATGTGGGTTCACACTGTCTCTTCTTAATAGTCATCTGCCCAGGACAAACGATTTAATCTCTAGAGCATCCATTTCCTCACTTGAAATGTGGGGATAATAAAAGTACCTACCTCACTGGTTTACTCTGAGGATGGGTTAACACATTTAAACTACTTGTCCATGATACCTGACATTTTAGTTAACATTAGAGTCATAAGCAGACAAAAGAAATAATATCAAGCTTTTAAAAAACCTGGATATTTTATTTTGCCGTGCTGGGTCTTAGGGCTTACCTGGCAGTACAGTGGTAAAGAACTCACCTGCCAGTTCAGGAGACATAGGAGACATGGGTTTGATCCCTGGAATGGGAAGGTCTCCTGGAGCAGAAAATGGCAACCCACTCCAGTATTCTTGCTTGGAAAATTCCACGGACAGAGGAGCCTGGCAGGCTACAGTCCATGGGGTCACAGAGAGTTGGACATGACTGAGCACTAGGTCTTAGTTGCCACATGCTAACTCGTAGTTGTGGCATGTGGAATCTAATTCCCTGACCAGGGATTGAATCCTGCCCCACTGCATTGGAAGCATGGAGTCTTAACCACTGGATCACTGAAGAAGTCCTGGACATACCTTCTTAAAACTAAGCCTGAGTATTAAAATTATTCTAGAAAATGTAATCTCTATAGTATGCCCAGCATATACACAAAATTATACAGTTGAAATAAAGATTTTTATAAGCATCATTTCCCTTCCAGAAAATTCAACGCCTAAATCGCCATACGGAGTATCAGTCATCCTGTATTAGATAAAACTGAAGGAAGAGAAACACCTTCCTCCCTTTCATAAAACAACCATGTCACAAAGTTATTATTTAAATCTTTTATAAACTAGCCAGCAATTTTCCTGTTTCTACATTAGTTCTGTTAAATAGCTGGTCACCATCTTGTGTCTAAAAATATATAATCAGTGATCAGTCTTATATAGCTATGCCCCCCAAGAATGACTTTAAGCGTTCCTTCTGTAATTCACTTTGGCATACTTAATAATAATTTTATTGCATTTTAGTTAGTGGACAAAGTTTCAGAGAATATAATATACTAGCCATTAGTATAGCCTGTAAACATATATTATGGGATGAATGAATTAAGAGAAGGAACTAGATGAGTAAATAAATAAATATGTTAAGTGACCTTTTGTAGAGCTCTCCCGCAGCAAAAAAAAAAAAAAAGAGATCAAGGACGAATCAAAGAACATTAGCGCCACCTGGAGACAAGAATCAAGAAATGTAAGGAAGACAAGGATGTTACCAGCCCTGAAACTGGCAGCAGAGATGTTCTAGCCCCATACAGTCTTAAACAGCAGCACACTAATGCATATATATGGAATTTGAAAGATGGTAACGGTAACCCTATATGCGAGACAGAATAAGAGCCACAGATGCACAGAACAGTCTTATGGACTCTGAGGGAGAAGGTGAGGGTGGGACATTCTGGGACAATAGCATTGAAACGTATATTGTCATTTGTGAAACAGAACACCATTCCATGTTCCATGCATGGGACGGGTGCTCAGGGCTGGGGCACTGGGATGGCCCAGAGGGATGGGATGGGGAGGGGGGTGGGGGTGGGGGTTCAGGATGGGGAGCACGTGTGGACCCATGGCTGATTCATATCAATGTATGGCAAAAACTACTACAATATTGCAAAGTAATTAGCCCCCAACTAAAATTAAAAAAAAAAAAAAAACAGCAGCACACACAAGGCTACTGAGCACCTAACATGTGGCTAGTCCAAACTGAGATGTGCCGCAAGTAAAATACACACCAGATATCAAAGACCTAATATTGAAAAAAGAATGTAAAATATTCCGTTCATGGTGTTTATATTGATGACATGTAAAGACAGTTTGGATTACATAAGATTAAATTAAATGTCATTAAAATTAATATCACCTATTTATTTTTACCTTTTGAATGTGCTTCTAGACATTTAAAATTACATATATTGCTCACCTTATCTTTGAATTTGATATTGCTACTCTCACCCTGACCACTCAGAGTGTGGGCCATGGTCCAGCAGCAGGGGCGTTCATTACCTGAGAGCCTGTTAGAAATGCAGAGTCTCAGGCCCAACCCTCAATCTACTGAATAGGAGTCTGCATTTTAGCAAAATGCCCAGGTAACTGGTATGCATATTCACTTTGAGACTTGCTGATGCAATCCAGCTGTCTTGTTTTAGAAATGGGCAAACTGAGACCCAGGGGTCTTCCCTGGGGGCTCAGAAGGTAAAGAATCTGCCTGCAGTGCAGGAGACCCGGGTTCGGGAAGATTCCCTGAAGAAGGGAATGGCCATCCACTCCCAGTATTCTTGCCTAGAGAATCCCATGACAGAGGAGCCTGGTGGACTACAGTCTATAGGGTCGCAAAGAGTTGGACATGACTGAGCGATTTTCACAAACTGAGACCTAGAGTCACTTGTTTATGATTCCCTAGATGGTTACCTAAAGCCTGATTCCCAAGCAGTCTCGAAACTGCCAAATACCCCATCCCACACCGCACCATCCTGAAGACCCTTCTATCTCATAGGGTAAAACTAATACGTATTATTGCACATATATTAAAAAACAGATGGTGATCTCAGGGATATTCTAGGGTATTCTTCAGTCCTTGGGCAAGTCAGCTGCTTTAAGTCACTACATAAGAATGCAGAAAACCTGTGCTTCCAGAACTATTCCTACAAATAACATCCATGACCATGAAAAAAAGGTCAGAATTTGAAATCAGTAATGTGCACTCCAGTCACTGAGTCAGTTTTGTAACACAGCCCCTTGCAGGAGGGTCTTATTCATTCTTTGAATGTCCAGTTCCTCACAATACGTTTGGCTCATAGCTTTGAATAAATGTGTTGAATGGACATATTTGTTTTTGTTGCTCAGGTTCTCTATCTCAGGAAATGTTCCTTGCTTTACATTGTGTAACAATGTAAATAAATTTAAGAAAACACTTAAGTAGGAACTATGGCCAAATCAGTAGTGCTTTCGTGCCAAAATCCCTCCATAATTAAGCACATTGTTAACAGAAAATTCAAACAGATACTAATTCTGGTCATGAAAATATAATTCATCGTATAGAAAGAGAAGGTACCAGGTAAAATAAGATAATATTGGCAAGTAATTCCAAGAAGCAGAAGTTGCTCAAATATTTTCACTCATTTCTGTAAAGATTTTTGCAGGACAGATTAATCAAACCTAATCAATTTCCAGTGTACCACGTGTATGACCAAAATGTTTTTTCTCAGAAGAAATTACTTTTTTGTATGCCAACTGGAAAACATAGATTTGGCTTAGGAAATTTCTGTGCTATATGAATTGAATATACTAACTAGAATAGGAAGCACAGTAACGAAATGACTTTTTTTAAATGATGTAAGTCATATAGGAAGGAAAGTTTAACTCCCACTCTCTTCCTTTCAATTGTCCCATTTCCTCATGTTTTATCCATTACTCATGTCAGGTTTTGTTATTAACCTAAATAAAATAATAGGACATCAATCTTGCCTGTTTAATATAATAATGGACAGATGACTGTTGCATATAATTATTAGACTGGTAATAACAATAAAAATAATAGGCAATTAGCAGCAACATGGATGGACCCAGAGATTATCATATTAAGTGAAGTGAGTTAGAAAGAGAAAGATAAATATAATATGTTATCACTTATATTTGGAATCTATAAAAAAGATACAAATGAACTTATTTACAAAGCATAAACACTCAGTTCAGTTCAGTTGCTCAGTCGTGCCTGACTCTGCAACCCCATGGACTGCAGCACGCCAGGCCTCCCTGTCCATCACCAACTCCCGGAGTCCACTCAAACTCATGTCCATTGAGTCGGTGATGCCATCCAACCATCTCATCCTCTGTCGTCCCCTTCTTCTCTTGCCCTCAATCTTTCCCAGCATCAGGGTCTTTTCAAATGAGTGAGCTCTTCACATCAGGTAGCCAAAGTACTGGAGCTTCAGCTTCACCATCAATCCTTTCAATGAACACCCAGGACTGATTTCCTTTAGGATGGACTGTTTGGATCTCCTTGCTTGTCCAAGGGACTCTGAACAGTCTTCTCCAACACCACAGTTCAAAAGTGATGATTCTTTGGCGCTCAGCTTTCTTTACAGTCCAACTCTCACATCCATACTTGACTACTGGAAAAATCAAAGCTTTGACTAGATGGACCTTTTTTGGCAAAGTAATGTCTCTGCTTTTTAATATGCTATCTAGGTTGGTCATAGCTTTTCTTCCAAGGAGTAAGCGTCTTTTAATTTCATGGCTGCAGTCACCATCTGCAGTGATTTTGGAGCCCAGTCTGTCACTGTTTCCACTGTTTCCCCATCTATTTGCCATGAAGTGATGGGATCAGATGCCATGATCTTAGTTTTCTGAATGCTGAGCTTTAAGCCAATTTTTTCACTCTCCTCTTTCACTTTCATCAAGAGGCTCTTTAGTTCTTCTTCGCTTTCTGTCATAAGGGTGGTGTCATCTGCATATCTGAGGTTATTGACATTTCTCCCGGCAATCTTGATTCCAGCTTATGCTTCATCCAGCCCAGCGTTTCTCATGATGTACTCTGCATATAAGTTAAATAAGCAGGGTGACAATATACAGCCTTGACATACTCCTTTTCCTATTTGGAACCAGTCTGTTGTTCCATGTCCAGTTCTAACTGTTGCTTCCTGACCTGCATACAGGTTTCTCAAGAGACAGGTCAGATGGTCTGGTATTCCCATCTCTTTCAGAATTTTCCACAGTTTATTGTGATCCACACAGTCAAAGGCTTTGGCATAGTCAATAAAGCAGAAATAGATGTTTTTCTGGAACTCTCTTGCTTTTTCGATGATCCAATGGATGTTGGCAATTTGATCTCTGGTTCCTCTGCCTTTTCTAAATCCAGCTTGAATATCTGGAAGTTCATGGTTCATGTACTGTTGAAGCCTGGCTTGGAGAATTTTGAGCATTACTTTACTAGTGTGTGAGATGAGTGCAATTGTGTGGTAGTTTGAGTATCCTTTGGCATTGCCTTTCTTTGGGATTGGACTGAAAACTGACCTTTTCCAGTCCTGTGGCCACTGATGAGTTTTCCAAATTTGCTGGCATATTGAGTGCAAAGAATAAATACTCACAACATAGAAAATAAACTCAAGGTTACCAAAGGGGAAAGATGAGGAAGGATAAATTAGAAGCTTGGGAGTAACAGATACACATTACTTTATATAAAATAAACAACAAAGTCCTACTGTATAGCACAGGGAACTATATTCAATATCTTATAATAACTTATAATGGGAAAAAATCTGAAAAAGAATATACATATATTAATATGTAGTATTAATGTATAATTAATATTATGTTTAATCATAGTATAATTAATGTTAATATATATGAATCATTAATTTATATATCATTAATATTATCAAAATGTACATATTATTTATTTGCAATGAGGTATGCACTGCCTTACAACATTTCTTTTTTGATGTCTTGGACAGATATGAAATGACTCATTCATTCAACAATATACACTGAGCACTTATATGTCAGATGCTGACATAAGGCACTAGTTAGAAACATGAGGAATAAAACAGTTGCTGTTCTCCTGAAGCATTTGTTCTCAATAAACACATAAGTAATGAAATTACATCAGATTTTAATGAGTGGTGTGGGGAAAGTTAAGGGTAGTCTCTCTCAGTTTTAAATGGAAACCCACAAGAAGCAAGAGAGGAAACCATGCTGGTATCTGAAGGAGAGCCGCCTGCTCAAATGGAACAAAGTGCAAAAGCCATAAGGCAGGAGCATGCTCAGCAGGTTAAGGAGCAATGGGGAATCCAATGTGAAGGGAGGGAAATGGACATAAGCAAGAATAGGTGGAGAGGAAGTCAGAGAGGGAGCAGGGCCAGGTCACAGAGGACACTGGACGCCATTGTAAGCACTCTGGATGTTCCTTTAAGCCCAAAGAAGAATCACTAGAGGGTTTACGTGATATGATGCAACCTGACTTAACCTTTAGGATTCACTCTAGCTGCTGTGTTGGAAACAGACCTTAGGGGTCAAGGCAGAAGCGGGAGTTAGAAGATTATTATAATCATCCAGGCAAGAAATGATGGTGACCTGGACCAGGATGACAGTGGTGGAGATAATGAAATAGCATAAAATTCTAGACATATTTTGAAGGTAAAACTAGCAGGATTTTCAGGTGGATTAGATGTGTTTCATGAAAAGACAAAACCTCAAGTTTTTTGAGCAATGGAGATACCAGCTCCTGGGAAAACTGAGAAGTGAGAAGATTTGGTTGGGAAGAGGTGGAGGGAGGGAGACTAGAGATTGATTTTAGAGATAAATTTATGATGGCTTTTAAACATTCATTTTTTAAAATCAGACAGACTAGACCAGAGTTCAAGAGAAAGGTTGAGGCTGGAGTCCTTGGCATTAATTCAGTCCTGAGATATGAAGTCAACAAGTGAGTGAGTGGAAATCGAAGTCAAGAAGAATTGCAAGACTGAGCTTTGGAACATCCAGTACTGAAAGGGGCTGACTGCTGTTTAACTGTTGAAATATTTAGTGTTGTCATCCCCCCAAACAAAATGCTAGCTCCCTAAAGCTGCAGCCCAATCTTTACATTTTTCACTATGCATTTTCCCTATGGTGGGTGCTTAATAATCATCTGGTGAATGAATGAATTAATGTACCATGCAATGTTGACAAAGAAAAAGGAAGAAAAATTATAGGAGAATCATATCTGGCATCTTTCTCCAGTCTCCATCACTCACACCTCCCCAGGGGGAAAGAATGACTTACCTAGTTCATGAGTTTGGAAAGGAAATTGAGGCTCGGAGGCTCAGCAGTTTCTGAGCTCTTTTATTTTCCAGGGAGTATTCTCAAATTCTAAAGTAAGATTATCCTTTAGGGGCTATGAGAGGGAGAGGGGAATGATAAATTATCCCCCCTTCAAATCTCAATATATTGCTGTATGGCTTTTGTGGTTGGTTTCTTTCAGTTAGCATATATACCTTTTTTTAAGGCCCATCCATATTGGAGCATGTATCAGTCTTTCATTCCTTCTTATGGCCAAATATTATCCCATTGTAAGGATGTACTTCATTTTGTTTATCCACTCATCAACTGATAATCACGGGGATTGTTTCCACCTTTGGCAATTATGAATAACGCTGCTATGAATACTTAGGTACAAGTTTTTGTATAAACATATGCTTTCAATCCTTTGGGCATATCCGTAGGAGTAAAATTGCTAGATCAAAGAGTGCCTCTATATTTCACTTTTTGAGGAACTTCCAGGCTGTTTTTCAAGATAGATGCTCCATTTTACATTCCCACTAGTAGTATATGAGGGTTCTGATTTCTCCACAACACTTATTATTTATTTGATCACAATCATCTCATAGAGTCTTGGATTTGCATTTCCCTGATGGCTAACAATGCCGAGGATCTCTTGATTCAATACAATAAGCAATTATTGGCCAATTGTAAATTTTCTTTATTCTTTCCTCACCACATAGGCTAGTTTGGATCCTATTTCTATTGCACTGGTTAACGTGTTTTTTGTTTGTTTGTTTTTTGAGGCTTGAAGTCAAACATGATAGCTCTCATCCTTCTCCCAAGTACAAAAACCATAAAATAATTTATAATTCACCCCATTTTAATTGTTACATAGTATTTTATTCCAACTTTATCTTTTATACCTTACAAATTTGTCATTATTATTATTTTATGAAGTCAGTGCTTACCTGGTAATCTAAGTTAACACTCATATTTGCTCATTACATTCTTTACCATTGTTTACTGCATCTCGCTCTTCCCTTCTGGGTTCAATTTCCTTCCTCCTGCAGGACATGCTCAAGAATTTGTAAACACTCTATGAGTGACAAATCATATTTCTTCAGCTTTTTTACTCTTGTTTTTGGATGACAGTTTATTTTGTATAGTTTCTAATTGACAATTACTTTGTTTTAATATTTAAAATATGATTCCATTGATTTCTGGACTCTATTATTGCTGTTTTGGGTCTAAATATTACTTTTCTAGACAAATGTCTTCCTTCTGTTTATGGAAATGACCAATAAGCCAAACTATAACAGGAACAGAAAAGGGTTTTATCTGAGCCAAACTGAGAACTATAGCCCAGGAGACACAGATTCAAGAAGCACTTGAATTGTGTTCCCCAGACTATAAAAGAGGATTATAAAGTCAAAACCGACAAAATTACATAAGTTGTTGGTCAAGACTTATAATTATCACTGGTAAAAAAAAAATAAGGATGCCTGTTAGGCAAGGATTGGCTGGGGTGCAAAATGGCTGCATAGTTATGAGAAGAGACTTTGAGACCACAGATGGTGGCTGCTTAGCAGATATTATTCTGAGAATGGTTGGTGGTGTCCTTGAGTCTGATACAGTTCAGAAAATTCAGGTTCTCAGTGATGCAGAACGTGGCTGAAATCACATCCACAATGGCCACCCAGCTCTCTTCTGGATTCCTGAACCACAGTTACTCCATTTTTATTTTTTTAACACATTCTTTTCTTTAACAGTTAAATCAGATTAACAGTATATGCCTGATAGGCCATAAAAAGGCTGTTCTGGTTAGCATAAAGTTTAAGTTAAATCACAAATAGGCCAGAATAATTTCCCCATACCTCAATAAGTGAAAATTTCTCCTATCACATCTCCAATTGCATTTAAGATTGTGTATGTGTGTTTTGTCACTGACATTCATGTTTACTTCTGTGTCTAGATGTCTAATTTTATTTATTCTATTTATTTCATTATGTTTCTTAAATATAAAGATTCACAGTTTTAATCAATTTGGAAACTTTTTCAAACACTACCTTTTCAAGCTTTATCTGTTTTGCATTTTCTCTTTTCTTTCTTTCTGGCATCCTCGGTTATATGTTAGCTGTCTTTCTTTCACCTTGTTCTTATCTTCTTTCATCCCCATCTCTATTAATTTTTGTTGCTTTCTGAGGATCTGCCCTAGATTTAGCTACCAGGTTTCTTGTCAGTGATCTCTAGCTAGCTATTCAATCACTTCTTTTCCTTTTCCAAAAGTTCTATTTGGGTCTATAAAACTTGCCTGGTCTTTCCCTAACAGTGCATTCTTTTCTAGGATTTTAATCCCTTCTATTGTGTCTTTGACCACTGCAAACATATTTATGTTTTTCAGAGTGTGGTTCAATTATCTCAATTCCTTACTGTTCTATA
This sequence comes from Okapia johnstoni, assembly GCA_024291935.2. Classification (NCBI taxonomy): domain Eukaryota; kingdom Metazoa; phylum Chordata; class Mammalia; order Artiodactyla; family Giraffidae; genus Okapia; species Okapia johnstoni. Next base: position 64,335,574 of record CM044308.1, read on the forward strand.
TTCCTGACTTTTGTCACTCATAATAGATTGCCTCCATATGAGTTCTATTTCTTTTTAGGAACTCATCTTTAGTGAGAGTTCTTTTTCTTGGAGAATTTCTTCCAAGTGTTTTGGCATTTGCATGTACCAGGCAGAAGTATCAAAAGCTTAGACCAATTTTTATATTATTTTCTCAGCTGAGAAAGACAGCTGAAGATAAGACAGAACTGGTGACCAGGAAATTGAACCTGAAGTAAACACCTAGAAGGCACACAGATTGATATTTTTCCTCCCATCCAAAGCCCAAGTTACTACATACAAGCCTTTTTTCATCTATTTCTGCCAGTGGGTATTTTTTTCCTAATTCATCTTTATATATTTTCACCATAGAAGGCTACAGAGAAGCTTTATACACTACTTAGTGTTAGGTTAGGTTGTAAACAGTAGGAGCAGGTTCCTGCCACAACAAATGGGAAAAACTAGAAACAAAAACAAATATCATATTTTAAGTCATTGAAAGGCTGCAGAAACAAAGTCAAGGAAGTTAAATTCCAGACAGCGATAAGTCCTTCCTAGGAAACAGGTAGCCATTTTTCTCCTGTCACGCTATCTGTATGATAGTAAAGCGTAAGGCCGACTTTAATATCTATGGTCCTTTCATAGACACACCCAGGTCACCTCCTCCGCCAAGGACAAGCCAGGCATAAGATGGGTGCTAACACCACCTCATTAAGAGTCACGGTGCTAATTAAACCCACAATGCATTTTTTAAAGAGTCCACCATATAATAAAAACTACCGACCAATTTGATCGAAATGATATTTGTGAAATACTATGTTCAACTACTACAGAACACACTCTTCTCAAGTATACTTAAACATTTACAAAATTCCATGTATGCGAACATAAAGCAAGTCTCAACACATTTCCAAAGATTGAAACTCATAAAAATGTTCACTGACCACAGCAGAATTAAGCCAGAAATCAGTAACAGAAAGATAACTAAAGAACTGAGGGAGGAAGTCATAAGGAAATTGGAAAATATTTTTAGCCAAACAATAATGAACAACAATGTATCAAAATTTGTGGGCAACAGCTAAAGCAGTGTTTAGAGGGAAATTGACAGTTTAAATGCTCATCAGGGGAAAAAGGATTTTAAATAAGATCTAAGTTTTCATATCCAGAAGTCAAAATAAATTAACAGTTATGGCCAAGAAATTAGAAACAAGGGAAGAAATATAAGAACAAGAACAAGAACAACAAAAATCAATGAAATAGAAGACAAATATAAAACAGGGACAATAACATATCCAAAGGTTCATTCTTTGAAAATATTAATAAAATTAATAAAACACTAGCAAGACTGGTAAAGAAAGAAAATATACATAATCCATATCAGAAAAGAGAGGAAATCACTACAGATCCCTGCTGATTTTTAAAAAGGATACAAGATTATTGTAAATAATTAAAATTATTAAATATAATTATTCTGAATAACTATAAAACTTTGAAGAAATGGATGAATTCTTTTCCTAAACTGACACAAAAGTAAACATAACTTTCAGTCCCAAAGAAACTCTAGGCCCAGATGCTATCACTGGTAAACTCTATTAATATTTGATGAAAAAGTAAACCATTCTTACACAATTGTTTAGAGGAAGGAACAATTCCCAATTTGTTTTATGAACTAACAGGACACTGGTACCAAAACTTGACAAAGACATTACAAGAAAAGATTTGTAGACCAGTATTCCTCAAAAGAAAAGACATAAAAAAAATCCTTATCAAAATATTAACAAATCAAACCCATTATTTATTATTTATTTATATATGCCAAACTGTAACCAGGTAAGACTTATCCCAAGTATGTAAAGAAAATAAAGAAAAAAAAAAAAAGAAAATAAAGAAAGAAAGTGAAGTCGTTCAGTCATGTCCGACTCTTTGCGACCCCATGGACACCAGGCTCCTCCATCCATGGGATTTGCTAGGCAAGAATACTGGAGTGGGTTGCCATTTAAGGTTGGTATATCATTCATAAATCGGTGAAATTAACTACATTAAGAGAATACAGGTTGACCCTCGAACACAGGTTTGAACTGCTAGGGTCCACTTATACTCAGATTTTTTTCAATAGCAAGTACTACAGTACTGCACAATCTGCAGTTGGTTGAATCCTCTAATACGCAGGAACAGCAGATACAGAGGAACCCTGTATACAGATGGGCTGACTATAAATTATCTATTCATGGATTTTCAGCCTCACAGAAAATTAGGGTTAGGGTTGGCGTCCCTAAATACTTGTGTTGTGCAAGGGTCAGTTGTAAATGGAAAGGTTATTGATTATCTCAATAAGGGCTTAAAATTATATAACAGTACCTTTCCTGACTTTTTAAAATTCTAATAAAACTTGAAAAAACAAAAACTTTTTCAAACAAACAAAAGGTATTTATGTAAAAATCTACTAATAACATTATATTTTATGATGAAAAACTGACTCTTTTGCCCTGAAAATCAGGAATGAGACAAGGATGTCTGGCAACAAGACAAAGATGTTTTCTCTCACCACTTCCATTTCAGCATTGTACCAGAGGCTTCACCCACTGCATAAGGCAGTAAAAACAAGTAAGAGCCATCTGGATGAGAAACAAAAAAGTAAAACTTTTCTTATTCACAGATAATACAAACATAGAAAATTGTAAGGTAGCTACAAACTCTTAGAACAACTAAATTTTACCAGATCAAAAGTTTTTTATCTTCACTTAATCCTTTTTTGATGATCTTCGTTTCTTTATGTAGATTCAAGTTGCTGACTTACATTGCTTTCCTTCTTTTTAAAGAATTGCTTTAAATTCTTTTAGGAATTTCTTGCCAGGAAGGTCTACTGGTGACAAATTTTCTCCATTTTTACTTGTCCCAGAAAGTCTTTATTTCCCCTTATTCTTAAAGAATAAGTTTATGAATTATTTGGATTAAATTTTGTATATGGTATTAGGTAAGGGTCAAGAATATATTTTTTCCCATGTGGATACCCAATAATTTCAGCACCACTTACTGAAAAGCCCTTCTTTTTCTTCATTGTATTCCAAGGCAGCTTCATCATAAATCAAGTAACCAATATAAATTGGTCTATTTATGGAATCATTTTTATTTCATAAGTCTATGTATCCTTATACCAGTATTACACTGTCTTAATTACTATAGCTTTATATTAAGTCTTGAAATACGATCACTGAAATCCTCTACATTTTGCCTTCTTCAATCTTATCTTGGGCTGTTTAAGGTTCTTTGTTTTCCACACACATTTTAGATTCATTTTGTCAATTTCCACAAACTCTTCCGGGGATTTCAACTGCGGTTATGGTGAATAATTAGAAGAATAAAGGGGACATTAGCATCTAAACACTGGGTCTTCAAAAACAGGAAAATGAGAAACATGATCTATCTCTCCATTTCTCATCTACCTTTCCATTTCTCCATTTCCATTTTCTCAAGCTCACACAGAACATTCGCTAAAATAAACCACATTCTAGGCCATAAAACACCTCTTAACAAAATTTTAAAAATAGGAATCATACATTTGCTCTCAGATACAGCAGAATTAATATAGAAATCAATAGCAGAAAGATAACTAGAAATTTTCAAAATATGTGGATATTGAACAAAACACTTCTAAATAATACGTGGGTCAAAAATAATAAGTAATACATGGGTCAAAGAAGAACTCTCAAGAGAAATTTTAAAATATTTTGAACTAAGTGAAAATGAAAACACAATTTATCAAAATTTGTGGGAAGCAGCAGAAGGAGTACTTAGAAGGAATTTTACAGCATTGAATGTATACAGAGAAGAAAAGAAAGATCTAAAAGCAATATCTAAATTCCCACCTTAAAGAACCAGAGAAAGAAGAGCAAATTAAGCACAAAGTAACCAAAAGAAAAGAAACAATAAGAGTTGCACTGTTCACCCAAAACTATCACAACATTGTTAATACACTACACCCCAAAACAAAATGTTTTTGGTGCTTAAGAAAAAAAAGAATGCTAACCCCCCAAAAAGTGCTTTTTGGTACTAGAAAGGAAAAAAAAATGAAATAATAAGATTCAGAGCAGAAATAAATGAAATTGAAAATAGGAAAACAACAGCAAAAATTGACAAAATCAAAAGCTGGTTCTTTGAAAAAATTAGTAACGCTGATAAGTCTCTAGCCAAGCTAACTAAGAAGAGAGAGAACACAAATTACTAATATCAAAGGAGGGATATCACTACAGATCCTATACATCAAAACAAAGATGTATCTGGGAGTTGTCTATACTTTCTGCACATTTCTCTATAAACCTAAAATTGCTCCAAAATAAAATTAAGTCTATTAATCAAGAAAAAAAACCCTTAGACATGTCCTATGGAAGGGTGGGGAGAAGCAGATCATTCTTAATGGATGAGGAATATGGCACATGGTAACAAAAACCACTTTTGCTTGAAAAATATATTGAATGAATAAATATGATTTCCAAGTAAGATTCCATTCTGAGGTACTGGGGGCTAGCACTTCAACATATAAATTGTTGTGGGACACTATTCAACTCACAACATGAGGGAATGGAATGTAAGGCATAAGGCAAAGCTGGACCTTAGGGCAGGAAAGGCACTGAAAGCATATGGCGTTGCATATGGTAGCCAAGGGCAATGGAGAAATATAAAGGGAGTGTGGGAAGTGAGAGGAGGTTCTGTTTCTGGACTCTCCATTACTCTCCAGTGCCTTTTTGTCTATCCCTGCTTCCAACCACACTGATATAATTACTACACCTATTAAACAAAACACTTCTTAGTCTTGCTATTTCATGAAGGGACTCCTCCAACCATTTTATCTTCAAGAGTCCCTCGGCCATCTTTAGCCCTTCCTACTTTCATATAAATTTTAGAATCAGCTTCTTAAATTCCACAAAAAGCTGGGGTTTGATTGGACCTACAGTTATTATTCCACACATTGGTTTGAGAAGAATTGTCATAATAACTATATTGAGTCTTCTAATCTATGAGTTTAGTATGTCTCACCTTTTAACTATGTCTTATTTAGTATCATAACACTTTATTTTCTTTTAAGACTTACATACCTTAGTTACTCCTTGACACATAATAGTTTATGCCATTGAAATGTTATCTTTAAAACATTTATTTTCTGTTTTTTGCCCAGAAATAGAAAAGTTCAATATTTAGAAACTGATTTTTGTATCCAACCTTACCAAACCCTATTAGTTCTAATATCTGCTGACTCTATTGGAGTTTCATATTATCTTCAAATAATGACAGCTCCTTTCTTACTTTGCAATCTGTAGACCTTTTCTTTCTTTTTCTTATTTATTGAGCTGGCTAAGGCCTTCAGGTAAGCACTGACTCCAAAGGTGATTGAATTTTGGTTTTATATTTTGAAGGTAGAGCCAACAGGATCTGCTGACAGATCATATTTAGCAAGAGAGGAATCAAGTTTGAGTTCAAGGGTTTTGGCCTAAACAACTGGAAAAACAGCATTGTCATTTACCACAGGACAAACCAGAGGTCTGTTGATTATATAGTGCAGGTAATTAAACGAGGAAAGATAACTGACTGACATTTATTGGCAATGATGTCTCTAACAGGCTTTAGCCTGTTTTTCTACTTTTGAAATAACTCCAGTAAGGATTTAAGCATTTATAAATGCTCTCAGTCAGGTTTGACTTGCAGCTTCCTGTTCATCACTGCCCTCTACAGGGGCTTGTGTGAATATGAGCTGTGTACTCTGATTAAAATGCAAACCAGAAAATAAGGGATAATATTTCCCTCCAGCTTCAATTTTTCTTTTTTCCATGAGACACACACACACACACACACACACACACACACACACACACACCACATCTTGTCTTTGTGATCTTTCACCTGATTAGGTAACTATAAGAGAGTCTCCCACTCAGGAAACTTGGCCCCTGAAATGAACGTCCAGGTAGATGGTCTGGAAAGATGTTCTATAAAGGCTAGCAGTATTTCTACGGGGTTAACCTAAGCAGGAGGGCTTCCCAGGTGGCTCAATGGTAAAGAATCCATCTGCCAGGGCAAGAGGAGCAGGAGACGTGGGTTCAACCTGTGGGTCAGGAAGATCATCTGGAGAAGGAAATGGCAATCCACTCCAGTATTGGGAAATTCCATGGACAGGGGAGCCTGGCAGGCTATACTCCATGGGATCGCAAAGAGTCTGACAAGACTGAAGCAACTTAGCACACATGCATGCAACCCAAGAAGAGTGAAGAGACCATGAAAAGGTGACCCCTGCAGATGTAACGCTGGGTCATACAAACAGAGTCCATTGTCCCAGTTGGAAGGCCAATTTGACCATCCTTTATCGCATATTTCTCAAGTCACTGATACAGGCTGTAGTGTCCTTGCACAAAGAAGCAAAACTCCAAGAAGCTAGCACATTTAACAATCCAAAGGACTGTTCAAGACACAGTAACCTTCCCACTCAGTTCCCTGATGCTCATTTGACGTGTGTATCACATATGGGGTATCACACTCGGTGTGGGCTGCCACTCCCCTCTCCCACCCCTCTCCTGCCACCCCATCTCAAGAAAGAAGCTCCAAAAAGGTAAGGACATTATCCTGTAAGCCTCTCTGTCCTCAGGGTCCAAAACGATGCCTATCATGTAATAGTTGTTGCTCAGTTGCTAAGTCATGTCTGACACTTTGCCACCCCCATGGACTGTAGCCCACCAGGATCCTCTGACCATGGGATTTCCCAGGCAAGAATACTGGAGTGGGTTGCTATGCCCTTCTCCAGGGGATCTTCCCAACCCAGGGATCAAACCCAGGTCTCCCGCATTGCACGTGGATTCTTTACCAGCTGAACCAGAAGGGAAGCCCAAGAACACTGGAGTGGGTAGCCTATCCCTTCTTCAGCAGATCTTCCCCATCCAGGAATCAAACCAGGGTCTCCTGCATTGCAGGTGGATTCTTTACCTACTGAGCTATCAGGGCTATTTTTTGGAACTGACACATTTAAGGCTTTAATAAAATATTTTCTAAAAGACTTAAAGTTTCATTTGTCCTAACCAAAAACAATGTTGTTCAAAATTGATGAGTCAATAAAAATAGCACTGTCACTACGTGGAAATAAATATCAGAAATGACAGATGGAGTCAAAAACTTTGCCTCTAAGGAGCGGAACTCTAGACGGGACGGGACTGCAGTTTTTAAATTTTTACCACTTTCATTTTTGTATTTGCAATTGCCTTTACTTTCTACTTTACATGTTTAAATTATACACATTCCTAACATTCCACTACAACTATTCATTTTTGTGTGTAACCTGCGTTCTTCATCCACATTCATATTAATATAGTTGTTCACAACCATAGCTCTTCATTTTACATTTTAGATTTTTTTCACTTAACCTACAGTTCCAGTTATCACAAAGCTTTCCGTGTTTTTACAGTCTCCATAATTATATTAATGGCTGCATGATATTCCAATGTGTTACTATACCATAATCTAGCTAAATACCTTAACATGGAACATTCTGAATTGTTTCCACTTCCATGAAAACAATGCTGCAGTGAAGACTGGCAGTTATGTGGCCTTATTCGTTCCGCTGCTTTGAATCATATTGTTGAATCATTTTCCGGGGGTCCCATCGAAGCACCCCTGATTCACGTAGCCGCCGACTGCTACCAGCGAGCACCAACGTGACCCTAACCCGCGAACCCGCGTGGCGGGGCGGGGCCTCCGTCCCAGGGGGCGTGTCCAGGGCGAGGCCGAGCGCGTCCCCGCCCCCGCGCGCGCTGCGCCCCGACGTCCCGCCCGACTGAGCCCCGCGAGCCGCTCGCGAGTAGCCGGTCTTCCGGGGGCCGGGAGAGCTGGATCGGTGGGCTCGCCGGCTATGGCTACGTGGGCGGGGACCGAGGTCTCGGCGCTGAACCCGCTGCGCGCCCTTTGGCTCACGCTGGCTGCCACCTTCCTACTGACCCTGCTGCTGCAGCTCGTGCCGCCCGGCCTGCTTCCGAGCTGCGCGTTCTTCCAGGACCTGATCCGCTATGGAAAAACCAAGGAAGGGGCGCCGCCGCGCCCGGCCGCCTGCCGGGCCTTTGATGTTCCCAAGAGGTAACCGCGCCCGGGCGCGAGTCCTGGTTGCCAAGTCACGGAGAGCCGGGGGTGCCTGGTTCGAGCTACCGGCAGGGGGCAGCAGAGGCGGGCTCGGGGCCGGCGCGGACCGGATCCGGGAGGCCCAGGCAGATTCCCCGAGGCGGCGTCACCCCGGCCAGCCCGCCGGCAACTGCACGCGTCTGCTCTAGGGGCGGAGTGCCCCGAGTGTCCGCAGACACCGAGGAAGCTGAGCCACGCGCACCTCCAGGGGGCGCAGGAGCGTAAACTTGTGGCCTCAACGTAGCCTTTCCTTCGGGGAAATGGCTGCGCTTCCAAATTTAAGCCTGGTCACCAGGCGGTAAAGTCTCCTTTGTCCCCAATTTCTCTTTCCGCCGTCCTGCACTCTAGGGACTCATAACCTAACTTGAGGTCGCCGGTACTCACTAGAAATGAAGGCAGGCCCTCCCTTCTCCCGTGTCCCTTGTTTGTCCCCCTCACCGTCAACAGTCAGGACGAAGGGTGAGACGCTGGTCACTAACAGACGCCACCTCCATCAGCCGCACCAAGGCAGGTTCCCCGGGAGAAAGTTGCCCAAGATGGCACGTTTTAGGCAAGCGTGGTCCCCAAGCGCCATGTGGCTCAACAGATTTCATAACTAAGTTAAATGAGAGATTAAATCGTATTGCCTTCAATATAATTGTTGAAGAAATTGTAAGGCTTATTATAGTCCGGGGAGTTTTTTTTTCATGTGTTTTCACTTTAAATTTAGAACATAACTGAGAAGAGTCAGCCAAACACTTCTTGATGGTAGGCATATAGCAGTGGCGTTTTCTTGGAGATACAGCCTAAGTTGGCGTTCAGAAAGGAGTATGGAGAAATATGATAGGGTTTCTGATGTGCTAAAATAACTCGATTATCGCTTAAACCTCAAATAGGCTGTTCCCCAGGTCTGCAGACGGGAAAGGGTGTAAGTAAACTTGGCTTCCCACTTCTGACTGTTGGAGAAATACTCGCCAGATTTAACACTGAGAAGCGAGCGCTGGGTCATTTTGAGAAATGAGGAAGGGGAATGAGGCCCTGGGAAGAAGAGCATATGCCTGCTAAGTCACTTCAGTAGTGTACGACCTTTTGCGACCTCTTGGACTGTAGCCCGCCGGGCTCCTCTGTCCATGGGGATTCTCCAGGCAAGAATACGGAGGTGGGTTGCCATTCCCTTCTCCAGGGGATCTTCCCGACCCAGGGATCAAACCCATGTCTCTTGTCTCCAGCACTGACAGGCGAGTTCTTTACCACTAGCTCCATCTGGGAAGAAGTAGATGCTTCAAAGGAAAGGAGAGGAAAGTGAGGTCTCTCAGTCGTGTCCGACCCTTGGCGACCCCTGGACTGTAGCCTACCAGGCTCCTCTGTCCATGGGATTCTCCAGGAAAGAACACTGGAGTGGGTTGCCATTTCCTTCTTCAGGGGAGCTTCCCTACCCAGGGATTGAACCCGAGTCTCCCACATTGCAGGCAGACGCTTTAACCTCTGAGCCACCAGGGAAGCCCCAAACACTGTGATTAAACCTATTTCTTAGAGGCTCTTTTTAAGCTAAAATGTCATGTCAACCCTATTCTTAATCAGGATTTGAATGTAGTAACTACTTTTCTACTTCACAGCAGGGACATTCCTAGATTGTCGGGGTTTTTTTTTAATGTTACAAAGCGAAGAAAACAATTACTTGTTTTGAGAGTGAATTCTAACAATTTACTTTCTGAATTTAGAAAAGGTACTAGTGTTACTGATTAAAGGGCACATTTCAGATCATCCCCTGCACTTACCTGTTTATTTAGCTCCCATACCCCACCTCTTACTACTCTAGTCTGTGGTCCTATAGCAGCCAAGAAACAGATTTTGTACCTTTTCCTTATTCATTATTGCAAAATGGATACTCTTTGGGCTGCTTGTAATTTATACTATATTATGAAATAATTTCTTCTTCCAGAATTCTAGAATGGACCCTCCTATGGTGTTTTGTTTAACTTTTTTCCCCCTAAATTGAAGCTAAAATTTCTTTTCATACTAGATCAGGTACAACTATTCCAGGCCAATAATGAAAGTCAAAAATGTGTAGATGCTATATTGAAGTACTTTTTTCCTTGTTCAAAATTCAATAGTACTCTTAAAAATGAAAATAAGCCTATAACTTTTACACTGAGAAACAGGCAGCTGTGAAGCATGTTTCTGTACCTAAGAGCTCAAGTTAATTTGAGAGAGATTATTTTTACATAAATGGTAAAGAATTAAACCTTCATTGAGTTCATGGAATGTTTGATTCCATAATCCCTGTCTGGTAGATTTTTTTTTTTTTTAATTAAGGTGATACTGCTTTTTTTGTTTTCTTTTGGTCCCTGGAGTTTTGATTTCCCAGAAAGTCTGAATAAATACTTGACCTCAAACATGAGTCACAATGCTCTTGACTTTCATAGTGCACATGGAAGTACTTTTATTTCTAATATTTCAAAATATTATAGAAACATTTTAATTGAATTCAGCTCTAGAGACAATGAATCATCCAGTCTTTCCCTACTGGGGTTCAGGGATTCTAACCAGCAATCCAGGGGATCTATGGATAGAACTCAGTGCAAATTGGCTTGGAAAAAATTACATCTTTATTTCACTAATCTCTAGCTGTAATTCACCATTTTCTTAGTGATGAATGGAATCAACAAACAACAGCAGAGTTAGCAATATCTGCAGTAGAATTGGCAATACCTGCAATTTAATACTATATTAAAAATATTTAAGAGACTAAGAATATTTTCATCACTATATAAAAATACTGTATTATCATCCACTATGTCTCATTATTTAATACATTAATTAAGCACATATACCACAAATGTTTCTTAGTGGTTAGGTTACCTATATTTCAGTATAATTGGGTTTCCTTTGTATCCCGATGTATTCTAGGCTCGGGAAGGGGCGTGTTGCCTTCACCAGACTGCCAAAGGAGTCTGTGGAAGAAAAATGTCAAGAATCCCTACTCTGGACTGTAAACTCCATACGTTTACATTTGTCTTGTTTGTTGCTACGTCCTAGGCTCAATGCCTGACAAATAATAAAGTCCTCAGTCAATGTTTTGAATGAATCAAAGAAAAAAGATTTTAGGTTTGATTTATTGATTAACTTGACTAGTTTCTCTGAGTAACTTTGGATGAGGTACCTTCTCTTTCATTCATTCCTTTATTTAACCAATGTTTATAGAGTATGTACTATTGCCAAGAGCTGTTCTAGGTTCCTTGGAGCCTTGGTTTTTATAAAGCAGTAAAGAGGTAAACAGATCTTTTAAAACAAGCAAGATAATTTCATATGGTAATAAGTGCTTCAGAGGAAATCCAGCTGGTTACTTGATCATGAGCAAGATGTGGGTGGCAGTGACAACCCTGGAAAGGATGATCAGAAAGGGGTAGGGCAGGAGATGAGTTCATTTCAGGAGGCCAGATTGGGCTTTGTGGACCATGGTGGAGATTAGATTTTATTCTGAGTGTATGGAAAGCAGCTTTAGGATGGTGAAATGGGGCATGGCATTATGTGATTTATGTTTGAAAGAATGACTTGCCATTATGTGAGAAAGACTGGATGAGAGGCTATTAACAGTGGCAAGAAGTGGTAGTATGGATTAGAGTGTTAGTGTAATAGAACCGATTTGTCATATAGGTGGTGATGACATTAAAGCACATAGCATAGGGCCAGATACCTAGGCAGAACTCAGTAACCATCAGTTCCCTTTGTGTGTGTATGTGTGTGTGTGAGAGGAGGTGATGACATAAAGCACATAGCATAGGGCCAGACACCTAGGCAGAAGTCAGTAACCATTAGTTTCCTTCCTGTGTGTGTGTGTGTGTGCACATGCACGTGCACTTGTGTCCAGTCAGTCATGTCCAACTCTGTGACTGCCTGGACTGTATAGCCTGCCAGGCTCCTCTGTCCATGGGATTTCCCAGGCAAGAATACTGGAGTAGGTTGCCATTTCCTCCTCCAGAGGATCTTCCCAACCAAGGGATTGAACCCACATCTCTTGCTTGGCAGGCAGATTCTTTACCACTGAGCCACCAGGAAGCCTAGTTTCCTTCCTTAGTTAACCCTGTAACTGCCCTATCTGGTCCTGGGATCAGTTCTGGCAATCAGTAAATATGTATTAAATCAGATCATATCTCCTGGCTCAGAACTATCCAGTGGCTTCCAACTCACAGAAGAGTCCAAAACCTTATACAATCTTGTTCTCACCACCTCACTGAGGTCCTATAGTTTGCCCCTCCTATGGCTACAGTGTGGTTTTCTGGGTCTCTCTCTGCTTGTTCTTTCTCCCACCTCAGGGCCTTTGCTCTGCCTGTTTCCTCTACCTGGAAAGCTGTTCCCCAAATAGCCAGATGGTATATGCTCTCACTTCCGTATAATTCTGCTCAGATACTACCTTGTCAGTGAGACCTGCCCTATCCACCCTGTTTAAAAATATAATGCTGCCATCCCCAGCATTCCTCTTCCCAGCTTTAGTTTTCTCATTAGCAGTTATCACCTACTGACGTGCTATAAATTTTACTTCTGTGTGTTACTGTGAGTATAAGCTCCATGAGGGCAGGAATTGTCCTTTGTGTTCACTGCTGTATCTCCCGAGCTAGAGCAGTCCCTGGTTTATAATAGACATTAAACTGTTAGTTAAGTCAGAGGAGTGCTTGCTTGGTGCCCAGTCCTGTGTTACCGTAAGGGTTACCGTATCCTTGCTCCCAAGGGCTCACTTCAATTAAGCATAGTGCGAATGGAAGAAAAACAGGGACAGTATTTAGAACAGAAGGAAGTGGAGTTTTCCAATCCGCTTTTGAGGCTAGAGCTGGGTCTTTTCAAAAAGAAATATGGGACTTCCCTGGTGATCCAGTGGCTAAGACTTCACGCTCCCAATGCAGGGGACCCAGGTTCAATCCCTGCTCAGGGAACTAGATCCTGCATGTGCAGCTAAGGGTTCGAGTGCCACAGCTAAGACCCAGCACAACGAAATAAATAAATAAATAGAGATACAACCTCAAATAAAGAGTAGAACACATTTCATGTAGCAGGAATCAGACAAAATAAGAGAGAATGTGCAAAATGTAGGAATAAAAACAAGTCAGCCTGCGAATCAAAACCCTATGGCACAAGTAGGGCAGAGCAAAATGTGGCTTAGCAGCTTATATCAAACATATATGAGTGGCTTGAATGACTTATGATTTGGTATAAATTGGTATGTGTAATGGTAGAGGTAGAAAAGCAGGTTCAAACAAGTCTCGATCACATGACCAGGAGCACAGCCATGTGACTTTAACTTCAGGGTCATCAGGGCTAAGTCTGGAGCCAAACACTGCCACTTAACTGGGAGGCACTGGACTAGTACCTGAACCTTCTGAGCCTTAGTTTTTTCATCTGCCACATGAAGATAACCACATAAACTTGCTAGGATTGTTGGGAAGATGAAATGGATACTCTTAACTGGTCCTCCCACAACTAGATGATCCTCTTACCTAAGTACCAGAGGGATTTTTTTCAATAATGACCGAAATGAATGAGCTATGCGTGTGCGCACTCTCTCTCTCACACACACACACACACATTCTCTCACATACTCCTTATTTTTTTTTTTTTTTTTTGGATTGTGATGAAATATACATGACGTAACCTTTTCCCCTTTAACCATGAGTATACAGTTCGGCATCTTTAAGTCCATTCCCATTGTTGTGCAGTCATCACCACTGTCCATCTCCAGAACTTTTCCATTAGCCAGAGAGATTTTTAAAACATAAATTATTCCTTCAAGTCACTGTGCTCACACGCTTCCCCATCACACTTAAAAGCCAGTTCCCTTACAGGACCCCTTAGCGTCTGCCCCTCCTTTTTCATGCTCTAGCGCTGTCCATACGTTGTTATTGTTGTTGTTTAATCGCTAAGTCATGTCTGACTCGTTTGTGACCCCTTGGACTGTAGCCCACCAAGCTCCTCTGTCCCTGGGATTTTCCAGGCAAGAATACTGGAGTGGGTGCCGTTTCCTTCTCCAGGGGACCTTCCTGACCCAGAGATCAAACCCATATCTCCAGCATTGGCAGGAGAGTTCTTCACCACTGAGCCACCAGGGAAGCCCACTGTCTATATAGGTGTCCTTTATTGTTCCTCGGGGCCTTTGTGGTTGCTGTTTCCTCTGCCTAGAAAACTCTTTCCTTAGAAATTCACAAGGGTTACTCATTCTAGCCAAGCATCACTTCTAGAAGGGCCATCCTTGTCCACCCATCCAGAATGACCTCTCCTCTGCACCACCTCTGTTCCGTCACCCAGCATCAGGCAGGATGTCTACAGATTCATTTGCTGACTCTCTGCTGAAAGGTAAACTTCAGCAAGCCAGGCACCTGGTCAGTTTGCTCCCTGCTGCATCCCCAGCTCCAAGAACATCACCTAGCAGGTTCAAAGTGCTCAGTAATTTTTTTTTTTTTTAATGAAATAGATAAAGTGGCTCTAAAGTTGCCCCTCAGAAGCTGCCCCCTCCTCTTTCCATGGGAGCCTGCAGAGCAAGGCGCTGCTGCCATTCTGAGCTATTGTCCCAGACCAGACCTGGACTCAGTTCTAGGAAGTGTGTCGTAAGGAAGACTCTGGTAGGCAACCAGAGGCCAGGGTCTAGGGATGGGGCAGAGGGGGCAGAATCGACACTCATGCTTGAACTAAGCTCTTGAGCGTGAAGAAGACCCGAATCAGGATTAACAGAACATCTCAGGACAGATCTAGTGACAGAATTTGTAACAGTGGTGGGAGGATTAAGTGGGTTGCTATGGAATGATCAACTTAGATCAGCATTTGTTAGAATGGGTTGTGGGCATGGTCTAGGGGACTGAGTTCTGGGACATACAAGCATATTCTGGATCACCTAGAAGGGGAGTCTCTTGAGTCCGTGTATAGTCTTCTTGACTCCAGGCTGTCTTACTGCATCACAGATTAATGAGACAAGGAGGAAGGCTTAATATATTTGTGATGCTTTGGAGACCATGGAAGGCCAGGTGATGTCCAGGCACCTTGCAGAGTCAGAAAGATTTTAAGTTGATTCGATAGAGAAAACTAGTAGACAAATAGGTAAAGAGACCTCAAGAAAACCCGTGGTAGGCCCTCATACCATACTAGGTGGTTTCATTGCAGGAAACCAACATTGTCTTTCGTGTAAAATTAACTCTGTTAATTGCAGTTTTTGTTGCTTTTGTGGTTTTATTTCACTTGTTACTCTGTTGATGGCAACACATGCACTGTACTTGTACGAGACTGTACCCATCAAGAGTTGATAGCTAGTTTTATGAGTTCTTATCTGTCATGTTATCATAGAAGTAATTTAGGTCAACACAATTTAGGAAGACACTGAAGCAGAAGACCTATTTAAGGTTTCTTGCAGCCCTATGAGCCTGTGATTGTGCAAATCTTGTGTAACTGTTGTATGGCTATTGCAGCAATATTACTTGAGATTTAGAAATCTTCCACAGGTTTGGCTTGTGGTAGCACAGTCTGTGGAGAAGGAAATGGCAACCCACTCCAGTGTTCTTGCCTGGAGAGTCCCAGGGATGGCAGAGCCTGGTGGGCTGCCGTCTATGGGGTCGCACAGAGTCGGACACGACTGAAGCGACTTAGCAGCAGCAGCAGCAGCACAGTCTAGGCTCTCCCTGCCAGGCCCTGGGGCCCTCTATTTTTGAGTTTGAGCCCAATTTTGTTACCCGAAGACAAGACCAATAGTTAACTTTAATCTAAATTTAACAAGGCCATTCATGTTCTTATTAACCTCAGGAAACCTTTTTTTCCTATGAGTTAACCAGTCCCATCATCTGAAAGGAAATTTCAAAAATCTGAACATCTGTAGGATTCAGGTTCTATTAAAAAAGCAAAACTATACTTGCAGCATGAGGGACAAGAGCATGAGGAAACAAAAAATAGTCTTCTAGCATAATGGCTTGAGTGGATCTACTTTGATCATTATCTAACCTGTTTTCCCTTTGCAGGTATTTTTCGCATTTCTACATCATCTCAGTGCTATGGAACGGGTTCCTACTTTGGAGCCTTACTCACTCTCTGTTCATGGGAGCGCCTTTTCCAAACTGGCTTCATGGTCTGCTCAGAATCCTTGGGACTGCGCAGTTCCGAGGTAACAACTCCCCTGGCTAATTCCAACCCTTGAGTCCTGTTCCTGACTTTTCCTGCCTGCAGTGAGCTGTTCTGGGTACTTTATAGCTTCTCTCAGGCTCCTCAGCGGGTGAAGGGTGGGGGCAGAAAGGCCTCTGCGTGGATCACAGCCAGATGGCCAAGGAGGAGGCCTCAGGTTCTTCATTGAGATCATGGCAGAGCTGAAAGTGGACTCTTCATCCCTGACTTCCCAGCAAGTGCTGTGCTGAAGAGCACTGGCCATTCTCCCTCTGATATTTTTAGTGCTGTTGATAAATTTATACAGAAGTCTTTACAGTTAAGGGGGAAAGCTTTTAAGATTCCTCAGGTTTGCCTTGGAACATGTATCATATATGTAGTTCCAACCAAAATGTGCCTCCAGACTCTAGAAATTTGATAGAAAATTACTTTTTGATCATGGATTAAAAATGTTTGTTATGCTGTGGGTCTTTGGTTGTATCATAAAATTGACTGGAAATAGTTGTTGACCAGATGATTACAAAATAGCCTTTAAATTTGCCTCACTGTGCCTTGAATAAAGGATACATGGAACTATTTAAAAAGTAAGGAATTGAAGGTGAAAAACATAACATGGCCTCTGTTAATGTCAGGCAGCGGGAGAAGGGAAGAATTAGAAACAAATTGTTCTGGTGCTATCTCTGTCCTTTGTTCCAGCAGCCAAACCACTGGCTCCCTAGGAGCAATCCTTTTTCTGTATCAACAGAGGAACTTTTTGCAAAAGATGACAGTCAGACGGGAAAAGCTATGCAGAGCCTACTTGGGAGGGGAAGATACCAGAGCTAATCCCACTTAACACTTTATGCCTTCATTTGTGTACTGGGGGGTTCATGGGGTTCTGGTATTCGAGGGTGATTGTAAGGAGTTTTATTTGGTTGGTTGTTTTAACCTGTTCCTGAAGAGTTAGAACTAGATTTTTACTATGTTTAAAAGAGAATAAAATAAAATGGAAATAATAAAGTAAAAAGAAAAGAAAAGAAAAGAAAAGCAGGCCAAGCCAATATGACAGAAGTCTCCATAGAATGTACCCTTCGGAGAGTCAGGGGCAAGGCAGTGCCTGGAAGGGAACACGCAGCTGCTGGTTGTCTTCTGTTTCTGGATCTGGTCATATGGGTTCAGTTTGTAAAAATCCATTAGGCTGTGTTCTTACTGTATATTTATGTTGTGTGATAACATTTTATGAAAAATCTAGATTTTATGTCATTTTAAAAACCAGCATATTTTCTGACTTCTTTGGGAGCAGAGGGGCAAAAGGCAGATAGAAAGATAGATCTCAAGGTTCACGGTCCCCCAAAAGAATCATTTCTTTTTTTTTTTTCCCTTAGTATGGAAAGAAATGCACAATCCTTCCCACTCCATTTTCCTGCCCCTTCCTGCTGCTTTACATTCCGGTGTCAGGTGTCCCCCTGACCTCAGGCATCCCACCAGGGGGCCTTGCTCAGAAGTCATCCAAGAACTCTTCCAGACTGTTACTCAAATGGGGATGCATGTCAGGGACCCAGAGACTGTGGAGTTGGGTTCTGAGAGCATGGACCCTTCCCAGCCACATAACCCAGATGGCTTTCACATCACAAAGGAGAGACAGGAGACCTGCGTTTGTCTCCACTCTCACTAGCCAAATTCCTTGACTTCACTTGGCTCACTTCCTCATTGCCACTAAAAAAGGTAGTGTTAGACTGGGTGATATCTGGTACCCTTTCCTAGCTCTGATCTTGTTTAATACTGCCTAACAGTAAGGACAGACTAACTTTGGATTATTCGTGGAGAGAGAGATGCTGAGCATGTTCCATTCTGAATCGTAGGGGGTGAGCTCGCGCTGTCTGCATTCTTAGTGCTAGTGTTTTTATGGCTGCACAGCCTGCGAAGACTCTTTGAGTGCTTCTACGTCAGTGTCTTCTCCAATGCCATGATCCACGTCGTGCAGTACTGTTTTGGACTTGTGTACTATATCCTTGTTGGCCTAACGGTGCTGAGCCAAGTGCCCATGGACGGCAGGAATGGTGAGTGGTCATTGGGGTCTGTCAGCTGAGTCACTGAGTATGTGAGGGACTCTCCCCACCAAGCATTACGGAAGTTGGAAAGTAAGAGACCTGCCCAGTCCACTTGGCATATGAGGAGTCTGGGCTTGAATTGTAGCTTTAAAAACTTAATATACCTGGAGGCTGTCATAAAGAGTGAAATAAGTCAGGAAGAGAAAAATAAACATCATATATTAACGCATATATGTGGAATCTAGAAAAATGGTATAGATGATCTTATTTGCAAAACAAGTAGAGACACAGATGTAGAGAACAAATGTGTGGAGACCAAGGGGGAGAGGGATGGAGTGGGATGAATCCGGAGACTGGGTTTGACACTATTGATACTATGTATAAAATAGATAACCAATGAGAACCTACTGTGTATAGCTCAGGGGACACTCCTCAGTGCTCTGTGGTGACCTAAACAGGAAGGAAATCCAAAAAAAAGAGAGGATATATGTATATCTGTGGCTGATGCACTTTGCTGTACGGTAGAAACTAACACAACATTGTAAAGCAGCTATACTCCAATAAAAATTTTAAAAATTAAACAAGTCAGCATGCCCAAGGGTACCTAGCAGATACACATCACTTTAACCATAACTGCTGAAACCTGAGAGACACCAACATAAGCAGCAGTGCCTTCAGTAAAGAGAGTGAAGTGCAGAGTCCTCAGGAGGCTTGGTTTAGGACTGAAGAAACGGGCCATGGGGTTTCCCTCAGTGGGACTGAAGTCAGTGAACTTCTGTGGGTTAGTCTGGAAAGAGGCAGTGTGGTCAGGAGTAGAACAGGAAGCAGGGGAACTCACTGGAACAGGAGAAAGGTCAGCCAGCCCAGCTGCCTCACCAAAGCCTTGTCATCGTGGGGTGGAGGGGCAGGGGTGGGGAAGGTGAAGTTGCCGTGCATGGTGAAGTCATGGAACACCAGAGGAGGAAGGGGTGGCCCCAGCCCCTGGTGACCAGTTGGGATTTGAGAGGAAGCAGGGAGCCATTCTATTGCCATTTAGTTCTTGTGGTTGTTCCCCTTGCAAAAAAGCTTTTCTCAAGTGAGGCAGCCTGAGAGGGGAGGGCAGAAGAGTACTGTGGTAAATCAAAGCTGTTTCTTAACACTTCCGAGCTCTCACTTGCTAGGAAGAGGGAAGCAAAACCACAACCTTTGTTTATGAGGAGGAAATGAAATGTGATTTGGGGGGCTGGGGTGGTGGAGGGGATATTTTACCATCTCTCTCTCTTTTTTTTTTTTTTTTTTACAAAAACAGTGCGTGTTTATCATAAAGAATTCAAGACATTTTGGGTGATTGAAGTGAGTTTTTAGTGCGGAGGTTAACTTCATCTTGCACCCTTAGTATCCATCAGCCCACACATGCTAGGGTAGATCATTCACAACTGTTTTCTCTAAGCCCAGGCCTCTCTGTTTCCCAAAGCTGCCCTATCCCTCCTTGTAAATTGAGCCCATGGTCTGGATATTTCCAGTACTCAGTGAGTGAACTTTCTCCACATGTTCGATTTCAGTGCTGAGTGCCCTTTGATCAGCCTCTCTCTGTTGCTGTAGGACCACCCAAGGCTTCCATGGCTCAAGGAATGATTTTCAAGTATGACTTATTGACAGTCTTTCTCAATTCCTGAATTATTTGTTGGCTTCAGCCACACTCAGCTGGCATCTCTCCATTTGATTTCTCTTAAGTCAGTTTTTCCTCCCTCAGCTTTTGGCTGTGGCATTCTTTTCAGCCCATGTCACTATTTGAGCCGTCATTCCTGAAGAACAGTCCTAGGTTTTCACCCAAAGGAACTTTCCAGAGCACTTTGGTAACCTACTAGCTTGTAGTCTGTCAGCATGACGTGTCTCTGCTGGCGTGGACCCCAGCTTTTGCTGTTCTTCCTATATAAACAGTCAAGGAAAGGCTGCTGAGACACCCCCAAAATAGCTTGTAGATACTCCTTTCTGAAGCCTTCTGAAACTTGAGTTTCACCTACCTGTCCTTCAAGAGTTCATCTGCAGTCATTTGGGGCAGGCTGGGGAAGACTGGTTTCAGAAATTCATTGGAAGAGAACACACTGGGGCATTTGCCAGCTTCATGGTCTGATAGACAGGAGCTTGGGAGTCCAATGGGCCTGAGTCTGAATTCTGGCTTACTTAATTTATCAGAGCTCCAGAACCTTTATCTGGAACTGGGGACATACACTGATTTCAGAGGGTTCTTACGAAAGTGGAAAGAAAGTGTATCTGTAAACTACCCAGATCTTCACGTCTCCTTGTCTTCAGAGTCTAGAGGGTTCTGCCCCTAGTCACTCTCCATTATATTATTCTGTGGGTTTTTTTCTTTGGAGCCCCATTTCTCCCTTATATTATCTTGATTATTGATTTTTTTTTTTTTTTACCTTGTTTCATCTCCTGCTACTAGAATGTAAGTTCATGAGGACTGGGATCTGACCTGAGTCATCCACTGCTTTATCCCTCGTGAGAGATGCCACACTCAGTAGACACCCCATAAGAAACGAATAAATAATTAAATACTACACAGATCAGACCCTTGATAAATAGCCTTCTGCCTGCCTCCCCTTTCCTGTATTATAATTCCAACTTACTCTGAAAAATCTTTTTTCCTTCATAGGTAATTTCTCTGCCTTTAGAGTAGGTGACTTGGCAGTGACGTGAACTCTCCAACCTCTAACCCTATGGTGACTTGCTCTTAAAGCCCTCTGATTTAAAACTAGTTTTCATATTTTGTTTGTTTTTAACTTATAAAAATATAACCACTTAGTTAAATGGCTAGACCTAGTAAACATTAAGAGATTATCGTTCTTAAAAGAAATTAACTCAACTAGACGTCAATGGACTGTTATTAGTCATGAGCCGTCACCAGCTGAGTCCTGCTTCCAGGTACCCATATGGAATAGCTTGATCCTTGGTTCTCGTACCTAAATCAGTGTTCAGGGGCTCCCTCTTGGCTCCAGAGCCTAGGCTCCTCCCCCCTGTCGGTGGACAGCTTTGTTTTGGTCAGTCAAGTCCCTAACTCACCCCACTGCTTCCTGCTGAACATAGGGAAGTACTTAGTTTGCTTTTCTGATGCCAGTCCTTAGAAAACCTTCATTCTTCCTGTCTTCTTAGTAGCTGGAGAAGAAAAAGGAAGATGGAACTTTGAATGTTTCTACTCCTGAAACAGAATCTCTTGACTGGGTTGTCTCTAATCAGAAATGGATATTGTTTTGGTCTTTATCTTGCAGTTTACATTTCCCTTTCTGAGAAGCTCCACCCCTCACCTTTACTTCAGTGATTTTCTTCATTGGCTGGAGCCAGTCAAGTCAGTATTCAAAGTTTCCCTAGAAATGGCTCAGGTGAGATCCTTCAGAAGGTGTTTTTCTGACAGCAGACTGCAAGAAAGAAGACATCAAACCAGGCTTAGCAATAAAAATGCAGAGTGATCTCACCACACAAGAGTACATCACAAGAGTGGGAGCTGACCCACAGAGCTGATCCCTGTGCCTGAAGTACTTGAAGAAGGAGCAGGAAAATGCGCCGATCTGGAGTTCTCCGCCAGTGAGCCCTGAAGCTGCCCCTAGCTGAGGAGCACACCTCCTCCATCCACAGGGACGGTGTTCTCCCTTCTGTGCTTGGGAAATGATATCAGGGTGGTTTTCTAGTCATGAGGAGCCAAATAAGTGGATAATTGTGTTCTGAAGACTGTATGGTTTTTTTTAATGCGCTGAGCCTCTGAAGTTTTGCAGAGTTGGCTAATAAGGTAATTCTTATTTCTGTAGTCTATGTGATAGGGAAGAATCTCTTGATGCAGGCTCGGTGGTTCCATATCCTTGGAATGATGATGTTCATCTGGTCATCTGCCCATCAGTATAAATGTCATGTCATTCTCAGCAATCTCAGGAAAAACAAAGCAGGTAAGATATTTTTTAGAACCACTGACTGTGGGGTTTTAGCCCTCAGGAGTTAAATGTACTTATTCTTTCTCTCTTTTCTTTCCTGCCCTAATTAGTTGACTAATCAATCTATCAAATACTCATTTTGACAAGACTCTCTGGGTCTTGATCTTCCCATCTGTAAAATGAGAGCATTTTACTGACAGCCCTCCCTGGCACCATCTAGCCCTCACATTCTGTGACTCTATTCTGTGCCCACATTTGGGGGCCTACACTGCATATATGTGTCTAACCAGCATGTCAGCACTACCATTACTGTGCCAAGTTAGTATTGTTCCAGCCAAAGCAAAAAAACTTAACTTTTTTAGTTAGCTTGTATTGACTTATCACAAATACAGTTTTTATTAGGCTTTTTGAAATAATAAACATTGAACAATGCTATTCAACATTTATCAGGTACTTGGTTTGTGCCAGCCCTGTTCTGAGTTGTTGTATGTGTAATGTCACAGTACTCGCTTGAGGCCAATACAGTCTTACCATGATTTTACAGGTGAGGAAACAGAGGCACAGAGAGGTTAAGCAACTTACCTAAATTACACAGCTTGTAAGTGGCAGAGCTAGGATTTTAACTCATGCAGTCTGACCCTGGAATCTGAGCTCCTCATCACTAGCTTGGGGGATTGCTGGAGAAACAGGCTTGCTTTTGTGCTTTCTTACAGTTAGTAGGTTGACAGTGGAGATGGTAACAGCATGGTGGTTTGTACAGGTCTGTGACATCCTTTTCTGATTGAGTTTTTATAAATGATTTCGGGAGCAAAGTGGTAAAACTTTCTTCTGGTGACTTCAGACGTTGAGGGTATCTCCTTTTCCCGTTTCAGGAGTGGTCATTCACTGTAACCACCGAATCCCTTTTGGAGACTG
Source organism: Okapia johnstoni (assembly GCA_024291935.2). Classification (NCBI taxonomy): domain Eukaryota; kingdom Metazoa; phylum Chordata; class Mammalia; order Artiodactyla; family Giraffidae; genus Okapia; species Okapia johnstoni. The sequence goes on from CM044308.1 coordinate 64,358,684, forward strand.
GTTTGAATACGTCTCTTCCCCTAACTACTTGGCAGAGCTGATGATCTACATTTCCATGGCTGTCACCTTCGGTTTCTACAACTTAACTTGGTGGCTCGTGGTAACATATGTCTTCTTCAGCCAGGCCCTGTCTGCTTTCCTCAGCCACAAATTCTACAAAAGCAAATTCATCTCCTACCCGAAGCATAGGAAAGCTTTCCTGCCATTTCTGTTTTAAGGTAACCTCCAGTTATAAAGAATGCAAACCAAGTGACGGGTTCAATTCCTAAGGGCAAGGAAGTCTAGAGACCAAAGTACAGTTTCTGCGGAATGGCTTGAAACTCTCTGTTCCATTTCTATTACCAAAAGTCTTCACTGCGTGAACAAAGACATACCCCTCCAGAAAATGAGTCTTCAGAGAAGAAATCCTTCCTCCCAGCAGACATGGAAACGCTGTGTGTACTTTCTGAGGTGCTCTATAAAACCAACCAGCTGCTAAAAAATAAAGAGCAGATGAGACTTCAAGCTGCTTCAAAAACAAAGCCGGCCAAGAATATATGAACAGCATCTAACAAATACATACATATACAAAGGAAGAGATAAGCTCACGTGTGGCTTTGTTTTTGCTCCAGACAAACTAACTAGACAGCAGGATAAGCAATATAGTAGGTGCTCAGTAACTGCTTATTGTATTTCAGTCAAAGCAGAATAGCCCTTGAAAATAACAGCAATGGATAATTTCACACCGATGGATTCAAGGGAAAGGGAGTTTATTGAAGTTATTTTATACTTATTACACAAAGATTACTAGTAACCATCAGTAGTCATCTCCCCCTCAAATCACAGCTTAACAGAAAGTTTGAAACCTCTTTTATTGAATACTTTTTTGACATCCCTTTCTAGGGAGTACCTTAAAAGTGAACGTATCAAAAATAAAAGTATTTTTGTATTTATGTGTAAAAAGTACTCATGAATGGCACTGACACTACAGATCAGATAGTGCTGTAGCCTCCTTCGTACGTAGTTATTTAGATTGGATAAATAACTGCCTGAGTTTATTTTAACTTAATGAATCCAAAGATATTTAAAGTTTATACTGACAATAGCTTATTTAAATAAAATACCCATCATTCAATCAAGTAGATATAAAAACATAGTGTGAAAGTAGAAAATAATACCATAGTCTGAGCGGTGCAGTAAAAACTGCACATTTGTGCAACATAAGATTTACTGGCTTATTGGCCAAAGTACTAACTATTCCTTTTATACAGATATTTTATTATTATAGTCTACTAAAGTTTTGTGCTCAGATACACCATGCTGTGAGGGAAAGCACCTCATTGTTAACCCGACACAGATGGAATGCATAGTCTAAGAATGTCCTCCCCACCTGCATCTCTGCAGTGATAAACCAAAGCTGTTAGATTCTTTCCAATCTGACTTTCAGTGTATGTATATCAGCACATATTCTCAAGTTCTTACATTTCTGATGTAGCGTTTTCTCCCCAGCAATCAACTGCCACTTCCATCAGCTGCTCAGTCTGTTCAAATGAAATGACATGTTCATTTCACTTACCATTTAGATTTGCCATCCTCAAGACCAGGATTCAGGAACAAAACTTCCTACATCAGAAATGTAAAACCTATTGCATTTTGGTCTTAATTTCCACACAAATGGCATAAATTCTAGTAGCATACTATTTGGGGAGAAAAATGTATTTTGCTTTAGCTTGCAATTTCATACTAGGCTAGACTAGGAGTTTGGCTACTACTATGGAATTTCATTGTACTTTTAAGTAAAATCGTCATCACCCCTGCGAGGAGGCCCATGGGGCTGTGAGAGAGGGTTCCCAGTCCGCCCTGTACACCCTGCGGCCACACCACCCTCATCACACTTCTGTCTCCTGCTCTCCTTTCCCCTTCCTGGCTCAGACATTGCACTAATAGGTGAAAACGAAAAAGGAAGTAGTGCTCTCCTCAAAGAGGTTCAGAACAAAGTCATGTGTTCTTTGATGAAAGCTCAACCGTGGAGAATAATGGAAAATCGTGCTGTGTTGCAAGATCTCTATCAGCAATGCTCTTTGTTTTGGTGAAAATATTCCGTGTGCCTGAAGGGAGAGTGCCAGAGACAGTCTGTAGATTCTTCCCATGGGTAGTCCTGGAATAACTTGGGGGGGGGGGGTCCTGACTTAACCTGCTAGCTTAGTTGAACAGCTTTACTTTCTCATTCTGTTATTAGTAAGTTCAGGGGAAATGATACTGAACCACCTCATAACAGCATTCCCTGGGTTAACAACTGACTATAAAAGTATGCTAAAAATAACCTTTGTTTTTAAGTCTCCCAAATTGTAGCTCGGCCTCTATACTAACATTTGCTTTCAGTGAGCATGGATGATTTTGTCTCCACAAAGCTTTGTTCTGTTATGTTTTTAATTTAATGAGTGGTTATTACTAGAACTCCTATCCAAAAAAAAGGAAAAGCCTTTGCTGATATTTTCATATGAAGCTTAATAGACAGTCTAAGAAGACTGTAAACATTTACATAACTAAAGTTATCTGAAAATTTAGGGACCATTGATAAGGAATCTTTTCTCAAAATGAACTGATAACATTAGAGGTCTTAAAATAATAAATTAGCAAGTAGAAATTTTTTACATATCGAAGCAGTATCTGCTTATCAGAAAAAAATATTCAACTGATTTTTATCAGTATCGTAACCTTCTTAAGATTTTTCTGATAAATGGAAAAGAAACAGTAGAGGTGGCAGTGGTCCCTAAATCACATGATGCATATTTCATCATTTTTCTCAAATACCGACAATCTAGAAAGCCATATATTGGTTTCAGGGAAACAAAATTTAATTATTTGAATAGACATTGTATTATAAAGAGCTACCCTATGCACATAATATCAGGTCTCTTCCTTCAAAAATACTGAACACTTGAAGTGCTTAGTGGACAAAAGAACACAAGGGATTTCTCTGCAGAAAGACCAATCTACCTCCTGAGTCTAGCCCTCTGGGTAAAAACCTCGTAGCATAGGTGCAGTTTTTATCAGGGGTCCCTGGCCTACATAGCATCTTTCTGGAAATTAAAAAAGTCATGACTCTAGGAGCATCCCTGTGAGAGCAGGGCATGAGCCTTGGTGGGCACAAAAGGCAGCTGGTGATGAGACTGCAGCTTAATGAGATCTTGAGCTGGATCTCAGCCCAGTCATCCTTCAACTTGGTGTCTGTGCAGTGCACGAACTGCACAACCCTCCATAGAGCCCCTGCTCATCATGCTGCCTGATTCTGCAGATTCTGTTCACTCTAAAGAAACAAGACTTGATTTCATGGAGTCTTCTCACTGAGAAAGACCATATGAATAAATCTAGGAGAAGGGGAAGTAAGCACTCCATGTAAAACATCTCTGCTTCTGCCCACCAAAAGAGCAGTTTGGTGGTTAGCAGGTAAATGACTCTCAAACGGTAGAATGTTCAGATGCTAGAATGCTAGTCCCAAGTAGAATATTTTGCTTCTCTGATTGCCATCTTCTGTCTTTCCAGCTCATTGTTCTAGTACAGCAACTCCACAGCCCTTCCACCCCATTGGGACCTCCAGTCTATTGATATCATGACATTATTATTGTCCTTCACCTCTCCTCTAAGTTTTATCTCCTTAACCTACTTAAGAGAATCACTCTTATCATCCATTTGTAATATCCCCAACTCTCTTGCCTCCCTTCATTGCTTCTTCCTGTGGATTTAACTAAGGTACAACCCTGGTTAAATTCAACCCTCCCTCCTTGTGTGTGCTCCTATGCATCTGAACTATGGCTGGAGAAATAACACTCCCCAAACATCCCCCTTCGGATTTATGGCCACTCACCTCAAGTGGTCTCCACTGCTGCAGTCATAGTGAACATCCCTGTTCCATTCACTCTCCCACTCTACTGTGTCACATCTCTGACTCAAGAGAGTGAAGCTGCTGGAAGACAACTTTCACAGGTTACCATCACTGCACCCACCTACGCATCTGCCCTTGTATGTTGTCTGCCCTTATTACTATTGTTGAAGGATACTTTTTTAAAAAAAGAATATATAATCGTGATTCTCATACAAATATAAAATGAACATGTGCCCAAGATTCTATTGAAATTTTGGTGAAGGAACCAATAAGACATTATTAGAACCAGCTCAAAGAAGAATTTCAAAGAGCGGACACATAAATGGATAATGTGCATGCATGCATGTTAAGTCGCTTCAGTCGTGTCCCAACTCTTTGTGACCCTATGGACTGTAGCCCACCAGGCTCCTCTGTCCATGGGATTTTCTAGGCAAGAATACTTGAGTGGGTTGCCATGCCTTCCTCCAGGGGATCTTCCCAACCCAGGGGTTGAACCCGTCTTTCGTGTCTCCACATTAGCAGGTGGGTTCTTTACCACTTGTGCCACCTGGGAAGCTCATATGGATAATAAGGCACACTAAAATGAATTCACTTAATATATGCAAAACTGTCTTCTGTAGTAGGAGAAGAAAATCAATTGTGCCTCCATTGGACAAAATTCATTTGTATGTCTATAGAAAAGATTTTTTTTGCATTCCTACCAAGTGTCTGTGACTTAAAAAGTTATAAAATAGCTCAAAGACAAGGTGCAGATAACCTGAAGAGTGTGATAGACTGGACACCAGTAATATTTTTTTTGCTTATTTCAAAGTCATTTACAACTTCTTCCTGAAACTAAAAACAGTCTTTCTGAGTTTCTACTTGAAGCTAGGCCCTCTGCTTGGGCACTAGAGTCTACCTAAGGACATTGGTTAGCTATTCTTCCTATTAAGTCATCAAAGTTTTGCCCTTTCTCAATTTTGCCAGCAGCAAAATACCTTTTTAAAACCTAATCCCATTTCCCTCACCAGATAGCACCTGATTTTTTTGGTGGCTTTGCAGCCAAACTACTAAGTTTTATTTTGTCCTTATGAGCTCCAGTTCTTTTCCTCTCACTGCTCAACCCATTGCAGTCACTTTCCAGACTACACAACTCAACTGACTGCTCCTGAAAGAGCCTCCACCAACCATGTGAAATCTAGTGGTTGCTTCTCAGTATTCACACTGATGCAGCAGTCAGTCACTTCACCTTGATATGCTTCCTCTAACTGACTCCCAAGACTCCGCACACTCTTGAGCTTTCCTCCTTACTTCTCTGGCTATTCCTTCCCAGGTTTTTCTACGATTCATTCTCTTTATCCTGACTTCTGCATGTAGGAATGCGCCAGTTCCCAGTTCTTGGTCCCTTTCTCTATCTTTAGATGGTGATCTCATAACAGTCTCATGACTTGAAATACTATTTATATACTGATAACTTCTAAATATATGACAACTTCTAAACATCATTCCTCAACTCTCAACTCATATATCCAATTGCCTACTCAGTGTCTCTACTTGGTGTGTAATATAGATCTCGATTGATGTGATTACATGTGAATTTGTGATTTTCCTCATCCGCCACCTCTCTCCTACAACCTTCCCATTTCTTTACTTACTCAAACTGAAAACAGCGAGGTCTTTCTTGACTCTTCTTTCTCTCTTGGCCTGAAGACCATCAGTGGCTCTGCATCCAGAAGTTATCCCTGTTATATAAACTCTTTGAGCTACCCTCCTGATATGAGCCACCATCATTGAACCACCTAATCTGTTGCAACAGACTCCTAATTAGACTCCTGGCTTTCTCCCTTTTTTGCTACAGCTGATTCTCAACATAAGCCAGTGTGATCTTTCAAAGACGTAGATCATGTCACTACTCTCTCAAAGCCCTGCAACAGCTACCAGTTTCTCTCAGATTAAGGCCAAAGTTACTCCAGTAACCTCGTTTCCCATATGATCTGACTCCCAGTCTTCTCTCTTACCCTCATTCTCTCTCCCTGCACACTTGCCTCCTTGCTGGTCCATATACATCAGTCATGCTCCCTTTTTAGGGCCTTTGCACAGGTTGTTCCCTCTGCATAGAGTGCTCCTTCCCCAGAGGGTCACATGGCTAACTCCTTCACCATCATTGTGCTATCTACTGCTGTGTAATGACTTACTCCAGATCTTAGAAGCATAAAACAGCCAACATCTCTCACAGTTTCTGTGGGTCAGGATTTCAGGTGCAGCTTAGCTGAGTGCCTCTGCTTCAAGGATTCACTCAGTCAAGATGTCCTCAGGGCTGAAGTCCCATCAGTAAGCTTCCTGAGGGAGAACCCTTCTCCAAACTCACTCATTTGAATATTAGCAGGATTTAGTCCCTTGTTAGCTACTGAACTGCGGGCCAGGAACCTCCTCTAGTTCCCTGCCACATGGGTCTCTCAGTGGGCAGCTCATAGCATGGGACCCACCTCCCATCAGAGCAGGCAAGCAAGAGAATGCAACACAGAAGCAAGCACTTTACTAGTGACGTCCCATCACTTTCTCCAGGTGTTTGTTAGAAGGGAGTCACTAGATCAGCTCATACTCTTTACACAGGGCAGGGTTGTTATTAGGAGGGTGTGCGCAACTGGGGGTGGGGGCTATCTAAAAGGCTGCCTCTCAAGCCACCTTCTCAATAAGGTGTCATGGTGTGGCATGCTCAGTTGCGTCCGACTGCGACCCTATGGACTGTAGCCCGCAGGCTCCTCTGTCCATGGAATTTTACAGGCAAGAATACGAGAGCAGATTGCCATTTGCTACTCCAGGGGATCTTCCCAACCCAGGGATTAAACCTGTGTCTGCTGTGTCTCCTGCACTGACAGGCAGATTCTTTACCTCTGCACCACCTGGGCCCTTATTTAAGAGTTGCAGTCTAACCCTCTCTCTCATGTTTTCATCTCCCTTTGCTCTCTTTGCTCCATTTGCTGTAATCTTTACTATTCTGAATTATGGTTTTCTCTGGATGTATGCCAGGAGTGGAACTGGTAGTTCTATTTTTAGTTTTTAAAGGAATCTCCATACCGTTCTCCATAGTGGCTGTGCCAGTTTATTCCCACCAACAGTGGAGGAGGGCTCATTGTTCTCATCACTCTCTCCAGCATTTATTATTTGTAGACTTTTTGATGATGGCCATTCTGACCGGTGTGGGGTCAGGTCTATCTCTCCCTCTATTCTAAATGATAATCTAGGTGGGTAGAGAATCCTACATTAGGTTTTTCCCTTTTAGGATTTTTAATATATCTTGCCACTCCCTTTTAGCCTGCAAAGTTTCTGCCAAAAAATCAGCTTATAAGCCTTATGGGAGTTCCCTTGTAACTGGATCTTTGTTTTTCTCTCACTGCCTTTAGAACATTCTCTTAATTTTGCCATTTTAATTATGATGTGTCTTGGTGTGAATCTGTTTGGGTTCATCTTTTTGTAATCTTCTGGGCTTCCTATAGCTGTATATCAGTTTCTTTCTTTAGATTTCAGAAGTTTTCAGCTATAATTTCTTCAAATACATTTCCCCTCTTTCTCTTCTCTTTCTGGAACCCGTATTAGGCATAGGTTGGCACATATTATATGACTTCGTAGATCTCATACACTGCTTTCATTTTGGTTTATTTGTCTTTCCGCCTGCTGTTTCCATTGGATGATTTCCGTTATTCTGTCTTCGAGATCACTTATTTGTTCTTTAGTGTCGTTTTATCTGCTACTCATTGCTTCTAGGTTGGTTTTTATCTCAGCAGTTGAATTGTCTGGTTTTTGTTGTTTCATCTGTATAGTTTCTAGTTTCTTGTTACAGTGGTCAGCATTTCTATCAGTAATCTTGCTTAATTCAGTTAGTATTTTTATTACCAGTTTTTACATTCAGGGTCTGGTAGGCTCATGAGCTTTGCTTTATTTGTTCTTTCAGGGAATTTCCTTTGCTCTTTGAGTTGGGAGTAGTTTTTCTCCCTTTTCATTTAACTTTGTCTCTATGAATTTAGGAGGAACAGCTGTCTACTGTGGTCTTGTAGGAGTGTTTTTAGGTGGGAATGTCCCTGTGTAGACTGTGTGTGTCCAATATCTTTGGTGCAAGGGCTGGTTTTGGGATGGACCAAATGGACCTTTACTCAGGGTGTGCTAGCGGTTATCTCCTTGCTGGGAGTGTGGTTGGTATTGGGGTGACTAGAGCCCATACTGGATGTGAGGCAGGGCTTCCTCTTGGCTCCTGGTGGTCACCACCCTGGTGAGGGCAGGGTCTGTTCCACGGTTGTTGGAGGAGAAGCTCTGAGTGCTGGGTTCGGTCAGACTCATTGCCCTTAAGGGCATGCCATGTCCCAAAGAAAGGAATTGCTGAAAGAAGTGAAGCCCATGCAATCACAGAGGGCCAGTGTAAACCTGTATAGACTTCCACAGTTCTGCCAAAGCTTACATCCCTTTCGCATTTCGTCCCACATCTCGTGCCAGGTGGTGGTGTGGGGTAAGCTGGGGATCTGGGTGTTGTGGCTGCTGGGATTGAGATGGCGGCACTGTCACCAGAGATCTGCCTGCCTCTGTTGCAGCCCTCTCCCAGGACCTGTCTGCCCTGTATCTGTGCTTTGGAGTGGGTGGGGCCCAGGCACTCCACCTGGGAAAGGAACCACTACTCCTGGGCATGCCGATGATAGCCGTCCCTGTCCTACTCAGGACACATGCCACACCCCTCTAGGGTCTCTACATAGCTAGAGGAGTCCTCTCCCAGAGCCAGTCTTCCTGAGATTCACAGCTTAGCCATTGCTCACTTGCCACCCCGTGTGTGCTGACAGGGGCGTGCACGGTTCCCCTGGAATCACACCACTGGCACCCAGCTCTGTCCAGAATGTGTAGCTGCTGCTGCTGAAGCTAAGTCGCTTCAGTTGTGTCCAACTCTGTGTGACCCCATGGACTGCAGCCTACCAGGCTCCTCCTTCCATGGGATTTTCCAGGCAAGAGTACTGGAGTGGGGTGCCATTGCCTTCTCTGAGAATGTGTAGAACAAGTTGGAATTTACCCTATCCAAAATTACAGTTAATACTTTAATATTTTTCCCTCCTCGGTACAATTTTCCAGGCTGTGAAGTTGTAAAGTGTTATTGTTGCTCTTGTTGTTTTTTTAATATAAGAGAGACTTAGGCTCTTAACTCGGATGAATTTTATTTGCATTCCCCAGATCACATCTTCTGGAATGTGTGGTAATTTAGAATCAGAAGCACCTGATAGTATGAGGGTGTGTTGGAATGAATAAGTAACCTCTGAGTATGCTATTTTTAGTATGCATACTAATAAATTTTACTTATTCATAGAACATAAAGGTATCAGCAGGAATTCGGGGTATGGATAGACCTTAACATTGTTAGTAGAAGTTGGCAAAGCGGCTTGGCTCTCTGCAGACTGAGCACTTATTGCACCTGCCCTACAGAATCCAGGCCTACCTTTCATTTCATGACTTACAAGGTCCGTTTTTATTACCCTAAATTTCAAACTTTTATATAGTAGGCGAAACAAGGCAAATGCTTGTGCTACTTGATGGAGCAGTTGCACCCTGATTTGTCTACCATAGAAGACAGTTTTGTTTTTTTTTTTAAGTCACAAGCAGAATTATAGACTTTGCTCTTTCCCTTCAGCATCTCCCACTTGCAGGTTAGATTTCCCTAGTCAGCAGTCTTTAATCATTAGGTCTAAGACAATATTTATAAAATCATCTTTGGAAACTCTGGGTGAAGAATAACACCATCTTAACCTAGGGCTTCCCTGGTAGCTCAGCTGGTAAAGAATCTGCCTGCAATGCAGGAGACCCCAGTTCGATTCCTGGATTAGGAAGATCTACTGGAGAAGGGATAGGGCAACCACTCCAGTATTCTTGGGCTTTCCTGGTGGCTCAGCTAGTAAAGAACCCACCTGCAATGTGGGAGAACTGGGTTTAGTCCCTGGGTTGCGAAGATTCCCCTGGAGAAGGGAACAGCTACCCACTCCAGTATTCTGGCCTGGAGAAAATTCCATGGATTGTACAGTCCATGGAGTCACAAAGAGTAGGACATGATGAGCGACTTTCACTTTCACTTTTTCTTTTCAACCTTGGGGTGGAAGAGAATTAAATCCCCTCAGGAAACAATGGAGAAAAAGTGAAAATCAATTAGCTTAATCTCTTTAAGTCCGGGGAAAGATTGAAAGGCTCCTGTCAAACTCAGAAGTTTACACCCAGGCACATTTAGAGACTCGGTACAGGAACCACAGTGCTTACTAAGGATGTTCCTCCTCCTGGATCAGGCAGTCACCAGAGTTTTTGACACTGACTTCGATCAGCTTAGTGCCTTATTTAAAAAGATCACCTATCTGTGGCCAGGTCTTTACATGTTACCTCTCTGAAAACAAAAGAAGAGCAATTTATCTATTCAACCAAATTTATTTAGCACCTGCTATATGCAAAGCATGGAGGTAGGCTCTGTGGTGCATACAAGGTAATATAAGACATGATTCTTGCTCTCAAGAAGCCCACATTTCAGTATGAAGAGGACATAGGTTTATCAACAACCTGTTGCCTTAAGTTAAAGTCATGGAGGAAGTCCATCAGTGTCATCATTTCCCTACCACCTCATAATCTCCTCCTTACAGTTCAGATCCTGACACTTGATAGACTGTGAAACCGTATGTGGCTTCATAAGCAAGAGAGCTCTGCCACACAGGACCACGCTGTCAGAAGGGCCCCATGCTTGGTTTAATCCTCTGCTGTTGCTGTCTGGAAATTCATAATGATTTGATTTCTGAACTTATGTTTGATAGGTGCGGTCTGATGGGACAATGGAACATGCACATGAGCAGAGGGAACGTGACCAGAGGTTATGCCTGCCTGAGTGCAGAGGGTTCAGGCCATGCAGGCAACCCAGCATGCACACACATGCTTCCGAGCAGCTTGGTGCAGCCAGGCCGGGGGAGGGTGTTGAAGCATAGCAGAAGCAGAGGCACCAGCTGTGGCAGCGCTGGCTCCACAGACATGAAGGGCCCCTGCCTGGGGACAGCACCAGGACCTGCAGTGGGAAGCCAGCCGGCCACTCCCTGTCATCACACAAACATCACCTCTCCAGCCTGACGCTGGGACAGCAACTGCTGGCATTCAGGCAGCAGACCGTATCAGTGAGTTAGCGCCAAACACATGAACATCGCAATGAAGCATATCAGGGAATTATTAGAATTTCCAAAGAGTTTAGAATCTGTGGTTTTGAAAACTGCTGCCACATTGTGAAGCAGATAACCACACATGTAGAAATAGAAGTGAAAGGATTATCTACATTCTACAGAAAAAAACACTATAAAGAAGATGTGGTATATATACTCAGCCATTAAAAAGAAATTTTTTACTTCCCTGGCTGCCCAGTGGTTGACTCTCTGCTTCCACTGCAGGGGACACGGGTTCAATCCCTGGTTGGGAAAGTTCCATATGCCATGCAGAACTGCCACAAAGAAAAAAAATGAAATTTTGCCATGTGCAACAACATGGGTGAACTTAGAGGGTATTATACTTAGTGGAAAAAGTCAGAGAGAGACAAATACTGTAGTTATCACTTATATGTGGAATTTAAAATAAATGACTATAACAAAAAGACTCGTAGATACAGAGAAAAAACTAGTCATTATCAGTGGGGAGAGAGGTAGGAGGAGAGGACAATATACCAGTAAGATATGAGAACGTAATGTACAGCACAGGGAATATAGCCTGTTGTTTTTATATATATTTATAAAGTTATTCTATATAGACTAAAACTAGAACAACACTGAATCACTATGTTGTAAACCATGTTATTGAAAGCAACTATACTTCAGTGTTAAAAACACTATTTTCATTTGAAGGTTTGATCGTTTTTTGTTGTTGTTTTGGGGTTTTGGAGTATAACTGCTTTACAATGTTGTGTTAGTTTCTACTGTACAACAATGTGAATCAGCTATATGTATACATATATCCCCTCTCTCTTGAACCTGCCTCCCACCCCCATCCTGCTCCTCTACATTGTCACAGAGCTCTGAATTGAGCTCCCTGTGTTGTATAGGCACTTCCCACTGGCTATGTATTTTACACGTGGTAGTGTATAGTCATTACTACTTTCCCAGTTTGTCCTACCCTCTCTGTCTTCTCCTGTGAATGAACCAGTTTTTAATGAGGAAAGCAATAGGCAATTAATTTTCTCTCCTTGTAATTGAAGCTAAAATGACAGAAAGCTTAAACAAGATTTTCAAATTATACTCAAATCACAAAGTCACTTGCAGTTACTTGTACAACCTCCACAAGTTACAAGAAACATTGCCTTATATCTGAGGAAACATTAAAATGACATTATGTAAATTCATACTTTAAACTCAGACTTACATAATACAAATCCATGTGAAAAATTAAATCTGTTTAGAAAAATAGTCCCACAAGAACCAACACTAGAATAGAACTACTAAAATTTCTATTTCAAAATAAGTCATTAGAAATTTATCTTAGTGGTGTCACAGCCTATAAAATATCTCAGCAATTGCATCAGCAGAAAGATCCTTTCAAAATGAAAATGATCATAAGTTGTGATCTTACATTTGCTGAGTGATTGCTAATGCTTTCAGGCATAGCCCTTGAAAAAGAAACTACATGAAATGAATTTCTTACCTGTTAAAAATAAAATGACAAGTAGAAATCTTAATTTGCAGACAAGTGAGCCAAAACATGTTCATAATAAATCAAGATATATTAATACACTATTGTAGTATATTGTATTATATAGAATATTGACCCCTTCCCAATATTACTTTAGCAGTTTTCAAATTCACTGAGTGTCCCATTTAACACCATTACTCCTATTATACTAGTACCTTTAGCTGCCCTTTGATCCCCTGCTTTTAAACAGGGGTCCCACATTTTCATTCTGCACCTGACCAAGCAAATTATGTAGCCAACCTTGGTCAGGCAAGAGTATGACAGATTTTTCATCATAAGCCATTACTGAAGATAGTTTGTGCTGTGAATGCTTAAGAATATATAAAAGAGCAAGAAATACCAAAAAAAAAAAAAAATGCATGTTCTTAATGTGTTCCATACAAAATCTATCAGCTGGTAGGCATTTTATCTACGTTAAGAGGAAAACTGTGTAATACTGTGAGTCAGAGTGCAGAATTTGGCATAAGGAGAAATCTGTATTTGATTCAAAACGGATGTCACAAAAAAACAATTTGGGACAATGCCTCCAGTGGTTTGGCATCCTGATGAAAATTACAGCGTTTGCCATCCAAAGCATGAGTTTAGCAGGGATAAACACCCATTCACATGAGGGTCAAACTCGTACTTTATAAGCAGTCAGTCAGTCAGATTGTCCTGTCAGCATTCTTAGATTTTCAAGTATGAAGAGCTATTTTTTCCCCAAATCAGAGAAATGGCATCACAATATGGGCCCTTCCCTCCTAGGCTTCTTCAGAATTGACAACTTCCAATAAGCTTTAGTGAAAGTTGCTCAGTCATGTCCGACTCTTTGCGACCCCATGCATATACAGTCCATGGAATTCTCCAGGCCAGAATACTGGAGTGGGTAGCCTTTCCCTTCTCCAGGGGATCTTCCCAGTCCAGGGATTGAACCCAGCTGTCCCACATTGCAGACAGATTCTTTACCAGCTGAGCCACAAGGGAAGCTACAAAATCACCATAGAGATGACTTATATTTGAAAATGAAATATCAGGGAAAATTACCTAAACCAGATAAATCAAATTTGCTTTCCATAAAGCTATAAAAGATCCATTTAATTATAATTATTTTATGTTATATTATGATTGTTATATAAAACAACTTTAAAAGAAGATGCATATTTACCCAAAACAAATTTAGTTCTATCTTCTGACTTTGAAAGAAGTTATGGATTTCTAAGTGATGTAATTTGTTTATCAATGCTTTTAAATGGTCCCATTTCTAGTATCTATAATGTTAAAATAGACTGAGAAAAGCTACAAGCATGTACTGAATTACAGAGAATGGCATCATAAACAATGTTTATAAAATTAGGAAAAACAATAGCAATACACATAAGAATAAGAAAATAAATGTCATAATGTGTAAAGCCCTCTTACAAATTAGTGACAAAATGACTTAGCAGCAGGCTTCTATTTTCTAGGTTGACTATATCAAAGTTAGCCTTGAAAGACAAAAGCAAGTTTAAAAGAACTGTCTGAGGAGAGTGTGGAAAAGAGTGGCATTCCTCTGTCTTTGTAGTCCTCAGGGAATGGAGTGACTGGTGATTGATAACAGATGGAAAAGTCGCAGGGCTTTTGTAGCCAAAATGCCCCACCTGCCCTCTCAGTCCTCCTTCCTGTGCCTCTCTAAACCACTGGCACCAGAAAGCTTGGAATTTACAGTGAAAATAATTTAATGAACTAGAACAAGGTCAAAGAGAAAAGGATGTTGTTTATCAGACACCACCAACACAGTGATGAAACAGAAATAAAAACAGAAACACACATACACACAAAAAAACCTGAGACTAGCTATTTATCTAGGTATAGTCTCCAGGAAAGGGTGGGACCACCGGCCTCTTGTTATCACATAGGTGTGATTCCAGCTGTGTGGAGGGTGTATGGGGTTGTTATACGTGTATAGAGTTAAAGAACCAAGCTCCTTGCTCTAGTGTAGGCAAAGGATTGCAAACTGGCAGCCTGAAACCCAAGTTGGACTCACAATTCAGTTCATTTGTTCAGTTGTGAACGACTCTTTGCAACCCCATGGACTGCAGCACACTAGGTTTCACTGTCCATCACCAACTGCCTGAGCTTGCTTAAACTCATGTCCATCGAGTCAGTGATCCCATCCAACCATCTCATCCTCTGTCATCCCCTTCTCCTCCTGCCTTCAATCTTCCCCAGCATCAGGGTGTTTTCCAATGGGTCAGGTGGCCAAAGTATTGGAGTTTCAGCTTCAGCGTCAGTCCTTCCAATGAATATTCAGGACTGATTTCCTTGAGGACTGACTGGTTTGAGCTCCTTGCAGTCCAAGGGACTCTCAAGAGTCTTCTCCAACACCACAGTTCAAAAGCATCAATTCTTCTGTGCTCAGCTTTCTTTATAGTCCAACTCTCACATCCATACATGACTACTGGAAAAACCATAGCTTTGACTAGATGACTGTCGGCAAAGTAATGTCTCTGCTTTTTAATATGATGTCTAGATTGGTCATAGCTTTTCTCCCAAGGAGTAAGCGTCTTTTAATTTCATGGCTGCAGTCACCATCTGCAGTGGTTTTGAAGCCCAAGAAAATAAAGTCTGTCACTGTTTCCATTGTTTCCCCATCTATTTGCCATGAAGTGATGGGACCGGATGCGTGGTCTTAGCTTTTTGAATGTTGAGTTTTAAGCCAGCTTTTTCACTCTCCTCTTTCACTTTCATCAAGAGACTCTTCAGTTCCTCTTCACTTTCTGCCGTAAGTATGGTGTCATCTCCATATCTGAGGTTATGATATTTCTTCCATCAGTCTTGATTCCAGCTTCTGCTTCATCCAGCCCAGCGTTACACATGATGTACTCTGCATAGAAGTTAAATAAGCAGGGTGACAATATACAGCCTTGATGTACTCCTTTCCCAATTTGGAACCAGTCTATTGTTCCATGTCTGGTTCTAACTGTTGCTTCTTGACCTGATTTCTCAGATAGGTGCTAATTTGCCTGCACAGTTTTAAACAGTTTTTCTCTTTTTAAAAAACATAATGATTTATTGTATTTTTGGCCATTCCACATAACTTGTGGAATCTTATTTCCCTGACCAGGAGTTGAACCCAGACCTCAGCAGTGAAAGCGCAGAGTCCTCATCACTGGACCACCAGAGAATTCCCGGAGAGGCTGACTTTAGATGGATGGGCAGGAAGTTGTCTTTGAGGAAGTAATATTTATCCTAAATGACCCAAACCAGATCTGAAAAAAGTACTCTAAAAAGAGAAACAGCAAGTAGAAAAATCCTCAGGTGGAACCAAGCTTGACTGGGCAGGACACATGAGGTAGAGAAAACGGTGAAGTCACACAGAAGGCAGGGTTTAGATCACATAGAACTTTAATTTAGACTTGGACTTTATTCTAAGGACATTAACTGGACTTAATTATAAGGGCATTTGGAAGCTGTTAGATAATGTTAAACAGGGGGATACATTGATTTATATTAATTTTGAAAGCTTTTTCTGGACACTGGTTAGATTATAGATTGGCAATTGTGCAAGAGGGGACTCCCAAGTAGGACTCATTGTAACAATCCAGGTAAGAAATGACACCTAGTCTAGACAAGGTGGTAATAGTGGAGATAGAGGCAGATTCAGGATCTGTTTTAGAGACAGAGACAACAGAACTTGGCAAGGGGACTGGATTCAAGGCAAGAGCAAATGAGGACTCTACAGGGGTATGCTGCTTCCCTCCACGGAGATGGGAGACTGAAGGAGCAGGATTTCCCATGCTTTATTTGAAATGCCTGTGAAACACCTAGATGGAGATGGCAGGCATATAAGTGGACAAATAAGAATTCATGGAGCACGTGTTTAGCATTCTTTTGGGAATTTTCATCCTGCCTGTGGAAACCTAGAAATGTTCAAGAATGGACCTGAAAGGGCAGTTCCCCTTTCCTCGGGAGCAGAGGAGGTGTCCTACAAGGTCCAGATCGCCATCACCTAAAGGGTTTAAGCACACCTAGGGCAATGGGATGCTTCATTTCACATAGCAGAGGTGCTTTAAAGAATTGTGCGGGTCAAGCAAATTGCTATTTGCCTTTCATTTACATTTCAATTTGCCAAGCACCTTCTCCTTAATTTTGAATGATCTTCAGTTGACACTTCACAGGAAGTTTCTAGTTTCTGCTTCCACTTCTCCATTCTCATCACTCTGGTGCCCTGGCTTTTCTAACCAGCCTTTACTCCGTGGACTGTTTCAAGTTGAAAAGCTTAAGTTCACCCTCTGATGATTCTGGGGTGCAGGGAGAGGTCTCTAAGAGAGGAAATAGCTCAGGAAACAGTTGGCCTCTTCCCTACTTCTGAAAAGTTGAGGAAAAAAACAAAAGAGTGAGACCGGCCCCCAGAAGTGATTTTAGGTCTGGTAGCCAGGTGTGCTGAGCTAATACTGAATTCCAGAATGAAGGGCTGTCTCCACCCAGTTCCAAGCAGCTCTAGGCTGGGAGCATGCAGGCCCTGGGGAAAGCAGCAGAAATTAGTTTTTCCCTGTGGGTTGCATCTCCCAAGAGGAAGAAGGTGGCAGAAATGAGCCTGGTATACTCAGTTACTCTGCCCAAATTTACTTTCCATCAGGAGAGGTGAAATGCTTAAGCCTTGGAGAGAAGCCAGGAAACAGTCCTCCTCATGGAAACTTGGAGTGGAGAAAGGACATTCTCCCCTAATGATAATAGAAATGTTCATCATTAATTGGCTGGTTTTATATGTTTGGCTTTTCAGTAAGTAAGACAGAGTTAAGTTGAACAAGCAGATATAAGCACAACTCTGACACAAACTATGCAATTTGGAGAAAGTTGAGCTGTTTCAAGTTTCTCATTTGTAAAAAAGGATAAGAGTACCTACCTTGTAAGATCATTCATGTAACACACAAAATGCACTGCATGGATCAGAAGAAGCATTGGATAAAGATTTGCCGCTACTATTACTACTGTGAGGATGACTATCACTATTACCCAGTTAGAAAATTTGTTAGGTGCCAGAGATATGAAAGATAAAAGATAGCTTTTATATATAAAAGATATAAGATATAACAGATAAAAGGATAGCTCGCCAGGTTCCTCTGTCCGTGGGGATTCTAGGCAAGAACACTGGAGTGGGTTGCCATGCCTTCCTCCAGGAGATCTTCCCAACCCAGGTCTGCTGCATTGCAGGCAGATTCTTTACAGCCTGAGCCACCAGGGAAGCCCATTTAAAGCTAAGGATATAGGAATTTAAAAAAAAAAAAAAAAACAACTTTAAAATACAGTGGAATGCTTGTGTAATAGAGTTTCTTGCCAGAGGGGTGCCTATTAGTGATTACATTTTAGTGAGATTACATCTATTCAGACCAGGACAAAGAAAATCATCTTGGAATTGTTGAGCATCCAACATCTTTATTGGGTGGGGGTCACATAAGTAGCTCTGTCTGCAAGAGAGATTATCAGGAAACTGCCTGGGTTTTTAGGTGTTTTTTTTTTTTTTTCCTAAAGGAGTTAGTTACCAGTGATGAGTAGAACAACGATGGCTCTAAATCTTCAAGGTAGGGAAAGCTAGAACCAGCCTTGATTTAGCACACAAGGGCATGGAAAGAGCTGATCACTGGAATCT
The DNA here is from genome assembly GCA_024291935.2 of Okapia johnstoni. Taxonomy (NCBI): domain Eukaryota; kingdom Metazoa; phylum Chordata; class Mammalia; order Artiodactyla; family Giraffidae; genus Okapia; species Okapia johnstoni. The sequence continues at coordinate 64,376,860 of CM044308.1, forward strand.
GACACTTGGAGCCTAAATTGGCAGAGTCTGAGGGCCCCTGACTCAGGGTGACACTGGAACAGGCCAGTAGGGCCCCGCTCTGGCCAAATTCTGACACTGCACTGACCGCCTGCGCAAGTGCCCCCTGAGGGCAAGGCTTTACATCTGTTCACATCGGCTAAACAGCTTTGCTGCCTTGCCCCTGAACCACCCCTCACCCACAGACATCCTGCAGCTTAACCCGTAAGTCCTCATTGCCATACTTGCTGAGGTGACTGGGAATTCAGCCATGAGTACTTCCTGTTAGCTCTGGAGTGTGGGAGCCCACCCCCAGAAAAAAAGCCAAGCATCTTCCAGGAATCAGGGACACATGGCCAGTTTTGTTGCATTCATCCTCTGCCGCAGCCATTAGACTGAGCCACCAGACTTCCCTTCAGCTTTCTCACAAGCACTGCTATGCTGTAGGCATGAAGGAGAGGGAGTTGGAGGGAGGATAGTTCACACCTCTGGGTTCTCTATTACTAGTTTGTGAGGCTCAAACATTTGCACCCTAGGGATGAACTGGGAGGTAAAATAGTTGCATGCCAAACTGTAAGGCATCCTGGTTACTAACACAGTAATAGAGCATGCATAAGCTACAGTAGCATGAAGCAAGGAGTGATGAATTCTGTAAGAGGAGATGTTTAGGGAAGACTTTGACTTCCCTCCTGGCTCAGCCAGTAAGGTGTCTGCCTGCAATGCAGGAGACCTGGGTTCGATCCCTGGGTTGGGAAGATCCCCTGGAGAAGGAAATGGCAACCCACTCCAGTATTCTTGCCTGGAAAATCCCATGGACAGAGGAGCCTGACAGGCTACATACAGTTCATGGGATCGCAAAGAGTCGGACATGACTGAGCGACTTCACTTCACTTCACTTCTGAGAGGTTGGCCGGAAGGGGATTTTAAAGTATGAGTAGGAGTTTACAGAGACAGAATGGAGGAAGTTAATTACAGACAGGAAGAATGGCATGGACAAAAGCTTTACTAACCCATGACTTAACATGGTATCTTCAATGAATTAAAAGTAGGTTTGTCCACTCTGCCACAGATTGTTTTGGTGGATTCGTTTCTTGTTCCAGTATTTACTGATAACCTTCCTTAGTTTTTTCACAGTGCACAGGTTTAATATATGTAATATATATAAAGAATAATGGTGCCTGGCACATGGTTAGCACAACCTTAGTCACATTTAATAGCTCAACTTTTTTTTAATAAGATGGAAAAATATTCTCAGCCAATCATTCTTTTCTGTTTTCTACTCTTGCCTACCCCAACCTCATCCTTCAAAAATCCTAAACACTCCGTTTCAAAAGCCAAACAAAAGAGGCCAGTCTAAGATCGATGTGGCCCAAAACATGTAAAACAAAAAGGCGTTACAGGAAAAGGGTAATATTACATGTTTTTGATCTGGGGGTGATTATAGGCAAACAATATCTAAAACAAAGCTTGAAATTTTTCTTCTGTTAATTCCCAAGTCTCATTTCAAAGGTTTGTTCACATAATCGCATCCTGACGCTCAAGAATACTGTCCTCAGTAGATTGCCAGGTCGGAGACGGCACCGAGAATCGGTGAAGTGCGGAACTCGCCTAAGGTGTGGCGATTCCCGCAAGTGCCACGTAACCAGGACGCCCGAACTAACTTGACATCTAGGAAAGGCTAAGAGAAGAGACGGGGGTAGGGTGGGGGGGTCTGGATATTAGGGCAGAAGACTCATGAGGAAACAAGAAATGAAGAGCCGCGCGGTTCTGGGACGGTGGGCACAGCGAGATGAAGAGGGTCCAGAGTGGGGCGCGAGAAGGATGCGAGAGAAGGAGGGTCACGCGGCTCCCAGCACCTCGGGAGCGCCGGCTCCAATGGAAGGAGGGCGCGAGCCGCACCTCAACCTGCCCGAGGACGTCACGACGCCGAGGCGGACGCCGGGCCAATGGGAGGCCGTCACAGGCAGGGGCGGGGCCCGGAGGAATTGGGCCGGGCCGCACTGAGACAGTTGGCAGAGTCGTGTGGTCAGGGTTGGGGGAGGATCAGTCGCCGGCGGTAGACGCCGGCCCGCCCTATCTCACGTCCTCCGTTGGTCACTTCCCGCATGCTGCAGGCTCCTCCCTGAGCCGCGGCGGCGAGGCGTGGGGGGCGCGTCCGGGAACGGCTCGGGGTCGAAGCTTCCAGTCGTCCGCACTTCCTCCTGAGACGCGGTGCGCGGGCCGTCTCGGCGGGCGGGATGGCGGTGGCGGCCCGGGGTAGCGGCCGCGCATCTGCGCCCGGGCTGCTTCTGCTCCTGCTGGTTCCTCTGCTGTCGGCCCCGGCCGGGGTCCGGGCCGTACCCGACGAAGCCCTCAGCCACCGGAACAAGGAACCGCCGGCGCCTGCCCAGCAGCTGCAGCCCGCGGCCGTGCAGGGCCCCGAGCCGGCCCGGGTCGAGGTGAGCGGGATGGGCCCGGGAGGGCGAGGCTGCGGAGCCGGCGGCGCCGGGTACCAGGCTTGCCGCTGCCGGAGCGCCGCCCTCGACTCGGGCTGCCGGCGCGGGGAGGGGAGCTCGGCCCCGGCTTCCTGGGGTGGAAGACCGGGGAGTATGCCCTTCCCGGGTGGGCCCGGCCTCGCCCGGCTCCTTATGGGGGAGGGGAGGGCAGAGCTGGGAGGCCGCTGTAAACCTTTAGTTCGGGAGGATGCAGATGCTGCTGAGGAAGCGGGCGTCTTGTTGATCAGATGGATCCTAGAGAGCTGGAAACACTCATCCCAAGTAGAAAGTTTTTAACGGAGGGCAGCTGGGAGGCTTTTCGTATTCTCTGAGAATAATAACATCGGCCATTTCATTGTTGAAACAGCTTATCCCGAACTGTTGACCAAATTCAATTCAGCTCTGCACAACTTGTGATTTTTGCCAAATATATGTGGATAAGGAAGGGTGACTGTTAAAAACGTGCTCAGGCTTGCAGGAAGTAACCCTGAGGAATGCAGAGGAATAGTCTGTATGCAAGCAGTGTGGGATGCCAAAGACTAAATTTATAAGTGTACCAGAATCTTGCATTTTGGCCTTCACTAAGTAGATATTAACATCTTAATTTATGTTAATAGAATCACTTAGTGACTAGTGTTCAAAATCTCAGCAGCGTTTTGATATTTAATCCCACTCTGGGTCCTGGGCTTTCTCCTCTTTTCCCGTTTGGATTTCTGAATTCAGATCCTCTGTAGTCTTTTCTAGTAGAGGACAGGGGCACTCAACCATCACATTTCCACCCCAGGCTACCTCCAGCCTGTCCTCACCTAACTAATCTTGCTACCATTGAATTACATTTTCCTACTCAGAAATCTTCAGTGAGTTGCCTGGCTTACTGATTTCCGTCCAGCCTCTTCAGCAGGATATTCAGGTTTCTTGGTAATCTGACTGCAGTCAACCCCTCCAGGCTTTTTAGCCCCACTCCCAGTCATAGCACTGTACTCACATCCAAACCTGCCATGTGCTCTGTTGCTTTCCAACAAAGACTTCTAAGTAAAAGGGCTTTAGTGAGCTTGAAGCCCACTGATCAGAACCTTTCCCACTTTTCAAGACTCAGCAGGTTATCTCCTCTCTGAAGACCTCCCTGAGATTTCCTGACTAAAAGTGATTTCTCTCTCCTGCTTGTGACTCCTGGGTCCAGCTGACCCAGCTTGCCATGTCCACTTCTGAAATTGAACTGAAATGCTGATTCATGAAATTTATTCTTAATGTTCATCTTTTAGCCTTCTGTCATTTCACTCTTAATCAGAAGTTTATTTTAAAGCAATAAATATTTTGGGTTATGTAACTTACCGGGTCTTACATTAAATTTTGGTCATATAGTGATTTTTGAGATACACTTCATACCCTTTTAGACAGCTGGGAGAAGTATAGCTGTGTTAAAAAAAAAAAAAGCAGTAGTGTCCAGTGACCATATTTAAGTGTCCTAAGAATCCTGTCTTTAAAACTGGAGCTGTGGAGGGAAGGAACAGGCACAATATAATTTTTGTTTTTACTATTTTGATATATTCTTGGTGGTTCTTCTTAGACACTAGGAAATTATTCTGTATTTTAGTAGAATCTAATTATTTTGTTTTTAATTGTATTTTCATGTAACTTTTTGTTTTGGCCCAAGTGTTTTTTTTTTTCCTCTTGTATTACAGTATGTTGGAAGAGTTTTTTTTCCCACATATTTTCTAAACTATGTAATGTAAGTATCATTTGCTTTTTTTTGTCCACTTGGTAGAAGTAAGATTTGATCAGAGTTCAGTTTAATAGCCATGTAGGCAAGGATTCAGCATCATTGAATATCAAAAAGTTTCAAGTGTTTTGCTTTGCAACTACATGCAGCAGATCTTTTTAAAGTGTGGGATACATAAGTATATGTTTTCATGCCACTGTGTTAGTTTCCTCTTTTGAAAATAGAGAGGAAAAAAAATCTCCTTTATTAGGAAGCTTTCAAATGTAAGATGTATTGTAAAAATGTAGTTGTATCTTATAGGGTGCTTTGAAGCAAGATTACCGAACTTCTAATAGGATTTTTCTACATTGGATTTTTTTTTTTGTCTCTATAATCAGGTAAAAAAAGTTGAGGGAGTTTACTCATAGTTAAAAATAAACCCCATTTCACAAACCCATGAAAAAAGCACTGTTGATCCCTGGGGTCCTTTCATTAATGAGTTTACCTTTAGTGACATACTCAGTTTTTTCTTATTCCTTTCTTGTCAGAGTATGAACTCCAAGAAGCATTAATTCCCTTTAGGTCAGAGAGTTCAGATAGGTTTAATAGAGGTAATTTGTAATTTGCTGTGTGTTCTGGAAGGCTGAAGAAGGACTGCTCTGGTTGCAAAGCACTGTTAATAAATCCACAGAAGCCTACCACTCGACCCAGAACAAATTCTCTATACTGTATTTCTACTTTACTGTTTCTTGGCATTTCTTTTATGTAGTATCTTTTAACACAAAAGCTTTTCACACCATATTTTAAACTTTTTTCTGTTTTTATTAAGTTTCAGTCCTGCTCCATCCAGTCCAGACTCCCAGTTCCAGCCTCTTTAACAGCTAAGACTGAAGCCGTCAGGCATGAAGACCCTTGTCTTACTCATTGTTGCTTCAGAATGAAGTGATCTGATGTTACTGCATTTATTTGTTGGCGTTCTACTATTAGAGCAGTTAATTTAAAAAAATCAGTGAAACCGAATACGTTTCACATGTCAAAATTTATAAACACATTGCAAAACAATAACATTTATAAAAGCAAACATAAGCATTCATTAAAATAGAAATAATTATTAAATATATTATTCTAATATGAATTAACAGTAAATTCATAAAAAATATTTAAAAAGCTAAGCCATCCACAAATAAAAAGATCATGAATATTTATAACTAAATGTAATTTTATTTATTTATTTTAATGCCATCTTTTAAAACCAAGTTTATCAATGGTGTCACAGTTTAAGTTACACGTGTATTTTTACACACATTTTCCCGACTTCGGAAAGGTTTTTCTGACTTGATTCAATAAAGCAGTGGCAAGGAGACAGTTGTAAGCCAGTTTTAAGCGCTTTCCTATAACTCCTTTATCTTCAAATAATCTCACTTCTTGTGTGGTAACTTGTTGAGGGACTTTGTTTTTGTTTTTTCAGGGACATCAATCTTTTTCTTGGTAGCAGGCTGTAGATTTTGTTTAACCTTCATCTTCTCTAGTTTCATTATGTGTAAATGGAGATTCTGATGCAGCTATCTGTGTCAGTTTTAATATATATGTGTTCATTTGAACTCTGGAACTAGAATAGAAATGATTTTTTCATTGTTGATTGTTATTTTCTTTCTTTTCTTGAAGATAAAGAGAATAATCTTTAGATATTTAGAATATTTTTATTCTAAAGAATAAAAGCTTATTCTCTAAATGAGGGTGCTTTTTCACAATTTTTCAATTTCAAACTAATTTTAAGTAAAGAGTTTTATTAAGTTTTTTGTCTTTGGTTTTTAATTATAAGGTATTGACCCTACTCTCAGGATGTAAATAATTTGGGTTTTAGATCCAAATCTGCAAGAATGGTATTTGTGCCGAGGAGAAGTGTATTGCATTACTTTAACGCTGTGTAACTGACCGGTGGAATGCCAACATTGGAATTATAGTCACCGCCTGTGACCTTCCTACACTAATCTAAATATTTGCTTCTATGCTAGTACTCTCTGCCCTTCTTCTGTGATGGACAAAACGGTCGCCCTTTCCGTACCCCCTCTGCCCATGTGCCCTGCTCCTGGCCTCTCGTGCTTCCCTCCCTCGGTGTCTTTATTCTCTCTTTTCTTTGGTTCCTTTTTTGTCTGCTTATACATTCCCACAGGTTTCTCCCGTTGGAGGGGGTGAGGGAAAGGCAGTTGTTTTAACTGCTTGATTGCATTAGTTTCTTTCTTCAGCTTTATAAATGAAATTTCTAGCGAGAGAATTACCGCTTTTTCACCTTGCTTTAGTCTTCTGTTATCTGGCGTCATCCCATGTCTTTATATTGAAATTTCATTTTTGAAGGATACCTGTAACCTAATTAATTGCTAAATCCGGGGCTCTTTTTCAATTCTTCTGTAACTCTATTAACTCTCCATTTTAAAGAGTCCTACTCTACCTCAGTTTGCATGAACTTGAGGAAGTTATTTAACCCTATTGGTTCTCAGTTTCTTCTTTTATGTTAAATTGGGATAACAGCTTTAAGGTTTTTGAGTGTCAAATAAAACAGTGTATATGAAAATCCCTGGCATTTAGTTAGTAGCTCAGTTTAGTGGTGATTGCCCCTAACTTGACCATCTGTGGTTTTCTTCTGCCTGCCTCTCTAAATATCCAAGACAATTTTCTCTTTGTTTCCCTCCTCCACTCCCTTCCCTAAATATAGACATTGTCTGAAGCTCATTTTTTCCATTGTAATTTCTGCCTTTTCCCTTAGAAATCTAGTCTTGCAAAGCTCTAGCTGATAAATTCAGGTTGCCAGCAACCAAATACATACCTTGCAACTATGCTGGCCTAAACTCAGGTGTTTCATTTCTGAAATCTCTTGGATTTCCAAACCTCTTGGAAATCTTTATTTGAAATGATTTTTATTCCTCTTTCCCATATACCTTAGAGGAATATGAATAGCATCGTTGATTCTTTACCTTTTAAAAATTCTGTTATTTTTCTTTCTCATCGTGTACAGAATTTTTTCCTTTGTCTTCAACATGAGTCTTGTGCAGTAGACCTTCTAATTAATTGGTTCAGTGGCTGGTATTCTTTACTTTCTGTCCTGATCTATTAGTCACAGTATATTAATTACATTTGTGTCTTCTACTCAAAAACTTTAAAGGGCTTCTCCCTTGCCTCTAAGCTGGTCCATAAACATACAGGCTTTTCAGTGTGGGCCCAGTTTATCTTTCTTATCTTACTGCAGTCATTCATCTGATGGTTTACTCCCTGTTCTCAGAATAAAGCCTGTTTTCTTTCAAATTGTCAGTCCAGGGAAGGAGGTCAATGTACCTCATGCATTTTCAAGTTATCTGCTCCATGAGTGACTAGCACACATCCTGCTGAGACTTTTCAGGAGCTCTATGAAATGAACCTCAGAAATGATTCCTCTGCGTTGGTAAAAGGTTGCCCCATAGGGTTTGACTCCTCCATGCTTCTGGGTAGTATAGTGAATAAGGTTGTGCAGAACAGTTACTTTTGGTTGGATCTGCCTGAAGCCAGTAACAGCCTGCAGAAATGATCATCCGTGGCTGGAGTAAGAGATTGGGTCGAGTGATTTTTGAAGTGGTGCACAATAGGTGTCTTTAATCATGACCATGGTGAAAAATCCAAAAGATACAGAAGAATGTAGAATGAAAACTGTGTCTCCTCTTGTATTCTAGCTCAGGGGTCAGCAAACTAGTTTACCACTGACTGCCTCTTTTTGTAAGTAAAGTTTTATTAGAATAGAGCTAGGCCATTCATTTAAGTATTACCTATGGCTGATCTCATACCATAGCACCAGAGTTGGGTAATTACCAAAGAAACTTTATGGCCCAAGAGGTTAAATATTTGGCCCTTTTAAGAGAAAGTTTGCCCACACCTGTTCCAGTCATCCTGGTTCCTTCCCTGGCCACTGTTACTGTTTCCTGAGATTTCTTGAGCATTAGCAACTGTGTATATACTTTATAAACCTGCCTGACTCTCCGCCCCATAACATAATACAGTGACCACATACATAGGATATACTTTTTTCAACTTAAAAATGTCGTAGTGATTTTTTTTTCTTATTAGTGTATATAAAACATTCTTACTTTTAGCCCCTAATATTCCTTAACTGGAACTACCATTTATTAACCAGTTCCCTGTGTATGGGCATTTAGTTATTTTGTCTCTTAACTATTACAAATGATAACAATATGTTTATACTTGTTTTTAGTACAAAAAGGTTAACTCCCTGAGTGTTCCTGTCTCAGACTGTTTCAGTCATGTACTTGCCATGACTCATTGCCCACAGTATGCCTTCAGTTTGAGAGTGGGATCCTTAGGGGCTGGAGTTGTTGGGGTAGGCATTGCTCAAGAGGTTCCATAGAAGTTGGATCTTGGGAAATCTAGATAAATAGGATGATAATAGGAAGGTAGGGAGGGAAGTAGGACTGCATGATAGGAAGCTTGTGGTTACCAAAAGCTCATACTCTTGAACTGCACTGTTCAGTACTATAGCTGTGAGCCCTGTGACTGTTCTTAAGCACTTGAAAAGATGTGGCAGGTCCGAATTGAGAGGTGCATGAGATGTGTGCATTGAGTAGATACACACTGGCATTGGAAGATTTGGTAAGAAAAAAAAGAGGGTTAAATATCTCATTCAGTTCAGTTCAGTCACTCAGTCGTGTCCAACTCTTTGCGACCCCATGAACTGCAGCACGCCAGGCCTCCCTGTCTATCACCAACTCCCGGAGTTTACCAAACCCATGTCCATTGAGTCGATGATGCCATCCAACCATCGCATCCTCTGTTATCCCCTTCTCTTCCTGCCCTCAATCCTTCCCAGCATCAGAGTCTTCCAGTGAGTCAGCTCTTCGCATCAGATGGCCAAAGTATTGGAGTTTCAGCTTCAACATCAGTCCTTCCAATGAACACCCAGGACTGATCTCCTTTAGGATGCACTGGTTGGATCTCCTTGCAGTCCAAGGGACTCTCAAGAGTCTTCTCCAACACCACAGTTCAAAAGCATCAATTCTTCTGCACTCAGCTTTCTTTATAGTCCAACTCTCACATCCATACATGACTACTAGAAAAATATCTCATTAGTCATTTGAAAAATATTCCTAGAGTAGTATTTTGGGTCTGTTGGGTTAAATAAAATAATGTTAAAAATAATTTTATCTGTTTTCATTTTTTAATATCTGGCTAACCACTGGACTGCTAAAGAATTCCCTAGAAATTAAAAAATTACATTACATGGCTTGCATTATTTACTATTGGACAGTGTTGCTCTGGTTCATCCTTCACTAGGAAATGTAAGGTTCATTTTGGGAAATAGTATGTGATTACATGGGACATGTTGTATAGTTACCAGAATTAAGTGTTTGTATTTTATGTTCTAGGCTTAAGAAGGTCATGATGAAATTAGTTTGGGGACAGTTTAACTGGTCACGTTTGTGGTGTGCTGTAATAACTAACTGTAACTGAGTGCTTACTGTGTATTAGGCACCATTCTCAGGGCTTTATGTGTAGTAATTTATTTAATCCTAACAACAACCTTATCAATCTATGATAGGTACTCCTCATCATAGAGATGTAACTTGAGTCACAGGGAGGTAAACTTACTGGCCCAAGGTCGTACAGTAAACAGTAATGTCTTGGTTATGAACTCTAACAATGTGACTCCAGAGCCCATGTATTAAACCATTACATTCTGTCACTCTGAAAATGAACTAGGAAAAGGAGCTGGTCCCTGCACATAGTAATTACTTGGGTAATTGACGACAAATGAATGAATGGTAATTGATCATTTTAAGTTTTTAAATCTTCTACCTTCATAGTGGGCTTCCCAGGTGGCCCAGTGGTAAAGAATTCACCTGCCAATGCAGGAGCTGCCCAAGATGCAGATTCCACCTCTGGGTCAGGAAGATCCCCTGGAGGAGGAAATGACAACCACTCCAATATTCTTGTTTGGAAAATTCCACGGGTAGGGGGGCCTGGTGGGCTACAGTCCATGGGGTTGCAAACGGACACAGTTGAGCCTGTACACACACACACATCTTCACAATACTCTGGTACTTTTGTTTTAAATTCTTAATCACACCATGGTTGGTAGCTGTTTAACACTAATTTGGGCTGTCCAGGACCAGCTCAATATATAACAAAAACTATAAGTTGATTTTTTTTTTTATGCTCTGTATATAGGAAGATTTTAAGAATATGTAGTTTTTGTTTTGTTGTTGTTCAGTCACTAAGTTGTTTCTGATTCTTTGTGACCCCATGTACTGCAGCATGCCAGGCTTCCTTGTCCTTTACTATCTCCCTGAGTTTGCTCAAGCATGAGTTTGCTCATGTCCATTGAATCGGTGATGCCATCCAACCGTCTTATCCTCTGTCGTCTCCTTCTCCTCCTGCCTTCAGTCTTTCCCAGCATCAGGGTCTTTTCCAATGAGTTGGCTCTTTGCATCAGGTGGCCAAAGCATTGGAGCTTCAATTTAAGGGTCAGTCTTTCTAATGAATATTTAGGGTTAATTTCTTTTAGGATTGACTGATTTGATCTCCTTGCTTTCCAAGGGACTCTTAAGAGTCTTCTCCAACACCACAGTTCACAAGCATCAGTTTTTGTTTTGCTTTGTGCTTATAAGGCAAGTTTTATTTTATCCTCATAATTTCATAGAGGAATGGAGAGGCTAAGTAATGTGGCCTCTGTTTTATAGCTGAGAAATAGAAAACTACGAGAATATGTGTCTTGATCACTATTGTGTTTGTTTTTAAAAGTAAACATTTTCTGTTTGAACTTGGTTGTAAATGGTGTATATTTATTCCTAAAATATTTTCTTGGATTTCAGGTCCTAAATATTTTGCAACAAGATTTTTTCATACAAAAAGTATTTCCAAGAGGAAGATGTTGCATTAGTGAAAACTGAATGAAAATGCATGTATTTTTTATCATGTTTAATGCTCTTAGGGTATTGAAATAGAAAGGAAATTCATTTTCAAAGGAAAATCAGCCTAGTTGGAGTTAAAATGATGATGGAGAGAAAGCTGGAATCCCTTAAAATGGTACTTGGTTAATCGTGAGCTGGCCTTTGAAGGCTCCCCTTTTGATTTAGCCCTAACACCAAATATTTTCTGAATTGTTAAATTTCCCAAATCTTTACCTTAGAGGTCTAGTCTGAGTAATGCTTTAATAAAGTTTTCTGATCCTTATTGTGGACTTTGGGAGTCAAGTTTATGTCATATGGGCTTCCCAGGTAGCTCAGGGGTAAAGAATCCGCCTGTCAATGTAGGAGACGCTAGTTTGATTCCTGGCTCCGGAAGGCCCCCTGGAGGAAACGGCAACCCACTCCTAATATTCTTGCCTGAAAAATCCCACGGACTGAGGAGCCTGGCAGGCTACAATCCATGGGGTCGCAAAGAGTCGGACGCGACTGAGAATGCATGCAGGCTAGCAGTCCATTTCAACCTCTGGGAACCCTCATGGGGTAGAACTCTTTTCTCTGTGTTAAGCTATATATAACCTGCCACCTGTAACTTTTTACTTCTACCTCTTGGGCCCACAGAGACTTTCATATAGACTTTCTCAGTTATTGGAACATAGGCACCCAGTCCTTATGTGATTGTTTTAGAGCCTGAGTTAGCAAACCTTTTTTTGGTCATGGGCCAGATAATAAATATTTTAGGTTTGGCCACATATTTGTAGGCTCCCTTAAGGTATCTGTTGCCTAATGTTCCTTTCCTACTTCCTCCAACCCTCTCCCTCCCTCCTTCCCTTTTTCTTTTTTTGCAATCCCATAAAAATATGAAAAAATCATTTTCAGCTGGATCTACTCTTACCAGTAGCTTGCCAGTCCCTGGTTTTAGAGTCTCTTCTGTCTCAGGTTATCTTCAGGGGGCAGTGGTGCCTTCTTAAAATGTGGTGCCTCAGAGCCAGTACAGAACTTTGGGTAAGGGCTGTGAGGCACAGAAGATGGACTTGTCATTAACTCTTTAAAGTGCTTGGTGCTTTTTTGGAACTTTGTCACATTTTCAACTCAAGATGGCCTTAACAGCAACAAAGACTCAGCTTATCTTCATTAGGCCATGTTACAGCCTAGGGTATTTTTAGTGTAGGACCATCCATATATCCAGTGATATTAGGTCTCATTTTAGCTAGAGCCAGCTCTTCTTCTAGCCTACTGAGAGCTTTCTGGATTCTGCTTTGTTCTCTTAAGTGTTCATGAAATTTCTCTCAGCTTCCTGTTACTTGAAAGTTTGATAAGGATACCTTGGGTCTTACACCTAAATTATGAATAAAGATTTGAATGAGGCATAGCTAAGAACTCAATTCACACGCGTTTAAAAATAAGGTAATTTTAATGTGTGACTATAGCTGGTCTCTGCTTCTAAATTGTTTTGTAGACTTATGCTTGGATCTCCATTTTAGCCACCATCAATCAGAGGTTGCTGTCATCACTAAGGCAATGGTTAGACAGCAAATAAGCCTAATGACTACAATAGAAAAACAATCTCAATTTACCTAAAAGTAAAATAGTTTAAAATAATGACTTTTTAAAAAATAGCTAATATGTATTTTCTAATTTCAGAAAGGATTTACACCAGCTGCTCCAGTTCATACCAATAAAGAAGATCCAGCTAGCCAAACTAACTTGGGATTTATCCATGCATTTGTGGCTGCCATATCAGTTATCATTGTATCTGAACTGGGTGATAAGACATTTTTTATAGCAGCCATCATGGCAATGCGCTATAACCGTTTGACAGTATTGGCTGGTGCTATGCTTGCCTTGGGCCTAATGACATGTTTATCAGGTGAGTGCTTTTTCCTCTTGATGAGTTTATTGAATTTGAGAGAAAGCAGGGTAACACTGAGGGCCTCCCTTAGTGACTGAGCACACATGTATGTGGTAGCATTGAGTCACTGGATCTTTCAAACAGTTATGTTAGAATTTGGTTCATGTTCTAGAACTTAGAAAACAGAAAATGTTTTCAGTACATAAATTCCTAAAAACTATATTGCACTTTTAAAATTAAATTTTTAGCTATTCACAATCAAGATACATGCTCCACATTTTTAAGATTCTTTTCCCATTTAGTCCATTACAGAGTATTAAGTAGAGTTTCCTATACTGTGCAGCAGGTTATTGTTAGTTACCTATTTTATATATAGTAATGTGTATATGTTAGTCCCATTTTCCCAGTTTATCTCTTGCCACCCAACATCCCCCTGCCCTTATTCACTGGTAACTGTAAGCTTGTTTTCCATATTCATGACTCTACTTCTGTTTTGTAAATAAATTCGTTTGTACCCCTACCCTTTTTTTATTTTTTTAGATTCCACATGTAATCTATGGGCTTCCCTCGTAGCACAGACGGTATAGAATCTTGCCTGCAATGCAGGAGACCTGAGTTCGATCCCTGGATCAGGACCATCCCCTGGAGAAGGGAATCACAACCCACTCTAGGCAAGAAGCCTAGAGAATTCCCATAGATAGACCATGGGGTTGCGAAGAGTCAGACACGACTGAGTGACTTTCACTCACTCACTATAAGCAGTGTCATGTAATATTTGTCTTTCTGTGTCTTACTGACTTCACTCAGTATGACAAACTCTAGTTCTATCCATATTGCTGCAAATAGCATTATTTTGTTCTTTTTTTTTTTTTTTTTTTTTTACTGCTGAGTCATATTCTATTGTATATATGTGTATATGTGCCGCATCTCTTTCCATTCCTCTGTGATGGACATTTAGATGCTTCCGTGTCCTGGCTGTTGTGTGCTGCAGTCACCATTTGGGTGGGTGTGTCTTTCTGAGTTATGGTTTTCTCTCGGTATATGCCCGGCTGGCTCATATGGTAGTTCTGTTTTTAGTTTTTCAAGGAAACTCTATCCAGTTTTCCATAGTGGCTGTACCAGTTTATATTCCCACCAACAGTGTAGGCGGGTTCCCTTTTCTTCACACCTTCTCCAGCATTTATTGTTTATAGACTTTTTGATGATGGCTGTTCTGAGCAGTGTGAGGTAATACCTCACTGTAGTTTTGATTTGCATTTCGCTAATAGTGATGATGAGCATCTTTTCGTGTGCTTTTTGGCCATTTGTATGTCTTTAGAGAAATGTGTATTTACGTCTTCCATTTTTTGATTGGGTTATTTAGTTTTTTGATATTGAGCTGCTGGAGCCGTTTATATATTTTGGAGATTAATCCCTTGTCAGTTGCTTCGTTTACAAATATTTTCTCCCATTCTGAGGATTGTCTTTTTCTTTTGTTTATGGTTTCCTTTTGCTGTGCAAAAGCTTTTAAGTTTAATTAGATCCCATTTGTTTATTTTTGTTTTTATTTTAATTACTATGGGAAGTGAATCAAAAAAGATCTTGCTGAGATTTATGTCAGAGAATCTTCTGCCTGCGTTTTCCTCTAAGAGTTTTATAGTGCCCTGTCTTCCATTTAGGGCTTTAATCCATTTTGAGTTCATTTTTGTGTCTAGTGTTTAGGGAGTGTTCTAATTTCATTCTTTTACACGTAGCTGTCCAGTGTTTGCAGCACCACTTCCTGAAGGTACATACTCCTCCTTTATTCACTAATGCTAATATCCAAATGGAAAAACTAGTGAAATTATTTATTCGATTCAAAGTACTCGCTATAATATGTTTAAAAAGACAGACTTTAACAAGCAAATGTAATATGAATTTAAATATTGTGTAATAAATGTTAAAACACTTATAAGACAAACACCTTAAAAAAACAACTATAACAATTTTACCCAATATACCAAAAATTAGATCTTTGAAACTACTTGAACTTAAGATGAAAAGTGAGAGGGGTTAAGTAGTTTTTCAAAATGATTTTAGAGATATGCAAGGAAGAGGTTTGAAGACCACCAGTACAGCTTGTTCCTTTAGATAGTCCAGGTGAAAGGAGCTGTCAGTGCCTTGATCCTTGCTTTCACTATGGATATTTTTGCTTTCTTTTTTTCTTTTTAAGTCCAGATAAATTTATTTATATCTGATATATAAGAAATAGGACTCAGGCCACCACAGAAAAATGCATGTTTCCTGTTGACAGACATTTGGTAATCAAATAATGAGGAGTCACGTTCAGTGTACTGTGTTCTATTAAGCTATTCTTACCCATTATTAGTAAAGGAATGAAACATTCTTAGAGTCCCAGTTTGTGTTACTATTTGAGTTACTATTATATAAGCTTCAATTTTTCAAAAAAAAAAAATTAAGACCAAGAGAATGTAAACCTAACACTAAATAATTGAACATATTTTAGTCTCTGATTCAGAAGCTATCTTGAGCCATGTATTTGGGTGGAAAAGAACAAGTTTCCCCGTTAGCATCAGACTCAGATTAAAGTTTGATTCTGCCATGTTTTAACCGAATGCCAAGTTACTTAGGAGAAGGCAATGGCAATCCACTCCAGTTCTCTTGCCTGGAAAATCCCATGGACGGAGGAGCCTGGTAGGCTGCAGTCCTTGGGGTCACTAGGAGTCAGACACGACTGAGCGACTGCACTTTAATTTTTCACTTTCACGCATTGAAGAAGGAAATGGCAACCCACTCCAGTGTTCTTGTCTGGAGAATCCCAGGGACAGGGGAGCCTGGTGGGCTGCTGTCTGTGGTTTGTATTAAAACGAGCTCTTACATTTCAAGTACCCATTCACCCTTCTCTTTCAGCATGCCTCAGGTTTCTCATGAAACACAGTACAGGACAGGTTCTATTACTGGCTGCTGGAATGCTTGTTAAAGTCTGTCTTTTTAAACATATTATAATGAGTGTTTTACTGAATTAAAAAAGTTACTACTGTCCACATTTGGGTATTAGCATTAGCATTATTCATATTTCACAATAAAAACAACTTTCTCTTCAAAAGCAAATTCTGATTCTAGGAAATAGGATAAGTGGGGTGGGTTGTAAATGGTGAAGTCACTTGTTTGGAATGAGTTTGAATAATACCAGAGAATTTTATTTTTGAAACTTCCATTTTTAAGGACAACTGGAAGACTGTCCTCTCTCTGTCCATTCCCTCCTCGGAACCTAGCTCCATACATTCTCCCACCTCTGCTTGGGTTTAGCTCCTTTCCCTTAGCTCTGAGCATGGCTAATCTCTTCTGTCTTGACCCTTGGCCTGTCTCCCTCTGACTGCTGGTACTGACAGCTCCTCTCATGTGGACTATTTGAAGGAACAGGCTGTATCAGTGGTCTTCAAGCCTCTTCCCTGTATATCTCTAGAATCATTTTGAAAGACTGTGTGCCCCCTCTCACTTTTCATCTTAAGTTCAAGAAGTTTCAAAGGTGTAATTTATGGTATGTTGTATGTTAAATTGTTATAGTTGGTATTTTTTTATCTTATAAATGTTTTAACATTTATTACACAGTATTTAAAAACATATTACATTTGCAAACTGATTAAAAAAGAAATTCCAAAACAAAAGAACTCTCTGATGTCATACATGTTTAACACAGTCTTTCAAGGTAGGTTAAACCCTGCTTCACTGCTCAGATCTGTTTTCCACATTGTTTTCTCATCAGCCTTGTCTGCACTGAACTGATGCACCCTAGATGGTTGAGTTCAGTGCTGAGGAATTTCAGCAGTCTGTAAGTGTGAGGATATTGCTTTCCTTTGTGAAATTTCCAGTTTGACAGTGTTCTTTTTTTTCTTGTTAGCATTCCAGATTTGCTCCTAAACTGGCTTGCCTTTGCATCCTGAGCCCTTTCTCTGTGTTCTATTTAGGGGCCTGGAGCTGCTTTTGGAGGGCGCGAGTGGCAGGAAAAGCATGAAATCTGACATCTTGAGCCTGGGGCTGAATCCAGCCTCTACTGCTTGCTCATTATGCAAACAGGAGCAGGTCACGTGGCTGCCGTTTGCTGAGCACCATCTGTGTGCATGACTCTTCAGGCCCTCTTTAGGACAAGCCCCTGTCCTGTTACAGATGGACAGAGAGAGGGACATATTATCCATTCGTGGCTCACAGGCAGTGGAGCTGAGATTCAGAGGCAGCTGTGTCTGACTCTGAATCCACGGGTTTCCGATAGCTTTCTTCAGGGTAAGAGGTTCTGCAGGGGGAGGTGGATGAAGCCTGGAGGCTACACAGTCAGGGGAGCTATGGGCCGCCAATCTTTACTTTGAGAAAAATTTACTGGCATCTGTTTGATAATTAAGACTTTATTGGGAAAAGGTTTGAAGCTAAAAAGTCATTGGAAAATAATTATATTTTTACTCCATTATGACTTTCTAAGTTATTTAAGCCCCTGGAGAATCTTTGCTGTAAACTCAGGATAATAATAGCACCATCCTTAAAGAATAGTAAGATTAAATGAAGTAAAACAAGCAAGCCATCTGGTATAAGATGGTTAATTTTACACCAGTTAGTTCTCTTCCTCCTTATCATAAAAAGGCTTTGCATCTAGGTGTGGCCCAGCTGTGCCCAGGACACAACTGTTGAATCATTCATTTGGATATTTTCACATTATTTGCAATGCATGCTTAGTTGCTCAGTCGTGTCCAACTCTGTGACCCTTTGGATTTGGACTGTAGCCCACCAGTCTCCTCTGTCCATGGGATTCTCCAGGCAAGAATACTGGAGTGGGTTGCCATTTCGGTTCTTCAGGGGATCTTCTCCAGCCAGGGCTTGAACCTGAGTCTCCTGTGTCTCCTGCGTTGGGAGGCAGATTCTTTACCCGCTGAGCCATTCAGGGAAGCCATTAATTACAATAAAAGCTAATTAATTCAATAGATACTTGTTTAGAACCAACTGCTTGCCTAGAAATGTGTTGGGTCTGTCCCCAGGGTTGCCTGATGGAAGTGGGGTGGGCTACTGGGTAATACAGCGGTTCTGAGAGTATCTCCTCCTGCTACATGCCACCCTGAAGAGAGCTTGTTTTCTGAAAAGCCTCTGTCCGGCATGCTTGTCTTAGCTTTTTTCAAAATTTCTCACCAAAATTCAGACCCATCGAGAGAGGCAGCTTCTCAGTTTTTGTGAGTTTGTTCCTTGGGAGGAGCGACCATAGAAAACTCAAGGCAGATCTGGATGAGGGCCTCAAAGGGATGAGCTGGGAGATAGAGCAGCTGTGGGCCTGCTAGACGGCACTAGAGGTAAAGAACCCACCTGCCAATGCGGGAGACCTGGGTTTCATCCCTGGGTCAGGAAGTTCCTCTGGAGAAAGAAACGGCAACCCACTCTAGTATTCTTGCCTGGAGAATCCCATGGACAGTGGAGCCTGGCAGGCTACCGTCCATGGGGTCGCAAAGAGTCAGGCACGACTGAGCAACTAAACAACAACAAGAGGCAGCTGTAAGGTTACCTTTGATTTTCTTCCTGACTTGGCCAGAGTGGGCCTGCGCCAGTTGTCCCAGGTCTCAGGTCTACTTGCCCTGTTCTTTTAAAATACACCCGGTGGTGGACTTTGCTGGTGATTCAGTGGTAAAGACTCTGCTGCCATTGCAGGGGACGTGGGTTCGATCCCTGGTGAGGGAAGTTCCATATGCCGAGATGTGGCCAAAAATAAGATACACCCAGTGGAATCTAAATACCATTGGGAGTTTGATCCTTACCTTCACCAACACCATCATCCCCTTAAAAAATAATAATAATAATAAATAAACATTTGGAAATTGACATTGTTCTTTTCTCTCCTTTAATTCTTATTTTCATTTACTTTTCCTCACAGAATTTTATTCCTATGATAAATTTTTTGCTTGAAAATCTTTTGTGGACCACATTATCATCTTTATCTGTAGCAAAAACACCTTTAAATTGAATTGTAGAACATAGTGAAAATTTCCTTTATTAAGTCTATAAATGTTAAAATTTTTTTTATCAATTGAGTTATACTTACTAGGACAGAGTTGATCAAAACAAAATATATCACAAATTTAAGTAAACATTTCTTAAAAGTTGGAAATGCATCTCGTAATGAGATGATAGAACTGTACTTTTAAAATTGTCCATGGATGATACTTATTGCTAGAATGAAGCTAGGTTTAAAATCAATTCTGATCTTTTTTAAAAAAAATAGATATAAGGGCTGAGATATTTTATTCACAAAAGTAGACAGGAAGGAATTTTGTTATAGCCTTGTCACTCAGTTCATTGAACTCCTGGGTTATGTGCTAAAAATCACATACTAGTCTATCACCAAGTGATTTTAAGTGATTTACCAACTGACAACTTAATAAGGCCTTCTGTCAGTTTTGTTAAAAGCAATTGGATACCATCAAGTATACCAAAAAAATTTTTCTAAAATTCATCAAATGACTGTACTTATACCTATTATAATGTCTTTTATTTAGAGGCCCTTTGTTTAACTGGATATATTTAGAAGGAAGTAGTTGAGAAAATTGAAATATTTTTAATTTAAGTGTACTTTTTATCAATAAGGGAATTTAAAGTTGTGTCATATCAAATGTTTAATGGGGCCTTGGAGCTACAGATTAGCTAATTCAATTTATGAAAAATGTCTGTCACACTGCCTAATTGCCATGACAGTGGGTCCATAGTAAACCATTTAAGTCAGGCTTATTTTCTATCAGAAACATTTACTTGGTTTTTTGACTTAGTAAACATGATATATGTCCCCATGGCAACCATCTGTTTAGAATTCTGGTTCTAAAATGGCTGGGTGGTGGGACTGGGCCTGGAAGCCTAGCTAGGCTTGAGCTGCCTGGGGAAGTAAGCCACTGAGATTTAGTATCTTTGTGATGCTCTCTTTGTTATAGCAAGACTCTGCCTTAGGGAAAAGCATGCCCCTGGTTGGGGAATGAAAGAAGCACAATTTCTAAGTAAAAATTATTCCTACTGAGGCCAGAATACTCTCTTTCTCATCCATGGCCATTGTCTCCAGTGCCTGTCATGCTATTATTTCAATGCCATGACATCAGAAACTTGTATAAGACAGGGAAGGCCCGAAGCCCCATCTCTGGTTTATGTTGCCTTGACTAGGTACGTCAGTATTTCAGACCCTCTCTTTGGTGCCCTAGGATATCTTTTTATACTGTGAGAAAGGCACTGTAGGAAGCTGGGTGAAAGGCATCTTGGTAGAGGGGCAGAGGGCAGCTGTGAAGGGATGTGGGCATGGAGGGACCCACAAGTCCTCAGCTGCAGGCAAGATGAGTTTAAAGGGAATGTGCCTGTGGAAGTTGAACTTAATGCAAATAGATCTCACAAAACTTCATCTTCCACAAACTGGAAAGTCTTTGTGTTTCAAAGCCTTCAGTAATCAGCTTTCTTAATTACAGAGTTCAGTTTTCATTGTAATGAGCCCCTCACACCACATTCATGGGCATTCTTTTTATTCTCGTGGTTTCTAAGACACTCCCTGCTTCTAGTTACATTCTTATCTCTGAAAAAAAGGTACCATAAATATTGACATTTCCCATAGGTTTTAACCCTTGGCCCATTTTTTTTTCCCCCTCAACTAATATTCTTGTGCCACATGTTTTCAGTTTAATTACTTGTAAGTCAGTGATTTTTGACTTGATGCAAATCACTTGCTTAAAGAGAAATAACCTTTCATTGTTCACAGAACCAAAGTACTGGAGTGTCTGAGGAAAGGCTTCCAAAGAAAGAGGAAATTGAGGGACAATAACCAGGGGAAGAAGAACAATGCTATAGTGCCAGATAGTTTTTTGCTCTCTATGGAGATGTCAAGGCAGAAATCATGGGATTGTGTCAGTAAGTAGTTCTTTTAGATTATCTGAAGATAAAAGGAAAACTAAATTGAGGAGATTTAAAAGATTTGCTGCATTTCTTTCTAAAATTTTAAAAACCATTTATGGAAAATATTTTAAATTTACAAAGTTGCAAAAATAAGATAGTATAAGGATACCTATATACCTTTTATTCAGATTCACCTGTTAACATTTTTACCACATTTGCTTTAGCATTTGTGACCTCTTTATATCTCTCTATATCTCTAAGTGTACAATATATATGTGTATATGCACATTTTATATATCTATAGAGAAAGCATATATATGCACATTTTATGTATCTATAGAGAAAGCATATATACACACAGTATACATCTTTATAGACATAGATTGATACATTAATCTTATTATCCATATTGTAATTTTGTCAGTTGATCTGGTAATAGTCTTTATCCTCCTGTAGAGGATCTAGTCTAGGTCAGATAGTACATTTAGTTCTTTTTAGTTTTTAATCTGAAATGTTTCTATAGGCTTTTCTTATAAAGTATTTTGTAATACTTTTTCAAAGATACATCCCCCTCCCCCTTTAATGGGCAGTTCCTCATTTTGCATTTGTGTGGTTGTTGCCTCGTGACTAGATTGGGGTTATGCATTCTTGACTAGAACACTGCATAGCTGACGTGTGTCCCTCTGAAGAGTATCACATCTGGAAGCGTGTGGCGTCCATTTGTCCCTCGCTGATGATGTTAGTCTTGATCTCCCAGTAAAGTGAACACTGTCTTTTTATCCTCCCTCACAGTTAATTTGTAATCTTTTGGGAGACACTTTAAGACAGTACGAATACCCTACTCCCCATTGTTTAGCATCAATTGATGACTCTTACATGATCTGAACTCTACCTCGATGCTTGCAAAATTAATGGCAAATTCCAGTACCCCATCCACATTTACCAAGGAGCCCTGATATGCTATTCCAAGAAAGAACTCTCCCCACTCACATTGGTTTGTCTGTTTGTTATTAATATAAACTGATGAACTCCTTTTTTTTCCAGTGGTTTATAATTAGTTACTTAACTATATTGTTTCTTAAATTACCCAAGATAGGGCAGCTGGGAACCCCTCCAGGCTGATGATTCCTGTGTCCTTGTGACATGCTGCTATTTGTTTCTGTTCTTCCTTCCTTTCTAATATAACAAGATAGTGCAGGTTCATCTTGTACCTACTTTGCCCAGTCCTGGAATTAGCAATTTCTCTAAAGAGCCTTTTAGTGGGAAACACATTAGAAACCAAGATCTAAGTGCAAAGTTGGTTCATTGTTACTGAGACATCTGGGTCTTTTCACTGGACAGAACTAGAAAAGACATCTGTACTGTGGGGGGGGGGCACATATACACACATACATGTATAACTTATATATTGATATGCACAGAAGCATAGGTTTACATTTCTAAACAAGATTTTAAAGTCTTTTTCATTTTGTAATATAATGAATCTGGGAATGGTTCACCTATGCAATTATATATCTGATTAGGCAGTTTTATAAGTGTTGTGCCCATTTTATAAAAAGAGCTGGTAAAGTGAAGAGTAATTGTATTTATTATATATATGGAAATGCCCTCTGGCCCTGCCATAGTTTTTAATTACTAACTTCATATTATCAATGTGAATGTGTTTCACAGTTAGGGTTTGGGTTCTTGATATAGTTCCAGGTATAGTTTTTTGTGTAACTTATACAGTTATCCCTCTATACTTTAATGAAAGAATAATACTGAATAAGTTTGAGTCTGTTATGTATATATGTATGTATATATATATGGAATTGTTTTCCTTTGTAAGGTATGTTTATTTTAAATAGTTGCAAAGAAGCGTAGTTTCAATCATGCCATGAGAATCTTGTCATGATTCTTCATGATGGTTTGTAATTTAGATTTGTGATGAAGAAATATCACGTAGGACAGTTGTATAGCTTCCAGGTTATAAGATGATGAGATGTGTAGAGTACATCAAAGTTACTCTCCTAACTAAAGTACTGTGCCCTGCATGACCTGTGGCAAGCCAGCCTCTGGCGGAAGATGCTGAAGAGGAGATGATTATCTCACGAGAGATCTGTGTGGAACCTCTGCCACCTTCAGCTGCACCACTGATTTCTTGCTAAACTGTGATAGCTAGGTCATTGGTTAGACCTAAGGGCTCAATATTAGTGGAGGGAAAGAAATAGAATTTAAGGTTCTTACTTGTTAGCTTCTAATGTGAACCATTTTCCTTTTAAAATAGGGGTAAATGATGACTTCTGAAGTTAGCTGTTTCTTTGGTTGGTGTATAATTAATTATACACTGCTGCTAATTAATCAGACATACCATTGCATTTTCTTGCAGTTTTGTTTGGTTATGCCACCACTGTCATCCCCAGGGTGTATACATACTATGTTTCAACTGCATTATTTGCCATTTTTGGCATTAGAATGCTTCGGGAAGGCTTAAAGATGAGTCCAGATGAAGGTCAAGAGGAACTAGAAGAAGTTCAAGCAGAATTAAAGAAAAAAGATGAAGAAGTAAGTCAGAGTGCTGTTAAAAAAGCACTCAACTATTAAGAGTAAACACTATCTAGAAGTTTTTCAGTGGTCATCCATATCTGTGAGACGTGTGGGCTACACAGAAATAGCCAATTTTGTTTGGTTGCCATTCTTACATCCGGCTGTGATAGGACTGGGTTAGTGGAAATGCGGTAGAGAAAGGCCTCGGGGATAAAGATCGAACACCTGTAATCAGGTTTCTTCACTAGATTGATTATAAGCTCCTGAAAAACAGGAACTTGTTTATAATTTTCCCTGTTTCTTTCCACAGCATCTAGGGTAATAAGTGATGAATAAATAATGTTTTATTTATTTTGTTGGGAAGAACTGGAAAAATTGAGAATATTGCATTTGTTGCTATGTGAGACCAGTGGTTCAAAAGATAAGTTTGGGATCACATAACTTTAGCTTCTGAGAGCACGTTCCCGTAGACTTTAAACACTCTTTAAAAGAAACATTAAGCATTTTGGGCTATACTGACTTGGTTTCTGGGGTTAATGTCTTTTTTTTTTTTTAATTTAGTTTCAACGAACCAAACTGTTAAATGGACCAGGAGATGTTGAAACGGGTACAAGCACAACAATACCTCAGAAAAAGTGGCTGCATTTTATTTCACCCATCTTTGTTCAGGCTCTTACATTAACATTCTTAGCAGAATGGGGTGATCGCTCTCAACTGACTACAATTGTTTTGGCAGCTAGAGAGGTGAGTGGTACTTGGAGACGACTGCTTCGGTATTAAAACTAACATTACTTTGCTCCAGAGGTCACTGGACAGAGTCAAGGCGGGTCAAGGGATGACTTCATATGCTAGACAATATGTTTTAGATCTAATAACCCTGCTAACCTTTAAAGCTGACCTTTTCCCAGTTTCTACAATCAGATTACTCTCTTTTGACTCCTCTTTTTGGTTTTGCCAAAATGACAGTGTGCCTGTTGTTTTGGCTTAGCTTTTTTCTTTTTCTGAGAACTTCCCTTTACATATTTGTTGAGAACATAAACTGGTATTTTATTATTAAAGGCTAGTTTGGCAATGAATACCTAAAGCCTTGAAAGTAGGTATCTCTGTTTTCTTCCGTTCCTTGTGCTAAAAAAGTAATTTGAGTGTTGCAAAGGTTACTTAGAGAATTTAAGTCTTAGCCCTAGGTTACTGAGTTCTAAGATATAAAGGCAGAGGATATGTCAGATCATCTTGTCCTAGCCTTTTCTTTACAGATCAATTCCTGAGGCCCAGAGAGACTGGGTGGCTTGTCACCAGGACAGAAGCTAGTTATTAGTTGGTAGCAGGGACAAGGACTAGAGCCAAGACTGTCTGCCTTCTAGGCTTTTCTGCTGTATCTTGTTCAGAATTGTCAGGTGCCACTCTGTAAAAGATAACTTTTTAAAGAAAATGTTAAATCCTTATTTGTTTCGAAGGGAATAGTAAAGTTTACATGAGGGTCTGTTGTTCACACGATTAAGATCTGCTGAGGAGACAGTTGTGGGACACAAATGCTGCTACTTTTCAGCTCTTGTTGATCTTAACTCTTGCTATTTCTTATGATTTTATATCTATTAAATTACATTGTTTTTAGTCAGATGGTAAGATTTTAGGTAGCAAGCTTGATTTGAATTTGTTTTTAACTCCTAGGAGGTATCTACCGTAAAAGAATGAGTTGCTCAGCATAGGCTGCAGTTCAAAATATAAAACAAGAATTGAAGGCCAGGTTAAAATAGTTAAAGCTGGACAGTCTTGTCAAAGAAGCCTCAAAAATGCTGTATTTTTTTGGGGGGGGGGGGGAAGGGAACTCAATTTTTCGTTTGAGTCCTATGTTTAAAAATAAACTTTCTTTTTAAATGTCATTTTAATGGCTATGCCCTATATTTTTCTTGATTTATAGCCTTTTTTACTGGCATTCAGATTGCCAGAACTGGGACTTGAAAGTAAGTGATCATTTCGTGGTGGTGGTGGTGGTTCTGCCATGTGAGCTATCATGATGGCAGAATCGTTGCCTTTTTCTTAATACTGTCACCTAAAGGGCACAGAGTAACTTGGGACAGGCTCAACATTCTCTGGGTTCCTGTGGCCCACGGCTTGCCTGCCAGCAGTGCAGCGTATGCTGCCTGGGGTCGAGTCTGTTGCCACGTGAGCACATTACTGCAGCATCTGCTTTCTGGGTGGTTCTGGGCTGAAACAAGACGATGCACGTTAGGGTCCCAGACACAGGGAGCACTGGGTGTTAGCCACCTTCTACACTCAGCACCACGGGGACAGGTAATGAGCTCTTCAGGGGCGCAGATGTACTTGTCTATTTTTGTTACTTTAATATTCTTAATTTGGGGGGGTAACTTTTTTGAATAATCCATGCTGTAGTCTAATTCAGTCCATTTTAGTCTAAACTTCATTTCTATTTCTAGTAGAATTCAGCATTCCCACGTTGAATTTCAGACTCCTAGTGTCCTTTGAGATGTTGATAGGTACTAACAACAATAAAGAAAAAGGTTGAGGAAAAAGGTTCCAGGGTCCAGTAAATTTGGCAAATACTATAACGTGGTTTTTCGTTTTGAAGATGGAGCATACAAAATAACAAAGATGGAAAAATCCTGTATTAAAGGAACCATTTAGTTTTATTTAATCCAGTGATTTTTCAGGTGTCATTTTAGAATAGAATGAAACCATCTTCTATTAGTTGTACAGGTTGTGATACATAAAATTTGCGGCATGCAGTCCCACTCTTCCGTTCTGCATGAAAACATTTGCAGTTGTCTCCATTTCCCCAGTTCGCACACACACTGCCCACCCCAGCAAATGGGCCTGCTTCCTACTTCACGGAGGGAAGCAGAAGTCATTTCTTCATTGCCATCCATCACGGTGGTAGTCCTTTCCCGCCTACTCGGGTCTCAGCCCTCTATGCTCCCACTTAAAGCTTAGAATCTTTGCCTTTCTTCCAGCCCAATTTTGTTAGCATTTTAGCATGCATAAGTTTTTCTCATCTAAAAAAGTTCTTCCCCCTTCCTTAATTCTGCTTCTCTTCCAAATATAAAGGTTCTTCTTGCCCCACTTCCCTCAGTCTTGGAGAGCTTGGCTGTGATGGGAACAGGAGTTGGCTCTACTTCCTTGCTTACTAAACACACTGGACTCCAGTTTCTGACTCAGCGGTGTTTTAAGTTCACTGCAGCCACAGATGGGTCCTGCAGCGGTCTTCTTGGGAGGCTACTTGCTTGCTCACCTGTTCAGTCTCCCTTGGGCTCCTCTTCTGCCTGTCATCCTTCAGTGTTGCCTTCCTCATGATCGTATCGTCAACACCTTCCTCCCTTCTCTCCTGGGATTATTATATTCAGTCCCATCGCTTCTTCTCCACTGAACCCAACTGACTCTTCAACTTCTCAACTTTTAACTCCTGTGGCATCCACACACGCTTTCTCCATTTACTTTCTTCCTCTACCTTTTTTACTCACCTTGGTATTATTACAATTCATCTAGAGAATTATGGGTGAGGAACTTGAGTGTCGTCTGATTTTTTTCATACCTGTCATTTGTCATTAAGATATATCAGTCATGTTTCAGTTTCTCTCAAATCTGTCTGCTTTTCTCTGCCTGGTCTCCCACGCCAATCCAGGCCAGCCTTCTCTTCCCAGGGCTACTGGAGGAATTTCTCAGTTGATCACTTGGTCTTGTCTTCTTTCCCTCCAGTTCACTTTAGACTTAACTTTTAAAGCACAACCTGTCACGTCACTCCCCAGTTAGAAACCAGTGTCTTAAAAAGTCTAAACTTGAGGCTTATAGAGGGGTCCTTCATGACACGCCCCCTCCTACCATGATGGACTCCTTGCTTGTGACTCACTGGTTCTCTCTAGAAACACATAGGTGTTCCATGGCTGTCTCCTGCTGCTGGCCAACTGCCAAGTGAGGTGATCCAGCTTGTCCTTCAGCGCTGTCTTTTCTGGAAAACTTTCACTGGTCTCCCAGTCTGAGTGCCTCCAGTCTGCTTTGGTGGCAGGTGTTTACTGAATGATACTGTGTCCTGGTGCTTTAGCTCAGCAGAGATTGAGAGGCAGGGCTGGCATAGTTTCTTCAAAGTATCCAATACTGCCTGTGAGATAGGTTTAGCAACTGCTAAAAGACTGAATTAGGTTTTTTTGATCTCGCACATTGAGTTTATTCTCCTTTTCTCTCTAGTCTTATGTATAATTGGAACATATTCCTTCAAGCAGCCATTACCCGTTTGATAAATTACACACCTGAATTTGTAGAACTTTTTCCTGCTTTGGTGTTGTTACTGACCTCTTTTCATGGCTGAGTAGTTATCTTTCTCAGCAGCAGTTTCCGGCTTGGTTTTAGATTAACGTTACCCTTGTTTCCAGGATCCCTATGGTGTAGCAGTGGGGGGAACAGTGGGACACTGCCTCTGCACTGGACTGGCAGTCATTGGAGGAAGAATGATAGCACAAAAAATCTCCGTCAGAACTGGTAAGTCTTTCATTTTTTTAAATTAGAAAATACCATTTTAGAATCACTGAGGTTAGAAAAAGAGTGTGTGTCTTTGAAAGTAGACTGTGTCTTTGTTAAAATAATCAGAAGTCCAGTGTATTGGTTCTGCTATTGCAAACATGGGCTGTTTTTCACATGTGTAGATGTTAGTAAAATATAAAGTCACGTCAAAGCATTACTGGATTCATAGTAGCTTTTTGTCAACATATTTAAGTCAGTGAAACAATTATGTGGACATTTGAGAACTTCTAAGCTTTGAAAACATATACAGAATTGGGAATCATAGGTGGAGATTATATTTACTGATTCAGCTGAAAATTTCCTATGTAGCTGATCTTAAAAATGGAATAGAAATAGTCTCTTTGCTTGTTCAGAAGTTGTTGAAAATTTTTATATATATTTTTTTTAATTGGAGTATAATTGCTTTGCAATATTGTTTCTGCTGTAGAAAAGTGAATCAGCTATATGTATACATATATTTTTGAGCCTTTCCACCCCTTCAGCCCCCAGAAGTGGGTTTTAAGATGAGTTATAGTTTTATTGTTGCTTGTCAGCATTGTCTGAATATAATTCTGTTTTTAAAAAAGTGCTGGAAGATAAACTGATTCTTGACTGTTCAGAGTTGGGCACGTTAAGTATTTTATTGTGGAAATGAGGTTGAAGTGTTTCTAATTTGTTTTTGATGTTAGTTTGCTAGAAGAATAGGCAACATCACGACTTAGAGGAATTTGCCTTTAACTTTTTTCTGTTCTCTTACAGTGACAATCATAGGAGGCATCGTATTTTTGGCGTTTGCATTTTCTGCACTATTTATAAGTCCCGATTCTGGTTTTTAATGTGCTGTTGTTAATTTGTATTTAGTTTAAGATAGGTAACTTTATGTACATAGTATATATTATAACTAAAAGTGATGGAAAATACTGTATTTTGTAGCATTGATTGATTTGTGAGTTTGACCCACTTAATGGAAGTATTATGTCCAAAAGAAATAATCACTGATTCTATTTGCAAAATGGATTTTTAAAAGAAATCTGATATTTGTGTGAGTTTTTCCTTTTCTCCAACATAATTATGTTAATATGAGGTCTCCATTTTTGTTTTATTGGCTTTTTTTTTGGCTGGGGGTGAGGTGGGGGTAGTATATAGAGAACCATTGTTCAGGGGGGTCTGCCACTTGATTTTTTTCAGCACTGACTGACCCCTTTGTAAAGAATATAAATTTTCTCCTGGATAACTGAGGTGTTTTAAGATGTTTACCTTAAAATTCTTCCTGGGGGAAAGAATGAATTCATTTCTATCTTTTAAAACATTTTCCTGAGCCAGTAAGCAGTGGTTTAATCAGAAGTCTTCAAAATTTGTCTTTTAAGAGAAAGGTCTTGCTGTTATTAACATGACAATTGTTTGCCAGGTCCTTTCTTCCTCTTTTTTAATTGGGTAGAAAACCCAATACAGTAACAGTCAATATTTGACCATGTGGAATTACCAAATTCAAAGAGAATACTGTGAGTGTATTCATATTTTTTCTATATTGAATAAACAATGTAACATACAACATAAATAAAAGTGGTATGACCAGTGCTTGTTTTTCCTTGTATGTTATGCCAGCTCCTAATTTCCTAATTTATCAAAGTCATATTGGTATTATAGGCCAGTTTCTGAAGTTGACTGTTCTAAAGCACTGTCTTAGCTTTCACAGTCCTAAAGGAAATCAACCCTGAATAGTCACTGGAAGGACTGATGCTGAAGCTGAAGCTCCAATACTTTGGCCACCTGATGCAAAGAGCCAACTCATTGGAAAAAAGCCTGACAGAAAGATTGAGGGCACAGGAGAAGGTGGCATCACCAACTCAATGGAGATGAGTTTGAACAAACTCCGGGAGATGATAAAGGACAGGGAGGCCTGGCATCACTGAGTCAGACACAACTTAGCGACCAAATAAGCCTTCACAAAGTTCTGTGAGGTAGTAGGTACTAATGTAAATTTTTTTTTTTAAAGGTTAACTTTTTCAAAGGCTAATTCTTGGTACAGCAGGGGGTCACACTGGACAGTTTAGTTCTAGAGACCACAATCACTGATTATGAAGGCCACCACCTCATGTTATCACAGCAATTTCAGTAGTCACTGTCACTTAAGTTGTAACTTGCGTACCAACTGTTCCATCCAAGCAGCATACCTGCTTTCTCCCAGCCTGATGTGCTCTATCACCATGTGCAGTAACACTGCTACCAGAAGCTGCTACAGACCCAAAGAACAGTTCTATAGAAATCTCCACGTGTTCCTTGTGTGAAGTATATATATAATAGCAGACCCAGAGCAAGTCAGGTTTACTGAGCTACTTACATTGTACGGTCATTGGTAACTTGACGAGATTGTGAAATAATCCACTTAATCACCCAGCATTCTCAACGCAGCAATCATTCTGCAGTAGTAACTTTGTGGGAGACAGCTGACCACTATTGTGAGGAGATCTAAACGTGATGATTGTCAGTTAAAAAGCAGCAGTTCACGTATTTCTGAAAAAGTCATTTTTAGAAACTTGAGTTTTCTACCATGAAAAGTGTGTATTACAGGGTAGAAAAACACAATGTCCATAAAACTGCAAAGAAATTCAGGTTAAGTCCCCAGACTACACCAGAAATCTCTGCAGTTAAAATATCCCTAATGCCGCCTTAAATTGTTACAAACAGAATTAAGTGAGGAACTGTATCACTTACTTGTTAGAAAGTAGCTGGTACACCTGGCAGTGAAGGCAGCCTGGTCCCAGCACCAGCCTAGTGACTAACAGGCTTTCTGAGGCCCCACACTCTTGTAACAGGACACAACTACTCAAGAGAATTTGGCAGCTCAGACCTTAGCTACAAGGCAAAAATTGCTAAATGCTAACTCCATGGCCGAATAAAAGAGAAAAGTGTCATTCGTAGTGATTTTAAAATATTTAATATTCTTTAAATCCAAAATAATGTGATTCTTACAAGTTATGTGCCACATAAAGCAGGTGTTATTTTGAGAAATGCAGGTGATACTGGAAAACACAGCACTGAGGTATTTTTATTTTTAAAACTGAATAGGAAACAAAGTGAATCTAATTTTTACATTTATAAAACAAAACAAAATGCTACTGCTTGGCTCTTTTCGCTGTCATTTTAGGTTCTGAATACATTACAGGAGTCTATGGGGAAAAGCATTATAATAGAACATATAGCTTTTAAAAACTGCACATCATAACCTGGAAAAATGATCATACAGCAAGAGGCCTGAGTGGAGGTAGGCTAATAACACAGTTTACACTCTTCTCAAAGGGTAGCTCTGAGAAACAAGTGTAGCCAATTTAAACACCAAATTAGAATGGCAATATTAAATTGGTAACAAAATGATCCACATTTTATACAATACTGTATTTCCCAACAGGTCATGAAGATCAGCAGAGAACCTAATATAGCACCGTTAAAACCATTATTACCCACTGTGCTTCTGTGTATTTTAGGATTTGGGCTGAAGACATTACTTGGAAAATGTCAGCCTTCTTTTTGTATATCAATCTGGATTTTAATGAAATGTTTGCTTTAGGAAAAATAGGTATTCCTAGCCATTTACAGCTCCACCCTTTCAGATGGAAGAATGACAGGCTATATCTAATTTTAATTTTAAACCAAGAACCAAGCAGTAAGGACATACCAATGTCAAGAGTAGCACACTAAGAACCACACAGAACATTAAAAATAATTTGGTGTGTGTTTTTTACAACTACCAACTGATGTTAACAATTAAAAATTTACAGAGATAAAAATTTTTTTTTTTTGCACTAACTGGTTTCAATACAGCACTGAATTTTACTTGTCTTTGGGCTTCAGTCTTTACATAGAATGAATGTGCAAGTGCCATACTGAGGACCTTCCCCAACTTACACCACGATAAAACAGATCTCCAAGTGACGCCAGGATGATCTAAGTGACGGCTGTTCTGGCTGGCTGACATCTATAAAGGAAAATGACATTTCCTGGCCAGGTTTTTTCCTTTTTCTTTTTGCTTGATGATTGTCTGGTTACATAATACATCCACCTGAACACAATATAGCTTCTCCTACATTTTAACTCTTTAGTATTGGCACAACCATTGCCACTGGTGAATCTGCACTAGTACAGGCCAACTCAAAACACACATCATAAAACATCTGAATGTCACTTTTAAAGCGATGTCACAGTTTGTTTCCTCAGAAACTTAAAAGCATATATTAAAAAACATCAGCTCTCCAATTTAACCCTTAAAGAGTCAAGAAACACTTTTTACATCATTAAATCCAACTTGTGGTTGACTTGTTTTAATTACTGTTCTCTAAGGGATCCCAAAGCTAGAGTGCACTCTGGACATGGCCCGTGGGACTCAAAGAGCCATAAGGTGGAGAATTCTGTTCCAATGCAGAGCAGCAATAAGTATCCTCAAATTTCTAGGCTTTAGATGTTCAAACACTGCTTTTATTGGACAGTGCTGTGTAGGAAGGTTTGGTTTGGCTTTGGTTTTAAAGGGCCAAGCAACATTACACTATATATAAAAACACTTTTTTTTTTTGGTAGCAGAGTTTGCAGTATTTATTCATTGTTCCACCTGTACTTAAGGGCTTTAGATGGATTTTAATATGGATATGAGTGATGGCCATTAGAAGATGCTGATTGTTTTAATAACATTTTCCAAATGGGCAAAACAGAGGCAACGTGTGCCACGGGTTCTATCATACTGGCCTTTGGCTGCATGGGGGAAGTTATATAAAAAGTGCCCATAAAATAGAAAAGGCAGCAAGTGAAACTAGAAAAAAGTTGGAGTTACTTTTACTTTTTCTTAACTAAGTTGAGAACAGGAGGGGAGCCTTGGGGGCACCTGGGCTGGGCTCCACCGCTGTGCTGAAGTGGAACAGATTCGGAGCGCCACCAAGAGGCGTCACAAGGGCTAAGGACCCCACGCACCCCCAGGAGGCAGAGCCAGTCCGCACAGAAGATTACGAGGCAGAACAAAACAAACCACAATTAAATACACGACACTGAAATCACGCTGATGAGGAAACGGAACGCGAAGATATTTAAAAATATAAATAAATACATTTAGCCATTTTTATTCAAGAAACCCAGACAACTGCTTTCAAAGCAACTGCTTCTTTAAAAACCCTTTTCTCAATTCTCCTATAAATACTATTTTGATTGTCACTTAATGCAGCACCTCAGTGTTTGCTGGTGGTGGTGATGGGATTTCACTTAATGTCTTTTCATAAACTATATCCTATTTCACCTAAGAACGTTTTCCCTAGGAAAACCCGGGCAGCTTAGAAAATAACTTGCTAAATACTCAAAAATAAAACCCGCAAAGTTATTTTATTTAAGAAAAACAAGGAATGTAGTGTTAAATTACGACATGGGGATAAAGTATGCAAAACAGTCACATGGAAAGAGTTTTAATTTTTCCATCCATTCACGGTTGCTTAATTTCTTGTGAGCTGTTCAATACTGTTTCAAATATCCTGAAAATAACTGTACCAACAAAATTCACCCCCAGTGTTTCCACAGGAGACATTAAAATATGACCAAATTATTTTTTTCCTTTTCTTCAACCAAAGTAGTATTTCTCAGTTCTTTTTGTGCAAAAACATTACAAGAGCAATTCAAATGGAAACACTGAAATGACATGCCAACATTTCAGAGCACATTTAAAACACTCAGAATAATTCTTGAAATTACTGTATTCTAAAATATGACTACCAATCACTTTTAGGTTAGTTCTATACATCTATTCACACTGATGCAATTCTCCTAGACCTCTGAAAACAAACAGGCTCATTGGTCTCTTGATGTCCACACAATAGGCAAGATAGGTTTACAATAGTGTCTAAATGGAACTAGGTATCTACAATCCCTTGACTCTACCACATTCAAAACAAAAGTCAAAGTTCATTTGGCTACCTTGCAATCACTCCCTTAAACCTACTATGGTTCACTGGATCTAAACATTTCTCAGAAATGTGTCATTTAAAAACTTCACCTAAGTGATGAGTTGGGGATCCTTTAGAAATGGTAATATCTAAGATAATAAACTTTATCAAAATGAATAATTGCAATAAAGTGCTTGTTACCTTTCAAAATGATGCTTTTCGACTGTGGTGTGATGTTTGTGAAGTGTGTGCTATTCCTACATAAAGGATCCCCAGGCATGAGAGTTGGGTCTTCTCACCTGTCTCAGAAAGCAGCAGCACTATCTTTTGGTAGGCTGACAATAGGCACGGTACCCATGCGGATGAGGCTATGCTAGTGCTATGGCAAAAGGGGAAGTAAACTAGAAAAGTGGGAGGCATGTGAAGGGTTCTTATTATACTCATAGTTATATACAAATATATTAAATATCCTATAAAAATAGTCAACTCTTTTCCTTTGCAACTACTTCAGAAGCTCCTTTTAGAAGAATGCTCACCCGCCCCAAACAAAAGACACTTTTTCTCTGATCACTATAAAAATGGCAAGTGCCTTTGTGCTGTTTCTTTTCCTCCATTTAAAAATTCCCATCAGCTTATTTCTGGCTAGACTCACTCAGCAATAGTAATATCCAGTGTTTATACCTTCCAACACTGACTCCCGAGGGACTAAGAACAGGGTCACAGATATTGGAAAGGTTATAGACGTGAATGAGTTTTACACAAATGTTCGTCAACAAACTTGCAATCACCAAAGAAATACAGAAAAAAAAGTAAAAATGTGCAATACCAAGCAAAATGCTATTTGCAGTCCACTTTAAAAAAAAACTTTACCTCAATGTAGTGGAAATATTTTAAAACTTGTTGAGTAATATCCAGTTTAAAATAATTCCCCCCTGTCTGTGTAGAGCAGGCAAACAAGAGTTCTATTTTAAGGGGCCCCTTTCTAAGGCTTCTTGAACAAGGGTTCATCTCCCTTCAATACACAGTGCCCTTAACTAACTGCAAGCAGAATGCTTTAAGGCAATGACCATCAACCCGAGCACTTCTGAAGAATTCCAGTAACATTTTCACTAATCTGCATTGAGTACTCTGTAACAAACTATTCAAAGTTACTGGCATCCCTTTATTACTACTACATTCTTAAACCAGATTTAAGTGATAGAGTACAGGACTCAAATTGCCCCTTCAACTTGGGACAGAGTTGGGAGACCGAACTATAGTTCTTTACTTACATGCTACCCCCCACCCCCTGCATATGCTTTTCCACCAATGTTTTCACTCAAATAATAAAGTACGTTTAAGTGTCTTGATTCTGCTTTTACACCACTCTCAGCAGCAACTTTATTAATCCTCACTGGTAGTTTAAAAACAATAGTGACTCACCCAGGGCCACAGGAGTTCAAAGCAGCTAACACCTAACAATTGCCAACCAGAAAAAAATGTGTTTTTTAAGAAAAACGGAATATCTATGAGAGTAAAGAAGAGGGAAGATAAGATTTTTAAGTAGCTGAAAAGTGTTCCTATTTGGTATTTTTTCACGACTGAGATTTGGATTTCAATTAACAGCTTTGGCTACAGAAATGAAAGAATTACAAGCAACTGCTGAATCTTCCATCAGGATGCTCAAGTCTCGATTCATGGAGGAGGGGGGAAGGAACCGCTTTGCGGTTTAAGTTCCAGGGAAGCAGGAGGAAAACAAAGGTAAAGAAGGAGCTGAGAGGCAGTTACTAGCTATTCTGACACAACACTTCGTTCTGACAGCAAATGAAAAGCAGCCAGCTGCTCCTTTAAATGTAGCAACCATTTCTAAGCAAGAAAAAAGTGAGCTGTGAGAACAGGAATTATAAAGCAAAATCTTGTCTAATTTGCTTTCCTAAATATTTTAGGATGGAAAAATACTTGAAGGGATAGGGAGAGGAGAATGTGAATGAACCGTCTACAGATTTACCTTGTGGCTTGTCTTATGCTTTGCTTGTGTTAAACTGAGTACACAGTACTCATGGTTCACCATCTTTCTTTTCACATATGGGACTTGGAGGATAAACCGTAATATAAGAGTTCTTCATACCTTTTGTTTGCTAAACCTGTATCACTATATATTGCCAAAAAATAGATGAGGCACAACTCAGAATATATGGAATGGCATGATAAGGTTAGGAAAGGCAATTTTGAAGGGGAAAAAAAATACTGTTGCCATACTCCACAACATCAACGTTGCCCATTGTGGGCATATGCTTAAGTACACACATATTCTGACATCTATTCTTGACATTCATGACAAAGTCAGAAATCTCTTCTGGATGGTCATTTAGCTAGAAGAGGAGCTCCTTGATATGTTAATTATTGATTGGCATCTAGTAACACTTCTTTCGTAGAAGGGTAGGTACCAACTTTCTTTGGTTGTTTTCTTTTCAACATGAATTTTCTAGTTTAAGTGTGGCCAGGTATGATTTTCTACAGAAAGATAAAGTATATCCCTTAAGGATGATAGCAAAGCTAAGAACAGAAAAGTCTTAAGAACCAACTGAGAGTTCCCCTGACACCTTTATCTAGCAATTCTGTATTATTTTCATTGCCAAAATCTTTTGTTTAACAACCTCAATTCTGTTACATGTTTTCTTTTAAGGTTAATTTTGATTTCTTACAACTTGCTATCTTCCCTTTCCTCAGTAATAATTTTTGATAGCCAATAAGATATTTTCCCATTTATTTTCCTTTGTTCTCTAGTTATAAATTTAATTATTAGTATCACAGAATCTATAAAATGCTTTTTTTAATGTATGCAATCCTGGTTGGAAATTACTAGCTTTAGAATATGGTATCACCAAACGAAATCTTAGTTCATGTTCATGAAGCACATGAGTTACAAGATTCTAGTGCTATAGTGAAAGCAAAGCCAATCTCTAACCCTTCTTTTGTCTTTGCAGGATTTTAAGATCACATTGAGAAAATATTTACTGGTAATTCCTAAATGAATACATAGATTTAAGGAAAATGCTGATTTAGAAAAACAACTCTGTGATCACAATAGTGACTCTGATAGTGTCACTAGCATGTTATCTTTTATTTTGAAATTATTTGTACCTCTAATCCAAGAGACTCAGAGAGTCTTCATTAGGAACTTAATGGCACTGACACCCACATGCTATTAAAAATGTACCAAGATTTCAAACCTGCTACTGAAACTAGACAATGAGTTCAAGATGGTGAGTAATCACCTGAATGAAAATCAAGGCACTATGGGTTTTTTTTTTTTTTCCCTCAA
Source organism: Okapia johnstoni (assembly GCA_024291935.2). Classification (NCBI taxonomy): domain Eukaryota; kingdom Metazoa; phylum Chordata; class Mammalia; order Artiodactyla; family Giraffidae; genus Okapia; species Okapia johnstoni. Next base: position 64,413,952 of record CM044308.1, read on the forward strand.
ATAACCCTGAATCATTTCTGACTAAAAGAAGCACTGAAATTGTGGAGGATAATAAAAAGATTCCAACAAATCCTAAAAGTTAAAATTCCCACCAGTGAGAACATTAAAAAGTGCCTAAAATATTTTGTGTGCAAATTCACTCCTATAACTGAAACACACTTGAAATAACTGTCAGGCTTGTTAAAAACCGTTTACACAACTATTTCCAACTAGGAACTAGATCAAAATATGTGATCAAAACTCCCAACCATCTTAAAATAAAGCAGTGCAAATCCTATTCTTAAACACAATTGAAAAATAATGAAATGAGGGATATTTCTGAGTAACTTGAAAATCCTGTTTCAAATAATTTAACCTGAAAAAAAAAAACAAACAAACTCCATTCCCAGCAGCACATCATACCTCACTGAACAAACTGTGACATCACAGTCAAAGTATGAACCAAAATAAAAGACTTGTGCCCCGGAAGAGTGAATAGAACAATGCCATACTGTAAACAAAAGGGAAAAGAGCATGTATTAGTCTCCACATAGCGTCAGAATCTAAGGAAACGTACTCATACCTAAAGGAAGAGATAATGCTTTCATGCAGCATACAACATGTTTTGCTTTCTCTCCTTTTATCCAGACATATACATAATATTATTTTTACAGCATCTGTACATAGAGAATTTGAACCCACACAACATTCTGAAATTAATTACTATTCCATCATTATCTGAAAAGGGAAGGGGGTCTACTGAGTCTACTGGACTGTCTTCATGGCATCATCGTAAGCAAACCCCTGACGTGGATGGCAGTGGTGTGTCCTCTGTAACACTTAAAAACAGGCACAGAACCACTCAAAGTTACTAATGTTGTTAGTGCCTTTCTGATTCACTGGAGGTCTTGTTTCATAGCTGAGCTTCTTAACATTTGGCAATATACTCTTTTTCCATTAAAAAATATCTGGGCAACTAAAACACTGTCAGAATTGGCTGTGGCCCTACGATCACCTCCTGCTGGCTGGTATTTAATGTACATCTGCAGTGCTAGGCAGCATTTTCCCTGCTAACTAATTCCAGGAACTAGAACACTCAGTATTGCATCCCATGAAACCGCTGGAACTTTTCATCATATCCTTAGATCATCTAAGCAACTCTTTTATGGGCCACCCCCATCCTCCCTTGAGGGCAGAGAGGATGCATGTGCGCTACTGTGGTTGAACCTTGGAAGGATCCGTCAAACTTTCAGTCCTGTGCCGACTCAGTTGCTGCTGTTGCTGCGACTGGTGTTGCTGGTGATGTGACTGAGGGAAAGTGCTCTGCTGTAGAGGAAATGCAGCAGAGAGGATAAGCTGAGTTGAAGGGTTCCCATGGAGCAACCTAGAAGTCTAAAGAGACAAGTGGATTATGCAACACTGCTTCACCCCCATTATACTGTGTACATTAAGACTACTCAAGTTTTCCACTTCTCCACAGGGTCAAAACCTGTACATAAGTCTTGTTTGTTTTTTTCACTTAAAAATAGTATTCTGGAAAATGCTTATGAGCATTTCCCTCTTTTTGAAGTATAACAGAATTTCATTTTTTAGAAAGAAACTGAGCTAGAGATAATATGATACAGAAAGCTATCTATGTCCTGAGACAAACCACACATACTCTTTCACTTTATGTCCTAAAGACCACATTTTTAAACAGATGATACAATTTAAGCATCGCTAAGAGCATACAACATATGAACAATCTGTGGTCAAACAGAAAATGCCTTCTGTACCAGCTTTTTGACTGGTTAGAGAAGCAGTGGCCAAGAGCATGGGCCCTGAGGTACACGGCCTGGGTTCAAACTCTGGCTGCCCCGTTTACCAGATGTGTAACTTGGTCAAGCTATTTACATCTCTGGACCTCATTTTCTTCATTTACAAAATAAGGAAAATCAGAGTACCTCCCACACTGGGTTTTTACAAAGATTAAATATTAACAGTATTATTTAAAACTACCATAAAACTGAGGACACGGCTACAGACTTATGTCCTTTAGGTAACAGTGTGATGTGACAAAGAACAAAACAGAACAAAAGCACAGGATCTGAAATCAGAAGCAGCCCTGGCTTTGAGTTTTGCTTTGTATGTATTAGGCCTTGGGCAAGTGTCAGCTCCATGAACTTCAGTTTCTTTTGCCTAATTTCTCCTTTAGAGATACAAAGGAAACTAGGCAAAAGAAAGCGGAATTTTAAAATTAATCTCTCTCTTCACTAAGGACAATATGTCTTGATGCAGGGTTCATAATTTTAAAAAGGAACTGTAATAGGTGATTTCTGCAAATGTGTATGAAAGACACCTGTACAAACACACAGAAAGATAGATCTCTGAACCTTAAAGGCCACTGAGCTTTGCCAAGCACCTGGAGACATTTTCTTTTTCTCACTGTTATTAGGAAAAGCTTTTGTAAGATAAATAATTCAGGGTATTTATGAGCCTTATATGGTTACACCAAAAGTACATTTTGGAACTAGGTGTTACCTAATCAGAAAGCACAAATTGTGTATTTCTATCTACATATTAGTGTATTTCTAAAGGGTATTGCCTATCTTGCTTCTTTGAAATGCTTTTTTCCCAGAAGTGGAAGAGAATGTTCATTCTTTTAACAGCCCTTGTTCTCTGAGAGACTCAGAAAACTGAGTTTCTAAGGCAAGTCTTCTTCCTTTCTAAGCTTCTGCCTAATTCTCATTGAATACATTTCCCCTAGAGAATAGTTTCTAACTTATTATAAATTCTTGTCATTAATTCATTTATAACAATAGCTAATACAGTCATTAATGGCTGTACTATAGGCTTAATGTCTAAGGGGCTGTATGACTCTCAAGAGATAATTAGGTAACTAACCTAACAGAAGCAGAAGATATTAAGGAGAGGTGGCAAGAATACACAGAAGAACTGTACAAAAAAGATCTTCACGACCCAGACAATCACGATGGTGTGATCACTCACCTAGAGCCAGACATCCTGGAATGTGAAGTCAAGTGGGCCTTAGAAAGCATCACTACGAACAAAGCTAGTGGAGGTGATGGAATTCCAGTTGAGCTATTTCAAATCCTCAAAGGTGATGCTGTGAAAGTGCTGCACTCGATATGCCAGCAAATCTGGAAAACTCAGCAGTGGCCACAGGACTGGAAAAGGTCAGTTTTCATTCCAATCCCAAAGAAAGGCAATGCCAAAGAATGCTCAAACTACCGCACAATTGCACTCATCTCACACGCTAGTAAAGTAATGCTCAAAATTCTCCAAGCCAGGCTTCAGCAATACATGAACCATGAACTTCCAGATGTTCAAGCTGGTTTCAGAAAAGGCCGAGGAACCAGAGATCAAATTGCCAACATCCGCTGGATCATAGTAAAAGCAAGAGAGTTCCATAAAAACATCCATTTCTGCTTTATTGACTATGCCAAAGCCTTTGACTGTGTGGATCACAATAAACTGTGGAAAATTCTGAAAGAGATGGGAATACCAGACCATCTGACCTGCCTCTTGAGAAACCTGTATGCAGGTCAGGAAGCAACAGTTAGAACTGGACATGGAACAACAGACTGGTTCCAAATAGGAAAAGGAGTACATCAAGGCTGTATATTGTCACCCTGCTAATTTAACTTATATGCAGAGTACATCATGAGAAACGCTGGGCTGGAAGAAACACAAGCTGGAATCAAGATTGCCGGGAGAAATATCAATAACCTCAGACATGCAGATGACACCACCCTTATGGCAGAAGTGAAGAAGAACTAAAGAGCCTCTTGATGAAAGTGAAAGAGGAGAGTGAAAAAGTTGGCTTAAAGCTCAACGTTCAGAAAACTAAGATCATGGCATCCGGTCCCATCACTTCATGGGAAATAGATGGGGAAACAGTGGAAACAGTGTCAGACTTTATTTTTGGGGGCTCCAAAATCACTGCTGATGGTGATTGCAGCCATGAAATTAAAAGACGCTTACTCCTTGGAAGGAAGGTTATGACCAACCTAGATAGCATATTTAAAAGCAGAGACATTACTTTGCCAACAAAGGTCCGTCTAGTCAAGGCTATGGTTTTTCCACTGGTCATGTATGGATGTGAGAGTTGGATGGTGAAGAAGGCTGAGCGCCGAAGAATTGATGCTTTTGAACTGTGGTGTTGGAGAAGACTCTTGAGAGTCCCTTGGACTGCAAGGAGATCCAACCAGTGCATCCTAAAGGAGATCAGTCCTGGGTGTTCATTGGAAGGACTGATGTTGAAGCTGAAACTCCAATACTTTGGCCATCTCATGCGAAGAATTGACTCATTGGAAAAGACCCTAATGCTGGGAAGGATTGGGGGCAGGAGGAGAAGGGGACGACAGAGGATGAGATGGCATCACCGACTCGATGGACATGGGTTTGGGTAAACTCCGGGAGTTGGTGATGGACAGGGAGGCCTAGCATGTTGTGATTCATGGGGTTGCAAAGAGTCAGACACGACTGAACAACTGAACTGAACTGAACCTCTTTTAGTTTAGCACATCATCAAGTTAAGAATTATATTTGCACCAGAACACCGATATGATGAACTAACAGTGTATTTATGCCTAATTATACAGTATAATACTGAAATCTTCTAACTATACCATATGTTGTATAACTTTAAAACTGATGATATGTGCCTGGAATACGTGGAATGGTATCCAGCACAAATTGTGGCTCAGCCTATATTCAAAACTGCTGGCCTCTTAGACCAGTAAGGAAAAAGCTGGATTTTCACATGTCACAATCTGCTATTGTGATTCCCCAATGAGGGTACTGAGGTCCAGAAATCTGCCTGCTGCTTTGCTGAGGATCCCAATCTAGGTGACTTTGTTCTGTATCCTTTAGATAAGCAGATCCTGTCTGATATACCCACAAGAGATCTGTGTCTGCATTTTGGTTAATCTGAGTATCTATTACATTATTCAAGATAGTGGTCATTTATGAAGGCAAGTTATACTTATAAGGTGTTTAAGTATATACCTTATAATAGGCTCAGTGATTCACATGCATCTTACTCATGAGATATGAATGACTAGCACCTCCATATTATAGATGAGGAAACTGGGTCTGAGCAAGTTAAGTAACCTGCCAAAGTTCACATAACATGTGGTGCAGCAGTAACTCAATCTCAGGACGGCCTGTGCCTTCACAGTATTTTTCTTCCAATATTAATTTATAGCCAAAAAGTTATTATAAAATTTAATTCAATAAAATAATTTAACATAATGCCTAAAGTAATTTTTTTTTAAAAAACCCTTTCAATACTTATCATCTGTAGAGAGTACAGCTTGATGGGCCCCTAGGGAAACAAGAGAAGAGAGAAAGGTGCCTTTGCTTGAGTTCCAGAAACTCTAGCCAGAGCGAGCTCTCTGTAAATTGCCTTGATATGGGCAGGAAGCAACCACATATTATATCCACCAATTTAGATAACTGAGTATCTTCACAGCAGGACTAAAAGTCTTCTAAGAGAAGAAAAAATAGCCAACTGGGATAAGCTTCCTGTCTTTATAGAAATTTAAGTTATACAATAAGTTTTTGCAGATTTTTCAGCTCATTTACAGAACTGTTCATTTAATCCTTAATTTCACTATAAAAAGGTAAACAAGTTTGGGACATTCTTCCCTAGGGAGAATTACCTGTAAAAACTGCTGCGGTGGTTGAGTCAGCTGAGCCTGAGATGGTTGCTGAACTGAAGGGAGAGGCTGTTCCTGGGAACTCTGCTGCTGCTGCGTGACTGACAGTGTCTGTGACTGCGGTTGTTGTGGAGCAAAGGTAGGGTAGGCAGTCACTACCTGACCCATAAGCATAGCGCTAGGTACCATGACCGCCCCACAGGCTACAGGAGCAGTTACTAATTTGGTCACAAGTTGCTGACCTTGAGAAAATCTGTTAAGAGGAAAGAAAGGGAAGGGGAGTCAGAAGTACAAGTATACACCATGAAAGGCAGTGGGCTGAATATTTCTCTATGATAATACCCATGATATTACCAATTTAGCTTTTTAAAAGCCATATGTTCCAATTTTGTTTCATGTTTTTAAAGATTCACTTTGGGATACCAGTGAACAGAAATGTACAGAGAAAAATAAAGTGATCACAAACAAAAACACACACTTTTTTTGGTATCCAGATGCAAAAGAATGAAATTTGACCTTTACATCACAAAAAAATTATATAAAAATTAACTCAAAATGGATTAAAGCCCTAAACATAAATGTCAAAAACTATGAAACTCTTAGAATAAACATAGGGAGAAAGTTTCATGACACTGGATCGGGCAATAATTTCTTAGGTTATGACATTAAAAGCATACACAACAAAAGAAAAAATAGATAAACTGAAAAACAAATTTAAAAATTTTTATGTAGCAAGGGACACTACCAACACAGTAAAAGGGCACTCCAGAGTGGGAAAAAATATTTACAAATCATGTATCTGGTAAGGGATTAATAACTAGAAAATATAAAGCAATACTACAACACAGCAACAAACAATCTGATTAAAAAAACCACCAAGGGTCCTAAATGATATTTCTTCACACATATACAATTGGTCAATAAGCACTGAAAAGAAGCTCAATATGACTAATCATTAGGGAAATGCAAATCAAAACCACTATGAGATACCATATCACATTCATTAGGATGGCTACTATCAAACAAAGTAATTGTGTTGACAAGGATGTGGAGAAACTGGAATTTCTGTGCACTGTTGGTAGAAATATAAAGTGGTTTGTCCATTATGGAAAATAGTATGGTGGTCTTTCATCAAAACTAAAAATGTAACAACCATGTGATCTAGCAATTCCATTTCTGTACATATACTCAAAAGAATGGAAAATAGGGACTCAAACAGTTGCACACCAATGTTCATAGCAGCTATTCACAATTTCCAAAAGATGGATATAACCCGTTTCCATCAGTAGACAAATGGGTCAACAAAATGTGGTATATACATTACAACTGAGGAACACGTAGCCTTAAAGAGGAAGGAAATTCTGACACATGCTATAACATGGCTGAACCTTGCCAAGTGAAATAAGCCAGTTAGAAAAGACATACATTATATGATTCCATTTATGTACGGTATCTAGAGTAGTCAAACTCACAGATTTATGTGCTTAGAAAGTAGAATGGTGGTTTCCAAGAGTTAGGGGGAAGAGGAATGCATATTGTCTGATGAATATAGATTTTTAGTTTGGGAAGAAGAAAAAATTTCTGGAGATTGATGGTAGTGACTGTCACAATGGTGCCAACCTACTCATATGTCAATGAACTGCACATATGAAAATGGTTAACATAGTGAATATTTTGTTATGTGTATTTCACCACAATAAAAAAAATGTAATGCATGCATGCAAAAAGTTTTTAATCTGTTAAAAATATCAACTTTTCTCTTTTTATAAAACTACTAGGTACTTGGGAGTTAGATATATGTGACACATGGTTCATTTTGCTAATCAAAATAAACTTAAAGCTGTCATAAAGGAATTTTTAAAAAACCTCTAAGTTTATAGATGCTTACATTGTTAAGTTGTGTCTTATAAACATCAATGACATTTATGTTTCAAAACTAAATGACAATCTAACAGCATATAAAAGTACCCTCAATTTACAAATTCATCAAGAGGCATAGTACCCACTGTATTACAATTTACTAATATTCCTCCCCACCCACTACTTTCCTGCTTCCACAGTCTTTAATAAAGGAACAACAAAAAACAATGCTTCTTTAGGGAAAAATATCATTTCTATCTGACTTTTCTGTGAGATGAAGTTAGTTTCTAACATTGGTCACTACAGTGAGGAAACTGAGATAAGACTCTACTGTAGATTTAACATGACATAACTGCAATTACAACCCGTTTTAAGGTAGATAATTATAACTACACTTAGCATATCCATACAGTTTAAATGTTCCATAAGACAAAACAAATTTATTTTGAATCCATGCCAAATCTTAAAAATAAAGCATTGTATATTATGTGCTTTAGGATCAAATGTATTATTTAATGCAAAAACATATATAATGAAAAATTTACAAACAAATAACATTACATAGTGGCTTAATCACCGAAGTGCTAAGCACTAATCTCTTTATAATCTTAAAAGAATTTAGTATCTGAATTGCCCAACTGCCCACTGCTTAATATGAGAATATCTCATTCCTCTCTGGCACCAAAAGACATTCTTCAATTTACTTTGGCTTTAACTTCTTTTTTTGTATACACTGCTCCCTCTGCCTAGAATACCCTCCTGTGACTCCCTGCTACACACATATCTAAAGCAATGCTCTTAAGACACAGGCCAAGTATCTCCTCCCTGAAATTTTCCCTGACCACAGTCCTCTCTTCATCTGCTTGCCTCAACCCATAAAACTACTCACTTCCTCCTTTTCAAAGATCTACTAAGTATTTATCACATCAAATAATACTGATTTATTCACCTTTCTACAGCTTTGACTAGTCTGATCTTTCTTCTGGGATAAAGAATGTGCCATACTCATACAAGCAGGCACTCAAATGTTTGCTGAAGTTGTTTTTCCATCTTCAAAAAACAGGTGTCTACAAATAATTGCTAAACTGTGTCCTCTAAAATGTATGTCAACATTCTATGTTAATGGATTTTCCCTTGGGCTTTAAATCTAGCCCTTTATAATATTTCTATGGAGTATATTCATAACACTTCCTTCGAAAGCTGGACTTTTTAACTTGAAGGAAACGAGTTCCAAAAAGAAGCAGTGAGTTTCTCTCTGATCTTATTGTTTCTGCAATCTGGCAGCTTCCTTACACTCTGGAAATTATTAATAGGGTTTCAATAAAATCTACTACAAAGTCTAATACAACAGCAAGATTTTACTATAAAAGCAGCAGTCTACTTATATTGCACTAAAATAAGTAAAAATAAAATGCATTTAAAATGTAATTTTTAAGACTAAAGAAATCCCATAGTTTTGAAAGACACCTTTCTTCTTAATATTTGAAAAGGTTATTTTTAAAAAATATCTATTTCTAGGTCAGGTATTTGGAAGACTAAAATTAGTCACAGATGGCGATTTTTTCTAGAATTGCCCATAAAACTTGAGTGTAGTATATGTTTAAGCACTTGAGCTCTGAAATCAGACACCCAGTTTTGAATTCAGATCCCCTTTTTCACTCCCTTCACAGCTTCAGATCCTTGACCAAATTTTTTATTCTTTCCCGGGAAATAAACACCCTCACACGTTTTTTTTTAATAAGAATTAAATGAGATAATATACTTTGAGCATTTAGTACAGTACTTAACAAAACTCAAGAAAGGTGAGCTAAACTTACTCCATTACACGTATAAACTATGGTAGCATACACCTTCGCCATTGCTACTACATTGACAACACAAGAGTGGCTGTATTGAAAAGATATAAGTTTTATAGTGATACAGACAAAACCTATCATAAAACGTGTAGAATTTGGATTCTACCATATGTTAGTACATTTTTGAACATGAAATAACATGAAATAAAATTTGCTGTTACTCTTTCATTATAAAGTACTTCAACAAGGATACACTGTTTTTATTTCAAACTCTAGAGTGAGCAATAAATTAAAATCTCATTTTAAAAAATCCAAGTATTGTTTTATAATCAAACAACTGACATCTTTGGAAACATGACAACTACCTGATCTGTCTGTCCTGAGTGAATGTAGTTACTGCAGCACTCTGGGAACTGTTCTGTGGCATACTAGATGGAATCTGGACCATGCTTCCGGCCGTCGGCTGAGAAATCACCATAGTGTTATACAGTGGGGCTGTAAGAGTGCTCTGTGTCTGACTGGGAAGAGATGTTTGTTGACTGTGCCCACTCAGTACATTCTGTTGACTCTGCTAGAAAAGAGAAGATTTTACAGATAGAAAAAAATTTATTCAGGAAGTATGCTTCACTACTCATCATTCTAACAATAGCTGACATGACAGAAAAAGAAGTGGCAGAACATACTCCTCTGGGAGAAATCGAACCACCAAGGAATAACTTGCAATAACTGAGAATGAATTAGTCTTCAATGTCTTGCTGGAAGGTTAGCTATGATTTTTGAAAAGGAGCATGATCTTTAACAAGGATGACATAAAATATACATGAAGAACTACTAAACACCCAAAGTAACTGAAATTTGACATTTTTATGTATTCCATTGGAAGTCTTGAGATTTACAATCACAGATGCATTTTCAATTACCAAAATTTCCTAGAATGTTAATTAAGCCATCACTGCCCTAACAAAATACATTTTTCACATATGGTAACATATGTCCTGGTCAGAATCCTGCAATTTCTTTTTTTTTCACACACAGAAGTAGTCTGTATATTCATTTCAAGCAAACTGCAAAATTTTTCTAAATGTTGAAATACAGAAAGCATTCAACATTCAACAATTTAAGAACAATTCGGCACAAAATACTTTATCACTCTCAATACTGTACCTTCTAATTATTACTATTAAAGTTTACATATGGTATTGTTCAAAATGAAGCTTTTGTTTTTGTTTTAGCAACACCACACATTTCAATCACTGAACATTCCCTAGCCCACTGTACTCAATAACGTTACCTGACTTGATGTACTTTGTAAAGTCTGCTGTTGTATCATATGCTGAGTTGTGCCAATGTGTCCAGTATTCATTCCACTTTGAATCTGGTTAGTTTGAACAACTTGGCTTTGCATATTTATAGGTGCAAGCTGCTGGATATTAGATGAATTTCCAGAAGGAAGTTGAACAGAACCAAAATTCAATCCAGGGGTTGATTGTTGTAAAAACATCTTTAGAAATAAAGATTATGTTAAAATGATCTTTTTAAATTAAAAAGAATGAGAGCATTTTTAGCAAAAATAGCTAAAAATTAAGTTTTAAAAGCAAGTAACAAGAAGACTAAGTCATTCTGAATAAACAGTGAGCAATAAATAATTACTGAATAAAACAGGATACTCATTTTCATTCTTTCAATCATCCTAACCCCTAATCATGTTTCTAACTGTCAGAAAAAATGTTATAAATTTCAAAACCTCTACTTGCTTGACATTTTACATGTTGAGGATTATTATATATGCTACCGTTACTCTAACTCAGCTACTCAAAGGTCTGTGGATTGGAAGCTCTGCATCACTCATCATTTGTAATTCATAGCATTAGAAAGAAATGGTTTTCACTTGAAGTTTTTACCAAAGTCCTAGTTGCATCGGATAGACATAACTTTGGCCCTGTTGGTCGCCCAAATAAGACTATAATTTGAATCAGACCTACCAGTACGTTATTAAAAAAATTACTGATGATTAATTTTAAATTCTGTACCTACATGTACCTAAAAGTCTATGTAAAGTATTATTTTGATATTATGGGAATTTAAGCTTACTAATAATTAGACTGCTAAAAGATGACTCTAATCTGGAGAAACAAAAATGCGGATGGAAACACTCTTAGGAATCAATTATCTTCAGCGACTGTAAATGCAATCATAATGAGTAGATAACCAATGAGTATTTACTAAACTAAATGGATGAAACATATCTTTGGCATCTTAATTTTCATTAAGAAGAGTCAATTTCCTAAGAAACCAAAATACAAACGGCATGCTTTGTTTGTAATCAAATGTAGTAACTTACCTGCAGCCCTTGACCATGGACCATTTGAAGCTGTTCTTGAATTTTTCTTAGTTCTTCTTGTTGCCGATGAATATTCGCCTCTATCATCCGAGTCCGTTGCTCCAATTGGTCTTTGAGATGCTGCATGGCTCCTAACTGAGCTGAGAACTGAAACTTAAGTATTGTGGATGGAAAAAGTGTAACATATTTTACAATCACTTCTCATAATTGTAAAATGTGAATTGTAAGCAGTATATCATGAATTAAGAATGTCATGACAGTTACTAATTTATTGCTTCTCAACACCTAATTCACTTATCTTTGCTCAGCTTTGTGTTACTAGAGCTGGACCCTATAAACATTTCTCCTTAACCAGCAGGCACCAGCAGTCATGTCAGTGATGATGTGGAGGAATACTGTAAAGGGAGAATGGGTTACCTCTCTGGTTCTAGTGCTTTTCCTTCTTGTTCTTATGCCAGCGGGTAGCATCCTAGTGACTGTCATCAGCATCCAGCAGCTGGCTTTCCAGCAAGTCTCACTGGCTTGCTAGTGGGCAGCTTCCCAGCAAATTTTACTGGTACCCCAGCAAGTGGCTTCTCGCTCCCCAGACCAAGTCTGTGGCACTTCAGTGAATGTGTGTACCATCCAGTGACTATAGCCACAGCGGCTCCAATGGGACCTGAGTCTCAGCTTGGGCTGGAGGAGCAGGAGTTCAGGAGGGTCGAAGGAGTCTTCTGAGCTGTTCCCCCTTGGCAACTCTCCCTTTCACTTACCTTTAGTGGCTGCTCTCTACACCGGTCTTCCCTGTATCCTTCTGAATTCTCTTAACTGCTCTCAGTAATTAACCTCTGTTACCAGTTAATAATTTTTTATACCATCCCTGTTCAAATTTCTCGTACAGCTTCTGGCTAGAGCTTGACTGATTACAAGATGACTTAATAACACTGGCTTTTAAAGATCCAACTTCCTACTGTGGCACTATTACTTGATAGAACAAGTTACTGAACTTCATTCCTGATCTTTTAACAAATGAAAAAGTAGCCTGCACCTAGAGTTATTCACATCAAATTATGTCACCCCGAGAATGTCCTCTTTGTGCAGGTCATAAGAAAGTTATACAAATCTGACAGATTAACCAACCATAAAATTTTCAACAAACTGTTCTCAAACACAAAAACCTAGGCTTTTAAAGACTAAGCGATTATAAGTGAATGCTGCATACGCGAACAAAAGCATAGTTATTCTACTTACAGAGTAAGGTTTTCAATCTCACTGATTTCTGCTTCACCTGAGTTATAAGCAGCTTCTATTTACTACTGCTTGAAACTAAGCACATTTAGTGATGCACCACTTAAGTTTAAATAGGCTCATTTACTTATTTCCAGGAATATTCAGCACAGGATACAGTATAAAAGCAGAAAGAATTTCACTTCACTGGAAATTTCTCTTACCTTAAGAGTCTCCTACAATGCATGTAAAAGCAAATGACAACCTAAAAGCTTTTTTACCCTATCTTCAAAAGTTTGTTTTCAGAACACTGAATATTACTTTTCAAAGTATACAACTCTGACTTCTGAAGTTGACAATAACCAGATCAAACATCAGATTACACTAGGTATGAAAAAATACTACAAATTTAATATCCTCATGCCTTAATTTTTTATTATTTGAAATTTTATATTTATATCATATAAATATATTGTACCCTGAAGTTATTTATACCTTTAGGTAAACATTATACTGTCACCACTTAAAGAATTTCTATTAAATACAAATAAGAAAATAAAAATAAACACAGAAAGAATAATGGGAAATAAAATCAAAGAACTAACAGGAAAAGTGTTTGGCTTTATCACTGAATGAAATGAGATTTGAATACTTATCTGAGGACTCAGTGCTGATAAAAACTACTGCAACTCCAGATACTATTTAATAATATAGTGCTGCTATAAATATCTTACACAATTATGTGTTGCTAAAAGTCAAGATTATGACAATTAGATTGTCACTTAGATTATGACAGTTTATAGCAATGTCAATATATTTGTACAAGTATCATAATATATAATAGCTATAATTACATATGTCTGGTGGCTCAGATGGTAAAGAATCCGCCTGCAATGTGGGAGACCTGGGTTCAATCCCTGGGTTGGGAAGATCCCCTGAAGGAGGAAATGGCAACCCACTCCAGCATTCTTGCCTGGAGAACCGCATGGACAGAGGAGTCTGGTGGGCTACAGTCCATGGGGTCGCAAAGAGTCAGACATGACTGAGCAACTAAGCACAATTTAAGTAACAATCATATAAGATAAAGGTATTTTTAGATACCTAGTGTTAATATTATTTGAAATTAAGAAAATGTGGAGATAGCTTCAACATCAAACAAAACAGAAAATTTCGGATTATCTCTAGCATAACTTAGTATTTTTCACTTGTCTGAGGCACTGAGTGAGTGCAGTCATAAATTAAAAGTTGAGAAGTTATACTCAAAAGTGTCACTTTTGTAATACCTCTCCTTTGTCTTGCTAGTTTTTATATTTAAGCCTCCTTTGGGACTCAGCCCAAGTAACAATTCTTCCAGAAAGTTCTCTTTCACTTCCTCAGTCTGCAATTAAGAGTCCATCTGCTGCTGCTACTGCTGCTGCTAAGTTGCCTCAGTCGTGTCCGATTCTGTGCAACCCCATAGACGGCAGCCCACCAGGCTCCACCGTCCCTGGGATTCTCTAGGCAAGAACACTGGAGTGGATTGCCATTGCCTTCTCCAATGCATGAAAGTGAAAGTGGAGTCGCTCAATCGTGTCCAATTCATTGCAACCCCATGGACTGCAGCCTACCAGCCTCCTCCATCCATGGGATTTTCCAAGCAAGAGGACTGGAGTGGGGTGCCATTGCCTTCTCCAAGAGTCCATCTAATGTGCTCACATATCAAGCTTTAGACCTTGAGCACAGACTATTTGTAGTTATCTGTCATTCCCTCTAGATGTAATAAGGTTTCTTAGTATAGATAAATTTGTATTGCCAGCACCTGCAATAGCTGATAATATAAGGAGCTTAATAAATGTCTTATATATAAACAAATGAATATATGAATAAAATTACTCAATTCTTCCAATATCCACGGGAAGAACAAAATGAACAACATTTCATCTTTAATATTTTTCTATGAAAAGTAAAAGTGTTAGTTACTCGGTCATGTCCAACTCTTTGTGACCCCTTGGACTATAGACCTCTAGGCTTCTCTGTCCACGGAACTCTCCAGGCAAGAATACTGGAGTGGGTAGCCATTCCTTTCACCAGGGAATCTTCCTGACCTAGGGATCGAACCCAGGTCTTCTGTACTGCAGGCAGATTCTTTACCATCTGAGCCACCACAGTTATTTCTCAACAGGGATTAATCAGAATAGCTTTTTGTTGTGCAAAACTGTCATGAACCCTAAAAGACAACTAAAGTTACCAGAGGCACCCCAATATCACTGAAAATCAAAAAATCCCCAAGTATTCTAAATGTCCACAATTGAGATTTACTGCATCTGTATTTTTAAAAATCACTAGTAGCTTGAAAGTGAGTCACTCAGTTGTGTCTGACTCTTTGTGACCCCATGGACTATATATATACAGTCCATGGAATTCTCCAGGCCAGAATACTAGAGTGGGTAGATTTTCCCTTCTCCAGGGGATCTTCCCAACCCAGGGATTGAATCCAGGTCTCCCACATTACAGGCAGATTCTTTACCAGTTAAGCCACAAGGGAAGCCCAAGAATACTGGAGTGGGTAGCCTATCCCTTCTCCAGCAGATCTTCCTGACCCAGGAATTGAACTGGGGTCACGTACTCTTTACCGACTGAGCTATGAGGGAAGCCCCACTAGCAGCTTAAAGACTATTTATAATTTTAAAATATTTAACAGAAATAAATAAAAATACCTGGGACATGCCTTGTGGAACTGGTAAATTTGCAGATTGAGAAATCACAGGCTGTGTTAATGACTGACCAACAGTCTGGGAATTTATAGACTAGAAGGAAAATAAAAAATAACACTGGGTGACAATCATTTCCATACATGAATACTCCCACCAAAAATATCACCATGGAATCTTTATAACTGAATTACAGCTTTTAGATGAGCCTCATACATTTTTAGATGAGCACAGGCCTATCTCTCCCTCTAAACTGGAATGCTTATTCCCTATTTAACTTTTTATCTTTCAAGGCATCTGTCACATTATCTTGCATAGGCTCGCAATAAGAGTTGCCTGGACTTTATCCAAAGTGACTGGTATGTGAAATTAATTAGATATAAAATGGCTCTAAATTATCAGCTTTCCATAATTTAAAAAAAAAATCTAACATTTTATCTGAAAAATAATCAAAAGGACTGGTATGTTTGACTACTACTTCACAAAAAAATGAAGACCTTGAGTAAATGTTGTATATCAACAACTATTTTGAATTTCATAGAAAGGGATAATGAATAAATGAATTTATGAATATTTAGATGATTCCCCCCACCCCTTCTAATAAATCTTTATTTAGAAAAATACTATCTGAAGAGTTTACCTGACTACTAAATGATGACCTCCTTTGTGCCATCTTTTCATGAGCTGGTAAATGTTGTCTGGGAGGAGTGCTAATATCTGTTTGGATCTTTGTTGGTGTAGCTAAGGTTGGTCAACAGAAACAGAATAGCATTAGTACTTTAAAAATACAATTTTCAAAGATCAATCTCAAAATGCATTCCAGTGAATAAAAGTGGTCTGTAAAAGAGTTGTTTTTCTAAATTATTCAATAAAAGTGAAGTCTTTGACAACAAGATGATTTATTTTAATTACTTCTTTTTTAAGGATAAAGAAAATATCTGAAATAGGAAAATTTCAAATATAATCTGGTTACTACCCCTACAATTTTATAATAGAAAAAACCAATAACTTAATTAAAAAATGGACTTGAATAGATATTTACTCAAACAAGACACAGAGATGGCCAGCCAGTATGTGAAATAATACTCAATATTCCACTAAACATCAGGGAAATGCAAATCAAAACCACAATGAGATATCACCTCTACCTCTAGAGAATGGTCACTATCAAAAAATCACATTGTAAATCAACTAAAAAAAAAAGCCTTATAAACTGTTCAAAAAAAAAATCTAAAGACAAGTGTTGGTGAGAACTTGTGTGAAGTTCTGGAAACCTTGCACACTGTTGATGGGGATGGGAAATGATACAGATACTGTGGAACCAGTATGGCCATTTTTCAAAAAATTTAAGATTAGAACTACCATATATGAACTAGAAATCCCACTTCTGAGTATTTATCAAAAAAAAAATAAAGTCAGCATCTTGAAGAGATATTAGCATTCCAATGTTCACTGCAGTACCATTCACAATAGCCAAGGTATGGAGACAATCTAATGTCTGTTGACAGGTGAAAGGATTAATAAAATGTGATATATACATACAATGAAATACTACTATTCATCTTGAAAAAGGAAGGACATTCTACAATTTGTTACATGAATGAAACTTTAAGCCATTATGCTAAATGAAATAGGCAATGACAGAAAAAACAAGTATCTCATAATGATATGAGGTTATTTAAAATAGTCAACCTCATTGAAACAAATAGCACAATGGTGACTGCCAAGGGTGGGGGGGTAGGGAATGGGGAGTTATTAATTAGTGAGCATAAAGTTTCAGATAAGCATAATGAATAAACTCTGGAGATCTACAGTAAAATATCATACCTATAGTCAACAATAATGTATCATACACTTAAAGGAATTTCATTTTAAGTCTTCTTACAACAGTAAAATAATTTTTTTTCTTTAAAAAGAAAGAAATAGCTATAATAAGGACATTTTTCCCCCCTAAAATCTCAGATATTCTATGTTTAACCACTTTGATGTTCCACCCATCATGTAGACGTCCAGTAGTTCAAACAAGTCCCTTTTTCATTATATATAGTTTTAGTACTCTGAGAAATAAAAGTGCTAGATTCTTTTTAAAAAAATGTAAAAGGGTATTAATTTAATGACAATGATGCATGTCTTCATAAAGACAAAATACACAGAAAACACTTTCAAAAAAGCAAACTAAGAACACTTACAGGTTCTATCAATAAAAAAGGAATTACTGTAATAGTTTTGCTTTCTTTCTGAGAGATGATTAAAAACACCAATATCAACATTGTTGCTAAGTCGCTTCAGTCGTGTCCGACCCTGTGCGACCCCATAGACGGTAGGCCACCAGGCTCCGCCATCCCTGGGATTCTCCAGGCAAGAACACTGGAGTGGGTTGCCATTTCCTTCTCCAATACCAACATTACTACCTACATATTTTATAGGTTACTTTATAAATTAATTCTTTGCTAAATGTGAGCAATGTGCCTCTTGCTCACTGAAAAAGTTACTGTATTTCAGAAATGTAAACACTTATCATTTGAAAGTGGCAGCTGATGAAAAACGCTGATAACAATAATGCCAACAACTTAGAAGGACATCTGTAAAGGAAGTCTGCTTTCAAGCTGCGGTACTCACAGGAAGGGTCTGAGACTGCTGTGTGAGATGATTTTCTTGAACTCCGGGAGGAAGCAGAAGGAGTTGGGCTGTGATCAAACCTTTCCAATGCTTCCTTGAGACTGACTGTATTTATACGATTATCAGACCCAGAATCTTGGCTCTATGGAGACAAGAGTAAAGTAAATGTCTTCTGTGGTTCAGTTCAGAGATCCCAAATTAGCATACTGCTTGCTAATTTCCCCTCCCCAAAATCAGTTTTCACCCATAACAAGGCAAGTGTACCTGTGTAATAACTAGGTAAAAAAATGAAAATTTATTTTTTATAGCCAGAAACTTTTGGTTTCCTTCTCTATTGAAAGAAACAACAGATGCAAAGGAATAAAGTTGGACTATTACCTTATACCATATATAGAAGTTAACTCAAAATGGATCAAAGATCTAAACTCAAAATGGATCAAAGATCTTAACATTAGAACTAAAACTATAAAACTTTTAGGGAAAAAAGGGGGAAAGCTTTGTAACACTGAACTGGGCAATGATTTCTTGGATATGACACTAAAGTACAGGCAACAGTAATGCATCAAAGGACACTATAAACAAAGTGGAAAGGCACCGAGGAATGGGAGAAAACATTTGTAAGTCATTTATTTGATAAAGAATTAATACCCAGAATATATAAAGAGCTCCTATCACTCAACAGCAAAAAAAAAAAAAAAAAAAATCCAATTAAAAAGTGGGTAAAAGTCTTGCACAGAGATTTCTTCCAAGAAGATGTATAAATGGCCAATAAACACATGAAAAGATACTTAATATCACTAATCATTAGAGAAATGCAAATCAAAACCCAGAAATACCACTTTACATCTATCAAGATGGCTAGTATCAAAAAAATTAGAAAATAACGAGTGTTGGTGAGGATATGAAGAAATTAGCACCCTTGTGCAGTGCCAGTGGGGGTGGGGGTATTCAGCTGCTTAGTCATGTCCAACTCTTTGCGACCCTATGGACTGTAGCCTGCCAGGCTCCTCTGTCCATGGGATTCTCCAGGCAAGAATACTGGAGTGGGTTGCCATTTTCTCCTCCAGGGGATCTTCCCGAGCCAAGGACTGAACTCACATCTCCTGTGTCTTCTGCATTGGCAGGTGGATTCTCTACCACTGAGCCACCTGGGAAGCCTGTATAAAGTAGAGCTACTATGGAAAAGTCTAACAGTTCCTCAAAAAATTTAATATGAAATTACTATATGATCCAACAATTTCATTTCTGGGTATATGCTCAAAAGAATTAAAAGAAGGGGGTCAAATGTGTATTTGTAAGCCATGTTCCTAGCAGCATTAACCACAATAGTCAAAAAGATGGATGCAACTCAAGTGTCCATTAATGGATGAACGAATAAACAAAATGTGGTATATATATATATATACACACACAATGGAATACTGTTTATCTTTCAAAAGAAAACTCTGACACATTACAATATAGATGAACCTTGAGAACATTATGCCGAGTGAAATAAGTCAATCACATACAGACAAATACTGTATGATTCCACTTACATGAGGTACCTACAGTAATTCAAGTCATAGTCAGAACTGGACTGGTGACTGCCCGGGGTTGGAGAGGAGGGAATGGGGAGCTGCTGTACAATGGGTATGGAATTTCAGTTTGGAAAGATGAAAAAGTTTTGGTGATGGATGGTGGTAATGCTTACACAACACTGTGAATATACTTAACACCACTGAACTTAAAACTGGTTGAGATGGTAAATTTTGTTACATATATTTCAAATCAGTAAAAAAAAAAACAACAGACACTTTAGTTTATATAAAGGCATTGTAAGTATCTTTGGAACTCAGCATTTGACTGCTCGAAATCATCTTCTTCACACCAACTATGACCTCCAGAATTCAATATCTATATGGATGATTCATGCAATATCCTGTCCTGGCCTTTCAGCTTTCTAGGAATTCCTCGTTGCCAATAACTTCTTACTCTATTCTACCTGATTCAATCTCTACTCCTCATTACCAGATTACTGTAGTGCCTCTAAAAACACAAATTAAAATCCAGGTTTAAACCACATTTCCATGTCTGAGCTTTCCAGTCCACTTGTTCCTATGGAGACATTACAGTCAACCCAAAATGATTACCAACCTAAAATGATACATAACACTAAGCAGAAACATTACGTTTTCTAGTGGGTTCACTTTCCTTCTCTCCACAGTTATTCCATACTTCCCAAAAGTTCTTAAACCTCTTTCTCCCTCTCTCTCCACAGAGAGCTCTGTCTTATTAGATGAAAATACTTGCCACCACCATATATTTAAGTCTACCTATTAACATGCTGTGCTGTACTTAGTCACTCAGTCATGTCCAACTCGGTGACCCCATGGACTGTAGCCCACCAGTCTCCTCTGTCCACAGGATTTCCTAGGCAAGAATACTAGAGTAGGTGGCCATTTCCTTCTCCAGGGGATCTTCCCAACCCAGAAATCAAACTGGAGTCTCCTGCATTGCATGCGGAGTCTTTACCAGCTGAGCTACAAGGGAAGCCCACCTATTAACATATCAGGTATATAAATATACCCATCTTCTGTTTGCTCATTATAGTGGAGCGAAGTGTCAAAGGGGGGGTCCATCAAAGAACCTCCATATGCAACAGTGAATTAAGCAACAATACTCTGTTCCCTATTTCAGGGAAGGTACATAGAAAGCAATCTGTGTGTATACACAGATAAATAAATAAATATCATTTCAAAATTACTATCACAAAAGGAAAAAAAGGGTTATGTGACACAATGCCCCCTGTCCTGCACTCTAATTGCTCTTCACATCCTGTTTTGTCTCCATCTCCCACCCTCTCCAGCTCCTGAAACCCTTCTGCCTGCCTTCAGTTTCCCTAAGCAGCAAAAGCTGTATTCTCAACCTCCCTTATGAACATTCCTTCATTGGCGTCCTCTAACTAAAACCCAGACCCCCCACTCCCCAACCCCCAATGCCAGCGGATACCACTTTCCTTGTAGGTCTTTTAGGCAGTGGGAGTTTCCTTTCTCTCAACCTTCAGACCTCTGCTCTGGAGGTAGAACAGAAGTCCTCCTACTGCTCTGGACTGAACATTTTCCCTTCCACCTTTCCCAAAACTCACAGCTATGAATGCCACATTGTCACACCATGTAACTCACTCTCTCTCTTCGCTGCAGTCATTTACTCACCTTGTGCTTACTCCTAAGTGCCCGAATTAAAGTTTCTCTACTCCTGGCTCAGTACTGTCCTTACTGATTTTTTTTCAAATTGGAGTATAAATGATTTACAACATTGTGTTAATTTCTGCTGTACAGCAAAGTGATTCTTGTATATGTATCTATCCTTTTCGAATTCTTTTCCTGTAGGTTATTACAGAGTATTGGGTCGAGTTTTCTGTGCTATACAGTAGGTCCTTGTTAATTATCTGTTTTATATATAATACTGTGCATATATGTTAATCCCAACCCCCTAACTTATCCCTCCCACCCACCTTTCCCCTTCAATAACCACAAGTCTGTTCTCTAAGTCTGTGAGTCTATTTCTGCTTTGTAAATAAGTTGATCTGTATCGTTTTTTAGATTGCACGTATAAGCAATATATGATACTTTCTCTGACTGACTTCACTTAGTATGATAATCTCTAGGTCCATTCATGTTGCTGCCTTCTTTTTTATGGCTAAGTAATACCCCACTGTATATATATACCATGACTTCTTTATCCATTCATCTGTCGATGGACACGTAGGGTGCTACCATATCCTGAATACTGTAAATAGTGCTGCAACTGAACACTGGGGTGCTAAGTATCCTTTCAAATTATGGTTTCCGCAGATATATGCCCAGGAGTGGGATTGCTGGATCATATGGGAGCTCTATATTTTGTTTGTTGAGGAACCTCCCATACTGTTCTCTGTAGTGGTTGTGCCTATTTACATTCCCACTAAAAGTGTAGGAGGGCTCCCTCTTCTCCACATCCTCTTCAGCTGTTATTGATGGTCACTTTTTGATAATGGTCTTTCTGATCAGTGTGAGGTGATACCCTCATTGTAGTTTTTATTTGCAATTCTCTAATGATGAGTGATGCTGAGCAATCTTCTCATGTGCCTACTGGCCATATGTATGTCTTCTTTAGAGAAATGTCTATTTAGATCTTCTGCCCATCTTTTGGTTGAATCATCTGTTTTTTGATAATGAGCTTCATGAGCTATCTGCATATTTTGGAGATTAATCTCTCGTCAGTTGCTTCGTTTGCCAGTGTTTTCTACCATTCTGTGGGTTGTCTTTTCATTCTGTTTATGGTTTCCTTTGCTGTACAAAAGCTTTTAAGTTTAATTAGGTCCCATTTATTTTTGTTTCAATTTCAAAAGACTGTAACAACTTTGTATGGGGACTAGACACACATTTATTTTGTAATGTATTTAAATGCTGAATCACTATGTTGTAAACATAAAACTAATAAATTTTGCATCTTCTATATTTCAATTCAATTTAATTGCCTTCCGTGGCTTGAGATGCTGAGAATATAGCAGCAAATAACACAGATAAGTTCTCTACTCTCATGGGTCCCACATGAAAGAATTTTTCCATAAAGACTATGACAGCTTAGAGGAAAAAGATCCAGTATGTTTTAATGAAAGATATTTTCTGAGGAAAGCACTTATAATTTTATTGACCGTATTTCTTAGGCTATGGCATATTCTACAACTGAAAGTTTATACCTCTTAACCCTCTTCACCTATTTTGCCCCATCTCACACCCCAATGCCTCATCCTGGCAATCAGCAATTTGTTCTCTATGAGTCTGGTTTGCTTGTTCGTTTGTTTTGTGTTTTAAATTCTACATATAAGTGAGATAGTTTGTCTTTCTTTGACTTATTTCCCTTAGCATCATGCCAAGATCCATCCATACTGTTACAGATAGCAATATTTCATTTTTTATGATTGAATAGTATTCTACTGTATGTATGTACCACATCTTTACTCAGGTTGTTTCTGTACCTTGGTTATTATAAACAATCCTGTAATGAACATAGGGATATATAAATCTTTTCAACTGTTTTTGTTTTCTTCAGGTAAATACTAAGAAGTGAAACTGTTAGATCATACTATTTTTAATTTCTTAAGGAACTTCCATACTATTTTCTGCAGTGACTGCACCAACTTACAATCCCACCAACAGTGCATGAGGGTTCCCTTTTCTCCATATCTTTGTCAATACTTGCTATTTATTGGCTTTCTGATAACAGCCATTCTTACAGGTATGAGGTGATGCCCTGTTGGGTTTTCATATGCATTTCAACCACTAAGTGAGCTTGGAAAGAGATTCTGCTTTGACTGAACCTGGAGATGACTGTGGCTCCACTGACACGTTGATTACAGGCTTGTGAGGAACCCTGGACTGATACCTTGATTACAGACTCATGCCCAATTCTGAAGCAGAGTGCCCAACTAAACTGTGTCTGGATTCTTGACTCACAGAAACTACTGAGATAATATATGTGTGTTATTTTACATCATTAAGTTTTGTGACACAGCAATAGGTAGCTAATACACTATATTTCTACCTGATATAATGAAAAGAGAAACCAGTGTTCAAAATCTGACTATAACTTCCCAGTCATGATTCTTTAAGCTCAGTTTTAATATTTTCAAAGTAGGGATATATCCAGATAAGGATGTCTGAGAAATAAATGACATTTCATATTTCATATAAAAACCAGAGCCTAGCAGATTATAATAAATGTTAGTTTAATTCTGAGATCATACATGTCTCTCATACAATGATCTCTAAATAGCAGGCCCTTCAAATCTTTTTTAAAAACACATGAGGTTTTAAAATATTAAATTCAATATAAAAATAAATACTATAGTTATAACTACAAGTAAATGAAATATTTGAAAAACAATTTTTCTGTAAATTATTGAGTCTTGTTATTCATTGAGAAGTAATAATTTTTAAAAACCTGTAAGATACATACTTTGTCAGCAGCTGTCTCCGGAAGAGACTCTTCAATGCCAAGTTCTCGTCGTCTTTCAGCCCTAACTTCTGCATAACTACAAGTGGAAAAAAACAGAATTTCAGTGTTTGATCATTCATTTAAAACACTGCAGAGGTGCAACAATTCAATGTTCATTATGTATCTCACTTGTTCATCAAAAATTCCAGACTATTTTCTACGCACCAAAAAAACCCCTAAAACATATACATATATAGTACTATATATATATACAGAATGCATCTTAATTCAAATTTCATTTTTTTACATATCTAAAAAGTTTTATGTACTACTATAAATGATTCGTAACCACACAGGACCTAAATCAAGAGGAATTAAATAAAGGAACAGCATGCTTTTATCTACTCCAGCTCTCCGTTTACATGACTGACTGTGGTATATAAAAGACAGTTACAACATCTGCTCTAAACCATAAAACTTACGTCAGAAATTATGTATCTTAATTTCTATATAATGCCTATAAGTAAATTCAATAATAAGTTGAAAATATATATATGAAAAAATGGAGGAAAAAATCACTCTGTACTTCTTAATAAGTCATACATAAAACTACATTCCACAATCATTATGAATGTTTCCATATTCAGAAATTCTGTGAAAGAATTATTACCTTACTACGGTATGAGTACAAACAATAAACTCTGGCCTTGAATTCCACTGATGGTAAGTGATATAATAATGAGTTTGAAGCCAAATCCACTGCTGTCCTTTGGTCAGGAACCTATAGTAACAAGATTTGCCTTTTCCGTATTGCATTACTAAGAAGAAAAAAATATTTTTTGATTCGTATTACTAGGTTTTTACCCAAAGGTATCATTCACATTTATATTTATCTATATATATAATAAATAATTCTTCTGGCTTTTCAATAACATATAGTATATCAAATATTCCATAGTGCCCAACTTACAGCCTGTTATTGCTGATCGTAGGTATTTTTCATACACAATAAATGTCCAAATACTTGAGAATAAATTATTCACATACTGACTCTCTCCTGCTAAGATATATTGAGGATAATAGCAATAAGTAATCACACCTGACTCCCTATACCCCACCCAACCTCTGCAAATACATCATCATCTTTTATTTTTTGGCTGCACTGGGTCTTCGTTGCTACACCTAAGCTTTCTCTAGTTTCGGGAGAGCTGAGGCATGCTCCAGTTGTGGTGTGTGGGCTTCTCACTGAAGTGGTTTCGCTTATTGCAGAGCACAGGCTCCAGTGCGTGGGCTTCAACAGTTGCGGCACATGGGCTTAGTTTCCCTGCAGCATGTGGGATCTTCCCAGACCAGGGATTTGAACCTGTGTCCTCTGCAGTGGTAGGTGCATTTTTAACCACTGGACCACCAGGAAGTCCAAGTATAGCATTTTTGAGGCATTTACTTCTAAACCTTAACTTAACAAAATCAGAAAAACTTAATTATTTCAAGTAGCTGATTTCCCAAAACAGTATTTCAAGCAGTATTTCTCAAAACATTCTCTGCCTATTGTAAGTTCAAAAGTCTTTTAGCAGATATCAAGCAAAAAATGGGTTCTGTGTTAAATTAACTTGGGAAAATTTGTTCTTCTCAAAGCCTTGAGTATGCTAATCTGTCAAGATTCTGGTGGTGGGATGGGGACTGATTATGAACTCTTACCTAATTTTCTTTGACCATAAGATTATTTTTAATAGACTGGTATTCAGTGGACAAAACCTTAAGACAGGCTGGACCGGAATTGTGTTTGCTCTCTCTCCTCCAACCGATCACTATTTATGAGGAAATCAAAGTCTACATACTTGAAATTGCCTGTCAAAAATTATCCAGCTAGTTAATAGAGGTGTCAGATTTTTTTTAATACATCACAGAGCCTAGTGCCCATATCACTCGAAGTGAAAAATATTTCTTTTGTGATATTATATAACATGCTTTATTTTCATAGAGAAAGGTTTATAAACCAGCCTAAGACATGAAGGTACATTAAATATCTAATTAAGCTTTAGAGGATACCGAAGAGGGAAAGATTTGGGAAGGAGGATCAGTGAGGCAAATGAAACCTATTAAAACAAACTTCTGAAACAAAGAATGAACAGCATGTGGTAAAGGAGGAGGTCCAGACTCTAATCCTATCTCTGCCACCAATGTTTTTTGTTTTTTTAATTGGAGGCTAATCACTTCACAATATTGTGGTGGTTTCTGCCATACATCGAAATGAATCAGCCACAGGTCTACGTGCGTCCCCCCCGTCCTGAACCCCCTCACACCTCCCTCCCCACCCCACCCCTCTGGGTTGTCCCAGTGCACCAGTTTT
The DNA here is from genome assembly GCA_024291935.2 of Okapia johnstoni. NCBI lineage: Eukaryota > Metazoa > Chordata > Mammalia > Artiodactyla > Giraffidae > Okapia > Okapia johnstoni. Next base: position 64,440,417 of record CM044308.1, read on the forward strand.
GAGTGCCCTGTTCCATGCATTGAACTTGGACTGGTCATCTGTTTCACGTTTGGTAATATACATGTTTCAATGCTATTCTCTCAAATCATCCCACCCTCACCTTCTCCCACAGAAGAGAAAAGTCTGTTGTTTACATCTGTGTCTCTTTTGCTGTCTTACAAATAGGATCGTTGTTACCATTTTTCTAAATTCCATGTATATGTGTTAATATACTGTACTGGTGTTTTTCTTTCTGACTTACTTCACTCTGTATAATAGGTTCCAGTTTCATCCACCTCAATAGAACTGACTCAAATGCATTCTTTTTTTTTTTTGTATTTATAGTAGTTACTTTCTTTATTTAATTTTTTTAAATTAATTTATTTATTTTAGTTGAGGGCTAATTACTTTACAATATTGTAGTAGTTTTTGCCATACATTGACATGAATCAGCCATGGGTTTACATGTGTTCCCCATCCTGAACCCCTCTCCCACCTTCCTCCCCACCCCATCCCTCTGGGTCATCCCGTTGCCCCAGCCCTGAGCATTTGTCTCATGCATTGAACCTGGAATGGTGTTCTGTTTCACATATGATAATATACATGTTTCAGTGCTATTCTCCCAGAACGTCCCACCCTCACCTTCTCCCTCAGAGTCCATAAGACTGTTCTATGCATCTGTGTCTCTTATCCTGTCTCGCATATAGGGTTATCGTTACCATCTTTCAAATTCCATATATAAAATGCATTCTTTTTAATAGCTGAGTAATATTCCATTGTGTAGAAGTACCACAACTTTCTTATCTATTTGTCTGCTGATGGACATCTGGGTTGCTTCCATGTCCTAGCTATTGTAAACAGTGCTGTAATGAACACTGGGGTACATGTGTCTCTTTCAATTCTGGTTTCCTCGGTGTGTTTGCCCAGCAGTGGGATTGCTGGGTCATACAGCAGTTCTATTTCCAGCTTTTTAAGGAATCTCCCCACTGTTCTCCATAGTGGCTGTACTAGTTTGCATTCCCACCAACAGTGTAAGAGGGTTCCCTTTTCTCCACACCCTCATTTATTGTTTGTAGACTTTCTGATGTCTGCCACCAATGTTATGGGACTGTAAGTAAATTAGTTAGCCTTTCTGTGTCTCAGTTTACTTGTGGAGATAATAACAGTACTTACTTTCTATTATACAACTGTGACTGTGAATAACGAAAATAATACATGTAAGTTGTTCAGAACAGGGCAAAGAGATTGATAATGTTCCTTCTGCTAATATAACAATGGCAGGTAACATTAATGAAGCACTCACTGAGTTTTCTAAAAGAGATTCTTTAAATGTGGCATTACCTCCTGCACAGACTCACATGCCTGGAAATAAAAATTCATGAAATAGTGTTCTAATATTACAATTTTCAAAGGAATCTACTTCTCTTAACTTTGGATATAGAACTTCTATACTTCAAAACAAGGTTTATTAGATGCCATATTATAAAACTGTACTTACTACTATAGTTTGAAATATATAAAATGGGAGGAAGTTTAATTTAGACTTGATCTAGGATTCCTATTAGAAGTAGTTATGCATACAAAAGAAATTTTTCTCATACATTTCAAAAATACAAAAATGGTCTGTTTTACCACCTTCTATTAATAAGATAGTTATTTACAGATTAAAAAAAGTATTACCACCCAAAGTATTAAAATCTACTTACAGTGCTCATGACATTTTGCCAAATTTTCTAGGTCATCCACATGATAGTAATCATAGCCTGATGTTCCCAGAACTTCAAATGGCAAATATCCTATTATGGGTGGTGCCCTAAATTACATATAAAACAATCAATATTATGACTTTTTCCATTAATAAAAAGTATTCAACTACAAACCAACTCTGGGAGGAAACTTTATTTTTTAAATAATGGATAATGAGTTTGAGCATCCTGACTAGAAAAAGTTTGTCTTTGACAAGAATTATAATGATTAATCTTTTTATAGAATTTAAAAATGGGAGTTACCTGTGATCTAGAAATAGAAACTTCCACTCTAAACTATGTCTAGATGTAAACTCTTCATTAGGTTCTTCAACAGTGCACATTTCCTACAAATAAATAATTAAAATTTAGAAACACTTTTCCGTGTACTCAGCAAATTCCTAAATATTGCTAGCTGTATAAGTCATTTTTAGCTAACTTTTCCCTAAACATTTTTTTAAAAAAACATTTTTATTTTCTAGTACTAAGGAATGTGGCAATAAACAGATGCAGTCCTCTGGGGGAGTATTTCTCACTCCACACATTTCTCTATTCACTCACATGCCTATAAAGTCTCATTCTAATCTCTCTCCTGAATTATAGTTCTATATTTCTGTCTGGATGCTCCCACGTATCACAAACTTAACATGTCCTAAATTGAACCAACTGTTTTAATCCTCATATCCAGTTACATAATGTTCCATCTCATTTATGGAGGCATACCTGTACTGTGCCATCAAGCCTAAACTCTAATAGTCACAGCACACTCATTTTCACCTTTCACCATCTAAACGGCCACTACTAAATCCTTTCAGTTTCACCTTCTAAGTTTTTTTTTAAAAATCGATTCAATCCCATCCATCTTCAGGGTCTTAGTTTAGACTCTAGTTGCCCCCACTGGCTCACATTATTGCAAAATGTCTCCCCAAACAAGTTTCCTTGTCCTTCAACTCATCTTCTCTTCTGGACACAATGACCTTATAAATACTCAAACAGGATTGTATAATTTCCCTGACAGAAAATCTTAATGGCTGCTCATTCCATTAGGACAAAATCTAAACAAGGAGAAACAAACAACAAAGAAAGAGACATACATCACTGCCAGCATCTGCTTACTTTTTTAACCTCATCTCTCAACATCCCTACCCTCCCTCCACTCACAGTAACCCTAGACTCTAGTCATACTCAACAATGTATTCCAACCTGCCCGTGTCCTTGAATGACCTTCTGCAACACAATGTAGTGATTAAGAGCTTGGGCTTAGAAATAAAACAAATTAGAATCAATCTCAGTTCTACTACTTAATAGCTGTGACTCTGGGTAAGTAACTTAACTTCCCTAAGCCCCAGTTTCCTTATATATAAAATGGTGATCATACCACCATTTGTAAGTATTAAATGAGATAATGCACGTAAACAGCATGTTGTAAGCACACAAAAAGCATGTCACCACTGACATTATTTCCTATGATCAAAATAAGTAGAGTCAGACTGGTTTAAGATCTTCTAACTGCTAATTCAGTACTTTGTCCTATGGTATTTCCCTAAATTTAAAATCTTAGCCTGGCTTATTTTCAGCCACTTTCCAGTGACTGAAGTCTTTCATTTTCTGACTTTCCTATAAATCATCTACTTACTGGACCCAGGATATAAAAATAAAATTATTTAATTGACTTTTAAAATTGAAAAGGTAAATTAAATGTAATAAAAAGGTCACCTGTGTATTTCAAAAGAAAATTTCAAAAGCAATCTTTGGCCTTTCCCCTTTAATGTATTTGTGAACTATACAACAAAAGTATCTTAAAATTTTGCACAAAAGCAAGACAATGGTGATATATAACCACTGGTTAACGGCCAAAAACTTCATAAACCCCAATGAAATTTTTCACCAACCCAACACAAGGTGTATCATCAAAAAATTAGTTCTATAATTTGATGAGTGCTTTGATAACTCATTATTTGCTTCAAAAATATTATGATCACACATGTTTAATGACTCATGGCCATTACTACTTTAATGTTTACAGAAGTATCTGGAAACAATAAGAAAAACAACAGACAGGTCCCATAATATGAAGTGAAACCCCTCTGGGAAACAGAAACATACCTTGATGAACTGAGGTGTAGCTAATCTGACAGTAGCTACAAAACAAACTCTATCTTCATAAGAAGGCCTATGTGTGCGTTGTATTGTTCCTTCAAAACCATTGTGTGCTGAAGTGGATACTAAAGCAATAAGGAAATAAATATCATCAGTTACTCCAGTAAAAATCTAGTTTTTACTGATACTCGAACACTTGTCTTTAAGAGCTTAAAAGAATACCAAGTGAAAATACATTGTAAGAGAAGCATTTGAACTTACCACTGTTTAAAGATTTGAAATTTCCTATAAATTTCACATATTCATAAGTAGATGGCTCCTTTGGGTCTATTGTTCCTCGAAGCATATGACAACAAAATTCTAACTGATTTTTTGCTGAAATAAGAGAAAAAATAAAACATATTTTGTGATTTACCATAAATAAGCCACACAAAATAAGATTCTAACAGTTGTGTAAGTTTACAATTACTATTTTCTCATACAGAGGTCCTCAATGACATTGTGTTTAATCCATAAAAGCAGAGTCTCTTCAGGAGATGATCTCATCTTGTCCTTAATAAAGAAGACAGATCTTCTGATACAAGTAACTCCATGTTCCTCCATTTTTATTTGTCCTTCCTTGTCATTCATCCCTCTAATCTCAAAGAAAGGTCTTGCTTCCTATTCCAATTCTTCTATCTCTACTTTAGACAGTCTTTCCCATCTTCCTTCTCTAGGACCACCAGAACCATTCATTCCTTTAGCATTCACACATGTTCTTCTTTGGGTCCTTACTTTTCTACTTTTAAATTTATTCAGGTCTTTTTTCATGCTATTCTTTTTAGTAACACAGATCTCTTTCCTTCTCATTCTGTGCTCTAGTTTCCATATGTTCACCTTCCTTAACTTCATGTATTATGGCTTTTGCCCTCACACTTCTATGGAAATTGCTCTTCATTGTTTTTACCTCTTCTTAAAACTCACGTGTTTTCATTCCCATAGCATGAAACTTACCTTCCTACCTTACTATTTCTCTCCCTTCTATTAATCAGTCAACAAACTATAGACATTCACAAAAGTTCTTTTGATTGTAATCTATTATGCTTTACAAACTTACCAGCACTGACAAACTTATTTACTCCCAAATCTCTCTCACCAATTTTAACATTTTATGTAAGACCAAGTCTCATATCACTATTTTTCAGGACATTTGTACCTGACTGTTCCATCAGTAACTTAAATTCAAAATACCTGAAAGTGAATTTTTCCTTCTTTCTTCCTAAGGCAGCTGTTGTTCCCCTCTGTCCTATCTCCTTAGTTAGAAATCATATCAGTTTGTTCTCTCTTTGTATCACCAGCTCAAAAACTAAATCTGTAACCAGGATCTGCTGTTTATTACACCAAGAACGCTCTCATGAGTCATTTTTTTCCACATGAGCAGCCAGTACCACCATTTTGGTACCAATGTAAATGACCTTGCATCTAAGTAACTTCAAAAATGTATTCTCTATGCCTCCACACTCCTGCCACTCAGACTCACCCTTGCCTACTCCTCTTAGATTAGTATTACTTTCATCATTATTATTTCAGCACTCAAGGACTAATAACACCTCTCTTCACTTATAGTATCCAACTCATACTCTTCTGTTATTGTTAGCAATGGCTTTATCATTAAACTCAGCAGGTTCAAACTCTACCTTCTTCCTAAAACCTTCCCCACTGACGATCTCTAGCTGTTTTGACACCAGTGCTTAATACCAAATCCTACTGAGTTCATCTCAACACTCACAGGCATGCTCTCCTCTCCATCCTTACTTCTATGCTGTCCTTTTAACCTCAAGTCTAGTCATTTTTCCAAAATTTTCTCCCTGAGAGATTTTCTTTTTGAACCACAAAACCACTCAAATCCCCTTTTTGCTGGCTTCTCACTAAGTAAAAAAATAAAAACCAAACTGTTAAGGATGCAATATTAGGCTTTATTTCCTTCTCCAGACACAAACACATCACTTGTACTACCTTACCTTCATTATGGTACAAATGACCTATTTGGAGAGTCCTGAATTTTCCTAGCAATTTCCCCTCTGTTTTAAATCATGTTCATTCCTTTGGCATGAAACATCCTTTTCATTTGTGGAAATAACTTTATTTTGTATATCAGTCCATTGGGTCGCAAAGAGGGGGATGCGACTGAACTGACTTCAAATACTATTGTTTACAGGCATATAACTGGCCTCTGCATCATTATATCCAACCCAAATCTTTCTCCTAGATGAAAGACTAGAGTAGTCCCTTAGTAGTGTCATAAGAATTTGGTTTTTTAACAATTATAAATAGGCTTCAAATGTATTCTCCTGGTCTCTTAACTCTTCTCAACTTCTTCTGAAAGGCTATCTATTCTTATCAAAATCATACATTCACACATACTTACATGTGTGTGTATGTGTATCTCAATTGTTGAACAGTTAAGTGTTCTACATAATCAAAGATTCAAAATATGAAGAACCTTTAAAATGATTAATGTCAGCTTCCCTTGTAGCTCAGTCGGTAAAGAATCTGCCTGCAATGCAGGAGACCTGGGTTCAATCACTGGGTCAGGAAGATCCCCTGGAGAAGGAAATGGCAACCCACTCCGGTACTTTTGCCTAGAGCATCCCATGGACAGAGGAGCCTGGTGGGCTATGGTCCATGGGGTTGCAAGCGTCAGACATGACTTAGCAACTAAACCATCACCACTATAAGAAAAGTCAAAATTTAAAAGCCATGAAAAAAGTAGTTAAAGAAGACATCTAATAGTTAATGGCCAAATGTAGAGCTGTCATGATTTCAGACTTTACACAGGATAATTTATTCAAGAAAACGAGAGGTGGGAGGGAAGTTCCAGAGGGAGAGGACATATGTATACTTATGGCTGATTCACACTGCTGTGTGGCAGAAACCAACACAACATTGTAAAACAATTATCTTCCAGTTTAAAAAGAAAAAAAAAACAAAACTAAAAGAAAACAAGGTATTCTGGTCAATGAATCTAGGAGGAAAGTCAGATTATACGACAATATTTTATACTTATTAAAGGCAGGGACTATATTTCCCTATTCTTGGCATTTCTATTATATAGCACAAGTGTCTGGTACACTGCTGCTTTGTTGTTTACTCGCCAAGTCATGTCCGACTCTTTCGCGACTCCATGAACTATACCACGCCAGGCTCCTATGTCCACGGGATTTCCCAGGCAAGAACACTGGAGTGGGTTGGAGTGAGTTGCCATTTCCTTCTCCGTGGGGTCTTCCCAACCCAGGGATCAAACCTGCATCTCTGCATTGGCAGGGGATTCCCATATGGCACATTAGACATATTCAATAAATTACTGTTTAATTCTGCTTAATAGAGCACAAATTTCTTTAAGTAATTTTATAAAAAACATAAGTTTTGTCTCATAGTTTCAGTGTTCAATTGGTTAGTGATGGTGAAAATAAAAACCCTTAATTTTCTCTTACTACAGTAAGATTTTATATAAAAATTAATAAGAATATATTGCTGAGTTCCATTTTTCTGTAAAATAGTTTTATGGCATATTATAACAGATGAGATTTCACTGTATTCTGGAATAGAGTTCAGACTTTTAACATGGTCATAATTCCATTATATTTTAATATTTAAAAAGGATCTAATAGGGGATTTGGAATGATGCTATGTGTTAATTTGGTTAAACATATCTCTGTCACGAAATTACAAAGTAAAGGATAATGCAACCTAATCAGTTTAACTTTTCGCTTAAGAGGTACTACTTACATTTTAAATATTCAGGGGTTAATGAATCACTTTCCAGCAGATGGGTAGAGAGTATTTTATAAACCTCTGAATGTTCCCCCTCTGGGATAAAATTAAATATACTTTGATCCACAAGATCTGACTGAAAAAGAAATTTTTAAAAATTAAATAATTACAGTGAATCAAGAGAAATATATTTAAAAAATATATAATCACTCTTAAACATTAGACGAGCATATGGTTGATGTTTCATTATCTGTAAACACTGACAAATATCCAGTTTCAGAGTACAACTCAAAAGACAAGATTGAGAAGGTGAAAAAAGTTTCCATGATCTCACCATCTCTGATACTAGCATCATCAGATTCATGATCAATGTGATCTTTGAAATATACGTAAATTTTAAGTTTTACCACATGTGAACATGTAAAATATAACAGGACTAAGAAAGCTGATTAGAAGAATCTCTGGCTACCAGATGTAGCCTTACTGTACATACCAACCTCTGGTGAGTAGGGTATACACTACAAATAAAGGACCACAGGACGAGCCACAGGCTACATGAAGAGAAGACTTGACTTTGATGTCAGTTCAATTGTCCGATGTGTCCTTTCTTTATTTCATCTTTTCCAGTCATCTAACCTGTATCCCACTGTCAAAAAGTCATGCTTTAAGATAAACAACCACTTCCCGAAAAAGATGACTTATATGCTGAGCATTATCACCTATGCTAAGATATGGCTTTAATCAACAGTAATCTGACCAGCAAGAGGTTGCCTACAATGTGACATGGCTGTGGAATCCAAAGCAAATAGGACAGTGCCAGTCCATAAGAACCATGGACAATAAAACTTTAGTGAGATCACGTATGTGTGCGTTCTAAGTTGCTTCAGTCATGTCTGACTCTGTGCAACCCCATGGACTGTAGCCTTGTCAGACCCCTCTGTCCATGAGATTCTCTAGGCAAGAATACAGGAGTGGGTTGCCATGCCCTTCTCCAGGGGATCTTCCCGACCCAGGGATCCAATCCATGTCTCATGTTTCCTGAACTGGCAGGTGAGTTCGTTACCACTACATTGCCTGCCAAATCCCATCCAGTCTACTAGGTTTCTCTGCATTTCAAACTGCTCTGTGAAATCCTGGGGATAATGAAGTGATAGCTCCAAGACTATGGAAGGCAAGGGAGGTGAAAAGAAACTGTGAAGACAGGGCTAAGGGTTCCACTAAGTAGTTTCACTTTTATTTTCTATTTCAAATATTGTAAAGATTGTTCAGAACACAAAACCTCAAACAATAACAAAAAGCAGAGAGCCACTGAGGATGGTAAGAGGTGGGATAGGGGTGTTTACCACTCTCATACAAGCCATATACACTTTCTTCAGTCCTTTCCCTAGCCTTCAAGGTACACCCCATGAAGTGAATCTTTCCTCTCTCTCACCACTTGTTTGTACTCTTCTGTCTTTCACAGACCAGCTGAAAATCCTTCTTCCAAAAATATGTCTTTTAACTGCATTGTTGTTGTTTGTTGTCCAGTTGCTAACTCATGTCCGACTTTTTGCAATCCCCTGGACTGCAACATGCCAGGCTCTTCATTCCTCCACCATCTCCTAGAATTTGTTCAAATTCATGTCCATTGAGTCCGTGATGCTATCTAACCATCTCATCCTCTGTTGCCCCCATCTCCTTTTACCTTCATTCTTTCCCAGCATCAGGGTCTTTTCAAATAAGTCAGCTCCGCACATCAGGTGGTCAAAGTACTGGAGCTTCAACTTTAGCATCAGTCCTTCCAATGAATATTCAGGACTGATTTCCTTTAGAATTGACTGGTTTGATCTCCTTGCTGTCCAAGGGACTCCCAAGAGTCTTCTCAAGCACCTCAATTCAAAAGCACCAATACTTTGGTGCTGAGCCTCCTCTATGGTTCAACTCTCACATCTATATGTAACTACTAGGAATACCATAGCTTTGACTATTAATATATGGACCTTTGTCATCAAAGTTATGTTTCTGCTTTCTAATACACTGTCTAGATTTGTCACAGCTTTTCCAAGGGGCAAGTGTCTTTTATTTCATGGCTAGTCATTGTCCACAGTGATTTTGGAAACCCCTAAAATAAAACCTATCCCTCCTTCCACTTTTCCCCCTTCTATTTGCCCAGAAGTGATGGGATCAGATGTCACAATCTTAATTTTTTAATGTTCAGTTTCAAGCCAGCTTCCTCCCTCTCTTCTTCCACTCTCATCAAGAGGTTCTTTACTTCCTCTTCATTTTCTGCCATTAGATTGGTATCCTGTACATATCATAGGCTGTAGATATTTCTCCTGGTAATCTTGATTCTAGCTTGTGATTCATGCAGCTCGGCATTTTACATGATGTACCCTGCATAGAAGTTTAAATAAGCAGAATGACAGTATACAGCTTTGTCACACTCCTTCCCCAATTTTGAACCAATCCCTTGCTCCATGTCTGGTTCGAACTGTTGCTTCTTCACCAGCATACAGTTTTCTCGGGAAAGAGGTAAGGTGGTCTGGTACTTCCATCTCTTGAAGAATTTTTCAGTTGTGATCCACAGACTCAAAGGCTTTAGCATAGTCAATAAAGCAGAATTAGATGTTTTTCTGGAATTCCCTTGCTTTATTCATAACCCAACAAATGTTGGCAATTTGATCTCTGGTTCCTCTGACTCTTCTAAACCCAACTTGGAAGTAATGGGTTGGGTTCACATGACTATTGAAGCGTAACTTGAAGGATTTTGAGCATAGCCTTGCTAGCATGTGAAATGAGCACAATTGTACAATAGTTTAAACATTCTTTGACACTGGAATGAAAACTGACTTTTTCCAGTCCTGTGGTCACTGCTGAGTTTTCCAAATTTGCTGAAACACTGAGTGCAGCACTTTAAAGCATCATCTTTCAGGATTTTAAATAGCTGAGCTGGAATTCCCTCACGTCCACTAGCTTTATTCATAGTAATGGTTCCTAAGGCCCACTTGACTTCTCACTCCAGGATGTCCAGGTTTAGGTGAATGACCACACCATCATGGTTATCTGGGTCATGAAGATCTTTTTTGTAGAGTTCTTCTGGGTATTCTTGACATCTCTTAATCTCACCTGCTTCTGTTAGGTCCATACCATTTCTGTCCTTTATTGTGCCCATCCTTGCATGAAATGTTACCTTTATATCTCCAGTTTCATTGAAGAGATCTCTAGTCTTTTCCTTTCTGTTGTCTTCCTCTATTTCTTTTCATTGTTCATTAAAGAAGCCCTTCTAATCTTTCCTTGCTCTTCTGTGGAACTCTGCATTCAGTTGCACATACCTTTCCCTTTCTCCTTTGCCTTTCACTTCTCCTTTCCTAAGCTATTTGTAATGCCTCCTCAGACAACCACTTTGCCTTCTTGCATTTCTTTTTCTTGGGGATGGTTTTGGTCACTGCCTCCTGTACCATGTTAGGGACCTCTGTCCATAGTTCTTCAGGCACTCTGTCTACCAGATCTAATCCCTTGAATATACTCATCACCTCCACTATATAATCATAAGGGATTTGATTTAGGTTATATCTGAATGGCCTAGTGGTTCTCCCTACCTTCCTCAACTCTTTTTGAGAGCCTCTTGGACAAAAAGGAGATCAAACCAGTCAATCCTAAAAGAAATCAACACTGAATATTCACTGGAAAGATTGATGCTGAAGCTGAAGCTTCAATACTTTGGCCACCTGAAGCGAAGAGCCAACTCACTGGAAAAGACCCTGATGCTGGAAGATTGAGGGCAGGAGAAGAAGGGGGTATGAGATGACTGGATGGCATCATCGACATAATGCACATGAGTTTGAGCAAACTGGGAGATAGTGAAGGACAGGGAAGCCTGGCTTGCTGCAGTTCATGGGGTCGCAAAGAGCTGCACACGACTTAGCAACTGAACAACCACAGAGAATGAAGTGGGTCAAAGTGGTAAAGATGCTCAGCTGTGCATGTGTCTAGCAGTGAAAGTAAAGTCCAGTGCTGTAAATAACAGTACTGCACAGGAACCTGGAATGTTAGGTCCAGGAATCAAGGTAAACTGGAAGTGGTCAAGCAGGAGATGGCAAGAGTGAACATCAACATCTTCGCAATCAGTGAACTAAAACGGATGGAAATGGGTGAATTTAATTCAAATGACCATTATATCTACTACTGTGGGCAAGAATCCCTTAGAAGAAATGGAGTAGTCCTCACAGTCAACAAAAGGGTCCAAAATACAGTACTTGGGTACAACCTGAAAAACGACAGAATGATCTCGGTTCGTTTCCAAGGCAAACCATTCCACATCACAGTAATCTAAGTCTATGCTCCAATCACTGGTGCCAAAGAAGCTGAAGTTGACCGGTTCTATGAAGACCTACAACACCTTCTAGAACTAACACCAGAAAAAGATGTCCTTTTCATCGTAGGGGATCGGAATGCAAAAGTAGGAAGTCAAGAGATACCTGGAGTAACAAGGAAGTTTGGCCTTTAGAGTACAAAATGAAGCAGGACAAAGGCTAACAGAGTTTTGTCAAGAGAACGTGCTAGTCAGAGCAAACAACCTTTTCCAACAACTCTACACGTGGACATCACCAGATGGTCAATACCAAAATCACACTGATTATGTTCTTTGCAGCCAAGATGGAGAAGTTCTATACAGTCAGCAAAAACAAGACCTGGAGCTGACTGTGGCACGGATCATGAGCTCCTTATTGCAAAATTCAGGCTTAAATTGAAGAAGGTAGGGAAAACAACTTGGACATTCAGATATGACCTTAATCAAATCCCTTATGATTATACCATAGAAGTGATGAATAGATTCAAAGGATCAGATCTAGTAAGAGTGCCTGAAGAGCTATGGACAGAGCCTAAAGAACAAAGATTCTGGCCCCTTTGATAGGCTTTATTTACTTATTTCAAATATTTGTTTTCTTATTAAAAATATTTATTTGCAAATAGAGAAGTCCAAGTAATCATAACTACTTCAAAAATTCTAGATTTTTATTTCTGCATACTGCATTTACACCAAACATTGTATTGACTTTCTTAATACACATTTGTGTTTATATTTCAAAATTATCAAGTTAAGAAAAATAGATATGAAAGGCTCATACAATATCTTAATAATAGCAGTGTTATTCCTGGACTCTGTCAGGCTATGTAACATGGTTAATCTTCCCCCCTGTATTACATGGTAACAAATTTAATATACTATCTTCTCAGGAACACATTTAAGCAAGTGGGAGGAAAGCAATTTTGAATTGTAAAACTTTACAAATTTTAAGTTCCCAGTAGAGAGACTTTATGTCTTGGTATTTCCACTAAATTATTGCACAATTCTCTGTGGTTCATATGTGTTCTCTGTGGTTTCATATGTGGTTCATATGTGGTTCAAACACAAAGGGGCTGGGTGAAAAATGTCTAAAATCCCTTCTGCCCTGGAGGTGGTATGACCTTATCATTTTGTTGTAGAAAACCACTTCAGGAACAACAACAAAAAAAAAATCCATAAATATCCTTTCCTGATTAGCAGCCACAAATAGGTTAAAATTTACCTAAATTAGTTTCATAAGTATGACATGACAAAATTAAGACAAAATTTTTTCCAAGACCTATAGAATCAGACATGCAATTTTATAGCTAGATTTAAAATTTAAGTTTAAAACCATTAAGTCATACTGACCACTGATTAAGATGGCAAATTTTAATTTCTCAACAGAACTGAATTATAAACACTAAAGCTTTATATTTAGAGATTTTCTAATGTTTCTTTCCCTCGGGACAAGAGTCAAAAATATATTTTAGATAAAAAGGTATGTATGTTAAAAAAAAAAAAAAAGGTATGTATGTTAAAACAGAAAGAAAGGGACACCACTATTTTAAATCTTTTGCTTAGCATCTGTTACAGTTTAATTATTAATGACAGGCCATAAGAGAAAAATCATTTTTTTTCCCCTTATTGGGTTTGATCCTAAACAAGTTTTATTTCATTTTATCAAAACATCCTTCTGGGGACTTCCTTGGTGGTCCAGTGGCTAGGAATCTATGCTCCCAATGCAGGGGGTCTGGGTTCGATTCCTGGTCAGGGAACTAGATCCCACATGCCACAACTAAAAAAATCCTGCATACCACAAGAAAGATCCTAGGTGCCGTAACTAAGACCCAGCTCAGCCAAATAAACAGTACAATATAGCAATGTCAGTGATGTGAGGAAAAGTATCCATCGTAACTGGAGAGCAGTTTAAAAAAAAAAAGAACCAAAGAAACCTGTTTTACATCACATACTATTAACTCAGTATGCAATGAAATGGGTCTGCTGTATCGGTGGCAATCTCTCCCGCCCAAAAACTCACCTGCTGGTCTCTACATGCGTTGGGTGACACCAACGGTTAAAAACACCCAGAAGATGTTACTAACAGAGGAAACTGGGTAGGGATATGGGGGCACTCTGTACTATCTTCTTAATTTTTCTACAAATGTAAAAATAGTTCCAAAATTAATTGTTTTTTAATCTAGGAGGCAATGAGATGGTCATGAAGTTTTTCATTGAGAGGAGTATGTTAATTATCAAACACATGGGTCCTAAATAGGTTTGTTGCACACGTTATTTCAATATGCCATGAAATATTCCCTCACTAAAGATCCAGTGTGGCATTAGGAAGGAATCTTTAAAACATCTATTTCAAATAATCTACTCACTTTCTTATACTCAATCAATAATTACTAAGTGCCTCACTAAGAAATTAGCCAGTATATGTGGATACAGAGATAAAATCTCTGCACTTAGAAAGTTTACCATTATAATCCAAATCAACAGAAAATTAAAATTCACTGTAAGTGTCATGGTAGCAGCAGGTATAAGGTAACACGAGAAAAGGCATCTAATTCTCAATGAAGTCCAGGAAAAGTGCCCAAGAAGCAGGCTTTTTAAAAGTCTGACCATACTGCAAATTACACCCTGATTATAACTAAAGACAATATAGTTTCTAAAAATACATAACTGAAAGAAAATCCAATAAAATTGTTTATAGGTTTAAAAGCCTATAATTATACATTTACTCAAATTACTCAACCTTATTTTATTACAGTTGATTTATAGTATTATTAGTTTTAGGTGTACAACATTAATGATTCAATTGTTTTAATAGACTACACTCCACTTAAAGTTATTGCAAAATAATGGCTATATTTCCCTATGCTAGACAATACACCCTTGTTGCTTGACGTTTATACATCGCATGGGTAATCCCCTCCCCCATCACATCCCTCCCCCATCCCCTGCCACCCTGGTAACTGCTAGTTTTTCTTTATATGTGAGTCTGCTTCTGTTTTGTTATATTCATTCTTTTGTTTTATTTATTATTCAATCTTATCTTAGTCATATCATAATCTTACAAAAGGATTTCTTTCCCTAGCTTTTCTTACTATGCAAATTTTTTCTTAAGGAAACAGTTGTCCAGAAAAATTCAGTTATCAGTCTGTCCTTTGGTCTGCCCCCAGAGAGGCAGTAAAGCCAAGCCATTTTCTGTGTGACACAGAAATCAGCAAATTATTTACTGCCTGGCTTTCAGAAACAAAGTACCCTTATAGAATCTGGCCTTTTAAGTATAGAGTAAATTCTCTTCATAAAGTACAAAGCAGTAGCGTAATCAGAGGGAAGGAGATACTGCTTTTCAACATCTCTTTAAAGAAATCTTAACAGAACAGATGACTTTGTATTGTTACACATTTTCAAGAGATGGCATTTTAAGAGTAATTTTAAGTAACTTCAAAATATTTACATCCAAACCCCATTTTAAGCCAGTAAGTTAGGGGGTCCCCAGAGAAAGAGAACCAGAAATAGCTTTCTTGACATAAGAGAAACCATTTTGTAATCTAAGCTTGGCCACAATGCTTGCCCTTGAAGGAATATTAGTAATGAATGATCTTAAGGGAACAAAGGAATACAGGAACAGAGAAAGGTCAGGCAAACAACAATGCAGTGAAAGCAGAGTTCCAGTTCCTCCTCAAAGGATATATATAAAATATGCCCGAGTTCTACAGGAAACCAAGGCCCTCTGCTAAGTGGAGAATATGATGATGATGTTGACCTTTTCTCACTTCAATCAAGTAAAGCTTAGATGCTGTTTACCTTTGCTCTACTTTTATACTGAATTCTCCTCTGCTCAAGTCCCTTCATGAATATGCATGTACTCTTAGCTTAAAAATTCCCTAATTTTGCTGTTCGGAGAGATAATGCTTTGGGAAAGATACCAGTGTTCTTACTTGCTGCAAGTAATAATAAATCCTTCCTTCTCCTAATCTTTGCCTGGGTTGTGTCTAATGGCTTGACATTCACCAAGAGGCAAACCCATTTTTGTGTAACATCACCTTAGATGAGAATATTACATATTCAACAAAGACTTCAAATTCATAAAAACTGTCAGGTGGAGCACAGCACCTAGCATAGCATTTGGTAGCATAGATGTTCAATAAATATGTTAAGTAAGACAGCAAACACATAATTCAAGTACTCACCATTCTAATCAAAATTTACATATAATTATTTTCTGATTATCTACCCTTTGGGTCATATTAAGAACAAATGGAATATGGGCATTAAAATATTATCAACTCAAGACACAAAGCACAAAAGTTCTGTATCTATTATTTTCAGCATGTTCTTGTAAGTCATTCTTTTGAGAAAAGTATTTAGCTGCAACAAATATCTCAGTAGAAATTTAGTTATTCCCAAGATATTTTCAATGAGTAAGTGACATCACCACCACACTGATTAAAGTTAATATTGAAAACTCAGCATTAGAATAAAGAAGACAGGAAAAATAGAGGTTAAAGTAGGAGTTGAGTATTTAGTTACTACAGATGAGAGTCATGACTGACCTGAAAAAATACAGCCATACTAAAACGAAGACATACTTAGAGGTCTCATCCCCACTCTGATCATTGTTCAACAGTGCTCTGGGGCTTCCCTTCTTAAGGTTTTAGAACATTTAAAAATAGGCATTAAGTGAGAAAGATGAGGTGGGAGGTAGGAGGGAGGTTCAAGAGGGAGGGGACATATGTATACCTATGGTTGATTCATGTTGATGTATGGCAGAAACTATCACAATATTGTAAATCAATTTTCCTCCAAAAAATAAACATATTAATAAAACAATTTTTTTAAAAAGTGAGAAAGAGATCACAGGATTTTTATACTTACCGGTAAATGTTCAAGCAATGAAGTTACACTCTCAGACACATATATTATGCTTCCATCTGTCATGATTGCTAAAAAAAAACCATCAAGAGCCTGAAATTAAACATAATGGTCAGTTAAATGAAAAGAAAAAAGTATTTCACAGGACAGACATAAGAATCTAAGATAAATCACAAAGAACTGGAAATTTCTAGAGCACTGTCAAAATACTAGCTTTTCCCCTTTGCAGTACCTTAGTATCTATCTTTGTGAATTTTAAGACGCTTCTGGAAAAAAAATACCACTCTATGACCATTACTGAATGGCAAGTTTCTAAAAGAGACTTAATGTTCTACCTTTATCATATGCTATTATACAACGATGGCCTTATTTGAAGATGTTAATATCTCCAAAGCATAGATGCCATCAACAATATGTCTTTGGCCAACAAAAGAACACATTATCACCTTCACATATATAATATTAACAGAAGTGTATGAAGCACAGGGAGATACATGGGGAATAAACTGAAAGGGAGTAAGCTGAAAAAATAGAGTGAAGTCAGATCATGGAAGGCTTTGAATATCAGGGCAAGACATATGAACTTTGCTTAAGAGTGGTCTGGAAGCAATGTGTAAAATGGATTTTGAGGAAAAAGTGAATTAAGAGGAAGATTTCAGTGGCCTTTGGAATAATCAGAGAAGTTAAGGAGAATCTGAACGAAATCAGTAGCAGTAAAAACAGAGAACAAAGGACTTAGGCAAGCATTAGGAAATGTGATGTTAAGAGTTCAGGAGAGGAGTCAGCACAGGGGAACAATATTTAACAAAAAGCAATACTCGATTCATGTCTCACAAAGTTTTTCATCTGAGAATCTTAGGCACCAAAGTGGAAGCTGAGGAAATGAGACCTGCAAAAATGAAAAGGATGCCAAAAACAAATCTTTGAGGTGTTATCTATGTATGGAGATGAGGAGGAGCGGAAGTGCCAGAGAAAACGACAAAGACAGGACAGAAGACACTGCTGTTGATGAAGTCAATGGAAGAAAGAATGACAAAGTCAGTGAGGAGGAAAACGGACGGTTCAGTAAAAAATGGCATCAAACAAGACAAGGAACAAAAAAATGAGGACTGAATTTTGGTGACTTTCAAGAGTTATGTCAATAGGAAGGAGATTCATACTACAATGAGTTTACAGATGGGTGGATCATCAGAAGGCTATTATAAAACACTCTGTTCAAGTTCATGAAAGCACACATTTTGAGAGGACAAAGTATCAAGGGAAGTCATTTTTTTAGAAAAAGTAACTGAAATATATTTTCAGGCTAAGGAAAAGAAGATCCAATGGAAAAAATGTTGAGGACTTCCCTGGTGGTCCAGTGGCCGAGAATTCACCTGCCAATGCAGGGGACATGGGTTTGATCCCTGGGCGGGGAAGATCCCACATGTCATGGGGTAACTAAGCCCATGTTTTGCAACTACTGAGCCTGCATGCTGCAGCTACTGAAGCCCGCATGCCTACAGCCCACACTCCACAAGAGAAGCCATGGCAATGAGAAGCCCATGCACTGCAACTAGAGCATAGCCCCCGCTCGCTGCAACTAGAGAAAGCCCACACGCAGCAACCAAGACCCAGAGCAGCCATAAACAAACAAGTAACTTAAAAAAAAGAAAAGATATTAAAGATATACAGCAGATAAAGTATATCACAAGAGGAGTTCCTCTTCTATCAAATAGTTATCACACTAAATCTGAATTTCTTGTGTAAGTACAGGGCTCTCTCAAAGGATACAATTCTGGTAAGAACTATATTGTATCTGCAATATTGTATATCTGCAGCACCTGGCATATGTGTGGCACATGGCAAGTAAAAAATACCTGTATGTTACTTATGTATCTGAGAGTTAGAACAAGCCTCCCTCTAATTCTAAGTAACTGTTCAGGTATATGGTCAATGTATGGAAAAAGGCATACCCCACCTCCCCTTTTATTGAGGGAAGATGTTTGGGTATCAGAAAGTAATTAATTTGAGCAGATGCCTGCCTTCCAGAATGGCTCAGACAAACTCATTCTTGGCTAATGTAAGGGGAGGGGATGAAACCTTATAATTCAAGCAAATTCATGAAATTTTCACAAAAACTCTTTAATACAATTACGCCAGTATTATTTCTTAAGGAAAAGGGTCAAAATGATGTTAAGAACATGCTTTTCTCATGTGCAGCTAGACTGCGTCATCTTTGAAAGCAAATAACTATTTTCTATGATGATCTCTACTTGCTCCTAGGAGATCTACTAGGAATTAGGATGCAGCTCTCTTCTGTGAAGTCAATAAACTAAAATCAGAATTCTTAATGACCTGATCCCACTCCCAGAAGCAGAGCCTGCCCCCTTCTCTTCCAAAACAGGTAAAGATTCAGCAGAGAAAGGCCTGCATTAGCATCTCACCAAGTCTTAACACAAGAAAGGATCCAGAGTTCAAACTTCTTTTGAATGGAAGGATGTAATTTTCCAAGAAGGTAGGTATGTACACCAAAACAGGAGGGGCTTTGAGGAGGAAGACTCGAGAGATGTGGAACAAGACAGAAGGACGTCCTTATCCCAAGACTGAAGACTGTGAAGGTTATCCCTTGTCCACGTTGTATGATAGGAGGAAAAGGGCTCATTAGTTAAAACTCATATTCCTATCTACTTTACATCTACTTTGCACATATCAAGAGGCCTGTATACATGTTGGTTGTTTACTTAGTACTTAATCTGGCAAGACTGGATGGAAGTCCCAAGGAAGGGGACAGAACCTCCTTGAGATGAGGCAGGCAGGGCCCTGGCCCTTCTCTTGTAGAGTACTGGGGAGAGCTGCCAGCTGTCAAGAGGAAAGAACTCCATACCAGGATATGACTCCACACAGAGATAACTTGGCACAGAGGTCTAGTGAGGCTAAATTGCCCTTATTTTCTTGGTTAATCTCAACATCCCCAACAAGGGTAGCAAGGAATATTCCTTAAGCATCAGAAACAAGAGGTAGAGGGATGGGTGGCAATGGAAGAGGGAAGAAAGACAGCCAACACACAAGGTAGAAGTGAATTTTAAGATCTTAGTCTCAGTTCTTTGATTAATTAGCTGACTGGACAAGCTACAATCTCTCTAGGCATCATCCATAAAATGAAGAGTTTGAGCTGAATGACCCCAGCTCTTCTGCTAGCAGCTCTAACATTCCTAGACAAAACCTACATCTGAAATTCTGAAAAGTGCATTCAGACTGCCTGATTGTAATCTAATCAACATGATAAGCCAACAATAACACAACTAGGTTAGCTGAACCCAGGTTACAATACACACAATTATACATATCCTTCAATCTTGGCATATGAACATTGAAATGCCTATTTAGCAGTTGCAAATATTCACTAAAAATCAAAAATATGCTTGACATATTAAAAGTTAATAAATGTAATATTTTTCAGGAATGTAATTTCAAAAGCTGTGAGGATAATCATGAGACTACTAATTTATAGTTCAAAAATGCAGTGAATGCTGGCTCAGCTGATTAGTTTTATTTTGAGCAAATTTCATAATCCCTTTGCTCAATTTCCTCATCTGAAAGTAAGAAAGGGATACTAATACTGTATCTTCATAAGACTACTGTGAGGATTCACTGAGGTAATAGTATGTAAGACATGCTCAGTTATTTTTTCAGGTTTTAAGCATGGCTTTAAGTATATATACAATGTATTTACACTCAAATTTTCATATGGTAACATTTCTGCTGAATATATAAAGACTTAATCTAGCAATTAACTGTTCTACCTAGTAAAAACAGAAAAATAATTCAATAATTTGCAAAATACTGTTGCTTTGGACTTTAGTCAACATGCAAAGACACTTGAGACATGGTTCTTACATATACATATACCACAGAGATACATGCTTAAAAAGAAAAACCTGAACAAACAGAATAAGAAATGCAAATTATTTAACAATCTCTACTTCAATTGTTTTCTTCTACTCCTTCTGTCTCTAGCTTATTTTGCTTATCTACTTTTCTTGTCCTTAACTGTTAACAC
Source organism: Okapia johnstoni (assembly GCA_024291935.2). NCBI lineage: Eukaryota > Metazoa > Chordata > Mammalia > Artiodactyla > Giraffidae > Okapia > Okapia johnstoni. The sequence continues at coordinate 64,461,226 of CM044308.1, forward strand.
CCAAGTATAATACCACCTTTATTTATTATTATTTTTGGGGGGAAAATAAAAGCTTTCATAGAAATCTGATACTGAACTCTGTACTTTGTGTGCATGAAGATATCCTTATTAATCTAAATTGGAAATGTTTAAAAAGTAAAACTGATAGGTATGAGTGACTCAAAATTTTTGTGGATTTTATATTTGATTACATGACATATTAAGTTTTGCACTTCTAAGTATGATCTGAACTGTATTCAAAAATAATTCTGTCATGGAAGAACATCTACTTTTAGAAGGAAAACCTTTAGAAGTTTCTATTTAAAATGAGAAGAGTTGCCTTTCAATGTATATTTCATTATTTTGATATTTTCAAAATACTTCATTTAGTATCATTTTATGCTGTGTTTAGGTGGATTTTAATTTGTTAAAAAAATCCTACTGTCCAGTAAAATACATTTCATAATATTTAATATGTAATGAATAATATATTTTATTTTTCATTTAAATGTTAGTGTTGTCTAGGTAGAGAACTTGGTAGTTATAGGTTTCTGAGTTATTAAGCCTCTCAAAAATTCAGATGATATTGAAAGCACAAAGATTTAGCATTATTTTACCACATATAGTCCTATTTTATTACAATACTTACATCAGTTAATTTTAAATGAATAGTTGGTTGACTTACACTGAATTAATATTTTTCAGTATTAAACTAATATTATTAAAACTATAGTAGAATTGGTAACTCCTGTGATTTCTTAAGAAAATAAAACTTTTCAAAAATTAATCTGGACATACCTCTAGCATTAATTGTGTAAACTCTTCATTACTAAGGAATGTAGGTTTCCAGTCCTGTCGAATTTCACTAGCGTCTGACTGTGCAGTGATTTCTGTAAACAGATTGACACATTAGTGGCACTAATTAAAGAGGAGAGCCATAGTCAATAACATTTATTGGTCTAGGTAAGTATTAGGAGGTCCAAATTTTGGTATGATGAAATATTTGAGCTAATGTAGCAGGTCATCTGCTTGAATAATTTGGATAATTTTAAGACTAGTCTCTTGACAATGTCAGTCTCTCTGAATTTTCTCTGGGGAGCTTTGAGAACCTTTGTTCCTGACTGGCCTGAGATTGCTTCCTGCTTTACACAATGATCAAATAAGAATCAGAATAAGCAGATTAGATCAAGCATTAGAAATATATTCTTTCTCCTTTCTTTCTTTACCTTTTAAACAGTAGTACCTAGAACAGACCTAAAGATACAAACCTGGAGGAAAGAAGCCAAGGAGATCAGTCAGTCAGTTTTTAAAAAAGAATTATTTTAGGCTCGCCTATTGCCAGGCAGAGATTCTTCCCAGTCTAAGGTGTTCTACTCTTAATTAATCAAAGAGACTAAATTAAAATTCTAGGCAAAAACTTTATAATAATAAACCCAGAGTGATTCTGCTCAGTGTCCTCTGGCATGTTTTCTTAGTGGTAGGAAGCTGGTCAAAATTTAGAGATTCCCTAGCTTTCGGCACTTATTTTAACACAATTATTATAGTTTATTTTGCAACATACTTCTAACGGATTGTTATAAAAAGCTATTCATAAATGATGAAATCTGTACTCAGGCAATATTTTTTCCATATTTAAATGCAGACATATTAAAACAACCAAGTAAAATGATTTTACTCTACAAAATATACTCTATCTTGTAGTGGAAAATATGGACTAAGTTGTTTTGATTTCTGTATTACCAGATAGATAAATACAGCATAACGAATTGGCACCCCAAATTTGGCATATTGGAAATGTCTGTATTAGATATGAATCACTACAGCTACTAATTCTGTGGAATATAATCATGCTTTTCAAATTCACATCAATTATATACATTCAGAAAAAAGGACTTAAATCCATAAAGAAATTCCATCAAGTTTAGCTAAACCCAGGTTTATTTTTAGAGTAGTAAGTATATAAGAATTACCTTTCAATTTCAGGTAAATTTTAATTTTGTGAGAACCATAAGCCCAACTTTAAAAAAAAATCTAAATGCCAAAATTAATCCTCTATTGTCAGGGGGAAATAATTATGCATGCACATCATTTCATTTCATTCAACAATCATTTACTGAACTGCTACAATGTCTGAGGAATGAGTGTACTAACAAGGGACAAAGAAATTAGTGAGAATACCATTTGTAGAGATAAAATGTAATGACAACGTAGGCAGTAAAAATGAACACCAGCAATTTTGACACATTACCAGAAGAATCAACAAAATTTGGCAACTGTGATACTGTACACTAAAGAAGATGAAAAAATGCAAAACTCTTCTCAGGTTTGAGTCCCAGGGGAGTGAAAGGATTGTGGTGTGAAAATGGAAAGCTGAAACAAAGAGATGACTTGACAAAATGAAAATGAATTCAATTTTAGATGTGTTGAGTCTGAGAACATTTAAAACCAAAGATCCAGAAGTTACCTGGAAATGAAAAACTGTAAAGTCTGCATCTAAAAATACAGACTTAGCAGTTTAACAGAGAGGCAAAACCAAGGGTAAGAGCATAGAGAAAGCATGAACACAAGATAAGACCTAGAGAAATGTCATGTTCAGAGGGCAGAAAGAGGAAAGAAGATAGCTTGGTTGGGAGAGGGAGATGAATGATTGGGAGAGGGAGGTGAATGAAGAAGTCCAGTGTATCTCAGAACAAGGAAAAAGAAAGCCAGTGGAGGGCAGGTAAAAATTTCCAGTGTTTCAGGGATGCAGAAGAGGATGAGGTATAAGAAAGAGCTACTGCTTTATTGGCAGCAGAGAGGGTGGGGTCATGGCATTAATAAAATTAACAAAAATAATTTTAAACAGTGGTGAAGCATAAACCAGGCTAGTAATATATTACAGAGTGAGTTAGTGAGAAACAGAAGCACTAGTTACAAATTCTCTTTTGAGAAGTTCTGTAGTTCATTTGCATCTGAAAAAGTAAATGTCCTTCTACAAGTTTTTCACCTATTTTCTATTAAGTAGCATCTGTTAAGTACCAAAATACTTACTATTCTCTAAAATTTCCTTTCCATGACATATTTACTCAAAGTGATTTTCTTTAACAAATAATCACTTTAAAACCGTGTTTATTTCCTAGTCACTGAAGTAATCTGGTTAAATTACGTATCTCATGATCTGACTCGATTCTCTTCCAAATACACTCATAACTTTCCAACTCAATTCTATGCTCCAGTTAAACTGACCTCTCCTTGCTTCTCTGGTTTTACACATGCTACTCCCTCCATGTGAAATGCTGTTTTCCTTAAGATAAAAGGAAGACTCAGTTGAAAAATCAACTGGTTTTATGACTTCTCTGACACATTCTTTCCTCTGTGTTCGTAGTTTATTTTTTACAAGCACCACTCACATTATAATTACTTGCATTCTAATTAGCTGTTTATATATTATTTGTCTCCCTTGGTTTGAGTTACTTGAGGGTCAGAACTATTACCCTGCACCACAAGAATCTAGGCTATGTGTGTTAGTCTCTCAGTCACGTCCGACTCTTGGCGACCTCATGGACTGGAGCCTGCCAGGCTCCTCTCTGTCTATGGGGATTCTCCAGGCAAGAATACTGGAGGGGGTCACCATGCCCTCCTCCAGGGGATCTTCCCAACCCAGGAACTGAATCCAGGTCTCCTGCATTGCAGGGAGATTTTTTACCGTCTGAGCCACCAGGGAAGCAAAGGATATAGCAGGCACTAAATAAATGTTTGTTGAATGAAAGAAAGAACATACCAGGGAATCATTAAAAGGCAATTATTTCTTTCTCTTAAAAAAAGGTTAGGAATCATCCAGTCTCAACCATCACTGCCAGGATTCCATCACATTATGCTTTAAGAGAGAGTCTGTTATTAAAAAAAAATCCATTTTACAAAGTTAAAAATGTACCTTTATGTTTTCGTAAAAAATCGATGCTCTTCTGTAGAACAGTAGATTTGTCCATCTTTCTAGCATTACCAGGAAGCATGGATCCCAGTTCTTTAATGAGAACATTAAACTGATCTCTACGTTTCTTTTCAGATTTGTTTCTAGATACTCTGATGGAATAAAAAATTACATAAGCAGCTTTCAAACAATCCATTTAACTACACAAATAGTTTAATACAATGCTCAATATGGACACAACCACAGAGCACATACTTCTGTGAATACAAATGGTAATGAATGTTCATATTCTAGGTTACCAACAACATAATTAGGACAACAATTTTTCTTCTTGGCTTAACCACTAAAGAAACTTTTACATATTAAGCACCTGGCATAACTGTTTTTAAGACAAATTACGTTCAAATCTCAATTTTTACTGAATATAATATTTATCAAGAATTTGTGTTTCCCTTACAAGGCTATTATTATTACCTTAGTGATAATTTGTGATATTTTGTGAAAGTACATATATAAATACAAATTGTTAAAAATTACTGAATAGGAGAAAGTTACCATCTCCTATAAGCGTTAAATTATAAACAGAAATCTAAAGATGAAAATCTCTCTACCCTCAGGCTTACCCACACATTTTTCCTCTTTACTCCTCTATCCCAGCCTCCAACACAGAGCTGTAACCACTTGCATGCATATCTGTCTCTTCACTGAGCCATGGGCTTCTTGATAGCAGAGCCCAAATTTTTTCATCTAAGCACTTAAGCGTAACACCTAACAAACAGTAAGTGCTCAAAATATATGTGCTAAATGAATAATTCCCACTGTTCTAAGTGAAGCAGTAACTAGGAGCAAATTCTTAGCTGTATTGAGAACTTGTAAAATAAATACAACTATTTACAGAGCAACTAATCATTATGTAACACTTCTAACTATATGCTTTTTGTGAAGTCAGACTTTAGAATTCAGTTTTTGTTTAAACAAAGTATACTACTTTCCCAAAAGGTCAGAGGATAATTCTATTAATTTAATTTTTTTCAGTAAAGCAGCAGCATTTATTCCATATTAGTACTGGGAAGAAATACAAAAAAACCTCTTAAGAAATGCAATAGAAATTAACTGACCCCCTCACCAAACGCTAAACTCTTTGTTACAATGATAGAGACTGTACTAACAAGGACTAGGAATACTGGACAAAGATAATCCCTTTCAAGAAATTCACCTAAATTCTATGGAAACTCCTAAGTGTGCTAAATTGAAGCATGAAGGCTGAGTGAGAAAGGGGGCGGGGGGGGGGGTAGTGGTGTGTGAGAAGGCCACTCCAGACACAGGAATCCTGTACAAAGATGAAAACCTATCACAAGCAGCTCAGCACGGCTAATGTGGCCAGAGCACAGGCTTTCTGTGCCCAACTACGCTGGAGTCGGGGGTGTGGTGCTGGGCAGTTCAGAACAGCAAGTACTCAGAAAAAAAACCATTAAGTTTTTATGCTACACAAAAGGATTTTAGTTTTAGTGAAAGTCATTAAATAGTGAAAGATACTGAAAGGTTTTAAGCAAAGAAATGCCATGAACAGAACTGCTTGTTAGTAAGACCATTCCAGCAACCGAGTAATGAAAGAATCAATGTAAAACAATTCATTTAACAAAAGCTACTGAAAACTTACTGTATGCCAAACAAGACTGGAGGCCAGATGACCATTTAGGAGGCAACTGCAATATCCTAGGCTATAAACCACAGCAGTGGCAGTGTTAACACAGCAGTGTGGGTCTGAGGATTAATAGGCAGAACTAGCATTTCTAGGTAAATCAGATTTGGAGTGACGAAGCAAAAGAAAAATCGAAAAGAATTTCCAAGTTACCATGTAATATAACATGAGATATTAGTTTGGGTGGAGAGATGGTTTGGGGAGAATTTAAATATGGTGAAATTGTTTGTTTAACATTTTAAAGGACATACTAGAGGAAGTGAGACAGATTTAGTTCTACTCCTCTAGAAAGGAATAAGCAGGAAATAAGCACCAGAGAATTAGTATCTATGAAATATCTGAAGGCATGTGTAGGAGGTAAAATTTAGAGCCATTATTGTATATTTATATGCTAGGCATTATTGGAAACATTTATGAAATTTCATTTAATTCCTATGAACTAGATCTTATTATTTTTTATTTTATAGGTGTGACAACTCAGGCATAAAAGAGAATATGCCCAGGATCATACAGTTACCATGAAGTAATAATTTAAAACAGGCATTTTAACTCAAGTGCAAGAAATACATGGAAATCAAATACCACTGCCAATTCTACCACTGGATCACACTCATTAAAGCAACTTTACTTCATGTTACACTCAGGTTGGAAGTACTCAGCCCTTGCGATGACCTCAATAATAACAGCTCATAGATGTCACAGCCCATGCGGTCTGGGTAATTCTGACAGCATTATTATGAGGCCTTCTTTCTCCAACGTTTCCCACAACCATAGTATTTTTAGTCCCCTAAAAACATGATCAAACAAACCTTCAAAGTCTCTGCAAACAGAAAACCCTTAGCTCACCTTATCCATCTACAAATTTGGCCTTTAAATCTGTCCAAGTTAACTCCTCAAAGTTCTGCCTCTTCATTCAGGCAAGACTGATTATTCCCACCTTAACAATGACTTTACCTCTATCCTAAAATATTTTATAGAAACTTTCTCCCACTAGACTGAAAGGAAAGGAGTTATCCTATATATGTTTAGCTTCAAGTACAGGTCTTTTTATTTACTTGAATAAAGTTATATAGCTTTCCTCAATATTTTTCTTATCCTAGTACCTTTCATTTTGCTAAAACAGACATTTAGGAACTATTACTTATTACATGTTTATTTTTTGTTTCTGAATGTAATGCTACAACACCCTCTACCCTCATCTAAGCACCCACACAGTTCAATGTGACTGGGGAAAAACCAGCAAAGTACTGCTCACTCTCAATGACTACAAACTTGGCTGTAATGCTATCTGGACCCTTCCTCCTGCTACTTTAATTACCATCAAGGCCCATATTTAAGGTTAAACCCTCACCATCCCCACCATGGCTCTGGACACCGTCTGCTCACCTCCTTGATGACACCTCTCCATCAGTTCTCCCCATCCTCCCCCATCATTTATTTTCCCTTCTACTGGAGGCATGTCAAAAGACACAGAGACGCCAACCCTGAAAGACCTCCAAATGCCAAAGCTGGAACAAACCAAGCAACTGAATAAATAACATAGCACTGGAGTATAAGATCCCCCAAGGGAGGTAAAGCTTAATTCTCCCATCTCTGCTCTGAAGTGTGCTATACTAAATAAAGTGCTTCCAAAGAATAGAGTAGGTTAAGGAAAAATAGTAACTATAATGATGACTCTAGGCAAACCCTCCCTTAGCAAGTGATTGAAGGCTTACATCCCCAGTGATGTCATGTAAATACTATGTGCCATAATGTGATGTGGTGAGAAGGGCACTTTTAGAGGAAAATTTTATTTAATTTATAAACTACATACTGATATCCTCAGCTCTTCTACTTTCTAACATATCTAAGTTCTTAAGGCAGATAGCTTTTGGAAATCACTGATTTACTATTTATTTACCATTATATTTGCTTATTACTTATTTTTTTACTATATTATATCATAAGTTTAACTACCTTTTTGCTTTGTCCTTGTCATCTTCTTCCACCAACCCATCAAAAATACTACCATCATCTCTAAAAGAAAAAGAAAGATACAGAAAATAAGAACAGATTCACTAAGCAAAAACAATACTAAAACAAAACATAAATCAACCAATTATAGCCTAGGATCTTTGTAGAGTTACAGATTGCATAAATTCAAACCCAATAACTACTAACCTGTTTTCTAATACATACAAACAAAGTTCAACTATGTTTTACATTTTAAAAAGTTTATTAGAATAAACAAGAATTTAATCAAAAGTTAAATATCTTATTTCAAACTTTTAGTAACTAGTGAAAACCTAGAGAAAATCAGTGTATTCGCCATTATAAAAATGATTCACTTAAAATTGTATTTAATTATAGTAGCACATTTTAAAAATAGACATTTACTTTATAAAATACAAATCACTCAGAAACATCACAATGTCTAGAACGTTAACTTATACTGATATAATTTCATTCATTACTGATTCATTTGACAAACATTTTTTTCTGTTAGCACGCTCGTGCCACGCTCTGTTCTAGACATGGCTACTGAGCAGTCAGCAGTTAGTTAGAGGTCCCTGCTCCCCTACAGCTTACTTCCTAGTAGAAAAAAAAAAATCAACATGAAAATGCATGAGCTGCTTTTTATTTTTAAAGGAGCAATGTTTTTATTACTGGGTGGTTATTTTAGTCTGTGTGGTTAGGGAAGGACTTGAAGTGGGAACATTTGAGCTGAGACCTAAAAGACAAGAAGGGGTTGGTTATGGGAAGACCAAGAGGAAGAGCATGCTAACAAAAGTCTCTGAAATCTAGAGACCTGGTGGCTAACTCCTTAACCTAAGGGGCAATATTAAATAGTTTCAAGTGACTTATGACCTTTTACATGAACTCACTATTGATTCCTTTAACCACATCTTTCTGTAGCCTATAAAGTGCCTATGAGTCCCACAATTGAGACTATCTACAAATCTTCTATCCCAGCAAAATTCTGGGGCTCCATGTAAACACTAAAATTTATAAAAAATTCTCTATGTAAATGCACATCATTGAGGAGAGAGTCCATTAACTTTCATGATATTCAGAGAGAAAATGAACTCACATTAAAATGAACTCATATTTAGGGATGAACATTCTGATGTCATCCCTAGATGTCATACTGTCTAGAAGGGGAACTGGAAATCATTCAAAACCACAACACTGGAATCATATTTAATACATCAGGAGTAGTGAAGAAACATTCTTTCTGAGAAGACTACACATAGATTCCACTTGAAACTACTGCACAGCCCAAATCTATGGCAGCGGTAAGCAGGGCTCCCTGAGGAAACTCCGTGCCCTTCAGGTCTTAAACTCTGGTAAAGTATGTACCTTCACTATTTACCTCATAGAAAAGGGAAGGAAGCTGCCTCTAGATGTCAAAAGTCACTTCTGTGCCCAAGTCTAGCTATAAAATTCTTAAAGAATCCCCTATGGAAAAATCACACAGTATACTAAAATACAAGCATAGGAACTTTAGAGTCAGAGAGACCAACACAGGTGGTAACTTCAGCTTATTATTTACTATGTGACCTTAAAACAAGCTATTTAACCTTTCTGACCTACAGATCCCTCATTTGTAAAATCTCATGGAATTACTGTGAAGTTAAATGAAGTTAAAACACAAAAAGTGCTCTGCAAAAAAAAAAAAAAAAAAAAAGTGCTCTGCATGTTAGCTGTCAGAGTAGGTATTTTTTTAAAAAGCTGTCACTGTATTTCATCAAATTTAAGATACCACTGATGATAAGACTTATTATGTCCACTAAAAGTGAAAGTGAAGTTGCTCAGTTGTGCCTGACTCTGCAACCGCATGGACTGTAGCATACCAGGCTCCTCCATCCATGGGATTTTCCAGGCAAGAATATTGGAGTGGGTTGCCATTTCCTTCTCCAGGAGATCTTCCCGACCCAGGGATTGAACCTGGGTCTCCTGCATTGTAGGCAGACGCTTTACTATCTGAGCCACCAGGGAAGTCCATTATTATGTCCACTAAGAAATTTTAAAAAACTACCAATTAAACTCTGATAAGCCTACTCAGGGAGTTGATGATAGACAGGGAGGCCTGGCATGCTGCGGTTCACGGGGTCGCAAAGAGTCGGACGCGACTGAGCAACTGAACTGAACTGAAGCCTACTCTAAGATGAATTCTAGTGTCGAACATGTTAAAAGGTTAAAAAAAAAAAAAGTTGAAGGAGGCCTATCCTTTACCTAAGAGTAAGATTTAAAGATTATAATTTTAACTAATGAAATCCTATTAATAATTACAGTTACCTCTTATGAGTCACACATGCTAAGATGTTTAAAGGGCTGAAGTTAGGACCAATATAGATGATTTCAAAAAGTACCAAGGAAACCCCTGAAATTGTCATAAATCCTTTCAGAGCAGTTCTGACCAAATCACTCAAAATTACAGCTCAAGATCCATTCAGAACACAAGCCACATGCTGTTGACTCTGGCTCTAGATAATACATTTTACTATTATGTGACATTTGCTCAGTACAGAAGGTAAGTATAATAGTATTAATCATTAAGCATAATACTTCTTTTATCAGTGATACAGACCATTACTCTAACAGTGAATTTTTAAAATAGCTTTACATAATTCAAAATAAATGAGTCTCTAAAAACATACCTGTCAACAAGTGAGCTCATTTTACTACAGCTTACGGTAAACAACATAACATGCTACGTTTTCGTCTTGTGGTAGACATTTGTACTTCTCCTTGAGTGGAAGGAAAAATAAATGGTCATTAGTTTTCTAAAAAACTTATTTATACAAACAAAGTATTAAATAATTTGAGAAATACTATATGTTTATCATAGAGATTTCAAAATGTTTTTGTTTCTACAAAGGGCTAGAACATTATTTTCAAGAAAATAATCCTTAGCTGAGGCACATTTGAGGTTTTGTTTTGTTTTGTTTTGTTTCTATAAGAAGAGCTACAGAGGAAAAAAAAATTGTTTCTTTCTATAATAAAGTAATCAAAAAGCCACTATATTCAGTATAGATTATAACTATATAACTATGTAAGTAGGCTACATATGTCAGTCTAGGTAAGTAAGCTTTAAGAACACCAGCTAATGGTCGATAAACATTTGCTAAAAGCCTATTTTCTATTAAACAGTACAATTAGCTTTGGAAATACAAGGATGAGAGATACAATCATTATAGGCAAAAATGTGCAATTAAATAGGGAGGCAGATGACTAAATAATTACAGTAACAGGGATAATGAAGGTACATGGGGGAGTCAGAGGAAATATTCTTGATGACAGTCATATTGTCAGGCAGCAGAGATTCTTGTTATCGAAAATGTGGTCCTGAGACCAACATCATCATCAAAGAGCTTGTTAAAATACAGATCTTGAGACCAGCTCTAGTCCTAGTAAAGCAGGACACATTTTAACAAGGTCCCCATGTGATTTGTATGACTATTTAAGTTTCAGACGTAACAGGCTAAAGGACAAGAAGAGGTAATAGTTGACAGGATTCTAGGCCACAAGAATAGCAATATGCAAAGGCACGGGCCTTTATGAGATGAGAGGGCATCATATTTGAGGAACTTTTCTCTTTAGAGAAAAATGTAGGTATATTACAGCTGAAAGTTTTAATTACCAGAGTATAAAGTGAGAGACAACAGGAGTAGTAAGGGGGTGAAGGCAAGTAAACCGAAGGACAGCCTTATTATAAAGTTTCATACTCACACCGAAAGAATTAAAATATACTGCTTTAAAAAAATTACTGCTTTAAAACTCAATCATAAGCCTAAAATTTCTCTCTATATTCTATAGTTTTTCTAAAGTAGAAGGTAGGTTTTACCCATAAAAGATACAGTCATGAGTTAAATATTGAATAAACACCTTAATTCTAATATCCTAACAGTTTTGAGCCAAAAGAAATTTTATTTAAAATTTACAAAATAGTGTAAATTGATCTGTCACTCTAACCAGAGAATATTAAAGAACATGAAATTCTGAAATACTCAATCACTGTTTTCAAATGTACACTCATGAGAGGAAGACAGTAACTCTTGATAAATGATGCTGGGTTGCCTAAGTGGTTACGGCTGCAGAAGTGGAACTGTGCAGGGTTAAGAGTTCTTAAAAGATAGTGGGGAGGATAATGGGGTGGGGGGGGGGGGGGGAGGGGCGGTGGTTAAGAAAAATAAAAAGAACTAACTCCAGGATAAGATAGCGATTTTAAGTGTCTGGGTCAACATCAGCAAATACAACACAAAATTACAGAACTTCAGAGTTAGAAGAGACTTTAAAGATCACCTAAGTACAGACCTCTGGTCCAACAGACATACTTATCATCATGATAATAACAGAGGTTGGTTCTATCACTAGAACAAAAATAACAGTCCAAAGGTAACAGAGCCAACCTGGGTGAATTTAAAAAAAAACAGTTTCAGTTTAAAGTTAAAAGACCAGATTTGAGCCTTATATGGCACCAAGTATCCACTTGTTTAATTATGAAACGACAGAATAGGACAAACTAGAGGGAAAACAAAGACCCAAAGAATAAGGACTTAAAGACTATACAGGAGCGACCATGCTGACTCTAAGGAAGGTGAATCTAAAATGCTTTAGAAGATAGATTGATGCTTTCTTAAGCTATTTTATTATTGTTGGTTAACAGAATTTTTCCAAACACTATTTGCCATCCAACTAATTGAACAACATAAAATTACATCTCTGACAGGTTAGTCCAAGATCTTTTTTCTACTTGTCCAGCCAATTGATAGGCATGCTATATATTTAAGGGAAAGATAAAAGGAAGAAGTGAAGTAGGCCCAACTAAGTAAAATAACTTTTAGAAGATTTCCCTTGATTAACAAAACAAAGTGGTCATGTGGGAGCAGCCACAGGTCTTGTGTCGGAACTATTCTAGGACCCACGTTTTCAGTACTAAAAGACTAGGTATAGTTTACACATGCTCATGCTATGAATTCTAAGGACTCGTTTTTAGAAGACATGTGAACTTCCTACTCATAGCAGGAATTTCTAATACAGATTAAATATTATTGTTAAAACTCTTTTTTCTTAAATATTGACATTAATAGACCAGTATGGTAGGCAATAAAATGTCTTTAAAAGGAGCAGTTACAGTAGTTGGAACAAATTAAATTATGTAAAAGATCAAGTTACAGCTAGGAATCAAATGCTCCTTTACATAAGCAACTTGAGCTCAAAATCATTCAGTGATATGAATTACCAGCTGAGTAAGCACCACATTACTATTTTATCACAACGGAGGGCAGGATGGTATATGTTTTTTATAAACATCATTTTAAAAACAACTTTAAAAAATTTATCAAATGGGGAGCTATTAATAATTAATAAACTGTATAAGCAATTCAAAGATTGCCAATATGGAAGCAGGGATATTTTAAATTCAGCACACAACATTACAGGTAACTAACAGAATATCTCAGTACCTGGCAGTCCATCTTTGGAAAAGAATTCATACACAATGTAACACATTCTGCATTAAAAATAAATTATGCAGTTTCTAATGATATGATACTACTTGTCCTCTGAATCCCATCTGCTGTCGTTCTCAAAGCTTTCCATTTCTACATCACTAATTTCTCCCTCCAAAACTGCATCATTCTGATCCAAATCTTAGTGTATTACCTTAAAGAAAAAATGAAACACAAAACTTCCTTGACCCACCAATCTCCTTCAGGTACTGTCCTCCTTTTCTGCTCCCTTTCACAGAAAAACAACTTGTCAATTGTGTACAGTTGGTATTTCAAGATCTTTAATTAATTCCCTTCTCTTGTTTTAAAACTTAGTGTTGATTTTCACAAATGTATATCTGTTCAAAGTTTAAAGTGTCCAAAAAGTTTTACAAGACTTATTAAAAAACCAAAGTTCTGTGATCCCCATATTCTACGTTCAATCCCTTTCATCTCGTTAACTCCTCCCTTTGGTAGTTAACTGCCCATTTCTAATACCTCTTACTACTACTTGATTCTTTCTGTTTTAGGTGGGGTGACTACACAGTTCCAATTTATTCGAGTAGTCCCAATGTAATTACTAAAAGCACTTGCTTCTGTTCCGAAAAGTATCTTTAACCCATCATCTACTGAATTCCACTATGAAAAATAATAATTTAGCACTGACTCTCCTCAACTCATTTTCCTAGGGAAGTGTTATTTCAAAGTACATTTCAAGATACAATCATTTCATTACCTTTTGTATTTCTGAGATCTTTGAACTGATTCTTCAGAAAACTGTAAGTTCAATATATTCTTCTGTATGGCTGACCATCAGTCTCAGAATTCTATTTAAACAAGAAAAAATTTTGTTAGATTTACTCAACTTATATAGACATTTATCATAAAAGAGGTTTTAAAATAATTTTGTCACAAAACATTACATAGGAAACATTAAACACTAATAATTGTTTGTAAAAGAACTTTAAAAAACTACAACCACTGAAGTTAAAAGACAAAAAGTATAAAAATAAGTATAACTATAAAGTATGTTAATGAACATACACATATATGTGCTAAAACACTCATATATGATGAATATAAACAGATGTAATCTGTAACAGAGATCAAGTGTGGTGGTGGGGAGGGAAGTAAAAGAGTAGAGTTTTTGATGTTAGCAGCTTAAAATATATTATTAACATTATGCTAAGCACAGAGAAAACACCTATAGAGGATACCTAAAAAGGAAATGAGAAAAGAATCAAAGCAGAATCAAAGAATCAAACCCTATAAAAATTTTTTTAAAAAAATCAATGAAACACAAAGGAACACCAGAGGAAAAAAAGTGGAAAACGCTACAAGATGGACAAAAAAAAAATGAATGAAATAGCAACAGTCTTTCCCCATCGCTAATTATTTTAATCGCAAATAAACTGATCAAACCAATCAAAAGAGAAAGTAGGTAAATGGATAAAAAAACAAGATCCAACTATATGCTATCTATGAAAGACATTTTAGATTTAAAGATACACAGAGACTGAAACTAAAAGACTGGAAAAAGATATTCCATGCATAACGGTAACCAAGAAAGCAAGAATGGCCATACTTGTATCAGACAAAACAGACTTCAAGTAAAAAACGATCACAAGAGATTAAAAAGACATTATATAAAAATAAAAGCATCAAATTTATCAGGAAGATAAAACAAATACAGGTACAACTACACCCATTTCACGTGCTAGCAAGGTGAATGCTCAAAATCCTTCACACCAGGCTTGAACAGTACATGAACTGAGAATTTCCAGATGTACAAGCTGGATTTAGAAAAGGCAGAGGAACCAGAGATCAAAATTGCCAACATCCACTGGATCATAAAAAAAATAAGAAAATTCCAGAAAAACATCTGTATCTGCTTAACTGACTATAGTTAAAGCCTTTGACTGTGTGGATCACAACAAACTGTGCAAAATTCTTAAAGAGATGGGAGTACCAGACCACTTGAATTGCCTCCAGAGAAATCTGTATGCAGGTCAAGAAGCAACGGATAAACTGGACATGGAATAACGGACAGGTTCCAAATTGGGAAAGGAGTTATGTCAAGGCTGTATATTGTCACCCTGCTTATTTATTAACTTCTATGCAGAGTACTTCATGTGAAATGCTAGGCTGGATGAAGCACAAGCTGGAATTAAGATCGCCAGGAGAAATATCAACAACCTCAGATATGCAGATGATACCACCCTTATGGAAGAAAGTGAAGAGGAACCAAAGAGCCTCTTGATGAAACAGGAGAGTGAAAAAGGTGGCTTAAAACTCAATATTCAAAAAACTAAGGTCATGGCATCTGGTCCCATCACTTCATGGCAAATAGATGGGGAAACAATGGAAACAGTGGCAGATTTTATTTTCTTGGGCTCCAAAAATCACTGCAGATGGTGACTGCAGCCAGGAAATTAAAAGACACTTGCTCTTTGGAAGAAAAGCTATGACAAACCTAGACAGCATATTAAAAAGTACACATATCACTCTGCCGACAAAGGCCCGTATAGTCAAAGCTATGGTTTTTCCAGCAGTCATATACAGATATGAGTGCTGGATCATAAAGAAGGCTGAGCACCGAAGAATTGATGCTTTCAAACTGTGGTGCTGGAGAAGACTCTTATTAGAGTCCCTTGGACAGCAAGGAGATCAAACCAGTCACTTTTAAAGGAAATCAACCCTGAATATTCATTACTGATGCTGAAGCTGAAGCTTCAATAGTTTGGCCACATGATGCGAAGAGCCAACTCACTGGAAAACACCCTAATGCTGGGAAAGAGTGAAGGCAAGAGGAGAAGGGGACGACAGAGGATGAGATGGTTGAACACCATCACTGACTCAATGGACAGGAGTTTGAGCAAACCCCAGGAAATAGTGAAAGACTGGGAACCCTGGTGTACTGCAGTCCATGGAGTCACAAAGAGTTGGACACAACTTAGCAACTTTACAACAACAAAAATTCAATAATCACTATGAATAACTGAATTAACCAAGACCAACCCAACCGTGCCAAAGTTAATGCAAAACTTTATAGTTATAGTTTGCATCTGACTTATGCAATGCCCATTTTACGTAATTTTTTAAAAACCAAGAATATGCTATGTATGTAATATGACAGCAAGACGCAGGGAACTTTATGACAGCAAAAAAAAGAGGGGGTATTTTTGAGCACAAAAAGAGACTGTTTTTTTATAGCAACAACATAAGATATCCCTGGAGATTAGGGACTCAAATAAATATAAAAGATCTGAATCAAAAACACCAGAGCAATAGAACTGAATTCCTAAAATGTTCATGAAGCAAATTCAGAAGCCAGTTCCTAGTGTCCTACTTGGTCTTAAGTATTTTGGGATAGAGTTAGTCATAATTAAAGCACCTAATAAACCCATGTACTGGAGGAGTGAAAGTAGAAGTTAAGACCATGAGTTTAGAGTCAGAAAGGCATGGATGAAAATCTTTGGGACAATTAACTTAATTATCCTAAGCCTCAGAATTCTTACTTAAGGCAGCTGTTGTGAAGTCTAAAGGATATGTAGGGATACCAATTATTAACAAAATAAACACAAATAGAAACTCCCCCTTTAAAACCAAAATAAAAGGCTTCAACATCTGCAGCATGACAAATAGTATTTTTTACCATATTAGGTACCCCTAAAAGTTATTCAAAAGAGTTTAAAACCCAAACAAAACTAACGACAACAAAAAGTATGACTAAATAAGGAGCCATGAAGAAAACAAACAGCTAATAAATGCAAAAATTATTCCTGGCGAGGAGCTATCCCTGGTAGCTCAGCTGGTAAAGAATCCTTCTGCAATCCAGGAGACCCTGGTTCGATTCCTGGTCAGGAAGATCCCCTGCAGAAGGGATAGGCTCCCTACTGCAGTATTCTTGGGTTTCCCTGGTGGCTCAGACGGTAAAGAATCCATCTGCAATGAGGAAGAAGTGGGTTCGATCCCTGGGTGGGAAGATCCCCTGGAGGAGGGCATACCAACCCACCAGTATTCTTGCCTGGTGAATCGCCATGGACAAAGGAGCCTGGCGGGTTACAGCCCATGGGGTCACAAAGAATCAGACACGACTGAGTGACTAAGCACAGCACACAGCAGCATGCTCTTCTTAATCACTGTGAAACAAACACCTCACAAATACTTCTAATGATGGATACAGTTTTAGACATGTTATGCTTAAGATATATATGGGACATGCAAGAGGAAAAATGTAGGGCAGGCAGCTGGAAATACGGGTGTGGCCTTCAGAAAAGAACTGGGTGAAGATGTAAAGTGGGAGTCATCCAAGTAAATATGCACATTAAAGATAATGATTAGATGGACTTCTCTAGATAAAAAAACATATAAAAGGAGAAAAAAGGCTCAGGCTGAAATCTGATGAAAAAGTAACATTTTAGAGACAAGCAGAAAAGTAGCCAATAAAATGGGAAGAAGGCAGAGCAAAAAAATGTAAAGAAATGGGCTTCAGAAACAGTTCCTGAATGTGAATTATGGATCACGGAGATAACAGAAGTACCTAGCCCATTCTGAGGATCAGCTATGTTACATGCTTGAAAAAGTATGCAGAAAACCTGACAAATGAGTGATAAATTTTAAGTATAATTAATGTTAATAATACTACCAACTAGATGGAAAAGGACCAATCAAAGATAAAGAAGAAAGCCATGAAGGATTATTTGTCACTAAAATTAAAAGAAAAGAGTACTGCAAGAAGTTGACAGTGTCAACACTGCACTGACAACAAGAAAATTACTCTCAAGTGTCTATTACATTTAGTAACAGTCTGAGAAGTTTGTGACAGAAAAATGAAATAGACACTGAACAATGCTTTAAGAGAGTAAATGAGGACTCCCTTTCTTAAAAAAAAGTTTGGTGAGAAGTGTCAATAACTTGAAACACTTAAGTCCTTTGACCTAGTAATCTCATTTTGGGGAGAAAAAAAAGGAAATAATCAGAGATGTATCCAAAATTTGACACTGAATGCACTATTATTTAAAACAGTAAAGCTAGAAAGATTTAAACATCCAACAGCAGTAACAGTGACATTAAAACATATTGAACATAAACCCAAAATATGTCAAAATATCAACTGTTGTTATTTGAGTAATTGGCTTATGGATTTTTTCCAGTTTTACTTTTTCTTTAGCAGTTTCTAAAATTTTTCTAAGAACATGCATTATTTTACAACAGGAAAACTTAACTGCTGCCTTTTTCTTGTTTCCTTCCTTTTATCTGTCCAATATTAGAGCCTGGGCTAAGGAAAAAAAAAAACACATGAGTAACAAAGTAACATGCTACTATTACCAAACATGAGTAAAAGAGACTATCTTCCTATGTACTTGTTCCTATAACTTAAAGAAGGAGCATTTTATTTCATCTAATTATTAATATTAAATTACTAATTTAAAAGGTTTACCTCAATAACCTCAGTTTAAAAAATGGAAACTACAATAAGTCCTTTTCTAACCTAATAACCTACTGACCTACTGACCTACTTTGGAATTTAGGTTAGTTAAATCTGATATCACAGATCTTTCTGGGACTGAGGGATCTATTGATATAAACATTAATTAAAAGTAGTGCTGAAATTTAATAGATATACTATAAAACCCAACAATTCTTAACTATGTTTATCATGATTTATGAAAAAGTCAAACTTGCTTCTGCAGATTACTGTTTGTGTTATAGCTAAAAAGATAATTATTCTGAGAACAATTTTAACTTGTAAAGAAAGGCTGAAATACTTTTTAAATTATTTAACGAATGAGTAAACATGAAATTTAAGTTCTCAATGAAATAAACTCAATTTATTCAGTACTGAATGGGAACATTAGTTCACTTCTACAATGGGTATGAAACATTAGCATCATAAAAAAATTCTTGATTCTACAGCAGTTTGTAACACCAATTTAAATCTAAAATTGACAGCAAAAACAAGAAGCACACCCTAAATCAAAGTCGCACGAAACAGACCTCTTAGAACCAAAGAATATTCTGGTTCAAGACAAACATCAAATGCTATCAAAATTCTACCCTGTCAATATTTAGATGTAAAGTATTTTTGAAAAACTGAAAGATTAACACAGCTCTCTTGGTAGCACACAATACTACTGCAATTATTCAACAAATTTATTTCTTCAAATAATGTCTGAGTTCCCTTATGGCTCAGCCAGTAAAGAATCTGCCTGCAATGTGGGAGACCTGGGTTCAATCCCTGGGTTGGGAAGATCCCCTGGAGAAGGGAAAGGCTACCCACTCCAGTATTCTGGCCTGGAGAATTCCATGGACTGTATGGAAAGTCCAAGGGGTTGCAAAGAGTTGGACACAACTGAGCGACTTTCACTTTCACTTTCCCTCTTCGTGTGATGGACTGATCTGGTCCACAGACTACACGAGCACCTTAACCCTTTCTTGAGATGACAGTGAGGCCCAAGACTGTCCTCAGCCTCAAATGAGCCTCACAGAAGATCTGAAGTGCAGCAAGAGTTCAAGCCCAAAACTCAGCATCAACTACATACTGAACCAGGAACCATACCCTAAACCTGGATACCATCCTGCACCAAGCCCTACACTAGTAGTATTCACAGGAAGAAAGAGGGGACCCTGTGGTAGGCAGAATAAGGCCGCACTAAAAGGACCATGCCCTAATCCCTGAAATAAGCGAATACATTTCAAAAAGGGACTACGTAGATGCAATAAGGTTCAAGATTTTGACATGAGTAGTTAGTTTATGCCAGATTATCTGGGTGATCCAATGTAATCACACAAGTCTTTAAAAGCAAAGGACCTTTCCTGTCCATGGTCAGAGCGATGTGAGACAAAAGAGAAGCAGGCAATGTGGCTGGTTTTGAAGGTGAAAGAAGACAGCCACAAGTCAAGGAATACAGGCAGCTTCTGGAAGCTTGAACATACAAGGAAACATTCTCTCTCCTCTGAGGCTCCCAGGAAGAATGCAGCCCTACTGACACCTCTTGCCTTTAGCTCAGTGAGACTCTTACGAAACTTCTGAGGTGCAGGACTGTAAGATAGCAATAATAAATTTGTACTGTTTTAAACCATTAAGTTCACAGTACTTTCTAAGTTTGTCATTCTATGGCAGTAACAGAAACTTAATACAGGTCTAAAATCTCTGGCTGCTCTTGATAAATCTGCCTTTCCCAAACCCTTTCTCCCTCCACAGTCACAATAATCTACCTAGGAAACCACAGGGACTAATCCCATTAGGCCCTACTTTGCTTCATATCAGTCACCAGGAGAGGATCAAGACTCAGGTCACCTCACACCACCTAGACTTTTTTCCTACACACTCTGTATATCCCCACATTGATACCTTCCCCCTTTCTTTCCCAATTTTCAAAATCCTTTGATTGTGTCCCCTAGACACATTATCATTAGCAAAACACCCTATTTCCTCAATATTGTTTTTGCACATTCTCTTCCCATTTCCTGCCCCAACAGATCTTTCTCTGCCAGGAGTTCTGCTCTCACTCCAGGCCTTACCATTTACCATTGGGAGGAACTCAAGGCGTCAGCTCAGCTGCATTTCTTTCTGGAAATTTGAACAGGAAAATCTGTTTCCCAGTCTTTACAAGCTTCTAGAGGCTGCCTGCAATCTTTGGCTCAGGGATCCCCTCCTCAATGATCAAAGCCAGGAGCAGGTCACATCCTTCTCAGGTTGTCATCTCTTTTGCTTCCCTCTTACCTTAACACTTGTAATTACACTGGGCTCACCCAGGTAATCCAAGGTAATGATCCCATTATAAGGTCAGCTGATTAGCAACCTTTACTCCTCTTTGTCATCAAACCTAACAGTCACAGTTTCTGGGAACTTAGGACATGGACATCATTGAAGGACCACTATTCTGCCTACCACATACTATGACCCAAGAAAACTCTCTGGTGAACACAAAATATCTTCTGGGGATAAACATTAAACAATCTGATCCATCAACAGATAAGACTGTATCACCATTCAGAACTTTGTAACTACCTGAACTCTTTTCCTTTTGTCTTTCTTGAAGGGAACTGAGAAATACTATAGATGAGAATCTCAGTTGCATGAGTTCAAATGCAACTGAATGTCTAACTTTATTGCTATTTGCAACAGGCTCAAGGCATGCTTTTCTCAATGGCCAAAGTCTTAGTTTAATACCCAAATGACTATGAAAGCAGATTTCCCTTTTGGACAATTATTGAATGGGCTACACCATATAAAATGGCATAATCTGTAAGTATCAAACAGACGTGTAACAAGATTGATTGATCCCAGCCTTTCTGGAATGTTTTTTTTTTAAGAGGCATTTTATGTAAATGGTTTCGATGCATTCTGAACCATCGATTATTCAGAAAACTGCCATTGAATCAATGTACTTCTTCTTCACTAAAATTATTATATCTACATTTATTTTCAGTATTCATTTCAAGTTTTAAGTGCAGTTTTATCTATATGTTGTTTTCCAGTCCCCTATTTACTAAGTCATGTCCGACTTTTCTGCCACCCCACAGACTGTAGCCCACCAGACTTCTCTCTCTGTCCATGGGGTTTTCCAGGCAAGAATACTGGGTTGCCATTTTCTTCTTCAGGGGATCTTCCTGACCCAGGGATGGAACCCACATCTTCTGCATTGCAGGCAAGATTTTTTACTGCTGAGCCACCAGGGAAGCCCTTCATGTAAGAATAATTAAGGATAAAAGAGATATATGTAAATGGCATGCTAATTCACAGCTAGAAGGCCTATGACCAGGCTTCATAGGATGCAATCTAGACATAACAAGCATTATAGAAGAAAGATATACCCTTGATACAGAAGAAACATGATTTGAGATTTCCACTGATGATTATCTTCAAGTCTGCTATTGAGTCCATGTAGTAAATTTATGTTTCATGTATTTTTCAGTTCTGAAATTATCACTTGATTCTTTTATATGGTTCTGTATCAGAGGAGAACTATCTTTTTATTCATTTCAAAAATGTTCACTTTTGCCTCACTGCCCAGGGATATAACATAGCAGTTGCTTTAAAATCTTTTTTCTGATAATTCCATTATCTGAATCATCTCAGGGTTGGCATCTATTTATTGTCTTTTCTTATAAAACATAGTCAGATTTTCCTGTTTCTTTGTATGTAAAATAATTCTGTATTATATCCTAGGCATTCTGAATATTAGTTTATGAAATTATATTCTGTTAACATCTTCTGGAGAATCTTTTTTTTTGCCTAAGTTTATACTACAAGTTATATATTGCCTTCTAAGGGTGGTAGTACTACTGTCAGCTCAGTTTTCAAAGTCTTCACTATGTTATAAGGGTTCATCCTCTGCATGCATCACTCCAGCAAGTCTAGGATTTGAACAGTGGTTTACATCATAGGTCAGTTCTCTGTCTTTTCTGTGTTTCTTTGGGTTTGTCCATGCATGTGTAGCTCATGAGTAAGGTGGGACCTTTGTGGGTCTCCTTTCACATTAGCCCTCTTCCCTGTGAGATTTCTCCAGCATGCACCAACTTTCACAGGCCTTTTCCCCAAATCCCCTGACAAGAAAAACAGTTTCCTCTCAGTTTTAGTGTTTGTGCCACCACAGCAATGCAACTTTATAGGCAGAGATGGTCTCAGGGCAGGCTTGGGAGAGAAAAAGTTAAAAAAAGGGGGACGTGGTTTCCTTTTCCTTGTCTTCTGGTAAGAAATAAGGGTCTTCTCTTGGGGTTTTTGCAAACTTCCATACCCACTGTGCAGTTCCCTAGTTCTGCCCACTATTTGGTCAAAGCTGGGTCATGGAAAGAGAGAAAAGGTATATTCACCACTATACAGGCTATTTTTCAAGTTATGACTTCTCAATTTGCCTATTATTAATTTTCAGAGTCCTTAGACAGCTAGCTGCTTTTGGTATTCTATTGAGTATTTCGTTCTAATCAGTCAGAGGCTTACTCCATTTCGGCCTATTCATTGTGTTATATCTATTTCCCAACAGACTTTCACCTCATGGCTTTAGTAGTTAAAGGTGGCTCAGCAGTAAAGAATTCACCTGCCAATGCAGGAGACGCAGGTTCAATCCCCAGGTCAGGTAGATTCCATCCTCTGGAGGAGGAAATGGCAACCCACTCCAGTATTCTTGCCTGGAGAATGCCATGGGCAGAGAAGCCTGGTGGGCTACAGTCTACAGCGTTGCAAAGAGTCAGACACGACTGAGCAACTGAGCATGCGTGCACACAACTGGTCATTATCTAAATCACAATTCTATCAGAAATTGCACTGTGGTGAGTTTCTAATCCTATCATTCTCCTAGCATTTCTTACTACCTATGATTCTTCTATAACAGTCAACTTTCCCTCTCAACTGTTTGGTTACCCTGGAATAAAGTCTATGCAGGAAATAAAAAATAAATCATCTTTCACTTACCAATGATTCCAGAGTAATGAAATGGGAGTTATTTTTAAAGAATTATTATAAACTTTTGAATTCTTATATATTTGGGTTTCAATCTTCAGTAGTTATTATGTATTTTTAAACCTATTGTTATGGAAAATTTCAAATACACACAAAAGTAAAAAACAATAATGATTAACTCATGTATCCATCACTTATTTTCAATAATTATCAAATCATGGTCTATCTTGTTTCACCTATTCTGCCCCTTCTCCATTCCTTCCCATCTTTCTCTGTATTATTTGAATCAAATCCCCCAAACTATATTATTTCATCTGTAAATACTCTAGTATGAATTTATAAACTGTAAGGACTTAAAAAAAAAAAAACATAATCACAATATCACTAACTTTAAAAGTTAAAAGATGTGGAAGACCTCTACACACAAAACGAAACATTTCTGAGAGTAATTTTAAAAGATCTAAATATAAGGGAGATAAACTATGGTTAATATATTGAAAGTCTCAATATGGAAAGATATTTAATATATCCAATCTATCTACAGATTCAACATTAAACTAAACAATAATAATAAGAAATAAAAAATACTTACCTTGCTTAATATTAAGTAGGGATTTGTTATTTATTTACTTATTTAGGAAACTGACAGGCTGAGTATAAAATCTTAATTGAAATTCAGAAGGGCAAGAACAACCAAAGCAGTTTTGAACAACAAAGGTTGGAGAATTTAAAGCTATAATAATTAAGAGAGTATGGCACTGGCATAACAACAAAGAGACCAATGGAACAGAAACAGAGTCCAAAAATAGACCCACAAATAAACGTCACCTTAACTACTGAATTCTGTAGGAAAGTATAGTCCTTTCAATAAATAATGCTGAACCAAATGAATTTCCAAGTGGAAAACAAAATAAACCATGAATCCTACCACAAACCATGCAAAAACCTAAACACTCAAGTTTATAGAGGAAAACATAGCAGAATTATCTTCTTGGCTTTGAGACAAAGAATCCTTAAAACACACAAAGCACTAACCATAAAAGAAGAGTTTGATGAAACAGACTTTACTAAAATTGACAAATTATATTAGTACACAATATTAAAAGAGTAAAGAAGTAGGATAGAAAAAAAAAAAAAAGAAGTAGGATAGAAATCTTCAATACTTAATCTATCAAGAAACTTATCCTAGAAATAAAGAACTGCAAATCTGTAAGACAGACAACCCAATAGAAAAACACGCAAATAACATGAACAGGCATTTCTCAAAAGAGGATAAAACAAAGAATCAATAAGCATATATAAATATGTGCTAACCTTTTAAGTTATCAGGGAATAACAAAACTACAAAAAATTTCACTAGATTTACAGCAGAAGAGTTATTAATTTAAAACACTAATAATTTCAAGTGTTGTTGAGGATGAAGAGAAACAAGAACTCATGTACAATGCTGGTGGAAGTGTAAATTGATTCAACCACTTTGGAAAACTAAACTAGGAAGCATCTACAAAAGCTAAATATCCAAATACCCTGAGACTTAGCATTTTCCTCCTTGGTTATTTATCCAACAGAAAGGCATACATATGTGCCAAAACACATGCTCAAGAATGTTCACAGCAGAACTGTTCACAGTAGTCAAAAACTGACAATAAACCAAATGCTCATCAACCATACAATGGATGAATAAACTGTGGTATATACAAATAATGAAGTATTGCAAAGCAATGAAAAAGGATGAGCCACTGCTATATGAATCAATATGAATGACTCCTGCCAACAAGATGTTGATCATAAAAAAAATGAAGTTCAAAAATAGACAATATCAATGAATATTGAATCAAGCCAGAATAACAGTTACCTTTCAGAGAGCGTGATGACCGTCAGGGGCATGAAGGAGGCTCCAGGATTGATGAAAATGTTCTATATCTTGACCTTGGTATTGGTATTGGTTAAATGAGTGTTCACTTCACAAAATTTCATCAAAATGACACAGTATTTATGCACTGTATAATATGCATGTTTTAATTCAATATAAAGCATTTAAAAGTTAGCAATACTACATCAGTCCCTTGATCTTTCTATTTTTAATTTTTTGGTTATTTTACTTGGTGAAACTGAAGTCTAGTAAAACTAGGTTTCTATTATCAGTCTGCCTCCTACTTGGGTACTAAAAGTCATATATACTTTCTTTTTCTGGACAATTACTGAAGAATAGTCTTACGTGTGGATCCTTCCCACATTATGAGGGCAACAAAAGTCTACCCTGAAGTTAGACTTATATGTACAAACTAGATAATTCTAAGATAGTATTTTTTCTCAATATATATATAAGCAATTTTCTATATTGAGCTCCAAATCACCAGTTCCCACAGTCTATATCTGGAAAAAAGGAGGTAAGAAAACACAAAGCTTCTGAGGCTTAGCATCTAAGCTCTGGTCTAGCTAAACTTGAAAAGTCAAAGTCACTCAGTCATGTCCGACTCTTTGCGACCCCACAGACTATACAGTACATTCAATTCTCCAGGCCAGAATACTGGAGTGGGTAGCCTTTCCCTTCTCCAGGGGATCTTCTCAACCCAGGGATCAAACCCAGGTCTCCTGCATTGCAGGTGGATTCTTTACCAGCTGAGCCACAAAGGAAGCCAAACTTGAAAAAAGCATATCAAAACAATAATGCTGCTCTGAAATAAAATGAATTATTAAATGTAAAGTGCTTTAAAAATAATGCATATCACAATGTAAATGACCACCCAAAAGTCTGCAATTATTTATACCCAGTTTGAAAAACATTATAATAGATGCTTACTCTTGAATTTCCTTCAAAATATTTAAGATAATAAAAAACAGATCTCCTTTTAAAAAAAATTTATGGAGCCAAGGGAAAACTTAAATAGGTTTTTATTGAAACAAGCTGAACTGAACATTAAAGAAAAGTACACGATAGATGAAAATTTAATAAACTATACCTAAGATTTTTAAGTTCTAAATTGTACTATTTAACTGTGATGTTAGAACTCCAATATATACTTTATCCAGTCTGCCAAATTCTAACATCTGTATCGTCATCTTTACATACAGATAAACATATTTTCTGAAACATTTGAGGGTAAGGTGCATATACCATGCCCTTTTACTCCCACATACTTAAATGTGTACCTCCTAAGAACAAAGATATCCTTTTATAATCTAATGTCTATTTTTTAAAAGGAGTAAATAAAGTCCTTTAGGGCTTTCTTCTTCCTCCAGTTTAGGATTCAGTTTAGTCATGTATTGGATTTAGCCATTGTATGTCCTGAGCTCTAGTCTGGAAAAGTTTTCCTCAGCTAAACACCTTTTAAATTGTCTTGTCTTTATAAGGTATTCTGCAAGACACAATTTTAAAACATAGGTTCTTGAGCAAGTCAAACAGGGAAGTTTCATTAAAAAAGAGATTCAACTGAAGAGTTGGGAAAAGTTTCAGAAGACTTAGATGAGAATACATAAAACTTCCTACTCAAGAGTGGCTTTAGTATATATATATTTTAAAGCTTTATTATCAAAAGGTTTCTAGATTTGATACTGTTAAATCTTATCCCTCAAGATGTCAAAAAATTATAACTTAGACAAATTAAAAATTATTAATTAACAGACAAATCTGGCCAATGATTTGACAGCTATCTGTAAGGAATGAATTCAGAAAAAAATACTGTTTTCATCAAAATTCTCTCCTACAGTAACAAAAAGACACCTAATCCCAGTAAGCAAATCTTTAAATGAACTGGAATTATTGTGATCATGCATAGAAATAATAGCTATTTGAGATACAAGATATCGTGTACTTTTACTCAACAAACATTGACTGTGTGCCAACTATGTGCCAAATCTATGATAGCTACAAAGAGATCAAATAATTTTTAAAAATTAGGCATGGTACTCACTCTTAAGAAACTTATAATTCAGCAAACCTAAGATTCCTGCTCTCAGACAGGAAAGGTATTATTTTTCTCTATTCTGAAAAAGCAGCAACTAGGATGCAGAGTGGTAAATGTGTCAAATGGCACAGAACTGTGAAATGTTCTAGAGACACAAGAAGTTAGTAATAGTCACTCAGTCATGTCCGATTCTTTGCAAACCCATGGACAGTGGCCTGCCAGGCTCCACTGTCCATGGAATTCTCCAGGCAAGAATACTGGAGTGGGTTGCCATTTCCTTCTCCAGGGGATCTTCTCAACCCAGGGGAAAAACCTGGGTCTCCCACATCGCAGGCAGATTCTTTACCATCTGAGCCACCAGGGAAGCCACAGAAAAGAAGAGCACAAGAAAGGTAGATCCTAAAATTGTGGTCTTAAATCTCCTAATAGAGGACTTAATTTGCCAATGTCAGGCTGCAAAAGACTCCTTAAAAATATCCTCCAATCTATCCATTGACTCCAAAAGGGACCATGCACCTTTATCCCCAATGTACATACTAGCCTTGTTCCACTGAGTCAGTCACCAACTACTTTCCAAATAATATTAGTACTTTTACATAAAAATATGATAACAGATATATCTCCTTACATAGACACAGATAACGTCCTTAACGGATAAACTCCTTACATAGAAAAAAACAGAAACTGCACAAAAGGTATATACTACTAGATACTTTTAGAATGGATGTGATAATAAGTATGCAAATAATAAATATGTGAATAATAAATATGCAAATTGAAGACTGGCTGGTCATAGTGGTTCTTTAATAATTTAACTGTGTTGGTGATAGGCTATAGTAGGCCATATGAGTCAGTGAAGTTTCATTCTTTTCAAAGTTGTATGTAACCTAATACCTTTTCATTCAATTAGTGTGAGGAATGCCACGGCTAGAAGAAACAGGATGAAGAGTATTAGAATATTAATTTTAAACATTCTGTTAGGAGGAGAGGTGAACATCTAATAACAATTTTCTATACAATTACTAGGCTCTGTAGTCTAACCTGTGTTCTCTGGCAAGGTGTTTTCATGAATTAAGATTATAACATTAATTAGTTTTAAGGTGCTTATGAAAAGTACATCTTATTTCTGTCTTTTTGTACTGGGAGAAATATATAATAGAAACTGACTTGGATTACTCTGGTGTAAACTCATATTACATAGGACTTTAGCTATTGAATAAACGAGTATTTAATATTGGTTATGCCATTAGGATGTCCTGACTCAACATCAAGATTCTAAACCCTACTGTTGATATGAACTATAGAGTAGGACCATGCTGTTATCTGTAGTGTAACTTGCTCCGCTGATCAATTTTTTGGATCAATAAGTGATCAAACATTTTGACTATCTGGTCTAAATTTTAATCATTCAGAGACTTTTTTGTTCTCTGAGATCACCCCAAACAAAACCGCTAACCCATATAAAAGTTTTATTATCCCATGATGATTTAGTTCATTTGGGGGGAGCATTAATTAAATAAAGCTCCATACAGTCTTCTGGTCTTATTTTGTTATTCCCACCTCTTCACAGGAAGGTCAATTTCACTGATTAAAAGTAAGAAATAGGAAAACCCTTGTGTGGCCACTCACACAAGTCTTTATTCAGAAAACAAGCGATTACGCTACCTTTGCATGGTCAGGATAACAGATGTCACTGGGCAAGCAGTGCCTCTAATACTAGTCAGGCTAGAGGTGATACTCTCGGTAAATAGGCAAGGTTTGTACTTGTCCAGTTCCTTTTACTTTTTAAAAATCTTTAGGTAGGTGCTTACCTGTGTCAGGTTAAGAGTATAAAATTACTCTTATAATTTAACAATACTCAATTACTCAATAATTTAACATTGACTTAGATTTGTTGTTAACTACCAGTGATTTCATTACTTATATAAGCTTATGCAAGAAGAAATATTTCCTGTTAGTCATATTAACATTATTGCTTCTTTTAATTAACAGATTAGTCCAGTATTAAACTAGGAGTTGATTTATTGTTGGTATTAAAGTAAATGTGTTGTCAAGCTTGAGTGCTTAATCGATGGCTGTTTTTTAAGGCAACTATGGTGTTATTTTTACTCTCCAGATAAGACTGTATCCTGTTTCTAAGGCGTTGACACCTTTTAGATTAACATTTAAAAATATATTAAAATTTCTGATTTTTTTAATAGTTTGTAGAGTTGAACTAAGATCTAAGATTCTTTTTTTTGGACAACCAGCTCTCATCAGGCTTGTCAGGCTTGCCACCTTTACTTATAAATCTTCTCAGAATTTTGCTATATACATGAGCTTGTTCTAATAAACTGTTCGTAAGAAGTTCATCTGGCTTCAGGGCATTTAAGTTCTCTTTGTTAAAAATTTCCTAGTTAAATCATTATACAAAAGGTAAAAGGGGAAAGGTTTGTTTTATATTACTTTCAATGCTTTTTTTATCACGCCCTTACAGTATTTTCTACATAGCACCCCAAATTTTTAAATTTCCATCTCTCATACTTTAAATACTGGGTGAATAATTTATTTAATCTGCTTATAACAGTTGAATTTGTGGGATATTTGGGACAGATTTAAAGTATCCATAAATTATGAAATTCCTGAGGGTAAAATAAACTAAGTGCTTTTATTTATGCTATCCTCTGATTTATCCAAGCACACTTTCTCGTATGCTTCCCTCATTAAGACTTTATCTCCTCACATGTGTTTGGCACTTACTAAGAGGTTATAAAGGTTATTAATAATTGAGGAGGGTGATGGATGGAGTGTGCATGCTTGATGGCCTGATTCAACTAGGCACTCTATTCTTAATTTACTACCATAGCCTCCTTTGGTTTTTAGTTTCATAAAAACTTTTGTATAATAAGAAACATATTCTTGAAATAGAAAATATAGTCCATTTCCTCCCACCCCACAAATTACATTTTGACCTAATATTTTTATGTATGATGATTACACTTTCTATTATTCCTTTTTAGAGTTTGCTTAAAACAGCAGTATACAGACTGAATTAGCAAATGCTGATGAGGTTTATCAGGGTTTATCAATTATAGAGCAGGCTCCTCTAGAGGGGTATGAAGCACCATCAAGTCTCTTGAGTTTTAAGCTATTGCTAATAGAACTCTGGCCAATAATTTTGTTACTGTAATTATCTGAGTTTAGGGCTAAGCATAATGGGTTATCTAATCCTGGTTTGAGTCTCAGCTGTCGTGTGATCAAAAACTGTTAAAGTCACTTTTGTAGTTTATTTTTATTTTAGCTATAGCTTTTTACGGTTTAGCTAGAACTTTTTTTATTATTCTTTAACACAATTTCCACTGATTTTCTATTAATTTGAGTTAATCATTTGACCGTGGTGGCTAGCACAAAATTCACCAACCCTAAATAACGTAACTAAGTCCAATTTTCATTCATGGCTTAATTTTTATCACTGCTGTTTCCCATGAGGGTGTGGCTTAAGCAAGGCAATATGACCTACTATTTTTGTGTGCTTGATATCTGCTTCTTTTAATCATGATTTAGAGGACAGTCTGTTTAAGCAGGCTTCCCAGCTGGCGCTAGTAGTAGAGAATATGCCTGCCAATGTGGGAGACATAAGAGACATGGGTTCGATCCCTGGGTTGGGGAGATCCCTCGGAGGAGGGCATGGCAACCCACTGCAGTATTCTTGCCTGGAGAATCCCATGGACAGAGGAACCAGGCGGGCTATAGTCCACTGGGTCGCAAAGCTGGACACAACTTAAGCGACTTGCACACACGCACTGCTTAAGACATTTTCGTAACACTAAAACCTGGTAAAAAACTGACAGTACTATTTTAATTTTCTTCCTAATATGTCCATATATATTCACTTTAGAAGAAAAGTAATACCAGAATCAACTTATTGCCTGCTTGAAAACAGCAACACAGGTCTAATGAGATATGGATTACACTTTCCAGGATAGAAAAAAAGTGTTAAGTACAGTCACTGAGAATTGGGTATTAACTCTTATCTCCCTCTAATTTTCCCCAACTCACTTCTTATCTTAGCACTCCATCTATAAATACTTTTCCAACTAGGTAGAGCAGAGGTCAGCTAACTTACTCTATGCTGCTGCTGCTGCTAAGTCACTTCAGTCGTGTCCGACTCTATGCGACCCTATGGACAGCAGCCCACCAGGCTCCTCTGTCCACAGGATTCACTAGGCGAGAATACTGGAGTGGGTTGCCATTTCCTTCTCCAGTTTACTCTATAAAGGGTCATAAAGTAAATACTTTTGGCTTTCTGGGCCCTAAGGTCTCTGATGCAACTCCCTAACTCTGCCTCTATAAGCCTGAAAACAGCCATACACAATAAGTAAAAAAATATTGGCTGTATTTCAATAAAGCTTTATTCACAAACACTAAACCTGAGTTTCATATAATTTCAACATATAGCAAAGTAGTATTCTTTTTCAAGGATTTTTTTCCACCAACCATTTAAAAATGTAAAGACTATTCTTAGTTCACAGGTCATACAAAACAGGCAGTAGGCTGGATTTGGTAGTGTGCAAACCCCGGATGGACAGACCTGCTTATAAGCTGGAATTGTAGCAGATGACTGGCCTGTCTTTACCACGGTCAACTGATTCTTTATCTCTAAACCTAAAATGTGACACGAAATAATTCTTATTCTACTTTTCAGTCATTTGCAAATCATTTTTCTCTCTCTCAAAAAAAGACAAGTTGTAGTTCTTACAAAGATGGTAACTTTGAAGAATTTCAAGAACTGCTGAAATACATATGGATATCAGTTATCTTTCAATAAATAATTTTTCACTTCTCTAAAGAATAAAAATTCTAAATATAAATAAAAGCTATCAAAGAAGGTAGCAGGCTATGCTCTAAATGTTTTTATAATAATCTGTCCTATGCTCCTTGCAAGGAGGTTGCAAACCTCACTGTACCCAATATTTATGTCAAAAGAAAAACAAGAAGAGAAGGCATACTTCTGAGCTCAAAATGAAGACTGAAGATATCTAGTGAAACTCACCAAGTTGTAAAGATTCATCTAAGAGGAATGCAGAATTTTCCAAAGGCATCTTACACTGTGACAAAATCAGCTTCTAAGTGTCAGCAGCTTTACAGGAAAAAAAAAATTAAAAATCCATGAAACAAGGGCAGCTGTGAAAATAATGTTAACCAAATTCTCAGTAACAATACTGCCAGTATTTTTTTTTCCCATCCACGTATACCACATTAATTGAGGCTTCCTATGTGCCAGGAATTGGGGATGCAGCAATGAACATGTCAGATTCTATCGATCCCTCTGGAGCTCAGTCTGTAGGGTTACTCCAAATGGGATGAAAGAAAGGCTTTAAAACCATGATGGTGTGAAAGGAGAGCATGGTAGAGATACAAACTAGTCTGGTGGGAATTTGTTAGGAAATGTCTCCTAAAAAAGAGGCAATTAATGCAAGCATGAGTAGGATCTGACCAAATAAAGCAACAGGGGTGGGGAGAGAAAGAATATGTTACATTAAAGGGAACAGCATGTTCAAAGGGGCAGATGTAAGGAGAGGATATGGCATCTGTGTGAAAGTAAAAGAAGTTGAGTGTGGCTGCTCAGAGTAAGAAGAGAGATGAGGAGGTCATTCTCTGAGATGATATATGGGCAAAGGAAGAAAGCAAGGAGTTGAAACAATTTGCCCTGCATCTCTCAGTCACACAGAGCTAACAGGCAGAGTTCATTTTAAGCCCTCACCACTTGACTGCAATATAATAACCACTCTGCAGCTCTTGTCAGTCCTCTATCGTCAAGGGTCTTAGAAGAGGACCCCTGGAAAGAGAGCTGACGGAAAGTCTTAAGGAGGATGATCCTTTCATGGAGCTTTTGCAAGGGCCTGAGAGAAAACTGCCAACCTCACTATGAATGGAAGAATTGATCAACTAACCATCAGGAGCCCTCCTGCAAAATGAAAGGAAAGAAGTCAGTCCCAGCACCATCCTCAATTAGTGATGAATAACTGCCAAGCATTTTATTATGTGTGAAGTCTAGCTGTGCTTTACATGTATTAACTAATTTAATCCTCACAACATCCCTATGAGATAGGTGCTTTTTATTACTATCTATTTGCAGTATGGTTTTATGAACAGTCCAATGATCATCATTAAATTTTATTAACAACTGAAATGAAAATTAACAGAAATGTTAATGATAACTTCTTTCCACCATGTTAAAAGAATTTTAATTACCCTTCAATAGGAAAAGTACTATTTTAAAGACTGATTAACAAAAACAAAAGATTTCACAACATTAACTGGATTATCTCTCTTTTAACCAACAGTTCCACTAGAGAAGGAGTTGGAAATTCTGCTCCTTGCTCATTCGTTCACTTACTATGACAGGTTTTACATATCCAATGATAAGGGGGGAAAACACCAAATTCCTGCCCTCATGGAATTTTACTCACTAAAATGAAAATTGATACTCCCTAGTAATTATGTTTTTATAACATATCCTACTTATAAAATGTTCTTATGTAAAGAGTCAAACTCTTTGCTTTTTCCAGTTTTTCTATGGTGTTTCCAGTAGTCATGTACAAATTTGAGAACTGGACCATAATAAAGTTGAGTGCCAAAGAACTGATGCTTTCAAATTATGGTGCTGGAGAAGACTCTTGAGGGTCCCTTGGACTGCAAGGAGATCTAACCAGTCAATCCTAAAGGATATCAACACTGAACATTCATTGGAAGGACTGATGCTGAAGCTGAAGTTCCAATATTTTGGTCATCTGATGTTAAGAGCCAATTCACTGGAAAAGACCCTGATGCTGGGCAAGACTGAGGGCAGGAGGAGTAGGCGGCAACAGAGGATGAGATCACTGGATGGCATCACTGACTCAATGAACATGAGTTTGAGCAAACTGCAGGAGATAGTGAAGGACAGGGAAGCCTGGCACGCTGCAGTCCACAGGGTCACGAAGAGTCGGACACAACTTAGCGACTAAACAACAACAACAAAGAGTCAAACTACAGAATCAAATCTTTATATTGTATATTCTTAACAGTTGCAGTGTCACATCCAGGGGTGAAAAAATCTCCAATAGAAATTAAAATGGCTTCTTGCCTTCCAAAGCACAATGCTCTACTCTTGGGTCTCAGGGAGCAGACAATAAAGAAAAAAAAATGTCTAAAAAGGGCCTTTAAAGGAATAATAATGAAAAAAAAGCTTGAGAAACACTGCTTTAGATCAAACTTTCAATTTAAATCAATATAGAAAAGGAGCAAGTAAAATGACATCAGGAAGAAGCAACCAGATAAATTCAGAATGTGAAATATTCTACAGAACTGACCTAGTTTCTTATATATATATATAAAATTAGAAATATTTATGGATGAATTAGATGTGGAATATGCTTCAAATAGATTCAGGAGAAGGTACACAGTTGAAGGTATAGATGAAACAAAACAGGTCCTGAGTTGATAGTTATTAAAGCTGAGAGTTCATCATTCTATTCTGTAATACTGTTGTATACATATTCCATTAAAACAAAAGTGTATGTTATTTGAGGAAGGTTTTGAATTCTTAAGAAACTGGAGCAGAACTGTGTAATACATAGCTGGTACAAACATTTTCTATCAAAGGTGATCTACAAACGGATATCACTCTTCTCCCGAACAAACTGTACTCTTAAGAAAAAAAGGACTCAAGAAACATAATAACTAACTGCTAACATCCCATCTGAATTCTGATTCAAACAATATAAAAAGGTATTTTTCAAACAACTGGAAAAGATCTGAATAAGAACTAGGTATTATATGATATTAAGAAACTATGGTTAATTTGGTTAGATATGATAGAGTTTATGTAAGAAAATATCTTTACTTTTTAAAAAAACATATAGAAGTATTTTACCCTCCCTGGTGGCTGAGGCAGTAAGGAATCCGCCCACAATGCGAGAGACCTGGGTCTGATCCCTGGGTCGGGAAGATCCCCTGGAGAAGGAAATCACTACCCACTCCAGTATTCTTGCCTGGGAAATCCTATGGACAAAGGAGCCTGGTGGGCTTGTATTAAAAAAATACCTTTTTATATTGTTTGAATCAGAAATTTTTACTACAGAAGTATTTAGAAATGAAGTGACAATTCCTTTCATTCTTTTTTTTTTTTTTTTCCTTAAAAAAAGAAAACCTGGAGAATGAAAAATAATGATGACAGTTTTGTCTCACTTTCCCCTTTGGAATGCCTACTGGTAAGACAGCACAGAAGTACAAAAAGTTTAAGATCTATAAAACAATGAAAAGAATGGAGTAGGAAGTTATGAAGAGATGAAATGACACAGTAGATTTCTAGAGAATAGAAAGAAGATCCAAAGTGTGTTAACAGGTTAAGCAAAACTAGGGAAAGCACAGGGCAAAATTCACACACATAGGGACTACCGTGGAGGCCTGAGTCAATCATTCGGAGACTCTAGACTCAAGTTAGCAGATAAAGAGGCTGAATACTGGTGACCTAGGAAAAAGTTTTACTTGTCTCCTTTCTCTGCACCCATTCCTTGTCTAGGCAAGGCCCAGTGGCACCCCTAAGCCAAAAACTGTGCCACTCTTCTCTAAAGAAATCTACCAGAAATCTGGCAAACTGCTCATAAAGAAACCAGAGGAATGTTAGTGTTCAGCGAGTCTGTTGTCAATACGAAAAATAGAAAGCTCCTGAGAATCACAATAGGTTCCCTGCTCTTCTGTTCTAAACCTAAACTTGCCAGCAGACAAGACACTCCATTTATGTACTAAGAATTACCAGCCAGTCTTTTCAGAGAAAGCAATTAGGAAAAAAACCCACCTATCCAGCAAGAAAAAAACACCCCACTGTAGCTACAGAAAGTAATCAAGACATTCCTGTAGCAATATACATGAGTCAACTATGTAGTTTCATATGAGGAAAGATCACAGCTAGAAAAAGACAAAGGTAAATAATAAATTAACCCCAGAAGACTCACAAAGTATTCAGGTACAGAAGAAAAAGACTAAACAATCAAAATATCCTTAAGACACTTCTAAAGAACTGCATTCAGTAAAACAAAAACAGAATGCTACAATGATACAGATTTTACAACACCAAGAATTGTTGTAAATACTTTACAAATACGAACTCCTTTGCCCACAAAGTAGTTATCCTCATTTCATAGTTCAAAAAGAGAGCACAGAATGGTTAACTAATTTACCTAAGGTCATATGGTTATTAAGTAGTAGAGCTGGGATCTTAACAGACACAGTCTGGCAGTCTAGTTCTATTGTATATGCTTTTAACAACTATACCATGTTGCCTCTTGAAATAATACCAACAGAAAACAAGCAAAGGTACTGGAATACTTACAATCTGCTTATAGACATTCACAGAAAAGCAGGAACATATAGCTAAAGAAATCTGTAAGAATAAGGAATAAAAAGGCAATGACAGAAAACATAAAAGATATGACATAAGGATCAAACCAGAAAGCCAATATTCTGCTGATGAGCATTCCAAAGTGAGAGAACATAGAAAACGAAGAAATATTACCAAAAAACAGTGAGAACATTTCCCATACCTGAACAGAAACACCTGCATTTCAACAGAAAAGGTCTATCAACTCCAGAGAGTTCAGATAGAATAACAACTCATACCTAGACACAGGGCTTCACTGATGGCACAATGGTAAAGAATCCGTCTGCCAATGCAGCAGACACAGGAGATGTGGGTTTGATCCCTGGGTTGGGAAGGTCCCCTGCAGGAAGAAATGGCAGCCACTCTAGTATTCTTGCCTGGAAAATTCCATGGATAGAGGAGCCTTGGCAGGCTACAGTCCATGGGGTCGCAAAAAGAGTCAGACAAAAATGAACTACTGGGCATATACCTATATATGTAACTATAAAATCCCAGAACTACAAAGACAACAGTAAGATACTAAAGTTTCCAAAGAGAGAGAGAGAAAGGATTATTAAAATATAACAAGACTCAGAGTAGCATCAGATTTCTTACCATCTTGATCTAAACAGAACAGAGAAAAGCTCATAAGTTCAAAAGGAAATTCACTGAATCTAAATTTCTACACTCAAACGATCAAGCAATTATGAACCAGGTGAAAGCCATGTTCAGGCATTCAAGAATGTTTACACCTTAAGTATCCTGTATATTGAAGTTAATTTGAAACATATTCCAGCAAAAAGAAGGAGAATGGCATGAAACAGGAAGATGTGCTAAGGAACAGCAAATCTAACCTAGAAATGCAGTGAAAGAGCATCTCAGAATGTCAGATACTCGGCAGGCTTCCTTCTTACGAAGACTGAAGGAAGAAGTAGGAAAACTTTAAAAGGGATGTCTCTAGGAAAACCAGAGATTCCTTCCAAGAAATAAAAGATACTGTGATTCAAGCAGGAAACATTTCTACCAAGGAAAAAAAGATAATTACAGACTGCAGAGGGGGAAGATGAACAAGATTAAACAAACAAGTCAGAATATAAGGCAAACTAGTGGCATGACTGTTAAAAAATTTGCCCTAAGATAACCAAACTTACCTTGATATCATATTTTTTTTTTTGAGTTCCAGTATAACTTTGTACTCATGAAAAACAAACAGCTCAATGAGTAACTGTAATTTATTGTGTTCAGCTTTTAGAATCAAACTACTGAAAAGCCTGAATGTTTTTGTTGTTTTGGCCATACCATGCAGCATGCAGTGTCTCAGTTTCCCAACCAGAGATCAAATCTGTGCCCCCTGCATTGGGAGCGTGGAGTCTTAACCACTGCAATGTCTTAAATCTCATTACACAACAGAATAAAAATATTATGTGATCAACCTGGTCAAACACAAAAGAAAAGATAGAAATGAAAATGAAGGAGAAGACAAGACAAGATAGAGAAATGGATAAAGGCCCTACTATCCTTATCTTACATAGTAGGGATTTAAAATATAATGTCTAAGAAACATTTTATTTACAATTGCACAGGTACCAAATGAAAGAACTAATTATACTGTTCCAAACTTTGGGACGAAGAGAGATGAGTGATTAAGGACAACAAAAGTAAGCTAAATCCTCATCGTTCTCAGCAAAATCAAGAGAATAATTTAAAGTGAATTAATCAAGAAATAAACATTACCTGCCTCCTGAGAAACCTGTAGGCAGGTCAAGAAGCAACAGTTAGAAGTGGACATGGAACAATGGACCAGTTCAAAATTGAGAAAGTACATCAAGGCTGTAAATTGTCACCCTGCTTATTTAACTTATATGCAGAGTATGTCATGAGAAATGCTGGACTGGAAGAAGCACAAGCTAGAATCAAGATTGCTGGAGAAACATCAGTAACCTCAGATACGCAGATGACACCACCCTTATGGCAGAAAGCGAAGAGGGACTAAAGGGCCTCTTGGTGAAAGTGAAAGAAGAGAGTGAAAAAGCTGGCTTAAAACTCAACATTCAGAAAACTAACATCATGGCATCTGGTCCCATCACTTCATGGCAAATAGATGGGGAAACAATGGAAACAGACTTTATTTTCTTGGGCTCCAAAATCACTGCAGATGGTGACTGCAGCCATGAAATTAAAAGACACCTGCTCCTTGGAAGAAAGGCTATGACAAACCTAGACAGCATATTGAAAAGCAGAGACATTACTTTGCTGACAAAGGTCTATATAGTCAAAGCTATGGTTTTTCCAGTGGTCATGTATGGATGTGAGAGTTGGACCATAAAGAAGGCTGAGCGCTGAAGAACTGATGCTTTTGAACTGTGGTGCTGGAGAAGACTCGAGAGTAATCTTGGACAGCAAGGAGATCCAACCAGTCCATCCTAAAGGAAATCAGTCCTGAATATTTATTGGAAGGACTGATGCTAAAGCTGAAGCTTCAATACCATCTAATGTGAACAGCTGACTCATTAGAAAAGACCATATTGCTGGGAAAGATCGAAGGCGGGAGGAGAAGGGGATGACAGAGGATGAGATGGTTGGATGGCATCACTGACTCAATGGACATGAGTCTGAGCAAGCTCCAGGAGTGGTAAAGGACAGGGAAGCCTGGTATGCCGCAGTCCATGAGGTCACAAAGAGTTGGACACAACTGAGTGACTGAACAATGACAACAAATCAAGAAATAAAAGCAGATCTCAATAAAAAAAGCCTAGGACCAGGTGGCTTCACAGGAAAAAATTCTCCAAAACATTTAAAAAAGAATACACCAGTCCTCCTCAAACATTTCCAAATAATTAAACAGGAAGGAACATTTCCACCTCATTTCATGATGCCAGCACAACCCTGATACCAAAAGCAGAAAAAGACACACACACCAAAAAATACAGACCAATATTCCTGATGAATACTGATGCAAAAATCCTCAGACAAAATACTAACAAACCAAATTCAATAGCACATTAAATGGATTATATACCATGATCAAGTGGTATTTATACCCAGAATGCAAGGATGATTTAAACCATGAAAATCAACCACTGTCATATACCACATCAACCGAATGAAGATGGTGGGGGAAGATGACTTCAAGTATGAAGGCATTTGACAACATCAAACATTCTTTCACAATAAAAACACTAAACAAACTAGAAACAGAAACAAACCACCCCAACATAACAACAGCCATATATGAAACAGTCATGGCTAACATATTCAACAATAAAAAATGAAAGCTTTTGGACTGAAAGAAAACTGAAAAATTATGGACAAAGCAAGGATGCCTATTTGCATCACTTGTAACCAACATAGAGCTAGAAGTCCTAGCTAAAGCAATTAGGCAAGGAAAGAAACAAAAGTCATTCAAATATGGAAGGACGAAGCAAAAAATTACCTCTGTTCACAGATCGCATGATCATATATGCAGAAAACCCTAAAGATTTCACACCTAAAAAGATGGTTAAAACAAATAAATGATTTTAGCAAAGTTGCCCAATACAAACTCAACACTCAAAAATCAGTTCTGTTGCTAAACATTAATAATGAACAATCCAGAACGGAAATTTAAGTAGACAACTACATTTACAATAGCACCAAAACAAAAAAAAAAATGTAGGAATAAAGTTTACCAGAGAGGTGAAAACGTGTACAATGAAAACTATAAAATATAGCTAAAAGAAATCAAAAGACAATCTATGTTTGTGGATTGGAAGACTTGCGGAAAATTCTTCAAGAGATGGGAATACCAGACCACCTGACCTGCCTCCTGAGAAATCTGTATTCAGGTCAAGAAGCAATAGTTAGAACTGCATATGGAACAACAGACTGGCTCCAAATCGGGAAAGGAGTATGTCAAGGCTGTATATTGTCACCCTGCTTATTTAACTTACATGCAGAGTACGTCATAAGAAATGCTGGACTGGATGAAGCACAAGCTGGAATCAAGATTGCTGGGAGAAATATCAATAACCTCAGACATGCGGATGACACCACCCTTACGGAAGAAAGTGAAGAACTAAAGAGCCTCTTGATGAAAATGAAAGAGGAGAGTGAAAAAGTTGGCTTAAAACTCAACATTCAGAAAACTAACATCATGGCATCTGGTCCCATCACTTCATGGCAAATAGATGGGGAAACAATGGAAACAGGGACACACTTTATTTTCTTGGGCTCCAAAATCACTGCGGATGGTGACTGCAGCCATGAAATTAAAAGACACTTGCTCCTTGGAAGAAAAGTTATGACAAACCTAGATAGCATATTAAAAAGCAGAGAAATTACTTTGCCAACAAAGGTCCATTTGGTCAAAGCTGTGGTTTTTCCAGTAGTCACTTATGGATATGAGAGTTGGACTATAAAGAAAGTTGAGCACCAAAGAATTGATGCTTTTGAACTGTGGTACTGGAGAAGACTCTTGAGAGTCCCTTGGACTGCAAGGAGATCCAACCAGTCCATCCTAAAGGAAATGAGTCCTGAATATTCACTGGAAGGACTGATGCTAAAGCTGAAACTCCAATACTTTGGCCACCTGATGCGAAGGACTGACTCACTGGAAAAGACCCTGATGCTGGGAAAGATTGAAGGCAGGAGGAGAAGGGGACAGCAGGGGATGAGATGGTTGGATGGCATCACTGACTCAGTGGACATAAGTTTGAGTAAACTCTGGGAGTTGGTGATGGACAGGGAAGCCTGGCATGCTGTAGTCCATGTGGTCACAACGAGTCTGACACAACCAAGTGACAGAACTGAACTGAATATGCTCATAGTATACAAAGTACTCTATAGATTCAACGTAATCTCTATTAAAATCTCACTAGCATTTTTTGCAGAAATGAAAAAGCAACCACTCATATGATTCATATGGGGTCTCAAAGCTTCCCAAAATAATACCAAATAGCCCAAAAAGTATGTTGAAAAAGAAAAATAATACTGGAAGATTCACACTTCCAAATTTCAAAACATACTACAAAGCAATAGTGATCAAGACAGTGTAGTGTTGGTATAATGACAGATACATAACAGCCCTGAAACAAAATACAGAGCCCAGAAACAAATTGTTGCACATATGACCAAATGATCTTCAACAAGGGTACCATGGCTACACAAGGGAAAAAGGACAGTCTCCTCAACAAATGGTGCTGGAAAAACTGGGGTATTCACACAAAAATTACTCAAGATGGATTAAAGATTTAAACATAAGATATAAAACTATAAAAGCCCTAGAAGAAAACATAAAGGAAAATTCAGGACATTGAACTTGGCAATGCTTTCCACGGTAAGACATTTTACTAAATGTTTTCTACCCATTCTGTAGTTCCCTCACTTCTTTTCTTCATCTTTTGTTGTCTTTCTTTGTGAGTATGTTTGACCAACTAAAGTTATCAGAGCATTAATTTTAAGTGGCTGATTAGTAGGCTAGTAT
Source organism: Okapia johnstoni (assembly GCA_024291935.2). Taxonomy (NCBI): domain Eukaryota; kingdom Metazoa; phylum Chordata; class Mammalia; order Artiodactyla; family Giraffidae; genus Okapia; species Okapia johnstoni. The sequence continues at coordinate 64,503,448 of CM044308.1, forward strand.
GAGTGAAAACTCTCAACTGGCACAATCTAGACAATCTGCATTTGGGCAACTAAGTTATAATGTGGAGTAATACTCAAATTTACAGTTTGGTATTTGAGGATAAATTAGTAATAGCATATTCCCTAAATAACGTAGTTTCTGCATTTACTTATGTTAAAAAAATTATTGGGTATATGTTATAGCCAGGCATTTTAGTCTACGGCTATATGACTGAACAAGACAAAGTCTCTACCATTAGAAGCTGTGGTTTATGTTAGCAATATAATATTTTCACTTTCATTCTTATAAAATCTACAGAAAGCATTCACTAGCAACATCTTTACAGAATTTTAAAATATCAGGGCTTTCCAAAAGCCCTGTAGTGAGAGACAGAGTTAGCCTAGCTTAAGGATGAAGAGACACTCTCCTCCAAACATATACAGGCACATGGTTTGATGGCAGCTGAAAGAATAGAATAAGCACCTGTTTCAGGCTGGGTATTGTTTCAGTGATGCCATCAGACTTTTGCTGCATACTGTAAACCATATTACTATAGTAATTATTTTAAGGCTGGTAATCAAAGTAGTACAATCTATAAATACGTTAATAAAACACATTTATAGAACATTTCATTACTGATTTTTATAAACATGCATTAATTTTTTGTAAGATAAAGATAAATAAGAAAATATCAAAGATGTATTGAAAAGCAAAGTTTCAGATTGTGTCTTAAAGTCAGGAGAGAAGTCCCCAATCTCCTAAACCTTCAGCAAGCACTTTGTAATTGGTTTAAGTATAATCATAAAGAGCTTTAGTCATTAAAATGATTTAAATTACATTCCAAGGCAGAAAAAAATCCTAATATTATTTCTAAAATATTGAATTTTTAAATGCTGGAAAAGCTTTTGGAGACAAAGACTTTTAGATTATAATAAAGATAAATTAGTAATGGCATATTCTCTAAATCTTTCACTACAATTGGGATCTATTTTTACTCCTCTTGGTGATTTGCTATGTAATACTGTTCCTTTAAGTTAAGTGTTTAGATTTAATTCCTATGTTTAATTTTCTTATTTATGTGTAAGGCTACACGAATTATGAAACTACAATATACTGAGAGTATCAGAGTGTCAAGTTATAAAAACTGGCTTGGTCAGTCTATTTGGAAAACTGGAGAACATTATACACATTCAACAAATGACACTGTGAACTAGTCTGCCTATATATGCTTTCAAATAATATTAAATCACAAGGCAAAAATTCTTTCTCTTTTCCCCTAACCCTTATCTATAGTCTCTCTCCCATAGTGAATCTGCAAAAAGATGTAGCAATCTGAAAATAGATAATAATTATGGCAATACATTGTGAGTAAATAATAGTAACTGGCATCTTAAATAATAGCCAATACCTTCACTACATAAGCAGTAAAACTTTTATATAATTATTTGTCATAAATCCTTGTTACACATGTCATTCTTCACTTACATTTAAGGTATTTCCTAGTAATTACAAAGAAATTACCTTTGAAATATATCATCAGTCCTCGGGTGCTGTGAGTATAGGCTTTGATTTTTATTTCTTGACCCATGTAAGTCCCCTTTTGTTGTCTGAAAGATGTTTTATTTAGATTAAAATCTTAAAGTACTCCAAATATCTCATATGAATCTTTTGTTGTTGTTGTCCAGTCGCCTAGTCGTGTCTGACTCTTTGTGACACCATGAACTGCAGTACACCAGGCCTCCCTATCCCTCACTGTCTCCTGAAGTTTGCCCAAGTTCATGTCCATTGCATCAGTGATGCCATCCAGATATTTCATCCCCTGGAGCCCTCTTCTCCTTCTGCCCTCAATCTTTCCCAGCATCAGGGACTTTTCCAATGAGTTGTCTGTTCGCATCAGATGACCAAAAATACTGGAGCTTCAGCTTCAGCATCAGTCCTTCCAGTGAATATTCACGGTTTATCTCCCTTAAGATTGACTAGTTTGATCTCCTTGCTGTCCAAAGGACTTTCAGGAGTCTTCTCTAGCACCACAGTTCGAAGGCATCAATTCCTTGGCATTCTGCCTTCTTTACAATCCAGGTCTCACAACTGTACCTGACCCCTGGGAAGACCATAGCCTTGACTATACAGACCTTTGTCGACAGAGTCATGTCTCTGCTTTTCAACATACTGTCTAGGTCTGTCATCACTTTACTGCCAAGAAGCAACTGTCTTCTGATTTCATGGCTGCAATCACTGTCCACAGTGATTTAGGAGCCCAACGAGAGGAAATCTGTCACTACTTCCACCCCTTCCCCTTCTATTTGCCATGCAGTAACAGGGGCTGGATGCCATGATCTTAGTTTTTCTAAAATTTAGTCTTAAGCCGGCTCTTTCACTCTCTTCCATCACCCTCATCAAGAGGACCTTTCGTTTCTCTTCGCTTTCTGTGAGTATAGGCTTTGATTTTTATTTATTGACCTAAGTAAGTGCCCTTTTATTGTCTGAAAGATGTTTATTTAGATTAAAACCTTTAAGTACTTCAAATATTTTGTATGAATCTTCTACTAACTACTGAAATCAAATTAACTATTTTTATCAATTAAAGATAAGTAGTATATGCCCAAAGTCACATACTTTGGATTGCTAGCCACATTTGTAAATGGAAGAGAAGACTGGCAACTGGTGCCTGAAAAAAATTACTATGTTCAGTATAAATTAACTGTAATCAAATTTTAAAAAAACTAGAATGCTTTTTACTTTATGTAAAGGAATAAAGCTATACTTAACATTTATTGAGTAAGAAGCTATTATGCAGAGTTTATAAGCTGCTTTTATTCTGTATATGTATCCTATTAGTCTCTTAAAACTTGCATATTAAAACAAATAATAAAAAAACTGTAGTCCTGTTCCCTATAAGCAATCACTTTCACTTATGTGTTATAGTTTTTATATTTATCTCAATAATTACAGATAACATGTCTGTCTTTATTCCTTGATTAACTTTAAATTTTGTCTACTGACCCCTTGCTATAGAAGAGAAGAATTTAGTTTACATGTACTATCTTCAGTCTGCTTTTTTCTCTCATTCCAAGAGCAATCAATGCTATTTGAGCATTTGATATGTAATTAGCAAGACTGAGAAACTGAATTTTAAATTTTACTCAATTTTAATGAATTTAAATTGCTAGATGTGGCTAGTGGCTATCATACTAGATAGGTAGTTCTAACTTATTCCTATCTTTAGGAATGTACAAAAGTTTTCTTTATGATCTAGCACTCAATCAATTTTTGTACACGTTCTATAAGTGATTGAAAAGAAGGTATAGTCTCTATTTTGACAGTAGGATTCATCTTATCCATCAAATTTTGCTTATTAATTAGGACATTTAGCTGTTCTATACCCTTAATTTTTTGTTCACTTGATAACTTCAGTCTAAGAGTCATTATAAAGTCTGCCAGTAAAGTTGATCTGAATAACTTTCCAGGATCACTTTTACTTTTTGAATATTAACGCTATACTATTTTTGCACATATATTTGGTATTTCTTCATTGTAAATTATAAACTTCACAATCAAAATACCCAACTTTGTCTTATTTAAGTCCATCTTCTCTTTATATTTACACTTTACCGATTGCTGCCATTCAGAGCTAAGTCATGTCCAACTCTTTGTGACCCCATGGACCACAGCCCACCAGGCTCCTCTGTCCATGGGACTTCCCAGGCAAGAACACTGGAGTGGGTTGTCAGTCCCTTCTGCAGGGCATCTTCCCCTCCCAGGGATCAAACCCACATCTCCTGCATTGGCAGGCATATTCTTTATCACTCAGCCACCAGGGAAGCTACTCTTTACAGATAGTTGTTATTTTAATGAGATTTTTATTAAACTACTTTTATAATCATATCCACATGTAATGAAGTTAGTCTTCTACTTCACATTATCTGTTAGCTCTCTACCATAAGCTATGTTAATATATTAAGATAAACTTTCTCACCACCAGATTTCAACCAAAAACATGATCTTTTTTACTGTTTACCTTTCTGCTGTTAGGTACACTTCTATTACTACACCTGTTGATTTTAAATGCTTTGGACTCCTAGGAGGCAACTAGCATACTTAGCACATATTCAAACTCCTACCTTCTTTCCCCTTTTCTTTCTGAAACTGTTCATTGTTTCATTACATGATATACAGCAGAATGAAGTCTGCTCAAATATCAATTTCTCACTGAAGAAATTTCTCTATCCACACACCTTAAAATTACACATCCCTCTCTCCTCATCTCTGTACTGAAACCTCCTACACCCTGATTTGTTTTCCTCCATAGTACTAATCACCATCTAACATACATTTCTCATCTGGTTTACCCCAGTTGGAATATAAGCTCCCCAAGGGGAGGTCTTTTTGCATTCTTTGTTCACTGTTGCAACAACCAGCAACAAAACAGAGCCCACAACACAGTAGATGTTCACTAGGTATTTGCTGAACAAACAGGGTAAGTCCACTACTAAAAGTATATTAAAAAATTAAAGGCCTAAGTAAATGCAGAATTATATTGTGCTTATGGTACTGAATGTGGAGTAGCTCCTCTCAGCCCTCCTGCGCCCGCGCAGCCAACACTCCTTGGACATGGGGTAGCTCCTCTCAGCCGCCGCCCCTGACCTCGGATGTAGGGTAGCTCCTCTTGGTGGCTCCTGCGCCGTAAACTCTGGGAGTTGGTGATGGACAGGGAGGCCTGGCGTGCTGCAATTCATGGGGTCGCAAAGAGTCGGACACGACTGAGCGACTGAACTGAACTCAACTATGGTACTGAAGAACTTCCATTACCAGGTTTAAGGTTACAGTAATTAAGACTTGAACGTGCTGATGTCAGGATAGACATATAGTTCATCACATAAAATAATTTTAAAAAAGACCCACACACCAATGATTGATTTTTGACAAAAGTAACAAAGTAATTCAGTAGAGAGAGAACAGTCTCTCAATGGTGCAGAAAAACTGTATATTTATGTGGGGAAAAAAATTTTTGTAAGAATCTCAACCACAGGGCTTCCCCCACTGGCGGCTTCATGGTAAAGAATCTGTCTGCCAATTCAGAGGACACAATTCAGCAGTTCAATCCCTGGGCTGGGAAGATCCCACAAGCTGCAAAGCAACTAAGCCCGTGCACCACAACTACTGAGCTTGTGCTCTACAGCCTAGAGCTACAACTACTGAGCCCACCTGCCACAACTACAGAAGCATGAGCACCCTAGAGCCCGTGCTCCACAACAAGTAACTACAATGAGAAGCCCTTGCACTGCAACTACAGAGTAGCCCCTACTCACCCAACTAGAGACAAACCCACACAGCAACAAAGACCCAAAGCAGCCAAAAATAAATCGATAATTTTTAATTAAATTTAAAAAACTAAAAAAAAAAATCTCAAAACTCTTTCCTCATTTCATATGTAACAATCAACTGAAATGAATCATGAACTTAAACATAAAAGCTAAACTATAAAAGGCCTACAAGAAAACATGAGAGATAATCTTTGAGATAGACACAGACATATTTCTTAGATAGGACACAAAAATATGAAGCATTAAAGAATTAATAAATCAGATTTCATCAAAATTTAAAATTTTATCCTTCAGATACCATTAAGAAGATATAAAGGGCAGCCATGATGATATTTCACAATCCTAATATCTGATGAAAGTCTCATTAACAGAATACAAAAAACAAAACCAAAAAAACTCAGTCATGAACAAGCAACCCAGTTTTTTACATGGGCAAAAGAGGTGAGGTGACATCTCACAAAAGAAAATATATGAATGACCAACAAGCACATGTAAACATATTTAATATCATTAGTCAATAGGAAAATGTAAATTAAAATGACGATGAGATATAACACTACACATCCACTAGAACTGCAAAAATTCAAAAATGCTGACAATACCAACTGTTAGCAAGAATGTAGAGCAACTGAAAATCTCACATTGCTGAAGGGAATGTAAAATAGTACAACCACTTTAGAAAACAGATCCTCAGTGCCTTACAAAGTTAAACATATAATTATCACATAACCCAGCAATTCTATTCCTACATTTGCCCAAGTAAAATAAAAATACATGTCCAAAATGCTTAGCAGTTTTGTTTATAACAGCCGAAAACTAGAAGGAATCTAAAAGTTCAACAACTAACAGTTATAAACAAATTATGTCATATCTCATACAATGTAAAAGTATTCAGGAAAAAAAAGAGAAACTATTGACACAGAAGAGTATCAAAAGCTTATGCTATGTACAAGTCAGACCCAGAAAGCCATACATTGTGTTAATCTCAATTATACTACATTGTGTGAAAGGAAAAACTGTATTAACAGACAACACACTGGTGGTTCCCAGGGAGAGAGGTGGTTGCCAGCAAAGACTGAGGAAAAGAGAAGGGGGTGACAGAGGATGAGATAGTTGGACGGCATCACTGATTCAATGGACATGAGTTTGAGCAAACTCCGGGAGATAGTGAAGGACACGGAAGCCTGGCATGCTGCAGCTCATGGGGTCACAAAGAGTCAGACACAACGACTGAACAACAAGGCAGAGAGAACTTCTCAGGTTGATGGGAACTTTCTGTATCTTGATTGTGGTAGTGGTTACAAAAACGTCTACATCTATGAAAATTCAATGTGTATACTTACATTGAGTAAATTTTAACATATAAAAATTATGTCCCAATAAATCTGCTTTTTTTTAAAAAATAAATTTGGCTTTTTTACTAGGTCCGAAACTAAAGCCCCACTACCTAAAGCCTAGAAGAAGAATGTTTAATACAAAACTGCTCATGAAAATTGAGTTCTTCTGTGAAGCTTTAAAAATCAATAGGGAAGGAGTTTCCTGGTGGCTTAGTGTTGGGATTTGGCACTACTACTGCCATGGGCTCAGTCTGACCCCTGGTCATGGAACTGAGACCCCACAAGCCACAGAAGTATTAAAACAAGAACAAGGAGTTGTCTACATCCAAGAAGGATGCAACAGTTTGCAGCAGGCCAATATCCTTCTTGAGAACAACTAGAAAAGCTAAATAAATTATAAAAATCATATTTTTAAAGGCAGTACAGAGATGTCCTTAAAGCATGGGAGACAAGAAGGTCAACAACGCCAAAGAAGGGGAAATTTTTTCAAGGTGTTTAGATCATCTGCAGTTGTCTTCCCTGGGGGTATTTCCAGATTATAGGATGGGGTGAAGGCTGAAAAACTTGAGATTTGGCCTGTATGAAATACTGCTGCTAGGGAACCAAGAAGTCAGGAAAGCTTTCAGTGTTCACACAAGGCTGGAGTGACAAAAATGGGAAACTGCAGGGACCTCAAACTCAAGGATATTTGCTTAATTTTAAACAATGAAGGGTTAAAGAGCTAAATAATAACTGAAAAACTTGAAAAGCAAAGTGAAATTTCCCACCTTTGGCACTACCAAGGGGATAAAGACTACCAGGCTTTGAAATGAAAGTCTTAGAAAACCACACCCTACAAATAGCATAAAGAAGAGTATCATCAAACTCCTCAAATAGCAGCCTAGCCTTCACATAAATTAAAGTGACTGGCTCCCTATTCTATCTGCCTGAAAGAAAAGGTAAACACCCTCTGGCAGAACATACTTGGTAATGCTTGCTTTATTTTGTTTTTTAATTCACAATGTCTGGCATTCAATCAAAAATTACAAGACATAAACAAAAACAATCAACCAACTTGACCTAACTGAGATTTACAGAACACTCCACCCAACAGAATACAAATTCTTCTCAAGCACACAGGGAGCATTTACTAAGATCACATTCCGGGCCATAAAACAAATCTCAACAAATTAAAAAAGATCCTAGTCATAAAAGTATATTCTTTCATCACAACAGAGTTAACTTAAAAATAACAGATCTCTGGAAAACCCTCCAATTTGGGGGGACTAAATAATATACTTATAAATAATCTATAGGCCAAAGAAGACAACAGAAAGTAAATTAAAAAGTATTCTGAACGGAATGAAAATTTAAAAATGTAAATATATTAAAATTGGCAAGCAACATTTAAGGGAAATTTATACCACGCATATATTAGGGGGGAAAGATCACAAATTAACGACCTCAGCTTCTATCTTAAGAAACTAGAAAAAGAAAACAAACTAAGCTCAAAGTAAGTTAAAGAAAGGAATTAAGATCAGAGAAGAAATAAGGAAACAAAAAACAGGAGAACTAGAGGAAATCAGTTAAACCAAAAGCTGGTTCTTTGAGAATCTCAATAAAAGTTAATAAATCTCAAGCCAGACTGATCAGGGAAAAAAGAGAGAAGACACAAATTATCAACATTAGAAATGATACCAAATCTCTGTAGATTATACTGATATTACACTCACAATATATTCTATAGCTATTTAAAGGATTCTAAGATATAAACAACTTTACTAATTCAACAACTTAGACGAAATGGGCAAGTTCTTTGAAAAACCTGTCAACATACAGAGAGAAAGAACCCCACAACTACATAAAAAACAATCAACAGAAAAACAATGTATGTAGACAAATGGATGATGCAGATACCGAAATTATTTAACAGACAAGTATGTACACAATTATAATCAGTATGTTCAAGAGAACTGGAGTCTATTAAAAATCTATAAAATAGGATCAAATGGATGTTTTAGAACTCAAAATTATAATGTAAAATTAACACAGCATTTTCATTGGGAGAAAAATAAGGTAGTTTTTGGTGTACTGTAAGATAGTTCATTATAAGATATCCAATTGAAGTAAGGAGAGGAAAAAAAATTTTTAAGAGACATTTGAAATATGAAGATAGGGTGTAATAAATGTTTAAATTAGAATCCATAAAGGACGAGACAGGCAGAAGCAATAATTGAAGATGTAATGACAGAGAACTTTCCAAAACTAAAAGGCATGAAGCTACATATTCTAAAAAGCTCTAGGAACATTAAGCAAAATACAAAGAAAACCACACCTCAACACATCACAGTCAAATTGCTAAAAAAAATAAGAGAAGAAAGAGCATTCTGAGAAGTCCTTTGAGAAAAATAGAAGACATTATTATTAGCAAGACATACACCGATACATTACCTTCAATAAGACTTTAACAGCCAGAAGACAATAAAGTAACTACCAATGCAGAGTTCTATACCCTGTGAAAATATTATTTTAAAAAGGTGAAATTAAGATGTTTTCAGACAAACAAAAAAGGAAGAATTCACTGTCAGTAGGTAGACCAATATTAAAACACATACGACTAAAGGAAGCTATTCAGACAGAAGGAAAAAGAACCCAGACAGAAACACAGAAAATGCAAGAAAGGAGAACCCTGGAAAGGGTAAATATAAACAAAAACTGACTGTCCAAAACCATACTGTTCTCTGGCATTTAAAATAAGTATAAATAAAATGCAGAATGGTAATAATGCAAAAAGGTTGGTATATGAGTTAATGCGTAAGAAACAGTCATTATGGGGAATGGTAAAAGTAATAATTTGAACTATCTGTATTATAAATAATTTGCATTGTAAATCAAGTATGCTTATTGTATGCAACCTCAAGAATAACCCCTAATGGTATAATGAAAGAATATATAACTAACGAATTAATAGGAATGGGGGAAAATTAGATTAACACACAAAAAAAGAGCAAAACGGGAGTGATAAAAAGGAATGCAAAACAGATGACTCAAAGAGAAGTCAAACTCAGCTATTATTAGCAAAATTGTAACTATAACAGACCCCTGCGTAACACAGGTTTAAACTCCCTAGGTCCACCTATGCCCAGAATTTTTCCTAAAAGTAAATAAATACTTGAGTAACATATGAACTGTAATTGCTTGAATCAAAGAATGGGGAACACTGGATACTGAGGAACCACAAAAGGGGCCAACTGTAAGTTATACGTGGATTTTTTACTTTTCCAATCATGCAGAGTTAGCGCCCCTAACTGCCATGTTGCTCAAAGGTCAACTGAAAACAAAGTAAAAGACTAAAACTAAATAAAAAAAAAAAAAAAAAAAGGCCTTCCCAGGTGGCTCAGTGGTAAAAGAATCTGGCTGCAATGCAGGAGACTTTGGGTTTGATCCCTGGATCAGGAAGATCTCTTGGAGAAAGAAATGGCAACCCATTCTAGTACTCTTGCCTGGGAAATCTCATGGACAGAGGAGCCTGGCAGCTACAGTCCATGGGGTTGCAAGAGAAAACACAATTCAGTGACTAAACAACAACAAAGATAAAAAATAATGAAAATATGACTTTACAACTAAAGATATCCAGAAAACACGATGAGAGGAAAAAAGTAGTTTATAAAACTGCATTTTATTCCACTCGCTATAAAATTTTAACACATACATGTATACACACACATGCACACATCCCTCAACTACCTTAGAAAATGCTGAAAAAAAAAATTAACAGAGAGCTTCATCCCTGAAGTTTTGAGTAATTTTTTTTATCATAGATTTTCTTTGTAGTTTTTAATACTTTAACTCTTTCCAAGAAATAAGATTCATTTTTATAAAAACCACAAAACTATTTTCAAAGCAAAAAAAATCAAATCAAAAATCTTAATGATCATCTCTGACAAGTAAGACTTAAAAAAATATATAATAATGTGATCAAGTCTAAAAAGAGGCTAAACTATAAATCTGTCGCACACAAACTCTATGTGAAACAGGCATCTTTATAATGACAAATACATTATATCATCAACCACTTCTGATGGAGACAAAATTTATCAGGTAAGAATGGAAAACAGCTTTTCCCATTAATTAATGTTACTCTCATTTCTCTTCCTGCTTCTAATAAAAATCTGTGAAATTTCTATAGAACTATATAAGCTATAAAATAAAATCTGAGTTCCAACATTTTGCATTTTAATTTGTGGGTTTTTTCCAAAGTAACCTCTAATATTATTTCAACTAAAATTGAAGTTTCAACATGCTGCTGCTGCTGCTAAGTCACGTCAGTCACGTCTGACTCTGTGCGACCCCACAGATGGCAGCCCACCAGGCTCCTCCGTCCCTGGGATTCTCCAGGCAAGAACACAGGAGTGGGCTGCCATTTCCTTCTCCAACGCATGAAAGTGAAAAGTGAAAATGAAGTCGCCCATTCGTGTCCAACTCTTCGCGACCCCATGGACTGCAGCCTACCAGGCTCCTCTGTCCATGGGATTTTCCAGGCAAGAGTACTGGAGTGGGTCGCCACTGCCTTCTCCGAAGTTTCAACATAGGAAAAACAAATCACCAGTCTTTCAAAACTCTACTTGGCAAAGTGATTTCAAAGAAATATGCAATACCAAGCATCTTGGCAACATTTTCTAATAACATTTTCATTGTTCTAAGTTACATAAAAAGGTCAAGTACTCTCAAATTCTGGAGAAGGAAATAGCAACCCACTCCAGTATTCTTGCCTGGAGAATCCTATGAACAGAGGAGTCTGGCAGGCTACAGTCCATGGGGTCGCAAGGAGTCAGACACAACTGAACTGACTTAACACACACACTCTCTCAAATTCTCCACCTAGAAATAAAACTCTAAGCAACTTAAGGAAATTAGGATTCCCCTCCCCAAAAATAAGAGCCATGTTTTGCACACATTATGAAAGTAACAAAACAACAGAAATAATAACAGCTAACATTTTTTATTGAACAATTAACTATATGATACTCATTGTTCTAAGTAATTTGCATGTATTGTTTAATCCTCACATAATATTATGAACTAGCATTATCATCATTTCATAGATGAGAAATTGAGGTAACATTTGTCCAATCACTAGTAATAAAGCCAGGATGTGAATGCCAAGCAGGTTAGCTGTAGAGCCTTGCACTCTTAATCACTACACCAAGCTACAAACATAAGTAATTAAGATCTTGTTAAAATAGTCTGCTGCTATTAAATTTCAGGCAATAAATAACAATAATCTTTATTTAACATAAAACCAGATATTTTAATGATCTGATCACATCACTGAAAATAAATGAACAGAAGAAATAAACGCCTAAAAACTTTCTATTTTCGTGACAAAAGAGAAAAACGTAAAAAGCAGTTGCTATCAAAATAGTCACAGAAACCTGAGAAAACATGTAACTTCCAAAAAAATGACATCAGAAGACACATTAAAACTCCTGCACTGAGCTTTAATATCATATCTATTTTCTACTGAAAACAGGTTAAGCAGTTTTTCTCCCTGACTTAATCTAGAGGATACAGATACCTAAGAGTTGTATAAAATGTCACAGAAATCCTACAGAAAGGTAATGTCAATTCTTTGGGTGAAAGTATTCTTTCTTGGTATTAAGATTTTCCTTCTAAGAAAGTCTTGAAGCAATCAAACAAACTCTCTGTAAAAAATATTATAGCTTAAATTTTAATTGAGTGTGTGTAAACACTTCATAGATACCTACCCTATTTTTCAGAAATATTTCTGAAAAATAAAAGGTAAATCACATTCTAAACAGTATCTTATAAATGTTAAAAATAATACATAAAAATTTACTTTTTACAAGTGATTTTTCTGTAAACTTCTAAGACTTAAAATAGTAAGTAGAATTACATCTTTGTGAAATACACACCTAAAACAAGTAATAACTCAAAGATGACATTATACTTACAAGGATGAGCTTAGGTAATCTAATATTCATATAATCAAAAACATAGAGAAAAACAGGAATCTCTTACCCACCTAATTCACAGAAGTTACACCCAACAGAGCTATAAAAATGACTAACAGATGGTTGTAAAGTAACCTATAAATATAAATGCCATTTTAACAATTACAGTCAATTAGTAAGATTAAATTGTTCTGACACTAAAAACTTTTCTATAACTCATACAATTCCACTTAGAATTTTAGACTCAGAAAAGGATAAACTACAATGTACAATACTGCGACAATGCCTACAAGAAACTATAAAAGTTTTTTTTTTTTTTTTACTTTATGCAAAGAACTGGAAAGAAATACAAACAATAGAAGGTAATTTTGCTGTAATCAGGAACTTTGACAGATTATTCACCATAATGCTGTTTGCTTTCATAGTTTAAAATATTTCAGAAAATAAGTATTTTATCTGACACAGGACAAGAAGTAAAAATATGGGGGAGCAGGTACATTAAATATGTGCTTTGAGGAAAAAATGATAGGAAAAAACAATTTACTTTTAATACTAACACTACCTGAACCGTTAGATGATAGACAACAGTTAACCGGCAGAATTAAATCTCCTATTACTTCTCCAAATCCTGAAATCTAAGACAGGCTGTATCATAATTATCAAGTAAAACATCAAATGGTTCTTGCTAGTGGGAGAGAGTAAAAAACAAAAATAAGCTATCAATTAGTGCCTGCTATGAGGACATAACTCCTTACTTTCTTACCCCTTAAGAGCTAAGACAAGCTAAATTTCCTCAACCCTTTCCTAACTATTTTAAATGTCACGATATATCTCTACTCTCCATTCAAACTCCATACCCACAAAAATAAAAAGCTGGAAACAGTCTTACTCTTACAAACCTTAGGTACGTTTTTCTTCTGGAATCTATCATCTCCTATCTTGTGTTACAATCATTACACATGTGCTCTTTTAAGGGTGTGTGTGCACTCAGTCATGTCCAACTCTTCAGGGAAGGGTTAACTGTACTGCATCCTTCTATGTATCTCATAGGTTAGTAAAGAGTCTTGACTAATAGTCAACTCTCTATCACCTAAAAAGAATGAAGTCTTAGTAATTATTCTCAGCTTGGTTTAAAAACAAAATGAAACAAAACAACAACCAAAAAACACCTCTGAAACTACTAGAAAGGTAATGTTCTGAGAAGAAGTATGTATACAACTTGTCTGCTATCATTAAAGCAAAAACCAGACCAAAAAGCTTCTTCTCCTGTTTCCCCTGCTGGATTCCTTCCAAGTAAATCAATGTCTCTTAGTTAAAGACCAAGTATGCCTAGATTCACGTCAGAGGACCAGGAGAAGCAGATGTAATCTAAGGGGCCTTCCAGTGGTCTGCAAGTACAGAATAAGATCAAAGTTTAACTGTGAGCTACCGACTAGGTCAAAACCCAAGGAAAACTCTAGAATGTGGACCCTGAAGAGTCCTATAAAAGCCATGAAATCCATGTCTTACAGGTGAATTCAATCTACATCAGATAAAGCTTACAGTAAGACCTCACTACAAACTCTGTAAATGTACCCCAAACCAACTAGCCCCTCACAAGTGCAAAGATGAGAATATCCTAAGGGGGGTTGGTGGGGGGTGAGTGGGTGGGTGTGTGGGTGTGTGTGCTCGCGTGCACGCGAGCACACTCAGTTGCTTAACTTTCTGACATATCCAATCCAGGTCATTTCTTCATCCTGTGAGTAGTAACAGAGCTCACAGTAGAGACAAACAAAGCAGACAATCAAGACAATTTAATTTTTGAGATTAAAAATCTATGTAAATACACAGAAAAAGAACTCAAAAGTTATATAACAATGTAACAGTAGTTATCTCTGGGCAGAGATGTGAGATAGAAATGAAGTATGTAAAAAGCATTTTCACCTATTATAAATACATTGTATTGTTTAAATTTTTCCTGAACATTGACTTACTTCTTTAATGTTTTTCAATAAGAATGAACAGACCTATATGGAATTCAAATGAAAATTAAATGCCATTTGCAGAAATTTGATTACCAGAGACCTACAGATCAAAGAGAAATAACACAATTATCCTATCCTCCAAAATAAAAAGGAATGCTGGTAACACAACAAAAATGCCCATAGCAACTGTCACCCACTACTCAACATTCACTACTCTGATTATAGGATATTAGCCACCAGAGGAATTTTGAGTACCCTTCCCCCTGAAATTACATACTGTTTTCAGCAATCCATTAAGTCATAAAAAAAATTTTAGCATTTGCACCAACAGAACATTGACTCTCAATTTTAATTCTCTTTAAGTACTGTATCTATATACAGGATCTCTCTCTAAACACATACACATATAAATTTACATGCAGTTCATGTCTGACTGCTTTGAGAAAAGTATTTCCCCATCTGAAAAGGAAACTATCTAGACAATCAATTACATTATCATTTTAATGGAGAGTTCAAATTCTCCAACTACTTGTCATCAAAACTTTGGGGTTAAAAAGAGTAAAAGTAAAATTTTATACAACTAGGATTTCTGGGAAAAAAGCTGGAGGAAAAACTATGCTCTGAACACAGCATAAGCCAAAATGTCAAATGTAAATAATGTCATATATTTTAGCAAAGCAAAATATGACTAAACATTTTTAAAAGTTAAATTGGTAACATTAGCATCTTAAAAACTGGATCCTAGAGAGCCATACTTAAAACTTTCTGTCAAGTTTAGGTCGTTTCCCCTTAAAAAAAAAAAAAAACTAACAGAAACCATAATAAAAATGGCCAAAATTACTACAAATTAGGAAAGAAAGACAAGTTATTTTGGAGAGAAGGATTTTTGTTCAATCTAGTTTATGAATCCATAATATAGTCACAAATAAAGGCATACAGTGTACGTGTCATTTCCCACCATCCCCTCATCAGGTTATTCCTCCCTCTCCCCAACCATGATCAATTCTCCACTGTCCTCCCCCGCCAGTTTCTTTATACTTATAAAAACAAACACAAATTTATATTCCTATCCCATGGGTGCCTCGTTATCACACAAAGTAGCACATCATTCACGCTGTCCTACATCTTGTTTTTTTCCCTTTATAACATACTTTGGAGATCTTTCCATGTTATTACAAACAAAGCTTCCTCATTCTTTCACACAGATGATTATGACTACCACAACTTTCATCTATCATCTTCAGGCTAAACTTTAATGACATTCTATACAATTAACTACTTAACACCTGAGTTAAGTTTCTCCCCCCAAGATCTAAAAGCAGACAAAGCAATTCATTGTTTAAATTATATCCTTTTTAGAACGTTTATTTTCCAACCAGGTAGACGGAAAACGTCGCACAATTTTATCACTTAAAATGAAGGTACAAATTAGAATGCACACTTAAAGTGAAATTACCTTTTTCTGATTGGGGCATCAGCGTAACAGCCAAATCAACAATGACTAAAAGTTCCTTCTAGTGCGTTTCTTTCACTGTAAAAGAAAACACTGTTGTTGCTTTTCTAAGGTTAGAAAGCCCTCAAGTCGTATAGCGTGGCATTCTAATAGCAAGCAACCGCCACCTGATTCGATCTTTCATTCCCCAAGTCAGAGGCCGAGGTTTTTACCTTTCAGGATTCTGCTATTAGCAACAGGACGACTTGCACACCAGCGAAAGTGCACTCAAGAATGTAAGCTCTGCGGCGCTATGCGTCGGAAATTACACTCCCGGGGCCAGCACGCCAGGACCAGCTAGAATCCGGCTTCGCAGGCGAAAAGGTTTCCATAAGAATCAGCCGCCGCGGTGACCCGGCGCGGGCGGGCGCGGATGGACTCAAGGAAGACCGGCGCCCCCCCGGGAGCGTTCGAACCCGCGCAGTGGCTCGAGTCGGACGCGAGGAGTAGTGCGCTCCCCGGGGACCCAGCCCCGGAACCGCGACCACTAACGGAACCAGCCCGCGGGCGGCGGCCGCCGCCGCTCGGACTGAGGGCCGCGGCGCGCGGGCCGGGCGCCGGGAGGGCGGGGGTTCCCCGGAGGAGCTGGCCGTCCCGGCGCCCCATTGGGCGCCGCTCCAAACGTGCCCGAGTTGTGACAGGAATAAAGTGGGTCACAAGGCCTAGCGGGTCCCCAGCGAAAGCGCTCTCCGCACCGGCTCTTCGGCTCTCCCCGCCGCTCTCCCGCTCGAATAGGCCCCAACCCAAGGGTGCGCTCCGGCCACCCGGCCCCCCCCGCGCACCCCAATCCCGCCCCTGCCCCTCAGGTAACCCCAGCTGTCCCGAAAGGCCGTTCAAACGGGGCGGGCCTCCACCCCAACTCCCGAGAAGAGACACACTCGAGCGATAGGCAAAACTTGGGCTTCAGCGCCAGCCCGCCCCTCCCCTGGCCGCCGCCCCCCGGCCCCATACACACCGCCCTCCTCCTCCCCCCCACTTCCCGGCTCCCTCACCGTGTGGCTTGCGGCGGCTCCGGCTTCTTCCCTCCCCCACCCTGGAGTCCAGCTGCGGCGACTGGGAACCACTAGTCTGGCAGCGTCCGGAAGACGCTGCGGCTCCCAGCTCTAGCAGCACCTGGGGCTGAGTGGCGCCCCCAACCCACCCCCCAAAAATTCACCGCTACAGCCGCCCTCAACTCCTCCCCCTCCCTTCCCTTCCCCTCCTCCACCAGCACCGGGACAACGCATGCGCCGCTCAGGCAAGCCTGCCGGCGGACGTCAGGCCCCAGGCCCACCCGGCGGGGCGCCACTCACCGGTAGCGCGCACGCGTCGGCGGCCAGATTTCCTTCGCGCTCTCGGTCTCGGGGGTTTCCTTTTTTAAGCCGGTAGCCGCAAGACGAGTCTGTGATTGCGCTCCCACCCGGCGCATGCGTAGTCAGTGACCCCCTCCGGGCTCCGACTGCCGGCGCTCTTCGTTCGTCCCTCCCCTCACTCTCCCTTTCCCCCGGTGCGTCTCGGTGCGCATGCGATGTGCCCCGTTAGGCAGCTCGGAGCTGCGATGGGGATCCCGGGCGCCGGAGGAGACTCCTGCTAACTAGGGCTACGCGTCTGCGCGATCCGCGGCTGCTGCCGGGCGTGCAGGAAAGCCGAGATCTCCCCGGCGCCCGCTTCCTCGCACCGGTTACTGGAAAGCAGGAGAGGCGGGGCCTGGTTAGCTGCGGAGGGTGCGGCCGGTCCCGGAGTTTAGATCAGGGTGGCTTTAGATCAGGGAGCCTTTGGCTTTTATCCTGGATGCGGGAAAAGAGGACAGAGGAGAGTTTCTTGTATGAGGAATCCCCAAGTCAAAAAAGGAGACCTTCTCTTTCTGGAAAAGCAAATCATTTTGCCAATGCCAGGGGAAAAAATCGGGCGGGCGAAAAGACTCCCCCCCCCCCCCACCCCCAGTGGCATCACTTGCGTCTCTTGGGACGGGAAGAGGGCATTGTGAAGGTGACTGGCACTCCAGACTCTTCCTCTCTCTTCTCCTGGAAGTGCACTGCTTTAGTCGCTTTTTTTTTGGAGAGTGGGCCTGGGGAGACCAGACGTGAGTCCTTGGCTGGAGGGCCGAGGCCAAAAAAGATAACGGACGTGCTCCTTTGGAGTTTTTATCTAGCCTTAAGGAAGAAGGAAGATGAAGCACTGGACATAAGCCAGGATCCTAGCTTGTACCGCTTCCTTTGTAGAAAAACGTGTAAATGTTTTCCCCTTTATCTTAGGGGGAAATTACTTTCCTTGATGGTTAAGACAGTTGGTCCACAAGGGAAAGCACCTTTCAGTAGCTAAAAATTATTGGGAAAAAGTCTACAGCCCTAATTCCTAGTAGATTTCATATTTTAATGATTGTTCTTTGAATTTGAAATAGAAGCCGTTTTTTCTTCTTTCAAAAAATAAACTGTTGTGACTATAAAATCCTCCCTCAAAGGTAACATTTATCTTAGTGAACACTTCAAATTCTTGCTGTGTACTCAGTCGGAGATTCAGATCATTCCCCATTTGTAATGATTGATTCTTATGAATTTTAGAACATAGCATTCAGCCCTTTGGAGAACTTCCTTTATTTAACTAAGAAGGGTGATCTCTTTTCCAATGGAGTTAAGTCTGCAAAAATGGAAGCCTGAACACATCTTCCTACTCACAGATTCTGAGAAAGAAGGCAACACGGAATAAAGCAGGTTCAAAAATGGAGATTTGGCCTGGAGACACACTGGATGCACGGAATCCGTTGTGGACTAGATAACTCCGGAAATTTCAGTTAAGTTAGTCAATAAATTCTTAACATGTATTCATTGCTTAAATCAGTGAGAGGTTGTCTGTCACTTGCAATCATGAATTCTCACAGTGGTAGCAAGAGAGGAGGCAAGATTAATAATACTGATTAGGAAGGTTTCAGTTAGACAAGAGGCTTTGAATGCTTTTCCTAGGATGTAAATGTTTGGATTTTCTACAGAAAGTGATCTCTCTTCATATTCTGCATCGTATCTTCAAAAATACCTTTGCCCCTTTTAATGCTTCCATGGTCCTCTTAGTCACTAGAAACACATCATGTTCATCTTTGACTCCTTCCTCTCTCATTTTCTGTATTTAATCATTTACCAGCACCTGTTGATAGTATCGTTTTTCTGCTCGGTCTTCTGCCACTACTCAAACATTTCCCATGATTCAGTTCACAACTTACCTTTCTCCCCATACTCTCCAAGAAGAAAACTGTACCACATATTTTTAATCACATTTCCAACTTCCAGATTCCACTTTTCCCTAAAACAAAAACCCTGCCTCATAGTTTGTCCCCTAGCCTAAATCCTCTTCTTGAACACAATTTATCTAACTCATATTCTGCTCACTTCTTCTTGTCTGCCTTGCTATAATTTAAAAGGAACATTTCCAACTCCATTGCTAACTGGTTTCCACAGTTGATGTCTTGATGGAAGCAATATAGCATAGTGGCTAAAATACAGAATTGAAAACGTACTGCCAGGATTTATCCCGGCCTGACTACTTAATATCTGCATGACTTTGAGTCTGTTCTTCAGTTTCCTCATCTGTCAAATGAGGGTAATAACAATCATGTCTCAGGATAATTGAGAGAAGATAGAACAGGCAGATGGAATGTGTGCATGTGGGATAGTACCAGGTAAATAAAACATCCCATATTAGTAGTAGTTATTAATGATGTTGCTTTTTGTGTAGTTCTTACATCTCTTGCTCAATTTCTTCCCCTAGTTCTCTGGGACCCTATGTCCTTTCTGTTTTATCGTAATACCTCTCTTATCCACCCTTTCCTTGACATTCCTACTTTTACTACTATAGTTTAAGGTAAATAGGAACATGGGAAGCTTGATATGCATAATAGGGAATATACTGTCAGGTTTTTTTTGTGTGTGTGTGAAGAACTCTTCATGTTTTAGTCAATTACTCTTATCCTTTCTAGATCCTGTAAAATAGAAGGAAGCCAATAGTATGATGTGATATTGAAGACTTTGTAATCAAAGGTCTAGGCTTCAATCCTGACTAACACTAAGACACACTGAGCAAGTTAAATAATTTATTTGAGCATCAGGGTATTTATCTGTAAAGTGAGAAAAAAGGCATTTCAGAATTGTGATGATCAAATATAAACTACTACAGAAAGGTTAGCAAAAAAGGATGGTGGCTCTAGATTTTTATGCTTTGTTGTTGGAACTCTAGGAATGGTTGAAATGACTCACAAATTTGTAACTACAGCCTACACCTAACCTTTGGGTTCCAAACACACATGTCCAATTGTCTCCCCGATGTCTCCTCTTAAATATCTCGAATACCTTGGATGCTCCGTTCAATCTGTTCTCCACAAAGCAGCAAGAATATTTTTTTGAAAATATAAATGAAACCGCATGTTCCTACTTAAAATCCTTATTATTTCCCATTATATCTAAATTCCTAGTTGTGGTCATAATACCTCTTTGATCTAGCCCCCTCTATTTCTCCAACTTCACGTCCTACCATTTTTCTCTTTTCCCATAAACTTCCTCATGTTTCTTGCTAATCTCTGTATTTTCAAGCTTTGATACATGCTGTGCACTTACCTGGACCATGCTCCTACCTTTTCTCCTGGCTGGTTCCTCTTCAGTCTTCATGTCTCAAAGATCTAACTACCCTATTTAAGATGTTTCCCTCCTACCTCTCACCTGCCATCCACCAACATAGTACCCACAATTACTCTCTATTACTGTGGAGTTTTTTTTTAATATTTCTTTTCTTATCTATTAACTATCTTCCCCCAAGCCCCGCCCCATTGCCACCACATGGTAAATTCCAAGAGTCAAGAACCATGTGTTTTCTTCATCACTGTACATGCAGCATTCATTTCAATGCTTGAGTTAACTGAAAGGATGAATGAATGAATGAAATGAAAGGTAAAACATGCTAGAAGATTTTTAGGATCACTCTTATATTCCAAGTTGTGATTATAAGCAGATTGTAGTCTTGTGAGAAGGTAAACTTAGCAATGTGTATTAAAGTACAAAGGAGAGATAAAATTAAAATAGTGAAACACTAGTATGAGACTGCTGAGTGAGGTCCACAATAGGGAACAAGAACATGCAGCACTCACCCTCTAAACAGCTGCCCACATTTGAAGCAGATATTCCTTCAGCACGGCTTCCCTGGTGGCTCAGACGGTAAAGAATCTGCCTGCAATGCAGGAGATGCAAGAGATACGGTTTTAATCCCTCGGTGGGGAAGATCCCCTGGAGAAGGAAATGGCAACCCACTCCAGTATTCTTGCCTGGGAAATCCCAGGGACAGAGGAGCCTGGCAGGTTACAGTCCATGGGGTTGCAAAGAGGCGGACACGAATGACACACACGTACATTTCTTCAGTCAGGACCAAAAGCTGGACAAAACTGGACTTAACATGGCAAAACCTCCAACATCAACTTTCAGGCCATATAAGTAAGACACAAGGGAAGAGGAGGATGAGAGAATCATTGGAGCCACAACTTAAAAAGCTCCTGTAGAGTACTGTGGCTTTTCCTTTCCTTTTTATTCCCCCACTCCACTCCAAGTTGGGCTTCCTTGGTGGCTCAGACGGTAAAGAATCCACTTGCAATGAAGAGACCTGGGTTCGATCCCTGGAGGAGGGCACAGCAACCCACTCCAGTATTCTGCCTGGAGAATTCCGTGGAGGAGCCTGGCATCCATGGAGTCACAGAGAGTCAGACACAACTGAGCAACTAAGCACAGCTCCCTCCAAGTTAAGTGAACAAGGCTCCAACAGAATCAGCTAGAGAAACTGAAGTGATTAAGGAGAGACTGGTATCTCTTCCCTTTCAGATTTGTTGATCCGCCCTGCATCTACGTGTGTGAACAGGAAGATAGGGACTTGGGGAGAAATAATTGGAGGAAGTGGGCTGAAGTTACTCCTACAGTTTGGCATGGCAAGGAAGTTTCTACGGAGTCTGTCCATGCTGGTAGAAAGTACTGTCCAGGTTTGAACCATCTTGACACCTACTGGGAAAAGAAATTCTAGCAACAAGAGGCAGGGTATACTTCAAGGAGTGGGAACTGAGAGAGATTAAGAGTGAGAGAGAGCTGCAGACTGATCTCCATATCAAGGAACTGTGTGGTAGAGAGGCTGCCTCTGAGTTTCTAGGAGAACTCAATGTGCCCATTAAAGAGCGAACACTTTGATGCAATATGGATAGTACTTACCTAGTTAAGAGAAATGTATGCTTTTCTTCCCTAATCTCCCTTCCAGTCCCCAACACCACAGAGGATGGGTCTTGAAAAGAGAAGGAAATAATTGGCTAAAAACAACTCCGCTTTCCCTCTTGAGTTCCTGAATCACAAGTTCAGCCAGAGAACATTTGCCTGGGAACTGTTATTGGAGCTTGAAACTAGACAGATTTTTAATAACCAAAAGTGTGAAAGAAGAGTTAAAGAATATGCTCAAGATGTCTTTAGGGGACTAGCTACTAGTGCTGCTTAATCACCTAAGGATCTCATTAAAACAAAAATTGCAGTTCAGCTAGTCTGGGATGAGGCCAGAGACTGCATTTCTAACAAGCTCCCTGGGGATGCTGCTGATTCTAGGATCACACTTTGACAAAATAGGCACTATAAAGCAGGAGAGGGAGTTTCAGTGGTTGGCAGAAAGGAATAGAGAAAAATATTAGGAAGGTTGTATGAAATACCCATTTTTGTAGATCAAAAACATTTGAATATTTGAAAGTTTCAAAAAAAATCACAAAAATTCATTCATTAAATGTGAAACATATTATTAAATAATTTCCTCACATTCTAACAAATACTTATACCCCACTTAAATGAGAATGTATCAATCAAGTAGGATATGAAGTAGTACTGATCTACACTGGCAAGCATGAGTACTTGCTAGAAGTGTGTGTTTGTGTGCATTATTTGAAAAAAGGCTGAGGCTGGAATCAAAACCAGCCACCTCTATTATGCTATAATTTTATGGATTTTACAAATGTTTTTCATAAACTGTGCTTACGTACAAAAACTACTGCCACCTGGTGGATTTGAGTTGAGTTAAAAAAACGAGTATGAATCTTTTTATTCAAACATCTGAAATACTATCAGTACTTCCTCTGCTAATTTCAACTCAAAAAAGAAAATAGGTAAATATGATGGATTTACTAAAAAAAATTACATTTGGGGGAACCTTTTGCATTCAGTTTCAATTGGAAGGGAAATAATGAGCGCTAGTCGCTCAGCTAGGTCTGACTCTTTGCGACCCCATGGACTGTAGCCCACCAGGCTCCTCTCTCTGTGGGATTCTTCAGGCCAGAATCCTGGAGTAGATCGCCAGTCCCTTCTCCAGGGGATCTTCCAGACCCAGGAATTGAACCCGGGTCTCCCACATTGCAGGCAGATTCTTTACCACCTGAGCCACCAGGGAAGTCAGGGAAATAATGTCTATATTTATATGCATTAGATGGCATTAAAGTTACATTTTAACTTTATGATAATATGGTTTTTCCTTTAATTTCCACAACTGTTTTATTCTCTATAGGAATCTTTCCATCCATTTTGTTAAAGACTCTTATAAGTTGGACCTTATAGGTAATTATTTCTCTGATATGTGTGCTAACGCTGTAATAAAGACCATTGTGTGCAACTCCCAACTTTGCTTCTCAACTTTTCCTCCCTTCATCCAAATGTGTTTATTTTCAAAAGCCTTTCTTTGCTATCTCAGAAGGGGTCTTCCTAATTCTTTACAAAGTTAGATCACTTGATTTTACCTTATCTGATAAAACAAATTATTACCACCTAACTCAGTGTGTGCTGAAAAGCAGAGTAAGCTGACAAGATTCGTATAGTCAAGGCTATAGTCTTCCCAGTGATCACGTTTGGCTGTGAGAGCTGGACTGTGAAGAAGGCAGAGCACTAATGAATCGATGCCTTCAAACCATGGTGCTGGAGAAGACTCCTGAAAGTCCCCTGGACAGCAAGGAGATCAAACCAGTCAATCGTAAGGGAAATCAACCCTGAATACTCACTGGAAGGACTGATGCTGAAGCTGAAGCTCCAGTATTTTGGTCACCTGATGCAAACAGCTGACCAACTGGAAAAGTCCCTGATGCCAGGAAAGACTGAGGGCAGGAGGAGAAGAGGGTGCCAGAGGATGAGATGGCTGGATGGCATCACTGATGCAATGGACATGAACTTGGGCAAACTTTAGGAGATGGTGAGGGACAAGGAGGCCTGGTGTGCTGCAGTCCATGAGGTCGCAATGAGTAAGAAACAACTGGGTGACTGAACAACTCAATCTGTATTTAACTTTCCCTCCACTTCATCATTCTCTGCCGCCTCTATGATCCCTCCTCACCCCTAAGAACAGCAAATACCCTTTTCTGACTTCATGTTAAATTGCCTCATGCATGCTAAGTCGCTTCAGTCATGTCCAACTCTGTGCAACCCCATGGACTGTAGCCACCAGGCTCCTCTGTCCATGGAATTCTCCAGGCAAGAATACTGGAGTGGGTTGCCATTCCCTTCTCCAGAGGATCTTCCCAACCAAGGGATTGTCTCTCGTGTCTCCTGCACTCTTTACCACTAGCA
This sequence comes from Okapia johnstoni, assembly GCA_024291935.2. NCBI lineage: Eukaryota > Metazoa > Chordata > Mammalia > Artiodactyla > Giraffidae > Okapia > Okapia johnstoni. Next base: position 64,528,077 of record CM044308.1, read on the forward strand.
CCACCTGGGAAGTCCTAAGTTGCCTCAGTTCTCACCAATTTATTTTTGTAATCTAATCACTTAAACTTAGTCTGGATTCTCTCAAAAACATCACTGAATATCCAAAATCACAATGATGGGTCACCAATACAAACTAGAAGACTAAAATGTGTTAAAACTACCACATGCTGGATTTAACACCATTTTCTCTAAAAGTGGTGCCAATTATTAAGCCAAGATAAAACATGCGGCAGGTCTTCTGCAGTGTCCTAATATTATATATTTTCTCATGATGAATTCTTCTGAGATTATTATTAAAAGATATGTAAGCCTCACAATATACTTTTCTCACTTCTCGTGATTTAGAAAGTTACACGTTATACAGGTCTAACGATTCAACAGCCTGTCTACTTAGTAAACTAATACTTTCTAACAATAATAGAACTATTAAAAATTGTAACAATGAGTAGAGATGTTTCTTAGTACTTTTTAGAATCTTTAAATTGCATTTTTCCATTGAGTGCTTAATTTTTTAATAGGAAAGAGATTTCAAAGAAAAAGCATATGGTCACAAATTTAAGTATTTTCACTCAAAGCCTCTAAATAATAGACTTTAATATTTATTAAAGTAAATTAAATTCCACGGTTCTTTTTCATCGTTTTTATTCACAGGCCTCTTTGGAAGTGATTAGGCAACACAGAGGACTTGTAATATATTTGTTATTGTCCAAAAAGAATCAGAAAAAGGATGAAGTACAGAAAAATATTAAGGGTTCAGGACAAATTCTAGTTTTGTTGGAGGCAATAAATATTCTGAAATACCTGGAAATTTTTGTAATTACATATAAGCTATAATTCTAGTATGAAAATGAAAATAAATTTATTTATAAATATTCTGACCTCTGATTATAAAGGCAGTGACAAAAACACTCCATATATAAACACTTTAAAACTATTTATTAAATATTTCTATTTGGTATCTTCATTATCACTGTTTGAGCTATCAGTGTCATCATAAATAGAAGTGTTTCTAATTGAAGATACCATCATATCTACAATGCCTTTTTTGGGGTTTTCTTCCAAATCAGTCTGTATTGCTCCAACTTCTGCTAGCTTCCATTCAAGTTCTGCAAAAAATAACCCATCAATAAATCAGATAAAAATCTTGGAACATCTATATGAAACAGAAGTTGACTCCAATAAAATTAATGTGGAAACGATGATATAAATATATCTAAATAGAATTAAATTACAATGAAAGTACTACGTCAAAATACACATTGGATATAGCAGAGTTATACTTAAAGGGAGAAATTATGGCTAACATTTATTTTTAAATGACTGAAAATAGTGCTTTGCAAGTACAAATCAAGGAGCTAGAAAAAAAATTAAAGTAAATCCAAGGAAAGCAGAAAGAGGGATATAATGAAGAAGAGACTTTAGCAAAGGTTAAAAAGGAAAATCAATAGAGGTGACTAACAAAATCACAAGTTGGTTTTTTGAAGAGACTAACAGACACACCTTAGGCAAAAATGATCACAAGAAAAAGAAACGAACTAAACAATATAAAGAATTACATGGGGCAAAACCGAGATAAAGATTTTAAAGCCATGAGACTACTATGAGAAAAAAGTATGCCAATACATTTGAAAATTCTAGTGGGAAAACTGCAACAAAAAAATGTGAACTATGTAAACATATTCAAGAGTGAAACTGAAAAAAACTGAACTGACAACAAAAACCCCCCAATCCTGCAAACTGCTTATTTTGTTAAATTTATTCCTAAGCACTGTGTAAATGAACAGAACATTTGTGAGGAAAATTACAAAATATAATACAATTGAACCTTGAACAGTTCAAACAGGTTTGAACTGCAGAGGTTTGCTTGTATGTGGATTTTTTCAATAAATGCATATTATAGTACTACACGATCCATAGTTGTTTCAATCCACAGAGGCAGAACCGCAAGTACAGAGTGCCAACTCTAAAATTATGTGTGGATTTTTCACCGCATGGGGGTCAATACTCATAACTCTTGTGTTGTTCAAGGGCTAACTGTATATAAATTATATTTATAAAGAAAGTTACCAAAAAAAGAAGATCAAAATTAATGACAAGCTATATCTTATTCACTGATAGGAATATTCACTATTATTAGGACATCAAGTCTTCAACAATTAATCTATAAATGTGATTCTAATAAATAACCAACAGGATTTTTCACAGACTAATTCCAACATTTATACTACGTTTTGAAAAAGACTTGCCCTACTAGAGACAACGAGATTGTTAGGAAGGTACAGTAATTAACATAGTACTGTACTGATTCAGGGATAGACAGAACAGACCATTGGAACATAGTAGAAACTTCAGAAACAGATTGAAGCATCTTTTTTCAATCCTGAAAATGGCACAGGAGATATTAAAAGTCAGTGGGGGGAAGACACCTTACATGCATTAAGATGGTTACTATTTAAGAAAAAAAAGGGAACGAACAGGTGTTGGTAAGGATGTAGAAAAATTAGAACTTCTATGCATTGTTGGTGGGAATGCTAGATGCTGCAGCCCCTGTGGAAACAGTATGCTGTTGCTCAAATACTAAAGTAGAATTGTTATATGATCCAGCAATTCTACTTCTGACTATACACTCAAAAGAACTAAAAAGAGGGACCAGAATAGATTATTTGCACATCCATGTTCTTAGCAGCATTATTCACAATAGCCACAAGGTAGAAGCAACAAATCTGTACATCAACAGATTAATGGGTCTGCCCTGTAGCTCAAAGGGTAAAGAATCTGCCTGCAATGCAGGAGACCCAGGTTCAATCCCTGGGTTGGGAAGATCCTCTGGAGAAGGGAATGGCAACCCACTCCAGTATTCTTGCTTGGAGAATCCCATGGACAGAGGAGCCTAGCAGGTTACAGTCCGTGGGATTGCAAAGAGTCAGACACAACTGAGTGACTAACACTACACTAAAATGTACTACTATAAAAAATACAATGGAATATTATTCAGCCTTAAAGTTTTAAAAAGGAAGGAAATGCTGACATGTGCTACAATACAGATTAACCTTGAGGGCGTTATGAAAGTAAAATAAGCCAGTTACAAAAGGACAAAACTGCACAATTCATTTATATGATGTATTCTGAGGGTAGTCAAATTCAGAGTTAGAAAGTAAAATGGTGGTTGCTAGGGGCTGGAGGGAGCAAAGAATAAAGAGTTACTGTTTAAGGATATAGAGTTGCAACTGTTTGCAAGATGCAAAGAGTTCTTGAGATGGATAATAGTGATGATGGCACAACAGTGAAAATATACTTAATATTACCTAACCATATACTTTGGGCTTCCCTGATAGCTCAGTTGATAAAGAATTCACCCACAATGCAGGAGGCCCCGGTTTCATTCCTGGATCAGGAAGATCCACTGGAGAAGGGATAGGCTACCCACTCCAGTATTCTTGGGCTTCCCTTGTGGTTCAGCTGGTAAAGAATCTCCTGCAATGTGGGAGACCTGGGTTCGATCCCTGGGTTGGGAAGATCCCCTGAAGAAGGGAAAGGCTACCCATTCCAGCATTCTGGCCTGGAGAATTCCATGGACTGTATAGTCATGGGGTCGCAAAGTGTCAGACACAACTGAGCAACTTTCACTAACCATATACTTTAAAATGATTAAATAGTATAACTTATTTATTCATAAATTAAGTTCTGGATATATAATTTATTACAGGGTAACAATAATTAATAATACTGTATTATAAATTTTTCATAATTCAAATGATGAATTTCATGTTATGTGTATTTTAAAATAATTTTAATTTTTTTTCAAGTATTACAGTTTCATAAAGTATAGTCCAGATAACACACTACTCATGATAGTGACTGCTTAGTGAGGCAGGGAGGGGAACAGAACTAGGAATGGAAATATAGCCAACTTCAACATCTGTACTGTTTATTTCAATAATAAACAAATAGGTGAAGGAAACATGAACAAATGTTTACATTTGTTATTTTGGGTAATGATTACGTGAATATTTTCTATATTATTGTTCATATACTTATGTATTTTTTAAATTAAGAGGATAAGACACAACAGATGGCCAACAAACATATGAATAGATGCTCAACAATGCTCATTATTAGAAAAATGGAAATCAAAACCACAATGAGTTATCACCTCACACCAGTCATAATGGCCATCATTAAAAAATCTACAAACAATAAATGCTGAAGAGGATGTAGAGAAAAGGGAACCCTCTTGCACTGTTGGTGGAAATGAAATTGATTCAACCACTGTGGAGAGCAGTATGGAGATACCTTAAAAAACTAGGAATAGAAATAGAACTACCATATGATCCGGAAATCTCACTACTGGGAATATATCTTGAGAAAACCATAGCTGAGACACATGTACACCAGTGTTTGCTGCAACAATTTTTATAATAGCTAGGACATGGAAGCAGCCTAGATGTCCATCAACAGATGAATGGATACAGAAACTGTGGTACATATATACAATGGAATGTTACTCAGCTTTAAAAAAGAATGCATTTGAGTCAGTCCTAATGAGGTGGATGAACCTAGAGCCTACTGTACAGAGTGAAGCAAGTCAGAAAGAGAGACACAAATATTGTATATTAATGCTTGTGTATGGAATGTAGTAAGATGGTACTGATGGACCTATTTGCAGGGCAGCAATGGAGACACAGATATAGAGAACAGACACATGGACACAGTGTGGGAGGCAGAGGATTGGGTGAATTGAGAGAGTAGCATGGGAACATACACATTTTGATGTGTAAAACAGATAGCCATTGGGAATTTGCTCTATGACACAGAGAGCTCAACCCAGTGCTCTGTGACAACTGAGAGGGGTGGGATGGTGTGGGAGATGGGAGGAAGGTTCAGGAGGGAGGAGACAGGTGTACCTATGGCTGATTCATGTTGATGTGTGGCAGAAACCAGTACAATATTATAAAGCGAATATCTTGCAATAAAAATTTAGAAAATATACTAAATAAATTTCAGCCCTGAAAAAAAAAAGAGGATAAAGCATAAGCTGAAAAAGTAAGACAGTAAAATAAAGAGGAAAGGAAAATTCTGGAACAATGAGAATTCTGGAAATCTTACTAAGGACAAAAACAGTTTTAGGGGAATGATAGAGTGAAAGAAAGACTGTTAAAAATATCCATTCACAATGGCTTTAATATGATGGTAGGAGAAAACATTTTAATAATACAGAATTAAATCAGCTCCAAGAAATGACTAAATGAAGAGTTAGGTCTTAGAACTAGTTTGGAAGTAAACATTATTAGAGAATGTAAAACTATAAAGCCCTTTGCTGTGTACTGTGAAAAAGAAAATAGTAGAAGGCACAGTCCTTGCATCCGTTAGGGAGACAAAACTCAAAGGGAATGGGTTAACCAACAAAATCCATGAATATGTAGATAAATGGAAAATAAGTTGTGTATAGAATAAATGCTATAGAAATTCAGTAGAGAAAATGAAAATAGATTATTAATTGGTCCAGCATCACATAATGGATTAAATGGAAACCTAAGAAGGAATAGGGCTTGGAAGGAAGAATAAAGCAGGGCAGGGCATTAGGGTACAGAGAAAGAGTATGAAACAGAGTATTGGGTTGGCCAAAAAAAAGTTCATCCAGATTTTTGTAATATTTTATGGAAAAACCTGAACAAATTTTTTGGCCAACCCAATATAAAGGCACAAATGAGTTAATGCGTTTGAGATAGTGGTTGAAGACCAGCTTGGTTGGAGCAGAAACTGCAGAAAACACTGAGAAATATAACTGGATAGATGGGCTGAAAATTTAAGCATATGATTCTGAATTTTTAACATATTTGAAACAAAGAATCATTAAGGATTTAAGCAAGCGGGTGTTATAGTAGTATTATTGCAGGAAAATTAATCTGAAGGCATATAAGAAGAAACTAGAAACAAGGGAAAAGCCTAATGTTTTATGAAAATAAATTTTCATGATATTTGTTAAGTTATATAAGTTTTCTTAACAGGCAAATTTTAAAAGTAACATCATTACCTTCGAGCTTGAGATTTATCCCTCCACATGCTATAATTCCAATGAATTTGCCTTCTATCTGACCATTTTTATAAACAAAAATGGTTGGTAAACAATTGTCATGGTAGTGTTCAATACAGCTATTCACGATGGCTTTAACAAATTTAGTTTCAGGAAACTTTCTTGCTAGGAGACTAAGATGCTGGTTAACCAACAAACACATTGGGATGCTAAAAAGAGAAACAATATATACAACATCTTTAAAAAAACAGGCTACTTATCTCAATCTAATAAAGTAAGTAAAACATTTCCATGACAAAAATATATCTTTAGATTTTCTTTTAATATAAGATCGCATCAGTTGTAATCCTCTATTTTTACCTTTAGTAATGATAAACTATAGAGTCTCTGATTTTCATTACAAACACCGTTATAGCCTGGGAATGAAGCTTGCTACCATGGGAATTTGCAGCCTAACTAAGGCTAACCACATTTGACTTGGCAGCAGTGTAATCGAGTACAATGTAACTGAGGAACTAGTAAGTTCCTAGTTGATAGGACACTGAGGGGGAGGGGAGGAGAAAGAAAGAAAAAAAAAAACAGAACATGTCTAGGGGATCCTTAGCAGTTCTGAATTGAAACAAGGGGACCCAACTCTTGGTCATAGGTTATTTCCACATCAGAAGTTTTTATCTCAAACTTCGTTGAATTCCTTTTACTCAAACTTCATCGACCCTTTTCTTTGACATGCCATATCCTATTCCCCAACACTCAGAACTGTTCATCGGAAATTTAAAATTGATCGGAAATGTAACCAAAACCTGAAATTCTTCCAGCTCTATCCCTTAACTCTCATTACACTCATGTTTTAATTAGTCACTTTTCTCTATCACTCACTCACAGCTTTATTAAATTCTTTCAAAGCTAATCCTCAGCTTTATCCCACACTCCTTCCGTTTCCTATGGGGCCGTTCTTTATTTGTTATCCTATTTTCTTAAGCTATCCTTCTCTACTCTACATAAACATATTCAAAATACTAAAAATTTTTTTAAAAGTCCTTTCTCATTCTCTCTGCCTCTAATAACTACTCTTTCCTGGTCACAGCCCAGATGAAAAAAAAATTTAAAAATCTCTATGTCATTCACTTCCCTTCTTAAAAGGCTCTCCTTTTTTGATTGCTGTGATAACTTTTTCTATGAATTTCCTTTTTACTCCTTTGACTTACTCCTTATGTTGATACCTCAAATGTAGATATTCCTTGTAACTATGTCCTAGACCTCTTCTCATTCTAGACACATTCACTGGGCATTCTTTAAAAAAAAAAAAAAAAAAAACCCTAAATTTGATACAAGTGTATCTCTCCTTCATCTTTGTAGACATTTTCTCATCATTCATATGGAGCATATTTGAAACAATACAGTAGAGGAAAGAAAGATTATTGTGAACCATGTTAATCAGAGAAAAGGTCTTTGTCTAACAAACAAAATTAGTACATTCTTCTATTGTACTACACCTTATATGTCCTTTCAATACATGCATCTATAGATAGATAGATAGATATACACATGCAATGTTTAATTCATCTCTTGTACTATACCATAAAAGCATCTTATTCCCATTCAACTCCTGCAAACCATCACAGCTATAGTTGAAGCTGAAGCTCTCTTAATTGAGTGGCTCATACCAGGACATACTGCATGCTGCAGGGAGGTGGTAACCCTCCTGGACTTCATCCACTTTTCCCCTCTATATTTGTTTATGCACACTGCATATTTTATTATAATTAACAATAAATAAAAGTGTGATAACAAAAGTCATTGTAGTTCTGAAGAATATCAAATGCATGCTTTGGAGAAACATGATAAACGTCAATCACTTAGAAAAAAGTTTTTGTGTAGCTCATTGTAAGCCAGGCAAATATAAATGACAGAGGAATAATAAAGATTTCTGCACTCAAATTGCTTCACATGTACTTTTGAGTTCTTGCTCCATTTTAAACAAATTCTGAAAATTGAAATCAATGGTAATATACTAGGTCTTATCAATATTGGGGGAAGACTTTGTATATTTTTTAATTTATCTTCTCTTTGCCAGTTTTTGGCTTTTATCATCAACTTTTTTGCTAGCCTTGTTTCACAGATTAGAAAAACTCAACAAAGTGAGTATAGAGGGAACATATCTCAACATTATAAAGGCCTGATATGACAGGACCACAGCTAATTTCATATTCAACAGTGAAAAGCTGAAAGCCTTTCCTCAAGATGAGGAACAAGACAAGGATGCCCACTCTCACCACTTTAGTTCAACATAATATTGGAAGTCCTAGTCAGAGCAATTAGGCAAAGAAAAATAAATAAATAAAAGGCACCTAAATAGGAAAGGAAGAAGTAAAGCATGTCACTATGACATGGTATTATATGTAGAGAACCCTAAAGACTCCATCAAAAAAAATGGTTAGAACTAATAAAAGAATTCATTAAAGTTGTAAGCTAAAAAATCAACACACAAAAGTCAGTTATGTTTCTATAACTAAGAATGAACTAAGTTATGTTTCTATACACTAAGAATCAGAAAGAGAAACAAAGAAAATAATCCCATTTGTAATTGCATCAGAAAGAATAAAATACCCAGGGGTAAAAAACATTTGAAAACTACAATATATTAATGAAAAAAAGTGAAAAAGAAACAAACAAATGGAAAGATACTCTGTGCTCATGGATTGGAAATATTCATATTACCCCAATCAATCTACAGATTCAATACAATCCTCATCAAAATTTCAATGGAATTTTTCACAGAAACAGATCAAATAATCCTAAAATTTGTAAAGAATCACAAAAAAATCCAAGTAGTCAAAGCAATCTTGAGAAAGAACAAAATTGGAGGCCTCATGTTTCCTGATATTAAACTGTATTATAAGGCTAAAGTCATTAAAATATTATGTCACCGGTAGGAACACAAACACAAAGAAAAAAAACACACAAAGATCAATGGAACAGCATAGACGGACCAAAAATAAACCCACACTTATATGGTCACTTAATTTATGACAAAGGAGGCAAAGAACACACAATGGAATAAACAGTATTGGGAAAACTGGACAGCGACACACATAAAAATGAAATTTGACCACTATCTTACATCATACGCAAAAAATAACTCAAAAAAGATTAAAGATATAAATGCAAGACCTGAAACCACAGAACTCCTAAAAGAGAACATAGGCAATGACATAGATCTTGGTGATAATTTTTTTTATTCTGACACCAAAAGCAAAAGCAATGAAAGCAAAAATAAGTAAGTGAAACTACATTATACTAAAATCTTCTGCACACCAAAAGAAACTATCAACAAAATGAAAGGCAACCTACTGAATGGGAGAAAATATTTGTAAATCATATTCCTGATAAGGAGGTAATATCTAAAACATATAAAAGAACTCATAAAACTCAATAGCAAAAACCCAAAGAATCTGATTTAAAAATGGGCCTAAGATCTGAATAGACATTTTTCCAAAGAAGATATACAGATGGCCAACAGGTACATAAAAATATACTCAATATCATTAATCACCAGGGAAATGCAAATGAAAACCACAGTGAGATATCACTTCACACTTGTTAGAATGGCTATTATTAAAAAGACAGGAAATAACAATGTGGCAAGGATGTGGAGAAAAGAGAATTCTTGTGCACTATTTGCTGGGAATGTAAATTGGTTCAGCCACTATGGAAAACAGTATAGAAGTTCCTCAAAAAATTACAAATAGAACTACCATATGGTCTAGCAATTCCATCTCTGGTTATTTAGCTGGTGAAAAAACATTAACCTAAGAAGATATATGTACCCCCATATTCATTGAAGCATTATTTACAATAGCCAAAATATGTAAACAATCTAAGTGTCTATCAGTGGATGAATGGACAAAGAAATTGCAGTATATATACAACTGAATATTATTCAGCCATTAAAAAGAATGAAATTTTCTCATTTGGGACAACATAGATATACCTATAGGGTATTATGATAAGTGAAGTAACTTAGAGAAAGACAAATGCCATATGGTCTCTCTTATATGTGGAATCTAGAAGGCTGCCAGAGGGTGGGAGAAGTGGATAAAGGGGGACCAAAAGTAAAAAAGCCAAAGCATAGAATCACACAAAAATATCTTCTTTAATTTAAATATTTTCTTTTCATCTGACATGTATAAACATACATTAGCTTAGTACTCTTTGATATCGGCTCAGGAGCTTCTCATCTACAGCTTTTCTCATCTAAACTAGAGAATAATGCTTTGTCTTCCATATCTTCTTAGTGCATGCAGGTCATATAGGTATATGCATGGATGATTCATTTTATTGTGCAATAGAAGCTAATATTACATCGTAAAGCAAGTATGTTGTTCAGTTTCTACATCGCATCTGACTCTTCATAACCCAACGGACAGCAGCACATCAGGCTTCCCTGTCCTTCACTATCTCCTGGAGTTTGCTCAGACTCATGTCCATTGAGTTGGTGATGCTATCCAACCATCTCATCCTCTGTCATAGCCTTATCCTGCCCTATAATTCTAGTAAAAATCAATTTTAAAAAAGAAATTATCTGAACACTAAGTGATGTTGTATATCAATTTATGTAACAAAAAGCTAAGAAAAACAAAGTGCATACAGTTTAATTTATATTTCAGAATATATATATAGACAGATAAGTACAACTTGTTACAAATCTAGATACTGCTTTATTTTACTGGATGGCATACTTAAAGTAATATTAGAAATATGTACTACCTAACTCAAATCAGCTTTCCACATAAAACCATGACATTAATACTTTATAAGCTTTATTTTCCCTCAAATTGGTGAAGCCAATCCACAAATATCTAATTAGAAGAATTTTATGATTACTGTCAGAATAAGAGCTGAGTCAGTGGTATGAGGAGAAGGCAATGGCACCCCACTCCAGCACTCTTGCCTGGAAAATCCCATGGACAGAGGAGCCTGGTAGGCTTCAGTCCATGGGGTCGCTAAGAGTCGGACACGACTGAGCAACTTCACTTTCACTTTTTACTTTCATGCATTGGAGAAGGCAATGGCAACCCACTCCAGTGTTCTTGCCTAGAGAATCCCAGGGAGAGGGCAGCCTGGTGGGCTGCCATCTATGGGGTCTCACAGAGTCGGACATGACTGAAGCGACTTAGCAGCAGCAGCAGCAGCAGCAGTGGTATGACCCCACTTGTGGGGCAGTGGTCTTAATGCAGGAGGCAGGTGGGAATTGGTGGTAGCAGTGAAAAGTATGAAATTAGGAGACTATGGCACTATAGATTGTGGTGCATGGAGAAAATGGTTGCTTGAAAGTTCAAACTTGGTGTTGGGGTTTGAGGGTCAGAATTTAACCCCAAAGAACTGTAAAAAATAAGGGAGAGCTCTGATATCAGAAAACAACTTATGGGCCTAGTTATGAAATTTGAGGTACAAAATATGCAATGGGGTATACAAACAAAGCTAGTGGAGGTGATGGAATTCCAGCTGAACTATATCAAATCCTAAAAGATGATGCTGTTAAGGTGCTGCACTCAGTATGCCAGCAAATCTAGAAAACTCAGCAGTGGCCACTGGACTGGAAAAGGTCAGTTTTCATTCCAATCCCAAAGAAAGACAATGCCAAAGAATGTTCAAACTACCACACAATTGCACTCATCTCACATGTTAGCAAAGTAATGCTCAAAATTCTCCACGCTAGGCTTCAGAAGTACATGAATCGAGAACTTCCAGATGTACAAGCTGGATTTAGAAAAGGCAAAGGAACCAAAGATCAAATTTCCAACATCCACTGGATCATAGAAAGAGCAAGGAAATCCCCCCAAAACATCTACTTCTGCTTTATTGACTACACTAAAGTCTTTGACTGTGTGGATCACAACAAATGGTGGAAAATTTTTAAAGAGATGGGAGTACCAGACCACCTTACCCGTCTCCTGAGAAACCTGTATGCAGGCCAAGAAGTGACAGTTAGAAGCGGACATGGAACAACGGACTGGTTCCAAATTGGGAAAGGAGTATGTCAAGGTTGTATATTGTCACCCTGCTTATTTAACTGATATGCAGAGTACATTACGCAAAATGTCAGGCTGGATGAAGCACAAGCTGGAATCAAGATTGCTGGAAGAAATATCAACGTCAGATATGCAGATGATACCACTTTGATGGCAGAAAGAGAATAGGAACAACAACAAGAACAACCTCTTGATAAAGGTGAAAGAGGAAAGTGAAAAAGCTGGCTTAAAACTCAACATTCAAAACACTAACATCATGGCATCTGGTCCTATCACTTCATGGTGACTAGATGGGGAAATAGCGGAAACAATGACAGATTTTATTTTCTTTGACTCCAAAATCACTGTGGATTGTGACTGCAGCCATGAAACTAAAAGACACTTGCTCTGTGGAAGAAAAGCTATGACAAACCTAGGCAGTGTATTAAAAAGCAGAGACATCACTTTACTGACAAAGGTATGTACAGTCAAAGCTATGGTTTTTCCAGTAGTCATGTAGGATGTGAGAGTTGGACCATAAAGAAGGCTTGAGCACCAAATAACTGATGCTTTCAAATTGATGCTTTTGGCATGTGGCAAGCCAAAAAACTAAGCATAAGAGACTTGATACATCCAAATGCAATGCATGATCCTTGATTAGGGATCAGAAATATATGTATTATAGAAATATTATTATGATTATTCAAAAACACATGTATTTATGAAAGAGATTCTGAAGTTAGTTGGAGAAATTTGAGTAAGGACTGGCTGGGTATTAGATGGTGCTTCCCTGATAGCTCAGATGGTAAAGAATCTGCCTGCAATGCTGGAGAGACGGGTTCGGTCCCTATTAGGAATTATGGTTAATTTTGTTTGGTGAGAAAACGATATTATGGTTATATAGAAAAAGCCCTTAGGATTTTGAAGATGCATGCTGAGATACTTAAGAATAAAGAATCATGTAATTCATTTTGAAATGGTTCTACAAATACACACATATAAATATACAAACAAAATGATACAAATATGGCAACATGTTCATTGCTGAAATCTACTTAGCTGATATATATGGTGCTCACTTTATCATTCTTCCTACTTTTCTCTATGTTTGAAATTTTCTACAAGCTTTTCAAATTAACTGACAGAGTACTCGGAGAAGGCAATGGCACTCCACTCCAGTACTCTTGCCTGGAAAATCCCATGGACGGAGGAGCCTGGTAGGCTGCAGTCCATGGGGTCGCAAAGAGTCGAACACGACTGAGCGACTTCACTTTCACTTTTCACTTTCATGCATTGGAGAAGGAAATGGCAACCCACTCCAGTGTTCTTGCCTGGAGAATCCCAGGGACGAGGGAGCCTAGTGGGCTGCCGTCTATGGGGTTGCACAGAGTCGGGCACGACTGAAGCGACTTAGCAGCAGCAGCAGCAGCAGACAGAGTACTTATTTTTCTAGTAAGTATGAGAAATTCTTTAAGTTACACATGAAAATATACTAAAATAATTTAGTCCCTGAAGCCAACGACTCTACACATATATTTTTCTTTTATAATTGAAGTATAGCTGATGTACTTTATTTTGTTTTCTTGATTAGTCTTTGTTATATGCTTTATCCAACATTACAATGAAAAATGTGTATAACATTAGAATATTAGATTTTTACAAAAAGCTACAGTAATTACCTTGATCTGTACAGATGAATTATAACCCACACATCTTTTTCTGCATTTGTGACTTCATTCACATACTGATTTCCAGAAATTTCTCTTAATTCCCCAAATTTTTGCTTTTTCTTGAGAACTTTCCATTCCTGTAGGCGCTTTTCTCTAATGAAAAAAAATTAAATTACATAAAAATATTGTTATATTTTTAAGACTATTCCCATATACAGTAATAATCTAGGGGTGTGAATGGAATGCTAGTACATATGAACCACTTTAAAGAATAATAGAGTAATTATTAATGGCTTTACAATGGCAGTTCCTCTTTTTACATGGTTATTTGCTTTATCATGGGTATTATAAAATATAAGAAATTAACAATTGATTTAAATTTATTTTTATTTAAGATCAAGTCAATTATAGTTATTGAGAGTTTATTTAGACATTGGACCAACAAATTCTCGTATACAGATTAAATAAAGGGAGAGCATGCAGAACAATAATAACTAACATTTACTGAGAGTTTACTATGTTTCCAGGCACTGTTTTCAGCATGTTTATTAATTCAACCTTGCAAAAGCTTAGTGAAGTTAACATTATTATTATTTCCAATTATAAGCTCTTAGCTTTCACGCTAAACTGACTTTCAGTTCAAAGTCTTTAGTGAACATGTATAATTACTTGTTATAAACATATTGCAGGTAAGACAGATGACAGAGAACAGTGATTATTAGTATGAACTCTAAGGTCACACTAAACTGGGTTTAAGAGTCAGCCCCCACTTAGTGGTAGCATGGACTTAGCCAAATTGTTTAATCTTTCCAAGTTTCAGTTTAACTCCAATGTGAATAAAACTAAAATCTGCTTGCCTGGGACTGTTCAAGATTAAATGTAAGCATGTAAATTTCTTGGGGTGGTACCTAGCATCATCCCATGAGTGATCAATAAATGTTGCCTAACTATTCATTTACTGTTGTTTAGTCATTAAGTCATGTCTGACTCTTTGTGACCCCCAAGGACTGTAGCCTGCCAGGCTCCTCTGTCCACAGGATTTCCCAGGCAAGAACACTGGAGTGGGTTGCCATTTCCTTCTCCAGGGGATCTTCCTGACCCAGGAATTCAACCCACATCTCCTTTATTGGCAGGCAGATTCTTTACCACTAAGCCACCAGGGAAGCCCTATTCATGTATAGAGAACCTTAACATGTTGTTAAACAGCTCTCTCCAAATGTGCACACTTTGATTTAGTTGTTAAATACTTGAATTCATGAAGCGATTCCGAATGGTTCTGACATACCTACAAGTATCTTAACAGTTACTGACTCTATATACCTAAGGTACCTGAGAGTACTTACTCCCTTGCTTTTTCTCTCATTCACTGCTAGTGAGAATGCAAAATGGTACAGCCACTTTGGAAGACAATTTGGCAGTTTCTTTACAAAACTATACATATTCTTACCATATGATCCAGTTATTAAGCGCCTTGGTATTTACTCAGAGGAGTTGAATACATGTCCACACAAAAACCTTCACAGAGATGTTTACAGCAGCTTTACTCATAATTGCCAAAAGTTGTAAGCAACCAAAATGTTCTTTAGGAGGTGAATGGATAAATAAACTCTGGTATATCCAGATAACAGAATATTATTCAGTGCTAAAAAGAAAGGAGTTAATAAGCCATGGAAAGACATGGAGAAACTTTAAATGCATATCATTAAGTGAAAGACGCCAATCTGAGAGGGCTATACACTGTACAACAGTCTGAAGAAGGCAAAACTGTAGAGACAATAAAAAGATCAGGGGTTTCCAGCTGTTGGCAGGGGAGAGGGATGAATAGGTTGACTACAGAGGATATTTAGGGCAGTGAAAATAATCTGAATGGTACCATAATTATGGATAAATGTCATGATGATGGTGGTGGTGGTTTAGTTGCTAAGTTTGTGTCCAACTCTTGTGAGCACACAGGCCCTCCAGGCTCCTCTGTCCACGGGATTTCCCAGGCAAGTATACTGGAGTGGGTTGCCATTTCCTTCTCCAAACTGTCATCATACATTTGTTCAAATCCAAGAATGAACTGTAATGTGCTTTATGGACTTTGGGTGATTCTAATGTATCTATGTAGGCTCATCAACTACAACAAATCACCCTGGTGTGGAACGTTGACAGTGGGGGAGGTTATGCATGTGTGGGGGTAAGGAGGTAGATTAGAAAATCTATACCTCCCACTCAATTGTGCTGTGAACTTAAAACTGCCTTTTAAAAAAATATTTTAAAAGTTTTGGTCATTGCTGTTTTGTTTTGGCTTTAAATGAGGAATCTGCTTTAAATCAGCATTATCAAGATGACTACAGAATTTTCTTAAGAACAAGTAAAATTTTAAAAGGCTACAGGTTCCTTTTTCCTTAGATCCAAAGTGACAGTGTGTGTGCTAAGCTGCTTCAGTCATCTCCAACTCTTTGCGACCCTATGAATCATAGCCCACCAGGCTCCTCTGTCCATGGGATTCTCCAGGCAATAACATTAGAGTAAGTTGCCATTTCCTCTTCCAGGGGATCTTTCCAACCCAGGGATCAAACCCGGGTCTCTTATGTCTTCTGCACTGGCAGGCAGGTTCTTTACCACTAGTGCCACTTGGGAAGCCCCCAAAAGTGACGGCAGAGATACAGAAATAGCTCCAGAATTTGGTGACCAGAAACAGAGTTGTACTTTTGATGTGGAATATGCAAGGGAAAGAACTTAATCTGTCTCTTTAATCTTTGTGGCATAGACTGTTTGGATGGTCATCAGAATGGCTTCCTCTAGGACTCACAGGAAGACTACATTTACCAACTTCCTTTGCGGTTAGATTAGGGCCATGAGATTGAATTATGTTCATTGGCACATAAGTGAAAATGATATGCACATTTCTATACCTTATCCCTGAAATGTCCCACCCCCATCTTTCATACTGTCTTCCCAGTCTACAAGCCTGAAGGTTCAAGATTCTGAGATGATGAAGCTCCTTATAAAAAAAGAGCCCAGAGCTCTCATTATCACCTGGAGGAGACCTGCTCAGAAAAATTATACAACATGCATCATTGGCGAGTAAGGAACCTATGTGAAACCACTGAGATTTTGCAATTGTTTGTTATAGCAGCTAGCATTATCTTAATAAATTTTGAGGACACGAGTGATTGCATCAGTAGATTTGTGGTTGTTGAACAATCCCTGCATACGTTGAATAAACTCTAATAATTCACTATATATGATTATTTTAATATAATGTTTTATTTGCTAATATTGCATGTAAGATTTTTGCATCTATATTTCAAAAGTGAGATTGATCTAAAGTGGTATTTATCAAGTTGAGGCATGTGGACATCCTACATGAGAATTCCTTGGGAATGGCAGGTTTCACAGATGAGCATATTCCTGAAATTCAACCCAAAGTTACTGAATATTACCTCTCAGTGATGGTCTCAGGAATGGGTATTTTTAACTTTATGTAATGGACAATTATTAACATTTAAAATAGTAAAAGACCCAGATGTATACATCGTCAATCAAAAATTTCTACGGCCAATAGTCTTTCATCTCTACCCCGTTAACTCCCCATTTCAAGGGCTATTTTGAAGAAAATATAAGACATCATGTCATTTCACCTGTAAATAATTCATTATATATCTATATATCTCTAAAAGATGAGAATACTTTGCAAATTTTAACTCACATAGTATAATCATATCTATAAAATGGTACTTCCTTAATATATTCAGATTATTGTTCAAATAATCCTATTCTCTCCATTTAAAAATGTATTTAATTGTGTACATAAAATTTACCATGTTAACCATTTTTCAGGCTATAGTTCAGTGGCATTAAATTCTGGTTCCATTTTTTATGTTTATTTAAAAGGGGAGCCCAGTTAGATATATAGAGTGGTTATTATCTCTTAAATTTCATTTAATACACAGATTCTTTTCTACTTTTTCTCCTAGAAATTTCTTTGAAGTATACCTGAATACTCGTCCAAACTTTCAAATGGTTTGAATTTAGCTTATTATCATGAAATCAATTCATACAAGAAATCTAAATTTTTAGCAGTAAAGGTGACTATTAGGTGACTATTTTGACTAACAAACTTAAGAACCATTAGTCTATTATTTTCTGTCTGTACTAGCCTTGTCTGATTGTGATAGCAAGATTATATTATCAATAAGTATAACAATGGCATATGCAGTAAATTAGAAAGCTTTCCACCCTTATAAAGACAGAGGGATTATTTGGGGATTATTTGTGCCTTCAAAAGTAGAGGAAAATTAGCTCTATAATAAATTAAAGGAAACAGGCTATCTTCTTAATTATGCTTTTCTCTCTTACTGTGTCAATTTTAGAAATTTTGTTTCATTAATAAACAATATTTTTAAAATGATATAAATGATTATGATCAAACACTCACCTGTCTGGCTTTCTAAATTCAGTATAATATGTTTTTAATTTCACCAGATATTGTGGGTATCAATAGCTTGCTTACTTTATTATAGAGAAGTATTCTCTTTCATGAATATACTACAAATTGCTTATTCATTCACCTTATATTCATTCATCATATTGATGAACTTCTGGGTTGATTCCAGTTTCTGGCTATTATGCATATTCATGTACAAGTCAGTTCTCTCAAGTAAATAACCAGGAATGTATCTGATAGGCTATATGTTAAATACATATATAAATTTAGAAGAGATTGGCAAAGTGATCATGTGAAAATTGAAGTTCTTTCACAATCTTTAGTTTTAAATTATGATATAATTCATACACAATAAAATTCAACTATCTAAAGTCTATAACTCAGTGATTTTTAAAATAGACACAAAGTTGTACATCCATCAGCACTATCTAATTCCAGAATGTTTTTATTGTACCAAAAGAAACCCCATATCCATTTGCAGTTGCTCCCTATCCCCCTCATCCCAGGCCCTGGGAATTAATGATCTGCATTCTGTGTCTATAAATTTTTCTATTTTGAACATTTCAAGTAAATATAGTCACATAAAATGTGACCTTTTGTCACTGGCTTCTTTCACTCGGCATAACATTTACAGATTCAGTCTTGTAGTATGTATCAGTTCATCATTTGTTTACATGGCTGAGTAATATTCCATTGTATAACTATACCACATCTGTTTATCCACTCACCAGTTGATGGACAGTAAGTTTCTTTGTACTTTTTGGCTACTGTGGATACCAGTGCTCTAAACATTCATGTACAAGTTTTGTGTTTTCAATTCTCATGGGTATATATACCTAGGAGTGGAATTGCTGGATCATGGTAATTCTGTTTAACATTTGAAGAAATTCCAGACTGTGTACCATTTTACATTCCTACCAGCAATGTATGGTGGTTCCAAATCCTCCACCTGCTCACCAACACTTTTGTTATTTTTCTTTCTTCTTTATTATAAACCCCCATAGTGGAGTGAAATGGAACCTCATTGTGGTTTTGTGCCTTTCTCTAACAACTAATGATATTAAGCGTCTTTTCATGTGCTTATTTTCCATTTGTATACCTTCTTTGGAGAAATGTCTATTAGTCCTTTGCATGTTTCTTAATTGAATTGGGGTGTTTTTTGTGTTGAGTTTTAGGAGTTCTCTATATATTCTGGTTAGTAATCCCTTGTTATAAGTATATAATTTGCAAGTATTTTCTCCCCTTCTGTGGGTTGTCTTCTTACTTTGTTGATAGTGTCCTTTGATGCACAAATATTTTAAATTTTTGATGAAGTCCAGTGTATTTTTTCTTCTTGTTGCCTATGTTTTCTGTGTCATATCAAAGAAATAACTTCCAAATCCAATGTCTTGGATGGACATTTTCCTCTGTGTTTTGTTTGATTTTTGAAAAGTTTTTATACTTTCAGCTCTTAAGGTCTTTGATCCATTTTGAGGTAAACTTTGTTTATGACATGAGGTAGGAGTCCAGCTTCATTTTTCTGCATGTGGATATCCAGTTTTCCTAGTACCACTGATTGTAAAGATTGTTCTTTCCCCAATGAATGTTGTTGACACCCTTGTTATAAATCATTTTTCTATATGTGAGAGGGTTTCTATATAATCTCTCTATTCTATTCTTCTGGTCCAAAATCTATCCTTATGTCATGACAACACTGTTTTGATTATTGTTGCTTTATAGTAAGTTTTGAAATCAGTAAGTGTTGGTCTTCCAGCTCTGTTCTTTCTTAAGACTGCTTAGTGGCCAGGATCTGGATGTGTTTCCTTTTATTCATTCTGTCAATTTCTGCTTTTAATTGGAGATTAATGAATTAATTTAAAATCCTTTTACAAAGTATATAATGCAAGAGCCTGACATTAAGCTTTTGATTACCAAGGTATCCATTTTAAAAGACAGCCATCTTGACCATACTGCCAGATGTATGACACAGCTACTAGCAAAATAACTAGATAAGGAATCAGGCTATCCCTGTACATGAAAGTCTTTCTTTCAGAGAGCCTTGGGTAACTGACCACTTGAATGACCTCTCTTCTCCATTCTTGTGCTCTAATTCCAGCTCTTATGCTCTAGACTAGCCAATAGAGTGAACTTATAAAACCTAGATACCCCATCAATGGACCCTAATAAAGACACAGATCCAGCTCCTGCTACCACACCCCCACCAGCTCTGGCTGAGTGGCCCTCAGACATGCTATGTATTCTTCAGGATTTCTAAAGAATCTTGTTCCTCAAAGTTCTCTGAAGGTTTCTTGCTGAAGCGCATCCTACAATCTCACTCCAAGCCACAATAACCAGTCCAGCCACAACTATAAGTAATTCAGGCCCAGGTGAGTGCCTCAGGCATTCCTAGCCAACAGCATCATTATCAATATGCTGGGACTGACACCAGAAAGCAATTACTGAATAGGAAGGACTTACTTCTGCCATTTAGCTATTTTCTGTATTTCTATTTCTCACAGGCTTTTTGTTCCTCAGTTCTTCTTTTTGTACATTTTATTGCTTCTTTTTGTATTTTTGTATTGTAGATGATTTCATGGTACACCATTTTGATTTCCTATTTTTCCATTTCTGTATTTTTTCTTAGTTATTACCTTAAGGATTAAGATTAATATAATAACTTGTGAATAATACCAACTTAGCTTCAATAGCATACACTCTACTCCTATACAACTTCATCCCTCCTCCTTTATATTGCTATTGTTTCAGGCTACATTGTTATGTAGTCTAGAGATTTCTTCAAGAAAATTAGAGATACCAAGGGAACTTTTCATGCAAAGATGGGCACAATAAAAGACAGAAACGGTATGGAACTAACAGAAGCAGAAGATATTAAGAAGAGGTGGCAAGAATACAAAGAAGAACTCTACAAAAAAGATTTTCATGACCCAGATAACCACGATGGTGTGATCATTCACCTAGAGCCAGATATCCTGGAATGTGAAGTCAAGTGGGCCTTAGGAAGCATCACCACCAACAAAGTTAGTGTGAAGGTGATGGAATTCCAGCTGAATTCCATCAAATCCTAAAAGATGATGCTGTGAAAGTGCTGCACTCAATGTGCCAGCAAATTTGGGAAACTCAGCAGTGGCCACAGGACTGGAAAAGGTCAGTTTTCATTCCCGTCCCAAAAAAAGGCAATGCCAGAGAACATTCAAACTACTGCACAGTTGTACTCATCTCACACATTAGCAAAGTAATGTTCAAATTCTCCAAGCGAGACTTCAACAGTATGTGAACCAAAAACTTCCAGATGTTTAAGCTGGATTTAGAAAAGGCAGAGGAAACAGAGATTAAATTGCCAACATCTGCTGGATCACAGAAAAAGCAAGAGTTTCAGAAAAACTTCCACTTCAGCTTTATTGACTACACCAAAGCCTTTGACTGTGTGGATTACAACAAACTGTGGAAAATTCTTAAAGAAATGGGAATACCAGACCACCTTCCCTGCCTCTGGAGAAATCTGTATGCAGTCAAGAAGCAACAGTTAAACTGGACATGGAACAACAGACTGGTTCCAAATTGGGAAAAGAGTATATCAAGACTGCATATTGTCACCCTGCTTATTTAACTTATAGGTAGAGCGCATCATGCGAAATGCTGGGCTAGATGAAGCACAAGCCAGAATCAAGATTGCCAGGAGAAATATCAATAACCTCAGATATGCAGATGACACCACCCTTAAGGCAGAAAGAGAAGAGGAACTGAAGAGCCTCTTGATGAAGGTGAAAGAGGAGAGTGACAAAGCTAGCTTAAAACTCAACATTCAGAAAACTAAGATCATGGCAGCTGGTCCCATCACTTCATGGCAAATAGATGGGGGAAACAATGGAAACACGACAGACTTTATTTTCTTGGGCTCCAAAATCACAACAGATGGTGACTGCAGCAATGAAATTAAAAGACACTTGCTCCTTGGAAGAAAAGCTATGACCAACCTAGACAGCATATTAAAAAGCAGAGACATCACTCTGCCAACAAAGGTCTGTCTAGTCAAAGCTATGGCGTTTCCAGTAGTCATGTATGGATGTGAGAGTTGGACCATAAAGAAAGTTGAGTGCTAAAGAATTGATGCTTTTGAACTGTGGTGTTGGAGAAGACTCTTGAGAGTCACTTGGACTGGGAGGAGATCCAATCAGTCCATCCTAAAGGAAATCAGTCCTGAACATTCATTGGAAGGACTGATGCTAAAGCTGAAACTCCAATACTTGGGCCACCTGATGTGAAGAACTGACTCATCGGAAAAGACCCTGATGCTGGGAAAGATTGAAGGCAGGAGAAGGGAACAACAGAGCATGAGTTGGTTGGATGGCATCACCAACTTGATGGACATGACTTTGAGCAAGCTCCAGGAGTTGGTGACGGAAAGTGAGGCCTGTTGTGATTCAGTCTATGGGGTTGCAAAGAGTCGGACAAAATTGAGTGACTGAACTGAAATGTTACATACTGTATGTCCATTAACATTGATTTATAATTATTGTTTTATAAACCATATAGAAAAAAGGGAGTTAAAAGCCAAAAGTATGGTAATATTGGCTTTTATATTTATCTATCTAGTTACCTGTACCTATGTTTGTTTATTCTTCATATGGTTTTAATGGCCCTTTAATTTCATCCCAAAGGACTCCTTTAGCTAATTTTTACGGCACTTCTACTAGTAACAAACTCACTTAGATTTCATCTAGAAATGTTCTTAATTTCTCCTTCATCCCTGTAGCATAGTTTAGCCAAATATAGACTTATTGGTTGATGAGTTTTTTTTTTTTCTTGCATCCTCTAAGATTTCTGATGAGAAACTGGCTGATTGATAGTCTTTCTAAAAGACGTGTCTTTGTGTGGGCCTTTGAGTTTATCCTAATTGGAGTCCTCTGAGCACCATAAATCTGCAGATTTATGCCTTTTGTCAAATTTGAGAAATTTCCAGCCAGTATTTCTACAGATACACTTTCTGCTCCATGTATGACAAATATACTGCTTGGATTCCCATACTATACATGCTAGTTTACCTAACAGTGTACCACAAACAAAGCCAATTAGGCTCATTTGCTTTTCATTATTCTTTTTCCTTCCTGTTCCTCAAACTCAAACTTCCAATTGTCCCATCATCAAATTTTGTCATATGCTTTTGAAGCACTTTAGTGTGTATTTCAATATTGTACTTTTTAGTTTCAAGATGTCTTTTTGGTTTCTTTTTATAATTTCTCTTTATTGCTATTCTCATTTTGTTCATATGATGTTTTCCTATTTTCACTCATGTCTTTCTTTAGCTCTCTGAACATCTTTAACTAAGGTGTCCTAAAAATCTTTGTCTAGTAAGTCTGACACTTTGGCATCCTCAGATATATTTTGCATTGATTTATTTTGTTCTTTTGAAAGGACCATACTTTCCTGTTTCTTTTTATGCCTTGTGACTTCTTTTTTTTTTTTGAAAACTGAATGTTTCATTTCATTTATAACCCTAGAAATCAGATTCTTCTTCTAACTCATGTTTTTTATTTGTTTTTACATTGGGTGTGTCTGTGCCAGGATTTACCCTGAGGTGAAAGCATACATCTCAGGTCTTTCCTGAGACTTCCACTTTTCCAAGGCTTTCTAAATTCCCCCATATATATGGTTGCTTTTGAATGTTAAAAAAAAAAAAAAATACCTCAAAACCAAAAAAACAGATGTGGATCCTTAAAATATCATGGAAGCCACTTGAGCCAGGAGGGTTGACACAATGGCTGCCAATCTCTGTGTCTGTACCTCTGCTTTCAGAAGCAGCAATCTGCAATCAGAACACAGAACCTTGATATTTGAGGACAAAGTCCTTAATGCCTACCTTGGCTCCGGCAAGCTGTGCCAGAAACACAGGCTGCTGTTGAAACAGCTCTCTCCCATGGGGCTGTGGAAATGAGGGATGGATAGCTGTTACTACACTGAGGACTGAAATCAACCAATACTAATCGTAATTTACCAGCCAAGCTTTATGCTGGAAATTTCAAGTATTCAAAATAGACTGCAGAGTTCCAAAGTCTTCACTTCAGTTTCTGCCAGCACAATCGTTGTCTGGATAGAGAGATGGATTTCTGGAGCTTTTTACTCTGCCATCTTTCCTGGTGTCAAACTGACCAGTTGTTTTTGAAAAGTCTCTCAAATTTGGGTTTCTCTGATATATTCTTATGATTAGATTGATGCAGTGCATTACTGAGAATACCACTGATTGTGTGTCTGTGGTAGAGCTGATATGTCCTCCTTAGCACATATTATTGTGTATTATTGGTGATGCTAATCCCGGTCACGTTGCCAAGATGGGGTCTGCCAATATTCTACACTGTAACTTAACTATTTCCTCCTTTACAATTATTAAATATTGGGGGCAATACTTTGAGATTATGCAAAAATCCTGTTTCTATTTAAACTTTCACCCACTCATTTTAGCAACTATCAGTAGATGACTGTGATGTTCTGATGGTGACTTTTCCATTTTCCTCATTTCACCTACACGTATTCACTGGAATTCTTCAGCGAGGAAGAAGTGTTACTTTGTTGAATTTGTTCATGTATTCACTTACTTATCTGTATTACTATACACTTAAGGATAATTATTTCATTACTTATTTTATAATTCAATATTATAATAAGATAGTTTTTCAACTTGTTTCAACTCTGGCCATTATAAAACCTTTTAGTTTGGCTCTTGTGCCTTAAAAAAATTTCAGCACTTCCTTAACTTTCTGATAATGCCCCAGACTCATGCTGTTCTTTCTCAACTCACACTGTTGACTAAAGTAGTTCTCTAAGAAACACTGATTCCTTTTATTGAAGAATAGTAGTATGAATAAAGAGCTGAATTCCAGGTGTGTTCATTGCTACCAGAGTATTGCTGCTTCCAACCCAATGCACTGATTTTTTGTGTGTATTAAAACAACCTTGGATTCCTGGGATCAATCCCATTTGATCAGAATGCATTATTCTTCTTTTCAACTATTGGACTTAATTTGCTAATATTTTGATAAAATTTTTCATACCTACATTCATAAGAGATGTTTTTCTGTAGCATTCTGTTTTTTCAATTTCTCTGTCTGGTTTTGGTATCAGGATAAGTCAGGAAATCTATGCACTTGTTCTAACTTCTGAAAGAATTTGTTTATGACTAGCAATTAATTATTCATTAAATGATAGAAACCCTTAACAGACATCATACTATAAGGAAAATCATGGTCCTCTTTTTATTAGCCTTCTAGTGACATTTTCCACCTTACTCATATGTAATTTGATGAAGTTCTGTTGAGTATTATGAACAGTTTTTTATTTAAGCAATGGTAAAAAAGATCAGGGGAAAAATCCATCTTATATAAAGTGAGCTAGTTTTTAAATGTAACTTAAAAATTAGTTTTGTTTTTTTTAAAATACAGTCTCTACACAAAAATAGGAATTTTTCCTTATTTCATCAATACTTCATTCAAAAGCTCATAAATTATCCAAATGAATCACTGTACCTATACATTTCAATAGCTCTCATATCTTCATCATCAAATTCATCTTCTGCTTCCTTCAATTCTGCAAGAGTCATCTTTTCATATGGTTTAACTGAAACACAATAAGAAGTTGTAGATAAATGAATTATTTTGAAAAAACTAATTTTACTTTATAACTACATGTCTAGAAAAACAATAGATAAATGGAGATCAAGAATATCTTTAATGTTGATATTAAAGTTTCTTCATCATATAAAGCTATATTGTGGTTGACTGTTTCAAGTTTGTTTGGAATATTATTACTCCCTCAGAGTTCACAGAACTATCAAGTTACATTTAAAAATAGATGTGAAAATCAACTAGACCTCATAAATGTAGAGTTCCCCAAGTACCTGGAAATACTGGCAAGTAATAGATGTCTACAGAATGATGAAAATAGAAGGTAATCACAAGGCAGAGAAATGTAATAGAAAAAAAAGCTCATTAGGTTAAATACTAGGGCATTTCAGCTCTAATATTAGGACATAACTTTCAATACGTGAATTAGGAATTTTAGGTGTCAGCATCCTAATTTCAAAAGTAGGAGTAGGATTTCTATTAAATTATTTCTAACATCCTATCTTCCTCTAAATTCACAAAATACATGATCACTATCATAACTGCATTATTCCCTTTATCCAGACGACCAAATGCACAACTATACCCATTGCTTCTTTCTGTAAACGTAAAACCATTTCTTCAATTTCATCTTTTGGCTCTTCTTTTGGAGGAAGAATGCCAAAATCTCTTAAAATGTCATTCCATTCTGTATCTTCATTTGGATCCTATATAAAAAAATTTTTTTTAACCTATTAGCACAGTTGTACAACCTATTTCAATATTTGTAAAACTGATATGCAGCATTTCCAACCATGTAATTATTCATGAACTCTACAGATAAACTACATAATTAGTTTTATAGACCAGAACAAAATGGACTACTTTTTCCCCATTTCCCAGTACTAATACAACTACATACATTGATAAAAAGAATCATCCTGTACCCTCAATGTTATCCTGAGATGTTTAATGAAAAATAAATCTAAAAAATATATATATATATACACTATTAATGAAGAAACGTGTAATCATGGAAAATAATTTGAAGACTATAATAGGCAAAACCAACTCACATCATGGCTGCAGTCACCATCTGCAGTGATTTTGAAGCCCAAGAAAATAAAGTCTGTCACTATTTCCATTGTTTTCCCCATCTATTTGCCATGAAGTGATGGGACCGGATGTCATGATCTTAATTTTCAAATGTTGAGTTTTAAGTGAACTTATTCACTCTCCTCTTTCACTTTCATCAAGAGGCTCTTTAGTTCCACTTTATTTTCTGCCATTAGAGTGGTATCATCTGCATATCTGAGGCTGTTGATACTTCTCCCAGCAATCTTGATTCCAGCTTATGATTCATCCAGTCCAGCATTTTTCATAATGTACTTTGCATGTAAGTTAAATAAGCAGGGTGACCATATACAGCCTTGACACACTCCTTTCCCAACTTGGAACCAGTCAGTTGTTCCATGTCTAGTTCTAACTGTTGCTTCTTGACCCAAATACAGGTTTCTCAGGAGATAGGTATGATTTGCTACTACAATCCTTTAAAAGATTTTCCACAGTTTGTTGTGATCCATATATACAAAGGTTTTAGCATAGTCAATGAAGCAGAAGCAGATGTTTTTCTGAAATTCCTTTGCTTTCTTCAAGATCCAAATAATGCTGGCAATTTGATCCCTGGTTCCTCTGTCTTTTCTAAATCCAGCTTGTACATCTGGAAGCTCCTGGTTCATGTACTACTAAAACTTAGTTCAAAGGATTTTGAACAAAACCTTACGAGTATGTAAACTAGCGCAATTTTACAGTAGTTGGAACACTCTTTAGCACTGCCCTTCTTTGGGATTGGAATGAAAACTGGTCTTTTCTAATCCTGTGGCCATTGTTGAATTTTCCAAATTTGCTGACATATTGAGTCCAGCACTTTGACAGCATCATCTTTTAGGAGTTTAAATATCTCAGCTGGAATTCCATCACCTCCAATAGCTTTGTTTGTAGTAATGCTTCCTAAGGCCCACTTGACTTTACCCTCCAGGATGTCCAGCTTTAGGTGAGTGATCATACCATCGTGGTTATCTGTGTCATTGAGACCTTTCTTGTATAATTCTTCTGTATAGTCCTGCCACCTCTTTTTAGTCTCTTCTGTTTTTGTTAGGTACTTACCTTTTCTGTCCTTTATTGTGCTCATTCTTGCATGAAATGTTACCTTGATATCTTCAATTTTCTTGAAGAGATCTCTAGCCTTTCCCTTTCTGTTGTTTTCCTCTACTTCTTCACATTATTCATTTAAGAAGGGCTTCTTATCTCTCCTTGTTATTCTCTGGAACTGTGCATTTAGTTGGTTATATCTTTCCCTTTCTCCCTTACCTTTCACTTCTCTTCAGTTCTCAGCTATTGGTTAGGCCTCCTCAGTCAACAACTTTGCCTTCTTGCATTTCTTTTTTTGGGGGATGGTTTTGGTCACTGTCTCCTGTACAATGTTACAAACCTTCATCCCTAGTTCTTCAGACATTCAGTCTACCAGGTATAATCCCTTGAATCTATTTGTAGATTAGATTACACCTCCACTGTATGATCATAAGGAATTTGATTTGGGCTACAAAATCACTGCAGATGGTGACTGCAGCCATGAAATTAAAAGACACTTACTCCTTGGAAGAAAAGTTATCACCAAACTAGATAACATATTAAAAAACTGAGACATTACTTTGCCAACAAAGGTCCATCTAGTCAAGGCTATGGTTTTTCCAGTAGTCATGTATGGATGTGAGAGTTGGACTATAAAGAAAGCTGAGCACCAAAGAATTGATGCTTTTGAACTGTGGTGTTGGAGAAGACTGTTCAGAGTCCCTTGGACAAGCAAGGAGATCCAATCAGTCCATCCTAAAGGAAATCAGTCCTGAATATTCATTGGAAGGACTGATGCCGAAGCTGAAACTCCAATACTTTGGCCACCTGATGTGAAGAGCTGACTCATTTGAAAAGACCCTGATGTTGGGAAAGATTGAAGGCGGGAGGAGAAGGGGATGACAGAGGATGAGATGGTTGGATGGCATCATCGACTCAATGGACATGAGTTTGAGTTAACTCTGGGAGTTGGTTATGGACAGGGAGGCCTGACGTGCTGCAGTCCATGGGGTCTCAAAGAGTCAGACACGACTGAGCAACTGAACTGAACTGAACGGAAATGGCCTAGTGGTTTTCCCTACTTTCTTCAATTTAAGACTGAATTTTGTGATAAAGAGATCATGATCTGAACCACAGTCAGCTCAAGGTCTTATTTTTGCTGACTGTACAGAGCTTCTTCATCTTTGGCTGCAAAGAACATAATTAGTCTGATTTCAGCATTGACCATCTGGTGATATCCAGATGGCCAATACTGAGTCATTTCTTGGGTTGTTGGAAAATGGTGTTTGCTATGACCAGTGTGTTCTCTTGTTTGCCCTGATTCATTTTGTACTTGTACAAGTTTGTACAAGTCCAAACTTGCCTGTTAATCTGGGTATCTCTTGACTTCCTGCTTTTGCATTCCAATCCCCTATGATGAAAAGGATATCTTTTTTGGTGTTAGTTCTACAAGGTCTTATAAGTCTTCATAGAACCAGTCAACTTCAGCTTCTTCAGCATCAGTGGTTGGGACACAGACTTGGATTATTGTAATGCTGTATGGTTTGCCTTGGAAATGAACTGAGATCATTCTGTCATTTTTGAGGTTGCACCCAAGTACTGCATTTCAGACTCTTTTGTTGATTATAAAGACTACTCCATTTCTTCTAAGGGATTCTCGCCCACAGTAGTAGATACAGCAGTCATCTGAATTAAATTCATCCATTCCCATCCATTTTAGTTCATCCTGCCACCTCCTGCTTGACCACATTCACTTTACCTTGTTTTATGGAACTAACATTTCAGGTGCTTATGCAATACTGTTCTTTACAGCATCAGAGTCTACCTTCACTACCAGACACATCCACAACAAATTCTTTATCTGCATCCTACAAAATTTTATATGCTATATTTTTATTGGTATTCAGTTAAAATATTTCCAACCTTATGATTTTTTTTTCCTCACATTTAAATTTGGAAGGATGCTATTTAATTTTCAAATACTTTGGACTTTTCTAGGTATTTTATTAATAATTTCTAATTTAATTCTGCTTGGTCAGGAAACATTCTTTGTTAAGATTTCAATTTTCTGAAATGCATTTACTTGTTTCATGACTCAACATATGGTATTAATATGTTTTAGTGAATGTTGTACCTAGTGTGAAAGGAATCTATATTCTACCACAGACCAGGGTTTATTACTCGACAAATCAATATGTTGTCGACAGATTTGTTCAGATATTCTATTTTGTTAGAGATTTTTTCTTTAGTTGTTCTGTCAATTACTAGGGGGAGGGATGTTAAAATCTCTGATTATGAATGTGGATTTGTCTGTCTCTCCCTCTGTCAGTTTTTGCTTCATATGTTTGATGCTTGATTATTATGCAAATCCACAGTTGTATTTAAGATATTTTCCTAGCAAATTTTTCTTATCACTATAAAATTTTCCTTTTTATTTCTAGTAGCAGTCCTAAAAGATGATGCTGTTAAAGTGCTGCACTCAATATGCCAGCTAAGTTGGAAAACTCAGTAATGGCCACAGGACTGGAAAAGGTCAGTTTTCATTCCAATCCCAAAGAAGGGCAATGCCAGAGAATGTTCAAACTACGTATAATTGCACTCATTTCACATGCTAGCAGGTAATGTTCAAAATCCTTCAAGCTAGGCTTCAACAGTATTTAAACCAAGAATTTCCAGATGTTCAGGCTGGATTTAGAAAAGGCAGAGGAACCATGGATCAAATTGCTGACATCTACAGGATCATAGAAAAAGCAAGAGAATTCCAGAAAAACAGCTACTTCTGCTTTATTGATTAGGCTACAGCTTTTGACTGTGTGGATCACAACAAAATGGAAACTTCTTCACGAGATGGGAATACCAGACCACCTTACCTGCCTCCTGAGAAACCTGTATGCAGGTCAACAAGGAACACAATGGGATATGGAACAACGGAATGGTTCTGAAATGGGAAAGGATTACGTCAAGGCTGTATATGGTCACCCTGCTTATTTAACTTCCATACAGAGTACATCATGCAAAATGTTGGGCTGGATAAAGCAGGGGCTGGAATCAAGATTGCCGGGAGAAATATCAATAACCTCAGATATGCAGATGACACCACCCTTATGGCAGAAAGTGAAGAAGAACTAAAGAGCCTCTTGATGAAAGTGAAAGAGGAGAGTGAAAAAGTTGGCTTAAAACTCAACATTCAGAAAACTAATATCATGGCATCCAGTCCCATCACTTCATGGCAAATAGATGGGGAAACAGTGGAAACAGTGGCTGACTTTATTTTCTTGGGCTCCAAAATCACTGCAGATGGTGACTGCAGCCATGAAATTAAAAGATGCTTACTCCTTGGAAGAAAGGTTATCGCCAACCTAGACAGCATATTAAAAAGCAGAGACATTTCTTTGCCAACAAAGGTCTATCTAGTCAAGGATATGGTTTTTCCAGTAGTCATGTATGGATGTGAGAGTTGGACTATAAAGAAAGCTGAGCGCTGCAAGAATTGATGCTTTTGAACTGTGGTGTTGGAGAAGACTCTTGAGAGTCCCTTGGACTGCAAGGAGATCCAACCAGTCCATCCTAAAGGAGATCAGTCCTGGGTGTTCATTGGAAGGGCTGATGTTGAAGCTGAAACTCCAATACTTTGGCCACCTGATGTGAAGAGCTGACTCATTTGAAAAGACCCTGATGCTGGGAAAGATTGAAGGTGGGAGGAGAAAGGGATGACAGAGGATGAGATGGTTGGATGGCATCACCAACTCAATGGGCATGAGTTCTGAGCAAGCTCTGGGAGATAGTGATGGACAGGGATATGTAGCTTGCTGAGTCCATGGGGTCGCAAAGAGTCAGATAGGGGTGAGCAACTGAACAACAACAGCAATCATCATCTTGATGTCTACTTTGTTACTAACATAGTTTATACAGCTTAAGACTAAGTACTGTTTAAATAACAAGTCTTTTTCAATTCTCTTCTTTCAATCCATCTGTTTCTTTGTATTTAAAGTGTGTCTCTCTTAGCAGTATGTCGTTATATATTGCTTTTTCAACTATTTTGCTAATCTCTACTTTTTAATTGAAATGTTTACTTCATTTAATATAATAAATGTTAATGTTAGATGTAGGGCCACTGTTTTCCTGTTTCAATTAGTATTGTTTGCTTTTGTTCCTCTGTTCCTTTCCTGCCTTCTTTTGGTTAATTAAATATTTTTTAGAATTTAATTTTTTACAACTGGCTTTTTAGGTATACATCATTTCATTATTGTTTTAATAATTGTTCTAGAAATTATAATCCTATCTTTAACTTATTATAGTTAATATTGGACTATTTTATATAAAATATGGGAATCTTGCTTAGTATAATTCCATTTTCCACTATCCTATCCTTTGCTTTATTGCTGTTATAAATATTAACATCTACAATATATTTGAATCACTTTAATACAATGTTACAATTTCTGCCTTAAACAATTATAATGTCTTATAAGAAAGTTAAGAAAAATTATATTTAGTTTTTAGTATTTATCCACATATTTACCATCTAGGGTTTTTTTCACTCCCTTTTAGATACAGTTTTTCACCTGATGTAATTTTCTTTCAGTCTAAAGCAACTTCCTTTAGTATTTATTACAGTGCAGGTCTGCTGGAAATGAATACTCTCAGTTTTCATATTTCTGAAAAGGTTTATTTTTTCCCAGTGTTTTGATAGGTAGTTTAGCTGGATGTAGAATTTAGCTTGAAAGCTTTCCCTCCAGCATTTAAAGCATTGTAAAGGCCTTCTGGCCTCTGATGTTTCTGATGAGAAGTCAGCTAATAATGATATTACTGTTCTCCTATACATACATAATACACACATCTTAATATTACGTCTTTTCTCTGGATGTTTTCAAGATTTTATCTTTCGATTTCAGAAGGGTGTCTGTGTGTGCTTGGTGCAGTTTTATTTTTATTTATCTTGTTTGGAGTTCCCTGAGATCTTAGATTTTGAATTTACGCCTTCCCTCAAATTTTGGACAGTTTTATCTATTATTTCCTTAATTTTTTTCCTACCCCTCCACCCTATCTTTCTCTCCGTCTATGATTCCTTACACTATGTTACATGTATATATATGTTAACTATGTATTCTAATTAGATGTAAGTTAATCCATTATCCAATATCCAATATCCAATATCCATTATCCAATATCCCTTCAGTTCACTGAATCTATTCACTTTGAGTATTTTTCTTTCTGTTCTTAAAACTGGACACTTTGTATTGATAAATCCAAGTTCCCTGAGTCTTCTGCCATCTCCAATTTGCCATTAAGCCCATTCAGTTATTTTTTATTTCAAGTCGTTGATCTTTTCAGTTCAAGAATTTCCATTTGATTGTTTTATTACTGTTTGTATTTCTCTGTTAAAGATTCTCCATCTGTTAATTAAATTTCCTTTACATCCTTGAATATATTTATGATAGCTGCTTTAAATTCTTTGTTCTCTAATATAAACCTCCGGATAGTCTAATGATCTGCTTCCATTGGTTGCTTTAATTTTGAATATGGTTTTTCATTTTTCTTGTCTAATTTTTATTGTATACTAGATATTGAGGACGATACACCATAGAAATTCATGATTTTTTATGTTCCTCTAAAGTATGTTGATTTTCACACTTCCAGGCAGTTAACTTGGCTGGAGTGAAACATCAACCTCTTTCAACTGAAGTGGGCAGCACCCAAAACCTCAGACCAGCTCAGTTCTTTCATCTTCTAATGGCTGCTTTCTGCCAGGCAACTTGTGGTCTCTTACCTATATATGGAGTTTAGCTGACAATTAAGGATTTGTGTGAATCTTACACATAGAATTTAAAGATTATCCCTTCTGTGCTACTTTTCTTTCTAAGACTTCCACATAATTTTCCCACCACTCTACCAACCCAGAACTTTGCTCTCCAAAACCCCTATTAAGATGGTTGTTTTCTGCCATCCCATGCCATATGACTATAAAATGCCCTCATCTGTATCTAATCTTTTTAATCTATTGTGGTTTTAAAGTATGTTCACAAATTCTTTCATACTCCTTTTTTTCTGAGAAGTGAAACTTAATCCCACTTCCATTGAGTACAAGCTGAACCTGTGGTCTTATTTCTAATAAACTGAAAATATGATGGAAGCAATACTATTCGAATTCTGAGACTAAGTCACAAAAGGCACTGCTGCTGCTTCTTCCTCTTAATCTCTCTCATCACTTTGGGGAAACCCAGCTGCCATGTTTTTTTCCACAAAAGCAGCCTGTGTTAATCTGCTTGGGAAGCCATAACACATCACAGACCAGGTGATTTAAATAGAAATTTATTTTCTCACAGTTCTGGAGGTTGGAAGTCTAAAATCAAGGTGCCAGCAGGGTTGGTACTGGTGAGAACTCCTTTGGCTTTCAGGATGCTGCCTTCTTGTTGTGTACTCACACAACCTTCCTGCTGTGTGTGTGTAGAGAGAGAGAACGTGCTCTAGTGTCTCTTCCACGTCTTATAAGGACACCGATCCTATCAGCAATGTTTTGTAGTTTTCAGTTTATTCCTATTTTATTCTTTTTGATGTAATAATGCATGGAATTATTTTCTTAATTTCCTTTGATATTACAGTGTTCACTGTAGTGTATAAAAATGTCTTCAACAAATTTGAATGTCACTTTTTATACTTTCCTACTCTCTGAAGATAATTTCAATTTTGTCTTTTGTTTTTTAAACATAATAAGCAGAGTTGTTTCATAACCTGTTTCTGATCATTCAGATAACTGAAGTCTTTGCAACTCTGCTTCTGTTGGTTTATGTTCATAGTACCCTGTTCCCTTGTGTGCC
Source organism: Okapia johnstoni (assembly GCA_024291935.2). Taxonomy (NCBI): domain Eukaryota; kingdom Metazoa; phylum Chordata; class Mammalia; order Artiodactyla; family Giraffidae; genus Okapia; species Okapia johnstoni. Next base: position 64,562,767 of record CM044308.1, read on the forward strand.
TGGTTACTTTTGGCTGACTTCTGCTTGATGTCCTTGAGAACTTACATGCAGGAATTCTAAGATAAAGATGTCTTTATCCACAGAGGATTTGCTGTTTCTTCCAGGCATGTACAAGCAATACAGTATATTACTAATTTATAATAAATTCACAGTTTGAAGGTTTTTGGATCACCCAGACAATATGCCTTAGGCTGCAATCTATGTGAGAGCTGTCTTGAGCCACAACTCCTTGTGGATAGGTTTTATTGCTTTTCTTTTTACCCCTGCTCCACTAAGCATCAAGACAACGTTCCTTGAATTCCCCTAGACATGAGTTTATCTCTGGTTCATATTCCTATTAGTTGCCCATGCTTTCACAGGCCAAACTCTTGAGTTCCTTCTCACCCTGTGATTATAGCCAGAACCATACTACAAATTGTTAAGATGCCCTGGGGGTAAAAGCGGCTTTAAAGCTCTAGAAATCCATTCACCTGGCTTTTCTACTTTCCCTTTGATTTTGGTCTCATCGTTTTCTATCATGTTACCGCTGATGCTTTTAAGGATCAGAGGTAGTTTTACGTATATTCAGCAGAGGAGTTGTTCCAAAAAACCAAGCTCATTATTATCAGAAAATCCAGCAGTCACCTTTTTTTTTTTAAAAAAAAAAAAAAGGACTAGCCTGGACTAGCCTGCCAGGCTCCTGTTTATGGGGTTTTCCACACAAGAATACTGGAGCAGGTTTCCATTTTCTTCTCTAGGTTATGTTCCCAACCCAAGGATCAAACCTGCATTTCCTACATTGGCAGGTGATTTCTTTACCACTGAGCTACCTTGGGAAGCCCCCATACTTATGGTTTTATTCATACCTCTGTTCTCCTTAACTGATCTGGGAATTAGTTGCAAAGGGATTTAATAGTAAATGCTCTATATTCCAATCTTCCCTTGCCTTTAAGAAATCACTTATGAAATCATAATAAACAAAATAGAAACAGGCACCACAATCCACATTATAAAAGTATTATGGTATTTATCATGACATAGTTATATCTGACTCTCTCTTATTTCCCCATAGTAACCTCTTTATAGAGCCACATATAAGCACTGAATAACTGGCTGTTGAATAAATCAGTGAATAAATAAACAAAGATTAACGTGCTGTTGTCTTTATTCAATTACATTTCAGCCTGTTTCTTGAAGAGTAGATGCAAATCAGGACAAATGTGCAATGCTTTTCCATAGTGAATAAAATGTACCTTCCAGGAATCTGATATTAATCAAAAAAGAGCATCCATTAAAACTATATGTTAATTTGAGTTCAAAATATCCTAGTAAATTACACAGCATATACAATTACCAAAATTAAATATGTAAAACCAGAAAAATCCTAAAGGTTTTAATTGGGGAGAGCTGGTGCAAAGAAGCTATTTGCTAAGTTGGAAAATGGTAATTTTACTCTGATTTTAAAAAAGGAAATAAAAGCACAGGCTTCTTGTTAATAATGTAGCTTTAGATAGAGGAGCAGCATTTTTCTGAATTGTTGTTCAGTCGCTAAGTCGTTTGGGTCTCTTTTGCAACCCCAAGAACTATAGCCCTCCAGACTCCTCTGTCCATGAGATTCCCCAGGCAAGAATACTGGAATGGGTTGCCATTTCCTTCTACAGTGGGTCTTCCGGACCCAGGGATCCAACTGCGTCTCCTGCATTTGCAGGCGGGTTCTTCACCGATGAGTTACCAGGGAACCCCTCTTAGGAACTAATGGAAGTCTAATAGAGTTTTCGTGATCATGTAGGAGAAACTCCAGGGACACCTGGGCTTTCTCAAGACAGATGCGACTATTAGGGTTTCCTCTCTGACCTTTTTAAAATGTAGTGGGGCAGGATACTTAAATTGAATTACACTTGGGTTAAAATTGATGGTCTGTTTCTCAAGTCATAAACAGTGCGGCAGTAAGATTTCCAGAATTTTAGGTGTGAAAGGCTTCCTTCAGCGACAAACCTTAAGTCTTTCTCAAATTTTAAAAAAACGGCGTTCTCCTAGAGCTCATTTGCATTTCTGTTCAATCCTGACAGAGACGGACGCAAAGTTTAGTTCTTACTGAGAACAAATGTTAGAACCTAAGTCCTGTAGGAACACCGTTGGGGAAGCCGCTAGGGTGCCCCACGGTCACTGGAGTCCGCGATTCCCACCTGCATGGTGTTCCGCCTCGCCCCTCACGCTCCGGCGTCGTCCAACTTCGGGCCGGGACTTCTGGCTCCGACGTCCCTTCGAAGCGGTAAGGGAACCCACCGCGGTGCTAGCGGTTCCCACCGCCGGCAGGAAGAGAGCGGGGAGAACAAGAGCCTAGGACGCACTGCGCCGGGCGCAGCTCTGTTGCCAGGCAACGCGGAGGCGTGGCCTAGGAGGTGGCTTTGGGTCCTGACGCCCCCGGTTTTGGGTATCTACCCCGAGGTGCCTCTTCTGTTCGAAATACTGGTGCTGGCATTCCTCCCACCCTTCTCTCCGCCACCACCAAATTAATGCGTTGTGTCCGGGCCTCCGGCATTCTTCAATCCCTGACTCCCGTCTTCACTGGGAACTAACAAAATCCTGGGGAGAAAAACCCTTCAGAGTTCTTAACCCGGGACCAAGCTTATATTTGGATGGACTTCAGCGCTTGAGGGCTTGAGCCCCAGCCCTCAACGCACACATAATTTTGTTTTATGTTTGCGTTTTGGGGGTGTATTTCAGGACGAGAGCTTTCATCAGATTCTCAAAAGATTCTCCGCAATCTTAAAAACCCATTGATTTTAGGTAGGAAGCTCAGTCCTTAGGTAGGAAACCTAGATAGTTTGGTTCCTTGGAGTTTCAATTAAGGAAAGGAACTGCCAGCTGCCAGAAACATGAGAAAAACAGATGCTCTTGCCAAACACAGTTATACCCATGATCACAAAGATGTGACAAGATTTGAAAAAGAAGAAAAAATGGTTTCAGTGACAGTTTTAAAGTTGGGCTCAGCATTGGACCACTCCATCTATAGTGCCCAGTTAATACAAATTCTGCACTCCTAATGGCCCGTGTTTTGTTATATTTTCTTCTTTTTCTTATTCCTTCCCTCCTCCCTACCCTCTCCACCCTCTTCTTCCCACCTTGCTCCCTCCTTCTTTTTCTCCTCCTCTTTACTTCTTTTTACTATCATGAGAGCACCTCCAAATATTAAGTGGCCTTAAGTTTCACTAGATTTCCAAGAGGCCCTGGGAGCTGCTTGAATTAGCCATCAACTCCCTTTCTTATTCTGACACTCCCAAATCCAGGCTAATTGAATTACTGTGCATAACACTAGCTCAGGTTGCCCTGTACATTTAGGGCTTTAGAGCTCATTCCTTAGCAAGTTAAGGGTCCTAGGGACCCTGCTCAGGCCCTGGACAGGCACTGGTTCTCTGTCTTGGCGGGGGTGGATTCTTTATCCCTTCAAGTTCCATCAGCCCAATAAAGAAGCCAAAGCTGAGATAGACAGAGCACAAGCTTTGTTCAGTGGCCGAAGAATGGAGAAGCAGGAACTAAGTTCACAGATTAACTTCTTGCCCAGATAAGGAGAGGGATTTAATTTTAAAGAGTAAAGATAAAGGGAGGAGGAGTGAGGCTAATGATGGGAAGGCATATGCATTAGTCTTCTGGGGTATGGAGTGCCACTCCTTTTTATCCTTTTTGGTTCTCAATGTCAGGCCTTGGCCATCAGAAGTTGTGTTATTTAATATGATAATATGGTAAAATCAATGTATAATGAGATGCAGAGTCTCTTGGAGGTCAGATCTGTGAACATCTTGGTCCCAGCTGGTTGCATCTGGTTTTTGTTTGTAGCTTCCTTTATTATCTCTGGACCCTTTAGTTTAAAGATTTATATTAACTCTTGCTAAAGGTGGGGGTTGGCAGGTTTTGAGCAAAGACCTAGAGCGGCTCTGGCAACACTCTGTGTCTCAAGTTCCCATCTTGTCAAGTCAATTCATTTTTTAAAGAAGATATTTTTTGTTCTCTTCTGCTCCTTCTTGCTTATGTTTTTCGCATGGATTGACAAGAAGTGAAATTCAGGGACTCTGTTAGTAAAAGGCATAATTTAAGTTATAATCAGTGGTCATCATTAGTAAGACAAAAGTTTATTAGATACTCTGAAGAATGTAAGACCTAATCCTACCCACACAGAGAGCCAGGCTTCTCTAATCAGTTAGCAACATGCTGGTAAAGAAGGCAGTTATCCAAGAGGCCGGCTCAGACGGGAAAACCCAGGGGAAACTGAAGGGAGATAATCTCAACATCCACATGACAGTTGTGCCTGCTAAACACTGATTTGATGTAAAAAGTTCACCCACTGTGTTCATGATTCTCTACTAGTAAGAGTGAATTCTTTCTGGTAATGGGCAAGGCTGGTTGCCTTTTAGATGCTGCAGGATGAAAAAACTACATAACTAATAAGGACCTACTGTATAGCACAGAGAACTCAACAAAATACTCTGTAATGACCTATATGGGAAAAGAATCTTTAAAAAAGTGGATATATGTATATGTGTATAGCTGGTTTACTTTGCTGTACAGTAGAAACTGACACAACATTGTATATGAACTATATTCCAATAAAAAAATTTAAACAAATAAACTTAATACTACTACTTAGTAGACAAAGCTGGCTCTTGATATGTTTGCAGCAATCAGACTATTTTATGGTGTATAAATCAGAACTTGCTTATTGGGCTATTGGGTTAATCATGGCCAAATCCTCCAATTAGTATAGTTTTAGTTGGCATGCACATTCTAAGGTTGCTAGCTTTTTGACAGTCTGGTATTTTGTAAGAGCTGGTATTTTGTTGCTGATGATATCCAAACAGAAAAAATTAAAATAGCTCCTTAAAACTCAACTCTAATAAGTGTCTTAAATAAAAATAACTAAAGAGCATTGTATATGAGTACCATCAACAGCTTCAAGAATCTAGGGAACAAAATTATTTACAGCTTTATTATACACTATTTATCATTAAACACTAAGAAAAAATATTTTAAGATGCTTTTTTAATTTTCAGTAAATTAAACATTTACAATCTCAGTCAACTTTTACTAAGAATGTTTACAACACAGGGATTCTCAAACTTGTTAAACTTAGCAAGGATTGCTTTTCAGAAGAAAAGAAAAAAAAGTCAGTACATTTTATATCCCATAGCATTGATTTTGCAGAATATAGCTGGCATTCTGTTTAAAAAGAAAAAAGAAAGAAAAGTTTAAGTACAAATGGGTATATGAATGTATACATATACAAGTCTATATACACTTCCTTTAGTATAGACATCTCTATAAATGGGCTCCCCAGGTGGCTCAGATGGTAAAGTGTCTGCCTTCAATGCGGGAGACCTGGGTTCTATCCCTGGATTGGGAAGATCCCCTGCAGAAGGAAATGGGAACCCACTCCAGTACTCTTGCCTGGAAAATCCCATGGATGGAGGAGCCTGGTAGGCTGCAGTCCGTGGGGTTGCAAAGAGGTGGACACGACTGAGCGACTTCACTTTCACTTTAACACTTAGTTTGGTGTTAAAATCAGACGCTTTTCCCACTTAGTATTAAATTTTTGTGTTCACATTTTATAAATGTCTCAACATTTGTCATATTATAAAAGATACTTCTTTTTCATTAACTCTTTGTTCTAGTTCCTTGAAACAAGTAAAAATTAGGAATGTTTGCTCATAAGCCTTTGTTGAAACATGAGTTGATTCAAGTTCATAAGTATGTCCCATGAGCACATGAAATTTTTTCTTCACTTTTCCAATATTTGTATCTTTTATTTTTTTCTTGTCTAACTGAACTGGCTATTGCATTAAGAACTACATGAAATAAAAGGAAACAGAGCATCCTTGTTTTGTTTCTAATGTTAATAGAAATACTCCAAAATGTTTTATTATCAAGCCTCCTACTGACTTTGTTTGAGACCATTATATAAATATTGCTAATTTCTTTTCTAATTTCTTTCTATAGGATCTTCTTTGAAAACATCAGAAATGTATGTGGCACTTGACCAAAAGTATCTACAGGCATACCTCAGAGACACTGCAGGTTCGGTTCCAGTGAATATCTCAGTAAAAGAAGTCACAAATTTTTGGTCTCCTGGTGCATATAAAAGTTATGTTTATACTATATAATAGTTAAGTGTGCAGTAGCATCATGTCTAAAAACAAACAATGCACATACCTCAATTTAAAAATACTTTATTGCTAAAAATTGCTAACCACTATCTGAGCCTTCACCGAGTCATAATCTCTTTGCTGGTGCAGGGTCTTGCCTCCATGTTGATAGCTGCTGAAGTCACTGAAGGCTGTGGTGGCTGTGGCATTTTCTTAAAATAACAATGAAGTTTGCACATTGATTGACTCTTCCTTTCAGGAACAATTTTTGTGTAGCAAACAATGCTGTTTGACAGCATTTTATTCATAGTAGCACTTCTTTCAAAATTGAATTGTGTCTCAGGGAATAGGGAAACCCAGCAACAGGGAGAGTGACAGTGGGATTGCTGGTCAGTGGAGCAGTCAGAACACACACAACATTTATCCATCAACTTTGCCACCTTACATGGGTGTGGATCATGGTACCCCCAAAACAATTACAATAGCAATATCAAAGATCACTGTTCACAGATCACTGTCAAAAATATAGTGATAAGGAAAAAGGTTTGAAGTATTATAAGAATTACCAAAATGAGACATAAGACATGAATTGAGCAAATGCCATTGGAAAAAATGTCACTGATAAACTTGCTCAACACAGAGTTGCCACAAACCTTCAAATTGTAAAAAATATATCTGTGAGGTGCAGTAAAGCAAAGTGCAATAAAACGGAGGTATACCTGTACTGAGTTGATTATATAATTTTTCTTTTAAAGGTGAAAATATTTTCATACACTTCCTAATGTTAAACCATCTTAGTTGATGGAATGAACTTCACTGCATGGGGTTACATAATTCTTTCAATATATTGCTGAATGCTATTTTCTATATTTTTCAATGTTTGCATTGATATACATAAATAAAATTGACCTACAGTTTCTTTTCTTATGCTAACTTTGTAAAGTTTTGGTATTAGTCTTTGCTGACTTCATAAAAGTATTTGAAATTTTTCTTCCGTCTCTGAGCTGGAAAATCCAAAATTTCTTGACCTAGTACCTTGAGGGGAGAGTTCCCAGATAATGTTCTCAATTTTTCCCCCACAAAATCATCAGTCTAGTTAGATTTTTTTTCTTTTTTCTGAGGTCAGTTTTGGTAGCAGCTAATTTGTTATACAGCCTCCACTTTATCTCGGTTTTCAAACTGATGGCCACAGTGATTTGCAAAGTACTTTTATGATATCGGTTTAATTTCTCTCTTTTCATCTGTGTTTTTGTACATTTATGGCTTCTTTCTTTTTCATTGATTATCAGGCCAGGGAAATTAGGAGAGCTGATTACATTTTTTATTAAAAAATCAGATTTTTGGTCTATTTACAAGTTCTTGTATTTTACTATTTTATAATCAATTAATTTCATCTTCCATTTTATAATTCTTCCTCTGCTTTCCTGAGGCTTACCTCATTGTTCTTTTTGACTTATTGACTTAAATTCCTAATTCACTCACTCTTTCTTGCTTCAGTTCAGTTCAGTTCAGTCGCTTAGTCGTATTCAACTCTTTGCAACCCCATGGACTGCAGCATGCCAGGCCTCCCTGTTCTTTACCAACTCATGGAGTTTACTCAAACTCATGTTCATTGAGTTGGTGATGCCATCCAACCATCTCATCCTCTGTCGTCCCCTTCTCCTCCCTCCCTCAATCTTTCCCAGCATCAGGATCTTTTCAAATGAATCAGTCCTTTGCATCAGGTGGCCAAAGTATTGGAGTTTCAGCTTCAGCATCAGTCCTTCCAATGAACATTCAGGACTGATTTCGTTTAGGATGGACCGGTTGGCTCTCCTTGCAGTCCAAGGGACTCTCAAGAGTCTTCTCCAACACCACAGTTCAAAAGCATCAATGCTTCGGTGCTCAGCTTTTTTTACAGTCCAATTCTCACATCCATACATGACTACTGGAAAAACCAAAGCTTTGACTAGATGGAACTTTGTTGGCAAAGTAATGTCTCTGCTTTTTAATATGCTGTCTAGGTTGGTCATAACTTTTCTTCCAAGGAGCAAGCATCTTTTAATTTCATGGCTTTCTTGCTTGATAGTGCTTAAAGTCTTGAATTTTCCACAAAATATGATTCTGTCAGTTTTAACATGTGTGTTTTCATTCCCCTCATTTTCTAGAAATTGTATAATTTTGGTGTTATCTTTTTTAGTTAAAATATGTGACTTGATTTTTGTTTCTATGAAAAAATATTAAGAATTTTACATTCTTAAGATAACATGTACTCAAGGGTTGAGATTAAATTATATGAATGAAATATTTGCAAAAGTATGTTCAGCACAGAATCTGTATTTAGGATTACTTAAGTTAGTAGAATATTGTTTTATTTCTCTGGTGTAAATCTATCAGTGTGCATTTAATTTTAAAATTTATAGTATAATAAGTATTAAGATTAACATTTATTAAGTATGTGTCGGGCCATTCAATAGCTACTAAGGGTCTACTGTATCTCCAACACAGATATGGAAACTCTGGGAGTACCAAAGCAGAAGTCATGTTCTCCTGTCTTTCCACATTTTTCTAGTTCTCTAAAGATGGTAAGCACAACTCTTACAAAGAATCTTTGAATATAGGTTACTTGGAGGACAGAAAGGCATTCACTCTGTAAGTTCTGGCCCACTATTGTGGATACTGATTACCAAAATAAATACATGACCTCTGACATATTCTACCTGTACAGTAAATGATGATTAGGTCAATGTCCGCAAGACTGATGATGACTATTGTGACATAGAGTGAGGCGCATACGACATGGGCAAAGAAAATCTGGTCCTAAAATACTAGCATTTTCCATTATATGAAGTCCTCACAGCCTCTATCTTTGCAGTGTTTATATAGAATAGTAATGTATACATTAATCAAATAATAGAAATATACTGAACATAGGTTAATTTGTGAAGATGTGAAAATGACAGAAATTTTCAAACTGAGTTGAATTGTGATACACATACCATTTTAAATGTAACCTTCTGATCTTCTTCCATTTCGTGGCTGGAAAAGAAAGCAATGTAACTGAGGAGGGAAGTTAATTTTCATAGAAAACAGACTAATGATCTCAATAAGTGGTATTATTTCTTCTTATCTATGTTTTCCTTATCTATTATTTTCTTCCTTCCTTCAGTCCATTCTCCTCCAACTTATTGTTAGAATTAGTTTCCAAAATGCAAATCTTACTATATAGCTCTGCTTAGACTTTATAATAATGTTGACATTCCTTAGCTAAATATTCCATTGGCTAAAATTTCTTTAGCTCAATATTTCATTAGAACTTAAGGAGTAATATCGGGTCTTCCCTAGTGGTCTAATGGTTAAGATTCTGTGCTTCCACAGCTGAAGGCACAGGTTCAACCCCTGTTCACAGAACGAAGATCCTGAATGCCACGTGGTGCGGCCAAAAAAACCAAAAAAACACTTAAGGAGTAGTACACCTTTGAGACACTTATTTCCTGCACATGAAACATTATGGAACTAAACTATGAAACAAGTTAATGCCATTTGGGGTATTTACAAACATGAATACTGGATTAGAGAAGAGATCAGAGATGCCATAATATTAGAGCATAAGGTGATGACAGAAGTAAATCTCAGACTGTAACACTTGATATCTTGGGATAAACTTAAAAATAATTAAAACTTACAAGTTAATATAAATAAATGCACAGTGAAAATACTTTTCAATGCTGATATTGATTGAATTTTTAAAGAATTATAGTATATGCATACCCTGAATAAAAAGTATCTTCTACTTTGGCTTGCAATAGGACCTTGGAATTCTTCCTGGAAGAGAAAATGAGGATATTAAAAATCAAACAGTAAAAGTAAGTGCAAATGCTTCTTGAGGATATAATTATATTCAACCGCCATAATTAAATAAAGAGGGAATCAAGGATTTGGGTATATAATTCATATCATTAAGTAATTTTTGTATTTACACCTGAAGAATTTTCAGTGATACTAGCAGTAAGATCAGAGTGTTGCATTTTAATCTAATTTCCTTAACAGTCTAACAGATTCTATATTCAGGAAATTTGTCAATTGTATGTATATTCATCAACAAGTAAGCAGAAGACATTTCATAGATAAGTAACTATATTTAAAATCTCCTTTCGGTATTTTGTTAGAATAAAATAATTTCTTTACAGTACATGTTGTATGTGTTAACAAATGAACAGGCAAAAAATATAAAATAGAACTGTGTCATAGCTAAAATACATAAATACAGGAGTTTAAATTGAAATTGAGGGATAACTTTGGTAAACTATATTTATTCATTGAGACTTCAGAGGAAATTTTCCCCATATACTTATATTCACTGAAATAGTAATTTAAAAAAATAGGAACAAACTGATTATTCACAGTGGATATATTTTGAACTGTTTCTTTTTTCAAACATGTCATTTCAAACTTAATAGAAAAATATGTAACATTTTATGATTTCTATAAAGTTGGTTCTTATAGTTTCCTATTTTCAAAAACTACTTATATAAGTATCAGGACAGCAATCACTATGAAATTTGTCATCAAGACCCTTTTCAAATATTCCATAAACATAATCATATTTTTAGATTTTAAGAAATGTCCCTGACAGCTATTAAAATTTTGAAATCCTTGCTTTATAACAAATGTATCTTAAATTCTGAACATTCGATACCTAATTCTCATCCTGACTATAAATCCCCCCCAAATTACTTTAAAGATGGAAAATTTTAATATTTAAAAATGTAAATATAAAAACTATATATTTATATGGTTATATAAGAACAGCTATATATTTTATATTAAGCAGAGAAAAGAAGATAGGATAACATATAACTTAAAACGCGCCCCAATTTAAAGTTTCAGACTCAAACACATAGTTCTTTTTAGTCTTACCATTGGCGATAGAACAGCATATAAAAGAACTAGGGAGGTAATGCTAAAAACCATGTTGGGATGGAAGTGAGGATGTCCAGCAAAGAAAATGTAAGAAAAGTGTTTGACTCTACTAAAATCTGAAAATTCATTTTCTTTAAGAACCCAAAATATTTCACTATCAAAAATATGGTTTAAAATTCGGCAATTTAGGCCCAGAAAAGCCAATACTTAACTGTAATTTTTTTTTAATTTGTGTTTTGCTTTCTTTTCTCCTAGATTCCTAGGAAACCTAGCTTGCTGTGAAATAGCAAGGAGCTATCATTTGTCCAGTAAGATATTACTACCAAGTTAGAGTTCATGCTCTCAGCTACTTATCTGAAAATATAGTCTCACTCAAGGTGGAACATTGAGACAAAGTACCAAACTGGCCACACTACTGAGTAGTTTTGATTTTGCAAATAATAACGCTGAGATATTGTAGTAAACTAATAATTTTGCTGGTGTATATTATGAAACTGGATTTTTAAATTGAAATCTTACACTATTTATAAGTCAAGAAGACTCTTCAAAAAGTAAAAGTTAATTCAAAAAGCATATATTACTTCTAGAAAATTGACAACTGATTTGATTTTTTTCATGTTGGAAATTCTAAAATTTTAAGGGGCTACTACAGTTCCTCTCCCATTTCTCATTGAAGTTGGCAGCAGTATTGTCTTCCATGATGGAACCTTAGTTCAACCATGTGAAGAATTTAGGGAGGAGACAGTGATCATAAAAATAAATTTTGAGGAATTTATTTGCCTAAACTATGCATTTTTAAAAGTATTTGAAAACTTTTGGTAGTAGAAGAATAAAATTAACATGGTACTTAAGAAAAATTTAACAATAAAATAATAGAAATATTCAAGATATTCAATATTCAAATATTCCAAGGGAACAGCATAGTGGAAAAAAATATTTCCCTAAGCTAGAAGTCAAGAAATTGTTGTAATCTCTAATCCCACTCACTACTGTGATCTTGGGAAACTCCTTTAACTATTCTGAGTTGTTTTCCTATTTGTAAACCTGCGATAACAATACTTATGTAAGTTTCCACAGAATTGTCAAAAGAATAAAATGAGATCCCGTAAGACTGAAAACTATAATGTATTCTAACAATGGAAGGCATTACATAAGAACAATGCCTACAAACTTTCATCATCGAGAGAATTAGGATTCTTTTCAAAGGGCAGTAAAAATGTCACAATTTCCAGTTTAAAAATATGTTAACTCAGTTATATTTACCTTAAACATAAGACACTGAATTTGGGCCATATTTTTGCTAATTGTGGGAAAAAACAAAATACCTACATTTAATTTCTGATATATTTACTTCATAAACCATATTCTTACTAATGCTTTACTACCTGGATAGAAAGTTTGTCATTCAAGCCACATGTACACAGAGGGGTCAGTAAAGGTCCTTGATCCTTTCTCCTATTCCCATCTAATGACTCAATAGGAATGTCCTTTCTCTGCCATGTCCTTTCTCAAACCAAGAATGAATAGGTTTCCTCACTGGGAGGGGCCGGTCCTTGAAAGGAAATCTAATCCAGGCTTTCCTCACTGCCCACAGCCTGAGTTAGAAGGGACATATTATGGGGATGGGGACAGTTCTCCTCTTCGTGAGTGTGAAAATACTCCTGCAAATAAGTGCTCTTCTGTAGGCTATCTGGCTGTTACGTGAGGCTTATCCAGGAGAAGATCTTATAAACCACCACCCCTGGGAATAAGCAGAAAGGGCTGCCCACACAGAGTGGCGAAGCAAGCGTGCAGTTAGTTACATACGTCCAATCTGAACCTCTTCATTCTTCTCTCATGCAGTTGTGGGACGAGCTGCAGCAGCGGATGCAGGACAGACGACTGGGAGACATGAACACACACACGTGATGAGCACAGAGGCTTCTTAGCATTGGGCATAAAGACGGCTTCCTATCTGTTTTTGTTTTTACCCCCTATCCTCGCTTCAGCCAAAAAAGAACAAGAAAGATGTGACCTAAGACAGTCCTCTGTGAGCATTTCAAAGAGCTGTGGAGAATAAGCCAAGAGATGGAATAAAAGTTGGCAGTTCTGTGCTGGGAATCTCGATCATTCTGTTGACGAAGCTCTTTCCTGAGGGCCTGAACTCCATCACCAGCCAACAAGGAAAACACCTGCCTGTATCTTTGAAAAGCAAAAAGCTGCCTGTCTGCTTCCAGACTTACTAAGAATGATCTGAAACCAACTCTGTGAGAATCAGTTTTCCATCATCAACATGTTCATCTGGAAGATTATACTGGACACACATCTAGTAATCTTCTTTATAACATATATATTTCATTTAAAACTGAACACGTGGAACAAGACAACAGGAGACACAAAAAAATGGCAATGTGTCATTGATAGTGAAAAATGTGACTAAGACGTCAAGATGCCAAGCAGAAGAAAATGAAAGCACATTTGAGACATGTGGCTACCTGATACGGTTTCATTTTAAAGGCATGGCTTCAATGGAACCTTCTCACAAACATTAAATTCATTCATCAAACGGATTACTTTAAGCCGCCTATAATGGTTACCTGTTAATCAGTTCGACGTGTATTTGGTTTAAAGCCCATATAACCTAATTTTCACCTCCTCACGTGTAAGAGAAGTTGTAATTCAATGAGATAAATATTTAAAACTGAGTTTATAGTTACAGCCATGTTCCTACAGGTAAACAATGTTTAAAATACACTATGTTCCTCATTCCATAAAATGGTCCATGATAGTGAGTCACAAGCTTAGAAAGAATATTATAGTCAAGTAATTTTTAAGTATTCTAGACTGAAACACCGAAATAGTTTGGTTAGCACTTTATAAATCCATGCATACAAAAAGAAAAACACCACTACAGCCACACAATTTAGAAGTGAAATGAATTAAAGTTATTGGTATCCGGCTCATCTGAGAGAGTAAATTCTCAAATTAAATGCCTAGTTACAAATAAGGAGCTCTTAGGAATACAAGTCAATATTCCTGAAAAAGTAAAAGTGTTGGTAACTCAGTCATGTCCAACTCTTTGCAATCCCATGGACTGTAGCCCTCCAAGCTCCTCTGTCCATGGAATTTTCCAGGCAAGAATACTGGAGGGGGTTACCATTCCCTTCTCCAGGGGATCTTCCTGACCTAGGGATCGAACCCGGATCACCCACATTGCAGGCAATAATTACATTTTTTACAATCATCTTTTAAAATATTTCTTAAAATGACTTTGCGTAGGTCTTTTTCCATTTCACTAATCAACATCTAAACCAACATGATTTACTTAATCATATTTGCTTTTTTTGGCCTCTAAAATGTAAGTTGCATGACACTTACTGCCATTATTTCTAGTACCTAGAATTGTGCTTGGCTTTGGCGCATAGAAGATACGCAGTAAATAATTGTTGAATGAATAAATGAATGGATTTAATGTACTTGTAGCTATTGAGATATAAAATAAATGTGCCATAAATACTGAATTCCATTTGTTGATTTATATATAAATGTTTAAAGAAAAAAGAAACCATGAATCTTGATCTAGCTCTATAAGATAAATTGCAAAAACAGTTTTTTAAAAAAAAATACAAGTGATCACTAATAAGTAATTCTACAACTTACCACAACATTTGAATTGCCCAACTTTCGAGTCTTCGAATAATGAAATAAGAACTGTTAAAAAAAAAAGTAGTGAGCTTTACTATGAATGATCAGAGGTTTCCTGATAATTTTTAAATGTATATACTTATGAAATCACCTTACCCTTTTGGTGTTGTCTTTTTCATCTGTTTCCTGTTGAAAAGAGATTTATAAATATCACTATATCATATTAGAAAATAATAAGAAATATGTATAAAATATTATAAGTGTAGAGTATATAATTTATAATTTATCATAAGATTATAATTCTTAAAATGTGCTACATATGTTATATATAAAATATAAGACTGAAATTAGTTAAGTACATATTGTTTTAAAAATAAATGGGCAATTAACTAAAAACTGTTTATAAATAAGGGTATGAAAAAAGATCTCTACTACAGCATTATTCATAAGAGCAAAAAATTGGAAACATCCTGAGTGTTCTGTAGTGGTGGAATAGGAAATTCTGATATGATCACATGATAGAATATTCAGAGAAAAAGACTAGAAGGAATCACATCAAACTCTTTGTAATTGTCACTGCATAGTAAGACTTATCAGTTATTTTTGCTTCCTTCCATAAACTTTTCTAGAGTCCTCTCTCATTCCAAAAATTTGTCTTTAAAAATGAGACATATCATTCCCTTTTTGTTGTTCTTTTCTGTTCTCATTTGCTTTTAATATAAATAGAAACTCATGGGTAAACACCATTGTCATATATTTTCTGTTAATTAGATAAAAAGTTAATTAAGTGGTTTGGAAAATTTCACCATTAAAAAATCAGAAAAAAATACAGTTGTAAACAATTAGTTTCCAAAAATATTTATGCTTTTAAAATACCAAGTTTTCTTAGAATTATTGCATGTGTGAGGTATGAAAGTCAGAACACACCAGCGATAGTAGGTTAAACTACTAATGAAAAATATTTTCTAAACCTGAGGCTTTTATCCTTAATAAGGTAGTTTTAAAATTAGTTCACCTACAAGATACAGAACGTCAACTGAGGTATGGTACATTATGCCTCTTTTCAAGTTCCCATTGCCTCACTTCAGGACAAAAAGTTCTCCCAGAAGAATCAAATAATAATTTTAATAAGAAACCAAGAAATTACAGTAAAAATATAATTTTCAAACCAACATGGACAATACAGTTTGCTTTTTTTTTTGCATTATTAACGTCCTCTGTGACAAAGTACAGTGTCCTAGCCTCCAAGCTTAGAAAAATGCATCTGTTTTCCAACTATAGTATGATTCAGGGAGAGAGAAAGAGCCAAAATGACCCAAAATTTCTCTCATCAGAACTAGAACACATCTTATACTTAAGGGGGACATATGATTTTCCAATTAGATGATTGCAAACTCCACTAATATGACCCTAAATTCTCAGGCATCAAAGAAACTGAAGTATTTGTTTCTTATCCAAAATCAACTTATGTTCGTTCTTATAGCTCCTCTTAGCATGCTTCCTAAATTGAGTATATTTTCTTCCAGGAGGAATTCCACGATATTTCTGAGCAATTGTTTTTGCTTACAAATTAAACACTATTTGAACCTTACCTGGGGCTTTGGCAGAGTCCCCATAATTGTGAGGCAAAGCTCCTCCAATGCATTGGATGCCTAATATAAATAAGAAGATGTACAAACGATGCTTCTGTTTTAACAATATTTGCACAGAAGAAATAACCATAAAATGTCAGGATCATGAGAATATATATTTCAATACCCTAAATAGAATTCTTCTTGTGGCCCATTGAAACTGTTGAAATTCTTCAGTTTCTCTCGTGACAAAAAATTTGGCTCCTAAAAGTAAAACCGTCTTTCCAATCAGGAAAAAAAAAAAGTTATATATTGCACATATGCACTGATTAAGGCTTCCACTATGGGTCCAGATACAAAACTTCTCAGTATTTGCTAAAATTCTATGACTGAGAGTAACGAGGGAGGCGCAAAAAGTGAGGTTATTCTTCTCAGCTTGTTGCAAAGTCTGAATCTACATGCCAAAGCTGTGAACCTTGCTGAATTTACTCATTATTGGCCAATTTGAAAATCCTGCAATTGTTTGCGAACAATGGGAGTTTGGACGGGAGGAAGCCCAGGCCGTGCACAGCGCACCTAAGCTGAGTTCCCACCGTTCCAGGCTGCTGACTGCACACCCCAGGATCAGGTTTTTCAAAGCATCTGAGCATAGAAGCAGGGCAGGGCTCCTGTGGCTCACAGCCAGCTGGGTGTGGTTAGAAGGAGCACAGAGGGACAAGCAGGGGCGAAACCTGCTTTGCATAGAATTCAGCATAGTCACATCATAAACAATTGATTACTTAATAAATATGTATTGGAAATAATAAGCTGAAATGAGGTGGGGGAGTATCTGTGGAGTTGAGCAGCTTGCAACTCAAGAGCAGCGCAAATTCCATTTCTCATTCTTATTAGCTGTGTAGCCTTAGGCTGGTTGCCTAACCTATCTCAACTTCAGTTCCTGCCATCGTAAATCAAGGATGGCAACATCAATGCAGAATTCTTGGAAGGATTACATGTAGTAAAGTTCTTAGCACAGCGCCACAGACAGAGCAATTAGTTAACAACAGTAGCATTAAAATAATGTGTGATCTGTAAAGCTTGATTTACAGCTGCAGTTACTGCTAATTCAGAAGATGTGTCATGAAGGACTATTCAGGGCCACCAAGACCCTTGCCCTTGGCACACACATGTTTAACAGGGTAGGCTATAGCTTAGGGATACAGGTGGAGTCATGAAGCAGCTTCTCTGAACACCCTTCCTAGCACGTCAGAGGCCTGCTTTGTTCTGTTTATTTGCCTGCCCAGTGCAAATTGTTGGGATATTTATTAACTATATTAAATGGTTCATATGTATGTAGTATTTCAGTAAATTATAAAACATTTTCATACACATAATCCACACTTTGTCCTTAAAACACAGCTTGATATATACAGGATGGGAATTGTTATTCTCATGTATAAAGCAAGTGAGGTTATAAGAAACTGTGACTTACTTGCCCAGTACCACACACAGCTAGGTTGTCTGACCTAGTTTTGCACTGGTATTGACTGCTAAGCCTATGATTAGGAGTTATATGAGAGAAAAAATAGAGTGTGAACACTGATGTATCTTTCACTTTTTCCCTTCACGGTTAGATATGCAGGTCACCCAGAAAAATCTAGAAGTAAATTTCTGAAACTTCTTTTTATGGCCCATCTAGAAATGCTGCAAAATACAAAACAATAAAAAAGTCTAGTGATATCATGTGTCTCAGCTCAAATAAGAATAAAGTCAGATATATGGGTGTTTTCTTAGAAAACAGCTGCTAAGTCAGATGAGGTGTGGCAACAAGACTGAAGTCTGACAGAAAAAGTTTCCAAACAAATTGTATTTCCTCCAGCAACTTTTTACATGAAGCCAATATTCACTGAGCTGCAACTGTTGTTTAAGGATTTTTCTCATATGGGATTTTTAATATTTTATTTTTTTAATCATGGACCTTTTAAAAAATCCTTTATTTTCTATTTGGTAAAAATGTTTTGAAGAACTCTTCAGAGAATCACGTACATAATAGCTAATGTGAAAATTAATTATTTTTTAAAAATGGTATCAATTAATATAAAAATTTCATAGTAAATTTACCAAGCTCTCCTCAAAAGGCACACAGTTTCCAAAGCCAATAAAAGCCTAATTTACTTTTATGGTTTTTAGATGAGTGCTTTAAAATTCATTCTTTCAATTTTGCAGACATAAAAGTGATTCTGGGGGTGCTCTTGAATTTTATATATAATGCAAAAGATTGTGTGCTGATTAATATCCATCCCATGTTATATAGCCACCAGGGTTCCTCAAGCAATATTGAAATATCATTCATAAACATCAACCTACTGTGATTCTGGTTTCTCTTTACCACCTAATGCCTGTAACTTGCTGCAAGTGGTCCTCTGCAGGCTGAGGAACCAGTGAGGCAGCAAAAATGCAGCACTTTACAAGGCTGCTACTCCACACCGGCCAGGATGACATTCTGGAAGGACTACGTGAAGGACAGGCACTGCACCCTGGCCAGACCGTGCAGTGGGGTCACCCCAGGCACACAGCTGACTGCGCTGAGAGAGGCTGAGCCAAGAGCCTCTGCTGAGCCTTCCCCTCTGATCAGGAGACTAGTGATGCTGATTCAGAAAGGTAAGACACTAAGGCTAACTCTGCTACACCGGCACTCAGAGAACTGCAGACAGAAGGAGCAGCATCCAGCAGAGACGTGGAAGGAGGACACACTTACTTGCCACTTCTCCCCATGTTTCTGAGACAGGCAGGGACCCAGGACCTTTTGCTGCAATATTTGTACCTGGACAAAGCTCTCCTTGAGCAACAAAATACAAAGAAACTATATGGGACTGAAAATAACTGATGTTTGGGCAGTTGGGGCAAATTATGAACAAAAAGATACCAATAGACCAAAAAACCCAACTGCTACTTCTGAAGGGCCAGGAGCAAAAGCAGGAGTACTGAGTCTGCACTGGACACCACCAGAGAGGTGGGCAAAACACCTAAGCCATCCCTCCAGCCTGACCCCTGGACATACACCCCGACACCCAGGGAGTGTGAGCAAGGGAACCTGTTACTTGTTCTTGCTCCCTCTGCTGCAACAGGAGCCCCAATAAAGGCTTGTCTGAAGTTTTTGCCTGGCCTCTAGTCAATTTCTACTTATTAGGGGAGGCCAGGAACCCTGGGTGGTATCACTTCCAGGTATATGAGCTAGACTAATACTCCTCTCTCCCCAGCCCTCTCTTAGGTGTTTCTCGTGGGAAGAGGAATGAGTTAACCTGACAGATGATTGACAGCAAGAAACTGGGCACGCTCTGTTCAGCCCTTTCCTCTTAGGTAGCCAGTTCTCTGGCCAGTTGTTCTTGCCTTGTCACTGCCCTGTGGCACAAAACCTGATTCTGGCAAAAAGCTTGAGTCACTGACTAACCTCAGTTTAATTCTGGGGGTAGTTTTAGCGAGGTCAGCATATCTAAGGCCACATTCATAAACTGACTTTTCAGTTACAATGATATTTTTATCTCCTAAACCTGACTCTGTAAGTTCATCTCTCCATGGGTTGAAAACTCAATTGAGGGACCAGGATATTAGTCACTTAATACAGCAATAGACACATTTTAAAACAGAATTTGATTGTGAAATTAGCATTTTACTTTCTAAAATATGGGTATTTTATCTGCATATCTACTTTTCTTAGAGATAAAGCCTAGCACCTTACATAACTCTTGGCACTCATTATTACCTGCCGATGATATAATAATTTCTAATATTTTGACATGTTTTAATAATTCCATAAAATCATGACAGGTCCAGAGGGAGAAATGCAGTATTTCAGCATGACACAAATGCTTACATCACTCTGAAACAACTCCATTTGGAATTACCTGAGGCTGTGGATGCATGGACAACAAAGATAAACAAGCATCATTTATCTGTAAAACAGATGAAAATTCCAGTTACATCCTGGAAACAGACGATAGCAAAAAACAGAAAGCAGATTTTACAAAGTCAGGTTACTTACAAAACATTAATGAAGGTTCCATGAGTGTTCAGGACTCTGGATTTGGGAGGGAGGAGCCTTTTAAACTATCTAAGGAAGTCCTAGAATTGGAATTTCCCCAAGCTCTGACCACAGGCACAGGGGTATACATCCCCATTTCTAGTCAGTAGGGATCATCAGAGATAGAGATGCTTCAAACTTTGAAGGGGAAAACTTTTAGTGTTATTCAGCCGGAGAAATGTGTGTGGTGACTAAAGAATGGCCTCAAAATTAAGGAGCATCCTGTTACGTGGTTCTTTACTACATATAAATCTAATCACATCATCTAAACTAACAGGAAAATAGCATACATGCTAAACAATAAAGAGTATACAGTAAAAACTTTTTCTTACTCAACACGAGCCATCTTCTAGTTCTCTATCAAGAAGCCAGCATTAGAAAATGGTTCTATTTTACAATGAAGGTTTATTGACTATGCTTGGCAACTAGCTGTCTTCAGCTTTTATCCTTAAAAGAAATTTTGAAAGATTTAAAACTGTAGTATAAGAGATTTATATTAATCATTAAAAACTGTGCTGAGAAGTTAAGCACTAAGCTGGGTGTCTAGAGAAATTAATGGCATTTATTACTTTAATGGCCTTTTAAAAATGGGACTGGAAAAATGGGACTGATTCTTGTCTGTCTGGGATGATTTAGGTTGAGTCCTATTTATGACATAACATCTCAGGGGTCTGCTTTTAATTCTAGAATTGTTTGTTGAATTTAATTTCTCACACTGAACTGAAGGGAGGATAATTATATCCTTCAGTCATAATTTCTCAAGCTCCTTATTGTTTCCAATAAACTTGAAGTAAACTAAAACATGAACTAAAATATCCGATTCTCTAACTTAGAGAATAACAAAAGTATATTTGGTAACATATAATATCACAGAAAAGCATATGTTTGTGTCTCCTTTTGACGTTCACAAAACTTGTATTGGGAGAATTGTTTTATTCTATTTGTCCCTTGTGTCCAGTCACCTGCTCCCTCTTCTATGCCATATAAACTCAGAATCTCTCTCTCTCTCTCTTTTTCTCACACACACACACACACACACACACACACACACACACACACACACGGTAAACTTCTTGAAGTCAGGGGCTATTTAACGTGCTCAAATAAGTGATCAATAAATATTCTTTAATTAAATTGTATCGAGCTTGTAGGACATAAAAAAGAAGTCAATTGAGAGAGGAAAGCCAAAAGATACCCTTTTAAGCTTTGAATTGTGACCAATGCTTAATATATCATCCCCAAATGCGATTAAGTTTGCCTTAGTAGGGTAGGCGGAGAAGGAAATGGCAACCCACTCCAGTACTCTTGCCTGGGAAATCCCACGGATGGAGGAGCCTGGTAGGCTGCAGTCCATGGGGTCGCTGAGAGTTGGACACGACTGAGCGACTTCACTTTCACTTTTCACTTTCATGCATTGGAGAAGGAAATGGCAACCCACTCCAGTGTTCTTGCCTGGAGAATCCCAGGGACCGGGTAGCCTGGTGGGCTGCCGTCTATGGGGTTGCACAGAGTTGGACACGACTGAAGCGACTTAGCAGCAGCAGCAGCAGCAGTAGAGTAGGAGGCAGTGGTCCCTCCCAAAATAATGATGTTTAGGTATCTGAAGATGTTATTTGCTCAAGAGAAAGCCGTCCACCCCCAGCCCAGGCTGCCCATCTGTGTGAAGTAGTCATGTCCAAAGACCCTTGAAACTCAGGGTTCACTAATCAGTGCATCAATATTGCTTGAATAAAAACATCAGAATAAGAAAAAAACTCCAATTAATCAAATTAGTAGATAATTGCAAAGCTTTTCAGTCTTTGTACTCCTTTCTTTAAAAGGCAGAGCTGTACTGCCTGCGGTGTTTCCCTTTGGGTAAGCACTTGTTCATTTTACTCAGTTTATGGCCCTCATGGTTTTAAGTACCACTAATTGCTTTTGAGAACTCTGTAGAGTCCATTGATGAATCCCTTTGAAAATGGTTAGGTCTCTGTATTTGGTTTGAAAAGTATGTGTTTCTAGTGTTTGAATAGCTTTGTAATTTTGAAAACCTCTGGTAGAAAGCTTAACTATATGCTCTAAACATTTTACTTTTTAAAATATTTTTTTATAAAAGAATTTATAGTGGTTTTACAGCTCCATTTGATTTTTCCCCCAGCATTATCATCTAAAAGTTTTTTTCAAAGATTTTTCATAGAAATATAATTTCAAGCTAAAATACATGTTTCTATATTCTACATTAATATCCATTATCTAATTTGTCTTCTTATTAATATATTTCTAGCATGTATTATTGGGGATTCCCTGGTGGCTCAGGGGTAAAGAATCTGCCTGCCAATGCAGGAGACTTGGGTTCCATCCCTGGGTAGGGAAGATCCCCTGGAGAAGGAAATGGCAACCCACTCCAGTATTCCTGCGTAGGAAATCCCAGGGACAGAGAAGCCTGGTGGGCTAAAGTCCATGGGGTCACAAAAGAGTTGGACACGACTTAGTAACTAAACAACAAGCATACATCATGATATACCACGGCAGAGGCCCTTAAAAGAGATTTTATGAATTTCTATGCTATTTAAGACTCTTTAGTACTCGGTCCTTACCATCAATCTTTTCCATCATGTATTTTGTTAGGGGTGGCTTAGGTATAAAAGGTATTCTCCTCACTTTATAGCTTGCCATCATCATTGGATATGCTTTATTTATTTATTCTTTTATATTTCCCTTGCCTACTCTCATTCCATCCTCCCAAAGGCCACTCTTCTAATGTATTTGATGTGTATCCTTTGTTTATGTTCTTGTAAAATCTGTACTGTTGTTTGGTATGTGTGTATAATATTCTCTTACTTTTTTTTTTAATAGTATAAGATTGCTCTCTGTTCCTGGATACCTCTAGTGTGTTGTTCCTAACTACCACAGAGTCCTTTATCATGTGCATCCAACTCATGTTGCCTACCTATTCCCAGTGATGGATAGCCTGTTCCCTCCACCACCACCCCCATTACCTCCTTGTATCTGTCCCCACGTACAGTTCTGTAGGAGAATATGTTTGGGGTGCATCCCAGGAGAGGGAATTCTAGAGCATGGGGATATCTGGGTGGCTTTCCAGATGGCTGTTCTCAGTGCTGGAGGCATTTGGTCCCAGCCACTTCTGTTCTGTCCTGAGCACAGGTCAAAGAGGCAGAGTCACAGGTGATTGCAGTTAGAAATAGTAAGTTTGGAGTGTGCTTGAACGGTGAATGACAAAGGACAATGACAGCGTACTGACAATGTCAGCTAAACTCTCCAAACTTTAATCTCAGTTCCACCAGTTCATTTGTCGGTTCTTAACCCTCATTATGCCTTTTTTATTAGTCCAGTTTTATACAGTCTTTTTTGATATCTGGTAGGGAAAGTTCTGAATTTCCTTAGCTATTGACAGACCCTTTATTTTTCTGTATCAATTGTAGGTTAAATTTATAAACTTTCCAAACAAAAGTTAAGTGGAATTCTGATTGGGGTTACATTGATTTTATGGAATTTACATCAACTATTTGGGGAGAATCAATATTTTTCTTACATTAAATTAATTGTCCATCTAACAGCAAAGAATGTCTCTCCAAATATTTACATTATCTTCTAATTCTTGTATTAAAATTTTATTTTTTCACATAAGCCATTGTGTATTTTTGGTTAATTCCTAAATACTTATAGTTTTTGTTGCCATTATGAATGATGTAGTATTTTCGTACTACTTTTTCTTAGTGAAAAGAAATGTTAGTGATTCTTGTATATTGGTATTATATCCAAAACTCTGCTGAATTCTCATCCTAGCTCCAATAGTTTCAGAGCGAGAAATTTGTTAATGTAATTCATCACGATTATAGATTAAAGGAGAAAAGGCATGTCGACTTAAAAAAATACACAAAGTGAAAGTTGCAAGTTAAGTTTTATTTGGGGCAGTATGAGGACTGTAGCCTGAGAGACAGCACCCCAGTTAGCTCTGAGAAACTGCTCCAAAGAGGTACTGGGAAAGGACAATTTATATGTGATTTTGGTAAAAGAAGAGTACATGCAATCAAGCGCATATTTTTTTGTGGAGAGTTTCCGCTGGTCTTTTGAAGCTTCTGCTAGTCACGAGAAACAATTCTCACCATGAAGGGTTTTAGTGCTTTTCTAGAGAAGAGAAGATATAAAAATTCAAATCATAAAACCAGTTCCTGAGAATATCTAACTATCTGAAGGCTTGTCCTGCCAGTTTTCCGAAGCACAGAATGCCTCATTTCTGCTCTCCACCCTGAACTTTTTCAGGAAGTGTTGAAGGTCAGAAGCTACAGCTGCACACGATTTAATCCTTGTAGAGTTAGATGGCAAGCACCCACAGCAAGTGCCAATTTGTGGTTGACAGGCATGTTGCTTATCTCAGTGTTGGTGCAGGTAAAATATCTGATTAAGTTCACATTTTATTTAGGATTAACAAAACTCGTAAGAAAAGAGAAGAGAACTTCCTTAACTAGGTGAACATTATATAACAGAATTCTAGAGGAAATTTATACTTTATAGAGATCCTTTAGCTACATTTACTGTATGTAGACATAGTACTGGAGGACTCTGGCCATTGATTGGAAGAGGGCTTCCCTGGTGGTTCAGATGGTAAAGAATTTGCCTGCAATGCAGGAGACCTGGGTTTGATTGCTGGGTTGGGAAGATCCCCTGGAGAAGGAAATGGCAACCCGCTCCAGTATTCTTGCCTGGAGAATTCCATGGACAGAGGAGCTTGGTGGGCTACAGTCCATAGCGTCACATAGAGTTAGACACAACTGAGTGACTAACACTTTCACTTTACAAGGAAAGAAGAAATTGTTTCTTCAATACTTAATGTATTAATGTTCCACCTTTTGGGCATAAGGTATTGTTTCTAGGAATTTATCCATTTCATCTAAGTTTTCAAAATTATTACCATATAGCTGTCCATAATACTTTAGGGCGGGTAACAGCTTATTGAGACACAATTTACATTCCATACAATTCATCCATTTAAAGTGTACAGTTCAATAGTTTTTAGTGTTATTTATAGAGTTGCACAAACTTTGCCAGTCAATTGCCTATAATACTTATTTAAAATATTTATAAAATCTCTGTTTTTGTTGATGATCTACCCTTTTTCAGTCTTTGTCCTTTTCTATCTTTATCTTTCCCTCTGTCTTTTTAAAATCAGCAAGTGCTTATTAACATTCTGAAACAATAAATATATGGTTTTGTTAGTATTGTTGTTCTCCTTCTCCTCTCTCTTTTAAAAATCTATTTCTGCCCTTAGTTTTATTATTTACTTCATTCCTGTTTATTTGAATTTTCCCTGTTGTTCTTTCCCCTCATTTTTTAGCTGAATGCTAAGCATATTTGTTTTTAAATTTTCTTCTGTCCTAAAAAATATATATGAAGTTAAAGTTTCTTTCTAGCTACTGTTTTAGCTGTAGCATACAAACTTTGACCTATAATATTTTTATATCATTCTTTTCAACCTAGAGCTATTCACCAGTGCCATATATTTTCCAAGCAAATGGGATATTTAAGTTATACTTTTGTTAATAGTTCCTAACTTTATTGCATTATAATTGGAAAACATTTTAAATGGATCCTTTCTAACTTATGGAAACTTTCTTGTCTCCTAAGACAGTCTATATTTTTAAATGCCTCAATTATATTCAAAAAGAATGTGCATACTATTTAGTACAGGTTTTTAAAAATATTTCTAATAGCTCAGATTTATGAATTGTATTGTTAGGTCTTTGACATATCCACTTGTGTGCTATTTGCTTTAACTATCAGTTTTGAGAGAGGTATATTAAAATCTCCAACTACAAATGTTCATTTATCTATTTTTCCCTGAACTTCCATCAATTCTTAAATAAGTTTTGAGATTCTTCTGTTAATATAGGCTTTCCTGATAGCTCAGTTGGTAAAGAATCTATCTGCAATGCAGGAGACCCTGGTTTGACTCCTGGGTTGGGAAGATCCCCTAGAGAAGGGATGCTAGTCACTCCAGTATTCTTGGATTTCCCTTGTGGCTCAGCTGGTAAAGAATCCACCTGTAATGCAGGAGACCTGGGTTTGATCCCTGGGTTGGGAAGATCCCCTAGAGAAGGGAAAGGCTACCCACTCCAGTATTTTGACCTGGAGAATTCCACGGACTGTATAGTCCATGGGGTCACTTTCACTTTCACTTCTGTTGATACATATTAATGATGGCTGTAACTTTTTGCTCTGTTGCTCTTTTATCAACATATGTTTATCTGTTAAAATGGTTCATGTACTTGAATTCTATTTTATCAGATGTTAAGACTGCTACTCCAATTTTTGTGCAGTTCATATTTACTTGGTGTGTCATTTTTCATTCTCAATCACTTTTTGTTTTCTGCTTCAAGTGTAACTTTTACATAGACCATATTGCTGAATCTATTTTTAATATCTGGTCTGATAATCTCTTTTAAGTGGTAGATTTTAGCACATTCATATTTATTCTCATTATTCTATTATTAGGACTTATTTCTGCCATCTTCACCATATACAGTATTTTTGGTTTCTTTTAACCTTTCCTTCTTTCATTTAATAAAAAAAATAATTCTGAATTCCGAATGTTGCTAAAATCACAAAGCTCCATTACAGTATTTCACTTTACCATGATAATTTTAAAAAGGGTAAATTTCCACTAATTTGTGTAATGATAATTGTTTACCTCATTCCACAACTGTAATTCTTGTTCAGGCTGTAATTCTTGAAGCAATACTGGAGCACCTAAAAATAAAGTTATACTCACAAGTTAATGTTATAATATTTTTCCTAAAACTAAATATTATATATAATTCATTTTTGGATATTTCTCATTTTTCACTGTATATCATTATCCTCCTAGTTCAGTTAGCTATCTCAGGATTTGACTTAGTATAAGGATTCCCTGGTGGTTCAGTTGGTAAAGATCCCCCTGCAATGCAGGAGACTGGGGTTCGATCCCTGGGTGGGGAAGATCCTCTGGAGAAGAAAATGGCAACACACTCCAGTATTCTTGCTTGGGAAATCCCATGGACAGGGAAGCCTGGAGGGCTACAGTCCCTTGGGTCCCAAAAGAGTTGGACACGACTTAGTGACTAAACCACCAGCAACCAGGGAGACATAATTATTAAAAAAAAACTTTAATAACATTACAAAGACATTACTCTCAAGAGTGAAGGACTTATATGTCCACACAAAAACTTGTACATGAACATGCACAGTAGCATTATTCATAATAGCCCCGAAGTGGAAACACTCCAAATGTCCATCACCTGGTGAATTAACAAAATGTAGTACATCTATACAATGGAAAATTGTGGTCCATAAAAAGGAATGAACTATTGACATACGCTGCAACAGAGATGAATCTCAAACAGATTGTGCTAAATCAAATAAGAAAATGCAAAGATGATATTCAGACATATAAATGTATGAATCCATTAATATGGAACGTCCAGAGAAGGCAAATCTACAGTGCTAGATTACTGGCTGCTTAGGGCTGGGGATAGAAATGTGGACTGACTGAAAATGGACATAACAGATCTTTGGGGAGTGATGGAAAATTGTATTGTTGTGATGGCTGTACAACTCTTTCTTTTCTTTCTCTCTCTCTCTCTTCTTTTTGGTAGAGATGAATCAATACTTTATTTGTTAAGGAGAAGTAAAATTACCAAAAGTTTTGTAAAACAGAGCATAAAAAAGTAAGAAATCCATTCTACTTAATTCAGAATGCTTGAAGAGTCACTTGTGCCACTATGTATGATAATGCAGGAACAAAAATTTATTACAGATACATAATTTTTTAGTTTAGGTTTACTGTTGGCCCTTGTTTGACCTAAATCTTATAAAGAATGATATTCAACCAATTGAAATAACATTTTTAAAGTAAGACAATGCCTCCAGGGTATTCCTAATGTGATCATGAAAGAGAACTTAGATGATGAAGTATCACATAAAATCCATATAAATGCATGAATACAATGTTATAGCACAATTTTATGTAAACTTTATGTTTATTTGTATGTAAATCACTAGTACTTGCTATAACTAGTGGGGCTTCCCTGGTAGCTCAGATGATAAAGAATCTGCTTGCAATGCAGGAGATCAGAGTTCAATTCCTGGGTCGGGAACGTCCCTTGGAAAAGGGAATGGCTACCCTCTCCAATATTCTTGCTTGGAGAATTCCATGGACAGGGGAGCCTGGTGGGCTATAGTCCATGGGGTCGCAAAGAGTCAGACACAATTGAGTGACTAACACTTTATTATAACTGGAAGTTTGTACCTTTTGACCACCTTCATGAAAACTTATTTATACCATAAATCACAAATTAATTTAAATTAAAAGATGAACAAAAACTCTCAAAATGTATGAAACATATTTAATAAAAGGTGATGGCAAATATCCTTATAGTATAGAACTCTTTCGAATCAATAGAAAAAGGGAAACACGAATAGGCAAATGGCTGCCCAACTCTTTAAGTCCACTTAAAAATCACTCAGTTACATAATTAAAACAGATAAATTTTATCATACATAAACTGTATCTCAGTAAAAGTCTTTTAAAAAAAGAATTACTTGTTAAGGTCTTAATTATTGTTGAAATAAAATGTTAACTAGCTTATATCCTCTAAAGTAATATTTTTCTTCACAGGTTTAATTTTCTAATTCATACTGTATAAATTATAAATATTAAATGTAATTATATATATACACTCATTCTTACTAAAATTAAGAAAATACCCTATTGTGAAAATGAAAGTGTTAGTCTCTCAGTCATGCCCGACTCTGCAACTCCAAGGACTGTAGCCCACCAGGATCTTCTGTCCATGGAATTCTCCAGGCAATAATTCTGGAGTGGGTTGTCATTCCCTTCTCCAGGTGATCCTCCCAATCCAGGGACGGAACCTGGGTCTCATGCATTGCAGGTGGATTCTTTACCATTTGAGCCACCAGGGAATCCACAGGCACTACGTTAAGCATTAAAACGTGTCATGTCCTTAAACCTTTAAACCAACCTTTTAAGGTAACTATTCTCCTTATTCCCATTTTAAGATGAGGAAACTGAAGGAAGGAAAGATTAAATAATTTGTCTGAGGTCACGAAAATACATACATAGCAGAAGCAAGTTTCAAATCAGGCCTGCTTGCAGGCTCAGTCGTGTCTGACTTTTCGTGACCTGATGGACTGTAGCCCGCCAGGCTCCTCTGAACATGGGATTTCTCAGTCAAGAATACTGGAGTGGGTTGCCATTTCCTCCTCTAGAGGATCTTTCCAACCCAGTGATCCAACCTGGGTCTCCTGCAGCTCCTGCATTGGCAGGCAGATTCTTGCCCACTTGAGCAACCTGGGAAGCCCGCAAACCAGGTCTGACCGATTCCAAATCCTAACAGATTTTTTCCCCCTAATTCCACCACTTTTCAGTCAAGTCTTGCTTTGAGTTCACTCAAATTTACACTGTTATTGAAGCTAAGTTCTAATAAAAGTAACAGTAATTAACTACATTTTCTGTACCCAGCATTAGAAGTAACTTACATGGATCATGTAGTCCATAGTCGAGAGTTCATTTATTTGAATCCTCTTTCATGGGACAGCTATTCTAGGTGCACAAACAATCTTACACACTTCTCAATTATATATTTCTTATCCTAGCCCAAAGGTATATATCCAAGTCACTATTGTCTGGTGACTGTTACTCTAAGTTGATTCTGTTTTCAGAAACAGATAAAGTTGTGCTTCTCAAATCTTTATACAAAACATCTGGTGATCTGACTAAATGAGATTCTGATTCAGTGATTTGGGTACAGGTCCAAGAGTCTGCGTTTCTAGCAAGCTTCCTGGCGATAAACTGATGCGGCTAGTCCATGGACAACAGTGAACAGCCAGAGGCAGTGAGCACTGCATTGCAGAAAGAAACAGAGGATGCTTCTTATTTGACAAACCTAGGCAGCTCAAAGAAACGTTTTAGGTCTAAGCTTTTTAACAAGTCTGAATAATCCCAAAAGAGGGATATAAATATTCTCATGAAAAAAATCTAACAGGCCGTCAGACCATTCCTTACAGCTTGAATGCAGTACTCACCTATTGTTACTAAGCGTACTCAGCTTTGAAAAATAGGAAGGTAAAAGAAAGGGGGATAAAGGGAGAGAGCAGTATTTGATTGAAGAGAACCAGAGTCAAGTATGATGCAAGGAAATACATAAGGAATTTCACTTGTTGGATGCAGTCTTCACCTGCCTGTACTTTTGATTTCTCCACTCATCATACCATGGTTAATCTCTGTTTTACAGGGCATTTCTGTTTAAAGAACACAATTTCATATTCTTTCTTCTCTTGACTATCCTCCACCCTCCAGTAAAAGTGGAAGCTCCCCCTCCCTACAACCTTAGCAAGACCTTTGAGACTTTGTCTCCTTCCATGTCCCCAAGCTGGCATGGGCCACACCAAAACTGCCACTGTCTAACTTAGTCCCAAGTATCTTTATAATAAAAAAGGGATACTTTGTGGCTCTTATACAAAACACATAAACACAGTCTCAGGGTAGAAAGGTTAGAGAAACCAGAATTTTTAAATGTTTACCTATAATTTGTAGAAAAGCATTAATATCCTATGACTGAATCCAAACAAACATAAGAGGAAAAAATTTCCCTTTTGTCTATTTGTTAACTAAAGTTGATGTGCTTTTCCTCCCAACATACCCAGGATGTGGGCTTTACAATATCAAATAGTAGTGCTAGATACTTTCCCAAATACTGTCAGGACAGTGCCACTCTCTTCTAGATCCTAAAAACGGCATTGGATTTTTTTGCTTTTGCTTTTAATTTTTATTAAAAGTAGGGCTTTTATTAAGAGTAGAGCTTCCCAGGTGGCACAGTGGTAAAGAATCTGCCTGCCAATGTTGGGTTTAATTCCTGGGTCCAAAAGATCCCCTGGAGTAGGAAATGGCAACCCTCTCCAGTTTTATTGCCTAGAAAATTCCATAGACAGGAGCCTGGTGGGCTACGGTCCATGAGGTCACCAAGAGTTGGACACAACTAAGTGCACACACACACACACACAGTTGATTTACAATGTTGTGTTAACAACAGCATAGTTTTTGGTCAGTTTCAAGATATTTATACTTAACACTATCTCATAAAGGGAAATCTTTAGTTTTATACTGAACAATGTAACTAATGCAAATAATATGGATCAACAGCTTGTGCATCTGTAAATACACCATGTGTAAGAGAAAGAAAAGCAGATCTGGCTATTCTAAAAGTAGTGTCCATTTTCTTTTCTCATTGCTAGTACTTAGCTAGTGTAGGATTTGGAAGTCAGAAATCATTACTGCTGACTGAATTTCAAGAACTATTTTATGAATAGGAAAAGACACTTCCTAATTTAGTCTTGGGCACTTGATCACTTCTTATCAGAGGCCGTGTCAAATGATAGTTTGTTGCAGATATCCAAAGGTACCTCTCTTTTAGGAAATTTCCATCTTCATTTTAATGTTCTTTGAACAGTAAACTGTTTCCAGCCACCAACTCTGTGGCTGGCCCTTTACCTTTTTATTGCCATTGCAGCTCTGCTAACTCATTTTTGCCGGGGATGCTGCACTTATTGACACGATTTTTTTTTCCCCTCTGGCTTTGTGGCATTTGCTTTGTTGTTTTTGATACATCCACTTGCTCCTTGCATAATGATTAATCTTGGTGGATTATCTCCCAGTTTGGCTTATGTATGTCAAGCTTCCCCTCCAGTGCTGTTGTCAGGGCTCAGGAATATAGCAGATCACCAGGGCAGATCAGATGAGGGCAAATTCACCCTCTTCCCTCCTCATCACATTTTTAGAGAGATAAAATTAATTTTTTAGTATTAACCAAAGGTCTGAAGGGGAAAGAAGACACAAAAGGGTAGTCTAGGGGGATTTCTGTGTAGGGAAAGAGGTATCTCATCCCTTTACTTGAGAAACAGTGGGGATATTTACGAGATGATTGGTCAACCAGCAGATACCCTCTTTTGGAAATAACACCCAAGACTTGCTGTTTTTAGAAAATGGCTGCTGCTTTCTATAATTTCTGCCCAATCACCAGGAGCCTGAAAATTCCCCTGTATCCCCCTGCTAAAAGAAGTTCTCACCAATGCAAAATTCACTGCAAGCATATAGTACTTAACATGCATGGAAAGTATATTTGCTTCACAGAGAAAAAAATTAAACTATGATTATCTGCTTTCTGAATAAGGTAGATAAAAGCGACCATCCTAATTTTACCAATAACAAATTTAAAACGGAAAAAGATTAACGTGACTTTGCAAAAGGCATTCTGTATCACTGCTGAATATGCGATGGAGAAGGTTTAGGTCTCCTAGCTTCTACTGCTTACATTTCACAACCAAATTACCCTGCTTTTCAAGCCGAGGAGTCCCCACCTCTCTGAATCTCAAATACCCCAAGGAAAGGGGGAAAACAATGAGAGGACAGCAATAAAAATAGCTCCATTAGGTAAAGAATGATGTGTCAGTCCCCACCTCTAATAGGGGGCTGGGCTACAGGTTAAGGAAGA
The DNA here is from genome assembly GCA_024291935.2 of Okapia johnstoni. NCBI lineage: Eukaryota > Metazoa > Chordata > Mammalia > Artiodactyla > Giraffidae > Okapia > Okapia johnstoni. The sequence continues at coordinate 64,595,585 of CM044308.1, forward strand.
TTCCCACACTAATGGCTTCAAGTCTTAACATTATGGACAATGATGAAACAGCCTGCCCTTACACTACTGAGAGGAGGGCAGAGGGAAACTAAGGGGACCCGCTGAGGATCTAGAAAATTCGAGATCTTAGTAGGGCTACGGCTGGCCCAGGAGGGCTCTGGCTCAAAGCTGGGAGATGAGGGATGGTACCCTCAGGGTACTTGGCAAGTTAACCTTAAGGGTGCAGGGAAGTGATCTGGAACAGGTTATACCTACTCTACCCCAAGTCCCAAGCTTCCGACACCCCTTCCAGACCTTGCTTTTGCTTTCCCCCCATCTTTCCTCCAAGCCACAGCTTCGCTGGTGGTTCAGATGGTAAAGAATTCTGCCTCCCAATGCAGGAGACCCAGGTTCAATCCGAGTCGGGAAGATCCCCTCGAGGAGGAAATGGCAACCCACTCCAGTATTCTTGCCTAGAGAATCCCATGGACAGAGGAGCTTGGCAGGCTACGGTTCATGGGGTCTCCAAGAGTCGGTCACGACCAAGCAACTAACACTTGCACTTCCTCTAAGCGAGGCACAGAAGTCCTTGTTACTATCAAATCGTAGCTGCCTTCAATGGCTTTAGCTGCAGCACTGACGGAAAGGCGGGCTTGCACACTTGCTTCTCCAACTCTGTATTCCTGATCCGGTGCGGAATAACCTATGAGGCACAGAGCCCATGCTCCCCCTTTCCATACTGCTAAAAGGGGCCTGTTACTGCTCAGGGTTACCTAAACAGTCCGGGAGCTCACTCACCAAGAAAGCTGAGCACTTTCCAAGTTGACCTCGCATCAGCAGGGGAAGTATCACACCCACTCTAGTTTTGCTTCATTGTCAATCTCTCCAGTAATTGCAATCAAAGGAAAAGCATTTTAATTTTCACTATTTTAACTCCCGTTACCCATAAATCATGCGGGCTGGACATCTCGAGTCTGAGGGGGCTGCCCGGCTTGGGGGTTTCCCCCAGGCCCAGGTCCAGGCTCGAGCCGGGCCACAGACACGTGCACCCTCGCTGCCCTGGGGTGGCGACCCGTGCGCCGCAGCACGAGGGGGTGGCAAATCCCACCAGCCAAGAGTAAAGACGAGAAAAGGAGATAAGAGATCGAGGAATGCAGCGGGGAGAAGAGGCACTGGGCGGGACGTGGCGCGGGTGTCCCAGGGGGCGCGGGGTCCTCTTACCTCCGCAGGCGTCCGCGCAACAAGATAGCACTAGCAGCAGCAGGAGCGGGGACCCAGCGGCCACATGTCCTGCGGGCGGCTCGGGGCGACGGCTCGCGGCTCGCAGCATCCCGGGACCCTGCGCTGCACCTGCCGCGCGCTCCGAGCAGTGGTCCGGTGAGCTTCCGCGTCGCCGGCGAGCTGTTCTCCCGGCTCCGCGGCCAGACCGACAGCCCCACGCGCTGCCAACTTTTAAATCTCGCGGACACGTGAGCTGAGGCGACTAGGTCCCCGCGCGCACGTCACCTCCCGCCCCCGGCCTTCCTCGCGTCACTCCCAACCCGCCCCACCCCGCACCCCATGCATGAGTTTCTGACTCAGGGTACCACGCATCTTTCACCCTTCTCGCCCTAGGGTCTCTGGAATGGAGGATCATAGAATTAAAACGAAGCACGTCCACTCCCTTCTTTGGAAGCACTGAAGGGGAGCGGGAGGGGAATGCAAACCAGGCGGCCGGAAGAGGCTGGTATTCAGGCTTTTAAACTTGGTGGTGGCGATGCTCTGCCAGAGACGACCCCTCTGCACCCTCCCCAGAAAGCCTTCTCTGCCCCACCCGACTGTGCGGCACCTCTTGTCCAGAGCTCCAGGAGCCACCTCGGTGCAAGCACCTCTGTTCTGTTCCCCTGTTCATCCCCAGCTCCTGGTACACACAAGCCCAAGGAATCTTAAAGCAGTATTGGCTCAAGGTGGATAGTTAGTGTTAGTCGCTCAGTCGTTCCAGACTCTCTGCGATCTCATGGACTGCAGCCCACCAGTCTCTGTCCATGGAGTTTTCCAGACAAGAATACTGGAGTGGGTTGTCATTTCCTTCTCCAGGGAATCTTCCCTACCCAGGGATCGAACTTGGGCCTCCTGCACTGCAGGCAGATTGTTTACCGACTGAGCTACCAGGGAAGCCATGGTGGTGGTGCTGTGCTTAGTCGTTCAATCACGACTCTTTACGACCCCATGGACTGTAGCTCGCCAAGCTCCTCCGCCCATGGGGATTCTCCAGGCAAGAATACTGGAGTGGTTGCCATGCCCTCCTCCAGGGGATCTTGCCAAGCCAAGGATCGAACCCAGGTCTCCCACATTGCTGGCAGATTCTTTACCCTCTAAGCCACCAGGGATGGTGTTTCCCAAATTCCTGCCAGGTCTGAGATCTTTTAGGGAAAAGCAGTTGTCTGTTAGAGACGATTAAAAAGAAAGGACTGCTGAGGCTTGACCACACAGACCTTTCTAACAGTTCTGGAAGGTCTCTGACTCTCCTGTGGAAATGCAAGCTTTAAGGTAATACCTCCCTTTCTGTGCATTTCTCCTGCTGTCACTTCCTAGCAGCTGCATTCTGACTTCCAGAGTGACCTGACTTCTACTATTCCTCTCCACACTCTCCTTCCTAGGGGGAAATATCCGCGAAACAGCCTTCTCCAGCACACCAGCTGATGTGGTTTTAATTTCCTCTTCCAAAAACAAGAAAGTGGGATCTTATTTGACCTCCTTTTGAAAGGAACACTGAGGGAAGGGTAGAAAGGGAAATACACCAACATTTCTTAATGGATATCTTTATGTCAGGCACCTTCCCATGCTATGCATTTAATATTCATGGCATCTTGGGGATGTGAAAGTACTTTATTATGATTCTCATTTGATGAGCTTAGAGATATTAAACAATCCACCCAAGGATATCAGGCTTCACTTGTGGCTTCCCTTGTGGCTCAGCTGGTAAAGAAGCCTCCTGCAATGCGGGAGAGCTGGGTTCGATCCCTGGGTTGGGAAGATCCCCTGGAGAGTGGAAAGGCTACCCACTCCAGTATTCTGACCTGGAGAACTCCATGGACTGTATAGTCCATGGGGTTACAAAGAGTCAGACATGACCGAACAAATTAAAAAAAAATACATATATATATATATATATATATATATATATATATGGATATCAGCATGTGAGGGAGCCACTGGTCATTATTCTCTGTAAAGATGCTTCTCCCCTAAATCAGGGATTTTAATGTATCAGACATGTACTGTACAGTCCACGACAGGTAAGGCATGTCCTTAAGGATACATTTACTAATCTTCCTAAAGGAAATTAGTTTGATAAAAGACCCCAAATCTATACTCAAATAGCTGTATTACAAGGCCACTGGGATAGTGCTCTGTCATAAATAGAGAGAGGCAAGAGAGTATCCCTGATAGAGTGAAAAACCAATGCCTACACTTTTAAAGTTCTTTATATCCATGAAACATGTGAGCAAGGCCAGATTATATAGAGTCTGGTTCAGGTTCAAAGATGGATGAGAATAGATTTAAGATTGCATGCGATTTTATTTATTCCCAAAGTAGTGAAAAAGCATTAAGAGTACAGAGGATGTAAATGAAGTAAGGATGTGGGTGGGTGGAGGGGGCTCCTTGTATCTCCCGGAAGCACACTGAAAGATCACTAGTCTCAGCTGCCTTCGTGGGTGAGATATCAATGAAAACAGAGCAGTCTGAAATAGTGGGCTTGATGCTTTTCAATACGCCTAGAGGTCAGGAAAAGAAATGACTCATGTATGACAAGTTTTTTCTGCATGAATCACACTGCTCTGTATGTTCTGGTACATGGCCCTTGGTACATGTATGCAAGAGTTTTCTGAGTTATATACCTAGCAATAGTGTTATTAGGTCATAGGTCCAGTTAAACTATGGATTGTTTTCCAATGTGTTGTACCAATTTATACATCAACAGAGGACAAGATGGTTGGATGGCATCACCGACTCAATGGACATGAGTTTGAGCAAGCTCTGGGAGATGGTGAAGGACAGGGAAGCCTGGCGTGCTGGAGTCCATGGGGTTGCAAAGAGTTGGACACGACTGAGCAACTGAACAACACCACCCCACCAGCAGTGCATGAAGCTTCCATTGCTGCACATTCTTGTAAAAACCTTTGCCATATGGGTAGGGGTGGCATCTCATTGTGGATTTAATTTGCAATTCCCACTACTAATGAGGTTGAATATCTTTTCACAAAGGTATTGGCCATCATTGTTTTCTCTTCAGTGAAATGTCAATTATCTCTTTTCCATTCTTCCCTTTTGGGTTGTTAGTTTTTTCTTACCCATTTTATAGAAATGCTTTATGCATCTGGAGCATTTGTTGGTTAATTGTGTGGCAACTCTTTCCTCCCTACTTATGGCTTTTCCTTTACTCAGTATATATGAGTTGTTATTTTTGAAGAAATGCCTTTTAAAAGTCTTGTAGTCAAATGAACATGCTATTGTGTGACTTGGATGATAAGAGAAGCTAGATGGGGAATGAGAGGAAATAGACACTTTCCTAAGAGACACTTTGCCAAGGCAGGGGTGGGGGCATTCCACAAATGACTAAATGGAAAAAAGCTGATTCCCAAGGTCCCCCTTTGTCCAAGTATTCCAAAGAAGCTAGATTCCAGATCTCTACAGTAGGGGCTTAACAATTTTCTTAGCATTCTGATCTGTACTTAGATTAAGCTTATACATCAGTATATACCACCAGGTATAGTGCAGCATCTAAAGCATTCCTCCTTACTCCGTTCAAGACTGAAAGTTTGATTCTTGGTTCCATGCTGATTCCTTTCACCTATTTCTCTCTTGCAAACTGGATTTTGCTTTTTGTTTATAATCTATAAGAATGAACGCTTGATTAGATGACGGCCCTACAAACTACTGAGACCTGCTAGCTTGTGACTGGGTATCTAGAAAAGTCATCCTGGAGAGCATTAGGAAGGGGAGGATGGCTGAATGTCAAGACAATGGGAGAGTCAACAACAGACGGAAACTCGGGCAGGTAGGAGCTGGCAAAGTCTAGTAACAGGTAAAGACATCCAGCTTTAGGAGCTGAGAGAGGGGGCAAGATCTGGAAGATTTAGGAGTTCTAGGGAAGATAGCCACGCATTCCTTCAAATATTAATTGAGCACCTTCTAGGCTCCATTTTAGAAGCTTGGGATACAGCAGTAACTAAGTTAGTTAAAGTCTTTGCCTTCATGGAGTTACAGGCTTTCAAGGAGAAGCAGATAATAAGCAAATAAATGAAACAGTTTCAGATGGTAGTGAATGCTATAGAGAAATTAAAACAGAGTAATGATATGATAGATGGTGACTGGGAGTTGGGAAAAAGATACTTGACACAGGATCATCTAGGGTAGCCATTTGAGGGGATGATATGGGAGGCCTGAAAGATAAGAAACTAATCATGGAACGATCTATGAAAAAAAGAGTTCCAGGCAAAGGGACCATCACATGCAAAGGCCCTGAGGCAGAAACTGAAAGAAAAGCCAAGCCTGAAATGATCCAGGAGCAGAAGGAAGCCAATGGAACTGGTACAGAACCGTTACAGAGTAAGTGCAGTATGGGGGCTGATATTTGAAGTAGGCAAGTTAGGGTCCTGAGCAGTGAAGGGTTTTGGAGACCGTGAGAAGGAGTTCAAATTGTTCTCTAAGTAAAATAGAAAGCCTTTGGAGGATTCTAAGTAGAGGAGTGAGGTGATTTGATTTACATTTGAAAAACATCATCCTGGCTTTTGTAGAACAGGCTGTAGGGGGTCCCAGTAGAGGCAGGGAGAACATTGTAGAAATCCAGACCAGAGCCAGAAAAGTGGGTGGAGTACTGATGTGTACTACAACATGGATGAGCACTGAAAAGATTATGCTAAGTGGAAAAAGACACAAAAGGCTACATATGGTATGATTCCATTTATACATAATATCCAGAAGAGGCAACTCCATACAGACAGAAAAAAGACAAGTTTCCAGGGGCTGGGGAGAGAAAAGAGGGACTGCTAATAAGTATGGAGGATTTCTTTTGCAAGAGGTTTCCTTTTATTTATTTATTTTTTTTAAGAGGTTTCCTTTTAAAGGTGATGAAAATGTTCTGGAATAAGACAGTGGAGATGTGAATATACTAAAAATCATTGAATTTATACTTTAAAAGGGTGCATTTTATGGTATGTCAATTACCTCTAAAAAATTTTTTTTTTAAAAAAGGAAGAAGTCCAGGTCAGAAACAACGTTGGTGGCAGTCTTCTCAATTTAGCAAAAGAAATATTTGTCTATTTTTGGCATGAAATAATCAAAATTTGCTATTTAATGCCTGGATATTCTTGATAACTATGACATCTCCCTCTCAAACTTTGTGAAGCCATTCACCTAAGCCATGTCTGTATCAATGACCATGCTATAGTCACTGACTATAACTTTTTTCAGGGCAGAAAATACTTCATAAACCCAGATGGAGAATGTTGGTCTTTATAGTCACTTTGATATAACTGTTAACTATGAATAAATAGCATCATTATATAAATAATGGCAAGTGGATACTATTTGTGAAATAATGATGACCTGTTCTCAGTGATTAGCAGGATACTCACTCATTCATTCAGCAAGTATTTATTAAGCCAGTGTCCACTGTAAGATTTATAGACTAACAAAATGTTAAAAATTCTGTATCCTGTTTTGGCTCTTCTAAGACCACCTGCACCCTGTCATGCATCTTCCCAATTTTCTGTTATTTATTTCTCATGTGCATGCAGGATGATCTACTTAGAAATACCACCCTGATTCCAAATTTGAAATTTAAAGGAAAGTTTTTGCTTAAGGGTATCTAATCTGAAAAGTAAAGTTCTGCTGAGGTGATAGCAGTTAAAAGCAAACTACTCCAGGGATTTCCCTGGAGGTCCAATGGTTAGGACTTCGCCTTCCAACACAGGTGGTGCTGATTCCATCTCTGGTTGGGGACCTAAGATCTCGCGTGCCTTGAGGCCAAAACACCAAAACATAAATCGTAAGCAATATTATAACAAGTTCAATAAAGACTTTTAAAACGGTCCATATGAAAAGCAAGCTAGTCATACTTTAAGGACTCAGTTCGGCCTATGGTCTCTTAAGTATAACTCTGGGGAGAAGCCAGTTGTGGAGCTACAGAGCTCGGGTTCAAAGGGAGTAGTAATTTGTGGCAACTGCAGGAAAACAGACCAAATGACTGGGGGTCTATTTGCTTCTGAAGGTGAGTATCTATTACTCAGTGACGAGGATACTTTTCAGCTTTTTCTACAAACATCTTTGGTATCTAGATGAAACTTCCAGTTTACAACTGCATTTGGCTTCGCTTTGCACAACAATATTTCATAGATTTTTATGGTAACTCCAATAATCCCAACTATTCTTTTTCCCACCTATGTCTTCAAACTAGGTAGCTATCAACCTCTCTGCTTTCAGGAAAATCTCCTGATTCAGAGCGACTTTTCAATGAACAACACTGTACTGAGAAATCAACCCAGAAGAAACATGCTTGTAAAAGATAACAAAAGAATCATGAGTACAAGAAATGGAGATCACAGATCAAATACATCCACATTTCTTAAGACTTTCTGTTGTAGGATTATTAACTTTGCCCTGATAAAGATGTAAGAGCTCATAAAATTTAAGAAATACAACATGATCCTTTACAGGGGAGGGAAACTTTTCTTCTTTTCTCAAATTACTTGATAAAATTTATTTTAAACAGTTTACAGAAATAATGGGCGACATTAATAAAAGTCCTTTCACCCAAGGTTGTTTTTCAGGTTCATCCAATGAACATAGTGACTGTGATGTAGACTAGTGGTGAATAATAGCTTTGTATGTCCAAGAGACATTCTTGCTAATGTCTTTGCAAAAGGAGCTAGATTTCATAGCTTCTGTCTCCTACATTTAGGAGGGTGTGGTTGGAGACACTGTTGGTGAATTCTCTTAGTACAGGCCAGAGAAGGTTGACATGCAGCCTGAAAGCAGCATAGATTTTTCTCAGAGAGCCTTTAGAGATAAATTCCTTTTGAGAAAAGTTAGAATTTTTTAAAAAGCAAAAAGTCAATAACTTTTTGCAGTTACATTGACACCCACAAGGCTAGATTTTCACATGATAGATGTTCCAAGGGGAAAGTCATTATAGAAAGGCAGCACCGTTATTGCTAATTTGAAACAGGATGTTAAAAAAAAATTCCAGTCAGTGGAAGGCAGAATCGTTCTTTGTTCCTTAAATTGCAATTAAAATATTAATACATACTAATGAAAGATCTATTAGATTTTCTTGATGTGTTTATGAATCACATCATGGCAAAGCTGGCAGCAAAACAAATACTTCCTGGCATATGAAGCTGTATAAAAATGGAACCTTAAATTAAATGACAGCTATAAAAATACAAGGATAGCTAAAGTAAAATTTATTATTTCTACACAATAAGTTGTACAACCACTTCTTATCATAGACTGGTTTTTCAGTCTATTTTAAAAGGAATCAAAATATTACATTTTCTAAAGACATCTGTATTTATGAAAAATACATAATTTCTCTACATAGATAAGTTAAAATTTTTTATTGCATTTCATTAAAGGTAATTGAAAAAAATGAAAAGAAAAATTGATATTATTTGACCTTCTGAAAAATGCTAAAATAATCAAGACACCTGCAATGAGTTTCTGAATATAAAAACAAGAGACATTTCAGTTAGTATCATAAAAGGAATAGTCACTACTCATTTTATCTCTAGTGTCTCAAATAATTTTAGCTCTGATTTTTTAAGCGGACCATAGAGATATGAAATTCTCAAAGTTGTATATGGATGTATGTCATGTTGCTCTAAATTAAATACTAGATGATATTATTCTGTGCAATTTAAGATATTTCTGAGAAGAATAAAATGAGTCAATGTTGAGTAGTTTATTCTCCTTGTTCATCTGTGAGGTGATCAAATACCCTTTTCCTCAAAAATATATCACAGGTCCTTTTTTCTATGTTTTCACTCATTAGATATGTAAGCTACTTTCAATCTTGAATTTCAGCCCAAATTTGAGCTTTTAAACAGCTTAAAAGGAAAAAGCAGAAGTAGACAAGATAAGTTTAGAGAAAAGTGAAAATTAGGCCAAACAAAATTAGGGCGAGCATTGCCTTAACTTGGTGTGTTCCCAAGCAAGTCAACCCTGATATTCTCATCACAACATTCATACGTTTAATGGTTTAACTACCAACACTTGATTTGGTATAAATGGTGATATCCCTTATAATGACATCAGAGTGGGAAAGCGATCTTTCTCTGTGTAAGGCACTGCTTAGACCCTTCCTGGGTTGTATTTGCTATTCTGTCCTAGTTAGTGTGGGAGAATCTGGAATTTATAAAGAAAAGAGTCAATAAATACATGGTAGAAAATAAAAATAAATATAGAAATGCTGTTGAAAACTGGTATTATCTAACGAGGAGAGCAAGAGTTCTTAGGGGCAGTAGGACTTCATGATTGAGAACTTGAGCGGTGGAGCTGGACAGTCTGGCTCTGAGTCAGGGAGTACCACCTACTAGCTGAAAGACAGGGTAACTATCAACCTTTGAAAGATTCAGTTTTGATTATCTGTAAAATGTGAGCTGAAAGTTGCTCAGTCATGTCCGACTCTTTGCAACCCCATGGACTATACAGTCCATGAAATTCTTCAGGCCAGAATACTGGCCTTTCCCTTCTCCAGGGGATCTTCCCAACCCAGGGATCAAATCCAGGTCTCCCACATTGCAGGTGGATTCTTTACCAGCTGAGCCACAAGGGAAGCCTATTTGTAAAACAGGAGTGTATAATTTTTTTTCCTGCATAACGTCCCTTCCTTTGGAAAACCACTCCTTTTGATGTAAGAATCTCACATGATTCAAGGATTTATCTCTGCCTTTGCCTCAGTGCTACGGCAAAGGCTCTGTCCTTCTCTGTGAGTCTGACATATGAGGACCATGTGGGTTACCACATGCAGAGAAGCTATTCAGTTTTCATTCCAAGCCCAAAGAAGGACAATGTCAAAGAATGTTCAAACTACCCCACAATTGTGCTCATTTTACATGCTAGCAAGGTAATGCTCAAAATCCTTCAAGTTAGGATTCAGCAGTACATGAACTGAGAACTTCCAGATGTACAAGTTGGATTTAGAAAAGGCAGAGGAACCAGAGATCAAATTGAGAAATTTTGCTGTCTCATAGAGAAAGGAAGGAAATTCTAGGAAAACATCTACTCTTGCTTCATTGACTATGCTAAAGCCTTTGACTGGATCACAACAAACTGGAAAATTCTTCAAGAGATGGGAATACCAGACCACCTTATCTGCCTCCTGAGAAACCTGTATGCAGATCAAGAAGCAACAGTTAGAACCAGACGTGAAACAACGGACTGGTCCCAAATTGGGAAAGAAGTGCATCGAGGCTATTTATTGTCACCTTGCCTATTTAACATATGAGTACATCATGCAAAATGTTGGGCTGGATGAAGCACAAGTTGGAATCAAGATTGCTGGGAGAAATATGAATAACCTCAGATATGCAGATGACGCGACCCTAATGGCAGAAAGCCTAGAGGAACTAAAGAGCCTCTAGATGAAGATGCAAGAGGAGAGTGAAAAAGCTAGCTTAAAACTCAACATTCAGAAAACTAAGATCATGGCATCTGGTCCCATCACTTCATGGCAAACAGATGGGGAAACAATGGAAACAGTGAAACAGACTCCATTTTCTTGGGCTCCAAAATCACTGTGGATGGTGACTGCAACCATGAAAATTGCTTGCTCCTTGGAAAAAAAATCTATGACAAACTTAGTGTATTAAAAAGCAGAGACATTACTTTGCTGACAAAGGTCCATCTAGTCAAAGCTACGGTTTTTTTCAGTATTCATGTACGGATGTGAGAGTTGGACCATAAAGAAGGCTGAGCACCAAAGAATTAATGCTTTTTATCTGTGATGTTGGAGAAGACTCTTGAGAGTCCCTTGGACTGCAAGGAGATCCAACCAGTCAATCCTAAAGGAAATCAACCCTGAATATTCATTAGAAGGACTGATGCTGAAGCTGTAGCTCCAATACTTTGGTGACCTGATGCAAAGAGTTGACTGATTGGAAACTCTGATGCTGGGAAAGACTGAGGGCAACAGGAGGAGAAGGGGACGACAGAGGATGAGATGGTTGGATGGCATCACCAACTCAATGGACATGAGTTTGCGCAAACTCCAGGAGATAGTAAAGGACAGGGAGGCCTGGCATGCTGCAGGCTACGGGGTCTCAAAGAGTCAGACATGACTGAGAGATTGAACAACAAAAGCGATGAGAGGTGGAGAGCCAGGGGAAGAGAGAGAGATGAAAATTGTTATACATATTGACATTTGGCTAGGCCTGAAGCCAAGTCCAGCCTTTGATGGAATTAAGTAAATCAAAAATTTCCACTTTTCTTTTAAGTTGGGATTCTTACATTTGCAACAGGAGAGGCACAAAATAAGTGCACAAGAAGTTTTACTATGTTGGCAATGATTAACAAGTGGAAGTGAAAGAAAAACCATTTAATAGAAAAGACAGTTTTGAAAACTTAAAAGTTTTGCTGCATTTTTGGGTATTCCATAATGAATTGCGGCAATGCCTAGAATAGGAAGAACAGACACAAGAAAGATAAGAATTAATTTACGCATGAAAACTTCCAAGATCTAGACCCACCAATTTTTCAGAAAGGTGGAAGGAGGAGACAGGACAAATTATTATTATTACAATGGTTTTTTTTACCACACAGACTTTTTACTTAACATACAACTCAAGCTCTCGTAAACATTTTAAACTTTTTTATTTTGAACTAATGATAGATTCACAAGAAGTTGCCAATTTACAGAGAAGTGCTACATGTTCTTTGCTTATTTTCTCCCAAAAGTAGTACCTTGTAGTACGACTGTATGTATATGTGTGTGTGTGTGCTCAGTTGTATCCAACTCTTTGTGACCCCATGGGCTATAGCCTGCCAGGCTCCTCTGTCCATGGAATTTTCCAGGCAAGAATACTGAAGTGAGTTGCCATTCCCTTCTCCAGGAGATCTTCCTGACCCAGGGATTGAACCCAGGTCTCTTGCATCTCCTGCATTGGCGGGCGGGTTCTTTACTGTTGAGCCACCTGGGAAGCCAATAGATCAATATCAAAATCAGGTAAGTGACATTGGTACGATCCATAGAGCTTATTCAGATTTCATCAGTTTTCATCAGTTTTACGTGCATTTGTGTGTCTGTGTGTGTGTGTGTGTAGTTCTATACAATTTTATCAAATGCACAGATTCTTATAACCATCATCACAGTCAAGACGCAGAACAATTCCATCATCACAAAGCTCCCTTGTTCTACCCTTTTTTATCCATAATCACCCCTCATCCCTAACCCCAGCAGTCATCTGTTTTTCCTATTCTTTTGTTATTTTAAGAATGTTACATAAATGGAATCATATACTATGTTACCTTTTGAGAATGACTTTTTTTTGCCACTCAGCATAATTTCCTTGAGATCCATTCAAATTGTTATACATATCAGTAGGTTGTTCCCTTTTATTATATTACATTCACCAGCAGAAGGGCATCCAAGTTTTGGCTATTGTGAAAAAAGCTGTTAAGAATATTTGTGTACAGTTTTTGTGTTGACATAAGTTTTCACTTCTGTGGGATATATGCCTTAGAGTGCAATTGCTGAGTCATATGGTAAGTGTCTATTTAATTTTATAAGAGACTGACAAACTATTTCCCAGCGTGGTGGTACCACATTACTTTCCCTTCAGCAAATAGTGATCCAGTTTCTCTGTATTCTTTTCAGCATCTGATGTTATCATTACTTTCTTTATCTTAGCCCTTCTGATGGGTGTATAATGATATCTTGCGGGTTTAATTTGCACTCCCCTAGTAGCTATTAAGGTTGTGTATCTTTTCATTTGCTTATTTGCCATCTGTGTGTTCTTGGCAATGAAATGTATGTTAATGTCTTATGCCCATTTTCTAATTAGATTGAGTTTTAAGAGCTCTTTCTGTATTCTAGATACAAGGCCATACATTGAATAAATAATTCACAAACATTTTCTTTGTTTGGAGCTTGGCTTTTCATCCTTCTCATAAAGAGCAAATCAAAACATTTTTTTTTTGCCTGGAGAATCCCATGGACAGAGGAGCCTGGCAGGTTACAGTCCATGGGGTCTCACAGAGTCGGACATGACTGAGTGACTGAGCACGCACACAGAATATTTTAATTTTTATTAAAAATTTTATTGAGGTATAGTTGATGGACAATATTATATAAGTTTCAGGTATATAACTTACTGGTTCACAATTTTCAAAGGTTAGACTTCACTTAGAGTTACCATAAAATATTGGCTATCTACCCTGTGCTGTACAATGTATCTGTGTACTATGTACTTTATACATAGTAGTTTGTACCTCTTAATCCCCTACCCCACTTTGCCACTCCCCACTTCTCTTCACCCTGGTAACCACTAGTTCATCCTCTCTATCTGTGAGTCTAGTTTTGTTGTTGTTATTGCTATATTCACTAGTTTATTCTTTACATAGAAGTGATATTATATGGTGCAAAATTTTTAATTTTGATGAAATCCCATTTATCATAATTTCCCTTTTATGAATCATGCTTTTGGTGTCAGGTCTGAAAGCTCTTCATCCAGTCCTGGGTTCTGAAGTTTCATTCTTAAATATAAAAGTTTACATTTTTATATTTTATATTTAACCAAGTCTGTGATTATTTTTAAGTTAATTTTTACATAAAGTGTAACTCAAGTTTCTTTGTTTTGATTTGGTTTTGTTGCCTATGAATGTCTAATTGCTCCAGCAGTGAGAATACTGTAGTGGGTTTCCATGCCCTTCTCCAGAGGATCTTCCTGATCCAGGGATCAAACCTGGGTCTCTTATGTCTCCTGCATTGGCAGGTAGTTCTTTATCACTTAGCACTAGGGAAGCCCCAATATTTTTTGAAAAGGCTCTCATAAATTTTTAAGAGTATTAACATCTTTGATTGTATTTTCATCCTATTGGCATTATTTTAAAAGCCAGTTAGAAAGTGGGATAACCACTTTTTATTTAAAAAAAAAAAAAGTCACTTTAGGATAATCCTGTTTGGTTTGACTTGATTTTACTGTATCCGCAGCCTCTGAAAGCCATTTTTGCTAATAGATCCATTGCATCTCATTACAACTCAGGAAAGGGAACAGTAGCCCCTCCCCCACTCCTCAAAACAGAAATGCTGTGACCTTTTCCAGACCAGAGAAAAATGCTGCTTATAAAAATAATATCCAGGCCCCAACATTCCCATCACTAAACATAGTTTCTTCTTCCTCAACAAAATCTGGCATTTACATGGGAATTAATGAGATTGCAAGAAAAATCAACACCTCAAGCATTACATAAAAACCGTTTTCAGAATGCCCATGTAAGGATTGAAAAGTGAAAGTCTCTCAGTCATGTCTGACTCTTTGCAACCCCACGGACTATAGCCTGCCAGGCTCCTTTGCCCATGCATGATATCCTTTAGCATTTTTCCTCTATATTTCTCTCTTGTTAAACAAGAGACTTGGTAAGATTCATATTTAATGATTTTAGTGAGACTTTTTCTAATGTCTGTCTACCTTTGTTTTTGTAATGTTAGTGCCCATAGATTATCAATGCGCAAATTCATGAATTATTCACAGGTTAGAACTAGACATGGAACAACGGGCTGGTTCAAAATTGGGAAAGGAGTACATCAAGGCTGTATATTGTCACCCTGCTTATTTAACTTATATGCAGAGTACATCATGCAAAATCATGGGCTGGATGAAGCACAAGCCAGAATCAAGATTGCCAGGAGAAATATCAATAACTTCAGACATGCAGATGACACCACTCTTATGGTAGAAAGTGAAGAGGAATTAAAGAACCTCGAGATGAAGGTGAAAGAAAAGAGTGAAGAAGCTGGCTTAAAACTCAACCTTCAAAAAAAGAAGACCATGGCATCAGGTCCCATCACTTCATGGCAAATAGATGGGGAAATAGTGGAACCAGTGACAGACTTTATTTTCTTGGGCCCCAAAATCACTGCGGATGGTAACTGCAGCCATGAAATTTAAAGATGCTTGCTCCTTGGAAGAAAAGCTATGACAAACCTAGACAGCATGTTAAAAAACAGAGACATCACTTTGCCAACTAAAGTCCGTCTAGTCAAAGCTATGGTTTTTCCAGTAGTCATGTATAAATGTAAGAATTGGACCATAAAGAAGGCGGAGCACCAAAGAATTGATGCTTTTGAGTTGTGGTGTTGGAGAAGACTCTTGAGAGTCCCTTGGACTGCAAGGAGATCATACCAGTCAATCCTAAAGGAAATCAACCCTGAATATTCATTGGAAGGGCTGATGCTAAAGCTGAAGCTCCAATACTCTTGCCACCTGATGCGAAGAGCTGACTCATTAGAAAAGACCCTGATGCTGGGAAAGATTGAAGGCAGGAAGAGAAGGTGATGACAGAGGATGAGATAATTGGATGGCATCACCGACTCAATGGACATGAGTTTGAGCAAGCTTTGGGAGATAGTGAAGGACAGGGAAGCCTGGCATTCTGCAGTCCATGGGGTCACAAAGAATCAGACATGACTGAGTGACTGAACAACAACAACAATATATATATTCACAGGTATATTTCACTGAGGCAGCTGCAAAAAGAAATATACCAAAATTGTGATTGTGGTTATTTTCATATTCTCTCATTTTCACATGTTTACAATATGGTTAAATTACTTTTAAATTACAAATACATGTTCATATTCAAAACATCATCAAGCTATACACTGAACACTTTGCATTTTATTATATATAAATTCTCAAAAAAGTACTGTAAAATGGTGTGAAGGAAATGCATATGCAAAACACACTATAAATTTTATTTTATTTTTTGAGGAGAAAATAAAGAATTTAGAAATAATTAAGGGCAATGTATGGAATTTGCTTAGATACTAATTCAAACAAATCAATTATACACAAATAAACAGAGGATTCAGAACTGGATATTTTATAGTATTAAGGGAATTATGTTATGATTCAAATGAATATATAATTTACATACAATAAAATGAATGCTATGGACTATAATTCCTAGCCTCATCTATGATTTTTTACTTTCTTGCAAGATTTTGTTGAATAAATCAGGTAGTTATTACCATTACCTTGAATTTTACTCACCTAAGCCTCATGATACCCTTTAGCATTTCTCTTTTGTATTTCTCTCTTGTTAAACAAGAAACTTGGTAAGATCATTTTAGCGAGACTATTTCTAATGTCTGTCTGCTGTTCTTTTTGTATAGTGCCCATAGATTATCAATGTTCAAATCCATGAATTTTTTAATACATTCTTTTTTAACATTTTTTCCTTTATGATTTATCCCCAGAGATATGATATAGTTCCCTGTAGAAAATTATCTTTGGATATAGATTTCTAATGTACTATTTTTGTTCTTATTTGTTAAAAGTTAGTTGTTATATTTATTGGTGATATAAAAACCACCAAACATTAGCATTCTCATTTATAGAGGTTGCCATTTTTTAAAATGCAGTAAGGACATTCCAAAAAAACATACCATCTAGATCTAGTCACACAAAATAACTGATCACTCTATGTCAAAGGACAGCTCAGAGAAAACAGCTCATTCTAAACATCATCCCTAAGCATTAATATTCTCTCGGGACAGAGCAAGAAGGCTCTCATTGCCTGTCAATAGCTTTGACAGCCAGACTTTCATTTCCAAGCACACATAGTACTCATTTAAAACTTCTAAAGAAATCAAGTGGATAATGCTTTCTTCTCCAAGTTTTGATTGATGATTTCATTCTGTGACTTTCTACTCTGTGAGGATATGATTTCATGAGAGTCCTTTAATTCCCCAAGGTAGAACTGAAGTGTTATTTTTTTGTTATTAATTGTGAAATCTTAACATTCATTTGACTCAGTTTTGAATCTTATACACCAAAAAGGGACACACTCCAGGCATCCTGAATTATTTAACTTTATCCTATACAAGTCTAGATTCATGAACCATACTTAAGCTTGACAGGATTGTAAGTGATTATGGTAAATGTAAATGGCTCTAAATTCCATGTCTCCTCAAGCGAAGGAACCTGTTTTTTAAATTTTTTTTTTTCATGTGGACCATGTTTTTAAAGTCTTTATTGAATCTCTTACAATATTGCTTCTGCTTTTGTGTTTTGGTCCCTTGGCTGCAAGGCATGTGGGATCCTAGCTCTCTGACCAGGGATCAAGCCCACACTCTCTGCACTGGAAGGCAAAGTCTCAACCACTGGACCTCCACGGAAGTCCCAAGTGAAGGATTCTTAAACACCACGAAAGTACCTGAATATTATATGCCTTTCATGCATTAAAAATAATATCAGCAAATGGCTGTTTCCAAATGTCTTCTTTTGTACAGACATGCAAGTAACAGAAAAGTGAAAATTTGAAGTTCATAAAAGTTTGTTTTATGAACAAACTTTCTGCCAATTTAAGTATTTAAAGTGCCCTAGCTTTAGCAACCATTATCAAAAATATATTCACTATTTTTCCTCAGTCTCTTGGAAAAGCTTCCAGTTCAAATTACTGAGTTACCCAATGTAAATGACTACTCTTTTCAACACTTTCTATGCACGTGTGTTTCAAGTAGAGACCTTGAAAGAGCATTTTCTTTCAGGATTATAAAATAAAGTCCAGGCTAAGCCTCCTATTTTTTCATACTTGGATGTTTCTCATGGATGTGTCATGCCCAAGGCGAGATTTAGCTGCACATAAAGAACAAAGTGTGTATCCACATAAGTGACTAAGAGATGTTGTATCTGAGGCAACCAAACAAACCAACAAGTCATTTTTGTTCCAACTGCTATTTGAAAAATCATTTCTTATGAACTCCACCATGGGCTTTCCCCATGGCTCAGTGGGTAAAGAATCTGCCTGCAATGTAGGAGACACAGGAGACATGGGTTCGATTCCTGGGTCAGGAAGATCCCCTGGAGGAGGGCATGGCAACCCATTGTAGTATTCTTGCCTGAAAAATCCTATAGACAGGGAGCCTGGCGGGCTACAGTCCAAACGGTCGCAAAGAGTCAGACACGACTGAGCAACATACCACACGTAGGAGCTCCACCATCCAGACCTTCTCACTACTGTGAGTTCCAACAGATTAACTAGAGGATAAGCAACTGGGTTTAGTAAAAATATACTAAGCTTTGAGAGAAAATTTATATTATCTAGAGATACTTAAGTTTGTAGTTTCATAAGCTCTCAAGATAGATCCTGGGAGAAAGCCAAGAGTTCACAGTTATTGTACATATTTTATAGATGAGAAAAAGAAAGTTCAAGGACAGTAAGTAATTTTCGCAAGTTTGATTCAAACCCAGGTCTGTCTAACAAGAAAGGCTATTTCCTTCCACCACGAATAATAGCACCTTCTAAGCAGTGACACTGAGCAAACATTCTGGGTACAGATAATATTTGCTCTTTTTCATCCAAGTTTGACTACATAATGATAGTAATAATAGAGTCTACAAACACATAACTGCAATTTTAAATCACAAAAGCCAAACCTAGGTTTGATCACTCATTTGGCAGTGAAGTCTGACATGACCTGAGCTAATCTGATGGCAAAACTTGCCCTAAAATGTAGACTATTCACGGCCCTTATTTATACCATTTACTTTGAATATTCAGCATTTTGAGGCATAAATATTTATCTGTTCATTACAGAATTCTTCCCCAGGCAAAATGGAAGTTGTTTTGTAATACACAGTAAACATATGGTATTATTTAAAAAAAAAAAAAAAAGTCCTGAATTCTGACATACAGCTAGCTCCAAGAGATTTAGGCAAGGAATAAGAAATCTGCATATCAACAGCAACAATAACAATGACAGTAAAAGTTGAGTTTTATAGTTTTATCTCATCTTTATTTTTTTAATAAAATCATTTCATATATATTTATTGCATTTGTCATCATAATGTGAAAATTTCCTAACTACTTTGAATAAATTTTGCCCTGATGATCTCTTTAGCGGGAAGAAAACACAGGACTAAACTCTTGATGCCATGAAGTCTCTTGGTCAAATGGATACCTGACATCAAACTGACTTTTGACTTCTTGAAACAGAAATTAATTCGAATCAGAAATAGAGAATGCTGCTGTGTGTATGCTTCTTTTTTCTAAGCTTTTCTTAAATATAAGCCTCTCTGGTGACTTTACTTGAAGAGGAATGACACTAAATTTTTATTTAATTGTCTTACTGGTTTTTTACCACAGTAATAAATTAAGAGGTTCAGTGACCAGTGTTGTGAAATAGGATTTCAGCAGATGCTAAGGAAATGACAGGATATAATTCTCATGTTAGTATAAAAAATGTTTCTTTGTCTCATAAATTATGGATGATCAGTTGTACATATTCAATCAAGATACTTCTTTACTCTGTAGAAAATTTTAAATTTAAATCAAGTTTTCAAATATTAGCTGTTTTCTAGATCAGTAGTTTTCAGTCTCCTTTTCTGCCTCAAAACACAGGAATATAGCATATTCCCTTCCATAACAGCAATCCACAAAGTATCATTTACACACCCAGCAATAATTCCCATACCTGGAGTCCAGCAGACCCATACAGTATATCAGTTTGAGTTTTATTAAACATTCAACACATTTCATATATTTCCTTTTATATGTTCTAGATGCTCATTTCTTACAGACTGCACTTTGCTGCCTAGGTTGCTGGTCTAGGGTGAGGGGAATCTAGAATGGATGACAAAGGAAGTAGATAATAAATATCAACTATAGCCTGGAGGAGGCTTCCCTGGTGGCTCAGTGGTAAAGCATCTGCCTGCAATGAGGGAGATACAGGCTCAATCCCTGGGTCGGGACAATCCCCTGGAGAAGGGATGGCTACCGTCTCCAGTATTCCTGCCTGGGAATTCCCATGGACAAAGGAGCCTGGGCGGCTACAGTCCATAGGGGTCACAGAGTCTGACATGACTTAGTGACTAAATAGCTACAACATAACCTTGAGATCATTTGCAACAGTAGGGACTGTGGCTTGTTCCATTAACTGTTCTGAGTCTTTTGTAGAGATTGTGGCCAGCCACCATCTTGAGAGCTATGGTTTGGACTCAGTGTAGGACTGGGGCTCAAGCATATAAAAATACTCTTATCAAGCAGGATATTCTAAGGGATCAGAGGTAACTCCTAGGAATAAGCCATGGGCCTGTCCTATAGCCAAAGGCTTTCTTTGGAATGTACAGGTTTTGGGAACCCCAGACCTGCTGAGTTAACCTTTTACCACACCCTTGTATTGGTCTTATCTTCCTAACTAGAGTATAAAGTCCTCTAAGAAAAGGATCATATATTTATACAGTTTTACCTGAAGCCAACACCCACTTGACTATATCTTTGCTAGAGTCAGAGGAAATCAGCATTTCTAAATTCCTGAACTTAGCTTTCCCCTAAGAACATGTTTTAGCATTACAATTTGAAAAATACTCTGGAATTGCTCTACAAAAATGTTTTGACACCCATATTGATCACATGCGTGCATGCTCAGTTGCTTCAGTCATGTCTGACTCTTTGTGACCCTATGGTCTGTAGTACCCCAGGCTCCTCTGTCCATGGGATTCTCCAGGCAAGAATACTGGAGTGGGTTGCGATTTCCTTCTCCAGGGGATCTTCCTGACCCAGGGATCGAACTCGTGTCTCTTGTGTCTCCTGCATTGGCAGGCAGGTTCTTTACCACTAGCGCCACCTGGGAATCCCCCATGTTGATTACATGAAGTTAAAATTTACCACCATGGGTACTACCCTGGTGGTGCAGTGGTTAAGGATCCACCTGCCAATGCAAGGGACACAGGTTCAATTCCTGGCCTGGGAACTAGGATCCCACATGCCACAGGTCAACTAAGCCCGTGTGCCACAACTACTGAAGCCTGCATGCCCATGCTCCACAACTAGAGAAGCTACTGCAATGAGAAGCCTGTGCATCGCAACTAGAGGGTAGCTTCCACTCACCAAAACTAGAGAAAGCTTGCTCATAGCAATGAAGAGCCTGTGCACCACATCAAAGACCTAGCGCACCATAAAGAAGTAAATTTTTAAAAAATTTGCCACCATGAAAAGCTCAAGGATCCCCAGTCTTTTTGACTTTCTATTCCAAATCTGGATCAGAATCAAGGGCAATTTTATTCTGTTGGATCACGGTGTCAAGAAGGACTTTCATTGCTAATGTAGAGGAGTGAAACGTCCAAGACTTCCCAGAATCATTTCTTTCTGATCCTTTCTTTTTGGCTCTCTTCCATAAACTCCAAACCAATTACATCAGAATATCTGGAGTTTGGGACCAGGAGCCCCAGACAACTGTAACGTGAAGCTAGGGCCGAGAACCAGTTGCACTGAGTGCCAAGATTCAGGTGATGGCTCAGGCAGGCAGGTGCAGAAGAATCGTTTCTGACCTACTTAGGCTGGTTCCAGTCTAGGCCTCACTAAAATTGTGGTTCATGGATCAGCAGCATTGATACTACCTGGGAGCTTGTTAGAAATGCAGACTCTCGGGTCCTACTAAGCTAGATTAACTCAGAATCTGCATTTTAATAAAATAGGTAACATTAGTATATTAGAATTCCAGAAGCACTGACCTAGGCAACAGGACTCCTCCTTGTTCCCCAGGGCCCCACACTGGAACCAGAGATGAAACCTCTAGCTGGGAAGTGTTCCTCTGTCTGGCACATTTCTTCCTGTGGTTGAAGAAGGATGGTTGGTGAAGGGTGGAAACAGGTTCCTTCCGTTTCAGTATCACTCAGTCTATCATCTTTACTTACAGTTATCTGCAGGGGATAAAGAGAAGAATGAGAAGATGGCAGAATCTAGTCCATCAATGATATCAGCTTATGTAATAAAGAGATATATTAAGAGGGGGTTTCCACTATACTCAAGAGGCTTATTTCACAAAGTAAAGATCATAAGGTTTCAGGGAATTGGCTAAAAATCTGCTGTGACTTTCAACGAGTGGAATTTGGGGAAAGAGAAATCAGCGATTAATATCCCATGGTCATTACACTTGGGCACCAAGCTACTACATGGCAGTACCATCCCAGGCCTTGTTGTTGTTGTTCAGTCGCCCAGTCATGTCCGACTCTTTGTGAACTCATGGACTGCAGCACGCCAGGCCTAAACCTCCCTTAAAGGAATTTTAGCCAAATCCATCCAGCCCAGATGCTCTGAGTTGACCAGCCTTGTCTCTGGACCATTCCGCCAGCAGCAGCCTTAGAGGAAGATTTGAGGTTTTAAGATAATGGTTTATAAAACAGACCTTGAAAATGATGGTAATGAATCATTTTTGAACACATGCTATGTGCTAAGCACTGGTTCTAAGAGCCTGAAAAGTATTAATTCATTTAATCCTCACAACTATTTGATACACTATTATTTTTCCTTTTGTACAGGTGGGAAAACCATGATAAAGAGAAGCTATGCAAATGGTAAAGCAGGATTCAAACCAAGGCAGCCTCCAACACAAGGCAGTAGACCTCACTATATGGAGAATCAATACAGTAAAAGGGAAAGAGACCCTTCAATTCTTTCTTTTTCTCATTTGGGGAGTATTTCTGAGTTCTACAAATGATTACATAGATGCAGACTTCAAAATTTTCCTTCAGCAATATTTTCTCTCTCCAATGCAACATGAGTCAGGGATATTTTTTAAAATGCAGATTCTGATTCAGAATATCTAGAGTAGGGCCCAAGATTTTGCATTTCTAACAAGCTCCAAGATAATGTCAGTGTTGCTAGTCCAGGGTCCACGCTTTGAGTAGCAAAAAAAAAAAAAGTGCTGCTACGTCACTTCAGTTGTGTCCAACTCTGTGCTCTGTGCAACGCGATGGAGTGTAGTCCACCATGCTCCTCTGTTCATGGAATTCTCAAGGCAAGAATACTGGAGTGGATTGCCATGCCCTCCTCCAGGGAATCTTCCCAACCCAGGGATCAAACCCACTTCTCTTATGTCTCCTGGATTGGCAGGTGGATTCTTTACCACTAGTCCCGCCTGGGAAGCTCGTACATATATGTATTATATATGTAATTATATATATATATGTAATAATTATACTATATATATATATAAATGCATAAAATCACAGTCTCACCTCTTGCTAAATAGATTATGTAGCAAGCATTTCATTCTAAAAGTCTGCGAGGCTACTCTTATCTAATTGTTTGTAGGACTTAGACATGCTCCCAGAGGGGCAAAGAGAGAGTCAATGCTTTCCAATGCTCCCTGCTGAGAATCTGAAACTTTCTTTTACTCTTGCAATTTGGTATCACTGATAAGTTTAGCATGAAGGTATTCTAAAGTATGTTTTTTACCTCACTGATAATAACAGTTACTAATGTTATTTCCTTGGTTGATACTTAACCTGCTTGATGTTTCAGATTTTACCTAAAATAATTAACACATTAACCAAATGGATAGTAAAAAATAGTAATTTAATTTCCAGACTGTAGACACAAGTGAATTCTCTTTTATTGCACTCTGCTATAGTGAAACAATCAATAAAACTGTTTTATATATATATTATTTTGAAAAGATGTTGAACCTTGGGTTTGACAAGTTGGCTACAGAATGTAAGTCAAAAATATCATTTAGCGCCTACATTGCACAAGGGAGCACAAATTGAAACATGGTATCTCCATCTATCTTTTTAAAATTTAAAGTGAGGTATATGTCAAAGGTATTTTTGTAAGGTGATGTATCATTCAAAAAGGAAAGTAGTTTTCAGGCTAGCATATATAATTTGATGTCAACAGTACAGACAGACATATAAACACACACCCACAAGAAGGAGACAAGAATGTGTACTGAGATTATCAATAGTCATACATGGGCACGACAAATGGTAGGTGGTCTTCTCCCTACCATTGTTTTAAAGTAACTGGAAGAGAGCTCAGCAGTTCCCTGTGAACATCAGACAGAAGCTGCTCCAAACCCTGATCCTGAAACTTCCTGTTGGCTTTATGCTCTTTGTTTTGTTCTCCTATATTCTAAGAACACTGCTCAGGTGCCTTGACAGCTGAACAACTTATCCTAACTCCTTCAGCACCTCCACCAAAGGACAGCTCTCTACAGGCTCTGGTCTCAGTTGAGCAGCTTTCTCGGTGGATGAACATTCTTAGAGCTGTAAAAGGAAAGGAAGGTTGTGGAGTATTGTACCATATCAGCTCCTATCTGTCTTTCAACAAGGGCAAGTGCCTTCCGGAGATGCTCTTCAGTAATGTCTGAACTCAGATGTATGGAAATTAGGCAAATCCATAGATTCTACTTCATATGAGCTCTTCTGAAAGCAGAGGGGCAGGATAATGATAACAGTAGCATTTATCCAGCATCTGCTACCTCCTGTGTATAAGACACTGTTATAAGAAGTTTACACAAACTATTCTTCAGGGCAGCTACATAAAATATTGTCACAAAGTACTATCTTCTGGATGTAAAATGACAGGGCAAGTGACTTAATAATTGAGAACATGTAAAAAGCACTTAAAACTATGCCAGTCACATAGTAGACTCAAAAAACATTAGCTATTTTTCACTAGAGAAAGTCACCAAAGCACAAGAGAAGGGAGAAGGGAACAAGAAAGAAAGAGAGAAGAATTATAAAAACATTTGGAAAACAATTAATAAAATGGCAATAAGTTCATACCTATCAATAATTACTTTAAATGTAAATAGATAAAATCCTCCAATAAAATTCATTGAGTGGCTGAATGAGTAAAAACAAACAAGCAAAACATCTATATGCTGCCTACAAGAGACTTACTTCAGAAGTAAAGACATACATACAGACTGAAAGTGAAGGGCTGGAGAAAGATGTTCCATGCAAATAAAAAGAAAGCTGGTGTAGGTATATTCATATCAGACAAAACAGACTTTAAAACGAAGACTGTAATAAAAGACAAAGGGCATTATATAATGACAGAGGGATCAATCCAGCAAGAAGATTTAACACTTATAAGTGCACACGCAACCAACATGAGAATACCAGAATATATAAACCAAATATTATCAGATTTAAAGGAATAAGTTGACAGCAATAATAGTAGGGAATTTAACACCTCACTTATATCAATGGATAGATCATCTGGACAGAAAATCAATAAGGAAACATTGACCTTAAACAATACATTAGATCAAGTGAATTTAATCGATACATATAGAATATTTCATCCCAAAGTAGCAGATTACACATTCTTTTCAAGTGCACCTGGAATGTTCT
The DNA here is from genome assembly GCA_024291935.2 of Okapia johnstoni. NCBI lineage: Eukaryota > Metazoa > Chordata > Mammalia > Artiodactyla > Giraffidae > Okapia > Okapia johnstoni. Next base: position 64,620,913 of record CM044308.1, read on the forward strand.
TCAGGATAGATATTATCAAAAAGACAAAAAATAACAAATGTTGGTAGGATGTGGAGCAAGGGGAATCTTCATGCACTGTTGGTGGGAGTGTAAATTGGTGCAACTACTATGAAAAAGAACATGAAGTTTCCTCAAAAAATTAAAAGTATAACTACTGTACAATACAGCAATTCCATTTCTTGGTATCTATTTGGAGAAAAGAAAAACATTAGTTCAAAAAGATATATGCAATCCTATATTTAGTATAGCACTATAGTCAAAATATGAAAACAACTTAAATATCCATTGATAGGTAAATGGATAAAGAAAATATGGGGGGCGGGGAGAGAGAAAAAAAATACCACTCAGTCAAAAAAAAAAAGAAAGAAATCTTGCCATTTACAATGTGAACAAATCTTGAGGCTACCAGGCTAAGTGAATAGGTCAGACAGAGAGAGAAAAATACCACATGATTTCAATTATATGTGGAATCTAAAAAGAAAAACAAAACATAATGCAGACTCATATAGAACACAGATTGGTGAATTGCTAGAGCAGAGGGGTGGGGAGGGGGACAAATGGGTGAAAGGGATCAATAGGTACAAACTTCCGGTTGTAAAATAAATAAGTCATGGGGATGTAATGTACAACATGGGTAATATGGTCAATAATATTGTATTAACTTTGTATGGTGACAGATGGTAACTAGACTTATTGTGATGATCATTTTGCAATGTACATAAATGTTGAATCATTATGTCATTATGTTGTACAGCTGAAGCTAATATAATACTGTATGCCAAATATGGGTTTCCCTGGTGGCTTTGTTGGTAAAGAATCTGTCTGCAATGTAGGAGGCAGGTTCAATCCTTGGGTTGGGAAAATCCCCTGGAGAAGGAAATGGCAAGCCAGTCCAGTATTCTTGCCTGGAGAATTCCAGGGACAGAGGAGCCTGGTGGGCTACAGTCCATGGAGCCACACGAGTTAGTGGTTTAGCAACTAAATTACCACCACCATGCCAAATATATTTCAATAATTTAAAAAATGCTAGTTATTTTAATAACACAATTAGTAAGTGGCAGGGTTGGGATTCAAATAAAGGCACCCCACACATTTAACCATTCATATTCTATAGCCCCATCTCTGTAAATTGAGCTTGGAGAAAGCCTCAAGTAGCCCATAGCTACTCCATATATATCTGAAAACAAGATTTTCTAATACATAAATATGATCATGTTACTCATCACTTGTAGGATGAGGCCAACTCTCTACTTAGCCTGGCATTTGAAGCTGCTCTCATCCCAGTCACTGCTCCCCAACACCCCATGTTCCAGCCCATTGTTCCCTCACCATGGCAGTATTCCTGGCTTCTTCAAATCTCTCTGTGTGTTCATGCTTCTCCTTTTGAAGTGCTCTTTTCCACCTTCCCTACCTCATATCACTCCATCAATAAAGCTTCCCCTGAACCCCCTCCTTCACTCCTAACCCCATCCTGCTGAACCACTTACATCTTCTCCCATAGGAAGTTTCTCGCATCTCCCTGTATCACTGACTATGTAATACTACAGTCTCATGCTTTATATGTCAGCCTCTCCCATTGGATCGGGCACTCCTTGAGAGGAGGACCACACGGAACGATTATTTGAAAAGCATTCGTAGAACAACTATTAAGTACCAGGCCCTATGTCCATTATAGTTCATCAGCTATAACTTCTGCATCTTGATTTGATTGATCCTTTGGCTAGGAGGTTTCCTCTTTGCCATTATATCTCACACCTCAATGTGGGCTCAGAAACAAATGAGTTAAGGATTTCAATGAAAGTAGTTTATTTGTGAGGTACAGGAAGCACTGGCAGGGGATGAGAAAGCGGCAGGGAAAGGAAGAAAGCCATAAAGGGTGAGTTATCAAGCCAGTCATCACCATGGGCAAATGGAGCTTAGTGTGCTAGAAATGTAGGGAATGGTGTAACACATATCTCAAACTAGAGGAAGGGTTGCTGGATATTTGTATTCCATGTCAGGCTTCCCAGGTGGCTCAGATAGTAAAGTATCTACTGCAATGCAGGAGACCTGGGTTCGATCCTTGGGTTGGGAAGATCCCCTGCAGGAAGTCATGGCAACCCACTCCAGTATTCTGGCCTAGAGAATCCCCATGGACAGAGGAGCCTGGTAGGCTACAGTCCATGGGGCCACAAAGAGTCAGACACGATTGAGTGACTAAGCACACAGTCCCATCAGTTCTTGGTTGAGGGTGTTCAGGGATATGAATTCCCCACTCCTTCCTTCTAGCCCACCCTTTATGTCTGAGGAAAGCCCATGGCTCTGGAAAAGTCCTCAGGCAAGCAGGTGCAGATCCTGGCAGTTGGAAGCGGGCTGGAGCGTGCTGGGGTGGCAGGAAGGAATCTGGGTGAGGCACTGACAGCACCCACTAGGAAGCCACTCTGAAATACCCTGGGGTTGGGATGTAGAGAAAAGGGAACTCTTGTACACAGTTGGCGGGAATGTAAATTGGTACAGCCACTGTGCAAAACAGTATGGAGGTTTCTCAAAACACTAAAAAGAGAACGACCACATGGCCCAGCAATTCTACTCCTAGGTATATATCCAAAACAAAAGCACAAATTCAAAAAGATAAATGCATCCCAGGGTTCATAGCAGCATTATTTACAATTGCCAAGATATGTAAGTAACCTAAGTGCCCACCAACAGATGAATGGATAAAGATACATATTCCATTATATATATAATGGCACTGAAAGTGAAAGTATTAGTTGCTCAGTTGTGTCCTACTCTTCTCGACCCCATGGACTGTAGCCTGCCAGGCTCCTCTGTCCATGGAATTCTCCAGGCAAGAATACTGGATGGGGTAGCTATTCTCTTCTCTAGGTGCTCTTCCTGACCCAGGGATCAAACCCGGGGCTCCTGAATTGCAGGCAGGTTCTTTATTATCTGAGCCACCAGGGAAACCCAATGGAATACTACTTGGCCATTAAAAAAACAAATTTTCTATTTGCTGCAACATGGATGGACTTGGAAGGCATTATGCTAAGTGAAATAAGTTAGAAAGACTATATATCACTTATATGTGGAATCTAAAAAAAAAACAATTTAGTGTATATAACAAAAAAGAAGCAGACTCACATATATAGAAAGCAGACTAGTGGTTACTAGGGGGAAGTGAGAGGTGCAAATTATTGGATGTAAAATAGGCTACAAGGATATATTATACAACATGGGGAATATAGCCAATATTTTACAATAACTATAAATGGAGTGTAACTTTAAAAAAATAGTATTAAAATTAAAAAAAAAAAAGAATCCCCCAGGCTTGTAGAGGAAGAATATGAGTTAGAATTTTGGAAGATTTCCAGTCATTCTCACCTGATAGTAGAATTTCTTAACTCCTAATACACAACCCAAATTCCCTGTCTTTAGAATTAGAGAACATAGGTGATTGGAAGTCTAAAAGTAATATGAGACTGAACTCATGGATAAAATCGAGTATAAATTGGTACCAGGACTGTGTTTGCACTATAGGTGAGCCTATAACTTCAAGGAATCCGTGAACAGTCCCTATACATCAAGAAATTTTAAAAATGTCCTAGTCCAAACAGGATGAGCACAAATGGCAAATGAAGAGCATGGCCTTCAGTCATGGAGCAACCAGATAAATATAAAGACACTTAAAAATCAAGTTAATAAGGAAGTCAGCAGATAGGATTTAGGAGAGTATATCTCAAAGGAAAAAAAATGTATTAAGAACTTGAATAGCCACATGATGCCATTGGGCTTGTGGTCCAAAGATCTCTGGGTTTTCATAAGGGAATTTTATGGAGAACAAACCAATATAGGAGCAAAGTACAAATGGCTAGAATCTCTGATAATAGCTTATGGGGAATAGTGCTATGTTATTTCTTTAATTTCCCCAAGCAGTGTTTTAACAGCTATCTTAGTAAGTGAAATGCAAGTCTTAAAAGTAACTTCCTGCAAGGAGCTGTGTGAGTTACCTCTTCAGGTTTGTGTGAGCAGTACAGTGTAGGTAGGGAAAGAAGATCAGGAACTGACTTGATTGGGAAAATCCACACATATGTCAAAGGTATCCAACATTTTTTTAAAAAAGGATTCTGGTTCAAAAACAGAAAGAGAGAATTCATCTGTGTGATATTAACATCTCTTGATAAAGAATGTTACAATAGGAGAGGGAGGTCTACATGGAAATACAGAAATGGGGACCAGAACAACTAAAATTGGCAGAGTTGACCTCATTTGTTATTTTTGTTCTTTGTGATGATGGCCTTCTGACAGGTGTGAGGTGGTACCTCATTCAGGTTTTAATTTGGATTTCTCTGATAATTAGTGGACAGAGTTTTCTCTTGAATCAACCTCTCTAGGCCTAATTTCTCTTCCGGATTTGATAGTCGTTGACTTGCTGGACATCTACATGCAGCTGTCCTTAGATACTTCAAATACCCTGTGTCAAAATCTAAATCTATTCTCTCATCTCTCTACCCAGACCTAATCCTCCTTGCACTCAATTATAGGACAGTGATTATGGTTTTTTTTTTTCATTCAATTATAGGACAGTTTATCAGCCAGTGGCTCAATTAGAAACCACCTATTTTTCAACTGATAGGTCATGTTTGACTCTTTGCGACCCTACGAACTATAGCACTCCAGGCTTCCCTGTCCCTCACTTATCTCTTGGAGTTTGCTCAAACGCATGTCCATTGAATTGGTGATGCCATCAAACCATCTCATCTACTTTTGCCCCCTTCTCCTTCTGCCCTCAATCTTTCCCAGCATCAGGGTCTTTTCCAGTGAGTCAGTTGCAGCTGCAACCTACTATTTTCTATGTAGTATTAATGGTACTTGCTTGGTTGGGTGTAAAAGTGAGATTATACAAGACTATGTGCTTCCTCTGAGGAGCTATGTGGTTTCTCCACATAGTCATATTTAATCTCACTTTTACACTCACCAAGCAAGCACCATTAATTCTACCTACAAAATATCTTGCAAATGCATCATTACTTGTTCTAGTTATTGGTTGCTACATCACCCCAAAACTTAGTCTTTTAAACAACACTCATTTTATTTTCTCTCAAATTTCCCATGACTCGGGAATTTGGTAAAGGCTCAGTGGTGACTACTTACTTATCTCTGGTCCATGACATCTGGAGTTTTATCTGGGAAGACTTGACGGGTGGGAGTGACTTGATGGCAGAATCTGGAATCTACAGAAGGCTTGATCATTTACATGGCTGGTGAACAATGATGGCTGAGGTTCAGCAGATCCTTTATCCTTTCATTCATTTTGTCTCTTTTTGAAAGAAACATCAAAATGATCTACAGGAGTATCAGTAGATCACATGTCTGGTGAATGATACTGGCTGTCAGTAGGAATCTCAGGCTGGGCTGTCAGCTGGAGCACCTATATGTCTCCTTCCATGTAGCAATTCTTCTTCCTCACAGCTTCATAACTTAGTTCCAAGAATGAGTATCCCAAGAGGACCAGGCAGAAGCTATATTGCTTTTATGACCTGGCTTGGAAAGTCACATAATGTCACCTCTGGTATTCACAGTCCCCACCCTTCCAGAATGTAGGGGAAGGAACACAGACCCCACCCTTTGATGGAGCAGCATCACTATCACATTCTAAGAGGAGCATGGGAGATCTTGTTGCACTTGTCTCAGAAAATGCAATCTGCCACATTACCTTTCTGCTTGTCCCAAAGGACTGAACTCTCAGGGACACCATTTACCTGGTAGGGTGTTTTTTGGCGGGGTGGAAACCACTCACATGAAATACATTTGTGTGACTCAGGCCCTTCTCATATCTCATCCAGATATCACCAATCTTCTCTTCATTGCTCTCTATGCTGTCATTTCAATATTCCAACCCACCTTTCTCAACCTTCTCTACCAGAATTCTTTCAAAAATACTATCATCATCATTATCATCATCACTAACTTTTATTGAACACTTACTGAATATAAGGCACTATGTCAATTTTTACTTACACAACCTTTAAAAAGGTCCTCATATCTCTCTGTTTATAGATGGGGAAAGTGAGAACTTGAAAGTTAAAGTAACTTGCCTAAATTCATACTCATAAGGAGTGTTGGAGCAAGGATTGATACCAGAAAATCTAATTTCAGTGCACAAAATTTTAGTATCCATCCCAGTTCCTTCATTTCTAGTTATGTGCTTTATCTGAGTAAACAACTTCTCTGGTTCCACAGAGCCTTTATTATCCTACTTTTTGATGCTGGTGCCTTCCTTGCCAGCCTGGTCATTCATTTTAGCTCTTTTGGTTGCTTTAATTTATAATCTTGTCATGTTGGACTTTTCCTGTTGCTCAGACATTCAGATTAATGCCCTTTGATTTTGCTCATGCTTGTGACTCTTCCTAAAAAGCCATAATGCCATTTTTCTGGCTCTCCAAGGCCAGCATAAACCACACCCTCAAGACATGACTATTCCCACAAAGTGTGTTAGTACCTTCCTGCAGCAATTACATCTGGCAGCCCTGCTAATTATCATCTCCTGGAGAGCAGGACCTGGGTCCACCCTCCCTAGAGCTCCCAACACTCTCCCATGTGCAAGGAGGTGCTCAGTGGAGGTTTGCTAGGCTAAAGATATGGGATGCATGCTTCTACACAGGAAACTTTTCACAAATAGACTAAAACTTATTTCTTGGACTTTTACTGTCAGGAACTAGAAAACAGTAACTACTTGGCACCAGAGTTGGGATCTGACCTGATATTTCTGTAGATCATTTCAATGTTTCTTTCAAAAAGAGACAAAATGAAAGAATGACCTGGGTCAGGACAAGGGGTCTTTTTACTAGCAGCAATATTTTGGGGTATATAGCAGTTCCAATATTGGGGATATTGCCCACATTAGAGCCTGCTTAAGTCTCTCAAGAGCAAAGACAGGTTATTAATTTCTTTTCGCGTGGCAATGCCAACCCAAGTTTTCTTGCATAGTGGAAGCTCAATGATAGGTTGCATATGTCAATGCTATGTCATGTAAGAAGCATCATGGTGAACAAGTATTATGCAAATCATACTTCTGTCGTTTTCATTGCTGTAAAATACTATAAAAAGTTATTTTCGGGGCTTCCCTGGGTTCAGTGGTTGAGAATCCACCTGGCAGTACAGGGGACATGGGTTTGATCCAAGGGCCAAAAAGATCCCACCTGCCGTGGGGCACCTAAGCCCGTGCACCACAACTGCCGAAGCCCTCACTCCTAGAGCCTGTGTTCCATAAGAGAAGTCACCAGAATGAGAAGCCCATGCATTGCAACGAAGAGTAACCCCCTGTTGCCACATCTAGAGAGAGCCCACATGCAGCAATGCAGATTCTGTGCAGCAAAAAATAACTAAATAAAAATAAATGAATAAATAAATCTTTTTAAAATGTTATTTTCTATTATGGGATCTTTCTTTGAGAGTGGGCATGTTCTCCAATTTCATGAATTTCTACTTGTTCTCTTTGATTATTTTTATTCATGACTTAAAAATTTTCCCTTAGGCTTGTTCTTTGTCAAAATGCAAGTTGAGAGTGACATAAAACAGAAACTTCAAAACTGGCAGCCACAAGACAAGATGTTGTTTTTAATTAATAAGAAGACGTGGGAGGGGGAAAGAAGTTTTATGTGTGTGTTTTAAGTAGTTTAATTCATTAAGATTTTAGTAAGATATTTCTGGTGGCTACTTCTGCTTGTTCTGCTTCGTTTATACTGACTCGACTCCTTTCATCATTTCTTAGTATTTGATCTTGACACTTGTGCATCTCTTATGTTCCAGAAACAATGAAGTCCCCGTCTTGATAGAGATCACTTCTTACATTGGAGTACAGAAAAGCAAACAAAATAACTACAATAGATGTTACAATAAATTGCAATGTAAAGTATAAGGGAATGGAGGGAATGATTATTTCTGTCTTTGAGAAGGCAGCTTCAGCAAGCAAGTAAAAGAGGAAGTCCAGGCAGAGGGAAAAGCAGGAGAAAAGTCTCAGAGGTAGCAATGTACACAGGATGGTGAGATAAAAAACAGTGAGAAATCTCACTGTGGCAGAGAGTGGATGGAGGCATTAAGCCCCTGGAGAGAAGGGCTTAGTGAGGTTGGAAAGGGGTTTTGTTTAGCGTGCTAAGATGTACAGGCTTTATTCAGAGAGCAGTGAGGATACATCAAGCGTTTCAAGTGGTAGATGCCACAGTAAGATCTGTGTTTTAGACAGACCATGCTAATGCAGTGTGGGAGGCCGGATGCGAGAGGAGTGGGCCAGGAGATCAGGGCTACTGTGCACATTCAGGACTGACTCAGGTGGTGGGTGTGGAGAGGGGGAGATGGATGCAACTGTTCAACAGAACCTATTTTCCTTGATATTCAGAGTGATCAGGGCGAAGTAACATGAGAACAACAGAGAGGCACAGGAGAGTGTGTGTGTATTTGCTCATCCACGTGGTCAAACTCATTTTTTTCATTTATTCCTTAAGCACCTAAGAAACTGCTGCTTATTCATTTTGTTCTACTTGCCCGTGTTTTGTGATTGCTCATTGTTTCAGACTAGTTTGGAATTTGTGAGGAGTATAATTGCTGGGTACAAGTTTACTCAGCCCTACCTACTAAAAAAGAAACAAACGGAGGGAGGGAGGAGGGAGGTGAGACTTACTAAGCAAATTAATATTAATAAATAAGATTGTAAAAAAACTTTTCTCCTGAAGATAGCAGTTTCCAGCCTTTAAAAAGCATGGAAGTACACAGAAATGTAGCACCTCTGACCCCCAGTGTACATGAGAAGTCACACCGCTATGTCCACCCTCTGCTCCTCACCCAAACGTCTCTTCTGTGGCTGCCCACGTGTCAGTGAGGATGATCTTCGTGATACCAGACAAACTACGCAGTTGAAGGGGAAGGAAAGAAGGAGCAATGATAAACCGTGACAGGGTGAGCCAACAAGGCAGTCTGCCAAACCTCCAACTCTTTCCCCCTCACTGCCTGGATCTTTACATTTTGATCTGATCGTCTAGTCAGAAATTCTACCAGTCAGCAGTCCCCTTGGGTTCACAAATGTTCTGTTAAGCATTCGAGTCCCGTCGTGACTGTTAATGTCAGATTAGTCATCCTAATATTAATGGGAAGGGTGGGCACTGAGGCTCAGACCATTTAATGGGGCAGAAAGAGAACATTACAGGACCGGGAGGAGACAGCTTAGGAAACAGGGAGAGGCCAGAGCTTTGTATTTCGTAACTCAGATAAGAGAGAGGAAACACCTCTCCTCTCCTTCACTTCAGCCCCTCATAAGTGTTCCCAGTGCAACCTTGAGCAGGACCTGTGGGGCCTTCTTGGGACAGAGACCCCTCCTCCACACACCCCCCCACCATGTCCTCTGTTGTAGCTCCCCTCTGAAGCACCTAGCTCACAGTACCTGATGCACATTTTCTGAGTTGTTTTACGGATGCTAAAACTCCCAGCAACTGGAAGATGACATTAAAACTACTTGATGACCATGAGCATGTAGCCCCAAATTCCAAATGTAGGTCCTATGTTCAAGTAAGGCAGTTGTTTGTTTTTTAGTGCCTACTGATCACCCTGAAGTACGTTATACTTGTCCCAAATATTTCCTCTTTTAGGGAAGGTTGGAAAATGTAGAAAATATCTCCAAAGGACAGAAATGCTCAGAGATGTGGGCTTCCCTGGTGGTTCAGATGGTAAAGAATCCGCCTGCAAAGCAAGAGACCCCAGTTCAATTCCTGGGTCAGGAAGAACCCCTGGGGAAGGGATAGGCTACTCACTCCAATATTCTTGGGCTTCCTTGGTAACTCAGCTGGTAAAGAACCTGCCTGCAATGCGGAATACCTGGGTTTGAAACCTGGTTTGGAAAGATCCCCTGGAGAAGGGAATGGCTACCCACTCTAGTACTCTGGCCTGGAGAATTTCATGGACTGTATAGTCCATGGGGTCGCAAAGAGTCGGACACAACTGAGAGACTTTCAGTTTCAAGGAAAAACTCTACTCCAAAATTTCACGATAAATGTCATATTTTAAATGCAAATCATCCTAGAAAGTGATAGTTACAATGGCCACTCCTGTTTAAAATTGAGTTTGAAAGGCATTTCTGTGGTTCAACGAACTTCAGCCTAATATGAATACTTGCCAGTTGCTTTTGCTACACTAAGAAAGTGTGCAAGGAATCACAGCCACAGAATCCCCTGCCAATTTTAATTCTGTTTGTGAGGACCCTCTGGTACAATGGGAAAGGGAACGAATTCCCTATAAGGAAATGAAAGACAAGAGTATTAACATTTTTGAGTTTTTATTTTGTTTGAATGAGGGAAATGAAGCCAAGTAATGGATCCAAGGGTCACAGAGCTGGTTAACAACAGTAGAAGTGAGGCTTGAACTGGTCATGGCATTTCCTCAAGAACTGAAGATTTTTAAGGAAGAAGGTACTTATGTGATATTTAAGAGAACAAGGATAACAGTATCAGATCTTATATCAAGAAAACTAACATAACTGGGGATGCAAAATGTAAAACATATGAAACATGAAGACCATATGGCTTAAATCTTTCATGAATTATTAAAATTAGGCACAAACCTATGTGTGCATGTACATGGCATACACCCCAATCTTTCTGTACTCTTATAAATTTATTGTTTTTAATTATATGGTGACATACACATAGAAAACCAATAGCTATTTTTAATTTTTCATAATTATTAAACTTAAAAGAAGAGAATATTTTTAATGCAGCAATGTAGCACATAGCCAGTCCTAGATAAATAGCTCCAGATGAGTTAGAATCTGACCAATAATATAAACACAGAGAAATGGCAAAAATATGACTTGCCTGTTGACCTTAATTTCAGTTGGAATTACTATGGATTTAATATAAGATAAATAACATCATCATTATCACTAATATTTATCATATATCAAGTATGTCAGAAACTGTATACTCTCTGGTTTAACCATCATTATTACTTTGTGAAGAGGTATATTGCAACTCCTTATCACTGATGCAATGACCAAAGCTTAAGGACTGTAGCAGATGTTTGTGGAGGATCATTCTACATGCCCTAGTACACTTGATAGCAGCATGTCTTAGATGTGCATGTCCATGCATGTGGCCCACGGCCCATATCAATTCTGGGCCTCAGCATCTCCCTGCTTTGCCGGCAGAAGCTTCTCTGAAGCCTTGGGAAATTGGCAGAAGCTTCTCTGAAGCCTTGGGAAATTGTTCAGCTACGCAGAAATCTTCAAGGAGTAGGAGGTGAGGAGAGGCAAATGACTCTGAGAGTAATCTCAACCAATGGGGGCAAGAATCAGCAGGTAAATGCACCAGGATCCCCACCAGACGATAAGACAATTCTATGCAAGTCCTTAGAGGGTCCCCAGCACAGCTGAGTCCAGTTCCCCCAACAACAACTTAATCATTAATATACCCTTCGTTGGCTTTTCTTTCTTTCAAGCCCCACTTTCTCCACTTCTGCTTCCCGGGATCATCTCTGAAGTAAATTATCTTCACCTAAGTTCTTGTCTCAGGAGAACTCAAAATAAGGCAAGTAGATTAAGCAACTTGCCCTAAGCCAAACATCAGTTGGCAGAGCCAGGACTGCACCCTGAACCATTTACTTCCAACCCCTGTGGTCTTGGAGATATTCCTACTATGAATTAATATTAACATTTCTGTAAAACTAAGTCAAAAGAGAAAAAAGCTAAGGCAGATGTAAAACACATCTCCCAGCTCTTTAAAAAATCAACTATGCTTTTGCCATTCTACATTAAGTGTGGTGCTGAAAGAACAGCAAGCACATGGGCCCCTCTTGAAGACCCTGGGGTCTCATGCAGACAGGCATCTATGCCATGGACACCAGGGAACCACACGAAGACACAGCTTACGAGGAGCACTGAGTCTAGTGATGAATATATGCCTATCATGTCATGAATAAGAACCCATTCAGGATGGAAGATAATATACTATTGAAGAGGCTATCAGGTTTAGCAGCAATTTTTTGTTATGGTTGCATTTAATATGTTCTGGTCAAACACTTATTTCCTGTAACTTTTTGAAAAATCCATTGCAATTTCATTGCAAAACTCAACAGTTCATCTATGCTAAGTTCACCTACAAACAAGCGTAGAACATGAGTGAAACATATTATGCTGCCTGGCTGCACTTTTAATTTATAAGAATAAGGGCTTGCTTAGTAGAACATGGCAAGACAGTTTTTAGAGTTCTGTGGGAAGAAGTGAATATATGTGATACTTTTAGAGAAGGGAAAGAAAATGTTCAGTTGCTCAGTCATGTCTGACCCTTTGCAACCCCATGGACGGAAGAAAATAGAGCAAGGATATATGGTTGGATTGCCATGCTATATACTAGCAGCAAGTTTTAGAAAATATTTGGAGGCGTGGGTTCTGAGTCTGACTCTACTACTAAATACACCATGTGATTTAGGACATTTTATTGAACTCCTCTGCTTACTCATTCGTAAAATAAGGACAATGCTTCTTGCCCTGTGTGCTGCATGAGGGCACCTGAGAAGTTCAAGTTAGATACTGTACCTGAAAATCCTTTGAATCACACAAAAACTTAGCAAATATAAACTACTGACACTTCGAATCATCACCATTGTCAATGTGTATGATTACTTCTGTTTGTTACTCGACAGACACCATGGACAAACTTTTCAAAAATATGTCAGATGGCATGTGACCTTGCTGTGACATTAGTTATAAATGAGTGGAATTGAATACAGAGCATATCTGATTTTGAAATGACATTTTACTAATGGAGGCTCCCACAAAATTATAATATGGCATTGAGAATAAAGTTATGGAATATCCCAGCACACTGCACTCTTTCTCTAGAATGGATTCCAGAGCCAATTCCACTTCCTTGGAGTTAACTAATTGGTTAAGGAAATGAGTTAATTCCTCCAGACCACTGGGTACCAATTAGTGCTAATTTTGGCTATAATGAAAAATGGGCTGAAACCAACCTAAAGACATTTAGTGGGATAAATGCAAAGTCATACTCCTAGGGACAAGGAATTTTGGAAAACAATCATTGTTTGGGAGAGCCTGATAATTACCATTGAGTGCTGAACCAACTGAGAAACAAGACAATGACATAAGGCCATTCAGGCAGGACTATTACCTTATTACTGATAAAGTTGATAATGAAGAAACTGATGTAATTCTGTAGACAAGTGGGTCTCCCAATCGACTGCCAGCTCCCTGGGGCAAAAACCCTTTGCAAAACTTCCAGCATGGGGAGGGCAGCCCAGAGCACATGCTTTCTATGGGCCAGCTTGCTCCCAAAGAAAGAGGAGAGAGAAAGGCACTGAGCTAAGGATGTCCATTTTCTCCATCAGGTGAAGTCGCTTCTCCTCTGGGAAGACTAAGTGAGAGGAAGAAAGAGAGCCCAGGCCTGGTTCAGAAATAGGGTTCCCACCACACAGAAGGAAACGTCAGGAGTGGAAAAAGAATTCTTCCCCCTCTGTAAAGTATGGAGGCCCAGAGGGAACATGGGAACTTTCAGGATTATACAGCAAGTTGGTGGCAGTGTTAGGGCTGAAAGCCAGAGCTGTTTTATTTATTTGTGTTTTTAAAGACAATAGAGCAAAAACAGAAAAAGAGATACCTTCTGATTTATTTGCATTGCACCTGAAAAAGTTGAGGGTTGGGCTTGTTTCACAGACTACAAACTTAGCATGAAACTATTGGTCACCTGTGTGGCGTAAGTATAGGGTCCAGATCTCAGAAAATAATACATCTGTTCTCCAAGACTTAACTCTACTGCTGCTGCTGCTAAGTCACCTCAGTCGTGTCCGACTCTGTGCGACTCCACAGATGGCAGCCCACCAGGCTCCGCCGTCCCTGGGATTCTCCAGGCAAGAACACGGGAGTGGGTTGCCGTTTCCTTCTCCAATGCATGAAAGTGAAGTCGCTCAGTCGTGTCCGACTCTTCGCGACCCCATGGACTGCAGCCGACCAGGCTCCTCCATCCATGGGATTTTCCAGGCGAGAGTACTGGAGTGGGTTGCCGTTTCCTTCTCCAATGCATGAAAGTGAAAAGTGAAAGTGAAGTCGCTCAGTCGTGTCCGACTCTTAGCTACCCCATGGACTGCAGCCTACCAGGCTCCTCCATCCATGGGATTTTCCTATGAACCCCATTTAGGAGGACTGATGATATAGGAAGTACAGAGAGATATAATCTGGACAATAAGAAGCTGAAACAGAACTGGAATTTGAAGAGTTATCATTAGAAGAGGGAGGGGACTTGCTTGCATAGAGCTCCAGAAGAAAGAGCTGAGAGAAGTGAGAGAAGTCAGATGGAGGCAGTTCTAAGTCAACGAAAGAAAGAAACTTCTAACACATGCAGACACATACACACACACACACACTCCTAGCAGTGAGTCAGATGCAAATTTGATCATGTCATCCCCTTGAAAAAACCACTGATGGTTTCCCAGTGCTCCTAGGTTATGTCCAAGTTCCTTAGTAGCGTTCACGAGCCCTTCATGGACAGCCTTTTGGTTGATGTCCAGCTCCAGCTTGAATCCTCTCCCTGTCATGACATTCGGGACCAGGTGTCCACTCCAAACTAGTCATATCTAACCTCATTAAATACATATTATGGACTTTGCATATTGGAATTACTCCTTTACGATGAGCCACAGCTATAATTAACAGAGAATGAGAAAAGGAAATTGGGTTAATATCTTGTGGGAATCAACTGCAAGAACGAAAATACGGAACTACCCCAGTGATTCAGACTAACCCTTCTTAGGTGTACACAAAAGCCCAACTAAATCTGTGTACACTGAGTCCTTTTAAAGAATTCAACTGCATGAGGACAGAGATGAGAAAAATTCAAGTTCCCCTTTGCCAGGATGTTGCCAACAGTGAGAGCCCCCATTTAGGATTCATTGCTTTTAAAAATGTAACTTTTGCATTTTAAAACTGTGTACCTCTGATGGAAGATTGAAGCCAGACTTTCAGCTCACTTCAGCTAGGAGAAGTGGGGAGAGGTAATCATAAATGAATAGAAGGCATAGCTCAGAGCTGATTCTGGCCTTGAAGAGAACAACATGAGCCCTTTGCCCATTTAATTTCTCTGTGCAACTTGTTATTTCATTCTTTACTTGCTGGCCTAGTAGTGGGAGACACATCATTGTTATTAAATGTATATCTGCTTTGATTTATCCTGGAACATGCTGCCAGAAATGACATATGAGAAGCAGCTTGGAGGCAAATTAGTGCCACACTTCAAGGCCTCTGCCCTTGGGACACTGAGCGGTCTCTGCTTTCTCTGTGCTGGTGTCTCAACACCTAGAGCATGTACTCTTGTTCCCTTCTAGCATCTATAAGAGTTTTGAGCCTGAGAACAGTTTTGTTGTATTTTAACATAAGAAATACCATATCAGACTTGTCCACAAAACTGGAAAAAGTGAGAACATGAAGGAGACTGAATACACAATTGAGGAAAGAGATGATTAACGGAGCAAGATTTTGGAAGAGGTGGGAGGGGTCTAACAAATGTCCATTCATCTAAAAAGTCATTTTAAGACTGAATTCTAGAGGTCGGCTGCAAAAGCTCAGAGCTCTCTAAACTTGGAAACTATTCAGCTTGACAACTCCTCTGCTGCTTATTTTTGTTTCTTATCAAAGTATTATAGTAAAATAATAATAATTCCAAAACACTTGCCATTTAGCTTAGAATACATCCATTCATAATAGAAATTTAAACTATATAGACTTCATGGCACTTAAGCTGTTTGAGTTCCCATTAATTAAGGCTTGAAGTGACTCATAGATTAAGAATCACATTTATAAATGTAGTTTTCTGAATGCTTATGTAACATCACAAGCAAGATATAAATAAACAATGTACTATTCAGTCATAGCCAATAGGTAACCACCTGGACACAATTAGTGTCAAAGCTCAATGCTAAAAAGAAAAAAAATGTGGAGAAGTGGCTGTCAAATTAATGGTGAAAGTACAGGAAGCTGACCTCTGTGACCATCGGAATTTTAAGATTCATTGTCTCATTTTAATATTTTTCCAAACCAATTAAATGACCCAATTCTGGGAAAATGTGACATTTACCAGGCATTTGAGAATGGTTAATTTGGTATGTGTGTCTTTGTACTTTTTTTTAAACTTTGTATTATGGAACATTTTAAATATATGCAAAAAAGAAGATAATCTAATGAAACTTC
The DNA here is from genome assembly GCA_024291935.2 of Okapia johnstoni. Taxonomy (NCBI): domain Eukaryota; kingdom Metazoa; phylum Chordata; class Mammalia; order Artiodactyla; family Giraffidae; genus Okapia; species Okapia johnstoni. The sequence continues at coordinate 64,637,132 of CM044308.1, forward strand.
ATGTATCCATCACCTATTCTTCCTGAAAATAATTTTGAAGCAAAGTTCAGATGCCATTTTATTTCCTCTGTGTGTGTGTATTACAATTTGAACTATTATTATCAGTGCTCACCTCCTGGGATTGAATTATTTATCAGTCACCAAAGATACAACAACCACAAGTTTCTTGATAATATTTGTGGATACAATGAATAAAAGGCTAATATTTATTGCATACTTACTGTATGCCAGGCCCTGTTCTAAATGCTTTGCATGCACTCTCTCATCTAATTTTTATAACAACCCTAAGCCATAAACATCTTCACATATCAGATGAGAAAACAAGTGTAAAGAGATTGAGGGACTTCCCCAAAGATAAATACGAATTCAATGAAAAAGAAATCAAACAAAATCATATCGTGAATATAGAATAAAAGTAAACAAAGAATGACACTCGCTACTTTAATAAGGTTCAGAATCCAGGCCTTTGAGAATGAAAGTAAATACGGCAAAATATTAAAAACTCTACCTCTCGGTAGAGGTATTTGGGAGCTCTCTAGCATTATTGCAATTTTATGTTGTAAGTTATTTCAAAATACAAAGTTAAAAATGGAGACTTCCCTGGTTGTCCAATGGTTAAGACTCTGCGCTTCCAATACAGGGGGCCTGGTTTTGATCTCTGGCCAGGGAACTAGATCCCACATGCTGCTAAGACTGAGTGCAGCCAAATAAACAGGTTTTTTTTAAAGTTAAAAATTTGAAGTAGCTCCATTTTTTCTCAACTAGCGAAGTTCAAGGAAGAATCTGACTGACAATTTTGCATAATGGGCCAGGATTTCTCTTACGTGGGTCCATCTGAAATGAGAACCCAAGTCAGGCTTAGGTTTAGGTCAGCTTTGGGGACGGTTGGGAGGAGGGTCGTCTCAGGAAGCAGAAGTGAGGGGATGGGTAAAGCGGCACAAGGAAGAAGAAAAAGACAACCCAAGAACATATTATCAGTTGAGCTCTCCCTGTGGCACCTGAGACTCAATCCTCCTGGGGACCGGTGGTGGCCAGTCTCCAAGGTAGCCCCCAGGGACCCTCGCCTCCTTGGAATCACACCTTTGTGCAGTGTCCTTCCACATTGCACCAGGTTGGTCTGTGGGACCAGCAGAAGAGATATTATGTCATTTTTGAGATTAGATCATAAGAAAGACTAGCTCTCATTTTGGGCACTGGCCCTCTCTCTTTCAGACCACTCACTCTGGGGGAAGCCATATGGTGAGAAGCCCTGGGCAAGGGTCCACATGATGAGGGGAATCCTCCTGCCAACAGCCATGTGAGTGAGTTAGAAGTGAATCCTTCCGACCCAGTCATGCCTCAGAAGACTACAGTCTTGGTTGACACATGGTTCCTCTGGTGAGAAACTCCAAGTCAGAACCATCTAGCTAAGCTGCTTCCTGATTCCTGACCCATAGAAACAGAAGCAAGAAAATTTTGTTATTCTAAGCCACTGAGTTGGAAGTAATCTGTTACACAGGTAACTAATACAGGACCCTTTGAGGAACTGTGTTAACATACCTCAGAAACCTTCCATCAAAGACTGGGAAGCTGAGGCAATTATCCACAAAACACCAGTTCCAGAGTGGGCACTGCAGGCAGGATGCTGTCAACATGCCAAAGCAAACACACAAGAAATCATAGGTGGGCTGAAAGTATGTGAGGTTGGTGTACTGGTAGGCACCTGCTAAAGGACTTCATGAGGACACCATCTTTAACTTTCCTAGGACAAGGTACAGGTTTGATGCAACATGATGCTCTCCTTAGGAGACTTCTCTTTATTCCCTGTGTTAGTCTTTCAAAATTTGCAGCTTATCTCACAGAAGCATTAACCTAGCCAGAACTGGAATTTTTAAGATTTCATTTTTCTGATTAACAAAGTAAATTCTGTGATTAAAATATATTTGAAGATACAAAAATACCCAAAGAAGAAAAATTTAAAACATCAAAACAAATGCACCATTCACAGACTACCAATGTTAAATTTTGAAGCCATTTAGTATGCTGTAAAAATTCGTATCAGTTCAGTCCAGTTCAGTCGCTCAGTCATGTCTGACTCTCTGAGACCCCATGAATCACAGCACGCCAGGCCTCCCTGTCCATCACCAACTCCTGGAGTTCACCCAAACTCATGTCCATCGAGTCAGTGATGCCATCCAGCCATCTCATCCTCTGTCATCCCCTTCTCCTCATGCCCTCAATCTTTCCCAGCATCAGGGTCTTTTCCAGTGAGTCAACTCTTCGCATGAGGTGGCCAAAGTATTAGAGTTTCAGCTTCAACATCAGTCCATCCAATGAACACCCAGAACTGATCTCCCTTAGGATGGACTGGTTGGATCTCCTTGCAGTCCAAGGGACTCTCAAGAGTCTTCTCCAACACCACAGTTCAAAAGCATCAATTTTTCGGTGCTCAGCTTTCTTCACAGTCCAACTCTCACATCCATACATGACTACTGGAAAAATCATAGCCTTGATGAGACGGACCTTTGTTGGCAAAGTAATGTCTCTGCGTTTCAATATGCTGTCTAGGTTGGTCATAACTTTCCTTCCAAGGAGTAAGCGTCTTTTAATTTCATGGCTGCAGTCACCATCTGCAGTGATTTTGGAGCCCAGAAAAATAAAGTCAGCCACTGTTTCCACTGTTACCCCATCTATTTGCCATGAAGTGATGGGACCAGATGCCATGATCTTAGTTTCCTGAATGTTGAGCTTTAAGCCAACTTTTTCACTCTCCTCTTTCACTTTCATCAAGAGCCTTTTTAGTTCTTCACTTTCTACCATAAGGGTGATGTCATCTGCATATCTGAGGTTATTGATATTTCTCCCGGCAATCTTGATTCCAGCTTGTGCTTCTTCATTTTATTGAAATCATTCTAGTTATAGTTTATAGATGCTTTAACCACTAAAAAATATACTAAGAGCAATTTTTAACATGAAGCAATAACTAAATCTTAAACACATCATTGGGCTTCCCTGGTGGCTCAGACAGTAAAGAATCCACCTGCAATGTGGGAGACCTGGGTTCGATCCCTGGGTTTGGAAGATCCCCTGGAGGAGAGCATGGCAACCCACTCCAGTATTATTGCCTGGAAAATCCCCATGGACCAGAGGAAACTGGCTGGCTACAGTCCATTCAGGTTGCAAAGAGTCGGATATGACTGAGCAACTAAGCACACACAAACACATCATTCGTGAAAAATAATAAATGTTAATCAGGTTTCCAAATCTGATTTCAATTTCAATTTCAGTTATGTTTTCTGAAAGGAGGAAGTTTTGAGCAAGTTAGGGCGTGGCATCACTTATTTAAGCAAAACTAATAAATCCCATGCCCTGACCATGATGGAGGCACTGCTGATTGCAGGCTGAAATAACCTTTCAATTGTGTTTTTCAATCTCTGTTAGGATTTTCTTTTATTAAAAATAAGAATGAGCTGAGCCAGTGGGTCAGCGTTCTCTCTTCAGCTGCTGAGCCATGAGTCTGGCCTTGTACTCATTTCATACTCACTGTTTGATCAGATGTTCCCTAATAGCCTCTTCTGTGGGGGTAGGCACATGCCAGCTCCAAAGCAGTTTTCCTGAATTCAGTGCTGGCTTCTGCTAGAAACAGGTTTTGGGGAATAAAAATGCATTCTGCTCCTTCATTAATCTAGAAGACAGAATGAATACAGAAAGGTTTAGTTGTTTAATACACAAAAGAAATATGGTTTAGGATCAAACATAGATCTAACATAGATTAACAAAGAGTTCATGTGCCCCTCTCAACCCTCAAAGACCTAATCAATCAACACCAATGTGCTGTGTGTATGAGGAGCTGCTGACTTGTCTACCTAATCTGGGAAACAGGATGGCAACTGTAAGGGTCATTTGGACCCACCTAGTCCTGACATCTGTCTTATCAATACCTTAAGCAATTATGCATAAGGAATAAAAAGAGTTAGTTAAGAAAATATACACTCCTATGGGACAAGGCATACACAGTTTGTATATAAGACAGGTAGTTATATCACAATTTGTAGGTGGCATGGAGTGTGGGTCTGATGTTAACCAGTATTCTTCCCTCAGTAGAACGTAGTGTTCTGTGCCTCTGTTCTGGTCCTGGTCCAGACCTTTCCCTTCTTCGATTGAGTCAGATTCTACTCCTCTGCCCGTGATTACACTTCTGTGTTCTATGTATACTGCTACATTCTAGATGGGTCCCTATGTGCCAGGGATATAGTTGTGAATAAGAGACTGATCACTTTCTCATATTGGGCTTCAATCTCTCTGCAATTATTCAAAAATTCTGTCACAAAGTTCAGCAGGGTTATTTCTTTCAGTTTTGCAGTTTTTGCTCTTTTTAAAATTCCTATTGCCGAATGCCAATGTATCAGAAATTAGGGCCTCTTAAATACCTTCTATAGCAGGGTGGGAGTGAAACTGGAATCCCCTAAGATTTTAAAAGAGGACAAGAGAATTTTCTAGGTTGGATATGCCTGGAATGCAATCTTATTACTTAAGTGCCTTTTCTTCTAGAGTCGTGCTTCTGTTCCAATACAAATGCTTCCATGCAACTGCCTGTTCTGGACAACAGAAACTGGTCTCATAGTGAACAGCTCTTCAGGCTAACCCTGCCTGGATTCTACAGGCAAAGCACTGGTTATGAGTTGCAAAACTTCCTTGAATACTCTTATTTTATACTGTTTGAAAACTTCTGCGAATCTCAAAAAATCAGAAAAAAGTTCAAGAGTCTAACTACTCTAAGGAGAATCTATAAGGTTTTTATTAATACCAGATAATCCTGAATCTACATAACATGGAAAATAGCAGATCAAAGAAAGGTATTTACTCTTAAAAAAAAAAAACCAATAAGACCAAATAAAATTTAAAGGCAAATTAAAAATTTTTTAATTCTATTTACATTGTTCAATAATTCTACACCTGAAGTTTTTATTCCCACGAGATCACCCTCCTCTTCGATTTCTACACTGTGGAATGCTGCTAGAAACTGGGTGTTGTCTGGGAGCTCCTACGAGCTGACCAGACGGAGAAAGCACGTGACTTTGCTAAGAATGACTCAGAGACCAGGAGAAAGGATTGCTCTTACCAGGCATAAATGAAGATCACATGAATTGTTCCGTGCTTCTGTCAAACCCTAAAATTGTAAGAGAACCCAAGTTACTAAAAAAGCAAAGGTAACTCTTCATCAATTAAATCAAGCAAGAGACAAGGAAAGTCAAAGCAGAGACATGGATTTTTTTTACTACTTCTACTATAGCAAGAGACTTACACATGATTCTCCAGAGACAAATAAAACACAAATCTAAACTGTTTTCAGTACTCCAAAATCCATATAAAGCCAAGAAACGTATATTTACAAGGACTGAGCCACACCACCAATTAAAACTTAACATGTCCAACACAGATCATCTATTTTTATTAAGCTTTAAGAAATTCCTCCTAAAAGCAAAAGTAAATGATCATTACTTCTAGAGTGAGTGGAATTTAAGCTGGAATTTGTAGGACAGAACAGTTTTTACTCTGGAGGACACATGATCTAAATTACTCTCCATTTACTTAACAACTGATATGATGAGTCTTATTTACCACCCCATCATCCATACATGATCTTCATTCCTAAACTCATGTGATTTTTACACATTTCTCTTAAGTTATGGATCCAAGAACTGGATCATTTATTGGTAAACATCTGATCAACAGAGCTTTCACTTCCACACGAGCAAGTAAACACCTGGAATAAGAAGGACCCTGCAAGCCAACTTCAAGAGCCAGCACCCCAAAGCTAAGTGTTCCTAATGTGTCCAAGGCAAATACTTGGAGAGGGAAAACTAGAACTTTTCAAAGTGTGCACATATGTGATTATATAACAAACAGTTTGGCTACTTTAATATAGCTATTATTAGTTGAAATATTTTGGCTCTCAACAATTTAAAATTATTTTAAAAACATTTTCTGATCAAATATAGATTTTTGCCAAAAAGAAGATTCTATAATAATTCTTTCCACTTAAAATGTTACAATTTTCTGGAATATATGTCTGAATTTGTTTGGTGATGCTTTCTACTATCGATGAACCCTGTTCTTACTTAAGTTTATATGCATCATTCCAGCTTATTTGTTTTCATATTGTTTGTCTTGACATTGGAAAATATTGGCATCATCACAAGAGCTGGAGAAGGAGCTGAAGAACCAGACAGATAGACCTATCAATCCTGGTTCTGCAACTTACTAAGGGACCCTGGGCCAAATCCTTAACTTCATGGAGACCAGTTTTGCTTTGTTTTTAACTTGGAAAACAGGAATAATAAGTAACTTACAGGATTTTGTAAGAATCAAATGAGAAAACATACATGAAACCGCTACTGCAGGGTTTCTTCTGTATTAGATACTCAGCAACTGAGAGACTTTTCTTTTGTATGAGGCAACACAGACATCCTCAATCTAAAAATTATAGTTGTCTAGACTCTGAGGGAACATGTAAATATTTACTTGAAAATGACTGCTTTAATGACATATATGCAAACTAAAAATTAAATGCACATTAGATTTCTAATAGTGGACTCTGAGATAACCATAATTTAATCGCAAGCCTCCCTCCTCCGGAGTTCATCAGAAATGGAGTCAATGTAAAAAGCCAGATAATGTAAGGCCAAATGAGCTTTGTTTCTGATTCTCTGCCTGGGCCTCATCCATAAAGATGTAGCATAGTGACAACACGAAAAGGCAATCATCAATCACCTTACTTCACAGGTGACCACATGAAGTTCCAGGAAAAATGGAAATTGAATATTTCATTAAAATTCAGTCAAGACTTCGTATTATTTTGTTAACTAAATCTTTATATGAATGTCATGCATATCCAAGCAGTTTGAGAAGTGATAATCCATAAAAGAGAACGATAATACATAAAAGACAAGGGTATCCACTTTCACCACTGTTATTCAACATAGTTCTGGAAGTCCTAGCTACAGCAATCAGAGAAGAAAAAGAAATAAAAGGAATCCAGATTGGAAAAGAGGAAGTAAAGCTCTCACTGTTTGCAGATGACATGATACTGTACATAGAAAACCCTAACGATAGTATCAGAAAATTACTAGAGCTAATCAGTGAATTTATCAAGGTTGCAGGATACAAAATTAATACACAGAAATCACCTGAATTTCTACATACTAACAATGAACTATCAGAAAGAAAAATTAAGGAATCAATCCCATTCACCATTGCAACATAAAGAATTAAATATCTAGGGATAAATTTACCTAAGGAGTCAAAAAAATGGTACACAGAAAATTATAGGACACTAATGAAAGAAATCAAAGATGACATAAACAGATGGAGAGATATTCCATGTTCTGGGTAGGAAGAATCAATATTGTGAAAATGACTATACCACCAAATGCAATTTACTGATTCAGTGCAACCCGTATCACATTACCAGTGGCATTTTTCACAGGACTACAACAAAAAATTTCACAATTCATATGGAAACACAAAAGACCCAGAATAGCCAAAGCAGTCTTGAGAAAGAAGAATGGAGCTGGAGGAATCAACCTCCCTGACTTCAGATTATACCACAAAGCTACAGTCATCAAGACAGTATGGTACTAACACAAAAACAGAAATATAGACCAACAGAACAAACTAGAAAGCCCAGAAATAAACCCATGCACCTATGGGTACCTTATTTTTGACAAAGGAGGCAAGAGTATGCAATGGGGCAAAGACAGCCTCTTCAATAAATGGTGCTGGGAAAACTGGACAGCTACATGTAAAAGAATGAAATTAGAACACTTCCTAACACCATACACAAAGATAAACTCAAAATAGATGAAAGACCTAAATATAAGACCAGAAACTATAAAACTCTTAGAGAAAAACAGGCAGAACACTCGATGATATAAATCAAAGCAAGATCCTCTATGACCCACCTCCTAGAGTAATGGAAATAAAAACAAAAGTAAACAAGTGGGACCTGATTAAACTTAAAAGCTTTTGCACAGCAAAGGAAAGTATACACAAGGTGAAAAGACAATCCTCAGAATGGGAGAAAATAATAGCAAATGAAACAACTGACAAAGGATTAATTTCTAAAATATACAAGTAGCTCATACAACTCTATGCCAGAAAAACAAACAACCCAATCAAAAAGTGGGGAAAAGACCTAAACAGACATTTCTCCAAAGAATATATACAGATGGCTAACAAACACATGAAAAGATGCTCAACATTGCTCATTATTAGAGAAATGCAAATCAAAACCACAATGAGATATCACCTCACACCGATCAGAATGGCTATCATCAAAAAGTCTACAAACAATAAATGCTGGAGAGGGTGTGGAGAAAAGGGAATGCTCTTGCACTGTTGATGGGAATGTAAATTGATATAGCCACTATGGAAGACGGTATGGAGATTCCTTAAAAAACTAGGAATAAAACCAACATATGACCCAGCAATCCCACTGCTAGGCATATACCCTGAGGAGACCAAAATTGAAAAAGACACATGTATCCATTGTTCATTGCAGCACAATTTAAATAACTAGAACATGGAAGCAACTTAGATGTCCATCGACAGACGAATGGATAAAGAAGTTGTGGTACATACACACAATAGAATATTACATAGCCATAAAAAGGAACACATTTGAGCCAGTTCTGATGAGGTGGATGAACCTAGAACCTATTATATAGAGTGAGGTGAGTCAGAAAGAGAAAGATAAATGTTGTATTCTAATGCATATATATGGAATCTAGAAAAATGGTACTGAAAAATTTATTTACAGGGCAGCAATGGAGAAACAGACATAGAGAATAGACTTATGGACATGGGGAGAGGGGAGAAGAGGGTGAGACGTATGGAAAGAATAACACGGAAACTTACATTACCATATGTAAAATAGATAGCCAACGGGAATTTGCTGTAGGGCTCAGGAAACTCAAACAGGGGTTATGTATCCATCTAGTACCTTGTAATGTTTGTCCTTTGAACATGATCTCCCCGAAGCTGACCACGAGCCACAGGTCAGACTGGAGGTCCAAGAAGGCTGTGACTATGACACGAACTTGAAGAGATGCCCAGCAGCAGACGTGTTCCCCATCACCTCTTCAAGTGGAAATTTTTTCTCTGTTCACCCCAAATTCACAACAGATCATTTTAGAAAATTTAAATTAGCTTGAGGATGCCTACTGGTGCCCTCCAAAGAGTAACCAAAGGAGACTGAGGAAAGAAGACAGACCTGTTAATGAATTTCAGAGGTGGAAGTGGATGCTTAGGGGGTCTAACCTTCCAAATTTACAGATGAAGAAACTGGTAGGAATAATGAATAAAAACATAAGCAACTTCTGAGAACCACTTTAGCGGGGTTTCCCTGGACTCTACTTCAAATGATAGTCTTACTCCTCTTAATTCCCACTATAATGATGGATTGTTATCCTTCCATACTACAATTATATATAAGGAACAAACCAATTAGATGCATTTTTCTATTGCTTGAATGGCAAAATAAATTCTGACAAGGAGACAGCAAGCCATTTGGGATCTGGCAGTCTGCCTTATAATTTTGTCATTTAAATTTTTTAATTTGACCTTTCTTATTACATGTCTCCACTGGTCATGAATAATGACAGATGCAAATTTACTAAAATTTTACATCTTATGGAAATAAACCTGGTAAATCAACAAAACACTGACAAGTACTGTCACATTTAAAGAAAACTCACTGATCATTTTGCCAATAAAATATAAAACTTGTTTTAGTTGGTTCTAGATTTTTATAGTGTATCTCTCAGAGCAAAACAACAACAAAAAAAAAAAACTGAACCAGTTAGTGGTAATTTGATAAATAACTAGCAATATTAGTGATAGATTAATAAGAGTGTGACATGGGAAAAAGAGAAGCAGTCATTTTATATAGTCAGTGTCAGAGGACAAGAAAGTAAAATCTATGCCCTTTACTGCCACTGAATAATAAGATCACAATGAAAATGGCGTAAGTACCAGTAAAGTGAGAAATTTATTCCTAGTCTCAAGGTCAGGTGTTTCTTGTAAGCCACCTCATACCCTTTTGTGAAATAAACCAAAGCATAAACAAATGCATGCCCTCACACACACATCCATACACATGCATATACTTTTCTCTCTCACTTCCCTATTATTTATTCCATTTATTCAACAAATATTTATCGAGTGCCTGTCAAGTGCCTTGTGGAGCTGATAACCCAGACAGAGGAAGCCAGACAATGAGCATGAGAGCCAACAGATACACAAGATAATTTCAGGAAGTTGTAAGAGCTCTGAAAAGTTTGATAAAGACATGTGAGAGAGAAAGTTGGAAAGAGGTCATGTTGATGGGAAAGCCTCTCTAAAAAAGTGCTTCGTAAACCTGAGCAATGAGAGGAAAGTGCCTGGGAAGTTCATCTGGGTAAACAGTGTAGTGGTTAGTGTCGGGAGGTAGGAACAAGTTGCCACTGAGCACAGTGAATGAGCCAAGAGATTGGGGGATGGTAAGAGCAAAGGTCAGCATGAGAGACAGCTGTCAGATCGCACTGAGCTTTAGGGATTATTCTGATACTGCATATGCAATAAGGACCAGAGCTTGGGTCTTCCAATTAATAGCTCAAGGTCCCTTTGTTCTCTCTCTAACACTGCTTCAGTGGGGAGGGAACATGGGAGGCAATAGTCACTCACCCAAACGAGAACACAGGCCAGCCCAGCTCTTGAAGGGTTGGGAGAGGGGACTATGCCCCATCTCTCATTCTGATTTCCTGAATGTGGTTCCCTCCTGGGGTTTTCTTGCTTTGATTTCTATCACTTTCCTCTTGTCCAAGTCCCTGAAGCATGGTATTTCTCAAAACCCTCCTGTCCTTGTCTGAGATGAACAAACATTTTTAAAGGAGAAATTTACTAAATGTGGAAGGGGAAAATGATTTTCAAAGGAGAGGTTTCTAAACACAAGATTCATTAATTCACATGCTATCCAGCTTCAGTGGACTGGTGTACATGCATGCTCAGTCACTCAGTTATGTCTGACTCCTTGCCACCCTATGGACTATAGCCCACCAGGCTCTGTCCATGGGATTTTCTAGGCAAGAATGCTGGAGTGGGTTGCTATTTCCTACTCGAGGAGATCTTTCCAACCCAGGGATCAAACCCACATCTTCTCTATCTCCTACATTGACAGGTAGATTCTTTACCACTGAGCCACCTGGGAAGCCCGTTATCCTCAAATATCTTGCTCTATTTTTCTGACCCTAGTCCCACCTGTCATCCAGCGTCAAGTCTTGAGGGGTCCTTCCTATTTCCAGATCCTGGGAGATGGTCTACCTATTCAGGGTATGTCATTCTGAGACAAGTTCTCAAAAGAATTTAAATTACACTCAGTTTAACAAGGAAGACTCTTTCTGGTATATAAGAGAAGATATGCACCCGCCCTTCAGAGTTTACTGTGGCAATAATAAACTAGATTGACTCCATAGGCCTCTCGGGAAAATTGTTCTCACTGCTTTATACTCAACTTTCATATTTAAATAAGTAAAAGACAATTCAAGGTCTTCTGAGTCAGGTACAGAGTATGAGATTTAACATTAGAATTATAAAAGTTCAGAGGTGAAAAAAAGCATACTGTAGAGTGGATCAACACAAAGACCTTACAAAGAAAGTAGATTTTGAGTTGGAAACTTGTACGTCACTAGTATATATTAATGACTAAGAGAATTGCAAAGAAATCTTAAAACTGCATTCAAGAATCTTATGGTTAGTAACAGTTGTATCATTATTTTGAAAGTATTCCATATACATTGCAGCATAAAGCAAATAAGTATCTTACTGTTATTAAGAACCAAGATTTTAACTGTGACATAAAATAATACAAGTATAAAATCAAACACATTAAATAATCTTAGATTTGAACTAGAAATATCAGTATAAAATACGCTATTTTCCCCTCTTAAAGAAAAGCACACATTTCCTACTCTATAAACTGTACAAGGTATAAAAGCAAAGATAACTTGCTGTCAAAAACATCCACAGTCCCCAGATTACAATTTCTAAATATTATTTCCCACTAAAAGAACTAGATCTTCTTGAAGAAATGTCTAATTCCAGGTATAGATCAGGAAATACACAAGATGAGATTAGGCTATCTTGTTAAGTCAGAAAGAAAGGAAACACTCAAAGATCACTGGGTCCCTTGCATTGGAAAAGTGACGTCTTAACCACTGGACCACCAGGGAAGTCTTAAGATAGAGACTTTATTTATGATTAATATGTTAAAGTATCGAGTAGAAACAGCAGATAGCTTGAATAACAGATGGAATATTTTAGCAAAGAGATGTAACAGATAAAAAACAGTCAAATAAAAATTCTAGAAATAAAAAAATAGTGTGGTATTGAAGAATTCTTTGCAAGGGCTTACTGGACAGCTGGTCATAGTGGAGGAAACAATCCATGAACTTGAAGATAAATCAACAGAAATCATCCAAAGTGAAACACCAAGTAAAACTAGAGTGAGGAAAAAAATAAGCAAATAGTAACATTAAAACCAGAATATCTAAGAGTCTTGGCAACAATATCAAATGATCTAATACATGTGTGGTTGAGGGATTCCCAGGTGGCTCACTGGTAAAGAATTTATCTGCCAATGCAGGAGACACAAGAGATGTGGGTTGATCCCTGGGTTGGGAAGATCCCCTAGAGAAGGAAATAACAACCCACTCCAGTATTCTTGCCTGGAAAATTCCATGGACAGAGGAGCCTGGTAGGTGACAGTCCATTAGGTCACAAAGAGTTGGACATAACTGAGAACACACACACACACAGATGTAGTTTAAGTACCAGAAGAAGAAGGAAGAAAGAAACAGATGAGCAAAGACACCTAAAGAGATAAGCTGGGAATTTTTCCAAAATTAGTAACAGATAACAAACACAAATCCAAAAGTCTCAAAGAACCCCAAGTGGGAAAAATAGAAAAAAAATTTAATATCTGACCACATTACAGTCAAATTGCTGAAAACCAAAGATAAAGACAAAACCTTGCAGAGAACAAAGATAATGAATGATAGTAGACTGTTAGAAACTATGCAAGTCAAAATACAACAGAACTACCTCCTCAAAATACTTTAAAACAAAGCCAACCCAGATTTGAAGAATGCTATAACTAGTGAAAACATATTTCAAAATGAAGGTGAGAAGGAGGACTTCTAGAATGGAGTAAGGAGCTCAACTAACTCTCCCACAAAATAATTTAACTGGTAAAAAAAATAATTTTTATTTATCTAAACTCTGGAAATTGCCCAAGGGGCATATAGCAAATAGAGAACTATTCATTCAAGAAAATCTACTAAATATCAATGAAAATAGTAGTAGTTGAACCACAACCCACTCGAATCTCACTCCAGCTCCTCATTAAAGAAGCTCTATTCATGCATTCAACAAAATGGGAATCTCCCATCTCCCCTCAACTACAGGCTGGGGCTGCAGCTTCATCCCAGGAGGGAAAGGCTGCTCACATTGGTCATCTATTCTAGGAAGCCACTAGGTCTTTCATCCTCTACTCAACCTCCTACTCATAGGGCAGCAGCTCTATCCCAGATGCAGAAGACCAAATATCCTGGGGCTCCAGTGACTTTCACCTCAGCTCACTCATGGGGTAAAAGTTTCCCACTTGGAGGGGCAAGCTGAGGAGACCAGGGACTGCCAAGTCCTCCCCACATCCACTGCAGTGCAAACTCATAGAGCAGGAGTGTCACTCCAGGAAAAGTAGGTCCTTGTATCCTAATGTGGTAGAGTGGTAAGGAGGTTCTTCCCAAGAGGACAGGCAGGCTAGGTGATGAAGGGCTTTGCAGCACTGTATTTGGAACTGAGAATGAAGAACTCCATGCTTAAGGGCATTGTTGAAAAACAATACCAATCTGGATGGAGAGCCATGAAGAGGTGGCTAGTAGCTCCTTGAATTAGCCAAACAGCAGAGGAGCTAGACGTTTAAACAGAGAGAAACAAGAAAAGAGATAGCCAAGAAGAGGTGTCCCAGGATCAGAGTCAGCTCCAGGGGGCACGGAAGTTGGGCAGCCCCCACTCAGAAGCAATCATTGGGCAAAGTGGGAAGCATTCTCCAAGCTGCACAAGGATCCATCAACTCAGGGCAGAAGCCTCACAGGCAACAAGCGGCATAAATACAACTTCCAAGCAAATGCTGACTGGACAATAAGCTGCTCTGACTGAGGGCAACTCCTAGGAAGCCAAGATTAAAAATAAAACCGTGTGCTTGTCCTTCCTTTTCCTCAGGTCATTTGCTTTAGAAAACGTATAATGTAAGTACTTTCTCCTCTCTTTGAAATGCATATAAGTCCTTTCAAAGACTAGATCAGTATTTTTCAGCTTTAAGACCCAGAAGTGTCTTTTTCAAGGACCTGGCAGTCATCTCTGTAAAATGTAACCATCCATGGAGACAGCACTTCTATCTTCCAGTGTCTATGGGAAGGTAAGAGCCTAACTTCAGAGGGACCTTGTTCCAAGCTGTGAAAATACTTCCAGTCATAAAGACAGGAGAAATTTGTTTGTTTGTTTGTTTTCTGGATAAAGCCAATTAGGCAACACAGGAGGGTAAAGTTAACATAAACTGGGCTTCCCTGGTGGCTCAGAGGGTAAAGAATCTGCCCAAAATGCAGGAGATCTGGGTTCGATCCCTGGCTCAGAAGTTCCCCTGGAGAAGGGAATGGCAACCCACTTCAGTATTCTTGCCTGAAGAATTCCATGGACAGAGGAGCCTGGCAGGCTACAGTCCCTGGGGTCACTAAGAGTTGGACATGACTGAGTGACTAACACTCTTGTGTGTGATTAAAGGTGCCATCAAGACCTTGTACTTGACAAGTCATTGTTTATCTTGAAAACATGCATACGGTGGGTTGTATCTGCTTGCTACAGAAGAGTGAGGGTTTCTTTCTGTCTTTACAGTCTTTTCGTGATTCTCAGGAACACACATCACATTCTGGTTTAATTCTTAATCATTTTAAAACCGTTTTCTTTCTCTATGACCTCTGTGGAAAAGTTCTCCAGGTTGAGAGCTTTTATTGTTAATTACATTTTCCCAGCATCCCTCAGGAGCAATCAGAGAAGGAACCTCCAGGCTCCTGCTCCTGGCTGAAAAGGTCTAGCAACAATCACAACAAAAGCAAAACTCTTAATTACGTATAACCTCTGAGCTGCACACACATTCAATGGCTAGTGTGAGTCCCGTGAATTTCTCTAGGAAATTTTGAACATAATCTAAGCAAAGTACCCATTAAGGGATGGTCCTATAACCTCAAACCTAACAGGGCATCACGAAGTGCCACAGGCTGTATGCTGCTGCTGCTGCTGTTAAGTCACTTCAGTCGTGTCCGACTCTGTGCAACCCCATAGATGGTAGCTCACCAGGCTCCCCCATCCCCGGGATTCTCCAGGCAGGAACACTGGAGTGGGTTGCCATTTCCTTCTCCAATGCGTGAAAGTGAAAAGTGAAAGTGAAGTCGCTCAGTTGTGTCCGACTCTTAGCGACCCCATGGACTGCAGCCTACCAGGCTCCTCTGTCCACAGGATTTTCCAGGCAAGAGTACTGCAGTGGGTTGCTGTTGCCTTCTCCAAAAGCTGTATAGTAAATTACAAAACAGTTTTTAAAAACTACCTGCTCCACTGACGAATGAGAAAACATTTTACTCTCTCAAAAGCTGTTTCAGTCCCGATTCATTAAGCTCTTTTCTATTAATTAAGATTTGTTTTACACGCTATCTGACCACTCCAGGACATGTTACTGCCCTTCCTTAAATGGCTACCTACCAAACATTTATAGAAGACAACTGAGCACCTATTTGCATATGGTTTTATCCTCAAATTATGGCACTAAAGCTATAAACTCCTCAAGGATAGAGACAATGTCATTATCTTTTTTTACAAAAATTTCTACCTATTATAGCTTGAAACTTAAATCAATATTTATTGGATTGAATGCTACTCTTTACAGCTTTTTATTTCAAATTCTGAATTACATTTATATATTAAATAAATTAAACAAAAAGTTATATTTTCTTAATTAGACAATCTACCATAGCTGGCCACAACAATATACAACTGACATCTTTGTTTAATTTAATTATGAGATAAGGGGTTATAACTAATGCACTTAACAATTTTCTTTGTGCCAGGCAATGATCTTAGTATTTTGCATAAATAATTTTATTTAATTAAATGGAATAAAATGTGATTCACACATAAACATTATGCATTTAGGATGGACAAACAAGAGATATTATTATCAACTTAAAAATGTTGGCTAAACTAATTTAGCTACTCAGGACAGCATTCCTCAGAAACCTAAATGTCTGCCTTGACCCATCTCATCATCATGAAAATGTCAGACTTAAAATATTCAATACATTCCAATAGCAATAAGCATGCTTTTAAAAATATGCTTATAAAAATTATAATTTTTCTAAAAATATTTTCATTTTATGCATTTGAATTATGCCAGAGTAAATAAAATTTCCTGAAAAACAATTATTTTATTTCTTTCCATGGTATCTTCTTTTACTATCTACGAGTTTGCTTTGTTCATATTACACTCATGTGACTGTCAAAATATGTAACTGTGAAGGCCAGAAATACTTTTCAGATAAGGGCAAACAGTTAGTGGAAAAATTGTACTGTTTTTCTACTAAAATACTTACTGGAAAATATTTTCTAAAAATACTCATTGTGAAATGTGGTAGAATTATTTAATGTTGGAACCACATTCTAACTCAAATACTCAAAATACTGTTGACATCAGTGAGTACATGAGTCATTCAGTTGAATAAAAAGGCATAGCCCTTATCATTATTGAAATATTAAAAAGATCTCAGGAAGATACTAATTTAAACAAGGTAACATAGCATATTTATGAAAGAAAGTAAAAATGCTAGTCTGACTCTGGGACTCCACAGACTGTAACCTGCCAGGCTCCTCTGTCCATGGGATTCTCCAGGTAAGTATACTAACTATAGGGGGTTGCCTTCTCCAGGATATCTTCCTGACACAGGGAATCAAACCCAGGTCTCCCTCATTGTAGATGGATTCTTTCCTGTCTAAGCCACCAGGGAAGTATATTTATATGTCTCAAGATATCTGGTATAGGATTCAGTTCAGTTCAGTTGCTCAGTCATGTCCGACTCTCTGTGACCCCATTGACCATAGCATACCAGGCTTCCCTGTCCATCACCAACGTCTGAAGTTTACTCAAACTTATGTCCATTGAGTCAGTGATGCCATCCAACCATATCATCCTCTGTCATCCCCGTCAGTCCCTCCAATGAATATTCAGGACTGATTTTCTTTAGGATGGACTAGTTGGATATCCTTGCGGTCCAAGGGACTCTCAAAAGTCTTCTCCAACACCACAGTTCAAAAGCATCAATTCTTCGGCTCTCAGCTTTCTTTATAGTCCAACTCTCACATCCATACACGACTACTGGAAAAACCATAGCCTTGACAAGATGGACCTTTGTTGGTAAATTAATGTCTCTGCTTTTTAATATGCTGTCTAGGTTGGTCATAACTTTCCTTCCAAAGAGTAAGTGTGTTTTAATTTCATGGCTGCAGTCACCATCTGCAGTGATTTTGGAGCCCCCCAAAATAAAGTCAGCTACTGTTTCCACTGTTTCCCCATCTATTTGCCATGAAGTGATGGGACGAGATGCCATGATCTTAGTTTTCTGAATGTTGAGCTTTAACCCAACTTTTTCACTCTCCTCTTTCACTTTCATCAAGAGGCTCTTTAGTTCTTCTTCACTTTCTGCCATAAGGGTGGTGTCATCTGCATATCTGAGGTTATTGATATTTCTCTGGCAGTCTTGATTCCAGCTTGTGCTTCATCCAGCCCAGTGTTTCTCATGATGTACTCTGCATATAGACTAACACTCAGTAAATGGAACTTTTTTATTACATTATCACAACACTGTCAACATTTTCAATAATATGATTTAACGACCCCTGGTGATAGGTTACTTTCATATTAGTCTTTATAATGGTCCTCACTATCACATATTTTAAATATTTTTTCATGTATACACTTATTCCTAAAACAGGCTTGACTACCTGATATGGACCAGGTGCTGAGTAATTAGCTGTTTTCTACAACACATAGTGGATGTGTGTGTATATATCAGCATCTAATGTACTGTAATCTAAAATTTAAATATTATCTAATATTTATAGCAGGGGGTAATTAGCATGTAATACATATAACATGCTTCTTTCATATTTCTAATTTTAAGTAATAAACAGAGGTAAATTTACCATGAAATAATGAATCTTAAGCTTTAGAATCACTCCCCTTCCAGGATCTAGGAGAGGTTCAAACAACATATTCACATGAACTTAATATTTTTGTAAATTTTGAAAAAGTAAGATATTTAAATTATAACTGTTTAAGGTAGCTTTCTTTTGCACTCCTAATATTTTTTACCTTGTTCAGTCATACTGGAGTGACTAGAGGTATTCTGAAGATCCAGTGAAGTGGAAGTTGAATTGGAGACACAGTTAACTTGGATTTAGAGGTATGAACTGATGCAGTTAACAGTCTGTATAATTAGGTACTGCTAGCCTCCCAGCTTATGATTTCTTCCAGGAATAATTCAAGTGCCTGATGCTGGGAAACACTGAAGGCAGGAGGAGAAGGGGACGACAGAGGATGAGATGGTTGGATGGCATCACTGACTCAAAGGATGTGAGTTTGAGTAAACTCCACGAGTTGGTGAAGAACAGGGAAGCCTGGCATGCTGCAGTCCTTGGGGTTGCAAAGAGTCGGACATGACTGAGCAAATGAACAACAACAACCTCACAACCCGTGAGGGTTGCTATGAGCAGACTCATGCCTATGCATCTCAATACATCAGATGACATGCTGACATATCTGACACATCTCAAAATGTGGCAACCCCAAGCGAAATGGCATGTGAAATACTTTTTCTTAGAAAGTGATTCCTAACTCATAAGAAGCTTCTAGTCCCACAAAATACAGATTTGTCCCTCATAAGCAATTCTCCCTAGATTATCCTCACACAGTGAATCATATTATCTTAGAGATGATATTCACTTTTAAATCCCATGTAGTCTGGTGGGGGGTTTTCATATATTTTCTAAGTTTCAAGATCGTTTTTCCAAATAAAAGCTAATGCTATAAACGTACTAGAAAGCCTTAGTGATCATTACTATGAGAAAAGTAGAAAATGAAAACCTAAATAAGAAAGAAATATGAAACAAATGAGAAACAATAAGCGAGATATAAAACTCAATGTGAACTACTAATCTTAAAAAAAATCCTTTCTCTGTTTCTCTTCAGGACAGACTCTGGGGTAGACAGCAGTTTCTTAGGACACAAAAGAATAATCCTAAGAGACAAAAACAGATAAACTGGATCTCATCAAGTTTAAAAATATCTGTTCACCAAAAGACATCATTATTAAAGTAAAAAAGCACAGACTAACCGAAAAGATTAAAAAAAAAAAAACAAACCCAAACAACAATAAATTTTCTTTAAAAACTGAGCAAAAGAGTTAGGCTGGCACTTCACAAAAGAAGATATCCAAATATTTAATAAGCATGCTAAAAAGGTGCTCCACATCTGTAGTCTTAAGAAAAATCAAATTAAAACTTCACGTTCCTCATCAGAGTAGTTAAAAGATTAACAATGCCAAATGTTGGTAATGATATGCAACAATAGGAATTCCTATACGTTACTGGTGGGAGTATAAAACTGTACAACCACATTGGAAAACCACAAATTAGGTGGCTTAAACAATAGTTCTGGAGGCTGGAAGTCCAAAACCAAGGTTGTTTCTTCTGAGAGCTGTGAAAGAGAATGTGTTCCAAGGCCCTCCTGGCTTCTGGAGGTTTGTGAACAACCTTTAGTGTTCAGTGGTTTATAGAATCCCAGCTGATCCTTGCCTTTATTTACACAGGTCATTCTCCCTATGTGAGTATCTGTCCCAAAATTTCTTTTTATTAGAAAAACAGATATATTAGATTAGGGCCCACTCTAATGATCTAATTTTAACTTGATTACCTTGATAAAGTATAAGATCATTCTAAGATTCTGGGGGGTGGAACTTCAATGTATCAACTTTGGGGACCACAGTTCAACCCATAAAACCACAGGATTACCATTAATGAAGCTTTCTGGATTTCCCAAATATCCTGGAATTTCATAAGTGTCTTTCATACTAAGGAGTCAGTTGATAAAACATTTTCATTACTAATACATTTAATTAAAGATAAATATCTCAATTTAACAAGCAAATAACTGCGATTTGACATCAATTTTAAAAGCTGGTTATTAAGCTAATGTAACTACTTATAGGCATTGTGAGTGAGTGAAAGTTGCTCAGTTGTGTCCGACTCTTTTGTGACCCCATGGGCTATAACAGTCCATGGAATTCTCCAGGCCAGAATACTGGAGTGGGTAGCCTTTCTCTTCTCCAGGGGATCTTCCCAACCCAGGGATCGAACCTGGGTCTCCCACATTGCAAGCGGATTCTTTACCAGCTGAGCCACAAGGGAAGCCCACTTATAGGCATTAGTGGGATATAAATATTCATATACACGACAGTGCTGTGGTCAGCTGACTGGAGGTCAGGAAACACAAGAGTTGATTCCCAACTCTGACATTCACTCACTGTGGGACCATTTACCATTTCCCACTGCCTCTTCTCATGGACAAATTGAGATGATTGCTAAAGTTTGGAGGATTCTATGATTCCTATGCTCTGTTATGTTCTTTTCTATCTCAACACACAAATAAGAGCAAGAGAGACAGATGACATAAACAGACATATTCGTAACACCCATTCATAAATTCATAGAGTTTTAGAAATGGAAGGCTTTCATCTACTGCCCTCATTTTACAGGCAAAAATATGGAAGCCTAGGGAGGTGAAGGGCCTGGCCCTAAGACACACACATCATTCCTTGCTCAAATAACTTCAAATAGGGAAGAGGTCCATAAACTAAGCCCACAGACCTAAGAGTCTCCATAGACGAATTTAAAAGACTATATACCACCTAAGAGTTTGTGTGTAAAAGCTGGCACGAATATTTATGTTTATGTTTTATTTATTCTGTTGGAAGGAATCCTTCAGGACAGTTCAGTTCAGTCGCTCAGTTGTGTCCAACTCTTTGCAACCCCATGAACCGAAGCACACCAGGCTTCCCTGTCCTTCACCAACTCCTGGAGTCTACCCAAAACCATGTCTGCTGAGTCGGTGATGTCATCCAACCATCTCGGCCTCTGTCGTCCCCTTCTTCTCCTGCCCTCAATCTTTCCCAGCATCAGGGTTTTTTCAAATGAGTCAGCTCTTCACATCAGGGGGCCAAAGTAATGGAGTTTCAGCTTCAACATCAGTCCTTCCAATGAACACCCAGGACTGATCTCCTATAGGATGGACTGGTTGGATCTCCTTGCAGTCCAAGGGACTCTCAAGAGTCTTCTCCAACAACACAGTTCAAAAGCATCAATTCTTCGGGGCTCAGCTTTCTTTATAGTCCAACTCTCACATCCATGCATGACTACTGGAAAAACCATAGCCTTGACTAGATGGACCTTTGTTGACAAAGTAACATCTCTGCTTTTTAATATGCTATCTGCTGGTGCTGCTGTTAAGTCGCTTCAGTTGTGTCTGACTCTGTGCGACCCCATAGAAAGCAGCCCACCAGGCTCTGCCATCCCTGGGATTCTCCAGGCAGGAACACTGGAGTGGGCTGCCATTATTACCTTCTCCGAACATGCTGTCTAGGTTGGTCATAACTTTCCTTTTAAGGAGTAAGCGTCTCTTAATTTCATGGCTGCAATCATCATCTGTAGTGATTTTGGAGCCCAAAAAATAAAGTCAGCCACTGTTCTCACACTGTTTCCCAATCTATTTGCCATGAAGTGATGGGACCAGATGCCATGATCTTAGTTTTCTGAATGTTGAGCTTTAAGCCAACTTTTTCACTCTACTCTTTCACTTTAATCAAGAGGCTCTTTAGTTCTTCTTCACTTTCTGCCATAAGGGTGGTGTCATCTGCATATCTGAGGTTATTGATATTTCTCCCAGCAATCTTGATTCCAGTCTTCCCTGGTGGCTCAGACAGTAAAGCGTCTGCCTACAGTGCGGGAGACCCGGGTTCAATCCCCGGGTCAGGAAGATCTCCTGGAACAGGAAATGGCAACCTACTTCAGTACTCTTGCCTGGACAATTCCATGGACAGAGGAGCCTGGTAGGCTACAGTACATGGGGTCACAAAGAGTCGGACACGACTGAGCAACTTCAGTTTCTTTTCTTGATTCCAGCTTGTGCTTCCTCCAGCCCAGTGTTTCTCATGATGTACTCTGCATATAAGTTAAATAAGTAGGGTGACAATATACAGCCTTGACGTACTCCTTTTCCTATTTGGAACCAGTCTGTTGCTCCATGTCCAGTTCTAACTGTTGCTTCCTGACCTGCATACAGGTTTCTCAAGAGGCAGGTCAGGTGGTCTGGTATTCCCATCTCTTTCAGAATTTTCCACAGTTTATTGTGATCCACACAGTCAAAGGCTTTGGCATAGTCAATAAAGCAGAAATAGATGTTTTTCTGGAAATTTCTTGCTTTTTCAATGATCCAGCAGATGTCAGCAGTTTGATCTCTGGTTCCTCTGCCTTTTCTAAAACCAGCCTGAACATCTGGAAGTTCACAGTTCACGTATTGCTAAAGCCTGGCTTGGAGAATTTTTAGCATTACTTTACTAGTGTGCGAGATGAGTGCAATTGTGTGGTAGTTTGAGCATTCTTTGGCATTGCCTTTCTTTGGGATTGGAATGAAAACTGACCTTTTCCAGTCCTGTGGCCACTGCTGAGTTTTCCAAATTTGCTGATATATTGAGTTCAGCACTTTCACAGCATCATCTTTTAGGATTTGAAATAGCTCAACTGGAATTCCATCACCTCCACTAGCTTTGTAGTGATGCTTTCTAAGGCCCAACTTGACTTCACATTCCAGGATGTCTGGCTCTAGGTGAGTGTGAGTGACCACACCATCATGATTATCTGGGTCATGAAGATCTTTTTGTACAGTTCTTCTGTGTATTCTTGCCACCTCTTCTTAATATGTTCTCCTTCTGTTAGGCCCATACCATTTCTGTCCTTCATCGAGCCCATCTTTGCATGAAATGTTCCCTTGGTATCTCTAATTTTCTTGAAGAGACCTCTAGTCTTTCCCATCCTATTGTTTTCCTATATTTCTTTGCACTGATCACTGAGAAAGGCTTTCTTATCTCTCCTTGCTATTCTTTGGAACTCTGCATTCAAATGGGTATATCTTTCCTTTTCTCCTTTGCTTTTCGCTTCTCTTCTTTTCACAGCTATTTGTAAGGCCTCCTCAGAGAGCCATTTTGCTTTTTTGCATTTCTTTTTCTTGGGGATGGTCTTGATTCCTGTCTCCTGTACAATGTCACAAACCTCCGTCCATAGTTCATCAGGCACTCTGTCTATCAGGTCGAGTCCCTTAAATATATTTCTCATTTCCACCCTTAGCTTTCACCAAATTCTCTAAAGGATCTATTTTTGTTCAAATCAATCCTCAGTTCTTATGCCCTAAATGCCTGGCATATATGAGGTACTCAAGAAACATTAGTTGACTTACGTATATAGGATTCTTAACCCAGACAAAGTTAATAACCACTGGAGTAGAGTAAAATAAAATATGGTTATTATCTGGAAAATAATGCTCACTGTTTCCTGCTCCCCATATGCTCTATTTGTGTAGAGTCTTTCATCAGCCTGTAGCTCTGAATGATACAGAGCCATGCTTGTCAATTACACCAATTAAGAAAGATTTTTAAATCACAATTTCATTTCCTTTAGGAAATCATCCATCTTTTCATTTAACTCTACCATTTGATTTAATTAACAGGGATTTAATAACAATTAATAAATGATATATTAATTAATTTATGAAATGACTTTGTCCTTACTAAAGTAATTCAGATTTTTAAATGCTTGTAATTTTCATTAGTTCCATCAAATAAGACATAGAACATTCAATTAAAGCTGAGTTACCTTACTTTACAGTCTGTCCAAATACCAGGGAAAACCTCTAGTGTATCTAAGACAGTGCTCGAACAATTATCAAAACTGTGACTTTGACAAAGGCAGGGAAATGCCTGGGGCCCAAGACATGTGGTATCATAAGCACAGAGCAGAAGCACCATAAAGTAGGTGCTCAAAAAATATTTGCTGAATCAATGAAAGAAGAAGGAAGTAGTTAATGCTAAGAAGACAAAAATCCCTCTTTGAACAGGGAACCACTAACCTTAAAAAGAGCTGATAGGGTATCCATCAATGGAGGAAGAGGCAATGGTTAGATCCTCCTCTCAAAGAACATGTGCTTGTGTAGGACATAAGGAATGGCATCAAGCTGCTGATTATCAATGTAGATATCAAATACAACTCCTGTCTTTACTTACCAGACATTTCTTTTGGATAATTCATTACTAAAGACTTGCAAATTTGGAAGCAACCCAAAGTCCCAGAAACAGAGTCTCAAGACTGAGGAAGTATGAGATTCTGTAAGAAGCAGGTCAAGCCATTTATGCCATAGATGTGTATATGAAAATGAATTACATTTTAAAAATGCACAAATGTTGTTTACAAATATTTTACATTCTTTAGAAGCACTTACAAATAATGATTCACTTTGCAAACAGAGATGAAAAACTCTCTTCTTGCAAGTTTGGGTCTTACTCATGCTTGTGCCCCAATTTCAGCAGTGTTGCTACTTTACAAATGACTGTACATTTATGGTTAAAATTAAGTATAAGCAAGAGCATGATTAAGCATAATCAAGGAAGATTCTACAACAGATTGCTATCCACCTTGCTTAGCTTGCTAGATTGGGCTTCCCTAGTGGTTCAGAGGTAAAAGAATTCACCTGCAATGAAGGAGTCACAGGTTCGATCCCTGAGTTGGAAAGATCCCCTAGGGAAGGAAATGGAAACCCACTCTAGTATTCTTGCCTGGGAAATGCCATGAACAAAGGAGACTGGCAGGCTACAGTCCATGGGGTCACAGAAGAGTTGGACATGACTTAGCAATGAAACAACAACAACAGATTGCTAGACCACCCTAGATCACAGAGAAAGAGTGGATCGCTCATCCAAAAAACTTCCTGAAAAAGTATTTATCAGCTTTACATCTAGGTGCTATCTAAGACATAAAGAAATGAACACAGGAATTTGGGGTGTTCCCTTGGTGAGTGCCAAGGCAAGAGGGATCATCCTATGTCTTTACTTTGAAGCCCCTGGAACAAAGATCCTTGATGCAATCAGTGCTTCATATCTATGGGTTCTGAATCTTCAGATTCAACCAACCATACATTGAAAATATTCAGAAAGTTCTGAAGCAAAACATGAATTTTCCACACAAGGCAATAATTTACATAGAATTTATATTGTGTTTACAATTATTTAAATAGAATTTACATCATACTAGGTGGCATATATCATCTAGAGATGATTTAAAGTATACTGGGGGACTGTGTAGGTTATATGCAAATACTATGGCTTCCCAGGTGGCTCAGGTAGTAAAGAATCCACCTGCAATGCAGGAGACCCATGTTCAATTCCTGGATTGGGAAAATCCCCTGGAGAAGGGAATGCCTACCCACTCCAATATTCTTGCCTAGAGAATTCCATGGACAGAGGAGCCTGGCAGGCTATGGTCGCTTCCCTGGTAGCTCAGCTGGTAAGAAATCCACCTGCAATGCAGGAGACTCCAGTTCAATTCCTGGGTCGGGAAGGTCCCCTGGAGGAGGGCATGGCCACCCACTCCAGTATTCTTGCCTGGAGAATGCCCATGGACAGAGAAGCCTGGTGAGCTACAATTCATAGGGTTACAAACAGTTGAACACAACTGAGCAACTAAGCACAGTACAAGGGACTCAAGCCCCCTGGATTTTTATATCCCCTGAGAGTACTGGGACCGATCTCCTGCATTTTAGAGAAAAAAGAACCTAAGATCCAGATCTTCAATGAGACATCAAATTTGAACCATTTAGGATAAAGAAAATGTGGTACATGTATACAGTGGAATACTACTCAGCCATAAAAGAGAATGAAATAATGCCATTTGCAGCAACACGGATGGAACTAGAAATTATACTAAGTGAAGTAAATCAGGAAGAGAAAGACAAATACCATATGATATCACTTACATGTAGAATCTAAATTATGACACAAATGAACTTTTTATGAAACAGAAATAGAGAACAGACATGTGGTTGCCAAGGGGCGGGGTGGAGGGATGGATCCGGAGTTTGGGATTAGTAGATGTAAATTATTATATAGAGAATGGATAAATTACAAAGTCCTACTATATATAGCAAAGGGAGCTATAGTCAACATTCTATGATAAGCCATAATGGAAAAGAATATTTAAAAAAGAATGTACATATATATGTATAACTGAATCACCTTGCTATATAGCAGAACACAACACTGTAAATCAACTATATTCCAATTTTTAAAAAGTGAAATCTAAACCATTTATCTTACCTGTTTCTTTTTGTCAAGTGTTTTCTTTCTACCTGCTGAGAGTGAAGTCTTGGGAGAAACTGTGAGTGGTTAAATAAGAGCAGATATTGTATTTTTGCAAATTTTATTTTAAACTTATTCACATTTATCATCCATTTATTAGGTAGACTAACTGCTTCTTAAAATGGTGGTATAGAAGAATTTAATGAAAAAGTTAAAGTTCATTTTACATTTGCCTTCTTTTTATGGTACAATATACTGAAAAGCATTTCATGTAAGAAAAACAAATATACAAATTAAATACATAATTCATGTAATAAATTAATAAATATAAAAATAAATAAGCATATAGACCCAGAATTGGTGAACTGCAACTCAGAAATAAACTACAATGTTTGTATAACACTATTACTCAGAAATACTCTTACTTGCTAAACTTCTACCAGTTGTTATCAAGAGCTCCTCTTGGTGGAGGAATGGTGTGGAACTCTTTCAGGGTGGAAGAGGTGGTCTTCATTACACAGGAACGTACAGATATTTCCTTAGCATTCATCTGAGCAATTATCCGACATCGACCCTGAAAAAGACTCTGAATACGAAAGAAACTTGGAGCTCTTAAATGCATCATCTTCTGTAATGACATATGAATGTTGTTTAGCTTAACAATTTCACAAGGGAGTTGATATTTATGTCATCCATAGTCAGGTTCAACTAGCCCCTTAGCTTTAGAGTTGATCACAAATATGGAAGTCAACTGAGAGATATAATTGTTGGTTATAGCTCCCCACCAGACTTGAACTGAAGAAGGTAATGCTTCTATTGTATACTTACAGATATGATGAATAGAAGGAGTGCGAGTTTAAGTTGTCAGAGATAATGGTTGCTCCAGCCCTGAAAGAAAAAGGCGGGGGGTAGAATTCAGAAACCACAGAGAAAATTTATTTATTCATACAAAAATACCCATTGCAATTATTGCTTGCTAGGCTAAAAATAAAATGAGCAAGAAAGAGACAGAATTAAGTTTTATGTCTTTTTATGTGCTTTCCATTCACAATCAATCATTGGGCATCTTCTTTATGCCAGTATTATAGATTTGGGGTGGCAGGGGGAGGGCGGAAGAGAAACAGCCCACAGTGCCTAGTCTTGAAAAGCAACACTCTGCTCTATTTGGAGATACTAAGGAAATAACACCATTTAAAAGGGGAAGGGAGGAGATATCATTTAAGTAAGTGTGCAATGGTATAGGCAGAATAACTTGAGGTAAGTACATCTGTTAAGTAGACAAAGTTTGACTTTGGTTCTCTGCTTCTGTTTTTATACATTTTCTTTCTCTGAGGCTCCTTGGCAGCTTCCTAAGGATTTTCGCCTTGATGTCCACTATCCACGGCTTCAAAGCTAATCTAAGACTAAATAATTTGACAAACGGATTTCTACTTAAGTGTCTACTAAAGTAGTTTATACTACCTAATTTGATGAACTGATTTCTAATAATTAATAGAGGATGAGATGGTTGGATGGCATCACTGACTCGATGGACATGGGTTTGGGTAGACTCCGGGAGTTGGTGATGGACAGAGAGGCCTGGCGTGCTGCAATTCATGGGGTCGCAAAGAGTCGGGCATGACTGAGCGACTGAACTGAACTGAATTTGATGAACTGATTTCTAATAATTAATTTAGGATAATTTCCCTAAATAAAAGACAAGACATTTTAGTTTCAGCCTTACAGAGATAACTAGAATAACAACAATATCACATACTCTCATTGTGCTGTTAATATATTTATAAACACTAATGCAAGGTACTGTGTATTCAACAGTAAGAGGCTATGAAGATAAATAAGATGAGTAATTAACCTTATTTATAAGGGACCTTATAAAGAAAAAAGATCAATACACAAGCAACTTTAACCAAAGCAGTGAATAGCAGGGGCGGTGTGGGCACGAGAGACAAGAGAGGGCTGAGCAGCCACTGATGCACTCCTGAGGTTCTGGAGGGCAGCACTGCTTAGGTCAGTAGGTTCTGGCAGCTGAACCCATCAAGATCTTTAAAGGAACCCCAGGCTCAGTCTTCCAAGGTAGGAAAGCTAGAGAAGGGAAATCCCAGCACTAACGGGAGATCCCCAAGGGAGAGCTGAAACCCAAGAAAGAAGAGCCAGGGCTCTGACATCCAGCCACCCTCATTACCTTGGAGGGCCTAGGGATGATTTTCCAGAAGAGCCAGGAGATTTCCTTAAATACTGACACTACTTTTCAGAGACAGGAAGGAGGTTATTGTACCATTGTACCAGGTACAAAGACTTTCAAATGAGTTTCATCTTTGGGGCTTAACCCAGTAGCAATGAATACTGGTAACATCAGTTCAGGTTGGAAGAAAGACAGTGCCTTGCCAAAGCAACAAAGAGATAACAATTCTCATATTGGATCAGATCCAACAAAGAGATAAGCCCCTTTAATCACCTCTTGAGTCATATCCAGCGCTGGAGTCTTAAACCAAGAAGACAGGTCACAAAACTCATCTACAAGAGCCAAGAGTCCCCATCTCCTGGACCCTCCCCTTCTTATGTTTTGACGTCTATGACAAGATCAAGTGTTTCACACTCTCTTGGTTACAACAGTCTTCCTTGTCTCCAGCAAACTCTGATGGCAATGGATCCCTCTCAGCAAAGTCACTAGAATGATCCTTAAACACAATTACATCATGTCATTTCTATCAGCAAAGGTAGTTTTCTCCCACTGCCACTGAGACTGGCTACAGGATTGAAAGCTTCCACCTACCTCCCCTCTGCTGAGTTATTTTCTTCATCCTTTTATAGTACACACACTCTCACTCTGACCAAGAAGCACTCTTTAGGGTCCTCTGTAGGAAACTGCTGTTACTCTATCTGGGGTATTTACCCCCTGCTCCCGCTGTGTGTGTTAGTCGCTCAGTCGTGTACAACTCTTTACGACCCCATAGACTGTAGCCCACCAGGCTCCTCTGTCCATGGAATTCTCCAGGCAAGAATACTGGAGTGGGTTGCCATTTCCTACTCCAGGGGACCTTCCCAACCCAGGGACTGAAGCTGGGTCTCCCACATTTCAGGCAGATGTTTTACCATCTGAGCTACTAGGGAAGCCCCAACCCAGCTCCCACTTTTCATCAATCCATGTCACTCAAAAGCAGGGTTTATGCTTCTTTTTCCAGGAAACCTCTAATAGCTGACCTTAACCATTCACATCTCAAGCTGACACCTTTAGAACTAACTTGTATTCATGGGATTTGCCTGTTAATGTGCTTCAGTTCAGTTCAGTTCAGTCGCTCAGTCGTGTCCAACTCATTGTGACCCCGTGGACTGCAGCACGTCAGGCCTCCCTGTCCATCACCAACTCCTGGAGTTTACTCACACTCATGTCCATTGAGTCAGTGATGCCATCCAACCATCTCATCCTCTGTCGTCCCCTTCTCCTCCTGCCTTCAATCTTTCCCAGCATCAGGGTCTTTTCAAATGAGTCAGCTCTTCGCATCAGGTGGCCAAAGTACTGGAGTTTCAGCTTCAACATCAGTCCTTCCAATGAATATTCAGGACTGATTTCCTTTAGGATGGACTGGTTGGATCTCCTTGCAGTCCAAGGGACTCTCAAGAGTCTTCTCCAACACCACAGTTCAAAAGCATCAACTCTTCGGCGCTCAGCTTTCTTTATAGTCCAACTCTCACATCCATACATGACTACTTGTAAAAACCATAGCCTTAATTAGACAGACCTTTGTTGGCAAAGTGATGTCTCTGCTTTTTAATATGCTCTCTAGGTTGTTCATAACTTTTCTTCCAAGGAGTAAACGTCTTTTAATTAATTTGCTTATTTTTACTTATTCTACTCTAAATGTGTTTTGCTGTTTCATGTGTTACATCCTAATTTTACAAAGGGCTTTCAATCGCCTTAAAATCAGACACTATGTCTCCAGTCTTTGTTTCTGTTTTGGTACTCTGTTCATCCCAATCTCCCTAATCTCTGAGACAGTACATTTTAGGTGATGGACTTTTATCAATTAGCAGATCATGAAATCAGATTTGTATGTCTCCTACCAACAACTTTTAAATGAAACAGGACTTTGGAGAACTGAATATATCAGAGTGCCTCTTCCATGGTGAGGGCAAGGATCTTTATAAAACCCTTGTGTGTTTTTAGACCATGATTCAAGATGTATTTCTTTCTAAATTGTGATCAGAAAGCCTTGAGAAATACGGCCAGAGATTGACTACATATTTATCCTAAGAAAGTTACCTTTTCACATTTACTTGGCTCCCCCTAGCAGCTTTCTGGGGTCCTGGCTCATTTCTCTTTGACTTTTGATGTCACCCCTGTTGGCTCCAAGCACTCCCAGATTAGACTCTGCCTGCCCCTTGAATCTCAGGCTGATCCCTGCCTGTTGCCACCCATGTTGATCCTGCATGCCTTGGTCTCTACACTCTTCTGTCCCAAGCTGTACCAAATCCAAACCCATCTCAAGAAAAAGCCCAGAGATGATGATGGGAAAGCTCCTGATATAAATGCACACAGCTCACTCTTTAAGGGAGGAGGGTCTAATATCCTTTTTCCATGTTAAAGTGACTGAACTTATTATATAATGAAAATAAGATTAAAGAAATGAACACTTCTTGGAACTACCTAAGAGTAAAACTCCAATTCATGGAGGAGTGCTTAAACCCATGATCTTAAAATAGCAACTTGGTCAAATTTTAAAAATAGAGCAGCATTAAGCATTAATGAAAAATAAAAATTCAGCATTAAGAAATTCTAATTACTAGTTATTATCTGAGGTGATAGTTATTATAATAAAAATACTATTTTGAAGATCAGTGGAATGAAAATTATACTGCAATCATAGTTTTCCTTATTCTTGCCTCATACACAGAGATATAAAGAGAAAATTAGAGTAAATATCCTTAAAATTTTTTCAAGCATCCCTAATACAAATGCTTTGGTTTTAAAAATGACCTAGTAGGGACTCTCCCTCCAGATTATTTTGGTCAAAATGTACAAATTAGGTAGTGATTTGGGGAAAATCTGTAGCTTTTTACATTGCCATGGTAATAATCTACTTTTCCACACATTTGTACAGTCATTACTTTCCATTCATAGTTTGCTCTGGAGCCAAAAATGACTATGTTGGTGCCTAAGTTGCTCTCACAACATCTGGGAAATGATAATCATTTCCTTATTTCATTTGCTGCCATTTAGCCAATGTAGAGGAAACAACATATAAATGAGGTTTATTTTACAAAGGCAGCTATAATTTGATGATAAACTGCCAGAGAATCATTTTACTACATAATATATGTAAAGTAATTACAACCTGGGACAGAAATTCCCCAGAAAAAATTGAGGGATACCCTATCTCCCCAACATAATTATAGGAATGGCCTTATAGTCTGGTATGCAAGCCCTTAGACCTTGAAGTTCAAGCTGGTTTTAGAAAAGGCAGAGGAACCAGAAATCAATTTGCCAACATCTGCTGGATCATCGAAAAAGCAAGAGAGTTCCAGAAAAACATTTATTTCTGCTTTATTGACTATGCCAAAGCCTTTGACTGTGTGGATCACAATAAACTGTGGAAAATTCTGAAAGAGATGGGAATACCAGACCACCTGACCTGCCTCTTGAGAAACCTGTATGCAGGTCAGGAAGCAACAGTTAGAACTGGACATGGAACAACAGACTGGTTCCAAATAGGACAAGGAGTATGTCAAGGCTGTATATTGTCACCCTACTTATTTAACTTATATGCAGAGTACGTCATGAGAAACGCTGGGCTGGAGGAAGCACAAGCTGGAATCAAGATTGCCGGGAGAAATATTGATAACCTCAGATATGCAGATGACACCACCCTTACGGCAGAAAGTGAAGAAGAACTAAAGAGCCTCTTGATGAAAGTGAAAGAGGAGAGTGAAAAAGTTGGCTTAAAGCTCAACATTCAGAAAACTAAGATCATGGCATCCAGTCCCATCGCTTCATGCGAAATAGATGGGGAAACAGTGGAAATAGTGGCTGACTTTATTTTTCTGGGCTCCAAAATCACTGCAGACGGTGACTGCAGCCATGAAATTAAAAGATGCTTACTCCTTGGAAGGAAGGTTATGACCAACCTAGACGGCATATTAAAAAGCAGAGACATCACTTTGCCAACAAAGGTCCGTCTAGTCAAGGCTATGGTTTTTCCAGTGGTCATGTATGGAAGTGAGAGTTGAACTATAAAGAAAGCTGAGCGCCGAAGAATTGATGCTTTTGAACTGTGGTGTTGGAGAAGACTCTTGAGAGTCCCTTGGACTGCAAGGATATCCAACCAGTCCATCCTAAGGGAGACCAGTCCTACGTGTTCATTGGAAGGACTGATGTTGAAGCTGAAACTCCAATACTTTGGCCACCTGATGAGAAGAACTGACTCATTGGAAAAGACCCTGAATCTGGGAAAGATTGAGGGCAGAAGAAGGGGACGACAGAGGATGAGATGGTTGGATGGCATCACTGACTCAATAGACATGGGTTTGGGTGGACTCCAGGAGTTGGTGATGGACAGGGAGGCCTGGTGCTGCAGTTCATGGGGTCGCAGAGTCGGACATGACTGAGCGACTGAACTGAACTGAACTGAGACATTGAAGAAGTTTGGGGGTGGTGGCGCAGTTGCTAAGTCGTGTCCAATTCTTGAAATCCTATGGACTATACCCCACCATGCTCCTCTGTCCCTGGAATTTCGTAGGCAAGAATACCGGAGTGGGTTTCCACTTCCTTCTCCAGGGGATCTTCCCAACCCAGGGATTAAACCTAGGTCTCCTGCATTGCAGGAGTCTTTACCAACTGAGCTGCCAGGGAAGCCCGAAGAAGGTTTAGTAAAGAGCTACCAAGATATCTATGGAATTAGAAAATAAATCCTTTACTGAAAAATGAGGATACAATTTCTAGGATGAAAAATAGTAAGAAGTGGGTTCTTCAGGGAGAAATCAGGTGGTTAGGGGGCTAAATTATTAACAACTAACCTCTGGTGATGGGTTGAAGCTGCTCTCTAAGAGCTTTCTAGAGTTGAACCATTAGCCACAGCTCTGTCCTGACTCAAATCTGCATCCAAAGAGAGCAGGGACTGTCTAGCATGTAGGACATGGCAAATACCCAATAAATGTTTGTAACAGCTGGCTTTATCTTATATTCCTATTTTATTTTCATTTCTTACTATTTTCTCATTTATATTTCCTTTCATAGGTTTCCTTCATGGAATAAGAAGAGTTATAAATAAATCCTACATAAAGATAAATTAAATGTTCTGAAGAGTAAAATGAAGAACGTAAACAGTGCCATGTGAATGAGTGTCATAAAGACTTACAGACTGAGGTCCTATGGGCTTTCAAAGGATCGAGAACTCACATATGGACAGAGGAGCTCAGTGAGGTCTCATGGAAGAGGTGATTTTGAGATGGTTATAAGCACAGATAGGACTGTGACCAGCAGAGAGGCTTCTGATAGATAGAGAGAGCCTAGCCTTCTAATTCATTTAACAAATTTTACTCAAATAAGTATTTACTGATTCTAAGAGAGAAGCTTAGGATACAAAATATAATAAGTATAACCTGTAGTATCAACGTAAGGAACAGTGAACCAGGAAATCTATTTTTTCCTTTGTCCCTGAAAAGGATAGAGGGTGCTACCTGTTGAGAGAGGAAAGCAAACATATCAGAATTTAGGGTCAAGGATACTCCAAGCTACTGTTTCAATTTTTTAAAGGAGTTGCTGCTGCTGCTGCTAAGTATCTTCAGTCGTGTCCGACTCTGTGTGACCCCATAGACGGCAGCCCACCAGGCTCCTCTGTCCCTGGGATTCTCTAGGCAAGAACACTGGAGTGGGTTGCCATTTCCTTCTCCAATGCATGAAAGTGAAAAGTGAAAGTGAAGTCACTCAGTCGTGTCCGCCTCTTAGCAACCCCATGCACTGCAGCCTACCAGGCTCCTCCGTCCATGGGATTTTCCAGGCAAGAATACTGGAGTGGGTTGGCACTGCCTTCTCCTTTAAAGGAGCTATCATGTCTATTATTCATTCTGAGGTTATTTCAAATTCATTTGGGTCGCTATAACAGATATCATAGACAGAGTGACTTCTAAACAACAGAAATTTAATTCTCACAGTTCCAAAGGCTGGAAAGTCCAAGATCAAGCAGGAGGCTAGCAGATTCAGTCTGGTGAGGGTCCACTTTCTGGTACACAGAGGCCATGCTTTTGCTGTGTCCTCAGATAGTGGAATGAGAGAACTCTGGTCTCTTTATCCTCCTGTAAGGTCACTAACCCGATCCTTTTTTAAAAACTTTAATTAATTTTTGGCTGTGCTGGGTCTCCACTGCTGTGAAGGCTTTTCTCTGGTGGTGAGGAGTTGACTACTCTCTAGCTGCAGTGTGTGAGCTTCTTACTGTGGTGGCTTCTCTTGTTGCGGAGCACAGGCTCTAGGCGTGTGGGTTTCAGTAGTTTCAAAGTAGGGGCTCTAGAACGTGGGCTCAGTAGTTGTGGTGCACAGGCTCAGCTGCTCCGTGGCTTGTAGAATCTTCCCAGATGAGGGATGGTACTCATGTCTCCTGCACTGGCAGGCGGATTCTTTACCACTGAGCCACCACCAGGGAAGCCCCTAATCTCGTCATTGATGGCTCCACCTAATTACCTATCAAAGCCCTCTAAATATCATCACATTGGGGATTAGCTTTCAACATATGAATTTGGAGGTGGGGGACACAAACATTCAGTTTCCAGAAGCAAAGTCAAAATTCATTACTTTCCAGTCTAACAAGTCCTACCCTTAGCCCAAAAGAACCTACGAATCATTTCCTTAACATCTCATGCCCACATCTATCTGCATGCTCTAGACGCACCTGAGAGTAATGTCCATCTCCACAGTATCCTCAAAGGCTGCAGGAGACTAAGCTTCTCTTGTGGAAGGGTCTCCTCAGCTTCATTTATTGTTGTTCAGTCACTAAGTCTTGTCCGACTCTTTGTGACCCCCATGAATTGCAGCACACCAGGCTCCTCTGTCCCCCACTATCTCCCGGAGATTGCCCAAATTCATACCCATTGAGTTGGTGATGCCATCTCATCCTCCACTGCCCCATTCTCCTTTTGTCTTCAATCTTTCCCAGCATCAGGGTCTTTTCCAATGAGTCGGCTTCAGAGCACTATTCAAATCCTTACATATCCCTCCTTCTCTTTAGGGACATCTATTACATGACTCTGATGAACTCAAGAGGGTGAAGTTTCAAAGACACCCAGAATCTTTTACATGTGGACCCAAAGTATGAAGGCTTGAAATAAACTGGTCAAGGACCATCCATTTGCCCCAATGGCTGTCATCCAGGAAGAAGATACTTTTCAAGGGAGATACCACCTGCTGCTTACCCATGAGTGTGTGGTTTTACCCCATGGCCTCCAGAGGCCATCAGACAGGAATACCACACAAGCCTAAATCTTTCATTTGCATCAAGAGGGCTGGAGGACTTTTACCACCGCCCTCGCCTGTGGCTGGGGTGCTTCACTGCTATTTTGTCTCTCAGGATCTCCTCTTGTTTCCCATGAGCACTAGAGCCCAGCCATACGTAGACAGATCAGTTCACCGGAGCCCTAATTCTAATGTCCCTAATGCTTAATTCTGACAATCCTATTTCTCAAGGCTGAATCCTGTTCCCCGGATCCCTTCCTGAGATACATATGATTTGCAATATAACTCCGAATCCAAAAAACCCTGCTTCCCAGCCTTGTCCTGACTCTTGAGCAAGGAAACCTGAATTCTGATGCTGGACTTGATTAGACTAAAGTGATGTTTTCCAAACTTGCTGTCATAAAAAGTCATCAGGTGCATTCCTGAAAAATTCAGAATCCCAAGCTCTTCTCCTAGAGATTATGGTTTAGGATATCCGAGGAGGGTTTGACAATGTGTTTTTAACAAGTACCCTAGATGATCCATCCCTAGGACTTTTTGCCACTTAGGGAAATAGTGAATTAGAGTTTCCTATGCCTTCTTAGACCCGGCAATTTGGACTTTCAGCCCCTTTCTAAAGGGAAGGTCAACCCTTTTGTCCCAATTAATTTCTGCTAGTTCAGGTCCCAGCCAGTTGTTAACCATCCTTTCTTTCTTCCACATTCCCAGCATGTATTATAGACAGGGCATCCTAACCATGATACTTCTTTTATCCAGAAAGACCTCCTTGACCCACAGTTCTGACACTCACCTTACAGAGAACCATCTCGACCTAAGAGTTCCTACCCCCACCTGCTGAGAGCCTCGTGGATCGGTTCCTTTGGACAGTACTGTAGGCCCAGACAAGGATGGAATTCGCCACATTGCATGCACATGGTGGTTTTCTATCTCTGGGCCTTCCTGAAAGGGCACCAGCTCTTTATACCCATTACCTTCTTTTGGCCCTTGTTGGCAACTGCCTCTTTTGAGGACAGCCTACAGTGTAAGCAAGCAGCCTATTATGATAATTCTTCCTCTTCAAAACAACATATAAATATGGCCTAATCACACTTTCATGCATATGCTTATATTCCCAAATAATTTTCCCTTGTTGTCTAATGCATACAAAATTTGTCTATAAAAATTAACCATAAAAAATGCACTTATTTAATATCTTTTTAAAGCTATTTTATGAACACAATAAATACATTAAAATTTTTCTTTCTGTTTATCTCTCTGAGAATAGAGCCCATACCCTCAACTTCTTTCTTAGTCTTCACAGCACTAGAATGCACAGATATACAGTCAGCAATCAACAACTGATTACAACATTCATTAATAAAATAAATGAGGGACTTAAGTTATATCACAACTGAGTGATAGTAAGACTTTGTAATAAATCACAAAGACTAGAATGCTTGAAAATCATCTATTAGAGGAATTTAATATATCAACCATGAATGTCAAGGAAAAAGAAAGGTCTGCATTTGTAGCTCTTTAAGTCATGCTAAACATCCAAGGAGTTCATATATAATATATTTGATAAGTGAAAAATAAAATCAATAAAAACATGACAAAACCCAAATTCCCCCCTCCTGCCTGAAAATAATGAATGTGAACACTGGTGGAAATCTAGAAAGAGATGCTCTGCATGTATACATTGGCATGGATCTAACGTGGAAGTGGTTGGTTGATTTAGGGCTGGTAAAGCTGAGGAATACAGGAAGGAGTTCTACTGTCCAGGAATTCAGCTCCTGGAGATTCCTCTTAAATATCATGATAGTCTTGTCCAAAATGCTTCATTTAAAATCAACTGCATTCTGAAAAACAGAAATCTTTTAACAGGAAAGTGATGGGGCTGATATGAGTAAATGAGGGAACAGTCACTCACTAAGCAGTGGTAAAGAATTTCCTTGCCCTTGCAGGAGACAGGGGTTTGATCCCTGGGTCAGGAAGATGCCCTGGAGAAGAAAATAGTAACTCACCCCAGTATTCTTGCCTGGGAAATCTCATGGACAGAGGAGCCTGATGGGCTACAGTCTACGCAGTGGCAAAAGAGATGGACACGACTTAGTAACTAAATAACAAGAAGCACTCAGTACCTCCCAAGCTCTGTGCTTGGTGCTTCAGTCTGAACTGCAGCTTACACATGAGAAAACTAAAGCTCCTGGAAGTAACATGTCCCAGGTCACCCAGTGGCAGTCGTGATCCTAACCAAGGTCAGTCTGACTCCAGAGACAAAGTTCTTTCCCAACACCAACTGACCATTTCAAGTCAACAAAAAAGCTATTGAGCACTTGTGTCAAACACGGTTCTAGCATTGAGGCATGGCATGGAGCACAGATGAAACCCTGGCCTTCAAGGAACCTACATCCTAAGGATCCTTAAATATTCATTCAGGATGTTTAAGATATTTTTTAAATGTCTGGAGAGCCACTGAGAAAGGAATGACAAAGCTGAGTCCTAAATCAACAAGAACCCCATTCAGAGATTTTTTCAGTAATTTTTATAAGACTCACTAGAACCAGGACACTTTTTTCTTTATTTCAAAAATCAATGAAAGGTAGGGAAGATATACAGGCACAGAATGATATTAGAAAAGATCTAATTAATGTCTCATAAATGTTAATTTTATGATTCATCTGCAACTACTACTACTCCACAGAACCAAGCTGTATTATATATCTGTAAACAGCAGGGTCCACTTTGGTAATTATTTGTGTCATATTTAATAAAAAGTCATATTCTCCACTCTGCACAGACACTCCATGTAGCAGCAGTTTTAATTCTTATCGTAGCCTCCTTTGACCCCCAAACATCCAAAGTCTTTGGAAAAGAGTTTAGAGTAGCCAAAACTATAAATGAAGCTGAGCTTTAGCAAGCCATTTCCAAGAATCTCCAAAGTCTGTTTAAATAATTGACCAATGTAGGATCATTCTTGAATATCAAACATATCTTCTTCATCTATTTTTGTTTTAAAAATAGACTGAAAATTGACTCAGGATTATTGTCTTGAGATTTGGTATCATAGTGACTTAAAGATTCAGGGTAAGCATCAACCTTAATTTTGGAAAAATTTACTTTGATCCCTGTAGTACCAAGAGATCTTGCCTTGGAACGAGAAAATTAGCAATGTTGAGCATGATCTTATATTGCCAAGGCCAATATTACAGAAAATATTACCATCTTATTCTTGCTCATTCCAGTCCCTTCCCAAATACCCCCTGAAGAACATTCCTTAAAGTGATCCATCTAGGGACTTGAGGGCAACTGGAGGTA
This sequence comes from Okapia johnstoni, assembly GCA_024291935.2. Classification (NCBI taxonomy): domain Eukaryota; kingdom Metazoa; phylum Chordata; class Mammalia; order Artiodactyla; family Giraffidae; genus Okapia; species Okapia johnstoni. The sequence continues at coordinate 64,676,441 of CM044308.1, forward strand.
CCTTTATTCATTTGTAGCTTTTTTTTCAATCTAAACACATTCCTGCTGTGCAAAGGAATGATTCAGAGGTTTAAATGCTGAGGCTCTTACCCCTTATAAACTAAAAAAAAAAAAAGAAATTCTCTTCTCTGCCTCACCTACACCTACTGGTCAAGATTCTTCCAATACTCCATCCTCTCTCCAGAAATACACAGAAATGCACACAGACAAGGGACCAAATTCATAACTATAAATGGAAAGTATTGAGGGAAGAAGAAGCCATCACTAAAAGCAAACGTTATCTAGGAAACCATTACTGGAAAATTGTTACGGATTATTACAAACCTTCCTTTTTTCCTAAAACATTTATATCACTTTCATAGGTACTCAAAGAACTTACACTTGGCGTTAAAAAGAAAAAGAAACCATTCAGATATCTATTTCTTTCCAGTGATTTTTAAAAAATATTTTTAAAAAATAAACTTTGTCTTTGAAATAGCCTAAGGCTCACAAGAAATTATAAAAATAGCAGAGTTCCTATGGACCCTTCTCCCAGTTTCCCCCAATAACAACATGTTACACAGACTTGGCTCATTGTCAAAGCCAGGACATTGATGCTTGTCAATATTATTAACTCAGATATAGTCTTTATTCAGATCTCACAAGTTTTACACACATTTTTTTCTTTTTCTGGTCTGTTGTTATTTGAAGTTTTACCACAAGTGTAGACTCAAGTAACCAACACCTTAATCAGGATACAGAACTGTTCTGTCACTACAAAGAAGTTTCCTAGTGTTATTACTCGTCATACCCTTCTCCCAACACTGTTCCCCCAACCACCTGTCTATTCCCCGTTACTATAACTTTGTCATTCGGAAACTGTTAAATAATCATACAGTAAATGAGCTTTTGAGATTGGCTTTTTGTGTTTGCCCTTAAGATCTTTACATTCATTTTTTTTTTTTTCTCTCGGCTACGCCGTGCGGCACGTGGGACCCTAGTTTCCTGACTCGGGGATGGAACCCTTTTCTTGGAAACACAGAATCTTAACCACTGGACCACCAAGTAAGTCTCTACATTGATTTTTAAAGTTCACTTTAGCAAAATTTAAAATAAAACCAAATGATCACTGTATGATCAAAACATTTGTTTTCCACCTTCACTATTTAGGGAAAAAAGCACTCAGAATAACTAGTGTTTCATTTTATTTCCACTCTTTAAAAGAGAATGATTGCATATGCAATTTGGAATGAGCTGCAGAGTTGCTAATGCAGAAGATTAAGAAGACATTGCTTTGGCGGCTTTGGCAAGTTGAAGCATATTATTTTGGCCTCCAAAAAATTATGATGACATTGGGATCACTGAGACCACAAGAATTTTGGCTTATTGCTCAAATAGTTGTTACTATTTGTGGAAAGCAGACTTAAGTTTTGAAGATAAAACTTGCAATAAGAATGAGTTTAACAGAACTCTGAACTTGATCAAATGCCAATTATTACAATATTTCTGTATCTGTAATTAGGAATACCATCTAGGAAAAGGATCTGGTTTTCACAACCATTTCTACCATTAATAAAGGAGCACACTTGCAAAGAGTCTATTAAAATATGTTTATTACTCCTATCAGAATTTTAAATGCTTGGATTTTAAGCCTTTAATGTAAAATCTGCATGAAGCTAAGTTTTAATAAGTTGAGTCAATTCTTCATGGCAGAAAAAGCATTTGTGGAGAATAAAAAATAATTCAGATAAATGGACTTAAAGGACTCTTCATAGCAAGAAAACTACTTCAGAAATATGGTAGAAAGTTACACCCAGGAGCTATTAAATTTGTTTCTAAATATATGTAAATGGGAATGCCCAGTTAACAACTACAGGAGCAGTCACGTCTGCAATGGGTATTCTAGGGCTTTCCATTCCCACAGGCTCCTGTAACTACTTCTGACAGTGTATTTGGCCTTGAGCCTGAACCACCTGCTCTGAGGACACAACTCTGAGCTCTTCACTCAGTCTTCCACTGATCACCTCCCCTCACCTCTCAAACTATTACAACCTTGGCCATGCCGCCTGGGGCTAGGTAGACTCCTGCCTTTAGGTTTTATGAGGATACAACACCCCAGGGGGTTCTTTTGCAGACCCTCTAGCTGTACTACCAGAGGCCAGCAGTCTGTCAGGACATACAGACCATCAGATTCCAAGCCTAACCTAAAAATCACAACCTTTCTGCCCATGTCCAAGTGTCTAACAGATGCTATGCACAGTGCAGCTGGACAGCTCTCTTCCCAAGCATCAGGCCCAGTGATGGGGAAGAGGTCTTCATATGGGGTAACTAGTTTGGGGGTTAACCCAGCAGGGAGAATGAAGATCCCATGGGGGGAAGGGGAGAAGAGGATGTACCCAGAGAGTATGGTGTTGGGAATAGTGGCCATTCCAGAAGGCGGGCAGACAACTGGCCACACAGAGATACAACAAACCACATCAGGTGGTCTTCCCAGCAGAACAGATTACGAGGCAATGAGGAGTTGAAAGTGGCAAGATGATGGAGATCCAGCCAGTGGCCAGCATCAGGAAAGTCTGGAAGCAGACTATTGAGGCAGGAGAAGACTTAGGGGAACACAGAATTGTCCTTGTTACTGGCGCTGGAGTACAAATTTTGAGTTGGAGCACAGGTAAAAGGTAAGGAAGGGAAAGGAAAGGCCAATGAAATTGATGTTAACTAGGTCCTTTGATCTCATTTAATACCCACAATAACCATGCAAACTAGGAATTATTGTCCCCGTTACGCAGGAGAGAAAACTGAGGTTCAAAGAGGCTATCTAGTTTTGCCATCACCACACAGGTAACATGTGGGGTAGCAGAATTTGAACTCAGGACAGTCTGACTCCAAAGATATTGCTGATATATTCACATTGTCATTTGTCATATTTATGATTATTTAACGCCAACTCTTTGAGAACACAGCCCCCCAAGTGCATAGTTCTCCTCACATCATTTGTTTTTTTCCTCCTTAAACAGTATTATATCATAAATTAGAGGCTTTTAAGGGCTTCTCAGGGGCTCAGAGAACAACCCACCTGCCAATGCAGAAGATGCAAGTTTGATCTCTGGGTCAGGAAGATCCCTGGAGAAGGAAATAACAGCCCACTCCTCAGATGGTAAAAGCATCTGCCTACAATGCAGGAGACCCAGGTTCGATCCTGGGTCAGGAAGATCCCCTGCAGAAGGAAATGGCAACCCACTCCAGTACTCTTGCCTGGAGAATCCCATGGATGGAAGAGCCTGGCAGGCTACAATCCATGGGGTCGCAAAGAGTCAGACACAACTTCACGACTTCACTTTCACTTTCCAGTATTCTTGCCTGGGAAATCCCATGGACAGAGGTGCCTGAAAGGCTACAGTCGGGGGCTGTGGGGGGGGGGGGGGTAGCTGGGCGGGGAGGGGGTCACAAAAGAATGGGATACAACTTAGCTACTAAATGACAACAAAGAGACTTTTAAAAATAGCATGAATTCACTTCCAGTGGCTCTGGGAGGGGGAGTAGAGTCAGACCTACCTAGATATGGTATTTGGAGGCAGCAGTGTGCTGGATGAACAAGCCAGACCTTAGCTTCTGAACGGTCCCCAGGAGATAGAGGAATATCAAAAGCAGAGACCAAAATATGAAGAATGGAGCTGGCGTGTGTCTGGTGAGCCCAGGCTGAGTGCAGAAAACTACATTCCTCCAGTGAACTTTTCTCAGCATTCCACAGGCACACAGAAGAGTCAAGTGGCTCTAAGAGGTGGCTGGCTTCAGCCCTAAGAAACTGGGAGGAGGATATGCAAATTTATTGATGGGGGGGGGTGCAAATATCCATTGTAATTCTCTTGACTTTTTAAAACTTTATACTTTATGAAGTATAAAGGCATTTTTAAGATCGCTGAAAATAATGTTAATTTAAATGGATTTCTAATTTCATCCTTTCAATAAAAATAGCTCATGCATTTATGTAATGTAAATATTTTCAAATAAAGAGCAATCAGAGAAGTATCCTTTCCAGTTTTGATCACTGTCATCACTGGAAAGCCCAGGTAATGTAATTTTTTAAATGAAGGATGGAAGTTTATTTGGTATTTTAGAGCGCCACCTGGTGGATTAGTTAATAATAACAGCCCAGAACAAAAAAGAATCAAAATGGCTCTGAAACACTTGGTGATGGAATCCTGTGAGGCTCATCCCTTCTCTTTGGCTCTCATTCCTTTCCTCTCTCCTCCTCTCCCTCTCTCACTTCCTATCCAATCTCTCCTACCTCTGTTTACACTTTAAGCTTGTCCTGCCCCGTCAGTACTGCTGAGTCCTCAAAGTGGCTAAGGAGCTTGCTTATTTATCAGTTCAGTTCAGTTGCTCAGTCGAGTACAACTCTTTGTGACCCCATGGACTGCAGCACGCCAGGCTTTCCTGTCCATCACCAACTCCTACAGCCTACTCAAACTCATGTCCATCGAGTTGGTGGTGCCATCCAACCATCTCATCCTCTGTCGTCCCCTTCTCCTCCCTCCTTTCAATCTTTCCCAGCATCAAGGTCTTCTCAAATGAGTCAGTTCTTTGCATTAGGTGGCCAAACTTTCAGCTTCAGCATCAGTCCTTCCAATGAATACTCAGTACTGATTTCCTTTAGGATTGACTGGTTGGATCTCCTTGCAGTCCAAGAGACTCTCAAGAGCCTTCTCCAACACCACAGTTAAAAACATCAGTTCTTCAGCACTCAGCTTTATAGTCCAACTCTCACATCTGTACATGACTACTGGAAAAACCATAGCTTTGACTAGATGGACCTTTGTTGGCAATGAATCTGCTTTTTAATATGTTGTCTAGGTTGGTCATAGCTTTTCTTCCAAGGAACAAGTGTCTTTTAATTTCATGGCTGTAGTCACCATCTGCAGTGATTTGGAGCCCAAGAAAATAAAGTCTGCCACGGTTTCCACTGTTTCCCCATCTATTTGCCATGAAGTGATGGGACTGTACACCATGATCTTAGTTTTCTGAATGTTGAGTTTTAAGCCAACTTTTTCATTCTCCTCTTTCATAAAGAGGCTCTTTAGTTCTTCTTTGCTTTCTGCCATAAGGGTGGTGTCATCTGCATATCTGAGGTTATTGATATTTCTTCCAGCAATCTTGATTCCAGCTTGTGCTTCATGCAGCCCAGCATTTCACATGGTGTACTTTGCATAGAAGTTAAATAAGTAGGGTGACAATATGCAACCCTGATGTACTCCTTTCCTGATTTGGAACCAGTCTGTTGTATGTCCAGTTCTAACTGTTGCTTCTTGACCTGCATACAGATTTCTCAGGAGGCAGGTCAGGTGGTCTGGTATTCCCATTCCTTTAAGAGTTTTCCACAGTTTGTTGTGATCCACACAGTCAAAGGCTTTGGCGTAGTCAATAAAGCAGAAGTAGACATTTTTCTGGAACTCTTGCTTTTTCAATGATCCAACGGATGTTGGCAATTTGATCTCTAGTTCCTCTGTCTTTTCTAAATACTTATGCCTGATTTCAAAAAATCTAATTAGTTTCTAAATTTCAAGTAGAAAGGCAAATATACTTAAAGTTACAAAATTCAGCTTCTTCCAGAGATTGAATCTTTCTGCTCAGGGATAGGTTTGTATCTTCCAAAGAGGAGTTTTCATTTGTCTGTTTTACACAGAAATAGTCACTCTGTTAGAACCCCTTGTTCATATTTTATTTGTAAATAATGACTAAAGTTGACTAACTTACAGTGTTTTAGCTAGTTGTCCTGATTAAATTCCCATTGACTTTTGAGAAAGAGAAGGCTGGTTTGGAGTAAGTGTCTTATACATCTCTGATCTCAAATGACCCACAAGTAATATGAATGAATAGGGGAGGACGGGCAAAGACATTGGGACTGAGAAGACTGGGGACCTAGAGACCTCATGATTTGTCCACAGGTGTATATATTAACCCAATCGAGCCAGCTCTTCCAGTTATTAAAGGGAACCCAAAAAACTCGATTTTTATGAGAGATCTTTCTGTGTTTAAATGTTAGCAAATTTTCCCAGAAATGTCTGCAGTCCAGAAGTGGCCCATTGGCCAACCTCTAGTTTGAAGCTGTGGGATTTTGGACTTCATTCACTGGATGATAGAATATGAGTAAGTAAGCCATCGACAGCTGAAACCCAGTCTCTGAACAGATCACTTTTCCCATGTCTAAGGACCTCTACCACCACTCAGTCAGAAAGTCTGCATCATTTCCCCCTGTTTCTGAACAAAGTCTTATTACATGATCATGGAGAGTTAAGATGTCCTGGCATTAACCTTTTTTATCCCTGTGACTGTCCATGTGCCTTGAAATAATCCAGGGTTCAGATTTTGGCCCCAACTAGAAACAGCTGAGCAGAGTTGGGAAAGTAGCTGTGGCACTAATGGGCTTGACGTTTACATTGCATTTCCAAAAAAAAATTAATATGCAAGTTTTAAAATATAATTAAGCTAAAAATACCTTCATTCAAATTTGGGCCATCTTACTCTGCAACAAAGCTTTCTCATCTACACACTTTACCGCAGCAACCAGAGGCAACCAATCACTAATTAATTCAGGAAAGATGATGACATCATTTACACATTTTAAAGGGAAAATATTAGCTTCCTTCCTCAGAGTTTTCTGGGGAGCAGTGAAGAGTTTTTTGCTATTTGTTTTGATATGGACATAATTAGCAGAGAACACAATCACAATGTTATAAAAACAAGTATCATGGCAAAAAAGATTTGAAGGATCTCTGTCTTCTTGGGCTATCATGGCAAATACCATAGACAGTGTGACATAAACAACAGAAATTCATTTCTTCATAGTTTTGGAGGTTAAATCCAAGATGCACATGCAGGCTAATTTGGTTCCTGAGGAAACAGTGACAGACTTTATTTTGGGGGGCTCCAAAATCACTGCAGGTGGTGACTGCAGCCATGAAATTAAAAGACACTTACTTCTTGGAAGGAAAGTTATGACCAACCTAGACAGCATATTTAAAAGCAGAGACATTACTTTGCCAACAAAGGTCAATTTAGTCAAAGCTATGGTTATTCCAGTATTCATGTATGGATGTGAGAAATGGACCATAAAGAAAGCTGAGCGCCAAAGAATTGATGCTTTTGAACTGTGGTATTGAGGAAGACTCTTGAGAATCTCTTGGACTGCAAGGAGATCCAACCTGTCCATCCTAAAGGAAATCAGTCTTGAATATTCATTGGAAGGACTGATGCTGAAGCTGAAGTTCTAATACTTTGGCCACTTGATGCAAAGAACTGACTCATTTGAAAAGACCCTGATTCTGGGAAAGATTAAAGGCAGGAGGAGAAGGGGATGACAGAGGATGAGATGATTGGATGGCATCACTGACTCAATAGACATGAGTTTGAGTAAACTCCAGGAATTGGCAATGGACAGGAAGACCTGGCCTGCTGCAGTCCATGGGGTTGCAAAAAGTCAGACACAACTGAACTGAGGGCTCTCTTTCTGGCTTCCAGACAGCCACCTTCCCGCTGTGTCCTCACATGACCTCTTCTCATTGCATGAGTATGGAGAGAGTGCCCTCTTTGCTTTGTAAGAGGTGTCTTACAAAGAGGTATCTTTGCTTGTAAGACACGTCCTATCAGATCAGGGCCCTTATAACCTCATTTAACTTTACTTCTTAAGGAATCCCATCTCCAGTCACAGCCATGCTGGGAGTTAGGACTTCAGCATATGAATTTGGGGTGGGGGAACCCAAACATTCAGCCCATAATAAAGGAGCTCCATTGTACTTCTTTATCATTTGGGGAATGCCTCTTGAGACCAAAAGAGTTCAATCATCTCCATTTTAAAAATCATAGGTTCTAACGTTGGATTCTTTATTTTAGCCAGTTTTTTCAAATCCCTTTACCCTGACCTTCAATCTTTTCAAGCTCTAATAGGTATACTTGTGGTTACCACTACATATTTCCTAGTCTTTCATAATGTTTCAACTGGGTCTCTGAAACAACTACTCCTTTATTGCTAAATAATTTCCAAGTTTTAGCTTTCCCAAAACTTCAAACAATATACTTTATCATTTACTTAAAATGTAAACAACAGGTATGACTTTTCAAAATTCGCTTCAGAACTCTAGGAAGTCTTCATTTTATAATTCCTATCTGGAGCTTGGAAGTAACTGCATTCTAGATGGCTCAATTTTATCTTTGTTCAATGGGAAATGAGCTACCTGACTAAACAAATCTGATTTTGAAGAATAATAGACATATTTTCCATTATTTATGATTTTTTAAAATAGAATCCCTTTAAATACTTTTTTGAAAAAATACTGCAAAATGCCTTCAGGTACCAGACACTAGTCAATGGTCTTGCTTCTCCCCCTTCCCCTCTGTAAGCCGTCCATCCTATCCTCTGGCTATAGCTGATTAACAGACAGCTGACCCAAGGCTGAACTGGCTGGATTAGATTTTTTTTTCCCACAGGAATTAGGAAGAAGGACAGAGAAAGCCTAAGGCAGTAAGATATGAATGCTGGATTTGAACAGACTTGTCAGCCAAGGGCACCATTGGAGGGCAATGCAGATGAGTCATGCCCAGGAGAGCCAAGGAAGCAGCTCTCAGACAGCGAGAGGAATGCAGCAGGTACACAGAGCAAAGCAAAGACAAGTGGCCCCTGCAACCTAGGAAACTTTCTCCACAGTTCCCATTTCTCATCCTCCCAAACCTCCACTATAGTTACGTGGAGTCAGTTCCTTACTGTCTTAAAATAAGAGTGTATTCATAGAAAATCTGAGGAACAGTGAGGCCAAACTGATGACTGCCACTGAAAAGACAGTTCCCAAGAGGAGGGGCCACGTGAGGAGGAGCCAGGGTTGAACAGTCAGCAGAGGGAGGGGGGAACGGTGATCAATCAAGAGCCTTAACTGTGGTTTCCACTGAAAAGAACAGGGGAGACAAAGTAGGTTTAGTATTGACTAGTGTGAATAATTTCAGCATCTCTGGGGCACAGGAGCTGTCCCCAGTTGTTTGGTACCTGGTCCTGATGTCACTAGGACAAGTGTGCAATGGCCCAGAGTGTAAGAGCTTGATTAAGGAAGTGGTTAGTGATGTGGACTCTGGATTGGTTGGTTTGTATTGCAAAAGTGTGCCCCTGGAGAGAGGGTTCCTCCTGGGGGGTGGGGAGGGCAGAGGGGCAATGAGGGAGGCAGGGGGTGAAGGAAGGTGACTGAAGTATATTATTGGGTTGTCCAGATCGAGGCATGTCCAGCATATGCATGTAAGCAGATATTAAAGCATCAAATTTACAGACACTAGAAGCAAGGTTAACACACGTGTATCCAAACATACTTTAAAATAGGAACTTGTCCAAAGTTGTAACATGAGCACTAAAAAACCCAGTTCCTTGCTAACACGCCACATGCACTCTATTGTACCTCCACAAACCTCCTGCTGGTCTGGGGGCTCCAGTCTCTTTGTAGGATAATATGGGATATGCATGTGTGCATGTGAAGTCACTTTAGTCATGTTCGACTGTGCCATGCTATGGACTGTAGCCCACCAGGCTCCTCTGTCCATGGGATTCTTCAGGCAAGAATACTGGAGTGGGTTGCCATGCCCTCCTCCAGTAGATCTTCCTGACCCAGGGATTGAACCAGGGTCTCTTATGTGTCCTGCATTGGGAGGCGAGTTCTTGACTACTGTTGCCACCTGGGAAGCTCAATATGGCACACAGGACTCCATAATAACAAAAGCAAAACCCCTTGAAAAGGATTTTTTTATTTTCCTTGGAAGGGAAAATATCACTTTTGAAGCAAACTCCCAAGCTACAATAGTGCTACTCCATTCAAGTAATAACATAGAATTCACACGTACTCATAATATCAATAGTTATTCTTCACTTCACTGTCATTTAGAATTGACATTACATCATGGTATGGTTAATCTTTTGCAAAGATACATAGTGGTTTTCCTGTTTCTCAGATGCTATTAAGGTGGTGATCTGACTATGCCACTATGAGATCAATAGCCTTTACTAAAGACTGATGGGTGAAGCTTCTCTTGAAAATACCCATTCACCTTGATTTCTTGAATTCACCTTGACTTCTGAATCTGATGTACTCAGACACATTTTGTTCCTTATGATCTACTCCCATTTTCCCATTTTATATATGAAAAAAAACTGAGGGTAAAAGGTATATTTACTTTCCTAAATATACATCACTAAGAAGTGATAGCCTTGGGACTCGGATCCAGGTCTGTGTGTCTTCAAGGCACATGTGTTTCTCAACAACCCCTGCTGCCTTCCACCACAGTAAACATTTGTTGGAGATTATTCCAAACTTCAAGTCAAAACTATCGAATGAATTTGTTAATGAGTCTTTTAAAACTGTAAGAACTATCTACAGAAAATGCCTACCTTAGGAAGTGGCATGTTTCTTGATATTGTTGTACTCTCTGTACAAGAATACAATAAAAATCTTAAAAGCAAAATTAGAAAGAATAAATCTTTCTCCTTCTCTCCACACATATATACTCCACACACACATACACCAATTCACACATGTGCAAGACTACACATACACAGATACACACACACACACACACAAAGCAGCCTTGTAAAGTCATCTGCTCTATTTCCCTCTGGCAGAGACACATGACTTGAATTTTTAAAAATCTCATACACCTCCCCTGGGGTGCAGGTTTGTTTAAATAAAAAAAGTTCATCATTTATTTCATGAATACATTTCAATGACAGTAATATTTTTAATGTCTTTCCACTTTCACTTAAAAATAAATGCATGATGGTTTCAGATAGCCTTAATTTGTTAAAATAAATCTTTAAAAATAAACCTTTCTGGACTTCTCTGGTGGTACAGTGGGCAGGAATACACCTGCCAATGCAGGGGACACAGGCTCGGTCCCTGATCTGGGAAGATTCCAGGTGCCTCGGGCAACTAAAGCCTGTGCACCACAACCATTGAGCACGAGCTCTAGAGCCCATAAGCCTCAACTACTGAGCCCACATGCTGCAACGGAAGCCCGTATGCTTAGAGCCTGTGCCTCGAAACAAGAGAAGCCACTGCAATGAGAAGCCTGTGCACTGCAATGAAGAGTAGCCTTCTCACCACAACTAGGAAAAGCCTGTGTGCGCAACAAAGACCCAGCACAATCAAAAATAAATGTTACTTAATTATAAAAAATGAAATAAACTTTTTCCTTAATTTTTAAATTGCATAATTTTTACCATAGAAATTGTGGTGACATTATTAACTGCCTTCAAACAAGTTAATTTATGTCATAGATGATATTTTTCCATAAAGTACATAAAACTACATAAAAAGATAATGGAACATAAATGTATAAAATACTTTTTAATACAATAATCAGTTTTCTCCTCTAGCACTAATATAAAATATATATATATATGTGTGTGTGTGTGTGTGTGTGTGTATATACACTGACAGTAAAGAAATACACCATGTTGTATTTTCTGCACACTGGGATGTGTACATGCCAATCATAAACCAAACTCCAGCTAAAGACCAAACATAAGACATGGAGAAAAATAAAAAACACAACAATGAATAAATAAGCATCTTTTTCTTCTGTTCAAATTGAAATCAAGATAGGAACGTCCTCTGCTTTTTTCTAAATATTTCAAACTTGGTTACTGATAGCAGCATTTGCATTTCATAACTGCTCACTAATTTCCAGAAACAACCTAAGACTTTCAGAGGTCAACTGTGTATCATTCAGGCTGGGCTAGGCTATTCCGCAGGATCAAAGAATGTGAAAAGTCACAGCAATTTAAAACAACCTTTATTTCTCACTCATGTGCATATCCATGGGCTTTACTTGCTCATTGATTGAATCACCAGGGAACCCAAGCCAACAGAGGCAGAGAACAATGGGAGAACAATGGGCTGGCTCTTAAAGCTTCTGCCCAGAGATGACGCACATGACTTCCGCTCACAGGTTATTGGCCAAAGCAAGCCACACGACCGAGCCTGATAGCAATGGGGTGAGGATGAACAATCCTTCCACAGAGAAAGACATGGAGAGTGGGGAAGGATGGAAAAGAGACTCGAGAGAGGGGATATATGTAAACATACAGCTGATTCAGTTTGCTGTACAGTGGAAACTAATACAACATTGTAAAGCAATTATACTCCAATTTAAAAATTTGGGGGGAAAAAACACAGATTTCTGTAAGCTCTAAAAGCACCCTATACCTAGGACTATAGTTCATGAAATAGGTTATCTGCATCATCTCATTTGATCCTGATAACAGCCCTTGGTGGTACATAAAGGTGGGACTATGCAGCAAAACACTTAGCAGTGTGTACTGCTTCTGCTATTTTTGGTCTTCCACTTCAGTCAATCAGAGGGTACAAGGGGTGGGGCCAAGCCAGACCAAGGCCCCTTTCAAACTGCTCTCATACCCACCAGCTTCATCCATCCTCCTTCCTGCCTTCTGAGTCTTCCCAATTCCTTGTCCTCACTAATATTCCTGGGGACATAGGGGAGGTGAGTGACAGGACTTATCTCCCAGGTCTCAAACACCTCTCGAGGAAGCAAAAAGTGCATTGCCTTGAATCCCCCCTCCCTGGACCCTTTCCTCCATGCAGCTGTTGCTGAAGTGCCTCCTGGGCCAATCCCCGCCCTCAACCTGTGCTGTATAATGAGTCCTTCCATCCTTGCAAACCCTGCTCCCCCAGGGTGACAGGACACCTCACAAGCTGCCTGTGATGCACTAGGCAAATTAACATCGAGCTGACCACCAAGCATGCTGTGTAATGTGAATTTTGAAAAAATCAGCTCACAAATGTTTGGAAAATGACATTTATTAAATACAGAAGTTCACAAAATCCAAGTCATCTCAACCCCTAGATTCTAAAGTTCCACTAAATTTACTTTTTCCTCATAGTGTTCTGCCTACTCTCCATTATTCTTATTGAACAAATGTAGAGCAAATTAATTTGTTTTTCATCTTTTGGCAGGTTTCACAGTATTAGAGGAAAATAAAACTGTTTTATTGATTTGATGGTGAATCTGAAAGGCTTTCAGATCTATCTTCAAGTCAATGAAGGCTCTAAGGGTATAGATCATCAAAAATAAAATAAAATTTAAGGGCTAAAAACAATGAAGAGAAGGAATAGCTGTCATGTCACTGGAATTCTCTGGAAAACAAACTTCAGTGCTAAATCTATGCTAAATTTGTAGCATAGTGTAATGTGGTACAAACAGCCCCAGAATAGGAAGGAATTGGTTGTACTCAAGGAACAAAGACAAGACCCCCTTGGGGTCTATGGCTAGAACACTGCAGGTGAGGAGGTCACCGATGCAAGATGTCAGAGGATGGTGTGGTAAACTGAAATATTAGACCCTCTCTCTCTCCTTCTCCCTCATGTGCACACCTCTGCAGGTGCACACACACATATGTGTCCATGCCCTTTGCCATGTCACTCTGCAATTCCTCTCACAAAAGAGGAAGTATTTTCTCACCCCTGGACTTTGGGTTTGCTGTGACATTTCCTTTGGTCAATGTGATATAAGCAGTTGGCACACAAGAATTGTGCTGAGATGTGCAGGCAGCCAGCCCCTGGCCACCCTGCAAAAATGTGGGCAAACCAGCAGTCATCAGCAGATTCAGGAGAATGAGAGTTGTTTTAAGCCAGAGATTTTATGGTGATTTGCTCTTCAGTATCATTGGGACAATAGCTGACGAATCCCAATCTTGTGGGACTCTATGCCAGAATGCAAGTGTTGGTTTTATTCCTGGGAGAGGTTTTCAAAGTCAGCGACGTTATCTGATTAACAATGAATATATCAAAAAACCACTGCAGCAATTCAGGCAAGAGAAGCCTTGGACTAAAGCGAAAAGATTGACAGTTAGAGAGAAGCAGGTGGAATCAAGAAATGTTGTGGTTTGGAGGAGCAGAGAAAGTGGGAGTTGGGGGGCTGGGGAGATGTGAAGAGAAGGGAAGGGTCTGTTTGTTCAATGTGAAATTACTAGAGCATATACGTGTGTTGAAGAGAGGGGCTAAGGCAGACTCAGCCCATCCTAACATCACTAAATTCACCCCTTTCGTCTGCATAAGAACTTTGCAGAGTAGATTTCATTAACACTTCATTTTACATGTGGGGCAGCTAAGTCACAGAGAAAGTTATGTAATTTTCCTAAGCTCATACCCTGGAAGGTAGCAGGGATGAAATTTCATGAAGTCTGACTCCAGAGTCTGTGTACTTAGCCATTAAGGCACTCTACCACTGGAGCCCAGTCCCCAAGGTGTGAGAGGGGACATGGACTGTGAACAAAGTATACTACCCGCCATTTCAGTTCTAGGAGGGTCAAGTCATTAGCCACTGCAGTCGCTGACCTACAAGGACACCATGAAAGGAATTCAGGATGAGGCATTCTGTGTTTTGGACATATGAACCCCTAGATGGTTAAAATGTATATCTAAGGAAGAATTTCAGTGACCCTATTGAAATGGCATTTTGCATTTCCCATACATAGAAAAGCACTAAATTCATTAATTAAGATATCTGATATTTGTGGCTAGCAATAACCTTTTGCCAGGATGCATGCTTGCCTACATGTATTCTCCAGTCCAAAAAATTCATATATATCCTGAGGGGCTCCTCCCCTAGCCCTCTGAAGCAGTTCTTCAGAGCTACCTAAGGGGCTCTCTCCTGGGGTTCCATAATAAAACTGAAACTCACAGCTCTCACATTGTGCATTTTTGGTTTTTTTGTTTGTTTCAGTTGACAGAACCAGGACATAAGGGCAAGCTGGTGTTCAATACACTCAGGTTTGTCCAGCATAGAGAATATAGCCAATAATAATATAATAACTTTGTACAGTGACAGGTGGTAGCTAGATTTATTGTGGTGATCATTTTGTAAAGTACAAAAATATTGAATTATTATATTGTATACCGGCAACTGGGCTTCTCAGGTGGTACTAGTGGTAAAGAACCTGCCTGCCAATACAGGAGACGCAAGTGACATGGGTTTGATCCCTGGGTCAGGAAGATTCCCTGGAGAAGAGCATGACAACCCACCCCAGTGTTCTTGCCTGGAGAGTCCCATGGACAGAGAAACCTGGTAGGCTACAGTCCATAGGGTCATACAGAGTCAGACACGACTGAAGCGACTTATCACAGCACAGCACATACTTGAGACTAATATAATATGGTAAGCCAATTATAATTCAATTTAAAATTTTTAAATAAAAAAATACACTCAGGAGAGCTTAATCCACAGAAATAGGAGTGAAATAGAGACTGTGGTTACAGGTAGAGAGAAGTTGTTTGATGGAATCATGACAGAATGATGGAGGGGTTCCTGCTTTATTATTTATTTTATTAAGCAGTATATAAAGCAAGATCATCCAATTAGTGCAAGTGGGGAGAAGAATTTAGGAGAGAGGAAAACAAGTGAAACGGTCATTTTAGGAAAGGGGAAAGCTAATATATCAAGGAAATAAAGTAGAATTATGGTGCACTGGCCAAGAATTTAAAGAGGAGCTGGCTAACATGCTTGAGTGTTTTTTCTCCACATTAATTATTTAGTTTCAGGTTTAAGAGAGGGAGGGAAACAGGAGAGGGTACAGATTATTTGCTGGGGAGTGATCACAGTGACAGAACAAAGAATCTAAGCTGGATTTGGAGGGGACAAACAATAGGAGCAGAAAGCATGATAGTAAAAGAAAAATAAAGAGACAAAAAAGGTCAATGGATAAAGGTCTGAATGATCTAGAATGTGATGACTAGAAAACGTAAATTGGAAGCATAGAAGAAACTAGTCAAGAGATGAATGCCTGCAGGAAAGATTTGGGAGGGAGTCCAGTTATTAGCAACAGAAAGGTTAAAGTTACGACTGCAGGAATGGCTGCAGGGGAGATCCAATTCAGGATCAAAGAAGCAAGGTACTAGATGCAAATCCCCTGGAACAATGCTAGGGACAATGAAACAGCATTGTGAGCAGTGAATAGGGAGGACCTAGAGACCATAGGTAACAGCAAAAGAGATAGGCAGTAAAGTCTGAAGGCACAAAATTCAAAGGAGCTGAGTGTTTCAAGGAAGAAAGAAGAGCTGTGATCCAAAAGCTGCAATGGGGTGTTAGGAGGACACTCACCCCAAGCTCCAGGGCCTGTGGTATTTGCACTGTAACTGTTACTAATAATAATAACATAATAATAAGAAGAAGAACAATACAACATTGATAATAAGCTGCTTCCACTGGAGAGAGTACAGGTGAGGAGGTGTGCATAGGAAGCATCCAGGTTTAAATTAAGTCAGGCAGGTGGTGAGGGCATTCAGAGCAGCAGTTTGCCCTGACAGTCCATCAGTTCCAAATGGCACAGGCAAGAGTTTTGGGAGGTTGAAGAAGGGCAGGAAATTGGGTCAGATGAGTGGAGGTGATGAGTGGTGGCAGAGGGCACAGACCCTGTGGAAGCCTTGGAGGGGTGTGGCCTTCTGGAGGAATGTGAAGTATGATGGGATCAGTTCTAATGAGCCCTTGGAGAGGCTGGGTGTTCAGGTCAAGCTGAACAATGTGGGGCCACTAGGCAACAGTCCTCTCCTGCTGACCTTGGCAGTGTGGTAGTCTGTGCAGGAAGCCAGGGGGTGAGAGCCTCCTGCATCTGTCTATAGACAGGGAGGGGTTGACAGTGCAGGCACAAAAGAGCAGAAAGAAAGAATCAGAAAATGAATCACAGTTGTGGTTCTATCATACAACAAAGAATAATTACATACCAGCTTAAGTAGGACAGTGATTAAAGATATTATTTATTAGAAAGTATTCAGTTTGGTTCTTGCTGTGAACTGTAAAACTACAAAATTCCAACCACACAGTTAACACTAATGATTTGGCAAATGTATAATTAAAACACACAAATGATTTACTTAGAAGGAATAAGCACAAACAAGATCCTTCTGCAAAGTTCTTTCCTGCTGTGAACATAGATTAGAATCATCAGAACAGAAAGTATTCAGACTTGATTCTGCTGAAAAATGCACTGTGACACTGGCAGGCATTCAATGGTTACTAAAGACAGATAATCTCATAATACATTACTTTGTTTCCAAATACAATATTTCATAATGCAAACATCCATGAATGGATGGCTAGTTGATAAAATTATAATTTTCTACATAATATACCATATATCTATTAAAAATAAGGTAATCTATATATATCAATAAAGGAGAAAAAAGGAAGATAATATCACATAACATACAGAATGCATGTGTGTTTAGAGAGAGACTGAAAGACAGAGCGTACACATGAAAGAATTATATATGATAGATAATCTTTAGGTGTTACTTCTTGAGGGTAGAAACACTGAATGTTCCATTTTGAAGTTTCTGCAGGGTTTATATTCTTTTTATAGCATCCAGCACAGAGGAATGAGGGATAAATAAACAAGTACTATTTATCATGGCCAGCAGAGAATCTCAAGGATCAATCAAAAGGTATTAACATTACTTGAATGAATCCTGCTTGTCCTTTAAGCTTGTCTGAAAACTCACTTCTGCACTGACTAGTATATTTCCAAAGCTCCTTCACTTCCTGTTTTTCAAGTAAAACTGCAAAATTTTCAGCTGGGTGTCCTGTGTCCAAATGGTGGTCTGTAGAAGTGGTGACCTAGTGATCCTTGAAGAAATCTATCAGCATGAGTTAGTAATCAAAGGGGATCATTTCTTGACTGAAGAAGCAGTTCTTTTCTGGGTTAGCAAGGGTGCCCAGAGGAGGGAAGACGGAGAGATAGATGGAATAGGATGGAGTTTTCCCCTTTACTGCCCAAAGTTCTGGGCTGAATAGTGATGGAGAGAGGGTTTAATCATGAAACTGAAGGGCCTGGAGATGATGCCCATCTCATCCCTCAAAAGATTGAAAGACCATAGTATAGTATTGGCTGTTACCCAGTCCAAGCTCGCTCTGCTCACCACATGACAAGCCAGAGAACTGAGGACGAGGTGTTGAGGCAAGGAATACGACTTTACTCGGAAAGCCAACTGACTGAGAAGATGGCAGACTAACGTCTCCAAATAACCATCTTGTTGGGGTCTGGATGCCAGGTCCTTTTATGGATCAGAGATAGGGAAGAGGGGGAAAACAAAGTAAAAAGGCCATTTAATCTTACAAGTACCTGCTAGAATGGCAAGCCTTAGGTGGGGGATGTGTTCATTTCTTCCTGCCTGCCATCTACATGAAACAATAGACTGGTTCCAAATTGGGAAAGGAGTACACCAAGGCTGTATATTGTCAGCCTGTATTTAACTTATATGCAGAGTACATCATGCCAAATGCCAGGCTGGATGAAGCACAAGCTGGAATCAAGATTGCCAGGAGAAATATCAATAACCTCTGACATGCAGATGACACCACTTTTATGGCAGAAGACGAAGAGGAACTAAAGAGCCTACTGATGAAAGTGAAAGAGCAGAGTGAAAAAGTTTGCTTAAAACTCAGCATTTAAGAAACTAAGATCATGGCATCCAGTCCCATCATTTCATGGCAAATAGATGGGGAAAAAATGGAAACAGTGACAGACTTTATTTTCTTGGGCTCTAAAATCACTGCAGATGGTGACTGCAGCCATAAAATTAAAAGACGCTTGCTCCTTGGAAGAAAAGCTATGACCAATCTAGACAACATATTAAAAAGCAGAGACATTACTTTGCCGACAAAGGTCCATCTAGTCAAAGCTGTGGTTTTTCCAGTAGTCATGTATGGATGTGAGAGCTGGACCGTGAAGAAAGCTGAGCACCGAAGAATTGATGCTTTTGAACTGTGGTGTTGGAGAAGACTCTTGAGAGTCCCTTGGACAGCAAGGAGATCCAACCAGTCCATCCTAAAGGAAATCAGTCCTGAATATTCATTGGAATGACTGATGCTGAAGCTGAAGCTCCAATATTTTGGCCACCTGATGCGAAGAAATGACTCATTTGAAAAGACCATGATGCTGGGAAAGATTGAGGGCAGGAGGAGAAGGGGGTGACAGAGAATGAGCTGGTTGGATGGCATCACCGACTTGATGGACATGAGTTTGAGCAAGCTCCAGGCGTTGGTGATGGACAGGGAAGCAAGGCATGCTGCAGTCCATGGGGTTGCAAAGAGTTGCACACGATTGAGCAACTGAACTGAACTGAACTGATTTGCTAGAAGGGCAAGCCTTAGGCAGGGGTGTGTATTAATTTCTTCCTTCCTGCCATCTACAGGTGGACAGGGTTCTGAACAATGGCATTTAAGCTTAACAGTCAGGCAGAGGGGCAGGATTCTCTGAGGCAGGCCATTAAGTGTGATTATAATAACAAAAGCCACCAAAGAAACAGACCTAGCATGGAGAGTGAAACTGACTCTTCCCCTGTTACAGCTCTGTGCCCAGAGACATTCCCAGGGAAGCAGAAGGAGCCTAGTAAGGAGGCAAGAGAAGAATTTGAGTGGTTAAGTTCCTAAGCACAGCAGATACTACCTTGAGAATGCCTGAAATACAGAGGGATATTTGAGGAGAAAAAAACCATGGCCATAACCCGGGCAACAACATTAATAGGACTACATTTGCAATCAAGGCCTGTATGGGGCTCACATAGCAAACAAAATATCAGGAGTTAGTCAGCCTGTCCAGGAGTCAAGGTCCATAGCTTCTGCTCTGATGGGGGTGGGGAGGGGAGTAGATTATATATTCCTTACTTTCAGGATTTTGGTCCCTTAAAAGGCTATGGTCTATAGGACCACATTTGAATTTAGGTCATAACTTCTTTAGCCTACCGCTGAAGACTGCCAAAATACATGGTTTCTCTTTTTAAAATGAAGTTCCTCTGTGCTAATATTATAAAAATTCATGGAATCTTCAATTTATCTTTGAGTTCTGATCCAATTTTTTAATGAAACATTTCCACTTGACATTGTGACAGAAACTGTCTTCTTTGAACACTTAATCAAACGCTAATCACATAAAATTCGCTTTTCAAAGACCTCCATGAACTCAGAATCTCTGAAAATGATGGCATTTGCTACCAGCCTCCATTCAGGTATTGGGCTGTACTTTTAGCAAAGCTAAGTCTTTAATTTAAGAATGTGCTATAGGCTTTATTGGAAAAGACATAAATAATGGAGCTAGAGCCTGGAAAATGGCAAGCTGGCTCAACTTCTTGGAACATCATTCGTCAGATCCAGCTGCAAAAGCTAGAAGTTATAAAAAATGCATGCAGGATTTCTTTTTAAGCATTAACACACCACTACTTTAAATGTTGGTTCTGACTGAGAAATTCCTCTCTGCAGGTACTTTTTACCCCTGTAACCTCAGCAAGCTGCCAGGGCCTCAGGAGACTAAACAAATTGCTAACTTAAAAATTCACTACAGTATCTGCTCTCTTTCCAAGACATAAAATGTGCTCTATAATTTGCTCTTCTGAATCCCCAGGGACCTTAATCACCAAGGCCCCATGTGCTCATATGATGCCATCTCTCATCTATTATTAATATACTGGACAGTTCTTAAAATGCATCACACCCAAAAGTCCTAAAATGGGAAGTGAAAATGCCACTAGCTAGCACATTGATTTTCCCGAGGTAAGCAATATCAAAAGTGATGACAAAGATGATATTAACGCACCAGATTCCCAGGCAGAAAGTATAAAGGGTTAAACTCTATAGTCTGTATTTACCAACAGATGGTGGCAAATGGATAATGAAGTCCAGGGTGTGAAGTCACTGTTAGAAGTTCATGAATGAAAGGAATTCAGTTCTGTGCAGCTAAGAAATATAAAGTTATCAGGAATAGAATATAAAAGTATGAAATTTAAGACAGCAATATTTTGAAAATATAAAGACATCTGGATATAGGCTCAGAATTAGTACGGATAAAGCAGCTGGCTTATCTTATCGCATTTCAATGACTCATAAAAATGGCACATAAATTCAAGATGGTTATAATTCAAGTAGGCCCAGTCAAGACATTGCCACTTAGAAAGGGCCTATATGTGAAAGAAGAAGACAAGCATCCAGAGGAGGAAACTGACACAGCCTCAGGGTAAAATGAGATCCGTGAGAAAGTATGAAAGTGTGAAAGATGAGTCTTACTGATATTTTCAAACTAAACCCTTGGAGTCTAGGTCATGATGAAGAACCAGACTTTCTTTCTCTGAAAACTTGGGTCTTAAATCTGTTCAAAGCACTTCCTTAAAATTAGTTGATAGGCAAATATAATAGAAATGGATTAAACAGATGAAGAAATAGAAAGTCATAACCGAAAAAACCACAAGAACCCTCATGGATTTTGTAAGGATAATGTTTCCATCCTAAAGAAATACAGGACTTTCTTCAAATGCAGTCATAGGTGGAGGCAGACAGAGAACAATCTGATTAGAAAGAGGAACAAAAGAGTCCTAGAACTCTGAGAGTTTGGCCAGCAATCATAACCTATTACAGATGAGATCAGAGTTATGCAAAGAAAAGAGATGGAAAGGCTAAATTAAGAGTATGATCTGACTGTAGCTCTCAGTCTTGATGATGTTAGCATATGTGATGAGGGAATGTGTCACTCAGACCAGTAATCAGCCTAGAAGCAGAGAGAAGGAGTGCGCGGTAAGGACCCATCACTGGGCAGACACGGCTGGTGGGATCAAAGCAGTTCCCTCTCCAAGTGCTCTTGGCTACCGGGTTTGGATTTATACCAGGCATCCCCTTGGTCTGGATAAAAGACCCCTCGAGAACACCTACATAACTTCAATTTTGTCTTCACTTTGTATCCCTTTGACTATGAATTCAGCCCTTCAGTTACCCTGATGCAAGAAAGATTTATAAAATGATAAAAACAAATAATTTGTGGCTGGAAACAGATATTCTCCATCAAAATTAATAAATCAACATTTGGATTACCATTCTCTCATAACTTAACACGAGTCTGTTCTCTCCTCTCACGTCAAGAGGTCTTTCACAAGGCACTGGTGTATAAAGTTCCAGAACTACAGATCTAACATCAGAGCTAGGTGACAGGAATTTTGCCACCCTGCGGGGCATCTTGGCAGCCAGTCAGCTAGACCCCCTTAAGTGGCTCTACCTTCTGTTACAAAAAAAAAAAAGCAAGAAAGATGTACGAACACATGATCCACTACTGCATTTAGCACTAGATGACTGTGAATCAGAAATCAACTATACAAATCGGCAACTGATACCAAATACATTACACTCTTCAAGAATAGACCCTACATCAATTTTGTTTGTTCTGGGCTCTAACATGGTGCCTGACATACATGGCATGCTCAGTCACTCAGTCGTGTCCAGTTCTTTGTGAACCCATGGACTGTTGCCCACCAGGCTCCTCTGTCCATGGGATTTCCCAGGCAGGAATACTGGACTGGGTTGCCATTTCCTCCTTCAGGTGATCTTCCTGTCCCAGGGATTGAACCCATCTCCTGCACCTCCTGCACTGGCAGGCGGGTTCTTTACCACTGAGCTACTTGACATACATTAGGGTCCTAAGAAGTGCTTTTGAATAAATAAAATTTTAAGAAACGGAAATGTAAAGAAAAAAGAGAAAGAATTCAGGTTCCTCCCAGAAGATGAAGCTGCTGGTGAGTCATGATGACTTTTCATATGACTACTAGACCAAGTGGTTTCCATCCTTCTGAGTAGTTATTCATAAAAATTTTTGGAGGACAGAGAAAACTGTGAAAATAGATCAGTCATGTAACTGGACAAAATAATACAAGGTGGTGAAGATGCAAGTTGTTCTTGCTTTAATACAAACACAGAATGAGATTATTTAAAAATAGCTTCCTATTTGTATACACCATTCAGCTTGAAGAAAAGAGATGTGAAGTGAAATAAAAGTCGTTCAGTCGTGTCCGACTCTTTGCGACCCCATGGAATACAGTCCATAGCATTCTCCAGGCTAGAATTCTAGAGTGGTAGCCTTTCCTTTCTTCAGGGGAATCTTCCCAACCCAGGGATCAAACCAGGGTCTCCTGCATTGCAGGCGGATTCTATTATCAGCTGAGCCACAAGGGAAGCCCAGACATGTGAAAGTCCACTGTATTTGGCTATTAGTTGACTCAGGAATAAATAGCCTACAGTGGTGAGTTACAGCCAAAAAATAAAACTGTTAGAAAAACAGAATAACAACTTATAAAAAGGTGCCTAAAAGAGCTATCCTTCTGTTGCTCTTATGTCATCTGAGGAAGCAGACAGATATAAACCATAGCTGATAATTCAGGATACTCATACCTCTGCCATGGAGACCCAGCAGGACTTTTACACACACTCTGGACACTGTTTTGTCATATTATGCTGTGTTGAAATATTATGAACTCCCTAACGTTGAAGCTATCCCTATGCTGTTAAAAGGTCAGAGTTTAAGGTCCAAGAAAAAGACCTATTAAAATATCTTTTTAAAGAGGACATTGTACTAAGTGAAATAAGCTAGACACAAAACAACAACTAATAACAATGATCCTACTTATATAAAATACCTAGAATAGTCAAATTACAGAGACAGAAAGCAGACTGGAAGTTACCAGGAGCCTGGGGAAGGAGGAATGGGGAATTCCTGTTTAGTGGGTACATAGTTTCATTTGGGGATGATGATAAGGTTCTGCAGATGATTTGTGGTGATGGCTACACAACAGTGTGACTGTACTTAATGCCACTGAACTGTACAGTTAAAAATAATTTAAATGGTAAGTTTTGTGTTAAGTGTATCTTACCACAATTAAAACATCAAGTGAGGAATTAGTCACTTACTAGACTCAGAAAGCACAATTTGAATGGAATGAAACCAGTAACCCAGACAATGCAACCTCTTCCCACTCACGGGGCTGGGATACTGAAATGATCTGAAAATTAATTTTCCATTAAGACCCTCGAGCAGATAGTTAGAATGTCCCTCCCATCCTACATGTAACCGACTCTAAGAACTTAATAGCCATCACTGTCATTTACTGATGATCTGCCCTGAGCCAACACTAATTGCTTTACACGAGGCATTTCTTTAGAACGTAATTTAAGACCCCTATGTTCCAGCACCAGCTTAACTCTCCCATCCCACTCACCGTTCCCTCCTCTACATTTGGCCAACTGGGGACCATCCTGAGGCTCCAGCCTCAAGAATTCAACTTCCTCTGATAACCCTCACAGGATCACAGCC
This sequence comes from Okapia johnstoni, assembly GCA_024291935.2. Classification (NCBI taxonomy): domain Eukaryota; kingdom Metazoa; phylum Chordata; class Mammalia; order Artiodactyla; family Giraffidae; genus Okapia; species Okapia johnstoni. The sequence continues at coordinate 64,700,577 of CM044308.1, forward strand.
TAAACCAGTGTTTCCCAAACCAGGTTCCACATAAGAATCACCAGAGGACTTAAAAATTACTGGTCCCCAAGCTACAGCCTAGAAATTTTGGTTTAACTGGTCAATGGTGTGTCCGGGGTATTTGGTTTTGTTGTTTTTTTTTTTTAACTCTCCAGGGGATCCTAATCAACAGTCAAAGCAGAGATCCAATGACCTAAACTGACTTACTTATTTTCTCTGAGTTCCTGAGGCCCCTCATGCTTCGCACCACAATATTAGCCTGCACCTTGCTTTATTATAATCACATGTTAGCTGGGCCTTCCCTTTTGAACACAAGCTCCGTGAAAGCAAGTTCAAGTTCACCACTGTATTCATAAGCCTGGAACAGCACCTGCCATATAGTAAGGGCTCAATAACTACCCCGAGTTGCTTTCTATAATTCACTTTGCACCCACTCTGAATGACAGGTCTTATCATCCTCAGTTTAAAAATGAGCTCTCTGAGGCTCAGAGAGGCTAAATCATTTTCCCCAAATCACACAGTAAGTGAATGGCAGAGCCAGGATTAGAACTTTGCTCTCTGATTGTAAAATTCTATTCACTATGCTAAGTTCTATTCACTACACTAAAGCGATTTCAGACTCCTTGAATAATTTGCTCATATTAAATGAATTGTTCTTAGTGAATTAGAAATAAAGACAAACCTGGAAACTATAAGTGTGCTGTGAGTAACTGGGAAAGATACTCAAAATCTAAAAATCAGTCAGTTTCTTAAGGTTGTTGGAGATAAGCTTTCACACAACCTGGGCCTGGGCTGAATAATCAGAAGCATGCTGCTGAAGAGGCCTCATAGCCATTCCTGGAGGAATATTCTGTTTCTCAATAATAGAACTCTCCTTTCTAGGACTCTAGATCCAATAATGGAGAAGGTGATGGCACCCCACTCCAGTACTCTTGCCTGGAAAATCCCATGGATGGAGGAGCCTGGTAGACTGCAGCCCATGGGGTCGCGAAGAGTCGGACACGACTGAGAAACTCCACTTTCACTTTTCACTTTCATGCATTGGAGAAGGAAATGGCAACCCACTCCAGTGTGCTTGCCTGGAGAATCCCAGGGACAGGGGAGCCTGGTGGGCTGCCGTCTATGGGGTCGCACAAAATCAGACACGACTGAAGCGACTTAGCAGCAGCAGCAGATCCAATAAACCTGCAGTGGTTTTGATGTATTGATTTCTGAGCAAACAAACAAAACTAGTAAAAGAAAACTGTGAGATTGTAATGTCCACTGCAACTTTCTTAGGCAACCACATCAGATACTGCTGATAACCACCCATTCAGTTTTAGGACTTTCAAGTTTCCTGTGGCTACCCAGTCTCCAGCGTGGTATTTGTTTCTCCTCAAAGGCAAACACCACTGCGACAACCCCACTGCCTGGAGAGAATAGAGCTCCTGAATGGGACTAGATATACCTGCATGGATCTCTTTTCCCAAACACAAGGCAGTCACTGACTTCCAGAACACACTTACTTCCTGAGATGAGCTTCCACTGCTCAAGTCTCTCTGACTGCTCAGGAGAGGAGCTTGGCTACCAAGTGTCAGGTGGCCTAGGAGTGCCAATTGCTTACTGTTCAGTTCTCAGGGCCACCTCTAATTATGGAAAATTGGAAGTATATCCAATAGTAAGTGAACATTTCTGCCTACAATTCAACTAGACAGTTGGCACAGAGTGTACAAGTCTGTGATTAAGATGGTGAGTCAGGCCACAAGCCTAGGTTTGTACAAATATTCTGGCATATTATGGGATGGACCACTATATTAGTAAATCTTGGCACCAACAAATAAAAAGGCTTTTTTAATTATCTTGGAAATCAGGAGGTTTCACAAGTATCTCTCCAAGCTTGCAGGGCAGTCTCTTAAACTTCATGAGAGGTCTGTATCTTTCACAGCATCACTTAATGGACATATCACAGTTGTTAAGGACTCTGGGTGTGCATCCTACAGCTCAATAGGCTCAGGCCCTGAAAGAATTTCTTAATGATGTTTTAGCTTTTTTCCTTAATCTGTGGAAGGGAATAAGGATAGCAGCAAATAGAGTTATTGTGAGAATTAATTGAATTAAATATTACTGCAAGTAACATACTTAACACAAATGTCTTCTGAATCTTGAGAGACTTAACTTTGAGACATTTCCCAACACTGGGCTCTGAGTCTTCATACAGGCAAAAGAGTTTCACAAAGTACATTAGTTTCCAGATTTGGAGATTTCCCAGATCAGTTCATTTTTTTTAAAAAAAGATTTGGCAATGGAAGAATATGATATATAGCTGGCAACCTCTGTTTTTCTTGTGTATGTCACGTAAGAACACTAAAACAACTACCTAGCATTGTCAACATTATTTCATGAAATAAATTATACTTAAGCACAAAAGAGAAAGACAGAAAGAAGTCTAAAATATAGAGTATCTTGTTTTTAAATTTTGAATAAATTCAGCTTTCTGAAAAACATACATTGTCCATATCTTTCTCATCTGCTCTCTGGCAGGTGAAGAACTATCAGAGAATATCAATAATGCATGAACTAGCATTTGAGAACCATTTGACCACCTCCCCTGGCATCTCTCTGTGACCCCAGAGCACCAACGACCCAAAAGCAGAACTGAGACTCCATCCTTCTTATGGCCGGATCCCAGGAAGTTCTCAAAGTTAAGTCTCTTAAGATTCAGAAGACACGATCAGATATAAAAAAGAAATACAGAAAGTCTGTGAGGCGTGGACAGAATAGGAGCCCTAAACTTGTGGTTTTCACATAAGATGTTCATGACATTCCCAAGTAAGGGCACATCACAACAATCTGAGATATGACACTGTGACACTTACTGTAAGGCTGTAAGTTCAGTCTTAAATCAAACTGATGACTATCACTTTAAAGAGAATAGAATACACTTAAAGAAGATATCAGATTAACACCAGGAGTATTATTAGATTTTCCCTACACTAACACATTGGCAGCATTTTTCTGTTTTGTTTGGTAAAGAATTTGAGTTGCTTATAAATTTATGCTGAAACTCATAACTCATTTTCAGAGGCTAATGTGAGCAACCCTACTTGCACAGGGAGTTGTGTTTACCATACCTACTGTTCCTGTGTTTCCATTAGAATGCAATTATCCCGCTTGGGAAAAAATAAAGGCCACTGGGTTAATGGAGCTTACCTTCCTTTTATAGTCCATAAATAATAAATCAGATATAATATTTAAAAAGAAAACCACATCCTTCATATCATTGTATTTCTGATGCTTTTTTTTCATAGGACCTTTGAGTACATGGCACTTACTATGGCCATAATTCTTGCAGTCCAGCAAGTTCCCACAGCACAGGTTCAGTACAAAGTACATGGCATGTGTCTATTAAATTGATATTCATCAATACTAAAACATCCACAAAATTTCCTGTGACATTTTCAAATCAGATTATTGAATAGTCCACTCTGAATTCGAGGAGTGTATCGCAGAATGATTTATCCCAGCAAACACACAGAAAACCTCGTGAGCTTGATCTAAGTATTGACAGAGATATCCATTTAAAACATTCAAAACAAATACAGATTCAAGTGCTTCCCTTTGCCTCCAGAATGACTCACCAAGAGATGCTGTGAGTAGCCAGTAACAAGTGCCTGTGACCATGCTAATGGCAATAAATGGCTCGAGGTAAGACTCTCCTGCCACTACTTTCTCTAATGAAAAAATGAAGACTTTCCTGCCAGCTAAATAGCTGAATAGGGCTCTCAGCCCAAAAGAACCTAATCAATGCTTTCACTTCAGACTTCCCAAGAGATCAACTAGGCAATCGCACCAGTACCTAGCACATCAAGATTTATAGGCAGATTAGGAATACATGGCCTGAACAGCTTCAGAAAGGCATTTGTCTTGAATGATATTTGAAAAAAAAAAAAAAATTTAGAGCAGCTGCTGTTGGATCATCAATACCTGAAACTAACAGGACGTCTCGTGAGATTTATCCAAGAAATCATTTTAAAATAATATGGGAATGAGAATACACCCCTGAGCCTGCTGTAAGAACTGTTAAACACTTGTAAGTCACTTTCCAAAAATAATGAAAATCTCTGCTTTCCACTTGACACAGGCTTGTGTAACAAAATGCACTTCAACTGCCAACAAACAGAATCACACACAACTCCTGCAGCAGCATCACAGCACATTTCTGTGAATAAGCATTTTAGGTTCAGATTATAAACCTAGCAATGAACCAACCAACCACTTTCATTAACACCACAGCATTATAAGCATACTTTAAAAAAGTTAATTTGAAGAGCATGTATCTGTCAATTGCACATGATTATTTGTTTTTATTATAATTAGTGACAACAAAATGGTATTTGTTAACTACCATTTCCTGAGTGCTGTTCAGCTGGGCACTGATCTATTAGTTTTATGTGCATTATCTAATTTAATCCCTGAAAAAGCTTTATGGTCTATGATAGGTGACAGATTATCCCACCCCCAAATATGCCACTTTGGCATAAGAATTATTTAGAACTAAAAACTTTAAAAACAACATGTAAGAAGGGCATTCTAAGCTCCCCTTTTCTTCCTGAATATAGAATATTAAAAACTCCCATGTAGGGACTTCCCTGGTGGTCTGCTGCTGCTGCTGCTGCTGCTGCTGCTGCCATTTCCTTCCCCCCTGGTGGTCTAGCTAAGTCGCTTCGGTAGTGTCCGACTCTCCTTTCACATAAAATCTTTTGAAAGGATAAATTTTTAGAGAATCAGAAACAGCCCTGTGAATCCATAAGTGTTTTAGCATAATTTTTCTATTTTTCAATGCCACCCTGACTCCTGAGCTACATGGTTTGTAACTTGTTCATTTAACCAGTCAGTCACTCATATAAGTCATTTGATAATCTTGTATGTCCTCTGCATTGACAAACTATATAATAGGCTATATATTGGCTCTACAATGTGAAGGAAAACTGTTTTTACTAAGCATTTCAATTACCAAAATATTTAATACTCAAGGACAATATTATAGTATACTATGTTAATTATTTTAATGCAATGATACATATAATTTTTTAATCTTAATTTTAAAAAATTATGATGAGAGACTAATAAATTGAGACAGTATTTACCCCTATGAAGTCGCCTTCTTCAAACTCACTTAAAATTTCAGAGTTGGCATTTTTGTTCATGCTTGTATTACTTGACATGACCTTTAAATGTCCAGCACGAACCAAGTAGCATTCCAAGGGTACGTGTCCTTGTCTCAGAATCATACTTTCAGCTTCAAATCTGGGGAGAAAGAATATTAAAAACATCTCTTCTTTAAAATGGTGAGTTAGAGGTCATTTTTGGTTAACAAAATCCTGTCATTTTTCTGTAAAGAATTTTACTTTTTATTTTCTTAACAAAATTATCATCCTCTTCTCATAAAGACCTTGAAGGCAGGGACCCTAGTCAACTTGTCCACAGCTATAGCATCCAAGCCTAGAATGGTGCTTGGGTCAGAAAGTCGACACTCAATGAATATATGTTGAATGGATTTATAAACAGGCAAAAGAGGGTGTCGCACAACCACAGAACAGAAGGTCTCCCTATAAAATAATTTGTTAGATGAGCCCTGCTATTTCACAAAACACAGGTGTTTTTTGAAATCACTATTGCTGAATTCATGACATAAAACCAGATTTTTGGCTTATAAACTTGGTGTTGACTTGCATTGCTTCTATCAAGACTTTTTAAAAGTACTGTATTCAAGAGAAGTTTTGTAAATCTGTTTCTTTCCCCTATTTGCAAATCTTTAGCCAGAAAGAGCAGTCCACCCTTAGTACATAGAACCTACCCTAGTAATAATGCATGGTAAGTGCTAATAAACATAAAAATGACATGGGGCAGTTGATTAAAAAGCTCAAGATTCCTTTGATACCCTTGAAATTCTGATTTGGTAAGTCTGGGGTAGAGCCCAGGAATCTATTCTTAAAAGACTGTCCAGATTATCTGATGAGGACCACACTTTGAGAAATACCATAATTGAAGCTAAGAATAAATGTCATTTAGTTTTTTTTCTGATATGAGTAATTTTTGTGATGACCAGAACATGTTATATGAAATAATAAGAAGTTCTATGAACTATTGGGATATTTTCTGATTTTCAGTTAGCAGTTATACTATCCAGAATTCTTTCTTCCTAGAAGAACAGTTATAATTTCTTTATTCCATATCAGGCAGGTGTAATTATCAGAGAATGTGAATGGGAAAGAAGACAGTGGTATTAGGTATTAAAGACACAACCATCTCTATGTCATCAGTGAGAAGGCCTGAATTCTAGCACTTGATGAGCTAGATACATTAAAAAATCTTGAAAAAAATCACTTAAGCTCCAATTCCTCACTTACAAAATGGGACTATACCAACATTCCTCATAATAATGTTTTAGGGGGAAAACATGGAATATATAACAGTGACTTAAATTATTCAAAAGGAAGATATTTTGTAAATAAAGTATTAGCATTTGGGCCCTACTTCAATAAATTTGACATCGCAGAAGCAGGATAACTGCCAACAAAAAACCATACAAGTTGATAAGTAAGCCTGTCGCAGCTCCATGGATGCTGACATGGGACTCTTGAGTCAGAGACAAAGGACTTTACCAGTTGCAGCAGAAGGAGAAACAAGAGTATCAGTATTGTTGCACCAGTCCTCAGATCCCTCAAGGCAATGTGGAGGGCCCAGTGGAGCCTGCACACACAGCACGGTGAGTCCCAGAGGAGGATTCTATGCACAGGAAATCCACTGCTGTGGAACAGAAAGTAAGCAAGTTGGTTTGTCTGAAAGGTGACCAGGTGCTGTGAACTGCAATACATTACTTTCTCAGGATTACCAAGTGCATAAACACTCCAAGAAATGGCCCAGGTTTGAAAAAAAAAACGAAAACAGTCAAAGTCTTGGGATGTATACAGCAAGATGTATAGGAACATAGAGGCTCAAGCAGGCTGTATCTCAACATACAGCACATAATAATACAAATGAATGGAATTTTAAAATAAAGTTAGATGGCTACTTAGAGAATTATGATTCTAGTTCTAAAAGGGAAAAAGGCAAGGAGAAATTTTACAATGTTATTTTCACTGCCTTTGAGAAGAGGATCATAAGATTACAATGTGAAGACTCCTGACTTTGTATTGTTTATGCTAATGGAAATTTTTAAAAACCATGACTAAAGCTCTTTAGACTTGAAAAAAAATCAAAAATTCCTGAAAAAACTGCCACATCACATCACAGAAATACCCTCAAGATAATGATTAGTTTCCATGAACTAACAGTAGGAAAACAGTCCATAGGACTAACAAGAAATTATGAGAATGAGGCCACCAGTAAGGATGTGATGGAAAAGGAAGGAGAAGGTGGGTAGACCTGAGAACTTATAAATTTAGGACAAGCATTTTAATGGAAAAGGTCTGGAATTCAAGATTCAATCAGATTCAAGGCCTCACAGAAAGTAGGATTCCACATCCTCTTTTCTTCCCTTTATATTGTAAAAGTGTGGGTGTGAGCCAGTCCTTCCCAGCCAGGTTTTGAAGTACATCATTTCGCTGCCAGATGCCCATTATACTAACTGGATCACCAGTTTCCTCTCTATCTTGTTGACACAAGGATTCCAGAGCTACCCATTTCTTTCGCAGCATTAAAATTCAAGCCTGCTACACATAACAATAAACCATAAAAATTTACATAGGTCTGCACTCTGCTTTGGTATTATATTGTAACTCCAGAATGGTTCTTCAATAGCCTGCATGAGTAATGAGAAGGAATGCCAATACTAAACAGGTTTCCCATGCTTAAACATTTAATTTTATACTTCTGAGGCATTTGACACATTTGTGAATTACAGTTTGATTCCAATCATCTCTCTCAATAATTTTTTCTTGTTTAGAATATAGCTACAACTACTCCCAGTGGATAAACAGAAATCAGAGTACTTTTATTAGGAGTAGAAAGACTTAATACCTTCACAATCAAAAACTACATAAAATGTCCTCATTAATATACATATGGCTATACATATTGAACTCTAAGAGAGCCTATGAATGTTATTAATTATTTATAGATACATTGATTCATTTGGTTTTATTCTCCATTTAAAAGGAAGGGAAATTTGAATACATATGAATATCAATCTTCACTGAATGACCTGGTACTTTTTAAAAGTAATTCACCATTAAAATTTCTAAATATCCATGATTTTTAAAATGAGGCTTCATGTTAATGCTACACTATTTTTAACATTTTCCAAGAAAGACTCACATACACAATGTATCTTATATTAAGCAGGGTTCTGGGTTGCAGACAAAAGAATCTACTCTGGTTTAAAGAAAGAAAGGATTTACTATGGGTACTAGATAGCTTATAGCAGCCATCACCAACCTTTTTGACACTGGAGACTGATTTCATGCAGGACAATTTTTCGACAGAGTAGATGCCGTGGTGGGGGGTGGGGTTGGTTTGGGGATGATTCACATGCATTACATTTATTGTGCACTTTTTTGTAATACCAGCAATGATCTGACAGGAGGTACCGGTCTGTGGCCAGAGGTTGGGGATCTCTGGATTACAGAATCTTTAGAAAGGTTAGTGAAATAGCCTGTAGGCAAAACTTACAAGAATAACTTTGGTGAAAATGCTGGGCAGATCCCAGAACCATTTTATCTCTACCATAGTCAGGAAACTGATGCCAACCACCTCACCTGAACAAAGAATCACATGTTTTTTGCCAGTTTCTGCATCAGCAAAATGGATGTCCTGTGTCTAATCTTTCCCCCACACACGTTAATTGCAAAAAAAAAAAAAAAAAAAAGTGAAAGTGTTAGTCGCTCAGTCATATTGACTCTTTGTGACCCCATGGACTGTAGTCCACCAGGCTCCTCTGTCTGTGGAATTCTCCAGGCAAGAATACTGGAGTTGGTACCCATTCTCTTCTCCAGGCGATATTCCCAATTCAGGGATGGAACCCGGGTCTCCTACATTGCAGGTGGATTCTTTACCATCTGAGCCACCAGGGAAGCCTATTAATTGCAAACCAAATGTCATAAAGCTATATCTGTCAGAATCTAAATCATGTATTGATACTCTAAAAGAAAGCGAGGAGGGACTGGAAAAGGTAAGTTTTTGTTTTTTTGTTTTGGTTAATATTCTACATTGAAATGGCGAGGTTAACATTATGGGGAAATATTAAAATGTAGAGTTTGTTTCAGAAGATTTTGGGCAACTCCAGATTGCAAATGTCAACTTCAACCTTTATCACAAAATTCAGGATACCTTACCTAATACATTTTGCATGTTTTCCCCCTTTCTTGACAAATAAGAAGACTGTTACAATAGTCCAGTCATTTTTAAATTGCTTTGGTATTTGCTTACAAGCTTTGATCTTCATCCTATTTTCAATTCTAATTTCCTTCAGGTTGGTTGGAAAATTCATCATTACATGACAGAGTTTAAAGCACAAACCCCAAATTATTACATATTTCTTTTAGTCACTCTTCAATTCGTAATATGTCTTTTGTCTTTAAAGTTTTGTTTCACTCTATTCACCATCTGTCCCTGCCTTTCTTAGGGGATTGCCAAGACTCAAATGGAATATTTTTGTGTCACTTACTCTTGATAGATTGCAGTCTGGCAAAAATGGAGCTGTACTTCATTTGGCAAACTGTGAAATGACCTATTCCTCTTTAGATATAGTAGAAGCTTTAAAAAAAAGAAGAAAGAAAATAAATAAATAAATAGCCTAGAAAGGGGATGAAGGAAAAAGATTATGATCCTCTGCAGTTAGCTCAGATCCCTTCAATGTTTCTGATAACCAAAACAAGAAGAGACTTTATGTGTTCTCTAAAGTCTAACCATTTTTTAGGTGGTAGATAGTGATCATTACAATCTTCCATATCTAGACTCATGAGAATTTGCTATGATGCTAACAGAGCTAAACTTCTATGGAAGGGAAGGTGACAGTGATACAGTGGGGAGATGGTCTTCCCCTGTACTCATGAAGTGCCATGATGTTAGGGCCTCAAACTCTGTGAAGAAGTTGGTAAGGAATATTTCAGAACATAGCTTGCCCAGCAAAACAGTTAAGAAAAAACAAGCACCAGAAAAATAAAATCTGATGGTGTCCAGGAATCCTTTACTGGAAGACATCTGAGGTGAAAAGTTCAAGCATGCCTTTTTCTTTCCTTTTCCAAAGTATTAGGTTTTAATATGCATTAATATTGCATCTGCCTGCTATCACTGATAAAGAGCTGTGAATTGGCTACTAAATCTTTAAAATGTTTGCATTTCTAAAAGGTCTAAAAACAAAGACATATTCATAACCCCTACCTCATACCACATACAAAAATTAACTCAAAGAGTGGATCAATGATGTAAGTATAAGACTCAAAAATATTAAACCGGAAAATATAGAGGTAAACCTTCATGACCTTGGATTTGGTAATAAATTCTTAGATATAACACACAAGCAGCAACAGAAAAATATTAATTGGACTCTATTGAAACTTAAGACTTTTTGCATCAAAGGACATTATCAAAGAAAGTGAAAAGACAACCTGTAGAATGGAAGAAAATATTTGCAAGCCATATATTTGACAGAGGTTTAATATCCAGAATACACAAAGAACTCACAATTTGGTAACAAAATACAAATTGGGCAATTAAAAGTATGTAGTGGACTTGAATAGACATTTCTCCAAAGAAAGTATACAAAAAGTCATAAAAAGTTACATGAAAAGATGCTTAACATCCTTAGTCACTTGGGAAATGCAAACCAAATACAGAATGAGATACTGTTCACTCCTACTAATGGCAGTTTAGTAATAATTGTGGTGGGTGATTTAGTCACTAAGTCAAGTCCGACTCTCTGCGACCCCATGACAGTAAACTGCCAGGCTCCTCTGTCCATGGGATTTTCCAGGCAAGAGTACTGGAGTGGGTTGCCATTTCCTTCTCCAGGGGACCTTCCCCACCCAGGGATCAAACCTGGGTCTTCTGCATTGCAGATGGATTCTTTACTGACTGAGCCATACTGGGATAATAGAAGTAGTAGAAAAATAATCAGTATTGATGAGGATGTGAAGAAACAAACACTTGGGCATTGCTGGTGGGAATGCAAATGATGCAGCTGCTATGGAAAACAGAATGGCAGTTACTCAAAAAAGCTACAGAATTCTCTTACAACCCAGCAATCTCACTGTTAGGTAACCCTTTCCTTGACTCCTAATTCCTGGCAAACACTAACTATTTTCTTTATAATTTTGCTGTCCATGATATATAAATAGAATCACACAATGCAGTACTTTTTGTGCCTGGCTTAGCAAAATTCACTTAAGATCATCCCTGTCTTGTAGGCTTCCCAGATGGCACTAGTGGCAAAGAGTCTGCCTGCCAATGTAGGAGACTCAAGAGATGCTGGTTCAATTCCTGGAAAAGGAAATGGCAACCCACTCTAGTATTCTTACCTGGGAAATCCCATGGACAAGAGGCGCCTGGCAGGCTACAGTCCACGGAGCCCCAAAGAGTCGGACACAACTGAGCAATCGACTACATACTCACACCCGTCTTGTATGAATCAACAGTTTGCCCCTTTTTATTATTCAGTTGTATTTCATTGTATGGGTATATCGGTTTGTTTATCCATTCACCTGTTGAATATTTATAAGGATGATCCTTAAATTTCCCTTTCCATTACTAAATAATTAAAATTTCAGTTAATTCCTAAATGAGTATAGTTTTGTGTTAATATTTGTTTGAAATTTGCTGTTTATGATGTACCACTATTTATAAAATCATTGACTAACTAAAAGGCCTCATTTTCTGACATGCTATGTAAGTTTTCTGCAGTGTCTACTTGATTAAAAATTTTGAAATTATAGGGTGTTTAAAACCTAAGTATTAACTGCTACATATCATGACCATATCTTCTAAACTTCTAATGTCATTTTAACCATTTTTAAGTGTACAGTTGGTAGCAACCATGACCACTGTTTCCAAATCTTTTCCATCATCCCACAAACAGAACTCTGTAACTACTCTGTAACTACTAATAACTCTTCATTATCCCCTCACCGCAGTCCCTGGAAAGCAATGTTCTACTCTCTCTGGGTTTTTTTTTTTTTTTTTTGAAGTTAAAAATGCTTCCTTTATTACATAAAGTCAGTACTGCTACTTCTAAATTCCACTGTTTGTGCATCTCTAGGTTGTTTAGTGTTATGCCTGTGATGTGAAGGACAGTTACTTCCAGGTGTCCTCAGCATGGCTTCCCGTGAGAGTCGTCAATCATACTTGCTCCCCACTGCATGTACAGTTGCAAGCTACTCTAGGAGAGTAAGAAGTTCTCCCAGGCCCTAGAGTAAACGTAATGTTCTTCCATACTTTATAGTACCAGAAGCAACAAAGTTCTGAAGGAGACACAATTAATTAAAGACAGCATGGAGTCGCAGTCTGCCAATACACCACCCTCACCGTTTTCATTAACAAAGTGGGTTACGCTGGAGCCCGGATCTGCTTTACAATTCACTGTTACAAGACAGTGCACATTCTCCTGATTTCCAGGGTGCAAGGTCACTCTCAGAACAGCTTCCTGACCAGACCTGGGAGTGAGCGGCCCCAGGTGTGGGAGCGGCTCTGCCAGGTCAGTGCTGGTTTTAAGCCTACACCATTTCAAGGCAGTCTCCACCACATGTCCAGTGAATTACCAAGTTAGCATTTTAGTGCTGTAACATGTTGTGAGGAGAATTACTTTCCATCATGCAGTTTAGTTCAACGAAATAAATACATTTGGGCCAAAATTACAACCAGATTATGACCAATTCTCTAAGCAAAAAAGAAACAAAGTAACTGCTGCAGTTACCAAAGATGCAGTGATTCTCTTCATGTGGCCTTCTACTGGTTTGTGAACTGCACTATCCAAAATCATGAGCTTTAACAAAAATCTTTATAACAAGCCAGTGCATCCAAACAGGCATTTGGCCAGTAAGAATTTAATTTCACACCAATAAAATTTTAGAGTTTAGATTTATTTAGGGCCATTTGCACATGTTCATAGAATAGTTTACCCCTACAAATGATAAGACAGCTCCCCTTCAGCAAGTCTGTAGCCTAAACATACCTGCTTTACTTATATATAGTGAGAGGATAACATTAAACATATGCCAGCAAATTTGGAAAAGTCAGCAGTGGCCACAGGACTGGAAAAGGTCAGTTTTCATTCCAATCCCAAAGAAAGGCAATGCCAAAGAATGCTCAAACTACCACACAATTGCACTCATCTCACATGCTAGTAAAGTAATGCTCAAAATTCTCCAAGCCAGGCTTCAGCAATACGTGAACCGTGAACTTCCAGATGTTCAAGCTGGTTTTAGAAAAGGCAGAGGAACCAGAGATCAAATTGCCAATATCCGCTGGATCATCGAAAAAACAAGAGAGTTCCAGAAAAACATCTATTTCTGCTTTATTGACTATGCCAAAGCCTTTGACTGCGTGGATCACAATAAACTGTGGAAAATTCTGAAAGAGATGGGAATACCAGACCACCTGACCTGTCTCTTAAGAAATCTGTATGCAGGTCAGGAAGCAACAGTTAGAACTGGACATGGAACAACAGACTGGTTCCAAATAGGAAAAGGAGTACATCAAGGCTGTATATTGTCACCCTGCTTATTTAACTTATATGCAGAGTACATCATGAGAAACACTGGGCTGGAAGAAACACAAGCTGGAATCAAGATTGCTGGGAGAAATATCAATAACCTCAGATATGCGGATGACACCACGCTTACGGCATAAAGTGAAGAAGAACTAAAGAGCCTCTTGATGAAAATGAAAGAGGAGAGTGAAAAAGTTGGCTTAAAGCTCAACGTTCAGAAAACTAAGATCATGGCATCTGGTCCCATCACTTCATGGGAAATAGATGGGCAAACAGTGGAAACAGTGTCAGACTTTATTTTTTTGGGCTCCAGAATCACTGTTGATGGTGATTGCAGCCATGAAATTAAAAGACGCTTACTCCTTGGAAGGAAGGTTATGGCCAACCTAGATAGCATGTTTAAAAGCAGAGACATTACTTTGCCAACAAAAGTCCATCTAGTCAAGGCCATGGTTTTTCTAGTGTCATGTATGGATGTGAGATTTGGACGGTGAAGAAGGCTGAGCGCCGAAGAATTGATGCTTTTGAACTGTGGTGTTGGAGAAGACTCTTGAGAGTCCCTTGGACTGCAAGGAGATCCAATCAATCCATCCTAAAAGAGATCAATCCTGGGTGTTCATTGGAAGGTCTGATGTTGAAGCTGAAACTCCAATACTTTGGCCACCTCATGCGAAGAGTTGACTCATTGGAAAAGACCCTGATGCTGGGTAGGATTGGGGGCGGGAGGAGAAGGGGACGACAGAGGATGAGATGGTTGGATGGCATCACCGGCTCGATGGACATGGGTTTGGGTAGACTCCGGGAGTTGGTGATGGACAGGGAAGCCTGGCGTGCTGCAATTCATGGGGTCACAAAGAGTCGGACACGACTGAGTGACTGAACTGAACATTAAACATGGAAGCTTTTGATTTGTGGCATGAGATGTTGGTCTACACAGGTCATCCTTCAAAAGCTACAATTAGGGATCCACCTAACTTTTCAGCAATACAAGCCCAATTGAGGTCTTCTGGACTATTTGCTTGACATTCATGTTTTATGTCTTGGAACTTCTTTTTGATGGCATCCTTGGAGCTTGCATAGATCATTTTACTCTTCAGAAGAGATAGTTCTGGTGCCCATAGGAAAAACATCAACTCCTCTTTTCTGGATTCCGTTGTTTCAAAGCTTGCATCATACAGAGCATAGCAACAATCTTTTTCAGGAAGCATCCCCACAAAATGCTTGAAAGGATCGGTTACGGTGACACCAACATCTCCCATCAAGATCTCCTTGCCTTCCTCCATGATGATGCACTTTTTCTCTGCACTGAGACAGAAGATGACAGCCTTCTTTCTTTTCTTGATTTTTTCTGGCATTGAGCACTTTCGAACTTTCCTGTCATAAAAAATGCGGCGTACTTCATCGGCAACTTGTACTCCTGAGGCTATGTTTGCCGTGGCGGTCGCAAAGTGCAGAGAGGGAGCCGGTCGGCTCTGAGTCTATGGAGCGTCCTCCTCACAGCAGCCGGGCGAGCCTCCCGGCGGGCATGAGGGCACCTTGGGCCCTCTCTCTGGTTTTGTTTGCTTGTTTTGGTATGTTTTTTTTTTTTGGCCAGTGCCATGCGGCATAAGGGATCTTGGTTCCCTGACCAGGGATCAAACCCTTGCATTGGAAGCTCTGAGTCTTAACCACTGGACAGCCAGGGAAGTCCCTCTACTCTCTGCTTCTATGAGTTTTACTATGTTAGATACCTCATATTAGTGGAATCATGTAGTATTTGTTGTTCTGTGACTTGTTTATTTCACTCAGCATAATGTCCTCAAGGTTCGTCCATACTCTTATGTGTATAACAACTGTCATTCCTTTTGAAGGCTAAATAACATTCCATTGTAAAAATATACTACTTCTTTAGCCATTCATATGTTGATGGACATTTAGATATTTCCACATCTTGGCTATTGTAAATAAATAATGCTGCAATGAACATAGAGTTGCTAGTATCTTTCCAAGATTCTTATTTCAATTCTTCTGGAAAAATACCAGAAGTTGGACTATTGGATCATACGGTAGTTCTAGTTTTAATTTTTTGAGAAATCTCCATACTGTTTTCCATAGTGATTACACCATTTTTCATTCTCAACAACAGTATACTTACAAGAATTCCAATTTTCCCATATCTTTGCCAATACTTGCTGTCTTTTGAATTTTTGATAACAGCCATCCTAACAGGTATGTGGTGATATTGTGGTTTAGTTTGCATTTTCCTAACAATTAGTGACCTTAAGCATCTTTTAATATAGCTGTTGGCCATTTGTACATCTTCTTTGGAAAAAAATATTTAGTTCCTTTGCCCATTTTTTAATCTGGTTATTTGCATTTTTTCTATGAATTGCAACAGCTTCTTACACATTTTGGATAATAAGCTCTTATCACATAAATGGTTTGCAAAAATTCTCTCTCATTCTATCGGTTACCTTTTTATTTTGTTCATTCTTTCCTTTGATGGTTCAAAATTGGGAAAGGAGTACGTCAAAGCTATATATTGTCATTCTGTGTATTTAACTTATATGCAGAGTACATCATGCAAAATGCCAGGCTGTATGACTCATAAGATGGAATCAAGATTGCCGGGAGAAATATCAATAACCTCAGATATGCAGGTGACACCACCCTAATGGCAGAAAGCAAAGAGGAACTAAAGAGCCTCTTGATGAAGGTGAAAGAGGAGAATGAAAAAGCTGGCTTAAAACAACATTCAAAAAACTAAGATCATGGTATCAGGTCCCATCACTTCATGGCAAATAGATAGGAAAAAAGTAGAAACAATGACAGACATTATTTTCTTGGGCTCCAAAATCACTGCAGACAGTGACTGAAGCCATGATATTAAAAGATGCTTACTCCTTGGAAGGAAAGCTATGACAAATCTAGACTGTGTATTAAAAAGCAGAGACATCACTTTGCCAACAAAGGTCTGTATAGTCAAAGCTATGGTTTTTCCAGTAATCATGTACAGATATGAGAGTTGGACTATAAAGAAGGCTGAGTGCTGAAGAATTGATGCTTTTGAATTGCAGTGCTGAAAAATACTCTTGAGAGTCCTTTGGATAGCAAGGAGATCAAACCAGTCAATTCTAAAGGAAATCAGTCCTGCATATTCATTGAAAGGACTGATGCTGAAGCTGAAGCTCCAGTACTTTGGCCACCTGAGGCAAAGAGCTGACTCACTGGAGAAGACCCTGATACTGGGAAAGATTGAAGGCAAGTGGAAAAGGGGGTGACAGAGGATGAGATGTTTGGATGGCATCACGGACTCAATGGACATAAGTCTGAGCAAACTCTGGGAGATGGTGAAGGACAGGGAACCCTGGCATGCTGCAGTTCATGGGGTTGCTACGAGTTGGACAAGACTTAGCAACTAAACAACAGGGAGGAGACATGAAAACTAAAAGCACCACTGTCTCCTGACTTGAACCCAGGAATGGAAATATCTACTTTTACAGCTTCAGGAACACAATTTTGCATTTAAGTTAGATTCTATGAGAAAGATAAATTTAACTTAAATCATGTTTATTTATACTACTTTTTCCAAGTTGTAAATTCACTGTTAAGTTAAGGACTGTCTGTAACCAGACAAGAATTTCAACTTGTAGTTATAGGAACTTACATGGCTATGATACATAGTAGTGTTGAATCCTCCCAGACTAAAATGGTATAGGTAGATTCAAGGCAATGGCATAAGCACAGAAAACAGTCAGAAATGTCTGATGCCAAAGATAATGAGTATTTGTAATATAGCACTTTATTTTTTAGGATACTCTGAACTGCTTTATACCTTAAAATGCCTAAAAATCATACTTCTTTTTACTTTATAGCAGGTTTATAGAATGTTCTTTAGAGGCTTAAAAACAACAAATGTAAATCCAATTTACCTACACTACAAAAATATATTAAACTCTTAACAGAAGTAGAGAAGGTCCACCTAAATTCTTATGGACAGAAATTCATGTCTACATAATGGATTGCTTTGAAGTTTGTTCAAATATTATTAAATTAAAATTACAGAAAGCATTTTAATATGTTTAAATAAATTTATTTATATTCAAAATCCAGTATATCAAACACATACCTCAAACGTAACACATAATAGTAACTCAATGATTAATATTTCTTTAATTAATATATGAAATAAATTAAATATTGTTTCACTAGACCAAAAGAAAATATGAATATTACAGCCAACTTTATTTAATCTCATTTTGTTTTCTAAAACTCTAAAATTAAGGCAAGGATTAGGAAAGTAGAAAAATAAGGCAAATAATTTGGCCTGGTTCTTTTATAATGTTAACTTATATTTGCTTAAAATGATAGAAGAAAAGTGTTATTAAAACCATTGGCATAATCATATATCAGAAAAAAACCTTTTTTTAATCTCTTTACCTCTCTGAGATTTTCTGGGCTTCTCTGCTTAGATCGAATGAACGTTTTCAGCTTCTCCAAATCTTTGCTCTGTAAAACAAAGTGTATTTACATTGATCTGTCACCATGGACACAATTTCTTCTAAAAATTTGGAAAGGATTTATAGCCTGGGCAACAGAGTATTACATTTATGTAATACGGACTTCTAACTTTGCACAGACATTTTATTGAAATAAATAAACACTTACTTAAAACAACTGAAGTACTTAGTGTGGGATTCACCGGTCATGTTATATTGATAGACAAATTTGATTGTAACTAAGACAACAGGACCATTAAAGCAAATTGAGAGTTATTTGCATGATGAAGTGATATCTCGTTATGAGTATGAGGGATCCCATGAGTGTAGCTTACTCTCATATCAACTCAGCTGAATAGTGGTCACATGCACCAGACTGGGAAACTATACACAGTTGTTTCCTTTTTATCTACAGGATTCAGTTTCAAAATAGTGTTACTGACTGAAGGCTATCTTCTAAGACAATCCCCTGCAGAACGGAATGGCAACCCACTCCAGTATACTTGCCTGGAGAATCCCATGGACAGAGGAGCCTGGTGGATTACAGTCTATGGGGTTCCAGAGTCAGATACAACTGAAGCGACCGAGCATGCACACCTACTATAATGTCCAATAAATAGTTGTTGAAAAGGAAGTTGTTTCCTTTTAAAAAAAATACAAACAATAATAGTATCAACATTACTGCACGCACAAATCTGTGCACTTATCCAATTATTCCTGTGGCATAAATTTCGAAAGTTGGAATGGCAGAGACAAAAGTATGCACATTTTGAATTGTAAAGCATATTGCCAAACTGTCCTCCAAAATCCCTGTAGAAATTTACATTACCACCATCAACGGATAAAAGTGTCCATTTCTTTTATATCTTTGAGCTATTGCTCATTATCACCCTTTTAAAAAAAATTTTTAACCAGAATGATGTCATTATCATTCATCACTTTCACAATTAGAAAAAATTTTTTGAGATATTATAGGTTTTGCTATTCTTAAAACTTGTTGTTTAGTCACTAAGTCGTGTCTGACTCTTTGTGACCCTGGATTGTAACACGCCAGGCCCCTCTGTCCATGGGATTTCCCAGGCAAGAATACTGGAGTGGGTTGCCATTTCCTTATCCAGGGGATCTTTCTGAACCAGGGATCGAACCCATATCTCCTACACTGGCAGATGGATTCTTTAGCAATAAGCCACCAGGGCAAACTAGATAGCTATTAATTAGCATGAAGTTAAGAAATACTAACCAAGTTATGTTTAGAGTAATTGCTTATGCTAAATTAACAGTTCATTGGCTGAATGGTTTTTTATGTTCAAGTAAAATAGTGCCCATTCTTCTGCTCAACTCTTTTCAAGGTATCTGAAGGAGAAACAAAATAAGTTTATTGTTGATGAGTCGCTAAGTTGTGTCTGAATCTTTGCGACCTCATAGACTGTAGCCTGCCAGGTTCCTCTATCTATGGGTATAAGTAAATAGAAAAGGGTATATAATAAGTACTTACTTGATGGAGAATAATGTAGAGATGAACTGACTGGAGTACAACATACATTAGTACAAGTTAAGGTAAGGAGAAAACTCTAAGGTGTGGGTTCAAAAGACAGGGTGGAATTGGGAACTTACTATGGAGGTGGTACATGTTGCTCTGACAAATGAAGTTGAAAGGTGCTGTCTTGCTATTCTAGAATTGCATTTCCAAAAGCTTACACCCCAAACTCAGTGTGTCCAAAAGAAAACTCATATTCTATGCCTCTTCCACAGAACATTCAGCTAATTGTGGATCCAGGCCATGATGCTATAGCTAGACTTGTACTGTTCAGTATGTAAATACAGTTCATACAAATGCAGATGAGCTGTAAGTACTCACTGGATTTCAAAGATTTAGTATAAAACAATGTAAAATATGTCAGTGTAATTTTTATATAGATTACCTGTTGAAATGAGATTTTGGAGACACTGAGTTGAAAATATGTTACTACAAAATAATTTCATTTGTTTGTTTCCCTCTCTCCTTTTCTCAAATGAGACCACTGGAAATTTAAAATTAAATTTTGACTCATATCTGTGGCTTGCATTATATTTCTATTAGACAGCAATGATCTAGACCATTGAGATCTAGATTGCTAAAATCAAGGGCTAGATTATGAAGCTAACCATCAGTTGCTGTGCTCTAAGAATCTTCCAGAAAGGAGCAAAGAAGTGAGAGGTGGAAGAGAAAACTAGGTTTTAAATGCCAGATTATCTAGAACTACTGCTCTCACTGTGTTATCTCTGCTGCTTTTGCCAGAGCTTTCAGCAGTGCCTCAGAACATTCTAAACATGTCTGAGCTGGACCACAAGGTAGCAAACTTGAGCCAAAGGGTGAAAATGGGAAAGGATGTCTCCTGTATCCAGCAGCAGCCAGTAAGAGAACCAAGAGGGCATGAACTTGACGGGCAGAACTCAGTCGCCCCAATCCCCAGGAGATTCCTTTTCCAGTACCAGAATGGGAGTTCTGAGTTTGGGTGGAAAGGTCTATTTGTATGTTTTCATTTAGGCTGTGCATTTCAAGGATGGCATCACTCCCTCACAGGGCCTCTTTAATTGTAACAAAACCCTGGGCTATCCCAAAGTTTGCCTGAAACTCATCAAAATTTGCCACACACATGGAATCTTTGCCTTGATGCCAAAGTTGTCATCAGTGTCCAGCTTTGTATCCATCTTCTTTATTACATGCAGATGGCAGGCTGGCTGGCCCTAATTATGTCAACTTCCCTCATGCTCTTACCTGGTGGAAATCCCTGCATGCCTGTGCTCAGGCATGCCCAACTACTGAGCAACTGAAGCTCATGATCTCTGAGGTTTTCTTCAACCTTATGTTTCTAAAAAGCAGTGGTTGCCTGGAACCAGAAAGAGGCTGAAGAAACTTTCAAGAGTGATGTACATTTTCATTACTTTGATTGTGGTGAGGGTTTGTGGGCATATGCATAAAACAACTTATCAAAATACACACTTTCACTATGTCAATTATACCCCATAAAGCTGTTAAAAACAGTATTAACATATTTCCTTCTCATAATCAGGTTCGTCGATCAAGAAATCGATGAATACTCATCTATCACCTACTCTGGCCACCTCCATCCCTGGTAGGAATAGTGTTTTCCTGGTCAAACAGCATCTAAGAGAAGCCATATTGTTATTTCCCTTATGCAAATAAAGTAACATTTTAGCAGCATAACTTCCTTTATATATCTCTTTATATATTAACTAGAAGAGAAAGTCATCTGATAGATACATGCTTAAAACTGATGGATTGTATTTCTATAGAATTCCCACTAGGAAATTAAGAGTAAAACTCTGAAAACTTCACAACCCAGTACAGGCATACTTCATTTTATTGTACATCATAGATACTGTTGGTTTGCTTTTTTTTTTTTCAAACAAATTGAAGGCTGTAGCAACCCTGCATTGAGTAAGTCTATCAGCAAAAAGATTACGACTTGCTGAAGGCTCAGATGATGGTCAGCAATTTTTAGCATTAAAGTACTTTTTAATTAAGGTATGTACATTATTTTGGACATACTGCTTCTGCACACTTAACAGACTATAGTATAGGGTAAACATAACTTCTTACGAACAGGAAAACCAAAAAAATTCATGTGAATCAGTTTATTGTGATATCTGATTTATTGCTGTGGTCTGCAACCGAACCCAAGGTATGCCTACTGCAGAGCAGAGCAGTTGTCTCAGGTTGAGAGTCACAGAAGCACACCTTGACAAAGACTCTTGTGTGTAATGATGAGAGGTTCTCAGGTGAAAACAATAAGGAAATGGGGCAACCAGGACAGCAAAAGGCAAGAAGCAAAGATGTGGGCCCAGCTGTAGCCCACCCCAGCCTGATCCTGTAGGCAGCTGTAGACCATGAACTGCACTGCAAAGCATTCCCCTTGGAGCAGGCAGGTGCCCTCCTAGCAATCCTTAGCTACAGATCGTCACCAAAACTCTCGGGGTGTAACCACTGGGGGTTTTCCTGGCAAGGCAGCCTCCATCAGTGAGGGCAATTCTTGAAAGGAGGTTCAACTGTGAACAATATAGGAGGCAATATAGGCTCAATAGGAGCTATACTCGGCAGCTGGAGAACGGGGGTATTTACCCACTTGAAAAACTCTTGTTTTCATTTCCTCATCTGTAAAATGGGACTATAACAACGGCAGCTACTTAATATACTCATCAAAACTCCAGAATAATACATTAAAGCTCTCAAAAGAGCACTCGGTATTAAATGGTATATGCAATTCACTTAGAATCGCACATAGCATATGCTCAATAAATATCACAATGTTATTGCTGCTGTTGTCTCTTCAGAGGTGGCCACACCAGGCCTCTCATTGCCCAGGTGCAACTCAATGCCCTACACAGCTGCACACCCAGGAGTGAGATTTTTGCCCAAGCATTACTTAAGGACAATCTAAAGATTTCATTTCCAGGTGACTACCTAGATAAACACATCCATTTGATCTGACAATTTCTCCAAGTTCAAAATCAAGCAAGAATAACTTTCCTGTTTCTCTTCAAAGAGGGGGAAAGGTGCAACCTCAACATCAGCTGCTTTTTATTTCTCTGGGAGGTCCTCAGTAGATGGTTTTCACCTAGTGTCAGAAAAACCAAACCAACACAAAACCCCCTCTCTCACCTACACTGTGTGGGCCCAACTATGAAACCAGTCTTCCTCAAGCAGCAGAGAGTTCCCACAACCACACACCATACTTGGAGCATCATTTAAATCCCAGGGACCAATTCTTGCATTCTCCAGAGGCAAACAGAGAAATTAGACTCTTGCTTGCTTCTCCTAATTTTGGCAACCAAAGTGACATCTTTTTCATATCTGACTAAAGAAACTGGGATGGGTCAGCTCGACTAGACAGGGTTCCCAGGAGAGAGAAGGAATTGCCAGCGAACTCGAGAAGGGGACTGGCCTCGCTGAGACTGCTGGTTCGCCTCCGGTCCGGCGCCTTTTCGGAACCAGCACACCAGGGGAAAGCCCCGTGGGAGAGGCGGCCCCGGCCGCTGCAGGCAGGCACCTGGGCGGCTGTTACCTTTTCATGCACCAGGTCAGTCCGTAGACGTGTTCCAGGATGCTGGCCGCCCGAGAGAGCCTTCCCCTGTCCCCCGCGGGGCGCGGCCAGGACGAATCCGAGGGGCTCGGAACCCCGGCCACAAAGACGGGAGCCTTCAGACTCACCTTCCCCGCGACCGGCGCGCTCAGCTCCCACTAAATGGGCGGCGGGGGCGGGCTCGCCTTTGGCCCCGCCTCTCGGTCGGGTTTCCTCCTCTTGTTTTTATTCAGCTGCCAGGTCGCTCCCAACTCTTGGCGACCCCGTGCACTGTAGCCCGCCAGGCTCCTCTGTCCATGGGGATTCTCCAGGCAAGAATACTGGAGTGGGCTGCCATGCCCTCCTCCAGGGGATCTTCCTGACCCAGGGATCCATCCCAGGTCTCCTGCCTTGCAGGTGGATTCTTTACTGTCTGAACCACTAGGGAAGGCTTCACCCTTCCATAGGTGAATGTATTCACTCATCTGGAAGCTCTCCAAATGCTGCTTTTGGGGTTATGGAGGCTTCCTCAAGTAGACACAATGAATTATTAACTCCATTTTCATTCCCTCTCTCCTCTCTGGAGAAGTAGGGAGCCGGCTTGAAAATTTCAAGCTTCTAAGTATGATGTGGTTCTTTCTGGTGATCAGCCCTCATCCAAGAGTCATCTAGGGGCCCACTGATTCAATAGATTAAAAGATGCTTCTAGTGCTCTTGTACCTTAGGAATTCACAAGGGTTTGGGGAGCTCTGTGCCAAGAACCAGGGAAACTAAAATACATATTTTCTATTTTCTCATACACAGACTCTAGCCTATACCATATATGAAGCATCAGATACACTAAATATTACATTGCATTTATTAAAGACTGTCTACAGTGCTTTATAATTTCTAATAATGAAGAGTTTTATGTTGTCTGAGACCAGTCACTGAACATGTTAGAAACAATATTTTATCAGTCAAACGTTTATTTGAATAAACTTTTTTACCTACTTCGCTTTGTCGCTGAGGGAAACATAAATTTGTATTCTCTTCTTTTGCCATAACAGTAGTATAGACTGTTTAGAATATACAATGTTGTTAAGTGTATATGAAATATGTAGCTCTAAAAACTGCTTTATATTTTTTATCAACTTCCAAGAAGACATTTCATTATTAGAAAGTATGGAAACTGGTTATGCAAATGACAAATATTTTTCAAACACTCTAAGCTCCACAAATGTTTAACAGTAACAATTTTATTGGCACACTTTAGCCTTTATTAACTGGTTCCCATTTCATATTTTACAAGCCAATATCCTACATATATATATGCTATTGGCACCTTGAATATGAAGATTCATATTATTGTTTTCCCAAAGCAGCTGTGGAGAAGTTTTATTGCATCTAAAAACAAATGTTAAGATTCAATGATGTATTTTAAAAGACAATACAAATCCTCTCCACAAAACTGTATTTTTTTCCCACTTTCCATTGCAATGAAAGAGCATAAAGATTCAAGTTCTCAGTTTCCTTTCCTGTAATAGTTTGAGTGTCGAAGGACACAGTGATTTTTGTATCACTAACCAAAGGAGTGGACATTCTTTTGCTCAGACTCCTCAGCTGTAGGGACTTTCTGATGTCCATTATCCTAAAATGCTGCTGCTGCTGCTGCTGCTAAGTCGCTTCAGTCATGTCTGACTCTGTGCAACCCCGTAGACAGCAGCCCACCAGGCTCCCCCATCCCTGGGATTCTCCAGGCAAGAACACTGGAGTGAGTTGCCATTTCCTTCTCCAATGCATGAAAGTGAGATGTGAAAGTGAAGTCGCTCAGTCGTGTCTGACTCTTAGCGACCCCATGGACTGCAGCCTACCAGGCTCCTCCGTCCATGGGATTTTCCAGGCAAGGGTACTGGAGTGGGGTGCCACTGTCTTCTCCGATCCTAAAATGAGAGAACTGAATTATCTAAATTTCTCTCTAGCTCTGTAATTTTATTATTTTTAATATTGTATATTCTACACAATGCCAAGAACAACCAACAGTAACATTTTCTAAAGATCATAAATATTAGAGGAAGGAATCAATAAGCAAGTATATTACATTGTGTAACATTTTCTTTACCACGCTATTATACCAGTTTTTAAAAGTTGTATTGTGTAATTCCACTACTCCTTCAATTTTGTACATTTTTAGTACAGTACCTAGAAAAATCGCAAATTTGACAATATAAATACATATTTTTAAAATCTCATGTTGGTATTCCCTTTTTAGATGGAAACTCACCTAAAACAGTAAATCTATGAAAGCCATTGTTGCTTGTATAATTCAATTTAATTTTTAAAAAGCAGTAATCACAATCAAGATTTTTTTTTAAATGGGAGAGTATATGGGGATAAGTACAAAGATCCCCTTGGGGCTCAGATGGTAAAGCATCTGCCTACAATGCGAGAGACCTGGGTTCGATCCCTGGGTCGGGAAGATCCTCTGGAGAAGGAAATGGCAGCCCACTCCAGTCCTCTTGCCTGGAAAATCCCATGGACGGAGGAGCCCGGTAGGCTACAATCCATGGGGTCCCAAAGAGTTGGACACGACTGGGCGACTTCACTTCACTTCACAAAGATACCCACATCTCTTAAGATTTAAACTGATTTGGAACCTGATGTAGATCATGGTTATGAACATAGGTCTGTCCAGTTAGTTCTAAACATTCACTGAATTTTTGTGCAAAATCAGATCTAATGAATCAGATCACACCCCTAGATACTGCAATAGACTTTTATCCTGAGGCTGATCCTTGACTCAGTGAATGGCACCAATCTGTCCACTTGTCCAAGGAAAAGGTCTGAAAATCATTCTCCACTTCTCCCCCTTTCCAGTCCCTCTTACATCTGTTCTTCCTGCAGCTACTAGAATGGTCTTTATAAAATGCAAATTTTTATATATGTCCCTCCTTTGCTAAAAACCCTTAATTCCCTACTGGCCTGAAGATAAACACCTAACTTCCCTCCATAGACTTCCAAGGCTCTTTCTACTTGCCCCCCACATTTCCCTCCAGCCTCTCTTCTCTTCGCCAAGTCCATCTCTCCATCTCCAGCCATGGCCCTTGCTCAGTTACTCTGACTTCCCCCAGGTACAAGAATGTCTTTTGGTCCACTCAACCTGAAATGCTCTTTTGCCCTTTCTCCCCTGGCTAGCTCCTACTGTCCCATCAGGCCTCTGATTTGATGACTTCCTCCAAGTAGTCCCACTGGTCCTCATAACACCTTACTGTAACCCCACTACAGTCCTTAGCATACAGTATTGTAATCACCCATTTTCCTCCAGCTGGCCACTAGACTAAGCCTCTCACCTGTGTGCCCTGGAGGAAGCTGTGTGTAGTAAGAGCCCAAGCTTTCAAGTCAGAAAGACCAGCTCCTGCAAGTATAAGTTGTGTGTACCTCAACAAGTTTTTAACCTGTCTGGGTCTCAGTTTCCTATCTGTAAAAAAGAAGACCACTATAAAGATTAATGAGACAACATGTAAAGTATATGCACACAGCCAAGCACTTAGTGGGCTTCCCAGGTGGTGCTAGTGGTAAAGAACCCACCTGCCAATGCAGGAAATGTAAGAGACACAGGTTCAATTCCTGTGTTGGGAAGATCCCCCGGAAGAGGGCATGGCAACCCGCTCCAGTACTCTTGCCTGGAGAATCCCATGGACAGAGGAGCCTGAGGGCTATGGTCCATAGGGGCACAAAGAATCAGACATGACTGAAGCAGTTTAGCATGCACTCATACAAGCACCTAGTAGATACTAAATAAATAGCAGTTACAGATGGTAACAGTTCTGCTGCCAAATCTCCTCCATAAACTGGACTGCTCCAAGAGAATGAACACCCTCTTATCACTACCAAGGAGACACAGATGAAAGAGAAAACTGATTTTTCTGACCCTCTTCCAAAAAGATCCTTATTAGCGATATATACTTAAGGAAGTTATCTGACTGGTTTTCATGCCTCAGTTTCTTTATTCGAACATGCCTCATGTGATTGATCTAATCATATAATACACATGGAAGTATTTTTAACAAACACAACATCTTGAAATGAAACATTCCTTTGCTTATTATCAATTGAAAGAAAATTAATTCTGGTGGGGGGAGCAAATTTTTTTGGTTTGCAGGATCTTAGTTCCCCAACCAGGGATTGAACTAGGCCCTCAACAATGAGAATGCAGAGTCCAAACCACTGGACTGCCAGGGTAATTCCCTCAAAGAAATATGATTTTAAAACATTAAAATATTGTATCTAATTGTAAGGTAAGAGACTATAAATAATATAAAACAGTAAACCCTCACTTTCAGTCATGACCCTTAATATTTTCCTTTCTGTAGTCTTTTTTGCCGGAAAAGAAGTTGTAAAGCAGGTTGTTGGGAATTTCACCATACCTTCTGCCCGCATGTGCTATGACAGTAGGAAACCAAGCAAGTGAGCAGCTAGTAGAGGAAGCCCCAGTAGTTAGGAAAATCTATATTCTGGGCAGCACAGCCTTGCATAACTGAGATTAGATTTTTTACAATCTATCATCCATCTTAGACTCACAGATTGTTAAAACTAAAAAATACATTAGCATACTGGAGAAAAACAGAAGATCAAGCACATATTACATATTTAATTTCCTTCCCTCCAAATTCTTCCAAAATAACAGTAAAAAGATTGTGTTAAGATACACAAGATAAAAATGATGAGAGAAAAAGCATAGCAACAAAATACTGTAAGCTTGAAAACAGTGAATGAGTGGTGATTGACTCAGATAGCTCACTTAGACCTAAATCCTGAAGCTGCAGAGGGAAAGCTGAGCAGCAATCCAGTTCCATTACAGAATCCCAGGAAGATCCAGATCAAGGTTGGCAGCACCAACTGCCTCTGAAACAGGGACAAATGTAGGACAATTGAGGGAATGACTTGATTTCTGTTTAAGAAGCAATTAGACCCTCAGATCCCTCTCTGCCATTCGATGCAGCAGATCAATTGCTTCTCCACCACCCCATCCAAATTCTGCAAGTTTACTCTGTGGAGATAGAAAACAGAGCTTCTGGACTAGGGGACGCTCAGCCCAGTTGAGAGTACTTCAGTACTCAGAAGTGTTAAAGAACGTATACTGAATGTTGACAAGACCCTACACACACCCCTTCCCAATGTTTTTTCTGAATGAGCTCCAGTTGAAGGGAACCAGGGCTATATCTTTGAAGCAGGAAATTGGAAAATATTTCTCTAGAGAACCTGAGTAGTCCAAAATAATATCTATAGATTCGACAAATTTTTCCGGCCAGGTCATCCTTCGGTGAATCTCATAGTCAACAGACTCAGAGCTTCCAATCTGCTCAGAGCCCTTAAGTATGAGCAGATGACCAAGGATCACCAGATCACCAAAGGAAAGTCTGTGGCACAAAAGACAGAAACTAAACAAAGGAAGTGGTTGGGGGGGAGCCAACTTGAAAAAGAAAGAGACCATGGAGACAAAATAATGCCTTAAATAGATGTAATTAAAGTGCTCAGGCAGAGAGGAAAATTTATTTCACCCAAGAAAAAGAACAAGGCACTATCCAACTTCAAGACTTACTATGAATTTACTTAGTAATCAAGACAGTAAGGTATTGGTGAAAGAATGAGCAAAAAGACCAATGGATCAGAATAGAGAGCCTAGAAATAGACCCTTACAAATATAGTCAGCTGATCTCTGAAAAAGGAGTAAAGATGGTCTAATGGAGCAAAGATAGTCACCTCAACAGAAGGCGCTGGTACAACTACACATCCACATGCAAAAAAAGGAATATAGACACAGACCTTACACCTTTCACAAAAGCTAACTCAAAATGGATCATAACCTAAATGTAAAACACTAAATTATAAAACTCTTAGAAGATAACATAGAAGAAAACCTAAGTGCCCTTGGATACAGTGATGTCCCTTTAGATAAAACATCAAAGACAAAATCCATGAAAGAAAGAATTGATCATCTGGACTTCATTAAGATTAAAAACTTCTGCTCTGTGAAAGACAACACATAGAGAATGAGAAGACAAGCCACAAACTGCAAGAAAATACTTGCAAAAGACACATCTGATAAAGGACTGTTGTGGAAAATATATGAAAACTCTTGAAGATCAACAATAAGAAAAAGACCAACTCAATTTAAAAATGGACAAAAGACCTTAAGAGACACCTTACCAAAGAAGATATACAAGTGACTCATAAGTATATGAAAAGATACTCCATACCATATGTCACCAGGGAAGTGCAAATAAACAATGAGCTACTACTACACACTTATTAGTGTTGCTGAAATCCACAGCATTGAATGAGAACATGAAATGAGAATAAGAATGTGGAGCAATGGGAACTCTCATATACTGCTAGTGGGAATGCAAAATGGCACAACCACTTTTGAAGACATTTTTGTTTTCTTACAAGATTAAACATATTCTTACTATACAATCCAGCAACAATGCTCCTTAGTATTTACCCAAAGCAGTTGAAAACTTATACCCACACAATAACCTGCATAAGGTGTTTATAGCAGCTTTACTGATTATGGTCAAAATTTGGAATCAACTGTGATGTCCTTCAGTAGGTGAATAGACAAACTGTAGCACATCCGGACTGAATATTATTCAGTGCCAAAAAGAAATGAGTTATTAAGCCATGGAAAGACATAGAGACATAGAATAATCATAAAACGCATAATACTAAGTGAAAGAAGCCAATCTGAAAAGGCTCTGTGATTCCAACTGTTAATATATGACATTCTAAAAAAGATGAAACTATGAAGGTAATTGATCAGTGGTTACGGGGTAATGGTGGGTGGGAGGGGAAATGAATAAGCAGAACACAAAGGATTTTTAGGGCTGTGGAAATACTTTGGACAGTATTACAGTGATGGGATTTGTCATTAAGCATTAGTTCAAACATAGGGGGTACAACACCAAGAGTGAACCATAATGTAAATTATGGACTTTGGGTGATTATGATGTCCACGTAGGATTATCCTTGGCTACACCAAGTACCACTCTGCTAATGTTGATGTTGGGGAATTATCCTTGGTAACACAAAGTACCACTCTGGTAATGTTGATGTGTGAGGGCAGGGAGTATACGGAAAATCTCAGTACTTCCCTCTCAGTTTTGTTGTAAACTTAAATCTGCTCTAAAAAATAGTCTTCTAAAAAAAGGCAATGTTAAAAAAAAAAAAGAATAAGAAGTTCTTTTGAAAAAGAAACACAAATGTTTGACACCATCAACCGAAAGTTCTTGGAAATTACATGTATAGTAGCAGAAATTAAAGCTCAGTAGAAGGGCTAGAAGGTAAAATTAAGGAACTCTTCCAGAAAGCAGAAAGCAAAAAAATACAAAGTGCTCACGTCAGCAGCACATTTATTAGACTGGAATGATATAGAGCTCAATATAGTCCCACACAAGGACAACACACAAATTGGTGACACTTCCAATATTTTTTAAAAAGAAAGGAAGAACAAGTAAGGATGTGGAGAAATTGGAATTCTTTTGCATTGCTGGTAGCAATGTAAAATGGTCCACCCACTATGGAAAGCAGGCTGTTTGGTCCTCAAAAAAAATTAAATTTAAGTGTTACCACCTAACACATATGATCCAGCAATTCCACTTTCACATTTATACTCAAAAGAATTGAGAACAGGACCTAAAACAGATATTTGTATACTCATGTTCATAGCAATATTATTCACAATAATGAAAAGGTGGAACCAACCCAAATGTACACTGACAGATGAATGGACAAACAAAATATTGTATATACAAACAATGAAATATTATTCAACCTTAAAAAGGAAGAAAATTCTGACACATACTACAGCAGGGATAAACCCTGAGGACATGCTACCAAGTGAAAGAAGCCAGACACTAAAGGACAAATATTGTGTGGTTCCACTTACATGAAGTTCCCAGAATAGTCAAATATGTAGAGACAGAAAGCAGAATGGAGATTTTACTAAGGACTAGGGGTCAAGGAAGCTTACATTTTAATGGGTACAGACTTTCAGTTTGGGATGATGAAAAAAATTCTGGAGATGGGTACTGATAATGATTGCAAAACAATGTGAACTATACTTAATTCCATTTACCTGTATGTTTAAAATGGTTAAAATCTCATGTATATTTTACCACAATTTTAAAAATGAGAAATTTAAGCATATAGCATAGAGACACAGGAGCAAATATTAAAAGAAATAGAAGTTGGAAGTGTTTTCCTTTGAAGATGGGAAGTGGTGGGGGAAGGGATGCTGTTTTCAAATAAGCTTTGAAATAAGCTTTTCAAATAAGCTTTTTTTTTATCTTAAAACTATGTGCATGTAAAATTTTGACAATACTTTAAACAACAATCCTAGATAATTTGAAAAAAATGTTTAATCCTTCAATTTTACAGACAACCAAATCACAGAGAGAGTAGAGTCCTTGGCCAAGGTGATCTCAAACAGTGAGTAGCAGATTAAAGAGTTGAACCAACATGTTCTAAATCAAAGTTCAGCATCTCATTATCACAGCACAGTGCTCAGTATTCAGTCATGTCCAGCTCTTTGAGGTCCTTTGGACTATAGCCCAACAGGCTCCTCTGTCCATGAGATTTTTCAGGCAAGAATACTGGAGTGGGTTGCCATTACCTCCTCCAGGGGATCTTCCCGGCCTAGGGATCAAACCTGAGTCTCTTGCATCTCCTGCATTACAGGCAGATTCTTTATCTGCAGAGCTATTGGGAAGCCCATCACAACACATGGTACCTTATAATAGCATCTTCCTGAATATCTTAAAATAAACTTCTGGGAGTCTTGACTTAAGCCTTCTTAAATTATTTTTCTGCATGTTTTATTGAATGTACAATAATACTACAGATTTTCTTGTTTTTCCTAGCATTATTTGTTAAAAGTGAATTTTTTTCTAATCCAAACACACATTTGAAATAACATACATTTCCAAATTTGCTCCTCTATCCTCATAATTCAAACTGAAGAGGATTTTTTGAATCCTGCATTCAATGTTGTTCTGAATAGCCAGAAAGGCTTTGCTATTGATTAAAAAAACACCATCGTTTTTTGGTACTGAGTCTAAAACCTAACCATGGTGACCTTTATGGAAAGAGAAAACATTTTCACTTCAATTAAACTCAAATCACCTGTTTAATATTAATTTTAATGTTAATTTTTTCTCATTAGAAAAATGATATAATTAAAAATAGTAGCTACACTAAGCAATGATATATAATTTACCAGGCTTCATTCAGACTTTAGAATAAAACTCCATGTGGACACTTCTTCCAACAATAATCCACCAGTTATAAGTTGAACACATACTAATGAGTATGTTTAAAATAATTTTTTAAAAAACTGTAAAGACCTGTCATAAGCATGTCCTCCAACAATGACAAACGTGCCTTTTCCCAGAATAATGTGTTTGATAGATCATCAGTCTTAGAACTCTATAAATAAAATGTATTATGATTTTAAGGTATCACTCCTTGTTCAGTTCAGTTCAGTCACTCAGTCGTGTCCGACTCTTTGCGACCCCATGAATTGCAGCACGCCAGGCCTCTCTGTCCATCACCAACTCCTGGAGTCTACCCAAACCCATGTCCATCGAGTTGGTGATGCCATCCAACCATCTCATCCTCTGTCGTCCCCTTCTCCTCCCGCCCCCAATCCTACCCAGCATTAGGGTCTTTTCCAATGAGTCAACCCTTCGCGTTACAGTAGTGTAAATTATTGTGTGTGGTTTCTAATCTTATGTGACTGCCTCAACCAGGTTGGATGGGCCTGAAGGCAAGGTGGCCCAGACTGCATATGTAATAAATGCTCATTAAGCATTTGGAGTGGCTAAATAATGAAGTAGAGTATGGAATCATGGAATGGTAAAGTGGAATGTGTCCCAGGGATCTACAGATCTAACTTCCTCTTTTACAATTAAGGAAATACTAAAAAAAAACCCTTGAGTGTGTACACTTTTGTCATACATTTCATGTGCATTTGCTCATGGCAGCCCCACTAGACAGAGAAGGAAAAAGAGTCAGAGAAGTTCAGTAACATGCCTGAGGTCACACAGGTAGTCAGTGCTAACACTGAGACACTGACAAAGGTGATAGGAGACCAGAGCATGTGCTTTGATGAAGCCCACAGACAAATGTCTACTGATTTATGGTGATCTTATAGCTTTGTCAGCAAATTTGGAAAACTCAGCAGTGGCCACAGGACTGGAAAAGGTCAATTTTCATTCCAATCCCAAAGAAAGGCAATGCCAAAGACTGTTCAAACTACCACACAATTGCACTCATCTCACACACTAGTAAAGTAATGCTCAAAATTCTCCCAGCCAGGCTTCAGTAATATGTGAACCATGAACTTCCAGATGTTCAAGCTGGTTTTAGAAAAGGCAGAGGAACCAGAGATCAAATTGCCAACATCTGCTGGATCATTGAGAAAGCAAGAGAGTTCTACAAAACATCTATTTCTGCTTTGTTGACTATGCCAAAGCCTTTGACTGTGTGGATCACAATAAACTGTGGAAAATTCTTCAAGAGATGGGAATACCAGACCATCTGACCTGCCTCTTGAGAAACCTGTATGCAGGTCAGGAAGCAACAGTTAGAACTGGACATGGAACAACAGACTGGTTCCAAATAGGAAAAGGAGTATGTCAAGGCTGTATATTGTCACCCTGCTTATTTAACTTCCATGCAGAGTACATCATGAGAAACCCTGGGCAGGCGGCAGCACAAGCTGGAATCAAGATTGCTGGGAGAAATATCAATAACCTCAGATATGCAGATGACACTACCCTTATGGCAGAAAGTGAAGAACTAAAGAGCCTCTTGATGAAAGTAAAGAGGAGAGTGAAAAGTTGGCTTAAAGCTCAACATTCAGAAAACTAAGATTATGGCATCTGGTCCCATCACTTCATGGGAAATAGATGGGGAAACAGTGGAAACAGTGGCTGACTTTATTTTTGGGGGCTCCAAAATCACTGCAGATGGTGATTGCAGCCATGAAATTAAAAGATGCTTACTCCTTGGGAGAAAAGCTATGACCAACCTAGACAGCATGTTAAAAAGCAGAGACATTACTTTGCCAACAAAGGTCCATCTAGTCAAGGCTATGATTTTTCCAGTGGTCATGTATGGACGTGAGAGTTGGACTATAAAGAGGGCTTAGCACCAAAGAATTGATGCTTTTGAACTGTGGTGTTGGAGAAGACTCTTGAGAGTCCCTTGGACTGCAGGGAGATCCAACCAGTCCGTCCTAAGGGAAATTGGTCCTGGGTGTTCATTGGAAGGACTGATGTTAAAGCTGAAATCCCAGTATTTTGGCCACCTGATGCGAAGAGCTGACTCATTTGAAAAGACTCTGATACTGGGAAAGATTGAAGGCAGGAGGAGAAGGGTACGACAGAGGATGAGATGGTTAGATGGCATCACTGACTCAATGGACATGAGTTTGGGTAAACTCCGGGAGTTGGTGATGGACAGGGAGGCCTGGCGTGCTGCGGTTCATGGGGTCACAAAGAGTCAGACACAACTGAGCGACTGAACTGAACTGAACTGAACTGATAGCTTTCTGCTGACAGAGTCAGGCCTAGAGTCAGATTGGCTGACTGCCCAGGGCAGTAGCTCATTGTCAGATCCATTAGTACATGTATTAAGTTAAAAATGAGTTTCTGTCTGGTGATGCTCTTAAACCATAATTCCTCATTTTTATATAGTAAAATTTGAGAAGACTGTATGTGTAAATTACTCCTGCAAAACGGTTTCTCTGAAACATATCTGTTAGAACTGAAAAGTGTCAGCTTTGATTCTCTTTCATTTCTGAAATAAGGCAACAGAGGCTCAGAGGGAAGAAACAAATTCAAGATCATGCCACAGGTAAGAGAAGACGGGGCACTGGGACTGGGTTTCCTGTCTCCTGAGGCAGGGCTGCCCTGTCCCTCCATGCCCCTTCCCCTAGCACAACACACTCTTGTTCCATGCGTTGATAGAGACCTCTGTCTTGCTTGCTCTATAAATCCATGTTCCAGACATATGGTCCTGGAGCTTTTCATCTCATTTGTATTTACAAATATTTCCAACCTCTGATTTACTCCTTAACATTAATAGATGGAAAAGTGGAAACAGGGACAGATTTTATTTTCTTGGGCCCCAAAATCACTGCAGATGGTGATTGCAGCCATGAAATTAAAAGATGTTTGCTCCTTGGAAGAAAAGCTATGACAAACCTAGACAGCATATTAAAAAGCAGAGACATCACTTTGCCGACAAAGGTTCGTACAGTCAAAGCTAAGGTTTTTCCAGTAGTCATGTAAGGATGTGAGAGTTGGACCATAAAGAAGGCTGAGTGCCAAAGAACTGATGCTTTCAAACTGTGATGCTAGAGAAGACTTTTGAGAGTCCCTTGGACAACAAGGAGACCAAACCAGTCAATCCTAAAGGAAATCAACCCTGAATATTCATTGGAAGGGCTGATGCTGAAGCTGAAGCTCCAATAGTTTGGCCATCTGATGGGAAGAACTGACTCATTGGAAAAGACCCTAATGCTGGGAAAGATTGAAGGCCAAAGGAGAAGAAGGTGGTAGAAGATGAGATAGTTAGATAGCATCTCTGACTCATTAATAGCACGTTAATTTGAGCAAATTCCAGGAGATAGCGAAGGACAGGGAAGCCTGGTGTGCTGTAGTCCACGGGGTCACAAGGAGTCAGACACAGCTTAGTGACTGAACAACCACATTACTTTCTACATCAGATGCAATTTATGTGCATCCTCACATGGTCCCTTTGCCACTTGTCACTTGAAAAATCTGGCCCCTGCCACCATTGCCTCTCCTCCAAGCACTGCTGAAGTCACATCCTTCTAAGGGGAAGACTGGAGGCTAGTGTGACTTCCATCATAGCAGAGCCATGGCAGCTTTTACAGACATACAAAGGCTCTGGGCTGCAAAGCATGGGATACAAATTTCCCATTGGATCTCCAATGGGGTCAAGTAACACAACAAAAATGGGGCAAATTTTGACCGAATGAGAATCATAAGGAGGAAACCAACAGATGAATTCACTTCTTTCTCACAAAGAACTGCTTCAACATGCAGGGGCTCCAAATGGCCCACCTGGAGACAGCTAATTGGGACCATAGTTCCAGCTGTTTTCTTTTGAAGCCTGTGGCCAGGGCAGTAATGATCCACCCTCCCTCTCTGCCTCACACACCCTTTTCCCTCACTCTTGCTCTCCGAGGATTGCACCAGCCTCCCCCAACCCCACCCCACAATAAAACATTCACATGAATGCTTTGTCTTGGGCTCTGTTTTTCAGGCAACTCATATCATAAGAGTTCAAATTCTGGAGAAGCAAAATTCTAGAAATTAAAAATATCCTTTCACAATGTCAGCTGGCAATTATTGTGGGTAAAGGTTTTTCGCTTTTGCTTTTTTTTTGTCCTGAGATCTCCTGGTGGAGAGGCAATGGTTCCGGGGGGGGGGGGGGGGACAGAGGAAACAGAGAGGAGATAGAAAATAACTATAATGCTCATCACAGGCCCCCACTTTTGTCTCCAGTTTAAAAAGTAGTTTCACATCTTTGGTATCCACAGATACATGATATTTAGTAACAAACCTAGAGTCTAGAAGAGAAAGTCTTCAAGTGAGGTAAGGACCTGGGTGTGTACATTTAGGATATCTAGAATACGTAAGCAATCACTTCTGCTATAGAGTCTTTGAATTGTTATTGCCCTATAGTGAATAGGGCAGAAACTCTCTCCTCTTTGAGAGGTAGAGGTTAGCTACCCTCTCTGACCCCAAAGGAGGGAGGAGGTTTATTTATAGCTCAGAAAAGCAGCTTGAGGCCCTTGGAACTCAGAAATACCAGCCCAGCTATATTTTTTTTACCATTAAATTATACACTTTATTATCTTTTTGATGGAGATGTGTATTTTTTGGAAGTACAGTTGTTTTACAATGTTGTACTTGTTTCAAAATGATTCAGTTATACATATTTTTATTCATATTCTTGTCCATTATGGTTTATTATAGGATATTGAGTATAATTCCCTGTGCTATACAGTAGGACTTTGTTATCTTTTTGATGATGGACAGGGAGGCCTGGCATGCTGCAATTCATGGGGTCGCAAAGAGTCGGACACAACTGAGCGACTGAACTGAACTGAGCTTGTATGTGTTAATCCCTAACTCCTAATTTATCCATCTCCCCCCTTCCCTTTAGGTTACCGTAAGTTTGCTTTCTCTATCTGTGAGATTGTTTCTGCTTCATAAATAAGTTCATTTCTGTTATATTTTAGATCCCACATATAAGTGATATGATATGATATATGTTGTCTGACTTCCTTCACTCAGTATGATTATCTCTAGGTTCACCCATGTTGCTATAAATGGCATTATTTATTCTTTTTATGGCTGAGTAGTATTCCTCTGTATTCTGAGATGTACACCACATCTTCTTTGTCCATTCATGGACATTTAGGTTGTTTCTATGTCTTGGCAATTGTAATAGTGCTGCTATTGGGGTACATTTATCTTTTTGAACTAAAGTTTTCTCTGGATATACGTCCAGGAGTGGGATCACAGAATCATGTGGAAACTCTATTTTTAGTTTTTTAAGGAACCTCCATATTATTTTCCATAGTCAGCCCAGTTGTATTAATCATTATTTTTATTTTTTATATTTTATGATGCTTTGACACTGGGGTGAGGGGCTTGCAGACCCCAGAGGACTGCTCTTCCCAGAGTTAGCTAATTTCTAGAGATGGCAAACAACTTGCCATGAACATACCTTTATATACAAACCAACCAATCCTGAGTCCATACCCCAACAACCTCCTTTATCAAACTTTCACACCCAAGCCAGTATTCCCCCTGCCCCAAATCACTCCAGAGCTAGTAGTTGATAGCTAGGAACCACTCCTATATCTCAGGGCCCAGGGCCTGAATAAATTATTCAAACTACTCAATCCTAAACTGTTTGCCTTGCCTTTCCTGAAAAGATCACAATAAAAGCTTGTGCCCATGCATGCCCATGCATGTGTCCTCTTCCTCCTGTCTCCTGACCCACCCTGGTGCTTCCCTATGTGGCCCTGCATAGAATGTTGTGCTGTCTATTCCCAGACATCTATAAGTATAAACTTCCTCCTGCATGAAAATCATTTCTGTCTGCATGTCTTAGTATACCCGATTAAAAACAACCTCAGGCACACTTTTCAACACACAAGTCTAACAGCACCCCTCCTCAGAGACCTGACTTTCAGCTCCAGGGGGCTTCTCCTCTAAGTTTCTAGGTTTTTAATAATTTCAAATTCTTTACTTTGTTCCCCTAGTCCTAGGGTAGCCATTGCTTTCCTGCTGCATTCATGATGCTGAGTGCTTCTTTTATCTTTTCAGGTAAAGATTCTTTACATCTAGTCAACAGTTGTTCATATTACATTTTTTGCCATCAAAATAACCCGTTGTGTTTTCTGCCTCTTGACTAGACCCTGATGAACACACAGCTTTATGGTTAATCCTGGCACTTCAGTTTGCTTCAGAGCTTAATAATTTATCAATAGCTCATGAAGTATTGCCAAGGTTGGAGGGGGGTGGGTATGGAATAAACCCAGCCAGTCAAAATTCTGGGAAATCAAAAAGATTCAGATCAACTTACAATATGTTATTCTCAAGAAAATAATGCTAAATTCCTCATAACTGCCAATTCCTCATCTTATGCAGAAATGCTATTCTAAATCTTCACTTTTTACTAGATCAATAATGGAGACATATCAAAGTATCTGTTGTCAATAAACGTCATGATACATTTCTAATCTTATGAAAATCAAGAGGGTTTCAAAAACACATGTCATTGTCAATTGGGGCCATTATAACAAAATGCCATAAATTAGGTGGCTTATCAACAAGCATTTACTCTCATCATTCTGGAGGCTGGAAGTCTGAGGTCAAGGTGTCAGCATGGTCAGTTCTAGTGAGAGCCCTTATCTTGGTTAGAGACAAGTGACTTCTCCTTTTATGACCCAATTACCTCCCAAAGGCCCTACCTCCCAATAGGATTTAACATATGAGATTTTGCCCATGAAGGGATTCATCCACAAAAACCTAGGATGTAAGAGAATGAGATCAGGTGTGCCAGAAGGGACTATTTACTGTGATGTAAGAATGACTAGGTAGTGAGAAGTTATGGTGGAGTCGGTGGCAAATGCCTGGTTCTAATCCAGCTACACTACTTCACACTAACTTGGTGACCTTAGGAAGAGCATTAACTTCCCTAAGTCTCAGTTTTGTTATCCTTCAAATGGGATTATTAATACTACCTATTCCACATTCCCTACCGGCTTACTCAACTCACTAACTATTTATACAACACTTACAGGCAAGATCTTGTGGCAAGCATTCCAAGACAAACAAAGAGAGGTAAAACATGGTCCATGACTTCAAGGAATTTATAGTCCAGTATTTTTCCAGTCCATGGAAAGAGTTGGACATGACTTAGGGACTGAACAACAACAAATTCTTCTTTGCATTCAATAATATGGAACACCTGCTACCAGGCACTGTGCTAGGAACTAAGAATGTGTGTTCAGTCACTCGGTAGTGTCTGACTCTTTGTGACCCTTTGGACTGTAGCCCATTAGGCTCCTCTGTCCATGAGATTTTTCAGGCAAGAATGCTGGAGTGGGTTGCCATTTCCTCCTCCAGGGGATCTTCCTGACCCAGCAGTAGAACTCACTTTTCCTGTGGCTCCTGCACTGCAGGTGGATTCATTACCACTGAGCCACTGGGAAAGCCCAGGAGCTAAGAATACAGAGGTATTTATGGCTCTCTCCTTCAAGGGGTTCACAGTCTGATAGAGAGCTGAAACAAGGACACAGATGACTAGAACAAGAGGTTAAGTATGTGATTAAATTTGAAAAAAGTCAGTGTGGCAGTTCATAAAAGGGAAGGCCTACACCTAGTTGAGAGGGTCAAGAGAGGCTTTGTGGGTTTGGTGCCATTTGAACTGACCATGAACAAAAAACTGAAAGAAGGAAAGATGAAGTGGATGATCAGAAAAGTGAGCTTAGGTGATGGTCAGTAAGAGCCTGAAGTAGAGTGGAGTTGGTAGAACTCAGAAGCAATTAATATAATCAATATGAGATGAACACTGCTTGGAAATCCAGGGGGATAAATATCTAACAGTAACTGAGTTACTGATAAGGATACAGAGGAGAATAGGTGGGCATGGCCTCTTTTCCAATGAGTAATTAAGACTGGGAAACATTTTTAAAAATTGCCCTAATATGGTGTCTGTTTTTAAATATAGTATAGAAATAGGACATTGGAGGTTCAGTAAGATCAGCAGGTCAGGAGATAATTGCCACCAAAGTGATGGTTTGTAATATTCACAGATCCCAAGAGGAGGGGTCACATCATGCCACACCACAGGGGGCCATTCAGAGAAGCACTGAGCTCTGTCAGGAGGCAGCAGGGGAGGGAAAAACCACGAGCTAGGATGTTTATTGTAGTTTTCAAAGGAAGGAACAAAATAGGGTAAGCAGGCTTAAGATTGGCTGGCTTGATTTGTTTGAGCAGGCGTTGGGGCTAGCAGCTATTCTTGGTGAATCAGATGGTAAAGAATCTGCCTGCAGTGCAGAAGACCTAGGTTTGATCCCTGGGTGGAGAAGATCTCCTGAAGAAGGAAATGGCAGCCCATCCCAGTATTCTCGCCTGAAGAATTCCATGGACAGAGGAGGCTGGCAGATTAGTCCATGGGTCACAGTTGGACACTACTGAGTGACTAACACTGACAGCTATCCCTAGATGTCCGGTACATGGCCTCAAACGATTATGACAGGTGGCCCAGAGTATGAGAAACTGATAAGGAATGTGATGGGGGTGTGACCCTTCTAGGGTCAGCAAGGCCCCAGATGTCAAACCAAAAGAATACAGAAAATAAAGCACACAGTTAATACAGTCTCCTTTAAAATGTGGGAGTTTATTTAGTTTTGTGTCCCTAACATCCATCAGGATCCTTCGTACATAATATGGAGAGATACCATAAAGCTCTGTTGACACATCCCGTCTTTTGCCTCTTAAACTTTGCTGGAGTTGGACAACTCCAATATATGATTGTGTGTCATTTGCGGTGGTCACCAAGGAAGGTTCTCAGACTAAGGTAGGTGTCCCTGAGGTGGACACTGCAATGCATGCCCCAATCCCCCTTCAGTGAAGAAGGACTCACAGCAGACACCTTCTGAGTCTGCCTTTGGGAGACCGTGAACAAGAGTTAAATAAGTGACCCTTTTAAAAATTAAAGATACTGTTAAAACCAAAAAATGAGTGAATGAGTGCTTACTTCTTAAGTGGTAAAACTACTTTCTAACATAATTAGTGTTCTTTCAATTTCAAGAGACATAAATCAAACTCAAACTTGCTTAAGAAAAATAAAGGGAATTTACTGATAATATGACTGGAAAACTGTCTTCAGGCAAGGCTGGTTCTAAGGAATCAAATGACTTCATCAGAATTCTCTCCACCTTCGCTTGTCTCTCACATATATTTATCTCTATGCATGACCTCATCTTTGTGTGTGTGTGTGTGTGTGTGTGTTTAACTCAAAATAGCTTCTCTGTGTTTGGGAACCATGGCCTCAAGCTTACTTTATGCTTACAGCTCTCAATTCTGTAAGGAGAGAACAATCTTCTTTCCCTAGAATCCCTATGTAAAATTTCAAATAGGAAACTAATGGACCTTTTCATCAGTCAGTATCCAGTCTGGAGACAGAAACCACACTGGCTATTTGAACAGAGAACAGTTACAAAACAGCAGTTATTAACTTTAGATTAAGGATGGCTGAACAATAAAAGACTAAGGATTATGGGAATTCCCTGGCAGTCCAGTGGTTGGGACTGGCGCTTTCATTGTCAGGGGTGCAGTTCAATCCCTGATCAGGGAACTAAGATCCCAAAAGTCTACCAGGCTCCTCTGTCCATGGGATTCCCCAGGCAAGAACACTGGACTGGATTGCCATGTCGTCCTTCAGAGTATCTTCCTGACCCAGGGATCGAACCCAAGTCTCCTGCAGCTCCTGCATGGCAGGCAAATTCTTTACCACTGAGCCACCAGAAATCCTGCGTTTGAATTCATTTAAGAGACATTTATTAATCTTGCACAAGTGTGACTAAATCTATGAAAATGTGATGTGAGGCAGGTAAGCAGTTACTACTGGAGTGAGTTGCCATGTCCTCCTTCAGGGGATCTTTCCGACCCAGGAATCAAAAC
Source organism: Okapia johnstoni (assembly GCA_024291935.2). Classification (NCBI taxonomy): domain Eukaryota; kingdom Metazoa; phylum Chordata; class Mammalia; order Artiodactyla; family Giraffidae; genus Okapia; species Okapia johnstoni. Next base: position 64,743,082 of record CM044308.1, read on the forward strand.
TGTGTTTCATGTCTTCTGCAGTGGTAGGCAGGTTCTTTACCACTAGCCCCACCAGGGAAGCCCTAGTAATCACTATATGTTAGCTTTTATTATGAAGTTTCTATTATTAGTTGGATATCAAGTAAATGCGACTTTCTCTCTGTTAACTAATTTGAAATTCCTTTATCTCCAAAAATTTTTTTAAAAAACTTCTTTGAAAGCATCTAACTTATATCTATTTTAGCACTCACAAAAGAGGCCATTGTATAAAAAATAATTTTATTATATTCACTACCTCTGACATTAGTCTTTTTATGAACATAAATCATGTGTTCCATGGAACCAAATTTAAACAAAACAAAAACTGGTTCCTCATGTTATTCTATAGCCTATGGAAGAAAATACAAGCCTTCCCTTTTTCATCTTTCTTTAAATGTTTGTGAAATTGTATGAAAATACAAACTCTTTCCTGAAAATGGATTTGTATGTATATCTTGTCAAAAGAAAATTTTTTTCACAGAGTACTTTTAGAACTACTTTTTCACTTCTAAAAGTAAACTGCCTCTGTAAATCCAATGCTTTATAAAATGACACTAGAGTATTCCGAGCAAGAAATGTTCTCCCTCTCTGGCTGAGTCAGAGAAGCCCTTTCCTAATGAGTACTCTGGCACTGATGATGAACTGCCGAAGCCTTCCTATTCTAACACATTCTGCAATATCAGTGATAAACTGAAGTTCCTAGGTACTGAGACCCCCAGAGAGTACTCATCATAGAATGTTAAGAGGTCAGGGAAGAGAGGGCATGAAAGGAAGGAATTGCACTTCTTTTCCTCTCAGGGACAGGGCTATGCTCTCTAGTAACTCTTACATTAGTCAGAGTTAGGGGAATATATGGAGTATCCATAACCAGAAAAAAGCAAATAGAAACAAAAGAAAACATCTTACAAAGTACATCCATTTAGAATCTATCCTAAGTCATAAAAGCGTGTACACACACACACACACACACACACACTCATTTAGCCCGTGCAGGCTGCCATAACAATACCACAGATTGAGTGGCTTAAACAATAGAAATTTATTTCTCATAGTTCTGGAGGCTAGGAAGTTTAAGTTCAAGCCAACAGATTCAGTTTCTGGTGAGGAACTGCTTCCTGGTTCTTTTCCTTCATCCTCCTCACAGAACGGGCAAGGGAGCCCTCTGGGGTCTCTCTTTTAAGGACACTGATCACATTCATGAGAGCTCCACTCTCACGTCTGATTCACCTCCAAAGACCTCACTTCCTAATACCTAGTACCTCCTAGTACTGTCACACTGGGGGTTAGAGTTTCAACATATGAATCTGGGGACATAAACACTCCGTCCTTTGTACAAACTCATATACACACACATGCACACACACATACAATGTTCCTAAACTAGAATTACCAAGCAATACCTTGATTAAAGAGTAAATATTTGCTGGATTAAATAAAACATTATATTGTATAGCAATAGAGTTTTTGTGTATAAAAAGGTTAAATATTTTTGTACCAACATGGTCCTCATTCCTTCGAATAAAAGTTTAAGAAATACAACATAAAAGATTGGCATTTTCCAATCTGGTGTATAATCACACACAGGAAGGTATCAAATTCAGGGTCTATGAATGCAGATTTAGTTGCAATAACATTTTACTACTAAAGATAGTCTTACCGAAGAGAGAAGCAATAAATAAGTGTGAGACAGAGATGCGTCATCTTCCTCATCAAGCTTTGAGGAGGGTTATCATGCTTCCACAGAGTACTCTGCTTCCTAAGAGGAAAATATGGGGATAATCACACCTCTCTCTTAGCTTTCTTGAAAGGTTAAATGACATATATTGCAAAAGCCAACACACAGAGTCTGGCATTTATTCCTACCAATTAACATATGTGTGTGTGTGTGTGTGTATTTTGCCTCCTCTCCTGAAGGCTACTCCAAGACCTACTTGTATGAGGATGGACAAAACCACAACATTTTGCTGAAGCAAAAGGGCTTTGGGATGTGAATCTGATGAAGACACAGAGTTAGGGCCCAGCCTGTATTCATAGTGTTTACCACTACCTCCTCAGGCACCCACAGAGCAGCCCTGAGAAGAGCAGAACTTTCGTCAGTATTCTCCCAACTAGTTCAGGCCCGTAATTCCAGAAAACAACGAGTTACCTTAGCCCTGAACTGTGGAGACCTACCCTCCTATAATGTGCCAAAGGGAAAAGTCCTGATATCATTTGAACACCATGATCCTGTTACTTATGGACAGATAGGCACTTACTCCCTGATTTCTCCAGCAGATAAATAATTCTGTCGTTGCAAGAGAATGTAAAAATTTTAATGACCGTGTTGGGAAGTGATTGAAGCAAGATTCCAAAACTGAAAATTAAAAGAAAGAATTCCTTGGTCTATGAAAAAGAATTGTAAGAATAAAATAGATCTGGACAGTTCGCAGACTTAGAAATTAGAGTCCACTCTTGTGGGTCTTTTAGAATCCAGGCTTCAGTTTCTCAGTTAATACAAAAAGTTCACATGTGGACCCATGGCTGGTTCATGTCAATGTGTGGCAAAAACTACTACAATATTGTAAAGTAATTAGCCCCCAACTAAAATAAATAAATTTATTTTTTAAAAAAAAGTTCATTAATCTATGAGTCTTATAGGCAAGGAAGTCTTTTCTTCTGAGTAATTTGCCTCCATGTGTATCCGCTGGGTTATATCTACATGGACACAGCTTCACAACATTCTTCCCAAGAATATGTTCCTCCATTTAAATACTTCCCTCTCCAGATCTTCTACCCATAGCATTCTCTGATATTCTCCAGGAATGAATATATTTTCTATATTCCCTTTCCTCTTGCGCCATTTATCACTTTTACATATTTATGACAATTATTTGGTTTGCTTGTCTCTTATTAAATTACAAGCTTCTCAAGGATAGGAAATTCAACCTTCCAAGAAACACATACCATGCTTTGCCCCAGTAGGAACCTAGGGAATTCTTCTTTGGGAGTAATGAAATGAATAACATTACAAGGAGACCATTTTATTTATTTATTTATTTTCTCTAAATTATCTTTTGTTTCTTTTTTTTTTTTTATTTTAGTTGGGGGTTAATTACTTTACAATATTGTAGTGGTTTTTGCCATACATTGACATGAATCAGCCATGGGTTTACATGTGTTCCCCATCCTGAACCCCCCTCCCACCTCCTTCCCCATCCCATCCCTCTGGGTCATCCCATTGCCCCAGCCCTGAGCATTTGTCTCATGCATCGAAACTGGAATGGTGTTCTGTTTCACGTATGATAATATACATGTTTCAATGCCATTCTCTCAGAACGTCCCACCCTCACCTTCTCCCTCAGAGTCCATAAGACTGTTCTATGCATCTGTGTCTCTTATTCTGTCTCGCATATAGGGTTATCGTTACCATCTTTCAAATTCCATATATACGCATTAGTATACTGTATTGGTGTTTTTCTTTCTGGCTTACTTCACTCTGTATAATGGGCTCCAGTTTCATCCATCTCAATAGAACCAATTCAAATGTATTCTTTTTAATGGCTGAGTAATATTCCATTGTGTATATGTACCACAGCTTCCTTATCCGTTCGTCTGCCGATGGACATCTAGGTTGCTTCCATGTCCTGGCTATTATAAACAGTGCTGCAATGAACATTGGGGTACACGTGTCTCTTTCAATTCGGGTTTCCTAGGTGTGTATGCCCAGCAGTGGGATTGCTGGGTCATATGGCACGTCTATTCCCAGTTTTTTAGGGAATCTCCACACTGTTCTCCATAGTGGCTGTACTAGTTTGCATTCCCACCAACAGTGTAAGAGGGTTCCACAAGGAGAACCATTTTAAAAATAATTTGGACCCAGGAATTGATGGTGACTCTCCTGAAACAAAAGTCTGGATGAATTGCAGAAGGGGAAAGAGAGGAGGGAAAAAGACTTGTTGGAAGTGTCAGGAGCAAGCACAGAGGCTTTTTCTTTCGCGGATGATAGCAAAGTTCTTAATGGAAGACGATCCCAATCAATAGAGCCAGACAGCTGATTTATATAATGGAATCACACTGAAGGAGTGGTCTTCCCCTGCAGAGCCATGTGAAAGAGGAAGAGGGTTACTAGGCTAGGGAGACCAGGGGACTCCACAAGTGTATCTGCTGGTGTTCATAAATATGTTCCCCATCAACAAACCACAGGAGAGCTCCAGAGAGCAGCCTCCTTGAGCCTGGATGCTGGAGAGTGACAGTGGGGCTAGTGCGGCTGCTGTATTTTGGCTGCTGCTGCCGCTGCTGCCACTGGGCAGATACCGCAGTGAGGGGTCTGACCGCGCTGAGTGCTCTCAAGAGCCTGGGTCTGGCCAGGAGCGAGAAGTTGAGAGTGAGGGTTGGGAGGTGGGCAGGACTCACCGAGGAGCTGCAAACCAAAATAAGAAATCTAGGGAGCAGAAGGAGAAAAGAGAGTGAGCGGGAGCCAAGACCTCAGGCCAAGTGGAACTGGAGGAAATGTCATCGTTGGTAAAGGAGGACTTGGAGAAGAAACTGTTTAAGCCACTCTCACAGAATCTGTACGAGTTTATTGAAATAGAGTTCTCGGTCCAGGACAGGTATTACCTCTGTGTGTCAGGTAATCTGCTCTTTGCTATCATTTCAAAATGTAAATAATCCTGAGAGGCTTAGGTGATAGAGGGGCATTTGGGGGTGTTTACTTTCCTACGCAGCAACAGCACATGTATCTTCTTGTGATAGAATCTAACTATGCCAAGATAAAGAATTTGGATTATACAGCATTTTTGTAAGTGCTAAAATGGAAGGCAAAATGTATTGTATTAATATTTTGGTTAATTGTTCAGAAATGAAACTGGGCATGTGCTTTTTCTGATCTGATTAGTCTCCAATCTTTTACTCAATTCACTTGCATGGCAAACAGTTTTGTGTACCAGCTCATTTTAAAAAATTCAACAGAAAGCTCTCTGTATATTTTTAAACATATTGGATAACTGAGTTATACGGCTTTATTTCCAACCAGTCTGGAAAACCAGCGTTCTCTCTTTTCATGCTGGGAAAGAAAAACAAAAGACCTAAGATTTTCTTCTGAGGTTTATTTAGTCTTCCTGGTGGCTTTTTTTGAAAAGAGAAATGATCTTTTAAAAATTCTTTCTCACAGTATGCTCACAGAAACAATATTTTAATGGTAGAAATTAGCTCATGAAGATAGAACTTTAAGGAAATGTTCTCTAAACTATTCAACTAAAATATTTTTCCTCATGTTTTAAACATTCATGAAAATTGTTCAAAGGTAGGTATAAGCTTTTTCACTTAATTATGATTTACCTAACCTGTAATTACTGTGCTGAACTTCGACAGAAATGTTTGTGCCACTATTGAATTTAATATACAGCATTTTCTTTTTCTAATCCATGATTTTTAATAGTTTTCAGGGGCTTAAGGAAAGAGGTTAGAAAATCTAACTTTCATTGTACACTTTGCTTTTTAAGGCACACAGTTCAACATTTTCAGAAAGTCTATTATACTTCCCTTTCCGGTACTTTGCTTAAAAGGATTTGCAAAAGTTGTCACGAGAGAGTACTGTAAGAGAAGTAGAACATCTTTAAAGAAAGTGCTAAGAACTCTTTAAAGTCCTATAATTCCTAACAGGTATACTAATATTTACTTAATAATAAGAATAATAAGATTTATATTATGTTTTACCTAGTATATTTTGCCAAATGAAAAGTGTGAGGCTTGGCATACCAGCAAGGTACAAAACTTCCTCAGTCTAGGAAAAAGAAAGTCAAATTATGGAAAAAGCGCAAATGAAAAAATTTTAGAAACTGCTTTATATTCAAACCATCAGATCACTATATCTTAAAATATTCTGACTTAACATATTAGATAAAATGCTTATTCCAACATTAAAATTTAATAGTTAATTTTATTCCTATTGTAATTCTTTACAAAGCTAATTACTCATCACATAACATTAATATATACACATTGTTTTAAAATCTTATGAAAATAAAGCAATCGTAATAATGTTTATGTATTTACCAGGAATTATTTAAATCTGATTTACTAGATGTATCTTAATGCCCCCCTCCAACAATATAATTAACTAAAGTTGGGGAAAAAACACTCCTAGAATTAAATTTTTGGAAATGGATGTAATTTTTTTCCCCCAATAGCCTCAAGTTCTGAGAAAGACACTGTGGGCTGGGGTCACCTGCTGTCTTTTTTCATAAATGACATGAATCATTTTAATCAAGATTGGTTAAAAAGTGTTGGCATTGTTAACATGTGTGAAGGAAACCTCTTTAGGGGTCAAAGTTTTTCACCTGGAAAATGATCAAATAAAGTGAGTGATCACTTTCATTAGTAAAATTCAATAATTCTCTTATGTAAGAAGTAAGGGAAAAACAAGATTGTCTCAGAGGTGAGGGAGAGGAGATGGTATTGTGATATTCCAGGTAAAAGTTAATATTAAAATTCATTTTCATTCACCAGTTTCATGACTCTCCTCTATCACATCCATCAATTTGAGAGCACTTTTCCAAATGTAGCATCTCTTTATGACCATCTCAAATGCATTTAGATAGAACAGTAATTTGAAATAAAGTCAGAGTGATGCTTGCTAGTTCTAAATCTTTGGCTGTGCTTTACTCAGAAAATATCTCCATTGAGAGGAATCAAACAGGCCATATCTCAATTGTGGAGGCATATAACTCCAAATTTTGAAAGTTGGACACCTTCTGGGAGTAGAGAGACCCATAGTTATGATTTCCTCTTTATAGCCTCTAATCCAGCTGTTCTAAATTTGTGAGAGCCAAGAGTCTAGAGTAGTTAAATCCCATTATACATTTCTCAAATTAAAGAAGATATGTTTAAATAAGTTACGCTTTCTATTTATCTGATCTGAGTCTGTCTTTTGCAGGGGTCTCACAACCAGGTGATAGCAATTTACTGTTACCTGGATATTTTACTTCGTCAATGTCAAAAAAAACCAAACATTACAAATTCCATCTCCTGTTCTATAGTTTGCTAGTACTTACCTTGGGAATTTCATGGCACCTCAGGGTTTGCATGGTCATTTTCCCTTGGAATTGGCTTCACCTAACCCAGAATGTCATTATCGTTGGAGTTAAAAGCAGCATCTTCTTATGAAGGAGGGAGGGGCTCTATTATGTGCAGGAACAAAAAGAGACAGGTCACTTGTGCAATGATGAGAATGCAAATGAGTTAAGGAAATTCTGAAGGACTTGAAATTATATAGAAAGCATTAGCCATAATTGGATGGGAAGTAGCATCACATGGTGGAATAGGCCTTGAAATGCTAGGAGTCAGAGCTGAAGTGAAATGACTCAACTTTGCCCACCTACCAGCTATGAAATAGAGGGCAACACTATTACTTATTCAATTTAATAATCAGTTAATATTCAAAAACACCTACATTTGCACATGGGCTTTCCTGGTGGCTCAGTGGTATAGAACCCACCTGCCAATGTAGAAGATGGGTTCAATCCCTGGGTTGGGAAGATCTCCTGAAGGAGGAAATGGCAACTCACTTCAGTATTCTTGGGAAAATCCATGGACAGACAAGCCTGGGAGGCTACAGTTCACAGGGTCACAAAAGAATTGGACACAACTTAACAATTAAACAACAACATTTGCACATAGTGTTCTCTCTTTTTTAAAAATTTATTTTTAATTAGAGGATAATTACTTTACAATGTTGTGTTGGTTTCTGCTGTACAACAATGTGAATCAGCCATAAGTATACATTTATCCCCTCCCTTGTGAACCTCCCTCCCACCCCCCCCATCCCACCCCTCTAGGTCCTCACAGAGCACAGAGCTGATGCTCTCTTCTTAAATCCTAACTAGGAAAAAAGCAAACTTGATAAATTATATTCCAAATAAGTAAAAGGTAGGGTTATATTGTTAAAATATATAGAAAAAAGTGTATTGTGAAAACATATGCTGAGATGTAGAAATATAGTATATACTGTAAAGAAATATTTACAATAAAAATAAAATATACAGTAAATACATAGGTGTATATTTATGTTATATAGTTGATAAATAAATTATATGCATATTACAATACAGATTATTTTTTTAAGTATTCACGTATATTTTGAAAAATATTCTCCATAGATAATTAATTTGAAAATAAACAGTATTTGCCAGAATTATGAAAATAGTAAGCATAAATTCTCCATACTTATTACATATTGATGCCAAAAAAAGAACTTCTCTGTGCATCAGAGAATTGAATAATTTTGTCAAATCATTTATAATATTAACAATGAGAGTATCAAATAAGAATGTTAACAGCAAAAATAAACAAAATACTAGAGACTAGGTGTTTTATGAAGCACAAACACTAATTTCTCATATTCCTGGAGGCTGGGAAATCCAAGAACATGGTTGCTTGCAGATTCAGCATCTGGTGAGGATCTTCGTGCTCATAGACCACTGTTTCCTCCCTGTGACCTTGCAGGGCAGAAAGGGCAAGAGAGCTCTCTGGGGTCTTTTTATAAGGGTTTTAATCCCAATAATACCTCCCAAAGACCCCACCTCCTAATACCATAAACTTGACTTGAGGGTTAGATTTCATCATAGGAATTAGAGGGAACAAACATTAAATCTGTAGTACCCCATATTACCCCCAAATCAATCTGATTAAAATATTTCTAGATAAATTATTTGAAAGCTACCTTTTGATTAAATCAATAATAACATTCTCAACAATCCCAAGACATAACTAATACATTGAAACATTTTCAGTGAGGTTTCTTGTCTTTAATATCTCATGGTAATTTCCCCCTATTACTTAATTTCAATGATGAAAGCAGTTATATAACTCTAGGATTATGAAATGATGGTAGTTTATGTGTTTAAAATATTTCTGTGCAGCTTACCTACAAGCTGCTTTTTTTCCTCTTATCTGCCAAATTATATTGGATCATTGGCCAATTTCTTTCCACTTAGCCTCCTGAATGACAATTTTACCATGAGTGACTATTTTACTATGATAATAGAGGCAATTATTAACAACAATATTTATTACAAAATTACAAGTGAAAATCAATGGTTGGCATGAGGTTAAGATGGTTATTCTGAAAATGCTAACTAAAATAATGACACTGGAGTAGGTTCATTCTGAAATTCCCTGGGTCTATAGATGTCACTGAATCATAATTGGGCAGTAATACATCTGACGCCACTAAAACCAACTGTGCAACATTCTAACTATACAAACACATTTCTGTTTTAAGACCATGTGATAAGTTGCCACTTTGCATTAATGTGGATATGGCCACTTAATTTTAGCTGGCAGCAGAGCTCAAGCATGGAGATGAGGGGTTGGGTCCACTCCAGCCTGAGCAGACTTCTTCAACTCTTGGCTAAAGACAATTCTTGGAACCTCCTTGACTACAGAGGAGATTGTTTTGCCAAACCAAGGAGGATATACTGTCTCTGTGCTGCATCATTGTATCAAAAAGTTAACTTTTAAAGCATGATTACCGTTTTCTTAGTTTGTAGTTAGTGGGGCAGTGACTACTGATGTAAGAAAACTTGATAACTAGTAGATCCTACCTTCTTATCTCTTTCTTCACTCCCTCCCTTCCACCCATCCTTGCAGCAGTCCCCAACCTTTTTGCCACCAGGGATCATTTCATGGAAGACAATTTTTCCATGGACTGGAGCAAAAGGGGATGGTTTAGGGATTATTCAAGCACACTGTATTTATTATGCATGTTATTTCTCTTATTATGACAACAGATCCAACCTCACATCATCAGACATTATATCCCAGGGGTTGGGGACCCCTGCTTTATAGAACTGCTGAAGAAAACTTTCTAAAATGTAAAGTTCAGCTTGACTGTTTACTTAAAGTCCTTCAGTGACAACACAACTCCCTGTAAATCTCCCCACATATATAACTTTCAGGATAATATTTGAACTCCTTAGCCTAGCATTCTAGACCATTCAGGAACCAGGTCCTGCCTTCCCCGTTTCCTGTCACCTGTTCCCCCTACACATCATGCCAACAATGGTAAATGCCTGTGAGGACTAGAAGATTCAAGTATCTTATGCTTTTGTACACATGCTGTTTCAGAACTCCCTGTACCCCTTTATTCATTCTGCTAACTCACACAGCCCTTTACAACTCAGAAAACCTGTCAAGAAGCTCTCTCAGACCTCCAGTGGGATGCAGATATCCCTTCCCCATGGTCCTATAAGATCTGTTCATTCCTTATTCACAGGACTGTAATCATGTGTTTTCTTTCTGAAGCCCCACACTCTGTAATCTCAGTGGGAACATGAATGGTGCTGTAGAGGAGTACATTTTTTCAATGCCTAGCCCAGGACTTTGTACAAAAAGGGCACTAAAATAGTTATCAAATTAATGAAACAAATCAGTGGGTCTGCAGTTAATGAGCTGGTTATCTTAACAGGTCAATGAGGCCATGAGTTTGCTTCAGATGACATTTTTATACAGTATCCAGTGAATTCTCCCCATCCCCATCCTCTCCCACTTCCTAAGTAGCCAGGGAGACAGCTAGTCAGAACAAGAGTGTCATCATCTGATTCTGAGGTAGAGCCTTTGTCTGGACAGACAACTGCTTTCTAGTGGAAGCAACCGCCTCTGAGAGCTTGCCCTTAGCAAGTATGACAGAGGCTACCATGCCTCCACATCAACTCACCAACCAAATGGCTTCTTTTCTCATCTCTTCCTTTCCTCTTCCCAAAGCTAACATCTAGACCAGTGGAAGTAGATCTCTTTTAGGGTTGGGAAAGTATACACGAGCAGAAATCCACCAAGTTTTGCATACAATTTCAGGAGACTCACAGACTCTGAGCCAGTTTCTTACCCAGGGTTAAAACCTTCCACTTAAAACTTTCCACTCTAGGTCCCCTCAGGACATGCCCCTCAATCACTCCTTTGTCCTCAAAATATGCAATCCCTCCTCTTCCAAACTCTTGGACTATGTGCTCTAAATCATAGCCTTTATTCTCTTCCTATTTCTTGTTCTAAACCCTACATAACATAGGAACTGGTACACAGTAGGCACTCAGTGTTAGCCAGTCCATGAAGGAAACTTCTGCAAGCTGTCTTCTATGCTCCCCGTTATAGAGGAATTGCCCTCAGGGAGGAAATAAATGATCTTCTCCAAATCAGATTGAGTGCCAGGACTGAACTCTGCTTTTTACCCAACAAAGTGACTTCACAGGATTGTCTCCAAATCTTTGAAATTCTCTGTCCTTTTCATTTCTGTAGCGTCACACTGTTGGGCTTGTCTCTTTTTTGATAGCTCCTTTTTAGACCTCTCTGCTGGCACCTTTTTTTTTTCTCTACTCCATCTCAACTTTTCCCTCTGCTTTTTTCCCTATAAACCTAGTCTTGGAAAACTGTCTACACAGAAAAGTCCTAAGTCCATATCTTCATTTCTAACTATCTCCATCTCCATATTTCCATCTTTCTCCTCCCAGATACTTTATGGATCTCATCTGTATGTCAAAAACTAAACTCACTATTCTGCCCACCCAGTCCACCCTCCATACTTTTGTATTTTGATTTCCATCCAGTGTTATTTCCATCAAGTGTTGTCAATGCCTCATTTAAAATCTTATTTAGATTTGCTACTTCTATTTTTACTGCTCAAGTCTTATGCCTAGATTCCAACAACCTCAGAAAACAAAACAAAGACAAAAAAAATTACTATAAACTAGGCACTATCCTACATTATTTACACACTGTAATCTTTCCACCCTGTGAGTTTGTTTCACTCTGATGTCCACTTTACAACATGAGACAGCTGGGGTTTAATCTCTCTATGATTAAGTGACATGCTCAGACCACAGTGTAAGAAGTGATATCATGATTTGAATCCAGAATGTCTAATGCCAGAGCCCACTAAGATTTACTTCCTATTCTATGGACCTCCAGTTCCTCTTTCTTTTCTTCTTCAATGTTCTTGGGCATCACTGATTTCAGAAAAATACTCCTCTAATGAGGTGCCACTTTATTAGTCTCTTGCTCAGAAGGAAAGAGACTTATTGAATGTATGTTACTGTACGACCTTTCACTGAACTCCTGACACAGTGTCCCCTTAGATTTGCCAAACTGCTCAGACTCCCTTCTCTAGGAGACTGAGTTCAGGTCCATCGTGAACTCAAAGCTCAACTGGCTGCCTTAATTTCAGTATCACCTGCACTTTCAGGGGATAAATAACCTCTTCACCAGCCCCAACTCTAGAGCCCCGAGTGTCCAGGCCAGACTCCCATCCTTCTCACCAGAGGAAGGACTCAACACCACAAGTCCACAATGGTTTCTGTCACTTTTCAAAACATTTTCACAACCTGGTTAACCTTATCCTTCATCATGTCCTAACACCAATCAATCTATACAATCCACTGTCTCTAATCCTACCTGGTGAAGTTCAGGGTCAATTGTCCTCCCAATTTGTCATGCTGTCCTTCACCTAGAAATGCCTTCAGTATCATCGCTGCCTTTCTGAAACTGGACTAACTTAAAAGTTTTATCTCCAACTCTGTTTCTTCCATAATTTTTTCCTTAATTTTTCCAATCCTCTTTCTTCTAAGAACTCCTTTTGAGCATATAGTCTGTTCCAAATTGCTGATCTATTACTGTGACTATATTGTAATATATTGTTTTCATCTTCTTAACTAGGGAGCCATGCCAAAGTGATACTTTCTAGAACCAAAAGACAATCTTCCTCAAAGACAAATTCCAGTCTCACTCTGAGGAGACAGAACCAGCCTGCAACACTCCAAGTGACATCAACCATTTTGAAAGCCTAAGATATTCGATTCCCACTGCCACTCCTCTATGATATAATTGTGTACCTTCATAATACATATTTTATATGACATGTGTGTTAGCCTTTTCTCTTCAACAAAACCGTAAGTTACCAGAGGGCAGGCAATCATTTACCCCCACTGGCAATCGTAACAGTTCTATCAGGCAGATTGTGGATACCTAGGAAATACTCCCTTGAAAACTCATTGAGAACTTTCAATTCAGGAGTTCTAACATCAAATGCTGATTCTTCTAGTGTGTTCATTTGAGACCAAACTCAATGATTTTAAGGCCAGAAAATTATTTCCCTTATGTCGTTCACATAAAATAAGCAACGCTTTCCCCCATGCCCTTCAAAGTACAGTACTAAAGTTTTTGTCTCAATGGCGCATTTCAAATGCTAGAAGATTAGATATACTCTGGAGAAGATTAAAAACCTCAAGCAATACCAAATAGGTTAGTAAAAGCTGTTTAGCAAGCAGTCCTACATCCAAAATCTCACAGCAACTTTAAAAGAAAGTGTGCATGATATTATTTGCATGCTCTCTCTTCCACAGTTGGTTGCTGGGTGAGCAGAATGGTTTACTTTCCTGACCTCATTTTCTTGTATTGTCAAAAATTAAAATTCCAACTTGTTCTGGTAAACACTTTGGCACTGACTGTATGCTCACGCTAAGCCTCTTATTTCCTGCCCTGAGTTGAACTCCATCCTCCACCACAAAGCTCAGAGCTGAAAGCATAGAGCTCAGTGTTCTATCTGACAGACATTACCGCAGCTGTATGTGACCACAGCTGTAGCAAAAATAAAGTTAACACACTGATAGAACAGTGAGCAAATTTGAGGGAACATTCATGAAGCTTCAGATATCTCAGAGTTCACAACTAGGGTGCAGATATAATGTATGTTCAAGTTCATTATATGAAAAGGGGATACATAAATACAGAAAACTATGACTTGGTGAATAATTTATTATCTTGTAAGAGTCTATGTAAATGAAGTCTTTTTCTGTCCTACAGTGACCAAAAATGAAGAAGTAAAAATAATTATGGTGAAACACTACAGAATAGGTTTAGATGAAAAATATGAAGTAACCAAAAAGTGGTCTTTGAATGATCTGCAGATGATCGATGGAAAAGAAGCAGATACAGTAAGTGTTATGTTTTATAAGGGAACTATGGAATCAATATCCTGGAGATCTTGATGGTCAATATCCTACTTCATACATTTGTGACATATACCGTTTGTTAAGATGACATATTGTTCTTAAGTAGTACGGTTTAATCTACTGGGATGATCTACTGGTTTGTTTTTTCTGTTTCTATGAGTTTAAATTTGAATTTTGTCTATTAGATTTAAAAGCATCTTCCCCAAGTGCTTCTTAACAGGTAAAATAAAATCTTCTAGTCTATTCTGAAACTTTAAATATCTGACACTTTCACACCACTCTCTCCCCATCCCAACTTCCTCCACAAGTTGTGGGAATTCCTTTCCTCACCTTCTTCAGATTTTACTCCCGGTTAGCCAGTTGATCCTCCAGAAGGACTGATAACTCTAGGAAATCCTACAGCCTCAGTGTTGAAAGTAGAGAAAGAGTGTGTAATCTCTCGCATGACCACTTGAAAGTGGTTTTCCCAGTCTCTCCTTAAATTCTACTGATGGAAAACTCATTACCACATGAAGAAGTCCATTCTATTTCTGAATTGCCATCATTTATCTTTACATGTCCTACTTATGTTTTATTATTTTTTATATTTATTTATTTGGCTGTGCCAGGTCTTAGTTGTAGCATGTGGGATCTAGCTCCCTGACCAGGGATGGAACCCAGGCCCCCTGTTTTGGGAGCATGGAGTCTTAGCCACTGGACCACCAGGGAAGAAGTCCCTCCTACTTATATTTAACCAAAATCTGCTTCTCTATGACATCCACCCATCGGTTCTAGTTTTGCCATTTGGTACAACCAGAACAGACCAAACCCTCCTTTCACATACAAGCCTTTCCGATATTTGAAGACAATTATAAGGTTCCCTCAAGTTTTCTCTTTTCTGAGTTAAATGTAACCATTCATTCTTTAAATGATGTTCATATGAAGATTAAATAAGATTATATGACAGGACCATACAAACACTAAGAGGGAATAGCACTGTTGTTATTTTATGCAGTGACATTGCTACAACACCTTCCATTATGCTATTTTCTCTCCTCTGAAATGCTTCAGTTTTTCCAGAATTAAATATAATACTTTAGAGTTAGTGTGACCTGTTTATATTTCCTTTGACCTGAATTCTTGTTTCTATTAAACACTCAGCTGAGCCCTCGGATCTTTTGGGCATCAATTGCCTTTTACCCTGATCTTCCATACCCTCTATGTACCTAGGATAAAATGTAAATAAAGCCCCTTGATCATCTGGCTCCTTTATCTCTGGTCATTCTCCCTAAAACTTTATACAGTAAAAGTACTTAACTACTGACTCTCAGATTCTCCATGAAGTAAAGTCCTACTCATGTCCCCCAGCCCTACAACCCCATTGCATTATGGATGTAAATAATCCAACAAACTGCAATTGTTGGCTTATTCTGTCTCCCCTCTGAAAAAAAAAAAAAACTGCAACCCTTACTTTTCATCTTTTATTGTAGCCTCCTGCCTAACAGTGGAGAAAGCAATGGCATCCCACTCCTGGAAAATCCCATGGACGGAGGAGCCTGGTAGGCTACAGTCCATGGTGTCGCTAAGAGTTGGATATGACTGAGCGACTTCACTTTCACTTTTCCCTTTCATGCACTGGAGAAGGAAATGGTAACCCACTCCAGTATTCTTGCCTGGAGAATCCCAGGGACGGCGGAGCCTGGTGGGCTGCCGTCTATGGGGTCGGACACGACTGAAGTAACTTAGCAGCAGTAGCAGCAGCAGCAACCTAATAGATACTAGGGGCTCAAATACTTCTGTTATCGTTGGATGAATTAGAATTTAAGCTCACTTATTCGTCATCCTATTCAATGCCATACTCTTAGTTTGGTCTATTGTTCCCACCTATCAAATCTTCTAATATTTTGATTTGTTAACATTCACTGTAGTATGGTGCAGGTTTAATTTGCAAAGCATTTAGCACTTCATTCAAGTCAATAATAAAAATGATGAAGCAGGCAGACCTAAGCATACCTTTGGGTAACTGATAGGTTATCATGACTACTACTATTATTACCATTATTAGTACTGCTACATGCTACCATCTCACACATAGTAAACGGTTATCAGATGACAGGCACCAACAAAAGCTCTTTCTAGACATAATTTCATATAATTGTTACAACCCATGAATTAGATTCTAGCATTACTCCTGATTTACAGATAAGGAACATGAGACATAAAGAGACTAACTGACTTGTCCAAGGTCAAATAACTACTTTAGTGATGGAGGTAGATTTTACCTCCAAATCTATTATTTCATCTTCTTTGGACTTGTTGTTTACCATTTATACAAATTTGTATATTTGTTCATTCACTGAGAATTTATGGTATATTAGGTCTTGCTAGGCTCTGATGATAAGTAGTAAGTTAGATGGAAACAAGCACTTAATTCTGCCTTACCTATTTAGTCTGAATATCTAAATTTTACCCTTAAGATCTTTACTGAGATCAATATATGTTATCTGCTGTTGTCTTCCAGGAATCCTGTTTTTAAAATTTGGTATATTTGACAGAACTTCTTGGTGAAAGTATGCTGGATTTCATTACTTTCTTTCCTAAGTAATCACATAGCATTTTTTCTGGCAAGACATTCTACCTGAACATTCAACACTTTAGGAAATAAATATTTTTGGCATGTCAATATGCTGGAACATTACATGGCCATTAAAAATCATGTTTCCAAAAGAATACCTCAGAACACAATTGTTCATCATTTAATACATTTTGTAAAAGTCACCTGATACAAAACTTTTCTATAGTATTATCTTATTTCACATATTTAATCTATCATAGTATCAAAAACTTGAAAGCTGAACCTCAAATTTTAACACAAAAATATATAGATGTGTGTATATGCATATATCAAACTAACCAGTACTTTAGCAATAATTATCTCTGTGTGATAAGATTATTATAATTTTTAAATTATTATCTTCTTTATACTTTTATATATTTGCCAAAAGTTCTGTATTGCATTGAATTTTATCAGAAATCAATGTCAATTTCATTAATATGTAGTTTTAGGAATTAACCATTCCCACTTCTTTTTTTTGACCATTTTCTTCTTTTGTTGTAAGTTCTCAAATATTTACTGATGTCATAATTATTTTCTACGAGCTTGGTCAGTGCCCAGGAATGTATTAATCAAGCCTGTCGACTCAGATACACTGGAAGCAGCTAACTCTGCTCTATTTTATCGTCACCTTTCTGGCATTTAATTTCATCTCTGTTGTTGATTCTTCCCTTTCACATTTGAAGATCATTATCTTTCATAGTGAACTAGATAGATACAAAAGAGAAGTTGAGTATTTCTAATTTTCTCATCTCTTTAGGACCTAAAATATTAAACTGTCAGAAGAAAACCTGTAATATCCAAAGTGTAATTCTTTTAAATATTTCTTTCCTGTGGATGAAGTAAAAATATCTCAATTGTTCTGGGAATTTCCACTTCTCCTCCCTCTTGTAATTGAATCCTCAGGAGTCAGCATTTATTATATTTTTCTCAATAGCAATGATACAGTTTTAAAGAGAGCCATTTCAAGCCAGAAAGTTGTCAACTTTAAAATGGAGTGGAATTGAAACTGTAGTCAATTTATATTGCAGAAATCAAAATGATGGGGGACTTGGAGACTGTTGTGGTGCAACAGGAGAGAGGATGATGTAGCAAGAAGTTGGGCTCTGGGCTGATTGAGAGCTTGGTTCTCATCTTGGCTCTGCCAATAACTACACGAGTGACCTGGGCTTTAACCCTCTGGAAACTATCATTCACGATTACAGTACATTATATTGTAATCTATTATAAACAAGAGATTACAGAATGAACTATGAGATTCCCTTTTAGCTCTATCAAAAGAAAGAAAGAGAGAGAAAGGGGAAGAGAGAGAGAGAAAGGAAGAAAGGAAGGAAGCAGGGAAGGAAAGGGAGGGATGGACAGATGTGTATTCTATGTTCATGCCTGCTTAGGCTTCAATTATTAGGCTAATGGAAAAACTTCATCCTCTCCAAGTATTACAAAAACATAAAGCATATTTTCTACATGACAAGGAGCAAACGGTTCTGCGAGGAAACTACATAAGAAGTGTGATTAGTATCTGGTGATGGAATAGGTGTGATTTCCTTTCATTGAGATTCTCTGCACAAGTGTCTTTCAACTGGCAATTACGACAGTTAGGAAACATTTTGCAAGGTGTGAGTTGGGGAAATGCACTTAAAATCACATCACTTTTGCACATTCTTTAAATATTGCTTTGTTTTTCAAAAAATTGTAATACTGCAAAGCAAGGTGGTATTACCACCAGTATGATAATCTCTTCTCTGGCGGCAGATCTTGGAAAAGGAACTATCATTCATTAAACTCATTAAGCTCCATCCTAGTGTCACAGTTTATATGATTAACTTCATGTAAACTTCATAGCAACCCTATCTAAAAGTGAAGGCCAAATCTGATAAGGATCTTGCCCATGGTTATATGAGTGTCAAAACAGTGTTCTAACTTCAAAACCCTGTTTTGAAGTTCCAGAGAACTTCACTTTCACTTCACTTTCAGCTCAGTTCAACACGTGTTTGTTGAGAATTTCATTGTTGCCATGGATAAGCACCAGGAACACAAAAGATAAATGATTCAAAAACTCAGCCCTCAAGGAGAGTTAGAAGTTAGGCAGATAATGAATTTGAAAGCATTTTGTAAATTGAAAAAGAACTTCATAAATGCAAGGCATTGTTGTTACTACTATTAGTAACAGTAGCAGTTATTATTTTACCATGTAGACCTAGATCAGATTTGATGCCTACTTTTTCCCAAAACATCTCCACTAGAAGTACAGAGCCTAACTCAATCCAATGAGTCAGTATCAAATTGTCAAGTTTCAGTCAAATGATTTAATGATCCTTGTCATTAACTTTAAAAGTAATTCCTTGCTGTTAACTTCAAAGCCAGCAAGTTGGTGACCTGCCTACCTACTGCCTGCCTGCTAAGTCGCTTCAGTTGTTTCCGACTCTGTGCAACCCTATGGACTGTAGCCTGCCAGGCTCCTCTGTCCATGGCATTTTCCAGGCAAGAACACTGGAGTGGGTTGCCATTTCCTGCTCCAGAGGATCTTCCTGACCCAGGGATCAAACCGCGTCTCTTGCATCTCCTGCATTCACAGGCGGGCTCTTTACCACTAGCGCCACCTGGAAAGTTAGAGACTTAGCAAGTATGCATGCATGTATGCCAAATGCTGATTCTGTATTTCCCCCTTCTATCACTGAAATAGCAAAAAGGACCAACTTGCTAGTTGAGAAAAGATCTCTCCTTTTCTCCCCTGTGGAGTCTGCTAAGTGGGTTTATTCTTCTCCATCCTCTCTACCCTCCCCAGTTCACTACCCTTGGAAGATTTGATAACTACACATTCTGACATAGGTTTTATTTGCATATTGAAAAATCAAAGATGCTTCAAAATGATCTTTCTTATTGTTTTTCTTTTTAGAAGCAATATCTTTGAACCAGGTAGCTTTGGAAAGCTCATTTCTAGATTTTTGAAATATGTTTGATATCTTATAATCAATAAGCATACAAAAGAATATGAGAGAATCCAGGAAATCTAGCTACTTTCTTAACTAGAAACAAAATTTTGGCTCTCTTTTTCTTCTAGGACAATCCATTCTTTGATCTGCACTTCAAGAAAGTGTACAGTTTGGAAGCATATAGTTGTGCTTCAAAATATGCCTTTGCTCGGACTGTAAACAAGCTGAATCATGCATACCTCAAGAAGGACTTACAGATCGTGAACTTTGATTCCACTTACATCAATGATGATTCCATTTGGTCCTCCAACAACAAGGATTGCTTGGTCCTTATGAGAATATGCTTTTATGCCTTCAATCTAGTGTGCTTGTCCCTGTGTCCTCTGCCACTCTGAATACATATACTATGTTCCTTCATTAATGTTCTATGAAAACGGTTCCCTAAGTAAATATTGACAGTCATGATTTTGTTTTTCCCCTTTATTGGTGACTATTATTTATATGAAAATAAAGTCATGCTTTGTGAATTGCATGAAATGTGCTTTAAGGCAGTCATCCAATATTTGAGACTCTTGCCTATGTGTTCTTTGGTAACTTTGGAAGGAGTTAGATGGTTTTGCCTAAATTAGTATTCTATGAAGGGGTATCAAGAAGTATCCTGAAAAAAAAAAAAGAAGTATCTTGAAAGACCAAAATGAGTAGAAATGCATTCCATGTTCATGGATAGGAAGATTTAATATTGTCAAGATGTCAATACTACCCAAAGCAACCTGCAGATCTGTATAATCCCTATCAAAATTCCAGTGATTTTTTTTGCAGAAATGGAAAAGTCAATCCTCAAATTCATATGGAATTACAAGGGCCCCTACGTATCCAAACAATCTTGAAAAAGAAGTACAAAGTTAGAGGACTTACCTCTCCCAGTTTCAAAACTTGCTACAAAGGTACAGTGATCAAAGCAGTATAGTACTGGCATAAGGATAGATATATAGACCAATGGAATAGAACTGAGAGTTCAGAAAAACTCTTACATCCTTGGTCAACTGATTTTTGACAAGGGTGTCAAGTTCATTCAAAGGAGGAAAAAAAAGTCTCTTCAACAAATGGTGCTAGGGCAAAACTGGATATCTACATGCAAAAGAAGGAAACTAAGCTCATATTTTACACTTTAAACATCCCTAAAATGGATTAAAGATTTGACTGTAAACCATGAGAGCATAAAACTTCTAGAAGAAAACATAGGAGTAAAACTTTAGAACCTTGGATTTGGCAATGGATTTTATGACATCAAAATGAAGAACAACAAAAGAAAACAGATAAGTTGGACTTCAACAGAGTTCCTTTTGCATTCAGTTCAGTTCAGTCACTCAGTCGTGAACGACTCTTTGCGACCCCATGAATTGCAGCACGTCAGGCCTCTCTGTCCATCACCAACTTCCGGAGTCTACCCAAACCCATGTCCATCGAGTCGGTGATGCTATCCAACCATCTCATCCTCTGTCGTCCCCTTCTCCTCCCGCCCCCAATCCTACCCAGCATTAGGGTCTTTTCCAATGAGTCAACCCTTCACATGAGGTGGCCAAAGTATTGGAGTTTCAGCTTCAACATCAGTCCTTCCAATGAACACCCAGGATTATCTCTTTTAGGATGGATTGATTGCATCTCCTTGCAGTCCAAGGGACTCTCAAGAGTCTTCTCCAACACCACAGTTCAAAAGCATCAATTCTTCGGCACTCAGCTTTCTTCACCGTCCAACTCTCACATCCATGCATGACCACTGGAAAAACCATAGCCTTGACTAGACGGACTTTTGTTGGCAAAGTAATGTCTCTGCTTTTAAATATACTATCTAGGTTGGCCATAACCTTCCTTCCAAGGAGTAAGCATCTTTTAATTTCATGGCTGCAATCACCATCTGCAGTGATTCTGGAGCCCAAAAAAATAAAGTCTGACACTGTTTCCACTGTTTCCCCATCTATTTCCCATGAAGTGATGGGACCAGATGCCATGATCTTAGTTTTCTGAACGTTGAGGTTTAAGCCAACTTTTTCACTCTCCTCTTTCACCTTCATCAAGAGGCTCTTTAGTTCTTCTTCACTTTCTGCCATAAGGGTGGTGTCATCCGCATATCTGAGGTTATTGATATTTCTCCCGGCAATCTTGATTCCAGCTTGTGTTTCTTCCAGCCCAGAATTTCTCATGATGTACTCTGCATATAAGTTAAATAAGCAGGGTGACAATATACAGCCTTGATGTACTCCTTTTCCTATTTGGAACCAGTCTGTTGTTCCATGTCCAGTTCTAACTGTTGCTTCCTTTGCATTAAAGAACATTATTAAGAAAGTGAAAAACAAACCTACAGAATGAAAGAAAACATTTACAAGTTATATATCTGATAAAGATCTAATACAAACAACTCCTACAACTCAGTAACAAAAAGACAAATAAACCAATTTAAAAATAGACAGGAAACTTGAATAGACATTTCTGCAAAGAGGTTGTACAATAAGCACAAGAAAAGAAACTCAGCATTATTATTCATTAGAGAAATGCAAATAAAAACCAAAAAAAGATACCACTTTACTACTACTAGAATGGCTATTTAAAAAAAAAAATACAGAAAACAAGAAGTGTTGGGAAAGGTGTGGAGAAATTGAAATTCTCTTACATATTGCTTGTGAGAATGTAAAATGGTATAGCCATGGTGAAAAACAATTTGCCTCTTCCTCAAAAAGCAAAACACATAACTACTAAACAACCCAGCAATTTTCCTCCTAGGTATATACCCAGAGGAATTGAAAGCAGGGATTTGAATAGATGTCTGTACACCAATGTTCACTGTAGCATTATTCACAGTAGCCAAAAGATGAAAACAACCCAAATACCCATCAACAGATGAATGGATAAACAAAATGTGGTATATTCATACAGTGGAATATTATTTTGCCATACAACATGGATGAACACTGAAAATATGTGAAGTGAAATAAGCCAGTCACAAAATGACAAATATTACATGATTCCACTTATATGAAATACCTAGAATAGGTGAAATTAGAGACGGAAATTAGATTAGAGATTTCCAGGGGCTGGGAGGAAGAAGGAATGGGATGTTACTGCCGAATAGTTACAGCGTTTCTTTTTGTGATGATGAAAAAGTTTTGGAGACAGATGGTGGTAAAGGTTATACAACATTGTAAATGTAGTTAATGTTGCTGAATTATACATTTTAAAATGGTTAAAATGGCTAATTTAGTGTTATAAATATACTTTAGTTTTTAAAAATAACAATGTAATATGCTAAAAAAAATCCAATTATACACTTTAAATGCGTGAGTTGTATGGTGTGTGAATTACACATCGATAAAATTGTTAGAAAAAAAGAACTACTTTAAGTCTACTAGAAGAAAACGTGGGTGAATTTTTTTTTTATAAACTAAAAGTGGGGAAAACTCCTAGCTATCAAATTCAGGAAAAAATGATTAACCACATAAATCAAAACCGCAATGAGGTATCATTTCCCACCAGTTAGGATGACTACCAAAAAGACAAGAAATAGCAAGTGTTGAGGAAGATGTGGAGAAAAGGTAACCCTCATGCACTGCTGGTGTGAATGTAAATTGGTGCAAACATTATGGAAGTTTCTCAAAAAGCTAAAAATACAACCAGCATATGATCCAGAAATTCCCCTTCTGGACATTTAAATACCCAGAAAATGAAAATACAATCACAAAAAGATATATATACCCCATGTTCACTGCAGCATTATTTACAATAGTCAAGATATGAAAACAAGTATCAATAAATGAATAGATAAAGAAAATATGACATACATGCGCACACACACACTCAAAAGTGGAATGTTATTCACGTAAAAAAAGAGATGAAATCTTGCCATTTGCTACAACATGGATGGTTCTCAAGGGCATTACTCTAAGTGAAATAAATCAGACAGAGAAAGACAGATACCAGATGATCTCTCTTATATGTGGAATCTTAAAAAAGGAAGAAAGAAGATACAGAGAACAGACTGATGGTTTGCCGTGGTGTGGAGTGGCTGCTAGTGGGAGAAATGGGTCAAGGGGGTCAAAGTTAAAAAGAAAAAATAATTACAATAAAGTAAATAAAAATGAAAAGTTTGTAAAATAAGATCAGCTTTCTGAGTCAGGTAAAGGGAAGGAAAACAAAGGGAAAAAAAAATCAAGGTATGTATGAAAGTGAAAGTGTTAGTTGCTGCTCATTTGTGTCCGACACTTTTGAGACCCCATTTTGTATAATTTCTTGCCTTAATTGACTTTTTCTGAATGTTGAGCTTTGAGCCAACTCTTTCTCTCTCCTCTTTCACTTTCATCAAGAGGCTCTTTAGTTCTTCTTCACTTTCTGCCATAAGGGTGGTGTCATCTGCATATCTGAGGTTATTGATATTTCTTCCGGCAGTCTTGATTCCAGCTTGTGTTTCTTCCAGCCCAGCGTTTCTCATGATGTACTCTGCATATAAGTATAAGCAGGATGACAATATACAGCCTTGACGTACTCCTTTTCCTATTTGGAACCAGTCTGTTGTTCCATGTCCAGTTCTAACTGTTGCTTCCTGACCTGCATACAGATTTCTCAAGAGGCAGGTCAGGTGGTCTGGTATTCCCATCTCTTTCAGAATTTTCCACAGTTTATTGTGATCCACACAGTCAAAGGTGTTGGCATAGTCAATAAAACAGAAATAGATGTTTTTTCTGGAACCCTCTTGCTTTTTCAATGATCCAGTGGATGTTGGCAATTTGATCTGCGGTTCCTCTGCGTTTTCTAAAACCAGCTTGAACATCTGGAAGTTCACAGTTCACGTACTGCTGAAGCGTGGCTTGAAGAATTTTGAGCATTACTTTACTAGCGTGTGAGATGAGTGCATTTGTGCGGTAGTTTGAGCATTCTTTGGCATTGCCTTTCTTTGGGATTGGGATGAAAACTGACCTTTTCCAGTCCCATGGCCACTGCTGAGTTTTCCAAATTTGCTGGCATACTGAGTGCAGCACTTTCACAGCATCATCTTTTAGGATTTGAAATAGCTCAACTGGAATTCCATCAATTCCACTAGCTTTGTTTGTAGTGATGCTTCCTAACACCCACTTGACTTCACATTCCAGGATGTCTGGCTCTAGGTGAGTGATCCCACCATCGTGATTATCTGGGTCATGAAGATCTTTTTTGTACAGTTCTTCTGTGTATTCTTGCCACCTCTTCTTAATAATTTCTGCTTCTGTTAGGTCCATACCATTTCTGTCCTTTATCGAGCCCATCTTTACATAAAATGTTCCCTTGGTATCTCTAATTTTCTTGAAGAGATCTCTAGTCTTTCCCATTCTATTGTTTCCCTCTATTTCTTTGCATTGATCACTGAGGAAGGCTTTCTTATCTCTCCTTGCTATTCTTTGGAACTCTGCATTCAAATGGGTATATCTTTCCTTTTCTCCTTTGATTTTCACTTCTCTTCTTTCCACAGTTATTTGTAAGGCCTCCTCAACAGCCATTTTGCTTTTTTACATTTCTTTTTCTTGGGGATGGTCTTGATCCCTGTCTCCTGTACAATGTCATGAACCTCCATCCATAGTTCATCAAGCACTCTGTCTATCAGATCTAGTCTCTTAAATCTACTTCTCACTTCCACTGTATAATCATAAGGGATTTGATTTAGATCATACCTGAATGGTCTAGTGGTTTTCCCTACTTTCTTCAATTTAAGTCTGAATTTGGCAATAAGCAGTTCATGATCTGAGCCACAGTCTGCTCCCGGTCTTTTTTTTTGCTGACTGTATAGAGCTTCTCCATCTTTGGCTGCAAAGAATATAATCAATCTGATTTTGGTGTTGGCCATCTGGTGATGTCCACGTGTAGAGTCTTCTCTTGTGTTGTTGGAAGAGAGTGTTTGCTATGACCAGTGTGTTCTCTTGGCAAAACTCTATTAGCCTTTGCCCTGCTTCATTCTGTACTCCAAGGCCAAATTTGCCTGTTACTCCAGGTGTTTCTTGACTTCCTACTTTTGCATTCCAGTCCCCTACAATGAAAAAGACATCTTCTTTGGGTGTTAGTTCTAAAACGTCTTGTAGGTCTTCATAGCACCGTTCAAGTTCAGCTTCTTCAGCGTTACTGGTTGGGGCATAGGCTTGGATTACTGTGATATTGAATGGTTTGCCTTGGAAACGAAAAGAGATCATTCTGTCGTTTTTGAGATTGCATCCAAGTACTGCATTTCAGACTCTTTTGTTGACCATGATGGCTACTCCATTTCTTCTCAGGGATTCCTGCCCACAGTAGTAGATATAATGGTCATCTGAATTAAATTCACCCATTCCAGTCCATTTTAGTTTGCTGATTCCTAGAACGTTGACGTTCACACTTGCCATCTCCTGTTTGACCACTTCCAATTTGCCTTGATTCATGGACCTAACATTCCAGGTTCCTATGCAATATTGCTCTTTACAGCATTGGACCTTGCTTCTATCACCAGTCATATCCATAGCTGGGTGTTGATTTTGCTTTGGCTCCATCTCTTCATTTTTTCTGGAGTTATTTCTCCACTGATCTCCAGTAGCATACTGGGCACCTACTGACCTGGGGAGTTCATCTTTCAATGTCCTATCTTTTTGCCTTTTCATACTGTTCATGGGGTTCTCAAGGCAAGAATACTGAAGTGGTTTGCCATTCACTTCTCCAGTGGGCCACATTTTGTCAGAACTCTCCACCAAGACCCGTCTGTCTTGGGTGGCCCTACACACAGCATGGCTTAGTTTCATTGAGTTAGACAAGGCTGTGGTCCATGTGATTAGATTGGTTAGTTTCTGTGATTGTGGTTTCAGTCTGTCTGCCCTCTGATGCCCTCTCTCAGTGCCTACCGTCTTACTGGGGTTTCTCTTACCTTGGATGTGGTGTATTTCCTCAAGGCTGCCGCTACTGACCTTGGATGTAGGGTATCTCCTCTGGGCCACTCACCACTCCAGTGCTGCGCAGCTGCCTTTTTAGGTACTTACTGAAAATTGAATCACATTACCATTATGTTATGTTTCTTCTCTCTCTGCCATTGCCTTCTCTTTTTCCCCCTATTCTTTTAAATTTTAATTTATCTGCAAGCCAAAATGTCTTTAATTCGCTAGACTCTGTCTTATATTTTTTCTTTATTCCTCTTTTACCTAAGCTACTGCAGTTTGAAATTCCTAGCACCTAGTTGCCAATACTAGCAGAATCACGCATCCAGGCATTCAAGCTGTATACCACACAAGAGGATCATATCTAAAAGATAAACATGGAAAAAATTAATTGAGATGACAATTTACAGGTGAAATCCATAATTTGAGGCCACTCAGTTGTGGAATGACTGGGGAGAGCTCCCTCCTTCATGAACTCCTGTCTGCACTCATGGAGAGTACCAATGAACTAGCATACACTCTAGCAATTTTCCACATTCCCACTTGACTACAGTCTGAGCATTTCTTTGTATCAGCTGCCTATTTTCACAAAATGCCATGTAACAAACAACTCTGAGTGGCTTATAAACAACAAGCTTTTAGCTCTTGCTCATGCATTTTTAGGTTTTCTGGAATATGGTTGATCTAGGCTGAGCTACGGAGAAGGCAATGGCAACCCACTCCAGTACTCTTGCCTGGAAAATCCCATGGACGGAGGAGCCTGGTAGGCTGCAGTCCATGGGGTCGCCAAGATTCGGACACGACTGAGTGACTTCACTTTCACTTTTCACTCTCACGCATTGGAGAAGGAAATGGCAACCCACTCCAGTGTTCTTGCGTGGAGAATCCCAGGGACAGCGGAGCCTGGTGGGCTGCCGTCTATGGGGTCACACAGAGCTGGACACGACTGAAGCGACTTAGCAGCAGCAGCAGCAGCAGGCTGAGCTGGGCTGGACTGGGCTGGGCTAGGGGCCAAGATTCAGATTGAATTTGGGTTTGCTCCACATCTCTCTTCCACCTTTAACCAGTTGCTACTCAAATTCTTCATTCTTGTGGTCAAATGCAGGAACACAAAGGCCAAATCCAACCGTGCAAGCATATTTCAAACATCTGCCCACATCATGTTCACTAACAATCCACTCGTCAAAGTAAGTCACTATGCCAAGTCCAAGGGCAAAGGGCAGGGAATTAAATTCCATGCACCGTGAAGCCTTATCAAGGATGTGAATGTATAATAGGAACACAAGGGAATGATAGAGACCAATAACTCAGTCTATTAATAACAAACTCCTCATGTTGCTTTTCTTGCTCCCCTGCTACTCTCAGAAGTCTGAGCCCTCTGACTTTGTCTCCTCACCTAGATGGAGTTGGGAGTTTGGCTGTCTGCCTGGGCTCTGGAAATCTCCCTTAGGGGGAGTTATTCAGGTTGTGTAATAATACACTACCAAGTTTTTTTTAACTTTAAAAAAGGCATGCTTCTTTAAAATTCATATCAAGGTATTGCATAGGCAAAGAATTGACAGCCCTACAGAGGGGATATGTCCACAGTCACCAGTTTTCATTCCAAGGTCCTCAATTGTATATTTATTAGTCAACCATAAAAGAGAATGAAATATTGCCATTTGCAGCACATAGATGGACCTAGAGAATACTATACTAAGTAAATTAGACAAAGAAAGACAAATACTATATCACTCGTACGTGGAATCTAAAAAAATAATGCAAATGAATCTAGGTATAAAACAGAAACAGACTCAAACATAGAAAAAATTTATGGTTATCAAAGGGAAAAGGGAGAAGGGGAGGAATAAATCAGGAGTATGGGATTAACAGAAACAAACTACTATACATAAAATAGATTAGCAACAAAGATTTACTGTATAGCACAGGGGACTATACTCAAAATCTTGTAATAAACTACAACGGGAAATAATCTAAACATATATATATATATATATATATATATATATATATATATATAAACTTTCATCTTTCAGTTCCTTGTAGCACATAGTATAGTACCTGCCCTAATAGATGTCTTATAAATATAAAAATGAGATATTTAGTAGACCAGATTTTTTTTTGTAACAAAGAGAACTTTTGAGCAAGTAGCAAATGTGTCTATGATCCTGTAAGCCCGTTGACTCATTGACCATGAATTCTGGTTGTGGGAGAAGCTTGCAAGCTTTCAACATGGGGATAAGCAGAGCCCAGTACTGACAAAGGAGAACTGATGGAACACAGACTATTTTTCCACAACCTCTGAGAAAATCTTATTCATGAGCCGAGAGCAACCATTTGTCCCTTCCTGGGGAAATCTGAGCCAAGAAATTATAAATTCATTATTTCCCAGATACTATAGGGATGCTTAAAAACACTTTTTAAAAGACTTATGTAATATCTTTTAATCTTCTCATTCTCTACCCCTAAAATCCTACTTAAAGACAACTTCACTGCAAGTAGCATGGTGATTGTCAGGGACTGGGAGAGGGGAAATGAGGAGTTATTGTTGAATGAGTTTCGGTTTTGCAAGTTTTAATATTTTGCCTGAAGATTCTAGGGAAAAACAGGTAACAGGCTTATTGCAGAAGTACCAGAGTTAATGCACAATTCTAGGGGGAAAAACAGTCTTGGGGACTCTCCTAGACAGCCCTTGACCTTCAAGGGCCTTCATCAGTGGTACAAATTACTGGTCTATCCTGCTTGTCACTAAGTAACAGTAACACCAACAAAACCTTATCTTTATACAGTCTAAATGCCACTTATCAGAAAGTTACTTACTGACTGATGTTTAAACATTGATTTTCCATTAAAAAAAACACAGTCAAGCTATTCAATATTTATCTTGATTTGCTTACACTTGTAGGGTGCATGTCTAGGCTTGCCAACAGCATTGCTCCTAAATTCCTCAAGTGCAAAGAGGAGAAAAATATTGTGTCCAGGACCTGACCTGAGTGTATTAACGAAATCACCCTGAGAATCATTAACCTCTACTTCAAGCCAAAACACGTGGTGTATTTCTGTCCATAAAAGTGGTCAGTTCCCAGAAGAGATTCCAAATTAAGTGAGAGTTATCTCTGCACTTCTGAGAGAATCTCTGCGAATATAAATAGGGAGCTTAGCCCTGTGCCTTTTATTATAATATCACCCTATAATACATACATTGAATAAAGCAACTGCATAAAAAAATCTTGATGATACAATGTGATTCTGCAAGCCAACTTCTGCCTTCCCTGTGGTATTTGTATGTCTTATTTATTATTTTTCTATCTTGTTCAAATGTGGTCTATATCTGGTTAATACCTATTTTTAGTATTTATTTAATGAATAGCAATACAGATACTCACCATCCTCTTTTAGTGTCTACCTAACTTCCTTCTACAAGGCTGTAAAGAAATGGGAAGTATCCTGTGGGGATATTTACATCTGTTTCTAATAAAATAACAATACAAGCTTTGACTGCTTTTTGTGTATTACAGCAGAAGCTCTTCTCTCATGCTGTCACTGTTGAGGCCGTTTATAAAGAAAGAATCTGCAAAGTGGAGCACTGTAATCTTCATTGCCCCCAGATAATTTTCTTGGTATTCTTGGTGTTAATACCAATGGTCTGACATCTCTGAAAAATTGTTCTTCCTTCATTAGACAGGTATGTGCATAATGAGATATAAGAAAACAAAGCTAAGAAATAGAAAAGAGAAATATCAAAGTAACTGATGTAATAAAAAGTCCCCAAAATTAGGAGTAAGAAAAAAAAATGAGATTACATAAACCCATATGATTTCTTCAAATGTATAAAGACTCCTTGACCTAATACCTAAAGTCAATAACTCAAATTAAGGGTCAGTTAGGACCACAAAAGTGTATTATCCCTCAATCTGCTTCTGTGAGATCTATGGAGTTATCCACCAAAGTCCACAAAGCCGACCCATTTGTACTTCACCAGGCGGAGTCCTGGGTTTAGCAGGACATGTCTTTTCTTCTTCCTCAGGGCTTTCAACCTGAGAAAAAGGGACCTCCCTCCCCCACCAAAATGGGTGAAATGAACGCAGGTTACTCTGAGGGCTCTGAGATCAAGTCTCCAGAGCTTCGTAGCTCTGCTTTATCGGTGCAGATATTGAGAGCGATTTCTCTGAGGAAACAATTAAGATGGGAATACCAGACCACCTGACCTGCCTCTTGAGAAACCTCCATGCAGGTCAGGGGGCAACAGTTAGAACTAGACATGGAACAACAGACTGGTTCCAAATAGGAAAAGAAGTATGTCAAGGCTGTATATTGTCACCCTGCTTATTTAACTTATATGCAGAGTACATCATGAGAAACGCTGGACTGGAGGAAGCACAAGCTGGAATCAAGATTGCCGTGAGAAATATCAATAACCTCAGATATGCAGATGACACCACCATTATGGCAGAGAGTGAAGAAGGACTAAAGAGCCTCTTGATGAAAGTGAAAGAGGAGAGTGAAAAAGTTGGCTTAAACCTCAACGTTCAGAAAACTAAGATCATGGCATCCGGTCCCATCACTTCATGGGAAATAGATGGAGAAACAGTGGAAACAGTGTCAAACTTTATTTTGGGGGGCTCCAAAATCACTGAAGATGGTGACTGCAGCCATGAAATTAAAAGACGCTTACTCCTTGGAAGAAAAGTTTGACCAACCTAGACAGCATATTAAAAAGCAGAGACATTACTTTGCCAACAAAGGTCCGTCTAGTTAAAGTTATGATTTTTCCAAGTAGTCATGTATGGATGTGCGAGTTGGACTATAAAGAAAGCTGAGCCCCGAAGAATTGATGTTTTTGAACTGTGGTGTTGGAGAAGATTCTTGAGAGTCCCTTGGACTGCAAGGAGATCCAACCAGTCCATCCTAAAGGAGATCAGTCCTGAGTATTCATTGGAAGGACTGATGCTGAAGCTGAAACTCCAATACTTTGGCCATCTGATGTGAAGAGCTGACTCATTTGAAAAGACCCTGATATTAGGAAAGATTGAAGGTGGGAGGAGAAGGGGATGACAGAGTATGAGATGGTTGGATGGCATCACTGACTCAATGGACATAAGTTTAAGTAAACTCCGGGAGTTGGTGATGGACATGGAAGCCTGGTGTGCTGCAGTCCATGGAGTCACAAAGAGTAGGACACGACTGAGTGACTGAACTGAACCAAATTGAACATGTAAAGTACATATAATACTACATAGAACATAATAAATGAGTTGATATGAGTACTAGGAACTGGAAATATATCAGCAAATGAGACATAAGTCCTTGTCTTCATCAAATTTCATTCTGGAGAAAGGGAAAGAACAAGTAGCATGTATATATCTGATGTAATCAGAGAAGGCAATGGCAACCCACTCCAGTATTCTTGCCTGGAAAATCCTACGGATGAGGAGCCTGGTAGGATGCAGTCCATGGGGTCACAAAGAGTCAGACACGAATGAACAACTTCACTTTCACTTTTCACTTCCATGCACTGGAGAAGGAAATGGCAACCCATTCCAGTGTTCTTGCCTGGAGAATCCCAGGGACGGCGGAGCCTGGTGGGCTGCTGGCTATGGGGTCGCACAGAGTCAGACACGACTGAAGCGACTTAGCAGCAGCAGCAGCATCTGATGTAATACCATAGTATTTCAGGATGTAATAAGAACCATGAAGAAATACAAAGCAAAAATGGGAGATAAAGAATGCTAGATTGGGGCACTATTTTAAATAGGGCCTTCATGGAAGGCTTCGTTGAGGTAACCTTAAGCAGAGACATGAAAGGGATACAGTAGTGAGCCATGCATATATTCAATGGTAAAATTTCCAAGCAGAAGGAAAAGCAAGAACAAAGGATCAGTTTACCTGAACTTTTTTTTAACTTTTTATTTTATTTATTTAAAAAAATTTTTACTTTGTATTAGGGTATAGCTGAATAAGAATGTTGTGATTGTTTCAGGTGAACAGCAAATGGATTCAGCCATACATAGACATGTATCGATTCTTCCCCAAACTCCCCTCCCATTGCCTGGACTTTTCAAGGAACAACAAGGAGGTCTAAGGAACTAGAGCAGAGTGACCAAGGAGAGTGGTAGAAGATGAAGTTCTGGTGAGTGGGGAAAGGGGGAGATTGTGCAGGATTTCATAGGTCATTGTAAGAAATTTGAGGTTTCTGAGCAAGGGGTAACATTATATGGCTCATGTTTTTAAAAGGATCCCTCTGGCAGCTGTGTGAGGAATACATGGTAGAGAGAGCAGCAGTAATTCAGGAGAGACAAGATCTTGGCAATAATCAAGGAAAGAGTAGCAATGGAGCTGGTAAGCAGTGGTCAGATTCCGGAAATACTCTAAATGGAGAACCTTGAAGATTTCTTGAGAGATCAGATGTAGAATGTGAGTGGACGACAGGAATCAAGGACTGGCCTGAGCAGCTGAGATGACAGAGATAACATTAACTCAAACGGAGAAAACTCAGGGAGAAACTGTGTTTAGAAATCTTCTGCATATCATTTTAAATCCTTTCAGCCTCACCATAGTCCCGTGTTGCTGCAGTGACCAATTTTGTGCAGGCATCAACCTGAAAATCATCTCTCAAGAGCGATATTCCATCCAGCATCTTCTCTCCCTCCCTTCCTGCCTCTAAGGTGGGATACTGCAGAAACTAGCTCTCCATCCACATGGGCAGTTAGAAGCATGTGGTGCTTCTGACCAATGACAGATAGGAGCCAATGGATAAATGCTTCCTCTTTGTTCTTCTTCACTTTAGTAGAAAATTCTGAGACACGTTTCAAAAGGATTCTCAGAAAGTTCCACAGTATCAATCAACACATAGCATTTGTTAACTCAATAATGCATCCTCGTATTGGCTTTTCTGCCTTCTTTATTTTGTTTTCCCTGAGCCCTTTATTCTATTCCCTGAACTCATATTCTCAAACCAACCAACAGCACATAAGCCTTTGTTTGGGGCTCTGCTTTCAGGGGAGGGCTTCTCCTGTGGCTCAGCTGGTAAAGAATCTGCCTGCAATGCGGGAGACCTGGATTTGATCCCTGGGTTGGGAAGAACCCCTGGAGAAGGGAAAGGCTACCCACTCCAGTATTCTGGCCTGGAGAATTCTATGGACTGTATAGTCCATGGGGTTGCAAAGAGTCGGACAGACTGAGCGACTTTCACTTTCACTTTCAGGGGAACCCTGGGCATCAAAAATGACTCCAAAAAGCAAAGCCTCAGTATGAGATTTTGGAGGCAGATCTTACAACAGTGATCACAAGACAATAAGGACCCCTGCTGGTGGTTAAGTGGTTGCTGATAAATTGTAAGTGGTGACAACTCCTGGCATACAGTAGTAGCAAAGCTAATTATCAAGACTTTTCTGTAGTAGATTAGAATAAAGAGCAGACAGAAAATGAGGCATTGAATTACACGGTGGCTATGGTACTTGAGCACTGTGGAAGCAATGATACTCTATGGGCTAACAATGATAGGGCTAACAATAATCAAATCATGGCCCATTGTGAAAGCCAGAAGCCTCTAGGGCACAGTAACCACCGAGCAGACTGTGTTAAGAATCAGCTTCATTAATCATATAATCATATAATCGTAAGGGTGGCAGAGCTGCAAAACAGTCTAAATGCACAGCCTTGAAATATCACCCTTGTCAAAACTACAGCCCTAGTAGGAAAACAATGAAGTCTTGAGATCTAGAATGGGGATATTTGTGTGCCCATGTCTTATAATCTTAAATTCTCAGATTTTTTTTGTCATCCTCTCTGTCAACAGTCTCCTTTCTCTTGATAAAGGAAAGCAGCCTCTCCTTGTCAGGAAATACTGCAAAGAGTATACCTGAGGCACGTGCCTTATTTTCCCCAATATCCTCCCAAGTGCCACTGCTTCAAGCCTGTAACCAGGGTCAGATCTCAACACAACCTACATGGGGATTGCAATCCCTGCTTCAGGGAGAATCAGACCAGAATTATTCAATCTCAGTACTAGTGACAATTGGGGCTGGATAATTTTTTGTTGTGGCGGCTGTCCTGTTTATCGTAGGTGTTTAGCAGCATCCCTGGCCTCTATTCATTAGATGTTCGTAGAACTCTCTCAGTAATGACAATCAAAAATGTTTCCAGATAGTACCAAATGTCCCTTGGGCATCAAAATCACCCCATTGAGAATCACTGAGCTATAGATAAAGAACTGCAAAACTGTCTAACATAACCAATAGAAACCAGGGGATTATATGGAAGAGTAAATATTGAGAGTAAAGAGTAAAGAGTGTTAAAACACAGGAATCAAGTTTTAAGGCTAGGTAGGAGAGAATTTATGACATGGGGCCATTTATTTGTGATTATGGATTTAAAGTTTGACAAGGATACCTGGAGTCAGTCCTAATACAAACCCTTCATGCCTCCTTAAAGCTTGGCTATGCTGATGGCCTTTGCTAAATGAGATGTTAGAACAACTCTGAATGAGTATTGAGAAAGGAATCAGAAGACTCAGGGGAGTGGGAATGTTAGAATGAATTTATTATGTGAGACAAAAGAACCACCAGAATATGTTTCCCAGAAGTAAGGATGTTGAAACAAACTTATTGTAAAACTCAAGTACCTATCAGCTGGCTATGTTGCCCAGAAGGGCCATGATGCACGTTGGCTAATGCTCAGACTATTTGTTCCTGCAGATCTAATGGTACTTGAGGGATCTGTGATGGATAAGAGCCCTTTGTGAAATTTCTGGAGAGCTCCCAGTAAGAGAGTTGCAGCACAGATCCTGAGTATTCTGCAAGGCCATGCCTGAGCCAGAAAACTATTCTCCACTGGGAACACTAGCACTATCTATCATGAGCTGGATGTTATCAGATCCACTAAGTCATAAGTGCATGAGTACAGCAGCAATTGGTTGAAGAATATAAACAGTGTAGGGCTGAGCCTGAAGAGGTCCGGAAGACACAAGTAAATTAGATGAAAGGGTGACTCAGACTCCCATGAAACTTCCATAGCACTGGCACCTCTTTCTCAACTCACTCCTCTGCCCTCCTGGGGCTCCCTACAACTACCCATCTCAGAATAAAAAGTGTAAGTGTGGTTCACAGATGTGTTGGTGTGTAGGAAAAACTGAACTGTGGCTGTGCAAAGCCCCACTCAGGGATGGCTTTAAAGAACAAAGGTGAAGGGAAATCTTGCCAGCTGGCAGAGCTTGGAGCAGTATTCTCATCGCATGTTTTTAGAGAGAAGTGGCTAGATGTACAAACATTAAGAGACCCCTAGGTTTGTCTTTCTTGCCTGAAGTGACTATGCCAACATTCACAATCACCAGAATTATAGCATTTCTGATTATTACCCTAACCGAGGAATATATTTTACAGCCGAAACAAAAAGTGACAATACACACATGACCATAGACTCCATTGATATGGTCATATCCCTCATCACTCAGAAGCAGCCAGCTTCTGATGTGGTAAATGCTTCCAATCAACCAATAAAGACATAGCTCTGGAAAGCCCGGAATGGGAGCAGAATAGGCCCATTTTATCATCACTGCCAGTGACTCACAGAATTTGTGTTTCCTGCCTCTCAAATCCAGGCTTTGCTGGATTATAATAATTAGCTCTCCAGGGGTTGGGTTGTATCCAACTCTTGCCATCCCATGGACTGTAGCCTGCCAGGCTCCTCTGTCCATGGGATTCTCCAGGCAAGAATACTGGAGTGGGTTGCCGTTTCCTTCTTCAGGGGATCTTCCCAACCCAGGAATTGAACCCAGATCTCCTGCATTGCTGGCAGGTGCTTTACCGACTGAGCTACTTGGGAAGTTAGCTCGGCTGCTCCTGCGATGGTGCAGGACCGGCCGAGAGGAGCTACCCCATGTCGCAGGTCAGGGGCAGAGGCCCAGAGGAGCTACCCCACATCCAAGGTCAGGGGTGGCGGCCGAGAGGAGCTACCCCATGTCCAAGGAGCGGCAGCTGCGCGGGAAGGCCGAGAGGAGCTACTCCACCTTTAAGGTCAGGAGGGGCGACTATGAGGAGATACCCCTTGTCCAAGGTAAGGAGCAGGGGCTGTGCTTTGCTGGAGCAGTTCTGAAGAGATACCCCACGTCCAAGGTAAGAGAAACCCAAGTAAGATGGTAGGTATTGTAAGAGGGCATCACAGGGCAGACAGACTGAACCCACAATCACAGAAAACTAGCGAATCTGATCACACGGACCACAGCCTTGTCTAACTCAATGAACTAAGCCATGCTGTGTGGGGCCACCCAAGACAGACTAGTCATGGTGGAGAGGACTGACAAAATGTGGTCCACTGGAGAAGGGAATGGTAAATCACTTCAGTATTCTTGCCTTCAGAACCCCATGAACAGTATGAAAAGGCGAAATGATAGGATACTGAAAGAGGAACTCCCCAGGTCAGTATGTGCCCAATATGCTACTGGAGATCAGTGGAGAAATAACTCCAGAAAGAATGAAGGAATGGAGCCAAAGCAAAAACAATACTGAGTTGTGGATGTGACTGGTGATAGAAGCAAAGTCCGATGCTGTAAAGTGCAATATTGCATAGAAACCTGGAATGTTAAGTCCATGAATCAAGGCAAATTGCATGTGGTCAAACAGGAGATGGCAAGAGTGAACGTCGACATACTAGGAATCAGCGAACTAAGACGGACTGGAATGAGTGAATTTAACTTCACTTTAGTCACTCAGTCGTGTCTGACTCTGCGACCCCATGAATTGCAGCACGCCAGGCCTCCCTGTGCATCACCAACTCCCGGAGTCTACCCAAACCCATGTCCATCGAGTCGGTGATGCCATCCAACCATCTCATCCTCTGTCGTCCCCTTCTCCTCCTGCCCCCAATCCTTTCCAGCATTAGGGTCTTTTCCAGTGAGTCAACTCTTCGCATGAGGTGGCCAAAGTATTAGAGTTACAGCTTCAACATCAGTCCTTCCAATGAACATCCAAGACTGATCTCCTTTAGGATGGACTGGTTGGATCTCCTTGCAGTCCAAGGGACTCTCTAGAGTCTTCTCCAACACCACAGTTCAAAAGCATCAATTCTGCGACGCTCATCTTTCTTCACCGTCCAACTCTCACATCCATACATGACCACTGGAAAAACCATAACCTTGACTAGACGAACCTTTGTTGGCAGGGTAATGCCACTGCTTTTAAATATGCTATCTATGTTGGTCATAACCTTCCTTCCAAGGAGTAAGCGTCTTTTAATTTCATGGGTGCAATCACCATCTGCAGTGATTTTGGAGCCCCCCAAAATAAATTGTGACACTGTTTCCTGCTGCTGTCTCCCCATCTATTTCCCATGAAGTGATGGGACCAGATGCCATGATCTTAGTTTTCTGAATGTTGAGCTTTAAGCCAACTTTTTCACTTTTCCCTTTCACTTTCATCAAGACGTTCTTTAGTTCTTCGCTTTATGCCGTAAGCGTGGTGTCATCTGCATATCTGAGGTTATTGATATTTCTCCCAGCAATCTTGATTCCAGCTTCTGTTTCTTCCAGCCCAGCGTTTCTCATGATGTACTCTGCATATAAGTTAAATAAGCAGGGTGACAATATACAGCCTTGACGTACTCCTTTTCCTATTTGGAACCAGTCTGTTGTTCCATGTCCAGTTCTAACTGTTGCTTCCTGACCTGCATACAGGTTTCTCAAGAGACAGGTCAGATGGTCTGGTATTCCCATCTCTTTCAGAATTTTCCACAGTTTATTGTGATCCACACAGTCAAAGGCTTTGGCATAGTCAATAAAGCAAAAAAAGATGTTTTCCTGGAACTCTCTTGCTTTTTCGATGATCCAGCGGATGTTGGCAATCTGATCTCTGGTTCCTCTGCCTTTTCTAAAACTAGCTTGAACATCTGGAAGTTCACAGTTCACGTATTGCTGAAGCCTGGCTTGGAGAATTTTGAGCATTACTTTACTAGCATGTGAGATGAGTGCATTTGTGCAGTAGTTTGACCATTCTTTGGCATTGCCTTTCTTTGGGATTGGAATGAAAACTGACCTTTTCCAGTCCTGTGGCCACTGCTGAGTTTTCCAAATTTGCTGGCATATTGAGTGCAGCACTTTCACAGCATCATCTTTGAGGATTTGAAATAGCTCAACTGGAATTCCATCACCTACACTAGCTTTGTTCGTAGTGATGCTTTCTAAGGCCCATTTGACTTCACATTCCAGGATATCTGGCTCTAGGTAAGTGATCACACCATTGAGATTATCTGGGTCGTGAAGATATTTTTTTGGTACAGTTCTTCTGTGTATTCGTGCCACCTCTTCTTAATATCTTCTGCTTCTGTTGCTGCTGCTGCTGCTGCTGCTAAGTCTCTTCAGTCGTTTCCAACTCTGTGCGACCCCATAGACGGCAGCTCACCAGGCTCTGCATACCATTTCTGTCCTTTATATAGCCCATCTTTGCATGAAATGTTCCCTTGGTATCTCTAATTTTCTTGAAGAGATCTCTAGTCTTGCCCATTCTATTGTTTTTCTCTATTTCTTTGCATTGTCCCTGAGGAAGGCTTTCTTATCTCTTCTTACCATTCTTTGGAACTCTGCATTCAGATGGGAATATCTTTCCTTTTCTCCTTTGCTTTTCGCTTCTCTTCTTTTCCCGGCTATTTGTAAGGCCTCCTCAGACAGCCATTTTGCTTTTTTGCAATAGATGACCATTATATCTACTACTGTGGGCAGGAATCCCTGAGAAGAAATGGAGTACCCATCATGGTCAACAAAAGAGTCTGAAATGCAGTACTTGGATGCAATCTCAAAAAAGACAGAATGATCTCTGTTCATTTCCAAGGCAAAACATTCAGTATCATGGTAATCCAAGTCTATGCCCCGACCAAAACGCTGAGGAAGAAGAACTTGAAGAAGCTGAACTTGAATGGTTCTATGCAGACCTACAATACCTTTTAGAACTAACACCCAAAAAAGATGCCCTTTTCATTGTAGGGGACTGGAATGCAAAAGTAGGAAGCCAAGAAACACCTGGAGTAACAGGCAAATTTGGCCTTGGAGTACAGAATGAAGCAGGGCAAAGTCTAAAAGAGTTTTGCCAAGAGAACACACTGGTCATAGCAAACACCCTCTTCCAACAACACAAGAGAAGACTCTACACATGGACATCACCAGATGGTCAACACCAAAAACAGATTGATTATATTCTTCGCAGCCAAAGATGGAGAAGCTCTATGCAGTCAGCAAAACAAGACAGGGAGCTGACTGTGGCTCAGATCATGAACTGCTTATTGCCAAATTCAGACTTAAATTGAAGAAAGTAGGGAAAACAACTAGACCATTCAGGTATGACCTAAATATAATCTCTTATGATTATACAGTGGAGTGAGAAATAGATTTAAGGGACTAGATCTGATAGACAGAGTGCCTAATGAACTATGGACGGAGGTTCGTGACATTGTACAGGAGACAGGGATCAAGACCATTCTCAAGAAAAAGAAATGCACAAAAGCAAAATGGCTGTTGAGGAGGCGTTACAGATAGCTGTGAAAAGAAGAGAAGCAAAAAGCAAAGGAGAAAAGGAAAGATATTCCCATTTGATGCAGAGTTCCAAAGAAAAGCAAGGAGAGATAAGAAAGTCTTCCTCAGTGATCAATGCAAAGAAATAGAGGAAAATAACAGAATGGGCAAGACTAGAGATCTCTTCAAGAAAATGAGAGATACCAAGGGAACATTTCATGCAAAGATGGGCTCTATAAAGGACAGAAATGGTATGGACCTAAAAGAAGCAGAAGATATTAAGAAGAGGTTGCAAGAATACAGAGAAGAACTGTATAAAAAAGATCTTCATGACCCAGATAATCACGATGGTGTGATCACTCATCTAGAGCTAGACATCCTGGAATGTGAAGTCAAATGGGCCTTAGAAAGCACCACTACAAACAAAGCTAGAGGAACTGGTGGAATTCCAGTTGAGCTATTCCAAATCCTCAAAGATGATGCTGTGAAAGTGCTGCAGTCAATATGCCAGCAAATCTGGAAAACTCAGCAGTGGCCACAGGACTGGAAAAGGTCAGCTTTCATCCCAATTCCAAAGAAAGGCAATGCCAAAGAATGCTCAAACTACCACACAGTTGCACTCATCTCACATGCTAGTAAAGTAATGCTCAAAATTCTCCAAGCCACGCTTCAGCAATACGTGAACTGTGAACTTCCAAATGCTCAGGCTGGTTTTAGAAAAGGCGGAGGAACCAGAGATCAAATTGCCAACATCTACTGGATCATCGAAAAAGCAAGAGAGTTCCAGAAAAACATCTATTTCTGCTTTATTGACTATGCCAAAGCCTTTGACTGTGTGGATCACAATAAACTGTGGAAAATTCTTCAAGAGATGGGAATACCAGACCACTTGACCTTCCTCTTGAGAAACCTGTATACAGGTTAGGAAGCAACAGTTAGAACAAGACATGGAACAACAGACTGGTTCCAAATAGGAAAAGGAGTACGTCAAGGCTGTATATTGTCACCCTGCTTATTTAACTTATATGCAGAGTACATCATGAGAAACCCTGGGCTGGAAGAAGCACAAGCTGAAATTAAGATTGCTGGAAGAAATATCAATAACCTCAGATATGCAGATGTCACCACCCTTATGGCAGAAAGTGAAGAAGAACTAAAAAGCCTCTTGATGAAAGTGAGAGAGGAGAGGGAAAAGTTGGCTTAAAGCTCAACATTCAGAAAACTAAGATCATGGCATCTGGTCCCATCACTTCATGGGAAATAGATGGGGAAACAGTGGAAACAGTGGCTGACTTTATTTTTTTGGTCTCCACAATCACTGCTGATGGTGACTGCAGCCATGAAATTAAAAGACACTTACTCCTTGGAAGGAAGGTTATGGCCAACCTAGATAGCATATTTAAAAGCAGAGACATTACTTTGCCCACAAAAGTCCATCTAGTCAAGGCTATGGTTTTTCCAGTGGTCATGTATGGATGTGAGAGTTGGACGGTGAAGAAAGCTGAGCGTCGCAGAATTGATGCTTTTGAACCGTGGTGTTGGAGAAGACTCTTGAGAGTCCCTTGGACTGCAAGGAGATCCAACCAGTACATCCTAAAGGAGATCAGCCCTGGGTGTTCATTGGAAGGACTGATGATGAAGCTGAAACTCCAATACTTTGGCCACCTCATGCAAAGAGTTGACTCACTGGAAAGGACCCTGATGCTGGGAAGGATTGGGGGCAGGAGGAGAAGGGGACAACAGAGGATGAGATGGTTGGATGGCATCACCGACTCAATGGTCATGAGTTTGTTTAAATTCTGGGAGTAGGTGATGGACAGGGAGGCCTGGCATGCTGCGATTCACGGGGTCAGAAAGAGTCAGACATGACTGAGCGACTGAACTGAACTGAGGGGTTGGGTGGGGGTTTCCCTGGTGGTCAGTGGTAAGGAATTCTCCTTCCAATGCAGGAGATGTGGGTTTGATCCCTGGGTCAGTAAGATCCCCTGGAGAAGGAGATGACAACTCGTTCTAGTATTTTTGCCAGGGAAATCCCACGGACAGAGGAGCCTGGTGGGCTACAGTTTGCAAAAGAGTCACAAAACAGTTGGACACGACTTAGCAATTGAACACCAACACAAGCACGAGGGGTTGGGTGGAGGAGGCTTCAATGAACTTGAAACTCCCTCACCATCATTTGGTTGCTTTGAGTTTCTCATGATAGTAGTCCAGCAGCAAAGGGAGGAGCGACTGCACTGGTGGGAGTAACCAACTGTGATTAGCAAAGGATCTGGGATTGTTGCTATACAATAACAGTAGGGAGGGATAAATCTGGAATCCAAAGAATTCAACAGAGGCTTATCTTGGTGTTACCTGTACCCAGGGACAAGTTGAACCGACAATCACACAATTATGGCCCAACCAGAGGGAGGGAAACAAAGGCTGAAGGTTCCAGTTGCCTCACTGAGCCAACAACCTAGATCAGGTGATGTGCTTGCCAAGGGTGAAGGGAGGTAAGGATGGAGAGTAGAGCAGGGAGTTCATGAGAACAAGTACAGTCTTGGCATCAGTGTAGCAGCAAGGACTGAAGCTTATTCCACCAACTCTCTCATATTAAGTCTTTGCAGAGATTGCAGGTGTCCATCACCTTGAAGGGGACTGTAAAGGACTAGACTTAACAAATGGCCAAGCAGATATGAGTGGTACAAAGACTGGACTGAAACGGACACCATCTGTGTATCTTCTGTCACCATTTCAAATCTTTCAGCCTCTTATTCCAGCCACTGCTGCAGCAACCTGTTCTAAACAGTCCGATGAACTGTGGGCAAGTACAACATGGCAGCGCCTCTCCTCTTCCTTCCTGCCTCAGGACTTCTCTGATGTGGGAGTCAGCTTGGCATTCACAACTGTGCATTTAGGAAGTGTGGAGTAGTTAATGTCCAGAGGCCTT
Source organism: Okapia johnstoni (assembly GCA_024291935.2). Taxonomy (NCBI): domain Eukaryota; kingdom Metazoa; phylum Chordata; class Mammalia; order Artiodactyla; family Giraffidae; genus Okapia; species Okapia johnstoni. Next base: position 64,785,940 of record CM044308.1, read on the forward strand.
AACATTTGATCAAAGGTAGACCGGAGCTGACAGATAACTGCTTCTCCCACTCTTGGTTTCAGTGGACAGTTTTGAGACTTACCTCATGACCTTTCCAGAAGGTACTAAGGGATCAAGAAAACAGACATGGTGGTGACCAACTGAACAACACATCCTTATACTGCCTCTCTCTCTTCCTTGTTTTACTTCCCCTCCCTCATCTCTCACTCTTGCTGCCTGGGATCAAAACCCCAGATAAAATACTGTGCCTCTACTTTGAGAGGAATTCAGGAGAGGAAGTGAGAAATGGCAATTCACTTCTCAACTCTGAAGAGAGCTGTAAACATACAAGTTAAAATAATAATAATAGGACAAAACAGCACGTGCAATTGTCATATAAAGAGTGACCACAGTAAGTGTACTGGGACTGAACAGGAAGGACCCAAGAGGCCTTTTTAAAGATCAGATCAGATCCTGCTCTTAAAAGGGAAGTCATTCAATGAAACTGAAAAGTATTTCAAGTAGTATTGACCAGAGTATATTGATCTCAGTAACAAACAGGTCCCTACTAGTTCTGCAGATTTTTCCACCAAATTATATCTTCAGATACACACTGAAAGATACTTTGCATATCTCATTTTGTCCCTTTCCGAGTGAACCCATCTTTAAAGAGTGAGTTATACACTCTTTTGCATTTCAATGGTGTTTCATCTCTTTTTTTCTACTTTTATTGTTTGGTTTACCACACTAGACTGTAATTTATCCATCTATTTAATTCTGTCTCTCCAGTGACAGTGGGAGAGACATACCCCCTTCTCAGTGGGATCCCTGTCTTTGTATGTCCAGTCCCTGGCACTTAGGTGGCTCTGTTTCTCAAATAAACAAGTACTTGTACCAAAGGGTTCCTGCAGAATCCTTGCAAAGGATGGTATTGAGCTGAAGTAAAGAAATCACTCCTTTGAAATACCAACACATTTATCTGGCCTATATCTCTCTTTGGTCATTTATTTTGTCTTATTTTATAAGTATTTATACATATATCTTTTTTGGCCCTACCATACCATGAACCTCTTCAGGGTAAGAGTCATATCAAATCACCTCCATACCTCCATCAAAGTACCTGGCATAAAACAGGTGCTAGGAATCTGGACTAAATAAATCACTTGCCTTGCAACCAACAACAATGGCACTATCTGTGCTTCCTAAACTTACACCTGCATAGGCGTCATCCTTCTAAGACCTAGCTTACCATTAAGTAGATCTGAAGTAAGCCTGAGAGCTGCATTTTCTAAAGAACTTCCAGATGATCCTCAAGAAGCTGCTCTACAGATCAATTTTCAAATGTCAACATCACTACATCAGTGGACCTCTACAGCATATGAGACTCTTCCTAGAAGATATTAAATGTGCTGGTGGGGACTTCCCTGGTGGTCCAGTGGTTAAGACTCCATGCTTCCACTCCAGGGGGTACAGATTCCTTCCCTGATTGGAGAAGGAAGATCCTGCATACTGTGGGGCCTAAAAAAATTAAAAAAGAAAGAAGAAGAAAAAAGTGCTGGTATCTTGGCCCCAGCAAGATACCTCCTGCCCCTCCCCCATTCTGATTTAACTCATTTAAACTCTCCATGCTATAACCTGCAAGTATCTAGATTTAGATTTAAGGCAAGAGAGTTTGAGAAAAAACATCTACTTCTGCTTTATTGACTAAGCCAAAGCCTTTGACTGTGTGGATCACAACAAACTGTGGAAAATTCTTCGAGAGATGGGAATACCAGACCATGTTACCTGACTCCTGAGAAATCTGTATACTGGTCAAGAAGCAACAGTTAGAACCGGACATAGAACAACAGACTGGTTCCAAATCAAGAAAGGAGTACGTCAAGGCTGTATATTGTCACCCTGCTTATTTAACTTATATGCAGAGTACATCATGAAAAATGCTGAACTGGATGAAGCACAAGCTGGAATCAAGATTGCTGGGAGAAATATCAATAACGTCAGATATGCAGATGACACCACCCTTATGGCAGAACGTGAAGAAGAACTAAAGAGCCTCTTGATGAAAGTGAAAGAGGAGAATGAAAAAGCTGGCTTAAAGCTCAACGTTCAGAAAACTAAGATCATGGCATCTGGTCCCATCACTTCATGGGAAATAGATGGGGAAACAGTGGAAACAGTGACAGATGTTAATTTGGGGGGCTCCAAAATCACTGCAGATGGTGATTGCAGCCATGAAATTAAAAGACTCTTACTCCCTGGAAGAAAAGTTATGACCAACCTAGACAGCATATTAAAAAGCAGAGACATTACTTTGCCAACAAAGATCCGACTGGTCAAGGCTATGGTTTTTCTAGCAGTCATGTATGGATGTGAGAGTTGGACTATAGGGACAACTGAGGAGAGCCAAAGAATTGATGTTTTTGAACTGTGGTGTTGGAGTAGACTCTTGAGAGTCCCTTGGACTGCAAGGAGATCCAACCAGTCCATCCTAAAGGAGATCAGTCCTGGGTGTTCATTGGAAGGACTGATGTTGAAGCTGAAACTCCAATACTTTGACACCTGATGCGAAGAACTGACTCACTGGAAAAGACCCTGATGCTGGGAAAGATTGAGGGCAGGAAGAGAAGGGGATGACAGAGGATGAGATGGTTGGATGGCATCACCGACTCGAAGGACATGCTTTTGAGCAAGCTCATGGGAGTTGGTGATGGACAGGGAAGCCTGGTGTGCTATAGTTCACGGGGTCGCAAAATCCATAGGGACACGACTGAGCGACTGAACTTAACTGATCTAGATCTAACTAAACTTTCAGTTCAGTTCAGTCGCTCAGTCGTGTCCTTTACGCATGCAAAAAAGAAAACATTTTATCAGATCTCTTTTTAAGTGAACTGTTGAAAATAGCTGAATAAATAAGTCTTCTATAGAAAGGAATACGCATGCCAAATCCCCCAGGTCCGGAGTCAGTTTCCAGCGACAAGGCCCGCCCCTGCCTGTCCTAGACACGCCCCTCCGGAGAGACCTAACCCCAACCCCTCGCCAAGGCCAAAGCCACGACTGCTTCCTTCTCAACCCAACCGACTTCCGGCGGGGAGGTGTGTCACGTGCCCGGATATAGGAAGTGGTGGCCGGACGGCTGCTTCCAGTTCACTGCTTAATAGAGGGGTTCATCCTAGTAACGGTGGCCGCCCCAGTCCTGTCCGTCTCCGTTTTGGAGGACCCGCCTCGGCACAGCCGGGCTCGGTCCGGCCTTGCGGTAAGCCTTCGGCCGCGGCTGCCGGGCGGTCCTGGCGGCGGCGGACAAAATGAACGGAGGGGTGGACGCCAAGGTCTGAGGCGGCTCCTTAGTCCCGCTGCTGGCCCAGCACCGGGGGCTGGGTACTGCTCCCTTCGCCGTCAAGGCCCCCTTCTCTTCCCAGCCTCTCTGGGTAAGGCGGAGAGGCCAGTGGGAGGATCCCGTTACCCCTTGTTATCCTGGGGGGGCTGGGAGGGCAGCCCAGACATCTTTTTCCGGTTCCGCCCATGAAAATCAGATTTCATTGTAAAAAACGGTGTTGAACAGTTTGTTCTTTGGCTTGGACCAGGAGGGGAGAGCGTGGCAGTACCTCCCCATTCTTTGTCCAAATCCTCATTTTCTTCTAAATCTCGTAAGTGCATTTCCCTCTTGCCGTGCAGTGGCGTGTTCTCTTCAGTGCTGCATGTACTAAGGTGTCTGGATAGTAGGCAGGGTACTATCCACACGCACTCACTCTCATGACACTACTACTTACAGGTTATCTGCCACATCCTGTAGTGATCCGGCTGAATTTAAGGAAACAAGGACCCACATAGAGTATTGTGGCTGACTGCCTCTGGAACGTTGGTTAGACATGGGTTCTTAAACCTGGAAAATAGTTTTAAAGAACCTCTGATGATTTATTCACTGACTTAACCAGAAAAGTACTATAAACATTGGTGAGTTACTCATGCCATCTTTATAAAGTAGATGCCATTGGAGGCAAGAATCTTCCTGTCTTCGTGGATATGTCTGTCATATTTACCATGGTAACCTAGAATTTTGCCTGGCACTTAGTAGGCATCAGTGTTTGCTGAATGTGTAGTGCTTTTCATTCTGCCTAGCTCCTTTATCAACTGTGCCTAGTTCCTCTCTTGTTTTTACCACTTACCATATTGTCAGTCCTTGCTTTTGACCAAAGAGGGACTGGGTGATAGATGCTGACCACTAATAGTCATTCATTCCTTTAACCAGTTTTTCTAATTCAGCTTAGATTTCCTCAAGAGGTATTTGTTTAGTACCTACTAAGAAAGAACATGAAACTGCTAAAACACCTCCTCCGCCAGCCATCCCCCCAGCCCCTTGAAGAGAGTTCTTGAGATCCAGGAACTGTTGACTTTATGAACCAGTTGGACAGCAAGTGCTGGATGTTTAACAAATGCAGTAAAGTGGTATAGCAGTTGAGAGGAGAGATCAATTTGGATTAAGGTCTGTATTGAATCAGTTCAGTTTATTCGCTCAGTCGTGTCCTACTCTGTGACCCCCATGGACTGCAGCATGCCAGGATTCCCTGTCCATCACCAACTCCCAGAGCTTGCTCAGACTTCTCTCCATCAAGTCAGTGATGCCATCCAGCCATCTCATCCTCTGTCATCTGCTTCTCCTCCCTTCAACCTTTCCCAGCATCAGGGTCTTTTTCAAGGAGTCGGTTCTTTTCATCAGATGGCCAGAGGTTTGGAGTTTCAGCTTTAACATCAGCCCTTCCACTGAACATTCAGGACTTATTTCCTTTAGGATTGACTGTGTTGAATCAAGTTCATGTAAATTATGGAATGTAGTTAGGATTTGGGTAGTGATACCCTCTGCATGGAAAAATCTCCTAAGCAAAGATTTAAAGGCTAGACTGATCAGAGGGCTTGAAGTGAAAGGTTTGTCTTTGGGAGCATTAGGAAACTGTTGAGCAAGGGCATATTATGATGAAAGGTATGTTTTAATATTATTTGTTTTAATAGTATTTGTTGAGAGTTTTGGGGTTATGGAAGCTTGCAAAGAGGTAACCAGATGCTGTGGTGTTAAATAGATGTAGTTGGTGTGAACCTGGATTGTACCTTGGCAGTAGGACCAGAAAAGATAAATTATGTGTAGATGAAGGAAAATTAGTAAAATGCTTTAGTTGTCACGTTATTTGGTGACTTCATTTTTGTGAATTTATTAACTGTCTGCTATGTCTTTGCCAAGTTCTGGGACTATAAGGATGAATAAGACACAGGCCTTGCCTGTGGGGAAAAGAATACAACTAGCTGGACAATATGGTTTGTACGTGCTGTGTTAGCAGAGTAGAGGGGAAATGTTAGAGAGGTAGGAAAGTAATTTTTCTTTTTTTTTGCATGTGTGACTATTTCACAAAAGAGGTCATATTTTACCAGGATGAATTGGAATTTCCCAGGGAGAAAAAAGAAATTGCATGAACAAGAGCCTGGAGGTAGAAAAGCAAACTGGCCGGTATCCAGGGTAGCTTCGGCAAAGGGAGAGTTGAGCTTTTAGCATATGTGTAGGATCTAGAACATATGAAGAGACAGTAACATAGACATTTTATAATGGGTGGAATGGAGGTTAAAATGGAACATAGAAAGATGAAGAAGAAAGCATTTGGGGAAACTTGCTCTTCGTGGTTGTATATTCTCTCCAGGGTAAATGGTGAAGTCATTTACAGAGAGGGAGTAGACTGACAAGAGTTGGGGGTTCAAGGAGAGAAATAAGGATTTGCAACACTGATGGAGTAGGAAGAGGGATCATCAAAGGAAGTGTTAAGGAATTGCTGAGCAACATTGAAAGTTTAGCATTGATTGGATTTAAAAGTTTGTAATGAGTACAATGGACATGGATATAAGACCTTCTTAAGTGCCGTATGGTAGCCCAGGAGAAGGAGAGAGAAAAGAGAGTTTATGGAGATTGATGAGCAGGGTGAACTGGTCTACAAATGGAGCAAGATCATTGAAAGAAATGGTGTGGGTGTCTGGAAATAAACTCTGCCTCCAGGCTAGACTGGGAAAGAAATTAAGCTTGGAGAGGCCAGATGGTCTAAGAGAGCAAGAATGGAAGGGGAGATCAGAAGCCTGGAGGCTGAGATGAGGGGGAATAGGGATGGAAGTGGGAAGATGTGGTTTTTCTGAGAAAAGCAATTTTTTTGAGTTGGAGCAGAGATAGAAATGTTACAGATTGAGTAAAATAGAGGAGTTTTCAAAAGAGTCATTGTATTATAAAAATACATTCAAAGTCATTTATTTAAAACTCATAATTCCTTCATTTTCCCATAGAAAGAGTGTTAGAAGTAGAAGTTAATTTCCTAAGCCAGCTCACATGTATTAAATACTATACACCTGCATTGGAAATAGTAATACACACACAAATATGTATTCAGTATATTTAACAAATAAAATTGAAAAGAGATGTTTAAAAAATATTTAAGTTGATATTTGAAAAAGATGTTGAATTAGATTAGAAAAGGAAGACAAGTGGAAAACTATTTTCTAACAACAGCTTTTTTGAGATATAATTAATATACCATAAAGTTCACCCTTTTCGAGTATATAATTCAGTGGTTTTCGGTATATTCACAGGGTTATACATCCATCAGTTCTGTCTAATTGAAGGACATATTCATCACCCCCAAAAGAAGCCCCATACACATTAGCAGTCACTCCTCATGCCTGCTTGCCCCCCACCCCTGGCAACCAGCAATCAGTCTGTCTGTGTGGATTTGTCTACTCTGGACATTTCATATAAATGGAATCATGAAATATGTGGCCCTTTGCAACTGATTTCTTTCACTTAACATAACGTCTTTAGGATTCATCTGTGTGTCAGTAGTATGTATCAGTACTTTGCTCCTTTTTATGGACAAGTAATATGCCACTGTATGGATATATTTCATTTTGTTGTTCCTCAGGACATTTGAGATGTTTCCACTTTTGGCTATTGTGAATAATGCTGCAGTGGATGTTTATGGGCATGTTTTTGTGTGGACATATATTTTCAGTTCTCTTGAGTATATACCTAGGAGTGGAATTGCTGGGTCATGTGGTAAATTCACATTTAACTGTTTGAGGAACCACCAAATTATTTTCCAGAGCAGCCGCAGTATTTTACAATCTTCAGGAGTATATGCGAGTTCCCTTACCAACACTTGTCTTTCTAATTTTAGCCATCCTAGCAGATGCACAGTGGTAGGTATCTCATTGTTTTAATTTATGATTCCCTAATGGCTAATGATGTTGAGCATCTTTCCATGTCATTTTTAACCATTCATATGTCTTCCTTGGAGAGATGTCTCCCAAACCCTTTGCTCAGTTTTTAATTGGGTTATTTGTTTTTTTGTTGTTGAGTTGTAAAAGTTGTTTATGTAGGAAATTTATATTTAAATATTGGGAATGGACCTTTTAATTTTTTCTTAAATCTTTTTAAAAAATATTTAATATTTGGTGAGCACTTCCAAAGATCTTAGAGTTTGATAATACTAGTTCTCTAATTTCTTTTCCAAACACACAACTTTTTATTTTTATGATGTAGGTGTACAAATGTATTAAATTATTCCCCCATGCTTCTTAACCATAAATAAGGTCTTTTCCTAATCCTAAATGGAACAATATAAGAAGGATTTTGACGAGTGTAATATCTATACTCTGAATTTTTCAGCTGAGTAAAGATGACAGCAATCAAGCATGCATTACAAAGAGACATTTTTACTCCAAATGACGAACGCCTGCTGAGTATTGTCAATGTCTGCAAGGCAGGAAAAAAGAAAAAGAACTGTTTTTTGTGTGCCACAGGTGAGTATTTAATAAGGAAAGATTTCTTTTATTCCTTGGAGACATTTCCTGGTTGTTTATAAAATATTCTCACTGTCTCTATGATTGGAAAAACTGTTGGGCCAGCAAATTCATTTTTTTCAGTTGTCTTTAATTAAATCTTAAAAAGATACAAAAGCACTTCCATAACATATAAAGGTATGAACACTTGTGTAGCCACCACCCCGAATAAAAGGAACATTACTGTTACCTTTGAAGTCTTATGTGTGCCCTGCTCTGCTCCCATTCCCTTCCCTCCCTCATTAAGAGGTAACGAGTATCCTGAGTTTTGATTTACTATTTCCTTGCTTTTCTTTATCATTTTGCCATATATGTTTGTAATCTCAAATAATATATTGTTAGATTTGCTTTAAACTGAGCATAAATTGAGTTGTAACACATGTATTCATTTGTGATTTCCACTCATCAGTAGGTTCATATTACTGAGTGTTACCACTGTTTTTCTCCCATGGCTGTAAGTCTTTTATTTCCACTGCTATGTAGTGTTCTATTCTGAGAGTTCAACTGTTTACTTACCCATCCTACTAGTGATGACCAGGAGATTTGTCTCCAGGTTTTGCTATTCAGGCAACAAAACATGTTTGTTCTTGTCTGCCAGTGTATAGGCAAGAATTTTCTGGGGTAGATAGCTAAGTATGATATTGCTAGGTCACAGGCATGTGAATGTTCAATACTATAACAAATTATTTTCAAAAGTAGTCGTACTGATTGCACTCCCACAGGCAGCATGTATTTTGGGTTCTCCACATCTTAGTCTAAACTTGATTTTGACACTGGGTTTTGACAGACTGTCAATTGTTTCCAATCTGGCAAATGTGAAATAGAATCTCATTGTTTTAAACTGTATTTCCCTAAATAAAAATGAGATTAAGTCTCTGTTCATGAATTTATTAGCCATTTATTGCCTAAATTTGCCTGTTTAAGCCTTCTGTTCATTTTTCTACTGTGTTGGTTGTCCTTTTTGGTTGGTTGATACTTTGAGGTCTTTATATAATGTGAGTGTTAATTTGTTGGTTATATGCATCCTGGTTTGTGGCTTGTGGTTTCACTTTTTATGATGCCTTTTGATGACATTTACAATTTTAATGAAATCAGATTAATCAATCTGATCATTTATGGGCTTTTTGTCTCTTGTTTAGGATGTCCTTCCCCACCCTGTCATGTGTCATGTTGTGTGTTAGTTGCTTAGTTGTGTCTGACTCTTTGTGACCCCATGCATTGTAGCTCACTGGGCTCCTCTGTCCATGGAATTCTCCAGGCAAGAATACTGGAATGGATTGCCACTCCCTTCTCCAGGGGATCTTCCCTACCGAGGGATGAAACCCAGGTCACCTGCATTGCAGGCGGATTCTTTACCATCTAAGCCACGAGGGACTCCCTTAAAAGTATTCTTGTGTATTACCTTCTACGAGTTTTATAATTTTACCTTTCATATTTCAGTCTTTGATTTACCTGTGTCCATGTTTGTAGTGATGAGTGTTTGTTTTTTTCTGGGCATTTTCTTGTATCTGGTTTTTATGTTGTCTTCTGGGTATTTTGTTGTTTTATCTAAATTTTATAATCAACCTGTCATGTTCTGAATTTTGTTAGGATTTCTATTGGAATTGTTTTGAATCTATAGTTCACTTTGTAGAGAATGTGCATTTTTATATAAAATCTTCTTGTTCATGCATATGGTGTGATTCTCTTGATCTTCTTTAATGCCTTTCAACAAGAATTATAGTTTTAAAGACTTTCAGTAAGTTTTATAATTTTAAAGGCTTTTGCACATGTGTTGTATTTACTCCTAGGTATTTATTTATTCCTAGATTTTTATACCATCATAAATGATAATTCTTGTTAGCATTAATACATTTTAAGACTTTATTATTTTTTTAGAGCAGTGTTAGGTTTACAAGAATATTGACAGGAAAGTACAGAGGAGTCCCATATATACCTTTACCCTTACATGCATAGCCTTTCTTTACCACTCACCACAATGGTACATTTGTTACCAAGAATAAACCTACGTTAACAAATCATAATTACCTGAATTCCATAGTTTACCTTAGGGTTCAATCTTGGTGTTGGTTTGGACAAATGGATAATGACATATATCTGTCATTATAATGTCATAGAGTATTGTCACTGCCCTAAAAATTCTCTCTGCTCTGCATGTTCATCTCTTCCCCAATTCCTGGTGACCACTGATCTTTTTATTGTCCCCGTAGTTTTGCCTTTTCCAGAAGACCAAATAGTAATTGGAATCAAATAGTACGTAGCCTTCTCAGATTGGTTTCTTTCATTTAGTAATATGCATTTAAGTTACCTCTACGTGTTTTCATGGCTTACAGCTAGCTTGTTTTTAGCACTACATAACATTCCATTGTCCGGATATACCACAATTTATTTATCTGTTCACCTACTGAAGGACATCTTGGTTGCTTCCAAGTTGTCAGTTTTGAATAAAGCAGCTATAAACATCCATGTGCAGGTTTTTGTGTGGACATGTTTTCAGATTCTTTTGGTAAATACTATGGAACATGATTGCTAGACTATATGGTATGAGTATATTTAGTTTTGTTAGGAAATTGCCAAACTGTCTTCCAAAGTGACTGTACTATTTTTAGTTCCCACCATCAGTGAATGACAGTACATGTTGCTGTACATCCTCACAAGTGTTTGGTATTGTCAGTGCTCTGGATTTTGGCCACTCTAAGAAGGAAATGACCACCCACTCCAGTATTCTTGCCTGCGAAATCCCATGGACAGAGGAGCCTGGCGGGCTACAGGCTATGGGGTCACAAAAGAGTCAGACATGACTTAGTGACTAAGCAACAGTAGATGTGTAGTAGTATCTCACTATTGTTTTAATTTGCATTTTCCCCATGAGAAATGATGTGGAGCATCTTTTCAAATGTTTATGTACCATCTGTATATTTTCTTTGGTTGGATGTCTGTCAAGGTCTTTGGCCCATTTTTTAATCAGAATATTTTTTCTTATTTTTGAGTTTTAAGAGTTTTACTTCTTAAGGAATCAGCCTCTGACCCTCCAGTCTGATTTAGGTGCTTCTTTTAGTAATCTGTGTATACCTCAGTCATAGCATTTGTTATGAAATACTATTCCTGTTTTAGTATTGTGTGGTGGCAGTAAAGAATCTGCCAGTGCAGGAGACACGGATTCAATACAGTCAGGAAGATCCCCTGGAGAAAGAAATGGCAACCCACTCAAGTATTCTTGCCCAGGACATCCCATGGACAGAGGAGCCTGACAGGCTACAGTCCATGAGGGTCACAAAAGAGTCAGAGACCGCTTGGCGACTAAACAACAAGCATCTGACAGCTGTTTACAATGAATGAATGAAGAATGAGGAAATGATTAATGTCTCTAATGAAAGTGTATGTTTTATTCAACAGTGACAACTGAACGTCCTGTACAGGTGAAGGTGGTCAAAGTCAAGAAATCTGATAAAGGAGATTTCTACAAAAGGCAGATTGCTTGGGCCCTTCGAGACCTGGCTGTGGTAGATGCCAAGGATGCTATTAAAGTATGTTTTTCTTTTTTTCTTTGACGTGTCTTTCATTTTATAACATAGTGTGATGATTCTAAGATGATCTAAACTTATTTTGTGACCCAGTGGTTCACCACCTAACCTTGAATTAGTCTACAGTGTATTGTCCAGCCTTCCATTCTCCCACTTCTCAGTCTCAGGCTACTAAAAATAAGTAAATATGTAAGCTTGTTTCATTGTTTGTGGGGTTTTTTGAGCTGCAATTATGTTTGTTTACAAGCTACATAATTAGAGCAAAATAACCTTGACTGTACATTTCTTTGTTTAGATTAGGTATACTTAGTATAGAATCCATGAATTAGTATGGATTTTAAGGTGGTTTGTAGTGTGAGTTTTTAAAAAAATCGTTGTTTTGATAAAGCCTCATTCAAAATCACATAAAATGTAATCAAAGTGAATCTTCCTCAGGTAGCCCTCACAAATTAATGCAGAATCATCAGCTGAGGGAGCTGAGCTGGCCCTGTGAAGCCATGGTTTGAATATTGTGGCTCAAGTGATGGCACTGAGTTATACCCCTATTCTAAGGACTTTAAAGAATAAGATTGTTGTTGTTAAGTCACTAAGTCATGCCCGACTCTTCTGCGACCCCATGGACTGTAGCCCACCAGGCTCCTCTGTCCATGGGATTTTCTAGGCAACAATTCTGAAGTGGGCTGCCATTTCCTTCTCCAGAAAGAATAAAATATAAGATATTAAAGAATAAGATATCACACCTTTCACTTAAGTCACTCTCAAATTCCAAGAAGGTTGAATAATATGATAATCATGATAAAGGAGCACCTTTATTCCTGACAGTTCAAGGCTTTTCACAGCAATACCCCTTAAATAAAAAAGAAAGAAGTCAAGTAGAGCTCTTCAGGTTAAAGCATGTGCCTCCTCCTCCTCCTCAGCCTCTCTAACCCTGCCCTCATCTTCCTCCGCAGCCCACGGGCCCTTCCAGAGCTCTCGGGGGTGCTTTGCAGCATATCCTCTGTACTGTGGATGGGGCTGTGAGCAAGGCTTATGGTACTGTAACTGCAGGTGGCCTTTGAGTGAGCTCTTCAAGTCTCTACATTGATTCAAAAGGCACAGAGAAGTGAAAACTACCTTTGTAGAGCAGTCTGATAAAATAACGGAGAAGGCGATGGCAACCCACTCCAGTACTCTTGCCTGGAAAATCCCATGGACAGAGGAGCCTGGTAGGCTGCAGTACATGGGGTTGCGAAGAGTCGGACACGACTGAGCGACTTCACTTTCACTTTTCCCTTTCATGCATTGGAGAAGGAAATGGCAATCCACTCCAGTGTTCTTGCCTGGAGAATCCCAGGGACGGCGGAGCCTGATGGGCTTCCGTCTATGGGGTCGCACAGAGTCGGACACGACTGAAGCGACTTAGCAGCAGCAGCAGCAGCAGCTGATAAGAGTCTGGTTTTAGGCTGACCCTGATTCAGACCTCTGAGGATCTAAAGGCTGGACAGAATGACAAGCAGTTGAGTCAGGTGCAAACAAATTTTTTAAAGAAACAAAACAAGTTTACGAGAGTCCTGCATATCTGTAGAGTTGTGATTTCTTTCAAAGTGGAGAGAGTGCCTTTTCTTTAAGTGTTTTAGGGAAACCGGGCCTTTGTTGATTCCTACAAAGCACCCAATTTTTAGAAAAATGTGGAATGTGGAAAACAGAGTCTGACAGGTGCTTTGAATGTGGATGCATGTGTATGTATTTGAAAACATGAAAATGAGATTTTTAAAAACACTTTACATTATATAATAATTTCTGTTATTATGGGAAGGATCAAGAGGAAATATTTTCTGTTTAAGACAAAATACTTTTAAGGGCTTTTTAGAAACTCACCTTTGTTAAAAAGCTTTCTTCTCTTCAATAGTTTTACATTTCATAAGCCCATTGACTTGTGTAATTCACTAACATTGCTGGATGCTTATTTGAATGCGTTCCTCAGCTGACACCTCATTGCTGAGTTGCTTAATGGATTTTTTTTTCATTTTATGCAAGCACCTTGGTGTGTATATGCTATATATGGATATAAAACATAAAATTTTTATACATAGCCTAACAGCCATTTAGCATCACACATTGATTTGTGTGAGTGTTGCTGCTGGAGCACTCAGCTTCTTTTATGGCATTATGGGAAATATTCCCAGGGAAGAGATCATTTCCCATCAAGTTTCGTGTTGGTTGCCAAGACTGTTAGATTTCTTTATAGTTACTAATGCAATTACCTTTTTTTAAAAGTGTATTTTACTGAAGTACAGTTGATTTACAATGTTGTGTTAATTTCTGCTGTACAGCAAAGGGATTCAGTTAGACATATATATACATTGTTTTTCATATTCTTTTCCATTACATTTTATCACAGGATATTGAATATAGTTCCCTGAGCTATACAGTTGGACCTTGTTTATTCATTTTCTCTCTGTGTGTATATATGTAGTTTGCATCTGCTAATCCCAGACTCCCAACATATCCCTCCCCCATTTTTCCTCCCCCTTGGCAACCCTAAGTTTGTTCTCTGTGTCTGTTTCTCTTTTGCAGAAAAGTTCATTTGTGTTATGTTTTATATTCCATGTATTAGTGATATATGGTATTTGTACTTCTCTGACTTTCTTCACTTAGTATGATAATCTCTAGTTGCATCCATTTGTTATAAATGGCATTATTTCATTCTTTTTTATGGATGAGTAAGTATTTCAATGTATATATGTACCATATCATCTTTATCCATTCATTTGTTGGTAGACATTTAGGTTGTTTCTATGTCTGGACTATTGTAAATAGTGCTGCAGTGAACATTGGGATGCATGTATCTTTTCAGATTATAGTTTTGTCCAATACATGCCCAAGAATGGGATTGCTAGATCGTATGGCAACTCTGTTTTTTAGTCTTTTGAGGAACCTCCATACTGTTTTTCATAGTGACTGCAACAATTTAATGCAATTCCTTTTTCATTGTAAATGAACGTTTTTAATCTCTTGCCATTTTAGTTCTGCTTATTGAGCTATAAATTAATTAATACAACCATCCTACTGTAATATGTCAAGTCTTAATCCTTAAATTATCTCAGATCTTCATAATAAAAGTCTGGTATCACTTTTTTTCCATGTTTATGGTCTTTATTTATATTTTATCCCCCTAACAACACTTTAAACTAATTGAATGTATGATTAGCCTTCTATAGAACATTAAAAACATTTGAGACTATTTTTTAATTCCTTAGATGTGAAGAAAAGTATACATCTATATGTTTTCATTTTTTATATCGTAATCAAGTAGTTCTGCATTCAAGGGAGAATATCAAGGCATGAAATTATTTCTGTAATTTGACTTAAGAGACGTGTAGAGAGCATAGTGCAGTTCTCTCACATGAGTTGAACTTCTTTTCATTAAAATAAGGCCACCAGTATTTTTTACTTTTGAAACACTCTTAATTATTCTGTATTTTCAGAATTGAAAACAGGAGCAGTCCCTACTTTCCACCTCATGTGTTCTTGGAAACCATACCCGGGTATAGATTGTATTTTTACTCATATGTTATAAGGAATTAGTGTCAAATCACAGTTGTGAATAATAGCACATTATTAAAGAAAAAGTGTAACTCTGAAACCCCCAAAGGCAATTTAAAAAGAAAAATCAAAACTCAAGACCATTGTCATCCTATAAATTAGGAAGCTGAGACACATGCCGTTAAGTAGACATCCTGTACTTTCACGTATAGACCTAAGGGATATAGAAGGGAAATTGCCAAAACTATGTTGTTTTTAGTCCAGCTTCTTTTGGGAGGCAAATACATTTTTTGCTATAAATTGAATTTTCTGAACCATTTTCTACAAGTCAGTTGATTTTTTTTTTTTTTTTTTCCAACAATGGCTTCAGCTTCTATTTGTTTTATTGAAATATAGATATCTATTGTGTATTTTTATTGCAGGAAAATCCTGAATTTGATTTACATTTTGAAAAAATATATAAATGGGTTGCCAGCAGCACTGCTGAAAAGAATGCATTTATTTCATGCATTTGGAAATTGAATCAGCGGTATCTTCGCAAGAAAATTGATTTTGTCAATGTTAGCTCACAGCTTTTGGAAGGTAAAGTTAAATAAAAATGTATATGTAAAATAAAGTATATCTGTAAGTGAATATATAATTTGGCATTCTTTAAAGTAATTAAAACTCTGAAATGTCTTTTTTAAAAAATAATTTTCCTTATTGCAGAAGTGATGTTTATTTGTTATAGAAAATTGATTCAGTCACTTAATAAACTTAATCCTGAAATACACCTACTGTTAACATTTTGTTAGATGTTCTTCTGGGCTTTTTTTCTGTGCATATTTAAATACTTGTTTTTAAATTATGTTGTTACCTCCCATTCTTTTTCATATAATGTATTGTGAACATTTACCATGTTATTAAGCATTTACTCAACAGTATTTTTAATGGCACCATAGTATTCCATTGTATTGGATATACAATGTATTGGATATTTTTAAACTAGTCACTTTTTAAAAGTTTTCCAATCTTTGCTTATTTTAAACAACTCTGAGGTGAATATCTTTATAGCTGTATTTTTGTGTAGCGTATAGATGTAATATTTAAGAATACAAATCTGGAGTCAGACTGCCTGGATGCAAATCTTGGTTTTGTCCCTTACTATACTTTTGTGACCTTGGTTTACTCTTTGTTTCAATTTCTCTTATCTCAGAAACAGAGATAATAGTATCACATAAGATTATTGTAAGGATTAAATTACTTAATATATGAACATGGTGAGAACAATGCCAAAGCTGCAGTAAGTACTCAATTGTATATTAGCAATTATTATTCTTTTAACCAGGGTAAAGTCCTTAGACATGAAGCAAATTAAGGTATTTTAGATCATACATCTTCAGGAATATTACTAGGGATTATTTTGTGTTATAACACAAAAACTCTACTGTTATTGAAAATGTATGGTGAGCTTTTTTTTTTAACTTTCAAATTTCTTTTATAAGGGCACACATGTTGTGAGAAGTTGGTTCTGTGTGCCTCGCAGATACAATTTGTTGTATTCCTCATCTCAAAGAAAGTAATTGAAGTAGCAGCAGGTGGACAGAGTTGTAGCCCCTCTTTGCTAAGGGGAAAAAAAAAATAGATTTGTCCTAAGTTATATGTTAGAAAGATTTGTCCTAAGTTGTATATTAATATTTAAAAATAGAAGCTTCTGTTCTGTCAAGTTGAAACATCTGAAATTGCCAATATTCAACCATTTTGACCTATAAAAATGTCAACTTCAGGTGCTTCAGACTGTTCTTTGGCTTAGCTACTGGCCTCTGTCCTTTCTCCATTTTGTTTTACTTAATTCCTCTGCTGTTTAGCCGCCTCTCTTTCTCTCCTTAAATGTAGTATTCTTGTCCATCACTTACTAATTAGTGAGCCTGTTACTGGTTTCAGGATGGATGCTTGAAACTGGCAGGAGCATCTCTCAGGCCTTGTGCTCCTCCCTGCAGTGGGGCTGGCCTTGTGTCCGAGGCCTCAGGGCTGCCATTTCACCAACATTAGCCTCGAATGACCTTTAAGAAATTTATGGTAATTTTCCATGCCTTGAATAATAGCTTAATGTGCTCTGAGTGAAAGTGAAAGTCATTTAGTCATGTCCAGCTCTTTGCAACCCCATGGACTATACATTGCATCGAATTCTTCAAGCCAGAATACTGGAGTGGTTAGCCATTCCCTTCTCCAGGGGATCTTCCCAACCCAGGGATCGAACCCAGGTCTCCCACATTGCAGGCAGATTCTTTACCAGCTGAGCCACCAGGGAAGCCCAAGAATACTGAAGTGGGTAGCCTATCCCTTCTCCAGTGGATCTTGCTGACCCAGGAATCAAACCGGGGTCTCTGGCATTGCAGGCAGATTCTTTACCACCTGAGCTATTTAATTTTTTTTCTTTTTCAACATTTCAGGATTGAACATTCTGATCAGTGAATGATTCATAAGCTCTCTGTTCCGTTTTCAAATATTATATATGTCAAGATGTTACTTATTGCCTAAAATGTATTTTAAACCAATATATTTTGTTCAGTCAACAATATGGGAAAATACATACCCTACCTGTATTTATCTCATTGAGGAATAGCACCAAAATCAATAAGAAGAGTATTGCTGTTTTTTGAGAATAAGGTGACTAGCTTTAAAAAAAAGGAAAGACATGTAATTTTTCAGAGCCTTAAACAAAGGTGTAGACATTTTATAAACATTAACCTAATTGAGATCAATTTTAAGAATACCAAGATCCTTAAGGATCTCATTTTGAAAATCACTTTCTGTAAATCAGTAACTGTTGCTTTGACTTAATGGAGTTTATATAGTAGCTTTATTAATGACTATAAACTAGTTTAATGTTTTACTGGACTTTAAAATCATAGCCACTAATTGTTATTTTTTTTTAAAGTCTCTAAGCTTTGGGTTATGTTGGAAAACAAATGAGAAATTATTACCATTTCCTTTTAAGAGCAAAATAATCATTCAAGTAAGACTGTTCATTGCAGTAACAGCTTTAGTAGTTTTCGTTGGTGACAACTGAATGTTCATGCTAGTAACTGGGGCTTCTTGGTAGAATATTTTTAAAACAGGGCTTTGTTAACAGGTTAAGTTAGAAGATTTTGTTTGGCCTTTTCTTTTTCATTCTTACAGCCAGATTTTTTTTATTTTTATCTTTGACTTGAATTCTTAAAAGCCAGCTTGAACTGATATCTTGCGTGTTTTTTTATGTTGCTTCCATCTTGTCCTTTCTAACAATGTTTTATGACTAATCCATTGTGAGGGAGTGTCTGGGTAAAGGTTTTGGGTCTTGAGTGAAAATAACTAGACTAAATGCATGAGGCACAACTGACCTAAAAATAATCCCCAGGAAGTAATCTATTTTCCAGTTTTCTCCTCCAAGGTCTCGGCAGTACTGTATGTTACTAAGAGAAAATAGAAAGATAAATGTATTTTTAGTCACTGTCAGAAAATGAATAAGAAAAATGAACTCTGGAAATTTAGCTTCTTATGAATATTTCCAGTTGATAGTTGTATTTGACATTGTCTTTTAAACTTTAATTTAGCATGAAGTTCAAATGAGATGTGGGTAGTATTTTTAGTATTTAAACCTGTGTACATTTCTACCCAGCTAATATTCTTTGCTTACTTTCCTCTGCTTTTTTCATACCTTTTTACTCTCCAGAACTGCCTAAAGTTACAGAAGGTGCGTAACACCTCTTATTCTTATTCTATTCCATATATTTTTATTACTTGCCATTGTTCTTTACTATTGGTTGCATATTTTATGAAATTGTGTGCAGGGAAAAATGTATTACAACAAAATCCATGTGGTAATAAAAATTAATGATAGTATTCATTATTGACTTCCAAAGAACTGTTTTATGGAAGAGAAAATACTTCTGATACAATTATGATCATTTAAAATATTTGTTTATTTTAAATATTTACTCGTGTAAGGAGCTGTACAGAATGATTTGGGCATTCCCTGCCCCCTAGTGGCTAAAAAGCTGCACACGTGACACTTTAACGTTTCCAGTGTGACTGTTTCAAAGGACTAGGAGCTTGGTGATGCTACTCTAAGGAACTTATATTTGTATACTGCAATCTGTAATTGCCTGTACCAAAAATTTTAGCCCCTCCTTTTTTTCTGGTACATTATCTAATTAACATTCTTAAGAGTAAGTTACATTTGTTACTTTGAATTAGGTGTGTTTTGTTCAAGGACAAGTTAACATATGTCAAGTCATGCTGAATGTAGATACTCATTTTCATACAAAATAATGAATATTTAAAACACTTGGAATTTGTGTTTTAAATCTTGTCCCATGAACTGTTGAAAATCAGTAACTTTGTTTCAAGGTTTATTTAAGGGTAAATTATTTTTTTCATTTTATCTCTCTTAACCTCAAGATTTATATAAAATCCCATATGCTGAGTGTATTGTCTCCAGAAAGTGAACTGAGACATTTATCTAGATAAAGCATTTCAATTCTGACCTCATGGTCTTTTGCTTTGAAGCAGGAAGACAGTTGAAATTTTTGTAGTTTTACACAGCCATGTTGTTGTTCTTACTATACAGATATTGAGAAAGTTTCTATTAGCTGATCCTTAGAAATTTTGTAAACGCATGTGAAAAATTTTTAGAGAAAGAAATGGAAAGTTCAGTTAATATTTTCAGTGCCCAAAATAAATTATGAATTGTAGATGCATTTTTAAAATTTCAATTGAAAGTTATTTGGAGGAAAACACAAAACATAACAAAGATAAAAAGAACAAAAATAACAGAAGAAGATGTTACCTGGAAAAAAAAGGAAAGCAAATTGTTTCTCATGTTTCTCTGAATTCATAAGTATTATTGTATTAGAGCAACAGTTACCTCAGTTAGGAAAAAAAAAAAGGTTAGGCTTGTACGCATGTTTCGTTTCTGGTTTTATATTTGTTTTATAGTTTAATTATGTTTTGGGAAAGTGTGACTAAGGCCTGTTTTAACACAAGTCAATAAATTAGACTGCATGCTTTTGTTATAATAGACATTATGTTAACATATGTGGTTCTTCATAAAAATAAGTTTTTTTTTCATATATTTTGAATCATTTTTTTCCTATTTTTCAGCCACTAAATGTGACCTGTGCTTATAACTGACCTTACCTATAAGTACAGTGCTGTTGTCCTTCCTAGTTTTTTACTACTTTATTTTTAATTTTTACCCTCTTTTAAGAATCTGTTCCAAGTGGAGAAAATCAGAGTGTGACAGGAGGTGATGAAGAGGCAGTGGATGAATACCAAGAGTTAAATGCAAGAGAAGAGCAGGATATTGAGATAATGATGGAAGGCTGTGAATATGCAATTTCCAATGCCGAGGCCTTTGCAGAAAGGTTGTCCAGAGAGCTGCAGGTGCTAGATGGGGTAAGCCTTTCTTGTAATGTGTGACTAGTAATGTGTGGTAAATTGAGGAGACTGGTGATGTTCATATTCTACTGCCTCTGCACTTAAGCCTGGATAGTGTAATTATTGCTGTCTTTCCCTAGAAGTGCATTACCAGCTGCCCTCCCTCCGTCTTTGACTGTTCTTGTTCCAAAGACAGAACCATTCCTATTAGGCCAGTGAAGGCAGTTGGCTTAGGTTCTGGATTTGGGGAGGTTCTTGATATGAAGTGATGGAAGTAGAAAGTAGCCAACCTGAAACCACCCTGGGGGTTGATTCCCCCAGCCTCTGAAACACTTCAGAATAGTTCAGGGCAAGAGAATAACATTTTTGTGTTTGGAGGGAAAAAAAAGAAGGTACAAGTTAGAAGGAGAGAGAGTGAGCTGAAAGAAGTGAATCCTTTACCCAAAGAGAGCAAAATAGTGTAGTGAAAACAGGAGAGCCAGGGCAAGAGGATGTTTGACTCCTCTGAACTGCTTTGGAATAGATCCTATTCATTTGTATGCACATATCTGAGCTTGTATCTAAATGTACATCTTTAGGAAGTAAAAACCTACAAGTAGCACCTCTCTTGTGAGAAAAATCTAAGATGAGAATGTTTTGTGGAGGGGGTGTTGTTTTGTTAGGCAAAGTATGCACTTAAGAAAAACTCTCAGAGAATAAGGAATGTTTTAAAGACTTAAAAGAGTGTTGGCATTTTATACATGAAAGGTACAGAAGTTGTAAGGTTGAACTGAGGTCCAGAGATGACACCAATTGTCCAAGCTTACAAATTTGTAAAACTCCCTGGAAGTAAAGCCTACAAGAGACTTCAAGATGTTGAAGTGAAAATTGTCCTGGATCAGTTCAAGTCCTGGCTCTGCTGCTTAAGATGTCAGTGGGTCTGAGCTCTGCTGCCTTTACAGTTGGGCTGCACCTACGAATGAGTTATTATGAATAGTGTATAAAATAACATGTGAAATTTTAGCATCACCCATACAATGTTATTATTTTAATTCTTTATTCAAATTTTTTCCTCATGTCATGTTATCTGCCTTCTTAATGTGGCTTTGTGGTTTGTATTTTCTAGTTAATGTGTCTGTGTTCCAAGTCATCATATTACTTTGCAGTTTAATTTTGGATTTGAAAGCTTCCATATTTCAGGGAATTCAGAATCAATAGTCAGAATCTTTAGAAAATATTAATAAGGGGTTGGTGGTTTGTTGCTACTTTGTCGGGGAAAAAAAAGTAGTTGCAAATGAAAGAGAAAGAATACTGTAGAAGGAGCTATCTTATGGCAATAGGCTCTTCCACATCCTATTAGTACAAATCATGCTACAGTTATAAATTAGTTCCATGTGTCCGTTCAAGACTGGCATGCTACTGCTACCCTCTTAACTAAGGTATTAACATAGATGATTATTATGCTTTTGTTTAGGGTTTTACGTAAATTTTGCAGATTATAGAAAATGTTTATAGCTGATGGAGCTGGAAGAAGTGTCGGATGATATAACCTAATGCCACTTAGTTTACAAAAATGAGAGTATACCATTACTGATGGTACATCATGGGGCATACCCTAAATATGCAGAATTGAGGTCTGGTCCCTAACCTCCATATAAGGGAAAGTGTGCTTCCTTGAAATAATATGTAAAAAAGTGAAATGTAAACACAAAGTAGCAAATTAAAGTAGATGTGTAGATGTGTATGTCAACCTTTGTTGCTGCTGCTGCTGCTAAGTCACTCTGCTGTCAGAGAGATTTATGGATATTTCATTTGAAGAATATGAAGTATTACTTCTCTTCTTAACTTTGTAGGCCAACATCCAGTCAATCATGGCCTCTGAAAAGCAAGTCAACATCCTAATGAAGTTACTGGATGAGGCTCTCAAGGAGGTGGATCAGATTGAATTGAAACTGAGCAGTTATGAGGAAATGCTCCAAAGTGTAAAAGAACAAATGGATCAGATCTCTGAAAGCAACCACCTAATTCATCTTAGTAACACTAATAATGTAAAACTCCTATCTGAGATAGAGTTCCTTGTGGTAAGCATGATTATAAACTACTAACAACAATAAAAAAAAAAATAATGATCTCTAAAGCCCATTTGTAAATATTTTCTAATTTCCTTAGGAGAGCAAGATTTAAAAATACTGAAGTTTCAAAGACCTAGAAATAGGATTGAGTAGCATCTTACCTGTAAATTTCCTAAGAGTACACAGACAAATGGTGTGTTTATTTACATTCCAGAACCATATGGACCTGGCCAAAGGTCATATAAAGGCACTTCAGGAAGGAGATCTTTCTTCTTCCAGGGGCATTGAGGCCTGCACCAACGCCGCAGATGCCCTGCTGCAGTGCATGAATGTGGCTCTTCGACCAGGTATGACCATAAGATCTGCCCAAGAACCTGGGACTAAGCTGACTTAGTGTAAAGCTTTTGACAAGAAGTCCATGAGGCAAGTGGTTTAGGGTTAGATTATTAGCTATTGAAACAACGTTTCACTTACTATCAAACATAATTTATACTGGCACGAAGAACTTTTTCATTTCAGTACCTTCTGATTGACCATCAGTGACTCTAAGTTAACACCAGGATTTTTCTTCAGTGCTATTCACAGGACCTAGCACAAAGCAGATGCCATAAGGCTTTGCTAGACCAGCGGTTCCAAAACTTGAGCTTGCATCAGGATCACCTAGAGGGCTTTTTAAAACACAAATTGCCAGGTGCCACCACAGAATCAGTAGATCTGGTCTGAGGCCTTAGAATCCATGTTTCTGACTGTTCCCAGGTGATGCTGAGGCAAGACTACAGTGTGAGGATCGCTGAGTTATACTGTTTTTTCCCCCTTACCTTTCTTTTATAAACACATGAATAAACCAGTAAAACTTTGAGTTCTTCAAAACTGAAATATGGCTTCTGTTATAAATGTACTCATTAGACATCCAGGAGCTCTTTAACCCGTTAAATAAGTTGTTACAATTTCAGGCCATGACATGCTTCTGGCAGTTGAACAGCAGCAGCAGCGTTTCAGTGATTTGCGAGAGAATTTTGCCCGGAGACTGGCCAGTCACCTCAACAATGTTTTTGTTCAACAGGTAATTTTATTTTATTATAATACTGTCATGTTCCTGTAGCTTGAAATGAAATTGTCGCAGAAAAAAATTTTAATGTATTTAATTGGGAGCACAGTATGTTCTTTTATATATTTATTTGGTTTTAATATTTTTAGATATGTATGTATTTGCTCATAGATGTATTTGGGGCCTCAGTGGTCTCCTATGAAGACAGTTCCTTTTAGCTAAAATTCCCCAAGTTTTAAATAATTATGCTTACATATTACATATACCCCATTTAGACAATCTTGTTTATAAAAATAAGTCCAAGCTTGTTACGTGTTTAATGTTTGGCCTGTTTTATTTTTCAGTATTTTCAAGTGAGAACTGGGACTTGATTCCATGTTTTAAGTGTTTCATTGGCTCCATGTACTTATAAATATGAGAAAAATGACTGACTCAATTGTAAATTCTAGTTGATTTAATCTTATATAAAGCCTTTGTCTATTTTTATGTGGAAACGGTGTTATAATTAAGGTTGTGGCAATGATATAAATGTTATACTATTAAGTATACCTTAGAGGGATTTGAATAGAAAGTGTTTTATTTAATAAATAATAAATTAGACTTAATATTTATTGAATAAATTAGGTGTAATAAATTAGATTTTGTGCATTTATCATCTCTTTAATAGGGATTCGGGGCAAAAAAAAAAGTTGAGTGAAATTTTGTTCATCAAGAAATGCTGTCTGAAATTCTAGGTTCTTATTTTGTTTTCACTTTGTAGTAGTCTGAAACAATTGTATTTACTATATTTTATTTCTGATTAGTTTACTCAGGCCCTCCTTCAACTCTATAACAGGTCCTACTTTCTTTCGGTGCCTGTGAGTACATCAACTTTGGCTCCAGCTTCTCTGATTCTTTTTTTTTTTTTCCTGTAAAGTTTACTAAGCTTAATAGCAACAGAGTCTTTATAGTTATAATTTACTGATTTAAGCTACCTGTTAACCATATTTGTAGCAGTTTTTTTAATGTCCCATAACAGAAAGTTTATTTAGATCCAAAAAGCGTTTAACCTCATTCTGCTTGCCTTTCTTTCTGTCATTCTTTCGTTCACTCACTCACCCCTTTATTTGGAAGTCATTTGCCAAGTGACTAAAGATGCATTCTAGACATTTCATTGGAATAGATGAGAGGCTGATTCTTTCCTCTAGTTGCTCACGGTCTAGAGAAGGGAGACAAACAGACTGAGGGAGAGTATATGTTATGGTGGTACCATGAGAGCGTAAAGGAAGACCAGCTAAGCGTGCAAGGGGGAAACGGGGGAAGACTCTTTTAACATTCTACTTGACTTAAAAAGCATCAGGAAAAAAGTAAACCTAGGAATCACATAGGAAATACTAATGCACATTTTTCTTACACTATTATTTCAGTAATATCTATTTCTACACAATTCCCTAGTTTTTTAAAATAATCCTGTTGGCAGGGATGTAGTCCACATTTGTAGATGGTACTGAAAATACCAGTCAGTAAATAATAATCCTTTCTCTACCCTTAATTGTTTGTTATAACATGCTATTATTTGTGATTTTGCTTCCTTGCCTTATAAACTAATAGCTTCGTTTAAAATGAATGCTTCCCAGTTCTGAAAATCTAATATGCGTTGTTACATGTGAGTAATGCATGTTAAAAACCAGAATGTTGCAACAACCTGATATGTGCTGAAGAAGATGAAAGATGATGTCCTAAGTACAGAAAAGAGATTTTCTGTGTTTTAAATTTAATACTTCGTGTCACCTAGCAAAGAGTTGGGAAATAAGGGTATTTCTGTTCCTCGTGGTGGGATACACTATCTGGGAAGATTTGATTGCCACATTGTGTTACATGTCTTTGTCAGTCATCAAATTTTGATCGTATATCTGATGTGTGTGTCACATTGTGTGACAGTACTCACTGTTCTCCATATGTAAGAATAAGAAATGGCTCCTACCCTCAAGACGCTTGTGAGGATGTGTTAAAAGTAATGTACTTAAAACTCTACAGCAGTGTATACGGGATACCTTGGAGACGCCACGATAAAGTGAATGTGTCAGTAGAGCAAGTCACACAAATTTTTTGGTTTCCCAGTGCATAGAGAAGTTGTTTACACAGTATTGTAGCTTATTGTGTGCAATAGCATTATGTCTAACAAAAGAATGTACACACTTATTTTAAAAATACTTTATTACTGAAAATTGCTAACCACCATCTGAGCCTACCATCTGAGTCATAATCTTTTTGCTGGTGGAGGGTCTTTCCTCAATGTTGATGGTGCTGGGGGACCAAGGCAGTGATTGCTGAAGATTGGGGTGGCTATGGCAATTTTTTTAAATAAGACAACAGTGAAGTTTGCTGTAATGATCAACTTTTCCTTTCTCAGACAATTTCTCTGTAGCATGCAATGCTGTTTGATAGCATTTTACCCACAGTAGAACTTCTTTCAGTATTGGAGTTAGTCTTCTCAAATCCTGCCACTTGCTTTATCAACCTAGTTTATGTATTAATTATAGTCTAAATCCTTTGTTGTCATTTCAGTAGCCTTCACAGCATCTTCACCAGGAGTAGATTCTATTTCAAGAGACCAGTTTCCTTTTTCATCTGTAAGAAGCAACTTCTCATCCATTAAAAATCTGTTAAATGAGATTATAACAGTTCAGTCACATCTTTAGACTCCGCTTCTAGTTCTCCCGCTTTCTACCACATCTGTAGTTACTTCCTGTACTGAAGTCTTAAACCCCTCAAAGTCATTCATGAGGGTTGGAATCAGCTTCTTCCAAAACTCCTGTTAATGTTGCTATTTTGACCTCTTCTCGTGAATCACAGTGTTCTTAATGACATCTAGAATGGCCAGTCCTTTTCAAAAGGTTTTCCATTACCATTACTAATTTATTTATCTATAATAAGAAACTTTAAGCAATGTCTTAATTTTTAAAGTATATAAAGAGTAAAATTCTTAGCACAATTGAGTTCTAGATATGATAGTTATGTATGTTATTGATTGAATTAAGCAATTTAAGTATTTGCTTTTCCTCCTTCCTATATATATTTTGGAACCAGTTTATCTAAAATCTTTCTGTTAACACAAACAATATTTAATATATCTTAATAATCTGAAGGTAATGATGTTCTTTATATCGGTGAATTTTCAGATGATGGTGATCTGAAAATGCTGCTTGCAGTAGAAAGCTTTGAATAGTAATGTATGTAAAAGAGCTTTGTAAACTGTTCAATTCTCTATAAATGTTGATTCTTCCATTTTGCAGGAGAGATGAAGGTTTTTAATTGAAGAGCTTTCCTGACATTAAATTAAATAATATAACTTAACGTGAAGTGACCTGAGTAAACCGCTATAGAAGCACATAAACCATGATTCTGAGTCTTGAATCATTGAAAAAATTAATGAGGAAGATTGGGATAATGGAAATATATCTAATGTTATTATTAATAAGGCAGAATATTTGAAAAACATTTATCAGCAATAACAAGTTTGTCAAATACTCCTTCCTTTTAGTCAGTGTAACTTAATTAAGACACAATTTGGAGACATTAGCAGACTTAAAACTAATTTCTGTGTACAGTATCTAATATCTGTGATTCAGTGGAATCTCAGTCATCCTTCTGATGTGGCCACTAGAAAACATTTCTGAAATGTAATGTTTGTATTGACCTTCAGCAATTTTTGAGTCTGGTTAAAATGATTTTGTTTGGCATGTTTTTAAAAGAAAACAGAAGTGAGATTCACATGACTAAGGTTCAGATTTTAGCCTTCCTCCTGTGTGACCTGTGTAAATCACTTAACCCTTTGAATTTCAGTTTGTTCTATTGGATCAACTGATCTACTGGATCCATATACTCTAAAACAAAAGTCAGGATGCATCGTCTGTCTCAGGCTGTTTGAAAACTTACTAATTTATATAGGTCATGTCAAGGATTAAAAACAAAATCATATAGTTGCTTGTTTAGCAAATTAATGGAAAAATTAAAATTACAATATTATTAGAAAGATTTCCCAGGTGGCTCAATGGTAAAGAATCTGCCTTCAGTGCAGAAGACATAGGTTCAGTCCCTGAGTGGGGAAGATCCCCTGGAGGAGGAAATGGCAACCTATACCAGTACTCTTGCTAGGAAATCCCATGGACAGGGGAGTCTGGCAGGCTACAGACAGTCTATAGGGTTTGCAAAGAATAGGACATGACCCAGCAACTGAGCACTGAGCGCTATCCTGAAAAGTCCAGGAAATAGTCATCTGTAGTCCTTCCTAGTTCTGAAATTCTGTATCCTGTGTATTTTCATCTGCTGTTTTAAATATTGTAGACTCTAATGGAAATATCATAGATGTAGACAATTTGTTTTGAATGACTTCCCCTGTTTGGTGTGTGTTTCTTAGTAACAGTTAATATCATGATATTTATTTGCTTCAGTTCAGTTCAGTCGCTCA
The DNA here is from genome assembly GCA_024291935.2 of Okapia johnstoni. Lineage (NCBI taxonomy): Eukaryota > Metazoa > Chordata > Mammalia > Artiodactyla > Giraffidae > Okapia > Okapia johnstoni. The sequence continues at coordinate 64,813,777 of CM044308.1, forward strand.
GTCATGTCCGACTCTTTGCGACCCCATGAACTGCAGCACGCCAGGCCTCCCTGTCCATCACCAACTACCGGAGTCTACCCAAACCCATGTCCATCGAGTCGGTGATGCCATCCAACCATCTCATCCTCTGTCATCCCCTTCTCCTCCCGCCCCCAATCCTACCCAGCATTAGGGTCTTTTCCAATGAGTCAGCCCTTCGCATGAGGTGGCCGAAGTATTGGAGTTTCAGCTTCAACATCGGACCTTCCAATGAACACCCAGGATTGATCTCTTTTAGGATGGATTGATTGGATCTCCTTGCAGTCCAAGGGACTCTCAAGAGTCTTCTCCAACACCACAGTTCAAAAGCATCAATTCTGCGGCGCTCAGCCTTCTTCACCGTCCAACTCTCACATCCATACATGACCACTGGAAAAACCATAGCCTTGACTAGACGGACTTTTGTTGGCAAAGTAATGTCTCTGCTTTTAAATATGCTATCTAGGTTGGCCATAACCTTCCTTCCAAGGAGTAAGCGTCTTTTAGTTTCATGGCTGCAGTCACCATCAGCAGTGATTCTGGAGCCCAAAAAAACAAAGTCTGACACTGTTTCCACTGTTTCCTCATCTATCTCCCATGAAGTGATGGGACCAGATGCCATGATCTTAGTTTTCTGAACGTTGAGCTTTAAGCCAACTTTTTCACTCTCCTCTTTCACTTTCATCAAGAGGCTCTTTAGTTCTTCTTCACTTTCTGCCATAAGGGTGGTGTCATCTGCATATCTGAGGTTATTGATTTTTCTCCCGGCAATCTTGATTCCAGCTTGTGTTTCATCCAGCCCAGCGTTTCTCATGATGTACTCTGCATATAAGTTAAATAAGCAGGGTGACAATATACAGCCTTGACGTACTCCCTTTCCTATTTGGAACCCGTCTCTTGTTCCATGTCCAGTTCTAACTGTTGCTTCCTGACCTGCATACAGGTTTCTCAAGAGACAGGTCAGATGGTCTGGTATTCCCATCTCTTGAAGAATTTTCCACAGTTTATTGTGATCCACACAGTCAAAGGCTTTGGCATAGTCAATAAAGCAGAAATAGATGTTTTTCTGGAGCTCTCTTGCTTTTTCGATGATCCAGCGGATGTTGGCAATTTGATCTCTGGTTCCTCTGCCTTTTCTAAAACCAGCTTGAACATCTGGAAGTTCACGGTTCACGTATTGCTGAAGCCTGGCTTGGAGAATTTTGAGCATTACTTTACTAGCATGTGAGATGAGTGCAATTGTGCGGTAGTTTGAGCATTCTTTGGCATTGCCTTTCTTTGATATTGGAACGAAAACTGACCTTTTCCAGTCCTGTGGCCACTGCTGAGTTTTCCAAATTTATTTGCTTAGTAAATTGTAAAATGATATGGGAGAGGTAAACTTGATTAAAACATTCATTCTCAACTACTTTAAAAGATAAAATGAGTCGATTTATCAGAGAGTCACTCTTGTGTGTTTATGACTGTTTTATGGTGGTGGTGTTCAGTTTGTGTACACAGGATGATAAAAAAAAAAAAACAAGTGAGGACTCAGTTCTTATATTTCTATGTTCTGTTGTTTTTGCTTGGCCATGCTTGATCATTATTAAGGATATTTAGTTACAAAAATGTTTCTTTATACTGTCAGTGACATTTATCTACTTATTTATTCACTCTAGGGTCATGATCAGAGTTCAACTCTTGCTCAGCACTCTGTTGAATTGACTTTACCTAATCATCATCCATTTCATAGAGACTTACTCCGATATGCCAAGCTGATGGAGTGGCTAAAGAATACCGATTATCGAAAATATGAGGGACTAACAAAGGTATGGATTTGACGTCAGTTACTCATTGAGTATAGAGCATTATCTTTTAGAATCGAGAGGTCGTGTGTTCAGTTCTGCAAGTGACATTTGAAACACTATTGTATATTGTTAGAAAAGCAGCAAGTAGTTGAATTTCTGAGTGCTCATTAGCTAGGGAGAACATTTTATTTTATTTACTTGGATGGAGAATAGCTAAATTTTGAACTTCAATATAGTATTAGGCCGTACTGCAGTTTGAAGCATCATTCAGTTTAGTTAAATAATTATTTCCTGAGTTTATTTATGTGCAATATAAAAACTAGAGAGTATGAAGATATTTTCAGTGAGGAATTTGCTTTCTAAGAATCTGTAATCTGTTCTTTTAAGCACATGCAGTGTGCCTCTTTATTAAACAAACATTCCACTATTCCAGGCACACAGAAACATGGGTATTTCTGTTCCTGATTGTGGGACACACACTGGCTGAAAAATTGGATTATCATATTATGGTACATCTCTTTGTCAGTCACCAGATTTTCACTGTGTGCCTCTTTTGTTCTCACTGTAATCCATATGTAAGAGTAAGAAGTGGCTCCCACATATCCTCCTACTTCCAGAGAGCATCAGGTCTGCCTGGGAACAGCAATTATACTTAAAACAGCTGGCCAAAGTTAAGTGCTAAATTGGAAATGAGTTTAAATGTATAGCAGGTTAGAGAAGGGAAATTCATGACCTGAAGCCACAGGAGAAAACTTCATAGAAAACATTGGACTTGACCCTTTTACTGGGACTTTAAGAAGGCCAGCCTGACTGAAGCTGAAATTACATATTCTAGAAGAGTAAGAACTTAAGTTAAAAAAATCTGAGCTGTGAGTCCTAACAGCATTCTTCACACATAGGAAAAGACTTGATAGGGGAAACTAATTAAGAACCTAATATAATAATGAACTGAAATGAAATCTTGAACAAGGAAGATGATAGTAGGAATAGAGATTATAAATTACCAGAGAGAATCCAAAAACAAGGGACAGGATGGTGCCAGACTTGTGAGACATAGAGGTTAGAACAGTGATAAATACCAGTTGGGCTTCCCAGGTGGTGCAATGGTAAAAAAATCCACCTGTCAATGTAGGAGATGCAGGTCTGATCCCTGGGTTGGGAAGATCCCCTGGAGAAGGAAATGGCAACTGGCTCCAGTATTCCTGCCTGGAGAATCCCATGGACAGAGGAGCCTGGTGGCCACAGTCCATGGGGTCACAAAGAGGTGGACATGACTGAGTGACTGAGCACACACATACACACAGATGTCTGCAGTAGGACAAGATAAGAGTCATTCATACATTCACTTAGCAAATGATTTGAGTATCTAGTATGTGCTAACACTGTTGTATGCACTAAAGATAACAGCACTGAAGGAAATAGGCGAACGAACGCTTGCCTGTTCAGAGTACATATTCCAGTGGAGAAGGACAAACACAAAAGTCAATTTCGTAGTCTGCTGGAAGGTACTGCTGAGAGCTCTAGAGAAAATAAAGCAGGGAATGCTAGGACGTCAGAGAGGTTGCAGTTTCAAAAAGGATGGTCAGAGAAGGCAACATTTGAGCACAAATTTTAAAGATAAGCAGGGGTGAGCAGTGGAGATTTCTGAGGAAAGCTTTCCCAGCACTGCACAAGTGCCCCAAGGCAAGAGCAACCTGGGGCCCTGGAGGAGCAGCCAGGAGGCCATTGTGGTGGGAGCACGGTGAGCTAGGTTCAGGGTGAGAAGGGTGGGCGTGAGAGGTGAGGTGAGGTGAGGTGGGGCAGGGCAGGGCAGATCTCGAAGGGACTGTGCACCATCGTTAAGAATTTGGTGTTTACTTCCAGAGATGAGGGAGGGGTGTCGATGGGCTTACTCATTTAATAAATGGCCATTGTAGCAGGAACCCATGGGTTCAGTACTCTACTATTGTGTTGTATTCTGATTTGTTTTGAGTCAGCAGAATTCTGATTTGGAGATAGCTTACAGAAGAATATTTGCTTGACTGGAATCTTTGCCTTCTGAAGTTTTAAGAGGATTAATACTGTATTTTGCATAATTAAATATTGTTACATCTTGAGAGTTTTGTGCCAACAAGTGCTTTATCCCCTAGTGAATATTCAAATGAGTAAAATAATCAGTGAGCTTTTTGCCTGATTGTTTTCTCTGTGAGTATTATTGCCCTATCTTTATATATATGTAACATTCATGAATGTAATTTAAAGTGAAGAAGCAAGACAGTAGCCAATCTAGCACTGAATTATGGAATCATTCTCTGCTCACAGTATATTTTCAATTGACAATATTGATGTGCTATTTTAAATGAAATTATCTTATTTCCAAGGAATTTTACTTTATCTTGCATTTGAACTTGTGACAGACCATGCAGTTTTATGCCTGATAATCTAATTTGGTTGCTCAAGTGGTTTCAAAAATAGGAATTTTATTAATATGACAAAGAAAGGAATGAAAGGAAATGGAAAGAAAGGAATGAAAAAAGGAACCTGACAAATCAGTGTTTCTTTGGTAAGAAATAATAATTAAATCCAGATACTATTTGTACTTCATACTTCCCAGGTAGTGTGTGCTAGTGGTAAAGAACCCGCCTGCCAATGCAGGAGACATAGGAGATTCAGGTCCAGTCCCTGGTTCAGGAAGGTCCTCTGGAGAAGGAAATTTCAGCCCACTCCAGTATTCTTGCCTGGAGAATTCCATGGACAGAGGAGCCTAGTGGGCTATAGTACACAGTGTTGCAAAGAGTTGAACCCACTTGAAGTGACTTAGCACTCACCTTTGTACTTGGTTAGTTGTACCCAGCTCACACTTTTTAGCAGGACCAGGAAAAGCTGTCGTCATTTCTTGAGGGATAAGAATAACTAGGCCCTGCCCCAACTCTACTTATGGCTGAATCTAAGCAAACTCCTAATTTGGGGTATATGTAATTAGAGCCTAAGGAAAATAGAGGTACGTTGGACGTGTTATGAGCTCGGCTGCCCGGAATCCCTTCTCCCTAGCTGGAGCTCTGAGTTATGCATGTAGAGTGGTTGATCAGGGAGATGGTCCATCCATGTTTAGGCAGGAATGATCTTTCTTCTCCTAATAGCCCTGTGAGGCCGACAGTCTTGAAGACTGCTCAGACATTGTCTCTCAGCCTCAGTCCTGTATTTGTAAATATAGAAAATAAAACATGGTGTTATCTGTTAAGACTCTACAGTGAACACAAAATAAAGTTGGAAATACTGCCTAACAGTATTTAAACTCAAGATAGTTGGATTTTAAGTTAAATGCTAAGAAAAATACTTACAGTGAGAAACATCTTTCTGAATTCAGTAAATGAATGAACTGAGAGTCACACCTGTCTGTGGCCTTTCCCACCCGTGAGTTCTGTTGAGAACCTGGGGGAAGGTGTTCAGTCATTTGAATTGTATTGAAAAAGATGATTTTCGGTAGTCTGCTCAAATCACTGTTTTCAAAATAGCTGTTTTGAGACTGTTTAAATTGCTCGGGTAGTAGTATGCACTTAGTTTGGGTATTGGAATGCAGTCTGTTATACTGAGTGAGTTGAGTAGAAATCTAATGAAGATTTTGTGAATTACAGGTTGGTCAGTCATTTACATTGATTTCCAGTGATCAGTCCTTTTGTGAGAATTTAAAACTCAAAGAATGAGATGCTGAAAAAGTGAAATAACTCAAATGAAATAGGAATAATTTTAGGGTCTATTTAACTTTAGATTTGCTTTTAAAGTTACACACAAAGATCACAGGAAAAAATTTCCTATTTAACTTTCCTTACGGAGAATCTATGGGAAATGTATGTGGCATTCAAATTGGAAAAAGCAGGCTCTATATTATGTTTCATCCAAAAATTTTTATAAGGACATATCTATCTATAATATACCTAAATATATATATTATATATAGTATCTAATATATATTTTATATATTTATAAAATATCTAAAAAAATCAGTGATGATATACCTTTGAAAGTTACATCTGATGTTTAAAACAAAGTAAACTGTTCTAAAACTGGATGTGTTTGAAATTGAAGTATAGATTCCATGATAAATTTGAAAGAATAACTAGGCATAGGAGTTTTTCTGCTGTGGATTTATTTAAATTTCGTGCAACTCTACATAAGGTATTTCACATAGGATTTGGAAAAATACATGGTCTCCCACTGTTGAATCCTTCATAAGGGTATAAAATATTTTTGTGTAACAGTAAGTATATATGATGAGGGAATGAGTTTGCATGTTAAATAATAGATGTTTTCATTTGAACTAGAATAAATTTTGTTTTTTAAAAATAAATTATTTGATTATGAAAACTGTAAGATGTAGTAATTAAATTCTTAGGAAAATAACCTATTTTGGGATAATTTAATACCCTATGCTGGCAAGGTATGGTAAAACTCAGTGTACTGCTTCATTGTCATTGATACTGTCTATTTGTATAATAATTTTTAAAATAGCATGACAATATGGAGAAAGAGTTAAAAGATTCCCTTACTCTTTGGCACTATAATTTTACCCTTAGGAAATTATTCCAAGGAAGCAGTTCATTAGAGATGAAAAGCTTATTGTAACATTGTCTATTACAGCAAAACATCAAAACCACTTAAATAGTCTGTGTTAGGAGGTTGGTTTCCTAAATTGTGAATATCAACAGAATGTAATACTGTGCAGTCATTAGGGTATGACACTGGAAAAGCGTGATTGTGCTGACCCAAACACCCTATATAGTATGAATGCAGCTATATTTAAAATACATGAAAGTTAATGTGTAAAGTACCATTGGATCATTGAAAAAGCAAGAGAGTTCCAGAAAAACATCTCCTGCTGCTTTATTGACTACACCAAAGCCTTTGACTGTGTGGATCACCACAAACTGGAAAATTCTTCAAGAGATAGGAATAGCAGACCACCTTATTTGCCTCCTGAGAAATCTGTATGCAGGTCAAGAAGCAACAGTTAGAACTGGACATGGAACAACAGACTGGTTCCAAATCAGGAAAGGAGTATGTCAAGGCTGTATATTGTCAACTTGCTTATTTAACTTATATGCAGAGTATATCATGTGATATGCCAGGCCGGATGAAGCACAAGCTGGAATCAAGATTGCTGGGAGAAATATCAATAACCTCAGATATGCAGATGACACCACCCTTATGGCAGAAAGCAAAGAAGAACTAAAGAAGCTCTTGATGAAAGTGAAAGAGGAGAGTGAAAAAGTTGGCTTAAAACTCAACATTCAGAAAACTAAGATCATGGCATCTGGTCCCATCACTTCATGGCAAATAGATAGGGAAACAGTGACAGACTTTATGTTTTGGGGCTCCAAAATCACTGCAGATGGTGATTGCTGCCATGAAATTAAAAGAGGCTTGCTCCTTGGGAGAAAAGCTATGACCAACCTAGACAGCATATTAAAAAACTGAGACATTACTTTGCCAACAAAGGTCCATCTAGTCAAAGCTATGGTGTTTCCAGTAGTCATGTATGGATGTGAGAGTTGGGCTATAAAGAAAGCTGAGCACTGAAGAATCGATGCTTTTGAACTGTAGTGTTGGAGAACACTCTTGAGAGTTCCTTGGACTGCAAGGAGATCCAACCAGTCCATCCTAAAGGAAATCAGTCCTGAATACTCATTGGAAGAACTGATGTTAAAGCTGAAACTCCAATACTTTGGCCACCTGATGCGAAGAAGTGACTCATTGGAAAAGAACTTGATGCTGAGAAAGATTGAAGGCGGGAGGAGAAGGGGACGACAGAGGATGAGATGGTTGGATGGCATAACCGACTCAATGGACATGAGTTTGAGCAGGCTTTGGGAGTTGGTGATGGACAGGGAAGCCTGGTGTGTTGCAGTCCATGGGGTTGCAGAGTCAGACATGACTGAGCAACTGAACTGAACTGAATGTATGAAAGTGAAAATGTGAGTGTGATTATTCAATTTCATATTTTTATAAATTGTTAATATCATGATGCCAGTTCAGTTTTTTTAAAAGATGGAAAATAGCCTTCTTGTGTCCTGTGAAATGCATCAAATATTTTAAGACTACAAAATTCAAAACAAGCACAAAGGATATGGGGGGATTCAGAAATGGAAATTGTTATATTTGTTTTATTAATTAGTATGTGTTGTTTTCACTTTTAAGAATTACATGGATTATTTATCACGACTCTATGAGAGAGAAATTAAAGATTTCTTTGAAGTTGCAAAGATCAAGATGACTGGCACAACTAAAGAAAGCAAGAAGTTTGGTAAGCTTAGGCATCTCAGTCCCCTTGTTTTCTATTCTATTAAAAATTATTTGTGACAAATAATTTTAAGACTTTTTAGGCAAGGTAGAAGGAGATACAATAGAATTAGTAAAAGAATAAATCTAATCCATTGGTTTGGTTTATAGGTTTTTCATGGAACAAGTATGTCTCTAAATACTTATTTTTACTAATTAAAATTCTGCAGTATGTGAATTTGACAGCAGTTGTATATACATGCCATGTCTAATAAAAGTACAGTGCACCTCATATCCGCAGATGCGGAACCCATAAATATGGAGGACCAACTATGGGACTTGAGCATCCATGGATTTTGATATCCACGACAGGTGCTGGAACCAACCCTGCACAGATACTGGGGACAACTGTATATAGTCATAGAAGAAGCAGTTGACCAGAAAATGAAGTGCAGTCTGGTAGAGAAAGTACTAGATTAAGAGACACAGGTTGGAAGTTCAGTTTCTGATTTCCTAAAAGACCTTTTATAACAGTTGGAGGCAAGTCTGTGATCTCTTAAATCATTGCACTCCACAGGGAATGAAAGTGATTCCTGGCTTCTTACTTCTCACTGGCTATTTTGAATCAAAAAGAAAGTTTCTAAGTGTTTTCTCCCCTGCTAAGGGGATATAAAAATGTCACCAGAATTTCTCCTGTAATTATACTTTATTTTTCCAAAGAGTTATTTTTGAAACAAGAGGTTTTTTTGTTGCTTCTAAATATGTTAAATAAACAAAAAACTTGATTTAAAAGGATAACCAGTGAGAGTATCAAGTTGCAAGGAAATGATTTGCCGAGGCCACATTCTGCTCTTGCATGTACCCATCTCTGGACTTCTTTTTGGATGGAGTTCTGTGCCGATTGGAGTCAAAACCTGGCCTTAAATGGCTACAGTGTGTCCTCTGTGTCTGCATAGTTCCCCTTTAGAACCATGAGTTTAGCATTTGCTTGTTGAAAGGAGCCTGTGCCCTGATTGAAATTGATAGCTCATCTTTCCACTCTTTTCTTTAGGACAAAGAAGACTATCTTTAGTAGTGGGTAATTATTTTGTGATTCACTGGTTTGTGGTTGGTTTTTTTTTTTAATACAACACTAATATATTGGTGATACTAGTTCAGATTTTTTAAATGGCTTGAATCTGTGTATTACACTTTGGTAAAGATACTGATAAAAATATTGGGACAATAGGCTTTTGGAAACAGAAATGCTAACTCATCCTAAAGGTTAATTGTTCTTAAACAGTGTGTTTATATCCTTGTTAATGTTTCACCATGGATATGTTAAATCAATTTTTCTTTTTAGTAAACAACATATTAATACAGTTACATGTTTAATGTTTTCATTTAGTATATTTGTCATCACTTGTTACTGCGGTAAAAGGGAAATCTTGCTAAAACTACCTCCTTGGGAGGTTATTAATGCCACTATCATAATATTAATTTATCAAGCCTAAGATTCTCATTGAGATAAATGACATAATTGAAATATAATTTAAATCAAGTACAATAGTATCTTAGTGGTATCATTGCGTTAACCTAAAACCTTGATTTTTTTTCTTATCCCTTGAAGTTCTTAAATTATCTTGTTAAAAACATTTTAATTAAGAGAAGTTTAGAAGATACTTTTAAAACAGTGTTAAAATTACATCTCTTGTATATATCTATTAAGTAATAAGGAACAGGAGAGTAACCAAAAAATTATAGTTTCTATTACTTTGATGTTATCAGTTACAAGAAAAGAGAAGCTGAATAATAAACAGAATTCAGAGGATAAGAACTATTTTGTTCATCTTTGAAAATGTAACTTGTTGGTCAACATTTAAAAATAAATTTCAAGTTAAATACAAATGACTTCAGAAGTTCTCAATAGGTAGAATGTAAACTTTTTAAAGATACCTTTTCAAGGATTCAAATTATGTTTAAATTAGTTCTTAATAGTAATTACAATTAAAAGAGAAACCTAAAATTTGGGGAAGATAACTTTTCAATGGATCAAAATTAAGTAATTATGAATAAAATTTAAATTTGTTTTATTTTTTCCTTGCTCTGAAAATGCTGCAAGGTAGTTACTAATAAGAATAGAAAGTCAGATTGAATGTATTTTACAAAAGGAAATTGTGTAGCCAAAATACAGTCATAGAGATTCAGGGGAATTCTCTCTTTTTGAACCACTCTTTAGCCAAGTCTTTAACATCTACTTAGTTCAGATAATTTAAAATAATGTTAAAATGCCAGTAAAGTACTTTTTATTTGTGGTAAGGTTTTCATAAAGTCTTTGCCTTTTTTAGATCAGAGGATTTACCCTGAGATCCTCAGAGGTGTGGAATTGTCCCCCTAAGATTGATACTTTGGTGTTTTGTTTTTCTTTTGTATTCCTCAGATGTACTTAATGAAAAAACAGGCAAAGGATATTTAGTAATAATTTTTTAAATCACTCATTTTTTCTTTCTACTACTAAGATAAGATACACATATATTAGTTGCACCCATTTACATAATAACTTCCTTATCTTTAGTAATCCAAAACGTAAAAAATGATATGCCAAAAACATTTTTTTCAGTGTTTCTCCACTAAATTAAGAAATCTTGTTGTCCCCAAAGGGAGTCTTGAACACAAGGCTAAATTCAGTCCTGACTGGAAGATTCATTCAGTAAATGTTTGTTAATTACCTATTGTATGATAAGCACTGCTCAGTACTGAGAATGCAGCAGTGAGCAAAGACTCGACCCTCTTGATGCTTATACTCTAGCAGGAATTGTTTAAGGATATTTAAAAGTTTACAAGAATATTGTTACTTCTTGCTGATAAATAATATAGACTTTTTTATGAGCCCAAATAGGGCACTAATAGTATTTATTAACTACTTTAAAAAAGGAAAAATATATGCAGCATTAGGCTTTGCTCTGAAACTGGTGAACTTAGTAGAGTGGTACCTTAAGGCCACCAGAAGGTACTGTTCAGATTGATCAGCTAGTAGCTCCAGCTCATCCCTCCCTACTGGTCGCTATAATGTCCAGCCTTATCATTTCATATTCTTTTAAACTTCAGGCAGACAAGGCTGGGAAGATTTACATGTTTTTGGTGTGGCAAATTAGTAGTTTATACTCAAGCTTTTGCCTAGCGATAGCAACTATCACTATCCCTGTTTGGCAGGAGTTGACACATTGTTTTCTATTTCTTAAATATTTCTAGAGTTATATTCATTAATTTTCTGTTTTATTCTGTAATTTCTTTCTTTGCCTTTCAAATTATCTTCTCATTTGGGTTTAGAATGTTTCACAAGACGATCTCTACAATTGATCTAACAAATACTAAAGAGAGGTTTTAGATAAAGGAAATACCAGACAACCCTTAAAGAACTCCAATTCCCACATTAGACCTGTTCCCTCAGCTTTACCCTTCTACCTACCCATTTCCCAATAATTAGTATTTTGATACATATGTTTTATTCTCAGTGTTCACAGAGCCAGTTAAGTTACTAAATAGCTTAGTTTATTGTTCTAAAATGGTTTTAAAACCTCACTCATAATTTTTTTATCAGAGGGAGTATAAAATTATTTAGTACAGTGGAGATTCCTTCCAAGAGCTTTCAGTGAATACAGGATTGTTAATGCATTTAATGTACAAATGTGCAACTTCATTCTATTAAATTTTCACTGTATTAAATTATTTACTTGAACTCTGTTTTCTTCAGAAATCAGATCTTGCAAGTATAGTCTTTAAATTTAAGTACATCAGCTTAGGAGACTTAAAAACATCATTTAAAAGTATGGGGGAGGTTTACAAATGTAGATATTTTTACCTGAATATTTGCATAAAATAGTACATTAAACGACTAGTAAAGTTTTTTCTCTCATGTAATTTCTCAAGCAGTAGCTGACCAACTAAACATACGTTGCATCTCTCGTTACTTGATGCTCATGGTTCTTTGCATGTGTCTTTTAAACTAGAGCTTTAACTTCCTCTTGTGCATGGTTTGTGCAAATTGCAGTTTATTAACTTGTCTTTGTCTTTGATGCTTGCAACCTAATCCATCACAGCTACACTGCCTCGAAAAGAAAGTGCTGTCAAACAGGAAACAGAGAGTGAGTATGCTTAGTGTATTAGTAGGTATTCTCAATGCATGTTTGTTTAATGTCTAGAAATTAGTTATTTATCTTGAAAAAAGTTACACCAGAAATATTGATTGCTCTGGGTTGCCAGGTATTGATGAAAGAAAACCAACAGAAAGGTAGTGGTATGACTACATCCAAGAAATATGTAATATGGTTAAACACGTATGGTGGGTAGTCAGAAATTTATAAAAAGTCTTAACCATTATACTTTTGTTTTCAGGCTGTGTTTAGAAACTATAAAATTTCTTGTACATGTGGTCAGATTTTGCATAATGAAACCAAAGTTTGTCTCTAACTAACTGTATATCATATTTTTTATCACTTATTTTATTATTTGTCCCTTCTGACCATTGGCGAATAACACAGGTTAGCTGAGAAATAGTCAAGAAGAATAAAAATGTTTTACTGTTTAAATTTAATTCTGAATAAAAATATCACATTTTCTTATAAAAATAGAATCCTTTAATTATTTGATGTATGTAGGATATTGTCCAGACATATTGTTCTCATTTTTCCTCATGGCTATGATAGATACTTGTGTTTATACCTAAACTCAGATGTCCCATATTAATATAGTTAATAATGTATGTGTTATATTTTAGTTGTATTTTAAATACAACAAATATTCAGAGTTTTGTTTTGTTTTTTTCTTTTCATTTTGTTTAGTTTTTAAAAAAACTTTAATCAGTTCACTTACTGAAAATACAAGAGTTGTCTGGGTTCAGGAATGTATTAAGTTGAGTCATGTGTAATTGACGTTTTTAGTAAGGCAAGAATAATTGAGTGTTGGTAGTTTCATATGGTTCAGCCTAATATGTTGATTTAATGTAGAGACAAGTAATATTGGAATATGGCAGTTTTTTCTAGAAATAGAGTCATCATGTTAGCTAGTATTCTAGGGGGTCAATGACTTTCATCCATAGTCATGTCTTCTGAATGGAAAAGAAATCCTCATCTACTTTAGAAAAATCATCAGGCAACTGTGGTGAGACTGGGCAGGGCACATTGTGATCTTTAAGATCCTTTTCAATCTTATTCGGTGATTCTGTATGATTTCACCTATCTTTACATATATCAGAAATAGAACACAAATCTTAATGAAAGAGAAAGACACTCTACATCCTTTTCATATGGTAGAGTTGTGCCCTAACTAATATGAGCCCCAGAAGACCAGGACAGTAGAAGAGAGCCCTGATTTATGCCATGGATCTTTTATTCATGAAGGTCACAACTTTTAAAGTTTTATCATTTCTTAGGTCTTCATGGAAGTTCTGGGAAATTAACTGGATCTACTTCTAGTCTAAATAAACTCAGTGTTCAGAGTTCAGGGAATCGCAGATCTCAGTCATCTTCCTTGTTGGATATGGGAAACATGTCAGCTTCTGATCTCGATGTTGCAGACAGAACCAAATTTGACAAGGTAAAATAAAATAACACGTGTTTCTTAAACATTACTGTCAGTTTTCTAGCACCAGTTTGTTATTGCTTTCATTGTGTTCAAAGCTTTGGGCTCTATTGACTCTTTTAATTAACTATGTCTTATTTTCCATTTGTGAATCTAAAAAAGAAAATACTGGTCAAATGGCAACTGAAATGTGATTCATCAATTAAATGACATCACAGCTTTATTAAAATTTGTTATAAATCATAAAGAGCTTGCATTGTAAATCCAGTTATTTGAGCGACTACAAAGAGGAAACAGCTTTTATGAAGCTAAATTGTTTAAATAAAAAGTTTTATCTCTATGTTCCTCTTTCCAGATTCCGAGTGAATAATTGTTGTCAGTTTTGTTTTAGGTATGTTCTGACCCTGTTATGCCTTATTAATACTGCATTGTCCCATCAATCTTGGAAGTATTTGTTTGGGGGATTCTATTAAGATTATAGATAAAGCTTCCCTGGTTGCTGCAGAAAAGTGATTAAATGTGGAATGTTATTTTAAGCGTTTTGTTCAGTTCTTTGTAGGATCATTTTGGTTTTCTTCAGATCTTTGAACAGGTACTGAGTGAACTGGAGCCCCTGTGTCTGGCAGAACAAGACTTCATAAGTAAATTTTTCAAACTACAACAACATCAGAGTATGCCTGGAACTATGGTATGGGTGACATTTATTTATTAGCTCATATTTATGATCTATATCATAATTAGCCTAATCAGTATGTTGTTATAATTTCAATATCAGAACAGAAAGAATTTACATTGTAAGGATTTTTTAAATAATTTTTATCATACAAGATAATAAAAAAAAAGGGATAGGGTTTGGGCATCTAATCTAATATTCTAGACTATCTTAGGCCTAAACATCCTCCAAATTGATGAGTGGGGGAAATGTCTGAGTTTACTTGGTAAAAAATATTTCTAAAAGCAAATTTATTATTTTAGTGATCAAGAAAAAGTAAATAGAATTTTAAAAATAAAAAAATGAAAAAAATAAAAAAATGATGTTTTAATGTATATTTGTTGTTATTTAGTCGCTAAGTCGTGTCCAACTCTTTGCGGCCCCGTGGACTGTAGCCCACCAGGTTTCTCTATCCATGGGATTTCCCAGGCAGTAATACTAGAGTGGATTGCCAGTTCCTTCACCAGGGGATCTTCCCAACCCAGGAATTGAACCCATGGCTCCTGCATTGGCAGGCAGATTTCTTTATCACTGAGCCACCAGGGAGCCCCCGTGGTCTTAAAAAATAAATGAAAGCAAGAAAGAAAAAAAATGGTGAAGCCTCAAATTGGAATCTTTCTTATGGCTTCCCTACTATGAGACCTTAAACTAATTATTTAATCCCTATTTTTCCTCATCCGTGTGTTGGGTATAATAATGCCTATTGAACATGGCTCTCTGGTGGCATAAATGTAAGAAAATAATATAAGACGTTTGCTAGAGTATTTTAAAGAACTTAAAAGCACAATGCAAATCGAGTGATTTTTTTTTTAAATTAAGATGACCTTTAAAAGAACCAACATGTAAAAACAGTCCTCAAATGAATGAGAAATTAAGTCTTTCAAATGGTTAGGGGATTTGTTCTTGTAGATGGTATTGCTAGTAAATTTGTTTGTTAGTTTCTGTAAGAACTTCTGACAGCATTTTTTATGCTCGAGTTTTATTAGAATGATTAATTTTATTAGAATGATTTTAATTTTCAAAATTCTCCCTTGAACATGTTCCTAGATGTTTTCAGCTTTTAATTAAGTTGCTCTCTCATTCCTGCACTCCCTCTGAGTCTCCTCTACCTTTCTCTCCCACCCCACCCCCCCAAATGTGCTCACACACAAACACAACTTCTCATTCTCGGATAAAATCTAAAAACAAAGTTTTTCCTGAACATTCTGAAACAACATATTAAATTATATAATCTCATTGATAATACTGCCTTTAAAAATCATTATTTCTCATAATATATTCTCTCCTAGGAATTTTAAGACTGAACAGGCTATTGCTATATAAACTAAACTAGTCAAATTGTTGGTCTTTTATTATGTAAAGTACCTGAATAATTTTTGCAGACTGAAGCAGAGGACACAGATGGAGGAACTTTGTCACGGCAACATAATGCTGGCACACCACTGCCTGTTTCATCTGAGTATGTGTTTGCTACTATCAGTTGTTTATTGTGAAAAAAAAATAAACTTTCCATTGAGCAGAAAGGAATGCTGCCCAGTGAGGAGTCCAGATTACTGTCCATAACTGACAACACTCAGAGCACCGATCTGTGTGCCCAGTGTTTTACGGAACATCTCACTGAAGTAAAATTGGTCCTAGTTATGGCTCTTCGGCTTTTCTTTGCTCTTGTAATCACACAAATGCAGTCAATTTTGATGTTTGCTGGTAGGAAGTAGCATTTGAATTGTAGTGTATTTCTCAGAAATCACAAAGCACATTTCAGGACCCAGTTCTACAAAGGACAACGTTATTTTGAGTGATAAAATGCAACCTCAAAAAAATATGTTTATATTGGAAACCATTCTAGAATAATTAACGATTTGGACAGTGTTAGTTGAAATATCAAATTTTAGTCATTTTGTGTATACCCATGGTATTAAAGTTAAAGGTGAATACACCTGAAGCTTGTAACAGCTTTTCTGTTTTGTATTTCTGAACAGGAAAGATATGATCCGCCAAATGATGATTAAAATATTTCGCTGCATTGAGCCAGAACTGAACAACTTGATTGCGTTAGGAGACAAAATTGATAGCTTTAACTCCCTTTACATGCTGGTCAAAATGAGTCATCATGTGTGGACTGCACAAAACGTGGACCCTGCTTCTTTTCTGAGTACTACGTTGGGAAATGTTTTGGTGACTGTCAAAAGGAACTTTGACAAATGTATTGTAAGTTGTGTTTTTTTTTTCTTCAATAACTTAGAACTCTTAACCACTGCAAAATATCTATCTGTGTGTGTATGTGTGTGTGTGTGTGTGTGTGTGTGTGTGTGTGTGTATTTAAAAGATTTCCAGCTTTCCACCAGGGGATCTACTGTTCATATCCCCCAAAGCCTTGAAGCAGGGTATTGGCTGCAATATACAGGAGCAGGGTTAGTTGATGGTGCTGTGCCAAGTAGTATCCCATCTACACTGTGAATCATGGCAAGTTCTGGAGTAGCTGACATAGAGGCAGCAGTTATTACACTTGAGATCCACTAAGTAACTGAAATCCCAGTTGACTGATTAGTGACCATAGATTTAATGAAACAGTTGAAACTTGAATTTGTTGTTTTTCTTCTTTTAACATATTACAATAGGATAGTTAATATTTGGGTTATTTTAATTGATTAAAGTATTGTTTTAGTTTAATAGCTTTAATCATATTGCTTTAAGAATAAATTGTTCTTATGACAACTTTTGGCAGTTATCATTTTTCTCCTTCTAATAGGAAAAAAATCATTAACTTTATTTTTTCTGTTAGGTTTTGGTGAACTCAGGTATGAACAGTATTGGGCCAGGTTCTAAAAAGAGTTTCATTTTATTAATATATTTAGTATTAACATTTAAAAGTAGATATTTATCATCTGAATTATTCTACTGTGTAACCTCTAAGCTAAATCCAGTGCTTGAATAGCCATAGAATAATGAGTGAGTGAAAGTTGCTCAGTCATGTTTGAGTCTTTGTGACCTTTGTGGTCTGTAGCTTTCCAGACTCCTCTGTCCATGGAATTATCCAAGCAAGAATACTGGAGTGTGTAGCCATTCCCTCCAGGGGATCTTCCCAACCCAGGGATCAAACCCAGGTCTCCCGCTTTGCAGGCAGATTCTTTACCGGCTTAGCCACCAGGAAAGCCCATAGAATAATGAGAGAATAATAAAAATATTAAGGATAATTAAAATCCACATCATCTTTTATACTTTTTAAAAATGATATTTACTGATTTCTGAAAGTTTAAAAGCCATCCGTAGAAACTTAAATGTCACCTCAACAGACTTGTTAATCCTCCTTCCCCACCAAACGATTGCACTGGCATTTGAAATATTATGAAATTTGGCCACTTATCCTCTCCCCTGCCCAGCTTTCTTCAGAAGTAATGATAAACCTGTAAGGTCTGATTGTAAGCTGATAGCCAAAAGGAAAATAAACAATTACTAAAGTCTAAGATAATGAGTCCCATGTGACATAGAATATGAATAGCTAGAAAACTAAATCATGAGAACACTATACATTTTTGGAATATGAAGATTTTGTTGCTCTTTTCAGTGAAATAAAACTTATATAAAACTTTCTATAAAACTTTAATATAATACCTCTCAATCCAGTTGAATATGATTGTTAAAAAGTGTAAGAGGTAATAGTGTCAGGTAGATGTAGACCTGGGTTCAAATGAAGTGCTTAGCACATTGCCTGGTATAGAAGAGCTTGTGACTGATCACTTGTAATGGTGATGATGATGATGATGACAGTAATGAAAGTGAAAGTGAAGTCACTTAGTCATGTCCGACTCTTTGCGACCCCATGGACTGTAGCCTACCACACTCCTCCGTCCATGGGATTTTCCAGGCAAGAGTACTGGAGTAGGTTGCCATTTCCTTCTCCAGAGGATCGTCCTGACCCAGGGATCGAACCCGAGTCTGCCGCATTGTAGGCAGATGCAATAGTTTGCTAAAGAATGTTCATGTTACTCTCAAAACTGGGAAGTGAAGAAATTCAGTAAAATTAACCTAGACAAAGGTATAAAGTCATGTTTTTTTCCTAAACTGCATGTATTTCTAAAAGATTTAGCTTTTGTCACTGAAGGGAGAAGGATAGTTCCTTCTGTTGGTCGTCATCAATCTGTTTAACTCAAGTCTTTTCACAGTGTCCAGTCAGTTGTGTGTGTTCAGTGAGTGTTACATGTTTTGGTACTTGGGACAAGATCTGGACCTAAGGCGTACCTTGAAAAAGTAGTGAATGGTTCTGTGTGTATTGAGCCAAAGAGTGAATGTCAGACGACTGCAGAAAGTGGAATAGATAGCATCTGAGTTTGGTACTTTCATCTGGTGGCCAAGCCCAAGGTGTTCTTCAAGGAACAGGGCTAAAAAGATAAGCCTACCAAGAACTAGAGATAAAATTAGAAACATATCAAGTACTACCAAGCTGGACACTGCAGTCCAGTACATTTCTTACCTGCATTTACTTTGCTTTTCAGGATTCCTCACACTATAGTGATGTGGTTTTGTACTCTTTAACCTTTGAAAATGATATGATTTGGGTGTCTCTTCCTCATTGTATATTCTTGCCTTCTTTATCATAGATTTATTAACCATATAAGGATGGGTTTATTTCTGGGCACTCTGTACCATTGATCTATATGTCTGTTTTTGTACCAGTACCATATTGTTTGATGACTATAACTTTGTAGTATAGTTTGAAATCAGGGAGCATAATACCTCTGATTTTGTTTCTCTTTCTTGAGCTTGCTTTGGCTATTACGATCTTCTGTGTTTCTGTACAGGTTTTAGAATTATTTGTCCAATTTGGATTCCTTTTAGTTATTTTTCCTGTCTGATTGCTATGTCTAGGACTTCCAATACCATATTGAACAAAAGAACAATTACTTTTCTAATCTCTACACCTCATATGGTTTTCAGGTTATACCCCCAAAATCTCAGCACAATGAAATTTTAGGTAGGAGTTGAAAATGATTCAGTACTTTGGCAATGTAATTCTTCCTGGGAATAGAACTAGATCCCCTGGAAGTACACAGAATCATAATTGAACCCACAGATTATTTTGAACAAAAATGTCTATATTCTGTCTATATGTCTATTTGTACTTTGTATCCATCTTACACAAGTACTTCACTGTACAGATTTAGAATAAATAACTTAATAGGTACATGAAAACTGTATAACGCAAATCCACAGTAGAAATACCTGTTCTCCTTGTCGGTTCTCATACCCCCAAAATATAGAACTTCTCTATCCAAACAGATTTTAGGCTGATGAGATTTGGAAATGGTTGTGGTTCTCAAACTTGACTATATAGCCACCAACCAGAAATAATCTTGAGAGATCCTGTGTGTGCTCTGGTACCTGCTCTGCCCCAAAATGGGCAATCACTATATACTTACATTTTATAAATGATAGAAGTGTTCATTGGTTGCTTTTACTTTGAACAAAGACCTGAGGTTCACAAGCTTTGAGTGCATTTTGTTTTGAATAATTTGGATTTTTTTCCTTGATTTTAGTTTCTTAAATAATATATATGTACTTTTTAATCTCTAGAAATAGTTTTTCTTAGTTATCTGTATTGTATTAATCTTTGATTAGTAATGTCCAAAATGTTCTAGATATTAAATTACATCATGCCTTTGTGGTATCTGCTTTTAATTGTATGTTGTTTCTAAGTTGCTTAGCTATTTTTCTCCCTTGCTTTCTGCCTAACTTTAGAGTAACCAAATAAGGCAAATGGAAGAAGTAAAGATCTCAAAGAAGAGTAAAGTAGGAATTCTCCCATTTGTTGCTGAATTTGAAGAATTTGCTGGACTCGCAGAATCAATCTTTAAAAATGCTGAGCGTCGTGGAGATCTAGATAAAGCATATACTAAACTTATCAGAGGAGTATTTGTTAATGGTAAGCTTTTGTTACATTATGAAGAAGTTTTTGGTGGTGGTTTTCCTTATTTCTGGTATTTTTGGTTGGTTGGTTTCATTATTTCTGATTAAGTTAGAAGTTGGGGGACAGATGTGTTCATTATTTTCTGTAGTCTATAGTCCTTTTTGAGTTTTCTAAAATTAAAGATTTCTTAAATTTGAAAAACAAATAGTACTTAAAACCCATTTGTATTCACCAGGAACTACTTACATTTTAGGGTTCATATGGGCTATCACTATGCAAAATTGAAATTCATTTTTTAAACACAGAAATGACCTCGTGGATTACATTTGCATTTTAGCAAGAGTCTTCTAGAGATGATCAACAGTGATGTCTGTATGTGTGTGTGCTTAGTCACTCAGTCATGTCTGACGCTTTGCAGTACCATGGACTGTAGCCCACCAGGCTCCTCTGTCCATGGGATTCTCCAGGCAAGAATACTGGAATGGGTTGCCATGCAATCTGCCAGGGAATCTTCCCAACCCCGGGATCAAACCCAGGCCTCCCACATTGCAGGTGGATTCTTTACCATCTGAGCCATGAGGGAAGCTCAAGAATCCTGGAATGGGTAGCCTATCTCCTCTCCAGGGGATCTTCCTGACCCAGTAATTGAATCTGGGTCTCCTGCATTGCAGGCTGATTCTTTACCAGCTAAGCTACCAGGGAACCCCAAATTAATGCTAAAATAGTGTAATTCATCATCTTCCTATGTCAGATCACACAGTTAAGTTACAGAAACGGTGTGGATGTGTTTAATTTGAAATAAATGATCTGACTGCATCAATTCAGAAATTTTTAAAGCTAAAACAATGACAAAAGTGGAATTATCTCAACAGTTACAGATAGTACATTTTTGGTAGAAACAGATTTAGGGGAAAGATGATAGATTATATGATTGAATGTTTATATGGTTGATATTTCTTTTAAAATTCAAAGTAGCTTTGCTTTGTCTGATTGTAAAGTAGTATATGCTCATTACATACCCCCCAAAATCAGCAAACTGACTTTAAGAATCAAGAAGAAAGTAAAGGTAATTTGTAATCTCATCATACAAAGATAACGTTTAATTCTTACCTGTCTAAACTTTTCAATATCTCTCTCTCCCTGGTATATATGCACATATTATGTGTTCTCTAATTTAAAAATGTTTTATCATACCTTACACACTGTTTTGGAACCTGCTAGACTCTATGGTTCTAGTGTCTTTCCTTGTCTACTAATATAGATAGCCATAATCACTTTTAATGATTACATAGAGTTCCATATATCATTATTTACTTAGCAAATCTTCTGTTAAGAGGCATTTGGTTTGTTTCCAGTTTTCTGTATATTTCTGTATACTTGTCCAATAATTTCCTTAGGATCAATTATTAGAAATAATTACTGGGTAAAAACTTTTGTGTCTGTGGAGTTTCTGCCAAATAACCACACAGAAAGATTATACTTGTTTAGTCCTTTGAGCGTTTAGTGCAAATTTCTATCACATCTGCCTCGATACCCAGGATTTCTCGGTATTATCAGTCTTATTATCCTTTGTTAACCTAGGAGGATATAAATCAGTTTTGCTTATGGTATGTTTTATTGTGTAAGAGCTTCCAAGTTATATGTCACATTTATTCACCTTTCTCTTCATGACTTCTAAGTTTTGGGCCATTCTTAGAAAGTTCATACTATCACAGAATTATTTCTTTAATTAGGTTTATTTTTCTTGGTACTTATGATTGCATTCATTTATTTGCTTTTAACATTTTAAGCACTTGAACAATTTAGAATTAGTTTGGCTGAAAGATGTGAAATAGGAATCCAAATTTATACATATATATATATGAATGTTTTAGAATGATTTTTTATTTAGGTTTAGATAGATCCTTCAATACAGTATGTTTTATTTGATTAAGTCCAGAAATGTGCTTACTTCTTAAACTTATAAATGAAAAAAATCATGTAATTTTTCCATATCTAAATGTGGTCATATTCATACCAGGGCGTTGTTGTATTTTTTCTGTTTTTGTTTTAGTGGAGAAAGTAGCAAACGAAAGCCAGAAGACCCCCAGGGATGTAGTCATGATGGAAAACTTCCACCATATTTTTGCAACACTTTCTCGTTTGAAAATCTCATGTCTAGAAGCTGAAAAAAAAGAAGCCAAACAAAAATACACAGATCACCTTCAGTCATATGTCATATACTCTTTAGGACAACCTCTTGAAAAACTAAATGTAAGCATATTTTCATTCAGTATATTTTTCCTGGTTTTGAACCTGTGTTTACATGTGAGTAACACAACAGACATTTATTTTAAGTTTGCTCATTCATTGGTGCAGGAGGATAAGGAAGGATGGACTGAGATACTGAAGCTGCTCAGACACTGCTAGATGTTTTATATACATTATTTCTTTTAATTCTTGTAAACCATGATGTGGAGTAAGATAGCATTATCCTCGTTTTACAAATGAAGAAACTGAAAGTAAGTAAAAAGTTATAATAATTGACAGGTAGCAAAGCAGGGGGATTAACCATAGATTTAGCCTTTTCCATTATACCAGTCTTCCATTTCTTACCTCATAAATGGCTAACCTTTATCCCTAGCTCAGATGAAGATTTTGAAAACTATCAAGATAAAAAGAAAATAAAAAATTGTTTTATTCATTGCCTTTTCGTTATCCTTCCTTTCTTGACTTGTCATTCCCCAAAGCAAATCTGATCTTTAAACATGAGAAATGGTAGTTTTAGAGAACTTTGCAACATAGTAGAAGCTTAAATGGACCCTTCTAACAAACTATGTCCACAGTGTGATTAGTCATCTTCTATGTTTTGAAATTAGAGTCAAATAAAAATTGTCTATCTGTTGTCAGCAATTCAAATGCAGAACCAGTGCCTTCTAAACTGAAGAACAGACAGATATTCCTTTAGGGTAAAGGGTCTGTCTCAGACCTAAAGCCTGCATGATACGTAACTGCAACATAAAGGAACTTCCTTTGAAGTCAAATTTAAAGTAGAAACATTGATAGATCCTTTATTATTTAACATTGTTATAGAAGCTCTAGCCAATGCAGTAAGACGGAAACATAAAGATATATAAAAAGAATCATACTGGACTGGAGTGCCATTTCCTCCTCCATGGAATCTTACCAACCCAAGGATCAAATCCGTGTCTCTTGTGTCTCCTGCATTGGCAGGCGGAGTCTTCATGACTGCACCACTTGGGAAGCCCTCAGGGTTATAATTACCTGTATATAATATGTTGAAGTTATTTTATCTGGTAAAGTAAAATATGTTTTTTAACCTAGTCAAGATATATATATATATATATATATATATATATCAAAAAACAATGTTTCCTATGTGTTATAATAACCAATTAAAAATCTGTGTAGAAAAATAAATAAATATAAATAAAAATCTTTGTAGAAAAAAAGTTAAAATATCCGGAACAGATTTGTCTAAAAAAATATTAATAAAAATATAATAATTTAATGAAGAATAAATAATTGCTAAGAAAATTTTAGAGAATAGTAGTGAGGGGATTTGACTTGTCAGTATTAAATTGTGTTGTGTCAAGTAAAGACTTGCCAATCAATATGCATGTTAAAAAACCAATTATACTTAAAAGGCAACCTGAGAAGAATATTTATAACGGCACAACAGTCAGTATACTTAATATAAAAGATCTTTTTAAAATCAATCAGGAAAGCACTAAGATCCCAATAAATAAATGGGTAAGGGTTCTGAATGTACTCACCGAGCATATGAAAAGCAGATAAACTTCATTTCTAGCTGAAGAATATTGAAATAAAATGACAAATAAACCTTTCTTACTTTTTTTGTTTTTGGCTACACCACTTGGCATGTGGGATCTTAGTTCCCCCTCCACCTCCCTCTACCGGGGATCCAACCCATGCCGTCTGCATTGAAAGGGCAGAGTCTTAACCACTGGACTGCCAGGAAAGTCCCCCTTTTTCACTTTTAAAAATGACAAAGATTTTTTTAACTATGATAATGCTGATGATAGTATGATAAGATAAAATAGTCTCATATACTGCTGACAGAAATATAAAGCGATTGACTATTTCTGGGAAGCAATTTGTGTACATAAAGAATCTTCAGAATACACTCCTCAACTGAGGAATCATAGTCCTAGAAATTTCTGCTGGACAGTCATCAATAATGTGGGTAAATACCTATGTATGAAAGTTATTTATAACTGTATTTATAATAGATTTTGTTTTTGATGAAAAGATTTTGCCAGTTTCAAGAAAAAAAGTAAAAAAATATTAAATACTTAATACTGGAGGAATGAATAAACACAGTATAGTCATTGGATGGAACATGATGTAGCCATTAAAATTTATACTTTGGGAAAAACATATAAAATATTAAATGAAAAATATAGCATACAAAATTAATAATCTCATTTTCATACTCACACATCAAAAGACTAGAGGGAAATCTAGTCTTTTGACAGTGCTTATCTCTGAGTAGTGTGAGAATAGCTGATTATTATTTTATCCTTTATATTTTCACACACTATCTGATTTTTACACAGTGGATATATACTATTTTATAATCATATTTTTTTTTTAATTTAAGTGGTAATGAGAGCAGTTCTGAGCCATTATTTCTTTTCATTTCCTTGAAGCATTTCTTTGAAGGTGTTGAAGCTCGGGTAGCACAGGGTATAAGAGAGGAGGAAGTGAGCTATCAACTTGCGTTTAACAAACAAGAACTCCGAAAAGTTATTAAAGAGTATCCTGGAAAAGAAGTGAAAAAAGGTCTCGATAACCTCTACAAGAAGGTTGATAAACATTTATGTGAAGAGGAGAACTTACTTCAGGTATGCTTTAGTTCTTTTAACCTACCTAGATTGCACATACTTATCTATTTCCCCCAAAATATTCCTCTAGAAATGCTATACATTTTCTAATTTTAGTGCAGGAGGAAAGCGCCATATAAAATGCAGACAAGATTAGTAAATTGTGAGGAAGAAAGGAATATTTATACAAGTTTATATGGCTATTTGGTGTATTTTATATTTTTGTTGCATCGTTTTGAGACATTAAGTTGTTTTGCTTTTATTTGGGGATGAGTTTTTCATTACTTGTTTTGTTTTAGTTTGGAAGGTAGTAAGAGAATGGAATGGTGTATGGTACAGTGGAGAGATTCTGAGCATGGGAGCCTAGATATGGGTTCATAATCTGCTTCTAGGTAAAGCTACCTGGTTTGGAGCAAGTTAGTTAACCTCTCTGAGCCTCAGTTTCCTTATTTGAAAAGCAGAAATAATACCTCTACTCTAGGTGGGCACTAATATTATTGCCATTGCCATTTTATACGTGTGAAAAGCAGAGCTTAGAGAGGTAGAGTAATGTGCCATGATCCCATAGCTAATGTATGATAGAGTCAGATCTAAACCTCAGGTAGAGATGAGTAAGAATTACTCTGATTTTAGCATCGTGGAAGGCTTCATGAAGGAAAGCATTTATGTTAGTCTCTGGAAATCAGATACTAACTTAACAGATAAAGTAGAAGTGGCATTCCCAGTGGAAGAAATACTGTGAGCTAAAAGATGAGAAGCAAAAAGTATAAGTAAAGCTATTTAGTGAAATAGTCTTAAGCTGACTATTAGGAATTTAAGATTTGTGACATTTAGGATTTACAAGGAAAAATCCTAGAAGGCACTCTTTGAACTGGCAGATAGAAATGGTGTTCATTCATAGTACCCACCCTCACCAGGTTGTCATGAGACTTAAATAGAATAATACATACGTAAAGCACTTTGTACTGTGCTGATATGAAATAAGTCGAATAAATGTAACCTATTGATATTACTAATATGTCAGTGTGTTTGTGTCACATTCTGTCTTGATAGTTGTCTAAAATTTATTTTTTTATAGGACTGTTCATTCATTTACTTTTTTTTGACTGAAGTATAGTTGATTTACAGTGTTGTGTTGATTTCTGCTTATATCTGTCGGCATTTTAGTTTCCATTTCCAGATTATAGATTCCTTTAGTCTGACTCATCTTGGTGTCCTCCATGTCATCAAGAAGTGTTTTGCATCATTAATTTTAGATAAAGAAATTAAATTTTCATCTGGTGTGAAATTTCATTTAATCCTTAGTCTTATTTCATACATAGTTGTGCATAGCCACATCTGTGTTGGATATTGGAACAGATATAATAACAGCAAAAATGTAATAAACATTACTGTGTCGAACACTGTTGTGAGCACTTTACATACATTCACTCATTTAATCTCATTTGAACCTGTGAGGAAGGTATTATTATCACTACCCAGTTTACAGATAAGGAGCTTGAGGCACAGAAGAGTGGTGTAACATACTCAAGGTCACTCATGGAGTTAGGACTCTCTCTTCAGAATGTACATTCTTAACTGTTGTTCAGTCGCTCAGTCCTGACTCTGCGACCCTATGGACTGCAGCACACCAGGCTTCCCTGTCCTTTATTCTTTCCCAGTTCTTCAGTCTCTCAGTCGTATCCGACTCTTTGTGACCCCACGGACTGCCCATAGTTTGCTCAAATTCATGTCCATTGAGTCAATGATGTTACCTAACCATCTCATCCTCTGCCGCTGTCTTCTCCTCCCACCCTCAATCTTTCCCAGCATCAGGGTCTTTTCCAGTGAGTCGGCTCTTCACATCAGGTGGCCAAAATATTGGAGCTTCAGCTTCAGCATCAATCCTGCCAATGAATATTCAGGGTTAATTTCCTTTAGAACTGACTGGTTGGATCTCCTTGCAGTCGAAGGGACTCAAGAATCTTCTCTAGCACAGTTTGAAAGTATCAATTTTTTGGCACTCAGCCCTCTTTATGGTCCAAGTCTCACATCCGTACATGACTACTAGAAAAACCATAGTTTTGACTCTACAGACCTTTGTCAGCAAAGTGAAGTTTTTGCTTCTTAATATGCTGTCTGGGTTTGTCATAGCTTTTATTCCAAGGAGCAAGCATCTTTTAATTTCATGGCTGCAGTCACCGTCCACAATGATTAACTATTACGCTATCCTAAATGCTTAGAATATGTCTTGACAATATTTCTACATTCTTGTTTGTGTATGATTTTAATTTGTAGTTTAGTGACTCTTATTTTCATTTTTTATAGGTAGTGTGGCACTCCATGCAGGATGAATTTATTCGCCAGTACAAGCATTTTGAAGGTTTGATAGCTCGCTGTTACCCTGGATCTGGTGTTACAATGGAATTCACTATTCAGGACATTCTGGACTATTGCTCCAGCATTGCACAGTCCCACTAAACCTTATAAAAGAAGAAAAGATAAATGAAAAGAAACACTCTGAGTACACCAGACACTATTCAAAAATGCCAAGCAACCATTTTGAGAACTCAGACTTGAAATTTTACGTATTACTTAATGTCAGATAAATGGGTAATGCATGTATGCTCAGTTGTGTCTGACTCTTTGCAACCCCATGGACTGTAGCCCACCAGGTTCCTCTGTCCATGGAATTTTCCAGGCAAGAATACTGGAGAGGGTTGCCATTTTCTTCTCCAAAATGGGTAATACTATACCACATATATTCAAGAGCAAAACCACCAACCTTTGTGGAAGTTTTATTCGCCCAGTAGGTTGTGTACTAACTTAAAGCATTTATCTCATCATAAATGCCTTTATCATTTTTCTATGACTGAACAGAAAATTTTCCTTTATTGGCTCACTTCTTGTATTTGGGAGTGGTTATCCTATGTGTAATTCATTGAGAGTTCTTCAGCTTTCAGTAATTCAGTATTGTTTACAAATCATGTAACTATTAAAATACTGTATCTAATTTTTCCTTCTGAATAACTAATGTGTATATGGATAAGGCTGTTGTGAAGCTCAGTTTTAAACTTGAATTTTAAGGATCATGTGATTCTGTGTAACAGTCTGAAATACATTTTCCAAAAAGTTGAAATGTGGTAATATTATTCTTAAATTTATCATATGCTGTCATTTGTATGAAAGCAAGTTCTTATAAAATCAATATATAAGAATTATTACATGTCATTTACCATAAAACATAGTCAGTGGTACTTAGTGAAGACTGAGAATCACTGCCATAAAAAGACTCGTGTCCTTAATGCATAAACACAAAGACCCTATCAGTACAGTGGCTTTGTTGTTTTTTTTTTAACGTTTATTTTATTTTTGGTTACATCAGGATCTTCATTACGACCTGTGGGCTTCTCTCTAGTTGTGGCACTCAGGCTTAGTTGTCCCATGGCATATGGGATCCCAGTTCCTGGACCAGGGATCAACCCACATTCCCTGCCTTGGAAGGTGGATTCTTAACCACTGGGCCGCTAGGAAAGTCCCTCAGTACAGTTTTAATAGCAAAAATTTGCAAATAATCCAACTTTCCATTAATAGTAGATGGATAAATTAAGGTATATTCATTATTTGTCAATACAATAGTGAAAATTAGTGAATTTTATCTACAAAAAATAGTGCAGATAAATACCAGGAAAATAATGTCAGGTTTAAAAAAAAAAGTCAGTCATGGAATATATACCATATGATTCTATTAATATAAAAGTTCAAAATAAACAATATTTAGAGTTACAAGTGTGGTGTAACTGAGAAAAAGCAAGGAAATGATCATAAAATTCTGGAGTGATTAGAGAGCAGGAAGGGAAGATTATGATATCTAGCAGGGGCAGGATTTTAAAGGTATATTATGTTATTTTACTTAAACTGGGCAGTGGCTACATGGATTTCATTGTACTATGATACTTTATACCTTACACATACCTTATAAATCTTATTTTATATTATCTCAACATTTAATTTAAAAACAAAATCAAACTCATATATGTGTGTATATGTTCTTTATTGACATAGGAAAAAACCTTAGTATTTATAGATGATCTGGAGCCAAAGAAGATCCAAGTTTGGTTGAATTGCTCAAGGTTCAAGCCAAGTATTAACAGAGCTGATATTCCACACAACAGTGACCTCTCTCTCAAGAATGTTACAGATATAAATATATTTAAACATCTAAAGACCAAACACTGTCTAATATTTCTGTTAACAGGCCAAGGTTAATTTTACCTGAGGTGGTATGGCTCTTATTTAAAGAAAACACAGATAGCAAAATACTTCTTAGAAAAGAATCCAAAAAAGTAAGCAGCTCAAGTAACAAAATTATCTAAATAACTGGATAGAAATTTTGAGAAAGTAAGATGTACATGATTCCTATTAAAGATATACATTGGTTAATTAATATGTCTCAGTTTATATTTGTGTTAGTATCCGTTTATTCTAAGGCATTAGAAACTAACAGTTTAATACATACAGCTTTTCAAAATTAAATAATAAGATATTTTGAATGAAAAAAAAGCAGTGGATGACTCTCATTAGCTACAGTTTTCTAGATCTTAGAGATCTGTAATATTGTGTGCTACAGATGGGATAGGAAAAAAGCAACATAACTTAGAGAATATAAAGAAATGAAAAAGTGCTGAGAAAGCAAAAATGGCTATGCCAGGAAGGGTAAATATACAGTGGTGTCTAAGAAGTAAGATTATTAATTCTCATAACTATGTTCTGGGATCCTCTGCATCTGCAAGTCCCCAACTTTGATGTACATATGAAACAACCAGGAATCTTGTTGAAATGCAGGTTTTGTGTGATTCAAGACTGCATTTTTAGCAAGATCCCAGGTAATATCAGTGCTACAGGTCTATAACCCACAGCTGAAGTTGCAGAGTTTTACAGTGGTGTCAGTTCAGTTCAGTTGCTCAGTCGTGTCCAACTCTTTGCAATTCCATGGACTACAGCACACCAGGCCTCCCTGTCCATCACCAACTCAGGAGTTTACTCAAACTCATGTCCATTGAGTCGGTGATGTCATCCAACAATCTCATCCTCTGTTGCCCACTTCTCCTCCCGCCCTCAATCTTTTCCCAGCATCAGAGTCTTTTCCTATGAATCAGTTCTTTGCATCAGGTGGCCAAAGTACTGGAGTTTCAGCTTCAATATCAGTCCTTCCAATGAATATTCAGGATTGGTCTCCTTTAGGATGGACTGGTTGGATCTTCTTGCAGTCCAAGGGACTCTCAAGAGTCTTCTCCAACACCACAGTTCAAAAGCATCAATTCTTCGGCGCTCAACTTTCTTTTGAGTCCAACTCTCACATCCATACATGACCACTGGAAAAACAATAGCCTTGACTAGATGGACCTTTGTTGACAAAGTAATGTCTGTGTTTTTTAATACGCTGTCTAGGTTGGTCATAACTTTCCTTCCAAGAGTAAGCGTCTTTTAATTTCATGGCTGCAGTCACCATCTGCAGTGAATTTGGACCTGAAAAAACTAAAGTCTGTCACTGTTTCCACTGTTTCCCCATCTATTTCCCATGAAGTGATGGGACTGGATGCCATGATCTTAGTTTTCTGAATGTTGAGCTTTAAGCCAACTTTTTCACTCTCCTCTTTCATGTTCATCAAGAGGCCCTTTAGTTCTTCCTCACTTTCTGCCATAACGGTGGTATCATCTGCATATCTGAGATTACTGATATTTCTCCCGGCAATCTCGATTCCAGTTTGTGCTTCCTCCAGCCCAGCGTTTCTCATGATGTGCTCTGCAGATAAATAAGCAGGGTGACAATATACAGCCTTTACTCCTTTTCCTATTTGGTACCAGTCTGTTGTTCCATGTCCAGTTCTAACTGTTGCTTCCTGACCTGCATACAGATTTCTCAAGAGGCAGGTCAGGTGGTCTGGTATTCCCATCTCTTGAAGTATTTTCCACAGTTTATTGTGATCCACACAGTCAAAGGCTTTGGCAAAGTCAATTACGATGGTGTAGGCTACATCATTCACACCTCTGAACAAATTAGTATACTTTGGGGTTTTTTTGTTGTTTCTTTTTGGTCCTTTGGAAGACAGCTCGCATGTGTGCTTGTGGTTTTAAAAGAGTTCTCAGTTTTTAATATTTGGCAGCACCACAATATGGTATGCTGGTATGCATGGGTGCTCAGTCGTGTCCATCTCTTTGCAACCCCATGGGCTGTAGCCTACCAGGCTTCTCTGTCCATGGGATTTTCCAGGCAAGAATACTAGAGTGGGTTGCCATTTCCTTCTCCAACCATGGTATAATGCTAACTTAATTTCTGAGTGAGTATAGTACTAGGTGCATTTAGGAGTAATTCATATTTTGAAAAGAGGAAGACAAAAGACAGTGGTGCAGATGGAAAGGGGGAGAGGAATATATGAAAAAAGTGAAATCAGGTGATAAGAAACCATGGAGAATATAGCAAGCAAGACAAAGAAATATCAGTCTATGATCACATGTCTTGCCCAAAAATCTTGAGAAAGCAGCTTCTCTGAGATAACATCTCGATCAATTTCACTTGCAAGATGGTGAGTCTTGCAAGAAGTTCCAGCGTAGTCAGCTAGAGGAGAAGGTAGTGGAAAAGAAATTAAGAAATTGAAGAAATGTGCTTTGATCTGAATTTTATATTTGTCTCCATCCCACTTTAAACAGTTAGCCTTTCTGGATCTCCTTTCATTTCAATTATACTGCCCTGTAATTCTCTCATAAGAGCCTATTCTTTTCCTTCATGGCACTTACTATAATATGAAATATGGTTGTCTTTCTACTTCTTTAGTATATCTCCCCTATATCTAAGCCTGCAGTCTTTATGACTAGAATTATTTTGTTTAACAGTATCTGTCTAGAACATGTATGTACTTAATAAATATTGAGGTTAAAAAGTAGAAAGTGAACAGGCAGACTTGAATTGTTAATTCATGGAAGGAGGAAACCATCACATGTATTCCTTTACAATGTTCAAGAGCACAACCGTATTCTTGAAAGTAAGTTGCATTAGGGCAGAGGCTCTGTTCTCTGCTTGAACCTAGAGCCAAATGTAACTAGATGTGGATCCCATTCTAGGTGCTGAGTGAAGGCTGTTACAAGGAAATTGGACTTAGAAGATAAAGTGCGCTCTACTCCCAGTTTTTACCTTATACATATACAGGATCTTCACAATGGTATACATTCTATAAAGATTGATGAATTAAATTCATGGAGGGCCTAAATGAACAATGTCTTCTGTCGATTTCAGATATGCTGTCTTAGGGAGGTGGGTTTACTTGATCTACTGTCTGTTCCTCTGGTAGACACTGAGCTGTGGGGTCTGTCTGCTCCTCCTTGCTTACAGAGCTCTGCTTTTTACAGAGTAGGAACAGGCCAGACAAATGTGAAAAATCAAAGCTGGCGTAGACCCTTGGATCCCAACCTGCTGCATATTAGAGTTGTTGGGGAAATGTTTAAAAATCCTGATATCTGCACCCTATTCTAGCCAAATAAATATGAATCTCTGAAGATGGGGCCCAGGTTTTTACAAGCCTCCCAAATCATTATAATGGGCAGCATGCTAGCCCTGGTCTCAGCTGGCCATGACAGTCCAGCTCTCCTTTGCCTATGTTTGATTGAGGAGTACATATTTGTGTAAATCCAGCTCTAGTCAGTGAGATCTAGGAGGAATTCTGCTAAGAGATCCCAAAAGAGATTGTCCATCCTAAAAAAAAAAGAAAGTTCATAAGACATACAGGGTCTTTAGCCTCCATATCTACTTCCTTCTTGGTATGTTGTGATAGGAGATAATGAGAGCCATGGCTGCTGTGATCATGAAGTAGGAGGATTACCTGAGCCATCAAAGAAAAAGGTAAAACATGGAATGATATATGTGTATTAAAACATGCAAACATGTCAAAAAATAATATGTATATAAACAGAGTAAGTGCAATTGTTTGAAAATTTAGGGTATTGAATTTAATTTCTTTAATGATTATCCATATCTTACTATTAATCTTTAGAGGTTTCTATTTAATTTTCATTACACAATCATGATCCTTATAGTTTTGCTGATGACTTAAAAAATATGTGGAGAAAGGTCTGAGAGTTGTTTGGAAGAAATTTTATATTGTTCTGTTAGAATATAACATATCTTAGGTTGTTTTTCTGGACCAACAGTTCTTATCTTACCTCCCAATCTTTGCCAAGCTGTAACAAAGCCAACATCGATCCTCTGCAACTACTTTGAGGTCAGGTTGACCAGTCAATACTGTAGCACTTAGGGAAAGAGAACTTTCTAAAAGGATTTCTAAGTAGTGGAATAATACAAAATTTAATCCAATACACCACCTGCTTTCCTAAAACAGTTTGTAGGCCCTAAATTTAATTCGAAAAAAAAAAATCTTGAAGTGGTTTATATTAAAATTCACTCATTATAATTTTACTTAGCTTTTTAAAAGCCAAGTTTATTTAACTACAGCTATAAATAAACTACATCTAACTTGTGTTCATAAAAATTCATTTCCATATTTGTTTATTCAGGAGGAGTAATCTGCTGTAAGATTGCTCAAACCATAAAATTTATCACAGGGAACAGTTCTCTAAGTAGAAGAGAGCAGAGGAATAGCTAAGAGAGTGTAATAGATGAATACTTTAACTTTTACTGATAGAGGCTGAAATTATGTGCCTATTCCTAGGGCATCATCATTCTAAGAATTGTACTTTCTCTGCTTATTCTCTGGGTCCCTTGTCTTAATAATTTCCTGCCTCTTAGCCTTGTCTTTGTACCATAGATTGTCTTTTCTGCCTGAAAAATTATAATATTGCATCAGGGGATATAAAATTGATCACAATAATCTAGACACGGATTGTGTCTCTTCATATATCACAGTAGAATCATTTGGATCCTGTAAGATTATCCATCACAGTCCCCATGCTCTACAAAGATTAGGCAGATGATTGGACTAGCTGGGCCAGTCAGACTCTCCATCTCTGCCAGGAGTGTTAATCTTGGGCAGGTGACACTGCTTGAATGAAGGTACTTAGAGTTAAATCATTCCCGTTTCACACCAAAAGAGAACACCCATAAATGTCTTCTATAAAGATCTCCAAAGTTACCCTTGTTTCTGATCTTCCCAAGATCAAGTGGTTCTCTTTTCTTCTGATTCTGTGAATCACCCAATATTCTTCCCATATTGCAGTCGGAGAGTAGTAGGGAGCCCTTAAGTTAGTTGAAGTTAGTTTCTGTAGCATGCAACTGAAGATCCCCAATTAATGCAAACTAAAATATGTTTATACGCAGAATCAAATAAACTGTATAAGACAATGAATGATATTTGCCAAATGAATGATACAGACAGTGTTGTAATAGCTCGGAGGAGTTAGATGTATCTGTAGTCTGATAAAGTCAAGGAATTGAGACATGCATCACTGAGTTACTGCCATCCACCCACTGGGCAGCACCCATGAAGATGAGTTAATGGTGTAACACTGAGCTAAGAGTTCAGACTCTGAAGTTAGAACAGGGCTCAAACCCTGCCTGTCTCGGGCTGTCTGATCAGGTAAGTTAGCTTTTGTGCCTCGGGATCCTAATTTGTAAAAGGAAAAGAGTAGTGCTTCTCTCATAGGTTCATTGTAAGGATTAAATCAGATGATGTTTGTAAAATGTTTAGCACGGTGCTAATAAGCATTCAATTTTATTTTATTTTATTTATTTATTTTTATTAATTTATTTATTTTAGTTGGAGGCTAATTCCTTTACAATATTGTAGTGGTTTTTGCCATACACTGACATGAATCAGCCATGAGTTTACATGTGTTCCCCATCCTGAACCCCCCTCCCACCTCCCTCCCCATCCCATCCCTCTGGGTCATCCCATTGCACCAGCCCTGAGCGCTTGTCTCATGCATTGAACCTGGACTGGCATTCTGTTTGAAATAGATGGGGAAACAGTAGAAACAGTATCAGACATTCTGTTTGAAACAGATGGGGAAACAGTAGAAACAGTATCAGACTTTATTTTTGGGGGCTCCAAAATCACTGCTGATGGTGATTGCAGCCATGAAATTAAAAGACGCTTACTCCTTGGAAGGAAGGTTATGGCCAACCTAGATGGCATATTTAAAAGCAGAGACATTACTTTGCCAACAAAAGTCCGTCTAGTCAAGTCTATGGTTTTTCCAGTGGTCATGTATGGATGTGAGAGTTGGACGGTGAAGAAAGCTGAGCGCCGCAGAATTGATGCTTTTGAACTGTGGTGTTGGAGAAGACTCTTGAGAGTCCCTTGGACTGCAAGGAGATCCAATCAATCCATCCTAAAGGAGATCATTCCTGGGTGTTCATTGGAAGGACTGATGATGAAGCTGAAACTCCAATACTTTGGCCACCTCATGCGAAGAGTTGACTCATTGGAAAAGACCCTAATGCTGGGTAGGATTGGGGGCAGGAGGAGAAGGGGACGACAGAGGATGAGATGGTTGGATGGCATCACTGACTCGATGGATATGGGTTTGGGTAAACTCCGGGAGTTGGTGATGAACAGGGAGACCTGGCGTGCTGCAGTTCATGGGGTCGCAAAGAGTCAGACACGACTGAGCAACAGAACTGAACTGAATATTCCATTGTGTATATGTACCACAGCTTCCTTATCCATTTGTCTGCTGATGGGCATCTAGGTTGCTTCCATGT
This sequence comes from Okapia johnstoni, assembly GCA_024291935.2. NCBI lineage: Eukaryota > Metazoa > Chordata > Mammalia > Artiodactyla > Giraffidae > Okapia > Okapia johnstoni. The sequence continues at coordinate 64,849,553 of CM044308.1, forward strand.
CCCGGCTATTATAAACAGTGCTGCGATGAACACTGGGGTACATGTGTCTCTTTCAATTTTGGTTTCCTCAGTGTGTATCCCAGCAGTGGGATTGCTGGGTCATATGGCAGTTCTATTTCCAGTTTTTTGAGGAATCTCCACACTGTTCTCCATAGTGGCTGTACTAGTTTGCACTCCCACCAACAGTGTAAGAGGATTCCCTTTTCTCCACACCCTCTCCGGCATTTATTGCTTGTAGACTTTTGGATAGCAGCCATTCTGACTGGCATGAAATGGTACCTCATTGTGGTTTTGATTTGCATTTCTCTAATAATGAGTGATGTTGAGCATCTTTTCATGTATTTGTTAGCCATCTGTATGTCTTCTTTGGAGAAATGTCTGTTTAGTTCTTTGGCCCATTTTTTGATTGGGTCGTTTTTTTTTTTTTCTGGAATTGAGCTGCAGGAGTTGCTTGTATATTTTTGAGATTAATCCTTTGTCCGTTGCTTCATTTACTATTATTTTCTCCCATTCTGAAGGCTGTCTTTTCACCTTACTCATAGTTTCCTTTGTTGTGCAAAACCTTTTAAGTTTAATTAGGTCCCATTTGTTTATTTTTGCTTTTATTTCCAATATTCTGGGAGGTGGGTCATAGAGGATCCTGCTGTGATTTATGTCGGAGAGTGTTTTGCCTATGTTTTCCTCTAGGAGTTTTATAGTTTCTGGTCTTACATTTAGATCTTTAATCCATTTTGAGTTTCTTTTTGTGTATGGTGTTAGAAAGTGTTCTAGTTTCATTCTTTTACAAGCGGTTGACCAGTTTTCCCAGCACCACTTGTTAAAGAGATTGTCTTTTCTCCATTGTATATTCTTGCCTCCTTTGTCAAAGATAAGGTGTCCATAGGTACGTGGATTTATCTCTGGGTTTCTATTTTGTTCCATTGATTTATATTTCTGTCTTTGTGCCAGTACCATAGAAGCATTCAATTTTAAAAAGAAATGATTCAACGATGTATGTCTTAGCAATGGTCGAGCAATCGGACTCAGCTCTCCAGGGTGAGTGGATGGAATGGAGCAACATCCTTGGGCCAAAAGATGGCAACACCTGACAGAAATCCATTCCTCACCCAGAGCCAATCACCCACCAGGCATGCACACACGCATTTTCTCAGGATAGAAGAAGTCTATCAAGGCCTTTGTCTGTGAAGCCATTACCCACAAAGTCCTTAGTAACTTGCTAATGTTGTTTCATTAGCCTTTCAAAATCCTGTGAGGCAAAGCAGAGAAGAAGGCTTCTAGCCTCAACCAGCCTTCTAAGAAATGTTAGTAAGGTTAATGTCTAGACATCATCAACAAATTCTGCTAAATGACCTGGGAAAGAGCCTCATTCACTGATCCTGGAAACTAGATAGAATTGGATCCTGTTTCTTACTCATAACACCAGTAATCTATTCACTAGATTGGTGTGTCTCTTCCTTCATTTTAATCAAACTGCCAAAGTTCTGTCTTTTTAAATTTAGAATTATATTACTACTTTTTAAAACATTGACAAATCCAAATGATCAATCACCACAGTTCATTTTACTTGAGCACATTAGATAGCAGAGTATGTATTGGCTACGCTTTATAACACATCAAAAATAAAATAAGCCATGAAAGCTCTGGGCATTACTGCCACGAGATCAAATAGTCACATAAAAACATAAAAGCCTTAATGAATTGCCTTGTCATCATCCAAACTTCTCATTCTATTACTCAGTATAAGGTTCCTGAAGCATCACGGGAAGCATTTAAAAGAAAACTATAAACAAAGCATCATAATTAAATCGCTGTTGTATTTGAATCACGTGTAATCCTATGAAGAAAGTCCAAAAAGTAACTAAAGTAGCATCTTAACAAGTTTATATAACAATACATTTTAAAGATATTTCATTTACTTATATTATTTGATAATTCACTATTCGATCATTTATTCATTCATCAAACACTTAACGACCTGTGGGGCTACAAAGACAAGATCAAAAACTCATAGTGTAATGGTAGAGATGGGCAAGTAAAAATATCCAACCAAAACGCTTACAGTCATTGTTTTTAGAGAAAAGTGTAAAATAGCAGAACAGAACAAATGAAATTTTAAAAATTTATTGGGACTTTTGATTTGTAATCTCCTATATATTTTGAATTCCTCTACAAGCATATACTAGTTGATAATTTTGAAATATGGTAAAATGAAATGTTAATAAGATTAATATCTTAGACATTATCAACATAATTTTTCTCTTTTGCTTTTCCTAGCACATATTCTTCTATGTGTTAGCCAAAGACATCAACCAGTCTCAGGATACTAAAAGCTCTATTACAGAATGAGACTATTGATTGCTTACCAGGCACCAGGCACTGTTCTAAGCAATTTACGTGTAATGCAAAGAGAAAGACATAATTAACACTCAGTTTCTGACCTTAACGGGAGTCCCAGGTAGCACTAGTGATAAAGAACCCACCTGCCAATGCAGGAGACATAAGAGACTCATATTTGATCCCTGGGAAGATCCCCTGGAGAAGGAAATGGCAACCCACTCCAATATTCTTGCCTGGAGAATACCACGGACAGAGGAGCACAGGGTTGCAAAGAGTCGGACACAACTGAAGCGACTTAGCATGCATGCACAACCTTCAAAATGAGATTGTGCAGCCAAACAACAGTTTAAAAGCCAGGCTATTATATTTGGGGGGGGGGGGGGATTTTCTAAATTCTTTTATCTGCCTTCAGCCTCCATCCATTCGATACTAAGCCTAGATGACATGGCTGTCATTTCTCTCCTGGAGTGGAAGTGGGGTGTGTTACAGAAGAACAGAGAGGGAAGCCATTACTCTTCAGCCCCAGGACTGTGGGAAGGAAAAAGCAAGAGAGGAACACAGCTGCCAGACACAGCCCGGGCATGTGATATGAAATTGGGGAAGACATCTAAGGTGGAAGGAAGTTCTTATCTCCACTCCCCATTTGAGACTCTGAGAAGAGGCCTCATTCCAGGCTGCTTCATATCAACCCTAGAGTGTCCAGCATGACCAGACAGAGGGAGGTCTTAAGGTTTAACTTTAGAATCGGCTATACTCTCTTCACTGGTTCCTGTGACTGAGACTCTCTGAGAATCTGGTGGGGATCCCCAGTGCCAGTGAGGTGGGTGAGGGCCTGCAGGATGGGCTGGGATGGGGTGGGAGTCACAGCCAGAAGTCAGAGGAATAGGTTGTTTTGGGAGAAGCCCTGAGGAGGCAGAGAGAGTCAGAGAGGGCCAACTAGGAACAGAAAGAGAGCCAGACATCACACCAGACACAGGCATCAGCTGCAATGCCAGAGACACCAAGAACAACCAGGCAGACCTAGAAGAGGTTCCCGTGGACCACAGTCTTCCCTCAGCTACAAGGTCAGGCAGCCTTCCACCCCCACATGCATACATCCTGTTGACATATTGGAGCCCAGATGGTGAGAAATCTGACAGACTGTGCTCTTATCTTCCTAGACATTCTAACATCCCTCATGAAATGTATTTAAATTACTCAGTTAGATTTAGTTAATTGTTTTTACTCCTTACCAGCAGGTAGGGATGGGGGAAGAAGGTTAGAATAGTTAACAAGGGACCACACTTGCTCCAAACTTCTGAGATGTGATGTAAGTTAAATTCACAGTCCTGCTAAGTAAGTCTAAAAATCAATTATGATTCAGCTCCCTATGGGAGCTCTGTGCACAGAAATAATTAATGTATCAGATCAGACCCACAGAGTATCCCCCCAGGATTTGGTCCTCCCAGTGAAATCAATGCACATGTGCTGAGGGGCTGAGAGAGACAGCATGGTTGATTTTGACCGGGCATTTCATCAACTGGAAACTTAAGGGTATTCCTTAAAATATCACTTGTTTTGCCTCCACTGATTGCTAAAACACTCCTTGATCATTTTTTCCCTTGAACATTTTTATACATCGAAAGAAATCTGAGCACTGAAGAACTTGATACTTTCGAACTGTGGTGCTAAAGAAGACTCTTGAGAGTCCCTTGGACAGCAAGGAGATTCAATCAGTCAATCCTAAAGGAAATCAACCCTGAATATTCATTGGAAAGACTGATGCTGAAGCTGAAACTCAAATACTTTGGCCATCTAATGCAAAGAACCAACTCATTGGAAAAGACCTTGATGCTGGGAAAGAATGAGGACAGGAGGAAAAGGAGAAGGAGACAGAGGAGAAGGGGGCAAAGAGGATGAGATGGTTGGATGGCATCATTAACTTAATGGACATGCAAGTGGATGTGAAAGTCGCTCAGTTGTGTCTGACTCTTTGCGACACCATGGACTATAGAGTCCATGGGATTCTCCAGGTCAGAATACTGGAGTGGGTATTCTTCCCTTCTCTAGGGGATCTTCCCAACCCAGGGATCAAACCCAGATCTCCAGTATTACAGGTGGATTCTTTTCCATCTGAGCCACCAGGGAAGCCCAAGATTGCTGGAGTGGGTAGCCTATCCCTCTCCAGAGGATCTTCCTGACCCAAGAATTGAACTGCGGTCTCCTGCATTGCAAGTGGATTCTTTATCATCTGAGCTACCAAGGAAGCCATGAGTTTGAGTAAACTCCAAGAGATAGTGAAGGGCAGGAAAGCCTGGCATGCTGCAGTCCATGGGGCCGCGAAGAGTTGGACAGGACTTAGTGACTGAACAATGACAGTAACGCTTCTTTGAGACTCTAAATCTCTGTAGAGGATATTCCTGAAAGTTCTGTTCACTATCACCCAATTTCAGTGAGTTAGGAAGAGTGAGGTAAGGCAGGTTCTCTGTGTATCAGAAACTTCCTCTTCACATGATTTTTCATGACTTTGAGAAAAAAGAAGCCAAAAGAAGTCACCATGCTTATTTATATCAGAGGTTTAGATAAGAAGTATATAGTTTGCTCAGAAGGGCTCAAAATATAAGTTTTATTTCCTTACATCCAGTTCTTCTTCTTGCCCCTGGAAAATAACTGAGGCAGAACCCATGATTATTTTGGTGTCTGTGAACTGGAATAAGTCCTTGGTCAGTAACTGAAACGCCTATGGCAGTTCCCTGTCATAAGCAGAACTTGAAACATGGCTCAGTAGTCAATGTTCTCACCCTTTTCCAGCTTGGGCTCAACTTGGGCAGAGTAAGAAGGGGAAGTGACCCTTGCTTTCTCTTTTCCCAGGCCCACTTCAATTCCTCCTCTACCCAAACTGCTAAAGGAGGCAGAGGAGGGAAGAGGCTGGGAAGTTCTTATTTGACCAGCATTTCTGGACACCAGCTTCTGCTCTCAGGTGTTTAAACCTGACTCTTTCTTCGTTGCTTTGAATGCTTTGGAGACACTCCTCCCTTCCCTGAGTGTCTGTTACCTGCAGCTCACCTGGCAGGAATCAATGCATCTCATTGGTCTCTTACTCCTTCCTCTGGCCCCGGACTGGCAGCAGCCCCAGCTTCCTCAGCACAAGACTCCTAGTCTTCCTGCAGACCTTCCTAGGACCTTTTTCTGTTAGGGTTTAGTTGCAGGCCAGGGAAACCCCTCTAGATCCCATTTCAATGGAAATGGACTTAAAACCAGGTTGTAAGAGACTTACAAAATTTTATGCAAAGGTTGGAAGAACAGGCTCTAGGAAAAGCTTCTAGAAACAGCTCCCACTCCCAAGATCACATCTCCTTTGTGGTCAGGCAGTCCTATGGGAAATCAATCCTGAATATTTATTGGAAGGACTGATGCTGAAGCTGAATCTCAAATTCTTTGGCCATCTGATACAAACAGCTGACTCATTGGAAAAGGCCCTGATGCTGGGAAAGATTAAAGACGGGAGGAGAAGGGGATGACATGGTTGGATGGCATCACCCACACAATGGACATGAGTTAGAGCAAACTCCAGGAGATGGTGAAGGACAGGGAAGCCCGGTGTGCTGCAGTGCATGGGGTCGCACAGAGTTGAACATGACTGAGCGCCTGAACAACAGTGCTGCCAGCAGTGCCTGAAGCTGCCTCCTCCACCACTCATCCAGCCAAGTGGATGCCTCCATCCCACGCTCTCCCTCCTTCGTCTGGTTCCTAAGGCGAGTCTCACATAACTGTAGGTGATGGTGGGACCACCGCTGAAGGCAGTCCGGGAAACACAACCCTCAGCTTTCTAGCCTCTCAGACATGTCAGGAGCCTGGAGTGGATGCCAAGAGACCCAGTCCACAGGATCTGGTACAAGATCTCACATCTTGTGTGGAAAAGGTACCACAAAGTCTGAGAGGGCACCCTTAACTGAGGGTTCTCTCCTTTGTTCAAGGCGGCACAAATTTATGTCTCTGCTCTCTTGATTTGAGATGAAGAGAGAAATTCTCCAAAAATTCATGGATCACTTCTAACACTTGTTAATAGAACCCTAGCTTGGTGTGAGACCACGTCATAACCGATTTCCCAGCGACTGCTCTAGGGTTGGGCCTGGAACCCGGTTCTGGCCCGTAAAGGAAACTCCACCAGTTGCTGCTGGGAGACATTTCTCTTTGATGAGAAAGAGGCCTATGAGGAAAAAACCTTTGTTATGAAATCCCTGTTGCCTGCCCTCACTTCTTGTTTTGGGTGCTGATACATGCAGACCTGTTTCTTAGACTTGTGGCCGCTATCTTGTGACCATGGGGCAAAAGTCTGAGGATGAAAGTCACCTACTGAGAAGAAAGAATGGAAGCGTGACAGCTGTCAGGTCCTTGATGGCTGCATTGAACTGCAAACCAAACCAGGACTGGCTATTGTATTAAACTATACTTGCTACTGTACAAAATACTGTAGGTATTTTGTCAAGTGGGCTTCCCTGGTGGCTCAGATGGTAAAGCGTCTGTCTGCAATGCAGGAGACCTGGGTTTGATCCCTGGGTTGGGAAGATCCCCTGGAGAAGGAAATGGCAACCCACTCCAGTACTCTTACCTGGGAGATTCCATGGACAGAGGAGCCTTGTAGGCTACAGTCCATGGGGTTGCCAAGAATCGGACATGACTGAGCGACTTCACTTCACTTCTTCATTTTGTCAAGTGAGACCACGAAATGCTTTTATTACCTAACCACTTCTTAGTCAGGCATTCGGATACTTAGCCAAATGCATGTTGACTGGTGAAAAGTGAAAGTGTTAGTCACTCAGTCGTGTTTGACTCTTTGTGACCCCACAAACTAATAGCCCGCCAGTCTCCCCTGTCCATGGAATTTCCCAGGCAAGAATCCTAGAGGGGGTTGCCATTCCATTCTCCAGGACATCTTCCTAACCCAGGGGTCAAACCCTGGTCCCCTGCACTGAAGGCAGATTCTTTACTGTCTGAGCCACCGGGGAACCTCATATTGATTGGTACTCAGGCTGAATCCCTGGAAGCCATGAGAGGTGAGAGAGTGACAAAGAGAGAGAGAGAGAGAGATTTGGAGCCCAAGTCAGCAAGTGAGTGTTTTCACGTTTCTGCACGGTTAGGACTTTCCAAGCAAGTTTTACCAGAACCTGGCTTAACAAGCATTGGAAGTTAAATTATGGCTGTGAAAGAATAGATAGTGAGACGACTCTGGAAAGATTTACCTCCCTGGAGGTATGTGTTTACATTTCAAATGGGGGCAAAATCTGGAATGAGGACCTGTAAACCAGAGAGGCTTCACTTGTCTTCCGTCTCCCAGAGACAACTGTTTATATTCCAGAAGGTAAGAGCACTGGACCTTTCCCTTATCCTCCCAAGGAAAATTAGTGTTAACTAGGCAGAAGAGCTTTCCCTCCCTTTCTCGTGAGATGAAGAAGGGAGCTATTCCTCTCATATATAAATTCCGAGATTCTTATTGGGGTAGGGGGTTACTCTCCTGCAGTACAGAGTCGGGTACATACAGGGGAGCATCTGACTCCATTCATCTTACCCTGGGCAAAGAGAGTATTTGATGTAATAAAAACTGATCTCTGCTCCAGAAACCCCATATTTGCATTCAGGATAATATAAATAAATATAGATATTAAAAATTGATCAGCTGTAGAAAGAGGCTCATGCATGGTTCTTCACTGGTGAATGTGACTCAGTGATGCTAGGACACATTGGAATAGGTTGAAAGTACTGTGCAGATATAGCAAAGAAAACAGATATACCCCTGGCCTCAGTCCTAATCTGATTCAATCATTTCTGGGTACATTTCAATAAGAAAACTGAGAAACTAGAGTATTGCTAATCTAAAGGAGATAGCTGGAGAAGTGACGGGCTTGGAAACCTTATCATGTTAGCAAAGGTGGAAGAATCTGAGTACTCTGGTAGGTCATCCCACAGATAAGGGGAAAGATGCACTTTCTTCTGATTGCTCACATACAAGAAGAGGCATATTTTAGCATCATACAAAGAAGACTTTTTCTAACAGAGATTTCAGCAACACAATGAGCTGTTTTGAAAAGTAGTGAGTCCTCTTGTCATTGGAAATAGTCAGGTGGCAGCTGCGATGGCCATCTGTTGGAGGATTTGCAGAAGAAATTTGCATTTGATTTAGAAAGTTGGTCTGTTTGAGATTTTAGGACCCTGACAATTCTATAACTCCACCAAGTTTAATTGATCATCATCTGAATATTCTCTTTCTAGCCATTTTCCTGTAGGGTTCTCTTCCTTGATAGTCTGCCAAATTCAGAGCTGTTTTAAGTTCTGGAGTTTAAGTCAAGACTTTATCACTTACATTGTGATTTCTAGTAAATTATTTAATCTTGTCTGTAAAAGGTGGATATCAATACTTCCTATTTTATTGGGTTATTATGGTGATTAAATTAAATAATACCTGTAAAGCATGCATAGCACTTAGAACAGAACCTAGCAAGCACTCAATACCCAATGGTTATTATTAGTTTATTAGTTTCTTCACTTGTCTCACTCCATCTTTCACTTGGCTACCTACTCATCCTTCACATGTTTCTTGGTTTAATTTATGTCTCTTATTTTCAGTGAGTTTCTCTTGTCACATGATTAAAGAACCACTTGAGCAATTGAATTTTCATACCTTTCCCATTTAAAAATTGTTTTCCTGATATATTCTATCATGTTAGTCATTTTACTATCAATTTATAGGAGTTTTTTATATATTAGATCTATGGAAATAGTTGTAACATTTTCCCCAGCTTATCCTTTGTCTTTGAACTTCAACATATGAATTTCGGGGAGGACGTAATTCAACCCTTAACACTACATAGAGTTCTATCACAAAGCACTCATTTAAATTCATTAAAATGCTCTCAGCCAAGAACTATAAAAATAATAAGAAAGGAAAAACACAATTTGAATAATCTGGGCAGTTTTGCCCACTATTTTACAATACTTTATGCTACCCAGGGGAGGCTGAGATGGAAGATGAGATTCTGCTGTTCACTCAGTCAGATGCAATTTCCTTTCTCCTCTTGGGAACTCAGCATGAAGTCACTCAGAATATGATCTAGTGTTTAAAAATACGTATTTGATAATATGTGATATTTTCCCTAGAGGCTGGCTTTATTTTTTCACTTTTGATGAGAGGCTATTTCGTATTTTGCTGGGCTGCTCTAGTTCGCTCTACAGGGATGGTAGGAAAATGCTTTTACACTTCATCGAATTCTTTCACTTTTACCTAGACTGCCCCCTCCATCCCTCTCTCACCTCAGCCATAACTAAACAAAGAAGCAAAGGTGGAAAGCTCTCAGCTTTTCAGTGAAACAAAGAGGGAGTGAAGGAGGAAAAAAAGAAGGAAACAAAAAATGAAAAACCTTTATGCAAGTGTAAGGCTCTATATGCTATACGACACGGTCTTTTGTCTTCCTGCTCACCCAGACTAAGTAAAAATGTCAAAAACTAGGGGAATGTGGTGGGGTGAATGGTTGCCCACCACCCCAAGAGATATGTCCACATCCTAATCCCCAGAACAAGTAAATGTCACCTTGCTTGGAAAAAGGACCTTAGTAGATGTAATTAAGTTAAAGACCTTGAGGTGAAGAGATTACCTGGATTATCTGGGTGGGTCCTAAATCCAGTGATAAGTGTCTTTATAAATACCACCCTTATGGCAGAAAGCAAAGAAGAACTAAAGAGCCTCTTGATGAAAGTGAAAGGTGAAAAAACTGGTTTCAAACTCAACATTCAAAAAACTAAGGTCATGGCATCTGGTCCCATCCCTTCATGACAAATAGATGGGGAAACAATGGAAACAGTGAGAGACTTTATTTCTCTGTGCTCCAAAATCACTGCCCATGGTGACTGCAGCCATGAAATTAAAAGACACTTGCTCCTTGGAAGAAAAGCTATGACCAATCTAGATAGCATATTAAAAAGCAGAGACATTACTTTGCCTACAAAGTTCTGTCTAGTCAAAGCTATGGTTTTTCCAGTAGTCATGTATGGATGTGAGAGTTGGACCATAAAGAATTGATGCCGAAGAATAGATGCTTTTGAACTGTGGTGTTGGAGAAGACTCTTGAGAGTCCCTTGGACTGCAAGGAGATCCAACCAGTCCATCCTAAAGGAAATCAGTCCTGAATATTCATTGGAAGGACTGATGATGAAGCTTAAACTCCACAGCTGAAGCTTTGGTCACCTGATGTGAAGAACTGACTCACTGGAAAAGACCCTGATGCTGGGAAAGACTGAAAGCAGGAGGAGAAGGGGACGGCAGAGAATGAGATGGTTGGATGGCATCAGCGACTTGATGGACATGAGTTTGAGCAAGCTCTGGGAGTTGGTGATGGACAGGGAAGCCTGGCATACTGCAGCCCATGGGGTTGCAAAGAGTCGGACACGACTGAGCGACTAAACTAACTAACAGAGGATTTCCCTGATGGTCCAGTGGTTAAAACTGAGCCTTCCAATGCAAGGAGTGCAGGTTAGAGCCCTGGCTGGGGAACTAAGATCCCACATGCCTCAGGGCCAAAAAACCAAAACAGAAAACAGAAACAATATTGTAACAAATTCAATAAAGACTTTAAAAATGGTCCACATAAAAAAAATTTAAAAATCTTCTTAAAAAAAAAAAGACGTGGGAGATTTGAAGATACAGAGGAGAAGAAAAGGTGGAGGCAGAAATGGGAGTGATGTCACAAACTAAGGAAGCCAGAGAATGCCAAAACTGGAGGAAGGAGGGGAAGACTCCCTTCCAGAACCTCTAGAGGGAGCACAACCCTGACAACATGTTGATTTCAGACATCTGGGCTCCAGACCCCTGAGAGGATACATTTCTGTTGTGGTAAGACACCTAGTTTGTGATCATGTATAAGGGCAGCCATGGGCTTCCCAAGTGGTGCTGATGGTAAAGAACCTGCCTGCCAATGCAGGAGACACAGGAGACGTGGGTTCGATCCCTGGGTAGGGAAGATCCCCTGGAGGAGAGCACGGCAATTCATCCAGTATTCTTGTCTGGAGAATCCCATGCGCAGAGGAGCCTGGCGGGCTACAATCCATAGGGTTGCAAAAAGTCAGACACGACTGAAGTGACTTAGCACGCTCACATGCACACAAAAGCAGCTGAGGAAGCTAATACAGGGAGTAAAAGTATGGAAGAGTCAAAATGGACTTAATAGAATCAGTGTCAAAGCCCAGAGTCTAGGAAATCCCTATCTTCCACACCCCACATACCAAGCAAGCAAGAGCCATACATACCAAGTGTGTGTATCACTGTGTCTAGAAGCTTTCTCAGCCATCTTTCTCCTTACTATTTGGAGAGGCTCACATATTGATAGCAGTCAGTAAATAACTTGCTGATGTCCAGTATAAATAATGCCTGTTTGTTTTACCCACAGAGTTTGCTTAGCCTGCAACTGATCCATCCTGCTGGCGGACCTGTAATGAAGTAACAAAGGTCAGGAGGCAAAGCATCTACTCCTGGAGAAGGTGAAACCACACAAAACCAGCTCCAGACTGTCTACGGAGCAAGATAGTAGGAAGCAGTCTACCAAAAACAGCTGTGCCGCTATTAGCTTCACCAGGTCTACCTGGGTGCCACCAGTTCCTGGGCCTTTGAGGTTTCTGCAGAATAGTTAGGTGGCTTCTTCACTTTCCCCACTGCTGGTTGGGATTCAAAATTTTCAAGGCTGAGAAGTCAGTTTCCTGCTGCCCAACTGCTTGCCAGCCCCAAAATTTTATTGATCTCGTCTCCACTGCTATCCTCTTTGTTCTAAAGCCTTTTAAAAAGTATCTTTAAAATTCCTTTATCATCATTCTAGAAGGATGAAGGAGGGAGGGATGGAGAGAAGGAAGCAATGAGGGAGGGAGGAAGGGAGAGAGACTAAAGTTAACGTATACGTTTAATCTTCCATCTTTAACTAGAATCATGCAAATTTTTCATCTGAAGATTTGTACTTTGATTCAGTTCTGGAAAATTCTTAGCTATTATCTCTTCAAATCTTGATTCTCTGCTGAGTTGTTTTTTCTCTTCCTACAGTAACAAGTCACCATAAACATAGCAGCTTAAGACAACACAAATTTATTATCTCATAGGTCTGTAGGTCAGAAGTCCAAGTGGGCTCTGCTGTCAAAATCAAAGTGTCAGCAGCCTGAGTTTTTACCTGGAGGTAAGAAGATAGAGGAAGAGATCTGCTTCTTCATCCATTCCAGTTGTTGGCAGGCACTCAGTTCCCTGTTCCTGGGGCTGAGGTTCACGAGTCCCTGCGGGCTGTTAGCTTCCTTCAGCTCTCCTAGGATCCTTGCACTCATCACATGCACCCACCATCTTCAGACTCCCAGCAGCTGTCAAGTCCTGCTCACACTTGTTTGCTTTTAAGGGTTTATGCAAATACATTGGGCCCACCTGAAAAATTCAGGACAATCTGCCTATTTTTAGGCCTTTAACGACCTTAATTATATCTGCAAAGTCCCTCTTGCCAAGTACCATAACATATTCATAGGTTTCAGAAATTTGGGTGTGGACATCTTTGGTGGGGAGGTCTGCCTGCCATAGCTGCTATTCCCTCTAGTGCCTCTTTTGAGTCTCTCAAGGTAGTATTTGTATTTCTTAATTGTGTTCTAAATATATTTATCTGCAGAGAAATGGGTTCTAGGTAAATCCTCTGATTCTTTTAACTAAATCTACATATCATTCCACTTAATAATGTAAAGTTTTTGATGACTATAATTTTAATTTCCAGATTTTCTGACTGGTTCCCTCTCACACGCATATATTCTTGTTTCATTTAACAATTCTTGTTCTTTCTAATGGCAGTTACTTCTTCCATCTATCTAGACCAGTGGTTCCCAACCAGGAGTGGTTTTGCCTCCCAAGGGACAGTCGGCAATATCTGGAGAGATTTTTGGTTGTCACAACTTGGTGGATGGTACTGGCATCTAGTGGATAGAAGCCAGGAATGCTACCAGACATTCTACAATACACAGGACAGGCCCTCTGAAACAAAGAATTATTCAGCCCAAAATGTCCAAAATGCCAACGTTGAAAAACTTTGATCCAGATCACTTTACATATATGCATTTTAAAAGCTTCATCAGCCTCTTTCATCTAGAGAGAATTCATGGGGTTTTAAATTTTTATTTATTTCTTTATTGTTGGCTGTGCTGGGTCTTTGTTGCTGTGCAGACTTTTCTTTAGTTGTGGAGAGTGAGGGATACTCTCTAGTTGCTGTTTGGGCTTCTCACTGAGGTGGCCTCTCCTGCTGGGGAGCACAGGCTCGAGGACACACAGGCTTCAACAGCTGGGGCACATGGACTCAGTAGTTGCATCTCCCAGGCTCTAGAGCACAGGGTCAGCAGTTGTCGCGCATGGGCTTAGTTGCTCTGAGGTATGTGGAATCTTCCTGGATTAGGGATTGAACCATGTCTCCTGCACTGGCAGGCAGATTCTTTACCACTGAGGTACCAGGGAAGCCCAAGAATTCATGTCTGGATGTTTTACTTTGTTGGCTTTGTTAGCATCAGATTTCTTGATTGTTTTTGGTTTGCAAGCTCAGTTTCAGTGAAAGGTTCTTTTTCTCTGGGGCTTCCCTGGTAGCTCAGCTGGTAAAGAATCCACCTTCAATGCAGGAGACCCCCTTTACATTCCTGGGTCAGGAAGTTCCCCCAGAGAAGGGATAGGCTACCCACTCCAGTATTCATGGGCTTCCCTTGTGGCTCAGATGGTAAAGAATCTGCCTGCAATTCGGGAGACCTGGGTCCGATCTGACTCTACCTCCCGATTATCAATTTTGAGGGTAGGCCTACCAGGATTGACCCCCAATTCAGGACTTCTGTTCCCTGGTGATTTGGGGAGATCCCAGAGCAAGCTCAGTTTCTACTTCCTTCTGCTTCCCTAGCCCTGCTGCTCCCCTAAAGCCTAGGACCTGGGTGGTAAGCAGCAACAACTTTGGGTGTGTACCAGGGACCCTGACCTCAGGCCTTGCAGTCCAACAGTGAACTTGTTCTGGTCTTCCATGTTACCTGGAGCAAAATTGGCCTATAACTTCAGTATCCCACTTTCCTTTTAAAATTTCTTTGGCTTTGGTTCTTACATTTTCTAACTGCTATGCATTTGGGACAGACTTATCTGGACTGGATGGCCACTGCATAGTCATTTTGCTGTGATTTTAAAAAGATATTTGTTGTTCAGGAAAAAAATATTTAAACATACATCTTCAAGACTACAAAAGCCATCTACAGAGACTAACTCACTTCCTCTTAGAAATTCCACAAAACAACTTTTTTTAAAGCATGCTGGAAGGCAGACAAGACACAACAGAAACGGTTAAAACAATACATGAATGGGTACAAAGTATTCACAACCCACAAAGCAGTTAGGTAATATGCAAAGACAATACATTTTCAGAATGAAGGTCCTACGCCCCAGCAGTAATCAGAAAGGAGGAAATGAGCTCGTCTCTGATCATGTAGAAGTTTTCACGCGAGAAACAGAATTCTACAATTTGACCATGTGTTTTCTGTTTATGAACAAGCTCTCTAAAATGAGTTGATTTGAATTTAATTCCATTCACAAATGTTTATTGCGGTTAGTGTTAGAGAAACATAGCTAACAATCTCTGACTCCAGGAATTCACAGTTGGGGACGGCAGGGAGAGACATACAAATAATTACGTTTTGACAGGATGAGTATAACTCACGGGATCAAAACAACATGATGTTATATCATCATAGCGGGTTGAATATAACGTAAGGATCTACACATCTGGGGATGGGTGTGGGAGCAGCAGTTAATTGTGTTGGGTGGCTGTCAGGGAAAGTTGCAGTTGTGCCTGTCGTTGGAGTTTAGGTGAAGTCGTCCCCCTAACGGGTGAAGGCTAATCCGCGGCAGGGTCCCGGGCTGGGCAGGCTTTTAAACCCCGCGCGGAGGTCAAACAAGGCACGCGATCGACTTGATGGAGGAGTCCTATCGCCGGCACCCGCTGAGGTTAGGGGTTCGCCGGCCGCCAGGGGGCGCCGCGGCCTCGCGCCGTGCGGGCCGTTGCGTTTCCGGGCACCGGGGCCCAGCGCCGCCATCCCTGTCGGGCGCGTCCCCGCTGCGCGCGGCGAAACGTCTGCCGCTCCCGTTACCGAGGCAACGGCGGCACCTCCTCCGCGCCAGCCCCGATCGTCTCTCCGCGCCATTTTCAAACTGTCCTAGCGCCGGAGCCGGTGTCAGGGCGGAAGGAGCCAGCGAGGGAGGCGAGGCGCGAGGGGAGATGCGACCGCAGGTGGAGGGAGCGGCGGCCGGGGCTGCGGGTGAGCGCAGGGCTGGGCGGGAGGGCGCGGCGCGGGGCGGTGCCTCCGCCTCCCGGGCGGTCCCCGCGGGCCGGGCCCGGGCGCTGCCGGGAGGGAGGCCGCGCGGCCTCGGGAGGAAGTGGGCCCCGGGCGGGCGGGGGGCGCGGAGTCCCTGTCTCCTCGCTGCGGCACCCCCTTCCTTTCAACACCAGACAGCGGAACTGCGGCCCGGAGGTCGGCCTGGGGTTGCCCGGGCTCCTGGGTCCTCCGGCCCCGCTCGCCGCGCGTCTGTGCGGGTCCAGCAGATCCGCCATCTACCGACTGATGGGTCGATTTAAAAGTTAAAATACCCTTTCGTATAAAATCATACAGGCTGTTTGTAAAACAAAAGTGCCCCAAAGCCTAGGACGAGTCATTTATTAACCTTTGTTCGGCACCTTAGTAAACATACCCTCTTTGACTCTCGACTGTTTTTAGTTCAGTGAGGGAGGACTCGCGAGATAACCTAGTTAGTGTTGGTTTGGGGTGTTTTGTTTTTCCAGCCGTTGTGCATATATATTATATACACAGGAGATTTTACACACACACACACACATGCACAGGATACTTTTGTAAAAATAAGATGCACTGGCTTTCACACGTAAAGTCCCCAGAGTTAAGCAAGTGGGTAGTTCCAAACACGTATGCTTGGAGAACCTCCAAACCTTACCTTTTATGTTGTTCTGCTGGAAAACTTTCAGTATGGCCTCAGTGTTTGGATGATGTAGACGGGCGTGTTGCGTTGGCGGTGAAGGACAGCAGCCCATGCGTTGGGGGGAGGGGGGAGACTAATACATGTGTTTTTTTTGTCCTTCCTGGGGGGATTTTAATTTTTTTCATCTGTCATATGTGTTGATTTTTTTTTCTTTAAATACTTACTCATATTGTCTCTCAGAAGGCTGTGAGGGTGTAGTCTTTCTGGGTAACCAAAGTTGGTACCAGACAAAAAAGAGACATGTTTGAATTGTGAGGCCCTGCTAATTCTTGGTCCGACAGGTGCACTTCTGATTTCTTCAGGACTTTTTCTACAACACCCTGCATCAATCAGGTCCCTCTTGTGGAAGGAACCTAGAAAGAACCTAGTATAGAATGGATACGTCATTCAGAGAAAAGGCTGACAGGAATGTGGAGAAGGAGAGATTTGTAGGAAGGAGTTATCAAGGAGTAGTACTAACTTAGGAGTCATCTGGTAAGTTGAGGCGGCATAATACAGAAACCTGAGCGTTGGGTCAAGACTCAGGAGACCTGACTGCCCATCTACTTGGTGGCCTTGTGATTTGGAAAAAGTTACTCCCTCTAGGCAGCCTTTCTTCATCTTTGAATGTGAAGGGTGTCCTTGACCCTTTTTCCCCCACAGTAGTTGTGAGGATCAAATTTTGCATATATTCATATCCATGCATGTTTTATATAAATAGTGAAGAGCAATACAGATGTAAAACAAAGTTTTTGTTTGATTTAGAAATATGAGTACTAGGACCACATTTACCTGGCAAAGGTTAGAAAAGAGAGCATGTTTTTTTAAAGAAGTGATCTTTGGATAACTCCATTTTAGGGCAGATTGATAGATGATATATTCATAGATATTTAAAAAGACAAGGATAAAAAGATGTCCAGAGATGCTTACATGTTGGGGTCTTCCTTTTGTAATCTAAGTAAAATTTACATATGCTATTTGAAAAGCTTTGATAAATGTATACATTGGTGTGATGTCTGTCCCCATTACCACAATATTTTCATTACCCAAGAAAGCTCCCTCATGCCCTTCCAGTCAGGCTCCAACTACCCCCTTCGCCCTAGGTGACAGCTGTTCTAATTTCTATATACATAGTTTAATTTTGCCTGTTCTTGAACTTCATATAATCATGGCTTCTATTACTCAGATAATGTTTTTAAATTCATCCATGCTGTTGACATGTACCAGTTTTGTTTTATTCTTGAGTGATATTACATTGTTTAAGTATCGTGTACTTATCCTTCTTCTGTATAGTTTGTTTTCAGTTTGGAGCTATTATGAATAAAGATGCTTCAAATATTCTTGTAGAGTCTCTTTGTAGATGTTTACTTTCATTTTCTTGAGTAAATACCTTGGAGTAGAATTACACAGAAAAGGCAATGGCAACCCACTCCAGTACTCTTGTCTGGAAATTCCCATGGATGGAGGAGCCTGGTAGGTTGCAGTCCATGGGGTCGCGAAGAGTCGGACACGACTGAGCGGCTTCACCTTCACTTTCACTTTTCCCTTTCATGCACTGGAGAAGGAAATGGCAACCCACTCCAGTGTTCTTGCCTGGAGAATCCCAGGGACGGTGGAGCCTGGTGGGCTGCCGTCTATGGGGTCGCACAGAGTCGGACACGACTGAAGCGACTTAGCAGCAGCAGCAGCAGCAGAATTACACAGTCATAGGCTAGAAGTATGTTTAACTTTATAAGAAACTGCCACACTTTTAAATTTATTTTTAATTGGAGGATAATTGCTTTACAATGTTGTGTTGGCTTTTGCTGTACAACAACGTGATTCAGTTATGAGTACTTATATATCCTGTCCCTCTTGAGCCTCCCTCCCACAGACTTTTTCCACAGTGATTTCACACTCCTGTAGCAATGTGAAAATTCCTGTACTCCAAGTCCTTGAAGACATTTAGTATTGTACCTTTAATTTTAGCCATTCTAGTATGGACAAAATTATATTTCATTGTGGTTTTAATTTGTATTTCTCTGATGTCTAGTGGTGTTAAGCACCTTTTCATGTGATTATTCTCATTTAGATATCTTTTGCAAATCTTACCCTTGCATTTCTTACTGCGTTGTCTTTATTATTGAATTGTAAGGGTTCTTTCTGTATTTTATATACAAATCCTTTGTTAGATATTATGACTGTTTCTCCTATTCTTTTAAGTTTTTGTTTTGTCAAATAAAAGGACATGCTTTGATGAGCAGACATTTTTAATTTGAAGAAATCCAATTTATCAAGTTTCTCTTTTATATTTAAAAGAAAAACTTAAAAGAGGCTTCTGTAAGTATTTTCTGCTTGTCTCAGGCTTGGAAAAATGTTCTTCTTTTTTCTAGAGGTTTTATTGTTTTAACTTCTGCATATTAAGTTTATGAGGGGATATTTATTTTAATGCAACATGGATATCATTGGCATTGGATTTAAATCAACCTAGATATTCTAGAGGGCTGTCTGCCTGAAAAGAAACAAAAAATAATTGCTTCATATTAAAAGAATCTTTTTAAAAAACATTAAACAATAATAATAACTGATAATATAATGTTGTTTCACTCTTTTCTTATAGGATTTTAATTTTTGGGTGTGAATAAACCTAGTTTGGAACACAAGATGACTACAGCTGCAGAAAGAAAGTATCTTAATATTAGGAAAAGATTGGATCAGTTGGGATACCGCCAAACTCTGACAGTGGACTGTATACCTTTGGTAGAAAAACTTTTCAGGTAAAGATGAAAACACTATTGCAAACCTGTGTGACCCTGAATCCCACTTACCTAGTTTCTGATTGAGCTTCATGCTTTAGTACAGAAATGGGTAGATTTTTTAAAAGTCCTTAAATCATCTGAAGCTTCTCTCTTCTCCATGTTGCAAAACTCTAGGGTCACCATTCACGCTATACTATTTAGAGTAAACGTTTCTGAGGGTTTTGTCTGGGAGTAAATGTACAATTTTTAATGTGATTTTCTGATTAAATTAGGAGTTCTGTAGCTGCTTTATTCACTGGTTTTTATTTTATTGAAATGCAGTTGATGTGATATTATGTTAGTCACTGGTCTCTAATTGCTACGCATTTATAATGCTTCTCTAAGGTGGTTGATCATGACTTTAGCTGTTAACATGTTAATTTAACTGAAAGATTCTTTGTGATTTTTATTCTTTTCCACATAAATCCTAATACTGTGATTTGAGACTAACTAGAGCAGAGAAATGGTCTAGGAAGTTTTTTCAGTAGGACTATAAGTGATAATGATGAAAAGAAGAAAATGGATGAAAGATACTTTGTGGTCTCTAGTATGGCCTCCAGAATCCTTCATGATCTAGTTCTAGGTCAGCAATTCAGAATTATAGGGTAAAAGTACGTTTAACTTTCCAACAAACTGACACACATTTTCCCCAGTGATTTTACACTCCCTTCATCTTCCCTGTATGAACCACCTGAAGCTCCCAAACACATGTTCACTCTCACCCTTGGTCTCTCCATGTGCTGTTCTATCTGCCTGTAAAGTCTCTTTCTCCTCTCCTTCCTGCTTTGTCTTTATGCTCAGTTAGCTATATGGCCTGCAGCTCTCGGTCACATATGCTGCACATTACCTTAGCTGTTATTATTGTTGGTAATTTGTTTTACCTTCCCATTACAACGCAAACTCCAAGAAACGAGAGACCAACTGTTTCACTGCCATACCTAGGACAGGTTGAACACATGGTCGGCACTGAAATTTTTATTGAGTTTATCACATAGTACTGTAACTTTTGACAGATTGTTAGTAGGATATAAGCTCCATGTCAGTGGGTTCTTTACCATGTTCCCTGCCCAGTAAATGTTGATGTAGTGAATATCTTGTTCATCTGTGTTCTTAGAGGTAGGGAACTGATCCGTGTTTGTTGCATCCCTGACACTTAGCATGTAGCAGGCATTCAGTAAATGTTAAATGACCAAATAAGGTTCACAGATTCCACAGGATCAGGTGACTAATTAGACAGGGGGGATGAGTGAGACCAGGTTGAAAGATGATTCTGCCTATGTGTGTATGTTTTATAACTTAATTACACCTGGAAAGCTTTGAGACTTCCTAGTACCTTGAAAGACCTCTAGTGTTTGTTTTTGTATGTTTGATTTTCGATTTGATCTCACGTAGGATTAACATTTAAGTCCTTTTAGAAATCTAGTTTTAGTTATTGAAAGTTAATAGAATGTTTCCTTGTATTTGCATTTTCCATTCTTTAATGTTAGTGATCTAGTTCATACAACAGAAAGTCTTCGGAAATCAAAATTATCTGCTGTGAAAGCTGAAAAAGAGAGTGCCAATTTTGATTTTCTGTTGGAACCTTATAAACTTGAAAATGCAAGGTTGAGTAAGGAAAACAATGAATTATACCTGGAGTTAATGAAGCTGAGAGAACAATCAGGTCAACATATTAAAGGTAAATTTTTGTGACTTTTGAAATTTTTGCCCTTTTCATTTTATATGCAGGAAATCCTAGTCTACCTTTGAAACTATTGATTAGAAAATGTGATAGTCTTCCTACTGACAGTTCCTGAAATATTATAGGGTGTGTTGAAGAGTTTCCAAAAGAAAAATAAATTTGCATTCCATAACTATATTCATCTTCACTGAATGTGGATTAAATTTTTAGAATTAAAATTGCTGTAATGGTGGTGGTGTACGCTCAGTTGTGTTCAACTCCTTGTGAACCTGTAAACTGTAGCCCACCAGTCTCCTCTGTCCATGGAATTTTCCAGGCAAAAATACTGGAGTGGGTTGCCTTTTACTTCACCAGGGGATCTTCCCAACCCAGGGATTGAACACGCGTCTCTTGTGTCTCCTGCGTTGGCAGGCGAATTCTTTACCAACTGTGGCACCTGGGAAGCCCAAAAGTTGCTGTAGAAAATATTAAATGGTTGTACTGAAGAAAAATGTTCTTGGAACAACTTCTGTGTTTCTGAGAAAAAGCCGTATATCTATTGTTCTGATTCTTTTATACCCTGTTTTTGATCTGGAAGATAGAATGATTTCAGAAGTACTAGGCAAAGGGTAAATTATGTGGCTAACTTATTATAAAATATTCTTATATTTAGTAGAAAGCCCTGGCTAATACTTGGCATCAATTGATAATCCCTTAGCTTTGTATCCAATTTACTGAATCAAAAGCTCGTATTAGGCTTATACCACAGAAGAAAAATATAATTCCTTTTTGTGCTTAGTGACTTATTTGCAGTTTTGTTAATGGTGGTAGAAAAGTTATAACCTTCTAACAAAGCACATAAGAATCAGGTGGAGCCTTTCAAATTATTGTGCCTTTTTTTGTTTTATGGAATGGAAGAACTTCTTGATGTATAAAATACTCTTTCAATCTTTTTCATTTTAAGAGTTGAAAACCACGTTGAAAAAGTGTGCACGTGAAACAGCTGATCTGAAATTCCTAAATAATCAATATGTTCATAAACTCAAACTTATGGAGAAAGAAAGCAAAGCTAAGAATGAAAAAATTCAACAGCTTCAAGAAAAGAATTTGCAAGCTGTAGTTCAAACTCCAGGTGAATCTGTTCCCTCTCAAAACAAATTATATACATCTAATCTTTTAAAGATGTTAAAACTGTTGACTGAAATGGGACTTTGGGTATTCATGCTTTAGACTTTAGTATTTGAAAAGGTGTATTTGGATAGTCACAAAACCTTTAAAATTTATTTCTGAAGACCCAGCTTATATTCTATACATGTGCTTAGAAACTTATATAATAGTAAACTTCTTAGATATAAGTAGTCTAACCTCAGTGCCTAGGGTTTTATTTCCTTTATTATTAATTTGAATTCTTTTTTCTATTATTATTATCATCATTATTAATTATAAAAATAACTCATACTGTAAAGACTTTGAAAATGATATACTCTGTTATTTCTTAGTTTATTTTACTCTTCTTAGCCTTATGCTCAGTAGTTCCCAAGGAAGGAAAAAAGAAATGATGGGGCATATGCAGAGTTAGTGGTCGTCCAGGCTCAAAGTTGATGGAAGAATCTCCAGTAGTAGTAACCACATCACGGAGATGTCTAAACCATGAGATTAAGGTTATGGAAGTAAATGAAGTGAAGGCAGGTGCTGAATTATGAGACTTGGTAGAGACTGAGGGATTAAAGAACACAGTGAGGACCAGTAGTAATTTGGTCAGAATGAAGATTGCCATCAGAAGAGAGTTGAAGATCTAGAAGCTGGCTCAGTTCTATCCGGTGACACAGTCCAGGCTTAATCATGTTACTGTGTTCCTGTAGCTGAGTGAAGAGGAGACTCTGAGAATTGAAGAATTGCAAACTGGGAGGCCAGGATCAGGGAGGAATCCATGGGACTTGAAATGGCAGAAAATAAGCTGGGAGAGGGAGGACTGTGAGCCAAAGGCAGAAAAGATGGACAAATGTGGGAGATCTCAGAAGTAACTAGAAGATTAAGAAAACAAAAAAAGGAGGATAATTAGATTTTCTGAGAAAAGAGTGGGCCTAAATCAAGAGTGATTTAGGAGGTGTAATCTCTAAAATTTAGTGATGGATAAATTTAGTAAACTTGGTATGTAGAGGAATTTCCAGATTTCTGTTTGAAGCGAGTGAGTGGATGAATGAGGATATCAGTAGTATTTCTTTTTTCTTTTGGCTGCACCATGGGGTATGTGGGATGTTAGTTCCCTAACCAGGGCTCAAACCTGTGCCCCTAGTCTTAACCACGAGACCACCAAGGATGTCCTGGTACTATTTCTTAAGATAGGGAATATGGAAAACAGAACAGAAGTCCGCCCTCTACAAAGGGTTTGTTGAGTATGTTATATCCACGGGACATTCACATTGGAAATCCTAGTGGAATATGTAGGCCTGTCCTCAGAGATATGGTCCTAGATGGAGATTCACATTTGGAAATCATTGGAATATCCTGAGAACTGAAGCTTTGAATGTGGTAGGAGTTACTAGTGAGATTATGTAGATTGGAAAGAGAGGAGAACCAAAGACAGACCCTAGAAAACTGTCTTTTAAGGCACAAATGGAAGAAGAGGGCCTTTGAAAGAAACTGAGAAGGAGCAACCAAGGAGGAAAACCAGGAGATAAGGGAAGAAGAAAGTGGTTTACCTGGTTCAGGTGTGTAACTGCAAGCAGGTCATTTAAATACTTTTGACCTAGGAGTGTAAAAAACTTGTTAGGATTCTAAGGAAGACAGAGTTGTGCGTTGTGTTTGTTCTTTGCGAGGGTCAGTTAGTTTTTCAAGTACGTGTCTAATCTTGGCCAGGTACTGGAAAAGGTATATTATCCTTGTGGTTTGGACCAAGATGGGATATATCTAGCCATCAAAAGAAATTACTCCTGCTAGTTTTAAGCATAATTAAGAAAATTCCCCATTAATTCAGGATACATATTCTGCTGTATACTAATTTTGATTCTTAAAGTTTCAGTTGTCTGCTCCTTTGGCCTTGCTTAATAAACATGTGTATTTTAGTTATCATTGCCTTCAGCTTCTCATTTGACAGTTTTCTACTGGTGATGACTTCTTGAGCTCTGTTAAACATGTACCACAAGGCACACTCAGCTTTTTAATCTTGGCAGAGTTTGGTCCCCATCTCATGAAGGAACAGATTAAATCTGGGCATATATACCAAGCATGCAGAAAATAAGCTTGCTTTCTAACCATGTCTTGTTGAGGTTTTCAGAAATGAGTTGTTAAAGATCAGGTGGGTATTTATATATAAGGGAGAAAACATTTGACTTGGCTCTTATGTAATAAGAGCTAGAGACATACTTTATAACAAAAAGGCTAGCCTTCTGAAGTATTTAATTCTAAGACAGTGTTTTGTTTTCAATTTTTTGAAATACACATATGCTCTTTTCTTTTTAGGTGGCAAGAAAAGAAATATTGCTTTCAGGCGCCAGCGCATGCAGATTGATGAACCAGTCCCCCCCTCTGAAATCAGTTCATATCCGGTTCCTCAGCCAGATGACCCTTACATCGCAGACCTCCTGCAAGTGGCTGATAACAGGTGCATTGAAGAATTCTCTGTTGGCTTTACTTAACTGATCACTTTGTTAGCCCTAAGTTTCTTGATAGTAAGGTTTTGTCTTCTTAACTAGCCTATCTCTGGTGTGTAGCACAGAACTTTGCACAAGCATTCAGTAAATGCTTTCTGAATATATTCTGAATATAGAATGTTTTCACTTGTTTTGAAATTTGATTTCAAGTAAATCATATATTGAGGTTTCTGTCTATATTTGTTTTAAAACAATTTAGTGCCACCTAGAGCCTATTTCAGTAGAGTTGCTTTGACATTCAGCTTTATCACCCAAGTAAGTCTTCACAGACTCTGTTACTTCAGATTTTTCTCAAATGCCAGTAACATAAGTAGGCTTGTAACTGGCTTTGAAATTCTTGCTTCATGATTCTCCAGCTCTGTATGTTGGTGTTTCCTTAACTTGGAATCAGATGTAAATTCTATTTTAATTATAACTTTAATAAACTCTTTGGAAAAGGCTATGTAAGTGTTCTTGGGATGTAAAGATGCAACTTTTGAGAAGCTTACAACCCGGTAAGAAGATGAGACAAGGGGAAATACACAAAATGCCATTAAGAACATCTTAAAAGGTACAGAGGAGTAAAAGAGCACTAGTGACAGCCTCTCTGGTCACAGCTGCAGAAGCAGTTTAAAGTACAGAATACACTAGTAGAAATGGTTAGTGCAGCTCGCTTTTTACTTTGTAGATTACGTAGACAATATGAGAGAGTTTTCTACTTTATTATTAATCTCTATAGCAATTAAAAAAAAAGACATTGGTTGGGGGACTCATTAGGGTCTTTAGCTCAGTTATTCTCACACAATATTATGTACCTGTATATATACACTTACTTGACTTTACCCATGAAATATTTTGTGTTTTGTTTTTCTGGTACTTATAAACTAGGACTTGGGACAATATGTTAGTATTATTTACTGAGTTTTAGAGGGCTCTGTATGTATCTGATTCAATGGACATGAACTTGGGCAAATTCTGGGAGATGGTGAGGAACAATGAGGCCTGGGATGCTGCAATCCATGGGTTCGCAAAGAGCTGGACACGACTTGGTGACTGAACAACAACATGTGTATCATTTTCTGTCTTTTTCTTTGCCTTAACATTCTTTTCTATCAAGCCATCATAGGTAGCATTAGTCTCTTGATTATCTTATTTGTTGTAATTTGCACATGCACATTTAACTGTATTTACAGTCACTCATGCATATATGAGTGTGGTTGCATACATACTGCTCTCCTACTCCTAGATTAGTGGGTAATGTTGGTTCTAGTAATACTAATAGCAGGTACAAGCAGTGTTCAGCTGTACTCTATCTACCCTATGGAAAATTTCTCTTAAAATTAAACCTGGCTTCAGGCTTTATTTTTCTAGTATGAAAGTGATTGTGTCCTGTTTTGTTAATGCTTGGCAAAGTTTGATGTAGTACAGTACATTTAAGCATTCATACAATTCAGATGATTTAGACAAATCTTGATTCTCTTGAAATTAACAAGTTCCAGGAAAGAGTAGGTTTTTTTGCTGTAGTTACCTGGAAAATTGGTATTTCTCAGTATTTTTCTTCTCTCTAAGATTGCAAGATAGTTCGTTAGAAAATACAGGGTCATGTGCAGTCAGAAAGCATTTAGTCCCTTATTTCACTTAACAGTATTGTGAGTTTTGGACTTGATGCTTAGTTCCCTGAACCTAAGAATTGGCAACAGTACCCAGAAGAATTTGTCCTAAGGATCAAATGCAGTAGGAGACATACTGTATCTGAGCTTCAGATTATTTACCACTCAGTTTTGTATCTGTTCTTATAAAATTAAATCTCTAAGATGATGTACTCTGTGCTCTGGCCTGGGAACCCTTTGGCACAGCACCTCCTACCTCAATGAGAAACAAAAAGTTGAGGGTTTTTAAAAGAAGGCATCTAATTTCACTTCTTGTAATTTTGTATTTCTTATCAAAAATATATTGACATTACTTATAAATATGTTTCAGAATTCAAGAACTTCAACAAGAAGTCTGCCAGTTACAAGAAAAGTTAGCAATGATGGAAAGTGGACTGAGAGATTATAACAAGCAGGTAGGATTTTTTATTTGCCTAGTTGGGATTGAGGTGAGTGTGCTGTGACTATAAATAGAATTAGGTTATGTTTGATATTTCTGATACCTGAGTTTTTAATACAGCTTTTCTTTTTAGTAAATTCGTTAATAGAATTAATAGATGGAATGGCTTAGATGGCTTCAGAGCCTTCAGTCCGTTCCCTGCATTATGCATTGAGGTGAATAGTAGTTTTTTTTTTAAGGTGAATCTATCTCCGCAAATGTTATAACCATATTAACTGTTTCCATCTCAAGAGGTATTTTATTAAAGTGTATTATGCTTTATAATAGTATTTTAAAAAACTATTTTTACTCTTTCTGTAGATTTTATCATTTTGAACGTCTTTGAAAGTTACTCTTCCGAGTTGCCATGCTTGTTGTATGTTTTCTTTATAAGCACTGGTACCCTATAAGACAGTTTTCTAAAGTAGCAAGGGAATGAATAGATTCAGGGTTACATGAAAACTTTGAACAAGCTTTGTTCTTTTATACTTTCTTTTGGTATCTTGGCTAAATTCTGATTTGGGTAATTATAGGCTTTCTTTCTTAATATGCTTACTGAAGTTTAAATCAGGTAACATGTTTTTCATATTCTGCACATGACTATGTTTTTTTGGAGTGAAGAAATCTGCACATACCAATGTAGATGTAACCTATGTATTGGTATAAGTGTTAAGTTTATAAAGTACTTTGAAGATCACTTGGATAAAATGGAGTTAAAAGGAATTGTGGTAATGTCATCCAAAAAACTTACTTTATGGAGAAATGTTGAACATATCAATATGCATATGAGATGAATATTAATTGATATTTTTCAATTATATTCAGTCATTCTTCCATCACATTTTTTTCTAAGTACTTTATAAACATAAACTGACCAGTCTTTATTGTCTCCGTGAGGTGGCTGAGGTGTTTGAAGAACATAGCCTGACCATTCTGATTGAAATCACCAATTTAATGTGGTTATCAATCTTGATTGAGTCTACTGGATTCTCTATCAGTTTTTGTATGTGTGTGTGGAGTTTGTTCTGTTCTTCTCAGCATATATTCCAGATTTTACTGTTCTCTTCAAGCTCTTTCCATGGCCTGTAACACCCTCCTTCTCAGGATATCATCTTCTTTTTCAGTTTCCTATCTCTGCCTTTAAAATGAGCAATATTCACAGGTTCTCCTTAAGACTTAATGGGTAGGATGGTATTCTTCCTGTTTAAGGTTTCGTGCACTTGGCCCCATTCCCTCTCTTCTCCTTAGGATATCGCTTTAATCAGTTATTCTTTAACAAACTTATATGGCCATTTTAATGGCTATAAATTTTTTCACTCTTCATAACAGTACTGTGAGGAGATGCTTTTATCATCATCACTAATAGCCCTTAAAAAATCTTTTAATTACCTTTCCCCTCTTGCTAACTAAGACCTTCTTCTCCCTCATGCATCCTTCTCTAAAAGGTGCCTTACTCTTCCTTCTCTACTTCTTCACGTCCTGTTCACTTCTTAACCTTCTGTTGGCTTCTGTCCCCGACTATATAAGTTGGTCTAGTTACTGTTTCCATTGACATTAGTTGCTGCATCCAGAAGGATACTTTTAAGTCTTCATTTTCGTGACTCATTTGACATTATTGATCATTTCTCTTTGAAATTCTTCTGTGGCTTCATTTTCTTTTGGTTTTCCTTTTCTTGCCTTTTTTTTTAGCCTCTTATACTATCGTCTTTGCTTTTTTGTCTGCCTGCTCCCTAAAATATCACCAATCCCCAAGAATCTTTGACGTCTCCTCTCCATATTTGCTCAGATAGTCTCATCTACTCTCTTAGTTTATTACCTGAATATTGATGACTCCCCAGTCTCTAAGGCTGACACTTCTCTGCTGAGTTCCATTCTGATATGCCCAGCTTGACACTGGCATTTCCACTTGGATGAATGCTGTCTGTACACATATGCCTAGTGCTGAACTTTGCAGCTTCTGTCTCACATTTGTTTCTCCTCCTATATTCTCAACTTTGGTTGGAAGCTTCAGCATTCACCCAAGCCAGCATTCTGTAGTCTTTATGTATCTCATTCTCTGCCTGTCACATACCACTCACCATGTTCTATCAGTTCTTAAACTTACGTATCCTGTTCCGTCCTGTCCCACTGTTTCTTAGGCTCTAATCATCTCTCATACGTTCCTACAGTAGGTCTCCTTGCCTCTGGTCCTATTCTTATCACATTCACCCTTTAGTCCTGAGTGATATTTCTCCCTAGTGAAGTATTCAGTGCTTATCATAATTAATTCCTGCCTAATTCTTTGGACTCATCTCCAACTATTAATTTCCCTTGCATGTTATAATTCAGTCATACTGAGTCATTTCTGCTCCCTTAAACATATCGTGTTGCCTTGTGCTTCTTTGTCACTGCCTGGAACATCCCTCCTTTCTTCTCTGCCTAGCATATTTTATAACTTTTTGGATTTATTTATTCCCTTGACTACTTTGGTACTATATATCTATTTCTATTTTTGTATCATTGAACATATTAAAGCAATTATTGGTTTACTTTCTTGCTTTTCCTGTAAAGCTGTGTGTTCCTGAAAGTAAGGGATCATGTTTTATTCACCTTTGTATATTTAGAACTATGCTCAATAGTTGTTTGTTAAATTGAGTACTTGGTTTTTGTTTTCAATTTTTTTTTTTTTTTTAAAGAAAACCAAAGTTTGAAAGTGTATGTGTTTTTCTAGATTCTTGCGTGTGAGTTCATGGTTGGTAGTGATGTTTTTGATTGTATGTCTGTTTTTTTCTACATAATAGATAGTAAAGCAAATTAATTCCGGCCTCATATCCTTTTTAATACTGAGTTTCAGTAGCAAATCACTTTCCTTTTTGTTTTATATTCATTTGTTTATCTCCTATTTATTTCACCAGGCACTGAAGTAGTTCAGACTCAGTTCCAGGACTTGGTTTCTTTTTGTATAAACATTGCCTAATCTTAGAGGAGGGGAAAAAACAAAACATAAAATTAGAATCTCTTCAATAAAAATACTTACGAAACCTGTGTTGACAGTTCTTAGGTTCAGACTTTCTGTGTATATTTTTGCTCTGTGTAAATGGATCTCATAATACCATTTATGTGTCAGTAACATATATGAGTGTTAATCTTTTGTATACATTGTGGGACATAAGAAAAATGGAAGTATATTTAAATAAACATTTGTCCAGTGTTAATCATTTCAGTTCAAAACCACATCTTTAAAAATAATAGCACAACTTTATGTTTTCAGATTGAACTTAGAGAACGAGAGATAGAACGACTGTCAATTGCATTGGATGGGGGTCGCTCCTCTGATATCCTTTCTCTGGAGACTAGAAATAAAGCCAACGAAAAGCTTATTGCTCATTTAAATATTCAGGTAACAATTTTTATAATTATTTCACTGAGCATATAAAATCGTAAGTGTTTTTAATGGTCTTTGGGTTTGTAAAGGTGAAAGGGTTGTTTACTTGGGTATTATCTACAGCAGAAAAAATTTCATAGAGTCAAAGTATCCAAAATTGGGTACAGCTGTTGAAAATCCTGTTTTTATATTTAATGAGATGTAGGAACTGATAAACCACAGTGTTAAGTGTTTAAAAGAAGAGAATAAACTGTAGGTAAAAAGTAATCCTCAATTTGCTTTAAAAATTGTGTATATGCATTCAGCGAGAGAAAACACTAGAAGAAGCTACGCCAAAATACACTAATAAAGGTTTATCTTTGTGTGATGAGATAGTCTTCTCTATGATATTCTCCATTTTCAAAATTTGTATTTCTTTTATAATACAAAAAAGATTATTTTTAAAAATAAATATAAAAATTAAACATGCAGTTTTTCTTTAACTATATAGTAGTTTGCCTTGCCATGCATTTGACCTAAGAGTGAAAGAACAAGAGACTTCCATGAAACATGACAAATGACCTTTAGAAATTTTTTTTTAATTGACGTATAGTTGAGTTACAGTGTGTGTTAGTTTCTGGTATACAGCAAAGTGATTCAGTTATCCATATTATATTTTTATTATTTTTTGTATTCTTTTCCATTATGTTTTTTTGTTTGTTTTTAGTTGCACTGGGTCTTCTGTGCTACACATGGGCTTTGGTTTCGACAGTTGGGGCTGCTCTCTAGTTGCAGAGCACAGGCTTCTTGTTGAGATGGCTTCTCTTCTTGCTAAGCTTGAGCTCTAGGGCACAGTCTCTAGTAGTTGCAGCAGGTGGGCTCAGTAGTTGCATTTTTTCAGGCTTAATTGCCCCATGGGATGTGGGATCCTAGTTTCTGGATGAGGGGTTGAACTAGTGTCCCCTGCCTTGGCAAGTGGATTCTTAACTACTGGACCACCAGGAAAGCCCTTCCATTATGTTTTATTACATGTTATTACATATAGTTCCCTGTGGTATATGGTAGGACCTTGTTTATTTTATATACAATAGTTTGTATCTGCTAATCCCAAACTCCTAATTTATCCCTCCCCAATCCCCTCTCCCCTTTGGTACCCTTAAGTTTGTTTTCTGTGTCTTCGAGTCTGTTTCTGTTTTGTAAATAAGTTCATTTGTATTTTTTTTTTATTCCACATATAAGTTATATCATTTGGTATTTGTCTTCTTTCTGACTTCATTTAGTATGATAATCTCTAGGTCCACTCATGTGTCTGTAAATGGCATTATTTCATTCTTTTTTATGGCTGAATAATATTCTATTGTATACACACTCACACACACACACATATGTACTACATCATCTTTATCCATTCATGTGTCAAGGACATTAGGTTGTTTCCATATGATCTTTAGAAATTTAGATATCTCTGCTGCCTGGACTGCAGCCAGAGTAGATTAAGTCCCAAATATTAGCATAGCTCTTGAGCAGTGATGTTCAGTAGAAATAGGATATGAGCCACATATGTCATTTAAAATTTCCTAGTAGTCTGATTAAAAAAAGTGAAAACAAAACAAGTGAAATTAATTTTAATAATGTATCTACTTAAATATATCCAAAATGTTACATTTCAACATGTAGTCAGTGTTGTCAAATATCATTGGCATATTGTACTATCTTTTTGTACTAAGTCTTTGGACTCCTCTTTGTATTTATAGCACACTTCTGGACTAGCCACATTTTAAGTGCTTAGTAGCCATATGCAGATACTAGTGGCTACAGTATTGTATAGCACTCCAGACTAATATTATCATCATAGTGGTAATCTTTTCATATATTTAGAACTCTATATTGGGAAAAGGTTCACACAAATTTCTTACTTATCCTTTCCTTCTATGCTTGAAAACTGAAGACAGTGGATATAGATTTTTACTAAACCACACATCAGCAGTTTTACAAATCAAAACAATATAAATTTGCAAATGTAAAATAGCTAGGGTTTTAACTTTCAGTATTTTAAAAAACACAGTATTTTGAAATATTTTGAAAGTTCAGTATTTGATAATTTTCCAATTTATTAACTTATGAATTACAAATTCAATTTAGGTTGACTTTCTTCAGCAAGCTAATAAAGACCTGGAAAAGCATATACAAGAGCTTATGGAAACCAAGGAAACAGTAACCTCTGAAGTTGTTAATTTAAGTAACAAAAATGAAAAACTCTGCCAGGAATTAACTGAAATAGACCAGTTAGCACAGCAGTTGGAAAGACATAAAGAAGAAGTGCTCGAGACTGCCGACAAAGAGCTTGAGGAAGCAAAGGTACGGCTAGGCTATGGGGGTGCTCGTTAATTCTCCTAGAGTGGAGTGAGCTTGAATCCTTTTGATATCCTATCCTGGTCTTTTGGTTTGTTTCGTAATTCAGGTTTTTTTAGGTGTTATTTACATGCTCTAACCGTTTGCACTTTCTCCAGTTGTTCGTGCGTCTTTCTGAAGCACATCTATTCTTATGGCAATTCTCCAGATTCCTTCCTCTTTTCATTCAAGATTTTCATCTGTCCTTTCTCCACATTATGAGCAGGCTTCTGAAGTTTGTCCTCTAGGTCATTATGTGCTCATGAACCCTTTAAAGGTATTTTTTTGAAACTATGTATGTCCTTGCACATTTTTAAGTTGGTAGCTAACATTTTTCATCCTTAAATAGATGCAAAAGATGTAATTTCTAATCAGTTGTAAAGATTGATCTCTTAAAATTGTCATATTCTTCTTACAAATATAGCCAAAGCCAGTAGAATCCAAATGACCCTTCTTGAAATCCCCACAAAATTGTATCTTATTGTAACATATTTTATGTTGAATATCTTTTTATGATAACTATCAAATGTCTCTGCTATTAAAAATATACATGGATTGAAATTTTTTTAATTTAAAAATATCCTCTGACTATAAGGTTCAGAATGTTAACATTTTCCTGTAAAAAGTATTATGATTATAATTATTAGTAGTCAATGGATCAAAGTGACAGATGTAGCACAAATGTTGATAAATACTTATTAAATAAAAAAGTAAAATTGTACTGAAAATACATCTTTTAGTAATATATAATGGGAGAAAATAGCATCTTAATTAAAGGCTTCGACTAGCCCCAACATTTCAGATGTTGTCTGGAGCTTCAGAAGTTTTTATATGTAGAGATATTATAATATGAAATTAGAAGCTTGCCTTTCTTTTGAAAAGTGGGCAAAAGGCAATTGTGGATGAGGTACCATTTCACACCAGTCAAAATGGCTGCTATCCAAAAGTCTACAAGCAATAAATGCTGGAGAGGGTGTGGAGAAAAGGGAATCCTCTTACACTGTTTGTGGGAATGCAAACTAGTACAGCCACTATGGAGAACAGTGTGGAGATTCCTTAAAAAACTAGGAATAGAACTGCCATATGACCCAGCAATCCCACTGCTGGGCATACACACTGAGGAAACCAGAATTGAAAGAGACGCGTGTACCCCACCCCAGTGTTCATCGCAGCACTGTTTACAATAGCCAGGACATGGAAGCAACCTAGATGTCCATCAGCAGACGAATGGATAAGGAAGCTGTGGTACATATACACAATGGAATATTACTCAGCCATTAAAAAAAATACATTTGAATCGGTTCTATTGAGATGGATGAAACTGGAGCCCATTATACAGAGTGAAGTAAGCCAGAAAGAAAAACACCAATACAGTATACTAATGCATATATATGGAAATTTGAAAGATGGTAATGATAACCCTATATGCGAGACAGAGTAAGAGACTCAGATGCATAGAACAGTCTTATGGACTCTGAGGGAGAAGGTGAGGGTGGGACGTTCTGGGAGAATAGCATTGAAACATGCATATTATCATATGTGAAACAGAACACCATTCCAGGTTCGATGCATGAGACAAATGCTCAGGGCTGGGGCATTAGGATGATCCAGAGGGATGGGATGGGGAGGGAGGTGGGAGGGGGGTTCAGGATGGGGAACACATGTAAACCCATGGCTGATTCATGTCAATATATGGCAAAACCACTACAATATTGTAAAGTAATTAGCCCCCAACTAAAATAAATAAATTTATTAAAAAAAAAAGGCAATTGTGGAAGGGTAGGTGGGAAAGAAGAATTCACATGATACCTAGACCACAGGTTTTCGGGTAGATAATTTTTAAGAGGGATATTTGCAAATTAAGAATCCAGATATTGATTTTGTAAAACTGTATGTATATGATAGTTTTGCATAATACTTGGATAATCTTTATATTATCCCAAGCATGAGTATAACCTATTAATAGTTTTAAGGTCACTACTTTACATCAACTAGATAAAATGAATTAATCTTATACATTGTCATCTCCATTAATTAGTAGAATAGAAAGAAACTACCTCAACATAATAAAGGCCATATGTGAAAAGCCCACGTGGTGAAAGACTAAAACTTTTTCCTCTAAGATTAGAAACAAGACGATGATGTCCATTCTCACTACTTCTGTTCAACATAGTACTGGAAGTCTTGGCCAGAGGAATTAGGCAAGAAAAAGAAGTAAAAGGCATTCCAATTGGAAATAAAGAAGTAAAATTTTGTTTCCAGATGAGATGATATTATGTGTAGAAAACCCTAAAGATGTCAATAAAAAAAAACACAGAACTAATTAATGCAGCAAACTTGCAGGATACAAAATCATTGCATAAGAATCTGGGTGCATTTCTATATTAAAATCCAAAAAGAAAATTAAGAAAATAATCCTGTTTACAATAGTGTCAAAAATAATAAAGATCTTAGGGATAAACTTAGCCAAGGAGGCAAAAGACTTGTATACTTAAAACTATAAAACAATGCTGAAAGAATTTAGAGACAAAATAAATGGGAAGATATCCTGTGTTCACGGATTGGAAGACTTTATTGTTTGAATGTCCCTACTACCCAAAACAATCTGCAGATTCAGTGTGATCCCTCTCCAAATCCCAGTGAAATTCATATGGATCTCAAGGGACCCAGAATAGCCAAAACAACCTTGAAAACGAAGAAAACATAATTAGTGCAGTTTTTTTTTTTAATTGTTTATTTTACCAGGTCTTAGTTGTGGCATGTGGGATCAAGTTCCCTGACCAGGGATCAAACCTGGGCCCCCTGCGTTGGGAGCATGGAGTCTTAGCCATTGGGCCACCAGGGAAGTCTCAGTTAGTGCAGTTTTAATTTTGCTTTTGTGACTGAAGTTTCTTTGCAGCATTTCTGTATCTCGTTGCTCTCCTTTTCTACTTTCTTCTGCATATTCTCTCGTGTGCACGACATCCTGAACCCAGCTTCACATGTTACATTGGCAGTAGTCGAGAATGACAACTTGGCTTAGTAAAAGATTCCTGTTAGGTCACAATATTTTAATCTTGGCCTTCAGCACTCTTAGTTGCCATTTAGAGGATCCAGGTTGATAGTCTCCTGGATGAGGGCATGGCTACCCTCTCCAGTATTCTTGCCTGGAGAATTCCATGGATAGGGGAGTGTGGCGGGCTACAGTCCATGGGGTTGCCAAGAGTTGGACACAACTGAGCGACTAAGCACAAGCACAGGTTGATAGTAGTGGGTGGTGAAAGAGCAAATAGGATAGGAGAGTCAGGAAATGACAGGGCCGTAAGAGGAATCCTAAAAATCAAGGCTCAAGAAAAGTCCTACAAGTATACAGACAGAAGATTTTCAAGTGGCCTTTTTGTTGCCAATGTTACAAATAGGTCTCTATAAGCATTCGGGATACCAGACAAAGAGAAACCTAAACTTTGCCTCCTCTTCATTGAAACTGAGGCATAGAGCTGGCTAAAGCTTTAGCTCTCACTGATGACAGGGAACATGAATTACTCAAAAATGACTTGGTCTCATTTTCACTGTCACTTAGTGATAAATATTCTTGACTTTTAGGTATGTACCTAATAAGCTTTTTATTCCTAGAAAGAGATTAAAAAAAAACTTTCTGAAATGCGGAATCTTGAAGAAACAATGGGAAAACTTCAACTGGTGAGTAGGTTTTGTATTGAATTGCCAGAATTTTCATTAAGAAAAATTTTATGTTTTATTTTACATTTTTTTAACTAAATATAATTTACCTGTCATAATATTTACTGTTTTAAGTGTACAGTCCAGTGGTTTTGGTATAGATACAAAGTAGTGCAGCCATCACTACTAATTCCAGAACATTTTAATCACTCCAAAAAGAAACCTCATACCGGTTAGCAGTCACTCCTCATTTTCCTCTGCTCAACCTCTAACAGCCACTCATCTGCTTTCTGTCTCTGTAATCTATAATTTGCCTATTCTAGATATTCTATGTAAATGAAATTATACAATATGTAACCTTTTATGTGTGACTTCCACTTAACCCATTGTTTTCAAGGTTCATGCGTATCATAGCATGTATCATTACTTCTTTTTTATGGCTAGTAATATCCCATTGTGTTACATATTTGGTTTCATTTATATTTTATAATTCTTTTTTTATATTTCTAGAAATTAATTTAAAAAATTTATTGTAAAAGAGTTTATTTACAATGTTGTGTTAGTTTTAGATGTACAGCAAAGTGAGTCAGTTATAATATACATATATCCACTGTTTTTTATAGATTCTTTTATATATATAGACCATTACAGAGTATTCAGTAGAGTTCCTTGTGCTATACAGTAAGTCCTTATTAATTATCTATTTTATATATAGTTGTGTGTATATGTCACGCCCATCTCCCAATTTATCCCTCTCCCTGCTTACCCCTGGCTAACCATCAGTTTGCTACATCTATAACTGTATATCTGTTTTGTAGATAAATTCATTTGTACCCATTTTTTAGATTCCATATATAAGTGATAGCATATGATATTTGTCTTTCTCTGACTCACTTCAGTCAGTATATATGTTTGTATAATTCTTTAATCTCATATATAATAATAGCAAGTTACACTCAAATTTGGAAAGCCTGTTAGGAATTTTATATTATTTAAATGACTTCATGACTCGTCAGTTTACTAATATTAAAACTAAAAACTGATAATTACTTGATAAAATTGTTGACCTTTATTAAAAAGAACTCAGTTTTATTTTAATTATTTTGCTTGGCAGTACAAGCCATCTTACTAGTCATATTGTTCATTCTGATGGTCTTCAAATGAGACAGCTAGTAATCATCCCAGCATAAACCTGGATGTAGCCTAACCTAGATATAATCTTATAGTCTAGAACCGGCAGAAAGAATGTCTTGCGTACAAGTAGAAATTCCTAGGTGGTCACCTGATAGATTGTTGAGAATTTTTTAACAGCCCGTTAAATTGGATGAGTCTCCGTTAATGTTGGAAGCAAACACTAGGACTAACTTCCAAGTTTTCTCATTACTTATACTCTTCTTACAGTCTAGTGGTAATATTCTGGTTGCAGTCATGAGGCAAATTAAAAAACAAAGCCTTTTGTGATACACTGGCTCATAGTAGATGTTCAAATACTTAACTGGTTTTTGTATGTTCACTCTGAACAGTGTATCACAATGACTTTTCTATTTTATCCAACTGCTTTATCAGGTAGTCAGTTCAGCTGAACACTGAATAATTAGCTAAACCTGCTAGATGTTGTCCACTCTTGAGTTTCGTAGATACTTAAAATTCTCCCATGAAGTCAGGAAATGTAAAGTAGATGTTTTGATGATGTTTTCACTATAGTGAAGCTCCGTGAGGACAGGGATTTTTGCTGTTTGTTCACTGCTGTTTGTAATGCACACTGTTTACAGTTGTATGTGATTTATAATATTGTCTCAGAACTGTGACCAAGTTTCAATGTTGTTGCCTGACAGCAAGATGTAGTTACTTTCTGACCTTTCTTATTTTTTCCATTGGTATTATGTTTTATGTATTTTTAAGATAAATGCTAACAATATTATTAGCTAACATTTGTTAAGTACTTGCCATGTGCTAGACACTGTACAGTGTTTCACATTCATAGAATCATCCATAGATGAATCTGTAGATGAATCATTCATAGATGAATCCTCGGTGTCCAGGTGCTGGTCTTATCCCCATTGTGCAGGTGAGACTGAAAATAACCCTGTACTTATGTATATCTGTGGTAGTCTTAGAGCACTCTCTTTGCTTATGCTCTTCTTTCAACATAAAAACGCTTTAAAATTTTTTATTGAATAAGTCATATTCACTTTTTTGAAAGACAATATGCTAAACAAATTAAAAGAAAATAAAATCCAATAATTCTACTACTTTAGAAGGGAGCACTGTTGAGTTTGGGTTTTATGATGCTTTTAGCCTCAATTGAGAATTAACTTTAATTGAAATGGTATATATTTGACTGACTAAAAGTGTGTGTTTGTGAATTACTCTTAAATAAATGTGCTTTCATGTTTTGTAAAGTTGCTAGAAATCTTAATTTTAGTATTAAAATTTTCAGGAATTAAGCTTATGTCATAAAGAAAAGGAGAGGCTGAGTGATGAACTCCTTATAAAATCAGACCTGGAAACTGTTGTTCATCAGCTTGAACAAGAAAAGCAAAGACTTAACAAAAAAATTGAAAGTTTTGCAGTTACAGGTAAAATATAAAATTTTGATAACTTAAAAAGTGTGATTTCCTCTTAATGTTTTATTTTTAGTAGTAGATGATGTTTCTTTTTCATTCATTCATTCAATAAACATTTGTTGAGTGTTTGCTGTGTATCAGAAACCAGACTAGGTGCTGAGATACAGGAGAAAATCTCTCTCCCTCAAGGATCTTACAGGAGCCTTTTATATTCTGACTAGTTGGTACAGGGAACCCTGGTTGAATATTTTCCAGTGTAAGTTTATCTTTCTTTGAGACACATGATAATAGAATTAAGACTATGAGGAAGACCATTATGAAATAGTGGGAAATTAAAGTACAGAATCTTTTTAAGTAAATGCAATTTTATCACCTTCAGGTACACTCACACACACACACACACACACACACACACACACACACACACACACACACTCTTACACACTTGAAATAGGCTAACTTTCTGCCAGGTACCTTATCATAAATGAATTGGTTTAAGGAACATATAAGAATTCATTCATTCATTCATTTGAAAAATGTTTATGAGCCTGTAGTGCTGGGATGTATAAAGGTAAACAAGTTACACAGGCCCGCTGCTCTTGTGGAGGCTTTAATCTAGTTAGGAAGACAAACTGGTAGCACATAAGCGAAGAAATTAATTTCAGATGGTAAGGGTATTAAATAAAATGGGAGGATGTACTAGAGATCAGCTGATCGAAGGGCGTAGTGATGGACACCAAGCCATATGACAGTCTGGGGCAATTTTCCAGGCAGAGGGAATGGCAAGTGCAGAATCCTGGTGCCATCAAACTTCATGTGTCTGAGGAAGTGAAGGAAAGCCAGGGTGCTATTTTAAGAAGATGCTGTATCCCAGGCTCTTCAGCATCCACGTGGATAATCTATCTGACCCCTTCTCTGGTTAACCAGGTGGACGACTTGAGCATGTTACTTAACGTTGCTTCAGTTTCCCTATCTGTGTGGTTAAGAAGGCACCTAATCCAAAAGCTTGTTATGAGGATTAAATGAGTTCATATATTATTAAAGTGGTTAGGCCTACATATGAAAATTTGCAATTTTACTTCCTTTCATGCTATCTCTATCCTGCCATTTCAGCATAATCTTTCAGATACCTGAAACTTTCTTGTTTCTTTGTGTTTTGAATACATCCTCCTACCCAAAATCCAGCCGTGGATCAACTAAAACATTTACATGTGCGCACACTTGCATGTGCCCCAGTTCAGTTCAGTTCAGTCACTCAGTCGTGTCCGACTCTTTGCGACCCCATGGACTGCAGCACACCAGGCCTCCCTGTCCATCGCCAACTCCCGGAGTTTACTCAAACTCATGTCCATTGAGTCGGTGATGCCATCCAACCATCTCATCCTCTGTCGTCCCCTTCTGTCTTCAATCTTTCCTAGTATCAGGGTCTTTTCTAGTGAGTCAGCGCTTCGCATCAGGTGGCCAAAGTATTGGAGTTTCATCTTCAGCATCAGTGCTTCCAATGAATATCAGGACTGATTTCCTTTAGGATGGACTGGTTGGATCTCCTTGCAGTCCAAGGGACTCTCTAGAGTCTTCTCCAACACCACAGTTCAAAAGCATCAATTCTTCGGCACTCAGCTTTCTTTTTAGTCCAACTCTCACACCCATACATAACTACTGGCAAAACCATAGCTTTGACTAGATGGACCTTTGTTGGCAAAGTAATGTCTCTGCTTTTTAATGTGCTGTCTAGGTTGGTCATAACTTTTCTTCCAAGGAGCAAGCATGTGCCCCAGACAGTAGCAATAGCACTGGGTTACATGGCCCCGAACCACAGCGCCCCCTTCAGTGAGGTATGGAGATCTTACTCTATATTCCTTACCGCTTGATCTCCCACTCTGCAGGGAACATATTCAAGTGTTTTTCATTCTCAGTAAACCCATTCTGAGTAAATGATCTTACCTCCAGTTTTCCTAAAAGAACAGAAGCTGTCAGGGAGGCATTCCGTGTTCCTGTCCCCAGATCTTGAACCTGTCCACCCTTATCTTCCCTGTTGGAGTGGAGCCATCTGGCTTTTATGATAG
The DNA here is from genome assembly GCA_024291935.2 of Okapia johnstoni. Classification (NCBI taxonomy): domain Eukaryota; kingdom Metazoa; phylum Chordata; class Mammalia; order Artiodactyla; family Giraffidae; genus Okapia; species Okapia johnstoni. The sequence continues at coordinate 64,890,097 of CM044308.1, forward strand.
GCCACTGCCTCCATCTGTTCTCTAGGTCCCATTCTCTCTCATTTTAAAATGCTACGTATTATCTCTTTTTGATAACATTAGCCTTTGTACTGTTTTTTCCCCATTGGTATTCAAAGGTGCTTTTCCCTTTTCCCATTCTAAAGCAAAAACTGTGACCCAATCCTATCCAGCTACTGTTTCCTCCTCATTATAGCTTTTATATATTGAAAAGTCATTCATACCTGCTTTTCTGCTTGATCACCTTCTATCCTTTAGCACCTCTGCTGCTGCTACTGCTAAGTCACTTCAGTCGTGTCCGACTCTGTGCGACCCCATAGACAGCAGCCCTCCAGGCTCCTCTATCTACAGAATTCTCCAGGCAAGAATACTGGAGTAGGTTGCCATTTCCTTCTCCATTTAGCACCTCAGTCCACTCCAGTTTGCTTCTGTCCTCTACTTCACCAATAAAACTGCTCTCGTTAAGATCACCAGTCACCTACATTATGCTAAATACAGTGAACAGTTTTCATTCATCAGTTTATTTGACTTGCCGTTTAAGGCATTTGCCCATTCCTTCAGCTCTCTTGCTTTCTTAACCTCTCTGGTCACTCGTTAGAATGAATTCTGCTATTCATCCTCTGGATTGTATTGTATGCTGTTCCTTTGTGGCTCTTGTCCTACTACAATTATAATAATTATTTGACCTTGGACATGTTTTTCATACTTGTATTCTTAGCTCATGCTGGACATAACAGTAAATGCTCAATAATTATCTGTCAAATGAATGAAAGAAGATGGTAAGTGAATTGGAATATGTCTTGAAAATCACTTCATGCTTTTGAATTGTAAAGAACATCAGTTAAATTAGATTGAGCTATACAAAATTGCCAATATTAGGCAGCTTTTGGCTTCCCAGGTGGTCCTAGTGGTGAAGTACCTGCCTGCCAGTGCAGGAGACATGAAAGATGGGGGTTCCATCCCTGGGTTGATAAGATCCCCTGGAGGAGGGCATGGCTACCCACTCCAGTATTCTTGCCTGGAGAATCCCGTGGACAGAGGAGCCTGGTGGGCTACAGTCCATGGGGTCACCAAGAGTCAGACACAACTGAAGCGACTTAGCATGCATGTACATACACAGGCTACTTTTGACTCTTGAAAAGGTAATTGCTATGGTAAAAGTTAATAACTGTGCTTATTTGAGGAAAGACTAGTTGTTTTGTGTATACTATGTTAAATTTAAGCTTAATGTTAAAGTCACGCATATTATAACCAGTTTTAACAGGTAAATTTTCTTTTAGTGCACTTTCAGGTCACCAGAGAGTAAGTACCATGTGATAATTTATTGTTCACTGTGTAGTACTAAATAGTACCCAGATTTGTATATGACCAAAGCAGGTCTTGACTTATTGGATTTTATTTAAACTTGTAATATAATTTTTGGGGTTTTTTTTCCTCTTTCCCTTTCAGCATTTAGCTCTTTGATATTTGGCAGTTGTAGGTGATATGCAAAACAGCTAATGATTTTTAGTAGCTTTCATTGTAAAAATTATTGATATAATTTATTTGGCTGATTATACATTTTATATGCAGCATTGTTTTAAGATTTTATTACTTTAATCTGCAGAAAGAGAACTTACTTTGGAAGTTGAGAGGATGAGACTAGAACACGGAATAAAACGACAAGACAAGTCACCTTCTCGCTTAGATACATTTCTGAAAGGTATAGAAGATGAACGAGATTTTTATAAGAGAGAACTAGAAAAACTCCAGCATATAATACAGCGAAGATGTTGCTCTAGAAGTCATTCTACATGTGAAAAAATTCCAGGATTTAAAACACTAGAAAAGGTAATATCTCTTTGTGAGAGTGTTTGATAAGGCAAGAAAGATCTTTATGAGCAAACTTTTGATTTATTATTGTAATAATGTAATGTTATTCACACTTATTTTTAAGAAGTCTTTCTTAATTTTCATTTTTGTAGTCTTCTGTGACCTATGCTTTAGGAATACTGCATTTATTAAGTATTTATTAAGTATTCTTTAAAGTATAACATACTGATTCCTGGAAACTGAGGGAGATTGAATAGCTCATTATATATATGGGAGGAGTGCAGGGGCATCTGAGCTTTCAGAAACTGGATCCAGGAACTCATGCTACTGGACATATCCTCTCTGTCTAATCTTTACTTTTGGTATCAGCTGCATTTTCTTTCTTTAAGTAGAGTGGCTTTGTCTACATGGCAGGCTGAGTGGCTTCGTGCCATTCCCAGCTTTTTACCAGTCAGAAAGGCAGGCTACATTGTACAGACCATGCATCTTCCATGATAACTGTGCAACAGGAAAGAGTAAAAAATGGCAGTGAGCACTGGACAGATGATCCCCTTTGTCCACTACAACCATGTTTGCAACTCGATGGTCTAAAGATGTATATTGTATAAGGTTAACCGTGATGCATAAGAGAGTATAAACGTGTTGTCCTCATTTTAGGTCTTGATTATTTTCAACATTTTATGACTATCATCTGGGTTCTTTAGATTTTTCTTTTTTTAAAAGTTGGAGTTAGAGGATTCCTGGAGGCTTCTATGACCTTAACATTATCTACATACTGGATAAAATTAGAAAAGTTGAAAGTATAGTCATTAAAACTCAGGACATTTGATTTTAGACTTCGCTGCATTTACCAACTCTGTCATCTTTTTCGTGGAGATCTTCTGCCTACTGCCAAATGGTTTTGAGACATTTTCTAATTAGACTGCTTTTTAACCTCATTGGCTCGTGACTGAATTTGATTTAGAGTGTTAGTTTAAACACTGGCCTTTGTTATCTGTTCAGAGCACAATGAATTGGTTGGAACATACAGTGTAAATTAATTTATGTGTACTGAGTTGTTTTTTAAGCTCCGTATATACTTAGGAATCAAAAATAAATCACTGAATTGATCACCTTCATTGTGTGGGACAGTCTTCTTCAAAAATGTTGATTAGTTTAATCAACTTATTAAGTAGAACTGAGTGGATAAGTGTCTCAACACTTTTAAATATTGGATTTGTTTGCTTGGTGTGAATTTATGGTTGAACGATAAGTTGAGATATGGGTAAGGTACTGGTAAAATTAGGAGAGGCCTTCCCCCCTTCATCTTATTTAGTTCCTTGAAATGTTCTAATGATACCTGACATAATTAATTTTGTAAAGTTTAGAAAGTTGGGACCTTGGTAGCATTTTAGAGTCCCAGAAGTAAATTTCAGGCGTGGTAGGGAATAATGGGTGATGTACATGAGTGAAATGGGTGGAGTGAGTGCTGTGAACTCAGGAGTAAATTCCAGCCTAAAACTGGGTGTTTTAAACATGTTTAGAAACAGTTGTTGGCAGACAACATAGACCTCTCTTAAGCTGGATTTGGTACAGGCTGAGTTTTCAACCCCTGCTTTTTATAGCAAATTATTGGGCAGAGTTTCCTGGGATTACTGCAACTCAGAAAAAATATTGACATTTTTCATATCAGTGATTTTTGTCAACAAGATACCCATTAGTTCTCTGTTGTCTGTGTAGGGACAGCACTGGTCTCTTTGACCTTGTACTTACCAGACTTCCAGATGTGAGTTTTGGGTATAGTGTAATGGGAAATGCTTTGGAGTTGGAAACCTTATAGAAGCTTCAACTCCACACTGGCTTTATGACCTTAGACAAGTTACCTAACTCATGGAGCTTCAACTCCACACTGGCTTTATGACCTTAGACAAGTTACCTAACTCATGGAGCCCCGGCTTCCTCATTTGCAAAGTGAGGAATGTATCTGCAATCTTTTATGAAGATTACATGACATAATTGTATAAGGGTCCAGCATAACACCTAGTTCCTAGTAAATGTTTTATTTCTTTATTATTTGCTCGTTCAAAGCACATCAGGTGTAGGTAGAAAGTTAGGTTTAATTCAGTAGATGTATACTGAGAGCATGCTATGAATGTGGCACCTAGGATACAAGATAAAGAAGACCTATTTCCTATCCTCAGTCTAGCATTGTGGGTATGTGTGCATGAGTTTGTGTGTGTGTGCGTGTGTGTGTGTGTGTGTGTGTTTTTAGGAAAAATGGAGTGATAAAAGGGAATTATTAACACACATACATACAAGACATATTTAGAGAAGTGGGGAATTCATTCATTTTACTGAATTGCATGCTAAGCACTGAAGATGTGGTGAGAAGGACCTACTATGTCTCTGAGGGTATTTTCATTTTAGTAGTGGTGGTTGTTTTTCAGTCCATAAGTCATGTCTGACTCTTTGCGACCCATGGACTGCAGCACACCAGGCTTCCCTGTCCTTCACCATCTTCTTGAGCTTTCTCAAACTCATGTCCATTGAGTCGGTGATACCATCCAACCATCTCGTCTTCTGTCTTCCCCTTCTCCTTCTGCCTTCTGTCTTTCCTGGCATCAGGGTCTTTTCCAATGAGTTTGCTCTTCACATCAGGTGGCCACAGTATTGGAGCTTCAGCTTCAGCATCAGTCCTTCCAGTGAATATTCAGGATTGATTTCCTTTAGAATTGAGTGGTTGGATCTCCTTGCTGTCCAACGGATTCTCAAGAGTCTTCTCCAGCATATCAATTGGAAAGCATCAATTCCTGGGCGCTCAGCCCTCTTTATGGTCCAGCTCTCACATCTGTACATCACTACTGGAAAACTGTAGCTTTGACTATACAGACCTTTGGCAGTGAAGTGATATCTCTGTTTTTAATACTCTGTCTAGGTTTGTCATAGCTTTTTTTCCAAGGAGCAAGTATCTTTTAATTTCATGGCTGCAGTCACCATCCGCAGTGATTTTGGAGCCCAAGAAAATAAAATCTGTCACCCTTTCCACTTGCTCTGCATCTATTTGCCATGAAATGATGGGACCAGATGCCGTGATCTTAGTTTATTGAATGTTGCGTTTTAAGCCAGCCTTTTCACTTTCCTCTTTCACCCTCATTAAGATGCTCTTTAGTTCCTCTTCAATTGCTGCCGTCGGATGGTATCATCTGCATATCTGACATTGTTGATATTTCTCCTGGCAGTCTTGATTCCAGCTTGTGAGTCATCCATCCTGGCATTTTGCATGATGTACTCTGCATATAAGTTAAATAAGCAGGATGACAATATACAACCTTGATGTACTCCTTTCCCAATTTTGAACCAATCCATTGTTCCATGTCCGGTTCTAACTAGTGCTTCTTGACCTGCGTACAGGTTTCTCAGGAGACAGGTAAGGTGCTCTGGTACTCCCATCTCTTTAAGAATTTTCCACAGTTTGTTGTGATCCATATGATCGATACAGTCGAAGGCTTTAGCATAGTCAGTGAAGCAGATTTTTTTTTTTTTTTGAATTCTCTTGCTTTTGCTATGACCCAGTGGGTGTTGGCGATTTGATCTCTGGTTTTAGTGATAAAGACACTAATTAAACACCCAGTTGTGTAAATAACTTTATAATCTCATTTATAGTAGGTGTTAATGAGGAAAGAATATGGGAAATATTCAGAATGCTATGAGAGTATATAGAGGGAGATGTAAATTAGATTGGAGAATCTGGAAGGACTCCTTATAGAGAGTGGCGTTTAAGCTGAGACCTAGACAATAATGAAAACAGACTGTCAAATCCTTATTCATTGAGCTCTCCTTTTCTAAAATCTAGGCATACCACCTCCTTTCTGTAAAAATATTTTTATTTAAATATGATTAAGTTATAGGTTTTCTTTTATAGTTATTTAAATGTTAATTAAGTCCTCACCCTAATTGCTTTTATCCTGTAATACAGATACATTTTGTCCTTCAAGGTGTCCAGATAGCTAATCTCATTCATCTTCCCTTGATTTTTCTTGCTTAACCAAAAGGATAACTTATTTCCAAGTGGCAGGTGAAGGATACTTCATGGATATTTACCATTTACCAAGTGTACATTGGACATGGTATGTGCATAGTAGATATTGAATAACATAGATCAGGATGCTTTCCAATGTAGCAAAATACCAGATTGTCACTATCTGGAGCTTCTGCATATAGTACTTGAACATTAATATACCATAGACCCCAAGTGTACATTTACCATATTTATTTTCTACAATAGCTATGAAGTTAATGGTTTTTTTTTTTTTTTAGTTGTACTGGAATAATAGGCATAATCTTGTTTTAGGAATGTTGGAAGTACTTGCTTATTCAGTGAATATCCTAATGTACACCGTCTGGTAGAAATATTTATATTTATCTGATTGCAGAAAAAATAGACCTCACATAGGTTTGATGCTGGGACGGTTGGGGGCTGGTATGCCTGCGAAATTGATCTTGGATTTAGTCTCAGAAAACACTGAGGAATGTGCTAGGCTGGTGGAGTTACTTGTGCTGGGTGAGCAGGTGAGCAGGTATACACATACCCTCTTGATTCCTCCTGTGGAGAGGGTTATAAACTAGTGATTCCCAACTCCAAATGAATCAGAATCACCTAGAGGGCTTGATAAACCAGTTACTGGGCCCTGCCCCCAAAGTTTCTGATTGAGTAGGTCTGGGATGTACCTCAAAATTTGCATGCCTAGCACGTTCCCAGATACTGCATGCTTCCGGTCTGGGGATTATACTTTAGTTACAACACCAGTATAAACAACTGGGGGAGAATGACAGTTGAAGCATCTGATGGGATCTAATCCAGTAGGATCAGTGGCAGCTGGGTCTCTTGCTGGGAACTTGAAGGCCTTTAAATTTGCCCCAGCATTGTCTCTCCTGGTCTCCTTATAGATTAATAATTGTGTTCCTTAATTACATTAAAGGAAGTTGTGTTCTTTTTGTCTGTTAGCATCTTTCAGTCAGTCTCATCATCAGCATCCTTGTGGCAACCATGTGGTGATAATTACAGCAAATGATAACTTCTGTCTTGAATTATGTTTCAGGGTGATTACGACTCGGATATCCATCTCATCACAAGAGAAAGAGACGAACTTCAGCGTATGCTAGAAAGATTTGAAAAGCACATGGTGGATATACAGTCCAACGTTAAATTATTGACAGCAGAAAGAGATAAACTAAGTGTCTTATATAATGAAGTAAGATATTGATTATGTAACACCAGTTAACTATAATGGAACTAGTATATATCCTTTATATTACTATAGTATATGGATGTTAGGGATATTCCTTCACAGTTAGTAGTTTCTACTATCATCCTGTTCCCAAAGCAGAGATTTCTATTGTTTTTTCATATTTATTTTTCCTCTTTTCTAGCCTATCTGTGGGTCAGGTCACTTTGGGATAATTCTCTATTTCTCAAACTGCTGAATGGGTCTCAGCCTGACTCTGAGTCAAATGTTTCCTCGGGATTCAATCATGTTGGGTTATGTGTATCTAACAGTGGGTAGCACTAACTAATTAGATACATTGGATATTAAGGACTTAGCTTAGAGGGATAGGGAGGGGAAATTCACTATAGGTTGGACCAGTTACAAGCCTCAGTTGTCAGAGGGCAAGGTGAGTCTGAACAGACCATGGTGTTTATCACCAAACTTTGTTCTCATACCAATCTCCCATGAAATCCTATTGCTATTTTGAGAAGAAGAGAAAGATACATGAGTTAAAAGGCCAAGTTGAAGAAGCTTTTTTTACTTCTGGAGTTTTTTTGGGATTCTGCAGTATAAATTGATCTACTTTCTGGGCTTTTCCTGCAGTTGGCTTAGATTTCAGCTTTCTTGGGTTTGCTTACTTAATTAGTAGTTGTCCATCTGCTATTTGGCTTTCAAAATATTGTGGTTGGCACTTCTCTCCATCTTCTTGTCTTTTTAATTATTCCTATTATTACTTGAATCCTTTTACTCTCATTTTGGTGGCATTTGGGAAGAGAGCAAAAGTAGCATATGTTTAGTTTTCCTTTTTTCAACTGGGAAAAAATTTTTAATTTATATCTTTGTTTTTTATATCCATTGTTTTTTAATTTATATATTTTACTACTTTAAGGCTCAGGAAGAATTATCTGCACTAAGACAAGACTCTACCCAAACCACAGTCTCCAATAATACTGTTAGTCTTATAGAAAAGGAAAAAGAACTTGCATTATCTGACTTAAGAAGGATTATGGCAGAAAAGGAAGCTTTAAAAGACAAATTAAAAGTAAGTAATTAGACTGACTTATTTTTACAAGGTAATTTATTGAGAAAAAGGGAGGTCTTTTTTTATGTTTTCCTGTGATATGACTATTTTGAATCTAGATCAGGAGTTGGCAAACCATGGCCCATGAGCCAAATCCAGAACACTGTATTTATATGGCCAACGTGCTAAGAATGGTTTTTACATTTTAAAATCGTTGAAAAAAATCAAAAGAAGAACATTTCATGACACATGAAAATTGTGAAATTCAGATTTCATTGTTGATAATACTTACTAGTGGGAATACTCATTCATTTATGTGCAGCAGTGGCAGAGTTGAGTAATTGCAGTAAAAACTGTATGGTCCACAAAGCCTAAAACGTTTATTATCTGGTTCTTTATAGAAAAGAACCAACTCTGATCTCAATAGGAAGTCCCTCATATTATCTTTTTTTTCCTTAAAAAAAAGCTTCATTGAGATATTCACATACCATATAATTTACCCATTTAAAGTGTATAATTCATTTGTTTTTAGTATATCCACAGACTTGTTCAGCCATCCCCACAATCACTTTTCGAGCATGTTCATTACCTCAAAAAGAAACTATTGTACCGGTTAGCAGTCACTGTTAACATCTCCCAGCCTCCTCAGGCCTAGACAACCACTAATCTACATTCTATCTCTAGATTTACCTACTCTGGACATTTCACATAAATTGAACCATTCAGTATGTTTTTTTTTGTCTGCCTTCTCTAACTTAGCATAATGTTTTCAAGGTCCATCTGTTAAGTCATATGTATCAGTACTTTATTACTTTATATTATGGGGTAATATTCCATTGTATGGATAGACAACATTTTCTTTATCATTGGGGTGGTTTCTGCTCTTCGGCTGTTACAAAAATGGTGCTGTGAACATTTGTATACAACTTTTTGTGTGGGTGTGTTTTCTTTTGTCTTAGATGTATACCTAGAGTCATATGATAACTTTAATCATTTGAGCAACTGCCAAGCTGTTTCTCCAAAGTGTCTGTGCCATTTTTAGTCCCACTAGTAGGGGTTAGAGTTCTAATTTCTCTGCATCCTTACCAATATTTGTTACTATCTAACTTTTTTGTTATCATCATGCTAGTGAGTGTGAAGCAGTATCCTTTTTAATTTTGATTTGCATTTCCCCGATGATTAAAGTGCTTATTTTCATATGCTTATTTGGACACTTATATATCTTCTTTAGAGAAATATCAATACAATCCTCTTGTCAGATATATGATTTGCAAATACTTTCCCTCCCTCATTTTGTGGGTTGTCTTCTTATTTTTTTAGTATTGTTATTTGAAGCACAGATATTTTAAAATTTTGATGAAGTCCAATTTGTTTTTTTCTTTTGTTTGTGCTTTTGGTGTCATATCTAGCGGCAGTATTTTATTTCATAATCTCTCCAAAATGTTAACATACATAAAGCACTTAACAGTGCTCAGTACATTAAAAGAACTCAATGTTAACTATTATTGTTACTATTTTGGAGTCCATAGTTTACTTCCAGTAAGTATTATTGAATTAATGTTTACACAATTAGTACCTACGGTTAAGAATAAGAACTTTTAAGTATTATAAAGGTGGTCTTTATGTCATAGATTTTCAGTTAAAGTTTTGCCCCAACAGAGTACTTTTAATTTGAATCTTCTGGAAAATTGCCTTCCAGAAAGTGCTTTTTTTAATAAAAATAAGTGTCACAGTTACCAAATGGAAAACTGCTGTGCAATATGGCAACTTTTAGTACAAGCTACTGATTTATCCTTTTCCATATCTGTTGAAATGACTAAGGAATGTAAAAGTAGGATAAAAAAGTACAGTAGTACCAAAAACTCAGAAAAAGTGACATTCATATTACCAGACTCTTTCTGGATTACAGGAGGCAGGATTTATGAGTTTACAACAGATTTTTTTACATGAAAAACTCAACTAATCCTCTCGGTCATTAAGTCTCCTCTACTAGTTTCCTGTTGTTTCACTGCCCACCCAGTTTTTGAACTCAGGCATCATCACTGAGTCCTCTCTCCCTGAAAACTCCTATCTCTCATTTAATCACAAAGTCCTACTGATGCTACCTCTAATAATATTTAACATGTGTTACGCCCTTTCCATGTGGGAAACTCTTGTTGTAAGTGCTTTTTACAAGAGCTTTGTCAATAAATCTTCACAGTTGCCTTTTCAGTTGACAGTGCTTACAGATGCAGTGTCTGAGTTACAGTGAGTAAATAATTTGCCATACCAACAGACAGATGAAAAGATGCTCAACATCGCTAATCATCAGAGAAATGAAACTCAAAACCACAATGAGGTATCACCTTAAATACCTGTCAGAGTGGCTATTGTCAAAAAGACCACAACTAGCAAATGTTGACAAGGATGTAGAGAAAAGGGAATGCTTGTACACTATTGGTATTGTAAATTCATGTAGCTACTGTGGAAAACAGTTTGAAGATTTCTCAAAAACCTAAAAATAGATCTATAATAATATATGATCCAGCAATTCCACTCCTAGGTATATGCCTGAAGAAAGTAAAAATGGTAATTTGAAAGATATATGTTCATAGCACCGTTATTTATAGGTCCCAAGATACAAAGCAACTGAAGTGTCCATCAGTGAATGAATAAGGAAGCTGTAGTGTGTATATTCAATGGAGTTCCACTTGGCCATAAAAAAGAATTAAATTTTTCCATTTGCAACAACATGGGTGGACTTGGAAGGCATTATGCTTAGTGAGATAAGTCAGAGGAAAACAAATACTGTATGTTATCACTTACATGTGGAATCTAAAAAATGAAACAAGCTAGTGAATATAACAAAAAAGACTCAGATTCACAGATACAGAGAACAAACTAGTGGTTTCTGGTGGGGAGAGGGGTGGGGGAAGGGGCAAGATGGGGTAGGGAATTAGATTTCCCTGGTTGTCCAGTGGTTAAGACTGCACTTTCAAAACAGTGGGTATGGGCTCGATCCCTGGTCTGGAAACTAGGATTCTGTATGCTGTGATGTGGCCAAGTACAAAAATTTTTTAAAGAGGTGCTAATGAGTTTGTATACAGTAAACAAGCTACAAGAATATATTGTACAGCACAGCAAATATAGCTGGTATTTTATAATCATAAATGGAGTAAATCTTTAAAAACTGTAAACTATTATGTTGCACACCTAAGACCTATGTAATATTGTGAATTAACTATACCTTAATAAAATAATAGTGATAATAATTTGCCCAAGATTACCCAGCTAATGAAGTCACAAAGACTCTGGCTGCTGAGCTCACAGTGGTTTCTCTTGCATCACTTTGCTTGTTTCTGTTCCCCTGATACCATCCTATTCTGGCCATTATTCTCTCAACTGCACTAGTGTATCAGTGGCCTCTCAAATCTGTATTTTACACTGAAGTCAGAGTCATTGTTCAAAGATGTTCGATCTGCTTACTTCACTTCCTGTTTTAAAATCCATTAACTGTTCTCAGGGACTTCCATGATTGGCCTTTGCTACATCATGGTCCAGCTCAGCCCTCCCCACTCCCCACCACTCATTTTCTCAACTCCAGGCTTAATGAACTTTCTCGTGCCCCTGTTTTTAACATAGGCTATTGAAAACTCTTTTATCCCTTTCACCTGGCTTTCCCAGTCTCCTCACCTGGCTGATTTCTATTCATCCATTAGAGCCATGTTAAACAGGAAACAGGAAGCAGGTTAAACAGCCTTACACAGGAGGTGAACTCTGGATCCCTGATTCCCTTCCAATATGTTGCCTTCAAGTTCCTTTTCCTAGCAAAATATTCATGAATTTTATTTTAATATCTTGTTTAAGGTTTATCTTTACTAGACTATAATGTCTATGACATCAGAGACTTCATCTGTTTTACTGTATTCCTAACACCTTACTTGGTGCTTGTTATATAATATGTACTCAGTACTGGCTGAATGATTTAGTAAATAAAAAAAGGCCTACAGTAGAGTGACTTTTTCAATGAAATATATAATCCAAACATCAGATGTCTTAACTTACTTCTAATGAATAGTAGAGCCTCTTGATGAAAGTGAAAGAGGAGAGTGGAAAAGTTGGCTTAAAGCTCAACGTTCAGAAAACTAAGATCATGGCATCTGGTCCCATCACTTCATGGGAAATAGATGGGGAAACAGTGGAAACAGTGGCTGACTTTATTTTTCTGGGCTCCAAAATCACTGCAGATGGTGATTGAAGCAATGAAATGAAAAGACGTTTACTCCTTGGAAGGAAAGTTATGACCAACCTAGACAGCATATTAAAAAGCAGAGACATTACTTTGCCAACAAAGGTCCATCTAGTCAAGGCTATGGTTTTTCCAGTGGTCATGTATGGATGTGAGAGTTGGACTAGAAAGAACGCTGAGCACCGAAGAATTGATGCTTTTGAACTGTGGTGTTGGAGAAGACTCTTGAGAGTCCCTTGTATAGCAAGGAGATCCAACCAGTCCATCCTAAAGGAGATCAGTCCTGAATGTTCATTGGAAGGACTGATGTTGAAGCTGAAATTCCAATACTTTGGCCACCTGATGCGAAGAACTGACTCATTTGAAAAGACCCTGATGCTGGCAAAGATTGAGGGCAGGAGGAGAAGGGTACAACAGAGGATGAGATGGTTGGATGGCATCATGGACTCGATGGACATGGGTTTGGGTGGACTCCAGGAGTTGGTGATGGACAGGGAGGCCTGGCGTGCTGCAGTCCATGGGGTCGCAAAGAGTCGGACACGACTGAGCGACTAAACTGAACTGAACTGAAGTGAAAGTGTCAATTGTGTCCAACTCTTTGTGACTCCATGGACTGGAGCCCGCCAGGCTCCTCTGTCCATGTAATTTCTCCTGGCAAAGACACTAGAGTGGATTGTCATTTCCTTCCCCAGAGGATCTTCCCTATCCAGGGATTGAACCTGGTTCTCTTGCATTGTAGGCAGATAGATTCTTTACCATTTGAGCCACCAGGGAAGCCCATTTTTAATGAATAACATGGATGGGAGTAAGAATTGGCATGAAAAATTCTCACAGAGCACCAGCATATCAGTTGTCCTGGACTTAGCATCAAAAAGAGTCAGATAAGTTAATATAACCAAAAATAACAGCACTTGTGTTTATATTGTTGACCACTCTTGAAACTGAATTCTTGCATGGCTCTGTAGTATTCTGTTTTCTGTGTCTTTCTGATCCCATCTGTTGTTCCTTTATACTCTGTTCCTCTTACGTCTCCTCTCATGAGGGCATACTTCTGGGCTTACTTAATCTGGGTTTTTCCCTTTATGGTTGTGCTAATGGATTGATCTGTATAAATCTTTATAAATGAACCCATATCAGTCTGTGTCTTCTGTCACAGTCACACATGGAGGTAGAGTGTAAAAGATGAAGAACTCTTGTTTTTGTTTTCAACCGAAAGCATCATTTTTGTAAAATTTCTAGTGATTTTCTTTCTAAAACATTTCAGTGTTATAAAAAGACAAAATAGTACTGTAGAATTGCATTGCTTATTTTTGAAATTTTGTTTTATTATCTGATATGAGTGAACATCTTCTATAAAATTCTCTTACAGCATCTCCAGGAAATGAGTATTTTTGGAAAATCAGAATTAGAGAAAACTATTGAGCATTTGACATGTGTTAATCACCAGGTAATTTATCAAACTGGATTTGGGGTGTATTTTGTTGTATGAATGACTATTTCAGTTAAATTTTAATGTACTGTATGTTTTTAAAATTACAAAATAATATTTAGAGAAGCTGTGTATCGGTGACTGACTAGGAGTATGTACTCTGAAGATTGACTACATGGGTTCATATCCATCTCTGTCACCTGTTTTCTGTAGGCAAATTTCTTAAACTTTTTATCCATTAATTTCTTTGTTTGTAAGATAGAAATGGTACTCAAACTTATTTCTTAGAGTTTGTGAAAATTAAATGAATTAATACACATCAAGAACTTAGAATATTCACTGCCATATCATAAGTGTTCATTAAGTGTTAGCTATGATATTTTGCTCTTTTGTTTTTTTAAACAAAAAATCATATAATATAGGCTTAGAGTAAGAAGTGAAATTCCTTTTCATTCCTTATTGCGCTCACTAGAGATAGGGTTTTTAACAAATTGGTAAGTGTTTTGATAGTCTTTGTTTTTTTCTCACTGTGTTTTCTTTTGACTAGTTTCCTTTTCCATGTCTTCACTGTTTTTATTTATCTACTAATTCTATCATCTGTTTCAGTCAACCTTGGGCCAGTTGATTTTTTTTCCTTTTCCACTTAGGTTGTATTTTCCTGCTTCTTTGCATTCCTGGTAATTTTCGATTGGATGTCTGACATTGTCTATTTTATTTTTTTGTTTGCTGGAGAGTTTATATTCCTAGAAACACTGTTGAATTTGTTCTGTGATACGAATAGATCAGATGAAAGTAGCTTGATCCTTTTTGGTTTTGCTTTTAAGCTTAATTAGGTGGGACTAGAGGAGCATTTAATTTTGGACTAGTGCTTGCTTTGGCAGCACATATACTAAAATTTTGGACTAATTTTGTTTTACTGCTGAGACCAAATCTTTTTGGGTACGCTCGCTGACTGTTGCCCCATGAATTATGAGGTTTTCAAATGACTGATGGGAAAGAAACTATTCCTGACTTGGCATGAGCCCTAAGTACTGTTCCCTCTAATTCTTTGATGGTTCTTTCCCTGGCCTTGGGTAGCTTTTTGTGAGCTGAGCTTCTGCTCGGCTGAAGATTCAAGGGCACCCTTTGTAGATCTCTGGAGCTCTAACCCTGTGCTCTTACTCCTCTAGTATCTGCCCTACAAATTCTAACTGCTGTGGCCTCCCTTGCCTCTCAGTCCTGTAGTCTGAATTTAGGCAAACCACCAAGTTCAGCTGGCTACCTTTTCCTGTGCCACAGCCTAGAAATTCTTCCAGCAATAAGCTTGAACAGTGACAGGGCTCATCTCATTTATTTTATGTCTCTTAGGGGTCACTATACATCATTGCCTGATGCCCAGTGTCTTGAAAACCATTGTTCCATGTATTTTGCCTAAACTTTTAGTTATTAAGGGTCCCTATCACTCTAGCCTGCCCAGAATCTGAAAGCATGACTTAATAAACTGGAAACTATATCTGAAGTACTAGAAGTCATTGAAAAGAGAGTAGGAGATACAAAATATAAAATAAATTTAAAGGCTTAGAGAATAAAATGAAAGTGTCCTACATTTATTTAGTCAGAATTCTAGGGGATATAATAGAATATGGGAGAGGCTGTATTTCATGACATAATAACTGATACTTTTCTGGG
The DNA here is from genome assembly GCA_024291935.2 of Okapia johnstoni. Lineage (NCBI taxonomy): Eukaryota > Metazoa > Chordata > Mammalia > Artiodactyla > Giraffidae > Okapia > Okapia johnstoni. Next base: position 64,905,498 of record CM044308.1, read on the forward strand.
TATTATAGGAAACACAGAAATCCTCTGATTCAGATTCCACAGTGAATTACAGTAGCATGACAAATCCCATGCAATATAGATGAAAAGAAAATCCATACCATTTTTATAGCAAGAAATAATGAAGATGCCTGTGTATAATTTTGAAGGATCTTAATAGAAAACATTTTATAACCTTATTAAGACATGAAGATCTAAATAAATGGAATGATGTATCAGGTTTATTAAAAAGGTGACAGTTTATTAAAAAGGTGACAGATACCATGTTTGTAAAAAAAAAAAAAAATGTAAATCCTCCCCAAATTCGTCTGTAGAGTTGATGTAGTTTCATCTGAAATCCCAAAAACATGATGTGTGTGCGTGTGTGTGAAAATTGACAATAGATTTAAAAATTTACATGGAAGCAGAGAGTCAGGAATCACAAAGAAATTTTAAAGAATATACTGTGGAACTTGTCCTGCTAGATATGAAGGCTTTAGAGTTAGTATTTAAGGTAGGGTGATAGTGCTCAGGGATTGAGAGTGATAAAACCAACAGAAAGCAAACCCACAAATTATGGAAATTTGATATATGGAGGACTCAGATCAACAGGATAAGAGAGAATTATTCAGTAACACTGTTTCTGGGATGGGCTTCCTTGGTGGCTCAGCTGGTAAAGAATCCACCTGCAATGCGGGAGACCTGCGTTCAATCCCTGGGGGTTCAGAAGATTCCCTTGGAGAAGGGAATGGCTACCCAGTCCAGTATTCTGGCCTGGAAGATTCCATGGACTTGCAAAGAGTTGAACACACCTGAGCCACTTTGACTTCACTTCGCTTGATTCTGGGACAATTGACTGTTCATATGTATGTATGTAAAAAAGGAATTGGATCCTACCTAAAATATATGCCAGACCCAAAAACCAGTTCAGGGTTACTTGCATCCTTGAGTGTTCAAGAAATAACTACAAATTTTAAAAGAAAATACAAGAGAAAATCTTTTTTACCTTAGCAAAATAATAGTAGTCATTTATATAGCATTTACTGTGTGTCAGGTAATTTTCTCAACATTTTATATATATTCATATACATATAATTTTAATTCTCACAACAACTATAAGCAGTAAGTGCTAATATTATCCTTATTTCACAGATAAGGAAAGTGAGGCAGAGGGGAAGCTTGCCCAAGATCATACAGCTAGCAGGTATCTGATTCCAGAGTGTTTGCTCCTAAACAAGACACAAACAAGTTTATTCCTTTAAAGAAAACATAGGTAAATAGGACCACATTGACAGGAATATCTTTATCAAATAGCTGTAAATTGAAAAGACAGCCGCTAATTGCGAGAACAACTTGCTGTACATTTAATCTAAAAAAACACAACAGAAGTTGTGAACTGACACTTCACAGTAGAAGAAATTATAAATGTTTAATAAATATAAAAAGGTGTTCTACCTCAAAAATAGGGGAAATACCAATTAAAACCAAAACAAAATCATTTCACATCTTTCAGGTCATCGTAAATTAACAAGTTATAGCTAGTTTTATTAGTGAGTATGTGAAACTTCTGGGAGTGCCAACTGGTACCTCTTTGAAGAATAATTTGGCATTGTTTTAGGTTGGCCAATAGATTACTCTATTAGTCAACAAATCCATTGAACCCTGAATCAAAGTCAATAAACTATGGCCCCCAGACTAAATCTGGCCTCCAGTCTGTTTTTGCAATAAAGTTTTTGTTGGAACACACCCATGCTCATTTGTTAATACATTGTCTACACCTGTTTTGGTGTTAGAGTAGTAGCAATGGACCATAAGGCTCACAAAAGCTAAAATGTTTGCTCACTGACAGAAAATAGAAAACAGTCTAGATGTCAGTTGTGAGGAAAATAGATAAAGAGTGGTAAGTCGTACAATGGAGTGTTACAGAGCAGCAAAAATGAAAAACAGTAGGCACAAACATCAGCATGCATGAATCTTACAAATATGTTGAAGAGAGCATGCAGGGGCTTCCTTGGTCCTGCCATTGCAGGAGATATGGGTTTGATTCCTGATCTGGGAAGATCGCACATTTTGCAGAGCAGCTAAACCTGTGTGCCACAAGTATTTGAGCCTGTGCTCTAGAGCCCAGGAACCACAACTACTGAGCCCATGTGCTGCAGCTACTAAACCCCGTTGTGCCCTAGAGCCCATGCTCTGCAGCAAGAGAAGCCACTACAGTGAGAAGCCTGAGCACCTCAACTAGAGAGTAGCCCCCACTCTCCACAACTAGAGAAAAGCCCACACAGCAACAAAGACCCATACAGCCAAAAATAAATTATTTTTCAAAGGAAGAAGAAAGAAAGCATGCAGTATGAATCTTTTTATGTAGAGTTTCAAAGCATGCTCACATAAACTGTATGTTGTTTGGAGATTCATACAGATGTGGTGTGCTAAGACAAGCAAGAAATGAGAAACATGAGACTCAAGATAGTTGTTACGGTGGGCGGGGATTAAGGGATGTGATTGGAGACTGCTCAAAGGTTCAGGTAGTGTTTTTTAAGCCAGGTGATTCATGTTTTTAATCTTTATATCATGCATGTACTTTTGTTTGTAATATAAGAATTCTGGAATTTTTAGTGCATTTTTTTTTCCTTCTCACTTCCCTATCCCACAGATTACCATCCACAGCTGTTTAACTTCTTTTCCTGGTGTTTACCTCCCTGTTTCTAAATAACTGCTCGTGCTGTTCATGGATTTAAGATTATTTAGTGAGTCTCCACGATGGTAGTTGATCGCTTAGCACTTCCCCCATTACCTTAACATAGTTTAATTAGATGTTTTCCTCTCTTTAATAGTTATTGTTTATATTGTTAAGACTTCTCATGGTTTATGACTCAGCCAAGTGGGACAATGTCACTCTTGCCTTTTTTCTTGTAGGCCACTTTCTTAAGTTACTCATTGCTTTTGTTTTATTTCATTTTGGTGTTGTTACTTTTCTGTTTTTCATCGCTAATTTTTATCAAGGACTTTATTTCTGCCGCATGCCTTTCAATTTTTTTTGTTTTCAAACCTATTTTTTGTTTTCTGGTCCTTTCCCCCCTAAAGACCTTCCTTCTTGAGCTTTCTATGTTCTTGCTTCGTTATGGACTATGTCTCTCCATAGCTGTCCTCATAAGACTTTCCCTGTCTGCCGCTCCTATGTTGAACCTCATGTTTTCTTCTTTCTTGGTTTGTTCTTCTGGTATAGTACCTTCTCTAGCAGTTTCCTGAAAAAGAATACATGGGAGGAAATTTTGTTGCTAGTCTATTTGTTTGAAAATGTCTTTATTCAACTTTCAAATTTATGATTTGGCTTAGGCATAGGGCAGCCTCAATTAGGAAATTATTTTCATTAAAAATTTTGAATACTGTCCTTCATTTGTCTTTCAGCTTTCTTTGAGATGTCTGATGCTGTTCTGTTACCGAGTCCTTTCTACATGACATGTTTTTATTTCTGAAAAGTTTTAGGGTTTTCTCTCTTTATCTCCTGTTTTCATTTCTTTGATAATTTATTATACTATTCTATTTTCTCTCTCTGAAACTATTATTGGTTGGTTTTAGACTTCCTAAAAAGATCTGATGTTTTTATAACCCTTCTTCTTTATTTTCTCTTTGACTTTTTTCTCACTTTCTGGGAGATTGACTCAACTTTATCTGTTAGCCCTTCTATTGATTTTTTATGTAGTTTTGATTTCCAAGAGAACTTTCTAGAAAGAAAACTTATAGAGGAATAAAGAAGATGTGGTACATATATACAATGGAATATTACTCAGCCATTAAAAAGAATGAACAATGCCATTTGCAGCAACATGTATGGACCTAGAGAGTGTCATACTAAGTAACTAGAATGCTCATATAGTGAACATCCCAGTTACAGACTTTCAGCCAGTCTCCTTGTTCAGTTTTCCTTGTGACCCTCCCCCACCACTTCATGGCTTCATGAGTTCAGCTTCAGTGTTAAGTCAGCTGACCTCTCATTGGTATTCCTGACCGTGGTCATTGTAGGTCAGTGATTATCAACTGGGGTCAGTTCTACCTCCTAAGAGATATTTGGCAATATCTGGAGAATTTTGTTTGTCACAATTAAGGGGGGAAAGTACTTCTTGAATCTAGTAAGCAGAGGGCAGAGATAACTGCTAAACAACCTACAATACACAGGACAGCCCCCTCACAACAGAGAATTATTTAGTGTCAACATCATTAGTTCCTAAGTTCAGAAACTGCTTTAGATTGTATTTTTTTCCACTCTGAACCACTATTCTGTCTACTCTTTGTCTTTCACAAGTTTTTTTTTTTCTTCAGACTTTAAACTCTTTATTTTGTATTGGGATATACCTGATTAACACTGTTGTAGTAGTTTCAGGTGAACAGTGAAAGGACTCAGTCATACATATACATGTATCCATTCTCTCCCAAATCCCCCTCCCATCCAGGCTGGTAAATAACATTGAGGAGAGTTCCATGTCTATACAATAGGTCCTTGTTGGTTATCCATTTTGAATATAGCAATAGGTACATGACCTTCCCAAACTCCCTAACTATCCCTTCACCCTGGCAACCATAAGTTTGTTTCTAAGTCTGTGAGTCTCTTTCTGTTTTGTAAGTAAATTCATTTGTATCATTTCTTTTTAGATTCCACATATAAGGGATGTCATACGCTATTTCTCCTTCTCTGTCTGACTTACTTAGTATGACACTCTCTAGGTCCATCCATATTGTTGCAGATGGCATTAGTTCATTCTTTTTAATGGCTGAGTAATATTCCACTGTATATGTGTACCACATCTTTATTCCTCTATCAGTGGGAATGTAGGTTGCTTCCATGTCTTGGCTATTATAAACAGTGCTGCGATGAATATTCCTATAAGTTATTGAAGTCACTGGTTCACCCTTGCTTTCTTTCTTGTTCTCTTTGTCCTTAAGAGTATAATGTTTAACCTTGTTTACTGTCATTTTGGAGAAGGCAGTGGCAACCCACTCCAGTACTCTTGCCTGGAAAATCCCATGGACGGAGGAGCCTGGCAGGCTGCAGTCCATGGGGTCACAAAGAGTCAGACATGACTGAGCGACTTCACTTTCACTTTCATGCATTGGAGAAGGAAATGGCAACCCACTCCAGTGTTCTTGCCTGGAGAATCCCAGGGACAGCGGAGCCTGGTGGGCTGCCATCTATGGGGTCTCACAGAGTCAGACACGACTGAAGCGACTTAGCAGCAGCAGTAGCACTATCATTTTAGCGCTGTTTCTAGAGGAAGAGGAGATAAAAATGTGTGTGCTCAGTCTGCCATCTTAACTGGAAGACTTAAATTTATCACTAGTATTTCTTGGTTTTGAGTTTTATAGATAGATCATTATTACATGTAGAATTTATTTTTGTATATAAAATGAAATAGAAATCTAGCTTATTTTTTGTCTCCAGTGAGTGTCTGTCCCAACTCTAGTTTTTAAAGAGTTTATCCTCTTAAAATGCTACCTTTTCTAAATTTACATCAGGGATATGTTTGCTTGTCCACATGTGAAATTCATACTGTTTTAATTACAGTAGCTTTTAAATTATTTTGATATCTCATAAAGCAAGTCTAGCTGCATTCTTTTCCCCTCCAGTTTTTACCATTTTTTTCTTAACTTTCTTTTCTCCTAAATAAATTTTAGAATGAAATCTAAGTCACTTATCTAGTTTGAAAAGATTTTGTTAGGATTCTTACTGAAATTCCATGGAATTTACAATTATTTTAGGAACTTTTAATCCATTTCCAATACTGTGTTCCCCTTCAGAAACATGGTGTGTCTACATTAAGTCAAGTTGTGTTTTGTGCTCTTTAGGAAAACGTTCACTTTCTTTACATAGGTCTTGTCCATTTTGTGCTTGAGTTATAGTATTTTCTGTCCTGATTTTTCTTCAATTCAGTCCTGTCTACTTTTTTTAGAAATTTTTTTCTGCTGGTGTTTTCCCTTCCTGTTTCACTGCTGTTATGGACATATTCTTTTCTTCCTTTCTTGCCTTTCCTTTTTTCTTTGATTTCAGTGATATTGAAGAGGAGAGATAAATGTGTTTATCTGCTCTTACATCTAGAACCTAAAGTGTACACATGACCTTTAATGTATTTTTAAATAAATATAATTTATTTCCTTAGTTTTATCCCAGAAATATTATTAAAGAGTGCTTAAGGAAAAGAAACTGAGACATATTCCTATTAATTTTTAAAATTATAGCTTGAAAACGAAAAATGTGAATTAAAGTCTAAAATATTTGTAATGAAAGAAACAATGGAGTCTTTAGAGAAAAAAGCAAAATTCCAAGCTCAAAAACTTAGCCATGTGACTGGTGACTCATCTCATCAGAAAACAGAGATGAACTCCCTTAGGTAAGTTTACTGAAGTTTTATTTCACTTCTGAGAATGAGCTTGTGACTGTTTATGGTTCAAAACAGTGGTGTTTTGGGCTAAGTCTTTGAAAAGCAGTAGTTCTCAAAGCTGCCCTTATGACAGAATCACCGGGGGAGCCTTTGTAAAGTATGGATTGAGGGACTGGTCTCGGGAGGTTTTTATTTACCGTGTGAATCTGGGTAGGTTTTGAGTACCTGTACTTTTAAAGACTCCTAGATTGATATGGTTGCAGGCAAATTTTTGTACCTGCCTCCTTCAAACATCCCCCTAACAGATACAGGCATACTTTGTCTTATTGTGCTTCAATTTATTGCTCTTTACTGATGTTGTGTCTTTACAAATTGAAGGTTTTTGGCAGTCCTGCATCAAGCCAGTTTATTGGTGACATATTTCCAACAGCATTTGCTCACTTTGTGTTTCTGTGTCACATTTTGGTAATTCTTTCAATATTTCAAACTCATTATTATATTTGTTATGATGATCTATCTTCAGTGAGCTTTGACTATTACAGCAATTCACTGAAGGCCCAGACCATGGTTAGTATTTTTTAGAAATAAAGTTTTTTTTAATTAAGGTATGTGCGTTGTTTTTTCAGATGTCATGCTATTGCACACTTAACAGACTACAGTATAATCTAAACACAGCTTTTATTTTTATTTACTTATTTTTTTAATGGCTTTGAATTTTAATTTTATTTTCTACTGAAGTATAGTTGATTTATAATGCTGTGTTAGTTTCTGGTATACAGCAAAGTGATTCAGTGTACAGTAAAGTGGTTTATTTTATATATATTTATATATACACACATATATATTTCATATTCCTTTCTGTTATGGTTTAGTATAAGATATTGAATATAGTTCGCTGTGCTATAGGACCTTGTTGTTTATTATTTACATACTAGTTTGTAGGGCCTTGTTGTTTATCTATTTTAAATATACTAGTTTATATCTGCTAATCCCAAACTCCTAATTAACCCTCCCCCTTTTCCTTTGGTAGCTATAGTTTTGTTTTTTATGTTGGTGAGTCTTAAACATAACTTTTATATGCCCTGAGAAACCAAAAATCCACATGACTCACTTTATTGCCATATTCTCTTTACTGGGGTGGTCTGGAGCCAAATCTACAATATCTCCAATATTTGCCTGTACTTCATATTATGGGATTGGCCAAAAAGTTAATTGGGGTTTTTCCGTGTTGTCTTATGAAAAACCCTAACCGTTTTGGTCAACCCAGTATTTGTACTCCATAGTGTAGCATTGCTAAAATTTTTGCTACCTGTGTCATTGTTATTCTCATTCTTCTTTCAAAGAAATCTAAAATAAGAATATTTATTACACAGTCTAAAAGGTGATGTGTCTAAAAAATGGTAAGGAAGTCAGTATGGCCCAGGTAGACTGTATCTACAGGTTGGACTCAGGTTGTAAAGAACATAGTATGATAACTAAGAGTGAATGGATTTTACCGTATAAACATGGAGAATAAACAGAAAATTTTAACCAAGGGAGTGACATGAGTAACATTCCTGTTAGGAAGTGAACTATGGCAAAAATAGGGAAAGTGGATTCGGAGTCTTAGAGACTGATCGAGAACAGTGGAGACAATGTACCAGGAGTCAAAAAGTGGCAGTGAGCTTGGAGAACAGTGGCCAGATTTAGGAAACACTTGTTACACAAAATCAGAACAAACAATGTAATAAGACCAAGAGCTTGCTGTGTTTGTTTAATTAAGGAATACTGTTTAGGAATAACCAAGGTGGAAACTTCTTTCTCCACCTCTTGCTTCCTTGCAAGGCACTGTGTACATCCTAAGATGGAAAGCAGCCTAAATGGAATGGCCTCTCTTATTCTGATTCATGTCTGTATTCAGAAGTTGTTGTTGCTCAGTTGTGTCCAACTTTGCAGCCCCATGGACTGCATCACACCAGGCTTTCCTGTCCTTCACTATCTCCCAGAGTTTACTCAAACTCGTATCCATTGATTTGGTGATGCCATCCAACCATCTCATTTCTGTCGCCCCCTTCTCCTCCTGCCCTCAATCTTTCCCAGCATCAGGGTCTTTTCCAGTGAGCCAGCTCTTCGCATCAGGTGGCCAAAGTATTGGAACTTCAGCTTCAACATCAGTCATTCCAATGAATATTCAGGGTTGTTTTCCTTTAGAATTGACTGATTGGCTCTCCTTGCTGTCCAAAGGACTCTCAAGAGTCTTCTCCAACACCACAGTTCAAAAGCATAAATTCCTGGGCTCTCAGCCCTCTTTATGGTCCAACTCTCACATCTGTACATGACTACTGGAAAAACCATAGCTTTGACTCTAGAGGCCTTTGTCAGCAAAGTGATGTCTCTGCTTTTTAATACACTGTCTAGGTTTGTCATAGCTTTTCTTCCAAGGATCAAGTGTCTTTTAATTTCATGGCTGCAGTCACCGTCTGCAGTGATTTTGGAGCCCAGAAAAGAAAGTCTCTCACTGTTTCCATTGTTTCCTCATCTATTTGCCATGAAGTGATGGGACTGAATGCATTGATCTTTTTTGAATGTCGAGTTTTAAGCCAGCTTTTTCACTCCCCTCTTTCACCTTTATCAAGAGTCTCTTTAGTTCCTCTTCACTTTCTGCCATTAGGATGATACCATCTGCATATCTGAGGTTGTTGATATTTCTTCTGGAAATCTTGATTCCAGCTTGTGAGTCATCTAGCCCAGCATTTCGCATGATGTACTCTTCCTTTGAAGTTAAATAAGTAGGGTGACAATATACAGCCTTGATGTACTCCTTTCCCAATTTTGAACCAGCCTCTTGTTCCTTGTCCGGTTCTAACTGTTGTTTCTTGACCTGCCTACAGATTTCTCAGAAGACAGGTAAGGTGATCTGGTATTTGGAATATTCAGAATAGGAAGCAGAATTAAAAGCTCACTGGTCAGGATGGTCAGAATCTTGAAGTATGAGGCTATTCTATAAAAACAGGACTTTGCCTTGACTAGTGGAAATAGGTTTTAAGAGAAAGAGAGTTGATGATAGAAAACTGAGAAAAGCTTTAAAACTACAAGGAAGCCTCTAGAAAAATTACATACAATTAATTTTATTTTTACACTATATTATTTTTTAGGAAGATTGAATATTTTGAAGAAAAGACTAATATATATATATAATATAATGCCATTGATTATACTGAAAGAACTTTAAAATAAGAAATTAAAGGAGCTTTTAAAATAAGCAAACTATCTTTTAAGATCTTTCATTTTTTTGAAAATTATTTCCACTAGAGATAAAGAATCCCATTTGTTTTTGTCCACTGACTCTAGGCTATTAAATGAGCAACTACAGCGGTCACTTGAGGATTATCAGCACCGACTTAACATGAAAAGAAGTGAACTTGAATCAGCCCAAGCACAAGTTAAAATACTGGAGGAAAAAATAGGTAAGTGTTCTTAAATTTTGTTTTTGCTGATCCTAATTTACTTTGTCTAAGAAACATTTCTTTTCATTTATAGGTAAACTACACCTCAGGATGACTTCACAGAATGAAGAGGCTCATGTAATGAAAAAGACCATTGGTGTTATTGATAAAGAAAAAGACATCCTTCAGGAGACTGTGGATGAGAAGACAGAAAAGATTGCAAACTTGCATGAAAACCTAGCTAGTAAAGTATGTGACTATTAAGTAATATTATCTGCCATCTGAACAGAAAATCTTATTTTATTCTGTTTTATATATGTAGTTTTTTTTAATTGAAGGATAACTGCTTTACAAAATATACAGTTCTTATTTCATAAGAACCATGCGCAAGTTCCCAAGACCCAGAGCCATCTCTTCTAATATGTTTAAACTTCATTTTATCCCAATAATTTGAATTTTTAAAAGTTCTATTTCTAGAATACAATTTTATCATATATGATTACAGCAAACTCAAGGAACAGTTCAGATTCTTAGAGTGGGTAGAAATATGCCAATATGTGAAATACAATTGGTGTTTGGAGATATCTTTACTTAGAGCCTTCTTTTATAACATGTTATATGACTGAATTTAAACTATAAATGTGATAAATTTTACAATTCAACTGGAGATACTTCTCCATGAATGGTTTAGAATCTGATATATTTTTATAATTTCTGTAGGAAAAAACTATTACTCAGATGAAGATAACAGTCTCAGAGTATGAATCTTCTCTGAAGTAAGTAATTGATGGAATGGCATCCAGCTTTTTAAGAAATTTTCATGAATGCAGCATTATCTATTTGGTTAGCAGTCCAGCAATAGGAAAATTTCTTTTTTCACTTTTCCTGTTTTTGCCAGTGGCTGTTATCATTTTCTCAATCTCCTACATGGAAGTTGTTATCCTCTAACTTTCTCCCTTCCTCTCTCATTGGCATCTAAACAATTATGTCTTATTAATTACTCCTTTACGTACCTACTTGCTCCTTATTTCTACTGCAGTTATCCTGTGCAGGCCCTAATCATCAAAACTTAGACTACCTCAGTAGCAGCTATTTATTCCACATCTAACCTTTTTAAATACTGTTGCAAGATTTTACATTTTGTGTCTAGTCTCTCTACTTAAAGAAAAAAGGCACTAATTGTATTTCTTTTATATATCCTTACATATTGTATGGGCCTCCCTGGTGGCTCAGCGGTAAAGAATCTGCCTGCAATGCAGGAGACACAGATTCAATCCATGGGTCGGGAAGATGCCCTGGAGAAGGAAATGGCATCCCACTGTAGTATTCTTACCTGGAGAATCCCATGGACAGAGGAGCCTGGCAGGCTATAGTCCGTAGGGTCACAAAGAGTCAGACATGACTCAGCAACCACAGCAACAGCAACATACTATATAATAGTAGGGACTTAAAACGTTAAATAAACATTTACCAATTGAATCATTTATGTTCTAACACTTGAAAATCTTCTGTTTTTACTTTAATTTTATAATAATAAATGTATTTTAAGACTTTATTTTCCCATAATCATTGGTAGAGATCTAAAATGTCTTCTTCACCTAATTAATCAGTGTCTTAATATAGTAGTTGTCATTTCTTTTTCTGTTGTATTGAAGTATAGTTGATTTACAGTCTTGCGTTAATTTCTGCTATACAGGAAAGTGATTCAGTTATATATATATATATATATATATATATATATTCTTTATCATATTCTTTTCCATTATGGTTTACTATAGGATATTGAATATAGTTCCCTGTGTTACACAGTAGGATCTTGTTGTTTATCCATTCTCTATACATTCGTTTGCAACTGTTAATCCCAAACTCTCAGTCCTTCCCTACCTCCTCCCACTTAGCAACTACGAGTCTATTCTCCATGTCTGTGAGTCGGTTTCTGTTTCATAAATATGTTCATTTGTGTCATACTTTAGATTCCACATGGAGGTGATATCATATGGTATTTGTCTTTCTCTTTCTGATTTATTTCACTCAGTATCATAATCTCCAGGTCCATCCATGTTGTTGCAAATGGCATTATTTCATTTTTTAAATTGCTGAGTAATATTCTATTGTGTGTGTGTATATATATACACACCACATGTTTTTTTATCTGTTCATCTGTCTGTGGACAGTTAGTTGCTTCCACGTTTTACCCACTGTAAACAGGACTGCTTTGAGCATGGAGGTGCATGTCTCTTTTCAAGTTATAGTTTTGTCTAGGTCTATGCCCAGGAGTAAGATTGCCGGATCTTATGATAACTCTTCAGTTTTTTGGAGGAACCTCCATACTGTTTTCAATAGTGGTTGCACCAGTTTACATTCCCAACAACAGTGTAAGAGAATTCCCTTTTCTCCGCACACTCTCCACTTTGATTATTTGTAGACTTTAATGATGGCCAATTCTGACTGGTATGAGGTGGTACCTCATTTTAGTTTTGATTTGCATTTCTCTAATGATTAGTGATGTTGAGCCTCTTTTCGTGTACTTATTGGTCAGCTGTACTTCTTTGGAGAAATATCTATTTAGGTTTTCTGTCCATTGTTTGATTGGGTTACTTGATTTTTTTTGTTGTTATTGAATTGTATGAGCTGTTTGTAGATTTTGGAAATTATGCCCTTGTCAGTTGTATCATTTGCAAATATTTTATCCCAGTCCATAGGTTGCATAGTTGTAATTTCTTGCATTCTTAGTATATTTAATTCAGAGTAAAATAGTTTCCTTTTAAATGAACTAAATTTTCCCAAAAGCTTTCTTTATTATTGCTACCCCACTCATGTAACAGCCACCTAAAGGAAACATTGATTAATCAGGACCGTGAGATAAGCAGCCTCCGGCGCCAGCTTGATGCGGCTCACAAAGAACTTGATGAAGTAGGAAGATCTAAAGAAATGTCTTTTAAGGAAAACAGAAGATTACAGGATGATCTGGCTACAATGGCAAGAGAAAACCAGGTATGAGTGCAGTACATAAACTTTGATAGTTTCATAATACACAGTTTTATAATATATTCAATGTTTGCTAAATTTTAAAGCTCTAAATATTATGTCTTCTAAATTTTAATTATATAAATATGAGCAACAAAAGAAATAACTCTTTAAGGAGAATATTGTTTATAAAGGTATTTTAAAATGTGGCTTGGAATACTGCTGTATATTATAGCAGTAATAAATCATCAGATACCATTGTAGGTTTTGTTGCAAGGAATCCTGAAGCTGGGAGCATGGTGTTCTCTATGGCAGAAATCGTTGTCAGTCTACTGCATGAGAACCTCAGTATCACTTCCAAGGCAAAGTTGCTATGTTTTAAAGACCCATGATAGATTTTAATTATTTGTACTTGCTTCCAGGGGCTTAGAGATTACCTACCTGTAAGCTAATTAATGAACATTTTAGAATGGCAAATACTGAAAGGTATTGGCTTTGTTTGTACTAGTTTTTTAAAGGATCGTACCAAGAAAACCAATGATTTTCTTATTTTAAATATTTTACATTTTTAAAATTACTCATTATAGAGCACATTGCTGATATATAAATTTTTAAAAATATTAATCCCTGAGCATAGTTAGCCCTTAGTTTAAGTACCAGATATGTGGTCAGTTATATTGTGGGAGATATATGGTAATAGTTGGTTAAAAAGCCAAGATCAGTCAAAAAAAAATGTGAAAACAATACTTAGGAACAGTTTTCCTTTTTTCCTACTCTCTCTTAGTCCCCAAATTCAGAAATAGCTGTTTGAACATAAGAAGAACTCATTAGGTGCTACATTCATTTTATACTTGTCTTCAATTTTCTGATTTATAGCAAATTTCATTGGAATTAGAAGCAGCAGTGCAAGAAAAAGAAGAAATGAAGAGTAGAGTTCATAATTACATAACCGAAGTGTCACGATGGGAGAGCTTAATGGCTGCTAAGGTGAAAAAAACATTGTTTAGGTTGAATTTAAGACTGATTTTGTTTTAACTTTTTCATATTTCTTTATTCTGTCTCCTCTATTAGATATTAACATATGAAAGTGGAAATCTTGCCTGTTGTCCTTGTATATTTTCTTACATGTCTTGTTTAGTATAGTATCTGCACACATAGCTTATGCTTCCTAAATTAAAGCAAAATCCCAATGTGTTGTATGTTTATGACATGGGTTTTCAGTGAGTGACCATTACTAATTTAGAAACAATTTAACTGTGATTAAACCAGGAAAAAGAAAATCAAGATTTGTTAGATAGATTTCAGATGCTTCATAACCGTGCTGAAGACTGGGAAGTCAAAGCCCATCAAGCTGAGGGAGAAAGCAGCTCAGTTCGACTGGAACTTCTTTCTATAGACACAGAGAGGAGACACCTTCGAGAGAGAGTGGAGCTGCTAGAAAAAGAAATTCAGGAGGTAATATATTCATTTTTCTTGTACAGACATGATTTAGTAAAACAGAAAACATTCAAAGGCACTTTATCAAAATGAGGTTTAAACATTGGTAAAGTCAAATTGAATGGTAATCTTTTGTCATTGGAGAAGGCACTGGCAACCCACTCCAGTACTCTTGCCTGGAAAATCCCATGGACCGAGGAGCCTGGTGGGCTGCCGTCTACGGGGTCACACAGAGTCGGACACGACTGAAGTGACTTAGCAGCAGCAGCAGCAGCTTTTGTCATTAATTCTGATAATTTGCTTAGGAGAGCTCCATTACTTTTCTATTGTAGTAAAATACACATAACATCAAATTTGCCATTTTAAGTGCACCACCATCCTTCTTCAGAAGTTTTCATCTTCTCCACCTAAAACTCTGTACTCATTGAATACTAACTTCCCACTCACTTCCCCCAGCCACTGACATCATTCTACTTTCCTGTGAATTTAGCTATTTCATTTAGCCCTAAGGTTCACTTAAATCTCAAGGTTCACCCATGTTGTGGCATGTGTCAGAATTTTATTTCTTTTTAAGGCTGAATAATATTCCATATTTTGTATATACCACATTTTGTTTATCCATTCATTTGTCAATGAACATTTGGTTTATTTCCATCTTTGGCTATTGAGAATAATGCTGCTATGAACATGGGCATACAATATCTATTCGGGTCTTTGGTTCTTGTTCTTTAAGATATACCTAGATGTTGAATTACTAGATCATATTATGATTTTGTGTTTTATTTTTTGAGTAACCGCCATACAGTTTTTCACAGGGTCTGTACCATTTTACATTTCTACCTACAATGTTAGGGTTCTAGTTTCTCCACATCTTTACCAATGCTTGTTATTTTCTGTTTGTGTGTGTGTGTGTGTGTGTGTGTGTGTGTGTGTGTGTGTGTGTGGTTTGTTTGTTTTTAATAATAGCCTTCCCAATGGGAGTGAAGGAGTATTTCATTTTGGTTTTGACTTGTATTTTCTTAATGATTAGTGATGTTGAGCATATTTTTTGTGCTAATTGGCCAATTGTATATTTTTTTTTGAAGAAATGTCTATTTAAATCCTTTGCCTATTTTTTAAAATCAAGTTGTTTTTTGTTGTTGTTGAGTTTTAGGAGTTGTTTTTATATTCTAAATATTTCTCCTTTATTAGATATGTGACTTGTGAATATTTTCTCCCATCTCGTGGCTTACCTTGTCACTCAATCTTATCCTTAATGCAAAGAAGTTTTAAATTTTGATAAAGTCCAATTTATTTGTTTCATTTTGCCTGTATTTTTGGTATCATATCTAAGAAATCATTGCTAAATCCAACATCACAAAACTTTTTCCTTTTTTTTTCCTATGAGTTTTATAGTTTCAGTTCTTATGTTGAGATCCTTGGTCCATTTTGAGTTAATTTGTATATATGAAATAAGATAAGGTTCCAATTTCATTCTTTTGCATGTGGATTTAAACAAACTTTACCCATAGAGTCTAATAAAAATCTCTTAGTAAAATTTTGAGTTGAGTTAAAATACAGGAAGCCTTAGTAAGTTAGATTGATATAGAACTATTGGTTATTGGTTCTCCTTTCATTTTGTTGGTGGAGTATTGTAGTTGGTCTTCATTTTTTAGAAGAAAGTATTAATTACTCGTAGTGTGTAGAATTATGCACCCCCCGCCCCCAACACCAAATATATTTAGGTCCTAGCTCTGAGAACCTGTGAATGTGACTTCTGTTTGGAAATAGTGTCTGTGTAGATACAATCAAGTTAAAATGAGGTTCTGCTGGGTCAGGTGGACCCTAATCTGATAACTGATGTCCTTATAAAATAAGGGTGATTCAGACACAGAAGGCCCAGGGGAGAATGCCACATGAAGACAGAGGCAGATATTGAAATGAAGTGTCTACCAACGCAAGGAACCCCATGGATTGCCAGCAGTCACCGTAGCTGGAGAGAGGCATGGAACAGAGTCTCCCACAGAACCTCTACAAGGAACCGATCCTGCTGACGCCTAGATTTCAGACATGAGGCCCCAGAATTGTGAGGGAATGCATTTCTGTGTTTTAAGCTAGCTAGTTTGTGGTAATTTGTTATGGCAGCATTAGGAAACAAATACAGACTTTGATACCGGGAAGTGAAATGCTGCTCTAACAAACCTAAAAAGGATCTTTGGAATTGGGTAATGGATACATTCTGGAAGGGTTTTGAGTGCCTGATATAAAAGCCTTGATTACCTTGAAAAGATTGTTGGTGGAAAGGTAGACATTAAAGGTGAGGACTCAGAAAAAACAGGAAAGCTACAGAGATAACTTCAATTATTTACAAAATACGTAAATCATTATGAATGGAAGCTGTCCAGAAATAAGAATGTTTCTTCCACTGCAGTCTCAGATGCAGTTGAGGAACATGTTTTTGGATGCTAGAGGAAAAGTGATTCTTAGAAAATGGCAGAGGACTTGGATGAAGTACAGTCTGCTCTTAGGAAAGTAGAACTTAAAAGTGATTAACTTGGATATTTAGTTGAGGAAATTTCCAAGCAAAGTATAAAAGGTGCAGCCTGATTTTTCCTGCTGTTTATAGTAAGATGTGAAGGAAAGAGACAAATTGAGGAAGGAATTGCTAAGCAAGAGAGGAGCCAGGACTCGATGATTTGGAAAAGTCCTAGCCTGTACAGATAGGGTGTCTGGAGGCAAGGCTAAGACTGTGGCTAGACAACCTCTTGGTGAAGCAATTAGGTGAGTGACCCATAGATCCAGCCAGTCACCTCAGCAGAAACACTGCCAGCTTGAGCTGAAAGGGACAGAAATAGGATGATTGAAAGGAAGGCTGAACTTCTTGGATCTTGCAAGCAGAAAACAGGTCAGCAGAGTTCCAAAGAATAGCAAGGAGAGGTAAAGCCTTCCTCAGTGATCAGTGCAAAGAAATAGAGGAAAGCAATAGAATGGGAAAGACTAGAGATCTCTTCAAGAAAATTAGAGATACCAAGGGAATATTTCATGCAAAGATGGGCTCAATAAAGAACAGAAATGATATGGACCTAACAGAAGCAGAAGATATTAAGAAGAGGTGGCAAGCATACACAGAAGAACTGTACAAAAAAGATCTTCACGACCGAGGTAATCACATGGTGTGATCACTCACCTAGAGGCAGACATCCTGGAATGTGAAGTCAAGTGGGTCTTAGGAAGTATCACTATGAACAAAGCTAGTGGAGGTAATGGAATTTCAGTTGAGCTATTTCAAATCCTAAAACATGATACTGTGAAAGTGCTGCAGTCAATATGCCAGCAAATTTGGAAATTTCAGCAGTGGCCACAGGACTGGAAAAGGTCAGTTTCCTTTCCACTCCCAAAGAAATGCAATGCCAAAGAATGCTCAAACTACCACACAATTGCACTCATCACACATGCTCCAAGCCAGGCTTCAGCAATATGTGAACCGTGAACTTCCAGATGTTCAAGCTGGTTTTAGAAAAGGCAGAGGAACCAAGATCAAATTGCGAGCATCTGCTGGATCATCGAAAAAGCAAAAGAGTTCCCGAAAAACATCTTTTTCTGCTTTATTGACTATGCTAAAGCCTTTGTGTGGATCACAATAAACTGTGGAAAATTCTTCAAGAGATGGGAATACCAGACCACCTGACCTGCCTCTTGAGAAATCTGTATGCTGGTCAAGAAGCAACAGTTAGAACTGGACATGGAACACCAGACTGGTTCCAAATAGGAAAAGGAGTACGTCAAGGCTGTATATTGTCACCGTGCTTACTTAACTGATATGCAGAGTACATCATGAGAAATGCTGGGCTGGATGAAGCACAAGCTGGAATCAAGATTGCTGGGAAAAATATCAGTAACCTCAGATATGCAGGTGACACCACCCTTATGGCAGGAAGTGAAGAAGAACTAAGAGCGTCTTGAAGAAAGTGAAAGAGGAGAGTGAAAAAGTTGGCTTAAAGCTCAACATTCAGAAAACTAAGATCATGGCATCGAGTCCCATCACTTCATGGGAAATAGATGTGGAAACAGTGGCAGACTATTTTTCTGGGCTCCAAAATCACTGCAGATGGTGACTGCAGCCATGAAATTAAAAGGTGCTTACTCCTCGGAAGGAAAGTTATGACCAGCCTAGACAGCATATTTAAAAGCAGAGACGTTCCTTTGCCAACAAAGGTCTGTCTCGTCAAGGCTGTGGTTTTTCCAGTGGTCATGTATGGATGTGAGAGATGGACTGTGAAGAAAGCTGAGCACCGAAGAATTGATGCTTTTGAACTGTGGTGTTGGAAAAGACTCTTTGAGAGTCCCTTGGACTGCAAGGAGATCCAACCAGTCCATCCTGTAGGAGATCAATCCTGAGTGTTCATTGGAAGGACTGATGTTGAAGCTGAAACTCCAATACTTTGGCCACCTGATGTGAAGAGCTGACTCATTTGAAAAGACCCTGATGCTGGAAAAGACTGAAGGTGGGAGGAGAAGGGCTCGATAGAGGATGAGATGGTTGGATGGCATCACCGACTCAATGGACATGAGTTTGGGTAAACTCTGGGAGTTGATGATGGATAGGGAGGCCTGGCGTGCTGCAGTCCATGGGGTCACAAAGCGTCAGACACAACTGAGCAACTGAACTGAAGTGAACTGAGAGTTACGAACCTATGTTCCCCTTCAGAAAAAGGGAAGAATAACTCAGAGTGACTGGGAGACCAGTAGGGCTGCTCAAAAGCTGATGGGGCTGTTGCATTACCACAGGCCCAGAGGGCATAGGCCCAGGGGACTGGACTATTTCCTCCTTGACTCTGTAAGGCAGCACCATTGCCACTGTGGCCAAGAGGTGTGGCTGCCCTCACAGGCCCAAAGGACAGAGCATCAAGATAGAGATCATTAATTTTAGACCCTTGAAATCTAATGAAATTTGCCCTGCTTGAGTGCAAACTTACTCTGGACCTACTTACTCCTTGGATTCCTTCTTTTTTCTCCCTTTCATAATGAGACTATTTTATTTCTGCCCCACCATTGTGTTTTAGAGGGAGGTAGTTTGTTTTCTAGCATCACAGATCATGGAGGGAGAGGAATTTTGCCCCAAGATGGACCATTCCCAGAATCTTACCCGTTCTGATTTAGATAAGATTTTGTACTTAAGAGTTGATGCTAGAAATGTTGGGATAGAATGAATTTTGCACATGGGAAGGACTTGTGAATTTGAGGGAGCCAGAGAGTTGCTAGAATTATGTCCCCCCCAAATATATTAAAATCCTAACCACCAGTACCTGTGAATGTGACCTTTTTGGAAATAGGACCTTTGCAGGTGTAGTCAATTTGAGATGAGGCCATACTGGACTAGGGTAGGCCATAACCCAATGACTGGTATTCTTATGAGATATGAGAAGTCTGGACACAGAATACACGAGGGAAAGTGCCAATTGAAGATGAAGGCAGAGATCGGAGTGGTGTGTCTGCAAGGTAAGGAACACAGAGGATTGCCAGCAGTCATAGGAATTTGGAGAGAGGCTTGGAACAGATTGTTCCTCAGAACCTCCAGAAGAAGCCAATCTGCCAACATCTGAATTTCAGACTTGTAACCTCCAAAATTGTGTGGGAATAAATTTCTGTTGTTTTAAGCCATCCAGTAATTTGCAGCAGTTTGTTACAGCAGTCCTAGGAATCTGATATACTATTTCTATGTTTTTCTGTTATGAGTATGTCACTAAAGGACTGTTTCTCAACCTCCTAATTCTCAGAAATTATTCTTTAGCTCTTCTGTTCTTTGTCATTATTCATGTCTTATGTGGTATATGAAATTGCCTTATGTATCTTTGGGGAAATTTTGACTAATTAATTAATATTTGGAAAATCCAAATATTTTTCTGCAACTGTTGAAATGTATTAAATTTTCACATCACTGCATTAGATATTTAATGTTGATTTCAGTAAATCCTGTGTAATAATTTAATTTTCAAATGTGGAATTCTTCCTAAACTCTAGAAGTAGAGCTTTATATTTATTTTTATTTATTACTCATTTATTTTATTTTATTTCTCATTTATTTTAATAATTACTAATTTATTTATTTATTACTCCATTTTAAATATGGATCATTCTAGGAAAAAGGGTCTTATAAGTATTTCAAATTTTGCTCATTATTTCAGTTATTAAACTCATAAAATTATATACTATTATTAGTTTACATTTAATTATGACTTTAGGTATGTAATATTAAAGCAAACTCCATTTTCAAAATTCAAAATTTAACTCAAGGCAATTGAGGAGTGATAAGTATATATGTTATTGATCAGGTCAGTTCAGTCACTCAGTTGTGTCCAACTCTTTGCGACCCCATGGACTGCAGCACACCAGGCCTTCCTGTCCATCACCAACTCCCGGAGTCCACTCAAACTCATGTCCATTGAGTCGGTGATGACATCCAACCATCTCATCCTCTGTCGTCCCCTTCTCCTCCCACCTTCAATCTTCCCCAGCATCAGGGGCTTTTCAAATGAGTCAGTTCTTCGCATCATGTGGCCAAAGTATTGGAGTTTCAGCTTCAACATTAGTCCTTCCAATGAATATTCAGGATTGATCTCCTTTAGGATGGACTGGTTGGATCTCCTTGCAGTCCAAGGGACTCAAGAGTCTTTTCCAGCACCACAGTTCAAAAGCATCAATTCTTCGGTGCTTCACTTTCTTTAGAGTCCAACTCTTACATCCATACATGACTACTGGAAAAACTATAGCTTTGACTAGACGAACCTTTGTTGGCAAAGTAATGTCTCTGCTTTTTAACATACTGTCTAGATTGGTCATAACTTTTCTTCCAAGGAGCAAGCATCTTTTTAATTTCATGGCTGCAGTCACCATCTGCAGTGATTTTAGAGCCCCAAAAAATAAAGTCTGTCACAGTTTCCATTGTTTCCCCATTTATTTGCCATGAAGTGATGGGACCAGATGCCATGATCTTAGTTTTCTGAATGTTGAGTTTTAAGCCAACTTTTTCACTCTCCTCTTTCAGTTTCATCATTGTTTTAACAAAGAGAGTTTATAAAGGAAAAATTTAAGTTCAGAGATCCCTATGTTCACAATCCTAAAACAATAATTTTCATCTTTGCATCTTTTAGATATATATGAGATAGTTACCATGATTAGTAATTATGCATAATTTATTTTTTAAGCATTGTATAGGCCATCTTTAAATAGCAGAGAACTTCCTGAGTGTATCTTAAAATTGTAAAATTTTTTAAATTGCAAAAA
This sequence comes from Okapia johnstoni, assembly GCA_024291935.2. Taxonomy (NCBI): domain Eukaryota; kingdom Metazoa; phylum Chordata; class Mammalia; order Artiodactyla; family Giraffidae; genus Okapia; species Okapia johnstoni. Next base: position 64,926,940 of record CM044308.1, read on the forward strand.
TTGGCTCTTACAGTTTTATAAAGTGGCATTGTAGCTATACAGTTGAAACCTTTAAAATTATTGGGTTACTTTAATTTTGTACTTATTTCTTTTTCTATTTTCAGCACATGAATGCACATCATGCTTATGAATCTCAGATCTCATCAATGGCAAAAGCTATCTCTAGATTAGAAGAAGAGCTGAGACACCAAGAAGATGAGAAAGCAGCAGTGTTAAATGATTTGTCATCTCTTAGAGAACTTTGCATTAAGCTTGATTCAGGCAAAGATATTATGACCCAACAATTGAATTCCAAAAATCTTGAATTTGAGAGGGTGAGAACTTAAAAAGATTGTCTTGTGGCATACTATTTTATTTAGCCCTGCTCTAATTGTTTTACTTTACCATTCACTACCTAATATATTTGTTCCCCTTTAGAGCAGTGACTTCTGACTACATGATTTTGACAACTAGATTTGACTATTAGATTCATTGCCAAGATTTCTTTGGCAAATATGATAATGAAGTTAGGTGCTATTTTGAAGCAGATGGGTACTTAGAACATGAATCTTCTAATTATAGAATAGGAACATATCCCAGTGTATTTTCTCTGTTTAAGACTTATGTGAAGAATTGAGCAGCTTATTCCTCCCTAAGTGGAATATTTTTCCTGATAAAAATTTTGCTCTAATTTGAAAGTTGAGTAAGCTGGAACTTTCCATTCCTAAATGGAAACATTACTTAAAACAACCCAGTGTATATTCTTAAACATGAGTATTTCCAATTTTCACTCATTTAGTAGTAACTTTATTTTCAGACAGAGAAGCTTCAAAACTGATTTGGCTGTGTAATCAGAGTATATATATTTAATAAACCAAAAGGGCCTCCTGGCTGATAAAGTGGCCACATTTTAGAGTTTTATGTTACTTACCCTTTCTTGACAAAATAATGCAAAAGAAAATTATTTGAGGGTTGGAATAGGCCTTATGGTCCAAATAAATCCTAACTAAAAATAACAAAGATTATTGTGAAAATAAGTTGTTTTTATTATACTTAAAAAGTATTTTAGAATCTTTAATCATTATCCAGAATAAAGCAACTGATGTGTGTATAGCTCTCCAGATGATATTTCAGAGTAAGTCTAAAATTGTACTGAAGTAATCTTACTTTGTACTTATAGGTTGCAATGGAATTAGAAAATGTAAAATCAGAGTCAGAGCTGTTAAAAAAACAACTGTCGAGTGAGAGACATACAATTAAAAACCTTGAATCATTGTTGGCTACAAATAGAGATAAAGAATTTCATTCCCATTTAACTTCCCATGAGAAGGATACAGAAATTCAGCTACTTAAAGAGAAGTTGACCCTTTCAGAAAGCAAACTGTAAGTGTCATAAATCAACTTATGTGAGAAAATAGTCTGACACAAATAATTTTTCAATATGAATAGTTTTTTGTAGACTTGTAACATAAAGAAAATGATAGAAAAATACTGGAGGAACAAAAAAAATTTTTTTTTTTTTTCAATTTTTGGGGAGAGGAGGATGGGAGTTGGAACAGTGGTAACAAACCAAAATATTTTGCTTATGTAGCAGCACCTGTTGGAAATTCAGAAGAGACATCATGTTTGGAGATGTAGTTTGTGTATGTTCACTACAGAAATGGTACCTGTGAAAGTGAACGAGTGACCTTTAGAAAAATGTCTACAGTTGAGGAACAAAGAGGAAAATCAGAGAAAGGGAGAGCATTTCAGAATGGGGAGAGCTGGCTGTGTTTCATGCTATGGAATAGGAAAAAAACTTTGAAAAGCATGAAATTTCACCCTCATAAATATATGGATTACTTTTTAGGAGATTGATGATGGTGCCTTTTTAGGATGGAGAAGTTTGGACATATTTTTGGAAAAGGGAGTGAAACCCAGGATAGATAGTATAAGTAGAATAATTAATTTATTTTATATATGTATTTATTTTTGGCTGTGCGGAGTCTTCAGGACTTGTGTGCAGGCTTTCTCTAATTGTGGCCAGCAGGGGCTACACCTCATCGCAGTGCCTGGGCTTCTTGCAGTGCTTTCTCTTGCAGAGCATAGGCTCTAGGTGCGCGGGCTTCATTAGTTGTAGCACGTGGGCTCTAGAGCGTCAGCTCAGTCATTGTGGCACACAGGCTTAGTTGCTCCATGACATGTGGGATCTTCCTGGGCCAGGGATTGAACCCATGTCTCCTGCATTGGCAGGCAGATTCGTAGCCACTGCACCACCGGAGAAGTCCCAATAATTAACTTTTAAAAGGAGTGAGAAATATTATTCTTCCTGAGGTAGGAGTCAAGAAGGAGCCAATAAAAATACTTTACATTTCAGTGTTACAATTCATGTCTTCTCAAATTTGCATCTCCAGCATTGCTGGAGTGCCTAGCACATGCTAGAAGCTCAGTAAATGTTTGTTAAATAAATGAGATGAATGAAAAAGAAAACTTTGTGATGGAAATCCAGACGATTATGAAATTATTGTTGAAAAGTCTTTTTTTATCCTTATATGTCACCTCTATTTGTTCTTATTAATAACAAAAACAAAATTCCATAGTACTTGACTCTATAAAACAGAGTATCTGTTACTTACTTACTTGATTTTTTTAAATTTGTTTTTAAGAAATAGTCAAAGCCGGGAAAACACCATGCTCCGGGCTAAAATGGCACAATTACAAACAGATCTTGATGTTCTGAAAAGGCAGATTTCAACTGAAAGATATGAACGGTAAGAAAATATTTTTAACATCGGACAGTGTTTTTATTTATTCCCTATTCTACTCCAAAAAGGCTTTTATATGGCTTATAAATAGCAAACTTTTCTTAGCATTAATATAGAAGATAAATTCCTTTGGTAATTTTTTTTAAAATGGCAATATGTGTTGTATAAGATAATATCCCCATAATAAAATAGCAGAGTAGCAAGTATTGTATAAATAAACATTTGCTATAGTGTTGCTCAGGGCAAAATCAGGACATTATTTCAAAGGATATAGTGAGGGAATCAACAAAGTAGTAAGGATTCTACAAGAGCCCAAAACTTTATGATCCAACAGGAAGTTCCAAATACAAATTATCATATAAGTGATGATCATAAGGGCAATTAACAAATATATACCGTATACTATGTATGTACCCTATTAACTGTCTAGTATTGTGCCTGTATTATTATTAGAAACTAACGTCACACAAATAGTAAATAGCAGAGCCAAGACTAAAATCTGCCCAACTATAAACCCTGTGTTCTTAATCTTTACAATATATTCCTTACAGCCTAGTAATTTTCACACTCATATTTCAGTTCATTAGCTTTATTATGTTGAAAAATTTAATCTCCAAGTGTTACAAATAGAAATGAGACCTGGTTTAACAGTTAAAATCCAAACTAATTTGCGAATCAATTTGTCAAGTTAACTTTTCTTCCATTATTCTTTCCTATCATATTAATACCATAGACATCAACATATCTAAGATTTCAGTTTCAAATAGTGGTCAAATTGCTTATTTAGGTCAACTTTTTGGGTTCTCTAATCTTACTCTTACCCATTCACATCAAAAACTTTTTAAGTCATGTGCAATTTAGATTATAGATGAAATTTTCTAGGAAATGATTATTTATGATTTCAAAGAGAGATGAAGCCTGAGATTGCATCTTTGTCATGAAAGCGATGTTAATTTCTTGTACTTTAGGAGATCCAGTTTCTGAGTGTGCTAAACTGAATGTGTATGATGATTTTCATGTATTAATGACAGTTGAAATTCTGTTCAATTCAAGGGTCCTAAGCCAAGCTCTTTATTTCCTTGGGTTAGAGACCCTCTTAATTCCTCTCCTTTTTCTTGCCTGTGGTCCCCAAGGAAACTTCTACCCATGTAGCCGTGTCTTTCCTTCTCTTTACCAGCCAGCTAGACCATGCATTCTTAAAGGCAATATCATTACCACAGGGGACAATATGGGTTCTTGGGGGAAGAGGGAATGGCAAAAAAACCTTGGGTGTTACAGTGGTTTGTGGCCCTCGGAAGGGCCACAGTACATTAACAGTGTATCTGTGTATTAAAATTTGACTGAGGGTAGGACATCTAAAGGGACATCTAAAAATAAATTTTAGGGGATTATAAGGAAAAAAAGTTTATGAAGCACCTATCTAGGTAGAAATCCTAGATATTGAAAAGTTCAAGTCAGAAAGTCTAGTCCAGGCGCTCTGAACAGCCCACAGTAGAGGTGGCAACATAGCCACTATGCTTTGTGGGACAGACCCGACATGGGGAAGGAAGGCATAAAAGAAAACAGATGATTTTACTTCTAACATTTGGGCATTTTGACATAGGAAGAAGGAAGAGGACTAGGTTTATGTGCAAGAAGTGGGAGAAGTAGGAGCAGAGAGGGGAACCATTCAGCTTTGAAAAATCTATATTCAGAGGAGCTTTGAAAAATCTCTTAAAGTGCATATTCCTTTAATTGAAATCTTTTATCCACAACTTAAAAATTATGTAAAGACATATGATTTAAATTTAGTAGAAATACTAAGTTATTGAATAGAAATTATGTAACCAATAACAATAACAGAGCCTTTTATTTGGATACCACTTTTTGGTATAATCTCTTATTTTGTCTTTACTGACAGAGAACGAGCAATTCAAGAGATGCGTCGGCATGGTCTTCGCACACCACCCCTTAGTTCTACTATGAGGTCTCCTTTACATTCTCCTGAACATATAAACTGATTATCAGAAAGGTATCTATATAGCACCAAGTACAAGCAAAACTACTAATAATCTCTGGTTATAAAAATTGCAAGAGTTGTTTTCTGAGTCGGTGGGGAAGAGATTGCCTAGAAAGGTAGTCGAGAACTTTTGGAAGTAATGTAATGTGCTTTATCATGGTGGTGATGGTTACATGGGTGTATACCATTGTAAAATCTCATTAAACTGAACATTTATAATCCATGCATCTTATTGTATGTAAATTATACTTTAATTTAAAAATTAAAAGACAATATAAAATCTCACAGGGTTATATTTGTTAAAGTCCCAGACTCAGGGTACAAATAACAGATAGTGAAAGTATAGACAAAGTCAGAAAATATTATTTAGTATTGAAAGCTAGGACAGATTTTTTAAAGTAAATTATACATACAGAAAAGTGCTGTATCATAGTATATACAGCTGAGTGAATTTTTACAGATTGAACACACCTATGCAACCTGCACTCAGATCAAGAAACAAAACATAACTTCTCTTTTGGGCTTCTTTCTGGTCATAATTGGCTCAGACAGTAAACAGTCCGTGCCTGCAGTGCAGGAGACCTGGGTTCGATCCCTGGGTTGGGAAGATCCCCTGGAGTAGGGAACGGCTGCCCACTCCAGTATTCTGGCTTGGAGAATTTCATGGACTGTATAGTCATGGGGTCGCGAAGAGTCGGACATGACTGAGCAACTTGCACTTCACTTCTTGTAATCCCTGCTCTGAAAGTAACTGTTCTGGTTATTCAAAGCATAAATGCCTTTTTGCTGTTTCTGGACATTTTATAAATGAAATATATTTCTGACTTTTTTTCCTCAACAGTACCTTTGTGAGATTCATTTATACTGCTGTGTACTTGTAGATGGTTCAGTCTTGTTGTATAATATTCCATTATGTGAACTTACTGCAGTCCATTTACTCGTTCTGGTTTTGATGGGCATTTGATCATTTCCAGTTTGGGCTATTATAGATAGAAACATGATGAGCATTCTAGTACCTTATGTTGGTGAACAGATACCATACATTTCTTTGGGGTATATACTTAGGCATGAAATTGTTAGGTCACACTGGACACACATATATTCAAGCTTGAGTAGTTTTGGCAAGTCAGTTTTCCAAAGTGATTGTAAAGAGCTGGAGTATATTTGACTGAGGAAGAGTCAAAGTGATGTGCTTATACATTGGACATGGCAATGAATGGGTCAGACCCAGAGTTTGAAAGGTAGGTGAAAGGTAGGTAGTCAAGTCTTATCTTGAAGAAATAGTAAAGTCAATCCTCAGTCCTTTTAAAAATTATATATTTTTTGGGCTCTTTCAGTAGAAATATATAGAAAATAATTGTTTTCTTAGTGACTCAGAATCCTCATAAGAACATCAGTTATGTTCTATTCTTTAATATACTGATGCCCCAGGTTTATTAGTATTTGTAAGGCCTTCATTTAAATGATCTCAGATTGCTGTGCTTTTGCATTTATTTATTTGATTAAAACAGTGTTTTCTTCTTTCGTTTTGAGGACCACTTCCCAGTGTTGGCTGCGATAACTGTGTCCATACAACTTCTAAGCTGCTGCATTAATTTGAATGTAATTAGATGGAGCTTCAGCTTTTCATTATAAAACCTCTTGGCAGTTGTGTCACAAACATGTTTTTGTGCTTGAGTCACAGCTGCATTTTAGATCAAGGGTTGGTAAACTAGGGCCTAGGGGCCAAATCCACCCCACTGCCTATTCTTGTAAATTAAGCTTTATTGAACCATAGCCACACCCAATTGTTTGCATATTGTCTAAGATTGCTATTCTGCAGTGGCAGAATGGAGTAGTTGTGACAGAGACCCTGGGGCCCAGAGATCTGAAATATTTCTTACTAACTGGCCTTTCACATTATGTAGCCTCTGGAAAACTTATCTGTACACTAATGAGATTATAAGAGTGAAAAAGCAAGTAATTCCCTAGTGTTAAGAAAAGAGGCTTGACTCCAGGGATCTCCACGCTATACTTAGAACTACTGATCTAGAACGTAGTGGATACCAGCAATCTGTAAAGCTGGGATGAAATAGAAAACTTTTTTTTAACTTACGATAAAATATAAATAACATGAACTTTGCCTTCTTAACTATTTTGTAAAGTGTACAACTCAGTGGCATTAAATTCACAATGCTGTACAATCATCAGCACTATTTCCAAAAATTTTTTATCATCCCAAATAGAAACTCTTTATTGATTAAGCAGTAACTCTCCAGTCCCATCTTCACTTCCCCCGCCCCTGATAACTTCTAATCTACTTTCTATCTCTAAAAATTAGCCTATTCCAGATTTTCATCTAAGTGAATTTATACAGTATTTGTCTTTTGCATCAGTCTTATTTCATTTAGGGTAATGTCTTCAAGGTTCATCTGTGTTGTAGCATGTATCAGAACTTCATTCCTTTCATCCCTAAATAATATTCATTTGTGTTTATTCTACATTTTGTTTTTCCACTCATCAGTTGATAGACACATAGGTTGTTTTTACCTCTTAGCTATTCCGAATAATGCTACTGTGAGCATTTGTGTACAAGAGTCTGTTTTAGTCTGTTTTCATATCTTTGGGAGTACCTGGATTTGCTTGGTCATAAGGTCATTCTGTGTTTAACTTTTGAATACCTGCCAAACTTTTTCCATTTTCCATTCTAGTAGATGTAGTTCAGAAAACATCTGCAACCATTAACAAATTCCCAAAGTATCCTAGTGATGTTGTTAATTGCTAACACATTTCCATTCATATTTTCTAATGTTGTCACTTAAGCTAATTTTAAGGGGTTTCCCCGTAAGTACACATAAGTGAATAGAAATATTCATATTAAGCCATATTTATAATTTCTTTAATAGATTATATAATCCAGTTTTGGTTTTACTCTTTTGATTATTATGTCTAAAAAAATGCTCACTGAGAAAACATAAAATATAAAAGTATAAAGAAGAAAATCAAAATCACTTTTTTTTTACATTTTTTTATTGACGTAAATGTACATAAGATCAAATTTATCATTTTGACCATTTTTGAGTATACATTTCTCTGGCAGTTGGTACATTCACACTCTTGTGCAAAAATCAACTCCACCGTCAATCTCCAGAACTTTTTTTTATCTTTCCCAAGTGAAACTACTCATTAAATGACTCCCTAGTCTTCCCTTCCCCCAGCCTCTGGCAACCACTGTTACAATTTCTGTCTCTGAATTTGACTATTCTTTGTACCTTATGTCAGTAGAATCATGCTGTACTTTTCTTTTTGTGACTGACTTATTTCACTTACTATAATGTTTTCAAATTTAATCCAAGTTGGGAATATGTTTTAGAATTCCCTTCCTTTTTGAGGCTGAATAGTATTTTATTCTACATATATAACACACTTTGTTTATCTGCTCATCACTTGGGTTGCTTCCGCCTTCTGGCTGTTGTGAAAATGCTGCTGTGAACCCAGATGTACATGTTTAATACTATAACTCAGAGAAAATAAGCAATTAACATTTGGTGTATACTTCTTTCTTATGTTTAATTTGTAATAAATATGCACACATGCATAGACATACATATATAATTCTAATATAAATTATCTTTAAAATAAGTTTTTATCAGTTTTTTTGTTTTGTTCTGGGGGGAAATTCTAAGATATTTGTAAAAATATTTGACTCTCCCTAAAACATGCTATTTTAAGACTCAGACAACATAGTTTACAGTACTTGTTTGTAATTTTAAACCTAGACATCATATTAGCCCTTGTTTTGCGTGATTTTTCTCAATTAACATTCTCTGTTACCCCATTCTTTTCACTGCGTATCATTCTTTTAGTACTCATACTTTGACATGCTTTTGTAGTTTAAGAAGAATATCTTTTAAAATAGAGAACAATACTTCTTAACTATTAGATATAACTTGATTGTGGGCAAATTTTTATTAGAGACTGTAATTTCAGTTAAAACATTACTGAATTTCAGTTTTTCATGAATGTACTAATTTTATCATTTTTTTCTTAAACCATCTTTCCCCTCCCCCCTTTTTCAGAATGATGGCTTTCCGTCAGTTGGAAAAGACAAACAGTAATGAAATATTTGAATTACGTGTTCCTGAAAATCATGAACATTGACACAGATTCTACCTCTGTCAACTTTATTTAAATCAGTGAATATTTTTGTAAAAAATTTGGTTTAAAAGAGCTGTACTATGTGTAAATTTTTTTATGTATGACAGAAAAGTATATTCATAGTGCTAACTGGTATTATATCTGTATTTTTATTATTCCTGACTTAAATTACTCCTCAAAGTGTGTTTATACTGTGAATTAATTTATTGTTCACATTATGTTTTAATAATCTTTTTCTTAATGAGCCATAACATGTATGTAAATATTTTTACAGTACTTATTTTTAAAGTGTATTTGGTTTCTATGTGTTTATAACCTATATTTTTTATGCATTCACAAAGGATGATCAGCTTTGATGCTAGGCTGTCACATTTAACTTTTTTCTTCTAAATGTAAAATTAATTATTTGCCAATTTGCTGTCTGTCATTGAGGGAATTATATTCAGGTCTATTCTTATAATAGCAGAGGTCTTGATAAAATAATGGTTACCATATATAATTTGTTATTACCAACTAGAAGAACTATGATGGCAAATATACAGTCATATATTACATACAGTATTATACTATTTTAGCTATCACATGGACTCTTCATGTAGTACAAATACTATCAAAATTAAACTAAAAGCTATATTTAGAATTTTATTTAACAGTAGAACAGAAATTTGGGATAGTAAATAAAATTCCTCACTGTACTAATCTAAAACTTTGAGTGCAAAAGGATATGGGGTAAATACAGTAAGACATTTTGTTAAGATTCCAATATACATTCAATAATACTCAGTTTTCTGCTTCTAAATCTGTGTGTTGTAATTAATCAGTCTTCCAGAACAGTATGTAAACACTGATCTATTGTGGCATATTAAATAGAAAGCAGCTTTTTACAATTTCAAAGTTGTAACTTTAAAGTTATATATATACAGATATTAATATAAGAACATAAGTAAAAAAGAGATTGTCATACAAAAACAAATCGTGTTGGAACCATACACATTTGAAGAAAATCCTGTTCTTAATAGATTTCATTATGATTAAAAAAGAACTTAAAAACTAACATAAGAAAATGGAAGACCAATTATTTATGATACATTTTATTTCTTCCTCTGGTTTAATAAAGTGAAGTTTGTAAATGTTTGTGTGTACCTAGAGGTGAGCAGTGCTCTTTTTCTGAAATTAATATTCTTTATATGTTTTGATTATGCCCTTTGCAATAATTCAGTATGTAGTTGGAGAGTGATGTGGCTTTTCCATCATCTGTGTAATTTTATGTATTCTATCTCCTGTGTGTGAATTCATGTATTACACCAAACTACAATAGAAATGGGACTACTTACAATGTCATATGAAAAATCTTTTAATAAATATATGTAAATAATATTTAAATATTTGTCCCCCGTTTTCCCCAAAACAACAGTAAGACATATTTTGTTGAATATTTTATTTTTAATGTTTTCTATAATTAAAAGTGTATAGCTTGCTATAATTGTTATTTTCGTAACCATGATATTACAGTTTTTTAAGTAGTTTTATCTTAAAATACTGAATGTGTTTTATGGATGTTTTTAATTTGTTTTAAAAAATTTTAAATTATGGAGCTTGACATAGATTTTCCAATAAACTTTCCAGTCAATTTATTTTCTCTTTCTTACAAATAATTTTTTATAATGATAGCAATATTCCTGATTCTAAAGTTAAGTACAATTTATTTATTCAAATCAAATTTTAGCATGTTGGGATTTGGAGAAATTTCTGAACTAAGATGGCAGGCCCTTTTTTTTTTTAGCTGACTCACATTTATTTCCACTTAGTTCAAAATATAAGAAAGGAAGTCAAAGTTTCTGTTTGAAATCCATCTACAAAATGGTTGAACAGGCTTTGTGTGTATGTGTACAGTTTTCTCTCTTGTAAATACTGTTTGTTGCCTACATTAATTATCATTGGGAATATGCCACCTGCTACCTCACCTTATTACAACCTATCAGACATCTGATCTCATACCCCTGTTTTTTCATCTTAGAAAATTTTAGTTCCTTGCTTACGGTCTTAACTCCATTACTTCTACCCTCAGTCTTTATGTCAATATCTTCTTGGAACAGTGGTTATTAACCAGGCTTGCATATTGGAGTTACCTGAAATTTTCTAATAAAAAACTAATTTCTGAATCCTGCATCAGCACAAGTAAATCAGAATTTCTGTGAGTGAGGTGTTGAGCTCTTTTTTTAAGCTTTAGTTTCTCTAGATGAATCTCATGTGTGGCCAGGATTTAAAAATGCTAATTGAGAAACTGACCCACCATATTGACTTCATAACTCATTAATGGGACTCAACTTATAGTTTGAAAACACAGCTCTAGATCTTGTCGTTACCTCCAAAACTCTTGTTAACTATTAGCATCCTACTTCCTCCTCTTTCTAGGTAACTCTGTTTATTATGTCTATCCTGACACTTCTTTGACTCTTAACAGGATCTTGTGACAGTTGATTCTATCACCTATCCCTCATCTAGAAGTCCATCGCTCACTTTCCTCTTTGTGTAGCATAGACATTATTTTCCTTGCATATACTCTCAATTCCCTTGTCCCTGTGTATATGAAATTACCTCAACTACTCTGCACCTGTACCTAAGTTGCTGAAAATGCCTGGAGGAAAAAACAATGATGCTGACTCTCTTCACTTGAAATATGGCCCTGAAAATCAAGGGCCCACAACACCCTGTAAGAATACTTAAAACATTTCCCTGATCAATTCACACTTTCACTTTTCCCCAACAAGTATTTCACACCTTCTCTTTACTCAGACCTTCTATCCTCCTTCCATCTCACTCTCAGCTTGTTTCTTTTTTCACTGTGTCCATATAACTTCCTTCCCTCGTGTTATCCACATGAACCATCTCAGTCCTCTAGCTATTCCGTCTAGTTGTGACCAGTGTTCATTCCTTCTACTACTCGAAAGACTCCTGCAATTAAGCCCACATTCCTAGTCATTTTTGCTCTATTGGCTTGTTCCCACGTGTATACATACCTCTTATTTTTAATCTCTCATTTTAAGTTCCTTGCAAACCCTACCATTCCATTTTTTGTACTCTTTACAGCAAAAATTCCTCGAAAAGAATCTTGTGTAATAATTTCATCCCACTTTTCCTTCTTGAACTATTCTAATCACTTTATTCTCATTGCTCCAGTCAAACCATTCTTGTCAAGGCATCAACAATCCCCATGTGTTCTTTTTTCACTATGACCTTTTTCATACCTAATATTTCCATTAGTGCTTTTTTGTTACGTTGTTTCATCTGATACTACTACTATTTTTCTTTGAGGAAGGATTGGGCGTAAATAAAGCTTTAAAATAGTGCACTTGAAGATAAGATTGAGGATTCTTCAGAAAGTATCAGGAAAAGAGATCAAAAATGTAAAAAGACCATTATGGAGGGTATGTACAGGAGTGCCAACATACATAGAAATGAAAAATAGTAGAAAGAAACATAAAAAATAGTTAAATTATTTTACATTATCTTGAACCCCTAAGAAATAGTGGAGATAAATGTCCCCAAATTAGGAACACAGTTTGAGGTCTTCAAAGAGCTCAGAGAAAGCCAAGTAGAAAAGGAAAAACCCACATTTAGATATAATACTGAAGACAGAAGAATTTTGAAAGTTTCAGAGAAAAACATAAGTCACCTAAAAAGGATTAAGATCACATTTACATCTGTTATGGACTGAACATATCCCCCGGAATTTCTATGTGGAAACCCTATTCCTTAATGTGATACAGTAGGAGAGTGGGGGCTTTGGGAGGTAATTAGGTCATGAGGATAGGGCCTTCATGAATGGGATTAGTGCCCTTGTAAAAGGAATTCCTAAAAGCTCTCTTGCCTCTCTGCCATATGAGGATATAATATGTCAGTCAGTAGTCTATAACCAGAAAAGAGCTCCCACCAGAACCTAACCATGCTGGCACCCTTAACTTGGACTTCTGCCTCCAGAACTGTGAGAAATTTCTATTTTTTACCAATGATAAATTATTGGTAAATTATTTTAGCAATTCAAACAGACTGAGATAACATTAAACTTCTCAATAACTACCCTGGAAACAAGCAACATAGTATTTTTAGCATATATAAAGAAATGAATTGTGAACCTATTATTTTATAGCTAACTGTGCTACCATTCAAATCTGAAGGTGTAATAAAGATGTTTTTAGTCATATAAAGTCTCAGAAGGTTTGTCAAGTGAAGATCAACATTGAAAAACTTTTGGAGAAAGTAATGAATTATAGAAGTACGTACAGAATGTGCTGCAAGAGATGTGAGAATTAAAGATAATCAAATAACTTGGTAAAGTCTTATTTTACTAATAAAAGGAAGAGGGACAAAAAAAAGAAAATATATAAAAATTAAGACTAAAACTTTTAGAATGTGTATAACACCAATGTCTGGATAGGGGAGAGAAGAAAGGAACATGAGAAGAGGAAAAATACTTCTTAGGAGAAAATGCAAATCTCGATATTTCAGAAATCAGCGAGAAAGGATAACACAAATACGTGTCTTTAAGAGCAACTATCCACAAAAACAGAAATAGAGACCAATGGGACAAGATAGAAAGCCCAGAAATAAACCCATGCACCTATGGGTATCTCATTTTTGACAAAGAAGTCAAGAATATACAATGGGGCAAAGACACCCTTTTCAACAAATGGTGCTGGGAAAATGGGACAGCTACATGGAAAAGAATGAAATTAGAACACTTCCTAACACCATACACAAAGATGAAATGGATTAAAGACCTAAATGTAAGACCAGAAACTATAAAACTCTTAGAGGAAAACATAGGCAGAACACTCGATGACATAAATCAAAGCAAGATCCTCTATGACCCACCTCCTAGAGTAACCCAAGTAGAAACAAAAGTAAACAAGTGGGACCTGATTAAACTTAAAAGCTTTTACACAGCAAAGGAAAGTATAAGCAAGGTGAAAAGACAATCCTCAGAATGGGAGAAAATAATAGCTAATGAAACAACTGACAAAGGATTAATTTCCAAAATATACAAGCAGGTCATGCAACTCAACGCCAAAAAAACAAACAACCCAATCAAAAAGTGGGAAAAAGACTTAAACAGACATTTCTCCAAAGAAGACATACAGATGGCTAACAAACACATGAAAAGATGCTCAACATCACTCATTATTAGAGAATGCAAATCAAAATCACAACGAGATATCACCTTACACTGGTCAGAGTGGCCATCATCAAAAAGTCTACAAACAATAAATGCTGGAGAGGGTGTGGAGAAAAGGGAATGCTCTTGCACTGTTGGTGGGAATGTAAATTGATACAGCCACTATGGAAGACTGTATGGAGATTCCTTAAAAAACTAGGAATAAAATCACCATATGGCCCACAAATCCCACTCCTAGGCATATGCCCTGAGGAAACCAAAACTGAAAAAAATACATGTATCCCATTGTTCATTGCAGCAGTGTTTACAGTAGCTAGAACATGGGAGCAACCTAGATGTCCATCGACAGATGAAAGGATAAAGACATTGTGGTACATACACACAATGGAACATTACTCAGCCATATAAAGGAACACATTTGAGTCAGTTCTGATGAAGTGGATGAACCTAGGACCTATTATACAGTGAAGTGAGTCAGAAAGAGAAAGATAAATATCATATTCTAATGCATATATTCAAAATCTAGAAACAGGTACTGAAAAAATTATTTTCAGGGAAGCAATGGAGAAACAGACATAGGGGAGAGGGGAGGAGAGGGTGAGATGTATGGAAAGAGTAACATGGAAACTTACATTACCATATGTAAAATAGATAGCCAATGGGAATTTGCTGTATGGCTCAGGAAACTCAAAAAGGGGCTCTATATCAATCTAGAGGGGTGGGATGGGGCGGGAGGTGAGGGAAGTTCAAAAGGGAGGGAATATATGTACACCTATGGCTGACTCATGTCGAGGTTTGACAGAAAACAACAAAATTCTGTAAAGCAATTATCCTTCAATAAAAAAATAAAAAAGCAACTATCAAAATGATTAACAATACACACTTATATAGAACTTTATTTTTACCAGACACTTTCTGAAGAGAGTTTTACATATATTAAATCATTTAATTCCCACAACCACCATATACTCTTTTTATTCTCATTTTATTATTTTATTCTCATTAAATTTAAGTACCCATGGGCAAGTCTTGCCTGTGCTAAAATAATTTAGACTGATAATCATGTAATAAACCACTAAAAAATGTGGGGCACAGCTGAAGTATGAATAGAGGAAAATCTGTTATTTTAGTTATGTTAATGAGGCAATAAAACTGTTCACAAATAAGCAAGCATTTAACTCAAGAAAATGTAAAATGCTGAAATTTGGTACAAGAATATAGAACTCAATCAGAACAATATGTGTTAAAGATATTGATGGACAGTCAAATACTACATAAAGGTCGGGATTTTATTTTACCTTAGTTGCAAGTGAATGTGTACGTGTGTGTGTGTGTATGTGTGAGTCTCTCAGTCATGTCCGACTCTTTGTGACCCGATGGACTGTAGCCCACCAGACTCCTCTGTTCATGGAGTTTCCAGGCAAGAATACTGGAGTGGGTAGCCATTCCCTTCTCTAGGGGATCTTCCCAACCCAGGGAACAAACCCAGGTCTCCTGCATTGCAGGCAGATTCTTTACCATCTGAGCCATCAGGGAAGCCTCAGTTGCAAGCTAATAAGTTAACCTATCAGTGTTTCCTAGATGCAGAAATTGCCAAAGAATGCTCAAACAACTGCACAGTTGCACTTGTCTCACATGCTAGTAAAGTAATGCTCAAAATTCTCCAAGCCAGGCTTCAACAATACATGAACCGTGAACATCCAGATGTTCAAGCTGGTTTTAGAAAAGGCAGAGGAACCAGAGATCAAATTGCCAGCATCTGCTGGATCATCGAAAGAGCAAGAGAGTTCCAGAAAAACATCTATTTCTGCTTTATTGACTATGCCAAAGCCTTTGACTGTGTGGATCACAATAAACTGTGGAAAATTCTTCAAGAGATGGGCATACCAGACCATCTGACCTGCCTCTTGAGAAATCTGTATGCAGGTCAGGAAGCAAGAGTTAGAACTGGACATGGAACAACAGACTGGTTCCAAATAGAAAAAGGAGTACGTCAAGGCTATATATTGTCACCGTGCTTATTTAACTGATATGCAGAGTACATCATGAGAAATTCTGGGCTGAATGAAGCACAAACTGGAATCAAGACTGCTGGGAGAAATATCAGTAACCACAGATATGCAGATGACACCACCCTTATGGCAGAAATTGAACTAAGAGACTCTTGATGAAAGTGAAAGAGGAGAGTGAAAAAGTTGGCTTAAAGCTCAACATTCAGAAAACAAAGTTCATGGCATCCGGTCCCATCACTTCATGGCAAATAGATGGGGAAATAGTGGAAACAGTGAGACTTTATTTTGGGGGGCTCCAAAATCAGTGCAGATGATGACTGCAGCCATGAAATTAAAAGACATTACTCCTTGGAAGGAAAGTTATGACCAATCTAGACAGCATATTAAAAAGCAGACACATTACTTTGCCAACAAAGGTCCGTCTAGTCAAGGCTATGGGTTTCCAGTAGTCAGGTATGGATGTGAGAGTTGGGCTATAAAGAAAGCTGAGCACCGAAGAATTGATGCTTTTGAACTGTGGTATTGGAGAAGACTCTTGAGAGCCCCTTGGACTGCAAGGAGATTCAACCAGTCCATCCTAAAGGAGATCAGTCCTGAATGTTCATTGGAAGGACTGATGTTGAAGCTGAAACTCCAATACTTCGGCCACCTGATGGGAAGAGCTGACTCATTTAAAAAAATCCTGATAAAAGAAATAAAAGGAATACAGATAGGAAAAGAAGAAGTAAAACTCTCACTGTTTGCAGATGACATGATCCTCTACATAGAAAACCCTAAAGATTCTACCAGAAAACTACTAGAGCTAATCAATGAATATAGTAATGTTGCAGGATACAAAATTAACACACAGAAATCCCTTGCATTCCTATACACCAATAATGAGAAAACAGAAAGAGAAATTAAGGAAACAATACCATTCACCATTGCAACAAAAAGAATAAAATACTTAGGAATATTTCTACCTAAAGAAACAAAAGACTTATATATAGAAAACTATAAAACACTGATGAAAGAAATCAAAGAGGACACAAACAGATGGAGAAATATACCGTGTTCATGGATTGGAAGAATTAATATAGTGAAAATGAGTATACTACCCAAAGCAATCTACAGATTCAATGCAATCCCTATCAAGCTACCAATGATATTTTTCACAGAACTAGAACAAATCATTTCACAATTTGTATGGAAGTATAAGAAACCTCGAATAGCCAAAGCAATCTTGAGAAAGAAGAATGGAACTGGAGGAATCAACCTGCCTGACTTCAAGCTCTACTACAAAAGCCACAGTCATCAAGACAGTGTGGTACTGGCACAAGGATAGAAATATAGATCAATGGAACAAAATAGAAAGCCCAGAGATAAACCCACGCACCTATGGGCACCTTATCTTCGACAAAGGAGGCAAGAGTATACAATGGAGAAAAGACAATCTCTTTAACAAGTGGTGCTGGGAAAAACTGGTCAACCACTTGTAAAAGAATGAAACTAGAACACTTCCTAACACCATACACAAAAATAAACTCAAAATTGATTAAAGATCTAAATGTAAGACCAGAAACTATAAAACTCCTAGAGGAAAACATAGGCAAAACACTCTCCGACATAAATCACAGCAGGATCCTCCATGACCCACCCCCCAGAATATTGGAAATAAAAGCAAAAATAAACAAATGGGACCTAATAAAAATTAAAAGCTTTTGCACAACAAAGGAAACTATAAGCAAGGTGAAAAGACAGCCTTCAGAATGGGAGAAAACAATAGCAAACGAAGCAACAGACAAACAATTAATCTCAAAAATATACAAGCAACTCCTGCAGCTGAATTCCAGAAAAATAAACGACCCAATCAAAAAATGGACCAAAGAACTAAACAGACATTTCTCCAAAGAAGACATACAGATGGCTAACAAACACATGAAAAGATGCTCAACATCACTCATTATTAGAGAAATGCAAATCAAAACCACAATGAGGTACCATTACACACCAGTCAGAATGGCCGCTATCCAAAAGTCTACAAGCAATAAATGCTGGAGAGGGTGTGGAGAAAAGGGAACCCTCTTACACTGTTGGTGGGAATGCAAACTAGTAC
This sequence comes from Okapia johnstoni, assembly GCA_024291935.2. NCBI lineage: Eukaryota > Metazoa > Chordata > Mammalia > Artiodactyla > Giraffidae > Okapia > Okapia johnstoni. The sequence continues at coordinate 64,945,082 of CM044308.1, forward strand.
AGCCACTATGGAGAACAGTGTGGAGATTCCTTAAAAAACTGGGAATAGAACTGCCATATGACCCAGCAATCCCACTGCTAGGCATATACACCGAGGAAACCAGAATTGAAAGAGACGCGTGTACCCCAATGTTCATCGCAGCACTGTTTACAATAGCCAGGACATGGAAGCAACCTAGATGTCCATCGGCAGACGAATGGATAAGGAAGCTGTGGTACATATACACAATGGAATATTACTCAGCCATTAAAAAGAATACATTTGAATCCGTTCTATTGAGATGGATGAAACTGGAGCCCATTATACAGAGTGAAGTGAGCCAGAAAGAAAAGCACCAATACAGTATACTAATGCATGTATATGGAAATTGAAATATGGTAATGGTAACCCTATATGTGAGACAGAATAAGAGACACAGATGCATAGAACAGTCCTGTGGACTCTGAGGGAGAAGGTGAGGGTTGGACGTTCTGGGACAATAACATTGAAACATGTATATTGTCATATGTGAAGCAGAACACCATTCCATGTTCTATGCATGGGACGGATGCTCAGGGATGGAGCGTTGGGATGACAGAGAGGGATGGGAGGGGGAGGGAGGTGGGAGGAGGGTTTGGGAGGGGGAGCACATGTGAATCCATGGCTGATTCATGTCGATGTATGGCAAAAACTACTACAATATTGTAAAGTAATTAGCCCCCAACTAAAAAAAAAAAAAAAAAAAAAATCCTGATGCTGGGAAAGATTGAAGGTGAGAGGAGAAGGGGATGACAGAAGATGAGATGGTTGGATGGCATCACTGACTCAATGGACATGAGTTTGATTAAACTCTGGGAGTTGGTGATGGACAGGGAGGCCTGGCGTGCTGCAGTCCATGCGGCCGCAGAGTCGGACCCGACTGAGCGACTGAACTGAACTGAACTGAACTGAGATGCAGAAGTAAAATCGGAGACTCTTGGATCAGAAACAAAGGCCCTTATTACTCATGGCAGCAAGCAGCATAAGCATCATGTTTTCACAGGTTCTCCTTACCTCCCCAAGTTTCACGAGGTAAACATGCAGGGGCTCAGATGAATGCTAAGCAGGCAGTTTGGGAACACTGAACTTAACCTCTCTCTTTTATAGGAGTGGGATACCAAGGAACAGTTAGGAACGCTGAACTTAGTTAAACCATCTCTTTTATAGCAAGCAATTGGTAAGCCTGTTCTTTGTTCCAAAAAGATACATCACTTCATACCCCAAGGTTGCTGTAAACAGAGGGCTGAGAAATGGCCTGGGTGAAGTTCAATCAAGGCCACCCTCAATAAGAATGCAAAGGGACACACAGGGGTCCATGACAAATTTCCTCTCCCAGGGTGTTCTATCCCTTGACCCTATATATTCTTGGCCAAACTTGAGTATGCCACTCCATTGATCAACTGCTTAAACTGCCCAACAGACCCTTGGACCAAACCTCCTCAATGTGCCTCAGATAGCATTAATTAAGGCTAATATCAATAAGATTCCAAAAGCAGAAGAGGCTAATCAGCAGTACTGACCTCAATCATGCCTCCCAGGATCCCAGACACAGCTAACTGTTAACTATTATGGGGAGCAGAGGCTGTTATTTAAGGCACGGAGGATGTAGTCTAAAGTCATTCTGTTATCCATTATGAATTATGCAATTTTGACTGGCTAATCTCTAGTGTCATTGCCAATGGGGCAATAGATGAGCAAAAAACCAACCCTCATCCACAATGGAGAGTCCATGGCTATCTCTCCCCCACATACAAACAGCCCAAAGATCACAAGTCGCTCCCATTTGGGGATTGTTACTAACCTTGATTTGGATCACATTTCTTTGGTTGAGAACCATGGGCTCTGTCACTGGGTTGTGGTAGACTTGAGAGTTGTACATGGCATAACCCAAGGCTGCTCAGCTGTCAGGAAAAGCATGTGAATTTGTATCAATCTCATTTTTAAAAGATTGTTCTTGTCTGTGTGTTCATACATGTACAAGGCAGAGTCCATGTCTGGGAACTGCCATCAATGCCATTAGGCATAGCAAAATAAATGGTTCAGGAGTGGGTGAGTTTTTCTGTTTTCATAGTACATGGACAGGGATGACAGGCACAGCAACAGGTCAGATTGCCAGCCACTGCAGTTTCTTGATGCAGGCAGACCATATGATTTTTGTTGCCAGGCTGCAATGTAGGCTCTTTGTAGGGGACAAAGAGAGCATTCATTGCTATTGGTTTGGGCCTCACTCAAAAAATGCTGATTCGTGGGTTAGCTGATATAAAGGACCAAATAGAATGCCCAAGTGAAACACATACTGTCTCTAGTTCCCCCAAAGTCCAAGAAGCGAAATCTCCTTTTTGGCTGCAGGGAGTGGGGAAGTGGAGCAGACACACAACACTTTTTCCTGGGGTGCCAGAGAAATAGAGGGTTGTGAATCTGCACATTGAAGCCCAAGAAACTTCACTTAGAAAGCAAGCCTCTGAATTTATCAGCCGCCTACTGGTGTGTATGATAGTCAGGGACCTTAAAACAAAGGCTTCTGACTTGCCAACCAACAGGGCATCACCTGTTGGGTGAAAACTTTGAAATCAGAGGGTAAAGGCACCCATGCTAAATCCTGGCTCATCCACTTGTGACGAATGGTAGGGAACTGATATCATAAGCATGTCGTTATTTTCTGCACTTTTGTGATTGGGATAATCTCCAAGGACCCTTACAAGTGAAAGTGTTAGTCACTCAGTCATGTCCAACTTTTTGCGACCCTGTGGGCTATAGCCTGCCATGTTCCTCTGTCCATGAAATTCTCCAGGCCAGAATACTGGAGTGGGTAGTCATTCCCTTCTCCAGGAGATCTTTCCAACCTAGGGATAGAACTCAGGTCTCCCGCATTGCAGGCAGATTCCTTACCATCTGAGCCACCGGGGAAGCCCTTGACACTTATAGGTTGTCAGTATAAGCATACAGCACCTCAATTCCTACTATTCATTCAGATGTACAAGCAACAGCAGCACACTGAATTAGTTCCACACATAAGGTCAAATTAGCTTCTCTTCCCCATTGAGATCCTGGCCCAAATCCCATTGGTTAAATCTGAGCATCACTGGGCCAGATAGGATGGTGACTTGGGTGCCTATATTCAAAGAAGCTAGAGAAATGTGAGTCCCTTCACTCCCTGAAGTTCCTGGGTATATTTGTGCAGAGTGTGTATGGCCTTCAATCCTTCTTGGGGACCATGAGACCGTGACCCAATAATTTGGTTTCTTAGGGTATCAGGACTTCCCTGAGGTCAGGAAAAAGGCCAGGGTGGGGGAAGGGGGGGATCAGAGGGCACAGAGGGAGAGAGCAGCTCCTCCCTGTGGATGAGGAATGTCACATGCCACATGACAGTAAGCAAAGGATGTTATGGCCATCAAGCCATCTGCCACTGTAGTTGCCCTGGACTGTGCACCCTGAGGGGATTCAGGATGGACAAAAGCAGGATGCTGGCCCTAGAGAGCTAAGATGTATATCAAAGGAATAATTTCAGTGAGCCCAGTCTCCTGCATCTCCCCATACACAGAAAAGCACTAAATTCATTCACTTATGTCAGGTTTTCTTTAATTAATAGGAATCTTTTGATGTTCCAACTACCTGCTTTTTGTTGCAGAAACTTATATATCGTAGCACTTCTCTTACCTGTGAAGTAATCCCTAAGAGTTAAGAGGCTGTCTTCTGGGCATAAGTCCTCAGTTTTGTCCATCAAATAAAACATAATTCCCAACTTTTAGGTTATACTTTTTTTTCCAGTCGACATCCCCAGTAGGTAAAGCTTTGCACTGACTTCTGACTTCAAGTGGCTGAACCAAAGCTCTGTGTTCTTACTACTAACAGATTTATTCCAGCAGCTACAATGTACTGCCTTTTGACTGGGCCACAGGGCTTGCCAACCCGTTGTCACAAAGACATCTCTTTCTTGTCCCAACTGAGGATGAGAATACCGTCCCACATTTTGTTTCAATCCCACCAATCATTGTGCAGCTTCTAAGTATTAATAGGTAGGGCAATCCAGGACTCCCATTTCCTCCCCTTCACCCAGCACTTGGGGTTTCCCTTGTGGCTCAGCTGGTAAAGAATTTGCCTGCAATGTGGAAGACCTGGGTTCGATCCCTGGGTTGGGAAGATCCCCTGGAGAAGGGAAAGGCTACCCACTCCAGTATTGTGGCCTGGAGAATTTCAAGGACTGTATAGTCCATGGGGTTGAAAAGAGTCAGACACGACTGAGCGACTTTCACTCACTCACTCACCCAGCACTTGGGTGAGAGCATTCCCTTTGATCAGTTCCTGTGCCATCTCTCCTGTCCCCTAACTTCACCCTTTCTCTTCAGAGAGCCAAGTCTGTCAGCTATCCTTTTTAAAAATTTTTTCTCTTTTGGCTGCACTGCCAGCATGTGGGGTCTTTGTTGTCCAACAAACCCACATCCCCTGCATTGGATGGCGGATTCTTCCAATGGGTTACCAGGGAAATCCCAGCTCCCATCCATTTGTTGCCCAAACTGGAGAACTGTGAGCAGTCTGAGACTCTGCCCTGCTCACAGCCTGGTATGTGGCCTACCACAAGTTCTCTGAGTGTCAGCAGGGGCACAAGACTCCGGGTCAGGGACAAAGGTCTTTATTACTGCACAGCAGGCAGCGTGAGTTTTATACCAAACCCTCATGTTCCCAAATCCCCCAGGGAGCATGCAGGCAGACCTACATGGATATTGTACATACAGTGGACAATATATCCCAGCTGAGAAATGGGAATTTAGGAAACCTCTTCTATTAAGGGGCTTCAAGCAAACCTGTCAACCTTTGTCCTGGAAGAAGATGTTGTCTTCCTTATGTAGTTGTTTAGTTGCTCAGTCTTTTGCAACCCCATGGACTGTTTCTAACAGGCTCCTCTGCCTGTAGGATTTCCCAGACAAGAATACTGGAGTGGGTTACCATTCCCTTCTCCAGGGGATCTTCCTGACCTGAGGATCAAACATATGTCTCCTACATGGGCAGACAGATTCTTTACCACTGAGTCACCAGGGAAGCCCTATCTTCCTCATATTGGATGGAAAACAAAGCTGCCATGTGCTCTGGGGTGACACTGCTTCTACCACTCAACCTATACAAGCATCCTTGAAAAGACTGTTCAGAACAAAAACTGTCTGTGCCTCGGTGAAAAAAGACATGCAGAAAAGACAGCTCTATATAGAATTGTCTCCAACACTTGTAATCTTATTTATTTTTTTATTCTAGTAAGATATACAGGAAATGTACCATAGTAACAATGTTTAAGTGTATAGTTCAGAGGCATTAAGTACATTCACAATGTTGTAGACCTATCACCACTATCCATTTCCAGAACTGAAATATTACTTCTAATGCACTGCTGGTCTTAATTTTCTAGTATTTAATTTGGATTTTTTATCTGGCTTATAGTCATCTTTTGTGTGAAAGCAGCAATGTCTGGCTCTGATGTCATAGTTATTCTAGCTTCCTAGAAGGGGTAGTGAAATTGCCTTTTTCCCATGCCCTGGAAACTTTTGGATTACACGGCAACTGTTGGCTCCCTGAAAATTTGTTAGAACTGACTCACGAAATCACCTTGGTAGGTGTCTTTTTTAGAAGAAAACATTCAGTTCAGTTCAGTTGCTTAGTTGTGTCCGACTCTTTGCAACCCCATGGACTGCAGCACGCCGGGCCTCCCTGACCATCACCGACTCCTGGAGTTTACTCAAAGTCATGTCCGTTGAGTCAGTAATGCCATCCAACCATCTCATCCTCTGTCGTCCCCTTCTCCTCCCGCCTTTAATCTTTCCCAGCATCAGGATCTTTTTAAATGAGTCAGCTCTTTGCATCAGGTGGCCAAAGTATTGGAGTTTCAGCTTCAACATCAGTCCTTCCAATGGATATTCAGGATTGATCTCCTTTAGGATGGACGAGTTGGATCTCCTTGCTGTACAAGGGACTCTCAAGAGTCTTCTCCAACACCACAGTTCAAAAGCATCAGTTTCTTTAGAGTCCAACTCTCACATGCATACATGACTACTGGAAAAACCATAGCTTTGACTAGACAGACCTTTGTTGGCAAAGTAATGTCTCTGCTTTTTAATATGCTATCTAGGTTGGTCATAACTTTCCTTCCAAGGAGTAAGTGTCTTTTAGTTTCATGGCTGCAGTCACCATCTGCAGTGATATTGAAGCCCAAGAAATAAAGTCTGACACTGTTTCCACTGTCTCATCTATTTGCCATGAACTGATGGGACCGGATGCCATGATCTTAGTTTTCTGAATGTTGAGTTTTAAGCCAACTTTTTCACTCTCCTCTTTCACTTTCATCAAGAGGCTCTTTAGTTCACTTTCTGCCATAAGGATGGTGTCATCTGCATTTCTGAGGTTTTGATATTTCTCCTGGCAATCTTGATTCCAGCCTGTGCTTCATCCAGCCCAGAAAACACTGGACCACCTTTTTAATTTCTCCTACAAATACTCATCTATTTTAAAAAAAAATATTCAGCTATTCTGATTTTCTCCCCCTTCTCAAATCAGTTTTGGAAATCCAGATTTTTTCTGGAAAATTTATTTTATCTATATTTTTAAAAATCCATACTGTAATTATTTCTCTTTTCTTGTGAAATGCCTATTTTTTGTGTATCTCTTCACTAATTGACCTTCTTCCAAGAATCAATTTTTTTTTTTTGCTGATCAAATCTACTGTTTTATTTGTTTTCCATTTCATTAACTCTTGCTTACACACCTTCCATCTTTCTGCTTTCTTTGGTTTTATTTGGTTTTCATCCTGGAGTTACATAATTAGTGTATTTTAATCTTTCTTAAATTTCTCCTAAGAACCCTGGGCTATACCCCACAAGGTATTTTGTCATTTCTTTTTGTTATTGCTTTCTAAATAGATTTCAAATTCAGTTAAGGATTATTCATTAACTGTGATTATTATACAACTCACCATCCAAATTGGGATACTTTTAGAGTGAAATATACATATTATGTCCAGACAGTAAATATAAGCTAGGTTTGTTTTGGGTGAACCAGAAAGCACAATCACTCTATTTTTAACATGAATTATTTAAAAGGAAGTTTAAAAATTTTCACATTGGATTTTGTTACAGATTTCTAATTTATTGAATTTTAATCACAGAATGTGGCCTACATGGATTTTTTTTTTGGAATTTATTGAGATTTTGTGAGGCAGTGCTAAAACTTGGTACATTTTTGTGACTGTGCCAAATAGTTTTACACAGAAAGCATATTTTCTGTTTGTTGGATACACGTTTCTTGATATATTTTATATCAAGCTTGCTAGGTGGCACTAATGGTAAAGAACCCACCTGCCAATGCAGGAGACAGACGTGGGTTCAATCCCTGGGTGGGGAAGATCCCATGGAGAAGGGCATGGCAACCCATTCCAGTACACTTGCCTGGAGAATACCATGGACAGGGGAGCCTGGCAGGCTACAGTCCATTGGGTCGCACAGAGTTGGACACGACTGAAGTGACTTACCACATACACATCTTCATCTATGTGATATGTCAATTTCTAAGAAAGGTTTAAAACTCTCCCGCTGTCAGTGTAGATTATTAACTTTTCCTTTTTTTTTCAGTTTTTAGATTAAATAATTCAAAATTTCTATTGTTAGATACATAAATTTTCAAGAATATTATTTTCTGTTGTTTGTTTGTACCTTATAGCATTTGATAGTTTTCACCTTATAATCTCTTTTGTCAGATATTAATAGTTAGTTTCTCTTGCTTCTCTTTTTGAACAACTTTATTGAGATATAATTTACATATCTCCATAAAGTGCACCCATTTAAATTGTATGATTTGATGATTTTTAGTATACTCACAGCATTGTACAGTCATTACCACCATTAATTTTAGAAACATCACATCTATTGAGTGACTCTCCATTCTCACCTCTCATTCCCCACCAACCATGATCTACTACTTGTCTCTATAGATTTGCCTGTCTGGATGGACATTTGATATAAATGGAATCATAGTATGTGGTCTTTTACACCTAGCTTCTTTCATTTAGCATAATGATTTCAAGGTTCATCTGTGTGGTAGCGCGTATTTGTACTTCATTCATTTTTATTGCCAAATATTCCTTAGTATGGCTATAACACTTTTCATTTAATCCATTCATTAGTTGACAGGCATTTCGACCATTTCCACTTTTGGCCACTGTAAGTAATGCTACTATAAACATTCATGTTTTGTGTGGCTATATACTTTCATTTCTCTTTGGTGTGTACCTGGGAGTGGAATTTCTGGGTTACAGGCAACCTCCACATTTAACATATTTCAGAACTGCCAACTATTTCCCAAAGTGGCTAAACCATTTTACATTACACCAGTGATGTATGACGGTTCCAGTGTTTCTACATCCTCACCAACAATTGTTATTATCTCTCTTTTTTATTATTGCTATCCTGGTGGTATAAAGTGGTATTTTATCGTGGTTTTGATTTGCATTTCCCTGATGGTTAACAGCATTGAGCATCTTTTCATGTGCTTATTGGCTGTTTGCTTATATTTTCGTTAGAGAATTGTCTGAGGTCCCTTGTCCATTTAAAAATTCAGATATTTATCTTTTAAACTATTGAATTGTACAAGTTCTTTATATATTCTGTATGCTGCTGCTGCTGCTAAGTCGCTTCAGTCGTGTCCGACTCTGTGCGACCCCATAGACGGCAGCCCACCAGGGTCCGTCGTCCCTGGGATTCTCCAGGCAAGAATACTGGAGTGGATTGCCATTTTCTTCTCCAGTATATATTCTGCATACAAGTCCCTTATCTGATACATATATAATTTGCAAATACATGTATCCCCTGATTTTCAAGTTTGATTTATGCCACTTCATTGTATCAGTACTTGCTTTTGGTGACTGAAAGAAATCCAAAGAGGATTTTCACCTTTACAAAAAAAAGGCAAAGGTAAAAACAGCATTCAGTGTTTTTTTACAGCTAGCTGTTATGGAAAAGATGCGCATTCCAAGCAGTGCGAGTGGCACTATGAAGTTCCTTCCCCAGCAACTACACACTGTATCTTGGCATTAAGCTGCATTAGTTTGAACTGTGTCTGTGATTATCTGTGCTTTATCTTTTTCATTGAAGTATAGTTGATTTACAATGTGTTAATTACTGCTGTACAGAAAAGTGCTCAGTTATACATGTTAATACATATACATTCTTTTTTAATATACTCTCCCATTATGGCTTATCATAGCATATTGAATAAAGTTTTCTGTGCTATACAGTAGGACTCTGTCGCTTAACTCCTTTATCTTGATGTATTTTGTGCATCCATTAGCAAGATGTGTCCGAAGTTATGTCCTGCTTTGCTTTATACCACTGTGGCATATGAAAGCTTTCATAGGAATGCTCTGCTTTCAGACAGCAGAGGAAATCTTTTTATTTTGCCACTTTAAGGGCCATATTTTCACTCTCTTGATATTATTTGCTTCAAAAAATTTTAAAAAGCTTAAAAAAAGCTTTAAATTTTGATGCAGTCTAGTTTTATTTTTCCTTTTTGCCTGTGCTATTGGTGTTTTATCTAAGAAACTATTCTCTAACCCAGGGAGGTGAAGATTACTCCCTATGCTTTGTTTGAGCAGCTTTATATTTTTGCTCCTACTTTTTAGATCTATATTTTGAATTAATTTTTGTATATGGTGAGAGATAGTGGTCTAGCTTCATTGTTTTGCTGCAACTATTAATATTCAGTTGTCTTCATGTGCTTTCTTTTTATTAGTATTTGCCTATTATACTTCATCATTATTTTTTGAGATCATTATAACTTTGTAATTTACTTTTTATTTTATTGAAATATACTTAGTTCCCCAACCAGGGATCAAACCCCTGCACCCTGCATTGACAGTGCAGAGTCTTAACTGCTGGACCACCAGGGAAGTCTCTGAAATATACTTGATTTACAATGTTGTGTTGATTTTTGTTCTATAGCAAAGTGACTCAGTCATACCTATATATACATTCTTTTTAAAATATTTATTTATTTGGCTGCTCTGGATCTTAGTTGTGGTATCCAAGATTTTTAGGTGTGGCATGTGAACTCTTAGTTGGGGCATGTGAGATTGAGTTCCCTGATCAGGGATTGAACCGGGCCTCCCTGCATTGGAATTGAAACCATTGGCACTAGGGAAGTCCCCTTTTTCATGTTCTTTTCCATTAAGTTTTATCACAGGAATAACTTTTTAATTTTGATGGAAGATATGTAACATGCAACAATTATCTTCAGTTTTACAGACTTGTGGAAAAGTCTGAAATTAAGTGAATTACTCACAAACCCATGCACAGAACAGAAAGTCAGTACTATAACAAAGAGTTGGACACGACTTAGCAACTGAACAACTATTGATAGGATAGCTGTTTTCTAAGTCTCACCCCATCCCAAGAGTCACTGCCTGCCCTTTGAGTCATTTAAATACATCCCCCTCACTCACCTTGAACTCTGAATATTCACAACAGCCCTTGACCTGGAGTGGTCAGGAGGGAATTACTAACCTTATGCTTCACTAATGGAAACTTTCAGAACAATGGGCTGTTGGGAAGATGACAAGGTTCTGAAGAAGTTGCCAGGGACAATCAAGACACTGTCTACACCACAATATTTCTACTAGTTTAGCTTTTTCCTATCTTTATTTGTTATCTGTATAAATTTTATTTGCACAATTACTTTTTCTCCCATTCATTTCATTCGTTTCCTCTTAGTGAAAGATTTGACTGTTGTACTCATTTCTTGAGCATTAAGAAAATTCCGTGTAAATACACAGGAATAGGGAGGGTAAACAGAAACGATGGAATACGAAATCTTGAGGCTCTGGAAGTCCATGGTCTACCTCAGAGTTTTCAACCTTGGCACTACTGACATTTCACCAGAGAACTCTTGGTTGTGGAAGGTTGTTTTGTGCATTGTAGGATGTTCAGAAGCATCTTTGGCATCTAACCACTAGATGCCAGTAGTAGCACCTGCGAGCCAGTTGTGACAACCAAAAATGTCTCCAGAAACTACCTGATGTTTCCCAGAGGAAAAATTACCCACAACTGAGAACTACGGTGGTATGATGTTGGAGAAAACTCTTGAGAGTCCTTGGACAGCAAGGAGATCCAACCAGTCCATCCTAAAGGAAATCAGTCCTGAATATTCATTGGAAGGACTGATGCTGAAGCTGAAACTCCAATACTTTGGCCACCTGATGCGAAGAACTGACTCCTTGGAAAACACCCTGATGCCGGGAAAGATGGAAGGCAGGAAGTGAAGAGGACAACAGAGGATGAGATGATTGGATGACATCACTGACTCGACGGACATGAGTTTGAGCAAGCTCCGGGAGTTGGTGATGGACAGGGAAGCCTGGCATGCTGCAGTCCATGGGGTTGCAAAGAGTCGGACACGGCTGAGCAGCTGAACTGAACTGAGAACTATGAGTTTAACTATATTATAATTTATCATATGCTTTAATCTATAATCTCTAATATAGCAGTTAAATAAATGGCTAAGTATTTTTAAAATTCTTAGTGTTCTGCATCTTTATTTTGTATTGCATTATGGTCTCTGAAAAACCACGTGTTACATGTCAAAAGTGGAACAGCAGACGGATAACCCTGTTTGATGTGCCACTCTGTTACTATAGCCCCGAATGTAGTAATTAGGAAGCAGTGTGTTTGAAAAGTGAGGGGAAAATAACAGCACCCATCAAAAGTGGCGCCTGATAGCTTCTGAGGCCCATGAGACACAAAATCCATTAGAGCTAAGAAAGCTCTAATATTAGTATAAATTCTCTAGAATGCTTTCAGTAATTTATGAATACATAATCTGGTGTTCCTTGCTCTGCAAAATTAAAAGGCATTAGACCTACACTTGATTTATGTAAATTTGAATTTTTATAGCATGTGTATTCATGTCCTTGGCAAGATTATAATATGTCAAGAAAAAGACCCCAGTTATATGTTCTACACAGACTTGGTTTTTGGCTTCTGAGAACTTCTAGTGCTACTAGATCAAATCAAGGAGAACCTGCTCAAGTCTTCACAGAACTCTTCCTTGTGCTTATTCGGAATAAAGCAGACATCATTTGGGAGAAGGAAATGGCAACCCACTCCAGTATTCTTGCCTGGAGAATCACCATGGACAGAGGAGGCTGGTGGGCTGCCGTCTATGGGGTCGCAGAGTTGGACACGGCTGAAGCGATTTAGCAGCAGCAGCAGCAGACATCATAGAATATGCAAATACTGAACAATGATATCTATATTTACAAAAATACACAACCATATTCTGGTAGTTAATTAAAATGTCCATCTAGAAAAACCCATTTGGATCAGGCAGTACGCACTAGATTTTTCCACTGTCAAAGCTGCTCCTTTAAGTCAGGCACCCATATTAAAATTAGTAATCCTGTTTTTGGCACTGGGACATCTGACTCAAGATTGAGCACCTGTTAGCGTTACCCCTCATCTTCTGCATCTTTTGTCACAGAGGATTTCTTTTTTGCTTCGTTTTCAATTTCTTTGTTAATAGTGATACAAAATTGTTTTTAGCATCTCTGCATCCATTGTGAAGGAAAAGATCACCAGAAACGGATTTCCAAGTTCCATCGAAATAGTCATAGCAAAATATACGGGGAAAAAAGTCAGTGTTTCCAGTTAAGCCACAAAAGGAAAAGATAGTTTTCTTAAAACATCAAAGTCAATGTTTAATTTCATTCCGGCTGGGAACAATAACGCCCAACGTCAGTGTCACTCTGTTCAGATGTACAGCCACTCAGCAAAGCAATTTCGAACCTTTCTACTTTTGTGTGGCATCTTTCAACTTGTTTGACTTTCAGGAGTCCCCATGCCATTTCTCACGGTTGGGGCTCTGCAGGGGAAAACTCCCTCGGGAGTCCAGGTCGCTCCCCTAGTCTCGAGCTCATCCCGGTACCGGGGGCCGGATTTGCACCCGTGGAGGGTGCTAACTGATGGTCCCGAGTTCCTCTCCCACGTAAGCCTCCCTGTGAGCCCACCACAGTAACCTCAGACCCCACAGGTCAGCCGGGCCATCCCCGGCAGTGGTGGAGAGGACACTGACCAGTCCCACGCCCTTGCCTGTGATCAGCTCCGATTTCTGGGCACCACCACCCCCAGGGGAAGGGAGCCGTCCCGCGGCTTCTTTCCTGGAGGGCTCGAACGGAAACCGGGCTCTCCAGGTCCCGCGGCAGGGCCCGGCGGTCCGGGGGCGAAGCCGGGCGGGGCCGCGGCGGGCGCGGGTCCGAGCGCCCGAGGCGCGGGCGGAGCATGTGACCACGCCGCGCGGGGCCGGGCTCGCAGTGCCGCGCGGCGGCGGCGGCGGGGAGAGCAATGGAGGCCGTGGCCGCCTGAGAGGCGGGTGCGCTGCCGGTGCTGCTGCGGAGGCTGCTGGCGCCGCGGGAGCGCCGCGGGCATTGCACTGGCGCCCGCCGCCCGCGCGGGATCGCCATCGCCACCCAGCCACTTTCCCAGCCCCGGCTCCCGGCCGGGACGTCAGGTGAGCGCCCTCCCGGCCCGCGGCCGGAGCCAGACAATGGGTGCAGCGGGCGGGCTTCTCCCTTTCCCTGGCGACCCCCGGGCCAGGCCCCCGCGGCGGCCCGGGATCCCCGACCCTGCCCCTGCCCTGGGTTAGTGGGCTCGTCTGGGCGGGTCGTGGACTTCGGGGCGGTGTCCCCGCGCGTGCGGCGCGGACCCTCCCCGAGGCACCAGGCGCGTGGTGTGCGCGGCTCTGGATCCCACGCGAGGAACCTGCGGACGGGCTGCGCCCCCGGTAACTTGCCGAAAGCGTGGGACCTTTAAATTCCCTCTGTCCTTCCCGCGCCACGGCATCCGGTCCTGGGGTCCCGGCTGCGGCGGGGGTCAAAGCGAGACCTCGCCGTCTGGGATCTCGGGCGCTGACCGGGCTCAACCCTGCCTCCCCCCGCCCCCACCCCCCACAACTGCATTGCTTTGTTTAACCTCTGCCGAGCCATTTCGCACAAACTCTTGTTGCCCCAATTCTGATGAGCCACCAGTTTGATGGCTGAGGCAAGACAAAGGTTTTCCCTGTTTACAAGGGCTGGAGCCGGGAGACTGCACGCTGCCAGTGATGTAAAAATGTGTTTTCCTTATCTTCTCCCCCGGGTTCATGCGATGGTTTTCCTGATTCTATAACCGTTCTTTCTTGCAGAGCTCTGTAGTGGCGAGATTGGACCTCCTAACCCTACCGAGACGGTGGGTGGGGAATGGCTTTTATTCCTGCTTATCAGTAAACAGAAGGGCAGAGGGTTACATTTGAGGTGTTCTCAGCATAGAGGCATCGTAATCGTTTTCTGAATTCTACATTTTAAGAGACAAAAAAAAAAATGTTTAAAGACACATGGATTCAGTGGATGGACGGGGTAGCAGGGGGCAGAAAACCTAGTAACTATGAACATGTGTTGTGAAATTTTAATATGGTTTTAAGAATAATGGCCCGGAAACTGATCTGGTGTAGGTGAGGGAGTGCGTGTGTGAGGGGGGTGGTGTTGATGGAGAGGGAGTGGTTAGAATACAAAGGATAAGGCAATTTCAGTAAAAGGTTCTTAGTCAATATCCTGTAGCAAATTTTCAGTTCATCAAGTTGTCATTAAATCATCATTCTTCTGTAAAAATCACCTGTAGTAGTTGTTGAGTTATATATAAAATGGCTAACAATTATTTGGCATTGTAATGTGACTCAGAAATCTGAAAACAACTGTCAATTTTGAGTAATCTAAAAAAATCAACAAAGGAAAGATGCTTCCACCACTCCCTCCTTTATTCTATGAGAAAACTGAATCTTGGTTGAATATATTCAACAGAAAATTAACCTGTAAGAAAAAAAATTTCAAAGACAGGTTTTTTTAAGAAACATTTTTGAAAAATGCATCTTACGTAAGTGATATGGATGGTTTCATTACTTCAACTCAGATATGTGAAGGGAAGAAAATCAAGGCTATTAGATTGGCCTTTTCCAGTGTAAAAACGTAGTTTCTTCCAAACCCCTATATTTACAGTCACCTTTGAAATGGAGAAACTTTCACTCTAAAAGACTTAGCAGTCACTTAGCACTGAATTTGGAGTTGGGAAGATAATACTGACTTGACATACTTAAGCAGTTGGTGTCAGAAACAAAAGCTTTCGCTGAGGGAGGGGATGTAAGTATACTTATGGCTGATTCACCATTGTTGCACAGCAGAAAACAACACAACGTTGTAAAGCAATTATCCTCCAGTTAAAAATAAAATTTAAAAAAGTAAAAAAAGAAAGCTTCCACATAGTTCTTTGCAAGCTATAAAGCACTGTAATAAATGTAAGTTATTATTATTGCTTGGTGAGGAAGTTGTATTTTACAATTTTCCCTTACACAGTTTCAGGAAGACTTGAAATTAGTATGAAATTCTCCAGGGTAGGGGACTCCCCTGGTGGTCCAGTGGTTAAGACTTGGTGCTTCCACAGCAGGGGCACAAGTTCAGTCCCTGGCCAGGGAACTCTAGATTCTGCAAGCAGTGCAACATGGCCAAAAAAAAAAAAGAAATTCTCCATGGTAAGGGATGGTCTGGTACATACTAGGTGTTCAATAAATAGTTGAAGAAAGAATGAATTAATGAAAAATAAAATGCAAATGGATAAAATATGCATATAGATTGAATTGGTTTACTTCTTTTAGTTTAATGAACGTTTACTGAAGACCTGTTGTGTGCCAAGAATTGTATGGACTGTTTGCACATACGGTTTATAAAAGCCTGGTGACTTTCCTGTTTTGATCATGTGTGATGTATGTTTCTATGAAGACCAGGGCCCCTTGGGTCATGTTAATGATCATCTCATATAACTGAGTAGCACAGTAGAACATTTCACTTGTTATATGTACAAATACTTTCTCACAATGGCCTGTGGGGAGGCAGGACAGATACTATCATTCCTGTTTTGTAGGTGAGGAAATCCAGACAGAGCGAGATTAAATGACTTGCCAGCTCTTCACCACTGAAGCAATAGTGCCAGGGACAGAAGGGGACCTCACGCCTGGTGCTTTCATCTCTTAATCACATTGTCTTCTCCCTGATACGCTGCACCTCCACAAAATCTCTCTTGAATTAGACCTCATGAAAAAGTCTACCTTTTGAATAACTTTTACATAAGGAAAAGTTGTATCTTACCACCCACTAAGTGGAATGGTTGAATGGGAAAGTTCTGGGTACAGGTGACTGAATTTGAACTCTGGGTTTACCATTTGTTAGCTCTGCATCTTTGGCAAGTGACTTAATCTAAGTCTCAGTTTTCTCATCTGTAAAATGGTGTAAGTAGCAGTACCCACTTGCCTTATAGGATCTGGGGCAGGATCAAATTAAATAATGTGCTTAGCATAAAGCTTAGCATAATGCTTAGCACAGTGTCTAGTAGAAACTAAGCATTCAGTGTCAGCTGATTATTTTTATTCTCATTATTGTCATGAAGCAGTGGCTTTTAAACTTTTTTTTTTTTTGCACAGTAAGAAATGTTTTACTTTGCCATCTGATATACAGATACATTACAAATGTGTTTAAGTAAAAAAGTCATTAATCAATGCTTAGATTTCCTGTGCCTGTAATGCATTTTTATTTTTTTCATTCTGTTTTATTTAGAAATGCTGGTTGAGATACACTAAATGATTTCACATCCCATTAATGCACCAGGACCTGCAGTTTGAAAAGCACTAACTTTAAGGGTAATCAGGTTAATGACTGCATTAAAGACAAATCTTTTTTTGAAACTTTATATTTTTCCTTCTAATTATTTACAACATCTTCTGAAATTTGAATGTTAAATTACACTGAAAACAGATTCTTAAACATTTCTTAGTAATTATAACCGTATATTGAGTATTTGTTACTGTCTAGATACTGTGCTAAACAGTCTATTTTTGTACGTTATCTAATTTAGTGCTTGTAACAGCCTTGTAAGAAGGTCTTCTGTTTCCATTTGATAATTGAAATTCAAACTCAAAGAGGTTTTATGAACTTACCCAAGGTCATAAAGTTAGTGAGAGATGAAGCAAGAATTCAGAGTTTCTTTTTGACCCCAAAACTTGCTGCTCTTCCAGCCCCAACCCTCTGTTCTCATGTTCTCCCACTGATTTCTGAAGATGTATTATTCCTTCTCTTAGATAAATTTGAATGGCAATATTGAGAACTTACCTGTTGCGGTACATCTTTTGCAGTTTCCTTTGAAATGACTCATTTGAAGAAAATTTTCAAGTTAATAAGTAAGAAAGCATACTGCATAGACCACTATTTCGTTTTGACTTTGGCTGGTCTTTGATGTAAACATCTTGGAATAGCTTCTCAGGTTTTTATGATAGAGTCAATTAATTGGTCAGTTTTATTGAGCACCCAAAGGTTTAATATATCTTTGGAAGAGACAGGAAATAGCTGTGTAACTATAAAAAGACTTCATTACAAATGAATGCCGGCTTTTGTTAAGGCACAAAATGAAGACTTAAGAGCTACAAAGAGTACTTTATAGTATATTGATTTGTTTCAAACTCACCAGGCAGTTGAAGTATTTATTTTGTAAAGTGCTTGTAAGAAACCACCACTAACTGTACTATTAATTTTTTTGTTTTTGTATTTCAGTTCCTTGCAAATGTTTCTTAAAATTTTAGTAAATATTTTAATTTTTTTGGTGGTCCTGGGACTTTTCTCCTCTTAAAAATATTGTGAGAAAGAATTAAGGAAATATATTTTATAAATAGTACTTAGAAATACAAATAGATAATTTACGTGACAATGGAAAGGCAGATCTCACTGTTTCTTTCCCACTTATGTGTGACAGATTCAGGCTCTTTTGTTGTCTGGTTGGATGCATAGGATTGTATCTTATAAATAAGATAATTACAAGGTGCTTAAAGATATATAAATACACTCCTGCTTTTGCAATATGGCGTCCATGTGCATGGAGCTTTAAACTTTCACTGATATGTTTAACTAGTTTGCTTGTTGAATTAAGGTTGGTGTTTTCAAAACTGACAGGTTTTTAAAATCAGAGTTTGTGTAGATCATGATGATATTTTGGACAAAGAACAGCAATTTCGTGGTTTTGTGAAACCACATATTTTCCTCAACCATCATTTTCTGTTAAGATTAAAGTGAGTATATGGTTTCAGTTATTGTTGGACATCAGATTTTATCCCTAGACGAACCCTCAAAAATTCCTTTTGCTTCTAATGAAACTGTGTATAATTGTCATAAGCTTATATTTTATGCTTATTTTATTAATTTATTCATTTTGTCTATCTCTTGACTCTGAGTGGATTGGCATAGTTTTTGTGAGCATCAAGAAACATTCTAGCTATTGATGGTCACTAATTTTTTTATGTACAAGCAGGCAAATTGGGTTCTCATTACATTTTGTACTACTTTTATTCTTGATGTGAACATTCTTAGAGATAAAAAGAGGAAACTCAATTTAGATGTGCACTTGCACCAGTGCCTTTGAGGCAGATACATATGCAGATTTGGGTCTACATATATGTATGATTTCCAGTTACATGAGAGGTGAGTGCATGGTTACAAACTCTTAACCCATAAATTTAAAAATAATCTTAAGTAACTTTGTGGAAATGAAAAAACTGAGTAAAAACCTTTAAGAGATGTTGAATACCTTGTGTGTGTGTGTGTGTGTATGTCTGCTCAGTTGCGTCTGACTCTTCGTGACCCCATGGAATGTAGTCCACCAGGCTTCTGTTTCCATGGGATTTTCCAGGCAAGAATACTGTAGTGGGTTGCCATTTCCTTCTCCAGGGGATCTTCCTGATTCAGGGATTGAACCTGCATCCCTGCATCTCCTGCATTGGCAGGTGGATTCTTTACCACTGAACCTCCTGGGAAGCACATTGAATGCTTTGGTCACATGTTATCAGAAATATTTAAGAAAGCAAATAGAACAGCCATATATAACAGCTTTTTTTTTGCATGTGGAAAGGTGATTCTGTATAAAATGTCGAAAATGAAATGCAGAAATAATTTCAATCCAATTTTAAAATCTTCACCAGCTCTTCCAGATGTTTGTAGAGTTTTTGAAACAGTATACTTTGAAGTTTGAGTGGAAATTTTAATATAGTTATTTCCAAAGCTGGTACTATTTTAAAAATGTGTCTTTGAGGAAAAGATACAGAAGTTACATCCCTGAAACACTTTGGGAAATATTTAAATTGGAAGTAAGCACTCAGCTCACTAGGGAGAGGTTGTTAGAATTTAGAGCAGATACCAGCTGCTAAGAAGAAGTAGTCTCAGTAACAAGAAAGGAGGGAACACTTGCAAAAAAAAAAAAAAGGCTTTTTACTAGGGAGGGTAGGAATACCCAACCCAGAGGTCCACTGGCCTCACTTCACTCCCCTGGAGAGGGGTTGGCTGGCACTACCGGGGGAGAAGGGGAGCATGTGGGGTCGAAGGGGCAGCAGAGAAACTCAGTTATTGTTTAAATCTGAGATAAGCCGGATTCAATAAATAATCTGTGAAAATTCTTATATGTAATTGTTAACCCACAGTTTCCCCCCCCTGGGAAGAAATAAAAAGGAAAGCCCATGGCCCCAAGACCACTGTTGTTGGAAGAGGAAGCATGAGGACCCCATTGTCAAAGCCATTTGTGGTCTCAGGCCAGGGCCACAGCTGATACTCTTAGGGAAGCTTGTGATGAATTCAGTTGAGCTGGTCAGACGCTGCTGATGAATTCCAGCTGCCCTCAATGACTGCATTTTGTCTTTTCTTCATTTTGAAAAGTTCTTAATAAATGTAGAGTGACTTTTTCTCTACCACAATATCATTGTGACAGATGCTGTGGGCTTGCTTGGCACTCTTTAAGATGCAGCTGCCCGGGCATGTTTGTGATGGGTTAACTGTTTTCTAGAGTTAATGAGGTCAGGGTCACAGGTTCAATTCCTGGGAAGGCCAGTTAGCTTTGCTTTGTTCTCTGATCTCATATTGTGCTCTTAACCCGGACTAGCCATCTGGCGAAGGCAGATCGTTGATCACAAAGGGACTAATAAGCAGGACGGTGTGGGAGGAGCAGCATGGATCTTCCTCAGTGGATATTGAGTAATTAGAGAAACAACTACAAAAGTATGTGTACTTTTGTGTTTCCTAGCATTGTCTTAATATGTGGAAGACGACGAGGTGGTCACATTATTTTCTTTGTCATTTCTGTTGAACTCCCATTTTTAACAGTTGTTTTCTCTAGTTCTGAGGTTTTGGAAGTCTCATTCAGTCAGCAGTTGTACATTGTCTTAAATGTTCTTAGCTTCCTTGTAAGTTTTTAGGACAGTGACTCAGTGAGAAAAGGGTAAGGCTGACAGTAGAACAGACCACCTACTCAGTCGTTTGCAGATCTAACCCCATTTGGGTTAAAAAAGCAAAACACCATTTTGAATGGGAATGAATAGACTGAGAATATCCAGGAAAACACTTTATAGTTTTTCTAAGCATACTTTATCTATAAATCTCTTATGCCCTTTATTAAAATTACATATAGTGTCAAGTGAAATATCTGAGATCATCTAGACGAGTGTTGTCTCTTTACAGTCACTGGTCCCATGGGCTATTAAAGCATTTGAAATGTGGCCTGTCCAAATTGGGAGGAGCCCTAAGTATAAAATATGCACCAGATTTCAAACACTTGGTATGAAAAAAAAGTGCAATATGTCATTGATATTTTAAAAATATTTTAACATGTTGAAATAATGTTTTAACTATATCAGATTAACTTAAGCATTATCAAAGTTAATTTTACCTTTTATTTTTATTTTTTTACCTTTTTGAAAATGTGTTTACTAGAAAATTTTGTGTTTTGTGTTCACTGTAAAAGCTACAGATGTGGCTTGCATCCTATTTCTGTTGGGTGGTGGTGTTCTAGAGCAGCCCTTCATTTTACAAATGAGAAGCCCGAGTTCAGAGGTTAAGTAACTGAGCTGAGTTGTTTCCATTGCCTGTAACCTCTCCCTGCTAATAGGTTTAGGTGTTCAGGAAGATGGGAACTCTTTGAACCATTAAAAGACCATTTAGTGCCTGACAGTTATCATATGTTGCAAGGTCTATGCCTGAGTCATTGCATATTTAGGTATTATGCCAGGGGTGTGTGTGTGTGTGTGTGTGTGTGTGTGTGTGTGTGTGTGTGTGTGTGTATGTAAGAGGGGGGCTTTGTTTTGTTTATAATGCTGATATTTAGGTTTTATTTTACCTTCCTATATAGGTCAGAGGCCGTATAGCTTTATTTAGTTCCGAGAAAAACACATTAAATTAGATATTAACAGTTGTAACTCTGGGATAAATAAGATACGGTGATCAGTCAAATGAGTACTTTATTGTGAAGATTTCAGATGGTTTTGAATGACCCTTGAGGACAAAGCAGCAAGCTTTTAGGGCTGTATTCCTTTTGTGTTCCAAAGGAAGAACTTACAGGCTGTTAGTTTCCCTCTCTTAATTATGGATGTGCTGATATTCCAATCGAACAAAAAATAGCCAGGACTGGGTGGTGTTAAGGCTGTGGCCTCCCATTGGGGCTTTCTGTCAGTTTTATGACATAATAGCCTTTAATTGGCAAAGATAGAAAGGCAGAAAACGGGGGGAAAATTGGAAGATTGAGATTGACATATACACACTATTATATATAAAATATATCACTAATAAGGACCAACTTAACACAGGGAACTCTACTCAATACTCTGTAATGGCCTATAGGGGAAAAGAATCTTGAAAAAGAGTGGGTATCTGTATTTGTATAACAGATTCACTTTACGTACACCTGAAACTCATGCAACATTTTAAACCAATATACTCCAATAAAAATTAAAGAAAAAACCCTCAGGACCCAGTTTGTTATTTTTAGTTGAGATTTTTATTTTCCTAATCAACATAGGCAGCTCAGACTAACATCTTAAAGAAGTTTACATTATGCAGCTTCAGATCTATTCTCCCCCACCCCGCCCCAGCCCACTCAGAGTTGTAAGTCACTATCAGTTTGTTATCAGTGACAACTTGGGAACAACAACTTTGTCAGGCCACCTCTGACACTTCGATGACTCTGATCATCCATACTAGGTAGTAATGTGCATGAGCTTACCCTTTTAATAGGGGCATTCTGGAGTTTGAGAGAAGATACACAATTACTTCCAGAAGGGTGGTTTATAAAAGTAATTCCAGATTATCATTTTCCTGTGCCCAGGTAGATGGTAATTAAGTATGAGAATCAAAACAGGATAGCGATCTTTGAATGGTTACCTTGGAGTCAGCCAAAAATAAATAACTATGTCCTGCAGTGTGAAGTTTAATGAAAAGTCCCATAACCACCCACATTCTGTGCAGCCTGCGTCACTGTATAAACTCAGTTTATCTCACATCAGCAGATGTGTGTTGAGTGTTGCATGCCATGGGCTGGGCACTGTGGACTAGGCACCGTGGACATAGCATGGAAAAAACAAAGGTTGAGGGAATACAGGTCACTTGAATGAGAACTTTTGTTGTAGTTTCTAGCTTGAGCGAAGAATGTAACATTTTAACATTGCTGCAGAATGAATGAACACACGATGATTTATGTTCTACAAGTCACTAGTTGATTTCATGTGTCATATTTGATGTCATGTCCCATTTTTAGCAGTAACTGATTTTTTCTAAAGTTTGGGTCATCGGGACAGTCGTTTGGTATGCCAGAAGGCTTGTTGTCATGTTGACAGTCATACTGAACATGGAAGGGTGGCACATGTTCCCTGTGTTCCTCCTCCTTTCCCTGACCCAGCTGTTGATACCAGGTACTGTGGAGATGCTAGTGAATATAAATGTGAAGAATTCAGTCTAGCAGAGAAGAAAGACAAGAATGTGAAATGTGCTGTGAGAGAACGGCCCAGTGCTGTGGGGACTCAGATGAAGGGGTGAATGTTCTGGTGAAGGAGGACAGAATGAAGAAAGATAAGGAGGTAGCTTACAGAGGAAGTGATATTGGAGCTGGGTCTTGAAGGAGGAGTAGAATTTTGACAGATGGAGAGGGGGTGGAAAGGTATTCCAGGGGTAGGGAACAGAATGAGCAAAGATAGAGCAAGCATGAAGCCATGACATGGAGGTGGAAGGAGCATTCAGACATGGAAGGGCATGGCAGGAGACCAGACCAGACATGTGGATCAGGCAACATTTGGAGAGATTTGAAAGGCCAAAGAGTACTGACATTTTTTAAGCAACAGGGAGCTATCAAAAGCAGCTGCTGCTGCTGCTAAGTTGCTTCAGTTGTGTCTGACTCTGTGCGACCCCATAGATGGCAGCCCACCAGGCTCCGCCGTCCCTGGGATTCACCAGGCAAGAACACTGGAGTGGGTTGCCATTTCCTTCTCCAGTGCATGAAAGTGAAAAGTGAAAGTGAAGTAGCTCAGTCGTGTCCGACTCTTCGCGACCCCATGGACTGCAGCCTACCTGGCTCCTCCGTCCATGGGATTTTCCAGACAAGAGTACTGGAGTAGGTTGCCATTGCCTTCTCCGATCAAAAGCAGGGAGTGGCATAATTGCATCTACTTTGGAAGAATTACTGGGAGTTAAGCTTGGTTCTAAGGCCAACTTTCCCTCTAGCCTAGTGACCACGGTTGAGTCACTTTACTCCTCTGAGCCTCAAAAAAATCTCGTGTAATACTTTAGCCACCTGATGCAAAGAGCCGTCTCTTTGGAAAAGACCCTGATGCTGGGCAAGATTAAAGGCAGAAGGAGAAGGGGGTGACAGAGGATGAGATGATCGGATGGCATCACCACCTCAGTGGACATGAGTTTCAACAAACTCTGGGAGATGGTGAAGGACAGGGAAGCCTGGCGTGCTGCAGTCCATGGGGTCACAAAGAGTCAGACACAACTTAGCAACTGAACAACAACAACAAATGAAAGCATAGAGCAAGAGTTATCCAGTCAGACAGTAAACAAAGACACTGCTTCCAAGGGTCTGGTCCGTGCCAGGTCCTGTTGTCGGTGCTGGAATATGAGAGCAAACATACAGCCAGGGCCCCTGAACTACGGAGACATACTGGTGGGAGAGAGGGACCAGAAACAGTATGCAAATATGTATATAACAGTGTCAGGTTGCGATAAATGCTAAAAGGAAAGTCACACTGAATGAGAGGAGTGAGAAGGTTCTCTAGAGAAACCTAGAGAACTTTGAATGAAGTGGAAGAAGCCTTGGAACAATATGGAATTTCTTCCAGATCTGAAATCATCAGTATAATTAAGCGAAAAGTTATAGCTCTCTAACATTGGTTAAAGTCAGTTTCCAAATAGATGTTGTTCTTACAGTTTCATTTAGGTCCACCAGTATGGCTCTCGATGGGCACACTCTTTTTAGCGTTGGATCTTTGAAAAAGCTCGACTAAGCACAGCATAATCTCATTTTAGGAAACAGTTTTCTTCATATTCTGGAAAATTGCCCGTTGCGTGGGTGGGTAATCCCAAATGTTATCCCTCAGCCCTTTATCCATCTCCAAGCTTGTGGCTTATGAAAAGGGAAGATGCTAAGCCACTAGATTTAGGATGGCTGTTCAATATATCAAATGACTCTTCTATTTTAATATAAATTAAAATTAAGTAAGAGCCCTGGGAAAGCTCTGTTTTAATTAGAGTTGGAATGCATCTTAGGAGACCATTTCTGCCCGTTATAATCATAACAGTGGCGTTATGATTTTTTTTTTCTAAAGAATCCTTACTTAATAAGCTGGGTCTTTCCTGAGGTCTTCAAGTTTATTTTATGGATGATTTTTGTTGAATCAAGTGAGAGGCAGAAGAATGCAAACATTCTTCTTGGACCCTAAACCTTTTTCTTGGGGATGTGAAACAGCTGAGCAGTAATCTGCAGACGAGGGTGCTTACGACTGGCTTGTTCTTGAACATGAACCATGAGGTTGGGAAATCTGGATTTACCATTTATTGAGGACCATTCACATAGTTTTTTTTTTTTTTAATTTTACTCGAGTATAGTTGCTTAGCAATATTGTGTTAGTTTCTATTGTATGCAAAGTGAATCAGCCATACATATATACATATCCCCTCTTTTTTTGGATTTCCCTCCCATTTAGGTCACCACAGAGTATTGAGTAGAGTTCCCTGTGCTATAATGTAGGTTCTCATTAGTTATCTATACTATACATGTCATCAATAGTGTATATATGTCAACCCCAATCTCTCAGTTCATCCCACCCCCCTCCCTTTCCCCTGTGGTCACATAGAGATTTGAACTGATTCCCACAAATTGTGTCTACAGTGTTGGGAAGCTGGAGTGATAAATGGTACCTTCAGAGATGGTGTAAGATGTGATCCCTGGCCTTCCGCTGCCGTGGAATCCAGGGTGTTTGCTTGTCTCCTTGCCTCATGGTTCACAGCCAGTGAGACTGGCCCCACCTGAATTATTTAACTCATCTCATCCTTTAAGATAATTGCAAAGAGTTGTTCTAGAGCTAAATGACTTACAAATTTGGGGCTTGCACATTTTTGTCTTTTCCTCATTTTCTTTTTCCGAACATAGAAATATCTCCTGGTCTTTGGTTCTGCCTGCTGATTGTTTATAATCTCTGCTCTGGGTTACCTCATTCTGCCAGTCCCTTACAATATGATTTATCTTTTTAAAATTAAATTCTCATTATACTTTGAATCTTTCTTCCTTAGAATGAATCTTTCTTCCTTAGAATGTTTAGTTGTTTGGTATAACTGAAGAAAGAGGAAGGAAGGAAAAGAGGGAAAGAAGAAAGGAAATTCTGTTTGGACACTGTACTAATAGGTCATGTATATGTTTGATTTGCTCATTATATTACATTAATTTTCAATATTCTATTTTTTTCCCTCAAATGTTAAAAATATTTTTATTATGGTAAAATATTTACAACAGAATTTACCATTTTTAAATGTACAGTTTATTAGCATTAAATACATTCAGAATGTTATGCAACCATTACCGTTACCCACATCCAGAACGTTTTCACATTCCAAACAGAAACTCTGTATCTGTTAAACAATAACTCCTCATCCCCCCTGTCTCCTGGTAACCTCTATTCTACTTTCTGTCTCTGATCTCTCTGTGAATTCTGGGTACCTCATAGAAGTGGGATCATACAATGTTTGTCCTTTCATGGCCAACTTACTTCACTTAGAATAGTGTTTTCAAGGTTGATTATGTTGTAGCATATATCAGATCTTCATTCCTTTTTATGGCTGAAGAAGATTCCACTATGTGTGTCTGTGTGTATAAAATGTATATAAAACTTATTCATCTGTTGATGGACATTTGGGTTGTTTCTGCCTTTTGGTTATCGTGAATAATGCTTCTATGAACATTGTTACATAAGTATCTGCTTGAGTCCCTGCTTTCTATTCTTTTGGATATGTAGGTAGGAGTGGAATTGCTGGATTGTATGGTAATTCATTGTTTAACTTTTTGAGGACCTGCCAAATTGTTTTTCATGGGGACTATAACATTTTATTTTTAATTAATTTTTTTGGAATATTGTTGATCTACAATGTTGTATTCCTGGTGGCTCAGATGGTAAAGAATCTGCCTGCAGTCCAGGAGACCCGGATTTGATCCCTGGGTGGGGAAGGTCTGCTGGAGAAGGAAATAGCAACCCACTCCAGTATTCTTGCTTGGGAAATCCCATGGAGAGAGGGGCCTGGAGGGCTACAGTTCATAGGGTCACAAAGAGTCAGACACAACTGAAGCGACTAGCACTTACTTACTTACTTGCTATACCGTTTTATTTTATTTGTAATTAATTTTTATTGGAGTGCAGTTGGTCTATAGTATTGTATTTGTTTCTGCTGTATAGCAAAGTGAATTAGTTACACATATACATATATCCACTCTTTAGATTCTGTTCCCATATAGGTCATTACAGAGTATTGATTAGAATTCCCAGTGCTATACAGTAGGTTCTTATTGGTTGTCTGTTTTATATATAGTAGTGTGTGTATGTCAGCCCAAATCTCTCAGTTATTCCACCCCATTTCCTCTTGGTAATAACCCTGTTTGTTTTCTCCATCTGTGACTCTATTTCTGTTTTGTAAATATGTTCATTTGTACTAATTTTTTAGATTCCACATATAAACGATACCACATGATATTTATCTTTCTCTAACGATACCATTTTAAGTTCCCATCAGCAATGTACAAAGGTTTCAGTTTCTCCACAGCTTCACTTGTGATTGCTTGTTATAACAATTAATATTCCATTGTATATGTATGCCACATTTTGTTTATTCATTCATTTGTCAATGAAAACTTGGGTTCCTTCCATGTTTTAGCTATTGTAAATAATGCTGCTGTGAGCACGGGTGTATAAATACCTCTTTGAGAACCTACTTTCAATTCTTTTGGGTATATACTCAGAAATGAACTGCTGGATCACATGGTGATTCTATTTTTAACTTTTTTGAGGAACAATTTTATTGTTTTCCACTGTGGCTATGCCATTTTACATCCCTACCTATAGTGAACAACGGTTCCAATTTCTCTACATCCTCACCAACACTTGTTGTCTTTTATTTTTTCATAATAGCCATTCTGACAGGTGTAAAGTGATATGTCACTGTGGATTTGATTTGCATTTCCCTAATGATTAGTTATGTTGAACACTTTATCAAGTGTTTATTGGCCATTCCTGTGTCTTCTTTGGAAAAGTATTTTTTCAAGTCCTTTGCCCACTTTTGATGCTTGCTTCTTGGAAGAAAAGCTGTGACCAACCTAGACAGCATATTAAAAAGCAGAGACATTACTTTGCTAACAAAGGTCTGTCTAGTCAAAGCTATGGTTTTTCCAGTGGTCATGTATGGATGTGAGAGTTGGACTCTAAAGAAAGCTGAGCGTGAAGAATTAATACTTTTGAACTGTGGTGTTGGAGAAGACTCTTGAATGTCCTTTGGACAGCAAGGAGATCCAACCAGTCCATCCTAAAGGAAATCAGTCCTGAATATTCATTGGAGGGACTGATGCTGAAGCTGAAACTCCAATACTTTGGCCATCTGATGCAAAAAACTGGCTCATTTGAAAAGACCCTGATGCTGGGAAAGATTGAAGATGGGAGGAGAAGGGGATGACAGAGGATGAGATGGTTGGATGGCATCACTGACTCAATGGACATGAGTTTGAGTAAACTCCGGGAGTTGGTGATGGACAGGGAGGCCTGGTGTGCTGTAGTCCATGGGATCACAAAGAGTCGGACACGCCTGAGTGACTGAACTGAACTTGCCCACTTTTGAATCAGATTGTTTGCTTTTTCATTGTTGAGTTTTGGGAGTTCTCTGTATATTCTGACTATCAGTCCTTTATCAGATATATGATTTGCAAATATTTTCTTCCCTTCCGTGGTTGCCTGTTACTGAGTGGATAGTGTCTTTTGATGCACAAAATTTAAAACATTTTCATGAAGTCTAATTTGTCTATTTTTTCTTTTATTACCTATGTTATTGGTGTCACATCCAAGAAATCACTGCCAAATCCAATATTGTGAAGCTATTGTCCTATGTTTTCTTCTAAGAGTTTTATTATTTTATGTCTTAAAATTTTGTTCCTTGATTAATTTTGAGTTAATTTTTGTATATGGTGTTAGGTAAGGGTCCAACTTCATTTTTCTACATATGGATATCAAGTTTTCCCAACAGTCTTCTGTTCTTTTCTCATTGAATGTTCTTAGTGCCCTTGTCAAAAATCACTTGCCCCTATATACAAGAGTTTATTTCTGGGCTGTCTATTGTATTCCATTGGTCTGTTTATCTGTCTTCATGCCAATACTACACTTTTTGGACTACCATAACTTTGTAGTAAATTTTGAAATCAAGAATTGTGAATCTCCCAGTTTTGTTCCTCTTTTTCAAGGTCTTTTTGGCTATTTTGAGCTCCTAGAGACATGAATTTTGGTATAAATTTTCTATGTCTGCCAAAAAATGCTGTTGGAATTTTGATAGAAGTTGCATTGAGTCTGTAGATGACTTTGAGTAGTATTGACATCTTAACAATATCAAGTCTTCTTACCCATGAACATGGAATGTGTTTCCATTTATTTATTCTTTAATTTCTTTCAGAAATGTTTTATAGTTTTCATGGTACAAGTCTACACGTCCTTAGTTAATTGTATTTTATTCTTTTTGATACTGTTGTAAATGAGTTGTTTTTGTAATTTCCTCTTCATATTGTTCATTGTATGTGTAGAGAAATACAACTGATTTTTGTGTTCTGACTTTGTAGCCTGTGACTTTGCTGAATTCACTTATTAGTTCTAGTAGCTTTTAGCGTGGGATTTTAAAGGGTCTTCTACATCTAAGATCATATAATTTGCAAAAAGAGATAATTAAAAGAATATTTTTATTTATTTATTTGGCTATACCAGGTCTTAGTTGCAGCACACAGGATCTTTTAGTTGCAGTGTGTGAACTCTTACTTGTGGCTTGTGGCATCTAGTTTCTTAACCAGGGATTGAACCTGGGCCCCGTGCACTGGGAGCTTGGAGTCTTAACCATTATACTACCAGAGAAGTCACCCGAAGAGATAGTTTTACATCTTTTTTTCCAATTTGGATGCCTTTTTTTTTGGTTTTTTTTTTTTGCCTCATACTCTGACTAGAAGTTCCAGTAGAACTAGAAGTGAATAGAAGTGAATCTAGTTGAATAGAAATGGTAAAAGCAGACATCCTTGCCTTGTTGCTGATATTAGGGGGAAAATTTTCAGTCTTCACCTTTGAGTGTGATGTTTGCTGTGGGTTTTTAATATATAACTTTTATTATGTTTAGATAGTTTTCTTCTGTTCTATTTTTTTTTGTTAAGTTTTTTTTTTTTTTTATCATGAAAAGGTGTTGGATTTTGTCAAGTATTTTTTTCTCCTCCAACTGAGATGATCTCATAGTGTTTTTCTTTCTTCTTCTTTTTTTGATATGGCATGTTACATTGATTAAGCTTCATATGTTGAATCATCTTTGAATTCTAGAAATAGATCCCATTTGGTCATAGTGTACAGTCCTTTTAATATGCTACTGAATTCTGTTGGTATTTTGTTGAGGAGTTTTGCATCAATGTTCCTAAGAGTTACTGGTCTATAGTTTTCTTTTCTTGTAGAGTCTTTTTCCGGCTTTGGTATGGGTTATGTTGACCTCACAGAATGAGTTAGGGATGTGATCCCTCCTTTTAAATTTTTTGGAAAAGTTTGAGAAGGATTGGCATTAGTTCTTCTTTATATGTTTGATAGAATTCACCAGTGACGCTATCAGGTACAGGACTTTTTCTTTGTTGGGAAATTCTTGATTACTGATTCTATTTACTTATTTGTTTCAGAACAAACTTTTTGGCTAACCCAATAGAAAGCAAACAAAAAGTATAGTTACAAACCACTGTTACAATAATATTAGATTTTATAATTGCCTATATGGTTACCTTTATTGAGATCTTTATTTCTCCGTATGGCTTTAAGTTACTGTCTAGTGTCCTTTCATTTCACCTTGTAGGACTCTTTTAAGCATTTCTTGCAGGTTGGGTCTAGTGGTCATGAACTCCCTCAACTTGTATTTATTTAGGAATGTCTTAATTTCTCCCTCACTTTTAAAGGACAGTTTTGGTGGCTATTGGATTCCTGGTTGGAGTGTTTTTATTTTAGTGTATTGAATATACCAGTCTACCGCTTCTGGCCTCCAAAGTTTCCCATGAGAAATCTGCTGGAAATTTTATTGAGGATCCCATGTATGTGATCCTTTGCTTCTCTCTTGCTACTTTAATGTTTCTCTGTTTGTCTTTTGAAAGTTTGCTTATAGTACGTCTCTGAGTTCATCTTGTTGTTGTTCAGTCACTGAGTTGGGTCCAACTCTGCAACCGTATGGACTGCAGTACGTCAGGCCTCCCAGTCCCTCACTGTCTCCAGGAGTTTGTCCAAGTTCATGTTCATTGAATCAGTGATGCTCTCCAGCCATCTTATTCTCTGCTACCCTCTTCTCCTTTTGCCTTCAGTCTTTCCCAGCATTAGGTTCTTTTCCAATGAGTTGGCTGTTCAGGTGGCCAAAGTATTAGAGCTTCAGCATCAGTTCTTCCAATAAGTATTCAGGGTTGATTTCCTTTAGGATTGACTGGTTTGATCTCCTTGCTGTCCAGGGGACTCTCACGAGTCTTCTCTAGCACCACAGTTTGAAAGCATCAAGTCTTGAGCACTCAGCTTTCTTTATGGTTCAACTCTCATGTCCATATGTGACTACTGGAAAGACTATAGCTTTGAGTATCAAAATGATGCCTTTGCTTTTTAATACACTATCTCGGTTTACCATAGTTCATCTTACTTCAAATTCATTGAACCTTTTGGATTTTTATATTGATGTCTTTTATCATATTCATATTCTTCATCAGATTTCGGTAGTTTCCGCCATTATTTCTTCAAATATTCTTTCTGTCCCTTTATCTTCTCACTCTAGGATTTCCATGATGCATATTTATTGATATTTCCATTTTGTTCATGCATCATTTTCTTGACTTTCTCCACATCTTCCTTTAGCTCCTTGAGCATCTTTAAACTAGTTTTAAAGTCTTTGTCTAGTATATCTGCCATTAGGTTTTTTTTCAGGGACAGTTACTATACTAGTGATTTATTTTTTCCTCTGAATGGACCTTGCTTTCCTGTTTCTTTGTAAGCCATGTTTTTTGTTGAATATTGGCCATTTGAATCAGATGGCCAATCTCTGGAAATCAGATTCTACCCCTTTTCCAGGATTTTCTATTTTCTGTTATTTTGTTGTTGTTGTGATTGTTGTAGGCTGTCCCTGTGCTGAGAATTAGCTTGAAGTGTAAACTCAGTATCTCCTGAGGTCTTTTCTGAACCTTTCCCAGAGTATATATGGCTACTTTCTTATTTTGCCCGTATATGCAGTTGTTTTTGAATGTTGTAGTCTTCAATATCTGGCTCCCCAGAGGAGAAAAAGTGGAAAATGGCAGGGGAGTGAGGGAAAGGGCACTGGCCTTATAAATTCCCATAATTTCACTTCAGCCTCAGGGAGAGGGGCTTACAACAATGGGAAGAGATACAACACTGACTGCCAGCCCCTTTGTTTGCACGTCTGTGATCAGGAGCAGCGGTCAGCTGTTATAGCACAACTCTCGTGTATTTGGAGGACGGAGTCTTTTTTGCTCACCCTTGCTCTCTCCAGTTGTGTACAAGCTGCTTCAGAAGCCACACACCACTGTCTGCCATGTGGCTGGGAGGATGATAACTGCCATGGTGCTCAGAGCTGAAATTGACTTAAATTAACCATAATTTACAGTTTAGGTGTTCCCCTGGAAATTGCAAGCCTTCAACAGACTCCAGAATTCCAGATATTTATGTCTCACAGATTCTGGCAGTGCAGTTGTTTTCTAGATGGGGAGACCAATTCTGTGCCATCTTCCCCAGAACCCCTCTTACTTTTGCCCATTAAAAATTATTTACTTATTTAGGCCATGCCATGTGGCTTGCAAGATCTTAATTCTTCAGCCAGAGATCAAACCTGTGCCCTTTACAGTGGAAGTGCTGAATCTTAACTGCTGGACTGCCAGGGAAGTCCCTTGTTTGTCCATTTTTGAATTTAGATGTTTGCTTTAATTTATTGTTGAGTTTAGAAATTCTTTATATATTCTGGATATCAATCACTTATCAGATACAACATTTTGTAACTATTTTCTCTTATTCTAAGTGTTGTCTTTTCACTTTCTTGATGGTGTTTACATGTTTTCTTAATTGTAAAAGTTAATACATGGATGTGAAAGAGGATTAAAAAGCAAGCAGCAGACACAAACTCAGCTATTCAAGTAGATGGTAATATTGATGCTGTTTGATGAAGGCTTCCAGGAGAAGACAAGATGAAGTCTCTGCCTCACAGTCTGTGTTCAGGTTCCCTGAGAGTTTGGGAACCAGTTTTCAGTTCTTCTGGGAAGCCAGTAACCAAAGCCATGAGTGAATACTGAGGAATGTAGGCTTCTTACAGCCAGGGCATTTGACATAGAGTAGAGTTGGCTATTGGTCATTCATATATTTTTCCTCCATGTTTCTTCCCAAACCTTGCTGGTAACCCCATGTTCTGGTTTTCTTACATATATTCATCCACTTTGATTCAGCAGTAATATTCTGACCATTGTGTTCACCTGCTTTTCCCTGTAATATCATCTCCTTCTGTGCTGTTAGGTTGGTGCTGAAGTAATTGCAGTTTTGAACTGTGAATTTTAAATCATTAAAACTAGGTTCAAACATATCTTTATTAATCAAAATAGGAACCATTACAGTAAACACATTTTTGCCAGTGAGAAATAAGTTTATTTCTGTAGCATAAAAATTCATGCTTTAGGATTCGACGAATTCTTGGAAAGCATTGTCTGCCTCCTGCTAGTTGTGGAAGTGTTTTCCCTGCAAAAAGTTGTCAAGATGCTTGAAGAAGTGGTAGTTGGTTGGCAAGAGGTCAGGTGAATATGGTGGATGAGGCGGAACTTTGTAGCTCAATTCATTCAACTTTTGAAGTGTTGGTTGTGCAGTGTGAAGTTGGGCATTGTTGCGGAGACTTGGGCCCATTCTGTTGACCAGTGCCAGCTTCAGGTGCTGCAGTTTTCAGTGCATCTCATTGATTTGCTGAGCATACTTCTCATATGTAATGGTTTCCCTGAGATTCAGAAAGCTGTAGTGGATCAGACCACAGCAGCCCACCAAACGGTGACCATGACCTTTTTTTGGTACAAGCTTGGCTTTGGGAAGTGCTGCGAAGCTTCTTCTTCTTTCAACCCCTGAGCAAAGTCATTAGCAAAAAAATATAAAGTGAGAAGTGTGCATTAAAATGATGTGTAACATAATCACATTTATTTAGAATGTATTCCAATATCAAACGGCAAATTTCAACAATGCAAAAACCATAATTACTTTTGTACCAAATCTAGTAATTGTACGTCTGTCCTAGTGTCTCATGTTGGTGAGAGAAAATCTCCCCACCAGTTCAGTGAGTAACCAGAAATAACTCTGGTTATTTCTTTTGGAGACAGGTTTATCCATTACATTTCCACCTACAAGATTTTTTAAATTATAAATCTGTTTGCAACTGTGGTCTCCAACTTTCTCAAGCAATCAGCCTTTTTGACTGGAACTGTCATTGTTTGTTTACCACCTGATGCTTACAGTGGTAACGCTTATGGTTTTCATTGTAAAAATGAAGAAAATTGCCTTTATTACTCTCCCCAAACTCATACTTAGGACAAGGAGAAGAAAACACAGTTGTGTCCTTATTGATTCTCTCGGTCTGGCAAAGACTTTGGGGTGATATGTGAGGCTGAGTAGGTAACAAAAAACTTGCAATACATATTTTCAGGACATTGTCCTTACAGTGTGATAGATGGAGAAACAGTATGAGGAGATGGCATAAGTTTTCAGTATGTGATCCTGTGTCTTTAAGTGTAGTAAGTAAAGTCAAAATAAAACAAATAGTTTGGTTATTAAGAAGTTTAGAATTAATGATGTTTCCTTACATGTCTCTCTGGAGATGCGCAGATGCTAACCATTAATAGTTCCATCTTTAATTGATAAGAGGGTTGCATAGAAGAGCCCACTTTTATTCATGAAATCAACTCCAAGTATAGAATTAGCATTGACATATAGGTTAATATCAAAGCAGGAATAGATATATCTGTATATCAAATAATCGTGTTGTCTTTCCACTTCCAAGGTGCTGCCTCAGTTCTCAAGAATTTCATGTCCTCAGTACTGCACAGATAGTTTCACCAGTATAGAATTCAGGGGTGACACTTTTGTCTTTTTGTAAGATTACAAGAGTTGTTCTTAGATGCAATTGAACCTTTATTTTTTCAAAAAAGTTTTATGAAACATCATAAAACTGCTTTGCTAGAATAATTTGAAGGTTATTGAATTTTTTATGTGTATAAATGTGTTTGTACCTTTATATGTATGACTTTGTTTTTATGCAGTCTTATTTATAAATAGTTTCTCCAAGTAGAGTATTTGTTTTTGATTGGTTAGAGAGCCAGTAACATTAAAAAGGTAATAAGGAAACAACTATTTCCTTAGAGGATATTTGGGAGTTTTACTGCATCAAGTAATGTTT
The DNA here is from genome assembly GCA_024291935.2 of Okapia johnstoni. Taxonomy (NCBI): domain Eukaryota; kingdom Metazoa; phylum Chordata; class Mammalia; order Artiodactyla; family Giraffidae; genus Okapia; species Okapia johnstoni. The sequence goes on from CM044308.1 coordinate 64,980,213, forward strand.
CAATGCAAAAAAAAAATGAGCCATTTCAGCCCCTAGCCTCAGGTTATAGAGTCTTGAAGTATTTTTTGGCCTCATTCCTTAGGTTGCAGTGAATGTGTTAGCATCTGTCCCAGAACTAAGAATAATTTAGTATAAATTCCAAACCACCCACCAACCTTGCAATGGGAGAAGAAGTAAATAAGGACTTGCTCATTCTAAGTAGATTGAAACTTTTGGACCCTGGCCTTGATGGATCTTATTTTGTATACTTCTACATATCTTTGTGCTATTTAAAGGGTAGAGACACCTGGGCTTCAGGATTGAGCATTGAGCTCATCCTCTTGTAGGGTTCTGTGCACCTGTTGCTCCGAACCTTGTGGATGAAGCCTCTTCTCTGACCATAACCTTCTCACCTTTCAGTCCCATCATTTCCCCTGAGTGGTAATCTTTCTCTATTGCCTTCATTCTGAGTTTTTCCTCTTTTTAACCCTGTTCCGATTGTCCAGTGCATCGGTCTCCTAGTTTTACCCCCTCTCCTGCCCAGCCTGGCCTCCGTGGGCAAGCATGTCATTACGCACTGGTACTCCCCTCCTGGGACCTGAAAAGACACCCAGCCCCAGCTGTTGCACCCCTGGAGCACTTCTCTCTGCCTCCAGCCCTCTTCTCTGTTCTGTAACACATTCATATTGTCAGCCCTTGACTGACCATCATTATTTGTCAGAGACATTATTTTGCCAACAAAGATCCATCTAGTCAAAGCTTTGGTTTTTCCAGTAGTAATATATGGATGTGAGAGTTGGACGGTGAAGAAAGCTGAGCGCCGAAGAATTGATGCTTTTGAACTATGGTGTTGGAGAAGACTCTTGAGAGTCCCTTAGACTGCAAGGAGATCCAACCAGTCCATCCTAAAGGAAATCAGTCCTGAATATTCATTGGAAGGACTGATGCTGAAACTGAAACTCCAATACTTTGGCCACCTCATTTGAAGAACTGACTCATTTGAAAAGGCCCTGATGCTGGGAAAGATTGAAGGCGGGAGGAGAAGGGCATGACAGAGGATGAGATGGTTGGATGGCATCACTGACTCGATGGACATGAGTTTGAGTAAACTCTGGGAGTTCATGATGGAGAGGGAAGCCTGGCATGTTGCCAGGTCTCAAAGAATCAGACATGACTGAGCAACTGAACTGAACTGGAAAGGTTTCCAATAAAATAATAATTAAAAACTTCAGTCACTTATTTTATTGCCCTTGACTACTTTACACATTTTTAAAGCAGTTATTGCAAACCTTTTCTGTACATATCAAAGTGAAAGTGAAAGTCGTTCAGTTGTTTCCTACTCTGCAACCCTGTGGATTATAGCCTGCCAGGCTCCTCTGTCCATGAAATTCTTCAAGCCAGAATACTGGAGTGGGTTGCCATTCCCTTCTCTAGGGGATCTTCCCAACCCAGGAAATGAACCCAGGTCTCCAGCATTGCAGGTGGATTCTTTACCATCTGAGCCACCAGGGAAGCCCAGTGCCTTCAATTTTGGATGACTTAACCTCATGCTTTTCTCAGGAAATTCAGCGTGAACTTGCTTTTCTTCTCTTTTTCTAAACATTTCAAAACCCATAACTCTCTCGCTGTTTTCCTGTAGATCTGCTATTAAAAAAAAATATTTATTTGGCTGCATTGGGTCTTTCTTAGTTGCATAATTCAGGGTCTTTGTTGAGGGGCACGGATTCTCTAGTTGTGGCTTGTGGGCTCCAGAGAGTGCGGGCTTCAGTAGCTGTGGCACACAGGCTCTCTAGTTGTCTGGATCCCAGGGCCTCAGTAGTTATGGTTCACAGGCTTAGTTGCCCTACAGCATGTGGGATCTTCCCAGACCGGGGATCAAACCCAAGTCCCCTGCATTGCAAGACAAATTCTTAACCACTAGACAATCAGGGAAGTGCCTAGATCTCAGTTATTTTAACAAACTTTTTGGTGTGTTTTTGTTTGTTTTTTAACAAACATGTTTTGAATGCCTGTTCTGTTGGCATTTGGTGAAAACTACACTAGTGGTAGGAGAAGGCAATGACAACCCACTCCAGTACTCTTGCCTGGGAAGTCCCATGGACGGAGGAGCCTGGTAGGCTGCAGTCCGTGGGGTCGCAGAGAGTCGGATACGACTGAGCAACTTCACTTTCACTTTTCACTTTCATGCAGTGGAGAAGGAAATGGCAACCCACTCCAGTGTTCTTGCCTGGAGAATCCCAGGGATGGAGGAGCCTGGTGGGCTGCTGTCTATGGGGTCGTACAGAGTCGGACACGACTGATGCGACTTAGCAGCAGCAGCACACGAATGGTAAAGAACCCGCCTGCCAGTGCAGGAAACATTAAGAGATGTGGGTTCAGTCCCTCAGTTGGGAAGATCCTCTGGAGGAGGACATGGCAACCCAGTCCAGTATTCTTGCCTGGAGAGTCCCATGGACAAACGAGCCTGGTGAGCTACAGTCCATAGGTTTGCAAAGAGTTGGACACAACTGAAGTGATTGAGCATGCACAGTATAATAACTAATGTTAGAGGGGTCGGCACACATCGCAAGGTGCTTGCATATACGTCATCTCCCTTAATCATTACCCAGGCTCCTCTTCCTTAGTGTTCTGGAAGAAAAACTTGCCTTTTTCCAAAGGCAAGTTTGTGTTTGTTCTCTTGACCTTATTACCTCCATCTTCTCAGAAACTTTGGTTTTAGATTATCTCCTTTTCCTCACTGATTCTTTCCCTACTTAATACAATATCCTTAGGTCCAACTTACAATGTAAAACAGTTTTTTAAAACCAAATTCTCAAGACTTACCTCCTCTTTGATATGCCATTCTGTCTTTATTTCTTTACTCACAGGTTTTCCATAAGTACAACCTCAAGTCTCCACTTTCACTTTTAAATTTTCCACAAATTCCTTATCTCATGCATTCTGGCTTCTTACTTTCATCTTGAATGGAAACTCCATTTTACAGATTCACCAAAAGTTTAAATTACAGCCAAAAAATTGCAGTGCCCTTTTTTGCCATCTGTGTCACAGACGTTGGAGGTGATTCTTCACCCTTGAAGACAACTGAAGTCATCAAGGGCTGGCGTTGAGGCTGCTGTGGTTGTTGGGCCATGGGTGGAGGACATGAGCTAGATGCAGTAGGCTCCCCAGAGCTCCAGGTGACTGCCTTTGGAACCTCTTGACACGAGCCTTTATGGTCACACTGGTGACTGAGATCTATTACTTTCTATGATGGTTTAAGATTGAGAGCCTTTGGTTTGGAGATGATGCTTAAGTCATGAGCATGGATGAAATGGAGCAGGACCCTGTGGTCTTTGCCCCCCGCCTTGTCCTCTGCCTGCCTTGTCTGTGGAAAACTTTAGTCAAAGAATAAGTTTAATGAGAGAAGTGAGAAATGTGGAAACAAAGGAGAACAATCAAAGGAGACTAACTGATAGTGATGTAGTTATTAAGTATAGTTAAGGACATTCAGTTCTTTCTCAAGGACTATAGATAATATTCTGAGCCATATCCTGTGAAACCCCAGGTGGAAAAATTTAACTACATGATGACCAGACTGTACCCATGACATAAACTGTGACGGTTCTGAGAGTTGGTCTCAAAGAAATGGGAACAAATGGACCCTGGAAGTGAAGATGAACTGTATGTAAAACAATCAAGATGACGCTGGTCACACCATCAATGATCACTTTGAAGGACTGTCAGAGCTGACTGTGCTGTTTCTGCATGTGGCTCCCTCCATCTGTCTATAAAACCTCTTGCCCTACTGGTTGCCCAGGGCAGGGCCAGGGGAGGGAGAGTGGGCCTTTGGATAGACGTCCGCCACCCTCCCCCCGCCCAGTTGCTGACATCTGAAATAAACTTTCCTTTCCACCAATCTGGCCTGTTTATTGGCTTTTGAGCGGGGAGCATCTGGACACCACCACCATTTGGTGACATGGAGGAAATCCCCACGAAAAAATCTGTCAGGAGAAGAGAATAGGTCCATTGACCAAGTCCCAGGGCTCTCCTATGTGCAGAGCTTGGCTATGAGGGAGATTTAGGATGTCAACTAGTAAGTTCTTTCTGATTGTGGTCTGGGAAGGAAGCCCTGTATCTTTCTCTGTTTCTGAGTAACAAGGAGAAAAATGATGCATTGACTTAGAGACCTCCTATGTTTAACGTGCTCATTAGCTTTTGTTCTGTTCTAACCTCAGATATCTTCCACCAGGGAGCACTTTATGTCAGAGGAGGAATAATAGATGGGGGACCCTTTACCCTGATAACGAATGAGCCTGTGTAGAAATGGCCAGAATACAGCTGGAGCAACAAAGAGGCTGTGTCTTCTGTTTTCTCCTCTCCAAAGAGAGAATAGACCAGGATATAAAGAGAGAATATACTCCTAATATCAAAGGAGGAATTAGAATCAATTAGACAGGCAGACGCGTTCAAAGAGTCATAGCAGGTTGAGACTAGTAGGGGCTTAATTAACGTGATGGTGTGTGTACAAGTGCAGCACAAGGCTCTACATATAATGGGTGAGCGACTTATGTTAATTATTATTAGTTAGCTGCTTTCTAATCCTAAACTGTCACTTCATAGATAAGGAAATTGAGACTCAGATGTTTAGGAACTAACAGTGATTCCCTTAAGCTACACAAAAAGAGGAATCAGTGAGAAGTCACTAGCTTGGCACCTAAGCCTCTCTGCTTTTTGGCTCCAGCCCCATTTCCATTCCAGGTCCTCCCCCGCTGTTCTCACTCTCCTATTGGACCCTCCGCTGAGTCTCCAGTCACCCTCTCTGTGCCGCCACTGGTCCCTGTCAGTTCCATGCTTTCTACACGTGTGCTCTGCCTGCAGCCCCTTCCATTTCTTCTCTCCCTGTCCAGGTCCTGGCCCATTTTCACGGTCTAACAACACCTGTGAATTCCTTCCTGACCTGTCTAGTCACATTACTCTCTTCCTCTTTGAAATTTTCTAGCATGATTCCCAGGACAGTATCTGGGTGCTGCAGTTATGGTGGTGTTGGTGATGGGGGTAAAGTGCTATTAGCTTCCAGTCCCCCATCCCTCATCTGCACATGTTTATTGCCTCTGTTGTAGAGCAGAACCTGCTGGGTGAATACGGAGGAGACCAGCCTAGGGGCTGTGCGGATGTGTGTGTGTGTGTGTGTGTGTGCGTGCGTGTGCATAAACACACGTGTGTGTGCCTGCATGCAAGGCACCCCCATGGGCAGGTGTCCCTTTGGGCTCCCAGGGAGAGAAGAACCATCTTTTTTGCTTGGCAGTTTTCCTGATGAGTCCCTGTTCACAGAAGTTGTATGCTTTGTCTGACATGGCCTGTGTGACATTGTGCTGGTCTTTATTACCTTGTAAAAAGACCTTGTAAGGTTTTAAACTTGGATCCCTCTCATGTTAGTGTCTGGATTAAAATAGCTAGCTGAATAACCCTATTTGTACTGACAGTTTCTAAGAATCATGTAACTTCTTTGGTAAAACTTCTGTTCCCCTAAAGTTTTTGCACTAGGATAAACTTAGGATAACCCAGGAAAAGTGAAAACTGATTCTTCGTAAGAAAGATACTGATGACAGTGATGTGTGCCCACTCCGACTGGTATCTTTTCAGATAGACAGTTTCTTGCTTCAAGGTCTGAGAAATACTAGAGTTTCCCTGGCAACAGTAATGAAGGGTCAGTCCTCTTGTATTTACCTTTGCTCTTCTGTCTAAAATTGTATTTACCTTGTCAATAGAAGATCTAGGTTGTTTTTCTCTACCTTAATATGTTGTGATGGTAACAATTACTATTAGTGGAGGTTGTATTTATGTATTTCTTTAATTCATATAAACGTTTCAAAATTGGAATATCTGGGTCCAGATAAAATATGAACTCTGGGCTAAGATTCATAGTATGTTGCTGTTTAGTTGCTAAGTCCTGTCCGACTCTTTGCAACCCCATGTAGCCCGCCAGGCTCCTCTGTCCATGGGATTTCCCAAGCAAGAATATTGGAGTGGATTGTCATTTCCTTCTCCAGGGGATCTTCCCAACCCAGGGACTGAACTCGCATCTCCTGCATTGGCAGGCGGATTCTTTACCACTGAGCCACCTGGAAAGCTCAAGAGACATAAATTATGCTTCTGTTTATACTTTCATTTTCATAAATATGTATGTTTATATATAAATATATACATAAGTTTTTCTGTTGGGTAAATAATTTGTACTATACTTTATATATAATGAACATTTGTGTGCAGGTTTTTGAGTATATATATATTTTCAATCTCTTGGATGTATTTCTAGGAGTAGAAATTCCAGATCATGTGGTAATTCACGTTTAATATTTTGAGGAATGGCCAGGCTTTTCCAAGGTGGTTTCACCAGTTTACATCCCCACCAGCAGCGTATGAAGGTTCTAGTTTCTCTGTGTCCTTGCAACATTTATATTATTATGAGTGTTTTGGATTATAACTGTCCTAAGGCTATGAAGTAGTATCTTGGTATGATTTTGATTTGCATTTCCCTGATGCTTTTGAACTGTGGTGTTGCAGAAGACTCTTGAGAGTCCCTTGGACTGCAAGGAGATCCAACCAGTCCATCCTAAAGGAGATCAGTCCTGGGTGTTCATTGGAAGGACTGATGTTGAAACTGAAACTCCAATACTTTGGCCACCTGATGTGAAGAGCTGACTCATTGAAAAAGACCCTAATGCTGGGAAGGATTGGGGGCAGGAGGAGAAGGGGATGATAGAGGATGAGATGGTTGGATGGCATCATCGACTCGATGGACATGGGTTTGGGTGGGCTCTGGGAGTTGGTAATGGACAGGGAGGCCTGGCGTGTTGGATTCATGGGGTCGCAAAGAGTCGGACACGACTGAGCGACTGAACTGACTGACTGACTGATGCCTAATGAGGTAGAGCTTCTTTTTGTATGTTTATGGACCATTTGTATATATTCTTTGGAATAATGTCTGTTGAGATTCTTCGCCAAGTTTATGTTGGGTTGGTTTTCTAAAAATTATTTTGTAAGAGTTCTGTATGTATTCTAGATATATGATTTGCAAATATTTTCTTCTTCTGTGGGTTGTCTTCTCACTTTCTTTTTTTCTTCTCACTTTCTTGATAGTGTCCTTTGAACCACAAAAGTTTTGCATTGTGACATAGTTCAGTTTATTTTTTATTTTGTATTTGTGCTTTTTATGTTAAATATAAGAAACTATTGCCTAATAAGTGGTCATGAAGATTTGTACCTGTAGTTTCTTCTAAGAGCTTTGTGGTTTTAGCCCTTATATTTTAAGCCTTGGATCCATTTTAGTCAATTTTTGTGTAAGGTGGGACGCTAACTTCATTCTCTTGCATGTGGATGTGGAACTGTCCTTTCTTTCTCCCATTGGGTTGTCTTGACACCCTTGTTGAAAGTTCATTGACCATAAATGTGAGGGTTTACGTCTGGGCTGTCGATTCTATTCCCTTGTTCAGCATATCTGTCCTATGTCAGTGTCACACTGTCTTGATTAATATAGCTTTACTCTTCTCCGTTTAATACTCACTTAGTAAAAAGGGGCATTTAAGTTGTATACAGTGGCATCATCTCTTATTGGATAAGGTAATAAAGCCAACGGGAGAGGCACAGAACATCCTTGAAAATCCTTAGGAAGGTGCAGTATTGGAGGCCAAGTGCTATTTTCATTGGTTCATCGCAGCTGTTTTTTTACTCATTTCTTTAGATGAGCACCAGCTGGAGTCAGCTTCCATTTAGGGCCCCTGCTATTTGCAAAATACTGACCTTTAAGCATTAGAATTTCAGCGCAAATTCACATTTCCTTGCCCCATCCCTCATAGTACAGATGCTCATTGACTGGGGAGCTGGCAGAATTTTTTACACTGTTCATTTCAAGTGTTCCTCCCTTCTCTACCACTTTTCCTTTGTCTTCCTCTCTACCTGGCTCTCCCCTTCCCTCCTTTTCCCCTTCTCTTTCTCTCTTTCTTTCAGTACCCCCATCGCCTCCCAGCACTCCTTGCTGAATTTCTGTATCTTCATGTGGCTGTGATATGACTTACAGCCCTGAATTTAAATGTATAAAAAATGAACCAACCTCTGTCTCTTTCAGTTTTTGTGTGTTTTTAATTTTTTGGCCACACTGCACGGCACCTGGAATCATAGTTTCCTGGCAGGGATTGCCCCCTGCAGTGGCAGCACAGAGTCATAACCATTGGATCGCCAGGAAGCCTCCTCTAACAGTTTTGATTAGAGCAAGGTGAGATTGACCTTGTGGCAAGCTCTCAGAGGACAGGCTGCCCTAAATACTTCTGAGGGTCTCAGCTGCGGGTGGCCTGGTAGTGAAGGTGATGTTTTAATCCTCTGATGCTGTTAAAGAAATAAACCCTAAGACTTGTATTCACACAATGAGGTGGAAAGGGGTTGCCCTTCTTCAGTACTCGCCCCATGTCCCCTGGTCTACTTGTTGAGGACTTCCTTCACAGTTAATGTCCTTGTTCATTTATCTTGATTTCACTCAGATGAGGATCTTTTGAGGGGGTGGAGGCAGAGCAAGAGACCTTTCTCAAAGAGGCTGTTACAAACAACTAGTAAGCAATTTCTATACTTGAACAGGTTTCTAGAGTTTAGATTTGTTCTGTTGACATTTATTGTGCCACATCAGATTACTGAGATCTTTGGGCAGATCACTGGCTAGTGGGAGATGCGTGAACAGATCGATAATAAGGATAGTTTGCTTGGTTTCCTGATCAAAGAGACTGTGACATAATCGTAAAACATATATGAAACTCAGAACTAAGTATTAACAAAAAAGTAAAAATCATTCATGTAGCCACATTGAGGTCACAAGTTATTTTAGTTCAGAATTACTTACCATCTCATGCTCTCTAGCTGGACATTGATCTGGTTGTTTTTAAGGGGGAGTATGAATTCTCAATAGGGAGGATACTGCCTTCAAGGGCACAAAAACTGGTTCTTGGAGAGGCTAAAATCTTGGATATAACAATGGTATGTGTCCCTCCAAAGGGCCAGAGTATATAAACAGGTATTTACATTTTGTGAGTGAGGGGAGTGATTAGGGAAGAAAATGCTTAAAAGGTTCCTTGGAGGGTGCTTCTGCCTGAAATTGATGTGTTGAAGTTCTGAGCCCTTGTACCTCAGAATGTGACTGGTTTGGAGATAGGGCTTTGTAGTGGTAATTAAGGTAAAATGAATTCATTAGGATGGGCTCTAATCCAGCATGACTGGTGTCCTTATAAGAAGAGATTAGTACAAAGTCGAGCGTAGAGGAAGGACTGTGTAATGACAGAGGGAGATGATGGCCATCTCCGAGCCAGGGAGGGGAGCCTCAGAAGAAAACCCTGCTGACACCTTGATCTGGGACTTCCAGCCTACAGAACTGTGAGAAAATAAATTTCTGTTGTTTAAGTCATTCAGTCTACGCTTTGTCTTGGCAGCCCTAGCAGGCTAATAAAGGGAGGGAGGTGATAATGACAAAAGGTTTGAGAAATACCAGTGTAGAACAACCTACTCTATTTTATGTTCTTTTAAATTAGATCTATTTTTTCCATTTCTCTATGTTACTAAAAAATTGCAACATTGCAATTTTATAATCTTATTAAAGTACCATTCACAGAGGAATTTATCCTTCCACATCAGTATCTAATTTGAACCTCGAAATCACTCTGTGCAGGGCTTAGGTATTCAGATTCCTATTTTATAGATGCCTCTGGGCATTTGTACATGTCGTTCCTGCTTCCTGGAAAGACACTTCCCTGCCCCCTGCATACCTCCCCGCCCCTTTCCTCTGCTGAGTTCTCTCAGGACTTAGCTTCCTTCAGGAGACTTTTCTCTGACTTGCTAACGTGCTTCTTAGCGCTGTTTCCCCACCATGGAGCCAGTCACCTGAGCTGTGTTGCCTGTTCGTCATCTGTTTCCTTTCCCAGACTGGCAGCCCTATGAATGGGAACTCTGTCTCTCATCACTGAATTTCCAGCATCTAGCAGAGTGCCAGGATATTTTATTTATGGATGTATTCGATCATATCGCTAATAATTTGGACTTAGTTTTCTAGTGTCTAAATTCAGCTCTTTCTCAATGATATCATGCTACTTCTCTAAGGATGTACCTGGATTATGTGTCACAATGGGTGTGGTTTTGTCTCTAAGTACAAAAGAATACAAGTGGGGTCTGCTCTGCATGTGCCGTAGGCCCCTTTCACGTCCTGCCAGTGTGGCATGTATGTGTGTGTCTATGTATGTGTATAATGGACTCAACCTTGGCTTGTTCCCAGAGAATTTCATGCTACCTATCACATCAAAAAAGGCTCATTTGTCCTTTTATAGTTTCCTGGTAACTTCTTGGGAAAGACCCTGATACTGGAAAAGATTGAGGGCAGGAGGAGAAGGGAGCAGCAACAAAGGATGAGATGGTTGGATGGCATCACTGACTCAGAGAACATGAGTTTGCGCAAACTCCAGGAAATAGTAAAAGACAGGGAAGTCCATGGGGTCGCAAAGAGCCAGACACGACTGAGTGACTGAACAACAAAGTAACTTCTTATTGGAGATTGTGATATAAGCAGTTTCCTTCTTCCTTCCAGCTGTTGCTAGAGATGGGTATTGGACAGTGTTTATGATACAACATGAAGTGCAGAGCTGAATCCAGCTTACATGTACAACATGATTACAATTGTTTCTTTCCTTCTTCTCACATACAGCCTGCAAGTGGCAGGCTAGGTCCTGGGATATGAAGGTGACTAAGGGAGGCCTCTCCTCTAGTCATGAAAACAGATGGATTCTACAGGGTTAGATGAATTCAGCAGGGACAGTGCTTCAGCAGAGATAGGAGGAGGATTGCTGTGAGGTCTGACGAGCCCAGCAGATGCTTTGCCTGAAGATATTTTGGGAGGATATTGTACATGAGCTGGGTTTGAAGGGGGAAGAGTGGGAATTTGCCAGATGAAAAGTGGGTAAGAAATACACAAAGGCATCAACCTGTGGAAAGGTGTGGTCCAAAAATGAATGTGTACATTGCAAAAAAATGAAAAGGAATAGTTGGTGTTTCATGGTTGTCAAATTATTGGTAGGTTTCTTTTCTCCTTTTTTAGAATTTCCCTTAATATTTTTGCTCTGTTCTTTTCATAACTCAAAATAAAATGGAAGAAAAGCCTGTGATGATTGTATCAGACCATTAGAGTGTATTACTTTGTCATTGTCTATATTTGTACTTAATTTAACATCCAGATTAAAAACCTAGTCTTGATGGCACCCCACTCCAGTACTCTTGCCTGGAAAATCCCATGGACGGAGGAGCCTGGTAGGCTATAGTCCATGGGGTCGCTAAGAGTCGGACACGACTGAGCGACTTCACTTTCACTTTTCCCTTTCATGCACTGGAGAAGGACATGGCAACCCACTCCAGTATTCTTGCCTGGAGAATCCCAGGGACGGCGGAGCCTGGTGGGCTGCCGTCTATGGGGTCGCACAGAATCGGACCCAACTGAAGTGACTTAGCAGCTTGCCCATTTGACTAAATTGTTATTGTTTTGTTGTTGTTGTTGTTGTTACTAGTTTTTTTTAGGAGAGAACACAGACAAGGATACTGTTTGGTTCCTTTTTTTGATAAACAGACCCCAAGTTTCTTTTTCCTTTGAGTGTTTGTTGTCTGGCTCTCATCTGACCACGAGGATTGGCCTGGAGGGGGTTGTTTGCTGAAGTACATGGGAAAAAGTTGTCTTGTAGCTTGGTTGGCAGAGAGAGTTGACCCTGGATGCAATTAATAGAATGCATTCGACCAAGAAGGTGAGACAGCAGGGTGGCTGAGAGGGACCTGGGAGAGACTGGGTAATTTTAGTTACAGGGGAAGAATCCACAGATGGAACTCTCAGAGGCACAGCAGGTCCGGGGAATGGAGCAAAAAACACTAGGCAGGTGAAGTCGGGCTGTACAGGAAACGAAGTCTGCAGACACTTGGCTGGTGGTAGAAGGCTCCTTTTATGTGGAGTCCAGCGTGTCTTGCCAGGGCAGCGGAAGCCATTTAAAGGCACCATGCCGGCCCAGTCACCAGGCGCTGGAGGTTTTCCCAAAACAACTTCAGAGTGAGGCTGAATAGACTTTTCAGTGCACAGTGTATACTGAAGGTTACCATCGAATCTGACGGTCTATATGCAGAGATGTCTCCTTTCTGATTTTATTTGTGGAAGGAAGACTTACAGAAAAGATTTTTGATTACTTCATATTTGAATTATCACACTGTCCCCCCCCCCCCACCTCTTTCAGAGGAAGTAGGAATAGACATGGCTTATTAGGTAGGTGCTTAAGACTTTTTGTGTGTGTGTGTCTGATAGTTGTTGATTGTGTCTGGGTCCAAACCAAACTTATTTCTCATGTGCCCCTAATAACTTTTTCTGTTAATTCTCTGTCTCCTCTTTAAAAAATGAAAAAGCCTTAACTTTGTGCAGTAACAGATTTGTCTTTTCCCCAGTGGCATAAGGCAAGACAGAAGTTGGTTTACCATTTGAACAGTTTAATAATTTGAATGATGAGAACCTGAGCACTGGAAAAGTGAGATGAATGGGGGTATACGAGACAGGATAAGGAAAACTGCCACTTATAAGCGCTGTTTTCTCATGGCTCTTGTGTTATTAGCTGAGTACTGAATATTTTAAATTACCTTTTGAAACAATGTTGAAGATATGGTGGTAAAAGAAAACTGGAAGAAATTATTTCATAATAGTAGCATTTGCTGGATATATGATCATGGGTTCTGGCCCATAAAATACTATATATATATCTTCAGAGGTGGCTTAAACAATTCCAAGTTTGATTTCCACAAATCATCTTACATTATTTGTAAGCAACCACGTTTTCGGAGAAGGCAATTGCAACCCACTCCAGTGTTCTTGCCTGGAGAATCCCAGGGACGGCGGAGCCTGGTGGGCTGCCGTCTATAGGGTCACACAGAGTCGGACACGACTGAAGCGACTTAGCAGCAGCAGCAGCAGCACGTGTGCTGGATCAGATATTAAATTGCACCCGATTTTCCCTCGTCTTCAGGGCCTGTCATGGCATGCATCCAGAGATCAGATGTCACCTCTGCCTAAGAAGCCCTGGATACATTTTCAGTTTTTTACAGCAATGTTATAACATACGTGCATGGTACTGCATGGGTGATTACAGGAGTCTTGTTTGTCAGATAATCCCTGCTTGTAAACTAAAGAGTGGCTCCCAGTTTTATGGAACCTCCTTTGAGCTGGAGTGTGGCACATGCTGTGGTAGATGGTGGTAGCTTGCCAACTCATTAGTAAGGTCAGTTTTCTAGAAGATATAGTTACAAAATAAAGGCCCCTCTCTCATCAACAGATAGTTTCAGTGGCAAAGTCAAGGTGACAAGACTTAAAATATTTATTACCTTTAAAGGCATCTGCCCTTTTATGAGCAGCAACCAGGACATTAGACCTTTATTAACAAAGATAAATGATATGTTCAGAGCAGCAACATCTTCTCTCTAAAAGCAAAATTCCGAAAATGTCTCATTTCTCAAGCTATATTAGATCTGTACACTTGTTTTCTCTTGCTTCAGTTATCTTGTTGTCATAGATCAAATTAAACACCTGCATGATGTCTTCTGTTTAAATTCTTTCATATCAACACCACTTAGTACTATTCTGCTGAAGACCCATCTGGATGGTGTATGGAGAACGTATCACATATAGTTTTATTTTTAATAATCTGAGCACCTGTACAGCAGGACTGCCAGAAATCCAAAGATCTCCTTGTGGTATAATGCTCAGGCAAAAGGACTAATTAATTTTCTGACCAAAGTAGTTGTTGTTTCCTGCCTCTATTCATTCAACTAGAGGAGGTACATATTTAATATTTAAGTTAATTAACATTTGTGGTTGATAATGGTGACATCATGAAAAGTTAAATAATGTATTAGTTGAAGACATCAGTTAAGAGAGGCAGCAAAACACGAAGAGTCAAATGAACGCTCTGAAGTCATAAAGGAAAAATATCATTTTAGGCTAGAGTGGTAAGAGAGGGCTTTGGGAGGACTGTGTGAATTTTTGTTCATTCATTTAATAAGTGATACTGGGAAAACTGGACAACTACATGTAAAAGAATGAAATTAGAACATTCTCTAACGCCATATACAAAAATAAACTCAAAATGGATTAAAGACTTAAATGTAAGATTGGATACTGTATAACTCCTAGAGGAAAACGAGAGAAGAATACTCTGACAGAAATGCAGCAAAGTTTTTTTGGAGCCATCTCCCAAAGTAAAGGGAATAAAAACAAAAATAAACAAATGGGACCTAATTAAACTTAAAAGGTTTTGTACAGCAAAGGAAACCATAAACAAGATGAAAAGACAACTACTGAAGGGGAGAAAATATTTGTAAATGATATGACAGATAAGGAGTTAGTATCTAATGTATATAAATAACTCATACAGCTCAACATCCAAAACCAAACAACTCAATTAAAAAATGGGCTGAAGACCTGAATAGGCATTTTTTTCCAGAGAGGAAATGCAGAGGGCCAACAGGCACATGAAAGGATACACATCATTGCTAGTCATCAGGGAGATGAACGTCAAAACCACAATGAGATAGCACCTCACAACCTGTCAGAATGGCCATCTTCAAAAAGACCACAAGTAACAAATGTTGAAGAGAATGTGGAGAAAAGGGAACTCGTCTACATTGTTAGTGGGAATGCAAATTGGTGCAGCCAATTTACTGTAGAAAACAGGGAGGTTTCACACAAAAAACAAAGTAAATTGCCATATGATCCAGCAATTCCACCCTGGGCCTATATCTGAAAGAAACAGAAATACCAATTTGAAAAGATACATGCGCTGGTGTTCATGAGTGAGTGAGCGAATGAAAGTCACTCAGTCATGTCTGACTCTTTGTGACTCCAGGGACTATACAGGCCAGAATACTGGAGTGGGTAGCCTTTCCCTTCTCCAGGGGATCTTCCCAACCCAGGGATCGAATCTGGGTCTCCCACACTGTAGGCGGATTCTTTACCAACTGAGCTTCATAGCAGCACTGTTTACAATAACCAAGATACAGAAGCGACCTAAGTGTCCATCAACAGATGAATGAATAAAGAAGATGTGACATACACACACGCACTCACAAACACAATGAAATACTACTCAGCCACAGAAAAGAACAAAATTTTGCCATTTGCAGCAACATGGATGGACTTGGGCATTATGCCAAGTGAAACAAGTCAGAGGAAAACAAATACTGTATGGTAGCACTAATGTGTGGATTCTAAAAAGTATAACAAACTAGCGAGTATAGCAAAAAAGAAGTGAACTGACAGATACAGAGAACAAACTAGTGGTTTGGGGTTGAGGTTGCAATATAGGTGTTGGGGGTTGGAAACACAAACTGTTGGGTGTAAGATAAGATTCAAGGATGTCTTGTCCCACATGGGGAATATTGCCAATATTTTGTAATAACTAAATGGAAAGTAACCTTTAAAAATTGTAGAAAAATATAGAAAAGTTAAAAAAAAAGGTTTATTGGGATCTTATTAAGTTCCTGGAACCTCTGTAGGTATTAGGCATACAGTAGTGGACAAGATTGACCAGTTCTCTGCTCTTAAAGTGCTTGAATTCTGGTGGAAGAACAAGGCAAAAAATCTGTTTAACAAGAAATATTCGATAATGGTTCTGCAGAACTTTAATGTAAGGTGGTATGATAGAACATCTTGGGAGATTGTTTTAGATTGTTGGTCTGTAGGCTGCTTGAAGTGGTGGTTTTAGCTGAGACCTGAATGACAAGAAGGAAGCAGCCATGTGATATCTGGGCCCTCTAGTCAGAGGGGCAGCCAATGCCCAGGCCCTCGGGCAGCAAGGAGCTTGATTTGTTTGAGGAACAAGATGATGAGATAAGAAGAGTTGGTAGGGATCCTAGATCACATGGACCTATGGGGTTTTTGATAGTTTTGGATTGAATGCTAATTGCAGTGGTAAATAGGAGGAGCCTTTTAAGCAAAGGAGGGCCATGAGCTTGTTTCTGTTGAAGAATTTCATTGTGGGCACTGTGAAGAATGAATTTGAAGAAGTCAGGAGCAAAAGCAGAGATACTAAGTAGGAGGCGACTGTAGAAGTCCAAGTGAGGGACTGTGGTGTCTTCTACCAGAGGGTGGTGAGGGCATGGAATGAGGTGGATAGATTTGGGGTGTTTTGGGTATAGAGGCTGCAGGATCTGCCGATGGATTTAAAATGGGATGTGAGGCACTACTATATAGAAAATGAATACACAACAAGGACCTTCTGTATAGTGCATGAAACTATACTCAATATTTGATAATAACCTATATGAAAAAAGAATCTGAAAAAGTATATATATATATAAACCAAATCACTTTGCTGTATACCTGAAACTAACACCACATTGTAAGTCAACTATATATCAACTTAAAAAATGAAATTAGATGTGAGGAAAATAGTAATCAAAGATGCCTTATAGGTTTATGGCTTAAGCAACTGGATGAATGATGATGAACTTTGAAGAAAGGATGGAATTTGGAGGAAAAGAGCCAAGAGTTTCAAACATAGAGATAGGAATAGATAGAGTTTATGGGGCAGGCTTTTATGATTTGATAAAAACCAGAAGTTTTTCTCAATGCTTCCGAGAACAGAGACATGACATTCTATCCAGTATACTGAGAACAGAGATGTCATATTCTATTCAGTATATTTGGGAAAAAATTATAAATGTATTGTTTTTTCTATGTGATGGCCTGTCAGCAGAAGTGGAACAGGAAGTTTGGGGGAAAAGAAGAGTAGAAAATAGTAACAAGAGGAATAAGCAAGTCAGAGAAAGACACAGGGATGGAAAGATACAGAAAAAAATTACAGATAAAAGACAGATGCTCAAAATTAGAGACACACAGGACACGCATTCCCACACAGATTCTGCATTCTCCTGCTTGCTACACTTAAAGCCACAGATGAATGCTGGAGGCAGTTATAAGGAGGTCAGAACATTTTTTTCTTTCTTGTAATTAACTGTGGAAGTGGTACTGAGTTACCGACCAAAGCAAATGAGACCAAATCTTTTTCAGAAGTGGGAGAGATTCCTTTCTTCCATTGTTTGTTATTAGAAAGGATCTGACACCCTGAAGTGTTTCCAGGATGAAAATGTTTTTTACAGTTTGTTATGAATATAACCTGAAAAATAAATCAGTAGCACTGCACAATTATTCGTTTTGTAAAGAAAAGAGGCTCTCCAAAGGAGTTCTTTCCCCTTGGTAGAAAAAGTGAGAAATTAGCTATCAATTAACGGGCTAAGCTGAGCTGGGGGAATAAACACATAAACAAATACACAATAAACTCATGCACAATAAACTCTTACTCTAAACGCACCTGCATTTAATTTAGTAAATAGGCTGCATTTAGAATAGAAAAACAATTTGAGATTTTTCTGTTTCACTATTGTAAGGAGGATCTATAGCCACCTTAGATTCATTATTAATTTTCTTAAAAATTGGTTATTGGTTAAAAATGTGCTTACTAGAATCCATAAGGACCTGTGAATGAATCTAGACAACAGGGAGATAAGAGGAAGAGGGTTTTAGATAGGTATGTAAATAGAAGACCAAGAAACTTGCTGTGTGCACTGTAAAAGTTATTAGGACCTTGGGTTTGCTTCATCTGCAAAGACCAGTGAAATTACCACAAATAATAAAAATACTTGAGAATTTAAAAGCCATGGAACTACATTGGACTGAAAAGTTAGAAACTACACTGCGCTGAGGATTTTTCTTTGTATCCCACCTCCTCATTCCTTCTTCCTTCCCTTTGTCTTTCCTTCTTTTTTTTTTCAAATTTTTAATATTTTCTTAAGAGGACATGGAAGGAACACTCAGTTAAGATATTATATAATACTTGGATTCTGTTATTTATGATTCTGACCTAGTATCTTTGTGGAAAAAAAACTGGACTAGATTTCTAGAAAACGGTACTCAATATGAAATGTGCATTTATCGTCTTATTCTGGCTTCTTGCCTTTTAGGATATTTATGATGATGTTCATAATATTGTTACCATCAGGGTCAGCTCTGCTCGGCTCCAGGACAGAAGGAGGCCACAGGCACTGAGAAATGTCTGATGAGATGACTGGGGATATATTTTGATTTAGAAAGACAGATATATTATCACCATCCTTTGTCAGTGAATGATACTAAATATCTGCCCCCAAGAGGAGTTGTTTATGAATGGCCATTCAGGACAGAGAGGTAGACCAGAAAATAGTCTGGTTAGTATAGAAAGATTTATGCAGGGGTTGTTACCATGTGAATTTTTCTTGGACATTTCAAGATGAGTTTTGATCATTACACATAACTTCATCAAAGGTTAGGTAAATGGATTACATAGGAAACCATTTTATATGTTAAAAGAGAGACATGTTGACCTTAAGCCATGTGTAAATTAACACTTAAGCCATGTGTAAATCTCCTGGGGCACAGCCTTCACTGCAGGTGATGTGGTTGTCACAAAGCTTCACAGTTTGGGTTTATGGGCAAGTGTGGGTGGGTCTGAGTGGAAAGCTGGTGCTTGGCCAAGAGCAAATCCTACTTCCTGGCATAGCTTCTCTACAGATGACAGAGATTAGATTTCAGGAGGAAAAGGTGAGTGTCGAAGGGGAAAGTCTGAGGGATGTGTGTTGCCCCTCACTAAATATTTCCTGCCACTTTCACATCCTTCAACCAGGAGTTTTTAAAAAATAGTAGTGGAATCTTTATTCTAACGTTTGTTTATGTGGTTCTCGTGGAAACCTTAATGTCGCCCCTTTTTATTTTCAGGTGGGAATTACTCAAGTCTGTGTTTGGCTGACAGTCGTATCAGCTCCAGTGTGTGGTGGTTGGGAGGTTGCCTGGGACTTGGAGCCAGGGTTTCTTGTGGAAATTCTCCTGCTGAACAGCTGTGTGACACCAGGAATGTCTCTGCTTAGCTGGGCACCAGAGTCTACAACTGTACCTGGGGGACAACCTTTTCCTGGAATGGAGCAGAAAGTAAATATTTTAGGTTTCCCAGGCCACATGTGGTCTCTGTTAAATATTCTACTCTGGTTTTATTTGTTTGTTAGAACCCTTAAAAAATATATAAAACATTCTTAGCTCCTGGGCCACACATAAGCAAGCCGTGGGCTGAACTTGGCCCCTTGCTTTGGTTTGCCCACCACCATGTAAATAGAATAGAAAAGGAGCAGAGAGAAGTAAAAGGAGTGTGAACTGGCAGTTTTTAGATATAAGACTGAGTGAGGTACACCAGGCTAGAGTATAGATTCTGGAGGCAAGGGTTTTTCTTTTATTTTAAATATCATGTATTTATTTCATGATTTAGTTTCCCTTTTGTTTGTACTTTTCTCAGTTTTAAACGTGATTTCACTCCTAAGTCCTAATCTTCATCTTTCCAAGCATATTACTGTTTACCCTTGGTAGCTCTCCGCAAATTTCTTATTTGCTCAGAGAAGCAAACTAGTTAGAGGAATGGCTTTCTTTGCAGATGCAGATGTGACCTTTCACTTACAAAAAGGAAGCAGCCATTTTTTTGCCCCTGGAAGCCTAAGAAAAGAAGTATTAAATAGGCCTGACCCCAGCAGCTCTGAAATTTGGGAGGGAGTGGCTGGCAGGGAGCAGTGGATGGGGGGGGGGGTCCGGGGCGGGGGAGCGGGCGGTGCTTGTGTTGGGGAGGGGTGGGATGGGGTGGATGGTGGTGAGTGTTAAGAAATACTCCAATCCTTCTTTTTCTGATGGAGTTGCATCCTGTTGCTCACATGTAACCGACAGTCCAGAATTCTGTGTATAGAGACCCATTAGCCCATACTGGGATGTACTGGTGTTTCTGTTTCCTGGAGGACAAGACTCAGAAGAGGGCGCTATGGATCACACACTCCAGTACCCCCTGTGAACCCTAGTCCAGCACCCCTCTCGTTTCTTTCTCTTCTCAGAGTTTACCTGATGTCCGTGGTGTTCAGGAACTGCCTGGCCACAGCACTCTCCTGTCACAGCCCAGTGAATTTCTTCTAACTTTCTCCACTGTTGTTATTGGTGGCATGGAGGGTGAATTGGCCCAACCCCCTTCATGCAATGGGACCTGATTGTCTTTGGGGTTTTGATTTCAGAACCACTCTGAACACATCCCGTCTGTCTTCAGGCAGGCACATTTGAAGAAGCAGCCTACTATACTCCACTCTTTCACCTTCTGTTCTCTCCTCCAGCTCAGGAATTTGCTAATAGCTCCCCCTACTCCACAGAAAAGCACTGTCTCTTGTTTTTCTTTTGGAAGAATGACTAACTAGCAAGTTGGGCATCGATCCTTTTCATAGACTTCAGCTCATATTTGATCCCTCTCATCATTATGATTGAAGTAATTTGTTAGTATCTGTGTCTTACTTATGATAACCCTGTGTAGTTGGCATTATTATACCCATTCTATGGATGAGGAAGCTAAAGCTCGAAAGAAGCTAAATAAGTATCTTGCTCAATGTCACATTACCAGTGTAGCAGGGGAGTTGGGATTTTGTTAGCATTTATACATGCTGGTTATACATCCTGAATGAAAGAATAATTTGCAGTTGTAAATTTAAGAAATACTCACTTTACCAAAATTTACCTGTGATTTTTGAGGCAGTAGAAAGAATAGTGTCATGGGGGAAGGGGGAATAGGATGAAGGCAGATAAAAGTAAAACTATCGTATAAAAGTTATAAGATAATACATACTAGGGATATGCTCTACAGCATGATAAATACATACTAACTAACACTCTGTATGTTATATATGAAAGTTAAGAGTTCTCAACATAAAGAACAAATTATTTTTTAAATTTCTTTAATGTTTTATCTGTATGAGATGATGAATGTTCACTAAACTTAACTGAGGTAAATATTTCATGATATCCGTAAGTCAAATCTTTGTACTGTGCACCTTGAACTTAGTGCTATATGTCAATTATATCTCAATAAAACTGGAAGGAAAAAAAAAAGAACAATAGGTTTAATATCAAAGGCCTCAGCCGAAATATTGTTTTAGTGATTTTTAGCCAAACCGATTCATGCCAAGTTCCTTCTTCCTTCCGAGCCTTTGCTCAAACCATATATGGCAGGTGGAAGTGCTCCATGAGGGTTATGCAAATAGAACTTGTTGCTTAGTTTTTCATTGGAGTTTACTATGTGAATAAACCTCAGAGACCAAATTCTGGAGAGTTATTTTTGTTGTTTTGGAGTAGTATACCTCAGCCTCTTTACAAATTAGAGATATTTTCCTTTAGTTTTGAGTAGTACGTGAATTAATACTTACTATCATCGGTAAAGTACTACATTTAGAATGCCCTACCAAGGTCTGGGAGTACAAGTGTGCATGTCTTGAAGCGTTCATACCTTCACGCTGAAGTAGGATTTTGTGTGCCAGCTAAATTGGGTCACTTTCTAAGTGAAAGGAGCTTGTATTGCTCCAGACACAGGGCTGCTTATCCTTCGTTTTGTGAAGCTGTAAACACGATGCTTCCCTCTCCCTCACTGTTCTCTTGCTGCTTTTGTTACCTGAGGGTTCACTTTGCAGATTTTTTTCCCTGAGCCCTATCACTTTTCTTGATAGAATGTCTACTGTGAAGTTGCCGCCTGTGGGCACTACTTCCTGTAGGGAGCCTACCTAGTGTGTGTGCAGGAATCATTCAGACAAGAGTGGTTTTGGTGAGGGTATTAAAGGATTTTGTGGTCTCCAACACTGGGTTCCCAATCGAATTGCCCCAGGTGTCTGTTTATAAAGGAGGAGGATTTATTTCATGGGCTGATAGAGTTTCAGTCTATCATTAATTTGTATGAAAAGTTCTTAATGAGGAGTTTATCATTTGCTATATGTCTTCACCTTAAAATTTCATTTTAAAATAGTTTAGTTTATTTAGCAGAAATACACTAGAGGATATCTATGTGCCAGAAACTACTCTTGGTGAAGAGATAGAGACCAAGAGAGACTCACATATTCCACCTTCCATGAGCTTATAGCATAATCTGGAAGGTAAACTTTAAATCAATAGTTAGACTTAGGTGTGATGAATATAGTGAATGGGGAAATGCAAGATTTAGAGAAGCTGTAATGGACTGCAGTGGGTTTGATGCCTGGCACTCTTTTTCTAGGAATCACTCTTTATACCCAACCATCCACATGGTTATTAAAGTTGAACCAATGCTGTTGTCACTGTTGATTGTTTCAAAGATGAGCACCTTTCAAATTGGGCCAGTACCTTTTCTTCCCCAGGAACTTTGGAAATGGATCAGAGGCAAGAAGACCAAGGAATTTCTGGATGTCTAAGCAGGAATATGAAAGCATGGGAGCTTTTAGGGTCACCATAGGACCTGAATGAGGAGAGGAAGCCCCAGGAAGAGAATGGGAGGAAATGAATCTGATACTCAGAGGTTGTGGGTACCAGAGATGGGGAGAATTATCTTGCAGTGTTTAGGTTTCTGGTTAGAGTTCTCCATGAGAATCTTTATAATAAATGTCCCTTCTTTGCTTAAGGTAGTTTGGGTTGAATGTCTGTCTGATGACACCAGAGCAGTCTTTTCTAATACAGACATGTATAGCACAAGGACCTTATCCAAACCAAGGGATTGGGAAAGCCGCTTACAACGTACTCTTTACACAGTGTTGTAATTGTTGGTTGGACTCCCAGGATAACATACCCATGATGATGTAACCCATAGTGTAGTTGAAATTGATTTCTGTTTCTCCTTAGAATGGATTCATTCATTCGTATTGAAGGCCCGCTGTGTCCCATGGAACTTACTAGGACCTGGGGAAGTAAAGTGTACTAGGCGTTGGAGGAGCTTTTGCTTTTCACTAAACCACTTGCTGGCATTGTCATGTGCACTGTTATTTTCTCCTAGGTTTTGGTTACGTTATGGGTTAAGTAGACTTTGGTGGGCTAGTCTGGGAAACTGACTTCCGTATGACATTGTTTCTCTGGTAAATGCATTACCTAATGGGAAGAAGGAGAATTTGTGCCTTTTGGCTATAGCAATTGATGAGTGCACCAAATATTTTTTGAATATTTTCTATGTGTCGGGCACTGCTCCCAGCTCTGGAAACAGTGATGAACGATGTGAAAAAGGCTCTGCTGTCACAGAGCTTAAATTTTAGTGTAGGGAGATAGGCAATAAACAGTGAACAAATAAATGAACAGACAGTTTAGTTAGTAATCTGTGCCACAAGTGAAAAATAAAGAGGATGTGGTGAAGGAGAGTGATGGGGTAGGGTGGAGTGTGACTTTGGGGTCAGGAAAGGAGTCACTGAAGAGGGAAGTTTTCAGGTGAGAGGCACCTGACCCAGGGAAAGAAGGGAACATGGTGTCTCCAGGAACATGGCCCTCCGTGCCACCAGCTGTGAGGCAGAGGGCACTTGTCAGTCCTGGGCCCTGAGGAACAGTCCCTTTATGGGAATCAGTGTGGTGTAGACCTGGGCTGTCCCAGCACCATGACTGCTAGCCACAGGTGACTCTTGAGCACTAAATGTGGCTAGTCTGAACCAAAATGTTCTATAAGTGTAAAGTACGCTGGATTCCAAAGACTTAGTATGAAAAAAAAAAAGCAAACATTTCCATTGTTGTTTATATTGATTACACAATGAATTGACATTTTCACATACTGGGTTTATAAAATATGTGATTAAAATAAATTTTTACTTTTTTAATGCAACTGCTAGAAGATTGGGATTCCCTCATGGCTCTGTCAGTAAAGAATCTGCCTGCAATGCAGGAGACCTGGGTTCAGTTCCTGGGTCAGGAAGATCCCCTGGAGAAGGAAATGGCAACCCACTCCAGTGTTTTTGCCTGGGCAATCCTATGGACAGAGGAACCTGGCAGGCTGCAGTCCATGGGGTTGCAAGAGTCAGACACAGCTTAGCCACTAAACCACCACTAGAAGATTAAAAATTGCATCTGTATACACATGAACTTGTTTACAAAACAGAAGTAGACCCACAGGTGTAGAAAACAAACTTGTGGTTACCAAAGGGGAAAGGGGTTGGGGAGGGATAAATTAGGATTAACATATATATATACTATTATAGAGAAAACAGATAACCAACAAGGACCTACTGTATAGCACAGGGAACTATACTCAATATTTTGTGATAACCTATAAGGGAAAAGAATCTGAAAAAGAATATATGTTTATATGTATGTGTGTATGTGAAAGTGTTAGTCACTCAGTTGTGTCCAAGTCTTTGTGACCTCATGAACTGTAGCCTGCCAGGCTTCTCTGTCCTTGAAATTTTCCAGGCAAGAATACTGGAGTGGGTAGCCGTTCCCTCCTCCAGGGGATCTTCCTGACCCAGGGATCAAATCCAGGTTTCCTGCATCGCAGGCAAATTCTTTACCATCTGAGCCACCTGAATCACTGTGCTCTATGCCTGAAACTAATATGACACTGTAAATCATCTATACTTCAATAAAAATATATATAACATAAAAAATATAAATATATAAAATAAAAAATATATATAATTAAAAAATACATTAAAAAAAGAAAGTAGACTCAAATATAAAAAAATGTATCTGTTGCTCATGTTGTTTCTGGCAGACAGCACTGGTATTGATGAATTAGCCAGTGTTTTGGATTCAGACTGATGGGGTTTGAGTACGTAAGGATTTTGTTATAGTTTCTGTATTTGTTTGTTTTACTATGGACAGTTTATTTGATTTTCTTTGTCCTTTTTCATCTTTCAGATGTGGCTAATAATACTGCTTTGTAGCGTTAAATCAGCTTTGGTAGAGTGTCTACTGTGTATCAGGCACTGGGAGATAGCGCTAGCCTCTAATTTGGTATAAATGTTCATTCCTTCCCTCACTTTCTGATGTGACATAAGTTAGTCAAACCTGCCTCTGGGTATTTGGGAATAGGTTTGAAACTCAGAGAGTGACTATGTTGAGAAAATGCTATGCAGGTTCCTGCCACTATTTTAATTTACATTTGTGTCTTATTATTTTCACATGAGGTTCCTGAGGTCTTTATCGTGTGATGAAAATAATTATTCCATTTTACAAATAGAAGAGATTGTTATATCCAGAGTGGCTGTCCTAGAGTACCTTAGGCGTAAAGAGCCTGGCCTCGTGTGTCCTGCAACCAGGCCACCTTCCCTTCCCTTAAATGAGGTTTCTTTCCCCATAAGGAAGCTGAGTCCTTCCACTGGAAGCCCTGAGTAGGAATTCTGGTGCCAGGTTTCATGCCAAAGTGATGCCTTATCTTTTGAGTGTTTTTGATACACTTGTTCTACCAAAGTGACCATGCCAAAGTGATGCCTTATCTTTTGAGTGTTTTTGATACACTTGTTCTACCAAAGTGACCATTCTTCAGAATCCTGAAGACCTTGACTATGCTTCAAGAGGTTAGGTAACCAGAGGCCCTCTGGCCCAACGCCATTTTAGATAGTTATTGGTTGCAAGAAAATGCTGATGCCCTTTTTTTTGTCCTGGCAGAAACACTAAGGTCTCTCCTTCCCAAGTGGTCTCTGTTTCCCTGTCAGTCATGTATGAACTATGGCTGGCAGTTCCTAGGCCTCAAATTGGGACACTAGCTGTCATAATAATTTGCTTTGAATAAAGACACCTTGAAATTATATCATTTGGAAGACTGGATTTGACTCCTTATAAGGTGAAATTGATTGTATAGCATGAAAAGATTTGCTTAAATTTTAGTTGAATTCAAGTAGTAGTTACTGAGTCCAGTGTTGGAAAAATAGCTTGCGGTTTTACTAAATATCTGAGGGATTTTGAAATTGTATTTGAAAGAAAACTGTTTGAAATGCATTGAAAGCTGGGTTGGTTTACATATACCTTTTCTTCCAATAACTGCTTGTTTCTTTTGAATCCCTGAGTCTCAAGGAGCTTTCTCTTTCTTCCCTAACAAGTCATAATAATGTCTATGACTTGACTCCATTGGCTATTGCAGTCTTTTCAGTTGGAAATGCAGGCAAATGTAGAAAGAATTTATATAATGACTTTATATGTATTCATTTATGTGTATTCCACAACTCCATGCACATTTATCTGTATTTAGTTCACAGAATTATCTACCAGAAGCCTTAAAAATTGCATTTCTTATAATAAAAGAAAAATATAATTTATTTTGTGTACGAATGTATGCATGCACCGGAAAAATAAGAGTTACGATTTATCCACATCTTTACCACCACTTACTGATGGCAGATAACTCAGTTTTTACTCATTTCATGAGTCTAAAATGGTATTTCATGGAGACTTTCTTTGCAATCCAGTGGTTAAGACTTTGCTTTCCAATGCAGGGGGTATGAGTTCAATCCCTAGTCAGGGAGCTAAGATCCACATGCCTTGTGACCAAAAAAACAAACAAACAAACATATAACAGAAGCAATGTTGTGACAAATTCAATAAAGACTTTTAAAAAGATGATCCCCATCAAAAAAATTATTTAAAACCCCCCAGCATTTCATGGCTGTTTCAGTGTGCATTTTCTGATCAGCAGTTTGGCTGAGCATCTTAGAATTATTGACCTGTTGAGCCTCCTTTCTGTGAATTACCTCATCATTAGTGTAGTCCGTATTTCAGTTGTTGTCTTTTTTTTTTCTTTATAGCTTTAAGGAAGTCTGTTTATTTTGGATCTTCTTTCCATCTGTCTCTTAGCTTTATTTATGTTGTCTTTAGTCAGGAAAAAGTAAAGCAACTTGCCGGTTCTCTCCTTTATGATCCATACTGTTTCCTTTCAAAGAAATGGCATAAAATTATATTTGATTTCTGAATAAGACATTAAAATGTATAGATAATAAAGAAGGATATTGATAAATTAGACTACATCAAAATTAAAAATGTAATGTAATATATAGTTTAAATCAGATAATATGTTCATTCATTCCTTCACTCATTCAGTAAATACCCTATAATATGCCAGGAACTCTCCCACACTCTGAGGGTATAACTGTGGATGAGAATCTCTGCTCTCCTGCACTTACATTTTAGTGAAAGAAACAGATAATAAACTAAAAATCAAGAACATATAATTTATCCAGTACTGTCAGTACTGCAATGGTGAAATGCCCTCCATAGAGAAAAATCAGGGAAAGAGAATAGAGAGTGCTGTTAGCATTAAGTAGAATTGTTAGGGAGGCCTCACTCAGAAGGTGACTTTCGAGCTAAAACCTGAAGAAATTGGGGTGGTGGTGTGTGGTTATAATGGGAAAGAATGAACCAAGCTGAGGACGGGGCATGTGGCGAGGCTCTGAGGTGGGAGCGTGCCTGCCATGTTCAGGGAACAAGACCATGTGACTGGAATGGAATAAGTTAGGGGAAGAGTAGTGGGAGAGGAAGTAGCCCACACCCTCATGCCTGCTGCCTTGCGGGTCACCGCAGAGGCTTTTGCCTTTACCTCAGAGGGGTGGGAAGTCATTGGTGGGTTCTGACAGAGAGGGCTAGAACCTGATTTCCCAGGTCACTCTGACATCTCTGTGGAGGGTAGCAGTGAGGGGACAGGGAGACCAGGTGAGAGACTTTTGTTCATCTTGGAGGTATGATGGTGATAGCAATGCAGCAGTGAGAAATGGGAGTGTTTTAAATATGTTTTTATTTATTTCATACTTTTCGAAGGTAGAAGGAACAGGATTGATGATGTATTGGATGTGGGAGGTAAAAAGGAAGAGTCAAGGGTAACACCAGAGTTTCCCGTGTGAGCCATTGGAAGGACAGAGTTGCTGTTTATTGAGATGAGGAAGGTTGTAGAAGGAGCATTTTTGGAGGGGAAGACCAAAGGCTCAGTTTTTGACAAAGTAAGAGGAAGACATGAGACTTGCGTTCAGGGGAGAGATCTGGGTGGAAATACACATCTGGGAAGCACCAGTGTATAGCTGGTATTTAAACTATGAGGCTGGATGAAGGAACCCAGAAAATGAGTATAAATGACAGAAGAAGAGGTTCAAGGACTGAGCTCTCAAGCACTTTAATATTTAAAGGCTCGGGATATGCGGAGGTATCAGTGGATATTGAGAAAGTGAGATAGTGATGATGGAGTTCTGAGGTCTAGAGGAGACAGTGTTTTAAGAAAGGAGGAAATGACCCACTGTCTCCAATGCTGCTGAGAAGTCAAAGATGATGAGGACTGCGAATTGACCCTTGGGTTTAGTGATTTGAAGGTATGAAGGCTGTTGGTGACACTGACAAGAGCAGCTTAGTGGAATGGTGATTGCGACATTGTTTGGAATAAGTTTAAGAGAAAAAAGGAGTTGAACTGAAGACAGCAAATAGAGGCAACTTTTTGAGTTTACTCTCATGTGGAGAAATGGAGCCAAAGCTATAAAGGAAAACAAGAGTCAAGAAAGCTATTTAAGGTGGAAAATACAGTATGTTTGTTTATGTGCTCCCGTACTTGCCAATGGATGTCCAAGTAAAGTGGAAATATGGTGTTGGAGAACGGGGAGAATTGCCTCCCAGTGGGTGGATGAGAGCATATGAGTTCTAGTGCACAGAGTGGAGGCTTGATCTTAGGGAAATGGACACGTCGTCCATAATAATAGGAAGGAAGAGAGAATACTGTACACGGGCCCAGCTACAGGCAGGTAAGTTGGTGCAGTGGGGAGAGCTTGTGGAAGTTCTCCTCTGATGCCTCTGTTCCATCAGCTGAGAGTGATGGTTTGGGGAGACCCTGTTGGAGTTGGAGCAGAGGGGAAAGGTATGGAATGGTTGCTCCAGACAGTGGAAGAGTGGATGGTATGCTACTATGTTTGGATTGTCTGACCACACTAGGAATTCTGCTGCTTGAGGTTCATGACCGTGAATTGAAAGTTTGACCAGTCATTCTAGTAGACTGTATTTCTCTAGCCATGTTCAAAAGCACCGGGACAGTTATGGAAGAGGTGAGGATTGAGTTTCGCTGGGTTTGGTGTTTCGACACATGAATAGGGTGAAATGAGAAAAGGGGCTAGCGAGGTGAAGATGTATGCAAGGATGGTTATGCTAGACCACGGATCAAAACTGACTTAAGAGAAATCTGAGGACAAGAAAAGAGTGAATGATGGTGAAAAAGGTATGGGATCAATGGCCTGTGAATACAGAGAGGTTCAGAAATTGTTAGAGATGTTTGGAGGTAATTGGATGGAGGGGTTGCTGTTATTAATTTTAGAGAAATAGAGTTTTCATTTTTGGTCTGATTTTTAGTTGGCAGTTATTTTAAAGAATTATCTGTTTGACCTAATCTCCCCTCATTTGTTAACATTCTATAAACCAACACTTAAATCTCTCAAGAACCCTAAAATGAAAAAAATCCAAAAAAGAACCCTAACATGAAAATATTTATATGTATGTTTAGTTTTTAAAAAGAAGTTTTTAAAACCCTAAGGGCCTTGCTGGTTTTTGCTGCTTCTTTAAAATATTTTCAAAATGCCCTTTGGCAAATCCAGTGAATTTAGACTTTCTGGTTTGAAGTTCTGGTGTTTAAGCTAGCTTTGCACATTTACTTGACAAATGTTTTACTGCAGCATATGTAGAGTGCATAGTACAGTTTCTTTGAAATTGAAGTAAAATTATCTGGCATCTAAAGCCTAATGTGAAAAACAGTAAGGACTCAAGGGTTTCCTCTGGTGGAGTGGTGTGATAGATTTTGCTATGGACAAATTGTAAAATCTGCCTGATTTTTCATATTTTCATATATGAAACTTTGAAAAATTTTTGAAGGTTTTCATTTTCACATATGATGTAAGTCAATGTTAATTCTTCATGTATGCATATGCTTATACTGCTTTGGTAACAATGTAAGTAAATATTATTATGGTCTTGTAGAGTTGTACAAAATGTGATCAGCTTTAAAAACAATATTAATTACTGAGGCTTATTCTGACCCACTTTATGAATAATTTCAGTTGTCACAGGTTTAGAGCACTGTTGCTTCATTTTTAATATCTGGTATAATTAACACTTCTTCCACTTAACAGCAGTGAGAACTTAAGGTGTCAACAGGATAATTCCCAGGGGTCAACAACTTGTTTCCCAGGCGACCTCCACATTTAAACTTGATGCTGCCACCATTAGCTATTCTTTACCAAGGTAAACAGCGTGAACTCTCTGCTGAAATTTCCACCCTGTTAATTACATTAGAAACAGCATTTGTGTAGATCTGGTGACCATTCATTGAGGAACAGGTAGCTGTTTAGTTTCATGCGAACATATAGGTAGCTGTGGGCCTCTGAATCATCAAAGTCTGTTTTGAGAACTTGGACCTTCATATTTCACAAGTACTATAGGTACCATTATTGTCACATGGAAGAGTTTGGGTCTGTTGGACTTCTGTCATCTACTAGTGACTACCTTATTCAAATATCATTTTTAGGACCAGAATCTGACATTAATTTGATGTTCTCTATTTCCTCTGGCTCCTTATTTTTCCAGATGAAGTTGGATCTTTTAAATATCTGCTCTTGGAGGACATGTTTTGATGATGTACTCACCTGTCTTTGATGTAAACTATGACTTGGCCAAAACCACAGTTTCCCCAAATGAAAAATAGACATGTCTGTGGCTTAAGGAATAGTGTCCTTCAGCTGCCCACACTGGCCATTTAAGGTTTTGGCATATCAACTGTTGTGAAATGGCCAGTTTCCATGACTCCCAGTGTCCTTTGATGGTTTCACCCTAATGAGACCTGGCTCTCGTTCCTGTGACTACAGGCTCAAGAAAGGAGGCTCTGTGTGGGTTAGCAGACATTGAGACTTCAGCAGGCCAAGCCCGCAGAGTTCCATTTGTCACTCACTGGGCTAAATTAAGTGAGCAGGGCGCTGGAAGTGGGACAAACTGGCCAACTGCATATCATATAATGCCGTATGTGTTGCTATGGCCTAACTATGAAGTGGTCATGTCTCTCCATTAGAAGAGCCTGTTGAAATAATACACTGGAGAAATCATATGTGTATGTCATTTCTGGCACCAGATGTTAGTTCTTGGAAACCAGTTGGGTGGTGTTTTTCCAACCAAATTATTTCTAGAAAATGAAAGAGTTTTTCTTAAAAGACATAGTTTTTTTCTTCTTCTTTTTGGCCACACCATACAGTATGTGGGATCTTAGTTCCCTGCCCAGGGATCAAACCCTTGCCCTCTGCATTGGAAGTGTAGAGTCTTAACCACTGGACTGCCAGGGGAGTCCCCAAATGTATAGTTTTTCAATTTTAATGTCAGAACTAACCTTGCCTTCATATCACAAATAGCTAAATCTCATAATTGATTCACTAAATTATGAGCCAGAGGAGTCCTATGTAAAAATTGTCTCCAGGTTAATTATGAAAATGTGTGACATTTTAGTAACAAGTAAACAGTTATAGTTATACCAGTTAATAGTAGCTAGCAAATTTAAATTAATGGCAAGTTAGTAAATTTTTGCTACTTCTTTTCCAAACCTATCATTAGGAAGATTGACATCTTTCCTGTTGTTACGGTCTGAGTTATGTCCCCCACTGAAATTCACATGTTGAAGTCCTGACCCATAGTATCTCAGAATGTGACTATTTGGAGATAAAGTCTTTACAGAGATAATTAAGCTGAAATGAGGGTGGGCCCTAATCCAGTATGATTCAGTTCAGTTCAGTCAGTCAGTTGTGTCCGACTATTTTCGACCCCATGGACTGCAGCATGCCAGCCTTCCCTGTCCTTCACCAACTCCCAGAGGTTGCTCAAACTCATGTCCATTGAGTCAGTGATGCCATCCAACCATCTCATCCTCTATTGTCCCCTTCTCCTCCTGCCTTCAATTTTTCCCAGCATCAGGGTCTTTTCAAATGAGTCAGTTCTTCACATCAGGTGGCCAAAGTATTGGAGCTTCAGCTTCAGCATCAGTCATTGCAATGAGTATTCAGGACTGATCTCCTTTAGGATGGACTGATTGGATCTCCTTGCAGTCCAAGGGACTCTTAAAAGTCTTCTCCAACACCACAGTCCAGAAGCATCAGTTCTTTGGCGCTCAGCTGTCTTTGTGGTCCAACTCTCACATCCATACATGACTCCTGGAAAAACCATAGCTTTTACTAGATGGACCTTTGTCGTCAAA
This sequence comes from Okapia johnstoni, assembly GCA_024291935.2. Classification (NCBI taxonomy): domain Eukaryota; kingdom Metazoa; phylum Chordata; class Mammalia; order Artiodactyla; family Giraffidae; genus Okapia; species Okapia johnstoni. The sequence continues at coordinate 65,012,270 of CM044308.1, forward strand.
GTAATGATTAGTATCCTCCTAGGAAGATCAAAGTTGGACACAGATACACACAGAAACAATGAAGGGAAAAGGCAGCCGTCTACAAGCCGAAAGGAGAGACCTTCAGAAGCAACCAGCCCTGCCTTGATCTTGGACTTCTAGCCTCCAAAACTGTGAAAAAATAAATTTCCATTGTTTAAGCCACCCAGTCTGTAGTACTCTGTTTCAGCAGCTCTATCTGATTGATATACATATCAGGTGTGAGCAAGAGAATAAAAATGTATGATTTTGTAGATAAATAAGTAAAGGCAAGTTTTAAGACCTTAATTTAGAGTACAGGTGATCTGAGTGGGGAAATCAGGACTTTGTCCCTCTGTCACCAGTTGCCAGAGCCCCCGTTGAGATGGGGGAAGAGGGGGGAGCATAGTAGAAAGCCATGAGATTTTAGATCTAGAAAGGAAGGACCTTAGGCATCATCTGTTGCAACCTCCTTTTGTCCAGATGAGGCAACTACCACCTGGAGTGCTTCGAGGATGTACTCAGGGGAGCATGGTTAGCTATGGGCACCTCCATGCCCAAGTCTCTCACTTCCTGGTTCAAAGCTGGGCCCAACTTGTTTTCTTCTCAAGGCTGTATCTGTATATATGTAATCAGGTTCTGCTGTTTTGACACATTTGATTTAGAAAAGAAGTTTTTCTTCCTCCCTTTTTTTTTTCCTTATGTTGTTGTTAAACATATTTTCTATACACAAAAAGGCATAAAGATAACATAATACTGTGAGTCACGTACATACGAATGAGTTCCGTTCTGAGAGCACGTTTATAAGTCCAGTTTGTTTGTAACTCCAACAAAGTTAGCGTAGGTACCCAACTAACACAATCAACTATATAGTACTGCACTGTAATAGGTTTATAATACTTTTCACACAAATAATATATTAAAGCAACACAAAAGATAAAACATTTTTAATCTTATAGTACAGTACCTTGGAAAGTACAGTAGTACAGTACAGCAGCTGGCATATAGGGGCATGTTTGCATCTTTGAAAGTTCATAACTTGAAGGTTTCTATGTAGGCCCACCAGGCTCCTCTGTCCATGGAATTCCCCAGACAAGAATACTGGAGTGGGTAGCCATTCCCTTCTCCAGGGGATCTTCCTGACCCAGGGGCTGTACCCACATCTCCTGCATTGCAGGTGAATTCTTTACCAGTGAGCCACCGGGGAAGCCTGTATGTAGGGAATTTACTCTAATTATCTTATGTATCCACCACCCACTTGCTGCTGCTGCTGCTAAGTCGCTTCAGTCGTGTCGGATCCTGTGCGACCCCATAGACGGCAGCCCACCAGGCTCCCCCGTCCCTGGGATTCTCCAGGCAAGAACACTGGAGTGGGTTGCCATTTCCTTTTCCAGTTCATGAAAGGGAAAAGTGAAAGTGAAGTTGCTCAGTCGTGTCCGACTCTTAGCGACCCCATGGACTGTAGCCTACCAGGCTCCTCCGTCCATGGGATTTTCCAGGCAAGAGTACTGGAGTGGGGTGCCATTGCCTTCTCCACACACTTGAAGCTGTTGAAATATTGCAAAAGGACTTAAAGCTCTTTCCGTGATCATGTTTCCCTCCCTTCTCCAAAGGTGACTTGTTTTTCCATGTAATTTTGTATTTTTATCAAAAATGAATATATTACTACATAATTTTAAACAGTATTTAGTATCATTATATATATATATTAAACATTATATAAAGATCTCATGTCAACTGTATCCTTTTCAGTTTGTTTTTATTCAGTTTATTTTACTCAGTTTTGTTCATGAGATTTATCCTTGTTAGTATAAATTGAACGGGTTGCTGCACCTCATTCATGTCCACTGCTATAGAGTTTTCCTGTTTGTGAATATACTACATCTCTCTAGCTGAGATTTAGACTCTTTCTACTTTTTTAGAGAATGATACTGCTATAACTATTCTTATATATATTTCCTTGTGCATAACCTTCCATGTGTGAACGTTTATTTAGGGCTGGTATCTGTGGGTGGAATTGCTAAATCATAGGTTATGTACATTTTCAGTCTTTTCCAGATACTGCAGAATTTGTTCTGCCAAGTGGTTGTACAAATTTACACTCCTGTTTAATAATATAAGTTCCTGTTCCGCATCCTTGCCAGCAATGATTTGGTGCCAATCGAACACAATTTAACTTCTCTAATTGTATATGCTTATTAGCATCCTTTTCACATTTATTAGCCACTTGAGTTTTTTAAAGTGTGTCTTTTTTTTTTCCTTTTTCCAATCAGAGTCCCAGAACCAGAATGGACTGGATAGTCCAGTGCCCACCCTCATTAAAAAAGGCAGAAACAAAGGGGCATCCTAGAGAAATGCAGTGTCTAGTTCATTGTTCCCAAACAGACAAAACTCCTAGTTGACTGTTCTGTCATACCAAGCAGTCACATCATGTATTTGGATGGATGACCTTTTTGGTGTTGCTGTGAACAGAGTCTAGATCTGAAGAGTTTAATTGGTGAGTGTGTGAGGATTATATGTGGGATTTTGTTGGATCTGAATTTTCCACAAACTCAAGTCATCACCTCCTGTTGAAAACCCTCTTGGTTTCCCATTGCTTGCTGGAAGGTCAGAGCCACTTAGCTCAGTCTGTTGGGTCGGGCCCTTCCTGCCTTTTCCAGCTCTCCTGGATCCTTCATTGTCTTTCCTCCAGCCACAGGTCTTGCGGCTTCACACTTGCCCAGCGAGCCCCTTCCTCAGCAGGGCTCTCGATTCTCTCTGCCTGCAGCCCTCAGCTCCAGCCATCGATTCCTCAGGCAAGCCTTCCAGAACATTCCTACTAGAACACATTTCTCCTTTATGCTCTCAAGGCTTTTACCTCTCATAGCCCTCACCACAGTTGCAGATTTACATTTATGTGGTTGACTGTTTATGAAGGTCTCTTTTCCCTGCATGTTCTTGAGTGTCACGAAGTCAGGCCCTGCAAGTGTTTCTGCTCACTCACCACCATTCTATCCCTAGCTTTTAGCAGGGTGCCTGACTGATGGTTGGAACTCAGTAACTATTTGTGGAATAAGTGGATGATTAAAAGGTCAGAGTCTTAAAGAAGTTCATCTTACCTAACTCCCCGGAGGCAAAACTGTATCTAATTGGACTCCTCCATTTGCTTCTCAGCCTAGCCCTGCATTGCATTCTTGAGGAAGAGAGCAATACCGGATGGACTGTATTCAAGATATACATTCATGGCTTAAAGGATATGGCAATAGAATAAGCAGAAGAGTAGAAAAAGATTTAAAAAAAAAAACAAAATGAATTAGCCATTGGGAGGAGGAGCACTAGACCACTAGGTACCTAATCAGGCAGCCCCTAGTATGGGGCACTTGAGCCATGCTTGAGGGTTTCCAGTACAGCTGGCTGGCTGGCTAAACTCAAACCCCAGAGGGTCTGGACCGCAATAGGATGGGCCACTTCTAGTCTAGAAGCAGGTGTTAACTAACTTAGAGCGGGAGACCTCTGAGTAGATCTTAACTGGGCCTTTCTTTCCCAGATTCTGGTTTGAAGAACTCAAAATGAGGCTACACTGTAAGAAGAAGAAGCAGTTTTGTGTTCCTCTCCCCCTAAATGATTACTTTTACGTGCACAAGACAAATATGGGTTCTATATGTGACTAATCATTTCATTACATTAATCCTTAAAGAAAAACAGAATTGCTGGCAAAGTCTTAAGTTGTGAGAGTCCATGTCCAAGTAGAAATCTTGCTTTTAGATTTTTTATTCTTTGTCTTTTGTAAACTCAGCATTGCCTAAGCTAGAAGAAAAGAGGAGACATCTCTACCTTTTTGTAGGCTTGTCCATAATTCTTACACCAATCAATAGCTACAATTCTTCTATGTTATCCTTAATTCACTATCAAAAGAAAGAAGAAATTCTCTCTGGATTGTTCACTTAGCAATTGCAAGTCTTCAGTTTGCTTACAACCTTGGTAACTTGGGGTTCTCAGTGGAATGCATTCCTTGAGTTCTATGTTTTCACTAAAAGCAGAGAGCAACAATGATGTTGCAAGAATGCCGAGTAAGAACATTGAAACTAACTAAATAAACTACCTGTTCCCAAGTTACGTCTTTTGCTATAAAATAGAAGATATTTGCCTGAAGTATTATTGGTCTTTCAAAGGACTCTTTAAGGTTGTTATTATGAACATCTAGTTATTTTGACTTCTTTTTAAAGTAAAAATGACTGACACAGTGAGCCTGAGTTGTTTCATGTGCTAGGAGCAAAGTACACACTTAAATCTGTTCTCATTTCTAATAAAATAATAGGACCTGCTAGACTGTCATTAAAAGACCTACCTCATATGGTTGTGTGAGTGTTAGGTGGGTAATAGAAGTGAGTTTATAGGTTTAGAGCTTGCCTCCAACATAATAAACTTTATGTGAAGTGTTGGTTATTAATTGTTTATTATTATTACTATCATCTGATACCTTTCATACAGCAAACCTAGGTTGTGAAGAGACAGCATGCTTTCTGACCATTAATTCATTTGTCTTCTGTCGAAGTTTATTGAGTCTGAATATTAGCCAGACACCAATTCTAAATGTGGAGTATCTATGATGTCTGTTGGATGTATATTACATCTGATCCTACTCTCTTCTTTCCACTCCTGACACTACAAATCCATCCCTGGAAAATCTTAATTCTTTCTTCCTGAGCTTTGGGCAAGTGCTTCCAAGTAATCCTTCTTGTGACATCTGACTTCCTTCAGAATCTTTGTTCCATCCCTAAGCTCTTGTCCTCATTAAAACCCTGGAAAGTTGCTGGGTGTATGTGGAAGTTATTATGTTAGACCTTGGTCTTTCTTGAATGACTTGCAGGCTGGGGTGAAATGGCACTTTGGATGTTTTTCTCGGTAGCATCCTTTCTGATCTCCCAGTTGGGAGCCTGGATGTAGCAACTGATTGTTCCTGCAAGTCTGGCTTCTTGTCTTTTTAAAGCTCTATCTCATCTCATTTGTCCCCAGGCCAAACCCTTAGAAATCACACATCTTCAAGCCAAACACTTTCTGTCCTTTAGACTCCTGCAAGAGTTGGGAAGGGCCCATGGGATCCTCAGAATTATAAACCATAAACAGCCAAAAGCACAGTGAGAGGAGACATGAAGTTCATGCCCCAAGAGTGAATCCTACTGTACAGAATTATAAGACAAAACTCTGGAGACTTCTGGTATTTAAAAGCACTTATTCTTATCGAGGGAGATCTATACTTTCTCAACCTTTCTGACACTGTTAATCTGAATAGTATATTTGGAAAGTTCCTAGACTAGCAATATTGATTTATTTATGCCCATCGGCAAACCTTTTCAGTGTTAGCTGTGTGGGAATTTTCTCATCAGCCATAAGAGAGCTGTTTTATAGTCAGAGCAGGTCACATAGTTTCCTAAAGCAAATAGCAGGCTGGCTTATCAGTACAGTAAGAGAAATTATTATTCTTTTTTCCTCCTTTTTCTTGGTTCCTCTATTAATAGCTTGGTCTTTAATAATCAGATCTCATTTGGGTTGTGCAAGAACCTGAGAATATTTAATGGACACCATTGAGCTGTGGCGGTTGTCCTTGTGGGAAAGCACAAATACTATACTTGCTGGAAAAGCACAAGGCGTATTTAAGGCCAAGCTCTGTTTTCTCACTCAGGCTATGCAGCTTAAGATAATAGTGCCTTGGGTGGCACCAGAGACAGTTGGTGAAACTTGCCAGCCGTGTATGTGAACTTCGAATGGAGGCAACAGACATAATATTTAAAGAGCGTTGGGCATCCCTGGTGGCTCAGTGGTAAAGAATCCGCCTGCCAGCGCAGGAGATGTGGGTTCAGTCCCTGATCCCACATACTTCGGACAACTAAGCTTGTGCGCCACAGCTGCTGAACCTGTGCTTTAGAGCCTGGGAGCTGCAGCTACTGAGCCTGTGCCCCCTAGAGTCCATGCTCCAGAAAAAAACAAGCCACTACAATGAGAAGCCAGAACACCATAACTAGAGAGTAGCCCCCATTCTCCACAACTAGAGAAAAGCCTGCACGCTCAGCAACGAAGACCCAGAACAGCAAAAAAAAAAAAAAAAAAGATTAACACCATCAAAATGGCAATGTATCAGTATCCTCATACAGTGCACTTTGAAGGACACAACATCACTTCTTCCTATTTTTGCCAAAAATGCATACCCTCGATCCCATCATGAGAAAATATCAAACTCAAATTCAGAGGTTATGCAAAATACTATTGACTAATACTCATCCCAAGTGTCAAGATCATGAAAGACAAGGAGAGACTGAGGCCCTGTCACAGATGAGAGGAGTCAAGTAGCTATAATGTGGGATCCTGGATTGGATCCTGGAACAGAGAAGAGTCATTAGGGGAAAGACTGTGAAACTTGAATGAGGTCAGTGGTTTAGTTGATGCCAATGTTAATTTTCTGGTTTTGCTAATTGTACTGTGTTGGTATACATTGTGGACATTAGGGAAAGCTGAGTGAAAGGTATGTATGAACTCTAAAATTTTCAACTCATATAAATTTAAAATTAAGTATTTCAAAATTAAATATGAAAAAGACAAAATTAAAATACCATAGGTAAATTTTTAGATATAATTAAAAGGTTTGAAAGATAAAATTGTGGAAAGCTCCCAGAAAGTAGAGAAAAAAGACAGATAGAAAATAAAAGAAAGAATATCAGTACTGGAGGCCCAACATCCCAATCACAGGAAATCCACAAAGAGGGTGAAATGGAAGGGAGCATGGCATCAAAGAAATATTTCAGAACAGTTCCCCAGACAGTACTGGAGGCCATGAGTTTTCATACTGGAAGGCCTATTGAGCGCTTAGCACTATAGATGCTGGTCAGCCCACACTGAAGCTTCTTGGGGTGACATTGCAAAATACTGGAGTTAAAGAGAAAATCTAAAACAGGTGAATAAAAGTGGAAACTAACACCCCAAATCTAAGTTATTTTAAAAGTTTAAAATACTCAGTTTGTCCTAAGAAGTGAATTTTTTATGGTTCTGAACGGCAGCCTTAACACAAGAGTGGTAAAAAGCAGCTGGAGAATTTATAGTTAGAGGAGACACCGACGGTGTGTATGTGACAATTTGCCAATTGTCCTGCTTTCCTAAACCTTCTTCAGAACTTTGTGTTTTCTTTCAGAAAAAAGGACACTCATCAACTAGCAGAACTTGCATCTAAACCATATTGCTTGAAATTTGTGTTTGACACGATCCTTATTCTCTCTCCTGGAGAAGGAAATGGCAACCAACTCTGGTATTCTTACCTGAAAAATCCCATGGGCAGAGGAGCCTGGCAGGCTGTTGTCCATGGGGTTGCAAAGAATTGGACATGACTGAGTGACTGAGTACAACACATACTTTCTCTGACACCCATTTCTTCTGACTGGCTAGGGATTAGGCATAGTGTTTATTTGTATTGAGTTACTGGTTTTTTAGGTTAGTTTCAGTCTCAGTAATTAGGTTCAATTACTAATTTTGAAAATGTGTGAGTAAAGGTGTTGGGTCTAAGACCAAAAAAAAAAAAAAAAAATCCCAGATAGACTTCAGCAGATCTGTCTACCGGTTCCGAGTCTGATTGCAATGCTGAAACCATGGTATTGAGGTCACTGAGATCTTAATGTGGACTTTGCTCTAATAGCTTGATTTAATTCAGTAAGTCACTGTAGTAATAAAAATCCTTGTTTGTAGTATGTGTTGTTTTAAATTTTTATCTTTATCTTTTTTATTTGACAACATTTATGGTTTCACTGTTCTGGTCAGTCTGCTGTCTATTGTTCTAGTGAGTGATGATGAATAAAAATATCAGCTATCTTTGCTTGTTGGCCCTTTCAAAGGACTAAAATAGAGCATTGGACAGCCACAATGGCACCAGTCTAAATGACAAATGCAAAATAAGTGTGATGTGAGATGACAGGCAGTCAGTCTTTTTCCTAGTTTACGAAAAGCTATTTGAAGATTTAATTGAAAAAAAATGAAGTTCTTTTCCATGGGACATTTTTAGGGATCATAGAAGGGTTTCACTGGAGACCACAGGAAGATATTTCTCTGCATTATTCCATCATAAATAATCCTTTTCAATGCATTTTTAGAGAAGAAGTGAAGTTGCTAAGACATTTAAGCAAAATTTGCTAGTTTTTATGTCTGTGACACTTTGAAAGATACATGAACCCTTTCTGTCTCATCTTGGCACCCTCCCAGTGCCCTGGTGGCACCTCCACAGCATTTATTTAGTAATATTGTACAGACCTGTTATCTCTTTGCTTCTTGCACCAGATTCTAAGCTTCTTAGAGTTCTGTTCGTTGTGGTATGTTCAGTGACTGGTACTGTGCCTAGGGATGAAATTAATACACAATCTAAATTTTTACAAAACACAATTCTTTTCTATGAACTGATCACTGTCCGCATTTTCCATACTGGAGATCTCCAAAGCCTGGCTTGTATAAATAAAATGTTGGAGGCCCTCCATAAAAAGTTGCAGAAAAGATACCCTTCTCTTTTAAAAAAAAATTTACCTCCCATGGAGGATCATTGAGGCCAGAAATGTTTATTGAGTATAGGATCATTTTGGAATATGTTCAACTGTAAATAACCAAAATCCTAACAGTGGCTTAAGCAAGTAAGGATGTTATTCATCTCACATGATAAAATGTTTGCAGTGGACACCCCGTGGCCGATCTGATGGCTTGGTGATAGCACAGTGGACTTGGGTTCCTTTTCTTCCACTCCTTGTAGTCTTGTTCTTGTGCCTATGAGTAGGTACCCGTCACACCTCCTTGTGTTATCTTCATGTTTTAGACAAGAAAAAGGGGAAGAAGGACGGAGGGGCATGGCGGGAGAATCTGGCCCCTTTTTGAAATGTTCGTAAAACACTGCAGTGACCATGTGTACACTTCATTTACCAGAAATGGGTCATGGCTGTGCATAGCTGCAGGGGAGCCTGGGAAGATAAGTATTTAGCTTTTCAGCACCTGTAGGAAGGCAAGAAGTAAATTGGGAATGGCTTTTGGGTATTCATTCACTAAAATGGTTCTTCCTTTAAAAATTTTTTTCATTTTCAATAACTCTCCTAGAGCACTAATTTTCAAACTGTAGGGTGAGATTCATTAGAGTTTCATCAATAGCAACATAGTCAATTGCTACCATTATTAAAAAGAATGAAATAAACTAAAATAGAAAAGAACAGAGAATATCAGAATATATCTTAACTTGATTAGGGCAAGTATTTGTGAAACACTTGTTTCATTTATATACAAGAATAGCAGGAGAGATAAGAAAGCCTTCCTCAGCGATCAATGCAAAGAAATAGAGGAAAACAATAGAATGGGAAAGACTAGAGATCTCTTCAAGAAAATTAGAGATACCAAGGGAACATTTCATGCAAAGATGGGCTCAATAAAGGGCAGAAATGGTGTGGACCTAACAGAAGCAGAAGATAATTAAGAAGAGGTGGCAAGAATACACAGAAGAACCGTACAAAAAAGATCTTCACGACCCAGATAATCACGATGGTGTGGTCACTCACCTAGAGCCAGATATCCTGGAATGTGAAGTCAAGTGGGCCTTAGGAAGCATCACTACGAACAAAGCTAGTGGAGGTGATGGGATTCCAGTGGAGCTATTTCAAATCCTAAAAGATGATGCTGTGAAAATGCTGCACTCAACATGCCAGCGAATTTGGAAGACTCAGCAGTGGCCACAGGACTGGAAAAGGTCAGTTTTCATTCCAATCCCAAAGACAGGCAATGCCAAAGAATGCTCAAACTACCACACAATTGCACTCATGTCACATGCTAGTAAAGTAATGCTCAAAATTCTCCAAGCCAGGCTTCAGCAATATGTGAACCGTGAACTTCCAGATGTTCAAGCTGGATTTAGAAAAGGCAGAGGAACCAGAGATCAAATTGCCAACATCTGCTGGATCACTGAAAAAGCAAGAAAGTTCCAGAAAAACATCTATTTCTGCTTTATTGACTATGCCAAAACCTTTTGATTGTGTAGATCACAATAAACTGTGGACAATTCTGAAAGAGATGGGAATACCAGACCACCTGACCTGCCTGTTAAGAAACCTGCCTGCAGGTCAGGAAGCAACAGTTGGACCTGGACATGGAACAACAGACTGGTTCCAAATAGGAAAAGGAGTACGTCAAGGCTGTATATTGTCACCATGCTTATTTAACTGATATGCAGAGTACATCATGAGAAACGCTGGGCTGGATGAAGCACAAGCTGGAATCAAGATTGCTAGGAGAAATATCAATAACCTCAGATACGCAGATGACACCACCCCTATGGCAGAAAGTGAAGAGGACCTAAAGAGCCTCTTGATGAAAGTGAAAGAGGAGAGTGAAAAAGTTGGCTTAAAGCTCAACATTCAGAAAACAAAGATCATGGCATCTGGTCCCATCACTTCATGGCAAGTAGATGGGGAAACAGTGGAAACAGTATCAGACTTTATATTTTTGGGGCTCCAAAATCATTGCGGATGGTGATTGCAGCCATGAAATTAAAAGATGCTTACTCCTTGTAAGGAAAGTTATGACCAACCTAGACAGCATATTAAAAAGCAGAGACATTACTTTGTCAACAAAGGTCCGTCTAGTCAAGGCTATGGTTTTTCCAGTAGTCATGTATGGATGTGATAGTTGGACTATAAAGAAAGTTGAGTGCCGAAGAATTGATGTTTTTGAACTGTGGTGTTGGAGAAGACTCTTGAGAGTCCCTTAGACTGCAAGGACATCCAGCCAGTCCATCCTAAAGGAGATAAGTCCTGGGTGTTCATTGGAAGGACTGATGTTGAAGCTGAAACTCCAATACTTTGGCCACCTTATATGAAGAGCTGACTCATTTGAAAAGACCCAGATGCTGGGGAAGATTGAGGGCAGGAGGAGAAGGGGACAACAGAGGATGAGATGGTTGGATGGCATCACCGACTCAATGGACATGAGTTTGAGTAAACTCCTGGAGTTGGTGATGGACTGGGAGGCCTGGCTTGCTGCGGATCATGGGGTTGCAAAGAGTCAGACGTGACTGAGCGACTGAACTGAACTGAACTGGGTCACTTTGTAAAATATTTCTGTACATCTATTAATAGTTAAAAAACATTGAGATCCATTTTTCTGGAGAATCATTGATTTTACAAGTGTTTATTATTACAAGCAATATGATGAACTTAAAGGAGATAAAACATGCATTTGTAATCCAGGAAGAAAGCTGTATGTGCTATAAAAGTTACTGATAAAAAGTGCTGTGGAAGGTCAGTGGAGTTCAATTTACAGTAATTCTAATGGGGAAGGGTGGAATGAGCAGAGGTCCTGAAAGGTCTTTGAAGAGAGAGTGGCATTTGAATTGAGGCTTGATGGATAAGAGGGTCCTACTCTTTGCCTGCCTCATAATGCACTGGGCATTGTTCACACCTGTGTCAGAGGTGATAGGGCCCATTTCATAACCAAATGTTTTAGAGTTACAAGAATTTTAAGAATACCTCTATTTCACTGTTTTACCCTGGATATATCCATTTCGCCTTTTAAGAAATGACTGAATTTCTTTTTTTTTTTTTTTTAGAATAGTACCTGGCATAAATTATGTTACTACTAGTATTTTCTATATTGATCATGCACAACTGCGTTTCTAAATCCCAGAATAATTCGGGCGGCCATTGGACAAATCATCTTTACTTCTAGGTCTTAGTTAATAATTGCTGTTCTCATCTTATTGGAAAAAATAGGGTCATATAGGTGCTCCTGTATTTTTTCAGTGAGATAATGGTAAAGCTAGAAATACAAGATTAAATTAAATTAAAATATAATTAAATTGAATATAAGATTAAATTAAAAATAAATTCTAGAAATATGATTGATGTTGCCAAAAAAATAAAACTAAAGTTTGTTTACAAATCGAAGCACTCCTAAACTTGGCATTTTAGTGTTGGAGGATCCTTCAGAGGTAGGTGACCCAACCTCATCTAACTAATACTGAGGAAATAAAGATTCAAAGAAGTTCAAGTAATGAGGCATAAACCAGGAATCCAACCCAGGTCATTGACTTCCTAGCCTGTTGCTGTGTGTTACTATCACCAGTAAGTAATTTTAAGAGTGATGAGGAAGTGAAAACTCAGGAGAATACTATTTTGGGACCTTCCATACTTGCTAGAAACAAAATGATCTCACACTTGGTAAATTACGTGATACTAATGTAGACAGAACCACCAAAGTTCATTGTTTTCATCCCCACTGCTCTGTTCTCTGGTCAGCATTCTCTGTGTCACCGACTGAGTTCTGCAGTCATTAGAATTCTGAGGTTACTGCTGGGGATACAGTGACCTATTTTCAGAATCAAAAACATCAGCTAATCTGTCTCCTTGCCAGCCAGTGTTAGGTGTTGGCGGCTCCTTCTTTTCTGCTGCCTGCACTCCTGAATAATCGCTTTAAACCAACAAGCTTAGTCATCTTCTCTGGTGCAGAAGGTGATAAGTTGTACCCCTTCTGTCCTATCAGAGATTTTAATAAATTTTCTTTCTCCTGTGGTATATAGATCTCATCCAGTTGCATGAATGATGTGACTCCTGCTCTTTGACTCAGGAAGGCTGGCACTAATGTTCTGGTCTCATAATAGTATATGGAGAAAGGGACTTTTGCAAGAAGAAAATAAATGGAAGCAATTTTATGTAGAGCCTAGACGTGACAGGATAGACCCTGTAGACAACCAGCGTGAACGTCATTGTCTTCATATGCATGGGACAGACATTCTTGTCATCATTTTACAAGGTCAGAGTAAGTAATGGAGCTCTAATTCACTCCCAGGTCCTTCGAATTCCACTCTGGACTGCCCAGTGGTGACATAGGACATAGGAAGGGATCTTTGCTTTATAGTAGATTTCTTAAAAGGCCGGGATAGTCACAGGCTCTGCTGCAGCAATTTTAGTCCTCATCACCAAGTTTGTCAAAGCTCTGCCCTGTCTTTTTTAGCCTCCTTATTGTAAGGAAATGTAAGCAATTTAAAAATATGTGCCATAACACTCTTCTTTTAGGCTTTTTCAAGTGACTGGGTTTTTTATTTTTAAAATTGTTTTTTCATAAAAACAGCAACAATTAAAACAAAGCCTGTCTTCTGTATCATTTGTTTCTATTCAACTGACAGATTTTCATCATCAGTGACAGTGGACATATGAAATGCCATTATTAAAAAGATCCATCAACCGTAGGCTTATCATCAGCTGGACCAGAAGGGACTGCAGAGATCATCTGGCCCTGCCTCCTTATTTGTACAATCCAAATTATCCTTTTTGCTGTCCTGCATGCTCCTGATTTCTTTTGTTTGTTTGTTCATTCATGTATTCATTCATTCAGAACACTACTGCATGCTAAATATTGAGTTGGGTCCCAAGATACAGTAATGAAAACAACACGTTTTGACTTTAAGGTGCCTACAAATCTATGGGGAAGAAACACACTCACATGTTACTAACTGTGGTACAGTTTGATAAGTGGAGTAATGGAGCCATAAACTGTGGCAGTTTTAAAGATACCTTGTTTATTTCTGCCCTAACATTTTCATCCTTTATTGCAGTGGATGATTAGGAAGATTAGGGTTTTGTTTTATTTTTATTCATGGATTCTTGAGATGTTTAAAGTTGGAAAGGATCAGAGACAGCAGGTTGTTATTAATACTAACAGGCAAAGACATAAGAATGCAGTTTCTTTAAATGCAGTAACTTCTCAAATAAGTTCTTTAAATAATTGTATGCATATAATTATACAGTCTCTCTCTATATATACTTTAATTGAAATATAGTTGGTTTGCAATGTTGTGCTAATTTCTGGTGTACAGCAAAGTGATTCAGATATATATATATATGTATATATATATATTCTTTTTATTATTCTTTTCCATTATGGTTTATTTCAGAATATTGAATATAATTCCCTGTGCTCACTCAGTCTGTATTTTTATTATATAGTGAATTATGCTTTACTCAAATCAACAAAATGCTCTTTATATGAGCGATTCATTGAGAAATTAAAATAGATGTTAAAAACATATAACAGTACAGCCAGTATTTATTAAGTTCCTGTCACATGGCCAGAGTTGTCCTAAGTTCTGTGGAGGATTCATCATGGCCACCGTTATAGTAGCTAACACGTATTGAGTACTTTCTCTGTGCTAGACCCTGAGCAAAACACTTTATATGCATCATCTCGTCTGATTCTCACAAAAGCCATAATGGTGGTTACAGTGATATTCCTATTAAACAGATAAGGAAACTGAGGCCCAGGGAGGTTATGAAACTTTCCCATGATCTCTAAGCTCCTAGTGGCAGAGTTAAGCCTGTCTGTCTGAGAATTTATGCTCTTTTTTTTTTTTTTAAAATCTGATTTTACTTATTTTTATAAATTGAAGGATAATTGGTTTCTAGAATTTTGTTGTTTTCTGCTCTTAACAACTACTCTGGATAAAAGAAGTAAAAGATAGGGACCTGTAGTTTAGGAAAGTTTATGCTTTTTCATGACTAAGTAAAATTGTAAGGAATAATGTGAAACCATATATAATCAAGTTCCATTATTAGTCTTTTCTCTTCCACTTACACATACTCCTGGTAGCCAGTCTCATCCAGCCCGGTGACTGTAATTTCCATCTCTCAACTGATGACTTCTGAACCTGTATCTGCAAGCCCCACCTCTCATATGACTCCAGACCTGCTTTTACAACTTCTGCTGGACATTTGTGTATTGTCCCATGGGCATCTCATACTCATTATGTCTGAAAATAAACTTGCGAGCTGCTCATCCGTATCTGCTCATTCTGTTCCAGAATTTGTTAATGGTGTCGCTGTCTGTGCCCTTCTCCAGAGCACAGGCATCCAGACAGTGCCCTGTTTTTGTTATCCTATAGCTGACTCCACTTTAATCTGCCGTTTTCATTGTGCACATTTGTCTAAAACATTCTGATTTCAGAATGATGTGATGAATTAATTAAGTAGACTTCATTTATTAAATGGGTTTCATGAAGATGAAAGTATTCAGCATTTTCACACTGCTTGAATGTGAAGAAAAAGTTCATACAAAATCAATTTTCACAGTTATGTATCTACATGTCAAAATTCTGTCTTGATATCAAGATTTCAAAGTAGTTGAGGTTTAGAATTTACTATGAGCTAATTCTTTTTGCCCCTGTGGCACTTGGCATGTATCTCTACTATCTCACTGGTCGCATTTTCACAATCAACTGTTTATATTTGCCATTCTGTTGAATAGCAGAGACTCGGGTTCTATATGTTTTTGAAACGCAACCACTACCAGCAAGCACAGTGCCAGACACAGAGCAAATATTTAATAATATTTGCTGTTTGAAGGAGTGAGTCACAATAATTGAGACCAAAAACTGACCACAAGTAGGGTAGGAAAGCATAATTTAATCGTCTAAGAAGTTATCTAATTGTTCTATATTAGTAAGCAGTCAACCAAATAACTTCAGAAAATCTTAGTCTTCTTCACATTAATTCACACAGTACAACGGGTTAAATCTCATCATATACAATGTCACTGCTTAAAAATCTTGAGTAGCTGCTCATTACCTACTAATCCAGTGTCCTTTCAACTCTGATTATAAAGCTTCAGCCTCTCATTTCCTCCCTGAAGGATCTTAAAATCTGACGTGAAAATAAGGTAGATAGTATGCCTCCGTAACCAGAATGGTTATAAATATTCATGTGTGAGTCATGATTCAGTAGCATTAATGCCAGCAATTAGTAATTTGGGTCTTATTTCATATTTATTTTGTGAAAGACAGTTATTTATCTGATTTGAGTTGTCCTGCCCTTTTAAAAAACATTTATAGGGCTTCCTTGGTGGCTTGGTGGTAAAGAACCTGCCTGCCAAAGCAGGAGATATGAGTTCAATCCCTGATCTGGGAGGATCCCACATGCTGTGGAGCAACTAAGCCCATGCACCACAACTACTGAGCCCACATGCCGTAACTACTGAAGCCCGAGTGCCCTGGAGTCCGTGCTCCACAAGAGATGCCACCACAAGGAGAAGTCCATACGCAACAACTACAGAATAACCCCTGCTCGCCGCAAATAGAGAAAAATCTGTGCAGCAATGAAGAGCCAGTGCAGCCAAAAATAACTAGATAAATAATTTCTAAAAAAACCAAAAAACATTTATATGTGAGAATGTCACAAAATAACAGAGATTTGTCTGTTCTTGCATTAACAGCTAGAACATGACCAGTCAACACTACTAGTTCTGATACTTATCCTCAAGGTCTTGGGTTTTTCAGTACTTCTAAGTGATTAATCATAGGAAAGAAGAGTATCAAAGACAGTAGTATGCTGACTTTATTTAACTTAGGACACATCAGTTTTTAATTTAATCCATATGGCATAATTATTTTTGTTAACCAGTTAATATCAGAGATAGTCATTATATTCTATATAATAATCATTGTAATATCAGTAAATAATCGTTTCATTAAACACATGTATACCTATGGCCGATTCATATTGATATATGGCAAAAACCATAACAGTATTGTAAAGTAATTATCCACCGTGAAGCCAGACTGAACAATTCTGAACCATTGCAAATTCATTTATTCCAAAAATGAAACTTTGTAGCTGAATCTGCTTCCTTGGGTATATAAATGGGCATTCGCCTACCATGGAGAATAAATGTTTAAGTTACAAAATTAGAAATGTGCTAATTTGAAGCTTACAGATGTATTATTAAAACTTGACAGTGACTGCAGTAGTAGTTTAGAACTTAGACTAACGAAAAATTTTGGCAGAGGACTTCCCTGGTGGTCTAGTGGTTAAGAATCCACCTGCCAATACAGGAAATGCAGGTTCCATCCCTGGTCCAGGAGGATCTCATATGCTATGGGACAAGTAAGCCCACGTGCCACAACTACTGAGCTGCCTTGCCCTAGAGCCCATGCTATGCAACAAGAGAAGCCCCCACAATGAGAAGCCCAAGCACCCCAACCAGAGGGTAGTCCCTGCTTGCTGCAACTGGAGAAAGCCCAAGCGCAGCAGTGAAGACCTAGCACAGCCAAAATAAATAAATAAATAAAAATTTAAAAGTATATCCTTTAAAAAAAAAGATTTTGGTGGGGAGGACTGTTTTGTCACTAACACTGTTTTAAATCTCAAGCATATGATGATAATAAAACTCACACTGAGTTGAGTCAGTTTATCCATGTTTTTAAATTCTCTACAGACATCATATACCCTTACTGTCTATACTGGAGCAGACCACTCCTACTGCCCTGAGCTTTGCATACCAGTTAATCAGAGTCTTAAATTGTTTTGATTTCTCTTGGATGTTTCCATTTATTGTAACCTACACTGACGCCTCAGATGGTAAAGAATTTGCCTGCAATGCAGGGGACCCCTGTTCAATCCCTGGGCTGGGAAGATTCCCCTGGAGAAGGGAATGGCTACCCACTCTAGTATTCTTACCCGGAGAATCCCATGGACAGAGGAGCCTGGTGGGCTACAGTCTGGGGTCACAAAGAGTCAGACAACTGAGTGACTAACACTTTCACTTTCACATTGATGAACGTGAATTACATATTCTCTTCAGGTGGAGCCCGACCTCTGTCCTAAATTCACTTGTATCACACTGCCTTCAGTATCTCCCACCATCTGCCCTCCCCATCTTCATCCCTCATCCCCAGTAACATCAGCAGTTTCACCAAACGCTCGCTGTCAGGCAAGAGGCAGGAGGTCGTCCCTTTTTATTAAGCTTTAGCTTTATTACATTTCAGAATCTCAACAGTAGGAAATGTTATTGGTGAATTAACTCGACTTGCATTTTCCAGCCCTGCTTATGCTGTTCTCACCTCGTATCCTCACAGGAATATCAGTGATGTATTGCCTGAGGACAAAATGTGTTTCCAGATAAATTGGTTCATAGAAGGGCAGCTGGAGTGACTTCTCGCTATTCTGCATCTTGATTTTTGTTGTTGTTGTTAATTAATATGAAGGAACATAATGCTCCCTCAAACTGTTATAAGCATAGATGTATCACCACCAAATGCCGCATCCATTAAATATTAGGAAATCTGGAATGGTATGAATGTTCTTAATAGCTATCAAAGTAAGACACTTTTATATGAGATTTTCAATGACAGTAGAGTTAGAAGTCATAGATTTGCTTTTTCAATGTGATTTTTAAAAAATATTTATTTATTTATTTATTTATAGAGTTTTGGCTGCGTTGGGTCTTTGTTGCTGCACGTGGGCTTTCTCTAGTTGCAGTGAGTGGGGCTACTCTCTAGTTGAGGTGGTCTTGTTATTTCAGAGCACGGGCTCTAGGCTGTAGGACTTAGTTGCCCTATGGCATGTGGGATCCTCTTGGACCAGGGATGGTACCTGTGTCTCCTACATTGGTAGGCAGATTCTTAACCACTGGATCACAGGAAAGTCCTAGATTTACTTTTAATATGATCAACTGATGAATGTTAGTAATAGTTAACATTTGTTGAGTGCTTACTATGTGTGAGGCACTGTTCTAAGTACTTCATATGGGTTTTGCTGAAGTAGGTACTCTTATTGTTGTTGTTGTTCAGTCACTAAGTCATGTCTGACTCTTTGCAACCCCATCGACTATAGCACACCAGGCTTCCCTGTCCTTCACCATCTCCCGGAGCTTGCTCAAATTCATGTCCATTGAGTCTGAAATGTCATCCAGCCATCCTCTGTTGCCCCTTTCTCCTCCTGCCCTCAGTCTTTTTCAGCATCAGGGTCTTTTCCAGTGAGTCTCCTCTTCACATCAGGTGGCCAAAGTTTTGGAGCTTTAGCTTTGGCATCAGTCCTTTCAGTGAATATTCAGGTTTGATTTCCTTTAGGATTGACTGGTTTCATCTACTTGCAGTCCAAGGGACTCTCATGAGTCCTCCAGCACCACAGTTCGGTGCTCAGCCTTCTTTATGGTCCAACTCTTATGTCACAACTATAGCTTTGACTATACAGACCGTTGTCAGCAAAGTGATGTCTCTACTTTTTAATGTGCTGTCTAGATTTGTCATTGCTTTCCTTTCAAGGAGTAAGCATCTTTTAATTTCATGGCTGCAGTCACCATCCGCTGTGATTTTGGAGCCCAAGAAAATAAAATTTCTCACTGCTTCCACTTTTTCTCCTTCTATTTGCTATGAAGTGATAGGACCATATAGCATGATCTTAGTTTTTTTTAATATTAAATTTTAAGCCAGCTTTTCCAGTCTTCTCTTTCACCCGTACCAAGAGGCTCTTTAGTTCCTCTACACTTTCTGCCATTAGAGTGGTATCATTTGCATATCTGAGGTTGTTGATATTTCTCCCTGCAATCTTGATTCCAGCTTGTGAGTCATCCAGCCCAGCATTTCACATGATGTGCTCTGCATATGAGTTAAATAAACAAGGTGACAGTATACAACCTTGACGTACTCCTTTCCCATTTGGAACCAGTCTGTTGTTCCATGTCTGGTTCTAACTGTTGCTTCTTGATCTGCATACATGTTTCTCAGGAGATAGGTAAGGTGGTCTGGTATTCGCATCTCTTTAAGAATATTCCACAGTTTGTTGTTATCCACATAGTTAAAGGCTTTAGCATAGTCAATGAGACAGAAGTAGATGTAGGTGCTCTTATTGTTTCCATTGTATAAATGAGAAAACTGAGGCATGGTGAAAGTGAAAGTCTCAGTTGTATCCGACTCTTGTGACTCCATGGAGTGTAGCCCACCAGGCTCCTCTGTTCATGGAATTCTCCAGGAAGAGTATTGGAGTGGGTTGTCATTTCCTTCTCAAGGGGATCTTCTGCACCCAGGGATTGAACCCAGGTCTCCTGCATTGCAGGCAGATTCTTTAGCATCTGAGACACCAGGGAGGCTCTTGTTATTCCCATTTTGTAAACTGAGGCACAGAGAGATTTAAGCAATTTTCTCTATATTACACAGTTAGCAGATGCTGCTGCTGCTGCTGCTAAGTTGCTTCAGTCGTGTCCAACTCTGTGTGACCCCATAGACAGCAGCCCATCAGGCTCCGCCGTCCCTGGGATTCTCCAGGTAAGAACACTGGAGTGGATTGCCATTTCCTTCTCCAGTGCATGAAAGGGAAAGGTGAAAGTGAAGTTGCTCAGTCGTGCCCGACTCTTAGCGACCCCATGGACTGTAGCCTACCAGGCTCCTCCATCCGTGGGATTTTCCAGGCAAGAGTACTGGAGTGGGGTGCCATTGCCTTCTCCACAGTTAGTAGATAGAAGGCCTGAAATTCTAGTCTGGGCCATTTGACTTTAGATACCACACTGTTAACCACTACATCCTCAGTGGTACTTAAAAGAACCATTGGGTATCACTTAGTTCTAGAAATGCCTTAACCTGACAAACATTCAGTAAATGGTTACTGAAATAAAATCAAACTTTTCTAATGCCTCTGTTGGGTAAAGAATCCACCTGCAATGCAGGAGACCCAGGTTTAATCCCTGGGTGGGGAAGATCCCATGGAGAAGGGAATGGCAACCCATTCCAGTATTCTTGCCTGGAAAATTCCACGGACAGAGGAACCTGGTGGGCTATAGTCCATGGCATTGCAAAGAGTTGGACATGACTGAGCAACTAAACCACCATACCGTTAATCCAGGATCTGAACACATCCAAACTAAACACCTTTTGTTCATTGTTCTTGTTCAGTGGCTCAGTTATGTCTGACTCTTTGCAACCCTATGGACTCTAGCAATCCAGGCTTCTCTGTCCTTCATCTATCACTAGTAGGGCTTCCTTACCTAAAAAAAAAAAAATCTTAATGATGGAAATCTCCAAACATATGCAAAAGTAGAGGGGATAATGGTACAGTGAACCCTTGCAAACCCATCTCCCAGATTTGACAATTATCAACATGTGACCACTCTTGTTTCCTCTGTATCTGCCTCCTACCACCCTCACTGGGATATTTTAAAGCAAATTTCAGGCAAGTTTTTCAGTATGTATTGAAACCGTATACAAGCCCCTGTGTCCCCATCTTTTGAAGTAGATTTCTGACTCGGTTCAGTTCAGTCGCTCAGTCATGTCCGACTCTTTGTGACCCCATGAATCGCAGCATGCCAGGCCTCCCTGTCCATCACCAACTCTCGGAGTTTACCCAAACCCATGTCCATCGAGTCGGTGATGCCATCCAACCATCTCATCCTCTGTCGTCCCCTTCTCCTCCTGCCCCCAATCCTTCCTAGCATTAGGGTCTTTTCCAGTGAGTCAACTCTTCGCATGAGGTGGCCAAAGTACTGAAGTTTCAGCTTCAACATCAGTCCTTCCAATGAACACCCAGGATTGATCTCCTTTAGGATGGATTGATTGGATCTCCTTGCAGTCCAAGGGACTTTAAGAGTCTTCTCCAACACCACAGTTCAAAAGCATCAATTCTGCGGCGCTCAGCTTTCTTCATCGTCCAACTCTCACATACATACATGACCACTGGAAAACCATAGCCTTGACTAGACGGACCTTTGTTGACAAAGTAATGTCTCTGCTTTTAAATATGCTATCTAGGTTGGTCATAATCTTCCTTCCAAGGAGTAAGCGTCTTTTAATTTCATGGCTGCAATCACCATCACCATCAGCAGTGATTCTGGAGCCCAAAAAAATAAAGTCTGACACTGTTTCCACTGTTTCCCCATCTATTTCCCATGAAGTGATGGGACCAGATGCCATGATCTTAGTTTTCTGAACGTTGAGCTTTAAGCCAACTTTTTCACTCTCCTCTTTCACTTTCATCAAGAGGCTCTTTAGTTCTTCTTCACTTTTTGCCATAAGGGTGGTGTCATCTGCATATCTGAGGTTATTGCTGTTTCTCCCAGCAATCTTGATTCCAGCTTGTGCTTCTTCCAGCCCAGCGTTTCTCATGATGTACTCTGCATATAAGTTAAATAAGCAGGGTGACCATATACAGCCTTGACGTACTCCTTTTCCTATTTGGAACCAGTCTGTGGTTCCATGTCCAGTTCTAAGTGTTGCTTCCTGACCTGCATACAGGTTTCTCAAGAGACAGGTCAGATGGTCTGGTATTCCCATCTCTTTCAGAATTTTCCACAGTTTATTGTGATCCACACAGTCAAAGGCTTTGGCATAGTCAATAAAGCAGAAATAGATGTTTTTCTGGAACTCTCTTGCTTTTTCAATGATCCAGCGGATTTCTGACTAAGACTTAGCAATTGGAAAATGTGAAGGTGTAGAAACACAGAATAGCTGTTGGGCTGGGGAAAACTGGTAACAATTTAGACTGTAATTCCCACATTGCAGAACCACCAAACCCCTAGTTCCCTGAAAGATATAGATAAAGGTCTGATACACATTCCTGAGTTGTGAGTTGTTTTTACGGGAAGCAGGCCCCCTCCAGATGAAAACTGTGACCACAAGAATATAGACCCTAGACTGCTTGTAACCAGAAGGCTGATGAAGCTTGAAACTCCACCTTGATGCCAACCAATCCAAGAATTGTCCATGAACTAATCATGCCCTGCTCCTTGAACGCTATAAAACACCTCACATCCCCTCCAGAGTGAGTCACACAATCTTAAGGGCATTAGCCCACTGTGGACCCCTTTGCCTGTCAAAACAATAAAAGCTACTCTTTTCTACTTCTCCCAAACTCTCTTCTCCACGTATCTATTCAGCCCTGATGTACAGAGGCCAAGTTTTAGCAACAGTATTATCCAAAAAGACTCTGTTAAAAATCACCTTAAAATTAATAAACTTGATATCCAATAGCTAGCAGTGTTCAAATTTTCCTATTTCATACATATATTTTATTTTATTATTTATATTTATCTTCGCTGCTGCGCTTGGGCTTTCTCTAGTTGCAGTGAGCGGAGACTACTTTTTGTTGTGCACAGGCTTCTCATTGTAGTGACTTCTTTTGTTGCGGAGCATGGGCTCTAGTCACACCAGTTTCAGTAGTTGAGTGTGGGCTCAGTAATTGTGGCACACAGGCTCTTCTGGGACCCGGGATTGAACCCATGTCCGCTCTCTGGCAGCCAGATTCCCACCCACTGTACCACCAAGCAAGTCCCATAAATGGATTTTATAGTTGATTTGTTTGAGTCAGGATCCAAATAAGAGTCTTGTGTTACATTTGGTTGATCTATTTCTTGAGTCTCTTAATCCATCAACATTCCCTGTCTCCCTTTTGTTTTCCCTCTTACCACTTGTCCATGAAACATGGTCATTTGTTCTGTAGAATTTTCTATGTTGTCTTGCTTTACCTTGGGGTGAGAAAGTTACTTTTCACTTCAGTAAAGTGTAGGAGAGGAGAAGAGAACAGTTGTGGACTGTGTTATCCCTAAGTGGAACCAATGGCTACTGGAAAGCAGTACAGGACAGCAGCCACCTTGACAATCCCATTGTGTTCCTGGGGATCTCTTTCTGAGCAGTGATCCTTTTATCTTTTATATTCATACTGATAATAAAGAGGCACAGAAAGATACAGGAGTGCCTTCCGGTTCCTCAAATAATTATCAAATGACACTGATTATGTGTTAATCGATACATTGTAATTCTTTGAAAACTGATTGAGTTCACAGATGTTCGATAAAATTAATTTCATTAACTGGGATACAGTTTAGTTAGAATATGCAATGCTGTATTTATTCTTAAAATCTAGACTCAGGAAATGGGAACCTTCGTGTTAAGAAGGAGTACATTGGGTCGTACTTGGAGAACATGTGAATATCTAATTACCCAGTGATTTTTACATTCATTGATGATCCGTGCCTAAATCAGTTATTACATGAGAGTTGCAAAATGGTGATTTTTCTAGTTTTATTGTTTTTTCTCTACATTTGTTAGTTGACATTCTTCTGTAAAAGACTTTCCTTATTTTTCTCTTTGATACGCTCTCGTTACACGTATCTTTTTATTTCTTCATTTTATGCTCATGAAATTAAAATTTTTAATGTTTATAATCTTTTACTGTCATTGTTTGGATGTTCATATTGTTCAAATTTGTCCAGTGAGATCCCTTTACACCAACTTTTATCAGCTTTTATTAATAACATGATCCATTAGTCTCTCAGCCCTTCCTTGCCCAACAAGACATCTCAGGGCAGTTTCATACTTGCCCAGACTAGAACTCAGCCATTTCTTCAAGGGGTCCTCCCTCTGTAGTGAAGGAATGGTATTTAAAAACCAAGATCTGGGCACTTGGTGTCCTCACTGCTTCTTTCCATGTCCATTTTGACACAGCCCTAAGCCTTCTGCTGAGGATGGAGAGGAGATACCAGGCTCTTCAACCCCATTGAGACAACCCCTTCATCTCTCTCAAATCCCTTAGCATTGTCAACAGACAGTGAGCACTGTTTCTAGTTTTTCCATTTTCTAAGGATGAAAATTTGTAGTCTGTTTTCCGAATGACTTGCTTCTCTTCCGGTTTTACCTGCTCTGTTGTTATAGAAGAATCATGGAGTTGCAGACTTCAGTTTACAGTATTTTACTTAGAAACTGTCTTAACCAGTGATTCTTCGCCAATTTCAAGTCTCAGACTGTTTTGAAAATCTGATGAAAGTGGATACTAGCCTTGGAAAAATGCTCAAACAGAAACATTTTTATATACAATTTTATCAGGTTCTTGAACTTGTAAAGCCAAGTTATCTCTATGAAACATCCCTTATATAAGATCCTAGGTTGTGCTCCACCTCTGCCATATTATGTATGTACAAGGAAGCTTGGGATGTGGGCAGGTTTAGGTACTTTAGCCTTTAGTCCTAAAGGCTACACAGTAGCAGAAACAAACTAGAGTCTAAGGGTTTTTGTTTTTTATTCTCATGAAAAACAACTGGTTTGCCCTCACTTATATCACAGAAAGTTCTGCAATGTAGTGAGAACAAGAACTTCAAATAAAAAGAATGACCTTGTAGAGTGAATAGACTAGGAGTGGATTTTTATTTTTAGAACAAGAGTCCATAGAAGCTAAGCGCCTGAATTTTCCAATTTCAAAAGAATAGAATTCTTTTATACTGAAATTATGTTTTCTGTAATTCCTTTTTCTTACTTTCTTCACCCTAATATTTAATGTGAAAAGTAGTTGATGTCTTTGGAAGCAGAGGCCAGCACAGTATTTTGGGAAATGAATGGATGATGGAACGTTTCTCCCTGTGAACAGGCGCTTTCCCTCTTGAATAGCACCTACTACCGTAGGGTCTCGTAAGATAGGTATCTGGGTATGACTGGCTGGTTTTCTGAAGTACTGTCATTGCTCATTGGGTGACTTCTGTTAGTATGTCTTAGTTGTCTCTGAGCCATGTGCAGTTTTTTAGGATTAATGTAGTTTTTAAGGGGAGAAGGCGATGGCACCCCACTCCAGTACTCTTGCCTGGAAAATCCCATGGACAGAGGAGCCTGGTAGGCTGTAGTCCATGGGGTCGCTAAGAGTTGGACACGACTGAGCAACTTCACTTTCACTTTTCCCCTTTATGCACTGGAGAAGGAAATGGCAACCCACTCCAGTATTCTTGCCTGGAGAATCCCAGGGACGGGGGAGCCTGGTGGGCTGCCGTCTATGGGGTCGCACAGAGTCGGACACGACTGAAGTGACTTAGCAGCAGCAGCAGTTTTTAAGGATTTCTGCAGAATCCTTGTTATTCAACACACCGTTGTCACCTTCAATCTGGAAAGCCTCAAAGCATCTCAGCCTTGCTCCAGAGAACCAAAGCCGGCTCCAAGGCAGCACAGATTGTAGCTGTCTGTAGGCTTTGTTTGAGCAAAGGGACACTTCTATTACAGGGTCCTTCATATTGCAGTGGTGGAAGAGGGAAATGTTACTGCTTTCTGTCTGGTGTTTTCTTGTAGTGGAAGAGTGACTGAAGTACAGTCAGTCAGGAGAATTTGAGCGAAATGAGATGCTTCTCATGATGTCCAATCTTATCATTATCTTCTGGGGGGTGTGTGTGTGTGTCTGTATGTGTGTGTGTGTGTGTAGGCAGGTGTGGTGTAATGCTGGAAAAATACAGGCTTCTTAAAATGTAGATAAATCAAGGAATGATTTTAACTCAAAGAGGCTAGACTGAGCATCTGTAAAATAATAATGACTTTAATTTACTGTTTTTCATAGAATATAAAGTAGTCTGCAAAACATGACCTGCAGACCCCTGAGAACACTGATCACAGAGCTTTTATCACGATACAGCAGACTTCCTGTTTCTCTCTCCTTGTGTGTAAAAACAATCCTTAGTCACTGCTGGCTCTGGAATTCTTCAGTGGCATAGAGTTGGTGCCTGGTATTGTAATTAATTTGTTTACTGGGCAGATCCTTCATCCCGTCCCCATAAATGCTTCTTGACAAGGTTGACTGTATTGTTTTCTGCTGTTGTGAGATGCAAACAAACTGGAAAGGCAATGATAAAGGTGTTTCAACTTTTATTTGTATGAAGTAGATGGATAAAAGCAATAGTTCAAATAAGATATAAGTAAAAATATTTCTTAAGTTCCTGAACCTTCCATGTAAAATGTTCTCTTTTACGTTAAAAAAAATCAGACCATATTCTGTGATAATTGGACAAATGCTAAAGATACTTTAAAATAAATAATAGACTTGGCTATATTGACTAATGTTATTTGAATCAAGAGTATTTCAGAGATAAAATTTTTTGAACTAGCATTTATTTTTCAGTAGAAGATATACCAAGCATAGTTATTTTGGGAATCTGTTAAAAAAAAAATTCTAGCAGTACTATTGAATTATTTTACTTACTTATAAAACTTTTTTCTTACGATGTTCATCCCAAGTACCTGATTGATTTTGAGAAAACAGATAAGCATTAAAACTTTTTGTGAACTGGCTTTTTGTTGTATGTGTTTATTAGATATTTAGGTAGGGGAAGAGGTGGAGAGAAAGTGGGGAATTTGGAGTATATGTAGGTTTACTGTTACTTTACAGATTTTTTAAAAAATTATTTTAAATTAGAGGATAATTACTTTACAATATTGTGATTTTTTTTTCATACATCAACATGAATCAGCCATAGTAGACATATGCCTGCTCTCTCTTGAACCCCCTTCCCACCTCCCTCCCCATCCCACCCCTCTAGATTGTGATAGAGCACCGGCTTTGGGTTGTTGATGTTTTAGGCTTGTAGGAGTATTTTTCCATAACTGTTTACTTCCTCCCCGCTCTGTTGCACTGTGGGGCTGCTGCCACCAGGTGGATGCTGGTGCCCAGGCATGGCTACACGGTCCAAACTGGAAGGCAATGATTCAGCAATTTAACAAGTGTTTATTGAACACTATGCATCAGCCACTGTGTTAGGTGTTGGGGATACAAGGATGAATAAGACAGAATCTCTGCCTGTAAGAGGTGGATGTGAAAGAATTGCATGTACTGTGCTCCAGAAGGACAAAGAGAAAACCAATCACTAACCTTGATGTTTATGGAAGATGCTCTGAAGGGATCTGCTATGGAGCTGCACCTTGAGGGTGACTGTGAGTTTAAAGTGGGGATGGTGATGAATCACTGTAGACAAGTGATTCCAAGAGGGCATACTTACGTAAGTTGTGTTTTTTTGGGAAAATTATGCAAAGATGGGCTCGATAAAGGACAAAAATGGTATGATGGACCTAACAGAAGCAGAAGATATTAAGAAGAGGTGACAAAAATACACAGAAGAGCTGTACAAAAAAGATCTTCATGACCCAGATAATCACGATGGTGTGATCACTCACCTAGAGCCAGACATCCTGGAATGTGAAGTCAAGTGGGCCTTAGGAAGCATCACTGCGAACAAAGCTAGTGGAGGTGATGGAATTCCAGTGGAGCTATTTCAAATCCTGAAAGATGATGCTGTGAAAGTGCTGCACTCGATATGGCAGCAAATCTGGAAAACTCAGCAGTGGCCACAGGACTGGAAAAGGTCAGTTTTCATTCCAATCCCAAAGAAAGGCAATGCCAAAGAATGCTCAAACTACCGCACAATTGCACTCATCTCACACGCTAGTAAAGTAATGCTCAAAATTCTCCAAGCCAGGCTTCAGCAATACGTGAACCGTGAACTTCCAGATGTTCAAGCTGGTTTTAGAAAAGGCAGAGGAACCAGAGGTCAAATTGCCAACATCTGCTGGATCATTGAAAAAGCAAGAGAGTTCCAGAAAAACATCTATTTCTGCTTTATTGACTACACCAAAGCCTTTGACTATTTGGATCACAATAAACTGTGGAAAATTCTGAAAGAGATGGGAATACCAGACCATCTGACCTGTCTCTTGAGAAACCTGTATGCAGGTCGGGAAGCAACAGTTAGAACTGGACATGGAACAACAGACTGGTTCCAAATAGGAAAAGGAGTACGTCAAGGCTGTATATGGTCACCCTGCTTATTTAACTTATATGCAGAGTACATCATGAGAAACGCTGGGCTGGAAGAAGCACAAGCTGGAATCAAGATTGCTGAGAGAAATATCAATAACCTCAGATATGCAGATGACACCACTTATGGCAGAAAGTGAAGAAGAACTAAAGAGCCTCTTGATGAAAGTGAAAGAGGAGAGTGAAAAAGTTGGCTTAAAGCTCAACATTCAGAAAACTAAGATCATGGCATCTGGTCCCATCACTTCATGGGAAATAGATGGGGAAACAGTGGAAACAGTGTCAGACTTTATTTTTTTGGGCTCCAGAATCACTGCTGATGGTGATTGCAGCCATGAAATTAAAAGACGCTTACTTCTTGGAAGGAAGGAGCTAGATAGCATATTTAAAAGCAGAGTCATTACTTTGCCAACAAAGGTCCTTCTAGTCAAGGCTATGGTTTTTCCAGTGGTCATGTATGGATGTGAGAGTTGGACGATGAAGAAAGCTGAGTGCTGAAGAATTGAAGCTTTTGAATTGTGTTGGAGAAGACTCTTGAAAGTCCCTTGGACTGCAAGGAGATCCAATCAATCCATCCTAAAGGAGATCAGTCCTGGGTGTTCATTGGAAGGACTGATGTTGAAGCTGAAACTCCAATACTTTGGCCACCTCATGTGAAGAGTTGACTCATTGGAAAAGACCCTAATGCTAGGAAGGATTGGGGGCAGGAGGAGAAGGGGACGACAGAGGATGAGATGGTTGGATGGCATCACTGACTCTATGGACATGGGTTTGGGTAAACTCCAGGAGTTGGTGATGGACAGGGAGGCCTGGCGTGCTGCGATTCATGGGGTCGCAAAGAGTCTGACACGACTGATCAACTGAACTGAACTGAACGGAACTATGACCATAAACTCATTTAAAACCCTAAATCTCCAAAGACTAAAAATAATAATATAATGTTGTTTGGTCACCTGAACTCTTCACAACCCCATGGACTGTAGCACACCAGGCTTCCCTGTCCCTCACCGTCTCCCTTAGTTTGCCCAAGTTCATGTCCATTGAATCGGTGATGCCATCCAACCATCTCACTCTCTGTCGCCCTCTTCTTCTACCTTCAGTTTTTTCCAGCATCAGGGCCTTTTCCAATGAGCTGTTCTCATCAGGTAACCAAAATATTGGGGCTTCAGACACAGCATGAGTCCCTGCGGTGAATATTCAGGGTTGATTTTCTTTACAATTGACTGGTTTGATCTCCTTGCAGTCCATGGGACTCTCAAGGGTCTTCTCCAGCACCACAGTTCGAAAGTATCAATTCTTCGGTACTCAGCCTTCTTTATGGTCCAGCCCTCACATCCATACATGACTACTGGAAAGACCATAGCCTTGACTATACAGACCTTTGTCAGCAAAGTGACGTCTTTGCTTTTTAACACACTGTCCACGTTTGTCATGGCTTTCCTGCCGAGAAGCAGTCATCTTCTAATTTCATGTCTGCAGTCACCATCCGCAGGGATTTTAGAGCTCAAGAAGAGGAAATGTGTCGCTGCTTCCATCCTTCCCACTTCTATTTGCTATGAAGTGGCAATTATATAATACATGTAAAAAAATTATTTAGAACAAAATTTAAAAGAATATAGATGTCTTAATATATTTAATTATCATTTGGTTCATATCCCATTGTTAACAACCAATCCTTATTCTGATCTTGGTTTAAAATCATCTTAAAATTACCCTAAAATAAAAAAAAATTAATTAAAAAAATCTACCCTAAACTTTTTAAGATCAAAACTCAGTGGATCCAGACAACCCAATCAAAAAATGAAGAGAAGACACTTCTCCAAAGTAGACATACAGCTGGCAAATAAGCACATGTTAAGATGTTCATCATCACTAGTTATTAGAGAAGTGCAAATGAAATTTAATTAGGTACCACCTCACACCAATCAGGATAGCTATCATTTAAAGGTCTACAGATAACAAATACTGAAGAGGGTGTGGAGAAAAGGGAACCCCCCTTTATACTGTTGGTGGGAATGTAAATTGGTAAAGCCATCGTGGAGAACAGTATGGAGGTTCCTTAAAAAACTAAAAATAGAACTATCATATGATCCCAGCAGTCCCACTTCTGGGCATATATCCAGAAGATACCTGCATCCCAATGTATACACACACACACACACACACACACAAACATACATACACAATGGAATACTACTCAGCCATAAAAAGAATGAGATAATGCCATTTGCAGCAATGTGGATGGACCTACAGATTTTCATACTAAGTGAAGTAAGTCAGAAAGAGAAAGACAGATACCATATGATATTACATATATGTGGAAACTAAAATATGACACAGATGAACCTGTCTAAGAAACAGACTCATAAACATAGAGAACAGACTTAGGTTTGCCTAGGGGCAGGGGGTAAGAGAGGGATGGATTGGGAGTTTGGGATTAACAGGTGCACACTAACTCTTATGTACAGAATGGATAAACAAGGATCCTACTGGATTGTACAGGGAACTATATTCAATATAATAAACCATAATGGAAAAGAAAAAAGCATCAGTCAGTCTTCCCTTTCCTCTCTCTCTGTATCTGTTTTATTTATATATTTGTCTGTCTAGTCTATCTATATCTATCTTATCATCCGTCAGAATTAAGGACTTCCAGGTAGCTTGGAGTTAAAAAAAGACCTTGTATTCTATTAATTTTCTCACCCACTAGCTGGTTAATGTAAATAATTGCACAGTGCTTGTCTTTTTGTCTGCCTGAGACAAAACTGACTTTCAACCAGCTTGACTTGCACTCCACCCTCATGAAGCTGGCTTAGTCAGGTCACCATCTCCTTGTTACTAAATCTCATAGACACTTCTCAGTGCACATGTTTCTTGAAAAGATTATGTCACTTCTCTGCTTAGAACCATTCATGACCTCACTGCTTTTAGGATGAAGTTCAAGCTCTTTAATATGGCCACATCTGACCCTACTCATGCTTCCAGAGCTTCATCTCTTAACCATGCTTCTCCACTCACTGTTATGATCCCAAACAACTGACCTTCTTTCAGTGTTTTGAATGTACTCTGTCTCCCTCACCTCGAGGAATTGCTCTTTCCTCTGTCCTCTTTCAACACCTCTGCTGCCCACTCCTGTTCATCCCTTAAGTCTGACTTCAGACTTATGCCTTCGTTTTAAAGAAACTAAACCCCAGTCATGTCCGAATAATTCTTCCTGTTTCTCCAATCTCAATTCCAGCCCCTCTAGTCTCAACAATCATTGTTCTGGAGTATTCTAAAAACTCCCTAATTGGTGTTTCTACTTCTGCTCTTCCCATCTGCATAATCCATTCTCTACATATTCATAAGAATCATCTCTTAAAAATATAATTGGGATTGTGTCACTTTAATTTAAAACTCTCTAGAGACTTAGCATGTAATTCAATTCAGGTGGTCAGGGCACCTTAATACTTTACAGATGCAAACTTCACTCTCACCCTTGGTTGCATGCCCAGTTATCAAATAGGCATCCAGGTGATTCAGTATGTACTTACCTAATTTTAAAGAATGTTATTAGAGTAAAAATACAAAGCTAAACATTTCTTGCAGAAAATGTTTAGACTTTGGCAGCACCTTCCCTCTTTGAAAAAACACACTAGCTCAAGCCTTCCTCTGGCACCTCTGCCCACCTCACCAGTCTGGATGATGAACCTCTTTTCTGTACCTCTTTCCATAGGACTCATTGTCTAGTGATGTCTTTAAGTTCTAATGTTCTTACTCTCATTACATCTCTGACCTCTAGTGCTGTGCTTATTAGCTCAGTAAATATTTTTTCAGTTGACTAGTTGAAATCTGACACTTTCCCTTACTTGACTCTAGTTCTCTCCATTGGAAGACCTGGCATCTGTACTGTTACCATGTACAGTGTTCTATCATTATCATGCTTTCTGTCATTTTATAATATTATTGTGAATAATTCTGTCATAAGAGTAGTAACATGTTCATTTGGAACATTTTTAAGGTTTCAAAAAAAGGTGAAATTTAAGGTTTCAAATGAAAATGAACTATATTCTTGCTAATGACATGTATGTGCCTGGCATATGTTATATACTAGTACTAGGGTTGAACTGAATGAGCTAAGTGGATAACTAACTGCCTTTATTACCTTTTAATATTTTTGTATTGTTCTTAATACCTATACTGTTTATACTATTTAGAATTCTTTTTAAAAACATAATAAGTATTGGCCAATGTGTCATAAATATAACTTTTCATGGCTGCCTGATATTATCTTCATGGACTGATTACCATATTATGCATAATTGATTTGGGAAATTTTATTGTCTACTATGTGCCATGAGTGTCTAATGGTGAATAAGACATAACCCTTTACCTAAAGGTACTTCCTAACTAGCACATAGGGAGGAAGAAAGTGAAGAGACAATTACATTCCCATATTTTAGATGTTAGGTTATTTCCAAAATTTCAATATGAGTCTTGACGTATGTTGTCAAAATTTATTCTAGGTATTATGGCAACGACCTTCCCACCTGTGAAAAAGACCTAGAATTCAGAGCGCAAAATAGGGTTGGAATTTTCCACATCTAGCTGTGTCTGAGCCTGTTAGTTCATCTTAGCTGTGAGGATTAATGAGATCATGCTAATTTCCTGTCACAGTTTAGACTTGTGCCGTTCAGTATGGTAACCAGTAGTCACATGTGGCTATGGAACACGTGAAGTGGGAGCTGTGCTGTCAGTGTAAAATCTGTACTGGATTTGAAAGATTTACTGCAAAGAAGAAATGGTAGACTATCTCAGTAATAATTTTTATGCTGGTTACATGTTAAAATGGTGGTATTTTGAATATACATTTTAGTCTCATCTGTTTTATTTCAGTGTGGCTACTAGGTGATTTCAGATTACAGTGTGACTCACATCATGTTTCTCCTGGGCAGTGCTGTTACAGATCCTCAGTAAATGTTGGTTGAATATCAGTGTCACATACTTAGCTCCTCCTTCTGGACCTTTACCTCCTGTGTTTCTTTCTTTCCCCCTTTGTCTCTCCTTTCCTGTCTGTCTCTTTCTCCCCCTTTCCACCTCTACTTTCAGGAAAGAGATTAGCCATTTGTCAGTTTCTGAGCCTCATTTCCTCCTGTGTAAAATGGAGATGGTAATGCTTGTCTAACTGCCCCATAGGTTTCTTTGTTATAATAAAGATTTTAGTGCAGTCCTTTGAGTTCGAGTTGTACCTGTGTAGAGTGGAGTTTTCTGCAGTCTGCTTCTGTGAGCAGCAATCCCAGGAGATTATGAATTTAATAAATTCAGGAAGACACTCTTCCAAACTTTTTCAAGCAGGACTCCTTATTTTATTGAATAATACAATCTTTTAAAATATTTAGTGATTTTTCATATTGCAGAAACAATACATTCTCATTATAATAGTTTAAAATGCAGAAACTTATAGACAGTGAAAACACACCTATAAATTCCATCTCCCAAAACCAACTCCATGGTAGCTCAGTTGGTAAAAAATCTGCCTGCAGTGCAGGAGACCCATGTTCGATCCCTGGGTCTGGAAGATCCCCTGGAAAAGGAAATGGCAACCCTTCCAGTATTCTTGCCTGGAAGATCCTATGGACAGAGGAGCCTGGCAGGCTACAGTCCATAGGGTTGCAAGAGTCAGACATGACTTAACAACTAAACCACCACCAAAAGTTAATATTGTAGTTTATACTTTCTAAAATTTTCTATGGACATGTACCTTCATTAACATATGTTAAAGTAGTATATATAATAAACATTTCTTTTACAAAATTTATATATATAAGTATATATAGATAGATAGTTACTTTGCCTTTCTGACTTAGCTCATTTTGGACGTTTTTCCATGTAAGTAC
Organism: Okapia johnstoni; assembly: GCA_024291935.2. Lineage (NCBI taxonomy): Eukaryota > Metazoa > Chordata > Mammalia > Artiodactyla > Giraffidae > Okapia > Okapia johnstoni. The sequence continues at coordinate 65,046,489 of CM044308.1, forward strand.
ATGGAAAACTTCTTTAACATTCAACCACTTTTAGTAATCTTAGATGATACAGTGAATAAACCGACTATGAATTCAATTATATTCTAAAATATATTTTAAAAATTAAAGACAAGAGTAATCGTATACATCGGCAACATGGCAATATCCTTGTGTGAAACATTCAGTCTATGTGATGTTTGGAAAATGGTATTCAGAGCATGAATTTTGTGCTCATAGGAATTTACTGGAATCCTTGGAATGATTCCATATCTTCAATAAATTAGAAACCACTTCATGGGAACAAGCTTAGCTATAGATATCTATATGGACTAGTCACCCCGGGGTACCCGGTTTACCAGTAGTTGACATCTTCCAGAAAAGCTTCAGAAAAATAGTAATCATCTGAGGGTCATAATAAATGCTCTGTTAGGTATGTATAAACTGTGGGGTACCCTTTTCCTGGCCTTAGTGATTGCAGCAATTTCAGGGGCTTTTCTAAAACTGGGACCCACTCAAAAGCTGCTCAGGAGAGTCTTAATCAGGTTTGATTTTTGTAACCCAGATCTGTCAATGACTGTTACCTGCTCTGAGCAAGATCAGCTTCAACATGGACTTTTGAAAGTATTCTCCTTGCAGGTAGTGTGTATCTTTGGGGATTTACCTCCTTTTCTGCATTCACCTCTACCTGTTTAAATCCCACTTTTCATTCAAGACTTAACTTATCAACGAAACACCCCTCTTACCTTCTCCTCTGTTCTGATTGGTTGTACCATGGATGCTCACACTTCCGTATAGTCTACTTCATATACAGTGTTGTGAAGTTATATAATGGCTTCTGCATAAGTCAACTATCCTATGGGCTTCTAGAGGACATACATTTTCTTCCCAGAGAACCCAACACGAGACTGGATGGTCAGTAGTCACTTACTAAGTACATACTGGAAGTTATTAGGCACTTCCTTGAGTTTTATTTTCTCTCTTCCCTTTTTTAATCAATTAGCTAATACATCTAAATTTGAGCATCTTAACATCTAAAATATATGCTATAGTGTTACTGAGACTAGAGATCTCTTCAAGAAAATTAGAGATGCCAAGGAAACATTTCATGCAAAGATAGGCTCGATAAAGGACAGAAATGGTATGGACCTAACAGAAGCAGAAGATATTAAGAAGAGGTGGCAAGAATACACAGAAGAACTGTACAAAAAATATCTTCATGACCCAGATAATCACGATGGTGTGATCACTCACCTAGAGCCAGACATCCTGGAGTGTGAAGTCAAGTGGGCCTTAGAAAGCATCACTACGAACAAAGCTAGTGGAGGTGATGGAATTCCAGTGGAGCTATTTCAAATCCTAAAAGATAATGCTATTTTAGCCCTAAAAGATTGAATGTGAAAGTGCTGCATTCAATATGCCAGCAAATTTGGAAAGCTCAGTAGTGGCCACAGGACTGGAAAAGCTCAGTTTTCATTCCAATCCCAAAGAGAGACAATGCCAAAGAATGCTCAAACTACCGCACAATTGCACTCATCTCACACGCTAGTAAAGTAATGCTCTAAATTCTCTAAGCCAGGCTCCAATAGTACGTGAACCGTGAACTTCCAGATGTTCAAGCTGGTTTTAGAAGAGGCAGAGAAGCCAGAGATCAAATTGCCAACATCTGTTGGATCATAGAAAAAGCAAGAGAATTCCAAAAAACATCAATTTCTGCTTTATTGACTATGCCAAAGCCTTTGACTGTGTGGATCACAGCAAACTGAAAAATTCTTAAAGAGATGGGAATACCAGACTATCTTACCTATCTCCTGAGAAACCTGTAAGCAGGTCAGGAAGCAACACTTAGAACTGGACATGGAACAACATACTGGTTCCAAATTGGCAAAGGAGTACATCAAGGCTGTATATTGTCACCCTGCTTATTTAACTTATCTGAAGAGTGCATCATGAGAAATGCTGGGCTGGATAAAGCACAAGCTGGAATCAAGATTGCCAGGAGAAATGTCAGTAACCTCAGATATGCAGATGATACTACCTTATGGCAGAAAGTGAAGAAGAACTAAAGAGCCTCTTGATGAAAGTGAAAGAGGAGAGTGAAAAAGTTGGCTTAAAGCTCAACATTCAGAAAACTAAGATCATGGCATCTGGTCCCATCACTTCGTGGCAGATAGATGGGGAAACTGTAAACAGTGACAGACTTTATATTTTGGGGCTCCAAAATCAGTGCAGATGGTGATTGCAGCCATGAAATTAAAAGATGCTTACTCCTTGGAAGGAAAGTTATGACCAACCTAGACAGCATATTAAAAAGCAGAGACTTTACTTTGCCAACAGGGTCCGTCTCGTCAAGGCTATGGTTTTTCCAGTAGTCATGTATGGATATGAGAGTTGGACTCTAAAGAAAGCTGAGTGCTGAAGAATTGATGCTTTTGAACTGTGGTGCTGGAGAAGACTCTTGAGAGTCCCTTGGACTGCAAGGAGATCCAACCAGTCCATCCTAAAGGAAATCAGTCCTGAATATTCATTGGAAGGACTGATGTTGAAGCTGAAACTCCAATACTTTGGCCACCTTATGTGAAGAACTGACTCATTTGAAAAGACCCTGATGCTGGGAAACATTGAAGGCGAGAGGAGAAAGGGATGACAGAGGATGAGATGGTTGGATGGCATCACTGACTCAATGGACATGAGTTTGAGTCAACTCTGAGAGTTGGTGATTGACAGGGAGGCCTGGCGTGCTGCAGTCCACGGGGTCACAAAGAGTCGGACATGACTGAGCGAGAACTGACTGAACTGACTGACTGACTGAGTGCCATCTGGGAAGGCCATTCTATTGTATATACTATATCTTTTTTTTTTCTTTTTAATGTTTTTCTCTTAACCAGTGGTTTTCAATAATTTGGTTTTGTTTTGTCTTGGTATGGTTTTCTTCATATTTTTTCTACTCGAGGATTTGTTTACCTTACTGAATCTGAATTTATACTTTTTTAGAAAATGGGAAAAATTTTCACCATTATTCTTCAAATAAATTTTCTCTCTTCTTACCTTTATTCTCTCCCTCTGAAACTCCAGTTACACTTATGTTAGGGCACTGCTGTTGCCCGCAGCTCGCTGTTGGTCTGTTTGTTTCCTTTATTTCCGTACGTTTGCTCTCTGTGTTTCATTTTGGAGAATTTTCAATGCTGTGCCTGCACATTTTCTAATCTTTTCTTCTACACTGTCTTGTCTATTGTTGATTCCATTCAGTGTATTTTTCATCTCTAGAAATTTTATTTGGTCTTCTTTACATCTTTTTTTTCTCTTTTTTACATTCTCATGTATGACTGTATCTTCTTGAACATATTGAACATATTTTAGATATGTTCAGACTCAAATAAATAAATCCTCAGGCTGCTAACATGTTAACACCCTTGTCTACTAAGTTTCTTGTCCATGTCATTTCTGGGTCTGTTTCTCTTGATTGATAGTTTTGTCTCATTGTCGGTCAAATTTTTTGCTTCATCCTAGGTCTGGAAATTTTTATTGGATGCCGGACATTGTGATTTTTATGTTGTTGGGTGTTGGCCTTTTTAATTCCTTAGAATAGTTTTGGACTTTGTACTAAACTTAGGATGCAGCTAACTGGGAAACAATTTGATCTTCTGAGAAATAGCTGATCTGTTCAGATCTTCCTATTGGCCTTTGTTAAGTGAGCTTATAACAGCCTTTATTCTAGGGCTCAGTTGTCCCCACTACTCAGGCAGTACCCTTCTGAGGACTTTACTCCTGCCCGTGTGTCAGAAGGTCTTGCCATTCTGGCTGGTGGGAACACGAACAATTCATGGTTCTGTGTGAACTCCACTTACTGTGCCCTCTAACCCGTGGTTTAGGTAGTTTATTCACAGGCATGTGCCAATCACTGCTCAGCTAAAGACTCAGGGTAATCTGCAGATCTCTAGACCTCTCTCTCTGTAGCCATCTCCTGATTAATACCCTGTCCCTGAATTCTAGGTGACTTGGTTTTCCTAACTCTCAACTCTTATTTCCTCAACTCAGAGAGATCACTGGGCTGCTCCTGGTCACTTTCCTCCTGCACTATGGGCTGTAAGTTCTCTCCAGTCAGTAAACTAGGGCAGTTGGAGGGCTTACCTCTCTTATTTCTCTTCTCCTGGGGATTGCTGTCCTGTGCTGACTGTTATCTAGTGTCTGAAAAACATTGCCCCATGTATTTTGTCCAATTCTTAGCTGTTTTAAGCTGAGAAGAAAAATCTAGCCCCTTGTACCTCATCATGGCCACAATTCAGATAACACTTTAAACAGTGAGAAGAATGGAATGTGGATTTAAAGAGTTGTTTCAGATATACGTATACATATACATGACTTTCTGAGATTATGATCTAAAGGTTTAAATCATTGATTTTGGAGATAGACTGATGAAAGAGTGATATTAAATGGCTAACACTTCAATCTCTGATTCTGAATTCAGACTTTATCTATTAACTATCGTGTACCATGTGATTGCATTTCAATTCCCCGTGTGTAAAGGACAGTTCATCACCCGTTATCAGAGGAGTCTGAAACATGAGATTTGAAAAGGTTTGACCCTAAGACTAGAAGAAAGTCCTCTTCTAATTTCAAGCCCTTTGACCTAGAAAACTGAAAATAATTCGTCTCTCTTTCAATCAACAAAGGAAATACATTTGATGATTTCTGATTCTCATCCTTTCTTGAAGATAGCTTCTTTTTTTCTCAGCAGATTTCAAAAAGCTCTGATTATTAGCACTCCAATAATAAGCATAATTTTAGTGGACTTCAAAATTAGGGCAGTATATATAATAATTCCTCTCTGAAAGGTCTACTGATGACTTGAAGGAAATTGCTAATTAAATTGTCAATGGCATCTATTTATCAGTGGGTCCAAATTAAGCCAGAAAAGTCATTTTGAAGTTTGTTTTCACTATGGATTCTTCCATATAGTCAATTACAAATATCTTTAAGTGATAAAATCTCTTTTCCTTTTGATACTTGATTTATGAAATAGGCAAACACATGAACAAATGGCATTGAAAGTAAAAGTCTCAGTAGTCCTATACCTTGGGGAAAACAACTCCTGATTCTTTAAGATCTTTTTCCTTCATCTTTTAAAAAAAATTTTATTGATTTTTAATTGGAGGATAATTGCTTTACAATATTGTGTTGATCTTTCCACACTAATTTAAAAGTCCATATGCAACCTATATTGAATTCCAGTGATTTTTAGATCTGTTTATATACTTTCTAGCTTGGTCCTGATTATTTTTGATATTCCTGTTTTGGTATCACATTATTTAAATTTCAGCATTGTATTTCATTTTACCATCTAACAAGCAAGCCCTTTTTCACTGAATTTCTTTTTCACAATTTTTTTTACATATTGTCAATCACTTATTTTATTAAAAGAGTTTTAGATTATAGTATCCAATTCCAGGCATAAAAATTTCATTGACTTGGTTGGACTTAAGTTAATAAATGAGGAATTAGTTTGGAGAATTTTTCTTCATTTAAATTTTGTACTTTTTTTGTTAAGTTCATTCTCAGGAATTTTATTGTTTTGTTGTTGCTTTCATGAATGGTACCTTTTTCCTCCTTCATTATACTTTCTAATTAGCTAGTGTGGGAAAGTTGTTATCTTGTAACTGGAAAATGTATTAAAATTTCCAATAGTTCTCAGTAGTACTAAGGTAGATAGTCATAAGCTGAAATAATGATAATCGTCTCTATTCCAGTATTTTAATTGTCTTTCTTTTTTGTCTTACTGCCTTTCAGCTACAATGTTCAAAACAATAATAGCAGTTTTCACAGACCTCCAGTCTTAGTCATGTTTGTCTCTATTGATTTATCATTAAGATTGAATTTCCGTTCTCTTATAATAAATGCTTTATATCAAATTAAATATCTATTTAAAATTACCAAATGGTCATCATAATGAATTTTGATATCTACTAAATGTTCTGTATTATCTATTCAAAGAATTATGTCATTTTTCTTCTTAGGTTCCCTAATGTTGAATTACCCTTGTAGTCTTAGAGTAAATGCATCTTGACCATGATATAATATTCTTTTGTTAGACTGCTGGATTTGACTTGATAATGCTTTATTTCAGATTTTCATCTGTATTCATAGATGAACTGGACCTACAGTTGTATTATGAATGTTATTTTTTTCATCTTTGGTATCAATGTTCAATTTCATTCATTCTCTCAATAAATTTATATTTAATTTCTATTATGTGCCTGGAATGCTGTTAGGTACTGGGGATTAAGTGTTGAACAAGATGATAAAATCTCTGCTCTCTTGGTGCTTGTAGTCTGTTGAGGAATAGGGTTAAGAAAACAGGGTATTAAAACACAGTGTTATAAATGCTGTAGTAAGGATAAGGGAAAAATAGGAGGAGCTTCTACCCCATGTTTGGGGAAATTGGAAAACACTTTCTAGAGACAGTAGCATTTAAACTGACATTTAAGTAAGAATGTCTATTCTAAAGAGTACTGGAGTGGAGAGGAGAGTGTCCTTGAGAGATGGAGGGGCCTGTGGGAAGACCTGAAGGTGAGGAAGAACGTGGTGCTTCTGAAAAAAAGGAAAAATGTTCAGTAGGACTTGAGCAAAAGTGGAGGAAGAGGAGAGCTGAGACATAAGGCTAGAATGCTTCCTGGAGATCAGAACTGACAGAACCTCGTAGAATATGTTCAGAACTTTAGATTCTCATCCCAAGATTAATGAAAACGAGAGTTTTAACTGTATGCTAGAGAATTAGGAAGCTCCTCTGTTCCAAGAAGAGTTAGTGATTTTGACTGTACTTTGGTGTTTAATCTGTATTTCTTTCATGGTTATTAAATTATTCATTATTCTACCTCTTTCTCAATAAACTTTGGGAATGCATATTTTTCTTGAAAATTGTCCATTTTGTGTATATTTGCAACATTTTAAGTATAAAGCTTACATGCAGTTCTCTTATTTTTGATCTCTTCCATTTCTATGTTTCACTCTCATCAAGAGGCTATTTAGTTCCTCTTCACTTTCTGCCATTACAGTGATATCATCTGCATATCTGAAATTGTTGATATTTCTCTCAGCAATCTTGATTTTAGCCTGTGATTCATCCAGCCTGATATTTCCCGTGATGTACTCTGCAGTTAAATAAGCAGAGTGACAATATACAACCTTGTCATACTCCTTTCCCAATGTTGAACCGGTTGGTTGTTCCATGTAAGGTTCTAATTGTTGCTTCTTGACCCTCACACAGGATTCTCAGGAGACCAGTAGGTGGTCTGATATTCTCATCTCTTTAAGAATTTTCAACAGTTTGTTGTGATCCACACAGTCAAAGGCTTTATTTAGCATAGTCAATGAAGCAGAAGTAGGTGTTTTTCTGGAATTTCCTTGCTTTCTCTGTGACCCAATGAATGATGGCAATTTGATCTCTGGTTCCTCTGCCTTTTCTAAACCCAGCTTGTACATCTGGAATTTCTCGGTTCTCGTACTGCTGAGGCCTAGCTTAAAGGATTTCGAGCATAACCTTACTAGCAAGTGAAATGAGCACAGTTATATGGTAGTCTGAACATTCTTTGGCATTGCCCTTTTGGATTTTAATGAAACTACTTTTTCCAGTCCTGTGGCCACTGCTGTTTTCCAAATTTGCTGACCTATTGAGTACAGCACTTTCACAGCATCATCTTTTTAAGATTTGAAATAGCTCAGCTGGAATTCCATCACCTCCACTAGCTTTGTTTGTAGGAATGCTTCTTAAGGCCTACTTGACTTCATGCTCCAGGATGTCTGGATCTAGGTGAGTGACCACAGCATCACGGTTATTCGGATCATTGAGATCTTTCTTGTATAGTTCTTCTGTGTATTCTTGCCACCTCTTCTTAATATCTTCTGCTTCTGTTGGGTTCTTACTGTTTCTGTCCTGTATTGTGCCCGAGCTAGAATGAAATGTCCCCTTGATCTCTCTAGTTTTCTTGAAGAGATCTCTAGTTTTTCCTCTTCTGCTGTTTTCCTCTACTTTACATTGTTCATTGAAGAAGGCCTTCTTATCCCTCCTTGCTATTCTCTGGAACTCTGCCTTCAGTTGTGTATATCTCTCCTTTTCTCCCTTGCTTTTCACTTCTCTTATTTCCTCAACTATTTGTAAAGCCTCCTCAGACAACCACTTTGCCTTCTTGCATTTCTTTTTCTTTGGGATGATTTTGGTCACCACCTCCTGTACAATGTTATGAACCTCTGTCCATAGTTCTTCAGACACTCTATTTATCAGATCTAATCCCTTGAATCTGTTTGCCACTTCCACTGTATAATCATAAGGTATTAGATTTAGGTCAAATATGAATGACCCAGTGGTTTTTCCCTAGTTCTTCATTTTAAGCCTGAATTTTGCAATAAGGAGTTGATGATCTGAGCCACAGTCAGCTCCAGGTCTAGTTTTTGCTGACTCTATAGAACTTCTCCATCTTTGGCTGCAAAGAATATAATTGGTCTGATTTCGGTATTGACCATTTGGTGATGTCCATGTGTAGAGTTGTCTGTTGTGTTGGAAAAAGGGTGTTTGCTGTGACCAGTGCATTCTCTTGACAAAACTGTGCTAACCCTAGGCAACCACTAATCTACCTTCTGTCTCTATCATGGATTTGCCTATTCTGGACATTTTATATAAATGAGATCATGTAATATGAGGGCTTTTGTCACTGAGTTCTTTTAGCGTAATATTTTCAAAGTTCATCTGTGTTGTAATATGTGTCAATAATTCATTCCTTTTTTATTCTCAAATAATATTCCACTATGTGGATATTTCACGTTTTATTTATCCGTTCATCAGTTGATAAGCATTTGGTTGTTTCCTTTGGGCTGTTATAATGATAGTGCTATCATTATCATTATAATTATATTTATCATTATAATGATAGTGCTATGAACATTCATGTGCAAGTTGTTGTGTAACTATGCCTTCATTTTGAGTATATGCTGGGAGTGGAGTTGCTGGATAATATGGTAACCCTGTGTTTAAGCTTTTGAAAAACTGGCTGACTGTTTTCCAAAGTGGTTACACCATTTTACACTCCCATCGGCAATGTTTACAGGTTATAATTTCTCCACCAACTCTTTATTTCCTGACTTTTTGATTATAGACAACTATTATGTACTTAATTGCCTCCTTTTCCTCTGCCATTTGTGTATTGACCCCTAAGCCCCCACAGTGACTGTGTTAACAATACAGCTTTTAAAGAGGTAATTAAGGTTAAATGAGGTCTAAAGGGTGTGATCCTAATCCAATAGCATTGATGTCCTCATAAGAAGAGAATGGGATACCAGGATGCCATGAACAAACACAGAGAAAAGACTGTGTAAGGACACAGGGAGCTGGCCATTTGCAATCCAAAGGAGACCTCCGGAGAACCTTAACCTGCTGACACCTTGATCTTGGACTTTTAGCTTTCACAACTATGAGAAAATAGATTTCTGTTGTTTAAACTCTGCAGTCTGTGGTATTTTAAGGCAGCCCTAGCAAACTAATACAACATTCTAATTGGTTTGAAGTGTTATCTCATTGCACTTTTGGTTTGCATTTCCCTAATGGCTAATGATACTGAGCATCTTTTATATTTGTTTTTATCCATTGGATTTTTAATGTCTTCTATTCATTATGATTTCATGTTTTCTTTTAATTTTCTTTATCTTTTGCTGAGTTAACTTTAATAAGTTAAAATTTTTATTTCAACTGTAATAACATTTTCCTTGGATTTTTATAAATGAATTTAAACACGTATTTTCTATCCACAGTAAGAATGAAACATGAGATCCATAGCAATCTTTTTCTTCTCTTCTCCAATTCTGTGACTGCCAACTCTCCTTCCCAGTCCCCTGCCACCACAACTGTATTTTCTGTCATCTTAAAGCTGATTAGAGTCACATAGAGATGAAGTATATTCCTGGACTGTACTGCAGATTCAGTACAAAGTTCTTGCCTTTAAAAAAGAAAGAAACAGTTTTTAAACTTCTTGAATTCTACAGGTTGAGATTGGTAACTCTTTCAAATAGGAAAAAAAAAAAAGATTCCTTTCTGGGCTTTGCCTTTTAAAGTTTCTTTTAAATGTTCTGTATTTGTTTATTTGTAAATTTTACACTTGGAAATGTAACTAGCCCCTGAAAAGTATGTGGGATAATGTTTTGGCAAAACAAAATGTGGAGTCTTTTAGGGAGAAAGACATTACATAAATCCAGAACCAGTAAAGAAAATCAAAAAGTATGATTTCTTTTCAAAATATAATAAGTAAAATTGTCTCAGTAGAACTTTGTCCAATAAAAAACTAGTTTTCAGAGTGAGTTTGAATTTTTATGGTTATGGCAGAAAGTGAAGAAGAACTAAAGAGCCTCTTGATGAAGGTGAAAGAGGAGAGTGAAAAAGTTGGCTTAAAGCTCAACATTCAGAAAACTAAGATCATGGCATCTGGTCCCATCACTTCATGGGAAATAGATGGGGAAACAGTGGAAACAGTGTCAGACTTTATTTTTTTGGGCTCCAGAATCACTGCTGATGGTGACTGCAGCCATGAAATTAAAAGACGCTTACTCCTTGGAAGGAAGGTTATGGCCAACCTAGATAGCATATTTAAAAGCAGAGACATCACTTTGCCAACAAAAGTCCGTCTAGTCAAGGCTATGGTTTTTCCAGTGGTCATGTATGGATGTGAGAGTTGGACGGTAAAGAAGGCTGAGCGCCGAAGAATTGATGCTTTTGAACTGTGGTGTTGGAGAAGCAATTGTTTTTAACAATTTTTAAATTATTAAATATTACATATATCCAGAAAGGGAGCAAATCATACATATATACATTTAACAAATCATAATACAATGAGCTCCAATGGAATCACCATACCAATGACAAGAAATGTAACATTGCCAACATATAGAAACTGACTCTGCATCTTCCCCATCACAGCTTATTCCCTCCCTGCCTCTACTCTCTTGACATGTGTTATAATCATTTTCTTATGTTTTACTGCCTAAGCAATGTAGGTTAGTTTTGTCTATTTTGGACAATTAAAAACGGCTGTATTTTGCTCTTTCATTTAACACTGTCCGTGAGAATCATCCTTGTTGATGAGTGTTGCTCTAATTCACTCCTTTTCGTTGCTATATGGTATTCCATAAGTATATAAATAACTTATTGATTATTTTATTATGATGGATATTTAAGTTATTTTCAGTTTTTAAGTTTTAAAAACAGTGCCATCATTAACATTGTGGTGTTTATATTCAAGAAATTCTCTAGCAGTGCAGTTGCTGAATCATATAGGATATGTAGCTTCAGTTTTCTGAAATCAAACAGTTTTCTCAAATTGTTCTTCCAATTTTCACTATCATTAGCTCTGAATGAGAGTTCCTGTTACTTCATATTCTCACAAATACCTGGTATTGGTCAGACTTTTAATGTGTACACTCTGGTATGTAGATAAATTATTAGAACTCGTTTAAAAAAAAAATCTCAAACTTACAGGAAACTTGCAGGTACAGTGCAAATAACCATTTTTTTTCTGAAGCATTTGAGAATAATTTGCCAACATGATACCCTAATGTCCCAGAATATTTTGGTTTATGTCTTCTACAAAGAAGGATATTCTTTTATGCATCCATAATATAGCCAATAAAATCAGGAAACTTACTCGATTACATTGTGACCATCTAAGCTACAAACCCCATAAACGGCTTCACTAATTGTCAGATGCATGTCTTTTAGACTTCCCTGGTGGTTCAGACAGTAAAGAATCTTCCTGCAATGTGGGAGACCTGAGTTTGATCCCTGGGTGGAGAAGATCCCCTGGAGAAGGAAATGGCAACCCACTCCAGTATTCTTGCCTGGAATATCTAATGGACAGAGGAGCCTGGTGGGCTACAATCCATGGGGTCACAAAGAGTCAACATGACTGAGTGACTAATGCTGTCCTTTATGATAAAAGGATCCATATTAGAACACATACTGTATATAGTTGGTGTATTCCTCTGGTCTCTAGTCTGGAACCATTCCTCAGTCTCTCCTTGACTCTTATGGCCTTGATACTTTTGCAAATAACTGGCAAATAATTTTCTTGACTATCTCTCAGTTTATGATTTCCATTATTTTCTCATGATTAGATTCAATTAGGTATCTTTCCAGGAGCATCACAGAAGATGGTCTGCTGTGTTCTTCTCATTGCATCCTATCCAGTGACAGATTATTTTGATTTGTCTTATTAATGCTGCTGCTGCTGAACACTTGATTAAGGTGGTGACTGCTGAAGTTCTACATCATACAATTGATCTTTTCTTCTTGTAATAAATAAGAAATTTTTGGGAAGTGAGAATCACTGCAAGCTGGCTTCTATCTTTTTCACAGGTCACCCTCTTTTACTACTTCTTTACTTTCTGGCATAGCCTCCTCAGTCTAGGCCACCCTTCCATGGGAGTGCCCTCCTTGCCTGTAGGTAACCCTTCCCAAATTTATTGCTTGCTCAGATCTCCTCTCTTGAGTTTCATCCCTGTCTGTCCAGTTGTCTAGCTGGCATTTCCAGTTGGGTATCTAATGGGCATCTTAAATTTTATTGTAAGTTTAGAATGCAATTCTCAACTTTGTAAGACATAAACCAAATGGCTTCCTCCCCTAGGCATCTCCACCTCATTCAGTTGCATTGCCATCTTCTTCCTTCCTCAGGCTGAGAAACATAGATCTCAACCTTTGGGCTTTGCTATCTTCCCCATCATATGAAGCTTCAGGCTGCCAGCAAGTTCTGTACATTTACCTCCTAAATATGCGTCTTGTCTCCCCTCTTCTTTCCAGTCCCTCTGGGCTCACTCTCTCCTTCCTCTTGGATGTTTACAGCAGTCTCTCCATTGGTTTCTCCACTCTCTTGCTTCACTCAAGTCCTTTCCCACGCACCTTTTATCAGTGCAAATCTTAGCCTTCAGGTCTCACCTTAATTGTCCCCTCCTGAGATGGGTCTTCCTGGCTTATCACAAAGTTCATCTCGCCCCACATGTCACTACACTATTAAAACATCCTCTTTCCTTCGTAGCACTTTACATGATCTGAAGGTATTTGCTTCTTTTTTTTCCCTAAGGGTTTTTTTTTTTTTTTAATATGGACCATTTTTTAAGTCTTTATTGAATCTGTTACAGTATTGTTTCTGTTTTATGTTTTGGATTTTTGGCTGCGAAGTGTGTGGGATCTTAACTCCCTGCCTAGGGATCGAATCCACACCCCCTGCATTGGAAGGCGAAGTCCTAGCCATTGGACCTCCAAGGAAGTCTCCACTGCTTCTTTGCTTGCTTGCTGTCTTCTTTATAACCATTAGATTACAGGCTTAGGAGAACAGTAGCTTGGGCCCAAGCGCAGCATTGTGTTAGAAGAAAGTATAACAGTGGTTCAGTACTCAAGTCCACCAGAAATAAATGCAGTGTAATTGCCTAAAAGAGGAAATGCATCCTTTTTGAGGTATGGAGAAGAAGATTAAGTGCTACTGTTAATATAAGAGAATAAAATGATTTTTAGAAGCTAATTTTTCCAAAACTACAAATGGCCGAGATGGGAAAATCAGTGAGAATCTATGAATAGACCATGATGAAATCTGCATCAGAGAGTTCTCTTACCTTTAAAACAAAAAAAACCACATTGTTCTCCAAGGCCACAGAGCTTATAGGAGAGGCCTTTGAAAGCCAGTCTCCCAGCTTCCATTGTGTAGCTCATAGCTCCCAAGAAAGATGTCCTGTAGTATATGTAGAATAGTAAACCGAACTCAGCGGAGATGCTTATCATTATCCATAAGGTTTGGTCAGGGGACATGGCTACTAGGTAAAGGGACAACAAGCCATGGGAAAGAGCAGGAACCCAGTTACTCACTTCCCTGAGATTTTTGTAACCATTAGACCCATTCAGATCTGTTGTAAAGATTTAAGATTTTTACGTATTGATTTTTTTAAGTTTTTCAAAGATAATTTTTTTTTTTAGTTAAGATAGAAATTTAATCCAATAATAATGATGACTGTTTTAGGCAGCAGTTCTTTGGTAACAAATAGCCCCAAATTTCAGTGGTCTTCAAGAACAGAGGGTTATTTCTTGCCCACATTACGTGTCTTTGGCAGATGGGCATTGAATCTACTCCTGGTCCCTGTGTCTTTTCATCCTGTGGTCCAGGCCAAAGGAGCAGCCTCTCTCTGGGACGTTGTGTGCTTATGGCAGAAGGAGAAGAGCCAGTGGAAATGTGCATTGCCCGTTAAAAGTTCTGATCAGACATTATCTGTGTTGTGTCTACTAACAGCCTTGTGGCAGATTCTTTACCATCTGTACCTTAAAAACTAGATGCCCAGGTTTGAAGCCTGGCTCATACCTGCCAGCTATGTGGACCTGGGCCTCAATTTCCACATCTGTAAAACAGGAGTAATTAATAAAAGCTATCTGATAGGATAATTATAGGGACTAATGAGTTAATATGGCTCAGACGGTAAAGAATCTGCCTCCAGTACGGGAGACCTGAGTTCAACCCCTGGGTCAGGAAGATCCCCTGGAGAAGGGAATGACTACCCACTCCAGTTTTCTTGCCTGGAGGATTCCATGGACAGAGGAGCCTCACGGGCTGTAGTCCATGAGGTCACAAAGAGTCAGACATGACTGAACGACTGAGCACACACACACACACACACACACACACACACACACACACACACACATTCTCTCTCTCTCCATAAGGGCAGTGCTTTCATAGCCATGATTCAGTGCCAAGAACAGTGCCTAGAAACAATAAGTTCTTAATAAATATTTGTTGAATGAATGAGTGAACATTATAAGCTTTGTGGAGAAAAAAATAAAAGACAATGTGAAATCATATGTAGTAAGTGCTTTTTTAAAATCTTTGAAGGCAATGGCACCCCACTGCAGTACTCTTGCCTGGAGAATCCCATGACCAGAGGAGCCTGGTCGGCTGCAGTCCATGGGGTCGCTAAGGGTGGGACATGGCTGAGCAACTTCACTTTGACTTTTCACTTTCATACACTGGAGAAGGAAATGGCAACCCACTCCAGTGTTCTTGCCTGGAGAATCCCAGGGACGGGGGAGCCTGGTGGCTGCCATCTATGGGGTCGCACAGAGTCGGACACGACTGAAGCGACTTAGCAGCAGCAGCAGCAGCTCTTATTTTAATCTTTGAATATTCGGAGATTAAATTTTAGCTGATTAGTAAATACACTTATTGGCATATAATGATTAGTCATCATTATTATTGAATCAAAACATCCTATTTAAAAAATTAATTCCATGAGATTTCTGTAGGAAAATAGTATGTTAATGTTTTTAAAATAAACCATCAGCACTATATCCTTTAACCTTAAATTAAGCTACAAGTTCTCTGATTCTTTCATTACACTTTGACTTGATGTCTATTTGCATTGCCTTGAAATTATGTGGTTTTTTTTTTTCTTTTTAATGCTTTCAGTGAAGCATGGTAAATACTGTTGTATGTATCATCTTTCCAAGTTGCCGTGAAGAGTTATAAGCAGAACTTGTGGAGAATAAGGACTCTGACAAAAAAAAATATTTTTGGAAATCAGAATTTACCAAACCATGAGTTCTTCAAGAATTGAGAATGTGTCTTACTGTGCCTTTGAATCCACACAATTAGCTTGATTTTCAGCATCTTGGAGGAGCTTAAGAAATGAATGGACAAATGAATGGATGGACAAGTGTCTATTCTCTGAAAGATTGATAGGAAGGAATGTCACCATCTACTTATTTTTGAACTCCTGAGTCTTGTCATTCATTCTGCTAGCAAATAACACTGCTGAGCAAAATCACCTTAGTCATTTAAAGAATTCCCTTCACAGAGCTGAGTTTTAATGTTTTGTGCTGTGTTTATTTTTAATCAAAGGATGATACAAGGAAGTAAATAAAATTAGTTACTCCATTTATTACAGAAGTTTTGAGGGCAGTGTCTATTGTTTCAATTCACTCCCCAGCCCCCCCCCAGCCCCCCCCAAAGAGCATTCCATTTGAGAATTTCCTTTTAAAATTTCATGCTGGAAAATTTTGCTTTCCTGAAGTATTGTCTGCTTCCTTCTTTCTGCTTGTGAAAATTATGTGACTAATTGTGCCTCTTCTTTCATTTTGACTCCCTGGAGTCCCAGAGTCAAACTTGGAGTATAATTATAGCACGTATATTTGTGTCTTTCATTTCAGAGGTCTGGAATTTCTGCTCTCACTTATGTTCTCCCTGTCTGGACTTTAAAATGTCTATTAATATTTTACTGTTGCTTGGTTACACATGTACTTGCTGAAAGCCACCCCAAATCCCTATGGAATGAAGTAAATTATAAATAAAAACACACACACATGCATTCTTACAGTCCCAAAGCAACTATGTGTACAAAGGCCTCTAAATTGGATTGCTGACACCTAGTAGCAAGAACCTCTTTTCCACAGATCAAGTAGAAGTCCCATATGCTCTTTCTCTGTGCTGTCTCTGTGGTTCCTACAGTATAAATAAGTTCTTCAAAAGGTATGGCTCAGGCGTAGCTTTCTGAAAAGGCGGCCTACTTTTGGGTTCGTTGAGTTTGCTAAAGTAGTGCTTTTTCCTGAAAGTCTCTTGGCCCATCCTATAAATGAATGAATTTTTTTTTTGTAACTTCCTCAAAGGAAAGACCAAAGATCATCCAGTAAGTTCTTGCCGTCTTGGGTAAAGGTAGACCATGTTTGTGCTCTGTCTGTTATTCTCAAAAAAAGGACATTTTGAGGAGTTGTAATCGTTTCAGCTCAATTGGCAATTGTTTTATTAGTGGTTTGTAGAAAAGGATAAAGCTCTTCAGAAGACCTACAACTTGTCTATTTGATATTTAACAGGAAATAATGGGTTATCTTTATGGTTGGCTGTTACCTTTGTGATGATATGTCAACAGGACAGAGAAGAATGTATTTCACATGGTGACAGCAAAGTGCCACATCCATCAGGGTGATTTTTCTGAGCTGGCACCGCCATCAATCAGTTTTTTAAGGGTTCTGGCTGAATTCTAAATTCACATATTGATGAAAAGTAGAGAACTATTTCAGGACAGATTTTATTTTGAAAACTTTATTTTGGAGTGTTGCTGATCAGGATAGATTTTAGAGCACAACTTCTTTTTCAGTAATGTCATTTGAATTCTAGAGAAATACAAGCTTGTACCCTGTTCCTCTGAATTTTTAAATGCTCTTTTCTCTTCTCCTTTCTTGTTTCCCCACCAGGTAAAAATCTGACTCTTTCTTCACATTCAGCCCAAGGTCATTTTCTCTATGGACCACTGCTCACCTCCAGTATGCAGAAGTAGTTGCATGTTGTATGTTATGTGATAGTAGTTACTATAATGCTTTGTTGTGTTGTGATAGCTCACCCCTCTGGGGAAGAATTATCCTTAAAGTCCTGTTATGGAATTATCATGAAAAAAGAAGGAAAATTATCATTAATACCCA
The DNA here is from genome assembly GCA_024291935.2 of Okapia johnstoni. Lineage (NCBI taxonomy): Eukaryota > Metazoa > Chordata > Mammalia > Artiodactyla > Giraffidae > Okapia > Okapia johnstoni. The sequence continues at coordinate 65,063,950 of CM044308.1, forward strand.
CAGAGGAGAAAAAAAATTCTGCCATTTACTCTATCACTCGTACATTTTCTCCTAGTTCTTGAAAAAGCATTTCTTTAGTAAAGCTATACAAAATCCTCCTAAATATAGTCACACTGTCCAAATGCTGTCATCATCAATGTTAACCAACTCCAACCTCCTGGGTGAACTGCTACATAGTACCTGTGCGCTTATCTTGACTTAAAGAAATAGTAGAGTATTAAAAATAATTTTTATTGGAATTTATCTTTGCATTAAAATTAAGGCTTGTTTATTATAGAAAATCTAGCAAAAGCAGCCATACAAGAAAACTCACAGCTAAGTCACTCTTGTGTTTTGATATTTTTAACCATCCCATATTTTGAATTGGGAAGTTTCATACTATTTTGCTACCTGCTTTTTAAACCAGGTTACTTATATAAAGTTTGTGTTAGTATGAGCAAACTCTACAGAAAATATGTCCCCTTTCTATAGAAGACAAGTGCTGCATGATAGATCATTAAGGACATCAAACAGAAACTGTGCACTGAATCCAGGCCTGAATTCTGCTTTTGCTCTTTGTCAGCTGTGTGACTTTTGGCAAGCTACTTAAACCTTGGGAGCCTTCCTGTTTTTTTTTTGGTTTTTTTTTTTTTTGAGTAAAATGAGGACAGTTAATGCCTACCTTTTCCAGGCACCATAAAAATGAAATGATTTGACATGCATACATGCACCTGTTACATAATCTTTTTAGTCTGTTCACCTCTACCTACCTGTGGAGCTTTATTGTCACTGACCTTTGCCCCCTGTGCTTCTGCCATTTGATCTTCCTGCAGTTCATCAACTAGACCACCGTATCTTGTGCAGATGTACTCATGACTCATTACATCCTGCTGTGTTCACTAGTGCAGAGGGAAGATGTAGAGGAAGATAAAGGACTGGAGACAAAGGCTTTACCTGGAGGTTCTGGATAGAGGAAGATAACTACAGACACAGTCCTCATCCTAAATAAAATCTGTAGTCTAAAAAAAATTAATGTGTATCAAGAAAATAACTAGCTGAGAAGTGTTCCTTATTCCTGATATTTGTAATAACTAGTTCTCAGTCTTTGGATTTGCAGGGGTAACAGCATGAGATGTTTGTTTTTATAGGAAGATCACTTAATGAAAGTGATTTTAACAGGAAGGACTAAAATAGCACTTTGCATTTGCATATATTTGCATGTTTTAGCAATGTGTAAGCCTTTCTGTTTTCCTCTGGCATTTGTGGATAAAAAAAGAAAGAGAGCCACACAGACTGATGTGATTTGGGGTCCAAGACTGACTTTATCCACATATGCCCACCAGATTCTTCCCATTTCCGGCAACTGAAATCTCTTCCTTTTTGAACTATTGATACTTTGTGTTTTGACACACTTCTGCTTATGCATTCTTTTGGCTGATACTAACCACACCCTAACTGGGGCAGGTGAAACTACAGATAACTTACTTTATTGAAAAGCACAGTTAGGGATCAGAGTTGTGTAGGTTTTATTTTTTATTTTTATGATGGGATTGCCAAATTGAATACATCATATAAATAATAAATATTGTTATAAATTTATAAACTCCACTTCCTACAACAAACATCTCTGCTGCATATAACTTTTCCCATGCTTTGGATTATTTCCTAAAGTCATAAAACTGAAAACCTGATTAAGACAAATGAATATGGTTCAAAATGCAAACTGCCTTCCAAACTGTATTAATTTACGTTTCCATTAGCAGTGCATTCATCTTGGCTGTCTCTATGTGAACTCTTTGCTTGTTAATTTAATAAGCAAAATATATATTTTTCTTTTTTTGGCCATGTGGCATGTGGCCAGAACCTCCAGGTAAAGCCTTTGTCTCCAGTCCTTTATCTTCCTCTACATCTTCACATCTTAGTTTCCTGACCAGGGATCAAACATGCATTGGAAGCACAGAGTCTCAATCACTGGACTGCCAGGAAAGTCTCCTAAGCAAAATGTTAAATCTCATTTAACTGCTTTATTTCTTTGATTGTAAGGTTATCATTTTTCTCTATATATGTTAATTAGCCTTTCAGTTTTTGGTAAATTGTCTGTTAGTGATATTTGACCTTTTATCTCATGAGGTAACACTGTTTCTACATAAGTGGGAAAGTTTTGATGTTTATCGATATTTCCTAAGGCATCTGACACTGACATTATGGAACCCTCTAAGGACAGCATTTCTGCTGACTGTCCACCACTCAGAGAGGCAGTGTAGTTACTAAGAGCATGGACTTAAGGAGTGATTCTGCCTGGGTTTCACCCCAGATTCTGCCACATTCTAGCTGCGTGTCTTTGGACAAGTTACCTGGCTTGCAGGGCTTCAGGTTCCTAAATGTTAAATGAACATGCTAATAATTGCCTCTGCACTCCATAGTCATATGAATTCAAGGTCAGTCCCCATGGCACCTGGCACACAGCAGGCACTTAATACATGTGTGCTGTTTGCCATCCTTCAGAACCTAAGCTCTAGGAGAGCAGGGCCTTCGGTCTTGTTTGCTGTTATGTCACGTGCTTGAGAGATACCTTCGTGGGTGCTCCTTCAGTAACGAGTCCTAGAAACATCACTGAGAGCAGTGATATGACTGCCCAAGTGTCTGCAGTTGGCACTTTTCTTTTTCTTGGGCAGTTTGAGATGAAGATAAGGGTCGGATGGAACATAGCAGGAAGTGATATGATTTACCTCAGCTTCCTTAATGCAGTGGATCAAGAACTTTTCAGGAGTCTGTGAAGAATGGCCAGAAACTGCCATCTGGGTCAGGACCTTCCAGATGCCCAAGCTGTTTCTCCTTCCTCCCATTTGCTTTCAGAGATTGGCCTGGCCCTGAGTTGCCCCCTGAACAGTCTTTGAGAGGAAACAAATGAAGAGCCTCTGACCGAAATGACAGTATTAGATCCCAGTATTAGCTCCCGTTCAGAATTTAACCTGAAGAACAATTTATTGGAACCTTTTGGACCTAGTCCCCATTTATCTTTGCCTGAGGAACTCTCTGTAGCAGTTTTGTACAGGTTTATTGCAGTCTAGTGTATATACAGTGAACTTCAACCTTTTCCAGGCACACTTTGAACAATGTGACCATATCACAATCAGTAGAGAATATTCCCATTACTCCAAAAAGGCCCTTCTTGTCCCTTTTTCATTAGTCCCCTCCTCTTGTTCCAAACCTGGCAACCACTGATCTGAAATATGTCTGTATTATCTTGTCTTTTCCCATGCCATGTAAGGGGTATCATATTGGGTTGGCCAAAAAGTTTCTTCAGGGTTTTCTGTACCATCTTATAGAAGAACCCGAATGAGATTTTGCTCAACTCAATACAATACTCAGCTTTTCGAGTTCAGCTAGTTTCACTCAGCATAATGCTTTTGAGATTCATCCACATTGTTGAATATATCAGTATTTCCTCCCTTTTTATTTCTGAGTGTATGCTTTTTTGAGCAATTTAGAAATGATCTTATTTACCCCCAAGAGTAAATGGCTGACTCTTTTTGCCTGTTCTTACAGAATCTCCTTGAGTGTCAGAATGCCTGTGAAGTACATGCAAAGGACTTTTATAACTCAGAAAATCTGAGTAACAGGAGGATATTGCGGATGGGTAACTTGCTGAGTACATATCGAAGTGTTTCTGAATTACACTGATTTTTTCCTTCCTGTTCTTTTCCATTGTGTTAAGCAATAAAAGTTTAAAACTATTTGGTCCCAGTAGAAAATTATATTTAATATAAATTTTAAAAGTGTATCCTAAAAATAAAGTGTCACAATTAAACTAGACAAAATTGCTAGTTTGCTCACATAAGGGGACTCCTTCCTATGTGAGCAAAGGATAGATTAATTTATTACTCATCTCCTTTTAGACTACTAAAGAGCACAAATCAATTTAACCTAAGGAAAAGTCATTCAGTTGAGTAAATCAGAAAATGTAAACTGTCTCATCAGTCTTCACAACATCTGTGTTGTACGAGGGAATATTATCAATGTGTGTGTTAGTCACTCAGTCGTATCCAACTCTTTGCGACCCCATAGACTGTAGCCCACCAGGCTCCTTTGTCCATGGGATTCTCCAGGCAAGAATACTGGAGTGGGTTGCCATTTCCACCTCCAAAAAGGCTGACGAAAGTGTGTAAAATCAAGACGATAACCGTACTTAGCAGCACAGTCGCAATAAAGCGTCACTGAGATCTGAGGAAGTATTATCTTAGGAGTTCCTGCTTTGGACTGAGTTAGCTTGAGACAGTGAATTACCCCAGTGTCCTAAATCCATCAACAGGAACACAGATGCTCTATTTGTTATAAATATCTATTAAATCTTTTAAACTGGCAGCTAGCCATGCCAAATGAAGAAGACTCTTGGCCCACGTTTTCTTTCTCTTCTGTTTAATCAAGGCTGTTCAGGGCTATCCCCCAACCTGCAGCCCTGTCTGCTGTGACCCTGCCTCCTGTTTTAAAATGGAGTCATTGACGGAAGTGAAAGTTAGTCACACAGTTGTGTCCAGCTCTTTGCTATCCCATGGACTGTAGCCTGACAGGCTCCTCTGTCCTTGGAATCCTCCAGGCAAGAGTGCTGGAGTGGGTTGCCATTTCCGTCTCCAGGGGATCTTCCGACCCCAGGAATGGACCCGGGTCTCCTGCATTGCAGGCAAATTCTTTACCAACTGAACTACTAGGGAAGCCCATTGATGGAGGTTAAATGTTTTACTCAAAGTTACGTGATCTTTTTCTCATCTTGGAGCTTTTGGAGGACAGAGATTCATTTTATTTACTTTGCAGCCTTGTGTGTGGCTGCATTTACCTCACACGGAGAAGATGCACAATATATCAGACTGGCTGCATGAGGGAGCGCAATAGTCTATCTGTCTTAGAGCGGGAGCCTGGTTTTGGCCCGTTAAATTATTGGAACACAAACACGCCCGTTCATTAAAGTGTCTGCTGTGGATGCCTTGTATCTAAAACAGCAGTTGAGTACTTACACTGGGGACCATCTGGCCCCAGAGCCTAAGACATGTCCTTTTCCTTTACAGAAAAAGTTTGGCAGTTCCTGCCTTAGAGTCATAATGTCCAGGCTCACATCTCAATTCTCCCACTCATGGTGTGATGCTGAGCAAGCCGCTTGATGATTCTAAGCTGGAGTTTCTTCCTCTGCAAAATATAGATAATAGGAGTAGCTACCTTGGAGGCTGCTTTTCATCATAGGGGACTGGAATGCAAAAGAGGGAAGTCAAGAGATACCTGGAGTATTGTGAGTACAGAATGAAGCAGGGCAAAGGCTAATAGAGTTTTGCCAAAAGAATGCACTGGTCCTAGCAAACACCCTGTTCCAACAACACAAGAGACGACTACACATGGACATCACCAGATGGTCAATACCGAAATCAGATTGATTATATTCTTTGCAGCTGAAGATGGACAAGCTCTATACAGTCCAGGAAAAACAAGACCTGGAGCTGACTGTGGCTCAGATCAAGAACTCCTTATTGCAAAATTCACACTTAAACTGAAGGAAGTAGGGAAAACCACTAGACCATTCAGGTATGACCTAAATCAAATCCCTTATGATTATACGGTGGAAGGGACAAATAGATTCAAGGGATTAGATCTGATAGAGTGCCTGAAGAACTATGGATGAAGGTTCATGACATTGTACAAGAGGCAGTTACCAAAACTATCCCCAAGAAAAAGAAATGCAAAAGGCAAAATGGTTGTCTGAGGAGGCCTTACAAATAGCTGAGAAAAGAAGAGAAGCTAAAGGCAAAGGAGAAAAGGAAAGATATATCTATCTGAATGCAGAGTTCCAAAGAATAGCAAGGAGAGATAAAAAAGCCTTCCTAAGTGATCAGTGCAAAGAAAAGAGGAAAACAATAGAATGGGAAAGACTAAAGATCTCTTCAAGAAAATTAGAGATACCAAGGGAACACTTCATGCAAAGATGGGCACAATAAAGGACAGAAACGGTATGGACCTAACAGAAGCAGAAGATATTAAGAAGAGGTGGCAAGAATACACAGAAGAACTATACAAAAAAGATCTTAATGACCCAAATAACCATGATAGTGTGGTCATTCACCTAGAGCAAGACATCCTGTAATGCGAATTCAAGTGGGCCTTAGGAAGCATCACTACGAACAAACCTAGTGGAGGTGATGGAATTCCAGTTGAGCTATTTCAAATCCTAAAAGATGATGCTGTGAAAGTGCTGCACTCAATATGCCAGCAAATTTGGAAAACTCAGCAGTGGCCACAGGACTGGGAAAGGTCAGTTTTCATTCCAGTCCCAAAGTAAGGCAATGCCAAAGAACGTTCAAACTACTGCACAATTGCACTCATCTCACATGCTAGCAAAGTAATGCTCAAAATTCTCCAAGCCAGGCTTCAGCGGTACGTGAACCAAGAACTCTCAGGTGTTCAAGCTGGATTTAGAAAAAGCAGAGGAACCAGAGATCAAATTGCCAACTTCCGCTGGATCATAGAGCAAGAGAATTCCAGAAAAACATCTATTTCTGCTTTATTGACTATGCCGAAGCCTTTGACTGTGTGGATCACAACAAACTGTGGAAAATTCTTAAAGAGATGGGAATACCAGACCACTTTACCTGCCTCCTGAGAAGCAACAGTTAGAACTGGACATGGAGCAATAGACTGGTTCAACATTGAGAAAAGAGTACGACAAGGCTGTATATTGTCATCCTGCTTATTTAACTTCCATGCAGAGTTCATCATGCGAAATGCTGCATTGGATAAAGCACAGGCTGGAAACAAGATTGCCGGGAGAAATATCAATAGCTTCAGATATGCAGATGACACCACCCTTATGGCAGAAAGCGAAGAGGAACTGAAGGGCCTTTTGATGAAAGTGAAAGAGGAGAGTGAAAAAGCTGGCTTAAAACTCAACATTCAAAAAACAAAGATTATGGCATCCATTTGGATCACTTCATGGCAAATAGATGGGGAAACAATGGAAAAAGTGACAGATTTCATTTTCTTGGGCTCCAAAATCGCTGCACATGGTGACTGCAGCCATGAAATTAAAAGACACTTGCTCCTTGGAAGAAAAGCTATGACAAATCTAGACAGCATATTAAAAAGCAGAGATATTAGTTTGCTGACAAAGGTCCATCTAGTCAAAGGTATGGTTTTTCCAGGAGTCATGTATGGATGTGAGAGTTGGACTATAAAGTAAGCTGAGTGCCGAAGAATTGATGCTTTTAAACTGTGGTGTTGGAGGAGACTCTTGAGAGTCCCTTGGACTGCAGGGAGAACAAACCAGTCAATCCGAAAGGAAATCAGTCCTGAATATTCATTGGCAGGACTGATGCTGAAGCTGAAACTCGAATACTTTGGCTACCTGATGGGAAGAACTGACTCCTTAGAAAAGACCTGATGCTGGGAAAGATTGAAGGCAGGAGGAGAAGGAGACGATAGAGGAGGAGACGGTTGGATGACATCACTGACTCGATGGACATGAGTTTGAGTAAGCTCCGGTTGTTGGTGAGGGACAGGGAGGCCTGGTGTGCTGCAGTCCATAGAGTTGCAAAGAGTCAGACATTACTAAATAACTGAAGTGAACTGAACTGACCTTGGAGGCATTAAAATTGCCATCTGGGTCAGGACATTCCAACTTCCTCAGGTATTTCTCTTGCCTCTCTGGACTGTCAAATTAAATAGAAACTCTGCCTGATTATTTTCCAATTGTAAACTTTCTAGCAGATTTTAAGCTCCTTGACGAGTAGTTAAAACTTTTTTAAAGGCAGAGCAAAGGTCTTCAAATTTTCAAGCTTGAACTGTAAATCTTGCAGTGCTAAGGCCCCATGCTCCCAAAGTCTTAACAAGTGTGGGATGGGACCCTGAAATCTGCCTATTTGCCAGGCACCGAGGTGATTCTGGTATGAACAATCTATCCAGACTTTAAAAACACTATCTTAGAAGAACTAAACAATATAGCTTAGTGGGATTGTGAATAATTTTTTAACGTCTTGATTTATGTTTTGTGTAATTTCAATTTTATTTTATTTATTATTAATACCTTTATAAATTATTTTAATTTTTTAGTAAGCCATATTGTATCCATAAAGCTACTAAAAATAAACACACCTGTCCACATGGTACTGATGCAATAGCCTCAGTTGTTAAGGGAAAATAGAAACGTGTAAGACAGTGTGTGTTATATCTGATTTTTGTGTTAAGAGAAAGAGGAAAAGAGTTGAGGACATACACATATATGTGATAAATACAAAGATTCCTTGGAAAGACATAGAAGAAGCTGGAACCATCCTTACCCACCTTCCTTTAGATCAAGGGGATTTAGGAACACAAAAGGACTTGAGATCCCTCTGACACTACTGCAGTGATGTGGGTAATTAATCACGAGAACCAGCCTGAGAGCCTAACGCCAATTTATCATATGGTTTTTATAAGAAAAGGCCATCAACATTTCCACAACGGGCTTTTACAAGCCAACATGTAAAACCAACGTATAGAACCCACATATAGAACAGAGACTGATTTTACAAAGCAATATATAAAATCATATTTTGGGGGGTTAAATACTACCTACGTTAATGCCACAGTAAAGTCATTACTGAAGCTGGTGAGACTCATCAGGGCAGGAGTGTGGGTGGATCAGTGGAAGTCTATTCCTGTTGCTGGAGAGCAAACTAACTGGAGAAAGTTTCCTTGTAGCTAAATCAGGGAAGATTCTCTACTGTGTCCTCAGATCTCATCAAAGGAAACAAGTTGAGTCAAAAGGTACTTTACAAGATGAAAGGAGGTAAAATAGAATTGGCAATTCTGGAGAACCTTCAAGAAGGATACACACTTGATTGTTGTTTTAGAATTATGTCTAAAGTCTAAATCATTTTTATCATCTGGTAAGGAACCACAGCTGCTTAGCATTAGCTTAAGCAGTGCTACATAGTCTCAGAGGGATCACTGACCGTCTCTCTCTCAGAACTCTACCTTTGATACCTGGTAAACAGGTGAGCCAGTTCATGATCCCATACTAAGTCTATCCTCTCATGCCTGAATCTAAAATTTCCTTTAAGAATATAGGAAATAAATAGCCATTTATTCTCCAACCAAATATCAGAGAGATGCAGTTTATTCCCTAAGACGTGCGTTTGAACCGTTACCTTTTAGAAGCTGCAAATAAAAAAAAATTAGTTTACTTATCTGTATTTCAAACAACCAGCAGAGGTATTTATCTGGTGAGGTACTTTCCTGCAGAGAATTAAATGAATTCAGGGTGTGATGCTCAGGTTCTGTTTGTACTTTCACCGAGTAGCAGAACAGATCACCTTCCTTTTCCCTGTTCTTCGTCCCCCACCCTTTAATAGAATAGAATAAGCTCCCGATGTCAGCTTTACACACACAGAAGACTTCATCACTTGGCTTGACACTCCCTATCGCATACATTCTGGTTTGGTGAACTATACTTTGTGGTAGAGTCCAGTTAGCCTTGAAGATGGTGGACTCCTTGTTGGGGGATATATGTGTGCTCTAGTCCTGTTGGAAATGGTGATCATGAGTCACAGTGGTCGAGGGAATGTAAAATGGAAGTCCAGGGAAAATGAAGGGTTTTTCTCTGATGCTCATTGAAACTAGGGGAGGCTTAGAGTTGAGACTCATCCTGGATGTTTGTGGGATGCAGGGACATTGATTTGTCCAGAGCAGGCAATTTGTGATGGGGGATGGTAGGTGTTAGGTAATAGAAACTGGAGTGGGTAGGTTAAGTGGGGCCAGGTTTTGCGGTGAGGGGTCTTGAATGCCAGACTCAGCTAGAAATTTATTCTGAAATAAAAGGGAGTCATTGCATATTTTGTAGAAAGGGAGTAACAATGCAAGCAGATTTTCCTGAATTAATCTGACAGTAATGTTTAGAGCAGAGCAGAGAGAGACTGACTGAATAATAGGATATTGAGCAAGTTGGGCATGAGTAGATGACAGCCTGGATTAATGGATAACAGATTAAAGAGGCATCAGGTAAGGAAACAAATAAGATTTAGAGAGAAAACTAATCAAGCATGGAGAATGACAGAAATGAAAAAGTAAAATTATAGGTGTTAGAAAAACTGTGTAATATTTTCTTTGCTTTGAAGATTTATCAGTGGAAGAGGAAGAGTATACAGAGGATTAAAAGCAATCAGGAAGACAATTTTCAAGGAGCCTAGAGAAACAGACAAATTCAAATAGTGGTGTCCAGTTGGCAGCATCATATAGTAGCATCTGTGGATGGGAGGGTGGTGAGTGTTGAGACGGGTGTTAACTGAGCACAGACTTGTTTGGGACTCGGGTCACTGTGCAGTTTGAGTAGAATGGTGAGATCAGGAGTGGTTTGGGGGGGTTAAGAAAACAATGCTGAGATAAATAAAGGATACAGACCACTTGCCTCTGAAGTTAACAATGAAAGGAAGACTATTAAAGTTAATAGTAACAGCAACCTTACAGGTCACCAAAACTTGTAGTTTAGCCACCTATTTTCTGTTCAGAGGAGTTGTAGAAAATTATAAGATCTGGGAGGGGAAAAGGGTGGATTCCAACCCTTGAGCCTGACTCTGATAAACAGAGCATCTGTGATGATGTTTTCATGTGCTGATGGCTTTAGATTGTCCTCATTTATACCACACAGCTTTAGTTAACGTGTAGCTTTTGTACCTGTGAGTTCCCAGAAGTTCTGTTGGGTAAGGTGAGAGATGAAGGAGCAGAATTTCTGTTCTCCTCCTGCTGCTGCATGGAGTTGGAGGAGAAAGGGAACTAGGTCACTGATACCCTTTGTTTGAACTTCACAATATAATTTCACATCTAGTGAAGACTGGATTGTGGCTCTCCTGGCCTGAAGTTCAGATTATTCCTACTGCCCCCTGCTGTCAGGGTGGGGGCCTTACAGGAGGAAAAGGAGGATACTCGGGACCTGCTGTCTGCTGAGAGCCACCAAAACTGGGGTCACGGCTTTTCTTGCCAGTTGCTGTTGTTAACGGGCTGAGAAGACACTGCTCCAGGTGATCGCGTTGCATCTGCCTGCAAAGCTGAAGCCACTCAGACAAACCTAATTCTACCTGGCCAGAACCAGCGGCACAGTTACCAGTCTGAGCAAAAACCTTCCAAGATATTCATTCAGCTGCTGTTTCGGTTACAATCTGCTCTCAAGTGACAGGTCATAGGCATTGTGACCTGAAGAAGTAAATGAATCCTGGAGTTGTGGTCTGACACCCTGCCTTACTAGCTGCTGGATGAGAGCTTGAAATGCAGGAAAGTGATTCTTAGTACTTGTTTTTTTGGGGGGGCAGACGCCACAGCCAGTTAGGGGCTGTGAAACATTCTATGCATGGCCTGGAAGAAGGAAAATTTCCACTTTTCAGTTTGTTCAAAGGAGTTTACCTGGAGATACATACTCTGAGTCCAGTGAAGGATCACAGGCAGTCCCTGGAGTATGGTATCAAACGTACATACATGGCCTCGTTATTGCTGATTTTGTTCTTGTGTCTGAAAACACCCGGATGTAGGAATTTGAAAACTGTTCACATTTCATGGGTTCTCCAAGGTTCCCCCTGAGGATGTGAGAAAGGAAGTGAATAGAGATGGGTTGAAGGTTGAAACCCAAGTTTTCAACTTGGGATGAAAGATGAGTTGTAGGGACTGGGAGAAGGGAATGGCACCCCACTCCAGTACTCTTGCCAGAAAATCCCATGGACGGAGGAGCCTGGTAGGCTATAGTCCATGGGGTTACTAAGAGTCGGATACGACTGAGCGACTTCACTTTCACTTTTCCCTTTCATGCACTGGAGAAGGAAATGGCAACCCACTCCAGTATTCTTGCCTAGAGAGTCCCAGGGACGGCAGAGCCTGGCGGGCTGCCGTCTGTGGTGTCACACAGAGTCAGACACGACTGAAGCGACTTAGACTTAGACCTGGCAGTCCAATGGTTAAGACTCCCACTTCCACTGCACCAGGTATAGGTTCGATTCCTGGTCAGGAAAGATCTTGCATGCCATGGCCGAAAAGCCCTCCAAAAGATGTAAATTTCTACTTCCACAGTAAGTGAGCTTCCATGAAACTAGTTCCATTCAGTTAAAACCTTGCTTGGGGATCATGAAATTTACTTGGAGCTTCACCAGACCCCTTTTGTCTAAATGGGAAGAAATTTAAGAGAGGAAAACCAGATATCGGACTGCAGTCAGTCCTCATTATTCTTGGATTCTCTATTTGACAATTTGCCTACAAGTTAAAATTTACTTATAACCCTAAAATCAGTACTTGTGACACTTTAGTCATCCTTTGCAGACATACACAAAGTGGCAAGTTGTCCAACATACACATTCCCAGCCAAGGTCAAACAAGGCAGTGTTGTGCCTTGTTGTTCCTGTTCTCATTGTGTAAACAAGTGTCCTTTTCACAGTCTATTTATTGCTGTGTTTTCTCATATTTCTTGGGGTTTTTGTTGGTGGTGGAGGTGATTTTGCTACTTAACCCAGCATGATGCCAATGTGCTATTTAGTATTACTGAAATGCAGGAAGACTGTAATGTGCTTTATGGAGAAATGTGTGTGTTAGGTAAACTTATTTCAGTCATGAGTTGTAGTCTGTTGGCCTGAGTTTAATGTTAATGAATCAATAGATACTAAATAAGGTATCTTTAAACAGAAACCCACCTAAAATGATACACATGTATTGATTGCTGAACATGTTATGAACAGGGCTCTCAGGAACCTAACCCTATATTTCCGCTAGGAGCAGTGGTTTAGTGGTCATTAATTTAGTGTCCATATTAAGTTTATAGAAAACACCTACTACAAATAATGAGAAGCAGCTATACGTAAAGTGAGTGCCTCCTTTAGAATGAGCAACATTTCACTCATAATGTTGGGTTAATGTTGTATAGTAAATGCTATCTCAGATGACTCATGAAAATGATAAACATCATAAGGCTGGAGTAAGTCTTCAAAGGACTGAGGAGCAGGGTTTGCCTTTGCTGGTCAACGCTCGGATCCTTGAGCGCCTGGAAGGAGGGGGGATTCTTTAAGAGAGAGGATGAGCTCATTTCAGCATCTGGTGGGGTATGAGAGGCCTTCTAGACAGTACTGCTCAGTGACTTTATTTAAACCTAGCTCTCAGTTATCACTAACTGAGAAGGATAAAAAGTTAAGAGAAAGCAAACATTTTGAAGGACTGCCTTTTTTGCTGCTATCCTCTACTTTCACTGTTTTCCTGGGGAAATCGGTATTAATAATTATTCTTGATCCCTGTCGCCCAGAAGATGGCTTTGCAAGTTGACTGGTGTGTGTGTGTTTGTATGTATGTTTGCTTTTAGAGTGTGACTGAGAAAGATGTCATCTTTGTTTTTTTAGTCTTGTTGTAGCAAACTTGAACCAAACTTTAAAGAAAGGGATAAGTATTTGAATTTATTAGAATTTATTTTCTTTTTATTTGAATTTATTTTAGAACATTAAATACTGTGAACCCTTTGCTTACAGCCTCTTGATGTCCTGCTAATTTTGAAAGCAAAGATTCTGGATACTTTTATTCTGTCCTTTTGTGATAATCGTGTTGGGTGGACTGACTTCCAGGATACGTTAGGAAAGCATATACAGTAACAAAGACCCCAAACTGTAGTTGCCTTACCTTTTCCTTAAATCCAGGAAAGCATTACCTTCTTGATTGCAAGAGTGGAAATTGAGAGAAGGATATGCACCACGTGAAGATGGTGGTGGAGTTGGTAGGGGTCGTGGCAATAGCTGGTGATGGGAAGGGTGATGGCGGTAGGTGTGTTTTGTGTAGCCCACACTTGGATGTATGTGCTAGGTGCCCTTTTGTGGTATTTGCCCAAATATCAATGCCTTCAATTCCTTACTCTTTATGAATTACAAATCCCTGGCCTCCATTCTCCAGCAATGACTCCCTGGCACCCATTTTTACACACTGTAACTCTGTCTTTCAGATTATAGCAAATTATACTGGATCCCAGTTGGGCCCAATCAGAGTCCACTGGAATTAAGAGGTTTTAACCTTAATCTGGGCTGAACTATTAAACAGATGAGATCTAAAGTATGTGGCATGACCCGTCTTCTGCCTGCCGTGTAGGCGCAATACCAGGAAAAGAATGACCTGTAGAGAGAAAAACAGAGAGTAGAAACAAAGAGAGAAGCAGAGATGAGAAATGATCTGTAGGTTCAAGTTTTAAACTTTTTTCTGCAGCCCGTCTGTATACTTATTCCAAAAATTCTGTGTAAATTTGTAAGTATAATTATAATAGATTTTAATTATAATGATTACAGTTTTTTTGCTCAAGCTTGCCTAAGTCAGTTTCTGTTACATGCAACTAAATGAATCCTGACAAATACAATATGATACTATATTATCTTAAAGTTCCTCACAGTACTTTTATTCTAAAAAGTTGTAGATAAAGATCCCCTCCAAGATTATTAATATTAGATTGCTATTAATATTAGATTGCTATCAGATGTCCTTTGTCCTCCATTAACTCCTGGAGTTTGCTCAAATTCATGTCTATTGAGTCAGTGATGCTGTCTAACCATCTCATCCTCTGCTGCCCCCTTCTGCTTTTGCCTTCAGTCTTTCCCAGCATCAAGGTCTTTTCCAGCGAGTCGACTCTTCGCATCAGGTGGCCAAAGTTTTGGAGCTTCAGCTTCACCATCAGTCCATCCAATGAATATTCAGGGTTGATTTCCTTCAGGATTGACTGGTTTGATCTCCTTGCAGTCCATGAGATTCTCAAGAGTCTTCTCCAACACCACAGTTTGAAAGCATCAGTTCTTTGGTGCTTAACCTTGTTTATGGTCCAACTCTCACATCCGTACCTGACTACTGGAAAAACCATAGCTTTGACTATATGGACCTTGTTGGCAAAGTAATGTCTCTGCTTTTTAATACACTGTCTAGATTTGTCATAGCTTTCCTTTGAAGGAGAAAATGTCTTCTAATTTTATGACTGCAGTTACCATCCACAGTGATTTTTGGAGTCCAGGAAAATAAACCTGTCACTATTTCCACTTTTCCCCATCTATTTGCTGTGAAGTGCTGGGACCAGATGTCGTGATCTTAGTTTTTTGAATGTTGAGTTTCAACCCAGCTTTTTCACTCTCCTCTTTCACCCTTATCAAGAGGCTCTTTAGTTCCTCTTTGCTTTCTACCATGAGGGATGGGATCATCTGCATACCTGAGGTTATTGGATATTTTTCCCAGCAATCTTGATTTCAGCTTGTACTTTATCCAGCCGGCATTTCACATGATGTACTCTGCATATAAGTTAAATAAGCAAGGTGCCAATATACAGCCTTGACCTACTCTTTTCTCAGTTTTGAACCTTTACGTTGTTCTGTGTCCGATTCTAACTGTTGCTTCTTGACCTGCATACAGGTTTCTCAGAGGCAGGTAAGGTGGTCTGGTATTCCCATCTTTTGAAGAATTTTCCACAGTTTGTTGTGATCCACACAATCATAGGTTTTCGTGTAGTCAGTGAAGCAGAAGTAGATGTTTTATTGATTAACATTTCATAAAAATTCCCTTTGCCTTGTGAGAGCACAGTAATTGAATATATATCATTTTTTGCTTTGTTTTGATGTAACACTGTGTGATACATTTAATGGTGTGGTTGTAAGTTCATTTTGATAATTAAGTTTTAATAACCAATAAAGGTAATTCATAAAGAGGAATTGATCCAAATAGAAGAATGACATCATTGGCTGCACTTAGTAAATCAAAATATATATTTTTTCAGTTGCATTCACCAACAATGCCAAAGTTTTTGCTTCAGTTCAGCTAGTAATTGTTATTTTTCCCATGCCATTCATTATCCTTATAAAGCATATTGCATTTTTGTATTTCTAAGAAAGAGTTCAAAATTCATTAAAATTCATTCGGAAGATTTAGAAAGTGCTGTTTCCAAGTTTTTGAAGTGTGCAGATATGAAGATTTCTATAAACTCCTTATTCTTTCCACATCAGGTATTCACATATTCAAGTATTATTGCTAGGCATTGTTACAGACCTTGGAGCTAGAACACTGAGCACAAAACAGACAGAATTCCTCCCCTCATTCAGTGAGAAGGGGAGATGAACAATAACAGATAACAAGTGTAATTAAGATTTGCTAGATGATGATAAACGTTAAAGAAAAAAGCAGAGCAATGAAAGGGAACGGGAAGTGTTGGGAATAGTTCCTGGTTTAGATGGGGACCAGGAAAGGCCACATGGGAAGGTGATATTTCAGTAGAAATCTGAAGGAGGTAAGGGAGGGTATCTGGGGAAATATTCCAGGCAAAGGGAGCAGCCAGTGCAAAACCTGAGGCCACCTGTGCCTGGCCTCTTGGAGGTATAGGTCCATCGAGGCTGGAGGTGGGTGTAATGGTCCAATCATTACAATGATTGGACATTTGTAGACCATTGTAGGGAATTTGGCTTTTACTCAGAGACATGTGAGAAACCATCAGACGGTTTTGAGCAGAAGAGTGAGGGTGACTCTGGATGCTGGGGGCAGTGGTGTAGTGAAGGAATTGGGGAAGTACATACAGGCAGGTCAACAGGAAGCTGCTGCTGTCGTCTAGGAGTAAGATGACAGTAGTCAGGACTAGCCTGGGAGCATCATAGCTGATGAGAGTGGTTGTGGTCTTGGTGTATTTTAAAAGTGTTACCAGTTAGTTGTCAGAAGAGAAAATTTAGGTTTGGGACAATTGTGGGAAGTGTGAGAAAGAGAGGATTCAACAATGACTCCTAAAGGTGATGACTTCCATCATTTTCAGCAATAACAAAAATCACCTGATGGAAAACTCCCCAAATACCCATTTGCAAAATATTATTTTCAGAGTCAGTTTCCTTGAAAAGTAATCATTTACCACTCATTATTAAAGCCTCAACTGTATCAGAAAATTAACTAGCTTATAACCTGGACCACTGTTTAGAAAAATTTTTGGAAAAAAAAAAGAATAAGCATGTTGTCTTTTTGTTTTTTCACCAAAAACATATCTTTTGAAGCAAACAGTTGACAGTTGCTTTCACTGGAGCAGTCAGGATATTTTAGATCACATGTCTACTTGTAAAAGAACAAGTATAAGTCAAATTGATATTTGACAAGCCTTCTTGGTGTGGTGGTGTGAAATAACCAAGGAACCACTGTGTAGTATAAAAGATTTTCATGCTCAGTTCCATGTTATGATGTTTCACAATGATTCTACTAAATTAACTATGCCAGTGATATTCTGTAGCACTTGGTGTTTTTCTGGAGTTAACTTCTTAGCTTGCCTCTGAAGGATGCAATGAATGCCTTTCACAGCTGGTGTCATCTTTTCCTGGACTCCTTTCTTTACTCCATCAATTTGTACAGGCTCTTCAGAAAACAATTGTTTTTTTATTAAAGAATTCATTATTATTAGAATGTATATTTCTTCTGCCTTTCTTTCTTTAGTGGCTTACTAAAAAGTAGTTCTTTATAGATTTCATTATTGAGACAGTATTTTCTGTATTTTCATCAATAGTATGATCCATTTTGAATCTCAAGTAATTTTTAAATATTTCCTCAAATCTTCACCAACAATTTAACTACTGACTAAGAAATGAATTTGATTTACTGCCAGTTTTTTGTCTGTGCGTTATTTAATTATCAGAAAGTTATTAATACTGTTGGTTGATTTTTGTGTATCATTTATAAAATAATTTTATACAGAGGGAGGAAGAACAAATATTTCACAGATGATGTGTGACTTATCTTTTGTTTGAACATAATTATTACTAGTATTATATTGAATATCATAGTGCCTTAGTATCAGGGGAAAATAGATTTGTATTCACATTTTGTAGACTTAATTGTAAAATGTCTTGCTAATCATACTGGCTCTATATTATTGTTCATTGCCTTTTTAAGGCACTTAGAATGAAGTTCACCCTTAATGATCATGGGTGTAAAGCAGTGTTTCAAATACTCGTATTGACAGTTTCACATCTTGGAAGCTGACGTTTCATCAGGCCACCGTTGTTTTAACTTCACAGAGTTGCTGATAGAGAGCTCATATTAGAAATTCTGGAACCTCCTTGTGTTTATTTCTGTTTTTCTCTGTTTGTTTCTCTGTAAGGAATAAACACAAAAGTCTTACAGGCAAAATAGACCCTGTATCTTTGGGACCAACAACAGAGAAATAAGACAATCTGTCTGAAATCAGTGTGGTAGGGAGAAGATTTTTAGGCCATAGGGTTGGGATGAAAGGCTTTGACTCTGCTTTTTGAGAACCAGCTGAAGGTTTAGTGTTACTAATCTTTTTCAAAGAACCAACTTTTTTGCCTTTGTTGATTTTTCTCTACTCTTAATTGTTTTCTGTCTAGTTCATTAGTTTTTTTCTTATTGTTTATTTCCTCTTTCTTTCCTTGGATTTATTTCTTTGTTCTTTTTCTAATTCTTTGATATGGATATATAAATGATTGATTTCTAACCTTCTTTTAAAATATAGCTTACCTTCAGTGCACTACTTTTTATTTGTCATTATTTTTTATTACTTTAGTTAAATTTTTTCTAATTACTCTTGTGATTTCTTCTTTGACCTGTGCTATTTAGATGTGTACTGCTTCATTTTCAAACATTTGAGAATTCTCTGGTTAACATTTTTGTGTTGATTTCTAGCTTAATTGAAAACATGCTGTTGTTGTTCAGTAGCTCAGTCATGTCCAACTCTTTGCAACCCCATGAACTGCAGCACGCCAGGCTTCCTTGTCCTTCACCATCTCCTGGAGTTTGCTCAAACTCAAGTCCATTGAGTTGGTGATGCCATCCAACCATCTCATCCTCTCTCGTCCCCTTCTTCTCCCGCCTTCAGTCTTTCCCAGCATCAGGGTCTTTTCTAAAGAGTCAGCTCTTTGCATCAGGTGGCCAAAGTATTGGAGTTTCAGCATCGGTCCTTCCAATGAATATTCAGGATTTATTTCCTTCAGGATTGACTAAAGAAAACATGAAACATTGAAAACATGCTGTAATATATGTCGGGCTTCCCAGATAGTTCAAATGGTAAAGAATCTGCCTGCAATGCGGGAGACCCGGGTTCGATCCTCTGGAGAAGGGCATGGCAACCCATGTCCGTATTCTTGCCTGGAGAATTCCATGGACAGAGGAGCCTGGTGGGCTCCACTCCATGGTGTCACAAAGAGTCAGACATGACTGAGTGACTACTGCTTTCACTTTAATATATGTCAATTAATCTTCGACGAATGTGTTATGACAGTTTAATGAAAAAAGGAAAGTCTTTTCAACAAATGTGGGAATAAGTTGGGAGGGAATGAACCACATACTCCTTCCTTAGACCACAAACAAAAATTATTTTGAGATAGATCATAAGCATAAACATAAAGCTAAAACTGTAAAACTTCTTGCAAAAAAAGTAGGTGAATCTTCGACGAATGTGTTATGACAGTTTAATGAAAAAAGGAAAGTCTTGTCAACAAATGTGGGAATAAGTTGGGAGGAAATGAACCACATACTCCTTCCTTAGAGCACAAACAAAAATTATTTTGAGATAGACCATAGGCATAAACATAAAGCTAAAACTGTAAAACTTCTTGGAAAAAAAGTAGGTGAATATCTTTTAACTTTGAAGTAGGGAAAGATTTCTTAAAGGATGCCAAAAGCACGAATGAAAAGAAAAAGATGATAAATTAGGATTTATCAGCATTAAAACTTGTGCTCATCAAAAGAGTGTTAGAAATTGAAAAGGCAAGCCACAGGCTCAGAGAAAATGTAAACAATACATATATCTGACAAAAGACTGGCATCAATATAAAATGAACTCCTATAAGTAATTTTAAAAAAATCACAATTTGTAAATAATAGACTAAAGACTTGAACAGACACTGTGCAGAAAGATATGCAAAAAGCTATGATTAGCCACCAAAGAAATGCATATCACAACCTCACACTGTAATGGCACAGAGTAAAAGTCTGCCAACACCAAATGTTGATGAGTCTGTGTAAACTGGAACTCTCATGTGTTACTGATGGGAATATAAAATGATACAGCTATTTGGGGAAAATGTTTGGCAGTTTCTTATAAGGTTACATTCACCAACTCTATAACCTAGCATTTCCACTCCTAGGTATTTACCCAACAGGAATGAAGATATTTATTCATAAAGAGACATGTAAGAATATAATAGCTTTAGTCATAGTAGCCCCAAAATGGAAACAGCCAAATATGCATTTATGAGGGAATATATTAAAAAGTTATGATATTTTCATACAATGGACTTATTGCTTAGCAATAAAGATGGATGAACTATTGATACACTCAACAGTGTAGATGAATCTTAGAGATGTTATGCTGAGTAAATAGAGCTAGTACATACTATATGTTTCTCTGGAACTCTCTTGCTTTTTCAGTGATCCAGTGGATGTTGGCAATTTGATCTCTGGTTCCTCTGCCTTTTCTGAAACCAGCTTGAACATCTGAAAGTTCACGGTTCACGTATTGCTGAAGCCTGGCTTGGAGAATTTTGAGCATTACTTTACTAGGGTGTGAGATGAGTGCAATTGTGCGGTAGTTTGAGCATTCTTTGGCATTGCCTTTCTTTGGGATTGGAATGAAAACTGACCTTTTCCAGTCCTGTGGCCACTGCTGAGTTTTCCAAATTTGCTGACCTATTGAGTGCAGCACTTTCACAGCATCATCTTTGAGGATTTGAAATAGCTCAACTGGAATTCCATCACCTCCACTAGCTTTGTAGTGATGCTTCCTAAGGCCCACATGATTCACATTCCAGGATGTCTGGCTCTAGGTGAGTAATCACACCATCGTGATTATCTGGGTCATGAAGATCTTTTTTGCACAGTTCTTCTGTGTATTCTTGCCACCTTCTCTTAATATCTTCTGCTTCTGTTAGGTCCATACCATTTCTGTCCTTTATTGAGTCCATCTTTACATGAAATGTTCCCTTGGTATCTCTAATTTTCTTGAAGAGATCTCTAGTCTTTCCCATTCTATTGTTTTCCTCTATTTCTTTGCATTGATCACTGAGGAAGGCTTTCTTATCTCTCCTTGCTATTCTTTGAAACTCTGCATTCAGATGCTTATATCTTTCCTTTTCTTCTTTGCTTTTCGCTTCTCTTCTTTTCTCAGCTATTTGTAAGGCCTCCTCAGACAGCCATTTTGCCTTTTTGCATTTCTTTTTCTTGGGGATGGTCTTGATCCCTGTCTCCTGTACAATGTCACGAACCTCCGTCCATAGTTCATCAGGCAGTCTGTCTGTCAGATCTAGTCCCTTAAATCTATTTCTCACTTCCACTGTATAATCATAAGGGATTTGATTTAGGTCATATCTGAATGGTCTAGTGGTTTTCCCCACTTTCTTCAATATAAGTGTGAATTTTGCAATAAGGAATTCATAATCTGAGCCACAGTCAGTTCCCGGTCTTGTTTTTGCTGACTGTATAGAGCTTCTTCATCTTTGGCTGCAAAGAATATAATCAGTCTGATTTCGGTGTTGGCTATCTGGTGATGTCCATTTGTAGAGTCTTCTCTTGTGTTGTTGGAAGAGGGTGTTTGCTATGACCAGTGCGTTCTCTTGGCAAAACTCTATTAGCCTTTGCCCTACTTCATTCTGTACTCCAAGGCCAAATTTGCCTGTTACTCCAGGTGTTTCTTGACTTTCTACTTTTGTATTCCAGTCCCTTATAATGAAAAGGACATCTTTTTTGCTTTATTGGCTATGCCAAAGCCTTTGACTGTGTGTATCACAATAAACTGTGGAAAATTCTGAAAGAGATGGGAATTCCACCACCTGACCTGCCTCTTGAGAAACCTGTATGCAGGTCAGGAAGCAACAGTTAGAACTGGACATGGAACAACAGACTGGTTCCAGATAGGAAAAGGAGTACGTCAAGGCTGTATATTGTCACCATGCTTATTTAACTTCCATGCAGAGTACATCATGAGAAACGCTGGGCTGGAAGAAACACAAGCTGGAATCAAGATTGCCAGGAGAAATGTCAATAACCTCAGATATGCAGATAACACCACTCTTATGGCAGAAAGTGAGGAAGAACTAAAGAGCCTCTTGATGAAAGTGAAAAGAGAGAGTGAAAAAGTTGGCTTAAAGCTCAACATTCAGAAAACTAAGATCATGGCATCTGGTCCCATCACTTCATGGCAGATAGATGGGGAAACAGTGGAAACAGTGGCTGACTTTATTTTTCTGGGCTCCAAAATCACTGCAGATGGTAATTGCAGCCATGAAATTAAAAGACCCTTACTCCTTGGAAGGAAATTGTGACCAACCTAGACAGCATATTAAAAAGCAGAGACATTACTTTGCCAACAAAGGTCCGTCTAGCCAAGGCTATGGTTTTTCCAGTAGTCATGTATGGATGTGAGAGTTGGACTCTAAAGAAACTGAGTGCAGAAGAATTGATGCTTTTGAACTGTGGTGTTGGAGAAGACTCTTGAGAGTCCCTTGGACTGCAAGGAGATCCAACCAGTCCATCCTAAAGGAGATCGATCCTGGGTGTTCATTGGAAGGACTGATGCTGAAGCTGAAATTCCAATACTTTGGCCACCTGATGCAAAAAGATGACTCATTTGAAAGGGCCCTCATGCTGGGAAAGATTGGGGGCAGGAGGAGAAGGGGACGACAGAGGTTGAGATGGTTGGATGGCGTCACTGACTTGATGGACATGAGTTTGGGTGAACTCCGGGAGTTGGTGATGGACAGGGAGGCCTGGCATGCTGCAGTTCATGGGATCGCAAAGAGTCAGACATGACTGAGTGACTGAACTGACTGACTGACTGACATACTATATGAGCCCATTTTTTTTTTAAAGCTCAAAAACATGCAAAACTAATCTATGGTAATAGCAATGAGAACAGGGCTTGCCTTTGGGATGTGGGGATTGATTAAATGGCACCTGAGGGAACTTTCTGGAATGATGGAAAGCTTCTGTAGTTTTATTTTGTTGGTTATTGCACGATTGGATTTCTTTATCAAAATGTATCAAACTATACACTTAAAACCAGTGTTTTACTACTGAATGTAAATTTTACTTTAGTTTAAAAAATGATATTATTTTTGTAAGTTCATGTGAATCTATATTACTTCAAAATAATAGGTTCAGAAAAGTACTCTATCATTTCCATTTGTTGAAATTTCTTGAAACTTTTGTGATCCACATGTGGTTAATTTCCATAAACGTTAATGTGTGTTCTGTAAGCACTATGTAATCACAGTTGCTGAGTGCAGTTTTCACTGTCTCTTTTTTTTCCTGAAAGAGAAATTGTTGCCTAGTAATTGTTGAATGAATGCAGGACATTATGTATAAGCTTCCCTGATACATAATGGCTCAGTGGGTAAAGAATCCACCTGCAATGCAGAAAACACTGGAGACTCTGGTTTGATCCCTGGGTGTGGAAGATCCCCTTGAGGAGGAAATGTCTATCCACTCCAGTATTCTTGCCTGGAGAATTCCATGGACAGAGGAGCCTGGCTGGCTGCAATCCATAGGGTCGCAAAGAGTCAGACATGACTGAGTGACTAAGTACACACATGTATAAAAAGTCATAGATACTATGGATGATGGTATCTTTCTCCAGAGGCTTACAGATCAGAAGCAAATGCTTCTGATAGGCTGTTGGCGTAACGCAGGCCTCTTTAATCTAATGAGGGACTGAACTGATTGAAGGCTTCAGTTGTATTTTTAAGGCCTTCATTCTAGGATGTTGTCCTTTAAGGCATCCTAACTGAAAGCATGGAATATTTACCTGGGCTTTTCCTTTGTCAGTGGGCCCTGAACTCTACTTTTCATTCCTCCAGCATCACTGAACTATCAAATGTGCTGTTCAACTCCCCAGCCTCTTAGCTGCTTTTCCTGCTTGGTTTACATTGTCTATCAATGAGCAAATGCTTAGAGGGACAGAATGTGGAGCTTGCTTCTCTGGACTTCCCTTTACTTTGGGATCTCCTCAAGCTTGTGAGGCTGCTAAAAGGTCTCCTCACTTCATGTTGTCTATAAGCAGTTGCTTTCTGCTTGGCTTCTCAGCAGTTTTGTCCTGAGCCTCTTAAAGATCAGTAGATTTCAGGGGCTTCCCTGGTGGCTCAGTGGTAAAGAATCCGCCAACCAATGCAGAAGACACGGGTTTGATCCCTGATCCAGGAATATCCCACATGTTCCAGGGCAGCTCAGTTCATGTGCCACAACTATTGAGCCTGTGCTCTAGAGGCCAGGAGCCTCAACTATTGAGCCCATGTGCTGCAACTACTGAAGCCCACACTCTCTAGAGCCTGTGCTCTGCAACAAGAGTAGCCCCTGCTCACTGCAACTAGAGAAATAGCCAGCAACGAAGACCCAGCACAAAATAATAAGTAAAATAAATAAATAAGTAAAAAATCCCAGTAGATTTCTTGAGAGGAAAAGTGGTACAACGACTTCCCTCATTTTTATTCCCCTTCTCCCTAAGTTCTTGGCCTCTCATGTCCTGTCTGCCTTGGTAGTACTCCAGTACCTTCCAGTAGCCTTTAAAAATAAGTCTGTCTAGCTTTTCTCGCTGTTTCAGTGACAGTTGGTCTCATACAAGCTTTCCCTCTTAGCCATAACTGGGAATCCTTCTCTAAGCCCACATTGTGAACTCCTCCCAATGGCCATTGTCATCCTGAGAACTGAACTGATTTCTTTCTGTGTCATTGCCCCAGAATGTTGTCTTCTTTTCCTGGGGTTTGTGAAGGGCGTATATGAATCTGGAGTTGTTCCTGGATATTTCCCACCTCCTTTCCAGTTAACATCTCCAGTCATTAAGTCATTTCCATTCCAGTGTATTTAAAGGGATTGTGTGTGCCCTACCCACAGGGAGCCCATTAACCTAGTTAACACTGTAGTTGATATTTGAATAAAAAGGTACCCTCATTATTTCTAGGAAAGGAAATAGTCTAATGATTACTGCCTTCACTAGACTGAATTTGTGTCTTCTAGCTCCTTGAATTTTAACTGAATTAACATGAAAAATAAACATGAGAATTCTGTGTATAAGAAGGATGGGAGCCTCAGTATTCATGAACATGATCCTTTCAGCCTCTTCGCACGCAGCCTCTTAGAAAGTGGAAACACTTTATAATAAGTGCTTTTAAGGCCCTAGAATAAATTTAGGCTAAAGAATGCAAATTTAATATCACTAAACCTAATTGGAAACCTCAAGAAAAAACAAATGAACAATAAAAAACCTCTTTTATAATGACTTCTGCCAGGGAATGGAAAAGAAATTCATTTTAAAGATGTCTTCGGAGAGAACTGAAGATATAAAGCTCATGATTTTTTTTTTTTCCTCAACAGTTCACAAGAGCAGTGATTCCCAGGCTTTCTCAACAATGTACCCTAATTCTGGGCACACTTACCACTGAGGATAAATTCTTTTTACAAGAAGAAAATTTTGGAGGAGAGCTATCTACAAGGAAAGGGCGTGTAGCTATTCAGAGAGGTAAGTCATTTGTTTAGAGGATGGGGAAAGAAGTAGCTCACAAAGAAAATACTAAAGAATATTTCATTTATTGTAAGTGGGACTTGACATGGATGGTATGCATTTCACTAAATATCAAGTTAAAAGATCCTTGTCATTGATGGTCTTCTAATTCTAGATTTAATTCTCAGTTCTTTTACTCACCATCTGTGTAAATTTGAACAGGTCACTTAAATTCTCAGAGCTCCAGTTCTTTTATCTGTAAGAGAAAATTTCATACGAAAATGCTTTGTCAACGGGAGAGTATAATATAAAAATAAAGCTGTTACTGTTTATTGTTAACTACTATTATTTGCTGCTGTTATAAAATTCTATGGACTAAGTTAGTGGCCTTGTGTCTCATGGTGCATTTGGTCTGTTGAGCTTGGTACTGTAAATTGAGGGCTTTGTCCTGAGTGCCTGGAGTGGAAGGCATTTAACACCTGCCCCCCAGTAAAAACAGCATCATACTGTTCTTTCAACTGCAGGTATTTGTCACCTACTTTTTGAAACTTGGAGGAAAGGGTGGAAGTTAAAGACAAGATCAAAGATGAGAAAATAACAACTACCTGTATGCTTTGTTACAAGCATTATATTCAGTGTAGTTTAATGCACACACCAAGCCTTGGAAAGTGAGTGTTATTCCTACCATGACATTTTTTCTTAAGAGACAGGATTCCTTAGGGAATCGCTTAAGAGCAGATAAAAACCATTCTGTTTTATCATGATTGGGGAGATATTATTGGATGGAAGGAACTTGAAGTTCTTAATTTTTTCTAATGTTTTTGATGACATGTACAGTTTCTATAATGATAAAGTGGCTAATTAAAAATAAATAATGGATTAACAAAATCTTTGTTGAGCACCTCTTATGAATTAGGTACTATTCTAGATGCTAATTCCCATCATGAGTGAAACAGGTGAAGATCCCTGCCCTCGTGGAGCCTATTCTCGTATGGAGAGAAACAAATAATAAATAATGTATACAATAGAGAAATAAATTAAGAGGAATCAGGATATTAGAAGCCAGTAAGAATATGGAAAAAAGAAAAAGCAGAGCCAGGTAGGGGAAGTGGAAATATGCTGGGTGGGTGGGAAGATAGATTTCAGGGTTAAGTTAGGTGGCAGGGTCTGCCTTATTGAGGAAAGACAGGAGTTCCGGGGTTAGCCCTGGTGTGTTCCAAGTGGAGAAGGAGCTAATACAAAGCTCCTAACAAGGGAACATGGTGATGTCCCAGACATAGCCAGGAGGCCTGTGAGCTAGAGTAGAGTGGGTGGGAGAGAGAGTAGCAATGTCAGCTCTAGAGGAAATAATGTCATTTCCTCGGTTAAGACACATAAGAAAAGTTACCTTGTCTTCTTCTTGTCTCTCTGGTTTATTCTAAGTGTCTTTCCTCAAATTAAAATACACACATGCGCAATAAGTAAACTATACCTCCACCACTGTATTACTTTCCGAGTGTTGCTATAACAAAAGACCACAAACTAGGTGGCTTAAAACAACAGAAATTTATTGTCTTGCAGTTCTGCAAAAGTCCCAAATTAAGGTAGGGTCATGCTCCCTCCCTTGGGATGGGAGGATGTCATGGGGTGAGCAGTCATTGGCTGGCGTTCCTTGGCCTGAACTGCATCACTGCAGTCTCTGCTTCTGTAGTCATGTGACATACTCCCCAAATGTTTGTATCTTCCCTTGGTGGTCCTTTCTTTTTAAAGAATCCAGACATATTACATTAAGAGTCTAACCCAGGAGTCCACAACCTCTGGGATCCAATGCCTGATGATCTGAGGTAGAGGTGATGTAATAATAATACCAGAAATAAAGTATACAATAAATGTAATGTGCTTTAATAAATCCTGAAACCATCCTCCCCACCCACCATGGTTCATGGAAAAATTGTCTTCTACAAAACCAGTCCCTGGTGCCCAAAAGACTGGGTACCGCTCTAGTATGACGCCATCTTAACTATGACATCAACAATCACCCTTTTTCCAAATAAGTTCACATTCTGAGGTATTGGGGGTTAGGAATTCAATACATCTTTTGGAGGGACACATTCAACCATAACAGCGCTTTAAATAATATGTAATAGTCATTATTATTCCCATCTTGCAAGTAGAGAAACAGGCTAAGAAAGCTTAAATGACTTGGCCAAGGTCAGAGTCAGTAAGCAGAAGAGCCTGGTCAGTGTTATTTTTATCATGGACATATCAGTGCTTTTATCAGTGTGATTTTATCATGCTGTGACAGTGACATAAGGATGGAGGTGACAGAGCACTGCCCAGGTTGAGGGCAGGAATTACACACATACACACAACATTGTGGTCCTCATCCAGGCTGCTTAACCCTAAGATAGCTCACAGTTAATACTCTACCTCAGCATTCCTGTCAAAGGGAAAATAGGTGCCCCTCCATAGCCCACTCCCCATTTTGCATTTCATTCCATAGCATGATAAACATAGGAAACAGATGCTTTTTCCCTCCTTCAGAATTTTTTTCCAGGAAAATATTGCTACAATTTCTGTGGCATGTAGAACATTTTGTAACAGGACCACATGTTTTTTTTCTCACACAACATAGGAAAAAAAAAGATACGACTCTCTGAGTCAGTTGGCATATTGCAATAAAATTAGGGGATTTTGAAAGCATTTAATATATTTTGCTTTCTCATTATATTTAAGCATTTCTTCTTGACATAAAGCTTATCTAGCCATTGGTAAGCCTGAAATCAACTCTAGAACCTTGTTTATGCTCAGTCTTAAGACTAAGGGAAACACCAAGAAAAAAGAAGGATATAGCAAAGCTGAACTGAACGCTTTTCCATGAGTCACAGTGAGCAGTGACATTGTTATGGAGCCAAACTTGGGTCCACTGACCCTTGTGCAGTAAAGCAAATCTCCTCACACCAGGTTCTCATGAAGGGAAATACAGCATTTATTGTAGGGCACCAAGCAAGGAAAACAGGCAGCTCATGGTCAAAAGACCCGAACTCCCTGGCAGCTTTTCAGAAGGGATTTTAAAAGCAGCGTGAAGGAGGGGACCCCAGGGTGTGTGATCAGCACACAATTCTCAGATTGGTTGCCATCAAGGTGGAGTTTCATTGGTTGGCATCAAGCTTCATTAGCCTTTTGGTTTCAACCGGTCTGGGGTCTATGTTCTTGTGGTCAGTTTTTATCTGGAGCTTCCTGTAAAAACAACCTAGGAACGTGTATCAGGCCTTTATCTGTATCTTTCAGGGAACCTTCAGTTTGATGATTCTGCAAGGTGTCAGATTTATATTATAAATTATTAGCAGTTTCCTGGCCCAAAAGCTCTTCTTTGTTCTATATCTTCACATTTCCTTATTGTTAGCTCTTGAGTCAGCCTTTAGAGACTCAAGGGAGGCCTGGGAGACTAAAGCAAAAGCCTTTTACTTCAAAGAACAGGTACACAAGGGCTTTTTTAGGGTTTCCCCTTTTCTTTGATACTCCTCAATCTTGAGGCGAACAGATTCAGGAAAAGAAAGGAAGCAAAGTTTTGGATAAAGGAGTTACTCATGAACTCAGCAGAGAAACTCAAGTTTCAGGGGGACTTGGTTTCAACATCCCCCAGCCAGGCTGAAGACATGAAGTCCTCAGAGGCAGGGGTCCCAGAGGAATGTCTAAACCGTGGTCTAGGAAATCAAATGTTCAAGACTAAGCAGTAAGTCTAGGAGATGAGACCAAGCTGTGGTTGAAAAAAGAAGTCATAAGGTCAAAATTGGAAAGATCACAGCTATATCAACAAGTCTAGTGGGAGACCAATTGAGTGGTTTAGAAAATTGACTGGGTGAGCGTTTGGGAGGCCTGATATTCTATGGCCCTAACCGCACGTGGTGGGGCCCCAAGAAGGTAGGTGTCGGGTAAGACTGGGCAGTCCCATACCTGCTTTTCCCAAATATTATCATTAGCTGTTTTGTTGTTGTTACATAGTCTACAAGTTTCTTTTCAAATTCCCTTCTTTTTACCTCAACTCAGTATTTTTATTCCCCCTGCATTCTGGGACTTTTCTTTCCACTTAACTGCTGACTGCTTTGGATCTGTGTGTGGAAGCATATGTTCTTCTTAGTATCAAAAATAAGTGGGAAAAAACTGCCTTTCTTCCAAAGATGCTTCTACTCTTTGTTAAAATTGATTTTCTGTGATCCTGAAAGTGTGTGGAAAGAGCAGTGTCTTCATATTGTAATACTAAACAAAAATGGCCCCTGGTCTTTGGTGTCACCGCCACAGAAGGCCACTCCCCAGAGCACAGCTTGGTCAGGGGCTCGGGAACACAGGGGCACCCGGTCCACTTGTGATTCTCCAGCCACACAGGTAACTGCAGGTGAACAGTTGCTGCTCTTGCTGCTGCTGCTGCTGATGGTGATGATGATGAAGGACCAAGCAAATCAGGGGTCAATGATTAAAATTACTTCCCTGAAACAGACATTATGGCAAAACACTGGAGTTCCTGTGAGAAAGACTAAAAGGTGACAAACACTAGAAATGACTCTTTGCAACCCCCTGGAGTGTAGACCACCAGGCTCCTCTGTCCACGGGATTCTCCAGGCAAGAATACTGGAGTAGGTAGCCATTCCCTTCTCTGGGGGATCTTCCCGATGCAGGGATTGAACCCGGGTCTCCTGCATTGCAGGCCGATTCTTTACCATCTGAGCCACCAGGCTCTAGAGGTTTACCTGTTCTAGCTATTTCATATAAAGGGAATCATGCAATATTCTTTCTGTGTCTGGTGAAACATTTGTTTTCTGTTACAAGTCATTTATTTCTTTCAGTCTGCTCCTAGTATTGCCCTTGGATAGCTGAAATGCTCTGGGAAAATTAAAATCTCTAATTAGGACCTAAGAAGACCTCTTCGGGAATATCTACTTCACCTTGGTTGCTGGTGAGCTTATGAGACACGTAACAGTTGAGAATGAAGTTACTGACTTTGCAAGGATATGAAGAATTGGACTTTACCTTATTCACATCTATCTTGAGGCTCAGTCCCTTCCAGCAGCATCTCCAGTTTATGTCTTGTGTAGCGGTCTGGACACCAATTTATCCCATTATCCAAATGAACCTGTAATTGATATTTTGGCATCAGGATACTAGAGATTATATTGCTGGCCTGAACAACAAAGCATAGTCTCCCCCCAGGGAGTAAAATGATACTAGCTGTTGAAGATGAAAATTTGAGAAATACTTTACACTCTCCTCTCTTAGGGAGGCTGCTCATCCTCCCTCCTCCCTTCCCTCCCTGATGAAATAGAGAGAGGCTGCCCAAGAGGGCTTTGGGATGCAGACAGCAGAGGCTTGAAATAAGATGCCTCTCCATCTGCCGGACGTAATCCAAGATGAGCTACACAGATGAAGCTGGCAGAGAAATGGGGAACCGGGTGGCAGACAAGGTTCTAAGGGGATGAAAATCCTAGCTAAATCCTTTTGTGGGAGCAAAAGAGCCTGCTGGTCTAATAATGCGGAAATCCAAGAAAGAAATTGATGTAGTGCTAGTGGTTTAGTGAATGAAAGTTTCTTTTCTGTAGACTCCCTGGGGGTGTTACTAATGTGTTCTGTGGGATGACAGTTAAATATGGGACAAATGATGACTCGTCTGCACCAAGTGGTGATTATCATGTACTGTTTTATGTGCTAGGTGAGATTGAATCATTGACCGCCTGCTCTGAAATATCTCTTCCGGGAGCCTGAAAATTCCACTTTAGAGTAGCTGATGGATTTGATAGGGTCCAACAAGGACAGGGATGGGGTGGAGCATTTTTGTTGATTCCCGCTCCCTTCTCTCTCTCCCTCCCTCCTTCTCGCCTCTCTCCCCATCTCCCTCCCTTCATTAACCTGTAAGGAACTTGTTATGCACCAGACCTTGTGCTAAGGGCTTTTGTTGTTGTTCTTTAGTCCAACACTTCGTGACCCTATGGACTGCAGCACACCAGGCTTCCCTGTTCTTCACCATCTCCCAGAGCTTTCTCAAACTCATGTCCATTGAGTTGATAATGCCATCCAACCATCTCATCCTGTCACCCTCTTCTCCTGCCCTCAATCTTTCCCAGCATCCGAGTCTTTTCCAGTGAGTGGGCTCTTCGCATCAGGTGGCCAAAGTTTTGGAGCTTCAGCTTCAGCATCTGTCCTTCTAATGAATATTCAGGATTGATTTTCTTTTGGATTGACTGGTTTGATCTCCTTGCTGTCCAGGGGACTCTCAAGAGTCTTTTCCAGGACCACAGTTCGAAAGCATCAGTTCTTTGGCACTCAACCTTCTTTATGGTCCAACTCTCATATCTGTACATGACTACTGGAAAAGCCATAGCTTTGACTATATGAACATTTGTTGGCAAAGCGATGTCTCTGCTTTTTAATATGCTGTCTAGGTTTGTTGTAGATTTCTTCCAAGGAGCAAGCATATTTTAAGGGCTAAGGGCTAAGGATATGAAATGAGACCCTGCCACCCAGGAGTTCCTGGTCACTCCCTTCTTGTTTTCTCTCTTTTGCTTCCTGTTCTTCTACTGTTACAGAGAACTGTAAGCAGCTGTGTATTTGTCCATATCTCATAGTAGGAAGTAGCTTCCAAAGGCCAGAGTCCTTCCTGCCTTTGAGCCTTTGAATCTGTTGATAGCATTGCCCTAGCAGAAATTTATTGAATTGAATTCAGATATAGAAACAGATAACTGGATAAAATACAGTTAGTGATATTTGAGCAAATTTTGCACAAAGTGCCTGGAAGCACATGGGGCAGAGTCAACAACTGCCAAAGGCAGCCAGTGGGCCTCCTGGAGGTGTCACTGGAGCTGTTTTGAAAGATGAGGTGTTTGCCAGACAAACAAGGGGGGTGCCCAGTCTCCTGAGGTCACACTTGCGTGAATGTTTCTTGGGAGGTGATCCTCTAATCCTGCCCTTTTCTTTCTTTAATGAAATTTCAAATGAAGTAAGTGATTCTGCTTGATTTGCCAGTAGCTTTGGATCAACTCCTGGGATTAAGTATGGGCTTCCCTGGTGCCTCAGTGGTAAAGAATCCACCTGCCAAGAGACACGAGTTCAATCCCTAGGTTGGGAAGATCCCCTGGAGAAGGAAATGGCAAATCACTCCAGTATTCTTGTCTGGAGAATTCCATGGATAGAGGAGCCTTTCTGGCTGTAGTCCATGGGGTCACAAAGTGTCGGACACGGCTGAGTGACTAAACAACAACTGGAACGGTACAGGTGCCTTTCCAGAAAGTGACAAAGCTGGTTTCTTCTAGGGGCTAAAGCCCCTCTCCCACCAAAAAAACCCAGAAAGTCTGTTGACTTCCTCACCCCTAAAATGCAACCTGCTTTCATCTTCCTTTTCCTTATTGAAATATTAAATATTCAAAATTTCGTTTTCTAAACAAATTTGAGTTGAAGCCAAGATTTCACTCCAGTGATCCTTTCACCATCGCAGCAAACACATGCAGAGAATGCTTGCACTGCTCTGGAGTGGAGACTTACAGAGACCCAACAGGGAGAGACTTTCTGCTCCTAAAGAGCCTAATGCTGTGCTGTGCTTAGTCACTCAGTCATGTCCAACTCTTTGCAACCCCATGGATTATAGCCTGCCAGGTTCCTCTGTCCATGGGATTCTCCAAGCAAGAACACTGGAGTGGGTTGCCATGCCCTCCTCCAGGGGATCTTCCCAACCTAGGGATTGAACCCAGGTCTTTCACATTGCAGATGGATTCTTTACTGTCTGAGCCACCAAGGAAGCCCAGAATCCACACCAAACAGGAAGCTAACATAGGCACAGAAGTGCTCCTCTTCTGCCCTTTACTATTAAAGCAGAGTCTTCCTTGTACACAGAGTTGACATCGACACTTTTTGACATAGCTGACTCTAATCCTGAAGTTTTTTTAATTAATTTACTTTTTGGCTACACTGCGTGGCTTGTGGGATCTTATTTCCCTGGCCAGGGATTGAACCTGGGCCCTCAACAGTGAGAGGGCAGTCTTAAACACTGGACTATCAGGGACATCCCTGAACTGAAATTTAGAAGTTTCAAGGCCCAGGTAACAGTGAAGAGAGCCATATTCACC
This sequence comes from Okapia johnstoni, assembly GCA_024291935.2. Lineage (NCBI taxonomy): Eukaryota > Metazoa > Chordata > Mammalia > Artiodactyla > Giraffidae > Okapia > Okapia johnstoni. The sequence continues at coordinate 65,097,481 of CM044308.1, forward strand.
ACCAGAAGATTTACCAGAAGAGCATCTTTAGTCTAAACTTGACTGGTGTATATTTTAAGAAACCTCAGAAAGTCCTTTCCACACAGAAAAATACCCCCAAAAGGAGCGTATACCCCAAATGAGCATTTATTATTTGGTTATATACATTCATGTATTTTAAGAGCCTCTATCATTTATTTTCATTTATCTATGATAAATTTCAGTGTTTTGTGGAACTTAAGAATTTTCCTAGGACTGGAACCCCAATTTATAATTCTGATGATTACACAGATGAGGATGTCACTTAGCAAAGCTCGTCTTGCCCTCCCCACGTGGTTCCTTTTTAAAAATATTTATTTATCTTTGGTTGCACTGGGTCTTTGTTGCTGTGCATGCGCTTTCTCTAGTTGCTGTGTGAGCTCACTGCGGTGGCTTCTGGAATGTTGCCGAGCACAGATTCTAGAGCAAGGGCTCAGTAGTTGCAGCACACACAGGTTTAGTTGTCCGGCGGCATGTGGAATCTTCCTGGACTGAACCTGTGTTCCCTATATTGGAAGGCAGATTCTTTACCACTGGACTACCAGGAAAGTCCCTTATGTAATTCTTGAGTTGGGCAGCACTTGTTATAGGTAAGGTTGCTCACCCAAACTTCCCTCTTCTCTCTTGCTTTTCTAGTCATCAGCCTAGCTGTGCTTAAAGGACTTCAAATCCAAATGCCAGGTCTTTCATAATTCATTCTCTGACACCTCCCACTCTTCCCAGAAATGTTTTTTTTTCTTCCTCCAAATATCCACAGCACTATGGTCCCTTCATCCACCCATACACACTTAAAACCTAACATTTTCTACCTGGTTTATAATTTTTTGGTAAATATCTCATACCTCCTACTAAATAATATTTCCCGTGGAGTCCGTGATATTTTCTTTATGTCTTTGTAGCTCATCTCCTCTTCCCTCATCATTCCCTCTTCTCTCATACCAATAGCTGTCTCAACATAAAACCATCACAGATACTTTGTAATAATTCACTAAATGGAGTCAGTGGATGGAATTTCCATCTGGATAAATGTATCCAAGAATGTCTATATCCTTTCCAGATACCGTAATCCATAGCATAAATCCTTATACCAGTGTTCCCCAAAGTACGTTTCATGAACAATTATTCTGAAGAATGTTTAAAAAAGAATTCTTAGAATGTCTAAGGTTAAAAACTTTTGGGAAATTTTAAACAAAGTTTTAAACAGGATTCTTACTGCAGGACTTCTCACGTTGTAAGCATTGAGAAGGAGTTTTAGTTTCAGAGTCTAAAATGAGGCAGTAAGGCTGTGCTCCCTCTGTAAGCTTGAGGGGAGAATCCCTTTCCTTGACTTTTCTAGCTTTTAGAGATGTCTGCCTTCCTTGACTTGTGGCCCCTTCTTCCATCTTCAAAGCTGGCAATGTAGTATAAGGATGGAAAATTTTTTTGTTTTTCCCTTCTAGGTTCTTTGGCTAATCTAATAATTAAATTGCCATATGAAAGACTGTTGTTATTGTTTAGTCACTCAGTCATGTTCAACTATTTACGACCCCATGAATTGTAGCCCACCAAGCTCCTCTGTCCGTGGGATTTCTCAAGCAAGAACACTGGAGTGGGTTGCCATTTCCTTCTCCAGGGAATCTTCCCAACCCAGGAATTGAACCTGCGTCTCTTCTGTCTCCTGCGTTGGCAGGTGGGTTCTTTACCACCAGCACCGCCTGGGAAGGTATGATAGATAACAGGAGAAAAGCAAATTTAATTTTGTATACATGGAGGTCCTGTAAAAATATGAAACTCAAATCACCAAAGTAGGAAGTTTTTCTACCTCTTAGACAAAGGAACAATAAATTTGCGCAGCATTGACAAGACAAAGAGGTTTGGGCTTGGGGTAGTAAATTAGTGAGGAAGTAACAAGTTTTCTTTGTGCAGCCTTCTTAGTTCTAAATTCCCCATGACTGGTGAGAAGGATGCCTTATATTCCCCAGGGAGGATACCTTTCACATGGGAGACTTATTTCCCATTTTTAAGGGCAACACATGAAGGTCAAAGTGCCCTTTTTGCACTGCTCTTTCCCAGGTAACTTTAACTCAAAATAATCAATGTGCCCAGATGGCATATTTGAGGGTGGCATATTCTGCCTGCCTTCAGTCTTAAGTTCCAGTCTCTCTCCCTCTCTGACCTCTGCTTCTGTCATCACATCTCTTCCTATGACTCCTGACACTCCTCACTCCTACTTATAAAGGTACTTCTGTTTGCACTGGGCCCACCTGGAAAATCCTTCCCATGGGATACTCATCCCATCACAACGCCCTTAATTTAATCACCTCTGCAAAGTTCCAGTGCACAGAAGGTAGCACATTCACAGGTTCTGGAGATTAAAAAAAGGTCACCATCTCTGGGGTTCCTGTGTCTGCAGCAGTTAGGGGAATAAACATTTCATTCCTCGATGGAGAACTGGGTGGAATACCCACCACCACCTATACCATTATTTCTAAAGGAAAATGAATTCTGAGTTGTGGTGCAAAACAAATTCACATCTGCAATACACAATCATGGATAAACTGTGAGCTCTTTGTATAGTAACCTCAGCAGTTATGACAGTAAAAATCACTGACAGCCATCCTACACCCAAATCTGCCTAAACTCTTCTCTCACAGTCCCAGGTATGTAGCCCTTGTTTTCACAGTGCATCAGACAAATTTTATGATAAAACTGTCCACTAGGATTATTTTTCCCTTGAGAGTTTTCCATGACCTTTTAAACTGTTTACAAATGTGAACCTGTTATACATCGTTTTGCAATGAGTTTATTCTCTGTACAGGAAGCTATACTCTTCTGGTAGTCTTGTTTTTAACCATGTCTTACCCACTGCCCCATAGACTTCAGTAACATCTATCCAGTGTTATAGTCACTAAGTAGGGCATGATGCAAATGGTAAACTAGAAACGTGGTACATGAGAAGCTTGATAAGGTTTGAAGACTTGTGGGAAGAGGTTGACTATGAGGAAGAATAGAAATATACAATGGAATATTACTCAGTCATAAAAAGGAATGAAATTGTGCTGTTTGCAAAGATGTAAATGGACCTCAAGACTGTAATACAAAGTGAAGTAAATAAGAAAGAGAAAAGCAAATATCATATATTAACGTATATATGTAGAATCTAGAAAACTGGTACAGGTGAACCTGTTTGCAAAGTAGACAGAGACACAGATGTAGAGAAGAAACATGTGGATACCAACGAGGGGAAATGGAGGTGAGATGATTGGGAGATTGACGTATATACACTGTTGATGCTACGTATAAAACAGATCGCTGATGAGAACCTGCTGTATAGCACAGGGAACTCTACTCAGTGCTTTATGGTTTCTATGGTGACCTAAATGGGAAGGAAATCCAAAAAAGAGGGGATATAGGCAAACATATAGCTGATTCACTTTGCTGTACAGCAGAAATGAGTACAGCATTGTAAGGCAACTATACCCCAGCCAGATGTTTTTAAAAATCAAACTAGAGATGAAAAAAAAAAGCTGACCAAGGGATAGAACTATGCATTGAAGTCTAAAATGTGTCATGTTTTAAAGACTTTGTGGGGAGTAAACCCATAAACATTGTCCCGTGCAAAGGAAATCAAGTTACCTAAGGAAGCTATTTGATTTCACATCACTAGAATGAGAATACTTTTCCCTAGTGTCAAAAAATTGGACTTTTCTTACAAAATACAGGCGTGAAAGATCTTTGAAACTCCATACAGAATTACATTATCAGGCATTAAGGGGGAGCAGTGTAAAACTGGTTAATATATCAGCCTCCCTTCAGCCCACACAGACAACATTGCCTCATAAGACATCAAGTTCCTCCAAGGCAAGGACATTGTCTCATTAATCTTTGAGTCCCCAGCCCTCACATGTAATTTGGCATATTGTCATAGTGTGTAATTTGGCATATTGTCATAATGTTTGTTGATCACCAAGTAAAATGGTTGCAAAGTTAATCCCTTCCTGTATGATGATTCATTTTGAGGAAATTATGTTTGAAAAAGCTGACAAGGGAGGGGTGTATGAGAAAAGAGAAAGAGTGTGGTATTTGAGATTTTCAAAGGAGATATCTAGTGATTTTCTTCATTCCCAAAGTGTTCATTTTACTACAGTTATTGAAGCGACTTAGCAGCATACTAAAATATTCCATCAGAAAAACATAAGCACTATCAATAGAGAACAACAAAAGTATATTGAGATTCTGATATTGATATTGTTATGAGAATCATTCTTCAACTAAACTGCATATGTTACTTGTTGTATACCCACTGTTGCATACATAATCTTAAGGAATCACTTGCAAATAATCAAATTGGCAATTACTAAATCAAAGAATTCTCACAGGCTACTATGTTTTACTTAGAAGATTAGGAAGACAAGTTTTGCCATTTTGTATTCCAATTGAAGCATTCTCTATCCTACCTCTGTTGAGATTATGAATTTTCTGAGGACAGAGTATGACTTATGCCTCTTTTCTCTCCCCAATTTATATAGTTCAATTTTGTGGGCTTCATGGGCATTCAGTAAGTAGTAGACGACTTGGATTAAATGGAAAAATATACCATTGTGAGCACTGTAAAAGTCAGTGTGGGTAGACATAACACGATTAGAAACACATTTGCATGTATCAACTATATTGATACATTTTCCCAACTCTGTCCTAATATTTCACATAGGTTGGGTAGATTATGCTTCGCAGTATACCAATAGAACCTGTGAAAGAAAACATGTATCTGATTCCAGGTCTATCTAACAGAGGACTTTTGTAAGTCAGCCCTAAGAAATTGCATTCAAAAGCAATATTGTGTCCTTTATAGCAATATGACAGTGGTACCAAAGAAAAAAGTAGTGAAGCTTCAGAATATCCAGTTGTTCAGTGATGATGGAATTTAAGGTTACCATTAACAGAGTCGTGAAGCTAAGGAAGCAGCTAAGAGGTACATAAAAGGAATCAAAATTGAATAAAGAACTGTTAATATTATAATGTTTTAAAGATAATCAAAATGAAAAGTAAAACCATGGGGGATAGAAGTAGTCCTCTGAAAGTGGTTTGAGCTCCTTCTGTGGTTTGACCAGCTCGGATACATCTGGACTAGTCTAAGTAGAGAGATGACATTTAAGTTGAGACTGATTGTCTTATCAATAAATTCAGTAACCATAAGAGAGGGATGGAAGCAATAACTTTAAAGATTCGTGTTGTAATGTTGAGGAAAGGTGTAAGAAAACATTCAGTTTCATCTTTCTACCTGAGATTTTTTGTGAGCAACGTGGATCATGAAAAGGGTATTTTGCGTTTAAGAAAACACTTCATACTGGGATGTTAAAGTAGGGAGGATATTTAACTTGCTTAACACAGCCACTGTGATATGGGAGTTTCAAGGCATAGAAGGGGGTGTAATCACAACATGGCTTTAATATGCAGGGAAAAGATGTACAAATGCTTCATGACAAAATGTTGTAAGAAACAGCTGATAAAAACTATACAAATTACAAAGACCCAAAGTTAGAATTTTATGGAAGCTCAGAGAAATGAATGCTTCAAAAATGTGATTGGAATTTGAGAAAGTTTAATAAAGGTAAAAAGATATAAATGATGTTGTGATACTAAGACAATTTAGGTGATTACTTGGGCTTCCCAAGTGGCTCAGTGGGCAAAGAATCCGCCTGCAATTCAGGAGACACAGAAGATGCGTGTTCGATCCCTGGGTTGGGAAGATCCCCTGGAGGAGGGCATCACAGCCCACTCCCGTATTCTTGTCTGGAGAACCCCATGGAGAGACGAGCCTGGTGGGCTATAGTCCATGGGGTCTCAAAGAGTCGAACATGACTGAAGTTACTGAGCACATACACAGGTGATTACTTATACCAAGCAGAGAGGTAGTTGCCAAAGGAACCTGTGGGCATAAGCTAGAAAAACTCATGGAACTTAATTTTTCTAAAGGAACAGACCTTAAAATGGAAATGTGTTATAGCTGGGAAAGTAGGAGGATAAAAATTGACCTTATATAAATGCAAACATTTCAAAAAATGATTTTTGCCTTAATTTGTCAAGCCAGGAAAATTTTTTCTCTAATAAATAATCTCTGCAAGGTAAACACTGTTGAATTACTTGGGAAATAATACAGGAATAAAAGAAGACATTGATGATGATTTTTTTAAACCTATTCTCTTATCCTAAAAATATTGTGAGAAATTAGACTTATAATAACAGAATACAAATCTTGGGTATTCATGAGCTTTTGAAATAGAAGAGATGAGATGTGAGAAAGTTGTATATTTGGCAAGATATATTTTTCTTATGCGTAGTTTGGAAATTATGTCGTTTTACCCAGAATAAACATGGACTTTATTACTACTAAAAGAGAAAGCATCCCTGAGCTAATCCTGCCTTTCCTTTTCAGGTATGAGGAATACAGTAAATTTCTCCCTAGGGGCAGGGGTCAGCAATTTGATGGAGACTGTAATTCACTGAACGTGCAGTTTTGTGGACTGTGAAATGCAATAATAATTTCAGGGTTTTATTACAGGTATTACTTTGTCTCCTCCATCTCTTCCATTTTATTACATATCATATGCATCAACATGATGAAAGGTAATGTGTTTTCTTTCACGGAAGTGGAAGACATAGAACAGAATTGGTAATATAAGTGTGGGCCAGTGTCACAAGCTTTGTGCTCATAGTCTGTATGCTATACTTTTTATTTCAGTAACATTTAACAAAATCTTGGCCATGGAGGAACTTAAACTTACACAGAATGTCCATACTGAGTCTCTGAGTGCTGATGTTTCAGGTATGGTACGAAGTGGCTACTCTGAGTTGCAAATTAAAGAGACAGAAGCCATCTCTTCCCTATTGTTTTTAGTGGATTTAACTGCAAATAATCCATACAATAACCTCAACTATGTGGGACACAGGGAAACACCCGGATGTAAGTGAGCAAAGCAAAGGCAGCAAAACAGAAGCCATTCATCCTCTAAGTTCCTGGGGGACCTTCCTAGTCTTTCCCTCAGCACCTCATGATTCTCTCTGCATATAATCTTATCATGCTGGATGATCTAATTTCCTGTCTCACAGGCACAAGAAGCCATAAATTAGAAAGGAGAAGGAATTATGAGAATTAAGATTCACTAATCTAATAAGAGGGCTTCCCAGGTGGCGCTAGTGGTAAAGAACCCATCTGCCAGTGCAAGAGACATGAGAGACATGGGTTTGATCCCTGTGTCAGGAGGATCCCCTGGAGGAGGGCATGGCAAGCCACTCCAGTATTCTTGCCTGAGAAATCCAATGGACAGAGGAGCCTGGTGGGCTACAGCCCATGGGGTTGCAACGATTCGGACACAACTGAGTGACTAACACACACACAACCTAATAAGAAGAGACAGTTAAATACGTGAAAGAAGGAGGCAGAAAACTTATTTTGAATTAGGCACAAAAATGTTTTAAGGCAGAAAGGCCATTGATAGAGACAGACCATCCTGTCCACTTTATAAATGACACTTTAGTTTCTCTTCAAGTTATTGCATCTGAGGTTAATAGTAATAGCCCTGAGACATCAAGACATTAATTTATATTCTACACAATGTATTGTTTATTAAAGAAAATTTTTATGTTCAAAATGCTTTCATTTTTAAAAATTTTGATACTGATAGGGATAACATTTACTTAACCTCTTCCTTCAGTCTGCTTTGCTCAGCTTAGTCACTAAGTCACGTCTGACTCTTTGGGACCCCATGGACTGTAGCCCACCAGGCTCCTCTGTCCATGGGATTTTCCAGGCAATAATACTGGAATGGGTTGCCACTTCCTAGTCCAGGGGATCCTCCTGACCCAGGCATTGAACCTGTGCCTCTTGCGTCTCCTGCATTGGCAGGCAGATTCTTTACCACCAGTGCCGCCTTGGAAGCATTATAATATAGTGCATTGAATGAACCCTAAAATACATCTGTTTTTGTTACTAGTAATCAGAACATTTTGGTTTTCAACTTCCATTTCCTCTCTTTTTTTTCTCCCCTCAAAGTTCCTTCAAATGAATTACATGGGAACTGCCAACAATTGGGTTCATCCTACCTTCCTCGGCAGAGATAAAAATGATGTGTGTGTGCTAGTCCATTCTTGCTGGTTCATGTCCTGGGTGTTCAATGTTTTCATTTTATTTTATCCAGAGCAGTTTTCTCTCCCTTTGAAAAAAAAATAGTTAGGTTGAAAATAGCATATTTAGATGTTTATATGTTTTTCTCTTTGAGAAAACTAGAAATCTAAACCAGGGCAAGCAAGAACTTTGGAAAACATTCTGCATGATGCCTGTACTAAACGTCCCTTCCTTTTCCTCCTCAACACACACCCTTGGGCCAACATGGCTTTACAGTGTGTTTGTGAAAGCCTGTCCTGAGAGTACCTTTCTGTGACTCAGACTGTGAAGCTTTTACTACATCTCTAGGGAATACAAAGTCTATGAGAACAGTTAGAACTGGACATGGAACAACAGACTGGTTCCAAATAGGAAAAGGAGTACGTCAAGGCTGTATACTGTCACCCTGCTTATTTAACTTATATGCAGAGTACATCATGAGAAACGCTGGGCTGCAAGAAACACAAGCTGGAATCAAGATTGCTGGGAGAAATATCAATAACCTCAGATATGCAGATGACACCACCCTTATGGCAGAAAGTGAAGAAGAACTGAAGAGTCTCTTGATGAAAGTGAAAGAGGAGACTGAAAAAGTTGGCTTAAAGCTCAACATTCAGAAAACTAAGATCATGGCATCTGGTCCCATCACTTCATGGCAAATAGATGGGGAAACAGTGGAAACAGTGTCAGACTTTATTTTGGGGGGCTCCAAAATCACTGCAGATGGTGATTGCAGCCATGAAATTAAAAGACGCTTACTTCTTAGAAAATTATGACCAACCTAGATAGCATATTTAAAAGCAGAGACATTACTTTGCCAACAAAGGTCCGTCTAGTCAAGGCTATGGTTTTTCCAGTAATCATGTATGGATGTGAGAGTTGGACAGTGAAGAAAGCTGAGCGCCGAAGAATTGATGCTTTTGAACTGTGGTGTTGGAGAAGATCCAACCAGTCCATCCTAAAGGAGATCAGTCCTGGGTGTTCATTGGAAGGACTGATGTTGAAGCTGTAACTCCAATACTTTGGCCACCTCATGTGAAGAGTTGACTCATTGGAAAAGACCATAATGCTGGGAAAGATTGAGGGCAGGAGGAGAAGGGGACGACAGAGGATGAGATGGCTGGATGGCATCACCGATTCGATAGGCATGGGTTTGGGGAGACTCCAGGAGCTGGTGATGGACAGGGAGGCCTGGCGTGCTGCGATTCATGGGGTCTCAAAGAGTCGGACACGACTGAGTGACTGAACTGAACTGAACTGAAAGTGCCCTCATTCATTACATTATGCTAGTGATAAATGGAATTAATTTATTTTCTTCTGCTTTTTAATTAACCTAAAACTTGTGTTTTTTTCCCATGAAATATTTCTACACAGTGAAATTTTCATTAATCATCAGCTGGTACCCCAGAAGTTCAGCCCGAATAGAAAGAGAAGGAATGGCTATCTCTCTCTCAATGTTTTTGAGGGTAGGGGTGAAATAGAATAGTTTTATTGCTTTGCCAGGCAAAGGGGAACACAAGGGCTAATGCCTTCAAGACTCTGTGAGCCTTTCTTCCAATATTAACACAGTTAACTTCTAATAAGCATAATGGGAGCATGGGTCACTCTATGCAGGATCTGTAAGTTGCCTTAGGATAAAAGTCACCCAGACGTTTTTGACTGTGCTGACAGTCTTTTCACTGATTCTCTAAGAAGCCACTCCACTTGCTCATCAGATATTATTATAAAGAAAAAGGGGTTACAAAGAGGCCTATCATACTGTAGCTTTTATGTGTCATACCGTCTTCTAGAATTTTCAATGTAAAATTAATGAGAACACAGAGTACTCAAGGTTTTTTGTTTTAAATATATTTTATAGATCACTTTTAGGTTCACAGCAAAATCAGTGTGATATTTTAACTTTAAAATTCTACTTATACAAAAATAACTTCATTGAGATATTATACACACATAAAATTTACCTTTTTAACTTGTACAATTCTCTGTTTTTCAGTATGTTCATGGAGTTGTGTAACCATCACCACTCTTAAGTTCAGAATTAAGATTTACTTTTAAATGATGAAATTAAAATGGCATTTAAAGAATTTAAAGAAAAGGAGAGAAATATCCTTCAAACTCCCTGTTCTAACCAAATTCTTGTCATTCTTGGGGCATTTTATTTTAGATTTTTTAAGCATTGAGATATTTTTATGACTAATGATGAGAGTGTTCTATGTCATTATTTAAAAATTTGAGAGTAGATGGCTTTTGTCTCTTTAAGCTGCTCCCAGTGTGATGAAGTGTGCTGTGATTCTTACTATGGTGTGTGGACATGAAATTATTCAAGTGAAGAAGTACCTTCATGGCTGTGTATCCTGTGGTGTGATGTTGTTTCTCTTGGTATTTGAGCATTTCTAGCGCACTGTTAAGCTTTAGACTTTTGATCACTAATAGTGAATGGATGTCTTTTATTCTTTTGTTCTACGATATGAAAATATTAGAAGCTGGAATGTCCTTAGGTGATGGTTGTCTCCTTAAACTCAGGGCAGATTTGGTACTGGGTATTGTGAAGGAGTGATTTCAGCAAGCATCAAAGAGAGGACTGGACAGTAAGTATGTAAGAGTGAACAATAGGAAAAAGACAGTAAAACATACATAGACAGTGGATTTAAACAGCCTACTATTTACAGAAGTTACAGAAATTGCCAAAAATATATGAAAAGGTGCTCTGGGGTTATGAATGAAAACCTTTTTTTCTGGAATCAGATTAAGAACAATTGAAAAAAATGGATAACTGTAAATGGAATAAAGGACATGGAAAGGAGGTGCTTATACTATGAGAGAATAATCGTTCAACCTTTTAAGAGGCTAATTTGATAGCATTTATTAATATTTAGAATAACTCATCTTTACTTGAAGAATAGTACTCTTAAGAATTTTGCAGAAGTAATATCACTGTGTATAGAAATACATGTATATAGATGTTCATTGAAGCCATAATTCAATAAGTTGGAAAAGACCTGTTACTTGGCAATAGGAAAATTGGCTAAATAAATTATGGTTCAGATAGCCAATAAAAAGAACAAGATACATATATATGCATTGCCAGTGTGGATGTGTATATTAAAAAGTAGAAATATGATAATCCCTCTTTTAATTTTTAAAAGGTGTGATTGTAGGTAAGTCTGTTCATGGGTAGGAAAACAGGGATGGGGGAATATTTTACTTTTTGTTTTATATGCTTTTTTTTCAATTGATTGGATTGCGAGTGATTTTGACTTTCTTCCCCATGTTTATTTTCTTCCCCTTTACCACCCCATGTTTCTCAAATCCAGAATTTGGAAAATTAAGTGACATTCTTATAAGGCTCTTGCAAAGAATGCAATAATTTGAACCAAGCTGTCAAAATATTGCCAAGTAGAACTCCTTAAGGAACCAGCTTTAATGAATAGCTAACTGATTTCTAATTAGGATATCAGCAGTTTATATGGAAAAAGATGTTTCTGAAGTAGGTGGAAATAGTTTTCACTTAGGTTAAATCTGTTGAAATGATTTTTCTTTTTCTAATCATTAAAGTAAAATGTCATTAGAAAACACTTTGAAAAAATTTTTTTAAAGATAATTAAAATTACCTGTAATTCTTTCACCTAGAGATAATAGTAGGCTAAGTCTTAAAACCTCATCTGTGCCATCAATTTGAAAGTTCAAAAAGATTTTATTTTCACAATGAGAGTATGCTTCACCTTAATCACCTTGTCTAATTGCTGATTTAGAGAGGGATCCATACAATCTTATTGAAGTTTCCTGAAATGTTTCCTATAGAAAATTAGCTTTGGTAATATTGCACGTTATAAACAGAGTTAAAAGAGAAAGGTAGAAATGCTGAAAGGTGAAAAAGAAGGGAGCTCGAAGGACAGACAAGTGTGACAAGCAAATCCTATATTTTCACACAATTAAAGAAGGGAGTAGAAGTGTCTGTGATCAAACCAGCCAGAAAAGAAATTTCCCTTTGTTTCGCCCCTCCTGCTGATGGTGCTGACAGACAACCAACAATCATTGAGGAGCTAGTGAGAATGGAAAGGTCCATTAGTGACAGGAGTACTTGTTTGGTGCGTGCGTGTGTGCTCAGTTGTGTCCAACTCCTGCAACTCCATGGACTGTAGCCCTCCAGGCTCCTCTGTCAGTGGGATTATCCTGGCAAGTATAGTGCAGTAGGTTGCCATTTCCTCCCCCAGGGGATCTTCCCAATCCAGGGATCAAACCTGTGTCTCCTGCATCTCCTGCATTGGCAGGCAGATTCTTTACCACTGCACCATCTGGGAAGCCCTGTGTTATTTGGTACCTGGAGGGTAATCGTCTGAGGGACTTGAATCCTCAGGATATACTCATACTTGTTGGGGGAGAGACTGGATTACAGAAGTAACCACCCTAAGCTTCTCATCCCTGGTACTACTCCTTAAGTCTCCTCTTTGCCATGACACACCCTGATTCCTCCCTGATAATTAGTCCATACATCACAGGCAGGTCTGGTCAGTGGCTTCTTGCAGTCCCTCCGTCCCCTCACTCCCAAGGCCAGAATCATATATTGTGCTGTGCTATCAGAGGCTAGAGCCTTGAGTTCTTTCTAACTCCTCAGCACTTTTACTAGGCCATCCTCACCTTAAGGATGGCCCATAAATTTTGTTGTCCAGTGCAAAACAAAATCATGGGCCCCTTGTTCAAAAGTTAAGAATTTTAAATCAAAGCATTAGAACAAGTGGGGACCTTTTGGAACTGCAGGCTGCAGGCCCACGAGGCTGGCTCTGCTCACCTTAGCCCCATCTCCTGAACAGAGGTCTCCTATTACTGAGAGCGGGCACACAGATAGTACCCCCATTCTGCCTCCTTTCCTTTTCTGAGTCCATTTAGTACTTAATATCCACATGGGGCTATGGGTCTGCTGATCCTCGGGACAAAACTGTTCTTTGACAAGGACAGGTATTGTGGGGGAGGAAAAACATTCTGTTTCCTACTGCCCTCTTTTGATTCTCCATCTGGGACCCTGTAGATTGTACTGACGAGGACATATTAACAAGGGGAAAAGAAACAAACATTTATTAACGTCTGCAAAACGCTTACACACGGGCATATCCAGAGATAGATAGTCCAAAGAATGGTTAGAGCCTGGGCTTATATAGCATCTTAGCAAGGGAACAGCACATTTTTAGAGAAGTGATGAGACAAAGGAAAAGGACTTTGAGTTTCTAGGGGCAGTAAATTGATAGAAAGCAAAATGGATAATGAGTAAGAACTAGTTAGTAAGAGTTATGTAGAATCTTCTGGAGCCATCTCTGAGTGGACACAGGTCTAAAGTCTCTGGAGGTTAACCTTGTTATCCGTGGGAGAGAGTTAGAGGGAGGACACCTTTGTAAATTTAGGTTCTGCTTTAGGCAAATGGAGGGGCTTCCCTGGTGGCCTAGATGGTAAAGAATCTGCCTGCCATGTTTGAGTCCCACATTTGATCCCTGGGTTGGGGAGATCCCCTGGAGGAGAGCATGGCAACCCACTCCAGTATTCTTGCCTGGAGAGTCCCATGGACAGAGGAGCCTGGGGTTTCAAAGAGTTGGACATGACTGAGTGACTAACAGTTTCACTTTCAGCAAATAGGAGGAAGACAGAGAGCTTTCCTTCTATCTGCTTCTTCTCAGTTGCCTTCAGCTCAATATAATCCTTATGGGGAAGTGGCATACATTGGGGTGGCATTTTCTTCTGCCCTGTAGCGTCCTTCCTGGGCAGATGGAACCCCATCTGACACCTTGAGTATATTTCAAAAATGACTGCCCTTCCTGCAGACACGACCCTGTGCTGGTACACCTAGCTCAGCATTCGGTGAGTGGGGTGCAAGCTGGATTTCATTCACCTCCAGTGTGCTTGACTGGACAGCCTCATGCAGGGAACAGCTTGCATAATCCTATACAATCATCTGCCCAGGGCTAAATGTCCTTTCTCCTTAATTGTTCCTGTGTGCTTGCGTGCTCAGTTGCTCAGTTGTGTTCCACTCTTTGCGATCCCATGGACTGCAGCCCTCTAGGCTCCTCTGTCCGTGGGATTTCCCAGACAAGAATACTGGAGTGAATTGCCATTTCCTCCTCCAGGGAATCTTCCTGACCCAGGGATTGGACTCATGTCTCCTGTGTCTCCTGCATTGGCAGGAGCATTCTTTGCCGATAGCACCACCTGGGAAGCCCCACATAAAGATCCAAATCCCTTGACGAGTACTTAGGCTTCTTGGATTTGTACTCTAGGATATAACTCTTTGCCCTTTTTGCTCACTTATTTTCAAAATTCCTTTTCTTTTTTTTTTTTTTTTGATAGTTGTCCCTTTGAATAAGTATTAGAAAATACATACTTAGCACATCAAACCCATTGTTTCACGGTCATCGCTACTTAGGATGAAACTAAAGTAGATAATAATATTAGACCTAAGACAATCTCAAGAAAAATACTGGGTAAATAGTACAGGAGGGCAATTTGGAAGTATCTATTAAAAACAAAAGTATAAATAGCCTATGACTCTGCAATTCAATTTCTAGGAATCGACCCTAGGTAAGTTTTCACACACACACACACACAAATGCTCCTGCTTAGCATCCTATAAAAGCAAAAACAGAGAACAGTCTATCACATGCTGCTGCTGCTGCTGCTGCTGCGTCGCTTCAGTCGTGTCTGACTCTGTGTGACCCCATAGACGGAAGCCCACCAGGCTCCGCTGTCCCTGGGATTCTCCAGGCAAGAACACTGGAGTGGGTTGCCATTTCCTTCTCCAATGCATGAAAGTGAAAAGTGAAAGTGAAGTCGCTCAGTCGTGTCCGACTCTTCGCGACCCCACGGACTGCAGCCCACCAGGCTCTTCTGTCCATGGGATTTTCCAGGCAAGAGTACTGAAGTGGGGTGCCATTGCCTTCTCCCCAAAATTCCTTTTCTTAAGAATAAAAGTCATCCGTTATTGGGATCCATCTACTAAGAGCAGGCAAACAGATCCATTAGACTGTTCCATATTTCTGTTCTAAGTTGGAGGGGTTTTAAGTCTCATTCCTAAGATGGTATATGTTTAAACAAAGAAAAGAAATGAATGAAATATAAAAAGAGAAAGATGAATTGTTATACTCTCTATAGTATTTTATAATTTATGGCTAGATTTGCTTGAGAGTAAACCGGGGAGGGGTGAGGTGAGAGAAGAGAAGAACAAATGAAGTCATGTCCTTGAGAGGGTTAGTTTTTTTCTTTTTAAAATTTTATTTATTATTTATTTAGCTGTACCAGGTCTTAGTTGTAGCATGTATAAGCTTTAGTTGTGCAGAAATTGTAACTTGGCATGTGAACTCTTAGTTGCAACATGTAGGATCTAGTTCCCTGACCAGGTATGGAACCCGGGGCCCCTACATTGGGAGTATGGAGTCTTAACCCCTGGCCCATCATGAAAGTCCCTTGAGAGGGTTTTTTTAAACTGGATTTTGACATGTTAAAAGGATGTTAGTTTCCCTTCGTTTTCCCACCCACCAAAAATAAATAATGCATATACCAGAAAGAGTTAATGGAAGTTGGGATCTATTTATAATTGGCCTTTTAAAACCCTGCATATGTTCCTCCCATGAAGTCATAATAGAGCAACAGAAGGGCTGTGCTGAGTTACTAACAGACCATCCAGCCTGGTATTCAGATTGTAGTCATACCCAGGAATGGGACAAGGAAAAATCATCTAAAACACACTGAGCCCCCATGAACTTTTCTAAGCATTTTTATAGTCTGTGCAAACATTACGAACTCTGTTTGTCTTCTGGACTCTGTGTATGTGTATGTGTGTGAGCATGTGTGTGTGTGAGCATGCATGTGTGAATGTGTTGGAGAGAGGACTGGAAACTAAAACTCTGGTACTCATTAAATAAAATAAAGTAAAAAAAAAAAAGACTGTATTTGCTTGCTGGGATCCTCAGATCTATTTCTGATTTGTTTGCCATTTCTGATGGCAGAAATTCAGGCTCTATGATTTTGGAACAGATTTTGGTACTCCTGTGGCTTGGTATTATACTTGTGAACTTAGAGATATTGTATATGAACAGATTTATAAACAAAGATTTGCCAACAAAGGTCCATCTAGTCAAGGCTATGGTTTTTCCAGTAGTCATGTATGGATATGAGAGTTGGACTGTAAAGAAAGCTGAGTGCCGAAGAATTGATGCTTTTGAACTGTGGTGTTGGAGAAGACTCTTGAGAGTTCCTTGGACTGCGAGGAGATCCAACCAGTCAATCCTAAAGGAAATCAGTCCTGAATATTCATTGGAAGGACTGAGGGTGAAGCTGAAATTCCAATACTTTGGCCACCTGATGCGAAGGCCACCACTGACTCATTGGAAAAGACCTTGGTGCTGGGAAAGATTGAAGGCAGGAGGAGAAGGGGATGACAGAGGATGAGATGGTTGGATGGCATCACCAACTCTATGGACATGAGTTTGAGTAAGCTCTGGGAGTTGGTGATGGACAGGGAAGCCTGGCGTGTTGCAGTCCTTGGGGTCACAGAGTCAGACACGACTGAGCGACTGAACTGACTGATAAACAAAAATGTATAATATGTGTGCATAGGTTCTTGCTCATCTTTTCTCTAGGCAAATTCAGAATTTATAGGAATATGCTGTTCCTGCCATTGAAAGTTGGTAAGGAAGACTAGAAAAATATTTTCTTTGATTTTTTTTTTGAAAGTAGAACTTCTTTTTACTCTTCCATATTGTTTTGTTTCTGATAAAGGAATTGGATCTCTAGGTTAGTGTGAATTGATATGTGCTTATTTTACCGGTTAGGATGTAAACTTGCCCATGAAGACCAAGACAGCAAATAACAGAAATATGATGGGAATGTATTTCTTTCTCTTGTAACAGCTCAGGGGTAGATGGCCCAGGACAGTATGGTGGCCCTGCTCCATAAGGACATCTGGAACCTAAATTCCTTCTCCCTTGTTACTTGGCCATCCTTAGCGTGTGTTCCTCACCAAGGTGGTCCAGGATCGTTTCCTACCATGTGCACTTTCTTGGCACCAGAGTGGAGGAAGAGGAGGAAAACGGCCTATGCCTTCCTTTTAGCACACATCCTGGGAGTTTCCTACATCCCATCAGCCATACCTTAGCCATAAACTGCATAGTGGATGGCAAGACACTTAACTGAAAACCGTGGAGTTCAGCCTTGTGGAAGAAAGGGAGAGTAGAGACTGGGGGACAGCTACAGCCGTCAGTCTCCATCTCACTCATCTCTGAGATCACTCTGCCCATCACATATTAAAAGCAGAGCACTAAATGTTATATGATACAGTTAGCTCATTGAGAAGTTAGACACAAAATCTGACATGAATTGCAAATGGTTTCCGTATCGTCAGTCAATTTTGATCATATGCCAGTGGCTGCCTGTGGCATGTTAAGAAGAACTGTGGTTCTGTATTTGCGCTGAACAGGAAAATAATTACATGATCAATAAGTGAGAAGTTATTCTCCTATCCTGGGCCCAAGATAGGATGATAAGGTCATGCGTTTGCTATCATCATCTTAATTCAGAGAACTCTTGTAAAGTCATAGATGTTTTTGTTGGTAGCACTGTTAGAGATGTTTTCTCTTTTCCCCAGTGAGTCATTTCACTGCCACCAAGCAAGCATTTAAGTCGGAAGATGGGGCTGGGGTTTTATATGTAATGGAAATACCACTGACTAGTGGAAAAGCAGGGTCTATTGAATGACCAATTGAAATAAAATTTTAGAACACAGAAGAAAACCTGAAGGTACTAAGAAAGCCCACCATTGTGTGATTATATTCAGAAAAGAGTGAGAAACAGATTGGTAAGAATTAGTTAGCTTTCTCCTTGCTCTGAACTTGTTTATATGACTGAGTTTGTAGTTTTCAAATTCTGTGTGTGTACTGCCTTGTTTTGCTTTATCTATGTGTCTTCTCTCAACTAACCGTGAGGTCTTGAGAAACAAGTCTACACACAAGGTCTTACACACAGAGAGAGCAAGAGATATTTGTTCATTGCAGGATGGAAACCGTGCACGGTATTCTAGTTTGCAGTGCTTTTGTGTATTCAAGGAGTTTGCTCACCGCAGAAGCGTTACTACCTCTGTCTTCCGGATGCTGAGGTTAACGGTGACTAAGTGAATTGTACCATTCGTCGTCCTGTGGTTCTGAATGCGTTATTGACTAGTAGCAGAATTGACTAGCATACTGGCAGCTGAGGGTTTTCTTCCTCTCTTCTACCTTGTGCTGTTGTGGCAGGAGAAGTGAAGGGCAATTTTCAAGGCTTTCCAAGCTGCATGATAAATAATTGTGGGATAGATTAATATCCTCCTCTTGATGAGTGCAAAGCAAGGGGTCAGGTCCGGCTGCCCTGATTGTGATTTCCCTGTGCAGCCCACTGGTGGGAGTCGCCTACCGTTTGGTTCAGGTCCCAGCTCCTCCCTTACTTGTCTGTAACTGGGGGTGAGTCATGGCAACCTTGCTTCCCTCCTTTTTCCAATTGTAAAAGAGAGATGCCTTTGCCACCAGATGTCTTAAAGTGCCTCCGACTCCTGGAAAGAAGCCCCTCTGGAAGCCGGAAGCATTGTTGTCACAGTAAATGGGCTCTTTGCATGACAACTGCCTCGTCTTCCCCTCTCCCCTCACCAGATTTCCTGCTGAGGTAAGGAATGTGGAGTGGGTTTTGTGTGTTTCTCTTCAGCTTTTAGTTCCTTTTGTGTATGTCTGGCCTTGTAAATGTAGTGAATAAATGCTATAATTATAACCCTTTTTGACAGCTCTATAATTTAATTGTAATTCACTCTGAGCATCTTTTAAAGAATGATGTGTATTGAAGATGCAGCTGTTCCGATTTCATCTGCTAAAGTGACAGGAATCGTTGGAATCATTGTCCCAGCAACTGTGGAAACTTCCAATCTATTCAAGGCCAAATATAGGAATATACTGTGTGTGTGAGTGTGTGTGTCTGTGAGTGGGACCACTCTCTCTACTCTAGTTTGGCAAAAGTAGCTGTGTGATATTTACAGAGAAGTATCAGTTAAAATTTGCCTTTGCATAAATATATGAATTACATATTATAAAGTGGAAAAATCCTTGGATTTATTTTGTGCAGTAAGCTGAGCGGTATACCTCTGTTGACATTCCTCTGCCAACCTGAAGTTGATTCCCACCAGCATTGGCAGGTGGTCATTGGAAACCTTGTTGTTGTTGTTAATCACTCACTCATGTCCACTTGTTTGTGACCCCATGAACTGCAGCACACCAAGCTTCCCTGTCCTTTACTATTTCCCAGAGTTTACTCAGACTCATATCTATTGAGTCGATGATGCCATCCAACCATCTCATCCTCTGTTGTCCCCTTCTCCTCCTGCCCTCAATCATTCCCAGCATTAAGGTCTTTTCCATGAGTTGGCTGTTCACATCAGGTGGCCAAAGTATTGGAGCTTCAGATTCAGTGTCAGTCCTTCCAATGAATGTTCAGGGTTGATTTCCTTTAGGATTGACCGATTTGATCTTCTTGCAGTTCAAGGGACTCTCAAGAATCTTCTCCAGCACCACAGTTCAAAAGCATCAATTTTTCAGCACTCGGCCTTGGTCATAAAATGTTGTATTATTTCCTAGGGCTGCCATAACAAATTATCATAGACTGGCTGGCTTAAATAGCAGAAATTGATTGTTCTGTTCTCTGTGTCCTGGAGGCTAGAAGTCTAAAATCAAGGTGTTGGCAGAGTGTTGTCAGAGAGGATACGTTTATTCCTCTCTCGAAGCTTCTGGTACTTTAGGTGTTCCTTGGCTTGTACGTGATGTTCTCTCTGGGTCTTCACACCATCTTTCCTCTATGTGCGTCTCTGTCCAAACCTTCCCTGTTTATAAGGACACCAGTCATAGGATGAGGGCCCACCCCACAGACCTCATTTTAACTTGATTACTTCTGTAAAGACCTTCTCTCTAAATAAGGTCACATTCTGAGGCACTAGGGGTTAGGATTCAACATATCTTTTCTGGAGGGGATGCCATTCAGCTCATGACAGATGTCTACTTGAATATGCAAAAATTTTCTTCTAACAATAGCTACCAATAATCTGTGCCCTGAAGACTTTCGGATGATTGCAGGAAGCCTCTCAAAAGTATCATTTATTTTATATTGCCTTTCTTTGAAGGAGTGCATAGTCTGCCAGAGCCTGTTGGAGGAGGGACCCAAGCCTCACTTCAGTTCTTGGTATGCTGTGTGTGCTCAGTCACTGCAGTCTTGTCTGACTCTTTGTGACCCTATGGACTATAGCCCTGAAGGCTCCTCTGTCCATGGAATTTTCCTGGCAAGGATACTGGAGTGGGTTGCCATGCCTTCCTCCAGGGGATCTTCCTGATCCAGGGATCGAACTCGCATCTCCTGTGTTTCCAGCACTGCAGGTGGATTCTTTACCACTGAGCCACTGGGGAAGCCCCTTGGGCTGTACTACAGGGCATTTAAATCTATCATCTTCCATTGGACAAGACACTGATGCTGGGAAAGGCAGGAGGAGAAGGGTACGACAGAGGACAAGATGGTTGGATGGCATCACCAACTCAATGGAGATGTGTTTGAACAAGCTCCAGGAGATGGTGAAGATCAAGGAAACCTGGCATGCTGCAGTCCATGGGGTCGCAAAGAGTTGGACATGACTGAGTGACTGAACAACAACAACCTACTGTTTGGCCAAGTAGTTGCAATGGAGCCTGCCTGCCTTTTGACTTTCATTGCCCTGAATACAATTTATGAATACAAGATATTGTGAAAGAATTGATAATATCAGATTGTCTTAGCACCTTCTAACTGGTAGGTGAATTGAAGATAAGTTCCTCCAATTAAAGCTGAATAACATGGGTCTTTCCCCAACCCTAGTTCTCCTCTTGCCCACCACTTCTACTTCCTGTTACAGAGGAGTTTGAATATAATTCAGGAAGATATTTCTAGTATCAGGAGACTCCTTCATTTGAAGATTCTGGTGGACTTGATCACGGTTTGTTATGAAACAGAAATTTGAATATAATATCTAAGATTAAGGAAATAAAATGGAACAGATGAAGATAGCTTGATGCGATAGAAATAATGGTCAGCTGGGTATTAGGAGACCAGATTATGGTCAAGATTCTGCAGTTAACTAATGTGACCTTGGATGAGCAAATTCACCTGTTTACTGACTGTACACTGTGGGCATTGGGTCATTAGGTGACCTTCCAGCTCAAGTCTTGTGATTTCAGGGTCACTGCTGCGTAAGTAAATGCAGGTAGATAGTAATGATTTAGGTCAGTGCCCACATGTGGTGCTTGGCAAGATCTTAAAAGGTGTTGTTAGAGATTCAACATAATTTGTGAAACAGATAAATGATTATCAGGTGCACTGAGGCTTACACTGCAAGGAAGTAAAATAAGGAAATGAATTGGGGAAATTCGGTTGTAAGAAATATGAGAAAGGAGATCAAAGGATTCTATTTGAGTGAAAGAAAGAAAAGGAGGCGTAAAAGCTTTCAGAAGCCCTCCCTTGGCTGTGGTTGGCAGGCACCTGTCAGAAGGGCCTGCTTAACTCTAGCAGCCACACCTGTGTCTTTATTACCACTCAGGTGTATTTCCGAAGCCAAATATTTACTTTGTCTGAATCTCAAATATCCTGAACATGCTAGAGAAAAGTACTCAGGTTGCAGGCTTTCTTTGGTTTCTAGGAGATTAGCTCAGGAGTCTCATTAGGACAACTTGTGATTTCCAGTCTCTGCTCTTGTGACCAACTTTTGGCTCTCATCCAGACGAGCTCTTTGGATTTCACTCTGCTCCCTAAAAAATGAGACAGTGGGGTTTTAGTTTTTGTGCCTAAGGGAAACTTGCCTTTCTTTGAAGGAGTGCATAGTCTGCCGGAGCCTGTTGGAGAAGGGACCTAAGCCTCACTTCAGTTCTTGGTATGCTGTATGAATAATACAGGATGTTGATTTCAGGACCATCTGCAATGAGGATAGGCTGATAAATTCATTTTGGTGGCCTAGTCATTATTTTTGCAAGCGTGGCTTTTGATTTTTTTAAAAAATTTTGTTCTTTGAGCTTACGACCCTTGAAGAAGTAGTTGGATTGGCTGTAAGGCATGATTATTCATTTATTAAATACCAACTAAAAGAAACAATAATTATGGCACGCTGTGACACATGCTGTATTAGAGGTTTGAACAAAGGACTCTGTGAGCCTAGTGAAAGGGGGAAATTAGTGGAAGGGGAACTCCTGCTTGGTGAAAGGGAGGGCGGGCTTCTTAAAGGATGTAGCATTTTAGCTGGGTCTCAAAGGGTGGCTAGAAAGTAAATAATACCCAGAAGGAAAGGCAGATGGATAACCATGACCAAGAAAAATGTGCTTGATGTGTTCAGAATCTAGCCAATAATCCAGTGTGCTTCTGTTGAGGGTATGTAGTGAGGAGGGATGGGACAGACCTCTGGAAAGAGAGTAGGTTAAGGCTAGATTATGAAAGATGTCAGTGTTGTGCCATGCTTGGGAGCTGAACTTGATCCTGTAGGGTAAGAGAGATACCGAAAGTTTTTAAATATGATCGGATCTGCATTTTAGAAGATCATTCTGACAGCCACATGTGATATGGACTGGAAGGCCTGAAATCAGTCAGGAAAATGAATTTGGAAACTATTGCAGTACCTCATTGAGAAAAGCAAGGCACAGTTCCTTGGTTCAGGTGTTTATTTTTTCTTGTCTGCTGTTAACCGCTACAAGGGCTTCTACTCAGGAGTTTTTATGATGATCATTACATGGTGAAGAGCTGAGGCTTTTTTTTTTAAGTTCATTGGGTTTTTAGTTTCTTTTAATTTAAAAATAGGTATGAATTTACATATGTTGAAAACACCAAAGTCTAAAAACTATAAAGTAAATTCTCCTTGCCATCCCATTTCTCATGTCATTTTCTCCCTCCCCAAGGTATCGCTGTTTTTAGTTTTATGTGACTCTCTCTAGAAATTTTTTTAATGTATATGCAAGAAGATTCTATTCTATATTCTTTTATACCTTATAATGAATATGGTTGCCAGGCACACGATTCTTTTTTTTATATAAATTAGTTTATTTTCAATTTTTTAACTTTACAATATTGTATTTGTTTTGCCATACATTGACATGAATCCACCATGGGTGTACATGTTTTCCCCTTCCAGAATCCCCCCTTCCACCACACGATTCTTATTGTTTTCACTGGAGTTTTGCCCCATGGGTATCCTGGAGTCTCCCACAGTCTGGTTTTGCTGATTGCATCCCTGCAGTGGAGTTTATGTGTTCCTCTCTCCTCTGTGCTTTTTGTAAATTAGTAGTTTGATCAAAGCGCTGTCAGATTTAGATTAGATTTTTTTTCCAAGACTGTTTCATAGGTAGTGTGTTCTTCCAACAGAGGCAGACAATACCAGGCTGTCTCTTTTCTTGTTGCTTCAAGTACTTTTACTGTTTCATTTTTTAATATATTAATCTTTGCCCCATTTGGAGTTTTTTTAGTAAATAGTGTGAGTATGGTTCCAGCTTTATCCTTTTCCAGTTGGCTATCCAGTAATTCCAACAACATTTACAGAATAAGCTATCTTTCCCCTCTGATTTAAGATGTCACGTGTATTATATATTGAATTCCCAAATGTATTTGGGTCTATTTAATGAGTTTCTATTCTGTTCTATTGATCTGTGTATTCATGCAATCTTTTCGTTTTTTTTAATTTGTTTTTCTATGTGGACCATGTTAAAAGACTTTATTAAATTTGTCACAATACTGTTTCTGTTTTATGTTTCAGTTTTTTGGCCACGAGGCATGTGGGATCTTAGCTCCCCGACCAAAGGGCAAACCTATACCGTTTGCATTGGAAGGTGACGTCTTAACCACTGGACCTCCAAGGAAGTCCCCATACAGTCGTTTCATACTGTCAATTATTCTTGTTGTTGTTCAGTCGCCAAGTCTTGTCCTCATGGACTGTAGCATGCCAAACTCCTCTGTCCTCCACTATCTCCCAGAGTTTGCTGGAATTCAATATTCATTGAGTCGTTGATGCTGTCTAACCATCTAATCCTCTGCCACCCCGTTTTCCTTTTGCCTTCGATCTTTCCCAGCATCAGGGTCTTTTCCAGTGAGTCAGCTCTTTGAATCATGTGGCCAAAGTATTGGAGTTTCAGCTTCAGCATCAGTCCTTCCAGTGAATATTCAGGGTTGATTTCCTTTCGGATTGACTGGTTTGATCTCCTTGCAGTTGGAGAGACTCTCAAGAATCTTCTCCAGCACCACAATTTGAAAGCATTAATTCTTTGGTGCTCAGCCTTCTTCACAGGCCAGCTTTCACATCCATACATGACTACTGGAAAAACCATAACTTTGACTATATGGACTGGAAAAACCATCACTTTGACTGTATGGACCCCTGTTGGGGTCCAAGTGATGTTTCTGCTTTACAGTGCCCTGTCTAGGTTTGTCATAGCTTTCCTTCCAGGGAGCAAGCATCTTTTAATCTCATGGCTGCAGTCAACATCAGCAGTGATTTGGGAGCCCAAGAAAATAAAATCTGTCACTGCTTCTACTTTTTCCTCTTCTATTTGCCGTGAAGTGATGGGACCAGATGCCATGATCTTATAGTTTCTTGAGTGTTGAGTTTCAAGCCAGCTTTTTCACTCTCCTCTTTTACCCTCATCAAGAGGCTCTCTAGTGTTAGTGTTAGTTCCACTACACTTTCTGCTATTACAGTGGTGTCATCTGCATATTTGAGGTTGTTGATATTTCTCTGGCAGTCTTGATTCCTGCTTGTGATTAATCCCAGCCTGGCATTTCGCATGCAGTACTCTGCATACTTACTTATTGAAGGTCTATGGCAACCCACTCCAGTACTCTTGCCTGGAAAATCCCATGGATAGAGGAGCCTGGTAGGCTGCAGTCCATGGGGTCTCGAAGAGTCAGACATGACTGAGCGCCTTCACTTTCACTTTTCACTTTCATGCATTGGAGAAGGAAATGGCAACCCACTCCAGTGTTCTTGCCTGGAGAATCAGAGGGACGGGGGAGCCTGGTGGGCTGCCGTCTATGGGGTTGCACAGGGTTGGACACGACTGAAGCAACTTAGCATAAAACATCTTATTATCTGGTAGAGCTAGTTTCCCCTTGTTAGTCTTCTTTCTCAGAGCATTGCTCATTATTCTTTTTTATTGGAATTGCCTTTGACTTGTAGGTTAAGTTAAGGAGAATGATGTCTTCATGATGTCAGGTTTTCTTGCCCATGAGCTTGGTATGCCTTTCCGTTTGATCACTTGTCTGGCCCTTGGAAATGTCTTGACATTTTCCTTTTTCGGTCCCTTCACATTCTTATTAAATTTATTTTGTTGTTTTGACTGTCATTATAATTGAGGACTTTTCATCCATTATATCTGCTCTGTGTTCTCATTGATCCTTACTCCATCAGACTTAGAAATTCTCTTCTGTTTTAGTAGTTTTCGGTTGCTTTTCTTGGGTTTTTCACCATATCATCTGTAAATAATGTGATTTAACTTATTCTACTCCAGTCTTTTACTTATCCAACTCCTTTCTATTGTGTTCGCTAAACATTTCACTTACTTAGCTGCTAGTGCTGTTTTAGTGCAAATTTACTTTGGATTAAATCCTGCGTTTCCAGCACAACCTGGCAGCAGGTGACACAACTGCCTCGTTTGCCTGGAGCTGGGTGCCAGGTATGATCAACTGGTATCAGATCTAGGGAGAGTTGGGTGTCAGAGGATAGAAGCGCTAGGCCGTTTCTCTCCATCTAAACAGTAGGCTTTTCACACCCTTATTTTTTTTTTAAGGGAAATAAGTAAATAGCTCTTCATTTGTGATCTTCTCTCAACATTGTAATTTTTTGAATAGACCTCTTGATTGAATCTTCCCCTTCTATGCTAGATTGTCTTTTCTTTTGCCTCCATTTCTCTCTGCCTGTGTGTATGTGCTAAGCTGCTTCAGTTTGTGTCTGACTCGTTGCAACCCTATCAGCTGTAGCCTGCCAAGCTCCTCTTTCCATGGGGATTCTCCAGACAAGAATACTGGAGTGGGTTGCCATGCCCTTCCCCAGGGGATCTTCCTGACCCAGGGATCGAACCCATGTCTCTTATGTCTCCTGCATTGCAGACAGATTCTTTACCACTAGCGCAATATGGGAAGCCTCTTCCCTCTGCTTCCCTGGACCCTTTTCTTCTTACCTCTCTTTTATTTCTCTCTTCTATTTTTCTCTTTCTCCATTCCCTGTTATTCTCTGTATTATATTTGATTTTGAGTCTTGGGGTAGTTCTTATAAAGAAAGAATCTTATAGCTAGACTTAGCATGCTTTATTGGGTACCAATATTTAGGACTTTTATCTTTGTCATTGTGAAGCTGAGGCAGGATGACAGGTTAACGAGCGGCAGGAGCCTCATATTAGAGACTCCCTAATGTCTCTTGGACCTTTAGGAAGTGATTCAAGATCAGAACTTTAGTTGTTTTAAAATGACTCTTTGAGATATTACTGTGTAATACAGAGAAACCTCCATTTTTTTTAGATAAAATTTATTCTTAGAAATGCATCTTAAAGCTCTTGTTGTGAGTTAAAATCCTGACCATGAAAAGCAAACATTCTGACTGCTCATGAAGTTTCTAAGTATCCAGTTGGACATGGATGTATAAGGAGCATCAAGTCAGCCTTGCTGCTGGTTCTACTTTCACTGTGTACTTAGTTTCAGTGTTGGGTCCCTACCTTGGAGCCCTTCTGGCACTCGGGTTCCTCTAAGACTGACATTCTGCCTTATCCTCTAACCCCAGTCACTGCAGTGACGGTATCCTCCTACAACATTAGGCACTTTATTGAAACAAAACCAAGATAATCAACTTTTGCTGTTGAGTGCCTGTCCGGTGCTAGACGCTGGTACATGTCCATGAATCAAAGCATATGGTACCTCCCTTTGTTGCCAAAGTGCTGTGCTGTGTGTGGATTACCAGTGGAGAAACAGCTCAAACACAATTTTAAGAATCCACAGTAAGACTTTACTGAACCTGTACCCTGATGCTTCTTTGTTAATACAAATGCCACCTCATGGTCATTATTATAAACTTCAGTTCTAAACGAATGGTATGCTATTTTCTAAATAAAGAGAAGCTTGCCCTTTCATAAACTCAGCTAGGGAAAGGCATGTACCAGAATTCAGGAGCTCCTTTTCACTCCATTGCTTCCTTGGCTATCTGCTGTGCACTTTCTCTCCAGCTGTGTTATTCCCTCTCTCCAGTACTCAGTTCCTTTATTGATGGAGAAGCAAGTGACAGGATAAAACTTGGAGCCAATATAATAATAAAAATTAATATAGCAATGAAAATATTTCTTGGACAACAAAGAAAGGCATGCCCTCATGTTTGCCCCTGCACTGTGGGTCTTACTGCTTATTATTTCTTTGTGTCTTTTATCTTCCTTTTAAAGCTGGAAAATAGTCCACTTCCCTTCCCATCTGTTCACCACATTAATTGCTATGGGCTGGTAGGAGTTTCTTCAATATAGGTCTTCTTCCTGCTGTTGATTTTAAGTCCATTACATAAGCCCAGCTGATTTATTGTTTAACTTCTTAATCTTCCTCTTATTGGAGTTGGGAAATGTCCTTGGTGCCACTGAGCAGATTAGGTTTGGAGACTGAAATAGTCCCTAGTTTCTTTATAAAAAGCATGTGTAAACTCTTCTGTATATATTTCACCTTAGGTGGTGATCTGGCCTTTTCCAATTGAGTAGCAAGTGTATATCAATTGTTTGATTAGAAAAGATGTTCTGAGTACTGCCATCTGTCTATGCTGGCCTGGATGGGAGACATGGAGATGTAAGACATTGCTTCTATAATTGGAGGGTGTAGAGTCCACTTGAAATACAATCTTAACTTGCTCAGTTGTGTCTGATTCTTTGCTGTCACATGGACTATACAGTCTATGAAATTCTCCAGGCCAAAATACTGGAGTGGGTAGCCTTTCCCTTCTCCAGGGGATCTTCCTGACCCAGGGGTCAAACCCAGGTCTTCATATTGCAGGTGGATTCTTTACCAACTGAACCACCAGGGAAGCCCAAGAATACTGGAGTGGGTAGCCTATCCCTTCTCCAGTGGATCTTCCCAACCTAGGAATCGAACCGGGGTTTCTTGCATTGGAGGTAGATTCTTTATCAGCTGAGCTACCAGGGAAGTCCGTGGTGGGTTGGAAAAGATTAGACTCCCAAGTCAAAAGATCTGCAGCTATCTTGTTTTATGGCCTTGTTTTGGCTTTTTTTTTTTTCCTCTAGAAAATGAATGGATTGAATTGATGATGCTTAGGACCATCTAGGAGACGGCAATGGCACCCCACTCCAGTACCCTTGCCTGGAAAGTCCCATGGACGGAGGAGTCTGGTGGGCTGCAGTCCATGGGGTCGCTAGAAGTCAGACACGACTGAGCGCCTTCACTTTCACTTTTCACTTTCATGCATTGCAGAAGGAAATGGCAACCCACTCCAGTGTTCTTGCCTGGAGAACCCCAGGGACGGCGGAGCCTGGTGGGCTGCCATCTATGGGGTCGCACAGAGTCGGACACAACTGGAGCAACTTAGCAGCAGCAGCAGCAGGACCATCTACCTTAGAGAGCTAAGCAAGTGGGCTCTGGTTCCCAAGGCTTCTACCAAATGCTCCAAGTCCCTCACTTTTATGTATTAGCTTTCCATATAAAATGTTAAAAAAAAAAAAAAAAGGCTTGCAGAGCTACAAGTATTTGAAAACACCTCTTCTAATTGTGATTTTTTCTGTGAGTCCAAGACTTTGCAACAAAATGTAAGAACATTTAAAAAGCATGTGCTAAGTGTGTGACATAGAATTCTCTATTAGTCATTTCAGCTTTCACTAGGTTCCTTGCAGATTGGAGAATATTGTAGCTTCTGAACACCATACTGTCTTCAGTTAGGTATGCTGTGCACAATGCCTGGCTAACAGGAGGTGCTCAACAAATAGCAACTAATCAAATTACTTGTTAAAAGTTAATTCCAAGCAAATCTGAAAGTTCTATTTCTGCCTATCCTGTGATATTAAAATCTCCTGTTGCCTATTTCTAAAACTGAATGTACACACACTGTAGGATCCACCAACTCCAGTCCTAAGTGAATATTGGATAGAAATGCATACATATATTAACTAGAAGATATGTTTTAGAATGTCGTAGGAGCAATGCTAATAATAGCCCTAACCTAAAAATTACCCAACAGTCTGTCAACATGTTGAGATAAATCTGTGGATTCACACAGGGAATACAAAACAGCAGTGATAATACACAGTCCACATCTAGACACAAAGCCAGACACGGAAGAATTCATGCTACATGATTTCATTTAAAAGTTCAGGAAAAACCAGCCTGTTCTGTTAGAAGCCAGTTTAGGGAGCATGGAGAAGACTTCTGGATGCTAGCGCTGTTTGATTTCTTCTTCTGGGGGCTGATTACATGGTTGTATCTGTTTGCAAAGGCTCATCATGCTGTATACTTAAGATATGAGTGCTTTCTGTATGTTTATTATACTTAAATATAATTTAATTTTGAAAGAATCTGTTGTTTGCTAAATTACAGATGATCCAAAATAATAATAAAGCACTATTAAGTACTTTAAGGATTTCATAATATATTCATTAAAAGGTAGAATGGACTCTCTTATGCATCTATTTATCAAGGTACCCCTTGGACATATTCTGATGTCATCGTATAGTTCCCTGTTATATAGCACATACCAGACTATATTATAATTGTCTATTTTTCTCTTCTCCACAGTAGACCTTAGCTTCTCTGGGGTCAGGAACATTGTCTAATTTGATCACTCTTATATCGTCAGCACCCTGTAGGACTCAAGAACTTGCTGAGTGGATAGAATGACTAGGCCACATGAGGAAGATCTGTGAATAGGGGCACTGTCCTGGGTTCCTGGTGGTCATTCTGGTGTCTTGTTTATGATGTTCTGCAAAGTTTGTGTCCTTATCCTGAGTTTGCACACATTTTGTATAGTGCGGCAGAACCATAGTTGGAATCATATCAGACCGACACTCTATTCTGTCCTTCGATAATCTTATGTTTTGACTCAGATCACCCACTAATTACATATAACTAAGTTATATAACCTTCCTTTACATTGGTAATGTATAATTAATATGGTCCCTATATCAGTTAGGGGCTTCCCTGGTGGCTCAGTGGTAAAGAATCTTCTTGCAGTGAAGGAGACATAGGAGACATGGGTTTGATCCCTGGGTTGGGAAAAACCCCTGGAGGAGAAAATGGCAATCCACTCCAGTATTCTTGCCTGAAAAACCCCATGGACAGAGAAGCCTGGCAGGCTGTGGTCCATAGGGTTGCTAAGAGTCAGACACGAATAAAGTGACTTAGCACTGAGCACTATATCAGTTAATTTAAAATCTACGTAAAAAATATATATGAAAGAAAAGAAAAAATAAAAATATGTTCTATATACACATGGGAAAAACAATTAATGAATAATAATATTGCATGCTGGGATTATAAGGCCAATAGCAGCAACTAATAAGAGGCCCTGTCAAGCCGCTACATAAGCTACACAAAGACAACATCAACATATATACCCACATTGTATGGTAAGGTGATAAAATGCCAAATTATTCAATACAAATAAAAATGTATATTAGAATGTTAATTGTGTGCTGTACAAATTTGGTGCAAAAAGAGCTAGAAGAAGGAGTGAAAATGGCTAATAAGCAAATAAACAATAAAAAAGTCAAATTCGTTGATAGATTATTGTTGTTGTTCAGTTACTAAGTTGTGACCAACTCTTTGCGACCCCATGGACTGCATCACGCCAGGCTTCCCTATCCATCACCAACTCCCAGAGCTTGCTCAACTCATGTCTGTTGAGTCAGTGATGCCATCAAACCATCTCATCCTCTGTCATCCCCTTCTCCTTTTGCCCTCAAATTTTCCCAGCATCAGGCTCTTTTCCAATGAGTCAGCTCTTCACATCAGGTGGTCAAAGTATTGGAGCTTCAGCTTCAGCTTTCCAGTGAATATTCAGGATTGATTTCCTTTAGGATTCACTGGTTTGATCTTGCTGTCCAGTCTTGAAGAGTCTTCTCCAGCACCACAGTTCGAAAGCATCAGTTCTCTGGGGCTCAGCCTTCTTTATGGTCCAACTCTCACATCCATACATGACTACTGGAAAAATCATAGCTTTGACTATACGGACCTTTGTCAGCAAAGTGATATCTCTGCTTTTTGATACACTGTATAGATTTGTCATAGCTTTTCTTTCAAGGAGCAAGTGTCTTTTAATTTCATGACTGCAATCACCATCTGCAGTGATTTTGGAGCCCAAGAAAATAAAGTCTTTCACTGTTTCCATTGTTCCCCCATCTATTTGCCATGAAGTGATGGGACCAGATGCTATGATCTTAGTTCTTTGAATGTTGAGTTTTAAGCCAGCCTTTTCACTCTCCCCTTTCACCTTCAAGAGGCTCTTTAGCGCCCCTTCGCTTTCTGCCATAAGGGTGGTGTCATTTGCATGTCTGAGGTTATTGACATTTCTCCTGGCAATCTTGATTCCAGCTTGAGCTTCATCCAGCCCAGCATTTTGCATGATGTACTCTGCATGTAAGTTAAATAAGCAGGGTGACAATATATAACTTTGGCATACTCTTTTACTAGCTTTGAACCAGTCTGTTGTTCCATGTCCAGTTCTTGCTGTTGCTTCTTGTCCTGCATACAGGACAATAGAAAAATAATTGCTTATTAAAAAAAAGACTGAACATTTTCATCAACAGATCAGCAGTAGTTATGTATGGATAAATTATGGTACAAAAAAATAAATATAAACCCACTTAACAGTTGGCATCTTTTTGGAGTAAAATTTGCCACTGTATAAAAATTGTTAAAATCTGGCTGTTCTTTGACCCAGCAATTTAGTTTTTCAGACTTTACATTGAGGCAGTTATACAGTTAATCCTCCAGTGATTAATTCACTAAAGAACATTTATTGAATATACACTTTGCTTCATAAAGGAACACTACAGGTGAATAATGCTGTTTTGGCATTTTTGATAAGTTTGATAATTTTTGATAATGTTTATGGCAGTTTTGATAAGTTTATAAATATGGACAAAAATGAAAACAACCCATCTCCAACAGCAGAGACATAACCCCTTCTTGCATTCCCATTCCTGTTCCCCTACCCCCACCCTAGGTAACCACTAATCTACTTTCTGTCATATTGTATTAGTTTACATTTTTAAGAGTTTTATATAATGGAATCATACAGTATGTTTGTTCTCTGTCTGAATTTTTAACTCAGCATAATTATTTTGAATAACTCAGGTTCATCTGTGTATAACAGGTATAAATGGTTCGTTCCTTTTCATTGCCTAGTAGTATTTCATTGTATGGCTGTGTCACAGTTTGTTTATCCATTCATCTGCTGATGGGCATTTAGGTTGTTTCCCATTTGGGGCTTCGATGAATGAGTATTCTAGTATAATAGAATACTCTTTGGTATGTTTTCATTCCCTTTGGTATGTTTTCATTCTCTGGGGGAAATTCCCAGGAGTGAAGCGGCTGATTGTATGATAGATGTATGGTTAACTTTTAAAGAAACTGCTGAAGTGTTTTTCCGAAGTTGCATTCCCACTAGCAGTATATGAATTACATTTCCTCCACATCCTTGTCAGAAATCCATGCGTTCAGTCCTTTTGATTTTAGCAAACATTAATAGGTGTGTAGTGGCTTAAAATGGGTTTTCCCTGATGACTCAGTGGTAAAGAACCCATCTACCAGTGCAGGAGATGCGGGTTCGATCCCTGAGTCAGGAAGATCCCCTGGTTCATAGCAACCCACTCCAGAATTCTTGCCTAGGAAATCCCATGGACAGAGGAGGCTGGCAGACTACAGTCCATGGGGCTGCAAAAGAGTCAGACACAACTCAAATGCTATAACAACAATAATAATATTTTACTGCAATAGAAGAGAGTAGGTGTGTAGTTTTGTTTATTGAATGAATAAATGGTTAAAAAGTCAACAGGATTTGATCGGGTAAACAAAAGGGCAAAAGTGACTACAGGATTTCAAGTATTGGTGGTACCACTGATAGAAGTTGGGAAATGGTAGGTTGATTTGGTTTTACTTGACTTCATTGTATATGACATGACAAGTGGAAAAGTTTTGGTAGACAATTAGAACTTAGGTGGATGATTACGACTGAAAATATAGACTCGGAAATTACCATGGTAGTACAGATAAAGCCAAGGGAGCTCTCTGATTTTCCCCAAGCATTAATAGGAAATTAAGCACACACTGCCCTCTGCCCCACCTTCCTATCTTATTCAGAGGATAACATCCTATTTTGTTTTAGATCATGTTTTCAACAATTCATTGACATTTGTAGACTGATAATAAAATTGAATTTTAAGATGTCTTCATACTGTGGATTTTAAAAGAATTAAAATGCCTCACACTATTTTCACTATAAAACACAAGATTATGTGCTGAAGAAATACAATGGGGGTAGGGGAAGAATTATAAAATCTCATGAACTCATATCTGGCCAGATGCCATAAAGCAATAAATCTTAGGGTATTTGTCAAGTCAAGGCTTTCATCAAAAGCAGGTAAGATATCTAAAGCTGGAGCTGCCTAGATTTGCATAAACCACTGAAAGATTCTGTTTAGGAAAAATTGTAGAACTTAGAAACTTGCATTTTATGAAATGCCTATGGAAAGATTATTTTGAAGGTTATTTTTATTTCCTTAGAGGAACAAGAAATATATTAGCATGCTTTGTAGTGCTATAGGCACATTAAATACCAGCTCACATCCCCATCAGTAAAGCTTAGTTCATTGAGGAATGGAATTGCTCTTTCTTGAACAAAAGTATCAGACAAACCACTTGTATAGAACCCAGGATCAGAGAAGTATAGGCTCCCTGAACAGTGGCAGCAAAGTATTAACTGAAGGTCAGACTTCAGTGCTCAGTGCAGAAAGGGCAGTCCTGTCCAGATGAGTCTATTCGGTGGCTCTGGCACTTGCTAATGGTAATCATTAACATTGTCTTTAGCTCTTAAAACAAAGGTCTAAGCAATTATAAAGGAAAAGACTGAGAGATTTGACCATATAAAATCTGACCATATTATAACATCTGTGCTACAATACATGCCATGAAAACAGTTTAAAAACAGACAAGAAAAATATTCGCAACATATGACAAGAAATTTATATCCTAGATATATAAAAAATGGGACTGTTTTCTACCCATAAGAGAGAGAGAGAGAGAGAGAGGGAGGGAGGGAGGGTTAGTTGCTGGTGAAGGTGCACGCAAATATTCTTTAATATCTTTGTGTGAATAAAAAAAATTTAAAAAGAGCCAGGCATGAGCTACTGATGAATATGATTAATCTAGATTTTTACACCCAAGGTCCATTTATTTGCACATAAGGTCCTATAAAAAACTGGTAAGAAAAATGGACCTTAGGCACAAAGAATTTGATTAATTATAATTTTTGATTCATGACTCACTATCTTGTTAGCAACTGCAATTTCATATCATCACCGTTTTGTTGGCTGCTTAGTAACTGATTATATGAATATAGAGAAATATATTCAATCATTTGCCTATTGCTGAACATTTTAGATGGTTTCAAAATATTTCATTTTATGAATAATGCTACAGAGTCATTTTTGCATACTTTCTAAGTATTTTCTTAACATAAATTCCTAGAATTGAAATTGCTAGGTTAAAAGATATCTATATGTATTCACCTATATATAGATAGATAGACTGATATGTAAATATAGATGTATAAATTATATAGATATCTTTAAATGCAGTAATATATATAGTGTATATATATATATTAGCATATATAATATATAGTGTTCTAGTTATCTAGTACTATATAACTACTCCAGAAGTCTACCTATATTATATATATATAAATAATATCTTTTAACCTAGCAATATATATAATGTTTTAATTATGTAGTGCTATATAACAAACTACCCAAAACTTAGTACTTCAAACATCATTAATTTTACTCATGAATCTGCAGTCTGGACAGGATTCAGTTAGGGTGGCTTATTTCTGTTCCATTTGACATTAGCTGGGAAGGCTGGACTCTTCTGAAGGCTTTTACTCAGCTGTGTGGTGCTGGATGGGGAAGACTTTCATACCTGGGGAGGGAACAGCTGGAACTCCCCAGCATTTTTCTCCATCTGTGTGTCATCTCTTTAGCCTGTCACTTCAGGGTAGCTAGGCTTCTCACATGGCAGCTTAGGGCTCCAAAGGCTTGTGTGCCACTAGAGCACTGGTAGAAGCAATGTGGTCTTTTCTAACTTGGCCTTGGAATCCATGCAGCATCACTTCCACTGTAGAGGCCCATGCAGGTTGGGGAGGACACGTAGACTCCCACCTCTCAACAGAGCAGCATCAGGACCACATTGTGGGAAGAGCAGAATGGGATAAGGGGCTATGTTGTTGTGGCCATCTTTGGAAAATATAATCTGCCACCCCGATGCTGGGAAAGATTGAAAGCAGGAGAAGGGGACGACAGAGGACGAGATGGTTGGATGGCATCACCAACTCGATGGACGTGAGTTTGCTCAAGCTTTGGGAGATGGTGAACGACAGGAAAGCCTGGTGTGCTGCAGTCCATGGGGTTGCAAAGAGTTGGATATGACTGAGCGATTGACGGAGAAGGCAATGGCACCCCACTCCAGTGCTCTTGCCTGGAAAATCCCATGGATGGAGGAGCCTGGTAGGCTGCAGTCCATGGGGTCACTAAGAGTCGGACACGACTGAGTGACTTCACTTTCACTTTTCCCTTTCATGCACTGGAGAAGGAAATGGCAACCTACTCCAGTATTCTTGCCTGGAGAATCCCAGGGACAGGGGAGCCTGGTGGGCTGCCGTCTATGGGGTCGCACAGAGTCGGACACGACGAGCAACTGAGCAACAACATATGTTTTTAAGACATTTTGTACATAGTGCCAGATAGCCACTTCAAATATTGTACAGTGATGAAAATTATTTTTTTGAAAAAGGAAATGCTACACAAGAGTTGTCTTATCTTTCACTTTGGCGAATCTGATCAGCAAAGATGGTGCTTCATTTTTTTTAATTAACTTTTTTGGTTACTCTTGGCCATTTTTATTTATCTTGTGAGCTGCCTGTTCTCATGTTTTCTGGAAATAATATGATAGTCATGATATCTTCTTTATAAGTCTGGTTTTTAATTAGAGTCTCAGAGGGCAGTTTCTTCAAACCCACTGCTTTTACTGATAGGGAAACTGAGTCACAAAGAGCCCCAAGTTCAGAGTTCCATGGACTCGTGCAAAGCTTATGTCAGGTAATCCAGCACTTCAAACTGATACTAAACACTGGTTGAATGTGGCTGTGATTGAAAGTAATTCAACATATGGAACCGTGGTGGATTGAAAATAATGTCTTGGTAGAAATTTTGTGAAAAGGAACCCTTCTCTATGAAGATTCTTCCTATAGATAATATATATAATATAGCTCTTAGGAAAGGTTTCAGTACTACTCCAGAGGACATCCCCAACAAAGAGTGGGTGCTTAACAAACACCTTTTTGCTTTCAACTTACTTAACAGGGCTTCCCTGGTGGCTCAGTCGGTAAAGAATCCACCTGCAATGCAGGAGACCTGGGTTCGATCCCTAGGTTGGGAAGATCCCCTGGAGGAGGTCATGGCAACCCACTCCAGTATTTTTGTCTGGAGAATCCCCATGGCCAGAGGAGCCTGGCGGGATACAGTCCATGGGGTCACAAAGAGTTGGACACGACTGAGTGACTGAGCACACACACTTAACAATGAGTCAAGCAGTATGTTGGGTCCTGGCTACACAGTGGCTCGTAAAACAGACTCTCTGCCCTCAGGAGCTTTTGCAGGTAACAGTAGACATGAAACAAATAGAAAATTGTAAGTTGCCATGAATGTTGTGAAGGAAAAGTGCAGGGTGCTTGGAACACCAAGCAAGGGGTCTGTTGAGGTGCTACTGAGGCAGAGGTCAGTTCAGCTGAAACTGAAAGAGGAGTAGGAGATGCTGAGGCAAGAGTTAGGGGAAGAGTGTTCACTGAGGAGGCAAAGACCCAATGAAAGGAGGGGACTGAAAGGATTTATCAGTGTCCCCCGAGGGGAGTGAGCAAAAATGCATCTAGAGAGGCGAGCAAGGCCGTAGCTGGTGAGCCGGCAGTACAGATTCTGGCCCTTATCTGACCTGCTTTGTTAAAAGATCCCCTGGCTACTATGAAAGTATGAAAGTATGAAAGGGCTGGAGTTGGTGAGCATGTAAATGGATTGTAGTCATTCAAGCAAAAATGAGCGTGACTTAGATAAGGGTGCTGATGGTGGATAGGCGGAATGTGACTAGTATATTAGGTAGGGGCAACTGGAATTCTGCTTCACACTTCATTGCTGTCTTCGGTTCATTCTGTGTTCTGAGACCCTGGAGGGCTCAGCCTTATTGACCATGGCCTCTTCTGAATCCATCTCTAACATGTCAGAGTGACTTCGCTGTGGCCCCGTGGTGCTAGAGCTGTCCAGAGGGAACCGTGGGTTTCTGATTTGATGCTCCAGCAGGCAAGGGAAGAAAAAACACCTTTTGACATGCTTTCTGACTCCCCCTTTGGCTTCCCCTCACCTCCTGAAGCAGAGGAGAAATGGCATGATGAAGGTCTTGGGTTTCTTGGCAGAAGAGAATTGAGTGGGGTTGGAGCAGCTGGAGCAGCTTAGAGGAAGCAGGGAACAGCATCCAGATCCTCTGTTTTTCAGACTTTTTGTTCCCCACTGTTTCATCAAAACTTTCTATTTTCTCTGCTACAATCCTCTGAGAAAGAAATTCTTTACAAGAAGAATTGCCTCCCGTGAGGGAAAAAAAAAGAAAAAGAAGCATCTTCGGACTTGAATTCTTATTTAATTAAATTGATTTAGATCCATAAACATAGACCAAGAACCTGCAATGTCATAGGCAGGCACTGTGGTGAACTGACATCATCTTATTTATCCCTTCACTGTGGCCTTGGGAGAAGGATGTCCTTGTGCTCAATATACAGATATGGAAATGGACTTTTATGTAAAACATCAGCATCAAAGAACAGTAAAGACAACCATCAAAATCTCCCTTTTCTCCAAGCTTAGCTGAAACGAGTAATGGCCTACATGCCATCTAGATGCATTTAAGCAGAACTGAACCTGCAGCAAATTCAAGTCATCTTTGCACCTGGAAAAAAAAGTGTCTAAATCTAGAAATAGGATGGTTATTGTCAGTTTAAATCGACCATTGTGGAAACAAAATCAGCCACCATCAGAGTCGATTAGTCCTCAGCTTTGTTATGAACCCCACCCAGACTCCCTGCACTCGTCTCCTCTGTATCTGAAGACTGACCATAATAAAGTTTTGTCTTACAATTACCTCCGAACTTACAGACTTCTGGAAGACGAACACATGGATATCTGCCCTGCTGATATTAATGTATGAAATCAGATGAAAGTATTAAATCTATATAGAACTTTTAAAAAGCAATTAATTTCTAGATGTTTTAATTTCATTCCTGATTTTTTAAATTGCTCATTGTTCTAACATGACCCAGGTGTATACTAGGCTCCAAGATTACAGAGCTTATGACATAATATTCATTTATTAAAAGTATACCCTTGGTGGGAGGGAGGCTCAAGAGAGGAGGAATACATATATAATTATGACTGATTCACGTTGATGTACAGCAGAGACCACCACAACATTGTAAAGCAATTATCCTCCAATTTAAAAAAAAAGTATACCCTTGTTCATACCAAAAGATATACGGTATCATCCCCAACCTCAAGAAGTGGGGAATATTGACAAGGATGCAGATGATAAATATCCTGGGAGAGATATGCCAAAGATCTCCCAAAGCACAGGGTGGCTGGTGAGGGAGCACCTAATACAGACTGAAGTGGGAGAATAACCCCTGAGAAAGAGTCCCTGGAGGAGTAAATAAACTGCACAAAAATCAACACAGTCTTGCTGAGTATATGTGCTTTACATTTTGCTCAGTTTGCCTCTCTCCTGGCTTGCTTGGTCCTGGGAGACCAACCACGACTTTAAGCAGGGGGTCGGTGGTTAGGCTGAGTCACAGAGGTGCTCTTGCATTTAGCTAGGTGCATGCCTGATCGTTGGTCTTCCCTGGTAGCTCAGACGGTAAAGAGTCTGCCTGCAATGTGGGAGACCCAGGTTCGATCCCTGGGCTGGGAAGATCCCCTGGAGAAGGAAATGGCCACACACTCTAGTATTCTTGTCTGGGAAATGCCATGGACAGAGTAACCTGGCAGGCTGCAGTCCATGGAGTCGCAAAGAGTCAGAGACGACTGAAGCCATTAATACTATGCCTGACCGTTTAAAAGAAGATTCATAGGTTGTGTCTCCTGTTCCTCCAGCCCATTACTGTCTACCTCAGGAACTTATTCTGATGTTGCCCTTCCCCCACCATGAGTCCCATTAGTACAGCTGTAAGTCCGCCTGCACATCCCCCATGACTTGGGAGACATCCCACATGATGGATGGGCCCATGTCATGGCAGCTGCAGTGGATGAAGGCAGTAGAGAAGCTCAAACCGTGCAGTCAGCTGTTCAGCCTAGGAGTCAAAATCCACACTAGGGCAGTTGCTGTTTTCTTCTGTGTATCTGGTTGACATATGGAAAAGGGAAGACTATAACCCAAGGTGCTCATGAAATGTTCCTCTCCTCTACGGCTCTTCTCTCTAGTATGGCTGCACATTACAGGGCTTCTATGTTTTCTGAGTCCATAAATCCACCCCCCCCAACTTTAATCTGCCCACTGCAGCCAAAGGGCCTTGACTAGGACAGATACTCACAGCCTACATTTATGCATTGTTTTATCTGATCAGCAATCCAGTGGCTTAATTCTCCAAGGTAAGTTTCTCTTCCTGAAATGTCACTGAATTGAGTCTTACAGAAGACGTTTTCAATGCTTGGCCCAGATAATACTGAGCCATTGAGGGAATGAGTGAATGGAAGTAACCAAAGTGAATGATCCCTCCTGATTCCTCTGCCCTTCATTTCATCGAGGGACTTTTATTACAGTTAGAAGCCAGGATTTCTTTTATTCCTTCAATAAGTGAATATATAACCAGCAAGTGCTATGTTTCAGACATGGTTTATGGGTGCTCGGAATGTGAAGATTAGATAAGATATGGACCTTGTCCTCCAGAAGCTCACAGTTAAGTGGAGGAAAATGACAAATAAACCAGAGATTACAATATAGTAAATGCTATTTAGGGAAGCACTGAGTGATACAGAAACAGGGGCAGCGCTTGATCAGCCTCTGGAAGAGCTCTGGGAGGCAGTCAAGACAGGCTTCTTGTAGGAGCTGACATCTGAAATGAGTCTCAAAGAATGAGCATGAGTTAGCCAGAGAAAGAAATTGAAGAGGGTGTACCGTGTACATAATCTAACATAAGCAGAAATAGAAAAGTAAAAGACATGCCAAATTATAAAGTTTTTATATAAAATTTTGTTCCTCAAAATTATCTTTCAGGATAAAGAGAGTTGCCTTATATTAAGGTCTTTAAAACCTTTTACATCATAGGGCACTCTGTCAATTACTTTATTTTGAGCCACAAAGAACTGTTTAAGAAAGACACAATAGCCTGAAACTACTTATGTCACTTCTGGTTTGTAGGCTTATAGAGGTCATTTGACCAAGGAAGCAAAGAAATTCAGTATAGATTTAATAAGTATTTGGGGGCAGGGATGGGGAATGACTTTGCAACTGCAAGTCTTGGATATCATTGCAAATAAACCTTTTAAAGATCACTTCAAAATGAAATACAATTAGTGGTTACTTTGTGGAGATCATGAGTGTACACCCACAGGATGAATGGAAAAATAAAACTCTTCTTATTTTAAGCAAATGGATATTTGTGGCTTGGGATAAAATTTCCAATGATAAAATCATGTACAGATGAAAAAACTATTTCCAGTTTCAAGATGGAGAAGGAAGGCCATTTTCACATCCTTCCCCTTTTTCAGTTCCCCAAAATAATAAAATGAACAAGAAACAGAAATTCAGACTTCACCTTTGATGACACTAGGAGAGAGATATGTAACCTTGAACTAGAATTTTTAAAGACTGAAAAGTGACAGAGGGATGGTAAGAATGGTCAGGAAAGTCAGACAAGTTCCTGCAATACAGACATTCAAAGAACACCTGGAAAAATAAAGGCATTGGGGACCACAGAAGTGGGGTGCGGTAGAAGGCTGATAAGTAGGGGGTTTAGAAGAAAGTCTGTCCAAGGAGTCACTGCACCCCAGATCCCCATCCCATTCCCCTTGGACAGGAAACCAGGCCTCCACTCCCCCACATAAAACAAGAAGTTTATCCTCTGGAAGAAGTAAACCAAAAGACTGCCAGACTCAGGTATAAGGCACAGAGGAGGTGGGCATGAGGAGCCCTAGTCTGTACCCTTGAGAGTGAATGCCAGCAGCCTGGATATTGCAAGGGAGGAGGTTGGATGATCCACCTCTAGCGAGATCCTGACATTTGGGAGTCCATAATTTGGAGAAGGCTCTAATGCCCCCGCCCCTATCTCTTCTCCCTTCTATCCTTTTTACTAATAGAATACCTGCAAGTTTTGACAAGGAACATGGCTGTCTAGGCTGCAACTACATTTCCCAGGCTCCCTTGCAGTGAGGTGTGACCACTGACTAAACTTTTCCGAGCCCTGTGAGGAGCCTCTACTTCGTTCTCATAAAAGAAACTTGCTTGTCCTCCCCTCTCCCTCATTCCCTTCTAGGTTGGGATGTGGTTGTGGTGCTGATAACGGAAGGACAAGACCCTGGGAGACAGTGGAGCAGCAGAATAGAATAGAAAGAGTAGCAGCAGCAGCCCGGACCAACCGTCGACTATGAAATGTTAAAAGAGAAACAAGTAAACTCTTAACTTCCGTGAGCCACTGTATTTGGGGACCTCTCTGTTGTAGCAGCTTAGCCTATAACCTAACTAATACACTATGTAGTAAAAAAAAAAAAAAAAAAAAACCTGGCCTTTTGCTCAAATACTTTATCGTGAAGTCTACCAGTTCATATGCTAGGTTCAAAACAGCTTTTTCATGCTTCATTATTAAATATGAGTGGATAGCTAAGAATCACTCAACCTTTGATTAAAGTATCCAGCATGAAAGACAGAGACCAGAGTGAAGAAACAGGAAAAGAGAACTCAAAGACATCAGAGCAATGCAGGGAGCAGAAGGATACTTCAAAGAAAACAGTTAAATCCTCAAAGATATAAGAGAAAGACACAGCCTATGTGAAAAAAAGAGTAGGAACCTGTTCATTTAGAGAATAAGAAAGAACTCTTGCAAATTAATCATTTATGAAGTAGATTGTTCAGTAAAAGGTTTGGAAGATGAAGGTGCTGAAATTTCCAGAAAGATAAAAAAGAAGGATGAGCAATGGTGAGAAAAAAAAAATTAAGGTAACTGGAGAATATTCCAGTGAGACCAACATATTACTGATATGAGTTTCAGAAATAGTGGGGAGTGAAATAGAATTCTTAAAGAAAAATTATCAAAAACAATTTATTATTGATTTATAAAATGTCAGAGTTGAATAAGAGAGTATTTCCAGATTAATATATTACTTTTTAATATAGGCACAATTAAACTAATGTATTTGAAGAACATGTTTGACTATATTTCAACTGTATCCCTAAAATGTTATGGAAGGTGATCCAAAAGTCAGGGGATAAGAAGATAGTCTTACAGGAAAAATGCAGAGTGCCTGAGATTCAGGACTACCTTATGTTTGATATGTTCTGGAAATTTAGAAGGTCCTGGAGACAGACACACAGTGTGAGAGAGAGAGTAGCCCTGGCTCCCATCAAAATTCACACAATGACGGTTCACCCAAACTAGGAAGGTGGTTCACGTGCTGGCAATGATGTTCTAGGCCTGGTAATGATTCCCAGATCGTGGCGTGAGTGCCTGAGGAGTTTATGACGCCATTCCCTTAAGTGATCATAAGATGTTACATGTTTAGGAAAGAATACGATGGGGTTAGTTTTAGACCTGCTGAGTTTGAGGTATCTATGGGATACCCAAGTATAGACCCAGTCCGCAGATGTGAAAAACAAGCTTAAGTAAGCTTTAGGAATGTATTTATTTATTTATTTGTCTCTCTCTTATTTATTTATTTAACCTTAGAACTGAAATGCGGCGAGCATACATTGGTCTGGTTGTATTAGTTGCCAAGATTATGAAATACCCTGTACCCATTGGTAAATGGTCACCTCTTTCACAGCCCCCAGTGCCACTTCTCCCCACACCCTAGCTGTCCTAACTCTTCCTGTCAATCCATTCAACCCTTTACAGCAGCTAAAGGGCCCAGAAGTGGGCTGTCCCAGCCCTGTAGCTGTCCTGTCTGCTCTAATTGTTAAAGTTTTTATTTAACTCCTGCTTACAGCTTGTGAGGGCTGAACCCATTTCCCACATATCCATATGTTTAGTCTGTGTTATAATCTTCCACAAATCTGCTCTGCAAATCTGATAGCTCTCCTGTCTACATCTCCTCTGCTTCTGACTACCTGAATTACTATTCACTGCTGCCAGACTCCCTACACTTTCTCACCTCATCTCTGTGCTCATGATTCATAAAAACTTCTCCCTGATTTCTGAACATTCCACATTTTTATTCAGCCTTTAAGATCAGTTCATTGTCCCCTTCTACCAGAAAGCCTTCCTTATCTAGAAATGATCATTCCCACCTTGAAATAACCATCTCCTTCCCATGTAGCATACCATTTCCTATCTTATGCTGGTGCTACTTTAATCCTTGCTGTAGAGAATTTTTCATAGTGGATGGGCAATAGTAATTGTCGGGTGGATTAGCATATGAATCTAAATTTAAGAACTCTACCAATTATCACTGGTATATAGTGGCTAGCAGTTTCATCATTTCTTTAGAATATTCATGTAGTATAATTTCAGCTTCTCCCCAGATCTCCTTGGGCCTGATTTCTATAATATTATATTTCATTATATGCCAAAAAACAAAAAAAGACAAAACAGCAACAACCGCAAACAGATGCAGAAATGTTTGCTGATTTTCTGAATTATCAAGTTGTGTT
Source organism: Okapia johnstoni (assembly GCA_024291935.2). Lineage (NCBI taxonomy): Eukaryota > Metazoa > Chordata > Mammalia > Artiodactyla > Giraffidae > Okapia > Okapia johnstoni. The sequence continues at coordinate 65,141,819 of CM044308.1, forward strand.
GTGGCCATCCCACTTTCATGGGAAAGGGTGATGGTGTTTTTCCATTTTCTGCACTGACTTTAACTAATCTTTCAGAAATGCTAGGGCGGAGCTTTTCTTCTAAGGAGCATTTGCTCTGTTTGTTCTGCTGCGGCAAATCAGGCTCCTATTGTGACATTGGCAGTGGTGGCTGAGTCATTGCTCTGGCTGGGACAAAGTGTTTCCTGAAGTCAGATACAAGAGCAGAATAACTAATGGTACCTTGCTACCTGTAATCTCTGTCACTCACTCACTCTCCTATTGCCCTGTGTGGAAGTGAAGTAAAAATCAAACGTCCAATGTTTGGTTGAGGTAGCAAGTAATTTGTACTTAAGGTCATTGGTATATTAGCATACATGTAATTTCCTTGTTTCCCTCTCTTCTTTTAAATAAGATTCAGGCAAAAGATAGACTCTGATGTGTTTCTCACATGGCGCCTCAGTCTGTTTTGCTCAGAGGCCATGTCTGGTATTTGCTCTAGACAGATGTGATGGAGAGGAGGATTGGCAGAGACCTGCGGGTAGATAAGGCTGTGATGTCCAGCCCCCGCGCCTGGCTGCATCTCGTGTCTGCAGTGCTCAGAAAATCTTTATTTTGCCAGACACAGGGGAAATGAAACTTCCTCGATATCCGCTTTCCTGTCTTCTAACACTAGGAAACGCTGAATGGAACCAAAATATCTAATCTCTTCCCTCTCAACTCCCTTACTTTATTTTATTTATTTTATTTTTGGCCACACTGCCCAGCACGTGAGATCTGTGTCCCCTGACCAAGGGTCAAAACTGCACCCTCTGCATTCATTGGGAGCATGGAGTATTACTGCCAGGGAAGTCCTCAACTCCCGTATTTTAATGAAAAGATTATATTGGGGGCCATGTGTGGGGGTGAATCTAAGTGAAGTTAGTTGTTGTAGAAATAACTAAGGCAGACACAGTAGCATGGAGGACAGGTCTGCTGTTTCACACAGGGTTTCTTGGAGTAACTGTCAGGGGCAGAATCCTGAGTTGAATACTCCATCGGCAGTTTTCTCCTTACTGGAATTAGAACCATGTCAGAAGCCACCCCCACGGTCCCTGGATCTAACCTGAGTCGAGCTGTGGAAGGTCTTATCCTAACACACCATGCATCCCCCTCATATGGCAGTGTCTCTGACTGGAATAACTTGCTGGCTGGGAGAGTCTCATTTGTTTGATTGGGAAACTGCTGGCTTTAGTTAGTCCAGAAGGTAAGTGTGTGGAATGTGAAGAAAAGGCCCTAGACTTGCCTTCCAAAGTTGGGAAATGGGGGGAAAAATAGGCAACCAGTGTCAACCCTTACTGGCATCAGAGCATGGCCTCCATGGCAGCAATTTTCTACAGAGGTGTATTCCCTAAGCACTCTGTGATTTTTATAAGGGACCTGAGTTCTCGAAAGAGTTCAAGTGCATTCCTAGTTAGCCCTCTGCAAATCATCCTACTTGCCTTCATTTTAATAAGCTTTGTTACATGTGAGAGAACAGGGTGCATTATTGCTAGGTCAGGTAGTTACTCATAATACAGGCTTTGTGCTCTGTGACCATTGCCTGCCATGGGGCTTGTGGGAAAGGCTGAAAACCACTGTGACTTGAGACCATTTTTCAAACTAGTCCTCTCTTTCCGTCTTTTCTGAGACAGTAGCTGAGAGTTGAGACCCAGATGGAGTCAGTATCTTCTGACACTCTCAAGTCTCTCTTGCTGGATCCATACTGTATGATGAGGCACTGTCCTCGTGGCCTTTTCTCACCTGGCTTTATTTCTGTGTTGGTGAGCAAGCAATAATGTATCGGCCACTTTTCCAGCTGTGTGATCTGGTAGGTGTTGAGTGGGAGATGATGGTAACTCGGGCATTTAAAGAAAAGCCCATTTTGGTTTTCCAGAGTTACATAAGGAATCTCAGCTTCTCTCCTCTCTCTGTGGAGTTGGGAGCCTTCCAGTTCCTAACTGGGAGAGGAACTCACCAGAGAGTTCTGTTGTGAAATTCGGGAGGGGATTTTGCATCAGATGCCTCACACTTACAGCATCCCACAGTATTTTCTCATGATAAATAAAATGGGGGAGTGGATTCTGTGAGGCTGAGGATAATTCTGTAGGCACCCCCCCCCCGCCAAATAACGAAGTAAATGGATAAAACATCCCAGTAGCCCCAGATGTGGAATTAATCTTCCAGGTGACGGCAGGGCTGTGGGATCACATTAGAGAAAACTCAGCTGGTGGTCCTCATGCAGCCTCTTGGATACAGACCAGGGGCGTGATTGTTTCTCACTAAAAAGTCAGAAGCATCGAAGAGGGCAGCCCAGTGCGATTTGTTTTCAGAGAGGAGCTTTCACTCAGGTTATTAGAAAAATATTTATTGAAATAATTCATCCTGAGAGCTGATGCCTTACTAGGCAAAACGCACACTTGAGGGACTTGGTGTTGCTCATACATGACTGTTTTAAACTTTGGATAATTCATCTGCTCTGTTTCAGGGAGCTAGAAATACAGCTCAGCCAGGAAATATTTATTAAGTGCCTCATTCTTCCACCACCATTAGATGCGAGGAAGCAGAGGGCCCTGCTCTCATGGAGCTTGCAGTCTGTTTGGAGAGGGAACAATAGCATGGATTTTTAGAATTATAATGTAGTCAAGGCTCAGTGCATTATTTAGAGACACTAAATTTTTCCAAAAACACCAGGTCCCTACCTTGACAGTTGTCTTTTAGAGTCTGCTAAAGCCTCCATTTCCACAAAGTCCTCTTGGATTGTGTTGGACGGAGGAGGAGGATTCCTCTTGGAACATGTCTATTTGCCTTTTACCCCAGAGCCTGGCAGCAACCTGGAGTTAGTGTAATTATCAGGATGCAGGTTGGTTTCTCAGAGAAGGAAATGGCAACCCACTCCAGTATTCTTGCCTAGAGAATCCTGTGGACAGAGGAGCCTGGTGGGCTGCTGTCTATAGGGTCGCACAGAGTTAGACACGACTGAAGCAACTTAGCAGCAGTAGCAGCAGTAGGTTGGTTTCTAGTCCTCCTTGAAAAAAAGAGAATGCCTCATCTCATGGTTATTTGAATTCTAATTTTAAATTGTGCATGTATTTGTTATTGCCTGTGTAGCTGATATATTACAAACATTAGTTGTTTATATGTTTGTCTAGAACTGTAGGCAACTGGAAAGAGGGTTAGCATTACTTTCTCACTATCTGGAACCCTATTACGTGCCAGTGAGATTAAATATGTTCTGGGATTGGGGTGAGATAGGATCAAGAAGCCTTATTTACATCTTCTGAATAAGTCTGAATTACTCTGAAAAATATCTAAAATTAAAATTTTTTTCTCATTAAATATATCCTTACATTCCTTTTTCCTCTTTATTCTCTTCTTTCTCCCATTTTGCACCCTATTTCCCACTCTTCTCCTTTCTCTTCCTCATCTATTTTCTCTTTTTAGTAGTAACTAAGAAATGGTGCTTAAAGGTCATGACATATCCATTCATCAGTTCAATGAATTTCTTAATACTAACTATCACTATAATTCCTAATTTTTTTTGAGTACTTACTATAATGCTCACATTCTGCTAAATGGTTTATATGCAGTATTTAACTCTTAAAAATCAGTAAGCTTTGTATTATTATTATTCATGGTTTATAGACAAGAGAACAGAAACTTAGGAGACTGGGAAACTTGCCCAGAGTCTTATTTCTGGTAAGTGAATTGAGACTCAAACTCAGGATTTTACTTCAGAGCCCATCTGCCTCCTGTAGAGGGAGCGTTCAGTCAAGAAGCATCACCAAGACGCACATTTGGAATGCAGCAAAAATGGTTGAGATCATGGTATTTGGAATTAGACAGACTTGGTTTGAATCTCAGCACTGCCACTTATTAGCCATGTAACACTGGAAAAATCATTTCACCTCTCTGAGCCTCAGTTTCCTCACCTATAAATGCAAAAAATAATAACTTACTGAGTGGTTGTGAGATATTACATGTAAAACTTCAAGCCTGGCACATAGCCAAAGTAAGTTTTATTCTTTATGGTTAAAAAAAAAAATACCATTTACCCCTCTGCTAGCAACTTCATTTCCTTACAATCATATTTTGAAATATACTTTTAAGGGTCCTCCGTAACCACTGAGAATTTAGCATTAAGAGTATCTAAAGATTCCTTGAATCCATTGATATCTGCGCCTGTGTGGTTCTGGGGGTCAGTGACAAGTTCTGAAATTTCCCACATGACTTGTGAAGGAGTCTGATACAGTGCTTCTGTTCAGCAGTTCCAGAATGATCTCCTTCATTCTTTTGCCTAATATCCTAGTGCTTCATCAATACTTTGGATATCAGTCTAGGAAAGGAATCCTGGAAAAGTGATGGAGAGGAATAGGATACTCCTCAGTGGTCTGTCTTCTGATCAGAGTGCCTCCCTGGCTAGATGACTGGACATCAGGCTCAGAGGCAAGAGACCTGATTTCTTCACTCATTTGGCATCTGACCTTATTCAGCTAACTTCTCAAGTGGTGACTTAATTGTTACTCCCAGCTCCTTGAAATTGTTCTGAGAAAGGCATTTGAAAAATAAAGTGATGTGATTCAGCAGAAATGAATCTTGTGCTAGCAGATTGGATTTCCTGCATGAAATTTTATATTGAGGGTAAAGGAGGTACACAAGGTGAAGCATAATACTTTTTTGAAAGTTGTTCCCCAAATTAGGAGTTTTTAAGTTATGCTCCAAAACCAAGCTTAGCAGCCACAAAGGCGTAAGTTTAATGAAGCTTTCTTCCTTTTTTAATTCAGCAGTGAAGATGTTATAGAATGATCAAAGCCAAAGTAGAGTGTAGTATGAACATCAGCTTTGGCTTTGGCAGGGAGCTTATTTAATTACTTTGGCAGCTCTTAGCTTGTTTTTGAATGGATTACTTTCTCTCATTTAGCCAGCATGCCTACCACATATACAATGGCTTGTGTTGATAAACAGTTGTTGACTCTTGCATTGAAACACATGCCTGGCTTACTGGGAAGTGTGTTAAATTTTTTATTAGCATTTATCAAGTATTTTTGACTTGATCTGGAGCAAGAAGCACATCTTATATCAGAACATATGTGTTCACAAAGTTGTGTATACCCACAGACATAAACACACATATATAAACTAGAGACAAGAGTTTTCTGAAATCGTACTCATCCTGTTTTGTATTCCACTCCATTTTCTTCTCTTCTACTTAGTTTTAAAGGATTCTGAATTCTACTAAGCTGAATGCAGGGTCTACTATTAAGTGGGCTATCACTCACTATGTACAGGACACTGGCCTTAGGATTCCCTTCATCCAAAATTCCCTAGCATCACCAGCCCTTGAGGGAAGACTTTGTATCTTATTTTCAGCTCACCCATGGTACACACATACCACCATCACGACTGTCAATAAAGCCTTTGGACCATCAAGTAGAGTAGTGTTAGTCACTCAGTCATATCTGACTCTTTGCAACCCCATGGACAGTAGCCCACCAGGTTCCTCTTCCATGGAATTTTCCAGGCAAGAATACTTGGGTTGCCATTCCCTTCTCCAGGGGATCTTCCCGACCCAAGGATCAAACCTGGGTCTCCTGAATTGTAGGCAGATTCTTTACAATCTGAGCCACCAGGGAAGCCCAGTAGAGAGAACCCTACGAACTGTTACCAGGATGTTTTCTTCTAGCAAGTCTCTACCTTTTTCTCATAGGAGACCAGAATCTTGAAAACTTCTTGAATTTTGAAAAACAACTTATTCTCCTCCTAAATTTTGAGTTCCTATTAGCTTGTGTCAGGAACTCAAGAATTCCTGTGATATGCCAGTGCCAGCTCAGTGCTCTATACCTAGTAGGACTGCAGTCAATATGGTTGATCAATCAGTGTCGCAGATCTGCACTCATCATCATGTAAGAGGGACTCTTGCAGAGGTAGCAAGGACCTGTGCTAGACAGAATAACACTGCTTCTCCACAGATGGGCTGAGTTGGTAGACAGGACATAAAGTTGTAGGATTATTAAGTAGAGTAAGAATCCAGATAGGGTGTGCAATCCGTAATATACAGCTAAGAAAAGCAGACAGGCAAATGCAAGTCTAGCAGAATCTGTATATTGTTGTTCAGTTACTCAGTCGTGTTCGACTCTTTGTGACCCCCTGGACTGTAGCATGCCAGGCTTCCCTGTCCTTCACCATCTCCCGGAGTTTGCTCAAATTCACGTCCATTGAGTTGGTGATGCCATCCAACCTTCTCATCCTCTGTCGCCTCCTTCTCCTCCTGCTCTCAATCTTTCCCAGCATCAGGGTCTTTTCCAATATACTGAGGTAGAATTGGTCAGCAACTAAAGCTGTCTCCATTTGTATCATTGGCCCATAAATCTGAGGTTGTCTGGGACCCATCTGACTTTGTCCTTCAGAACTTAACAGAACCCTGAGTGCCTAATGTAATCCCTGAAATCTCAGAAGTGGGTCTTAAGGCAGGTCCCCATGTTTTGCCCAGAGTTGAGGCTCACATTAGTCACTTTTCTTAGAAAACCTCAGTCAGAGGTTTTCTTAGAAAACCTGAGTCAGACCCAGGATGGCAGTGGGATGATGGGGTTGGGGATTCAGGTTCTAGGATTGTGACACTGTTTCTTCTCCATCAGCATTGGCATTCCTAGGAATGGGATCCTGGATTCTGACACAAAGAAATGGAATGACTTGGCTCTCTTTGCCAACTTGCAAACTATGTTATTGCTTCTTCCAAACCCTGAAGGTCCTTACTTTTGCAAAATAAGTATGATGGTAACAAAACCAGTGTAATTAGGAGACAAACCAGGAATGGAGGAAATATAATGAATATAATTAATAGATAACTTATGAAAAGAGTTAGAGGTTTTATGAGCCAGAATATATTCTAACTTCACCAACATTTTTTTAAAAAAAGATTTATTTATTTTATTTTTAGCTGTGCTAGGTCTTCATTGCTACACGCAGACTTTCTCTAGTTATGTGTGGGGGCTGCTCTTTGTTGTGGTGCTTGGGCTTCTCATTGTGGTAGCTTTTGTTGCAGAATGCAGGCTCAAGAGCATGGGCTCAGCAGTTATGGCACATGGGCTTAGTTGCTCTGCAGCATGTAGTATCTTCCCAAACCAGGGATTGAACTGGTGTCCCTTGCATTTTAAGGCAGAGTCTTAACCACTGGACCGCCAGGGAAGCCCCTGAAGTTCACTAACATTTTAAATAAATGATTCTTAGAGTTTTAAAACAGGGAGGGGCCTTCGTATAGAGCTTAGGCGTTTCATTTTGCAGATGTGGAAACTGAGGTCCCAAGAAGCTAGAAAATGGCACCAGTGACCAAATAAACCCAGATCTTCAACATTGGGGGGCTTGTTTCCCCACATTTACATAACCTCTTGAGATGAAGAGCACCTCTCCTTATTATTGAGATAGTACACACACAAAAAAAATCACAGGTTTAGCCACTGTTAGACTTGGTGATGCTAAAACAAGCAAACAGTAAGCAAGCAGCAGTATTTGCCCGGAGGGCTGTGTTTAGGTAATATAATCTGAGCCATAATGTTTTTGGTTCAGGAGTGACCTTTGTGTTCGAAGCAGAGCTCCTGTGACTCTCCTGGAAGGCTGTGGACAGTGAGTTATGTGGGAAACTTGCATTTCTAAGGTAGTTGTGACCCCTGAACCTAGATTACCTTACAAAATGATGCCCAACCATAAAAGGACAAAGGACACCTTTGAGGTTTCTCTCCAACTTCCACATCACACAAACCCAGGGATTATTAGTTACAGAGATAACACATCTCAGACACTGGAGGAAATTTAAATCACCTTCCCTTGGACTCTCAGGATTGGGTTGTCGTTTATTCTACCCGTATCTGGTGCACGAACTAATGGAAAGTTTCTATAAAACATAGTGGTTGTGTCTTTTTTGTCTCTCCAGAATAGGACATTGCCAGAGTGAATCTATTACCTGTCTGAGCTATTGTCCGAGGTTTAGTCTAGGTATGAGAAACTGCTGGGAGGGCAGTGATTCTCAAAGGACTGCCTACATCCCCACAAAATGCTCTCCAGGGAGAACAGAGTAGAGTCAAAAGAAAGAAACTTGGGGTTGGTGCAAAGGAAGGGGTTCAGCCTGAAGAAGAAGAGCCTGACAGGACTGTCTGACACAATCTGGAGTACTGACCCAGACTGTATGATTCCATTTGACAATCTTTTAAAACAGTATTTTTTTCTGTTTCCAGAAATGATATCAGAGTAGCTCTACCCATAGGTGCTTCCCTTGTGGCTCAGCTGGTAAAGAATCTGCCTGCAATGTGGAAGACATGAGTTCAGTCCCTGGGTTGGGAAGATCCCCTGGAGAAGGGAAAGGCTACCCACTCCAGTATTCTGGCCTGGAGAATTCCATGGACTGTATAGTCCATGGGGTCACAGAATCAGACACCACTGAGCGACTTTCACTTTTACTACCCATAGGTAGGCACAGAGGACCCGCTTCCATCATGCAAAGAGCAGCACTTTATTCTTACTAGAACAGACATTTTGGAAAGAGATCTCCCTTCTTTGCCTGTGGTGCTTCTGTCAAAACTATCATTCATGCACTTACAGACTATCTTATCTTCTATTACGGTAGTTTGGGGCTTCTCTGGTGGCTCAGATGGTAAAGAATCCGCCTGCAGTGTGGAAGACCTGAGTTCAGTCCCTGGGTTGGGAAGATCCCCTGGAGGAGGGCATGGCAACCCACTGCAGTATTCTTGCCTGGAGGATCCCCATGGACAGAAGAGCCTGGCAGGCTACAACCCACAACATTATTTTTAATCAAGGAACTTGAGAGGCTCCGGCTTGTGGAATTCACTGGTCTTATCTGTGCTCCCCATCATTCTGTAGTAGCTGGCTTGATCTCATACTGCAATGACCTTTGAAGACTCAATTATATAGTGCCAGTGACATAGCAATACCTCGTGGGGCTGGGACAGTGTCTTCTAGGTTATGGTATATGTTCTTTGTCAGTGTCCAATATGTAGTAATGTCTCTGTCATAGCCAGGCTTCATTGGTCCAGGAATCAATGGGTGGAAAGGGAGTGGCTTCATTTTCTGTGATCCACTAGGAAAATTTTTCTTCCTGTCCCCTTGACCTCAGGTTCTGTTTGTCTAGAGTTCTTAGTTACAGTAGGAGGAATACTTCCACCAGTAGACACAGCAGTGATTCCAGGAGACAACATAGTGAATTGTTGAGATTCACGTGGTCCCTGTGGGTTCCTCCTGCTTCTCATTCAATGGGCAAGGAAGAGAGTTACTGTATGGGCTGGAGTGATTGACTCTGATTATCAAGGGAAAATTGCTGCTACTGTACAATGGAGGCAAGGAAGAGTATGTCTGGACTCTTGGAGATCCCTTAGGACATATTAGTAGTATTCCCACATCCTGTGGGGTAATCAAAAACGACAACAACCCAGTTTGGGACAGCTAATGGACCAGGTTTTTCAGGTGTGAATCAACTCACCATGCAAAGAACCACAACCAGCTGAGGTCCTTGCCGAGAGCAAAAGCAATGGGTAGTGGAAGAAGATAGCTATGATCAAACCAGTATTGTAAACCAATCATCAATCAATTAAAAATAAATATTAAATAAAGAAGATAGCTCTGAAGACCAGCTACACCACATGACTGTTGCAGAAACAACCCATACTAGTTATGGATGGGTACTTCTTCCTTATTTTGTTATGAATGTTTCTCTGTATAGTAACAAAATATGTTTTCCTGTCTCCTTATCATTGAACGTAAGATGTTTTAATAATAACTTTATATCTCAGTGGGGCTTCCCTGTTGGCTAAGACAGTAAAGAGTCTGCCTGCAATGCAGGAGACCCGGGTTCGATCCCTGGGTCGGGAAGATCCCCTGGAGAAGGGAATGGCAACCCACCCCAGTGTTCTTACCTGGAGAATTCCATAGACAGAGGAGCTTAGCGGGCTGCAGTCCATGGGGTTGTGAAGAGTTAGACACAACTGAGTTACTAACACTTTCACTTGTCACTTTATATCTCAGTATGTAAGTTACAGGAGAAGTGTGAGCATTACCCAAGGACTTTGATCTTCTTTTGTGGAATGGGTGTTTTCAGATGTACGTAGGATAGTTGTATCATGTCAGTGGAAGTATGACTTTGTTATTGGCTTTATTTGGAAATGAAGTGTGGAGTGAGTGTGCCTGAGAGCCAAGTTGACAGAGGGTGGAGTGTGATGATCATTTTGTTGCTGTGTCAACTTGGCTAGGGTACACTCCCAAGTTATTTAATCAAACATAAATGTTGTTTAATTAAGTTGTTGCTGTGAAGATATTTTGTATGTAATTTAAGTCCATAATCAGTTGACTTTAAGCAAGGGAGATTATTCGGTATAGTCTGGGTGGGCCTGATTCTATACATTGAAAGACCTTAAAAAGAGCTGAAGCTTCTCTGAGAAAAGAAATTCCCCTTGTGAACCAGCAGCAGATTCAAGCCTGCCCTTCCTAAGAACTTGCCCCAGGGGTTCAAACTTGCTTAGCCAACTCCCACCTGGCATAAGCCAATTTTTTGCAATAAATCTCTTAATGGATCTTACATGCACACACACACACACGTACACATGCACACACTCATGCATGCCTGTGTAAAAAACACCTCCTGCTCATTCTGTTTCTCTGATTAAACCCTGACTGATACAGCCTCAGATGTCCCTAAAACTTTCTTTACTCATTAGTGCTGCCAGCTGGGCCCCACGCAGATCCTACAGGTGTTGGGTGTTTAGTTAGCATGTGTTGAACTGAAATAAATTTAAGTTGTTCAGCCCTTGGGTAGAGGTATCCTTTGTTGAGGGAGTTTGCTACTGCACTAAATTGCAGAGCAAGGTAGCAGGCAGCTCCCCCACCAGTATTTCCCTCTCAGAGTTGGGCGTTGATTCACAGCACCCTCTGAAACTCAAGTGACAGAAATTGGCAGTGAAAAGAACCACCACCCACACGTCTTCTAGTATGTGGGAGAAATGTGGCCAAACACTGAGACTTCACATTAAAAATTATGTCTGCCTCTGTAACTGTTTCTCAATATTATTTAGTTTCTCTTGTGAATTATTTGAAATCTGTAAAAGGAGGTCCTGAGAGTCCAATGAGGAAAACTGGGAAAATTAAAAATCGGTTTTGAGAAACAAAGGACCCAAGAAGCAGCCAAGAAGTTGCATTTTCTTTGGTTGGTCCTTGTGTAGACCTAATAAGTACAGTACAAACCTATTTCAGTATGTTTTCCTTAGTATGTACACTGAGTTCTACTATCACGTAACATGTGTGTTGCTAAGAATCAATGAGCTATGCTGAATCACAAAGGGAAAACCAGGGACTCATTGGAAAATGGGAGAGCAGCACAATACAAAAAATTATCCGTGGCATATTTAAAAGGGTAGGCACTAATAAAAAAGGTAGCACAGTTTGACACGTGTTAAATGGTCATGAAATAAACCAATACTGTAATATATATGATATTCTACCTTGAAAAAGACCTAGAGTTTTCTTGTGGCTTGGAGTCTTGGAGGGCTGCACCTGTGAGTTGCTGTGAGGCTGTGGAAGGGAGACAGAAAGCTGCAACACCACATGTGCATGGGTTTATCTCAAAGCACAGGTGGCAATCTGAGGGAACTGGTAGACATTTGAAGTGTATGTGGATGGAGGTTTTGTGTGTTCCTACACACCTCATTTCAGCAGAGTGCAATTTTCCAAGCACTCACCTGCCGCTGGTCATGGATGAGATAGCACGTATCAGTCACATTGGAACAAATTTGCATTTTCAAAACAAGTGTGATTGTAAGACTGACTGTACTGCCTAAAGAGATCACCACCTCTTATCTGTACTTTCAAACTCCCAAAGGTTCTTCGTCAGTTTGGTGCAAAATTCCAGAAACACTGCATTTGATTGTAAAGTGCTGTCACACACACCCGTGGGGTTTTAACATACCTCTATACAATCTGAAAACTTCTGATTTCTAAAGCACATCTGACTCTAATGGAACAGTTAATCTGTATATCGAGTGTCTGTTTTATGTCAGGCATTGTGTTAGGATACGGTACACAGCAATTGCCTGAATCCTGTATTTTACTAATTTAAGAGGAATCCTGTGGTGCTTTTCTTAATTCTGGAACATCAGAATACTTTTGAGAAGAAGCTGTTTAGTTAATAAAAGATCTCTCTAGTAAACTCCTGTTTACTGAAAGTGTGCTCTGGAATTTAGGAGAGAAATTTAGAGTGTATAAGAATATGGTACCTAAAGAAACTACAGGACATTTGAAAGAGATAATGAAGACATTGTTTCCCAGAGTATTCAGAGGAGCACTAGTCATGATGAATGTTCAGAAAGTCAAGTTTGGGCAGCACTGCATATTCGCTGCTCTTCTGGAGCACAATACTTGGTATCAGCATATTAAAAACTCTCAAAGGTCCCATAGTGAAGACACAAGTTTAACTTTGTTTAACATGGATTCTCAAATGGACTGGTCTTTGAATAAGAACCTGGTACAGACCCACAGAGCACGATCTGAGAAACTCCAGACTAAGTTCTAAATGAACTAAGAGAGGAAATTCTGTTTCTCATTTGGAAGGGTGTTATATAAATCTAATGCAGAGAAATTGTATGCTTTTATTATTTTAGGTTTAGAATGAAAATGTAAGAGTTGCATCCTTATGACAAATGGAAAAGTGAATCAGATTTGCTTGACTTGCCCAGTGATTTTTAATTTTTACAGTCTTCGGTATAAACTAGTAATTATACTGATGTAGCCATCAAATGGTATGTAATTATATCCATGAGATAATAGTGAGCACTTTTTTAAATGAAAAAAAAAATCCCCTTAAGTAATTATTAGATGATGAAAGTAAATTAATTCAATTCAGTACTTAAAGAATGAAAATTATTGTGATCCCTGAAGCAGTGTATATGCAGATACAGATTCTTTCATGTGAAAAATTACGGCAGAAAAATGCTGAAATATTAAGAAAATGTGAACCCACTGCTTTTTCTCCTATAAACTCAGTCTTACCATTTTAAGATGGTAAATATCCACAGAGGCTGGTAAGCAGATGTTTTATAGCTAGCAAGACATAAGATCAGGATTCAGGCCAACTACACGCACTCTCATCTCTGGGGCCCACACACTTAACCCCTAACTAGAGTTGTAGTCAGTAAGGAAAAACAAATTTAATAGAAATAATACTTATTTCTTCTCCTTTCTCTCCTTTCTCCACTGCCTTAACCACCTAACAAGGGTAAATTTCTGTTGTAAAGTTGTAAAATGCCATCCTAAATATTCTAATGTTAGAGAATATTTTGCTATGTCCTACTCCTTCTGTATGACTGTCATATTTTGGGAATATTTCATATTAGCATTGCAGAAGTTGTCTGTTTTGCTACATTGTGAAAACTGCTTTGATTTTTCAGGCCCATCTGTACACAAATAGGAGAAGGAAATGGCAACCCACTCCAATATTCTTCCCTAGAGAATCCTGTGGACAGAGGAGCCTGGTGGGCTGCTGTCCATAGAGTCGCACAGAGTCGGACACGACTGAAGCGACTTAGCATGCATGCATGCGCTGGAGAAGGAAATGGCAACCCACTCCAGTATTCTTGCCTGGAAGAACCCCAGGGACAGAGGAGCCTGGTGGGCTGCCATCTATGGGGTCTCACAGAGTCGGACACAACTGAAGCGACTTAGTAGCAGCAGCAGCAGTACAAAAATATTTTCAGTAACAATTGGCATTATTTGTCAAGAAAATAGCTGCTAATGATGACCACTCACTTAATTCAATTAATTCTGTGGAGACAGACTGTTGATACAGCTGCCAAATCATAAATTGATCATAAAATAGTTTACTGAAGTATATGTACAGACATATGCTCAGGTTTTCATGATGGATGTTGTGGCATAGAAATGCAAATGCTTCATAAAATGTAGGTACTTGCCTTTTTGATATGGAAGATCTTAGACCTAAACATTGAGAATAAAACTGGGGAGTCAAGTAAATAAGAGTATAACTCCTTACCTGATTTATAAAATATTATTCCCTATTAAGATTGCTTTTTCATACTGTTCACACCTAGACAGCATGTTAAAAAGCAGAGACATTACTTTGCTGACAAAAGTCCATATAGTCAAAACTGTGGTTTTTCTAGTAGTTTCATGTATGGATGTGAGGGTTGGACTATAAAGAAGGCTGAGTGCCGAAGAATTGATACTTTTGAACTCTGGTGTTGGAGAAGACTCTTGAGAGTCCCTCGGCCTGCAAGGAGATCAAACCAGTCAATCCTAAAGGAAATCAGTCCTGAATATTCATTGGAAGGACTGATGTTGAAGCTGAAACTCCAATCCTTTAGCCACCTGATTAGAAAAGACCCTGATGCTGGGAAAGATTGAAGGCGGGAGGAGAAGGGGACGAGAGAAGATGAGATGGTTGGATGGCATCACCGACTCAATGGACATAAGTTTGAGCAAGCCTCAGAAGATGGTGAAGGACAAATAGTCATAAAAGTAAACTTTTGAATTTTATTTAAAATGTAAAGATATTTCCAACAGGAACATTAATTAATTGTGGAAATGGGGATGGGGGAAATTTTAATAATTGAGATGTCACTAAACACTAAGCCTTTGAAGCAGGCTTTTAATGAAAGCTTCTGTGTTATGATTCCTCCTGTAAAGAAAGATTGGTGTTCCTAGGATTTAGAATCTTTTTTTTTTTTTTCGTGGTAAGAGGAATGGTTATTGGTTGCAGAGTTCAGGTAGGTTTTACTGTTCTTTTACCTTCCCGGTAGTAAGTAAGGCATTGATGAAATAGCCTTTGGTGAGTAATTCACCAGAAGGGTGCTATCTGACATCTGGACTTTGATACGTCTTGCACGATGATGTGTGTGGCCTCATGCCAAGTGATTGCCCATATAACATGTAGCACAAAGTGCTAGGCTGGTTGGTTTACAAACAGTCCTTAAATAGCCAGCTCTGCAGAACAAGTCACCTGAAGGGGGCCTTTCTGTGCTTGTGTGAAGCCCACCAAGTTCTCTGAACTAAAGCTTCCATAGCCTGGTATCCTCTCCCAGACTATTCACTTTCTGTCCTCCCCATCAATATGATCAATGCAGCCAATATTTTATATGGTGGCTGCCACCATTCAAGACACGGAGGCATTACAAAGGCCCTCATAAGCCTTCTTGCCTGACCATGTAGACCAAGTCACCCATCAGTTAAACAGCCATTCAAGAAACTGTCATTTAATTTGCCTTTAATTATAGATAACTCCCTTGATTCCAGCTCAATTGAACCCCATCAAATCCACCTTAACTTTAGAGTAAGGAATGACTTTTTTCCTATCAGTAAATTCTAACAATCTAAAATTCTCTACTTAGCTTAAAAGCTTTATTTGTGGACCCAGGCTGGGGGTAATGATGTCATCATAACTGATATCTGTAGAACTTTACTATGGTCTTTAGAATATTTCCAATTAGAAAACTTGGGGTTAGGTATTTCTACAGTGGGAAGAGAAGCAATTGATATAAAAGGAGAATTTTATAAATGAATGAATTTTGTAAATTTCATTTATAAATAAATGAAATGTAGCATAAGTTGCTGTTTGATCATTTACTAATACCGTCGACCTAGAAATTAGTTGTGATGTCAATTACATATTTTGAACCTTGGACAGTCATGGATAAAGTACTGTACTCATTTATTTCATCAGGCAGTGCCAAAGACCAGTTATATAGTAATGTAATAATACTTGGGCACCTTACAGAATGTTATTAGTTTAAATTTTTAAATTGACTCATTTTATATAGAGTCAATTCTTTTAAAAAAATATTTATTTTCAGCTGCCTTGGGTCTTAATTGTGGCACATGGGATCTTTTGTTGCATCTCAGGTTTCTCTCCAGTTGCAGTATGTGGGCTTAGTTGTCCAGCAGCATGTGGGATCTTAGTTCCCTAACAAGGGATCCCCCCGGAATCCCCTGCATTGGAAGGTGGATTCTTAACCGCTGGACCACCAAGGAAAACACATGAAGTCAATTCTTCTAACACTTACCTAATGTTCTGTGATGGTCTTCAAAATCTACTGATTATAATTTTTTAAATTAGCCATTGGCGACTTTACTGATGGAAACCAAAAGTAGGTTTTGTGAAAATCTCTGACCTATATGCCTGAATAAACAATCACTGAAAACATTTTGAAATTAAACCCTCCAATTTTTTTTTGTTTTTACCATTTTTAAATAATGTGATCTCAGTTATATTGCACATTTCCTTGTCTTTTAAATAATTTAACTCTTTTTGAGGACTACATGTCTAACAGAGTGCCTTATTTGCTATGTTATCAATTTCCTTTCCTTTTAAGGGGGATACAATATGTTATTTCAGGGGTCGATGAAGTTTGAAGGCGTGTTTGCACCTGTACTAAGGATCCCAGACTGTTATCTGTTTGTAACTGGTAATTATTCTTTATGCTTCCTCACTCTGTCTCCCACTGCTTAGGGCAAAGTAGTTTAAAGCACTTCTTCCTCACATCAGATTTTCTGTGAACTCTTAGTAAGGCCAGAACTGCAGATCACGAGAGGAAATGAGGTGACCATCTTGAACATCATTAGCCTTGCTTTGATACCCAGATCTCTGGACAGCAGAGATCTGGGGACTTGACACCCAGATAGGGGCTCAGTCCTATGTGTATTGTGCAGGTACTTTTCCATACATACGATGAACGTTCATCTCTCCTTTCCCCTCAAAGCTCCTGACTCCAGCTTCCAGGATATGTTTCCCATGACACAGACAAATAATTTCATCTCTCTGGGCTCAGGTTTCTCATCCGGAAAACAAAGATGTTTGCAGTATCTACTTCCCAGGTAGTTTTGAGGATAACTGAGGTAATATCTGTAAAGTTCTTACAGCAGTCATACGTGTGTCAAATATGTGCATGCTTAGTCATTCAGTCATGTCCGACTCTTTGCGACCCCATGGACAATAGCCCACCAGACTCCTCTGTTCATGGAATTCTCCAGGCAAGAATACTGGAGTGGTTGCCACTTCTCTAGGGGATCTTCCTGACCCAGAGATCGAACCTGCATCTCCTGTGTCTCCTGCATTGCAGGCTGATTCTTTACCTGCTGAGCCAGCAGTCATAATAGTAAGGGTTAAATAATTAAAAAAAAAAAAAAAAGATTGGCCTCTGGATAAAAGACTCTTTAAGCTTTTGAAAGGAAAGATCTGAGAAGAAGCTTCTCCTAGTAGAGGGTGATTTACACTTTCTCTTCTGGGGTAGGAGTTGGGTAATTCAGAGGAATTTGTATATGAAGGAGCAGAACTGAAAGGTATTACCTAAAATATCTGTAGAAAGTGCTGGCAGTAAGCCTGGGTCCTGACTGGATCTAATAATATATGGAAAGATATTCATAACAGCTCCTCTTGGGGGCAAAGCTTATGCCAAGAGTTAGCAGTTATCTTCTATTACCTAATAAAGGCTGAAAGAGAGTGATTCTCAGGGAAGATGATATATATATATATATATATATATATCAAGTTATATGTGTATCTATCTATCTATCTATATCTATATAACCTTTTAACCACCTGTCTAACTTAGGTATTTTTCTCAGCATCTCCCACGGAAAGGGGCCCTGGCCATCTGCTTTGTTAAAGAAAGCAGGCACCAGCATCATGTGGCACACGCAGGGGATGCCCTGCCGGCCAGCATGAAGCTTGGAAGCCCTTGGTGGTGCCTTTGGGGCAGAAGACCCTGCCCGGGGGCGCGTCCCCCGGCAGCTATGTGGCTCCGCTGCCCGAGGACCGTGCTGGCGCCGGGCCAGTTGGCTGTTGGCTCCGACGGCCGCCCTTTGCTCCGGCTCGCAGCCCCGGTCATAATTCGCTCTAGGCTCAGAGGTGCAGCTTTGTCCAGCTGCAGCGTGTTTATCTTGTAATCCACAGACAAGAAGAAAGGAGGCAAATTCCAGCCTTTTAAGAAGTTGTTCCGCAAAAGAAGAAAGAAAAGCACGTCGGTGTCCCAGGAGGAGTCTGCGGGGCGCAAGTGTCACTCTCCCCCAAGTGTCAGCAATGGAACCTTCTCTTCCGACGAGGAGACCCTGGAGGACAGTCTGAGGTAATCACTCACACTTTTTCCCCCCAGACCTTCCGCTGAGTTCCGGGGTGGGGAGTGGAGTCCCAAGGGAGGCAGGGCCACCTCGGCCCGGGTTCCATCTCTGGGAAGGTGGAGGATCGAGGTGCACGGGGCGCTTGCTCTACGCAGACGCCTCGGGGAGCTGGTCCACGGGTCTCACTTGCCGAGAGAGCACCGGAGTCTAAGCCTTCCCCTTGCTGCCCTCGCCCTGGGAGGAAAGTGGCAGCTCACTGCTGCAGCTCAACAAGCTTCCTTGGATTGAAGGAGACTGTGTCCCTTGTCCCACTGCCTGGCAAGGAGAAAGGTTTCACACCCATGTTGAGTACACAGACTGCTGGGGTACAGGATATCACCCTCATACCCCTGGCCATCTCTTGCAACTTCCAGAACCTGCCTCCGATGAACTTTCAGTTTCTGCTCCTTGTTCTCTCTCCACCTGTCTCCCTTCTCTGCTCTCCTCCATCCCTTCTCCCTCTCCTCCTCCTCCTGCTCTCTCTCCCGTCTCTGCTCTCTCCTCCTTCTCTCTCCCTTTCTCCTCTTAGAGCACAGGCACTACATCTGGCTGTGACAGTGTCAAGAACTTAGACAAGCAGGGTCAGGCAGTACTTTCTCACCTGAGTGCTGGGAATTGAAGTGAGAGTCAGAGATGGTTAAGCTCTGCTCCTGACAGCTCTGCAGTCAGCTCCTCTGAGAAGCCCTTTCCCACTACCAGTTCTGGTTTGTTTGCCCTTGACAGCATTCCCCCAGCATCGGGAGCCTGGCTCCAGCAAAGAGCTTGTCGCTTTCTCTGGACATTATTGATGGACTTGTCTGTCTCTCTCACTCACCTGTCAGTTCTATGAAGTCAGGGACCGGGTTTTATTCAGCCTCATCTTAGGCACTCAGGAAGTTTCCTGTGAGTGCTTGGCAATGCATTAAGTACATGTTGATGGCATAGATGATGTAATCTGTGATATTCTTACTGTGTTTCAAGGACAAAGACAAAAACATCCTCAGTGGTCTGTCTGTGAGTATAGTGTTGTCAACTGCAGTTGAGCCCAGATTACAGAATCCTCAAGCAAGCCATCCACATTAAGCTTTATAGCGCCCACAACAGCATTTGTTAGTTCCAAGTAATGCCGACTCCTTTTCTCCACAGGCCCGTATTTGTTTTCCATTGTCTTTAGTAAGGAAACTACTGACCAAAGGAAACGATCTCACTGAAAGAGAACACAGCTAGCACCAAACTAACCCGATTGTTGGAATGTCAATACTGATGTAGAATTGAGTATCGTTCAGCATGAATCAGTTTTGATTTTACTTCAGTTTCTTCCTTTGCAAAGTAAGACTGTGAAACTTTTTGTTTCACACATCAGAATGAGGTACAGATACTAAAATATGACTGAGTAGCGGTTTAATGCAAAATCTGAGCTCAAGTCTGCAAAGTTCTCCTTTAGAAGGACTGTCCTATGAAAACACAACTTATCCTTTTTATAGCTCTATCAAGTCTCTGATTTCTTGTTGAACTATATTACACTCAGAATACCCTAGACTCTGGTTCTCATCCCACTTAATTGGTATTCCAATTACCCTTAGGTTTTTTCCTTAAGGTTTAAAGTTTTACAAAGCCTTGGGGAAATCTACATTGGATCTAACAGTTACATTTCCATTAAATATATGTAATGTTACCTGTTCTTATTAACAAACCTATATATTATTAAACATATGCTGTATTTTAATTGTTTAACACATTTGTATAATACAGGAAGCTAGAAGGATGAACTTTGGACAGTGAGTTTTAAAATGGCTCTTTAGATATTTTTAAAATGAAAAAAATAGGAAAATAGAAGTTCCTTAAAATATATATATTCCTGTTTTCTTCTCAGAAATTTTCTTTTTTAAATTATTAAATTATTTGTATATTTATTGCTGCTTTGGGTCTTCACTGCTGCAGGCCGGCTTTCTCTGGTTGTGGCCAGCAGGGGCTGCTCTTTGCTGTGGTGCACAGTTTCTCATTGCGGTGACTTCTCTTGCTGCAAATCACAGGCTCTAGGCGCTCAGGCTTCAGTAGGTGCGGCGCATGGGCTTAGTTGCTCCGAGGCATGTAGAGTCTTTCCAGACCAGGGATTGAACTCACCCCTGTGTTGGGAGGCATATTCTTATCCACTGTACTACCAGGGAAGTCCCACAAATTTCCAACTGAAAAATGATTCCACCCATGAAGTAAATATTACATCCATCATTTACAGTATAGCTGAACTTCTGATTATTTGCCCTATTTACAGAAGGAGAAAATGAAAAAGGCGGCTTCTAACAATTCTTATTTTCAGTTCACTGCTCAATTAATAGATAAGCTCCTTTACGTTGTATAGGATTCAAAAAGTATATATATATATAGTATTTTATTTATTAATCTCCAAAATGGGCAGCTGGTACTAAAATACAAAACTGAAAATTCTGTGAACAAGATCTCAGGTGGAGGCTCCAAGGAGGCAGACTTCAGCCCAGTATGAAGGAGAATTTCATAATTACTAGAGCTGTTTAAAAATGGAGAGGCTGGGTGTATGCCAGGGGGATTGGGAGTGATGAAGGGCAATTTCTGCACCGGGTGGGAATTTAAAGGAGTTGAACTTTAACATGCTGTCGAACTCCAAGAATCTGTAATTCTAGAAATGTCTCCATGGCCAAAAATAGCTCATTATTGATCTGCTCCTTCTGCCTGAAATTTCTCATTTCCTTTGGGTCTTAAAGCATTCTGTTCTTTCTCTAGGTTAGAAGCTTTATTTCTCCTAGGCTGCTACTTTTAAATTATACATGCTAGTGGGAAAAGCAAAACAGTATAACATGATCAGCTTCTAACAATTTTATATGACTTCCTTTATTAACTAAAGACAGCTAACAGTGTTTCCCAAAGTGTGCTAAATAGATTTTAAATTTCAAAAGGGGGAGAGGATCATTTTGACAAAAAGGTCAGGGAAATCCTGGACCAAAACAAATTAAATAGAATTCTTTACATATGACTTTTCAGAGCTTTTACTATCCATTGTGCCCTGGGAATTTCCAAGAAGAGAGATATCATTTGCAGCATTTCCAAGATTCCTTTAACCACAATTTTTTTTTTCCCCTCAGAGAATATCCATTGGTGTATATTAAAGTTACCACGTGTTAAACTTAATACAAAAGTGTGAATTCATAGGTGAATACATAGGTGAATTCATGTAATATTTACCATGACTCTCTGAGATTGACGTTATTACTCCCATTTGAAAGATGAGAAAACTAGAGGTAGAGAATGACTTGCTGGGAAGTCGCTGAGACACTATTCAAACAGTAATGAGTACACTCGGAACCTTCCATTACTCTGCCTCTCTGTCCTGCTGCAGCTGTACGAGGGAGCTAGTCACGCGGCCCTGGGTTGTCCTGCTGGCCCTGGGTCACTCAGCTCAGGTATCCTTTGGCCCGCAGCTTCCTGACGGAGGTTCTGCTACTTACGGGGACAGCACTTGTCAGACTTCCAGTTTCTACTTAACACCTCGCATTGACTATATCACACACAGCTACAGCACTTTACAGTAAGTGCCAGCTGTAAGCATGTTAAGAACTGAAGGGGCTCCCTGGAGGGTGAGCTCACTCTGGGGCTGGAGCAGGACAGGAAGGGGCTCAAGAATAAGGAGGCCTTGAGCTGTCTCCCAACAAGCGATAGGATTTGGAGTGGCTGAGAGACAAGGCATGGATGTTTCCAGTCATAAATGGCATAAGCAGAGGCTCCCACATGAGAACGAATGTGGCAAATAGGAGGAAACTTTCCAGCTCATTCTGTGAGGCCACTGTTACCTTAATACCAAAACCAGGCAAAGACATCACGGAAAAAGAAAATTACAGACCAATATCTCTAAGGAATCAAGACATAAAAATCCAAAACAAAATACTAGCAAACTGAATCCAACAACATATAGAAAGGATTATACGCCATGACCTAATGGAGTTTAAGCCAGAAATACAAAGTTAGTTTTATATGCAAAAATCAATCAATATGATACTCTATATTAACAAAATAAAGGACACAAATCACAACATCTCAGCTGATGGAGATAAAAGCATTTGACAAAATCCAACACCCCTACATGATAAAAAACACACTCAAAACTGGAAGTGGAAAGGAATTTCTTCAATTTGATAAAGGACAGTGATGAAAATCCACAGCTAATATTATGCTTAATGGTGAAAAAATGTGTTTTCCTTGAGATCAGGAAAAAGTTAAGAATTGCTTTTTAACACTGTACTTATTGTAGGTTATAACTAGGACAGTTAGGCAAGAAATAGAAGCTTTAATTTTGGAAAGGAAGAAATAAAGCTATCTATCTGCAGATGCCATGATCTTATATATAGAAAATCCCATGGAATCCACAAGATAACCATTCGACTAATAAAGTTGAGCAAGATTGCAGAATACAAGATTCAGGTTTTCTAAATGTCCGTCAACAGAGGAATAGATACAGAAGATGTGGTATATATATACAGTGGAATATTACCCAGCCATTAAAAAGAATAAAATAATGCAATTTGCAGCAACTCTCTGTTTGGACCTAGAGAGTGTCATACTGAGTGAAGTAAGTTAGAGAAGGAAAAATATCATATGACATCCCTTATATGTGGGATCTAAAAAATGATACAAATGAACTTACTTACAAAACAGAAAGAGATTCACAGACTTAGAAAACGAATTTATGGTTGTGGGGGTGGGGTTGGAGGGGGCTTGGGGGAAGGGATAGTTGGGTAGTTTTGGAAGGTCATGTACACACTGCTATATTTAAAATGGATAACCAAAAGACCTATGTTTAGCACATGGAACTCTGCTCAGTGTTGTGTGCCAGCCTGGATGGGAGGGAGTATTGAGGGAGAATGAATACATGTATGGCTGAGTCCCTTCACTGTTCACCTGAAACTACCACAACATTGTTAATTGGCTAAAACTCAATACAAAATAAAATATTTAAAGTTCGAGGGAAAAAAAGAAAAAAGATTAGGGTTTTGTATTTCAGTGTGCCCACTACTCCTAAGAAAAAAGTCCAGGCTTCCCAAAGCCTTCCTTTTAGTCCCTCTGACTGGCCCTCCAACCAGCCATGGGGGCTCATCTTCCCTGCATTGGACCCCAGGACTGGGGTACCCAGTATGTGGCTTGAACCCCTTACTGCCTAGGCAGGATCTCTGCCCATATAATCTCCATTTCCTTCTGAGTCCTCTTCCTGGGGCACGGGTTCTGACCTGATCACTCCATACCCATTAGGAAGATTGTAATAAAAAAGACAGACAATAGTAAGTTTTGGTAAGGATGTGAGAAATTGGAACCTTCCTACATTGCTGATAATGTAAAATGATGCAGCCACTTTGGAAAACACTTGGACAGCTCCTCCAAATTGTTAAACATAGAGTTACCATATGACTCCAACTCAGCTGATTTTGCACATGGTAATTCTTTTGTCTGGAAAACCCCATCCCCTACCTCTACCTCCTTCCTCATCCAATTCCTTTTCATCCTGCAGTTTTCTGCAGCTTCCTCCAGGGAGCAAGCTTTCTCTGGCCCCCTGAGCATAGATCAGGACCCCCTGCCCTTGTTCTCACAACTTTCTTTACTTTTCCATAAAAGTAGGCCTGCACACCTTACCTTTCATCCTATTTCCAGCCTCTAGCACTGTGCCTACCACATAACAGGCATTCAATAATTATTCACTGAATGAATGAATACATGAATCCTCCCCTTTTTACAATGCTGACTCTTCCCACTCACTGTACCAGTCAGTATTCTTCTAATTCATCCTTCAGTTTCCCACCATGGTGAAGAGGATCTCTGTCCCTTTGACCTGGTGGAAAAGGAAAATTATACGGTTGGTGTAGTGAGACAGCATGTCACCAATGAAATTACAGTGAAGCTCAGGCTCTCTGATTACCATGTGTGCTTCGGCTCCTTGGCCTTGCTGCTTTTCAAAAGATGAAGTCAGAAAAGACTATTTTGCTTGATCATTTATCCTCTATCCATGAGAACCTGGTATGTGCTAAAATTGAACAGAGAGTAGAGAAGAGGTGCAAAAAGCATTAAATGCATGAAAATTAGGACTAAGCAGGAGAACTAATAGACCTGAGCTGAATAAGTCTAGGAGAAAGGAGGCTGATGATCAGTTTCAGTAATTATTAGAGATACAAAATGTGGAAGGGCAGTAGATTGGAAGCTAGGATCCTCTTGTGAATCCAGGTGTTTTCAGAGCTGTGTGACCTTAACCAAGCCATCCTCTTGATCTGTTAAATGGATATGCTGTTTTCCGGGATAATTATGAGGACAAAAAATGCACGTGGGGGCTTCCCTTGTGGCTCAGTGGTAAAGACTGTGCCTGCCAATGCAGGAGACATGGGTTTGATCCCTGGTCTGGGAAGATCACACTTGCCACTGAGCAACTAGGCCTGTGAGCTGCAGCTACTGAGCCCACGCACAGCAATTGCTGAAGCCCATGTGCCTAGACCCTGTGTGCCACAATAGGAGAAGCCACTGCAGTAAGAAGCCTGAGCACCAGAACGAAGAGTAGCCCCTGCTCACTGCAACTAGAGAAAAGCCCAAGCAGCAGTGAAGACTCAGAATAGCCAAAAATAAATAAATAAAATAAAATTATTTTAAAAACTCATGGGACCTGACACTATTTGCTATAAAAAAGTACTTTCTAAATGCAGGGTAATATTACTACTGAGATGAAGAGGATGTTGATAACTAGTTTTCTATTCCCAAAGCATAGACCAAGACTAAACTGATTCCCACGGTGGCTAGAGAGGTTTATGAAAAGACCTTGCTCCAGCTGGGGCACCTGAAGAGTGGAACAGGTAGCATGGAAGGCTGAGGAGTCCCTACAGAATGTTAGAGGCAGGCTAGATGATTGATCGTCCAATGTGATGTAGACCTGGGACTGAGCCTAGAAGCTGGAGTAGATGATCCTTTGACTTCCAGTTCTCAGTGTCTGTGTTTTAAGACTCCAAACTTTCTTCCTCTTCCTTGAATTTTTTATGACATATCCCCTGTTTCCCTTGTAATTATAGGTGATTCGGTACCCTTTAGCCTATTGAGAACTGTGTATTTTCATAGAATGTCAGAGTCCAGGATGAGTCTCCAAGATGTCACACAAAATGTAATCTGACTTCAGTCTCTTCCAGCAACTCTAGTTTGTTTGATGATGATAGTTAATTGCTCTTCAGCATTTCATTTAAATGAGACTCACGGCTCTGTTTAGGAAGAAAAGTGCTGATCAATTACAATTGCCCCTGTTGTCATGGAAACAAGCTGCAATTGGACTATAATTATATTTCCTTATTCCTGAAGTGAATCCCTAATCATTGCCGTGGTAATTACCCAATATCTATGGTCCCAAATTACATGATGGTTGTCCAAAAAAGACAAAGGAGAAAGAGTAGGAGGGCTGGCCTGAGACATGTGTTAACTGTGCAGCTGCAGAGAGCCTTTTCCTTTTTTGGGTGGGGAGAATTTCCCTCTGTAGGCTCTTACTCCAAGGTTAGGTGATGTCAGTGGGTCTTAGATGTGCCCAGAGTTTAGAGTAGTGGCTAGAAGACTGTATCAGACATTATGAGTTATAGAAAACACATCTACTGGTATCTTTCTTCAGTGGTAATGAAATATATTATCTGATTCCTGATCGTCTAGAAGACTTTCCATGTTTCAAGGACCTTTGATGAAGCAACCTAGCAACATAATCAAGATCCATTCTGATTCCTTTTCTTCTCTGGCATTTTCAGGGAGGATGGCTATCCCCAGGCTTATTTCCTCATGGCTCCAATATGGCTGCCTCTGTTCCAGCTGTCACAGGCAGATGACACAAACCAGGAACAAAGAAGGAGATCATCCCTGTCTTGTGTCACATTTTATTCACTAGGAGACTTTTCCCCAAAACACCTCCACCAGCAAACTTTCCCTCCCTTTTCATTGTTCCTTTCACACCAGACCCCACTGGAAGCAGTAGTTCCAGATAACACAACTTAAAATGGAGATGGTTCTGCTTGACTCCTCCGTGCTCCTTAGCACTCACTGCCAGGTGGGTGAGGGATGCAATAGTATGTCTAAGGGATAACTTTGTTTTATTTTCCTTCTCACCTTCTCTCTCTACTGTCCCTTTCTAGGGCTTAAGCTCCAGGCCAGAGGCCCATCACGCACCTTCTATCTAATCTCTGCCACTTCTGCAGATAGGCATGGGCATAGGGCACTGGAGCTAGGCGTGGACATCCAGGAGCATGGGATGTAGCATCCTTTGCTCTCAGGCCACAGCATGTGCCACTGAGAAGAAAGGCAGCCTCTTGGAGGACAAGTGGAATCCGAACACCAGAGAGCTGTTCAAATGACTGGTCTGGCAGATGGGCTGAGTGGGAGACGAGAATCAAAAGGGGATCCCAAAGCATAGTGGGGTGGCTGGTTTGGGTCATTCAGCTGTTAGCTTCTGGTTCTCTTTCTCCACAGCACCCAAGTTTCCTTTCAGGGAATCAGTTTTGCTGTGTGCCCTTCTGACAGAACTTGGTGCCTGCTTCCTAGGACAGAAGCCAAAAGGCCCTCCCACTGAAACCTGGCCTGAACGTGTGACCCAGCCTGGCCAATCAGCCTTTGTCTCCTAGGTCTTTGACTGGGCAGGTGGGTCCAGGAAGTAAAGACACAACCAGGAGAGCAGGCTGTAACTGGGCTGTTCGAGCGCTGTGTGACAGCTCCTGTGGTTCCTGATGCCTTGACCTCTAGAGCTCTCTTCACCCCTGTCTTTCTCCAGGCTTTCACTCTAACTTTCATTGTCCTTTGAGCCCTCACTGTTCATCTAATTCTTTTCGTTTCCTAAATAATTTATTATTTATCATTATTATTTTAATTTCTGGCTGCACTAGGTCTTTGTTGCTGTGGGCAGAGGCTATTCTCTTGTTGTGGAGCACGGGCTCTAGAACTCTAAACTTTGGACAGTGAGTTTAAAAATGGCTCTTTAAATATTTTTAAAATTGAGAAAATAGGAAAATAGAAGTTGCTTAAAATATATATTCCTGTTTTCATCTCAGAAATTTCTTTTTAAAATTATTTATGTATCTGTGGCTGCACCTTCACTGCTGCATGCAGGCTTTCTCTAGTTATACAGGCGGTGGCTACTCTTCGTTGTGGCGCATGGGCTTCTCACTGCAGTGACTTCTCTTGTTGCAGAGCACAGGCTCTAGGCACTAAGGCTTTCATAGTTGTGGCATTCAGGCTTAGTTGCCCCATGGCATATAGAATCTTCCCGACCCAGGGATCAAACCCATGTCCCCTTCATTGGCAAGTGGGTTCTTAACCACTGGACCATGAGGGAAATCCTAGCAGCTTTTCTCTTGGTTGAGTGAGACAAAGCTGGTTTCTCTTACTTGCAGCTAAGAACTGTAACTGACACAGAATGAAACCTGGAAAACTTGGTAAGAGAGAGATGGGAAACAAAGCCAGAAGCAGTTTGCTGGTTTGAGTTGAGAAGGAGGCCTAGAAGGAACCTTTGGAAATGCTGATCATCCTGACTTGCCCACTTTTTGCCTTCTCAGGACTTTCACTCCCTCAGTGACCTCTCCATTGAAAACCCATCTGATGAACTCCGGTACACTGTTAATCCTTTACTCATCCACTGAAAAAACTTACAACCTTTATTTTGTAAAGCGCTGTGGGAGAAACTGGGCTTCCCTATCGTGGACTTCCTTGGTATGGGCTTCCCTGGTAGCTCAGATGGTAAAGAGTCTGCCTGCAATGCAGGAGACGTAGGTTCAATCCCTGGGTCAGGAAGATCCCCTGGAGAAGGGAATGGCTACCCACTCCAGTATTCTTGCCTGGAGAATTCCATGGACAGAGGAGCCTGGCAGGGCTACAGTCCATGGGGTGGCAAAGAGTCGGACATGACTGAGCGGCTAACACTTTCACACTTTCGTGGGAGAAACAAAGATAACAGTTATGATCTCTGCCCTCATGCAACTCCAAGTGCTATAGTGAAAATATAACGATACATTTTACAATGCGAAAGCACTTTTGTTTTCCTTCTCATTTCAGGCATGATTTTAGTAACCATAACATAAACATGTATGTAATGAGAAGTGCATGCATAGGGCTTTCTGAGGGAGAAAAGATCCCTTTCTTCCAGCAAAACAGGCAGGGCTGTGTGGGATTGATAAGGTGTCAGTTGGACCTTGAAGGATAAGTAGGACCTGCACTGAGAGATGGAGGAGCCCCGTAGGCTGCAGTCTGTGGGGTCACAAAAGTCGGACACAACTGAGTGACTTCACTTTCACTTTTCCCTTTCATGCACTGGAGAAGGAAATGGCAACCCACTCCAGTGTTCTTGCCTGGAGAATCCCAGGGACAGGGGAGCCTGGTGGGCTGCCCTCTGTGGGGTCGCACAGAGTCGGACATGACTGAAGCGACGCGGGAGCAGCAGCAGCAGCACTGAGAGATTGGCACTGGGCAGTCAGTCCATGGGGAGGAAGCGCCCATGCAGTGATGGAGCCAAGAGAGGGTATTTTGGGGGACTGAATGGTTGGGTTTGCATTTCTGGGTGTTTGAAGTGGGTAATAATAGGCAATATTTATATAAACACATTACTCTAAGGTTTTTACCTATAGCAGCTCATTTAATCCTAAATAAGCTCCATGTGCTGGGCTTAGTGTCTCAGTCGTGTCTGACTCTTTGTGAACTCATGGACTGTAGCCCACCAGGCTCCTATGTCCATGGAATTCTCCAGGCCAGAATACTGGAGTGGGTAGCCTTTCCCTTCTGCAGGGGATCTTCCCAGCCCAGGGATTGAACCCAGGTCTCCCGCATTGCAAGCGGATTGTTTACCATCTAAAGCACCAGGGAAGCCCTAAGCTGCATAAAGTAGGTCATATTATCATCCTCATTTACAGATAAGGAAACCGATGACCCTGGAGGTTTAGTGACATGCCCAAGGCCACACAGCTGTAAGTGGGAGAACCAGGTTTCATAGGGAGGCACACTGGCTTCAGTCTAAGTACTAAATCCCTGCATTTCAGGGCCTCTGCTTCAGAAAGCCAGGGTGCTTTAGGGTCTGTAAATGCCATCGTGAAGAGCCTTAAGTGCCAGGCAGCCATTGCAGCTTCATCTGGTAGAATTTGGCAAAAAAGAACCACTGGAAGTTTCTGAGCTGGCAAATTAACTGCTTAAAGATGAATGGCAGGTTTGAGAGGAAGTGGAATTGGAGGAGACTTCAGTTGGAGATCATTTACAGATGTCAGTCATATTACAGGAAATAAGCAGAGGATCTGCTAAGGGCAGTTGAAGTGCTAGTGAGCATTATTGTCACTGTCCCTCCTGGTTTCAGTTCTTTTTAAAAAAATGTATTTGGCTGCGATAAATCTTAGTTGCAGCACATAGGATCTTTGATGTTCCTTGCAGCATTTGGGTTCTTATAATTGCAGCATATGGGATCTAGTTCCCCAACCAGAGTCAAATCCAGACGCCCTGTGTTGGGAGCACAGAGTCCTAGCCACTGGACCACCAGGGAATTCCTTCAGTTCTGTCTTGATAAAGCCTCTCTCTTCACCTTCGGGGCCTCAGCTTCTTTGTCCAAAAGGACAAGTTATGGCCTTGGTGATCACAGGGTCAGCAGAGACTGCTGGCTGGCGAGGACTGCTGCCATCCTGGTGCTGGTTTCCATTAGGGACCCACTGGAGATGGGGCAAGGAGCTCTCCAGGACTCCAGGCACAGCCGTGGAGGACGGTGGCAAGCAGAATCCAGTGCAGGTTTAAATGGGTCCCGGAGCTCAGGATTTGCAGTCTTACTCATTGATTTCGATATTGTTTTTGAAAGATTTCTACCTGTGAAAGGGCAGATAATGTTACTCATTAAGGCCTTTGGTACAAAACCTTTCCCCTAATCTGGATCTGACTTCACTTACAAAATATTATAGCACAGAACCTAAGGAATGATAGTAACAAAGAAATAGGAAAGAGTGGAATTTTGTGGGAAACGCCTGATAAGTTTGCTTTTGTTTGTGTCAAATTTGTAGAGACAATGGGCTAGCCAAGTAGTAGCGTCCACTGTAGTATTAGTCCAAGTAGTAAGCTTCCCTGGTGGCTCAGTGGTAAAGAATCTGCCTGCCAGTGCAGGAAACGCCAGTTCAATCCCTGGGTCAAGAAGATCCCCTAGAGAGGGAAATGACAACCCACTCCAGTATTCTTGCCTGGGAAATCCCATGGACAGAGGAGCCTGTCAGGCTACAGTCCATAGGGTTGCAAAAGAGTTGACACAACTTAGCAACTAAACAGCAACAACGGGCTCCACTAGTGTAGCTGGAGACAGGTGGGTAGAAGAGAGTGTAGTATTGGAGTTAGTTATTAAAAGTGATTATTGGGACTTCCCTGGTATTTCAATGTATAAAAATTTGCCTTGCAATGCAGGGGACATGGGTTTGATGCCCAGTCAGAGAGCTAAGATCCCACATGCCACAGAGCAACTAAGCCTGCAAGCTGCAACTACTGAAATCCTCGTGCACTGCGACTGGAGAGTCCATATGCTGGAAAGAACCTCCATGATTCAACTAACCTGACAAAGCTAAATAAATAAATAAATAGTTTTTTTAAAAAACTGATTGTTAAAGCCCGAAGTGTAGCCTCAGGCCATTCTACTGTCTCTGCCTTTGGAAGGATAACCAAAGGAGTCAGTAAGGTGTTGAGGAGAAAGATGAACAGTGGTCTCCATGAGCTGATTAGAAGCTTCTGGTAGATGTTTGGAATCCCAGTCTCCCTGCAAATAACAATATTATCAATGGCAACAACAACAAAAACCAGAACAGAAATCTAGAGATGGGAGTTGCAAGTCCTTTCTTTCCATAAGGCCCCAGGAACTTCTCAGCTGTTTCAACCTCTAAGTCCAAAGGGACCATTTTTGTGGCGTCTGTAAGTCATGGCTCAGTGATTCTTCTTTAAGCTTATGAAAACGATTCCTCGGGGCCCAGTGTTGTTCTAAATTTCCCAAGTGGGCCTCTCTTCCTGTCCTTCTAGAGTTTGCTTTTTCCACATGTGCTTTACATTTGACTTCAGATCTTGCTTAAATTAAGATGACTGTTAAATGATTGTCTTGATAATCTTTCAGTTAGAAGTTAAAAATCTGGGGAGTTTTAGAGGTCTTTATACATCTCACAGTTGATCAAGAGACTGCTAGGTATTCTAAGCATCACAAGAGAAGTTTGCCACACAGCAGGTCCCATTTCTTCCATTTGAACAGATACTCCGAGGGTAAGTTACAGCACGGAGGCGCAGAGACCCCTCGCCTTTTGGCTCACTCTTAATAAACAGAAGGGGGAGAACTGGCCTACTTTGCCGTCAATCGTGAAAGATCTGTAAATGTCAAGAATAAAGAAGTCCAGATGAACTTGGCTAAGGTGCAATTTGTGGTAAATTGCCCCTCCACCTCCTAATCACGTAATTCATAGTTCCCAGCTGGTTAAGGACAAAGATCCCACCAAGCTCTTTGTTCATTAGAACATAGTTTCAAGCTGAGATCTCAGCACATGGGCTATTCAGTTTCCATTCCAGCCCTGTCTCAAAATCTGGAACTTTGGGCAACATTCTTACCCACTCTTTGTGTCAGCTTCCTCTTCAGAGAAAAGAAAATAATCTGTATTGTAGAGTTGTTTGGAGCCAAAATTGGTAACCATGATTACCAAAGATCTAAAGTTACACAAATTGCCAAGGATGTAATGTTAACTCGTGTTATGTAAAGTGAATTATCTAGAAGAGAGTGTTCATTAGTGTTACTAATAAATCAGTGACCATTCTCTCTGCTGTTTCTTCTCAGGGCTTTAAAAAAGGCACAAAAACAGATATAGGAAAAAGGTACGAATGTTTTTCATCACGTTGAAAAGTAGGTGTTGTCTTCCTGCCTGTGTTCTGGGAGACTGGATACCAGCCTGGAGGACTCAGGGCATTGCCAAGTGACTCTTTACTTTTATGTCACAGCTGCTTCTGTGTTTATCGTCAAGTTAAATTTTGGAATTATCATACTAAAAGGCAAAATAAACTAATTTGTATAACAGAAAAAGTAAAGTAATTCTCATAACAGCAATGGCCATATCAAAAAATAGATTCTGACGTGTGTAGAAACTTAATAAATATCAAAAAAATCAGTTACTTTCACTTCTGGCTGTGATGAAGTAGCTTATAACAAATCAGTGCCCTCACCAAGAACAACTGAAAATACAAATAAAATATTCAAACAGGGACATCTGTTTGAAGGTGTCAGATTGCTGCTGGGGCACCAGACTTGAGCAATGAGATCCTGGAGAGAAGGGAGATCCACTGAGTTGAGCCATACTTTCTGCATATTGCTTCTTTGCAGTGGGCATTAGTTGACTCTTGGGTACAGGCCAAGAGACCAAAAATGTTTAGGGTGGCCACCAAGAGGAGGAGAAGGCAGAAGAGCTGTAGGCAAACTCATGGGGCTGGGAACACAAAAATTAGAGTTTGAGACTGCCAGGACAGCCAAGACATGAGGGTCTAAGTTCCCCAAGAGAAGAGAAGCCCAGAATGAAATCTAAATCTAAGTAACAGTTTTCCTTTTGAGGCATTTGTTGGTAAAGCTGCACAAGAATGAAGGCTGAAAAACAGCAGAATTTTTGGCAATCTTTGGTGCTGGAAAGACCAAAATTGGAGTTTGAGACTGTTGCCAAAACTCAGCCTCTGTTCAGTGGTGCCACATAGAAACATGGAGACAGGGTTTTGGGTGATGTAGAAAAGAGTAGCTTTTATTGCTTTGCCAGGCAAAGGGGGCCACAGTGGGCTAATGCTCTTAAGACTGTGTGACCCACCCTAGAGGGGGTAGTGAGGAGTTTTATGGTGTTCAGGAATGATCAGCTTGTGGAGTTCTCAGATTGATTGGCATCAAGGTGAAGTTTCAAGCTTCATCAACCTTCTGGTTTCAACCAGTCTAGGATCTATGTTCTTGTGGTCAGCAGTTTTCATCTGTAGGGGGTCTGCTTCCTATAAAAAACAACTTAGGAATGTGTGTCAGGCCTTTATCTGTATCTTTCAAGGAACTGTAAGTTTGATGATTCTGCTATGTGGCAGAATTTTAGTCTAAATTGTTATCAGTTTCCTCGTCCAATAGCTGTTCTTTGTTTCTACATCTTCACATATCCCACTCATTAGCTCTTTTTTAATATAATTTTACTCAATTTTTTCTTTCTTTTTAAAATAACTTTTAGTATTTATTTTTATTTTTGGCTGCAGTGGGTCTTTGTTGGTTTGCGCAGCCTTTCTTTAGGTGCAGTGAGCGGGGGCTACTCTTTGTTGAAGTGCGTGGGCTTCTCATTGCAGTGGCTTCTCTTGTTGCAGTGCACAGGCTCTAGGCATGGGTTCCAGTAGTCGCAGCACATGGGCTCAGTGGTTGCAACTTGGGGGCTCTAAAGTTTGGGCTCAGTAGTTGTGATCCAAGGGCTTAGTTGCTCCGTGATGTGTGGAATCTTCCTGGACCAGGGTTGAAATTTGTCTCCTACATTGGCAGGTGGATTCTTGTCCACTGTGCCACCAGGAAAGTCCCCAGTCATTAACTCTTGAATCAGCATTTTACTTCAAAAGACAAGGACACAGGGATTTGTACACAGTTCCAAGACTCACCAACCTACCAAGGAGAAGGACTTTTAGTAAATAACCCATGTGTTTTTTTTTAATTAATTGATTTATTTTAATTGAAGGATAATTACTTTACAATATTTTGGTGGTTTTTGCCATACATCAACATGAATCAGCCACGAGTGCACACGTGTCTCCCCATCCTGAACCCCCTTCCCACCTCCCTCCCCACCCCATCCCTCTGGGTTGTCCCAGAGCACTGGCTTTGAGTGTCCTGCTTCATGCATTGAAGTTGCACTGGTCATCTATTTTACATATAATAACCCAGGTTTTTATTTGAGACTCCAGGAGGCCTATACGCTAGAAGCAAGGACAAAGCAGAGGTAGCCTGAGCCTTACAAAGGTTGCTAATCACTGTGATCATCCTGATTGGATTGATGTGATCTCCTTTACTGCTTGCTAGAGAGTGGCTCAGATGGTAAAGCATCTGCCTGCAATGCGGGAGACCCAGGTTCGATCCCTGGGTTGGGAAGATCCCTTGGAGAAGGAAATGGCAACCCACTCCAGTACTCTTGCCTGGAAAATTCCATGGGCGGAAGAGCCTGGTAGGCTACAGTCCATGGGGTCGCAAAGAGTCGGACACGACTGAGCGACTTCACTCACTCACTCAGAGAAACCAGCAAATCCTCTCTGGAAAGAGAGAACTCAGCCTTTACAAGTTTTCATGCATATGTGTTGAATTCAATAAAATATTACCAGGCATTTAAGAAACAGACTATGAGGAAAACAAGAAAATAGAAATAAACCCAAGCCAAATAAATAAAAATAAATATTTTTTCTTAAAAAGGGACTTTTTTGGTGGTCCAGTGGTTAGGACACTGCTTCTACCTCAGAGGGCCCAGGTTTGATTCCTGGTCTGGGAACTAGGAAACTAAGATCTTGCATGCTGTGCAGCAAAAAAAAAAAAAGACCCAAAGGGACTAAAATATTGCTTTTTGAGACAGAGCTTTTCAAATAACTGTGATTAACATATTCAATAAAATAGTTGACAAGATGGATAATTTCATAAGACAATTGAAATCTATTAAAAAGAATAAAATGGAAATTCTAGGTCTGAAAACTGCTACTGATAGTAAGAACTCAGTAGGTAGTTTTACAGCAGACTGGACACCGCTAAAGAGAACATTAATGAGCTGAAAGTTAGGTCAGTAGAAAAATCCAGACTGAATCATATTGATTAAAAAGAATGATGACTACAGAAAAGAACATGAAAGACACGACAGGTCTAACATTGCAGAATCAGAGGAGGAATAGGGAAAAATGGAGCAGAAGCAGTATTTGAAGAAACAATGGCTGAGAATTTTCCAAAACTGATGAAAGACGCCAAGCCATGGTTTTAAGGAGTATTATGTATCCTGAGCTAGATAAATCAGAAGAAATTCACACCTAGCCACAACAGACAATAACTAAGAAAACCAAAGACAAAGGAAAAATCTTAAAACCAGTTGTAAGAGACAGATTGCCTATCTTTTCAAACAGTAATATAACAGATTCTATAGCTAAATCGCTTCAGTCATATCTGGCTCCTTGCTACCCAATGGACCATAGCACACCAGCTCCTCTGTTCATGGGGATTCTCTAGGCAAGAACACTGGAGTGGGTTGCCATGGCCTCCTCCAAGGGGTCTTCCCCTCCAGGGATCAAACCCACGTCTCTTATATCTCCTGCACTGGCAGGTGGGTTCTTTACCACTGGCGCCATCTAGGAAGCCTAGCTAACATCATAATTTATGGAAAAATATTGAACACTTTTTTGGTTAGTTTAGGAACATGACAAAGTCTACCATCACCACTTCTGTTTAAGTTCCTATGAAGATCCTAGCTAATTGCAGTATGGGAGGAAGGAAGGGAGAGGGAGATTGAAAAATGAACAAATAGGGTAATTCCCTGGTGGTGCCGTGGTGGACTCTGTGCTTCCACAGTAAGGGGCCCAGGTTTAATCCCCAGTCAGAACGAGGCTCCCACAAACCACGGTGTGGCGAAAAAAGAAGAAAGAAAGAAAATGAACAAATAAAGCTGTCTTCTGTCACAGATAAAATGATTGTATACATAGAAAATCCAAAAGAATCAACAATCACATGATTATTAATAAATAAATTTAGTTAAGTCTAATTATGATGTCAACAATCAATAACCAAGTGATACTTTGATACTCTGCCAATAAACAATTAGAAAAATGAACATTTTAACCTATACCATTTGCAGTAGATTCAGAAACATCAAATATGTAGGACTAGATCTATGAAAATATGTAAAAGACCTCTATACAGAAAACTATAAAACTTCATTGAGAGAAAGTAAAGAAGATATAAATAAATGAAGGGATATCCCATGTTCATGGATGAAAAGAATGACTGTTGTAAAGATATTAGTTGTCCTCAAAGTTTCTTTACAGATCCAGTGCCATCACAGAAGCAATCCTAGGAGTGTTAAGAGTGTGTGTGTGTGTGTGTCTGTGTATATGTAAGTTTATGTAGAAATGCAGAGATAAGTAAAGCCACCTGAGAAAAAAAACAAAGCTGGAGAACATAAACTGCTAGATATCAAGACTCATAAAACAGCTGTAAGACTTCTCTGGTGGTACAGTGGGTAAGAATCCACCTGCCAATGCAGGAGTCACTGGTTCGACCCCTGGTCCGGGAAGATCCCAAATGCCGTAGAGCAACTAAGCCCTTTTATGCCACAGCTACTGAAACCCACGTGTCCTGGAGCCCTTGGGAGAAACCACTGAAGTGAGAAGCCTGCACACTGCAATGTAGAGTAGTGTCCGCTCACCACAACTAGAGAAAGCCCACACACAGCAATGAAGACCCAGAGCAACCAAAAATAAATAAATAATTTGGGGGGGGGGGGCTATAGTAACTAAGACAGCATGGGACTGTTGCTATTAAAACAGATAAATAGACCAGTAGAACACAGGCCAGAAACAGGTTCACACATATACAGTCATTTAATTTATGGCAAGTCGCTCACTGTCTTCAAGCCTCAGTTACCTCATCTATAAATGGGCTTAATAATAGTGCCTACCACATAAGGTTTAAGTAGTGTATATCACAAGGATTGAGATGTTATATTAAAGAAGTTGTCACATATGGAGGGGACATAGCAAGTGCCCAATAAAATTTAGCCAGTATTAATATTACCACTTTGACTACTGCTGCTGCTTCTGCTAAGTCGCTTCAGTCGTGTCCGACTCTGTGTGACCCCATAGACGGCAGCCCACCAGGCTCTACCGTCCCTAGGATTCTCCAGGCAAGAACTTTGACTACACTAGTATTATAATTATTACTACTACTCCTGTAACTGTTCATTTTCTCTATTTTTCAATAAGATCATCTAGAAGTGGGGAATGTGGGGACATTTAATCCTGGCTAGCAGCAAGGAACATTTGGGACAAACACAGAAGAGCAGGAAACTGTCGGTTCTTAGTTTTCCTGGAAAAAAAGAATTTGAGCTGAGAGTTAAACTTCATGATTCAAGGACTTCCCTGGCTGCCCAGTGGTTAAGACTTGCCTTCTAATGTAGAGAGTGCGTGTTCATCCCTGGTTCAGGGGCTAAGATCCCACGTCCCTCAAGGCCAAAAAACCAAAACATTAAACAGAAGCAATATTGTAACCATTTCAATAAAGACTTTAAAAATGGTCCACATTAAAAAAAAAAAATGTCATGATTCAGCCAGAAGATTGACTTGGAAACTGGAAGAGAACTTGGCCTTCCAGTATCGGCCTATTATGTGCATACAACTGTGAGACATTAGGAAACATTTATTAAGCATCTAAAGTGAACTTGTGCATATATGTGTTTATAAGAATATCTGAGAGCCTATGTGTATACATAAGCCATTTGTAAAAACACTGTGTAGAAAATTAAGTTAGTTACCTCTTCTTTCATCTGAATCCTAGCCAGGGAATCTGAGAAAAAAGTTTAGACAGGATATTAAAAGGTTTGATTCCATAACTTTGAATGAAATTTTAATTCCTAGCATCTTTGGGTGAATTTGGAAGTTCATTTTGTAGCATAGGTCACAAAGTTTCTGAGGAACGAGGACATAATGACACATTTAATTTCCTCTTATATTCACATGCTGAAACAATGCTTCATATTTCATAAAGTGGGTTGCTACTCCACAGTGTCTTGTGCTTTGTAGCCGAAGGCTTACCCATTATCCCAGCTATTTAGTATCTCCAGCCTTCCCATATTCCAGCCCACATGACATTGGCATCCTGTATTCCTCTCCCACTGCTCCGCCCAAACTCCATCTCACTCATGGGAAGGAATACTAGAGACCTTTACCACTTTAAAACACTTCAGCTGCCTGGCCTGGGATTGTGTTCAGCTGTTCTGAATCCTGTTTCTCATGCTACAGCTTCTATTTAGGTGACTTTGCCTACTTGCGTACTAAGTTGCTTCAGTCGTGTCCAACTCTTTGTGACCCCGTGAACTGTAGCCCACAAGGCTCCTCTGTCCATGGGATTCTCCAGGCAAGAATACCAGAATGGGTTGCCATTTCCTACTCCAGGGGATCTTCCTGACCCAGGGATAGAACTTGCATCTCTTGTGTCCCCTGCATTGCCAGGCAGGTTCTTTACCACTAGCACTACCATATAAGGCTATTTACCCCCTGAGTTTTATTTGCAACAAGTTGGTAATGAGATCACTAAAGCTTTCAGCACAGTGTTTTCATCCAAGTCTCAATTGGTGGTTATTACTGTTTTTATTATCACACAGCCAGGAGGCTTATGTCCAAGTCTCTTGTCTCTAAACTTCATATGCTTTGTTACCGTGCTGCTGGTAATTTGGCCAATTTGGTGATATAATTTGGTACTCAATCTTCCCAAGAAATTTGGTTGGGTCCCTGCCTGCTGCATTTCTGTAATTCACCTCAGAGGTACCAGCCAGAGACCCCTTTCCCCCAGTACTGGCTCTTCTTTCCTGCCCTTGATCACTGATAAAACCTCCCGATGGGACCCCTTTCTGTGGGGGAGGGGAGAGGGAGAATTAGAGCTCTCAGCCCTGGGATAGCTGCTTGTGTGCCTGGCATCCTGGAAGTGTGCCTGTCTTGCCTTACAGAGAGTGTGTGATTCTGTCCCTGTGTATTCCTTCCCAGAAATAGCTGAATTTCCTAGATCAAGTAAGGAACAGTTGGCGTCTGCTGCCCCCTCTTCCTGCAGTTCACCCAACCTATACCTCACAGTCAGGTTCAAGTCTAGACTTCCTCCGAAGTCCAGCCTTTCAACTGAAGCATTCTTATTGTTAGGAACCTACCACTGACTAGCTGCCCAATGCATGACGCCCATTTAGAGTCTCCTTAGCACATGTGCCCCCACCCCTCTGAATTCCTGAGGAGTCTCGACAGAGAGACTCTTTATTCCGATAGTGCCCATCAGCAGTTCCAGTCCTCATCAAGTCTTTGTTTTAGATGTACGTATTTTTCTTCCCAATGTGATTACAATCTGAGAGAGAGAAATTCTTGCCTCATACTTCAAGATCTTCATGTTGCTTAAAAAGGACTGCTTGACAAGACTTGACAGCTCATCAGGAGAAAGCTCTTGCAGCTAAAATTTCTGCAGTGCTTTCTGTCCTGGGTCCTCCACAAACAGGTAGCAAGCATGCTGAGTTCTCCCAGTGAGTGGCTCTAAAACATGCTGTGTAGGAGACATGCTCTCTTATTCCCGAGGGACACTTTGGTCTGCCCAGCTACTTGGCTGACTCCTCGCAGAAGAGGACAGTGGGCTGGAAGCACTTTCTGAGTGAGATTGGGGATGTGGGTGGAGTCCCCTGAATCAGGAGGAATAGGAAGTGGAATTGCCAAAAGAAGTCTTATCATCCTAATAAAATGAAGCACATGGTTTGCATTCCAGGTCCTTCAACTATTCTATGGGAACGCGGGCATTTTCCCATGACAGTATTTTTATCCCTGATGGGGGAGCAGAAAGTGAGCAGACAGTTCAAGCAATGTCACAGGACAACATCCTGGGCAAAGTCAAAACTCTTCAGGTAAGACAGCTTGAAGGTCAGAGGCATAGGAAGGGGGAGGAGAGCGGCCATGGAGGGGAGTGGGAAAGGTCCCTGGCTTGGCCTTGAGTCATGGATTGGGAAGTCCAGGGGTAACTCCCAGTGAGAATGTTTGCTTTCTCAAACCTGGCTTAGTTCTCTGGAAGCTTCTGTGCACCCCTGAGAGGTACACTGTCATGTTGCACCCACCTTCAGAACACCCCCTCTCCTTTTCTCTCAAGTTGTTCGCTTATTTTTAACTGGACTTAATGAGGACAGGTACCCTAGAGAAGCTGCAGAACTTGAGTGGGAGGAGAGCCCTGCTTACCACTGAGCGTTGGCCGTAATCCCTGAGCACAGGGTTGACTGTCAGCTGAAGGCATGACAGCGGGTGTGCCCTCTCCGAGTCTCTGTACTTGGACAGTGAATGGCTGTCATGGGTTCTGTTGTATTTCTGACCCTGGCTCCCCCGAGCCTCCCTGTCCCAGAGGGACGCTGTGAAGCTCTTCCGCTTCCCTCCTGTTTGTGCTGCGGAGGTGGGCAGTTTTCCTCCATACAACTGACTCCAGTGGTAACTCCTTTAATAATGATATAAAATAATCCTTCACTGAATGAGACGGAAATAACGGGGAATCCAGGAAAAGCAAGGGGAGCGAAGACCCCTGGGATCCAACAACGTAGGTTTGCCTGAGTGCTCAGGAGAACTTGCTCACCCGGCAGAAGTGCCTAAACAAGCACTTCTCTGAGCTCGGGTTGCTTGGAGGCGATCCAGACTGTGTACAGGGGACTCTGGTGTGCTGGTTTCCATCTGTTTCTAAGTCTGCAACAGTGAATGAACAAATGAATGAATGAACCAAGCAAAAAAATAATAAAGAAGACAGCTGGCTTGAGTAGCTACTGACACGATGAAGCATGGTACTCAGAATTTTCTTCTTGCTTGAAATATTCTTGTTTCTACTGAATATTAAGCTATGTATTTTGTAACCTGTGTTTGGTTACATATTCCACATGTACTCAGCTAAATATAGAATATGGCAGTTGGGAAATAGCCAACACCCTGGAACCACACCCAGACTTGCCTAGATCTTTATACCTACCACTTCACTGCCCAAGGCCATAGTCCTGCCCTCAGAACTAACCTAGGCAGTTCCTTCAGATTCCAGCACATCTTGACTAGCTCCCATTCTTGGTTCTTGCTGGCCATACTGCTACATGTTTTATAGACTCAGAAAGAAAAGTTAACCTTTGTTACTTGTGTTCAGTTGGAGAAGAGGAAAGGGCAGTGATGGCCGAAGAAAACCTTGACCCCCCCTCCTCCTTACCTTTCCTTCGTGAAGTTTCTGGCTCCTGGAATATTATTCCTAAGAAGTAATGAAATGAACCCTCATAATAGTCCCTTTCTAAGGGGAGTGACCTGCAGGTCTCAGTCTGCAAACCAACTGTATGTCACAAGGGCTTTCAAGGAGTTCTTTAAAAATTAGGTAATAGTCTGTTGTCTTAAATGGTAGCACCTTTGTAATACCACACCACATGCCAGCACCACTCCATGAAGTGGATTTGGAGTTGTAAAAAATAGATAATTCTGTGCTATTGAAAATATAGAAACTCGGTAGAAATATGTGAATGCCTGTTGTTTGTGTTAATGATGTAAGGCATAAGTTTAAAGAATCTGATTTCATAATTAATAAAATGTAAAACAACTAACTTCTCTGAAGCAACAGTTCTGTTAATGCAGGAGGAGAAATGTGAGGGAAACAGAATAGCTGTCTAATTGAATGCTCTCCTCTGGAGGACATCTACTCACTCGAGGTCTGCCTAATTTTGCTTCTGCTGCATGAATATGCACAAGCTTCCTTACAGCTCTAATGCTATGTTTTGAAACAATATAAGAGACTTTTGCTTTTCAAGGAGGGAAATGGGGACCCTTATCATAGCAAATGTTATTTTTGGAGTGCCGTATCACTGTATCACCCCCAAAAGACTGTGCTTTATTTTTCAGTCGACTAAGCAGTATGTTCCTGGTAAGTCGTAGAAATAGTAGTTAACTTATTAACTTGCATGAATGCTTTGCATTTTTCCATAAAAACGTTATGCTGGTATTGATGCTTAGTAAGCAGCATAAAAGACCGCCCCCTCGTAGACTCCAGCATGGAATGAGGGTGTTTATTTATGTCAGACGCATGTATGTTTTTTATGTCTGGAATTGTCTTTGTGTATGTGTGTATGTTTATTTTAAAAAGAGAGAGAGAAGTAGTGGATAACACCTATTTGACAGTAAATGTCCTAGCAAACTAATTTGCCACCATTATTAAGACATTCTTTTGAAATGAGATTTCTACTGGAATGCCATTTAAAAAAAAACAAAAACCAAAAACGTGTTTGTTTTTTTTTTCTGACTCAAGAAACTTCCCAGCACATGGAAACCAGAGCTGCGCCTGTAATGACTGCATTTGGAAAGGTTGCCCCCTAGTGTCCACATATAGTCATCTCAGCCAGAACTGTCCTAGGTTGTACCAGTGATGGTTAGTATCCGTCTGCTGAGTACAGAATGACTGAATACAACATAAATAAGCCTACTCTTTCCTGAACAATGTGAATCTACCACCTGCCAAGATTTCTGTAGCAAGCAATTGAAACTTTAAAAGAAAAATTACCTTTTTTTCCCCTGAGTATAAAGATAATGCATGTGCATAGAACAAATTTTAATATACAAGATAGTTATAAGGGACAGAAATGACAGTGGTGTCCTTTTTGAAGACCCTATACATAACAGTCAGTTGTTCTATGGCCAGTAAGTGAAATAAAAAATGCCTAACAGGCCTCCACCATCACCTGGCTTTGTGGCCTCAGGGCAAATCATTA
Source organism: Okapia johnstoni (assembly GCA_024291935.2). Lineage (NCBI taxonomy): Eukaryota > Metazoa > Chordata > Mammalia > Artiodactyla > Giraffidae > Okapia > Okapia johnstoni. Next base: position 65,184,490 of record CM044308.1, read on the forward strand.
AAGCTCTCTGACCTTCATATTCTTCATCTGATAAACAAGAGGATGCATGTGATGGATGATCTGAAGAGTCCCTCCAGTTCTTAAAGTCTGCCTTTTATAGAAAATCACTGTTCATCTGCTAGAGCACAGAGTGGCTTTGTAAGCTTTGCACTGCAATGCATTGGACTACAATGACCTTGATGTTCCCAGAGCACATAGCAGGGAGGTGCCTCTTTATTTCAGAGCAAACCAGGCTGTGAAGTATGTATGCACCTACTGATGAAAGGAATCAGGAATATCACACTGCAAGCCCGCAGGTGATTTTTAGAACAATACCAGAGCTTTGTCAGAAAATGCTTGGTCTATTAGTCCATGGACTGTTTAGCTCAGGAGGGAGAACCTCCGTCTTCAGTAACTGCTGTCTCCTACCAGGCTGGATTTCACTTTGAAATGCCGAAGTGTCTTACCTTTGAGGATTTGAGCACCTCGTGCAGCTGTCAAGGACACAAAGAATAAATACCTGCTCTTCACCACTTCTGCACAGAGCAGATGTCTTTAAATCTGTGTGCGTTTGATTTTGCTTATTCTCTTAAATTCATTTTAACTGTGGGAGTATCTGGAGTTTGCTCGAGAATGCAGCAATTTTATTTTCTCTGTCTCGTTTTTATAGTTGTAGTATGAAGGATGGCTATGAAAAATCTGGGGAAATCTAAATTGGCAGTGTGAGAGCTACAGAGTATGATGTGCTTGGAATTTCTACACCATAGGAAAAGAGCCTCATAAATATAAATGTGCATTCCTATAATATCATTCTCCAGCGTTCCATTTTACAGCCAAATGGCCAAATTTGAATGAATAAAATAGCGCCCCTTTAGCTCACATTCCAGTCTAACAGTAACTCCATTCACTGCCACAAGTAACATGGACTCAGTTTAGGCACAGAGGTTCCACTCTCCCCTCTGGTTATTATCTCAGTGCATATAAAGAATCCATGGATACGTAAAAAAAAAAAGAATATATATATATATCAAAGTACATCTGTCTATAGATGGAAAGAGTGGTAATAGTTTATTTCCCTGAAAGCTCAAGGGCAAGCTCATCTTAACAGTCTGGTTTTGAGTGACTGCTTGTGTCACAGTTCTTCCCATGACAATGCCTGATTAGTGGGCAGAATGAAAGTCACCAAAAAGCCATATTTATCCCTGTATTCAATTTGTTCGACATCTGAGATGGCAGATAGGTTTTGGCAGTCATCTTTTTGTTGTCAATAAATCAGACGAAGTGTCCAGCAGCCCCATCCCCTCTGAGTCAGCTGCAGGAAACATTTGGAGCAGGAACCACAGGATCAGGTGCAAGAGCCTTGGCCTTGAGAGTCTGAGGCTCAGTCACCATGGCCTTGGCCCTGCAGCTCTGCCCTAGCCTGTGACCACTGCAGGGTGTGTCTGCAAGGACAGTCCTTTGTCTGGACAGAGAGGCTGCCCTCCTGTCCCTGGATGGTGGCCGTCACTTTTTGCATGACCTGGGTCCTCCCCTCTTCCCCTCGCCCTCCTCCCAAGCTCCCTAACCAGCAGCCTGAATTTGTTTTCTCCAGAGGAATTTTAAATCAGCTGCTTTATGGAGATGTTCATTGTCATTCTCAAAGGCAACAGCATTGTTTCTTTTGCCAGGATGAACATATCCATGACATAAATCAACCCTCATATACATACACATTCTCATTCCCTCCCTCTCTCTCCCTCTCCCTCCTTTCCAATCTCCCCCATCCCGCCCCTTTCAGCTGTTGTACCTGCCATCAGGGCTGCAGCTTCTCCTCCCTGGGCCTCCTGTCTGCCCCCTTCACCCTCCTCTCAATTTTCCACTTTAACTCTCAACTTTGTTTCCTAACATCATGCTCTCCATTTCCCCAGCTTTGTCCCACGTACCTTATTTACCTGTTCTTATCGCATCTAATATTTTTTCCCCATTTTCTCTTTAATTTTCCTTTGGTAGCCATGATAACCATCCCATCTTTGGAGTTTATTTCAATATAAGTAATGTGAACTTGACATCAGTGTTCTCAAAAGGGCTCTAACAAAAACAAACAAACAAACAAAAAAACCAATACATTCATTCTTTTTGTGATGGTGGCCAAGATCGTAACTAAAGAGCATTAATGCATTAAGCTTAGTTCTCCTTGGGAACTCATTAAAGAATTATTCTTTCCATTCTGAGTAGAAGAAATACCCTCATCTTAGATATTCAATAACATTGGTAGATGGCAGACCCTGACACAGGAGATCTCATTCTAGGGTGATTGGGAAAAAATTTTTAGCTCTTTACTAGCACACTTAGAGAAGAGATAACTGGTCAACCAAAGGCTGGGCTGGGAGTCCCAGAGGGAACCCCTGCCCAGACTGTGACTAGGATGCAGGAGCTCTTCCTGCCACTCCTGCCCAGGCCCCCATCCATCTCCCACAGGGCAGCAAGAGTGCCACAAGGCCTGTGGCTTTGTTACACCATGTCCTCTTGTCTAACACCATCGGCTGTTCTAACTGTGCCTGCTTATTGATCTGCTAAGAGTAGACACTAACTGCCGCTTCCTGCTAAACTCATTTTAGAAGACACCCTTTTGCAGCCTTCTCCTCCCTGAAACCCCTTTAGGCTGTTCAAGCTGTACTTCACTGGCTGAACTTGGGCTTTTGATTTGTTGCTCCCTCCCCGTGGTGTCAAGGGGAGCCGGGTTCAGGCTGAGATACAGCAGATCAAATCCGAGTCCTTGTCTCTCTGTGCTCCTGACTTGGCATGCTGGGGTGCCCAGGGTGCAGGGAGGGGACCTGGGGCTCATCTCTTTCATGTCTCTGCAATCTCACCGTCCGCCATGTAAAGCCGAGGGGGAGCTGGGTGAAGGTGGATTTGATACCCCTGAGTTCAGAGAGAGAAGGGGCATTTTCCTCAAGGGAGGCCACCTTCAGTAAGGTGGTAAAAATGCTGGATCCTGTCTTTCCTTTCCAGTAAGAAGAGGGAAGCGCAGTGTAAATTTATGAGAACCAGTGGAGCACAGTGTAAACAACACTGAATATGTTTTAGAAGACATGGATTCAGATCCCTTTGGTACCACTCATTCATTCCATAAGCTTGGGCCAGTCACTGGACCTTGACTTTTTTTGTAAAACAAGGGGGTCAGATAATGTGATTGCTAAGGCATTTTGCAGCTTTGTGGGATTAAATATTAGCCACATAAAAGATAAAGATCAGATAATGTATTCTTTTTTTTTTTCTTTTGAATCATAAAAGACCTAGGTCTAGGGCAGTAATTCTCAGCCAGAGGCAATCTTCCCCGCTAGGGGACACTGGACAACACCTGGAGGCATTTTTTTGGTTGTCCAGACAGAAGTGAACAGGGGTTGCTGCTATCGTCTGGCATCCAGAGGGCAGGGGTGATGCTAAACATCCTATGATGCGCAGGAGAGCTCCCCACAACAAAGAATTATCTGGCCTCAAATGTCAATCGTGCCGAGCTTGAGAATCCCGATGTAGATAAAGGCAGTAATTTCTACAATATATTCGATTCATTACAGTCTTCTTTCAGATGACCACAGCTTACCTCTTTTTCTTCCTCAATGTCATTCATTTTCTGTACATATTAAATGTTTTATATCTAATATATCAAGCCCATTAAATATTTTGCCTCATTAAAAACTATTGTGTTTATATATTTTTCTTCAAGGAAAATAATTCCCTTTTTAATCTGGCTTTTCTTTAATTCTAAATACTATTTTTCTTCCTAATTTCTGTCCTTTACCCTCCTCCCACCATCCATTCAGCTCCCTCCCACCAGTGATCAGTCTCTTTTTGGCCTTTCTCCAGCTTCCTTCTCTGACCCACTGTGTTCCTTCTGGCCTGTGGGCCACAGTGGGTAGCTGCAGCAAGGCAAAGAGGACATCCTAGTGGCAGGACAAGGTTGCTTTCATCTTTTCTATGTATTTGGCATCAATCATGGAAAGACTTATTGGCCTGAGGCCTTCTTCCCCTTGGCCTTGGTACACACTGTAACCCAAACAGGATGTTCAAGTTAGGGGCTGGTGAGGAAGGTAGATGAAATAAATATTCAAGGGGAATGTATCCAAAAGAGGCTGGAGGGTTCCTTCATTTGTGCAACCACAACAGTCTTGATTTCCCGCAGTGGTTCTTGCAGCTCATGAAACTATTTTCTATATAATTTTTGTACCTTTTAAGTACTTTCGTGCCTCTGAAAGACTTTTGATTTTTTGATAAAAATCAAAAAAATTTGTGTCATACCCAACTTTTTTGATCAGAAATATGATCTCTCTACCCGCCTTGGAAATGTTGGCCTCTCCATGAAAGAGATGGCTGGATGAAAAGGCTCATGGCTCAAAGGTGGGAAAGAAAAAGAAATACTGGGAAGGAGACTCAGTTATTACAGGACTGCATCAGGAGTTCTGGCTTGGTGTCTAGTCTAGAAACCAGTCGTGTAGAGAATATGCCTCAGTGCCTGCTAGCTATGCTGGGGAACCTGACTGTGGTTATTGTGAACCACTTCACTGCTTCAGAATGTCTTTCTTTTGTTTCTCTCCAGCGACAGTTGGGCAAGAACATCAAGTTCGGGCAGCCACCTCCCAACGCCATTCCCATGAAGAAGGCAGACAGTGGCGAGGCTCGCTTCGAAGAGGACCTGTTCCTCACCAGTCCTGTGGAAGTTGTGACTCAGCAAGACCTCATCCTCTCAGACGCCGAGAACAAAGTAAAGCTCCTCCAGGGAATGACTTGATTGCTCACAAGGCCGGGAGGAGGCTGGGCAGTGGGCAGGGGCGTCAGCGACCCTGAGGTCTGCAGGGTGGGGAGTAAGGTGGAAGAAGTCTCCCTGATGAGTAACCCGGCACCTCTGACACAAGTGCCTTGAGCTGCAGGGGGGCCAGCTTGGAAGAGGGGGAGGCAAGGGAGATATGCCCTTTGCACCCCCTCTTCCCAGTGTCTTCCACTTAACTCTTTAGAGACTCTGGCTGCCCTCACCCCTGAGCTGCACTGTCCCCTCTCTGCCATCTCTGTGCATCCTGAGTGTTTCTTACGTGTCTGTACTCTGCATCTGTGGCCGTATAACTGTTTTCTCTCCATCTCCAAACTGTTGAGTTCCTTGAGGATAGACTGGATCTTATACATCTGTCCCCCCAGGATATCATCACTGCTTACTTAGGAGCACTGAATAATTACTTCTGGAACTGGACTGACTTGAAATGAGAAAAGAATGAAGTAGGTGCTGCACAAGAATGGTGGTGGTGGTTTAGTCGCTAAGTTGTGTCTGACTCTTGCAACCCCATGGACTGTAGCCTGCCAGGCTCCTCTGTCCGTGGGATCTTCCAAGCAAGAATACTGGAGTGGATTGCCATTTCCTTCTCCAGGGGATCTTCCTGACCCAGGAATCGAAACCAGGTCTCCTGCATTGCAGGCAGATTCTTTACCAACTGAGCTATGAGGGAAGCCCACTGAGCTGTCAAACACACCAGCTTGAAGTTTACTTAGTGTGGAAAGTCACATGGATCCAGCACTATCCTAATCTAAATTTTGTCTCTTTTTATTTTTGTTAAATTTAGGTATGGTTGTGCTGGGTCTTTGTTGCCGTGCATGGGCTTTCTCTCGTAGTGGAGAGCGTGGGCTACTCTTCGTTGCAGTGCGAGGGCCTCTCACTGTGGTGGCTTCTCTTGTTGTGGAGCACGGGCTGTAGGCACACAGTCTTCAGTAGTTGCAGCACGCAGGCTCAGTAGTTGTGGATCGTGGGCTTTAAGGCTTGGACTCAGTAGCTGCGGTGTACAGGGTTAGCCCACAGCATATGGGATCTTCCCAGAGCATGGATCAAACCCATGTCCCCTGCATTGGTGGGCAGATTCATATGCACTGTACCCCCAGAGAAGTCCAGTCTTTTTGACACTTTGAAAGAAACACTCTGAGCAGATCCTGAAATAAGAGTCCCTTTAGCAGTAGAAGGAGTGCCTTCGGGCCTCTTATGGGAAAAGGAGAAACAGTCCTACCAGTAGATAGATAGATGGTTCTTAGCTGAGGCTCTGAGTCTTCCCATGCTTACAAGAAACCATTCTCTGTGCTATGCCTACCACGGTGCCTGAAATGATGTTGGGTGTTACTAAAATGCCCCTGGAAGAAGTCATACTAGTTATCAGCTAATGCATCATAAGAAGAGTAAGAAAGATAAGTGCTCTACAAGTTGTAGAGCAAAAGAAGGAAGGAGATAAAAGATGACAATCTTTGTTGTTTATCTCTGCCTGGGCCCGGCCCTGATGACTCCTGGCGCCCACACCTGTGGGTGGTAGGTGAAGCAGGCACAGGGCCCCTCTCTCTTGGCTGGTCCAAAATCCTCATCTCCAGTCTCTTGAGTGCTGGGCAGCAACATCAGCCATCAGCCTTGATTCAGGGATTCCTATGGAGAAGGCAATGGCACCCCACTCAAGTACTCTTGCCTGGAAAGTCCCATGGACGGAGGAGCCTGGTAGGCTACAGTCCATGGGGTCGCTAAGAGTTGGACATGACTGAGCGACTTCACTTTCACTTTTCACTTTCATGCATTGGAGGAGGAAATGGCAACCCACTCCAGTGTTCTTGCCTGGAGAGTCCCAGGGATGGTGGAGCCTGGTGGGCTGCCATCTATGGGGTCGCACAGAGTCGGACATGACTGAAGCAACTTGTAGCAGCAGCCTGGACCAGAGCAACTTTCTTCCCTGTTACTGAAGATCTGATAAGCACAGGGCACAGTGGTATGGGGGACAAGGTGGGTCATTCGTTCAGTAGGTGTTCCCTCAGCTGAGGGAATCACAGTGTAAACACAGGACTGCCTTAGTGCAGTTTACATTCTAATAAGAGGAGTGTCACACAACAAACAACTCAACAATATCATAATTTGGGATTAATAAAAATGCTGCCTAGACAATGAAACAGGGTGATACAAAAGTGAGTAATGTGGCTGGAGAGGGGTTTGCTTCTTTAGATGAGGAGGTCAGATGGCCCTGAGCAGACCTGGTAGGGGTGGAGGGTGTTCCTGGCACAAGGAAGAACAATTACAGACAGCCAGAGATGGAACTCAGTTTGTCCTGAAGGAGGCACAGAAAGCAGGCCAGTGTGGATGAAGGTGAAGGGTGGCTGTGGAGCACAGTATAGATGCTGGGTCATTTAGACCACGAGAGAAGGGGTAAATTATTTGGAAAGTGATAGGAAACTGCTGAGAGATTTTCAAATTTATTTTTTATTATTTTTATCTTAGTATCTTATTTTACCTTTTGTCCGTATGATGAGGCATGTAGGATCTTAGCTCCCTGACCAGGGATTGAACCCATGTGCCCCTGCATTGCAAGTGTGGAGTCTTAACCACTGGACCACCAGGGAAGTTCCCCTCTGAGTAATTTTCAGCAGGGCAGTGAGACAATCTGATTTATGTTTTCTAAAGATGCTTCTAAGTGTGGTGCAGAAAATGGACTGAGGTAGGGCAAGCTGATGTTCTGTGTCTGGAAGGGGCAATGAGACCCTTTTGTAAACATAGGTGATACGAGGCAGAAGTATAGCTGGCGGACGTGACATGCTATGCGTGTACCCAGGACCTGCAAGGCGACTGGGATGTGAATCGTTAGCCTTTTTCTTCCTCTTCTCTCTTTTCCTCTCTCCCTCCCTCCCTTCCTCTGAAGTTTTCTCGCCTCCTCTGGTCACCCACCTCCTCAACCCAGGCCTGTGCATGCCACTGGAAGGGCCCTCTTTCTTTCTCATGGAGAAAAGGTCTGGCAGGTAAAGGGGGTGGAAGGCAGCCAGCCAGGCTGAAAGCTGTGAGGTCAGAGTTCTGCCTCGCTGGCAACAGGGCAGTCCCCAATTCTCTCAGCAATGGGGAAACACATCAGGGACTGTGGTTAGAGGCCACCAGATGGGAAATGAGTTGAACTCGAGGGAGAGGGGAGTGAATACTGAGCCTCTGGAGCCCGGGTGGAATCTGGACATGAGCAGAGTCTCCAATGTGAACCTGCCAGCGCTCTCTGCTCAGAGGAGGGGGTGGCCCTCCGCACAGACGCTGGCTGTGTTTGCCCAGGACTTCCTGTGCTCCCGTTTGACTTGAGCACTCTCTTTGCTGTTCCAGTCCAGTGAGACGCCAAGTTCTCCAAGTCCTCTGAATCTGCCCGGAGCCAGAAGTGAGATGGAAGAGAAGGTAATGTGATTTGAACTTGTGTGTGTAGCTTCCTTACTTTAACTTCTGTTTTTCTTTTTGTTGGGTGAGCTGCTTCCTCATTTTTCCATTCATAAATGCTGCCTTCATCTATTACTTTAAATCCCTTCAAAATGCAACCAGTGGTAGATGTTGGTATCTGCTTCCATGGCAAAGCAATGGCTGGAACTGAACCCTGCTCTGAAAAACTGCCACGCTCTCACCAAGTCTGTTTGGAGTCTCAGGTGTCAGTAGTTTTCCTAAGAGCATCGTGTATTAATACTTCAAGACACTGGTAAGCCATTGAAAGACATTCAATACCTGAAGGTGAAGAGTCTGCAAGGAAAAGAGTATCCTTCTATTTGTTGTTGTTTAGTCGCTAAATCGTGTAACTCTTTTGCTAGCCCACGGGCTGTAGTCTGCCAGGCTCCTCTGTCCATGAGATTTCCTAGGGAAGAATGTTGGAGGAGGTTGCCATTTCCTCCTCTAGGGGATCTTCCCAGCCAGGGGATGGAATCCACGCCTCCTGCAGTGGCAGGCGATTCTTTACCATTGAGCCACCTGGGAAGCCCCTCCTTCTATTTAGAGATGCCCAGAAAAGACCATAGCATTTCTTTACTTAGGTGTATTTCTGGTTTTTAACTTTTCAGCATTCCACTGAAACCTGGGACATTGCCTGCAGGAGCCTAAGGAGCCCTGTGGCGATCACAGGCATCTCTTCAACAGGGGAGGGTCCCCAGGTCAGGGGGTGGCTCAAGACAGTCCCACCACCTAGATGCAGAGGCCCAGCCTGAATAACTAGACATGAAACACTGCATTTAAATCTCAGCTTCAAATGCTTCATCTGTGTCTTCAGTCTATCACATTTGGTTCTAACTCCCTTTACTCATGCATTCATTAGGAGATGGAAATAAATGTTTAATTCCTGTCTCTTCAACAGAGGTTTAGAATTTGACACCTATCAGGAAGATAACCATAAATAAACAAAGTCGTAGGAGACGGATGACTGGAATTATTTTTCCTTACTTCCATGCTTCTTGTCATAAATTATTATTTACTGAGCATTTACTTTGCTCTTGGAGCTTGCTGTGTCTTTCATCTTTGTGCATAAATATGGAGGGTAATTGCAAAAAGCAAAGCCGTTGGCTAAACCTACCGACTTTGCACTGAACAGCACAAACACAGTCGAACGGGTGAACCCTGGCCTCCATGGATGCTGCGGAGGAGAAACGTAGGGCCGTGCACGCCCCCTGCTGCCTGGTGTGGCCAGGAAGGAGCCCTTGCCTCCCTGCATGCCTGTGAATTCTCTGAAGTTACTGGCCTGGTTTCGACTCAGCCTGGCCTCTGAGCCTGGGTCTCTCCAACCTACTTAAATGCTTACAATCGGTCTCAGGTTGTGGATTTTAAGTGACCATACCTGTGTTACAGAGCTGCAAGCGATTCTGCAGTTCATCCTTTGAAGAACTGCCCTTCACGTTCTCACCTGGGGGCCTCCTTCTCTTCGCTTTCAGTGCCCCAAGTGCTCTGTGACTCTGGCGCGATGGTGCTAAAGCATCTTTGCCGATAACAAATCTTATGCCCTAGGTGGAGAAGGTATCGTTCCTTCTTTCAATAAATATTTATTGACCACTTAACAAGTGAGATTTGCTACTTGGGCATAAAGAGGATTGATACAAAGGTGAAAAGAAAGATTCGTTCCCTGTTCTGAAGGGGCTAAAGTAAGAGCTGAGGTGTGTACACGTCTGTGGCAATGAAAGGCACTTAGAGTTACAGTGTTCTTAGCATAGAGATGAGCTTGTCCAGGGCTTAGCAAACTACTGCTTATTTTAGGCCTTGTGGCCATAAGGTTGCAACTACCAGACTCTCCTTTGTTCTCCTCTTCCTTTGTAGAACAAAGGCAGCCACAGGCAATGGTGTTGCTGTGTACCAGCAAGACTTTACCCAGACAGGACCCCTGACTATGTCTTACTGACCCCCAATCTAATCTAACCCACATATCATTCACAGTAGGAAAAGTAGTCCCTGAGAGATTAAATGGCCTTTACCAGTTAATACGGTATCACTGGTGAAACAAAGGCTCAGTGTCTTTTGGTTCTAAAAGCAGTGCTCACTTCACTGTGCCCATGAGCCCCCTGTGCTTGGCAGCATCTCCTGGGCCAGGCTGGGCCACGGGCAGACTCTAACGAGGGCCACCATGCTGGATTTCCTGCAGGCTGTTCTCTCATCTGGACTGACTTCATATTTTCAATCTCCACTGTAGGTTGCTCCAGTTAAACCGTCCCGGCCCAAGAGGCACCTTTCTTCTGCTGGCACCATCGAAAGTGTCAACCTGGATGCCATCCCCCTGGCCATTGCTCGACTGGATAACAGTGCTGCCAAGCACAAACTGTCCATTAAGCCAAAAAAACAGAGAGTGTCAAGGAAGCACAGGCGACTTGTCGGGGTATGTATGGCCTGGCAAACATCCTAACGCTGCCTAGCGGGGTGGTGCTGTGAGGGGCCTCTGGAAGGAACTTGGTCTCTCCCTGTCGGGGACATGGCTCTGTTGCCTGCACAAGGGTGAATGGGCCCATTTCCTTTCCACCACACTTTCTGACCCGTTGCCCCCCATCCGTGGCTGGTGGACCTCAAAAAGAGAGGCTCCCTTCCAAGGGCCTCCAGACATTTTGCTTTGCAGCAGACAGATGGCTCACTTTCCTGTGCCACAGGCTGAGTCAAAGGTTCTTCAGTTTGATTAGACTTCTGAGTCATAAGTTTCAGGGGACATTGATGAAGTGCTAATCTTATTTTTCCTTACCTTTCTAATGCAGGGCTACTGGTTTTCCTATGATTAGACATGTGTATTAAGAAAAAAGAATTTGAGGATGACATATAGAGAGGAAACCCAACGGTTGAAGTTCTTCCCTGCCTGAGTTGACCTGTGTCTTTGGTGGGAACGTGGTCCCTCTTTCATGATTAGGAGGGCCACCCACATCGGTGAATGGGATTGTAAATAAAGGTGGCCTGTGCACAGGGAAAGCTAATTCTGTTTCCCTTACCCATGTTAGGATCGACAGAACGAGCACGGTGGCCTCCCGCATCAGCTGTCCCTGGACCAGAACGGACACCCTGGAGAAGACAAGCCAATCTGGCATGAAAGGGAGCCAGAACCGCTGGACTCGGAGGAAGAGAAGCGACGCCATGAAGAATACTGGCGAGAACTTGAGGCCAAGTGCAAACGGCAAAAGGCTGAAGCTGCGGAGAGGCGACGCCTGGAAGAACAGAGGCTCCAGGCTCTGGAGCGGAGGCTGTGGGAAGAGAACAGAAGGCAGGAACTCTTGGAGGAAGAGGAGGAGGAGGAGGAGGGAGAGGAAAGAGAAATACAGCTAGAGGCAGAGAAGAGGCAGCGCGAAGAAGAGACGCGGAGCCTGGAAGAGCCAGGCTCCCAGGGCCCGGAGCAGAGGGAGGAAGAGGAAGGAGGACTCCTGGAGGCCGAGGAGCCCATGTGCCTGGAGGAAGAGGTGCAGCACCTGGGGAGATGCTCAGTGCAGGAGGAGATGGAGGCTTGGAGCCGGCAGGAGGCCGAGAAGCTGTGGCGGGAGGAGGAGGAGAGAGAGTTGGAGGAACTCCAAAGGCTGGAGGAGCTGGAGGAGCAGGAGCAGCGGGCAGCTGAGAGGCAGCGGCTGGAAGAGGAGGAGAGGCAGCGGGAGCTAGAGGAGGAAAAACGGATGGAGGAGCTCAGGAGGCAGGAGGAGCTCAGGAGGCAGGAGGAGCTGGAGGCCCAGAGATGGCGGGAGGAGGAGGAGGTGAGGAGGAGGGAAGAACTGAAGAAGCGAGAAGACTTGGAGGCCAAGAGGAGGCAGGAAGTGGAGAAGAAGCTTCAGGAAGCACCGAGAGTGGAAGAGGAGAATCAGCCACAGCTGGACCACAAAAGTGGCTTGAGGAGTCCATTTCAGAGCGACTTAGCAGAGAAAGCAGAAGAGCAAGAACACCTGAAACTTGAGAAGCCAAGAGAAAACTCCGAGAAACCGAGTATCTGGGTGAAGCAGAGCCAAGAGGCCACTGAGACATCGGGGGAGCAGCCCGGAAAGCAGGGGGATGTTCCTGGGGATCGTGGTTGTGGATGGCAGGAAATGAGGGAAGAAACCAACATGCAGCCTCCCCAGAAGCGAGAGGCCCAGATGGAAGAGATGCTGGTTTCTTCAGACGGCCAGACCACGGATGGAGCAGGGAAGTCAGAGCCCGCGATGCCAGGTGGGGAGGATAAAGCTTCCCTTTTCGGAATAAAGTTGAGAAGGACCAACTACTCCCTGCGCTTCCACTGTGACCAACAAACAGAACAGAAGAAGAAGAAAAGGCACAGCAGCACAGGGGACAGTATCGATGGGGCGCCGTCGGCCCCAGGGAGCATGCATGGAGAGCGAGAGATGGAGGCTGCAGCCCTCAAGCCTGGCCCCTTGCTCCCCCCAGAGAGGAAGCCAGCCCCGGCCCCCTGGAAGGACTCCTCTGAAAGCCCTCCCAGCCTCTCTCCTCCTGTGGCCCAGCCCGGGCCCCCAATGGCCGGCAGCCAGCCCCCGGCTCTGGAGCAGGACAAGGCAGCCAACAGGTTGCCCCTGGCCCAGAAGCCAGCCCTGGCCCCCAAGCCCGCGGGCCAGACCCCACCATCCTCCCCACTCTCCAAGGTGAGCAGGCCCTACTTGGTGGAGTTGCTGACTCGCCGGGTGGGGAAGCCCGAGCCAGAGCCCAGTGAGCCGTGCAAGGAGGGCCGGGACAGCGGCTGGGCGCCCTCGCCCCCACCGCCTGAGGAGAGAAAGGAGCAGAAGCGGGATAAGGAGGAAGAGGTGGAAACCGAGAGGAAACCGGCTTCCCCGGCTCCATCTGCTGGGCAAGAGAAGCCTGCCCCAACGCCCGAGGCGGGGAGGAAAGGTGCGTAGCTGTAGATCGCAAAGCTCTGCCTCTGTCCAGCCTCCTGAGCCACGGCTAAAGGCAGAATTGCCCAGGGCTGGAGGTAGACCCTGGAGCCGTCGTTGGAGCACTTCCCTTAATTAGAGGCTGGTGTCCCATTCCCCAAGGGCCCTGACTCCTGAGTCAGAGTGAGGCTCAGTACTTGTCGTTACAGTTTTGGAAATGTGGACTGACTTGTGTGTCTGCAGTTCACACCCATTAGTGATCCTTACTTACACAAGTAGTAAGTTAGAGGTGCTGCACAGACTGATATACTTTAGGTTGACAGTGAAAGTATTAGTCTCTTAGTCGTGTCCAACTCTGTGCAACCCCATGGACTGTAGCCCACCAGGCTCCTCTGTCTATGGGATTCTCCAGGCAAGAATACTGGAGTTGGTAGCCATACACTTCTCCAGGGGATCTTCCCAACCCAGGGATCCAACCTGGGTCTCTGTGTTACAGGCAAATTCTTTACTGTCTGAGCCACTAGGAAGCAGGTGTCATTAGTCTTTATGAGGGGCCTGTACAGTGACGATAAAGACTGGTTTCCTACCCCAGTGTGTGCGCTCTGTTTCTGGGCAGTAGTGACAGAAACTAAGGCGATGGGACCTGAGGGGACTTTTAATTAGCCCCCCAAGGAGCCGCAGTGTGCATAATCGACTTTGTTTATACACAAGGCCCTGCATATGCACCCCGGCCCCACCAGCTTGCTACTGTGAAGCCCTCTGGTAAGGAAATTTTAGGGCAACCCTTACTCCTAGCTGCCCCTCGTGTTTCTTCATACTGGATGTTTGGAGCAGTGTGGTGATCACTTGGTTTGTCTTTGGGGCCCCAAGAACCTTGATCTGATACTTTTTCTTTTTGGTTTTGCAGAGTAGGTGGTCAGGTGTGGGTTATAGCCCAAAATTTGCTCCTCAGGTTTTTCTAGGGAAGGTTTAGGTAAATGTTTAGATTTGGGGTGGGTTTTTGCAGAGAAAAGAACTCCCTCAGGGACACTGGTTTGGTTACTTGCCTTATGGAAGACCTTGTCTGCCTTTTTAACCAAGCTTCCCTTGGCTCCCTGGACTGGCACATTGATCAGCAGCACCAGATCATATCTCTCTTAGAGAGATTTTTCTAATTTTTACCAAAACCTGTTGCCGCCCCTGTTTTCTTTCTCAGTATTGAGGTTGTGGGCTGATAGTCTCTGCTAATTGAATTTTTTTTTATTTGGTAGAAAAGAAGTGTGACAGCAAGGACGGCATGGTGGTCTCTACCTGAGATTGTTGGGGTTTTACACTACAACTCCAGGCCTGGGCTGGCCAAATTCTTTAGCTGAACACCTATCAGGATAAAAGTGTTAAGCCTGGACCTCCAATGTATTTGTTAATTGTATATATATAGTACCATCATTAGCTAAAACCCATGGAGCACCACATGGACTGAGGGTGAGATTCACTGAAACAACAATGGATGTAAATCCACATTGCAAATCATGGTGCAGATTTTTATTTTATTAGGCCAACTTCTTGTCAGATCTGATTTCTTCACGGAGTATCAGGCAAAGACCGTGACAGCTTTGCTGTGTTCTTATGCTTGCATTATCAGTAGTATGTTTAACCTGTGTTTGTTTGCTGGAATTTCATTATACCATCTGTCCATTTCATAAGAGATCATTTGGTTCAAAGAAGATATGATATGTCATAAACTCACTGAACTGCAGAACCTCAGTACAAATGAGCAAAGCAAGTGAAGACATGAGTGCAAGGTCTCTCCCTGCATCACATCACAGGCTTCCAGCTTCCCTTGAGTCTGTGTTTATTTTCTATTTTTTAAAAAATTGAAGTGTAGTTGGTATACAATATTGTGCCAGTTTAAGGTGTATAGCATAGTGATTCATTTTTTGTGTATTTTGTTTGCAGATTATATTCCATTATAGGTTATTACAGGATATTGGGTACAATTCCTTGTGCTGTACAGTAGAGCCTTGTTGCTTGCATATTTTCTGTATAGAAGTTTGTATCTGTTAGTCCTTTACTTCTAATTTATCCCCCCCTACCTCCCTCTCCCCTTTGGTAACCATAAATTTGTTTTCTGTGCCTGTGAGTCTGTTTACTTTTTGTATGGTCATTTGTATTATTTTTTTTAGATTATGCATATCATATAGTATTTGTTTCTCCGACTTTTTTCACTAAGCATAATATTCTGTAGGTCCATCCATGTTACTGCAAAAGGCAACATTTCATTTGTTCTTATGACTGAGTAATATTCCACTGTGGCTCCTCTTCCATAGGACAAACAGAAACCAATAGGGAGATATGGTCTGTACACTGCAGATCAACATGCCAGTCCAGGAAACCAAGATGTAGTGTGTGTATACATATATATATATGTATGTGTGTGTACATATTCGTGCTAAGTTGCTTCAGTTGTGTCCAACTCTTTTCAACCCTATGGACTGTAGCCCGCCAGGCTTCTCTGTCCAAGGGGTTCTCCAGGCAAGGATACTGGAGTGGGTTGCCATGCCCTCCTCCAGGGGATATTCCCAACACAGGGGTAGAACCAGCATCTCTCACATCTCCTGATTGGCAGGTGGGTTCTTTACCACTAGCGCCACCTGGAAAGCCTGTGTATACGTATGTGTGTGTGTGTGTTTGTGTGTGTGTATGTATATGTGTATATATATATATATATATGTGTGTGTGTATATATATATATATATATGTGTGTATATATATAGTGTGAGCCCATATATAAACATACAGTATATACACACTCCACATCTTCCTAAGTCAGTTATCTGTTGACAGGCACTTTGGTTGCACCCACATCTGGACTATTATAAATAATGTTGCTATGAACATTGAGAAGCCTGCATCTTTTTGAATTGGTTTTCACTTTTTCCACATATATACCCAGGAGTGGAATTGCTGGATCATGTGGTAGTTCTATTTTTAGTTTTTTAAAGAACCTCCATAGTAGTTCTTTACAAAGTGATTACACCAATTTACATTTCCACCAACAGTGTAGGAGGGTTCCTGTTTTTCCATATCATCTCCAATATTTATTATGTATAGACTTTTTGATGACAACCATTCTGACCTGTGTGAGGTGGTGTCTCATTGTGGTTTTGGTTTGCATTTCACTAATAATTAGCAGTGTTGAACATCTTTTCATGTGCCTGTTAGTGATTTGTGTATCTTCTTTGGGAAAATATCTATGTAGGTCCATTTTTTTAAAAAAATTTATTTGTGGCCATGCTGGGTCTTTGTTGCTGCATGTGGGCTTTCTCTAGTTGTGGTAAGCAGGGTCTACTTTTCATTGCTTTTCGGAGGCTTCTCATTGCGGTGGCTTCTTTTGTTGTGGAACATAGGCTGTAGGTGTGTGGGCTTCAGTAGTTTTGGCTCGGGGGCTCTAGAGCTTGGACTCAGTAGTTGTGGTACATGGACTTAGTTGCTCCACAGCATGTAGGATTTTCCAGGACCAGGGATCAAACCCATGTCCTCTGCATTGGCAGGTAGATTCTCAACCACTGGACCATCAAAAAAAGTTCTTAGGTCCATTTTTTAATTGGGTTGTCCTTCTTTTTTTCCTATTTTTTTGGCCGTGCTGCATGTCATGCAGGATCTTAGTTCCCTGACCAGGGATCAAACCTGTGCCCCCTGTAATGAAAGCATTAGTCCTTTGACATTTAATGTAAAGTAATTATTGATAGGTATGTACTTATTGGACTTCCCTGGTGGCTCAGACGGTAAAGCGTCTGACTATAATGCGGGAGACCCGGGTTCAATCCCTGGGTTGGGAAGGTCTCCTGGAGAAGGAAATAGCAACCCACTCCAGTATTCTTGCCTGGAAAATCCCATGAACTGAGGAGCCTGGTAGGCTACAGTCCATGGAGTTGCAAAAGAGTTGGACACGACTGAGTGACTTCACTTTCACATATACTTACTACCATTTTAATCCTTGTTTTCCAGTAATTTTTATAGATCTTTGTTCATTTCTTTTTGTTTTTCCTTTTGTGGTTTGATGATTTTCTTTTGTAACATGCTTCAGTTTTTATTTTTGGTTTTTGTGAATATATTATATGTTTTTGATTTGTGGTTATGATGGAGTTCATGTATGTTGACCATGACTATATCTGCTTGCTTTAAACTGATAATCATTCAAGTTCAAATACATTTTAAAAGATCTAGTTTTATACTCTCCTCCCTCATGTTGTGTGATTTTGCTGTCCTATTTTACCTCTTCATGCTTATCCTTTTACTATTTATTATAGTTACAATTGCTTTTACACGTTCTTGTTTGTTTTTTGATCTAAGTACTAGATTATTTGGGGGACTTCCCTGATGCCTCAGTGGTAAAGAAGCAAGAGACTCGGGTTTGATCTCTGGGTTGGAAGATCCCTGGGGGAGGAAATGGAAACCTGCTCCAGTATTCTTGCCTGGGAAATCCCATGGACAGAGGAGCCTGGTGGGCTCCAAAGGGTCACAAAGAGTCGGACACAACTGAGCACACACACTGGATTATTTAGGTGATCTTCAGTTCTTACTATAGGTTTGCCTTTCCTGTCATGATTTTCCCTTTCCTAGAAATTCTTCTTTTCTATTTCGAGAAGAAACTTCAATATTTCTGTTAGAGTTAAGTTTATTGTTGCTGAATTCTTTTTAGTTTTTGCTTGTTTGAGAAATTCTTTCTCCTCCTATTCTAAATAATCATTTTATTGGGCAGAGTATTCTCAGTTCCAAGTTTTTACCTTTCAAGACTTTGAATATATCACTCTACTCCCTTCTGGCCTCCAAAGTTTCTGCAGAGAAATCAGCTGATAGTCTTACTGGAATTCTCTTGTAAATGATTGTTTTTCTCTTGTTGCCTTTAGAATTCTCTCTTTAACTTTTGCCATTTTGATTATGATACATCTTGTTGTGGTTCTGTTTGGATTCATTTTGTTTGGGACCCTCCAAGCTTCCTGTACCTGGATTCCTGTTTCCTTCTTTAGCTTTGGGAAGTTTTCAGCCACCATTTTCTCAAATACATTTTCAATCTTCTTCTCTCTTCTCCTTCTTAGAACCCCTATTATTCACAGGCTTGCGAGTTTTATATGTACCATAGATCTTGTATGTTGCTTTCATTTTCTTTTTGTTTTTCTGTCTTGTGTTCTGATTGGGTGGTTTTCATTATTCTGTCTTCCAGGTTACTTATTCTTTGTCTTTTAGCTGGCTATTCATTGCTCTTAGATTGCTTTTTTTTTTTTTAATGTTGGCAATTGAGTTATCTATTTTTGCTTGGTTCATCTTTAGAGTTTCTAGTTCCTTGTTACAGTGACCTGAAATTCTATTAGTAATCTTTCTTAATTCAGTTAGCATTTTTACTACCACTGTTTTGAACTGGGGTTGGGTAGACTGGTGAGCTCTGTTTCATTATTTCAGGGACTTTCTCTTGCTTTTTTAATTGGGAGTAGTTCCTCTGCCTTTTCATTTTACTTTATGAATTTAGGAGAAACATTATCTGTTGTGGTCTTGGAGTATTTTTACATGGGTACATCCCTGTATGGATTATGTGTGCCCAGTGTCTTTGGTATGAGGGCTGGTTTGATACGGATGCCAGCCACGTTTTTCCTCAGGTTGTTCTGCACATTATCACCTTGAGGAAGGGGTGTGTACTGGGGGATCTAGAGCCTATGCGGGATGTGAGGTGGGACTTCCCCTCTGCTCTGTGGCTGTTGCCACACTTTCAGCAGGGAGGTCTGCTCCCCAGTCATTAGAGTAGCCTTGTGGGTCAGGCTTGATCAGGCTCTGTTCTCCTTGAGTGCATGCCCTGCTCCAAAGGAGGGGATTGCCGAAACAAGTGAAGCCCGTGCATTCACAGAAGACCTACACACCTGTGTAGGTGCTCTGCTTATATTCAGCCCAGGGCTCTGTCCCTTCTTTGTTGTGTTCATCCCAGATCTAGTGTATGGCTGTGGAGTGGAGAGATTGTGGCTGTAGGAATTGAGATGGCCATGCTGCCACCAGAAATCTGGCTGCCTCTGTGGCACTTTTCTCCCAGGATGGTCTGCTCCAGAACCAGCACTGAACTGCCGTGAGGAGTGGGTGGGGCATTCTTGCTAGGCTGGGAGACAAAACTGGGGCAGGTTTCTGGGGGGCCACCCAAGCATGTACTGACAATGGCCACCACCCCATCCAGATCACATCCCAGGGCTCCCAGTCTGTCTTTGAGTAGCTAGACTAAGTCTTTTCCCAGGGGACAGTTGGCCCAGGTCACTCGCCAAACTGGTGTGGAGTAAGGCTGAGGAGTTCACCCAGCTCAGACTGGAGAGTGCAGCAGGCTGGCAGCCACCAGTGCAGAGCTCTCTCCACTTTGATTGTTGACAAGCCAGTACATGCAACATCCTCATGAGTAGGTCTCTGCTTCTCCAGCCCTCTGTCTGTCCCAGAGGTTCTCCCAGCAGCCAAGGGGACTTGTCTCCTCCACAAGACACTAGGACCAGGATGCCCAGTCTGTGGCTCAATCTGTTAGCTCCCCAGGGTGAGGGTCCCTGAACAGGGATCAAACCCATGCCCTCTGCAGTGGAAGTGCAGAGCCCTAACCACTGGATCACCAGAGAATTCCCAAGAACACTTAGTTTTGTAGAGCAGTTACTATATGCCAAACACTGTTCTAAACGTTTTCACACCCAGGACCCCTTTTAATCTTCACATCAGCCTGATGAAGCCTGTGCCATTCTTGACTCTAGCTTATGGATTAGAAAATGAAAGCTTGGAGAGGTTAAGTAGCTTTTCTGGGGTCACAGAAAGTCAAACTCAGGTCTGCTCAATTCCAGAGCCCAATTACTCAACCTCTGATCCTCTCCACCTAGGAAGCTTGTTGCCCTGACTTGCACAGGCAAGACAGTCCACCATGGTAAGAGCACAGACTGGAAGTCAGAAGTCCTTGGCTCAGGCTTCAGCTGTGCACTAAATGACCATGATCACTGCCCTTGATGGCTTTGGACCCAAGTACTCACATCTATCAAATGAAGGCAATGGGCCAAAACCACTGTTTCTCCCTGTCTTCCTCAGAGTCCTGGTGCCCTTAGAAGCCCTACTAAGCAGAGCAGTGCCCCCTTTTCCTCTTTCATACGTTCGGCCCTCTTGTTTCGTCAGGGGACAGTGTGGGGTTGGGGCGGGGGGAGGAGGAAGTTCCATTGAAAAAATAAATTTTAAAAAGCAATAAAAAGAACAATCAAATAACTACCTGGGTCCTCTGTAGGCCAGATGTTTTTTGACAGTGGAAATGATTTTTCTTCCATTTTGAGGAAAGAGAAATGCCCCTGTTTTTTTCCATTGATTGAAGATGCTACTTTCCCACCCAGGGTAGTCACTCAGGCATTGGCACACTGTGTGTCAGAAAGGGATAGCTGACTATTTCTTGGGCTGATTAATATGTCACAGTTTTAGGGGATGAGGTACTGAGATGAGTGAGCAGTTAGTTTCAATGCAAACCTGCTTTTTGTCTTGACTGATTCTGTTGCGGGGTGGTGGGGTGTGGGGTCCCACATAGCCAAGCAATTCTCTTGTCAGTTCAACTCAGTTCTGATTCTCTACTGGAGACATCATTAGAGTCCACAGGTTATGCGCTCAGTCCTACCAGACTGCCCCCAAACTAGATGCCAACTGCAAATCCACGTTGTTCAGTTAGTTTGCTAGAGGATCTCACATAACTCGGGGAAACATTTTACTTAATAGGTTATCAGTTTAAAGTTTGTATGTGTGCTGTGCTTAGTCATTTCTGATTCTCTGCGACCCTTTGGATGGTAGCCCACCAAGCTCCACTGTCCATGGGATTTTTCAAGCAAGAATACTGGAGTGGGTTGCCATTTCCTTCTCCAGATTTTCCTGACCCAGGGATCAAACCTGCATCTTGTGTGTCTTCTGCATTGGTAGGTAGATTCTTCACCCACTGAGCCATCAGGGAAGCCTGTGTGTATACACACACACACACAAAAGTTTATGTATACATAAAGTATATAACTCAGATGGAAGAGATGAAGACGGCAAGGTATGGGAAATGGGCATAGAGCTTCTACTTTCCGAGCTAATCACTCTCCAGCACCTCTACGTGTTCTCAGCTCAGAAGCTCTCCATACTAGTCCTTTTGGGTTTTTATGGACGCTTCATTACATAGTTGTGATCAATTAAGTCATCAGCCATTGACGATTGACGACTGAACTCAGCCTCCAGCCCCTTGCCCCTCCCCAGAGCTTGAGGGTGGGACTTAAAGTTGTAACCCTCTGATCACATGGATACTGCCAACCAGACTCCATCTTTACATGCTTCCCAGGAATCACCTCATTAGCAGAACAAAAGAGAACTTCATGCTCTCATCAGTTAGGAAATTGCAAGGGTTTTAACAATTCAGTGCCAGAAATAGGGACAGAGATCAAATGTGTATTTCTTACAGTATATCACAATATCAGTCTTTTTTTCCCCATAGAAAAGCCAATGCTTCAGAGCAGACACTCCTTAGATGGCTCCAAACTTGCGGAGAAGGTTGAGACTACACAGCCACTGTGGATAACGCTGGCACTGCAGAAACAGAAGGGGTTTCGGGAGCAGCAGGCGACTCGGGAAGAGAGGAAGCAGGCCAGGGAGGCCAAGCAGGCAGAGAAGCTCTCGAGAGAACATGTAAGTAGCCTGGTCTTCGGCTTTAACTCTGAGCTTGGCTCGCTCTTTTATTTTTTGAGCACCACAAGGCTCGTGGGGTCTTAGTTCCCTGACCAGGGATTGAACCCAGGCCCTGGCAATGAAAGTGCCAAGTCCTAACCCACTGGAGAGCCGGCGAACTCCCAAGCTTGGCTTTCTTTTAGTTCACAGGATTTAAAACAACAGTAACGAGAAAAGGCTGGCTGGGAATGGTGGAAAATACTTAGATAGTAGAGCAGTAAATCAGTTGATGACTGTTAAGCCAAAGAGGTATTTTCAGTTAGAAATTTGATTTGGCTTCCTTATGCTCTTAGGTTAACCTGATTTGGCAGAATCCTCGCACACAACAGTTATATGAAAAATACAAAAATAACTTTATTTTAAGCAGTGGGTCGAGAGGAAATTATGTCTTGCTCTGTGGCTCTGATTGTATAGTTTGATGGGACTCTTCCGGGAAAGCATGTAGCAGCCCCTCTTTGGGACATTTGCACTGAGCTGCTCCTTGGCTGGGGGCCAGGGATGAGCACACACTGCTCCCTGTGCAGTCTGGCTTCTCCTCTGGGAGCAGAAGATGGGGGCCAGCTGATGGAAACCTCCAAGCGGCTTTGCCTTGCACTGTCAGTCCTTCCCTGTCTTTAGGATGAATACATGCTTTCCCTGACTTTCTGTCCATGTAGGTCAGTGTCACCCCACAGCCTGGAAGCAGCAGCGTCAGCAGAGCTGGTTCCCTGCACAAGCCCACCGCTCAGCCAGAAGAGAAGAAGCCAGAGACACCAGTGTCCAGGCTTGAGCGCAGAGAACAACTCAAAAAGGCCAACACTCTTCCTACATCAGTGACAGGTACAGAGAACAGGTCCATTTCTACATAAGTGTACTTAAAGGTTTTTTCCCTTAAAGCATGTTTTACTAGCACAGCATTTTAGGCATTTCAGAGCACAAGCTGTCTTGCCACCCCATTCATAAGCTTTGACATGGATAAATATCATCAGAAACATACCCACCATCAGTGCGGTGATGATACACATTTAACAGTCAGGTCTTCAGGGACTGGAGAGACCTGTGATCTGTAGTATTTGTCGTTTTCTGTGGTGTAAATACTCCCAACCATGGCTAATTTCAAACTACCAATGTGATATCCAGTGGCTTGTTAAATTCCTGAGCCTTTAACAAGGTGATATGAGCCTTCTCCACCTCCACTGCCTGTGGTCCAACAAGATGAGGTTTTTTTGACTTCCTGTAGCAAGGAAGACTGCATAGCACAAGAACTGTCTAAACAAAAGAAGAGACAAGATTATATTAGGATGTGGGGAAAGGGTGAATTTTAGGTAGAATTTAAATGGAGCCAGTGTTTTTTGATAGTCTCAAAGCCAAGTAGTTGACGTCAAGCCTGAGCTGAAAAGCGGATTCAGGAGCCTGTTTCCTTTGACACCACATACTTAAGACCAGTGTGAGAAAGCTGTATGAGAAATCCCCTACTTGGAGCTCTGCCCTGGCTGGAAATGGTGATCTGAATCATGGTGATCCAAGTGGCTCAGATGCTCCAGGCAAAAGTGGGCTGGCCCCTTCTCACTGATGTGATTTCAGACAGCTACCTTCTGACCCAGGTGTGTCATTAGAGAGCACAGTTGTTCTAAGTCCCTGATGTTAATGAACAGCAGTGTTTATACAAATTCATGACATGTAAGAGACACAGGCAAGTTAAAAAAAAAATCTTTATCCTGTTAAAAGATAGAATGATCCAATAATGTTTATGACTGTTTCCTTATTGCAAGTCACTTGGAGGATGGAGAATTTGAAAGAGCTTCCCCTCGGGGGCTGTTAGGGTCCCTGTTTTCCCCAGTAGGCAGCTCTGTTCCTTAGAGGACACCCACCCTCTAGACCCAAGATTTTTTATGCCTTAAGAAATACCTGCTAGCTATATTTACTACTTGGTGTGGAGGAAAAAAACTTTATATTTGAAAACCACTTTGGAACATTTTCTCAAGAACCTCCAAGGGACTTACTTCATTTGATCTTATACCCAGGAATTAAGGATTCTAAACATCATATTGATAAGGGTCAAGAGAGAATTCTTTCAGAATGGTAAAAGCTCCAAAGTCAACAACGAGATCAACCTTTGTCTGCCTGATTTCTTAAGAGACATCAAAGGGTAAATGCAGTTCAGATTTGGCTCCACCTTAATAAAGCAAGTCTTCTTCTGAAGTTTTGTCTTTTTAATCAGTATTTCCAGAGTTCTGCATACCTGTAAGGCCACTGCCATAGGCACTACATATGACCCGAAGAGAAGATGGGGGCCTTCACCATACAAAGCCTCTGAGGTCTGATAAATAGTGATAGGGGACAAAGGAATTTGTTAGACAAGTCTGAGTCAGGAGAGCAGGCAGGATCCATAGGTCTTGGAGGGAGGAGGGACCCAGGGCATGCCTGGTAGAGGAAGTAGCTTTTAACCTTACCAGCTAACAAGTTCAAACTTCAAACTACTGGTTTAATCTTTTTCGTCATCAGATTAACTGGTTGTATGACTTAGAATCACAGAATTTACCTATTATTACTCTTATCGTGCAGGCATAGCTTCTGTGCACAGAGAAAACTGGGTTTCTAGAAATCCTCTGAAATTAAAATTGACTGCACTGTGATCACTGTAATTCTGTATGCAGCCGTTAGGATCACATAGGTTTCTTTCCCTAATTTCTTCTTGCCAGAGATGCTCAGTGCTTCAGTGGTTTTGCTTTCTTAATCTCATAATTGTGATAAATCAAAAAAATGTGGCTCTGACTTATATTCCTTTCTCCTTTTCCTTCAAAATCTAGTGGAGATCTCTGATTCAGCTCCCCCAGCGCCACTGGTGAAAGAAGTCACGAAGAGGTTCTCCAACCCAGATGCTGCCCCCGTGTCAACAGAGCCAGCCTGGCTGGCTTTGGCCAAAAGGAAAGCCAAGGCCTGGAGCGACTGTCCACAGATTATTAAGTAAAGAGTGACTCTTACCCATTCTTATTGCAGTCATTGGCTCTTCTCTTGCCCTTTTTATTTATTTATTTTTTATATGAGGTAAAGAAAACCAAACTAGGGAAAAGAAGCATGTTTTATAGGCTCTAAAATAATGTTTAGAAACTGAACTGGTGGGGTTCCTTGTAAAGAGTGTATTTGCACAACCCTAGGTCCTGGTGCCTTGAGCTCCTCCTAGTTTTGAAGAAAAAATTCCGTCCGAGGGACCACATGAAGTAAAATCTCTCGACTAAGACCTCACAAGAGCCTGCCATACCCATTCCATGGCCCTTCCACACACACACCCACACACCATTCAGAACATGTCCTTTTGCCAACCTTTGTAATATTAACAGTTTTCTTGATTCTTTACTCCAATTTCTTTTCTCTAAACCATTTATTTACCATGTGCTTGGGGATTTCTACCTTTTTCTAAGGTCATAGTGAAAGGACCGTATATAAACAAGAATGCCCCTTCTCCTGAATGCAGTCACTGGGAACAGCAAGTTCAAGTCTGGTGTCCAACTCTGTGCCCATCTCTGCTGCTCGTGATTTTGCCCCAACCGGCAACTGTAACAAACAGTATTCACTCTTCTACTGTGTTGTTGAGCTACAGGCCCTGTTTTACCAGAACTCTCCTTAGGGACATGTTAACCATTTGGCCCAGCTGGCTCCTAGGGAACATTTTTATTTAAATGTTTAAATAATAAATGATTTTTTTTTTTAAGAAAAGCTACAAATTCTCTGTCTCTGAGAATCCCCATTTAGTGTAGTTGTTCTTAACAGTTCAGACTCTATCCCAGACCTGCTCAGAGATCCTGTAAGGATGGGGCCAGATTGTATATTCTGGTAAAAACTCTTCAGATAACTTCTGATATATCACAAAGGGTGAGAAGCGTAGGATACACTGCTTCTAGTGCTACCTACTTTTTAAAACTCTGAAGGGGAGGCTCACTTCACCCAAAGCAGCAAAAGTGAGACAAGAGAAATAATAAAACAACCTCCAAACCAGCCATTTACTATGGGGTACAAGAGGCTACTGACATTACATGTCTCTGAAAATCTTTGAAGTCACTAGGGAAAGTTAACAGTAAGACAAGATTTGAAGCCTTTTGTACTAAGGACTTCCTATGGGGAATTTCTTTCTTTACCATAGCCAAATAATTCATATTTAGAGTCAAATGTTCAATAGCATTAAAACATCTCAAGAGTTTTAAGTGGCCTTGTTATTATACACATGAGATTTTTTAAAAGGGGGGGGGGGGGCTTGGCAATTTAAAAGCCACATATATTCACTTTTATTTCCCTAAATTTGCTTTACATGAAACACAGCAAACCCACACATTGCTAGTACTTACATTTCATGATGTTGACATATTCCATTTTTCTTCAATTCTGACTTCAAAATCTAAATACAAATCCTTTGCTTAGTGCAGCGGGGGTTAGGAATTACACCCTTGTTTTCTCTCCTACAAAAACACATTTTATTAGTATTTTATTAGTATCATTTTCCTTTATGTTTATGCAGTGACAATGTGCTGTTATTCTATTATGTACCTTAAAGAAAGGATGAGTGCAAAGATATTTACCATATACAAGGCATTTTCTTTCTGGAAACAATGGCTCAGCCTCATGGTAGTACCTGGCATGTGTGGCGAAGTGGATAGTTGTACTTTTGCAAGTTGGAGTTAACATATATAGTGGAGACCTTCAAACTGTTGAGAATCAATGGGACATTAATTTTTTTAATGGCTATGAGATGCAATTAATATTCCACTGCACGTTTTCCACACTGTTCATTTCTAAATCAAATATGTAGGCATTTGTTAGCTTCGATGATTTCCTCACAAATATAACACTCTTTTAATATGAATCTTTCCACTTAGAGCCCTAGAATTATAGTGCTACATTAATTCTTCTGCATTGACTTTTTCTTTCATGCTGTCAGCTTTGAATAATAATCACAGTAATGGTAGAGAACAGGTGAAGAAATCAGGTCATTAACAAAGAATGGTAGATAAGTCTGTACTGGCTTACCACTGAGCCCATGCAAAGGAGGAGAAATACCTCAGTTAAAAATTTTCCATCAAAATCTTAAAGAAGAGTATACTGAGGAAAAGACAGTCATAGCACTTACTTCCAACAACTTCTAAAGGCTACATGTTTAATACTTCATGTAAAAATTACTCCAAATTTGCACTAAATACCAATGAAGTGTTATTTTTCTTTAGTTGTGTTGCAGTCTTTTCTGATCAACAAACTATGGGGGAAATTCTGAAAAGCATATAAGAATTCAAGACTTTTAAAAGAAATGAATGATTGCTAGTTAAATACACAAGCTTTTTTTTTTTTTTTAATTTAAACAAACATACACTTCTTCTGGCAAGGTTATAGATGATTAACCTCTGTTCATAAGACTTAAATATACAAAACTAGAGGTTTTTTGTTTACTTTTTTTCAAGTGCAATTGTTTCTTATACTTGTTACTATTAAATTATCATTTTAGCTAGTTATTAGCAAATTGTAGTATGTATTGTCTCTTCTTGTGACGTTTAGTTTTAATTGCTTATTTTAAAGCAGAAACATTAGAATTACAAGTGTCTTGCAATATTTTTATCAACAATAAAATAAAGTAGACTTAACAATGAAAATACCTTAGTGTGATTTTAATATTATTTTGAGATTTTGGTTGTATAAAGTTTTCATGTAAAATGTCCATTATTGAAGGAAAAAGACCTTTCAATAAAAAATACCCACAAGATCTTTGGCACTGATGGAATTTCCTTTTCAAGTTGAAATTTTTACTGATTTCAGTGACCATCTACAGAGAGCTCATATTTACATAGCTTTTGTTAAGAAAGATAAATTTCAAGGCACTTTATAGGGTACCTTATTAATTTTTAATTAGATATTTTTGGAGAAAAATAATGAGTAGGGGACAAATAAAATGGGCTTCCCTGGTGGCTCAGATGGTAAAAAAGAATTCGCCTGCAATGCAGGAGACGCGGGTTTGATCCCTGGGTTGGGAAGATCCCCTGGAGACAGGAATGGCTACCCACTCCAGTATTCTTGCCTGGAGAATTCCATGGACAGAAGAGCCTGGCGAGCTACAGTCCATGGGATCGCAAAGAGTCAGACACAATTGAGCGACTAACACTTCCACTTTTTCACTTCAATGAGTAGGGGACAAATAAAATGTTTATCTGAATCCTAAATTTGAATTGGTCTGTGTCTCAGACAAAATGATCTTACAACCTCTTTACTCGAAGTATGGGCCATGGAACAGCAGCGTGGGCACAAGCTGAGAGCCTGTGAGAAACACAGCTTAGGGCCCCAGACCAGACCTACTGACTCACAGGGCCAGACAAGGGCAGATGGAGTGATGTGAGCAAGGCACTTGCCTTGGGTGCCAAAAAAAAAGTACTCAAGAGAAATGCTATTTTAATGCAATTTTTTTTTAAAGATTAATGGAAATTCCATGATGAATGAGTATCAAAATTTTAAATAAATATGGGGTCAGTATTACTCATTTTCCTTTTTGCTTTAGGTCCCAGTGTGGCTTAACCAAGCCCCTTCCTCTCAATTGGACTAGGCATTTAGCAACAGCTCCAGGTGGTGAATACATTAAAGGTGAAGCAGCATGGATCTAAAACCTGGCAGAAGTTATGTTGTTCTTTTGGGCTAACCATGGCCTCAATGCCCTTTCTATGTTTGGGGAAGTCTCCATCTGGTGGGTCTGGTAGAGGGCAGCACTCACCTCCTACTATAGTTGAAATGCCTGTTAGGTGCTTTCCTGTACTCTGGTGGGCATGACAACATGTGTCATGGAAGGGACTGTGGATTGGGAGCAACAGACCAAAAGACAGGGGAACTGTGAGGAAGTCTGGTAGTGATAGGGAACAGTGTCTGGTGTTAGTGGGGTCAGCCATAAAGTAAGCATTTAGTTTCAAGGACAGCAGCTGTCTTCTGCCCAAAATGATATGATGATTTTAGGCATTACTTATTTCTGGCTGTATAGCTCTAGCCCTCTATAATTCTGCAAGAGACTTTATATTCTTTTAAAAATCCACTCGGGAGGAGACTGACCAAGATGGCAGTCAGTCATCTTGAGAGACCCTGAGCTTATCTCCTTTCATAGGCACACCAAAATCACAACTATTTCTGGTACAACATTTGATGATAACAATTGGAACCTACCAGAAAAGATCTTACACAACTTAAGCATAATGAACCACAACAAAATGGATAAATGGTAATATTTGAGATATGGTCAAGTCCTATATCTTTGGAAAGAAGACCCACAAATGGGAGAATAATTATATCGCAAAAGTTCTCCCAAAGAACTACGAGGTCTGAGCCTCACATTGGGCTCCCCAGACCAGGGGTCCTGCACCAGGAAGATAAGCCCCAGAGTATTTAGCTTTGAAGGTCAGTGAGGTTTACTTTTAGGACTCCCAGAGAGCCAGGGGAAATAGAGAATTCATCTTAAAGGGCACACATAAAATCTTACATGCTCTGGGACTCAGGGCATAAGAGATAATTTCACAGAAGCCTAGGTCAGACCTACCTGCTGATCGTGGAGTCTTTCAAAGAGGCAGGAGGCAGCTGCAGCTCACCCTGAGGACGTAGACACTGGAAGCAGCCATCCTTGGGAGTTCCTTCTATCACATGCACACTGGTGTTGGCAAGGGCCGTTGTGGAATCTTCCCTTTAGTTTTTAGCCCCAAGACGTAGCCCTGCCTGGCTCTGCTGTTCAGGGAGCCAGCTCCAACCTCTGGACCAGCCTCACCCATGAGGGGGCAGACACCAGATGCAAGATAGCCACAATCCTGTAGCCTGAAGTCCCACCAGCAGCCCAGGCCATTGTCCTAGGAATGACATGGGCCTGGGTCCTTGCCCTGCCAACTAGCAACCCAGTAAAAGCTTTGGGATATCTGAGACCCTGTACCCAACTGTGTCAGGAACAGCCACTCCCCTACCCCTCCTTCCCAGCAGTGATCTGAAAACAATTCTGGGACCCCAGGCCTTGCACCTGGACTCCAGGACCTGTCTCTGCCTGTCGGTAGACCAGCACTAACCCAAGACTTGACTTCACCCACCACAGAGTGGGCAACAGCCTGGGTGTCTTCTAGGCCCTGACTACTGACCAATGAGCCAGCACTAGCCCTGGGCCCCCTGGGGCTCTACAGTCAGCTACCCTGTGACTTGGTCCTACCAACCAGGGGCCAGTAGCCTCTGCACAGGGCAGGGCTTAGCAACTAACCTGACCAGGAGCCAACCAAGCCTACTAGACAGCCCACATAGTTTGCTCAGCACAACAGAAGGACCCACACAGCAGGGAGCCATCAACGCATACAGCTTGGGTGAGGAGAGGGGAGTGCACTGCTGGGACAGCAGGATGTCTCCTACAGAAGGCCGCTTCTCTAAGTCTGGGAAAAATAACCAACCTCCCAGAAACATAAAATACAAACAGCAACTTAGGCAAAATGAGGCAAAAGAGGAAAATGTTCTAGATGAATAAACAAGATAAAACCCAACAAGAACTAAGTGAAGTGGAGAAAGGCAAATACCTAAGGAAGAGTTCAGGGTAGTGATCATAAAGATGATTAGAGAATCTGGGAAAAGAATAGGTACACAGAGTGAAAGTTACAGGTTTTTAGCAAAGAGTTGGAAAATGTAACGGAGAAAGAAATGGCAACCCACTCCAGTATTCTTGCCTGGAGAATTCCATGGACAGAGAAGCCTGGCAGGCTACAGTCCTGGGGCTGTAGAGTCAGAACACGACCGAGCGACTATCACTCACACTCACTAGAAAATACAAAGAATATCCAGACAAAGATGAAGAATAACTGAAATTAAAAATACACTAAAAAGAATCAACGTAAACTAAATGGTACAGATAAATTGATCAGTGACCTGGAAGACATAGTAGTGGAAATCACTGATGCTGAAGAGAAAAAAAGAAAAAGAAATGAGGACTGTATAAGAGACCTCTGGGACAACATCAAATGCACTAATATTCACATTACAGGGGAGAAGAGAGGAAGGGGCTGAGAACATATTTGAGACATAATAGTTGAAAACTTCCCTAACCTGGGAAAGGAAACAGACATCCAAGTCCAGGAAGTGCAGAGTCCCATATAGGATTAACCCAAAGAACACACTAAAATACTGTAATTTAATGTCAAAAATTAAATATAGAGAATATTAAAACCAGCAAAGGAAAAACAACAAATAACACAGAAAGGAACTCATGAAGGGCTATAAGTTGACTTTTCATCAGAAACTATGCAGGCCAGAAGGGCAACATATTTAAACTGATGAAAGCCTACAACCAAGAATACCCTACCCAGCAAGGCTCTCATTCAGATTTTATGGAAAGATCAAAATCTTTTCAGACAAGCAAGAGTAGTTCAGCACTACCAAACAAGCTTTACAAGAAATATTAAAGGAATTTCTCTTAGTAAAAAAAGCCACAATTGGAAAAATGAAAATTACAAAATGAAAAAGCTCATTGGTAAAAGTAAACATTCAGTAAAGGTAGGAAATCACCCATGCACAAAGCTAGTAAGGAGGTTAAAAAACAAGAATATGGATGTATGGACATGAGAGTTGGACCATAAAGAAGGCAGAGTGCTGGAGAATTGATGCTTTTATACTGTGGTGCTGAGAAGACTCTTGAGAGTCCCTTGGATGGCAGTGAGATCAAACCAGTCAATCCTAAAGGAAATCAACCCTGAATATTCATTGGAAGGACTCGTGCTGAAGCTGAAGCTCCAATACTTGGGCCACCTAATGCAAAGATCTGACTCACTGGAAAAGACCCTGATGCTGAGACAGACTGAGGGCCGGAGGAGAAGGAGGCATCAGAGGATGAGATGGTTGGATGGCATCAGTGACTCAATGGACATGAGTTTGAGCAAGCGCTGGGAGATGGTGAAGAACAGGGGAGCCTGGTGTCTTGCAGTTCATGGGGTGGCAGAGAGTTGGACACAACTTAGAAACTGAACAACAAAA
Source organism: Okapia johnstoni (assembly GCA_024291935.2). Classification (NCBI taxonomy): domain Eukaryota; kingdom Metazoa; phylum Chordata; class Mammalia; order Artiodactyla; family Giraffidae; genus Okapia; species Okapia johnstoni. The sequence continues at coordinate 65,216,242 of CM044308.1, forward strand.
AAAGATATCAAAAACAGGAATTGTGAGGGGAGGAAAGTACAAATATAGGATCCTTAAAATGCATTTGAAATTAAGAGGTCAAGAACTTAAAACAATCTTGTATAAATACAGATTGCTATATAAATACCTCATGGTAATTACAAGCCAAACATCTATAATAGATACACAAAAGAAAAGGAATCCAAACATTAAAGACAGCCATCAAGTAACAAAAGAAGACAGGAACAACAACAAAAAACCTACAAAAACTACCCCAAAACAATTAACAAAATGGCAATAAGAACATACATAGCAATAATTACTTCAAATGTGAATGGATTAAATGCTCCAAAAGACATCAAGTGGCTGAAGGCAAAAAAAAAAAAAAAAAAAAGAATCAGATACATCCTGCCTATAGGAAACTCCAGATTTAAAGACATACATATATTGAAAGTGAAGGGATGCAAAAGGTATTGAATGCAAATAGAGATAATAAGAAAGCCAGAGTAGCAATACTTATAGCTGATAAAATAGATGTTAAAATAAAGACTCTTGGAGGAGACAAAGGCCACTACATGATGGAGGCTAAACAATATGCTACTAGAAAAAAAAATCAATGGATTACTGAAGAGAAGTCAAAGAGGAAATTAAAAAAGAATACCCAGAGACAAATGAAAAGGAAAAACAATGATCCAAAAACCTATGGGACACAGCAAAAGCTGTTCTAAGAGGGAAGTTTATGGTGATACAAGACCTCAGGAAATGAGAAAAATCTCAAACCACCTAATGTTACAGCTAAACTAGAAAAAGAGCAATCAAAACCCAAAGTTAGTATAAGGAAACGTATCATAAAGACTAGAGCATAAATAAATGAAACAAACTTTAAAAACAATAAAATCATCAACGAAACTAAAAAATGCTTCTTTGAAAAGATTTTAAAAATTGATAAACCTTTAGTTTGGACTCATCAAGAAAAGAGCGCGCAAATCAACAAAATCAGAAATGAAAAAGGAGACGTTACAAACACCTCCACAGAAACATGAAACATCAGAAGAGATTACTATGGAAAACTATATGCCAATAAAATGGACAACTTAGAAGAAAGGGACAAATTCCTAGAAATGTACAATCTGCCAAGACTGAAGCAGGAAGAAATAGAAAATGTGAATAGATTAGTTACCAGTAATGAAACTAAATCAGCAATTTAATAACTCCCATTAGAAGTCCAGGATCAGATAGCTTCACAAGTAAATTCAACAAAACATTCAGAGAAGAATTAACACCTATCTTTCTCAAACTATTCCCAAAAAATTGCAGAAGAAGGAATATATCTGAACTCATTCTGGAAGGTAGCATCACTGTGATACTAAAACCAGACTAAGATACTACAGAAAAAAAGAAAAAGAAAATTATAGGCCAATATCGCTAATAAAGATAGATGCAGAAATTCCTCAACAAAATACTAGTAAACTGAATCCAAAAATACATTAAATGGGTCATAAAACATGATTAAGAGGGATTTATCCCAAAGATACAAGGACTTTTCAGTATCTGCAAATCAATCAGTATGATAACACTACACTAATAAACTGAAGAATAAAAACCATATGATCACCTCAATAGATGCAGAAAAGTTTCTGACAATATTCAATATCCATTTATGATAAAAATTCCCCAGAAGGTATGTATAAAGGGAACATACCTCAACATGATAAAGGCCACATATGACAAACACACAGCTAACATCATACTCAAAGGTGAAAAGCTGAAAGCATTTCCTCTAAGATCAAGAACAAGACAAAGATGCCCACTCAAGGTACTTTTAATCAACACATATTGGATGTCCTATTCACAGCAATTAGACAAGAAAAGTAAGGTGGTTGGATGGTATCACTGATTCAATGGACATGAACTTGAGCAAACTCCAGGAGATAGTGAAGGACAAGGAAGCCTGGCATGCTGCAGTCCATGAGGTCACAGAGTTGGACACAACTGAGCAACTGAACAACAACAAACTGGAAAGGAAGAAGTAAAATTGTCACTGTTTGCAGATGACATGATACTATACACAAAATATCCTAGACACCATCAGAATACTACTAGAGCTCATCAATGAATTTAGTAAAGTTGAAGGATACAAATTAACATATAGAAATCTGTTCCATTTCTGTATACTAAAAATGAATCATCAGAAAGAGGAATTAAGTATATAATCCCATTTACCATTGCATCAAAATGATTAAAATATCTAGGTATAAATCTCCTTAGGGGTAAAATACCTGTATTTGGAAAACCATAAGGCACTGATGAAAGAAACTGAAGACAACACAGATACGAAAATATACCATATTCAGGGACTGGAAGAGTTAATACTGTTAAAATGATCATACCACCAAGGAAACCTACAGATTCAATGCAGTCTCTATCAAAATACCAAGGGCATTTTTCACAGGTAATTTTAAAATTTGTATGGAAACACTAAAGACCCTAAGCAGCTAAAATATCCTGAGAAAGAAAAACAGATCTAGACAAATCAAGCTCCCTGAGTTCAAACTATACTACAAAGCTACAATAATCAAAAGAGTATGGCACTGGCAGAAAATAGACACATAGGTCAACAGAACAGAATAGAGAGCCCAGAAATAAACCCACACATTTACAGTCCATTAGTCTATGACAAAGGAGGCAAGAATATTGAATGGAGGGAAAAAAATCTCTTCAATAACTGGGTGCTGCAAAAACCAGACAGCTACATGTGAAAGAATGAAATTAGAACGTTTTCTAATACCATATACACAAATTAATTCAAGATGGATTAAAGACAAATATAAGACTGGAAACCATAAAACTCCTAGAGGAAAACATAGGCAGATCACTCTGAGACATACTGTAGCAATAATGAATCTGTCTCCTAAAACAAAGGAAATAAAAGCAAAAATAAACAAATGGGAACTAATTAAGCTTAAAAACTTTTGTACAGCAAAGGAAGCCATCAACAAAATGAAAAGACAACCTAAGGAATGGAAGAAAATATTTGCAAATGGTATGACCAACTTGTGGTCATATCCAACATATATAAATTAACTCATACAACTTAACATCAAAAGAAAAAAACCTGATTAAAAACTGGGCAGAAGACCTGAACAGTTATTTTTCTCAGAAAGGAAATACAGATGACCACAGGCTCATGAAAAGATCCTCAACATCACTAATCACCAGGGAAGTACAAATACAAACTACATTGAGATGTCACGACACACAGGTCAGGATGGTTATCACCAAAAAGAACACAAACAACAAACGATGGTGAGGAGTGGAGAAAAGGGGAATCCCCTGTTGAGGGGAAACATAAATTGGTGCAGCCACTGTGGAAAACAGTATGGAAGTATCTCAAAAAAGTTAAAAATAGAACTACCATATGACTCAGCAACCCCACCACTCTTAGATATATATATCTGAACAACAACAACAACAAAAACGCTAGTTCAAAAAAATATAGGCATCCCAATGTTCATAGCAGTACTATTTATAATTGCCAAGATATGGAAGCACTTTAAGTGCCCACCAACAGATGACCGGATTAAGAGGATGTTTTGTATGTATACAAAGGAATACTACTCAGCCATAAAAAGAACAAAATTCTGCCATTTGCAAAACTTGGATAGACTTGGAGGTTCATTATGCTAAATGAAATGAGTCAGAGAAGGATAAATATTTTGTATAATATCACTTATACATGGAATCTAAAAAGATAAAACAAGCTACTAAATCTAACATAAAAGAATCAGACTCACAAATACAGAGAACAAACTAGTGGTTACCAGCGGGGAGAGGGAAGGGAGGAAGGGCAAAACAGTGGTAAGGGATTAAGAAGTACAAACTACTGTATATAGAATAAATAAGCTACAAGGATATATTGTATAACACAGGGAATATAGCCAATATTTTAAAGGCATATAACATTTAAAAACTGTGAATTTCTATATATACTTATATAATATTGTATATTATAGTTCAATAAAAAAATACATAATATTGTATATCAATTATACTTCAATAAAAATAAATAAATACTTTCTACTTAAAATAGCCCAAATTTAGCTTCTATTGCTTGCCACAAAGAACTCTGGCATGTTTGCTATTTGAGATTCTACTGGTGAATGAATGAACAAATGAAATGATACTACAGTTGTCTGCAGAATTAGGGGAAAGGTCAGCAACACAGTGTACAGCTGGAGTTGGCCGGAATGCTGGGGGCCATATCATTGACTGTCACTGTTCACTGGCTTCCTTGGTTCTTCTCAGTGTAGTCTTAGCTCATGGCTCCCTCATTGCATGTCTTCTCCAGTAGACAGCCAGACTGATGTGGCTGCTCAGGGCTCTCGTGGCTATAAAAGCAGAAGCTACCACACCTTCTTAAAATTTAGGCTCAGAAAGTGGCATAGTATCACCATCACTGCATTCTCTTGGTTAAAGCAAATCACAGGCCTAGCCCAGGCGTAAGAGAAGGGGGAAGCAGAGGGCATGGCTTCCAGAGAAGGTACAGTTCACTGTGGGCAACTTAGTACCAGGCAAATGGAGTATGTGTAAGCAAAGTGCTATGGGACTGAAGGAGCAGCATTAAGTATTATGAGAAATCATGACACTTAAAAGTATAAGAGGTTTTCTTCTTTCCTGGTTTTTGCTGTGCTCCCTACCTTCAAACTACTGACAACAAAAACAGCTGTTTTGTAGCAGTAAATTTTACAGTAGGAGATTTTACAATAGCAAAATCTAATAAATTGAAAAATATAGGTATAAAAAATATTAGTCAATGTTCATATATCAAAACTTGAGAAAAGAAGGTATATCAACTTGAAACATACAGAGATATATATATATATATATACATATATACACATACATTATTCTACATTGGTACTTTGCTCATTTAAAAATACTAAATTAAGGAAACTAATTTGATAAGTAGATCCTATCTTTGACAACATTTTGTTATGATTCTCAGTATAAATGAGTGAATGGTGTTAATGTTAATTACATCACAGACTAAGTTTTTAACCCACTAAGTATTTTTTGATCTTTTTTCCCCAGAAGTCTTTTATAAAAAAAAAAAAACAAAGTAGGACATCTACAGAAATTAGAAAAACATCGATATTCCTTTAATTAATATTTGTAACAGGCATTAGGATGTGTTTTGTTCTATAATTCCTCGTACAAGCATCTGTTGCTCCTACAGGAAGTAAAGTGTAATAGACAACCTTCTTAAACAAAATATAATCTTTAACATAAGACTATCCACAGGCTCAGTAATGTAAAATATTTTCAAATATCTCAGGTATATTCTAAGGACTGCACTTCATTACCTTTGTCACCCAATAAATCCAGACAATAAATATAATTATTTCTACATCCAATAATAAGTATTGATTCCCAGACCACAGGAGAAGAGAAAACTTCTCCAGGAAGTTCATACACACTTTGCATCTGTCCACTCTTAGATTCCAAGATCCACAGTTTCCCATCAGTAGATGCTGCTGCGAGTAACATTTCATTGTTATGGTTGTGGTTACGGAAAACAAAAGGTGTTGAATACACTCTTGAAGTAGTTTCAAATTTCCACTGGAGGTGACCTTTCATACTACAACAGTAGATAAAGCAGTCATGAGAACCAAAATATATTTCTTGCTCTGGTGCTGAAGTACATGGAGATGAAAAGATTGGTTCATTGGTAGAGAACTGCCAAACCTGAAGGGTGATAAAGGCAAAAATAATTCATTCATCTCATTTCAGCAATTCTGTAGATTAAAGCTTTAAGAAATTCTTAATAAAATGTGAGAGATGTAGGCTACTGAATATACATATTCAGTAAATATACACAGAGAAAATAATAGCTTTCTCTGAAAAGTAGCACCCTCAGATTAGACCTCTGTCCCAGTGGTAAAATCTAACATAAAACACACCAGTACCCTTATTACATAAATCACCACTATGCATAACATAAATTCATTTCAAACCTCATCCACAAGTTATTACTAATACGTTCAGAGACAATGGTTTCTAAGATAAAACTGCACTAAGTTTCCAGTGTATCTTATCAAAAATTATATCTTACTCTAGTCTCCTGATACACTTTCCTACTGGGTCTTTGATGCTTGCCCCCTCAACTTTTAAGAATTCTTTATAAATTACAGATATTAGCACTCCATAGTATATGTCTTGAATATTCTCCATTATCTTTTGACTTTATGCTGTTTTTGTCATGTAAATGCTTTCTTGTTTGTTTGATTTCTTTTAATAAAGAAAAACTAACTTTCTCTACGTTTTTGAAGAATGAAAGACAAACTCTAAAGAATATTCAATTGAGGAAAAAATTGAAAGATATAATATGTAAAATCTGTGGAAAAAGTCATTCAACTCTAAATGAAAGAATATATAATTTTGTCTGAACATTTAGTCTTATCTCCTTTGGCAATGTGTCTAAATAAGACAATTTTTTCAAAAATATCATGGAAATGTTTTTTAGTATTTATGAAGGCAAAATAAATCTATAAGATACATGATATCTATGATATAGAAAAAAAAAATTATATCTTACTCTAGTCTCCTGATGTAGGAAGAAGGAGGTAGGTAAGCTGAAAGGAAAAGTTTATGTGCAGTAAGTTGAACTAAAGCTTTAAACAAAGAGCTATGAGTTGTGTGTCTACACTGTAGATATATACTATTTGCTTATTTCAAAACTACTATAGATTACCCTGTCAGCCAATATTTTAAAACACACAGGAAGAAGAGGCATAAGTCTAAGGTAATGTTCACAAATCCATGGTAGCAGCAAAATAAAAAGAGTGGGTATATTCATGATACATGTTGTGTAATCTCAATTTTCTTCCTGACTTGGACAAAATTACTTTCATCTTTCTTTGGCTCATTCGGAGAAGAAAAAAAAAAAAGGAGTAAGAACCTTTGCCTCTTCTATTTAGAAATCCAAAGGTGAGAATATATTCAAATTACTTTCTAAATAAAAAATATTAAGTGAATTTAATAAATGATTTCATCACAGGACTTCGACAGTGGTACACTGGATGAGATTCTGCCTGTCAATGCAGGCGACATGGACGCGGTTCCCTGATCTGGAAAGATTCCACATGTCGCAGGCAACTAAAGTCCATGCACCACAACTACTGAGGCGGTTCTCTAAAGCCCTCAAACCAGAACTATTGAGCCCCTGTGCTGCAACTACTGAAGCCTGAATGCCCTCGAGTCTGTGCTCCTGAAGAAGAGAAGCCACCACATTGAGAAGCTTGCGCACTGCAACAAACAACAGTCCTGCTCACCACAACTAGGGAAAGCCTGCACGCAGAAAGGAAGACCCAACACAACCAAAAATGTAAGACAATTTTAAAAGTTAAAAAAAAGACTTAAAAAAAAAAAAAGATTTCATCACAAAATAGCTGTCACACAGAACAAAAGAAACTGCTAGTGTACGAGGGGCGAAAACAGAATAAAATGCACCCAGAATCAACCATAGCCATCAATGGACTAACTTATGCTGGAGCTAATACGCTCAAGTCCACAGAATAATCCCTCAAATCAAAAACACAGAAGTTGTGCCATAGTCACTTGTGGGTGAAGAAGTACAGACTATTTTCTTAACGAAAGATCAGAAGGAGCCTACCCTGCCGATCACGAAGTTGAAGACAGAACCTCCGTACAAAGTAAATTGGGTTCTGTAGCAGATTTTGGTTTTCATAGAAAAAGCAGGGGTTTATTTCAATATTCACAACCTGAATAGAGGTTATAATTAAGTAGGCTAAAAACTGGTAACATTTTTTACATTGGACAAGGAGGATGGCAAAATTAAAACAATGTTTGGATGGAATCTTTTAAATCTATTAGAGCATCATTCAAAAATTTAAAAATCCACGGGCTAACAATTAAAACAGAACTAGTTTTTAACACGATGGGTCAAAAAATGTTGTATAAAATTTTACTTTAGCTGTCACCGACTACTATGCCTTTGAGAAAGATAAGTAAAACAGAACTGGACATTTTTTACCTGTTCTCCAAAGTGAGTAAAGCAGAGTAAATTTCCATCTACACAGCCAATAAAAATATACTGTAGGCAACACCGTGGAGAAGAAAAGAGTGGTTTTCCACAGGAATGTTTCCAAACTCTGTCCCCAGTGGCCTGGCAAGGGCAAAACGTAATTCATAGCATTTAAATCATTCTACTCATCAATTACTTTTAAAAACAAATTCATAAACCTCCCAGAAGTAACATCAGAAAATGCTACAGTAGCATGCTGACTATTGTAAGTGAAGCTTATATATTATAGCTTGATTATAAATGAAGCTCGTGTACATATACACAGCTATAAAATTAATCAGTGTTATTTATGAGAACTGAGATAAAAACCTGCAATAAAACCAGGAAAGAAATAACTAGCACATAAACTCTACCCTTAGAATGGACACAAAGTTCTTGATAGAACTGAGAACATTCTGCCAATTTAAAAAATTGATAAAGGACATAACACAGAACTTAGATTTTTCTCATCGCTCTTAGACTTCATGTCAATCATTTTAGTGAATTCTGACCCAGTACTGTGTGGACTGTATCTAGTTGAGATCTACTTCGAATTTTCAGAGTTCCAAGCAAAAGTAAAAAATATTAAAGAAAAACAGGTAATAAAATCAGTAAATATTATTTTATGCCTACAGGATTTATAGCCAGTAAAAGTCCTCCCAGTGTAGCAAAATACAAGTGATATGGAATCAGGCTCAAACAAGGAGAAGAAAAAACCGTTCCTCCACATTTCAGCTTCCAAACACACTTCTTTTTCTGTAAATAAGAAAGTAAAATTTAAAAAAGAACAAAAAAGAAAGAAAATTAATTGGTTTCTGAGGGTGATTCACAAAATCAACATATCCTGTCCCTTTTAAAGTTATGTGTCTATCTAGTTAATATAATTTTTATTTTTAGTATAAAAGTAATACATACTTACTGTGGAGAATCAAGTTAGTATAAAAAGAAGGCAAAAGGCAATACCCAGAGATTACTAACATTTTAGCATTTTTGCCTTGTGATCTTTTTGGTGCACACACACACACACACATACAGTTTAATATACCTGAGATCATTCTGAATATCATACACTTTGTATATAATTTAGCTCCTTTATTCTGTAAAACTTGTTAAATAGTACATTAATGGATCATATCCCATATGAACATAAAATATTCTACCATATTTGTAACTAATTTCTTGGTAGTATAAACAACTTGGAAACAAGACATTCTGGTGCTTACATCTGTCCATGTTTCTGATTATTTTGCCACGATAGATTCCTAGAATTTTACTGAGTCAAAGGATATAAAATTGCTACCTATTCAAGTTGTCAAATCGTCTTCCTCAAAAGCTTACCTCCCACCACTCTCATCAGCATTTAATGCTACCCTCTAAGCTAATAACATTTGCTTCTCTATCTTTAAAGTTTTACATTTTCATTCCTTTGATTCTTAAACATATGAAATATTTATATACATTTACTAGCCATTTCTTCTTAAGGGTCCTGTCCGTTTATATCCTTTGTTGAATATTTTTATATCTGGACCTTTATATTTTTCTTATAGATTTATATTTGCTCTTAATTTCATTTATGAGTTTTAACTATGTCATATTTGTTTCAAAAAATTTTCCCATTTTTTTAATTTTATAATTCTTAAATTTTAAAATTTTATGTAATCAGGTTCTTATATAAAATATCTTATTGATATTTTTGTGATTCTCTTCCATTGTCAAGATGGCAAATTCTAAGTTCTTTATATTTCAAAATTCTGAGCAGCAAATTTGTGAAGATTTGGTAAGGAAATTAAAAATATCTTAAGAGATCAAGGCTGTTAATTAACCCCTTAATCTTCCCAGATCACAAACTTGGAAAATAGTTAATACCTGCTACCCTAGTCAACACCACCTGATAATTTCATGCTCTTCTATTTATGCTTATGGTGTAAAGCTGACAAACTGAATTCTTACATATATATCCAAAGCGTATGCATGCTGGTCATGAGATCCAATGTAAAGAAGTCCCGTGGTTGGATCCATGGTTGCTGAGCTTTTGACAGCATCCTCAGTACTAAACATCCAGTATTTTTCTCCACTATTACTTTTCAGAACATAAACTAACCCATTATAACAGCCTGTTGGCAAACAAAATATTAAAGATGAGATTTAGATATATGTCATTGGAAAATAATTCTTTGGCTTAAATCATGACAACATATATTCGATGCTCTTCATGTGTACTTAGGCTCTGTTTGGCTCAGATTTACATTTCAGCAAGACAGAAACAAACAGTAACCACTTATGTAAAAAACCTTTTCAGTAAGTACACCTTACATTTTCAAGGTACTATGAAGTGCTTCACTATCAAGAAAACAATGAACATGAGCATGCTGCAGCAGAAAGAGGCTGTGACAGACCTGGATTCAGATCTTGTCATGGCCATCCTTTGGGAAAATCATCTAGCATTGCTGGGCCTCAGATCATTTTTCTGCTGAATGTGGATACAACTACATCCAGGGTTATTGTGATAATTAGGATAAATGCCCAGTACATAAAAAGTGTCCAATAAATGCTAATATTGGGACTTCCCTGGCAGTCTAGTACTGGTTAAGATTCTGCGCTTCCAATGCAGGGGGGGCAGGTTTACTCCCTGGTTCAGGAAACTGAGATCCTTCATGCCGCATGGCACAGCCAAACGAAAAAGAAATGCTGGACTTTCCTGGTGGTCTAGTGGTTAAGAATCTGCTTGCCAATGCAGGGGATGCAGGTTCCATACCAGGCTGGGGAGGATCTCAGTACCACAGAGCAGCTAAGCCCATGCGCCACAACTACTGAGCCTGTGCTCTAGAGCCTGGGAACTGCAACTACAGAACACCACGTGCCCAAGAGCCAGTGCTCCACAAGAGAAGCCACTGCAATGAGAAGCTTGCACACCACAATTAAGAGTAGGCCCCGCTCACTGCAACTAGAGAAAGCTTGCATGCAGCAATGAAGACTCAGTGCAGCCAAATAAATACATAAATCTTAAAAAGAAATACTAATATTAACAATATGAATATTCACTGGAAGGATTGATGCTGAAGCTGAAGCTCCAATACTCTAGCCACCTGATGTGAAGACCCGACTCACTGGATAAGACCCTGATGCTGGGAAAGATTGAAAGCAAAAGGAGAAAAGGATAGCAGAGGATGAGATGGTTAGATGGCATCACCAACTCCATGGACGTGAATCTGAGCAAACTCCAAGCGATAGTGAAGGACGGGGAGCTTGGCGTGCTACAGTTCATGGGGGTCACAAAGAGTCAAACACAACTCAGGAACTTAACAACAAATGTTTACTGACCTTTTATCTTATGGAGGGTACTACTGCCAGAATTTTATTCCTATTAACTCATGTAACCCTCACAGTGAAGTGTGACTATATGCACATTTTATAGAGGACAAAATTGAAGGACAGAGAGTTAAGTTATAGGAGAGTTATGGGCAAAACTACTCAGGTAGTAAGTGGCAGAGCAAGGATTTGAATTCAAGAATTCAAGCTCCAGAGCCTACTGTCTTGACAACTATAGTAGACTGATTTTTCCAAACTGCTGCTTGGATGAGAAGCAGAGCAGGAGTCTCTGACTTGCTGTGGCCAAAAAAAACCCTCCAATTGGGAGTGGGAGTGGTCAAAATCTACAAAGTAAAGATCACTCAAGTTTCTGGAGTGCATATAAGTCAGGGGAATTGAAATCTAGGCATTGGCCCAACACTCTGGGTGGTTCCACCCGACTATAACCACTGCTGCCCACTTGAGGCCCAATTTCCAGAGTATCTGCTGTACTTTCTTCTGGCAGTTACTGCTCAGAAGGGAAAGGACAGCCTACTTAGTGAATACGAAGAGAAATGTCCTATATAGTGGAGTACACCAGGAACAGCTGAGTAATGAGAAAGTTCTTTCAGTTCGGCTGCAGAAGAAAATGTTTTGTGACTTTGGGTTAGGTACAGATCTCCTGGATGACATCAAAAGCAGGATCCATAAAAGAAATTATAAAGTAGACTTCACTGAAATTAAGAACTTCTTTTCAAAAGACACTGTTAAGGGACTTTCCTCACGGTCCAGTGGTTAAGACTTCGAGCTTCCACTGCAGGGGGGATGGGTTTGATCCCTGGTCAGAGAACTAAGATCCCACAAGCAGGGACAAAAAGCAGATCAGTGGTTGGCGGTAGAGATAGGAGGAGGAATGACTATAAAGTGAAACACAAATTTTTTGGAGCAATGGACTCTTAATTGTGGTAGTGGTTACATGATAGTATCTATCTGCCCCCATATCAGCATTCCCTTCTCCTGAAAAGCTTTGGTAAAACAGATTCATTAGTAAACACTTAATGAAGGGAGGGGTAAAAAGAGAGTGACAGTCAAGGAGACATTATACTTGAACCCCCATATCTTTGTAAAGTAAAAAGCCAACTGCACCTTAAGGAAACGGAGTAGCAGGTAGGAGATCTTTCCAACCCAGGGATTGAACCCAGGTCCCTTGCATTACAGGCAGATTCTTTACTGTCTGAGCCACCAGGCATGTAGTAAAGGATTCACAAGCAATTACCACATTTAATCCTCTCAGCTCTACGTTATTGTGGTAGTTTTAAAATATATCCACAATTCTTTGGAGGTGGAGCCAATTCCCCTCCCTTTGAGTGTGGGCCAGACTTAATGATGTGCTTCTAATAACAGAATAAAGTACGAATGATGATTTACAACTTTAGACATTTAAAGTACTGCATTTTTTCTCACTCAGTCTCTTGGGTCATTCAGAGAGAAGCCCATGGGGCAAGAAACTGAAGCTTCCTGCCAAAACTCGGCAAAGAACTGGTCTTGTGTTAGCCACACTGTGAGTAAGTCATCTTGGAAGCAGATTTCACCAGCTCAAGTCAAGCCTTCACATGGTTGCAGCCACAGGAGAAACCCTGAGCCAGAACTTTCAGCTAAGCTCCTCCTAAATTCCTGATCCACACAAACTGTGAAATAATAAATGTTTATTGCTCTAAACCATTAAGTTTGGGAATAATTTGTGATGCAGCACCATGTTTTATTTATTACGCCCATATACTCACGAGAAAACTGAAGTTCTAGGGAGTTCCACAACTTGTTGAAGGTCATAGAGTGGGTAATAGCCTTAGAGCCAGGTTCAAGCCCTGAAAACTCTGACCCAAGGCCCACACTGTAAATCAACATGTAATTATTATTCTTTGACAGAAACCAAACATACTATACACAGGTTTTTAAAATTTAACTTGGCCCTAATGGTATTTTCATATGGTACTTCCATTTAACTCTATAAACCTCAAATTCAGAAACTTACCCACTACAATAAAGTTTCCACACTTAGATACACATGCTGAGGATTCAATGCGATCTCCTAAAATCTGTTCCCATTTCACCTTTCCAGAGTAAAGATCAACTGCCATCATTCTATGAGAATGGGAGCCAATGTACACAGTTGCAGATGACTTATCAATAGCTGGTATTACAACCAGAGGTGAAGCATCCACACATTTGCCTGTGTCTGACCTCCACCTCACACGAAACTCCATTTTCTCAGCCTTAATCACAGGTGCTTCCTCTTCAGAAACTTCTACAACACAGGATGGATCTTCTGACTTCCCAATAAGAGGTGGAGTATTCAGGCTTTCTCTATTTTGAATGTCAGTCTGTGAAATTAAATCAGATGAACAGGCTGAAGGGCAATGTCCCAACTTATTTAAATACCTATCAGTATTCAAAGACAAAATCTGACTCCCTCTGCTCAGTGCAATAAAAGCATTGATCTCATTGTCACAGTTTAAAGGCATGACAGATTCCTGATGTAAAGATTTTCCACTGGTTTCCTCTTGAGTAACATCGCTGAATTTTCTTTTCATGGCATGATTCTTGCTAAGTGTCAGATCTTTATCTGGAAACACTGTTTGAAGGATGTGATTGTAAATATCTAAAATAGAACTGCTGAGAATAATTTCCAGAAGCCCAGGTACTGATGTGCCAACAAGGTTTTCAATCTCACTGAGGAGCCGTACAGATTTCAAGGAATCTCCACCACTATTTAAGAAGAGTGACTCATCAGGAATCTTCAAAGCATCTTCTGAGAGACTCAGAACAGACTACAGATTGGAGAAGGGAGAAATACATTGATGTTCAAGGCCTAAAACCAGCATTTATGGTAATATAAGTGACAGTACTTACATTAATGAGATGAACACAAAACACACAAAATAAATTTTAACAAGATTTTCTATATAGTAAAGGAGACCCTCATCATCCTACCAATGGTGTGATAAGCCTACCCTAGGACTGCAAATTATACTTCCCTTTAGAACAGTTATTCTACCCATACAATAGGAAATGAAATTATAAAAACATCTGATTTACTAATTGTAAAACCCACAAGATAATAATATCTGATATTTCTATAATATAGGGACAGTTATTTTAATTAACTTCACATATATATATCAGAATTATTTTCCATGAATCTAAAAATGAAGTGGATAATACTTTTATTTAGATACCCACTATTTTTCAGATAAGACTATACAAATACATCCTTCTTTTAGAAAACTCCATATTTTGTTCAAGAAAAATTATACTGACGGATAAATCAAAGGTAAATATATATATTTCAAAAAAAGTTTTTGATTGTTTTTTTTTAATATAAAATATAAATTCCCTTAAGCAGAAACATATACATCATTGAAACTTCTGGAATAATGATGTTAAAAGTCTTTATACCACAGGCTGTGGTACACAAGATTGGGCTATTTTTTCTACTCTGACAAGTACAACTGTACTCAACTACTTTGCTTAGGGAAAACTTACGTCAAGAGAAGTTTTGTCTACTTGTGCCTTTTACGACTACTACCTCACTTTCGATAAATCTCTATACAGGGAGCTTAATCTAATCTTGCATTACAGAACCTAATTTTTATTTTAATACAAATTGAATAAACAAAGCTATGCTACTTAACATCTGGACAGCAGTTAACATTCTTAGAAAATTTTATTAGACTTATTAGGATGCTACATTCCCCGAAGATATATGACTTCTTTATAACAACAAATTTGTATCTTAAAAGTTATACCTTCCACAAATGGTGTAATTTTTCCCAAAGTTCCTCTTTTCCATTGAGCTTACACTCAGACTTCAAGTCTATGTAGTTTAAATATATCTTATTTAACTCAGAAACATCAATTTTGCCTTAATATAAAAGAAAGAAACAACTTTTAAATTTCAGCTTGAACGCTTCATATCTTCATTAGTCAGAACAGACACATTTTTGTTAAGGTTAGAAATCCTATAGAATAGTTTGTCCTAGATAATCAATAATAAAGAAAGCAGCCCCATGCTATCCAGAATGTAGTAAGTATCAGATAAGAAGAAAGGAGGGGCTAATGTTCATCTCATTTAAAGAGTTAAAGAAACAGTACTATTTATTAAGCAATTACCACATTTTGAAATAAATATTACAGATGAAATTGGGAAAGTAATAGAATTTTGTGATTAAGAGTACATGTTTTGAAGTTAAACAGTTCACAATAGAATTTCAACTCTAACTAGCAATGTGATTTGGGGAAAATTACTTAACCTCTTAAGCCTTATTTTTCACATCAGTAAATGGGAATAATACCACCTACTCACAGGATTTTCTGAGATAAAATGAACTATGTTTACAAAGTATTTAACAGAGGGTCTACCGCAATATATATTAGTATTACTTATAACAATAAGGATCTAAGTGGTCTTTAAACTAGTTACAATCATTTGGCACTGAAACAAAGCAGCTTCAAATTATTTTACCATGAGATGTAAATGGCAGAGAATTAATTAACACAAGCTCATCTGGGATTGCATGACTTGGAAGACATTTCTGCAGTTCTTCAAAGATGTAATCCTTTACTAAATCATTTTTAGTCACCATGAACAAAATCAATTTTTCCTGGTTATACCATGTAACTGCGCAAGACTCCACTTGTTGAAGACCTTCAGCAACCTATGAGAGAGATTATCCAAATCTGCCAATGAGGACATTTAAAAATAAACCTCCTAAATGCTCTGAAATCAACAGTCAAATTAAATTCTGGAATTCTCTAGAAATTTTTAAAAAACTGTTTCCTACCATCACTATTACCAGCACACAGGGTTCTTAATGTTTTACAAAAACAATAGCTCCCATAGCAAAATAAATTTACTTTCACAGTTAACAAAAATCCATTTTGTCACTTATTTTAAAAAAAAAAACACCTTTCTTTACCCTGAGAGTAAACTACACAACGAATTATCCATGTCTTCTATTGTAATTCATCATTAATACAAAAGTGTTAAGTGTAAATAATACTGATAGAGAACCCTGGCAAGGCAAATTAGTTATGGCTGCCTCTAATACCCATATCGGAGAAGGCGA
This sequence comes from Okapia johnstoni, assembly GCA_024291935.2. Lineage (NCBI taxonomy): Eukaryota > Metazoa > Chordata > Mammalia > Artiodactyla > Giraffidae > Okapia > Okapia johnstoni. The sequence continues at coordinate 65,232,718 of CM044308.1, forward strand.
TGGCACCCCACTCCAGTACTCTTGCCTGGAAAATCCCATGGACAGAGGAGCCTGGTAGGCTGCAGTCCACGGGGTTGCCAAGAGTCAGACACAACTGAACAACTTCACCTTCCCTTTTCACTTTCATGCACTGGAGAAGGAAATGGCAACCCACTCCAGTGTTCTTGCCTGGAGAATCCCAGGGACGGCGGAGCTTTGTGGGCTGCCGTCTATGGGGTCGCACAGAGTCGGACACGAATGAAGCGACTTAGCAGCAGCAGCAGCAGCAATACTTATATATGTTAATAGATATTTAATATTTAAACACTTCTACCTGTTGTACAAGTTCTATGTTAAGACGTTTGCCATGACGTTTGATCTGACTGTCCGTTCGTCCCAAGAAAAATATCTCTCCATCTTTTATAGTCACAAAGTCTCCTGTGGCTCTCATTGTGCCAAGCGGTACTGTCATTTCACCATCGAGAAAACATACTCTATTTCTGCCACCTTCACAAGATATAAACACCAATGCAATAAAAATATTTAGGGAAAATTAAAACCATGAAATCAGAACATTTTCAAAAGCTCAGTTACTAAGTTTAAAAGTTTTAATATATATATAAAATTGGAGACTCACTTTTAAATGTTATCTGGTAAAATTATATACAATAACAACCTCAGTAAAATAAGCAAAGTGATAAAATTTATTTCTAAAAATATATACGTGATTAAGAACATTTTAAAAATAATTTTAAAAATTTAAATATTCTAATTAAATAAAATTCAGGTTGACTTGATGAGCTGAGATCCAAATCTTCTAAGCAATGTCGGCGTTGCCTGTAAATACATCAAAAATAAATTATTTTTTCCCCTTCACTTCTTTAAAACAAAAATTGTAGTAATTAGTTCAAAGTTTAACATTGGGAGCTCACATGGAAATTAAGGCTGTGTTTACTAAATGGCAAATCATATCTGGAAAACTACCGAAGCAGCATTACCTTTTTAATGTGGACATAAATTTTGCTTTAGTAAAAAACTTAAGCACAGTATTGTTTCATTATGCAATTTATAGACAAAAAGATTTAAAGATAAAAACAACAAAATCTATAAAATCAATTTACATTTCCTCTTTCATTATTTCTATTTAGAAAAAGTACATAAAGTATTTTTAAAATGTGCTTAAACAGCACAATGAGTAAAGACTTTAAAAAAGAACTTTATTAAGATAATACTGACATATAAGTTATACATGTTTAAAGTGTACAAATTTTGAGATATATTGTTGGTGAAACCGTCACCACAATCCAGATAATGAACATATCCTTCAGCCCTAAAATTACCTATGTACCATTATAATTCTACCCTCCAACTGGACCCCTCCCCCAGCCAAGTGCTGATCTATTTTTTGTCACTTATGATCAGTTTACATTTTTTAGAATTTTATAAAATGAAATCATACAACAAATATTATTATAACCTGGCTTCTTTCATTCTGTATTGAGTGAAAATGCCTTGTGATTCATGATATATGTATCAATAGTTCATTCTTTTTTGTCTCAGTCTATTCAGGGTGCTTGGAGAAGGCACTGGCGACCCACTCCAGTACTCTTGCCTGGAAAATCCCATGGACAGAGGAGCCTGGTAGGCTGCAGTCCATGGGGTCATGAAGAGTTGGACACGACTGAGCGACTTCACTTTCACTTTTCACTTTCATGCATTGGAGAAGGAAATGGCAACCCACTCCAGTGTTCTTGCCTGGAGAATCCCAAGGACGGCGGAGCCTGGTGGGCTGCCATCTATGGGGTCGCACAGAGTCGGACACGGCTGATGCAACTTAGCAGCAGCAGCAGCATTCAGCGTGCTATGACAAAATAGTATAGACTGTGTAGGATATAAACAACAGAAATGACCCACGACTTGTCTTATACATGCAGATCTGGACTATATAAACTACCAATACGTCACTTCGATGTGTAACTTTTTGTCTCAAAAACGTATGTAACTGTGCTTTGACTTCTAACAGGCAGAATAGTCCTCAGATCTTTCTGAAAAACTGTCTCCTGGGCTATAATCCTCAAGTTGGCTCAAATAAAATTCTCTATTTCTTTCTTAGATTGACTAATTTTTCATCAACACATTTGACATTTCCTGAGACTTGTTTCATGGCTTAGCATATACTCTATCCTAGGAAATGTTTAATTTACTTGAAAAGAATGTGTACTCTGAATTTGGCGGATAGTGCTCTGCATTTGGAATTTGGTTGAGAACGTTCAAGTCTTCTTTATTATATGTGCACTGATTTCTGTCTCGTTTTTCATTTAATTACTGAAAGTAGGGTATTAAAATTTCAAACCATTGAGCCAATTTGTTTTTCCTTTTAGTTCTGTCCATTTTTGCTTCATGTATTTGGAACCTCTAATTTTAGGCAAATATCATCTTGTTTATACAGCAATGTAGTTCTTGATGTACTGACCATTTTTTATTGTTATGAAATGTTTTGTTGTGGATTTTTTGTTTGCTTATTTGTTTGTAACTTGCCAGGCTAAATGTGAACTCTGTCTCCCTTGTGATATGTGGCCACTAATGTTGCTGCCTAGTTGACTTTTAAAATACATATTCAGAAAAATAAATAAATAAATAAATAAATAAATAAATAAATAAAATACATATTTAGGAATTCCCTGGAGGTCCTGTGGTTAGGACTCAGTGCTTTCATTGCTGTGGCCCAGATTCAATCCCTGGGGGGAAAACTAGGATTCCACAAACTGTGCAGTACAACCAAAAAATAAATAATAAAATACATATTCTTATTTTCAAGTCTTACTTCCTTAGGGTCACCTTGTGTCTATATAGCTCAGAAGTCAACCAATGATTGGACAGATTGTCCATACAGATGAATCTGGGAATGGACTGATGTTGTTATTCAGTCACCAAGTTGTGTCCAACCAAGTTGTGTCCAACTCTTTGTGAACTGTGGAAAGCCAGGCTTCCCTGTCCCTCACCATCTCCTGGAGTTTTCCCAAGTTCAAGTCCATTGAGTCGGTGATGCCATCCAACCATCTCATCGTCTGTCGCCCCCTTCTCCTCTTGCCCTCAATCTGTCCCAGCATCAGAGTCTTTTCCAATGAGTCGGCTCTTCACATCAGGTGGCCAAAGTATTGGAGCTTCCAGCTTCAGCATCGGTCCTTTCAATGAGTATTCAGAGTTGATTTCCATTAGGATTGACTGGTTTGATCTCCTTGCTGTCCAAAAGTCTCTCAAGAGTCTTTTCCAGCATCACAGTTCAAAAGCATCAATTCTCTGGTGCTGTGCCTTCTTTATTCAAAATTAAGTCATTTTCAAGTCTAATCCAGCTTGTATTTTCCATGGGCCTTTTTGTATCTCTTACGTGCATGCATGAAGCCTCAGTGTCAGCCAGCAATGTGCTTGCCCTCCTTACCACTGAAACCTCAGGCTACAGACTCCCATTTCTACTGCAAAACTCAGCAGTTTTTAAAAACATAACCACTTTTCAGATAGTTGTATGTCTATAGTTGATTTCCAAGTGTGGAAATGGTTATTTTTATCAATTTTGTCCAGCTTTATAGTTGCTTTTTGGGGGAGAAGATTTGCCAGTCTCCTCACTTGGCCATAGTCACAGGTTCCATGTAAGTATTTTTAAATGGCTTCTGTCAATAAAAGCTAAAAGGACAACCTGAATTTTAATTCAGGGAGGTTATTTAAGGTTATGGCGTGTCAAAATATTTAAGTAGTAGGTTGACCCTACATCCCAGCATGTACTTTATTGTTAAGTTCTTAACTGTCCCACCAAGAGTCTTATCATTAGAAAATTCTCCTGTCAAAATGATGGCTGAGGGCTTCCCTGGTGCCTCAGTGGTAAAGAATATGCCTGCCAATGCAGGAGACCTGGGTTCAATCCATGACCCAGGAATATCCTACATGCTGCAAGGCCACTAAGCCCATGCGCCACAACTCTTGGGCCTGTGCTCTACAGCCTGGGAGCCACAACTACTGAGCCCACGTGCCACAACTACTGAAGCCCACATACCCTACAGCCCATGCTCTGCAACAAAAGAAGCCACTGCAATGAGAAGCCCACGCACCGCAACTAGATTAGCCCTCATTTGTCCACAACTAGAGAAAAGTCTGGCAGTAAAATCATTAAAAAAAAGTGATGGCCAAATGGTTCTGTTCTCCATTTTCAATAAGGTGAATCTGAAATATTCTGACCTAATTTCTAGTGTTAAGTATAACGTCAACTTTGAACTCTATAAATGAATGCACAGCTATCAATATTCAGCAAGGTAAAGCACAGTAACACTTTTCAGATACTCATATAAACTGAAATTATGAATTTAGTGGCACAATAAACTCAATATCCTTTGCAACCAATCACAGTCATAGGCATAAGGACATAGCAAATGACAGGGGAAAAAAAGCAATTAGAAAATGTTATAGTTTCTTCTAACTTCTCTAAGTAGAAATTCATGTAAAAATGAAAAACAGTTACCTGACAATTTGGTAGCTAGAAATCTAAGATTCTGCTCTAACTAAAACGTTTCACTTTTAAAAGGCATCAAATTTAAATAATGTAACATTGCTACCCAGGGTATGCAAAAAATGCCCAAATATACTTTAGGTTTGTGAGAAACCAAATACTGAGCCTTCCTTCGAAAGAGAAAACTCCTTACTCCTGAAATAAAGAGGTTCTTAATTTCCTCAAACACTTAATCCATCTCACTTTTGCGCCTTTCTCCCCCACAATAATTCAAGATATTCTATTTTTTCAAATTTTTAAAACTTTAATAGCATATATGCTCTTTGAAAGCTTTTAAGACCCTTGCTTAGTATCCAATTAGATTTGGACAAGGTTATCAGTAAATAAAATCTGTATAAGAAGCCCTTACAAAGTCAAATGTGATCTGCTAGTAATATTTCAAGTAAGTATATACTGTGACTTAAATCAAATCACAATGAAGTTATATGTGAAAACTGCTGTATTTTGGGGGCAGAGTTAGTAAGTATGTATACATTTCTCAGAAGGATCTATGATCCCCAAAAGGTTAAAAACCACTGCTAAAGTAAATTTATCTGAGATAGTGCTAAAACATTAAGCAAGGGGATCAGATCTAAAGAGGCATATCAAACTGATGACATACAAGGCAAGTTTCCTTTCTCTAAGTAACTATCACTCAAATCTATTAAGGAACTTATTATATTTTCCCTGAAAAATTATGCTCCTTGAATTTTATAGGAAAATAAAAGTTATATTAAAATCTTGCCCAGATTCACAGAATAATTCACCAACAGATGAGAAAATTTACATCACTGATACTCAGCAAGCCACATTGCTATAATGATTTCATTTATGTATCTATATCTATACCTATATATATATGATTTTTTTTAATAGGATGAAAAACACATTGCCTAAAAAGAAAGCCAAATTTTGTCTCTGGGGAAGAAATTTAATGTCCTCTCAAGTCTTATTTAAAAAATTTTTGATTTATCATGATCTGCATATAATTCTATTAATTAACCACTTACAAAGAAATATCTTAAGGCCAGTGTACCAGTCACATACTTTCAGATATATTTTTTAAATCTTTTAATATGCCAAATTTAAAAAAAAAATTTGTTTTTTTTAGGTTAATATAAATATACTGAGGTAAAAATCAGAAAATCTAAATTTCTAAGTCAATTATAATTTAACTTAAACCAATTTTTAGTGGGAAACAAAATAAATTCAAAACTTTAAGAAAGGAAAGGCATATCTCAATAGGTTTGAGTAAAAGTCAAGGTAAAAGTTGAGTTCCTTTAGTTATTATAACATGTACAAATTGCATAGTAAAAGAATTTTCTATTAAATAAACAAAACTGATTTTTTTTCATTCTCAAAAAAAAAAGTGACATCATCAGGTGACAGCCCTTGATAATCTAACTAGATTATCATGAATCCACTGTAAAGAGCTATAGAAATACAAAATATATTCTAACACATTTACAATATTGAACAATGAAAGACAAAACATTTTATTTGCTCATAAAATGTACCTGTAAAATAGTCACTCTGTGATGGGAAAACAGAACAGCAGCTAACTTTGATGGGACCACTTTGACAGAAGTTGGTACAATAAGCAAAGAGGCACCACTTGACAAAGCAACAAATATTTCCACCACAGAAGGATCAAAGGTCAGAGGTGAAGCCAGAAACAAAACATCTTCATGAGTGATTTCAAAAAGCACCCTAAGGCAAGACAGAATGTAATTATGAGAAATGCCTAACATTTAGTAAACATATATCCTAAAAAAGTATTTATGATCATTAGGTTTCCAGATACTGGCCAGATTTATTTTTCTCTCTTAAACAAAATGGTGCTATTAATTCTAGAACTCTTCTTTATAGATATAAGGATTAAAAGCCATTTTAAGCAATACCTACTTTTTACCATGACATATTTTACGCACTTAGGCACTACTTGAAGGGATTTTGTAGATACGATTAAGGTTCCTAATCATCTGACTTTAATCAAAAGGGAGGTTATCCTGGATTGGCTGGCTTTTCTCAGTTGGAAGGCCTTTATGAGAGTGTTTATGGGACTCCCCTAGAGGTCCAGTAGTTAAGACTCTGCGCTCCCAATGCAGAGGGCATGAGTTCAATCCCTGGTCAGGGAATTAAGATCCTGCATGCCACATGGCATGTCCAAAAAAAAAAAGAGAGAGAGCATGTTTAGGCTTTCTCTGAAAAAAGAGAGTCCACAGAGCAGCTGGGTCAGCAATCACTCTCCCTTTCCCCTGGATTCTCTTTCCTGACTTGCCTGTAGACAAGCACATGCCTACTGGGTTCAGTCTATTCACAATCACCCTTTCTAATTGTCTACCCAATGGACTTCAGTCTTGATAGCCAGCCTCTACAAGTGTAAGTAAACTCCTTGTAAGAGATCCCTGATAAATCCTCCTGGTTCTGCCTTTCTGGTAGAATCTTGACTTACTCTATACTACATATTCAGTGATGATCAATAGAGACCTCTGACTCCCTTTTCTCATTATTCGTCATTTTTTTCTCAGTATCTCAACAAAGAGCAGAACAAAATATATGTGGTAAGGATATTACTGAGCATGGATGGTCAGTGATGAGACGAAGACACTGCTTGAATTTAAAGACAAAAAAATGGCAATTCTCTGGCAGTCCAGAGGTTAGGACTCGGTGCTTTCACTGCTGTGGTTGGTTTCAATCCCTGGATGGGGAACTAAGATCCTGTAAGTCACTTGGCACAGCCAAGAAAAAAAAATTAGCAACAAAAAACTCACTCTATCTAAAATTAGGAATTACCTTAAGTTCAAAATATCTTAAAGTATGGTATTGTGGGGACCCAGTTGGAGCCTCAGAGTTGGTATAAAAATTATTTCAAGCTGAAGACATTTTAGATTCAACAGATGCATAAAGAAACCTTCTTGGAACTTTCCTTATCTGACTGACAGCAGAAACCTCTGGGGAATGAGACTGACATAAATTCCATCTTCAGGGTGACTTTTACTCCCAGAAAGTGCACCAAGAGTAAACCTACCATAAACCCCCTCTACCCTCTACAGGGGAATTTTATGACCCAGAAGATGAAAAACTATCCTCATGTGCACAGGTCAACATTACCACAGTTTATCTCCTTTTGTCTTTCCTAAAGAAACCTATTTGTATTTCCCATAGAAGCCTTTTCTTCCCCTCCCTTTCCCCTACTGTTATGTAAATAAGCTCCAATTTTAACCATTTCTAAAGAAGATGTATATCTACCCAGTACTTTAAATATCATCTCCTTCTATCTCATGAGTGACTTCCCTGGTGGCTCAGATAGTAAAGTGTCTGTCTACAATGAGGGAGACCTGGGTTCGATCCCTGGGTGGGGAAGATCTCCTGCAGAAGGAAATGGCAACCCACTCCAGTATTCTTGCCTGGAAAATCCCATGGACAGAGGAGTCTGGTGGGCTACAGTCCATGGGGTCGCAAAGAGTCGGACACAACTGAGCGACTTCACTCACTCACTCACTCTATCTCATAGTATCTTACTCCTTTACCATATTTCTTCTAGTTGATTATCCAAACCAATCCTCTCCACCAATTCTTTATGTCCAGCCTACTGTTCTCCCATCTAAAAGCAAAGAAAAAAAACTACACCTTCCCATAATTCTTTCATTTCTATTAAAACTAGTTTCTAGAAAATAACACCTTATTTTTGCTGTTTCCGTATCTTTATCCCTCATTTTCTTACCTCTAATCTGTACAGTCTTCAGCTCTGGGCATTAGAAGCAAAAAGTCATTAAAGACCAGAACTGTCAATTACAGCGGACACCTCTGCAGCATTTAGCCATTCTTTCCTTTTAGATCTGTGCATAGAATATGGCAGCCACTAGATACCTGTGCCTACTGAGCACTAATAAAGTAGCTGCTCCATACAGAGAGTGTAAAGTGTAAAATACACTCTAGAGCTTGAAAATAACTAGTGTACAAAAAAGAATGTAAAATACCTCACTAATAATTTTTATACTGATTACATATTAAAATGATAATATTTGGGGTATACTGAATAATATTGTTAAAATTAATTTAACTTTTTACTTTTTAAATGTGGTTACTAAAAACTTTTTAATTACATAAAACTCACAATGACATAAAATTACATATGTGTCTCGTGAGGTTTCTATTTCTACTTCTGTTTCCTCCTTCGATTTCCTAAGACTCCTTGTCTCTGTCTGGTTCCCTTCCCCCTCCATTTTCTTCTTTCTTCAAAAGTTGAGAATCTCAACTTTACAGAGATTACTCATCTCCCAGCCGTAACAGTAAAACCAACTCCACAATGCTACAGGAGTAAACTCAATGAAATGCAAACTTTTTAATGGTTCCTTATTACCTCTTAGATTTAAGTTCAAACTTCTCCAACAGAGGATATCAGGCTCCTGCCTCTCAGGTCGTAAGTCTCCTACTCTTCAGCTTAGACCCAAACTCCTCCTTTCTCCCATACCTCTGCCAGTACCTCTACTAGGAATGTTTCCTCTCTCCTTATTAATAATTAAGAAGCAAATTTTCAAAACATATCATTTGCTATCTGGCTCCAGGTCTAGATCAAACGGGTAAAGCCCTACTCTGCAGAGAACTGAAGTTCAGATATAGCTGAAACAAGAGACACAGGTTAGTTAGGACTGTCAACAGGAACAAGAGTTATAAAGAACAGATGTTTCAAAATTCATTTTTTCCTTTAAATTACAAGTTCTGAAGAAGGATTCTAAGAACAGAACTTACCGAAAATGCTGGATGTTTGGCACTATACATGCATGAGGGACTCTGACAATCTTAGGTATCCCTGTAGTGCCTGATGTATGGAGAACATAGGCCAAGCAGTGCTTTAGCCTCACATCCATGTGCTCTTCTGACTTTTCTTCACTGCTGCTCTCAGAATTCATACTCTTTGTCATTTTTCCTTTTTCATATTTCTCTTTTCTATCATTTAGCACCAGGCTCACCTCGACATTTTTCCAATGAAGTCTGAAGAGTACTAGGTCATTATGTTCTACTGTAAGCATATCATAGTTCAATAATGCTTCATAGGAAGACTTGAATTTCTGTATTAAATGGGGAACAAAGTTTATATTATATAATATTATATAGAATATTAAGTTTAATATTCTATAGAATACTGAGTATTCATTTATTGATTTAGCATGGCCTTTTTTTTTTTTTTTTAAGTACAACTGACCTTTGAACATGGGTTTGAACTGCACTGGTCCACTTATATGTGGGTTTTTTTCTAGTAAATAGGTACTATTTCATCTGAGTTAGATGAATCTGGGGATGTGGAATTACAACTGTAAACTTATAGGCAGATTTTCCACTGAAGGGGATTCGGCGCCCCTAATCCCCAATTTGTTCAAGGGTCAACTGCACTTGCACTTTATCCAGCAATAAAAAGAAAAATGAGAAATCTCCAAGAGTAAAGTGCTATCGTTACTTTAAACTCACCTTTAACAGAGAGACATAAAAGCACACAACTGCAGTGAAATGTGATAATGAAATATGCTTCAAATGTGAATGAAAACAGAGAAGGCTGAACTTAACTTGCCTGGAAGGTCAGAGATTGATTCTTCATATGTAATGTCTGTGTTATAAGTAGCTATTCTCCAGATAAAGAAAAGGGGCATTTAGGCAATCAATAAACAGTATCTGACCTGACAATGCTGGTGTTAGAACAGTAAGCATTTCAATAAGCTGCAGAATTGGGGGAGAGAGAGAAGATGAGTAGTGCTGTTGACCAGAGATGAGTTGCTAATTCTTAGTAATTACATCCTCAAAACCAAGGAGTTTAGATCTTAATCTGTGATAGGATCCAACTGAAAGTGACAACAGCATAGACTAGACTTTGCTTGTCAAGAAGAGAATGATATGCAATTCTATAAGTGAGTGCCTTCAATGAACCTTCCGTAATAATTCAGATATGCTTACTCCTTGAAAGGAAAGTTATGACCAACATAGACAGCATATTAAAAAGCAGAGACATTACTTTGTCAACAAAGGTCCATCTAGTCAAGTCTATGGTTTTTCCAGTAGTCATGTATGGATGTGAGAGCTGGACCATAAAGAAAGCTGAGCTCAGAAGAATTGATGCTTTTGAAATGTGGTGTTGGAGAAGACTCTTGAGTGTCCATTGGACTGCAAGGAGATCCAACCAGTCCATCCTAAAGATCAGCCCTGGGTGTTCACTGGAAGGACTGATGTTGAAGCTGAAACTCCAATACTTTGGCCACCTGATGTGAAGAGCTGACTCATTGGAAAAGACCCTGATGCTGGGAAAGATTGAGGGCAGGAGAAGAAGGGGATGACAGAGGATGAGATGGTTGGATGGCATCATCAACTCAATGGACATGAGTTTGGGTAAACTCCGGGAGTTGGTGACGGACAGGGAGGCCTGGTGTGCTACAGTTCATGGGGTTGCAAAGAGTCGGACAAAGGAGTCGGACACGACTGAGCAACTAAACTGTTTGGCCTGAACTCCCAAACATCCTGTTCTAGTGCAGGCTTTCTCAATCTCAACATTACTGACATTTTGGACAAGATAAACCTTTGTGGGGGTTGTACACTGTCGGACTTTGAGCAGAATCCCTGACCTCTACCCATTAGATGCCAGTAGCATCCCCTTTTCATCATGATCATAAAAAATATCTCAACATGCCAGAATGTTTCCTGGCATGTAAAATCACAGCCAGCTGAGAACCACCACTCGAGGAGATCCTGGGCATACACTACATGCTCAATAAATACTTCTGATTGCTTTTGTGTTAAGTGATAGAAGAATACTTACACCATCATGAAAATTATGGAAAAGGAAGCAAGGCACTTTTTATAGGGTTTGCTATATATCCAACTCCTTCCTATATGCAGTTATAAAGACTAGCTTGAGATTGACAATTAATTCTTCCATCCAACCACCCCATCTACAAAACTTTCACCAAGGTTGTTTAAAAAATTGAACCTCACATTCTCATTTTAGTTTTGCTTGTGTGTGCGTGCGTGTTCAGCTGCTTCTGTCATGTTCGACTCTTTGCGACCCTGTGGACTGTAGCTCCTCTGTCCATGGAATCCTCCAGGCAAGAATACAGGAGAGGGTAGCCATTTCCTTCTCCAGAGGAATCTTCCCAACCCAGGGATCGAACCCGGGTCTCCTGCACTGCAGGTAGATTCTTTGCCACTGAGCCACCAGGGAAGCCCTTAGTTTTGCTTATTAACAAATAACCAATTTGAGGAACAGAAAATTGTGGTCAGACAATCATACATGTATATTCAGAAAATATTTATTTACCAAATTAATACTCATTGTCTCTTTCTGGAGACCCTATTCTAATACCTATTATTCTATAGGAAGCTCCCCATATACCTGAAGCTCTTGAATTGTCTTACTGATGTATGTTACAGATACAGATGCATTTTTACACATATACACAAATAGGTGAAAGGCATTTAAGTTACCCTCAAATATGAAATGATTCATTTAGGAAATGGTAACAATAGGCTAAATTGAATATATTTTCTATAATTTTTTTCCATGGTAAAACAATATTTTATAAACAATAAATGAAGAAATATTAATGAAACATGGGCTGCCCCTTGCTTAACAGACTCTGGTTGGCAGTCATTTAAAAATTTAAAAAATAATATATTTAGTTTTCCAGAAAGATCTGGCCTAAGTGCCAACCTCTTTCTCAAAATCTAAGCTTGGATACAGTTCTTTAATGTTGCTGACTACTGTAAATTGGCATAAAGATACAAAGATAAAAGTATCAAGTATTGGGGCTTCCCTGGCAGTACAGTGGTTAAGACTGCATGCTTCCAGTGCAGGAGGTATGGGTTTAATCTCTGGTCAGTGAACTAAGATCCCACATGCCACATGGCCAAAAAAAAAATATCAAGTATTATAAAAGCTTCCTTTGGAAACTTTGGAAGGAGAAAGTAAATTCAAGGCAATGCACAACTCATTTATGAGGGCAGAAGATATGTTCACGTCATTGAGCAGTGGTTCTCAATGGAGCATGGAGGGTGGAGGGTACCTCCAGGAGACATTTGGCAAAGTCCAAAGAAAATTTTGGTTGTTACAACTGAGGGGTGTTACTGACACCTGTTAGGTGAGGCCATGGGGTTACTAAACCTCTTATAATGTAAAGGACACTCCTCACAACAAACAATTACCCAACCCAAAATGTCAACAGTGCTGAGACTGAGAAACTTTGCTGAGTTAGTGAATTTAGAAATGAAGATGGGGATGAGACTCCCTTCAACCAAAAAGAAAGTAAAACACATTAAAAAAAAAAAAACAAAAATAGCCACACTTACACTTATATGCGCTTTTTCAACAAGGATATACTTCAGATTACATTTTTGCATAAAATGAATTGATAATGCTGGTGGTGAATCTGGATCAACAGGCGCATAAGCAGCAGGGACTTGGAGAATTCTAAAGAAACAAAGGACACAGTCAGCACAGGATATCTGTTGAAAATAGTCTTACTTTAAAATATCAAATTTTCAGTTCTAAAAAATCTTACCCTAAAATCCAAGAGGGTAAGTTTATCGTAGGATGGCAGTAGAGACCAATTTCCCGAATTCCTTGAAAGTCACAGTGTAACAGAAGAAAATTCGATAATGTTGAAGCAGCATTAATCACAGTCTTGTAGGTATAGTAAACTGGAGGCTGGTTGTTACATTCATCAAAACACACAGCTATTTTATCTGAATAAAGGGAGGCAGCCTGATGCACCAGTTCCTGAAGAGTCATTTCACTGAAGCTTATCTGAACATAACTGGTAGCAGAAAACTCTACCTATATCAAGAAATGTTAGGGGAACAAGGAGTTTCATGGAGTTTGTTGGTGGGGGGGAGGGAGGATGTTTAGAGAAAAAATTCTATACAATCACTCCTCATAAAAATGACTACATCAAAGACACAATTAAAGAATCGCTGAACTATGAACTGTCTATGGTAACTGCAATTTTGATACAATCAACCTAATTCCCTGTCAGAAATGGAAGCAAATATGAGAGGGGAAAGGTATACACACAGATGAGGATGAAACAAGTAGAAATGCAGAATTCTCTCAAAACAAACCACAAAGTAGAAAAGAAATAATAATAAGTAAATTATTACCCAGTAAACCAAATTTAAAGTACCATACACTTAGTTTTTTCATTTTTCTTGTTACAGGTTGATTAAAATCATTAAAATCCTGTACGGTAACTTTGAAAAAGCTAATTCAAGTGAAGTCTGCTTTTAGGAACTGAATGAAGGTGAAAACAAAATCAATCTCTGATAGAAAAAAGAGGAAAAAACCCTTACATTTATCTAATTTTAGTCCTCTCTATATAAACTGTGCTTATTATTATTAACATATAATACTTTTCAAAGGTCACAGCAAGTCACTTTTATAACTGTTAAGAACTAAGCTCTTCATACTCTAGTTTGAAATATATATAACATATATATTATACACACACACACACACACACACACATATATATATATATATATTTTTTGCAGGATCTTAGTTCCCCAACCAAGGATCCAACCCAGGGCCCCAGAAGTGACAGCACAGAACCCCAACTTCTGGGCAGCCAGGAAATAGCCTCTAATTTGATTTTTAAATTACCAATAAATTCATTTAAATTTAGACTCTATAATATTACAACTCAATAAAGTATTATATCAATACAATGTTCTTTGGGCTTCTCAATGCAGGTCCCATAAAGAAAATGTGAAGCTGCATTTCATCAAAAAAAACCTTAGGTATGATTGAACAACAACAAAAACCTCACAACTGTCAGTATTTGAACTTATTTCCCTACTGATTCATCCACATCATTTAATCAATATCAATTAGAGAAAATAAAACATTCCTAAAGAGAGCAAGGGACTTCCTTTGTGGCTCAGCTGGTAAAGAATCTGCCCGCAATGCAGGAGACCTGGGTTCGATCCCTGGGTTGGGAAGATCCCCTGCAGAAGGGAAAGGCTACCCACTCCACTATTGTGGCCTGGAAAATTCCATGGACTGTATAGACCATGGGGTCACAAAGAGTCAGACAGGACTGAACGACTTTCACTTCACTTCAAAGAGAGCAAAATGAATAACTGCTGACACCCATAAGGTTTGGAAATAATCTGATTTCTAAATACAAACTTTTAAATATAAAATAACTTTAGTATTTGTAGTATTTTTAATAAGCTTTTCTACAAATACTTGCTCTTTCTGTGATGCACAAGATAAAATGAATCTTTTAACAAAGCCATTTTTATGACAAATTACAACATTCACTATACATATCTATACAATTAATATGTTTTTTAAACTTTCAATTGCGAGTTTTCCAGTAAGAGAGTTAAGGCAAAATCTATTCTTATTGTCTAAGGTTTTCGTTTTCATTAACTGAATCATAAATACATTTGTTTCAACAGAGAATACTAAATGGATGTCCAAACATTTCTGGGACCACATAAGGGGAAAAAAAAAAAAGGAAAATCTGGTAAACAGATTATATATGTAACGGGATCATTAAGTTTTAAGATACTTGCTACTCTACATCTGTAGAGGCTGCTATTGAGTCATGAGAGGTCTTAGGGACTCTTCCTAGGTTACTGGTTATTTTAAATACTGATAACCTAAAAACTTTATTTTCCCGTATCCACCGAATTCTTAACGTTCATGAAGCGACTACGATTAATAACAACTCACAAGAGCGACCGGGCGCAGACAGAGCTCTGCCCCGCCCCGCCCCTTTCCCGAGCTTCGGAGGCCACTGCCGAAAAGAGTTGGCATTTTGCTGGTTGTTTTAATTTCAAATCTCCACTCTAGTCGCGTTGGATTTTGGACAGAGTTTGCGAGGATTTTGGAGTTGACCCTCTTGGAGTCGTACCCTTTCATACTTGACAAGAAACTCTGAGCGAGAAACTTGAATTCGAAGCAACTGGCTCCTCGTTCATGATGTGGCTGGCTAGAAAGAGATCGCTTGGAGTTGATGCTAAGAGCGATGAAATCATTGTGAAATACATGAGTGACTGGACTTCATCCATTGGACTTTTTTTTTTTTCAATAATAAGTTGCCCTACCCTGAGGGGGACTATGCAGCAATGAAGCCTGCAAACGGATTCCTTGTCATGAGGTTGACATTTTAATTGGAAGAGGTGCATTTAAATGATAACTAAGAACATTTCAGCTTTCAATAAGAGTTATATAGAAAACAGGTCTGAGGAAAGAAAGTTACTTAAGCTACTTATGCTCCTGAATAGCAGTCTTTTTTTAGAGGAGTTGGAGGCATGTAAGTTAATTATTAGAAATGTCAAGAACAGTGATTTTTTTTTTTTTTTAATACTGTGCTGGTAGCATAGAGGAAATTGAAACCGAGTTCCCCTGAAACCAAGTTCCCTCATTGAGTATATGATCAGTCTCTCCCTCCATAACTGTATTCCCTTTCTTGTCTCCTCTGACATCAATCCTGGGCTAACTGAATACTAATCAACCAGAGTCAGATGACTGTGTGTGTGTGAAGTTGCTCAGTCGTGTCCGACTCTGCGATCCTGTGGACTGTAGCCTACCAGGCTCCTCCATCCATGGAATTTTCCAGGCAAGAGTACTGGAGTGGGTTGCCATTTCCTTCCCCAGGGGAATCTTCCTGACCCACAGATCGAACCCAGGTCTCCCGCATTGCAGGCAGACACTTTACCATCTGATTCACTAAGGAAGCCCTAAGATTGCTATTTTTGATAACATCATTAATGTACTAAAATTGCTGTTGCAGATATATATATAGAGAGATATACATAGATACATATACGTATGTATGTAGGTATATCATCAGTAACATACAAATTCAGATTGTTTCTCCAGGACAAGATGAGCTCACAGACTTGTATCACCTGGCCAGAGAATTGTAAATTGCAGACAACCTGACTCACAAAACCAGATTAAGAAATGGTGGGGCTTCCCTGTTGTCTAGTGGTTGAGAATCTGTCTTGCAATGGAGGGGAGGTGAGTTCTATCCCTGGTCAGGGAAGTAAGATCCCACATGCTACATAGCAACTAAGCCTGTGTGCCACAACTATAGAGTCTGTGCACAGCGAAAGATCCCGTCTGCCGCAACTAAGACCCGATGCAGCCAAAGAAATAAGTAATAATTTTTTTTTAAAGTTAGAAGATGGTGATTAATCCAAATTTCTTTGTTCTTGCCCTTTGAAACATCCCTAACTCAAAGACCAAGATGGGGTGCATCTGAGACCTGTCTCCCATGCCCTTGTTGCTGCTGCTGCTAAGCCGCTTCGGTCGTGTCAGACTCTGTGCGACCCCATAGATGGCAGCCCACCAGGCTCCGCCATCCCTGGGATTCTCCAGGCAAGAACACTGGAGTGGGTTGCCATTTCCTTCTCCAGTGCATGAAGGTGGAAAGTGAAAGTGAAGCTGCTCAGTCGTGTCTGACTCTTAGCGAGGCCACGGACTGCAGCCTACCAGGCTCCTCCGTCCATGGGATTTTCCAGGCAAGAGTACTGAAGTGGGTTGCCATTGCCTTCTCCGATGCCCTTGTTTGGCTTAACTTTGCTGCAAACATCTGCTGTCAAGAGTTTGGCTTTCTGGAGCACTTGCCTAGTCACAAAATGATCAGGGTTTTGGTTTTGTTTTGTCTAGGGGAATGACCGAGGAAGCAGCCTGGCATCAACAAATGACGATATAAAGGAATGAGAACACAATGCTCTTGTGTCCTTAGGCGTTGGTGGCAAGAAACTGTAGCAGTAATCAAAGTAAGAGATACCTCCACTTGCCCGTGAGTATGTACCACCAGTCTTTTATTTGGTGTGTGTGTGTTGGGGGGGTGGAGAACAGTGTCAGATGTGTATCTTTGCTTCTATATTTGAGACTGACACCACTATCCACCCAGTGAGTGGGGAAGAGAAAGCCTAGATAACGACGCCCACCCAACTTCTTTTTACCCTGCTGTATGCAGTTAGATCCTCTGTCCTCCTGTCCCCAGTCTCTAGACCACTACCCAGCTGGCCATATCAGAATCGTCTGTGGTAATGTTAAAATAACACATTCCAAATTCTTGAATCTCCATTCCAAGAGGTTCTGAATCTGTCGTCTAGTGAGGGAGGGGCCTACAATCTGTATTCCTCCCCTGCCTGCCATATGCATTTTTAAAACGCTAACTTCTCTCTTACTTCAGGTCTCTTGTTCAGCTTTTCCCTTAAGCCCTTCCAGTCTTGCGTGGCTACAAGGATAACTTAATTATCCTAGTGCTACCTGCCAGGATAATTTAATTCTGATATTAATGATAGCTTGTTTGAATGTTTCTTCCCATTTCAGTCTCTATTTCTTCTGTTGGTTTTGGACACTCATGCTAGAGGCTTCCACAGGTGTCTGGTAATAATACTTAATTATTTAAAAGTGGGACATTTAAAAGGTGATTGGAAGTTCTGAGTCCGTGGGATAAGTTTTTTTAAAACCAAGTGAGAGAAAAGGGCTGCAGAGGTTGGGAGGAGGTCTCAGAATTCAGTATAAAAATTTTCTCTTAATTTTATTGCAAGTGCCTGATGTCCTCTAATACAAGGACTCTGTTTTACTCTCTCCCAAATAAAAGGGCTTTCAGAGTTAGGCTTCTAGGTTGATGGGTGGTATCATAAGGGTATAATTCATTCTCAGGGGAATGGCCAATCCTTTGTTTTAGTTACCCTCTTTATCGTTACTTGCAGAAGCCAGTTTCTGTTTTTTAGAGCCCTGATGGCTCAGTGGTTAAAAAAAAAAAAAAAAAACCCACCTGCCAACCTAGGGAGGGTTCAATCCCTGGGTCAGAAAGATCCCCTGGAGAAGGAAATGGCAACCCACTGCAGTATTCCTGGCTGGGAAATCCCATGGACAGAGGAACCTGGCCAGCTATAGTCCATAGGGTCCCAAAAGAGTTGGACACAACCTAGCATCTAAAACAAAATGATGCAAATAGGATTGCTTACTGACTTTGCTCCCTGCTGGCTTAGTCTTTCAGTTCAGTTCAGTCGCTCAGTCATGTCTGACTCTTTGCAACCCCATGTACTGCAGCATGCCAAGCCTCCCTGTCCATCGCCAACTTCCAGAGTTTACCCAAACTCATGTCCATAGAGTCGATGATGCCATCCAACCATTTCATCCTGTCGTACACTTCTCCTCTTGCCCTCAATCTTTCCCAGCATCAGGGTCTTTTCAAATGAGTCAGTTCTTCATATCAGGTAGCCAAAGTATTGGAGTTTCAGCTTCAACATCAGTCCTTCCAATGAACACCCAGGAATGATCTCCTTTAGGATGGACTGGTTGGATCTCCTTATGGTCCAAGGGACTGTCAAGAGTCTTCTCCAACACCACAGTTCAAAAGCATCAATTCTTCGGTGCTCAACTTTCTTTAGAGTCCAACTCTCACATCCATACGTGACTACTGGAAAAATTGCAGCCTTGACTAGACAGACCTTGGTTGGCAAAGTAATGTCTCTGCTTTTTAATATGCTGTCTAGGTTGGTCATAACTTTCCTTCCAAGGAGTCAGCATCTTTTAATTTTATGGCTGCAGTCACCATCTGCAGTGATTTTAGAGCCCCCCAAAATAAAGTCTGCCACTGTTTCCACTGTTTCCCTGTCTATTTGCCATGAAGTGATGGGACCGGATGCCATGATCTTAGTTTTCTGAATGTTGAGCTTTAAGCCAACATTTTCACTCTCCTCTTTCACTTTTATCAAGCAGCTCTTTAGTTCTTCTTCACTTTCTGCCGTAAGGGTGGTGTCATCTGCATGTCTGAGCTTTTCCAAATCATCTGAACTCTTTGCTTTTGGTTTCAGAATTTTGTTATCACCTTCTATCCTTGAGTTTGTGACCCTAAAAAATCCCTTTACTGTCATTTTCAGGGGGTCTAAGAGGAAGCAAATGTAGAAGACTATGTTCAAGATACCATTTTTACCTGGTAATCTAGAGTGATCATTCTAAAACATACATCAGAGCAGTCACCGCATTCTTAAGAAGTTTCAGTCGTCTCTCATTGCCTACATGGCACTCAGACTCTCATAAGGGAAGTGAGATAGTTCATTATCTCTGTAGCCTAACCTCTCACAACTGACCACTGCTTCCTCACCCCACGCTCCAGTCCCCACACCTGGTACTGTCAGATCCAGCTATAAGACCCTAGTAAGTCTTCTGAGCCTGCCAAACCCTTATCAAGTTTCTACACCTGTGCTTCAGCTGGGTCACAGGCTAAAAAACCCTTTCTCTCCCCACACTGGCTTGATGAACAGTTACTCCTCTTATGGAAACACAGCTTCAATATCACCTTTCTTCAAACTTTGTATGAGAATTTAGCTATCCTCCTCCAACCCCCATCCCATGAACCTAGCATACTGCTGGGAGCAGTTGGCCATGGACCCTGAGTGTCCCTGAAAATTCTTACTAAGTATGCAAAGAACACAAGGTACTGACTGCTTAGAGTGATCAATCTTCAGAGCTGAGATAATGTCCTCCCCAAATAGCAGGCTTGCTTCCACTTATTGTAAAAGGAATGAATCCCCCAAACTTAGTACTCCTTTCCTGTAACACCACCCACTTTGTGTGCAGACGTCCATTTATGGCTACCTTGGTTACCCAGGGGGACTTTGGAGGCTTGGAGAGCCATCAAACAGGATGAAATTCTCTCGTCTCTCACCAAGGAACCTCATGTGCACTGCCATGAAGCAGTAACAGGTTACCTTATTAGCTTTTAAATAGGGCACAAGCCTAGACCCTTCCCAAACTGTGACTTAACACTTGTCATAGAATCTATAGCAGCTGCATTGTTTCCAAGTCTGACCTAATTTAATCCCTCTTGACAGCAGAGACTCATGTGTTTTGCACCTGTTTCCTGAGTATCTTTTTATTCTTCTCCATCTACTACATGGTTCCCATTCCTGATAATCAAATACATACCCCAGTACTTTGCTGATCCTTTGCACATTTATTGGTACATTCTCATTTCACTGCTTCTCTTCACCTACTTCCCAACTCATCTCTCAGTTGTCAATGTTATTGTTTCTTCTGAAAATAAAAATTATTTCAAAAATAATTTTCAAAGTCCTTGATCCTACCCTGAGACAAGGTTAGGTCACTGTTATGTGCTCCTGTCAGAGAAGGCAATGGCACCCCACTCCAGTACTCTTGCCTGGAAAATCCCGTGGACGGAGGAGCCTGGTGGGCTGCCATCTGTGGGGTCGCACAGAGTCGGACACGACTGAAGCGACTTAGCAGCAGCAGCAGCAGCATGTGCTCCTGTAGCATCATAGCCCATAACACAGTTGGGACCGTGTTGTGTGATTTACTCTAAGGGAGCTCAGCTGCCCAGTTGAAGGCAGAGGAAAGATTGACAGGTGGTTGAGTTCATTCAGGCTTGGCATATTTGCCGGGTGACTGAAAAAAATGGAAGGATGGGGGAAGTCAGGCTGTTTGCAAGAGTAAGCCCACTAGAGTTCTCTAGAGAAACAGAACCAATGGAATAAATGGAGCTTAAGAAACTGGCTCAAAGAATTGTGGGGGCTGGCAAGTTTGAAACCTAGGGCAGACCCACAGGCCAGAAATTCAGGTTAAGAGTTGATGTTGCAGCCCTGAAACAGCTTGGAAACTGGTAGGGTTTCTAGGGTGCAGGCCCAAGAATTCTAATTCAGGAAACTGCAGTCTGTTCTTAAGGCCTCAACTGACTGGATGAGGCCCACCCACACTATGGAGGGCAATCTGCTTTACCCAGTTTACTGATTTAAATGTTTATTACATCTAAAAAATACCTAGACAGGTATTTCAACAAACAGCTTGGCACCAGAGCCTAGCCAAACTGAAACATAAAATTAACCATCACATCTTAACATATCCATCAGTGAAGCCAAACAAGCAATTTTCAATGATTGAGGAAGGGTGCAAGGACCAACCTGGGTCTCCTTTGTGTCATCATTTTGTTTGACATAGTGCAGTGAGAAATTCCAAAGCAGTTAAAAGAATCAATTCCTGCCATCCAACAACTGAGCTACATAAGAAGACAATTTCTGCACACAAAAACAAGCTTACATTGCATGTTGCTGTTTACTCTGAAGTGTCTGTACAGTTCTACTGTTGAGGGGTCTGGATTTTCTCTTTGATCAACATGAGGGCAGTTTTCCTTAGAGAAGTTGACTAGACCTACTTGAAACCCAAAGAAAGGCATGAGAAACTCACCTGATGCTCTAGGGCAAGATTCTGAGAGGCAATGATATTAATATGATTAAGTGGATTAAGTCTGTCAAAGCACACTTTGCTAGATTCCAGGGAAGTAGAGATAATATTAAAATTGGTACAGTAAGAAGTAGTATGAGCTAATTTAAAACATACAGAGATTAATGACAGAAAAAAATATTTAAAATGTGGATGCACTACAGAAGACTGGAGATGGCCTCTGCTTTCTTCACTTTAACTATATGCATGTATTTTTATTGTTTTTGTTTTTAGAGGTAGGACCCTGGTGCCTTTATTTTTATTTTGTGATTTTTTTTTTGGGCCACCCTGAAAGGCATGCGGGATCATATTTCCTGACCAGGGATTAAACCTGTGCCTGCTGCAGTGGGAGCTCGGAGTCTTAACCACTGAAGACTGGTAAGTCCCCTGGTATCTTTATTTTTAAACAGACTGTTTTTAAAGCAGTTTTAGGTTCACAGCAAAACTGAGCAGAAGGTACAGAGTTCCCCTATGCCCCCTATGCTGTGCTATGCTTAGTCGTATCCAACTCTTTGCAACTCCATGGGCTGTAGCCTGCTAGGCTTCTTTGTCTATAGGGATTTTCCATGCAAGAATACTGGAGTGGATTGCCATGCCCTCCTCCAGGGGATCTTCCTAGGGATAGAACCCAGGGGTCTCCTGCAATGCAGGTGGATTCTTTAGCAGCTGAGCTACCAGAGAAGCCCCCTATATGTCCCCTACCCCCACATATAATAACCTCCACTGTTATCAATTTCCTCCCCCACCCCAAGTGGTCCATTTGTTACAGCTGATGAACCTACACTGGACACATTGTTATCACCCAAATTTTCTAGTCTACATTAGGGATCATTCTTGATGTCATATACTCTATTCAGTTCAGTTCACTCGCTCAGTCATGTCCAACTCTTTGCGACCCCATGGACTGCAGCACGCCAGGCTTCCCTGTCCATCACCAACTCCCGGAGTTTACCCAAACTCATGTCCATTGAGTCAGTAATACCGTCCAACCATCTCATCTTCTGTTGTCCCCTTCTCCTGCCTTCAATCTTTCCCAGCATCAGGGTCCTCTCCAGTGAGTCAGTTCTTCACATCAGGTGGCCAAAGTATTGGGAGTTTCAGCTTCAGTATCAGTCCTTCCAATGAATACTTAGGACTGATTTCCTTTAGGATGGACTGGTTGGATCTCCTTGTAGTCCAAGGGACTCTCAAGAGTCTTCTCCAACACCACAGTTCAAAAGCATCAATTCTTCAGTGCTCAGCTTTCTTTATAGTCCAACTCTCACATCCATACATGTCTACTGGAAAAACCATAGCTTTGACTTGATGGACCTTTGCTGGCAAAGTAATATATGAGAACCCAATATATTCTATAGGTTTGGACAAATATATAATGACATTTATTCACCATCATAGGAATACAGACAATAGTTTGACTATCCTAAAAATTTCCCCTGTGCTTCACCTATTCATCCCTCTCTCCCCACCAACTTCTGGCAACCACTGATCTTTTTATTGTCTCCACAGTTTTGCCTTTTCCAGAATGTCATATAGTTGGAATCATACAGTATGTACTCTTTTCAGACAGACCTCTTTCACTTAGTCATAGCAATATAAGTTCAGTTCAGTTCAGTTGCTCAGTCGTGTCCGACTCTTTGCGACCCCATGAATTGCAGCACGCTAGGCCTCTCTGTCCATCACCAACTCCCGGAGTCTACCCAAACCCATGTCCATCAAGTCGCTGATGCCATCCAACCATCTTATCCTCTGTCGTCCCCTTCTCCTCCTGCCCCCAATCCTACCCAGCATTAGGGTCATTTCCAATGAGTCAACTCTTTGCATGAGGTGGCCAAAGTATTGGAGTTTCAGCTTCAACATCAGTCCTTCCAATGAACACCCAGGACTGATCTCCTTTAGGATGGATTGATTGGATCTCCTTGCAGTCCAATGGACTCTCAAGAGTCTTCTCCAACACCACAATTCAAAAGCATCAATTCTGCGGCGTTCAGCTTTCTTCACCATCCAACTCTCACATCCAAACATGACCACTTGAAAAACCATAGCCTTGACTAGACGGACTTTTGTTGGCAAAGTAATGTCTCTGCTTTTAAATATGCTATCTAGGTTGGCCATAACTTTCCTTCCAGGGAGTAAGCGTCTTTTAATTTCATGGCTGCAATCACCATCAGCAGTGATTTTAGATCCCGAAAAAATAAAGTCTGACACTGTTTCCACTGTTTCCCCATCTATTTCCCACGAAGTGATGGGACCAGATGCCATGATCTTAGTTTTCTGAACGTTGAGCTTTAAGCCAACTTTTTCACTTTCATCAAGAGGCTCTTTAGTTCTTCTTCACTTTCTGCCATAAGGGTGGTGTCATCTGCATATCTGAGGTGATTGATATTTCTCCCGGCAATCTTGATTCCAGCTTGTGTTTCCTCCAGCCCAGTGTTTCTCATGATGTACTCTGCATATAAGTTAAATAAGCAGGGTGACAATATACAGCCTTGACGTACTCCTTTTCCTATTTGGAACCAGTCTGTTGTTCCATGTCCAGCTCTAATTGTTGCTTCCTGACCTGCATACAGGTTTCTCAAGAGACAGGTCATATGGTCTGGTATTCCCATCTCTTTCAGAATTTTCCACAGTTTATTGTGATCCACACAGTCAAAGGGTTGGCATAGTCAATAAAGCAGAAATAGTTGTTTTTCTGGAACTCTCTTGCTTTTTCAATGATCCAGCGGATATTGGCAATTTGATCTCTGGTTCCTCTGCCTTTTCTAAAACCAGCTTGAACATCTGGAAGTTCATGGTTCACGTATCGCTGAAGCCTGGCTTGGAGAATTTTGAGCATTACTTTACTAGCATGTGAGATGAGTGCAATTGTGTGGTAGTTTGAGCATTCTTTGGCATTGCATTTCTTTGGGATTGGAATGAAAACTGACCTTTTCCAGTCCTGTGGCCACTGCTGAGTTTTCCAAATTTGCTGCCATATCGAGTGCAGCACTTTCACAGCATCATCTTTCAGGATTTGAAATAGCTCAACTGGAATTCCATCACCTCCACTAGCTTTGTTCGTAGTGATGCTTTCTAAGGCCCACTTGACCTCACATTCCAGGATGTCTGGCTCTAGGTGAGTGATCACACCATCGTGATTATCTGGGTCGAGAAGATCTTTTTTGTACAGTTCTTCTGTGTATTCTTGCCACCTCTTCTTAATATCTAATGCTTCTGTTAGGTCCATACCATTTCTGTCCTTTATCGAGCCTATCTTTGCATGAAATGTTCCTTTGGTATCTCTAATTCCTAGAGATCTCTAGTCTTTCCCAATCTGTTGTTTTCCTCTATTTCTTTGCATTGATCGCTGAGGAAGGCTTTCTTATCTCTCCTTGCTATTCTTTGGAACTCTGCATTCAGATGGGAATATCTTTCCTCTTCTTCTTTGCTTTTCGCTTCTCTGCTCTTCCCAGTTAAGTTCACTCCATGTCTTTTCATGGCTTGACAGCTCATTTCTTTTTAGGACCAAATAATATTCTGTTGTCTGGATGTACCACAGTTTATTCATTTATCTACTTTATTTTTATTTTAAAGAGTACTCCATTCCAACAACACATATAGTTTGAAAATCTAAGCCTCCTCTGCACCTTCCCGATTCTTGCTAGTGTTTCCCAGAATTTGGCCACTATCGTAGTGCTTACTTAGCACTGCATTTCTAATTCCTGCATTCATCCCTCCTACTCCCATCAGCAGTTTGCCTGGTTCATAAGAGATGTCCTGTTATTGAAATTCCTGAATCAGAGAAGTAAGATATAATGAGGCGATGCCAAAAATGGATCCTGGGTATGACTGTCACTGTACTGTTCACCATGATGCACTACCTAAAAATCTCTATTTAGAAAAAGTACACACACATATTTAAATGTACTCATTACATGTATCTGTCACCAATGCATCACAAGGAAGTCACAAAAAGTAGGCTTAGTTTAGTTCACAAGATAGATTCTGTGAAAACACACTTCTCATTTTCTCTGCAGCTTACCATACCTATATAAATTTAAAGCAGCTAAACAACATTTGAGATTACAGTGACATAAAACTGTAATTCACATTTCAGAAACTTGTGAAATAAAAGGTCATGGTGGAGAAAGAGTCAGAAATCTATAAAATTACTAAAGTGTCACAGTACCATTTTCTTTCTAAAAGCACTTCAATAAAACAAAAAACTCTGGAAAACACAAAAGTCAAATCAGAGATTTTGGTTTAGTACTTTCCCTGAGTCTCTTGTTTTATTTAAAAAAATCAAATGTAAAAAATGTAAGTAAGGCTAGTTCAAAAGTGACCCAAAGGTCTCGCCTCCTCCATGGTGCCCCAAAGAATGTATTTAAGACCAGAGGCTACATACACAAATGGTCCCAGGGCGTTATTCAAATGCCAGTTTGCTTGTGTACCCACCACAGGGTTATGTGACCACTGCTGCCTGACGCATATGGGCTTAAAGAGCTGTCAACAGTTTCTCTTGGCCTGCCATGACACAACACATGAGACTAAATACTGAACAAAGAGAAAAAGACTATAGGTATTAATAAATATAATACTCTAGGGGGATTTGGACACTATGTACACCACATCAAGGTAATGCACCTAAAAAAACACTTTTATGTTTTAAAAATCTTACATAAGCAAGGGCTGAGGGCAAGTCACCTCAGATGTTAACAAACAGTTAAAAAAAAAAACTTAAAAGATCTAATTCATTAGATCTCAATAAAGTAGAACAAGTGGTAAATTAATGAATTAATGCTTAGAATTAGATGGGCACACTAACTGGAAAAGGTTGTCTCGTTCCTTAAAATTGGCCCCTCATTGCATACACGTTTGCAAGTGATCAAGCGCTTCATTAAAAGGCATATAATCCAATGAAAGATAAAACGTTTGTTAGAACCTAAAAAAAGTTATCTTTTACTTCAAATGTATAGAACCTAAAAAAATTGATCTTTTACTTCAAATGTACTAGGTTACTTCCTGTGCTTCTACCATAAGGGCACTAAGTAGTATGGATCATATTAACACTTTCTAGTCAAATGTAGGAAAATTTTTTGCACAGACATCTTTTTATAATCAGGGCATTTCAAAGCTAGGTGGCAAATCACTGCTGTACGTCCCCCTTTTGAAATCTTGACTGCAGACCAACAACCAACATTTCAAAAGCTAATTCACTGTCTTAAAATTGGGAGGTGGAATGATGGCTCTAACCACCAAAATAACTGCTAGTCATTGAATTTAATAATATAAACACCTCATCGCATAGGTGAGGAAAGTGAGGCACAAAAGGTATTTTTTTTTTTAAGAGAACTCTAGATGATAGATAACTTTGGGGTATAATGGATTCAAGTTTAATTGAATCTGATGTATTGAATTGTATGATATATAATGAACAATTAACTCACATGTCCTGTTTGCATCACAACACCTTAGTCTAACCTCTTGCAAACTCTTTAAAGCATGGACCTGGCAAATGACATTTAACCACTTGTCTTCTCTAACCAAGCTAGCTAATGCTTGAGTGAAAAAACAAAACAAAATACATATTGTTGTATTAAATGCAATTAGCAATGTTCAATTATGAAAATATTCTATAAATGAATTTCAATAACTCTTAAACATTCCACAAAATTTCCTAAGAAGCTGTGAGAATATAATACCTGGCAATCCTCTCTAAAACAGAAATTCACCTATCTGCTACATTACAGCTGATGATCTGAAATGTATATGATCTCTAAGAAACAACAGTACTGAATAAAACGGAAAGGATCAACCAAGTTCCTAGATAATACCAAAGTATTTATTCAGGATTACTGAATAAATCATAGCAATTTGGTATCCTTTTCAGAAAAAAATCTCAAAACTTATAACACAAGCATTTGGCATTTCATATTGTACCAACTGAGTAACAGTAAATGAAGGTATAGCCACTACAACTTCTTCACCAACTTCTGTGTCCTGAAATAGCATGTCTGCCCATGGCAGCTACCATTCTAATTCCACCGGATATTTTCCAGTCAGACAAGCTGTACAATGATCATTCTTTTCAAAACATTCCAGACCATTCCCATGTTCTTGAATCATAATATCTTCCTTTGTACAATGACCATTGTTTTCAAAACATTCCAGACCGTTCCCATTTTCTTGAACCATAATTTCTTGCTTTTTCACTCTCTGTTTTTTCAATGTTATTCCTTCTTGTACAGATGAAACCAGTCCTTCTACTGATAGATACACAACACTGTTTGCTCCTAAAGGGGAAAAGAGGGGGAAAAGGTCATGACACTTCCTTTGGAAAGGAAGAATTGCCTAACAGAGAATAGTTACAAACAGAAAAACATAAGCCAGAATAAATATTTCTCCTTTAGCCTCTGTTTTTTTTTATTTTTTTAAAATTTCAATTATTTACTTATTTATTGGCCGCATGGCTTCTGGGATCATAGTTCCTCGACCAGGGATTGAACCTGGGCCCTCAACAGTAAGAGCTCATAGTCCTAGCCACCAGACTGCTAGGGAATTCCCTCCTTTAGCCTCTCTTAAAAAAAAAAAAAGGAGGGTGGTGGTGGTGGCTGGAGCATCAATAAAACACAGGGTCTTTATTATTGTTTTAAATTTTAAATTGGAATTTAAGGGATAACATAATTTTTTTTTTTTTTTTGGGATAACATAATTTAAAATAGCACTGGAGAATTTGTGTCTAAAATCGATTCAGAAGGCTTCAGGAGTCAGTTTTCTTGAATAATAGATTTTGAAGTCAGGAAGATCTGGGTTCACAGTAAAGCTCAAGGTCATTTACTTTGCCCAGGTCTATATTTTTCATCTATCAGATAAGGGAAATACTAACTATAGCATTTTCGTAATATTATTACAATAATATAGATACGGTCCTGGCAAAGAGTGAGTGTTCACAATATATCAGATGGGTAGTGTTAAAAATACTTAACTGGTAAGGTACAGACACAACCAGGCATGACCAGTCAAGAGAAACACTAGCCGTAAAGCAATGAATGTGGTGGACATACCATACATGGATGAACATGTAGATGATATTTATACCTCACCTGAATTTGAAAGGTAAATGTCTTCCCAGGATGACCTCCATCTGCAAGTCTTCTGACCTCATTGTTAATGATGAGCCTACACAAGCTTTTCACTTTTGATTTGTACCCACATCCAAATTGTTTTATTAGAAATCTGTGGTGAAAGTACTTGTTTTTCTTCTGATCTGAGCTTCGGGAGATGTGAACTGATATGTAGCTCTCTGCTGTGAAAGCCCTTCTTCCTTCTCCTCCAAGCTCACCTGGCCTAGCTCTCTATCACAGCACTCACTATGTTGTCCATATACACCAGGCACTCCCACTGTTCATCTGCTCAACATACATAACGTCTTCTTTTAACAAATATTGAACACTATTTTTCATTAAAAGTGTAAAGATTAATAGGCTTGGATTTTCTGTTAAAAATGAATAAAGATCAAAGTTTACAGAAATTTTGATACCTACCTAGATAATCTGAAATATGCTCAAATTCTGGTTTATTGGCAATAAGCTCTTCTTTTGTTGGTATGTTTATTCCCATGAAGCATGGATATCTAATTGGTGGTGAAGCTACACGAATATGTACCTTGGGAAGAAATCATTTCATGCATTCATTAGTTCATACATTCATTAGATATTCACTGGAAGAACAATTATGCAAAATTCTGTCACTGGCAAATGCAACATAAAATTGTTTTATAGAATGTTTTAAAAACATATGGGCAGCAAAGCACACTACAAAATTTCTTTCAAAATAGGTAGAAAAAAAATCACGTGATATACATACAGAACTCCAAGTGTTCAGTCAGAATTACTTTTAGAATTAACTTAAAGAATGACCAAGAATCCTACTTGAGCAGTCCTGTTCTAGACCCTAAAGTGACCTGGACAAGAATTTTGAAATGTTAGCCACTTGTAAAGGGTTCTTTATACAGAGCTGTTCACTGTTTCTTTTTGTCATCTACTGACAAGGATATTTCTTTCTTCCGATCTCTCATTTCTGATTTATTACATTCCTAGGACCACCTTCATTTTTCTCTTCTAACACTTGAATGGAAATTTTGCCTACCTCCTATTTTACCATTTTATTAGTAAAAAGAAAAGAACACCTACCAGGATATAATTTAAAAAAACACCTTACTATTACAAACAGCTATGTTTGTCTACTTTTTTTAATCTATCATTATTTTCTGACTTTTGTCAGGTAAATTTACAAAGCTATAATCAGTGTCCACATTTACTTTTTACCTTTCTTATAACAGCAAAGATTCCCCCATGTTTAGCAGTCTTTATAGTTTTTAATGGTTGCATTGTATTTCATCATACTGACATATCAATTTACCAAATTATTTCCTGCTGGTAGATATATAAGCTATTTCCAGTTCTTGTATTTATTTGTGTCTTATTCTTTTTTTTACTATAGTATGGGTGCTGAACTAACTTTATACTTCTTTGTCTTCATTACATGACTTTCACAGAATTCCCAAGAGATTATCATAATCATAACTAGTCATAAAAAAAGGCTAGAAATCTTAAGCACAATTATCTTAGACTGTCATACTGCTTTTTATATCATTTTCTCCACATTGGATTTTCTAAATCTGATCAACTATTAGTAAATGACACATCTCATTTAGTAATATGAATTACTGAAGTATTTAGTTAGAATGAGCTTTGCAATTTGATAATACAACCCAATGTGTCAAATTATTACAGTAGGACTGCTTCTACATCTTCATTAAAAAAGTAATCAATATCCTACAAATTTAAAAGTATTCTATTTTGTGATTTGTTAGTTTTAAATTAGGTTTATAAAAATTTTAACATAAAATTTTACCGATTTTATCATATTGTAAATTATTGGTGCCTTAGGATAGGTGTTTTAATATTACTTACCTCTTTTGCACCAGATTCTTTGAGTAACTTGATTATGGGTGAGATGGTATTGCCTCTCACAATTGAATCATCTATAAGAACAATTCTTTTTCCTTTAAAGTTGTCTGACAGTACTCCAA
This sequence comes from Okapia johnstoni, assembly GCA_024291935.2. Lineage (NCBI taxonomy): Eukaryota > Metazoa > Chordata > Mammalia > Artiodactyla > Giraffidae > Okapia > Okapia johnstoni. The sequence continues at coordinate 65,263,564 of CM044308.1, forward strand.
ATTTTTTCGCAACACCAAGTTGTCTTAACCTCATGTTTGGCTGAATGAATGTTCTTCCTACATACCGGTTTTTACATAGCACCTCCACGTATGGAAGCCCACACTAATAGAGAAGGAGTAAGAGGACAATGAGCAGCATATATATGGAGAACTCCAGGGCCCTGTTTTCTCTAGGTCATGCTTCCATTAGAACATGTATGTAAAAATTTTAAATGCAGTTATAATTCTGAGCTCTCCATCATCAGATTACAAGTTTCCTTCACTATCTAAACTGTAGGGAAGACAAGGCAAAAAGAAAAATTATCAAAAGTCTTCTACTTAGTGGGAAAAGCAATTCATTTTACTAGAATTTGTAATGTTTCTTTCTTAAGTATTGTTATTTCTCTATCTTGGAAGGAAACGCTAAGAATGTGAACACATGACAAAGAATAAATCACTATGAGAAAAATCCACATATTGTATGCATATTATTTCTCTAAAAAGTTCATAAACTGAACTTCCCAACACAATGAATGTTGGGTATTATACCCCAGAATCACTGTAATTATATAATCCACTTGGTTATGAAAAATGCAGTTAAGCATAGTACTAAGAACATTATACAAAATTTAAAAATTAGCTTTATTACCACCCACCCTCAGCAGGAAACAATACACCAGTGGCTTACGAGGGTGCTTTATAGTAAGTAAATATCACCACTAAACTCAATATATAGTGTGATGTTCTCTTTCTAAAATGAGAGGATCATTCTCCTAGAGTCTTTGGGTCAATTTTTTGTGGATCCACTAAAAACAGTGCCACTAAATGAAAAGGCTGGAAAATAAGTAACTCCTGTAAAGAAACACTGTCTTTTTCCCTTACTCATAAATTGATGACTTTCTCTTTATATACATGGATTTCTAATCCCAGTGCTAAATAAGCAATTCACTGTGGGTTAATGAAGAGAAAATACCTTTGTTGCGTAACCAAGAGCAGCAGGTGTAGCAGATTCTGGAACAGTGCTAACCAAATCTGCATCCACGGGGGCTTCAATGGCCAGCTGCTGACCACAACGATATCTTACTGTGTAAACCATCTGGTCTAGAATATTTGGAAAAGGAAATTTTTACTTAGTATACTATAACCCAGCATATCATTATTGTAAGAAACTAGCTTGTTAGAACTCTATAGAATTGAGTACCAAAAGAAAAGCAAGACAAAAAAAACCATTAAAGTGGAAACACATAAATCAGGGCGAATTCACTCTTTAAAAAAAAATAATAATAATAACCTTGGGATTTCCCTAGTGGTCCAGTGGTTAAGAGTTCAACTTGTAATTCAGGGGACAAGGGTTCAATCCCTGGTTAGGGAACTAAGATCCCACATGCTGCAGAGCAACTAAGCTCGTGCACTCTGGAGCCTTCATGCCACAACTAGAGAGCCAGCGTGCTGCAACTACTGAAGCTGGTACGCTACCACTAGAGAGCCCATGCACCCCAACAACAGATCCCACATGACATAATGAAGATCCAAGGTGCCACAACTAGGACCCAAAGCAGCCAAATAAATATAAGTAAGTTAATCAATTAATTAAAAAAAATTAACCTTAATACATAGCTAAAAACCATAATCTTTACCCCAAAAAGGAAAAAAATCTGACAGTCGGAGGAACTGTGATCTTTTCACAACATATAACTGTGCCTTCAAAGCCTTTGGGCCCAAGCACTTTCTTGTTTCAATGAGATAACAGATTTATGTCAATAGTTAGAGATATTTTACTTACCTTCAAATATACTATCTGGTCTTGCAAAATAAACATATTCAAAGATACAGAAAGCCATTGCATTTCCTTCAGACCTTGGTATAATATCAAGAGTTTGGACTTTATGTCTGGATATTTCCACAATTTCTCCAGGCAAGACTTCACGGTAATATCTTGGGAAACAATGTTAAAGGAGACTTGAAGTAAACCAGTCCTTAAGGCTAATTATCTATTATAAAGTGCACAGAGTCCCTTTCCTTATAAAAGAACAAAGGGTTCAGTTTAATATCAAGTCTATTGGCTTAAAAAATAAAAAGTATTCCTCCAACAGTAATTTCTATAAATCTGCTACCCCACACTTGAATTTAGAATTTAAAAAAATAAAAGTCCTGCATTTTATTGATTTGTAACGGAATGAAGGTTAAAGAGAACACTTTTATCCTGGCTAAAATTTTTTTGCTCATCACTATTCCTTGTTGAGATTCTTCCTTTCTAAAATAAGTCTCATGGCATTTTGAAAACAAGATCCCAGTTCCAGGAAGAGAAGGTACTACTGACACGTTAGGGTTTCCCTGGTGGTTCTGTGGTAAAGAATCTGCCTGCCAATGCAGGAGACATGGATTCGATCCCTGGGTTAGGAAGATGCCCTGGAGAAGGAAATGGCAATCCCCTCCAGTATTCTTGCCTGGGAAATCCCAAGGACAGAAAAGCCTGGTGGGCTGCAGTCCATGGGTTCACAGAAGATTCAGACATGACTTAGCAACTAAACCAGGAAATTAATGTTAAGTGCAACTGCTGAGCACAATGTACAAAAGAAACTGCATTTAAAAGCATGTGTTCTTGCAGACATCAGAAGCAAAACTTCCATGTAAAAATTTTTTAAATTGATATGGAAAAGTATGTTGAATGATACAAAATTTACCGTGCACCGATAGATAAAAAGCTACAAGATTCTGAAGACACCACCCATCCTTCTGTTTCTGATGGTTTTTTTCCTGTAAATCACAAGACAATCAATTCAGTCATTGAATTCAAGAAATTTAAAAGAGGCTACCTATTTCAGGAGAATAAACACCAATTTTATAAACAAAAGAACTCATACACTATCCATGACTGACTTTAAGAATTCCTCATTTGACTAGTACCAAAGATAAGATCGCAAGCTTCCTTCAAACAAAATGATTTCATGGCTTGAATAAGACATCTGACAAGTCAAAACGTCACCGAAATCATACTGCACAAATGAAAAAGCTGGGCAAAGGATATGAACAGGCTGTTCAGGCAGGACAAACAGAAACGCCCATTAAATATATTAAAAGTGGCTCATCCTCAGAGATACTCAACCAAGATCCCATGTCCCACCTGGGGTGGCTAAAAAAGAGGAAAAAGCTAAGTGCCACTTTTTTCTTTTTTACTAAGCTTTTTTATTCAGTAAGTTCTGTATACCTGAAGATTTCAGGGTGTGTCAATAGTAGGACAATGACTTGGAAAAGCATTATGAATTTATTGTATTTCTTTTGAAGTTCATTACCTTTATCAGTTATATCAGAAATAGGAATAAGACGACCAATGCATAGAGGACGATTTCCATAGGGATCGCGGACTGCATAAATCACATCTTTGTGCATTATAAGCAAAGAGTATGCCGTGGGTGCTTCCTTCATTAAATTTTTAATCCTGGAATCAATTACATAATTCAATGAATAATTTTCATTATAAACACATGCAAGACAAAGGTCTCATTACCACAGCTGCTAGCTCAGTCTAGTTTTACAATTACCTTGCTACCCAGTCTGGGGTGTCATCTTGTTCCTGAGGAGGGGTATAGGCCAGTAGCTGGGTGATCATTTCACTATCAGAACTTGTTGACAGACCAATACCATGACGCAGAAGCTGTTTAGAAAGGAGAAAAGTCGTAACCGTTAGAGGTGAAGCATCAACTCACCCTTCACCCAATAGCCTGCCATCACAGAAAGAGATCAGATATTGTGTGGATGCTGTTATGAAATACTGCATTCTACCAATGGTAGGTATGTATATCTAATGATGGAGAACTACTGCTGGAGGCAATGGGAAGTCTCTGAAGCTTTGCTTTTTTTTTTTTTTATATCCTAGAAAGTCTTTATTAAGCAAAATAAATAACACCTTTTATCTTTCCAGAGGGAAACTTTAACTTCTAGGAGGAAAGTTCTTTGTTGTTTTTTTTTTTATTAATTTATTTACTTTAGTTGGGGGCTAATCAGACAGGAAAAAAAAGTGCTTTAGGAGGTATACAGGAAAGCCTTTGAAAACTAAGTTTGAAGGAATGTAGACCTGCAGTAGGTAGGTGGGGAGGCAGATGGAGACAGCATGAGGGTTTGGGATTGTAGTTCTAACTTTTTCAGTTCACTCCTGGCAAATAGGACACATTCCCATAAGAGTGGCACACTACAGTGGGGATTTTCAACCCAGGTTTGCTGGTGGTGGTGATCGTGGCTACCTACCCTCACTGATCAGCCCTGATGCAGTGAAATGTGCTAATATGAAGTTGAGTACCTGCGAAAGGGGTTAGGTCTAGAAATAATGAACAAGGTATTGTTTGGAATTGAACTTTTGGTGGTGATCTCTAAATAGTGAGTCTTAAAATAATTTTTACTTCATATTTATATTTTTGATTGAATAAAAAATATGTTTTCATTTGGTAGCAAAAAACTGTATTATTACAATGACAATGCCAGAGCCTAAGAAGAGGGTAGGACAAAGTTCTGGGAATAATTAAATCAGTTTTCCAAATCACTATTCCAAAGCAATGCATCAGAATCACCTCAGGAGCATATTACACTGCAGATTAAGCAACCTCATTCCCACCCCAGACTCTGGGGAGAATATGTTGGAATTTGTAATGAGAACAAGTACTCCAGGTAATTCTGTTACAGTTGTTCTTTGCAATTAGGTAACAGGAGAAGGCAATGGCAACCCACTCCAGTCCTCTTGCCTGGAGGGTCCTATGGACGGAGGGGCCTGGTGGGCTGCAGTCCATGGGGTCGCGGAGAGTTGGACACTACTGAGTGACTTCTCTTTCACTTTTCACTTTCATGCATTGGAGAAGGTAATGGCAACCCACTCCAGTATTCTTGCCTGGAGAGTCCCAGGGATGGGGGAGCCTGGTGGGCTGCCGTCTATGGGGTCGCGCAGAGTCAGACACGACTGAAGCGACTTAGCAGCAGCAGCAGCAGCAGCAACAGGTGGCAACAACAAGATAATACATACAGTTTACCAAGATCCTCCATACTTCTTTTCAATAATTTATCACAATCATGAAAAAAGTATTAAAAAAAAAACCCTTACCTTTTTCCTTAAGCGAGCAGCATTAACTAATTCGCCATTATGTGCCACAGCTATTTTCCCATGAAGTGTTTCAACAACAAAGGGCTGGCAATTTTCTAATTCACAGTTTCCTGTAGTGGCATACCTTGTGTGTCCAATTCCAAGATTCGAAGTATATAATTTCTTCAAATTGTCTTCAGTAAATACGTGATTTACAAGACCCATTCCCTTGCAAAGTCAAAGTAAAAGCTCATTTAGAAAAAAAACACTAGTAGAACTTTTATAAGCTTCTGCTCAGACAATTCCAAATTAGAAAATGCAGTTCACTTAATTTCCCTGTGCTTCAGAATTCTAATCTTAAAAAAAAAAAAGACTAACCTAATTGTAAGAACTGTGAAGCATTAAAATATATATCTGAGGTGGAATTCATATAACAAAATTAATCATGCTTATTTTATAAGATTGTTGTTTAGTCACTAAGTTGTGTCTGACTCTTGCCATCTCATGGACTATAGCCCTCCAGGCTCCTCTGTCCATGGAATTCTCCAGGCAAGAATACTGGAGTGGGTAGCTAACCCCTTCTGCAGTGGATCTGCCTGACCCAGGGATTGAACCTGAGTCTCCTGCACTGCAGGTAGATTCTTTGTCTGCTGAGTCACCTGTTTCATAAGATACTTCTTGATAAAACATGGAAGAACAGATGCACTAAGTGGTAACATTTGTCAAATATAATCAACTAAATTATAATTTTAAATTCAAAGTATGTTAAAGTATTCAAATAAATGATAACTTGTCTGAGTCAATCTAGCAAATTATCACTGGGCGAGAAATGCACTGTAGAACAAATAAAAACGTTGACCCTTGAACAATACAGGCTTGGACTGCACAGGTCCACTTATTCATGGATTTTTTTCCAATAAATATATCAGAAAAAATTTTTGGAGATTAGCAATGATATAAAAATACAGTGAACCATGTAGCCTACAGTAAAAAATTTAAGAAACTGAATATGTTATGGATGCATAAAATATTTGTAGATACTAATCTATTTTATCATTTACTACCATAAAAATGTACAGAAACCTATTATAAAATATTAACATTTATCAAAACTTATGCACACAAAAAACACAAACCATAACTGGTGCTATTTTCTTTTTCAAGAAACGTAAACAAGCATAAGGGTGCAGTATTAAGTAATTGCATAAAATGAACTGTAGTCCATACTGCACTACTGAAATTATTTTGGAGCCACCTCCTGTTAATACTGTGGGGAGTTCAAGTGTTGCAAGTATCCACTTGAATGCAAGTGTGCCATCTAATGTTAATCACCTCTGGGTGAGCCACTCATCTCTACATCAAGTTGCTTATTGCAGTGAAAAGTCTCCTCTCCCAGTTCTTGAGTATTTTTCTTCATGTTTAGTGCAATACTGTAAACCTCGAGTAACACCATGGGACTCATACAAAGTGCCACTAGTGACACTGAAAGTGCTCTCAAGAAGTAAACCGTGACTTTACAAGAAAAAGTTGAATTGCTTGAGGTCTACTGTAGATTGTGGCCTACAGCTGTGGTGGCCCTGCCATTTCAAGATAAATGAATCCAGCATAAAGACCACTGTAAAAAAAAAGAAAGGGGAACACATGAAGCCGTTGTTGCAGCTATACCAGCTGGCACAAACACCTTGTACTTTTTGTGAAACACTCTTATACTGAAAATGCAGCTCTTAGGTGGGTTCAGGATTGCTATAAGAAAGGCATACCTATTTAATAAGATTTGAGAAAAAGTGTAGTTATTTAAATGATGACAATGCAAAAGGAAGGTGAAGGATCTAAAGCTGGAGAATGAAATGCCAGCAAAGGATGGCTGGAGATTTTTAGGGAGAAGTTTGGCTTAAAAAATATCAAGATTTAAGGCCGGAACGGATGGACTAACTCTCCTGTTTTATGCAAATGCAGTAGTGTTTATAATTAGGACTGCCCTTATTTACATGGTTCGAACCCCTGAACCTTGAAGGGAAAGGATAAACAGCAACTGCTAATCTTCTAACTCATGATTGAACCATAAAGCCTGCACAACATAAACTCTTTTTCTGGATTGGTGCCATTGATGCTTTATTCCTGAAGTCAGGAAATACCCTGCCAGTAAAGCACTGCTTTTTAAAGTTATTTTGATATTGGGCAATGCCCTTGGCTACTCAGAACCCCATAAATTCAACAGTGTTGAAGCCAAGTGACTGAAGTGATCTGCTTGCTCCCAAACACGACATCTCTAATTCAGCCTCGGTGTCAGGGGATCATAAGGACTTTCAAGGCTCATTACACATGGTACTCTATGGAAAAGACTGTCAGTCCCATGGAAGACAACCCCAACAGAAAGAACGGCATGAAAGTCTGAAAGAATTTCACGACTGAAGATGCCATTATCATTATTGAAAAAGCTGTAAAAGCCATCAAGCCTGAGACAATAAATCCATGCCAGAGAAAACTGTGTCCAGAGGTTGTGCATGACTTCACAGGATTTATGATAGAACTAATCAAGGAAATCACAAAAGAGATTGTGGATATGGCAAAAAATTAAAAATGACTGATTGAGATGAGTACTTTTGAACCAGTGCCAGATGATGAGGAAGAAAACATGAAGAAAGCAGTGCCAGAAAACAAACTGACATCAGACAGTCCAGCAGAAGAGTTCTGATTATTCAAGACTGCTTTTGACTTATTTTACAATACAGGCCTTTCTATGGGCACTAAAACTAAAGCAAATGGTAGAAGGACTGGTATTGTACAGAAACATTTTTAGAGAAGTAAGAAAGCAAGGAAGTGAGACAGAAATTATGATGTATCCATCAAGTTACACCCAGTGTGCCTGCCTCTCCTGCCTCCCCTCCCACCTCTGCTATCTCCTTCCACACCTGAGACAGCAAAACCAACCCCTCCTCAGCCTACTCATTATGAACGACGACTACTAGGATGAAGACCTTTATGATGATCCACTTCAATTTAATGAACGGTGATTAATCATCATATTGTACAGTTAATAAAGTTATCTTGTTGTGGATGTGTGAGAGGCTTTGTGTGAAAATCTAATAACTATATGGTAAAAACCATATGAACATTTTTGTGTCAGTACCATTACCATCACCTAAGCAGTCACTGTGTAGAACATTACGTGCAAGACTGGCGTTAAAGTGGATAGCCCATCCTTACATTGGCATAAAATAATGATATTTTATAACAATTCACTTATTAGTGTACAGGCTAGGCAACCATAAAGCAATCATATTGCTATTTCTTTGTTATCAATGCATGAATTGTTATACCCTAAACAGGAATTTTTCCCACGTTATCTTTTCATTTTTCAGGTCTATGTTAGCAATATGTATACCATCTACAGTGTTCTATACCAACTTAAGACTATACTAACATAGATACCAACATATTATAAAAAGTCAACATAAGCTTATTGTATCAATAAAAACAGTACTGTGCTATAATTTCTATTCCTTATGATTTTAATAATATTTTCTTTTCTCTAGCTTACTTTATTGTAGAACAATATATATAATACATATGACATACAAAATATGTTCCTGTACTGTTAAAGGATCAACTATGCTTCTACATACAAATCATTTTTATTCAAAGTTCCCCCCTCACCTCTATATACTAGCTGTCTTCTGACTACTGTTATCTTTATCATCAACACTTTTCAATGTTTAAATATACCTTGTGTGTTTTGAATGTTGGTTTCGAATTTCCATCACTGGTCACAATACCAGCACTCTCCTGACCCCTGTGAATATAAAAAAAGGTGTCAAACTGTTAAATTTACCCCATTGATAAATTTCTCAATGAATCTTAAGGAACAGTTTTCTCAATAACATCCACGAACTCAGTCTGACAACACATTAAATGCTACTAGCACCAGTGCCATTTCTACTCATGATGAAGACAATGATTAGAATAGCAGCAGATGAGACTGAGTTATGACTAATAAGCCAGGCACTGTCTTAACCATGTATATGAATGATCAATTTATTAGGCTTTCAAAACAATCCAACGAAGTAGTAACTATGATTACTACTCACATTTTACAGATAAGGACAACACTAAAGAAACAAAATTAACTCTTCCAGTGTCACACAGAGAATGGTGGCATGGCCAAGATTAGGACACAGGCAACCTGACTTCAGACCTTGTGCTTGTAACCTCTGTAATAGGTGACCTCTAAATAAGGTTGAGTATGTAGATATAAATTAAAAGCCCCAAATAAAATAGCAGGTAAAATGTTTGTGGGTACTGGTATCATAAAACTTATTTTTTTGTTTTGTTTTGCACTTCCCAAATTTCTTCTGACAAATAACTATCTCTTTTTTCATCAGAAAACAAATGCTGCTTCAAAAAGCCCTAAGCTGATCAGGCACTCTGTATCTCATCTCCTGACTTAGTGCTATTAGGTGAGGATACAGAGAAAGCCAGAAGCTAGGCTTCTAGCTCAGTAGGGTAACACACTTGTAAGACTTTAAAGGATCTGCACCACAGTAGAGTATAAACTCAAACGATAAATTAAAAGCTCCACTGCTTAACAATTTTTAGTAGTTCTGAACAAGTGCTATAAATACTAGATGTTTAACAAATTTTTGTTCCAAAGAATACGTATCAGGGTAGAAATAAAATCTCTACCATATATGTACATATACATTAACAATTACTAACATGGTTTATTTGGTAGAAAGGATCTTTTCTAAAATTATAATAGTTAGGCATTTTAATGACAAAAGAAACTACATTAAATGCATTTGCAAAGTAAAAATCTAGAAAATTAAAAGTGAAGTAATTTTGCTAAATTATCAATGCATTAAATACTATGAACTATTTTGCTGAAAACAGACATGCATAATACTATACATCCTATACAACTGAATAATTTGTGACTAATTTATTTAGTAAAATCATGTGGTCTTCGGTTAACCAATGTCAGAAGAACTAAGTGATTCATATCAGAGGGAAAAAAAATAACCTTAGTCACAAACCTTTATGGCAGAAAGAACCTCTGCCAACCATTTCCAAAACAAGCAAGCAAAATATCAACAATCATATAGTAAATTAGAAATAAACAAACACAAAAAGGTTTTCTTTGCCTTTTGTCTCAAGGGTAATTTGTTCTTTAAACTGAAATGAGTAACCTTAGGGATCATTTAGGTCCAGGCTTCTTTAATCAGGAAGCCTGCTTATTTGGCAGTTTCTCAAGTTACTCCCTTAGGGCAGCTTGAACCAGTTAAACTAGATCCTTTCAGCTCTTCACAGCTTATTGACAACCAGCCGTCTGGTTTCCTAGGAAACAAAACCTTGGCTAGAAATAGTGAATCATTTCCAGGTCACTTTCAACATGGAGAGTGGAGCAGGAAAGCACTGGACTGAGGAAGAGGTTAAAGCTTTGCTAAGTGTCTGGGCAGAGAAAAATATACGAAAACAACTTTATGGAACACTGAGAAATAAAGGAATATTTATTTACATTGCTAAAAGGCTGCGAGCACTAGGAGTATACAGAGATTGGAAACAGTGCCGGGCAAAGTACAAAAATCTCAAATATGAATACAGAACAGTTAAATATGCCCACAACTCTGGAGACAGCTCTAAAACTATGAAGTTCTTCCATGATTTGGATGCCATCCTGCAGTATGAACCTGCCACACCATTAACAGAGGAAGATGCAAATGACAGGTGCCTGGCAACGCTGAGCCCAAGTACAGCCCCAGAGACCACCGAAGGTAAAAAGAAAAAGTACCATTCTTTTGTTTTTACCTAACAAACCGTAAGAGAACCAGACTTCTGAGTCCATATGATAAATATAGCCTGAAATATCAAGGTTGAGAAAAACTGACCTGTATGTATATGCTATTTTGCACAAGGTAAAAATTAATTTTAAAAAGCAACTGAAATAATGCCACCATTTAAAAAAAATCTGTAAAATAAAAAAACAAACACATTAAAATGGTACCAACTGCTAATGCCAACTGCTCCTTACTCATGTCTGATATGGTTTTTGGAAAATGGATTGGGTTCTGAAAGTATTTTTAATCTTAATTTTATGAGTACTGAAAAAAATACATATGTATTGCTCAACTGTTGTTTTCCCACCTCCAAAATAAGACAGAACTTTCTGCTCTATATTAATGTTCCCACTTTCCTAAATTTATAAACAAAAGTACTAAAATACTAGTAACTGATAAAAATGTCATTACTAGTTTGGAAGAACATCTCCATTTTAACAGAAAGTAAAACAAATAGGTTTGATAGGTTAAATTATTTATGATTAAATGATTTAAATACTGAGATACCTTGAGGATATTGTGCGTTGGGTTCTAGATCTCTGCAATAAAGCAAATATCCCAACAAAGCCAAGTCATACAAACTTTTTGGACAGGGAAGCCTGGAGTGCTGCAGTCCATGGGGTCACAAAGAGTCAGACACGACTGAGAGACTGAACTGAACTGAGTGCATATAAAATTTATATTATACTATACTGTAGTCTAAAAAATTGTACATACCTTAATTAAAAAATACTTCATTACTACAAAACACTAACCATCATTTGAGCTAACAGTGAGTTGTAGTAGTTTTCATTAAAAAAAAAAATTTATTCATTTATTTTGGCTGCACCAGGTCTTATTTGCTGCACTCATTATCTTTGATAGTTGCAGCATGTGAACTCTTAGTTTTGGCAGATGGGATCTAGTTCTCTGACCAGGGGTAGAACCCAGTCCCCCAGCCACTGGACCACCAGGAAGTCCCAGAGTTGCTATTTTTAAGGGCAGAGTTGTTCAGTTCAAAATCTGAGCTGTTGTGTGTGCTGAGTTGTTCAGTTGTGTCAAAATCTGTGGTATCTACTGTCGTTTCCCCCTTATATATGGTATAATCTACTACCTCTTCCCTGCTGCGCAGCTTGTGGGGTCTTAGTTCCCAAATCAGGGACTGAACCCAGGTGCCAGCAGTGAAAGAGCCAAGGCCTAACCACTGGGACACCAGGGAATTTCCTACAACCAATTATCTTTTATCCAATTTAATATTATCCCAGTAGGATAGACTATCAGTTCAATTTCTGGTCAAGGTGTGGGGTATGATTACTTCGAAACATATTACTAAAGTAAGTTCTTTCCAAAAGAACTGTACTTTAACAAAGAAACTGTCCCTTTTATAGAACGGGACGGTGGGGGGAGACTTTGATGATTTAATAAATAATGGAGTATGCTAATCTGGGGCTTCCCTGGTGGCTCAGTGGTAAAGAATCTGCCTGCAATGCAGGAGACCAGGGTTCGATCCCTAATCGGGAAGATCCCTTGGAGAAGAAAAAGGCAACCCACTCCAGCATTCTTGCCTCGAGAATTCCATGGACAGAGGAGCCTGATGGGCTACAGTCCATGGGGTCACAAAGAGTTGGACACAACTGAGCAACTCTAACACTTAGTTACTACGCTAATCTAATAAATACATAGCCACATATAACAGTGTATGCAATCAATAACTGTTTACTTTGCATTTGTTTAATTAAAAGTGCTATGAACATTTTATATATATTTATTCAATTTTATGAACTGACTGTTCATGTCAGTTGAGGTCTTAGAAAAATTTGCATGACCTCCTTTCACCTTACAATTTTGGCTGATTTTTATTTAACCCATAAAAGTCAAAAGTTTTAAATAGCTTTAAATAGTCAAACAGCTTCTTTTCTAAGGCTTTAAGTGAAATGAAGTGAAAGTTGCTCAGTCATGTCAGACTCTTTGCGACCCCATGGACTATACAGTCCATGGAGTTCTCCAGGCCAGAATACTGGAGTTGGGTAGCCTTTCCCTTCTCCAGGGAATATTCCCAACCAAGGGATCAGACCCAGATCTCCCACGTTGCAGGCAGAATTCTTGACCAGCTGAGCCACAAGGGAAGCCCTTCTAAGGCTTAGAGAGCCCTTCTTTCTCGAATTCTGATTCATTTATGACATCTTCTGGTTTTTCTATGGTTGAACCAGCAGAATTTTTATTGGTGTATGGTAAAAAGAAGGAAGCAAGGAAGTGAATGTGTGTTTTCTACTGTTGGGATCAACCTCTTTCATGCAAGGGGTCCTCTTTTAAGGACAGAGGATCCGGTCCCTTTTGTTAGGCAGCAGGTAGCCTGACTAAACCTTGGGAAAGGACTCTAAGAGGCTTCATCTTCTAAAAACTATAACCATCCTCAATCTCAGAATACCTTTGGCCTATTACTGCTGTATCACATTCCTTCAGTGACCAATTTCCACTCTTTCCCTTTTCTTACTGTATACAAATGCATTAAGAATATTGACTTAAGGGTTTCAATTAAAAATCTCCACCATGTGGGTCCCCTGCATACAATTTTGGGATTCTTGCTAGAAATGATCAACCTGAGGGAAAAAAACTCCCTGAAGAAGGTGGAGAGAGATACTTCTTTTTTGCCCCCACCTGTATGTTCAGCTCAAAGACCTTTTCAATAAACAGAAGCAGGCCCTAAAGCAGATAAAAGAATAGTAAACCCTACCTTTCCTTGCTGTTCTCATCAAGCTCAGTCGATAAATTACCTGAGGATGTCAGTATCTTTTCTTCTTCTCTCTAAAGAGAGTTCTTATGTAATTTAAGATTTTTATTTTCCATATTCCCAACTAAATCAAAACATTCCCTAACTGCAACTTAGCCTCAAATAATTGTGAAACTCAATTTTAAAATGACCGTTTTTAAAACTATGTGCATGTGCTTTGTGCTAAGTCACTTCAGTTGTGTCTGACTCTATGTGACTCCATGTACTATAGCCCACCAGGCTCCTCTGTCCAGTGGGATTCTCAAGGCAAGAATACTGGAGTGGGTTGCCATGCCCTCCCCCAGGGGATCTTCCCAACCTAGGGAGTGAACTCTTGTCTCTTATTGTCTCCTGTACTGGCAGGTGGGTTCTTTACCACTAGTGCCATGGGGGAAGCCCTTTTAAATTTATGTAACTATGCCACTTGAATTGAATTATGGGCTTCCCTTGTAGCTCAGTTGGTCAAGAATCTGCCTGCAATGCAGAAGACCTAGGTTTGATTCCTGGGTCGGGAAGAATCCCTGGAGAAGGAAATGGCAACCTATTCCAGTATTCTTTCCTGGAGAATCCCATGGACAGAGGAGCCTGGTAGGTTCCCAGTGCATGGGGTTGCAAAAGTAGAACATGACTTAGTGACTAAACCACCATGCCACTTGAAATCATTGAGACTTCCCTTATTTTTCACTTGTTTTTCTCTTTTAATATAAGAATCCCCAATGTAATCTTTAAGATGATAAAGAGTATTCCTTTTCTTATTCTTTAATGGAATACCTTGTAATTATAATGGTAAACAGTGATTTTAAATGAATGTTTATGATATTAAAATCATACCCAACATTTGATCTCATTCATGTAAAATATAATGCTAATTCTGTTACTCAGTAAAACAACATGACAAAAACATGTGGAAATGATATAATCAAGGAGGGACATCTTCATCTTTTAAGGTTGGCAGGGTTCTTTTAATTTATCGCATTGCAGGATTTCTCTTTCACATTAATAGTATCACTTAAAGGGCCTACTATTTTGAGGCATCTAAAACACAAAAATGAAAAAATATCTCACTTTAATGACACAGTTTAACTTGAAAACTAACTGCAACCATCCTCAGAAACTTCAATTCTAGGGGATGCTCAAAATGTCAACAGAATGGAGGAAGTTAGATTTCTCTTTATACACATAGATATTTAAACCATATTATACCACTATTATAAAAAAAAACATCTATCATGTATCTATGATCCTTCATGAATATGATCAAATTCAACTAAAACTATTAGCCTTATCAGTTGTTAATCCAATTTTAATTTTCCTTGGCACTTTTTTCTAAAAGGAATTCTCTCTTTCCAGGCAAAATGTCAGTTACATCAGAAGACAAGGAAGACATCTCAGGAAATCCTTTACTTTTGGTTTCTCAAGTCAGAACAATGGAACTAGGTAGGTATGGTACAGGCTGCTCAAAAATATAATGAAACTGATCTACATCAAATTGGAAAGACTGATATCATATCAGAAAATGGGTGATTTTTTTTTAATAAATTTATTTTAGTTGGGGGCTAATTCCTTTACAATATTGTAGTGGTTTTTGCCATACATTGACATGAATCAGCCATGGGTTTACATGTGTTCCCCATCCTGAACCCCCCTCCCACCTCCCTACCCATCCCATCCCTCTGGGTCATCCCATTGCCCCAGCCCTGAGCATTTGTCTCATGCATCGAACCTGGAATGGTTCGAACCTGGAATGGCAGTTCTATTTCCAGTTTCTTAAGGAATCTCCACACTGTTCTCCATAGTGGCTGTACTAGTTTGCATTCCCACCAACAGTGTAAGAGGGTTCCCTTTTCTCCACACCCTCTCCAGCATTTATTGCTTGTAGACTTTTGGATAGCAGCCATTCTGACTGGTGTGAAATGGTACCTCATTGTGGTTTTGATTTGCATTTCTCTAATAATGAGTGATGTTGAGCATCTTTTCATGTGTTTGTTAGCCATCTGTATGTCTTCTTTGGAGAAATGTCTGTTTAGTTCTTTGGCCCATTTTTTGATTGGGTCGTTTATTTTTCTGGAATTCAGCTGTAGGAGTTGCTTGTATATTTTTGAGATTAATTGTTTGTCTGTTGCTTCGTTTGCTATTATTTTCTCCCATTCTGAAGGCTGTCTTTTCACCTTGCTCCTAGTTTCCTTTGTTGTGCAAAAGCTTTTAATTTTAATTAGGTCCCATTTGTTTATTTTTGCTTTTATTTCCAATATTCTGGGGGGTGGGTCATGGAGGATCCTGCTGTGATTTATGTCGGAGAGTGTTTTGCCTATGTTTTCCTCTAGGAGTTTTATAGTTTCTGGTCTTACATTTAGATCTTTAATCCATTTTGAGTTTATTTTTGTGTATGGTGTTAGGAAGTGTTCTAGTTTCATTCTTTTACAAGTGGTTGACCAGTTTTCCCAGCACCGCTTGTTAAAGAGATTGTCTTTTCTCCATTGTATACTCTTGCCTCCTTTGTCAAAGATAAGGTGTCCATAGGTGCGTGGGTTTATCTCTGGGCTTTCTATTTTGTTCCATTGATCTATATTTCTATCCTTGTGCCAGTACCACACTGTCTTGATGACTGTGGCTTTGTAGTAGAGCTTGAAGTCAGGCAGGTTGATTCCTCCAGTTCCATTCTTCTTTCTCAAGATTGCTTTGGCTATTCGAGGTCTCTTATATTTCCATACAAATTGTGAAATGATTTGTTCTAGTTCTGTGAAAAATACCATTGGTAGCTTGATAGGGATTGCATTGAATCTATAGATTGCTTTGGGTAGTATACTCATTTTCACTATATTAATTCTTCCAATCCATGAACACGGTATATTTCTCCATCTGTTTGTGTCCTCTTTGATTTCTTTCATCAGTGTTTTATAGTTTTCAATATATAAGTCTTTTGTTTCTTTAGGTAGATATATTCCTAAGTATTTTATTCTTTTTGTTGCAATGGTGAATGGTATTGTTTCCTTAATTTCTCTTTCTGTTTTCTCATTATTGGTGTATAGGAATGCAAGGGATTTCTGTGTGTTAATTTTGTATCCTGCAACTTTACTACATTCATTGATTAGCTCTAGTAGTTTTCTGGTAGAATCTTTAGGGTTTTCTATGTAGAGGATCATGTCATCTGCAAACAGTGAGAGTTTTACTTCTTCTTTTCCTATCTGTATTCCTTTTATTTCTTTTTCCGCTCTGATTGCTGTGGCCAAAACTTCCAAAACTATGTTGAATAGTAGTGGTGAAAGTGGGCACCCTTGCCTTGTTCCTGACTTGAGGGGAAATGCTTTCAATTTTTCACCATTGAGGATAATGTTTGCTGTGGGTTTGTCATATATAGCTTTTATTATGTTGAGGTATGTTCCTTCTATTCCTGCTTTCTGGAGAGTTTTTATCATAAATGGATGTTGAATTTTGTCAAAGGCTTTTTCTGCATCTATTGAGATAATCATATGGTTTTTATCTTTCAATTTGTTAATGTGAATTACATTGATTGATTTGCGGATGTTAAAGAAACCTTGCATTCCTGGGATAAAGCCCACTTGGTCATGATGTATGATCTTTTTAATATGATGTTGGATTCTGTTTGCTAGAATTTTATTAAGGATTTTTGCATCTATGTTCATCAGTGATATTGGCCTGTAGTTTTCTTTTTTTGTGACATCTTTGTCTGGTTTTGGAATTAGGGTGATGGTGGCCTCATAGAATGAGTTTGGAAGTTTACCCTCTTCTGCAATTCTCTGGAAGAGTTTGAGTAGGATAGGTGTTAGCTCTTCTCTAAATTTTTGGTAGAATTCCGCTGTGAAGCCGTCTGGTCCTGGGCTTTTGTTTGCTGGAAGATTTCTGATTACAGTTTCAATTTCCGTGCTTGTTGTGGGTCTGTTAAGATCTTCTATTTCTTCCTGGTTCAGTTTTGGAAAGTTATACTTTTCTAAGAATTTGTCCATTTCTTCCAAGTTGTCCATTTTATTGGCATATAGCTGTTGGTAGTAGTCTCTTATGATCCTTTGTATTTCTGTGTAGTCTGTTGTGATCTCTCCATTTTCATTTCTAATTTTGTTGATCTGATTCTTCTCTCTTTGTTTCTTGATGAGTCTGGCTAATGGTTTGTCAATTTTGTTTATCTTCTCAAAAAACCAGCTTTTAGTTTTGTTGATTTTTGCTATGGTCTCTTTTGTTTCTTTTGCATTTATTTCTGCCCTAATTTTTAAGATTTCTTTCCTTCTACTAACCCTGGGGTTCTTCATTTCTTCCTTCTCTAGTTGCTTTAGGTGTAGAGTTAGGTTATTTATTTGACTTTTTTCTTGTTTCTTGAGGTACGCCTGTATTGCTATGAACCTTCCCCTTAGCATGGCTTTTACAGTGTCCCATAGGTTTTGGGTTGTTGTGTTTTCATTTTCATTCGTTTCTATGCATATTTTGATTTCTTTTTTGATTTCTTCTGTGATTTGTTGGTTATTCAGAAGCGTGTTGTTTAGCCTCCATATGTTGGAATTTTTAATAGTTTTTTTCCTGTAATTGAGGTCTGATATTACTGCATTGTGGTCAGAGAATATGACTGGGATGATTTCAATTTTTTTGAATTTACCAAGGCTAGATTTATGGCTCAGGATGTGATCTATCCTGGAGAAAGTTCCCTGTGCACTTGAGAAAAAGGTGAAATTGATTGTTTGGGGGTTGAAAGTCCTGTAAATATCAATTAAATCTAACTTGTCTATTGTATCATTTAAAGTTTGTGTTTCCTTGTTAATTTTCTGTTTAGTTGATCTATCCATATATGTGAGTGTAGTATTAAAGTCTCCCACTATTATTGTGTTATTGTTAATTTCCCCTTTCATACTTGTTAGTATTTGCCTTACATATTGTGGTGTTCCTATGTTGGGTGCATACATATTTATAATTGTTATATCTTCTTCTTGGATTGATCCTTTGATCATTATGTAGTGTCCTTCTTTGTCTCTTTTCATGATTTTTTCCTGGTAGAAATAATTAGGAAACATTAGCTTCAAATCCCCAGTCTTTATGCTTTAAATATAGTAAGGAATCTGATGGCCAAAATTACACATAGTAAGTGTGGTACTTAATATTTAATGAGCATATGACTTCACTTATCCTGGAGGCTAAGAAAAGTAGAACTTTGCATTTGAAAGTAAATAATATAAAATCTATAATGAAGTCAAGGATGATTTTATTCACCCAAAAAGTCAACATAAGTCCCATTCTTGCTTATAAATTCTTACTGAAATTTAATGCAAGTAAGGAAAAGTGCTCACTTGATTTAAGATGAAAAACATCTTAAATTTAAAACATCTTTAAAAAAATTTTAAATAAGAACATCTTAAAATTAAATTAACATTTAATTTAAGATGAAAAACATCTTAAAACAAAGACATTAAATACAGCACAAAATAAAAGCACCTCCGTACTCAGGTAAATACTATGGTATTTTTTTTAATGACTAATGTTATAGATGCTGAGGTCCAAACTACCTTTTCATTAAACATGAAATCTGAGTAAAATAATATGGTTGTGAAATAACCGATATAATGTCAAGAAATGCCATTATCATAAAATGAGTTGCAAAACTGTACAGAGATCTAACACAAAATTCTTACAGGATTTATAACCAAGTGGAGACATTCTGCCTAATGCATTATGAAATTTCTGGCACATTTCTTTTCATTAAAAGGATATAATACTTCACTTAAAATGGCATTTGGTCTTTAACCAATGGGACATCTTTTATTTTCACAAAGAGTTAAGAAGCACCGATTATTAATGTGCTTCTTCTAAGCCCTTCATTCATGAATAGTCTTGGTTGTCAGTCCTGAACTGCACACTAAAATCACAATCTGGGGATAAAGAATGGGGGCAGTGGTTTATAAAGGCTTCCCCAGGAGATTCTGACATGGAGCAAATGGAAATCATTAGATACAGAAAAGGCATGGGGAGGAGATAAATTGCTCACACTTATGGAAAAATTGTCTTCAACAAGCTGTTTTATACATAATTATACTGCTTTAAAGAAGTAAATATTACAAGATTATATATTCAGCTTTCACTATACACTGACATTAATCCCACATACTAAAGGAGCAGAATGGAAGAGAAAGAAATGCTAAAGAAGAAAGATGATCAAGATGTAACTAATTAAAAATACAACTTTATCAAAGTCAGTCACCATCACAGTAAGGAACAGATTCACATTCTGTACTTTGATTTCCCAACTAGTTTAAGACAAAAACTACACTACAATTTGCATCCCATCTCCCATAGAGAAAATTGCTGTCTTTAGTAAGGTTGCATCCAATTATTTATCTTGTCTGATATATGTAACCCATATATCTCTTTCCCTCCCCACCCAATACAGGTGACTCTACAGCAATAATGGAACCCCCTAATAATCCAACTGTCATTCCAACTGTAGCAAATGAAGGAGGAAAACACTGGACTGTGCCAGAAGTCAGGGCTTTAATAGGCATCTGGTCTGATCACGGCATCCAACAACAACTAGAGGGGACAATGAGAAATAAAAGGATATTTGAACAAATTGCTGCCAAGCTTCAGAAACTTGGAATCGAGAGAGACTGGAAGCAGTGCAGAACAAAGTACAAAAACTTAAAACATGAATACAAGATTGTAAGAATGGCTAGAGACTTAGGCATGGCTAAAAGCATGAAATTTTTTACTGAGTTGGATGCTATTCTGGGACACAAGAAAACAGAAAACTCACAACAGGAATCCCAAGATGAAGAGCAAGCCACAGGATGTGCTCATGTAAAGATGGAAGAGGATCAGACAGGTAGGAAAGCAAAAAAAAAGTACTCTTAACATCATGCTATCATATTAAAAAATGTCAATAACCTGAATATAGTCTAAGGTAAATGGCACCCCACTCCAGTACTCTTGCCTGGAAAATCCCATGGACGGAGGAGCCTGGTAGGCTGCAGTCCATGGGGTCTCGAAGAGTCAGACAGGACTGAGTGACTTCACTTTCACTTTTCACTTTCATGCATTGGAGAAGGAAATGGCAACCCACTCCAGTACTCTTGTCTGGAAAATCCCATGGACGGAGGAGCCTGGTGGGCTGCAGTCCATGGGGTCGCACAGAGTCGGACACAACTGAATTGACTTAGCAGCAGCAGTCTAAGGTAAATAGGTTTTACTAAATGAGATTCAACAAGCTAACTGCTCAATTTATCATGAAACAGATTTCATGCAAATTTAATCAGAACACAGAATGTTACAGAGTTATACAAAACAAGGAAGGAAAATTGGATTTCTAGAAGTTTAAAAAGACCAATTTTACAGATGCAAAAATAAAATTCTTGATGGCAGAAATTCAAAAAAATTTCATATCAGTTGTGGTAAAATTGTGAGTAAACAGAAAAAGTGCATTGAAAAACTTGGAAAAATACAAAACCTGTGAGCATGTGTGTTCTCCCAGGACACATCATAAAATTCTTCAAAATGAGTTTAACCTAAAGAATTGAGATGCAATATACACAAAGACATGACTGCATGGAATAAACTGCAGGAGTTCTAAGCAGGAGTCAGGAAACACAAGTTCTACCTCAGTCTCTGTGGAACTCTGAACTCAGGAGTATCTCCTTCAGATTTGCTATGTAAAATGGTGGATGGGACAAGATGTTATTAAAGACCTCGAGTGTCCACAATGTTTCCAGATCTTAGTATCAGCCTTAAATGATACAGTCCTAATTCTTTTTTTTAAATTTTTATTCTTAATTAGAGGATAATTACTTTACAATATTATGATAGTTTCTGCCATACATCAACATGAATGAAGTCCTAATTCCTAAAAGTATGAGTGGGAAAGAGAGGGAAATGACAAAGAGTTAGGATTGGGAAATGGTGGTGAGAAGTCCTAAAATGTTTCACTAGTAGACAAGGAAAGAAACTGGTCTGCTGGAGAACTATACATCTCCCCCATTGAAATTAAAATGTAAAATAACTAGTGATCAAGTAGCCTGAAAGCAATGGCACGATTGTGTTCATACAGTAACTATTGGAGATGCAGGTGAACATAATCCTGTCAGTTTTATGGCAAGACCTAGTTAGAGACTTATAACATCAGATGTTTATAGTGACCGAAGACTAAAATATATTTAAGGATGGGGAATCTAACTACAGAAAAATAAACAACCACAGTTTTTAGTATCAAGTTCACTCTAGAAGGGAAAATACTATATTAGAGCTCAAAATACAGTTCTAAAAGTAAATAAAAAACACACCACCATATATCCCATTGTGTTCATACAGTTATTGCTGGAGATGCAGCTGAAGATGACTTGGTCACTAGTATGTCAGAAGACCTAAGAGAGACAGATATGAGACAAAGCCCTTGCACAGGTAAAACAATATTCTTGTTTTTATGTGTGTGTGTATATAGTGAAATACATGTTATTATAAGATGCTGCTACAGACTGAATTGTGTCACTCCCAAACTCATATGTTGAAACCCCAACCCCCACTGTTACTACATTTGGAGATGGGGCCTTGGGGAGAAAATTAGTTTTAGATGAGGTCATAAGGGTGAGGCCTGCAGTATTATGATGGTTTAATATACTTATATACATTGGGCTTCCCAGGTGGCTCAGTGGTAAAGAAACCACCTGCCAGTGCAGCAGAGGCAAAAGACATTGGTTTGATCCCTAGGTCAAGAAGATTCCCTGGGGGAGGGCAGGGAAACTGACTCCAGTATTCTTGCCTGGAAAAATCTCAGTCAGAGGAGCCTGGTGGGCTACAGTCCATAGTGTTGCAAAGAGTTGAACATGACTGAACACACACACACCCATTATATACATTATATAATAGCCACAACATCTAACATGTTATTATAAGAACATATACATGTATGTTATAACATTATACAGTATTGTTGGATAATACTCACATTTCCAAAATGCAGAAATGGAAGGTGGACATTATTAATGACAGTGAAGTTCCCTGTGGCTGCTGTTCATAGTAGCACTGGCATCATCTAGGAACTCATTCAAAATGCAAATTCTTCGGTCCCCTCCAGAACCAGAAATTGGGGGTGAGTTCCATCAGTCCGAGATGTATTTAGGTGATTCTGATACATGTTGAAGTTTGAGAACCACCGCCCTGTGTTATAGGGCACTTAGGGGATGCAGAGTGTGTTTCCTCTCTGATAGTTTGCCTTTTACACAAACCAAAATTGAGGGAAGGGGAGTGACCAAGCTCCTAAGCAGAAGCCTAGCCATCACAGACCTTGTGCTAGTCTTTCAGTCCAAAGCTCCATGCAGCACTGAAAAGTTTAAAAACCAATTTTGATCCAAAAACCAGGTGCCCCACAGTCTTGGCAAACTTCACATTAAAAGCTCAATGGGAGAAAAGGAAAGCGGCTTGAACACTGACAGGTGAAAATGGAGAGAAATTAAGGAGACTAACCAAACAGGAATGTGCAGCTGACTAGTGGGACAACAAAAGTAAACAAAACTCTGTGCTCCTAAGGGTTCTAAAGGAATAACTGCAACGACCCTTTGTCATTGGAAGTTAAAATCAGATTACCACATACAGTGTTTAATAAGAAAGAAAGATTTCCATGAGAAAGTTTAAAAACTTTAGACTTTTTTATGATTTTTAAATCTTAAAAATTTTTTAAAGATTTTTCAAAAAAAAAATCAGAAGATTAAAGCTTGTTAGTCCTCTGGAGAACTCACTTAAATACAACACTTCAGTATAACTTCTTTTATGTAAAAGGAAAATATTAAGCCAGATGTAAACTGACAGATTTTAAAAAATGGTACATTTACATGTTAGTATGAAATATATCTAGAAAATATGAAACAAGATGTTTACAGTCATTCTAGAAATAATGGCATTTTAAACTTTTATATGAATCTAAAAGTAAAGGTAAAAACCCACATAGATCCCAGCGGCTAAATATGTAAGCAAACACTTTATATATACTTTGTGATGCACAAGTTGCTAGTCCACTACTTGGAAGACTGTTATGTTAAGCTTAAAGACATGGATATCATCTTTAGAAAAAAATCAGGTCAATAGGTAGAGGTCGGCTCATTTTGTTTTTATGTGGTTAGTTCCTCAGTCATGTCTGACTCTTTGCAACCCCATGGACTGTAGCCTGCCAGGCTCCTCTGTCCATGAGGATTCTCCAGGCAAGAATACTAGACTGGGTTGCCATGCCCTCCTCCATGGGATCTTCCCAACCCAGGGATCGAACTCAGGTCTCTCTCATTGCAGATGGATTCTTTACCATCTGAGCCACCAGGGAAGCCCATTTTGTTTTTATAGATTTTACTAATAAATATTGTTATCGGAGTTGTCATTGCTCCATATTGTTAACATTCACACTTGGTCATAAAACTCATCTCTCCCCAAAAGTAACACTTTACTATCTTAAAAGTATACTAAGCTGCTGCTTTTTTTTTTTTTTTTTTGTATTTCAAGTAAAAATCCAGCTAGAGCTGTGGACCCCCACATTCTGGATAACTAATTAGTTTCCAACTTAGAACCCCTGAAGATTTTGGTTTAGTATTGTGTTGTAGAGTGGATTTTTAGAGAAGATCATCAAGCATAGCCAAGGTGTCACGTTTTTAGAGAATAAGACCAGCAGAGGGCTGAAAAGCCTAACACATAAGATTCAATTTGATTCCAGTCGGGAGAAAATTAGCTACTTCGAGTAAAATATCACTTAAAAAATGTATGACCAGTGAAATATTAAGAAGCTAATCACTGGGAGTTATCATAGAACGCTTAGGCTCTATTACAATAAGTAAAACGAAATGATATCTTGGTATCTAATTTTCTTGAAGAGATCTCTAGTCTTTCTCATTCCATTGTTTTCCTCTATTTCTTTGCAAAGTGAAGGCTTTCTTACCTCTCCTTGCTAGTCTTTGGAACAGTCCATTCAAATGGGCATATCTTTCCCTTTCTCCTCTGCCTTTCTCTTCTCTTCTTTTCTCAACTATTTGTAAGGTCTCCTCAGACTACCATTTTGCCTTCTTGCAAATTTCTTTTTATTGGGGAAGGTTTGACCACAGCCTCCTGTACAATGTTAGAAACCTCCATCCATTGTTCTTGAGGCACTCTGGCTATCAGATCTAATCCCTTGAATCTATTTGTCACTTCCACTGTATAATCATAAGGGATCTGACTTAGATCATACCCGAATGGCCTAGTGCGTTTCCCTACTTTCCTCAATTTAAGTCTGAATTTTGCAATAAGCAGCACATAATCTGAGCCACAGTCAGCTCCTGGTCTTGTTTTTGCTGACTGTATAGAGCTTCTCCATCTTTGGCTGCAAATATAATCAATCTGATTTCAGTGTTGACCATCTGGTGATGTCCATGTGTAGAGTCATCTCTTGTGTGGTTGGAAGAATGTGTTTGCTATGACTAGTGAGTTCTCTTGGCAAAACACTGTTAGCCTTTGCCCTGCTTCATTCTGTACTCCAAGGCCAAACTTGCCTGTTACTCCAGGTATTTCTTGACTTCCTACTTTTGCATTCCAATTCTCTATGATGAAAAGGACATCTTTTTTTTGGTGTTAGTTCTAGAAAGTCTTGTAGGTCTTCATAGAACCATTCGACTTCAGCTTCTTCAGCTTTAGTGGCTGGGGCACAGACTTGGACTTCTGTGATGTTGAATGGCTTGCGTTGGAAATGAACCGAGATCATTCTGTCATTTTTGTCACTGCACCCAAGTTCTGCATTTTGAACTCTTTCATTGACTATGAGGACTAATCCATTTCTTCTAAGGGATTCCTGCCCACAGTAGTAGATATAATGGTCATCTGAATTAAATTTGCCCATTTGTTCACTAATTTTTTGATTCCTAATTGATTCCTAAAATCAATTCTTAAAATGATTTAAATGAGGTAGAATACTTCAATACCTTGGTAATCAGGCCAAAGTCACAGCTTTCTAGTATCGGGCAGTCACAGGAAGATCAATTCTGGCTCCAAGCGGTGGTTTGTTGTTGTTCAGTCACTAAGTCATGTCTGACTCTTTGCGACCCCAGAGATGGACACATATATTCTATTAGAGGCCACTCTTATCACCAGTCCAAAAATCATATGTGAAAGGCTACATGCTCTTTTAAGAATAATCAAAAGGAAAATAGTTTTATTTTCCTTTTGGCTGTAGTAAAATGTATTTCCAAAATTAAAATATTCACTATCCTGGCAATTTAACAAAAATTAGCAACATGATGGCCAGCAGAGGACATTCAAGTATCTGTTGTTAGTATCTCAGGTGTGCCAAGCATCTTGTTTTCTCCAATTCATTTATTTCTTTTAATAGACTGAAGATTCGTCTGTAGTTTTCTTTAAAATGGAATATTTAATTACAACTGTATATTTTGCATACATTTGAATAATCTTAGCAGTAAAACTGTGCTCACTTTGCAGCCCATGGACTGTGGCCCGCCAAGCTACTCTGTCTATGGGGTTTTCCAAGCAAAAATACTGGAGTATTTTAGGGGGAGCCATTTCCTCCTCCAGGGGATCTTCCTGACCCAGGGATTGAACCTGTGTCTCCTACATGGCAGGAGATTCTCTACCACTGAGTCACCCAGGATGCCCAGCAGTAAAATTATATAAATTAATGTTACTTTAGTCATATGAAACAACGTTGAGAAGTTTTAAAAAAATTAAAAAGCTCAGACATAGGTAAGCTGATAAATTTAAACAGTCTACTTGTTAATTTAAAAAGTGTAATTTCTATAATTCTTACTGTTTATACTTTCATAATCTTTTAAAAAGCTGTGGCAAAATAAAGCTTATGGCTGGTCTTTGCCCCTAGCTCCTGGCACAGAGTTTCAAAAACCTTTGGAATTTCTAATGGTAGAAGTATCTTTTTGTTTTTTGTCTTTAATGATAGAACTTAATACATACTGCAAGTGCGCACACACACATTCATAGATGAGTACAAACAAGATTCCTTAATCATAGTGGTGGATTGTACCAATGAATCTTTGAATTAACAGAATATTATGGTTTATAAAATGTTGTTGTTTAGCCACTAAGTCATGTTCAACTCTTTGCAACCCCATGGAGTGTAATAAGACTCCTCTGTCTGTGGGATTTTCCAGGAAAGAATACTGCAGTTGGTTGCCATTTCCTTCTCCAGGGATCGAACCCATGTCTCCTGCATTGGCAGATGAATTCTTTACCACTGAGCCATCACAGAAGCCCTAGGCAAAGTGTAGAAGGGATCATTATTATTTCTTACAACTGTATGTGAATCTATAATTATCTCAATAAAAATTTCAATTAAAAGACAAACAGTAGATTAGGGAGCCCCAGGTTGATGAAGCACAAGCTGGAATCAAGACTGCCGGGAGAAATATCAATAATCTCAGCTATGCAGATGACACCACCCTTATGGCAGAAAGCGAAGAAGAACTAGAGTCTCTTGATGAAAGTGAAAGAGGAGAGTGAAAAGGTTGACTTAAAACTCAACATTCAGAAAACTAAGATCATGGCATCTGGTCCCATCACTACATGGCAAATAATGGGGAAACAATGGAAACAGTGAAAGACTTTATTTTCTTGGGCTCCAAAATCACTGCAGATGGTGACTGCAGCCATGAAATTTACACTTGCTCCTTGGAAGAAAAGCTATGACCAACCTAGACAGCATATTAAAAAGCAGAGGTATTACTTTGCCAACAAAAGTCCATCCAGTCAATGCTATGGTTTTTCCAGTAGTCATGTATGGATGTGAGAGTTGGACTATAAAGTAAGCTGAGTGCCGAAGAATTGATGCTTTTAAACTGTGGTGTTGGAGGAGACTCTTGAGAGTCCCTTGGACTGCAGGGAGAACAAACCAGTCAATCCTAAAGGAAATCAGTCCTGAATATTCATTGGAAGGACTGATGCTGAAGCTGAAACTCCAATACTTTCCCCACCTGATGGGAAGAACTGACTCATTTGAAAAGACCCTGATGCTGGGAAAGATTGAAGGCAGGAGAAGGGGACGACAGAGGATGAGATGGTTGTATGTCATCACCGACTCAATGGACAAGAGTTTGAGCAAGCTCCGGGAGTTGGTGATGGACAGGGAAGCCTGGCGTGCTGCAGTCCAAGGGCTTGCAAAGAGTCGAACACGACTGAACTACTGAACTGAACTGAACTGATACGGCTCTAGAGCACAACCTGTCATTTGAGGTCTTGATATTGTTAGAAGCTAAACTTCATCCTAGTCTCCTGGTACAAACATGTCCTTCATAAGAAGATGAGGTCCTACCCTGATGTACATCTTCACATACCCACTGCGGCAATATGCTTACAGCCCTCCATCTATACTTTTGCCTCAAGGTTTATTGATACAAACTATTGTCTAATTGTAGAATAATCATTGCAAGTAACTATGTAGACACCTATACTTAATAACATAGAATTCTTTTTTAAAAATGTTCTAGTGTATAGGGAAGTACAGCTGAGACAAAAGAACACTACCATTAACATTGCTATACTTCAACATAGCAATCCAACATGCACATATGAGGAGGAGTTTTCCCCACATTACCAACAGCGGGGTTGCAAACATCCTGAACATATACTGGCCCACCAGGACAAATTCCTGTTATATTTGCCATGCTAAGCATCTTAAGTTTCTTAAAATGTTAATCACTGTCTGCTTAATACCTCAATATGAAGACTGCTAAAACCACTTAATCTTAGAGTCTTTTATTCCTTTACATGTATTGCAATAAGGATTATTCTTAGTTACAATGAGGACTGAATTAAAAAGAGAGCTGTAAGAGCTCTTTGGCAAGCATTAAAATGTAACAGTGAAAGCTGTTAAGCAAATTAGGTCACAAAGCAATTTGATACTTGCAAACCAAACTTCCTGCCTTGTGACTTTTAAGGCCGACTATGTTAGAACATTGTGGTGTTGGTGGTGAATCCTACAAGGCCATCTTCAAATTTGGTTCAAGATGGCAAATGTTCTTGCTTTGAGGTTACACTTGTGATGCTGGGATCCAGGCTTACTACGTTTTCAGTGCAGTCTTCACCTGCAGAAGTGCATTAGTGCTCTGTGAACAACACTGAAATTACTACTCTGTTTTCTGACAGAGGAAGACACTGCAAGTAATGCCTCAGATGAGGTGGGTGGCCCCACAGCACCACACGGTATCCCTGGGTCAGGTAAGGGGTCTAAATTGTTGAATTTTAAATGTTCTTTTGATTTTTAAAGTCTAATATATACCAGTTGAAGTAGTTATAGGGAAGATCTCTACTATATATGATCCCAAATGCCTCATTATATTGAATACCTGAGTTGGTAGAGTATATGGTAGGGGAGTAAAGAAATGTCTCTTCTTACTTCTTACTAAAAAAAGAATCTGTAAATACCGAGACACTCTGTATTCATAAATATGCAATCAAGAATACCTGTTGATGAAAAGCAGCTAAATTATTCTTGCTAATATTGGGGATTAGTCTGTCTTTTTTAAAAATATTTGAATATGAATGTATGAAAAAAATTTTGATCCTCATATTGAAATTCTCAATGCTTTATGTCAGTCCAGTTTGCTTTAAATGAATGATACTGAAATATAGGATGTATCTAAGTTTGAATAACTGTGAATCATGTTGATTCATAGGAGATCATATTCCTTTAGAAGATGCTAAAAGTCATTTACAGATTATAATAGTGAGCGACACAGAGGCTGGAAAACACTGGTGTGACAAGGAGGTCAGAGCACTTATAAACAAATGGTCACATGAAAAAATTAAGCAAATACTTGAAGGGGGCCACAAGAAACAAACAAATATTTGAGGAAATTGGCAGAAGATGAATGCAGTTTGGAATAGACAAAAGACTGGAAACAATCTCATACCAAATACAAAAATTTTAAATTATGAATAGAGTTTTACAAGAGAAAAATGTCAACCCTCAAAGAAAAATGAGATTTTATGAAGAAGTTGATGGCCTCCTAAGACAACCATCTCTCAGAACTGCCAAATGGAAACAAGGTTACTATGTAACCTTGGAATTAGACTTTTTAAAGTGAAAATTCTATAAACTTTCTTCTTTGCATTTAATTTAGCAAAAAATTCTTCAATAATAAATTCCTAACACTATTTTATGTTCAAATGGTTCCCTAAATTATTATAAACCACATACCTATTAAGTCAAGAATTTCAATTTCTTTTCAAATCTTTCCTAAAGATTTAGGAAAGATTAGTTCCTTCATCTGTCCAGTCACTTAAATGTTCTAACTGTAGCATACTTGAATGCTTCAAAACTAATGCACTTTTACACGATGTCATACAATGACTCTTTTCCTATGTTCTCTTGTTTAAGAATTATTTGAAAATCATACCAAAAACCCAAGAACTTTGAGCATCAAGAGAAAAGCACTTGAAGATGGTAAGAGTCTGAGATATGCCAACTTTTCCCACACTGATTAAAACTTCTGTAGCTTTTTCCTGATAGATGTTTATTCTTGTCCTTGACAAATCAAGACTATTGTTTATGAGCTGTGTGAGAGCAAAAAATGCTGAAAAGTTATTTCTTTCACAGCTTATTAAGAGTGAGAGTAACAAAGTAAACAGAAACTTTCCCACCTCAAATTTCTGCACAACTATCTATCGTTAGCCTTTAAATTACACTTTTCTGTGATTGCCATTAGAATACTAGGATGTAAAAGGAAAACCCCACACAAACTAGTAAGTTCTGAATCCTGCTTTTCTCCAAAGGTAACTAACAATGGCTATAATTTTTTAGTAATTCTGCAAAAACTGAGAGGCCAGCTAATTATGAAGCTGTCATTCCAAACCGACCCATTATAAGTAACAAAAAAGGTTACTTATAATGTGCATGCATGCTAAGTGTCTTCAGTCATGTCTGACTCTGTGTGACCCTATGGACTGTAGCCCACCAGGCTCCTCTGTCCATGGGATTCTCCAGGCAAGAATCCTGGAGTGGATTGCCATGCCCTCCTCTAGGGGATCGTCCCAACCCAGGGATCAAACCTGCATCTCTTACATCTCCTGCAGTGGCAGGCAATTTCTTTACCACCAGTACCACCTGGGAAGCCCAACCTAATGTAGTATAGCATAAAGAAAAACACAGAATATAAGAAAAGGCACTGGTCTGAGAAACAAAAAACCTAATTTTTCTAGTTTCTCTTTACCCTTAAAACTCAACATGGAGCATATGACTGCATCTCTCTGGATCTCTAAGATAATCCAACTTTAGCATTTTATAGATTTATAATTGATCTAATTGTTTTGAGTTCACATAAATAGTTGAAGACCTCAGTTTTTACAAAGTGAAGACACCTGTGCACCTACCACTAAAATCAAGATATGAAACACCACCAGCACCCTAGAGACCCCCCCCCACTTCATTAATTATCCTGTTAGCCCCCATGCATGCATGCTAAGTCTCTTCAGTTGTGTCCAACTCTTTGTGACCCTATGGACTGAAGACTGCCAGGCTCCTCTGTCCATGGAATTGTCCAGGTAAGAATATTGGAGTGGGTTGCCATGCCCTCCTCCAGGGGATCTTCCCAACCCAGGCATCCAACCTGCATCTCTTATGTCTCCTGCATTGGCAGGTGGGTTCTTTACCACTAGCACCACCTGGGAAGCCTGTTAGCCCTCATAAAAGTTATCAATGTTCATTACCATAGGCTAGTTTTATTAATAGAATCATACAATGGTCTTTTCCTTTAGTATATATTTTGGAATGTCAAGCTTCTTTCACAAAGAATTGTTTGAGAGTCATCCATGATTTTACTTGCAGCAGGAGTTTGTTCTTTTTTACTGCTACAGAATATTCCATAATAGGAACATACATCCCTCTACCTTCTCTATCCAGTGTTCCCAGATTGGGGCTACTAAGAATAATGTTGCTATACAAATTCCTGTGCATGTCTCCCAATAAACATATGTATGCATCTCTGTTGAGCACCCAGGAGTGGGATGCAGGGTCACAGGGTATGCATATATCCAGGTAGTGTTCAAAGCACGTTATATATTAATGGATTTAATCCCTACTACAACTCTATGAGGTAAGTGATACCATTATCCCCATTTACAGAGGAGGAAATGGAGGCATGAACAAGTCTGCTCTGTTGAACCAGTTGCTCTACTGCCTCTCTGTGGGGGCAGGGACCACATCAGCCCTGTGTGGTACAGTATGCCTCGTGTTGACCACAGGGCCTTGCCTACACACAGGAAGAGCTCAACAAATATTTTTCGAATAAAGTATTAGAAAATAGCAGGACTCCACGGCTTCCCAACCCTGCCCAACAACACTTGTACCTCACAAAAGCTGAAAATTTTATTCTTCATTTTTTGACATAAATTACAAATCAGATGAGTTGCCTCATGTTTTCCTTCTCTCAGTGCCCTTTAATGGATGTGCGACTGAAAAGGGAAACTGCTAAGGATTTAACCACACAAAAGGATCATTCCCAATGCACTGAATTTGTGCACCAGAATTTTAAAATATACAAGTCTAGCAAAATGGCTGTCTGAGGAGGACTTACAAATAGCTGGGAAAAGAAGAGAAGCGAAAAGCAAAGGAGAAAAGGAAAGATATTCCCATCTGAATGCAGAGTTCCAAAGAATAGCAAGGAGAGATAAGAAAGCCTTCCTCAGCGATCAATGCAAAGAAATAGAGGAAAACAACAGAATGGGAAAGACTAGAGATCTCTTCAAGAAAATTATAGAGATGCCAAGGGAACATTTCATGCAAAGATGGGCTCGATAAAAGACAGAAATGGTATGGACCTAACAGAAGCAGAAGATATTAAGAAGAGGTAGCAAGAATACACAGAAAAACTGTACAAAAAAGATCTTCACGACCTAGATAATCACGATGGTGTGATCACTCACCTAGAGCCAGACATCCTGGAATGTGAAGTCAAGTGGGCCTTAGAAAGCATCACTACGAACAAAGCTAGTGGAGGTGATGGAATTCCAGGTTGAGCTATTTCAAATCCTCAAAGGTGATGCTGTGAAAGTGCTACACTCGATATGGCAGCAAATCTGGAAAACTCAGCAGTGGCCACAGGACTGGAAAAGGTCAGTTTTCATTCCAATCCCAAAGAAAGGCAATGCCAAAGAATGCTCAAACTACTGCACAATTGCACTCATCTCACATGCTAGCAAAGTAATGCTCAAAATTCTCCAAGCCAGGCTTCAGCAATACGTGAACCGTGAACTTCCAGATGTTCAAGCTGGTTTTAGAAAAGGCAGAGGAACCAGAGATCAAATTGCCAACATCCGCTGGATCATCGAAAAAGCAAGAGAGTTCCAAAAAAACATCTATTTCTGCTTTATTGACTATGCCAAAGCCTTTGACTGTGTGGATCACAATAAACTGTGGAAAATTCTGAAAGAGATGGGAATACCAGACCATATGACCTGTCTCTTGAGAAACCTGTATGCAGGTCAGGAAGCAACAGTTAGAAATGGACATGGAACAACAGACTGGTTCCAAATCGGGAAAGGAGTACATCAAGGCTGTATATTGTCACCCTGCTTATTTAACTTATATGCAGAGTACATCATGAG
This sequence comes from Okapia johnstoni, assembly GCA_024291935.2. Lineage (NCBI taxonomy): Eukaryota > Metazoa > Chordata > Mammalia > Artiodactyla > Giraffidae > Okapia > Okapia johnstoni. The sequence goes on from CM044308.1 coordinate 65,296,757, forward strand.
AAACGCTGGGCTGGAAGAAACATACGCTGAAATCAAGATTGCCGGGAGAAATATCAATCACCTCAGATATGCAGATGACACCACCCTTATGGCAGAAAGTGAAGAAAAACTAAAGAGCCTCTTGATGAAAGTGAAAGAGGAGAGTGAAAAAGTTGGCTTAAAGCTCAACGTTCAGAAAACTAAGATCATGGCATCTGGTCCCATCACTTCATGGGAAATAGATGGGGAAACAGTGGAAACAGTGTCAGACTTCATTTTTTGGGGCTCCAAAATCACTGCAGATGGCGATTGCAGCCATGAAATTAAAAGACGCTTACTCCTTGGAAGAAAGGTTATGACCAACTTAGATAGCGTATTTAAAAGCAGAGACATTCCTTTGCCAACGAAGGTCCGTCTAGTCAAGGCTATGGTTTTTCCAGTGGTCATGTATGGACATGAGAGTTGGACAGTGAAGAAAGCTGAGCGCCGAAGAATTGATGCTTTTGAACTGTGGTGTTGGAGAAGACTCTTGCGAGTCCCTTGGACTGCAAGAAGATCCTACCAGTTCATCCTAAAGGAGATCGGTCCTGGGTGTTCATTGGAAGGACTGATGTTGAAGCTGAAGCTCCAATACTTTGGCCACCTCATGCGAAGAGTTGACTAATCGGAAAAGACCCTGATGCTGGGAGGGATTGGGGGCAGGAGGAGAAGGGGACGACAGAGGATGAGATGGTTGGATGGCATCACCGACTTGACGGACATGGTTTGGGTGGACTCCGGGAGTTGGTGATGGACAGGGAGGCCTGGCGTGCTGCGATTCATGGGGTCGCAAAGAGTCGGACACGACTGAGCAACTGACTGAACTGAACTGTTCCCAACAAGTGAGAAACAGAGTCAGAAATTGGGAGACTTTCCCAAGATCAAACTATTACTAGGAAACCTGGTAGACTTCAAGTCTTATGTTAAAGAGGCTGTTCCCAACACTCGCCAGAATGACAAAGCAGTAGTACTTTAAGACCCTTTGGGGGATAAAGTCACTTTTCCAACTAAGGGAATGTAAAACACTAGAGGAATGTAACACGTTTGGCTATTATTTCTAAGAGATTAAATCAAAAAAGTTAACCCCAGCCTTAATATGGCAATTCAAAGCAAGTTCTCTGATAATCTACTCCTGGGTTTCCCAACAAACTAAATGAAGACAACTGGGAACAAATTCCATAGGTTTGTCTGAGTGCATCCCTCCCCTCTATCTCCCAAGTGCCTTTCTAGTGATATGTTATATACTTTTTGCAGAACCAGCGTCTGTATCTCTTAAGAAAACTACTTCTGAGACCGCTGCAAATCAGTTTCCTCAAAGAACAGAACCAAAAGATTCTTCAGAACATTTTTGCAGTCAGGAGACTCCCTACATGACCCAACTTCATCAGGTAAATGTCATAAATTTTTATAAAAGGTGTGAAAATGTTCACCAGTTGTAGGGTTCAATTCCTAACGCAGGAAAAGGATAATTCACTGAAGGGCATTTTCGTCCCCTAACTAACCAAGGAAAGGCTAACTAGCTGATTCATGTGATAAATGTATGAAATTTTAGTAATTCCTTTCATGGAATCTTCAAATATGTCCATGTCGTTCTAGTCTCCATAAACTGTGACTGTGGTTTAAAGATAAGGATCTCTAATCTACAATGGGGTGTGTGGTTTGTCCCAACTCTGCAAACCTCAGAACTCATTGATGTTTTTAGGCCCGAAAAAGTACTTGATGATTATATTTATCTGGCATGAACAAGCACACACACACAGCTTTATAGCTGAAGAGGACAACCAATTAGATTAACACTGAAAATTCCCCCTGACAGAAAGCAGAGCGTAGGTATAAATCTGCAAATAGCCAGACTACTGAAAAAGAAGGACTTCTGGATGAACCCATCTGGCTAAGCATCCAGTGCATGACTGTCTAGTAATATTCCATTTGTTTTTATATATAAAATATATAACACCACAACTTTCAGGGGTTCTGTCATCCCTGACACTAAATATCTATGCCTAAGAGAGAACCAAAACCAATGCAAAAGTGATAGACATTTCAGTTTCTAGAGCCTTCTGCAACAGACCACCACCTGCCAATGTACACTGTACATAACTAACTCTATATTAAACTATAATAACCCATCTAGGCTTCCAATTTTGACATTCCTTGACTTACTGTCAAATGAAAACATTTTTTGAAAATTTATTTTATTGAAGTATAGTTGACTTACAAAGTTAGATTAATTTCTGCTGTACAGCAAAGTGATTCAGCTATATTTATACATACATTCTTTTTCATATTCTTTTCCATTATGGTATCACAGGATATGTAATATAGTGTCCTGTGCTATACAGGAGGACCATGTTATTGTTATCCATTCTATTAAAAACATTATTTCTTAATCTTTCACCCCTACAGCAGCAGATTTTATCTTCTAGACATAAAGAAGTTTCATATTCTTAGAATCAGTTCCCCTAATGTGTGAGAACTTTTGCTAATTTAAAATTGTGAATTGGATAGGATTATGGGCAAGAACCAGCGCTCTCAAGAATCTTAATGATTCTATGCCTGCTGCTGCTGCTGCTGCTAACTCGCTTCAGTCGTGTCCGACTCTGTGCGACCCCATAGACGGCAGCCCACCAGGCTCCTCCATCCCTGGGATTCTCCAGGCAAGAACACTGGAGTGGGTTGCCATTTCCTTCTCCAGTGCATGAAAGTGAAAAGTGAAAGTGAAGTCACTCAGTCGTGTCTGACTCTTTGCGCGACCCCATGGACTGCAGCCCACCAGGCTCCTCCGTCCACGGGATTTTCCAGGCAAGAGTACTGGAGTGGGGTGCCATTGCCTTCTCTGGATTCTATGCCTACACAACGAAAATTTAAGTGGTTTTCCAGTAATATCTTTCTTCTCCAGAAGCTACTGGGTTTTTTGCCACTGTTACTGAAAGTATCCCAAGGTCAATCTTCAACAACACAGTTTAGCAAATACTTGCTCTGTCAATAAGCAGCCTGATAGAATCCATTTAGTTTTTTCTATCATCATGTAGTAATCGCATTTTTATCGCCCTTAGCTTGTATCAATATTATCTAATCTCATTAATTCTTTCACTTAAAAGCAACTGTAGAAAAGTGCATATAATTAGGAATAAAGTTATTCATAAAAAAAATAACCCTCATTTTCTTTACACACACATTTAAATAGGAGATCTTAGGGATGAATTTTCTTAGTAAACTAAAAAAGTAAATAGTTAAAAAAGAAACTCAAGGTCAGTTTCATATCTTCCTCACAGACCACCAGGCAACTCTAAAGATCCCTTGTGTTTGTACACCTCTTCCCATGACAAGATATCCAAAACAACTTCTCTGGAGAATGTTATAAACTCATGTTGCTATGGAGTACCATATGAATAGCTTTTAGTTTTTCCTTGGATTATATATATAATCCTCTCAATAACATAAATGTATTTTAAAGTAAGATCTCTATTATGGTCAACCCACAATTATCCAAAATTAATTCAAATTAAAAATATTCTTTTTGATTCATGCTAGAATTCTGAATTACTCTCAGCTTTTAGTAAACAAGGAATATACAAGATGTAAAACTCAAAACCAACTATTCTGGATCCTGAAAAAAGCAAAAAGCCTACTTCCACTTGAAGTTTGGTGGAGGGAAAGCTAATCATTTGGAATGCATTTATACATATTTCTCCTATATTGCTGATAAGTGTTATCACCAACTTCCTTAACTGTTCTAGAAGTTGTTGCTGACGTATCCTCTTATGGAAACTTTGTAATACTTTCAGTGATGTCAAACTTAGGTTTCTATTTCTTAAGGGAACTGTTTATATTAAAACTTAGTTCAGTTAGTAGGAAATGGAAAGATCACAGAAGCAAAGTTATTTTTTAACTCAAAGGATCTATCAGTTTTTCAAAGTCAATGTGTATCTTGTCATACAGGAACTATTCTCTCCCTCTTTTAAAGAAGGGAATTATTTTGGCATTTCCTTACTACTAATCTTTCCATTCATTATCTAAAATGTTTAGGAAAGAATTTTTTGCACATGCACTATTCCTCCGTGATTGGATTATTATCTGTTGGAATTCATGAGATCTAGAACCGGTAGCTCCTTTTGAACATCAACCGATTCAGCTTCCCCGGGTATGAATCTTTACGTTCCCATAGCTATGACTTCGTTCAAATACACCATCCGCCCAGTAGCTCTGCTCTTGCAAATAAAAGCTTGTGGTGGTTGCAGGCTCCCCGCGAAACCTCACAGTGTATTGTAGGTCCAGGACTAGCAAACACCCCACACAGTTCTATCACAAGAACAGCTTCAGGCTCTGGGAGATCAAAACGCGCAAGCAGACAAGGAAGGACCCCGACTGCGCTAGTCCAGCCGACCGGAGCCTTACAATCTGGTCAGATCCAGGATGGGCGACTACACCGGGAGCGCGGAGAGCCCCTCGAGACCGTTAAGGGTGGCGGGGGTCAGGCTGAAGTCCAGGGAGACAAGAAAGCCACGGCGCACGCCTTGGCAGACTGCCATCCTGTGGATGCCACAGGAAGGTACCGGTCCAGGTAAGAGAGAGGTCCGGCCCCTGGTTCTCAGTCGCCCGCGAGATCGCCAACTCCGGCCGCGGGAAGCGGATTGGGCACATGGAAGAGAACACGCGCCGCCATCTCCACCCCTCACCCAGTCGCTCACCGGTGCTGCAGCCCCACGAGTCCCAGAGTGATCACATGAGGCACGTCTAGCTGCGTGGGCCACTCTCCTGAGGCGATGCACCCGAACACGCCACATTCCTCTCGGATCCCTAACTCCTCCAGCTCCATGTCGCCGCCGAAAGCACGTGGTGGGACCCGCCGCCGCGGCAGGGGTCTAAGCACCAACCAGTAGACTGCTCGGCCTGGAAGCCTCCGAAGCTCGGGCAGAGGGCAGCCGTTCCCTTCGCAGCGGCTCGGCCCTAGCTACTGCGGCGGCGCGTGCTCTCCTCTCAGTGAGACGGATTTGTCACCTCCCGCCACCATGCCCCGGGCCCGCCAATGAGCGAGGACGGAGAGCGAGGCCTCACGGTTGAGGGGCGGAGTCACGGGGCCCGTGGGGGTGGAGCTAGCGCTCCCCCTGAGCCCTGTGGGAGGATAATTTTTCTGCACGTGGAACTCTACGTTATTTTCCAGCACCCAAGACGGAAGTGATGTAACTTACGGGGTAAACGTTATTTCTCTTCCAGAGGATATACACTTTGTAAGTCCCTCCTCATATGCTTTCCCCCGAGCCGTCACTACTTGGTATGCTCCAACCTCTGAACCGCTCTCTCTGGCGAGGAGGGGGCCAGGTCAGCGAGCGGCAGTAAAGTGGGGAGGGGCCGCCAGTGCGCGCCATTTTCCTCTTTCCGGAAACTGCGCCCGCGCGGGGCGGGGCGGGGCGGGGGCGTGCGTCGCTGCGCCTGCGCAGCGGGAAGCCTTGCAGCGGGGTCCAAGTTCCTCTGGGTAGGTTAGGGACCCCCGAGGTTCCGTGGCCTCGGCGATGTTAGAAGAGACCGGGGTGGGGTGGGGGGGGTGCCCTATGGGTCGGCGGCCCTGCCAGGGGCGTGTCTGTGGGAGGTGCCTCCCTCCGCCGCCCCGTGAGCCTCTCTGATCGCGCTTCTTTTCCAGAGTCCTGCCTGTCTTCCCAGCGCGGCCGAAGGCCCCAGACGACTCCGGACAATGGCGGCAGTCGAAGGTGAGTAACTGGCGTCCGCACGAGTTGGGACTCCACGGTCTTCCCGCCTCTCTCACGCTGGCCTGTGCGCTCTCCCTGGCTCCCCACCGCATCCTTCCCCGGACTGTGCCCCGTCTCCCTGCACCCGCCTTTCTAGGCCACTGGGCGCGCGGGCACGTGGCCCTGACGCTGCCGACCGTGCTTTGGAAACAAATCGCTCCGGGGCCTCCGAGCTTTTTATAACATCCAGAACTTCTCATGGAATGAGGAAAAGGCGCAAAGGGTCACTGGAATGAGGGATGGCCAGAAGTTGGAGCGATACCTGCAAATCGCGTTTGCAGTCAATAGGTATTGCAAAACAAACCCAGGAACATGTAATGTTGATTCCCGAAACCGAAGTCTTGCTTTTCTCTTTAGGTTAATAATAACCTGCTGTTTCAGAAAGTTAATAACAGAACCTTCTGAAAAATTTTCTATTTCCTGTCGAGATTTTGTTTGTTTATAGCCATTTTATGCCAATGAGAGTTTCAAAACCACCAGGCAGAAAGTTTCCTTGCTTCACTTTGCATTTCTCATGTTACATATTTATATATAATTGTTTTGTCCATGCGTGATGAGGATCCTTAGGAAAGATAGTTTGTGCTATTTTTAGTGATAAACTATATCCAAAGTAGTACCATTTCAACACATAATCAATATAAAAATTGTGATTTTTGAGAGTTTTTAAAAAATATTGAAATCCACTGTGTATTTTACACTTACATCATCTCAATTTGGAGTAGCCACATTCAGATGTTTCATTGGCACCTGTGGCTAGTGGGTACCTTTATTGGACAGCACCATCCTAAATGTTCTTACCTCTTTGCGGAAGTTCTGTAGTTTTCAATACTCTTAAATTTCAATTCCATGAATTATTCTCAGTCCTCACCAGCCTCTTCTGAATTCATCTATGAATTTATAGCAAACATTTTGGCACTGGTAGCAATTGTCTTCTATGATATTATGTTATTTCTATTAATGGCTAGAAATGCAATTAGGTAATAAATAATGATTCAGGGGATTCCCTAATGGCCCAGTGCTTAGAACTCCACGCTTCCATTGCAGGGGGCAGTTGGGCAAACTAAGATTCCACCAGCCACAGTGGTATGGCCATAAATAAATAAATGCTAATTAAACTAAATTGAGAGGGAGTAGCATTGGGTACAGACTTATTTTTATCTAACCTAGGCGCCATCCTTAACTTTCCCTTCTATCACCATATTGAATCAATTGTTATTAAAACTTTTACCTTTTAAATAGCTAGAGTCTTATCCCACTCTTTTTTCTTTAGCCCAGGATATTTGTCACCTGGCTTGCTGCCACAGCATCCTAACTGGTCTGTCAGTCGGTAGTTTTCTTCCACCCACCCCTTCCTCATCTCATTCTCCATACAGCAGCCATAATGGTCCTTGTAACAGACATCTGCCATTTTACTGATGTAGTTAAGAGCTTTGTGGTGGTTCTTAGGATAAGGTCTAAACTCAACCAGCATGGCTTGTGAGACCTGAAGGATGAGTAGTGGAATGGAAGGGGAGGAAACTGTTCAGGGCCTAGGGAAGAGCATGTCAGAGGCCTGAGAGGAGGATTTAGAGATTACAGCAACTTAGGGTTCTCAGTTCAGTTCAGCCGCTCAATTGTGTCCGACTCTTTGCGACCCCATGGACTGCAGCGTGCCAGGCCTCCCTGTCCATCACCAACTCCCGGAGTTCACTCAAACTCCTGTCCATTGAGTCAGTGATGCGATCCAACCATCTCATCTGTCGTCCCCTTCTCCTGCCTTCAATCTTTCCCAGCATCAGGGTCTTTTCCAATGACTCAGCTCTTTGCATCAGGTGGCCAAAGTATTGGAGTTTCAGCTTCAGCATCATTCCTTCCAATGAGTATTCAGGACTGATTTCCTTTAGGATGGACTGGTTGAATCTCCTTGCAGTCCAAGGGACTCTCAAGACTCTTCTCCAACACCAGAGTTCAAAAGCATCAATTCTTTGGCTCTCAGCTTTTTTTATAGTCCAACTCTCACATCCATACATAACTAGATACATCCATACATCCATAGCTTTGACTAGACGGACCTTGGTTGGCAAAGTAATGTCTCTATTTTTTAATGTGCTGTCTAGGTTGGTCATAACTTTTCTTCCAAGGAGCAAGTGTGTTTTAATTTCATGGCTGCAGTCACCATCTGCAGTGATATGGGAGCCCAAAAAAATAGTCTCTCACTATTTCCATTGCTTCCCCATCTATTTGCCATGAAGTGATGGGACCAGATGCCATGATCTTAGTTTTCTGAATGTTGAACTTTAAGCCAACTTTTTCAGTATCTTCTTTCACTTTCATCAAGAGGCTCTTTAGTTCCTCTTCACTTCCTGCCATAAGGGTGGTATCATCTCTTGATTCCAGCTTGTGCTTTATCCAGCCCAGCATTTCACATGGTATGCTCTGCATATAAGTTAAATAAGCAGGGTGACAATATACAGCCTTGATATACTCCTTTTCCTATGTGGAACCAGTCTGTTGTTCCATGTCCAGATCTAACTTGCTTCCTGACCGGCATGCAGGTTTCTCAAGAGGCAGGCCAGGTGGTCTGGTATTCCCATCTCTTTCAGAATTTTCCACAGTTTATTGTGTTCCACACAGTAAAAGGTTTTGGGATAGTCAATAAAGCAGAAATTGATGTTTTTCTGGAATTCTCTTGCTTTTTCAATGATCCAGCGGATATTGGCAGTTTGATCTCTGGTTCCTCTGCCTTTTCTAAAACCAGCTGGAACATCTGGAATTTTTACGGTTCACGTATTGCTGAAGCCTGGCTTGGAGAATTTTGAGCATTACTGTACTAGTGTGTGAGATGAGTAATTGTGTGATAATTTGAGCATTCTTTGGCATTGCCTTTCTTTGGGATTGGAATGAAAACAGACTTTTTTCAGTTCTGTGGCCACTGCTAAGTTTTCCAAATTTGCTGGCATATTGAGTGCAGTTAGGGTTCTAGGAAGGGAATAAAGAAATCTGAATTTGGAGCGCTAAGCTAGTGCTACATCTTGGAAGGACCTTTTAAACCTTGCCACTGAATCAAGACATTACAATAAGAGGATGGGGATTCATTCTCTGAATTATGTACTCTGCAGATGCAGCCATTGAACTGAGTTGTAACTGTTTCATTTAATGGTTATTTTCACTCCCTGTTGATGTGACCTCTGCCTCTTCTTCAGGTTTATCTCCTGCCTTTCCTTTCCACTTCTCAGCTGCTGCCCCCACCCCCTTCTCTGCCCAGCAGGAGTATACACACACGCAGTGTTGTGAACATGCTGAAGTTCTGCCATGCACTCTCTCACCCCCTGGTCTTCTTTCACTGCCACTCCCTACCCCTTGACTGTTCCTCAGATCTCAGCCTAACCCTCACTTTGTTCTAGATGACAGAGGTTAGGTTAAGTGGTCCTGCTGTGAACCTGTGATCCCATAGTCTGTGTATTTCTCACATTATACTTATTATGATGGTTAATTTCAGCTTCTCTCAGACTCTGGCCACTTGAGAGCAGGAACATGGTTTACTGGTACGTCCTTAGTACCTGGCACATGGACACTGAAAAATGCAGATGCTGAGAATGAGTCAGTGTTCTGGAAGAATGAGAGGTGGTTTCTCTTGGAAATTTTAAGTCCTTAAATTTCTGTTATCCCTGATCTTCATGAAAATCATTCTTTCTAATGAACAAAGTCTACTTTCCTTTAAGTCTGATGACCTGCATCAATTGGATACTCTTGTCCTTCTCAACAGTTTTCTGTAACTGTTAGTGAGGAGAGGGGTTCAAGGGTCAGGGGTGGGGAAGCAGGATTAGAAAAATAGAAGTGCTTCCAGGTCAGTTGGCTGCAGTGGATGGAGGTGCCTCCTCCTGCACATCGACTTGAAATCAAGAAGACCATCTGGCTGAACTTGCCCATTTTGCTTGCTATGGAAAACAGAAGTCAGGAAAAATATAGCGTTTTTCCTCCTGCAAGCTATTTTAGTTAATTGTATTATGAGTATATTTATGAAATTGCTAGTGTTGTCACATTAATTTTAATGTATCGTAACTAAAAGCTAGTGGAGATGATGGAATTCCAGTTGAGCTATTTCAAATCCTGAAAGATGATGCTATGAAAGTGCTGCAATCAATATGTTAGCAAATTTGGAAGACTCAGCAGTGGCCACAGGACTGGAAAAGGTCAGTTTTCATTCCAGTCTCAAAGAAAGGCAATGCCAAAGAATGCTCAAACTACCACACAATTGCAATCATCTCACACACTAGTAAAGTAATCTCAAAATTCTCCAAGCCAGACTTCAGCAATACATGAACCGTGAACTTCCAGATGTTCAAGCTGGTTTTAGAAAAGGCAGAGGAATCAGAGATCAAATTGCCAACATCCGCTGGATCATCGAAAAAGCAAGAGAGTTCCAGAAAAACGTCTATTTCTGCTTTATTGACTATGCCAAAGCCTTTGACTGTGTGGATCACAATAAACTGTGGAAAATTCTGAAAGAGATGGGAATACCAGACCACCTGACCTGCCTCCTGAGAAACCTGCATGCAGGTCAGGAAGCAACAGTTAGAACTGGACATGGAACAACAGACTGGTTCCAAATAGGAAAAGGAGTACGACAAGGCTGTATATTGTTACCCTGCTTATTTAGTTTATATGCAGAGTACATCATGAGAAACGCTGGGCTGGAGGAAGCACAAGCTGGAATCAAGATTGCCGGGAGAAATGTCAGTCACCTCAGATATGCAGATGACACCACCCTTAATGGCAGAAAGTGAAGAAGAACTAAAGGGCCTCTTTATGAAAGAGAAAGAGGAGAGTGAAAAAGCTGGCTTAAAGCTCAACATTCAGAAAACTAAGATCATGGGAAATAGATGGGGAACAGTGGCTGACTTTATTTTTCTGGCCTCCAAAATCACTGCAGATGATGATTGTAACCATGAAATTAAAAGACGCTTACTCCTTGGAAGAAAAGTTATGACCAACCTAGACAGCATATTAAAAAGCAGAGACATCACTTTGTCAACAAAGGTCTGTCTAGTCAGAACTATGGTTTTTCCAGTGGTCATGTATGGATGTGAGAATTGAACTATAAAGAAAGCTGAGCGCCAAAGAATTGATGCTTTTGAACTCTGGTGTTGGAGAAGATTCTTGCGAGTCCCTTGAACTGCAAGTAGATGCAACCAGTCCATCCTAGAGGAGATCAGTCCTGGGTGTTCATTGGAGGGACTGATGCTGAAGCTGAAACTGCAATACTTTTGCCACCTGATGTGAAGAGCTAACTAATTGGAAAAGACCCTCATGCTGGGAAAGATTGAGGGCAGGAGGAAAAGGGGATGACAGAAGATGAGATGCTTGGATGGCATCATCGACTCAATGCACATGGATTTGGGTGGACTCTGGGTGTATGTGATGGACAGGGAGGCCTGGCGTGCTACGGTTCATGGGGTCGCAGAGTCGGACACGACTGAGCAACTGAACTTCAGTTCTACTGTGAGAGACAAATTGAGAACACAACATACCTTTAGATATCAGAAGACTTAAGGTTTTTTCTGGCTCTGCCATTTCTTAACTATGTGGCATCTACCTTTTTGGTACTTGGTTTCCTAATCTGTATGATAATTTGCATAATTGTAATTCTTGACAAAATTGTATGGATGAAATGTGATGGTGCATTGAAAATACTTTGTAGGGTATAAGGATCTATGCAGATGAGTTAATTTTTTATTAAAATTATTTGATTGCTCTGTATACATACTGATTCATCATTCTAGATAATTTAATCATTTCAGTTATCTGTTGCACAAAATTTCCTGAAATCTGATGTTTCCATTTTATTTCCACAGTACTGAAGATTGGTAAAAAACTCTATGAGGGTAAAACAAAAGAAGTCTATGAATTGTTGGATAGTCCAGGAAAAGTCCTCCTGCAGTCCAAGGACCAGATTACAGCAGGAAATGCAGCCAGAAAGAATCACCTTGAAGGAAAAGGTGCAATCTCAAATAAAATTACCAGCTGTATTTTTCAGTTGTTACAGGAAGCAGGTGAGTGGCTCTCCCAGTAGCCTCCCTCTTTGTGGTCTCGCTCATGTATACTTACTGGTCCTTTTTATTGGGAAATGACATTATTTGGGTTAATAAGATGTTGATTACCAGCTGATTTTTTTTTTTTTTAGTTGTTTTAGGAAGCAGGTAAGTGACTCTCCTTTCACATACACCACTCCGATCTTTTTAAGGAGGTTATTTGGATTAACAACATGTTTGGGGATGCTCACAGGCTACACTTATTTAAATTAAACCATAAATTTAAATATCACTGTAACACTTTACTTGGTTTGGAATTACTAAGTAGTATCATTCAGTTAAGAGGAATTTCAACAGTTTACTACAGTCTTTGTCTGGAATGTGTATCTTCTCTGCAACTTTCCTCTCCTGGGACATCTTAGGAAAGACTTACCTAAGAAGGAACTTAAGGAACTTAACCTGTGAAAGAAACATATTCTGGTGTTTGGCAGCTCTGATTGATGAATTTAATCCCTAAAATTCTGTGTGCATAAATTTGCTCTGCCCTTTGGAGATAATACAGAATTTCAAATCCCTCTTCCACTTGAAAGCCCTGAAAAGTAATTGAAGACTACAACCTCACCTTCTTATCCTGCCATTCCCTACATGAGGGATCTGGATTAGATCAAGATCTCCAGGGTTACCTCCTACTCTAAAATTGAGTAAAGACGGTTTCCAATAGTGAAATCTTTTCAAAAGATGAAATCTAGATCAAAACATTCTGTGGAGGGCAATTGGAGTGAAAGAAACAAGGTAATTCAAGTTAAATTCTTTTCCATCAGCATAGAATAGGTTCTTGAGTACTTTTGCCTCTTCCAAAGTACCCTGTTTCCCATTTTCAATTACTGTGACAAAAAAATATGTTTAATTGCCAACCTAAATTGTCATCCATATCATAAATTGCTCTATGTATTGAAGGTAAAAATATTACATAATTTTAAAGCACTTCCCTCAGTTCTTAAATAATGTAACCCAGGATTTTTACTTCAAGGTTTCCTTGATTGGTGGTTTTCCAGTAACTGAGTAGATTTCTAGAGAGAGCATCAACTAGTGTTAGATTCCTCTTGCAGTACAGATAAGTGATCCTTTGATCCTTTTTTAACCTCACAAGTTATCTCCTCTGCCTACATGTTAATATTTTTTATTGTTGCTTAACGCTATAGTAGTACGTAGCTATGGGATTAAAGCAGTAGAAGACATGTACAAGCCAGAGTTCTTTTATTTGCTTATTTAATAAGACACCTATTCAGTGTACTTGCCGGAGCTTCAGGAGAGTGAATTAGGGTGATGCAGTTTGACTCTGAAAGGCCTGCATCCAGCTAGGAAAGTTGGTCACACAAACGAAGTGCTCTAGCAATTATCTATGTAGCACGCTGAACATACCTAAAAGTTACTTGATTCACAGAAAGTGTGGAAAGGTGCTTTCCAGGTTTTATATACTGTGAAATTAAGGCAAATCTAAAAGTTTAAAAAATTCGTAACAGATTGTTAGTTTTAGGGTACAGATTAAGAGTTCTTTTAAGCCTTATTTATGGAATTTTTACTTGCTAATAGTTAAATGATATGTCTAGTTGACCATCGGTGGTCTATTTAAAACTGCTTTCTTTATAACCATGGATATGTTCCAAATTAAAGTATTTCTGGAAATTTGAATGAGAAAAGCACAAAAATGAGAATCAGTAGATCAGGATTCTAGTTTTCTCTTTGTCACTCATGAACAAACTGTAAAAGACTGCACAAATAATCGGTATAGATACAGGAAATAATACTATACATGCTATATAATGAAATAACACTTATACAGGAATTTTGAAGTTCCTGGATTTAGTCTCTGTACTTAAAAAATCAAAATGTAACCTTTTATGTTTCAGTTCCTTGTTGCACAGAAACCCACTGTGGTTACATTTAGATGTGATAGTAGTTATAGGACTAACAGTCTGGCAGTTGTTAAACCACAGTTGGGGAGCTTGGAACCTTAATACAGGAATAGTGCCGGAATTAGCTGGGCTGATTAGCTGTCGTACTTGGATGTTGTAATTCATAATGTAAAGTGACATTTACATTTTCTTAGTAATCTCGATAGGAGTTTTGAATTTTGTAAACAACTGAGACTAATGGGGGAAGTTCTTTTGCGTATGTGTTAGAAGCAATCATTATACCATCTAACCTGAATCCCTTTTGCTTAGAAGCAGGGTTTTTTTTGTATGACTACCATAAGTTGATCTTATGTAGTTTTGATTCCCTTAGATTCAGGGGAGGACTTTCCTCTGAGTAACAGTAACTATTGTTTATATTTAAGCAATAGATTTGGATACTAGTCTATAAAGCTTGATAGACAATGAGCAAATATGACTACTGGGTAAAAAGAGCTCTTAGACCTAGTTATGTAGTTATCACCTCAAGTCAAGGTTTGATTTAAATTCCTGCCCATGAGCCCAATCATTTGTTAAAGAGTAAAGTGGCCTAAGTATTTTACATACACTTTTAACATACTTTCCCAGAGTTCCTGTCCACACAGTATACAATAGTTTATTCTTTTCCCTTTTAATTGAATCTTCCTGGTCAAACCCAGAGGGAATACAAAGAAAACCGTACAGGTTTCAGAACTGGATAGTGCATTTTAGGTCCAGGCTCCATTACTTACTAGCAGCATAACCTCACTTATTAAATTATTTCTGTGAGCCTCTACTTCTTTCACTGTAAAATGTGAATGATAGCAGCTAGTTAAAAATTTTTATGTATGGTTAAATGAGATAGCATGTAAAACACTTAGCATGATGCAAGGTTTCCATAAATGCAGGTTCCCTTCACCTGTGGATACTTAACATACATACGTAAGATCAAAGATCTTCAGTCCTTTCATGATAAAAATTTGATCTTATTAGAAGTTTAGATTGGGATTGGAGGGACTAATATTGTAGCCTAAAGATGAGCATAATTATGTTAAACCCATGCAGGTTTCCAGGAGATATTTTAATTCACATTAGTGTGATGATATAATAACACCTCTAGGAGAGTATAGCATAAAGCAACCTACAGAGTTCAGACAGTGAGGGTTGGAAACTCTGCCTTGCCTAGTAGTAGCTAACATAACTACTGTGTCTCAATGTTACCTGTTTCTTGGGAAGATCATCACACTTTATCAGGTGTTATGAGGATTAAGCAAAAAGAAACCGAATTTATAGTGCCTGAACTAACGTAGGTCATGCAAATTGTGGTAAAATATACACACATAAAATTTACCATGTTAACTGTTTTTAAGTGTACAATTCACTGATGTTTAAGTATGTTGACAGTGTTGTGCAGCCCATTGCCACTATCAATTTCCACATCTTTTTCATCATTCCAGACTGAAACTCTGACCCTTTAAACAACAATCTCCCCTGGTAACCTCTGTCCTACTTTCTATCTCTATGAATTTTCCTGCTTTAAGTATCTCCTATAAGTAGAATTACAGTTTTAACCTTTACTTCATTTAGCATAATGTTTTCAGGAATCATCCATGTTGTAGCGTGTATCAGAATGTCCTCCTCTTTTGTAACTGAGTAGTAATTCATTGTGTGTAAACTACATTTTGTCTGTCCACTCCACTTATCTCTTGTTGGACACTTGGGTCCTTTCCTCCCTTCTGGCTACTGTTAATAGGCAAAACATTGTGAACATAGTGAACACTGGTGTTTAGATACCAGTTTGAGTCCCTGCTTTCAGTCCTTTTAAATATTAAGAGAAAAATACTGTCCAGAATTTAGGGCTGTATCTGATTGTGACAAATTAGTATTTTACAAGGCCCATATAATACTGGACCAATGAATGTGACAGTCCTGCCACCAGATCCGATTTAGAGATAATTTAGTGCCATTTAGGTACTTACATGCCTTGTGCAGTTAGGTGTGCAGTAGTAGAGGAGACACTCAAATATTTTTGGAATGAATGAACGAAGAGACACTGGAACTCAGAGTTTTAGAATCAGTATATAATTTGCCTTGCAACTTAAAATGAAATATTACTGAATATTTTGATAGACAGTAGAAAGTCATATTAAAATTTTTTTCCTACTTCTGCCTGTTTTTAAAAAAATTTATTTTTGATAGTGCCATTTAAGGGTAATGTATTTGGCTATGCAGGGTTTTTGTTTTTTTTTAATTGGAGGATAATTGCTTTACAATATTGTGTTGGTTTCTGCCATATATCAACATGAATCAGCCATTGGTATTGGTATGTCCCCTCTCTCTTGAACTGGCCTCCCACCTCCCTGCACAGAGTTTTTGTTTTGTTTTTCATAACGGGTAGACTTTTATTATGCCTCAGATGTAACTTTTTAAATATAATTTTAATGCTTTTTTTTTTCTTTTTGTCATCAATATGTAGGTATCAAAACTGCTTTCACCAGAAAATGTGGGGAGACAGCTTTCATTGCACCTAAGTGTGAAATGATTCCAATTGAATGGGTTTGTAGAAGAATAGCAACTGGTTCTTTTCTCAAAAGAAATCCTGGTGTTAAGGAAGGATATAAGTTCTACCCTCCTAAAGTGGAGATGTTTTTTAAGGTAATTGTTTTATACTTCCCCTGTCTTACTGTAACTGAGCAACAAGTTTATCACAGAGTCAAAAGATTTAAATAATATTTAAGCTTTGTTTTTTTCTCTTTAAGCTTTTGATACTAAAATTATCATTCCAGAAATACTTGTGGAGAATGTACACTTCAGTTAGTAATGATACTTCAAAAATTTAGGAGAAAATGTCTTTGAAAATCTATTTATCTTAACATTGGAGCAAGACTTCGAATAAAAAGAACAAATTAAAATTAGCAGTTACTAGGAAGAAGAGAAAAGGAACAGTTCAGTGAATTTTAAAATCTACTGTTGAAGGCTAATACGAGGGATCTTTTTATATTCTAATACAGAAAATTGTTGTTAATGTGTCTAATAAGCAGAATCATACAATAAAAGATGTAGGAGTCAACAGTTACGAATTTGTATTGGTTTTCTTTACTGAAACTGCTTTTCTCTTCATCTCTTTTCATGCTTTTAAGCATATTTTATTTCAGAAGTAGTGACATTGTGCATCAGTGAACTGCACAGTTTAAAGCATTTGTCTTATGATTATAATTATACAAATCAAGAATCTGTAAAAGAAAAACTTCATGTACAGTTGGGACACTACTTAGAATAAAATGAAAGTATTTTATTTTTTTACCAATCTCTTTACATTGTATGAAGTCTCTTGAATTATCGAGTAACGTTCTTGAAGACTTATAGTCTTGTATAAATTCTTACCGAAAGTAAGGTCGAGGGATTATGAAAGTTGCATTCTGGAAGGATTTTGTTGGACTAGAATGTGTTTTTGGTCTTCTTACCATCTGTGTTGACTGATTAAGAAAAAATAAAAATCATACATTTCTATTTAAATTATTTATATATAGAAAACAAATTCTTTCAAAGTAATTTATGACTTAGAATAAGTTACTCTGAAATACTGAATTTTAAAGTAGCTATTGAAGATAGAAAAGTTTAAAATGATTGTTGTGAATTAAAGGGCATTTTAAACAGAAATCTCTAGCGAAAATGAATGTCTCTAAGGAATTCATCATGCTCAGTTTATCTGAAAAGTTCAAATATTTTATATTTGTATTTAAGTTACTTGTACTCCTATACTTTTTTCTCAGGATGATGCCAATAATGATCCACAGTGGTCTGAAGAACAGCTAATTGCTGCAAATTTTTGCTTTGCTGGACTTGTTATAGGACAAACTGAAGTGGATATCATGAGTCATGCTACGCAGGCTATTTTTGAAATACTGGAGAAATCCTGGTTGCCCCAGAACTGTACACTAGTTGATATGAAGGTAAAAATAAAATGGAGATTTGAAAGTAAAGATTATAACTGAGAAATGTCTTTAGTAGTATAGTTTCAAAAAACTGTTGATATGCTGTTTCTAGATTGAATTTGGTGTTGATGTAACCACCAGAGAAATTGTTCTTGCTGATGTTATTGATAATGATTCCTGGAGACTCTGGCCATCAGGAGATCGAACCCAGCAAAAAGACAAACAGGTAGGTAATGCTTCAGGCTTTCTTTAATCCTTTACAAGGGATAGAAGAGAAAGGGAAGATGGGAGAAAAAGGAAAGGGAGTTATTGTTTCTGATGACATGAGCCCAAGTTGTTGATTGCTATTTATTTTTAAAGATAAATATCTCCTATGTTTCATGTATCCTGGAAAAAAGGATAGGAATAATAACTTTACATTTATGAAGCAGATTTCTCATTTATTATCTTACACAGAGCAAGTATTACCCTTTTTTGATTAATTGAAAACTAAGGCTCTAAGGTGATAGATATCTTCACAATTAACAAGAGTAAGTGACAGGACTTTTTTGGTAAGTGGCCTGACCTGAGGTGACCTCTACAAATGGTTTGCTATTCAGTTGACCCAGAGAACTCTACAAAAACATACAAATCAAGGGGTTCAAATCTTCGTGTTAAGAACACTCATGAAAATGCCCAGGGTATGCATATCTGAAAAAGCCACTGGTCTGAAAGATGTCCCTTTGTGGAAGCTATCTGTGTCACCCATTGTTACAATGGTGGAGTTGGTAGGTGTGCTGAGGCCAAACAGTGGGGCTGGATGCAGGGTCAGTGGCCCAAAAAGAGTGTTCAATTTTTATTGTACATGCTCAAAAATGCAGAGGGTAATGCTGCACTTAAGAGCTTAGATGTGGATTCTCTGCTCATTGAGCACATCCAAGTGAGCACAGTGGTCAGATCATCCCATACATGAGCTCTCCCTGCCACACTGAGATGATCCTTCCTGAAAAAGAACAGATTGTTCCTAAACCAGAAGAGGAGGTTGCACAGGAGAAACTGAAGAAAGACCTAGGAATAATTGCTGCCAAAAAAAAACATGCAAATAAAGATTTTTAAAAAAGAGCAAGTGGCAGATGTGGAACTCTATCCCAGGTCTTACAGATCTTACCAGGCTGCAATTCTGTTCTTTCCTATGAAAAAACAAAATTAGGGCAAGATCTTCTCTATATTTAGTATGTAAGAACTGTCAGGGCAGCTAATTGTAATTGCTTGTGTAGGAAGCAGTTATCTTTGAATGAAACTGCAAGAATTCATCACTGTCTCAACTTTCTCTAGTCTAATTCAAGAAGTGAGTTTGTAGGCTCAGATATATTTTTCAGATACATCTTTCGCTATGCAAACTTCATTTTCTGTACCCTAAACTCAGAAACCAAGTCATTTCAGATAGGAAGAATATTACTAGAAGAATACTTCACCCAATCTCCTTTTCAGTCAATAAACTCTGGCTCTCTGAACTGATTTGGGTCTGGGAATTGGGTGAGAGGTCATGAGTCTCTATAATGGTGGTTCAAATCAACCCTCTGCTTGCCAGATGTAGTTGCTGGGCGTTTGGGGTGGGGAGCTCATGCATGTCTGGTATTTATATTCTAAGCTTTCTTATTTTCTAGACATATCGTGATCTCAAGGAAGTAACTCCTGAAGGGCTACAGATGGTAAAGAAAAATTTTGAGTGGGTTGCAGAAAGAGTAGAGGTAAACCTTTCATTGTTTTATGTGTTTTTCTCCAAGAAAATTTTGCTTCAGAAAGAAACAAAAATGAGAGGGTGCAGTGGTTTTCTTTTTTCCAATAACTTTAAAGAAAGGAGCACTTTTAAGAAAATGTCCCAACTGAACTATCCTCACTGGGACACTGGAACCCCCTGGTGTGAAACTGGCCAATCTGCTTCTCCCAAATACTGTTGGGAAACCTGGAATCCTTTCCTCCTTGCCCCCTGCAGGGGAACCTTACATTTCCTACTCAGCTTTCTGCTGCTACTCAGAGTCCCTAGCAAGACTATAGAATTGGAACTCCGTGTGACAGTAAAATGTCACTTCAAAGTTTATGTTTTTATTATTGCTATAATTCCATGGAACCTGAATGGGGTTTATGGTCATCCAAGGGTAATAACTACTTTTTAGAACATCATTTCCATGGGAACGTGCATTTTGAATTCCACATAACTAGCTTACAAAGATTTATAACATGACTTCTATCTTGGCTGATTATGCCTTGAAACCTCTGTTAAACAGAATGTACTAAAAATCTTCGATGAACTATTTTACAGCTTCCTGAATATTGTTTTTTATTATAATTTTTTATTGTAATAGTAAACATAATTTATCTGATTAAAAATCTTACTCATTAGGTCTTAATTAGGAAGGCCACTTTCTTTTATATAGAGAGGTTATTTTGAAAAATAAATCCTCTATCATTTTCTGCTTGTCTTAAATTTGGTCTCTTAAAGGAAATACTGTGTCAAGTTGTAATTTTACTGTAAACTGTTCTTACAGTACTCATTCCCATATTTATCCATTTTTATCTTTGCCTTGTTTTGCATATTCATGTTTTTCTTTTCCAGTTGCTTCTGAAACCAGAAAGTCAGTGCAGGGTTATAGTATTGATGGGCTCAACCTCTGATCTTAATCACTGTGAAAAAATTAAGAAGGCTTGTGGAAATTTTGGCATTCCATGTGAACTTAGGGTCACCTCTGCCCATAAAGGACCAGATGAAACTCTGAGGATTAAAGCTGAGTATGAAGGTAAATGTTGAATAAATAGAGCATTTCAGGAAGTTCTCCTGATTCTGCCCCCAAATTTTATGTTTACACTAATAATGCTGAAAAATAATTTTCCACATTTCCAAGGGAAAAAATTTTAAACTTTCATGATATTTGCCTCCAGAATTTTTAAGGTGCTCTAGGAGCTTATAAAAGAATGGATCGGGGAGAAAAAATTGAAAATGCAAGCATGGGAGGAAAATGAAGACTAGAATTAGTCTTTACCTAATCCCTTCAAGCACTGTTTCTAGTACCCTGTAACAGAAAATAGACCCCACATCAATTACAGAAGAAAGAGCTGAGGTTTTTTAAGAGCTTTTTTGGGGGGGTGGGTGGAGGTCAGACCCCTCCAATAAGCTAATAAAAACCAGATCTCTCTCTCCCCAGAAAAATGCAGACATAAAATTTTGTATTCCAAGTAGTCTGCTGTAGGAAACAGAAATAACTTATGAATTTATGAAATAAGATGTTTATGAGATGTGATAAAAAATTTATTGAAGGGTCTTAATTTGGGTACCCTATTATTGAATTCAGTTCCTCAAGAAGTGGTACTCAACCTCTAGTCTCTATTAACTGTGTCTCCCATACGCTGTTGGTGGACAGCAAGACAGATGCTATTTCAGGTGGTGTCATTCTTTGCTTCAGTGAGCCAAAGCAACAATAGTAGAAGGGGCCGTTGAACATTCCGTCTCTCACACCTGTGCGTTAACATCTCCTTAATGCTACAAATCTCAAAGATGGTCAAAACTATTCTTGCTACTTCATTACTTGACATCCAGTAAGTGGCAGGATGAACCTTGTATTTTGAATATATATTTAATAGTAGTGTCAGTGGCAACCCATTCCAGTCCTCTTGCCTGGGAAATCCCATGGACGGGGGAGCCTGGTGGGCTGCAGTCCATGGGGTCGCTAAGAGTCGGACACGACTGAGCGACTTCACTTTCGCTTTTCACTTTCATGCACTGGAGAAGGAAATGGCAACCCACTCCAGTGTTCTTGCCTGGAGAATCCCAGGGACGGGAGCCTGGTGGGCTTCCATCTGTGGGGTCTCACAGAGTCGGACAAAACTGACGTGACTTAGGAGGAGTGTCTTAATATAGTGCTTTATCTAGAGACTACTGTTAAAGGAACTCAGGGAGTTACTACACAGGGACCCCTTTTTTAAAAAAGTATCTTGAAATCTCTTTTGAGTGCTTAGTGTAATTATAACTTGTAATCTCCCTAGGAGATGGCGTTCCTACTGTATTTGTGGCAGTGGCGGGCAGAAGCAACGGTTTAGGACCCGTGTTGGCTGGTAACACTGCATATCCAGTTATCAGCTGTCCTCCCCTCACTCCAGACTGGGGAGCTCAGGATGTGTGGTCTTCTCTTCGATTACCCAGTGGTAAGATAACTGAATCTTCTAAAAACTTTTATTCACCAGCTTCAAATATGCACAATGGTAGAATAACATAATGAAATTTCACACACCTGTTACCCAGCTTCAGAAATTCACATCTTGTTGCATCTGTAGCTCTCTCCTGCTGCATTATGTAAAGCAGATCTGAGACATGATGGCATTTTATACTTAAATACTTATTTTCAAAGTGATAAAGACTAATTTTAAAATCATAACCATGATACCACATTCACATCTGTCCTGTGACATGTTCCCATAGGGACTGACTTTTCTAAAATTAATTTGGCTGATATTAGTTATGTAGTAAGTAGTGGGTCTGTATAAATTGAGTTATTAATACAAATTAAATGATCCTTGTGATTTATACTTTATTCTTATTGGGGATCATGAGAATCAAAGAGCCTGATGAATTCCAAGAGTATTTAGGGAAATTGGAGCTTTTGGATCTATAACCTATCTAGTCTTTGACTCTAGTGACATAATAGTACCACCTCAAGAAACTCTGCCTGATGAACTTACTTGGTTACCAAGGAGAGAAGGGGGTATGAGATGAATTGGGAGGTTGGGATTGACATGTATACACTACTGTGTATAAAACAGATAACTAGTGAGAACCTACTACATAGCACAGGAAACTCTCCTCAGTGATCTGTGGTGACCTAAATGGGAGGGAAATCTAAAAAAGTAGATACATACATATGTATGACTGATTCACTCTGTTGTACAGCAGAAGCTTTCAGTACATTGCAAAGCAACTATACTCCAATAAAAAAAAAAAGCCACCATGGCTTTAGCTGAAAAGACCAAAACTCTGCCTGAGCAATGTGTGGCCCCCTAAGAAGTTACTTACACTACTGTCTTATAGATCTATTGAATTAGTATTGAATTTAT
Source organism: Okapia johnstoni (assembly GCA_024291935.2). Taxonomy (NCBI): domain Eukaryota; kingdom Metazoa; phylum Chordata; class Mammalia; order Artiodactyla; family Giraffidae; genus Okapia; species Okapia johnstoni. Next base: position 65,319,484 of record CM044308.1, read on the forward strand.
AACCTAATATTTCTTAACATTATTTTGTGGATTTGACTTTTATCACTTCTTAAAACTGTTAGAATGATTCAAGTTCAAAGACAAAAGGAAAAGCTAGAAAATTACCAAAACAACATACTTCAAGTTTGTCTAAGAACAGATGATTCTACCCAATTAACCTCATGCCTTATTTTGTTTCTGTTGGCCTTTCACCAGGGAGTTAAAGGGATAGTATGTATGGAAAGAACTTTGCAAAAGGTAAATTTCTTTGCAAGTGGATTCAATGAGAAGAGTGATAGTTGTATATAAAATACCTGTTCCTAGCTGAATATTATTTATCACTTTATCACTCCAGATAGCAAAGATGGAAACTCCATCCACAGATCCTACTTTAGAAAAGGATAATATAGTAGCTTTATTGTCTGTGGCTGGTGGGGCTTCTGAAAGAATAAAATAGTTTGCTAGGTGGTATTTTCATTTTATTAATTTACAGCTCTATTTTCCATCTTTTCTAAACCAATAGGTCTTGGCTGTTCGACCATCCTTTCTCCAGAAGGATCAGCTCAGTTTGCTGCTCAGATATTTGGATTAAATAACCATTTGATCTGGGCCCGACTGCGAGCAAGTGTATTAAACACATGGATCTCCTTGAAGCAGGCTGACAAGAAAATCAGAGAGGCCAATTTATAAGAAAGAACATCACTGCATTTTTTTAGGAGGAAAACTATAATTTTCTAGTTTAGCTGCCCCCCCAAAAAAAAAATCAAGATGAAAAGATTTTAAATCATTGAGAGAAAAATAAAATTTGTAAGTGAATAAATGCTTTTCTTGATTCATGGATTAGTAAAATGTGTACATATTTATTAATGTCTCTTTATAAGTAGTGAAATTACTATACATTCAAAATTAATCTCTTATCCACATATGGTCATTGTTAGGTAGACAGTATAATTAACTATATTTATTAAATGCTAATAATGTCCTATTACAGAGCTCTAAAGTTATTACTTGACTTTCTACATCTCAGCCCATAAATTTTAGAAATGTAAAATGGATGTATCTTAGAAAGGGTGGTTAAGCACAATATAGGCCTTTTTCACAGTATGATCTTAAAATTCTAAGGGCATGGTTTTTTATTTGCAGTCACTAGGTCAGAAAATGATGTTGTATTTAGCTATAGATAGAGATGAAGTTTGGGTTTGGTATTCCCTGTTTTTGACAAAAGCCGAGATTGATGCTAGGGCTAAGAAAGACATAAATAAGATGAAGGGGCACTGAGGACACCATATAGAGACTTCTGGGAACTTCTCTGTTAAGTGTTAAGGCAATTTCCAATGGGAAAAAAAGTAGTTTCCTTTGCCATTGCAAATGAAAGATTTAGTAAATCTTACTTAGCTCTGTAGGTCATAAAATTCTTTTCATTCTAATATATATTGTAGTCAGACTAACAATTCCCAGCCTACCATCATTTTCAGAAATTGGAATCTCCCAGTTAATGACCATAACTAGTTTCTTGTTAATAGTATTAAGCCTGGGCAGTATACCCAGCAAAATGCACCTCTAAAGGAGCAGTTGTTACTGAGAAGTAATACAGTTCATCATGAGTCTATAAACCATATTTGGAAGTCAGTATTACATTATGCAGCCTTGAGAATTCTACAGATTGTTAAAAGTTTTATCCAAGTGTCCACACAGCCTTTAAGATTGTATGTAAAAATTTATGTATATGTTCACTTCTGTGAAAAGAGGGCAGTTTTTACCAATTAATCTGTCCCTCCCTACCCACCCAACTCTCAACCCCCAATGCTAAGAGTCAGCTACCAATGAAATTCTGAAAAGTTTTGCCACTGTCCTTCACTGTCTGTGCTTTTTCACCATCCTGTCAACTGTTAACAAGTTAGCATCTTATCACTTCTTTAACATGATCTCTTTAGGGTATAACTGACCTGATTATTCCTTTTGGCTTGAGCTAGACACCAAATTGTTCCAACCTCAGTCTTGATCATTCCTCATATATTACTCTTTCACTTAATAATTGGTACTTCCTGCTGTTCAGTCCACTGTTTACAAATAGTGCTAGGATAATCATCTTTATAGTGAATGTCTGTAGACTTGTATTTTCAGCTTTCCATTTCCCTCTGCTCCATATGTAACCCATCTTCCAAGCCTGTAACTGGCTATACTCACTGTCCGAGATCAGAAGCTTAATTTTATCCTTGATAGTTTTCTCTGACCTTTCATTTTTAACTCCTCACCAAGTCTTGAATTTACCGTTTACCCATCCTCTACAAAAATCTCAAGCAAGGGTCAAATTCTGTTATTAGCCTGGTCTAGAAGATCATTCTCAACCTAACCTTTTTGAAGACTGTCCAAGGACTTAGAACATAAACTCTTCAATAAGTTTCTTTTGCAACATAGACTCCTTTGAAAATAAGAATGCTGCTGATCCTGTCTAGAAAATTGCACAGAGTTTATCAGTGTGTTCCATTGCTTCCCGGGTTCCCTTGAAATCTGTCCATAGTCGGTAGGTTAAGAATCACTGATGTAACCTATCAAGGGAACTTGCTTTTCTCAGTTTTCAGACTTAGGATGTTCTCGTGTGTCATTAAAATCATGTTACTAGGGCTTCATCTTCACTGTGTCCGTCTCTGAAGAGTTGTTATAGTTGTTGGCTGCTATTTCAGCTCTTCTATCCCCACCTAGCAAAAGCTTTGCCTGTTTTGGTGCAGTACATAAAAATGTCAAACATTGAGACTGGTGGGCAGGACTGACCTTTATTAATGGTCAAAATAATTTTCACCATTAGTTTCTTAATAGAGTACATATATCCTCAATAGTACAGTTCATCAATGCTAGAGTAAATACTTGTTTAAAAATACCTTTAACTGTATTCTAAAAAGTAACTTACACAAACCTACCTGGTTTGCTATCTTTGGATGTTTATACTTTGTGGGTTTGTAGTTAAAAAGAAGAAGAAAAATTGTGTCCAAATAACTCACTACTTTATATCATAAAGCCACACTTAAAATTGCTGTTGCTTTAATGCCTTCTGAAATGTAAACAATGCAGTCAAATAAAAGACAAAGATAAGCTCTTGTGTGAAGCTTTATTCATTTATGCACGTGTGAAATACATGTTTTGCCTGATTTTATTCTAGTCCCTAGGAAAGTAACAACAGAGACAAGGCCTTCACCCTCACAAAATTTACATTTTATTCGAGATAGCCATAAAAGATAAAGCGGATAGGTTCGAGGAAGTATTAAGTGCACATGAAGAATAACCAAGGTGAGAGGACAGGGATTGGGTATGAGGAATGTTTTTGAGGCAAGCAGGGCAGGATGTAAAGAGCAAGCCATGCAAAGATAACGGGGAAGTAGTTTCCCAGACTAAGGGAACAGAAAGTAAAATAGCTTTGCCTTTTTGAGGACCTGCAAACATGCTAATACTGCTGGAGCCCTATGAGCAAGGGAAGGGTTAAGAGTGGAAGGAAATGATGGGAACAAAGGTCTCTTAGGGTCTATGGGCCACCCTGAAGTGTGACAGGAAAAACTATTGGTAGGTTTGAGCAGGAGCTGACATAATGTATTCAACAGGTTTCAAAGCATTCTCTGCTGTTGTGTGGACTAGAGGAGATTGGTTAAGTTAACTATCCAGTTGAGAAGATGTGACCTTCAACAAGTTATTTAAATTTTTTTGTGCTTCCATTTCCTCATGTGTAAAGTGGGACTAATACTACCTGTCTCAAGTGATTATGGGAATTAAATGAGTCAATATATGTAAAGTGCATCCTAGCACATGAATGCATCCTGTAGAAATTCCATTTGGCTGACTGCAGAGGATAGAATGAGTGGAACTGGTTCCATGAAAATTACCTTGAATTTGATATCCCTTCAGCTGGTTTAATCTCTAAAAATAGGAAAATAAGCACAGAGCATGATGTGACTTAAATAAAACATGAGATGGCCATGGAACATTCACAGTTTCTCCCTGTCATCTTCAGCCCAGCAGTCCTCAGAAAGCCAATGAAAACTTACTTTCAGTGGAGCTTTTTGCATTTAACTTCTCACAACTTCAAACAGTTGGGGAAAAGTTGTTAACCTAGCATGGTGGTACAGTAAAGATAGCAGTAGCCATGAGCTGGACATAGTTTCTGTTCACAAGAACTCAGATCAGGGGAGAAATAAGCAAAAACTCATTCAGTTAAAAAGTTGAGTACCAACTATATGCCAGGATGTGGGCTAGATACTAGGGATGCTACAGTAAACAAGGCAAATATAGTCCATCTGGAGAGAGGACTTAATGAGCAGTGCTCAGAAGTAGAGAACATAGAGAGCCTGTAATGAGGAACCTTGAATAGTCTGCGAAGACAAAAGAGGTAACTTTTAACCTAGGACCGGATAAAGAACAGAAATACTGAAGGATGAAAAAGAATGAGCTAGATTGCTGGCAAAGAGGGGGCAGGGCACTGGCAGGAACTGGTAGAATCAGGGCAAGAAATAAGTGCAGACAAGGTGTTCAATAAAATGTTCAGTCATTCTCAGCAAGAGTACCCAACAAGGATTTCCCTGGTGGTCCAGTGGCAAAGACTCGGTGCTCCCAATGCAGGGGGCTGGGTTAGATCCTGGTCAGGGAACTAGATCCCATACACCGGCAACGAAAACATCGGACAACCCCCCACCCCGCCACAACTAAGCCCTGCCACAGGTCTTATATGAATAAACAAAATATTTTGTTTATATCAATAAACAATTTTTTAAAATAACAAATATTAAAATATTCAATAGTATTCTGTCCAGACATTCAAACACATCTTAAAGCCTTAGAAAAACCACCCCGCCCTCATGTCTACTTGAGTGCTTACTATGCCAGGAGGCATGAAGTATCATTTATCCCTGTTTTTACAACCGGGAAAACTGGGACTTGAATAATACGTTCACAAGCCAAACATCTAGCGAGTCACAAAGCCAGGAACTGAACCTGGGTATTCTCACCTCAAAACACATTAACCTTTGGGTCTTACTGCTAACTGCTCTCGAAATGCAAAGGATAGACAAAGGGTTTTCACCAAACGGTTTTGCACTTGATTCTTTCCTCCCGTGGGTCTCCTCATATTCGCTTCTCTGCGTGAACTTGACCCAGAACTAAACCGTTTTCCTAATCACCTTTCAAGATCCCCTTCAAATACCAATACCTCTATGAAGTATGCCCAGGCAGCAGGAAGCCGTCTGTCTCTCTCTCCCCTTCTCTCCTACTCTTTCAAATGGCTCCCTACAGTTTCTAGTTGGTATTTTATCATGCCATAGACCTTTCATTTTATCTTCCACAGACTTCTGCCTCGCTCCGCCTTTAGAGACCTGGACACTTCTCCGCCCCCAGCGGTCGCCCGGGAAACGCACGCTACTTTTAGCTGAATCTGTTCGGTGAATCCTTTTCAACCTCCTCCTGGGGTCCTACGCCTCATTCCTCCAGACTCGCTTCATATAAGGTGTACCAACTCTACCTCCGCAAATTTCTAGCTACAAGAACTAAGACCGCTGTCTTCGACGCTGACTCCGGGATAGGGACGCTTCGGACTCCGAAACGCTTAGCAACGACCCGCTTCCTCCTCCGCTTGGCCACCTCCGAGATCCTCTTCCGGGGCAGAGGTCGGCTCGCCTCTCCTCCAAGATGGCGAGCGGCGGCAGTGGGGGGGTTTCGGTGCCTGCGCTTTGGAGTGAAGTGAACCGTTATGGCCAGAACGGTGACTTCACGCGCGCTCTCAAAACCGTCAACAAGAGTGAGTGTCCGGGCAGCGCCGGGCGGGTGGGAGGATGCAGCCCCCTTCCGACGAGCGCGACCGTCTCCGAGCAGATGCGGGGAGGGGAGACCCCAGCCGCCCGTTAGGGCCGGAACGTCCAGCGGGCGCGGGTCACAGTCCATTTGTTCAACCCGGCCAGCTCTGGGTCCTGGGTGGCTTAGAGCCACGTGTACTTCCTTCTTTAGTTCCCCCCGCGAGAAGCGAGGGAGGGATTTAAAGAGACCGCAGCTCCCAACATCTTCTCCTGTAAACTGTTTTTATTTTACTCCGTTGTTTTCACGCCTTATTCCGCAAATACTCCAAGTTGCCTCCTTTTCGCTTTCCTTGTAGTGGGGTGATCAAGACAGCATTGCTAAGGGAGCTTTTTCTTTTGGGCCGCAGCGCGGGGGAGGAACCTGCCTGGGACACGTAATTTGGAAGCTAGTGCTGACGAAGTGGAAGCTGTACAGACTAGGGGTAGAGGGAAGGGCTGGATCTGGATTTTAGGCCTGTCATTCCCACAGATAGAATCCCTCCAGCGTCCCTAGACAAGAAAATGTGTGTGTGAAAGCACTAACATTTGAAATAATGTTGCAAAATAGGTGTATTCTGTTTTTTGTCCAGTAACTGCTCGTTTTTCGAGTAAACTGTCTTTGATGTGACGTTCAATTCATTATATTCTTTTATCATTTACTACCTAACTGTAATATAGCCATGCTTTTTAATGCTGTCTGTCGTGCTAAATTCTTTACTGAAGATATTGCCTGTATTTGTTCGGTTTGGAAATGTAATTACCTGAACAGGGTTTGACTGTTCAAAGCAGTAATAACACACAAGGTATTTCTGTAACATACAAGTATGAATTTTCAATAATCTATTGCTGACTTAATGTGAAAAGAAATGATTGTGCCCACAATGCACTTTTTGTGATTTCACACATTGAGGAAAATAGCTACTAATGAGAATTATTTGATTCTTAAAGTTGTTTTGAATTAACTTTGGCCTTTGGCTAGGCCTACAGCCAATATTAATCAGCACTGTAGTAATTTGCAGGCATTCTTTAATCAGCAAGGGCTGTCAGTTTGTTCTCCAATATATATTTTCTTAATTGATAGAAAATACTCTGATTCTTAGATTGAGAGTTGAATTCCTATAGTTGCCCAAAAGCACGAGGAGTGATCCTAGTCATTTTGACACTGAACAGCTCTTTAGCACTGACACTTGGCCAACTGAATTCGTCTTTGTATTTCCGTTTAGTTATATTAGCCGAAAAGGGAAATTTTGAATGGTGTTTGGAAATACTGCCAGCAAAATAAATTGTATACTTTACAGTATACAAACACAATTTATTTGTATAGAGTATTCTGTAATTTTCTTAATAACCTTGTAAAATAGGCAATGCTTTCATAGTCATTTTGCAACCAGAAAGTTAACATTTGGCAGTAAAATGACTTGCCCAAGACCTCAAGGCAGTTAGTGACAAACTTATAATCAAACTTGTCATTTGCTGCTAAGTTCTATGTGAACTTTTTTCTTTCCCTGTGAAGTAATGAAATATGTAGGATATAGCATGTGTCCCAAGATGAAAAAGCAATAGAAAATAGCTTCATTCTTCATTTCACTGTACTTTTTTTTACATACATCATGAGAAGCTATCTCACTGGAAAGGCTAACTAGCTCGCCTTATTGTCCCTTCTTAACTTAAAGATCAGCCATTTAAAAAGTATTTTGACCAATCATTTCTGCTGCAGTAAAATTGGCGTTGTAGCTTCCTTAGGTGGAAATGTGCAAAGCGAATGGATTTAAAAATTGCTTCCCTAAAATTGCCCTCTAGTACTGCAGATCAACAAAGATGATGTTACTGCCCTGCACTGTAAAGTGGTATGCCTTATCCAGAATGGAAGTTTCAAGGAAGCCTTGAATGTCATCAACACTCACACCAAAGTGTTTGCCAAGTAAGTGATTTAGTTAGTTGTTTGTGCACGTTTACCCCAGCTATAACCATTTCCATGTTTTCCCCCATTATTCAGTGATTTTTTACCTTTTTGCTTCCTTTCCTCTTTTTTCCTATTGCTTCCCAGTGATGTTTCTGAAACTGGAAGGAGCAGTAGTAACATCTGTTCTGTCATGCCTTACGGAGCCTTTTCTTTACACCTATCTTCCCTTTGAAGGGAAGGGAAGAAGAAGGGAAACTCTGGAGGGGCATGGGCCATAAACAAGAGTTCTTGAGGATGTAGGGAGAGCAATTCAGCAGAAGTTTAATTTGAAAAAAGGGTGGGGGACAGAGGAGGGCAGAACACATAGGGTAGGATGTGTAAGTCAGGGTCTCTAGGATAGTTTGACAGTCTTAGCCTGACCTCTGTGCCTGTCTCCTTTGAGAACTGTTTAGGTGAGTATGATCTTAGGCCAAGATCTTTCAGAGTTCTTTAGCAGTCTTTAGAATATATAGTAGTTTTTAAAATTTGTTACTGTTTATTATTATTTTGGGGTTGCGCTGGATCTTTGTTGCTGTGCAAGCTTTCTCTAGTTGCAGCCAACAGTGACTACTGTCTGTTGCAGTGTGTGGGCTTTTCCTTGTGGTGGCTTCTCTTTTTGCTGAGCACAGGTTGTAGGCACACAGGCTTCAGTAGTTGCAGCGTACGGGCTCCAGGACATGTAGGCTCTAGGATGTGCGGGCTTCAGTAGTTGCAGTTACAGGACTTGGGATCGATGAAACCTGTGTCCTTCTGCATTGGCAGGTGGATTCTTATGCACTGGACAACCAGGGGTCCAGCAGTTTTTTACTGTTATTTCATTAATTCTGAATTTTTACTGTAATTTCATTTTTCTTTAGTTATGCCTAAGCCCCAAATGAAATGTGTATTGAAGTGAAGGTTGTATCATATTTATTCTTTAATGTTTATAAGGTACATAACAGTGTATTGCATACTTCCTTTTGTATAAGAAAAGGATATAAGAATTTCTATGTGTATTTTTTTGTGTTTGCAAAGACAAACACTTGATGCAGAAGCAATAAATAAAAAGTCGCTTGTAGAAGGTGAGGGGAACACAGTAGATTTGAATAACAGTGTAAGTAAAACCTTTCAGTGTATACCTTTTTGTTTTTTTACTGGGGCCAACTGCATGTATTACAGATTAAAAAAATTTTTTTAGACTTTACTAAAAATAAAAGGGTAATCAAAGGAAGCCCCAATAAAAGGTATACCCTTTTCCTCTAATAAACATGTTTATACTAAAATTCAGTGTTTTGATTTTGGGTGATTTTGTGAGGGGAGGAAGTTTTCAAACAGTTTTTTGTTAAGTCTAGTGAATAAAGGATATTTCCATCTGCTGATATTGGTTTTTCCTCATGGATTATGGTTGAAACTTCAAAATGAGTTTCATGTGTGACATTAATGTAGATGAATTCTTAAGTCTATGTGCATAAGGAGTGTTTTTTGTAGTTGTGTGTTTACCAATTGTTTGGTTACAAGTGTTGTGCTCTTTTAAGATTTCTAGTTACTTTTTCTTTGCTGATTATTTACTTCTTTAACAAGTTAAAACAGCATTTTATGGCTTATTATTTGATTAATAGATTTAAGAAACCTGTATAACAGGTTTGTGTATAACAACCCATTTAAAACAATGTTGAGATTGTCTTTATATCTAAAACAGGTTTTAGCTAATTCAGAATTTCATTCTTATATATTTGTTTCAAAAGGCCAGTAATTCTAGTAAGAATATCCATGAAAACAGAGCCTAGGGAAATGAATGTAGTATTTTCTATCACTTTTGAGCTGTCTGATTTTAGATAAGTCACTAGCATTTGTCATCTTATTAATGATTAAATAACTTACTATGTATCAAGTGTGCTTAGAGCAGTATCTGACTTATAGTGGGTGCTCTGCAGTGTTAGCTAATTATCACATATTGGTTTTTCCTTTTTCAGTAACTCTCTTTCCTTTGAGAAGGCCTACTGTGAGTATAGGCTGAACAGAATTGAGAATGCCTTGAAGACAATAGAAAGTGCCAACCAGCAGACAGACAAACTAAAGGAGCTCTATGGACAAGTGGTAATTACTGCTTTAAAATCCCTGTTTGACAGTCATCCTGAGTGAACGAGATTCTGCCTAGAGCAGGGAGCAGGGATGAGGAACCCCAGCCCATCCTGATGCTCCATTAAACTTGCCACCAAACCAATTCTTGAGGTTTGAACATATTCCCTCTTCTTGATCTTCATATGAGCAACTGCATATATAGTGTTCTATGAACAAATGACTTCATCATGGTAGTTGGGAAATTAAGAACTATCCTATGAAATTTGAACTTTGTAGTTGGAAAGATGAAGGCCGGTAAGTTTATATACTATAGTTGTGAAGTAGTCTTTATAGTTTTTAACTGGTATTTTATTCTAAGTGTAAAATGAAGAAAACCATGATGAATAAGAATATGGATAATTCAGATGGTTCATGAAATCTCTGGAAATACCTTATTTTCAAAGAATTTTGAGACATACAAATAAGCCTAATGTAAAATAGGGTTATTTATAATAAGAAAACAGAAATGTTATACTAGAACTAGTAAAACCCTCTTAAAATTTTTTAAAATGTCAGTTTAGGGCAAATAATGTTGTATTGAATTATATATTGTCCCTAAAAGGTAGTGTTAGTTAAACAAAGAAAAATTTAGGCACATTTATGGATTATAGGTCCATAAAACACTTTTCATGTAAGCTGGATTAGTTTAGGGTGAATGCCTGCATTTTGGTATTGATAATGGGTACCGTCTTTGTGTACATGGTAGACTAATTGGCCCACAGTGGCAGTTCTCACTGCCCTTTGGGAACAACTTGAATGGAATAAGCAAGAATTATGTTGTGTATACTTGATACTACCCAATACAATAGTTGGTTTCTGGGAAAGGGAAATGAAGATGAAGTATAATGAACCCCTAGAAATAGTAAGCCCTTTTGTTAACATCTAATTTTGTTCCTGTTTACTAGGGCTCAGTAATCTGGGAAATTTTTTTTTATTGTTAAGTCAGACTTAGGTAGCAAGGTTGATTTCTGCAGAATGATTTTCTTTCACAACCCACTTAGACACTTACCTAACCTCAAGATGGGAGTTGATACAGTGGCTTTTCTCACTGAATCATGCCTACCAATATGCGGTATAGTAGGGATTCATTGCAAGTAACTTCTGGGAAGTATTGGTAGCATGCAGAACTAATTGAAAAACTGTAAAGGAAAAACAATTAGTTTCCCACATTATGTTGAATTAGGTTTCTCATATAACAGTTCCAAAAAGGGTTTATACGGGATTAGGGATATAACACAATACTTGTCTTCTCTGATTTTTGATCTGCTATTTATCTCTCAAGTTATACCGGTTAGAACGCTATGATGAATGCCTGGCTGTATATAGAGATCTTGTCCGAAACTCCCAAGATGATTATGATGAGGAGAGAAAGACAAATCTTTCAGCAGTTGTTGCCGCTCAAAGCAACTGGGAAAAAGTGGTTCCAGTGAGTATCTCTGTATACGCATACAGCTGTGAAACGTTGTTCCTGTCTGGTGTTTGACTGGTATTTTGCTCTGTGGCAGGAGAACTTGGGTCTCCAAGAAGGCACGCATGAGCTATGCTACAATACTGCGTGTGCTCTCATAGGACAAGGCCAGCTGAGCCAGGCAATGAGAATTCTGCAAAAAGCCGAAGGTTGTACACTTGTTAAAATTATATGTAAATGTAACATGCATATAACTTTGCAAAGTATTTCCAAAACCTACATTTGATTTCTGGGACATTTTTAAGTGGAAATTATTGATGCAGTGGAAATTTCTTAGGATCCATCTAGCCCTTCACTAGGGATCCTGACTGTGTCTGTCTCTTGGTCGCTTATCCTTAAACTAGTCTACTTGTCCATATTCAACCACACCAAACCTTAAATTTGAGTAGTAGGTTTTTGAACAAGTTGCTGTGAATGTTAAATGCAAGTTAACAGAGTTAATAAACATTAGGTAAATGTTATTATTGTATTAAGTACACAAATATAGTAACAATATGGTGTGCCTGTGTGTGTGCCTGAGTATACACTACATTTGTGCATTGATAACACTATTCAAGCACATTTTTCACTCCACTTAGTATGTTTCCAAATACAGTACAGTACCTATATACTTGAAAGCTGTTGATTAAGAGAAAAAGAAAATAATTTATTAGAGAACTTATGATTGGTCTCAACTCCTGAAATATTTCAGCTTGCTTCTGCATACGTATTCCTTGGAAGCTATGAAAGTGATGTTGTAGAAGTGCAGTGAATGATAGGAAGGAAAAAAGATGAAACAGGGTCTGGTTTATTAATACTGATGGTTAAAATAAGGGCCAAGGTTAGAGCACCATGAGGTGAAAACTATGTGTAAGAATTATGATTTCTGGATCATACCTAGCATTGAAGTGGTATGGAGGACACCCTCATACATAGTTTGAGGTTTGAATGTAAAAGTAGTAGAGGCTTTGCAGTGGGCAGTTTGAGGCAGTGTAGCAGATTTTGAAATTTGCATACCCTTTGATCTAAGAATTTCATTTCTAGAAATTTAAGGAAAAACTGGATACATTCATATATATATATGTATCTGTATGAATGTTCATAAGAACAAAAATTAAGAAACATGCATTTTTGTCCTATTAGAGGGCTAGCTAGTTTTATTATAACCATAGAATAGATTACCATGTGGTCATTAACAGTATTCATGTTAAAAATAATAATGTAGATGTATCTGTGTTATAAAGATGTCCATAGTATATTAATGGGGGAAGGAGGGTTTCAAAATAGTAGAATATCCCACTTTCATTTAAAAATACAACTGTGCATTTACATTAAAAAAAAATAGCTGAAATGCTAAAGAGTAGTTACTTCTGGGTGGCAGGAGTATTGTCTTTATACTTTTCTATAACTGATTTATTGCAGTCAACATTTGTTACATTTATAGATTTTAAATTCCCTTAAAAATTTTTAAACAGGGATTACAAGTGAAAGAAAATGCCAAAGAGCAAGAATAATCAAGGATTGATATTTATGTAATATGTTTGATGTTAATGATAAATCTCAAATTTGCTTGTTATCAAAATTATCTTAAATCTTCTGCCTAAGAATTTTGTTTTTGCTTGTTGGAACATGAAAGAAATGAGAGTTACCTAGCAATGTTAATTTTGAAAACATTTTTTCCTATAGATCTCTGCCGCCGTTCATTTTCAGAAGACTCTGTAAGTATTCCACTGTGGTTAAGCCAAGATATTATACTGTGGCTAATATAAATTTGTAGTAGACTTCTTTGTAGTATTTGTTGACTTTGTGAAATGATGCTGATTCACTAAATAGGAATCACAGAAACCCTCTGGGATCTTATTTGATGGAATAAGATCAACAAAAACCCTTATTTGATGGAATCTCTTAGGGTGAGAAATTATAATACAAAAATTTTATATGCCTTATGCACTTCATTTTAAATTCATATAAATATAGGTATATTCTCCTGTTTTAGATGTAGGGCTCGGGTCTTTGAGTAAGGGTTTATTCATGGGAATTCTATGCATATTTCTTACAGAATTCTACACTCATAATCTCCAGGGGTTTTTTTAAGTGTAATAGTATTTTAAAGATAGTCGTGAATTACTTCGATTACAGAATCGTTTTTTCACTGATCTCTTAACTGTTTCCTTGCTCATACCTAATTAGATAGTAATTTTCTTTAGAAACTTACCTTTGTCAAATATTTCTGAGCATTCAGCATAATCAGTCATTGACGCTAGTCTCTTTTCTTACTCATAGTTCGTGTCTTACTATAATACTTAAGTTTTATAATTTTCTTATCAAATACAATAGCATAATGGGATTGGAAACAAACGCATCTGACACTCCTGGTGAACATATTCTTACCAGGTGAGAGTAGGAATGCCAAATATGGCAAAAAAGAGCAGCCTCCTAGCCTTGAGGATTCACTGTGTGTGGACATCAGTCAGCTTCTCCAAAGGAATGGAAAATATAGATTAGTCTGGGGTATCAGTTAAGTGACTTGCTACTTTAATTATAGAGTTAGTTTCAGCTCTTGAAGTTCTTTACAAGTGATAATTACTAGTTAAAATTTTGTAATCTTTGGATTAGAATTATATTAGAATTAAGAGTAAAGCATTCTGAAAATGTGTTTCTATGAGAAAATTGCTTCCAGAATTCAGGGGTATTGTTGTAAAAGGTTAAACATGCATGCTAGTTTTTACTGTTTTTTAATTCTTAGGTTTTAAAGAATAGAAATGATCAATGAATAGTATTCCTGAACTTGGTACCATGTTCTTCCAGAATCTTTCTTTTTGCAATTCTCATTTAAGCTTCCCTGTTGTGGTGACAACTCCTAAATTTAACAAACTGACTCTATAGGAAAATTCCTGAAACTTATATATTTTCTTTCTGTTTATATAGTCTTTTGAATATGTGGATCAATTTGGAGAACTTATGGTGAAAAAAATTTTCTTCTTTTGCTTAGGATGGGACTGAAGAAGACCCCCAGGCAGAACTGGCCATCATTCATGGGCAGATGGCCTATATTCTGCAGCTTCAGGGTCGTACAGAGGAGGCTTTGCAACTTTACAACCAGATAATAAAATTAAAGTGAGTTAGTTTTAAAAATGAAGTGTCTTTTATAGGGGATAAGGTTTCTTTTTAAAGGTCTCTTCCTTTGTGACTGTTACTTTTTGTTCACAGACCAACAGATGTGGCATTGCTAGCTGTGATTGCAAATAACATCATTACAATTAACAAGGTATGGACTATCCATGGTTTCCCTACACTTATATCTTAACAGTAGAAGCATATTACCCCAGCCTTGTCCTAGGATAGGTTTTTCCATGATGAAGTCCAGTTGCAGCAAAGTCACAGTGAATGAGTGAGTGAGTGAGTTAAAGTTGCTCAGTCGTGTCCTACTCTTTGCGACCCCATGGACTGTATAGGCCATGGAATTCTCCAGGCCAGAATACTGGAGTGGGTAGCCTTTCCCTTCTCCAGGGGATCTTTCCAATGCAGGGATCGAACCCAGGTCTCCCACATTGCAGGTGGATTCTTTACCAGCTGAGCCACAAGGGAAGCCCAGGAATACTGGAGTAGGTAGCCTATCCCTTCTCCAGTGGATCTTCCCCACCCAGGAATCGAATCGAGATCTCCTGCATTGCAAATGGATTCTTTACCAACTGAGCTATCAGGGAAGCCCAAAATTCACAGTGGAGAGTGTTATGTAGCTCTCATAATGATTCGGCAAGGTGTGTTCAAATAATAGAACTATTTTGTAGTTATGTACACTGGACTTTAAAATCTTACCCTTTTTGCATTATTTATTAGAATTATCATAGTCTATGATATTATTATGTTAATATAACTATAATAATATTTCCTATTATTATTATATGGAGAATATTTGCTAGAGAAGTAAATTGTTTAGACTTTGATTTCTTCATCTAGTAAGTCTGAATGCAAGTTTTCTGTTTATAGTTTTTTCCAGTGGTTTTTGTTTTGAGGGAGAAGAGCAATGGGCAGGTTTTCTCTCTTTCTCCACCACCCTCCTCAAGCCAAGCCCTGAGTAAAATATTACAAGCATGTATATAAACAATCCTAATGAGTACTGTGTGTGTCAGAATAAACACCTTTTGGAACATTGTTTTAATGGGAGGATATTTCAAGTTCAGATTTGAAATTCAAGTCAACAGAAAATTAGAAAAGTAACAGTTGGTTTCTTTTTGTAGGCTGTGTGATTTTCCAAGCGCCAGCTTATTCATCCTCACAGTTATCTTTTTAGGTGACAGTACTTGTCTCTGATTTATAGAAGTATAATCTGAGGCTAAAAGGAATTAAATGATTTGTATAAGATCACAGCCAGTAAGAGGTACAACTTGGATTCAGATTCTACTCTCTGACTCCAAAATGCTCTCCTTCTAGCCATGTATGGTATCTCTCACCTCATTTGGCAGAGTTTCAGAGGGTTCACAGATGTGGGATAGTGGCATTGAAAGGTAATAATTACAGGATGTTGCAGGCCATTGTCATGGTGTAGGTTTCCAGAAATTGATGCTGGCATTTGATTCTTAGCAGCAAAATCTGTCTGCTTATGTTCATGAACAATTTGAAATGCTAGTGAGGACAAATTGTTTTTAACTGATATATAAATAGTGGGGAGGAGTGTGTGTGAAGTACTAAATATCTCAATCTATTAGATCTGCTAAGCTGCTAAGTCACTTCAGTCGTGTCCGACTCTGTGCGACCCCATAGACAGCAGCCCACCAGGCTCCGCCGTCCCTGGGATTCTCCAGGCAAGAACACTGGAGTGGGTTGCCATTTCCTTCTCCAGTGCATGAAAGTGAAAAGTGAAAGTGAAGTCACTCAGTCGTGTCCGACTCTTTGCGACCCCATGGACCGCAGCCTACCAGGCTCCTCCGTCCATGGGATTTTCCAGGCAAGAGTACTGGAGTGGGGTGCCATTGCCTTCTCCGATCTATTAGATCAGTGCAAAAGTGATTACAGTTTCAGACCCTGAATTTTAAATCTTTGTAACTAGGCTCAAACACATCTTTATTAATAGGAACCATTACAGTCAACACATTTTTGCCAACGAGAAATAAGTTTGTTTATTCCTATAGCATAAAAATTCATGCTTTGGGATTTGATGAATTCTTGGAAAGCATTTTCTGCATCCTGCTTGCTGGTTGTGGAAGTGTTTTCCTGCAAAAAGTAGTCTAGATTCTTGAAGAAGTGGTAGTCAGCTGGCAGCAGGTCAGATGAATATGATGGATGAGTCAAAACTTTGTAGCCCTATTTGTTCAACTTTTGAAGCATTGGTTATACAATGTGTGGTCAGGCATTAACATGGAGAAGAATTGAGCCCTTCCTGTTGACCAGTGCTGGCTGCAGGCATTGCAGATTTCGATGCATCTAATCGATTTGCTGAGCATACTTCTCATATGTAATGGTTTCACTTGGATTCAGAGAGCTGTAGTGGATCAGACCAGAAGCAGACCACCAAACAGTGACTACGACCCTTTTTTGGGTGTAAGTTTGACTTTGGGAAGTGCTTGGTGCTTCTTGGTCCAACCACTGAGCTGGTCATTGCTGGTTGTTGTATAAAATAACACTTTTTGTTACATGTCACAATCCAATCAAGAAATAGTTTGTTGTGTAGAATAAGAGAAAACAACACTTCAAAGCAATGATTTTTTTGATTTTCAGTCAGCTCATGAGGCCCCCACTTATTGAGCTTTTCCACCTTTCCAATTTGCTTTAAATGCCAAATAACCATAGAATGGTTGGCATTGAGTTCTTGGGCAACTTCTCATGCAGTTGTAAGTGAATCAGCTTCAATGATCCTCTCAGTTGGTCATTGTCAACTTCCAATGGCCGGCCACTGTGCTTCTCATCTTCAAGGCTCTTGTCTCCTTTGCAGAACTTCTTGAACCACCACTGCACTGGATGTTTATTAGCAGTTCCTGGGCCAAATGTGTTGTTGCTGTAGCGAGTTGTCTCTGCTGCTTTATGACTCATTTTGAACTTGAATAAGAAAATTGTTCAAATTTGCTTTTTGTCTACCATCATTTCCATAGTCTAAAGTACATATGAAATAAACAGCAAGTAATAATTCATTAGCAAAAACTATACAGCAAGAAAGTGAAAGTGAAGTCACTCAGTCGTGTCCGACTCTTTGCGACTCCATGGACTATAGCCTACCAGGTTCCTCCATCCATGGGATTTTCCAGGCAAGAATACTGGAGTGGGTTGCCATTTCCTTCTCCAGGAGATCTTCCCAACCCAGGGATTGAACCCCTTTTAGTCTTTAGTAGAAAACCTCGTTTTAAAAACACAGTGGTAACACATATTTGCAAATAAATATTTAACAAAGCTAGAATGTTATACTAGTAGACACTCAGATGTCTGGTTGTCCTTCTCAGGGTGCAATGTGACTTAGTTCCTTCCATTCTTACTCCATTCCATTTGTTTATGTATGACAGTTGTCAAAGAGGAGTAAGTTATGTTACTCATCGATCATCTAAATTCTTAAGATAGTTTGTAGAAATTACAAATTTAGATATCTTTGTAGTCCTAATTTTCACTGTAAGATTTATGCAGTCCCTCTATACTTTTAATCAAAAAGCTAAAAACAGGCAGTTAATAGTGGAAAGATAAAACCAAGAACCCAAACCAAATATATGCATCATAGTAGCATAGGCACCCCAACCAGGTATATTATCTTCCAAGCTCTCTTGTGTTAACATAAAATAAGGCCTTGGAGTGTTGAAAGAGTTGAAGTCTAAGATTGTTGTTAATGATGAGTGAACTTTTCTTTGCTAGGACCAAAATGTCTTTGACTCCAAGAAGAAGGTGAAATTAACCAATGCAGAAGGAGTGGAGTTTAAGCTTTCTAAGAAACAACTGCAAGCTATAGAATTTAACAAAGCTTTACTTGCTATGTACACAAATCAGGTAGGTAACAGAGCTCTGGTCCCCCTGACTAAACCTTCTGGAGTATGGTTCATGATCCATAATGGGTGTATCAGTCCAGTCTGTATTTTCATTTTTTGTCTTTAATTCATGCATGCTTCAGAATGTCATGTATCATAGATTTTAACTGTTAAATAAGTAATTTGCCCAATTCTTTGTAAAGGTGTGCAGCTGGTGGCTTCTAAGAAGAAAACACTGTTCACAGCTGTAAATGAGATAATTTTCTCATTACCTTATTTCTAATTTCTTTGAATTAAAGGAAAAAAATCAAAGGTGCTGGTCATGAGTATAGATTCAAGAGCCATCTTTCATTATAGTTTGTGCATAATCACCTCAAGCTATAAATGAGGTCGATTCTCTCATGTGTGTAAATTCTAATTAAGTGATGATTTTGTACTCTTCTAGAGCAGGGGTTTTCAGTGGACTGAGAGGCAGTAACATTTTCATTATTTAGAACTAAATCATATTGTTCTTAAATACTTTAGCAAGAAATACCTATACATTTTGTTGCTTTGAAGCAAAGGGTGACACTTGATATGTGTGTGTGTTTAAACAAAATTCTGGAATTTAAGGATCCAAATGAATATTTAGGACTTATTTTTCCTAAATGCTTTAAGAACCTGTAGTTTATATTCCGTAAATGGAAATCTTTTTTTTATAAGAAAAAATTGAGGCCACTGTAAACCACCTCTCTCGCCCTAAGTGGTTCTTCATCTACGATTTTGTTTCAGCTGATTTCCTTCCACCTCCCCTATGTTTCTTTTCCCTTTGGTCATTCACTTAATGTTTAATTTAATTAACCAGCTTATGGTGGGATGGGGTGTGAAATACTGTTTTTTAGGCAGAACAGTGTCGCAAAATATCTGCCAGTTTACAGTCGCAAAGTCCTGAGCGTCTCCTTCCTGTGTTAATCCAAGCTGCCCAGCTCTGCCGTGAAAAGCAGCACACAAAAGCAATAGAGCTGCTTCAGGTAAAAGAATTGAGTTTTTCATGAGATGTCCAATGGCTGCAGCCTTGTTTCATTTTCATTATGTTATAATAATGTAAGCCTTATAAATTTCATGGGAAAATGAGTAAGTATTGATAATATACCACTAGATACATGCCAGAGTGTCCCTTTAATTCTTGGGCTGCAGCTTTCTTTATATAAGTTTGCATTAGTAAATGTTTGCCATAAACTCTGAAGAATACTTCTTATTTGGAGATCAGTTTAACAGTAGTTAATGATTTGTTAATGGAGAAGGAAATGGTAACCCACTCCAGTATTCTTGCCTGGAGAATCCCATGGACAAAGGAGCCTGGTGAGCTATAGTCCATGGGGTCGCAAAGAGTCGGACACGACTGAGCGACTAACACACACACACACACAATGGTTTGTTTTAGATTTAAAATACCAATAATGTATTCTCTAGTTAAAGTCCCGGTCCAAAACATCAATTACAATACTGACTTGGTTTTTAATTAACCAGAATGAAGTGTTAAATCACATTG
Source organism: Okapia johnstoni (assembly GCA_024291935.2). NCBI lineage: Eukaryota > Metazoa > Chordata > Mammalia > Artiodactyla > Giraffidae > Okapia > Okapia johnstoni. Next base: position 65,339,237 of record CM044308.1, read on the forward strand.
AATTTCCTGAGAGTAGACCACATTGGAAAGTTGGACAGTGTAAAATTTGGACCATCTTCAGGGGAAATGTTGCTGAACAGGGATAAGGAGTAAAGAGTCATAATTTTTTTTTTTAGTATCATAAAAAAAAAAAATCTGTGTAGTAATCTTAATTATTATTTTTCTGCTGGTGACTTCTTAGAAACTTGATGTTATTGCACTTACTTAATACTTTTGAAGCCAAGAGCATAATTTTGAAGCCAAGTGGGTATCGAATAAAATTTTTTCAAATTTAAACATTTGTTCTGAAACCAGAAATTTAGTATTTTAAAACTAGATTTAAAATTTACTAAGGCTGAAATAAGTGGTTAGAACATGTACGCTTAGTTGTGTAAATTTAATGTGACTTTTCCCCCCAACTATTTAGGACTATTCAGATCAGCATCCAGAAAACACTGCTGAAATTAAGCTGACCATGGCACAGCTGAAAATTTCCCAAGGTAGAAAGAATTTGTCTGTTCTATACTTAAATTTCCTGGATGTGTATGTCTTGTGTAGAAATGCTTATGTCTATCACATGGTAGTGTTTGCATGAAATAAGTGTGACTTTGCATCCTAGTTTTCAAAATGTCTTATTTAGTCCTTTATTCTTCTTTTATACTTTATAACGCATATCTTTGGTAGAAAAGAGGCAAGGAAATTTAATGAGAACTTAACATTTTTGAATCTTAAAACTAGTAGTTTTTTTTTTTATGATTTTGAACCAATGTTGAGTGAGTGTCTAGAGCTGTGTTGTCTATATTTGGTAGCCAGAAGCGACTTAGCAGCAGCAGCAGCAGCAGCAGCCATGTTTAAGTTTAAATTAAAATCAGACAAAGTTTAAAATTCAGTTCCTCAGTTGTGTTGACCACCTTTCATAAGTTTTGTACCCACATGTGGCTGGTTGGACTGCACAGATGGAGGATACTTTCCTCGTCACAGAGAATTCTGGCAGACTGCTGTCAGACAGCTCTGGTGTCGGCCATAAACCAGGAGGTGTATTCTCAAGGGGATGATGATTGGTTTGGTGGGAGCAGAGGATTAAAAAAGTCTTTTGGATATTATGATGGCTAGAATGAAAATTTCATGGGTAGAGGGGAGGGGAGTTGGCAATTAGGAAAAAAAAATCTCTAGAAAGGCTTCTTAGTGAGGTAATAATAATGAAAACCAGGTTGAGACCAGCTTTTCTCAAATTTCTTATCTTAATCTTTTGTTTCTTTTTCCTTGTCCCACCTCTCTTTTTTCTTTTTCTTGCTTTCCTCTTTAATCTTCTTTTCTCACCCAGTTTCAGTTTATTTTTGTGAGGATAATTTATCATACTAATTACTGAGAGTGAATGTGTCATGGTTTTATTTTGTGGAAAGTTTAATTTACTGAGGTTTGCAATGAATAGAAAACAAGTGTTTCAACATTGTAGGACTACTGTCCATTACGCTCATACCTACAGTAACAGTTTCAAGGCCTTTAAGGGTGGACTCCTACCTTTAAGTTACCCTCTGAAAAGAGAGAAATAGAATTCAACAGGCTGAGAGTTGGGAAACTTTTCAGATAGCAGTTCTGTCATTAACTTTGTGGGCGTGAGCAAAGTATGTTGTTTCTTTAAGATTTAATATCCTTTGTTGGCAAACTGAGTAAATGTTGATAGAATACATTATTTCCAAGGTCCCAAATCTTGAGTATTTAGAGATGTTCTAAAATATGACTCTTAAATTTTCTGTTTTCTTTTTTTCTCCATGAGATGCTTTTTTCAATGTGATGCTGATTTTGTTTTTGTTCTCTTAAGGTAATATTTCCAAAGCATGTTTGATATTGAGAAGCATAGAGGAATTAAAGCATAAACCAGGCATGGTGAGTTTATAACTAAAATATTTTAAGACTGAAAAAGTAATGCAATTAATATAAGTTCACAGGTGTATCTGATATTTCTTTGTTTTCACTTTAATTTCTGCCTTTTTTATATATATTCATAATATATAGAAGTAGTATTTAAAATAATAGCTTTCTGGTGTAGATTTTATTTCATTTTATGCTCTGCTTTGCATTGATTTATTAAGTCAAATGTGTCAGGAACTATTTAGGCCTTGTATTACCACTGAAAGCCAGCCTTAAATAATCTTAAGACCACATATAGGGAATTTCTTAGCCTATTATTTTATCATGTCTTCAGTTTTGATTTCTTTTGAGTTAAAACAATTTGGTAATAGTGACCAACAAATTTACGTTTTAGTTCTCTGATTATTCAAGCATCACAGGTTTAGATCACTAGTATAGCTGTGAACACATCTGTTTCAAAGTAAAGACTAATTCTGTAGTGGTGGTATGTGCATTTACTGTACAGGGACTGTTTCATTCTCCAGCACAGCTTGTTTACAGATGGCACTCAGTAAATGTATAATAGTATCATAATAGTGTTTTCTCATGAAGAATCTTACTTTAAGACTGGACTGTGATTACTTTATGTTAGAATCAAATATTAATATGTGGCTGAAAATAATCTTTAATATCTGCAGGATATTTTGTTTCTATTATCTTTTTTCCTAATTAGTCTAGCCAGAGGTTTATTAATTTTACTGATTTTTCCCAATGATACAGCTTTTTGTTTCTGCTTCCTTTTTGTCCTCATCTCCTGTTGCTGCTTCCCCTTTCACTTCACTCCAGCTTCACAAACCTCTTTGCTGTCCCTCCAGCACACTAGGCAAGCTTTCGCTGGTTTTATATGCCTTATCATGGGAGTTTAGCCACACTAGTGCGTTTATCTCCATGATCATGTCTTGAATGTCCTGGCAATGTCTTATACTATATAAACTAATTTTCTAAGTGCTTGTTATCAACTTCTGTATTTACCTTGTTGTGGACTGGTAACAAATCATTTGTCAACTAGCCTTAGAGGAGGTATTTTTTTATAGGTAACCACCTTTGTATTTGGAAAGCCCCATTGTTCTTGATGTTTCTAGTTATGTGCTAGCAATTTTTACGATGGATTGAGTACTAGCAGAGAGCCTAGCAACCTTTATTTGCTGTTTCTTTAATGTTACTCGTTTTCACAAAGTTTATTCTGAGAGAGATGGAGGAATTCTGTTCACTCATTTATACCTTTGGCTGGATAGGTGTCTGCATTAGTGACGATGTACAGCCATGAGGAAGATATTGACAGTGCCATTGAAGTCTTTACACAAGCCATCCAGTGGTATCAAAACCATCAGGTAAATAAATGGAGTAAAATGTTATGAGGGTACATTTTTGCATAAGAAGAAAAAGCTGTAGTAATGATTTCATACTTAAGGCAAATTGAAACATTTCAACTCACTGTTTAAAAAGTGGAATGCTATTAGACTATCATTCAGTTTTTAAATATACCAGGTCCAAAATAAAGTTATTAGAAGTAAGAAATGGCTGCAAAATAAAAACTTTTTTTAAAAGCATGGTTATATTTTCTGAGGCTCCTTCCTGAGTGTATGTATGTGTGTTTGTGTGTGTAATTTCAAGAAATAAGAACAGTAATTGTACATGACTGCATGTAAGAGAGCTCATCTTTAGTGGCTCTCTAGAGTAGAGCCTCTAAAGTAGAGCTCATGGATGGTAGTAATTGATAGAACAGCAGTACATGGAATGATTGTGTATCTCTAATAGGAACATCTCTGTTTTTTCCAGTATGGGTCTCTGCATAGGCAGCATTTAACTTACACGCACAGGTGTACATACACACAGGTGACATGAATACTGTTAGCACTGTTAGCAGTGAAGAGAGATCAGTGGTCTAGGAAGTATTATGATAAATTAATGTTTGAGAACTATAGTGAAAAACTTTTAAGATTTGATTATGCAGTAATACTTCTAGTTGTAGACAAGACAGTTTAGATGGAGATGGATTGCATCCCAGATTCTTAAATTGGTCTTCACTTGTGCTAATTTATCTGTCCCACTGTGTGTGTGTGTGTTTTTGTTGTTTCGTGCATTCAATAAAACTTAAGATGAGAAATCTAATGGATAGGTCCATTTTAAAGATCTAGTGAATAAAACTTCATTGACTTGCTGGATATGTAGCTTAAACTTTTCTTTCTTTCTTTATTGAACCTATAGCCCAAATCTACTGCTCATTTGTCCTTGATAAGGGAAGCTGCAAACTTCAAACTCAAATATGGGCGGAAGAAGGAGGCAATTAGTGACCTAGAACAGCTATGGAAGTAAGCTTTGAAGGGTGGAAGTGTAGAAATCCCAGTTTTATTGCTCTTATTTGACATGTGGGGGTTACTTTGCTTGTTTATATTACTTTCTCCAGTTTTATAGACTGTTTAGTGACTTTTTCTTATTTCTTCTTTTAGACAAAATCCAAAAGATATTCACACCCTGGCGCAGCTTATTTCTGCTTACTCACTTTTAGATCCTGAGAAGGCAAAAGCGTATCCTTTTGATTGTTCCAGACCTCTCTCAAGTAGTGCACTAGATCTCTTCCCTTACCTGTTTTGACCAGGGCCTTTTTGTTATAAATTTCAACAAACAAAACCCCTCCTCTAACTAGTAAAAGCAAAAATGAGAATTTATTGATCACTGTGACCTAAAAATACAGTGATATTCAACTGGGATACAGTTTGATCCATAAGCAAAAATGCAGTCAACAAGATGCAGCTTATATCTCTCCAGGTTCAAGTAGAGTAGGGAAAAAATAAAGAAGGAAAAGCATATTTTATTGGGTGGTTGCACATGATTCTGAGGTATCATTCTGATTAATGCTCTTAGGTCACTTGCCCATCTCAGTTACTGATGTAAGAGAGGGTTTAGTGTCCTGATTGAGTTTGGACCATGTGTGTTACTTCAGGATGGGTGGGATCCCAAAACCAATGTGGGATGGTGGATGCTAAGCAGCCACAAGTCTAAACCTTTGCAGTGAGCAGATCTGTTTTATAAACGTGATAACTGTTTTGGAGTAGAGTTTTTATTAAGCCACCACTTTGAAGTACATTACCAAGTTAAGGAATAGATGATTATGATGCCTTTCCCAAGTTCTCCTTTCACAATGTAGTATCTATAATTGACCTTATGATCTGCTAACTTGTTATTCTATAAAAGACTTGATATTTTTTTGATGACGGGGACCCCAAAAAAAGACTGTTTTCCTATTGGCATAGATACATTGGCAAAATATAAATGTGTATATATATTGTCTTCCTGAACGAACTCTTGTTCTGTCATAGTCTTAGTAAACACTTGCCCTCATCAGATAGTATGTCTCTAAAAGTAGATGTTGAGGCTCTTGAAAATTCTCCTGGTGCTACGTACGTTCGGAAGAAGGGTGGAAAAGTTGCTGGAGACAGTCAACCAAAGGAGCAAGGGTAATGTTTTTTATTATAATATTCACTAATGCCAACACTGTAAGTTATATAAGGGATAAAAAATGCATTCTTATAAAAATTCCATGTGAATAAAGTTTAAGTCCCTTTTGTTTTTTTCTCCTTTACTGTGCCCAGCTTTTTGTCCTTGTTACCCATCCCCCTTCCCCACCCAGAATTTACTTCTAGTACTAATTTAGTGTGTATACATCCAGATCTTTTTCTTTGTGTTTACACATGAAACTGACCTAGGAATACTTTTCTTAGATTTGATTCTTTTCTGTTTTTTTATAGAAACAGGATTATATTATATTTAACTGTTTTGAACTTCCTTTAATAAGTCTTAGAGATTTTTCCATATTCTCAATGTAGACATATTTTATTCTTTTTGTGCATAGTACGGGGCTTCCCTCATGGCTCAGATGGTAAAGAATTTGCCTGCAATGCAAGAGACCCAGGTTCAGTCCTTCCTTGGGTTGGGATGATCTCCTGAAGAAGGGGATAGCTACACACTCCAGTATTCTTGCCTGGTGAATTCCATGGATAGAGGAGCCTGGCAGGCTACAGTTCACAGGGTCACAAAGAGTCAGACATGACTGAGCAACTAACACATGCATAGTATTCCATAGGCTATATGTGCCCTACTTAACATTTATTTACCTGTGGGTTATTGGTGTACATCTAGTACATCATTTAGAATTCTAAACCAAAGTTCAGATGAGGTTTATTTTGCTGATTTGGAGGAAACATTAGCCAGCTTCAGCAACTTATAAGTAGTGAAATTCTGATTCTTTCCTTGTTCCCATACATTGTCATCTCAAAAATAGCAGAGGCCTGCTAAATAAAATATTCCCTTAAGATTCTGTTTTTGACTCAGGATAAATAGAGAATGGAAGAGATATACCACTTTCCCAATTTTGTGACTTTCATAAATTTTCAGTCTTTTCTCCTTTTTTGAATGACTTAAAATTAATTTTTCATAACTTAAAAAAATATGTATCAGCAACAGTATGTGATTGACCTCATTATGAACCCTGTACTTCTTTTTTAACTTAAAAGTTAAATAAGGAATTGGAGTCTCAGTGATAATATTGTTTCAAATTTCATTTAATCATTGTCCCAATTTCAAGCCTTATCAAGAACTCCAAAATAATGAATTCAAACCAGATCTTGGGGGATTTTCATATAATGCCTGTTTAAATATTTTCAGGTTTTTTTGTTGTTTTTTCTTTTTCAAAACAAGGCTAGGTAATTAGTAAGAACATACAGTTCTTTTCTGATCCTTTAATCTTCTTTGTCTTTTCCCTTAGACAGTTACTAAGATGTTTATTGACTCAGTTTCAGCACAGTATTTTCATTAGGCATTATTAATGCTTTTTTTTTTTGCTTTATGTTGACTTTTTGAGACAAAGGTTTAATTTCTTTTGAAATTATATTGTGTTGATGACAGCAAATAAATCATTGTCCTTGCTCTCAAAAGAACTTCAGTCTAGAAGAAAGAAATAAGCAGCAATTGAAAATAAAGTTTACATGTGCTATCATTGTGCAGGCATAGAGGAGTACACCGGAGGAAATAGTCAGTCCTTCCTGGGAACAATGGGAGTTTAGGAAAGGCTTCATGGAGGAGGTGACTGTGTTGACTCTAGAGGAAGATGAGGATGAGATAGGCAAAATGTGAACAATAGCAAAGAAGTAAGAAATGCAGAGACTCTTTGGGAAATCGCAGATAATGGTTGTGGAGTATAATTTGTAGAGAGACAAATCCCACCCAAGGCCATGACCGATGTTAACTTACCTTACATATCCTCCCAGAAATATTCTTTGCCTGTATGATACTTGTGCATATTCTTCTGGCAAAGATTTTAGATTACCTATTTACTAGTTTTGCCAAATATTAAGTGATTTACCACAGAACTGTAGATTTTTGTGCTTGTACAAACTTCTTTTTACATAGATTTACTATGTGCCAGTGTAAATTGTATCTCTTCTGTGAAAACAGTTGTCACCTATTTTCTAAACCACCTTCCAAAAACTACAGTATTTGAAGCTTGATTAGATTTAGCCTGAATAAATACCCAAACTGTTTCATTCGCTTTGGTGTGGTGATACCAAATCTTAAACTCCTGTATGATAAAGTACCTAGCTCAGTCTTTTGCACATGCTTAATGCTCTGTAATTATTTTATCACAGTGACAATGATTTTTCTTCTCTTTGTAGACAGGGAGATTTGAAAAAAAAGAAGAAAAAAAAGAAGGGTAAGGCTTTTTTTTTTTAACTTTAGATTTCTTTCTATAAAATAAAAGCTTAAGCTTAGCCTTACATAGAAATCTTCAGACATAAATAAACTTGTCTTCTCATATCTTTGAAACTGAGTTTTGATTTGACTGTGGCTAACATTTATTTAAATTTCTAACTTTAAAGAGTCCAGTTCTGAAGTTTCCCTGAATTCAAATTGTTGCTCTAGTAACTGCTCTATTGCTGTGACTGTGAACAGATTCTTTATATACCTTCCTGAGTTTTTCATCTGTAAGATGAAATATGATAGTATATACCTCATAGGATTAAATAAGATACTGCATGTAAAAAGCTCTTAGAACAGTGCCCAACACACAGTAAGCTCTTATACAGTAGAGTGCCTTTGGCTACAAGTACCAAAGAACTCCATCAAACTGCTGTAAAAAAATTGACTGTTTATGAAACTGATAGTGTAGAGGAAGGTTAGCATTGAGGTTGGTTTATCCAGTAGTCATTACCTTTCTGTTCTCCTGTACTGTACATAAAACTGAATCCCATTAGAGTAATAAGATGTTTATTGGAAACAGGGCCACATACTTGTTATCTAGAAGGACAAAGGGAGCCTCCCTGAATTTGGCAAGTCTTTCCCATTAACCTGACTGGGGCAACTTAGTGATTATCAAAAACTAATTCTATATTAAGAATATTAATTCAGTTACATAGTATTCAAATGTTTTTGTTTTGCTCCTTTTGAAAAGTATCTTTTACTAAATGAGAATTAAAATTTTTTTATACAGATACACCTATGAAATATTATTAGGGCTTCTGAATTTTGTGTTAGGCTTAGAAATAAGGCCTCTTCCACTACTAGATTATACAAATAAAACTTCTCTCAGATAATTCTATCTCAGTTTTAACGTTTAGTCCCAAGTTTGGACACAGTGTTTAAACAAACTATCAAAAACATTATGCACAGATCTCTCATTTCTTTATCAATTAATTGTTACACAGGAAAACTGCCTAAGAATTATGACCCAAAAGTGACCCCAGATCCAGAAAGATGGTTACCAATGCGTGAACGTTCCTACTACCGAGGAAGAAAGAAGGGTAAAAAGAAGGATCAGATTGGAAAAGGGACCCAGGGAGCAACTGCAGGAGCTTCCTCTGAACTGTTACGTATGGGAGATTGTGAGGGGTGGTTTCCTTTGTTGAGTATATGAATGACCAACACTTTCCTGATCTGATGATTTCAGGGATGCCAGTAAAACTGTGAGCAGCCCACCCACCTCGCCAAGACCTGGCAGTGCAGCCACAGCATCTACATCTACAAGTAATATCATACCCCCACGACACCAGAAACCCGCTGGGGCTCCAGCAACAAAAAAGAAACAGCAACAGAAAAAGAAGAAAGGTGGAAAAGGTGGCTGGTGATTAGAACATTCTTGTTGCAGGCCATTTTTAAACTAGCCTCAGTGACACAAGGAACATAAATAAAGGTAACACAGCAAGAAGCACAGAGCTGCTCCCTCTCCCATCCCTACATTTTCATGAAATTATTTTGTTGTGCATCAAACAGAAAAGCATCTTCCTTCAAACTCTGCCTAGTCAGACTTGGCCTACTTGTACCACCTTGCTCCTCACAGATGATGAGGATGCAGGACAGTTGGGCGTTTACCCACCTTGATATCCATTGCATCCTTTCTCTTTGTGTGCTGATCTGGTATCGTTTTCAGTTTCAGAAACAAGGCATGTTATCCAACTTTTCCTAGGATATAAACAGAAACTACTTCTGTTTCAACTAGAGTCCAAAGATTCTTGTTCCTTCAAGTCCCATTTTATGTCTTAGGAAGCCTTAGGAGACTGAAAGTGGAGTCTTCTGAGCATTCCAAATATCTGCTTAGAAATAGCATGTAATAAAAGGGACCTTATTAATACACTGGTGTTTTCACTTCACTACATGAGTGGCCACAAAAAACTAAATTAAATGTCTTTGATTATTCTGACTAAATTCTGTCATGTGATACTAGAATATGGGCTACTAAATATATGTGGTAATGAAAAGTATGTGTATGTATATACATATATACACACATATTTAAAGTAGGACTTCTTTGTGCCCCCATGTCATTTTCAAATTATGGTAACATTATGCTAATCTAGCACTATCGAAGATATCACCATTCACTGTGGCACATTTTAAAATAAAAGAATCTAGCAGTGAGTATGGATTGGATTAAGATATGTGGGGGTATTGGCATTTTGCAGAGGCATTCTACTAGTACATCTAAGAATTTTTTAAACTGAGCATCTAAAATTACCTCTTGCCCCTTCCTGCAAAGCCAGAAAGTTAAACTAAGGTACTGAGAAAACAAAGTTTTCACTGAAAATTCATCATGTGGATACCCGTACATAACCAAATTGAAGAGTAAACATTTTTTAAGTTTTGGCTTTTGAGGGAAAAACTGACACTTTTATTGTCTTTGAAGAAGGGGATCACTCAGGAACTCTGTTGGGCAGGCTTCCCGCTGTGCAAATGGCGCTGGCTTAGCAGGTGGCCCTTCCAAGACTACTTCGGAAACTGCTAACCTTAAAAACAACTTAAAAACTGTTGCATCACTCAAGCTTTCTGAAACCTGTTCATTAGTTTCTTTTAAAACTGTTCGAAACTTGGATCTGATGAAGGAAAGTCGGCTTACCACATTAAGATAGTTTTGTTAGATTGTGGACCATACTAAAGAGTGCAGTTGAACGAAATAATAAAAAGGACCATCCGTATACTTCTCACACCACCTTTGCAGAGCCCCGTGGGTATCTAATTTACTACGTATTCGATCATTGGGAACGACAGTTTTGTTTAGTTGTGGTTTTAATGCCTGGTTTTACCAGTAGCTGTGATCCTGGCAGACTAATCTCCAGAGCGATTTTTTTTAAGCGAAATGTAACATTTAAAATAAGGGAACCAGTCACATTCCTTTTTTCCTTAAGCATCCTGGATAGCGGCTTTAGACGCTGCTGGTGGACTTAAACAGGACGGGTGGAGGGGAGAGATACCAAACTTCACCCTCCAGACTTGTTATTAACGAGGGGAAGGCGGGAAACCCTGGGGCTCTCAGGACTCGGGCGCCTTCTCCAGCGTTCTGGTTCGAGACGGGCTGGGAGGAGGCTGGGGAAGTGAGAGGCTGAGATGGGCGGACGAGAAAGGCCTTTCTGAAACACCCTACCCAGCCCAAGCGCATCTCGCCGTGGCGCCCGCTTCCAAGGAAGCGGCACCTGGGGACGCTTTTCCTGCTTCACCGGTCTTTCCCAGCTCCCGCGGCCGGCTCTCCCGGGTCCCCTGGCCTGGGCTCGCCCCTTCTCTAGCTCCCACGTCTTCCTCTCTTCAATCCGTTTCCTACCCCCGGTTCGGCGAATCTGCTGAGCGCAGCCCGCTGGCTGGCGAGCGAGCGCAAGATGCCCAAGCTGCAGCCCGGGGCCCTGGGGTGGGCAGGGGCTGGCGGTTACCGTGGGGGCGGTGAACGCCACGGGGACCTACGTCTCCCTCGGCGCTGCCCTCGCAGCGGCGATCACTCCGGCTGGGATCCCGCCCAGCAGCTCCAGCGCGCGGGCGCGCGGGAGGAGGGAAGGAAACCCGGGTGGTGGGGATGGAGAGGGGGAAAGTAAAGAGGGAGAAGGGAAAGGAGCCGGAGAAAGAGAAAATTCAGCAAAAAGGAAAGGAGAAAAACAAAAAGAAGGTGGAGAAGGAGAAAATTAAGGAGAAAGAAAAGGGGAAGGAGGAGAAAATTGAGAAGGGGAAGGAGGAGAAAATTAAGGAAAAGGAGAACGGGAAGGAGAAAAAAGACAAGGGGAAGGAGGAGCAAATTAAGGAAAAGGAGAACGGGAAGGAGGAGAAAAGTAAGAGAAAAGAGGATGAAAAGAGGCAAGAGCGGGAGACGGAGAAAGAGAAGGAGCAATTCAGGGGGGAAAAAGAGAAAGAGAAGGACAACAGCACGTTGATAAATCTCCCGCTGGCGCCCCTGGTAAGAGACCGCTGCCTTGGACGCTCACCCGAGGCCATTGTCCACTGTTTCGCCGGCTCTGTTACGTGCGAGGCCCCCGGTGGGCTCGCGCCGGAAGGTCTCGTTTGCCGGCTTTGTATCCGCGGATGGAATCGGAATGTGCCAAGCTTCGAACGACCCATCGCGAGCCCCTTCTCCCCCAGCCGGTCGCCCACTCACCCCTAACCCCGACCCTGTGTCCAGGTCTAGTGTTGAAGAAGACACCTTGTTGATGTTCACAGAGGTGCTGGGAACAGCCTTTTTTCCAGCGCCGAACACTAGCCCCTAGACCCTCACCACACACGCTCTCTCTGTTCCAGTCTTTTCTGGGTTTTTTTGTTGGGGGTGGTGGGGAGGTGTTTCTTGAATTTGTGCAGGATGTGCTTTGGGACTGCCTGGACCTTTTCTGTGGGCGGTCCAGTTACTATTACTTACATTGTGTTCAGACCACCAGCACCAGAAGAGAGGGTCACAAAGGTTTAACTGAGAGGCCTCAGAAACCAGGCATTGTAGTCATAAAAGGACAGATATGTATGATTCTACTTAGATGGTTTACCTGGTGTATTCAAAATCAGAGTCAAAGAGCAGAATGTTGGGGCCTGGGGGATGGGGGAGTGAGGAGTTTAATGAGTACAGTATGTTTTACCAGATGAATAGTTATGGGTAGTGGTGATGGTTGCACGGTATTGTGAATGGAGTCGATATCATTCTGGGTTTAAAAATGGTTAAGATGGTAAATTTTGTGTTGTGTACGACTGTGCGTGACCCATGGATGGTGTCCCGCCAGGCTCCTCTATTCTCCAGGCAAGAATACTGGAGTGGGTTGCCATGCTCTTCTCCAGGGCATCTTCCCCCTGCCAGAGATGGAACCCACATCTCTTATATCTCCTACATTGTCAGGTGGGTCCTTTATCACTAGCACCACCTGGGAAGCCCTTTATGTTGTGTTCAGTTCGGTTCAGTTCAGTCGCTCAGTCGTGTCCGACTCTTTGCGACCCCATGAATTGCAGCACGCCAGGCCTCTCTGTCCATCACCAACTCCCGGAGTCTACCCAAACCCATGTCCATTGAGTTGGTGATGCCATCCAACCATCTCATCCTCTGTCGTCCCCTTCTCCTCCTGCCCCCAATCCTTCCCAGCATTAGGGTCTTTTCCAATGAGTCAACTCTTTGCATGAGGTGGCCAAAGTATTGGAGTGTACTTTGCCACAATTTAAAAATTGGGGGAGAAGAGAAAAAACAAGCATTATTTGGCTCAACTTAGTGGGCTCTGTACTCCTGGAGTTCCTGGGCTCAGAGCTGCTTTCTGGTTCTAAACAATATGAATTATTAACAGAGATTTGATCTCGGGTAAAATAGCCAAAGAATTGATGCTTTCAAACTGTGGTGTTGGAGAAGACTTTTAAGAGTCCCTTGGACTGTAAGGAGATCAAACCAGTCAATCCTAAAGGAAATCAACCCTGAATATTCATTGGAAGGATTGATGCTGAAGCTGAAGCTCCATTACTTTAGCCACCTGATGTGAAGAGCCGACTCATTGGAAAAGACCCTGATGCTGGGAAAGATTGAAGGCAAAAGAAGTCAGCAGAGGATGAGATAGCATCCTCTATAGCATCACCAACTCAATGGATGTATTAGAGCAAACTCGGAGACAGTGAAGGACAGGGAAGTCTGGTGTGCTACAGTCCATGGGATTGCAAAGAGTTGGACACGACTTTGAGACTGAACACACAAAACAGACTATATAGATTCACTTATAGTTAAAGGAGTAACTTTTAACAAGGAACAGTGGTGTTGAATTACATTTCATGTCTGAACTCTTGGTTTACAATAACCCCAGCTTTTCTTAAGAGATTATAAACATGAGGAAGCTTGTATTTTAGACTAAAAAGTAAGCAAAATATAAAGCATCAGTGACTACAGAATTTATAAATAGGGTCAGGTTAGTGGCAGCAATGTGATGGGAAAGGGAGTAGGTTTTTATTCACAAAATTCATAAGATCCAAGATGCTATTTTAGGTACCACAGAGAAAAAAAAAATGCTTCCAGCCAAAATATGACATACCATAGATTGTAAAGCCCTCATTTCAGAGATGTTAAAATGTGAAAAAAGAAATCTTGGAACTGGTAAAATATGTTGGGGTAACCCAAGTGTGGGGCCATTGGTGGAGATAATGAGGGGACACAGTCTACATCTTGCAGCCATTTCTTGGTACCGTTGCTTTAAAGCATTCATTTAAAACCATCCAATGACAGCCCCTTAGAGCAGCATCTAGTCCCTTTTCCTTACTATGACTCTCTGAGAATGACACTATAACATTTAGATGCATATGGAAGTGACTGGGGAGGAAGTGGGGATGGATATAGGAAACCCCTATGGAAGTACCATTTGCTTTAAGAGCTGTCAAGAATTCACTCCAGGAACAGACATTTACTTTAAAAAATTCTGTTACTCACTAGACAGGTTTCATAAATGATTCCCCGTACATAAGTCTCTATTACAGCAGACCTTAAAACATCTTATTTTTACATATATCTTCTATATTACAAAGAGAGAGGAGGGACATGGGATGGATGTATAGTGCTGTTGAGGATCATTTTTTTTTTTTTTTAACAGAAATCTTGTCTAAGTCTAAGGCTTCCCTGATGGCTAAGATGGTAAAGAATCTACCTGCAATGTGGGAGACACGGGTTCGATCCCTGGGTCAGGAAGATCCCCTAGAGAAGGAAATGGCAACCCACTCCAGTATTCTTGTCTGGAGAATCCCATGGACAGAGGAGCCTGGCGGACTACAGTCCATAGGATCACAAGGAGTCAGACACGACTGAAGCGACTTAGCACACAGTCTTTGTCTAATGTCAACATTTAGTGTTCAAGCAGAAATGTATAAGATTATTATTTTTAAACCAATGCCCTTGAAGATGTGTACAAGTTTTTTTTCTTTCCATATATGAGAAACCTGTTTGGTAAGCTGTTTGAGAAATAGAATTCCTGTGAACAGTCTGACTGGGTTGCTCATTTATTACTGTTTACATTGAAGTTTGTACACTAAAAGCCACCTTTCTGAGCACTCTGACCTTTCTGTTTCTCTCTTCATACCAGTCTGTCCTTCTTGTCCCTCAAACACTTGTCATAAAAATTTCTAAGGCTGGTATGCTGGTGGAATACTTCTTCGTAAAGTTTACATCTAGTTCATCAGGTTTTAGCATGAGATTTTAATATGACTGGAACTAGTTTAACAATTTTTATAGTCTTTGCCTTTTCACTTAATAATATTTATATTGCACCGAGGACCACCAGATGGAGTTCCTGGAGAGTAAGCGCTCTTTCTCAGTGGCTCTGGGGTAGCTAATAGCTTATGTAGCCACATGACTGTCAAACCTTACGCCAGATGTGATATTGTCAACATCACATGAGTCCTTGTGAAATGACTGATAAAATGAATGTGAAATGGATGATGGGTCCTTATGAAATGAAACCCTGGGTCAGGTTTTTCTAGACTTTTAGAATGCATATATGTAGATGAATGCTAGGGTGCAATGTGGGTAAAATCACTTTCTGTTCTTTTTATTTTCTCCTTTTTCCAGTGGTGGTGATAAAAGGGAGTTGAGAGGAAGGCTTTTTAGCACCTTCTCCTTTAACAGCCTCCCTTCTCCTTACTAGCCCCCCATAAAAATCCAATCTAAGTAAATATAGTGTGCTTCCTTCTTGAAAATGCAAATATTCACAAACCTCTTATGACCAGATCACAACATATATGCTCTTGTAATCAGATCACAACCAGAAACCCCTACTCTATAGTAATTCTGGAGTCACTGCCTCTAAGAATATTGCTGTTTCCCAAAGTTGTATCAGATCCTCTTATCTTCTCTTTACACTCTCCCAAATTTATCTATCCAGCCAAACATACCCAAATGTCACCTGACATCCTACCTAGCTGACTCATCAGCCTCTCAAATCTAACACTGTCCAAGCAAATGCTTGATATAGCTCCATATCTGTTCCTGTCCCTGTAATCCACTGATCAGTAAATGTCTCCTCACCCATCAAGATGCTCAAGCCAGAGGACCGGGCATTTTCTGTACCCCTACCTCCAGTATATAAGGAAAATGCTATGAATTTTTGCTTTCATCCAGTTGTGAAGAGAAAATGGTGGGCAGAAAAACTGTTAAACCTGTAGGCAAATCTTTCTGATAAAAGCATTATTAGGAATAGAAATTTCCATTTTCTCAGAAGGTATAGAAGAAATAATATTTTTAATGAAATAGATGGCTAAGAAAAGAGTCTCAATATAAAAAGTGAAAAAAGGTGGGGGGAGGGGAGGAAAGGAAAGAGAAAAAAAAGAAGGAAAGGAAGATAGGAAGAAAAAAGAAAAGACTCCAATTAAGGGGGAAAATGGACAGATCTGTTGGAGTGAGGAGTTTCAACATGTTTGTCAATTATTAATGGAATCAAGGAGAAATAAACTGCAGAGAGTATATAATGTTTGAACACAGTCAACCAATTTGATCTAATGAACAATATAAAATTGTTCAATTAGACAATTTTAGCTTCATCCAAAAGTTAAAATTCACATTCTTCTCAAATGCCCATGGAACATTAACCAAACGTGGACCACTTCCTGGGCCATACAGCAAGTCTTAATGGAGTTTTCAAAGAGGCATAATATAAACCATGTTCTCTAACTATTTTACCATTAAGTTAGCAATTAATATCTAGGGACTTCCCTGGTGGTCCAGTGGTTCCGAATCCACCTTCCAATACAGGAGATATGGGTTTGATCCCTGGTCGGGGAAGTAAGATCCCACATGCCACGGGACAACAGAGCCCATGCGCCACAACTACTAAGCCCAGTCTCTGGGGCCTTCACTCCACCACTAGAGTGTAGCCTGTAGGACACATTGGAGATTCCCCCACACCACAACGAAGACCGGATGCAGCCAACAATAAATAAGTAAATGAATAATTTTTTTCCAGTCCTGCGCCCTCCCCAATTAATAATTTTTTTAAAAAAGGAAGTTAATAACTAAAAGATGACAATTCCCATTATACGTGAAATGTCATGGTGTTGGCAAAAAAAAATGGGAAACAACATGACCATGCCTGTTTAAGCTCGTATATTAAAGCCGCATGAATTACCTAGGTTACATTCTTTTAAAAAATGAAAGCACAAAATACCTCGAAGAATGACCAGCCTGGCTCTCTGTACAAAGGAAAACAAAGGAAAGGCAAATAAAGACCCTTTCCTATTAGTTTTTGAAATGTTTTTGTTAAGTGCCCATATCAGCGGTCTGCATACTTTTTCTGCAAAGGGCTCGAGAGTAGATAACGTAGACTTTGTGGCCACATGATCTCTGTGCTGCTACTCAATACTGCGAAAGCAACCCGAGACCATGTGTGAACAAACCTGCATGTCTGTGTTGTCACACAACTCTACTTGTACTGAAATCCAACTGTGATATAATGTAAATGTGTTACAAAATGGTATTCTTTTTTCCCCCAAATGTTTAAAAATGTAAAATCTATTTTTTGTTCACGGGCTGTACAAAAACAGGCAGTGAGCCAGGTTTTACACTGTGGGCCATCGTTTGTCAACTTCTGTCCCAGGAGAAAAATAAAAACTGAATTTATTGTGTCTGTATTATTACCATTCCAAAGTTTCTTCTGGGAAGCATCCGCAGAACGAAATAACCCAAAGACATTTTTTTTCTGAGACAAGTATTCTTGAATACCCACAGGATCATATTAACTTTTAGTGCAAGATCAAAGAAAGGAAATTAGATTTGGGGTTTTGACAAAGGAAAAAAGTTGTGCAAGAGAAGCTAGCCGATGACATTTAAATCAGTCCATTTAAGACATTTTAGAGAAACGTGTTTTAACCCACCACCCTGAGTTCTTTTAGTAGACTACTCCTGTTTACTGATCCATACTTGGTAGACACGCACTGGCTGTCATGACTGCTCTGTATAACAGATCAAGAGGCATCCACTGCGGTTCAAATTTGCAATGTAGGACACCTGAGTTTGATCCCTGGGTTGGAAAGATCCCCTGGAGAGGGAAATGGCAACCCACTCCAGTCTTCTTGCTTGGGAAATCCCATGGACAGAGGAGCCTGGCGGGCTACAGTCCGTGGGGTCACAAGAGTCGGACCTGACTTAATGACCAAACTACCACCATGCTGGTCCTTTGTGTTCCAGAACTTTAATGGACCACTTGTGGAGAGTAAATATCCACACCGATCATTTCCCCAGAAACATTGCTCTGGTTGTTCTCAGAATTGGATCTAGTCTCCCAGAGGTCTTTTATCAGAAGACCTGCCAGTGTTCAGAAAGTATCAAAATGTGCCTTACCTGGCTGCCTCGATGGACTCTTCTGAGATTTGTGTGTGTGTGTGTGTGTGTGTGTGTGTGTGTGTGTCTTCTTCCTTTGCTTTTCTTTGTAGTTGGCGGCAGCGAACCTTTCCGTTCCTATTGGGAAATGTACCTGTCCAAGGGCTTGCTGTTGGTATTTGTGGTGGATTCAGCAGATCACAAAAGATTACCTGAAGCCAAGAAACACCTTCATCAACTAATTGGCACAAACCCAGTCCTTCCTCTGGTTGTGTTTGCAAACAAACAGGTAAAAATCTGTGCAAATATAAAGTGTACTCAATAGTTTTTTTTTTATTAATGCAGTAAATGGAAATGTTTACTTTTTGAATTCGATCTTTTTAATTTACTTTTAAAATTTTATTTTTTTAAATTGGAGTATAATTATTTTACAATGTTGTGTTAGTTTCTGCTAACAGAAGTGAATCATTCCTAATACATAGATACCCCCTTCCTCTTGGACCTCCCACCCACCCCCTATCCCACTCCTCTAGCTCATCACAGAGCACTGAGCCGAGCTTCCTGTGCTTTATAGCAAGTTCCCATTAGCTATCCATTTTGCACATAGTAGTGTAGATTTGTTGCTATTCTTTAGTCACTAAATCATGTCCTACTCTTGTGCGACGCCATGGACTGTTGTAGCCTGCCAGACTCCTCTGATGGGATTTCCCAGGCAAGAATACTGGAGCAGGTTGCCATTTGCTTCTCCAGGGGATCTTACCCACCCAGGGATCAAACCCACGTTTCCTGCATTGGCAGGTAGATTCTTTACCAATGAACCACCTGGGAAGCCTGGTAATGTATACATGTCAGTCCTAATCACCCAACTCATCCCACGTTCTCCTTCCCCCTCTATGTCCACAAGTCCATTTTCTCCCTCTAAGTCTCTATTCCTGCCTTGGAAATAGATTCATCTGTACCATTTTTCCAGATTCCACATGCATGTGTTAATATACGATGTATTTCTCTTTCTGACTTACTTTACTCTGTATGACAGACTCTAGGTCCATCCACATCTCTACAGATGACCCAAAGAAACGTCTGCTTTTAAGAGCTAACTATTCAATAATATGCTGTATGTTCATTTCAATTTATACTATTAGGTCTACTGGAGTATACAGTCAGCCCTCCTTATCTGTGATTCAACCAGCCGTGGATCAGGGGGAAAAAAATTCCATAAAGTTCCAGAAAGTAAAACTCATGTTTGCCACATGTGGGCAGCTATTTTCATAGCATTTACCTTGTATTAGATATTATAAGTAGTCTAGAGATGATTAAAGTATATGGGAGGATGTGCATAGGTTAATTGCAAAAATGACACCATTTTATATAGGGGCTTGAGCAGATTCTGATGTCTTTAGGGTCCTGCAACCAATCCCCCCACAGATATCAAGTAAAAGTGAAAGTGTTAGTCAGTCATGTCTGAACGCTTTTCGACCCCATAGACTGTAGCCCGCCAAGCTCCTATGTCCATGGAATTCTCCAGGCAAGAACACTGGAGTGGGTTGCCATTCCATTCTCCAGGGGATCTTCCCAACCCAGGGATGGAAGCCAGGTCTCCCGCATTGTAGGCAGATTCTTTACTGTCTGAGCCACCAGGAAAGCCCACAGCTGTAAATTCCTTCAGAACAGAGACTCATTCACCTTTGTGTCCCATGTAAAACCTAGTATACCACCTTGTATATAGTAGGAATTCAACAAATATCTGTTACGTTTAATTAAATATTTACTGACTGTTGAATTGATTTCAACAAAATCTTTGAGTGCTTACTAAGTATCATGGGCTTCCCTGGTGGCTCAGATGGTAAAGAATCTGAGAGATCTGGGTTTGATCCCTGGATCAGGAAGATCCCCTGGAGAAGGGAACGGCAAACCATTCCAGTATTCTTGTCTGGAGAATCCCACGGATGGAGGAGCATGGCAGGCTACAGTCCATGGGGTCGCAAAGAGTTGGACATGACTAAGCGACTAACACACTTACACACATACTATGTGTCAGTATACAGACGTAGTTTTAGGTTAGCTAGCCTGACCTGAAATTCACATACATGCATTAAAGTATTAAACACTCATTAAGAAATGGAAACCTTGTGCAGTGTTGGTGGGGATGTCAAATGGTGCAGCTGCTGTGAAAAACAGTATGGCAGTTCCTTAAGAAATTAAAAATAGAATTTTCATATAGTCCAGAGGTTCCACTTCTGGGTATATTACCAATAGAATTGAAAGCAGGGATTCAAACAGATGTTTGCACACCCATGCTCATAGCAGAATTATTCCCAGTAGCCAAAAGGTAGAAGCAACCCAAGTGTCCATCCACGCATGAATGGATAAACAAAATGTGGTGTATACGTACAGTGGATATTATTCAGCCTTAAACGTGTCAGGAAATTCTGACACATGCTACACCATGGATGAAATTTAAGGACATTATGCTAAGTGAAATAAGCCAGTCACAAAAGGACAAATACTGTATGATTACACTTTTATGAGGTCTCCTAGAGCAGTTAAGGGCTTCCCTGGTGGCTCAGATGGTTAAAGAATCCACCTGCAATGTGGGAGACCTGGGTTCAGTCCCTGGGTTGGGAAGATCCCCTGGAGGAGGGCATGGAAACCCAGTCCAATATTCTTGCCTGGAGACTCCCCATGGACAGAGGAGCCTGGCAGGCTACAGTCCATGGGGTCACAGAGTCGGACATGACTGAGCGACTAACCACAGAGCAGTTAAAATCAGAGAGACAAAAAATAGTAGTTGCCAAGGGCTGGGGGCGGGAGAAATGGGAAGCTATTGTTTAATGGGTACAGAATGTCAGTTTAACAAGTTGAAGAGTTCTGAAGATGGTGTACAATAATGTGAATTTAATTAACTGTACACCAAACTGTACACTTCAAAATGGCTAATATGGAAAATTTTGTTATGTGTATCTTACTACAATAAAAGAAATAAAAAAAAAGCCATTAAACATCTATAGCATTGTGCAGGCATACCTAATTTTATCGCACTTCACTTTGTTGTGCTTTGCAGATATTGTGATTTTTACAAATTGAAGGTTTGTGGCAACCCTGCATGGAGCAAGTCTATAGGCGCCCTTTTCCCAACTGCTTTTTCTCACTTTATGTCTCTTTGTTGCCTTTTGGTAATTATTGCAATATTTCCAACTTTTAGAATTATTATTATATTTGATATGATGATCTGTAATCAGCGACCTTTGATGTTACTATTGTAAAAAGATTATGACTTGCTGAAGGCTCGGATGATGGTTAGCATTTTTTAGCAATAAGGTATTTTTTAATTAAGGTATATACATATTTTTAGACATAATGCTATCACACACTTAATAGATTACAGCAGTGTTAAAGTAGCTTTTCTATGTACCAAGAGACAAAAAAAATTCATGTGACTCGCTTTATTGTGGTATTCACTTTATCGCAGTAGTCTGGAACCAAATTTGCGGTATCTCTGAAGTGTGCTTGTAATGCTGTAGCCTCTCTCTCAATTGCCAGGTTTATCAGTCATAAGAGAGCTCAGTTCCTACCCTTTCTCCCACTCCTGTGAGTGAGTGTTTATGGAAGTAAAATAAGTGATTATAATGATGATCTAAAAGTAGGAGCCTATATTAAAGTCGAGCATAAATGCTAGTCCAGCAGATTATTTTTTAAAAAAGGCTGGAGTTTTTTGGGTTTTTTTTCAGTGAGCATCTTAAGTACCACAAACTATGAACATTTAGAAGATCATGGTAAATGTAAGTGAGCTGTATAGTATTGCATTGCATGAATATACCACCACTTTACAATTTTCTTGTTGGGCATTTGGGTTATTTCCAATTTTTCATTGTTGTAAAGAGTTATACAGTGAATCTTCATGTATGTGTCTTTTCATAGATGTGTACCAACAGTTCTCTAGTGCACGAGGAATTGCTGGGTTTGGGGATTTGTACCTTGTGGCTCAGCTGGTAAAGAATCTGCCTGCAATGTGGGAGACCTGGGTTCGATCCCTGGGTTGGGAAGATCCCCTAGAGAAGGGAAAGGCTACCCACTCCAGTATTCTGGCATGGAGAATTCCAAGGACTGTATAGTCCCTGGGGTTGCAAAGAGTTGGACACGACTGAGCACCTTTAATTTTTCTTTCACGCATTCAGTTTAACTAGATATTACCAAGTTGCTTTCCAAAGATATTGAACCAATTTATTCTTCCTACTAGCAGTATATGACAGTTTTTATAGCTCTACGCCCTTGTCAATACTTTGTCAAACTTTCATTTTTGCCAGTCTCATGAGAATGAAATTTTGTTTTATTATTCTAATTTGCATTTCCTTAATTACTAGTGAGCCTGAACCATTTTTTTCATATGTTCACTGGTTATTAGTTTCAAATTAGTTTCATTCTTTGAAGCAAATTTCCATATCTGTGAATTAGCTTTTAACATCTTTCCCCAAATTCCTATTGGGGTGTTTATCTTTTCTCATTTGAGTTGTAGGAGTCTTTCGTATCTTTTGGAAAAATAATCCTGTTTCTGTGACATGCATTACAAATATCTTCTCTAGCAACCTGTTGTGAACATTTTACTTTGTTGTGGTTCTCTTTTTAATACACAGGTTTTAATTTTTAATAGTCCAATTTATCGATACTTTCCTTTGTGGTTTATATCTCTTCATTAAATTGAATAAATAGGACCATTTGGTGTCAAATTTATAACTTTTACTGGGGTTTAATAGTAGAAGGTTTGGATATTTCTCAGACAGTAAAGAATCTGGGTTCAATCCCTGGGTCCGGACGATCCCCTGGAGACGGGAATAGCAACCCTCTCCAGTATTCTTGCCTGGAGAATTCCATGGACAGAGGAGCCTGGTGAGACACAGTCTCTGAGGTCACAAAGAGTTGGACACAACTGAGCAGCTAACACACATTCTAGTTTAAGGTCATCTTGGTTATTACTCCTTGATCGAAGTAACTTGAGCTTTTAAATGACTCATTGTTTCAAGTTATTACATAAATTTTTTTAAAAGTCATCTTACTATCGTTATTCTTTGAGTGATGACATCTATTAGGGCACAATTATGTGAGTGTGGAATACACCTGATATTTATCCCTGATGTTCTTTTATCATTACAAGGAGCCCCTCCTCCCTTCCAACATGCTTCTATTTTCTTCCTATCCAATTCCAATTGTGGCATTTCTTTTAACTTGAGACGTTGTCCACATGTTACTAGATTCATTAACACAATTGCAGAATTCACTACATGCTCTAAGACTAAATGAATTCAGGTTTCAGACAGGCAATAAAGTGGAAGAACCAGAAAAGGTAATTATACCACATGAAGAAAACCTCACAGACTCACAAGAATTTGATAGGTTCATAATGGTTCAAGAAAAAATGACAATATTGTACTATTTTCAGATAATGCCCTAAAACTTTGGGAGAACACCATGAAACAAAAAGCCAGTTACAAATTCAATGTTAAGAGTGAAAATGCTTAAACTTTTACGTAAGACTTAAAAACTGTAACTGAATCTGCATATGTATTTAGGAGAGGGAATATCAGAGGTTATTTGCCATAAATAATTCTTGATGTGTGAGAAGCAAAGAAATATGTTTCGACCTTATCATGCAGCATAAACACATGCTTTTTGTCTCCTCATTTTAATCTCTCCCCTCTCTGCCTCTTCGGATAGGTTTTCCTCCTTTAAGCCTTCCCCACTTCTCCATCTCATCCTCTTTCCCTCCACCTGTCCCTTGCCTCTCAGCCTTCTTCACCTACTACTCCATTTTCTAAACTTATTCTGTCCCGGATCCTTTCTCTATCTCCCTCCATCCCCCCAAATTTGATGTAAAACTTTTTGTTCAGTAGAAATAATTTTTGCAAAAGAAAACTCACATTTGGCAAATGCTATAATCAATAAAATATTATATCGACAAAAACCAATTAATGAATCAAGCTTCTATTGTAAAGACAAATTAAAAGTAATCTTGGAGGGCTTCCCTGATTCTTCAGTAGGAAAGAATCTGCCTGCCAAAGCAGGAGACACAGATTCAATCCCTGATCTGGCAAGATCCCACATGTCGCAGAGCCAGTAAGCCACAACTGTTGAACCTGTGCTCTAAAGCCAGGGAGCCGCAATTACTGAGCCCTTGCACTGCAACTACTGAAGCCCGAGCTGTAGAGCCTGTGTTCTGTGATAAAAGAAGCCACCATGATGAGAAGTCCAAGCACCACAACTAGAGAATAGCCCCCCGCTCGCCACAACTAGAGAAGAGCCCATGCAGCAACAAAGACCCAGCACAGCCAACAATAAATAAATAAATTAATTAAGTTATTTTAAAAAATTAAAAAATAAATCTTGGGAAAATTCAGACAAAAATGGAAAAACAAAACTAGAAGCAGATCACACTGTTTAGGAAATTGATTAAGGTATTATATTGGCTTAACTTTGTTCCAGAAAATACTCTTTTGATGATAACTCATAAATGCTGATATAATTCCGATGAAAATCTTTATATTCAAACAGCCTTTAGGATCATAGTAATGGGATTACAATATCCTCGATATTATAGTGGAGGTGTGGTCATTGAAAGTAATAAATGTATCTATCCAAAAATGTTGTAAAATAACCAATTTTTTCTCAATTCTTTTTCCATTCTTGTGAAGGATCTTGAAGCAGCCTATCACATTACAGATATCCATGAAGCTTTGGCATTATCTGAGGTGGGAAATGACAGGAAGATGTTCTTGTTCGGAACCCAGGTGACTGAGAATGGCTCAGAGATACCTTCCATCATGCAAGATGCCAGAGACCTAATTGCACACCTGGCTGCAGACATGAATGATCAGGCATAGCCCACTGTGAGACTCACGATTTGGATGTCACTAGGGAACGTGATGTGGCAGGCTAGAAGCCAAAGTTTCCACTTTCAAATAAAAAATAAGCCATTTCCTATTTTCTCAATGCACGACACATATACACATATAAGATAATGTTAATTAAAAGGATCTCTATTTAGATTTTGAACTTTAAAAGTATTGGTAAACAATGTATTTGGAGGGATTTGGATTTTTAATCAACAAAATTAAAGTAAAATTAGCAAGCATTCATCCCATTTGTAGTTTCTCAATGAAATGAGATTTACATTAAAATATTCTAATAACTTTTCTCTTTTCAAGTAAATTCAGGTGTCTTTCCTTTAAGTGGATCCATTTAACAATATGGGAAAAGAAATCAGGATAGGGCAATAAGAAAAGTAAGCACTATCAAAGTCACATAGAAATACAAATTAACAGCATTCAGAAAGATTAAGAAAGTCTTCTTTCTAACTACCACACCACAGGGATTTGTGTTTCAACTACTTGATATTTTTTTTATATAGATAAGCTTTATCTTTCCTAGAAATATTTAAGAGTGATAACTGTTTACCTACAGATATGATACAAATCCAACTTTTAACCTTAGTGTCTTGTCCTGATTTCTCTTTTTTTAAAGACTTCCAGTTTCCAGTCCAGCATGTAAGAAGCTTGGAAGCCACGAGGCCATTCTAACAAGTAAAAAGCTGAACAGACTGAAAAATCAGCATTGGAGAGACTAACGAAATTACAGAGAATAACAGTTTACCAGTGCAGAGACTTATAATGGGAAACTCCCCATGGGAACAAGTGCCTGCCTGTTAGTCACTCAGTTGTGTCCAACTCTCAGCCACCCATGGGCTGTAGCCCGCCAGGCTCCTCTGTCCATGGGATTCTCCAGGCAAGAATACTAAAGTGAGTTTCCATTCCCTTCTCCAGGGGATCTTTCCAACCCGGGATTGAACCTGAGTCTTCTCTGTATTGCAGGCAGATTCTTTACCACTGAGCCACCAGGGAAGCCCCATTGGGAACTAGTGCCAGGGTAGAAAAACCAGAGCTATAACTGATGAATTGCTGGTTGCTCAGACTACTCTGAAAATTAAAAAATTCTAGGGGAACCCAGTCATAGGAAGGCCTCCAATATTTTGAGATTTACCTCCAGGACCTTGACCAGATTCCCCCAATAAATATTAGAGAAAAATCCCCTGGTGCTTCCAAGGGAGGGAAAAAAAAAATCCCCTTTTGAAATATGCCAGAGCATTCTGTTGTTAACAAGGTCTGCCCTCAGGGGAAACTAGTTAACCAGTGCCTAGCCTGCTGGAGTATTACTGTGTTCATGTGTGCTTACTTGTGTCCTCTGCAACCCCATGGACTGTGTAGCCTGCCTGGCTCCTCTGTCCATGGGATTTCCCAGGCAAGAATACTGGAGTCGGTTGCCAGTTCCTTCTCCAGGGGATTTTCCCAACTGAGGGATCGAACCTGCTCCTTCTGCATTGGCAGGCAGATTCTATACCACTGAGCCACCTGGGAATCCCACTCTGGTATTACCAGAGTGTAACCAGAGCCTAACTGGCCTGAAGGAAAGGAAATACCCAACTCCAGTCCACTCCAATCATTCTGTTCCACCTAAGAAGGCAGAAAACTAAGACTTAAGTCTGCAGTCCAGAGGCACAGAGTCTCTAAAAGGCTGAGACCTCATCATAGGACTATAGAATATTCTTCCTTCCCCCACCCCCACCTCACCAGCACATTGCTAAAGGCCTGTTTACAGAAGTTCCTTTTACCCAATACATCATGCCTGGCTATCAGGAAAACTACAAGACATACTAAAAGGAAAAAAACACAGAAGAGACACAGCATGCACTGTACAGAAATGAAGAATGTTTGATGGGCTTGTTAAAAGACTAGACACAGCTGAGGAAAGAATCTCTGAGCTTGAGGATATCTCAATAGAAACTTCCAAAACTGAAAATCTAAAAGAGCAAGGACTAGAAAGACAGAACAGAATATGCAAGGACTGTGGGACAACTACAAAAGTTGCAATATGTGTTTAATGGGAAACCAGAAAGAGAAAAGAAAGGAACAATAAATATTTGAAACAGTGACTGAGAATTTCTCCAAACTAATGTCAGACACCAAACCAGAGATCTCAGAAGTGCAGAGAACATCAAGTAGGATAAATGCCCCCCAAAAACTATACATAGGCATATCACTTTTAAGCTGCAGAAAATCAAAGATGAAGAAAATTTTAAAACCCAGAAAGGAGTCAGAGGGAAAAACACCTTACCATCAAGGATCAAAGGTAAGAAATACATTAGGCTTCTTAGAAACTATGGAAACAGGGAGAGTGGAATAAATACAGCATTGAGAGAAAGCACCGTCAGCCTAGAATTTTGTACCCTGTGAAATCCTTCAAAAGTGAAAAGAGAGGGCTTCCCTGGTGGCTCAGTGGTAAAGAACCCTCCTGCCAACGTAGGAGACATGGGTTCTATCCCTGATTCAGGAAGATCCCACAGGCGACAAAGCAGCTAAACCCTTGTGCCACAACTACTGAGCCTGTGCTCTATAGCCCAGGAGCTGCAACTACCGAAGCCCGGGTGTCCTAGAGCCTGCAACTAGAGAAGTCACCACAATGAGAAGCCTGCACAATGTAACCATAGTGTAACCCCCACTCACTGCAACTGGAGAAAAGCCCACACAGCAACAAAGAGACAGTATAGCCAAAAATAAAAAATTAATTAAAAAAAATTTTAAGTGAAGAAAAAAGAATTTCTGAGACAAAAATAGGGAATTTGTGGCCAGTACTTCTGCATTGCAAGAAAGATTAAAAGAGAGAAGAAAAATAATAGAGTTCAGAAATTTGCATCTATATAAAAGAAGAACACTGGAAAAAGAATAAGTGAGGATAAAATTAAAACTTATTTTTCTTATTCTTAATTGATCTAACAGATTACAGTTTCTTCAAAATAACAACAGCAACCACTATATTTGACCATGTATGTTTGTGTGTGTGTGTAAATGTTATGACAGCAGTGATAGAAGGAATGAGAGGAAGGAATTAGGATTTAGTCATCATAAGGTTTTCACACTACCTGTAAGATGGTATAGTGTTATTTAAAGTAGATTTGGATTTGTTGTTAATATATATTGCAAACTCTAAGACAACCACTGAAAAAATGAAGTTGTAACTGATATGCCAAGAAAAGAGAGAAAATGAAATCAAGTAAAATGCTCAAAACCACAAAAGGGAGAAAAAGAGTGGAAGACAAAGAGAGAAACAATGAACAAAGACAAATAGAAAACAATAAAAATATGGTATTTATTAATCCAACTAAATCAATAATCACTTTGTAGGTCAAGGGTCTAAATGCACCAATTGAAAGAAATTGTCATGGTGGATTAAAAATAAAGATCCAGCCATATGTTGCCTTCAAGAAACTCACTTTAAGTATAAAGAGACATATGGATTAAAATAAAATGAATAGAGAAAGATATAACACTAATCAAAAGAAAGCAGGAGTAGCTATATTAATTTCAGACAGAGAAGACTTCAGAGTAATGAAAGTTACCAGGAATAAAGAGGGCAATTATACATAAAGCACAAACAACATCAAACTAAAAAGCCTCTACTTAGCAAAAGAAACCATCAACAAAATAAAACAGCCAATGGATTGGGGAAAATATTTGTAAACCACATATCTGATAAAGGGTTAATATTAAAAATATATAAAGAACTCATACACTCCATTTCAGAAAAATATAAAGGACAAAGGACCTGAACAGACTTTTTTTTCCCAAAGAAGTTCTTTTATAAATAACAAGTACATGAAAATATACTCAACATCACTCATTATTAGGGAAATATCAATTAAGCAATGAGATATCCCCTCAAGCCTAGTAGAATGACCATCATCAAAAAGACGAGATAACAAGTGCTGCCTTGGATGTAGAGCAAAGGGAATCTTTGGTATTGTTGGTGGGATTGTAAATTGGTACAACCACTGTGAAAAACAGTATGGAGGCCCCTCAAAAAATTAAAATAGAACTACCATATAATTCAGCAACTCCATTTCTGAGACTATAACCAAAGGAAATGAAAATACTAACTCAAAAAGATATCTGCACCATCATGTTCCTAGCAGCATTATTTACAATAGCAAAGACATAGAAACAACCCAAGTGCCTGCTGATGGGCAAATGGATAAAGCAATCTGTAATGTATATATATATGTATTATACGCATACGTGCATACATATGGTGGAGTATTATTTAGCCATAAAAAAACAAAGGAAATTCTATCATTTGCAGCATGGATGGACCACGAAGCATTATGCTAAACAAAATAAGACACGCAGAGAAAAGCACATATTGTATGATTTCACTGATATGTGGAATTTAAACAAACAAACACAAACTCCGAAAAAGAAATCAGATTTGTGGTTACATGGATGGAGGTGTGTGGCCGGGGACAGGGTGGGTCAAGGAAGGTGGACAAAAGATACAAACTTCCAGTTATAAGTTAGTACCAGGGATGGAATGTTCAACATGATGATTATATAGTTTACACTGCTGTATGATATACAGAGGACAGGGAGGCCTGGCGTGATGCAGTCCATGGAGTGGCGAAGAGTTGGACACAACTTGGCAACTGAACAACAACAATAATATACAGAAAAGTTGTTAGTAAGTAGATCCCCTTTAATCTAGTAGAATGGCTATCATCAAAAAGATGAGATAACAAATGCTGCCTTGGGTATAGAGCAAAGGGAATCTTTGGTACTATTGGTGGGATTGTAAATTGGTACAGAATTTCCATCACAAGGATAATTTTTTTCTATTTATTGTATTAATATGAGATGATGATGTTAACTAAATCTATTGTGGTAATCATTTCACAATATGTGCAAATCAAACCATCATGCTGAACACTTAAAATTTATACAGGGATGTTTGTCAATTAAGTATTTCTCAGTAAAACTGGAAAAATAATATAGTTTTTTTAAAAGAAGGGGATTACATGGTAAAGAGGTTAACTCTCTAAGCAGATATAATGGTCCTAAATGCAAGTGTATGTGTTTTGAAACAGACTTCAGTTCAGCTCAGTCGCTCAGTCTTATCCAACTCTGCGACCTCATGGACTGCAGCACGCCAGGCTTCCCTGTCCATCACAAACTCCCAGACCTTGCTCAAACTCATGTCCATCCAGTTGGTGATGCCATCCAACCATCTTATCCTCTCTCGTCCCCTTCTCCTCTTGCTTTCAATCTTTCCCAGCATCAGGGTCTTTTCCAGTGGGTCAGTTCTTCGCGTCAGGTGGCCAAAGTATTGGAGCTTTCAGCTTCAGCATCAGTCCTTCCAATGAATAGTCAAAACTGATTTCCTTTAGGATTGACTGGTTTGATCTTCTTGTAGTCCAAGGGCCTCTCAAGAGTCTTTTTCAACACCCCAGTTCTGACTTAACACCACAGAAACAAACTTCAAGGAGGCAAAAACAGCAGATCAGGAGCCCGCCCCTCTTCTTTTCAACTGCTTCTCTTTTCTCCCGGGCGGAGCCGGGGTGGGCCCCCAGCAGCTTGGAGCGTCCCCTTGGCAACCGGAGAACGCGCAGAGAGGGGCCCAGGGGGCGGGGCTTATCGGGCGGCGGCTGCAAGCGGGTTGGGCTCTCGGGCTGGGCGCGGGTCGCCCGCATCCTCTTCCATCTTCTGGAAGGCTACCGGCGTCGGCAGTCAACCAGCGGGAGCTTCTGGGCTGCCAATGGAGAGCCAACAGTTTTCGGGTCCTTCTGGGCTGTCCGCTGGGCACCACACGGCAGAAACATCGACTCGCTCCGAAGCCCTCCAGAAGCCTCTTGTCGTCAGGATATTCGACGCGAACAACCAGCCAGAGGAGTCTGAGGAGGCGGGGTTTTCCGAGGAGGCCGACGAGCAAGACCAGCGAGGCGAGTCCGAGGAGTGTGCAGAGTCCGACGAGATCCTCAATCCCCCCAAGCCCTGTAAGCTCTACCAATCCTATGAGTCCCGCAAGCCCCTCAGACCCCAGGCACCCTGCGAGCCCCACGCGCCCTGTGAGGTCCGCAAGCTCCGCGAGCCTCGAAAGCCCCAGGGCCGCCCTGTTCCCCGCGAGCCCCACAAGCCTCAAGAAATCGAGTTGCTTCCTGGAGCCTGTATGATGGTCTCCCCATCTCTAATCATGAGACTCCCGCCACAGCTTCCGCCGTCTTCCCTGAGCGGTAGGTGTTGGGGTCTCTCCGGGGCAATGAGCAACTCAACCCCATCTAGACCTGGGGGCTCTAATGGGAAGGTGTGTCTGCAAGGACCCATTTTGATTTAAAGGAAGGTGGTACTTATGTCATTTACCTACTGCTTTGCAGTGCCCTGTCTTTGGACCTGAAGAAGCCCTGATAGGAAATCGAGACTCTTGTTAATGAAATGATCTCTTCTTTCTGCCCTCTCTCCACCTGGTGACTTCCTAGCTGTCCTAGTCACTGCCACTTCTTTTTGAAGCCCTTCTTAAAACTTCTGTAGAGCTAGACATTGCAGTGGTCTGGGTTGCCACGTTGAACTTAGCTCTATTATAGCACTTACGATTTTTGATTGCATCACTATCTCAACTACGGGAGGGATCTTTGGAGGGAAGACATTTTTGTCAGTGTTTGTCACATGGTGGCACTCAGTAAATGCTGTGATTTTGTTAAAGATATAGTAACAAAACACTCATTGTGCAAAATTCAAAGAGTACATTTACTGAGTGTTTACTATATGCTCAGTCTTCACCAGGTTCATAAGATAACAGGGCTGATGGGATTTTGGGTATAAACATCCAGCTCACTTATGGCTTCTCATTGATGGCTCTACCCGGAACAATTCCTTATCCACGCTGGGCTTCCAGTCCCTTGGCTGACTATGTTTTATCTCATGTTCTCCTTGACTTGTCTTTATCAGTCTCGATTCTATGGTCTGTCATTTCAGTTGCTTACCCACAACATCTTCCACCACGCCACTGGCTCTCTGGCCGTTCACCATACTTCTCCTGGGAAAACAACCCTCGTTAAGCCCAGCCATCCACCCTCTGCCTCCACCTGAGCAGCTGACTCTTCCTGTACAAAATCACATAGCCCTAGTGACTGCTTTTATTTCAGTTTCATGACCATAGATCTCAGCTGGTCATTTGGCACTGCCTAGCAAGCCCATTTTATTCACCTAGCAAATTAGTTCCCCTAATCTGTGAGAAGATGTCTAAACATCTTCTTTACATCTCCTCCAGCCTTCACATCTTTGACTCCAAACAGCTGAAGACCTTGCCTCACACTTGAGAAAACAGAAGCAACGTCATTAACTCCCTTATTGTCTTACCACTAATCTGTTGCATTAGTTGAATCTGCATCCATGGATTCTGTTTTTTTCTCATATTTCAGGGAAGAGTCACACCTCTTTCTATGAGAAGCAAATCTTCCACACGTGCTTTGGATTCCACTCTTGTCTCCTGAAGAACTTTTTTCCAGCAGTTATTCCTCTCTCTCCTACAGGATCAATTTCTCCCTTTCTAATGAATCAGACCCATGAGCATACACATACACTCTAGAATCTTCTGTCTTGAAGTAACCCTTAACCTCAGGTTTTCTTCAGACCTTCCTCCTTCAATCAACTCCATTTTTTTTCTGCATTTTTCTGCAAGTCATCACAGATCTTGTCAAAAGAGTTGTCTGTACTCACTGACTCCTTTTTCTTGCCTGTAATTCTTTCCTCAACCCACCTAGTTAGGCATCTTTCTTATCCACTCCACTGAAACTGCTCTAATTGACTGCCTTTCTGTCTACTGCCAACCCTGTTGTCATGCATGGAGATTTCAGTATCCATATAAGTGATCCACTTGGCTTCTTAGTTCTTTGACCTCTTCACCTTGAATGACAGGATCTTTCACCCCATCTTAGACATTCACTGCACTAGCCTTTGATAATGTCAATTGCTGTACCATTTCCAAAATATCTATCTAAAGTACTCTAATCACTTCCCATTTTTCCAGTTCACTAACTCTTCCTTGTACCCTCTCAATTCTTCAGCTTCAAAGGGACCTCTAATCCACTGATGCTATCAACTGTTCATTATATATCACTCACTACCTTATGTCTTTTTGTCTCTCCCTTCTCACCTTATAGTCCATGGTCTACCAGTGGAATCACTTCTTTGCAAGTATTGGCTTCATTGTCTCTCCCTCTATCTCTCTTGCTTATTTAAATCCAGTTCTTGTCTGCACCTGAAAAGATGAAAAAAAAAGAGAGAGAGAGAAAACAAACAACTGTGTTGACTGATCTTTAAATCCATGACTGTAAACTTCAAGTGTGCTTTCAGTGCTGCTTGGCAATCATACTACATTTCCCTGATCAATTCATTTTCTAACATGGAACCTACCAAACTACCAGGTTCTATACATATATACTCTAGCTTTTCTTTTGTTAATAATAGACAAACTGTCTTTGTTCTTACCAGAGGCCGTTCTCTCAACCTTTATGTTAGATCCTATCCCACCTAACTTTAAGCTCTTTGCTCCCTCTCTTTCCCATATCATTTTATTTCACTCTCTACTGGATCATCCCTATCAGCACATGAACTTGCAGCAATAACTCCTAGCTTGAAAAAACCAAACCTCCCCTTAGCCCTGTGTATCCTTCCTGGTACCACTCCTATTCTCTGCTCCTTTTTAGAGAAAAAAAATCCTCAAAATAGTTGTTTATGAGTCATTATTTCCATGTTCTCTCTACCCATTCTCTTGAGAACCTACTTAAGCTTTTATGCCCTCTACTTAGCTGAAGTTGCTCTAGTTGAGGTCGCAATGACCTCTGCTTGCCAAATTCAATGACTGATTCTTCATTCTCATCTTACTTGTTTGATACCTTCACTCCTTTTTTCTTGGAAGTCTTTCTTTATTAGACTGCTATATACCACTGCCTTCATCATTATCCTACCTCATCGATTGTTCCTGACTCAATTTTGTTTGCTAGATCATCTTTCTCTTCCCAGCCTCTCGGTTGAAGTGGGTGATGGCTCGGTTCTCTCAGATTCTTTAGACTTTCCTTATTCCCTGGGCAATGTCATCCGTTCTAGCTTTAATTGTATGCTGATGACTTCCCAAAGTATCTCCAGGCTCAATTTCTTTCTTTCCAGAATTTTATAGCCAGTTGTCTTTTAACATTCCTACTTGAATATCTAGTAGGAATGTAAAATTTAACATATCCATAACTGAACTCTTACTTTTACCCCCAAACTTGCTCTTCCTCCATTGTTCCCCATTTCAGCAAATGACACCACCATTCATTCATCCAGGTGCTCAGGTCAAAAACCTGGAGTCATTCTTGACACCTGATTTTCCTTTACACTTTGCCTCCAAGCCATTAGCAAACCCTGATTTTGAAATATGTCATGACAATATCCGTTCTTAACATCCAGACCTTCATCATGTTTGTAAACCACTGTCATCTCTTGCTTGATCTGCTGCAGTAGCTTCCACTCTTGCCCCATTCATGCATCCCCCACTCTATTCCCACCAGTTCATGATTCATGTAGCAGTCATAGGGATCCCTTAGGACATAAATTATACACAAATTTTCTGCTCTTAGCTCTCCAGAGAGGTTCTCATGTCACAGAGTTTGTAGTTGGAAGTCCTAAGCAGGCCTACAAGGCCTGATCTGACTGTCTCGCCAGCCTCCTATCCCACCACTCTCCCCACTGTCTCTGCTCTCCAGCCACATGGGCCTCCTTGCTCCTAACTCAGTCATTTCACTTGCTTTTTCCTCTGTCACCTTGCTCTTCTCTTAAGTATTTGTCACCTCCTTATAAAGATGTACCAGATCACTCTGTCAAAAATGCTCTCTTCATCACTACAAATGACCCAATTTCATTCCTTTTTATAGCTGAGTAATAATCCATTGTATATATGTACCACATCTTCTTTAGCCATTCATCTGTCAGTGGACATTTAGGTTGCTTCCATGTCCTGTCTGTTATAAATAGTGCTGCAATGAATATTGGGATACATGTGTCTTTTTAAATTATATAAACCCAACTTTCTTAGTGCTTACTCAGTTGCTAATGCTATCTTAACATAGATAAAATCAGGTGAAATGAAGCATATATTTGAAAATAGAGAAAAAAGCCACAAAAATACAGACTGAGGGGTATGAGAGGAGACATAGCTTCATAGGTAGCTTGGGGATGTGATATTTTTGAGCTCTAGTCTGCATGGAGGTCCCAGTTTTTGTTGATGTTACGTCAGACAGAAGAGCTTGGCCTCTTCCTCTGCCTTCTCACCGGCAAGCAAAAGCCTTTCCCATACTCTCCCATCTCTTGACCCAGAGCTAAGGCAGAGGGGAGCACAGTGCAAGGGAGCTATGCCTGAGAGAAGATCAAGGAAGAATGAATAGTAGTAACGATTATATAGCTCAATCTGTCATGTCAAAGAACATCCCAATGTCTGTTTACATGGTCATACCCAGCATGGAACTCGACTACTTTAAGGACAATCTTCAAAACCATCGTGTACCTAAAACAAGCACAAATTCTACTTCAGAAAGCTCTGAGAAGTAATGTAGGTTTTACTGAAGTATCTTCCAGGGAATTATACCATCTCATACAGAGCAAAGTGGGCTAAAATGTTCTTGAGACACATCTCTTCCCAAGTCCCTGTCACCATGACAGCTGTTCCCCACAGATACCTTTCCTCTTCCTCTCAAGCTCCAGCTTACCTCTCTCTTGCCCCCTAGATCTCTTCTGAGAAGTGCTCCCTGCCTTTCCTGGATAGATCAGTGGTGTACCAGTCACACCTGAAGGCTGAGCAGCTCAAACATGGGCTCCTTAAGAAGAT
Source organism: Okapia johnstoni (assembly GCA_024291935.2). Taxonomy (NCBI): domain Eukaryota; kingdom Metazoa; phylum Chordata; class Mammalia; order Artiodactyla; family Giraffidae; genus Okapia; species Okapia johnstoni. Next base: position 65,374,911 of record CM044308.1, read on the forward strand.
GAGGTAGAGGGCAAGGTGGAGAGGAGAATAGTTATACTTTGGTAACTCATCCTTTTCATGTTACAAACGCATACTGCTACACGCAGAGGGAATCCGGTGTAAGGAGTGCCCCAGTCCCCATCAGGGAACAGCCTTGATCATGCTTCCTCCCAGCAGATGGCAGCCTGCCCCAGAAGATGATTTGGAGCACAAGCCAGCTCGTTCTATTTGCTGGCTTAGTGGCAATGTGAGCAGTGTAGTTTGTGTGCTATGGAATAAAATACAGATATCTAAAGGTCATAGTACAGCGATAACATTTTGATTATCTCTTAAAGGGAGATGCTCTTCATCATCCTTCTTAGAATCCTTTCAGGGCTTCTTCCTGTCAGCCTTAGTTCAGTTCAGTTCAGTCGTTCAGTCATGTCTGACTCTTTGTGACCCCATGAACTGCAGCATGCCAGGCCTCCCTATCCAGCACCAACTGCCGGAGTCTACCCAAACCCATGTCCATTGAGTCGGTGATGCCATCCAACCATCTCATCCTCTGTCATCCCCTTCTCCTCCTGCCCTCAATCTTTCCCAGCATCAGGGTCTTTTCAAATGAGTCAGCTCTTCACACCAGGTGGCCAAAGTATTGGAGTTTCAGCTTCAACATCAGTCCTTCCAATGAACACCCAGGACTGATCTCCTTTAGGATGGACTGGTTGGATCTCCTTGCAGTTGGCCTTAGAATAAGAGCTAAACTCCTCCAGGGCCCATCGTGGTCTGACAGTGAAAGTTAGTCGCTCAGTCGTGTCCAACTCTTTGCAAGTCTTTGGACTGTAACCCACCATGGTCCTCTGTTGGGGTTTTCCAGGCAAGCGTACTGGAGTGTGTTGCCATTTCCTTCTCCAGGGGATCTTCCCAATCCAGAGATCAAATCCACATCTCCTGTGTCTCCTGCATTGCAGGCAGATTCTTAACCTGCTGAGCTAACGTTGCTGCATGCAAGCTCTTTAGTTGCCGCATAAGGAATCTAGTTCCCTGACCAGGGATCGAACCCTGGCCCCCTACACTGAGAGGATGGAGTCTTAGCCACTGGGCCACCAGGAAAGTCCTTCTTGTATCACTCTGCAAAGTACTTTTTTTTTTCTTCCTGACTGGGAAAATAACTATTTTGTTTGGAGTAGTAGGCAGGGGTCCAGTCTTAGAACTTCTGAAATTGCATATTGGTGCCAGTAGCTTTGGCGACCTCCACATTGAAGCACACTGCCTTGCTCAGGGGCTGGCACTCACCCACTGTGACAATGTTGAGGATTTTGACATCCCTAAAGCAGGAGAAAAGGTGCATGGACATATTCTTATGGTATGAAGCGGTTGGTGCTTTTGGGTTTAGTAGAGGTAGTCTCAGTGATGCCAGTGGTCCTCTGCATCTTCATCTTAGCCACTAAACAGGATCCACACTTGGTTGGGATGGTACCATTGGAAAAGAAAGGGCATTTCTTCTCCATATAAGTGCCCCCCAAGCCTCCTTTGGTGTGTTGAAGACCAGACCAATGTTCTTGTTGTATCAGGGGACCTTCTTCCTTGCCAGTTTCTCTAAGCAGAACCCTCTTCTTATTTTGGAAAATGATCAGGTGTTTTTGGTAGACATGCCCAGTCTGAATGTCTGCCATCTTCCTGGCCGCTTGAAAAAAGCCTCTGCAAAGTATTTTTGTCCTCAGTTTAAAGATGAGGAATCTGAGACTAGGTAGTTTGTCTGCGGGTGTGTAGTGGTGGGACCAGCATTCAAAGCCCTGTCAGTTTGATCCAAAGCCTGGAATATCTCAGTGGCTAGACTGGAGTGAGAGTGGGGATCACTGGGAGAGAAGAATGGGGAAAAAAAGTACTGTTGTTAATCTCTAGGAAAAAGGAGCTGGGAAATATTTTAGGGACAGGGAGTGTTACTAGAGTTGTGCTCAGGAAGGTCTGCCCCAAGGATGGATTGGATGTTTGCAATCCTGCCCTCACCCCCAAAGAAATATGGCTGCGTGAACACTGCTATGCCCGAATCATGGCTCCAGCCACATTCTGGGGATTTCAATGCGAGCACATACTTAGTAGATTAGGGAGCTTGATGCTATTGGAAAGAGCACTAAACTAGGAGGTAAGAGATTTGGAAATTACTTTTGGTCTTGTCATAGGTGCCTGTTTCCTTTCTAGTGAAAAGAGATGCGTGAACTAAGCACTCTCTACAGACACTTGTAAATGCTGAGAGTCTGGATGTTAATACAACTGCTTAATTTGATACAGCAAGGTGTTGCCAAAGTGAGATTACTATAGATTCTTGAATATAAGGAAATTTGAAAAAAATTCTGGCCAATTTGAATAGATAATCTTTTAGGGAGAAAGACAGAATAGACAAACGTTTATTTAGAATTGTGTTAACTTCGCTATACCTATAAAATTAAAATAACATTAAAATCAATGATATAATTTAGAAATAGTTATTTCTAATGTTATATTTCATGGAAAAACAGTTTTATTCAACTTTTTCACTTGCATGCTTAATACCACTATGGTTACCTCTTGATTAATTTAACAGTTTTTCCAGAAAAAATCATTTTTATCTCTACAGCTTTATTATAGAGATATTCAAATGCATCCAAAATAGAAAATGTTATAATACAACCCCATCTAGTTTTAATATTTATCATTTTGCTAATCATTTCATCTAGGCATTCTCATGCCAACCCTTCCCACTATACACACACACACTCACACACGTGCACGCGCACACACACACCCACATTTTGGGGCCTCCTGTAGGACAAATTGTTTTAAAGAAAATACTAGACAGCATGTCATTTTGCCCATAATATCTTGTATGCCTTTCTAATTACTAAGGACTTTTTTAAAAAACATAACTATCATATCATTATTTCTACTTCGAATCTACAATTATTATTTAATACCATCTAATACCCGTTAAATATTTAAACTTCCTTAATTGTCTCTGCCTGCAATGCAGGATACCTAGGTTTGATCCCTGGGTGGGGAAGATCCCCTGGAGAAGGAAATGGTAACCCACTCCTGTATAGTTGCCTGGAGAGTCCCATGGACAGAGGATCCTGGTGGGCTACAGTCCATGGGGTCACAAAGAGTCTGAAAAACTGAGCGACTAAGTTTCACTTTTAGGTGTCTCAAAACTGTATTTTTACAGCTGATTCGTTCTAATTAGGCCTCAAACTAGGGTCACATGGCTCTTCTGTGTTACTCTTTAACACTAACTCTAATCCTTTCTCCCTTTTTAAAACACACTTGTTAGAAAAATTGGGTTCAGTTCAGTTCAGTCGCTCAGGCGTGTCCGACTCTTTGTGACCCCATGAATTGCAGCACGCCAGGCCTCTCTGTCCATCACCAACTCCCGGAGTCTACCCAAACCCATGTGCATCGAGTCGGTGATGCCATCCAACCATCTCATCCTCTGTCGTCTCCTTCTCCTCCCGCCCCCAATCCTACCCAGCATTAGGGTCTTTTTCAATGAGTCAACCCTTCGCATGAGGTGGCCAAAGTATTGGAGTTTCAGCTTCAACATCAGACCTTCCAATGAACACCCAGGATTGATCTCTTTTAGGATGGATTGATTGGATCTCCTTGCAGTCCAAGGGACTCTCAAGAGTCTTCTCCAACACCACAGTTCAAAAGCATCAATTCTTCGGTGCTCAGCCTTCTTCACCGTCCAACTCTCACATCCATACATGACCACTGGAAAAACCATAGCCTTGACTAGACGGACCTTTGTTGGCAAAGTAATGTCTCTGCTTTTAAATATGCTATCTAGGTTGGCCATAACCTTCCTTCCAAGGAGTAAGCGTCTTTTGATTTCATGGCTGCAATCACCATCAGCAGTGATTCTGGAGCCCAAAAAAATAAAGTCTGACACTGTTTCCAAAAAAATTGGGTAAAATATGCCATATTCTGAATTTAATTTGTTTTTTGTGGTGTCTTTAACTTGTTCTTCCAACTCCTCTGTTTCTTGCAAAGCATATAGATTGAGAGACTTGCTTAGATAGAAACTAAATTGTTTTGAGCAAGAATTTTTCATAGGTGGTGCTATACTTTGGGGCACACAGTGTCAGGCTCTCCCATTTGTGGTGATTCTCAGATTGACAAGTGAGTTCAGATGATGTTGGCTCCATCCCTCCTTGATAAAGTTCCCATCCACATTTCAGCAGCCGGTTTCAGTTTTTGCGTAGATTCCATCATAGCATTAGGGATAAGACAGGTCCCTTTTGAATCTGTGTTTGATGCTGTTCCTGGCTATTGTTAGGAACCCATTCATGTAATGTAACAAAACTCAAAAAAATTCATTCTGTAGCTGTATTTTTATCTTCACAATACAATCACCTCATTCTTTGTGTTTTGTCTTTCTTTTTGCCTTTTAAAATGATGTTTGTTTAAAGCAACATCCAATGCTTAAGATTATGAAATTATATCACCAAAATATTATTAAATCTGTTTTAAATTTCTTGATCTCTTCCCTCTTTTGTAAAATACAGATTTAAACTTAAATTGTATAGAGAGCTCTATAATTATTCCATTCTAGCATTAACTGAAGTTATTTCAGGCTGCTGTGTTTTTGTTTGCCATTTCTTTGTTGGGAAAATAAAGTAATTGAGGAAGTGCTTCCTAAGATGAGTTCTTACAAGGACTTGCATGTAAGGTAACCTCTTTACTGAGAAACAATTTTTGGGAACAATTTTTGGGAAAATCTAGCCTTATATTCAGTCATTATGATACTTTACTGAAAACTTCTTAAATTTTAAAATTTATATTGGTTTCATATAATACATATATCAAAAATAAAATTTGAAGAAGGAAAAAATCTAAGAAAATAAGATTTTCTTCATCTTTCATTATCAAGTCTTCTAATTTATTTTATGTGTGTATAAAACCATTGAGAGACCTCACAAGAGGAGTTTCTTTCAGATTTCATATTAGGAAAAGTTTATGGCTTTTGCTTTCAGTGGTAAAATGTTTAGATATAATGGTACATGACTTTATTTTACATTCTTCCTTTGTTTTTTATTTTCCTTCTTCCTCCACCTTTTTTCTACCTCTTTCCTTGAATTTTTCATCTTAGACAATATCCTGTTATGTGTTTATGTAAGCAATCTCAAATCCTTTTAGAAATGAGGGGGCAGGTATAAAGGCATAAAGAAATCAATGAAAATACATGTGAATACATGTTCACAATTAGGTTCTCATTGCATTAATATTACTTTTCAGAGTTGGAACCCTTAACAGTAAATTACTTAAACTTTACAATTACTCAAACTTAATAGTTACTTAAACTTTTTCTCTACTTACAGAAATTTAAGCAGAATCCTAATTTAAAAATTTTTAGCATTAATTATTTAATTTGCCTAAGATTGAACAGTTGAGAAAGTAACAGAACTGGGGTTTGAGCTATGTCTGTCTGATGTCAGAGCACACCCACTTTCCTTTACCCTGAACAGTCCAGGGAGTAGAAAATGTTATTTCAGAGCTCCCAGATATGATTACAAACTCCCCAGGAGAAACTGAAACAATTTGTCCTAAAGAGACCTACTATAATAGGCCTTAGGATAAGGCCTATATTTGCCCACATTAAAAAAGAACTTCTAAACATGAATTTTAATTTGCTTCCACTTCATCTGTTTTGGATAACATAGATGTGTCCAGCTTTTTACTGCTGAAGATACCACCATTAACATTTTTGTGCCTAAGTCTTTGCCCACACTTGTAGTTACTTCTTTAAAGGACTAAAGAAAGTACTCTGAAGTGCTTCTAAAGTACTCTAAAGAGTACGTACTTCTAAAGTACTCTAAAGTACTTCTATTTTAGAAGTAGAATTAGGTTAAGGAAGGTAAGTATTGCTGACTCATACACCAAATTATTTTTCACAAAATGTACTAATTTAAATATCCACCAGCAGCATGGAAGTACTTACTTCATCTGATCCTTCCAGCATTGTTATCCTTTGTAAAAACCTTTTGCTAATGTGACAGTTTTTTTTAAAATCTCATTCTTTATTTGCATTGTTTTGATTACAAACAAATTTGAACTTTTCCTTATGTTTATTAGCCCTTCATATGTCTTCCTCTTCTTTGAACTCCCCTTCTTTGTCTATTTAACTTTTGACACCTTTTTAATGTTTTTCTTATTCATCTGTACTTTTATACTCTTCAGATATTAAGACTTTATCATTTTGTTACTACATATTTCTCCCAGTTTTTGTTTTCTAAGTTTTATTTTTTGACACACATTTTAAGTTTTAAATATTTTAATCTGTATGTTTCCTCTCTATCTTTCATCACCTTTAATGCAGATTAAAATCCAGCCATTAAGTAGATATTCTTTTATTTTTACTCTAATTCAATTTTTGGAAAAGAAAAAATTTAACTATTTGATTTACTTATGGTTTACTTTGGCAAGATGTGCAGTGCTTAGTCTCTCAGTCATATCTGACTCTTGCGACCCCATGGACTGCAGCCTGCCAGGCTCCTCTGTCCATGGGGATTCTCCAGGCAAGAAGACTGGAGTGGTTGCCATGCCCTTCTCCAGGCATCTTCCCAACCAGAGATCGAACCCAGGTCTCCTGCATTGCAGACGGATTCTTTACCGTCTGAGCCACTTTGGCCTTTCCCCCAAATAGTTATTTTTCCTAACCCTTTTGTTTATTGATTTGTAATGGCTATTTTTAATCATATCTTTGATTTTTTAAAAACTTATTTATTTGGCTACCATGGGTCTAAGTTGCAGCTTGCAGGATCTTCAGTCTTCTTTGCAGCATGCTGGTCTTTTTTAGCTGTGACATGTGGAATCTTTTTGTTGTGGTGTGCGGGAATATCTTTGATTCTTATTGAATCTTATTTTTGCTTTTCCTTTTCCTTTTGCAGATCCTGGTCCTTTTGACTTTGTAAGGAAACGGTAAGAGTATAGATATAGCACTATTTTCCCAGACTTTACTAGCTGAAAGGGGCGCTCAATCTGGGGCATTTGAAGTGAAAGCCTATCTTGGGGGTTTTGAGAAGATTCGTGTTCTTTCCCTTTGTCGTAAGGCCCTTTTCTAGGGGCAATTTTCTTGGGAAAAGGAAAGAAGAGAGATAAAGTGGTTAAGATAGAGATGGAGAAGAATTCTCCTTATATTCGCTCAGTGTTTACTTGTTGCTCAGAACTGTGTGTGTCACTTAATAGGGCTGAACCTAAAGGTTCACATCCCTAAAGGCACTTGGGATTCTGCACTGTTAGTGTATTTCAGTCTCCTCTTGCCTCTAATTCAAATTCAGCAGCTAATGAAATTTCAAGAAAGTGCCCTCTATGAAAAAAAAGAAATGTGTGTGTGTGTACATGCCATGTATAAACTAGATGTCTCCTGAAAATAGATGCTTATTCTTGGTTTGGCCAAGACATACTTAGAAGAGGTAATAGAATAAAATCATTCAAGAGAAAATACCAAAGGTTCATATCAATGGCTCATATAGATGAGAAGTAAATAATGCCAGATTATATTTTTTCACTCTTTTAATAAGTGAGTTGAAATTATTCATATTGTTATTGTTTACCATTTACATTTATTATTGGTTGGACTTATTTTGCATTTTCTAAATACTATATTTTCTAGTTGTTTTTTCCTCACCTCTTTTAGGCATTAAATACTGCTGCCTTATTTTTATGTACTACTTTGCTGTTTAAATTTTATTTTCTCACAGGAATCCTGAGAAGTTGATAGGGTGGATATAATCAACTAGATTTTCTGAGAGAAAGTGAAATTCAAAGTAATCATGTCACTTTCCCGAGGTTGTAAGATGACTAGGCAGTAAATCTGGTAGAACTAACCTTTCCTGAGTATTACTGAATGTCCACTTAAAATACCAAATTACTGTGAAAGGTTGTTTGCTGAATCACGAAAAGACATCGGGATTCTTGGCCTCCGGAGGAGAAGAATTCAATCCGGGGCCAGAGACGAGGCTTAATCGCTCAGAGCTTTTGTGTAATAGAGTTTATTAAAGTATAAAAGGGATAGAGAAACTTCTGACATAGGCCTCAGAAGTGGGCAGAAAGAGTACCCCCTTGCTAGTGTTAGCAGTGGAGTTATACACTCTAAGATAACAGGATTAGCCAGAAGGTTTAATCCAGAGACTGTCCTCAGGCAGGATACATTATTGTTATATAATCCTAAGGAACGTAGACAGAAAAGAAAAAAAAAGTTTGTCCTTTCTTCCTCCTTGAGAATTCCAGAACCCTCTCTCCTTGGGGACCCCTAGACTTATTATCAACCTGCCTAGGAAATGACTCAACTTCACATAATGCATGCCAAGTGAGCAGACTCTTCTATAACTAAACAGACAGTGAAATGACCTAGAAAGTTTTTATACTTAAAAAAAGACTGTGAAGAGTGTTTCTTTAAGTGTTTTTGGTTTTGTTGTTGTATTATTTCTTGCTTTCGTTTGATTGGTTAATTTGGTTTGATTCTGTGAGAAAATTTTGTTCTCTCTCTATTATCTGTGCCTGTCCCAATTCTCTAAATAATCTTGTTAAACAAATGTGCTGTACCTGATGGTTTTAAAAGAAATATTTAGTATAAGCAAAATATACATGGGTGTTCAGTCACTCAGTCATGTCCAACTCTTTGCAACCCCATGGACTGTAGCCCGCCAGGCACCTCTACCCATGGAATTTTCCAGGCAAGAATACTGGAGTGGGTTGCCATTTCCTGCTCTAGGATAAGCAAAGTCTAGTGTAAAAGAGCATTCTGACCCCAAAAAAGAATTGTTTGAATTACCCCATCAATTCAGACCTGAAATTGTTTCCGAATTGTTGTTATGTAAACATATATTTATTGCTCTGCTCCTAAGGTAAGAATTTCCAAAATTTTGTTAGCTATTGGCAAACTATAGGAGATTAATTATCAGTGAAGACATGGAACAGCAAAGTAATCTTCATTAAAAAAGAAATCTGCCTTCAAGAGTTCAGATCCCTCCACCACCTTCTTTTTTTTCTGCACAGGATCACGAGTAGATGTTGTAAGGTAATGTAATACTTGAGAGAGAAGGCAAGCCTGCATTGAGATGAAGAGATGTAGGTTGAAGACGTAGCTATGGTGACACAACTCACAATAAGTGAATGAAAAGGAGAGATTAGTCAGACCTTCACACAGGATTAGCAGGTGTTAATGAGATCATTTCCAATTAAAGTAGCAATACAGTGTAACTATCTATATAAATAAATGGAGAAACTGTCAGTAGTCTTATATATAAAATGATGCATTAAAATAATATTATTTAGGTGGTGAAGAAAAGGTAGAGAGGGAAAACCTGGCTTAGAGGTGATGATGGAGCCAGGAGCTAAATTGCTTGCAAAAATTCATATATAAGAAGTTGTTTTGTCTGCACTATAGTTTACTTTTGCTTCCACCTAGCTACCCTCCCTGAAAAGTTTGTTCAGGCGATCTTAGCAGGGTGCGAACAGTACTTGCATAGCAAAGTCTTTTTTTTTTTTTAATTGAGTAAGGGTGTAGTTTTTTTTCCCCTGGAAGTGGACAGTATCTTCATTATTTCTAGACAATAGCAGACATGGCTTGGGGCAGGGTGCATTGTGTCAATTACATGTGTGTGCTCAGTCACTTAGTCATGTCCAACTCTTTGTGATCCCGTGGACTATAGCCCACCAGACTCCTCTGTCCATGGGATTTTTCAGGCAGGAATACTGGAGTGGATTGCCTTTTCCTTCTCCAGAGGGAGATCTTCCCCACAGAGGAATTGAACCTGTGTCTCCAGCATGTCTGCCTTGACAAATGGACTCTTCACCACTGAGCCACCTCGGAAGTCTATCAATTACATATCAGATCTCAAACATTTAACCGCTGAAGAATCTTTTGGTTATCTCAAACCACCATCACAATCTCATGTTTGGAAAGATTTATTGTTATTGTTCATTAACTTCTGCTGAGGATAGACATAATTAGTCACATAGCTTCAGATAGCTGCGAAAGAGTCTGGAAAATGTAAAGGAACACGTGGATACTTGGGGACCACAAACTCTCTCTGCTATAGGCGGATTCAGAATAGTAAGGGAAGTCCACGGGACCAGAATAGGGCAGGATGGAGGCTGAGTTGTACCCGAAATATATTTTGCCTGTTTCATAGTTCACCTGAAGCCACAAATTCTGTCTGAAATTTTCCTGTACAGTCTCTTCAACATCCAGTGCTATCAAGCATTTACAAATTGACTTACTATGAAAATTGAGGGGTTTTGCCATTAAATGTACATTTTACTTGGATTCTTCTGGAGACAGTACATTCTTGGTTATATTGTGTATTTATTGTCTTTGTTTTATTGTATAGTATATTTTTAATGATTTTAAAAGTGAGAATTTAGGGTTCACAATATTTTTGAATACTTTTAGCTTTTTTTTAGCACTCTTCAAATCCTGTATAATAGGACCTTTGTTTTTATTTCTCCCTCAGATGAGATCTGTTTGATTACATCTAATGTAAACATATTTGTTAAGCATCCTGATTGAATTAATATGCTGGTATTTGTTAGTTCTTTTTCTAGGAAGAGAATTCAAGACCTTTCTAGGCCTAAGAAACAATGGGGAGCCCCAGATAGGTAAGGTAATATTATGTAGTCTTGTTTGTGATGATTATTCCTTACATTCAATAAGTATTATTTTTACCTGTCCACTTACTCTGCATCCCAGCACCTCTGTACTCAACTGGAGCCACTGAATCAGTATTGTCACCTCAGCTGAGTCAGCACATGGAAAGCGAACCTTAGGTCAGTAATTCTCAAATTTGTCTGCACACTGGAGTCATCTGGAAAATTTAAAAGCTTACTGATTCTTGGGTTCCATCCCCAGAAGTCCTGACTCACTTGGCCTGGGGCACAGCCTAGACTTCAGGAGTGTTCAAGACTCCCCAGATGATTCTAACAGACAGGCAGGTTTGAGAATCACTGTCCCAGGGCATTATTTTACACGTATGTGACACACTTGTGTCCATCCTACAAGTTCAGGTTTGCCGCTTCTAACATCTGGTCCTGTGTCTCTAAGCTTCTGCTGAGAGCGCACCTGTTCTCTGGGGTCTCCAGCAGGCTGGACCCACTGGCTTTCCACTCCTGGTCACTTTCCACTCCCCTTTTCTTTCTTGGATCCTGAACAAAGCCTGATTTTTTCCCTAATCCATTGCTCTTTTATTTTCTGAATTAATGGATTTTATTTTTAGAAATAGTTTTAGACTTACAGAAAAACTAAAGTACAGAGAAAGTTTCTGTATTACCACCCCTCCCCTAGTTTCCCCTATTATTAACATTATTAATTTGCATTAGTGTGGTACATTTGTTACAGTTAATGAACAAATATTGAACATTACTATTAACAAAAGCCTATAGTTTACATTCAGTTCAGTTCAGTCGCTCAGTGTCCGACTCTTTGTGACCACATGAATCGCAGCACGCCAGGCCTCCCTGTCCATCACCAGCTCCTGGAGTTTACCCAGACTCATGTTCATCAAGTCGGTGATGCCATCCAACCATCTCATCCTCTGTCGTCCCCTTCTCTTCCTGCCCCCAATCCTTCCCAGCATCAGGGTCTTTTCCAATGAGTCAGCTCTTCGCATGAGGTGGCCAAAGTATTGGAGTTTCAGCTTCAACATCAGTCCTTCCAATGAACTCCCAGGGCTGATCTCCTTTAGGATGGACTGGTGGATCTCCTTCCAGTCCAAGGGACTCTCAAGAGTCTTCTCCAACACCACAGTTCGAAAACATCAATTCTTCGGTGCTCAGCTTTCTTTACAGTCCAACTCTCATATCCATACATGACTATGGGAAAAACCATAGCCTTGACTAGACCGACCTTTGTTGGCAAAGTAATGTCTCTGCTTTTAAATATGCTATCTAGGTTGGTCATAACCTTCCTTCCAAGGAGTAAGCGTCTTTTAATTTCATGGCTGCAATCACCATCTGTAGTGATTTTGGAGCCCCAGAAAATAAAGTCTGACACTGTTTCCACTGTTTCCCCATCTATTTCCCATGAAGTGATGGGACCAGATGCCATGATCTTAGTTTTCTGAATGTTGAGCTTTAAGCCAACTTTTTCACTCTCCTCTTTCACTTTCATCAAGAGGCTCTTTAGTTCTTCACTTTCTGCCATAAGGATGGTGTCATCTGCATATCTGAGGTTATTGACATTTCTCCTGGCAATCTTGATTCTAGCTTGTGCTTCTTCCAGCCCAGCATTTCTCATGATGTACTCTGTGTATAAGTTAAATAAGCAGGGTGACAATATACAGCCTTGACGTACTCCTTTTCCTATTTGGAACCAGTCTATTGTTCCATGTCCAGTTCTAACTGTTGCTTCCTGACTTGCATACATGTTTCTCAAGAGTCAGGTCAGGTGGTTGGTATTCCCATCTCTTTCAGGATTTTCCACAGTTTATTGTGATCCACACAGTCAAAGGCTTTGGCATAGTCAATAAAGCAGAAATAGATGTTTTTCTGGAACTCTCTTGCTTTTTCGATGATCCAGCGGATGTTGGCAATTTGATCTCTGGTTCCTCTGCCTTTTCTAAAACCAGCTTAACATCTGGAAGTTCACAGTTCACGTATTGCTGAAGCCTGGCTTGGAGAATTTTGAGCATAGTTTACATTAGGGTTTACTTTTTGTGTTGTACATTTTCTGGGTCTTGACAAATGCATAACATTGTGTATTCACACTACATTGTTATACAGAATAGTTTCACTGCCCTAAAAATTACCTGTTCTCCACCTATTGGTCCCTCTCCCTCTTTCCCTTCTCTCCAAACCCCTTGCAACCACTGATCTTTTAACTGTATCTATAATTTTACCTTTTCTGGAATGTCAGGTAGTGTTGGAATTGTACAATATGTAAATTTTCAGACAGGCTTCTTTCACTTAACAAAATGCCTTTAGTGTTCCTCCATGGCTTTTCATTACAATAGTACATTTCTTTTTAGCATTGAGTAATACTCCATAGTCTGGATGTACCATAGTTTATTCACTTACTGAAGGACATGTTGGTTGCCTCTGACTTGGTGCAATTATGAATAAACCTGCTGTAAATAGTCATATGCAGGTTTTTGTGCAGATAAAGATTTTCAACTCATGGGTAAATACCTTAGAGTACAATGACTGGATCATATGGTAAGACTATGATCTTAGCTTTGTGAGAAACTGCAGAACTGTCTTCCAAAGTATCTGTACCATTCCTACCAGCAATGAATGAAAGTTCCTGTTGCTTCACATCTTCACCAGCACTTGGTGTTATCAGTGTTTTGTATTTTAGACCTTTTAATAAATGTGCAGAGGTACCTCATTATTTTAATTTGCAATTCCCTAATGACATGATGTTGAGCATATTACATATGCTTATTTGCCTCTTGCCTGGAGAATCCCATGGATGGAGGAGCCTGGTAGGCTGCAGTCCATGAGGTCGCTAAGAGTTGGACATGACTGAGCGACTTCACTTTCACTTTTCACTTTCATGCATTGGAGAAGGAAATGGCAACCCACTCCAGTGTTCTTGCCTGGAGAATCCCAGGGACGGGAGAGCCTGGTGGACTGCCGTCTTTGGGGTCGCACAGAGTCGGACACGACTGATGCGACTTAGCAGCAGCAGCAGCAGCTTCTTTAAAGTGTCTATTCACATCTTTTGTCCACTTTTTAGTTGTGTTGTTTGTTTTTTATTGTTGAATTTTAAGAGTTCTTTGTATTTTGAATACCAATACTTTATCAGATGATATATACTGAATGTTTGTGTCCCCCCAAAATTTACATGTTGAAATCCTAAGCCCCAGTCTGATGGTATTTGGAGGTGAGGTTTATGGGAGTTAATTAGATCTGACCACCTGGTACAGTGCTTCACCCGAAGTGGGGTCACAGTATGGATAAGTGGTGTGCCCATTTTATGATGATCTTACTGTAATTACAGTGTCCATTACATGATAGCAGAACCAGAACTATCTCTAATAGATTCATTTTTGGTCGTCACCTTTTAAGACAGTAGATAAAACAGACTTGTTCTCGTTTTAACTTCCGTAAGTAGTTTATCAGCTCCTGATACCTGTAAATTGTAAAATTTTATAATAGAGATAGTTCTTGAAGTGAAGTAAATTCAACAGAGAAGCCATCAAGAGCCATTTCTAAGATGTCGATTATCAGTGAATTTTCTTACCATTTTTTTTTTTCTGCTTTTTAACAGAAAACTGTTTTGGGGAAATCAAGATCCTATTCGCCCTGTTTCCCGGAGTGCTTTGAAGGCTCAAGTGACCCAAAGATTAGAGAACCTTGCCCAGCCTAAGGAAGTCTCCCACCGATATGTACCTAACAGGTTAGTATTTGTGTATTACCAGGTTGTGTGTTTTCAGAAACACAAAATTTATTGAGGATTAGGGATTCTATATCCATTTCCAATCTGATGCTACAGTCAAACTTTTCCAGAGCAACGTCTAATATTTAGCTACTGCAGACTTGTATTATGTCTTATAGTTTCTTGGCTTATCATGATTTTGATTTTTTAATAAAATGAGGGTATTATGCAAGGATATGTACCATATATGGGCTTTCCAGGTGGTGCTAGTGGTAAAGAACCCAGCTGCCGGTGCAGGAGACATAAGAGATGAGGGTTCAATCCCTGGGTCGGGAAGATCTCCTGAAGGGCATGGCAACCCACTCCACTGTTCTTGCCTGGAGAATCTCTTGGACAAAGGAGCCTGACAGGCTGCTGCTGCTAAGTCGCTTTAGTCATGTCCGACACTGTGCGACCCCATAGATGGCAGCCCACCAGGATCCCCCGTCCCTGGGATTCTCCAGGCAAGAATACAGGAGTGGGTTGCCATTTCCTTCTCCAATGCATGAAAGTGAAAAGTGAAAGTGAAGTCGCTCAGTCTTGTCTGACTCCTAGCGACCCCATGGACTGCAGCCTACCATGGGATTTTCCGGGCAAGAGTACTGGAGTGGGGTACCATTGCCTTCTCCTGCCTGCCGGGCTGCAGTTCATAAAGTCACAAAGATTTGAGCATGACTGAAGCAACAGCACACATGCATGCACAATATATAACACTATTGTGTTATATACTATATATATTG